>PUFA01000027.1:0-10000000 GCA_003508835.1 Eonycteris spelaea | reverse complement strand
TGGCACTTCATACAACAAGATCAATATTACCAGTATTATACAAGGAAAGAAAAATGAGGTTCGTGACAAGTAAGTAGGCCAAGACTACATGTTTAGTTAGTGGTAGTTTTGAGTCTCACTGACTACAGCAAGGCTATCAGGGACATACCTGTAGCAATACAATGCCAAGATTAATTAGCTTGGTGTGGCAAGAGAGAGAATTCCACAGGCAAGCCTTAGGAGTTTCTCACTCTGAGAAAATTATGACAGGCTTTTATAGGATATTTGGGGTTTGGTTTGAGTTGCCATAAGATAGTTTATGCAAAACAGAATATCAGTTAAGATTGGTAGGTTAAGAGAAGCAGAGGATAATATGATTGGTTATGGACTCTTATAGAGATATTTTGACCAAGGAGAAATGGTTTTTGTCATATCTCTTGGGCCATACATCTATTACTATGGTTTATGAATTACTATTCTTAAGAGGGCCCATCAAATAGTTTCCCAATTTTCTTAAATTCTATTGCCATAATCTGAAAGCCTCCAAATATGTGGGCATGGGCTCATTTTTCCTATTCAACTTTATCATGCTACCTTCAACCCAGGCAAAACTTCTAGAATATGGATAGATTAAAATGTTTCTTTTTTACATTTAAATTTCATTTAGAATAATTTATAAAACGTCTGTTGGTATAAGCCTTACCATCAGCTTTTTCTTTAGCCAGATAAGAATGTGCTTCCGCCCTCCCCTCCCCCCACCCAACTTTTTCCTTTTCAGGTTTGGATATTATTGACCATAGTTAGATCTACTGAATATTTTTTTAAAGGTGAATTTGGGAGTAGACAGCAGAAAACACTACTACTAAGGAAGGACTTGAAAATAAAAATGAGGAGTTGATTTTTAATGTCATATATAATAAGGAATCACTGAACATTTTTAAGGTAGAAGTATCATGAAAATGTTAGTGAATAAATTTGGGAGACTGTGTGAAAGATAATGAAGACCTCAAATCAGCAAATGGAGGTAAGGTAAAGATGTTGTAATTGATTCAAGAAATGGCAGACATTTCAGAACTCATTAATTTCATTTGAGCAATAGTTGTAGATGGTTCTAATACATTGAATCTGACCAATCAGTCAATATCAGTTCTTTCCTAAAGAGGAAAGTCAAGTTGATCTGCTTTAGACCAACCGATGTGAAGCACAATGCACTGAAAGATCTGTCCTTCTCATTTTCTCCCAGACCTTGTAAAGCAGAACATCAGTGATTTTGCATACTTATTATAACATTACATAGTTTTGATTTACTGTACAAGTGTGAGACATTTATCTCCTCAATTCATCATTGGAGCCACTATAGAAGGATAACACAGGTAATATAAAAATGCTGTAGCCAGGTCTGGAGTTGAATCTGCTGATATGGCCTAACAAAACTATTTTCAAACACATAAGGTAATTATTGTAAAGTCAGAATGACTTATTTGGGAGGTGTTCTGGTTACTTACTGCTGCCTAACTCCCCTGCAATCATATATGAATGCTATCATGCAGAGACAACAAAGGACAGACCACAAAAATAGAAGGGAAGAAAGACCACCTCTTCCACCAACTTTTACCTTTCTCTCCTGTCTCCAGGAGGAAGCAGGAAATGGATGAAAAAAGTGAAAGAAAAATCAAAGAGCCCTTTCTCACAAGAGGCCTTTGAGACATGGCTGGTCTTGAGTTGTGGAAAAGAAAGAAGCTTTGAATGGAATTAGAGATTGAAGTTCTGGTTTAGACTGGATTGAACATTTGAATAACTGACAGTGAGTCATAATGACTAAAAAGGAAATAGAAGTGACTTGGAATTCATGAGATTTGCATAATGTGCTATCAGGAGGCAGGGAAGGTCAATTGAAAAGGAACTTTTAAAAGGAATAATTGGTGAAAAACAATAAGGCTTCCATAAAACATCTTTGCCAAATTTAGTTCGCTCAGTAAACCAGTTAACCTCGTAAATTGTGGGATGGAGCAGCTGGAGCTTGAGACCGGACCTCCCTGTTACTCTTGAGTTTTCTACGTATAACAGCATGTCAGATATCTAATATCCTTATAAATTTCCCTAATATTAGAATTTAATTTCTCATGTATTTTATTTCCAGTGAATGTGCCCTAATAATATTTTGTATAATGCATTGGTTTTAGTAGTAATCTGTCAGTTCTTTTCCTGCTTTACAAAATCAGATTATCTTTAGACTTTTTTGGTGGGTGTTTTTCAATTTATTCTTTTTGATTTCTGGTTTACCTAACTTGCCATACTTTGTTTTTTCTTGGAAACCTTTCCATTTTTTTCCATCTAATAGATGTCAGTAAATAAGAAATTAAAAGATATATTTCCAGGAGCAAATTCAGCATACCTTTAATAGCCTAGTGTGGTCTATAGAGTTTATGATTTTAACCAAAGGAGAGGAGAAAAGCTGGAGATCATTACTTTGTCTAAATGGTTTCTTGAAAAGTTCAAGGTGTCTTAAATGTCAACCAATAAAGAGACTGTCAATTTAAATAACTCAATACTGGTTATATGGAATGGATGAAGAATTGCAATGGGAAAGGAAAAAACTGTGTTCAGTCATTAACTGACCTAAGGATGCTTAGAAGATAATTAAATAAAATCCTCTCCTAAACTCAAGACAAATTGAAACACTAAATATTGGTAAAGCCATTATGCAATATTGTCTGTGAAAGAGTGAAAGCTCTGTTATTTGTCCTGTACTACTTCAAAATTGCTAAGAAACAACATTTTTCCATTTCTCATTTCATGCCTTAAATCGTGTTTAATAAAATATTAAAGGCATATAAACTAAAACATGTCAAGTTTAAGGTTGAAAAGTTCTCTACCTCTAGTTAAACTTCACAAAAAATACATATGTTCATCAAAAATGTTTTGAGCCTACATGATATGTGTCATTACAGGAAAATAAAGGTATTAACCTTTGTGCTGTTATAAATAAATAGTTCAGTAACAGAGTCATAGATTGTCAAATCTGGTTGGGACCTTGGATCTTATCTAGATCACTCTCCCAGTGGTTGAATACAGTTGTCCAAGGTTTTTCATCTAATCGGTTGCAGAATTTGAATCAGTGACCATTTCTTCAGACTCCTATCCAATGCATCCACTTTCTCTGAACAGCATTTATAATTTATATCCTGGCTCTAAACATCACACACATGCCTCCCTCTTCCCACCCTCCACCACCCCACCCTCATCCCATCCCCAAATACAAGATAAATTTTGAAACAAAATATTATTTTTCTATTTTTTATTTTCGAAATCCAAAATCATGTTTCTTTGTGAGGTGGCTTTTCCTCTCTGGTTTTTGTCTCTGTTTTTCTGTTCTAAGCCTAAACCCCCTAATTATCCAACCATTCGAACATCTTCAAACAGGGTACTGTGGTCTTGGGGCAGGGGGAGGGGAGGGTCAGTTTTAGGAAAAATAGGACAATCTGTGGGAAGATGACAAACCAGACAATATAAGACAGTTTGATCTATTTCTCAATCATTTAAGGTGTTTATGAGGTTTTGTATTTTATGTCAAATTAGGTGCACATACCAACATGAAAATAGAATAAATTTGACCAAGATTTCATAATTATTTCTGAATTAGAGAGGGGAGGCTAAAGTATTTTAACAATAGTCTAAAATGTAATGGCTGAAAAAAAAAAAAGTTTATTTCTTTCTATGCCATGGTCTAGGGCAGTGCTTCCCAAATACAGGAGCTATTAGAAAAGAAGATAGATCTACTGAATCAATAACTCTGGTACTGAGGGTCAGAAATCTGTGTTTAAACAAACCTTCCAGGTGTTTCTGATACATCCTAAAGTTTGAAGTCTATGGGACAATTTTCCAACCCAGCAAGATATGTGTGTATGCCAGTGAGAGGGCTTACACTGCTTCACTTAGTCATTCAAACACCTAAGCTGATTATATCTCTGTCATCCTCAATGTGCTCACATGCAAGGGGAAAGAGCACAGAAAAGGATATGTGAGAAGTTTTACAAGACAATTATAGTACTTCTCACCTGACTTTGGAGGGAATTTCAACACATGATCACAGCCAATTGCAAGGGAGGCAGAAAAATGTAATACAGCTGAATCATAATATTCCCAGTTACTATAAAACAAAAGAGAGAGGATTTTGGTAGACAGCTGATAGTCTCTGCAATGATTACATAGTGATTTTTGGATAAACAGGTTACCAGTAATATATTTTATCTATTTTTCTTACATTCCTATTGACGTTGCTTTCAGTCAGGTGTTTTAATTTCTGGAGTTGTCAAAAGTACTGCATCATGGGAGCTGAGATAAAAGGGTAATTCAAGAGTCATTAGTTAACAGTGTCAGGTACTACTGAGAAATCATTGAAATGAGCACTAAAGCTGTCCCTTACATTCGGCCAAATGGAGGCCATGTTGTTAGGGTTAGGAAGGATAGTTCCATAAAATAATGGTACATAAGCTGTGTTAGCATAGAGTATGTTAGTGAGTGCATGGAAGGTGAGGAAATGAAGACAGCAAAATAAAGTTTCTGAAAAAGATGGACTGTGGAGTGGCAAAGAGATAGGGCTATGCATGACGAATGATATAGGTTAGAGACCTAGGAATGATTACATGTTGATGGAAAAGATCTAGCTGAGAAGGTGTGTTTGAATAATTAGAAAAGGGAAGTTGAGTAGTATTCTTGAGAAAGTATAATGGGGTCCAAACAGACTAGAGGAGGGATCTTTGATAGAAGAAGAAGAAGAAAAAAAAATCTGTCTCTACTGTAACAGCTAAAAAAGAGACATATGTGGAGAGAAGAGGAAATTCAAGTAATCATTAGATAAATTGAAAAAGGAAGTTTCAAGAGTAACACAAGTGGATTTCTGAGCAGTATTAAAGTCCTATTTGAAGTCACTTTGTACAAATCTACATAAAACCGTTACAACAGTATGTTAACGTTACATTGGGTGTCTATATTAATTCTGATGCTAGTGAGTGTAAAAACTAACATTTATTAGAGTTTCTCTGTTAATTTTTTAAAATACTATATTGGCCATGAGTAGGAAAACTTTGATTTTTTTTCCCCCTAACCCTGCTTAATTAATTTGTGTTAGGAATTCCTTACTCAGTAGTTCTATAATAAATATAGAATTGTGTGAAATTCAGTAACTCTCTCAAGGCTTCAAAATGGACATTCATATGGAAGGTTTAAAAACAGTGACATCATTTCTATGTGTTTTATTGGAATTTTAGAAAATTCTGAAGCTCATAAAATGAACAAATGCCTCATGTTTATAAAAAAGCAATTAAGAAAAAGCGAGTGCATAATTTAACATTCAGTTTATGTGCCAGCAAGTGAAAAAAAAATAGGCATTTCTCAATTATTAAACATATTATTTTTAATGAGATCTCTAGGTGCCTATAAATTGTGAGGTGGCCTGGATATTTATCCCATGCTGTGTTTTCACCCCTGTAGCCTGACTGCTTTAGGTTTCTGAGTGTAAGCCCATCATATTACTCTGGCAACTTATCTTCCCTTATCAGGCTCTCATGGCCAGGCTACCATCCTAATGATGTCAACTGCTGGAAGACTAGGGGTAACCCTTATGCTAATTATGCAAATTAGCTAGTCCCCAGGGAGCCCACAAAACCTAACTAACCCTGCTTGCCATATCTATCCTACATAGCTGTCCCCCTACAGATATTTTGCAGTTACTCATCTGCCCCTGAGTGCAATTTCCTGTGTAGACCTGCTAGCTCCCATCTCTCCTTAATAGCTGTAAATAACAACAAATTGAGCCTTTCATCTTCAAGAATGTCAGTGTGTTGCATCCTACCATCAAAAGAATTCTTAGAGTCTTATAAAACAATTGCACGGTGGCCATACCACTGATTTTTGAAAAATTTTTTGGGAGACTGCTCTTGGCTTACTAATTGGTTCCATACCACAGTGAGGGAGGTTTGGGATGGAACTTGAGCTAGTGCTTTAGTCTTATTGTCTGCTGCTGTGTCTGCTGGTGGCTGCCATGTTTCTCAGAATATTAAAAACAAACTGTGCAAATTGGCCCAAGTCTGGGAGTTAGATAATAGACCAAGTAGGGGCCCACCTTATGCCCATAGGAGTGATAGGCCACTTGAGCTGAGCTTTCTGGGGTGTTCCAGTGTGCTTCCAGTACAGAATGTGTTTGGCAGAGGTCTGTTCCGGGAGGCTGTCACTTCTTGGATGTTGGTGTTTCCTTATTATTATTTTGGGCAGAACTCTGGTTTCTCTAAGTGTTTCAGGAGACTCCTGTGCAGGAAGATGTTGGTTTGGCTCTCCAATGATGGAAAAGTGGTAGCTGGGTCTTGTTGTCAATGTTACTTCGTTTGGGGTAGCAACTACCTATCTTTGCTGCATACCTTGTAGCTGTTGCCAGGGAACTTCATACTCTCTAGGCACTCATGAACATAAGAGGCTGCACCTTTGTGAACCAGCACCCAATTTATAATCCAAAGGGAGCCTCTGGGGCAAGAAAACTAATATCTCATCCTAGCAGCCCTTTCCCATACACCTACCAGTTACTCAATTACTTAAATAATGCAAGCCCCCTAACCAGTGTGCTTGGGCCTTAGTAAGTGCCCTAACATAACATGCAAAGAGATTGATATTTCTGACAATGGCCTTACCATGCCATCCCAAGGAGAGACTGCTATAGCTCTCAAGTGCTAACCCCAAACCGTTAGAGGTGGACTGCCTACAAGTAAAGGTGCTGGGCCATTCACTCTGCTTTCCTGTAACCGCCTAAAAGGTCGACACTGAGTTTGCACTGAGTACAGAGACAAAAACTAAAATCAGAGCTTTAGGTGGCAAAAGCTCCTAATGGGAAGAAATAATGAAATACAAGGGAAAAAAATACTAGATATGCAGGAGAAAATTAAAAAACAAATTTAAAGAAAGGCTTATAATTTGACCCAATTGGAAATCCAAAATTTATGAAAACAATGAAAAGCGTGCTGATTGCCTTTTGTGTGTCTATGTCATAGTTTCTAAATTAATTTGAACATCTGCTAAAATGCACAAATTGACAAAGCTGCATGGAATTAATTATACTGGGTCTCAAATTACAGTTATACCAGAGGATTCCACTAAATTTAAATACAGCACCCCTATAACCTAAGGAGAGTAACTAAATATAAAATCGAGAAAAAAAAATAGGTGTTTCTTACTTTAACTATAGCCTTGCCTAAATTTCTCATAGTTATAATACCTATTGCCCTAAAATATTCCATATTGGATGTAGACACTCTGAAACAATGAGTAATAAGTTGAAATTAAAGAAAGTCTTTGGCATTTATAAATTGTTTTGATGAAATTGGACCCTATGGACCTTCCAGTTAAAATAGTTAAGATGACCCAATGTAAGTTAAAACAGGGCCTTCAAGAATTCAAACTTATTATAGAAGACCTAGTTAATAAAGAAGTAATTATGCTCACTGCTCCTCCATTTAACAGTCAAACTTTGCCTGTTCTTACACCTTTAAAAACTTAAAAAAGGGGGAAAAAAATACTGCTTCACAGTGGATTGCTGCAACTTGAATACTGTGGTCCTATCCATTAAGGTTCCTACACCCGATACCCAAAATTATTAAAATGACCAACCTCATCCAATCAAAAATTATATTTTTACCAGAGATTTGGTTAATATGTTCTCTTTAGTGCCTATTTCATCAGGCTCTTAGCGGCAGTTTGCCTTCACCTCCAAGGGAAACAATACACCTTTTCCGGTCCACCCCCCTAGAGCACCTTGGCAGCTTTGCCATTGTATACGGTATCTGTAAACGAGATATTAACTGCATCCGCCTTTCTCCATTACACGGGTATGACATTACAGTGATGGCATCCTCCTCCAAGGAGTTTTAACGTACTTTTAAGGGGTTAAAAGTCTAGCTTCTTTTAATTATTTTTGCATTCTGGAGGCAACATGTTTCTCATTTACGATTTAATTGAATCTCTCTATTGCTGCTACTTACAAAAGCCTACCTTAAACGGAGCCCTCACCAACAAAAGGCTATAAAATCTGTCCAAATTAAAATCAAGCGGTCCCACAGAAGACCACTACAGAAAGTGCACCTGGATTATGCATGAGGTCAGTCCAGAATGGTTTGCAATGGCAGAGCCTTGGCTGCTTTCACTTGGTCACAAGTGGCTCCACATGAGATTGCTTCTCTGGCCATGCCAGTGTCTGAGGCAGTGTCATTCCTGACCATCAGAGACATATTCACTGGAGAAGCAACAGCCCAAACCAGCCCTACCCTAATTGCCCTTGCTCCTTCCCCACTCACTAAGGTCCCAGGAGTTTCTTTTCTTACCAAACTGCAGAGCCAATTTCAATAAGGCTTGGAAGTCAGATATACACCAGTGAAGCATATGGAGGAGAGACCATCTGTTTGTGACTCTGAAGAGCTGGTCAGTCACTACTATCTGAGAAACCACATGCTAAACCACACTGGAAAACAGCTGGTTAATTGTGTAGCTAGTGGATGTGATTAAGAATTCTACACAAAACCAAACTTGAAGAAACATTTTGAATGCAAACATAGCAGTCGTAAAAACAATGTGGACGCAATTTTGAAAATTGTAAAGAGATCTTTAAGAAACATCAGCTGCTGAAAATTCTTCAATCCCAGCAGAGAAATGAATTCAAGTGAAACCATGAAAGATGTGGAAAACACTTTGCTTCACCCAGCAGTCTTAAAAGACATGGAAAGGTCCATGAGGGCTATATATGTCCAAAGAAATGTTCCCTTGTGGCAAAAACATGTGAGAGAAATCCATAAAAAGGAAATATGTGAAGTATGCTGGGAAAAATTCAAAACCAAAGATTAAAGTAAGCAATATATGAAAACTCTTGTCCCAGAAAGAGATGTGTGTTGATGTTTTAAGAGAAGACTGTGGTAGAAGCTACATAACTGAGCTGAGTCTCCAGAGCCATATCTCTCTTTTCATGAAACAAAAACAAAAACAAAACAAAACAAAACAAAACAAAAAAAAAAAACCCCACCTGCTTATATGTAAATGTGTTATTGTGCCAAAAGATTTGCAATAAAACAAAGTCTCACGAGTTATGTGGTTGTGGAAGATCCTTACAGGAGGGAAATGAAGATCAAAGTAAAACCATCCTGGGAAAAAAAGATTTTGGCCTCTCATTTCAGTGGATATACTCCTTCTAAAAGGAAACATCAACATCTCTATGCTTAAAAACAGAGTCACTGAATGGCATTAATCTCAACAGTTGAAATGTTTACCCTCGGCTAACTATAAGATTGTACTGTTTAAAGGACTAAAAACTAACAACTCAATTATTTTCTCTCAGGAGTATATTTCTCTTTATTAAAATCACTGACTTAGAAAAAAAATGACAGGTAGTTCCATGAGTGCCCTCAGAGACTCCTTCACTATACAGGGTTTACAACTTCTTTTCAAGCCTCCGAGAGTCTCTGGACACCTTTGACGGCCATAAGTTGCCATTCGGCTTCTGATGTTAGAAACTAACCTTGGGTCTTTGCCTTATAACATTACAGAAAAATGTCTGGACAAATACTGGCCTTTCCTAGGAATAATGGCTCTCACAGATTCATGAGCCTGCAACCCTCTATATGTAGTTTCTCATTATACTTTGGTTCATAAATGCAGCACCTCTCAAACTGAGAACTACTTAGGCCTCCTTGAGAGAGGAGGAAAAACCTGGGCCATTTGGCATATTTTATCTGGAGGATGCAGTGGCCTCTCCTGTCTTCAGTCCCTTGCCAGATGCCAGGATACCAGGATACTCCCAGATACCTTAGCTACCTGGAGAGTCTCTTGGGATCAACTAAATGAACAAGAGTGGAAACTGGTAGACCATATGAATTTGCCACGAAGTAGAGCTCAGTATGATTCTGTAAAGGACAGGAACCAAGAGTCAGGAGACTGCTAAATTTCAGGCAGTCATCTCAACATTGGATGCCTTAGTCAACAAATGATCCCATCTACATATTTTTTTTTTTATAAATTCTTGAGTTATTGCTTCAGAGTTGTTTCTCTATTTGGGGTAAAAAACTCTGTGAACTGCTTATCTCACAGATGCCCAAAATATAAATCAAGGTTATACATATCCCTTCATATACTCAGGTCACAATACATGACCTTATTTGGACACTCCGTATCCCCTTCGGAGTTGCAGACATTAGTGACGGTAACCAAGACACACATTTTATTTAGAATACACAAAACTGGGCTCCTGGAAAAGGCACTCAGTAAGGATATTAAAGTCTTCTCAAAATAATGCTGCACAATCAGTTACAGAGACAAGCCTCCCAGATTTGAAGAGGAAGTAGTTTTCTTTCATATCTTGGCATTGGATCCCTTACTGATCAATATCCATTGTTCATTACAAATTATTATTTAAAAAATAAATCCTGTAATTTTTGTGCAAAAAAGCTCACTTATATTGTATAATCATTTGCTGTTAAAAATAATGAATTTATTTAAAAAGACATTTTAAATATACAAATAATATCACTTTTTTGTATATGTTATTTTTTTTTTAATATGCTAATGAACTTAAAATGGGGATTCTCTCTCCATCTCTGAGAGGCTTAGCTACTGTTCTCATCGCTTATTGTGATGGCAGTCTGCAGAGCATAGGAGTAAGAAGTAACTAAACCACTAAGCGTAACTTCAAGTTTCAATAACACCCCTTTGGCATGGAAGGTGATGACTGTAAGTGTTTTGCCAAGATTGTGAGGGATGGAATCCAGGATTCAGGACTGTTACTGCCATATCACGCTTGGAGTCCAAAAAAAAATTAAAAAGGATTTAACAAAATAATTAAACTGAGCTCATGATTTGAGGAGCTTTTGTATTTGGCAAAGGCACTTGAGAGCAGAATTTTCCTTAGCAACCGGTTAATCATGATCTCTTGGCTATGTTCACCAATATCCCCATCATCTACTCAGACACTTATGCTTTTATCTATATATCACAAATACATATACCATCAATTACACTATACTTCTGGGGGCTTAACTTAAGTAAAGCCTATTTACCTGTGATATGTTAAATAGTATATTTCACAGCATTTTGATGTAAAATACACCAGGAATCAGCACTGATATTTTTCTCAGATAAATCACTGCACTGATTACCATGAAGTACATTGATGTCACTATCACTATGACAACATTATGACAAGAACTAGTCACTCTAAGCTACCTAGTAAAAGGAATTGTCATTTATATTCCTGAATAAAATGTAACATATTAGGACCTCTGCTTTCTTACATAAAATAGTACCTCTAAGGTTAGGGTTGAATCACAATTGGATGAAGAAACAATTCATGTTAATATTTCTCTAAAGGTAAGAGAATGTATACTTTAACTTTTTTGAAGAATGTGTATTTTAAATTTTCAGTCAGTTACAAAAGAAGCAGTTGTTTTATTACAACAGAAGGAATTATTGATGTAATAGATGGACTTTTTACCTGTTTGTTTATATTTTGTATTAAAGAAAGCACAAAGCAGTGATATCCACAAATAGTCTAAATAGGTGAACTTTGGTATCTATTTGAAGATTTTTATGTGAAGCAATATTTGAATCAGTCATTATATTTTTAGGATATTGCATAATTTTAAAATGTTTTCAGTTTGTTATGATAGAAGTGAGTCACCTTCTTGTACTGTTCCATTTTTAATTAAACAAGAATTCAAAATCATTTTTTCTTTGTTAACTTTAAAAATAACTTGACTCTCACGTGTTCTCTGCCCCCTCCCCCCAAGTACGTCTTATAGAAAATAAATGAAGGCATGCTAGAAACTTAGGAAGAAAATATTAGGCATCACAAATGCCATTCATCTAGAAATACACCGATGCCAATACTTTTGGATCATTTATGCTAAAATTTGTACTTGTTTTAGTTTGTACAGGAGAGTGTCAGCATTCTGACATTTGCTGTTTAGGGAACTGTATCACCACATGATATGACATGGAACAGTTGACAAATGGCAATTTTCCCAGTAATGTTTGCCTTTTTATTTAATCTGAGCCAAATCTGAAACTCTTTAGAGGAATTCCTTCCTTATAAGACTTGGTTGACTTAAAAAAGAAAAACAAAGGTAAAGCCTGTCTTGATTTTAAGTTTTCTTTTAATTTTGAGCAATTCAGAGAATATGACTGTTAGGCATTATATCTAAATATGAGCTGTAATTATAGAGATGGATGCTGTTTTCTCTTTTAACTTATTACAAAATTCTTGATGAACATAATCGAAATGCTATTTTTTTTGTAGGTGACATTTCATGCTAGAGACACTGAAAGAAAAGCAGAAACATATTTGATGGAAAACTATGTTTTTTGTGTCACTCAAGTACCAGTGTAGAACAGAGAAAAATAATTCCAAAAAAATGAACATAGATAATATTTATCTGTAAGTAACCTGAGGTTTCTCTGAGAAGTGATATGATTGACTTGAAATAGTCTATATTTTGTTGTATCAATCTCTGTATTAGAACTCAGATGTGCATATTCTGATTATACTATTTTTAAGTAAATCACTTTTGTTTTCTAAATTATCCTAAAGTTTTATTATACACCATCAAAACAAAAAAGAATAAATTTTATTTAATAAAAGACATTTTGATAATGCCTCAATAGCATTTTAAGTAAAAATTAAATCGATATGCATAGATATAAAGAAAAGAAATATAATAAAGAGAAACAATATAATCAACAGTCTATTGGATATGAAAAAAAACTTAAGGAGAGAGAATTTCAGACTTCTATTTTTAGTGAAAAACTTCAAAATTGATTGCTTTAACAGCTTTGTTTTCATAAGACATAATTCCCTTGCAATTTGTAGTTTCTATTTTTAAATAAGCCCTTAGCAGAGCATATTGCTTATCACTAAAAAATCTGTTCAACACCATTCATCTAACCTATTTTATCATATAATAATTCAAGCATTAGCTTTCTTGTATCCTGTCGAGTTAACCTACTTTCTACATCCTCTTCCCATACACACACGTACACAAACATATACCAACATACTTTTGTGTTTATTATCCCCTGCTATCCAAATGATATGTTTCACCATGATTCTATTTTTTATGTCTCTCCTTTAAAATTCTTTCAGAAGTAAACAGATTTAAAACTCAATTCTCTAAGTACAATTTTTAAAGACTTAAGCAATAGTAATCTTTGAGAGAACCAGGATATTAAAATCATAGTCTTACAAAAGGTATTTAAATCTTAAGAAATAGATCTTAAGAAATAATAGAATACTACTGAAATTATGAATAATCACCTTAATGTTATGATTATGCCATCTTGTACTATTTCAAATGTAAGTCCAATGATTTTGTAGTAAGAAATAGAAGGCAACATATCTTTTTTTTTCTTTCTTTTGTATTTAAAGAGCCAGTTTTAGTTAATTACTCTGGAGATGAATAAAATTTGCTGTTTGTAAATTTGAGACAAAAAGACAGCAAAATCTCAATGTTATATGTGAACCGATTTATTCTAATTTGCTTAATTTGCATCAAATAGCTTTTACAGTATATAAAGAATCCTAATGTTTAGAAAGATATTAAATTTAAAACAGAAAATTTTTTAGTATGTATGTTTAAGTCAGAATATATATCAAAACTTAGCTTATTTGTAATGCATGATAAAAATGGCATTTGGGATTCCAGACGCTGTTTATGTCATGCCCAGATCCTAAGGCATGGTGGTACATTGTTATTTAACTAGCGCAGTATTATCTTGATTTACCTTAAAATTACGTTCAGTATTTTTTTATAAGCAATTTTAGGCATTGCTGTGATTTAAAAAAATAATAAAAATAAAAGGCTGTCATGCATCCAAGACTTTTTTTCGCAAACAGGATTGCATTTGACAATCTTAATGTTAATGTACTTATTATTTTTCTTTTCTTTTTACTGAGTAAACATTATTATTCTCACAAATGTTAGTTTTAAATTCAGTTGATTTGGTCTTACATTTAGGATATGGAAAATGGCTAGATATTTTTATTCACCTACAAATCTTGAGCCAAAAAACCATTTAAAAAGTGCTATATTTAGTGTTTGCAAAGAGTTATCTGATAGAGAGAGCTTTCTGCCAAGAAAGTACCACGAGCCTTTTGTTAGTATTATTCAGAAGTAAGAAAGGAGGTAGGAAACTTTATTTCTTCAATATAAATGAGGACTTTTCTTCTACTATCTTAGAGCTCAATAAACATAGGGACCCTCTTGAAATATATTTATTTATGATTATTTTTCATTTCATGAGCCCAGACATTTTTTATTTACTTGCTGTCTTGTTTACCTGCTGTCACCATCTGTCAGAATACGTTTTAAGTTGAACAGAAGCAGCAAAAAAAAAAAAAAATGAATAAATAAAAAAATAAAAAAGAAATTAAAAAAATCTCTATATATCCTACCTGCAGATGCTGTTTAATCGAGAAATTAATCCCAACAATTGAAATAGTCGTTTTGGAGCATAGGCTTATTTTTCTTTTTATTGTCATATAATAATTTACCTTATCTGACTCCTCAGGATAAGGAAAGGAAATGCTAATTATTTTCCATTTAGATTTGCATTGGAACCTTCATTTTAGGGCTTTCCACAAAAATGATTCAAGAGCCCTGGGACACAACCACTGCCACCCTATGGTGTCCTATGCTATCCTAGTATATGGATGATCTGCACAGCTGACTGCAAACCATAAACGGTTTCCATTCCAGGGCAGGCATTCTAGGCTACCTTTTGGAAATGCGAAACAGGAATACTACTCACACATTCTTAACAAGATTCATATCCCTGTTAAAACAAGATAAAAATAAAAGCATGTCCTCTCAGGGGTGGGGGTTATCACAAAAAGGCAATTATGTAACCCTGGGTAATGGAGGGGCAATTATATCCGTTTTCTCTATATGATTGATAAAATGGTGGACATTTTGAGGATGATTTCTATCCCATTTGTCTTTTTTCCCCCCCTCTGAGTCATTCATTCTTTCATTTCCTTTTCCTTTGTATCATTTTAAAAAATTGATTCATTCTCTTAGCTTTTATTGAGTACTTTAGCATAATGAGCCACTTGGGTTTATTTGCCAAACTTGTTTGTACCTCAAGACTTAACACTTTCCTATTACCCTACTTTAGTTCTTCATAGCGTTGGTCACTACCTGAAATCATTTTATTTGTTTAGAACATTGTCTGTTCCCCTCCCGGGGAGGGTAAGCTTTAGGAGAAAAGAAAATTCTGTGTTGTTTCACGCTGAATCTCCCAGACCAAGAGGGTTTCCGGTATCTAGTAATAGTGGTGTTGCTAGCAAATAATAATAATAATAATAATAATAATAATAATAACAATAATAATAATAATAATAGATAGCAACTGACCTTTGCTAAAATTTTTAAATGTTTGTTTAATAAATGGAAAAAAAAAAGTCTACCAAAGGATTTGTTAGGATTAATCAGGCCCAAATCATGTTACTGCACTTAATGACCAATTCTTTGATCCCTTGAATTTTCACTTTCAAATAACCCAAAGTTTCAGGGTCAAGCCTGCTTAGTACTTGGATGGGAGACGACCTGGGAACATCAGGTGCTGTAGGTGTAAACAATAAAAGATAAAGAATTGTAAACTGACAAAGTCCTTGCAATCCATAAGGTCAACCAAGATTTGCCTTAATTAATTAATTAATTAATTAACTCAAAGTTTCCTAAGGTCAGAGGGTTATCTGTAATCATGCCTCTTCATTATCCCTCAGGCACATTTGTATTTGACAGGAAATAGAATTACTTTTCTTTTCGTGAGATTTTAACAAAGTATTAAGTGGATAATTACGTCAGGCTTGGGTCCCTGAATTTTCTTACATTTTTTTATGATACGAGAATCCTTAAGGAGAACTGATGGTCTAACACCAAGATTCTACCCTTGGTTTGTCTCTGACATTAACTGCTGCTGCTGTAGTTGTTGTTACTGTTGATTTGTGTAACCCTTTTACAAATGGCATAATGTTGGACAAGACAGTGGAAATTTAGATGAGCAATGAATAAGCAAAATAATTTTGACACATGGAAAACAAGTCAAAATAAAGAGCTAGAATTTTGCAAAAAAATAAAAACTCTTGTAATTAGGTATTTAAAAAAATAATTGATGCACAATAAGAAAATGCCCTGAATAACAGTATTAGTGTGAAAACAAACATATCACTTTCTTTGAATGATATCAAGGTATGGTGGATATGCTAAAAACATGACATTTTATGTGCTTGGATAAACATATATGTCAAATAAGGAATGCAATGAACTGTATTTTAAGACAGATACTTAAAAATTTACTTCCATTTTAACAGTCGATTAAATTTATTTCATGCTTGTCTAGAGCAGGGCTTGAATGGTGCCACAGGAAGTCTTTGGGCAAAGAATGAATAAATGTTTCTCACTTAGGTTATAGGAAAAATACGAGCAATGGATGGTAGAAAGGGGTGGATGATCCCAAGTCCCTCTCAGGTCTCAGATTTGATTATTGGGTAAATTATTAAAGACAAAAAAGAAAAAAAAGAAAGAAATTCAGGAAAGTGAATGGGAAAAGACAGGATCTTCTTTTTTCAGTCTTCCAAGATGGGATAAAGTAAATGTTTCTCTTTTTTTAGTTCACAAGAACTCTTTTAAGGACTTATGCTTTTAATTTCACTTGTTGCCTCATAAAAAACTACATGTAGGTAATTTATTACTATAGATAATTTACTTTTCATTGTGAAAACATCAAAACTTTATTTAGCTTGATCCAGTTAGCCATACACAAACACAATAAATCAAAGAATTTTTAAATAAAATGGTCTAGCCTCAAATTAGGAACTCATTTTTATTTTTCACTGTTCACATTCTAATTATTCATACTCTAAGAGCTACCTTTTTATATTTAGGGGTTCCATTAACTTACTCTTATATTAGTAAGTCAATGGAAGCTTGTTTTTATTATCCTGATACTTCAGTATTGGGTGAGAAAAAAGGAAGAAAAAAATTAAACAAGTATAAAAAGATATAAGAAGCATAATATAAATATTTATGATTTCTCTGCTCAGTAACATTAAGCATAAAGTGGGCAAAGATTTTAGTTCTGAGTTTCTCTAATATATGGAGTGTGGCTGAGTGGGTTACCACACTCTTCTCTCCATGACTTTGTCAGAAAGAGGACTACTCACTAATCCCCAGCAATTATTAGAACAGGTTGTTGCTTTGGGCTAAACTTAGGGTTCTCTCTCTCTGTGTGTCAATTTCTCAAATACCTTTTGCTTTAATTATTTCCTACTAAAATTCTCCAGTGAAATTCATTAGTCTTATATACTTTATTGACTTTTAACATTTTAAACAAGATTGTTCACCAGTAAGGACAATTCAAATTAAATTTAAGCTCTATAATAACATTTTGCCCAAAAATCATGTCTGAAATTATATTGAATCAAATAATTTTTTAAAGTTTTTTTTTTTTAATTATAAAGGACATCATTCTTAGAAGAGTCAACCACATACTTCTAAAGTCGGAAAGCACTTATTTAGGTTGGACGAAATAAAAAGTTCTTTTATATTACATAGGAGTTTTTAAATCCTTGTAGATTTTTCCTAGCACATCTCTATTATTTTTTTCATTTAAAAATGTCGTTTTTACTTTTCATGTAAAATAATTTTTGCAGCTAACCAGTTGTTTCAGTCTGAAAATGAAAGTTAATATTAATTAATTCAGTAATTTAACTGAACCAATAATTGCCATCAAGCATATCACTAAATTGGTTCATTTCAAATAATTAGCTCATTGAAAAGGTTTGCATTTTCTGTAGAGTGAATAAAACATGTCAGAATCTTCTGCGAAATGTACAGTGTATGAATATTACCTCTATAAGAGGTAAATTTTAAATTTTACATATTAAGAATCTTCTATCATTTTATTTTTATTTAACTTTCTGTAATGTAGATTTTACATGGTATGTTTTAACAAAATTTTATTAGTAATTAAATGGTGGAAGTATTCTCTTCTCCAATTGCCAGTTATTTGTCTTTACAACACTCTGTACTTGAGTTGACAAATAAAGAAAATAAAAAATTAATTAGACTGCCTGAGGTTATTGTGGAATGGGGCCCCGGAAAAAAATTAAGCTAGCTCTCTCATCTGGTCAGTCCATTCTAATAGAAACAGCACAAGCTGAGGCAGTAAACAACATTGATTGAATATCCCCTTAAAAACTTCTACCATTTCTATCTAATTAGAACTTTTCCTTTGAATAAGAAAAATGATGCCAATCCATTCTGATATTACCAGCATGAATCACTAAAAAGTTACTTAGCAAACTTTTACAATGTCTCACTGCTGTGCTATGTGTGATATAAAACAGCCTTTTAAAATTTAGTCCTTCCGTAAAGGCACTATGTGTCTCATTAGGGAGACAGATTTAAAAACAAAATTGTATCCACTTATTCACTTGTAGAAAATAAGAGAAGGAAATGATTAGAATGGGCTGTTATAGTAAAATTGCCATGGAAGCAAAAGACTTGAACCAGTTCCTAAGAATTTGGAAGATTGTACTTTTGTTGACAGAGGAATAAAAGGGATATCAAGATGGGAGAAAATATCACTTAAAACATAGAGGCAGGAAAGGGAATGGCCTGATACATCTGAGTTGGAAATGATTTTTAACATTTAGGAATGCTGCCAAATAAGGGAGATCATTGAAAAGTCATATATATGATTTCAGTCATATATATGATAAGAATGTTTTTTTCATCATTCTATTCTTTTGATATTAGGCCTACGTAAATTTAACAGGGCGTAGATAGTAGTAATATGTTATTATCACTCAGTTCTATTTCATTGTTCTATGTGTTAAACCAGATTATAAATTTACTAATTAATGTACATAGGTTTAGTCATCTTGTATTGATAACTAAATGGTACATATATATGATGAATACAAACCACCAGTAATTGATGATTAAGAGACAAGTGTTTTGTTTGTTTTATTTAATGTCTATCCTAAAATTTGGTACATATTTTTCTTAGAAATCATGCTTTATGATGCTCATGTTTCTATCAGTTATCTTTAATCTTGAATGTCAGTGATTTGGTTCAAGATATTATACCTCTTGTCTCCTATCTTATTTAATGGCCAACAATTAATTCCTTATCAATCTTCCTTCCATACTGTTGCCAGCAGGTTCTCTTTAAAATAAAGATTTATTCTTGTCACTGTCCTTAGCTCACCCAAATTCTGTGTAAAAACTTTCAATTATGTTTGAATAAATTCTAATATCCTTTGCATAACATACAAGATCTTTCTTTTTCTGGCCTTGGCTATCCATCTAACTCTTTGTCTGTAAATCTTACTCACATGTTTATTTATCTGAAATATTACAATTCTTCAAAGTACCATGTTATTTTGTGACTTTATGCTTTGACATTTTATATTTTTATATATAATTCAACTGTTAAATACATTGTCTTCCAAATCTTTATCTGATATCTCCTTCAATGTAATCCCTCTCTATGCCCAAACTTTCATTCTTTTCTGCAAAAATAATCAATGTTTACTAATGGAAAGTATTGGATATAACTTTATTATAGCAAATATATGTGTATACATTTATATAAATTATATTTTAATTTTATCTTTTTGTCTTCCTTATTAGACTATGTGCTACTACAAGGTAAGGTCTGTACTCTATTTGGATGGCTAATACTAGTGCCTACACAGTGACTGCAATCATTTGATTTTTATTAATATTGGTCAAATTAGAATAAATCTCCCACCTACTGGAAAGACCAAAGGAAAAAATAAAACTCAGTGAATGTTTTTCTGTGGCATGGGAATATAGCACATGCTTAGGACCAGGAGCCCTGGAACAAGCCTATTTGTCAATCAAGTCTTGTTCCTTCACTCCCTAACATATCAAACAGTAGTCAGACAATTGGCTTTGAATTTTAGAAAGGTAATTAATTCTCAGAGGCAGCCATATTACCTCCACTAGCCTACTCAGATGTGAATCCATGAAAGAAGCAAGCAGGCCAAGAGAGACAAATGAGAGAGTGAGATAATGAGAAAGTGAGAGAGAGAGAGCGAGAGCTAGAGAGTATGAAGAGACAGACAGACAAAGAGACATGAAGTAGTTCACAAGTATTTGGTTCTAGTTGCCCGGAGGCCTATAGTTTGATTAATGAGCCAATATATTCCATATCGTCCACATCTTGTCTAAGTTCATTTTACTTGCGTTTCTATCACTTGCAACCAATAGAATTCTAAACAATAACTTATCTTAGCAGCTATGACATTTATATGCTTAATGAAAATCGTTAAATGAAAAATGAAAAAATTACTTGATAATTATAGGACCATTTATTAGCCTTGTTTTATGTGTATTATTTTGTTTTGCACATATTATGTTGTTGTTGAATGTACACATATACACATACACATACACCCAGGCACCCTACACCTACTTATAAATTAGTCTCCAAGATACTCTGAGGGAGATTTTTAACTGTATCTCATGCCTGGTGACAGATAATTGATGATGAAAATACTTCACTTTGAAAATACAGAAAAATGTGACCACTTTGTGGAAAAGCCATGAGAGAACATGTTATGATTTTTCACTCAGGATTAGATATCAAAACCTTTTGCTTAAAGAAAAACATAGACATTTCTTAGGCATATAAAAACTATATGTGTGTATATATTTAGATATTACTGTGCATATAATTATTTTCATTGAAGTGGGAGAAAATCTTTTGGGTAATTTGTTTTAACATAAAGGAGACAAAACTACTGTTTTTCTTTTATACTTTCAGTGATAAAATCTAATTTTATATTATAGAGTTTCCCATTTCTCCTCACAGCAATGATGTGGAAGAATTAAGTTCACCTCTGCAGACCTGAAATGTTTAAATTACTGAGATATCCAGTAACCTTTTCCAGGTTGACACATTGGAGCAGTTACTTAGCTAGCATGGCAATATGTAATTTAGTGACAAACGTGGTTACTAGGTTACAAATGAGTTATGCTGTCCTTAGTGAACTAAAGAGCTGTGAATATCCAAATTAGTTTCCTCTGTGAAATAAAAATTATTAAATTCAAAAAACTGGATCATGATGGCAGATCAAATGAATAAAGGCATGTAATTCCTCTCTCACCTAAAATACCCTAAATGAATGAAAAATATATTAAGAAAAAAAAAACTCTCTACTGCACTGGCAAATGAGAGAGCCACGGGATAGATATAAAATTAGTTTGTCAAAATCAATATCTTTCAGATAAACCAGCTATAACCAATTAGAAAATGTAACTGAAAAATCTGTAAATACCTAGAAATAAACCTGTCAATAAATGTGCACCATTCTTTGAAGAAATTTACAATATTTCCTAAAGAATATAAAAATCTGAATGAGTAGAAAGATATGTAGTAAACCTAAATGTGAAGATTCTTTTGTAAAGCTGCTATGTTTCATTCAACTGTTCCTGCTATTGATCTATAACTCAGCGCAATCTGCCCAAAAAACCCAAATAGAATACCAAATCAACATCAGCAATTGTCAAACAAATAACAGAGGTGAATTCCAAAAGCAATATCCAGAATGAATCTTTGTGATTAGGTTATTTTTACGGGGTGGGGTGCAGTGGTTCTGCTAGAAGAATCTAGATCATTTATTCAGGTATGAACTGGGACATTTCTTTATACCTAGAATCGTAACCCACCTAAAAGCTACTTCCCCAGAGAAGCTCCTGTGGAGGGACAGACCACGCATAATGTGTGTGTGGTCATGACATTCAGCTGTGTGCCCTCCAGGAACTTCAAGGAAGCTCCACCCTGCATTGTGATCAGCCTCAGATGAAGCAGGCAGGTCTAGCAGTGGTCTCACAACTTTGACCTCCACTGGTTTTAGTATGTTTTTTTGTACACATTTCAGCAGCAAAACCAAATGGGGTCTTCAGCTTTGTCCCCATTTCTTGCAAGGCAACACAATTGAACACATTTTGGTTTTCCCTCATTGAGAATTTTAACCCTCTTTTTACAATAATTTGAAAACATTTATTTCTGACTGATTTTTTTTCTTTTCAGGACTTTTTAAAATACATATTGCACCTATTTGTCAAAACAGAGAGTTACATAAAAATAAAAATGAAAAGGCGGTCAAGGATATATATGGTACTCTTGAGATATACAAAGAGGCAGGTGTTGAAAACTTTGAAGTAATGAAAGTGTAGGTTACCTCAATGAAAGGAATATAGCATCTTTGAGACAATTGGTCATAAAAAAAAATCAGGTGGTTTTTGACATAAAATACTAATGTCCTTACTTAAATTTTCTTTTTTTTTTTTTTTCTGTGTGTGTGTGTGCTTTTGTTTATTTTTGTTTTTGTTATTTTATTAACATCTCCTAGAAGGGTGTGTGTGTGTGTGTGTGTGTGTGTGTGTGTGTGTGTGTGCATGTGTGCACGCGTGCACAAATAAGTATTAATGAAGAAGGTTGTTAAAATAATTAAACAAGCAGGCACTAGACTCAGGTGGCTCTAATGCCTTGGGACCTGCGTCAGCCAGAGCCAATGCACTTGAATCTGAGAAAATGAAACCGAAGAACAACCAATCACAAAAGCTAACTAGGCTTTCCAAATAAAGTAATTTCTTAAGCTATAGTCCAATCAGTTTCCTTGCTTTGCTTCAGTATTTTCTCTATAAGAACCTTTTCCCTGTCTCCTGTCGATGGAGCACTCTTTTGGTCCAGCTGCCAAATTCATTTCATCATATGCTCAGATAAACTCTTGAAAAATTTCATGTGCCTCCCTCTATTTTTAACAAGGAATGCTTAACAATTTAGGAAACCACTTAATTTAGTTTTACATGTTCACCCTCTGCCATTTATTTTCTTTATTTGTCTAACACTAAACACCTTGTCGCATGTACACCTCCCTCAACTGGACCTTGTTCTCATAAGACCACAAGAACCACGTGAGGCTTTCTTGGTTACATCATGAAGGAAAAATAATCCCTCTTACCACGTGTGCAGATACTGTTATCTACGGTTGTGTGGGCACCCGAGTTGTCTGAATGTCGATTTAACTTGAGAACTGATATGGCCAAAATTGTTTGAATAATGTGAAGACAATTTAGAATTTGTAAAAGTGTTTCAAATTAATGAATTTAAATTATGCATGTATGATATTACAGATTCTATAGTATAACCGATTCTACACACATTTTTTATCAAATAATTATTTGCTATCAAAAATATATTTCTGATAAAAAATATTCTACAACAATACTTATAAAGCTTTTGCTTTTACAGTGCTGTGGATGTGAACTAAATTTTGAAATTTGACTATATATTAGTATTCACTTATTCATATATAACTCTATAAATGAGACTATTTGCTCTATTGTCATATTTCAGGCTTATAATATTTTGATACAGGTATTAAAATCTATAATATATAGAAATAGATATGCTAATAAATTATAACAGTCTTATGTAAAAAAACACACAAAAATCATTGAAAACCTAATGTATATCAATATGTAATATAAAAAAAATTTCAAGATCATTAGATGGATAGAAGTTAGATGGATAGAAGCTAGTCTCAGGAAATACATCCATCATCCCTTCCCATTCTTTTAGTCATTTTTCTATGGAGTCTTTCTCAATCTTTCATATTTGGAATTATTAATTTATTAATTATAAATTATCTCTATTTCTTTTTATGCTTTCTTGTTTCCAAATGATCACTTTTAAAATATTCTATTTTGTTTTATGATTGGTTGTATAAGAAACTGTCTCTAGTACTAGACAACATTATTTATTTTTCTCACCCATTGGATGCACAGAATAAATAACTCTTTAAGTGAACCAAAGCAGCATTTAAATCTTCTTCTGGGAACATTTCTAGAAATCTCCAGAAAAAAATATAATAAGAAAGAGAAAAAAGTGTCAGGAATTTTCAAATGCTATCTGAGGATTGATTTTTGAAGGCATTAAACCAGGCTAAGATTTTTAAAAATGTTTTTGTGCTCTCTTTGTTAAGAAAAATGAAGCAAAATACTTATAAAACAATAAAGTTAAAAACATAAAATTTTAACCATGGAAGTGGAAAACTGAAATGGCTCACAATTCAGATTTGAGCCTTTGATAGCCACTGAAAAATATTAGAATGTGATTAATAGGTTTCAGGTTAGAGAGTTTTATTCCTTGGTAAAGGAATCATGAAAGGTCGAACCAGAGGAGGAAAACAGGAGGTGGGAGGTAGGGAGTTTTAAGAATGTTTAACTTTGTGCTACTGTTCATTTGCCTGTGTGTGTGTGTGTGTGTGTGTGTGTGTATGAAACGCTTTTTCTCCTATTTTGAGATCTTTTAAGAAAAGGAAGTAAGATGATCAAATTTGATTCAAGAAATGCGTTTGCTGTGGAGAATAGGTTGTGAAAGGAAGAGGGCTGTGAGAATGGAAAAACAAAATTCAGCTAAGAAGCTATGTAATTATATATGTTGGGGGAGAAAACTGAACTAGGAATAGAATACTTGGCAAAGTGGTGAGGGAGACAAAAATCAACAAGACTTATGAACAGTTGGATTTAGTCATGGAGAAGACTAGAATGTGAAAAAAACTTCCAAATTTCTGACTTGAGCAACTTCGTTGATGCTCACGACATCACAAGAGAAAGGAAAACAGGAGGATGATTCGGAATGTGTGCTTATTTGGGGGCAAGGAGTTCAGGTTGAAGTACCATTGAGAATTTCTAAATTGAAATCTATTTCCAAAAGAAAAACTAATATAAAGAACTAGCTCTGAAGATAAAGTTCTGCTTAAAGAAAGGAGTATAGTTTAGATAATTTAAGAAAGGTGTGTAGAATGAGAGTTAAAAGTGAGCAATTCTAACATTTAAGAAATTAAAAGAGAATGAGATGCTGACAAAAGAGTTTAAGAAGCACTAACTACTGACAAGAAGTGTTTGCACATATTTTTCCCTACTTCTCTTATTCACTCTGCAACTGGAAAAAAATCAGGTTTCTGCTCTTTTTCCACTAGACTTGCTCTTGCAAATGAACTTCATCGTTAAGTCAAATGTGCACTTCCAAGTCTTAATTTTCTTTGACGTCTCAGCAACTTTTAGCAGTGTTAGTCTTACCCTTATTCCAGAAGCTTGCTCTTCTTGCCTTTTATAACCCTTCAGCCTTTTGGGAGTTCTTCCTAACCCTTTAGCTGATTCTCTGCGGTTTCTTGGTTGGCTAATCTTCCTCTGCCAAATCTCTTAAAGTTTCTTCAGGCTCAATTGCAGACCAGCTTCTCGTAAATTCTCTCCACAGGTTTGGAAAAAGCTACATATCAGTGACATTCAGATTTGAACTTGAAGCTAAACTTCTCTTCAGAGCTCCGGGCCTATTTACCTGTTATCGCCACTTGCTTATCTAGTAAGCATCTAAAATTTTATATATTTTATTATGCATATCTCTTGTTATTTCTATTTCCTTTTGCTTTTACCTCATATCCAATATATAAAGATGATTGATTCTTCCTCCAATATATCTCATATATATATACTATATATATACACACACATACACACACACACAAACATTTTTATTTATCTTGCCACCATATCTGTAATTCCAAAAATATCGCCACACTTACCTGGATTACTCTAACAGCCTCCTATTAATACTCGATCTGGTATATTTGCTTTTCTTGCAGTTTATTCTCAATTCAGTGGCTGGAGTGATTCTTTAAAATGCAAATCTAATCATACCTCTATGCTGCTTAAGTCTATGAATGACTTCTTTAGTTAATGATAAAACATGAAAACTTGGTGCTCCTTACAAGGCATTGCATGATTTTACTTTTATTATTATTATTATTATTGAGCTTGATCTGGTACTTCTCTAACTGACATTTAATGAATTTCTCCAAATTTGTTCACCCTCAGGGCTCGTCTGCCTGAAATGTTCTCAGCTCCTTAGAAATGTAGAATCTCAGCACACAGTGAACGCTCCAGGCTGGAGGCTGGGGAGTCGGGCCTGAGCCTGGGTTTCTGACTTGAGCAAGCAGAACTTCATCATCTTCCCTCTCTACCCCTACTTAAATTTGAGCTTCCCAAATTGATAAAACTTCTTTAGGAGAGCCGTCTTTGATCCCCAAATAAAGTGGTTCTCAAATTAGAAGAGCAGCATCTGAAGGGCTCAGTAAATCGCAACTCCTCGCATCCCCGGAGTTTCTCATTCAGTAAGGCTGGTGTGGAGGGCTGGAATTTACGATTCTAACAAGTTTCCTGTGATGCCGATGCAAATGCTGGTCTTAAAGACCCAACTTTAAGAGCCATTGCTCTAATAAGCAGTTATCACCCTTAGCTGCATAGTAGAATCAACTGGGGGGGTTTTCAAAAACTCTGTTGCCGGCACCACACCTCCAGGCAACGGGACCTTTATTCGGGTCCTTAAATTTATGCGGGAGTTTTATCTTCATCTTCTTCAGATTCCTGAGAGACTATACCGATATCTGATTGCTGATATCTTAAGGTAAACCATTTTTTTTGTTTGTTTTATATTTTCCTTGTCTGTTATCTCTGCTAAAATCTAAACTCCGGATTTGTTGTTTTAGGATTTCGAAATTTCCTTTATTTTCTGGAGAATCCAGTAGTGTATTAAACTTTTTGTATGTTCTAGTTAATAGAGAGGCTTAGTACATTTCAGCAGGGGAAGGGAGCTCTAGAAGATGGGCTTGGCCGACCACTATGTTAAATACCATACTGCTAAGTTTGAAATTTTACAAGAAAACTTTAGTGGAACATAAGGGGGAAAGTTGTTAAGAATTTTCACAGTAAATGAATTTAAAGTAAATGATTTTTTAGTTTATACTTGAAAAAGAAACTAGCGAAGACATAAGGGGTAAGATTAGAGTGTTTGTAATCGCAGTTTTGTTATTCGATTTCAGATGTTCTGGTACATTCTTGCTACAGAATCTCATTTTCTAGGCCCCATAATTTTTCCCCCTTCTGTTGACAAGTTCTTCTTCAGCTAAGAAAAATAAAATTGCCAATATATTATACTTAGATTTGTATTACTATAGTCATTCCTCTTGAATCGTCTATTTAAAGTCTTGCTTCAGGTGTGTTGGTTGAGCAGCTGGCTTCTTACCCTTTATTCTTTTGACCTGAGTATGTGTGTGTGTGGGGGGGGGAGGGGTACTTTTCTCTTTTAATCCTTATAATACACTGGTTATATGCGGAAGCCAATAAATGGGGAAGAGTAAGAATTAATATGAAGAGAAGTTCTGTAATGAAAGCATTAGATTAATGATAATAGGTTGAGTGGGATTATTGAACCCATTGATATGGAGAAAACTAACAGATGCTAGGATAAAAAAAGATTCTGGGGAACTGAGTACATACAGCTATACTTAGTTATAACTGTTTCAACATTTGTTTTCCCCAAACTTCTCTTTGAACATACATGATTTTGTATACACATACATAAGTATATATTATGTAAGTTAATGCATACACACATTTTTAGTTTTTATTTTTTAAAAAAAAGTTCTTCACATAGATAAACCTAGAAGACTGTTTTCTTCTATGGGTATTATTCAGTAAACATGATCCTATGATCAGATAATTACATTAACTTGACGCCAGTGTGCTCAGTATAATCTCATTACTTTAACATAAGAATTCCAGTTAAATATATACACAATTTCTATTTATGTCTAAAAAAGTTAAGGATATAAGAATAAATCTTATTAAGTAAAAACTTACATTAAAACAATACTTTATCCAGAAACAAGTGGAATGCCAGAAACATAAATTAAAAGATTTATAACAGAACAGTTTTGTTTTTTTCATTTCTATATAAAGGAGTTTGTTTTACAAGCAAAGTAATAAATGACTTAAAACAATCTTCCTGTTGCTAAGCTCCTAGATACCTAAACGAACTTTATACTTTTTAGGTTTATACATAACAAACTGAAACACTATAAAGATGCTTAGTCAAATAGGTGACTCATCAGAAAAAATTAGAATTTCTCTTTCCTACTAGAAATTCTTGACATTGTATACAACAGGTAGTAATTTCTTTTTTAGATTTCTTGCCTTTTAATCCTGTTTTAACAACCTAGCTATGTGAACTAATCTCTTTAAAAATAATAGCCCTGAAATACCTTCTTAGACTATAGCTTATTATTTCCTGGTTGTTATAAACAGCTACTTCATTTCAAAATATATTTTTTAGTTATTTCTATTTGATATAAGGTGGCTGATTCTGATGAATACACAATCAATCAAATATAATAAAATTAGGTTAAATTTAAAGAACTTGATTCAAACATTAGAAGAATCTTGCCAAGTAGTATAAATACAATTGTAAATAATATTTAAAAAAGGAGCTTAGAACTGGACTTTCGGAAGACTGAGTGATATTTCTGTTTTGATTAGTCAATGACTATGTGATTGTGGGCAAATCATGTCTCCTTCTGAGACTTCTCAGATTCCCTATCTACATAATGACATGTATTTCTTTGGGTGTCAGACATTCAGAAACACAAGGGCCTGATATATGTATCTTTGGGTCTATGTTTATAGTTTTAAAGTGAGGATGAGGATGCTATAATTGAGATACATCATGTGAAAATGATATGGGATTAAATACCAAACTAAGAAATACTGATTTTATTTTATATACAATGTGTGTGTGTTGGAAGGAGATTAGTTTGAATCAGTGATTACCATGATCAGGAATGAGGGAACTATATTAAGAAACCATTATAAAACAAGTGGCAGTTTGGCCTAAATACAGGTGGTAGTAAAGGAAATGGTGGGTTCATTGATTTTTCACTATAAGAATTGGTTCATGATTTTTTTTTTCCTTAAAATTTTGTGTCAAAGGTGAAGCTTAACTATTACTAGAGGTGTTAAGCAGATCATGAAAAACCAGAGGCACAAATACTGTAGAACAAACATGTATGGAATTAAAATACAAAATCAAGTGGGAAAAAGTATGGAAAACTTAGCAAGAAATAAGTTTATAGAAGACAAGTCTATAAATTCTCAACAAATAAAAATTAGGAGAATAAGAATATCCATATGTTAATGATATTTTATCTATTAATAGTGTAATCTTATGTGCTTTTACATCTTCATGCTGATATATCTAAAAGAAAATATTTAATCCCACAATGCCACAGTAATATTAAAAACATAATATTTCCCCTTTAAAGGTTGTTTTAGATAGTTATGGATATGAAAAACTGTAGGAAAAAGTTATAACTAGGCTACTGTAATTTGCTCATTTGCCTGATATAGATATGTTATGTATGCTATTGATAAGTCATCAAGACTAAGAATTTTGTTAATTCTTAATGATGATGAAAGTGCAATAAATAAGCATTAGTAATTGGAGTATCAATATTTGACTCTGCTTTCTCAATTATCTACATCTATGTCTAAATGTTTAAATTTCTAGCAATAGAATATTTGTGTTGTTGCCTGTTATTTGCATATGAGGATTATTGGAATGTGTTCAGATTTAGTCCCTTTTCAGATGTGTATTTGTGTGTGAGTATATAAGAGAACACCTATAATTAAGAACAAATATGGTTATTTATGAAAGATATGATTTTGATATGTTTATTTTAACCATATTCATTTTTAGTTGTGTAAGCAATTGTTTCATTAATAACATACAAAGAAAAAAGTGAGCAAACTTAAGTGTACAGATCAAAACATTTTTTACAATTTGAACACACACATAACCAGAACTGATTTCAAGAACCAGAACATTACCAAAATCCAGAAGTTCTTCATATGCTCCCCTTCTTCAAACTCCTAACTTCTAACGTTATAGATGAATGTTTGCTCTTTTTAAATTATACATAAATGGAATTATATAATACAGACATAATTGTATCTTTTTCAACATTATGTTTGTGAGGATTTATTCCCGTTTCATTAATTTTTATTGCTGCATTTTATCCATTATGTGTGTGATTAGGCAATTTATTCTTCCATTCTCTTGTTCTGAACACTTAGGTTATTTTCATTTAGAATATTTTCACTTTTGAGGTATTATGTATAAGAAGTTATAATGATATGTGTACATATATTTTAGTGACCATATATATCCCATTGCTATGTTCTTACTAATTTTTTCCAATAATAGCCATATTATCTGAAAAAAAATCAATTATTTTCATTCCTCCTAAAGTTTATACTTTGAATGTTACCTTCTTATAAGTGTAATGTCTATACAAATTAAGAGGAAGATAGAATTCAGGTTTTCCAATCTTAGCATTATTGACATTTTTGAACTGGAAATTTATTGTTTGTGGGGTCTGTCTTGTGCATTTTAGAACATTTAGCAGTAGCCCTGGCCTGTCCACATGTCATGCCAGTAGCAACTCCTTCAAAACCATAATCAAAATTGTCTGCAGACATTTCCAAATGTCACCGGGGAAAGGTAGAGCAAGGAATCACGCTGGCTTTAAAATCACTGTAGTCGAATTTCCAGAAAATTTAATAAATAACACTGATTATGTGTATTACAGAAAAGAAATTGTCATTTGCTCTTTACAAAAAGAATGTTATAAACAAAAATTTTAAAAATTTTATTCTAAAGAAAAATCTGAATATGAATCTTTCTTTTTCAAAATAATCAATTGCAAGAGAATGCTTAAACTATTGTAGATTCTAAAATTTTCTATTGGCAGTTATTACCTACTGTATGTCTTCACAAATATAACAAATTCCCTCTTTTATTAGCTAATTATAGGATCAGAAAACTTCTAATGAGCAGGTTAAATGGGGCCAAATATACCCGGGTTTTTGAATCTGCTGTTTACTTATTTTATGATAGTGGATTAATCTCTGTATTTCTCAACCTACCATCTGCAGAATGTTGTTTCCGTTAGCATATATAGTTATTATGAGGTTTAAATGTGATTCTGTATGAGCATTGGGATAATAAGACATAAAACACTAATGAATTTATTAGATAACAAAGTGAAATATAATTAAGATGCTATTGACAATGAACTTGAATTTATCAATGCTCAGAAAATGCCTGTTGCAATAATCAAGTGACCTTTGATAGATATTTGTCTGTCAGGAGAATGAGGGATAGACCTTTATGGCTAAAGAGAAATCAGATGGCACTATAAAACAGAAGAGTTGTAAGAGCCAGAATAGAGCAAATTTGACTTAATAAAATATAGTAAAACAATTAAGAGGTGATGGATTTTGAGTATTCTTTATTTTTAATGTAACTTATTTAACTATAAGTTAATTTAATTTTAATAATAGTTATATCTAACAGTTGAATCTTAAAAACAACAAAATTTTGAAAATTCAACAATTGGCTCTGGTGAATTGGAACAAACTGCCATCAGCAAATTACTGACAAACACCCGTTGTGAAAATACATGATTAATACTTACATATGTGTTTTATTATCTCAAAAACAGGCATTACAAATCAAAGTTCTGTTTAACAAATGTCTGACTAAAAATGACTGTATTAGCAAAATATCTATAAACCTGAATCTGAGGTTCATTTGCCTCATTCCATAACAATAAAACTAATGTGGATAATATTTTCTAGCTTATGTGCTTAAGCATTTCATGAACAAAAAATATTTATAAAATAGCTATCTAAAAGTATTCATTTCTATCTAATGTATGCTATACTTAATTTATTGTGTTAGTCTGAATTTGTGGAGGTTTTTTGTTGTTGTTTTGGGTTTTTTTTTTTTATAACATATAATGTATAGTATTAGAATTCAGGGAAGAACTGATGTATAAACATATTTTTTTTCATTGTAAAACTAAGACATAATTATTTTTAATAATATCTGTATTCTTCCTTTTAGATGCAATATTATAATATATAGTAGAAAAATGAGCATTCATCATATAACAAGTGAAGGAATGTGATATTTTAAAAACACTTTTCTTCTATATTGAATATAAAAATAACACACATTTTTCAGTAAGCCACTTGCTGATTGACTGGTCTTTTGGTTAATATTTACTGAACAATTACAACTTGCTCATTAAATTATTCTAGATATGAATTAAATAGGTGACATCCCTTTATTTGCCCAGCTTTCATTCTAGGGCTTTTCATTTCTTTCATTTCACTTACATTTGTTTATTGAAAAGACAGACATGAGCGAATGAAAAAAAAATCATTTATAATGTGAGGTCCAGCTTTGAAACAAATTTGGTAATTGCTATAAAAATAAAATAATTCATGATAAAAGAATTACAAGTGAAATGCAGAAGATATTTTAGACAAAGTGACAAGCAAAGAACTTTTGGAAAGGTAACATTTGAGTTGAGGCCTAAATAAATAAGGAACTGAGCCATGCAAATATCTGGGGAGAGAAAAGTCCAGGCAGAGAAAATGGCCTTGGAGCAAAAGCATGTTTGGAGAGTTCTAGGAACCACAGGAAATGAGTAAAGCTAGATTAAACTAAGCCCAGGAAGAGTGGTAAATTCAACAGATAGCCAGGGGCACTATTTTAGACATGCAAAAATTGTCTAAGCCGTATTAGTTATGATATATCCTACTATTAAACTAAAGCTAGGAGACTATGACAATCTCTTCTAAAAATTGATAAACATAAAAGACCTTTAAGTAAGATTTTTATTATTGTTAATATAAGTATTATATAATTCAGATGAACAGGAATGGAAATAATGTTATTCCTGTTAAATTAAGTTGTAGCTCAACTTTCTGTGCATTTTTATTGTAGTAAGTAGAAATTTTATTCTTTGCATGAATTCACTTCAATAATTCGTTTATTTACTGAATATTAATATGTGTTATTTTGGGGCCAGCACTAGTTAGTACACAATTTTTAATTCTTTTCTCTGATGGCTCAAGGGATCACTTTTGCTGTTCTATGCTTCTAGTCTGACTGGTCTAAAGGAGAAGTAATTCTCAATTCATGCCTCACTTCCTCACCCCTCTTTCTTTTTGAATTGATAAACAGTTCCAGTAGAAATCAGTCATTGGCAACAAAGGACAGAACTACCCTTTCTGGATATCTTTGTCAGAATCTGTGTTGGGGAAAAGGGCTCACCATACATAAACAAATTGCTCTACTTAACTGAAACACTTTTTAAAATAAATCTGTGGTTCTTTAATAAGGAAGTAGATGATGGGCAAAATAACTGTTGAATAGGCAAACAATAGTATCTGTCATTTCATATTCCTCAATTTTTTTCACCTGATAAATCTTTTATTCAATTGCAAAAATAAGTCTCTGAACTAAATTAGCACACATGAGCACAGCTCCAAAGAAACTATCACTAATTGGATTCCAAAATTGACTGTTACTAAAACTGAGTTGGTTGTAATAATTTAATAAATTATAAAATTATATCTTGTTATATCTACACTGCTTCCAAGCACCCTTTTATTAACTTGCACCTAATCATTTAGTAATTTTCAATATCTTTCCATTATACCCAAACCTGAAATCTTGTGTAATTTTTAAATTTTTATGTAATCTTTATTGTAAGTAGTTAGGAATTGCCCTTCATCTAGTCACTCACAGATGGTTTCTCAGAATGAGTAACAAAAAAAATCTAAGTTTGTATTTGATATTATTTGTCAATATTTAAATTATCGTTATTGTTGATTCAAGGACCACTTCAATAATTTTTTTAAACTATAAACCATCTTCATGGATAAGTATATATATTTATAAATTATACATAAAATATCTAGAGTGAACTTTTACCATGATCTATTTAAGTAATTCAAAAGTCTGTGGACCTCAGGTTAATAGATATATTTTTTAAAATATCTATTTCTTATTTAATTCATTTAGCTAATTTTAAGTAGCTGGATCTTATAACAATATAGTTATATCCAAAATCACATTTTGAATTCTTTTATGGATAAGGCAGTCTATTCCTAAAACACGGCGCAATACAATTTCAGAATAAGATTCTTTTTCTTTATGCAGAGCACTGCTGTTTCTTTCTTTTTTTTTTTTTGCAAGAGCTTAAAAAGCTGTACTTTTTATGACAGTATTAGTTCTATTTGTAATCATTCCCACTGTCTATGCCCTACTGGAGTTAGCTGACCTTTGCTTTGAGCAAGAAGTAATTCATCTCATAAATTTTGTGAAAATATATAATCTGTCTTCCTCACATCTCGTATTTAATCATAATCCTCACCATAACAAAATAAACTTTGAGTCACCGTGAGAATTCAATAATAAATTTATATTCTCTCCTATCAAAGTCTTACTTCAGACATATGTTACTTGAAAGAAACACTCGAGGAACTTATTAAAAAGCAATTAATATCATGCTACCAGAAAATAAAATAACTGGAATCTCATGCTACTGTCCAAAGATACATAGCGAAAATTGGATTTATGGATGTCCTTAGTCTTTATAGAATTAAGAACATAGGTTATGTTAGATTTTAAATAGTGATTTTTGTGTTCTTTGCAAAATGTGGTCCTAGATGAATGTGCCTTGTAGAGAAATATTTGCATTGTTTCAGAAAAATATTTGTCTTTGTCTATACAGATTATTTCATACTTTTAATTTTATCAAACAATAAAAACAATTCAATGGAAAGTTTAAACTTCTTCCTTTCACTATGAGGAAAATTGCAGCCTAATCATGTGCTCATCTATGAAATCAGTCTGTTTGAAATGCCTAATAATGTCTTCACGGGTCTTCTTACATGTTCTATATTCTATTTTGTCACTTAAATATCATCTTTAAAATTACATTTAGAAGCCCATTTAGAGATTTTAGGAAATAGCCAGGTAGGCATATTGGTTAAAATTGTTTGAAACTTTGCATCTTCTGAAGAGTAGAAAAAAACACACAGAATGTCCATAGTTTTCTACATCACTCCTTGCATGTTTATGTGTTGCATGACCAAATGTATTAGAGCTGGGCAGAAAGGCCACAAAATAGAGAAAAAGAAACCTAAGGAACAAGTGTCTCATTTGTTGCTTAGCATGTATCAGGTTCTCCCCTGGCATCTTAGATATATTATTTCATTTAATCTTTGTAACAATGCTAAGAAACTGGTATTAATCATCTTCCCATTTTACAAATGAGATAATGAATTAGATTATATATATATATGTATATATACATGCACATGTATGTGTATATATATATTTATATATACGAAAGAGAGAACAATGAACTTGGAGTTAGAAATCTATATCTATATGTACATGTAAATGTGATCATCCAGTGGCTGGAGGTGATTTGCCCATGTTTTTATCTGTGCATTTTAGTTAGATTTTTATAAATATAGATATCCATGATTGTCTCCTTCCTTTCAATGGAAGTATCTATCCATAGGAGATACTTTTTCCATATAAACTTTAATTCAATCAAGATTTGATTGAACATAAAATTAAGCTATGTTTTTGAAACAGAGAGGACTTTTTATTTTAATTCTCTTAGTAGTAAATAATGCAGATATTTTAATACTTTTATTTGGCAATGAGAAGCGTAAGAATTAAAAAAAAAATTCCAGAAGAGACCCTTTTTCACAAAATAAATATGTGTTATTTGGGAGGACAAATCTCAAATGTATATTTTTGACATATTTGACAATTTTACAATCGATACAAAAAAAGATAAAGGTAGATGAAATATTTTAAAATGTAAAAACCAGTCCTGGCAACATAACTATACAATCTTGCTGTAAAAGTACTTATATTACATTCCGCCCAAATTATTTTTGTATTGCACTAAATTTAGTTGCTTAAGTCACTCTTCATTGCTAGCTGGCCTTTCCATTTTCTGTTTTCCATTTCATCTTTTTCTTTTAGATGTTGATATAACTCAGCTCTGTTATTAGCATGTTTCAAATGTCCAGCATTGATAGTGTATATACTGTAAGAGCTGTGAATATGTGTGTTATCTGGAATAATAAAAATTTTAAAAGTGTAGAATAATTATAATCTAATCATGTACATGTAAATGTAGAATAAAAGTAACTCATGTAGATATAATCATGTTATTACCAGAGCAGTCAGTAATCTAAGGAAAGTCAGGTCAAGCTGATTTGAGATGAAAACAATAAATCAGATCAAAAGTTGTTCTTGTAAAACTTAAGCAGAAAGGCATTTTAAGTGGATATTTGTCTCCAAGGTGAATTTACGTGTTATCAAAAATAAGTGCAAGGGATGGTTTTAATGTGGAGACTGATTCTTTACAGCATACAGAAAAAGATATAATATATCCCTTTCACACCATGGAAAAATACATATTTATTGAGTAACTACTCCATGGTTGACACAAAATTAAATGCACATAATAGAAATATAATTAAAACATAGTTTAGCATTGGCTTTGAAGAGTTTAAAATTTGATTGAGGAGGTATACATATAAACTTAATTTAATATGATGTGATATGCATACAAAATGCTAGAAGATCATGCAAGAAGAAACTTTATCTGGAGGCTTGAAGTTATCTTCCCTGAAAAAAAATGAGTAAATTTCTTGATCTTAAATGACTTGTTTTTTTTTTAAGAAATTGGCAAATAATAAGTAAAATTGTTACCTCCAGTACTTAATACCATGTTAGTAAAGGTTTTTAGTTGCAAACCAATTTTGTCTAACTCATGTTTAAAAAAATGGGAAAAGAATTAGAATGAAAGTCAAAGTTGAACTTTCACACATGAGAGAAAAAAGAAAGAAAAAATAAAGGAGCAACATGCTAGTCCTTCCTATTGAACCATTTAGAAGCTTCGAAGATTGTCTTGAACCTCATATTTCTTTCCATTCTGTTCCTGAAATAAGGGTTCTTTATTCAAGTGTAATACTTCCACTTATGATTTTGATACAATTTAGCCATTTTCACAGGGACCGTTCTATATCATTTTTTCTCATTCTTGTTATACTGTCAGTCTCTCTCTAGTGACCTCACCCGCCTCTGACAATACATCCATGTTGATCTGTTGCAAAGAAAGCAAAACACAAGAAACCTTTTCCTTTAATCTTGTTACTCTCTCATTCAATCTCTCTTTTTCCTCTCATTGTTTTTTATTTTTTAAAAAAGGTACTCTATTCCTGCTATGTTCATTTACTCTTTCCTATTTCTTACCTACACTTTGGTGCCTGATCCTGAGCCCTCCATATGTTGCCTTAAATAAGATTTCTTAACTAACAAGTCAAATCATTTAATTTATTTTTTTGTTCCTTTTACTCTCAAGTTCTCTGTATTTTCTTATACCACCTGCCTTGAAACTCCCTTCTCTCTCACTTTTAGGCACTTCATAGCTGATTATCCTCCAAACACTGATAGCTCCTTCTCTGTATCATCTATGACATTTCTTACTTTCAAAATATGTGTGTCCTCTAAGCCCTGTTCAACTATTTTCATTGCACGCCACTCTTTAGACTAACTACATGCACAGATATCAGTTTGATTTCTCTTCTCTACTACAAACTTTATTTATAACTATCAGTTAGGGATCTTCATTTACCTTTTGCATGCTGGTGTTTGGTCATGCCCAATGGAACTCCTTTTCCAAGTCAAAGCTGCTCATAATACTGATACCTCTGCTTCTGCTAATATCACCTCTCTTCTTATTAACCATGTCACATACCTGAGGATGCTGTTCATCACTCAAACTCATAGCTCTGAAAAATCACTATATTCAATCTTACAGTTAATATCCCCTGATTAGCTAGCTGCTCATTATCTTTTACCTAGGTTAGCATTTCTCAGCAGGAGTTCTATAATCTTACTAAACTGTATGGTTGACAGACCAGTAATGTAGGCATCACTGGGGAATGTTTTAGAATTGAAGAATCTTCAGATTCTATTGAATCAGAATCTACATTTGAATAAGACCTTTTGTTTTCGGGTAACTTGTTTTAAGAAGCACCTTCCATTATATACGAGTTCATGAGATTTTTTTGAGAGAGAGAAAAACAGAGAGAGACAGACAGAAAGACAGAAATGGGGAAGGAGGAAGAGAAGAAGGTAGAGAGGGAGGGAGAGAAGGAAGAAGGAAGGGAGAGGCGAGAAGAGGTCAGAAGAGGATGAGGAGAGAGAGAGAGAACATGTTTCTCCTTTTAGGTATTCGGTATATTATTAGCCTGTGTAAAGCCTTACAGTAAAGAAATAAGATTCTGCATGTAATATACATCAGAGTTCTTATAAAGAGTATTATATACATAGCAACTGTTGTACATTCACCGATTTTTTCATTTTCTATTTTATATGGAATTATTGCTGCTATTCATAATTACCATGACCTACCTGCAAACCACTAATGGAAAGAGTTATTTGAATGCTTTTCTTCAAAAATGCAAGTAATAGTTTCATTATATTCTTTTTATATAACTTTTTTTTTTTTTTTTTGGTCAGGAACTGTCTGCTGGGATGTTTATAGGGGAAAAAAATTCTAGATAGACAATCTGATTACTGAGGTGTGTTATTGAGTCTTGGTGAGACTTTTGGAATCTTTTCAAAACCTCCAGAGTTCATCCTACCTTTGCTATAAGAAGAATTTTATTTTTCTCCTTGATTAAAAAAACCTCAGTGTGACACACCTACCTCTCTTTCACATTTTCACAATAAATGCTGTATTCCTTTTTGGAGATTCCTTATAAAAACATTGAGTATTTACAGATTGATAAGGCTGCCAAAGCCACTTGAAGTAGGAATCTCATTTGCAGCCTCATTAAAGCCCACAAAGAGACAAGATCTGGTCACGGCTGATTTGTCAGCTGATATGCTCAGAATAAAGCAGGCACTTGAATGCTTTCTTGTCCAATAATACTCAGATTGGCTCTAAAGGCTTGTCTCAGCCTTAGTAACATGCTTTTAAAACTGCAAGACTCCAAATGTAACATTGGGCTGTAGGTAAAATTATGACTACAAAGAAATTCAGTTATGTGGGTTTACTTAGGTTTGCTTTAGCCACCGATAAAAATCATTGAATTAAAAAAAAAAAAAGCTGAGCACTTGTCAAGTACCGATCAATATACCTCATGAAGTTTTAAATCAAGTTAAGGGACTGATTGATTGAAACAGACATTCCTTATTGTAAAATTTAGCTTTGTCAGTTTTTCACCTGCTTAAGTATTTATTCCAAAAATATTCCCATCTTTATTATGAATAAAATATATTTGCAGAATTATATTTAGAGATGTAAACAGAAATATTTTATGGTATTATATACACACACACACACATATATATGTATGTATATGTATATATATATATATAAAGATCACTCTCTCGATATATTTTAAAACTAACATGTGATGGTTTTCTGTTCCTTACTTCTGTACCTTGCAATCCTCAATCAGCACATTCAAAAAGCAATAGCTTAATCTTATAATGATGACTCAAAAATGAATAAAATGAAAATGAATTTTTAATTCAAAGAGATCATAGATTGGTAGTTTATAGTAAGCCAGGCACTCCTGCACTCAAAGGATTGATAATCCAGTAGGTTATTAGATAATTGCTTGCTTTTATATATAGCATAATTTTTATTTTTACAGCAAGTGATTGTTTAGAATATTTACATACAAATAAATAAGGTTTGTCGATGAAATTTTATAAAGTGATTTTCCTCTCCTGTGAGAAATTTATTAAAATAGTATTTTTGAATGTTAGCAATGTCCAAAGGGAAAAATAAATTGTTTTTCTGCTGATCAATTGGAAGTTGAAATTATTCATGAGGTTGAGTACTAAAACCTTATTTATCAAATCCAGAGCTGGTATGTAGTTCAAATGCTCACTTTTTCCTAGGATATTAATTATCTACAGATATAAAAACAATGAAAGGGTATTCAGAAAGGATTGTTTTCTGCTATATCATGAAGAAAAATTAACTGACAGTATATCGTTTCTTGACAGAGTCAGGGGTAAACTCCAGAGAAGAACATTTTGAGATGTCACGTATTTCTTGATTTATTTGCCGTGATTGATGAAGGAGAAAATAAGAAAGTAATGCCTTATAATTTTCAAGCATCAACCTAATAGAAATACTTCTGGGGCTGTTAAAAATTAAGTTTGTTTTGTCTATGGCCATCCATCTGAATGAACCCAATCCCATCTGATCTCGGAAGCTAAGCTGGGTCGGGCCTCGTTAGTACTTGGATGGGAGACCACCTAGGAAGACCAGGTGTTGTAGGTGTAAAAAATAAAAAAAATAAGGGATTGTAAACTGACAAGGTCTCTGCAATCTGCGAGGTCAACCAAGGGTTGCCTCACCTAGAAAAATTTAAAAAATAAAAATAAATAAAAATTAGGGTTGCTTTATCTCTTAAATATTAATCATAATTAAAAGCAGCAAAGCATAAAGTAGGAAAAGTAAAGAAACTTGCATTCTGAAAGAAGCTAGCTTACCTTTTCACCTTTCTAAAATTAAAGTTTATATATTCATAAGAACTTGATTGCTTTCTTGTCTTTGTATACATCAGTTTGGGAAATTTCATCAAATAAAGAGTACTGGGACTACAGACAGAGTAAGACATTTCTACTCTGAAGAAACTTGTAAAGTGATGCAATTGGCAAAACAATAATTATTTAAAGAAAAAGACAAAAAATAGTATTCTTGAGAGATACAAATGTAGATGGAAAATGCACTTCATGAAACACATAGAGTTCACATAGACTATATTCCAAAAATCATGCTAAGAATAAAAAAAAAAATAACTCTGGGGATAAGAAAAGCTTTATAGGCAAATCAAATTTCAGAGAGGAACTAAAGGATTGAGAGATATACTTTCCAATGATGGAAAAAAAAGAGAAAGTATACTCCGGAGATATAAAATTGTCATGATAATGTGCTTAATGGAATGTTTAAGTGTGTTTGAGTGATAGAGAATAATCTAATAGAGAATAAGCAGTGACACTTTAGAAGTAGATGAATCTGGAAGCAAAGGTTTATCATAAGTGCAATAAACTGTGGTGGTTATTGTCTCTCAGTGCTAGTCTACCTATTTTATAATATGCTCTGTGATATTGGGGATGGGAGTCCATAAAGTCCACTTTTATGATTCCTTTATTGCCTGGGAAACAATGGTGTCCTATTACAAGGTCAGAGGAAAAGAGAAGGGACTGTCTGCCTCCAGCTTTTGTCAGTATTCTTTCAGCATGGGCAGAACTGTACCAGCTCCAGTGCCATTTACAGCACTATCCAAGGTAGCCCATTAATTACCCATAAAGTTCCTAGGTCTCAACATGGAAGCCCTCTCACAGTCAGCACTCCTGGTTTCTGGTGTCACTTCTGGTCCTTTGTTTCTCAAGCCTTAGTGGCCATAACTGCTTCTTATAGATTCAATTTTTGCTTTAGCTTTTTACCTACATTAAATAATGTAGTTTTTAAATACTCAGCTTATTTTCCATTCCTTGAATGTACTTTAACTAACTAATATAAAAGGCATTGAGAGATTTTGCTCACGGAAGTGGCGTAATCAGTCATGTGCTTTAGAAAGTATAGTTTTATAGTTTGTAGGATTAGTAGAATGCATGCTGATCTAGAAGTATATTGTTCATGTAGAAAGACTGTTAATTCAGGTAAATAAAAAAAGTGTAACTTGGGTTTGACAAAAGAGAGGTCACTGCTGACATTATTAATAGAAGTTTCAATGATGACATTGAACACAGAATATAGGAAACAGTGGGTTGAACCACTGAGGAAGTTAATCCAGCAGGTTAATCCAGCAGAGTTATATCACTAATAAAGAGACTCTTGGCCTTAAAAGAACAGAGAAATTCTATAACATCTAAGGAAATAAATACATGTGACCAGAAGATTTTATTAATCTGACAGGAAAAAGAATATACTCATTAATTTTTTTGAGGTGCTAATGCCTTAAGTAAAATTCTGACAAAATTTTAATATAATTAGAGTATTGCTAGGATAACTAGGTATTTATATGATTAACATATTTCATGTATTTTATGTTGCCATAATTGCTATTAAATAAATTTTATAAACTCACCCACTAGGATGCACTTTCCATGAGGTTCCTTATGTTCATTTCTGATTTAGCAGTGTCTGGCAAATAATAGTTGCTCACTAAATATTTGTTTTAAAAAATCTATATTTTAGTATATCTATTTTTATTAATGGTTATGCATGAATGTAATCTTAAATAGATTTTTGTTCCCAAGATGAAATGATTTCTACAAGAAATTATATTTAATTAGATTTCTCAAATTCCCAGGTCACTCCATTAGTTACTCTTGTCGTACCATCTAAGCATAATACTATGAGGGATGTATTTTTAGTATCAGTCTTGCCTTTTTAATAGACTGGCTCAAAGCTGACTATGAATTGCCTCTTAAACTAGTCAATAAAATAATTTTTGTAAAATGAATTTGTACTGGAATCTTAGAGTTGATTTTGGATATAATTATTTAGCAAAGTGGTAAATGCAAAATGTTACTTAATAGAACTAGTTAATTTTTTTGAAAAACATTTTTAATTTTTCTAATTCTGTTGTCATCTCTGACTTTTCTCTGTGAACACAGAATGTAGCTGAAGGAGAAAATAGGGGAAATTATACTTGAAAGAGGTGTTTTTCTTTGTAGAAAGCAAGAAGCTCTAGGATTTTTCAAAGTAAATATAATCTCATTATTATATTAACCTGTATTTAATATTTTTTGACCATGCCTTCTGTGTTTAGTACTACAGGATTTGTGGAATAGTTTTCATTTAATTTTTTTTTTAACTTCTCAGTTACAGACATTATATAAAACAAAACAAAACAAAACCTAGCAAACCTCATCCTAGGTCAGCACAGATATTTTTAAAAAGTTAAAAATAATGTATGGTGGAATATTTGTCCTGCCATACTCACCTTCTTTAAACAAACAAATGTTAAAACAATATTAAAAATTTTGTTTAAAGACATCAATAAACTGTAGATGAATACTTAGAGGCTCAAAGTAAGGAAAGATGGGAACCAAATGGATGAACATAACACTGAAACCAGGTTTCTGTATTTTGACAGCAATTGCCAAAAGAGATAAACAAAATTTTTAGTTTCATAGGGATACAGGGGAGAGAAGAAAAGGTCCAGGGCCCACTCAGTGTAAAGGATACCATTCTAATAGGAGATCACTCTTCTACGAATCCTTGCATAAAATCAGAACCCACACAATCTAAATCATCATTGAAACAGGTCAATAGAAATATCTACCTCCCAATGACTCCAACAACAGGAAACTCTTAGAAAAAATGCCTGTCTTAGAATTTGATGTTTGGTGTAAAAAAATTAAAAGAACCACTCCAGTGAATTTGTAATGATAAACAGACTCTTTCATGAGCACGCAGCCTAAATTTTCACTAACTGTTTGGTTCAAAACCTAAAGCTCAGAATTTATATTCAAATGGGCCTGAGTTGGAAGGTTCCTCAGTCTCTTCCAAACAGATGGAAGCAAATGCAAATATCCTGTAGAGAATCACATTCAGCATGGTGTTTAAGAATTCCCATAGCAAATTTTAAGGGAAAATGGGCAGATTTCTAAAACTTACACTATACAAAAAGAAACAGGTATTACTAGCAAGAACCAGAAGAAATAACAGATTTCACTTTCAGATGCAGATACATTATTATTAGCTATACCAAACATAGAATATAAAATATTAATATTAAGTATATTTTTTAAATTACAAATTGAAAATATGAGAAAGAAGCATAAGACATAAGAAGTGACCAAATAAAAACATAAATAAACTAAAAGCATGGGACTTTTAAATCCGTGAGGATAGAGTAATTTTATTCTGCTCTTCACAGATTCTCCTGCTTGAAACTAAAAAACAAAACAAAACAAAACAAAAAACTAAGCATAATGCAACAATAACAAGTAGAAGGATTCTGATAGGTGGAAAAAAGAAGTCAGACAGTTTAGGAACCAGATAACTTGAAAAACATTCAAACATATAATCAAAAACCACTCATTGTACTAAGAACAAGGGAAATCACAATTAAATGAGAAAAGAAAGTCAACAAATGGCAACAGCAAAATGAATCAGATGAAATAGTTATCTGAAAATTATTTCAAACCATTAATTAAAGAGGGACACCAATCTGAATGATAGATTTCTCATCTGAAATTTATAGGGACCAGAAGAAAGCACATTTTTCCAGCATTGAAATAGTATGTAATCACAATTGGATCACAATTAAATAAAAAAAGAAAGTCAACAAATGACAACAGCAAAATTAATCAGATGAAGTAATTATATGACAAGAATTTTAAAGCAGCCATAATAAAAATATTTTAGAAAACAGTTTTGAATTCTCTTGAAACTACTGAAAAAAAAACTTAATCTCAGCAAAGAAGTAGAAATTATTTTAAAGACTCCAATGTTCAGAACTGACAAATAAAATCACTATTATAGTTAAACCTATGAAAACTAAAGACAAAGGAAAAAAAATCTCAAAAGTGACCAGAGAAAAATACCCATTAATTTAAGAGAAAACCAACTTGAATGACAATAGATTTCTCATCTGAAATTTATAGAGACCAGAAGAAAGCACATTTTTCAAGTGAAAAAATATGTAATTATACCTTTTTTTATTCAGTGAAAATACACATCAGGAATGAAGGGGAAGTAAAGACATTATCAAACAAAGGGAAACTAAAAAAATTTGTTGCCAGTAAACCTACATTTAAGAAAATTTTACTTTAAAAGTAGAGACGATAAAGTATTCTAAAAAAACATAAGGTTTCTAAACTTCATTTGAAGTAATAAATCACCAATATTAGTAAACCACTATAAGTTATAGGTGTGTATTATAATACTCAGAGAAATTACTAAGAACATATACAAAACAATAAACAAAAAAAACACTGAATAAATCAAGATGGAACCCTAAAAAAAAATAGTCACCTATAGGTAAGAAAAGAGAAAATGAGAAAACAATACAGAAAATAAAATGTCACTCTTAAGCTCTTACATATTAATAGTATTAAAATGTAAATCATCAAAAGATAGCAATTAAAAGACAGATTTGCAGAGTGGGTTAAAAAATAATACAACTATGAGGATCTACAAGGGATTCACTGCAAATACAACATGCAGAACTTAAAAGTAAAGGGATAGAAATGGGCATACTATGAGAATACCCCCTCAAAAAAAAAAAAAAAAAGGAATGACCATTAACATCAAATAAAGTAAACTTTGAATAAAGAAAATTGCTAGAGATAAAGAGGGTCATTACATGATGAAAAAAGATTAATCTACCAAGAATGCATTGTAATCCTAATTGTATAAGCAGTTGTATAAAGCAACAAAGCCTCAAAATACATGAAGCAAAAAACTGATCAAGCCGAAAGGAAAAATATACAAACCCACAATTTTAGGTGTGGAGAATCTAACTGACATCTATAGACCACTCCATTCAGCAACACAAAATACACATTTTTTAAAGTGTCCAAGGAATATTCAGCAATGAAGACCATGTCCTAGATTACAAAACAGAACTCAAGACATATAAAATGATTTCTAGACTACAGAAAATGTTCTTGGATTGTGATATCAAACTAGAAATCAATAACAGAAAGACAACTGTAAATTTCCCCAAACAGTTGGATATTAAGCAACTTTAAATAATATCATGGGTTAAAGAAGTTCTAAAATAATTTTTAAATACATAAAACTAGATTCAAATAAAAATTCAATACATCAAAATATATGCAATACAGGTAAAGCAGTGCTGAAAGGGTAATTTATAGCCCTAAATATTTACATTAGAAGATGAAAAGTCTCAAATCAATAATATAAATTGTACCTAAAGAAACTATAAAGAGCAAATATTCCAAAGCAAGAAGTTAGTGACAAAAGATAAGAAAACAAATAAAACTGAAAATAGAAAACAAGAGTCAATGTGACAGAAAGCTAATTTGTCCCAAAAAACTCAAGACATTTGTTAAAACACTAACAAGACCCTCAAAAGAAAAAAAAAAAAGAACAAATATCATTTATATCAAGAATGAACAAAGAGATATTACTATAGTTCCTGCAATCATTAAAAGAATACTAAAATAATAGTAATAACAATTTTGTGTGCATTTATTTGACTACACAGAAGAAATAGACCACTTCTTTGAAACTCTATAAATTATTAAATTTTAGCCAAGATGAAATAGGAAATCCAAGTAGTCTACTAAAGATATTGAATATATAATTTAAAGATTTCTGCTAAAGTACTGTCTGGGCCAGGACAGTTTCCCAAACTTAGCAAACATTTAAAGAAGAATTAGTACCAATTTTATACAATTTCTTTCAGTAGGTTGAGCAAAATGGGAGTCTCCAAGAGAACCATGAAATAGTGTATTAAGGAAATTAGAGTAATGACCTTTGACAAGTTAAATAAGTCACAACAACTTAAATCAAGAAGGGGTAACTTGAGAACAGAGAAGATTTTCCTGTATAAGGCAATATGAGAGATGATTTGTAGGTAGGGAAGAGGTGGATATAGGTGAGGCAATCATGTGCATGGGACACTCGCACCCTACAAGAGAAATAGAGCCAGGAGCCACTGTCAAAATCATGAGAATGACAACAGTGGCGAAACAGACCACTGAATAAGTTTCCACTACAATATTTAGCTTTGACATTGGCAACCACTTAGTCTTAGTTGCAGTTAGGGAAAGAATGATGAATTTTGTGGCTAAATCTATATAACACTAAATCTTTTTCATTTTAACTTCATTAAAACAGTTCTAACTTCTCATGTAAACTTTTAACAACCTCTGTATGATCCTCCTAGTGCTTGTCTCTTTTTATGCTAATACATTTTACTCATTATCACCAAGTAAATCACCCTCCCCAAACCCCCAATGAACTCATTCCTCTCATGCAAATTCTGAATGGTTCATCATTGCTTGATATAGCTGCTAATCTTGTTGCAAGCCAGTTAAACAGATTCTGGCTACTGGATACAAGATACTATTATCAATAAATATAAAGTGGTCCCTCGACTGAAATAAACCACAATAGGACCAAGCTTAGAAAAGTTAGGAAACAGGCCAATTTGAATGTCGAGATAGAAACATTTGAAGGTGTTTCTACTGGAATTTATCAATTCCAATAGCTTCACGTGGTTTGTGAAGCTCACACTTCTAGAGGGATTCTGGTTGGCCTAAATTAGGTCCCCTTGGGCCTGGGAACAGGCTGCCTTTATTTACATTCCAACAAAATTATATCCATAGAAACATCAATGTGGCTTTTGGTTGTTTTGGTTTGGTTTTTGATTTTGACTCGTTTTATTTTATCAGAAGATGGGAAACTGGACACTGAGTAGGAATAAACAGAAACTAAAACAAATCCAAATCAATATTAAGATGTGTTTTGAACATAGTCCAAATATCTTAGCCTAATAGTCAACCTTTTCTCTTCTTTTCTGGCTTCTATGTACTATTTTAGTGTCATACAATATTTCAATACATTGTTGTAAAAGCAAAGTCAGAAAATGCATAACAGTATGGCCCATTAATTTAATTAATTGGCCTCATTTATGTTTTTAAATCTTTAGCTTTCTATATTAGGCTAAATGAAGCATAGTGTTGCTAAATTCGGCTTCTCTGCTTAATGTACCCAGATGCTTACCCTGTAGATTAAGGCACTTGTGAGAGCCTTAGGTGAATATACACATCTTTCCCAGATTATTTAAGTTTGGAAAAACAGGTTAATTTTTTGAAAGGAAACAAAGAAAATTTATTTATCAACTCTTCCTGAATTTATTATTTTTATTTAGATGTAGGTAATTAATAGGTCATTAAACTTGGGTGGCCATCTACCAGGCATTGGGCTAAGTGTTGAAGCTATAGTAGTGGAAAAAAATTTCAGAATCCTGCCCTTCACAGACTTTACAAGTTAGTGCCTTGTAAAGAGTTTACAAATAATAAGCAATAAATAACAAATATACTGTATAATTACTAATTATCTGAAGTTATGTGAAAGGAAAATATAAATACTTCAACACCAGACTATAAAGTTAACATAATCTGAGATCAACTTTTTAAAAAGTATTTTCAGCATTTGGACAGATCCTTATACAAACACATTTATTGATGCTGCGATAATTTTGGTAAAATTTCTCATTCCAAGCATTTTTCACAGATATAGTATTTCCCTCACTGAGTTTATGTTAATGTTTCTTATTCTACAGAAAAACTAAATATAACAACATAGCATGTTTTACTACATGTGTACATTGTAAAGTTAACATAGTTATTAAGATAAATTAATGGTTTTATTAATTACCCTTTATTTGGCATGAGCTAGATCTGATGTAATCTATGTTATAATAAATGTGTATATGCTGAAATAGATTATAGCATGAACAATTGTTGGAATCTCAAATTTGTAGTTTAATGAGGATATTAAATCGTCAAGAATTCTACCCCCCATGTGATTTAAAGTTAATAAAAATTATTGACATTTCAAATGTCAGTTACATTCTGTGCCGATCAAACATGGATTAATCAATTGTCTCTTTTATTGCCTTAAGCATTCTAATTTCAGATCTTAAGTGATATTTATCTGTTGGAAGCAGAGAGGCAATGTAGCAGAGCTGTTAAGAATATGACATCTGGAGCCAAATTATAAAAATTGAGTACTTCCACCACTCACCACAGGTTTTGGTCCTTGGGTAAACTACTTAAATTCTCTGTACTTCTGTTTCTTCATTTGAAAATTGTAATAACAGTATTCAGGTTAATAAGATAGTTGTGATAGTTAAATAAGGTATCATTGTATATTTTATATCTCTTAGATTAGTGCCAAGCATAAAAGTGTTTGTTCATACTAAAAGTGAAATGTTTTGGTGGCCAAAAAAGGAAACAAAAGTAACATAAAAGTATATGCTCTTCCAAGCTTTTAGAAAAATATTTTGGGATGAATCTTTAAAAGAAAAAAATACTTAGGTGTTAGTTTTTCTTTCTTTAAAAAATAATATCGTATATTTTGTTTGTATAAAGTATCATGACATCAGTGTCTCAGGATAATCAAAATGGGTGACAATTTTTCCCTAATAGTTTGACGTCAATTCCTTTTGATGTAGAAGTGTTAATGGGCCAGTGTTTCATGGAAGTATTCAACGTCAAAAGCCATTTTTAGATAAATCATCCAGGGCAAATATGGTCTCTGAATTCAGGTCGTATCAACTGAGAAAAAGGTGACTGACTTTTTAAAAATATATTGAGTCATTTTTTGTTTTAATTGTGCAATTAATTTTTAATTTGCAAGCTGACTAGTAATGAAGTCCATTTGCAAAGTTAATATTCTCATACTGACCAAGAAACCTTAGTTTTAAAGATTATGCTGAGTATTTTTGTAACTATTTAGAAAATCTCTAGTGAAAATTACTGGACTAATTGGGAGGTCACTTTATAAATTGTATAGCTGTCTAGCCACTATACTGTACACCTGAAACTAAGATAATACTGAATGTCAACAGTAATTAAAAAAAAATTTAATCTTAGGATTCCATAAAGATTAAAAATATGTTTTTCTTTCTATTTATAAATTATTAAAGTTCCTCTTCACAATTCTCTAAAAAGAGCTACAAAATTGAATTGCAATGATGTAATATATATATATATATGATATTGGTATGATTAGAATGAACAGCTTATAAAATCTTTTAAGAATGATATATAAGAAAGAAAAGATAACTTTGCACTTCTTTCAAGAAATTTTTCTTTATGCTGAGTTTTTTTGAGAATGTTACATTTAAAAACATGGTTACAATATAAAGACAGGAAATTATTCACTGTAAGATGAAATGAATTGGTTTTAATGACCGTAGCTGTTCGGGACTATGCAGGTCACACATGATCAAGCTTTTTCTCTCCCAAACTCTTCAAGCTGGATACAAGGATATCACGCAATAGAAAGCCATCAAACACACACAAGGAGTTTAAATTGTAAGAAACATTTAACCGAGGCTTAGAATGAACTGTATCTTACATATAGTTTTTAGAATGTAGGAATTTTAAAATTTTTTATTGAGGTATAATTGACATATAACATTATATTAGTTTCAGGTGTTCAACATAATGATTCAATTTTATATATATATTGCAAAATGTCCACTACAGTGATTCTAGTTAACATCTGTCACCACACATACTTACATATTTTTTTCTTGTGAAAAGAGCTTCTAAGATCTACTCTCTTAGCAACTTCAAATATACAATGCAGTATTATTAAGTATAATCATCATGGTATGCTGTATATTACATCCCCGGGGCTTACTTATTTATAACTGAAAATTTGTACCTTTTGACTCCCTTCACCCATTATACTGACTTCCAACTTCCCACCTCTGGTAACTACCAAAGTGTTTTCTGTGTCTTTGAGCTAGAGATTTTTGTTTGTTTGTTTGTTTTTTTCTTTTCGTTTCTGTTTTGTTTTTAGATTTCACACATAAGTGAGAACATTTGCAACATCATGCAACATTTGTCTTTGTCTGACTTATTTATTGTAATGCCCTCAAAGTCTATCCAGTGTTTGCAAATGGCAGGATTTCTTTTTTTTTTTTATAGCTGAATAATATTCCATTGTGTATGTACACATATCCTTTATTCACTCATTCATTCATTCATCCATTCATGGATACTTATGTTGTTTCCATCTTGTAGCTACTATACGTAAATGCTGCAATGATCATGGGGTGTGTGCATTATATCTTTTCAAGTCAGTTTTTTCATTTTCTTCAGGTAAACACCCAGAAATGAAAATGCTCATTTCTCAATATGCATATTTCTCAATATTGTTTTGGCTATTTGGAGTCTTTTTTGGTTTCATACATATTTTAAGATTTTTTTGTTCTATTTTTATAAAAAAAGTTCCATTGAAATTTGATAGGAATTGAATTGAATATTTACGGTGCTTTGGGTAGTATGTGCATTTGAAAATTATGAATTCTTCTAATCCCTGAGAACAGAATATCTTTTCATTTGTTTGTGTCTTCTTTATTTTCTTTCAATAATGTCTGGGTAAATATGTTTTATTATGTTAATATTTATATTTATCTTTCAATCAGTATAAACTGAGAAGGTTAATTGAAGAAATGTATCCTCAGTTTTTCAAACTAACTTCAAGAACAAATACTACACAGATGGCTGATTTCACAACAGTGAATATAATGAATCTTGTTATCAAATTTCCACAATCATATAGTATTTATCTTTTCAACACAGCAGTTTGTCAAATCTACCAAAAACCAATCTATATGTATATGCATTTTTAATGTGTAGTGCAGGCAAGTAAAATTACTGTTACATATTTTAATGCAAATTCTTCCTTTTAGGTTACCTGCCATTCTAGAAGTTATTGAAATCTAAGGTTTAATTTAACAAAAATTTCTTTAATAGGCAATCACATAGAAGATACAGTAGAAAGCTATCCAATCTCCAAAAACAAAAAAAAATACCCCTGAATTTTATTTTTAAGCAGTCTTTCCTATAGCCAATATAAATCTTATTTAACCAGTTAAATAGTTTAAATATCTATTTCCTGAAATTTATAGCATGTTGTTTTAGATATTTTGTTCTGAGATAAGGCTATCTATTCTCTTTCAAAAAACAGCATTTAAAACAATGATTATTACAAATGCATATCAATGCAATTGAAAATCTTTGAGTATCATTTGTTAGCATAGCTCTGTGCAAATATAATTATAATTTGGCCAATAAGTCCTGTGAAGGGACAAACAAAAAAATGATTTCCAGTGAGTTAAGGAGAATGATGGATGTTGTTCTAGGGTTAGAGAAGGTACAGAAGAATACTTAATTAAATCTATCTATTTGATTTCTTACGAAAAAAAAAGGAAAAATGCCATGACATAATATGTATGTTTTGTCTTTTTTAAAAGCATTGGTGATCTAAATAATATAATGAGGTCATACAACATAAAATACATCCATTTTCAGGAACACTGTGGATGGCAATTGCTAAATCAATTGTGTTGTAATCCACATTTATCATGGAGACAGCCAAATAAATTGCTGGGCTATACCAGAGTTACTAATTTCCCACATAAAATTTCAATTTTAAAACTATAATTTCTTTTTCATAGGTTTTTTTATTTTGTACTTCAAAATTGTCTTTTGCTGCATTTTCTTTGGTTCTTTAAGTGTGTGTAGTTTAGGACTTCAAATATTAACGATGCTTAAGAAAGTTTGACTAAATGGCTTCTTCAGTAATTGATGTTATTTATCACTCACTGTTTAATAAGACCTCTTTACAATACAAGTTACCTTATTTGAAGTAGCAGGAGGATTCTCTCTGATTTTAAAAATAGTATCTTAGTTCAGCAATATGCTTGTTGTTCCTAAGTGAATCAGGCAGCATCCACCATCATTTAATTTTAAAAAAGTAAATGGAAAGTTATGCACTTAAACATTAACCTCAGCAATTATGACTCCAATGAAGAGGAGAGGTAACAGTTATAAAAACTACTGTCCATGTGTGTGTATAAGTGCATGCATGTACACACATATGTACGTGTGTATGCATATATAGGCATGCAGGTGTACATATTCATGCAGAACTCTGCCACGCAGTGTGCTGTGTGATTTATATATGCCATTTAAAAAAATTCTCTAAACCACTCTATGGAGTAGGTGCCATTATTATTCTCACTTTGAAAGGGACCAAGATGGTGACATAGGAGGTTCCTGAACTTCCCTCCTCCCATGGATGCACTGAACATACAACTATATACAGAGCTGAGAGAAATAAAGAAACCAGCTGGCTGACTTCCATGTATTTGGGCAATTGAGAAAATATGCACGTAAACATGTAGGAAAGTCTGAGACATGCTCTCCCCATAAACTCCACCATGGGCACAGTGCCATACAATTGGAAAGGAACCGCTAACTTCCACTTTTCCTTGAGGCCTTTTCAGGCTCCCACTCAAGAGATAAGATCCCCAACACCTAGTTCTGAAAGCCAAAAGGGCTTGCATCCATAAGACCTATGGGCCTATAGAAAACGAAGAAGCAGTTCTTAATGGGCACGTGAGCACTAGTCATGACTATCACCCAGGGATCTGCACAGAGGGGAAGGCAGAATGCCCATCTCCCTGTGTTTCCTTAGAAGAGATTTGATTACATACTTTACCAGCTGCTGCCTGAGAGTCTGGTTTCTAATTTTCACACATTTTGAGCTGGCTGTGATCTTCCACTGTCTGGGGGGAGCCAGAGGGCATTTCTGCCACCTTCCCCCTACAGTGCACTCCAACGATAAAGCCAGCATCTCTCTCAAGGCTATTGTACTCACGCCTGGTGCCCCAGCTTTTATGCTTGCCACCTGAGGGATAATACCCCAGATCACCTGACTCGAATAGCAATGGGGCTTACATTCTCAACTCCAGCAGGATGATAACGGAGAAGTAATTTTAATTTTTAATTTTTAAATTTAATCTTTATTGAGTTATAATTGTCATGTCAAATTGTGAGACATTTAGAACATGTGTATCATGATGAATATATATATGTATGTATGTGTATATATTATAAAAAGATTCCCCCATCTAGTTAATTAACATATCTATCACCTTATTTATTTATTTATTTATTTATTTATTTATTTATTTATTTGGAACATTGAAGTTTCATTCTGTTTCAAATTTCAATGATAAAATACAGAATTATAAACTGTAGTCACCATGTTTACATTAGATACCCAAAACTTACGCTTCTTATAGCTGAAATTTTCTCTTTACCAGCCTTTCACTATTTCTTCCACCCCAACCTCTAATAGTCACTTTTCTACTCTCTGTTTCTATGAGTTTGACTTTTTAAAAAATTCCACATGCAAATAATTGCATGCAGTATTTGTCTTTCTCTGTCTGGTTCATTTCACTTAGCATAATGCCTTCCAGGTTCATTCATGTTGTCATGAATGGGAGAATCCTCTCTTAATTTTTTAGGTTGAATGATACTCCTGTGTGTGTGTGTGTGTGTGTGTGTGTGTGTGAGAGAGAGAGAGAGAGCATGCGCGTGCGCACGTGCCCGCACAACTTTTTATCCATTCATTGGTTCATAGACGCAGGTTGTTTTCATACCTTGGCTATTGTGAATGATGCTGCTGTGCCGAAAGGAATAGAGATACCTCTTTGAGATCATGATTTTGTTTCCTTTGGATATATGCAAAAATAGGAATGCAGGATTATACGGTAGTTCTATTTTAATGTAATTGAGGAACCTCTGTAGTTTTTTTCCATAGTCTCTGAACCAATTTACATTTCCACCAACAGTACACAGAGTTCCCTTTTCTCTACATCCTGGCCAACACTTATTTCCTCTTTTTGACGCTAGCTATTCTAACAGGTGTGAGATATCGCTTCATTGTAGTTTTGTTTTGTATTTCTCTGATTTGTGATATTGAGTATTTTTTCACGTATGACCACTCGTATGTGTTCTTTGGAAAAATCTCTTTTTATATCTTTCACCCATTTTTTTAAGTTATGTTATTTGGCTTTATTTCTAGGCTCTCTATTTGTTCCATAGATCAGTGTGATTTTATGCCAGTACCATTCCATTTTGATAACTATGGCTGTATATGAAATCAGGAAGTGCGATGCCAGCTTTGTTCTTGTTTCTCAATATTTCTTAGGGTATTTGGAGTCTTTTTGTAGTTCCATAGAAATTTTAGGATTGCTTTTTCTATTTCTGTGAAAAAATGTCATTGAATTTTTGATAGGGATTTTACTGAATCTATAGACTGCTTTGGCAATATGGACATTTAAACTATTAATTCTTTGAATCCATGAGCACAGAATGTCTTTCCATTTATTTGAGTCTTCTAAAAAATAGCAGTTTTTAAATAGTAGCTAGAACACTTCTCCTAACTCCCAACTACCACCACAGCTGTACACTCATGCTCAGCACAGAAGAAGTAGGCAAAAATGGTCATCTACCAGTTTTTCACTGAAAGGGGTTTAACTGCATACTCTTCTAGCTGCTACCTGACAATTCACCTTGTAATTATAGTGCATCTAGGTGCTGACTGCAATTATATTCTTTGGGGCACTGATGGACCTTGGGGCATCCTCAAATTTTGAGAGCCACAAAGGATCAAGACTATGACTTGGACAATCACAAAGAGTTGAGAGACAACCAGGAGCTCCTGTTAGGCTGGTGAAAGAGGTTCTCTTTTATAGGGGACAAGTCTGTTAAGGCTGGGGAGGTGGCTATCTTACCTAATGTTCAGAAAGTAATACAGAATGTCAAAGAAGATGAATAAGCAAGGGGATATATTTCAGAAAGTAATACAGAATGTCAAAGAAGTAATACAGAATGTCAAAGAAGATGAATAAGCAAGGGAATATATTTCAAACAAACAAACAAACAAATAAAAACAGTAAATCTTTAGAAACTCATCTTAATGAAATAAAACTAAGCAATATACCCTATAGAGAGTTCATGCAAATGAAAAACAAAGAAAGCAAAGGGCACTATATTTATATCAAACAAAGTAGACTTTTAGCCAGAGATAGCAACAACAAAGGAAATTATTATGTAATAACAAAACAATCAATTTATCAAGTGTATATAACAATTGTAAATATTTATACAACCAACACTAGAGTACCTAACTACATAAAGGAAATATGAACAGATCTTAAGAAATATGTAGACAGCAATACAATAATAATAGGGGAATTTATTACTCCAATTTCAACAAATTTTACATTATCCAGAAGGATAATCATTAAGGAAAGAGTAGATTTAAACTACATGTTAGATTACGTAGATCTAATAGACATACATAGAACATTTTATTCAATAACAGAAGAACATACATTCCTCACAAGTGCACATAGACCATTATCCAGAATAGATCATATGTTAGGTCACAAAATAAGTCTTAATAATTTAAGAAAATTACAATCACATCAAGAGTCTTTTCCCACCACAAGGTATGAAACTAGAAATCAATTACAAGAAGAAAATTGGAAAATCCCCAAATATGTAGAGATTAAATAACATGCTTCTGAATAACCAATGAGTGAACAAATAAATCAGAAGAGAAATTTAATGGAGAAATGAAAATGGAAGCACAACAAACACGCTAAACGTATGGGTTTCAGCAAAAGCAGCTGTAAGAGAGAAGTGTAGAGTGATAAATACCTACATTAAGGAAAAAAAAAGATCTTAATTACACAACCTACTTTTCTACCTTAAAGGAAAAAAAAAAAAAAAGAACAAAGAAAGCCCAAAGTTAGTAGAAGAAAGGAAATAACAAATACCAGAGTATAATAAAATAAATGGAAACTAAAAATACAATATTGTAAATCATTGAAACTAAGAACTGGTCTTTGAAAAGATAAAGAAAATTGACAAACTTTTTGCTATACTAAGAAAAATAGAAGACTCGAATAAAATCAGTCTAGAGAACAGAAATAAGCCCACACATATACAGTCAAGATTTATGACAAAGCAGTCAAGATTATAAAATAAAGGATACTGTCTTTATTAAATAATTTTGGGAAAACTAGACACCTACATACAAAAGGATGAGCCTGAATCACTATTTTACACCATACCAAAAAATTAACTCGAAAGGAATTAAGGACTTGAATTGAGGACCTAAAACCATAAAACTCCTAGTGGAAAACACCGGGCATAAGCTCCTTGACACTGGTTTTAGCAATGATTTTTTTTTTAATTTGACACCAAAAGCAAAGTCAATAAAAGCAAAAATAATAAGAGGAACTGCATCAAACTAAAATTCTTCTGTACAGCAAAGGACACTATCAAAAATGAACATGAAACCTCAAAATGGGGAGAAAATATTTGCCAGGCACATATTCAATAAATGGTTAATACCCAAAATATACAAGAAACTCATACAACTCAACAACAACAAACACCAAATTAAGGTTGTGAATAGACATTATTCTAAAGAAGATATACAAATGAACAACAGGTATGTAAAAAGGTACTCAATACCATTCATCATTAGGGAAATGCAAATCAAAACCATAATGAGGTATCACTTATACCTGTTAGAATCTCTATTATCAGAAAGACAAGAGATAAATAATAGGGAGTATGTGAAAAAAGGGGACCTATTGTGCATTAGGGGTGGGAATGCAAATTGGTGCAGCCACTATAGAAAATAGTATGGAGCTTTTTCAAAAAAATTAAAAATAGAACTACCATATGATCCAGCATCCCCACTTCTGTATAGAAATTTAAAAGAAACTAAATCATGGTCTCAAAGGGATATCTGTACTTCCAAGTTCATGGCACCATTATTCAAAATAGCCAAGTAGATAAAGAAAATGTGATATGCATAGACACAGTGGAATATTATTCAGCCTAAAAATAGGAAATTTTGCCATTTATAACCACATAGAGGAAACTGGAGGGTATTATTCTAAGTGAAATAAGCCAGACAAAGGAAAGCAAATACTCCATGTTTTCACTTATACGTGGAATCAAGGGGGAAAAAAGTTGAACTTGTAACAGAGAGTAGAAGGGTTGTTGTGATGGGTTGGGGAATAGAAAGAGTCTGGTAAAAGAGAACATTTTAATTATAAGATGAATTGATTCTGAAGAACTAATGTATAACACAGTGACTATAGTTGAAAATACAGCATTTTGTAATTGAAATTTTCTAACAGAGTTGGGCTTAAGTTTTCTTGAAAAAAAAATGTGATGGTCGTCTTAATTAACTTGATAGTTGGAATTCTTTCACAGTGTATATGTATGTAACATCATCCCTTTTTACATTTAAATATATTCCAATTTTATTTGTCAGTTACTCCTCAATGGAGCTTGAAACATCCTGGTATCATACATGAGAAAACTGAGATCTGGCAAGAAAATTTTCACAAGGTCATACAGGTTGTCATTGACATACTCGGGAATGAAAGCATGACTTTTCTTTTCTTTTTTATGTCAAAGCTTGTGTGTCTAATACTTTGCTATTCATAACCAGATAGTCTGGAGGGACTAGTGAGTGGACTTTCCAGCAATATGCTCTGGTTACCTATTTATAGCCTATGAAATATAAGAATTGGACTGAATGAGATCTAAGGTCCTATCCAAAGCCAATCTTTTATGATTACGACTCTTTTAAAGGTAATGATTTAAAAGCATGTCTTTTTTCTGGATTTCTCCTAAACTCTCAGCCTATATCCACTGATTCATCAATTGAAAATCAGTGAAAAAATTCCCCTGTGACAGTTTGCTCAAGTTAGGAAGTATCATTCCGCTCATCATTTTAATCATGTGTATTTAAATTTTAGCTATTTTATTTTCTGAAACTTAACATACTTAAATTATTTTTTAATTATAAAGTAACAATATTTTTATTTATTGAGCCATATGTACTTTAAAAACATGCTGTGCTGATTGGACTGTCTCTTCTCAATGCTTTGCACATACTTGACGCTCAATAAATTTTTGTTGAATAAAATTAACATGACAATGTGTTTTTCAACACAAATTTACATAAAAGGATGTAATTAAATATGGACTTGTATTTATTTTAAGTAATCTGATATTTTACTGTTTACATTCTATTTCTCAAAATTTTTTTAAGATTCACTGTATTTTATTTATAAAAGGTCAGTGAAGTTTACCTTTCTTATAATCCTTGATACAAAACCAAAATTTTAGGAATACACACACACACACACATAAAAGTGTAAGAAGATATTTTCTTAAACCATTTAGTTTAGTACACACATGACCAGGTGGAGGTTTGAAAGTCAAAAGTGGGGGAAACCATGCATTTCTTAGGGATTAATAGGTCCTGATGTTACTTCTTTGCAAAATACTCAGGAAATGAGAGTCTAGATAATTTTAATTGAATTTGTATAGTAGAAAACCATCTTGGAGAAATACTGGGACAGACATTTATTACAAAGTTTTGTGGAGTCTCTGAGTGAGTGATAGACCTGAAAGGATACTTTGAGACCAGAAGAGCTGAGTCATTTGTCTAAATGCCATAGTTATTTACCTGCAGAGGAGACTGGAAGAATGTAAACATCCTTATTTCCAGCTCACTTATCTTCTCAATGTCTTGCATTCAGGGATTAATTTATTTACTCATTCATTCATTTATTAAAAAAGTATTTACTGCAAACATACCACTTTGATGGATGCTAGAGACACACATGTGAACCAAACAGCTTTTACCATCACAGAGTTTACAATCTTTTTGCTCTTTTCTTGTAAACAAGTATTATTAATATACATAATTTTATTTGGGAATATATATTTCGGCGATATAGTTAAAATAGTTAAAAATTAAATGTTTCTATAGTTCCATAGATTGTTGATTTTGTTTATTGAGCAAGTTTAATTTTCTAAACTATTTTTTTGGGATGGATTAATTATAAACAAGATTCCAATAAAGTTTCTGAAAATCCAGTCATAGGAGCAAAGAGGCATCTTAGAAAAATGGGCACAGGGTCATGAAGCAGCAATTTATATGTTTTCCCACAAAAAGGAAAATTTTGAGTTAAAAGAGTCAGAGATTAAGAGGCAGCCATCAATTCTCAACTAAACATTTTGTTCTTCCAGTAGCAAACCTTGGGGATTGTGTGGTAGGTTTATTTAAAAAGCTGGTTGTTCTTAAATCTCAGTAATGCTATAAGCAAATTTTAAAAACCCAACCAAATTGTTGTTAAACGCTCATTAACAATTGCTTCAATACTTCCTGGTTTTTCGTCTCTGTCTAGCTTCCTGTTTGTCTGTAATAAAGATATCTAATAAATTATCTCAAGAACGTTTAATTTATAAATGCTTTTTCTAAGTATATTTGAATTTTAAAATAAAACTAAGAGTAAAACAAACAAAACGAAAATGTTAAACTGTGAAAATTCAGATTCTGGTAATTTTAGTAACAGATGAGTTTCAGGGGCCAGATAAGCTTCAAATCACATCACCTATTGATAAATTTGGCCTTCTATTTCAAATGTATTTCTAAGTGGTCGAGACTCCTTTTGACTTCTTGACATTGCATTATATGTAAGTATCAAAATATAAAGTTACTCTTCAGATTTTTAATAATATTATTAATGCGTTTTATAATAGTTATTTAATAGCCTAAAAAGAGATAAAATTATGTGGCTATTTGGCATGATGTTTTAGTAGGATTTTGACATTTAAAAAAAAAATTCTGAATACTTTTAAATTGTAGTGTTTTATTTTTAAGACAAAATATTAGTCTTTGTAGTAGGTTGATTTTGGTAAGTTGATATTTATTGGATAATTGACAAATGCTTTGCATTTGTTTAACTAAACTAGCATTTGTTTAACTAAAGGCAGTGATTTTCTAATAATGACAAATGAGGAGAAGATGTATCATTTAATTATTTTGGGTTTCTTTTCTCTTTCTAGGTTCTCTGTTGTATTTCCAGGGGCTTTCTTCTTTCTGCATTTACATTTGTCCAATTTAACACTAATTACACAAGCCCTAATAATTAGGAAACTCTATGACAAATATAAAAATTGCTCAGAGCAAAACAAATAATTCAAAGTGTGCGTTACAAATAAAATCAAAAGGAATTAAGTTTATTTTTAGCTTAGACAACAAAATACTCAAAATGAATTAATAGTAATGTTAAATTAAGAGGTGTGAGTGTGTGTATTCAGGAGGAGTTTATGGTTAGCCAATCTATTACAGAATAAGAACATAAAGACAAACTATTGCTAGAGTAAATTAAGTTAGTCATTAAGAAGTATTCTAGTCTTTAAGAAGTAGTCTAGTCTTTAACTTTTAAGTTCTGCTAAATATCCCCTTATCTGAGAATATAGTGGTGATAAATTAGGGCAGAGAATGAGCAACTAATAAGGAGAGAAAGAGTGAGTCCATAGACAGTAGTAACCAGTAGGTTCCACCAGAATTTAAAGCTGACAGATGTTAATGCATTGAAATCACAGTGGATGTTATGTGGGGAAGCTGAGACACACCACAAATGTGTGTATCAACATACCTTGCATTTAAGCTGGTAAACACTTCTGAATAACTATCTAGGTTGCACACATTCTATAAAATAGACATGATTATTTACTGGTTTCCCTTTTTATTGCCCCAATGCATTATTTTACATATACAGCTCAAAATTATCATTTTTTAAATCTGTGCACTGATTGGTTACACATATATGCAATTTCCCTTTTAATAGTCACTGGTTTCCCTTTTCCTTTCTTTATTTTCATCCATCCCCCAGTCACCTGCTCCCAGGTTACCAAGTTTGAATGTAGAAATACAGTGTGCAGCTGTTAAAATTGCTGGAAGTGGGTTAGGCAGGTGGTTGATGAACAATGAATGACCTATCAAGGACTAAAGGACTATAGTTAGTAAAAGGAGAGGGAGACAGGTGTCAGGTTTCCTGTAGGGGAAAGTATCCTGAAAGGTGGTAATTGCATTGAATCGAGCTTATTGTCTCAACAACATCCACTCATACCTGAACAGTCACTCCCCTGGTCTTATAACTGGTTCAGCAGTTAAATAGCTGTAAAGCACTGTCTCCTTGTCTCATTATTTCCTGAGCTCCAACAGCAATACTAGCAACAGCAGCTGTAGAAGCAAGCAGCAGCCAGAGATAGGCAGGGCTGTTGCTTGCAGCCACACAGATTACCTCCTCCTCAACACACACACACACACACACACACACACACACACACACACACACACACCCACGCCCACAGATTTCCAATATCAACGCGTCTTGATATAAATCAAGGACTCGATGAGAGAAGAGCATTAGTCATGGACAACAGGTATTTTCATCTTTGACAGATTCAGTTTCCTTCTGATGCTTCTTGGTATGGATAATAAAATAATCATTTGTGATAACTAGCTTGAGTGGGAGACTGGAGGTGGCCGCGGTGAAGGAGGGGGAGTGGGAGGAGTGAGAGGTGGGGAAGGGGTATGCCAAAGATGACTTTCAGGCTCCGGAAACCTACATCTTTCAGCCTCCGCTGTTTGTGAGTTGCAAATTTTCTGGGAAATTTTCTGCAGGCAGCCTGTGTTGTTGACTGGAAGTCGATTTTCATCTTTCAGACACTAGTTAGAATGGGCTGTGTGTTCTGGAAGGGGGTGGAAGTGGGTAGGGAGGAGGAGATGCTGTGAGCAGAGTTCTTGAAGCTCCACTCCTCAGGGGAAGTCGAGCGGTGAGGGAGCCTTCTTACTGAGCCGAGAGCGTGTGAATTGGAAGGGATCCTGATAGCTGGCTAGTCCCAGCTCCTCTCCGGAAAAGCAGTTGCTCTCGCTTCAGAGATGTGCCCAGCTTTCGCCTGCATCACACTGCAGTAAGTTAAACTCGACATGGTTAGCAATTTGAGTGGCTTCTGGGTACGTGGTGCGGGGGAAGGGAAGCTGAGAAGAAATGGCGAGGAAAGTTAGAAAAGCATAGCTTTGAATTCTCCATGAGATGTTACATGGGTTTGTCTCCCTCACTCTTGTCCTAGTTATGCTATAGTCGGCTACTCTTAGTTATTTGCCGAAGGATACTGCTGGTTGCTTAGGTATGCAGAAAGCCCCTGCCCATTGTGATTTAAGGCAACAAAACTGGTAATTGTCCTCTAGATTTAATTATGAGAGTGGTCTGAAAGTTACTCCATTAGTAACTATCCATTATAGCAGCTTGCCTTTGTAGAAGAAAATTTGAAAAGTCTGACTTAGATTTTCAGATGCCCAGTTAATTGTTAAAAGTTTCATTCCAGACTTATTCCGAATCTGTAAAATAAAGAAGCAAACAAGCAAAATGCTTGATTTGCTTTATGAAATCAAAATAAATCGTGAAGTAGTTCTCTAGATAACTGCTAGGCAACAGCCTAGGTGACACTGATGATATGATAAACATTCAAATACTTTTTAGTGCGTGGAACATGAAGGATTCCCTCACTTTCTTACTACTGCAATAATCTCTAGTTGCTAAATGGTCCTTTCCTTTTGATTTCAAAGTGGTGGTTTTAACTGATGACTTTATACTTAGAACTAAGCAGCATTGTGTTCACCAACAAACAGTAAAGCTAAAAAAACTTTTAAAAAACAACTTCAACTGGTTGCTCGAATTGCAGATAACCAACTCCTCCTTTAAAAGCGGTGAGGGAGGTAAAATAGGTCAACAAGGGCCAGCCCATTATAAAGCAAATGACCAAATGAATGTGAATGCCTGCAGAATACTAAAGGTCTTTTGTAGAAGGGGAACCAGAAATAATTAATTTAAAATCTTGGAATATCCCACCAGGTCCTCTTTTGCACTGACCAGATTTTATTAATAAATTTAAATGAAAATTTAAAAAATCCCTCAGGTAGAAAGGATATGTTACACAAAATGATTAGACTTAGTCACAGGGTCATTGGAGAATTTACTGTATTACTATAGTCTTCTCCAAAAAGATTATGAAGAAAAAAAAAACAACAGAAGTTACCTAAAACAGAACTAGAATTTTAAGCTGATACTTCAAAATTCCGCCATAAATTCTATAAGATAAAGGGGTATCAAAACTTAGGAAATAACGTGAAATGCATAGTATGTAATTCTAAAATTCTGTCATTAAAAAAGAGGAAACTAAGGATCACTCTTATCCTCTTATTTACATTTCAAATTGTGTTACTCTTTTTCTAATCCAACTAATTTTCATTATTTTATTAAAAATAAATATTCTGAAAGTAATAAATTACTTTCCCTATGCTCAGGGATCTCCAGATACAATATGTTCATCATTATTGAAACACCCAATATTTTTAGAGATAATCCATTCCACAGAGACATAATTTCTTGGTGCAAAATCTCTACATATGACTTTGGAAATCACTAAGTAAACTATAATCCAGAGAATATATTTGTTATGATAGTGTATGTAGAAGGGTGTTTAAAATTTTTAGACAGCAAAAAAGAAACTACTAAGACTAAAAAGAACATGTTTAGAGCGAGTTTGCCAACAGTTGCCAGTTACTCTAGAATAGATCATTACCTAAATCTTGAGTATTTGGTTAAAAAGAAGAAACATCAGGCTAAGAGCCTGGTTGAAATTGATAGGAATTTGGATTAAATAGGAATTTGTCAGACTTCTTTAAGATAGAAATTCAGGTAGCGTTTGAGTTTTGGGAATACCTTTGCTTCATATGTTGTTTGTTTTACTGGTAAACGAACCTCATGTTATATCTGAAAAGAGGATTTTCAAAACCATTTTCGAAATAAAACAATTGTTTTAAGATTAGACTCTTAGTAAGGTTTGCTGGCACAGTGTCTGAACTAGATAACTATCTTGTCACTCAAGCATTTACTTGCACGCTATTGAAAGAAGGAAGAGTTGTAGCCAAACAAGCCAGACAAAGATACCTGCTAGCCCCTTGATCTAATTCCACCTATTAATAATGACATTGATGTTGATATATAGGCATGAGATGAAATGACCTTTTAAGGACACAATTGCAATGACATTTTAAGGCTACACTTTCCTAAATGCTTCTTCTGGCTGGCGTCAGGAACAGAACTGTACTTATGTATACAGGAGACTCTTGCAATATCTTCTTAAGCCTGGGAGTACCTGCTTGGAAGAAGCTCCAGGCAAAAATTTGAAGAAATTTTGCCACTGTTACCTGTTTCCCATCTCTGGCATTCCCGCTTTCTTGTAAAACACCAGTGCAAAATCTTACTGCAAGTAAGAATCCCATGCATTTCTTTATACTTAGGTATTGACTATGGAATAAGTTCAACTTCTTGATAGGTCTTTGGTTATTTGCATGTATGACTTACTTGCCACACAATGTGTGAATAGTTTTCGATTATTGTGAGTGTAGTCATGGCAGATACTAGGTTAAGCTCTTTGAAAAAGTCTTATTTATTGGTGGCAGTAGGGAGATGGCATTTTCTCCATTCATAAAAAACTCAATCCCAGAGGGAATAAGCAAATTGCCTAAAGCAATATATTTAGTAAATGGTAGGCTAGGATTAACCCCCAGGTGTGACTAGTGCTAACTCTTAATCAGTTTGCCACTTTGTATTGTTAAAGGGGTATTCTACCATGGATCAAGTGGCGTGGAAATGTTTTGTAGGTAGAGTGAGTTGAGAATGCTTGAGAAATCATTCCAGTCAGGAGAGAATTCCCTGTTCTACCGATACTCAAGATTGGATCCACCAAAATTGGAACCTAAATTGACCCCAAATTCAAACTTGTCATACTCAGCCATTCCAGTTTCAGTGCTCTGCTCTGGCTTCATGAACTATGGAAATGAAGTTCAGAGCATGTTTGCCAGGATGGAAGATATGAGAGGGGAGGATAAAGGGAAAAGAAAGTACCACACGGTGAGAGGCTGGTGTGAGACCTTGTCTAAATTCTGTGTCCTGTGGGACTCTGAAAAACATGCTCTTTAGACTGTGTGCGGGGTGGAGATCTTTAAAGTCACAGATTAAACACAGACTCAAAACATCTCTTTAAACAGTTGTAAAGTCTGATTGTAGATATCAGATTAGTCATGTCTTCAGTTCATCTCCTTTACTTTTTTTTAAGACTGAAAAGATGATGATTCAAAGGAAAGTGAGGGAGAAAGACCAGATGATAACTGAAGAGGGAAAACAGTACATGGAAATATCACTGCTTCTTGCATAATCACTTTCTGAATATTTGCCAGTAAATGAAAGGACATCTTTAACTGGTGAAGATGAAAACAAAATGGTTCATTTAGGTAAAATTCAAAGTATTAAGGAGACTAACATGATTACTGTCACTTGTCTTCTTATCACAGAAGACAAACACTAACAAGGAATAAAATGAAAATGTTACGGGCGTAAAGCCAAATAATATTTTAAGATTGGTCTTTCTCAGCATACTAAATTTGAACAGCTGAATTCTTTTTAAAATATTATCTGAGTCAACAATTTAAAGTGAAGGGTTTGCCTTCTAACAGAGAATCTGTATCGTATTGTAAGTTTGAAACATGATGTCCTTGACTTTGTTATTTTGTATTGGCGATATGCCCATCACAGATCAAGTAGAACAAAACTGTTACCTTCAAAAGCAGAATGTAAATGTATATACTCCATAAGGAAAGTTGATGCTACTGAGCTGTCATTATGTGTGTGTTTGTGTATGTGTGTATGTGTGTATGTGTGTGTGTGTGCATTTACGAAGCTCCATCACTATATATATATATATAATGTTTTGTCAATATGTTCACATCGTTATCTCTGGTCTTTTTCTTATTTCTTGTCATTTGTGATATTATAGGTTGAGGTTAGGAATAAAGAGTCTCAAGAGTTGATTTTTTAATGTGGTGCTTTGGCTCTCTTTTCTTGTCTTCTCCAGTACACAGGAACTTTTATTTAGTGCGTACTGTGTACCAGTTGCTTGTATAGACATTTTATACATTCAATCTTGACAACTCGTATAGGATAATCCTATTATCCTCATTTTCATTTTATAAGAGAGGAAACTGAGACAAAGGATTAAATGACTTACCCATAGTTAGAAATGAGTAGAAATAGAGCTGGAGTATGAACCAGACAGTCTGGCTGTAGAACCCATGCTTTTAACCAAAAGGTTCCAAATCTATTAATTATCACTGGCTGGTTATAACCCTCTACTGTTTGTGCTATGTGTTCACCTTTTTTGTCTCCACTTACACCTGTCTCTCTGTAATTTCTTTCTTGACACAAAATTCCTGTGCCCTCACCTTATTAGTGTGTCACCTGATAATGAATCTTTATCCCTTAAGCTTCTACTCTATCTAGCATCATGACCTTCTGGAATTCTATTTGGAATCTTCCACTGGCCCACCTGCCCTTCTCTGTGGTTTCATTGAAATTTGTGCTTGCCTTTATTATTGAGTATGCCACAGAGAGTTGAAATAATCTGTTTTCTGTATTCGGGAAGGAAACCAAACTGCATCTATCTTTGGAACTTTAGTGCTGAGCGTACAATGTTAGTGGTCAATAAACTCTTATTTTGTAAACAATTCAAAGCACTAATTCAATTCCCTGAAGGGATAGGTAGTTCCATTTCTGTGGTCTTTAACCCCCAAATGACTACAGAATGGTCTTTCACATGCAAGTTGCAAAGTCTGAGCCAGATAGTATATTTTAATAAGTTGAACTTATAATTAGTATAAAATTACTCAAAAGACATTTATGGTCCTCTGTAGTATTGAATATGTAGAATATAGGGGACTATATTTTGGAATATGACAGATGGCATATTTATATCTAGATAACAATATTGATATTTTTAAAGATAGCTAATATCTGATAGTAATGTATCTTTGGTAGGGGGAACAAATATGAGACTCAGTGGTTCATCAAAGATGTTTTACTCTTATAAGACAATGGAGTGAAGTTGTGAATTGGTGCTTTTTAAAAATTATTGATAAGCTTTTATTTCCTTTGAGGAAGAATATTGAGAAGATTTTGATTCAGTCTTAGCTGACAAATATTGAGTCATATTTGTGAGCAGACATTAGAAATTTAACTACTGCTAGAGAAAAAATGAAGAAATGGATAATGATGGGAAAATCAATCCTCACTGCCCATCTCCCAAAGAAGCATTTTCAGTTTATGGGGAAATTTGGATTTTACTTATTAATGCTTTTGTAAGGTCCTTTCATTAAATATTTAAATATTATAAAAATGAACTGAATGGACACCACATATGGCTTTCCAAATGTATTATTTTTATTAAAAGTATCCTCTTCAGTCAGATTATTTGATTTTATTCGCTTTCTAATCCACGTGAATCAGTTATCAAATATTCAGTTTTAACCATGGCAAGGACAAATGGGATGAGAAGTGTGATATTTAAAATTACTTTGGAGTTCTATCAATTTAGTAATCTCAGGATGGGGTTACTCCAGTGAGGCAGCTGGGCCTTCCTTTGTAATACAAATTCTTTTTTAAAAGAATTTTGAATTATGTAGTGTTTTGATTATTTGTGATGATAGCATTGTGGATGAAGGTGTGGAGAAATTAACTTTGTGTAGTTTCTCAATATGCAAAGAAGCTCATTTGAATTTCATCTTTCTCTTCTTAGGCTCTGTGATATAAAGGGTAAAACTTATTTTTGTATTCAAATTGCCTGACCTCAAGCTTTACTACTTGGATGGCCTTGAGCAAATAACTTATATTCTATGCTTTAGATTTCTCTTTGTAAAAGAGGGTTAATGAAAATGATATTCAATTCACAGAATTAGATGATTTAATCAGAACATAAGGGACTTAAAACTAAAGGCACATAATACTAAAAAAAGTTAGCTATTTATTATTTTCTATTTGAGATGTCGCAACATAAAATATCAATGGCAAAGAAAATGTTTTAAATAAAATCCAATCTAAAATCAGTTTCTATTATTTTATTATTAATAAAAATATGAGACTCATAAAAATCTATTAAACGTTATAGTAAACATTCTTTGTATAGGATGTTCTTTATTAAATACTTTGTCCAAAGTGTTTCCATTAAATTACAAAAAATTACAATAAATTAATAAAGATAAATTAGATAACACATATAAACACTCCCGGAGAGTGGTTGGCACACAATCAACCCTCAGAAATTTGAATTCCCTTCCCCTTACCTAAAACTATAATGAGAGGTCTTTCATTCTTCCTCCCCTGACATTCTTATTTTTTTTTAAATTAATTTTTATTATGTTGTCATTGGTTAACCAAATCCAGTAAGTTTCAGGTGTACAATTTAACAGTAAGCATATGTTTATTTACATTTGTGTGTTCACCGCCCATAGTTAATTTCCCCTGACATTCTTAAAAAGTAGTCATAGCTATCACTCATTTAATATTATAAAATGATATTCTGTCTTTACCACATTGACGACTCTGCTATTTGTACCTCAGCAGACTGGGACAATGTGACCTCTTATGTGAGGAAATCTGTTACTACTTAGATTGACTCCTTTTGAATTATATGAACTGGAAAGGAGGAAGGAAGGCAGGTGCTGTAGAAAAGCATTACAGTATCCTTGACCTGAAAACAGAATGTTAAGCACAGAAGATGAGTTTGTAGTGTATTCAGCAACTTGTTTTGCTGAGACAGAATGTTAGAGAATGTTTCTTTCTGGGCTTTTGACCAAGGAATCCCTTTGCTGGGTCCTTAATGAAAAGAAATAAGGGCTGCGGAATTCTCACTTGCCTGCTTTTTGTAGCATGTATTTTAGAGACTGTAATAACACTCAGCTACTTCTGGGAAATTTAAGGTTCATATAAAGAGATATTGCTGTTACAAATTATCACCTTAAGAAACAACTGCTAACACCATGACACTATATTCTAGTCCATCCTTCAGGCACTGATGGGATACTGTGTTAGGTACTGTGACAGACTCAGGGAAGGGTGAGTAAAATTATAAACAAGTGCCTAGAATACTGAAGGTACTTCAGTGAAAGAGAAAGAAGCAAATACACCTAAAAGAAAACAAGTATGTGATTTATTGATGTTGTAATAAGTGCTATGAAAGAAACAAAGCTGAAATAGAGAACAGAGGGCCTATTTACTAGGGTACAAACTGGTTTCAAGACTTACAAGGACCAATCCTTTCCACCCTCCTACTATGGTTTTTAAAATTACTATTGCAGTGGGTTTCCGGTGTTCACAGTGACTAGAAGAGGATTATACACCTGAAGTAATCCTTAAAATCAAGACAGATGAACTCATGGTGAATCAGAATTTTAGAATTATTGAGCAAAACATTTTCATTCAGTCAAAAACATGACTCCCACATTGCTTTTCCTTTTACCTTTATATTATAAGATTATTCAGCCTGTGGCAGCTTTTAAATATTAGAAACATGTAAGCACTTTATGTTGCTTAGTAACTTCTCTTGCCTGTCATTTTGGGCTGCACATAAACAACTTGTAACTTCCCCACACTTGTCCCAAATACTAGAATTGAGAAAGAGCACACAAACTGATGAGTCACTTTGCAATCCTGTTGTTCTTAATAGGAGTCCTGATTATCAGGATGGGTGCTTTATTGTTACATAATGTTATTTGCCACACCATATGTCAGAACTTGTAAAATAGTCACACACTGAGGAAAGTATAGTATGAAAGCCATTCAGGGGAGGACTATTATTTTGCTTTAGGTACCTGGTTTTGAATGTACTCTATCTAAATTCTATTGTACAACATATTGTGAAAGTGAAGTGGTAAGGATTTTGAGCTTCATTCAAGCTGCATGCATAACAGCTTGCTGGTGCATTTGGTATTTGGGTAACTATATTATCTTTATAAGAGCACTTTCAAAACAAAAAAAACAATGGTTTCAGTGTGGCTGTAATAATATTGCTATTCTTTGTGGTTAGGCAATGTTCTTAGTTCTTGAAATAAGTAGCCGTAAAAAAAATGAGTCCATTCAATTTGGTGTATATATATCGATAGTATGACGGTACTATATTAATCAAAATTTTTCCTCCAGTAACTGTCAAAATTGAAGGAATTAGCAGCTGTCTCTTACCAGTGAGGAACAGCCTAGATAAGTAGAATGTACATATTTTCTGGTTCTTTAACATCTGCTTTGCTGATCCTAATGAGTTAAAATCCAAACTATGTTAAGACATATGGAAACGTCATTTGAGGAATGCTAGGATCTGTGCTAAAAGAAGAAAAGGGAAAGAAAGCTTTCTTTATCTAAACATTCAACAAAGTTAAATAGTTTTCTATTTTAAGGGCTTCTTATAGTTCCTCAGATGTAAGTGTGTGTTGGAGTCTCCAGGACTGGAATTTAGTATGAACTTCCCTGATACTGTGCAATCACAGAATCCTCTTTCTCGGAGCGTCTATTAATATCTCTTTGCAAACTCCAGAGCAAAATTTACTGGTCTATTTGCATTCAATTATTCATTTAAAAATTTTTGAGCATCTACCATACATCAGAGTAGTAGGTTCTGAGAAGAAAATTAAGTTCCCCTAAATTGGGAATTAGAGGAAGAGATTTAGATGTAGAAATTATAACACCACAAGCTATGTGCAGCAATAAAAGTTAGGTATACAGGAGTTACATAGTCAGTTGTTATAGATGAAAAGAATAAGAGTCTAAAAAATTAATCACAGATTAATTTGAGGAAAAGTAGGAATTTACCAAATAAAGGCAATAAAGTAATTTGCAAAGATAGATCCAGAGATCATTATTCTTATACCTTCATATGAAAACCTGTACTCATTTCATTTATCCAAGCATAACTCTCGAGTGAACAGATGGCTACTTGAATAAGAAGATGAGAACTGCAAACTGGGAAAGAGATAAATTTGGTGGTACAGATAATAATTGATTTCTCTGGAGTAGATAAGAATCCCTGGGAAAAGAATGTAGAGTGAGAAAGAAGATCATTTTAGGAACAAATCTCGATGAACTCTAACAGTTATTTTTAGAGTATGTTGGAGTAGGTGGGACTGTAAGGAATGAAAATTAGTTGTCTCAAAGGAGGAAAACAATAACAGAAATCTGTGGTATTACAAAAGCCAGGGGAAAATGTACTATAAGAAAGACAAAGTAATCATCACTGCCAGATGCTGCTGAGAGGTTAATTGAGAAAAGGAATGGAAAATAACCATTGGATTTCAACATAGGATTGGATTTCAACATAGGAGGATCATTGGTGATCTGAGCTGAAGATGTGTTGCTGTAGCAATTGGGGTGAAACCTAGGTGAAAATATGTTAAGGAATGAGTAGGAGCTCAGGAAATGAAGACAGTGACTTATTCAAAAAGTTTTTCTATGAAGGTTTGAAGGAAGATAGTGCTATTTCTAGAGGATAATAGGAGTTTGAAGGAGCTTTTACTTTTCAAAGATGGGAGGTTTTGATCATGTTTAAATATCTGTGAAAAGTTGAAGTGATTAGAAATATTGAAGAGAAAGGGAAATCTTAATGGACACCTCAGAATGTGAAATTGAATAAGATCAGAGACATATGAGGTATGAGTCGACTTTGACCAAAAGTAACATTCTCTATAAAGAAAGATGGGAGATCTGAGAGAAAGGAACAATCTGAATAGCCATTTAGGTTTTGTAGTTGTTAGATATTTCTGAAATTTAAATTTTCTTTGAGTAAAATGGAGAAAATCTGAAGTGTTAGACAAGCTTGGAGAAGCAATTGACCTACTAGGATATGGGCAATAGTGGGAGGGGCAGTTGAGTAGATAGTCATGAATTTACAGTGATAATAGTTTTACCAATGTGTGACTTCATTCAGAGTGTGGCTAGAAAACAGAGTTTTGCCTTTGTCATTTGTAATGTCACCTACCCCCTCAATATCATCAGTCATCTTATTGTTCCTTCAGATTAAGGAATTTGTATGACAGTTTTTTTTATATCTCCTGTCACCATTGTAACAGTTGACAAGTCAATTAGTACGCTACAGAATTTCTTTAACCACCTTACCTTCATTGACATTTCACTCCATTCCATGTTAACCTTTGGCCAGTGGCTCCATTCTGGATCTTGGTATTGCTTAAAACTTCTCATCTTTGAACTCACGAATTACAAAACAATAATTATCTTGTTCTCTCTACTTCCCATCAGTTTCCAATACCTCGACACACCTCGTTTTCTTCTAATAGTTCTTTTCTCCTTCGTTCTTCTTACTATCCAGGCAAGACCCAGTATACAATTTAATAACTCTTTTACCCAAATCCTTATTATTATTATTTTATTATTTTTTGTATTCTTTTTCTTCCATTTTACATCTGGCAAAATCCTTACTCTTTCTCAGTTGAGCAATGGCTTTGCTTTTTTACTTGGGGTATTGAATGCTATTGAAAATCAGAAAACCATGAAAACTGGTCTCATAATAAATTTGTGATCTCCCATCTTTGTTTGACCCTAATAATTAAGAGCTCGTGTTTTCTTTTCTTTCCATTCTCCACAGCAGCTTTCTCATAATTAGCCCAGCCCCATGCACTTCGTATTTCCTTAAGAAAAGAAATTTATTCTCCATTTTTATATTTTTATTTTATTTTTGGTAGTGGCATTTAAAAATTTTAATAAGATTTGCATTTGAAAATTACTAATATCTACAATTTTTTATCCCTATTCCTCACCATTCCCTGCCCTCTGTACCCTTTTTTTTTTTTGGAAAAAGCTTCATGACATGGCCTCTGTTTGTCTTTCAAAAATGCCTATCGCACCGTATTCTCTTCCAATCTAATGTTTTTTTTTTTGACATTAAGCTGCTTAAAATCCTTTCTGTCAGTACTTCCTCCTCACCTTACTTGCACTCCCGTTGTCTCTCTTGTTCTTTTTTTCTCAGTGCTTATTAGAACAGTTCTTGGTACAAAACAGGTACCTCACAAAATGCTGAATAAATAAGTGAACTTTGAAAAATGACTCTTGATTGGGGGTAATGAGTTGTCTCGTAAAACATCTCCCTGCGTCAACAATATTTTTATCTTTCGGTCTTCTCCGTTAGGTAAATGACCACCTCCTTCATTCTCTGAACTATACCTCTTCTTACCTCCTCTCTGCCCGTTTTTCAGTATGGTTTGTACTGATTCTGAACAAGTGCCTGTCCTTTAGCATATGTTTTCCTCTTGGTACATAACAGTAATAACTATAGGTTCTTATTCTGGCAATAATATTCAACCATGTTATTCTGCTTCAAGAGAGTGAAATTAGTCTTAATTTGACTAAATGTAGTAATTGGAGCTTTATTTCTGCAATATTAGAATCTTAAGTTGGATTTATTTTTATTTTATTTTTTTTAGGTGAGGCAACCTTTGGTTGACCTCACAGATTGCAAGGACCTTGTCAGTTTACAATCCCATATTTTTAAATTTTTACGCCTACAGCACTTGGTCTGCCTAGGTGGTCTCCCATCCAAGTGCTAACCAGGTCCGACCCTGCTTAGCTTCTGAGATTTAGGTTGAATTTAGATATTTGTTTGTGACACATTCTGAATTGATTATTGACATTCAGTTGTGCATCTGCATAGAAAGAAGTGGAAGGATCAGGTTATTTTCAGTATTTGACAATAACAGTATGTAGACTTTGAGGGCTTACCTGAAGTAAACAGAAGGCTAAAAGGTCACACATGTGTGGAGATAGAAAATAACCTAGTCTATTTTCCCCAGTGCTATGTCATTTTCTTGGAGCCTCATTTAAGTGATGATTTGCAATGACACCAGAAGTAAAATATTTTTTTAGCTACATCAAATGTTTCTCAAAATAAATGTGAAAAAAAAATGCTCGAAGTAGGTTTTTATCATGACTTCCAGGGGTAATTCACCAGTGGTTGGTCACTTGTTTAGATTCTTGCTTTCTCATAGCCATATCTTTCCTCCATCCTTTTCCATATGAGCACATATCAACTAAAGAGATACATGACGGCATTTTTAGGGGGGATCATGATTTATATCAAACTTTAGTTTCAAGTGGATTCATTCATGGTAGTACACTAGTTTACTTTGCAAGAGTGCATTTTTTACTTAGAGTAGCTTCAGAAATCACAGAACGGAGTTGTCCCTGGAATAGCTTTTGAATTTCTAATATTCCTTTTTTATATAATTTTACCTAAGCAATATAAATAAGGTTAGCTGTGACCTAAATCTAGATATATATGTATATATACATACTGTCATTTTGCTTACAATACAATATAGCCTGTGCCCTCATTAATTTTGTCAGATTTTAAAAAGTATAACTTTACAAAGAAATTAACACTTTCAGGCTGGGAAACTCTATTAGATTTTATGATTGGTTCAATTCTGATAAACAGATATATTTTTAATGTATGTGTGTGATTTTCCTCATTTTTAATGGTTTTAAGCAGCACTAAAAGAGGTTGATATATTTTTGTATGATATTTTTTCCAGTCCAAACATGAAAATAATTGAAAAAAACTAATTTTCAGTTTTGAGAAAAGACTTTCTCGATATATCTGGGTTGACAATAATGGAGGTAAGATTCCTCTGCCTTATGTTGCCTGGATTCCACTCATTCCACAGTTTTTGTCTTTGTAGGTTGGGGTGGGATTTTATGTTAGTAATCTTTCCTTCATTTTCTACTTTAGATTGCCAAGAGATTAAGTACAAGCTACCAAATGAATCCTGCGAAGACTCGTTCTTTCTTATGTGATGAGCAAAAATATTGACTTTTACTACCCAACAAATGTTCATTTCTGTTATCTGGTACTTGATTCTGTTTCTTAAACTGAGTACTTGACTTGTGAGATGAACTTTCTTGCCCATCTACTTTGGGGCTGGAGGTGATTTTCCAAATGAATTTTGTTGGTAGGCCATACACAAGCCTGCTACACTGGCTGGTGAAGCACGAGAAATAGAATACAGAAGTATGTATCTGTGGTGCAGCAAGAATGTTACTAAAATGAAGATGTTTGCCCTTTTAAAGCTGTCACAGACTCCCACCCAGATGGTTTTAAAAGACCAGAATCCCCTTGTGTGCTGCCTAGAAGGATTTCTTCCTCTGCATGGGACTCTGAAGGTATTGAACTTTGGCTGTGCCTTTGTGTGGAATAAAACAAAGCCTCAGGGAGCATCTACTCACATGCATTCTTAATTCTGTGTTTATTCTTTGCAAGGATTATTTGCTAGTGTAATTGTTAATTGAAGTGAACGCCAGCTGTAGCTGAGTCATGGTCTTAATTCTTGCCAGTGCTAGAACCTGAACCAGCTTTTTAAATTCTGACCAGCTTAGAGTCAAGGATAAAAATATCTTTATTGGACTGGCTCATAGATTTCTTGCCACTTCCTGCAAAACATCAACAATTTCTGGTTCCTGCAATTCCATAGTGTTCCTCTTTATCCTTATCATGCCCATGGGGGTGCAATCTACATTGTCTTGATAATATTTTAAAAAATCATTAAGCTTCGAAAAATTCTGACAGGCCAGTAAATTAACAGTTACCAGCCCTTACTTATTTATACTTGCCAATTTCAGTATTTAAGTAAAAGGACTCAAACATTACCTGTCTGTAGCCAGCTTTGATACTTTATAGCAATTATCTGCATTTAAGCAATGGCTTATCCTCATATTTTCAGATGTATGATTCCTTATTCATAAAAGATGAAAATGAAGAGGGCCAGTACTTTTGAATTTAAGATACCATATGTCAAAGAGGAATTTTTTAGTGCAGAAAGGTACTGGAGTCCTAGTTGACATAATGGTATAGGAATTTTAACACTGGCAAATAGAATGAAGGGAAACCATGTGTTAGGAATAATATCTACTAAATCATGTTTATTCTTTGGGCCTCTATCTCTGTGCCTCCCACTAATTCCTTAGCCAATTATAATTTGACATCAATATGGACCTTACTTAAATTGGCCTTGATATTTATTAATAGTGTCCTAATTATCAAATGAATTTACCTTTTGTCATCTTCACCTTATCAGTATTTGCAATTATTGGTAGCTTCACTCATTATTATGATCAATCCTTGTTGTTGTTAAGACCACATTACTATATTATTATTTCAGGTTTTTTTTTTTCCAAGCAGCCAAAAACATTTAATGATTGCCATTTGCCAGTCACTCAGAAGGCAATGCTAATCAAAGACATAAATTGTTTACGTCCCTGGTAACTTTACAGTTTAGTCTGAGCACCTACATGGTGCCAGATTTTGTTCAAGGTATCAGAAATACAGCATAGAAGTAGTACATTTAAAAACTTACATTATTTTGGAGATAGAAAGTAATGATTACACGTATAATACAGTTTTATATATGAGTACCATTAAGAATAACTTAGGGCAAGAGGAAAGTAATAGAAAGTGGGTGCTATTTTAAAAAATGTGCTATTTTAGATTTATTTTTAAAATATGTCTCATTTTTCTGTGGACGTATTACATTTGAAATGCCTTTAAGTTTCCCAAGAGGTGCTGTTAAGTAAGCCGTTGAATACATGAGGATGAAATTAAGGAAGTAGTTGGAGACAAAAATGTGAGTTGTGTATATACCTGGAACAGGAGAAATCACCCAGAGATTGAGTGTAAATAGAGAAGTTTCAGTACCGAGCCTTGGAGTAAATCAACTTTTCATGGGGAGAGAAAAGGTAGAGGAATCTGAAAAAGTAAGTTCGATGGAGCAGCAAGAGAAAGCCAAGTAAGCACGTGTTTCAATAAGAAAGGACTGTTCAATCGTCACCATTAGAACTGAGAGGACTAGCAAATTGACTTTGGATTAACCACAGGACTGGGATAGGTTTTTGTTGACCTTGAAAAGGGCAGTGTCAATGAAATGGTGGAGCAGATGTCAGGCTGAAGCAGATTCAAGTGTGAATTGTTAGTGTTGCAGTGGAGAGAAAGGAAATCAACTAACAATACAAATAAATTTGAAATTGCGCCTGAAATGAATGGTCCAAATATAACAGTATTTTTTAACCTAGTCAAGAGGGTTCAAAAGGCTTTATGAAGAAGTGATTATAAACTGAGGTCTGAAAGATGAGTTGGTATAACAAGATAATAAGGAAGTAAAAGCAGGAAAGCGTATAAAGACTATTGCAAGGCAAATTTGAGGACTGAAAGAAGTCCATACAGCTTGGAGTGGGTATGTCTGAGTTTAAAGCAGAATCAGATGGCACAAGGCTGTTTTGTCTTTAACCTTAGATAATTGGACACGGTCGATAATTTAAAGGAGGTGAGTATATGTGGACAACATTATCTACGTTTCAATGTGATTATGCTATCTGTAATGTGTATAGGATGAATTGTATGTTGGCCAGATAAAAGTTAGGTAGCTCATTAGCAAGCCATTGTAGTAATAAAGATGAGTTATTATTTTAGCCTCGATTACGGCAGTAACAATGTAAATGGAGAGAAAGATAAATCTAAGTGATATTTATGAAGTGGAATTGATAGTGCTTATGGCAGTTTGGCTATGAGTATATGAGAAAACGAGGTAGAGAATTTAAGCATGACCTCTAAGCTTCTGGCATTTACTGCAGTAGAGAGACAGTGACTTGGCACCAATTCAGAGAATAATAACAGGATTCCTGTTGGTTGGCTGTTATTTTTGCGGGCCTTAATGAATTTAGGTTGAACATGTTGAATTTGTTCTGCCAACTAGACTTTTCTGCCTAAACATTCTACTGTCTCAAGAATACTATTAAAACTGAGTTTATCTTCTTCCTTCTATTTTCCTTCCCATGATCTCAGACCCAATCATCTTGAAATGTCCTTTCTTCCAGTACCCTCCCAGCTTTTGCATTAGCTGACTCAAATTTTGTTTCTTTATCATTCCTGTCTCTGTTCTATTCACATTTACACCTGTTTCCCCATTTTTACCCTTACTAAGCAGTTTTAAACTACTAAATTTCACTCGACGTACTTTTAACCTGCTGTTTAGTCTTTTCATTTTCAATTCATTCCTTGCTTGATACATATTTTTAATCCTTTGTATCAATTTTCCTATACAAGATTTGGATTTTCCCATACTTTTGCTCAAAATAGTTCATTGTCTCCTCTTTTCCTTCTAAATAAGCTGTATATTTGCCTTGCCCTGTCTCTGAGGCTAAAACAAAAACATCTGTAGATTTTCCTTAACCTGCCGAACTGTATAACAAAGTGATTAGAAACTGCCTGGTTTAAATTCTGCCTTTAGCACTTACTAGTTGCGTGATTTTTGTTGAGCTATTTAATCACAATGTTCTATTTTTCAAGTGAGATTAATAATAGCAACTCATTTACATGGTTGTTTTATAGTCTAAATCAATGAAATTCTCTTAGCACAGTCCCTGGCACAAAGCTAGCGCTCAATTAATGCACCTTCTGTTATTTTGGTAGCCACCCACTATATCCCCTCAATGTATGCAGGCACATTTATCACTTCATGAGTAAACCTTTTATTTATCACATGTAACATTTTCTCCTCCTTGAATTCTTCTACCTCGAAGATTTTCTCCTTCCTCTCTTGATAAACTTTCTCCACAACATGATTTCTTCCTGACTAATCTTTCATCTCTTCAAGAACCTGCTTGATTTTCACTCCATCCAGGAAATGTTTCTTTCTTCCCCAGCTCACCCTCCTCCCCAATCCCAGGTTCGGTTACCTTACATTTTTGTGTATTTTAGTATGTGTGCTCCGGAAGTGAGCACCATTTTTATGTATTTTAACATATATCATGAAATCCTGTATATAGATACTTATGTAGCTTTCTTAACCTTTGCTACATGGTGGTGCTTGAGTATAGGAAATTTATTTGCATAGTGTCCATAGTGTTCCAGTATTTGTGAACAAATGATTACAACATAAGTAGGCAATTCCTTCAGTCACCTGTATATTCTCTTTTCTTTCCCATACAGACCACTTTTGTCTCTAATCCCCATCAAGAAACAGAGTTACCTGTCTTTTTTCCTTAAGGACAGCAGCTTTCAAGCCAGCAATCTTCTAAACCAATCAGGGCTAATGTGCTTTCCTGTGCTCTCAGGAACTTTAAGTGCATCTAACTAAGCCTTTCTGGCAAGGACAGCCCTGCTTTTATGTTCCAGGGTCATTCTTTTTTTATTTTCTCCCCCCAGGTATATATAACTTGAAGGAAGCAATCTTAGGGGAGGTAGCCAAGCACTAGCTTAATACTCTTCCACTCAGAGATCTCCAATAATTGGTTTCTTTTAAAAAATTGGCATAAAAAAAGAATATTTAATATCTTTTCCGTTTCCTGCTTAATTTCCCGTGATCTAAGTTGTGCCGAGTAATGGTCTTTGGAGCGTGAGCTGCCGTTTCTTAAGATGTTCCAAAAGCATGAATCAGGATTGATTCTTATTTTATTCATGGCTATACTTGGTGGTAATTTTACACAGCCTGAGATGAGGGTTTATTTTTCTCCTTTGAAGGTTTCAGGGATGTTTTTGTCAGGTTTTGGAAAATGTGCTTGAGGAGCAGTGATAAATTGAGTGCTGACTCAGAAAAGTCAGGCTGTCAGGGAACATATTTATCTCCACGTTTGGGAAGCAGAACAGGGCGAGTACAGACCTTTTAAAAACCTATGTGAAAACTTTCTAAGGTAAGGGAGAAGGTCAATGTGACATGGCTTTATACCCATTTTATTTATAATTTATGGGCTGCCTAGGCATAAAAAATATTCTGAAATTCATGATCATTCAAAGATGAACATTTTTTTTTCTTGTAGTTATCTACTAATGAGGAAAACATGATTGTTAAATGGTTGTTTCATTCTGCTTCAAAAATATATATCATGATATCAGATAAATAAATTATTGTATTAAAATATTCTTCCAAGCTTGCCTAAAGTAGAGGTCTACCTGCTTTGTAAATAAAATGTTATTGGAGTGTCGTTGAAATTATTTGTTTACATGTTGCTTATAGCTAGCTACTTTTGTACTGTGACAGCAGAGAAGTTGCAACAGAGACTTTTTGGCCCGCAAAGTCTAAAATAGTTATTATCTGGCCCTCTAAGAAAAAGTTTGTTGGGCCCTGGCTTAAAAGGAAATTTTGTCATGAAAGGAAATTTCTACTGTGTTTTCCATAATGACGTTAATCGGAAGCTTTCTCTAATTGTGGTACACAACAGAATTGTGATGACAGCATTGGTAGTCTTAATCTACTGATTCGTTTATTTGCTAGGTAGAATTGGGTTTATACGAGAACTAACAGTGAGAAGATAATAAATTTAGAGCTGTCTCACCCAATGAAAACATTAAGAGGGATTAATTAGATATCACAAAATAAGGTATTGTTGGCAAAGTTTTCGGGTCTACCTATGTGACCAAAATGTCAGTTAAACCCCGAGGTTCAGATCACCTCTTCTTATAAGAGGTTTCCAAAATATAATTCTCCAGTTTCTGCAAATGTACAAATGGTCACAGTGGTTAATATAAAACCATATAGCTTCGAGTGCAGACTCTCAGCAAAAACTTTGCAGATTCTCTCTCCCTCCCCCTCTCTCTCATCTCTATCGTTGTCATCTCTCTTTGTATATATGTATGTTCTTCCACTTTAAATATTTATTTAAGGAAATTAGAACATTTGAATTTATTAAATATTTTATGCATCTACATATTTTGTGTTCTAGTTTTGCATTTTTTGTTGTTCACTAACACGAATTAATATTCATATAATTAAATATTAGCAATGTGCTAGATGCTATAGGGGAGGAAAAAAGGCATGGTTCCTACTTCAGGAAACCTTTATATTTGGGGGAGATAGACATTTAGTACATTGCAAACAAATTATGTGTATATTTCTCTTTTTACCTTTTTATCTGACAGGAAAGGCACAAATCATAAGTGTATGGCTCCATGAAATGTTTGTAAACTGTATACACTCATGTAACCAGCCTACATTAAGACAGAACATTTTCTCTAAGAGCTCTGGTGTCCCCTCTTGGTTATTCCCACACCTCAAGGAAGATCAGCACCTGACTTCTAACCTCAGATATTCAAATCCAAAATTTCTAAAACATTGAGTTTATGATATCTATAAATCAGGAAATCTGCATTTCTGCCACCCTTTGAGAAATCAGATCTGGCAGTCCTGGGTGTGTGTATTCTCTCCAGGCTGTGGCATGGTGATGCAGGAGCAGCTGTCCCTTAGGGATGGTGTTAAAGGAATGCAGAAATTAATTTACCAAATGCAAACATGGTTAAAGTCATACAAGGGGATATTTGGGTTATAGTATAGAAGTCATTTGAATTTCTTTTAGATAAAAGTGATTTAAAAGTTTCTCAGAGAAGGAGTATTGTCATTTTAATTAGATGTACAAGTTAACCTTTACTCTTGGTTGCAATAGTAGGTAGGATGTTGAATGAAGGTATACAATTCTAAAAAGTCAGAAAATCTTTAGTCACTAAATGTCTGGTATACCATATTCAGGAGCTATACCAAAATGACACCTAGTAATAATTTTGCCTATTTTCCAATGCGGACACACATTTTTTTACTCAATTGTCTTGCATACACTCTTAATTTCTAATATATTCTCTAGAAAACTGTAAGAATGTTTTTTCGATAATTTTATTGTAGAAATTTAAACCATGTTTATGGAAAAGTATCTTAATCAAAATCAAAATTAAGTGATTTGTTGGGAGAAAATGCTTTTAAATATTTTTTATTCATATAATAGACAATGGGTTAATATTTTAATGTTCAAATATTGTAAAAAAAAAAAACCCAACAATTTAAAGGAGGGCAATGGGTGACAGAGCCATAGATATAATTCAAGAGGATAAGGACAATTTACAGAAGTGACCAAACCTGTGAAAGGATGCCAAGGATCAGTGTTGTTGTAGATCTGAAACAATGACCATAACACTAACACCACCAGCAATATAGTCCAAGTTTCAACCATCAGATAGGCAAAATTTAAAAACATTTAATAACATCCAGTGTGACAAGGGTGCAAAAAAATTGCTCTCTTATAAACTATCAATGATGCTGTGGAATATTTGGGAAGCAATTTGCTATAACATATTCAATTTCAAATTTTCCATTTTTTTTGACCTAATAGCTCCATTATTATTTATTTACTTATTCAATAAAGTTAATATACTAGAAGTACAATGACATATGGCAGGGATTTTTTTGTTGCAGCGTGATTGTAACATGAAACTGGAAATAAGAGCAAATAAACATCAGTATGGATATGGCTGAGTAAATTATACTTCTCTATTGTGTAATGCTCTTTAGTTTATTTTGAAAAATTGTATTTTTCTTTTACCTCAAAGTCTTCCCTTCACTACCATACCTTCTGGGTGGAACCACCTTTCCTATACTCTGGCCAATTCTGTTTAAATGTCACTTCCCTAAAACTGCCACTTTGTTCCTTCAATAGAAGTTATTATGTCCCTCAGTTACGAATTCTCTTAAGGATTCTGAGGAATTTAGTTTTTTAATAGAAATCAAATCGACATCCTATGAAGCTCAGAATTGCTAATACAAAGATTTTTGAGTTTGCTGTACAAGGTATTCATTAAATTGTAATTTTTAAAAACTAGAATTTTATTATGAGAGAAAATAAGGATCACACATACCATTGTCACTTATTACTTACATTGACAGTTTCTGATTATTTCACTTAAAAATAATTTCACCTTGTCATACAAAAGTTTTACATGGCATGATTATTTCAACATAGATTTAATTTACCATGGAGAAGAATGAGTACCCTTTTTTACATTTTCTTCCCAGCTGTAAAAGCTGTTACTATCGATGTTCTTGTTGAATAAAAGGAGTTTTACAAATTTCTTTACTAACAAACATTTAGAATCATAGGCATATGCTTTGGACTTTATAGCTCTAGGTCATCTTGGATATTAAAAAAAAAGTTTTGGCCACTTGAATTAGAACCTCTGAAGATATAAATATTTAGATAGAATGCACATATTAATTTAAGAGGTTCTGACAAGATAAAGTATGAAATATCCAAATAACGTGGAAGAAGATTTGTGTTTTATTTTTAGGAAGAAAATGCTTATATGAAATGGCAGAAACAGTCTGTCTCTTTCAAGTGGTGTATCTGACCACATTTATGTACTAAATGCAAAGAGTAGAAATTTACCATATTAAATTTCTTCATTAGTTAGACTTGGGTAGCTAACATAGACAAATCAGGCACCCGAACAGGATATACTTTACCTCAGGTCATGGGTATTTTGAAACATTAATATAGACCATTTGTGTTTGTCATTATTTGGGAAGAGTTACACTACTTTTAACCATGAGCTCTTGTCTTGATATATATTATTTATTAAACCAAATATATGAGAAATAACATATATGATATTTAGCTTTGTCTGGTAACATGAGGCCATAAGTATATTGTTTATTATTACCAAAGAAAAGCATGAATTTTTGAGCACTAAAATATAATGATATAGAGATAGCATTTTATTTTGGTGGTGATGTTTAAATAGGTGTTGACTTTTGATACCAAGTTGAATGGCCTGGGGGACCTTATGACCTATGACCCATAAGCTAAAATGCATGCAAGATACATAATGAATTCAACAGGAGGAATTAGTTTTTAGACATTTTATTTGATCACATGATATAAGTAATAAATATCCATAAACTTTTTATACCCAATAAAAATATAGTTTGGACGTGGTTCCATAGTGTAGTGGTTAGCATGTCTACTTTACATGCAGAAAGTCCTGGGTTCGCACCACAGCAGAGCCACAGTCCATGGTCTATGGCCATACCACCATGAACAAGTCCAATGTCTGATCTCAAAAGCTAAGCAGGGTTGAGCCTGGTTACTTGGATGGGAGACCATGTAGGAAGACCAGGCACTGTAAGCATAAATAATAATAATAATAATAATAATAATAATAATAATAATAATAAATGTAGTTTATGTGGACTTTTCATCACCTTTCAAATTATGCAGTAAAATGTGTAGTCATAACTACTCTAGTTGCTGACAGTCTTAAAGCTTCAATGCGAGAACATTAGAGCAGTTGCAAAAGAGAAAAACAAAGCAATTTATAAAGGTTTTACTCTACATTCCCATTTATGAATGTAGATGAAATGAAAAGAAGGTGGAAGTGTTAATTTCTGAATTATTGGCATGACTTTTCTGGTTAGCTTGATTTATAGATTTGTATATATAAAGGTTAGACATAAAGACTTTTTTCTTGACAGACTCTGTATATGTGCATAATTCTCTGAGAACATATTATTGGCTTTTTTCCCTCTTATTGGGCAATCCCAAAGTTACCACAAGTTAGATGGAATGGAAAAATCTATTTTGCTCTTCTGTAAGAATTGGCAAACATATGAATTCTCTTTTGAACTCATCCCCATATAAACTAGGTGCTAGGGGTACAAAACAGAAATGATAATCAGTCCCTCAAAGCAAAGGGTTTTATTTAATTCTCGTCTATATAATTTCCCCCTATAACAAATTAGCATATTTTCAAAAGCTTCAAGAGCCTATTGTTTATAGAACTCTACACCATAGAGAGTTATTTAATGATCTCAGAAAAGTTTAAAATTTAAAATTTCCTTAGTAAATAAACATTTATTAAGTGTCACAAGCTTGGTTTTCTAGAGAATATTCCAAAACAAATGAAGTTATACATAGGTTATAAACCACTGACATATGCAAGCCAGCACAGGCTGTGCACAGGGTGATGGAAATGCAATGTCAGAGTAATTGCCCAAAACAATTTTCAAAAGAATATTTTAATTAGGACTAAGACTAAAAATTTAGCTGAATTTCAGCAATTATATTGTGGAGTGTAAATCATATAGGCGAATTCTCAAGAGACTGCAGTGGCAATATGTACTACATAGTTATGAAGCATCCCCTGACATCCCAGCATTGTTATTAACTGTAGTCATATAAGTCCTTTAATTTTTTTCACATACGAATCTAAAAATATTAATGTCTTTATAATTGCCTTTCCAGCACTAAGCACAGTTCTTAACACATAAAAAGCATGGAGATATTTAAATCTCAGACATTGCCTAATTTTTCTTTTCTGAAAACAGAATTTGGTGGATACTAGTAATCTTAGCTAAGTAACATTCAGTATACAAGAAAAATTGTTTGAAATTGGGCTAAAGTTTGTTTTGATTTAATCGATTATAAATATTTACACAGAATGTATTACAGTAGTTCTAGGCATAGTGGATTAAAAAAATACAAAATACATAGCATAGCTAGTTGAGTATATTTTTAATTGACAATTTAGAGCATTATATAATTCATTCAAATATTAGTTGTACAGGAAAAAATAAGTCAAGAAAGACAGGTTATATTGAGATGAATTCATTGCAATTTATAATAAAAGCAACAGTATAAAACTGATCTGTAGCATTGAAACTAACAACCTAAAATCCTAAGAAATATAAGAATATAAGGAATGTTGGTTAAGTTTTAGCTTGACTCTACTTAGTAATCAAGGCAAAAATGGATATGATAGTTCGCTCTATTTACTCGCATGATGTATAATAGTATGTTAGGAAAGATAATTTCTTTTCACCCTATACTGGTAATATCATACACACATCAAACATAGTTAGCATGTATGCACATATTAATGCACTTAATTTCTAATGATCTGTATTGGCAATTATTAAGCAACATGATTGGCAGTGGTCTTGATAGTTTTACATTATTCTTACAAGTATATAAAAATTTGAAAACACAAGACATTATATTGACTTATAGTTAACAAAAGCATTTTTATTTTTCGGAGCAGTACAAATTAGTATATTTCATATACATAGTGTTCAGTTATTTATGTGGCTTAATACGAGTAAACATGACTTCTAAAAAGTGAATGTTTAAAGTATTCTTAGATTTTAAGTTACATGCAGATACAGAAAGCAGAATTTTCCTTCTGAAATATAAGAAGTAGCATTTAGCATTCAATAAGAATGTTTGAAAAAAATGGAAGATCCTAGGTGGCAAATAACTTTAGAAAAATGAAACATTTTGTCCAAGGCTTGTAGAGATAGCTTCATTTCTTCATAAATACTTCCTTTATATAATTAATGTTGATCATATTGTTGTTAAAGTATCTTATTTTTTGTATGCTGTCTATAGCTTTAAAGGAAATTCATCTTAATTCCATGACATCTGCTTAACTTCTTAGTGGCACATCAAACTCCTCTTTAGAACATTGGTATTATTTTCCAACACAGAAGAAAAATCTGTTTTTTTTTTTTTTCTTCTTAACAAGATGAAAAAAGAGTTTGAGAAAGGAAGATATTTCAAAGCTATTTTTTCCTCCTACTTATTTTGGAGAAACAACTTGAAAATTTACATGCAGGGGACTGTGTGAATTAAAGACTTTATATTGTATCTCATAATAAATCAACGGGGGGCTAGATTTTGAATAATGCCTAAAGCTCAGAGTATAATGAATTTGTAGTAATTGTTACTTTATTCAGTTGTGACTGAAAAAAGCAATATTTAGGATGGCTTTATCTTTTGTGGTAGTACTTCCCCACTTTTAAGATCTATATATAGTTATAAAATATTAATACGTTAGAATATTAATATGATAGGATATATTAATGCATATGAATATATTAATATAGAGTATTACATATTAATAGTGTTATATTATCAGTTGTACTATAAAATTGTATAGTATTTTTCCTCTTTACAGTCTCATGATGAAATTTTGTAGATAAAAAATTGAGATTTCCATACATTAAGCACATCTGATATGTTAATATAAACAAATGGAAACAATCTGTTTATATTATTTACCTTAATGGATTTAATTTCAAATGTGGAAAATAAATGCTGTTTCCAGTGCTGAGCTATATCAACTAACTTGTCTCCATAAACTTTGTATTATAGTAAATCCACATTTCTGAAACCATTTGAGTCCAATTGTGTAAGATAAACCCCGGCTAGCGAGAAGTGGGTGAGACAATTAAAAAGTTTGAGATAGAGCAGAGAAACTCAGATCCTGCTTTTTGAGCATTTTCAAAACAGGTTCCTCAAGAAGGATGTGAGGGAGGAGGGAGATAGAGATGGAGAGAAACAGAAAGGGAGAGAGGGAAAGAAGGGCCGGGAGGGAAAGTGGTACTGTAGGATAACTGGGCACATCTTTTCATCTTTGATTAGAGAAATTCAACCTCTGATACATTGGCTGTACTAGAAAATTTTATTGAAGAAAAGAATGTTACAAAAATGTTTTAAAATCACTACTGTATATTTATTTTATTATTGGTAATAGCATTCTGTTCTTTCATATTTTGCTTAATTAATAAAATTATTCCATATTTTTGTACTAACCACCTATGTATATTTTGCACATAAATTAGTTATAGAACACATATCTTGTACCATTACTGAATTCTACTGATTATATTTCTTTTCAGAAACTAGATGATTTTTAAATAATTTTCACTTAATTCAGAGATCTTAAGAAATTATACTATACTTTAGGATTGTAAGATTAACTTTGCTTTGAAATAGCAGAGCTCAAAATTAACTATAAATTGTCATGTATGTTCATGTCATTGAAAAGCATGTGCATACATTCGTGTGTATGTATAAAGGATATACATATATAAGAACTTAATTGGGACAGTTTATCTAGTATCTACCCTAAATCAAGAGCTGTGCTAGGCATTTGGAGTGTAATATGATAGAAGACAAATACTTTGTCGAGCTACATTCTGTAAATTCTGTGATTCTAGAGCAGGTGAAAAGTAGGTTTCATTACATATGCTGACATTAATCAGCTAGTATTTGCCTCTGATGCTGTGTAGAGAGGGATTCTATTTTAATCATTCATTTATGACTATTGCTGTTTCAGTATTGGGGAGGGGAGTGCTTCATGGTACCAGGCATATATTTGTTTTACACACACACACACACACACACACACGCACACACGCGCACATGTCATATGTTCATTATCCTGTGCTTCCGTTTTCTTATTTAGAATCAGCATTTCTTTGGAAAATTAGGTGTACTTTACAGGCATATTTATGTAATGAATAATATGAGGAGGTTAATAAATGAAAGGTTCTTATATTAAACTGCAGAAACGACTTATGATGCTTCATTTTCCACCCTTTATAAACTCACATTTATTTTTAGACCTAATGAATCACCATTTTGCCCTTTGCTTCACAAAGACCTTAGGGAGGTTAATGTTCTTGAGAATCCCAGTTCTGTCTCGACAATAGCTTTATTTTGGGCAAAATGCCATATTGGCGATTGAAGTTTTAGCAAAAATCATTAGAGAATGCTTACATTTCAAGTGTCTACCGGTTGTTTGGGATAAAAGTACAAACACTAAATGCATAAACATTAAAATCCATTTTGATAATGATCAGCTAATGTCTGCATCATGCTATCCATCTTTATATCCCTCCATCCACAAATATGCTAATATTTTTATGAAATCTAAACAGTACTGGGCAGTTAGTAACGTCTCACTAAATGCTTGTTAATGATTTGATAGAAGAGTGGTCTGAGTGTTCTAAGCTTTTTTTCATCACTATGTTATGTTTTACAGAATGAGAGTTCTATTCCTTCTCAGTCCAAATTTAGGTAATAATAGCATACCAAACACCTAGATATATTAACGTTACCAAAAACCAAGAACAATAAGCATTTAATAAATAAGTGCTAAGCTATATGAACTGACATTAAGGATAGTAGATCAGAGTAGGGTGAATCACGGTAGTGAGAGACAAATTTTCTCAAGAAGTCAGACTTAAGTTAGTCTTTGTCAGGACTTACATAATTAGAGAAAATGGAAAAAGATTTTTTTCAAAGACAGTAGGGAAAATATTCTGAGTGGAAGGCCAAGGTATTTTCTAAATAATTAACTCATTATAAATGTGTTTATTTCATTTTACTCATTTATTCCGTGTCAGAAAAGAATTGCTCTACACCTACAATGTAGTAGTTATAGGAAACTACAAGGTAGGCAAAACAAAGATGTGGAGAGAGCTATTTATTCAAGGCATCTACGAGATACCTAGAGTAAGATTCCCAGGTAACATGAATCTGTGGGTTTGGGTATCAGGTGAGAATTATGGGTGAGATAAGGTTAGAAACTTTTTCATATGTATAACCCTGGAATCCCAAGATGTGGGAGAGATCACTCAGAGAAAAGCATGTAGAGCTGAGAGGCCCAAAATACAATTTTCAGCCAAGGTGTTGGATAAAGGAAGAAATTTGATAAAGGAGATTAGAAAATAGAGAGGTGGAAGAATAATCAAGAAGATAGTATAATTAAAAAAAAATGTGTCAAACTATAAAACTTTATTAAATATTATCTCCCAAATCATAAACTAGATCTTCTAATAGAGCATGAACATTAGTAGGTAATCTGTTGTTTATTACTATGTCATGATCCATTCAGACTGACTAGATAAGAGCAAATTATTGTAAATGCAAAGAATTAATTTAAAAATAATATGAAAGCATATTGTATATAAAACTGTTTCAAAAGACAAATTATGTGTGGAACAGAAAAGTGCCCATGCACAGTAAATGCTTATAATATATTCTTCCCTATTAATGGACTATTTTTATGTATTTCAATAAGAATAAACTTTCAGAAATCTTTTGTTAAGGTAAGATTGATTACATTTCATTTGAAACATAAAGTACTTAATTGACATGAATTTAAGAAAGGGCATTAATAATACAGTATGCCAGCTTGAACATTTTCCTAAAAATAGTCCATTTTGAAAGAATATATGCTCAATTACAAAATCGTAATAAAATGTGTTGGTACAGAAAAAAAAGGAACATTTAAACTTTAAAAGGTACAGGAAATTATGGACCCCATTAATTTTAAATGTTTAATTCTGTCAGAAAATAAGAGTCTGAAAATCTCCAAGGTGAATTCCAATCTAAAGTGAAAACCAGTGCTAAATACATTCAATTTAATTTCCCAAGAATTGCATAGGTCGTTTTTCAGTTATTCATTACTCATTTCAATGAGTAACATGACTTTTTTCTTTGTATATAATACTCCTATTGGCAAGATGCCATTGCTCCTCTCTGTGGGCTTGGTTATTTTAGTGATTGCCATGCCAAAGTAGGATTTAAAATGTTTAGTTAAGAATTCTGACAATGTTTAGATTATAATATCTAGAGGGACTATGCTTGCAGTTTGATAAAAATGTTCTTTTTATCCTTACCTCTAAGACAACGTTGAAGATCACTTTTTTCAGAGGTTTTTAGGGAGCTGTTTTATGCCTTCATTTTCCCAGAGGAATTTATAATTTGCATTATACAAGGAACTAAGAATTTACTAATATTGACTGAGTGCTTATGTATGCAACAGAGTCTGCTAAATTTTTAGAACTTTAATTTCACAACAGCCCCTTGAGGCAGATAATATTTTCTCATATTTGCTGTTGTGGTGCAATCAAATCTAAGACCCACGGAGCCAATTGAGATAAATTGTGAGCCTTTATTAGCTGGCCGGGGACTGACTCTGTACCACTCAAGGTTAGAAGAGATCAGTCCCTAGCCTCCAGAGGGAATATCTTAAAAAGCCCCCAAACCCCTTCAGCAAGCAAGCAGGTTTACAGAAGCAGAGGCTGGCCATTAGCATATCTTTACACAGGATAACTACACCCTTAACATTAGCATAAATTGGCCATTTAAAAATTTTCCACCCTTAATATTTACAAGAGAAAATTCACCATTTTCTCACTTCTAAAGAGGAAAAATGGTAAATGGAAAGGTTAAAAGAGAAATTATTCATTAAAGGTAAAATGGTTGGGAAAGTTAAAGAGAAGAAGGGGAGAAGGCATGAGATGGGGGATCAGAGCCTGAGCCACTGTGCGTGGAAAGTCTCTGAAATGAGAACGATAGAATTGGGGTGAGAGACAAGCACGAGGGGAAGCTACAGAAGGGAGCAGTGATCAAGGAGACGATTAAGGGGATATTTTGCTTTTGAAAATGTGGGATAGCTCCTTTTTCTGTGTTTTACCACAAGACCTTCCATATAATCCACGTTATTTTCAACACAAGACTGACTCCATGGAGATTCTTGGTCTAATCAGTACCAGGGCAAGGTCCAGTTATATGGAGATTAAATGTTGATGACCAAATGGAAAGACAGTGATGTCAGTTTGGATTAAAAGTAGAATCCAATCCAGGTCTATCTGACTTCAGATCTCATAGTTCTGTTACTGTATCACTTTGCATACAATTTGAAGTCAGCTATAAACCCAAGGGGAAACAGCACTTCCAGAATACTGCTGTATCCTTGTTGATACACCTTAGTATTTCGTTAACGACATCCAAATGGACAACTTATATGATTGTTTTGATAGTTACCTCACTTAGAATTAGCCATCAGTCAAGGAATCAGTGCTAGTTGTCCCTGCGTACATATCCTAAAGAACCATATTTCTCTGCTCTGCTAGGATGATTTATAAAGATCATTCTCAAAGGAGTAAACAGAAGCCTAAGTTAGTTTCACATTCTATTAAAAGTAAAGGAGAGAATATGATTCATTTGAGACAATTATATAGGTTAATTACATTCACTTTTAATAATTTATAAATGTGTGGGGCCTTATTGGTTCACAAATACTGTTAAGCAAATAAACTTGTAAAATTAGTGTTTCAACTTTAGAAAGTACAGTCACTTTTTAAATTTAAGGAGTAATTTAACAACCGCCATCTCAGTAAAAGGAAGTAAAACATTTAAAGAATTTATCATTATAAAAACATGTAAACAAGGAAAAAGTATTGGACTTAGTATATTTATATGATGCATTAAGACATTAATTCTTAAAACATTTGAAATACAAAATGTATGACATTTCAAAAATAGTTTAAAAAGAAAACGGATATTTTCTGAAATACTAATAATATATGTGAATGTATTAGGAACAGGTACTACTGTCTTCAGATAATTAAATGACTTAAGAAGTAGTCGCCAGCATCATAAAAATATAATCCCCTAAGTTTATGCATATCAGTATCTAAAATGTGCCAGCTTACATTGCAATGCTCTGTAACAGATTTCTTAACCTTAGCACGATTAGAATTTGGGTCAAATAATTCTTTGGGGCTTGTCATGTGCATTGCTGGGTGTGCAGTGGCATTCATGGTCTCTACCTACTAGATACCCATAGCATCTCCTACACCCACACTTCAGTTCTAACAATCACAACCCTCTCCAGACATTGCCAGGGACAAACTTGTCTCATATTGAGAACAGCTGCTCTATAAAAATCCTCATTTAACTCCATCTGAGATACCTTCATGCATAATTTTAAACCTTAATATTCACTTATGTTATTCATAGTTATTACAAATAATTTAGACATCTTTAAGCCTACTTTCCAGAAGCCTTGTATAATAATAAATAGTGTAGCTCAAAAAAAATTAGTGCTAGTACATGACACTCTCCATCTCTGTCAGTCAAAAAGGTTATTTACTACCACGGAATGAGTGAATAAAAGTTATTTTATTAGGACACTCTTTAGAAGATTTTGAGAAAATAATGAGAAATTGACACAGCTAATTTGACTGAAAATATACATACTTGGCACATTCCATAGAGGGACCATATTTTTAAAAATACTGGAAGGAGAGTAAAGCTCATTCTTGAGATTAGTTAAAATCTGGGTCTTTCAATATGGAGTGCTGCATGGTCTTTGCTGAGTGAATTCATAGAACATCCTGTGTGTGGATGGATTTATTTTGTTAATGACTGTCACATTCATTGATGACTACTCATTTTACTTTTTAGAAATGAGTTGTTATGTCTAAGAAAGAGCCCGATAAATTCAAACATAACTAAAATAATTAGGTATCATCTGTATTTCAAACTTATTTGAAACTGTTTCAAAAATTTAAAACCAGATTAGTTTTTCTGACTTTCTTCGGTATCCTAGTTTTTGTATAGGAACTGAGACCCTAACAACAGATTAGCAAAAGCTAACTGCTAAATATTGATCCAAATAAAATATTCATTCGTTTGTTTATTTATTTGTTTTAAAGTTTATGCCCCCTAATTCAGGACTCTTCAGTCTGGAAAATAACTGTTCTCTATCACCACTTCCCAATCTCTTCCATCATTATCTGTATTTTTGTATTCTTCTCTTGTGCTTTTTTTTATAATTTATGTCACTCAGGAATGCCTTACTATTGTACCTTAAATCATGAAAATTATGGTTATTTTCAGTGCTCTCTTTAAATTTCACCTTTTCATGATTTTATTTCACATCTTTCTGATCCGTACAATGCCTTCTCAGTGTGTTCGCTCTCATTCCAGTTTAGCTCAATCCTTGTTCCTCTTCACCCAGCACAGTCTCTGAGCAGTTGTCATCCATATGTTTATACTATGACTCTTTAAGTCTTTACATTCAACCTAGAACTCTGCCCTGTCTTCTACCTTACTTTATTCCTCTTAATGTATGCAGTAGCTTGACTATTCCACATTATCAACCAGTGTTCAGCCAAGAGACAAACCATTTCAGGCTTTAGATAACAAAGAGAATGGAAGAAAGAGAAGCCAAACAGAGACTAGCAACAACAGAAGCCACTAGTACCTTAGGGCTAAAGAAACTTCATAAAAGGGATGTTTAACAAAATCCCAGAATCCAAACTATTCTGGGAGAGCTCAGGGCATAGTGTGATGGACTATGAAAAGCTGGAACCATGGGGGACATAAGAGCCCCTGCCAGAAAATAAACCCTCTACATCCAGGCAGATCAAGAGAGAAAGAAATATCTTGGCTACTCCCCTCTTTCTACTCTCTATCCCTATTTGATGGTTTGCTAAAGCCAGTTAGTTAGCAAAGGAGCCTGGAAGATATAGGGGATGGATCAAACGAGGATTGGAACTCACGGGTACCAGAAACGTAACATGATTTTATTAAAGCCATTTTCCTTGACCTTAATGCAAATTCACTGTTCCTCCAGAGTACCATTAATGGAATCACTGTTTACCCAAGTCACTTTTGATCATCCCTCAGTCCATCCATCGGTCACCAGTTCTTTCCAATTTTAACTCTGGAATGTCTCTAGAGTTTGCCATTTTTTTTTTTTCACCCTCACTGCTATGACTTATGTGCTTATTCTTAATATATCTCTACTTAACACCCTTGTAGACCTCCATACTGACAGCTCTGTCTTCAGGTCTTTCTTAAAGGCCAGTAGAATTCTGTCTGGAATATGAATGAAACCATGATTCTCCTACTTATATATTGTTTAAAAAGTACCCATCATGAAAAGAAAAATCTTAAAGCCTTAGCCTGGCATGATGTGGCTTCTGAATCAATTTTTCCGTCATTATCTAGCATTCCTTTGTCCATAGCCCTTGCTCACTGCTATTAAAATGGCTCATAACATCCTTGGCTGTTACACATTTCTCTGTCTTTACATATATTGTGTCCTCTGTTGGAATAATTCATAGAGCTTCTATGGGATTCTGTTCAAACACCTCATTTTTTGTAAAATCTTTTCTCACAAACCTTTTATCCAGACTCAGTTGTTTTCCCTTAACTATGCCTGAACATAACTTTATTTTTATTTCTCTTTTCATTTTAAGAATGTATGTATGTGTGTGTGTGTGTGTGTGTGTGTGTGTGTGTGTGTGTGTGTAGTATTCTCAGCCAGACTTTGTAATTCTCAAGGGCAAGTACTGTGTTTTATTTACCTTTGTATTACTAGAATATTGGAAATATGCTAGGCCCATTACAGATGCTACCTAAATGCTTGTTGGTTGGAGAATAGTACATTTCTAGTGCTCTTATGGTCCACTAACACAGTTTTAACTCTGAGGTACGTGTACATTTGCGTGTTTGTGAATGTGTGCATTTCCTTTTTTTTTTAAGATAAATATTCGACATATAGATTCTGTCATTTAAGTGATTTAAGAACAAGTGGGTTATGATTTCACTTATATGCTGAATCTAAGGAGCAAAAAGAACAAACTAATCGAAAACAGACACACAAATATAGAGGACAATCTATATGATGGCCAGAGGTGGCAGGTGTTGGGGGACTGAGAGAAAGGGGTGAAGGGTTAAAGAAGTACAAATTAGTAGTTAATAGATGGTCATGGGGATGGGGAGCATGGCATAGGGATTGCAGTCAGCAGTAATGTAATGGCTATGTGTAGAACCGGAGGAGAGAAAAAGTAATCAGGGAGATCTTTTCATAAACAATATAATTGTCTAACCAATTTACTGTCATATCTTGGCTATTGTAAATAATGCTTCAATGAACATATTCACATGTCCCTTTGAAGTAATGTTTTGGGTTTCTTCAGATAAATACCCCAAAGTGAAATTACTGGCTCTTTTTTGTCTCATTATAGTCTCTGTTTAAAGTCTATTTTGTCTGGTATAAGCATTGCTACCCTAGCTTTTTTTTTTTTTCCTCCATTTTTAGAAAATACTTTTTCCATTTCTTAACTTTCAATCTGTGTGTGTCTTTTCATCTGAAGTGAGTCTCTTTTAGGCAGCGTATGTAAGAGTGTTTTCTTATTGATTCAGCTACCCTATGTGTTTTGATTGGAGCACTTAATCCATTTACATTTAAAGTGATTATTGATAGGTATATAGTTATTGTCATTTTATTATTAATATTTATATTCTTCTTTCCACCCTTCTCTTCTCTCCCCCGCACTTCTCTTCATCTTGAAGAAATCCTTTTAACATTTCTTATAATACTGGCTTAATGGTAATAAACTCCTTTAGCTTTTTTTTTTTTTCTTTTTCTTTTTTTTTTTTTTTTGTCTGGGAAGCTCTTTATCTCACTTTCAATTTTAATTGATAGCCTTGCTGGGCAGAGTAGTCTTGGCTGTAGGTACTTACTTTTCATCGCTTTGAATATTTTATGCTAATCTCTTCAAAGTTTCTGTTGAGAAGATAACTGACAGTCTTATGGGGGCTCCTTTGTAGGCAACTAACTACTTTTCTCTTACTGCTTTTAGGAGTCTCTCTTTATCTATAACCTTTGGCATTTTAATTATGATATATGTCTTGGTATGGTCCTCTTTGGGTTTATCTTGTTTGGTTCTCTGAGCTTCCTGGGCTTGTATGTCTATTTCCTTCACCTGGTTAGGGAAGTTTTTTGTCATTATTTCTTCAAACAGATTTTCAATTCCTTGCACTCTGTCTTTTCCTTCTGGTACACCTTATATGTGAATGTCGGTACACTTGATGTTGTCCCAGAATCCTCTTAAACTATTCTCAATGTTTTAGATTCATTTTCTTTTTGCTTTTCTGATTGGTGTTTTCTGTTACCTTATCTACCAAGTCACTGATTTGATCCTCTGCTTCCTCTAATTTGTTATTTTCCACTGCTTTTTATTTCAATTATTGTATTCTTCATTTCTAACTGGTTATTTTTATGTTTCTTATCTCTGTTTTTATGCTTTTAAAAATCTTTTATTGAAGTTCTCACTGAGATCATTGAGCATCCTGATAATCAGTATTTTGAACTCTGCATCTGATAGGTTGCTTGTCTCCATTTTGTTTAGTTCTAGTTCTGGATCTTTATTCTCTTCTTTCATTTAAGACATGTTTCTATGTCTCCACATTTTGGCTGCCTCCCTGTGTTTATTTCTATGTATTAGGTAGAGCTACTACATCTCTTGGTCTTAGTAGAGTGGTCTTATGTAGTAGTGTCCTGTGGAATCCAGTGGCACACTGTCCCTGGTCACCTGAGCCAGGTGCTTTAGATGTGTGCCCTGTGTTAGCAGAGCTCTGGTGCCTTCCAAGTCTTCCCTTTAGGCGTGCCTTTTTATGGAGGTGGTTAGGTGCTCTGGTGTGGTCAGAAGCTGGCCACCAGGTGTTTGGCAGATGGTTGCCACTTGGACTGGGGTTGGAGGTGCCTGGGAGAGGCTAAGTTGTGAATCGAGTCTGCTGTTCCTAGTGCCGGGCTTGGAGCTACTTAGCCAGAGGTGCAGGGCACATGGAGGCCATATGCTGCCTGTTTGGAGTTTGCGAACCTGTGACTGATTTTAGGACAGTTTGTAGCATGAGCCAAGACAGGTCATTTGTATAGAAAAGCCAATGGAAACGGGTTGAGTGGCCCCTCAAGTTGGGTGGGGCAGGGTCTCAAGGAATCACCAGGGCAGGATGAGTAGTGTTAGATGGGTTGATGGGAACTCAGATATGGTGCCTGTCTACACATGCATGCTGAGTGTGGAAAGTCTCAACCAAGGAACAGTGCCCGCACTTCTGTCTTGGATTAAGCTTCGCCTCTAGCCCTTGCCTTGAAGCCAGACAATTTAGTTCCTGCTTACTGTTTTCCTGACACCTTTCAAGCTGCTTTCCCAGTGCTGAGTCTCAGAAAGAGTGAGTCCATCTACAAGTATGTCCATGTGCGGGCTCTTTAAGAGGAATGCCTGGAACTCCAGCAGCCCTTTGTCTCACTCACCCACAGTCTCTTCTGGTTTTCATACACAGAAGTTTTGAGGACTTCTCTTTCTGGCACTTGAGTCCTGGGCTGGGATGCCTGATTGGGGCTAGAACTCCTTGCTCTGCATCCAAGATATTCCTGCCAGTTTTTAACCACCACGTGTAATTTGGGATTATCTTGTTCACATCTCCACCCCTTCTACTAGTCGCAATGTGGCTTCTTCTGTGTGTCCTTAGTTTTAGATTTATTTTCTGTTCAGCTAGTCTTCAGGTGGTTCTCAGTGATGGTTATTCTGTTGTTTAGTTTTAATGTGATCATGAGAGAAGGTAAACACAGGTTTACCTACTCTGCCATCTTGACTGGAACTAAAACTATATTTTAATTCATATTATAACATTCTTCTTTATTTATACAACTATAAATATGTAGTAAGTATTCATTCCTCTTGGGTTAAGAGCTTTTCTAGTTATTCATATAAAATAATATGTTGTGAAATTGTAGTTTTATATTTAATTAAAAAATATTAAATTTAACAGAAATAGTATTAGTATTTTTGCAATTATTACAAACTATGCCCAAAGTCTTTTGAAGTTTATGAGAAACTATTTATAAAACATGCGATACAAATAATTAATACATAGTTGAACATGTTATACTAAGAAAATATGTAAGAAATAAACCCAATGGAAAATGAATAAAGTGATTCAAAGAGCAATTCATACTGACAAGAAAATTCCTAATGCTTAATAAGTATAAAAAGTTTCACAACTTCACTGATATTGAAAGAAATGTGACTTATAGTGGTTTGCCCTTTCTGGACTATCAAAAATAAATACAAAAATATGATTATAAAAAATAATTCAAGCATTTCCTTAAGGCTTACTGTCATGAATAAGTCTGCATTTCCTGACTCTGTACTAGTGATCTCATCATTACCTCTTGCAGTATCTAATATTAAACTATTGAAAATCATTTTAAATTATTATTCTTGGGAAAAGCATAGAAAAAAATCAAAATTAAATTCACTGATTTTTGTGACTCAAAAATACATTTAATGCAATAGACATAAAGTGGTTGAAATAAAACACAAATATACAAAAATTGTTAAGGTGAATGATGAGATACCACTGTATTATATGTAAAAAATGCGAAGAGAAGTGATAAAACCTTTTAGTCTTTCACCTCTTTTTTCATCGAATTTCAGGCTTTTTAATATAAATATAAAAAATCTAAATAAGAGAAGCAACAGAATATGGCGGTCAAATGGCTGAGAGTGGAAGTTCCTCCATATGACTTCATGAATTTGAATTCTGGCTACATCATATTAACTGAGATTTAAGGCAAATAATGTAAACTCTTCTTTGTTTCTTTTTCAATCTGTAATATTACCTCACCCAGAAAGTTCTTACAACCACTAGATAAATATAAAGAGTTAAAAATGAACCTAGGTTATAGAGAACACTTAATAATTGTTAGCTATTTTTAGTAATTATTAGCTATCTTTATATTTTTAGAATTACTGGTAAGAAGTTATTGTTTTTAATTTTAAAACATATTACACATTTCTTAAATATGGATTATGCTGTAAGTCAAACATTCTAACACATTTTTATTATAAAATCTACTTGATTATCTATTTCCTTTTTCAAAGTAAAACTCTGCAGAAGTAACTTTGTACATTTTATTGGATGCCTCAGGATCTCAGAAATATAAAATATAAAACCACAAACAGTGGAAAACCCAATAAATTTATATAATTCATATATTAAATATTATGGTCAAAAAATTTCAGTGATCGAGATTTATTACACACATGTGCCAGCTAGCTTAAAATAAAAATGAGTTTTTGTAAAAATTATCCTGACTTAGAATTCTGAGATTAAATTCTTCCCAGTGATGTCTTGTATTACCACTAATAATCATTTTCTTATCAGGATATAGATACTTTATGGATACAGTGTGTCATTCACTGTTTATGAAGGAAGTACATAGCATCATTTTAAATTCTCAGGAAAATCTATGATCTCAATAGTTAAAATTATAGAACCTTTAAAGAATGTTACAGAATTCATAAAATTTCTCTGTTTGTACACATATTCATACAATTTTGCACATAATAAATAACATGGCGTTCAAAGATACCCTGACACTGTACATTTAACATATTGAGGGAAAAAAACTCCAAGAAGGAGATTGTTTTATATAATCCTCCAATTATAAATAACATATAACTGTACCATTTGAAACTACAAAACAAATGAATAACAGTAAAAGCATCTAGTTAAATTTTTTCTTTATTAATATCCTGTAACCTAAATACTCATCTTTTAGGATTTATATATCTTCCAATTTTACAACATTATAAAAAGAGAATGGAATATCTACCTGTCTTTGGAAAACTGCATCAACATACCATTTTAAATCATTCTTTTTCTTTCTAAGTTTTTCAGTTTTTATCTTCCCATCACAAAATAACTTTCTAAGAACCTACTTACTGGGCCTTATGCACATATATAAAACAAATAAACAATGGGAGACAAATATAGATGTATATAACTGTCATCAGAATTCAAATTTCATCCAAGAAGCACTTATGTTACAAGAAAGGCAATAAATTATTAAGAACAAATGACATTTGTCTTTAGTAAGAAAATGCTTACTCCTTTATAGATTTTAATTGTAAAACATTATTAAATGCTTTATATTATGAAATTTCATAATTTTTAAAGTGACAGAAATGATAGATTATATTTTAAGTACATATTATGCTCTTTTTAGATAAGGTATTTAACAAAGAAAATAGTTGGCACATTGTTATTAGAATCTACCATTTATATGAAAATACAGGGCTGCTTTTTACATTATTTGTAGTTAATAAAATAGTTTCTTATTGTCATTCTGTATGTGACAGTGAAAACAAGTAGATGTCATCAAATCGTTTCTTCTTTTTAGCTATAATTTTCTTATCATATGGCATGAAATCACCTAAATTTTTACTACTACATCTTTGTTATAACTTTGGCTATATGCTTTCTAATTGGGTGCCCTTAGTGTCCATTTTACGTGATTATAAAGTAGATGGAATCTTGAATATAATTCAAGTATACTTGAATATCTGTGAGATGTGCATTTATGCACCAGCTGTTTACCTTTAGTCAGGAAAAGAGGTGAGGCCAGAAAGGAAAATATGTGTTAAAACATAGAGATTGCATAATTAAAGGTACAAAATAAGTATTGCTTCAGGAGAATATAGCTGTAATCCTCAGTGGTTTGGTAGGAGGAAAATGGAGAAGGAAATTTGCAAACTCTTAAAATGATTATTTAAAAAAACACCTGAAAATGTCTTTTCTACCATTCTATCCTACTAGTTACCTCATTCTCTACTCTCATACAATCTGAAGTTTTGGTAAAGTGGTCTCTTTGGCTCACTTGGCTCACCTTTTGAAATCAAGCTTTCCTATGTTTTTTTTCCCCCCCTGAATCATTTACGTAGCTTTTTTCTGACTCTAAATCACTCTGTATTTAATGACGTTAGTAATAACATGTTTTCACATGTGTCTGAGGAATGAAATCTCATTACCAAGACCAACGGGGAGACTGGACTCTGACCCTGTCTTTTATCTTCCTCTTCCCTTGATACTCAGATCTCTTGTGCAGATACTAACCTCTTTTTGCCCAAACTTTGGTGTATGTACCTGGCATCCACCCACAAACCACATTCTCTGCCTGAATCATTTCTTGATTGCTGATCACAATGTTTCTGCTGCTTGGAATGCCCTCGTATGTGCTCTCTTCCTAGGAACATATCATTCAAGGTCAAACATTGAATTATATGCATTCTTCCTCTTCATTTTAGCTTTCCTTGATTTTCCCAGTCAGAATCACACTTCAACCTCTGTGCGCCTGAGGCACTCTGTTATTCACCAAGCTGCCTCATATAAAAATGAACGTGTTTAAGTCTGTCTTTCCAAATAGACTGTGAGATCATTGAGATCCCAGACCACTGCCTAACCATGTTTCCTGCCCACACCTGTCCCCCAGAATGCATGACAGTGAAATGCACTTGTCACTTGATGACAGTTTGATTTTAATATCTGTACCTTAACTACTCTGGCTAGTTTTATTCAACTGCCTTGCTGATCTACTTTGTCTCTATATCTTGGTCAGTTACTAAGATTGCTATCCATATCTCTTGGCTTCCTGCCATTCTCATGGTTCTTTCTCTTCCCCACTACTCCTTCATCATTTGCCATGTGACACCATGACGACTTAATATTCCTCATGGAGCTCTGCCACCTAATGATAATACACATTTTGCTGGCCAAGTAATTATACTCCCTTTGAAGGTGCCACCTCACTTTACAAATCTTGCTCCACATGGCAGGATCTTAATCTAATGAAGAGTTTATTGTTTCCTTTTATATTTGTCTTCCATTGCTCTCACATATATTGCTATCTAAATACAAATGTTCTATTTTTATTTTTCTCAGAAGCAATACATTTATATTCTAAAATGAATGTGAGAAGAATTTAATCATTCTGGTTCTTTAATATATATTTCTCTTGGTCTTCAAATCCTTTTAATTGTAGTCAGTTTTGAACATAGAGATCTGCTATGAACAATCTGGTGGTGGCAATTAGACTCAAGAACATAAACATCCTGAATTTCTGTCTATTTCCAGTGAAGCAGCATTTTATTGAGGCAATTGCAAATGAAAGATAAATCCCACCTCATGGTTTCTGGGCACATTTTTAAAGTGTTAAAGACCAATACTGGAAAACAGTTTAACCTTCAAATACCCATTCTTCACCACAATCTTGCATATTAATTTGCCTTACATTGAAAAATATTGTTATAGGCAAGTGGAGTGTGACCTTTAATTATAGTTGAGAACTAGTATTCTTTGGGTAGTAATTCTAAAAGGTCACAGGACAAGTAAGAAATTGTCCATATAGCAAAAGATTCATTTACTTTGGTCATCTGTGTTTTCTAGACTTCTTGTCTCTTGAGATACTTAGTGTTTCATGTACTGTTAAAAATGTATAATAAATTATAAAATAAAAAAATATATATCAACACAGTAAAATTTAAAATTCTGACAACAAAAATACCATCCACAACTGAAATAGACTTAAAGCAAAAAGTTAATATATAAAACTCCTATATGCAAAAGAAAAAGCAAAACAACCCAACAGAGACATGGTAAAAGAATATAAATGGACAGTGTATTGAAAGGATATCCAAATGGCTAAAGAACACATGAAACGGTGCTCAGTGTCTTAGGATGTGAACTATGAGATTAAAAAAAATGTGGTATCACAACTATTAGTTTTCTATACCACTTTAGCAAAATATTTAACAAAACCATATATTTTACAGTTTCAAACAACATCCATTTACGATCTCTTATTTTCTATAGATCAGGAATCTGGGCGTGGCTTAGCTGAATTCTCTGCTCAGGGTCTCACAAGGCTGAAATCAAAATCAAGGTGTCTGCCAGGCTGTGTTCTCATGTGGAGGTTTGACTAGGAAAAGATCTACTTTTGAGCTCCCTCGGGGTGTTGGAAGAATTTAGTTTCTGAGGTTGTAGAATGATGCATTGAAGCTTACTTCTTCAAAATAAGGAAGAGAAAGAGAAAGAGAAAAAGAGAGATGGAGAGAGAGAGGGAAAGAGAATAAAGAGGGAGGGAGAGAGGGAAGAGAGAAGAAAGTGTGTGGCTTCGAGTTTCTGACTTCTAGACCCTCTTCTAAAGGGCTTGTCGCCAACTAGTATACCCAGGATGATTTTCCTTTTGATGAACTTAAAGTCAGCTGATTAGGGACTTTCATTATCTGCAAAATCCCTTTATCTTTGCCATATAATGTAGTCTTACCACGGGAGTGACCACTGACAGTCTTGTTTAAAAGTTAGAGGTTCTACTCACTCACAGTCAAGGAGAAGTGATTACATAAGGATGTGCCACTGAGTTTCACCCTAGAGTGGGTCTCCCACACTTGTCTTATGACAAAAACTGAATAAGCTAATTGTGAAGAATTTGGCAGCATATCGTAAAGCACATGTACTCTCAAACTCAGCAATTCCATGTATAGTTATGTGCCCAGGAGACATATGCAGAAATGTCAATTGCATTATTATTTTTAATAATGAAAAAATAGATGTAAAGCCTATTCTATGAATAAAAGACCAGATGAATAAATTTGACATATTAATAAAATGAGTACTTTTACTTTTCAGCAGTGACAGTGAGTGAATCAGAGCCATACATCACAATAAGTATACATCTGAAAAAATGGGGTGAAACAATACACTGATGTGTACACCTGAAAAAAATTGGGTAAAAAAATGCAAGCTGTGGAAAAAGGCGGTGTGATACAACTTATATAAAGTTTTAAAACATATAAAATGGTAGTATACTTGCATATACTTATATACTTACATATATAAGTAAAACGTGACTAAAAGAATAAAGGTAGCATAGAAATAATAAACATCAGTGTTAACATCTGGACTTTAAAAGGTGTGAGTTTGTGTGAGTGAAAAAAAATATGCTTGCCAATTGGAAAAATATCAACTGAACACTTTATATTTGAATTTCAATAAGAATCTTTTTTAAAGGAGAGCTTGGGATCTTTTTATGTTATATTCCACTGAGACAATTTTCAAATTTTAATCTGGGATTTTTTGGTTCTTAAAAATAAGCCTCAGGAGGGTAATAGGAAAAGTTTATAAATTGAAAATTGTTTACCTATGTGTTCCCTTATAATAAGTACCTTGAATGCTATCAGATTTTATATTTGATTAAAGCATGATTTTATCATAATTAACAGAAATATGTGCTTCAGAAATTCAAGTGCACTATAATTTAGGAAAATGTTAATTACTAGTATTCATATATATCATCCAAATTAGTATATTGACACTAAATACCGTTAATATTACTATGAGTGATATTTGTATATATTGTCTTCTGCATATTAATACATTGAATTTTATGTTTTTATTATGTATGCCTTATTCTCAGAATAAAAAATCTTTAAAAGTGCATGTGAGCCACTCTTCAAAAGAACAGAAATGAAGTTATATCAAATGTTATATTTAATCAATATCAAATAGGGTGTTCATATTTAGAAACAAAAATGAGAACAATAAATCAAGAGGCAAGAATCTGAGTTTTCCACGAACATTGCATTAAAAAAATTTTTAATAATGAAGACTTTACTTAAAGAGATTAATCACTTATAACCTAGGAGGGCAAACTGCTTTATCTATCTCTGACAAAAATGTGTATATGTGTGTGTTTGGATATATGTGTGTGTGTGTGTGTGTGTGTGTGTGTGTGTGTGTGTGTGTGTGTGTGTGTGTGTGTGTGTGTATGTGTGTATGCATGTGAATGTGTTTATTTGTGTTTGGAGTTAGCTATGTCTGTTGGTTTATGGAAATTTAGATTTAAATAATCAAATTTTCAGTTCTTTATCCTTTTTCAATATGTCATAGACACATATTTGTAACAACTCAAGATTATAAGTAAATTTCTAAGTGCAAAGGATATATATACTTTTCCTGAAAGAATCTCGGAGAAGGAATCTGTTAGTTGAAAGTAGATCGCACTGGTGATGTGGGCTCTCCCTGGATTTCCAAGTGCTGCTAAATTTAGGCCATTCTAACCAGGAGAGGCTGAGATGTGCTATTTCTCCACTGATCCCAGACAGCTGCTGCTGCTCACCAGACCTTTTTTGATAGACCTGAGTTAAAAGATTATAACCTCGTTTCACACCTTGGTTTCTTCTCAAAAAGAGTAGTTTAATTTCAATATCTTTTTTAGAAACCGACATTAAAGAATTTATAATTTAGTTCAGTTTGTCAGCATTTCTGGTTTTTTGTTTTTTTTTTAATGGATGTCCTTGAAGGCTCTCTTGAATGCATTATATCCCATCATGATCTTACCCAGCAATTATTCCAGTTTAGAGTTTGATTTTTTTTTTTTTTTACTATCTTCTTTTGGTTATAAAAACTTAAAATTGTTTTTCTTCTTTAGGCCAAGTAACATGCTCAGTAGACTAATTTTATTAGTCATTTGTTCTTTTGTAATTCCGCAGATAAACTTCTATAAGTTAACAATAAAAGCTTGACTTGGAAAAAAAAAATCCTCTTTCAGTTCAGTCATGTACTATAATATACATGGACTATGTGATAGGCACTAGGTGCTTTACACAATAGATTTAGTCTTGCTGAGATCATTTGTATTATCATTTTGCCCAATATGCAAATAGGATATGAAAAAGTTAAATGTTGTTCAAAATGACAGTTCTAGGATACATGTAGTAGTAAAGTTAAATACTAAAATAGCATACTCTAAACTAAGTTAGAGTTTATGGTTGAATTACATAGGTCTAACTATGCAAATTGAACATTTCCCTATAAGTAATGAAAAACTATTAAAGATGTCACATATGGGAGTCACAGGTGGATGGACTGTTAGAAAGAGTGCCTTGTTTGCAATGCCTTAACAGAATACGAAGGGCTTTCGACTAGTGAGGGAGGGGAGATGTAACAAAGGTATTTAGTAATACAATGAAGCCCGTGTATGTTTTGCTTGTCGATTGTCATGTGAAATTTAAACTGATCATTTCCATAAGTTTAAAAGAAAAATAGTTATATTCCAGAGGTTTCTCAAGCTCACTTCTAAAAGTTTCTGAAAATTATGGTTAAAAACATCACTAATCCTGAACCCTTGGTAATTATAAATTTAACAGTTTATCAAGCAGGGAAAGGCAACATTTTATATTTCAATCCTGATAAAAAAGAGAAATCAAATGAGAAAATATACATTGTGTTTTTCAGTGGTGTTTTGGTGAGCCATGACATACATGGAAAGTTTAAGATTGGTGTTTTTTTAAGAAAAAAACCTAAAACTATATATGACCAAAAATATGTATTTTTTTTATTTGCTGACATCTATCATTTGTGTCCGTAAATTAAATATAGCTCCTTGTTTTTTTTACTGTGTTTACTGCAAAGATTGCTTGTTTCTCAGAGCAGACATCAAATTTCATTTGGTAAAAAGGTCCCCAGAGTACTTCAGTATATAATTTTCCTCAGGCTGTTTTGGTACTCTAACTTGAAGTTGAGTAACAGCATTAGAGTGATTATTTTTCTGAGGATTAAGGTGTTGAAAAGAATATTAGTTCCTTACAGCAATCAGTCAAGTTTTCCAGGAAATGCATAAGACTGAATGTATTTTTAATTAATAGAAGAAAATTATAAAACACATGCATTCTTAATTCAATACAAAGCCTGCATGCATTTCTATCAGAGGTTCTTCTGAAAAGAATTAAATGGTTGGAAAATTATTTTTAGTAAATTTCTGCTTGGTAGGGATGGAAAACAGTGAAATATATCAAACTTATAATAATCAATATTCTAGGACATATCTGTTTCTATTGAAAATTTCAGGTCACATAGCTCAGAAAAAAAACATTCAATAGCTTCTTTATTAATCAGTGTTCCATTCCTTTTTCATTTTCTCCTCTTTATTTAGGTTTATATTTGGAAAATCTTTAAAAAGACACAAATAGACCTCATTCTCCGACCACAAAAACAAAAGAAGACAAATGAACAAACACACAAAAATATAGCTTATATAAATTAATCTTTCTTCTTTCTAGGTTCAAGATCTTTGACTTTTTCTATTATGATTCTGCTAAATTCTTATTTCTTATTCCATGACTCGTGATCTTTCAGCAGTCCATTGCTGTAAAGTCCAAAGTTAGAAGAAAACTTTAGTTAAATATAAGTTAATACTCAACTCCCAAAGACTTTATTTCTCACTTGAGTGAGAAATCAAAAATCGATAACAATAATAACTTGACATATAATGTAAGAATAGTAAATGAAGAGTTACACCCACACACAATCTTCATTCAGCATATGCAAAAATAATGATAATAGCAATAATAAAATGATAACATTTTTGATACTCTTTATGTATTCAATATTTTCCTAAATCACTTGTTTTTGTTTCTATTGAATAACAAATCAGCAAATACTTAGTGCTGTAAAACAACCATTTTTTTCTGCTCATGGATTCAGGTGGGGCAGGCTTTACAATGGATATAATGGACTAGCTTGTCTCTGTTCCACTGTCTCTGGTGCCTCATCTAGAAGACATACAGCTTGGAGAAGGGGGATTCTTGACAGCTGTGCTAGAACCATCTGTGAAGGCATCTTTACGCACATATTTGGGGACAGGTGCTGGCTGTTGACTGGGATTTCATCTGGGCTGTTGGCTGGTGCACTGATGTATGGTGTCTCCAAGTGATGTCTTCACATGGCAAGGTTTGGGATTTCTTAGATTACTTTAATTAGATTCCAAGAGCAAGTGTCCCAAGAGAGAAGGCAAGAGTGAAGCGTGAGATTTTTATGATCTGGCATCACTTCTGCTATAATGTGTTGGTTGAGGTAGTCACAAAGGTAGTCAGTCACAAGTACAAGGGGAGGAGACATAGACATCACCTGTCAAAAGGGTATAGTAGAGTTCTAGAAGGGAATGTGGGATGAAAAATTTTGTTGTGGTTGTTCTTCACAAGTAGAAGCTACCAGAGAGCACTTTATATTCAATATTTCATATTAATAAAGGTTCTACTCCTGTACATAATCATTATTGTCACCCAAGCCTCAAATCTCTATTCTAAGAGTTGTTCTCCTTAAAACCATGCATGAAAGTAAAGAGAATTGAAAATTCACTTAATTTTCTCAAAAAGAAGAAAATAAAATAATTCAAGTTCGAAACCATGCCTGCAAAATGTAGACAATGCAAAACTTGTTATAGTTGCCTGTTTTGCATCACCAAAGATTTCCCTTGAATTTTTTCTTTTATATTTTTTTGTGTCAACCGAGTCCAAAAATAACACGATTATGAATCTTATATTAAGCCACCCACATAAATCTTCTGAATGGTTTGTAGACTTTCAATCTATTTCCCCTCTATGTATCCTGTATATATGTTCAAATTTAATACTGGAAATATATTATAAATTCTCACTTACAGAAGCAAGAAGAAAATAACCTTTATTGAGAATCTTTTATCCGTTATGTATCATGCACATGTTATTTCATTAAATGCAAATACATCTGGGAGGTAGGTGGTATTATACACTTTTCATGAGAAAGGAATTGAAACTAAGGTTAAGTGATTCATTTTACATAGGGAAGATGGACATCTCAGAAATTGAATGAGAATATAGATCTGATTCAAAGTGGTAGGTTAAGAATATGACTAATTATCCTTTTAATGCCTTAACATATAAATCAATAATTTTAAATTAGGCTATTAGAGTTCTAAGTGAGGAAATAGCAATATCCCCTTGGCTTTTTAACTCTGCTGTTCTTACTACATGCTTTTAGTAAGCTCACTTTACCATATATGTATATAATTTTTCATGTCTTTCCACTGTTACTATCCTTCTCCCAACATTGCCCATCTAACCTCTCAGATAATAACTGAGTTTACGTTGTTGAGGAAACAGAAGTCATTAACCAGAATTCTTGCATTTTCTAAGCACCAAATACACCAAACTACTTGCATCTATATTCATTGTTAGGATTAATTTCGGCCCTCACATTTTCTGGAACATGTCTCTTCCTGCTTTTAAGGACTTTTAAAGCACATTTTAAAGTTCTTTTTAAGAACTTTGAAACACGATCATTTTTTCTCTCCAGAAGCTTACACAATTCTCACTATAAACTATTGTCTTCCATTTTAAAATGTGTTCCAGTGATTCCTACAAACAACATATAATTCCCTGATTCCATTCTTCTCTCAATAGTTACTTTTAGCTTTCAACTCCTCCTCAAAATAATACTTCTCAGAGTTGATGATTTTCAGTTTCCCCCAACTCAGTTCTGTTATGTAACACATTCCAATTTGCTTGCTTAGCCTCAAAAAAATTATTACGCTAAGTTTACCAGTGACCAGCATGTTGCCATTGGATGTTTCTATCCTTATCTTTTTTAAAATTCTTAGCAACTTTTGAAAAGTGCCTTCTATCCTCTCCTTGAAGGATTCTTTTCTTCCTCTTCTGTTGTCTCTTTTGACATCATATTCTTTCAATTTTTTTTGAGGGGGAGGGTGTTGGGATGGGGATCTTTTCCCACTTTTCATCTCTAAATATGAGAGTTTCTTGCAGCATTGTCCTGGGAACTCTTTCTTATATCACATGCCCCAGATGTGCTTGACATTTCATATTTGCACCTTAAGATTCTTCCTTTATCCCCTACCAGTTTTGCTCTATGCCTTATGAGGCTATTTCATATACTCTGCAACAGTGGTTAGCTTTGCCCTCTGGCTTATAACTGGGTTTGGTCAATGTGAGACCCTGGAGGAGATCGGAGAAATGGAGGAGTACGTGATGAGAGAACTTATTTCACCACCTCCTGCCCAGCTAAGTTATTCAAATAGAGATGCGCCTTGCTACCTATAAGACCATGGCCCCTATCAGACAATCCTGTATATATAACTACTTTCGTTATTGTTAAATGCAACATTCCTAGTCCCTTCAGGCTTATGGTCAATAAATTCCCAAGAGAAATGGAGGATACCTACTAGTCCTTTCAATTTAAATGTCTTCTCAAATTTAATATATCCCAAAATAAAATGTTAATTTTTGTCTTCTTCTCAAATCTGGTACTATTCCAATATTTAGAATTCTTTAAAACTCTACCTTCCTGTACCCTGTGCTTAAGCCAGAACTAAAGTAATCATTCTTTATCACCTCATCCTGTACACAACATATCATATTTATTATTAAATCTTTCTTCAAAAGTATATTTTGAGTTTGGCCTTTTACCTTCATCTTTATTGCCATTTTCCTAGTTAAAACTACTACCAGCTCTCTAGTACTGGACTAGCCTCCTGCTTGGCTGAGTTTCCACCTCCTTTCTTTTACTCTTCCAAGCCATTAATCAGAATGGACTTCTAAAATATGTCTGGATCATGTTTATATCCTGCTCAGAATACTTTAATGGCTTCATAATTTACTTAGAATCTCCATGATGTAGCTCATATCTGTTTTTCCACTTTCTCTCTCGCTCACTAAGCTTCAGTCACACTTGCCTTCTTTAAAGATCTAATATTTCTAGATTTTTTTCTCTCTTACTTACAGACTTCTGCTCAGAAAATTTTTCTTCTCTCTTATGTGCACAACTGTTACTCAACTTTCATCATTTAGTTTAAAGACAATTTTCTCTATGGCTTACTCTCTGAATTTCTTAATATAAATCAGATCTCCTATTATACTCTTTTATGGAATTTCATTGCCTTTTTTCATATAACTTATAGTTTACAGTTATTTGTTGTAGTTGGTTTTTAAATGTGGATCTTCCTGCTTAAACAGGATCCAGGAGCTCAGATACCATATCTGTTTTGCTTATAACTATATCCCCAGCATCTGGCATAGTGCTTAGCATGCCATTGGGTCTCAATTTAGACTTCTTTTCGTGGATAAATGAACAAATAATTATAAACCAATTGATAGCATTTGTATTCCATTTAATTTCATCCTTTCTTTCAGAAATTCTCTGATATATTGGCTTTCATCTTTTCTCTATGATTTTTCCATTAGTTACCTTGTAATTTGGAGTTCGTAACCCTTGAGACCAGTAAATATTTTCAGTCCTCAAAATACCTTAAATTTGTGTATATATAGTCTTTAATGTGCCTTAATGTGTATTAACTGTTCAATGATTGGAGTCTTGATATGCTAACTTTTAATAAATATTTAGAAATCTGCATTTAATGCGACTAACAAATAATGTTTTGAATTCACCAGATCCATTTATCTAGACATTGCTTGTGGCTTCTTTATGAGGAGTTTGATTTTCTTATCTAATTATGAAGAATGTGTTTCAGTTAAGGTACAATAGGCCAAGAGCCTTCTCCAAAGCCTTCAACATAATTATTTATTGTCACCTACTAAGCAAAGTAGCACATCCATTGAATAGATGAGAATGCCAGGATTCAACTGTTTTTCAACAGCCAGCAAAACGGATTCTTCCTGGTATTCATTTTATGTGTCTAAAGAAAGTCCCTTGTAGGGGAATGTGAAGTCTGTGAGTGCACCATAGGAGATCCCAGCTGAATATTGTCATTCTCTTTCTACATATTTATAAAGGGACAGAGACTATAAGAGAGTGCCACCATCATTCCCATCTTTATTTTTTAATATAGTATATATTTTTAATTACAGTGGGCAAACAATACTATATTAGTTTCAGGTGTACCACATAGTGATTAGACATTTAAATAACTTATGAAGTGATCACCCCAATAAATCTAGTACCCATATGACACCATACATTGTTATTAATATTTTTGATTATATTCCTTATGCTGTACTTTACATCCCCATAACTATTTTGTAACTCCAATTTGTATTTCTTAATCCCTTCCCCTTTTTCACTTATGCCCTTTCATCTGGCAATTATCCAAATGGTCTCTGTACCTACAAGTTTGCTTCTGTTTTGTATTTTGTTCATTAGGTCCACATGTAAGTGAAATTATATGGCATTTGTCTTTGTCTAACTTAATCCACTCAGCACAACACCCTCTAGGTCCATCCATGTTGTTGCAGATGGCACGATTTCTTTCTTTTTTTTATGGCTGAGTAATATTACATTGTGTGTCTGTATCACCTTTTCTTTTCAGCCATTTCTTTTTATTTACAATTTGTGTTCAATGCAAATCAATACCATGACATGAGAAATTACTATGAAACAAAACATAAATACACAAACACAATATACAATCCAAAATAGTTGTATAGCATTCAGTTATGAAACAAAAGGGAACGTTCATTCACACACATGGTAGCTTGATATCTGTTGGATATGGTGTTCCTGTGTAGGTTTCTGACGATGGAAAAAAATGACTGATTATCAAGGCTACTGTGGCCATATTAGATACTGGAACATCTAAGCATCAATGTGACCATGCAAACAAAAGACTTTAGGGAATGTCTGTTTTTCAAAAGATTTCTGTGCATCGAGGCAGTTGTGAAAAGATAAACTTTCCAGAATCAAGCCCACATTCGGCTTAGGACCAGGTTCTACCTAAAAATATTAACTGGTAGCAAAGTGTTCCAAATAGCTATCCTGATTGATTCATAGTTTTTTAAAAAAAGTATATACAGAAGGAATATAAAAGTTCTTCTGAATTTAATGTAAGTAAGCTTCTTTCTAATCTTAACTTCCCAAATACCTGATTTATAGTTTTGGCTCCTTCACATATTTTCCTTTTCAATATTAAGATTTGTCAATTTTGCCTTCAAAATACCATTTTTTAAATTGTAAAAAGTATTCAACACATGCAGAAATAAAAAACATTTTAAAATTGAGGTCAATGTACTTCTACTTCTTTAGAATTAGTTTAGCTCAAATGAATCTAGTACTCTTGAATAAGAATAGCTGATAAATATATAAGCAAAATTTACTCATTATGCTTGAATTTGGGGTAGATTCCAATCTATCATTGCCTGGCACATGTCAAATACTGTATAAAAAGTCAAATGCAATGTCAAATCCAAAGCCTCAAAAGAAAGAGTTCAGTTCCCAAGGGAAGTGATAGCTTAACAATATAAAACTTTGTCTGGAGTGAGGGCAGACAAAATTGGAGGATTTACAGGAAGACCTGGAGGTTCCTTCTAATGTACAAATCAATAGGTTCCTTCTAATGTACATATCAATAGAATCATGGAACCACTGGTAACCACTAGTCTATAGTCCAAGTCCATGAGTCTCTGTTACCAGTGGGGTGGGGGAGAAGAAGGGAGGTAAGTGGGGTAAAGAAGGTCAAATATAGGGGGTAGGGCGAGGGTAAATTGGGTAAAGGGGATCAAATATATGGTAGCTGAAGGAAACTGGACTTTGGATGGTGAACACACAATAGAATATACAGATGTCAAATGATAATGTACACCTGAAAATATATAATTGTTTAACCAATGCTACCCCAATAAACTCAATAAAAATAATATACAGTAAAAAAAAAAATAGAATGATGGAAGTTTTTTGCACTACCTGTTTTATGGCCTTATAGCTTTAATGAACCAAAGGAAAGCTGAATCTGTTCTGAATCTTATCCTTTATCTCTAGATAAGATAAAAGCTATTCATTTTCAAGGTAAAGTTTTGCGAGTCCATACTTCTTAAGCCACGTTTAAGGAAACCATCTCTTAACTGATTTTGGATATGTCTCTCTCCATCTTATATATGGAACTCCAGCAGATTTAATATTCATTCATCATCTAGTCAAACTCTGCACATGCTCTTCAAACCAATCCAATTTGGGATCTTCAACATTTTCTGTGTCAATAAAATAAGGTGCGGAATTAGCAGATTCAATGAAGACCTGTTTTTTCCTTGTCACGTTCGATGTCTAGACACCATTTGGATTCAGTTTAGAGATGGGGAAGTATAGACACTTCTTGGCCTGAGTCTCTTAACAGTAGAGATGTAGAAGGGAGACCAAGATTATGAAGAGACTAGACTGGCTATTGACTGCAGAGCACTGCCACTTGCCTTGGTGGTGGCATTCACTGGACTTGGGGTAGTTGAAGTATTGTGGATGGTGTTACTTGAAACTGTTACAGCAGGTGTTTGGTTTGAATAAGTCTGGGGTGGTAAGAGCATCACCAGAAGCAGTAGTACCAGTCCAAACCTGACTAATGCGGTCTGCCCATGTTCGCTCAGTCATTGTGTGGCGTTCATCTTGTTTGGGACTCTCTGAGCTTCCTGGACTTGTATGTTTATTTCCTTCTCCAAGTTTGGAAAGTTTTCCATTATTGTTTCTTCAAATAGGCTTTGAATTCCTTGCTCTTTCTTTTCTCTCTGGTATCTCTATAATATGAATGTTGGTATTCTTGATATTGTTCTAGAGTTCTTTTAAGCTATTTCCATTTTTTTTTTATTATTTTTTCTTGTCACTGTTCTAATTGTTTTCTGCTATCTTATCTTTTAAATTGCTGATTTGATCCCCTGCTTCTTTCAATCTACTGTTGATTTGCTCTAATAACATTTCATTTCAATAACATTTGTAGTCTTCATTTTTGACTGGTTCTTTATGTTTTCTATCTCCATTTTTATGTTTTCCACTGCTTTGTTAAAGTCCTACTGTTTGCCTGCTAAGTTCACTGAGCATCATTATAATCAGTGTTTTGAACTCTGCATCTGGTAGAGTTAAAATGCTTGTCTCCATTTTATTTAGTTCTAGTTCTGGTGCTTTGTTCTGGTTTTTGTTGTTTTTGTTGTTGTTGTTGTCTTTTTTGTTATTCTTTTAATTTATTTTGATTTTTAAAGTTTGGGACACATTTCTTTGTCTCTCCATTTTAGCTTCCTTCCTGTGTTTCTTTGCAATAGGTCTCCCAGTCTTAGTAGAGTGGCCTTATGTAGTAGATATCCTGTGGGACCCAGTGGCCCAATATCTCTGTATGGGCTGTGTGTACTCTCTTGTTGTAGTTGAGCCTTGGTTGCTATTTGCACATCATTGGGGACTGACTGGTTGTGAGGACTGGTTGGTGACAACAGTGGTGGAGCTTTTGTGCAGGGACTGACCCTATGGATCAGGATTCACTTTAGCATGGCACTGGTGCCTTCCCAGTGGCCTCTAGTTGTGTCATCCTCAGATGCAGCCCTGGGTGGTGCTATGGCTAGGTCAAAAAATTGCTACCAGGGGCATGCCAAACCAGGGGCTTCCTGGGAGGAGCCTCACCTCAGGCCAAGTTCAGCTGCATTCTGTGCCCTGCTTGTGGCCACTTGGCATAAGCCACTAAGATATCCTCAGATGGCCACCTTTCACAATGGCCTTGGGTTGCCTCAAGAGGCCAAGCCACAAACTGAGGCCAGCAGCCATGAGTGCTGAGCTTGGGGATGCTTAGAGAGAGGTACAGTGCATGCTGAGGCCAGATGCCACTTGTTTGGATTTTGTTAACTTTTGAGAGTTTTAAGAATGCAGTGTGCTCCAAGAAAGGTCCGAGGCTGAAAGTTGGGTGAGATGAGATCTCAGGGAAACATTAGGGCAGGTCTAATGGTATTAGCTAGGTTGATGGAAACTTAGATGTGATGCCTACCTGTGTCTGGACACTGGGAGAGGGGAGGACTCCATGAAGGAACAATGGATTCTACTTCCACTTCTATTTGAGAGAAAGCTGCTCCTTCAGCCTTGCCTGAAGCCAGACCATTGAGATACTTCCTGTATGTTCCTGGTTCCTTTCAAGCTGCCACCTGAGCACTGGATCTCAGAGTGAGTGAGTCCATCAGCAAGTAAGTTTGGGCACAAGCCCTTTAAGAGGAGTGTCTGGGACTTCAGCTGCCCTTCATCTTACTTAGCCACAATCTCTGCTGGTTTTCACAGCCAGAATTTGTGGGAATTTCTTTTCTTGGCACTGGAACCTGGTGTGGGGCTGGGACCCCTTGCTCCTCCAAGGGGACCTCCGCAACTGAGATATGCCTCCTGATTTTTAATTGCCACATGTGGGTATGCACCAGCCAATTGACCATCTTCACCTCTCCTACCAGTCTAGAGTTGGCCTTGTTTCTATGTCCTTAGTTGTAGAACTTTTATCAGCTAGGCTTCAGGCATTTCTCAGTGGTGGTTCTGTAGTTTAGTTGTATTTTTGATGCAGTAATTAGAGGGGGGGGGGGAAACAGTGTTTACCTACTCTACCATCTTGACTGGAAATTCCATTCCCATTTTTTTCTGAGTCATAAAGCACAGCTGTGCCTCTTGATTTAATATTACACATGCAACATTTCTCTTTATACATACTTCTGATGTCAATTCAATTAGTATAAAAGCTTTGATGAGAAAAATGTTCTTCATCTGTACCCCACCTATGTTTTTTTTTTCTGTGTTGTCTACATGTCACATCACATGATGAGAGTGAGAACTGCCAGAATTGTGAGCAACTAAAACCTTTCACTAGGAGAAGGATGAGAAAGACAGGTTTTATTCTAAGCATATTGGTGTTAAAATAATCCAAATCAAATACTGAAGAGAATTTACTTTTAGTCCTCAAGGGTGCCATTACTTTCTGAATATCACTTGTTAACATGCAAATTGGATTAGATCAATTCAGAAAAGCTGTACTTGACACAGATAGTGAACACCTAAGTTGACAAGGTCATGCTAGAATAAAGAAAGCTAAATAATATTTCGTTAGATATTGAAAATATTTTTTAAAAAGGTAGTCCTGATGTTCATATGTATTTTTTTCCCACAAATTTGTTAACTGACATCTCGATTAAGGCATTCCTTGGGATGATACTCATTTATATGGAGTTAGTTATATGTAACAACAACAGAAAAGAAAATATTTGCAAACTATGTGAAATAAAGCCCTTTTTTTCACCTGGGTAGGGGGAGAACTGTAAAAGCTTTGTATTCCTAAGTACAACTTCTTTTATTTGTGTCTATTTAGTTTAAGGAAAGAGGTGTGGCTCCTATGAAAATTAAAGCCCATGGTGATTTCTGTTCCTGATGCCTTCTTTATGCACCATTTTTTTCTTTCTCATCTTCAGGAATCCTTGTAACTCTCTTACTTAAATTTGTCTTTATGGGGAAAAAAAACACCAGATATGAATTCTTTCTACAAATATTTATTGACCAGCTACTGTATATTAATCACTTTTCTAAGCACTTAGAAAATAGCAGTGAACAAACACAAAAATCTTTGCTCTCATGGGTCTCATATCCTACAACTCATGGGAGGATGGTGACAACAGAATATAATGCACACATCCTGAAGATTACCAAGGGCAATTGCAATAAATATTTTTAGTTCCTGTTTCCTATTTTTGGAATCCCATAAAGGCTCAAAACTACTCATACTGCCCCTAATTCTTGTGTGAGGAGACAGATATTAAACATTATAAATAAATGAAATATTTGAAGATACGATGTTATATTCAAAACAAATAAAATCATTATAAAGAGATGGTGTGTATGAGTGTGCAGTTTTAAATTGAATGACCAGGTGAGACTTCCCTGAAAAGACAAGTATTCATTAAAGATCTGAAGGATGTCAGATAACTAGCCATTTTAAATTTGAGTTTCTTATAATTAATTAACAGGGGGATTTTTTTTTCCAGAGCAGGTGGGAAGCTATAATCAATTAATTACTGTTCTAATTTGTTAACTAACATTGTTGGTAATTTGTCAGACAGGCCTCTGGAATCAACTTAGTTTATGACTATTGGTGGATGTCAAGGAATAGGCCATGTTAAGGAAAGAGAACACTAAGGGGGACAATTAGGAAGTGTCACAACTATACAAGTGAGATAAAAAGAAAGTGAACGACATTGACGTTTTCCAAAATGTCATTTTTTTGCCAAAGTGATCAGATATCTGGCCCCTCCCCCCCTTTTTCTAGTCCTTTCATTGTTCCTTATTACCTTCAGGATAGTGCCTGAACCTCTTTATTTCACATTAAAATCACTTTAAAAATTGACCTCTTGCTGGTTTCTCTAATGGATTTGTCTGTATTTCAGGAAAACTTTATTTACAAAACTAGGTGGTCGACCAAATATTTATGCCATTAGCTATTTGCCTACCCCTGAATACTTTATGGAACTCTACCATTCTTAGTACATGGCTTCTATTCTAAAAGCTATATCGATAGAAACTGCTCAATTTGTAGCCAACATGTCAACATTCCAGATAGGAAGTTGGAGGAAAGAAAAATTATGAGAACTTGCTACCTGTTTCTTCAAATAGAACTTTTCTACATACCTTACCCAATATCTACTTATATTTCATTGGCCACTTCTCCATGCAAATAACCTGAGGAATGTAGTTGTTTAGATGGATGTATTTTTATTCAATAAAATTAGGGTTCTATAACCAAGGAGCCAAGAGAGGATGGATATTGGGTGGGCTTCTAGAAGTTTTTGTCATATCTACCAGATTCCCATTACCAGATGTCAATTTCCTTGCTTGTTGAAATGGGAGACTTAGAACCACAAAGATTTGTTTTGTGAAGACTGAATGATCTAAAAACACACAAATGATGTTAAGAGGGTGCCATGCATACTATAAGCTCTCAATAAAGCTGACACAGTGTTGAATTAGCATTATTTTCATTTTGTGTGTATTTTGATTTTCGTTGGATTCCCAGTGCCTAGAATGCTTTTTGGCATACAGAGGGGCTCAATAAATGAACTTTTGTCATCACCAGCTATGATTTTGGGGTTGGAGGGACTAAAAACTGTTTCTGGCCCATTTAATCCTTCATTAAAAGAATATGTCTTGCTTCCAGAAGTAAGATAAGTGGAGAGTCAGTCTCAGATTGGGACAGGTATCCAATTATCGCTGTAATTATTTAGATACAACTGTTTTCATCCTGTCCTTGAATCACTTCAGTCAACATTTAAAGCCCCATAAAACAGAGTCTAATGTGCCAAATGTGACTGAATCATCTGTATCCCTTTGGTTAGGAGAGACAGTACACCTTGTTTTATAGTCCCACTAAAATTGTATGTAACTGGAGAAAAGCAAAGAAATAGGATGAAATCAACGTAAAGGATGATATCAACAGGAAGAAACAAGGAAAACAACACAAGGAAATATCCAGAACACATTCCCATTCCTTTTAGTTTGCACTGCTTCCACAAAGTCCTGGTTGTGATGTGAGAGCATCCTCTGGGAGGAAAACGAGATCTAGCAATTTGGCCTCTGCTAATACATCTGCATCTTCATTTTTTCCTAAAGTAGAAAAAGATCACTTTGTAAAAGTGAGTGCAAAAACAATGAACAGGTGAGACCAACAAGAACAGTTTTTTAAGACAAAGATGACAGGTTATGCCAGTGAGATCCTGGGGTTGATACTGGAGAACAGTAAAGAAATTCTGAAGAAATGTTAGGCCCGATAAAGGTACCGTGGCTATAGATAATAGCATCTGTATAAGCTTTCTTCCAAACATACAATTGTATAAATTCTCTAATTGTTTCTAAATGCCTCATTTTCTACAATGATCACAGTGCCATTCTGGTTGATTACTGAGCAATTGAATATTATTTCTGATAAAAAGTTGAAATCATATGGCATTTTACTTTGTCTTTATAGATGTAGCACTGAAAGTAGGTACATGACAACCCAGGAATTTATTTTTCAGCGTGATTCACAAAAGTAGCATCTACTATCATGCAGATCTGTCAGACATTTGGAATTGCTTTTATTTAGTAACTTTTATTGGGATATAAAAAATCGTACAATTAAAATTATTTTATTACTAGAGAAAAAAGTTTCTATGATCCGCAAAATTGATTTGCATGATTGTGAATATTTGTGCTGGTACCGAAGATCATTCCAAGTCATTGCTGGAAATTTGGTACACTAGAGGGTTGTATGTGTAAGGAACTATAGAGCTTATGCAACCTCATTTAATAATTTGGGTCTAAATTTTTATATTATGTTTGTTTAGACATTAAAGAATTGATGCATTGTGATTAATAAAAATTACTACCATGTCAACTCTTGGAATATGAAGTTTATGAAATTAAACAAAAGAAATCTACTTGTATAAAACTAGAGTTTATAAAATTCTCATTACATTTTGTCTTCTTAATCATATTTAGTTCTATGATATGACATTAGGAAATTTATGTTAACATGCCATTAAAGGGTGAATGAGCAATTAAAGTTTGAGCATTATGTAAAATAGAACAACTTCACATTATTTAGGAATTAAAAACTCTTAATGTTCTATAATTTGTTGACTTTCTTCTTTCTGCAATAATACTAATCTTTTGATCTTTGTTTCTATTTTTACAGTGCTTTGATACATTATTGAAACTACAGTCTCACATCCACCGTGGTTTCATGTTGACAGATTGCATATTCTAAAGCTTGATATATTTTATCATGAAAGATGTCTGGTGGAAACTTTGAAGCATAGAATTCTGCCAAGCACCTGAATAAAGAATTGCTCACCTGGTATGTAAGAGACCTCATCATCAACCATGACAAACCAGGAAAAGTGGGCCACCTCAGCCCCTCAGAATTTTCTCAACTTCAGAAATATGCTGAGTGTAAGTATATTGATTTTATTTAGCTTTTGTGCTAAAAAAGGTATTATTTGGTTGACACAAAACAGGTTACAGATTTGTTCAGCATCAGAGATAGATGTAAGTGTATCTTTTGTGTTTGCAAATAGTTTGACTGGAGGACTACCTTTTGCCATGAAATGAAAAAGGAAATGATACACTTAAATCAAACATCAGATCTAGGAGAAAAAAAAAAAACTGGCATGTTAGATGCAAAACTAAACTTGAAAACACTCCAGATGTAAAAGAAGTAAAACAGGATAAGGTAGCCTGGGAGAATGTAGACTAGTGAGACTGTAACCAAGGAGGAAGATGACAGGAGCATAAAGATGGTAATAAGGAAGTAAAAGGAGGAGAAAAAAAATGGTGTTATACTTGAGTCACTAAGACCTGACTCAGAGAGATCAGGAGGAAGGAGAAATGGGAGTATTTTTTCCTCCTGTTTGTCAGCTTAATGTTTCAGAAAGGACTGAGAGTAGGAAGTCATAGATATATTGTGACGTTGGCAATAGAGGTTTAAAAAAAAAAAGTGTCAGAACCTTAGGCCAATTTGTTTAGTGCGTGAACTTATAGAAAAGATAGGCTGTGGTAATTTGCTTTACAGTAAGGTATTTTTAAATATTAATTTTTAATATATATATACATAGGAAGATTTTGATTATAAGAGGATTGTATTTTACCATAAATTTTCAGGAATATGTCTGTTTTACAAAATGAACTTCACCTCTGTATAAAAATAATAGTTAGATCAAGGTATTGGAGAGAAATAAAAAGAAGTAACTAATAAATAGGAGACATTAAAAGGTTTGGAAGATGATGAATAGAGAAAAAATAACCTGTATAAAGAATGTAATAAGAAAGGTTGAGAGTCAAGGGAATAACATTGGGAAAATAAAATGCAAGAAGTGGAAAGAGAAAAAGAATCAATTGCACATAATAGTGAAAAAACAAAAACTGAAGCAGCCAGTGATGCTTAAGCAGAGAGATGTATGGCATGTAGGGGGATAGGTATCAGAAATCAATTGAATAATATGAAGGAGAGGCAAAGAAAAGAGCTAAACTCGGAAGAGGGATTTGGAATAAAAAGAAATAGATGTGATGATAACAATAAATCATAACACACAAGTACATGTTATGTCAGGAAGATTAATACATACGTAATACATATTATCTGAAAAGGCCAACTTCATAGGTTTTCTAGAATCTTCCTGACTTGAGGGCTCCAGTGCTCTGGGTGAGGGTGTAAGAGTGCTGCTGCTGGGTTTGCAGGGAAGTCACCCATCCATATAAAGACGTGCAGTGTCTTAGTGAATAATAATACATAAAAACCTAACTATAATATGGAGGAAGGATCAGAAAGTTTTGACATGAAAATGTGGTCCTCATCCTGAAAAACTGTTTTGAACCACTGAAAGCACAATTTATTCATTTATCATATAAAGAAAATTTAGCCCAGAATGGCTGAATTCTTGTCTATATTCTTATATCCAATAATTTGTAAACTGATTTAAATGATTTACCTATGTTTTCCAATTTCTATATTTTTTTGTTTTTTTTTTCTCTCAAAATTAAGTAAATATTTTTGAGTATCTTCTTTAGGGAGAGTATTCTGCTTGCTGCTGATGGAAATGCAAATATATGAACAGATATGGACCCCTCTTCCAATAAAGGAACTTACAGTTTAATGAAAGCTAAAAACTAGTAGATAAATGACTAGTTCTGGCCAGAATATTGTAAGTGCCCCAAGCAAAGTTTGGTGTTCTGTAGGTCTTTAGTATTCAGTTCAAGAGGGGAAAAGGGAAGTCTTTATGAAAGAAATGGGATTTGAGATGAATCTTGAAATACAGGTTTAAGGTAACTGGAGAGAAAAATGATATGGATAAAAATGAAAATTCAGCATATGTTTAAAGAAGAGAGATGATTCACATTTATTCACACCACAGATTAAGGGAGTAAGTGGAGTTAAGGTTGTAAAAACGAGATGGAATCAAAATATACAATGCTAAACTTGAGTTAGGCAGTGAGGAGTAATTGGAGCGTTTTAAGAGTACAGCGACATAAACAGTGTCATGCTTCAAGAACTTTGATTGAAACTATGAAAATAGGATGTGCTAATGGACAGAGACTAGAGTTAGGCCAGTAGGCTATTGAAATAGACTATATAAAGTGAATATTTAAAAGTAACCAGAAAAGTGAAAATTTATATTAAAACTAAAAGAGGAAATAATAAAATAATAAAATACAAGAATTTAGAACTATATATATAGGAACTATATCTATCTATATCTATCTATATCTATCTATCTATCTATCTATTTAGAACTATATATATATACACACACATACAGAGATCTAAAATTTAGCTCTAAAGATTGAATTTGGAAGATGGGAGATTTTAGTGACATAATCCTTTAGTATAGAAAACATTGAGTTTGGTTTAGGTTTATTGAACTTGGCTTAAATATTAAAAGATATTTTCCAGTATTTGAGTACTTAGGGAAAAAATGGCTTATAGGAAGCTTTCATATAAAATAGGTAAATTATTACTATGATAGCTAAAATATCATTTATAATGACTATTGCTCAGATATTCAAATCCCATTTGAATTGGTTATTAGAATTTAATACTAAAGTTTTAAATATATTATAGACTGTTACTTTTATTTCATTGGCTAAAGAATATGGGGGTGCATTTAATTATATCATAAAGTGCTTAATTTAGTAATCAATTTGTATAAATGCCTAAGAAAAGTAGTAATAAAAATTGTCATATATAAAAGTTGTATTTTTGAGACAAAGGTTAATTAGCAGTAAGAAGTAGCATGGTGAGTTACTTTATTAAAATGGATTTTATGAGAAGATAAATTAACTGATTAACTATAAATGAAAAAAAATAGTGATGATTTCATGATCATTAGACTTGCTGCTTTTAAAATAATCAAGAAAACATGAAAAGTGCTTGACTTAATACTCAAAGAAATGTCCTATATAACTAGGAATCTAAGACTGTCATGATTAGAATGTATCCTCATGTTATAAATTGCTGTGGTCAAAATATAATTGGAAAGACACTTATCATCCTGCATATTATAAAAAGTAGTATATTTTCCATGCTATTCAGTACTTGTGATCAGTTTATCAGCAGCATTTAAGGATCAGACTTTTTATGTCACAATACAATACTGTCAAAGTGACATTCCTCTATATTCTTATTATAAAAGTGGTATATTAGATACTCTTTCTGGATTTTAATTGTTTTGTATATTTCAATATGAAATTATTCATATATGTTAAATGACTAAATAAAAAACAAGTTATTGATTTAAGTGTAAATTCACGACATGCTAATATACATAGTACATATCAAATAAGTGTTTTATATGTTTTTTGGAGACGGGATGTGAAACTCTTCATCAAGTTAAATGAGTTTATGGAAACCCCTACTTCAGCAAAAACAAATCATTCAGTGTCGAACCTAGGGACTATTATTTCCTAAAGTTATCTGATTTGGGATTCTCTCCCCAATTGCCACGATATACCTGTGTCTTACTTCATTCAGGCTGCCATAATAAAGTACCATGGACTGGGTGACTTATAAACGATAGAAATTTATTTCTCTCATAGTTCTGAAGTCTGGAAGTCTGAGTTCAGGGTGCCATCATGTTTCATAAGGTCCTTCTTCTGGGTTGCAAATTATTGACGTCTTCTTGTTTCCTCACATAGTAGAAAGAGCAAAAGAGGAGCAGCAGGCTCTCCATGGACTCTTAAAAGGCACTAATCCGGTTCATCAGGGCTCCATCCTCATCTGATCCTAATAACCACCCAAAGATCCTTCCCGTTGGATGTGGGGTTTTAACATATGCACTTAATATGCAGTTGACATAGTTCATTATACCTTTTCACTATAAATGTTGTCTCCACTTCTAGGCTTTTCTCATGGTTAACTGCAGTAGAGTGATGTTGGCACAGCATTCCTGGTTAGGCAGCGAGCTCATCGGACAGCTCGTATTCAAATCCAAACCCTACTATATTTTATATTTTTGAGAAAGTTACTTAATATCTTTGTGTCTCATTTTTTGCACTTGTAAAATGAGGAAAATGGTAAATATGTCGTGTGATAAGCATTAAACTGAATGAGTTAGTACATGTCAAGTAGTGAGAACATTGCCTGGCAAGTTGTAAATGATATAACTGTTTATGATAATTATTTTAATAGAGAGGGGGCAAGTGTTATGTTGGCTGTTTGAACATACCGTTGATCAAGTAGGAAAATGCCGCATTTTGAAGCATTGAGTTGGTGTCTTATTTTCTGTTATAAAACTCGATTCTTCCCACAAGGTAAAAGCTTCTGTGCAATTGGCAGCCTCCGCTCTGTGTTGTCCCCACAAATGGTGAAGGCAGCTAATGTGAAGCCTGCTGTGGCTGCCTACAGCATGCTGAGACCGTGCTCCTGTTTAGGGTTTCAGGCTGAGTCACTCCATGGGAAAGGTTTCCATTGATATGTGGGAGAGGAGTATAATTTTCATTTCCACACTTTATATGAAGTCATCCAAATTGTAGTTATAAGATAGCTCTCATTCCTGCCGTGTAGAGAATAGAGCTTATCACGTTATTAGTTTGTCAGTGCTTCCTGCTGTGGTTTCATGGCACTGAGAAGGGTTAAGAAACTCCAAGTCTTTTCATGGATAACACTATTTTCTATGTAGAATCTACACGGTATTTCCAAGTGATTCATTATCTGCCCACATGTTGTCACTTAGGATTAGCTTTTTATTTGCTATATATAAAGTGTGTTACATAGCATGTAAATTATTTTTGAAAAAAAAATACTGTGTTATTATGGTGGGAACACTTCCAAACCTTCATGAATTTCATATTTTTATAGCGGCTGGCATTGTAGAGAGTTGCAAAATTATGATGAACTTGTTCTTTTCAGTAAGGACCGATGTGCCTAATTTTGGACCTACTGTACAATTTCTTCTATTGGAGAGAAGCAGGCGGCATGACTTAGTGGAAAAAGCACAGGCTTTGTGAGCAAACTAGTATTTGACAGTGTTGTAACTCAGGCCCATGTTCTTGTTAGTAGTGTGACCTTGAACATGTTACATAAACTACCTGCACCTCAGCTTTCTCACTGGGAAGAGTAGAGTCCTACCTCAAAGTGGTGTTGGATTTAACAAGATAATAACCATAATTATAATAAATCATAGATTTTTAGTTCCTTACTCTAAAAGATACACTACTATTAATTTATTTAGTATTCAGAATAAGCAGTAGAGGGAGGCAAATGACCTCTTACAAGTAGATTTCCTGGCCCGTTGCTGTGACACAATAAATGATAATGAAGATCAAAAGATAATAATTCATTTATGTTTCTTAATGAAGATCAGTATGTTGATGGGTTATTAATCATGCTTCTAAGGTTGGGAAATCTGGAATCCAGGATTCAGGTCCTCATATCTCCATCATCCACAGCCATTTCTCCAAGAGTTTTTGCATACAGGACAAAGCAAAGAGGCAAAGTTGCTAACTACAAAATATCTTTCTTATTTCTTATCTTTAGATTGGACTTGATTATGTGTTAACATCGGCGATGCTCTGGCTAAAACAGAGGCATATTCCTGTAGTCTACCCACACCCATTCCTTCCTCTCTGGAACCTCCCTCCCTCTTCTTTTATGATAAACATGGGAGGGGAAAGAAGAGAGATGAGAAGGAAACCATGAAGCAATTGTAATAAAACTGTAGTAAAGTTCTCCTCCATTTTAAGTAGCTAGCTTACTCTCCCAAGAAATTTTTCTCTCTAGCACAGCAGTCCCCTACCTTTTTGGCACCAGGGACCAGTGCTCCTGTGAGAATATAATGATAATCTGAGGCGGAGTGGAGGTGGTGATGCTAGCGCTGGGGAGCGGCTGCAAATACAGATGAAGCTTTGCTTGCTCGCCCGTTGCTTACCTCTTGCTGTGTGGCCCGGTTCCTAACAGGCCTCAGGCTAGTACCAGTCCACAACCCAGGGATTGGGGAACCCAGCTCTAGCTTGATGGTCTAATTTGGTCTTTGAGAAATGTTGTGTGCCTGATCCATACAAGAGGGGGTAAGGAGAGTGAAGAGACAGGAGACTTGACTTCCTGCCATGTGCATATATTCAATTTGTTGTTAAGCAAATGTAGATCACGTGCTAGCCCTCTTTCTAATTTGTCTTGCTGGGATTAGCTTTCACTTTTGGCCCTTGCCCTGTGATACGTTGGCTCTATTTTGGGAGGTCAAACCACTTACTGATAATTACTCTCTTTGTACAAGGCAAAAGAAGAAGTGGCACAGGGTCATTTGGTATATGGCTGCGAACACATTGTTTGATTAGAAAAAAATTGAGTTTGAGTTCTAGTGCTGTGATGTACACCTTAGGTTCCTCACCTGTGTCCTAGGCTGTAATGATGATTAAATATGAAGATGCATGTAAAGTGCTCAGGACTCAACATATTATTGTTATGATGAGGATCATGATGGTGGTAACTGAGGTGGTTTAATATCAAATGAGGGCCTTTTTCTTTGATTTAGGCCTGCTCACTTATATTACTTATGTGAACTGTCTTGACTTTGCTCTGACACCTGGTCTGAAATTGGAATCTGCGACTCTATTTTAGATATTGCATGTTTCTCATTTCCGACCCTGTTTCTCTGTTTCACATTGATTAACTCAGCAGTTCCTGGCTCTGACCCAGATTTTATTTCTGGAATGTATGTTGGCTGCATAATCTCTTTTGCCTCATCTCTGGCTCTGTTTTCTATTTGTTGCACTGCTTCAGACTGAATTTTCCGTTGGTGGCCTCTCTGTGTTCATATATCTTAAATTTTTTAATATCTAAATCTTGCAATAGTAAAGAGTAATAATTACAAATGTCTAAATTTGCATTATTTTAGTAGTATCATAAGAAGACATAGTTTTCAATAATTTTTAAACATCTATTTTTTTTCAACTTTTCAAATTTGCCAAAAATAATTTTATCAATTTATGGTTAGGACTTATGTGAAGTATTGGTCAAGATGAGCCATGGATTATGACTGAAAAATTCACAAAATCCCAGTGGTTTAATAAAGCAGACATTTATTTGTTGTTGTTGTTGTTGTTTTTTTTTTTTTTTGTATTACGTTTCCAAATCTTAGTCAGTAAATGGTTTAATTTCACATTGTCCTTGATCAATCAACTCCCAGTCAGCTGGAGTAGTCATCAAATTTAAAAATTGACAGACGCTATGGCAGTGAGAAATGGAGAGCTTGTGAATTGGGCTGGCTCGTAAGACTTCTCCTTGGTAATGATATGCTTACGTTTCCTTGGCCTAAGTAATCCACATGACCACATCTAACTTCAAGGGAGGAGAAAATGCATTCCTTTCGTCTGCTCAGTGTCAGGGGAGAACTGAAATATTTGGTGAAAACTGTTAATGTGGCCAGTATCACACAAGTAAAATATAACCTGCCGTTTACTTTAGACCATTAGGCAAGTTATCGCAATCTCTTTAAGTTTCTGTTTCTTCATCTATAAAATGAGGATAATACTCTCTATCTAGAAATAATAACTCTTATTTTTATTACTAGTATTAGCATGACAAATTATAACAAAAGTTATCACTGTATTTGTACATATTTTAAATCATATCCTTAACTCAGTTAAAGGTTGTTATTCACTGTACATTTCCTTATTTTTCACTCACTCCCATCATAGCAGAAAGAACCCCCCCCCCCCCGCCACACACACAAATATGAGTATGCAGACTAGAGAACTTAATTTTATTCGTTGGTCATTATTTTGCCAACAACATTTAGTATCTTTTACTCTTAGATATTATGATTGGCTCTGGATAATACAGAAATGAATATTGCGGTGCTTTTAATCAAAGAACTTAGTCTATTCAAGAAGCAAATATGGTGGCAAATGATGGATGATAAAGAAATGAAATACCTCTCGGAATGTTATATATGCAAGACTTTTTAAATTGAGGTATAATTGCCATATAACATTGTAATAGCTTTAGGTATACTACATAATTATCTGATATATATTATGAAATGATTAGCACAGTAAATTTAGTTAACACCTATTACCGTAGTTACAAACTTTTTTCTTGTGTTGAGAACTTTTAAGATGTACTCTTTTAGCAACTTTAAAATATACAATATAGTATCATTAACTATATTCCCCATGCTGTATATTACATTCCCAGGACTTGTTTATAATCGTAAGTTTGTATCTTTTGACCACCTTCACCCATTTCACAGCCCTCCCCCATCTTTGCCTTGAGCTTGGGCTACCACCAATCTGTTCTCTGTCTGTAAAGTTTTATTTTATTTTTTTTATTCTACATATAAGTGAGATCATACAATATTTGTTTCTCTTTTCTGATTTATTTATTTACTTAGCATAATGTCCTCAAGTTCTATCCAGGCTGTCATGAATGGCAGGATGTCCTTGTTTCTTATGACCAAATGTAATTTTTTCTATTTGTTCATTTGTCTGTGGACACTTAAGTTGTTTCTATATCTTGGCTATTATGAATAATGCAGTGAACAAGCAGGTACAGATATCATTTTGAGATAGTGATTTTGTTTCCTTCAGATATATTCTCAGAAGTGAGATTGTTAGATCAGATGGTAGTTCTATTTTTTAATCTTTTGAGGAACTTCCATCCTGTTTTCCATAGTGGCTGCACCAATATACATTCCTACCAACAGTGCGCAAGGGTTCCCTTTTCTCTACATCTTCACCAAAACTTGTTACCTCTTGTCTTTTTTATAGATATTCTAACAGATATGAAGTAATATCTCACAGTTTTGATAAACATTTCCGTGATGAATAGTGATGGTGAGCATCTTTTCATGTAATTGTTGGTACACGATCTGCAAGTAGACATCTTTCTCTGAGAGACTGAGCCTTTCAGTCTGCAGCCTCTGCAATCAATGTACTCTGTGGTTTAAATGGTTAAGAACTGATTTTCTTTTATTACAAGCCTATGTGATCCATGAACATAAGCCCTGGTGGCCACTAGAGCCAGGTGATCAAGGGGTGCATCTTTTCGGTGTAACCCTAAAAACCAGGGCACCAGACTTGTGCATAAGCACCTTTCTGGTAGAGTCGGGGATGTGGAATGAGGCAGAGGAAGAGTGCAAAGATAGCTTCTGCCAGCCTCCCAGTTCTGGAGTATTCCTATCAGTCTCTAGATGTGTATTAAATTAGAAGCCCGTTCCTTAGGCCACAGCTTTTAAGATGAGCAAATAGGCCATTTTTTTTTCACAGAAAGATTGGATACTTGAGTCTGCTGCTGCCTCTTTGTTGTGGGCCTGGGGGATTAACGCTGACAAGGCCCAAGAAGCGTGTTAAAGAAACTTTTCTCGGTTCTCTGTAGCCATTGGTTTCCTAAACACAAGCCCTACTGGCTTTCAAAACTAAATGTTTTGGAAACCCATCTTTCAGGAAGAAGTATTAAAGTTGCAGCACCAGATGTGGGGTCTAAACCTTTCACTTGTCGAGGAGAAGCTGGGAGTTGTGTATTCTCTCCTGCTCTTGTCCCTGTGGTGACACTGGGGTTTATGGTAAGATCCTGACTCATCCTCCCCTACCTGTTTTGACATTTTTTTTTTTTTTCTCATTCTCCTGATATGAGAACAATATCCAGTTTAAAAACTTATTTCAGAGGGAATTTTTTTATATTAAGCTGTAAGTTTGGTGTGTCCATGGGAAAGGTGAGTTCAGGAGCCTTCTATGCTGCAGTTTTGAATAGGAATCCATGCAGAATTCTTAGAGAGCTTTGAACTCTTCATGTGAATAGGAGTTGAAAGGGGAATGGATTTTAATTTTAACTGAAAATAATAGATAAGAGCAGAGAAATTCCAAACAGTTATCAGAGCATGTGTTGAGAGGTATGAAAGAATGTGACACATTAGGGAAGAACTGGAAGTGTGTGTTGGTGTGTGGTGTTTGTCTATGAGCCTCTATGTGTGCACATGGACATGTGTGTATACACTGAGGGCAAGGCTGAAAAATTCAGCAATGGTCATAAAAATGGATTCACGAATGCCATTAGTAAAAAATTTGTCTATCAACATACAGTCATTGGGAAACATTAAATCAAGTGGCAAAGAAGAGAGGCAGAGAGAACGTATTTAAGCTATTCTTTATAGAATCTGAACCATAAAAATAAACAGGAAGTACTGCAGCTAAAGTAAATATGATAAACAGAGGGATTTTGTTCTTTCATAGAAGGGAGAAAGACATGTTTATAGGGGGCAAATGGGAACTCTTATAAGGGGAATACCGTGTGATGAAAGATTTTGACACTTATGATCAGATCTTGATTTTTGTTTTTGTTTTATTCAATTGTCTTAAGTCCATCTCTACTTTTTATCTTCTTAGTGTATTACTTTTGGCCTTTAGCAAGTTATATAACCTTCTAAACTTTAATTTTCTCAACTGTGTAATTAAGTAAATAATAAGGCCTTTCTCACAAGATCGTTTTAAGACTCAAATAAAATAATATGTGTGGAAATCTTTGTAAAACTACAAACCACCATACATATGTTAATTATTGCCTTCATTGTTATTATCTACAGAATATTCAGTTACAATGATTCTGCCTCTCCTAAATGCACATTTATAATTTCATTATTTATCGAATTTTACAATTTGCTTCTATGGGACTGTGTAAGAACTACCCTCCTGCTCTTATGGCTTAATTTCCTCTTTAACCTCTTGGACCATAGTTTATTTTCAACTTCAACAGCCTCTTTCAAAGCATTCCTATGGCTTCTTCAGGTGCAAGAATGATATCCTCATATTCCAAAATGTATTTTATAGAGAAGAACATTGCTATGACCATGGTGGGTCTTCGATTTAATCCTACTTGAAATGTCATAAGTTAGCCTGCTGCAGATTCATGATGCTAGAAGACATGAGACTTCTAGATCAGAGAAAAAGGACTTTATGAATCATGTCATAGCAAAGAGCGTGTTCCTCAGCTAATCATTGGCTCCTCTACTTCAGTTCCAGAGGGAAACATGAAAAGGGACAGATGATCTCTATACAAACATTGAGTTTAGTTACAGGAGAGAAACCGCAAATTTAGAGAACTCGAATCTTTTAACGGATAGTGAACAAACCTGCCATTTGCTCAAGAGGGGGTTGCCATTTGTGTTTCTCAATGTTTTTCACTACAAAGACATCCTTGAAATGATAGTCTGTAATAAAAGCATTTTGTGCCTCTGCTTGAAAAATCTGCAGAAACATAAAAGAAACATTGAGAATTGTCTCCCAATGAACATAAGCTTATAATAGTCATTACCACCACCATCAGTAGTTCAGAGGTTGATGTAAACACATATTCCCCATCAGATTGCTCTTCAGTCCATATAAAAGTAGCCTAGATTTGTGCCCAGAAGTCTCTTGTCTTGGTGTCTGACCCCTTTTCTTTCCATTTTACCTACTGCAGATTTTCATGTCATAGTATTTGTGCCCTATATTTTTAAGATAGAAAGAGACTAACCCAATTTTCTATATTTGTCTAGAGAGGATTGAGGAGAATTCACTTAGTTGCTAGTATTTTAGAGTCTACCCATGAAAAAATAGGCTTAAGTCTTCCATTTTAGTCAAAGAATTCTCTTAAAACACAGACATTACACACCCACACATAACACACACACACACACACACACACCTTGCAAGTATCAGACACCATTAACTTATTTTTTAGTACTTTATTGTAGAATAAACACACAAAGGAAGAATTTGAGAGAAGGGGACAAATAGCCTTAATCCACTTAGAGTATCTCCTTTTGTAGAATACATTGAGAACTTGAACTAAATGAATGTTGATGATGCTGACTTCCTGACCAATGTCTTAAGTACTTTTGGAGCAGAAGGTATTGCTATTTGAGCTGCTACAACTGCCAAATAATAAATTTTTATAAAGCTTTTTTCAGTATAGCTTCTTACTAGATTACAATAATCCATCGTCCTTTGAAACTTGTCCTCAAACTGCAGTCAATGGGAAACCAAAGCTCTTAGGTGAAAAATTAAGAAAACAGTAAAATGCTGGTATTTACAGCTTTGACTTGGATAAGAGAGTCCCTAGATGTTTACAAAATTCTACCACATAGTTGTATATCACAGATTGGTCATGGCATTTTTTTTTTTTCTTCTAGAGAAAGATGAAAATCTTCCTCTAGAAATTGGCTCTTAAAGCTTTTGGTTAAAAAGTATTAAAGAAGGTAGTCTGTAATGAAAGGAATACCATAACATTTATGTAACAGGAGATATATTCTGATTATTGTTGGGATATGATTTTTGTGACTAATGAAATAGTCTATTACTAATATCAGGGTAGGTGGTTATGATGGAAAAAAATCAATTTTTTTCCAAATGTATGAGCTAGAATCATTCTAAATAAAACTTGCTGGAAGGCCATATTTTCTTTTTAACCTTTCTCATACTCCATAGATGCCAGAATTAAAAAGAAAAAAAAAACAACATCTAAAACATCTTGGGTTCTTTGGGGTCAAAAAAACTGAACCCTAGTAATCTCGTCTTTTTTCTCTTCCTAGATGTCAGAGACATCAGGCATTGCTTTTAGTATCTCTGGGAAGTGTTTCTGAAGCAGCAATAATTGATTTGCAGGCTATTTATGAGGCACTACTGTTATGAGACCCTTTTGTTTAATGAAAATGTCTGCCATTTCCAAAGTTTCTTTCTGGTGAAGTCACTTTGCAAAACTTTTCTTCCACTAGTGGCTGCCAGTATGATTAAAAAAGCATAGAGTTTAGAAGAAAATGATACCATTAATTTAAGAGTTCCTTAATATAATCCCTCAAATAATTCATTTTAAAGTAACAGATTTTCCTAAAAATAGTCACTGACAAGATCCCATGTGTCCTGGAATTGCATATTGCTCCAGTGTTTCTAAGTCCACATTACACACAAAATGAGAAGACTCCTCCTGATACCTTGTAGTTTCCTTTTCATCTGCTCTTTTAGGTCCTTGGGTCTCTGAAAACTTCCAGTGTCAAAAAGTTCTGTGTTTAGCTCCTTTTCACTATAAAACTATAGACTCATACCTTTGGAAATGTTCTCATGATCCTTTTGACTTCTGACCATACATATTGGCACAAGGGAGCCACGATAAGATGTCACTCGATCTCTCCTGTAAGAGGTAAAGAATAGATTAATACCTAAAAGACTTTGGGATTGACCCTAGTTAGCATATTAGTCTGGTTGTTAGTGCTGGGACCACATGCACCATTTCTCTGACCTCTTCATTCTCTTCTGGCTACAAGAGGGACTCCTCAGTGCAGCCTGCTCAGGTGCAGATAACTTTGTACATTCAGACTACAGAGAGTTATGCCAATAGTTTTTCTGGGGAAGTGTGAATAATAGTGCCCAGAGTAAACTGAATAGTAAGTCCCCTGAGACTCTGTCCAAAATTCTTCTTCCTCTGTTAGTGCAGATACTTTGGAATGCTTACATTTTTCTCAGGGTATATTGATGGAGCTCCCATCGGCCAGCTGAATCTAATGGAATGGCATTTTGTCCAACACTATAAAGAATCGATTGGATACATAACTTACCAGCTTGTGCTGCCACTCCCCTAGACTGCAGTGGTAACACTAAGTGAGGTGTCCTTTTGATAGGGATCCCATAGTTTGCAGATGATGAGAGTGTGGATTGGAAGTTCTTATTCCAACCATCTAAATTGTCCACCAGCAACTCAGTTTTGTTGACATTGGATATATCTTCTGAGTTGATATATGATTTTTGCCTCTTCAGCTATTTCTCTTTTTTTCTGGTTCTCCATAGGCCCTGACTTCTCTTGATCTCCCTTGAATTAATAAAAATCGCAGAGATACTCATTATCTTGGGGAGACTTATGGCTGACAGAGCTTAGCACTGGACCATATATTGCTCTTAACAAATCTTTTTAGAGTTTCAACTGGCTTTCTTTTCCTAAGCTCTTCTTTCTAGGGTACTTTGTAAAACTTTCTAGTGTATCACAAAATTGTTTATATTTTAACTTCTCTTGTCTAGGTGGTCAAGATCATAGCATATACATCTTGGCATATCCTAACCTAATGAAGATTTGCTTTCTAAACTAATAGCACAGAGCTCAGCACAGAGAGATATTGCTACTTTCTCTGGCTTTCTCCAAATTCTCCTTCAGTAGCCTCCTTGAAGATGGCATTCTAACCTCCTCATATTTCACTTGTATCATCCTAATAAACACACATACAATACCTTGGTCCCGACCTTGGCAGAGAAACAACATTATCAAAGCTTATGTTTCTTAAGTAGGTCCACTGCAGAGATCCAGATGTCTCCACATTGTCACTATCTCTCTCAAAATGCTTTACACCTCTCTACTGTCAATTTAAATGCCACAGTGGAAGCTTCTGGAACTTTCTATGGTATTCTTAGATTTAGGTGTGGCCATTCCACAGGTCAAAAATCCTAGGTAATACCTTCTCTAACTGTTTCCATGTTATTATGCCACACAGTGTTTTAGTTTGTCCAAGTACAGTCCATGTTTCACAAAGAATGGGATACTATGTGTATCTGATCAAAAGCATACCTAGGGTACCATTTGTTCTTTTTTCTATGTCTGTTCTTCTGTTTCTCTTTCTCTTTCTTTTTGTAGCCTTTTGCAGTGTCTTGGCTCTATCCTGTCTCAATCCAGCAAGGTCACAGCTGGCAAACCCATTATTTTGGTGTCCTAGGTAGTTATAGTCAGTTATTCTTTATGGTTTCATCCCATGAGGGATGGAAAAAAATAGCTCATCGCAGACCTTGGGTCTATTTTAGAGTATTCAGAGTGGTGTACTTTCAAGGCAAGCCACATATGTGCACGCTGATATTTATTATCACCCAGGACATTGCAGATATAAGCTAACACTTGTCAAGAGCTTATCATAAGTTTATTATAGGTCACATTTTTCTAAGTACCTATGCTTTGCCTTTGTTGACATATTTAACCCCTATAGCAAAACTATGAGGCCAGTCCTTAATGTCATTATTACCATTTTACAGATGAGGAAATTGAAGCCCAGAAAAGTTAAGTAACTCGCCTAAAGTCATAATGTTATTAAATTAGAGAGCTATGGTTGAATCAGGTGTACTGTATTTAGAATCCATGCACTTAATCACTGCTATGCTGACTCTTTATATGTTACCCCTTGGGTGATCATTAGCTTAAAAATAAAGCACAAACAATCAAAATTGTCCCTTAACCAGGAATAAGATCAGAAAGGAAGAAAATGAATAAAGAGGCCAGGAAAACTCCATTCTGCCATAAATTCAAATTATTTATAAAGGCTAAACATGTTTGTTATGACTAAGAAGCTACAGGGATGAGAAATGGATAATTTTTCATGTTTTCCTAGCACATCCTTTACAATAGCCTTGGGATAATTCTGATGGACAGGGAGTTTGGAGTAACTTTGAAAGCAATGAGTGACTCATAAAAAATGAGAGATTATGGGCAGAAGCTTCCTTGAAGATATACATTTCTCCCAGGCAGAATCCTTTTCGAGATTTTAGTAGGAAGAAGCATGATGAGGTCAGCCAAGTTGTTTGAGTAAGCATTTAATGGCTTATCTCATTTTTACTGCGAGTTTAACACTGCTGTGCTGTGAATGCCCCTGAGCAGTGTAGGCAAAATAGGATGCCTCAGGCAGCAGCAGAAATAAATTGTGAAGGTATAATCCAGTAAGTGGGCGAGGGGAGTTTGCAAATGGAGAGTTAATACAATTGAAAAAATGAAATTAGTCAGAAAGCCCAAGATATCTCTGCATTTGTTTTTGTTCAGTCCTCCACCTCACAGTATTTTCTTTATTGATATAGTACAAGAGGTAAGTGTTCAGTTATGTTTTTGTTTTCAATAGATAAGAATTCGGTTATATTTTTGTTTCGAATAGAGTTGATTTTAAGGACATGGGAAATTGCCCAGATCATTGGTTTAAATTGTAAACCTTTAAAAAGGTACTTTTGGAGAATGACAGAAGGGCCTTGTCAGCCAGTAGCCAGATGAACAGCTCAGTCCATCTGAAGCACAATCTTGTTCTAGAGAACCCTGTGGGATGCCATGCATAGCACGCCACTCAGGAGCGCGGACAGAACCGCAGCTGAATGGATGCTCTATAGTGTCTCTGCTTACCTGGTATACATTTTTTTTTAAGTTTACCTCCAATTTATACCTCCAATTTAAACAAGCTGCTTCTGTTGGACTAATCAGTATGGAATAGGTCATTTGTAATGAGAATCAAAAAGTCTACAATGATATGATTGTATAATCAATGAAAATGACCCTTAAATGACGTTTTATGTAATTTTGTAATATGATCTTGAATGACAAGGACTAGGTCAATTTAGTAATTTTAAAATGGGTAAGTATTAATAAATTTAGTATATCTTCTAATCTCTGACATAACTCACTTTGTGGCATAGGGAACTATATTAAACTTTTCTCCAAGTCTAGACTAATGAAAATTTTGAGGACCTGATCGATAATAAAGATATTTGCCACTGATTTCTTCTACAAATAAGTACGTTTGATTCATCGCCCTCTTTCTCTTTTTCTCAATCTGTATTTTTCTTTTCATTTCATTTCTTTCCTATTTTAGTTCCTCCAGCCCTCTATCTCCTTCCTTAATTGTGGGGAAGGGAAAATTTCCCCTATTCCTCCTCTGGCTTTTTTGGCTGGTCAAATACTTAAAATAACATAAGATAGATTAACAGGAAAAAAAAAATCAAATTTACGTACATATGGGAAATCCACACAAACATGAGAGGTTCCAAAGAGAGTTAGGCAAATGAGGTATATAGGCCATACTGGACTGAGAGGAGCAGGTGAAGGTAAGGACTTAAAAGGGAAGTAAGGCCTTTTACAGGAAGATGAAAAAATTAATGTTTGGTAAACAAATGTTTGCTGGGTCATAAGAAACAGTGGGGTCACTGAGAGGACTTTGATCAAAGAGGCCTTCCTAGGTTCTTCCCTGTCAGATGTAGTTCATATTATACTGTAGTTATCTGGGATGATGGCTTTCTTCCTAAAGCAGGCCTCCTATCTAAATTCTTTGAGGCAGTTATGGGAAACATGAAGAGTTCTTCCTAAGTCCATTGTTTCCTGAAAGTTATCAGCCTATAATAATTCTTATGCCCAAGAGACACATCACAGGTTGGCAATTTTGCCCCCTAAATAGCGTAATCCTGAGAGAACAAAAAATCCGTATTTTAATTGGCAAAAACACAGTTATATTCTCTAACATGAAAACCAACTCAATTATCACTTGCTGTTTTATTGTTTTTTATCGTTTTATTGTTTTTGTTATTCCAGTTATTTTGGTGAAAGTTGTTTGCTTAGGGATAATTGATTTTGAACTGTATTTTTTTCCCCCTCAGGTAAGAAAAAACAATATCTTCAGTGTAGAGATAACTCTTAAAATCTGATATTGTAAAGCATAGTTAACTTTAAGTTCTCTCAGTTGAAATTAGATATAATATAAAATCCTGTGATTTTTACTTTTAATAAGATGCTATAAAAACATGTTTTTCCTCCAAAGGCTGATTTCTGATATAGCAAAATAATCTTATTTTTAAAAATGAGAAACTTTTAAAAAATCCACTGGCCTTAGGAATAAAAAATAATAATTGAAGACAAATGAAATGAGAATTGAAAATTATATGTTTTAGATTATCTACATATTTCAGTATTCTAACTATTAATTGTCTCCTATCTAATTTAATTTTGTTTTGTACTGAGATCTCACTGCTCCCTCAATTATAGTTTTGAACAGTTTTATTTTTTCTTTTACTTAGTTTTCTTTAAATGTGCCAAGATATTCTGGAATCTCTACAATTGTATGAAATGATAGAAGTAGATATATATTTAATTCTAAAATTATAAAATGTATTATTTACAATAAATATATATAAAATTGCTTAAATCCTGGGGAATTAGAACTTCAAGTCTTTATTTTATGGTTTTCTGCTTGTTAGAACAATGTGGAAGGATCTAACACTTTCATCTGTTATTTTGTAATTTATATTTATCCTTTCATAAGTATTACCAGGCCCTAATACTTGAGTCACATACTGGCCTAAAGAAATGCATGAGCAGGAGTTTGCAGTATAGAAAGGAAAATAGTTTAATATTGAATGGGCTGATCCAGAGTGCGGGGAGCCAATGCTCTGAAGATCTGACTCTCCAATGGCATGGAGCTTACAGATTATATAGGACAAAATCACAAGACATTATGAGTTATGGGTTTGGGTTCTGTTGGGAGCTGGTTGGTTGGAGTTGAGATAAGGGTAATAAATCATTTTTTTGCATCTTGAGGACAGTTCTGAGGTTTGCTTTGGCATCCCTTTGTCTGGTTTAATTGAAAAATAGCCAGGGGGTCATTCTACCTTAGGTCTCAAGAGCTGAAATATAACTTAAATCAAGATATTTTCTTTAGCCTGCAGAGATACAAGACCTGTGACCATTAGTCAGGTCCATGCTATGGTCTTCTGCTGCCTCAGGGGTTGCTGATTATCCAGGGGAGAGGCTGGGTCTATGAGGAGTGTAGAGAGAGAGAGAGAGAGAGAGAAATATGATTTCTAGAGCTAGAATTCAAAGTTAAATATAATCACAATTGTAAGGACCCTCGGTTTCATAATGTTGACTGATCTCAAGGACTGCCCCTGTTCTTTAGTTCTTCGCCTACTTAATTCTTTACTCAGAAGGGGAGCAGAATTTGCTACCTGTAAATATGTCTTTTTGGCATAAGAATTATCTCAAGCTGGTTATTTTTAAGAAACTGCAGATAAAGGAGAAACTTTGAAAACAGACTAAAAGTAACCCTTTTATAAGAGACATTTATGTTTTTAAGGAAAATATCTATTTGTAAGTGTGTCCCCCTCTCTGTACCAGGAAGAGGAGGATGACCAAATCTCTAGAAACTCTTAGCAATGGGGAAGGCACCTAAGCAAATCTGTATGATTACCAAACCATTGTTTACTGTGCTTTTTCTGGTAACTTCCCATAACTAGGCACCCCATCATCTTTCTTTTGTCTTTATCTGAAAATGTTATTTAAGGTGGCTGCTTGAGTCATTTTGAAGAGTTACTCAGTTTCCTGGGTATTTTCTCATGTATACAGGAAATATACTTGGTATTAAAATTCTGCTTTCCTTTTGTTACTCTTTCTTTTACTACAGGGCTGGGTGTTAGCCAAAAACCTAGAAAAGTGGTTGAAAAATTATTTTTCCTCTCCTACAGGTCTATCTTTCTATCAACCTTCAAATGTTCTCTAGAATTGCTCATTCTAAACATCTCTTTACATATTGTTCCATTTTTCTGACTGGCTTCTGTTCTCAGCAGTTTGTGAAATCATTAAAACTAAGATTTTCATGGTCAGTATTTATTGTTTATTTAATCTGTGCTCTTTAAATTAATTGAATTAGATAACCAGTCATTTCTAACTAAAGCACTCATGTCTCTTGCTTTCAGATCCATAATTTGCTCTTTCATAGCCAATCTCTGGACTATTTTTTTCTCAACCTCCTTTGTGGATTCTTCTTCTAAAACTGTCCTCTAAATGTTGGGTGGTTTCTGGATTATGTTCCCTTCTAAACTCAACTTTCATATTCTTTGTGATCATCTGTTCCAAGGCTTTAAATACCACATATGTGACAATGACTTTCAAACGTATATTTCTAACACAATCCTCTCCTCTCAATTTCAGCTCTAAATATACAGCTCTCTGGTTGACATCTTCAATTGCATGTCTCATTGACATTTCATATTTAACAGATCCAAAATTGAATTCTGATTCCCTTCTTTATCAAAATAAAATAAGAATTAAAACTCAATTCTGTTTCTCCCTTAGGTTTCTGCATTTTGTATTTGTGATATTGTCATTCTATAACTTTGAAAGAAAAGTTAAGACTCAAACTCAATTTTCATTTATTTTCTCATTCTCAACATGTAAACTGTCATCCTCTAAAATAATTTTCCATTTCTCTTAACTTATGCTGCTCCCACTGTAAACCCTTCCTCTGGGATTAAAGAGAAGGGTGCTATAAAGAACCCTCTCAGTATTTCAATTCATCTCTATCTTTTCAGAATTTATTATATTTATTGGTTGTAACATTCATTTGACCCTATTTACTTTTATGACTTAGTATGTTTAGTTAATGTATGTGTATAACTCTTTAGGCATATGGTTTAGTGGGCAAGGACATGGGCTTAGAATTAAAATGCCTAGGTTGACATTTTGACTCTACAAACTGTAACTTTGGGCAAGTTACTTCATCTCTGTGCCTCAGTTTCTTACCTCTAAAACGAGGATAATTCTAGTATATATGCCATAGTGACATAGTACTAGTAATTATTATTACCACTTATTGTTATTGGTCAATAAAACAATTGATTTATTGAAATAGAATATGTCCATTTATCCTCCAGTATCATACACACTAGGTACTTGGTATGTGATAGAAAACTGGACGACATTCGGAAAAGAAATTGTGTATGGACAATGAATGAACCTTTGCATTTGGAAATGATGGGGCATAGGCTAAAGGGATCCAAGAAAAAGAGAAAAGTAGACAGAGTTGTAGCATAAAGAAGAGAGCAAATAGCCCAAAGTTTAGATGTAATCCGTTCTTTTAATGAGTAATTAAATATGTGCTACTTTATATTCATTTTGAAATTGCAGAACTATGCTTATTTTTGTAGTAGGCATTTATGTCTGATTTTCTGTCTCTTGCTCTTCATTATATTACCATCACCTCTGGTTGTTTTCTCTTTCCTCTAAATATTTTCATTCTTGATATATAGATTTTGAGCATTTAGCAGTCAAAATATAGTTTCGACAACAATCAATACGTTGTCTTTATCGTTACTTCCTTCTCCTCACTTGCAAAATGAAAACTTCCACTTGACAACTAAAAGTTGAATTAGAATCCTGACTGATAAAATAATCTGATTAGAAGCAATCATCTTTTCTAGTTTTTCTTCTCCAAAGAGCCATTGGCTCTGCTTCTGTTTCCCTTATGTTATGGCCGTTTCATAGTTCCTTTCTTCATGTCCTCTACTCACAGCCTCACCCAGAAGTTTTCTAATACCAGCAAGATGACAGGAGGCAGAGGAAAAAGGGTAACTACAGGAGCCTAATGGGCTGTTTCTCCATGCTGCCTGGGAACATAGCAGGCCACCCACCTTGCCTGCCTACTTTTTGCTCTTCTTTTATGTATGCAGTTGGCATTCTCATCATTGCCTGCTGGTTCAAGATTCTAGAACAGCATGCATTAGAGGGGGCAGAGCTAAGTGATTGAATTAATAAAATAGAAAAGTGGACCACCTCGGATTTAAGCATTTTATTTATATTTCTGGAAAATACATTTAAACTACTTTCAATAGTCCCTTGCAGGAGGATTGTGACAATGGCCTAATTTCCCTTGATATTTTTGAAACAAAGGTACCTGGTGCTTAACACTCCCCACCCCTCCCATGAGTCCGTGGAGGTTTAAGGCTCTTAAGAATTCATGTTCTAATCTTCTGGAACATTGGTATTATCACAGTTTCATAGCAAAGTCATGATTTCTGTACCCAAGAGAAAATCTGGAGTCTTTCCCAGTTGGTATCTGGGTTGCTCTCTCTTGTATTAGCACATAGTAGAAATTCAAAATTAGACTTGGCAGATATATGAGACGCCTACTGATTTTTATTGTTGTGTTACCAGGAGTGAGTCTTGCTATCAGTGTCATGCCATAATTTGCATGCTGCTGCATGCCACATGTACATTTGTATATTATATTTCATTGGGAAGTGATTAAAAATAGACTGTACTTTGCACTATATAATTATTGTCAATGTCTGTGGCAGAGATATGGGAGTAGACACTAAGTAGACCATTGGTTTTGACAGTGTAATTTAAACATTGTGTCATTTGTGCTTATTTTAGATGAAAACATGCATTTCCGTGGTAAGAATGAAAAATGTATGTTAATTAAAATATATGACTGACTTAGTTTCTAAAAGTGGGTAAATTACTGCAGAAGCATAGATATTAGCCACTTCAAAAGAGAAATAATTAAAAACTTTGCAAATAAAAATTCAATGTTTACTCAGTTTTTTAATTGGTATTTAACTGCTCCTCTATCACTTTTTACCATAGTTAATTCTTTAGAAGCTTTTATGTTTTATTTCTATTTGTTTGTTTGATATAATACCTAATAAGATTTCACAATTTTCTTTTCATACTAAACCAATTTTGTACTGGGCTTTTTGTAATTTAATTTTTATTATGGTTTAATTAGACATGTTTTATGATTGAAAAATTAAAACTTGCAACATTTACTGGGCTATGAGATCCATTCTTAGTGGCAAAAATAACGAAATATTCCAATATCATTTAGTTGCATATATGAGTGTGGTAGATGCAGCCAAAAACTAATATAATCAGAAGTGAAGGTCAGAATCCCTGAGAGAGATTATAATCAAATTAAAACTTAGTTTTTAGTTATTTTCTGAAATCTCAAAAACTAGAATTGTCTCTGAACTTTCATAGAAATTTGAAATGAGAAAAATAAAAAGGTAAACACTGATGGATATTATGAAAGGAAGCATCTTACAGATAGAAAGCTGTGCCAGTAGTCTGTGTGAGCTTTTATGTTGTCTCCATCAGAGGCATAGAACATAAAGTCAAATTTCTTACTAGGACTTTATCCCTGAATGATATCTGCATAAATAGACAGGTATCTAAAATAAATCATTGCTATTATCTGCATATGTTGGTTCAGAAATTTTTTGTTGTTATTGTTGCTATTTTTTTTTATACAATAAAGGCATTGACAGAGAATACAGGTATCAATCTACAATGATATTTGATATTCTTACCTAAAGCATTGTTCTATGTCCTTTGCTCTCATTATACCATTTAATCTTTACATCAAATTTATGAGATAGTATTATTTTACTATTTTTCAGATCAATAAAATCAAGGTTTAGGCAGGTGGGACAGCTATAATATGCAGTCAGAAATTGAACTCGATTCTGTTTGATTCCATACTTCTTCTTCTTTATTCACTTGCTATTCTGAGTGGCCACAATTCTTCTGACAGAAATTAGAGACTAAAAATAATGGTCAATGATTTTTTTCAATAACTTCCAACCATTAACATGAATAAGAGCTCAGAAAAACTTGGCAAAATGACAGTCTAGTGAAGAATGAAAAGAAACATAAAAGATAATTTCTAATAAGCATGCAGAGGGACTTTGTTGGCTCTTCTCTGTATAATAGAAGTATATTATAACAACCTATAGTATAACCCTTTGATATTGAAAATCTGTATCTTCCTCCTTAACTTTAACCTGAGGTTATGTTTTATTTATCTCTTGGTGCCCAACGACTCTGGTCTAGAGGATTGCTTCTTACAATATGTTCCCAACATCTCCCTTCCTTTTCCTGATTGCATACAGTTTCTGACCTCATGACCCCTTTTGCTCTGTTGATTAGATAAAGAAATAACTAAGGACGAAAAAATGGAGTGTTGAGCCTGCCTTGTAGGTAATTCTCTGGTTTGAAGTCCCCCGACCTCAAACACTAAAAGCCAGGGTCTTGGGTCTCCAAGGAACTGCGCCACTAGAGATTGAGATGGGTGGTATAAAAACAAGACATGTCTCTGTTGGGATCTTGGCTTAAGCAGTGGGCTTGGTACTATGCCATACCCCCGCCTAAACAAGGAAAACAACAATTATGTAATGAGTGGCTGGAAGATAAAAGGGGCAGACATGGGACAATCTATACCTCAGCTTTTGGCATGGCAAGGATATATGAATTTCCTATGGTTAAATGGAGTCAATGAAAGCTGGCCAGGCTTGAGCTATTTTGCCATATTTCAGAGGTATCTGCTATTAAAGGGGCCTTTGGAGCAAGAACTTTACAAGCTTAGGGTGGGGAAGAGAGGATGAGCTACAGGCACATTTTCAGTGTCGGAGGAATGTGCAGTGGAGGCCCTGAATGAAGATTTCATTCCTGCACAGAAGACTGTTGGCATTCGATTCCTGCCCACAGTGAATGATGACAACCAGAAGTTCTAGTCAGAGAGTCAGCCACTCTCAAGATGAAAACAAGGAAAGAGCAAAGAAGCAGACAAGGAAAACAAACAAACAAAATTTTATCTCTCCTTTTTAATTCCTCTATTTTTTTTTTTTTGGTTATACCGCTCTCTACTCATTTGTAGTTCATATTATTTCATTTTTAACTCATAATGTTTTATTTATATTAATGTAAAAATATAGGAAAATAAATATGAGAGAACAGATAATAAACATAAAGATTAGAGAGACTGAAATACGGTAATTGAAATAACAGAATAAGAGAGCAGAAGAAATCGATTATAAACATTACTATTAGAACTGATTATTTATTAGAATAAGCCTTTCTGATTTGAAGTAGTCATAAGTCTGCTTACCATAGGGGTTACTTTAATAGAGTTAATAAAAAGAAACACCTAGAATGTTCTTAAAATATTTGTAAATTTAAGGAATAAAGAAAACATTTATAAGCACATAAGCAGGTAATCTCTAAGGTAAGAAAAATTTATCTGGTTTCAGAATTTAGCTCTTCAGAACCAATTTTCAGAGGAAAATAAAGTTATATTAGTTAAATATTGGGTGGAAAACAACTCCAAAATTTCAAACCCAAACACATTTTCATTCACAAATGAGTACAAAAGAGACCAGTACCCAAATATTTATGTAATATTTTGTGGTTTTGAATATCATATAGCTTTTTATTAATCAAAAAATATTACTTGAAGAATTTTTTACTGTAGAGATTATTTTCAGCCACAATAATAGAAATCCTGACTCAAAGTGGCTACAATGTATATCTGTCTATATTTTTTCCCATGTCATTTCTCTCTCACTGTTCATTTATGTGCTAGCTTGATGTTCCCCTGAGCAATCCTGGTTGGGGAAATATGTCTGATGGGTGTACTAAAATAAGAGTAGTTCCTTTATTGTAATTGAAGCAAAAATTAAATGTTGCATTACTTACAGCCGTTCATATGTATTTTCTTCCTTCTCTACTAAGATTTGCTAAAAGAAATAGCTGAAAGTAAAAAACAGAATGCATTAGAAATTCAGACAGTAAAGGTCTTTGGAATAGTCTGGTTATTAATAAAAATTATCATATGCTGTCACACATCTTTAAACACTCTAAATATGGCATTGAAAAAGTCAGAGAACAATCTACTTTTGCTAAAAGCATCATTTATCAAGATTTGATGAGCTTTGTTTTCTTATTTTTAGATTATACTTGGTATATCACCGTGTTTCTTTTTCTCCTTGGTTTGGATCATGTGTCCTTAAAACCGTATTTACTAGAGGGGAAAGAATTACAATTGAATGTGAGTTGTGGATCAGGGCTGAAAAGGAATAGGAAGATATGGAAAGCTCTTACTGATGCTGCAAAATTGCTAAGGTGAAATTTCAGAAGGCTAAATTTAACCTAACCAAGCATACATGGTACTTTAGTTGTTGAAATCATATTACTTTAAAAATGAAATTTTAATACCAGGAATAGTTCACATGTGGGAACTGGGAGAAGAACTAAAAGAGCGACGAGAGTTGAAAGATTGAAGTATGTGACAAGATAAATTTCAACAAAAAAATGTGAAACTTGGATAATTTATCTGGGACCTAGGGAGCTGTAACTTAGACTTTTCTGCAGATACTTTTAGTTTTTAGAATTTAGTATGCTTACATTTCTACATGTGAAATAATTTGATATTGGAGAATGATTACCTGAGAACAACATAGTAAAATAAGATCTAGGAAATAAGGGGTAGAAAAAAAGTGTTTCAGGGGAATAAATTTATCTGGAGTATTAGGAAGAAAGTGTATATCAGAACAAAGAGAAAAGATTTTTATTCCATTTTAAAGTGAAAGAAAAATCTGCCACTCTTATTATGAAAGAAAAACAGGAAAGATAAGTGGTCCTCAAACTCAGATAGATAATAAAAGTGAAAGCCTATAACTCAAAGAGATATTTGTACATCCATTTCATAGCAGCATTATTCACAATAGCCAAAAGGTAGAAGCAAACCAAGTGTCAATCAAAGGATGCATATATGGGCAAACTGTAAGGTTATAGATACAAAGAAATGATAGCCTTAAAAAGAGGCCGTTTTTATGCATGCTACCACTTGGATAAACCTTTAAGACATTGTGCTAAGTGAAATAAGCCAGTCTCAAAGGGACACATATTGTATGATTCCACTTATATGAACAGAATCGAAGGGTAGTTGGTGGGGACTGGTGGGGGGAGGGGAATGGGTATAATGTGTCAGAGGGAGAAATGAAAAATTTCTGGAGATGGATGCTGGTGATTTACGTACAACAGTGAGAGTATACTTAATGCCACAGAACTGTACACTTAAAAGTGGTTAAAAAATAAATTTGTGTTGTGTATATTTTACCACAATAAAAAAGTGAAGATCCATTTTAGAAACTATAGTAACAGGATGAAAATGATCAACTTAGGGAATTCTGATTTTAGGGTATTTTAACTACTTACATAAATAATTTGAATATTCTTTCACTCAGAGTAGGTATGATTTATTCATTCTCCATTTCCACTACCATAAACTTGGAATAAATAAGAAAAACATATAAAAGACTTCATATTTTGAATAAGAATTTTATGAGAAGCAAAGATTTTGATTTAGAAGAGCCAATGGTTGAAAGAATATACTCTTCTTTAGTTTATGTTTTAGTTATAATTCTCTATAATTAAACAGTGAGAACAATTTAAGTATTATTAAAATTACCCTTGCTGTTGGTTTTGAAGCGACACGGTCTTATAAGGATTGTATTGATAGAGATTGAGAAATTTGGAATATTTTAATTAGATCTCTTCTGAGCCTCTAGACTCCTTCTTTTAGTTACACCATTATACTTAAATAGCAATTTAATAATCTTCCCAAGTTCAAGATATTGTTTTTTTTTTGGTTGGGTACAATGAACTTTATTGATGGTACATGACAAGGTGGGGGTCCCTAAGCCCCTCCCCTTCTTCAAGAGGTCTGGGATGGAAACTGGAGGTCAGGAGATTCTCAGTGTACTCTTCGTGGCACTGTTTAAGACGTTTGGAAACTTAACGTTCTTGAACTGCATTATCTAATACTGTAGCCACTGAATAAATTCTTTAGCATTGAACAAGTCAACAGCTGCTTTAGCACACGGTGACTCACTACAGTAGCCATCATTAGCCACATGTGGCTATTGATCATGTGAAATGTGGTTACTCCAAATAGAGATGTGCCATAAATAAAAAAATGAAAACAAATTTCAAAGACTTAGTAAGATAAAGAGATTTAACATTTTAAAATAGCAATCACATATTGAAGTGTTAATATTTCAAAATATTGAATTAAATTATTAAATTAATTTTACATATTTTTACTTTTTTCAATGGGACTAGTAAAATTTTCTGACTTTTGTGGTGCATGTTTGTGGCTTGCATTTCTTTTAAATGACAGCAAGTGCTATCCTAGAACATTATAACCCAAACACAGCTGACCCTGACAATGAGATATAAATTCAGGATGGTATTCATTCACTCAGGATGTGGATTGGCTGCCAGGAGTGACTAAGGTTCACTAGATTACCAGAAGCCATACCATAACTCAGTTGTTTAGTTCCCAACTCATCCCAGTAACTTGCAAGTGACAACATGGGTACTCCTGCCACTCATCTGAGTGTAGCCTTTTGCAATCATATTTCCTGGTATTAGGCAAGTCTCTTAATGTAAAAATTCATGTATGTTTACAATATACATACATTCTTCCTTACCTCTAGGAAAAACTTCAATAAAATAAAAGACCAAAGGAAATGGAAACTCAGTGATCGAAAGGAGTTAATACAAGATCCAAACATTTGATAAAGGTTTGCTTGTGTACCAGCATTCACTACTTTTAATGAATGCTCCTTATTTTTCACTCCTGCCCTTTTATTTCCTAAAACAGTGCTGTGTTATTGGCACTGAATTATTGAATAAATTTCATTCAAAGTCTGTATGTCAGGCATTGATTTGAGCTGATTTTTGAAAAGTATTAAAATAATAAAATACAGTTGGGCAAAACAAATTGCCTAGTGTTATGCATTCTTTATTAATGAACACTTATTAGAGGATCTCAAATGTGTTAGAAAATTTGTTGAAAAAAATTCTACATTTCTTACATGGGTAGAATTTAAAATATGTTCTTGAGGCTGGTGATGCTTCCCATACAATTCATACATTCCTTGGCCCTAGCTTCAATTGAAGTTGAAATCTTAAACTTGCTGTTTCACTTATTTCTTTTAATATGACCTTGAAAATGTGAGCTCTTAGTTACTATCTGACCTCAAAAATCAGAGGTTGAGATCAGAGAAATCTAGTACTAACAGGTGAGTAGCTAGGACTGTTGTAAACTAAATCACAGGTAAAATCATACATGTAAAAAAATATATATATATCTAAGTGCCTAGTACAAATAATAGAGTCAGAGTCCTTAAATTTCTAGATTGACTTTCTTGTAAGATATTCCAATCATTTATTTGTTTTTTAATGTAGTTTTATTGTACTTTTCTATAGAACCTATAAAGAGAATCCTGAGAGAAAACTTGACATATTAAAGTTACAACTTTCTCAAGTTTTATTTGTAAAGTTCTCCATTAAAAATAAATGCTTTTAATATGAGGTTCAAATTTCCAAGTAAAAAAATAAGCCATGAGGATGTAATATACAGCATATGGAATATTGTCAATTATATCACGATAATGTACAGTGCCAAATAGTTGCTGGACTTACCAGAATGATCACTTCTTTATGTCTATAAATGCAGAATAACTCTGTTGTATACTGAAACTAATATAATATTGGATATTAGCTATATTTTATTTCATTATTTTAAATCTTTATCCTCCTATTAACTATATTTTAATATTTTATATCCACATCATTCGAAAACCTCAAGCAGCTTTAAGTTAAATGGAGGATGGCTCGTATGCCAGGGCTGTTCTTGAATTAAAAGGACTTGAAGGTGCCCTTAGTTGACATCTATTTTGCCCCCTCAGTTTTCAGTCGAGGACTTTAGTAGCTCTGTATGAGTTATAAAGGTCACACAACTGATTAGTGTTAGGACTGCAGTAAGGACCCGGATATCCGTATACTAGTGTAGTTATTTTCACTATTTCAAAAAGAGCCTTTTGGCCTTTTCTAGAAAAAAAAAAAAAAAGAGTGAAGCCTATGAATTAAAAGCAAACATTCTACCCTCATCAGTTTTTACCTGGGTTACTGTAACAGCCTACGTGCATGTTTTACTTTTGGTCATTTCTTATGCTACATTCATTTTTTCCCCAGACTTTAATTTCAAGTCTTTATCTTGTGCAGAACTCCTTCACTGACTACTGATTCAAGCTCAGTGTTTTTATACTCTCCTTGAAATCCAATAAGAGTGCAATCTCTCTTTTTCTTTTCAATTTTATCTCATTATATTTCTTTTTGACTCCTCACAATTTTAGTGGAGAATAATGTACATTTAGTAAGTATTAATGTATGTTCTTGAGTAGTATGAAATCTTTTCTACAGCCACTCTAATTTGCAAACAATGTGCCCTCTTCATATTGCTAACTATTTATTAGTTTTCCCAAGTATTTTTCTTTCTTATTTGTTTCATAATACTATTTTTTATTTAATAAATGTTAATAATTTTTGACACTAGTATTTTGAGAAATATTCAATAAACTATAATCTGACCTATTTTTCATCACTCACAGAAATTTTGTTAGTCTCAAATAAAGAAACCTACTATTCATTTGTAATTCATGAACCTAGTTTAAAAAGAAGCTCTAAAGGATCTTCTTATGACAATTGAGAATATTTAAATGTAGTTTAATTACTAGATTATGAATTGTTATCAGTGATTTTAGGCATTATGGCATGTGTCTTTGTAAAACATTATTTCTAGGAGTTACATGATGAAGAATGCATAGATGAGATGTCATAATGTCCCTAACTTTAAAGTGACATCAATATATGTGTATACACAGATATATGAGAGATAAATATGACAAAATATTATAATTGTTGAAGCTAGTTTGAAGACATATTTTTCATAATGTAAAATTTTTCATCCCAAAGTAAAAAACTAAAAAAGGACTTTTATTCCAAAATGATGTTCTACAGCAGTAATACTCAAATTTGCCTAGTGAAACATATTTGTTTGATAATACAATTATGGGAAGTGGGAGCTTCTGTGGCAGAGATGAAAGACTATGTGTTATGATATATTTTCAGGACTTTCAGTTCCATCTTTTCTATGTAATTTATATAATTTATGATACACTTCAATACTGATCTTATCTGATCAATGTGATTTAGTTGATATTTTTCTAATCTGATATCCCAGTTCTTCATAATACTATCTCATGGGACAGGGTATAAGGAAGATAATATTCATTCTATGCCAATTTAAGATACTGAACTCAGAATTTTGTACAAAATTATCCATCAGTTATTTAAGATTAAATATAATTAGTAATATAGCTATGAAAATTAGTGCTTACTCGTTCATTAAATCTTTTTAAAAGTAAATATTTAAGTTGGGCACTATGATAGGATTTGAACATAAAATGGTTATCAAGGCATCATCTCTATTCTCAAGAAATATAATGGGTGTTACAGAGGAAAGGACAGGCAATTATAACATATGATCTGTGAGGTAAAACTCCTGCCCTTAGAGAGAAACGAAACTCTAACTGAATACTATGGGAGGGAGTGAGGGGGGAAAAATGAATTTACTGACAAAGGAAATTTTCCAGGACTGTTCTAGCTTTAGGCATACCTTCATGCCCTCAGGAATTTTTCTCCATTTCTTAGCTCTGATTTTTTTTTCTCTCTAAGAATGTCATTGTCTTTCTTCTGGTAGCAAGGTGACACCAGAATTAATAGATGAATACCTTACTAATTTACAAACTTGGTAGAAAGAGCTGTCATTGTTTCAAACTGTGCAGGGAAAACCCTTGAGCTGATGATGCTAAATGGTATCTCAGCTCACTTGCTATTTGCTGCAACAAATGTTGTAACACTGTTGTGATACTGATAGTCTGGGTTTAGATTATATTGTCATTCTGTAGCCAGGGAATAGGGAAGGCCTCTGGAATGAATATCAGAATAAGAACAAAGTGGATTCTTAAAAGAAATTGCTCTGTTATCACAAAAAAGAAGGCAGATTACGAATACCAAGTAGGCACATATAGGAGATATTCAGTATGGAAAATAAGATATGACAATTACAAGGTGCAGTAGAAATCATAGAAGGGACACTCTGTATCAAAAAGGAGATGCGGAGATGCCATGTGAAGTATGAATATGAGCACAATACCTTATTTTAAAGTTTTCACCTTGCAAACTATAGCATTATAGGTGTCTCAGTTATTAATTGTTCATTTGTGTTTATTATTCTGTTGATTAGGAATGACATAAGGAAGGTGTTGTGTTATGATCTCAATTACATTTTAACTCAAACATGTACAAGATATAGATTATTTTCAGGAACTTTACTGTAGGTTCTATAGCCATATAATCAGTGTATATAGCACAATGCTAGGGAATAATTATATACATATATAATTACATATAAAGAATTATGTAATGATATAATATATATAATACTCTCATTTATATAATGATATATACATTAGTTAAATTATCCAAGTAAAAATTAAAGAACATTTTTTGAACTTTCTGAACCTCTCAATATAGCAGTTTAAGTTAAAGTGAACTCTTCGGGAAGACTGCAAATTCACCTAGAGTTATAAAAAGAATGAAACTTAAAAGCCATTATTCAGACTTATGATGAAGGAAACAGAATACAGTGTTATTTTGTAACATGAATTAAAAAAAAAGACTTATTTCAACTATTTTTGGAGCAAAATATGAGGAACTGTTGATATCCTAGCATATATAAAAATAAGTGAAATTATAAAAATAGAAAACGATTATAATTTGGAATAGGCAGAAATGATCTGGAATGGCATAAAGATATTTTCTGAAACAATTACAAATATAGAAAATATTTTAAATGATAAACATCATTTAGATTCAAATTCTATGAATTCTTGATAAAATTACTTTGGAAAGAAGAGTTACAGGCTTTAAATTTTGAGAACCAAGAAGAAGCATATAGATTATTTACTTGGAATTCTTATCAAAATGGAATTGTAAGTTCACACCCTTGTGTTACAAATATTTACTAGTGTTGATGAATAAGATATTATGAAAATTAAAATCCAAATCATAGTTCATCTGAAAGTAAGATATCCATCTCTATGGACTAAAAACTGAAAAGACACATAAAATAATATATGTAACTAAATATACAGGCATGCCAGACTTTGGTTTTGGACTCAAACATAAGAGGCTGAGACTATGACAGTTTCTCCGTACCAGTGACAACTAAAGAACTCCACAAAAGATGAAATACCAGAGCGGGTTCGAAATAGATACCAGATGCTATAGTGAATCTTACCAGTTATTAAAAAAAAAATCTTGGAAACAATGTACTTGCTCTCTGGAGCAGAAAATACAGGGATGGAGAATAAAGCAGCTAGAATCCTTATGATGATTTTATCTACTGGCTTATGATTTCTGTGATACTCTCATTTTTACTATTGGATGGTGTTCCACCAGGCAGCAGCCTATAGTGTGTACATGGTGTACTACACAATTCTTAGGGATGCCACATTGTTGTCCAAATAAACGGGTCCATTGGAGTTGTACAGTGATAGTTCTATGCTACAGTTCTGGGAATAACAATTTACCAATCTAAGTCTTGTTTTCAGGCAGTGGGCTTTAGGACTGAATGGAGGCAACTATAAACTTTCTATAAAGGAATATGTGAGAATAAAAGAAGGAAAAAAATTTTCCACTTAAAATCTGCTTGAAAACAAATTATAATAGTCAATAAAGAAAACCAGTAGTAACCAATAAAGATCAGCTCTACAAGAATTACAATATTTTATAATGATTGAAATTTCTCAAAGAGATAAAGAAATAGAATGTATAAATAGACAGCAGCAGTAACAGGACATATGAATTAAAATAAATGGAAGTGAAACAAAAACAGGTATACCTGAAAAAACCAAAGAAATCTCTGGGAAAGAAAGTCTAATCAACGAGAAGCTATGAACTCAACAGATGGAAAAATACCTATGTTGGAAACAAAGAGATGAGCAAATTGATTGTTTGCTCATCAAGGGATTAGTCCCCAAATATAGCTTAGATGAAGTTAAAATTACACTTTATAGAGACCATAATTAGATTGAGAATATGTAACATATAGCTATTAAGAGTGCTAGAAAAATATAATAAAAGTTGAGAGTGATACTTGAAAAATAATTTTCATGAATTATCTTGAATCGAAGGAAGACATAAGCCTTCTAACTGAAAGTGAACACCCAGTGCTGACCAGGAGAGACAGATAAGTGGGTGGATGGATGGATGGATGAATGGACAGACAGATGGACAGATGAATGAATAGAAAATAGGTACATACATGTATATGTAGATAGTAAAAATAGAAATAGACAATGTATATATTTAGATTTTAATGTTGAAACTGCAGAATATATAAAATGAGAAAAATCTTACAAGCAGTTAAAGAAAAAAGATATTACCTGAATTAATTTTTTCAAAAGACCAGAAGCAGGCATCCTCTGCAATAAAAGGTATTAGAAGACAATAAAAAATAATCCAGAATGCTCAAGAAAATTAGCTATAAAAGTCTAATTCTATAAATTGATAATATTTGATTCAAGAGTAGAGGCAAATAAGTTATGTACTGTCAAATTTTAGCACAAAGCTCTTCAATGAAAGAACTAAAAAAAAAGTGAACTCAATGTTAGGAAACAATACAGGGAACAACTAGGTAAATGTAATGCATTATTGAAGTGGAGTAAATAATAAGTAATTTTTTATGTTTCAAAAGAAAGTACTAAAATCTAGACAGAACTTACAAGGAATATGAGGGAGATATTTACTCATGGCTAAAATATGCTAAGATTCTTTAATAATTGTGATATTGAACTATTTTAGACATTGTTAGAAAACTTCTGTTGATTATTTATGTTAAACATTACAAGAGTAATCACTTTAAAAAGTATAGTTTTCTAAGATCATAGTAAATGATTAAACAAACTGTATTCTTAAAATTCAAAAGAAAAATAAACAAAATAAGCAAAGAAAAATTATGGTTGAGAAAACATACACACACATGCACACACACACGATTAGCTAGTATACCAATATTAGATAAAAGGATTAAAAGCAAAGGCATTAATGAGGATAAAGAGGGCTTTATTCTTATGTCTAGAGGAAGCCAATGTAATGATAGACGTTATAATTAATAATGTAATATCTAGATATAATATCAATGTAATAATACATGAGAAAATAAATTTTTGTCCTAATGTTCGCCCAGATGACGTCTTCCTCAAGAGGCCAATAACTTTTCCTCTATTTAAATTCAACTTACCCTAGCTTATACATTCAAACCCTCCTTATTGGCTTTCTTTTTTTTTCTTTTTTTTTAGCACTATCACTTCTATGATCTTTTTTTTTCATTATGTTTACAGTTTATTTTTTATTTTATGAATGAAAGTAAATTACTGAAAACCTTTTAAAGAAACTAAAAATATGCAAATACTAGAAAAATAAATATTCTTTCTATATGTTTATGAATACATAAATAGGCAGCGAATGTATAAAAAATCTGGATGGTAAAGATACACTCCAATTTTAGGATTGTGGTTGTTTCCAGGTAGGATTGAGAGGAACATGTATACAGATTTTAATATATCTGTAAGTTTAATGTTGATTTTTATACCTGAATTAATGAGAAATACAACATTTTAACATTTGTTAAGTATTTGTCTTGGGGGGCACAGACATTCCTCATTTTATTCTCTAAACTGCACAGTCGAAATATTTCTAATAGAATGATAAATTCATTAATTATAATTTGGTGAAACTTCAGCATTGTTTTATAAATAATTACGTCAAGAATGTTAACAAGCAAACATTTTTAAATATTCAGGGAAATTCACAAAAATTAGAATATTTTGTGAAATCTTCACAAAATTGACCAAGAGACTATAAATACATGCTATCGATGAATTTAATATAAAGCTGGCTAGATTTTAATGGGTCTACCAACTTAAATGCTACAGCCACCACATTCCTGCTTACTGCAGTGGACATTTGTAGAAAAATAATTGCATTTGTAGAATTAATAACAAAAGAGAAAAAGAGAAAGGCTAAAAAGAATTATAGAATTGATTGCTCTTTAAAATTAGATTGTAGTTATCTTGGTGGCAGTGATTTTATAAATTGGAAGTTAAATCAAGTATAGAAATGATTAAAATTATTTTAATAGTCTTCAATTTGTAATACAATTGCAAACTCTTGATTTAAAAAGACTGCAATTTAGTGGCGAGATCCCAGACTTTGACAGTAATTGTAGCATTAGATATAATACAAGAATTTCTCATGGAAATAGTTACTCTTATCATATTTGTTTTATTTAAAGTTAACTTATGTATACATTTTTTTTTTTTGTAAAAATAAGGTGTCTATGCATTTCTCTGCTTCTGGCAAGCCATATTAATCACCTTTATAAAAACTCTTAAGCACTAATTGCACAAAATATTTGAGTAATACTTTTAAAAGCATTCAGACTTCCCTGATTTCTAAAAGCCAAATATCCTAATGATGTTCAGAAACCCAGATAGAGAAGGCAAAGCAGGTCAAATGCATCTAGGAAAGAGAAAGTGGAAGTGTAGCATTTGAGTATCATAAGTAAGAAGTGTGGGGAGAAAAGATAGGGATGTTTTCTTGGGACGGTAGTGGTGGAACGCCATGTCTCCAAGGCAAGATGAGGAGAAGAATCTCATTTCAGTAGTTCTCTTTTCTGAATCTAGGAAGTTTACCGTAGCATTTTTTATAGAACCTCTTTCCAACAGCCATTATTTTTCTTAATATTCACCATAATATTTATGTAGAATAAGTATTGTGCCTTTTTCCTCTAGGAATTCTAAAAGCTTCCTAGCTCTTGTCTCCTGTTTTCACCTTCCTTTTGAAACTCTAAAATGTGTATCATATACAGCGTGGTTGGTTATGTGCAGTCTTTTTTTAAAGAATTTCAATTGGTAATTTTGTATCACATGACTCTTTGTATCTGTATTTTCACATACTTTTCTTCTTAACTAGTTAGTGCTTCTGCTGAAAAAATATTTTTTTCTTAGAGTTAATTCGTATATTCTTAACTGATGATTTCAAGAAATTTAGTTTAAAGTGGAACTAATTTCCTATAGAAAATTTTTTTTTTTTTATAGCTCAGTATTATATTCCCATCAGGGAGAATTTTCTCTAGTGGATTAAATTGAAGGTATTTGAATAGAAAAAGTATAAAGGGATTAATGTTAAATTTTAGATATGCTTTTCCTTAAAGTCAGTTTATGAAAAGATGAGGTGTAGCTGTATTTAATAAACCAAAAGTATTCTATTGTTACACTTATGAAAGAGCTTTCAAAGTTAGCCCAGATTTTTTTTTGGGGGGGGGGGAGGGCAGATGTGGTGAAGCATTGGCTTAATGTTTTATCTTTTGACTTGAATCCACTAGTCTGTTTTTACTGTAAATATCTATAGCTACCATTGTTGTCATTCATAGAAACATTAGAAAAAGGTTGATTTTGCACAAAATGTTTGAAACCCTTCCTTGAGTTCTGCTTATCATTCATTGTCCAGCTACTTGCAGTGAGACTTACTTAGTTCTTTGGGTGGCTTCGAGGGAAACTGTATATTTCCTTTCTACTTCTGTGATGAGATGGCAATAATGACAATTCCTAACTCTAATCAAAACATTTTCTGTGCATCTAGTACTTACATTCATTGTTTTATTTAATTTTCATTACATCCTTTGAAGTCGATACCATTATTGTTGTAAATAATACAGTTGAAACTCAGAGATGTTAAGTATCCTGCAAATATCACATCCTAGCAAAAGAAAGGGTGTTTATACTTAATTGTTTGACCCACTGTCCAGTCTTATTCCAGCTGAAGTTCCACTTGAACAGTAAATTATTGAGACGTTATGCCAGATATTGCTTAAGATGTGCCTTATCAACTACTGACTCAACTCTTCTGACTATCCTGACTATTCTAAGTATGTCCTTAACGTTTTTCTTTTTCACTACTTTGAATTAGGTTAAATATGCATGTAGTTTAAAAGTTCAAACCATAAGAAATGGGAACAGTCTGAAAAGTCTCTTTTCCATAACAGTGAGGGGCTGTTTCCATTCATTTCCTTCCTTACCTCTGGTTCTCAATTGCTGCTTTTTTTTTTTTTTAATATTTTATTATTAGTTTCAAGTATACAGAGTACATTGGTGAGACATTTATATAGTTTATAAAACAATTCCTGTAATTGCCCTTTCTCTCCTCTGGCTCTCCACCTAGCCATTACATTAATGCTAACTATTTACCTTTCCAATGCCTCTTTTTGCAAATGTAAGTAAAATCTAATACATATTATTATCCTTCCTTTTAAACAAAATTTCTCTAAGGTATATATGTTCTCTTGCTCTCTGTTTTTTTTTTTTTTTTTTTTTTTTTTACTTAAATCTTGGAACAGTTCCATAGCAGTATCTAGAGACATTTTTTGTTTGTTATTTCTGTATACCTATGCTATATTCTAATACAATTTCTTCTCTAATAGTCTTTTGTCAACCACCTCCAAACTACAAATATTTTTTATTAATTGGGTAGTGTTCTTCTTTTATTCCTGGCAGTTATCTAATTCATCTCATATTTATACATAAATTGATTTAGAATAGATATCTCAAAGATATAGCAGGTGATTAAAAGAAAGTCCAGTTATTGAGAAGCTAGATGATTAATTGATGAATTAGAAACTGAATTATATAATGATAGGTTTGGGGACAAAAAAAGAAAATCCCCAAATATATTTTGGTATTAGGATCGAAGAGATTTGAGGTCTTCATTGCTATCTATGAACATGAATAAGTTATCTAGCATCTCTGATCTTTACTTGCCACTTTTGTAAAATGGAAAAAATAATGTGTACATCAGAAATGATTACGAGGATGAGTGACATAATTAATATAAATATAAAGAGTATGTGGCATATAGTAGCCACAATAATGTTTTCTTCTCTGTATTCAAATTAATATTGCAAAAATATGAGTATTATCTGATTTTCCATCTTTCTTACCTAATCTCGTCAGTGGATGGTTTAAGATGAAAACGTGGTTCTTGGCACATGGCAATGTGGTTTTCTTTTGGACCATTATGTAGTTTCTATCCTGTTGGATCTCATTCTCTTTTATTGCTAGGATCCCAATGATTTTATAAGAGCATCTTAAGTGATCAAGGCCACCCACTGTTTTTAATCAGAGCTGCAGAACTGCATGTAGCTGAAAAAGCATTAGAAGGGTAGCTAGACGTGACAACGCTGAATGCTAATTGGATTTGGGGATTAGAGTAGAATGAATAAACCGCAGTACTTCTTCATTCTCATATTTGGTGACTGTTAGAACACTTCGCTCTGGCAAGGCAAAGCAGATGATAGGTCTGAAACAAGGTAAATGACTGTACAACTATCTCAGAATTCTGTGAAGGCTTTCTACCATTTAAGGAAATCTATTTCTAGAACAGTAATAACAACCCCACCCACCTACTTGGCTATTTTAGGTAATACAGTACTGAAGACTGTCAGAATATTCCTTAGACAATTTCAACTGGCAAGGTGCCCTCTGATCTGTGATTCATCCTAGTGTCCGTTTTTGATTGCTTTGGAACATTTGACAGAGGCATATCCAATAAGAAGACAGATGTGCTCATATTTAATTTCTGATGGAAACAATTAGATGCTTTATGTAAAAGTTGAAAACAACCTCTGTGAACCTTTTAGAAAAGCAGATTGAAGGCATATTTTTTAAGATGCACCGAGTAGTTTTTCTATTTATTAAAACAAAATATATATATTGAATATAAGCGAAACAGCACTGATTATGCTGCCTTTCCCATGCTTCTGTTATCTCTCTTCAGGGACTGGTTTGCACTTTATTAGGCCCCTCAGTGTTATTCTCTCACCATCTTGTCCCCCTGTACCCAGCCATTAAAACAAACTGTTGGATTTTTTTTTTTAACTTACATTAGCACCTACTCCACTTGAGGTATAAAGTTTTAAAAATCATATACTAGCATAGCATAACATACTAGTATAAGGAATATAACAAATGATATACAGAAACCTATAGATTAGTCAATCAATTGCAACTTCATGTCTCAACTTTTTCCCCTGAGGCTTTGAAAAATCTCTGGATTCTTCTCACTTAGTCTCATTAAGTTTAAGTAACAAAAGGATAAGATGAGCTACATAGATGAGTTCGTATGGTGATTAAATGAGATAATGTATAAAAGCATTCTGCAAAGTATTTTAGATATATACTAATGAACACATTAGTACAATGTGTTCATTTTTAATTGTTTTAAAATTTTTAACTTGCAATTTTTATCATACTGAAGAGTTTCCTCTAGCCCATGTTAAGTCAGCTCACTCTTATACCCAGCCCCTGGTAACCACTGATTTAATTTTCATCACTACAGTTTATCTTTTTAAGAATGTCATAAAAATGGAGTCATAAAGATATTTGTTGTTGTTGTTGTTGTTGTTGTTATTGTTGTTTTAAGGTTTCCTGTTTTCTGGCTCCTTTCATGTAGCATAATGCTTTTGAACACATTCTTGTTGCATCTATCAGTATTTTGAATTTCTTGCCCTTTGACTAAGGGAAGAAATGGAAATAAAAAGGATATAGATTAGAAATACCACTATTTGCAGATGACATAATTGCCTATGTTGAAAATTCCCAGGAATCTATCCCCCAAAACCTTCAAATTATTTATAATGTCAGAATACAAGATAAGCCTCCTAAGGTCAATTTTATTTTTATATATCAGCAATGAACACATGGGCACTGAAATTCAAAACAGTATCATTTATAATTACTTAAAATATATTCAGGTGTCAGTATAGGAAAATGTGTACAAAACTTATGTGTTGAAAACTAAAAGCATTCTGATGAAGGAAATCAAATCAAATCTAAATAAATGGACAGATATGTTTATAGTTTGGAAGTTTCAACATAACAAAAATGAAAATTCTCCTCTAAAATGATATACAAATTTAACACAAATACTATTAACATCTCAGTAAAGATTTTTTTAGTAGATACAGAGAAGGCCCTTCTAAAATTTATATGACAAGATTGAAAAGAACTAGAATAGCCAAAACAATTTAGAAAAAAATACAGTGGAAAAAATTAGCATATTTAATTTCAAAAATTTATTATATAGCAATAGTAATCAAGACTGTGTGATAATTCCGAGATATAGACATAAATCTGTGGAATCATAAAGACGCCAGAAATAAACTCACAAAAATACTCCGACTGATTTTTGACAAAGGTGCACAAGCTCAGTGGAGGAGAGATACCTTTAAATAAATAGTACTTGAACAATTTGGCATCTATTAGCAAACAAACAAACAAGAAAACTAACAAATGGGCCTCACTTTTACACATTATGACAAATTAACTCAAAATGGATCATAGCCTTATATTTTAAAACTACCAATCTTTTTTTGAAAATGCAACAAGGAAGTACATCTTCTCATCTCTCAGAAGGAGGCTGCTTAGTATACGATGTTTTAAAAAATATGTTCTATTATTAGGACAACAGATAGGGGGATGATTGCATTTGAGAAGGCAGTTTGTGGTATTCACAGATCCTGAGAGAAAGGCATATACCCTGTCCCTGGGGACAACATGTGGAAGCACCAGGGTTGGTCAGAAAATAGGGAGCGAGGAGAAAACATGGCAAGAGACTCTATAATGATATTTGTGGGAAGAAATGGGTTAGAAAGAGTAAGCAGTTTTAGGATGGGTTAATCTGAATAATTTAAGAAGGTGTTGGGTTGCAGGGGCTTTCCCTAATAGTCTGGTACCTGACCTGGAGCAATTAGGGCAGAGGGATAACAGCACAAAGTGTGAGAGCCCCAAAATGGAGACGACTGGAGTATGACCTTTGGATTGATTGGCTTCTCTATGAAAGGTATACTTACAGGTATTTTTTTGCTATCTCTATGAATTAGCTAACTCTATAAATGGACAATCCCTCCAGGGTCAGCAAGACCCCAAGCTGTCAGAGCATCAGAATACAGAAAATAAAAGACATGGTTCATGTACATGGATTTTGGTGAGATAAAGGTGGCAGTGGAGGGATTCATATCATCTGCTACATCCTCAGACTTGAACGGTTCTGTATACCTGAGCCTGATGGGTAAGGTTCTCAGTGGTTCTAACCTTCCTCCAGAGGCAACAGACCTCTACTTCATATGAGGGCAATGTTCTGGGCATTAGTGCTTTTTCTGCTTCTCCTGGGATCAGGGTAGCAGAGGGTTTTCTCTCGCTTTCCCTACTGTGGCTTGCTACTCAGTGCAATGCTGCTATGGGCCTAGAGCATGTCTTTGTTCTCCTGATGTATAAGTTTCTTTGTGTCATACTCTTCCTGTTATCGCTCTCTCCCACATGTTTCTATTGCAGGTGGCCTTGGATTTCTAGGTCAGTTCTAAGGAGACCACTGTCTTTTTCCCATTCTGCTGACAAAAGTACAGCAGTGAATGGATTTAATGTAATTTAATGGTGAATTACAAAAAGATTTATGCTAATTACATGCATGATTTTATATCTATCTGTCTGTCTATCTGTCTATCATCTATCGACAATCTATCATCTATCATCTATTTGATTTTAATGAGCTAGATGGAAGGAGTCAGAATTTAGAGCCAAAATGTTTTACTTAAAAGCATATCAGTTGACAACGCAAGAAGGTTAGAAAAAGAAATAATGAAATTATGTTCTAGAGTTAGGAGTTTGCCAGTTATTTTCTATATTTTTCTTGAGATACTGCTAATAAAATATCTCAAAATTATTTTAAAAAGCTAGTTAGCTATTTCTAAACATCTGAAGTGTCATTTTTATATCTCATTACTTTTTACTTTTATTTTTTTCCTGAAACTGAAAGTCATATGATAAAATAAGTGTATACTGCCAAGGAAAAATGAAAAATACATAATCGCTCAAAAATATTTAGCTGACTCTTTCTCTTTTTCCATAGAAAGTACATTGTTATCTCCATATTACAGTCTGTGGAGATATAGGGCCCGTTAATGTTATACAACAAATTTATGATAACTGTGTTCTAGGAAAAGAATGAGAGACTTTCTTTTCTAGCAATGTGGCAGATGAGCCATTTTGAAAAAACTTTCAACAGCAAACCTACATTAAAATGTATTATTGTTGAACTCACAAGAACTATTATTAAAAATTCCCAAAGGCCAAAAAAATGAAAAAAGTGCTAACACAGGAGAGATAATAGAATGAAGAAGCTAGGTCACCCTGGGGAAAAGGCTAATAATATCAGAAATTAAAGCAATTTTAAGTATGTGAATAATTGTAATAATTTGTCAGGAGCATTAAAAATAGATAACTAAAATTGTAATCAAAAATAGCATATAATTTGAAAGAGATAAACGTGATTAAAATATTCAATGCTCTTTCATTCAGATTTTATTAAAATTAAATGTTCCTAATGTTAACTATTTGTAGTCTGATCTATGGTGTATCCTCCACTAAAAGAATAGATTACATACAAGGCAGTAGAATACAAAAAAGAACATGAGTTGTGGGGGACAACCCAAAAGGTAGTGATATTTGAAAATAATACAATATATCCTAATCTTACTGCATTTACTCTAGGAATGAAAAGTTTTTAACACATAAAAATCCCAGGATGTGATTGACCGGAGGAAAAAAAGCTGGGCTAAGCATGTAGGGTAAAGAACCAGAAGTTGTATAGTAAACATATCTACTTTGAAAGGCAGCTGTAACTTGTGCAACACTGGCAATTTACAATAACAGATTCATGTCTAAAATGAAGCACTAACAGTATTCAGTAATACTCAACACATGTTCATGATTAAAAATTCTTTGTAAACTGGGACTATCAGAAAGTGTCCTAATTTTACTAAAAGTATTATACAGGAAATAATAACAAATGCCATTTTCATTGACAAGTAGTGCAAGTATTACCTCTGAAATCAGGAATTTAAGAAAGATGCCCATTATCACTACTTCTATTGAACAGTATAATGAAGGTTCATTATAAGAAAAAAAAAGATAAAAGGATCAGAATAGAAAAAGCAGATTACAGTCCATGGATGATATGATCATCTATTTTTAAAGTTCAAAGATTTTATGGACACATTTTGAGAATTAACAACTGAAGTAACTAGTTGGTAGATACAAGATCTAAACAGAAAAAAGTTTTATATTCGAAAACAACTGGAAAATGTAATTAAAAAGTAAACATATGCTATTCAAAGGGGTAATGGAAATTTAAAGGTGACATGAATAAAAGGAACAATATTTCATGTTTATGATTAAGAAGAACTGATTTTGAAAAATCAATTCTGCACAAATTAAGCTGTAAGCTTAACTCTATTATAATAAAAAAGGCATTTATATGTATTAATGTCAGATTTAAGAGCATACTCCATTGTAATACAAGAAAAGTCTATGAATAAATAGAAACAATAAAAGATCAGCAACACTTCAAAACTAAAATTCTGGTGCCAACATAAAAATTGTTGAGACATGCAATCTAGTTGAAGAAAACCTTAAATATCAGAAATCAGTGAATCAATAAATAGTTTTTAGTAAAATATTTAAAGTTGTAAATGATAAATCTATTTTGAACATAAGACAAAGTATTAGAGATATAAAATGTATTTGGTAAACATCTCAGAAAGAATAAAAAAACGCATTCAGAAATTTTGAAAAAATCTGTATGACTATCATGCTCAAAATACTATGAGAACTAAAAGAGCATGGTTTGAATTGATGAGATATAAGAAAATAGAGTGTACTCGATACTTTGAATATTCATTTTCAAATGAAACAAGATTATTTAGCTTTATAGCTCCTTCCCTTGGGGTCCAATCACACTAGTTAAGAAGTAAGTTCTACTATTATATGCCTATTATTATAAATGCCGCTAAGTAGTTTTGAAATTTGAGAAGCAACAAATTGGCAAAATACTAAAGTGTGTTTGTTTAAGGCAGCCTAAGGTGCTAAAACAGAAACCCAAATTTCTGAGATTTAAAGAAAAAAAATAGTTTATATTCCTTCTCTCCCAAATTAGTCAAATGGGGAATGTTTCAGATCTGTGTATGGCTCTACTTCAGGGGTCATTGTTGGGCTCACATTATTTTTGTCTTGTGGCCCTGCCATTTACTACACACTCTTGGGTAGGTGTAGGTCCTGTTCATTTTCCAGCTGGAAAAGCAGGGAAGAGAAAGCATGAAGAAGGTATAACATTAGCATAACATTATTAAAGTGTCCCATTTTAGGATTGACATAGGTCATTTCTTAACGTTCCATTTCCTGTTTTTACATCTGAGCTGGTCATTTGCTCAGCTATGTTAACTATAGAAGAAGAATCTCCATTCGCAGAATAAAAATATACAAGTAAAGATGTAGTTGGAAAAAATTGGGAAAAAGATTAGTGAAGTGAGTATAGTTAAACAACTTTCCCACACTCCATAGAGAACAGACAACCGACACTCTGAAATCAATGGATCAAGGAATAGAGTTTTTAGTAAAATATTTACAGTTATTTAGCATTAATAAGAAAAACTAAAACTGATAATATAACCAGTTTAATATTTATAACCAGAGATAATTTTTAATATCTCTGTGTGTGTTGGGGGAGGTGTATAAACAACATTTTTAAAATATATATATAGATAGATATCTATCTATCTATCTATCTATCTATCTATCTATCTATCTATCTATATATATATCAGGCAATAAATAGATACTGTGGCAGGAAACAGATGGCTAAACAGAATAGAAATGCCTAAAACAGTTAGCTCTGAAGTTTATGAGAGCCCTTATTTTTTATTTTATGGTCATTTCCTTTGGTATTGATTGGTTATTTTAATTGTTATTTTGACCATTTTACTCTAAAATGGTAATTAAAATCACAGTACTTTTATAATTAAAATAAAATAATGTAACAGAGGGTGACTATAATTCAGAGATGACAAATCTTGAAAAATTTTCCCTCATTAATTTAAGCAACTGGAATAAAAATAAGAACAAATGTTTTCTTCTTTCTACTAAGTAATTTATATTACATTTAAAGTTACAAAAATGAACTAATACTCATTTAAAATTCAGAGTGAAAGTTATAAGTCAGCTCCTTCAACTCTCAGCTGAAGGCAGTATGTAAAACCAATGCTTTCTTAGTTGACTGAATGTATCATATTTGTAAACTTTGTATAACACCTAACCTTTTTTCTCTATTTTCTAAAAATATCAAGCAACCAGAAGAATGACTCCATTTGCAAAGGGTTAGAGTGTAATTAATACTGGAAAATCAGTTCTTTATTTTTATATAATCCTATGAGATTCAATAAGCAGCTAGCATACTCATTTAAAAATAGATTTTAATTTGATCTGCATGCACACAAAAATGACTATTTATGCAAAGTACTTTACGCACTAGGTGCTATGAAAAAAAAAACTAAGAAAACAAGTCATGGTCATTAGCTTAATCGAGCTTGCAATATAGCATATACAGAGTGTTTATAATTGCAAAAGATTTAGAAATTGCCCAATTTATCATCTTCATTTACAGATAAGAAAAAAATAGTTCCAAGGAATGCATTTGCCCTACCAGAACAGGTCTGCTAACTCTGAATCTTGTGCTCTTTCTACTTCAGAGCTCTTCCCTTCTTCAGTCACTTAATCCTGGTAACCTTTAAGGGCATGATGCTTACTAATTACTCTACTAGAGTGCAAGAAAAACAGAATTTCCTAGTAATATCTACATCTACTAACATATATTCATAGGGATGTGAAATCTGAATCAATGTGGCATTTTACTTGAGCATATAATTATTGTAGGTAGAATTCAAGTAGATTTGCATCACATTTAAATTATGTTCAGATTCCATCACAATAACATACTTTGTACTTACACACTCTTATGACAAATTAAATTGGTTCAAAATTGCTAAAGAGTAAATTAGTGTGTGTAAAAAAATCTTAAAATGTAGAACATATTGGACCCATTCATGAAGACTTTAGGAATTTATCCTAAGAACAAAATCAAATACATTTCCAAGATATATGTATATCACTTTTATTATACCTTAACTATTAATATAAATGTAAAGTAGTTTAAATGCTCAAATAGAAGACTAGTAAATAAAATTATTGTGCAGCTCCACAAGGACACACTGTTCAACCAATACTAATGATAGTAGTTAACAAAAATATTTAAAATATATTTGGTATAAAAGTAGCTCAAAGATGCCATGTAATCTTTAATTCCATTTTTATAATTTTTAACCCCAGTTTTATAAATTTTATACATGCATATTGAAAATATTCCAGAAGGATATCACTACAATGATAATAGTAGTCATTTTCAGGTAGAGAAATTATGGATGGTTATATCTTTTTATATTTAAGTACTTTCTGGTTTCCTTTTTAATAGGCATTAACTATGTAATCAAAAAATATACAATGATCTTGCCTTTAAACATTAAGATTATTTTCATTGTAACAGCCAAGGGTTACGTGCCACTTAATATAATGTCACTCTGGACAGTGAGGGCTAAGCCAAGTGAAGAAACCTGTAATGGGAAGAAGACTTAAGAAAGGGAGGAGAGAATTCTAAGACACAATAAAAAAAAAAATAATCTCATAAATTTGGATAAATTTGCTGTCAGTTTTACTTAGCTGGCCATCTGTCTTTATTTATTTGGACTTTCATTAAAAAAATCAAATAATTTGGAGAAGACTTGCATATGACTACATAGGTTTTTAAATGTATAAAAAGGATAATTGATATCCAATTGTAATACAATTAAGACTTAAATAACATTTGCAAAGGGCAAGGTTATTAATCCAATAACCTCATTCAGAAAAACATTCAAACAAAACCAGTATGCCATAGCAAAATAGCAATGATGATAAAATATGAATAAGGGGAAACCTAAGATCATTGACACTTTCCACTTATAGTGCTTCTTAGCTTTTCTGTGATTTTTTTTATCTCAAGTGGAACAATTAAAAATCTTCATTATAATTTTGTATATGCTTAGATAATGTGCCTCTGGCAAGAAGTTCTTGCTAGGTAATAATCATGAGTTTAATTGAAATTCTCTTAAATGGCTTTTCTCCAGATCAACTCTAACTTTGGAGGAGATGCTTTCCCCAGTCTTTCTCAGGTTCTTCCTATTATAAATCAAGATGATTTCTCCATGGCTTGTAAATCTTTTATGCCCAGTAATTCAAATAGACTTTAACTGGTCCTTATATTCCTCCAATTCTATAGGTGAAAGCAAATAACACTAATGCAAGTGAAGACCAAAAAGGAACAAGGCAACCGGCTGTCACACATTCTAGTATTTCGAGCTGATGTACAGATATCACACCACCAGGAACATGAGCTTGTTGTTAGAGTTTTTATTTCCCTTTTGCAGTGGACAGTGTAAAAATTTGTGAGATAATATGTATTCATGAAAATGTAACTGTCTAATGTTAACATGCTTTTAATATCATGTTTGGCAGGTTGCAATACAAAAGAATATCCCACAGATGTAGGTCAGTATAATAATTTTTATTTATGATCCATTTACATCTCTTGGTGATTTCATCTCTTTTCTACTGCAAAGCCCTCCCATAATCCTTTCTAGAACTTTCCTGTTGTTGGAAGTAGTTTAATTACATGTTTCTCAGCACTCATTTTTGATAACTTTACATTTTTATTATAAACTTAAGGATAGGACCCCTTATTTGGAGCAGGTGATGTTGGAACTATACTGTTCAGGTTTTTAAAGACCCTCCAAACTGCTTGGTTAAATTTTAGTTCTATTCCTGGTTTTTCTCACTCTTATGGCTTTTCATTATTTCCTTTTTTTGATTACTTTGAATTAACTGAGTATACATTCTATTATACTTAATGAGTGTAACGTATGCATCCTTCCTTATCTGAATCAAATCCATTATTAAAAATGTGTTGACTATTGATTTTTTAAATAATATAGGACTCTCTGTCATTATTCATTAACAGTGAAAATAAGAATGCATACCCAGCCTATTAAAACATCCCACCAAAATTTCCTCAGTAATAATTAATACTGAAACACCTATGCAAAACTCATGACTTTTGAATAATAGAAAGCACAAAAGCAACAATTACTTAATCATATAACACCTAATTATCTAGAACCTTATGAGCTTATTAGTACACATGTGTACAGTATACAATGATACTGCTGTGTAAAGTATTAGATATAAATTACTTTTCCTTCTAAGCAGATACTCGAAGAATAAATAATATTTTAAAGACATAGTGAATTTTAAAAAACCCTTAAGCAAAACAAAAGCAACAAAGAGTCAAAGTAGTTTTTAAAATCAAACTCTTGAAGACTTCCTGATTGAAGTTTAGTCGTGAAAAAAAGAGGAGGAATATGCAGTCAAGGGAAGAATGATAGGAGGGAACTGGAAGGGGTAAGAGAGACCATGTCTAACATTCATCCATGTCTAAGTTTAAGGCCATGTCCAAGTACATGGAACCAGGAAACAGTTTCTCCTGTTGGCTCTTTTAACTGTGAGAACAAATGTCTGTGAACTATCAATTGATGCCATAGATAACACAGGAGGCTTAAAACTCAAATTCCACGTCTGTTTGTCATTCACTGTGTGTCAGTAGAACTACTAATAATATGAGGATATGTAATACTCAAATTTGTGTCACGATCACATACCCTTGCCAAATTATTTTTATTTGTGTGATCTAAAATTTATTTAAAGATTTGCATCAAGTATTTATGAATTCTCTTCTCCCAATCCACACCAATAATTAAGTTGAACAGATTCCTTGCCGTAATTTCTTGCTGTGTGCATATGAGCTATTTGTCAACATTTTCACCATCCACAGTAGGCTATCTGGCCTCTATACTAGGCCTAAGATGTCTGGTTAGCGCTCTTCATAAAAAATTTTGAACGGTTAGCAAAAAAACATAAAATGGTGTCTTTTCTTCATACTTTATTGTTAGGCAGGTGATTTATACTGTAGCCCAATTGATCAATTTGAATGTCTTCTTGCTCCCTTCAGGAGCATTTAACCCATTTCCTATTTGCCTCTAGAACACTTGAGGGGAACGCTTGCTTCTGCAGCGTTTATCCTGAGATAACTTGCAGATTATAGTTCTAAGCTTACCCCTCAGAATTTGGCATGCACCCCCAATTCTTTTCAGAGAACTACATCAAAACAGGACTATAGTTGTTGGGACAGCTCTTTTGAACAGAAAACAGATGCCAAATGATCTGAAAAAAGGAATTGCAAAGGGGACAACTGTAGCCAGACTCTGTGGTGAATTTATGACACTGAAACGGTGTGATGAGAAGGTGACAATGTTTTCAACATTCCACAGTGACATCATGGTTGAAGCAGACAACCGAGATGGAAAGAAAACTGAGAAGCCATGTGTCATTGTGGATTATGATGAGAATATGGGAGCATTTTGGCTGGTTAGATCAGATGCTCACTTATCTAACTGAGTGCAAGAGTCACAAGTTTTGGTGTAAGAAATTCTTTGTCACCTTCTAAACATGACAGTGCTAAATTCCTACATCCTGTTCAAGAAAGACATTCCTGAGCACACAATCAGCCGTGTAAACTTAAGACCGACGTTAATTGAAAGAATGCTAGAAAAGCATCACAATCCAGGGCAGCTACATCTCCAAGGTTGTCCATGCTTTGATAATGGCATACCTCTTCACCTGTCCGCAAGACATTTCCCCAAGAGCACACCACCAACATAAAGGAAACAATCCACTGGTTGCTGCAAAGCATGCTGCTTGCACAATGACAAGGATGGCGAGAAGATCTGGAGAGAAACATGATATTTTTGCGCAGAATGTGATGTTCTACTTTGTGTTGTTCTGCACTTTGAAATTTACCATGCAAAAAAAATTATATTAAATACTGATCATTATATACATTTCTGTTACATTAGGAATATAGAGAAAAGTTCTCTTTAGAAATAACTCCAAGAACAGTTTTTATATTTTCTTTTCACATTGAAAACCAGTCAGATTTGCTTCAGCCTCAAAGAGCATGTTTATATAAAATTAATGTTGGCAGTGAGCTGCACTTTTTTTTTTAACAGGAAACTGATTAATTAATCCTTCATCAGAGCAAAAGCATCTGCATCAGTATCCCCTCCAGATACTACATCACCAACATTATGTAACATGCTTTCAAGGTTGTTAGTAACAGTGGTATTGGGAGACATACAAGCACTTATACATTATCTCACAATCAACAGTCCTAGAAGGATGTGCCCTAGAGATATCAAAAGAGCTATGATTGCAAAATGTTCTTTCTACTTGAATTCTTCTTGGAACTTTGATGGGTGGCGACAGAAAGCTTTTTACCTGAGCTTTGACTATTTCTTCCTCATCATTTAGTCCTTACACTTTGAACTCACTACAGCATTGATGTTGAGGCCATGCTCTCCCTGGACTGCTCAGGGCAATGACCGAGCACAGTGGTGGTAGTAAATTCAGGTTCCATCATAGCATTCTTCCAGTGCACAAGGTTTGCTCAGGAGGTCCGAATTGGCCCAGAGCTGCACCATGTCTGTGGCAGTGCTACCCAATCTTCTTCCTCCTCCTCCTCCTCCTCCTCTTCTTCATTTATTTATTTTTTTACTTTATATTGCTCATGTTACCCTTTTTAAAAAAATTAATTTATTTTAATTAGTTTCAAGTATACAGTACATTAGTTAGACATCTGTATAGTTCCTAAAATGATTCCCCCAATTGCTCCCTCCCTTCCCTGGCCCTCCACCTAGCCAACATATTAATGCTAACTGCATTCTCTATGCCGTGCTCCCCATCCCCATGACCATCTATCAACTACTGATTTGTACTTCTTTAACCCTTAACCCCATTCTCCCAGCTTCCCAAACTCCCTCCCCTCTGTCCATCACCAAATCTTTCTTCTTGTCCTCTTTAAGTGTTAGACCTGCTTCACACTCCGAATGTGTCCCTGCCTACTTCTGCTCCTACTCCCCTTTTTATCCTAGAATTTCTTGCATATGTTTCTCAGAGGACCTGAATTAATTTACCAGTTAACAAAAGTAAACTTTACAGAAGTCCATTAAGTTCCCTGAGTTTTTCAGATCCAGTTTAATAAAAGTTTTGGCTGAATATCACCTTTAAAATTTCTTCTACCTAAAACCAGTTACGTGTGTAGTGGGTTTAATAGTGCCCCCCAGAAAAGTGTGTCTGAATCCTAACCCTGGGAACCTATGAAGGTGACATTATTTGGTACAATCGTCTTTGCAAATATAATAAAACTATTAGGATGAGCTTCTTCCTGGATTTAGGGTGGGCTCTAAGTCCAGTGATCACTGTTCTTATGAAAGACAGAACAGAAAAACAGAGAAACAGGAGAAGGGGCCGTGTGACAACAGAATCAGTTTAGTGTGGTGGGTTGACAAGGCAAGGATTGTTAAGGATTTCTAGCAGCCACCAGAAGCTAAGGGAGAAACATGAAACAGATTCTTCCTCAGACCCTCCAGGAGCCAAGCCTAAGAATATCTACATCTCAGACCTCTAGAGCTATGAGGAAATAAATGTCTGTTGTTTTAAGCCACCAAGTTTGTGGTAACTTTACATCAACCTTAAGAAATTAACCAACAGTATTAGCTTACACTTGGCAGCTCTTATCTTCCTGGCAGTTCCTCCCTTCCCCACATCACTGAGAATTTCCTCAGCACATTGATTCATGAGTTCCTGCAAGTCACTAGGGAGACTGTGCAGCCTCTCCCACTGAAATCTCCTCATTCTTGATTTTTAAATTGCATGTCTCACAGTCCTTAAATCTCTCAAGACATCTCAGACTTGCTTTGTAACTAAACTTTTTTTTTTTTTTTTTACAAAATAGTCACCCTTAATCATTACTTCTTTTTTAAATCTTTAAAAGTATTTAAAGAATATGGTACTAGTCTTACCCTATTAGGTGAATGGCTGAAATATAGCTAAGGTGTAATGTAAGAAATTCTCTCACTCAGAATGGCCAGCACATTTAGCTAGCATTTTGGCATTTTTTTTTTTTTTTTTTGGTAGCAAATTATAGCAAAGCCTGTCAGAAGTTGTTATAGCAAATTTTGCAATGTGATAATGTAGACTGAGAGATATCATTAAATAAAAGAAAGTAATGTCATAGATTTCCCTTTTGAACACTGCACGGCAGGGAGATTCAGAAGAAATAAGCCACACACATAGTGTTTTATCTCCAGTCTACTCTCTGCCCAATAATTTTTAGAGAATATAAAAATAGTCACATTGTAGATAAAGTTTTTACCTTAAAATTGCCAATTTTGGCTAAAAGGGAGCTTTATCAAAGCTGAGTAATTTTCAGAATAAGTATAATTCTAAATATATTTCTCAAATATAACACCAGTACTAATATTAGCAGAGGTTCTAATATCACTGGGGAATTTGACATGTCAGTAAGACATATTCTTTTATGAACTAAAGTGTTTGCTCCATTCCCCTTGTTTTCACCTTATCTGGTAGTGAGATTAGAAATTTCCAAATTCCTCAATCTGAATTTCTGTTCAAAAGATTCTGTTCATAAGATTTAAGAGAGGTAAGAACTAGAGATGAGAGTATTAGGAGAGAAGTATTTAGGGGTGTAGGGCTAAGTATCTTTTCAGGGTATCTTGAGATGTTTTTATCATTGAATCACAGTATGTTGTGACTAGAAGAGTCTTTCAATATTGTTTCTTCTAACTTCCTCAGTGTTAGAGGCAGAAGATGGAGATCTCTCTAATACCATGAGAGGAAACTTCTGTTGATGTTTATAATTTTCAACTACTTCTAATTCCCCATATAGTTATAGTCCTCCTTCTCACATTAAAGTTTTTAGTCTCCAGAGTCATGGGAAAGATGAATAGACATTAAAGCAACAAAATAAATGTGGCACATTTCACTGAGTTCTCTTTTAAATTAAAATTTGGGGACATTTTAGGGTTTATGTTCTTTAAAACTTTTATGTATGCAAATTATATTCTTTGAAATGTGTATGCCAAAAAAATAGATTTTGGTTTTCCCAGATTGCCTAATATTGTGTTTGTTGGTAAATGTACAGAGAGCTGAAAATCTGGTTAGAAACTTATTAGAGACTTTGGTAATTTTGCATTGCCTTAAAACAGGATGTTATTAGCATTGCAACTAGAGAAAACACTATTGTTGCCAGAACGTCTGTTTTTTCAGTGTTTTGCAACCCATATAAGAACTTTTAAAAAATGAAATGAAACTTTAATCTTCTAAACTAGTGTGTGTTTAAAAATGTTTACTAATCTACAGATTCAAAATTATAACCCGGCTGCATTTTATTAAATATTTTGATTGAAATATTTAATTGAAATATTTAATTTCCCATAAGAAAAAAAATTAAAATTGATGATTTAAATATAACTAATTTCAAACAATTTTACATTATATTCAGGTTATTGATTCAAATAAGAAGTTTAACGCATCTAGTAAAAGTGCAAATGGAAACGAAGAAAATTGAGAATAATCTGAAATTTAATCTGAAATTAAGATTCTGGGGGAAAAAATCCCAGATCTCAGTGTAAATATGATAACATAGGCAATGGATGATAAAGGCTCAGAGTTAATGCATATTTATCATGTGCCAGGTACTAATCTCAGCAGAAGTACAAAGAAGATATTTTTATTGTCTGCATTTGCCAACAGCAATAATGTCAGCACAAATAGTGAATGGGAGTTAAGCAGCACTCTTCAATCTAAAGATCTGGATATTGAGTTGAAAATGAGTTCATTAGTTTAGAGAATCCATGTGATATTTGTGAAGAAACTACTTGAACAATACTGCATGAAAAGATCATTTCTTGCAACTATATATATTTTAAAGTCTAGTTTATCTTCCTGGGGAAATATACTGAATGCAATTTGTAAAACCTCCCTCTGCCAAATATAATAAATGACCCCAAGTCACTTTTAAAAAGATAGAAAGAAAAAAATTGTAGAGCATAAAGAAGCAGACTAAGCCAAAGGACAAAAAATATATGTAACTTCAAGTATACAAGTTGTAACGTGTCATCAAGGGGCAAGAATTTCTCAGAATTATCTCACTGTTATTTTTCAACTTGTTCAAAATGAATCAAATGAGTGGATGCTGGGGATGTTCCAGCATCATCAGATGGGAAGGAGAAGCAGGAGAGATGGGGTGGGGACATGAGACTTGTAATATATAATCTTTTTTTTTTTTTTTTTTTTTTACCTCTAATATAATGGCTCCACATGGAGCTGATCTATTCAGGTTTTCTATTTTATTCTCTGGGCAAGGAAGAAGGTCGAAAATCCAATTATTAACCAGAACTAAATATGTCTAAGTATAATTAGCCACTTAACAGAATGAAGAGAAATATGAAGGAAAGAAAAAAAAAAGATAAGAACTACTGAAGTACTGTCACCTCTTGAGAAACACACATAGGAGGAAGCTTGAATTACAAATCTCTTTTCCACATCCCCTCATGGCTCATACAGAGGAGGATGACATCTGAATAGAGTGCATAAAACTGTGAAAAGCACAATAACTGCCAGAAACTGTTTCTCTCAAACTAGAGAAAATGTCCGGCAGAGCCACACAGTGGATTTTACATAAATTGAAGTAATGATCTAAAACCCAAGTGCAGTCTTCCATAAAAAGCCGTTAAAATCATCTCCCTGCTTCTCCTCAATTTCCTTGCCCTCTCTCACTCCATAGCAGTTGGATGGACAAACCACCCTAACCCAGTCAATTTTGACTTTCTTCATAACCTGCTTTATAACTGACTGGCCTTCAAAGTGGCCTGGTAATTATATCACATTTTCCTTGTCAATGTACTTTTGCTATCTCCTGGAGGATTTCAACTCCTTGGGACTCTCCTCAAAACTCCTTAAATCTACCTCTCTCCTCTTTTCTCCACCGTTGACTTTTCTTTTTCTTTCACTGACTAAAGTAATCACAACAGAACTTTACACACACCACATGGACATCTACCTGTCCCCAGCATATGAACCCATATGCTCTGCCTTCTCACTTGGGTAAATGTCCATGCCCCCATCCTAAGACCTTCTGCTATGAATGGATTATATATTTTTTTGCCTACTTAAGGACACCAGTCTGTGGTTTTCCCTTATTTTTTCTACATTTTCAGATTTTCTCTGCTAGATCATTTCTATCAGCATGCTGTTTTCTCTTCTCTTAAGAAAATAATCTTAAATACACTTCTACAATTCAGCTACTACTCACATTCTTCGCTTTTTGTTGCAATAAATATTTTTGAATGATTTGCCCATATTCACTGCCTCCCATCCCTTCCATGTTATTTTGTCTTTACTCACTCTGATTGGGCTTTCGTCCTAACACTAAACTGAACCAACTCTAAATATGGACTTGAATGACTTTCAAGGGTCAGTCCAGTGATCAGGTTCTGCTTTTCACTTTACTCGATATTATGTGACACTCTGCTTTCATGACACATTGCTTCTCCTGGTTTTTTGCTATTTGACTAGATGCTTTGTTCTCAGTCTTGCACATTCATCTTTTTTCCTGATATCTGAACTGAGTGCTCCAGGTTTTGGTCCTTGGTATTTTTCTAAGTTCACTCTCCATAGTTCTATAAAATATCCTACAAATAACACTCAAATTTAATTCAGTAGCCTAGAACCTTCCTTAATTCCACATTTATATTTATTACTTTCTTAATGGCTGGCTGCACTTTGATGTCTAATAGATTTCTCAAATATAAAATGCCTAAAACAAGATGGACAACTCTCCATCCCAAACTTACTCTGTCTGCAGTGCTCCCTGTTCCTCTTTGTGGCAACTTCACCCCTCTAATTGCTCAAACAAAATTTTAGGATCCTTCTTGACTCTTCAGTTTCACAACTGATGTCCAATGCATGAGGAAAGCTTTAGGCTCCACTTTCAAAATAATCCATCTTTCCTGCTCCACCACTAAGACCTTCATGCAGTCATAAATCTCTGGAATGAATTAATATAATAATGCCATAATAATTTCCTCACTTTTACTTTTGTCTTCTGCATTCTTATTTTCAATATTATGGAGCATTCCTTTCAAAAAAATATTTTGAAATGATGGATTTACAGGAATTTATAAAAAATTGACCAGAGAGGACCCATGTACCAGTTACAGATGGTTACATCTTACATAACTACAGTTTATAAAATACTATGACACTATAACATACACATTGGTATAATCCACAGAGTTTATTCAGATATCATCAGTTTTATATGAGCAGTGCTTCTTTTAAAACATTATTAGATTCAAAAATTTGCCCAAATGTCACCTTTTTATAGAAGTCTACTCTAACCTTCCTATATAAAATTGTAAACTCTGACCTAAAAGTTAATAATCCCCTTTACCGTGGACTATTTTTTTCCATAGTAGTTGAAATCTATCTAATATTCTACATTTATTTATTATGTTTATTTTCTATCTTCTTTCACTAGACCACAAAACACGTGAACAAGAATAATTTCTGTTTTGTGCAATGATATGGAACAGTACTTTTTCTAAACTCAATAGTCTTGAGTATTTGAAAGAATGATTGAGCATTCACAACTGGGGGATTTTATTTTTGCTCTTAATCTCTATTTGTTTTGAAAGACCTGTTCATTTCCCTAGAGTATATAAAATTCTGTGTTGATTAATTCATTAATTCCTGCTCCTATGTGTCAAATGTTAGCATCTCTTCCCAACTCCACATTCATAATGTCGTAAGAGAAGCTCGAATGGCCACAGGGGAATATTTATAACAGGTCCATCAGTAAATGCTACAAGTTAGCATTCTGCACCCTCAGAAGTTATAAACATTTATTAGAACATCATTGAATCACAACAATTTATTCACAATTTATAATTTTTAATTAAAATTATGTTTTCCATGCCAAATTTCAGTTATTGTGCAGATGAGTGGCTCACATACAAGTGTACATTTTCTTAATTAATTTTCTGCACAATAAAATCTGTACAAACTGTAAATTATTTCATGGACCTCTATAACAGTGCCTGGCCAGCATAGATTTGCTAACAGATTATCTATCCAAAAAACAAAAAAAAAAAACCTACTCTTATAAATACGTTGTCTAAGGCACTGGACTAGATACACGCATCAAAAAGTCATAATAGCAAAGGAAGGAAAGTGTTTTAAGGAATTCTTGTCTAAAAAGGTTATTAGCATGTGATGAAAATCAAAAAGAAAAAGGAAATTTTTTCACAGTCTTATATCAGCAGTTAATCTGGAAGTAAATAGTTGTCTTTACAGATAAATAGAAATAGTCACTACAATGTGTATTGCTATATACATTTCTCTGAGATATTATCGTTGTCATCTTTTCAAGTTAACAGTGATCCCAAGAGCTTAGCAGGAACATGTAGAGAGAGAATTTGCACTCAGAACAGCTTAAGAGCTTTTTATTACAGTTCTTTCTAATGTAGCTGTATCACTACAATATTCTTTATAGGATGTTTAAAAAACCAGGTATATAGACTTCAGTTCACATCAACTGCTACCATGTAACTTATTATTTTTAACAATTGTTCTGTATTTTTTCAGTCTCTTTATACTTTTATTATAATTCTCACACAAGTAGATATGAACTTCTGTCTCTTTGTGACTAGTCCTCCAAGTATCCTATAGTGCTGTAGGTATTTCATTTCCACTGTTGACTATAATTTAAGTAGAATATCTTTTATATCACTTGGAGAACTGTATTAATGGCTATATCAATTTCTCGATCTTTTGGATTACCAAAATACTGTTATTTTGCTATTGTGACCTGAGGTCAGGGTAAATAAAATTTTGAATAAAAGTCTCCAGTTTTTTTCCTAATAAGCCCCTTGAACAACTACACACACACACACACACACACACACACACACACACACACACACACAAGGAAATGTAGCAGGAAAAAAAATTATTGATTAACTGTCAATTTCTTTGTGCATCTCTTTAAGGATCAGAGTAGTGATAAAGTCAACCTTAGCTACATACAAAAATCAATCGAGGTGCTTTTTAAAAATCCTCAACCTGGATCCAACCTAGTACAATTCAATCTTCATCACAGTGTTTTGGGCCCAGATATATTTTAAAAGTTGCCCAGAAGATCTTAAGATGGATTCAGGGTCATGTACCACTGAGTTAGATACAAAACTGTTTGGTTTAGACATAGATAAAGTTCTTTTGCTAATTTTAAATATAATATTGCTAAGGGAAACTTTAATTATCAAATTTAACTTTATATTGAATAGTAATACATTACATGCACATTAATGCTACCTCAGTATTTAAATTAGAAAATTATTCTCTTTAAACAGTTAAAGCTTCACAACACTATTTGCTACAGGGTTAAAACAACCACTGCAAAGGTGCTTTGGGATGGCACAGAAAAAGTTTTCTAGGCCACAAATATCCTTTATGACAGGGGAAAAATTACGTGAGGAATCGTATATTGTGAAGGAAACTTTGGAAAGCACCGAGTCGAGAGACCCAAAGGATGCCTTTTCCATGGTCCCACGTATTAAACAAGATTAAAGATGTTGGCAGCCCCTGTCACGTTGTCAGAGCCTTCATTTTACCCTGGAAATCCAGTGTCCTCACCGAAATAGGGACCTTTGGCACTGTCTGTTTTGGCAAACAGAGGAGTACATTATTAACCTATGGTCAGTTCTTTAAAAACTTGTTATTTATAAAAATGACAAATGCATTTTATAGCTGAATAGTGTTGGTGTTAACAGCGGAATATGGTCATCTTCTCACAATAGCTCTGACTCCTATTTGGATGGTAGGATTCTTGGCCGTGACTTATAAGATATATTTACTTTGGAACAAACTAAAAACTGGTTTTCATATTGAGGCATAATGAAAATGTACTATTTGTGATTTTTTTTCAAATTTCTGTTCAATAGTCCTGTCTTTTCTATATACTTACCTCTTATAATGCAAACAATTTATTAATGTTTAGATGCATTCTTATAATAACTATATGAAATATATATTATGCAAAATCCACATATATTTTACTTAAAGTTTTCAAAAAGAACAATACACACATATATATTCTAATTCCATTATTAAACAGAAACATAATCCTGAACAAAAAATAAAATGCATTAAGAAACTTGAATTTAAATAATATCTATAGGAATTTTTTGTTGTATTTTTTTTTATTTATATAGAAGATATCTTCTTCATCTGTTGGTAAGAAGAAAAAGAAATAGAATATTTCCAGGTACTAGGAAAGTAGGTAAAAAAAAATTCTCTAAACTAAATTAACAAAAAATAATGGACTCCATATTTCTTTTGGTTCAAAGCAAAGAGAACAGATTTTAGTCATATGCAAGAGTTTGGTCACTACCTCAACCTCTTTTAGCTGTGTGATTTTTAAATCAGTGATTTCTTTAACCTTGATTTCTTCATGTGTTCAATGGAGAGGGAGTTTGATAAAGTCAGAGGTGATTGTGAATTTTAAATGAAATAATAAGAGAAAACACTTTGCAAACTCTGAAATACTTTTTACATACAAACTTTAATTAATAGTGTTAATAGTACTCAGTGCATAAAATCACATGTGGATTTTAAGAGAGTTATTATGGGGAGTTCCGTGGTAGGTAAAATACTATCTACTGTGGTTGAAGGAAATTCCAAGAGGTTTTGTGGATAAGATGGCAGGTAAACTATGCATACATTATGCTTGAACTTCATTTGACTGAAAGAATCCTGGGGAAAAAGAACATCATAAGTAAGAGAAGAGCTCTAAAATCATGAGATGCCTTGGTAATTGGATGGCTGGATATTGAATTGTAAATAAGGATACATAGAAAATAATTATTGCTAGGTAGGTTTGGATCATATTATGACATACCTATGATACCAAGAGGACGAATTTGTGCTTTAATCCAAAGGCAACAGGAAACTATTGAATAATGATGGTATATTTCAAGTCATGTTTCAGATGGAACAAAGGAATAGGAATTTGTCGGGCACCAGACACTTTGTAGGACACCATTGCGTGGCCCATATCATTATTCCAATTTTAAGTATAGAAAACTAAGCCACAAAGAAGTTAAAAATATGCCCAGGGACATTCAGCCAAGAATTCTGGAGCCAGGACTTAAATCCAAATCTATCTGGCTTTAAATCTTTCCATTACTCCATGGAGCTTTTTTGATTAATCTGACAAGTGTGTGTTGAATTTTTTGGAATAAAGAGGCAAAGAAGCAATGAAATCACAAAGGAAGCTTATTCAAGATGCAACAGACATCTAAAGAAATGTGAGTTCAAACTAAAAGTGTTTGATTTTAATGGAGCATTTTTAGGACTCATTAGTTTGAGTCTTCTATTTTCTGATTGCCAAAAGTACTATGCACTTATTGATTTATTTTTATTTCAGAATTATGTAAAAATAATTAAATTTTTCTTGAAAATCATGTAAAATTCAGAACATTCCTAATTGTACATTCTTAAAATGTACCTACCTAGTTTAATTCTCATGGTGTTGTATATTATATGATTTAACCAAACATGAAAGGATTCATAGGGAGTAGACTCTTGAGGGGTCCTCTGGAATGACTCATATCCTAAAGGGTTTACTAGGAAGACAAGCCAGAAGAGAAAATCTACTCTAAAGTCCCCATATATATTTCCTTTGTCCCAGCATATTAAAAGGTCTCTGCTGAATAAAATGATTTCTACTTTCAGGCTCAGTACCACTTTAGTTCTTAGATAATTTTTATGGTGATAGAAAAGACAACCTAAAATGACTGAGTCCTCCCTGTTGTGTTTATTAATATTAAACTACTTCCTGGTAAGATGAATATACTAGTTTAGGGGCAACAATTGGTATCCAGTGTTCTTCTCCAAGTCGTCTGTCCTGTTAACCTAGCCAAGCAACAGTGCCTCCGGAATTAGCCCTGTATTTCATAGTTGCCTCAAATCACGACCCTCTTTTGCTTTCTAGGAGAGCCAATATTTTGTGCTGAGCATCTGTCCTGAATCCTTATCCTAAGGATTAAACCAGCTGTTTGAACCTGGCTGTCCAGCACCTCAGTTGTCAGCCTTCTTTGGATGCTAGACCTTTGTTCCATTACAGATATGTATTAACTGTGAATTGATCTCCCAGCTTACAGCTGCCTGCCTGCCTGTCTGGCTGCCTGCCTGGACTTCTCAGCATTGCTTAGCCCAAAATCTGTCATTGTGCTCTTGTACTTGAGGCTCCAACATTAGCTGAAATATGACTGAGACTATGTCTTTCACTCACCTCCTATCTCTTCATCCAGGTGTCACATCCTTGTTAGTTTTCTTGTGATAGAAGGTGGGTCCAATCTAGTCATGCATCCTTTCTCCTTTCCACTGCTCCAATGTTGGGTTGAATTAATATGACTTAGAGTTGACATAATCAAAAGATAGGAATATTTATGATGGTAGGTAATAGGAACAAATCCAGAAAAGCAGCTGAGTTACAAAATAAGTAAATGTGTGTTCTCCTGTGAATATAGGTAGAACAGAAAAATTTCACAATCTAGTGCAATTTGGGAATCCAAGCAGATATGTAAACATGCAACTTATGTATGGGGATTCTGTTTGAAGGTTAGGGGGCCCAGGCAGGATATGTGGAACCCTCTGGTGTTTTATACCAAAATCTCCTTCTATAGAATATTGGTTGGATAAGTCAAAAAGACTCTTTCTTAAAGAGACTGGATCCCACAAAGGTTATTGGGACAGAAATAGAGGAAAAGGTAATGTTGCGGTTTCTAAATTATATTGTGAAGTGGACATTAGATTGTGGGTAAACTTCAGATGTAAAAATATTAAAAATGGAAATGGATATTGGAAAAGATGACTTAATGGTGATTCATCTGAATATGAATTCAAGTTCCTTAAATTGCCTCAGGCCAAGATCATCATTGAGCCTCAGTTCATGGAAAGGGCAGTTACAGATACATAGATCGTAGCTCTAAATTTATTAGTTTATTCCTAGTAGTCATCTCACTAATAATATTTAAACATAACTGTGGCCAGTAAACCACAAAAAAAGTGACATGAATAATTTTAAGTGTTGCTATCTTTCTGGACATTTGTAAATAATTACTAAATGTATTTTTTACTCTTATAGAAACCTGAGATGAAAAGCTCATCTTTAGGTAGTGTCTGTGAAGTTTGTGGAAGACCTACATATAAGAAACCAAACATTTTTCTCCTTCTTCCATTATATCATAGGGCTAAGATATGATTAAAATACCATAGTTTATTGGGATATATTAGCCCATAATTTATGGAGGTATGTATAGAATGGTCTACATCTACATCTACAAACAAGAGGAAATAAAAGAAGTTCTGCTTACATAGAATAGTGCCTTGTCATCCATAAAAAAAGATTTGAGAATAAGGAATCAACTTCTTGTCTTTTTTTAAATATATAGACAGGTCTCAAAGTAGTGTGATTTTCTGCCAAGCCAAAGGACATATTGAAGCTATTACTTTAATGTGTATTAATGTAGGAATGGCTCTGATCGATTCAATCCCAATATTAATTGCAATTTTATTGTTTCAGCTTTGTAATAAATTTGAATGGTCTGTAAAATTAAAATGTACATTTTCTTCCTGCAATGTAGCAAGGAGTATGGTATAACATATTAAGACTGATCACAATATGAAAAATGCTAGCAAAATACATTTAGGAAACAATTTATAGGAAGCTATACAGGCTTCATTCATGGTAAAGCAAACTCACAAGTGTGTGCATGTGTGTGTGAGCAGGTAGGTAGGATCTCACCAGAGGATCTGATAACAAAAAGACAATTAAAAATAGTCAAAAGACTTGAATAGACATTTCTACAGAAAGATACACGAATGCACAGTAAGCTCTTCAAAAGGTATTTAACATAATTTTTTATTAGCAAAAGACTAATGAAATACAAAATAAAAAAAACCTTTTTTTTTAGAAAATAACTATTAAAAAATAAACTAGAAAATAACAAATGTTTGCAAAAATGTGGAGAATTTTGAAACCCTTGCGTATCATAGTAGGAATGTAAAATAGTACAGCCCCGTGGAAATCTGTTTGGCAGTTCCAAATATATTAAAAACATAGTTAACATATTAACTATATATATAACATTAACACAGCAGTTCTCTTTTTTGGTATATACCCAAAGGAATATTTGTAAAGAAATATGTATACTTGAGTGCTATAACAGCACTATTTATAATAGCTAAAACATGGAAACAACTCAAATTTATATCAGTTAATGAATGGATAAACAAAATGTGGTATATCCATAAAATGGAATTTTTTTTTGACTGTGAAAAGGAATAAAGTATGACATATGCTTCAATACTCGTGAGCAAGAATCTCCACTTTTCAAAATTTACGTTATGCCATTTTGCTTTTACAAAAGGCCTACATTAGTACCTGCTTTTGCTAACCAGGAGAAATTAGAAGATTTTCACTTTTAAAGAAATGGTAATTGCTTCTTTGCTTTATGGCTATTTCAGCTTATGAAAGTTTTCGTAGGAACACTGTATGTTCAGATAGTGGGGAAAAACCTGAACCTGAAGACACCGTACTATGGGAAAAAAAAAGCCAAACACAAAGGCAGTGTATTGTATAATTCTGTTTGTATGACATGTCAAGAATATGGAGGTTTTGAGAGGGTGATGAAAATGTTCTGGAATTAAGAAGTGGTGATATCTGCACAGCATTATACTTAATTGTGCACTTTATAATGGTTAAAGTGGTGAATTTATGTTATGTGAATTTATCATACTAATAAAAGAGTCACACATATAAAACCACACAGAATCACAATAAAGACACAAAATTGTACGTTCCAAATGAAAATATAATTCACAAAATATAGGTAAGCATGATGCACTCAGTGAGCATGTAAGTGAATTTTCTAACAAGGTGTTTCAAAAGTCATTTTTAATTAAATTTTTGGAACTGGGAAATATGGTTTTTCAAATATCACTAAATCTTGGGAAAGGCAAGAAGGATCATATTCAAATTCTAGCAAACAATATCTATGCCCTTTTCATAATTAAAAACTAAGAATCCTGCTTTTTTCCTACATTTTAATTTCAAGCTTATTTTATCACTGTTATTCAAACAATTAAATATTTAGATGGCCTATCAATATTTGTTAGCTTTTGTTTTATTCTAACTTAAACATATTATAATTTTGAGGTTTCTTGGTCAAAAAATTATATTTTGATAATTATAAAAGCGTTATTTTAGTAGATTAAATACACATTTATAGTACATTTATATATAGTTTTAAAGTATGTTTTTATGACATTATTTCCCATATTAACCCCAGATTCTTTCATCACCATCTTAATATAAAAATTCTAAAATTTATTTAAAAATTGAAAAATTTAAATACTTTCAGTAAGGTATCTAAACTTTGTACTTGAATTAAAATGAGCTTAAGTGTTGAGCTTTATGTACATTTGGAAAATTCTTTCTAAAACTACCTACAAAATACTAAAATCCATAGCTTACCTCTGAGTGGATTCACCATCGAGGCTTATCTACACATTTTATTTTTCTTGTTTATTTAGTAGAGTTATTATTTAATTAATGGAGTGATATATGAAAAATGCACTGTATAAATTATAAAGTTTAAATGTGCTCCTGTTTTTTTTTTCTTCTTAAACTAAACTTATTTAATTTGTTTAAATGTTATGTTATCAAGATAAAGGAGAACAATACTACCTATTCATTTATTTCCTCTTCATTTATATATAATATACAAGCAATGGCTCAATTCTTGAACAATACACTTGGGCAAAACATACTTTTTCTGTTCCTTTCTTTTGGTATGATTGTCTTTTCTAATTAAATAGCCTTTTAAAAGTGACAAAGAACACTTTACATGTTCATTTTTAATTTAATATCTGTTGGTGATTATATTTTAAGAAGTCTTTGTTTCTTGACTGTTATATAAAGCTATAACAAACATATATAAATAATTTGTGTGTTTTCTATTTCTTATAGATTCTACAAAGAAATTAAAGATGTTCTTGAAGAATTCCATGGTAATGGTGTGCTTGCAAAGTATAATCCTGAAGGGGTAAAGTTTCTTTTTTCTTTATATCAGTTTTATATAAGTACTTAGAGAAGGGATTTCTTAATGATTAGTATTTGAAATATATATATACTGTATACTATTTGCCATAACAGAAACAAAATAAAATTCATGGTAAAATGATATTCTGGAAGATAACATTAAATGTTGTACTTATTATTTTTTAATCCAAAAATATTTCATTGATGAAAGTAACATTTCTGTATTTTTTATGTGAAAAAGTATAGATCATCTATAATATAATTCTAGATTCTTTCCTAGAAATTAGAAAACAGGATTAGATAGAAGGGGAGAGAAAGTGTACTGACACTCACTTTATGACCTACAAATTTAAACCTGAAATGACCATTGATGTGAGGTAGGGAGATTCCTCCTTTCAGGGAATTATTCCCTTGACCGAAGAATAGATTTTGTGATGGATATAACTGATCCATTAATTAAAGGACCAGATTTGACAAAAAGAGGGATTTCTTCCCTCTTTCTTTTACCTGTTGCCTGTAAGCTTAAGAGTCCCTAAAATTCTTTCCCTGTAAGAACTTAATGCCTCATCGATTGCTTTTGAACACCAACCTTAAATGAATGCCTTTCCCTTCTTAATTATTTGTTAGATAACCTTCCATTTAATGTTAGCTGAGAGATGTTACCTTTTAAATGTTTAATGATCATTGCTGTGAGTTCTTTTGCAGCTTCACCAAAGCTAGGTTTGCAGGAGTTAAACTGCCCTTTGCAAAAGATCCTTTTGTCCTGGATGTATTATCTAGCCATCCAGATAGATTCATTTGCTGATTAAAATGTGATTTGTTTTTTGTTATCATCATTATTGTGGTTTTCAGTATTTAAAAGAGCACAGTTCTTGGTTATCCTTTAATATTGTACTTCTCTGGGATTCATAGGGCTTACACATTTTAGTCAAACCCAATTTCTAAAATCCAACCTTAAAATGTTCATATTGTTTTATAATTTCCTTTTAGCATTTCTAGTAATTAGCTTTTTTATGTCATATTTTTTATTCTGTCTGCATTATGATGCATTACTGTACCTTTTAAAACTCTTTAACCTAAGATTTATTTTTTAAATAAAATTAATATTTAGTGCCTACAAATTATGGAGAATATAGGGCAATTTAAAGCCGTTCCCATTTTTCATATATCAGGAAAACAAACAAACAAACAAACAGATATCTGGCCTGCATTTCTCTCACATTTTATTTTCCTGGATGCTGCAGAGTGAGAGAAAAAAATGTTGGCAGATAAATTTGTAGAACTAAAAATCTCAACAACCAAAAAAGCAGAATGGGAAAGTTAAAGATGTCAACTTCACTGAATTGCTATAAGACACCAAACATAATTAATATTTACATTTCCAATCATACTTGAAAACATGAATGTTACCTATATGCAGAGATGAAACCGATTTTTTCTCCCTAAAGACAGCTAATGGCTTTAAATTCAGTTGAAATGTGATATTATTTGCATAGTAGCCTTTTTTCTTCAAGGAGTTCTTATATAAAGGACTCACAAGACTTAGTCTTATTGATATTATATATTTAATGAGGATTATCTGTCACTATACTGGATTTATTGAGGTAATTACTAGATTCATTATTAGACACATATATGATGTCAGACTTTTAAATAATGTAACACCTCTCTATAAATGCACAGATCTGCTCTTGAAATGCATTATTAAAATAATGAACAATTGGAAAACAAAAAAGTTGGATCTCACTGTGATCCAAAATAATTATAATTTAAGAGTGAAACCACTCTGTAATGTTAATACTGGTATATATTTTCCCTTCGAGGAAAAGATTAAAGTTCATATGACTCTTTTAGACACCGATACCTACTTCACAAAAGTCAATAAGAAATAATTAGGACTGTTTAAGGGTGAGAAAGAAATCCTTCAGTCCTAAGATTCTCGTCAGTACATGACTCCACCCAGTTTGTAAAAGGTTACACTAATAGCATGAAGGAATTCATAATAAATTCATAAAGAATCATAGTATCAATTCACATGTGAAGTTCTCTCTATTGACTAGTCAAGTTGAGCCCAAAGTTATTTGTCATTGGTGACTATGTAATAATACTCAATTATAAAAGAAAAATTAAAAAGTGATTAATTTGGTCTGATTTTAGAATGAATAAATAATCCTTTATTTTCTAAAATGAACATGGCTTGTATCAGCCATATAAGGTAAATTGCTTCTCCTCTTACAAAGTAAAGCTGCTTAAATGCTAGATGCATTATTTTTATCATTCATTTGAATTACTGAATTTTAAAAGTGCTGTATATAAAAACTTAAGCCAGTGAAAATGTGACCTGTTAGTCTATTGTAATAGAAAAGAAACATTAAGTATAATATGAGTGACACATTTATTTTTAATTCCTGTCTTTTAAAGATTATTTGATATTGGTTCTTTGAAAACTAAAGGAATCATAAAATATAAATCTAAACAATAACTTTAAAGATTCTCTAAAAGTAAAACGTTTTAAAAAACCTTGATTCCCAAACAAATAAGATCACAGAGTTTTTAAGTAAAGAAACTCATTTTCAGAAAAGTAAAATGACTTTCCAAAATTAACTGGCTAAGTTCACAACAATAACCATAATTAAAACCTATGTATCTGGAATCCCAGTGTAAGACTGATGTCCTTTCTTCTTCACTTCATTGATTAGGCCATAGAATGAAAAGGAAGACCTTGAGAGATGAGTAGAATAAGGGGAAGGGGAAAGTGTTTCACATAAGCAATGTCATTCAGTGTGCATGAAATAGTACACCGAATGACACTGCATATGTAACAAGTATAGCATATTCCAGTGCCCATAATTATTACTGACTCATACCTAACAAGGTAAGAGATTCCTATTAGTCTCCATCTAATCTTATGTGAAGAATATAAATTGTATGATTATGGCTTATTTATAGTAGCCATTCAGTCTTAGTGAGGGTATTCATAGTAAACCAGAGTCAGGACATTAAGATATAAATTATTCATGAGTGTAGTGGAATTTTATAATAAGAAATAACCAGTTTGAAATGAATGCCATATATATATCTCCATCCATCCACCCATCCATCCCTGGATTTTAAATTTAATTCTATATTTTCCATTTACATCTAAAGTTATGGGAAGAAATTAATTAGTGGCATATGTATGGAAAGATATTTTTAAAGGTATAGAAAGAGGGTAGGCATATTCTTCTAAAAGAAGGAAATATTAGGAGTGAGGACTAAGTAGTCATAATCTAATATATCTTTATACATACTGTATATTCCCTAATCTCTATAGGGCTTTAATCATACTGTATGTGTTATTCATTATATTTATAGCATGTCAGTTAGACTGTTTGCTTATTACCTTCAAAGATTGATCTGTTAGCAATTCTCAAATTTTAGCTTGCATCAGAATCACCTGGAGAGGTCTTCTTAAAACACAGATCTCTGCCTGCTCCCCACCATTCTCCTTAGTTTCTATGTTTCCAGGGTGGGGTTCAAAAACTTGTATTTCTATCAATTTCCCAGTTGACTCTGATGCTGCTGTTTTGGAACCACATTTGGAGACCCATGCATCCTAGGATATTTTTAAAATCAATCTGTGAACTTGACCTTTTGGTTAAATTATCAGGGATAATGAGATAATGAGTATAATTTATCTTACATTAATAAATGTATTCTTTCTTTCCTGGCATGCACAGAAACAAGACATTCTTAACCAAGTAAGACATTTTCTTTTCTATTAAAATCTATCTCTCTTCATTCTCATGTGAGCTATACATTTCTCATCTGTATTACTGAGTTATACTTCTGCATCAGTAAGATTCGTATAATATGCAAGATTCTCTATAATACTTATAAAGTTATAATTGATTGTTATCTGTGAAATCAAAGTCTGAAATGGAGGAGTTGATACATTAATGGAATCAAAAAGTGTCCAGACTGTGGGCTTTAGTTTTATAGAGTCTTGAATTAATTTTCTAATTTCAGCAAACATAATCAGATTTGTATAAATTATTTATTTAAAGAAAATCCTAATTTATTAATTTACAATAAGAAGTTTAAATTGCATTTAGATATAGTTTATGAGGACTTTTTAAAGTTTGATCTACAGTGCTATTAGAATTTGTGAGGGAAATGTAGCTAAAAAGCTATTGATTTTTGCCCTTTCAGGGAAAAAAGAGTAACCCACCTTTTCTAGGAAAGTCTATTTTATAAAGCAAGTCTTAGGTTCATAGTTAAGTTGGATGTAGAGAACTACAACACATTTTGGGGGTCTCTAAATGGATTGTTATATCACGTTAGGAATATATCTTACTAATACACATGTGTCGTCTAAAGCTATAACATTGTCTCATTGGACAATGTGGATATGTATGCAGTAGTAGCTTCTTATTCATAGTGTTCCTATCGTTTTAATGACTGCAAGCACTAACTTCATTTCCCAACATGTTACAGTCAAATTGATTGTATCAGGATGATCTTGACTGACCTAGATAGAGGTCCTATATATTACAATCTTTGAAAATGAGGCACAACTGAAATAGCATCTCATTGACTGTGATGACTTTTACTAGCTTTCTTCAGAGGATAGCCATCCCTGACCTCCTCTCTGACCTTTGTGGAAATCTGCTAGCTCCCCAATAACAGGCTATATGAGCTTTATGGTATTAGGAGCAACTCCTCAGAGTTAATGGTTGTTTTTATGAAGCAGGCCTTAGCTATTAAGAGGCATTTGTTTAGCACCTTGATCAACAAACATGCCTTTCTGCACAACCCACATCCCCACTAGAGACTGTCTGAAAACTGGTGTCGTAGTTAGCCCTGCCTCTTCGTGGGGTCAGCAAAATGAGTTCCTTCCTCTCATGCCCCCTTGCTCAGTCTTCTTTCCATATACAATTATTTAGTAGGCAAGCAATTTCAGTATAGAAAGAACAGGGGAAGCTGAGAGTAGCCTAAGGGAAAAATAATAAGGGCTTGAATATTTGTTGCTTTATTTGTGTTGTGTATCAGTATTCTGTGAGTATAGATTTTCTCTACATTTCCTGTTTGTAGATGATTCTTGGCCCATTACATTTTCGTAATTCCCGTGTTCCCTTACCTTTGCACTTGGTATTCTGCACTATAGTTTTTGTTAATGTGTATGTTACATTTAGACAAGTTGCTTTCCATCCATTAAATAAATTGCCCGGGAATTCAAACCTACATTTTGTATTGCTGCTGCCTACTGTAATATTTTAAATGTCTTTACCAAGGATATTGACACGTATAATTATAAGCAATGATATTGTAAGCTGTAATTGTTCTTCCAAACCTAATTCAAACTTCCCATTAAGGAAAAACATCTGGAAAGTATATAACAGAAAGAAAACATGGTTTTAGGAATCTAACTGAACTGAGTTCAAATTCCATATTTGCCACATATTAGCAGGTCTTGGACAAGTATTTGATTCTCTTGTGCCCTCAGTTTGTTCACCTATAAGATAAGACTGTCAGCCTTATTGAGTTGTTAAAAGGATTAAATTCTATGTAAAATTATTAGTTCTTTGTGTACATATAGGTATATCCATTTGATGTTTAGAGGCAGTGGCTGTTGGTCACATTTTAGCGACAAACATGATTTCATACAAACTTCTGGAGTATGAACGTGGAAGTGAGAACATCTGAGATACATCCACACCCAATCCTGTAACCTTGATTTTTTCAGTCTCATTCTTCTCATCTATAAAGGCTGGCCACAACCCAGAATGCTGTCATGGTAGTAGAGTTATTATGTTTGTTTTATGTGCTCCACCTCCCCAAACTACATAAATATCAGGACAGTCCGTTAGCAAGGATTGGAAGTAACATGTTAATCAGTTAATCAATATTTCTGCTTTCTCCCTATTACTATCAACACAATTTCTGTCATCTTCCTCTTCTTATCAAACCTATAATAAGAACATAGTTTGAAAACACACTACCAAACTGAATAATAAAATGCCTGTACAATTCTGTTAACCTGATATCGACTATGTACTAATTAGTGTTGTGAAACGTATAGTAAGTTTCATATCACTATGTGGCTTCAATTTTTATGCCTTGATAGAGAATTGCTGTGGCATAGAATTAAATTATGTCCAACAAACTGAGAAGATATTTACATAAATACTTAAGATTAATTACCTATATCATTTAATAATTAAACTAATTGAAAAGCTTCTTGAAATTTTCTTGTAAATTGCACTGAGGTTCAAATCTCATCATTTATAAAAAATACATTATCTTATACCTATGACAACATTTTGAGTTTATGAATGGAAAGTTGATTGACTGCTTCAAGTGGCTGGGCGATAGCTGTCACAGTCGATTTATTCCTCCTCTAACTTTCTGGAAAAAACATACAAAAACTTAATAATTGTTATTTAAGCTCCATAGTAATAGCTTCTAATTGTTTCTCTACAAACGAGTTTTGAAAATAAGTTTAAATAATTGGGAAAAGAAATTAGTAACACTTCAGAGTTTAATACTAACAGCTAACTTTGAAATATGGAATTTAAACACTTTCTATATAGTTTTTTTTATAACATTTATTAAATAATTTATATAGGAGATAAAAACCAGACTAGAGGAAAAAATAAAGCTGGGATCTTCAGGTGATTTTTTTTTGCACTTTCCCAAGGACAAGTAGAACAAACACTTTTGGTGTTTGCTACGCCTAAAGTTGATTTTGAGGGTTTGTTTAATGTTTTTTCTGTGTATTTTAATCATCAGAAATAGTTTTTTGAGCAGAGCAATGAAAGATACTAGGGGAAAATAAATCTAAAGATTTGGATAGAAAGGATGAGAATGTCTAAGGATTTTAAGGGTTTTTGTTTTAATAGGTAAAAATATTATAAATAATATCTTTTAAGATCAACAAGTAAAAATTTTCACTTAGAAAAATACCCCAAAGGCAATGTGAACAATAGACTGAGTAGAAGAGAATACCAATTCTGAGTTATTAAAGCAGCACAGTCAAGTGATGAAAACTGGATGACAATGAAGATAATAATGGAGGCCAGAGGCAGATTTAGAGCACATTTTAGATATATGGTCAAACTAAGAGGTTATATTTGGAATGTCAAAGGGTTATTGATAGACTTGTGAATAGAGATGCTAGTGATAAACCAGTAGTACATTACCTTGTACTATATATGAATATTAGAAAATCTGTCGATAAAATTATATGTTGATTAACTATAACATAGTGGACTTTGAAGTTAGGTACTAACTAGGAGTTTTTAGACCCTCAATTACCTCATCTATAAAATAGGAGTGATAATAACATCTACTCACTGGGTAATTGTGAAGATAAAAATATAGAATACATATTAATATATTAGCATATTTCCTTAAACACAGTGACATTTATATAGTGTTTCCATTATATGCAACAAACATTTTAATCAAATATCTGATAATTATCTTTCCATTTATAGGTAATAGAACATATTCATTGACTATAAAGATTATAAGGAGAGATTAGAATTTTAAGGAGTTTGGCATAAAACAGCCACCTATCAGAGATAAACACAGAAAGTGAGAAAAGCATTTGGAACAGAAAGAAGCTATTGGATTCCATCTCGATGTATTTACTGCATTTACAAAATACATTAGATATTGCATCTGGTCCTTTGGAGAAATAGAAATGAGCAAGATGATCTTTGCTATCAAAGAGTGTTGAACTAATAAATATATTTTAAAAATTGTTGACAAAATGCTTCAACTCAGGGAATTCTTAAGCCTTAAAAACACTTAGTGGATTCCCTGACCCATTTGGAAAACCTCAGTCCTTCAATATTACACATTGGCTGAGAATTTCCTGGACTTCCACCCCTCAGAGTACTCACACTGGTAGATTTGGGCTGTGATGTATTAAAAAGATCAGAATTCTTTCAAATTCTTAGTTATTTTGTTATCTTTAGTTTCATTGATTTTGTTTTTGTTTAATCTGCTGCAATATTAAATATATAGTCATACACTGTTACAGTTTAATCTCATTTGAGATTTATTACATAAAAGAATTTAGTCCTGCTGAGGGCATTTTGTATATATTCTATTTTACAAATCCTATCAACTCACATGAATTTTTTTGCTAGACTGCTAACAATAGGTATTTGAATAAAATTTTGCTATTTTTTTCTATTTTAATGTCCATCTCTCAAATATATAATGAGGCTCTCTAATGTAAAAGATACTATGTTAAACACTATATAATGCAGTCATGTTGGATCTTACAGTCTAGCAGAAAAGATATACTTGTAAATCTGCCTGTACACATACCTGCATTAAGAGAACTCCCTTTTGAAATTGTCTCTAAATGTGAACATATAAGAAAGCAATAATTAAGAAACGATACTATTAATGAAAATTATATATGCATAGTTCAAGAAATGTTATTGGTTTTGTTTTTCAAGGAGAATAACTTTAGAGAATTTATGTGTGCTTTGGTAACAGCTTACACCTGTCCTAGTGATAGCACTGAAAAATAGACAAGATAGTGTCATAATAGATTGAAACAGATGCTAACTGAAGTGCAAAACTTAGTTGCATACAGATCCTTGATTATAAGATATACTGAAAATCACGATAAAAACATTGTTTAAAATTCTTCCAATCCATCATTTGCATTTTGTAATTACATACTAAAATAACTGGGAGTAGCACTATTTGTTATTCTTGCTATTTAACATCCTTTACTAAAAAATACATGTCTAATTTCCTCTCTACTGAGTCTTAATAATTGTTAGTCTTAGGTAAAGCTACAATTAATGGGATGTGCCTCTGACGTGGTAAACAATTTTTTATTTGCCAAAAGTAAATTTTAAAAATTCCAGATTTTCACAATTTTCACTCTTCCTCTATAGAGAGAGTTTCTCCATGGCAGTTTTAGGGGACTATCAAGCAGCTCTCAGTAATGAACAATCAATTATAGGACAAGATAAATAAGAAATGAGACATTTAAAAATGCAGTTTTTCCTGAAAGTATTTTCATATCACAAGTATGTATTTGAAATCTCAGAAAGTTAGCCATGTTCTTTTGCCCAGTAGCTAGCATAGTATTATGGTACACATACTAGGTACCCAATCAACACTTGTTAAGAAATGAGTTAAAGTCAATTATTTGTTCATGGTTTTAGCTAGCTAATCTATAATAGTTCAGTGATTCATTTTTGTCTTTTAAAGGCCATTTATTAATTAACAAGATCATGTGGCCATAATAATATTCCTTTCCATCAAATAAAAGATAGTCTAAGTTCACTTTTCACATTTTCAAACAAACTTGTATACACAGCTAATTAATAAATATCTCAAATCATGTGATTTCCTCTGCAAACCCTCCAATGACTATTCCCCTCACTCTGCCGTCAAGTCATAACTATTGATGGTCTGATAACCTTCATTATCTACCCCAGTTTACACACCACTAAAGATCATGTCATTATCTACCCCAGTCTACACACCACTATTCCAGTCCTCCCTTACTCCTGCTCCAGTCTCCTGCTTCTCCTCACTGGCTCCTTTAGAAATTCCTCTAAAATAGGAGCATCTTTATACCTCAGGGCATTTGTGCTACCCGTTTTGGCTATCTGGAATGCTCTTTCTTCAAATATGTACAAAGCTCTCTCCCACATTTTCAAATCTTTATTCAAAGAACGTTTTCTCATTTTCTGATGATCAGATTTAAAACTGCAAGCACCCCTCCCCCAAGTATATAAACCTCTGTCTTCTTTATTTTTCCTACAAAACTGTTGTTTTCTTATCCCCTTTATTAGTAGATAAACCGCTGATGGAAGGACTTTTGCATGTTCCAGTAACACCTTTATTCAAACACCCAGAGCAGAACCTAGTGCAAAGTGGGTGCACAGTGAATATTTGCTGAGTACAAGAAAATCTCCATCGTGAGACTGCCAAAATAAAATAATGATAACATGACGACATTTATTTTCACTCACTTTGAAGCTATTTGGATGAGTAGTAGTGCCATTTATTTAGTATTAATAGGGATTTAAAAACAAAGGGTCCAGATGGTCAGATATCATAATGAAAAGCATATAGAAATGTGTTTTGAATTTGTGCCAATTTGGCAACAACATCTGAGCAGCTTCATCAGTCTGTATTCTTTACAGATTTTCTGTGTTATCTCCCTAAATAGTCTATGGATGCTACTTACAGGAAAAAAAAAAATGAAAAAGCAGTTTTCAAAATTTTAAAAATTGTTTGGTGTATGTGTCTGTGAGTTTACAGCCAATTCAATTAGGTGTGAGCCACTTTTTTCATTAGTGTTTCTATCGATATGTATATAAATGATCTCATTCTATTTAAAGGTCATGATCTTCAAAAATCAGTTTGAATGCTGCTTCATAACAGCAGTAAAAAATACAATACCTAAATTTGGAAATGTTCTGTTAAGTCACGAGATACAGAAAATATATAGATTGAGGACAGTATCCACTTACAGAAATGTTCGATATTTTAAACAACATAGAATTTTAGAGATTTGAAATCTTTTACTAATAAGAAAAGGAGGAGATGGGTTAACCAGGAAAGGCATTGAAGAATAATTCCTCAATGAATTGGACACCGAAGCTGCTAATATTTTTAATTTTAAAGAAGTTTGAGTTTTGCAGCATTGTAAATAGTATGTAATGACAGAAAATGTAGGAGAAAGGAAATTTGCTCCCATTGACACTGTAAAGATTTTGAAGAAAGTTTATATCATCAGTAAACTCCAGTGGTAAATAGGATGAAATCATATGATAGAAATCATTGAAGAAATAAGGAAATTTTTATTCCATTCTTGTCTGTAGCAGGCTTTTATTTTTTAAAGTAAGACAATCTGTTTTTAAATGCTTGCTTTCTGAAAGCAGTAATTTGCCAGTATTGCCCGATACAGAGCAATTATAGCAAAGTATCTAAGATCCAAAAAATTGCAAGTTTGATTTGGGAAGGTGAAGTGAATTTTTCAGTTTTCTGGAACAATAAAGAACAGAGCAGATTAAGATAATAAAAAAATCTATCTGACCACAAACCATTGCTTCCTTTTATTTATTCCTTTTATTTATTTATTTTTATTTTGCATACTAAATGCCCAAGGGTACATTAAGTACTCTTTATATCAATTTACATCAATTTTATATTACATTTAGCAATAACCCTGAATGGTTGATTTTATATTTTAATGGTTGATTTAATGGTTGATTTTATATTAAAGCTTTCAGAGAATAAAACTAAGCTGTTTTTTACTTACTGAGCAAGGGAGTGCTGTGACACGAGAAAGTTAAGAAAGTTTTCTTGATAACCACAAAGAAAAAGGGACTGAGTTATTTTTATTAAGAGGTTGCCATACGTGCTCACCATCATACAGCGAGAAGGTGTTGGATCCGAGAGTTGATCCAGGTAGTGTAGCCTGACTTCAAAACTATGCTTCTACCATCTGTTGTCCCTGAGAGATTGCTGATGTCAAAAGGCTTGGAATACAGAAGGAAGAGGAACTATATACAACCTTGCTTCTAACCACAGCACCTATGTATATGTTCATGAAATAAACTTCCTATAACTTTGCAGTAAAATTAACTCCTTGTTACCTGTGGATTTTTATACATGTTGAAAATTTATAGATCTATCTCTCAGTGTTGGTGACGCATCCAACTAAAAGTGGATTGCTTCTCTTTCAACAGGACGTCTCTAAGGAGCTGTAGCAGTAAGGATAGATTCCCCTGCTCAGGAAAACTTAATTGTATACAGCAGTCTGGCTGTTGCCCTTATCTGCATATTTTAAAACCTTAGCTTTATTCACTGTGGCAAAATGCATTTTGAAAGTACTTCTGTTATTTGAGGCTGTTCTTATATTTTTAATATTTTTCATAGTTTTTAGGTATGTGGTTCCATTCATAAGTGGAATTTACAACAATCTGTGGTAGTGATGATTTATTAAATATAGAATAAAATGAAGTCTTTTTATTGCTACCAAAATAAACATCTGAAGTGCCCATCTGAGAATGAATAAGAAAAGCAGACTAAACTAAACTGAGAATATCACATAAAGGTATAGACAGAATCTTGGAACCATTAATAAACAGTGAAGTTTTTTAAAATTATTTTGAGATTATATGAGGAACAAAAGTGTACATAGTACATATACTTAATTGGCACTGATCTGATCAACAAAAATTTACTTTCTCTAATGATGTCCTATATGTCATATTCCATTTCAAGTTTATTTAAAATAATACAATAATAAAATTGATTATTATCTACTCCCTTACCTCAATATTACATATGAAAAATAGACTTTTTAATCCAAAATATCAGTTTAAGGAATTACTTTCATGTTCATCTGCCAGGAGTTTGAACAAAATTAAGAACATCAGTCTGCCAAATATTTGTGCGTGTGTGTTTCCTATTTTTAATTTAATCTCCGTTACATTAAACTGGATGAGAAAAAAAAATGCCCTTCGAATGCTTCCTATGAGGCCTGTTGTCCCTGTACCCTCTTGATCTGGACATATGTGGCTTTATTCCAGCTTCTTTCTAGTTCTCCCTGTCTCTTCAAATGGCCTACTAGACAGGACCCTATACAACGTCACTGGCCTTTTCTTCCATGTGGTCTGCATCTATTTCAAAATATGCACTGTTGTCCTTGAAGTCACAGAGGCTGTTGGCCAAGCCGCATACAGGACCATTCACTTGCCTTTGCCCTAATTTCCCAGGAAAGAGTCAGTTCCTGGCCCCCTGTCTTTCCTTGCTTGGAGAAAGCATGCTCTCTGGGTAGCTCCTGTGAAGTCTTCTTATTGGCTTGAGAATAGAAAGTGGCTGCTGTCACCGTTTCCCCAGGTGGACGTGGGAACTCTTAATGTGACGATGGGTCTCTCGAAAGAAATGTTCACTCTTTTATAGTCCTGCAGTGACTAAGATTGGACAAGGATCTCGAAATAGGTTTCTTTGAAAGCGAGTTTTAGAATTTCGCTTTGGAAATTTTATCTGCTGACCTTGGTGTTAGGGTGAAACTTGAATGTTAACTACTATTTCCAATTGTTAAAACAGTATTTATCATTAGAAACAAAGAAAGTAGATAAGAGAAATACCTTTCTTTGGAGTCTTCATGGTTCTGCGTTGGCATGTTCACTTTAATGGTCTGATTTAATCATTACAGCAAATGTGTGTGATTAGGAGTATTATTCCCAATTTACAGAGAAGGAAACTAAGTTTCAAAGAGTACATTTTTAAGGTCATACAGAACTATCTGGTGGAAAGCTTCTGTTTTTTCTGCTACACCACCACAGGTAAGACATAAGCATCTAATTACCAGTGTCAGCCTAGAACTGCCCGATCTGTTTTTAGTCACCTACCTTTTGTAGATTTGAATATAAAAATGAGGTCATTTCTATTGGTAATGATTTTGAACATAGCATAATAACATCTTAACATTGGCTAAGTCTTTAAATATAATTTTTTTTTTTTCAGACAATAGATTTTGAAGGTTTCAAGCTATTTATGAAGACATTCCTGGAAGCTGAGCTTCCCGATGATTTCACAGCACACCTATTCATGTCATTTAGCAACAAGTTTCCTCATTCTAGTCCAATGGTTAAAAGTAAGCCTGCTCTCCTTTCGGGTGGTAAGTTTAATTATTTACTTTGAAAATCTATATGCAGTAAAAACCCCAAAGGGAAAATCAATATCAAGTTCTTTATAAGAGAAGAGCTGATTTGCTTAAAATTCACCTTTGTTGCAAGATTTATACTTTCATACTAAGATTCCGTAAAGTATTTAAAATGTCTCCAAAATAATAAATCCTTAACATTAGTTAAAATATACTTTATTTTTATCCATCGCTTGTCATTTATTATCTTAGAAGTCTGTGTTTAGGTAATAATTTTAAGTGCTGCTTTCATCAAATATAGAAAAGTGGTCTTTTAAATGATTGAATTATATATATATATATATATATATATATATATTATATATATATATATATATGTCAGATATATATATATATCTCCACAAAGCAGTTATGTCTAGAAAACATTTAATGTCAATTGTGGGAATTATCAATACACTTTCACATTTTTATATTTGTAACATGAGAAAAGTGTTTTGATTTTTCTCTTGGATACTTAATTAAATTTTTGTCACCATAGCAGGTGATTAGAGCTTTCATTATGTGTAGCTCTTTAGAGATGACTAATACATTAATTGTCTGTTGCTAATTATATCAGGCTCCATCCATTCAGGAAAAGTAGAAATCTATGTGAGATAGGAAATTGGTTAAACAGTATTGGAGAGCTGGAAAAGCAGACAAACATTGAGATAATGCAGAGGTTGAAGCATATGGTGCCCGTAGTTTGGAATAATCAAAACCCAGAAGCTTAAAGGAAGGCCCTCTTTGAGCTGAGCTGCAGAGTTCTGAGCGGGTGGAGTGTTGACTGGCAGATCTTGCCCTTAGATGTCTGTGAAAGGGATACTTCCTGGCTGGTGTTGGTAGCTCAGGAGCTCATGGAAAGGCCTGCACCTTGGATATCAGACCCTTTTAAAGAATCACCATGGTCTGTGCAGGACCCTGTCACTGGAGCTCATTGTGCCTTTCTCGGTGTGGAATAAGCTGGAGACTAGAGCCTATTGCTCCTGCAGCCACATGCTGCAAGGGTGAAATGCTGGAGAAATCCAACAGGAAGTGCAGGCAGACTAGCAGAAACTAGCCCCTTGTCTTTCCTTCCTTCTAATGTCTCTGTATTACCCCCTTGAATCCCACAGGTTTTTTGTAGTTGGCAAGGGGGAAGTGTGGTCTATAGCAGTGTTTATCAAACTCTTTGATCTTGGGGCTTTTTTGGGACCTTAAAAATTTTTGAGGACCCCAAAAGCTTTTGTTTGTGTGGGTGACATCTATTGCTATTTGCCATATTAGAGATGAGACATTTTAAAAACAATAATGAGCAACTCATTACATATTAACAAAAATAACATATCTTTATGGGAATGACTTTTTAAAAAATATTTTTGAGAAGAGTGGCATTTTTTTTATTACTATGTCTTTATGTCTGGCTTCGTGGAACAGATCTATGTCTCCCTGCTTCCGTGCTGCCATATGTCATGTAGCCTCTTGGAAACACCAGTATGTACTCATAAGAGTATGAGAGTGAAAAAAGCAAATGATATCTCAGAATCATTGTTGAAAGTGTTTTGACTTTACAAATCCCCTGAAAAGGGCCTAGGGAATCCCAGGGGAGCCACTGGTCCAGAAATTTCTGGCTCGAGCATCACAAAGTAGAATATCAAAGTGTGTGTAAAGCGATGAGAGGAAGTTCAGTAACTGGCACTCTGGTAAATAAAAATTTAAAACCTATAATTGAGAAATAGGTGGTTCAGGCATAAAGAAAACGGGCAATTTGATGAAAAGTCCACATTATTAAGCCTTATGTCGTGCTGCCTCCTTCTTCTGTTAATGAAATATATTTTCCCTAGAGCAATTGGATGATGGGCCAAGCTAGTTTTAAAACAAGTGTGCACTGCCTTCCACAGGATATATTTGATCCCTTCAAATTATATGACAATTAGCATTTTTCCTTATCTTTAGCCATACAATATTTTTAGTTCCTAAAATAATTCCTCTTGTATCATGAATTGATTGAGAGGATTCACATTCGCTATTTTTCTCTGAATGAGGTCCATTCGATGTGTCCTTTAAGTGTGATGTCAGAGCTTACCAGTGTTCATGGCTGATCATTTTGAAATGGGACAATTGCTTACGGTGATCTAGAAATTAAAACTTCCCACTTCTCCATTTCATGCTTTAAATGGACTGCACATCCCTTAGACTGAATAAAATAACAACAGTGTTCCTTATTTAATTTTACATGAAGTGATACTGGCTTTGGGTTTTGAGAATGAAAAGGGGGAAACATTTTTTTGATATGTTTACGGTCAGAATAATTAATGTCAGAAAGGATAGAAAACATAAATTACTTAGTGTTCCCAGAAATTCAAATCTCAAACCTTCTTTTTTTTTTTTCAAATAACATATAGAGCTGCATAAGAAATGCCAAATTTATAAGGAATAGAAATCAAATCAGGTTTCAAAATAGAAAAAAAAATATTAAGGAAAAATAGCTCGTACTTCATTTGGGACAATCACATATTCTGTACAGACCTACTTGAAAGGAATTGTAAGAGAGGCTGTGTAACCTTTATGCAGTAACAATAAACTTTGATTCCTTTTCAAAACTTGGCCTTCTTATTTAAAAACATAAGTGCATAGTGTTCTTTGTAGGATTGTTTCTAACCCTGCATACTTTTCAGACTTAACCTTTGCTATTTTTTTTCTTCTGGGTAATATGAAACACTAGACAACAATAGACTTTTCAAGGCTTGGGGTATCCTTGACTTAGAAACTGAAAAATAAATTTATTTTTATTTCTAGAACATTGCTTTGCAATAATCTAAGTCATCTACATAAGATATATTTGTGGTTGGCAATCACGAATAACTTTTGAATAGAGAAGTGCTATACTCTGCTCTGTTTAACCCCTTTTACAGTTCACCATATTTCACTTCCACAACACTATTGGGAATATGATAGCTATTCTTGACTCTGTATATCAACTGAATAATAAAGCCTTCTCAATAAAAACTAAAACTAGAAATGAAAAACAAGCTCTTCTTGTTAATGAATTATAATCAAGTATAGGAGATATGGTAAGAGTAAAAAAATAGTTTTTATAGAATAAAAATTTTAAATAATTATAAATGGATATAAAGTTTGTGTGTGTAGATGTGTTTTGTTGAGCTTGTAATACCTAATGATCCATTTGGCATTTTGTGTAGTGGATGATGTATTTTTTGGAATATTTGCTTACAATGTAAGTGTGTCTTATCACCTATTTAAATATAAGGTGATTACTTCTACTGTTCCTATGTTGGACTTTTAATATTTAAAGATATTCCTAATGTACCATCTTTCTCATAATCTCTTCTTATTCATTGTAAATGTCAGTTTCTTAATTTCTTACCTATCTCTGTTAGCCCAATGACCAACTTCTTATCCTACATTTTCCCCTAAAATCTATCACTTGAACTACTCTCTTCACAGAATTGTGTATACATTTAGAAACTTTGTTTTTCTGCAAGTGGCTTATAAACTCTTAATGATGACTCTATATTGTGATCTTGTATTTCAGTTCCTATAATTTGAACACTCAACATAACCAGGGAGAAATTTCATAAAGATGCAGAATGTTGCCACTACAAGTTCCTAACACCTAGTATTAACGTGGCTTTAACATCTCTTCAATTAAAAAAAAAACTATTATAAAATGTATTTATTCTTGATATTTTCAGCTAAACCAATTAAATTAAACTTTTAAAAGCTTTTTTAGTTTATTCATGTCTTTCCTCTTTCTTAACAGATGACATTTTTTTCACATCATACGAAAATGCCTCAATTATTCCCTATACAGCCCAGAACATTCACTTCAGCTCACAGAATATTAGCTATATTCCTGATGGAGATCTTCATCTGGATGTCCCATAAGGAGTCAAATTAGATGTGTCTGAAAGTCAAATAATTATATTCTACCCAAACCTGCTTCTATTCCTATCTTCTCTCTTGGTGAATGGAACCCAAGTATCTAATAATTTTCCTACTCTAAAATTTTTGGATTCTTCCTGCTCTACAGTGCCTCATGTTTCGCTAATTACAAAATGCTTTCTATTATTCACGATAACTTCTCACGTTCTGCCAGTGTCAGTTTGATTCATCATTGTTTGTATTATAGACCGTCAATTAGCATGGCTCCCACTGGGCCCTGACTTCTCATCTCCAAAATGTTATTTCTCACACAGAAGCTTAATTATATTAAATATATTACTCCAGGGTTTCCAAGTTTCAGGTCTTTACTGTCATCTCGTGGAATGTTTTTTAAACTTTTATTTTAAACTTTTATTTAAAACCAGTTAAAGCAGAGTTTCTTTGGTGAAGGGAAAGGGTTCAGGAGGGATATGAGGACAGGAGTCCTAGTCGCTCTGCCTTTCCCCCTCTTTTTGAGGCACCCCCTTCTGAAGTGCCCTTAATGAGAACACAGGTCCTGGGCAGGGCCATGAAGAAGATGATACAATCTGAGTTCCACAGAATTAAGCCCAATGCCTTGTAGTTTAGAGAGTCTGCCTGTAGTCCAAATTCTGTCTCCTTACCCCATGTACTCCTGACGCTTTTATTTCCAACTGTTTGCTGAGACTTAAAAATGCTCTGCTTACTTAGAACTCTGTACTTTCCTGAGTGAAGTTTCCTTTTCCCTTTTAACAAAACCCAACTACTTCAAGCCTCAGCTAATGCTTTACTCTAATTCATTAGTGTATGATGAGATGAAAGCCAGGAATGCAATGATCAGTAAGATGGGAGACTAGAATGTGCAACTGGGAAGCAACCCCTGGATCCCTTGTAAAAGTCACAGCATCTGCCTCTTGTAGAATAGCTGGTTCCACCTTGTCCCTCCCCAACTCCCAGGTGCCAACTCAGCACAAACTCTGGGAATTAATTACCTTTAGCTAAATTATCTTTCTTTTTGTATAGGGTAGAAATTAATAGCAGTTATTAGTAACTGTTACTTTATCTAAAAATATAGTAATTAAAAGAGAATATACTATGATTTATTACTGGTTCAGACACCAATACTATATTTTCCTGTTGGGCTCTGCAATGTCCAAAATATTAATTCTGTAATAATAAAAGTCCATTATTAGCCGTGAATCAGTGTAAGATTTTTTGTCATTCTTTTTTTAATTTTTGTATTTTTATTTTTAAAAATTATGGTTATATACGATATTATATTAGTTTCAGTTATTACCTCTTACTAGTTGCTTTACAGAACAGAAAGAGAAGATTTTCTTAGCACCCTTTACATCAGATCATGTAGTGAACTGACCAGTTTTGCCATTCAATTATTCATTTTATTAATTCATTGATTCATGCTTCCAACAATCCATTTTTAAAAACACATTACGTGCCAGGCATTCTACAGGAAAGCTGTGGATTCTTTAGATCAAGCAAAAGATAGACAATTAGGTGGTTGGATATATAACGATAAAATAAATTCTGCGATGTATTTATCAGGATCACATGACTAAGATTTTAACCATAATTCAAAATTATCCAGGTTAAATAGAGGTTGGGAAAGGAACCAAAGGGAATTCCAAGTAAAGAAGACAACGTTTACATTTCAATTCAAATATAAACATGTCTCATCAAAGGATAGTTCATGATTTGTAAGACATTCAGTATTTACTCATTCAAAAATATTTATCAATCACTTACAGTGTGCCACATACTATTAAAATCTCTGGGGATATGTCATATGTCAGTGAGAAAATTGGAACTCTTCCCACCCCATAGTTAATTCCATTCTAGCAGGGAGAGGAAGACTGTTAAATAAGTACAAACGTGTTAGCATGTCAGATGGTATTACTGCTACTAGCAAAAATGAATTATATAGAAAGCACGGTTTAAACTGAGGATGACTAGGAGTCCTGGGCTTCTCATGACTGACAGAAACTGAGATAAGAGTTATGAAATGATTATATTTGATGGTCCCAGAGCAGATGGTAGTCGTAACCTTAGAAGTACTGGACACAGCCTGGGCAGGGGTGGGGAGAGGTGGAGGGAAGGGCAGGGGTGGGAGAGCGGGTGGGCGGGGCAGGGCTTGGGGCTGTAGCCCTGGCAGGATCAGAGTCCCAGTGGCCTTAGGAGGTTGGCGGAAGGTAGAGTTACTGTGAAACACTGAGAGACCTGGGTCTGTGCCCCGGCTAAATTGGGCTGGGGTAGATCAAATGACTGGAGGAGGATGGCTGGAGAAGAGGCAAGAAAGGTAGCCAAGGCCATATGGTAAAGAGTTTAGTCTGTGATGCTAAGTTTTGAATTTTATCCGGAAGAAATTGGAAAGCCATTATGGGATTTTTAGCCAGAAGATGATCACACTGCCAGTGGTGTGGAGACAATCATGAAGCAGATTGAGGCTGAAGGTATAAGGAGTCCAGAAAATATGTAGGATTGAGAAAAATAGCAACTCTGAGAAAGTTCATGTACCTTTTTTTGGTCCTTTCTCATTCACTGTCCATCAGATGTAGCCATGGTTAACTGATCTGTGCTGATAAACTATAATATCATTAGTGACATTTAGCCATTTTCATTTTTTCTGTACAACCAGAGAGTCACAAGTACTTCTTTAGGTAGAAAAGGAGAAATAATTTCTTTTTCTCCATAAAGAACTTAATCAAATTAAGAACAGAAAACTGCACAATGAAAATGAGGTACTTGAACCTTTGGGAAAACATTCTTTTGCCAAATGACTTTACTGAATGTTCTTGCCAAAAGAGACACTTCATTAATTGTGCTGAGAAGAAACTATTACTCTTATCAGGACCGTCTTGAGGATATTAAAAATGTTCATGCGTGCATGTGTGTGTGCGTGTACGTGTGTGTATGTGTACTTTTTTACTGTAGGTACTTTTATCATTCTTTTGTTTCTAAACAAAAGAGAGTTTGTTTTGAAGGAGATTTGATTTAATAAAAATATACTATGTTTTAAGAATTATCAATAAGCTACTTCAGTTTCCACAATGCTAAAAAGGGCAGATAAGTTTCTGAAAAACACAGACTCAACAGAGTGCCCGGCTTCCGTGACTATGAGATAGGAAAATTTTGGGCATTTAGTGGGCATTTAAAATATATTTGTAAATTTATTAGTGTTGATGCACTTTTACTGTTGACAATAATGATTCTCTGTAGTCTGTGCAGCCTACATACCTCCATACAAATGCTCTAGAAATAAAGATAAAAGAATTTCTATCTATTGATCAATTTGCATTTATTTACATCAACCATTACCTTTCTTATGATTCTATAGAACCAAATTCACACTTCTAATTATTATTAGTAGTAATGCACAAATTATTTTACTCCACTAAATCTTCTATTGTGAAACCCTAAAAACTCTTCACTGAAACTGGAGAAAGTCCCACAACTTCAAGTACCAATTCGTAATAAAATTACTGTCATAAAGGAAAAGTTCCCTTATAATTTCTCCTTTAATTATTAAATGGCTTTTAATATGTTGGATAAGATTATACAGGTTTCCATTTCTTTCTGAATATTCTAAATAAAATTTTGGTGTTCAAATTTTCTATATTTATTCTTAGATTTATTCACACTGAATTAGGAGTTTTTATAGTTTAAATTACATTTTAATAATTGCATATTACAAATAATAGTGTTAAGATCATTGCACTGTCATGTTCACAAATATCTTTTACAGTTTTTGAGATACTAATAAAGGAAAATATAGTATAAATGGTATTCAATACCTTACAGAGTCCCAAAGCAATTCTAATATTATTTAATTTGTGATATACCCTTAAAATGCCTAGTAATACTCAGGAAATATGCAGTGGTATTGAGCATTTGCTGTGATCCACTAGACAGGTTGCTGTATAAAAATGGGACTTTTTAACTGCTTTCTTTAATGCTTTATCCCCAAACCTAGAACCTGGTTTTATATGACTAATATTAAAGGTCCTTAATATTTATTCGGTTTTATGTTTATAAAGGGTATGCTAGTTGTATAGCTATTGGAAAAAAAACAAACAAACAGATGAGCAAAAGAAAAGTCATTCATAAATCATATCCCTATAAGGAAATACTGGTAAAATATAGTAAATATGTATATGTGTATGTGTATGTTTATGCAGGCAAACACTCATGTACACATACTTCTCACAAACATGTATCACAATGGATGGCCCAAGAAATGGTCTGAATGGAAGATGAACAGTTATAGCTCTCAGACCTGGCTAGGATTTGTAATTTCCTTCCAAAGCTTTATGAAATAATCAATGCTTGCACTCTTAAGGCTCTTGAAAACCAGACTCATAAAACAAAAGGTCGTTTATGGAGAGGCAGAAGATGGATTCCTCTGATTTATTTTTCTCTCTCTAACCCCACAAATTATCCTTAAAGCATGAAATCCCAGTTCAGACTGCCTTTTGAATTGTGGCTGCACTACTAGCCTTTGTCTCTGTTTGGCAGAACAGAAGATGGAGATATAAGTGCATCTATCTTACTGGGTATTGTGGGGCTCAAAAGCATGATGTATTAGGTACTTGTGCTTAACGAATTCCAGATATTACCATTATTCATTAAACAGGTAATTTTCTAGCGTTTTAGTTTTCAGATATAAGATAATGGTCAAATTAAATGTTGTCTCCACCCGACCCCGCCCACAATGTCAAACATTTTGAAAGAGTACAGTAACATTTAGGGAGTATTATTGGAATTTCTTTATAATATGTCAAAAATCAAAATTTTAGTATTATGTCCTCATTTTACATTTGGCGTTTTGATTCCCATACTTAGATATTTTCAAGGAACTGAGTCATTCACCAGCTTTCAATCTCTACCTGCAGACAGCATGTTGCCTGCATTGTCCTGTATAGCTCAATGTAACTTTGTCAGCTTTATTGAAATATAATAGACAGATACTTGCTCACATTTATGTCATATAATTCAATGAGTTTTTTTTTTTCAATTATAGTTGGCATACAAAATAATATGTTAGTTTCAGTTGTACAACATAGCGATTAGAGATCTATATAACTCACAAAGTGACCATTCCACTAAATATAGTACCCTTATATATTTATTACAACATTGTTGACTATTTTCCTTATGCTACACTTTATATCTCCATGACTATTTCATAACTATCCATTTGTACTTTTTAATTTTTTTCCCTTTTTCACCATCATTCCCAACCCCACTCCTGTCTAGCAGCCCTCAAAATATTCTCTATCTCTGAGTTTTTTTTTTGTTATTATTGTTTATTTTGTTCTTTAGATTCCACATGCACATGAAATCATAGTATTTGTATTTCTCTAGATGACGAACTTCGTTCACTGCATTACCCTCTAGGTCCATCAAGGCAATATATTTTTTCCCTCCTTCCTTTTAGTCTATGTGTATGTTTTAATCTGATGTGAGTCTCTTGTAGGCAACATATGTAAAGGTCTTGTTTTCTTATCCATTCAGCCACTTTATCCTTTTGTTGGAGCACCTAATTATTTTTCATTTGAGGCACTTGTTGAAAGGAATGTAGTTATTACCATTTTTGTTCATGTTTTTGAACATGTTTTTTCTTCTTAAGTCCATCCAACATTTCCTGTAATACTGGTTCAGTGTTGATAAATTCTCTTAGCTTATTTCTATCTGGGAAGTACTTAATTTGTCCTTGGACTCTAAATGATAGCTTCGATGAATAAAGTATTCTTGGTTTTAGACCCTGGGTTTTCCTCACTTTGAATATTTTGTGCCAAGCCCTTCTCTGTCCTGCAAAGTTTCTTTTGAGAAATCAGCTGCCAGTCTTATGGTAATCCCATGTAGGTAACTAACTAACTGCTTTTCTCTTGCTGCTTTTAAGATTCCCTCTTTGTATTTAACCTTTGGCATTTTAATTATGTTGTGTCTTTGTGTGGGCCTTTTTGGGTTTCTCTTTCTTGGGTTGTAGATCTATTTCCTTTACCAGATGAGGGAAGTTTTCTGTCATTATTTCTTCAAATAGCTCTTCAATGTCTTATTTTCTTTCAGGTACCCCTATGACACTGATATTTTTTACATTTAATAGTGTTGTGTGGGCTCCTTAAGTTACTATTATAGTCTTGGCTTCTGTTTTCTTTACATTCTTATTGAGTTTTTTTCTTTAATTTTTTTTTTTTTTTTAGGTGAGGCAACCCTTGACCTCACAGATTGCAAGGATCTTGTAAGCTTACAATCCCTTTTTTTATGCCTACAGAACCTGTTCTTCCTAGGTGGTCTCCCATCCAAATACTAACTAGGCCCGACCCTGCTTAGCTCCCAAGATCAGACTGGATCGGGCTTGTTCAAGGGAGCATGGCCATAAACATGATCGTCTTCTTTATCCACTCTGTTTATTCCAACTAATAGACTCTTCATCTCAGATAATGTGTTCTTCATTTCTGACTGGTTCCCTTTTATAATTTCCATTTCCATTTTTGTGTGTTTTTAAATCTCTTTGTTAAAGTTCTCACTGAATTCATCTACACTTCCCAAAAGTTCATTGAGCAACTTTACAATCAGTGTTTTAACTCTGCTTCTGTTAAATTGCTTGACTCCATTATTCCTGCATCTCTGTTCTGTTCTCTCATGATTTCTGTTTCTTTGTCTTCGCATTTTGCTGCTTTTCTGTATCTGTTTCTACGTACTAAGTAAAGCTCCTAAGTCGTCTGGTCTTATTAGAATGGCTTTGTGTGGTAGTTGTCCAGTGGCACAGTCCTGAGAAGGGTTCAGCCACAGACCAAGTTTAGCAACTGGCTTGGAGCTGGTGCTCAAAGCAAGTTAGTCAGTCACCACAAAAGTCTGCTTGGGGACACAGCCCCTTTAAAAGGCATCTGCCCTTGCCACCTGCCACTGACTGCCACTGCCATACCCTCTGTCCCACTCAGTCACTCTAATGAAGCAGCCTCTCTCTGCCCCCTCCTACCTTCTACTGTTGCAGGTAGATTTCTTTCTAGTTGTATGGCTTCTGGTCATTTAGACCCCAGGTGACTCTGCTTGCTGTTTGCTCCACGTTTCCTTCACAACTTTGGTGTGGTTGCCAGGGGATATGTACAAAGCCTATATCATCTACGCCATTTTGTCAGTCTTAATTTAAATTCAAATTAGTTAACAGTTCAACAAAACAAATTTAGTTTCTCATTCACATCAGCCTCCTTTCATGTGCTTAAGAGTCATATGTGGTTAATACTACTTTATTGAACAGTATATGTGTATGTGTGTGTGTATACATTTTTTTTTCTATTAGTACGGAATGTTCTATTTAAAAGGTCTGATATGGACAGGTCTCATTTTAACTGCTTTTGCAAAGAACCTAAAGTTCGGAATTAGATGACTTGTTTTTAGCTCTTGACTTCCCGGATAGTTACGTGACTATCAGAAGTTTACTTTACTCTCTGGCTTTTCACCCTCTTGTCTCTAAAATAGATTTGCAGGGTCACATAAGACCACAGCCAGAAATATTGTTATTATTGTCCCTTCACAGTGGTGGCTCTAGAACATCACCTCTGAAGACCTGCACTTCAGACCCTGTTCTTTATGATTGCTTATTTGGGGTTTTTGCCAGTGTTCAATCAGGAAACTCAAAGTATGTTCTTAGAGGGACTTTGCTGACCTTTATCTCATGGTGGTAGCTGTGTCCCACTGCCTGTTCTGACTTTTTGAAGAATCGTAGTCTCTTTTACATTCCTGGTTGATTTGCAACCCAGACCATTCCATTTTGTCGTCAGTCTGTGTAAGTGTTAAAAAAAAAAAATAGGGATAGCACTATCCTAAGACAAACATAGTTGGAAAGGTGACTATAACAATCATGAAATGTATAATAATACTAAACAACTGTTTTACTCTTGGTTGTCTATGCTACTCATTGTGACTGTTAACATGAACATGGGAAGTAGGATTATACTATGTGGCAAATTGCTTCATAAACCTAATAAATTTGTGCAAATTGAACTAGTATTAAAAAAAATGAGAAAGTCAAATTGCCAACGTGCTTTATTGCCTTAGAAGTTTAGAAATGTAATTTATGTTATTAGTTTTGAATATTTCATTTTAATAGATGAAGGGAAACTGGAGATAATGGTACCATTTTCATTATCTGAAATGCAAGTATTTGAAAATAAAACTGGAGCAGAAGCAGTAATTGAACATGTACCCCAAACTTATTTGCTAATAATTGAACCTTGTGACTGGAATTAAAAGTATCTATTAGACCAAAACTTTTTAGGTTATTGTTTCCAGAAATTGAGGAAAATGAAAATCATGTGCCTGAAGAATATTATGACAGCATATAATAACAGTAGGCAATGTTCAATTTGACTAATGCTAACTATTTTTGTAGTTAAAACTTTGAAGAGAATATTTATATATACACGTATATATAAATATATATTTCAGTATACATATATATATGCTCAAATCATAAAAACAGAAAATTGCTCTCAAAGTACCAGATTTTTCCTAATAAAACTAATACATTCTAAATACAATGTTTATTTTTCACCTTACTACATTATTATACACTGTAATATAGATGTATACACGTATAGATGTGAGTATGTGGACATAAATAGTGTGTGTGTACACTTTTGTGAGGAACTATTTAAAGAAGCATAAACTTACACAGAGAGAATCTGCAAACTGAGTGTCAATCAACAGCGTGAGCTTCAGAGCTAAGTACTGACCACTTGTGGGTAAAAAAACACCTTTTGTTTTTCTTAAATTCTTGTTCAGCTCTAACTTTAAAGAGAGTTTCACTAACGTTTGGATTCCTTAAAATGGCCTTTGTTAATGGGAAGTAGAATTCTGAGCCTCTTCATTGGAGGCTATTGCCGCTAAAGAGAAATATTTAGTAGTCCATTTACCTTCTTCCCCAGGGGCTATAGTCAAGAAACTAGGCTTGCAAATTCTTGTTTTCTATTTACATTGTTCTCTGTGTATTGTGGACAACCATTAGCAGAATCTGCCTACAAGGAAAAGAACTGACTTCAGGGCAATGGACTGTCCTAGAGGGAGATAAGTAGTGAGAAGACCTCCAGTCAGATTTAGGAAATGGAAAAAAATTACAAATGGTAGAGTAGGGTACCAATTTACAGACAGATTGAGGCTCAGAGTCTGTTTTCAGAAAGTTAAATGAAAAGAAGAAACATTTCACCAAAAAAGAGAGAGTGGGCTGATCTTGGGGAGGGAATCGAGCAGGAATAGAACTGTGAGTATTTTCATTAATTTAACACCCAAGATTTAGTAAAGTCCACCTCTATGGTTTTTCTTGTTATACTATAGTAATTGTGAAAAACGTCTTTGACATTGTATCTTTTTCTTTAATATACCCTATAATTCATTACAAAAAGTGTATATTTTGCCTCTCAAATTTGGCTATAATTGAAGTTGACAAAGAGTTAAATATTCTTCAATGTGTGTTGTCATATATGCTCATAATTTTTCTTTTGGTAAACTTTAAATATTTTTAAATATAGAATTATGACACAAATATATAATACAGATTTTAGTTTATAACATGCCATGAACAGCAAATGTGAAATATTTACTCATTTTGTCAAATAAAACACATTTTAGTACAGTACTGTTTCTTTAGAAAGACTGAGGCTAAATATAAATTGTATGTATATGCTCATGTTCAATATATATATATTATGTACAGGAAAGGCAAACAGAAAATCATGTGGTCCTCACATTCTTCAACTGTTTACATTCAGTATTATGAAAGATGATAATGGAAGACCATTCACCTTAGTTTTATAAGTACAAACAAATGATCATGAAGTGTTCTAAATAAGTGAAAATGTATAATACATTTGGCATTCTTTCAAATGAATGTCACACCATATTCTTTTCATTTTTTCTTGTTTTGTTCTCAGTTTTTTATAAAAGATTTAAATCAAGCTGATTAAATCATTTCAGTACCATAGGGGGAAGCATAGAAGAGAGGATTAGCTCATCAGGCAGGATGAGTTAGGTCATGGTTTATCCAACCGTAATTCAAGTGCTCTGTTCTCCAGGGCTGGAAGTTATGGTCACGTCAAGGGTCAGCATCAAGATGTCTTTTATCATAAGTTGGAACTGCTTATTCCTACAGATGGCTAAGCTTTATTTGGTCAGTTAGAATTAGTAAGGTTTTTTTTTTTTTTAAGCCTAGGACAGTCTTCAGTTCTCTGCTTGAAAAAATAATTATATTAGTATTAGATAGTCAGTTGACCTTCTGTTGAGAAGAAAAATAAATTATATATATATATATATTGAATATAAATTATATATATTCAATTAACTATAAACAGAAGAAGAATTAATGTGATGCATAGAGATGTTTTTTGAAATAAGTAATACTTTGGTAAAGAAGAGAAAGGGCGGATATTAAACGGTATTTTTCAGACTGTGGATAGGGACGCATTAGTGAAGAATGAATTCAGTTTAGCAGGTCTTTAACAATTTTAAGAATAAAATAAAATAGAAGAGAATAGGTTGACAGAATATACTGAGGCAGTTATGAAACCTAATGTGTGTGTGTGTATGTGTGTGTGTGTGTGTATGAGTATGAGAAAGGATCATCTGGATTAAGATATTTATTTTTCTTCTTATGTTTTCTTACTATTGGCCTTGAACTGACAATAGTCTACACTAATAAACCATTAGTGTAGAATAAAGAGGATGAACCTGCTAACTGCGAAACTCATAGAAATTAATCGCTATAAGCCCGTTTCTCATCTGTAAAATGGGAGTTTACCTCACAAGTTAATGTGAGAATTATATTAAATGATACATGTTAAAGCCCATGGCATGGTTCCTCCCACATATTAGCCATTCAACAAATGGTAACTTTTATTACTAGTAGCATTGTAAATGATAAACTAATTTATGACTTTTGTAATGCATTAAATTACATGCTGGCTGTCTTGAGATAGTTGGTGGAGATGACAGGTATTCAGCCACAGTTGTACATTGAAGGAAATAGAATAGAGCAAAGTTGTGATCAGGCAGAGATACTCTAAGGAATGATGGGCACGTAGGACTGTATTTGGTTGGGATTCCAGTAACTCCTAGTTAATTGAGAACACAGTAGCCATTCAGTTTATTAGCTATCTCACTCAAACACCTCTTATGTTGCCAAATGGACCTCAAAGGATATTTGGGGTTTACCTTCAGTTCTTTTCACATCCAAGAATCTGGTTTCAGAGGCTTCTCTTTAAGAGGGAACTAGCCATCTAGTGTGAACACATTTCAGTTTGATTGTCATCGACCAGATAATCTGCAATCAACAATTGTTGTAAACAGGTATTGATGTTTCTACCCTGTCTTAGAATAGGCAGAGTGAATGGATTTCAGAAATTAAAATGCAATCATGTTTTCTTACCTCTCTAATTAAATATCTGTCATGTTATTCAGATTTTAGTTTATGTTCTCTTTCTCTCTTACTCATGGGCAAATTCCTCTATGGCCAAAAAGATGTCTTGTTCATGGTGTTGGCAGATATTTGACACAAATACATGTTTTTATGGATAAATGATTCCTGATTATCAACATATACATCATATTATGACAGACTCACTTTTCTTCTTCAGCTTTTTTATGGCCAATTTTATGTGTCTTCCCAGCTGATTTATAGCTGTCATGCCTCAAGCAGAGAAAGGTGGAATTGAAAGGGATTCTTGGTGCATTCAGATCTGTCTACCAACTCACCCTGGACAATAGGATCCAGACTCTGACACGCTCCAGTGCATGGACTGAGCAGTACTCGTGTCCCCAAGTCCCCTTAAATTCTCCACTGTTTACAGCAGTAGGAGGATATGTCTGACGCTGCCAAACCAGTGATCCGGAGACTTAGCTTATCCCATGCCTAGAAGTAGATAGCTCTCTACATGGTCTGTGCTTTAACTGTCTATTTCTTTGTTTTCACTGGTGTTGTTTATTTTTGAGAGTGCTTTGGATATTTTTAAGAAAATAAAAATTTTTTTTTCAGGTTGAGAATGAATAAAGGTGCCATCACCCCTCCCCGTACTTCTCCTTCAAATACCTGTTCCCCAGAAGTGATCCATCTGAAGGACATTGTCTGTTACCTGTCTCTCCTTGAAAGAGGAAGACCTGAGGATAAACTCGAATGTATGTATTTCTTCATTTAGTTTACTTATCACAGTTGGGGGTAGGGAAAGGGACAAATACTGATACACTTAAAATTGCATCTACTATGGTTATCTATGTTTTTTAAAATAAAGTGATCTTGATAAATAATAATTTAAAAAAGTCCTCCATTTGATAATGAAATAGTGAAAGGATATTTAAAAATCTATCAATTTTAGGTTATTTATTAAATTCCATTTATTATCGAGCCTTTCTTGAGCACGTTTCTCTGTCAAATAACCCTTTTTAATGTTGGTTAGATTGGCAATACTATGATATTAAAAAGTAACCTTTGTGTTGTTTTGAAAAAAAGGAAAAAGTAACATTTATTTCTATAAGAGGTCTTCCCATTAGGTAGCAAGAGAGTTCACTTGCAGCCTCAGCCAACCTCCCCTGGAAATCTTTCTTGAAAATTTCAGCCCTAACACTTACTTTGCTAGGAACAAATAATTTCTCAAATGCCAAATATTTGCATTTCATTTATAGAAGTCGACTCCGGATATTACCAATAATTAGACAGTAGCTCTTTTGTTTCTTCTACAAGGTAGCAGATATTTCAGATAGAGAATTTCTATGTAGTTGAAAAGAAATAATTGCTGTCTTTAATGAAATGTAGTGGCTGAGCTCTCTCTGGTGGCAAACTATACTCATTGCAATGCCAGAAAATATTTTTCAAACATTTACTCTAAGCCTGAATATTTATTTAGTAATTTATTCTGTCTCTAAAGCCCTTACTAAATGTAGAGCTGGTGGTTTGTTCAACAATGTGATTAACTTGATTATATCGGATGCTATTAAAGTGAATTAAAAATTCTTGCTACTGAAATGATAGTGAAAATAATGAATCTCAAATTTGACATTTCTAAAGCAAATATAGAATATTGTAAAGTCTCAGAATCGTGGTTAGGAAGTATGTTTGATTAAATTTAATAGCAACTTGTTGATAATATTTCTCTTACTAACAAAGGATTATTATAATATAATTGAATCATACCTGCTTATGAATGGGCTATGTTAACATTATTCTTTAAATAAATATTTGTTATTCCTAAATGTTGAATATTTGCATTTCAAGATTTATTTGTATTCCTGAGAATCTACAGAAATCTCTCTCATTCCAAAATAAATATTGATGTTCAGTGAATTTCTGTTGAAGTGACAGCCAGAGAGAAAGTTTACTCAGGTGTTATCAGTATGATGTTTGCAATGAATTTAAAAATAGAAAAGCAAATATATTTTTCCAGTTCTGAGACTGAATAAAGGTACCAGCACACCTCCCCAGCATGGTCATTGTGTTGAAGTTTAATTATTTTAGGTCCATTAGAAGTATTTTGTTTTTAAGGTAGAATTCCTAAGAGGCATGCTTTTAGCTTCTTAATTTGAGTTTATGAATCAAGAGTCTTTGTCCACATTGCAGGCAGAATGGTGACCCACAGTTCATTCAAAACTACTTGATGAATGAAGTCAAGCCTGACCTTCCACCTTGCTCTCTTCATTGTTATCAACCCCCTTCCCTTTGTTCTGTCTTTGGCTTCTTTAGGGTTTTTTCAAGCTTACACCAGATTCAGTTTTATTGTCCTTGTTTTTCCTTAACCATTTCTTTAGAGTCTTCTCATAGACTTGTCATTATGATTGTAATTTTTTTCACTAGATTCTTTAAAGTAAATGAATTTCAATTTCAGAAGCATAATTTCTTCAATTTCTTATATCAATTAAGTCAGAATTCATTCCTCTCACCCACTGTCTTAGCAATGTACAGCACTATGTATTTTCCACTTCTGCAGTTACAAATTTACAAATTCCTGACATCCATGTCTTCTTTTACAATTATAGATTAAAAATTTTTAAATTATATTTTAAGCAAATTTAGTCATTGTTCATTTATATATGTGTTTCCAAAATGGTTATGACTTATTAAATATAAAAATAATAATTATAATTAACAGAAATAAATATGATCTAGTGCCTAATATAATTAACTTTGGTAGGTGAATGTTGAATTTTGATGTTGATTTCCTAATTAACACTATCCAAATGACCTATGTATATTAAAATAAAAATGAAAAATAAAAACTTCATGCCTCAGTTACCCCAACTATAAAATTGGAATCATACTAATGTCAATCTCATATGTTTGCTATGAGGATTAAATGAACCAATATTTGCTCACATAAATTCCTTCACATTTATTAGTTTACATAAGTGTTTGTGAAGTGAAATAAAAATAAGTTCAGAACTCTTGCCCCTTAACCACTTTGTTTCCATTCTGAATTTGTCTGCTGCTTATTGGCCACCCATACCTTCAAAGATATACTGACCCCGTAATCTATGATGCCCATTATTATTATTCTTTCACACCTAGTTTAAGCCTTCGATTTATTTGCTCATATACTGAGGTGACAGAGGTTTAGTGAAATAAAAATATAATTCGATGGATTAACCTCACCTGGCCTTCAGTGTTTCTCTGGTCACCAATCTCTTCCAGTTAAAAGTTAATCTAAATGTTCTGCTTCTTCAAACGCCTGCCTTTTTAGTCATCTTACATACCAGGTGTGAATTCTTGTAACTTCCTCTCATGTTACCTAAAACTCATCAACTTTCTGACCTATTCTTTCTACTTTCTCTTTTGATTCTGGACAAATAAGTGGCGCTTTAATAGTTCCTTATTGAATAATATACATAAGTAAACCCTAGCATGCAAAAACTGACCTGGCTCCACAATTTGACTCCAGCCTCCCTTGCCGGGCTTGCATTTGGCTTTGAATTGTGCACATATGCAGAAACGACGTTTCAGTCACGTAAATCTAGTTTTTAGTCATCAGACAAACCCTGAACTTTCCCAACTTTATGCTTTTGGCTTATAATGTGCATTTGCTGAGGGTGTTCATTCCCAGTGTATGTCAGACCTACACTTGAGGCCTAGCTCATATCATAAATCCTCTTGCCATCTTCTAATCCGATCTAATTTGCTTTCCTTACTTGTGCTCTTGTACTGTGTAACTTCCCACCCTACTACTTATCAGTTGTATGAGTGAGCACATTTTTGTGTGTGTTTCCACAGACATGCTCAGTAAATAGTTACATAGAATTGTATTGAAGTTAATGGGTGCTTGAGAAAAGTAATGTAAATTATTTAAGTCATAAAATCATGCGAAATTTATTTATACCATGACTTTAAAATATATGGTATTCCCATTTGGGGTAATGCTTATAACTTATTAATAACTTGACTAGGATAATATTTAAGTTAGCTTACCAGAAATCTATCACTAAAGAGAAATCAATGGGAAAATAACCAGAAAATAGAAAACTGGCATGCAGATAATGAAGATTAACCTGTATGTTAGTTACTACTGGAGTATTAATCTCAGAATCACGAAATCTAACACTGAAGAGACCTTAAAGGTCACGTGGTCAACCTCTCAATAGTGTCAATGAAAACACTAAAGCCCAGAGAGACTGGTTATTAAGTGTGCACGAGTTGATCTAATTGTAACTAAAACCCATGATTTCTGACCTACTGCACAAATGCTCCTTTTATTTAAAAAAACTTACTTTTACTGTTTTTATTGTTTCTCTTATGAAAAAGGAGAAAATATTACTCTATTACATTAGATGCCACAAACTCCAAGCAGCTATTTTTTCACCTCTGCCCTGAAAGTTTATTAAGTAGGTCTTGAAATACATAAAATGGAAAAGAAAAAAAAAATGTAAATTGAGGAAATTCCAGCTTAAATGCCTTTTGAAAATTTTTAATGTTTAATAAATTATATATTAATATTTTCATAGAATAACATATTTGCAAAGTACAAAAACACCAGAGTAAGTATAATAGGATATTCAAGGGGAAAAAAAGATAAAAATCTTTGGGAAGAGAAAAACTTGTACATATAAAGAATTACCTTTATGTTACATAATGCGCCTTTGCTCTGATCTTTTAACCAAATTCATGTGTGGGCACATAATTGTTTCTATATAAAGTGTAATTGCATGAGCATAAAAATAGGAAAAAAAGTGGGTTAAACTAGCTTGTAACTTTGTGACAGGTACCCACCTTTAGAAGCTATCATGCTGACAGAATTTTAATATTGGACCTAAATTATTTTTGCACCTAAAAACCTATATCCTTATTATATTGGTTTTTAAATTAAGGTCTATTTGCTCAATGATTCTCTTGATCTTGGGGCTTAACTTTACTTTAAAATTCTAAGAAATAGTCTCGTTATAATATTTGAAGTTAGGTATTAATTTTATCAACTAATTATTCGGATATCATTTTAAAAGAGAAAGATTCCATACACTTACCAAGCCAAAGAATTTTTATTTTCTATAGTGTTAATAATTGCATTTTTATTATTTAGTTCTATTTTTATATAACAAATTAATCCCTAAATCTTACACCATCAATTTTGGTTTTGAAACTCATGCTCTTTATTTATTCTTTAATCTTTTCATTGTTAGTACCTTCTTTGTTCTTTCTGGAATCACTATTTTTGGATGTTAAAACTCCAAGACAGAATTTAGAATGACTGTTTTTTTTATTTTTCTATTTTCATCTTCTTTTCTTATTTCTTTCCTTCAACATCTAAAATATCTTCTACATCTATGATGACTTTCTCCTCCCACCTCCCCACTTTTTCTAATACACCTTGCAGAGAATCCATTCTGTTCTCAGCATGATCCTTATATGCTCCTAGTCTTATTTTGTTAATTAAAACTTTCCTCTTACTGAAAAGTTTTTTAACCCCTTCCCTGCTCCCTACTTTTTTTTTAATTGCTTAGTTTTGGAAGGATTCCTTGGTGGTAGTGGTAGGTGGGCAGGTGGTTAAGATTTATGTCTGACTAATTGGAGATGAGAAAGGGGACTTTTACTCTTCATATTCAGTGTACAGACTGTCACGCAATTACTCTATTGTTGGTATAGTACCCCACCATCAGAATTCCTAAATACTTTGAGCTCAGAATTCCAGTGATTGGACTCCTTTAGAGCACAAAGGCCCAGGCTTCTGCTGGGGTAGAGAGCTGGTATATACTCCCAGGTGCAAAGCGCGAAGGATAATATTTGAGGTCTACCTTCTTTTTTGAAGATTTATCAATTGGTTTTCCAGCTCATCACCCTTTCTATGTAAATCTTTACCTTCTGTTTACTACCAGCCTAAGTTTATATTTCTCAGTTTTAAATCAGTCACTGTGTGTTTTCCAGCTTCTAAAATTTGGTTGTTCTTTTCTCCTTTTATGTTTTTTTGTGCTTGTGAGTATATGCCTATTTCTATTACTATCGTTGCACTTCAGTAGAAAACCAAGGTAAATATGTGTATGCAATATTTCATATTTTGTATGACCCCACTACACTTTTAAATTAGAAAAGTGGACTTATGTCTGAAAATTAAAATCCTAGAATTCCTCTCTTATCCAGGACCAAAGAAAATTTTTATCCATGATTAGACTTGGTAAAACTTAGAGTAAGTGATACATAGTGCTTGGTATATGTATGTTAATTTTATTATTGATATTATTATTGATTAAACTTAAAGTTCTCCAACTTTATTTCTTGATGAATTAGAAAGAATTCATAGACAGTTGTTAACTCCTATTAATGTTTAGAAATTAATTACGTAAAAAAAAAATTAGGGGATTTCCTTCAGTCAATAGTGAATTGTGTTTTCAGACTAGTTTTCTTACTGAAACAACTAGTATTTTAGACACAAGATTTTTTTAATCTGAAAATTTCAGGGAATTATCAAGACTAATTAGATTTGTGGGTCAAATTTCTAGGAGAGAGGAAGTTGGCTTTTGACACTTTTTAAATTATACTTTTTTAGAATTACAACTGAGAGCAGCTAAGCAGCTGAGCAGTTTTGGAAGATTGATCTTGGGAAAAAATATTTCAATTCCAGGATCTTTCTAATAGGTACATGGTGGTCTGTAATTGTGGTTTATATAGGTTGGCCATTCATATACTTTTTTTTTTTTTGAAATATATGCTCAATTTTGGCCTCTTCTTAATTGGGTTGCTTGTTGTTTTATTACCGAGCTTTAGGATTTGTTCATATATTCTGAAAACAATCTTTGTCAGTTGTATGTGTTCTGAAATTTTTTTTCAAGTCTGTGGCTGACTTATTTTCTTATTTTCAGTTTGTTTTTGATGAGCAGAAGCTCTAATTTTTGATTAATTTACCTGTTATTACTATTTTGTCTTTGATGGTTCATGTTGGTTCATGAACCTTAAGGTTGGTTGCCTTAGGCTGTGAACGTATTTTCTTATTTTTTTTAGGAGCTTTATAGTTTTGCATTAATGCTAAAATTAAAGTTTGTTTTTTAAAAATGTCAAAGTTTAGTTTAAAGTTCAAAGTCATTTTGACACGATGATTATGTTTAATATGAAGTCAGAGTCAAGGTTATCTTTTTAATATGAATATCCATCTACTTCCATTTTTTTTGAGAGGACTCTTGACTTATTTTGGTATCCTTGCTTACCATATGTGTGTGGATCTGTATCTGGACTCTGCTCTCCTCTTGTTGTGTGTGTTTATCCTTCAGCTTCACTGTCTTGATTATCCTGAGTTTTTGGCAACTCTTGAAGTCAGGTAATGGAAACCTAAATTTGTTCTCCCTTTTAAAAGTTGCTTTGGGAATTCTTAATCTTTTTTACTTCTATGTAAAATTTTACATCAGCTTGTCACTTTCTAAAAACAAACCTGAAATTGAATAAAGTTATTAGAGGATATGTTTGATTTCATATCAAATTCTTTTTTTTAAAGCTGCTGGAATTAAGACAGTGTGGTACTGATTCAATAATAGACAAGTCAGTGGAATCGGAAATCTAGAAACTGACCCAAACCTACATGGATACTTGATTATGACAAAGTTGGCACTGAAGGTCAAGTAAAGATTATCTTTCCAGTAACTGTTTCTTTTCCTGTTGTAACAAACCCTTCCCCACTAAATTTAGTGGTGTAAAAAAACCGCATTCATTTTATTATATCTCATTTTTGTGTCTGGAAAAAGCTTACTTGGGCAGTTCTGCCTGTAGGTCTGTCATGTAATTTCAATCAGACAGGCTCAGTGGGGGTCAAGAATATTCTTTGATCATTCAAGCCTGTCTGGACAATCAACATGTGAAAATTAGCTCAGTCTCCCTAGTAGTCAAGGGAATGAAAATTATAACATCAGTGGCATACCACTATACCCTCACTAGAATGGCTTAAATTAGATGGGTACTAGTCACTGTTGGCCAGGATGTGGAGCAACTCACTCTCAGTGACTGCTGTCTAGTTTGGTAAAACCACAATATTACTAACGGGTAAACATTTGCAAGTCCTATGACTCAGATATCTCTTTTACTGGTTTATAACCAACTGTCAAATGCTCATCTAAGCATAAAAGCCATTCACAAGAAGGTTTATAGAAATAGCAAATTGGAAACAACCTAAATATTGCTCGAGTTAGAATGAATAAATTATGATATTTTTATACCTTTGAATAAATGCAGAAAAGAAAGTAAATGAGTTAATACTGCTCAGAATAATGCAGATGAAGATCAGAAATGTAATATTCAGTAAATGATGCTAAAATCAAAAGAATGCGTGTAGAAGTCAAGAGACTGGTTAAGTTTGAAAGGGGAGAGGACATAATAATGGGGGAACATCAGAGGGTTTCTGTTATATTAGCAATATTCTATTCCTTGACTTGGATCATTAGTTGCAATAGTGTGTTTATTTTGATAATTTTTTGAATATTACAGTTCTCTATAAGTGTAATACTTCAACAGTATGTTCATTTTTTAAGATAAGTATTTCGTGTACAGTATCACAAGGGAGACAGATAAACAGGTTAGTTTTTAATGAAGTTTATTTTTAATAAAGCAGGTTATTATTATTTCTTAAAGGATATTGAAGACACACAGAATCATTAGAGAACCAGATTTGGAGGCTATTTCTCTAGGAATGATGGCCAAGTTAACAATAAATTATACTGGGGTGGGGGGGACATTGCTGCCTCTCTGAGCACAGAGCACCTTTCAATGACAACACCCCTGACACATCCAGGATTCTGGATGCTCTTTTTCCAGTACCTGCTACTGTCGCCTTCCACCACCAGAATGGATTCTCTGCAGCTCCTTTTCTCTTGAGCCTTTTAGCATCTAATTGATCATCTGGGCTTGTGCTTTAGATTGGTAGAGTGGTAGAGTCTGGGTCATATGCAAAGTCTACTTTCAAGTCAGGCTAGAAAGAAAGGGTATCTGGTGTTCCGTCTTTGATTGCGCTTTATAAAATGTGGCTTTCAGGACATAGTAAAAGTTTCAGATGTTGCCAGAAATGAATGAACATGCTCACCCCACTTGTGTTTATGTCGTTGAGCTCACTTTTCCAATGAGGTTTACCGATAGACATAGGGTTCCCATATATCTGAGCCGTATTAAATAGTTTACCACTTACTTCAATAAGGATTAACTGAGTTACAAGTTTCTCTCATTCTAAAATATAAGTCCTTGCCTTGTTCCTGACACTCAACCTGTTCTCTGAGTGGTGCGTGAATTCTTGCCATTGACAAAGGTATTTTTACCATTTTCTGCTGTACTAGAAAATATTGAGATGTTGAGTATCCATATTATGATAGCTTCCCCCCCATTTTGGATTTCATTCTCATGTTTTGAGTACATGAGAGAGAACAATCATTTTTTTTTTTGCAAGTAAAGACATTTATGTCATTTACCTTGCCTATTATTTTCCTTATTAATTCAATAGGTGCACATTTCCTCCTTACATTTTAATATCTTTAAAGTATGTTTGCAGTTTACAATGAATAGAACATGATAGATTGGCAGATTTTTTTTTCCTTTTAGTGTTATATACCAAAATAAAAATTAATTACAAATATATGATTAAGGTCATTACATATTTATGTCTTCTAGTTATCAATGTCTTTATTTAACATTATAAACCTCAGCTGTCAAGATTCTCCAGGAAGTTATACAAACTCAACTCAAACCCTCATTTCTGCTGCTCTATTTTTACAGCTGTGTTTATCTCCTCTGTTTATCTCAAAATGACACCTGCAGCCTAATCAGTTGTCTCCTGGTGGTGTGTGAATTATAAAAGGGAATCCTCAGGCCAGTCATGGACCTCTGCCATGCTGCTTTCCTGAGCTCACTAACACAAAGCCAACGCTCACCTTTTCCTTACTTGATTAGTTCAAATAGTGGTTTCCCTATGAATCGACATCTAAGATTTAAACAAATACTCCATTATAGCCATTATAATAATGCATTTTATGTGTTGTCATCCTCCATCAGAAAAAATGCCCTGATTTGCCAACAATCCTTTCCTTCCTTTATTGCTTGGGGATCAATCAAAAACAGTGGCCTATATTTGTGTAGTACCTATGGCTTTTGATATGCATTTGTGTGTATCACCTCCCTTAACTTTCACAACAAATGTGTGTCTTATGACAGGATGATTAGTCTCAATTTACAGAAGAAAATAGTGTTTGATTAAGCTCACAGAATAATGGATGGTGGATTTCAAATTACAGTTTATTTCCAGATCACCCAAACGATTTTTTCTTCTTATCCACTGTGTGCTTTAATATCCACACTCTGAATGTTTAAATTTCTTCTCTTATTTTTGAGTTTCCATTTAATGCTCTTGTAATAAAGAATTTGAACAAATAGTACTTTTTATTATTTTCTAGATATATAACAAATACTGATATACTTTTTACTGATAGCTAATATTTTTATAAACTAATTTATTTTTAATTTAGCTTGAGAAATGATCTCACAAATCAATCAATTTGTGTAAGGAGGGATTTAGTATTTGATTTCAACAAAAAATAAATTCATTAATCTTATTGTCTGTAATCTTTTTTCCCAACATCTCTTTTATTTCTAGTTATGTTTCGCCTCTATGACACAGATGGGAATGGCTTCCTGGACAGCTCGGTAATTTTTTTTCTTCAAATATTCACAGAAAATTTCAAAGTGGTTTGTTCTGAAAAATGCATTGAATAAATTTATAGCTATTACCATAGGAGATACACTTAATATAATTTTCACGAACTCACACAACATTTTTATCATCTGACTTTTTGTAAGAGAGTGATCTGAGAAAACTTAGATTACAATTGTTGTACTGAATAATTTTATTACCAAAAAAGTGACTTTTTATGCTCTTAAAGATAAAAATGACTAAACCTTATTTGAATAAAACATGAGAAAGTTGAGACCATTGATCTAGAAAGAAAAAAAAATTGTGACATTTGACACTATAGAAAATATCAAGAATACAGGTAGAATTTAAAATTATGAAGTCAATTTAATCATTTTATTATTTCACCTTTTTAAAAGTATTCTTAGCCATGTAGGCTGTTGAAATAGCTAAATATATTTAAAAATTGCTTTGACAAATTTCCCTTTTTAAAACGTCTCATCCAATTTTAAATGCAACTTGTTCTCTCTATAGTTTTAGTTATAATAAGCAATAGAAGAAAATACCATCTCTGTATGATTTAACTGAAAAGAGTAATTAAATGTTTATTTTATTTCTAACATATGCAAATCATTAATAGCTTTCAGAAGAGTACTTAGACTCTTAGTTGTACTGCACGAATCAGTGCCTCATGTAAATCTATCTCAAGCTTTATCTAATAATGTACTTCATATTTCCATTAATAACATTTTATATATTCTCTGTTCTAGAAAGGAAATATAAGGATATTACTAAAAGAATAACTGTTAGATTATGGAAATTATGAAATACACGGGCACCTCAAAACAAATGTTTTGATATGTTTAGTAATGATTAAAATAAACATTATTTCTGATAATGAGTGAATTTCTCTCATCATCTGATGTCCCTCCTATGGCAGAACTCAGACTTTTACAAGCGAAGCAGTTAAGTTGAAGACATACTTTTGTAACACTGAGTAGGATAACAGTATATTAGCTTCTCCAGAGAGTGATAGAAATACATAATTCCCATTCCAGGAAATGAACACCGATCTGAATTGATGCTGTGATTGTGGGATTTCTTATGTTTAAGTCTCTCTATCCTTTCAGATGCTGTTCTGTTTAAGTGCCTCGTAGTGTTCAGTTTTCTGTTTAGGAATATTAAGCTACATGATACATTTGCTCATTTTCTGGTGTCATTTCATAGTTGCAGTTTAGATTTCTTCTAGATAGTTCAATATGCTTATTGTAGCACTTCTGATTACACTAATATATATTTTCACTGCTGATTTGCTTTATTTAATGTTTCTTTTTCATTAAATTAAAAGGATTTTTTTCTAGGCTTTTAGCCAAGAGTTGGCAGCTTATTTGAAAATTCAGTCAAATGCTGTTTTTGCTCTCTGCCATTTTTTATTGACATATAGTAGATTGATAGCAATATTTGTGGCTATATTCACAATATTAAACAATAAGTTGGAATAAATACATTTGTTTATGTTAACCTAGTCTTTTCTATAATTAAAGGTCTGGATTTACTTTCTATGTTTTTTCCAACAAAACTTACTGCCCATTGTATTTCTTTCAATGTGAGTTTGAAATTACATCTTCTGATGTCATTTGCTTAGAAATTGTAAGATGTAGCAGTTCACATATTGAGGCAAAGCAGAAGAAAACTGATACTTTGAAAAATGACCACTATGTCTAATATTACTAATAATGTTTATTATTCACTTATAATACGCTAGACAAGATAAATGCATTTCATATAACAGCATGTGTAATCTTTGCAGCAACTCTCAAAGTAGGTAAGATTAGAATATTAAAAGAAATGTTTTTACTGATGAAGAAACTGAGTTTTAGGTTAAGTGACTTATTTAATGTTGCATGCCTACATAATAGTCCACTAAAAATAGTTTCTATTCCTGAAATCATATCCAGGGACTTAACCATACCAAACCATTAAGGCGTATATAAGCAGATAGAGTAGGTGAAGATTAGTAAAACACACACACACACACACACACACACACACACACACACACACCCAATTCTGGCCTATAATTCCAAAGGATTTGTGTTTAAAATTTTCCTTATCTGTAATAAATAAACACATTTATATTTGTATTGTTTCTGAGACAATCTTTGCAGCATAAATAACCTTTTCATTTTTACATCCTTTCTAGAGAGAGGATATGTAGCTTTCATTAGTTTCTCAAAGGGATCCATGACCCCCCCAAAAAAGAAAACCTCTTTACCATACTTCTGACTTAATTCTATGAATGTTAACTACATATATTAGATCAGAGGTTTGAGCAGAATAATCCTTCATTAATATACATTCAAGCCTTATTCTTTTATACTTATATTTTAAATGTCATACTGTATAACACCACTTTCAATTTACTACATTTAAAATTGCTGGTATTTACAATGTATCTTTAATCTTTTCTGAAGATAGAGAAAATTAAAACATTAAATATCTAGCTACGAAATAGTTTTAAGCTATTTAGCCAAGCCATAAGTATTCACTATCAGTTCTTTAAAGAGTTGACATTTGAGTAGAAAATTCATACCAAAATTCTCTCCCCTGATAAAATAAACTCTACATGAGTTAAACTTCCTGATCTTGACCCTGAACATTCCTCTAGCAGAGCAAATGATCCTAATAAATGGGTGGAAGAGTGATATACATTCTCAATATATCAAAAAAAAAAAATCTCTCAGTTGCTTTCAAACACCTATTTTCAAGTCAAAAGGTAAGGATACTCAGTGACTTAAAAATCATGTCTTGTGAAAATATACATCTCGTCCTTTCATCAACTCTCCATTCCAGAGAAAGTTTCTTCCTTAAAAATCTACTGGAAGAAACTCTTTGTATGGTTGTGCCCTCTCCTGGTGAAGATTTCTAGACAAAATGCAAGTGAATTTATAGTTAGACTCTTCTTTTATGTGTAATTAATCAGACCTTTTAAACATATTTTACATATATGTAATTATATAAATCTTTTACAGGTTGAACAAAACAAGTACTGCAAGTCAAAGCTATTTAGTAAGACATGGTGTTCATTTTCTCTTCTTTCCTCCCATTCTCTTTGTCCCTCTTTCTGCTTCAGGAGCTAGAAAATATCATCAGTCAGATGATGCATGTTGCAGAGTACCTTGAATGGGATGTCACTGAACTTAATCCAGTAGGTATATACATGATTTAATTGTTGGCCAAATAAAAGAGCTTGATGGCCCCTTTCTCTTTTGTCATTTTTGAAACTCTATTACTGTCATTTGATTTTGTTTCTTTTGATAAAAAAGCCAAAGTGAATTCTGAACAAGAAATGATATATGTTATATTCAGAAACTCTTAGCAGTTACTTTCGCTTTTCTTCTTCATGGAAATTAATTTGAATGGTGGTCTAATATGCATGTAGATCAATAGAAGATGTTGATGGGCACTGCCACAGTCATGTTGTGCCATAGAAAAAGTCATGATTGAAATATGGTTTTGATTTCTGATTTTCCTTATATGGAAATTGCTAAATAGTCATTCTGAAAGAAGATGAAGGTGTTTAAAAAGATGATAATGATAATTTACAGTGCACAGTGCTGTCTTTTGGATATGTATTGTTTAAAGCTTGCAACTCTCTGAGGCAGATATTACTATCTTATTCATTTTATAGTGAGGAAATAATTGAGACCCCAAAATATTAAAGTAACTTGCCCCAAACTCTTTAGTTAGTTAGAGGTAGAGCTAGGAGGTTTTAAGCAAGTCATTTAAAGAGATAGTACCTACAATGCCTAGAAGAGCTTAAAAACTTCTTATTTTTAGTAGATTTATACCAAACTTATAACATAATTCAAATGTGTATTAAAACGTACTTGATTAGAAACTATGACTTTAGCTACAAATAATATTTTTGGTCAAGTTGATAAGTGTTATTCATTTGTTTATTTTTTAAAACAAGTAAGTTTAGCAAATTGCACATGAATTAAGCAAATAAAATCAATTTTTTAAGTGGTTTATATTTTATATGAATTCAAAAAGCCTGTTTCTAAACACTGTTCACATCTGTGCAGTTAACAGTATGATAATGGCATGAATATGTGATGTTCAAGAGAGCTCTGATAGCATTTCCCTTGTTCTGGCAAACTAATGCCAAACTAACGCAAATGAACTTAGCAAAGTAAAGAAAGTCATGTGCAATGCCAGGGACAAAGGAGGGCACCATTCTTACTGGGAAATGGTTTCCCAAGTTCTGACTCAACTGGTTTTTCTTTGTCTTTGTCTTTTTCTTTTTCTTTTCTTTTTTGGATGTGGAAATACGCATGCTGTGCATATTGAGAGGAAGATATATTAACAGTGTTGCAGTTTGTATACGAAATAATAAAGTTTATGGCAATATGCATTTAGTTCTAAGAATACTGCTTGATTCATCTTAATACTTTTTGCACTGAAATCAAGGGACTTCTTTTAAATTCTGTTGCCTTTTTTGGTTATGTTAATCTAACACAGTGGTCTCCATCCTATTCACCTTAATACCCATGATATCATTCATCTATCAGTCAAGCCTCTTGTTCACTGGAGTGATGGAGGGAAGTGGGGTCTTTTGCATCTGCTTTCAAAGCAGAAGTGGGCGTTACCACTTCCAAACAAAAAGTATTTGTTGGTGGTGGAGTGTGTGGCTTGGGTTTGAGAAGATATGGATGCTTAAGGAAGGGAACAATTGGTGTTTGGGTAGTTTAATTATGATAAATACCTAATGACAAATACAAGTAATAAACTTTTAGCATTATGGCCCATGCAAGTAAGTCTGCCACTTCTATGGGCGGTATAAATACTAGAAAGTCAAGATAAAAGACGTACCTGGTGCATTGTGTTTGCTGTCACAGTAACTGCCTCATCCTGCCTGACGATTCAATAGCTCTGCCCATTTTAAACAAATGTGTGCATTTGTACACATTGTCGGCCCTTGATAAGTTGGCATATGTGAATAAAGAGAATTGAACATTTGAGGTTGATGGCATTTAGTAGGGAAGATGTTCTTGAAAGGAATTTTTTTCAAAATGTACCCAAGCTCCAACATGAGAATTATTGGGTACAAAATAAAATCATCAGCCATCTAAAACAAATGCTCAGTGTTTTTGTTCTCTTTTCATTCATTCATTTCTCCTAGTTCACACTACAGTATTTTCAAGGGCCAGGCATTTTAATGCGATCTTATGCATTTGTCAAATTCTAAGTAATGTCCCCTGTGTTTCATTTTGAGGAAAATGAAATAATTATTTCATCATCATTTTGTTCCAAAAAGTCTCTTTCAATATCTATTAGTTCTATAGCTAAATAATCTGATTTTCAAACACTTTCTGAAGATACCAATCAACCAAGTTTAAGACTTTTTAGGCAAACAACACTTCTATCATCATAATAAGTATTCTATTTATCGCGCCTTTTCAAATTGTCATTCTAATGTTCTCTGTACTGTTTTCTTTTTCCGCATTGATTAAAATGTCCATATTAGATAAAGATGGCGAATTATTTTCTTCATTGGAGTTCTACCATGTTGGCTGGTTTAGCACAATTAGATAAGTACTTTTCCTTAACTCAGCCAAGGATAATATATTTAGAGCTGACATATAATTTCTGCTAATACAACACTAAGAATACCTATTTCACACTTACTCTATATGCTAGATGCTTTTTGAAGATACTTACACTAACACATTTAACTCTCACAGCAACCCTTTGAATCTACTGATAATAATGCTGTATAACCAAGAGATAAATGTATTACGCTGTGGACAACAATTTGGGACACTCTGAGCAAGTCATTTAGAAAAGAAATCTAATCAAAAATGACTTGATTGTTTAACTTCTTGGCTCTATTAAGTTTTGATAGGCAATTAAAGCAATATAATTCTCCCGCCTCTTACCACTTAGCAAAGAATTATTTCAGCTCTTTACCATGAAGTTAATTTGTTCAGACAGTATCTGGCATATTTTGAATTAAAAAATAATCTAGAGAAAGCAATTAAAGATCATTTTTACTTTTAAATTGAAGATACTTTCTTGTTTTACCTGTGTCATTCAAGTGAAAACATGTTATAAAGTTGAGTGATTATTTCTAAAAGTTGATCTTTGAAAGTGCATAGAACAGAGCCACTATATTCTCAGCGATAGGGTTAAATTAACACTGTACAAAATCACCTAGATATTTATCTGAACTCTCCACATAGCTGCTAGTCACAGTTATAACCAATTTGATGCAATGCTTTATTGTATCATATGAAATTTTCTTTATTGATTTATTACAAGTTTTCGCTCTACTCCTTTTTTTCAGATCCTCCATGAAATGATGGAAGAAATTGACTATGATCATGATGGAACAGTTTCTCTGGAGGAATGGATCCAAGGAGGAATGACAACAATTCCACTTCTTGTTCTCCTAGGCTTAGAAAACGTAAGTATTTACACAGAGAGGGTACCCTGGTGGTGAGTCAGTGGGGTCTCTTATTATACAGTTTGATTATAAATTGATCTTGCCATTTTCAACTATTAAGCATATAGTGAGTGCCTGGACCTTTTAATAAGTATACCGTAGTGCAATTTAACAATAACTCCTTATGTGGTAATACTTGTCACAAACATATTGACTCATTTTAGGTGTTAACATTTTTAGGTATTAACTATTTAATACACAATTTTTCTATTTTTCATCTATTTATAGTATAATCTAGTTTAAAAAGTAATTGACCTTCTTTTATCTGATGCAAGAAACTCCCCAATATTATTGCATTCTATGGTTCTTCCTCCCATCCCTATGGAGATAATCTATTTAATTGATAACTAATAAATACTTGGAGAAGCCAATTCTATAATGAGATGTTTGAAAGGAAACGTGTGTGTGTATAAGTTTTTCTTACATATCATCAGATCAGCCAGGTTTTCATTCTAAGTCTGTCTAAATCTCATATCAGTGCCTCCAGTGGCAATTAAATACTGGTTTGGAGGAATAAAATAGATCAACCTATGTTCAGATGTGATATGATAGTGATTTTGAAACCAAATCTTGCTGTCCCAGTCTTGAAGTGAATTTTAGTAATAGTTAATTTAAAAAATCCAAAGAGTTGGTACACCATTTTTGTTTTTAGCATAAACAGTTAAACAAGAATTAACTGTAACATGCATATAGTAAAATGTATACTTAGATTCAGAGAGCATTACAAATGGAAAGCACCATGGCACGTATAATATTAGATTTTTTAGATACAAGAAAATAGTGCTCACCACATTGCTGCTGACCCCAACACTGTTCATACTTATTACCGGTAATAACAATTTGGCAGACTTAAAACTTTACCGTAGTTACTCAAGATACTAAATTTTTGAAAGTCAGCTATCAAGAGATCATATAGTCTGTGTTTGTAAAATGTGTGAGACAACATACAGATGTATTGTACATATTTATATGTGGTTTTGGAAATATATAAATGGACTTTGGGACAGTAACATTTGTTTCTTTTTCATCTGGATCTTTAAATTCTTTTACATTCAGGCAAATTTTACCCTTTATGAGGTCTTTGGAATTTTATATGTGGTCAGAGGAAGGGAACAAAAAATTATTATTAGATGATATATGGAAATTACCTTTGAAATAAAAACTTATTAAAATAAATATTTAATGTAGATCTTATTTTTAATAGATACATAAGTCTACAGTTTGAAAATTTATGAGTAATCTTTTTTGTATTTAATTTTCTTATGTATAACTTAGTATCTTTTTATAATAATTTATTATGTATCTCTATTATAAATATTTGTTTAATTTGTTAATATACCTTCTGAGAAAAGCATGTGTAAATCAGACTATTGAAATAAAACAAGAAAATTGACAAAATTTTAACATTTTGAGCTTTAGTGTGGACTCAATATTGAAAAATAGTTGTCAAATGACTAGTCAAGAAATTCTAATAATAATGAAAGGGAATTTTGTATTTTGAAATGTTTTGTTTATTTTAAACATTTATGGAAATTCTAGTAGGAAAGAAAGAGAGGAGATGCAGGAATGAGCTAACAAAGCATTGGTCGTTGGGGAATTGGATAAAGAAGTGCAGAAATGTAGACTAAGTCACCTATATTTTCAGTATCACAGAAAGATTTTGCATTGATGTTTTTCTCTGGAAACAATTCTTTATAATTTGATATATATCTAACTGTACACTTATATATCAAATAATATATGTATATATATTATGAAAATAGCATGGAGAAAAATAAGCTGTTAGATGGCTTTAACTCGAATTATTTTAAATAAAATACCTTATCAGTTTCTAGTGTAGCAGTGACTTTATTTCCACTGAATAATGATTCTTTGCTATTAATGCCCTTCAGGTTAGTGACACATAATTTACTTTATAATCACTTCGTAAATTTATTTTGTGTTTTTAGTTCAAAGATTTTCTTTGAGCAATTTAGGGTTTCGATGTAGTAACCAGAGTGGTATTCCCAAGCTATGTTCCTAGCTATGGCCACTAGATGGCAGGGCTACACTGTTTTAAATTTATAGGTCAATTTAACAGCGATTGGATTTTTTCCCCTGTAAAGAACAATTCTGAGAGTAATATCCCTTTTTTCACTTTTTTTAAAAAAGGAATAAAGCTAATAGTATTTTAAAATATCTTTTAATACAATGCATAAACCATGTAATTGTTATCACAAAACAGAGCATCTGTTGGTTAGAAACAGCTCTTTAATTCCAAAGCATAAGGGCTTTTCTTAATATTTTACAAAGCAAGAATGGCATAATGAAAACTGAGTGATGATGGCATTTTTTTTAAGTAATTGAGATTTATTTTCTTTTCTATAGGCAGTTAATGTGTTATGCTATTACCTATAGAGAATATGATTCATGGTGCCATTCCCGGTGGGCCACCCCCAATTTCCCACTTTTGCTTATCAAATTGGAAATCTAGAAGCTTTAGGTTTTCAGCCATTTTGTGTGGCCAGTTTTCTTATGTTGTCCTATAAACTCTCGTCTATTGTCAATTATGAGATCAGGGAGTAGGTGCTAATTGACAGTGCATGTTAAATACCGTAGTGTATTTGGAAGTGACTATGGTGTACTAGCTAAATTAGGCGGATAAGAATATTGTCCTGGGAGAGAAATCCTCACTCCTAATGTAAAGCAGAGCAGCTGATTTTATCGTAGTTTATTTTTCTTCATCAACAGAATTCAAAAAGCTATTCTATTTTAAATATGTTTCAGTGCCCAAATCAGAAAAGTAGTTTATCAGAACTTGATTGTATATCAAGTGATAGAGAAAAAGAGTCATTTTTTTTCTTTTACAAGAAGTTCTTCAAACTTCATGGTATCCAATATGAAATGATGCAGTCTTTTACATCTGAAGGAAAATTGAGAGTTTAAGTGGCATATGTGATTTTGATTATAATAAAAATTTTGTACCTGAGACTGACTCATTTTTGCTTTAGCAATTATCTCATTGAATAATTATTTCTAAAAATATCTCAATTTTGAATGAAATTTTTAATAGCTAGCTGTATCTAATAAAAAATTTTGCTCCGGTGATTGGCAAAATTTGTCCATAAAGGAACAGGTAGTTAATAATTTAGGCTTTGTGGGTCATATTGTCTCTGTTGTAACTTACTCTAAAGTTCAGAGCTAAAGTTGGACATACAAAGAAAAGTTTGCCAGGATTATCTTTCTTTATAATCACAGATACTGCATAAGTGAAAGAACAAGGTTGTGTTCCAGTAAAACCTTACTTAGAAAAACAGGTTGATGGCCAGAGTTGACCCAAGGGCCATAGTTGCTGATCCCTGATTTATTCTATGACTAATCTGTCATATTACAAACGGAAAGATTTTAAATGTATTTTAAGTGATTAGAAGAAAGAAAGCTAATACTTTTTTGTTTTAGCTCAAATCGACAACCCTAGCAACATGAGAACTAATGAAGAGATAGCACAGTAGCAGTGAACTTCATAAAATTGGTTTTTACACTCTGTGATTAACTAACTAGGTCGTTTTGTGCCTACTAGGCATCCTCTCTGGACATACAAAGAGAAGTTAGTCAAGAATATCCCTTTCCTTTTATAATATTTTCAGTACAAATATTCTTTTTCCTAGAAGAACAAGATAATTAATAATGCTTCAGTTCCTAAAACCTGTAGTCTTAGGTCGTTATTAGGTTTTTCAAGGAAAATTTCTAAATTCATTTCATTATATAAACAGGAATATACAGTTAAGTAGGAGCCTGCCTTGAAATAAGGATACCTTAACTTCTTAATTTTGGATTGTTGTGCCCACAACTGACCTGTATGATTTTTGAATGGATATGAATTTGATTTCACTATAAGTACACAAAGAACCCCGGTCTTTAATTCTTAAAGGTAGTTTAAACTTTGCCATTGATTTAAATATTTTAGGACACTTTTTATTTTTTTTTTTTAAATCTGACTCAAGGTAAAAGTAATCATTTGGTTTACCTCCTGATTTGGATTAATGTGTTCCAGATAAAAATTCTGACTATAGTGGAGAGCAGAAGATGTTGTATTCTTAACAGATTAAGTTGTATTTGGAAAACTAATATTCTATACTCTACATTCTAAAAATTAATATGGTCAGGTGGTTGTTCTGCTGTTTATATGTTGCTCAATCTAGAAAGGAGTTCTAAAGCTGGGTCAATTCTTGAGATTCCAGATTAGATCATTTAAGGAAAATGACTGTGTGATGTTAATGTACCGTTACACTTGTATTTGAACTTTGAGAATGGCAAGATCTGATACTGACTTCAGAAAGTGTGATCTGGAAATAAGCGGTTAATTAACTCAGAATTTTAAAACTATGTCTTCGTTCTCTCTGCCCACACCTGATATAGCTCATCATTTTGTCTAAAAGAATAGTTTCTTTCATATGGCTATACCTTTTTGGAGACCCTGAACAGAATAGTAAGGTAATTTAATGGTGCTTATTATTTAATGAGTTGGAATTAACTTGTAACATTAGCTCTTCTATGTGTTATAAGTGAAGTCATTTTAAATGGGAATATGGCTAGGTGTGGCAGTAGGGCATTTTGGCTGTGACATCAGTGAAATTTCTCCTTGAAAAAAAATAAAGATATTATTTATAGTAGCCCTAGTTCAGATGAATACTATATGTGATCTTGACTGTGTTCAGGGAAAAACTAAAACTTTAGAAATTACTATTGATAATAAAATAGATTTCAAAAGTTCTAAAGGGCATTTTCTCCCTTTGAAACCTTTTATCTAGAGTTAGAAGGAGAGGAAGAACTGGGGCTCTTCTCTGAGAACTTAAGTATTTCCCTGTCATAAACACAGGACTCTATTGTAAAATATTATGTTCACTAAATATCAAGAATAAATTTCTATTAAGAATAATGTCCAATAATGAAAAAATCATAAGAACACAATTTTCATGAAATAAAGTATGGTAAACTTACAAACATCCCTCAAATCTTTTGGCTGGAACTTTGGGATGTTATACAAGTCATCCCATTGATGGTAATAATATTTGCTGTTTATATAACACCAGTCTTCTGAGGAGCTAAATTGACTTCACAGGTATTGTATAATGAAACCTCACACCATGGCCTGGGCGAGGAACATGGGTACTTTCATTTTATTAGAGAGGAAAATAAGAAGAAAAGTAAAATGGCTTATCCATATTTTCAGAGTAGGCCACGGACCAAGCCTTCTAGATTTCCTCTTCATTTCTTTCTTATAAAAATGAATTCCTTTCTATGACAATAAATATTTATTTGCAATAGAAATACTAATAGGAATATGCTTGACTAGCTGATACAATATTTCAAGGACAGAATCTCCTCCTCCCCCACTAAGTTTACAATCTAAATATGACAAACAAGACAAGACATGAAAATACAGAGTTGGAGTATAATTTGCACTGCTGAGAAGTAGTTGGCTCCTGATTTCAATTTCTTTCTCTTGAAGTCACATACATATTTCATCTTTTGCATATTTTGGCAATATATCCGGCTAAGAGCTATAAAGCTATTTAATTTGTTTTTTGGTAAAGCATTTTATGTCTGGGTAATGGATTTGTACATCAGTTGCAGCCTGTAACATGGCTAAGTGTTCTGATTGACAGAACACCCACGTTCAGACTTGTTTATTTTTTGATAAGGAAAATGCCAGCTAACTTAGTCCATATGTGCTCTTCAACAGGATGAGGCTTATTCACATGTAATGGACAATCGTTTAAAAATGAAATGACAAGGATTATAGGAACAGTAATACATATGAAAATTGTGGTATTCCTTTCTCCTTTTTATAAATGTTCTTTAAGCATTAAACTGTTAACTTTATCAACATGATTAAAAAATTAACAACCCCATTACTTAAACTTGTCTCATGATGTTCTTTCTTATTTGATGGAATAGAAATTTAAGAACATAGAAGTTAAATAAATACATAAAGCTTTCTATTCATATAATAAACATACTAGAAACCTTACAACTCTAACAGACCAGAGTGAGATCCAGATATTACTGCAAAGCCAATTTTGTAAGTTTTGGAAGAAAATTAAAACAATGACATCTTCTAAAGTCCTCTCCATGACACCTTCAGCATAACTGCTTTGTCGAGAGCTTGTTAGTTTGTCAGAAAAGTGAATCTCTGAGCATTGTCAAGAACTGTGAAGAGTCTGAAATTTAGACCACTTACAAGTTAACAAGTTAGCTTGTCACAGTTTCATTCTGGGTGCCGGCAGAGGTCATGAGATTCCTGGGTCAGAGACAAAGTACTTTTTAACTCTCAGCAAAGCAGGCAGTAGGAGCTTCGTGCCTGAGTCAGTTCTCCTGGCCCATGAACCCTCAGAAGGGTGGTAGATTACGGCCCAAGTATTTGCTATGCACACCTTCAGAGCTTGGAACCCTGGCCTAGGGAAACTAACTTTTTATATATATATATATAATGTAGAGTAAACAAACCTGCTTAACCTTTGCTGAATTGGGAGAGATTTTTATTTAGCTGAACAGTAAGTAAATCTCTTCTCCCTAGGCTCCTTAGTGATACCTATCTCTGTTATCCAAGATTATTTGTTATTCAAACATATTTGAAAAGATAGCATAGAAAAAAAAGATAGCTATGCTTATAAAATGTGCAGAAATTTAAGAGATCCATGGAGAATTATCTCCCAGGAAGCATTTTCACTAGTTGCATATTATGATAAATTTGACATTTCTGGTTCTAATATAAGAATTAGTCACTATGAATCTAATCTAGTACTACAAATACAATGGTTTATCTCTTGACCGGGAATAAGAAAAAGTGGTTAGGGGATATTATTGATACATTATTTTTATCGAGAGAAAGATGATCTGGTCACGTTTATACTGTTCTACTACTACAGAATTAGTATTAGTGTCCCAGATAGTAGGTGTTCAAAAAGTTATTAAGTGAATGTATTCTAAGAAATACAACAACTCGGCTAATGTGGAAAATTTTCCTATAATGGTTTCTATAGAATAACAATAAATGATATCTAAAATTAATTGAATTTGATACAATTTAGTAAATGGTATACAAGAACTATATGTTAATGAGAAAATGGTGGTAACGGAAATAATGATGTACAATGACTTTATTTGATAGATTTAAATTTCTTATAAGGAGTTCAAGGCATTCAATAGCATCATATTATTTCATTTTTATCTTGAACAGTGTAGATGTGACTAAATGTCTATCAGTGAAGCAGCTGTTATGATATTTTATAGTTTTATTTTGAAGAATAAATAATAATTACAGTTGCTCAGCCAGAATGTGAACTAATTTAAATTCAAGGTTTATTTTTGCAAATAAATATAATGTTATAAATACAGTAATATAGTTTTAATATTTTGACCACCTTTCTATGAAATTAAAATTATTCATATTTTACAAAAAAGGAGAAAACAAAATGATATAATTTAGATATTTAAAAAAGCTTATCAGGATGGCTCCATCGTGTAGTGGTTAGCACATCTGCTTTACATGCAGAAGTTCTGGGTTCGTGCCCCAGGTGGACCATACCCTGGGGGTGCCAGGCCCCGGGTGTACCCTGTGAATATGTGGGAGGAGACGACCCACTTTTAGAGATCCAGTTCTTAAGGAGAAATGGCAACATCCGTAGGTCAGGGGTAGAAGTGGGGTGGGTGTGGGGGGAATTAAAGAGGGGAAAAAATAAAACTAAAAATCTTATCTTTAAAATTTACCATTGAGACATGCAAAAATATATTTAAATAAACTATAACATAGAGCATTCTCAGTTAAAGCCTTAGAATACCACTCATAACTGACCGTTAAGTATTATTGCTTCTCATCCTATCAGTCTGCCTTTTTATAAGACCTAAGGACCATCATTAAATTTGCATATTCTGACTACTAAGCAAGGGTTAACATATTCTTTCCAAGTTTCATTTGTAAGGCCCTTCTACTCATTCCCCCCCCCCCTTTATTCATTTGTTGGTTTCTGGAATTGTGCTAAGGAATTAGTATTCAAACTTGAGTGGACATGTCCCTCTGTTTGGCAGGTCATTATGATGGTTTGGGACATGCTGCTGAACTATTGACATTAGACAAGAATTTGTGGGTTGCTATAGCATCCCAAGATTCGTTAGCAGGGCCTTATTCCACTAGAGCACATGTGTTTTTCTAGACTCTGTGGTGATCTTGGAGAAAGTTAGGGATGAAATAACAGATTGTCTTCAAATGCTTCAGTCCAGCTCTGAATTTTATTGGCACCTACACATTCCACTGTTTATTTCATTAAGTGAAATCTGTTTCTCTTACGTCCCGTGCAGAACGTGAAAGATGACGGACAGCATGTGTGGCGACTCAAGCACTTTAACAAACCTGCCTACTGCAATCTTTGCCTGAACATGCTGATTGGTGTGGGGAAGCAGGGGCTCTGCTGCTCCTGTGAGTATGTTTTTTCTGCCTGGCTGTCATCACTTCAAGTGAGAAAAGGTCAATTTTTATGGAATGGTCCTATTTGTAGATGGAGAACTAAGAAATAATCCTGACCCTTCCAGTAATTATGATTTATGCTTCCCTGTGGTATGATTCTGGATGTTTAGATCACTTTAGCTTTACTTTTCTACAGTTTTGGGAAACCTTTCCTTGGACAAAAGCTAAAGACATTTTTTAATTCATTAGCCTTTTATTTTTTAATTGAACTTTCATTTATTCCTTAGTCTCATTTCTATGGGGATTATTATAAAAATTTTTACTAGTTTCTCATATTTATATCTTGCTCATTTTTATCCTTATTTTTCCCCAAGTTAGCTACTTTATTCACAATAACCTTTCATAATGAGTCAATTCCTTCAAGTCTTAAAAAAAAAAAAGAACAATTAAATCAATTGATTATCAGTTTGCATTTCAACTAAGAAATCACAAAAAATACAAACTAATCTTACACCTTAGACATTTTATTTGAACTCTATCATGAAGAAAATCTTCATATATGGCTAATGGGTATTTTCGAACCCAAAGCGTAGCCAGTTCATAAGTTGTGGCCATTTTCATTCCGGTATATGTATCTTTTCAATTTTTATTGTAGTCTATTAAGTGAACACTGCTCATTCGAATTTTCTAATAGTTTACATTACAATTAATTTGTAAATCATCGAAGTATTTTTAAGTCAACATCATCTATGCCTGAAAAACTTTTATATCTCCTGATGCCCCTCTTAAAACAGAGGGTATATTGTATACTCCTCACTAAAGTGTGAAGTTGTCTTGGGCCAGCGGTTTGACTATCTACACCCTTTTCTGCTATGAAACTGTCAAGTTTATTAAACACATTACATTTTTGTGTATTTACACTAAGTCTAATTTCTCACTTGGCTTTCCATACAGTGTGTCATTTTCAGGTATTATTTTCAGCTAGCAGCTTCTTAGGTAATATAGGAATTAACTTTCTCTCACGTGTATTATTTGACATTAAAAAACATGTCTCTGCCACATTTCAGCGATTTCTGAAGTGTTTAAGGATTTTAATAAGGTGACATGAAATTGCCAGGTGTTAACTTCAGAGGGCAGTTTCTGGTGGCTACATTTGAAAGGCTAGTTATGCTAGAACATTCTCTATATACTAAGGAAATGCTTTATTTTTAAAGTACTATTTTTAAGGAAAATAATTTTTTATTAAAGATTCTATTAATGGGAGCTTAAGAAACAAAATGATAACCCTCAGGTAAAGTGAGAGAGAGAATTTTGCTCACAAATTTTATTTGGTTAGTGTGGCAAATATAATACTCTTAATTTTACTGCCAACATGGAAGAGAAGAAAAAATATGTTTTCTCCTTCAGTGTTACCAAAGGAACTCACAGATGTGACTATTTTGGAAAAATTTTACTATATAAATATTGTGTCGATTTAGTTTTTTTCATTCTAATTTTATGAAGTGGGTAGTTTTTGTTTGTTTTATTAAAAAGGCTACATGATCCTTTTTGATTTAATTTTTATTCTATGTATTTATGCATCTAGAACCTTAATTTGAAACAACTGTTTTATTCAAAGAACATCTGTATATGACCCTAAGTTATATTCAGAATCAAGCCATGAAATAATTTGAAGATACCAATAAAACACACATTTACCTATATATGTTTGCATATGTATAGATACATATTTGCATATAAATATAAAATTTTGCATATGTATGTATAGTATATGTTGCCTAACAAAAGTCATTCCTTTTGGACAAATGGTTCCATGATGGCAAATGAGGGATGAATTGTTACTAAGCCTAGCATGTATGATGGCATCTATTCTCTGTAAATAGATTAATCAGCCATTTAAGGTTTATATAAATCAATAGACAAAATAGCATAAACTCATGGGTTTTTATTCCCATGCCCTCAAGCTTCTCTCATGCCTATACTTTGTAAAATATAGATCTCTTTCTTTTAGCAAATGACACCAAGCCATTTGGCAGTCATCAATTTGTCTTTAATACTTTTGTCATCTGGAAATTATTGTGAAAAATTTGAGGGAGGTCAGATTTAATTAAGCATTTCCTGCTATGCCACGATAGAGGAGTCTTGGTTTTTCACATGCATAATATTTCCTGTACTAATTGGCCTTTTGCATTCTATGGTAAAAACAGTCGACTTGGATTTTTCCTTGATGTGGCTGATTGGATTGATTAGGGAGCAGTGGATATGAAATGAGGTTCTGTTAATGTCATTCTTCCCTATAAAATTGCAATCAAGTTCAGGACTAGTTCTGAATTTGTGTACATGTTTCCTTACAGTCTGCAAGTACACAGTCCATGAGCGCTGTGGCGAGGGCGCCTCCTTCTTGCATCAAGACCTATGTGAAGTCCAAGAAGAACACTGATGTAAGTGTATGGCAGTGTCGGCTTTCCGAGGGTGTTTATGGATGCCTCCTCTTACCGCGATGCTCTTATTCTCTTCTAGGTCATGCACCATTACTGGGTTGAAGGCAACTGCCCAACCAAGTGTGATAAGTGCCACAAAACTGTTAAATGTTACCAGGGCCTGACAGGACTGCATTGTGTTTGGTGTCAGATCACAGTGAGTAACAGTGGAAAATAAATCCCTAGTATCCACTCACATGAAAGACTGCATATCTTATCCTCTTTCGGAGTCCACGCTGAAAGATCAGCCTGAATTTCAGACAAAGTTAAGATAAAACCATGACTTTCTTATTTTATCTGGCTCACACAAAGATAAGGATCAGAGTCAGATTTGTCCTCATAGAATTCAGAATTTTAGAGCTAGTGACAATCTTGGAGATGATACCATCCTAAAGTTTTCAAACTGTGCTCCTGGAGCCCTAGGAGTTTACCAGGAAGGTAAACAGAAGCCACAGCTAGGGATGGCCAATGAGCATTGGATACTGACTAGGTAGAGTTTAGATCTCCCTCCGCTCCACAACCCTATTTTGGTAGAGTTTTTTTTTTTTTTACGTATAGTGAATTTATTTTAATCATGGGATAGAAAAATAAACAATGTGGTCCAAAGATCATATAATGAAGCTCCTAAGATCAAAGCTAAGTCAATTTTCCTTGACCACATGGCTATGTAGAGATGCAAATGGGTTCATATTTTAGTTCTTGATGCTTCTAAGAACTCACTTTACCCTTCTTCATAACATGTTGTTGCGTCATTCGTTCAGTTAAATAATAAATTGAAAGGTAAGAGATACAGCAATAAACTCATTTATGGTATTGATAATGGAAAAAGAAGAGGTACATCCATCTTTGCTGGGACACTTAAGACTCCACTTGGTTTGCATGATTGTTTAAGCCTGCTTCTGAGTTCGTTAGATAGTACATCTAGTGTGTCACGTTTAATTTCTGGAGATTAATTAGGATGTTCAATTTCAAGAATAGCCATTTTTGACAATAGAGTACAAAAATATTTATGGGACTGGGGTTTTGTGTATTTTCTCTAATTGTTTTTTTTTTTCCCCAGCTAATATTTGCGTTCTCTTGTGATAGTTCTTACTTTTGTGGAAATAAAATAGGGAGCACTATTTCAGTTAAGCAAATAAGTTTCTCTGTAGTGCACCTCAACCCGCCTTTACCATTTAATTATTTTTCTTAAATACACATGTACATAGAAGGTAATGGGAAAACAAACTGTGACTTGCATTTCAAAAAAAAATTAAGTCCTTTTTAAAAATGAACATATTTTCTTCAATCATCTTCAGCTATTAGTTAAATTATGTTTACATTTGAAATTTTCTCAATTATGAAAGTTTGATTTTTTGCAGTGTTTATTTTTTATGTCTAACAATGATATAAACAATGCATATAAATTACTAAAACATATTGAGTTTTCACTTTTACGAAAACTACAACTATCTTTTTAAAAAATCTATGTACATTTAAAAGTTGCTTTTCTTTTTTTTTTTTTGCTAAGCATCTATAAATATATAATTTTTGTTTCGGACTTTGTAGGAGCTTGTTTCTCTTATTTTCTGCATACAGTGCATCATTCATTAGTTATATTTTTATCAAAAACTGAAATTAAAGGATATCAGAATTCTTAACAGTTCCCCTAATCTGTGACTCCAAATCTATATTTCTAGCCCATCTGCTCACTACTTATATATTTGGTCTTGATCCTGGGCCTGCCTTGCAAGAAATTAGGCCTTTCTTTTACAAGAAAGAGGTATCACCTAGAATAAACTATTTTTTAAAATATAAGGATTTTATGTCTGAATCATTCAGACAACATGACCTAATATCTTATTCTTAACTAAAGATCAATGTGTACATGGAGATGATTTTATTTGTTCACTGTGACAGAGCTCCATATAATCTGTAAATGTTTTTAAATCCCTGAGCTCTATTCAGGAAACAGAGCCAATGAGGAAACATTGGGTTTTAAGGTGGAATTAGGAAAAAAAAAAAATAGTTGCTGTCTTCATAAGCCATCTTAAATCCTAAGACTTTGGCCCACCTCAGCTTTATTTGATGAAACCCTGACTTCCAAGGGTCTCCTGGGTTGGTTAATGAAACAAGACTTGCACATATAACAAAAAAAAAAAAAAAAAAAAAAAGTTTTCACACACTCAGGAAAATATATAGCCTCTCTTAAAAGTAACTTTAACTTTTATGCATTTTTTGGATTTTTATTTTAAGCAATTATGAAGACATTCATTAATTTATTGATTTTTGTGCTTAAGTTAGAATAATTTACTTCTAAACATTTATATATTTAGTATAATCTACAGTTTCTTATTTAACCATTGTTTGAAAATTTTAGTATAGAGTTGCTTTGCTCTTGACTGATGCTTACTCACTGCTACGATGGTCTTTAAACAAACTGAATCTACTTTCTCTGTTCTTATACTTCCCAGAAAGTGCTATTAATGTAGCAAAGATCCAACAGAAGTTGTGAAGGTGATGGGGTATGACTCCACCAATGTGGTGCTTTAGGAAGGCCTATCTGGATGAAGGCCAGGAGGTATAGATTATGGAGAGAAACAAAGAAAATGAAACGATTCATTTCAGAGTTTTCCAATTGCCATTACTTTCTTTTATATATTGCTTTTGAAAATGGCTTGAGTCTTATAAGACAGACTGACCATATTATTAAGATGATCTCTGTCCAACAACTAAGATAGTAGTTGTGTAGTCTTGGGACAGGTATGTAAAGGTTTAGGACATTTTCTTAACTTGCACAATAGTTAAAATACCTATCAGTGTAGGATTGTTATAATAATTAAATTAGTGAAAAAAAGTCTGTGCAGATGTATGTAAGGCAGGACCTCATACATAATAAGTGCTCAGTAATGGACGATTATTATCAAAGGGAAAACTAGGTAAAATATCATGCAGAGGCACAAAACCCAGCTCCTGGCTCTGAAAGGGCACTCCATGAATATCATTCATGTCATTTCTCTGTCACCTCTGGAAGGATCTGTAGTTGCCCAAAGAAACCTGTGGACCTGAATCTCTCTATATTCTAGGCTAAACTGCATATTTATATTCACAAGTGGCAACTATTCTAACTCTTTTCTATGAGACATGATATCATCATGCTTGTAGTCATTGGAAATAGAGTTAGAAGTCAATTTACTTTATTCTTGTCTTTCACCTTTATCTCATATAGTCAACGTATCACTGAGCCTTGAAATTTCCTCCTTAAAATATCTCTCTCAGATCTGAGTTTTTGTCTCCATCGTTCACAGCCCAAGTGCAAGCTCTTAGCACCTCTTAACTAGATTAGATCAGAATGTCTTGGCTTATCTCCCTAACAGAAGGTACTTTTCTATAATGCAGGCTGTGAACCACCTCCAGAATCATCTTCTGAAAATACTAGTTTGTTATCATATGTCACCTTCAGCAACCTATAATAGCTCTGTAATAATAAATGCAGCCCTCATCTCCTCCCACCCAACCTGGATTTCAACTACTCAAATGCCAGACCCAATCCTAAAGGACATATATAATATCCCCTCTATGCATAGCCCCTGCTGTAGCTGTGCATATTTTTTGGCAGTCCCTTGGGAAGGCCACGCTTCCCCTGTACCTGTTATCTTGCTTACTCTGCTCTCTTAAATGCAGCCCCCTTAAATTCTGACTGCACCCCAAGAACCAATGTTTCCTATCTCCCTTGAAATTTTCCTCAACACTATTTTCTTTTTCTGAATACTTTCTATATTTTCAATCCACACCAAAAGGAAAGACTGAAATGCTTTCCAGTGGTTGTATGTCTGCATGCTTACATTGTCTGCACTGCTAGACTACAGTCTGATCCAATATACACATTTTTCCTAATCACTCAAGTTCTTGATGGAGTTCTGAGTTTAGAGGAGGTCCTCAATAACTTCACTTTAATGACTGATGTACTGTTCTTCCTACTTAACATTGAATTTTAAATGAATGATTTAAATTCTATTTCTTTAAAAACTTATAATATACAAACCTGTATCAGATACACAAGTAAGTTTAGATAAACCCATTTTAACATACCTTTTCTTAGTCAGTACCAAGGCTTCTTGATATTATACTATTTTGCCATCATGTAGCCATAAATATAGGCTCTTTGAACTGAGTTCTGTCTTTTTTAGCAAATCTAACAAGTCAAATAAATAAAAACAGAAAAATACTAAGTGAACAGTGAAACCTTCTTTCTAACCTGTAGGAAACTACTTTCCAATGCTTAATAATTCCATCATCCAAGCTAACTGTTCTCATTGGTTCTCTATTTCTTCTTTTGCTTACATCTCATGATCCTTAGTATCCTATTGCTTATAACTGCTCATTTATGCTACGAGTGGATTTTCTTGACATTCTATTTAAAACATGTTGTAATTGCTCCTGGCTGTAGTAAAATGTTGTTGGTCAGGCAGGATTCACCAGAATAGGAGGAGGGTGATACATTTTACTTGAGCTTAACAAAAGGAACCCTATATTGCAGCTATGGATTATTTACCTTTAGTATCATGGAAGGCTACTACTTTTATTAAAATATTAAGGTCTTAACAGTAATGTTGAAAGGTTTTCAAGATCTTTCCAGGAGTTTATTATGCCTTAGCAAATATCCGCATTAAGGCAGTATCCTGAAATTGCAAAGGATTAGAGACAAAAGAATGTATAAATAAACCAACAAATGTTTTTTCTAAATCATTTAGTTTTTTTTTAGAATGACATTTTTCTTTATTTCCCTCCAAATTCTCACAAAAATTTGTTTTCTATTTTTTTCTTGACTTCTTAGAATCTACTGCTTTCTTATCAATACAATACTACCACTTTTTTCATACTCCATCTCATGTGTGCGCACGCGCACACACACACACACACACACACTTACACACACATTTTCTTTATCTTCCCTAACTTGAAACAGCTTACTTCAATAAACATAGAACTGGCTCTAAATTAGGTGCTTTTTAAAATTGTCATAAACTCTGAAATTATTTCCAAGTGTTTAATTCACTTCCAGAAAAAGCTGATTTATACTATTTTGGATTTCCTAGAATGGGACTGATTCTCTTAACATAAATGAGAATTTCTGTGCATACAATAAAATAATGACCTGAGGATTTCCATTCTTACTCTTTGCAAAGAGAACCATGGACAAAAATAAAAACATTTTTAAAAAGATAGCAATTCCTTTTCTCTGACTCCATTGACCATTTTATTGAAGAGGCAGGATTCATCATTGCTCTGGTTCATGTCTATTCCTGATGAGGTTCTTTACACTTTTGCTGATTTGGGACCTGGGTTATCTTTACATCAATTGTCAGTCTTCAGCATCTTATTGGCACTGAGAAAGGCTTAGATGTATTTTTTTTTTTTTCTTATACGCTTGCCTGTAAAATGTCATGGTGATAAGTTTAAGTAACTTTTTTAAAAAAAATTATTGAAAAGTAGCATACTTGCAGAAAAGTACAAATATCATAAGGGTAGAGTTGAAAGAATTTTGCACAAATGAGCATCCTATGTTAACTAGCACCTAATCAAGAAACATAACGTTACCAGTGACCTAAGATTTTTTTGGAGAAAGAGACTTTTAAATTTTTTTGGAGAAAGCTTATTTTTTATATACTTTTTTTTTTTTTTAATAGACTTTTTTTCCCAGAGTACTTTTAAGTCCACAGTAAAAATAATGTTTCCTTTTCATGTTGGTAAATATTTTGGGGACTATATGTATTTTCTCTTGGCTTTCACATTTTATATTTTGTGTTCAACTATGTGTCTGAGCAATATGACCTGCTATATAAATTTGATTCACAGCCTGTAGAATGATTGATAATTCTAACCTGGTGTCTTCAGCTTTGACATTTCTGCTTGTAGACAATGCCAAGATGTGAATGGCCACCAGATATATTTATCAGCTGCCAGTTTCAGTCTTAATAAAAATATGAAGTTTTCTTGCACATTATTAGTCAATATAGACTTCTTGGGTAGGAAAATTTTTTGCACTTGTGTCACTGTGTCACTGATGGTTACTGACCTTCTTATACAGAATTTGCTATGCACTTATCTTCCTGAAGGACTCTGCCTCTCAGCTGCCTAGGCAGAACTAATGGATATGGGCCACATGACAGTCAAACTGCAATATCCCATGCTAGGTTAACCTAGCTGTGCAGAGATCGGTATTTCATGGAACCAATGGCTGGTACCTGTATTCTGAAACCCTCATACCGCTGTATAGACACACTGTTCAGCTTGTCAGCTGGTGGTTCTACCTGAGTCCTCGGTTCTTTCTTTTGGGCTGTGAAGCTATTTTAAATGCCAAAAAAGCTGTTATAAAGTTTATTTTATTTTCGCTATCTCTTCTTAACCTCTGTTAACCTCAAATAACTATATAGAGAGGCTAGTCATTCTTAACCATATCATATACAAATTGTTAGAAATACATGGAATGGAAGCATGGAGGAGGCTGAGGCCCTCAGACTACAGATCTGTGGTCAGTACTGGCTAGAGGTTCAGAGTGACCTGCCCTTCTGTCCTTCGGAGTCATATGTGAGGCTTTACAAACTGCAGTCAAGATGAAAATTTCAGTATGCATTCTCATTCTGTACACACAGGATTTTAATCTTGTACCTTGCTATTTGTAGGGGCTTCTTAGAACCTGCATTCTCAGTTTTAAAATAGTTTCTTAGGATTGGAAAGCAAAGTTTTTTCTCTGTGACACTTGGTACAGAAGAGCCCTAAGACACATTGTCTTTGGTTCTGGTTCAATTTTTATAGTTATTGATATATTTGTTTCCTAGGACTGCCATGACAAAATAATACAGAATGAAGGACTTAAATAGAAATTTATTCTCTTATGGTTCTGGAGGCTAGAACTCTGATATCAAGATGTCAGCTGGACCGTGTTCCCCTTGAAGGCTGTAGGGAAGAATCCTTCCTTGCCTCTCTTGACCTACTTTCTGGTAGTTGATCACAATCCTTGATATTCTTTTGACTTGCGGCTGCATCACCAAATCTCTGCTTCAGTGTCACATGATCTTCTTCCCTTCCATGTCTATCGCTTTAGTGTCCAAATTTTTCTCTCTTTTTATAAGGACACCAGTCATTGGATTAGTGGCCAAACCAGTTATGTATAAAATCATCTGAACTTGAACACATCTACAAATATCTTAATTTGCATTCATAGGTAGTAGCAGTTAGGACTTCAACATATCTTTTCGTGGACCCCAATTCCACCATGACACTTCATAATCCATTCTCGCTAAATCCCAAATCCCAAGGCCATAATGCATTCTTAGAAAATTAAGTCGGAAAAATAATCGTATATTTAAAATAGTCACAGATTTGATTTTGAAGAAACCATGCATTTGCATGTGCCCAATCAGAGTGTCCATTTATTTAGTTCTGTTTTTCATGTGGCTGCAACTGCTTCTTTATCTTCAACATATGTTGCCTGCTGACAGAGATCTGCAGTGGCTGATTTGATTAAACCACTTCTTTAGAAGGAGTTCGCATGCCACTGAGAAGCAGAGCTGCTAATTGTGGACGAATGTACAAAGGTACTTTCATTTCATCTACTGTGGCCTAATGTATTAGTTATAATACAAGCGCCTTAACTACAAAGCAGGAGTTAGCTTGACAGATACTTTAGATTGGAGGACAACAGAAATACCCCCTTCAACAGAGTTCTATCACCAACAGTAAATTAACACTCATCGGACTCCTATGTTTGGTTACTAATTAACTGTTACAAAGGTAAATTTATTGTGAAAATTAATGTACCAATGACTTCATTGGGGTGGTGTTTGATTCAAAACTAAAAAACGATGCAGCTTTTTTTGTTTGTTTTTAATGAGACATGCTATTTTATTAACATGTATAGTTTTTCTAAAGCATGATATTTCAATTGAATTGATAAGATGCTGAGGTGGGGAAATCCCTAGATGCTTTAAACAACTGTTAATTTTACAAATTTGTATGATTTCAATAAAAATTACCCCTAAATTAAAAAAAAAATCACTATTTAATTCACTGTGTTATGACATCTTAATTTAAACTTGTGACCAAGGTTGATAAAAATATTAGTTTAGGTTCATATATGTTGAAAAGTAAATAACACACTATATGATTATACACTAACTTAATGTAGAGCTGGTAAATACAATATAAAGATACATTTTTATAATGATAATCATCTTATATTTATATCCTGCTCCTACTGAGATGAATCTCTGGTTGCATTTACATATTGAATTACAAAGTTAAAACTAATGATGGGATCAATTATGCCCCATACTGAGCTGTGCACTTTGGAGTGACTTTGAGAAAACAGGAGGGTCAAAAAAAAAAAAAAAGACATCCTCCGTGCTCAGTGGTTTGAGATTATGCTAACAGATAAGCAAATGAAGGACTGTAATGGACAATATTGTGTGTTTGTCAAAGAAATCAGGCTTTTTTGGTGTAAAACCTAAAGTACTTTATTAACATTTCCAAGAATTAGAAACTGTATTGGCTGGATCATGGAAGTTGCTAAATGGTTTATTTAAGGTAGATATATAAGGGGAAATGTTATGTGAATCTCCTTATAATCCTGTTTGTTTGTTCTTGTAATTCTTTTAATGTACTTTTAATATATGTGCTCTCTTAGTTGAAATATAATCTGCCCCATAATTGCTGTTGTCATGCAAATTTTGATAGTGTCCTCTTTCTCCTTTCCTAGCTGCATAATAAATGTGCTTCTCATCTAAAGCCTGAATGTGACTGTGGACCTTTGAAGGATCACATTTTACCACCCACAACAATCTGTCCCGTGGTACTGGTGAGTTTTTCCTTCTCGTCATGCTGCTATAACTTGGAGTTTCTATGACTAACTGGTATACTATACCACTAAATGCTTCCAGAGCTAATTGTCCCTTGATCAAGGCAACTGTATAGATACAAAATAGCCCATTACTTTGGAGAAGACACCTTTGCCCACTACATTTCCTTTTTCCTTCATGGCACAATACAAGTTTTAGTAAGGTATGCTCTAACTGAAGCTGACTCAGGTTTTATCACTTAGTCATGATGTACTTACCAGAAATTGTATAGGCAGAACACTTCTACATTTTACATATTTTATAGATCTAGCTTCCCAGAATAATGAAGTTATTCCTATGGGCAATTTTGCTGGGGATGCACATTATATATCTGCAGTGTTGAAGTCTCCCATTTAGGTCAGAGGCTACTTGGACTGAAGACACACACCTTGAAGAAAGCTATGCACTGTCATTAGGAGTATTTTATCTTTTATTAGTGAACGATAAATTGAACTACCAGAAAAGTAATTACTTAATTGATTAAATATACAAGTGAAAAATGCATAAGTAAGGTAACTCTGAAAAGAACAAACCTCAATAGAAAGAGCAGATATTCAAAGATAGTGTTCATATTACATTTAAAAAATCCAAATTATTTCTAAAGCGAAAGTTATTTTACAAAACAAACTATTTTATATCTATAATGCAGTTCTCAATTTTTAAAAACAACATGAAAATTAAGTGGCTGGAACTTCAGTTTGATATAATAAAAATACAACAACTAAGAAATGTTAGACAAATACTATTCTAAAGGTCAACTTAGAAATTAATCAAATTACTCAATTTGCACCCACTTATGATTCATTTCATAATTATCTGTAAAATACTGGTTGTACTTTAAATGTCTTTATTTAAAAATTACTAAAAACTCTTCATTTTCTGAAACTACAAATGTAGAGCAAAAGAAAATACCTCTACATTGCTGAGGATAGCAATAACTAATTCTAACTTCTTTTTTCATGTAAAATTTATTAGACATCCTGTGGTAAATAAGATTAATTAAAATTAATGAGAGCTATGTAAAAATGCTTTACATTTTAGATGAATTTTGGTGTTAGTTTGAACTTTTATAGTATTTTCTTAAAGAGAAACGACTTGTAAATTTTTTTTAGATATTTTCATTTTTTTTAAAAAAAATATAGTAAGTTTACTGATTTAGATGCATCCTAGATCTCAAAGTTTAACTCTGAGAAGAAATCTGTTATGTCATCCAGCTACCTTTGTAACCTCTACTCAACTCTGAGAGCTGGGAGACTACTGCTTTGGCCGACTTGTGCAATAGCTGGTCACATGAAGTCAGACTTGAGATGGATTCTTTTTGTTTTTCTTTCCTTTCTTTGAAAGAATCAAAAATAAAGCACATGTGTGACGTGAATATTCTTCTAATCTCATAGGCAGGTCTTCTAACAGTCTTGCAAACCCTTTCATTGCTTCTTTAGACACTTGATTCTGAAGATTTATTTTCAATCATTAAACATTACTGCACTTTTAATCACGATATGCATTTCATTATTTGCTGGTTTATCATTTCCTTAGTACGATCTACTCTGAAGTTTTAGGGACTATTGACCACTTTATCCTTCATGAATTTCTACCTTTCATTGATTCCCATTATACCATTATACCAACCCTCTCCTGTCCTTCTGTATCTTTGGATACTTCCTTTTATTATCCTTCTTGGCTTTCATGACTTCAACCTGGCCATGTTGGTGGATCCCCTTGCTCTATCCTCACATGCCACAGCTTTCTACTCTAACTTCTTCCAAATAGTATCTTGTTTATTTAGTGGATTTCGTTATCCTGTCGTTTATATTCAGTTCATTCTTCTCTTACAGATCTCAAAGCTATAAAGCTGTATGTAACCTGGAGTCCTCATGTTTTACTTGCCCCTCGTATTATTATTTAATGTAATAATGATAACTCTTATTTACTAAGTATGTATACTACACCAGCTACTTTGCTAAACAATTATTCATTCATTCAACAAGTATTTATTGAGTGTCTAGTATATGCCAAGTAGTGTTAAAAATGTGAGAGGGCAGTTAAAAGCTAAATCAAAACTGCCTTTATAGAGCTTTCATTGTATTGGGGTGAAATAGACAAAAAACAATGTAATAAATTATTTAGTACCTGGTTATGTTAAAATGCTGATTGTATTTTAACTGTAAACAAATGAAATTAAGGCAGAAGAGGAAGAGAAGAAAAGCTGGGGCTACATTATGGAAGAAATGGTCACGAAAGAGTTAACCCAGGAGATAGTTGAGTGAAGAGTTGAAGAATGTGAGGGAGTCACCCATGTGGCTATCTGAGGCCATAATTTCACAGACAGAGAAGTCGCCAAGAAAAGACTCTGAGGTAGGAGAAACCTGACATATCTGAACGATATCAAGGAGATTAGTGGCTGGGCTTGAGTGAGCTGGGGGAAGAATAGTAAAAGAGAAAGTGAAAGATGTCATAAGATTTTCATATTGTGTAGGGCAATTTAACCATTATAAGATCATGAGCTTTTACTCTGAATGGAAGCCATTATAGGATTTTGACTTATATTTAAAAAGAAAAAATATACTTTTGTATTGAGGGGGCACCAATGGAAAAAATGTATGACACTTGTACTTTCTCAGAGAAATGGGAAGCTGGGTCATTACCGAGAGCAAGAATGGTACAAAGCATATGAAAATTTTGAAGATTGGAAAAAGGTACACAACAGTTATCTAGGGAAGTGATAGCTTAATGGATCAAAGAAATCTCATAGGCAGAAAGGAATGAACAGTCGCTTGTTACTAATTATAAATTTAGAACAAGATGGCAAGCTTGAATGAGTACATTTCTCTGGTCACTTTCAGTCATTATTTCCCCAATTACATTTTAGCTCTAGGAGTAGAATAAGAATACCACAGCCTTAACGAGACTGTTTTGCCAAATGTGACAAAAAGAGAGAATAGCCAGGGAGTTGAGAGCGTATACAAGAGAGTGATTATGATTGCCTATAGAATTTAAGCCTGAAGATGAGGGAAGTAAGGCCATGAAGAATGACGTATAGTAAATAAATGTTAGAAACAACGCATTGTGGATTACAGTTGAATCAAAGATTGTTGGAATCAAGGTTGTTGGTGTCGGATTATGGGAGGAGTGAAGTAGCAACTGAGATTATGAAGGGGTCACAGTTATTGGTAATGATATGTATGAATTCCTTTTATCTTCACAGTGACATAAGATTTATATTATAACTATCTCCTTTTATATCCGAGGAGACAAAAATAAAGAAGTCAAGTAAATTCCCAGTGTCACATGACTATGAAGTAGCAATTTAGAATTGGAACCCAAGAAGTATCGCCCTAGAGCTTGTGCTCTGAGCTGATCATTCTCACTCTTTCTCCAAATCCCCAAAGAGGACTTCTCCCTCTTGTCTTATCTCCGTGACTGGAACATTAATATTGCAACTTTCCCAGGCCAGAAACCTAAGAATCAGTGATTGTGCCTGATCTTGCATATTGACGTAATCATTAGGCAGCCGATTCTAATGTTCTTAATTTTTTTTCCTCTTTAGCCCAATTGTAACTGCCTCATATGTCACCCTCACAAATTATTCCCGAGGATTATCCCAGTAGCATACTTACTAAATTGTCTTCTTTGCATGCGTCCTCCATTCTGCTTCCTGGATCTATTTTTAAAAATACAATAAAATGTTTTCCTGGTGAAACATTTTAAAATATTTGCAGTAATTCCTCATTTGAATTACAAACCCTCTAGCATGGTAAACAAGGTTTTAACTAAATAAACCCGCTCAGTCCTTTATACATCACCTTACACACTAGATATCAAGAATAATTTGAACCACTTGTAATTCTCTAAGTATACCTGCCCTCTGAAGCCTTTGGGATTTTGCATATGTTAATAAATCAGCCTAAATTACTTTGCTTAAAATTCCCCTGCCTTGCTAAGTAGAAATTAAAGGTTACTTTCTTATCATAGAATACATACATTGACTATTAAACCCATTAACTGTTTAAATACTAATAATTTAAACAAATATAGTTGTTCTGTCCACAAAATTGCTCAATCTGCTCTGACTGATGGGCTCTGAGATTTTTCAATTTGTGAACTCTCATTAACATTCCAGAAATGATTCATGCCACATCACCGCTATAAATTTTTAATCTTTTGTTTAAAGAAAATTGTTAATACTCACAAATAATATAACTTGTTTTGTTCCTTATTCTTTAATGACAATTTTCTTCTTAAAAAATTGAAGTCCCACTTTCTTATGCTAACATTCTCTAAGAAAAGCAGGTGAGGTTTCGACTCAGTTATTGCAAAATGGTTACAAATATCATATCTAGCACATTCTAGAAAATATAAAATGAAGACTTAAGATAGTTTTATTGAGGTTTTTTTTCTCCCATTGCTTTGATTCTGTGGCCAGGAATTGGTTATTAGATGAGCAATATAAGCTCAATATAGATCCCTAATTCCTGTCTGAGACATCTTAATCTTGACGTACTACAAGGTCAAGGTTCATTGCAACAGTCTTCTGATGTTTTAGAACATCTTCTCATGTGTTATTTATATATTTTAAAAAATTCTGTAACACCCTTCTCAGCCTTCTAATCCTTCCCTAACAGTTGTTATTAACTTATTCAATAGATATGTGCTTACCTGTTATGGAATTTATTAAGATAAACATCTTTTTTTGCACTGGTGACATGCTTTTATATGCATGCACTAAAAATGGCTTCCACAGACAATTGCTCTTGATAGTGCCTGTTGCCATGAAAATGGATTATAACCAACTACTCTGAAAAAAAAAATAAAATGTAAACTATAATGATTAATGATGCCATACATCAGATATAATCACTGTTTTCTGGGATTGCAATTGGCATCTAGCATATTTTATATTTTGAAGATATATCAAAAACCACATCTCTCAACATTTATGTAATATGGGAATTCTATCAAGATTTTTATGTAAGTTCTTATAATACTTTCTCTGAAAAATTTTGCAGCAAAAATGATTACAACCACAATCCATTTACTGCCATATTAAAGTAAATTTAGAACTGTTTACAAAGGAGGATTTCTTGAAGGTATTTCCTCATCCCACCTTTAAACACATATAAAATGAATCTAGTACATGAACTTGATAAACTTAATTTCTATAAATGGTCATTAACTCTTCCCAATTGATTGTATAACCAGATATTCTACTTTTACTGGACTTCATTAAAAAAAAAAAATGTAGTCTTGATTCTTGTTGTAGATCATACCCAGAAATCTTTGCTGTTCATTCTAATCAAAATGGCAATGCAAAATCTGTAAAAATTTCATATGGAACATAGCACAATGAGAATGCAGTCCATTTATTATTTCATGTTTTATATTTTATCTCTAATCTACAATAGACTTGGTCCAAGTTGTTGTAATCCCTTACAGGTTTGCTTTAATTAAATGTGTACATACCATTATGTCATTAATCTGCATTGAAGGGTATTTTAAAAAATCTCATGAAACCCCCTATTTTAATAAAGAAAGATATGTTGTTGGAGATGCTTTTATTATCTTATAGACATTTTTGTCAGCTCTTTTCATCATGGTTTGTTATTTTTGGACCCTATAAGTCTTATTACTGTCATGTCTTATCTTCTGTACTGAGAAAGCATAAAGTTAAATGTAAGCCCGCATTTGACCATGATGCAGGTATTTATGTTATTTACGTCTTTAGGCTAATCTATAACTTTATTACTATCCTGCCTCTAAAATTTGCTTCATTATAATGGCCTCATTTAGTAATTTTAAAATTATTTTTGATAGTGCATAAATTTATTAGGTTGCAGAAATTAATGGAATAGGCTAGATAAAGTCCCTTTGATTATTGGAATAATTTCATAGAGAGAACTTTAAAGTCAATAAACTTCTATAAAACTATGTATAGTCTTACATTCATTCTAAGTTTTATATTATTATTTATTTATGACCAGCAGAACTGACTGGATCTATAGGAGTGCAGATGTTTTTGTAATGATTCTTTAGTTTAGAGGAGAAAAGTAGATTATCATAAAAAGTCATTTTTATTATATTTAGCTCCAAGATTTAATTTAGTTTTTCTATACATAAAAAGGTTGTAGTATATTATTATTTAAAAGCTAGATTCTTATTCTGTAAGGGGTTAATTTTTTAGTCAGTTTCTATGTTAATATGTCTTAGTAAAGCTTATAAATTAAAATTGATGATAAAATTATGATTACTTTAAACTTGAGTTTATATTGTAGATGAGTATCTACTGTTTATATACTGTTATGCCATGTCTTTGAAGTATTTTGAAGATCATTATTGATAATCAATAGTCATTATTTTGCATACAATATTTTTAGTATTGGATTCTCATTTTTCATCTCTTTATGTATTTTTGTTGTCTTTTTATTAAAGTCATTGCAGCTAAAAATTCAGATAGAACAGTTCTCTTATTTCTCATAAATTAGAGTCTGTTGGTCAAAACAGAAAAGCAGATTACACATTATGGTGTGATAAATATTAATTTATAGAGGCTTTAAAGGATAGAAGCTTAATCTATCCTGAGGATAATTCAAAGAATAAATGAAAATTTTCTTGACAAAATGATGCCTGAGCTAAATCTTGAAGAATAACTAGGGATTTGGCTGTCACGTAAAGTGAGTTCCATATAAATAGTTACAGCAACAAAAGAATAGGTTGAGACCTTGAAACTACAAAATGTTTATTAAGAGTTATGAGTGGGTGAGGCTTAGAAAGATGGATAAGACAAGGTCGGAGATAATGAGAAGTTGGCCTGTCTTGTCAGGGAATTAGGTTTATCTAGTATAAATAGGAGACTACATGATCAGGTTTGTGTTTTAAAAAGATAATTCTTCTGGCAATATGATTTAAAATTAATTCAAAGTACCAAGCAGAGGATATAGGAGAGTGTAATTATGGGACTGTGACATGAATAATCAAAAAACATTAACAGAGTGAGAAAATAAATTTAAAAAAAATCAGGAAAGAAGATTGTAGCATAGTAGAATATGAGAGTGTGACTTTGGAATAGAGGAATTCAGAGGATAGTAAAGTCCAATAGCAGCCATGGACCTGAGTGGCTAAACTGGAGTGTCCAGGAGTTTCACTAGATATTAGGAGGTCAAAGAACTCAGGGGATAGTTTATTGTACATTTCCTTAAAACCACCTAGGATAATCATAAAGTCTTGATGAAATACTTGCTATATGGCCATATTGAATAAGAGTAGAGAGGAAAATTATTAGATTCAATTAACCTCAAATGATAATCTGCTTTGGGACTGGAGGAATGATGATATTGATAGAAAGGCAAGAGATTTTCATAAAAGCTAAAGAACCAATAATGGTAGGGAGAATGAGTGACCTCTTTACAGAAGTGTTATAGGGAAAGTGGCAATGACTTAGAAAGAAAAATTATAATTTATTTATTTTAAGTGTAATTTCTAGAGATCCCAGTGAAAAGTTTTAGAAAAGGAGTGAGGTATGGAAGGTCAATTGGGGAGAAAGGAAGCAAGAAATAAGCATGAGATATAATGATAACCAGAAAGGATTTACGGGCAAGTTGTTTCCTTCAGATGGTTACAGAATGGTGACAAATGACGTGTGTCCAGAATGTGAAAATAAATTATGTAAATCAGTAATAAGCATGAAACAATCTGTGATTGAAAAAGGGAAAATACCTAAACAAGCATTTGAACAACAAAAGTATGTGTGTGTGTGTGTGTGTGTGTGTATCATCTAAAACATGTGAAGATGTGCTCATCATCATTACTCACCTGAAAAAATGCATATTTAAATCTCAATAGATGACACTATACACCTTAGAATAATTGAAAACACTAAAAATCCTAAGCTTTGGAAAAAATTGAAGCAGCTTGATTGTTCCTACACTGCAGGTGAGAGATTAAATTGGTTCAACTATATTAGAGTACTCTCTAATAGTGTTCTCTCTGTATTTAAATCTTATTTTTTCACTAGTTTTGTGACATGAGGCAAATTATTAATATGTTGTACCTCTATATTCCATTTCTAAAGTGAAATTAGATTAATTAATTCAGGAATAATGCTTAGAATATGCCTAGAATATAGTAAGTGCTCAATTGATAACATCTAAAACTACTGTTATTGTAACTATTCTGTTGGAATTAAAAAAATAAACTATTTTTATAAAAGAACTATGTATTAAATAATATTGTAAATACAATGAAAAATGAGAAAAAATTAAAAATCTGTAATCAGTTATGTAAGAAGAACCCTTATTAGTATATAAATAGAATCACTATTAAAATTTTTTCTTGATTTTTAGTTGTACATGTTTGACATTTTTGTAATTAAGCTTAATATATTATATTACATCCTATTTTTACACTAAACTACTATAATTAAATGTTTATTTCTATATACCATGGAACATCACTGTTAATGACTGCATAATATCTCATTAAGTGAAGCTGTCATAATTTAGTTGAAATATTATTTATATCTAGCATGTTTCAATCGCTTATTTTGTTGTTATAAATAACATCTTCGTAAACATCTTTATGAAGAGTAGCTTCTCCTGGTTACTTTCTAATCAATATTGCAGAGTATCATTTTTTCTATACTGCATTATTTTGTTCTACAAATGAGTCAGATGTTACAGATTAGTTATTTCTGTACTATAAAACACATTTTCAAATCAAGAACATAGTGATTAGAGTGCTCTCCGAAACCAAATTTTAGTTTAAAAATAAACTGTTAGTTATTGAAACCTTAAAAACTAATTTTAGGTGATTATTTTATATCTCTTTTTAACATAAGTAATATCAGAATATACGCTAAAGTAATAGCCATTGACAGGAAATGATATGACATATGCAAAGAATATGTTCAGCTTCTTGTCCTTGTGGTGTGTGTTTTCCTAGAATACTTTGTCTTTTTATAATATCCTATATTACTTAAAATTAACCTTTTAAATGCCAATAAAATAATAAAGCACGTTAGCTCAGAGAAAGGAAAACAAAAGTTTTTGGAAAATCTAAAATTTAAACATATTTAGATTTGACTCAAATGTTTTCCATCCTACCTCTCATTCTTCTTCGTTGTGACTCTGCAAACTCGGCCAAGTCCTGGTGTTGCTGAAGCAGCAATCTACGTATCTCTATACATAACACCCTCAGAGAACCATATGTCAACATGAAATTCTCTTCCGATCTTGCTTGCACTTCCACAAGGATAAGAATTCTATCAAAGTATGCATTGTAGATATGGTGATTAAGCCTTAAATAGCATTGAGTATGTTAAATCTTTCCTTAGAACATGTGTTTAACCAAGTCCTCACTCCTCAGCAATGTCAGAAGGTCTGTTAGGGAATGGAAGTATATGTCCCAGTATTACGGGCTCTTTCTGTTCTGCCTGTCATTTATCTCTAAACAGCAACAGTTAATAATGACAACTTTACTACTAAACATTATGCAATTAAAGGAAGGAGGGAGATATTTGAATTCTCTGAGATTCTAAAATTTAGAATTTGAATTCTCTGTAACCTTATTTCCTGTACTAGTTACAGAGCTTCCACAAGTACAGAGTCTGGAGGAAAGGTGTGAACAGTTGGATGAGGATGTGACTTGCTGCGCTGAACTTCAGCTTTTATTGACAGCATTTTAGCTGCTTCACCCTTCTTTTCCATTCACCTTTTTAACCTTTATCACAGTTACTAAAGTCATATATTTTCTTGAAATTCTTTATGTAATGTACCATAGGTTTGTGCCCATGCAATTTTCTTTTTTTTTTTTGTCTGAAGAGTGGGACAAAGCACATTGTCAGTGCTCAATAAATGTTTCATCAATGTCATTACTTAATATTCATTTAATTAATATTCATTATAGTTCAATTCATAATTGTCATGATAGTAATGATAGGCAAAAAAGAATCTCATTTTTTTTCATATTTTGAAAATCTAACTCAGATTCAATTTCATGGTATTATAAAGGATAGTTGCTTTTTATTTTTTATATTTTAAAATGTGCAGAATAAAGTTCTATGTGACCCTATTTATTTTTTAATCTACTTTGCCAATGGTTTTCTGATTTAAATTTTGATGAGGGACACATTAAGCACTAGAGAGCTGTAATGTTTATAAAACGTACACATCTATTTTTGTTGCTCAGTCTTCATGTACCTATACTTTAAAGGACATAGTATAAGAAATGGAAGGAGGACCCAGCATCACTAAGTAATGATTCTATCATACAGTTATGAGGAACCATTCACCTGTTACATTGTCTTAGATTGTTTTTACTGGTTTCTGAAGAACCCATCTTTATGTTAACCTAGGCTCTGTTATGTGGAATGCTTATACTTTTAAGCAGGGTTTCATTTAGAGGGAAAAGTTCACATATTTATGACTAATTATATTATTTCTACCTAAATGAACTCATTTAGGTAGAAATGAAGAGTTTTATTTTTAGAACTTTAAAATAGTTTTAGTTTATTTTATAATAAGACTGCAAAATATCCCTGCACATTTCTGTCACATTTTATGTCTAAAATATAGCTATACCCCAAGTAAGATACAATAGTTTTTTAAGGAAACACACTTGTACTCTGGTGGTTTTGTCATGATTTATAGACTAGAAAAAAAGAAAAGGCTGATATGACATAATCAGAAGTTCAATTAGCTGAAAATCTTACAAAAATTGAAAGTGTGTAGCTAAAAATGAGCATTATCTAAAGAAATACTAAAAAATATTTAAAACCTAAAATCCATGAAATAGATTCAAACAAAACAAAGAATATCATATGTGTGTCTGATTCAAAGGTGAAGATGAGATTAGGTATTAATGGATTAAATTATTCTATGACTTATTACCATCAACATTCAAGGCAGCTTATATAAATAATAAACAGCAATATACACATAATCAGGTTGTGACAAAATTAGACTTAGAAATTCATGTCGCACACCCTAAAAAGTTGATACAGGTAGTTTGCAAATTTATCCCTGAGTTTCTTAATAGCTTAGGAAAATGGAGGAAATAAAGCTTGACAGTATTCATAGCATAAAAACAGAATATTCACTTAGAGAAAACACTTTTTATTGTTACTGTCTTTACTGAGACCTGAGGTTAATTTCTTCCATGTGAAATTGAGTTGGGAGGGGACTATGCTGCAACAATACCGCTGTTAGATGTAGTACTGTTGACTTTGGTTTTGCTTTTGGATAACAACTCTTAATGCGGACTGATGGCTTATGGCCAAAGTGAATTATAGTATAAATAAGTCTACCTATTGACAAAATAAAATAGTAATAAATATGCAATAAGAAAATAAAGGAATGAGCTTAGCGTTTAAAAGTTAAGTGGAAGTCATGCATGAAGATTTATTGCACCAGGCAAAGGCGAATATTAATAGCAATTGTTTTACATGATTGAGAACACTAAAGAAAATGTACTTCACAATATACTCATTTGAAAGGGATAATTAGAAGGTTAATAAACAATGAAGAGAAAAAATAATGCCTTATCAGAAACTAAAAGATATGAATATTTGCCTAGGGAAAAATCAACATTGAGGACAACGGAATCAGTAATTTGGAGAAAACGATTATGAAAATCTCCAGTGTAACAGAGAATCACAAGGTAGAAAGAGATCAGCTATCCATAAACAAAAATTTAAACTAAAATATTCTTATCCGTCTAATTATACTAAAGAAAATCAAATCAAACTAAAAAGAACCTACATTTCTTCAAACTCACTCCTTTACTTAATGTAATTTCCAAGCAATATTTTTTTCTTGACAAAATAATTTCAAAGTTTTCCTGGAAGAATAAATGTTACATGAAAACATTACAAATTCTGAGATTAAAGAGTAGTAAGGAAAGACCTGTTTTAACAAATCTTAAGAACATTTATTAACGTTACAACCATCAAAAAAATGTAGCAGTGGCTCTAGAAGATATAAAGAACTGGTAGAAAGTCTAAAGGATATTGAATGATATATAATAATGTAGAATATGGCGAGGGTTGTATATCAAAGCTGGTGGGCTGGTGGGGGTGAGTGGTGTTGAGACTACTGTATAGCTATATGGGGAACTAAATTCAGATAAATCATACTACATACCTATTCCAAACTAAATCAAACATGGACTGAAGTTTTAAGTTTGCCTGTAGAAGGCCTCTTTGCCTTTTCTTAAAAAAGGAAAGATAAAAGATGTTGTCAGACTTGACCAATCAAAAATTTCTTTAAAAAACGATAAAGACCAAAACATAACTCAAGGTAAACAGAGGCATTATAACAACAACAACAACAACAACAACAACAACAACAACAACAACAACAAATCCAGTTTTGTAAAATTAATGCAAATGACTAAAAAAATTAAAAATGTAAACCTCATAAATAATCAAGTAATACAAATTTTAAAAATGAGATACACTTTTTTCTATCCATTTTGGCAAGTATTTTAAATACTTAGTCTTGACAAGGATGTGTGAAACTGGCTATTCTCTTTAAATATGGTGAAACTAAACTGCCACAAACTGTATCATAAAAGTTTCCAAATATGTCAACCTCTGTATTGGTATTTCTGCTTGTGCCCTCCATAGGAAGTAAGGGTTAGAGCAGGGAAACTATCCAGGTCTAATTGCTTCAAAGTAGAAATAAATGCTTTATATCATTCTCATCTTCTATCATTTCAATTTTGAGTGCAATAAAAATCAGAATCTCTTTACCACCAGACATTAAGAATAAATGTCACCTTCAAAGGTAATCTGTGGTTTTAATGATTCCAGATGAAATAGTGGTGATCATAAAGTATTTATGTACATGTTTTCCTCTGTTTTGCTATTAAATATAACATTTATTCTGAACTTTCACTTGAAACCAAAGCAAGAATTGACTCACCTATAACTTTTGATCCACATAGCCATACCTTGGAGATGGCGCTGGTTCGGTTCCAGACCACCACAATAAAGCGAGTTATAGGCATACCTTGGAGATAATGTGGTTTGGGTTCCATATTATCATAATAAAGTGAATATCAATAAAACATGGTGTAATCTTTTTGCTGGTGGAAGGTCAGACCTTCCATTTGTAAAAATACAATACCCGTGAAGTGCAGAAAAGCAAAGTGCATAAAATGAGGTATGACTGCAATGATTTCATGCATATCTGCAATGATTTTTGACTCATTTCTGTCTTTGTTCCTTAGTTAAATCTACGTTTCTCAATAATGCCAAATGAGGGTAGTTTAGTTCTGTTGAGACCTCCATGACTACTTTTTGCTATCTAGTCTAAATGATAAAACCGATCATTTGAAATTTTGTTGTTAATGCTCACAGGAGCTTTGACCAATTTGGTCTCATTTGCCTAAGGAAACCCAAAGCCTGAAGGAATGTAGTGTCTATTATTATGTTACTCCTCTTTTTCCTAACCACAAATATTTTTAAAAATTTTTTATGAGGTTCACATTTCGCCAATATCTTTGAGTCATCTAAAGCCTATATTTCTCTAGTTTCTTCCATTCTAGCATTTTCTGCCTCTCTCATAGAACTTTACATTGTTTGCCTTTCATGGCATTTGTCACCACCTGCAAATTAATATACTATTAATTTGCTAATTTACAGTTGAAAAATCTCCAGTATACTTATATTAGGTAGCACTTGACAGCACCGTGATTTGAGTCCAGCGTTCGAACTTCTCCATTTTTATTCTGAGCTATATGTCTGTCATAGAACCCATACCAGAGAGAGAGCTGTTCTTTGTCCTGTGCAATGTTACTCTTTATATTTGCATATGGATGTGATCTTTATCTGCCTCTTAATGTAGCCATAAATATATGCTGGTGTGAAGATACACTCACTGAGTCAAATTCCCCTCCTCCTTTTTCTCCAACCCACATTATTCTAATTTCTGACTGTTAAACGTTCTAAAACTGCTCTTGCCCTCTGTCTAAATCTGATGGTACTCTTTTTGGTTGGATTTCTAAGGAACAGAGCATGAACCAGGGATTTAGCTTTGTGTGATTTATAACAAAATTATTAAGGGAGGGCATAGAGAGAGTGTAAGCCTCAGTTTGAACCTTGGAGAATCTGGGACAAAAACATACCATAGGATTGTTTTTAACTTAGTGCAAAGGGCTGACTTTCGTAACCCGTATTAATCATCCCTTAACCGTGGTTCCTATAGGTTAGAGGACCCTGCTCTTGTGAGCAAATGGCAGTTCTTCAGAAAATGGGATAGCTGGGAAGACTCAGCAGTCAGCACTCATAGTTCTTGCAGATAGTGCTCTGGCCAGGTAACAAAGGACCTACTTTGGCCTACCACAGGATTAGACACCATTTCCATGAAGGATCTTTTTTGAATCCCCTGAAGCATTTGACAGTATTTGAAATGCTCACCTAATACATTTCTACTAGTTTTTCTTCTTCTGCCTCTCTAGCCATACTTTATTTGGTATTGCTAAGTTCCTAGTCTTCCTTTTACTCTAATATGTGTGGGCATCCATTTTAAATTATATTTTCTTATTATGCTCTATGTAACGGTTCTCATCCAATTCCATGATGACAACTACCAGTTTTGAATATGTCTATGTGTGTTCTCTCTTACCTCTAGATCCTAACATTCAGCTTCATGTCATAAATTTCCTCTTATATGTCCCACAGAAGACTCAAAGTCAACACACAAGAAACTGAAGTTATTTCTTGTGAAACTGTTCCCTGTGCTCATTGAATAGCACCACCATCATTCCTGTCACTCACACTAAAAGGACTTCATCTTTATCTCTAGTACCTAATTCAATTTAACATGTAGTAGATGCTCAGCAAATATTTGCTGAGTTATGAAAAACATTTAGTTATTTTTTTTTTTACTCCCGTCAGTTATTCTTTTTCCTGAGTCAGGAAGAAATACATCAGATAGTAACATAAATAGCAAATAAAAATTACAATGAATACATAATAGACAGATTTTTAAAATAAACAATAACCCATGCCAATTAAATTTTGTTATAAACTTTTATTGTCGAGTATGTGACGATGAAGTCAGATTAGCATTGTGTTTACTTTCTAGAGTGTCACTTGAAGTATTTTACAATTATTACTAAATTTTGAAAAACTAGTGATTGTTATGTTATTGTAGTAATAAAATATCCAATAGATGGTAGTGTGAAATGCCTAATATTTAAAATAAAAAAATATTACAGGTCAAGAGCTTAAAGGGAACTTCAAAATTCTTAGGAGAATCAAGAGATTTTTCTGTAGATATATTACATTTAAATCTGACTTTTAAAAATATAGCTCAAATAGTAATCCATGTAAAATATCATAGTCGCTCTGTGTATTTCAGAAAATGAAAACTGATATTTACGACCAAATGGAATTTTAAAATTATTCATAATAGTAGGATTTTTTGTGTGTGTGATTAACCTTAGTTCATGTGGTGTTTCAGTTATTGTTACTTAAATCACAGCATTTTCAGTAAGCAAGTATAGCTATGTCATTGTTCTGGAATTCTAAAGAAACTTTTATGTTTAAAATAAAGCAAATCTGTGTGAAACAATCTGAGTTTTGGGTTAGCAAAGTGAGTGTATTGTTTCTTTCATTATTTGATCTCTACTAAAAACAACACACACTCAGAACAATTAAAATATATAATATTGTTAAAATTTCTTTAAAAATCAAGCAACAGTTTAAAAACTACTTAGATTTTGCTTATAAAGAGCATATGAAAAGTCACAATTTTTAGATGGCCTAATTTATCTCAGTGTTTATTCAAAATTTCTATTATAAAGTGGAGAATGTCTGTTTCTAGAATGAACACCAATTTTGATTCCCAGAATAAATTTTATAAATCCTATTTCTAAACCTAAAAATGTCTAAGGAATTCTCTGATAACACAGAAAGCTTAACCTTTTCTAAATATCTTAAATATCATGTACTGCTTTTAAAAATATTTACTACTATTTATGATATTATAATGACAAGTATTTCTTTGTATTAGGATTACTTATCTATTTATTAATTCAATAAACTTTTATTGCACATGACAATATGTCAGGTACTAGAGAAACCAAGATAAATACTTTTAGGAAGAATGTTTCTGCATTAATCAGCAGCTTCTTGTGGGATATGTATCATATGTCTCTCAGTTTCTTTATGCATTTACTATTTTTTCCATGTTTTACATAATCTGAATGTGTGATATGATATATTATGCATCCTCTTAAAAAGAATATATTATTAGCTACATATGAATGTTCTGCTTAAAGAAAATATGCTATTGAAATGACCTAGCTTAAGTAATTGAGGCTATTTTCTTTTCTCTTTTTTTTAAAATAAATAGTGCTTTGGTAAGACTAGGCTTTTCTAACTATTATCTCCTAAACAATATTAGAATAGATATGTCAGATCTGTAATAGAAAGATGTGGGATGAACAACTAATTCCCTAGATACTTAGAGTTAAAAATGATTTCTGCCCACCACTATGTGATGATAACATCTTTTTGGATTCATCAGGAAATGATGAGGCCTCTAAAATTCTACGCAGATTCTTTAAGATTTTGCAGGCATTGCGTACAATGCTCTTTTCAAAAACAGTGACATGATAATTCATTTACTTAGATTTTTTAGTATACTGAATGTACATAACAACGTAGCAAAGTTCCTGCTTGAGTTAAATGGGTTTAAATATAAACTGTGCATGTAGATCTCAAGTGATAGTCTCTTAATAGATGTCAGATACTCTTTATTGTTGCCCTCTTTTATTTCAGTAACATTTTAATTAATTCACACTGATTGAATAAATGTACATTGAGACTTGTTTCCTAATGAGGGCACATTTAGTGGAAAGGTTTTGCATCATTCTGATATCCTGTGGGTAATTATATTCTAATTATGTGGTCGGGGGAAAAGAGTCTATAACACGGTGCTGATATTGTTCATTGGACCCAATTAATTACATGCACATAGTGAAAGTTCATGATAAGGTTGACTGGCAGTTAGTGTAAAATTTTAACTCAATTGAATCTTTTTCTAATAATAATACAGAATTGGACTTTAACCTGGTTATAAAATGCTTGTGTAAGATCAGTGGATACTTAGAGAGGGGCAAAGGATGAGAACAAATTTCATTATAATTTATTTGTTTTTTAATTTAAGGTTTTTACCAAGATTGATGAAAAGGAAAAACTTAGCAGACTAATGCTTTAATTCTAAATATTATTCTCAATATTCTTTTCTTACATGTAGTGATGTTTCTTATTCTGGAAAGTAGCAGTTTACTTAATGATGCAATGAAACATTTCTAGAATGGTTTGTATACTTGTGGAGGGAAAGAATAGCCATAACAGGAAATAATATTGATTAATTTTATGAACTTAGAATCAATTAGGTATTAATCTATTATATTAGATTCTTTTAAGGGTATTTATTTATTTATTTCAAACCACCAGTTGCGCTCAGACCCCTTTTCCAAACATTCATAAACATTATCATACATATACATACTCATAAATAGGTATCTATTGATTACATAAAATAAGAATGATAAAGAATAATTAAAAAAATTATAAGACATGTGTGTTTCATTTTGAAATGTGCTTTGGAGGTAGTTGAATCTTATTAAGATTTTTGCATTGATTCAAACAAAAAACTAAAGCTATGCTCTAAATATCAGCTCCCAGCTTTCCCTTGCTCAGTTTCATTGTTTTCTTTGTTTAGATTTTGGAAATGAAAATCCCTAGGATTGAGGAAAATAGCAGGGAGGATTTTGTTTTTCTTTTCTCCTGAGCTTCTCCTCTTTCTCTTCATTGCTTTTCTCTTTGATCTCTTCTCTTCCCTCCTGCATCTTTCGTTGTTTCTCTCTATGCTAACAGTGCAAACATAGATACAAACAGATAAAGCTGTTTGTTCCCATCTACTTATTAGTAACAAAAAATAGTTCCAGATGAAGAAAGGCCAATCATTGTTTCCTTGCTGAGCTCTAAGCAGGCAGTTGACACTAAGAAAATAGTTTGGTTTCTAGGGTTAACAAAAATTACCATTTTGTGAAAACTTAAATTTTCCAGACATCTCTTTAATTCTACACTAGATATAGTTATGATGCCCACTGTGCATTTGAAGAAAGTGAAACTTAGACTAAGAAATTAACCTAACGTCTCACAACATACAAATGGCAGAAACAGTGTTCGCTTTAGCCCTTAAACCTATTTTTAATATTCTTGCTGCAGTCTCTAGTAATTGGTGAGGCATAAATAAATTTAGGGGATCTAGGCCAGTGTTTCAAAAAAGGAATGGAAAGAAAAACAATGGAGTAAAGTGTTAGAATTGAAGTGAAAAGAGAGGGAAATAATAGAATATGTCAGAGAGTGGGGTACACAAGTAAGTGTTCTCTGTGAAATCATTTTATGTCTATAAATATACATGTATTCTTATTGTGGATCAGAGCAATACAAAGATCGGATAACTTTTCTTCAATATATAGGCTTCTAATGATTTTATGAGACCAACCAAGTAGGATAACTTTTCTAATGGTTTTATATCATAGCCGATCAAGTAGGTGAGACAATAACAATAACATTAGAAAGAGTTTTAGCTGTCCTTGTTGATTGTTTTTAAATGTAGAAATCTATGTTTGAAATAATTTGAATATATCTATAAAGATACACTTTTGGATTTTCATTGAAAACATTTGGTGCCCCCAATATTAATTGCTCTAAGTGTGCTTTCCCTGAGGTTCAGTGCGCTTCGTTTCTGGACACAGGGTACATTTTGAAGGGAGACTCACATGCCCTGCTCTTCAAAATATCTCCTGCCCATAGCATGGCAAATATGCACAAATAAATGGTCACATTTACATGAGTAAAATAAAATATTTTTGAGCCATTAATGGTAGTGGTATGATCTCAGTTAAAAATTCTTTTATACTATTAAATTTAATGTTGATACAAGCTCAAAGTTTACTTGACTCAAGAGAGAATAGTTAGGCAGGGGAACCTGGATAAGATTATAATATGACTGTCTTCTAAAAATTTTGTTGTGATTGTTAAATTTTAATTAGATATATCAAAGTGCCCCTGGAAAAGAAATAATTTATAATTGTTTGAATTGACTTGCATATATTTTAAAAAACCTTATTAAGGGTCTTACTAAAGATAACAGTAGGATTAACATTATTTTGATCCTGCTTTTTGAAATTTGTATTGAGTTCATATTGTGTGAATGTACATATTTAAGGATTCATAAAGTTAGAAAGGTTAAACAAATTATGAAACTGGAATGTGAAAATAAAATTCATGGAAATGAAATGTGTGTTAGTTTCTATATCTAAGAGTTGCCATTGGTGCATTTTTTATAATGTGTGAGGAAAGAACAATATTACCTCTTGGGCTGGGTACTGTTTTAGGAAAACAATTGTTCTTTCCTCAAACCTTCTTTTCTTTCCATCTCTCACTTGTCGTTTTTCTTTTCTCTTCTAATCTTTTTTTTCCTTTCTTTTTTTTTTCTTTATATTTTTCGTTTTTTGATGCTAGAGATATCCAATTGTTTATAAGGAAAAGAAGTTATTGAAAATAGTTTTATTTGACCTCTTTAATTTACCACTGCACTGGAAGTTATTGTGTTAAGTTAATCCACATTGATATCCACACCAGTTCTTTCAGGCAGAACAGATCTACATTGTGGTTACAAAATGCTTTTCCGTATTCAACCACATTTTAAAATAACTTGATTTTCTAATTACTTAAAAAATAGAGACATGGTTAAAAAAAAAGAAAAAAACACACTCACACAAAAATTCTTATTGAACGTGGTATAGTTTGAATAAATAAAGCCATTGGACAAAAAAATCACTATATTTCAATTCTGTCACTGACTTTATTATCTTAGGATAGTCATCTAAGTGTTCTGATTTTCAGTTTCCCAATCTGAGAAATGCAGTATACAGTCTTGCTTCACCGAGAGGATTAAATGGAACAATAAATATGAAAGCAATTTTAAAAATATGAACTTTCTTATATAGGTATAAGGTATAATTCTGTTAATTTTACTTTATCCTTGAAATAACTGATGACCCTTTTAATGTGAGTACTATTCTCTTAGTATATTTTTAACTAAATCAAAGCTCTAATAATCTCTCCATTAAAGATTTTCCTTTGTCTTATGACAATTTGGATTAAATTGTCAATTTAAAATGATTACATGTTAGAAAATATGAAGACAAGAGATATCTCAATACTTTAGAATAATAGGATTTTAAAAAATTCTTTAATATTAGGTTGAACTTAATAAGTGCCCTGAAGGCAAATGCATCTTTTAAACTAATTATCTGTTCTGTGTATTCTATTTAATATTAAAATGATACTGATTAAATAAAATCAATCACATTCCTCTGTAGTCACACCTCACATTTGATTAAATACAAGTATACAGTTCCTGTATTAATTCCATTAAAAATATATTACATTTAGAATTATACACTCATGATAATTGTAAAAAAACTGAAACATTTACTTTGCTCATCCTGATATTTAAAAATTATACACAAAAGAGTAAATTTGAAGTAATATAATATTTGAATTTGTTTTCTAACAAATTACTTCTTTTTTACTTACCTAGATACTTTTTTTTTTTTTTAATTGTAACTCAAGGATAAGATACTGATAAGCATGTTAATTTAATATACACTCTGCCTACATATCTTGATTATAAGTGAGTTCATCACAGTTATTCTTGGACTGAATTTCTAAAGTTGCTCTCAGACGTCTGTCTGGGTGTTGCTAGAGAAAATTCTCAGAGCTAGTGGCTTTTGTCTTACATATTTATGACTTCTAGCCCATATGAGCTCTTAGTTTTGCTTGAGCTTGTTACTCATCCTTGGTCAACTGCTTTCCTATTTTCAGAGAAGTAGTGACAAAGTCTTTTCTCTTTCCTTACTTTCTTCATCTCACTACCTCTCTGCTGGTCTTATTTGCTCTGAGCAGATAACCCATATCTCTACTACCCTAAGAAGAAGAAGCCTGTTAACATGAATATCTATAAATCACCAATTCTCTATACATCTTGCAGCAAAGTGACAGCCAGGGTTCAATTTCATTCCACAGTGCCTTTTAAAATGTGATTTTTACTATCCAGCTTGGCATAATATTTGCTTTTTGTGGTGTCGGGTCACATGAATTTATTTATCTCAACCTATATTTAACAATTATTATTTTGCCATCGTTCTTTATATATGTGAACACGTATGCATGTATATACATATTTACAACAATATACTCATAATATATACTTTATTAAGTTGAATCTTTTAAAAGTAAATTGTAGATAGTATGACACTAAATCTCTAAATACTTCAGCAGGCATCATCTAAGATTAAGGGAATTTTCTATACAATTAAAATGCAATTATTACACTTAAGAATATTAACAATTCCATAATATTAGTCATCATCCAGTTTATATTTAAATGTCCACAATTATCTTAAAAATGTCTTTTATAGTTTTTGTTTGTTTGCTTTGATGATAGAGGTGGGTAGACAAGATCTATTTGAGATGCTTGCATTGCACTAGTTATACTGAACCATTTGATGACTATAATCAATTTACTTGGCTTTTCATTTTCTCTTTTGTGCAGACATATGCACAACAAATATAAACTTCTCAGGGTATAAGGCATCTGTGACTCACGCCTTGGAGGCTACTTGATAGACATCTTAGTTTGGTTGCTTGAGAGTCTCTGGGACTCTCTTGGGTCCACAGCATAAGATATGATAAGAAATTCTTGGATAAGGCACTTAATCTGTATTTGAGGGAGAACAAACATTTATATATTATAATAAGGTGGAAAAACTACAACCATGTCTTAAAAATGTTTATTCAGCTCTAAGCGTTAACCAAGAGCTGAGAAAGAAAAATAATACACTGACAAAAAGCCTTAAACTGGCCCAAATTGAAACTAGCATAAACATTTCCTCCACCACCCATTGCCCTAGGTGTATGTAGACTGGCTGGGACTCAAGAAGCAAGGAATATTACTGAAATCAAGACACTTTGAATGAAAATTCTACCAAACCTCTTATCAATTCATCTGAGAAAAAAACAGCAATTACTTCCACTGGATTCTTTTGTATGTGGAGTAGTTGATCCAAGTTCATCCTCCAAGATTTTGTTACTTCTTTTGACTAAAAATTTACAGCTGTGGTATTTCTTTTACTTATATTATAGAAATATCTTATAAACAAAGTTGTATTCCTGGGCACCTTAATGATCGCTGTAATGGTCCTAGACCCCTTTTTCCTCTGTTCCACTTTTGGGTACATTGGATCCTTCTTGTTCATCTCCATACTGAGCAGCTGTTAATCCATGTGAGGGCTCATTTACTTCAAAAGTTGCTATTTATTCTTTTGGTTCTTGCTGCCTTCCTCAAGTTCTAGATGGTAAGGATGTAAGATATTATCTGAGCTCTCAGATTTTTTCAGACCCATCTTGGGGATCCACCCAGATTGTCCCTCACATAGTTGGTCCTGGAGAGGAGACTGGAATATACTCTCTGCTCCCTCCTTTTCAGAGGCACTCAAATGTCTAAGAACTCCTAGCTTGCCATCCAACTTTCCTACTCTCCTCCACCCCCACTACAAAAAAAACCTTTATCTAGTATTATGAGAGTCAGAAATTCTTCCAAATGTGTTTTAGGTCCTGTAGTAACCAGGCTTTTCTAATTCGGTAAACTTTTCTCTTTTTTTGCCAGATGACAACCTTTCTGATGTGAGTCAGAAAGTAAGGGTGGTGAATAGTTGAAGATACACTGTCATGAAGACCAGCCTCAGCATATTTAACCTTAACTTTTTGTTACTTTAAATAAAATCTTAATTATATTTTTATTTTTTTACAAATATTAATGCATTTTTCTTATTTCCAGGGAATTGCAAAATAAAAACAACACCATAAGCTATATCTACATCAAAAAGACACTATTTTTAGGAAGGAATGAGAGTTGACTGGAAAATGAGAAAAATGGGGGGAAAACAGGCAACTTCAGCACTTAGTAGGGATTGTTTAGATATTGTTTAGATATCTTTTAGATTGAAAGATTATAGAAGTTGGAGATGAGATCTTAGTCCAAATACAAATGTAATACATCGTCATTGTTGTAGAGAGGTCTGTGAAGCTGGCCTAAGATGTAGATCAGTCTACTTTGGGTGGATGAAATTGTACTTCGGGTAAGTAGCTCCACAACCTAATCCACTCTGCATCGGAGCATTTTTATTTTGCGAAAAGATGTTCATTTATTTAATGTAAGTAAGCAGAAAAATTATAACAAGAAAATGGATGTGATGTTTATTCATTTATTTCACAGAGTATAAGAAACTTCTTTGATGTTTGTTTTCAGTTTGACTATTTTTTTTTTCAGCTTTAATATGAACTTCTCTTTTTCAACAGAATCTGCCCACTTCAGGAGTTTCAGTCCCTGAGGTGAGTAAGCAAAAATGGGTTTCAAACTTGCAATTATAGGTTATTATATGTCATATATTATTATAAAGGACATTTTGTATTGTCTTAAGTGACTCAATGTTGTTTGTTTTATTTTTTATTTTTCTCATATTCTGGGGGGCTCTTTAAGTTTCATGATAAGATAGACTTGAAGCATTTCCAGTTTACATTTGTGACAAACAAGAAGTTATGTGAAACAAAGTATAGAGAGAAAAATAAAGCTTATTTTGCAAAGAATTTTGCCCAACATATAAAAATAGTAGCATTTTTATTTGTCAGTTAAAATGTAAATACCTTGCAGATACCCCAAACAATTCAATCTTTTGAGCCATTCAAATGTAGCTTTCAATGATAGTACTTTGAGAAATTCTTGCTCCCTTTGAAATGCCCATCACTTTAAAAAGGGTACATTTGCATTAATCATTTAGCATATGATATTGTATAAAAAGCCACTTGAAAAATATAGTCACAGTATAAATGACTTATTTTGAAAATAAATGTAGGCATCAGCCACATTTATTTTCAATAAAGTGTTAGCTTTAATTTGCATTAATGAAGCAAAGCTTCCACTTTGTTCTGTGACAATATCCTATTTAATTGTTATTATCTCTAAAGGATCTGCTCAAATGGTATCATTTTCTTAAAATTATAATTGGAAACTGCTTTGGGAAAATATGATTTATAATAGGTCAGTATATTGTATAAAAGTATGAATTTATCTAGATGATAACCTAATTGAACAAAAGAATGTAATAATTGCACAAAAAATACACTCTCCCATAAGAAATTTTCTAATCCATATAGACTACCTCATTGAATCTTTAAAAAATTTCCTTTTGTAACAAGGCCTTTACTTGAAAATATACTTGGAGATATGCTTGAAATAGAGTGTTTCTAATCTAAGAGAAATATTAAATTATGTTTATATTCTTTAGGTCAGTTGATACCATTATCATAATTATTATAAAATAGAAATGTAAAATTATATACTCAAGTGACAAAGGTATTAAGAAAGTGTATCATTTAGTCTAACTATTTAAGTGTAAAAGAATTAATTTGATATGTTTAGGTACTTGAATTTATTTTTCTCGCTACCACAGGCCATCAAGTGAATATAGGCACTATATTTAAGATTTAAAGTTTTTCTTTATACTTGTAATTCTCCAAAGATTTACCATATTAAACCATTGATTTATATCATAAGAATGAATAAATGGACCAAAATTGCTATTTTCATTATAGGCTTTTTTATATGTTAATTTTCTTTTTTGCTATAATGAATGGTTTACATTAACTTGAAATTTCATCATTCTCCAAAGTCGTTATATAAGTTTATTTAAACTATATTGTTCCAAAATTTTTCTTAATCCTATGTGTGGATATATAAATGAGTGAGTGTGTGAATACATACACACACGCGCACACACATGCACACACACGCACAAGACAAGAAACCTAATATTCCACCATCAGGAACAATAGCTTTTTGGTTAACTGAAAATGTGGTTAAAGTATATAAGGAAACTTACAGAAAGGTAATATACATATCTTAAATATTTTTCTTAAATATGTAAATGTGTATTCATTGGCTACACTTTTGACAGGATTTCTTTTCTATGTGGACGATGCTACTTTTTAGAAATGGCAGATAGTCTTTCTGGAACATATCAAGGTCTGACCACCATGATGTTTCAATTATCAACTGCTTTAAAGCAAAACAAAGGCATTCCTATTTTGTCTCAAGATATTTGTATATTCATGAAGCAATTATTTCCAATGACTTTCAGTTGTTTTAAAGGATAACAAAGACTCAGATATCTGTGAAGCAATTAGTTTAAAATACCCTCAAATTTTATTATTAAATCTCCATGTTTTTATAGTCAGTGTATTCAAACCCAACTTGAAGAATCTTTCTACACACACACACACACACACACACACACACACACACACCCCTTATATTGTGTTTTTCCAAAGCATGCAGTTATTTTTCATAGAAATGACTTATTTTATACACACAATTCAATGGCTTGAATAATAATTAAGTTACACAGTAAAACTAACAAGATATATACTACTTGAAACTGGCATAAACAGACTGGGGATTATACAGAAATCCGTATGTTGATTATTTAACTGATAGAGATGATGAATGCGCACATATAAGAAAGCTGCCTCCTTGCTTTTAACCATGGCCATCAATTAGTATGGTTTACAAAGGGAGTGGAGAGTTAAGTGAAGTTGAGGTATATGCACACATGTAATTTTATAATGGCATACCATTTGTTTGTAAACAGCCAAATGATTTTGGCATAAACCTTCACAGCAACTATTTTTAACTACTACAATCTAACCAGCATATCCGTGTTAAATTTAATGATAAAATATAACAGTTTTTATATTTTAAAAATTACTACCATTTACTAACTGTGAGTTTTATAACAGTATTTCACATTTTCCCAGTTTACCATCAGGTGAATATTCTCGTTATATAGGTAAATTAAATTGTGGCTTAAGATAGTAAATAACTTGCCCAGGAATTTAGAGCCTTTGCTATTTTTGAAATAAATTAGTTTCTATGGATAGAGAATGTTCAAATCCCACAGTAAGGTCATAATCATTAAAGGTACAGCTTTACATGTCAGAAAGTTGGTTTCACAGAGCTCGTAATCCTTATAAGCCCCAATGAATATGGTGACACTTCTGCTTCAGGGAGATCTTTTATGTTGTGAATATCCAAGTGTTACCTTAGGCTAAAATTCTAGAGTTTCTGGTAAATTTTTGTGGCCTAGCTCTAGTGGTAGAAAGATCTAAGTCTCCATTCAGGCAAGTGGTGCAATAACAGAGAGAGCAAGTTCCAGGATTCCTCTGAAGGATGCTGTTGGCAGCAGAGCATCCCCCTCCCCCTCACTGTGGCTTTGTACTAATGAGGTGTTTGCTGTTGCCTGTCTCTCGTGCTGAGATTGGACAAAAAGAAGAAAACCCTGTGCTTGAGGTAATCATCCCTTGCTGCTTGTAGTTTGTGACTGATCAATAACAGTAGGCTTTAGTATTGTGGTAAACATCCTCTTTGTGAAAGCAGTTTGCAGCTGAGTACAAATACTAATAAATACCCTGAGAATCAGCATGATATAAAAAAAGATTTTTTTTAGAACACGGATTTAAAGTGGTCTTTTTATTTCATTTATTTCATCTTTCTGTTTTCTGCGAATGGTCTTTTCAGCTTTTCTTCTGCGTATATTATGGTGATTATTCTTTTGGAATTCTAATACAATATATCCCCCAGTTAAGATCTGTTGTGCTACTTGTAAAGTCTAAGGATCACAAAACATTGAATTCTATATTTAAAATGTCTGCATAGCAAACACAAATGGTTGATATTTGAAAATGCTGAAATGTCAATAACTATTTTGTATTTCGTAGTTATATGTTCTATATTCTTTTATGACTTTTTTGGGGGTTAGAGAGCTCTTTTCAGTGTTTGAATAATTTCTATCGATTAAAGCAATAATTTTCCAACTCTTTATATTTGCGATAATTTTTCTGGCAGAACAAAATTTGTCTTAATTATAACAAATTTATTTTGTGATTTAGAGCCCCAAAACTGAAAAAAGAATGGAAGGTAAAGTGATGAGCACTACTCTCAGAGAGCAATTTTATCCTGAATAATGATACAAAATAAAGTTGGTGAGCTCTTCTTGAAACTTTTCAATAACTTTGACATTAGGAGTAAGTCAGTTATCATAACAGAGCTGACAGTCAGGGTTAGTTAACCTCGAAACAGGCTAGTGAAATTTTTCTGGACAGCAAATTTTCAAAGATGTAATTGTTTTCACCTTTTGTCCCTCATATAAAATAGGAAAGAAGCAGAAATTTTGCTCATGGAAACAGGAAAAATTATCCTGTTATGCTGCTAGCTTATGCTGCTTAAATAAAATACAGCGAACATCTCAGAGAGACGTCTATAAAATTTGGAAATAAACATAAAACAAATGACTATAATAAAAAGAAAGCCCTGGGAAAATTAAATGGCTATGAGTCTCTCCTATTGTAAAATTTTCAGCTTGATTAATTCTACATATTTCACCCACTAAGCATATTTACCTCAAAGAAACCACTGGTTTTCTTAGTGTGTGTGTGAGCATGTGTGTGTGCGTATGTGTGAACAAATGTTTACCATATTAGTATTACCTAGATTATATAATAAAATTCTCATATAGATGATACCTGAGGATTTTTGATTAACTTTTTATAGGCCTCTTATAATTGTAGATTACAAAATATATATGTGTGTGTGTATATATATATATATATATTATATATATATATATATATTTAGCACTTTAAAATTTGTTTATATATTTTACAGCTGTTACCATAAAGCATTTGTTCAGTCTATCCTACAGTTTACTCAGAGGGATGACTTCTTGGAGAAACATGAAGCCACTTAATTAACCGCTATCTGTTGGATATTCTTACCACACAGAAATCTCCCTAGCTATATACATAGCTAACAATAAAATAACATTAACAGATGATATGGTAGCTCTTTACAGACACATACTTACATCTTAACTTTCCAGAATCTGGTCACAAATACCTAGTTCCAATGTGACTGACAAACTTAAATTTTATTTAATTCTTGTAACCTAAGCATTTTAGGAATTAAATGCTAAATAACAATTACTGGATTATATGGCATAATATAAGGTATTTAAGGTATGGTAGAATATAAAATATATAGGATAAGGTATGTCTTTCATGTTACAGATTTTTATAAAATATTATCATGTTTTATTTACCCGCATGCAAGAACCTAAAAAGAAGTTATTCCCATGTTCACCAACAATATAGCAGTTTTGAACTTTTAACACAAGCTATGGATTTTCAAACATAAAAATTGAGCTTTACTTCTTTAAACATATGCCTAATGTAACATAATGTGAAATATGTGTGTATATATATATATATATATATATATATATATACACTAGAGTGTACACACATACACACTTTCTCTTTTGGAAATATGACATACACTATGCATAACGGTAATATTAATTATCACCCACATGGGAAAACCACACCTGTTTTACATTAGTCATAATAACTTTCATTTATTGTGCACGTATTCTAATGCAGGCACAGTGTTAGAACTTTAAAAATTTTCTACTAAACCTTTCACACTCTGAGAAATAGATATTGCCATCTCTATTTGAATAAGAGTTCTACAAGGTTATATATAATTAACTAGCAGAGATGGGTTCAACTCAAGCTTTTTGACCAAACAAATCTCATCCTGTAATTCATTCTTTCTTTGCATTATACTCTTAACTATCTGTGGACAAAATCATAATTTACAAGCTTAGAAAGAATGATCTATTTTTTAAAATGTCTATATTTTTGCCAGAAATTATGCTTATGTGTAAGCATATTATTTTCCAAAGAATTTTAATTTCAGGAATCCTATTGTATCATACATTTTCAGCTAAACAAATAAATATATATAGTGTTTTGCATCATGAAATTACAAAATTTCACTTTTTGTCTATCCCGATTACCATTTATTTCAGTCCAAGACATTTTCTGATTCAGCTGTTTATCTTATCCTTAAAAAAAGTTTACCAAGTCCAGTTTAAAATATTTACTAAATTACAGAAATTGAAGTGATCCTCTAAAAAGCAAACATAGATATCAGAAAATATATACTTGGATAAGTGATAAGAAAGTAGCGATCAAGCATTTTAGCACACATTGGAACATTTCTAATTGATCAGAACAATCTTTCACACCAAGCCTAAACATGGCCCAAGATTCCTTCTCAACATAATGCTTAATGGAGTTAAAAATTTTTTTTAATGTTAAGATTCATACATTTCTCCTTCACTCATCTTGACTTTTGTCAGCCACTGATCTAGGATCTGATGTAGAATAGTAAAACAAAGTCTTTACTCATATGTAGCTTTGGTTAAAGTGGAGGAAAAACAGGATTAAACAAACTAAGTAGTGAACATTCATGTAATAAATTATGTACTTAGAAAAGGAGGCTAAAGTGAATAGAGAAGCCTAGGGTTTGACCAGAAACCTGGAATAAATAAGGAGCAAGCCCCAAAATATATAAAGAACTTTCTAGTACAATGTAGAGTGATTGCAACAGCCTAAATTAAGTGCGTGATTGTTGTGATCAAGAAACGAGTAGTGGGGAGTCAATGGAGTGAGATGACAGGCATGTCCATGGCTGTTGTACAGAGAAATAACTGTAGAGAGACAAAGATAGAATCAGGTTGAGCTGTTTGGTGATGGTAATAATAATTCAGGCAAATAACTTAAGCCATGTAATGATAGAGGTGGTGAGTAATTAATGTTTAGATAGGGATTTATTTCTATGGGAGTAGGCAGAAAAAAATAGTTTTAGACCCTTTTAAGATTGATATGCATTTTAGATACTCATGTAGAGAGATGGAAAGGGCATTTGGTATAGGAGTTAAGGTTCAAGTGGAGAAATGTGAACAAAAAATATAAATTTAGAAATCGCATTAAATAAATTTGAAGCCTTGGTTTAAATGAAGTTACCTAAGGAGTGAGTATAGATGGTGAAGAGACTTTCAAGGGAGAGATTAAGTGTTAAGGACTTTAAAATTGGAGAAGGAACCAATGAAGGGGGCTGTGAGGTAGCAGTTAAGTAAGAAGAGAGTGAAGAGAAAGAAGTTTCTGGAAGCCAGGTATGTTTCCAAGAGACGAGATGACACCAATTCTGTCCATTGCTGCTTAGAACTTAGAAGATGAAAACTGACCAACAGGTGTTGCAATGAGAAAGTCACAAGTAGTTTTAATAAAAGCTGATTGGTGAATTAATGATGATAAACATTTATTGGGTTGAGTGAAAAGTGTGAGAGAAGAAGAAATAGAAACAGAGCAAATACAAGAAATGTTTTCTATTATGGTAAACAAAGGAGTTAGCTGAAATGGATTGTGAGTTTTAAGGTTTATGTGATCCTTGATTTAATAATAGCTTAAAAGTCCATCATGCATTCGTCTTCAATATTGGATGTATTTATAGGATTATTTTTAGTGCTTAGTACTAAATATTTTAATTTATAATCCTATATTTATCTTTACCATTGTTTTAATAAAATTAGCTTTAGTGTGCCTTAATAACTTTTGACAGATCACAGATGGGCACATAGAGATAATACAATTTGGATTCCTTTCCCATTCTTTCTTGAACTGATATATTGACCACACATTTATCATATACATTGACCCATTTGAAAGCAATAGATTTCATATTATTCACTAAGAATTTGGTACCAAGTTTGCAGCCATGAAATTCTTCTATATGTTTCCCCTTTCAGTAAAATAATTCAATATTTTTATAAAAGGTATTTTTTTTTTTCCTTACAGGAAAGACAGGCAACAGTGAAAAAAGAAAAAAGTGGTTCCCAGCAGCCAAACAAAGTGACTGACAAGAACAAAATGCAGAGAGCCAACTCTGTTACTATGGAAGGACAAGGCCTGCAGGTGTGGTTTTTAAAATCCAAATTTTAGTAATTCTTCGATTTGTCACTTCTGTGCTCTTAAAGAGCAGTTGTCAAGATATCAACCCATTTATTTAATGTGCAGATTAGCTCAGTAGATGACTTCAGAAAAATCTTTATTAATTTATCAAATGTCACTTTTATGGTTGATTAACAGGGTGACATTCTGATTAGTTTAATAGTTTAAGATGTTAATGTCCATTTCAACTCAGGTTGGTAAGAGATTTCTCAATCTGGTTTTCACAAATTATTACTAAATATACACATTTATTATATATGTATATATTATTTATTTACAAGTATACTTTGTCCAAATATATTATTACATATATTTGGAAGAGTCATTTCGATGGCAAAACATGTCTTTAGGAAGGAATAAAATGTACTCTACCTTGTGTGGATACTTTTGTTTCTACATATGTAATAAAAATAATGAACTGATTACATTTTATTTATATCTCCCAAAATTTTAAGTCAAAATTAAAATCACCATATACATTTCTAGTTTAAGTGAAAATGGGTAGCTCAAAATCATGTTTGTAGTGCTTTAAAATCCTCTGAATTACCCCTAGGGTTTCTGACATTAAGAACAAGATATATTTCCTTCTGTATTTTAAAATCTCTTACAGATTAAATGTATTTTGTTTATTTAAATCTGTTTCTCAATCCAACATAAAAATATCAATGAAGGCATACTTTAAGAGACTGTAAGTTCATTTTCTTATTTTCCTACCTATGTGTTTCTCTCTTCCAGTTTTTAGTTTCTTTTCTTAAAAATATGCTTCAAATTTCATGTTCTCCAGGAAAACTTACGATTTACCACACGAAGATATATAACATCACACACTTTCATTCAATATCATGATTTTGTGTTTTCCTTTTTCATTGATTATTTCTTCTGTGATACTGTGAATTACATCTTAACATTCTTTAATGTGAGAACACAGTTCAGAGCACACAGTAGCCTAAATGCTAGCTTCTTCATTGTTTTGAATATCTCATTGAAAATTTAATAACAGCTTAAATATTAAAACCAGGTTACTGCTTTGTTTTGATCTGAAAAATACATTATGAATAGAAAATCTATTATGAATTACTAAACTCAAATATAAAAAGAGAGAATTATGAATGACAAAATTTTTACATTGCATAGAGAGTATAAAAGTTAATTATCAAAAGAGGAAATCGGGATCTTCACTTTTTTGGAAATCATATCTCCATGTTTAGCAATCTCATCTGAAGTCCCAAATAGAAAATGTAATCACATTTTTTTATAGCAAAAAATTTAATTAAGTGATCCTATGACATTTTTAGTGAAAAAAATCATTTGTAAATTTAATATGTCAATTGAAAATATTGATTAGTTTAAATCTTTAGTCACTGGGTTTCTGAAATGAAAATAATGAAATCGAAACCTAATTTTAAAGTTCAAGTACATTTCACAATTGGCTGGGGCTCTTCTCAACATGAAAGGAAAACATGCATCATTTGTTAAATAATATACGTTAAGCACCATGGTAATATTTTATGCATATGAAATGGATTCTCTCTATAACAAGAGATAATTATTAGTTCTCAATTTCCTCAATAAATGTATGATAGATATCATTATTATTAATCAGTATTTTCACAATGAACATATTGGTGTTTGGAAGTAAATTATTTTCAGGGCCTCATAGTCATTGGTAAATCCAAGGTTTGGGTGAGGATCATCTGTCTCAGAATTTATGTGTTTTATTTCTAAGACACTCATCTCACTGGTTAACAAAATTTAACAGGTATATAAATGTGAAATTTTGGACCACCTTGTCCTTCCACGTGTTTTTATATTGTTGCAGATTTTGAAATAAAAATCACACATGCACAGAATGGAGTAAATATGATACACATAGGTATTCAAAGAATTTTGGATAAAATACTAAGAAAAGGCATAAGACTAAGTTCTAGGATAGCTATTTCATGCAAAATGGCAACATAAGTAATTTTTTTGTTGTGATAATCAATTTTAGAATAATAAAATGTTTGTTCTTTATTAGAAACGGCAAAACAATCTACCAGAAAATTGATTTTTGTGTTTTAAAAAATATATATCATAAAAAAGCATTGAGTTGCAGCCCAGTTTGCATATAACTCAGTGACAGAAGAGATCTACACTGCTTAAAGAAGACTATTAATCATGGTTAAGCACATTCATCTTACTTCTTTCCAGCTAACCAGCATAATGATCAGGATTATTATTTCTAATTAGAGGAAGTAATAGATCATGTATAACCTTAGGATGAGTCTCATTAATTAACCCAAGTCCTAAGGGACTTCAAATAGAGGTGGTTAAGCACTCTGTCTTTGTCATTGCTCGCACCGTAGGTTTACACTTAATACATATGATCAGATGTAATTGAAAATATAATTTCTTAACATGCAAGAGATGTAAAAATATGGATGAGTATCCACATGTTAACAAATAAGTAGGAAAACAATCACTTAAACTGTGTTAAACTAAAGTTACTTTGTCCCTAATTATTCTTTGAGAAAACTTTGCAAATAAAAATTCTACCAAAAATTCTAACCAAAAATTCTACTTTGTAATATTTTTAACAGAAGAAAAAAACTATACTTTTATACTGAAATAACTAAAACTAAACCAGTGTTATCTCTACCACAACTACTTCTTCCTATACCTTCGTCTTTCTTATTTGCAGTATCTCATACTTATAATCACCAAAACTAAACTACATCATATATGCACTATATACATCTATATGGTATGTGTATAAAATTAATTCCCTTTGATTGATGGTGTGTGTATGTGTGTGTGTGTGTGTGTGTCCTTTGCATACTTTGGGATCCTCAAGTCTGTTCATTATTTCATAATCAACCATTCATTGTCATTTTAATCATCTCTCTAAGTCCAAAATTTTAAACCTATACTTTGAATGTTACAACAACCTTTAAATTAAATTAAGTCCCTGTCTCTATACAAATAATGGACTAGATTATACATACTATGGAAAAAATAGAACTGAGTAAGATATGAAATATCATGTCAGAGAGTTGGGGTTGCCAATAATTATAGGTAAGATGTCTAGATTAGAAGTGAGGAGTCATGGACATCTCAAAGTTGTGTGGCCCATGCAGCTAAAATGATGGAGTTGTCACTGACTGAGATGGAGAAGAGTAGAGATGGATAAGGTTTGGAGAGAAATTTCTTATTCTGTTAAACATCCAAATAGAGATGTCAAGTAGCAAGACATATGTGAATCTAGAATTTAGGAGGGAGGATGGATAAGATTTTGGAAGTGAAGAGCGTGTTGATGAAACAAAACCGTCATATAAAATGAGATCATTAAGGAAGAAAGTATACAGAGAGAAGGACAGTTGAACTGAGATCCAAGTTATTCTGACTTTAAAATCATGTGCTTTAATATTTACTGTATGAAATTGTCCTTTTATGTAATTAAATGAAATTATACATGGTTAGCTCTGTTCTCTATAGAGGAGAATCTAGTATGAACTGTGTCCTTCTGGAATGCCCATCACACCTAATTTATAACTATTCTCAAGATTTCAAGTATCTCACATGCTATAAAATCTTGCTTGAAGACTTTCTCCACTTATTAATATTTTCTAGGTTATACTGTATTACCCTATCCTAATATTTCTTAAAATCTTTTTTGAGAAGCCAAGGGTTATATAGAGATAGATGCCTCAAACATAAATCTGGTTGATATGAGGCCGAGAACAGGTTCAGGGGTCTTTTTATTTATTTATTTTTCTACACTCTAAACAGAACAACTTGTCTTTCATATGTTTTATATGATGTTTCACTTAAAATAATTTCAAGTGCTTTATAAATACTTACTTCTAAGAACAAATAGTTTTAGGCTAACAGAATTTGTATGTATTCATGTTTTTGTCTTCTCCTTCTTATTACCAAAATCTGTAACAAAATGAATACAACATTTTAGAATGGCAATAAATCAGTTTTCAAAACAGCTGAGTTGTACATCTTATTTCAGAATTATTGGATGAATGTAAAAAATAAAAATGTCATGTTAAAGACTATATTAGATGCAATTCAAAAGAGAATTAGTGACCTTGTGTATAAAATTGAAACATTAGTTCTATCTTGATTCACAAATTCCATTCAAGGTTTACCAATTGTCTCAAAAATATCTTTCATAACAAAAGAAGCTAGTCCAGAATCATATTAACATCCTGATTTTGACAGTTGTGTTATATTTATATAGGAGAATTTTTGTGTGTGGACAATCCTAAAGTAAATGGGAGGAATGAAGTATAATTTTGGCAACTTACTCTGAAATAATTGAGTAAGAAAAGTTTGTACTGTGTTTGTAGGTTTTTCTGTAAATTTGAAATTATTTTAAAGTATAAAAATTAAAATATCACTTTTAGTTAATGATTATTATAAGATATTTTCATAATCTACTTAAATTCCTTTAAGTATGTATGATTTGCATTATAATACAAATTAGCTCCCTTAGACTAAGTTTTGACTTCTATAATTTCTTACCTGAATCAGGCCTCTCTTAAAAACAGATCTGGAATCAAATAGATTGAATTAACAAATTGAAATATTACATCCAATAATTCCTATATCTTTTTCTTATCTCAAACTATTTAAGTTATAAAAGGATTGACTGATCATGATTATGCCCATATTCAATAATAAGAATAACATAATATGAAATGAAATATAGAAACTATGGATTTTGATATCATTTTTGTTCTTTATTCAGGGACTGGAAATATTAACAAAATTGATGAAGAATTAAGTTCCTACATCCAGTTTCATTTGTATCTAAATCTTTTTCCCTATGCATCTTGTCTTTTTCATCAGTTATTATTAGCTTCTTCCGAGTTTAACAGAGAAAAAACTAAAACAAGGAACAAATAAAACATAGACTTAGTTCAGACAAGAGAGCCATAATTTTTTCTCTCATGTATATGAAGTCCAGAAGTAGCGCCAATAAGAAAGCTCCATGTTTTCCTTAGGAGTGGTACTATCTTTCCCATCTTCTATCTGTAGCAACTTCAAGGTCACCTTATGATCAAAGATTGGTGCTGTTATGGTATCAAGTTCCATGCTGGCATCTGGAGGAGAATGACTAGATGCTCTCATTCTTCTGTTTCAAGGAACGTATCTTGAGTTTCTGTAGGACACTTCTGTATTAATCAGCTTGGACTGCTATAACAAATTACCAGAGACTGGGTGGCTAAAACAACAGACATTTATTTCTAACAGTTCTAGAGGCTGGAAATTTCGAGATCAAGGTGCTGACATGGTACGTTACATCCTGAGATCTCTTCTCTTGGTTTGTAGGTGACAACCATCTCTCTGTGTACTCACATGACCTTGTTTTTGTGTGTGCACAGAGAGCAGGGGTAGGGAGTTTGAGAGAGAGATAGATCTTGTTCTTATGAGTATTAATGTGATCATGAGGCTCCCACTCTCATGACCTCATTTAACTTTACAAGGGGGGTATGGGTGTAGGGCTTCAACATGTGAATTTGGGGGGACATAATTCAGTTCATAGCAACTTCCAATGTATATCTTATCAGGGGAAAAAAACCATTTTTTTTCTACTTAGAATATTTATTTGCATTCTTACATGACAAGACACCAAAAGTTACAATTTTTTAAAAGCTCTTTTTTTCCAAACAGTAGCAACAGTTTGCAAAACACAACTGAGATTGTGGGGTGCAATCTTACAGAGCAACCCCTTGGCCAGGGTTTTTTTCACTAAGGATGGCAAGGAGTATGAGAATTAAGTGACAATAGTACATACTCGTCACCAAGATACTGCATCTTGTTTCAGAACTGTTAGTGAACACAGTGGTTGTTTATTTTTAACTTTTCAGACATAAAAATGGCTATGCAGCATTGTAGGTCTTTGGCTTTCAAATGTAAGAACTCGGCCTTTGGTCTCCTGGAAACTAAATTTACTCTGCTGGATTGTGCTTCTTTTTATAATAACAAAGTTTAGCAGAATTTTAAAGTTTTTTTCAGTGAGCATTGAAAAAGATGCCAGAATTGCCTTGAACCTTGACATTTCTGGTAAAGCACCATTAAAGGATACCTTAACACAAGTCTTTGTGGTGCTAATGTTGAATTGAGTATCACCCCTTAAATGTAGGTTACATTAGGTCAGGTTTTTTATCTGTTAACATCATCATCGAATAAATATCTAAACTAATGTTTTATTTTTATATAGCCTTATTTTATAAGCCCAGTTTCTAATTAGGGATATGTAAGGAAAAGCTTTTTAAATTAGTTTTATTATTCCTATATTTCCATTTGGTTATTTGACTTTTGTCTCTTGTAGAGTATCATCATTTTTCTAAATTCTTCCTTTATCTAAATTATCTTCTATTTTCTATTTATCTTCTATTTTCTATTTACCTTTTGACCTATTTATCTAGTTACTCACCCCTAAAATTGAAATCAAACTTTTTGTATTTTGAGATCCTCTACAGACTGTTCTAATGATGCATTTGTTTGTAATAATGTGCTTAGAACATAACTGTTATATTTCATGCTACTGACCCTTACTTGATAAATAATAATGATACTTAAATGTTTCAATAAATTATTTCTGAAAGGCATTCCAAAACATGTTTACAAATGAATTCCAAATATTGGACCCAGTGTAAATTTACTATAATTTCATATAATGGTAAACTGGATGTTGTGTTTGGGGAAGATCATCCTAATGAGTACTTAGGTTTAGATTTAGTGATTTGCTCAAAAACCTTTATTTACCTTGATATTCTCACCTGTATTTAAAAATAAAAAGTAAGAATTCAAATAAGTGAGAAAATGAACTAAAATCCACATCTGTTGACATTTCTTTGTGTGTGTGGAAACTTTACGAGTTATATTTGATTTTATAATAGGATGAGCAATAAAGATAAGTGAATACTAATCTTAGATAAAAGGTGTGTTTGGTTTTTTGTCATTTTAACTTTTAATGGGGGAGAAGGGCACACGTGGCAAGTCAGCAGCACAATGACTTAACCTGGTAGGTACTTCTATACGCAAATCGGTTGAGCACATTCAGTGCAGGGAGAACTGGAAAGTGAACTGCAGATCCAGGTCATCCATCTCATCTCAACTGAATTAGAGACAAACCGGGAACAAAGAATCTATGTCCTTTTTGTCAAAGGAGAGTAAAATGAAGAGGCAGATAGGATACATTATAAATGAGAACAAGTTGGATAAGTGTAGAAAAATGAAGAATATCTTGCACAACCTTCTCATATAGCTAATGTAAAATATGTTAACGTGTTCCCCATGCCTGTAGTCATTTTAAAAAAATACGATTTCACTTAAGAATTGGAGGGAAATGTGTTAGTAGAATATTTGATCTTACATTGTTTAAACAAATAGAAAAGACATCATATGGTAACATGATTGTTTTTATTTGCCTTATTAAATATTTAGTGTTTCTTTCTAGGAGAGAATAACACAGCAATGAAGAACATTTTGAATTTATTTTGAAAAAAATCGATCTAAAATTTTTCAACTTAATATTTAGGGAGCTTCATTAATTGTATATGTTTATTTTTAAAGTATCATTTTGTCAAACTATATTTAGATGAAAATTTTATAGGGGTATGTTGAATAGGAATACCTTTATTAAAAAGTTACCTCAACGTTGAAGTTATGCAAAATATGAGTTCTCTTTATCAACCTATCACAAATAACTTTGCCCTTCACTAAAAAGTACTATCACCTTACCTGTTTTATTTCTTCTCCTGGAATGTTTCACTACTACATATGTTTGTCTGTATATTTGTTTACTGTATGTTTCTCCACTGGAGTATAAGCTCGCCTATGACAGGCACTTTTTCTCGTTCAACCGAGAAATGGGTAGTGATGGAAGCAGTGCATGACGTATAGTAAGGACACACTCTTTAATGGATTCCTTTTTAGCAAATAGACTTGTTTACTGGTCCTCTACTCTCTAAGCAGACGAGAAGAAAGCAATGGAGAAACATCATATAGAATGGGGCTCTTAGACTGGAAGGGCCTCAAGCTACCTATTTACAAGTGGTTGGGAAGACAGATTCCACACATGCCACAAAGCTCTAAAGTCTGGGTCCTCTACAAAAGTAGGGGTCTCTGTAATTTGATTATTTTTCTTTTTTTCTAATATTTCCCTTCTATATTCTGTTTTATTCTGGCTGGTTTATTCACTGTACCATAAATTGTACCTTTTGTTTTCATCTCATGGCTGTTCAAACTTATTACTTCCTCATAGCTGCCTTCCTCTCTGCCCTGTATTGAGCTGAATCTTACCTCTCTTTGACCACACACACACACACACACACACACACACACACACACACTTCAGAATAAAAGAGCCATATTTTTTAATTTGCCAGTTGGCATTTCATGACTTAGAAATGAAAAAAGAACCTTTCCATATATAATGTGAATAATTTGTCTAATTGTCCAACTTTTCTTCTAGATCACTCCTATTCCTGGTACTCATCCGCTTTTAGTTTTTGTAAACCCCAAAAGTGGTGGGAAGCAAGGAGACCGGTATGTTTTAAGTCATGTTTATTTTCTATGTCATAAATATGTAAAAAGATTAACTAAAACTGTGGTATAAACATTTGAAAACATTTCTTATGGTTTACTAATTTTTAATATGCAATAAATAATGCTAATGCCAAATGTTATATCTTGATGTAATCTCTCCTTGTTTTTATAGTTGAAATTTTAAAATAAAAATTATCTTTTGTAAATATTCTTATTATCATATCTCAGGTATCTGAATTTTCTCCACCCTACATATCATTTCTAAACCTATCAAACAGTATTTCATACAACATTGCTCCATAAATACTATTGAATGAAAATTGGTTCTCTAACAGTCCAGTTTCATTATTTTGTATGTAGCTTTTCAGTTTTCTCAGCACCATCTATTGAGGAGGCTTTCTTTTTTCTTCATCGTATGTTTTTGGCTCCTTTGTAGGAAATTATTTGCCCATGTATGTGTGGGTTTACTTCTGGGTTCTCAGTTTTGTTCCATTGATCTGTTAGCATGGCTATTATCAGCAAGACAAGTAATAACAAGTGTTGGAGAAGTTGTGGAGAGGAAGGAAGCCTTGTACACTGCTGGTGGGAAAGTAAATTAGTACAGCCACTATGGAAAACAGTATAGAGGTTCCTCAAAAATGTAAGAATAGAATTACCATATGACCTAGCAATTCTTCTTCTGAATATATCTACATGAAAAATTTGCAAACATTTAGAGAACCAATTTTCTTAACCTAGAAATGAGAAACAATTTATATTCAGCTTCTAGACAAAATATATTATAATGATTTTCTGCATGTGCATTTTGGAGAACATGATGTCGTATTTCTTGGAGAAGTACAATGAACTTAATCTGAATAATAACAAGCTTCATTATCAAGTATCTCAATATTCTGGCTGAAAACACAATTTTGTTTTTCTGATGAGTTAATGATTTAGTCATATTTGATAAAGATCTGAAAATTACCAAATTGAGGAGTGAATCATATATCCCTCTAAAGAGAATAGTGATAATAATGTGATTGTACCTGCCTTAATAATTTCTAGAAGTCTTTACTAATCTCAGCAAATAAATGAGCAATCAGATAAAAGCACTAACCCAAACACTGTGGTAATAAAATAGAAATGACCTTTGTGGTTTACCAAATAGGGAAGTGTAAATGTTTCCATGAATAAAAATTTTGTAATTTCTTACCATTTAACTTTCCAATTGTATTTCAATGAAATTAAGAACGTTTTAATTTTCTAATCAGCAAAATATTATTTCTGCTTAAAATGTTTTTACCATCATATAGTTATATTTTAACTCTGCTAAACATGATAGAAATTATTTTAAATAAATAGTTGCTTAATTAAAATATTTATAATGCTTTATAAAAGAAAATAGTTGCCTCACTTATAGAGATATAAAATAGTAATTAAAAGTAATGCTAAATTATTTTCACTAGTACTACCAGTCTGTCTGCTGTATGGATATCTTGAATCAAAAAATTAAACTCTTCTCAAAGAAGAATTAAATAAGACTAAATTCAAGTTTGGAATTAGACATAAATTAAGTCTCAAGAGAAAAAAATAAAAAAATATATTATGAAGGAGAAACCATTTCCCTCACATTAAGGTAACATTAACCATGTAGAATACCCTTCTTTAAATGTCTCTCTACCCCTTTTCCCACACATAAAAATAATTTTATTTAAATTAAAAAAAATCATGTAGATACACTAAAGTCATAATATAATTAAACTTAATGAGGTGGGCGGATAGTTGAGTGCTCCTAAATGCACACTCACTTATTGCTTGTCCTTTATGCACTAACAGGGACCATTTAAAGTCAAAGAAAATGTAAATGTGTTTTCAGAAAGTTCTATTATGAACAAGAATGTATTTTTCTGAATGCATGAGAAGAGTCTTTTACAAACAATGAGATTCCATTCAGGATTTTTCTTTCAAAATACTTTGGCTTTTTTGACTTTGATATGTTAGATAAGTAGAAAAGGTCACAGAATCACATATTCATACAACATTTCCCATATCAACCAACAAGTATGAAAGTGGTCACAAATCATCATTCAGACAGCAATGCCTGAGCAGAAGGCGAACTCTGCTAGGTACTGGGGATAAAAGACATACAATACAGTCCTGCGGGGAAGCAGGCACACAAGCAGATATTTTGCAATACCGCATGGTAAAAGCTAAGCTGGATATGTTTTAAATAAAGGTATTAGGAAAGTTCAGAGGAAAAAATGACTGTTTCTTAAGTCAGAGGTCTTTGAAAAGAGGTGGCTTTGAATTGGTTCTGATATAAGTCAGTGTTAGGCAGGTGAAAGAAGAAGAAAGACAGATTTGTGAAAGGGCATGGTGTTTTGGGGAGAACCAGGAGATATTCACTAAGATTAAAATTTAAGGGAGGAAGGGTAAAAATGAGACCTAAACTATTCTAAATATAATAAAATATTTGATATAAATAACTTGACACAGAAACTTTTCATCATGGAAACAGCATGACTACTTAAATAGCAGTATAGAATAGGGCGGATAGGCAAGATTTTTATATATCTGGCGAGAGAGCTCGAAAGCCTTAATTAAGCCATATGGATGGCATACATAGCCAGGTTTGATAGACATTACTCAGATGGAAGGTGCAGGATTGCCCATAATCAGGTTTAGGTGCTGGGAAAAAGAAGGTGCTGAGAACGACACTAAGATCTTTCTTGAGACACTAGGTGATATGAATTACCAAGATCTAGAATGTGAGGGTTATTCCGGATTTGAAGTGGGGGGGGGGGGATATAAACAGATATTGCACTGTGCATTTGGAGAGTTTCCATCAGTAAACCTGATCGGAATGTGTTTATAAAATATGCTAACATTTTTACATGTATGTGAAAATAATTTTAAAAATCTAAATACATTTCTCACTTTTATTATTTTGTCTAAGACTTCCAATGATGTGAGATATATGTGTACCTAGAAACACTTTGTTGCATTTGTTATACAAAGAGTGATTTCTTTCAGAAAAAAATAAATTATTTAATATGTGCTATTGAAACAGTTCAGCAATTTCATGAGTTGACTGATCAAGATGATTGTTTATGTGAAATAAATAGGCAGATGAGGTCACATTATTTGTTTACATACATACGAAGTGCATAATCTAAATTTCTATGTGGGAGAGATAGTTTCATCTCTATTAGGCTGGCCCCGTAACCTATAAATTTCACAAAGATTTATTAAGAGAAGATATCTGAGTAATTTTATACTAATATTAAAATGTTTATTTGAAATCTAATTAGCCAAATATAAAAGCAGGATAAAGTTCTAAATACATATGCATGTTTAGAATGCAAGTATCATTATTTCTAATTTATAAGTTATATAACCTTTATAATTACTGCTAAGCCTCTTTTTAACAGAAACTTTTTCCTATTGAATTTTATACTTCTAATATTAATACAAATTTTATAAATATATATAATTATATCTATATGTATGATAACAACATTAAAGAGTGCTATTTATTTTAAAATTTGGGGGCATCACCGGATTTCTAATTTTTTCTTTAATATTTTTGTCTTTATAGAATTTACAGAAAATTCCAATATCTACTAAATCCTCGTCAGGTTTACAGTCTTGCTGGAAATGGACCAATGCCAGGGTAAGTCCAAGGACAACATCATTGCCATTAACTCATTTAATACTATTTAATTAAATAAGCAGCCTGACATGCCTCAAAATAATGTTATTTGAATACAGCAACCATATCAATATATGAAAAAATGTTAAATATAAACTACATAAGAGAAATCAATGCAGGTGCTGTTTTTCAAAAAAGCCCATTTTCGAGCAGTTTTTTCTCCCTTCTAAATATTGTGAAGTAATGTTAATTCTAAAGCTAATAATATTTACACACATAAATATATATACACACACTAGCTGGATGCTTAAACTTCAAAACTATCTGTTTGAACAACTATTCTCCTTTATTTGTAAATACAGAATACAAATCTACAGAGTAAAGATAAATCTAGTTAAAAAGAATCACAATCATCGTATGATTTTATAATTACTACTTACCAAATCTAATAACTATCACTCTATACTGTATTGTTGATAGGTAATATGCAGTAAAATAAAATAATTTTTAACAGAAACTATATACTTTTGATGTCATAAGTAGTCACTGAAATAAATCATCATTAATTTGGCCTAGTTAACTAATTAATGTCATCTTCTTCCACTGACCTGTTTTCTCTCTTTCAACATGAGGATAAATGTTAAACCAGATGAGTGAACAAATATCTATAAGTCTTACACAAGTTTCGTGTTTTTTTAAGAAAAAAAAGCCATTTGATTAAATAAGTTCCTTAGGTTATTCTCAGAAACTAGAAACCAAATATTGAAATTGTCTGTACTCATAAATGCTCAATAAAATTTTTATCAATGTGTCTGTGTTAAATAAATATAAATACAATACAATTATTAATTAACACAGGCTCCCACAATTATATTCATCTCTTTCTTCCACTCCCTGCTACCTGCTGTCCAAGGCCAGTTTTCCAATGCTGAGCAGTGATCTGAGGAACCTCCTTGCTGTAAAAGGCAGGCTCACCACAGGAATTTAGTTCAGAACAATACTTTTGTCAAGCTCCAGACTCCAGAATCTAAAGGATCATGACAGATTATTGGCTATGTGAGCCACACAGGAAGCCACTATCTAGATAAAGCCAAATAAAAGTTAAGTCTTGATATTAACACAAAGGTCAGACAGGATAGCTCTTTTTCTTGTTCTTTCGTAGTCTGAACTTCAAAGAAGTAGCTTTATTATACAGGATTAAGGAATTGTGCATTCAAAAATTTAGCTTTTCCAAGACCTCTTAGCTCCACCCAGGCCTAGTAAAACCTAGGATTTGTTTGTGTTTCATCATTGATTGCAAAGCTTGCTGACTCTGCTAATTACAAGCCTTATAACAATCTCTCTGTGCTTTCTTGATCTTTTCTGTAAAATGAGAAAAATATTAGCTGCCTTATACAATAGCTCTAAAGTAAAACGAGTTGATGCCTATGAAGCATATAAAAATTTGCTTATCACATAATATGTCCTGTTAGTTATTTATTATCAATATTGTTAATAGTAATATTAATTAATAATTACAAATAACATGACCGCTTTGTGGCTCTGTGAAATATACTGCAATAACATTGATTTTAGCCTTGTTTTCTCATTTTATTTTTCCTCTACTCTAAATATATGCTACATGTTTCCTTTCACTCTTTCAGTTTTTGGCATCATTTTTTCCTCTACTCTATTTTAATATACTGATAAAATAAAAGTAATATATGTACTTTTGAAAATCCACATGACAATGAATATTATTTAGAAAGTAAGTTAAAGGCCCAACTTCAAGCAATACCACTTCTTAGGGATTATCATGGTGAATTGTTTGTGTGTGTTCTCCAGAACTTTTTCTATAAACATAAAACTTAATGTATGTATATAATGTATTTACATATATATTCATATATATAATGGATTCATATACTAACTTACACACACATGTATGTTTTATAGATAAATTTCTTTTTATATAGCGAAGTAATTCTTTTATTATACTCGAAAGCATATGACAAATACTGAGTTCAGTCCTTATTAATCAGTTGTATTATTTTTAAGAGCTATAGAATATTCCATAGTTTTTAGCTATGCCATTATTGATAAACACTTAGAATACCTGTACTTGTAAATTATAACAAATATGCTGTTAACATTTATAAAATTATATATGTTTTTTAAAAAGTATATTTAAATGTTTTTATTGAGCAGGCTGATATAGGTAGGGTTGCTTGGTTGAAAATATTTTAATTTAATTGTGTAAGGTTCAGCCAAAGTGCTTTGCAAAACATTAGTACTGAGGTTGCAATCTTAGCAGCAACATATAATGCTTATTTTTCATAACCTCCTTTCAATAGGCTATCTTTAGCAATTTCTGTTTTTTGTCCAATATGAGAGATGAAAATAGTCCCTATCATTTTTATTTGCAAGTCTCTGATCAATTATAAACTTAAATATGGCATTAATTAGATTTACTTTTCTATAAATAACAGAAATGTACACTGACATATCTAAAATAAAGTTTACTGGAAAATTATGAAGTTGCTCATAAATTAATGGAAAAAATGAAGAACTGTTTCAGAAAAGATACAGATCAAGACAATTTTAGGAAACATAACAGCAGTAATAAAAGGACAATGTCCCATGGGCATTATTGCTGAGAGGAATTGATTCCAACTGCTTTTGGTACATTACTCTCTGCTCAAGATTCAACCTCAGAGAGAAGCATATTTATTGGTCTTGTTTCCCATGCTAGAACCTTGGCTAGTTTGCAAATGGGACATCTTTACTGACCTTTTTGTCAAGATTGTATCCAAACAATTTATTTCCTCAAAGGCAAATGAAGATGTTATAACCTGGGAATGAAAGGTGAATTCTTAGTGGGAATAAACAATAAGTGTTCGCCACATTTCAACCACTGGGTGGTCCACTATCCCTTCTTTTCTAAACATGTAAATTGAAAACAATGATATCAGTTGACATATTGCTACTCCTAAATAAATAATGGAAAACATACTCTTATCCTCCTAAAATGTAAACAACCCTAGCTCTCATATAATTACTATACCTGGCTTCAAACAAGTTCTGGTTCTTTGGAAATACCTCTGGAGACGACTATTGTCTCCACTCTTTTCACCAATTTAGTCAAAAATAAGGAAATGTAAGGGTAAAATTTTAAAAGATAACTAATTAATTAAACAATATTTTTAATAATATAAAGAATGAAAACATGTCAAGTCTATAGTCCTGGTTTTGCAAGTGATTGAAAATTGTAGCTGAAATACAAAACATTTTTCCTGCCTATATGTCAGCTCTTCAGAAATTTTTACGCAGCACAGTGACCTCAGTATTTTTACCTGCTAGATCTGACACTTTGGTAATCTTGTTTGTATAGGGCAAATTAGTCTCTCACATACCTGTACTGATAGGCATGGTGGTATATGACAATATTAGAGCCATCTATCAAATATGGCCGGGTATTTTCCCAGGGCCTTGATTTTATTGTTTTTCTTTAACTATAGGTATTGAGAAGCCATAATGATTTCTCTCATGATAAACTAGTCAGAAGGTAGATTATTCACATTTTCTTTTCCTTTGTTACAGCAACCAGCAGTATACTAGAAATGACTCTTTTGTTAGCTTGGATATTTAAGTGGAAACAGGGAGAGAGAGCCCTTCCTTACAGCTGCTTACCATATTTCCCATAGAATGAGTGATAAGCCTCTTAAGTAATGCCACTAAGATTTACATTTGTTTGTTACTGTATGTAACCTAGCCTTTAATGACTAACCATTGATAGGAGTAGAGATCCTATTAATGCTTCCTATTCCTATTGTATCACAGCAAATCTATTTCTCCCAGGGAAACAAAGTTGATTATAAGTTAACATCATATCTTTCTTTGTCCTGTTTGTCTTGTGGTATGAAGAGCCTCAAAATGTCTAGGTGTCAGTTTCAGCTTCTAATTCAATGAAAACTTTATTGCCTCATGTGGCAGCATGGTTTTTAATCTAAATCATTAAATAAAAAGAAAGTACGAATTAGTAGTTACAAAATAGACATGGAATGTAAAGTACAACATAAGGAATACAGTCAATAATATTATAACTATGTATTGTGCTGAGTGGGTACTAGACTAATCAAGGTTATCATTTCATGAGTTACATAAATGTCTAATCATTACACTGTATACCTAAAACTAATAAAAATAATATTAGATCTCAACTATAATTGAAAAATAAAAACATTGTTAAATAAATAAATAAACTATATGATTTCAAAACCAAGGGGATGGAAAGCAAATTTTTGAAAGTAGATGTATTAGTAAGTGATATATAGAGAGATTTAGTATAAGGATTTTGCATGTTAATGGAGAATGATAAGTTCAAAAACTCTGTAGAATCGATGTTCTAGTTTGAATGTAAAGGCTGGCAGGCTGTTGTAAAATTCGGAAGAGCCATTGTCTCAGTTTGAAGGCCATCAGGCTGGAGAATTCTCTTTCTGGAGTAGGGTTAGAATTTTGTATTATTTAGACCTTCAACTGATTAGATGAGGCTCACCCACATTATGGCAAGAGGGCAATATACTTTAAAGTCTATCAATTTAAATGTTATTCTCATCCAAAAACACCTTCACTGAAGCACCCAGAATAACATTTGATTACTACATGGGCATCCCATGGCACAACCAACTTGATACATAAAATTAATCATCACAGAGGGTCTTAAGTGTAATTGTAAGTTTCATTACCCAAGTTTTACCTTGTGGTCCCAGAACTATCTTTTTTGACATGGGTAAAGAGCATCATATAGTTCAGAGCACACAATACACCATATGCGTTCCCATTTTTCAAGAGTCTAAGTCTTCAACAGGCTATGTCAATATTCTATTAACTAACTGCTTCTCCCTGATAAAATATACAAGAAGGCCTTTTAAGTACCACAGGAATCAGTTCACTGCCTTTATTTTCCTCTGTAAAATAAATTATTTGAAAGGAGACAGCAATATGTGAGACACTATGATAGTGTATAAGGCATTCAGTAAGTCAATTGCTATGACCAGTGACAAAGACATAATGGGAAGGAAAAATAAATCCAATTGCTAGAATAAATGTCTAGTTCAGTGAGGCAGATGGCCGCACTTCCATTATGGAAAGGGTCCAGTGAATTTAGTCTGCTCCTAAGTAGCTGACAAATTCCCTTGAGGTACAGTAACATATTGGAATTTACTTGTTGGTTCCTTTGATGACAGTTGAGTATTCCGGAGTCAGTAACTATCCTTCTTGTTGATGATCAATCGGTATTGTTAACCTCTTCCATTGTTTCCACGAGCATGAATGTGTGCTTTTAAAACACTCACTGGGAGTAACTAAGCATAAATGCTGACTGGCATTCCTTTGGGATATCTATAGTCCCAATAGATATTCCTTCTGAGAAATTCGTTGTATAAATTTACCTTTCATCACTAATTTTCCATTGTTGTTCTTTCCAAATCCTTCATAGTATAAGATATATTATTAGCAAGCACTGTGAAATTTGTGTATTTACTAAACTCTGGGCATCATTCTCTCCAGGAAAGGTAGACAGAGAATCTTATTGTTTGAAATACTGCCTGCTCGTCAAAATGCATTCTTTTCTGTCCTCAAATTACTCTCAGTGTAGTTGTACTGCCACAGCTTTCTACTTCTTGCTATATCTGATATATCATGAAGCATCATTGGTAAAACAGTTTTTTGTTTTGTTTTGTTTTGTTTTGTTTTTCATTCTAAAAAGTTAGAATGGAGAAATCTCTATTTGGGCATAGGTCTAGGTTGAAAGAGAAGTGGAGTGCAGCCAGAATTAGATTATCTGAGAGCTGGGCCCAGGTACTTGAATTTCTTAAAAGCTCCACAGCTGATTATGTTGAAGAAGCATGGAGAACAACTGATTTAGTAGATCAACTGCTGTATAAATAGGTGGTATAGGCCATATTGATGCACTACAGTTAGAGTAACTTCCTGTTTAAATTTACAACAATCACTTTAAATTCTTAAACAACCTGTTCATTTTTTGTACTACCATTTTTGCAAATTGCCATGTAGGGATGAATCAGCAACCCCCCTTGGTGTCTCAAAGATCAAAATTCAGATTTAAACCCTAGAGAAAAAGTATATTATTGTCCTAGCCTTGGCCACATGCCTACCCCATTGCTTGGGCCAATGTAGTTGGTTTACTTGTTAGACAGACCTATCAAAACTGAATTCATCAGTATGTTTCCTCACAGTAAAATAAGTCCAAAGCCATAGATGCTCCAAACAAACATTTTTTTTCTTAAATATACTAAACTTTTATATTTCTTATATGAAACATATGTTCTTTTATTTGCCCACTTTCCTTTTTATTTGTTTTTCATGTTCATTTTAACATCCCATTGCACAAATATTAATGTTATCATTTTATATCTGTTGCAGATGTTTTCTTCTAGTTTGTTCTGTTTCAATTTATATATTTTCTTTTTTTGACCATATAAACATTTAAAATTGTCATCTACTAATTAATCCTATGCTGAATCATATCTAGATTTTGTTTTAGAAAACCCTGTTTACAAGCCAAGATTACTGAAATGTTCCTGTGTATCTTTTTATTAATTTTACACTGTAAATTTATAACCTTTAACCTCTAAAGATTGTACTTTTCTTAGAGATGCATTGAAGGATTAGGGTGAAGTAGGAATGGGACACTTTCTTTATGTCAGATTGAAACCTAGTTGTCCCAACAAAAGCTGTTCATTCATCTACCGTTTCACCACTGATTTGACGTACTTCATATATAATGAAATGATAGATATATTAGAATATTTCTATCCTTTTCTTTGCTACATTAATCTATTTTCCGATTCTTAAAATAGACTCTTTTATATACTGTGACTCTAATTATTCTCTCAAAATTGAGTGACATTTACTCTCTCCGATGTGTTAAGTAATGTCTCAAGTTTTTTAAATATGAGTTTGCATAGAATTGCACTGAATTTCTTGTTTCATCTTGATTACTATGGGTATGCCCTGTTTCTCTCTGATACCAAGATGAACACTGCATCCTCAGTGGCCTACCTGCGCTTCTATTAGAGAGCTATTTCTCTTGCTATCCTAAAGGCAAATGCCACAGGCAGCTGTTCTGAATGGAGACCCTGCCCAGACTAAGCTTAATCCTTCAATTAATCCCATGGCTGACCTGCTCACTTGCTATAACTCCTTCCATCCCTGTTTCTATGTATGGTGTCCCTGATCCCTGGTCTGCTAGGACAGTTCCTTTCGCAGTGGTTCCTTTTAATGTATTGCTTTGTAAATTGCTCTGTTCTGTAGGGTCTCTGTACTAATCTAATACTCATTGTGATTTAACTTTTCACCACTCTGGTTTATTACTTTTCCAATGCTACAATATTCTTTTAAAAAATTATAATGTATTGCTTTGTAAATTGCTCTGTTCTGTAGGGTCTCTGTACTAATCTAATACTCATTGTGATTTAATTTTTCACCACTTCTGGTTTATTACTTTTCCAATGCTACAATATTCTTTAAAAAAATTATATATATATATATATAATTTTATCAGCCACATGGAGCCTGCAGCTATTCTTTTACTTTTCTTTTTTTCCTCAATTTATTTCTTTACCACAAGAAATTTTAAAACCATTTTGTATGCATCCCTTCTCTCATTCTATCTTAATTTAATTTAATTTAACCAATTTGTTTATGGAGTAGAAGCTTTTCCTGATCTATTGAAACTATGCTAATTCCTAGTGTGAATTATCTGTTAAATACAAAACTCTCTGGGCATTTCTGTTTTTATCTCTAATTATTTTCAAGACAGAAATTGGTGTTCATTTGTTTGTTTTCATTATATCTCTTTATCTAAATTTTCTCATTCTAACTATTCTATTTAAAGATATCTGAAACTAAAGTCTGTGCTATAAAAGTTGTCTCTTCCTGGTGATGCATACTGTGATATAATTGAATAAATTATTCATAGGTACAAAATAGTTGGTAAAGATGAAATTTAAAATATATACCATTCTCTGGTCTTTATAAAATAAGTCTTTTTATTTCACAAATTAATATAAATATGCACATCTCTAGTTGTTATACCAACTAGTGACTTAAGAAAAGTTAATATCAAGTCTTTTGTATACTTGTGACGTTGCTTGTTTCCTTCTGACCTAAGCTTCATGGAAGTACAGATGATGTATTCTCATATTATCTCTAAAATATTTTAGTAAAAAATAACTATTTATTGAATTGAAATAAAATACAAATCTTTTAAAAATATGTAAATTATTTCCCAGATTGATCAGCATAATTAAGTATGGTGAAGTGATATAAGTGCTTTATGGAACTTTTTGGTTTATCTACCTGAACTAAATATAAAACATATATAATTTTAAAAATGAAATTTAATAGTTAACCTACAGATTCACACATTCCAAGTTTTATACATTTTTCTATACTGAAGCCTTAGAATATATTCTCCTGTGAAAATAAATGTGTAATTTAGAAAAGACATAACATATTCCAGAGATTTCATTACTTTTTAAATTTAAAATCTCATTTTATACAACAAAATTTCTACCATATTTTATTTAAATAAAATCCTTCTTGAATCATAATTTATGACTTATTACATATTTCTCATGTTATGGAATCTTGTTATGTCAGAGAGCTAAATAAAATCCTCAAAGGGCTAAGAAAATGTCTTTCAAAATTCAATCCAGCTCTACTGAAAATTTCCAGGAAAAAAATGTTGCTTTGCTAATGAAAAAGCGAAGCACTCAATTCACCCTTTAATCCATAAGATTAATCATAAAATGTTATGCAGATGATTTTGTGAACCTCCCCCAATTAAATGTATGAGTATAATTCTTTCTTTGCCTTGACCACTAGAGTGATTCAATTTGAAAGTTGACTTATGCTTCTATATTAAAAAACCACAGATTAGTAAAAGTAGCAAAAACAAACAAACAAACAAACCCATAACTTGTGGCTACAATTAACAAAATTATAGAACTGCTTCTTTTAAAGAAGAATTCCCCATTTCAGGTATTACAGCTATGTAGGAACTTTCCACAGATACCAACAAATACATAATGAATTTAAAAGATGATGAAAATCTGAACTTTTATCATTCATCTCACAAATAAGGGAGTAGTTAGCTGAATAGCAGTTAGACTAAAGAACCATGTTTTAAAGTCTCTTAATACACTAATTTTTTTTTTTTCCTGTACTGGTTGTAAGGAAAAAATAATAATTATTTGTGTATATCTTTAACCTATTTCTTATTTTATTCTATAAAAGTCAAGTTCTAATAAATAATATAAACTATTTTATTTGACTATCCAGTTCACTGTATTATAAGCCTGCCCAGCAAGTTCCCTGGCACACTTTGGTATCAGCCCAAAGCAGTTAAAAGACAATGAGTCAAAATACATAAACTCATAGTAAATGATTATCTCAGAATCCTTTAAAAATGATGATGTAGTAACTTGCTCCCATAATTTAATTAGAAAGAATAACAAGGAACACAGTATAGTCTAAGCTCAAATAGATTATTGATGCAACAACTAAGTAAAAAGTAAAATGGTAGCTTAACAACAACAGCAACAACAACAACATAAATTGGTTCAGCATATATTTATTCAGTGGCTACCAGATGACAGGAACAAATCTTAGCATTGCCTACGCACTTTGAACGAAGCAGACACCACTTCTTGCCCTCATGACCATATGTTTTAGTGGAGGAAGACAAATAAACTAATAAAAATGCATTATGTCAGCAGAGAAGGTGAACAGAATGGCAGTGAGTGTGTTGTTGTTGTTGTTGTTGTTTGTTGTTGTTATAAATAGGCTGATCAGGGAAGAACTCACTGAGTATAGACCTAAAGGAGATGAGGGAGCAAGCCATTTGGCCATTTCATAAAGAGCATTTAAGTCAGAAGGAAGAGCAAGAATAAAACATCATGATGAGAGACTATTTGACATGATTGGGAAACATCAGTAAGCAGGCCAAGATGCCTGGAGAAGAATGGATAGCAGTAGCATATTAGAGTATTACTGAGGGGCCAGATAACATGGGGTCTTCCAGTTACTGTGAGAATAATATTTCAGTTTGCCTAAGACTCTTTTGGTCTATCCATGGTGTTCTAGCATCCACTCTAATTTAATAATGAATTCTTCCAAGTTAACTTCTTTGAAAGGTCAGGAAGTACATATAATTTATGGTTAAATTTACACTCTTTATTATATTTTTCACTTAATTCTTCAAAATTGTTGTTCAGTTCTGTTTACGTCATGATCATGTAATTTACAAACTTGAAAGAAATATTTTAATTATATTTCCAAATATATACATATGTTAGTACATACATAATAGATGCATATACATAAGTACTTTGAGAAATGGAGACACATGTACGTGACCATAAATTTGACTGCATATTCGTAGCACTAAATATAGTATGTAAATTTAGTGTGTTGATTTAACTCCTTTCCATTCTAATGAAGAACACTCTCACATTTATAGATGAGAGAAAATAGCTAAAATCCTCCAAACCCCAAAATAGTTGTTTTATGTCCTTCAGTTACCTTGCTCTTAAATAATAATTTCTATTTATATATATTTAAAACATCCTAAAAGGGTTACTATTTTCTACACACCAGAATAACTTTTATTTTAAAGGTCTTTATAGAAGTGTTTTACTATACTAATGAAATCATAAATAGTTTTAATAAAAGATCAGGTGTATTTTAGCTAAGTATTACTTGGTTTTTATTCATTCAAAAATGACGAGAGAATTTGATATTCCTTTTAACACATTAATTTTCCAAAAATAATGTGCACTAGTCAAAAAGGAACACATATTTGGACCACATTACAGAGCCTGTTGTTTACTGACTTCTTTCTAACTCATATTACATTTGGGAGACTATTAAATTTATGTAATGAGACGACATCATAGATTTTCCAGAAATAAATGTTCTCTCATTTTCTGTCTCTCATTCTCTTTTTGTCATTTCTCTTTGCCTCTCTACTTTTCTTTGTCTCTCTCCTCTCTCTTTCTTTTCTAAAATCACATATGTGTAAAATATGTTTTTGAGATTTCCAGAGATGATGACATTAATGTTTCAATTATTATTGACTCACTGGAATATTTTTAAATACTCTGAAAGTTATTTCTAGCTATGATGGTAATAGAAATAAATTACACTAAAATGAAATACCCCACCCCAAAAAGGATAAATGAATTTTCCATAAAATATCCTTAAAAACTATCTGAATTTGTTGAAACAGGTGCATTTTATAGTTTTCTAAACTTTATAATTTATTGGTAAAAATAGAGTACAGAAAATATGAGATGGGAGGAGATAGTTATAATTAGTTTTACTTTAAGCAAAAATGATAGGGGACGCGCATTACAGTTGATGACAAGTCATCACTTTGAAGCTGACATTATCAATATTCGGAGAAAAAGATAAAATCTAACACCACCAGTTTTGTATTATAGACTACAGAGAAAACTTTTTTCATAATTGCCTCATGCATTGTTTTTATAAAGTGGCTGCAGCAACAATAATACTGTCAATGACACCAAGGTATATATAGATGCAGCCTGGGTAATTGAAAATAAGGTGGATGGTATTAAGAATTTGTTTTCTATATTGTAAATATAGTTTGAAAACAATAACATCGCAAACCAGAAATATCACCTGATTTTAGTGAGACAATTGTGAAGACATCTTATCTTGTAACTGTGAGGATAATATACATCTGTGTACATGCAAGTATGAATGTGAATTGAGCTGAATTATAAGATATAAGCATGCTTTTTATCTGGCTTGGAACACTTAAATCAGAATGCAGCCTTTTCTTAAGGCAAGCTCTCAAAGAAAACTATTTTTTTCTAAATAAATTGGAAGGAAAAGGAAGAAGAGAGTTGATGACATATGATAAAATCATTTTTGAGCTTTCAAATAGTGTTTCAATAAAATAATATGAATATGTATTATTGTGACCATTCATTCAGCATTATTAAGCTATAATATTTATGAATCTCACACAGCTTTCTTCTAAGTATCAGATAGTACAATTTTATTATGTATAATGTTCAGTATGTACACTGTTTAGTACCCATGCATTTATTTTTTTTATGTGTTCAATCTCATTTCTAATTGATATATCCAAATTATATTTAAATGGCGGTATTATTACTTTCTTAGAATAACAAAACATAAGATTAGAACATAAAGAAATTCCTACATATTGTCATTTAAGAAATTTGATTATAAGACACTTTCCAAGGTTATGGAATCAGTACAGCAGTTTTCTCTCCTTAAGTTTTCCTGGTGTGCTTTTAAAATACTGTTGTCAGCACAAATGAAAACTTCCTAAAATTTTAACATGTTATATCTTTACCCTTATTAAAATTGGATGGTAGACATCTGAGTCTTAGATGAAATGTTTTAATTTGCTTTATTGTATTATCATAATATCACCACCCACATTCTTTTAGGGTGTAATATAGTGATGGCTGTACTGATTGAACAAATGTGATAAAAAAAAGCATTTGACACAGAGCTACTAAACCCACTCATTAACACAGGGCCTCTTTCAAATTCAGCTATTGTGAATAAAAATTAAATGCTCTGGGAGAGCATTCATGACCAACATTGAAGCCTCAAAAATAATTAATTCACTTCATTAAGTTATTGTAAGTTTAATTTCAATGAATTTCCATAGGAACAACACAAATAATTTCTGGAACCATGCATGATTACTTCATTGCAAAATGTTGATACTTACTAATTCTGCAAGTGAACCTCTAAATTTGATAAATGAAACGTATAGCATACATTACTAGTTTCCACAAATGGGCATCTTTCCAGACACTTCATTCCTTCATCCTTTCTGTTAAGGAAACTGATGTTATAAAATTGGAGCATCATCTACTGGTCTTTACAGCTTAATGGGTGAAAACTGAATGCCCACTCAGAGTTTTCCTTTTGACTTTGGCCAAGTCTCACAGATTTGCTCATTCTTAATCAGAGCTGTGTTCCTCTGCAGTTTCTGTCCCCAGTCCGATAAGCAGGTCTTCCAGTAGTTCACTGGCTCCAATTCCAGATTGGAGGTAGGAGAACTCTGCTCACTGTTCTTCCAGCTTTCCTTGTCTCTTTGTTACGAGTTTGCCAGAACACTGGGAGTGGGAGAGGTGGAGAAAGAGAAGAGTGGCGCTCTGATCTATAAAAAGTATATGTAACTTTTAGTGAAAGGAAAAATAATTAAATCAGTAATAACCTGTGGACAGTACGATGTAATTTTTTTACATACACATATTGTTTATATCTGTAAACAGCCCAATAAAGCAGATGGTGTTAATTCCATTTTAAAGATAAGGAAGCAAATGCTCAGAATGATTAAATAGTTTTCCATGGCTACTATTCAATGAATGAATGAAATAAGGAATGAATGAATTTCTAGGAAAAACAGCATGGATTGAGTGGAATAAGAGGTTTAGATAGAGAGGTCAATTTTTCAATCCATTTAGCAATCAATTTATAGAGAGTAAGCTGGTCTGACAGTCACATGGGGTTTATGTTTGGGGGTAGGATGCTGCTGAAGAACCAATGATGACAAATTTTAAAGAAAACAAGAATGAATAACAGATGAATCATCATCATGGAGTAGAAGAACAATGGTGAGTCAAATGGATGGTTAGGTTTTCACCAGAACAATTAGCTCTATAGTAAACTTTTCAGCCACTGGCATATTTTGAAAAACTTTTGTAAGCTTCAAAAAAAAAAAGTTTGAAAACTGAGGAGATATAAAAGTCGATATAGAAAATAGCTGGCAAAAACTGATTCAGAAAGAATTAGAAAATAAGACTTTTTTCAATAATTATTAAAGGAATTAAAGTAATTATTTAAGACCTTACTATTTAAAAAAAGGAAATCAAAGATATACTAGAAAATGTATAGTTCATATGCAAGTTCTACCAAGTTTAATGAACTTCTAAAATTATACAAATGCTTCCAAAATATAAACATTGAAGGCATACTCTGAAATTGCTTTTAATGAGAATAATTTTGATAAAAAAAATAGACAGAAATGATATCAGGAAGGAAAATAGTCTATTGTGTTCATGAAATTACATGCAAAACTTTTAAACAAATTATCAAATCAAATCCAATTCTCTATTAAAATATTAATGACCAATGTCTAATTTAGGTAAGTGAAAGGACTGTGAGGATGGTTTAAAAATGCAAAATATATAAATATACATTCCTATATTACTGATTAAATGGGATTAACCATATCTACATTTTAAAAGATGCAGTAAAAATTAGCATTATTTACAATAAAAATTATTACTATAACAGGAGTAAATGGAAATTTTACTAACCTTATAAAAGTTATATCACACAAAAAAAGAAACAGAAAAGAAAATCCCCATAACAAACATCACCCTAAATAGGAGATTCTGGAACCATTTCATTTAAATTCAGGAACAAAATATGGAGGTTCTCTATGAATACTCCAATTCAATAATGTATTGGTATTCCAGCCAGCACAATAAGACAGGGAAAGAAATAACAATCATTATAAAATTTGAAAACCACTAATACTACCATTGTTATTAGTATATGATACAATGGTTTACATAGAAATTCCAATGGATCTGTAAATAAAGTATAGGTGATAGAAAAAATAGCATTAATGTGTCTATCTTTAAGCTCTCAATATAAAAGTCAAATATATATACACCAGCAACAAAAACATTAAAATTAGTAAATAATTTTTAAAACATTTAAAAGAACAACACAAACTATAAAAGAACCAATAATAAATCTAATAAAATATATGCAAGATCTGTAAACAGAAAATTTAAACTTTATTAAAGAATATTTAAATAAATTGAACAATCTATATTCATGGATGAGTAAACAACATTATACGGATGTTATTTCTCTCAAAATTTATCTATAATCTTAAAGTAACTATAATCAAAATTATGATTGTTTTTTTTTATTTTTTTACTTTTGTGGAATATGAGTAACTTTAAAATGAATATAGGATAGCAAAGAAGGAATAATATTCTAGATTCTTTATGCTCTATGAGATATAGAGCTATAGTAATTATAAGCTTTATAGCTTACCATAAAGCTATAGTAATTACAAGAGAGTGATACTGGTACAGAAATGGACCAATTCATAAATAAAATAGAATAGACAGCCCAAAAAGAAATGTGCTCATATATGGAAATTTGACATATATATAGGGCTTGCATGGTAGAAAGTTGAATTATTCATTAATGAAAAGATGGATTAAAAAAAGACAAGGAGAAAAATTTGTGCACAAGAGAAAAGAAGGGAGAAAGAAAGGAAGGTAGAAAGGGAAAGAGGGAGAGAGAAGAGTTAAAGGATCCCTATCTCACACTACCCCAATAGAATATTGTAAATACTGTATTATATATTATATTAATATATCATTTATATAAAATATACAATATAATGTATATTCTATATATTTCTATGTGGTGGTATGAAATAGGAGGATCATGTATCAATATATGATCCTAGGCCATAACAAATATATGACAGTAGATCATAACGAATAGACCATAATCCCTATCTCATCAACACCATCACATGGAATTTCTTGAAAAAGTAAAACTGAAGTAAAACTTCTTTGGAAAACAAAAGTTGTGTACAGGTAAACCTTGTTCCAAAAGTAGTACTGCCATGAACACTAGGATGCATGTCCGGTGATGCAATTTGTATAAGAACATAAAAAACTAACCATCCAAATGTCCATTAACCATGATTTTAAAAAGCATGTTCACATAAATGGTATTTAGCAGTAGAAATTAAATAACTTCAACAACACTTGAAGAGAACTTTAGCTACCACATGAATATATCTTGCTAAGTTGCTAAGCCAAAAGAAACCAAAATGGTGTTTATGGCATGTGCATGATAACCCAAATAGTGCTCACAATTGTGAATGTGAGGGTGAGATGCTCTAGGAAAAGAGCATCAAACTATAAGTAAGTTACTGCAAATGTTCTACCCTGGGCCTAGGCAATTGGTACTTCGTGTTTGTGTTTTATACATAATATAAGCAAACAAACTGGTAATAGACTGGAAGAAAATATTGCAGCATGTCTAACAAGGTAACTATTCACAGTGTTATACATAAGGGAATACATGAAAATTTCATGTTCTAAGTATGCATGGTGCTTATAAGATGGTTGGGTTTTAGTTTATTTATATTATACTTATGCATTGTATGACTTTGACAGTTTTTCTAATGATGCTAATTTAAGTAAAAATATCACTCATAATGTGTAAAGAGTTTATAAGATGATTATAAAAGATAACTCAATGGAAAAGAAGGGCAAGGCTTTAAGATGCAGTTCACAGAAGAAGTCACACATCTTCTATAATTCTACAAAAATACATTCAACCTAGTTGTAAACAGAGATGCATGCTTTCACAATAATAGCATGATGCTGTTGCTTACAGTTATTGAAGAAATGTAATAAAGTTGCTTATATGTGTTGTTTTGGAGTCACAAGAAAATGGACACATATCTTCTACAGTACGAGTCATTCAGTGTAATTTGATGATATAGTGGATTTTTTCCCTTCCAGAAGATTAGCCTTTAAAATATGCACATTTTCACATAAATGTACTTGAAATTATGTTAAATCAATACTTATTTTTGTTATAGTGAAACATTAGAAATAGTTTAAAAGTACATGAAGATAAATCATTAAATCATAAAATGTACACCCTATGTAATGCATTTACTTATAAATCATGACATACTATACGTGCTGACATAGGAAAATGTCTCAGATATTTTTAAGTAAAAAGATGCACATGAATTGACAGGATGTATAGCATAATGTCATTCATGTTAAAAATATGTGAGTAATAAAATTCATATGTGTATATTCATATATGTGAATATATAGGAAAAAATCTTAGGTGATTACATATTATATTATTACCAGTGATTTTTTTCTAGTGCAATGGAGGTGAAGAGACACATTCCAAATATTTATGTCCTGCTCCAGTTCTTTCATTGCAAGAAAATAGGTATATATTATTATTTAACTCGCCGCAGGACTTGCCTTTGTAACTTTTTCCTTGGTAGATTGCATTAATATGCACGCTACACACAGTAGCTTCAGAAGCAGTGAGCATTTATTTCAGCTGACCCAGCAATTAGGCTTGAGTGTTCCTGCTTTTCAAACATTGTGGGCTAGGTCTAAACACTGGGCAGCCGACTCTTATTCACAGATCATAAGTAAGGGGAGCATTGAAACAGTTGCCTAGAACCTCAAAAGCAGCTTGATCAATTTCTCCCAGTCCTGAAGAAAGCAGAAAACCATCAAAGACATATATACTGACAAAATAGTCGCATTTATCTATTCAAAAGAGAATTTTTGATTAATAAAAAATATTAAATGAAATAATGTAGTATATGTCACTCTGGATTATGTTAACTGCAGATAATATCTGGGAGAATATCAATAAAAATTACAACTTATAAATTTTGTTTTTTTCTAACTTCAGAGTTGATAAAATAAAAAATACATATATATTATAGAAACTAGACTATATAATTAAAATGTTTAAATGAAGAAGTCAACACTTTTAGAATTTTGTTCTAGATAAGAACTTAATATGTTTTAATAAAATCGTTGAGATCTTACAGCTTTCATAAAATAAAAATATTTTTCATTAGGTGAAATTCTATGAATACGAAACAAAAAGTTCTAATTTTAAAATATCAATCATGTGCCATCACATTCTTATTTTTCAGGTTAAACTTTTTCCGTGATGTTTCTGACTTCAGAGTGTTAGCCTGCGGTGGAGATGGAACTGTGGGGTGGATTTTGGATTGCATAGGTAATGAAGACACATATTTAACATGGCTGTGGTGAGAGTGGTAGCTTTAAATTCTGTATATTTTCTTTATTTTTTTAATGCATTAATATCATTGGATGCTACAGTGATATAATTGGACATCTGGTATGTTACACATAATTTACTGGTTTAATTTATTCTGTATTTTCGCATTTGAATTAACAAAATAATATACAAGTGTCTAGAAATCCTTCTTTTCTAATCAATTTCTCGTGGAATTTTCTAAACCCACAGTTATTTTTAAATCAGGCTTTAAAAAATCCATTTGTTCTTTGCCCAAGAGAGGGAGCCAAAGAGGATGTTAGCGTTTGCAGTAAAGTCTGTCAAACTACTTACTTTGTTTAAGTATGGGACCTCAAAACCTTATCCTATGTGGATATGGATATCATAATCACCAATCATTTTTATCATCATGATAGCTAATTTTTATTTATCATGTCTAATAGCCTTGTGATAAGATTTTAAACCCCAGTCATCTTAATTCTTGTAAATCTTTAACAGTAGAGATAGGGAATCTAAGGTTTGACTAATTTAAATAATTAGCAAAGTCTTGTAGCTGTGGAACTGACAGAGCTAGGATTAGAACCCACGCTTTAACCTTATTCTATATTGCCTCTGTATTAGAATTTTAAAAGCTTGATTTTTATAAGCTAACAAAACAGATAAAAGATAGACATGCATCACAAGCAATGCTTCGGATATTCAGAAAAATTACCAGGTTTTCAGAGACAGCTGCCAGAACTGATTACTGGTGAATAAAATATATTATGAATTGGCCTTTATGAGGAGATAAATCTAAAACAAATGTTCACTTCTTTAGTTCTCATTTTAGTTACTTCATGACTAGTTCTTTGCTAAATATAGGTCTTTTCACAAAAAAAGGAAATAATTTACTCAAAAGATACTTTTACTATCTATAGAAATTGAAGCAAACTTTTATTTAGTCAATGTAGGTAAGAATATGCTCTTTTAAAATGTATGAAAATGTTCAAATTAAAAATGAATACAGGTTGTCAGCACATTTTTGGTAAGCATCTTACAACGTTTATCTACTAAAATTTTTGTTAAAAAAGAAACCCCTGAAAATTGTATTCCTTGGCCTTCCAATAAAAACAAGTAAATATTATTAATATGTTACGTTTATGGAAAATACCAGAATTCAATAATTGCAAAATTTAGAACATTGCTTGTACAGTGTCCAAGGACTTGTGAGAATTTTAAAGTAGAAATAGTAAGATACCATTTGTTTGTTTAAATCCTCCTCTCCAAATCTAAGCTTCGGCTATTAAACTGTATGATACAACCTTAAATAATGTATCCCCTCCGCATTCTTACCCACAGACACATACTGCCTTTGGGCAGCTGAGAAGAGAAAAAAATAAAGTAATATATGTTTGTGAGATTCATTCAAGTCATATGATGATTTAGACAAAAGGATATGGAAGTTCAGTGGCAGAGATCTTTACTGCTCAAATTCAAAGCACTATATCATATAAAGTTCAATCTCAAAGAAAACCTTCTGATATCATGGTTATATAGCTCCTATGTTGTATACTCTGACACAGAGGAGCACGGTGGGTGGGAATAACACAAAAATTTTGTGAGCATTTTACTTTTAGAATTGAGTGTTTTTCAACATATTTTATTTCTAAAAGGAAAATGTTGATGTTACAAAAGGACTTTATATAAAAATATACCCTTTCACTCTGGTGATGTCAGTGTGTGTATATTCCTACGCTAGGTATACCTGTATCCCTGTGAATTTTAATGGAGTTAAACTCACCACAATTTTTAACTGGGTTAATATATTTACCAGACTTTCCTCATTTATGAGTCTGAAAAATTCTTGTCACTTTGTGAGTAATGGTATTTGTTTGTGTTTTATAATTTACTAAGAATGCATATAGATTAATTTATAATTGCATAGTTCTGTAAAATATAAGTTTCTGTTTATAAGTACCTAGAGAAATGCCTTCATTTCACACCAAGCTGTCTTTTTTACTGTTGTTCTTTCTGTGATCAAAATTTTACTGTTTTTTACTTTTTCAATTCCACAGAAAAGGCTAACGTAGTCAAGCATCCTCCGGTTGCCATTCTGCCTCTTGGGACTGGTAATGATCTAGCAAGATGCCTGCGATGGGGAGGAGGTAAAGCAGCTCCAGCAATAATGAAAATCTTAAAAAAAAAAAAAAATACAGTGCAGAACCCGCTACACACCATAAACACTGCATTTCCTTACTGCATGACGATTGCCATGTTCTTTTAGCAAATATAATTGCTGCGAGGTATATAGTATATGATTTTGAACAATAATCTAGGGTGGAGAAACAAAAGTGGACCAAGAGTTAGGCTGCCAGTTTTGAGCTTTAATCTGTTACAAATTATAGACTTGATTGGGCAGGCAAGCCTCCAGACCGTATCTGGTTTCAGGGTTTCTAATATAAGAAATGAGATAAGCATGGATTAACTCTAATATTCAGACTTTTAATCTCTGAGTTGTGTGGTAGAATCCCCCAAAAATAAAAAATGCAAACGCTGTTGAATGAATTCTCCAGAAATGAACACATATTTTGAGACTCACTTTACACCAGACAGTGTTTTTTCTTAGAGTACAGGGTTAAGAATAGAAAATAAAGGCTGTATTCAAAAGGGTCTTAAATTTTAGTGGCACAAAAAGTCATATCTAAATTGCGAGACTTCCTACTAACAAGTAAACAGATAAACGATAAACAGATAACTAATGTAATGAAAGACCTCACCAAGGAAATTATAAGATGACATAGGAAGAATCTTATTGGAATAATGACAGGGCCTTATAGAACTGGGAAGCCTTTATTTGCCGAGAGAATGTCAAGTTCAAAGGCTCAGAGGTAGAATATCACTTAACTTACTCAAGAGACTCAAAATAAAATTGTGAGAATGGAACAGTGTGAATAAGAGGAGAATATTTCAAGAAGAGGTCTTTAATATTTTGAAATGTCATTAAGAGGCTGTACTTAACTGAAAATACCAAAAGAAAAGAAAACCAGATTTTGCTAAAGCAGCAAGAATTGAATCTTAAATAGTTTTAGCATCTAAACTCAGAGATGTTTGGAAAGTGTCTACTAAGAGTGTGAATCAGAAGACCTTGGGGAGCTTGTTAAAAATATAGTGGTCTGTCCTCACTCCAAATATGCTGAAAGGAAATCTCTGGGGCTGAGACCTGGGCAGATGATTCTCTTTTTAAGCAAACTCTCTAAATAACTCTGATTTATAACAAAATTTAAGAAGAATCGTTCCATGAGTATCTGGCTAACTGGTGAAATCTCAGCTGTTATATGTATGTGTGTATATGACAGACAGAAGTGGAGACTTAGTTAAAAACATGGCATATGATTTATTTGTGATTTCCTTAAGAATATAATTTAGTAAAATAACATTGTAAAATATAAGTTAAATCTTAGAGTCTAAAGAAAGGTAAATACATAGATGATGATAGGTAGATGGTGATAGATAGATAGATAGATAGATAGATAGATAGATAGATGATAGGTAGATAAATAGATAGAACCATTGCTTATGAGATTCTTGTATTTGCCAGTGTTTATATATGTGTATTGATGAAAAGAAAGAGAATCATGGATGTATCTTCTAGTTGTATTCCTCTGGAAAATATATTTGATATTCGAAAATTAAGATTTTATTTTTGTTTTCAAACAAATAGCTTAAATCTAATAATTGGTTTATGTTTCATTTTGAGCATAGTTTAATGATTTTCTTTAAAAAATGTTTTAAAGATATTATCAGTGGTCAAAGACATAGGAACTATAGTGTATGTCAAGGTATATATTAATGATAAACCACATGTTGGCACTGTTGTAAGTGCGAGATATAGAATGAAAAAATAAATAAATGACTCCTACCCTTTTGGAGATTAGATTTCCATTGAGTGCATAGGCAATAAATCAGTGAACAATGGAATATATAATTACAAAATAAGATCGAGGTTATGAAAGGACAAAAATGAAGGTATTTTAGAGAAAGAAGGAAAACTTAGCTAGATGGTCATGAAATTCTCTGAGGAACTAACATTTGAGCTAGATATAAAATACGAGGAGGGAGAAATAGCTCCTGTATCAAAAGAAATGAATAAAAGCTGATGTGACTCTTGAAGCTATCATGGGGTGGTGGGGGTATGGATGAAGAGGAGTGAACAGTATGAGATTGAAAAGGTGATCACAAGCCAGGTAATGCAGGGGCTTAGTGGTCATGGTAAGAATTTTATTTGATTGACCCAAAAGCACAAAGTGAAACTGAAAGAGTTGCAAAAACAGCATGACGCAATGACATTTATGTTTTCAAAAATAGGTTAATTGGGGGATGTAAAATAAACTGTTAAGAAAATGTGGAAATGTGAAGAAATTATAGTTTTTCAAATGAGAACTTTATAGTTGTTGTAATTAAAGAATAGAAGGATTGGGATAGGGTGGTGGTAATGTGAATGAGACAAGTAGACCAAGTGGAGCTCCATTTTTGCGGATGGACATAGAACTAGCCAATGGATTGGATAGAGCTTTAGGGAAAACGAGGTAGCAAGGGGGACGGAAAGATGCTGGAGTTGAGCAATTAGGAAAAGAGAGTCACCATCGCTAGAGTTTAGTAATAAAAAACGTGCACTGGAGTAAGATTATGTCTTGCCAGGGGTGAAACTGAGCAAGTTGCTTAACAGATGTTATGCTTCGGATTTCTAATCAGAATTTGAAGAAAATAAGAGCATCTGACTCACAGGTTCTTATGCTGAACTATTAAATTGTTTTCCCAGTGTGTGCTGAGAACCTTATGTAGTCGTAGTAATTATCATTATGCTTAACATTTAGAAAGGAAAATACTTTACTTAACTAATAATCATTTGATTCACTTAAGGTCACTGAACTATATTGACGTGAAGTTTTTTTTTAACATGAATATATTTTCATATTTTAGAAAATAGAACACTGGAAGACCATAGAATGTCCCTGGGGCATTTGAAAAATATGTAATTTATATTCTCTTTGCAATTTTTCTGGCAATTGTTAGTCTAACAAAAATTTGAAATTATTGCAATAAAATACATTATTTGATAAAGAGTAGGGAAAAGAGACAGTTTTAAATGGAGCACACTCAGAAATACTTGTTTTTGCTTTTTCTTGTAATTTTCATTTGTAAAATTTATAACTTTAGATAGATTCAGGCATTATGATAACATCAATCATTAAATAAAAAATAAATATTTATGTTTTAATTTTTTCTCTTAGCTTGGAGTGATTATAGGCTTTAAATAAAAATAATGGAAGCAAAATAGCATCATTTTTTTCTGGAGATAAGCTTTTACTTTCATATCTAGTGAGTTTAATTTGTCTTTTTTATATGAACTTGAGTTCAGGAATCTTATTTATAGTTATTGATTATTATTTAACAAGCTCGGGTATACATAAATATAAAACAGGGTATAGATATTTGTAAAGTAGAGGACTACAGTTTGGAATTCTCCTTTGATTAATTAGTTCTGAAATATAAATGTTGTGATTCACAAAATAGGTCTATTTATTGCTTATCTCTTTACCTTTTTACTTGGCTAGAAGGCTGATTGATGCCAGCCATTTTTATATTTAGCCATGAACTCTTTGAGAAAATATCTAGTGGTAAAGATTTTCAATTGAGTGACCCTACTAGAATCTAGTTGTGGTAATTAATATTCAGTAAATTAATTTCTACTTTATTCTCTCCTGGTCAACTGCTGTTTCCACATTTTCCTAGTGTTTTGTTGAAACTTGCTGTAATTAACCTGAGGTATAGTGAGGACGAACTCAATATTTGATTTAAAGCATTATTATTTACTCATATTTCTGCAGAATATGTGTATATATTTTGTATGTATATCGTACTATGTTTTCATACTACATTATTACTATATTATATTAATATATGCATAAATTATGAGTTCTGAAAACTCATTTATTTTCAAACAAGAGTAAAATTTAGAAATTAGTCAAATATGTTTGTTTCACTTTTTGTTATTCAATTCACTAGGGAATATGTGTATAAAATTTATTTGGGGGACTATTATTTATTCTGTTTAAAAGAAATAAAAATATTAAGAAAAATTAAACATTTAGAATAAAGGTTGAACTATTAGGAAACATAAGTTTATGTTTAGTTGTCATAATCTAATAGTTTAACAATTTAATGTTTTATCACTGAATACGATTATATACATGTTATTATGTATGTTCATAGTTTTTGAATCGTGCTATAAAATATGATGACATCTATTTAAATAATATGATACCTTTAATATTTATACCTGTGTAATCATTGTTGTATACTTTGTTGTATGTGGGAAATAGTGCATAATTATTTTTCAAACCTATGTATGATGAGATAAATAGGTATCCAAAATAGGTATCTTTAGTTTCAGGCTGCCTAGAAGCTCTAATAGTTAATTGAACAAATACACCATCAATGTGATTTATTCATCTTTAGAGAATTTTGAAGTGTTATAGTGCCTATTCTTTTAATTCAACTAGTTTCCCCAATATTATGTATGCTAATACATCTAATAAGAACTCATAGCCTCTGGTTACTGGTTCAACAAACAGATTATTAATATTTAGACCAAAATGTAGACCAAAGTTAGACAAAGCAAAATCTATGAAAATATAGTTCCAACTCAAAATATCACTTCAAGTGTGTGTATATGTGGAGTCAGAGAAATATTATTTAACTTAGTACAGTATTACCAATTCTGATATTATTATCAGTATCATTATATTGTTGAAAATTTTCTATTTTTATGCTTCATGTACTAAGACATTTTATGCATTTTCTAATGTTTTTTTCCCATTTAATTCTCACAACAGACCTAAGATTTACAGAGGAGAAACTGTTGAGGGAGGTTAAAAGCAAATACTTAAGAAAGTAACATAGCCATGATTAGTCTTAACTATAGTGCTGTATACATATAGATACTTTTAATAAAAAATATAACAATAAAAAATAATGTCTTTTGGGGCCATGTTGACTATAGATTTATTAAAAAGTGGACTTACTGAGCATTTACTCTAGGGTGGACCTGGCAAAAAGAACTTGTAGTGAGAATGATGCACATAACAGTATGCAGTGTGGTAGTTTTATGATAGGGCTAGTTTTGAGAGCTATGTGCTGTGAAACTGCATAACATCAGTTATTTTGAGAGGGTGGCTTCCAGAAATAAGTGCTATCAAACGTAAAAGCTGAAGAGGGAGTAGAAGCAAGCCAGCCAAAAGAAAGGGGATGCTCTGTGTAGACAAAATAAGACGTGATAGGGAACAAAATTAAGCAGTGAAGGACCTTCTGCTTAAATTAAAAGTTCTGTAAAACTAGAAGGGAAAATGTGAGATTAAGGGAGTGATGGAAAGAGACAAGTCTAAAATAGCATCCACGATTTTTACCTCAGCACTGGGTGGAGGTTGTTGCTTTTAGCTTTAGAATGATACACAGTTACACACAAACTCAAACACATGTAATACAGCTTTTGTATTTGGTCATATTTTTTCTCAAGATAGTTTTTTTTTTTTCATTAGGTTATGAAGGTGAGAATTTGATGAAAATCCTAAAAGACATTGAAAATAGCACAGAAATCATGTTGGACAGGTGGAAGTTTGAAGTCATACCTAATGACAAAGATGAGAAAGGAGACCCAGTGCCTTACAGTATCATCAATAATTACTTTTCCATTGGCGTGGTAAGATTTTCCACTTTTTTTTTTTTTTATACCTATCCTGGATAATCACTCTGTTAACTCTTACACTATGAAGATTCACTAATTATAAATAATTTATCTTTGTGTCAGCAAAATACTTCTTCTAATGGGCAGTAATAAAGCTTATGGATTTATTTAAAGTTAGACTATCAGCAATAAATAAATGTTTCATGCGTTAAACAAAGGGAAGAAACTATATGTTTTTTGTAATTGGTTTGACTGTGTTACAAAGTGAATGTTAGAATGGTTTATGATAATGGATGGATTAGTTATAAGTATTAGAGTATAAACTAAAGTTCCAAATTAGTGAAAATGTGAAAACAGTGGATCAAATTGACCTTATTTTGAGAACTTTATTATAATATCATCATATTCTACTAGGTTTTTTTTCATATAGACATTATGTTTAAATTTATAGATCGATCTGAAGTCTAAGAAAAATGCTGCTACTATTCTCACATGGTTAATAAGTCAAAAGGCTACCTTTTCACTTAATTTTTTGAAAATCTTAGACTGAAAGTAAAATATCATTTGACAATTGAAGTATTGTAATTTTAATCCTTAAGAATTATAAGTGATTTTATATATGTGTAATATATACATATATATATAACCAAAATTATAGTCTAAAATGTATATTATCTGCAGAATTTCATTCCATTTAATATTTCACTCAATATTATCTTATGTCATACTGTATTCTCTCATGTACATACACGTGTGCATACACACATACACATACCCATACTTCCATGCACCTATATACAACACTAGTAGAGTGTAGAAAGCATTGGTTGAGTTTATGAACTTAGGAATCAAACTACTTAGATAAGAGAGTCCTTTAGCAAATATTTTTATTCTGAGTGTCCATTCATTTATCTGTATTATGATGGTTATTTACTCTTTCATAATTACAAATAATATGATTATACATTTAAAGAGCCTCAAATAATGGTGCATAATGAAGGTTTAATAGACAATCACTGCTAATACTATAACAATTATTGTTATTTACAAGAAAAATATAAGGGATTTTGATCCATAAAAGTCCTATTTATATTCAATATGAATGTGAATAATATTTTAATGGCTTTATTGTCATTTAACAGACACAACTTAATTCACTCATTTCGAGTGAATTTTTAATGATTTTAAAAATATCCAGTTTTAGAGCATTTTCATCACCAAAACAAGAACTTCATGCCAATTTATAGTTAATTCCTGCTTCTTTCTCCAGCTCCAAACAATATCTAATCTTTCTCCAAGATTTGCCTTTTATAAATATTTACTGTTAAAGAAATACAATATATAGCCTTTTATATCTGGCATCTTAAACATCACATATTTTTGAGGTTCGCCCATATGAGCTACAAAAACACTGTATTATTTTTTATTACTGAGTAGTAGGACATTATAGGAACATATTATGTTTTCCATTCATCAGTTGATTAACATTTAAAGTGTTTCTAGTCTTTGAATATTATGAACAATGCCACTATTTTGAGTCCTTTTAGTGAATTTTTTGTTTTGGTTATTGTAATTTTTAACTCTAGAATTTCCATTTGATTCTTTTTATAATTTCTATATCTGTATCAGTATTTTCTATCTCAAGAGTCATTATTGTTATGTTTTTCTTTATTCTTTAAACATGGTTTACTTCAGTTTTTTTGGACATGTTTCTAATAGCTGTTCTGAAGTACGTATCTGGTGAGCCCAACATCTGGAAACTGTCAGAGAGTTTGCTAACAGTTAGGCTCTATCAAAGACAGTATTTTCTACAAAGTATATGTCACATTTTTCTATTCCTCTGCATGTCTGGTAATTTTATTTGGTAAGTAGAGGTTTTATATCATGTATTGTAACTTGGTGTTTGGATCCTCACAGAGAAGTTATGGGTTGTTCCTGTGTTTGTTTAGTGACTTGCTTGGACTAATTATGTGGAGCCTTTTCCCCTGTGGTGTATGGGTACTGATGCCTCAGTTTTAGTTTTATCTTTTTAAATTTTTGTTTCTATTTTAATCTGGCTTCCTAGGGATCACCCTTGTGTCAGCCTGATTGACCAGTTGTGCTCAAACACATTGAGGCAGGAAGTCTTCATCCTTTTGCCATTGTATCAGTGTTCACTGAGGAACACGTACATACTTTAGGCAATTATTAATATTTTAATATCTGCTTTTAGTATTCAGCTTTTTATATCTGCTGGCCCTTATTTTGTCTCTTCTGTTCATGTACAAGTATCCTTATTTAGTCAAGGATGTGTAAATCATAAGGTCTTCTTTTCTAAACATGTGTACAGTCTTACACATGCATATGGCTTTTCAGACAGCCAGGGATATGTGGAAATTTATCAAGGTCTATTATGGCTGTCTCATTCCATGATCTCCTGTTGAATTTATAGCTACCTGACTCGGTAGTTGTTTGTGAGCTCTGACACTGGTTTTCCTTATTCATTTGCCACAGAGATCACTACTGTTGGAGATAACTCTCTGAACCATGAATTTTTTTCTTGCTTCTGTTCCAATTCCAGTCAGCTCTGGTGATAGTAAAATTGCTTGTTTTTGTAAATTGTTCCACCCTGGTAGAACTACATTACAGTACTGATGGAGAGGGTAAGAGGGAGCCCAAGGCTGAAACATCATAGATTATCACTGTTCTTATCTGAAATTCAGCAGTTATTCTTGAATTAACACTCCCAATTTGTTGTATGCCTTTGGTCAATTTCCAAATTTCTGTGTGCTCCACCATAGAGAATAATTTCTCCCCACCACAGGAGACACTTGGCAATTTTTGGTTACATATTTGAAGGTCATGATTGAGAGAATATTGCTACTTGTAATTAATGGATAGGGGGTAGGGATGTTACTAAACAATTCCAGTGCATAGAAAAACTCCCCAAATAAATAAAAATTATATAGCTCAAAATGTCAATAGTGCTGAAGTTGAAAAACCGTGACATTAATAAACAGAAATATTAAATACAGAACTCAACATGTTGAAAGGAGAAACAACAAAAACCCAAAGAAATGAGAAGGAAAGCTGTAATCAGAATAAAGCAGGAAATAACAACAAAGAATAACAACAAATAGAGACTGTTACTGAAACCCAAAGCTGGACTATTGATAAGTGTTAATCAAATGTATTGGAAAATTAATTTTAAAATATTGTAAAAATTTTTCAAATAAACAATATAGAGTGAAAAAGACAAAAATAAACTCAAATACAAAAAATAATATTTCAAATGAAAATATATGAGGACTAAATTTGGTAGTATATCAGTAATGGTCAATGGATTTATAAAAGAGAAAAATTAAAAGCATCTAATAATTAATAAATATATAAGACCTACAAATAAAAAATGTTAAAACTCTGTACAGACATAAAATATCGGAATAAATGGAGACATTTTTTATTTTTAGATGGGATAGGTTAACATAATATGCAAACTAATTTATATATTTAATCTATAATCAATATTAGAGCTAGATTTTATAACAGATTTGAAAATCTTATTCCACAATATATATGACAAAGTAGGTAAGTTGATTTTAATAAAAAGGAACTATTTTACTAAATTAAATATGCTAACAGTGGATTACATAATTATAATAGAATGGTGCTATGAAAGAAGAGATGAAAGAATCAGTGCAGTAGAGAGACACATTGAATGTATAGAGGTAGCAAAAAATTCATTAGAGAAATGACAGATTGCTTAGTTGATAGTGTTCAAAAACTAGCTTTCTAGCAGAAGAAAATGTTGTTAGAACTCTACCTTATATTATATAGGTAATTACTAGATGTATTAAAGTACTAAATTTGAAATTCAAAGCTTAGGACCTAATAAAATAACATGTAACAGAATATATTTATGATTTTGAGGTAGAACAGAACTAACTAAACAGAATAGATTTTGCTGAGTTTTCTCTCAGAGTCCTACTTTGTTTGACTTGGAGTCTCTTTCACTGAGTAATATGAGAAATAGGGATGTGAAGAGAGGACAACATCTTTCTCTGAACATTTGCCTGTGCTTAATAATACAAACTCTCAACATTCTGGGTCACCAAAAACGCTCTAGACCTTATAGAGATTTCACGCTTCATCCATCCCTCAGCAAGGCCACCTTCTACTCAGCAAATTGTATTCCTCTGCCAGTGAATCAGAAAAACAATGAAATAAAATAAATAATCTATATTATAGTATTCCTGAATATATAAGTAGTGGAGCTGGAACATTGAAGGGAGAAGAACATTTCAACATTTTGCTATTTGCAGCATGAGAAAGCTTAAGATGACACATAATTTGTATTTGATATAATCTGTAGGAACCCAATTATCAACTAGTTAGAAGATGGTCTCAAAGTTCGACTATTTGTGTAGTTTTTATTATTTCGACTATTGTCATTCTTATACTGACTATAAGTGTTTTATACTTTACATATAAACTTGCTTCAACTTGTTAGAAAATTTGTAATGGTCAGAAATATATAGATATCCTCTTCATGTATGATATACCTCTTGTGTTAGGGTGCATTAGTTAACTGCTGGCACAAACGACTCCTAAATATCAGTGGTCTGACACAGCTAAAAATTAGTTCTTCCCTCACCCAAGAGGACAACATATGTTGAAATTTAAAGAGAGGCTCTGCTCCACTTAATCAATCAGCGACCCAGGCTCCTTTCATCTTGTTCATTCACTCCTCTCTATTCAACAATTGGGTGACAAAAGAGAGTAGAGTATTGGAGTGGGTGTTTGTTTGTTTGTTTGTTTGTTTGTTAATGGGCCATGCTTGGAAGATGGTCATTTGTTGGCTGTAGCTTAATAACTTGATTGTGCCTAATTGTAAGGAAACCGGGAAAGGAATTCCATTTGCCCAAGAAGAAATGGGAAATTGGTAAATAACTAGCCAGTTTTAGCTAATTTCTTCTTTGTAATACTTTTCAATTTTAGTCAGAATTATTGCAGATGATCTGGAAATCATACTTAACTCTGAAAATAGATGCTCCTATGCAGTGGCAGTCCTTCAATAAAAACATATTTATTTAGCACTTACTATGTGTCAGATTTGTTTGACTATTGGAAATGAACAAGAAAGAAGTCTCTGTAATAGGTAAGCTTGCCTTATAGTGAAGTGAGAGAATTGTCATGAGAGGATGAATAGCAGGACTTTAGAAGCATGGGTTATAGAAATTAATAATAATAAAAAATCTATGTGTTACCTTTCATTCTAATTTTGAACTTTAAGATAACTATAGGTAATCTCAAAAATCTCAGGAAGGAAACTGCCCACTGCATTGTGACCACATACACCATTAAGTTTATCCTTATAGTTAATTCTTTATTCGTTTGCTTAATAAACAAAACAAACAAACAAACAAAAAAACTAAGTACCTATTTTTGTTGTCATTGTTTTGGTCAGACCCTAGAGTTATACAAATGAATTAAGAGATAGATCACCTCATTATTAGAACTTGGAGTTTAGTGTGAGAGGGAAGCCTTAAAAAACAAATGTACAAATACAAATTTAAAAAAAATTATGTTAACTATTGTGAAAGAAAACTAAAGTTAGCATGAGGTAGAATAAGAGACAGCAACTTTAGATCTCATAGTCAGGGAGGCCTCTGAAAGACACATTCAAGAAAAAAAAAAAAATCTGAGGAATACACAGAAGTGAGCTGGGGACCAAAAAGATGGAAAGAGCATACCAAGCAGGTGTAACTGTACGTAAAAAGCGTGAGGTGGGAAAAAGCTCGGTGCATTCAAAGATCTGCCGGATCAGTGTGTCTAGCTGAGAGAAAGTGGTAATGAATGACAAAAAAGGCAGTTGCAGAGGCGGCTGCTGCCATGTCTTAAAGACTTGGAAGCCAAGGTGCGGTGCTTGTCTTTCAAGAGAGTCAATTAAATGAGTCAGTGATTATAATCAATAAATTAAGTCATCTAATTTAAGTACAGCAGGAGCTCTTCTACCAGACATGATAGTTGGACATTAATCGAAAGGTAAAATAAGTGTCATAAAAATGATACATACAACTTTGAATATTTCATTTTATCTTAACGCCTGTGACTGTAATTAAATTGGCCAGTCTTCACTTACAGTCCCAGCTAATGTCGTTTCTTTGAATGTGGGTCACTGACTGGGGTTCTACAAAGTCTTGTGTAAATCACATTCCATATGAAACCATCTATGATTTTCATTTTTAGTTTCTTTTAAGTGGAGTAAAAATTCAAAAGATACTTGTGAAGCAATCTGAGTATGAAATTCTTTTTTATGATAACTTAAGAAATCTTTTATTATGATCTGTTATATATAATTCTATAGCAAAGAATATATAATTCCATAGTAGTTTCAGCATGGCATTTATATCAAATTTCCAAAACAAAACCTTTTTTTCCATATAAAATATAGACTTATTTGTGTAAATATATCTCTATTTACTTAATACGTAATTAATTATATTATTATAAACTAAAAGTGGCATAAACAGTATTGGAAGCAACAAGAATGACTCAGTAAGAGCAAACCTCAAAATGTAGCAATACAAACATGCAGGTTTCCTAGACATTAGTAGTAGAAAGAGGCTAGAACCGAGTTAAAGGGCTGCTTCAGCATCCACAATCCGGAAGTCTGAGGCATGTCTCCTTCTGGTCCTTGAGAAGGTAGGACCACTCCCTAACCATTGCTAAGAGATACTGGAACCAGCTTACAGGGCTGCTTCAAGATCACAGACAGACTTGCATTTGAAGAAGTCACTCTCTCCAGCCTTCACTGACTGCCTTTGGTAGACAGACCTCTTAGCTAGGTTTTCGGAGACTCTCTCAGAACTTTTTCGTAGATGTATCCACTCCATGCCTCTTGTTCTCTCTTGGGGGTGCGTGGGGGTGGGGAGCATGGGTAGAGAGTGAGAAGTTTTTTTTGTTTTTTGTTTGTTTGTTTGTTTGTTTTTTGATGGTGACATTGGTTAATGAAATTCAACATTAATTCTTCTCTAGCCTGGCTGAGTGCTGAGTATCTCCCGTGTGTTTTGCCTAGGGCAGTGCCTGAATGCTCAAAATTGTGTGTCATCCTCTAATCCCGCAGAGTGGAGCCTGCTGCCTGCACGGCTCAGAAGGTTCCTGCCCACCCACACAGGAGAGCATGCACTGGGAGCTGGCGGTGCTATGGGGAAGGGGTGAGGCACACAAAACATCGGGGCACGGGAGGCCTCCTGGGCCAGTTTGTGGCAGGGCCTTCAATTGAAGCGTCCATAGCAGCTTGTGGGCAGGCCTCCCGATTTAGCCCATGAAGTGGTTTGTAGGATTCCAGCCCTTTGTCTGTGAGTCCTCACCTCTCTCACCTGTCCCAGCTCCTAAGCACTCAGCTGTGTGCTACCCTCTTATTCTGGGTGAGGCCAGGAAGTAGCGGCCTATGGGGCGTGTCCTGCAAGGCTTGAGAAGCTGAGCAATCACAATACTCCTCCTCTTGGTCAGAGAAACTCAGGCTGAGGTGGGGTCTCTCTTGGCACCAAGATGTGCCACCTAGGGGAAGGGGCGAAAGGGCAAAGTGAAAAGTATTCATCTGGCTCTCTTCAGTGCATCTATTTTCGGAGTTTTTGCTCCAACTACTGGTATGCTAGAACTTCTCTGCTGGACTCTCTGACTCCCACAAAGGTACTCTCATGGGTGAGCGGTTTTTAAACAGGTGTTTTGTGGGGGTGGATGATGGTTGTGCCATTGTCACTTACTGATGTCATTCTCCAATAATATTTTTTAACAGAAAGAAATAAATACATAGGCAATACAATTGAAGATATAACCAGGGCTATGGAAAATATTAAATAATTTTGACTATACCTTGGGATCTTTATGCCAACAAACTATCGTGTAGACGAAATGGAATTTTTAAAAATCAAAATATAAATGGCTGAAATTTGCCGAAGAGAAAGGAGTAGCAAATCTAAGCTAGTAGTTTTCAAACTTAAGCATGTATCACAATCACCTGAAGGGCTTGTTAAAATGCCGAGTGATGATTCTCATAACCAGGCTTTCTGTCGCAGTAGTCTGACATAGGATCCAAGAATTTAAAGTTCTAACAACCTCCAAGACAATCCTGTTATTGCTTATCTGGGATCATTTGAGAACCGTTTAAGCAGACGCAAAAAAAGGAAAAAGTAAAATGTAGTAGAAGAACACTAAAACTGGTGTCATTTCCAAAGATCTCTCACAGCACAAATAGTCCTTATATTATAAAATTATTCCAGAATATAGATTTTGAAATGGAATATTTTTCTATTCACTTTATATAGCTAGCAGACTTCAACATTGATACCTAAAAACATAACCCAAAAAATAAAATACACATGTGAATATAAATGTAGCAGTTACAAACAACAAAATTAACAAATAAATTCAAGTATTATATTTAAGGACTAAAACCTATTGGCCAAGTAGGGTTATTCCAAGAAAATCAAAATGGGTCAATATTAGCATAATTATTTAATTTAAATGAAAACCAGGTCTGCCATTTTTATAATTAAAAAGCAATAAAAATATGTAAATATTTTCTACAAATCAATAGTTAACATCATAATACTGGCATACTATAGACATTCCAAATAAAATCAGGAAGAATACAGGGATATTTTTATCACCAGTTCAGTTAACACTTTTAGACAAGTTAGGTAATTTAAATATAAAAATTTGAATAACTCATAAAAGATTATTATTATTTGAAGGTGAGATGATCATATATACATGCAATACATATGTAGTGCCAAATACCAGGTAGATATACTAAAAAATGACTCTGTAGCTTTTATTTATAAAATTATAAATTAATATGTTAATATGAATATAATTTAATTAACGTTATCAGAAAACTATAAAATATCAAGATTTACATTAAAAAAAAACCCCTAAGCCTATATGGCAAAACCTAAATAATTTATGCAAATTATAAAATAAAACCTGAATAATAAGTTATCTCATATTCCTATATGGGAATATTAAATAGTATTAAGAGATCAAGTTTCCTCAAAGTAATTTATGTTTAGCTCATTGCTACTGAGAATTCTAATAGAATTATTGGTAATAATAAATGGTAATTTACAGATGGACAAAATGCCTTAATAAGTTTTTGAAATAACTAATGCCCTATAATGGTCAATACCTTACCATATACAAAATACTACTAAGTTACAGCAACTATAAAATATGGTGGTACAAAAATACATTAATAGAACAAATTTTAAATTAGATAAAAAATACACAGATATGTAGGGAATTTAACATTTGTTAGATGTTGAAATTTCAAATCATTAGTTAAGGATAAAATGCACAATAAATTAGATGACAGAATTGATTACTTATTTGAATAAAATAATTTGTATTTTTATTCACATCCATATGAAATATACATCAAATAGTTAAAAATGTAAATTGAAGTAATACAATTATAAGATATTAGAAATTGAAAATAATGTTTAGTTATGAGAAACCTGTCTGAGGTAAACAGGAAACCTAGAACCCATACAGGAAAAAAAATTAGTATTACTTTTCATAATTTTTAGTTTTTAAAAAAAGTATGTTAGGCCTCATTAATAATTAAAAGGCAAAGTAGTAATTTAACACAAGTAATAAACATGGGGTTTATAAACTAAAATATGGAATTAATAAAAAAGTAAGCATCCACGGGAGACCACTAGGAAGAGGTGCTGTAGGCGTAAAAAAAAAAAAAGTAAGCATCCAATGAAAAAGTAGACTAAGACTGTGAGAAAGAGTTATAATAAATAGCCAGATGAAAAGATTTTAAGTTATTAATTTACAAGGAACTGCAAAATTATGCAATAGTATCATAGTTTGCCTTTCGGATTATTAAAAAATAAAAAAAAGACTGATAATGTCTAAAGTCAATAAATATATACAAAAATGGGCATATTCATAATTGTATAATGGACCTGTAAATTATTCTATTAGATGGTATCTTAAAATTTTAAATGCGAATGCCCTTTGAACCATCAATTCCATTCTAAGAATCCATTCTACAGAAAAAATAATATAAAAGCCTGAGATGCACCAATTATGTTTGACATATAATTGAGAACAACCTAAAAGTTTATCAATTTTAAAATCATATGAAGCAGGAAGAGCGATCCCAGTATTGCAATGTTAAATCTCAAAGGCAAATGGTCTATATATAGCAGTTTTCCTGTTCTTTGTGAATGGTGGTACTATAGAAGCTATCTCAAGGAGCTTGTGAGGACTGAGTTGGGGAACCCTAAAGCTCTTACAACAATACCTAGCACTAGCACTTAATAAATGTTAGGGCGATGATGGCAGTAAAATAGGAATAATTTTATATGCCTCTGTAAGAACATATGAAAGTCAACAAATACACACACACACCCCAAAATGGTAACAATATTAACTTCTGATAAGCTTGGATATGGAAAGGGAAATGAAAATTTTTCTCCTTAATGTAATTCAAAACTGTGGTAGGATTGGATAATCTTTAAAATTCCACAGGATTATTCAAATGTATTTAATGCTTCTAAATATACTATCATATGCTTAAATTCTCATTCTAATATTAACTTTTTAGCTGCTCTGTATCCCTGCCTCTTATATAATTGTTTAAATAATGATTTGAGAGACGATGTAGCTTTATTTGCTTAGATTACACTTTAAGTGGATAGGCTTCACTAATCTATAGTTTCTGTTCTGTTGACTTTTGTTCCAGTAGTCTTGTCTTTTCCTTTTATTCATTTGCACAACAATCTTATTTGTTTATGTGAATAGGCGTATGTGATGGATACTTCTAAATGTTGACTGGTACAACAAAAATCCGTATTGGAGAATATAGGGCAGACAAAACTTTATTTCTCATTCAGTGTATATTTTATGGGGGTGAGGCACAAAAAACAAGTGACAATACACATTATGAAAGAAAAGACATATGTAGAGTACAGTAGTCCCCGTTATCTGGGATTTTGCTTTCCACAGTTTGAGTAACATGATCTGAAAATTAATTAAATGAGAAATTCCAGAGATAACCATTCATGAGTTTTAAAGAGTACCATTCTGAGTAGTGTTATGAAATCTCACGCTGTCCTGCCCAGGATGTGAATCATTTCTTAGTCCAATGTATCTACTCTATATAAGCCACCTACCCATTAGTTACTTAGTAAACATCTGGGTTATCAGATTGACTGTTCTGGTATTGAAGTACTTGTGTTCAAGTGACCCTTACTGCTTAATGGTCCCAGAGTAAAAGAGTGGTGATGTTGGGAATTCGGATATGCTACAGGGAAGCCATAAACTGTATATATAGGAAAAAATAGTCTAAGTATAGGGTTCAGTACTATCCGTGGTTTCATACATCCACTGGGGCTCTTGGAACATATTTTCCATGAATAAGAGGGGACAACTGTACTGTAAAAGTGACTAAAAGTATGCTTCTTGCATAGGATCTGTATTTCACTACTGGATGGAAAAAATATATATTTTTTTATTCTACATTATTTGATATGTTTTGCATACAGAATTTATCAGTGCAAAGCTACCTTTACCAGACCATGGTAAATTCTCTGGAATGTCACCTGTTCCCTCCGTTTGGCTGTCTCCCCTTTGGAGATTGGACTTTATGTATCCTAAAGGTCTTAAGGCCCTCTGTATTAGCCTTAAACTGACTGTCTCATTAGATTTATTTTCCAGATATATTCTTGTTTTTGATAGCTATGACTTTCCCAGCCCATAACAATACAAATTGTGCCTTCTCAGTTTTTTTGTTTTTTTTTTCTTTCTTGAGAATTTGAGCCGGAGAGTCAATTTCTGGATAAATGCAGGTAGGAAGCCCATGCATCTGGGAAGTTCTAGGATCCATACTCCATGATAGCTTCCTGTTCCAAAACATTCACTTTTCCCAACAGCATAGATGAGAGATTACATACTTAATGTGCAAAAAGTATAATTCAAATTAATGGCAGCAACCTCACACACACACAAAATCATTTCAATTCCCTTTAAACATTATTTTTTTTCTTCTCTGTCTCATATCAGTCACTGAAGCTACACATGCCATATTGCAATAATGAGAGTATTCTGTTGCAATATCAGGGAGAGAGGAGTGATCCTATGCGAAGATATTTCTAGTGGAGGATCCAGGTAAACAGATTAGCAGAATATTACCTTGATGGGCAATTTACTAGGATTTATAAATGGCATTGTTGAATAACATCCTTAACATTTTCTGATGGTGTATGTCATACTTGTATTAGCATAAAAATCTAAAATATTGAGTTATTGTGGTCATTTAGTGCCCTCATGCTGGTTCACTTTTAGTCACTGAAAAGTTTATTTATTAGTTCATTCTACAAATATTTATTGAGTACCTACTCTAATTCCTGGGATAAGCTTTATAATGGATACAAAGGTGAACACTGTGCCAGAAAGAAGTGTGAATTCTGGTATATTGGAGGTAAAACATCACACACATGTATCTTCCCTCGAGTGTGGCTAGAAGAGATCCAAATTAGTAATGGTTCAGGGAATTTACTTCCTTTTATACTATTAGCATATTTATCTTGTTATTATAAAGTTGTTATAATAAGTTATTATAAAGAGTATAATAAGTTACTGTAAAGAGTATGTAGCTCTACAAAAATAGATATAAAGGATTTTTAGGGCATATGTCAGCAACTACTGTAGCATTTTGTAATTAGAGCGTCAGTATATAAAAAAAATGCTCAAACATCTGTATTAACTTTCAATTTAATTTGTGGAGAGCAAATTTTAAGGTTCTTTTTGAGGCAGATTGTAGCGGCAATAATAGTGTGACTTAGTGTTTCAACCGTAATAAATGTTAAAATAATGAAAGATTTAAGCAAACCCATTTCTCACTAAATGTAACAGTTATCATCTTTGCAACTGAGAATATGCATAATTATGCATAATTGAAACCTATGAATTATCTTCCCTACCCCCTAGGTCTCTGAGGCCGAATCTGAATAGCCCATGGATAACATCCATGGCAATGCTTCCATGACCATAAATTATATTTGGCTTGCTGACATAGAATGATATTCAGCCACAGAACAGTGCTCATGTAAGACCATCTTAGCCCAATTCTGTTTTCCCTACATAGAGTATTGATTTTGTAGCAGCCGTTAATCATCCCAGTAAGTTCCAATTTGGACAGTCTTCAACACAGAAGTCAGCACTGTGAACAGAAACAAGCAAGGCAATAAGAATCTCGAAGGTTTCTGGAAAGGTCCTCCAGTTTTTATAGAACATATCCAGAAATGAATTAGTATTACACACTGTGTAAAAAGTGAAAGCCAACATGAAAATGAAAACCTTATCCACATTCGTACTTCTGAAATTGGACATGGGCCTTTGCTCACTGTAGTATTACTGAGTCTAGAAGAAATCTGACAAAGACAAGTGGACTTTTAGTGCACCATATATATTACCACCCAATGTCCTATCAAATAGATATTTGCATGGTTCTGATTTAATACCCTTCAGCCTTACTCAGTCACTAAGAGCCTCTTATTCCGCCAGTGTAGGAAAAATATGACTACTTAATTCTCATAACCATAAATTTCAAGTTAGTGGAATAGTTACCACTATAGTTACGCATAAGAATTCCTTCAGTTGTCAGCCCTTTCTTACATTACACATTTTGCCTTTACTGAATAGACAAAGGAAATACTTGAAATAACTTGAAATTTATTTGTGATCACAGACTGGTTAAGAATGTAGAGTTTTTTTTTTGTCTGGTTCTTGAAGTCAACAAAATTGGGCTTTAAACATGATCAAAATTTCATTTTCTTTGATTTGTCTACTTTAAATGTTTAAGTACTATATAATTTTTAAGCTACCACGTTTTTGCTTATTAAATTTGGCCAAATCCTATTGGTCTAAAGATAATTCTGCTGTTATACTGACAGTAGTAATTGCCATGAGATTCCTAAATGAGGAACTGTGATTATACTTTTGAGAAATTGAAAAGGTTAATCAAATGAGGACTATAATTCTCACTGTAGAAAGACATTATTTTGAAATGTATTTTTTTCCCCATTTCATGATAAGAAGAAATTTATAATGATGTTAATCCTATACTGGTGTACAATGTTCTTGGAAAGTCTACTGCATATTTTTTTTGTTGGAAGATACTGTCTCATAAGACATTCACTTCTGAAATGGTTATCTCTAGAAAGATTTATATTATTTGAGTAAACTGTCAGTCACAAAAAGATCACTAATCTCAAATATTGGACAACTTTATCTCAAAGCAGTTTATTTTACTTACAAAATTTCATTGCAAATTTAATTCAAATCACTTTCTTACAATTATATAGTTTCTATTTTATTGACTAGTCCACATTAATACTCTTCTGTAAATTATTTTTAGAAAAATAAGTAACTTTACTGAAGGATAAATAATTTATTCATTAAGCTTCAAATAGAAAACAGTGAGATTTTTTAAAAACAGACCCATTATATAAAAACTAATAATAGATGCTATAATTTGATTTCAGCATCAAAACTAAAACTCCAATTAGAACACTCCAGTTAGAACACAGGGGCTGAAACCAAATTGTTGTTTATATTTTATAAATTGTGAAAAATGTCCTTTCATTAAGCAGCCGATTGTTATATTTTTCAGTTTTTTGCTCAGTTTTTTTAAGACCTAAATACATTTACAAGTTATTTTTCCTGCATTTTTTATCACCCAAGAAAATTTACAGTGGGATTTGATTATTGACAAAAAATCCTAATCTCTGAAAAAGAAAATGCAATGTTTATTTTTAAATATTTAAATAAATATGAAATATTAAACTATTTTTAAATAAGTATAAAATATTTGAATAAAGAAAAAAATAGAAAAAAAGCAAATCTTTATTCCTAGGTAATTTAAATGTCTAAAACAACTATTTTTAGTTGACACCACTACATCATCTATTTGCTGGAAAAATGCAACCTGGCTCTACCATCTATTTATTCTCATCATATCACTTTCCTAAAACTTTTCTGGCTATTTCACCTTGATGTTCAAATTTACCTGTCTAATAGCATTATCTTTCTCAGTGTTTTGCTGCATTTACTCTGGCATACACCGCCCCCCCACCCCCAACCCCAGCTTGAAATTTTTATCTTACTTCCTTGGGCATCCTCAACCCCATACCTTTTTGAGTCTTGCATTTATTCTCCGGACACCTTACTGGATTTCTATCACCTTTCATGGTGTTTACTAAGTTTATCTGCCCTTTAATTGCTGATGGTGATCAGCAATTCGCTCTTCCACACCTATCTAGGTTGCTCCATTCCTCCTTACGGTTTCAGTCATAGTCTGTGCAAGTGACGGCATTCTCTATTTCACCCATCTAGATCTCTTCTCAGAGTTTGACAGCTCTCCACTACTAATCAAGGAATTCTGTTGATTCCATGTTTGATTATCCTCTGAATTTTTTTCCTAGTCCTTAAGTAGCTCAGACTCTTATCACGTATTTTCACTTTTGCAGTGTCTCCTCATTGTTCTTTATGCCTCCAGCATTGACTGCTCAGATCCATGTTCCATCTCGTCAGTCCTACGTCAGTGGCCCCCTGTTGTGAACAGATGAATCCCAACCTCCTTATCATGTCCTGGCCCTACCTCATCTTCAGCCTCACTTCCCTTCTGGGAATTGCCTGTAGTTTTCAAAGTGCTTTTTCTTGACTGCTTTGCTCATTTTATCAACTCTGTATGAAACTGACTACCCTCATTCTTCTTCCTCTAATATCTTCCAACTGTATCCACTCTTTCCTCATTTGCAAGTAAGAAGCTCCTGTCACATTTCTGAATCATCACCTAAAGTCTTTCTAGCATCAAAAAGTCTTTCCTGACTTACTAGACTGGGTTTTCTACTCTTTTTTAGCACTTCGTATTACTTTTCTATATCTTGATTTGCTGTTAATCATATTCCCGTGTTGTTTTTATAGTCATGTTTTTCATTTCCTGGAATCTTAGCACCTTTAGATCAGGAGTAGAAGTTATTCAAGTATGCCTACTCTTTGCACATACATTATCATAGGGCAGTTGTCAGTAGATATTAAATGATCAGTATGCTATGAATGAATAAATGTTCTACTTTATTCCAAGCTCCAGACAGAACTTTCTGGTTCTTTCCCTTGCTTATATTTAATTAAGAACATTCTCAGTGTTAGAGGAAAACAATAGTATAAAATTCCATCATAAAAAAAAAAAAAACAACTTTCTATATAAAGGTAAGCATGTTATTTTTTAAATATTTCTAACAATATTAGAAAATGAGACTATTAAAAAGCTGCCCAGTGCCCACAGAAGAATTCATATTGTGCTATACACTTTTTTATACATACATTTCAAAGCATGGAATAGTTTCAAAATGCTATGTAATACAGAAGAGAGGTCTTTGTATGACTTGAATGATTTTAACAGAATTTTGATTTTCTTATAGTCATTTAATTTTGGGACATGAACTTTCCTAATGTTCCATAGCTAATTTAATCTTACCTGGGTTTAGCTGTCATGTGTTCTTAATGACTGAACTTGCAAAATGTGTCACAGCTAAGGAATTTTTTTAACATTAAAAAAAGCCCTACACTTTTGCTAAGAGCTATAATGCTGCAAGTGACAATGATAAATGAGAATGTGTTCCTGAAGAAGTAATTAATCTGCAACAGGGTCAGAACAGCTCCTTAGGTAAATGAAACTAAATCAGCTGTGTAGTCTATAATTAACTTACAACCGTATTACTCCAAGTGTAATATTATTCATTATATATGTAAGGTACTATTTTCTCCATAGGAAAGTTATAATTTGCTAAGTAATGATTAACAATTCATGTTAATATTTTAGTCATATTATTATATTATATTCTTATAATATAATTGTCATGCATTTCATTTTATTCCATTTACCATTTCTATGTGAAAGAAGTAAATGTGAATTCTTTACATTGTGTGTACAGAAATGAATAATTTGAAGATAAAGCCTGATTCCTTGTGATTAGATGAGTTCTTACTGGTCATTGGTCCAGCAGGTTTATTTTAGATTTTTGAGAATGTGAAAGTGTATATAATAAATATTAATTCAAAGCAGAGGCATCACTCAATCTGTATTGAGTACATGTTAGCAAGAAAAAGCAAAAGAAATAAAGTAAGGAACATTTGACCTTTCAAACCCATCACCAGATTTTTATTTCATACTGATCATTTCATAATAAGCACCAAATCTATAACAAGTTCAGACATTCTATGATCACTCGGTATTAGCTAACCAGGACACAGCTTGCTTTATGCTGAATATGGTGCTTTTCTAGACATTTTCAAGAATATTTTAAGAAAGTAGGAAAACAAATGAGACTTAGCACAGAAATGAAACATATTTTCATTAGAACTACTTGGGATTCACATGGCCAAAACCCCACTCAAGGAAGTTTAAGCTAAAATGAGGACACACAGCTAGTCCAGGAGTGTTTCAGGCTTCAGGTTGAGTTTAGAGGCTCAACATCATCAATGCCATTCATATTGCTTATTCTATTTCTTGGTTCAGCTGGTCTTTGACTTCTTTTCTAGCTGGGTCTAAACAGTATGTTTGGATTCAATTTCTCCATTTTAGAGTCTGCTTAACTCAGAATCTCCCCATCGAGTAGAAGAAATTGTTGCTTGAAATCTTAGATCAGTAATGGAAAGATGCAGTTTTAACTCATAATTCCAACATCAAATTAAGGAAGATATTTGAAAAAGTTTTGAACATGCACTCAGGATGGGCCATATTATTGCAGGACCCAGTGCAATGTGAAAATGAAGATCATCTTGTTAAAAAATTATTAAGAATTTCAAGAATGCAGCAGTAGAATATTAAATCGATTGAAAGGCACTTCTGAGGGCAGGACCCTTTTTGATTACATAAATCCTATGGCCCTGAAGCCAGCCTTGCCTGGACTCATTCCTGAGGCAATCACTGTGCCCTGAATTACTATCATACCAAAGAATAGTGCAAATAAGGACAAGTTTATATGTACTGAGTCACAAGGAATCCGTTTTCTGTTCTAGAGAGAGATTCTGTTATGGCAGGAGAGAATGCTTGATAGACAAAGCAAAAATGATGCCCATCAGAAGTCATTTAAAAACTTGGAAAGCCACTTAAGAAAGAAATCAAAGATTAAGTCAAATAAAATTTAATTCAAATCATTGGGTTCCACATACATGCAAGTAATTGTCCTTGTTGGTGTAAATATTACTTAAGTACCATAACAAATTATTTCCTTTAAGAGAGCTTGCGATATAGCTGAGAAGATTTGAGAAATTGAAAAATTGAGTTGTTATTTTTGTCTTGTTAATATTTTTACAGATATAGGTACTAAATAAAAATCATAGTAACAAGTTAAACAAAAGTAATATGTGTATAGTAGGTTAGCTGAGAAAACAGACACTCAAAATCTTATGACTTAAGAAAACAAAAAGTAGAAACCAAGATTTGTTTCTTGCTGGTGTTATGTGTCCATCACAGTCCAGAGGGGTCTGCATTACACTTAGGCTAATTCAGGGACTGGGTTGATAGAACCTCACCATCTGGAACATCTCTTTTCATTATGGCAGGGCTGTTACTGTTGGGTGATCTAAAATCTGTTGTTGCCCCAGTGGCACTGAGGGGTCCTTGGTTCTTAACACTGACATGGAAAGAATTATAGATCAATGAGATTTAGAAAAAGTAAGATTCATTAATGTGCATTTCAAGAGAGAAATAGGCTACACCAAAGAAGGCGGCAGCACTGTAGAATTCAGGAAGTAAACTTTATATTGTGGCCTGGATGGGTGGTTATGGCTGGTGCTAGTTGATTGACATGTGAGGTCATTTTGATAGACATTTGCCTGTTATATAGCTCTCTGCCTATTGTGGTTACCCAGAATTCAGTCTGTTATAATTAGTTTTGTGAACTTCCGGGCACAGGCATCATATTATAATGATGGTGTAAGGAGGCTAAGTCACAGGGAAGTTAGTGTAGGACTGATTGTGCACAATCTTGCAGCTAGACAAAACCGGCTACTATTATGGCTTTTCATTCTTTTGAACCTCAGGATGTAGGGGTAATTCATAACCCTAAAATGGGGGTTCTAGGGAGGTACTAAGGAAAGTCTTTGGGAGGGGCTTTCATTCCCCAGTCACTCATGTATACCTAACTACATAACAGGGGTAAGAGGATTTTAAAGTCTTATACCAAAATTGGCATAGATTAACATTTTATTACTAAAGGGAGTTTGCAGCCACAGATAACTTTAAGGGTGTAGGAAATTTCATTTTTACTAAATATACGTTAGAAGAACCAGAATATCAAAGGACATGACCAATGATCCTCCAAAAGACCTCTTTTGGTTAGAAAATTTTCAATTAAATCTCAGCCCAATACTTAGTACATTTATGCCCTGATCAAGTAAGTTAACCTTATAATCCTCGCCAATCACATCTAGCTGGGACAAAGTCCTTTATCATTCTTGTCTCTTTGTCAGGAGGTGCTGAGAGCAGTATGCTTCAGTTATATATGTGGTCTCTCTTGAGCTAGGGACCTAGAATTAAAAATTAAAAATAACACATTTTCTTCCTTCTTTGTCACTCAATATATAATGGTGGATTAGGAACAGGATAACTACAAAATATGCTCCCAGGAAGGGAAAGAATGGGAGACTCTCAGCTGACCCTGGTTTGTAGCAATTTTTACATGCTGCTGAGCATATACTGTGAGGGTTCCAGCTATGGGAATGTGCAATGGAAGCTAATTAAGTCTTTTTTCTCTTTTGCAGAGACCTCATTGTCCACTCTTTTCTGTAGTTCCTTTGCTCTGTGCTTTTTTTAATTACCCTCTTTGGCCACATATTATATAGGCATTTGTTAATATGTCTTTTTTTTTTGAGAGATGTTATGTTCTCAGGGCACTTTGTGCTTATGGATTGTGGGAGTCATCTCAAATTTTGTAGACTCACAATCTCTTCTAGTTCATTTTGAAGGTATTTAATTACTTAGTTGGCTTTTTAGCTGTTAGATTCCAGTCAGCAACATGATCCAGTACCTCTCTACACCACAATTCCTTTTTGTCTAGCATACTCATACATATACATAAGTGGGAGACACCCCTAATTTTTTTCTGTGAGCTGTCTTTTACAATTGAAAGCGTTTACTGCATGCCACGTACATTAACCTTTTCCCTGATGCATCTTAATCTTTTGGAGTTTAACAATGGGAATGAAGGCGTAACTTTAACTGCATCTTTCCCCTGAGATAATTTAACAAATTGAAAGTTTTTAAAAATAGGTATGACTTTATTTTTTTTTCTTTAGAAAAGCTGAGTTTTAATCTATATTTGTTCTCAAAAGCTCTCTCAGTTTTATCTTGTACTGCATGGGTTCAGGAGAAGTTTCTTCCAGTCTTAATGATTATCTCTACATAGTCTTTTAATCCTATATATTCTTTTATCCACAAACTCTCAAGTTCTCTTCTGTGCTCACTTTTTTCTTGGAATACCACCAATAGCAGCCAACACACATTACTTATGTTTAAAAAAATCTTTTCTTCTAGAATTCAAGGTATTTAAGCAGATGATTTATTTCTGTTTCACCAAAACATAACGTGGATTATCACCTTCTTTCCTGCTACCTCTGATACTAGTTTCTTCACTGTGCACCATTCTAGGTCTAATTGCTAAGCCAAGGTCATATGTTATCTTTTCTCATAACATTCTTCATAAGTTATCAGTTTTCTGCAACAATGTGATAACAGAAAACACCATAAATTTCTTTTACACAGTATGTTTTTTTTTTTTTTTGATTTAAGCTTTGTCCGCGGCATCTGTCGCTGTTATTCTCTGATCCGTGTCATCCTCATTTATGGACCCACAATTTGATGTTGTCGCTACAACTTGGAAAGTTGGTTGTTTTGGCAGCTGAAAAGGGATATAGTGAATCACACACTGGCTTTTCAAAACATCTCACTGACAATGATATGTATTACTTCGGTTCACTTTTTTTCTTTCCTAAAGCAAGTCACATGGCCACTCCTAATTTCAGATAGTGCCCAGAAAGTGGAGAACTGAAATATGGGCAAACAGCCCTAATGACTGTACTAGTTTGGATGCATAGAGAGGAATAGAAAAAGTAAACAACATTTTAGAAAAATCTGACAGAGATAAAACATTTAGTGATAGTGGGAGGTTGGAAAGGATAGTGATAGAAAGGATGAATAGTAGCAGGTAAAAAGGAAATGGGAGAGTTTTCAAAAGCCAAATTTTTTTAAAATACATATTTTGGCATTGACGTGAAGAAGCATCTGACAGTAGAAATACTAGTGGGAGTGAATGAGAGGGAAAACTGACATTTGGGAGCAAGCCTAGAAAGCAGAGAAGAGAAAGAGAAAGAACTGACTTACATGGGGAAAAAAAACTGATGGGACTGAAAAGGATAAATGAATTTCTATAAAAGGTAAAACAGCACCACTAAGGAATTTAACACTCTGTCCTAGAATAATTTTCCTATCAAAAAACAGAATGTGAAGTTTTTGTCATTACTATTATTCAGGCCCCAGCATTTTTGACTATCCATATAATAAATGCGCCACATTTAATTTATATATTCTTTCTTTGGAAAATAGTAACCTTACTTCTTTTCCCTTAGAAACCAAATTTTGACATGCATGTCAGCAATATTAGAAACCCATGAAAATTTTTAAAAGTTATTGACATTTTATTTGTAAAAAAACTGAGTCTCCAAATATGTTTTAATTTTAAATGCCTGTCATGCAGATTTCTCCTTATTTTAATGGTTTTATGTGCATATATCTCTTGATAAAAGTCTTTGAGGCTGATGAAAACCACTGCTATTCTACTAAACTTTTACAAATACAAAATCATGGAAATCTTTACACTTTTAGTAAGAAATAATTGGTAAATATTGTTGTATAAGTTTAAAGTGTATAGAGTGTTGATTTCATACAGCGATATATTGCAAAATGAATACACCATAGCATTAGCTAACATGCATGTCACAGAATTATCATTTCTTTTTTGTGGTGAGACTATTTAAGATCTACACTCTTCTTAACATTGAAGTATATAATACAGTGTTATTAATAACAATCACTATACTTTATATTTGATCCCTAGAATTTATTCATCTTATAGCTGGAAGTTTGCACTCAGACACATATCTTCCCATGTTCCTCACCCCCCAGTCCCTGGTAATGGCCATTCAAATCTCTGTTTCTATAAGTTTAACTCTTAGATTCTGCATATAAGTGATGTCATATAATATTTTCTCTTTCTCTGTCTGACTTATTTCACTTATCATAAGCCCTCAAAGTCCATTCATGATGTCACGAACAGCAGGGTGTCCTATTGCTCATGGCTGAATAATGTCTCATGGTATATATTACCACACCTTTATCCATTCATCCAGAGGTGGGCATTTATATTGGTTTCCATACCTTGGCTACTGTGAATAATGCTTTAATGAACATGGGAGCACAGATGTCTCTTCCCAATCCTGTTTGCATTGCCTTTTGAGAAATACCCAGAAATGGGATTGCTGGATCATATGGTAGTTTTGTTTTTTGATTTCTTGAGGAATCTCCATTTTGTTTTCCATTGAGTATGCATCAATTTACATTTCCACCAACTAACCATTTACAAATACAAAATTACTTTTAAAAATCGTGTAATTTTTATTAGATGATTTAGTGAATATTCTCAACAACTACACCCAATTCAGTTTTAAGGAACTTAAATGGTGATTTTTTTTTCTTTCATCATTATAAACTGCATCATCACCAGGGCCTTCTTTAAGGTTTCTGCTGAAACTTCCTAAATATGTGTGAATTTTACAAATCTGATGATTGTCTTAACTATAACTCAAAGAATGTTTTTAATTATCTCAAGATTATTTGAAATTTCAGAATTAATGATTGGATTATAAAGAAATAAAAATTACATCCTAAAAGCAATATAATATCTTTAACAATACATGAAAAATAAATTTTAGTTAGTATATTTATTTTTATCAAAATAAAATTATTTTTTAAAGCGCACATGATATCATATACTTTAAAATTTACCTTTCTGTTCAACTTTTGGAAACTCTCCCACTTTTATTTTACTTGATACTATTTTATCCTTCTGTCACTATCCTTTCCAACTTCCCACTATCACTAAATGTTTTATCTCTGTCAGATTTTTCTGAGGTGCATGCAGGTGTCTGGAAAGGATTTGTGGAGCTTCCTCTCTAGCATTTATAAGGAATCAGTACCTTCTGAGCTAGCAACATAATGAATCTTAAATTCATGGCCATAGCAATGCACTATTATTTATTGAGATTTTACTATAATTAAGCTACTTAGTAGTACATTCTTTAAAAGTGCTATTTCATTTAATTCTCTCCACATCACTGTGAGCTAGTCACTTCTATTCTTGTTTCATTTCACTGATGAGAAACTGAGGTTCAGAGAGGTTTTCCCATATTTTTGTAGCTGTTAGAGGAAGAGTGATATCAAAATTTATTATTTTTTAATTCTTTCAAGTGGGTCTTTTAACTCACAATTAGTTATTTTTTAATAAATTTGTACTGTACATACACTGTAAAATTGATAAAATGGAAATTGCCCATCATTGTGTATTTAGAAATTATTTTAATTTCTAACAATTTTAAGACAATAAAACATGACATAGACTAGTAATGTGTTACAGACCATAATGTGAAACTGTGCAAATAAGTCTTTATCTTAAAATATTTAAATGGTCTCAATGGTCCACTCTTTTTTAAAGCCATTATAATAAAGTCAGCTAAAGTAGAACTATTTACTGTCTCTGTAAACAAAGCTTTGGGAGCAGCATGACAATAAAAATAGGGCATTTTCTTTGTGCACCAAAGTACCCCAAAGTCCTCTAGCCACAATGGTGACTGAGCTGGCCATCTGCAGGGAGAGGGGATGCTTGGTTCAAGGCTTATGCTGATTGTCCCATGCAGAATCTTCCCCAGTAGAGAACCTTTGAATTGTGTCCTTGAACCACTATCAGGCAGAAGTATCACCTTCCTTTCTGAATGTCCGAATCTTTTGCATCAGCAAGAGAGGCAGCTACAGGTTGCTTCAGGTGACCAGGCAAAGTAGTGAGATGCAAAACTGGTAAAATTATATACAAATATTTTACCCAAGATCCCTTAAGAGGTGTAAAAAGCAAATAGGAAAATAAAATATGCAAGAGTTTCCGGGACAAAAGAATGACGTGAGCAAAGTTAGGAAGTGGAAAATTTAGGTAGTGCTAACCATGTTTAGAGGCGAGTAACCACAGAGCTTCTTGCAGGGAAGAAGTAGATGCTTCTAAGAGTGTTTGAAAATAGCAGAATGGTCACTTTGAAAATAATTAATAAGGAGTTTGGAGGTTAAGATGTAGTCTATAAGGAAGTCTTGGGAGATTTTGGGAAAACAGTTGATCATTTGAAAGGAATGGCGTTTTAGGAAGAATAATCTGACTGCAGCCATGAAAATAATTTAAAAATGGAGGCAGGGAAGCCAATAACAAGTTCAAAAGCCAGCACAGTTTCCAGGGTATAAGATAGATGCTGTAATGAAATAAAATAGGATTATTACGATGGAGAGATTAAAAATCAAAATGTTCTAAGGACAAAAGAACAATTAAGATAATTTGGTAATAGATTCGAATTGAGATTGGCATGTCTATTAAAAATATTATGACTTCAAAAACATTCTCTGACATACTGATATCAAGTTGGAAATTCAGATCTGTAACAGAGAAAAGAGTTTGGTAATAAAAATTGAGAGTAGATTGATGTGGATGTGATTGCTCAGAAAAATCTTTTAGAATGTAAAAGAAAGTCAAGGGCTGAGTAAGAATAAGTCATTTATGTGCTTTGGGGAATTTGAAAATCTTAGATTACATGGCTTCTGAATATCTATGAGCCTCACTTCTTAAGGCCTCTGAATCACAAATAATTAAAAGGTGTTATTCTATGCAGGTAGTTGTGAGAGCATCTCTGTGATAATTTTATCTTTTTTACCTGTTTACTCTCAGTGGGCTCAGTCCTGCTGGATTTGTTATGTTTAACAAGTAACAACACATATTGCCTACAGCACTGCTTTTTCTATTTGGACTCTAAGACATTGCCAAATCTTTTAATCCAGTTTCATAGCACTCAGTGTGCCTCACAAGTGGAGTAGTACTATAAGTGGTCTACGTTTGTGGATGATTTTTATTTTAATTTTTATTAGCGTAGAATCATCATTATTATAATACTATAGCTGACTTTCAGTTGAGTTAGTCTCTGTTCCCATGAGTGATGGGATCACAGATATTTGGTCAGGCTGTCACTTGTCATATGAATGTGTCAGGGATAAAAATGTAAAAAGGATAACATTTTAAATATAGTGTTTCTCAACATGTAAACCATACACTACTTGTTGAGCTTGATAGTCTGTCAAATGTCACAAACTACGTGGTGGCTTAAATGAAGCAGCAATGAAGTACTTTTGTTCACATATATCGCACAAACTGGAAAAGTAAGATTAATTACTATTTTAATAGATACTCTATTGTACTGTTAATAATCATTGCATTTTGAAGGTTATGTCTATGCTAAAAAGACAATATTGATCAGGTTTTCTCAGAACACATTCAAAAAAAGCTTAATTTTTTTCTTACTTAATGTTCATATTATTTGCATTTATTGCTAATGTGGTTTAAGTGTGCATTTGCCATTGTTACTATTATGTTGTTTTACCCACAAGTCATTAGAAATGAACCAAAACCTTGAAATAATTCATTGGAATATAAATGTAATGATACAATCAATCATGAAGTTATAATCCAAATTATGACCATACTATATTTCAAGTGCAGAAGGTAAAACTATATATTCTCAGAGAAGCAAATTAATAAGTGTGATGACTTTGCACAGCAGCCAAAACAGAAAATGATATGATAGGCATTATGAAGATAAAAATATTTTAAAATTAGATTTTATTGGATTGATGATTTTTTTACATTACCCTGAAGCTTTTTAGGTTAGCTATATCTGCCAATTTGGGGCATGAACTTTTGCTTAATTTTCAAACAGAGCATAATAACCTTTCTGGTAAACTAATTGAATTGTTTCAGAACAATCACAATGCTTACAAAATTGATTACTGTTATTTTTGCCAAAGGCAAGGAAGAGATCAGCAGCACTTCAAAGGCATCATTAAAGTTACATTTTCATAGTAACATGGTTTCTGAGAGTATTATAACAACTGCGATATTATACCCCAAAAACCATGTATGAGAAAATTCTTTTATCAGATGACACTGTGGATTCTGGTATATCATTAGCTTACAATTTGGATGAGCAAATACAGAGTCTATGTGCGCTAACAATTATTTCACCTAATAAAACCACTGAAATGACATAATGGATTGTACATCAATAAGAAAACAGGCTTGATGACTTTTTTCTGATTATCACGTGAAATTTTGTGCTACAGGAAATTAGGCAAAGTTATTTTACAAATTATTATGGAAAATTAAAAAGGTATATTGTAATCAGTAATGAAAACACCTGAGTATTACATCTTGAAGTGGTTTCCCCTGAAAGACAATCTACATACTGTGACTATTTAGTTAGTGGTCAGATATACACCTCTGGATCTGAGTTTTGAAGAAGTATTGAAGCAGTCAATGATATGAAGGTGAACAGAGGACCAACACTTTTTGTGTGTAGTTTGAGGTATCGTATGGCAACTCTGGGTTTGTGCTTTTAAATACTGAACTATCATGGCTCCCAAGAAGAATGTGCTTTGCACAAGTTTTTGAAATTTAAAGTGAACATTTTTTAAATTCTTGCAGATCAAAATTTAACTTGCTCATTTCATATGTTAGCAATATTTTAAAATCTGTCTTAAGACAAAAAATTTACATACCATATAATTAACCAATTTTAGGTACAAGCCAATGATTTTTAGTAAATTTATAAATTGTGCAACCATCTCCATAAAACAATTTTAGAACATTTCTGACATCCCCAAAGCTCCCTCACCCGCCTTTGCAGTCAGTCGCTGATCCTACCTCCAACATTAGCAGCCACCAAATCTGCTTTCCATTTCTTTCATTACCTACCTTATTGTAGCGCCCCCATCCCCCCAGGCGGTGGACAGGTACGGGTCTGTGGCCTGTTAGAAACTCGGCTGCACCACAGGAGGTAAATGACAGGCCAGGGAGCAAAGCTTCATTTGTATTTAGCCGGTCTGCAGCGCTAGCATCACTGCCTCAGCTCCACCTCAGATCATCAGGCATTAGATTCTCATAGGTACACCTGTCCATGGTGCCAAAAATGTTGGGGGACTGCTGCCTTATTGCACTAGTGAGAATTATCTGAATACTTCTGTGAACAGGTATACTTTCCTTGTTCACAATCTTAAGGAAAAGGCATTCAGTCTTTCACCATTAAATTTGAAGTTAGATTTCATGGCTGCTTTGATATAAAGCTGAGTACAGTTTTTTTAATGCTAGATTGTTGATAGTATTTTTTTTTTTTATCATGATGAGTTCTATTGGATTTTATCAAATGATTTTTTTTGGTATCTATTGAAATGGCAGCATTTTAAAGTTATTGATTTTCCACTCACCACTGCTTTAGCTGCAACCCATACATTTTGTTATGATATGTTGATGTGTATTCAGTTCAGAAATTTGCTGTTTTTTTTTTCATGATTTCCTCTTTGATAAATGTGTAATTTAGAAGTGTGGCATTTAAACAAATATTTGGGGATTTCTCAGTGTTTCTCCCCTCCCCGCTATGGTGGATTTTGAATTTCATTTTGTGGTGGTTGAAGTACATCCTTTGAATGATTACAGTAAATTTAAAATTATTGATGCTCTTTAATGTTTTATTTTCCTGAATAATGCTTCACATACACTTGAAAAGAATAGGTAGCTCCTATTGTTGAATGGAATATTCACGATGTCAGCTTACTCAATTTAGTTGGTAATGTTGTTTTAGTTATCTACGTCTTTACTAATTTTCTAATTGGTTTATCAGATATTAAGAGTGGGGTATTTAAATCTCCAAATACAATTGTTAACTTGTATATTCTTTCAATTTTGTTATTTTACTTTATGTATTTTGGGATTTATCATTACATGTATATATATTTAGGATTATTATGTTTCCATTATGTATTTGCAATTTTATCAATATCAAACACTCTGTTTCTAACAATATTTCATATTTTAAAGTTTATTTTCTCATTCCTATATTCACTCCAGCTCTGTTATCGTTACCTGTTTACATGGGGTAACTATTTTCCATCCATTTGCTTTCTTCCTATTTGTGTTTCTGAATCTAAAGCATGTTTCTTGTAGACAGAATATAGTTGGATCTTGTTTTATATCCAGGATGACAATCTCGCTATTTAGTGCAAGTGATAGTCCTTTCATAATTCTGTAGTATTGATATGGTTTTATTCATATCTGTGATTTTGTCTTTGTTTTCTTTAGGTCTCGTGAAATTTGTTCCTTTCTTCCATACTTAATCCGTGTGTGTGTGTGTGTGTGTGTGTGTGTGTGTGCGTGTGTGTGTTTAACAAATTTTTGTTTGGTACCATTTTTACTCCTCTGATTTTGTTTGTGTGTGACAGCGATGGAGGTACACTTTACATACTCTGTACTTTATGTGTATAAGTCAATGGTTTCTTAGTGTTCATTTGCAGTTAATACCAACTCTCGTCTTCAGTTGTAGACAACCACTGATATACTTTCTGTCTCTATAAATTTACACTTCATGCAAATAGAACCATACATTATGCAGTCTTTTGCATCTGTTTTTTTCTCTTAGCATAATGTTTTAAGTTTATTAATATAAGAGTATACATTAGCAGTTCATCTTTTTAAAAACTAGTAAATGGTGTTCTACTGTATGGGTATATCAAATATTGTATATCATTTTATTAACTAATATGTATTTGGATTATTCTCAGTTTGAGATATTATAAAAAATGCATTCACACATATTTTTTTTGTGGATATATAGCTCATTTCTGTTGGATAGACTCCTAAGAATATAATTGCTTAGTTGTTTGTCAAGTATTTATTTAAAGTTTTAAGAAACTGCAAATCTTTCTTTCAAAGATATTGTACCATTTAAAATCCCAGCAGCATTATGTGAACATTCCTGCTCCTTCACATCATCACCAGCTCATGATATAGTCTGTTTTTTTTTTTTTTTTATTGTGGCCATTTAGTAGGTGGGTAGTGCTATCTCATTTTTATTTTAATTTGATCATTATTTATTTTTTAATTATTTAAAATATTTAATTATTTTAAATATTTTAATATTTTGAAAATTATTTTAATTATTTAATTATTTAATCATTATTCTAATGATTGTGGAATATTATCCATTGATATATCTTCATTGATGAAATATATATTTAAATCTTTGGCCCATTTAAAAAACATGTCTTTTGTCTTATTGTTGATTATAAGAGTCCTTTATATATTCTGGATATGATCCCATTATCGAGTATATATTTGAAATATTTTCCTCTAGTCTGTGATTTGTATTTTCCATTTCTTACTGGTGTTTTTTGATGTATAATAGTTTTAATTTTAGTTAAGTTCAATTTATTAATTTTTTGTGGCTCATTCTCTTGGTGACTTGTCTAAGAACTCTGTCCAACTCAAAGGTCATGAAGATTTTTTCCTATATTTTTGCCTTCAAGCTCTATAGTTTTATCCTATTTATTTAGATATGGGATCAATTTGACTTAATTTTTGTATATAGTTTGAAGGAAGTGTCTGTTTTTTTTTTTTTTTTTTTTTTTTTTGCATATTGATATCCATTATCTCAATGTTATTGGCTAAAATTTTTATCTTCTGCCCCACTGAATTAATTTGAGCTCTTTATCAAAAATCAGTTGACCATAAATATAAGGGTATATTTGGGACTCTTAAATTTGTTCTTTTGGTCTACATGCTTATTCTTATGCCAATACAACACTCCAGTTGGTATTGAGTTATAATGTTTTGAAATCATATAGTGTAAGTCCTCCAATTTAGCTCCTCTTTTTTCAAAATTATTTGATTGTTTTGGGTTCTTTTTATTTCCATATATATTACAGGATCATCTTGTCCATTTCTCCAAACTATTCTGCTGGTATTTTAATAAAGATTTCATTAAATTTATAGGACATTTCTGCAGAATTGCTGTCTTGACAATACTACTTTTTCCAATTGATGAAGATAAAATGTACTTTATTTAGAATTTCTTCAGTTTTCACTGCAAAGTTATGTAGTTTTCATTGTACTAGTCTTTTACTTTTTTGTTAAATGCATTCCTAAGTATTTTAGTCTTAGAAACTATTATATGTGAAATTTTCTTGATTTTACTTTAAGATTGTTCATTGCTAGAATATATAAATAATTGATTTTTCTAGATTTTTTTTTTATCCTCTGACCATACTAAACTCATTTATTAATACTAGTAAATTTTTGCTGGACTTGTTGGGTTGCGATTCTCTACATATAGGATCAACTTCGCTGAATATAAAATATATTTTTTTTTCTTCTTTCCAATTTGGATTTTTAAACTTTTTTGTTTTTCTTTATTCTTCTAGCCATAACCTCCCATGAAATGTTGAATATAAGTGTCCAAAGTGAATATTTCATTTTGTGTAGCAATTTTTCAAGGGATAGAGTCCTTTGAATATATTTGGGGACACAAGCTTACTATTTTATATATTTGCCAATATAGAAATGTAGAAATAATTGTAAAATATTTGTGACACTATTTAGTAATGTTATTAAAGCTACTATAATTTCCTTTTATTCCATATTATGTAAGGTTTTAATATATTTGCTCTAGATTTACATTATTTAGCTATATGATATATATTTTTATATCACTTTTTAAAGATAACAACCTAGATAAAATAAATTGGGAAACTCAGTTTATATTCATTCACGACAATTTCTGCTAGCTTCTTTATTTTAGGAAAAATCTCATCCTATACAAGAGCAATGAATTAGGGGGGAAAGGAAGACAAAGAAGAGGTTTATTCTAATGGTAAATTACATAAATTATTCATAGTGAAACTGTTAAGAAGTCAGTTTGAACCACCTTGCTATATCTTGTATTAAGACTTATTTCTCCTCAGGAACTTAATTTAATGGTAGCTTGATTTCATCTATACTTCTATAATTTGCCCTGTTTCGTAGGGCACCCGATATTGTATAGTAAACTCACTTAAAGCATCTTTTCGTGTTTTGTACATGCTATTCACTTTTCAGTTCTTACCCTTCTATACAGGAGACAGGAAATTTAAATTGTAGGCTATATCTGTTAAAAAGTGATGAAGGGAGGAGGCAACTTGAGAAATAAGTTATTGTATGTACAAAATAGTAAGCTATGTTAATTACTAGCTGTTTTTCTCAGACTGACCAAAAGCATTAATCAACACATAATCCTTATTACCTCTGAATTTTTTGTTTCATAAAACAGTGTATAGTAATTTACTTTTAAAGTTAAGAGTGTAAAGATTCTTTTGGAAAAAAATTGTAAATATTTTTTCATTACTACACTAGACAAAGTAGCCTTAATAAAACTGCATTTCTTAGTAGAATTATTGACATTTTTTGTAAGGCAGAGACCTTTAATGAGATCTCAATCAAAGGACATACTTCAGTAATGATACATGAATTAATCAATGCTGATCAAATAAATCTACTCTAGGCCATTTTGGATTTCACTTTATAAGTAGCTGCTCAGGTCAAAAGATTAACAAGTTCATAAATGACTACTAATAGCATTTCACTTGACTATGCATTTGTATCTAGCTAATTGTACAAGACAGTATTTGAAAGTACTTCAGATTGCAATTTATTGTAGTGTTGAATTCCTTAGAGAAGGAACATAGCAGGGAAAACAATATAAATCAAGGCTTAATCTAAATAAACCATGCAAAAATACTAGTTATATTGAGTTTCATGCAATTGAGAGAGAACATAGACAAATACTAAATAGTAATATTAAGACTATTTTGAAAAATACTTTCAAAAAATTTGAAAGTAACCAAATTCTATTTTGATAGTAATTATCAATTTCTTCCAATGCTTGTCAAATCATCCTTATTCCTTAGATAAAGATAATTTTTATTCATTGCTCAATAATATTTTTCATGGAGAGTGACAACATTAACACTTTCAGAGGTCCAAGCCAATATTATATATAAAATATTATCATTATTACTTTGTGATGAGAGCAATATGATCTTTATTTCAGGGCTCATATTAGTGGTGCTTTCAATTATGTTATCAAAGAAGAAATAGTTACTTAAATCGATTTTAGAGATTATTAATTTTTAGCGCTATTGATCAATAAAATAGTTGATCTTCACCTTTTATGATGAACGCATGTATAAATTATAGTCTCCCCACATCTTTCTCTTGGTGTCCATCCTTGCCACTCCACGATTTCTGTCTTTGTTTCAGGGTTTTCTACGTTTAGCCTATATGAGATACATTTTTAGGGGAGAATATTTTATGATTCCTTTTCGAACTTAAAGCAGAAGCTTTGAAAATAAATTTAAGTAGATATCTTCAGTATATTTCAATATCATTGTAAATAGGTATTTAAACAGTTCTCACGTCACTTAGAATTTCAGTAAGAAGACAATGAGTGTAAGTAAAAGACTCCTACTTGGATTCCACCAGTTAGTCATGAAGTTAAGCTACTCTCTTCATCTGGTTTAAGCCACTAAATCCCAGTTCAGTTGATCCATTTCTGAACTCCACCTCTTTTGATGTTATAATACTAAGTCTACTTCTCTATCCCTGTCTCAATTATTTAACTATATTGTTTTTTAAAGAAATATGCAATGAAATTACACAAGATTATTAAAAGATACAATGGCACTTCTCTATTTTATAGGTAAACTGTAACAATCCTTATTTCAGATATTGATTACCTGTCTTGCTATCCCCATTCATATTTTGAATAAATTATGTAACATTTTGGTTAATGTATTTATGCACTATTAGTATAATATAATGATCATTATTTTTTCTGTTATCCCTTCATAGAATGTATATTACAGTATAGCTACTCTGAAATTACCATTCAGGAGAACCACAATACAAATACAATTTCTACAGATTACTTCATAATTATACTTCAAGTTACCATGTAGTTCAATGACTAATCACCATGTTACTTGCAATTTTTATATCTTGTAAGCCTGCAGTTTAAAAGACAGAAATAATCAGATAATTAGCCTTTGATTACATGGTAGTCACCCTGTTCTTAAATGTACTTAAATGGTCAATAATTACCATGTAATTACAGAGCAATTATTGTAGTGCATTCACACCACCATATGTAAGGCACTGTCAGTGATTTTATCCCCTATGTTTAGGGATTTATGACTCAGGCATAGAAAGGTCACTGCAAGCTGCATTGGGGAAGAACTGCCTGAGAAAGTGGGGTCATTTCGTAAAGGTGAAAGCAGGTGGCAGTCCATTGGAAAGACCGATTAAAGAAAAGGAGTGGTGACTTTTTTTCTGAGATTTTTGACATAGCTAATAATTACAAAATATGTACAGGAAGAGAAAATCCAGAGTTTATAATGACTTGAAATTTTTTGAAGTCCATCAACTTGTTCTTTTCAGCAAGCCATTTTTGCTAAGGTATCTTTTTTCACTTTACCCAAAGATTTTTTTTTTTTTTTTGGCTGCTAATAGACCATTTTAAGTTACATAGTACAAGGTTCACAGACTAAAACTTTCCATTTCTCTTCCATATAGCAAGAAATTTTAAGTGCCAGCACCTGGCACCTCAGCAAAAGATCATACTTAGCACATTTTCTTTTTATTGCGCTGTTGCATGGCAAGAATTGATAATTTTCCACTCGGAGAGTAAAAAAAAAAAAAAAAATGCAAAAAATGCTGCTTTAAAAATAGTTTTACATAGTTGTATTTGCCTACTGAACTGTGTAATTCATTTAATTCTATAATGTTTTATTTTCTACATGTTTATTTTCATTATAATCATATTTCATCAAAAGGAATTGGCATTATTTTTGTTAACAGGGAAAATTTATATTTTAATCCAACCAAACTTATAACACTTTATGGTAATATTGTTCTATACTTTCTTTGAACCTTCCAAAAGTGATTCAGACAGGGTTACGCATATTAAAGAACCCAGTAAAAAATTTTGAAATCCATTTTAACCTTAACTCTCTCAGTGCATTCTCTAGTGCCAAAATTGGCAAAGTTGCTGATTCACTAGCAAATTGCCTATTTACTTTTACGATTTTTAAATTTTCAGCTTTTCTTTGATTGGAGATGCTAAAAGCTAAGGAGACTACAAAATAGGGAAAAAATTTCCTCAACTTAAGTCTTTTAAACCAGATATTTATTCAGGTTTCAGTCTATCCCCAATGCTTTTTTGTATACAGTGGACAATGAAGAACAAATGAGCTTTCTGTGTAGTTGTAGAGTTGATATCAGTCATTCTAGAGATCAGGACTAAGATATACAAGCAAGTCTACAGCCATGCTCTCCTGAACAAACCCGATCCCATCTGATCTCGGAAGCTAAGCAGGGTCGGGCCTGGTTAGTACTTGGATAGGAGACCACTTAGAAAGACCAGATACTGTAGACATTAAAAAAAAAAAAAAAAAAAAAAAAGATATGCAAGCAAATTCAAGACCATCTTTGAACATAAATGCTGAGGACATTTAGAATAAGATAAAAATCCTTGAAAACTAAATAAATGAATTGAATGTGTCATTACTTGTAGGCTTTGTAAGTACACAAAAGTAGATCAGTTAGCTCTTTAAGCAACCATACTTATCATTATCATTTAATTTTTTTAAAAAAGGGTAGGAGAAATAGGTAAACTGTTAAGTAAAAAGTAGTGTTTACTTATATCATAGTGTGTGTGTGTGTGTGTGTGTGTGTGTGTGTGTGTGTATTTACCTCTGACCAATTTTGGTTTGCAGATATGAAGGCTTAAAATTCATTATTTTTCTATGATTAATTGCTCTACATGAAGAAAAGTTCAAAGCAATTTGATGAAAAATGCATTGCTTGCCATCCTACCACTTCCTTGGGCTTTATAAGCAACTCGAGGTTTTAAACAGCAGCTTATGACTGTGGCGCTCTTACGCATTGTCACATTCAGCACACATTACTTGAAATTATTTATGCTAAAATTGTTTTTAATTGAAAAGCTATTCCTTATCATAATACCTTCCTCAGATCCATAATTTCTTGTTTTGTTTGACTTTTCCCATTATTTGTGTTGTAATCCTTTGGGAGTAATTAGAATTCAGGCAGTTGTAAATCAGAACTCACTTTAAAGTTTTGCTTCTCAGTGAGGAGTGACTGTGTCTCTCCAGTGACATCTGGCAGTGCCTGGAGACATTTTTGTTCCTCACAACTTGGAAGGGGAATGTTCCTGGCTTCTCTTAAGTAGAGACCAGAGATGTTGCTAGATATCTTACAATATACAGTACAACTCTCCACCAAATTACTCAGCCCAAATTCCATAGTGCTGAGGTTGAGAAACCCTGCTTTTAAAGAATGAGTATACATTGATCTTAAGAGTTTATAAGAAATCGCATTATTTTAACAGAATGTTTTTTCCTTGAAATTATTTAAAATATATACAAGTGAAAAAAATATATGTATTTGAATTTAAAAATAATATTACAAAAAAATAAAAGAAAAATTAGTCCACTTGGCTTTTTGGGAGTGGGCACATATTTATCAGCATATATAAAATGCCATACTAAATCAGTATTCTTAATGCCTTAAAATTTCCCCTTTTTAATGCTATTTTTCCTTAAATAATGTTCCTTTATAACTTAACCATGGACCTAATTGTTATGATGCTATTAATACAGATCAATAAATCTTGGAAAATACATTGAAATAGATAGTTAGCTTAGTAAATTAAAAAAGACCAAAAATATTTTTTTCTATTGCAAAAGGAAAACTATTTTTCTCTTCCTACTGATTACTTCTTTTGAATTGTCAACGTCTCTACATCCATTACAGCAATTGGATCATCACATCTAGCCTACTATCAACAATGTTATGAGTCTAATTTAAAGGTCATTAGACCAAGTCACTTAAGTGACCTGCCAAGGACATGTACCCAATCATTAGCTGAGAGAGAATCCCTTGTTGGGCAGAATAATTTTTCCTCTGCTACTTAATGGAGACAACTTGATAACACTGTTCAGGACATGGTATAAATGTAGCAAAAGAGTGTAATTTCCAGAACAGTCGTTTGTATTTCCAGAGGTCTAATGGAGTACTCAAAATGTCTTCTTTTTCATTTGGGACTAAGGTCACATATGCACCTTGGTGCTGCATAGGAACAAATCAATATGAAGTTTAGAATCATGCATAAAGAAGTTTTTAATTGGAGCAAGAGATTGGACAAAAGAAGAAATATTGACCTACTTGTTTAGAAACGGCTGTTCTATTTTTATTTGTGGCAGGCCAGCAAACCAGAGATTATAATTAAAAATAACTTACCAAAGTGGTTCAAAGTAGTAATAGTAAAAAACAAAAAACAAAAAACAAAAAAAAATGAACAAAAAATTTTTATTACAAAAACTATACTACAAAATAGAGAAAAAATTATAATGAAGGTAATGTACTTATCAAGCAGCTTCAATAATGAGCACCATCTTGCCAACCTGTATTTTATCTATAAATATTTTAGTATGTTTTTAACTGCTAAGGGAATTTTATATATTAGGCAGCTACCATGCTTTCATCACATCTAACAAAATTAACAATGATTCCTTAATATTTTCACAATTCCTATGGGAAACAGATGGCACATTCCAACTGGGATTTTTTAAAGTAGAGTTTAAGAAATGAACTATTTTTGGAGAAGTAGGTAGGATTTGGGGGATAACATAAGTGACAAAGGGTAGTTCAGTAGGTTGGCTTGGATCTGGGCAGAGTGTTGCTTTTGCTACATTCTTTTCCTGAATTCAACAAGGAGCCAGAGCAGTTACTTAATTTCAGAGAAAGGAACTATAACCAATCCACTGGGAATGCTGTTTTCCAGAACCACTGAATTTTTTTCAAGTTTAAATTTAAATTGTTAATATATCTCCTAAGAAACTGTTTTAGAATATAAAGTACTTATATTTTGGATATAATGCAATAATTATAAAATACAAAAAATGTAGTAATCAGTTCCTCAGCTCTTATTAAATTGATATGAAACAAACATTTTTAAAGTTTCCATTAGAAGAGGTACAAAATAGTCAGTTTATTCAGTATGCCTGTGTGCCTCCATCCAGGGCTGAGGATTGCAGGCAGATGGATAATTATTAGTTCTAGTCCCTATGACACATACTATAATAAATATTTTCTATATAATATATCATTTAGTTATTACAGCAACACACATTAAGATGAGGAATTGAAAACAGAGGCTAAGAACAGAACTTCTATGTTTTAAGAGAATTAAGTTGAATTAGATTTTGACAAATGTTAAAACATATTGTTACCACTAGCAAAACCACTAAGAAAATAACGAATGTAATTTTTAAAATCAGCAGAAAGATTAAATTGATACTCTAAAAATATTTATCATGAAAGAAGGTGGTAAAAGAGATGTTGAAGAACAAAAAGTCATGAGACATAGGAAACAGTAACAAAAATAGCAATACATAAATCTAGTGATATGAATACTTACATTAAATTGGAGTGGACCAAATACCCAACTCAAAAAGCAGAGATTGTCAGACTGGATCCAATTATAGTTGTATGTAAGTGGCTCACATTAAATTTAAATGCATAAATAGGCTAAAAATAACATAATGGTAAAAGAAATGCCATGCAAACAGTAACCATAAAAGAACTGGAGTTCTTAAATATGAGAACTCTGACACTTAAAGATGAGAACTATGGCAAAGAGCATTTTATGACAATTAGTAGGTTCTAAACGTATATGCACTTCTAAATGGAGTGCCTCTAAACGTATGAAGCAAGAACTGAAAGAGTACAAGGAGAAATGAAAATTTTAACAGTATTGCCTGGATTTTTCATTCTTCCACGCTTAGTAATTTATAGGGAAACTAGACTGAAAATGGCAAGGATACAGGAGTCTTGAATAACACTGTCAACCAACTAGATTAAATTGGCATATAAGGAACATTCCACCAAGTTACTGTAGAGTATACACATTCTGTTCAAACATTCACACTCATGGATCATTTTCCAGTATAAATCATTTGCTATTCCACAAGCAAGTGCCAATGAATGTAGAAATATTGACATCATACAAGGTGTTACTTTGACCACAGCAAAATTATATTTAAAATATAACAAATAATAAGAAACCCCAGAGAGTGAAAATTTAAAAAAGACTGCTAATCGCCCATGATTAAAGAAAAATCATGAAGATAATTTAAAATATTTTAACTAAATAGAAATGAACCCCAATATAAAAAAAAAGGGATGCCACTAAAGCAGTTTTTAGAGGGAAATTTGAAGATTTAAGTATCTGTATCAGAAAAGAAGAAATCACAGACTTAAATTTTAATCTTAAGAAATCAGAAAAAGAAAAGCAAACTAAATCCAAAGGAAACAAAAGTAATGACAAATATTAGAACATAAGTCAATGAAATATAAAGTAGAAAAATAATAGAGAAAATCAATGCAACCAAAGATTTGTTTTTTGATAAGATGAAAAAAAAAAAAAACCTGACAAATCTTAGCTAGACTGACCAAGAAAATATGAGGAAAAAGCACATTACCAAAATTTAGAAAAATAATTATAAAAACTATAACCTTCTCAAAACTGGCAAAAATTCTTGTGAATTTGAGTTAAGCAAAATGTGCTTAGACACAATGGTAAAAACATGGCCCATAATTTTAAAATTGATAAAAACCAGTAAAGTTAAAAAATATTTACCCTTTAGAAGACATTAGAAAATGAAAAGATGAATGAGGTAGAGTGGGGAAAATATTTTTAAATCATTTATCTGATAAATGTATTTTTACAGATCATATTAATTTTATCCAAGAATAATAAGACACAATAAAAAAAAAAAAAGAAAAGGACAAATGACTTGAACATTTGACCAAAGAAAATACTTTTAAAGGTTAAGCACTTGAAGAACACATTATTAACCATTAGGGGAAATGCAAATTAAAATAACAATGTGATACTACTACATACTCACTAGTAGGCTATAATCAAAAGCCACATAACATTAAGTGATGGAGAGAATGTGCAAGACAGAATCCTCATTAATTTCTGGGAGGTTAAGTGAAACAGCCCCTTTAGATAACAGTTTGGCAGTTTCTTAAAAAGTTAAATTCCACACCTAGAAATATACTCAAGAAAAATTAAAATGTGTGTCTATGCATTACTTGTATGTTTATTATACTTCAGGCTCATGAGTTTTTCCTTTTCATCGAAACAGAAGACATGGTATGTAGGTCAGTGGAGAAGCAGCAACAGCAGCATCACCTGGGAAAGTATTGGAAATGCAAATTTTAGACCCTACCGCAGACCTACTAAATCACAAACTCTGGGCCAGGGGTCCAACAATCTGTATTTAACAAGACTCCTAGGTGATTCTGGTACATGCTAAAATTTGAGAGACAGCGTACCTTCAGATTCCTTTAGTGGTGTAGTTCTTTCTCCTGAGAAAAAGCTCATAACTCCCAAGTCCCCATAAGCCAAATGCTCTTTTAAAAATGGTTTTTAAAATGTTGAATCAACAAATGGATAAAAAGTATTACATATAAAATTCTAAGTTTCACAATTCCCTTGAACAAAATCACAAAACGAGACAATACTGCTATCGCCTTGCCTATGTGGAGTATTGAGCTTGAACAGACTCTGAGTATTCTTTGAGGCAGCATGGGTTTTTCACTGCGCCACACAACTTTCTTCATCTTCACTCTGTATATGGCTCTTCACAATCTGATTTGCTTACTCTTGATCTTCAATATAACCCTAGACTACTTGAGTAGAAATTATACATTTTGGAAAGTACAATGAATTCTTCAAGTATGCGAAAAGGATTTTTAAGATAGTATGGCTGTAATGGTTCTGGGGGAGAGTATTTATAATTAGGTTACCAATAATAATAAATAATAATAAATTTATTATCCATAATAAATTTATATTTGAATATTTAAATAAAAAATATTTTTCAGTTATAATAAAATGTTCTGGAATGCAAGTAATAGTTGAGTTTAATTCAACTAGTGGAATTAATTTAATTTTATAGTCATATTTTTAATTAGTCCAATTACTATGTTCAAATTATGTGCTTTTTTAAGTTTATTTTTTTGTTTCATGTGCTAGGAATTGCAACAAGTTTACTCATTCCTAGAATGATAGATTGTTTTGTTTACTTGTGAGACAATTGTTTTTTTTTTAATTCTAACTTTTACCCTAGAAATTTGGAAAGAGTAATCATTTTACATTTCTCTAATAACCCTGTCATTTATTCATAATCCAAGTAGCCTTAAGAAAAATAGTCAAGGTGATTATTTAAATAATTTAATGATAAAGTTCTTATTTTTAGATGAAAAGGCATAAGGTTGAGTATATTGGCCAGATTGTAGCAATGTTGGGTATACTTTGATGTTAGACACTCAAAATGTGAAATGTATTGTTTTTTTTCCTCTCTGATTCATACATTTTTGGATGAGGTACCTAAATTCTTTTTTGAAACCAGTTGATATGCAAGTTAATAGATAAATGAAAAGATAGTATAATAAATTTTAATTATTAAACATATTAGATTGTTTGATTTACTTTCTGATTTATTCATAATACTAGAGAGAAAAAGTGTTTGGTCTACCTGTTAGGAACACCTAAGAGACAATCTATCTCAAATCAAACAACTTCTTAACATGGGACCTTGAACTCTGCCATAACTGATCTCGTTATTTTCCTGGCAAGTAATCACAGAATCTGCTAAAATAAGTTTTCTCAGAGATGTTGAGTATTTCCATTTTTATTTTTGTTTTTAATATTCGTTATCTGACATTCTAACACTCAAAACATGGGAAGTGTTACTTAAGAGAGTATTTATTGCTGAGGAAATGTCCCAGCTTTGACTGGGAGATCTTGATGTCACTAACCTTTATTCTAATTATCTTTTCAATGGGAAATTAATAATACCTTTCTTGTAAAGCTGTGGTAAAAATTAATTGAGAACATTCATTTTATTTATTTGATACAAGGTAAGATTAAAGGTTCATTTGATACAAAATAAGATCTCAATATATGTTAAGTAATATCTTCATGATTATGAGAAGTGTCTGTTTTGCTAATAAAAGAATATTGAATCACTTGCTTGTTTTATAATTAGGTTACCAATGCATAATAAATTTTATATTTGAATATTTAAACAAAAGATTTTCAGTTATAATAAAATGTTATGGAATTCAAATAATAGTCGGAAATATTCACACATTGTCTCAATAATGCTGTTGATAGTACTAGTGTTCTAGTAGTGTGTAGCTTTTAAGAAAGTCAAATTAATATTCTATTTCTTAAAAGTCATTTCGAGGTGGGGATATGATCCTCATGTTTGTTTTCATTTGTCAGTGCTGAATTTAAATTTTTAAATTTTGGAAGACAACTTTCATTCACTTTTTTTGTACGTGCAGGCAGGGAGTACCTGCATGATTCAATAAGGAGATCGAAGTTTGATTTATTATTTACATCATAATTTAGAAAGCTACCAAAGAATTTCATTGGCTAGAACCACAAAAGCCTTGTGATTTAAAGAGTACCCCAACGTAATTAGTTCTTAAGTTAATTAGTAGATTTTATTGGCATTTTATACATGTTTAACATTTACATTTTCTTATGGATATAAAGATTTTCATTGAAAAGAAATGGAGCTTTAAAAAGAAATTCAGACTTTTTTTATTTTTTTATTTTTTTTAAATAACTGCCTAAAAATGTCTGAAGACCAAAAGCGATAGCAGCAAATTAAGGTACAAAATAGCAGGTAGAACATTTAGCCACTAGTTATCAATAGAACATATTAACTATGAAGAACATATTTATATTTAGAAAACCACCCATATGCTCATCATTTACATTTCTTTCTATCTCCCTTTAACTAAATGAAACATTATGTTAGGTCCTAGGGAGTATATAAAGATGAACAACATTTATTTTACCTGTAAAAACACTTAAAATCTAGTAAAATATTATACAGTTGACTCTTGAACAATGTGGGGTTTAGGGGTGCCGAAACCCCCTTTGCAGTCAAAATCTATGTAGAACTTTTGGCTTGCAAAGAGCTTAGCTAATAGCATACTGTTGGCTGGAAGCCTTACTAATAACATAAACAGTGGAGTGACACATTTTGTATGCTATATGTATCATATACTGTATTCTTAATAAGCTAGAGAAAACAAAATGCTATTAAGAAAATCATGAAGAAGAGAAAATACATTTATGGTGTTTATTGAAAAACAGTCTGCATATATGTGGACCTTTGCAATCAAACTAGTGTTAAAAGGTCACCTGTATTTCATTCATATTTAAATATAAACTTTTGAAATTACTCGTAATAAAAATATTTTCTTTAACCGCAGTGCTTAAAATTCAGTAGATGTATTGGAAAAATATTTTTAAATAAAATTGCTGTGTTGGTACAATATGAAAATACAGGTAATATTATGTAAGTCTTAATTGCTCCTAGAATTAGAGTTTGTCTGAAAGTCAAGCAAATAAACTCTCAAAGATCCTCTCTTCATCATGTTCACATGCTCAGAAAGTGGGATTACAAAAATTTGCATTTGATAAATGCAGAATAAGCTGTTGACATAAATATAATTGCTTTGAATAGACACTTTCAGCGGCTATGCCCCATGTAGATGAAAAAAACTTTATTTTATTTTTAATTAAACATAATACTCCCAAAATGTGGTCAAACCTACTTAATACATGTAGAAGATAGAATAATAAAGTATAGGTTCTGTCTTAATCACTCTGCTCTATTAAATATTAAAAGTCTATTATTAATAGCACTTTTATAATGGATGTAATTTTCTACCTTGAATGAAAACCTCATCTCCTTTCATGTGTTCATTGCTGAAGTTATATAATCTTTTCAATTCTGAATCTTATACCAAAGGAATTTTCTTTTGCCTATGTGCCATGTCTTCTTTGTATCAGTCCCAGTTCTTGACTTGTACTAAATACTCAATAATTACTCAATGAATGAATGAATGACCTCATGATTGAATGGAATGAAGGAAGAAATTAAAAAGAATAAATTGCCACAGAGCAAATTAAATAAGTTATTTCAGGTTTTGGTGTGTAAACTTTTGCTATCAGGGAGATTTTATGTTTTGTGGTGTTCAAACTATTGTAATGATTAGCTCGTTATAACTTATTTCTACGGTGTATTAATAGCCATTTTCTTAATTACATTCAATAGGGAAAAGCCGTAAAACTAAGTTTTTACAAGTTGCATATCTTAATTTGACAAAATCATGTAGTACTTACTAGCTTCCTTCTTTCAGGAATGGCTGGAAGCCACTCTCTAAAACCTGAGCTATCTATAGGAATGTTTTAAGACAAATAAAAGAGAAACTGAGTTTTCAGGATGAGATTTTAGAAAGAAGGTTTAAGAAAGCCACAGGCATTCTAATCTACCTCATGTCCAAGTTAAACTTTAAGAGTAAGCCTATTTCTTCACATTTTAACATCTTTCAAGAAAAGAATTATGATAAAACTTTACTCTCTGGTTAGTCTTGAATATGTATCACTTATTAAAATGCTCCTTGGTAATCAAAGAAAACCAAATAATTGTATCTTGTAAGAAATTAATGGTAAAGTGAATTTCTCAAACACCATTTTCTGTATGTTTGTTGTTCTGCAAACATGAGTATGTTGTTTTGGAAGTATGCATTCAGCCTTTGGTAAATGACAGGCAATGGACATAAATTTATGAGGAATCAAAACTAAAGTGCTGTCTGATCATAGAGGTGACTAAATGTGTGTACTAAATGCTATAGAATTTAAATAAATTATGCAAATGTAAAAGGATTTAACCACCCACATACAAAGGACAAGTTATTTTCTCCATGCTATATTGAAATCCCAAGCTTACATGCCAGTAGTCATATAATAAATGCTCACATGAAAATCGAATGTAATATTCCCACTCACATCTTAAATGGTAAAAATTATGTAAATAAACTAGTTCAACTCTGTACAATGGCAGGCTAATAGGATAATAACAATAGCCCCGGATTTGGGATCAGACCTGGGTTAAATATATACCTCACTGAGTCACTTTGAACATAGTAGGTTATTTAGGCTCCAAATGAATCTAAGAATTTCAACCTTGAGAAGTTACTATCAACTTATTTAATAGATACTGTCCTTGAAATCAATTTAATAGGATTGTCCTTAGTAAAGCTTATGAGTAAGAGATTCTGGGGGATTTTTACAACAGCTCCAAAGGGCCTTTGTTTCAATAACTATACTCGTATTTCTAAGATTTCAAAATCTGCTTGTTCCTCTGTCCTTAAAAAATACTTTTTCTAATACACACCTTCAGAAGGTATAGTAGCTTAACTTAACTAAGTGATAATGATTTAAGAAATTTTAGGCAAACTGGCAAAATAGCAGGAAAGGGATTCTTTAAGTAGATGTGTCATTTAAAGAACTTCAAATCATGTACTGTAGATTTTATGTGCCCACAAGCCCAATTCTGATAACAAAGTTTACTTGTTTGTAAAAATAATATACTGTTGATCACACAGAAGGTCAAAGAAGAATATTTAATAGAGCCACAATTTGAAGCCTATTGTGCAAACAATCTTTAGTCCTAGCGCATAGCTTATTGACATCCGTCTTCTATTTTTATTGTACAGTTTAATATGAATAAATCCAAAATACACTTTTTCCCTTTATTTATAACTGATAAACAATTTTGTTTAAATGTGCTGCCTGATCGTCTTTTGAATAGTCACCTGGGTAAAGACAAAAGACTGAACACCCACCTTTGTAGAATTATTGCCTTGTAGCTATCCTCAGCAACCAAAGGTGGCCTTAATTTTTTTTTTTAATTAATCTGTCACTGCTAGATCATTGTTGTTGACAAATCTGTGTATCTGTAAGTATGTACTATAAGCTTAGGATGGACAAGTGTTTGGGCCTCCATGTCTGGGAATTATGCCATCAATACCCACAGTTGATTCACATGTTTTTTTTGGCTCTTTCCCCTCATGCCATCTGTGTGTTTGGCATTGTGCCTGCTTGCTAGTTGGTCAGACCTGTGCCAATATCTATGGATAGTACATAGAATGCTGCAAAATGTAGCATTTTAAAGAGGAAAACCTGCTTCAAGGGGCGTCACATTGGTTCAACATATGGCCTTCTGAGGATACCTGAGGAGAAAGGGTGAACAAAGACATGGAACCCTCAGATACGCCCAAATAGCAAAAACAAAACAAAACAAACAACCTCCCCCCCCCACACACACACACTGAAAGTCTCTGTGCAAAGTATGAAATAAAAACATCCTCATATACCTTACAACTTGACATATTCAAGTCATATGTGGATTCTCCATGAAAATGTTGTTTAGTAAAAGACCATTAAGATTTTTTACATGGCACATTTAGTATTTCAGGAGCATTCCTGACAGTATGCTCAGGAGAGTTAAGTAGTTCATTAAAATTGGCAGTAATCCTTGGAGAAAATATCAGAGCTTAAATCCTCTTAAATTTCGAGGGCCAGAGATTGAGATGCTAGGTTTTGTAATCATCATGAAAAGCACTGAAAAATATATTGATTTAAGTTTTATGTCAGTGAGTGAGACTTTTGATAATATATATTTTGAATTAAGCTAACTGTGCTAAATTATGCTGCAACAACAAGTAAGCCTCCAAATCTTTATGACTTAACAAATAGTAGTTATATCTTGTTCATGGGTCAGACACCTGTTCTTTAAATAACCCAGGCACCAGGCACTTACAGCTAGCACCTTTGCCATAGTGTAAGTACATTGTCGCCTTGGCATCATCCAGTGTACAATGGGAAAGAGGACAAAAAAGAGGGAGTTCTGGGCATATAACTAGTCATGACTAGAATTGATACCTGTAACTCCTCTTACTTCCACTTAAAATCTCCTGGCCAGTGCTAGTCAGTGGTCAGCCTGCTGGGAAATATAGCATTGAGCAGAGTATGAGGGAGTAATGATATTTTTTCACCTAGTTTTAAACAATCCTGGACTGTCAGGATCCTTAGAGATCCCAGATATGATCTCTTTAGAGGTCTGTGTATGGCTATCTAATTTGGAGATCTAAGTGCCTTGTAGTATATAGCACATCTTTATTTTGTGGGTGAGCGAATGAACAAATGAACGACTGAATGAATGAAAGCTAAATACCTGTTTACTTATCAGATCAAAAAAAGTTAAATGATTCAAAAAATTTGAGTTAGCTAGATCTTTTGAATCTGGTGCAATTGTGCCAATTTAGGGCATATTGTTTACCTTTTTGTGCATAAATGTTTTGAAGCTAGAAAATTTAATTGTTTCCTTTAAGAGTTTAAAAAATAATTAAGAAGTAATTTTTGACTGTAGGAGTGTGCTTTTTGCCTCCAAAGAAATGTACTTTACATTAAGGTCTGGACTTGCTCTCAGCATGCTCTCTGGAGTTAGGACAACATCCTTCACGTGGGTGAGTTTGCATTTATTGGTTTGTGGGAGGCCTGGAATTTTGTCCTTCTCTAATAAGAGGATTCTGCCAAAATTTTTAGTCTGAGTTACCAGGAAGTGCAGTTAGTCATAGTGTAGTGCAGGTTGAACTAGAGACTATACATTTAATAACACCGTAAGTCCTGCTTTGTAGCACTTACACTTGAAAATATTAGACGAGACCTGCAAAACTATCTGGATGTAGCTAAAAGTGAAAGGATTTTAAATCACTGTACTGGCAGGGAAGAATGTTTCTGGCTTTATAATCAGCAGTAACGAGACCTGGAAATTAAATAAGTACACTGCAGATCAAGAGAGGGGATAGAGAATTTATACAAGGACATTATTATAAAGAAGCAAATAAACTGGGCATTTGAGCATCATTCACATTCATATTGCCCCAACACTTTCTACTCCCATATCTTCTTGAGGACAGTCTGCTAAAATATGTTTTCTGTTTGGAGAAGAGAAAGAGCCTAAAGGATATCAACATCTAAGATAAATGATTATATACATATACAGTGAGGAGGCAATTTTAGATTGAGTTTTGGAGACAAAAATTGAAAAACATGGACTAAGCATTTTCAAAATCTTCACACGGCAGTACACTTGTGCAGAAAGTTGTTTTCAAGATTAGGGAAAATGAGGATAAGTATGGAAAATCAGGTTAAAAAATTTTTAAGTATGCGAAATGAATAGGATTTGAGTGCAAGAAATGAGATGTCATATCTAACTGAGCTCCATATCTTGACCGCAGCATGGGGTAAAGGGAGAGCACTGGACACCTTTACCATGTTACGAAAGTGTTTTCTCTGCTTGTGACTTTAGAATTCTAGTCTTGTCGTCTTGAGGATTTTAGCATGTTCAAGCGATGATTATAGAGTTAACTAAATTACATTGATTACACTATACCTAATTTGTTAGGTTGAGAGAAATCATTTAGATTTCAGTCACATATTGACTAGTGTAGATAGAGTCAAGTCTTGGAAATTATCCACTAAAATATCTTCAAGTAAGAGTCTCTAAAATAAAAATTAACTTCAAGTCAACCATGAACTTTTTGTGGGAATCGTCTTTTTCTGTTTGATTTAAAGAGAAACAATACTTTGGGTAACTTTTTTTTGTTTCATATGTTTCATATGTTCACAACTTATTGATGTGTGTTACCACTTGCTTCAGAACATTCGTTCACTTTTAAAAAGGTAAATAGAAGAGTGCTCAAAAGTTTACAGTACCTTAGCAATCACATCTCAAATAGATGAATGATACTCTGTGAATCACAAGGAATAGCTATAGGACATAAAAAAAAAAAAAAAGGCAACAAGTTCATCTCTAGATGCACCTTAGCTGTAAACCTCTAGCCACTCCTCGTTTGTCAATATGGAACTTTAATGAGTCCGGATAAGAAGCTAGTCAATGGATATCCATTTAGCTAGTGATAATCTGAACTCCAGCTGATTGTCCTAGCAGCTGTGTGATTTCATTACCATTAGAAAGGCATACAGCCAAGCCAGCTGGTACCCAAACAGGCTACTCAATACACAGAGCATATCTATTTGTTGGTTTACACATCAGAATTACACAAGGCTTCATGAAAAGTTTGGAGTATAAAATAGAATCTGCATAAAGATTTAATTTAAAGGGCTTATCATTACTATGCCAAGTACAGCTAGTTTGTTTTGTTTCTATATGATATAGTATATTATGGTTGTTTTCGGTTCTTCCATAAATGCAGCCTACATGCAAAATTTGCATTTAGATACCAAACATAACTGCACATCATAATTTCCCAGTTAAGAAAACATCTTTTTGGTTGTGTTTGTTTTAGTGCTTACAACAGTGCATTTTCATTTTTTAAGGCGGCTTTAATAGAAAACAGTTTCAGGAACTTTTTAATAGCTAGTTTACCTTCCATCTGTCCCTTTCTGCCCTCGGTGCCACTGTCTAGATCAGACCTCTGTTGGCTGTCCTTTGCACTTTTGTGAAAGTTTTCTAACTGGTGTTGGCTCTCTAATCTCTCAACGCTTTACATTAGTCTTAGAAAATTGTCTTGAATCTCATCCTCATTGCATAGAGCAGTATTTTGTAGGATAGTCTCTGGCAGTCTGCACCAGAAGCAACTGGAATGCAGATTTTAGCCCCTTTCCAAATCCACTGATTAAGTCTGAGTTAATCTTATTAATACTAATCTTTGAAAACCAATTCTGTAATAATGATGCTACAGGTAATAATCTAATTCTTGACTCGAGGGTACTCCCAATTTAATCAAATAATTAGCACTGAAATAAAAATGAGCCAAAATATAGATTATGATGTAAATTCAAAATATGTGAAAAATCACATTATATAAGTAATCCTAACAGTGTTATAGGCGAGAGAAAGCAATTTGTTTAAGTCACAATCTCCTTTTCAGGATAACATGATAGACAGGAATTAATCAGTTCCTGGAGAGATAGTCATACAAACATAGAGCTGAATTTTGGAAATGATTGTAATAAGCATGTCTTACCAAACACATCTCTTTCAAAGAACAATATCAACCAGGTATTATATAGATGTCGAAGTGCATAAGAACTTTGTATGTGCATGTGTAAAATTGAGCAGCAAAAAAAAAAAAGGCAGAGGTGCAGGCGTACAGATGTTTCTAAAGCAAGGACTCACCACAACATATAGTCACATAATTTAGATCCTCACAAGGGGGAAAAAGACAAGAACATAATTACTGGAGTGAAAGTAAAAAGTCAAAGGACAGAGCAAAGCTTTTCAAATGTTAAGCTGTCTAGTGGTGTTTTCATTGATTCCAGTTTTCTATAATAAACCAATCCTTGAAGGGAATTTTGGAAAGAGTTCAAACTGAAGATATTAGAAAGCTCTCGGGTGAAGGAGAAAGGAAGTCTGACAGTCAGAATACCGGGTAAGAGTTTTCAGACGGTAGAAATTGTGCCGGGCTTTGAATGATTAATGCAAGAAGCAAGAGGGGTTTTGCAGTTGGGATGCACTGTGATGGCAGTGGTGGTACAGATTATATCATATTTTTAAGGGCTACATAGCCCTAGGAGTTTTACTGGAATTATAAAACCCAAGATAATCTAAACCTAATTTGTCAACCTAATGTCAAAATTTGTGATCTTTATATTTCTATCCACTATATATAGTTAATGCTCCAACTTTTATAAATTATATTTTAGTACCAGAAAAATAATTATTACCCAAAATATCTCAGAATCATAAATGAATACCGAAATGACAGTATAGGTGTGTATGGCTTACTTAAGATTATTTATTGCTGTGTAACAAACTACTTCATCATGTAATGTCTTAAACGACCATTTTGTTTTGCTTACAATTTTGTAGGGCAGAAATTGGGAATGTGATCAGTGGGTGATTTATCTTTCCTTCATGGACATTAACTCAGGCAGCTGGGCTTGAAGGATCTATATCCAAAAGAGTTTCTTCACTCACATGTTTGGTACCTCATCACTTTCACTGCATTATGTTAGTCAAGCCCAGATTCAAGGAAAAAGTAATAGATTGCCTCTTTTCCTGGGATATGACATGTGAACAGATAAGGATAGCATTAATTACAGCCAGTACTATGACAAGCTACTACATTGTCCCCCTTGCCCCCCAAATCTATGGCCATGTCATATTCAAAATATACTAACCGTCTCACAACATCCCCCAAAGCCGTATTCCATTATGGCATCAGCTCAAAGTCTAGAACCTTATTTCAGTCAGTTCCCAGTATAGATAAGGTTCCTAAGTGAACTTTCTCAGGGATGGCTTTTTGAGTATGATTCATGTTGAAACCTATTAACTAAAGAGACAAGTTATCTACATCCCCTATACACACCCAATGTAAAATGGCATGGGGTTAACAGCAATTGACACTCCCATTCAAAGGTGAGGAAATGCAAGGTGCAAAGCTCTCAGTGGTTCATTCTGAAATCCAGCAAAGCACGTACTGCCCGTTTCTTGTTCAATACCCAGTTCAGCATCCTAGAGGTGATTTTCTAAGCCCTTTGTTCTGCTTTTCTGAGTCATTGTTTGTTTGTTTTTGCTAACTTGCACAGAAAAGGACAGCCATGTTTTCTGTTAAACAGTTTCCTCAGCCTGCTACCTTCCCATAGTAGATTGGGGCTTCAACACCCTCATTTCATTTTGTATTCTGTCTGTGTCTCATTCAGCCCAACTGAAAGAGTTCCTTTAAAAACTGTGTGCTTTCTATGTGTCAAATTATAAATTTATTCCATAAGACAGCAGGCTACCCATATATCTCTTCCTGATAAAGACTTTTCTCTAACTTGGGTTGACTAACTTGGGGACAATGCCATTAAGATTCTTAAATACACTATAAGCGTCTAAAAGGCCTTAATAGAGTCTATAACATGTACTCTTAAGAGCCTTAGAAGCCCTACTAGGTAGGACCTTAAACATTTTTAATGTCTTAACAATAATCTTAGTCTTAAGCCTGAGTCCTTAAGTATGTATGCTGGGGTGAGCTTGATTCTCATTCTTTTCTGCAAAGTGAACCTGCAGGCAGAAGCTCATGATCTTTTTCATTACTTTTTTTTTTTCCTCTGAGTAGGAACAAAGGCATTATGTTAAGATGTTATCTATATTTTCCCTAACATTGTTGAGTGATGGGTCACAGGTTATTGATTTAAGAACATATTGAAAACTGATTGTCTTATGATTAGGGCCTTAAGCGACTTCTGGTAGAGTAGAACAAATAGATTAAAGAAGCCAAGATTCAATTAGACCCAACAGGGGGGTGGGGTGTGATGGCAGTTAAAAGAGAGGGCTTGAATGGAGGGGCACAGTTACAGAACCAGAAGACAAAAGTCAAACTAAAATATTTTATAGTCGATATTGATAGCCAATAAAAATGATGTCTATATAGGCTATGATAGCAAAAAGCTCACCCATCTTTCTTGTGAAGAGTTACAAATGAGAAAAACATACTGAAAAATGGAACTATAATATATATATATATATATACATATATATATGTATACACACATACACATACATACATACATACATATATATATTTAGATCAAATAAAGCCTTGCTTCCCACCAAAGTTGATAATTCTCTGCCTCAAATAGCTCCTAGATGCCAACCCAAAATAAACTGAACTATATTCTTGGGCCAAAACCAGTAAAAGGGACAGAAAACAAATTTAAGCATAACTGTATTTGAGACATTATTTGCTGCATCTTACCACTTCAGAAATCTGTGTTAAAAACCTTTATGTAGTAACAGTGTAAGCTCTCCAAAAAAGAATCACAGCTATCTTTTTAGAATGAGACCCATCTCTAACAAATACTCTTTCTTCCTTCTGTTCAAGAACTTATGATAAGTGCTGGATCGTCCAAAACAAATTAAAACTCTTCCTTCATATTCTCAAAGCCTTTCATGTTTAAACACAGTATCTTTTCTTCCTCTTAAAAACCCGCTCTTCTACCTCCATCTTCCAGTGATCCCTCTCCTTTTCTACCAATTGTGATGTACTTCCCACATGAGAGCAATTAGTAAATTTAAGGCAAACAAGTAAACTACTATATTGCTGTATGCAGTAATTAGTATTTCTGACATTTTCAGTCTATTAGAATGAATATTTTCTCTCTCTGCAGTCCAAAAGAGTTAAGTCCTATTTGTCCTTGCTAGCAAAAAGGCTGACAAGTGCCTATGGATAAATCCTAATAGTCACTGACAGAGTGGTACATATTTTACAGCAAAAAGAACAACAAAATGGCGATTCCCTGAAATTACTTTCAATAGACTTAAATTTGTATGATTTATCTTAAAACAAGAAGGATGCTGACATTTTAATTTAGAAGACTTCTCTTCTACTCTTGTTTCAGCACTAACATTTAGACAGGTTATTTCTCTGAATCTCTAAGCTGAATACCCCCCAAAATGTTCACGTTTTTAAAATTCCGTGGCTTGTGCTATGTTTCTTTTAAATTTGTAGTGCTATGATTTTATAATACTGCATGTTAATTAAGTTGGCTATATTAATGTATCCTTAGGGGAGCAATTAAAAAAATGGTACACTTAAGTTTGTGAATATATTTTAATGAGATTTAAAGACATTTAAGCAAGGTAAGCATCTTTAACAAATGCTCTTAAGGAGAATGTGTAAAGAGGCAAATTTGCTTCAATAAGACAATGTTTGTTTGCTTTAAAAGATACTTTCACAAATTAAGGAGTAGAAATAAATTACATACCTTTTGTAATGAAATATATTCTTCAACTGAGTTTAAACCCTTCAGATAGAATAAAAAGTGATTATTTCCCCATATATTTTTAAACTATACGAACTTAACTCAGTACAAATAGACATAAAAATCTAAAATAAGTAAAGACATATTAAATGTATGTTTTTTATTAATAAAGTTAAATGTACAACAAAACTTTTAATGTGAGTTTTAGTAGTTATAGAACCAGTTGTCCTCCTTTGAGTGGCTCCTGGTGATGTACAACAGTTCTTTCAGCATTTGATGACTTTGTGTTTGTAAGATGACCTGCCATCTCCTTGAGCAGAGGGAGACAGTTGAACTAGATTCGAATATTAGTTGTAACCAGATATTGGTTTTGCAATTTTGCACAATTTACCAAACATTGTCAAACTTCAGTTTGCTCAACTATATGTATAGTAATATCCAATTCAAAAAGTTATTATTCTTCCAGGTGATCTAGTCAAGTTTTGGTTCTTGCCTACTAGCTCTGGGTCTTTTGGTGTTCTCTTTAAACTCGCTTGTGCCTGATTGGATGAGTACTGAGGAATATTGAGACACATTCTCTGTAATGACCTAATTGATGAATTCAGGAGCACAGAGTTGACCAAGGAAGATATTTTCTTTTATGTGGAGAGTGGAATTCAGAGTTCAGAGTAATTTCCCCTCAGGTATAATGGAGGGTGAGTGTTGAAAATTAAACATGTTCACTTTTCCTACCTCTCTCCCACCTTGTACAATCTGTACCTTGAAGCACCCACACATAGTTTTAGAAATACATTCCTATTAGGTATATTGATTTTTGATACCCTACCTGAAAATAGGACTGCATAATCACAAAATAATTTTAATAGTAATTAGAATATCTGAAGCAACACTACTCTCACCTACGTTCAGTTTTATTGCAAAAAAAAAAAAATCACTTCTGTTTTCAAGAACTTCAGAGTTTATCCTTTCTTCTTTATCACTGAGGTATCCCCAGTAAGGTTCAAATAAATATAAGACAAGGAAGAAGAGATTGACACGTATTATGATTTTCCTAAGCACAGGATATGTTTTATTTGATTTGTCAACTTGGAACCTAGCACAATGCTTGGCATGTCTTAAGGTGCTCAATAAATATTCAGGAAATTATTTTGAAAGTTAGTTTGAAAATGCTCATTTGAACAAAGTATCTGAATAATATACCACTTCACAATTCTTTTTCTTTGAATCACTGCAATCCAAGTAAAAGAACCCCTAAAAGGTGCTATGTTTGCAAAGAAATAACAGCCATTTGTAACTAAGAAACAAATACTCATCCATTATACTATCCTATCACCTTTAATATTTTTAATATGCCACTGAGTTTTATCTTTAAAAAATTCAAGAAAAAATTGCTTCAGGCAGTTATTATAAATTTGACCATATGGCCATTATTTCTGCAATCTACATTTGAAATCAAAAAACAAATCTTATGCACGTTTGATAAAATGTGGACTATTTATTTGTCAAAGGTAAGGCAAAAAGTGGTACTTCAATAATTTTTAAAATGCAAGTCAGTAGGTTAAATATTAATTTGAATGTCTACAATAATGGGGACCTTTGCTATTTAAGGAAGTCATTATTCCAATGTATAGTCAACAAGCATATTGATTTGAATTAATTCATTACAAAAAGTCTCCAATCATTTTTAACATAAGTTTTTCCTCTTTAACTGTAGCCTGAAGCTTGTCTCTCTCTCTCTTTTTTTTTGTGTTGTGGTCAATTTAGCAACAAATTTGCAATTAATCATTTGCTGATTGCAATGAATGGTCTGTCAATAATATGCAATTCACATTGCTAAAAGGGTTATACTGAGCTTTATTGTTTTCTTTTTGTCTCAGGAGTGCTTTGCCTAGCTATATTTTCTAGAATGTATTTTGAATATTTGTTTTGAGGTAAGGCGTGCCAATTTTAAAGAGACACTACAGGCCGCTCTGAGGGTATTAATCAAGATATGCCCTAACTTTCTTTTGGCATTACAATATTTGGACATCTGTTCTGACTCCTTATATGTGAAATAAAACTCATACCAGATAGTAGAATAAATGAAGGGTTTCATTATCTTAAATGTCATAACATTTGTTTGAATTATCATGTGTAGATTTTAAATGCTGAAATTGTCATGTTAGTTTGTTTCATCTATTATGCTGTCCTTTTAAAAGACTATGAACCTAAAAAAATGCCTTTTTCCATTGCATTAATAATTTAAAAGAAATAATTTACAATTTTATGCAATAACAGTGAAATTGCTGTGGATGAGCTATATAGTCTGGTAATTTCTAAAAAGCATAAATATTTTACTGAGAGAAACATACCCTTTTAAAGCACAAAAGGTTTCTCGTTATAATGGCTGTGCATTTAGTGACAAATAGTACATTTTTAAAAAGCTATTTGTTGACCATTATTGTAGTTCTCTTTGTGTAGCAGTATTATAGAGTCTTGGGTAATCACTTATTAAAGTATTATCCATTGTGTACGTCAGGAAGGATTTGTTTCTGAATTCCATGGTGCCACTAATTAGTGGTGACGACATTTAGAGACTCATGGATCAACTCGAAATATGAAAAAATATATTTAGTGTTTAATAATTTAATGGTGTTAGATATCAATAATACTATCAAATTTGACTTAAACTACCCCTTAATACTCTTGCCTTTCTCAATTTTTTTTTTGTTTTTTGAACCAGTAAGAACCGTTTATCATAAAGCCATATCACATACACCCACTAGGCTTGAAAGCATGCTAGTCCTAAATACTAACTTTGTGTCTGTATTTTTTTTTCATTTCACATTAGAGAAAAAGGGTGACATACAATTTGACATCCATAAAAGGATTTAACTAAATCATGAAAGCAAAGTAGTATTTTACAAATGTATAATTTTGAATATCTTTAAAAAGTCATAAGCACTTTCATCCTTTTATTCACTTTGCATATTTGATGTCAGAGAGTCAGTGATGTTTTGCCTAACAAAACATTTCAATCCAAGGTGCCTCATAATATTTTGTTTGTGAGACTCATTTAAGGTGGTTGTAATTCTTAAGTGAAAACCACTTTTGTAAATGTTACATATTTGAAAAGAGATGTAAACCAAAGTTTAGATTGAATTTATATTCTTATATTTGCAAAAGCAGCAATTTTAGGTACTGGTGTCCTCAATTAAAATTAGCATAAAACCATTTTATTCCAAGTATTAGATAGTATCAAGTATCAAGCCATTGACACATTTGAGTTAGGGACCTAAACTCTGGTCATTTTATAAAACACTAAATAAAATACTACATTAACATATAAGATAAAATGGTAAATACCGAATAAGATAAAATACTAAATTAATGTAATAGAAAATATACTCTAACTTCCATAAGACAGTACATTTTAATTACACATCTTCTCTAAGCAAAGGGACTTTATAAGTTTAGTTGAAGAACATTTTCATATATTGTAAACTTTCAAAGGCCTTAAAATATTTAAACTAATATGTTGGTGACAAAATAACATGGAATATTTTGTCCATTCATGTATTTATAGATATTATATTGACTGTGGCATTTGATTAAGGTCACAGTTCTATTGTTCTGAAATGTACATGATAGGAAGCTCTGCGTTGAATTTTTTTTCTTCTTTGAGTTAAAAGTAATAGTTTTTTATGTGAGATTTTTTCATGGTAAGTCGTGTCTCAAAGGCTTTACAGTATTAGTATAATGATCTATCAAGAGTTACTATCTCTTCTTTTAAGTCTTCAAATAGCAATGTGGAATATGAAACTATTTTTATCCCATAATATTTGAATAAACATAACTGAACATTTATTTTGTGCCTAATAGAACCATTTCTCTAAAAATATTATTATAAAACTATTTTATCAGAGATAGTAGCACTAGGCAAATATGCCTATTAAAGTTTGCATTGGTTAAACTTTCAAAATAGATGTATTGAAAAATAATTATGTTTATATAAGTATACATAAATAATTTTATCTTTTGCAAAATTTTACTGTGGTTATTACTGTTTATTAAAACATACCAACAGTATAATTAAATTATTTTTTATTTTTTCAACTCTATTCAAGTTTAACTTTTATTTCCATAAACCATAAATAAGTAAATGTATTGTTATGATTTTCTTGCTATTAAATGCGAAATATAAAAATGATTTAAATTTCTTGGTACCTGTTACTTTTTCAGTGACCCCATGTATCTTAATTTTACAGGTTCAGTAATTACATGGGGCACTAAAAACAGCTTTGTGTTTGTGAAATTACTTTATAATGGGATGATAAATTTAACTATTCATTAATTGGAAACAAACTGTGGAAGTAGATACATACCTAGTAGGTTTAAATTGCAAATATTTGAATAGAGTTCTAGAGGCAGATATATTTCAAATAGTAGAGTGAGCAGAGGATGGAAGCCTCTAAAGCTAAGGCTCAGAGCTGGAACTTTGATGGCCCTACGTAATTATCACGTTAAATGATGGATTGCATTAGTGTGTCAGATAGAAGGAAAATCATTGGGTGCACTCTTGTAACCGTTTAGATGGGATGTGACCAAACATGGACTAAGGCAAGAGCTATAGGAATAAAAAGTTACACATAGATTGACAGAACTGATTTCTAACTCTCTGGGAGAAAAGTGAAGAATGAGAAATAACTTGAACTCTGAACCCAAGGAGCTAGGAGTAGGATGATGGGATCAATGACAGGAATAACAATGTTAAGAAGAGAATCCACTTTGGAGGAAAAGAGGATGTTGAGTTTGAATTCTGAGCATGCCACCTGCATGGCAATATAAAACGTGGGTTTGGAAACGTGGAACTCATTATGAAGAGAGCAGTCAAGGCCGCCGAGAGTGGTCTAGGTTTTATCAGGATAGTTAAAAGCTTTAGAAGGATATGACTCAAAATGGGGAGATTTTAAGATTGTGTTTTGAAGAAGTAGAGGGTAGTGCTAATTATTTTAAGGATCAAGAGAACAATTCCAAGAAAGACTTCAGAGTTCACCGATTGGGGTCATTTTTCCCATGCTGTGAAATTTTTAATATCTTTGATCTTGCACCAAAATTGTCAATGAAATAGGTCCCGGTATCACTCAACAAAGGTCTTCAAACAAATGCATGGTGCAGTTTTAAATACTTAGTATTAAAACTTTCTGGAAAGATAGGAAAATCCAGGGACAAAACCAATAAATTTTCACATATGAATTTTACTTTACTAAATAAAATTTTTTTAACTTAGATCAATATATTGTATGCAAATTGCAAGTAAAGACTGTTTTTAATTGATATATTTAAAAGATAATACATGTATTTTAAAATGTCATGACTTATGAAGTCAGAAATTTGACACATAATAAATTTTCAGTAGTAAGTTTTACATTAGCAAATCCAAATACAATGAAAGGGAAATAATTACTACTGATTTTCAGTATCTTCTATATTGCAGGTATTAATTTGAATTTTTCATCAAACTATTTTCTTATTCCTTACCATTCCTTACCTCAAATAGAGGAAACAGTTTCCCCAGAGTCCCACTACTAATAAGTGACAGAGAAAGGATTCAAATAAGGACTATTTAATTCCAAATTGCTAGTTTCATTTTTTTCCTATAAAATATTAAATGGTTGTTTATTTAACCTAATCAAATAAAATAAGAATCAATGTTAATAGAATAATGCGGTGCCAAAATCTAAATTTTTCATCATCACATATAAACCTTCCATAAATTTGCTTATCTATTTCATTGAAAATTTTTATCCAAATATTGATTATTGGCTATTTCCAAACAGAAGATAAATTCTTAAAAGAAATGACTTTGTTAGTATTACAGTAAAATAGCACATAAGTTTTTGAGATTCTAATAGTTTCTTAATATTTTCTAGTTAACATCTCTTTACTAGTTTCATTAACCATCGATGTATTTCACTATTTGCTTAATTATTTGAAAGATGTTAGCACACACCATCACATAATTGTATGTGAATATGTTCATAGTTTCCAGAAATAATTTTAAGTAGGCTTTTAGCCATTCAGCCTTTCAAAGACATAGTGACTGTAGTCAAATGACATATTCTATCATATATTTGGATGAAGGCAATTATTTTCTATGTATGCGTATGTACTTTTTATAAACAATATTCAATCAAAGTCAAGGCTCACCAGGAAATGTTAAAGGACTAAAACTCAACTTCTCATTGTGGGGACTAGACTTTTGGAGACCATACAAATGTACTTGTTTAAAAATATGAATGTAGATGACACAGTTGAGTCCATTTATTCATTATGTGCATTTTTAAAAACTAGTTGTTAAATTTCAAGAAAAAATCGAACAAGCAAAAAGCTTCAGTGTGACCAAGGAAGACTTTGTCATCTCTGCTGAACTTCGTCTTCTTTTTCTATCTCAGTTGGAGGCACCATAATAATCCAATACCCAAGCTAAACAGCAAGTAGTCATCTCTGATCCTTTCCTCCCTTTTCCCACTCAGCCAATGCCCACTCATCAAAGACGGTATTTACCTTTGAAATATTTCATGAACAAGTACCTTCCTTTTCATACATACGTGCTACTACTATTCTAATTCTGCAGTTATTTTATATATCTCCAATATGGAGCCTAACAAATAAATCATCTATACAGTATCAAAGTGATTGCTCTAAAATGCAAATAAGATGTCCTGTTTAAAATATTTCTGTGGTTTCTTGTTTTATAATTGAGTCTCATCTCCCTAACATGATTACAGGCCTTGCCTTTTCAGACCAACTTGTGTTTGAATTAGGGAAAAAGAGTATGAATGAAAGAAGAATCCCAATGAAGGTCATTACTGAAGAGACAGGCAGAGGAGGAGTAGCTTGCCAAGTAAACTAAGACCTGCAAAATAGGAGGAAAACCAGGAGTTGGTCTGATCCAAGTCAAGGCAAGAGAATATTGGAAGGAAGGACGAGAGAAAGGAAGGAAAGGAAAGGAAAGGAAGGGAAGGGAAGGGAAGGAAGTCAACTGTCAACAGGTCAAGGGTGCAATATATAATAGCGTGATAAATTTTACTTCAGACTACAGTAGGAAAAGCAGAGTGCAGTAGGTTAGAGGGTAAGAGGAAGCAAGGAAGTGAAGTTAGACATTCTAGTCAGTATCTGTAAAAAGTCTGGGTAAAAGGTGAAAAGGAAAGTGCAGGCACATTTGCAGGCATAGGAGGTTAAGGGATTTTTTTGGTTGGCATTATTGATCCTAAGCAATTCTGATAGAGCCCATAGAGAGGGAGAAGATGAAGTGTGGAAGAGGAAGGATATAAATTTCTGATGTATTGTGGTTCCTGAGAGATTAAGAAAGAATAGGAACTCTCCAAACACAGGTCTGGGGAATGTTTTTAAAATAGAAGGATACTTCTCTTGTAACAGAGGGGAGAACAAGGTATGTTTGAAAACATTTATACATTAGGTTTGGTAGTAGGATGTTGGAAAGTTCCTTGGTTAGCTGTGTATGTGTGTGTGTGCACGCGCGCGCGCGTGTGTGTGTGTGTGTGTGTGTGTGTTTGTGTGTGAGAGAGAGAGAGGGAGGGAGGGAGGGAGGGGGTGGGGGAGGAATGAAAATGTCTAATATGTCCAGAAAGCCAATGTCTCTGTGAAACACTGCTGGCCACTAACATGTTGAGGACTTCAGCAGATTCCAAACCCAAATCAGAAGCCAGTAAGATACCGTCAATCAAAGATCAGGCCTGAAAATACATTAGGTCTAGAACAACTCTGAAAAAGGACTTTCAGCCCAGGCAGTTGGCCCACACATTTGTCAAGAGGAGGTTTGATTAGCACTTCCAAAACCATCAAGTTATAAATACTAAATTCTATTCTAAGGAGAATCTTCTTATATTCGTTTCTTCTAGGAAATTTCATGATGAAAAATAAATGTTCACAGAAGGAAGGTTTCACAGAATAACAGTTTTAAATATTTCAAAATTATTTTAAAAATAAAAATAAAAGGACTGAACTGTTTATAAAAAAAAAGTACTTCTGAAGTCCTATTCTGGAGCAGAGTTGAATTTAAAGGATGATCCAAACAGAATTTTTCTTCTGTATTCATATTTCCCTTGAACACAACTATGCACATTAATATTGTCAGTCCATTTCCAATCTCTAGCATCTCTAAACTCTCCAGTTTCAGCAGATCTCACTCGTCTCCCTTCCATTATATTGTCATCTTGATCTTTTCTCTTTTTTGATGACATGGTCTCACAAGGTATGTCCCAGAAAAACTATATTCCCTTTCAGTAAGTAGCTCTCTGGGGATCGTGGTTTTATTTTTATTTTATGTGGAAAGAACACTAACATGAGATCTACCCTCTAAACAAAATTGTAACTGTATAAATATTATTGACTATAGGTATAATGTTGTATAGCAAATCTCTAGAGTGTATCCATCTTGTTGGACTGAAACTTTATGCCCTTGGATTAGTAACTCCCCATTTCCCCCTCTCTCCCTAGGCCCTGACAGTCACCATTCCACTCTTTGATTTTATGAATTTGACTCCTATAGATACCTCGTGTGAGAAGTGTACTTCTTTTTCTTACGAAACTTTTTTCTCCAGAAAAACAGTCCAAAAGTCATCTGAACTTTCTTTTTGCAGCACACAGGGAAAGAGAAAAATTAAGTGGACAGTCAGAGGAGGGGGGAGTTGCGAATCCTTGTGTGTTAGCAGTTTGAGTTCTTTCACAGATAGAATTGTATACATTTATGACGTTTAAGGGTTATATGTCTTAACAATTTGTCACTATGATACATTTTCTTTAGAACCTAGAATCATGTTTAATAATAGCCCAAGAAAGGCATGTGGATGATATTTAGGATTTTAAGATTTTATTACCACTCTCGTTATGGACTTCCCAGGATCACTTCACAGGACTGGGAGGCAGAGATTAAAGTAATGTCTCTAATATTCATTAATTCTGTGCTTCTGTGTAATCTAAAGCAATGTTTGATATATATTCTTTTATTGTTATTTATGGATTTTCTCTCAGGACTCTCAACCAGAACCGGCACCTCTGCCCCAGACTGTGGCTCCCTCCTCAGTCCCCAGGAGGACTGCTCCTTCCTCCAGTACATAAAACCTGTGGACAGGATCACTCCTTTCTCTGCTTCCACAGAAAGGTCCATAATAGACTAATTACAGCCCTGTTTGGAGGTAGTAAAAGCAGACTAACAGGAGCACCTTCCATATAGATAGATAGATAGATAGATAGATAGATAGATAGATAGATAGATAGATAGATAAGGACTAGATCTTAAGTTTTATGTTACATTTAGAAGCAAAGTAATTTTATCTCTGAAGTGTTTTGCAAATTCACTCTCCAATATTATTCATTCATGAGGATGATGTCATAGCCCTTTTCCTCTTTAAAGCACTAGTTTGCCAGTGTGGGACTTCTGTGGTCATTTTGTATGATGTTCTTGGTAGTTTTGAGACATGAGGTATTTTTGCAGAGGGATTTTGGACTCACATTCTTCTAATTTCAGTTAGATAAATTAGGGATCTTTGATTATGATCAAGCTACTGACTTACCAATTTTATTTTAAGGACTATGATTACAAGGAAGCGTAGTTAAATTTATGTTTATTCTTGAAAACGAAGAATAAAAACAAATGTTATTATTCTTTATCAACATGAACATCAAGTAAATTATCCATATTGTTGGGATAAGTAAGGAAGTCACACCCTGTGTCATGGATTCAGAGACACAAGAATAAAGCCAGCTGCCCTTCTGGCGAGCTGCATGGCCTTAGGGAAGTCCCTTAAACCAAGATAGATATTTTCTTTTTAAAATATAAGGATTTGTAATTTTAACTATAAAGGCAAATAATTGAGTGAAATAATTCTCAGATGTTACCATTACAGAATTTGCAGGCACCCTATCTTTTTGTTTTCAGAAGAATGAAATGCTTGGAAGTGATCATCTGTCTTTCGGTTAAGATAGTATTTGGATGCTTGGAGCAATAACAAAGTTACAAGTCGGAGGCTTCTTTTTCAGTTAATAGGACATCTGGAGGAAGTCAGTTCAAAGTGACTATGGCCATCAAGATGTTTTAAAGGACCAGGTTCCTTTTTTTAATCCCCCTGCATTTTCAGTAATGGCTTTTATCCTCATGTTTTCAAGTTATCTGTTCTACCTCTTAGGAATTACCTCCATATTTCTACGAGTAAGGCAGTGGTGGTGGAAAAAGGTGGAAGGTGGAAAGGAACTATATCTAGATCACAATTCCTAGTTACAAAGAAACCCAAGGAATTTAGGATTTGTTTGTTTGCTTGCTTGCTTGTTAGCTGGATACATGGCTGCCCAAATGAAATGAGAATTCTGTTGGTTAAAACCAGGAGGGAAATAGATATTAGGAAGGTAACAAGCAAAGTCTGCCATAGCCTAATTTTATTTTAGAACCAAAATACCTTTGGTAGGTATATAGTTCTAGGAAAGGAATGTTTTGTAGGAAAAAAAAAAAAAAGATAAAATCTTTCTAAGGGACTTTCCTATGTGTTTGTTTAGGAAGGCCGTGAATGAAGACAGACATATAGGAAGGAGAAGGTAGAGGAACAGGAGTGTAGAGAGGACAGGAGAATGAAGTGTATAATGCAATACTCTTCAGTGAATTTCTCCTTTAAGATGGAGCATATAAATAGTGCATATGCTGTCACTGTGAAATATCTTAATGACATCAACCAAACTATTATTATCAGTTGTTTTTCAGATATAGTCATATTTGGAAATCATTCCTGTAATAAAGCTAGAGTTGTTTTGGAAACAATTCTTAAGAGATAGCCTTTCTAGGCAGTGGACTATGTGACTGTAAACTATTTACATATAGACATATATTCTGGTTTCTGTTTTGGCTACATGCATCATCAGCACTACTGGCATTCATTGACTTCATGAATGTTTTATGGAGAGCCTTACTTTCATACTTTTTCCATGAAAATTCTTTTTGGCTCTAATAAACGCTTCATTTCCCTGCCCTAGTGTTGTCCTCCAGGGGACCCCACCCCACCCATTTCACATGCGGGCTTATTTCCACCCTCATCTTTGAGATCCCCTCCAATTCTTATTTACAGACAGTACATAGAACTTGTTTTGTTTTCTAAATCTCATTTCCTTTTTCCTTTGCATCCACCTCAACACCACGCCTACTCCTTTCACTCCTTCCTCCTTCCCCTTATCTCACTTCCGGTTACTGGTCGCAATCATACCACCTTGGGCATTCTCAATCCCAGTTTAAATCACTGGTAATATCACACCAAGTGTTGACTTAGATTTATTTTGCAAATACAAGAATTATGCCTAGTTTGAGATATTATGGAAACTGCTCTCACATTTCAACCACCTGGGTATTCAAAGATGACAATATTTTCTTTGCAGATTTGCTGAAATTACATCAAAGGATTGAATACATTTACAGCTTTTTATCAGATTGAATGGATACTGTAATGACCAAATTCACCTCAGACATAAATATGATTGATGTATCCAACCTTTCTGTTTTAACTAAAAAAGATAGCTTGATGATTGAAAATAATAGATATTAACAAAGTGCTTAGGATTTCCAAAAACTAAAACATAATTAAGTATATCTAATTTACTGTGAAAAGAACTGTTAAAGGTATATGATGTTGCCTTGGATTTTCTGAATTCAAAATCTCAGGCAAGTTTAGAGATTGTAATAAATAAATATTTTAGTATTTAAGTCCATACACTTTTCTTTTGAAACTGGAAAAGAAGGCTGCAAACTATGAGGTAAGACTTCCACAGGAAATAACACACACACACACGCACACACACACATTAGAACCCTACACCATTCAATGGATACTGGTACAATATTCTAGGCCTGTGATCATCTTAACAAAGTCTTTTTCGTAAATATTTTATAGTCAGGTGATACTTAAAGTAGTTGATTGGTTCTGTGTTAAGGTGCCATCAATTTGTTCTGTGACGTGTTACTTGTAGACTAGTATTCATTTGCCTAGTACCTAGACAATGCAATGATGTAGTAATACTTTCCTTTTTTGGTGTACTGTTAGGATTTATGCTAAGGGACAAATATCCTCACCAGAAATATTTAATTCATAGTAACCTGGGGAGGTAGATATAGGCTATTTCCATTTTTTAAATGAAAAAACACTTCTTCCTAGGAATAAAAAATCCTAAGAAAACTAAAACACAGCACAACATAGCAGCCTGGAGCCATTCAGTGTAAGCAGTTCCACACATTGAGTACTGAAGGTTGTGCTGTGCAGGGTCTTCCATACTTAACAGGATAGGCCTAGCCTTTAAGAGTACTTAAAGATGATATTACATGTCAATTTTAATGAAATAAATGTTAGCTCCTTGTTATTGAGTTATATACACACATACATGTATATGAATATGTATATATGAATGTATTGAAATCTATCAAGAAAAATTACTCCCTTTTTGCTGCTTAGAAAATCAAAATAATGAGACTTAAATTTGGTTTGCTTTAATACAGATGGCTATATTTTATTTCTATCTCTTAGATTTTATTTTTTAATTTATTTAAAATTAAAGTAGTTTATAAGTTTAGGAAATAATAAAACCAATTTGAGAGTCAATAAGGGCATATTTCAAAATTATGCAATTTATGTTTTAGCATCTCCTCTTTTGATAAAATTTTGATATGGATATAAAATAATGAATGACCCAACTACAGAGAACACTCTTTCAATTGCTATTCATAATAATCTTAAAATATCTTTTAGCACAATACTATAAAGGGGTATCAATATCCTCTTTAAAAGATAAGGAAGCTGTGACTCACATTAAATAAGTAATTTGTTCAAAGTCACGAGTCTTGGCAGTGAAACCTGTCTGAATTCAAAGTTCGTCCATTCTAGGTTGTGCAAGTGATGATGATTTAACTTCTGTTTCCTAAAAATTGCAATACATAGAGATAGAAAGGGTAACATTTAGATGTAAAAAAAAAATACTATTTTAGCTTTTTCTTATTTGGTCTCTTTTTAGAGAATCCTAAAATATGGCTGCTGGATAAGTTTACAGCATTTGACAGTTCTCTTTCAAGCCTCTTGGGGTTATGCCAGAGGGACAGAGTCCCATGAGAATTTGGTCTGAATTCTCATCCAAATGAACACCTGCTGCCATTGTTCTTTATCAATCCTGTAGTCAGCAATGCCAACTCTCTCTTTGTGATGGAACCCATTCAACACAAGGAAAAGGCATGCCAGTGTTCCTCAGTAGTCTTTATTTTCCTTCTCTCTTTACTGTATGATCCATTGCCCAAGTATCTTGTAGGTAGAGCTAACATTAAGTTTATCTTTGGCTATTTGATGTTCTATATTTCTAAGAGTTTACTCAGTTATAGTCCAGTCTGCTTAAAAGTTAAAAGGTCTTCTTTTGATTTTCTCTCTCTCTTCCTCTCCCTCACCTCTCCTTTCTCCCTCTTCTTCTGCCCCTCTCTTTCCCTCACCTTCTCCTTCTCCTGTTTCTGTTCCTTTGGAAAGGAAGAGATTTGTTACTGTAAAAATATATGCTTGTAAAGCAAATTATATTATACAGCTTATTTTTAAAAGTCTGAGTTCTCTAAATTAGCAGAGGCAAATAATTCAAGCAGAAGTAAGTTCAATGATAATCTCCCTATGGATAACTAATATTGAATTTTCATTCTTAGTACTTGATTAATATTCGTTCCTTTTGTTTTACTGGTCTACTGGTTGTATGCATTCAATTATAAGGTATTCTAAATTGATTTTGAACCAGATTAAGGTTAAAGTCAAAATAAATGACTTTTAAAAATTAATTAAATGATCAAGCTACCTGATATATCATAAATAGCCTAACTCAGATTTTTCTATAATTTCATACCACAATAAGACAACATCACATTCTAAAATAGATTAATTAATTATGACTTATTAAAATCATTGAGAATTTAAAAAAGAGAACAATCTGACTGGTAAAAAAAGAACCATCTTGATATTCCTGCTTCTAAGCAAACCAGGAAGTTGACCAAGTATATATAACAAAGTTATATTTTAGAATATCAAACTGTAGATTTGTTGTTTTTTGGCAACTTTTTTTTTTTTTATAAATGTTGTTTCTATACATACCTGTCTATACCTTTGTGTTCTTTTCACTTGTGAATTAATTCAATTGCTCCACAATTTTTAGAGGATATAGCATATATAACAAAAAATGTGTTTCTATCACAGCTCTTTCTTGTAGGGAGAAGCCACTGTGTCAGCCATCTGCAGTGGGCATTGGTCCCTCTCTTGTTGTGCCTCATGCTTTGTTATGCATGAGTAAGCACATTAGTCTTTTCATTTCATTCATTAGACTTTTAATCCTTGATTAGTGCTTTTGAGATTCTCTCAATTACACAACTTTTTTATTTCCTTTGTGTTTGGTCTTTCTCATTCCTTTATCACCACTATGAAACAAAATTAACAGTTAATCACAACAATACCCCCGTTTCTATTGAGATGACTGGTAAATATATTAGTTTCCCATTGGAATGATTAATCATTAAAGTCAACAGGAACTGTTTATGCTTAAAAAGCTAGAATCTCAGTCTTGCAGTAGTTGCACATACTGAGTGTGATTCTGTCTCATAGAAACTGAATGGATTTCCTAAAAGGAAGAAACATCCATCTGAACTCTTTCATTTTGCGTCTCAAAACCTAGATACACTTTCCACCAGTAATCCAAAAAATTTTTCTCTTTGTTGTTTTTCTCCATGACGTAAGATAAGATATATATATGTCAGGAAGTTGCTTGTGAAACAAATGGGTAATAATTACATGTCCAAGACACTCTTAGAAAACTTAGAAGACATGCATAGTACTTACCTTTACTAGATATGCACCTTCACACTGTTTTGTTGTTGTTTGTTTGTTTGTTTGTTTGTTTGACTATAATTAATTTCAAAGAATGAGGAGCTGCTCTATCCGATCATTTCTCCACTCAGGCCATCCTTCCAGCTCTTGCATAACAATATTTTCAACTGCTCTTTGACATGTATGCTCATATGCACTATCTTAAACGTACTTTTGAGCTTGAGGCCAAAACCATTTATTAAAGGAGGTATATAAATTAAAGAGAGATCAAGTCCTAGAAGTAAATATGACAAATGACCAATGGTAAAATGGTGCCATAAATCACAATTGCACAAGATTTATGTGGATTACCCATTTTTGCCTAATTTTGGAACATCTTATTGGCAATGATACTGTTAAGAAAAATGTTAATTTAAATATATTATCCATTAATATTTTCTCTTTTAATTTGTATTTCTACAAGATAATAGGATCATAAACTGTTCCATTTTTCTTTTCTATTTCTCTCCTAGGATGCCTCCATTGCACACAGATTTCACATCATGAGAGAAAAACACCCAGAGAAGTTCAACAGTAGGTAAGATAACAAATGATGAAATTATAATGGTGGTTACTGTTGATAAATTATGTCATAAAAAGGATCACTACGTGGTATAAAATGACTGAGTAAGGCTTGGTATGTAAGTATTAAGGAGAAAGTGTAAATTAATTCAAATTCTCCTTCTAGGTTTTAATGAGACTATAGTGGAAAATGCAACGTGGTCATCTCTAGTCCATTCTCGTATGGTGAAGAGAAAAATTTCAAGTATAAAGTGAAAATAATATTTTAAATATATTCTTAAATCTTTACTTGGCTAGGTTTGTGAAGGGTTTATCATTTCAGGAAAAAATGGAAAAAACATGGGGCTCTAAGTTGATAATGTTGAGTAACTAACTGTATATTACCTAGGTATAGCATAAGTCCTTTAACCTTTCTACTGTATGTCCAATATTGGCCTTAACTATGTGGAAAATAGACAAGGGAAATATCAATGTTAACATAAAGTACTTTAAAGGCTTTTTCTTCAAGAAGAAAATCCTGCTGACCAAAATTTTGCCACTATAGCAATACATGAACATTTTTCCCTTTATAAGGCAGACATTGACTTTTTCTGAGAGTGAGGAAAATAGGGCAAGTTTTAGCTTTGTATGTTCCTCATCTCTAGAAATAAACATGGTTATCTCCACATCACTCCCTTGGGAAAATGGGGCAGAAGAAGTGAATTATCCTTTGCTTCAATTATACCCATTTTTACTCTGTTCATTTCACAAAGTTTCAAAATCATAATTAGCATTTATATATGTGTGTGTGTATTTACATATATATAATGATTTATATATTCATGTTCAAAGCCAAAGTCTTTGTGGGCTCTGTATTTGGCTAGGCTGACCCCATGTCATGAATGTGACAGACCATTTATTAGACAACTGCATCTAAAATTTGTTATATTTATTTCAATTTTGTCACACATTAGTACATTGCTGTAATTCCTTTCCATATAGTTTCATTAAAAATGCTGTTCAATGTATTTTCAAAATTATATTAGATTTTTTAACTCTAGACTTTTGTGTACTACTTTATACAAGAATCATCATAGTAAATAATTTCATGATTAGTGATGTCCTATCTGATTTTTCATTAGATTTACCTATTTAAATGTTTCAGCAAAACATGAAAACTTATTTCCAACACCTATAATTAGGTATTAGGTTTTGACTTGAAATCTTCTTTTTACCCTACAAATCATTGATCATGATGTTATGGTTTGCTTTTCCTCTCATAGCTGAGACAGCTATAAGTTTTGTTTTAAAGAAAATGAAGAATGTGTACATATGAATATATATCTATATGTGTATATATATGTGCATAATATCTTTAGAAAGGTTCACAAAAATCTTTTAACTTTGGTTCCTTCTGAAAAAGGGAAACAAGTGGTTGAGGTGAAGACTGAAATTTTATTGTATGCTTTTTTAATACTGTTTTAATGTTGAGCCATGCATATTACTAAATTACATTGAAAGTAGTCTAATTAACAATTTGCATCTATAAGTTTTCCTTATATCTAGAATAAAGAGACATTTCATTTTACAAGATTTAATTTTATTTCATGAAATATATGAAAACAAAATGATGTAACAATGAAATTATGGTCACTTTATGGCAGATCTCAGCACTTGATGATACTGATGCACCTTGAATGTCCTGGAAATGAATGTATTTATTAATACACTGAATATACTGTAGTGTAGAATCAACTAGCCTTCCCTAACCCAAATCCCATTCTTTGAAGCATTCATGTGTCAGTATTTATATATTACAATAGGTTTTTAAAAAATCCTGTTTGGAAAATGAAACATGCAGTCTCTCAGGAGTTTCGTAGTTTTAAATGCTCATTATCAGCTTTAAGCAACACAGGTGGGAAAAAGAGTTTAATGATGTTTAAGTCATATTTGTTCCAAACTTACTCAGAAGAGAGAGGAAGAGAGACAAAGAAAGACAGAGACAGAGAGAGGTGGTATAGAGGGCAGGAGGAAAGGAAAATTAAAGTATCGAGAAATGTATCAGTATATTTATGTGATACTCAAAAAATTTGACAGCCTGCATATAAGAATGACAATATTTATGACCCCCTCCTTAAGTGTTAGAGGCTAACAAATTCTGTTCTCTAGAATGATTTTAATAATTCTTAATAATGAAAATGTTTATTATTTACCTATATCTAGTCAATTTTTTTATTATCATTTGTGGTACTAATTTATGACATTCCTCACGCCCAGTATGTGGTAAGGTGCCATTTACAACAATGTATTTGTATACCCAATGTGTTTATAAGATAGGAAACTACCTCTTATTGATACTTATTTGTAAATTTTAGGCATGATTAAATCTTGCTCATATAGTTTAAAGGAAATATTTCATAGAAAACACCTTCTAGATTGACACGAGTCACATGTTTTATTGTGAGTTTAAAGAATGTCAGGTATAAAACAGATGTTCCGTGCATTATTGGCCAACTGTTTTTTAAGATAACAATTTATCCTAAAATTATACATTTTACCAAGTCAATTAGGCATATACATTTTAATCTATACTGCTATAGATTAATTCTTCACTCAGAATTGGAAGCATGTAGGTAATTCCCTAAACTATAATGAAACATATTTAGGATACAAACATTTTCTAATAGATTTCTGTGAGGAACGGATGCCAGATATATATAATTTCATACTTACACGGCCAGATTTTCAGATTTCAACACTGAGACAGGTTCAGCCATAGCACTCTTTCATATTTTCAGGAATTTGAAAATGGATTTTTGTAAGTACTCCTAATAATGGTGTTTCAGATCTGATTTCTTGTCACAATAAATCATATGTCATTAATATTATCCTCTAGCATGCTCACCTTGAAATTCATTTATATTTCAAAGAACATGATGTTTCTAACATTATCTTAAGGAAATTAATTACCAAAATATATAGTTCTGCTCTCTATGCTTCTTATGACAGAAATGGAAAGAACTGAGAAAGATAATGATTCTTCCGGTGCTTAAGAGAGTGCTAGTTGAGAGGTTTATATCATATTCTTTTCAAAATTGCTGTATAAATCTAAGTTAACTGTTAAAAGGGAGTATGCTGTTCAACTTTTTAACAAACATTTTAATAAACATTTCCATTTTTAGACTCAAAACAAAATTATCCTTAAAGTATTTATGCCACTATTATTTAAAATGATTTATTATATAGTATTGGAATTTAAAATTTTTATATAATTTGGCTGTTCCTATGTACAATCATATTTACATTCTTATAATTTGCATACATTACACCTCTCCTGGTTCTGTTTAGATAGAGCATTTTAAGTTCTTGCTTTAAAAAACATATATTGATATTAATTACTGTACATTGAAATACTACAATATACATCTGTTAAAATTATAAGTATAAGGCTTACAATAATTTTAGGGGAAATGAAAAATTATTTAATTCCATGAATAAAACCATGTAACCTTGACAAGAACTTACAAATAATAAACAAAACTAGCTGGAGAAAATATTGGTAGCATTACAAAGATTTGTTAGTATTGTAGTCATAGCTTGTTTTCAAAGAACCAATTCAAATTCCTTATGTACAGTTCATAATACCCTTTGCTAATAAACAATGGCCAGCAATACTCTACAAAGATACTGTTTCATTAAATCCACACTGGTTATTTAAAAGTGTCTGGTCTTTAATTCCCTGAATGAGACAAAGATTGTTTTCTTTGCTCTCGTTCAGAGGTATGTTCTTTTTTCTTACTATTTTCTGCTTTTTGTGAAAAAAAAAAAATTACCAGAAACTGAAATCAGTGTGTACATTTAAATAGGGCAAATTTAACTCAAAATCTGCTTAGTGAGGTCAGGTATGTCATAGGTGTTGCCTTCCAAATGCGTGAAGAAAAGAACCAAAACTTGACAAATTGGTATACTAGACTGAAAACTTGATATTACTATAATAATAAACTCAGATTTTAGAATGTATGTTTTTCAAACTATCCAAGAAATTAATAGCATAAACGAATTTAGAAAATTTACTATGACTTTACAATCATCCTCATTCTGTGCAGTAATACTTGGTTTTCTGACCATAGGCTTTGTGGAATGGAATGAAACGCTGGTATTTTACTATCTACCTAGTACGTGGAACATAACTAGCATTCCATGGATGTTTGCTAAATTTATTCACTAAATTATTTATTATTCAGTAGTATATTTGTCTTCTAATCAAAGTCCTAAAGTTTGGATAAAATACTGCTTTTCTACCATTGATTTGGTGGATTATTTTATAGTTTTAATAAGGAGCCCCTTTTACATTACAGACAGCCATCTAAACACTAACTCTTTCAAATCTACAAGTATAGGAGGGAAATGAATTTGGGTTACATAGAAACCTTACTTAGCTATAGGTTCTGTAGAAGAATACAAAGTAGAACAAAAGTCTATGTTGTTGCAGTACAGAGCTAAGGATATCTTCTGGGGCTCTCAAGTTAAAGTGACCATTACGCTCTGAAGGCTATATGTTTAAGAAGGGCTGCTTCTATTCTCTGATTTAGCTGAAGAAACATTTCTGGTTTCTGTTTGCAAGATGCTTACATTTTATGAGTGTCATCCCATGCAAATTTTCTAAATATTTTCCTCCTTGATTTTGCCTTTCTATTCCTAGGATTTGTGTTTTTGCTTTACATGAATTTGCATGTGTTTTATGCAAAAATTTTATACACACACAAACACATAAAAACACATGCATAGACTCACTTCCTGGGATGCCAAATTAAAAAACAAGATTTATGAAGTAATGGTAGTTATTTCAGAGATTTCCACAAAATCGCAGCTGAATAACCCACAATAGAGCATTTTCTGAATAAGGAAGAGTACTAAACAGTAAGAAAGCAGTTTAAGAAAACAATTTCTACTCTTTATTACAGATTTTATGTCTACATGGAAACTTTTGGGAAATATTTGTCAAATAAAAATAATACAGTAAATTATCCTTTGTTCTTTACAAGCTGATATTAAATATATATGTAAATAACATATATTATATAAATTTATACATGTAAAATTTCAACTTGTCCATATAAATAAATGATCAATTTTAGAGAAAAAACAAACGTAAGTTTAGCCAGCAGTAAAAGCTACTCTCTCTAAGAACGCTATCCCCCATTTACCAAGTGTTTTTGTTTCCTTTGTGTTCCTTTGTGTTCAGGCTACTCCCTTGTGCAGCATTAGTTGACTGTAACAAGGACCATTTTCGCTCTAGGGGCCTGAGGAGATCCACTAAACTAATTAGACGATGGACAGCTGACTTTAGGGAATGAGCCTGTGACATTGTTCAATGTCAGTGACACATTTTTTTTTCTTTTGATATTCATAGATTATCTATAGGCTAGAATTTGGAATTGATTCGAGTTTGATTGTGATATTCTTTTGAATAAGGTTCATGCCACACAGGTTAGTTAATTTGATAAGAAGTTTAAATATCTAATTTATGATATCTATATGCTTCTGAAATCACTCTATCAATAATATAAGAAACCTGTTTTTTGGTTCTTCTAGAATAAAAATTCAATTAATTGTTGTTAGAGTGAACACGGCATCAACATTTATTCCATGGGAACAAATTTGAGGACCCTTATTATACCACTTCTTTGTAGGGCATATTAAGTATAAAGTTAATCTATCTTGAACTCTTTCCAAAGAGGTTAATCACCTCATTATAAGATAATTTTACCTAGAAAGTAATCCCCTGGAATGGCTAATTGGAACTAATTAGATACTTTCCATTGCTTCTTGCTCCACCCAAGCTTTAGTTACTAATGCCTTTCCTTGAATACATATTCTTATATGGATATGTTCTGCATTATTTTCTGATTGAACTTATTCTATCTAACATATTAACCTTAAATGGCTGATTTACTTTAAAAAAAAAAAAAAAAGGTTCCCTCACATATATTTTTCTTTGAAGAAAAAAAATAAACTCTCACTTGCAACATTTTGAAGTTTGTATTCTGTGCTTTGTGTTTCTACAGGACCAGTATTTTTATAATAAAAAGAATCTTACTTAAGCAACTATCGACATCTTATATATATTCATATGTACTAGCCTTAAAATATAAAGAAAATGTTTCCTTAATAGGTAAAATTTCTGAGGAAAGTTAGGAAGTATAAGTATAGTCTATGGCCATGCCACACTGAACAAGCCTGATCTTGCCTAATCTTGGAAGCTAAGCAGGGTTGGGCCTAGTTAGTACTTGGATGGGAGACCACCTAGGAAGACCAGGTGCTGTAGGTGTAAAATAATAATAATAATAATAATAAGGGATTGTAAACTGACAAGGTGCTTGCAATCTGTGAGGTCAACCAAAGGTCGCATTGCCAAATAAATAAATAAATAAAAATAAATAAATAAGAAAGTATAAGTAGAAAATATTGATTTATATGAGTTTTTAATTTTAATTTCTCATTCCTATAACTTTATGGTATTTTTTCAGATTTAACAAACACGGCATCAACATTTGCTAAGATTTGCCAAGATACTCTATTTACTTTTGCTTCATAATGAACCTTTAGCCACCATAATAATAAGGGTCCATTTTCTTTCCCTTTTGAATAACATTGTTCCTATATCGTCTAAGCCTTACTAACAATGTCCTGAGGCTTGTCAGTATCCTTCTGTCCCTTCCAGATTCTCTCACCCTTCAGTTCCAAAGCAAATGCCACTTTTGTTTGGTTTGGTTTGGTTTTATGTTATGGCAACACTGCACTTCCACATATCAAAATTGCTTCTGTTTACTATTGCTACATAAAGAACTACTTGAAAGCTTAGCCATATAAAACCATTGTATGATGAGCATAGCCTGTGTGGTTCAGCGATTCAAGCACGGCAAAGCAGGGATGGCTCTCTCTGCTTCCTCATGTCTGGGCCTTCAACTGGGAAGTCTCAATGGTTGGAAATGGTTTGACAGCTAAGGGACAGAATCAACTTGAGGTATGGTTACTCTCATGTCTGGTGGCTAATGCTTGTTGTTGGTTGAGACCTTACCTGGAGCATTGTGTTAGTCAGGGTTCTTTAGAGAAATGGAACCAGTAGGCTCACAAGGTTTTGGTGGCTAAGAAGCCCCACAATCTACCTTTGGCAATATGGAGACCCAGGTGAAGTGAAGCCCCCCAAAGAGGTGTAATTCAGTCTGAGTCCTGAGAACCAGGGGAGCTGATGCTGTAAATCCCAGAATGAGGGTCAGAGAAGGTGACATGTCCCATTTCATTCAGTGAGGCCGGGGAAAGAGGCGAATCCCTCCATCCTCTGCCTTTTGTTATTTTCAGACATTAATGGTTTGGATGATCCCTAACCCCATTGGGGAGGGTTATCTACCAAGTCCACTAAGTCAAATGCTAATCTTATCTAGAAAGATTCTCAAAACACCCAGAAATAATATTTAATTTGGACATTCTGTAGCCACTCAACTTGTCACATAAAATTAACCATCACAAGCACCTACACATGGTTTTTCCATATGGCCTTGGCTTTCTCACAGTGTGTTCCTCTGGGACAGACGGCCTTCTGACATGTCAGTTCAGTCTGCTAAAATTGAGTGACCCAAGAGAACTTGGTTATTTCCTGACTTCATTTACGCAGTCACATGGTTTCATGTTCACTGTACTTTTATTGATTGAAATGGTTAAAACCTCATTCAGATTCAAAGGGAGGGGTCATAAATAAAGTTTTTCAAACAGAGAAGTATTAAAACATATTCTGAAACTTCCATACAGGGGTTTCAATGATGAATAATACCAGGTTTTTGTTTCAAAGGAACTTAGAGTTTAATAGGGATGGTATCACAATATAAAATTGTGATAAAGGCTACTAGGTATTTAGGAATAACTCTTCTAAGTCTTTGAGTTGTTTTTATCATACAATGTTTTATTTTATCCTCGAAATAAATCTATTCTGTAACTTGCTATTTTCATTTTACTGAGGTAGTTACTGTCCACATAACAATTCATAATAGCAGAACCAAAGCTAATGCCTTTAAGATACACATATAGTCATGAATAAACTGTGCCTCTAAAATATCTCCTCATCTCTCCATACCCCTCTTTCCATAGCACTTAACTCTCTTTTGTTCAAGTTATAACTTCTGCTGCCATTTCCAATTGTCTTTTTTTTTTTTTTTTTTTTAACCTTATTGTCTGGGGCCTCTGTGTCTGGTATATTTCAGCAGTCTGAATGTCAGTTGCATTTTACTAACATCAGCTATTGCTCATCGCTGAAACTGACCTTGAGACCTTTACTAGTCATCCTTATCTTCACCATGCTAGACCTGGGGGTAAGGGTGCCTATAATTTGCTGAGAATTGGGGAGGATGACAAATAATATGTTATAGTTTATATATAGCTTTCTTTAGGTAGGTATATAAATAACATAGGATATAGATTCATCTCTATAAAAAGAACTGAAATGACCTTCACGACCAAACTCTTTGAATAAATTGTCTACACTTTCCCATTGTTCATTCACTCCTTTTTGAAATCCAATCTAATCTGGATTCTCTTTCCACTTAAATGCAACTGCTCTCATTAAGGTCACAAAAGATCTCTAAGTCACTAAACTACACACACACACAGACACACAGACACACACGTTTTGAGCTCTACAGAAATTGAATTTGAAGTTGTGACTTACTCTTTTTGAAACTTAGTCAATTAAACAAATCATTATATACTTAACTGCTTATGCCAAGTTTTGAGTTTTATTTATGGTTTTTTCTGCTGTCCAACCAAGCCATAATTACTAGTGGTTCTCAGAATTCTGAGATATAGTTTTCCTTCAATTTATACTCTTTTGTCTAATCTCTTGAAACTTCTTTGAAATTGATCTTTTAAAAATGCTAAACTACCTTCCTTTATCAAGTCCTGAATAGTATAAGGACATCCATGATCTGGTTCCTGGACGGACTTTTGACCTTTCCTCTGTCTTTTGCTGCATCTGCCCTTTCCTCCCCTTTAGGTTGGCTGTTGCTGTTCTTTAGACTAATATCCACTTAGTTGCTCCATCCTGCGGGTAGACCTCCCTTGTCCACCAGACTAGGTTTGGCTCCCAGAACACCCTATACTTCCTTTCTGTAGAATTGTAGAGCATTAATCATTTGAAATATTACTCGATGTGTTTATAATTCCTTGATGTATTTTGATTTAACTATATGGCCCTTCCTTTTCTCAAACTATAATGCATCTACTACTTCATGATATGGTTGAGAAGGAAGGGATCATAATTCTCTGTTATTAAATTTCAGTAGACTTGAAATTCATATTAGAGACAAAAGGTTGAGAGTAGATTTGAAAATTTCATAATTCTGGTTTGTGACTATCAAAATTAGAAACCCAAAGGACTCAGAGTATGAGATTTATGTTATAATCGTGATTTTGATGTTACAGTCTCTGAGGGATCGAAATGATGAAAAATGATTATTTAAAAACATGTATTTTTTTATCCATGATCATTTGTTTTGTTAATTTTTTTCTCTTTTAAGTGTATTTGGTAAACAATATTATGTTAATTATATTGGTTTCAGGTATGCAATATAGTTATTCAACATTTTTATACCTTACAATGTGCTCACCCCACTAATTCTGGTAATCATCTGTCACCATGCAAACTTACCATAATATTATAGACTGCATTCCCCTTCATGTTTCCACCCATCCTCCCCAGTTCTCCCCTCTGGCAGCCTCCCCTTTATCTCTGTTTAAATGAGTGCATTTTGTTTTGTTTTGTTTTGTTTTGTTTTGTTTTGTTTTGTTTTAGATTCCACATATAAATGAACCTATACAGTATTTGTGTTTTTTATGGCACCTCAAGGGAGTTCGATAATAAAGAGCTAAGTGCTTAGTCAGGAAATTAATGTTGGAATTGGTGGTGCATGGGAAACAGTGACAAAATGACCATTGCAGTGCGCTGTGAAAATATTAAAAAATAAAAGAAAACTTTACCATTTGCTATTTTCAGTGTTTCTACTTGTTACTATTTCTTATTTTTATTTTTTAAAATCTGATTATTGTTTTTTCAGACTTCTAAATTTTTTAAATGTTCAACTTTAGTTTATGAATATTGTCTTTATTACATACCAAACCTAAGAAATTTGTAGAATTCTTTAGGCTGAATAAATGTTATTTTTGTTTATACAGACACATTTATGTAGCTTTTATTAAAGCCATAGGAATAAAGCCATCTTTGAAATATTTTTTTCACAATGCTTTTTGTATTTCAAACTTTTTTTTCCCTTTTTTTTTTAATTGTGGTAAGATATAACAAAAAAGTGTACCACTTGCACTATTTTTCTGTGTAGCTCTCCACAGCATTAGGTGCGTTCACATTGTTCTGCGACCATTATCACTGTCCATCTCCAGGTCTCCTTTTTTCTTCCGGAACTAAAGCTTGATACCCATTGAACAATAATTCTCCTCACCCTGCCCTCCAGCCTCTGACAGTGACCATTTTACTTTCTGTTTCTATTAATTTGACTACTTTATGTACCTCATGTAAGTAGAACCATACACTTGTGACTGCCTTCTTTCACTTAACATAATGTCTTCAAGGTTAGTCCATATTGTAGTTAGTGTCAGAAATTCTCTTTAAGGATGAATAATATTCCATTGTATGCATATACTACATTTTGTGTATTCACTTGTCTGTTAATGGACATTTGGGTTAATTGTTTGGCCTTTTGGCTATTGTGAATAATGCTGCTAATAATATTGGTGTACAAATATTTATTCAAGTCCTAAGCTAGGTATGAAAACTTTCTGAATATCAACTTTAAAGAGAGTTAAAAACTATATTAGAATAATTATATCCTATAAAATAAATTAGATAGAGGTTAGTATACCTTTATCTTCAAATAATTAGGTAAATGTGCATTTTCTGAGTCTCATTTTGTTTATCAGTCTCTCCTCTCCTCTCCTCTCTCCTCTCCTCTCCTCTCCTCCCTCTCTTCCTCCCTCTCTCATTTGTGGTGTGGAACAGAATGAAAAATATTTATTCACCACTGATTTTTCTTTAGAATGTATATGGACCTTCCTAAGTTATTTTAGTATTTCTTTGACTTGTCATGTAGTATATCTTTAAAAGTTTTAAAAACTAAGTCTCTGCTCTTCTCTGAAAATATTTCTAAATGCTGAGAGAAAAACTAGTATGAGTATTTAAAAAACTGTCTAATCTCCGAAGAGGAGATTTATCCTGTAACTGAAATATAAACATGTTATATATATATATATATATATATATATATATATATATATATATATATATATATATATAGAGAGAGAGAGAGAGAGAGAGAGAGAGAGAGAGAGAGAGAGAGAGAGAAAAGCCCTTCACAAGTTTAACACAAATACCTTTAATATAAATCCATATTTTCTTTCCATTATTTTTAATGTGTGACATGAAAATACTTATTACTATAAATATTTCTATACTACAAAAGTGCTTGGAAATTAAATAAGGTAAATAATTAAATATCCTTACTGCCCTTGAAAAGCCTGCAGGTCAGTAGGGAAGACAAACCAAAATAAACTGCGGTGAAGACTATCACTGAAGTTAAGTATAAAATTGAGTGCAAAGTGCTATCTGGAGAAAGTATCTATTTTTGTCTGAGGTAGAAGAAGAGAGGACATCCCCCCAAAAGGTATTCTTCTCATACCTGTGTCCACTACTCACAGTATCGTCACCAAGTTCCTCTACCAAAAATCGCATTTGTCATTTCTGTTCACGTTATGACTTAGTGAAAAGGCCACCTTGAAAGGCAAAAGCTCAGGAGAACGGGGTCTCCTGCTGGGTGGGGGCTCATGCGCCCACCTAAAGCCTGGAAGGCTCTGGTACACAGATAGAAAAGGAAAATGGAAAATGGGGGTCATTCAGCAGTCTCTGTCAAAATCTTGGTGTATTCTAAAAATAAATTGAGCTTTTCATAAACTTTAGGTTTCTTATTTCATTTTCTCAGCTTTTGGAAGTAACTTACATCTAAATTTCAAGGGTCTTCATCTCTATTGCATCTGTTTCATGATGTAATAAAAATGCTTAGAGGTACAGTATGAAAAACCTTACACGATAAAGCCCAATTGTAGTGCAAGTAACCGATCCCACATTTATCTTCTTTGTAAGTTTAAATCTTTACACATCCTTTTATGTCTTATGCCACTCTTCTAATTTTATAAGTTAATTATTCACTGTTACAGCATATTTTTTTTGTTTTATTTTTGCACATAGACATGTGCACATAGACAATTCTTACATGTATTTTTTACATATTTATTTTCATCTTATTATTGTTATTGTTTTTCTTATTTAATTCATTCTCTTAATTTTTAAGACAAATTTGAAAGGAATTCTGATAATCCCTTTTTTGGTACAAAAACATTCATGTAATCTATGAATTTATGACTATGAAATCCATTTATATCCACACTCAATTACTTTAATTTTATTAGCTCTTTTGCATTTCAAAGTAGATGTTTTATCCTGTTTTGTATTTACGTAATGATTGAAACCATATTCAAATATATCTAAACTAACCGTAACCTATTAGATGGCATAAAAGGATGCAGAGTCTAAGGAAAACTTTATATTGCTTTGTTTATATATATTCTAAATTTGTCATTCTTTATTAGAAAACTTATATCAGAAAAAAGATGAGTTACCATGAAAATATAAAAAATTGTACAATAGTAGTCATCTCATTTTCATTGTGAATTCTTATAGACTACTATATAGTTATAGATCTAATAGTTGTCTTTTGTACCCATGTGCTATAATAAAATTCAACATTTCTTAAAGGCTGGACATTTCTAGATACTCTACCAAATGGTTTTCTTGGATTATTTTATTTAATCCACACACAATCCTAGGAAATGGTTATTGTTATGCTCACTTTATATATTTACATATAACCGAGTTAGAATTATAATTAATGTGTCCTAGCATACATGTTTAGCAAGTTACTAACATTCTGTTCAGATAAACAGTCATTTAATGCATATCTACTAACCAGAAAATATTTTTGTTCGGAATAAAAGATGAGTTTGATACCATTCCAGCCTCTTAGAGTTTATGACTTATTTAGGGAAAGATACATGCAAACCTAAGGCAATGTGAGATGAATACAGTAATCAAAGTATTATATCTAAGAAAAAAAGGAGAAAATAATTTTTACATAGTGTGGCAGTGGTGCTAGGAAGGCTTTGTAGAAAACATGTTTGATCATGATTCTTAGAGATATTCACTTTACAAGTTACTGTGGAGTCAATAGAAATATCACGTGTTAATGTTAACTGACATAAAACATATTCATGTATGATGGAGAGCATAAATAGTTCCAGACAGACAGACAGACAAGTTCGAAATGTGAGGAATGTAAGATTAAGGAGATTTGTTCTTTGTACTGAGATCCTACTACAAAGAACTTGCTAGTCATATTGGAAACTTGTACTTCATCCTTGAAAGTAATTTGAAATAATTATAAGGTTTTAAACAAGGACATAAGACTAAGGAAATGGATGTTTAGAATAAAAATAGTTGTTACTGTTACCGAATTTGGTAATTAATGTGGGTTTGAATATGGATGTGAAGGAAATAGTGAATGAAAGTATGAGTGGAGGCAGAATGATAGCAATACTAACCAAGAGGTCAGTGGAGGAAGAAGAGGTGGCATGTGGAAGAACACATTGATTTGGTTCTGTGTTTGCTGAATATGAGATATCTGTGGGATATCCGGGTCAATTCCATAGATAATAAATCATCTTATTGGCCAAGAATTAGGTGAGATGTCTGGGATGGAGATGAAGAACCATTACGATAAAGGAGCTATTCTTGCTCCGTCATCTGTAAACCGAAGCATCGATAAAATCCAGAGTAGTGTAACTGAATTATTTTACTAGGTTTGGTCAATTTTAACTATACTTGTTATAATAAATGGTAGTTAAGAGATTTGAAGAGACTGAAAATCACTGGTGAATTATATTTTTATCTTTTCATAATGATACTAATATGTAATTATATATTATTAGTTTTATCAGAGGCATTTATTTAGACTTTTTTGTTTGTTTAGACTCTTATCAGAAGCATTTACTTATTTAGGCACATAACATTTTTTCTTTAGTTTTTAAGATAAGCAGTTTAAGAATCTAACTTTATTGAGAGTCTCACCAAAAATCTCATTTTGTTAGAATGCCTGGGATTCAGTTTAAAATCCAAATTCTTACATAAAGTTTCCATAGATTCTTAATTCTAGAAAGAATGAAGCTAGGGCGTCTTTATGAGAGAAGCTTGAAAAGATTCTCTAAGTACTGTAAAGAAGTTGAAGAATCTAGCCAGCAGAGGGCACTTGCTCACATGCACTCAGTCCTTGCAGCAACCTTGTGATCAAGGAAACAGGAAGAGTTCTTTCTTAATAAGCACGCTGGCAAAGTAATCATTTTGCTCAGTGTTGTGTTAATGCCAGAACGTAGATATTTATACCGGGAGTCCTTCTCTTGTGGAAGTATACATCTCTTTTAGTAAAATATAATTTGAATTGTATTTGAATACAAGCCAGCAGATTTGAGAATCTGTTTATAAAACGGTCAAATCTGAGCAATTTGTGTTGCAGGTCAGAGGCCAGCTATGTACCTTAGTTCTGCTGAATAATTAAGGAACTTCTGATTATATTTAATGAAAAAGGCCAATTTTAATATGAAGTGCAAGGGACTTCAAAAAAAAGTCAAAATGTTGATACTCTTTCTTAATTGTAGCATTACTAACTGAATAAATGCTAAAATGTCTTAAACAGTTTCCTAATTGAAACTGAGGGCATTGCAAGAAGAAATTGTTTCTTAAAAAATTCTTAGATAATTAAATTTAGGAATAGTAGCATTATTCTGGTATAATACATAGGTTATTTTCTTAAGATATTTTCCCACATACTTCTTTAGTTTAGAAGTATTTAATGGTCTTGCAAAAATATTATTTTATAATTATTCTAGAAATGCAAGTAATGTTATACTTCTTTTTAAAAGCATTTTAATAAATCTCATATTTTACATTCTATTTTACATATAGAAACTGTTAATGTATATAAATTGTTGACAACTGTATATTTTGTTTTTTACAATGCAAGCTCTCTTACATACCCTCTTTACTAGTACAGTATGATTTCTTGCTATTATAACATGTACCATACTTTTTTAAGCTGTGCACAATGAAATATGTATATGTGTAGTGTCTGAAATCTGTTTGCATTTAAAAGATGATATAAAACATATTTGTTTCTTATGTTTTAAAGAGAAGTTAATGCTGTCATTTCTACTTTATGATCCAACACAGTGAAAAATAGTAAACTGTTTAAAAACCTGTGGGAAGTTAATTTTAATGTGTAATAGTGTGAGGGGGCTTTGTTTATTTTCTTCATTTTATGAAGCATATAACAATCTTATTTGCCAAGATGATTATTATTTAATAAAGTGACAAACTGCCCCACTGATAGGATACATTAATTTGCCTTTAAAGCTGTTCCTTGTCCTCCATAAGAAGGTGATAATTAGGTTTTCAGATTAGAGTAAAATAATCATGTCACTTATGTAGATGCTTAAAATATATTTAATCTTTTTTGTAAACTTGAAACAATTCAAAGCTGTAAAATATTTTCCTTTGTGAACTTTTAGGTGAATACAGATAATATATCATGTTAATTTTAAGCTAGCATGACTCTTTGGAAGGTTAACAATTGGAAAAAATAATGTAAGCAATTATTAACTTTTCAGGTAAAGCAATGGTATTAGGCTGTGTAGAACATCTACCTAATAAAATAGCACTCATTCATATCCTGATTTAATTTCTTCCTTTGTCCACAGAGTGTGCAATTTAATCTTCGAAAAGTCACATAGAATCATTTTGTTCATGTATATTATTAACACCCTCAATTTCTAATGTCGAGGGCTCAAATTATTGTTAGATACTACAAATAATTAAATTTCAATTTTAACATTCTGTTACACAAAATTAACTAGATCTCATGTGTTAAGTTCCCAAAAGTACTAAATGATGTTTGAATTTCCAGCAGTGAAAACAGTTTATATAAACAAAACACTAAGTGACTTAAAAAAGAGACTCTTTCACTGCCTTCAGGCTGATGATAGCACATTGTCTTAAAGTTCTAAAGCCCAATCTTCTCTAGCTTTAAATAACTAAAGGTAATTTCCTGTTCTTAAAGTTTGCAGAGTATTAAAAATGTCCCTAAATCTATTTCCGGAACCAGGTTGGAGAATGTTCAGTGCACATTCATTTAAAATACCTTTATGTTCTGACTCAATTACTTTTAATAGAGTGGAGAATGTTTGGTGTAGCTTTGAGTGCACAGCATGAAAGGCTGGGTTTTAGTTAGAAAACATATAAAATTAGTTCCTGTGGACAGGTAATCTCTAGAGAAATATAAGTAACTAGAAAACTTATTGAAGACCATTAAATGTACTGCAAATGTCATGTGCTTTCTTTGCACATGTTAAACAGAGTTGTGACAAAAATGAAGTTATTGTAGGACATGATAAAATAAAAAGAAATTTTTGTTGATAATATGTAAAATGCCACATCAGATTGTATTCATTCTGCACTTATTTCTTTGAGGTAGCTTTTATACAGCTGTGAAACCTAGGGAGTTTTGTACAAAATGATTTTGACAAATGTTCATGATTCCACACCAATGAAATGCATTTTAATTTCATTCAGAATGTTCTAAGCTCTCTAGCACATAAACAGTAATAAAACTCATATTGAAGTTATTTCTGTGATTTTTTAACTTCACTGTTCAAATGATATAGGCAAATTTTCCTGGTCCTCATTAAGAAATATAGACAATCCTAAGCAGAATTTACATAAGAAAAAAGTGCATTGATGGTTTGGAAATTTAGACCTGATGCTGGTTTCCGTAGATAACTCAGCCATGAGAAATGTCATGATGTCATACAAAATGCACAAACTTTATTTCTTTCTATATCTGATTTCTGCTTTTGCTTCTTAACATCTCTGAAACCTTGGATAAATTATTTAGAATTTAGGATACTCCATTTCATCAATTCCAGCAACAGACTAGTAATTCCTAGTTCTCAGGGTTGTTATGAGGTTAAATTAAATTGAATGAGGCATGTAATGTAATTAACATAATACCATTTCATTTTCTTTTCATGTCCATCAGCATTTACTGTCAAAACCATCATCTGAATCGAGTGTATAAGGAATATTATAACGCAGAGGTCCAATAATTCTATGGTGTTTAGGAAGGCAGATCAGAAATATTAAGTGATTTATGGAAAGTAGAAAATGGACTAGGAAGTTTTTGAAAAAAATACTATTTAACAGGTAATCTACAACTAATAATTGTAAATGTAATGCAGAAATTATGTCATATACTAAAACATGCACAGGTTTGGATTAAGAAGCTGTGTTATAATTCCTATTGTGAAAATTACCTCCTCTATAAATTGAAATGATTTTGGTAAGACAACTCAAAGAGTTATTGTTGCTATCAAGTGCAATAATATTTGTAAAAACACAGGCTCCACTAAAATTAGCTCAACATTGTTTTTCAGTCAAAATTGTGGTCCAGAAGAGAACACGAGTTTGATAGAAACACAGAAATGCCATACAATTAAGCGGTTTCTCTAAATGGGAGAACATTTTCGCATTACACTTCCCTCCCAAAAGGCGGAGCAAGATATAAATGCTTCCCAGTGTTTCATAACAAGATAGATCAGGGGTCAGAAAACTATGGCACATGTGCCAAATCAAGCCTTCTGCTTGGTTTGTGTAAAAAAAAAAAAAAAAAAAAATTGTTGGAACACAGACAAGTTTATTGGTTTTCCCGCTGCCTATGGCTGTGTTTGAACCACAAGGGCAGAGTTGAGTTCTGACTTAGACCATATGATCCACATTGCTTAAAGTATTTACTATCTGGCTCTAAAAAGAAAATGTTTACCCCCACCCCCACCCTCCTCAATAGATGGAAAACTGGAACTATGTGAAAAAGTGTTCAAAAGAGTGTAGATAGATTTCAGAGCATATGAAAGGGGTGGAAAATCACGTTCTGAAATATGAGGACCTGTACAATAGATGCGATTGAGAAACACAGTGGAAGAGGAATTTAAGTAGACTCCAGATTTTAAGTACTGTGTGAATTTTGAGCAATTGTAGAAAAAACAGAATCTGCAAGATGTAATATGTTCTAGTTCATATCCATATGTGCTACACAGAATAGTGAACTAGGACAATATGTGAAATAGAGACCCTCGGTTGACAGTCCTACATCTATTTCAGCTTTGCTTATTTGTTTGGTAGGAGAGGCAAGACATACCAGAGCTGTATTATTTGGGCTTGGAAAAGCTGCAGTGGTGATGAGCTCTGAAACTTTACAGCCTAAATCCAAATCTAGGCTTTTTGCTTACCAGTGCATTAACCCTCTCCGTTTCTCAGTTTTCTCCTCTGTGAAAAAGGCACAGCAGTAGTTCCTATCTGATAGAGTAGAGAGGAGTATATGAGTTAATACATGTAAAACTCAAAGAACATTGCCTGGTGTGTAGGAATCACTATACGGGTATGCAGTTGCTACTTGCATTTGCATGCACATGCCTATATTAGCTGTTTGATTTATATATACTAAAATTTTCATTGCATGGTGTGAATTCAGTCAGTCACATTTAATCCATTTTTTGGATTTAAATTTACCTTCACATAGATATGTCTGTTTGGACAAATGGAATCTCATCTGAAAATTTCAGGCAAGGAATTATTTTTTATAATGATTTGAAATAATAGTTATCAAAATAGGCACATAAATATTTCTTTGAGGCCTGCATAGATGAAATGAAACAATTTCTTTTGTTCTAAAGGACACAACTTGCAATTCTAAGGTCATAGATTTTTTTCTTAATTTCAAAATAAATATTGTTTTAAAATATATGGTTGAATAGTTTGGAATTCATAAGAAGGTAAAGTTGTTAACAGATCCCAGGTAATTACCTAGTTGTTTTCTATTCTGAGAAGATTTTTGACCCACATCATTACTGTTTAAAAAATAAAATACATCTGCATACTGATTTACAGTTTAAAATTTGCTTTCATATGCATTATTTTTGTGATCTTGAGATGTTTAAGCACAGAGATGTATGCCATGCATGCTCTTTTCTTTTTGGCAGGAAATATTGCAAACATATTGATGGTGATAATTAATATTTTCTAAACAGTCAAAAAACAGGTGTACCTTTCCAAATAAATCCAAATAAAATTCAAAACAAACTTATTCAATGACTACTAAAAGGATTCAAAAATATTCTAGAATTGTCTTGAGCAGATTCAAATTAGAAATATTATTATAAATAATTATGTTAAATTTTTAAAGATAAGAATCATGCTTCATTCAGCTTTGTATTTTCATTTGCTTATCAAGTGTCTAACACACAGTAGGCATTCAATATTCTTTGAATGATATAAATTTTAAGCTTCTTTTGTTATTTTTAATGGAAGTTTTCATCTCTTTATGTTTGTATTCATATTTTGTGAGGTAGAGTTAATGGTTAGAGTAGCTAAGTTAATTTTACATTATTATTTAAAAATTACTAGTTTTGAGAATGACCACATTAATGCAACAGTAAAATATAAAGTGACCATAAGTCAAACTGGGCAAAAGAGTACCTTTCCTGAATTAATTACTATAATTGATCTCATCTTGTTCTTGAGCCACCGGTTTCACTGCTGTAATAAACAATAGGTTTGTCCATTAAAATGCTTCACTTTTCTGATTTAAAACATTTTCTCTTTTATGTAACTACCCACTTTGGTCCTTCCTTTCTTCTTTCCCCAAACAATGTTTGGGTAAAAAGGCCATATTACATTGATTCAACATAAGGAAAGACTCTGCCTCTGCTCTCTGTCAGGCAGTCTCTCTCTGCTAAAGTGAAGCAGGAGTCAGGTGGTCACTGGGTATCTTCCCCTGGTACTCACCTGATATTTTGGACATCTAGCTGATACCTGGTCCTGATTATCTGTTGGTCTGTGTAATTACCTTCATTCTCAATATCCCACGACTCACCAGCTTCCTGTCCTGAACCTATTACCTCCTCTTGGTTCATCTTTCACTGTGAGAGCACATCGTTTGATCCTAACATTGTGGAGAGTTCTTACATTTCTAAGTTCTTTATTCACAATAAGGTCTATGTGACCTTGTAAGAGCTTTCTTCACATCTGCTTGACTGAATACCCCCTTCAGCCGTTGCTACTTCCACTGTCCCATGCCAACAGGGCCAGAATTATGAAAGCAGCATTGATCTTCTCAGTTACAGATGGGTCTTCCGAGGCTACTCCTGGGATTCTTTTATTGCCTGCCTACATAGATATTTTTTCTTTTCTGCTCTGAGGAGTCGACTTAATAAGTGAAGAGGCCAACACTTATATTCATTTCTTATCTTTCCATTACAATATTTTGCCTCCCATCTGCACCCACCAACTCTACCCCCAACAGCATGACTTTGCCCTTCTGGTTTGGCAGAAAAGCTCCACTGTACCTCCTTATTCTATAGCTTCAGTATATTCATTCTTTTATCCTTTTACTTCTGTTACCTATCACTTGATCTGTACATCCCTGCTGTAGAAATGCCAGAAAGGCCCTTTATTCAGTGAAACATGATTTTTACAAAAGTCAAAAATGCATGTCTTTCTTCAAATTATTACTTGGATAATGCCATTCCAGAGAAGATATACACAATGTTGATGTAATCTTGTAATCTGTAGAGGATAAGGAGCCATTCAGGTTTTGGTATGAACCAGCATGACAATGTGTGGATTTAATATCTCAAAAGTAAAAACTGTCCCTGTAATATCTATTTTGCATAATGATACAATGTGTTCTTGTCATTTTTTTAACTCCATGAAGCAGCTTATCAAAAATATCACAAGATCAGAATTAGTTGTTGTTACCTAGAATGTAATATATAATGAACTTTAAAAATCAAAGTCCACCAATTTAAAAGCAATTCACTACATTGTTTACTTTCCATACTATAGTATATTCATAAAATATCCAATTAGATAGTTTCACTGAACATTCCTCGTGAAAGTTTGGCACAGAACCCAAATCAGAATAACTAACTGGGTTGGCTAAACATTTTGATCCAATAGTCACATACAAATTAAATGTTAATTCTCTTACTCTTTTGAAGCTGATATTTCCTTAATCTGTCATGAAAGAAAAGCTTGCAAGAATATGCTGTTACTTTAGGATGTACTTGTTTGAAGAGAGGTTAAATACCACTAGAAGATACTTGGAAGATATCTCGTCTTATGAATTTTTTAATGGTAAAATATGTCAGCAACGCTCAAGAAAGTAGATGTAGATATTATAGGCAATTGAAAGTAGTAGGTGGTTATTGTAGCTGGAACGCCTCCCAGAGCAGATGGTTTTTTAGGAGTTTTTGAAGGAGAAGAGCAAGGTGGCCTGCCTGGCGTATATTAATTGAGTGCCTGTTCCAAGTGTAGGGGGTGGTTGGAAGAATGTGTGATGTCTTGAGTGGGCGAATGATACAAACAGACATAACTTTAAAATAACCTGGAATTTATATCTCAGAAAGCTTATAGACAATTCACAAAGACACAGTTTTGTCTGTAAGGAATCAGTAAAATGTAGTTATGCAAACAGAAAGTTAACACCATGTAAAATAGAACTTAGCCAACATGGTCAACATTTTCACATTTAACACTTGGCTATTACTCATTAACAAAATAGAATAATTTTCTAATTAGGAAAAATTATACTAAAACTACTTGTGAATTTGTGTTTCAAGAGAACAGATTTTATCAAGAATTTAAAAGATATGATTATTAAACTCTAATATTTTCTATGTATATTTGGCAAGCATAGATTCTTTGAGAAATGACATGATTTACCTTATTGTGTGGTCTTTATATTCAGCTTCACATTCATAAGGACTCTCTAGTCTACTCCATTCATCCATTTCTCACTGCCACCATTCTGATATGAATAACATCTCCTTTGCTCATACTGCCGAAAATTCTCCTAATTGAATTCCATTCCCAGTCTTTCCAGTTCTTTAAACACATCTATATGTTGCTCTCGGCTAGATTTTCTTAAAAATTGATTTTGCTCATTCACTCAATAGTGTCATGGGTAAGAACACAGAATCTGAACAGACTTCCTACATTCGAATTTCAGCCCTGTCACTTTCTAATTGTGACCTTGGACAACTTACTTAACTTTTTAGTTGCTTAGCTCTCCAAATATAAAAATATTTGGAGAATAAAATTGCCTACCTTAGAATCTTATTATGAAGAGTAAATTAGTTAATATTTCTAAAATATTTTAAACAGTGCTGGGCACATTGCAAGTATACTGTGTTTAATAAAGGTCATGATCATGCTCCAAAAACTTTAGGACTCTCGTTGCATAACAGAAAGTTTAGAATTCCTAGTCAGGCATTCAAGGTCTTTTCCACCATCTGCCTCCCACCTTCCAAGCTTAACCAATCTTTTTTCCAGAGACAAGCATTCTACTCAGTATTCCTTTTTTTTTTTTTTTTTTTTTTTTTTACCCTTTCCTGCTTTTATCTGTTAACTACTAGCTTTCCTCAAACTGGGATGTTGATCAAGCATTCCAATACCACACTCCTCTCTACCCCAAGTTATATATTAGATCATGCATAACTGTCAGAGTTTTCCTTTTTCTCACCTTCTGAATAATGTTTTTCTTTTTCATCCTCTTCCTAAGTATCTTCCCTGAATTCCACCAACACTAATAGCCTAAGCCACTTGTATAACAATATTATGTTATTAAGTTTCTGTAATTCATAATATCTCTTAAGTTACTAAAATCTCAGCATAGCACCAGCAGTCAGCACGTGGTTTTGCACACCGAGGAGTTCAGTAAGTACCTGGTGAATGAGTAAACGAATGAGCAGGTGAGTGAATGCATACATAAACTTGAAAATTCAACTAATGAATTTGTTTAAAGAGATTGAAAGGAATTTCAGTGGCACTCTGTTCGGTTTTAGGTAGTTCCATTTTAGCCAAGAGACACTTAAAAATCAGATAATCTAAAATTCCTAGTGACAGCAAACAATTAGTGTTCCTTGATGCCACCAAAGTCAAAAATATTCTAATATATACATAGGAGCTTAGAAACAGCTGCTATGTTATAACTACCCTACAGTAAGTAGGTATGCTGTGACAAAGGGGCTGGCTGTGGTAGCTAGCCGTTGTGTCATTAGCATAGGTCTGTTGGTATAGAGAAGTAGAGTTCTCAATGTTTCAAGTCAGAGATTTGGACTGTGCTGTACTTTTATTACCTAGTGATTAAGAAAATATAAAATGATACAGAGTAACATAAATATATTTATGCTTTAAAGTACATTTCATAATCTATTTAAAAAACAAATATCTTTGAAAATCATCATCATATATAAGTACAAAATAATGTTTCTATTGTTGTTTTTCTACATATATGGATTTATAGACCCATTGTAATATGTTGAGGTACCCTACCAATGATCCACATTTTGGAAGCTATTGGGATAGAGATGGCATTAATGAGGCCAGACTTATGACCCAGTTTATATAAGCCTCTGTGTGTCCTCTCTTGGACAAAACTCTTACCCAGAATCCTGGACCAGGTACTTTAAACATGTCTTTAGATACAATTGAGCAAATAGTGAGCTGAATAAGAAATTCAAAGAGATCTCAGAACATAAGACATAGAATTAGTGTTTTATCATATTTTGTTGAATATAGTATTATTCAAAGATTTGATCATTTGTCAATGTTTAGTTGAATTGTTTTTTAAATTACCATTCATGATAACACTCATTTTCTGGTGGTATGCCATGTGTTAAAATAATATGTGGAGTGTGTCAAAGCTAACGAGGCAAGTTTCTATTAAAGAAAGTTAAACCTTTAACCCTATTGTATCACTTTTAAGGAGTTAATAAAACAATTGATTTTTAAAAAATTAAGTAAACTAATTTGCCTAAGTTCTCAGAAACTTTTAATAAGGACTTTAGAAGAGGTTTTCTGCATGTGCAAATAACCATCCTAGAAGAGGACACATTGTGTTTGAATGGAGCATTAGGTAAGCAGCTGCTTTTCAAAATACAAAAAGTTTGCATGGCTCTTGGGTCTACTACCATTAACAGGATTTTCTCCATGCTTTTTGGAGCACAAAAGGTTTTCAAAGAGAATTCTTTCATGAAGTATAGGGAAACCCTATACATTGACTAACCAGGAGATTGCAAGAAGTGTTTGGAAAAAAATTCGGTTGCAATATGTATAAATGAGAGACTAAACTGCCAAAGAAGTCCACGAAACATGGCTTTTTCACATCTTATAAATATAGTGGTTGAAGTTTAACTTACAAGTAAAAAAATGCCTCTGAACACTTCAAGTGTAGACATCCTCTTCTGATAGGACTTCGAATTCTAGGAAAATTCTGCAGCACAAAGGAGTTGAGTTTCATAGAAAGCAGTACCAAAGACTTACTTTTGAAAAAAATCATAATTCTAGAAAAAAATAAAGAACATTCTCATAGATGCCTTGCTTTATGAGAAACGTGAAACCTGTGGGTGTGACTGGTGTGTACACGTTAGTAGGAATGCTTTGCCTTTTAGTAGGCAGAGTTCTCTTTATGATCCTTGGAAACAGTTTCTACCTGTTAAGATAAGAAATGGTTCGATTGATTTTAAAATTATTATTAATTAAAACCAAAGTTCATGTTCTGCATTTTAGCTTTATTTTGGGTTCTGTTGTTACTGCCCTCTCTTTATTATCTTCTCTTTGTTGGCTCTACTTATTTAAGTACATTTCTGAATTTTACATGTCCTAGTAAAATATTTCAAAATCATTTGTGGGATATAAAAATACAGTTAACAAATTAAGGATAAAGACTTTTACAATTTGGGGTATATCTCTATTTGGCTTTTTTTTTCTCAGTGTCAATCAACTTTTGCTTGATAATAATTGCTAGTTTTACCTTGCATTCAATAATGCAAAAAAAAAAAGTGGACAATTTTGAAAAGGTACATCTAAAATATGTAGTGGAGTAAACAAAAAGATATGATATTCCTTTACTTCTCTGGAGTGCTTGTAATCTTAGAGGTAGGTTCTTAAAGTACACATCATGACAAGAGCCACAAAAAAAAAAAAAAAAAAAAAAAAAAAAACCAAAAAACCGAAACCAAAAAAAAAAAAAAAAAAAAAGCAAGATTAAAAACAAACAAACAAAAAACAAGAAAACAAGTTAGGGAAAAGATTAGTTCAAATTTTTATAACTATTTTCTCTGAAATGTTTTTAAAAGTATTTAATAAGTTGATTTGACCTTAAGCCGAGTTGTGAGTACAAATGATTTAAATGCTTCTGCCTAACTTTCTTTTCCACTACATATCTGTGCACAATGGTCATCTGTTCAACGATGTTGCTAAAATTTGCCCTCACAATTTTTGATGTGAATGTTTAATTAACTTTTGTTATTAACTTGGCCATAATAGCCTTTAAATGCTCATTTACCCTTGAACAATTCCTTGCAAACAACCTCTTGATAAAAATTCAAGTAGTTTGTACAATCGTATGAAGTTAAAGTAAGGAATCATTTAGGGATTGACATTATGAACAACTGTTGGTAGCTGCTTTTTTATAATATTAAGTTTTAAATATTTAAATTCTTGAGGTGTGTGATTCTATATATATCAAACTTGCAAATTAGAATTTTATTTAGTCTTCATATTTTGTTATTTCTATGCTCCATTTTATAACCAGTATGTATGTTTTTGATATATTTCATAACATTTTAAACTCATTCATACAATGAAGAGAAACAGATAGATATAATCCTTTTCCATTTGTAACCTGGGAAAATATGGAACCAGATCTTTTATAAAAATCATTATAGTTTATAGAACATATGATTTAGAAAAGGAAAATTAACTTTTCTCCTTGATCTTTATTATTTTGACCTTAAAAGATACTTCTCGTGCATTTTTAATAGAGTAGTAAAAGCCAGGATTTGATAACTGGTAACCATAATGATCAGAAAATATTCAGTCTTGGATCTGATAGGCATATAACATAACCATGTCTTCATTTAAAAAGAAGAATTAAAAGTATGCAAATGACAGAGCTGGGGAACTATAGTAATACTGGCAGACAAACTGAAATATAGTAAGAATTAATACCAACCCTCTATTATTAATTAATTGGAAAAGAAATATTTCAAATTTAATTACAATATTTCTCAAATAAACTTGATATAGGGAATAAACATACATTCTTTAGTGGTTTAGGACCTTTCCACTATGAAAGTATATTGTTTATTTTTTTATGCTTATTTTTATACCGGTCTTAAGAACACAGTAGTCATATGTTCAACTTGAAATTGTAGGGTTTTAAACATAATAATAATAGCCATTATTTGTTGGGGCATATACAGTATAATAAGTACTATGCAAAGAGCTTTAAATTTATCACACATATTTATCAAGTAAGGATATTAATATTACCTCCTTCATAGTCTCCTGCGAAGATGAAAATGTCTGATTAATATCAAATGCTTAGCAGAGGTTGGTAAACTATGGCCCAATGGGCCAAATCTGACCTACCACCTATTTTTTTAAAATAAAGTTTTATGAGACATTTTATATATATATATATATATATATATATATATATATATATATATATATATATATATATATATCAAATGCTTAGTACATTGTTTAATAAATGTCTGATACCTGTTTTGTTTTAGTCATTACTATTACTGTTTTAGCACTTAATGATATGGTATTTACTATCCAAATTTTTCAGATTAGGAAATTAAGATAAGCAAGGTCAAATAATATATAAAATGTGTAATTGTTGGGGCTATATTTGAATTTTCTCCATACACCTTCAACATCCATGTATTTGACAACCATACTAAAATATTGTTAATGAACACATAGCTTACCTTTCTGTCAAAACTGATATTGTCATAACCTTACATTTAATTTTGCTACTAACTGAATAATACTAAAAATAATAACTATCATATATGATATAAAAATTTGACAAAAAAATTAGAATTTTTAGAAAAGGAAATAAAGAATATTCATTATTTTATTACATTTTATAGATGACTAATCATTATTTATATCGTGGGCCACCATTATGAAATTGCTACAGTTGAAGATATAAAGAGGATTTGTAAAATTCAAGCAATATCGAAATTGTTGAAAGTGTCATCGAAGGTGTATGTGGATGAATGGAGTATTGAAATGAAAGTGACTATTTTTAAGATGTATAAAGGATAATTTTTTTATATACTATTCAATGTTTATTTATAAATTTCTTTCCAAAATCAAAAATGCAAATAAGTAAATGTAGTATTTTACTTCTTGGCATTATGGTGGGTAGATTCACTGAAAAATCTCATACCAAACACTAAATGCTGGATTAAATGTAAATGCATGGCTGTGATAAAATGATGAAATATAAAGTATAAATGCATAACTACGTTGCAAGTAAGAAGGAATTCTCCAGCATCCAAAAAGAGAGGGAACCTAAAGATCTAAGTTTCACTGGAAGCAAAGTTGCCTTCAGCATGTCTGAAGAAATTTATTCCTATGGGATTATAAAACAAGGTCATTAGGCTCTTCAGCTTGTTCTTTGAAGGTTACCTTCATACAAATGTCAACATTTGAAATGCTTTAAAATTAACAAAAAGGAGCCTGGAGGGGAGAGGTGAGAATCATCTTCAACAGGAAGAGATGAGAGCTATCTGTTTCAGCCTGGTCGCAAAATGCAATAAAATTTATGTAGAAGTTAAAACCACATACTGAACCTACACAAGTTTGGGATTTGAATCTCTACTCTTAGAGGTCTAAAAAAACAAAATAAAATTTTATTTTATTGTAACCCTGGGTTGACATCAGCGTGGTATCTTTGCAGAATCAAAAGCAAATTCTACCTAGAGACATTCGCTTTCAACCCAGGGCTTATACAATTCTCATCCATAAAATCTGAAAAAAAAAAAAAAAAAAAGGGAATAGGAGGTTGGGGGAGGAGAAAGAAGAAGAGGAAAAACAGTTGAAAATTTAAAAATAGGCAATAATATAAATTACTGTGAAGAAAAGGCAGCAAAACAAATTTTAAAATAACCTTATAACATTAAAATCAGCAAAGATAGTAAATATTTTTAAAAGGTTACCAATAAAAAAATTTAAAACTTGAAATGGCAGCATGACTGTAAAAGTATCAATCAATTTGGACAACAAATCCAATGTCTATAAATATAAAATATGATTATTAAAATTTGGAAAAAATTCTAAATGTAAGATTAATAAACATACTAAGCTGAAGAGTGTATATTAGTGAAATGGAAGACAGAGCAATGCATAAAAAAATGTATTAAAAATGAGAGGAAAAGAAATATAAGAAGCAGTGATTGAATTTCTGAAGTAGATAATAAAGGTACAAGAGTAATATTGGAAATAATAGTGCATAGAAATTATGTAGCGTTAACAACATAAATTCTGAATCCAGGAATTATAATAAATCCTCTACAGGATAGCACAAAAATACATAAACAAACAAAACTTTCAGATGTATCTTAATAAAACTACATAGTACCAGAGAGAATGAACAACAAAGAATACAAATTTTAAAAAAAGAAACACAACTTTAACAAAACTGATACATAATAATGAAAACTGAAAGTATTTCCTTTTGATTCAGGAATGATCAAAAATGCTCCCAAACATAATTTCTTTTAGAACACTGTGCTGGAACTAATTGCCAGACCAGTAAGTCAAAATCATGTAAATGCAATGAAATAAAATAAAAAATTCAAAATGATTTAGAAGGAAATAACCAGATTACATTTATTTTTCATTAATATGATTATGTAAAAAAAACCCCACTAAATTGTCTACATTCAAATTATTAGAAATAATATGAACCATCTGTTATTTAATATGTAGTTAAAAATATAATTGAAAAGACAAACTAGATCCTATTTACAAATATGAGAAAACACAAATTTTACTGGAATATATCTAACAAAGTTGCACAAGACCTTCAAACTTCAAGGGCAAAAATGATCCATTTGCAGAAAGCATTAATCTAGAATTAAATAAGTGGCAAACAAAACCCAGTTGATTAGTAACACTAAGATCATAAATATATCACTTATCAATTTCTAATTCCATTTATAATTTTAAAAGTATGCTTTTAAAGGAACTGGACAAGCTTATCTTAAAAATGGTATGGGAGGCAAATGTTTAGAGAAAGTAGGAGAGTTTACCTTACCAGATATCAATATTTATCATGAAGGTATGATAATATGAAATGTGGTATCGGTGCAAGTATAAGACAATATCATTAGAAAGAAGTGTCTGGAAACTTGTCCATGCACAGAAAAGATTAAATTAGATCTCTATTTCATACCATAATCATACACAAAATAATTCTTACTGCACTAAAGATGTAAATGTAATAAACAAAACTTTAAAACATTTTTAAAGTTTTTTAAAATGATATTATAAAAATTGGAAACTTCTGTATATGAAACATCAGGGAACCAAAAGGTAAACTGCCTCCAGGGGGAAGATTAGTGTAATGTCTTTTACTTTCAAAGGATTATTATTTAGAATATAAAGAGGACTATGTGATTTAAAGAGGAAAATGAGCTACTTAGAATTAAAATGGGCAAAAGATATGGAAAAAGCAAGTCTAAAAGAAGAAAAATGAATGCTCGATAAACACAGGAAAAGCTATTCAGCTAGTTTCAAGTAGGAAAAAGCAAATAAAACAAGTTACCACTTCACATCGATGAGAAAAATCAAAATTAAAAGTTTGACAAGACCAAATGTTGGCATGTGTGAGGAGCCTGTCATGTGTATCTTAAAAGAAACATTTTGAAAGCAACTTACAAATAGGTATAAATTTAAAGATGCGCATATCCTAAGACACAGGTTTAAGAATGTTAAACACTCTTTGAAATTTTATGCTTGCAAAATAAATTGGAATCAACCTACTATGCCATCAACAGTGGATCAATAAATAAACCATAGTAGCAAATTTAATCAATGGAATATTGTTCAGCAGCGATAATAAAGGAATTTGAGTTCTGTCAAAGTGAATATATTTCACAAACCCAAATGCTGGACTTTAAAAGAGCAAAGTGCAGGAAACTACATATCCCTAATATCATTTTCATAAAGTTTTGAAACTTGAAAACATTTTTATATGCTTTAGGGTTAGATACATGCATAGAAAATGCATAAATTCATGGAAACTGATGCCAAACTGAAGAAAGTGGTCATCTGGGTGGAGAGAGGATAGAAGAGTGAATGAAGAGGTTGTCATGAGGAGGTGCACTTAAACTGATTTCTTCAGTATGTAAATGGAACAGAAGTTTTTTCTTGTATATTTTTAATTCATCATTGCGAATCTAAAATCTTTTGTAATGTTATTTCAAAAGAAATAAAAATATTTTACTACTTTTATATGGATTTTTTTCTCAGACATTTATGCATGTCATAAGAAGCTTCATTTTCTTCTCTATTGAAATAAAATATTGACAGCACATCAGCTTATATCAGGAATGACTACAATGAAGAAGAAATGTAAAGAGGCAGTTTGGATATAAGTATTTGTAATAAAAGCAAGTCTTTAAGAAAACAACCTTTTTATGTTTATTTGTTTTCCTTAAACACACTTTACTTGGAGATGTCTTGTCTGGCTATTCCAGTGAAATACAAGACTTTGGAATGAGTTTGGATTTAAAATAATAATAATAATAATAACAACAACAATAATAATAGCAATCATATAATTATTATAATAATACGTTGCCCCATTATTATATCATTTCTCCATTATTATAGGATTTGAACTGTTAAATGAATCTTAGAAATTGCTAAAGGTTAGAGAGTATATTCAGTCACTGTATTTTTTCTTAGTACTTAGATTTTAAAACACAGAAGTGTTAACCTTTCAAAAGGCATAGAGAAGATAATTAGGTGATACTTAATTGTCTGTTCTTTAAGGAGCATATTGCTGTATTAAAACCTATTCTTAATGCAAGAACTTAGTAAGATTGCTAGAAGGACATCTTACTTCACAATGTCGGCTCTAATTTGAGATAAAATAATTCAACTAACTATGCTGTCATCTATAAATCATGGCAACTCATAAATGTAGATCATCGAAATCTCACCCATGCTCCAACCTCTGTCACTCCAGGAAGCAAGATTCATTGCACTTTACTTTCTGTTTTTATTTAAATTATCATGTTAGCTGTATAGAGGGTTTGGGCAGTAAATTGTTATCAAACACATAATGAAAGTTTAGCTTGACAATACCCCTTTAATAAAAGTTTGCATTCACTTTTTTTTTTTCTTTTTAGAACATGAATACAAAAATAACAATGTTTTTCATAGTTTCTCTACTAAGCCCTCCTCCAAATGTCACATGTTTGATTTGGACCGTTTTTTGTTGTTGTTGTTGTTGTTGTTCTTTTTTGTTTTTAATGTCTAGCTTTGCTCTCTTGACTACTGAGGCAACTTCCTCGGCCTCATGAAGAAGCAGTGACAGCATTCAATCTGCTAACAAGACTGAGAACTTGAGCCCCATTTTCTTATCCTGGTTATTCTCCTTTTACACTGTCAAGTTAGATCAGCATTTTGTCAAGTTTGAATTAATTTGCCCTAGTATCCCTGAGTTTACATTTGATTTAGGTACTTAAAGGGAAAAAAAAATCTTATTCAGAAATTCAAAACTTCCTAAACTTCAGGCTCCATAGTAAGGATTTTGACAAAGCCCCAAGTCCTATGATGCATTACCAGTTTTTGTCCGTTTGCAATCTACAATAAAATACTTATTATTGTTATTATTATTATTATTATTATTATTATTATTATTTTATCTTTCCTATGCTGGGGGAATAGTAAACTTTTGGCTTTTATTTCTTTGTTTTATTTTTTAGTTATTTGAAGACCAATAAGTTCTGCCTTTAAAATGCTTTTTCTGGAGTTTTCTAAGGCAAAATCACAGTTATTTCCTAAGAAGAACTTAAAGAGAACCCTAAGAAAAAATTTAGGAGTTATGGAGTAAGTGGGAAATTAACTTTTTAAAATAAATTATCGAACATTATTTTTGAATTCTCTATAAATTACTTCAAAGACAGTTCTCTGTCTTCAAAGTTTCCCTTTAAAGATGCAGATTAACACAATTATCATAGTTGAAAACATATTTAAGAGGTATGCAATCAAAATAATCATTAAATAAAGCTAGCATGAGCAATCACATTGGGTTAGTAAATAATTTCTAAAAGAACTATGGTTAGCATACTTTTAAGAGTGGAACATATTTTCTGTAGAGTCATTACTGCTCCTCAGCTTAGACTAAATTTTACTTTTCTAATGTAGGAGCCAATAAACTAATAAGTAAATGTGAAGAAAACTTAAATATAAAAGCATAAGTAGCTTTATAATTATTAAAGTCATTTTATACTAATTCTGCATTACTGAGTAGTGTAAAAATTGAATCTCTCATGGACTTGGTTACTGAGTTAATCAACTCGAGCTTAATTTTTAATTATATTCACTTTTTTCTGGGTCTGATATACATTTTTTTTCTGTCATTGTTGTCAAGCTTCTTTATATATTTAAAAATGAAATGCATCTTCATAAATCATTAAGCCTTGGTTCCCAGTACAATGTTTTGTGTATTAAAAATAAAATTTATGGTTTGCTGAGGTTGCAATTCCTTACTGTGGAAATACACGAATAAGCAAAAAGGAAAACAAAAAAAGAGAAAGAAAATCCCAAATGCCAATTTTATTAAGTTCATTAAGAAGGTGAAATTAGTTATCTTAATTAGTAAATACTATGGAATCATTTTAACCATGATATAATTTTTAATTGTTTACTTATGTAATTTCATTAAAATATTTTCAAGTATGATGTTTGCTGTTTTGGTTCCAATATTTTATACTGCAAATTCTAATTAAAACAGAAGTCTGGCTTCTAGAATTTGAATTAAGACTAGATTATCTTTAATGAATTTTATAATAAAAATAGGTCTACGACTGGCAAATCACTGGAAATTCACTGAATGAAATGAAAAATCAAAGGAGCATCTAATAGCATTTAAGATCTAATTACTGAATTTAGGATAAAAACAAAACATGGCATTTTAGAAGGAGGATAGCCTCTCTTACAGGAGGCCAGAGAATTATCAGGGCTGTAGCAACCTGTCCCCAAGTAAACAGCATGCCAAGACAACTGTCCAGGAAGTCAGAAATGCTTGTGAAGAGAGAGAGAGCAAGAATATTCAGTCCTCAGCTTGGCCTCAGGGAACAATAGCCTTTATGTTAGTAAATGAATCCAACTTTTGGAAGAGATAGTAGCTTGGTGAATTTAAAATTTAGCTTATATTTATATAATTATCCTCTTTGCTCAAAGATCTAACTATTTAGTACTATTACAAATAAAAGGAAGTAACCATTGGTATTGGGAATTAATTTTATAAATTCTTTCATTTCTAAAGTAGTATTCTCATGAATATAGTGGAAAAAAACTAGACATTAATTCCATCTGAAATATTTTATGCCTGAAGAATAGTGATGATGTCTCTTGATCTCTCCTTTGCTGTTGTATTAAATCATTATGTATTAGATGTGGGTGGCTTCTTGCAAGAAGCTGTGATCTAGGGCAAAAGATTCTCTCCCCTGCCCAGCTATTGACAGCATTCAGTATTTCTAGCAGCTAGAGGAATGAATACTTTACTTTTCAAGTGGGGAACTGGGCAGATCAGCAAAGTATTTACTACACCTATGCTCTTTCCATGGGTGCTTTTTAGAGTTCCTTCCATTCATTGTACTTGATTTTCTCCCATTAGTTTCTGAGATTTGCACTTCCTTATTCACTGCCAGTGACACATCTGGAATGTGTCAATTGAGGGGAAAAAAAATGGCTCTAGGGCAGCTTGAAGAAAAGAAGGAGGAGGGGCAGAGAAAGAAACAGGAAGCCAGGGAAAGAAGGAAATGAAATGAGGACTGGGACAAGGCTAAAGAAGTCAGGACTCAGGACAGGACTAGGAACCACTCTTCAAGTTTCCTTCTTTGGGGATTATGAGTAATGGATTTATTCTTAGAGATCCATTCCTGTGTATAAATTTTAAAAAGTAGTGACAAACCAAGAAATCCAGTAGGTAGAATTTTAGCCAAACCTCATGAAGGGAATTGAAAGTCACAATTCAGAGAGGTAAGAGCCACAGGCCAAACCTGGGGAAGTAGAAGTAGAATTATAAGATAAGAAACAGAGAAGAGTTGACAACAGTTTAGGAAGGAATCGATTTAGGAGTATATTCTGCAGAGCAAAGGCATTTGGAAAAGACAGAGGATTGGTAGAATTTGCAGCCTTTTTTTTTTTTTTTTTTTTTTTTTTTGCAGGAAGGTAGTGGCAGTTGTACTGGTACCTGAGTGAGTGGCTCTAAGCGTTACGATGTCTACTTCTTCTCAATACTTTTTGTTCTGAAAATTAGATCAGTTCTTAATCAAAGTGACAAAGAGAACACTTTATTGGGGTCTAAGACAATAGCAAAGACAGAAAGTTACAAAGGGAAATAGTTCTAATTTGATGGTAGCAATTTCTGTACTTATCAGTGAGAAACCAATACTTGTTTTATAAGGGATTTTGTATGTGCCATGAAAGCATATTGAAGTCTATTTTCTCAACTTAATTTTAAAAATGTAAATATTAGAAGAGATATCATTTTTACGTTTCTGGGCAAGCACTTATGTTTTCCAATGAAGCATATCTGGCGTAGCCTTTTATAACAAATAAATGTCAAGACATTGCAAAATGTACATTTATAAATAATCATATAAATGTGCAAGTAAAGATAATAATAGAGGCATGATCTCTCATACCAAGCTACACTATTTGTGTGGCTTTTCTGTGATTACATATGATTTTTTTTTTGCTTTGCTATAATTTTTATGAGAAATATCACAGAAATATGTACACTTTTTTTTCTCAATAATTTACCATTAATTTAGTAACATAGCTATAACAATCATTTTAATTATTGGATTAAATCCAAAACTATTTAAAATGTTAGGAAATTTTTGTTTAATAATTAATTATAGATAAAGCTTAATGATTAAGGACCTTAAGCATTGCCTTAAAGGAAGTAGGTGACACTTCCACCATGTGAAGACACATGTGTACTACAGAGATGGCTCTATCCACCTGCTGGTGCCTTGATTTTAGATTCTAGTTTCCAGAACTCAAGTCTGTGAGTGAAAACACTCTGGTCACCTGATCTTGGAGAAGTGGTTCTGAAACTGTGGGCAGCTATTGTAAAACTGGACCACTAGGGGCATTTTAAGTTCCATCTTGGCAGGCTTTGGTGATCCTGTTGGCAATGACAGCACAGTTGACAAATCCACCAAAAATATTGATGAGGGTGGCTTCAATCTGACATCAGAAATCAGAAGGTGTCAACATTTTGATAGCCAACATTCTCAAAAATAAGTGGCTACAAAACAGAGATAAAATAAAAGACTTTTTAAAACACAGAACACAAAATATAAAACAAAAGGCCTAGAAAGTATTAAGAAAGTTAAAATTTATTACTGCATTCATAAATATCAATTTATGACATTGTCATATTAATCCATGTTATTCAATCAAGCACTTCTCTGACCTCAAATGAATTCAATCAATATTCCTATATTATTTTTAAAAAGAAAGTAGGCAATTAGTATTATTTGATGATAACTGAAAATCTATTGTATAAGAGCTACCAAATTGTACCTTTGGCTCATGACATGGTGTCAGAGCTTTGAAGGAGAGTAGTTAAAATTCCCAAACATTTTCAGAAACACTTTAAGGTTAGTTTGATCCAATTAAATTGCTATTACTCAACCAGTTTTTCATCTACAAAGCAGATAATTTCTGTTTCAAATGAACATTACAGCTATAATATTAGAGTTTAATGTGGCACTACACTATAAGTAGATGAAAAATATGAGGTTTAAGGAACCCACAAAAGGTGATAAAGATGATGTAGAATAGATGACAGGTCAGGTGCTTGCTAAGTTTGCAGCAAAGCAGATACCAACTTGGATGGGTCAGAGAAGAGAGTCAACTAGTCAAGGAGAAAGAAGTCTGAGGACACAAAACAATGAAGTAGAAAAACCAGAATGCAGTACAAGGGAGAAAGAACTTTTCATACTCCGAGATGATCAGAAATCCAGGAAATGAACCACAGCTAGGAAAGTCATGTCAACTGATTGATCAGAACAAGGACAGGAGACTGATCACAAGGAAATAATGCTTTAGAAGAAATTCCTCTTTGAGGTAGGCAATTCAAGGTAGATGTTTCTAGGTATAGTTGAAAACTAATCTAGAGGTAGAATCATCTTAAAGCAGATTTTTATGTATAGCTATGGCATGGTATTAAATTAGATAAATGTTTTCATCAGATAGTACAGAACTTTTCTGAAACATGGAAATGTACCAATAAAATCACTCAGAAATATGGAAGCATTATTATGTTTATAAAAGTTGGATATCTGAATAGAATTAGCTAGACAGTTTCCCCAATTATGCAACAAATATTCAACCAGTAATTCAATTAATATAATACTCATCTAAAGTTAAGCCCAGGATGTCTTAGTTTTAGACATAACAGGCATTTATAAACTCAGAGCGTTAGAGACTTGACTTGGAGTGTTTTACAAATTATTAATCATAAAAATATTAAATTTTAGATGTTAAAACTATGGACATGGTTTCTGATAATTTATTCTAAATAAGACTAATAGAACCACAGCATATGGGAAACAATCATAAGTTTTAAAAAGATAAATTGATAAATTAGGATATACTCCCTGTCTAAATATGCAGCAATTTATTTTAATGATTTAAAAATATAGATACAAGTTACATGAATCTCAAAAAATTAACCAAAACATAATGAAAAAGGTTAGTCATTCAAGACAAACATTATAATTTGAAATAATATTTTAAAAAATATTATAGTAGATTATAGATCATATATCTTTGCCCAAATCTTCATTTTGCTTAGAAAGTGTCATTAATATGTAAAAGTACAAGCCAACCATCATCCTGCCAGGACTCAAAATGGTCCAAAAAAGGGACATTGCAGAATTTAATTAACAGCAAAAGACACTCCCATTCAACCCAGCTAAATTCCTATTAAAGGATGGAAGTAAGAACTCTAAAGGAGGCAAAAAATGAGTAAAAACTATGATTTATCAAGTGAAGCCTGACTTAATACGTATTAAAACTTGTAGGCTTGCAGGAATTTTTTCCAAATAAATTTTCGTATATACTCTAGAACCCATCAGAAAGTAGATAGGGCCCAGGGTGAAGTGGAGACTAGACTCTTTAAGATATACCTTACATGTGACTACAAGGACTAAAGACATCTGGAAGCATTTATAATGAGTATTTTATTATCAATAACACAAACGTTTTTATTTCTTCTCGCAAAATAGAATCTCCCCCCCCACCCCAAGATATTTTCTGCCCTAGTTAGTAATTCTAAGACTGCTTCTGGCTACAGAGCTTAATTACCTTTCAGGTCTTTCCTTAAATTGAATCAGTAGCTGTCAAAATTAGAGAAGGGAGTTTATAATGTAATACACGAACACACACACATGCATACACTCAACAAACATCTATTAGCGTTCTCTAAATCAGAAAAAAAGGTCTGCTATGCTGTATTAGCATTCACAACTCATCTCCATGCTCCAAGAGGTACTTAACTTCCTTTCAGTACTAGTGAAGAAAAGAATCAGTACAGACTCTATACAATGATACAAAAAAAAAAGAAGAAAACAAAGAGGGAGGCTGAGAAAACCCACCAGAAAAATATTGCCACAAACAGAATGTAATCCCAACTGCTTTATCATGAACCACCCGATTTTCCAGGCCTCCCAAAACCCTCTTGCAAAAGATCAAAGCAAAAATTCAATACCTCAGAATGTACAAAGAGACAAAGATAAAATTTTGAACCAGAAGAGAGAAATTAAGAGAGATGTGGAAAATAAATATAAAACAACTACAGACATAAAAGCCATAATGGGAGTCACTGATGAAAAGATTAAGGGATGGAGAGATCGGAATTGATAATGTAAGCAGAGTAAATTGAAATGTAAGAAAAGTGGAATCAATAAGATTATAGAGAAAAAAACATAAGGCAGAAAGAGTTATAAAACAAAGCCTAGAATGATGCCTAGTACATAATAGCATTAAATAATGCCTATTATTGCTGATTGCCAATTGAACAAGCAAATAAACCTATATAAAAATGATGTTCTGGATAAAAACAACTGCAAAAGTAATAATAATAGTAGTGATAAAGATATCCTTTAAGAAACTTTACAGAAATGAATGTAGACTTGAATTTACAATTTTATAGGAACAAATGTGATCAAAAACAGATTAACATGAAATGACCAACATAAAAATATTTAATATTATATTAAATAAATTTAAAATATAGAAAAAAGAGTCTCTCCAATATCTGAGTAAAAACATGTCAAGTTGACACTAAAGAAAAATGTTTCTGAGTGGTCCTAGACTTCTCACAAACAGAAATAGAATATTTCTAGAATATAGTAGGAACAACTACCCAAAAATTCTTAATTATGTAAAGGGTGAACCCAAAAATGTATAACCAGCCAAAATGTCATTTAGATACAAAGATATCAAAATTAAATATTTTTGAACATGCAAAATAAATTACTGAAGATGCTACAATGAGAGAACTATAAGTATCATACAAATAATTATAGATTAAAATTTTTTTAATTATGAAATTTTGAAAACATTGTTTATAAAACAGTGAAAACAAAAACAAATAGAAACTGAAAAGATTAATAAATTTCACTTAAAGCAATAAAGGTATAGATATATTTAATAATATCTAAAATGCATTTATTATACCATAAATACTTTAGTTTATCTTAGTTAAAATTTTATTTCAAATCATAAGCAAGTTAGGAAAGTTTTTATACAGAGAGTTCAAGAAGGTTGTTTGAATAAGCGCTTTTGAGAAACCAGAGTACTAAGGCTCTTTGTCTCATCCAGCTGCATTTAATCAATCTTTATTTGAGAAAAAATGGATCTAAGACATCAAGATTCACATAAATATGCATAAAATAATTATAAGGACAGCTTTATCATTGGAAACAGCAAAGTGGTCATCCATTTATATTATCATTGTTTTAGCATTTTTATGAACATCATGGCCTGTTTTAATTTTGGAGAAATGTGAGTTATTCACACTGAACAGTCAAATAGAAATAAAATATTATAAAACTGAATTAAAGAAGAAAAAAATACAAGTTAACTGAAACTTGAATCTATTAAAATTGTTCTAAATAAAGTAAAATAAATAAAGATAAGGAAATAGCTTAAATACTTTAAGTTGGGGAGACTCTTTAATGATACTCTTTAGTGACATAAGAAATATTTAATTATTTCAGGCTTTGAATCCTTATATTTTCCCTGCTATAGACTCATTTCAAATCATTTATTTTTTAAGTTAACTTTTTGAACCATGCTTCTCTTGCTCAGGCCTGCTTCCACATCTGGAAATGTACTTTACCTTCTAATAAACTTTCTTTTTTCTGCTGTAAAAAAATATAATAAATAAATAAACAAATAAATAATAAAAATTTAAAAGTTAAATTTTCACTTATTAAATTATATACCAATAATGAAACAAATGGATTTAGAGATATGACTGTCCTTGGTAAATAAAAATATAATAGTACTATTTAATACAGAATTAGTGGTACTCATACTGGAATGAACAAAATTTAAGCTCAAGGCTCAATGAATGGGAACTTTTATGAGGATCTGTAATCTGCTTAATAGTTTGTCTTTATTCATAATTTTAGCAGAAGTGACTGGAATACTTTATTATCAAGAAATCACTTAAATCTGAGGCAGGGCTAAAGGATTGTGGGTAAGGTTAAAGGTTTTTTAGTCCAGTCACTTTGTAAAGGTTTATTTCCCTCTGTGCCCTGTAACTATTGTGATGTGTGAGGTTCTTGTATAATGAAGCCACTTTATCCATGCATGCATTTATTCAACAAACACTTATTGATCTCCCACTGTATGCTAGGCACATATGAAACTTTCTCACCAGTGTTTACATTACAATAAAGCATCAGGTTTTGATTTTATATATCTCACACATAGATTGCATGGCTTCAAATCACTTCAACTTAGATAATAGGTTTCTAAATCGGCTTACTTTTTAATGTGCAAATAGCAAATTTCTATTACAATGAGCTTGAATTATACATAGTAGACCTTTTCCCAATCCCTACAGGTAAGATTAGATAGTTAGTAAAACTCTCCGTTGACATGTAAACCTAGTCTGTGGTGTATTCTTCTGGAAGCAAACATTCCTTTCTCTTTTAGTTTTATATAAATAATAGCTATTACCACAATAGTGGCTTTAATCTGGATTTTAAATAAAGTTAATTAGATAGTTGAATTTCAGTAATCCTAAATGCTTGTGACATTTACTTTCCAACTATTGCAAAAAAAAAAAATTAGATGGAAATGTTTGGTTGTTATTTCTTTGAGCTGGTTTTGAGCTGAATGGAATAAAATTACTACTACTAATCTTGACTTAAAATGATGTAAAATATTCCTTTTCATATATGCCTTTATGAGACTACACTGAGGTACCAAAGGCACTTCTAATCATCTTTATTGTAAATCTGATTACAAGATAATGTCTGACATACTGAAGAATGTTGTCACAAGATAACTTGTCTTCTTTCTCCTGGTATTAGATAATGCTGAGACAAAATTGAAATGCTTATTCTCAAAGCAGGAGACATTGATCTGATTATTAATTTCTATTTCTATAACTTTATATACTATCAGATTATTGCTTGTAGTTGATTGTTTCTATGTGTTGGCTATAGTTGTATTAGGATAACTTGGTATATCTTTGTATAAATTTACAAATATATACCCTCTGTTAGATGATATTTGATTTCAGTATGTAAATGGCATTTTTAACCCATGACAATTTTAAAATTAAATATGTGAAGGCTGATTTACATATAAAACAAATGTATGGTACAGGTGATCTTTATCTTTCACTAAATATACAAACAATGAAAGGAAAATTTTATTATGGCCTTAGTAAAATGATATATTAAAAGATTTAAAGGATGTCCCAGTATGGAATTGAAAAATGGAAGTTTAGCAGTTATATTAGAAGGATAGGATATTAGCAAATAAATAAAAAGAAAAATTAGTGGGAATCATGGTCTCAATTCTAAATAATTTCTGGGATAGTGTCAATATTGGTAATGTTCTATACCATATGTATAAATTGCTTATATTTACACACCAGCCAAATAATCAATTTGAAATATTTGCTCACATGAGATGGATAAGTGAGCAAAAATAAAACCCAGAACACATACAAAGTGAACAAATGTCATATCTTTGTCTATTGACAGTAGTTACAACATCACCCCTTCCTTAAGAAGGAAGGCAGTGTGGTGTAGGGGAGTAATCACCAGATTGGATCAGCCAGAGTTTAATATCCTGCTCTACCATTTATTTGCTATGTGATCTTGGACAATTATCTTTAACGCTTGACCCTCACAGTCCTCTTTGTAAAACTGGAGAATAAATGGGATTAGGCATTCGATAAAGCATAAAGGCTGAAGAATCTGGAGAAATAGTTAAAATCTTAGCCACATGTCTAGTATGTAGTAAATTTTAATATAAGTCAGTTAAGTTCTCCATCCTTCAGTATAAAAAAAATAAAATAAAATCCACTTCTTAGAATTGTTTGGAAGATTAATATAATAAAACTTCTAGCTAGAGAGTGATGGAGCTCACTCTTTTGTAAAAAGGGAGGACAGAGAATGCTTTTTTTTCTAAATGACATTTCAAGAGAGACTTTAAATAAAGGAGGGACTGTGACATGCAGAAACCTGGAGGAAGAATATTTTGAGGAAGGAGAACTAGCATAAAGGCCCAGAAAGAAATCCTGGCTTAGTGTATTCTAGGCACTAAGAGGCAATGTGGTTGGAACAGAGTGAACAAAAGGAAAGAGTGGGAATGAAGACAAAAGAACAGAGGTCCAGGCCACATGTGGCCTCATAAACAGTGATAAAGATTAGGTTTTACTCAATGGTGAGGTTAGGCAAGTTGTACAAGGGCAACTTGCATTTCTGTGTGAAAGGCTGAGAGATGGGAATAATTATTTGAGTGGCAAGACCGGTTAGGCAGATATTGCCCAAGGTCAGGCAGGGAGTGATATTGGTTGGACTAAGGTGATGGTGGTGAGTGAAAGGGATGAAATGTGACAGAAATATATGAATTTTAAACTTGAGGCTGAGCAACTAGAAGAATAGAGGGACCATTTTTTTTTAAGAGGAGAATATTATGGGAGGCAGGTTGATGATGAGGAGATCAAGTTTTATTTTCAATATATTCCATGTACCAAATTCAAAGATTAGAGCAGTTATAAATGCTAAATGTATGTCATTGGTTTTAATGTAATCATAATTGTGAGAAATGTCAATAATTTCAGTTTTTTTTTTTGAAAATTCTCCTTTCTTAGTCTAATTTTATGTGGAGTCACAGTTCATGAGTTAAAAGAAGCAAAGCTATTGCTAAGCCTTTCAAAATATTTCCAAACTAATTTTATGAACAACTAAGGAGTAATTATACAGTTAAATAAAAAATTTATGCATAGCTAGATTCATTAGCTTTTATACACTAATTATGGGCAGATGATATTTGAACACCAATTTAGTAAAGATGAAAAGTATAAGAGTTATGAAGCCATTTAAAACTTCTTAAATGTCAGATAATTTTATTAGTTTCCATGTAATTAATATTGCATTGCTGATTTCAAAAGGCAAATAGCATTATTCTTTTTGACAGTTATTTTAAAGATATGTAATTTTCTATATCTTACATTTCAGACTAGAATACCAAGGTATGCAGTAACTTTAAAGAGTAGTTTTTAATGATCCTTCCCCCCCACCCAAAAAAGCAAAGCTATTCTATAATATTATTTACTGTCTAGCCATCTAGCTATCCTGCCATCTAGTCATCTATCTTATTTGGGTCAGCTACTGTTCCTGTTGTTAGAATTTCAATTTATCAAATCATAATCATGTTCTAGAGTCAAGAGGTAGGTAGAGCAAGATGATTAAACATAAGCTTTATGCTCAGAATGCAGTTTGAGTCCCAGCATTGCCAGTGATTAGCTATATAATATTTTATCAGTTGTTTTGTTTCTTAGAGCCTAGTTTTCCCATCAAAACATATATTGAACCCATAGACTTATTTTGGGATTTTAATGAGATGATGCACATAAAGAACTTAACACCATGCCAGAGATATAGAAAGGACTCAATAAAAGGTGCTTGTTATTAATATTTCTTGTATCATTTTTACTGTTTTATTATTATTATTATTATTATATTTTGAAGAATCTGTTGTATCTCTAGCATTTTTAATGATCAAATTTCATGTACCAACACCACAGGATTAAGCACCTAAAATGTTTTAACAGGGAGAAATTTTCAACACTTAAGAGTGAAAATATCCTATGAAAAATAGAATCTTAAGACTAACCTATAAAATAGAATATTACAAAGGCATTTTCTTTTTGAGAGGATTCTTTGATATTTGAGATTGGTGTAGCCGCCAGCCCTGATAGACACATTGACCACTAGAAACCAGTGAGTTATAGGAAACACGCTCTTTATTCAGCCAGCTGGGTCTGTCAGGGGTACGCAGACCCCAAATTAAGCAGCCCCAAAATGTAGAGGTAAGGGTTTTTAAGCCCTAAACCCCATTCTTCATTCTGTCTGAACACAAAGGTCTATTTTCTTCTATTTACTACCTGTCAACCCACAGATCACTTGTGCAAGTGGGGTGCAGAAGCAGAAAGCTTATTGTTAGAATGCTATGTTCTCATGGGTGACAGCCTATGTTCCCATGGGCGATATCCAAGCACTCATTTTCCAGCCAGCACAAGATAAATAAAGACTGGTGGTCTCTGTGTTCCCTTGGTCCTGTATGTGAATAACTGAAATATTGGATGATTTTTTTTTCACAATTAAAATAAATGTTCATGATTTTCAAGCCTTCCGGATTCTAAGGAAACCATCCAAAGACAACTTATGTATTTCTTATTAAGTATCTTTATTTCGTTAAGGTAATAGCAGATTGCACACAATTTTAGCAACAGCAATTCTCAACAATAACAACACACATACTCACAAAACTTCAGAAAAATTAATGTGACTTTATTCCCATTTAAGAGTATTGGCTCCTCTCAATTTTTTTAGATGCTAGCAGGCAAACTCTGAAATACAGTGATACTTTGTTGACACCAGATGAATCATATTTAGAAACAATTGAAAGGACACTGAATTTAATTTTATTTTTCCTTTTACATTAGTGGAACAGAAGAAGGTAATATGATTTGGCAATTTTTTAAAGGAGATTAGTTGTCAAAAGTGTATTTTTTAAAAATAGGTAAACATAATATATCAATATTTTATATATATGTTCTATAAATATGCTTATTATTTCCCCAGGAGGCTGTAATAGCTTTTTTGGATGCTAAGGAGTACTCCAAAGTGAAATTTTATGGCCCAGTATAAACTGCTAAAAGAAGTCTTTGTAATGGAAACATAGTGAGACATTAAATATCAGCACTAAAATAGGTACTTTTGAATCCTATATTTGTTTGAAAATAGTAACAGCAGTTAGAGTTTCTCCCAGAGGTATATTTTCTTTAGCTACATGTCTAAGTATGTTTAATTACAAGAGTGCCCTTTGTGCCTATTTAATGTTGATACTAAATATTGTTTTCCATTACCACCATATTCTTATTTTAGATCTTTTAAAATCAACTCTACCCAATAAAATACCTGTGGAAATTCGTTTTTTAGGATTAAGTGAAATGTTTTGCATTGATTAAGGTTGAAAGGCAAAATGTTTCCTTTTTTGATCAAAAATTCTAGAGGCAGTTGACCCAAGACATTTCTAAAACTTATTTTAGAATAAATGTTATCTACTTTCTCCTTTATCTTTAAAAAAAAATAAACATGAGTGAAAACAGCTGATATATTACCTAATAGTTTACAGTTGACTAAGTACTTTAAAATAAATTATTTTATTTAAGTCTGAGCAAAATCCTGTGAGATAAGTATGCTATCATTATCATTATCATTATCTGTGGAAAGAAGTCATTGCTTTATGGTCAAACAGCTAGAAAATGCCAGATACAAAGCTTGACTATTTGAAATTTTTTGAACATTAAAATATTTGTTCTTTAGAGTTGCATTAATTTTTTTTTTAAATACTATGGGTCTTTTCAATGAAATTCCAAGACATTACTTTAAAAATTAAAATGATTATGCACATTCGTAAAGTATGAGCACTTTCTTTTCTCATCGGCTAGATAAGAATTTATTTCATATATGAATTAAAATAAATTAGTGTGGGTAAAAAAGAGGATTCTATGCAAAGTAACCTCATAGGGTGATCTGATCATAAATTTCTAACTGGGCAGGTTTTGTGCTTAGTCATGCCCCAGGCCTATAATTTCTTTAGTGAAAAGTTTTAACCTCACTGTTCTTGTGCATTTAGGTTAATACCTTTGAAATACCAGAAATAATACCTCTAGAAAGGGATTTTAACCCTTAAGATAACACATAATCTTATTAACTATACTATAATCCAATGCTTGCCTTGCTTTCTCCAATTTTATATTCCCTCCCTAATTTCAGATGCATAAAAGAAACTATAAAACTTTTCTGCAGAGCATTTGAGATCTTTCTCTCTCGCATATTGTTGGCTCAAATAAACTCATAAAAATTCTCGACAGGTTTGAACATTTCTTTCATCGACATTAGCATCTTAGCCATATCTAATGAAAACTTAAATTTCAAGTTTAAAATGAATAAAACTGAGTATAGTAGTCAATGTCTTTAAGGATTTCCAGGTGAGCTGAGGCTTTTGTGTTATGTCATGGATGGGGTGGAAGATTAAAGACAGCACAGTCACTTTCATGTTCAAATCTACTGTGATGATTCATATTTCAGTTCAGGAGTAGAGATTCTAAAAAAACAGATTCCAAAAGCTATGTTGATATAAATGGGATTGTCAATATACGAATGTCCAAAACTGTAGAAAATATTTATAAAGACCAAACAGAGGATACACCGGGAAGCAAGATCTCAACATACAGAAAAATACTTCCTAGAATGGCAGTTTGCAGTTTCTTTTATACATTTGGTATGAAGGAGGGAATTTAAGGAAGATTAAATGAAGGTGGGAAGAAAGCAAGGTGGGAATTGGATTACTGGATAGTTAACAAGATTACGTGCTCCCTTGAGAATGATTTTGCCTATCAAAGGATTACTCTGGCATTTCCAAGGTGTGTTAACCTAGATGCACAAGAACCATGGATAGGGCTTCCTTAAGGCAAGGATAAACCTTTTACTAAAGCAGTTATATGCCTAGGGTGGGACTACCCTCCATTACCTGTCCATTTAGGAATTTATGATCAGATCATCCTTGAGGTTACTTACCTTAGAACCACTTTTTATCCACAACTCCCCCTTTTGGTCATAAATCAATCTGAAGGATGCATTGATTACCAACCTTTTGGTCAGATATTGCAGTCTCACAATGTTAAGACAGTCATTTCTAGGAAGTCTCAGTATAGATGTTGTCTTGTTGAAATTGTGGACCATTGGGAACGGGACAACACTGTAACCATGGGATGTGAGTTGAGACTAAATTTTCCCAAAAAGAAAAGGGCAGGTAAATGGAAGGTAGTCAAATCTTACAGCTTTCATTGTGAAGACACTGGATCATTTCTATCCTGTGAACTATCACAATTCGAGTTTGGCCGCCTTTCTCATTTTTCTATATTTGGCATTTAGTATAACATTTACATAAGCCATAAAGAATATTAACATTTATCTTCTACATCTTCAGTCATCATAAACAGTTGGACTATATGGAAAGAAAAACAAATATAACTATTATTACGACTAATCATTAATAGACAGTTAAAGACAATCAAACAATGATTTCTGAGTTTAACATCAATCTGTAGGTATACAGGTTTTGTCAATGTCTTGAGTTAACTGTCTACCTCTGATGTCAGTGGATTCTCATCCTGGGAAGTCTATGATGTCTTTTGTAGGGAGAGGTGAATGTCAGAGATGGGGATGAATATCCATTCATGGTTAGGCACAGTTTTAGCTGAGAAATGTGGGTCCATGAGTTAACTTCTTTAGGTTTGGCCAAATGAATTAGTTTGTAACATCTGATAAGGTCTCTTACAATAAGGTTGGAGAGAGTCTTTTAGGGTAGACAAAATCTCATGGTTGTAAGCCATGAGCTTTGAGTCTTTGTCTTCCAGGATTGCACTATGAAATGAATCAGTTCCTAATTTATCAATTTCTTTAAGCTGATTAATAAGTTCTTTATAATAACACAGAATGTTTCCTCTTAAGGTTAGTTCATATGCCCCTTCATCCAAATGCAGAGGGTGACCAGTGACTATTTCATAAGGAGAAAGGCTGTATTTACCAAAGGGAGTGGATATCACAATGAGGAGCACTATAGGGAGAGCTTTCGGCTAAGGGGGATTAGAAGCATCTGAACTTTAGTTAGTTGAGTTTTAATTGTACCATGTGTGTATTTCATGAATCCAAAGAATAGGGGGCGATAAACAGTGGAAAATGCTGTAGAATGGTCAAATATTACAAACGGATTGCATTATTTACCCAGTAAAATGAGTCCCTTTGTCACTATGTAACTCAGGGGGAATTCCCCAATTGGGAATTATTCTTTCCAATGAAAATTTACCTACCATTAAGGCTGTTGCTCTTTTGCATGGAAATGCCTCCACCCAATGGGAGAACATATAAATCAAACTAACACACATTTGTAGCCTTGAAATGAGGGCATTTGGATAAAACACAATTGTCATTCCTCAAATGGACTTAGAGGGAGTGTGAAATGTCCCTGGGATCTGTGGATTGGTTTTTCAGGGTTGTATTTTAGACAAATAGAATTTCTTCTGTACACTTTATGAGCTGCAGTGGAAGAAGCTTTCCAGTAATACTGTTTACTCCACGAAACTATTCTTTCAGGATCCCAGTGTGTTAATTCATATGCACATTGAAGTATAGGTAAGATTCGTTTCCCACTGTGTCCAAGCCATATCTGTCTGAGTCAAAGGTTCTCCCTTTTTGTTGCCATATTTTTCCTTTCATAGCAGTCTTCTGGAACTGTAAAAGAGTATTTTATTTATTTAGCAAGAAGTAAAAAACATTCGCAGTCTGGATAATTTGATTCCTTAGTGCTGCTTTTTTAGCTACAGCATCGACTAAATAATTTCCTTTTGTTTCCATGGTGGTAGATTTAGAATGTCCTGGAATTTTGATAATTGCCAATTGTCTCAGTTGCTGTGTGGCATCCAGTAATTCTTCAATCCATTTTTCATTTTTTATGATCTGCCTTGGATTTTGAAAAGCCTTATTGCTTCCACAATATTCCACAGTGTGAGCTCAACCAAAGGCACAGGGACTATCATTGTAAATATTGGCTATTTGATCTTTGGCCAGAATAACTAATTCGGCTTGTTGGTCAGAGCTTATTTCAGATAAATAAGAACTTTCTATTACAACCATTGTGTAAGTGACTGCATATCCATCCAGCTCGAATGTTTCTGTTTCCTTTGAGAAAAATCTATCTATAAACCAAATTAAGTCAGCGTTATCAGTAGGAGTTTCCTAGGAGCAAGGTGGTCAGTAAGTAAAATGCAATCATGGTTGTCTTCACCCTGTAAAGAAGTTAGTAAAGTTGCTGGGTTGAAATGGTTACATGGATCTAAAGTAATATTGAGTGCAGAAAATAGTAGTATTTCATAAGAAGCTGATTATCTTTTCAGATGAAGGCAAAGAGATATTGACTGTCATTTTCTACAGGAATGCTGAAAAGGGCACTATAGAAATCTATTACTGAAAAATATTGGCAGTCCACAGCAATGGCTGATAATAGGGTATGTCCATTTGGAACCACAGGATATCCTAGAATAACTATTTAATTTATAACTCTGAGATCCTGTACAAATCTTCATTCTTTTCCATTAGATTTTTTTTTTTTTAATTGAAAGGATAGGAAAATTACAGGAGTTCATATATGGAATTATGAGCCACTCTTTTTCAGTAATCTCGTCTAATGAGTCTTAAAGGATATTGGTAAATATTAAATAGAGGCAAATTATTGTCAGCAGTTATTTTGATAGGAGTGGCTGACTTGATTATGCCAGTGTCTGTACTGGAAAGAGCCCAGAGCTTCATAGGAATGTCGTGCAGCCAACATTAAGTCTTAAGATTAGTTTCCTCTCGGGGAGGTTCCTTTAAAATTGTTATTTTCTCAATTGTTTCAGCATCTGATTTAGTTGTAAAAGCATTTTGGTCTTCTTGAAAAGAATATGCAGGTTTCATGAAAGTCTTGCCCTACTAGGTAAATCGGGAGGGACAGATCTGACTAGCAAAAATGTATATTGTCCTGTAACATTCCCTAGCTAGAAGGGAATAGATTTTGATTTAAAAATGGACATTGGTTGGTTAGACATTTCTCCTTTTGTACAGACGTTTTACTCTGAGGGAGAAGGCAACTTAGTTGGGTAGGGTAAAGACTGAATGAAGTAGCCCCAGTACCTACAAAGGCATTAGTAGTTTCCCCTTTTATTGGAATTTCAGGTTCTCCTAAAGTATTAGTTAGGGGAAAGGGATGCCCTCTTGCAGTCTCCAGAGCAGCCCTATGCTCACTCCTGTCTCTTTTCTTTCTCTAAATCCCATTTCAATTTTCTGCAATCCTTAAAGTGATTTGGCTTTTTACAGTAAAAGCAGATTCCCCTTTATTCCCTCATTGAAAAGGCCTTCGGAGGGGTCTGAATAGATCACTTAGTTTTTGGAACTGTAAATTCATAATTTTAGTAGCTTTATCCCTTTATTTGTTTTGAATAATTTTAAATAATTGATCAGACAGAATTGGTAGTTTGTCAGTGTGTATGGTTGGCCAGATTAATTCATGTTGTTTAATCAAAGTTACAAGCTCCTCATCTAATCATTCCAGAAGTGCTGAATTGAATATTGGATGATTTTGATGATCCTTAAGACCTTCTGGAGACAATCCTGAATATTGTTTGAAAGTTTATTCAAAACATTTTTAAAAATCAAGTATAGTTTCTTTGGGTTTTTATCTACATTGTGGGACTATCATCCAGTCTATTTTCTGGGGAAAAATATCAGGAATGTATTAATGAAATCACTGGGCTAATTCCTTGCATTTTTTCTCAGTCTGTTTCTCTTTGTTTTAAAAAATCCTCCATAGGAGTTTTCCAGCAGACCTTAGTTATTCATCCTTTTCTTTTGCTCTCAGAAATCAATAGATGTATTATTTGGAACAGGTCAGAATAGCCAGGATCAGATATTTTAACAATTAAATTCCTTTGCAAATCCAACAGGGTCTTGCAGGGGATCAAAAAAGTTTTTAGATTATTTAATTCTGTTTTAGTCCAAGCAGAGTAAAGTGTTGCTGGTTTCCCTTGTATTGAGACAGACTTATCTCTAAAAAGATCTGCCAGAATTTCTGTTCTTTTTTTTTTTTTTTCCCCCTAGCCTATCCTGGTCTGGCTTTTAAGTTTCCCCTAAGTCAGTAGAAGGTGGTGGTGGAGGAGGTGTTTGGAAAGAAAAGGAGGAGAGAAAAAGAGGACAAGTCCAGAAAAGGGAGCTCAGAAAGTAGTGGGGTGGTTGGAGAAAGGAGGTAAGTGGGATGTTGGCATTGAGCTGTTTTGGAAGCCTTCTTTAGTTCTGAGAAAGTCTCTAAAAGTTTCTTATCTGAAGTGAAGAAATTTTATCTGAGAGCTCAGAGATAGTTATTTTAAATGTTTTTATTAACTTCCTAAAGAGAAGAAAGTTTACCTGTGCTCCTTTTAGAGGCTTCTATTTTTTAATTAAGGAAAGCATCAGTTTCATTCAGTTCAATTTTAAAGCCTGATTTTTCTAGCTGAGTGCACAAAAAATTAGTTTGGAGGTATCAAAAAAATCTCCAATTCAGCCATCTTAAGCTGATATCACTTGATGTTAAATCTCTCCATTTCTGTGGATACTTTCAAGTTGAGGCTCTCTGTGAGTTGTGCATAAACCTTCCAGAGTACTAATGGGAGACTAGGTATGGTGGATCTATTGGCCTCAGAGACATGATTTCCTATGTTAATGTTAATTTTTCTTTTGAGCCAATTTATAAAAAGCCAAAATTAAAAACATCCACATAAGAATAGCTCAAACAAAGTTAAGACCCACTACCTAAAGCAGGTAGGTCTGGGATTTCAAGAGAATATAATCCAAGGTCACCAGATGTGAAGCAGGGAGTCAGTGGAACGCAACAAGCCCCCGCTGGTACCTAGTACAGGCAGGGTCCAGATCTATGAGGTGGTCCTGGGTAGCCTTCTTCAGAATCCTGCCAACTACACCAAGTAAATGTAGATGTGAGAACATCCAAACCTGTAGAAAATATTTATACAAATTTATTTGAGCCAAATAGAAGGTACACCTGAAAGTAAGACCTCAATAGACTCAGAGAAATGCTTCCTAGAGTCACAGTTTGCAGTTTATTTTATAAGTTTTGGAATTAAGGAGGTGAAGTAAACTGGAGAAAACAAGGTGTTGGGATTGGATTAGGGTAGTTGACAAGATTAAGTTGTTAGGCCTCCCAGAGGTCTAAAAAGGGTTACAGTGGCACTCCAAGGCATTTCCAAGAGGCACAAGAACACTAGACAGGGCATGCTTATATGCCTGTGGTGAGACTGCCCACCATGACCTTCCCCTTTAGAAATTTATGATCAGATCACCCTGTGAGGTTATTTTCCTTACAACCATTATTTTTCCAGTGGATAGCAACCTAAAAACTCTGTATTTATACAAAGCAGAGAGAGAGATTTTACCCAGATTTTCTATAATATTCTAGAAGTTTGTTGGCAAATGAATTGAAATGAATCTGAAGACCCTTCTGCAGATTATCTTTAAAAGACTGAAGGACCTTGAGAAAAGGATCCCTCACAATATCCAAAACACAGTTTGCAGTCATATTACAATGACAGAATTGCAACCTAAATTTATCTTTACTATAGACTAGATAATTGATTTTTTCCACCATGAAATCATTTTTAGGAGCTTATTCTCATTTAAGTCTAGAGTATGAACTTTTTTTTAAAGCCCAGTTTTCTATGTCTAGGGTTACATTTTAATTTTAAATTTTAAAATATTAAAATAAGTAAAAATATTGATGTTTGTCTTTGACATTTCAGATTCGATATATCCAAAGTCTCAAAAGTATCTACCAAGTAAAAGTGCTGAAATACAAGTTGACATTACTTAAGAAGTTGGATCGTCTTTTTCTTTCCTCCCCCCCTTCCCATGTCCCAAATACAATATTCAATGCCTGTTTTGCTCTTTCTTCTTGCCAAACATATTTCTTTTTGGCAAACCATGGATGTAGAACTCTAGAACTTTGAAGGGAAGGGAATTTCAGAAAACACTTAATCTTTACTATAACCAATAGAGGATCAGAGAACTTAATTGTCTTCCCAAGGTCAGTGTGATTTTATTGGACAAACTAAAATATAATAGCTGTACCTATAATTTTTTTTGTTCTTTCTAGTAGATATGTGTATCCTTAAAATCAATGATATGTATAGTAACTATTAGAATGTGATATTATGAAATATTTACACAAAAGAAGACAATCATCCAATGAATGATCCCTGATAAGTAGAGTGCAATTGTGTCCATTGAAGGCTAGGGTTACAATTGGAAAAGTTTTGAGCAAGTGACCAGACAAAGAAGATGCTGAGGAAATTTACTTGGAGAGATTGAAATGAATTAATTTAAATTGTTCAGCAAAGGGTGTGAGGCCAAGAGTAAGAAAAGTATTAAGAAAGTTTAAAAGCATATATATTTAAACAGTGTATATTTTTTGAAGTTGAGAGGCAATGGTTAATAATGAAAGTGGGTTCCTTGTATCTTCCAAAATTTCTGAAGTTATCCATAGTCTGTAAAACATAGCTGAGGAGAAACACCATAGAATTTATTCATTTAGATATAATGAAATCAAATCAAAGCTGTATTTTTAAAATACATGAGTGTTAATTGACTCAAAGTTAATCATTGATTTGATGTGTAAAGCCAAACCAATTTTTAATATGCACTAGAAAATACAAATTCCAAAAAGGAATGTATATATTTACATGTAATCACTGTATATAACATATTATATATTCATTAATTTATATGGTTATTTTAAACATTTACTTCTAGAAATACATTTTAACATTTAAATTATTATCTACTTTTACTCTGTTGTAGATTTTCATGTTATTTAAATATAGATCACATCAAAACGTCTCAAAATGACTAGCTGCCTTATTCAAAGTATTTAAATGTTATTCAGTTGTTAAAAATTATGTGCACAAGATATAGGATTTTAATGGATAAGTTGCACAGGGAATAATGTCAAATGACTCAGCTTGTCAGAAATGTTAAGTGCCCTTCGCACATCCCTAAGGCTGGAGAATATCATTTCACACCCCTGCCAGCCTATTTAAAATTAAGTCAAGGAGTGTGTGGAGTTTTTATCCTCATTTACATGGGGCTTACAACAAACATTTCTGATAATATTATGCTATGCAGATCCTTAAGTTTACACCTTTTTTTTTTTTTTTTGTCATTGTTAGTGTTCTTACAGAATATCTTTTGGTAACAGAAGTTTTAAAAAATGTGTAAGACTTGCAGATAACATAAGGAAATTCTTTAATTACACATGTAAAGAAAATTAGTTTGGATTCCTTAAATTACTTATTGACATTACCCTTCTTTATTACTCACAGAAAAACAAGGGAAATTCTTGTGCCCCACTTCCAGGGAGGGGATTTTTCAACTATACCATTTCTAGAACAATCTGTATGTTACATTGTACTGAAATAGTCTGTTTAATATCATGGAATTCTTTTCATCTCTTTTTTATTTTTAATTATTCAAATATGTTTTTAAATCTTCCAAAGTCTGCTCTATTCTTCTTTCAGAAGGTAAACTTTGCCTAACCCTTCCAGATTCTTGATACCACTGATCTCTGACCTGGCCTATTCCAATCTCTTACAATGAGTCTCATTTTCCAACCTTCGACATCTGCTAAGGATGCACATTAGTCCCTAATTCATCTTGTAGATGAAAGAAATATCTAAACCTGTAGAAAATTTTATGAGTATATCTGAGTTTATTTGAGCCAAACAGAGAATATACCTAGAAGCGAGATCTCAAGAGACCGAGAAAAACGTTTTTCAGAATGACAGTTTGCATTTGGAATTAAGGACGGAAGATAGGAAGGTTACATGAAGGTGGGAGAAAGCAAGGCCGGATTGGATTACAGGATAGTTAATAAGTTTATATGTTCTATTGAGGGTAGTTACCCTTCTTAGGGGCCTGAAAGTGGCATTTCAAAGGTGTGTTAACCTAGATGTGCAAAAACAATAGACAGGGCTCGCTTAAAGCAAACATTAACTAAAGGTTGTATGCCTGGGACATGACTATCTAACCTGCCCAGTTAGGAATTTATGATCAGATCACCCTATGATGTTACTTTTCATTAGATTTATCACAGCACCCTTCTTTGTCCACAATCAACTTTATCTTTTTATTGCTATCTACTGACATTTTTCATCTCTTGTTAGACTCTTAACTTTTTGTTTTTCTTGAATTACCTGTGAAACATTATAACCTGTAAACTTAAAATATGTACAGTCTATGAAAAGCAGTATGAATACTGAAACAGTTGACAATAAACAGAATTTTTAAATATTGAATAAAAAAGCTTAATGTAGATTTAGCCTTTAACTTCTAAGAGCAAATCTTTATAATTAATGTGCTCGAATCTCTCCAGTCAAACAAATTTTACTTTCATTTGCCTCGGTCATATTCTTTCAGTTACCTTTATTGTCTCTCCTCTTTGTAGCTAAACTATTGAAGATATTTTCTATATTTTCTATTCTCACTATTCAAGTATGATCCAATCTGTCTACACATCGATCATTCTTTCTGTGGGCACCAATAACCTCCAACCCACTTTCTTTAGTAAGACTTCTTTTAACTACATCTTGCACAAGCTCTCTCCAGGATTTATTTCAGTTGGATACTTCTTGAAATAATATCTTTTTTCTCCTGGTTTCTGTGACACCATATATCCCGCCACTCCTTTCCTAGCCTCTCTTTCAGAATTATTCTCTTTTATCTGGAATAGCTCAAGATTCATTACTAGGCCTTTTTACCATTAACTTTATTTACCCTATGTAACTCCTAAATCTTATATATAATTCAGAATACTTCTCAAATCCAGGCTAAGTTGTCCAACTACCTCATTGGAATCTCCTATTCCATATTTTGATTTTTTAAATTCTCATAACCACATGAGATAAGTATTATTCCACATTATACTCTCTATATCTAATCCATTACTATATCATTTCAGTTTTGCCTCATAAGAAGCTGCTAGATCCATCACTTCATTCCATTTTTCTCAATTCCTTTCTAATATAGGCTCATGTAATCTCTCACTTGAATTACTGAAATGACTTCATAGTTCTCTTCACTGACTTTTGATCACTGTAGCCAGAGTGATGTTTTTCTAACAGATCTGTTTCACCTATATTACTTCCTCTTTAAATCTCCTTAATAATGTTCTACAAACCCTGGGGGATCTGTTACCCACCTGACTGTCCAGGCTGACTGAGCTATCTTTTCTCTGCTTCTTACTGTATATCTCATGCTCTTCCTTCAGATTTCAGTTTTATGTGTCTTTAGTAGGGAAGCCTGATCTCACTTCCTTTTAGAAATCAATGCCCTTAACATATGCTTTGCGATACATCTTCCCTTTGTAACATTATTGCAGTTGCAGTTTGAAATCTGTGAGATTATTCTAACAATATCTGTCACCCGAATATTGTTTGCTGTACAAGTTTGTGTTGTGTTTAGTGTTTCTTTTCTGAAAATTTTGTCACAAGATGTTAGGATTGTGTGCTTAATAGAAGAAATTCATCATATATTTTTGAATAAATGAATGTTTATAGACTTATTGTCTTTCTTTATTCTTACACATATGTGTACACCATTACCAATGCATACACATCATATCATTCTCACACATGACCTATACACAAATACCTTCCCTTATGCACACTCCCCATACACACAAGTGAACAGTTGGTGATAATAAAGCACAGAAATTATTACCATCTGATTTTCTTGTTATATCCATATAGGCTGACTATTTTAAGTAACTAAATAATTTCAATATTTTTTTCTATACCGGTGTTTAAAAGGCCACATATTATTGCTCTATATGAATATAATAAGATGTATTAAATCAATGCCCTCTTATTTTACTGTTAGAGATATACCTTGGTTAACATCTTTTATATTAAGCTTTGCTTATAGCTATAATTAGTTCACAAAAAAATAAGGAGGTAGAAGAGAGTGATGAAATACTAGCAGTATTTATTTGATGAGCAATTATCATTTGTCAGAAAATATGCTAAGAGCTACAAGTGTACAGCCACCCTCTAAGATGGGTATTATGATCCCCATTATATAGAAAGGTAAGTCAAGACTTGTAGCACAAAGTAAGTGACCAAGATTCTGTAACAAGCAAGTGCCAGAGTAATAATCTGAGTGCTGGACTTCCTGATTATAACAAGAGTTGTTAACAATAGACTATACTCGTTTTAAATGTCTTGATGTTTATTGATTTATAGTATATTTATCTATACTATTATACTTGAATATTTATGCCATCATTATTACTATTATTATTTAATAGGGAAAATGTTTTGCCACTTAGATACAGAAATACATTTTAATTTTTGTGTGTTTGAATACAAGTAAGGTTCAATACATTTATATTTTTCTTTGAGGTATCTAGTCGTATCATTTTATTATTTTTATTGGATACCTTTTTAATATAATTGGGTCAGCAGAGATCTTTCATTTTAAGGACAATAACTGTGTTCCTTATATATTTCAAATATTTTCCCATTTTGACAATTTTATTTTAATTTTGTTTATGGAGTATGTGTATGCTTGTAGTGTTGTAGTCATTTTAACTCTTTTGTATAGCCAAATAATTCAAGGCCATTAACTTTTACATATTTGAAATTTGACTTTTGGAAACATTTTAATGACAGATAAAGGTTAAATAATTCTTGGAAGAAATGTGCTTGGAAATATAAATTATAAATATGGTTGGTTATATAAGTAAATGTAGATTAAATCTATTTTAGATGTGTCTTGCTGAATAAAATTGTTTTAGAGATAGGAATAGCAAAAGGTTTTGGAAATAGAATGAATGTACACATGAGATGAATCTGGAGCAAAATGAATAAAAATTTACCCAGAATCAGACTTTATAAAAAATATACAGCTATGTTATAAATTTTAAAATATGTTAAAAGCTTCTGCTGAAAGATTATTTTAAAAAGAGTACATTTGTATGTATTATTGGTATAAATAAGCTTGGTGTGATGAAAAGGTCAGAGAAATTGATGGAAGAATATCTAAGAGATTTGAGTTTGGATAGTGGTTTTGTTAATTGTGGTATAGTGCTTTGTTGAAGTCCAAAGATCATTGGCATAATGAACAAGAAAAATAGGAAATTTTAAAAAATAAAAATGGAAAAAAAATCAATGAACTAGAATTATATAATTATAAAATAACTCAAAAATGGCAATTGTTTCATGAATTTGAAAGGTAAATGGATATAGCTCCCAAAGGTGTTTTGCCCTCACCTAAATCTAATAAATTATTCAAACATTTCCTGTTTACCCAAAAGCTTGTTAACATCAATAATGTGGTCAATTTTACCCTGATATACTCTGTGAAAATGAATGCTTGGTCCTGTCCTCCTTCATATTCCCAATTGTAACTAAACCATACTTATTTACTACTATGTAACTATAGTAGTAAATGAGTATTTAATTGTTTGCTTATTGATTTAAATATGTTTTTGTTTGTTTCTGAACCTACTCCACCCAAGATAAAAAATAAAAATAAAATAATCCTGTCCCTGAATAATAGACCTGTCCCTGGATGCTTCTGACACCTGGAGCTTATTAATGCCAGGTTCCACAAAGGTTCAATCATGGTTACTCTGAATGCTATGCCATAATGTCAACTGAGTAATTGATCACTAAACTCTGTCACAAAGATAAGCTTACTTTGTCAAGAGCCACTGCATTTTTTCTTCACAGTTATATTCGTGAAAATAAATTCTGTCTTCTTAAATAGAGTATGTGTCATACAATGTTAGTCCTGATAACTAATAATTATCAATATGAACTCCAAGAATTAAAAAGTGACGTCTTCCAGACTTGTTGAAATTTCTATTCAATACAAAACTACTTTAGAGTTGATAATTGTCTTGCCTCTAACATCTATCTGTGTTGATAACCATACTTTCCAATAAGTTTATGTTATTGATCATATATTATTTATACACTGCTGAGAATGTAGAAGACAGAGTTAACACAAAGTTAACTGTACTGCCCACCCACCCCTCACCCCTGCCCCAGGATATGGAAGCTATTATTTTGATACTGCCTTACTGTCTGTGCAGACTATTATTCTATTCCTTTGGGAGATGGGGTGGGGGAGAATCTGAAGTTTAATACTTAATTCTATTAATTCTGTATCTCTTTCTTGTCAGTGTCTGTTGATCTCCCATTCACTACCCAAGAGTCTCAAAGGACCAACAAGACACTTGATTTATAACATTTATCTTCATTCTTATTGCATCATCATTTGAAATCTTCACTCTCTGTCTTTAACCACAGATTTTGCCTATATCAGGGCAAAACAGAATTTTTCTTTATAACCTTAAAACTATAACATTTCTGAATTCATCCCCTTTCCTTCACAGTGGGGTTCTTTGCCCACAATATTAAAGGAGGTAACCTTAAATGACTTGAATGATCTTCTGCTAGTTTTGAGCTAACTTGCTCTGAGATCAATTTCTTATCCTTTCCTTCTCCTTTGGATATAAGGGGCTGAGTTTTTAAGTTGTATTTCCCAGGCTGTTATGTCATCTACCATCTAATTTGGTTCAGCCACTGAAAGTTATTGATAATGGAGACTTTCACTGACCATGAGAAAATGGAGGAAGGAGTAGAAGGAAATTTTAAAGTTATCTCTCTTCAGCTCTCTCTGGGCCATACATCTAGCAGTGCCTTTATCTCCTCATTGGCTCCAGCTTCTCTTGGCCACATCCATCTAAGATTCCATCTTATTCTGGGAGACCCTTCCCCCCTGGTCTCTGGTCATATCACCTCCCCTTTTTTGTCCCCAAAGGTTACAAGTAGAAGTGGCTTCCTGTTCTTGGTAATCTTGTGTTACCCTGCCAGTCCCAGTTTGGAGTCACAGCTATTCCTAAAAATACCAAGCTCTTTCCTGCTATAGTTCCTTTGTTTTTCTAGTGCCTCTGGTGTAAAATGGTGTTTTCTCACTTTTCTTATAGAGAGCTTTTTCTCCTTTAGGTCTCTTCTCAAGAGTCATTTCCCAGCAAAGCTGTACCTGGCTTCCGTTATTTTCTATCACACAGAACCCTTTCGTTCCATGTGTCACAATCTGTATCGCTTACATGATTATTGTTTTCCTTGTATATTGACCCTCTTCTTCCATAATGGCTTAAGCCTTTCCTGGCTTTATTATCTCTTTATGCTCAAGACCTAGAATGGGACATATTAGATTTATAATACATTTCTTGGATGAGTCAAAGAACAAATGAATGAAAAAAATCTGATTATGGATGTCAGGAATCTTATTTAATTCTTAGTACAAGCCAATGCCATAATTACTATCATTAACCAATTTAACAGGTGAGGACCAGACATTTATAGAGATTAAGTAGCTTGTCATGAATTATTTCAGAAGTCATCAGATTAAGTAACTTATTAAAAAGTTAATAAATGGTGGAGTCTTATTTTTTAGAAAGACAGATTTTGTGATTTCTTAATTCATACTCTTCACCAGTATTCATTTTTTAAAATATTGTCTAAAATAAAGATACTGACAAAGCCATGTAGGATCCCCCCCTTTATTTTCTTGCATATCTAATGCCTCCAGGTGTGCAATAATGAATTACTAGTTTTGAGAAACTGAGATGGAGTTTATTTATGATGTGGAAATCAAGAATTTGGATTTGATACATTAGATAGGAGGCCCAATTGGTTATATAAAATGACCTGTTGGAGTTTGGAGCCTTAGATATGAATCTGGGAACGATCACGTTATTTCGTGGTGCTTTCAGTCTTGGAGCTTTATGAGACTATGCAGAGACTATCCAAAGAGAGAACATGGGCACAGAGCACTAGATTGAAGCTTGGGTCACACCAGCATTTAATGGCTGAGGTGAGAAGGGGGAGCAAACAAAGGACTGAGAAGGAGCAGCCAGCAACGTAAAAGAAAAACAAAGAAGTGCAGATTTGTAGACATGATCAGACAAGAGCGATTTAAGAAAAATAAATGTTGGTGAAGGCAGAACAAGGTAAGAGCAGGGCAGAAGAGAGGACTTTTGGGGTATTGGAGAAGACCGAAGGAATGGGGTTGAGTGAGAGTATGGGATGAGGTGATCGAAAAAGTGAATGGAGACCACCACATTGGGGAGTTTAGTTACAGAATGAGGCAGCAGCTCTATTTCCATCACTGGGCTCATTATGACTACCCAGTAAATGTTAATTTCACACACAAGGATTGAATTGTAATTTGGGGAGTAATTTGTAACAGGGTGAACAATTGACTATACATGCTAATTTGCTTTTAGAGAGAATGAACAATGAAAAAAAAAACCATTTTTTGATTTCCTCTTTTAAGCATTTGGTTCCAGCAGACAGAAAGGTGTGGATGACATAGCAGACTATTCAATAAAGAGAAGATAATGATAATATTCTTGTCTGAGAACTTTGAAGAGAAAGGAAAGGCATTATACCTGAAGGACAAAGTAGGTTAAATGGAGACATCTGAGAGTATTTATGATGCATCTCACAATATCAGTATCCAACAGTTTCTAACCTAATCCACTCTTACTTTTGATCCAATGCCTGTGTCTCACTATAAGGGGAAAGTAAATATGCAACCCTTCTAAATCAACTTGCATATTACACTGTGTGCCTTTGGCTACTTCTCTCTGATATGATCAAATGTATGGACTTTCTAAAAACTACCTTTCTCAAAGCAATATTCTACTTCTGTCTAAGAAGGAATTTCATGCTGGTAGCTAAGGAATAGTAACAATTATATAAATAGGGTGCTATGATAGTGTAATCTTACATAAGAAAAAAGTAAAGAACATACTCATTAAGCAAATTAAAAAGCTTAGATGAGTATCATGGGTCCTGATTTTCAGTGTCTTTATCCTGCCAGATCCCATGATTCATTCATACAGGGTTTAGTGGTTTCAATAACAGTCCTTATAGAAAATATTTGAAAGATCAAGTCAATGCGGTGGTTAGATAGATGGCAAAGCAGTCATATGTAAATAGTTTCCGAGGTCTTTACAGGAGTTTACTTCCTTATTGAAAACTAATGGATTCTATGGGACACTAATTAGCATTCCCTAAGAGTTCTTCAAGAGTTGTCACATTGGAGTTGATGTGAATTGGCTGAAGGCAGCATAAATTGATTTGATCACTAAAAGGCCTTGCATTTGAAGCTTTTTTTTTTTTAAAGTGGAAAATGGCTCCCCAATGAAAACATATATCATAGGAGAATGAGAGGAAGAGGAGATAAAGAAAATTGAATGTTCGTCACTGATCAATTATTCAGAATCAATTATGGTTTGCTAGGGAAAGCATGCCGTGCCAAAGCCAAACCAAACCCAAGTAAGCATGAGAATTAATTACTTTCATGCTTGCATAAGGCTGGAGGAAGTAGGAGGTGGTATCAATTGGCAGAAACTAAATGCTCTATGGGAGCAGAAAATAATTATGATACAATGAGAGACCTTACTCCAGAATGTCAAGAATTCTGTTATTAAGGAAGAGATTCTGAATTCAGTTTATAGAAGGGTATGTAAATTAATATAATTTCTTCTTAAAAACACTTACAGTATTAAACAGAGTTCTCTGGAGAAACATAACCCATCGATATATGTATATAATATAATCCATTGATGGATGTATATAACATATGTGTGTATATATATAATATATGCATATATAATATAAATGTTTATATTATATATGCATATTACACACATATAATACACATATATGTAATATACACATATCTAATATATATTTTAAAATGCATGTAGTATATGAATATATAAAATATATACATACATTACATATATGTGTGTGTGTATGTGTGTGTGTGTATTTTTTTCTTTTTGGAGACATAGACATTTATTTTAAGGAATTGGCTCATGCAATTGGATTTTGAGGACTGGCACATGTAAAATCTATAGGGCAAGCTGGCAGACTGACAATTTTGGCTAAAATTGATGTTGCAGTTATGAGTCCAAATGCTGGGAACTCAGGGCAGAATTTCTATGTTGCAATCTGGAGGGCAGAATTCCTTCCTCTACAGGATCTTTGGCAATTTTCTTAAGGCCTTCAACTGATTAGACCAGGCTCACCGATTTATGGAGCGTTATCTGCTTTATTCAAAGTCTACTGATTTAACTTTAATCATATTTTTTAAAAAATACCATTACATTAACATATAGGCTCATGTTTGACCAAACAGCTAGGCGTCATAGACTAGCCAAGTTGACACATAAATTTAACTATCACACTTAATTTACCTACTTATGGTCCAAGTCTGTGCTATGGATAATAACCTCTCACATTTTGATACCTGTTTTTACACATTGCCATAGACAGACATTTTATATTCTCACAACAGTATTGTAAGTTAGGAAGGGCATCAAATTTGACTCAAATGACACAGATGAGATAGAATGATTAAAAACATAATTCTTAAATTGTAGATTAAAATCTACATCGAATGTCATGAAGAATTTTATTAGCAGTCAATAAGAAAGAAAAAACAATGTTAGTAAGAAAATATCTTCTTAGAGTTAAAAGTATCCATTATTTGATGTGGTTAGTAGTGTCTTTATTATTAAATTACAATTCTATAAATTTGAAATCCTAAGCAACTTTAACTTGGAATATTTTTACTTATAGAACTAGGTAAACTATGACAATTTTTGATGGTAAGAATGATTTTGTCTTTCTTTTTACTCTTGAAAAATGAACAGTAAAGTCATATAGGAAATGAAATAGATCTGCTTCTTTCATGTAATCTACATCTAGAGAGAAAAATAGAGAATTAAAGAGAGTGCAATAATTATCAGCTCCTGCCAAAGAATCTGAAGTATCCCTTCCATTGAGGGAGATTGAAAAGTCTTTTCCACATACCTTCAAAGAAAAAGGGCAATGGTACATTATTTAATTGAATAGGATTTATGTGTGTGTGTGTGTGTGTGTGTGTGTGCGTACAAATTATTGTGTTGTGGTTTTTTTTTCCCCTTTGACAAAAATTTCCACCCAGTGGAATCACTCTTTTTCACAGGTGTCATACATAAGGAACTAAAAGCCCTATCAGTATTTAAAAAATCCTCCCTAGGTAAATAAGTATTTCCCTTTCACTGTCATGAGTGGAATTCTTTTGAGCTAAGAAAGACTGAAGAGTCTCTATCATTTCTCGAGAGTGAATTAGTTAACTATAATCCTAGAAAGGAACTGCTATACCAGTTATTTGAAACATTTAAAAGCTGGCTTAATGAAAGTGATTATGTTTGGAGTTAATGAAGCACTCATTCCCCTAACATAGTTGAGTAAAGGAAAGAAAGATCTTTTGCCAATAAAAAATCTCATCAGGTGATGGCCTTGACAGAACATCCCACTATTCCTGTCAGCCAGAGCTGTCATAAACAAACCACTGATGAGACAATGACAATAATTAACACTGTGTTAATGGGATATGGAGCCTCACAGTTATTTTTTCAGCTACAGTGAACTGAATGAATGCCAAGCAGTGCACATGGCTTAACATCATAACGTTTCTCTTTTATTTACTGTGGTTATGTTGGCTCTCTTGTGTTAAAAATGACAGATAAGCTTTTTTGAGCTCATGGAATGGTAGATAAAAAAACTAGATGCTGGAAACCAACAACTATGTTCACATTGCCATTAATAATTGACAGTGAAGAAATTGGCTTAATTGGGACTTCATTTAGATAAAACTATGGCAGTTTGGCCTTTTGCAATGGAAGGCATGTTGGATTATGACTATAACTCTAGAGGAGAACATTCTCTTAAAAATCAAAAGCTTAAACCAAAATTAAAATAATCAGGGGCAATGTATTTTATTAGAGATGATGTCACTAGCAGAATCAAATAATTAAGGTTACGAGAGGTACTGGCTACTCCTGCTATAAGCAGGCATATTTGGTAGTAATTTTTGTACGTAAAATGACATCACATCTAGTACAGGCCATCAAATTGAGCTAGGAAGCAGTCAAGGATAGCTTGGTTCCTTGACTTGGTTCCCTGAAACTCTCCCTTGACTAAATCTCTAGACTCATCATTGCAGTCTAACCTGCTTATTCTCTATTGCATGTCAAGTGTGCATATCTAAGAGGACTCTTCCTCTTAGCATTGATACTTTGCAATAAGATATTTATGGAACACATGAATGCTTTCTTAAGCCCATTTCAGGCTTAATAAATTTCATCTTACACAAGGGACAAACATGGTACGTCTAGACAGAATTTTGTTTTTTAAGTTTAGCTTTCCTGCTTGAACTCAAATCAAAAGAAATAGCTGTATTATATAAAATGCATTCACTTGTGGAAATGGAAATGTTTTGATCTCTATTAAATACTGGAAATTAAGAAAAAAGTTTGAATGTACTCTGAAAAGTGAGATTATTTTTACCATCCTGAATGACAAATCTTTCTGAACAGGCTTTCCAGCAATTAGTCTTGCTCTAATGCTATTTCTACATTGGCAAGATGAAGTCAGTTACTTGCCAGATCTCTGGAGAATATGGTGCTTTCTGTACAGGCATCAGTATTTGTCCAAATGCCAGAGTGTATGCTTGTACTTGGCCAGTGTAGAAACATCAGAAGAGGCCTGAAATATTCTAATTTTGATTGGATTAGTTGGGTGATTTCTCTAAGGAGTTACTGCTTAACTTCTCTAAGAGTAACAGATTATTAAACATAATGCAAAGAAATTTGTGAGTTATTCTGACTATTTATTGAATATGCATTATGTTTGGCATTATTGAGGGTCAGAAGGAAGTAAAATCATGGTTCTGACTCTAAGGGAGACTGTAAAGGATGTTTTCTTAGATTCACAATTAATTGAAAAGAGTTATGTGGTACTTCAAAATGGATTCTTAGAAAACTATTTTTACATGCACTTCAGTGTACAAATGTTAGGTTTTTTTCTGATAGTCTATAAAATACTTGTACAGAACTTTCCTTAAAATACTTGGAAAAAAAATTCTATTGTTCTTGCCAAAATTCATGGTGGTTTTCATAATAACCTAATTCTTTTGTTAATATTGTCTTGATGTATCTGTCCTATCAAAAGGGCAAGACATCTGGCAGTCTATGAAGGATGGTTTAAAATTTTCATTTTATTAGTTTCAAAGGCTTCAGAATAGTCCATTCCCTGTTCTGTCTCGTTTTGAGAACTTCAAGAGAAATGCCTTTTCAAAGAACACCCTGTTGAAGTAGATTTCTTTGCCATTCTAGAAACACATAATTTGGATGTCATCCCATATTCTGACTCAATTAAAGCACAATCAACTCTAAGTTTTCTTTTTTTCATGGGCCAAAATTAAATCTCACTTTTTCATGGAATTAAATATATAGGACAATCACTGTACATGATAATCAGTTTACTTATTTCAAAAACCTTAGTACTTTGTTATAGAATTAAAGTTATAGTGTGGTTCAATATGGATTCTAAATGTCATCTTTGTTTCTATTATAGAAATATATTTTTTCAAAATTAAAGGTACTGAGAGTAATCTTGTGTTGATAATAAATTTAATGAGATACATTACTCTCAGTATTTAGGTTTATGGCACTAAATACAGCTATAGATAAGAATTAAAGAACTCATCACTTAGGTACAGATGGTAAATTCTTGTTTGTTGCCCCCATAATTAGATCTATCTCCAAAAAGGTTGTGGGTATTTAATTATTCTTATTACTTATAATAATAGATACTAATTTATTGCTTTAATACTGAAGTGCTTTTAAATATAGTCTCAGCATATTCTCAAAAGCTTCAGGCCACTTTTGTTTTAGGAGTAGTAATGGTGGTAATAATAATCGTATTCTAATTTACCAGTGAAAAATGAGGCTTAGCAAAGTTAAAAGGTTTATTCAGATTTCTGTGTTTTCTAAGTTATGGAGAAAACTCATAGACTCCTCTCTTGATTCCAAGTTTCTTACTAACTTCACCATATCTTTCCATATGTCCACCCGGCGTCAATGTGAGTATGATTCCCAGAGGTGAAGAATATGTAGACATATCTCATCTTGAGATGCCTTAAGTTGCACTCAAGTAGCCCCTAGATCTTCTTCTCTAGCATCAGACCAGGCCCACCATTGACAACCAACTAGAAAACCGTAATAACTTTCAAATTCATGGTCCGCAGACCAGTACTTAGCTTCACTTTTGTTCCTGCAATTTTTTCAATCATAGGTTATGAGTTAGAATCTGAGCTTACGTTACTTCATAGATGACTCCACACAATAAATGTCAACCACTATTCACTCTGATTCCATTCCCATGATGTCTTTCTAACCACTATTCTGGCTACACCCTCATTTTAGCTCACCAGAAGTAAATTACTACTAAGCTCTTTACTCCTCTAGATGATTTGCTCATTTGAGAAGAACAAAATAGTAAAAACAGAGTTTACATATGCCAGTTAGTTTTCCTTTCCATGAAAGTACTTGAAGCTTTGTGTCACTCTTTCTTTTCAAAATGATAGTGTGCATTCATCAAAATCCTAATGCAAATCTGTGCTCAAAGCATTGATTGTCAGCTGCTCCGTCGTTAGAATGAATTATACCTTTAGTCCTAATACCAATCATACTAATGCCCATGATAAGGTGTCTTTCTATTTTCCTAATTATTCATTTTGTATTCACAAGGACATTTTAAAGGCCTCAGCATAGGAAATGTAGGAGACTATTTATTTATTGGTAAATGTGGTTTAGCATAATGTTTCACAATGGATACCATAAAACTTGGCATTTCTTCATTTTTCCCATCTTTAATCTTTTTGACCAGTCATTATCATTGATCAAACTCGTTCCAGAGAATGAGATCAAAGTAGATATTTAGGTAGTTGCAGTAGGTGAGCATTTGTGGGCCTATGTCACATTTTCTCCAATGCATAAAGCATTCTTTGAAGTGAATCCAATGTTTATATCAATGCTAAGTGTTCAGAGATTGCAGTAAAATTTTGGCTGTCTGAAGTCAGAGTTCTTACACCCCCATTCATCTTGAAAGAACATAAACACAAAAGAAGGCTCACATTTCCTGTAACACAAAGTCTAATTTTGGGGTAGCCAGGAATAATTAATTTATCTAGAAAAAGTAGAAGACCTAAAGATTTCACTTGGTATAAGAAAGAGCCAAATAATAAATACTCCGATTAGCTGACAAGAACAAACCACTTTTTTTTTTTTCACATAAAAGCTGAGGCATAAAGAAGCCACATTAAACAAAACACAGCCAAACAAAAGCGAAAATGTGTAATGAAGAGAGAACACACAGCAAAGAACAGTCCATTGGACCGTGGTGGTAATGGTGCAAATCAGCAGTAGCGACAGCAGTAACGAACAAGACTGCAATGCTAAGAACAGTGAGTTGAAGAGGCACAATAGGAAAAGCAGTTTCATTGGTAGAAGGACACAGTGGTTCTGGACTCCAAAGTTTGTGGAAAATCTAAATAGAGTTGATTGTCATTCCTTTAGAAGGAGAAAAGAAATGAAGAGCCAACTAACTACACTAGAACCTGAAGATACTATCATAGAATGTTTCTAAGAACTAGATATAGAAAAGAGGAGAGGTGTCAATATGTACTGGTAATTCTATACCCACAAAAGTCTGCAAGTGAAAAGCAAGCCAACCACTATGGTTAAATAGTCTTAGGGCAGCCAACATCCACAGCTGAGGGCAATGACAGTTCTTGTCCCCTATTCAGTTCTACACCAGTAAAAATAGCATTTGTAATGTCAGCTCTTTGTTTAATACAGCATGACTTTAAATGCTAACAATGTAATCTATCAAGGAAGTTTAAATCATGTCATGTCTATCTGTGTAAAGATTGTAAGCAAACATATAACTCTTATGGAGATTTCCATGCCCTAACTTGAAAAGTTTGTTCAGAAAATTTTATCCCTTTAATATTTCCATATAACATAATTTTCGTAATAAGGTATGTAAATTAGTAGATAATTTTTGGCCCAGTACAAAGTTGGGAATTCTCCCTCTTCTGAAGCAGTCAAATATGAAGAATAGGGCTACATATTCTGCCTCTCTTATTCAGTGAAAAAACTGTATGTTTTCATTCCGGTCCTGGTTATTTGCATAATGTGGCAGCTTCACATATGGGAGAACTGGGTGTGGATTACAGCATAATGTCACTCTATTATGAAATGTAACCAGAAACAACTTACAACACAGTACTTAAATATGCTATCTGCTTGTACCTACATTCATCAAGGTTGTTGAATATTATGCTATTTGAAATTTCATAACAGCCTTTTGGTTTCTGGTCACAAAGAGCTGGGGTTCTTCCTCCTTTGAGTTGAGCTTGGATATCATCTTGACATTAAATCCCAATATGTAAAGTTTAACTAATAATGCCTACACATCCATAATTAATAAAATTCCTATGATAAGCCAAGATGGTTTATTTTTCTAAAAAATAAAATCATTTTCTAATTTAGATAAATGGCCTAAAATATCTGTTCTAGGTAAGGTTTTGATCTTTTAGTCACCATGCAAAACTAACCTTGTGTACCCCTGTTTTCTACAAGATATACTATTATATTTTTACCTTGCCATTAATTGCTTTTTCAAAATAAATCTTTAATAAAACTGAGAATAAAATTTGGGATTTCTCAGGTAACAGTTTGTCAGCAAACTAGACTTTGGGACTTTTTATTTATTTCCTAACCAATAAACATACTCTTTTATAAAGAGAAAAAAATCCTTACAGACGTGTAAGGTTGACCTGCTCTGCCATTCTTCAATGACATAGGCACATAATTACAGTCCAGGAGAACAAACTTCAATTCCCATATTGATGACTCACAATGGGAAAACTTATATTAAAGGTAGTTCTTCAAATGCATATTTTATAACCAAGAAATTTTATGTTATTAAAGTGATATATGGAAGTAGCCTGCATTGCTTATGATGAACTCATTTTTTTAGGAGAAAAATATTTACCCTTTTTCTTGGAGAAACTAGGAATTCATAGGTTTATATATATATATATATATATTATAATATATATATATATATGCTCAAGGATTCTACTTATGTTAAATTCACTGTGTTTATTTTATTATCAGTTAAACAACATATGTCTTTTCGTTTCTTTCAGATAAATTAATGTAAATGATAATGATAAGTTAATTGGACCTAAAAATAACCTTAATAGATCCCGGACTCCAAAATATTGCAGTTTTGGTATTTGTGCATATTTATATACATGGCAACATACATACATATTTGTGCACATGGTAGGGTATTTTTTAGACAAAGTGGTTCTCTAAAATGTTTTTACCTATCTGGATTTTAGAATGCTAAAAATGTTTTAAATCATCCCTGTATATTGTTTCTTAATATCAATAATTTTAATAAGCTATTTTAAATTTTTTACCTAGATCTTTAAGTATAAAATGGAATTTTTTTTTGTTTTCTTACATTCATTTCAGAAATAATGGTGACAATTATTTAACTACTGAAAATAAAAAGCATAGTAATAAAATTATAAAGATGTATTTATACCACAATCTGCTTTGAATTACAAAGATTATTTTAAGAATTTTTCTAACATGTGACCAAGAAAAAGAGCAAAAGATGGGATGAGAGTAAGAGATACTAGTTAAAATATTTTATCATTGTATTCATTATCATAAATCAAAGGCACTGTAAAATTTGCCTTTATGTTTGGAAGAACGAGCTTTTTATTGACTGCCTTTCATAATTAATAGCATTTACTCTTTAAATCAAATTAGTTCACTTTTCCTATTAAAGCCTTACTGTAGGGTCATTTTTTAAAGCACAAAACGACCTTGACAAAAATGAAGGATCAATAATATGTTGATTAGGAGTCTATTTGCTCTAATAGCAAATGTTTCCTTCTTGTTAGTTCCTGTTGCAACACTCTCGGAGGTCGTAGTTCATTACTATCTCCTGGCAGTGGTATTTTCTACATACAGAAGAAGTTGACCCGACTGAGCAAAACACTGATGGATTGACTTAGTCATATATATGGATTTTTCTTAATACTTCTTTAATCAGCTCATTTTTGGATTCAAGATTGTGTTACAGGATATCCATCATTTGAGCAGGAAGAAGAGAACGATATGCTGTTGAACTTAGCATCCTCAGAATTTCTCAAGTTAGACTTAATCAATGAGGGGTATGGGAGCCATGCTTTATTGCAGAAAAAGAAAAGCTTAATGTGATTGAGGTTTCAGAAAATCAAAATATGAGCATTGATGAGGAAATGGATAGCAGGAAGAAAGTACACATATAGTGAGTTTTATGGGTGTTCATGATTTGACGTGTTGATAAATGAAGTCAGAAAGGGTTGTATATAAGCAACTGGAATCCTTGCAGAATTTAATTTTTTTTCCTATGAAATGTGGTACTATTTATTACAGAAGGGTCTTCTTCCTACAGTAGTTTGAGCAAAAGAAAACAGATATTTAAGCAACAGCACAACCAATAAACAGAAACCATTAATGATATATTCTTTATCAATAATATATGTGCCCTAGCTGGTCTAAGATAAATCTAGTCAAAGAAAAAAAAAAAAAAACAGTTTGCTTTGGCTAGCCAAGGGGAATAAAGGACAAATGAGATGCAATTAAGCAGAGAACAATTTAGTATAATCCTAATAGCAAAGTCTTTAATGATGCTTTGGTATAAATGAATTTGATATAGAAATATCTCCCAAGTTAAGTTGTGGAAACTCATCTCTTTAGTCACTTAAATTTGGACAGGACAAAGTTATTATGCTGAATGAGAAAATTGGAACCTTGGAAAGGAACTAAATGACCTAATTGATCTTCTTTGCCATCTCTGATTTTTAGATACAACTACGAGTTAAATGAAAAAGGGTCAATTTTTTTGCTATTTAAGATAAAAAGAAATGAACTGAACTTTACAAGTACTTTTTTTTTTTTTTAATTCGGCATACAGCTGTGTCTACAGTCTCCTCTGTCTTTTTGCCTATGTTTTTGGATTCATATTATTCTTAGTCATATGTTCTAAGGTAGTGTTTACAATCTTCATAGTAAAAATCAGTTCAGAAAAATATATTTCAGAGAGTTTGCTTACAGTTTTTCTGAAGCTAAATAGACACAGAGTTTCTTGTCGTGATTTAGAAACAATTATGTCATTTGAAACTATAAAAACATTATCCTTGGCTGCCCCATAAGCAACTGGTGGACCAATAAGATAGTTAAATAAATGTTGAGAGGAAGGAAGAAAAGATAAAGACCCAAGATGTTGTATCAGCTACATTAGCAATGCAGATCTTTTATGATCTTTAGAAATTAATGCAATAGCCTGGAAAAGAGCCAGGGGTAGGGAAGTTTTTCTATAAAGGCCAAATAGTAAATATTTAGTTTCTGCAGGCCAAAATGCAAAATTAAAAATAATATATTGATTATTACATGACAAGAAAATAAATTTCTGTACATTTTATTGATAACATTAAAAATTTAATATTGAGTGCTTATTTTTGTAATACATGTTTGCCAATGAGAAGAATAGATTTCTGTTTTGAGGGAGTGACATTTTGCTTAATTGTGGTTCAAAGTTGGTGTTCCTTGTCATCAAATCAATTACAAATGCACAGGATATACAGAAAAAGGCCTGTTATGCCCTGTAAGCTGTTGCTTCCTATTCTTTTCCTAAAATACTTTTGACCTAGTGTAGAGATATTTCTGTAGATTTTTTTCTCCTAAGAGGGAAATATTAGGGAAATTTTTACCTCAAAATTATTTTGCTGTTTTAAATAAATGTTCTCAGTTCATTACATGCGGCCAATCAAATATCCTTGAATTCTTATTTATTTGTTGTAATTGTGTATCAGAACCACTTTTTGCCAAAGGAATTTGGAATTCAAGTAGGATGTGACCAGAATTCTATCTTTCCAACCATTCTCCACTCCCTACATGAAGACAAAAGCACCAAATCTGCTTCACTCAGTGATTTTACTCTGATAATGGTTGTCAGTAACCTGGTGAGACCTGAGTGATCTACTGATAAATGGTCTAAGCATCTGCTACAGAAATAAAATAATAATGTTAATTTATATTTATAGACATTCATTTACTTACTAATTCAGTTATGCATTCTTTTAATAATCATGTTTTTAATGCATGCTATATCCCGTTCACTGATAATTATTAGGAGATAGAAATGTGAATGTTTTTCTTAGGTGAACTTTACTCTTCAAGTAGTATAGAGAAAGATCTTGAATGAGATAGTTGGCTTGTTTGCAAGTGTCTAGATCTGACTCAGTCAGACTCTCACCATAGACGTATTCAAAATGCAGCAAAAAACCCCCAAAAACAAAATAGATAAAACTATATATTTCCACACAAAATTAATTTTTCATTGAATTCTTAAAAGTGAATTAATATATTACTTGATGTTACTTAATTTTAATTACAAAATATCTCTAGCAAATAGAGTTAATAAATTGTCAAAATGAATATATGCTGGTTTTATGTTGATTTTTCTTGAATTCGTTTTTCCCAGTGACAAATTTCCAGAGAATTGAATTTTCTCTAATTTAAGATCTAATTTATTTAAAGCTAAAACAAACTTTCCAGAAATTCATGCGCTGAGTCCTTTAAGAAGGCGATAGCAAAAATCTCTTCACGAAGTAATTTTACCTACTCTAAACCAATATTAGAGAATAAATCACTTTCTTTTTTAAATGGCATATTTTGCATCCGTATTCCATCTTCTAAACTCTGTTGTGGTATTTTACTTAACTATATTTTCCTTTCTCAATTCCGTTGTGAGAATTTTCCTTAAGTAAAATTGTGAAACAGATCTCTGAATGAAATACAAAGTTGAAATCAGAGACACCTGTGACTCTTGGGTGCATGAAAAATAACTCGAGATTTCTTTTGTTTGTTGTGGTGCTTGTTTTGTTGAAGAAATGTACTGTGCACTATAAATATCTACATTTAAAAGTTTCAAATGATCATAAATCCTCTCTTTGTGGTTGTTATCAAGAAATCAATACAATGACATAAGAATTCAGTGTATAAAATAGTCCAGAGAAACATTATTCCTTCATTAAAACTTCCTCATATTAAACCAGGAAACATGGATGGCACTCAAAAGAGAATTTCAGTTCATCAAGTTGAAAAGCAAGTGAAACTTACTTCCTTCAAGGAATTATCTTTTCCCTAACATTCCTTCCGAAATCCTCAAGAACTTTATTATGAAGTTATTGTAGCAAATTATTAAAATAAAATTAATAGGCATATGAGAGATGTCCATTTGGTGACATGGACACAGGGAGGCATTTTGGTTAGTAGCAGAAAAGAAAGAAGGTCTGACTAGCTTTTACTCTTTGGAATCACAGCAGTATTTAAATAGAAATATCAGAGAAGGATTAATGGGAATAATGAAGATTCTGTATCATGTACTTTATAAATATATCACAGTGTGCTCAGAAATGGGCAAGTAGTGTTTTCTGTCTTAAAATAGCAGTGACATATGCCTCCTCACATTGGTGTTACTGCCTGTACCTCCACGGTTTTTAGGTCATCTGCCAACCAGTACAACTTTGAGTTATAAAGTCCCCCTCCCTACGTTGGAAGTGTTTCACTATAGAAAGAGTAGAATAGGATGCCCTCATCCTTTAACTTTAACAAGGGCCACTGATGGATGGGGTCCATTTAAATGTACAACAGAGAGCTGAACTATATAACGAACTTATTATTCCTCTCAGAGGATTATAGGTTAGTCCCGGAGGAGTGCAGTAAGCCAGAGCAAATCCATATCTACTGGCTAAACAATAGCCAGAAGGCTGACTAGAAATATTGATTTACTTTCTAGGCCATTTAGGCCTTAATGGCGGAGAAAAGCTGAAGTGCTGTTTACTTTTCTGCCAGAATCGACCAAACAACCAGTCCATTTTTTACAGGTTTTTGATTGATTTCACTTAGAAGAATTAGAGGTGATTTATTTTTAAGCTGAAAGCAACTCGTAAATATCTTCAACTGCACAGGTTCCCTGAGAGGAAATGTTAAGTGGAAATACTTATTGAGAAAGACTTTGTTGCAAATCAATGGAAACAGGTATCATGCCTCACTATGAGCAGTCAGATGTCAGACACCTTTCCAGAGCCCTGTCAGGACTATAATCTCATCCCTTCAGCTACTCTCCTTTTAAAGCTCTCAAGTTCACCAAGCTTGAATAAATTTAATCGCCTGACTGAATTTCAGCCAGATGCACCCTGCTGACTTTCAAAGGGTCCTAGATGGGACAACATAATGGTGTGCAAGGCTCGTATGAAGCATTTTCGATGTTTGATGGGTGAAAACAGTAATTTATCACCCAAGTGGCAATTTTCCATGATTCCTCAATCCCATACACAGAAAATGTGGAACTCCAACAAAGGAATGAAACAGACACACAAAAGAAGACTCATCCCAAATGCTACCATGTTAGTCTGACTTTTAAAAAGCTATCAACTCTTAAATCAGTGATCATATTGAAAGATACGCTTCACCAATAACAACACGAAATGATTTGTGATTTACTGTTTAAGCTGGCAAGGTGTGAAGAAGCTATAATGAGAGGGCAGTTAGTGTTTTAAATGATCTTTCCAAGAGTGCTCGCCTTCATGTTTAGAACAAGTTAACAAAGGGGTAAAGGACAGCACTTGAAATTCTGTATAAAAGCTCTCTGAGTTGGCAAAGGGTGAGAAGGGAGTTCAAGAAGCTTCTGATTTCATCTCTGCTCTTGTCTCAGTGTCATTACCACATCTGTCATCTTATACACTTTTTTAAACGGTGCTTTTTGAGAAAGTAGTCAATGTTCTTCTCTTCCTTCACCTTACTGACTTTTAAAAATTATATTATCAATTAAAATCAATGGTGAGCCTTTGCATTCATTCATCAAGCTATTCTTACAATTTTCAAAGGTATACAGTCATCTTTATTTTATATTTTATTTTCTTGATAAAATCATAGTTACATATTGTAAAAAATGTCAATAATACATATAATTTTAAATATGAAAAAGATCCCCTCTAATCCCTTCAGCCTAGAATAAGCACTGTTTTTTCTTTCTTTTTTTTTTTTTTAAGTATTTTTCCATTCAGTGTTCTTTCTTCCTACTTTTCTTTCTTTTTGCTTAGGTATTTATGCATATTTGCTTAATATTAAAAAAAATAACAGAACAACTAACTATCATTTCACTTAACATTATTTCTGGAGCATTTTATATAATTCACAAGAGAGAATCTTCCTTCAAATAGGGATACCACTGCTTCCTGGCAGGCGCAGCTTTAAAAGAACACTGCTCTGTCCAACAATTCTAACGTGTATAATGGGATTAATAGGAGGGCACCTCTACTAGCGCCCTGCTTGCTTTCTGTTGTGCCTACTAACTGCCATTAAAATGGCAAGCACCACTTAGAGAAATTGAAAAATAGATAAAAGTTTCTATTAGATAGATCTTTTAAAAATAATATGTGTAGAAATTAATCTAATGAATGCTAGTAATCTTTTTTGTTTGTTTATTTTCTTTATTCTTCCACTTTATTCTTTATGTTTCCCGTCAAAATATTTGATCTTTTAGAAGAGGTCACATGTCCTGGGAGAGGAGCTGTACATGATAAGCTTGAAAGGCTATATTTGCTGGAGTTCACCAGAGGGACAGCTAGGTACAGCTTTGCTGTAATTACTAGACGAAGGGCAGTCATAATTTATGGGCTGACAGTTTACACTTTTTTTCTCACTAATCTCTTGCTTTTCACTAAAATGTGTGCAAGTATTTTAGCAACCAGCACATGGCTGTGTCATGGTTCCTGTGGCAAAAAATATTTATATATATATTACCATATCATCACAGATCTTTCTTGATGAATGAGGTTACTTAATTAGAAGGGGATCATACTTGATAGAGTCACGTGTTAGGCAAAAGTTGCAATCAGCCCAGATTCCCTAAGTATAGAGGTGTGAGACAACTCACTTCTCTTTTCATTCTGGGAATTTAAATGGAGATACTTGCTAGGAACAAGTATGAATCTCAAAGAAATTTTTTAAAAAATCGTTTCTGAGTGAAATAGATCGGTGAAGAAAACAACAGCTGTTATCATGGAGCTGAACTGGATTTGAAAATGCTAGCTGGAAACAATGATTATAAATGCAATACTGCATTATGATATTAGAAGCTTCCAGGCCTAAAGCACTGGTTTAGAGCAGAATTTCCACATGCCATGTGGAACTGTAGTTTTGGAATAAATTAATAGTTTCTATATTCAAACAAGTTCAGATCAGTCCCACAACCCTCACTCTTGGAAATTCACAACCAACATAACATTTTAAAGGCTCTGTGATGTTTTATATGTTCGTTTTTACTAACCTCTCACTGGAATTATTTCCTTCAACTTGAATGAGGACAGCAAGCTCTAGTAATATTAGCAGTACCTGACACTTTGTCCCTAATTAAAATCACAGATATTTTCATATCACAAAATATCATTTATGCTCTTTACTACTTTAAAAATATGGTAGTTATTAGACCTATCACAATAGGTCAATATCACATAGTGTCAATAACAAAACAAAGTGTCAGTGATTTATTTTTATATTTTGATAATTGTACTTCAGTAAAATTTGTTTCCCCTTGAAGCCCTATACATTTTGTTTTATGTATTTGGTAGTATTATTCTGAGAAGGGATCTATGACTGTCAGAAAGGTTGTCCCACAAAAAGTGGTTTAAAAACCCTTGCTATAAATAAACTGATTAAACTCAGTCTAACCTAGTAATCTCCAAACTTACTTATTTAGGAATACTTTTAGTTTTCCTACTGATGACTATGTCTGAATGAGTCATCTAGGGAACACCGTTTAGCAAATTCTGGCATGACCTTTGCCTCACTGACCTACTGCATTTTCCCTAGAACTCTGTCTATAACCCAGCTGCCTCAACAGGAAGAATCGGCATGTCCAGAGTTCACAGGTTTCTTTACCACGAGACTTCTTAGAGCCATTAATATCCTTGTAGATAGTGAACTTCAAAGATGGTGATATTATTAGTGTCCTTCCTCCAGTTCTTTGGGCCATGGAATCTTTTTCTCTTTCAGAGCAGAAGTCAGAAGCCAGCGTTCAGCATGGCGTGACACATGTTCGTGAAACGTTATATCGGTTCATTTTAAATGATTAATGGGAAACTTTAATCTGTTAATTAAGTGCAGGTAAAAAATGGTATTTTTGTTTAGAGAAAAAAGGATGAGGGAACATAACAAAGCTTCTGTGCCCAAGACAATACCACAAGACAGGAAAGTGATAGGTTATTGGCGACCACCTGTTTGGTCCCGGAGAGTTCTCACCTGCCATGGGTTTTCTCGACCTTAGCACTGTTAACATTTGGAGCGAGATAGTTCTTTGTGATGGGCCATTGTCCTGTGCATTGTAGAATGCTCAGCAGCACCCCTGACTTCTATTCACTAGACATCAGTGTCAGCTGCCACCCCTTCCCCCGACCGCCCAGTTGTGACAACTAAAATGTCCCCAGATATTGCCAAATGTCTCCTGATAGGTAAAATTGCTATCACTTGAGAACCACTGGATTAAATGTTTATAAGAGGAAGAAATTCTCCATTCTATAAGAAGGTAAAAATTGGTTAATCTGCTATACAATTAAATAATATAACTATGAAACTATATATATATATAACTATAAAAGCAATTTTTCAGGAAAGTTCTGTGGGTCCTTCTAAATGTGAGAGAAATTCAATATGTTCTGTATTTACTTTGTTATGCCTTCTTTGAAGGATAAGCAAACTTTTTCTATATGAATCTAGATAGTGAATATTTTAGGCTTTATGGGCCAGACTATCTGACACAGCTACTTGATTCTGCCATTATAGATTGAAAGCAGCCACTGACAGTATGTCAAAATTTGAGAGTGACTGTTTTAATAAAACTTTATTTACATAAAAACATGGCAAGACAAATTTGCTAGCAACCTGTATTTGCCTTTAATATTATGTAGTAATTTTAGGTCTAGAATATAGAAAGATGCTTTCTTAAAAAATGTTAATTTATATATTCGACATACATTTAACTAATTCTTAAGTCATACTAATATTCAAAGTTGGCATCATCTTATCTAAAAGTTTGTTGACATAAATTAATGAATAATCTTGGCCTATTCCACACAGATTTGTTTACATTTTGGTATCTTGTGCCTGAAATTCAGGGGGAAGTGACTAAGTGGGTTGTTACAGAAATGCTAGGCAGTGCATACCTCATCTTTAAAAGCCTTTCAGTCCATGATTGATGATGACCAGAGACAACCACAAAGTGTAGTCAATCTTGGTTTTTATAAACAAAATATATGCTGTATTAAAACACCAGTATGAATGCCCGTTAACATGCCCTCTATAGACAGGCTATGTTAAATGACACCATTCCATAGCCATGCTCCCTTCTTTCTTCGGATTGGAATGCCAGATTTAATTCAGTGCAGTACTGCATTCAGTTAACAGACTACAATTCCCAGCCTCTTCTGTAGTTTCATGCGACTGTGTGACTAAATTATGGACTATGAGATATATGTAGAAGCAGTATGTAAGACATCTAGGGAGGATGCTTTAAAAAGTTGACTCAGAAAGGAGCCTCCTTTTGCTCACCTGGCTTCTTCATTCTGCTGGCTGGTACATTGATATGAGGGTTGGAGCAATTGAAGCCATTTTGAGATATGAGCTTAGATACTGCACATTGAGGATGGCAAAGCAGAAAGATAGGAATCTGGGTCTCTGATGACACTGAGAAACCAACACATAGGATTGCAGACCTCCTGATGGCTTGTAAATAAAAAAATAAATAAACTGTTGTGGGTTTGTTTTTTGGTTTTTTTTGCCAATGTGTTTTTGGAATTTATGTGCTGTAGATATAATCATAATTGTTATATTTACCATATGTTTGAAAATAATTGTAATACTCATGTGCTGATCGTTGAAGCCCTGATTTCCTAAGTATATAGCTTTAGGAACTGGTATACCTCAAACAATCAAGGTCCCAGTCCCAAAAGGAAAGAGATTGGAGAGAAGTGATATATAGGAGCCCAGTATTCTTCTCCACAGATGTTCTTCTTTGAGAGTGAGACAAGCCATTATAAGTAGAAACTGTTGCTGAAAAAAAAAAAAAAGGTCCCCATTGAATCTTGTTTTCACTGCAAATCTCTTTTTTAAGTCTACTCTAAAAGAAAAGGAGACAGAAGTTCTTTATACTTAGAACTATCAAAATACTACCAAATTAGCAATCAGAACAGGAGTGAGATTATCAGGTTTCTTGTCTGACTAGCACATTGTTACCATATTTTTCATATCTTCAGTTTCCTAAAGGATCCCCTTTTGGTTCTTCTGCACTCTCTATTCCACTGTCACTGGCCGTGGACCCTGTTGCTGCTGCACAGTCCACCTAGCTGAGTTGCCACCATTGGCCATTCAAAGATGAAGAGACATTGTCCCAGACAAGTCTTCATTTTAACCCCCAGGCACTTTCTGTTTTTTTTCTAGATCTATAGCTACAGGGCAAAGCCCATGACAATAAACACTCAAGCTTTATGGTCCTTCAGATTATAAACACTCTTTTTTTAAAAGACATCTGTTTGGTCCTCTGAACTGCTTAGTTTACTAAAAGTTGCAGCCCCTTGACCAACCCTTGAGCCTAAGGCTGTACAACAGAACATTCTGCCATTAAGAAAGAGGACAGGCTGGGTTCTAGAAGTAAGCATGAGTATTTGGACGAAGATTAAAAGAAGAATTATTATATTAAAAGCAATTGCTTAAAACCAACTGAAGTCATCTAGTAGCCAGACTCTTGACGTCAGTCAGGACTCACCCCACCCTCCGTCCTCCTTCTCTAAATCATCAAATTTCTCAAGTACAGATGAGAAACAAAGTGGGGGAAAAATAACTCCATGATTTTTCTGAGGTATTTAATGATGTATTTCATCATGGAATTTCTAGGAGCAGGGGTGTGTGAACTGGAAGTTTGGTTCAACAAAAATGATTTTGTACATGGTTAAGGACTTATCAGTGATGAAAAGAAATAAGAGATTTTATTTAAAGATGGTTTTAAAACAAACTCTTGCTGAATGCAGTATAATGAGATAAGAAAATGAAGCCAGAGAAGTGAATTCTACAAATAACAAATTAAGAAAATGAAGAGATCTAGTGTAATAGAGAAGTCTTAAAATGTCTGTGTGATATAACTGTGTACAGTACTCTCAAAAAGGATGTTGGGAAAAACTAAAAAAAAAAAACAATTTTTTTTCCTCAGAAGACATTTTCCCCAATCTTATTATGACTGATTTTTAATCAAAAATTCCTCCTATCCTTTCAAACCAATTTTGCTAACACTGATTTTATAGTTCACCAAAATATGTAAATATTTATAATGGACAAGAACACAAACAGAGTTTTCTCCCTTTAATTCTGTTTGCATGATCACCTAGTATAAAGGAAATCAGAAGAAAATAAGTAGATAAGTGTTTTCAAGTATATAGTTTATTTACAATAAAGGCTCCTTCTGGTCGTTTTTGTTATTAAGTTTTTAGGATATATCCTACCACTTGAATTTCCCCAAATCTTTGAGTATTTTATTTAGAAATACACTGGTCATAATGTTCAATGTTAGTCTGTAATAAAAAATAGTCAATGTATCTAGGACAGAATCTAGACAATTTTCTATTCTTTATAAAGACTGATTATATCATTCATTAGGCTTTATTTGACTTTTTGAATTAGTAGAGATTTCCCTCTACCACAAATTTTTAAGTAAAATTTTTGCATTGGAATAATTTTAAACTCACAGAAAGGTTGCAAAGATGGCTTAGAGAATTTCTATATACATTTTCCTCTGTTCTCTCTAAAGTTAACATCTTAACACAGTTATGATACATTTGCCAAACCGAGACGTGAACATTCAAAACTTAGAAGTTAACATTATTATATCTGGACTCTGTTTATATGGTCAAATGGATTAGAATGTCATCTTCTCTGACCCTAGAAATGACTGAATCTCCAAAGAGAATCGATATTCATAAAGAGGCTTCAAAATTAGTAGGGAAGGAAAAGGGCCTCATGAGCCTAGAATTAAATTCATTTGCCTTCTATTATGTTCTGCTTTCAGTAGAGGACTTTCTCCTGTGTAGCCATATTATATACACAATTTTGTCTGGATCATCCTGGGTAAAGTCTAAACTATCCCAAGAATGTCTGACTGAGTAACTCTGAGATACTTTAACAGAACTGCAGAGTCATAGGAAGCACTTAGAAGGTTGGAAAATTCAGGAAATCCCCATTCTAAGAAAACTGTTTACGGATTGGAAAGACAGAGATTTAGGGCCATCCTCAAAGGAGCCCTCTGAGGAAGGGACAGTATTATACTGCCTACAAAGATATTTCAGAGGAGTTCTCTGTGCTACGTGTGCAACTTTTCTGTAAATTTAAAATAACTTCGAAATAAAAAAGTTAAAAATAATTTTTTAAAAAAAGATACTTCAGAATTGGCTGAAGAATTCTGCACACAGCCAAAGAGATCACAGCCCCTCCCCCATAAGAGCTGGGAACTATATTCAGCAAGAATCCCCAGGAGAGCCCAGGAATCCAGGAGAGGGGCCCAGTCAGTGTAGGGTACGTGATTATTTATGGGGGACAGGGTGCTTCCTTGTTATCACAGGTGACTTGGGGTCCTGGCTAGGTATCTTTCTTTTATTTTTGGTATACACTATTTTAATACACATCTTTTGGGGCTACATTTGTACCAAGTTTTAAGTACATACTGCCAGTTTTTATTAAAATGACTTAAATGTTTTCCTACCTGTCTTAGAAAGATAAGAATGCTCACTGAGGAGTTTTAAAATAAAAGACAGAAGCATGGCTTTCCAGAAAAGAAAGTCCATACTTTAAATCATAAAGCAAATCAAAAAAGTTTAACAAGACTACCATCAATGCAATTTTTCATTTTAAATTAAATCATGGGAATAAAACAATTTTCTTTTTTCTTTTTCTCTTAAGAGCTTAGTACATTATAATAGATATGACATTGAGTGATCGCTAAATTAATGAAACCATTGTTAGAGTTCTCTACAAGTTTAGAGATAGATTTATAAAAGGTACATTTGGCTGCCTGGCTGCTCAGCCCTATTTTTGTCTCGTTTAGCTTGGAAACAGCCTAATCAGGAAACAATTTTGCGCAGTGGGTCAAAAGACAAACTCCATTGGGATAGACCTCAGAATATTATGACACAAAATTGTCTCAAATCTTGGGTTCTCATGATTCAGACCCCCTATCCTATAACCTGGGTATAGTAACAGCATTATTTGAACCTGCAAAAATGTACAAAATATGTACTTAAATTTCCTAAATAATGTCTTAAATTACAAAGGCCACTTGTGGCCTTGTGCCATGGGTCTTCTGGACAATTTCTCCATGGTTTTGGGGACTAGGAAGAGACCTTATCTCAAAATTTCTCTTTTAAGTCATTTATAGAAAGCTCACTTCTGCTTCAAGGAGCAAGATTACAATTTGAGTGTCTAATCAACCTTTTACCCATCTGCCTGCATGGAAATATCTGAGTACTTCTTACTCAAATTACAAAATTATTTAGCATAAAATTGTTATAAAATGGCTTTGTGTAGGTTTAGTTTTTAAATAAGTTATACATGTGCTGCTGAAGGAGCAGAGAGCGAGTAGGGGGAGCCCAGGTTTTACAAGTCTTTTATAATACTATTCCCCAAAGTTAGAGCATTGTAACAGTGGTTTCATTAATTTGCGAATCATTCAATGTCACCTCTGCTATAAAATGCCGGACTTTTAATGGGTTTAGAGAGAGATGAAAATTATTTCTATGATTTAATTTAAAATGAAAAATTGCATAGTTAATAATTTTGTTAATTTTGGTGGGTGGTAAAATCATTTAATATAAGGTTATTTTTGTGATGAGAATATACATCTGTTTTTATAAGCTTTGTGACAAGAAGGATAGAAAATAATATTTAAAATATTGCATAACAGATTAGGTTTCTTATAAAATGAAAGAGAGTGTTGAGAAATATAAAAAGGTTACTATGGTGGCTTATAGCAGGATTCTTAAAGAATCCTCTCATCCACCTCTGATTTCAGCCACAGTTATCTGGGACATTCTGTGCCCACTGGGACCCACCTCACACTGGCAGCCTTCCACAAGTGCAAACTGTGTGCCTACGTGTTTTCTGCCTCAGGGCCTTGCTCTCTTCACAGGAACTAGAGAGGCAAGAGAGAACAATTTTTATCCTCTTGTATCTTGGATCATCTGTATAGCGTTTATACATCAAATATCCTAGTTGTAGAAACCTAAAATGAAGTCATTCTTGAAAAGTTTGAGCCAACATTTCAGCCAAGGTCTCTATGCTGTCTGGTCTGGTTCAAACATTAAGACCCTCATACTGAAGGTGGAAATATATTCATTCATTTATTCAGTGTTTATAGAGAACTTACATAATGTGAGGCATGTTGCAGACACTGAAGATAGAGCCATGAAACAAAATGATTGTCCTTAAGGAACTTCAGTCTTTTGGGGGAGACAGTTAACAAATAAAACATCAGAATTTCAGAAGGTAGGAAGTTCTACAGAAGAAAGAAAGGCAAGGAATGCCAGTAGAAGGTGACATTTGAATAGAGAGCTGAAAGGCATGTAGTTATTTGAGGGAAGAAAATTTCAGGCAGAAGGAATGGCTGGTATAAAAAGTGAAAACAGGTCTGGCAAAAGCTCAGCAAAGAAACAAACTGACCTTGAACTAATAATTCCATGTCTCAGTTTTGTCTTTGGTAAAATTAAGATTGAATACCAGTAGCAAATTCATTGTGAGGACTGAATGTGTCATTTATGTAAGGTGCATAGTATATGTACAATAAATTAGCTCTTATCACTCATTCAGTTTCATTTATTTTGTTTTTCAAAGGAAATACTAGCAAAGGTTTTTGGATTCAGCGTATTGCATATTTAGATGAAAATTAAAACGGTAACCCAAAAGAGTCTTGGATTTTTCTCAGTCTTCACTTTCATTACCAATGTTCGCATTTTGTTGTTCTGGCCTTGGTGTGTGGCATGTGCCATGCATCAACCCTTGAAAAAATATCTCTTTAGAGAGAAGAGGGAGGAGATAGTTTTTTAAAACCTGTCTAATCATAAAGGAAAAAGGAAGTAAGGGATACTTTACAAGTAGAAGAACTGATTTAGTTTTTGTTATTGAGGACTAAGGTAAGAATTTTCTTAGTGAAAAATGAGAAAAAGAAACTTTCTAGGCAGAGTATCACATGTAAAGTTTCTAAGGCAATAGGTACACAATTTGGCCCCTCCTCAGGGTATTTGACAGTGTTGAGAAATATTATTGATTATCACAAGGGGAAGCAATACTGGCATAGAATAGAGGCCAGGGATGCTGCTAACCATCTCACAATGCACAGGACAATCCTCCATAACAAAGAATTGTCTGACCCTTAAGTATCAATAATGCTGAGACTGAGATTTCAAGTCTAAGGCAGGAAACTGATTTCATGTTAGAATGAAAGAAGATCTCTGTGACTAGCTCTTATTACTCCAGGGTTATAAGATAGGCAGGGCCTATATCATATAGGACTATATTGGCTGAATTATATCGTATCTTAATTCAAATAAAGTCACCGAAGGATTTTAATTAGCATGTGGATGGGGAGGGTGAGGACCTGGGGGACAAGTGAAGTTGGCAAAACTTGAATTATATTTGGAACAGATTATTATAATGGGAGTTTCAGCTGAGGCACATTGCAAAGGGAGGTGCTAATGCACACAAACAGTTTGGCAATTGTTTAGCACTCCCACACCGCAGGTATAAAAGAGACAACTGGTAGAGATTGGAAGGTGTGTGAAGAAGATTTTTCTGGGGCCTGATATGCTGTCGGATCCACGTCACCCCTGCTGCATTGAATCAGGCCTCGCTAACACCACCTAACCCACAGTTGCGAGAGGTTTAAGAGGTCTCACTTGAGATCTTTATAGGTGTCTGTTGCTTTGTAGGACATCTTTATGAATCGCATATGAGAAAGGGTAAAGAGTAGGAAGCTGACCGAGGTGCTTTTGACAGCAGAAGAGAGGTGTGTGGTTTGGGAGGTGTTGTGTTCTCTGAGCTTCCACGGCAAACATGCAGCATGAGGGCTGGATGTATTAGGACTTCCAGGGGGGATATCGGGAGGGAAAACCATGAGCTGCTTTGAGATTATTTTAGATCATTCAGAGGGCAAAGTGGCCTCAGCAGAAGGAGATGGAAGTCAGGCTGGCAAGCCATCCAGGGGATGCAGAAGAGTCAAAATGAACTCGCTGGAGCAGCAATGCACTTGACCATGTCAGGTGACTGTAGATGAACTATCTCCATTGTTGAGGGTAGAGGGAAGAAGTATAGAGAGGAATCTGAAGAATGACAGAAATAAATTTTTTAAATATGACAAAACTAGAAAGTACTATTGGAAGTTTTCCACCATAATACAAATCGAGTAAGAGCTATTTTACTCTCCTGACCTCTTCTCCTACCCTGTACTCCAAATCAGAAGGGTCAGAGAATGTAGATAGTGAGATGGAGCAGGAAGAGAAGTCTTAGGTGAGAAATAGATGAAGAATTTGCCTCTTCTTCCCTTTCCTCATCATAGGTTTTCTTCTTGCATCAACCATTAAACTAGGGCAGGCAGAAATTTCAACTTTATATTAGGTAAGGAGTTTTGGTGAAACTAGCATTTTAATTAATGAGCTATAACTTAGAGCAAAAAACGAACTCTTTAGAATAAATCTAAAGCAAATTTGAAAAGTCATTTAGTTTGTTATAACAGTACTTAAATTATTTTAATTTAATAAAACTGTTACTGTTTCACAAATTGAAACATGAAAAAAATGTGGCTTTTTTTTTGGAAAATAGTTTGGGAGTGGAGCACATGTATTTGGAAAGATATGTTAGAGTGTGTTTTGAATATGATACAAAGTATTTATGGCAAAGGTAATAAACAGCCCCAAAAGGTGACTGAAAACTACAAAAGATTCTGTTCCATTATGTTTCAGCTTCTTTGCAAGGATGGAATGCTTGTTCACTCAGTCAAGGGTCCAAGTTGATTAGGACGGCTACATACTTAAACCTTGCCATTCGGTATGCAGGGAGGACAGAGGATTCCAGAGGAGCTCACTTTGGCAGTTATATTCCAGTCCTGAAATAACTCTCAATGTGGTCGCAAACAGCTCATTGGTCAGAAGTAACCACATGGTCCCATCCCATCCCATCCCATTATAAGGGAGACAGGGGGTGTTATTTATGTCCTGTTCTCAAAAGAGGGAAAGTGAAAATATGTGTCCAGTTGTGTTGATGCAATAGTCAAGGCGTTGATGACAATGACCTGGATTAAAGTAGTAGAAATAGACATGGACAAAACTAAATGGACATCTTTGAAGGATATACTTGAACAAATTTTTGGAGTCATAAGTTTCAAAAAACAAATATTTACCATTCATGTTTTTCTAAGAAAGTATGTGAGCACTTTAAACAATGCAAATATGTAAAGTAATATATTAATAAATAAAAACATAATTTACATTTGGCAGCTGCTACATGCTCTAGGAAGTGTTCTAAGAAATCATTATTATCTTTAATTCTTCATATTACACACATGTCTTATAATGGTAAATATATCACAAAACAAGCAGTAATCAGGTCAAGGATGCAGACACTTACGACTGCAGTTTTTTGGCATATATTTTTTCAAGTCGTTCCTAGTTGTTGCCACGGTTATGACGTACTTGCATGACAGGCTATATCACCACCATACAGTCCTTTGAATTTTGTTTTTAAATAATTTTTATTATTTTTAGCACAATAAGGGATATGACTATGAAAGTACATTTCTTTCTAGGGAAAATCTTTAAAGAAAACTTAAAGTTCAAATTTCATATTTAGATTTTACTAGCATCTATCTTTCATAATAAGTCATTATTTAAAAAAACATGATTAATTACAATATTAGATGTTATTAAATCTCTTTTTAGTTCATATTATTTGTAGGATTAAGAATAGACTAGGAGACTAGCAGTTGGCTTCAGGTACAATGATGTGTGTTCTGAAATAAAAATTAGGTTTTTTTTCCCATGTATTAAGATAAATGAGAGGAAAAAAACAGTATAGGTGAAAAAAATATATTTGTAGTATATATGTACAAATTTTCCTCTTTCTAACAGTAAATTAGGTTTTAATAAGCTAAATGGCATAGAAATACAGCAATAGAAATTCAGAGGCAGGAGTACAAACTGAAGGTTAAAACCTACTCATAAAATGTAACCAACTCTAATTTCATGAATTCTCGTTATTGCAAAACAGTGCATAACACATCTCTATATAGTATGTTTTCGCATATCTATTAAATGGTAAATGTTTCTTCTCAAGTTTAAATGAAAACAATTATTTTATTTCTGGTGGATTTCATTTGGATATATGCAAACAGTTTGAAAATTATGTTTGTGATTTAACATGATAAATGCTGGTACCAAATTACTTTGAATAAGTAATAGAAAATAATTTACATTCAAAGTCTGTCATTTATGATTCATATCACCTAGGATTTTTGTTAATTTTCAACTTTGCAAATGCACTCATAGTCAGGACTTTTAACCTGGATTTACATAGTTCTGGGCACTAATGAAATAAATTTTAAGAAGAATGTAAAACTCCTGAGATTTTAGGCATAATCCTTTACATATGTGTCATATGTGTATTTCAGGGAAGAAGGTTCATGGCTCTCATCAAATTCTCACAGTATCCATGACACACACAAACTATTAAGAACCACTGCTCTAGGTATTCACCTCATGAATTCATAAATCTATTTAAACTAATTGGCTCTAGCATCTAGATTTCTTTTTAGTGCTTACTAAATTTATTTTTACAAAAGTGAGAGAAAAGACTTTAGCACTGCAGTAGGATTTCTGCATATATATAGTAGTAAGTGAAGAATGAAAAGCCATTAAGCTGGGGATACTGAGGAATTCAGGGTGGCTCAAGTGCTAATAGAAATCCCACATCTCATCTTTACTTATAATTCCAGGTCCTTGATGTTCTAGTATTTGCAAATGGTTAAGAATATAATCATGAATAATTATGGGGATAGATATAGTCCATGTTTTACACTAGCACATAGGAAAAGGTAATATTTTATCAAATTCTCAGACTTGAACACTTTTTTCATTGTGCAGAATTTAAATTATTCTGTAGGCTCTGGGTTGTCCCTTGTCCCTCTACGTTCATCCTGATTCGTAATGTGGATATCACACAATACAATTGGGTGAGACATGGAGTTAAGGATTATGATGATGGATACAAAAAGTCTTAGCAGACATAGTCATATTGATTGATTCCCAGAAGACTTGAATCTAATCTTATGTCTGGAACAAATTCTACCCAGTTTAGGCACAGCTGCCTCATCCACTGGGAAAAAAGAATTCTGCAGTATTTCTACTCAAAAAGTGGGATTCCACAATTAATAATTTTATTACCATCAATTATTCTCCAGATATTGAGTACTTAACAAGTCGAAGTCACTGTGAAGGAGATTAAAATGAAACTAGCCTGGAGACCCCCTAACCTCAAGATGTTGACCGTCTAGGAGGAAACCATAAATAATTAGAATATTTTAAAGGGAAAAGTTTCAAAAGAAAGGTATATATTTAATGTTTGCAACCAGTGTCATAAAGTGGTATTAGGTCTACCAAATATATTCATTTTTATGATACATTTGCAGATGGTGACCTTCTATATGATAATCTTGGTGCATTTCCTTAGAAAATTCTGTTTTTTTTGAAGTCTGTTGCTCCAATTTTTGGTTCTTGAGATTTATGCCCCTGTGCAGTCTGGGCCTGAGCTGCATTAGCACCTGATTTACCACGAGTGCAGATGGTTATTGGAAATAAAAAGTCAGCCATTTCCTATGATTAAATCTCTCCTGGGCTGCATCACTCCCTCTCAGCTATTTCCTCACTTTTGCATATGATTCATTTGCAAGCAGAACAGTGATTATTATATGATTGTTAAATCTAAAGTGGAAAGGAAAGTAGATTATTAGAAAAAGTCTAGTAGCTTATTAATATATATTATGTGCTACAACGAAATGATTTTGCCAAAGTATTAGCAAGATGATAGATTTATGGATGATGAGAGAAAATTACTCTATTGTGACAATTGAATGTAACAAAAAGAATTCAGAATTGTTCTTTCTTTTCTTTTTTCCTTTTGCTTTCCTTGCTTTAAGGGGTTATTGCTTAAAACAATAATCTCTCCAAATGCCTCCTCATCCTGGTCACTTGCCAAGCCAGTACTTCTGGGCAATAATATGGTTGTGAGTCTAGTAGGCAAAGGAAGGGAACTCCAGGATTGTTAATTGCTATGTTAATATTTTTTTGAGCTGAGAGGAAAGTAAGACTTTGTTTCCAGCAGAAATATATTACTAGTTTTATCTGAATGGAAATAATTGACTTATTTTTTCACTTGACATTTTTATGTGAACAATAAAAGAGGTTGAAAAATTTCATCACCCTTTCAGATTTTTTTGCATACTCTTTATATTATACTGATTAATAAAGTTGACCACATAATACAGAATCAAACTGTACAACAGAAACTTGTTGATTTACCTGGTTAGTACTGTATGTAATTGCCCTATCATGTTCTTTTTCTTCTATGTAAAAGTCTAATTGTTTAATTGGAAGACAGATAACGACCACAATTACTAGAGCCCTTTTCTCTCTAATTCATTCCCATTATTAAATTTATTTAGGTGACTTAGTTTCAACTCTGAGGGTTCAACATGTGGGAGTTTTAACAATGAAATCTAAGCTCTGCTCTGCTGATCTTTTAGGAAATGTTTTTGCTGCCATTTCCTGAATGCTCAAGCAGCAAATAATTGCATCAAAATGATAAAACACACACATAAATACGAGTTCTGTGTAAGCACTACTACTAACAGTATTCATCATAAGACAAATGTGCTATGCAGCTAAACTTCTGGCCCTAACCTACCAATACGGTCTTCCAGTGAGCTGACACTCTTCTAGCTAGGCTCTTTGGCCTTCTCTTCTTTGTTTTGCAGATCTGCTTTCTACTACAGAAGACTTTGTGCTTAGAATCACCTGTTCCAGAAATGTGGTTCACTCCCAGTACCTACAACCTCTCATGAAATATTTTTACTTTTTCTTCTTTCACATAGTACCATAGAAATTTCACAGTATTAATATATATTTGAGGAATTATGATCTTATAAAACTGTAAGACAGAGATTACAGGCAGGGTTTATGGAAGCTTTTGCTGACTTCCGTATATGTTATGCTTAGCATAGTATGACATAAGATAAGTTTTTGAATCTTTTATCCAGTAATACATAGCACATCACACCAAAGGTTAGTGGCTTAAAACAGCAGCAAATAATAATTTCTTTATGTTTTTGTGGATTGGCTGGGCAGCTCTTCAGCTAGTAAATGAGGTAGCAACGGCTCATTTAGGATACTGGATCTTCATCTTCATGTCATTTTCATTCTGAGCTTTTTCACAACAAGATGATCCAGAACAATGATCCAAGAGGGAGGAGGAGCATTAACAAGTCCCTTGAGGCCTAGACTTTGGAATTTGCACAGCTTCACTTCTGCTACATGCTGTTGGTCCAAATAAATCACCAAGGCTAATGCAAATTTATGGAGCTGGAGAAAGGGATTTACCTTTGGAAGGGAAAAGTGGTATAGCCCCACTGCACAGAGCCATGAGTGTAGAATGGAGAAACATTTGTGCCCATTAAACAGTCTACCATTGTATTCAATATTACTTTATTATGAATAAAATTCTAATTCGATTGTAAAGGCTAGTTCAGGAATTGGCTGAATTAAATGTCTTATGTTTTGTTTCATTGGTTTTAGGTATTTATTATATATATTCTCTGCTCTTAAAAGAGATGGAAAGAGTGGTTCATTCTGTGATAATGGGCAATCTAATCTTACATTTAGACAGATAATTGCTGTGAGCATTATGAGAGCAGAAACTTTATTTATCTTAATCATTGATGAATTTTAGCAACTAGAACAGAGCCTGACCCATAAGAGGTATTCATTGAATATTTTAGAGTGAATGGATGAGCAAAAAATATATACTTTTTTCTTTGGTCTTTCTTTCACGTTCCTAAGAAAGCTGTTTTTCTTTTGTTTTTGTCTTTCTCATGATTAAGTTCTAAATTTTTAGAGAAATAGCTGAATGGGAAATAGAGTTCTTGTTCACATATGTGATTTTATGACTCTATAATTATGAATTCTGGGAAGATTAAGTGACAGAAAAACATATAAGGAATAATTTTATGGTTTTTATTATGAATATTTGACCACTCACTAAAAACAAGAGTCTAGAAGATTTTTTTTTGTATTGATAGGTACAAAATAAAAATGAGATATTCTCTTCTACCCCTACAGTCTATTCAGAATAGGAAATGTCTTTAGATGAGTTATGTAACCTAAATGAGTGACTATAAATATACAATAATATTCAGGATTTTATTTTAATAATGTATCTAGGTTTAGGCTGTAGTATTTTGTAGACTAGGATATCACTTTGTTTTGTCTCAATTAAAAAATACAGATGACATTTAAATTCTGGAATCCAATGGAACATGTTGCTAACTATTTTAATAAAGAAAAAATGGTGTTTTGTTGATGGTAATAAATAAATAGAAATAGTTTCATCTTATAAAAATATTTCCAGTGGAATTCATCTCTATTTATTATTGGCTTATATGGGCATAATTTCAAAGAAGAGAGAATAGTGTATGGGCTGACATATTTTAAAAATAAAACAGTAATAATACTATAGAGAAAAAGAGGAGGAAATGTTTCTTTCACATCCATCTTAGACTCATCCAATATGTACTTGAATTACCAGTACAATGATTAATCCCCAAATGATAATGCCTACATCTGTCAATTAGTTTATATACAAGTCAGCCTGACTATTTTATATAAATTATAGCATCTTGACTGGAAACAAAAACATATCATGATATTCTAGGGAGTCATCCAAGTCCCTCAAGATATAATTCAATGTCAAAAAATGCAATCTAAATAGTAATGAATTTACTGATTCATGTGTTAGACTATATAATTCTTCAATTTGATTAAAAATACCAACATTTTCAATATAACTCAAGTAGTCTGATACCTATCCATATCATTTTTATACAAGATAATTAATGTGTTTATACAACCACTCCTGTATAGCATTGGAAAAAGGAGAATTACCCCATTTTTTAGTTCTAGTGTGAGAGAAGTTTTAAGGTGAACAGTATTTTCAAAGCACAAAGTTGTGCTTCTTGTTACAGAATTGAAAAAGGACTGCTTATGTGCGAAGAAAAACAAAAGGTGAAACACTAATTTTCAGGGAATAGAAACCAGTTTTTTTAGTATATATATATATATGTTTTTTTGTTGTTGTTTTTAAGTTGTGAAACTGGTAGTCTTCACAGAATATAGGTAAGGAGAATAATGTATGAAGGAACTAGAGAGGTGTAATTTTCTGTTCTTTATTTTTTATGTTTTATAAAATATAGCATCTAAAACTGGTTAAGAGAAATAAATTAAAATGTAGCAAAGTATATGTTCTAATCAGACATAATTATTGATTTAAAATTTTTCTATGACTCTGTGGATAGTAATAGAAAAGTTAATTGGCCTTTTGGTGATGAAAGTAAATGTGTCTTTTAAAAATATTTATGCAGTCTCTCTGTTTTAAACATGTTGAACTCAGATTGTATTTTGAAACTGCTTTGTCTAGTATTTCAGACATTCATATTTTAATATGCACAGCAAATGTCGTTAGATAGGGTTAATTAGTTTATAATGTTAATCCCTTCTCATAGTTGTTAGATGTACCAAGTTACCAATTAATTTATATTCTAGTTGTAAAGAGTTGTTCATGAGTCAGGACAGAAAACCAGAGCTGGCTGTGCTATTATGTCTACTAAAACTATTACATTTCATTAACTTCCCTGAAACTTAAGTGTTCCTTATTATCTGTTGAACTACAGTAGCACTAAATAATCTTTATATTCTTATACTTGGTGCTCAAGAAACTGATTGGCTTATTACATTCAGTAAAAGCATATGAATAGGACACAAAAAATAAAGAGAGAGAGAGAGAGAGAGAGAAAGAGAGATAGAAACAGAGAAGGAAAGAAGGAGGGAGGGAGGGAAAGAGAAAGAGGAAGGGAAAGGGGTGAGGGAAAGCAAGAAACAAGAAAGTTAATCAGTGAATGGTAGCAAGAGAGAGATGTAGCAAGCATTGTTTCACTATCTAGCTCAACATATTAAATTTTTATTATCCAGCTAGTTATTCCTATTGTCTATGAAGCCTATTTGGGCTTTTCAGCAGCCCTCCTAGTGCGATATCTTGAGTGTGTGATCATGGTCCAATCTCATTTTGGTGAGAGCAAAAACATAATTATATCACGGCACCTAGAAGTGATTGGACGCTTATTCACTTACTTACTCAAGTTTACCAAGTAACAAAATGTATGTACCACTTGAAATAGAGGGAAGTTGGTGGTAATTCCTCTCTAGGGATTAAAATACACAATTTCAGAATTCAGGACATCATGTTAATGATACCAAAATCCATGGAAAGCCAAATTAACTTATGGAATTAGAGCAAAAGAAAGGGGTAGTCTTTGGAAAACCTGACCAATTTCCTTCCTTAAGGAAATCTTACTACTCCATTTATTGTGTACGCTCTTATACCATGCTGTAAACCTTATTTTCAGCATTTATCATAATTAATGTTAAATAGCTTAATATATTTTTTCCTTCACTAGAAATTAAGTGTTATGCAAGCAGAGGCTTCTATCCTATGTACAGATGTAATTCTGATGCCTATCACGGAACCAAGCCTGGAGAAGGTGGCTCAGAATGTTGAATGAATTCCAGTCTCACCAGAAAGAGAGCAGTGTGGCTTCACCAGATGTCCAGAGTTAGGTGTGGGGACATGCTAATTCTCAAATGTGTAGGGCCTTCCTCTTTCTGTTTTTGAACACACCGAAGACAGTTTTTGTGTGATGGAATGTTTATATTTATGAATACAATAATCCATTTAGGTAAGCTAGAATTTTCTTTTATATCGAGACATATAAACCTTGATTATATTTTCACTGTTAATTTTGGCTGGATGCTACATATTTCTATTTATATTAGTAATAAATACTATACTTTAAATATTTCTGCAGAAAATATGGCATTGTGGTATATTTTATTCAGATATCACCAGGTAACTCTATTTCTAAGATATGGATATGGGACAGGGGAAGATGAGAAGTATGAACTTACTATACAAACTTCATTGACTATAAAAACATAAGATGTAAATTGAAGACACTTCTAAAAGAGATATTTTATGAGTTTTTCCTCTGAGATTATTTCAAGTATAGAAATGTGGAAGTAATTCTTAGAAAATTCAGGGAGATAGCAAGTCAGATGAGGAGAGCACATTTAGTGATATTTGCATATCACAAGATAAGCACTGAGAATTATGCTAGACAGAAATTCTTCACCCTAACTTCTTTATTTCAGTTACTACCAAATTTTACATCTAGAAAAATGGTATTGTATGACAAATATATCACCTAATTTAGATTTTCTGAATACCTCATTGATTATAATGTGTGTGAAAATCTTCTTATAAATTGCACTGGGCTTGTCAGTGTGCTTTAGGCTGCAAGGAACAGAATACACAAATAAATAATAAATCTATTGCTAAATCTCACATGAGTAGAAATCCAGAGACAAACTGCTCCAGAGTTGACTTATTAGGAAATTCGACTCGGTCAGGGATCTGGGTCAGCCTCCTTGTCTTTCCCTTCATGGCGAAGAGGTGGCTATTCCATGTCTAGTTATAATATCCTTGCTTGACAGCTTCCAAAAGCAGGAAGTGGGGGCAGAACTTTCACTTTGTGCATTCTATCGAAGTGGAAAATCTTTCCTGGAAGCCCACGGTATGCTTCCCTCAGGTCTCATCAGTAAGTTCTAGATTATTATCATCTTTAATTGGGTGATTTTAGGAAAAGAAAATAAAAGATCTTTTAAAATAAAAAAATGAGAAAAAGAGCCCTCTAATGATAGCCTATCAGACGTAATATTTTTTTATGGCTTAGAAAAATATTTCAGGTGATGAAGTTGCATTCATTATTATTTAATAAAAGGTAGTATGGGGAAAAATCTAGAATTTCTTGAGTTATATTTTGCTACTTCCCTTGTGATATTGGGAGTATGACTTTTTTCTCATTTTTTCTTTTTTTTTTTGTTACAGTAAGATGTTAACGAAATCTAATAAGTTTCAGGTGTACAATTCAACAGTAAGGCATATATGTATACATTGCATTGTGTTTATTGCCTGGGAGTGTGACTTTTAAGCTTCATTGGGATGACAGTACTATGCTCAGTCATTGCTATCATAAATTTCATTTAATCTTTCTAGCAATTTTCTTAGGAAAACTTTTACAATTATAAAATATTTTAATAGTCAAAAATCTAATTATTATTGAAAGATTCAGTTCTAAACATGCTTGGACATTGTTTAAATATTTAGCAGGTTTAGTTTTACATTTTATGTAATTATTAACTTATTAGTGATCATTGGGAGTTTACTTTTAACATGTATTAATAAAGAAGTTCATACTTCTTTAGTATGGACTCTCCAATGTGGAATCACTACTGCTTTTACATTTTTCCATTCTAACTCTCCTAGTTATTTCTAATGTGCAATAACAAGCAGAGAAAGAACATTTAGGAAAGAAATAATTGATTAGTATTATGATAGAAAGTGTTTTATAGCCAAAAATACTCACATATTCTTTTTCTTTTTTAAAGAGAATTGAATAAATAATTGAAAAAATATACTAAACTGTTTTACTTTGGGAGTATCCTTTTCGTATACTTACATATGAGAAACTTTCTTTACTTTTGTAAAAGTAATTCAAGTTAAAAATCTTATTTTTAGAATATCTCACCTTTTTTCATAAACTAAGATCAAGTATTATATGATTCTGACTGAAGTTTCTATGGCTTGTTTCATTGTCTCCTGGGTACTTAACAAGCATATCTTATGAATGAGCAATAGATACAAAAATTTTTACATGTTATTTTAAAAAAATTATATCTTGTTTGGAGGCATAAAAAATGTTTTCTCTCATTGGTGTGAATATAAAATGTCCCAACTGTAGTAATTATAGACATGTTTCTTTCTTATAAAATAATATTAACATTATTCTCTTGCTCTGAGAGAACTATAAATTGCTATTTTAAAAAAAACCATGGATTCGAGAGTTTCAATAAAATGTAGTTCTTTTTATAAAATATAATGATATAGAATTGGGGTTATTTCTGTCACTAGAATGTTCACATGTTCACATGAATAGTATGCCATAACATTATAGTTTCAGATTTCTACAAGCAAATATATAACTTTTTACATGTTTAAATGCTTGATACTATAGTTCTATAAATTATAGTAAAATTTCCCATTTATTCCAGTATTCCAGACTTTGAGCAATCTTTTCATAATCATTTATTGGTGAATTTATATTTACCAATCAAAATTAAAAAAATAAATTCCTAATGTTGTTTGAGGTGGGTATGTACTTGGTCTTTAAAAACTGCCTATTGCTGCAATCCATATAATTTATAGGAGACTTCAAAAGGTGACAAACAACTTAAACTATAAGCGTCCCCTGTCTTTATCTCTATGTGCTAATCTATGGGTGTGGCACTGACAAGGCCCACTGCCCTGCCAACATGCCGCTACCTAAGGTTGCTTCTTCTCTTAGGCTGCAGCTTTCAGACGTTGCTTATCCGCTGATGAAATCAGGTCCCACCTGGGCTCTTCCCTTTGGTTTGTGGTATAATTTAAAAAGTGATATCTCACTACATTTAGTAATAAATGAGTAACCCTATAACTAACGTGTGGTGGAATGTCTCTTGGCAATGAAACACAAATAAAACTGAACTGATTCTATGACATAAATGCATCACTTTAAACACTTACCCTATTGCTATAAGTCAGTAGTGCCACATCCCTCATCACCAACATTGTTAGCCAACTTCAAAAATCCTGCTATGTTTCTAGAGTATGCCATCAAATATTATTATTAAAATAAATAATTTTATTATTAAAATAAATACATCAAATATGTATTATGAAAATGAAGTTACTGAATTATCAGAAACATTGTTCTCAGTGAAAAAATAATTTTAAAACCAGATTTGAAATCACCATTGAAATACTTTGATAACAGAGCAAAAGTGAAAGAAAGCTAATCAAAAAGTTGGGATTTTTGAAACACCTAATGAGTAAAAAAAAATATTATTTAAATCCATTTTAACTGAGCTACTTATGGCATTATGTTTTTGTTTTTATTTCAAAACCAAATATTTAAAAAGGCTTTATTTTCTCATTTGATAAGCATGTTATTCATACAATATAGATAGAATCAATTAAGGATGCTTGGCAACAGATTCAAGTGTCCAATAGATTTTTTTAGCATTATAGATTTTAAATGGTCTTCCTATATCTCATATCATCACTAAATACATAAAATAATAAATGAAACACATCTTTGAGAAAGTTGACCTTTAATTTAAGAGTAATTTTACTGAATTAAACTTTTCTATGTGTTTGTGACTTTTGAGCTTTCTGTGGTAAGATAAATGAGGCAATTTCACCCCTCTCTGTATGGTGCATCTTTGTTAGAAATAAACATCCTATCTAATTAGGTTCTTTGGCATTCTTTTTGGGAAATGCACTACTAATTCACATTTTGTTTTGTTTTATGTTTGCCGCATTAAAATTACTTAGTAGACAAAAGCCAAAACAAACAAAATAAAAACCATGTAAAACAGGAAGAAAAATTCCAAGGAAGATAACTTGGCTAGAAATTAATTACTTATTTGAAAGTTTAGAAATCGAAGAACTAAATAGTAACTAAATTTCATAATTACAGGAATTAGTTTTTGCTTGAGCCAAAACTCTCGAGAATTCACATTTCCCTAAAGATATGTAAAAGAAGCAAAATTACTGTTAGTAAGAAAATGCCTGGTAAATATGAGATAACATTCATTTTTACCTGAACATCTGGTAGCCAACCATTTGATATATTAAACCTATATATTTACAATTAAATTCACTGAAATAGAGTTTGATATATTAATGACAAATTATAATAGTATGAAAAACTTTTTTGGTAGGACATTTTTCATCATACCTGAAATCACAAAACTTGTTTAAGAATACAATAAAGAAGACTTCGGTGTGAAAATTTTACAATAGGTTAAATGTCCAGTTACTTTCTTTTTAAAGTTCAATGCTGTATGTTTTCTCTGACAAATTTGAGTTTGAATTGTTTGGATCATTTTCTAATGTGGCTGTAAAAATAAATAGCATACATGCTTAAACGTAGGTTTTTGTTTTGTTTTGTTTTGTTTTGTTTTGCATTTCTACAACCTAAAGACCAGTTTTGTTGAAGAAGATAAAATTTAACAACTTTTAATTTGTCATGTGGAATCTGATTCTATGTGCTTTTTATTACCTCCATATATTTATCTTAGTGAAACATAAAAATGGTTGTAATAATGGAGAATTTAAAGCAGCTTTTGCACATGAGCAGTAATGCTAACTAATATGGTGAATAAAGGCTGAATGTAAATTCTCAGAATTTCTGTTTCTGTTTGCAAAGGTATATCTTGGTTAGCTGATACAAACTCCTCTAATTAAGCTATAAAGAACTTTGGTGGACAGAATGGGGGAAAAAAATAGGCAGTAATCATTTATATGTAATCAGAATCCATATATATAGTTTTATATATATAATTTTCAAACTATAATGCAACATACATTAGATCACAGAATCTGTCAAAATTTAAGTTTACAACCCTTCTTTTCCTGGAGTAATGCTCTGGCATTCCTAGGTATTACAGAAATCAGTATAATCTAAAATCACCCCAGTTCCTATTAATTCTACCTCATTTATGTCTCTTGAATTGAGCCTTTATCCATCTCTCTATCTGGTCATATCACTCCACTGCTAATACATTCCTATCAGCATCCTACTAATCAATAATTTCAGGTCCAAACCTCTGAACTTGGCATTCGTGTTCTGAAGCAGACCCTTATTCCCTTGCAGTCAGCATTTTCTTCACTTGCACTGCACTCCTAAAAAACATCCAATTTTTTTTCATCTTCCTCCTGTCTGTCTTCTCTACTTACCTGTTAAAATGTTACCTTCTCTTCTAAAGTTCTGTGGATTCCCTGAGGTAAAAGTAGTTGATTCATGGAAGTGTTTTCTCACAATGCTTTGCTCATATTTCATTTAGAGATTAACTTTTTAATTATTTAAATGCCTCTAATCTCACATCATTCTGAGCTCCTTGTAGACAATAATTGCATTCATATTTATATATTCAGCACTAAAAACAGTAGCATATGGAGGTGAGTGTTCTCACTAAATATTTGTTGAGTTAATGAATGGATAAATAAATGAATTTACAAAGGTCTGAATAAAAAGCCAACACGAAAATGTTATTAGAAAACTTGCTGAATGTAGAAAGCAATTCCAGTCATGAAACATCTACTAATTATTCTAAGGTTGTCTTGAGACCACCTCTTACAGACCAAAATTTTCCTCTCAAAATACTGAGTGATATACTTTTCATCATAATGATGAGTCATTAGGACAGTATTTTTAATTTCACATGTCAACTAGTGTACACATTTGTAAAAGCACATCTATCAAGTAGATATTTGCATTAATTTAACACAAACTTGCATGTAGGCTCAAGCCCACAGATCTTAGTGTCAAATGTTTACCCCTATTCTAACTGCTATCATCTATTTTTATGTACTCAGATATATGATATCAGGTCATAACCCCCCAAAGAAAATATTCTCTAGAAAAGAATAAAGATTCATGTTTGGTACAATACTCTGAAACCTATGTTGGTTTTCAGATTACTGGCCTGAATATGGTGATTGATACAAGAAGAGCTAATGAAAATTTTGTAAAGTAAATAAAACCTTGTATGAGGCTAAATATTATTGAATACATCTAGATGGATGAGATTACTTTTATAATTTGTAATGTCATATCAGAGGACTCAATTCAAAATGACACTGTATTAGGTTCCATGTCATTTTGCATAACTCAAATAGTGTTTAATTAAGTGGTAAGGTCCTTGCCAAATACCTTTTTAATTGTTGAAATGTTTTATACATAGCAATATTTATGTAAAAAAATATTTATATATAAAGAATAATGTGATGTGAGAAGAATATTTGAATATCATAACAAATGTCTTTCTATTTTGCCTTTATGTATGAAAACATGTCTCTCATTTTACCTATTTTTTTCTAATTGAGGACATGGTAACTTAGAATATATATAATCAAAAACTGCATTTTTGAGAATTAATTTGTAAATTCAAGACTGGGTGATATTACAAATCTAGTCAACCTTTGTAAAGTTACATTAAATGATAATAAATTTAATTACCTGTCACAAAGAAATAAAAATATGGTCAATGGGTCATGGGAGAAAATAAATTTTGAACATGCTTCTTCAGATGAAATACTGAAATAACTTAAATTATGTTTTTGCAATTTTTGTTATATTGATAAAATAGTATTACTTCTTTAGTTCTTCTATGCTGTATCATAATTCCCCACTATTGTTCATATAATATGGCAATATCTTTAAAAAATAATTAATGGTTTTTCCCAAATTACTAAATTTCATCTGTATGGATAACCACATTTAAAAAAAAATTTAATATGCTATACAATTGTGCCCATTTCTAATGACTATATAGTCATCTAGAAAATTTTAATATATTTAGCTTAGATTTTTTTCCTCAAAAAAGCCCAGATTTTTTTTTTTGATTACAAAATGTCTAGTCTAAAATGAAGTAGTCCAAGAACAAGCCAAGAGTAATAAGCACTAAAATTATATTTTAAAATCTGAGCAACCAATATATAGAGAGAAGTCAAAGATATAGTTGAATCTGTCAAATCAATTTATTCCTGTAATCCCCTCAAGGGCAATCATATAATTTGACACCAACATTTAAGCTTTAAAAATTATGCGACCATCTATTACATTATGGATGGTACATGTCCTCAATTCTTTTCTACCACTTATAACACAAGACATGGCTACCCCATTAAAAATATATTTTCTGTTATAATTGCCTAAGCTGCTTCTTCCTTTTATTTTTCAGAATGAAGAACAAATTTTGGTATTTTGAGTTTGGCACATCTGAAACTTTCTCAGCAACCTGCAAGAAGCTACATGAATCTGTAGAAATAGAAGTAAGAAAAATCAATTCTTTATTATAATACTATGAAATGGCTTGAATTTGATTATTAATAAGTCTGTGGAGCCCATAAAGACAGTTATATTTTGAGCAATCCACATAGCTTTATCTATTATTTCTAAAATTTCATTCCTATCACTCACTGGAAATCTAGCACTATCTGAAATATTAGTATAAAGTTAAGTTTGACTCTGAGTTATTTTAATACAGTATAAAATAGAGATGGAACAACTTTAGAAATTGGTAGAAATGTTACTGAGGACAGTGCAGATAAAAAAAAATGTAAGATAAAAGAAAGTACTTGAAGAGAAAGAGAAAAGTTTGCAAGATACATTTAAAAAACTTATTATTTTCAGGTCTCAATATCTTATAACCTTTAAAACACAGTTCACTAAAATTGTACTTACTTTCATGAATAAAGGTTAAAAAGTATACTTTTTCATTCTATTCCCATTCGTTAACTAGATTTTCTCAGTTCCCAAAGTTGCCATTTCTGCCATTACATTTTGTAGGAAGTGGAAAAGCTAAGACAGAGAGCAAAGATAGCAGGAAAAATACATTTTCAAAAGATGAGGAGCAAATAAGTCGACTAAAAAATATAAATGCTGTACAACTAAAAGTTTTGGAGATGAATTCCAATAGAAAATGACAATTTTATTTGGAGATTTTAGGGATTAAAGGAAAAGAAAAAGTTATATTTTGATAAATAGTAAAGACAAACTAAAGGAACAAAATTACAAAACAAGAAAATCTTGTGACTAATTGCTATGAATTAAGAAATATTGACTTCACCACTTTTTTTTTTTAAATAAATACATAACTTTTCTTCTGAGACATAAATCATTAGTGGCATATATTCAGGTAGTAAGTTCGTAAACAAAAGTGGCTATGGACCACATGAAATTGTAATAGCCTGGCTTGGTTCTTCATTACCTAATTGACTATTAATAATAATAATAACAGCAGAAGTGGTACTATTCAGAATGTAACATTTTCCAACTTTTTAAAATTATAATTGGCGGATAAAGTATTGGAAGTAGAATTGATGGTGATGGAATGAAAAAAACCTTTCACTACTGAATCAGATCATATTCCTGAAAAGGAATATAATCACAGAAGATAAAACACTGAGTTCAACATGACCTTTCTGTAATTACTGTTCATGAAGATGTGTGTGTGTGTGTGTGTGTGTGTGTGTAGTGTTATATATTTACATAGTTATATACAGACATATATATTTATGAAAAACATCTAAAATCTCCCTTTACTTTCATTAAATTAAAAAAAAATTTTATATAGTAGATTTTGAGCATTTTTTACCCTCAGAATGCTCAAAAAATTTTGTAGAAGGCAAAAATGAAAACAAATATATAAAATTAGTAGTTACAAAACAGTCTTTGGGATGTAAAATATGACATAGGGAATATAGGTAATAACATTGTGATGACTATGTATAGTGCCAGACAGATTCTAGAGTAACCGGGGGGATCTCTTCATAGTATATCAATTTCTAACCATTGTGCTAGATACCTGAAATTAATGTTAATATATATGCCCCCCCACACACACACGCGTTTAAGTATGGCTTCTAGTTGAATGTGAGGTGGATACTCTGAAGCCTCTTGCACCTCTACTTACCTTACCCTACCACTGAATACAGATTGAAAAAAGAAAATGATTCAGGAGAGATATTCCATGTTCATGAATAGGAAAACTCGATATTGTCAAGATGCCATTTCTTCCCAAATTAATCTATACATTTAATACAACCCTAATCAAAATATCAGTATTACTTAGTAATATCAACAACTGATTTCAGAGATTATATGAGAGTCAGAAGACCCAGAATAACCAATAGAATATTGAAAGCAAAACTTGAGGACTGACACTACCTGACTTCAGCACTTATTATAAAGCTACAATACTCAAAACAATGTGATATTGGTGAAGTAATAGACAAATCAATGAAACAGAATAGAGATCCCAGAAATAGCTGTAGTTTACAGACCTTTGTTAAAGGAAGAAAGGCAATGCAATGGAGCAAAGAAGGCCTTTTTCACAAATGGTTCTGGAAAAACCACAGGCAAAAAAAAAAAAAAAAGTCTAGGTACAGGCCTTCATCCTTAACAAAAATGAACTGAAAAAGGATCACAGACCTAAATGTAAAATGTAAAATTATAAGACTTCTAACACAGGAGAAAACCTAGATGGCCTTATATGTGGCGATACCTTTTTAGATATAATTCAAAAGTACAATCCATAAAATAAATTGATATTTGGACTTCATTGAAATTAAAAATTCTGCTCTATGATAGATAATATCAAGAGAATAAGAAAACAAGCGACAAATGGAGAGAAAATATTTGCAAAAGACACATCTGATAAAGGGCTGTTATCCAAAATATAGAAGGACCCTGTCCTCTCTCAGAGGAAGAACTCAAAACTCAACAATAAGAAAATAACTCCATTGAAAAATGGGCTAAAGACTTTAACAGACACCTCATCAAAAAGATATACAGAGGGCAAATAAACATATGAAATGATGCTCTGCACCATATGTCATGAGGTAAATGCAAATTAAAAGAACAATGAGATACCACTACAGACCCATTAGAATACTGAAAACTAGATGCAGGTGAGATGTAGAGCAACAGAAACTCTCATTGATGGTGAGAATGCAAAATGGTACAGCCACTTTGGAAGACCATTGGCGGTTTCTTAAAAAATTGAACGTACTCCTACTATATGATCCATCAATCATGCTCATTGGAATTGAAAACCCAAAGGAGTTAAAAACTTATTTCAATGCTAAAACCTGCATATGGATGTTTATAATGAATGACTGCCAAAACTGAGAAGCAAACAAGAGATCCTTTGGTAGCTGAATGGATAAATAAACTGTGGTACATCCAGACAATGAAATGTTATTCAGCGCTAAAATAAATGAGCTATCAAGACGTGAAGGACATGGAGGAACCTTAACTGCATTTTCTGAAGTGAAATTTGCCATTCTGAAAATGATACATATTGTATGATGCCAACATAGGATATTCTGGAAAAGGTGATACTATGGCGACAGTAAAAAGTTCAGTGATTGCCTTGGGTTATGGTGGGGAGGGAAAGTGAATAGACAGGGCACCGAGGATTTTTAGGGCAGTGAAAAAAAAACTCTACGATACAGTAGTGGTAGATAAATATCGTTATATATTTTTCAAACCCATAGAATGTACACCAAGAGTGACCCTAATATAAGCTGGATGTTGTGATGGGTCAATATAGGTTATCAGTTTTAACAAATGTAGCACTCTGATAGTAGAAATTGATAATAGGACAGTCTGTACATGTGTGAGGACAGAGGGTATGTATGGGAAATCTCTGTACCTTCTTCTCAATTTTGCTGTGAACTTTAAACTTTAAAAAAATTAAGTGTTCATTAAAAAAGAAAACACTGATCTATAGCATAATATTATATGTGTCACAAAATAAAAATGTTCAAGAAAAAGTTTGTGTCACATAACGAAAGACATTTGAATGAAAATAAATTGGAAAACATTGACTTTAAAGTTAATAAATGATGAAATTAGTGATTTTGTTACACTGAGCCTTACATGTTATGGAAAACTATTACAATGTCCTCCTAAGAAATTTGGACAACTAGAACTAAATTATTCTTCTTAGGGTAGTGTTTCTACACGCCCTCCAGTTTGGCTTACAAGCTCTGCATTTACTGACTTATTCTGGGAACCATTGCAATAGCCTTTATAAATCAGAACCAGTGCTGTGCGCTCCCCGTTCTATTGTTGCATATCTTGAAATACTGTTATAATTTTATATATTTATCTCAATTTTAAAACGATGTGTGCATATGTGTGTGTGTGTATACAGATGGTAATACAAAATCTGCTTCTCTACTTACTTTTTAATGAATCCAGTCTATCATATTAGCAGAATATGCGTTTGTACCCCTAAGGTTACTTCATAATTAAATATAACAAAAACAGCCATTTGGAAATTTGATATTCTGTTTCCTGTTGCTTTCTATTTGGCCTAAAATTAAACCAACTATGGCTTGAAAATATATAACAGACTAAAGCCACTTCAGTACAAGAGTACCTCAAGTAAAGGGTATATGTTTTATCAGTAGCTTATTCAAAACAAAACATTTACTGCGTGACCCTTTATTTCATATTTCTTTTTCATATAGGAAGCTTCTTCCAAAAGGGGTGAATATTTACAATAATATGAATATCATGAGATGGTAATAATATAGCTAAGATGTATCTATTATTAATTATACCCCATGCTTGATGCTAAGCATACATTTTTTATTTAGTCTTCCTCAAAGTCTTATGAATTAAAGAGATTTTATTCTAATATATACCACTGCAGAGATGAGCAGATGAGCATTTTTTTTAACAATTTAAGAGAAATGAGGAGTGTGTTGTTGTAAAAGGTTTAAATCTAAGGGAACAAATCTATTATAGATTGTATACATCTATGTGTCTGTGTGTGTAAAATGGCAATATATAGGCAATAAATATGGCAAGAGAGATTAACAAAGTAGAAATTTTTAGTTTCAGAATTTCAGTTATCTTCTAACTTTGTTACAAAATATAAAAAAATAAAATGTAAAGCTTTAAAATTACAAGGTAATATACTAAAAGCAATTTGTATTTAAATATTTGGGGCATGTACCTAAGAATCTCAGGTCTACATCTGTCATTGAAACTATAAAATTAGTGGATTTTTAATTTGCTCTATGTATTATGCAAAGTTCTTGAGATAATAGAATAGTCCATTCTCCAAAGTATTTCAGTCTTTTGGTTGTCAGTGAGACTGGGAAGGATGGTAAGTTTTAAGGCCAAGAATTTACATCCTAAAATATTGAGATTTGTCTTAATGATTAAGTACATCTATAAAACCTTAAATGACCTTAGAATTAACAAACAGTGAAAATGTATCAGGGAAACAAAATAAATTAGCAAGACTCAAAAGATAAGGTAGATTCTTATTCCCCAGTAACCTGGAAAGTGCAGAGTTCTTAAAAACAATAGGACAGAGTTTCCCAATTTTGTCCATGCCATACCTTTATAAAATCCTGGATGCTCTTTCAACGTGCATTTAGAGGACCTTTGTCTAGTCTTAGCCCTACCAATATACTATCTTGGGGTGAGGGAAATGAAATTTGTGAATGAATTTTTTTTTTTTTGGATGGACAACGCATTACTCACGCTGATAAGAAATAGTGAGATCCACTGCAGTACTGGGCATCCATTCCCCAGGCTAGTGTGTCTCCCCTACCTGATACACACCTTCTCATGCCAAGGTAGAAGGATGCTGTCCTATCTCAGAGGAAGACAGATACAGTTGGCCAGGAGCCAACGATACACATGCTTAAGTGGAACAAAAGAGCATACATTCAACCTGAAACTGAAAGACATTTCCACACAAGGTGCAAGCTGGACGCAGACTGTGTGGGCTCTTTATATATATATACATTTTTTTTTAATTCTTCAATTATGGTTGGCATAAAATATTATATTGTATAGCGATTAGACATTTATATAATTTATGAAGTGATCACCCCAATAAATCTAGTACCCATCTGACACCATACATAGTTATTACAATGCTACCGACTATATTCCCCAAGCTATACTCTACATTCCCGTAACTATTTTGTAACTATTGATTTGTACCTCTTAATCCCATCCCTGCCTTTCATTCATGCTCTCAACTCCACCCCTATCTGGCAGCCATCAAAATGCTCTCTGTATCTACGAGCTTGTTTCTGTTTTTATTGTTCATTTATCCTGTTCTCTAGATTCCAGATACAAGTGAAATCATATGACATTTATCTTTTTGTCTGATTTAATCTACTCAGCACAATACCCTTTAGGTCCATCCATGTTTGCTGCAGATAGGAAGATTTCATTCTTTTTTTATAGCTAAACAATATCTCATTGTATATATGTACCACCTCTTCATCTATTTATCTGTTGATAGACACCCTGGTTGCCTCCTTTGTAGATAATGCTATTCCAATAATACTGCAATGAAAATATGGGTGTACATGTCCCTTCAAAGTAGGTTTTGGGTTTCTTCGGATAAATACCCAGAAGTGGAATTACTGGGTTTTTTTTGTCTCTTGGTATAGCCTTTGTTTTAAAGTCTGTTTTGTCTGGTATATGTATTGCTACCTCAGCTTTTTGTTTATTTGTTTCAATTTTTCATGAAATATCATTTTTTTTATCCTTTTACATTTAATCTATGCATGTCTTTTGATCTGGTGAGTCTCTTGTAGGCAATATATGTAAAGGCTTTGCTTTCTGATTCATTCAGCTACCCTATTTTCTTATTTGAGCATTTAATCAATTTACATCGAAAGTAATTGTTGACAGATATGTAGTTATCGACCTTTTATTATTCTTATTTTTTATCTTTTTTTCTTCTTAAAGAAGTTCCTTTAACATTTCTTATAATACTGGTTTGATGGCAATGAACTCCGTTAGCTTTTTATTGTCTGGAAGCTCTTTATCTATCCTTCCATTCTAAATGATAGCTTTGCTGGGTAGAGTAATCTTGGTTATAATTGTTTTAGTTATAATTGAGACATGGTTGACATACGAGAAAAGCCCTTTGTTTGCTTTTTTCCAAAGCACTTTCCACATCTGTGATCTTGCTGCCTCCTAGGTGGTGTTTTCGGTTACATCATGAGTTTAGAAGTGAATAACCATAAAACCACCATCACACTCAGTGTCATCAACTTATCCATCATTTCCAAAATTTCTTCCTGCCCTTTTACTGTGTATGCACATGTGTGTGTGTGTGTGTGTGTGTGTGTGTGTGTGTGTGTGTAAGAATACGCAAACATCTACTCTTTCCTCAAAAGATTCCGAGGTGATTTTTTTTTTTTTTTTTTGCAACAAAAATCTAGAAGCAATGATGAAGGGATACAGTGTGGACCTCAAGAAATATAGTCATAGGAAACTAAAGTTGGACTCCTTGAATTCAAAACAAAAAGTAACTTATTATTCCAGAAAAGAACATGAGATGTAGTGAGGATGATGCATAGCATTATCATTTCATTACAATAAATACGTCATAGTTTTTCTTAGCGAAGAGACTGAGGAAAAATGTGACAGGTAAAAGTGGAGTGAATAACCAAAAGGTGAAAGTTCCATTCCATGTTTACCAGAAATTACTTTAATAAGATAACTTTTGGTAAGAATTCTAATATTTCAGCAGCAATTTCTAGCTTTCACAGAATCTACTAAAAAAGAAAAGCATGTAAAACTTAAGTAGTTTTCTGAAAATACTATGGCTAATGCTTAATATCCTAAACTGGCAATATTACTCAAGTTACCTGAAAGGTATGTTCTGAGCCCTTATATCACACTACATTTTGTCAATAAAACTTATAAAATGTATTTCAAAAATATAAAATTTAATCCCTGAGAAAATATAGACTACCTCAGCCTAAAATATCAGAAGTGATACTATTAGCCATTTATGTGTGTATATCTGTTTTAATTTGTAGTTTTGCTGCTGTAGTTTTCAGCAAAAACATAATTTTGTCTTATAAATTAAGTATAAATTTGCAGGAACTCTTCTAAAAGTAGACTTAGATGAGCCATTTTCCTTTACACAGTTTTATACAATGAACAAAGCAATGTTTTTATGTTTCGTCGAATAATATTTTGAATAATTTTTATCTGACCTTGCCATAGAATTAGACTCACTATGAAATATTTTTTTACAATTATCATTAATTTTATCTTGTCAAATTTATTATCTATATTTATAGCTTTCCAGTTTTATTTACATTTTGAATTTTACTATCAAATGATATGTTAACTGAATCTGAAACACTAAATTCACATATAAAAACTTGTCCTTAACACCTGTATAGTATGGTCTGTTGCAATTCCTGGTCTCCATCAGAACTAGCACTGGAATTTTCCAGACTGATGAACATAATGTTAAAGCAAACAGAGGAAGGTAGCCTGGGGTCAAGAACTGTGGAAACAAATAAGTAATAACTACAATTTGTGTAAGTACCTTGTCCTGCTCTTATCAAAACCTCAGTGTTCTTCAGACCTTCTTTATTGGCACTCCTTAACAATTTTTTTTTTTTTTTACTTTTCAAAGAGCCACTTACTCTGTATTCTTAAAACGACACGTGACAAGACTCTGAAGAGTAAAAACATAAATAATAGTATACAATGATGTTTTGCAATTGTCACATGTAACTCCCCTATTTCAATTAAAAAAAAAAAAGCCTTTTTGTAACACGCTCTCCTTTTCTGCAGATGAACAAAGGAATACTACTTTCCTAATTCTGAAAGTAACTTGTCACAGTGGGATTCTAAGGCCTAGTCAAATAATTGTCTTAGTGTACTACCTGCTGTGTTCAATATTGAGTGAAAATGGAAGCCAGGCCCCAACTCCAGCTTATTTCGCAATTCTTCTGTTATTTAAATGATTTTAGTCAGTTTGGGGGGAAACCAGACCTTTATAAATTAACAGCAGGGAAATACCAAAGGTGTCAGATTGCATATTTATCATATTTTTCGTGTAATACTTAAATATGTATTAAGAAGTGACTGACATAAATTAGGCAGATTTCAGAAGCCACAGGCCATGGCTTGTAGAGGACCCCCTTCTGCTTGACATTTCATCCTTGTCAAAGATCAAATTATTTTAATTTAGGCTGCAAATTATAAGGAATGAAGACTTCTTTGTGGGAATTCCCTGTGGTAATCTGACTTTTGTTGTTACTGCTGCTTGTCAGTGTGCAAAAGATATAATATGCATGCAAATAAGGTTAAAAAATATGTACTATCTAATTATCCAGCCAGTACATTCCACTTGAAGACAGTGGGAGGCCTGACACACAGTATGTGTTTGATTCATTGAGGCCTGCAGGGTATTTACACAAGATTACTTTTAATTATGAAATTAATATCTGTTTATCTAGAATATATAGCAGTAAGTGAGTATACACATGAGCAGAATTCTTTAGTAAAAAGAAATCATCTTAATTTAATACATGAAAAGGAAGAAAAAAAAGTCAATTGTTTCTAAAAGGGGTGGGGGTTGGGGGAGGACATCATCCAGACCTTGGTTTCACCCTCATTGAAACAAATTGAATGAAAACTTGGCATCTCTCTAGAATTGGTTTCTAGCCCTGCCAAGTAGGCTCAAGATGTGTTTCTTTATTTCACAGTTTTTGTATTTCAATGAACAAGACGCAGCATTAGGTTCAGCGTGATGAGGCAAATGTGGAAAAAGAGAGGTTTTCTGTTTGTTTTCTGTTTTTATCATTTTGATGGACATTATCTCTTCTTGGTTCAAAAAATTATAATTGCCATGTGAAAGAGTGATGAATGAAGTTACTGTCTATGTTTTTTTCTAGAAAAAAACATGGCAAATAAAATAATCTCACTGCAGATATACCTCAATTATGAAATGCATATCCCTAACAAAGCATTTTGTTAAACAAAATGTTATATATTTACATCTTTTCTTACAATGACTTATAACTAAACATGAGAGAACAGTATCTCGTATATATTTATAATTACTACAGTTTTAGAAAACTCAAAGCAAATGAATAAATAAATAATTCCGAAAATACTGTATAGCGTTGTCACTCTCCACACGTCCATCAGTAGAAATAAACAGAATATTCAAAATATTTAAAAAGTGACCAAACTGAATATCACAAAGCATAGTTGTTAGCAAGTTCCATATTTTTCCAAATCAAAACAGTTCTTTGTCACCAGGCAAACAAATATCTGCCTGACTAATGGTTTTTATTTTTCAATGTATTGTTACAGCAGCTATAAAGTAATGATGAGTCGGAGGTTGTATTTACTGCTTTCTTGACATTTTCCTCACTCAGCCTACCTGGTCCTCCATGCTCATTTAGACAACTGTGCTGCTCATTTTCCCTTTGTACTGTGTTTGAAACTTAATCTAGACCAAGAAACTATCCTTAGCCGCTCAAATGTAATTCAGAGCTTTTGCATTGCTGCTTTGCATTTGGTATTTTTTTTTAAGTCTCTTAAGCCACTTCTTTCTCTGACTCAAAAAGTGAGGCAATGAATTATGAATTCTGTTTTTTCACTTTCCCCCAATAGTGCCTTGCAATGTGTTCTAAATAGGAGGCTATCATTAAAATTTCTGCCTAAAATTTAACCAAACATCCCAGAATCAGCTATTTGTAACACAATGGAAATTTATAACTGGTTATATATTCAGACACTAACATGTCTCTTCTCTCTCAAAGGTTTTTTGTAAACAAAGAGACGATGATTTAATGCGATAATTTTTAAAGACTATGAATGATAATTAGATAATGTTAGTGGCTGCTTTATATTTTATATTGACATTTACTGTAACTACTTTTGCTTTTGAAAAATGTATTTAAAAATGGCAAGATTATGGATTTAAAATCTCTTATTAAAATATCAGGAAATGCAAAAGAAGAAATAAGAGAATAAAGATAAGATATCTTACTGTTTGTTCTTTTCTTTTTATCAATTAGTGTGATGGAGTACAGATAGATTTAATAAACATCTCTCTGGAAGGAATTGCTATTTTGAATATACCTAGCATGCATGGAGGATCCAACCTTTGGGGAGAGTCAAAGAAAAGACGAAGCCATCGCCGGATAGAGAAAAAAGGGTCTGACAAAAGGACCACGCTCACAGATGCCAAAGAGTTAAAATTTGCAAGTCAAGGTAAGTTTTCTAGGTTTTTTTTGCTTAAATCTTAATCTCAATCTGCTTTTGCTCTTAATCTGCTTGTGAAGGCTACATTAAAATTAAGTTTTCCATTGCAGTATAGTTTAGATACTTATACAGTATTTTTCATAATATCAAATACATGTGTGATATTAAGTTATATCATAACACATGATTCTAAAATCGTGTAAACTGACTATATTTTTCATAGATGTTTTTCTTCTTTATTCTTCTTTGGATACATATCTTCACATAGCAAATCAATACATAAGTATTTATTTGTGTGGGTATTTAGAGGATAATATATTGTATTTTGTACATTAAATTCTGGACTGTGATTGTCATGGTCAGGATATTTGAGTTGCTGTAACAAGGGCCTAGTTAAGGCTTTTAAAAGTTTGTTTAGCAAGATTTTTTATTCTGTGCCTTTCTCAGTCAGGCTATGACGTTGAAGCTATTTTATAATGAGCTATGGTTCTAAGTACCATTTATTGTGGCATGTTTAAATATATCACAAAACATTTTAGTTATATGCTGCTATTTTTTCAGAAATTTAATAACAACAAGTAGGAAATCTGGGCAACAGAGGGAAAAAGACTAACAAAATAGGATAAAATAGCTGTGGATCAGAATTTTCAACTCCATGGTAATATACTTCACATTGGGACATGGCAACTAATTCTTATTGATGGATTTGATAAACAAAAATATTGGTGATATTCTAACAATTTATTATGCCTTAATAATTTATTTATTTTATCCATAGTATTTCTTGACCTTCCAGATGCTACCTAATACCATAGATGGCATTCCAAAGTCTAAGAAAACATATTGGCTCAACTCAGTATATCAAAGACAGATGATAAAGTGTTACAGGCTTATGGACCTACCTAATAATATAAATGAATATATATGTACGCATATATATTTAATTATTTAATTAATAAAGTGTAAAGATGATTGATAGGCTTGATGGTGATAGAAAATAGTGTTAAGTTTTGATGTCTTTAGGCATCTGATTTAAGTTTCAGTTAGCAGGCGGTGACTTCTGTTATATAGAATTGGTGACTGTAAGGGTGACAAAGATTGATGGAGAAAGTATGAGGTATCCCCTGGAAAAAAGTGCTTATTAAAACTGTCAATGGTAGGTTTTGATGCCCCTTAAATGTATAGGTAATCCTAAAGAGGTAAATCCAGAAGAGTCATGTAATTTAATATGAGTAAATTTATACAAAATTAATTAAAATGCTTTGTACTCAGAATGAATATAACTGTGAAAACATGAAGGAAATGGTTTTTTTGAAGGAGAAAACATAGAAAAATGAGTAGGTTCATGTCTATGAATTTAAAATGAAGAAAATTAGGTATAATTATTAATTTCTAGAGTTATTAATATTGTATTTATATTTAAATGTAACCACAGATTTCTAAGAAAATTAACAAAAAAAAAAGCTAAGTATTAAAATTAGTTTAAGGGCCATACTAAGATGAAACTTAAATATTCTCTCCCTAGGGAAGCAATGAGTATATAAAGCATAGTAATATAGTCCATACAATAAAAAATAGATTTATATATATAATAATTTCCAGGATTATTTTTCTGTTTGGTCAGTACATACCAAATATTTGCCATGTCCTTTACATATAGATATTACAGATATGTATCTGAATTGATTCTAAGTGCTTAAGTACCAACTATATTCACCCACTGAACTGTTAAAATTTCTGACTCATAGCTATACTCCACCAGGACAAGTGTATGTACACTCCCTACTGAGCTACTGCAGGCATGCCATTTACTGGCCTCACTCTTCCCCTTGTATGCTTTTTCCAGGAATACAGCTTTGGAGTAAGGTACAGACAAATCAGTCTGAAGTATTCTTCTTGTTTTTTACTGTAAAACTATTAAGACCAAGTTTCCATAAACTTGGGAAAGAAGAGAGTGGGAACCTACATGGCTTGTGACTTAGGAATACTTTTTCTCAGTACAAAGACAGAGAAAAACAGTAGAAATTAGGGCTTTTGAAGGTCTTTGTGTGAGAAGAACAGAAGCACGTTAATAGCCGATTTGGCTCAACATTTTTCCATCCTCTCTTATCTGACTATGCTTGTAGTTTACATTTAGTTTTAGTTCAAATAAGTAATTTCATTACTAAAATGAGCTTAGCAGCTGAATATAAAAAAATAGACTTTCGTATATTATTCAGGTTTTCCTTTTAATTAAATTCATGAAGAAAATGTTTTTATTTTGATATATTTTGCAACACAGTAGCCAAAAGTATCTCGAAAAGCTTCTAAGTTTTGATTTCAAGTTTATTCTGTTAATTCTTAAATGTCATACTTGATTATGAAGAATGAAATTTGCTACTTAAAATATCTGCATGTATCCCTTTCCTAAATGGTAAATATTTCTATTATTTGATTTTATTTTCAATTTCTTGATAGAAAAACAATAGTATTAATGTGAGTCAATCAGCATTTTAAATCTAAATATATTTTTAAATTTGCACAAAATTATTGCAGTTATTGACTTAGAATGAAATATGGGAAATATAATTCTAGTCCAACAGGTATCTTTAACACAGATTTAAATTAATATCTTTCACTTTTAGAAAATATATAAGTGAAGAAATGAAAGATTGAATAGTGTAAATTTCTTCTTTTCAGGAAGCAATTTCTCAAAATATTAACTAACAATTTTTATGATATGCCTCCATAAAAAAAAATCAGAAATTTAAATTTTTTACTTTACTGGAATAGATGCTTATTTCTATAAACTTTAGAAAGCTTTTGATTGGGGAGAAAAGTGGGAGAAACATACATAACTATACTTTTATAATAGAGATAAATTATTTCATTTAGTAGAAGGATTTTAATTAAGAAAAAAGTTTACAAGTTTTTGTTTGTTTGTTTGTTTGTTTAATTTAAAAAGTCATAGACCAAAGGTACAGGATTCGGTTTGGAACATTAAATTCTCATTTCTGTTGTGCTGTACATGATCCTGCACAAAAAATTTGCTATGATCAGAGTCTTCAATTAATAAATTTATTGATTGGAAATTTTATAGTTGATTTAATTTGAGTTGACCAAAATTATGAGTAATTCATTTAATTACATTATTGTTCCAGCAAAATAGTCTAAAGCAGTTGCATGCAGTTCTGAAACATTCACACACATCTAATTCAGTAGATGTTTTCTCTGTACATTTGTCTTTTGTGTTCTTTCTTTCTATCTCTCATTCTTTCTTTCTTTTCTTTCTTAGCACAAATAAATGTATCATATATGGACAGCATGGTCTTTAAGCAAATTGTGAGGTAGGCCAAGTAGGTCTCCAGTGCTCTCAGCCTTAATTAAGTCAATCTTTCCCATTTCTTTCAGTTGCTGAGTTCATCTTTCCTTCTCCTCTTCTAAATTAAATCTAAGCCTCAGAAAGATGTCTAATAAATTTATTCACATTAATGTATAAATGACTGATTGCAGATGAAAGTAGAGATATTTGCATTTTAAAAGAAATAAAGGCCTTCAGCTAAACCATTATTTTTCAAACTGTTCCATTGAGTTATAACTGCAATTCTTCAGAGGTTCTGTAAAAACTTAGTTCAAATGCATTATGTTCATATTTTGGAACAATGAAAAAAGGTAATAAAAACACACTAAATGTGTCTTGTAAAATTATTTTTTATATTAACGATTCTCAAATTATTAAATTCTGTCACCAGATCAAAAAAAAAACTTTCTCTCTCCTGTTCTTCCTCCTCCTCCTCTTCTTCCTTTTCCATCAATCAATAGGTAGATAGATTAAAAGATAGATTTCCATATTCACATGTACACATCTATATATATGTGTATATACATGCACACATATAAATTAATAAATAAATACCTGTGATATTAATTGGAGTCCGTAGCTCTGCAATGGTCATTTAAAAATATATATATTTGTATATTTAACCAGGATAATTGTACAAATGAGTACATTGCCACCACAGAGCATGTAATTAAAAGGCCCACAAACTCAGGTACTTTGGATTGGCATAAGCAACAAACAGAGCATACCGGCCAATGGCAATGAAAACAGGTGACAGTGCTAATATTTTAAACCAACATGGAAATCATCTTTAGAATTTTTTTTTTTTACTTATAAAGAAATTGCATTAGTAATCTAGCTCCCCAAAATAAAAAGCTTGTACTGGTTTATATATCAAGTGCACTTTTATACAGATTTGAGGTATACTCATGCTCACAACTGCAGGTAAAAGTCCAGCAACAAAGTTAAAGTTTTAGCTAATTATGTTGAATAAGATCAATTTGACTAATTGAAACGTCAAGTGAACATCTGAACTAGATAGCAGATAACATTGTATCATACATTTGTTTTGATAAGATTGAAGAACTATATTAAAAACACAACTTTGAGAAGAATTTTTTAACCAAACAGTGAGAACCTCTCAAGTAATGGGCAGTTTTTAGTTATTCTAATGGTTTTGGCTTTGAAGATATAAGTCCAGCTATCCCACTTTCCATTACTGAACTCAAAATGGTGTAAGACACAGCCAAGCAAGATGTAAAAAGTTCATACCATTTATGATTAGTAATGTGTCTGGATCAGAATATTCTCAATACCACAAAACCAAAACAAAATGCAGAAATCAATAGGATGCCTGTGACGTTGCAACTGTCTTCATTAAAATTACTTTATTGTTCTCATAGATTTACTATGTGTATCACAAGTCTTAGCAACTTAAAACTTTAAAATCTTTTTCAAATAAAATTGTATTTTTTTTTTATTTACTGGGTTTTAAAAGACTGCTTCATTTGAAAAAGATTTTAAAAAGGTTGACTGCTTTAGAAAGTTCAATAACTACTGAGAAAAAGTAATTACATTCAAGTTATAGAGTTTCAAATGTTTGCCAACGCTAAGGGAAGTACTGTTAGAAACAGCTGGGCTTTCTGCTTAAAACCTCATTAACTAGGTGATGATCTAACCTACATATGGATGAAGCTAGCCAGGTAACCATTATACAAACTGTATTTTAAACACTAATTAGCATATAATGTCATCCATGAAATTTTTGATGCTTTCATTGTCCTTTACCAATGCTGATTCTTTTATTTGGGCAGGATTTCCCAAAGCACTTCAGTCATGGAAAATTGAGATGGTTTAAGCAGTACATATATGACTGTGTTGGAGTTTAATTGTTTTCATAATTACTATTATAATCTTTTTCTTATAGTAAGGGATTTTTTTTAATTATAATCATAATCTAAATTTATGTTTTAAATAAATCCTTTTAAGTAAAGATAGAGTTAAAACCAAAAGTAAATACTAAAACAGGAGGGATGTGGCTATGGCAACAATTGTGAAGGTGGGACAAGAAAGGCTAAAGTATGGAAAATTGCACGAGGCTAGTATTTCAACTTCATGTCATTTGCATAGCCCTGGTTTTGAACACTTAATGTTGACAATATTTTTATTCTTCGTCATTGTGTGTGAAATGTACTATGTACCAGTGTCCCCCCAAATAAATCTATGTAATTTACACTGCACATGCCCCTACCCTATCTTATTGGATGTTTGTGAGCTGTATTAGGGAAGGCAAAAACCCTGATTTTTCTTAGTAGCCAAAGGGAAGAGACTACGTATCTGACTGGCTGCCAAGAATCTCTCTACATCGAATGACTTTATTAATGTCATTTTTGAAAATTCTTGAGAAATAGGAAACAAAAGTCAATTCAAACCAAATTGATCAAAGAGGACAAATGAGTTGATGTCTTTGAAAGTTTGGCAAAACTTGAATTTATTGTGCCTCTGAAGATAAATAAGGTTACTGGCTCTGATTTCTACATCTTTTAAGTGGGAATGGTGAGTTCCTAAGAGAGTTGAGAGTTATGTACATGTACTATGTATTGTATTGCCTGGTTAATTGCACAAAGAGCTTTTAAATAATAAGACTAACACTTTCTATACCTTGTAAAAGTTACAGTTATCTGCATTTGATAGTAATGGACATTTTCCATCCATTATCAATTTTTCTAGATATCTCTATGGCTTATTTAGGGTAATTTAGAAGGCAGTGTTTTCAGTTGACTAAATATAACTGAAGCATTCATTTTAGAACTTTAGATGATGTATTTGGCATTCAAACACCGACAAGCAGAACAATTTCTAAGCATTTAAATTCAGTGATTAAATCAATTAAATTTAGAAACAAGAAAAGGATTTCATGCGCATTATTATACCTGGCTATTAAAATGGAATTTGAGATGTTGCATTTTACAAAAATATATGTTGCATTTAACAGAAAAGTAGCATTAGATATACCAATACCATGATAATTTCATTGGTTGGATATAGGTCAATACATTTGATATCTAGTAATTTTTAAGGAGATGTCTCAAAATGAGTTCCTAATTGTAGGTTTTTAAACTACTTCCTTTGAAATTTTCCAGCTATAGGAGATGTATATAATAGTACATACTTAATAAAGCTATCTAAATACAAAAATTTCTATATGCAATTGAAGATTACATCATATACCTGGATCTCTTAATGTGATGACTCTTTTTTTCGGTTTTACAAAAGTCATGCTTCTAAAGTTTATGAAACCATGATAAAAATAAATTAGAGAATATGGAACATATTTCTTATATGTAAAAATAGAAATGTATTTCAAAATATAAGACCTTGTACTCTTATCTTTGGCCTAGCTGTCCTATAAAAGCATATGTATTATGAAGAAGTATTTATGAAATTTGTCATAAAAACTCCCTAGAAACTGCTAGCCTACTGGAAATTTGGAAAGCGGGAATCATAAATTGAATAAATTAATGTTGTAGGAACAATTAAAACATTAAATGGCAATCTTTAGAATATTCTTATATCATTTCTGGATATATATTTAATATCTTTATGTAATGGGCATCATTCCCATTTTCCCCATGTTGACAGTCAAATTTTCAAAATTTGACATGCAGTATAATTCTCAAAACAAAATATGGCATGCAATATAATTCAAGAAATTCTTATAGTAAAATTAGTAAGCTAACAAAATCTTTTGAGATGTAATAAATTAATAATCAGTTAAACAGGAAAGTGATGTTTTCTGATACGTAAATGAGATCATGCTATTAAGAGCTTAGCCTTGAAAATAAACTGAAATTAGAAAAATGGAGAAAACCTAAAGAACATATTAAGTAGGAATGACAGAACAAAAAGCAACTTGCTTTCAACTAATGAATCTGGGGGAACTTGAAAAAAAACAGTTTTTAGTAAAAGTCACCTATTGAAAAGTAAATGATTTGGCAATCAATGTAATAGATGCAAGAGAAGAAAAGGAATTCATTTACTTGAATTTTTAAATTAAGGCTCAGCTTACCTTCTCGTGCATCGAGGGAAAATACCTTATTTTCAAAATGCTAATGCCATTCTGAGACCCTCTACATTTCTAGCTATTGCTTTTAATTGTAACTTCGGAGAAAGATGAAAAATATAAATGCTTTAACAGGTTATTTTCTCTATACTGTTGATGTCTAACATTGGTAATAAAGTGGCCGTCTTAATTGTTTCTGTGATAGTATCCAATCCCAAGTCTGTTGAAAATAATGGCAGGTCATTATTATAATTTTAGGCCAAGGCAAAACTGCATTATAATTTTAAATAAGTTTAACTTACACAGTAGTGGAAATATAAAACAAATTAAATAAGCATTGGCTGATTGTATAAGCCTCAGCTAATTAAATAACACTTGTAAAGCATGCTTTCAAATGGTAGTCACATAAATTTTCCAAATACAAAACTCTATTCATAGCAGTTTCCTAAATATAAAGCCCTGTAACAATCTTGCCATTTTAGGGTAATGATTTAAAGCTCACATAATAAATTTATCACAGGGAACTCATGATAAGTTTTTCTATAATCAGGACATATTACAATAAATTAGGGAGGGTTTTTTAGAAAATCATAAACATGAAAGAACTATCAAAAAGACATGAAATCAACTTCATCATTTGTTAAACATAAGTCACGGTTCTATTTTTTTCCCCCTGTTGGTGTTAAAAACTATGTTTTCTTTTCCAACTGGAGAGAAAATAATAACCAAGCAAAAGTATAATTTCATTGAGAATTAAACTTCAATTGCACCATCTTGTGGAATGACATCTTATTTAGAGATTTCAAGCCATTCCAGGAGAGATATTGGACTTGTATTTTACTTCTCTTTATTTATAAGGATTTTTGTTTGTTTGTTTTTCTGGTTACCTTAATGAATGTGATGAAACCATCACAATCTAGTACCCAGTTTTCCTTGCACATATTTGTCTAACTAACTGAGGGTACCAGGGGTCCAGTAGAGCAACGAGACCTACCTATTTCTTGAGTCAAATCCCACCATCTACTAAATTGTCTTTGAACAGTATGAATTTGAGTTAACCAAGGGAGCTAACAACAAGAAGTGTTGCCATGAATGTAATTTTCATGAATATAGCCTTTTGTTATATATGACTAGTTAACATATAAATGGTAGCTTCCTGGACAGTATCCAGCCAACTGTGTTTTATAGAAATTGATAGAGATGTATAAAGATCACCATTCCCTCCACTATGAATAATTATTTTCCTGGCTTAATAAAAACATTTATATACCTCTTCCTTTGATAAACTGTGGAATTATGAACTCAGGACAAGGAAGATTGGTATCTGTTTTAGGCAGTATTTATTAGTTACTATAAAGTACATCTGAATAAGCTAAAAATTTAAACCGAATGTTATGAGGTTACAGTCATTTGAAATAAGACTAAAAATCTCCATGGATAAACATGACTAATTTAAATGAGCCCCAGGGAGCTTTTTGAGAAAGTTCAAATGCCTAATGAATGCCACACTGTTATTCTAATTATCCCATAATATGGCACAAAATAACAATTTCATTCCATCCTTTTATTTACAAAGCTGCTCCTATTATCATTATATTTTACCTGTTCAAGCTCTGAAAGATTATTCCTCATTGAGAGATTCATTAAAAGAGAATAATTACATTATAGTTCACAGATTGGCAGAAAGAAAATGTATCTTTGAACAATTTCATTTCCCTGAACAGTTGTTCATTTCAGGGTTGAAGACAGGTCTATTAAGTATTTTCTACCCTTTTTAAACATGTCAAAGCTAACCATTAATACTGAAATTAGTAATTTGGTTCTGATTTAATGAAAGAATCAGCTGCTATTTGTAGAACTTAATTTCTGTGAATGAAACACAAACATAATATTTTCAAAAATATTGAATAACAAAGTATTTAAGAATCTTTTTATGCTATGCACAAAGATTTAAATTTGTCACTTGATAATTAAACCCATTAGCATACTGACTTTTTTTCCCTACTGATGCTTGAGAATATATACTTCTGCATCCAAAAAATTACATTAAGCATATTTTCTTATTAAGTATCACATTCAAATTTTCAGAGTAGCTTGGTAGTATGATAATAAGAGATAGAAAATCAACCAATATCAAAGAATGTTTGTTTTTAGGTTTCCTGAAAGAAAGGTTCTTGATGGGATGCATGATTAAATGTCTTTTCAAAATTAAATAAGGAGTCATGTGCATAAAAATGTAACTTGCAAGAAAATAGGTCTGAGACTCATTACTTCATATTTGAACATGTTTCTGTGAAGAAAGCTATGATGGTCACATGTAAGTGAATAGCGTAACTCTGAAATCTCTTGTAAGTAAGTGAGCAATAATGAAATAATATATTAATCATTGATGGTTTTGTCGTGCTTTCTATATTTGATATAAGCACTTTCTTCCCTGAGAGTCCTTATATTGTAGTCTTAACAACACCCTGGCCAGCTCACCACGTCTCAAGTACCAAGTAGCAAGTGAGCCTAGTGGGAAGCAAAGAGTCAATATCTTTCCAATATAAAGCTATGAAAGATGCTATTTGATTTTTAAGACAGTAATTGTATCAAATTTAAATAGAATTTTAAATGTGTGTAGGACTTGAAGAGCTCTAGGAGATATAAAATGAATTAATCTGCATGTCTCATTTTAAAAGTATGTAACTGAAATATACTGACATTAACAGTGCTATTTTGAGTTGGAGGTTGAATCTGAGATTTTGTACATTTTTGTAATTAGAAATTATTTAAAAATTCTTCACTAATGTATTTTTTATCCTTTTTATTAATGAAACATTTTTCTTTAAAGGGATTTTATAAGACCTTTATCTTAATTATCTTAGGATAGACTTTTAGATTTCCCGTTTCTTTCTTTTTTTAATTTTGCTGTTTGGTTTCTGAATATTTTTTGTTTTCTTTGCAAGCATTACTTTTCATGCAAATATTCATAGAAAAGTCAACAATTAATAAAGAACTATAACAATCTTCTCATTCTTAAGGAAGAGAATGAATGCTGTTTATGGTAGATACTAAAATTGAACTTCCTTTGCTAGTCAAGAAACCACTTAGTTTTCAAACAAACAAAAAAAAATAAATGCATTGGTGTAGGCATTGATGTCAAATTAACCTAATTTTTTTTGCCATTTTAAACCTTTCTTGTAGACTTCAATAAATCAAGATATTTACTAGTTCATACTCACACAAATGCCTCGATCATGTGGATGTAATGACAGTTTGTGTTCATGAATGTGTGTCTGTGTGTGTCTATGTGTCTATGTATATATACTGACTTCATTTATGAGAAAAGGCTGACAGGCATACAGGTATTAAAATGATGCATAGAAAAACAATCACTTGAACACAAATTCTTTTGAAAGTCCCAATCACAAAACCAGTAAGCAAAACATTGCTTTGGTAGGAAGGAACGGGAATTTTATTTTTGTTTTAATAGGAGAAGAACAGAATGTGAGAGAGATCAAAATGTTCTCTAAATTACAAATCATTATCCCATTATCACAAGGGAAAAGGAGAATGAAACTAGGTAAAAAGAGGGGAATATCTTTTCTTTTTCCTTTTCTTCCATTACATGTCATCCTTTGAGGATACTGCAAGTCTTCAGATTTCATGACTTTTCCTCCTCCAAATGAGAAGTCTGGTCTTATAGTGAGCCTGCCACAGTAGCTGAGCAACACACTCTCTTGATCAACCATTTTAGCACATTTACACCTATTTATGGCTCAGAAGACAATAGCTTCTGAAGATTTGTAGGAAATTTTTTTCAATACTGTATATGTATCTGAGATACATATTTTTTGCAATTTTAATCCAGATATAGTTGACATATAACATTGTTTAAGTTTAAGGTGTACAGGGTTTTGATTTGATACATTTACATATTGCAGTATGGTTTACCACCATTGTGTTAGCTAACATATCCATCATGTCACTTAATTATCACTTCATAATTGTGAGAACGATTCAGATCTAGTGTCTTAGTAACTTTGAAGTTTATAATACAGGATTTTTGACTATACTCTATCAACCTTTCTTTTTTGATTTTATGTCTTCCTAAGAGTTGTATTATAAAAGTTATATTTCATGGATGAGGAAAAAAATAAGGAAATTAACATTACACCGGTTGTGTATTTCACACAGAATTTTCATCTCAATCCAGTTTGTCTTTCTGCTACTTTTTTTTCAAGTCAGCAGCCTCTGAAGGGAAAAATTTCTAACATGGACATTGAAGGCCAGTGAATTTCTTACAGACAGACAGGCTTTAGTTTTAATTTTTTAGACTATGAGTATATGACTATAATACATATATGTAATGAAAAGAAATCTGTGACCTCAAATCGGTTATTAACTTGGCCAAGTCTGTTTCCTAGCCTGTATAAATGGAGATAATCATTTCTATTTTTTTTTTTTACCTCATAGAGTGATTTGTACATCTCAATATACTTCAAATAATAATTTACACTGAAATGTGACATGGTTTTATTATTATTCCATCAACTTAAAAATATGCACAAGGCTATCTAGACTATGCAAAACACTTCCAACATTTGGCCCACATTTGTGAGAGAGGAGATAGAAATTAAGTCATTCTCCAGCTGTGCAACCAATAGCCCTTCTAAGAATTAATCCTGGGACCTATTACAGAATTATAAGAACATATTTTAATTATGAAAAAAATTGCCTATTCTAAAAAACTATATAATGATTAAGTAGTAGACTTCTTAAAACTTGAAATCTTTAAATTGGATCTAATGAGGAATAAGAAAGGTTTTGTCTTCATCTTTAAATTGAAATGGTTATTTACCATCCCTTCCCGAGAAAGGGACAACTCCCATTAAAATACATGTACCAATAAAAATTGATTAAAATACAGTTGATTCTTTCTTGATGTTGGGATAACTGAAATATTTTATTCATGCCAATTAGTTTCTCAACATCTCGTCTACTCATTTGTAACCTTCTTCCTTTGATGAATCATGGAAAAGACAATGTTTGCTTTCTGCGCTCTCTTTGGTTACACTCCTTCCAACTCTCACTTTCTTTCAAAGATTGTAAGATTATGGTAGCCACAGTACTTATTGCCAGGGAGCCATGTAGCACATTGCCCAATGCAGCCTGTACCTGCTGCTCTTTAGAGAGAGTGTGTGTGTGTGTGTGTGTGTGTGTGTGTGTGTGTGTGTGTGTGTGTTTCTTTTGATGGTACAATACATTACATGTGATTCACAAAAATGTTTGTAAGAGCCCTCTCTCAAGTACATTGTATAGGAAAGTACAAGCTGCCTAACGAATAATGACATTGTGAGGTGCTTCCTGCTGGGGTGAAAATAAATATAAGAGATGACAAGGGACAGGTAATGGGCCCTAGCAGGCTGTAAAACTTTTTGCAAACTGGTGCTGACTGTGTGCCAATAGATGTGGCAATAACTGTCAACAAGATTTATGGCCCTTTAACATAAACTAAGTAAGAAAGAGAAGGTTGAAGGAGTTCTGTGATTTTATTTAAAGTTTAGTGCCTCGTGCTTTTTGAATAACTCTTTGTAGGCAGCAAGGATGCAGTCTCATAGGTCATTCATGATTTTCAGGGAAGCTTTTTGCATGGACTCAAGACTTTGAATTTTTATTTTATTGTTCTTACATGTAGTGTTTTATTGTTGGTGGTGTCGATGCTTCTGTTTTTTAATTAAAAAGGAAAACTCACAGAGTTAGAGTATGGGCTGTCTAGGCTCTCATAAAGTGTAGAAAGTATAATCATTGTTAATATTCTTTTACCATCTGAGAATAAGTTTCAGTTGTTTCAGATCTCATCGCTTGCTCTTGATGGACAATACTAGGTCTTTTATACTAATATGTTTCTTTAAAGGATGATTTTCTATTATTCAGTTTCCATTGTTGCTGGTATCATGTCTTAAATCTAGCATTATCTCTATAAGCCTTTTATATGTATCTATAAATGTGCATATAACTCTTTTTTCCATAAATGATCAGTGAATGAACAGATTATGCTTTTATTAACACTTTTCTTTTTTCTCAACTTAACTATTTTCTTGTTTAACTGATGGTTTCTGTCTTCATCAGAAATTGTGTAGGATGGACAAAACTAAAGATCAGATGAAGAGAGACTCAACTCTTAAATTGAGCAAATTGATTACCCCCATTTTAAGGCTAGTAAATAGGGTTTTAAAGTGTTTCAATGTGCTATATATAATAATATATATTATATATATAATATATATATATAGAGAGAGAGAGAGAGAGAGAGAGAGAGAGAGAGAGAGAGTCATGTTTAATGAATAAATAACAAAGAACAATCATGTTAGGGACAGAAATGTCAATGTGCACATAGTCATTCATCCAGTAGTTTAATATGTGCTGTGCCCAGCCAATCGGATTTGTGACTGCTCTCCTTTTCACTCACTCTCAAGCCCAATTTACCTTTTTGATGTTCTTCAAATACACCAGACTTGATATCATCTCAGAGTCTTTGCATTGCTATTCCCTCTGCTTCAAATATTCTTACCTCACATTTTCAGAGTTTCACGTGGCTTTTTTCCTTTCTTCTTTCAGGTCATTGTGAAAATAAGCTCTCTTGGGAGAGGCTTTCCCTGCTTGTGTTTCTAAAATATCATGCTATCCGCTTTCATGCCCTACTCCCTGTCACACTGTTATCTCTCTTGAAAGCTTGAACTCTTTAATGAACTGTAACAGTTGTACAGAAAAGTGCACACATCATAGATGTGCACTTGATGAATTTTGACAAAGTGAACAAATCTATGTAACCACTCTTCCAGATCAAGATATAAAACGTTACCAACCCTTCTGAAATCCTCCAAACACATGCCCTACTCAATATCCTGACTCCTATTATATGGATGCTTTAAATTTGTATACAAATGGAATTATATAGCACACACTTATTCATGTGTAGCTTCTTTAATTTCATATTTCCATTACTTAATATTCATCATATTAGTATATAGTTTTTTTTCAATTTGGAGCTTTGAACATTATTGCACAGGTCTTTTGATGTATGTGTATATGTGTATATAAGATACATGTATATATATACACATATACACACACATCAAAAGACCTGTGCAATAATATTATATATTATATATAGAAATATATATTATGTATATATAATATAATATATATTATATTTATATAATATAAATATATATATTATTTCTTATATACACATATACACACACATCAAAAGACCTGTTCAATAATATATATATCTATAAATATTATATATTCTATAATATAAATATATATATATATATTATTTCTTCTGGGTCTAGACTGAGGATGTAAAATTGCTGGATCATAGGGCATGTGTATGTTCAGCTTTAGTGCCTACTGCTAAAAGTGGTTGTACTGATTTTTACTCCAGTCAGCCGATAAGGCTTCCAGTTGCTCCATTTTTCTTAACAAAACTCTATATGTGAATCTTTTTAATTTAATCATTCTAGTTTAGTATTTTTAAATACACATGTTGCTGATAGTGAATGACGGGGAGCACCCTTTTATGTAGCCAGTTTATTTGGATATCCTCTTTTCTGAAATATTTGTCGAAGTCTCTTGCCTACATTTTTATTGGACCTTTCTGTCTGTCTATCTGTCTTGTCTATCTATCTATCTATCTATCATCTATCTATCTATCATCTCTCTATGTTTGAAAGAACTAGAGTATTTTGTTGGTTCTATGGGTTGCAAATATACTAAATTGATCCAGTGATTATTGCTTTTTATCTGTGGCTAGTTTTTTAAAAATCTTTTTAACATCTCCTATTTTTTGAGAAGATTAATTTGTTTAACTTTTAGATGGAATTGATTTTTATTCATGGTTGAAGGTCAAGGTCAGTAATAATTTTTTTTTCATATATCACTATTCAATTTACACAGCACTATTTGGTGAAAAGGCTCCTACTGCAATGCTTGCTATTAACAAAATCTTAATTCAAGTGTCCGTTTACGTGTTGATTTATTCTGGACTATATATTGCATGCTAGAAATAGTTTTTCTCTAGTGTCGCATAGTAAGTATTTTAAGCTTCATGGGTCATATGCTCTCTGTTGCACCTATTCAGCTCTGTCACAGCAGCAAGAAAGCAGTCAGAGACAGTTCCTAAATGAATAGAAATGGCAATGTTCCAATAAAACTTTATTTATAAAAACAGGCATCAGGCCAAATCTGGCTTATGGCTGCAGTATGCTGACACCTGTTCTACACCATTGGTCTATTTGTCCATCCTTATGTCAGTGCTTAACTGTCCTAACTAATGTTTTATCCTTCAAGAAGAACATACTCTTTAAATTTTTCTTACACATTTTAGAATCAGCATATTTATTCCTCCCCTTTTAAAAAATTATAACTGCAGGGATAGGATTTTGATTGGAATTCATTAATAAGTTTAGGAAAAATTGACATCTTTACAATCTGTCTTCCAAAACATGAATATGATGTATCTTTCCATTGATTTTGGTCTTCCTTAATCATTTATAATAATGATTTGTAATGTCTAGGTAGTAGTCTTAATCCTGGATATTTGATATTTTGATATGCTCTTCTAAATAGTATATTTTCTAACATTTACTTTCTAATTGTTTTTGCTATTATACAAATACAAAACTAGAATTCTAAAGCCATTTATCCAATTCTTAAAATAATGAACTTCCCATTAAGATTCATATTGGATTTAAAGATATGTAATCATGTCACATATGAGTAATGCCAGTTTTATTCTTCCTTTTCTACCATTATACCTTTTCATTTTCCTTTCCTTATTTTTCTGGTTAAGGTTTCCAATAGAATGTTAATGCAAGTAGTAATAGTGGATGCTAGTTTTCAGCATTTCACCATTTTCTGATGTTTTGCTATATACTTTTATAGATACGTGTTAAAGATTTCTTCTTATTTCAAGTTTATAAGTTTCTATTTATAAGTTTCTGTTATAAGTGGTATTGAATATTATCAAATTCTTATTCTGTATCTATTGAGAAACACTACAAATTTTTTTTCTGTGAATGTGGGAATTACCTTACTAATTTTCAAATTTAAAGCAACCATGTATTCCTTAAATAAATTTAACTCGGCATGATGTAATATCTTATTTATACAACGCTGGATTCAATTTACTAATAATAGGTTTAGAATTTTTGCATCTGTGTTCATGAGAAGCATCACAAACTTGTAATGCCATCAAGGTTAAGTAAGGTTATTGTGCCAGCTGCACAATACAAGTCAGGAGTACACTATCTTACTGTATTCTGAAGTCGTGAGCACCCAAAATGTTCCTTATGAGAAGTTTAAAAATTCAACCATCTTAAAAATATATATAACACTATGTAAATTTTTCATATATTCTCATGTGTAAGTTTTGAGAAGTGTTTTGGTTTGTTTTTTCCCCTTATAATTTGTTTATACCATCTGTATTTACAAATCCATTACCATAAAGTTTCAGATATCTTCTTATTATTTTTAAAATCTATTATTCTTTAATGATGCAACTTTTCATTATTCATATTTGTAATATGTTTTTCTTCCTCCTATTTCTTTAGTTTTAATTTTCTCTTCTTTTTTTTTTTCTAACCTCAAGTGAAATACTTAGCTCATTGATTTTAGCTTTTTTTCAGTTATATGCAATGATGACTCTGCATTGTCTTCTATGCATGGCTGTAGTGTGAGCCTACAGATTTTGATACGTTGTTCTGTTATTATTGTTTATTTAATTCTAATTTTATTTTATTTGACTCATGTATTATAAAGTGCCACATTGCTTTATTTCCAATAATTTAAATAATTTTGGTGCTGCTTGTTATTGATTTCTAGCTTAATATTGCTATCATCATGAATATACTATGAATTCTTTCAGTCCTTCAAAATGTAATAAGATTGGCTTTATGGCCCAGCACATGATCAGTTTGGGCACATGTTTCATGTAAATGTGTTCTTCAAAGATTTTTTTAATGTTAATGATTTCGATCTACTATTCTTATCAGTTATGGATTGATGTATTTTCTCACCATAATGGAGTTACTATATTTTTCTTTATGGTTGTTTGTTAGTGTTACTCATGTCAGTGCTATTATTTAGGTGAATATATGTTTTAGACATGCATATTTAGAGTTATTGTTGTTTACACTTTTACCACTATGGTCTTTACCTTCTTTATCTATAGTAATACTTCTTGCTTTAAGACCATTTGTCTTATATTAGCATAGCTAAGCTAGCTTTATTTGGTTACCCTTGCATGGTAAATCCTTTTCTATTCTTTATTCTCAATGTTTTTGTATCAATGTTTTTATTTTAAGATATGTCCTTTATGAACAGCATACATTTAAATATTTTTTACCAACAAGACTGACAATTATTTATATTATTATTCAGTCCATTGTATTTAACATAACTACTAATATATCTACTACCTCAGTATTTTTTTATGTTTTACGAAACTTTTCTTCCTTATTTTGTCTTATTTTAGATTAGAAAGTACGTTTAATTCCACCATTTTGCTCTTTTTTGTTATTGATTATAATTCTTTTGAAGCATGTATCCTTGACTTATACACATCTAAAATATACTTTTTTATCATCACCTGATGTGTGATATTTTGTCACATTTTAGTTATACATATATTTTCAATCCCATAAAACATTACTATATCATTATTAGTCTCAATCTCCCTTACGTTTATCTCTATATTTATTTTAATCCAGGTATACTGATATCTTAGATTGGATTCCTTGGAAGCTAACTGTGACTTTGAGGGAGAGAGTTTCATGTAGAAAATATACTGGCAATGAATCTCAGGAGTAACACCTGTGAGCAGTGAGGAAGCCAGATTTGGGAAGGTGAAGAAGCAGATCCACAAATACATTGCAACTGAGGACTTGAAGTGATTCTCCAAAACCTGGGGCAGCCCGTAGAGTTGTCCTGAATTGAGTCAAGATGGTTAGACTTCTGAATATTCTCATCAACTTTTTACTGGATAGGTGCCTTCTAAAAGGGGAAGTAGATATGTCTGAGTTATTTCCCTGGGATAGATGACAAAACCCAGTGAGCAGGTAGCTATGAAGTGACCAGAAACTAATATTTCTAGAAACTGGGAGCTGGGTGCTTTGGCCATGAAACGTGGATTTGGGTGGAACAACAGACTATCTAATTGCTTCATAGAGTTTGCCCCAGCTAGGGACAACTTCTCCAGGATCGAGTTAGGCTTTAGTTGCTGGGGAACTTATAAGAGATGTGTTAATAAATTGTCCCTGCTGCAACAGTTAATCTGGAAGCCACAAATAATATTTATTCTCCTCCACCACCACCATCGTTCTAGCCCCTCCTCACTCAGGTATAACTCTGCTGATCTAGGCAGCTTTTCTAATGGATTTGTCCAGATCATCATCTTTCCTATCCCATGGCTGCTGCATTTAGCCATTTATTCATTAAAACTGGTCACTTGAGCACAAAGATATCATCCTGTAGATAACCTAAATGTCAAACATATTGTCTGTTGCCTCTGCAAGCATGATGACTCCTTTCTTAGTTTCTGGTCTGTTGGCACAGGGACATTAAAGTGACTAGGTAGCAGCCAAGGCTGAAAGTTCAACAGGACTATTACTGGGTCTCCTGCTGGAAGAATTTTTCCCCTTACACACCAGAATCTCTAGATCTGTAGAGTCTAAAGTTGCAAGGATGGGAAGTACAAATTCCCAATGTGAGTCAGTAGGGGTGATGGTAAGTAAGACCCCTTGTACTTCCTGTTTTTGGTTCCTGGATCCATGCATTCTACTTATTGGGAACAAAACACCACACGGTGGTTATTAAATTAGGGTGAATACTATGTCTAGAGGGTGGTACCTCACTCTCACAGGGTATAATCTCCTGATTGATACTTTGCCTGAGTCTTTAAAAGGCATTCCACTTTTCTATCAGTTCAGCACTTTCTTGGTGGCTGTAGGAATTTAACCAGTATATTTGTTATAATATACCTTACTCTACTTCCTTTGTTGAAAGAGGAGTTCCTTGGCCAAGACAAGATTATATAGTTTTCATGATCAATTAGCTGAGTCATTCTGTCTGTCAGGTTATATTGTGGAAAAAGCTCTCTAATGAGTGTTGCTCCTATACAGAGATCTTCAGACTTTGTTGTCATTTCTTTAAATCCATACAGAAAGTCTTTGGGGCTCCTTGTCTAGACATACTCGAGTCCATACATATTCTCACCTTCAGTTCCTCTTTCACAAAATGACGGCCAGACATGCTTCCCAGAGTTCTCCCGTTAGAGAATTTCCCCTTACTGCTGTTTGTGAGAAGCATTGTAGTTGAACAGCAGCCCATTTTTGATGCACACTAATACAACAAAACAAACCATCATGAACCGGTCTTTTTTCCTTCTCCGACATCTGATCATAAGAATCATAGTGGGGAGCTGAGAGAGGAGTGCTGCCTCAGCAGTGGTGGGGATCTGGGCCACCTTTTCATACAACTTTGCATGCTTTCTGGCCTTACTCATGTCTGATACACGTGCACTTCTTCCATCCTACAGTGGTTTTCTGAGCTTATGACAGCAGGCTCTTCCAAATGCATTATGATAGAGGTCAAGAGAGTTAACAGAGCCCCAAACTAAGACTCTATGGTTTATTATCTATTCCACATGGATTTAAACTGATTTTGATTCTTCTTTCTGAAAGTGATAAAATGAATGCATTCTCCATTTCAGTGTCTACATACCTCTCACTAAAGGCTATGTTACTCTGCTCAAAAAATACCACATCTGGTAAAGCAAATATATTTGGGATTACTGTTTGATAAAGTTTGCAGTTATCCACTGTCATATGCCATGTTCTATTTTCTTTTATAGGTGCTAGACTTGTGTCATAATGGGGATATGCCAGAGACTACTTCCTCTGCCTTCTTTAAATCTTTGTGGGTAGTGATCATTGATAGCGCTTATATGCAGGATAAAAACCAGTGTGAAGATCTGCCAATTACCAAGGATATGCACTCTGATAACACCTTGGGAGATCTTGTAAAAGACCACCTGCTGGGGCTGTGAACTATTGTGGGTCTGATGCAGGCCAAAACTCTACTTATTATCTGGATTAGATATGACTTTATTTTATTAACAGAGCTTTTGGATCAATTTGGGTTTTAGGGTATCAATTTCAATTTTTGACTCTGAATGCAACAATCCTCAAAAGTTCTGTATAGTCCCCTTTACTTAGTGTGTAGTCACTTGAGTAAATGGCCTTAGGTCCCTCTGGAAAATAACTGGAAGATTACTACATGATACTCTCATAGTATTGCCAAGTCCATCCTCATAGAGATTTCCCTCATACTTCAATAGTCTTCAGACAAGCCTAAGGATCAACTCAGGTCTGGAAACTGGACAAGAGATGGTGATTTTTGTGGGGAGGTGAGTGGTGAGAGGGAGAGGCCGGAAAGTTGCCCTTAGCTTCCTGATCATTCTTGATTTATTTTTGTTGTATGAATTGAGCAACACCCTTAGTGGCTGCCCATCTGTCTCATTTTAGGAACTCTGTTTTCTGTTTATTTACTCTTACTCTTTTCTTAAGGTTATACTCCATGTTTGCCACTCCTATCTTCCTGCTTCTTGAAATAATAACACATAACTTTCTCTGGCTACTAAGTGCTACTTCTTAGTATGTTATTTAGAGATTATATCATTACTATTTTTATCAGGAATCCCAATTCTGTAATGTCATCCCCTATCCTGCCTATAGAAGACAACTACTGCTGAGCTTCTTGATGATACAAATGTCGCTCTTCATAGCACATTTCTTATCATTTGATAAATTAAGTGTCCACTGGGTTAGCCTGTAGACTGTAGTTACTGGTGTTTCTAGTCTTATGTACATATATTTTTTTCCTTAGGCATGGCCAATATACTGAGTCATTTGATCTCCTCCTCCATCTTCCATGGTAGTTCTGGAATTTCTTCCTCACTTAGCATGGGTTGCATATTTTTCCAGGCTTCCAAGAACCATCCTAACAGCTGTTCACACCATCTCCTAGAATATGTGCTAGGGTTTTAAATTCTGTATCACAGAAGAGTGCTCCCATATCAACTAACTACTGCATGTAAATGTATATTCTGTGATCTGTTGTCAAGGAGCCTCAGGCTCCATGTTGTGCATACCCTCCCACCTCTTTCAGATATTTCAGCAAGTAAAGTGATGCCTCCTCTCTTAGCAGTCCCATAGCATCCCTGTTCTGGTCACGCTGGTATTTGATGCTTAATATTTGTCTTGTTGTCAGGGGAGGTGATGACAGCCAATCCTGAGGATAAACAAGGATTATTGATAAGAAACTTGCATTTTTCCAGGTTTCTACATGATCTTCAAGTTAGGGGTATGATGGGTACTACCTTGTAAAAAGAAAGGTTAGGCCACTTCTCTTGGCTAGAAAGAATCTAGGCAATCTAATTTCTGAATTGCGTCTATCCAGATATTCACATATCACTACCACAACTCTCAGCGTTCTGATCATGGAATAGGAGACCAGTCTTTTCTGAAGTCTGGTGCTTTTATGAATAACTGCCAGTCCTGGTCCTTTGTTCTCCTTGCTCTCTGGCAGCAGATTAGATCTCTTTAAATCTTAAAAAAGAGGCCCTCTGGCTTTCACTTTTGCCTGAAATTGGCAATTAATCAGTGTGGTATTTGCTTTCACATAGAACTGTTAAAAAAAATTGTACTGAAGAAATTGAAAAAAAAATTTGTGCTAGCCCCTGAGATAGTGCTCTGCCTCTAGCAGATTATTTCATTTAATCCTAACAACAATCCTGCAAAGGAAGCAATGTTATTGTAAAATTTTAATCTGAAGAAATTTAGATCATTTATCTCAAATAGTAGAACAAAGTACATAGACTGTTGGAGACCTACTTGCAAAATTGAGAAAATCTGTCCTACATTTTTAGTTTATTCTAGAAATGAGATCATATTCTACCCTAGCACTGTCTTCTAAGGTTTTTTTTTTTTTCTTAAGCTTCCCACAGGTTTAATAGTCCCCAGTCCATCTCTCATGTCTCTAATGTAACCCATATATTTCCACCTTATCAACCTTAAGACTTGCAGTTTCACATTTGTTTCTAGGGTTACTTGACAGCTTTTTAACTATTGTTTAATATTTGTGGTCTTAAAACTAATTCCATATCCTCACCAAGTCATGCAACATGTTAAAAAAGATGTTTATGCCTCATTATTACTTTCTTTGTGACTGTAAGATTTGGCAAAGTTATTCTGATTAAAAGAAGGGTTACATTTGCAATTTGGCTATCCTTATGAGCTGAACACATATATTTATGCCATTAAATAGAATGATAATATTAGAACTATCCTATAAGAAAGAAGTTCAAGTCTTTTAATTTAGTAATTATTATTAAGGAAATCTATCATAAGTTAATGAATAGAGAAATGATTTATATCTAAATGTATTCATTACATAAAAGGAAATTATATAAAATCCAAATTTAGGCAAGTGCTTAAATTAATCATGGCATTAAAAATTACATTGAAATTATAATTATCACTCATTAAAAGTATTGTCATTAAAAATTATCGGTTGCAGTATTTTTTACATTCATGGTTTCACTTCATTTATTGAAGTATGATTGACATATAATAAGTTTAAAGTGTACATGTTGATTTGATATATTCATATATTACACTATGAAGAATTTTTGTAATATTTAGAATGTTTATATGAAATTACATGAAGAAAGTCAATAAAACTACAAAAACAATGTTATTTTTGTATGCACATGTACATGAGACGTATAAAAAGTGATTATCTCAAAAATGAGATAATCAGTTTTTACATTATTTCTATTTTCCTAAATTTTCCAAAGTTAATTTGTATTACTTGAAATTCAAGAAATACATTATTTCAAAGTCTTTTATTAAAAAAATTTTTTACTGCTATTTATCCCTAATGCCCTAAGGCAGTAGGATCATTAGATAAATTTATTGATATGTATAAACTGAAGCTAAGGAAACTTCCACATAATTTAAAGATGTCAATATCAGAATATTTGAATGATTTAGAACAAAGATAAGATATTATATAAAACTATGAGTAAAATATTATGATTTTAAAAGAAAAAAACACTAAGACAATGATGCAATATGATATTCAGGTAAAAAGCACAGTGGATTTACTTAGCAGCATATAAATGAAAAAAATCACTTGCTTTAAGTCTGCTAACATTACTGTTATTCATATAAACTACTGATATTGATTTTTTTCCACCACAGATTAGCTGATTTATAAGTTGGCATTCAGTACTGTATATGGTAAAGATTTGGGTATTATTTGTACACATATGGACACATTTCTTTAATTCTAAGAAAATTTCAGCTGTTCTTTTTCTACATGTATATATAGCAGCCAACTGCTCGTTTTTCATTTAGAACATCCTCTAGTCTTTAACCTTTACTGTTATTTGACTATTCCATTAATATGCGCAGTCGTACATTAGAAATATGTTAAAACCAGAATTAAATGTCTCGGATGAAAGCTTATAACATCACATCATTTTCTGTGGAAGACTTTAATTAATTGAAATCTGAAAATATTAAATGACTATAAGCATTTTTTATACCATTATAATTTTCCTGTTTTAGAAATTAGAGAGAGATGGTTTGAAATAGTGAAGATAGTTAGATATTAGATTCTTACTATACTCCAAACATAGGATTAAGCATATTACTCATTTATCCATTTTTTCACTAATATTATTGTACTAATACTATGTGACAAGCAATGTGTGGTAAATTAAATCAAAAGAAAGTGAAAAAAATAATCTAGTAATAAAATAAAGTATAGTGAATGCTATGATGGGAAAGTATTGATGATATAGAAATACATACTAAAAGCAACATATCTTATTTGAGATATTAGGGAAGTCAGAAAATACATAATTTTAAGCAGACACTTGAACAATGAGAATGAGATAGATATTTGTATTTTCAGGTTTCTGGTTGAGTAACCAGATGGTTTTGAAAAGCTAAAAGCATATCTCAGTATAAAAATTACAATGGAATTAACTAATTATTGGCCTGATTACTTGGCTTTTGTGTCTTTCCTGCCAAGTTAAAAACACCATGAGGGCAGGGAACATCTCTATTTTGTTTCCTCTTTTATTCTTGAGATTGAGCTGGGTTCCTGGCACACAGTAAGAACTAAATAAATGATTATTTGTGGGGGAAAATGGAGAAGGCAAGAAAGACATGAGGCTGAGGACAAACTCCACATTACAGGGATACATGAATGCTCATCTTCATAAAAACAAAAACAAAAACAAAAACATTTTACAGTTGAGGAAACTGACTCAGCTTTTCAAATAATGCTAACACTCCAAAAGAGGGTATATAGTAGAGTGAGAGTAGCAATTAACTTCACTCTAAAGCCAGTGTGGTTTCCAATACACATGATGACTCTTGAAAGAAAACCAACCATAAGCCTCGTTCTGAAGTATAAAGCCAAAAGACCCAGGGAACGTTTGCTTCAGTTCTCTATCAACCAAGCTATCCAAAATTCTGAGAAAAAGAATCATTTGATTAAACTCTAAGTAAGAACATAAAATTACCATTTAATAGCTAATATTCTACCTATTTCCGTATTATTGATATTACTATCTCTCAATAAAAAGCAGTGTTTAAAATTCCAGCCATACTCTTGAAACATTATTTTCAGCTCCTTCGTAGAACTCAAATATAGAAATTAATTCCTCCGATAACTCTTCTGCTTTTCCGTAATATCTTTTTCATTCCTTTCTTGTTCATCTTATTTTAGTATTATATTTAATTAAACCTTTTGCTGATTCCAGTTTGTTTAACTTCTTCACCTTACTTTACTGGTACATCAATTCTCTCTCACACACAAACACACACACACACGGACACAAACACACACAGACACAAACACAGGCACACAGAGTTAACGCCACTTGGATAAAACTGAATTATTTCAAATATGTGAATAGTTTCTCAAAATTTTTAACTGCTTTAAAATTAATTTTAAAATCCTACTTGGGAATATCAGCTCTAAGAAAAAAAGAGTAAAAATCACTTAGATTTCAGGCAAACTTAGGATGTCTTAATCTAATCTTCAAAATTAAGTCCTAGAGTTAAACTAGGTCTTATCCATTCTTTTTAACCCTTGGAAATTTATCTGCTATTTCTCTCTGCTATTCTCATGCAAAATGGAAATAATTTGGGTAAATATTTAAATATATACTACTTCAAAAACAAAGTCAACTAGACTGGCAATCTAATAATCTTCTCTGTTAAGAACTAGTTGATCTATGACAATTACCATAGAACCTTTTGCTTTCTCATATTTGTCTTATAAACTGAGAAACCTAAATAGTGATGACTACTATAATTGGATCATTGACAAATCAGGGCCCTCGAAATTATAGCAATGCAATATGCTAGACCACTGACAAGAAGACCTTCTCATTCCTGAAGCTAGTGGCAATTGTGACATCTGATGGATCACAAACCACTAGACCTATAAAGAGATGCTGCTGTTAAACAAGTTCAGAAAGCTTTGAATTTCAGCTTTTGAACAGTAATTCCAAATATATATCTATATACATAAGAGAGGTTACTGGCTTTAAAAATCAGTTCATTCTAATCATGACTGTCCTTTCTCCCCATGTCACCCTCAAACCTAACTACCAGGGTTAACTTTACTTAACATGATCAGAAAAGTAGGGTAAGAGAAGACATACAGTTAAGTGGATTAAGTTAACTAATGAATCGTAATGGCTAACAAAAAAGAATGAGATAACAATCTCATACAGTATTTTTATGAGCAACATATAACTTAGAGTGAGAGGAAAGTCAAAGATAATGCAATAATAATAAACTATACAAACTTCAAACTATACAAACTATCATCAAAATAGTTTTGTGTCTTTAGCCATGCCACCCTGAGCAAGCCCGATCACGTCTGATCTTGGAAGCTAAGCAGGGTCGGGCTTGGTAAGTACTTTGATGACAGACCACATAGACCAGGCATAAACAATAAAAAATAAAGGATTATAAGCTGACAAGGTCCTTGCAATCTGTAAGCTCAACCAAGGATTGCCTCACTGAAAAAGAAAAAAGAAAAAAGAAAAAAAAAGTTTTGTACTATTTTCAAAACTAACCAATTTCAATAATATAAACTCTTACTAGGCTTGAAATAGGCTTACTGTCAGTGACAAATTTCTGTTTTTCAAAAGCTGAAAATTCTATAAAATTGCCATTAAAATTCACAGAATATTGAAATAGACATTTTATTTCTTAGTTTAAAAATTAAAAATAAAATGACATCTATGAACTATAAGATCACTACGAGACACTAAACTGATAATGGTTACTTACCAAGAGAAATATCTGTGAACTAAACTTGGCTAACAATTGAAAAGAAAATAATTTGCTTAGATTCTAATATAAAAATATCAAGCCAGCAATTTCTTTTTCTGAAGCTCATCTCATTACCTGGCCTCCTGAGGCAGAAAAATGGATATAAGTGAATGCTATGAGGTTTAACACAAAGCTGAACTGTGGAATGTTATACTGTGACAAGAAAATTTGGGAATATTGCAGAAATCAAAATGCTCTTAATGATGCAATTAAAAAAAATCTATAAACACTGCACTATAAAAATAAGCTGTCTTACATTAACTGAGTGTAATGATGCTAAATATAGACCCTGACAGCCTAGGTGGGTCTCAAAAAAACATATAAACTAAAGATAAAAAGATAATTCATCTGAACAGTAGTCATTTTAACTTGAAGCAAATACATAAAACTTACCTTTAACATGAATTACAGGTTGATTTGTTATTTGTGAAAAAAAAATGCAGCCTCCTTTGCTTGAGGTGTATGTGTATAAGAAGTATTGTCTGTGTGTATATGATATTAGTTCTACAAGAGGAAGCTGTGTAGCAGATAGGTAACAAAAAATAAAGCAAAACAAGAGTGAAGAAGCCCATTTTCCAATCCAGGATTTCATTAAAACTTTACATTATCTGTGTACATGATAACTTTCTCCCTTTCATACTTGATAGATTCTTTTTTCAATCCTCATTAACTTTCATGATGGCAAAAAAAATGCATGAAAATTTTAAGCAAGGTACTTGAAAATTCTGCAGCAAGAGCTAGGCCATATACACGTGAAGGCCTCTGAGCCACATCATTCTTCATAAAGAAATGACTGAGTGTTTACCCGGAGCCAGTGTTCCAGTGTAAGTCACAGCTGACCTTTGGAATTTCTATCACTGTTTTGGCTGACTTTCTTTGATGCTTGTAAGTTAATAGAGAGTGTACCGAGATTCAGTGGATATATTTGAAACTTAACACAAGAACACGGCAACCTAAGACCAGGTTTGTTCTGAGCAAAGAAACATTAAACAGTAATGAAAAAAAAAAAATTAAGTGGGGAAGTAAACCAGTGTTCATATAGTAAATATGGCAGGTAAGTTATTTTATTTAATGAAGTGGAAAGAGGCACAGTGCCAAAAAGATCAGTAATCAGGAAGAAAGCAGTTTCTCAATTCAAGGCTAATATCCATTTATAATTATGGAAGAATGAACATGCTTTTATGTGAAATATTCTTCCTAAAATTAAAAAAAAGCCAAAAAAAAAAAAACAACAACAAACTAAACTTAGAGAGGAAAAATAGTCATAACAACTAAGGAAAACTTCCTTAAAGGAAATATGCAATTCCTTAAAAAAGAAAGAAAGAAAGAAAATATATGTCATTATATTATGTTACATTACATTATAAATAAACTTTGTCATTTAAGGAAATACTTTGCCATTACTCCCTTAAGTAAAGCATTTCCTTTCTTTGTTTCATAATGTCTCTGGAAGGAATGCTTTACTCGTGTTTAAAAAAAAAAATCATTTTTAAAATTGGCACTGGATATATAGGAAAATTGATCTAAGATGATTCTAGATAGCTGGAGTAAATAAACATCCCTATTGCCTAGCAGCCTAGCTGTGGTGACCAAATGGTATAATTAGATCTTAGGCTTCTCATACTGTCCACAGTATATAATCTTTAGAATTTGCACAAAGTCCCTTTTGAAGTAATTTTCTTTTTGGCTGATGATTCATTCAGTGCTGAGAATAAAGGGCAAAAGTGACCTACGATCATAGATGTTACATTAAGTAAAAGATATCTCTAGCTAGCTATCTTTCTATACACAAAAACTTAATATTTAACTTCATCATGTGGAGCTTTTCAATATGTAGGGAAATAAGGTGATGTAGAGTAATTGTTAGGTGGCTTTCAGTTTATAATCAATGGTCAAGAAATCCAGCTCTGAGAAAGCTGCAATTAACTTGAGTCTGAAGAATAAGGAAATAGTTATGTGGCAAGCCAATAAAAGTGTGTTGCAGAAAGAGAAGGAAATTCAAATGCAGAGATTCTGAAGTGGGCAAGGGTTTTTGTTGTGTGGTGGTGGTGGTGGTGGTGGTATTTTTTGTTGTTGTTGTTTTTGGTTTTTTGTTTTGTTTTTTTATGTTTTTGCTTGTCTATTTGAATAAGAGCAAGGAACTCTATGAGCCTGGAGTGAAATGAGCAGGAGGAAAGCAGGAGACAGACATTGGGAGGTTATTGAGAGGTTTTCAGTAGGGAGCAACATGATTTAATAAATAGTTCAACTGTTTTAAACAAAATATGGTACACATGAACACCAATGTCTGAATGAAAAGTACATTTTGCAATTTAACACAAAATGATCACCTGTGTAAATACCACCTAATAATAGAGCATTGGCAGCACCCCAGAAAATTTCTTTGTCTGCCCTTCATCTGCAAGCCTCTATCCTCTACCAGGAACCATTATTCTGACTTTGATTATAAATGCTTTCTTGATTTTCCTTCCAATTTTAACACATAAGAACAAATCCCTAAACATTGTAGTTGAATTTGTGTGTTAAAATAAATAGTCACTTAGTATTTATTCTCTTTTTTTTTTTTGTCTGCATTCCTTTAGTTACTTTTACATTTGTGAAATTAGCTCATTTGTTGTCTTTGGCTTTAGTTTGTTCATATTTGTTGCTATATAGTATTATAGAGATGAAGAGAATCAAAACAAAACTGCAGTCCCTATGAGAATTTGCCTGTTTCTGGTTGGCTGTTATTACTAGAGTACTACCATTCAGAGGTCCCAACATAAGACAAGGGGTGTTCCGAGCCACCACTTTGGTGCCCTCAAACTCAAGACCATTAGTCTGACAAAAAGTATTCTTCACTCTATTAGTCACCCAATGAATGAAAGCCCACAGGGCAAAAATAGCCCCCCTCTTCGAGATCTCTGTCCTTAGTCAGATGATAGCCCAGTTTCTTCGCTCTTGTCTTATCTTTCTAAAACTTCAAATAGATGGATTTATACAATACACAAGAAATACACACATATCTGTGCATGTGTGTATATATGGATATATGTATAAGTATGTGAATATGCATATGCCCATATTTAACCTTGAGGAGAATGAATTAAGTGGCAAGAGTTAAACATATGATGTAAATTAGATCAATACTGTCATTGCCTGCACGATATAGAAAGATGTCTTTGGGTATGATAGCTGTGAAAAGAGAATTTTTGTTCTTCGGAAGAAATCTCAGGACTTCCCACTTGTTAGGGTATGTAGGATGCAAGAAAATAGAGGAGTTAAGGAAATTTTTTTTCCAAGGGAATATTATGTCTAAGATCAACTATTTCTATCCCATTGCTACTAGGTATAATAGTCAAATATGATTTTTGTTCTTTGGTGTTATTATGTAACATTTTATTTTAGAATATATTCTTAGATTTTAGGTTTTGGAAATATATTTATAAGATGATGCATGCATTAAGACAAAAAAAAAGTCAAGTACCACAAATAGATGAACTAAAGGAAAAGTACAGCCTTTTATTTTTAAATCTTTTCTATTAAAATCATGTCAAACATATACAAATATATTGCAGAGCGTATGTGCCATATGAAACTCTGATAGGAAAGCTAAAGTCCAATCAAATTTGCATCCAGTTAAAAGATTACCTCAAGAAAACCCATCTGGCTCAAAACAAATGCCATATTTGACTGATAAACCAATATCTAATGCTTTTCTGTGCTGAGCAAGTCATTGAATTCAACAGACATTAGCTGTAGTTGAAATGACGTACCTCAAAGTTTATTGTTGATCATAGGACTAAGACTATGCAAAACCAGGAAACTAAAAATGAGTAGAGCTATAGAGTAGATGTTCTTATGAATGATGCATTTGTTAAAACTGAAATTCTGGATGTCTTTTAAAAAGTTGATGTGTTTAAGATTAAAATTAAGAATTGCAAGTCATAAAAAAGAAGAATTTAAAGTAGGAAAGGATATAAAGTTGAGATTATTGTAGATCTGACTGAAAGTATTCAGAGATTTATAGAATAGTTAACTTTATCAAGTAGGTTTATAATGGTAAATTACTAATGAAAATAAGTGATCATTTTCACAATGGGCTTTAAATGTAGAGTAAGTGATATATGGGGTGATTATAACAGCGTCATTGTATGTATCAGTACACAAATTATATCATTACCATTTAAGAAATGTCATAATGATGATTAGTAGAGAAAGAAGTGAAATCGAAAGAATGAAGCACACTTTGCTATTAAATGGCAACATTTGAAACAATAGTAACATCTAACATAGGGAAAAAAACATTTGATGAGGTAATTTTTTAGGAAATACATCACATTGGATTTGAATATGTTGGTGAACTTTGGACATTTCACTAGAGGTATTTTGTAATTCTTGGTAGATTTCTTTCAGCAATCATAGAAGTGTGACTATACATTCTTCTTTGTGTTTTTGGAAGTAGTTGGCATATGAAGATAGTGACCACATGCCCTGTATTATAGGGGACCTAAATTTTGTTCCTATGGTTCTAAATACAATGATTTTTTTTTTTTTTAGTTTAGTGTTTTGTTTTTGTTTGGGCTCAATAATCTTCACAAATATAACATAAATTATTGGCAGTATTTCAGTCCTTAAAATGTTTCAAAAACTATTCTGGAAGATTGTGATGCGTTGGTGAAATGACTTGTTATAGAAATGTAGTTCTACATATTATACCAGCTTTCCTTCATAAGCGGTTTTTTTTTTCATTTACTTTTCTCCCCAGAAACTCTACGTTGTAGCCAGTCTAGAACTGTTACAGTTTGTTTACTTTTTCTTTCTGCTACTACCTACCTTTCCTCCAATATGCCACATCTACAGCCACCCCTCCACTATCATTGGAGAGCTAAGAAATAGAATTATGAGAATTAGTTAGTATTACAGAAAATAATATGAAGTTCTTGAAACAAGGTAGAGGGAGGATTTAAGATTGAAATACTTTTTTCCTGGGAAGCTAGAATTGGCACTAAGTTTTGACAGTATTGAAATAAACTATTGCAGAAAACATTGTCCAGGAAAAAAACAAAATAAGTGAAATTACAGGTCCCATAGCCCTGAACTCAGTAGATAAATGGAAATAAGTAAAAATTTGAAGCATAAAGTTGTTTTAACAGACTCATATTAGACAAATGTAGGTTTTAGGCTTTGGAAACATATAATCTAAACACTTTTGGTCCCTGAACTTCCTTAAGGAAGTATAAGGAAAAATATCATTCATTCGTAATTGTTAAATAAAAAAAAGAAAGCTAATATAAAAATGCCCGGTTGAAGAAACATTTATTTGAGATTGAATTTCAGTCTAAACATGATCAAAGATGGTGACATACAGCTAACTGAAAGCAAAATATGTTACCAAATAGTTCATTCAGTATGATGCCTTTTTTATAATAAAAAAACACATTTTAAATACATATCACCATCTTTATATTCTTTACTTATCTGCAGAGAACCTAGTCTGTGCCAGGAAGTAATCTACCTGCTAAGGAAATAGTGTTGATCTAGAAAAATAATGTATTTTTTTCTCACATTAAGCTCTTGGGAGGAAGAAGACAGCAAGGAAAGACATTTGATACCCACTGGCAGATTTCTTCCCCCAACGCCTGGTGATCTTCTTTAGAAAGATTTGTGAAACCTCCTTGATCTAGAGGTTACGTGACTTTCTGGTTAGTTTCTTTTGAGCTCCCATAAGATCCTCTGAAACCTCTACTAAGGTTCTTCTTACTGTGCGATCTCCTTTTTGATTCTCTTATCGAACTTTTGAGTCACTAGAAAGCCAATCTGGAGTCCTATTCAACACTCTATCCCCAGGGTCATTCCATAATAGATTTTCAGTAATTTTTAACTGATTGAATAATAGACAACCACCAAACACTTCACAAGTTGCAATAAATTGTATGTCTTAAGAAATTATATAAAGAAAAAAGAAAAATATTCTCTATTAGAAAATCACAATGAATGGATGTCAGATACAATGAAACAAGCATTTTTATTATCCCTTATAAACTTTGACTGAATAAACTTACACTCATCCTGATGTCCTTCTAATCTCTTATACTTTCTCATTAGCACTATTTCAACATTTCAAACCTTTCAGTTTATTCAAGGCATAGTATAACACTATTCACATCACAGTGACTATCAGTGGGAGACCACAGGGTCTACACACTTGACACTATTGGGGTAGCGAGTAGCTGTCTTTAACACTCCAAGAAGTTCTCGAGAGTGTGGTAAACAGAACATGACTCTCTTATCCTAATCTTCAGAATATGTGAATATGTTTTTAGATAGCAAGGGAGAATTAGGTTACAGAAGGAATTAATGTTGCTCATCAATTGACTTTAAAGAGATTATTCTGTGTTATCCAGGTGACATCAATGTAAGGGTCTTTGTAGTCAAACGAAAGAGATAGAAGAGGAAAAACAGAGAGATGATAAAGCCTGAAAAAGACTCAACCCAACATTGTTGGCTTTGAAGGGGGCCATGAGCCAAGCAATGCAGATGGTGTCTAGAAACTGGAAAAGACGAGGGAATGGATTCTCCTCTAGAGCCTCCAGAGAGGAACACAGGCTGCCAACACTTCGATTTTAGTTCAGTGAGACCCCATTTTGGACTTTTGCCCTCCAGAACTGAAAGATGAAAAAATTGCATTGTCTAAGTCACTAAGGTTGTGCTAATTGTTTTAGCAATAGAAAACTAATAAAAGGGAAGCAAGTAGTCAACCCAGACTATAAAAAGTCAGAGAGGCAAGTTGTAAAGACTCAGCAAGAACAGCATAAGGACTTTGAAATTTATTCAAAGTGCAGTAGGAAGGCATGGGTGGTTTTAAACTGGAGAGTTTTAAAAAAATAAACTCAGTCTGCTCTGTGGAGGATGGATTATAGGCATGCCTGGAGGATATCACCTAGAAAAAGTATGCAAATAGAAAAAGGAAGGGAGCCCAGGAAGAGATGAGGAATAGACAAAAAAGAAAAAAAAAAAATACCGGAAGGCCAAACCATATGTTGCCATTAGCTATTTCTGGTGGTGACATGACAGATGATTTATGTGTTTTTTTTTTATTTTTTTCTTTCTGTTTTACAAGTTTCTTTATTGAGCATACTTTACATGGAGATTTTAAAAAATAACAATAAATGGCATACCATATGGAGGATAAATCAACTACAGGTGTAAGATAGTAGTTCCTATCCTGTGAAGAAAGAAGACGTTGGGTAACCCAAGATAGAATGAAATGCAGAAACCATGGGAAGATTGCAGTTTTACCTGTTTGCCTTCATCTTGGCAGGTACAAATAGAAGCTGGGCACTGAGATATTTTTATCACGCACCTGCAAATTCAAGTAAACTGTTCTTGATATGGTTTCTGAGGAATTTTTCTCTTTTTATGTGAGAGAATCTATAAAAGAAACTTATCTCCAGACTGTTCAATAATTGCTATTTCACTAAGCATAATGTATTAAGCTAAATATGTGCATATTCAACACATAGCAATATCTTCAATCAAAAGATAAAGAAAATATTATTTTTAGAACATGTACTCAAAGGCCATGCTCATAGGTGCCAGCTGAAGTTTTTTTTTTTTTTTTTTTTTTTGTTTCTTTTTCTCTCTTTCATCTTAAGAATGATTTACACACAATCATTTGAGTTTTCTGTCTTTGATTTGGCCATCTGGGAAACCCAGAACACTGGATGACTCATTTTTGATCAAGCATTTTACGTCATGCAGAGATGGCCTAAAGTGAAACCAGTAGTGGTCAGAGCTCAGTGTATTTATCTTGTTCTTTTTTTTATAAAATAAGTAGTACCACTGTCAAAACCAGAACCTCTAAAGAAACCAGATTTTGAAATCATAAACCTCTCATTTCATGATTTGAAATCAGAAAGCAGGTACACAGAGGCATTAAGTGCAGAGAGTTTCAGTATTATGGGGGTGGGGGAATGGCAGCACAATTCCTCCATAAGTAAGACCACCCAAGGTCTGAATTAGAATGAGCCATTTAATAAAAATGCACTCTCACCTGCTGGTTTAAAGATTGATATTCCCAAAGAGGGAGTGGCATAAATCTGTCTAAAAATTGGTTTCCTATTTAGGGGTTCCAAAACACTGCTGAAATATGCCTTTTATTTTGTTACAAATTATATATATTTTAAAAAACCAGGTTTGAATTGCAGTCAATCCAAAATATGAATATGAGCAAATAGACTTCTGCTGACACAGAATGAGAATATTGCTACAACACTTTTCACAGTTTGAATGTACTTAAAATACTATGAGAGAGGCAACCCCATAACATTCCGCATTCTGAGTCAGTGCTGACATTGCAGCAGTGAAAACCCAGCAGGAGGGGAAAATGACAACATAAATGAATCATGTCATATCTACCATAGATGAAAATGCAATGAATGAGAGTACTTCTCATGGAGAGGACTCTTGATTTAAACATTGTAATTAATATTTTTTCAAAACACATTCACAATTATTTCTTTAAACCCAAAAATATTAGTCTAAGATGACTTTTGACAAACAGAACAAATAAGTTGTCACAATTTCCATTGCTTTCTATAACACTGATAAACATAACATTCAGACTTCAAAAGTGAGTATTTGTACCTCAGAGATTGTGCTTCTTTTGTGAAGAAATTGAAAAGAGGTAAATAGTAGATACTGCTAACAATTTCCAAAAGTTAGTGTGTCTGAAACTCCCGAAATTAGCTCTTGGCTCTCTATACCAGTGTTTGCTTTGTTGTCTAAAATTACATTATGGTCTGCTGCTTAGAGAAGCAAAATGTTTAGGGCAGCAAGATATGTGTTGCCTATGTATAAGGTTTGTGATTTTTACTAGTAATGGCAGAATTTTCTACTTGTATTGAATAATTCACCTGGATGTATTCCTGATATTTACTAGTTAAAAATTTATAAAAATTTTCTGAAAATAAAATTTTAAAATTGAGACTTTTAGTGGGTTCCATAAAAGTGATTATATTAAAATGTTCTCTCATCAAAACAAATAGTCCTAGGCCTTTAGGTCTCTAAAACTATAGGTTCCCTGTAAAACTGATTGGAGAATTCACTCAGAGGAAGATTGAAGATTCCTGAACCAAACCAAATTTGGGATTACCAAGGGACCAAAATTTGAGAAGACATTTAGGAACAATTTTACTTCAAGTTTGTGACTACTTGAGATATAAATGATTTTTTTTTTTTTCATATATCTGGGCCAATATTGAAGAAATTTCTTGACTTTGCAAGTTAGGACATTGACATATGCTTGACAATGAAACTTGTCTGCTTTAAAATAGAGTGATATTTTGGTAATTCCTACCTAATACTATAGGCATGGAACAATGGATCTGTTATTTGTGGTCATTTTGCTTGACCATGAAGTTACAGTCCATCCAAATGCCTATTAGTCTAACGTTTTCTACTTTAGCCCATAGTAGCAAGCAATTACTCTAGCTTACACCTGGAAATTATGTTGCCCATTTCTACCTGTGGTAAATTGTACCATGGTTTATAAAGACTTTGTCCTGATAAGAGAAAGAGTTACATTCTGTCATTTTACCTATTAACTTCCAGTGTGGCACGAGACTCTCTTTGCCCAACAGCTTGCGAACAGAAGTAGTTGACTGTCCTCTGGGCAGAACCTTTAAGAGCAAGTGTGTGGTTGGTGTGTCCCTTTTTTCCCACTGTCACAACAACCAGTAATGTTTCAGATAGACTGAAGAAATATGCAGCCAATGTACAACTCATTTTGGACATGTAGCATAAATGGAAAATGAAGCTTTGTTTGTAAGCCACCAAGGTATTGCATTCTTTGTGAAAAAAGATCACCTAGCCATTCTTGACCAATATAACAATCATCTCTCCCATTTCATAGGTTTTCTGAGACCAAAAGTAAAGTCCAAGAAGTCACCCTTAGACTAGCTTTTCAAATTGTAAAAGATTAACTTTCAACCAGTCTCTGGAATTCAATTCAAGTTCATGTTTTTCACAAAGGGATTAGAGATAAAATTTGCACTCTTCTATTTTCCAAACTCTTTTTCAAATGCAATGTATTGAAATATTGAGGCTGCTTGAAATAAGGCTACAGCTTTTCAACCCAGAGGCTGTTTGAGTTTGGGGGTTAGACTGGGGCTTCTTTTTCTGCTGTGCCTGTGAAATGAGCAAGGAGGTGGTCCCAACTAACCGACTGCTTTCATGTTGGTTGTGATGTATAAGATTTATGAAGTGCTATACATTTTTGGTTTGGGCTATGCATTTGGTTTTGTACATTTTTGAGTGTCAATTATTAAGTTTGTAGTTCACGTTGAACTCTAGAGTCAAACTTAAGGGCAGAGGAATACTTGTTTTTCCTTGATGATAATGATCAGATTTGTAAAGTTCTCAATGCCTTTCATCAAGGTATTTGCTGAGAAGACACCAAGATAGGTTTCTCTAGCATACTACATTACAGAATGTCTTCAGTATTTTATTGCCTTTTCTTATTTATTTAACTTTATTTTTTAAAGTTTAGTGATAGAAAAGGAAGAGATTTTTTTAAACTAAGACAGTGATTTCCTAATGATATTTCTTTTTTTGTTATAGCATGTTACCATGACTTTGATAGAAATTTATAAGTGATTACTCTTCAAATCACTTATAACAAAACATGTATTGATTAATGTGTTATTAGTCAGTATCTATCATTTCAATAGAGCATATAAATGGCAATGAAGTGTTTAATTTTTAAACAGGATTTTAGTGTGGTATGTAATATAAATACATACTTACACAGATATATTGTTCAGAAACTGCCTGTGTTTGTGAATTATATTCAAATATTTTGCCTCAGTTTTTAGGCAGTTTACTTTTATTGATAATTATTTAATGCATTTCTCTAGTTAAAGTCAAGGATAATTATATTTGTCCCATTACTAATGTCCCTCTTCTCCCACTGGAAAAAAAATATTAAAAATTAGGTGTTTCTTTTTTAAGCATGAGTCTCTGTTACGACACTTCAAACAATTTCCAAAATATCTACACCAAATATTGAGTTTAGTATTAAATCAATCATTTGCCTTCAATCTATCATTATTTTAAAAGGCTGATTCTATAATAAACAATGTGTCTTGGGAAATTAGAAGAAATCTGTTCTTAGATTCTGAAGAACTATGCCAAAGAACAGCATGCTACAAACAATATTCCAAAACTCGGTCGTTGTCACATCCTTCTGTATCACTGTATGTGCTAAGGGCTAAGTTTTGGCTGAGGCCCAGCCCATGTGGTGCTATCGCAAGCCTTGCATTCAGGAGCAACAGTGCATATGGGTGTGGGCTGTTCTTTCTGGTAGCAGAACCAGACTGACCCACCACAAACATCAAGGAACCTCCTGTTTGGATACGTCTGTCTGTAGGGAGGTTTCCAGCTGGTCTATTTGCTATACATTGGATGCTATCATGTAAACATGAAAACATTGAGGGAATTGCCCATGGAGTCTGACTAACAACCAAAGGCTGACTTTGGCTACTCTACAAAGACAGAATGATGAAAGCAAAAGAGAATAGAAAAAAGGGTGTGAATAGGTGGATGACTGAAAAGGAAATATAGGAAAGCAGAAATAAAGTTGCAAGAAAGAAAATAAGAGTGGGTAATGGCTAAAAGTGCAAGGGTATTTTACTCCTGAGAATTATATTGGTCAAGAAGTAAGTAGCAGCAATTCCTAATTAGGCCTAACTACTAAAATATCCTTGCGTATATTTATATATTTTAAATAAACTCTAATATTTATTAAATCGTAAATTTTGTAATCAAAAAGAAAAATGTGGATCAATACAAGGATATATTTTAGTAGTTAGGCCTAATTAGGAATTGCTGTCATTTACTTTTCAAATTAGGAATTTGAACTCAGTGTAAGAGCTCGGTATATGAAACGTACCATAGGCATGGCACTAAAAGTTATTACAAAATAAATGTATCATAATCTTTCTCTCCCAGGCCAGAGCAGTCCAGGGCTATAACCTCAGAGATAGGCCTCACTTACAAAATGTCAGGAATTCTAACACCCTCAAATTCTTCCCAACCAGTTCAGGAAGTTCGAGGTACGATTTTTTATATGTTGGCAAACATGAACTTCTTGGCTTCATGTCTTCTTCTGATCCTAATAACATAAGAATCTTAAGAAAACTCCTTGCAAAGAAACCAAGTACCCCTGAAGGGTCATAGCCTCAGCTGTCACTGCCATTTTCTTTTCACCATATGCTGCAGTGTATCCCAATGGGACCACTGTGGAAATGGGGCAGTGCAGCCCTGCCATGAGGTAATATTACATCTGAGATTCTCACCCTTGGGTGTACTTCACAGTAGCTTCTATGAGGTCTGAATACTCTTCTATGAAATTCAAATTAATATGCCTTAGATCTAAGCATGTTAATTAAATATTGAACATTTTGACACCAAGTTCTAGAAGGTTCTATATCAGGACCTATATGTTCTAAGATCTCTACACTCAACCTTTTTCTGTTCCTGTCTCACTACTTCACCTCCTAGTTTTGAAAGATGTGTTACTTAAAAGCTTTAAATGAAGACTAGCGGTTGTCACCGTATTCTTGTTGAAGATCTAATACCACATTCATGTGTTCACAGTGACTCAGTTTCTTTACCATAAGTCATGTAAACCATGCAACAGAGATAGGTAAAAAACAATAGGTAAATGAATGAGTACTCAAGAAATCTTCATTGTGCATCTACTGAATGCCAACCATGGTGACAGGCATTTAGAATAACAGAAGTTCCTAGAAGTTTCCATTAAAAATTCTGGATATAAGACAAAGTAACATCACAAACCCTACTTCTCTGATTTAAAACTAACTTTAATAAAAGAGAAATACTCAAATGTAGAACTCAAGAAATCATTAAAACATCTTAAAATGGCACATAGTAGAGAAACCAATATAGTCTTAAAACTCGTAGTTTTTATTTTGTCAGATATAGGTAATATACTTAAAAGCTAACTTTTATTCTATGCCATGTTGGAATTTTAGAGTCTGTAGGTCCTGAGTGATACATTCCATCATAATAAGTTAACAAATCTGTTTTCTAATGGACAAAAAGTAATATATTTTCAATCATAATCACAGCATTTTAATGCTGAAAGAGATGGTAGAGAGCACATGGCCCTATATCTCCCCACCCCACTAAAAATAAGCATACTTTTTTAAGGTCCATATGTTTATATTTCACTTTATATGTGAAGATGTGACCAGTGGGAAAAGTAATGTATGTCTATAAGTGGCTAATATATTGATTACAGGTGAAGAAAATTTTGGTTTTGGTGGTTTTTTTTGGTTTTTTGTTTTTGTTTTGTCTATTGAAGTGCTGTCCTAATATTGCCTTAGGGTTTTTTGGCACATATTTTATAATTATGATAATAAGTAAAACGTTAAGTTACAATATGCTTATGTATCTATACCTTTAGTTATTGAAACACAGTCTGGAATCTCAGAAATTATCCAGGCATTTAATGTTCAGTTAACTTATGAATACTTCCTGTCTAGAAAGATCTGGAAAAAATGTGTTTTAAAACATACTTAAGGACTGCAAAAATGAGAATTTAGGGTAATGAAATATATAAGGGACTAAGTCAGTTATAAGCAAACTTTCAGTATGTGAACATTTATCCTATTTCCAATTCAGATATCTTTCCCCATTTTGAAGATCAATAGTTACCATAAGATATTTTGAAATACAATTTTCAATTTTGGTTGCTTGCATATCCTTTAGTGCAAGACACTAGTGCTTAAGTAATATGTTCCTGTTATTCTTTCACTTTTCAAAGTTTGGGTGCCATTAAGTACAAATTGTCGCCATGTTAACTTGTGAAGCTGTATTGTTCCTTAATTTTTATTCAGTCACATGCAATCTGCCCTTCCTAGGCATTATGCTTTAGTGCTTAGTGAAGCACAGTTTTGGGATAGATAGGAAGGGAAACCACACAGCTCTGGGCAAAGCTGCCTCACAGGTGTTGTGTGTTATGTTGGGTAGACTTCATGAAGGGCTTCCCACAGTGGTTGTAGAGGATGCTCGGCTGTACACTGGCACTAATTGTAAATAATGATTTCTGACATTGCAAACTTTGTGGGTCAGTAGGCAGAGAGGTCTCCAGCATCTAATCGCTGTCACTTTCTAAAGAGTCTATTGATGCATACAATTTCTAGTAATACGGAAAAGTCAATTCCAAAGATAGGTCTCCTTTAAAAACTTTTTTTAAACACAAAGAAGATGTAATATTTAAGTATTTGAAGCTGCTCCAGGAATGCTGACTGGCATAAGTATTTGAAGCTACTCCAGGAATGCTGTTAAGGTCAAGGATTTCTCAAATATATAAATGCAAATGTGTCTCATAAATGTATTCTTTGTTTCTCTAAATCATTTCTATAACATCTTCTGACAAATATAAAAGTACTTTCCAAAAATATGTATTATAAATAATTTTAAAAATATAAAGGATTTAATATCTGTCCTTTGGCACATATGGATGTCCAACTAATATACGTGTGAATTATCAGATGCAGTTTGGTACAACCATCAGTGAGCCCAGCCCAACTGATACGTCACGTACAAAGTGGTCTGTGACACTTGTCTGAAAATATTTCCTTGCACTCTGCTAAACTATTGTATATTTAGTTTTAATTTTCTGTCCTTATTTCGGCTTGCTATACTTGAAACGTCTTCAAGAAAGATGAAGAGAATGAGCAGCTTAAACACCTAGTAAAAAGGGCATCTTCTCTTTGAGACATTTACTTACTACGTCCTCCTACCACTATGCTCCATTAGCACTTTGTAGCCTCTCTTATTACAGCAATAATTATGGTACAATCAATCAATGACTTGCCTCCGGACAAGCTAGTAGGTTTCATGTCTTGTTCAACTCTGTAGCACCCATGTAATGGCAGTGCATTTTAGGAGCTCAGTTAGGGCAGGGTGTACATATATGGTCAAATAAATAAAATACGTATCTAGGAAACAAGATTAAATCAAGTTATTTTTGATTCAGTGTAAAGCAAAAATGGTCTCTATAGGTGCAGAATGAGAAGCATAGCTAAGTAAAGTTTAGGAGTAGAACTTTTTTATTTTTTCAAAATAAGAAACAAAAAAATTTTAATAATCTATTTCTTCATCTGTGCAATAAATTTATAGTAGTGCTGACATCATTTGGTTGTTGTATTAACTGAGAAAATTCATGGGAAAGATTTTAGCACAGTGACTGGCATATGATAGTATGTTAATAGTTATTATTTTTATAATACTGAAAAGCACCAAAAGAAAATTCATAGTAATATGGTTGAAGCATGATACCTCTAATAAATCAGTGTGTAGTTTCTGGTAATGTTTCCAATATGGAGATGATATATATACAACACAAAGTTGGAATAGGTCTGTCCATATATATTACAAAACTAAAATTTTCATTTAAAATATATCCTAGGTATCTAATATGTATATTATGACTTCAATGATGTTTAATAGTTTGTCACATAGATCCGTTGTAAGTGATTTAACTCATTTTATTATCTCTTAACCAAAAATACTTTTTGAAAAAAAGTAGAAAATCAAGAAAAGTTTAAAAGATCTTTTTTGAGGGGAGTGAAAAAGTTGTAAGAAAATATGTAGTTCTACAATTCAACAAGAATTATAACTGTTTTACTTGCCTTTATTACAGGAAATAAGGAACTGTGTAGTATTAATTGAAAAAATGTATTTCACTAAATAGTGAGGCTGTAGTTCTTAGCAGGGGCAGATTGCATATAACTGTCCTAAGAAACAGTAAATATTAAACTATTAACATCACAGTAATATGAACTTTATACCATCTCATTTTTGAATATTAAAAAAGACCAAAATATTTTCTGTATACTAATAGGTCTCATATAGCGTATGAGGGTAGCAACTAAAATTGTGAATGAGATTTCAGAATTTCTTGCATTTATATTTATAAAGAGTAAAGAACTTACTCTTTTTGAATTAAGAATTAGATAAATATTCATGTGCTATAGAAGATGTGACTAAGTCAAAACTTACGTTGTTACTTACAATTTTCATTGCCCTAAATTTGATTAGCCTCACCTTTATTATGAACTAGCTTTGCAGATGTGCTTCCGAACTTCTGAAATTCTTCTAATCTTTTACTGGCAGCACATCATTGGCATTGTGGATTTTGTTAAGGGCTGTTAAGAACTGCTAGCTGATTTTGTTACGCGACACTATTTGTTTTAGCCGTGTCTTGTCTTCTGTCAAATGTCAAAGGCATAGACATTCCAGCAGGCAGAGACCTTGTGTGAACTATTAAAATTTCCACACATGGATGCCATTTGACTCATTCTACACATGCTGCAATTAAGTGCTTGCTAAATGTTGCTTTCCCCTCTCTGAAAGAAAAGCAATTAGAGGGAAAATGTGGAAAAATTTAAGTGTAAGTGTGGTTTATCTGAAGAAATAGGCTTATAGTGAATTGTGACCAAGAACTTTGTGTTCTATCACTGGGGGAAAATGCTCATAATTAAATATTAGTTTAACAAGTTTTAATGTAAAAACTTTTTGTTGAGTGACAACCCTATGTGGTATGAGTTGGAACTCTAAAGATGTATATGATATGGAATCAGCCTCAAGATTCAAGAAGAAATACACATTTAAAAATGGCAGAGCTATAATACAATGAAGACAAACATAGAAGTTAAGTATATTCAAAGTAGTAGTAGCATAAAAAGTGTTAATTACTTCTGCCAAAGTTGGTACAGGAATACTTCAGAGTTCGTGGTGTTTAATCTGAATTTTAAACAATGAAAAATAATTTAGGTTTATGGAGGACATTCAAAGTACAAGAAACTTCATGTGTAACACACACTCACAGAAACAGTATAGAGTGAGAAACTGTAAGTTTGATGTTAATGAGCAAATTATCAAATGATAAAGCCAATATAAAATAAGTGATGGATGGGAGGCACTTAATAAAGGATCTTTAATGCCATGCTGGCAAATTAGAATTTTGGATGACTAGGAATCATTCAAAACTTTTTGTAGAAGTAACCTGAGGAGGTCTGCATTTTAGTAAGAAAACTCTGGCCAGGTATATGAAGGTAGGACCATTTGCTGTCAAGAGGAAAAGTAAGATAAAATATGGAGGCTTTTGCCCAACTCAGAACTGATCATTGCAAATTATCTAAGAAAGAATGTGAGGCCTAGGGCTGTCACATTGTTTTGCAAGCAGGCAGTCAGTGACCACATAGGCAGTTACCTTATACTTCAAATCCCAGACTGAGCATACAAGTAACGATATCTTCATGTTAGCCAAAGCCCCATCCAAGTATATTGTTCAAGCCCATCAAAATAGGGGACACACGCTGCTCAAGTCTAGGACATTCTTCCACAAAACAATAAAAGATAAATATACATTCAACATTTTAAATCCCTCTGAAGATCATTCTTAGAGTAAAATTTTTAAATAATTATTTCTAGATACTAATATATTATCTGTGGGCACAATGAGAAATTATGCTGATATATTTTATATACACACATATTTGCCTTAATGTGAACAAGTGGAAAAGAAGGAAGAAAGGAAGGAAAAATTTAATTAGAGCCACTTACTAGAAACAACTGAATGATATCACATCTGTACAGTTTTAGAGCATGCCTTTTCAAAACAAGATAAATGAGCTTAACCAGTGGAGATATCCACAACATTTGTATGTAGAGTTGTCATTCAATTAAAATCTGTTCTCTGAACCATATCACATGAAGATCCATAATTAAACTGTGCAACCAAAATAGTAAGATCCTAAATCATCCCTAAACCCAGCATTCCAGTCTTGCTGTCATTAAAATATGATAAACCAGGGAGCCCACACTGCTTGATATTAATAATGGCTATGACTATAAAGCAGTCAACCCGAATCCATAAACTACATGTGCACATCAGTTTCATGCCCTTCCTATATATTCACACCTGAAATGACATTGTGAAACACATCACCACATGTCCTATTGAGGAAAACTGATCTTGTAAATTTATAACTAATAGGAGACAAATATATTGGGTAACATTATCATTCATTTCTTCATTTGCTGTACCAGAAGATATCCTGACTATTTTCAGAAACATCCTTTCATTCAACTATTCATCTGCTCCCCAAAATAGTTTCCTTATTATCAATACTATAAAATACAAGCTTTATATCTTTCTTTTCCTTTAAAATCTTTGATTATTCAGAAGCAATTTGCAGTTGGAATCTTCTTTCATTTAAGGATGCCAGGGCGATAGCCATCTATGCAAAATAAGTAAAAATTTTAAATAGTTAAAACTCCACAATGTGTGCTATGAACATCTCCTTGTTCTTATGGGATTTATTTTGTTGTATGGATATGATAATAGGTAAGAGAGAAAATTTTCAGTCATGGATGATATCTGATTTAAACAACAAAAGTAGAGTGACATTAGGCGTAGTTAAGGAGGTGATGAAGATATGGCCGATAAAGATAACTATTGTGCAATGCAGTTATAAAGTAATTGTGTGCATAGCTTCTTCAAAGACATAAATCTCAACAGAAAAATGATTGGAAAATATATTTTTCTGATCTAAGTATTTAAATGTTCTTTCATAGTTAATGGTCATCTAAAGAGATTTAGAAAACACATTTCTTTGTTTGTCATATGAGTTTATCTTCCAACTTATAATTTTACATATATGCTTATGGTAATATAATGCCTGGCATTTTAGTAGAATTTTTCACAATTAAACATCTTTAGTACTGATAATCTGTGAACAAATGCCTTGCCAACCTGATTGGGATACCAAAAGGTTTCTTTCACATGTATCTTCTGTATTTCTTCAAGTTGACAATCACTAATTCTCCAAATAAAACATACTATCATCATGTGTCATTATGAGAGATAATATATAAGTGACATAATTAATTAGCAAATTACTTGGTTTTTAGTCTCATTGCTGCTCTTTAAATCAGATTAAATTAAATCACATATGCACATGTAGTACTATGTGCTTATTGTATTTTAAATTAGAGTAGCAAGGAGAATAGTGGACAAAAGATATGTAGCTATATTGTTAACACAACAAACAAGTATGGCTGTATGCATGATCTTTCGGTAACTAAGATAAACAAAGATGCAAGAATATCTCTTCTGCTTTCTTTATCCCCATTAGCAAAATGTTGGGATTTTGTTCGAAATAGGAAACATAATATTGTTAAGTTTTTGGAAAATTATAGATTGCCTTTTCCTCTACCCCCACCCACAGCCCCCTCTGCACCAGCACACACACAAAAGGATGCTGGTGAAACCAATTTATTGGGAGCTATTTTCTTTTCCCCTTAAAAGTCCAACTAAAAGCCTTTGTGTTTGGGTCCTTTAAGCCCAGAATACCTTTTTTGTAGTGCTTTCTTTCAAGCACTCAAGCCATGTGCTGTTCCATTATTTTAGAATGGTTATGCTTTCCCTTTAAACGATATTTCTCTTGCCCCTCAAAGGCATCATTGTCTGCCTGGGATCCTCAATTCGGTTGCTTTTAGCCCCTGATAAATTAGTAATGGAACAGAATAGGAGGCTTTGTGGCTCCTGTGCCCTGTTATTAAATTGTGGTTTGGTGCTAAAATGTATACACCGCAGCCTCCGTAATGGCAGGTAACTGTTTGACTAATTGGACCAGACTCAATAGAATCACAGAGCTACAAGGATGTTCAAATTCTTTAGTTTAGTCATCTTATGTTTTCAAGAAGACTAAGGCCTTAGAAACTAAAAGACTTGCACAAGAACATACAAACAGCAAGCAGCATAGCTTGGACCATGGCACATTTCTCATATTATTTATTTTTGAATCAGGTTTTTGATATTTATTAAAATAGTAAAACAATAAATTTGGCCACAGTCTTTTGTGAAAAAAAAAAAAGATCTGAGAGTCTTATAAAACTATTTTACAAATTCAAGGCAGTTTTAAAAAAATCTGATCAGTCACCAATTTCTAAATCATTGCTTACTCATAACAAAGCCTATGTTCCTATAGGGCTCTATTATTTTCAAAATTTGGTCTTACAAGCTTTTCCCTTCAAAATGTGTACCCATATTATATCAGTTAATGTATAATTGGTTCTATAAGGTAATTAAGGAAAATATTACCTCTGATTTACCTAGTTCTAATCTGAATCCCAATCGCTATATTTTTAAACTCTGTTTTTTAAAGTCACTTTCTACCTCATATTTTACTTATTTGTTTAGGTGCTTTGTACTTCCTATTAGTCACTGAAGCTTTTGAAAGTAAAGGGATTTCTTAAGCATCTCTCAAGACCCCACAAGTTCCAGCTCATGGCTTCACAGAAACAGGCCTTCAAGGTCTATTTAGTAAATAAACAAATGAATTTCTCTTTTATAAATAAGAAAATATACATATGTATAAAATGTCTTTTTCCAGGTCACATAGGAATTAGTGGAAAGATAGTACTAAAATATTCTATTCATTTCATCACCTACTCACTAAACAGTGGACTGCTTGGGCAAGGACTCGGAACGCCTGTATTACCAACAACCCCTTGGAGGAGAAACAAATTTGCCACAGCATCTCTGCCCTGTTTGCCACAACCAGAGCTGACTGGTTGAAAGGATGGGTGGGACCCCCACCCAGTTCACATGGGACAGAACACAGGCTAACCAGTGACTTAGAAGCTGAAAGGCATAATGTACACAGGTGGGGAGGCTCCATAGGCCAAATGCCAGCGAAAGTTGTGACAGTAGAAACTGAGTAAGTAGAGGGACTTGGTTACGAGGGACACACCGTACGTGCAGTAAACAGTGGCGTGCCATGAGAGACAGTATGCGTCCTGTGAACGAAGAGCGCTGAGTAGCATGGTGCGGTGTCTATTTTGACAGCTTTACTTTTCTGTTTCTACTGTTAGCTTCACGCATCTTAAAAATGAAACCCCTTTCACTTGAGGTAAATTGAGGAATATCCTTCTCATGTAACAACAAAAATCCACGACCCCCTCATTTAGAAAGGTCAGTGTATTGCCACCTTTCCACAATGCCTACCTATTAATTCTCTATCTTATGGAATATAGTAGGTTTTTAGTCCAAATAATTAAATATTTGCCACCTATTTAGAGAAGTGTTATAAAAGTTTTCTCTATGCAGTTGATTTTAAGGTTTATTTTGAATTCAAATCATGTATTTCTCAGGAGTGAAAACAAAATTTCCCTAACAAACAAAACAGAGAAGACGAATGGATTGCATCTAAATAGGAAGTTTCTAAATCCGTGAACTGCAATTCGTGCTGGTGGTTTTCAGCCTTGCACCATTCCCTTCAGTCTGGCTAACACCTTGACCTGGTCTGCTCCCATACAGCCAGAAAAAGAAGCTGCATTTTGAGAGGATATATTTGATCTTTGTGAGACTTCCAGGTAGAGTCAGAGAAAATCCCTGAAAGGATACAGTCTTTAGAAATATATGCCAAGTATGGCCCACAGTCACAAAATATGCTCTAGTTAGACTGTCACATCTAATTCAGGACCAAATAACCAATGTAGTTGATTTTGAGTAAGTCTTTGAGCCAGCCAGTGGTAATTTTAAAATTCGTCCAGAAATTCTTTGATATCACTCTCATTAAGAGGCAGAGCCTGATTCCCCACCCCTAGAGTATAGGGTGGACTCAGTAGCTCATTTTTAATGAATAAAGTCCACGTGGTGATGTGTGATTGCAAAGAATAGGTCATTAAAAATATAGCAGTTCCTTCTTTTTCTCTCATCCCTCACTCTGCATGAGATGGGGGCACTCAAGTAGCCCTGTGGAGAGAACCACATAGTAAGGAACTAAATAAAGCCTTTGCCAACACCAGTGAAGGCCTGAGGCCTCCAGCCAACAGCCATGTGAGTGAGCCATCACAGCAGCCGATCTAATGCTTGGTGACCACTTAGCTGCAACTTCAGGACAAACTCTAAATCAGAATCACCCTGTTAAGCCAATCCCCAATTCCTGACCTATAGAAACTGTGAGATAATGTATGTTTGCTGTTTTAAGCTGCTAAATTTAAAAGTAATTTGTTTCCCATAATAGATAGCTAATATGTTGCACTTACATCCTGCTAAGACTGTCAAAGTAGAAGTTACTTCTAAATGTTCTAATATTTGAATTATTTTTCAATAACCCTTTCTCTAACAGAATGAAAATATAAAATAACTTATTCTCAAAATTTTCAGTGTGTGTTCTATATAGGTTATGCTTTGTAGGGTTAAATGAGTTAAATCATTTAACCCACAGAAGATTTACATACTTTTCTTAAAGGAAAAGCAAAATTAATTTTCTTTAAAACTGATTAGTAATTCTAGGAATCCTCAAAGATTATACCTTCTCTAACATATTTCTTTTATTTGTTTTTTAAGTGATACTAGTTTTATTTTAAAATTTTAAAAGAAACCAAATGAAAGAAGAATTTCTTATATGTTTTTACATTGTTATTCTGAGACTTCTTTGGGCACCTCTTCGTGCTGAATTCTAAATCAATAAATTTGCATATGCTTGAAGTATCTGTATTTATATACATACATATGAATACTAAAAGGCATATGTTGTTTTTCATTCCCTTTTTGTTTTATTTATTTATTGCCATTGTAGATTAATTCCTACCCAAAAGCAGCTGCCTGTGGGTGGTGGGTAAATTCACTTATCTCACAGAATCTTTATGAGATGACTTATAATCTGGTGATGTGAGAGAAGTATTTGGAGAGTGTGTATATGTGTATGTGTGTGTGTGTGCGTGAGTGCACATGCATGTGCACATGTTATTTTAATTTTAATCTAGATGTTTAAAGTCTAAACTTATACTAATTGGTTATATCAGTGGGGTAGAAGCTAACAGATCTGGCTTACCTCTAAAACAGTTATAAAAATTAGGTAATACGTGGCTGGTAACCTTGATTTTTTTTCCTATTGGTCTTTAACCTGTAATTACAGACTTAATAGTTTCAATATCAATATGCCTGTGGGTTATTTCTGATATTTAGATATTTGGCCTATTGTAAACTAGTAAGTAGAATAGTTCTGAAATAGTTTGATGAAAGTGAATCACCAAATGAGTGTCAGCCCAAGAATTATACCATTTATCCTATGTTCTGGTTATCTGTTATATAACAAATCATGCAAAACTTAGTGGCTTAAAACAGCAACCAATTATTGCAACTCATGGTTCTGTGGGTCGGTAATTTAGCAAGTAACTCTTCTGTTCCATGAGACATGACTAGGGAGTTCAGCTTTGCACCTTAGCATGGAGGGCTGAAAGGCTGAGTTGGTCTGGATCCATATACTTATCAATGTATTTTCAAAAGACACAGGGGGAAGCTGCCAGTCTTTCCTAAGGGCTGGCCCAGAAATTGGCACAGTATCACTTTTGCTGTTGTCTTTTGTCAGTTCAGAACCTTCTAAGACTTGATAGAAAAAAGCATCAAAGAATCTATGATATCTTTAATCTGCCACACCCAGAAAACACACAGATATACACTTATACACAAATATGTTTAATATATCACAGATATTTCTAGAAGGAAACTAACTTATCCATCAATTATATTTCAAATGAAATTAGCTTTAAAATATAAAGTAATGTTCATATAAGAAAGAAATTAAAACAAAAAAACTTCAATTATACTGCAGCACATCATATTACTTAAGTATTAATGTATTTTAATGCCAGTGGTAATCATTAATATCAAGGAAATTGATTAGACAATGATCACTTTAAATTATGAGGCTATATTAAAATGAACAGTATTTGTCCATTTAGTTAAACCAATGTATATTCCTTTGTGTGTTAAAGGTAGCCATTAAAATAATCAGAGGGTAAAAAAAGCATAAGATATAAATTGATACAGTGAAACATTTTATTTTGAGCCCTGTTGGAGAAATAATGGTGGATGTATTTTGGTACATTGGTATTTAGAATCTCAATAGATATACTTAAAAGGTCAAATACACAGAAGCCTCTTTACCTGTGGCAGCAAAATGACATCATCTCTAGCCTTTATAGCTACAAACATTTTTCAAAGACAGCAATTTATGGATGCTTTTCTAAGAATTAGTCGATATATTAGCTTTCTTTAAAATATACAGCTGCAGCAGCAAGCCACATATATTTTATTTGGCCTTGCTAATTTTCCCTGAGTTCTAGGAGCTATGGATTTTTGAGATATTTGGCTGAAAATCAAAATGAAAAATCATTTTAAAAAATAGAAAAGCATTTCATTCTTTAAAAATGCTAAAAATATATGATGCAAAATGTCATAGTTTGGCTGTAATAGCAAAATTCTTAGAATCAATCAGTCAAAAATAACTGTGTTATTTAGGCGCAATTTGAAGGCATACAAACTAAAAACAGTATTTTAAAACCATTTATAAGAGCTTGATGGCTTCTCTATACACTGATAGCTATTTGCCTTGTAAAAACAACAATTGAATGAGCACAGAGAGTAGGCCACCATACAAAAGGTTGCCTTTTATGTAGTACTAACATGTACTCAATAACATTTACCTACTTAGTCTGGGCCAAGGGCAAGAGGGTACTTCAACAACAACCCGTACTCCCCAATTTTACCACTACTCCCACTGTATAATCCCCTCACAATAAAAGCAAGAAGCAAACAAAAATTACATAAATACCACAAATTGGGAGATGGTTTTTGTATGTTTACTTTGCCAGAATGAAAATATTTGAGAAAAAGTACAAAAGTACTTGGCCCAGTTACTTGTTCATTATTTATTTAGTCAGAATATATTTATAAAGAGCCGACTGTGTATCAGACACTATTCTCAACCCTGGGAACAGAGAAAAATAGGCATGACTCTTGCCTTTAATTTTCTGAGAATCTAAGGAGAACAAGACCGACATAAACACACAGGTATATTGTAGTTTGAAAAACACAGTTCCTGGGGTGGGGATGGGATACCATAGGATCCAGAGGCAGAGCATCTAACTCAATCTTGGAAAAGTGAGGAAAGATTTCCCAAAAGAAGTATGAAAAGAACATTTGGGAATTAGATTAGCCAAGAAAGGATGTGGAAGCCACAATAGTAAGGAATATGAACAATGTCAGAATTCAGAAACATGTTAGTTGGAACAATTAGCACAGTATGGGGAACGTAGCAGAAGAATATGGACATTTGAGTGATAAGGTGAATAACATCTGAACTGGCATTCCTAAGCAAAAAAATTAATAATAAAAAAAAAGAGAATGCAAGAGAAGGTAAAGGATGCCAAACATAGAGAAACATTTCTCAAGTCAAAATGTATGCGGTAACTCTTAGGACCAGAGAAGCAAGCATAAACCAGAGTTTGAAGCACCCAATATGAAAATAAAAACAAATTATTCAGTACTTAGTAGAGTATCTTTGAAGGTTTGGGGGTGGGTTTATTTATGTAGTTTTTCACTCTGACATTCCCAGATTTGGTTTTAGAATGATTTCTGACTTGGAAAAATAGATTTGTGACAGAAAGATCAAGAGATTGTGACAGAAATCCAAGTGAGGGTGGTGTAGAAAGCTGAAAAACAGAGCCTTTCCAGTTTTCACTAACAATCCTCTCAAAGTCCTTTCCAATTCTGCCTAGTCTCCATCACGCCACCAATACCACGTATTTTTGGTTACGTTACAGCAAAACCCTACTTCTGGTAAAGTCTCAGTTTTGGTTACTTGTTCCTATGTGAAAAACTATCTTAAATTTTAGTGGCTTAAAACAAGTGTCCACTTTTTTCCCTCATGACTCTTTCTGCTCCCAGTGACTTAACTGGGCCTGTGATAATAGGGGTGCACAAATGGAATGATACCTCCAAGATCTCTCACTCACACGACTGCACCAATGCTGGGACTCTCGGGACAGTTTGGTCTCTCCATGTAGTGTCAGAGACTCCCACTCTCCACATGACATCTCCAAGGACACTCCCCAGTAATAGCCATATTTCTTATATGGTGGCTCAGGGTTCTGAAAAGTGTACAAACAGTAGCTACTTGACTTCCTTACAATTTAGATTCTGTGCATTGCTGGTCTCTACTTCTCATAAAAATTGAGCCTATATTCTGAGTGAGATCCTTAATTGTGATCAGGACTTAGGAACCTCGCTTTAGATTCCTGCCAAGAAAACAACCGGAACATTTCTAGAAGTCCCATAATCAGGCTACTGAGGTCCCTAGAGGCAGGCGTTTTTATTTGGGTTTATGTAATGTAGAAACCAAGGCCAACCTGGAAGGATGTGGTATGGCTGTTTTAGAGAGATTTCTGATAAAATGCATGAAAACTGAAAAGTTTGGTGTTGTATGGTTCCTTCCTTCACCTGGATGTAGGATATACCACACAATAAAGGATATAAATAATCATAATAATACTACCTGTTTTTGTAGGGTTTCAAACTCACAACTTACTCAGATATGTAGATAACATTTAATTTATTTTATCAATAATTAATTGAGTCTAACTTACCACCATCTGCTGAAAAGCAGGAAAGCAAAACAAAGTGTATAGTCTTATCTATTTTAAAATGTGTTTGTTCTGACAGTTATCAAATTCTTTACTTAATGTTCAATCATTCTAAGATAAAATGTACAGCTCCTCAGCATTCTTAGCCACCTGTCCCCCTCCTCAGATTTATTCCAAGATGTCATCTTGATGTGTGTTGAGAGGAATATGGTCTAAGTCATCTCTTGATGGGAAGGGAAAATCTGACATGTTGAAACCAGCATCCTCTGGCTCCCTTGGTTCCCAGAGCAGTAACCCTCATCAATATCATTGCTGCTTGGCCAGTTGGTATTGTAAGCTATAGTCTGATTTAGTTTACTACTGTCTGATTGGTAGGAGCTCCTTTGACCAGAACTCTGGGTCTGTCATCCCACATCCACACCCTATCTGGCTGTATCGTCACTTGAATTGTCCTTTGCAATAGCCATAATAGTGGCAGGTCTTTGACTCTGAGCCCAGAAGTCTTCCAAGTCATTTTACCAGGGACAAGAGAGTACATCTGGGTTCCATCTACGCTACAAGGTAAAAGATGGCTCAAAAATGTAAATTCTTTCTACCTAAGACCATTGTACTGTTGGGATTCCTTTGCTAGGTTGCAAATTCAGCTGCTATATATTATTATCTGGGGATCTCTTACTCTCCAGAGGGCTCTCTTTGCCCTCACTATACCTTCTCCTAACCTAAAGCCAGAGAGGGTATATCCATGTTATTATTCACCGTACAACCCAGAATTTATTCAAGGTCTTCTGTGATATATAAAGTATATTTCACTGAGCATAATCTCCTCCTAACAGTTTTTTTTTTTAAGTTGTTTAATTAGGGAGCTTTACATGGAAGAATTTGTTTCTACTTTGTGTTTTCGAGGACATTTAATGCCAATTGCTTTTCAAAAAAGAATGTAGAATGTAAGCTTTTGGAATACTATGTGTCTAGTTGAAAAAAAAAAAAAAAGCCACCCTGACAGATAGGAATATTGAATGCTGGAACATAAAATTCAAAAATACCACCAAATCATTGTATCCTTTTAAAATATCAAAAATTATATTCTGTATTTTAAGAATAAAATATAATCATAAAAAATATGTTTTGTAATTTTCCTAAACCCATTTTAAATATCTTGCTCAATCTTATATTTCGTCATGTGTATACTACATGTTAACTCGATTAAGGATTAATTGAATCTAAATATAAGGTTTATTTTTATTCCTAATTTAGCATATCAAATTAATCACTGAAAAAGCAAACATATCAGTTCAGCTCTAGGTGTTTGTGTGTAGATGTGTCCAAAACTTTTGTCCCTCATCCATTGCCACAGGGTATATAATGTCTAAAGTTTACAAAGGGAGAATATTACATTTGGCCTGGATTGATTTGTGCCAGCACTTAACGAATTTCTGCATAAAAATGTGGAGGTACTATCTATACATTACTGAAACTATTGCTTAGAAAGCAGCAAATCCAAACTAAACACCAATTATTTTATTTCTATGATACCAAAACATTTATATCTGACTTTTTTGTTTATTTGTTTTACTAAAATGACAAGTTTTTTGCCACTATAATATTTGTCTAAATTATTTGACATTGGGCAACCCAACATGTTGAAGACAATAAAAACAATTGCCTATATAATTTTAAAGAGTTAAAACAGAAGGGCATCTAGCAGTTGGCAAGTTCATTTAGTTAATTTTCTTATAGCCTGCATATAAATACAGCCATTCTGAAGAGGTTTTGCTATTTATTTAGTTAATGTGATCAGGTAAGCCACTACCTACACAGTGAATAAGGTCCCAGGCTTATTTTTTTTAATGGTTTTCTGGAATTTTTGATTGCATTAAATGTATAATTGACAATATTACCCTTTCTACTATATAGACAATATCTTAATGAGCAATAAATCATCTCTTTTTGTGGGCTAAAAGCAAGTTTTAATCATAACCTTACCTTAGTTAAATGTTAACATTTTAGTTAGTAGCAAGGTTCACTGAAAATGAAATGTTACTGTAATTCCATGGAATTAAGTGGCCACAGTTAGGCCAAAGAGTTTGCTAAAATTAACTAAAAGGGCCTAGTTGCCTGACCTTTAATAAGATGAAGCCTCACTCTTAATTATATTGTTTGAACATTCCTAACCTACCTGATGTAATAATATCCAAACGCTTGAGAAGCTGCCATATTTTATTAATTGTAATAATATCGATTGTTTTAATAATGAAAAATGTCTAAGGGTTCTTATAAAATCTTGGCTATCATGGAAACAAAGCCTCATCTAGCTCTGAGCCCATTGACTTAATGTTGCTGGATGATCACCAGCAAGGTTCGATTTTAAACATGCTAATATGAAATAGTAACTGGAAAGCAATTTGTTTCATTGCTTTTTTTTTTTTTTTTTTACTAAAAAAAACTATTCACCTGGGGAAAACCAAATTCTATCATAAACATAATGCTGCTTATAAGGAGTACTAATGATATACTTTATGAATTTTAATTTCTATTTGGAAGTCAGCAAGTGTGCATTCTATAAATGTAAACCATCTGTTGGCACCTCCTAAAAGACTAGATTTCAGTCCATCCCAACATGAATTATTTATTTTGATGGATTTCTTTCCTAAGCAAATTCAAGGTGTGTGTGTGTGTTGTGTGTGTGTTGTGGGTGTGTATGCACATGTATGTGTTAATATGTTCCTAATCTGAAATAAAGTTTGAAAGTCAGAACATGCATAACGGCAAACCTAAAAGAGAGAAGTGCTCAACAATTTGAAATGTGTTTATTTCACAATAAGTTGCTTATAAATTAAGAAAGACCATTTAACATTAAACCGCAGGTGAAAAGAAAAATAGAAGGAAGCGGAATGAAAAATTTCTGTAATTTTAGTGTTTCAGAGAGAAATTCCTGTTTCCCAAAAGAAATTTATTGTATTCACTAGCAATCATCTCAAATACTCCATAATTAATTATAAGATAACTGCAATGAAAATGAACATTTGAGATATATTCACTTTACTAAATGAATATTTAATGTATTTTGAACAAATGCAGAAAATCTCATTGAGGGTAATGTAACGGACTGTTACATTGCCAGTATTACATTTTTAAAAATGATTCTTGTTGAGAAATATATAAAATGGCCCTTATGTATCAAAGATTACTGCACATAGTTGCACTTTCCACTTGTGAGTTTGTATCTAACTTTGACTTTATGAAAAATTTCATTAGGTAGGACAGAGACAGTCAATGCATGTTAGTGAATCTGTATTCTACTCCAGATAGAAAAGAGATGGGTATGCAAGGAATTTTCTAAACCGTGTTCAACAGGTAATTGTGTAGAGTTTAAAAAAAAAAAAAAGGTTGTGCTATAGGATAGTTGCTTCAAGCATGTTGAACAAATTTTATAGACTAATATATCACATATACACATTACAAATTAGAGCAAGACTTGAACCAGCCTTTAAGAATCAGATTTTGGGGGGTGGGTATTAAAGTAAGTAAATGCCTCCCAATAGTAATTTAAAATTGTAGATTTTCTTGGGGCTATATATGATTTTTTTTTTTTTCTTTTTAGAAGAGTGAGCCCTATTTGAAGCAGCAACCTTACCCTGGATCTACAGATTCTCTCTTTTTAAATTCCCTTACATGGTCATTATTTTATTTCACAACATGGGCAAATTAAAACAACTGAAAAGTGTGTTCCTCTTTGCACCAAAGACCAGATTCCTGCTGTACATAGGCTCAATTGTGGTTATGAGTATTTCCATAACACTTGTTGCCATTGGAGAGCTACAGCGGCAATTGCCATCTCTGGGTTGTTCCCTCCCATCCCTTTCACCCTCCAGCGATTTTTGTTCTCCTCTATTCAGGCACATTTGAACTAATTAAATGTTCTTGGATTATGCAAGGAAACTATAGGACAAAGTAGCAGAGAATGTCCTGTTGTATTTCACTCTAATTTCAGCTGTTTATAAATTTTATCTGTACGCTTTGAAAATGTATTTTTAGTTGTTTCTCTAGGCAGCAAATCCAAAATATATTTAATTCAATTGTTTATTGATTTTTGATGGTGTAAACAAAATCTTAATGCAGCAACTAAAAAAAATCTGTATTCCAATTCTTATCCAAGTACCTTTCCCAAGCACAATTCTCCCTACCCCTAATATATACAAACTCTTCTTATTCTGAGTGCCCATTAAAAATTAAATGCAATCAAATAAATTGGGCAAACGGTATCACAGAATTCTATTGGCTTACAAAAAAGTGACTATTGAACAGGATTTATATTTAGCCTTTCCATAGTTAGAAGGACATTTTGTTATTGTAATGTATGTTAACATAGTCCCTTGGTTCATTTGGTTATCTTACTCCAAATAAAGGGTGCTATTATTTTATATTGACATCATTTAAAATCTATTCACTAAGTAAATAAAAACATCATATCTATGTTTTTGTTAAAGGTGGAAACCATGAGTGCAGTTAGGGCTAAGATAACTTAAAGCCTAGACCCGATATGAGTTATTCTCATTACTTAATTAGAAGGGACACATGTAGAGAAATTAGGGAGACTCTCCTTATTCTTAACCCTTGCTAACCCTTTACTCATTTTTTTCTTAATGTTTTTCATGCTGCTACTATTGACACTGTCTATTGTACCTTCAGTGAATATTTTCTATCTGTTCGCTCTTCTATAGTCACTCTAAATATCCTAATAAAACCATCATTCTCTCACAAAAGAACTACTGCAACAACCTCCAATTTGTTTCCTAACATTCACTCTGGCCATGTTCTATTCACTTTCACCGCAAAAGCTTGAATAATCTTTTAAAACACGTGAAGCAAATCATTTTAGTCTCCCACTTAGAATATTTTTTTTGAAAGACCAAAAAAAAGCATTTCAAATATTCACACATTTGGAAAAATTAAAACGTCAAAATGTAAGACAATGAATGAAATTAAATATAAGATACTACAGATTAAGAACATCAGCTCAAGTGGCATTTAATGGGAAAATTATGTAGCTATAAGTACAATAAAAAAGAGATTGAAATTGTAGCTAAAAAGTCAACTTAGAAAATTAGAAAAATAGTAGAGTAAATGAAAAAAATATAAAAAGTAAGAGTAAAAAATTATTTAATAGAAAATATTCAACAGATAAACAAATCAAACTGGTTCTTTGAAAATCTAATGAAATGGACAGAACTCTGCTAAGTTTTAAAAAGAATGATCAATAAGAAATGAGATAATCATAGAGAACATTATGATAAAGAGATTAAAAGAAGAGAATTTCCGTATTATAGAGTTGTTCCACAAGCTTTCAAAAGGTCAAGAGAAGAGAGGCTGAAACATATGTACATTATGTCTCGCATTTAGTAAGACCTCAGTGATCATTGTTGGCACAGGTTCAGTGGGGTCAGACCACATGGTTGAAGCTTTGAATGCAGTTAACATATGAAGTAAACTGGCAGGTGAGGAAATGTAGAAAAGAAAATGCAAGTAACTGTGCTAAAACTTAGCTGTAGAAGGAAGAGGAGGGGGAAAAGCTGGGAGGACAGTACAGTAAAGACGAAAGCCTTTTTCACAAACTACAGTGAAGGAATCAATAGAGAGGTAAGTGCTGGAGCTAGGAGTGGGGACCCATAGTATTATTTTGTGTGTGTGAAGGTCTTGGCAAGGGCATCACGTTAGCCTTATTTTTCATTCTTCTCTTTGCAACGGCCTAGAGATCTCCAAGTAACCACTGGATATGCTTCCAGTTTTAGAGCTTCAAGAAATCTTTATACATTTTTCTTTTTCTCACTTAATTAGGGGCCAAGGGATATGCTTCGAGTAGAGTGAAAAGTCTTTAATTGAATTCTGTGTCTTGGTCTTTATCATCATAAGAGTATACACACATTGACTCTGCTGATTGCATTATGTGTGGTAGCAATAGGAGGGTGATTAATATTAAAATATTTTAATCATTAAAACAACTCTAATTAAATTATTTTATTTTTTCCAAGTCTTAATATAGGAATGTTTTCATTTTTGTTGCAACGTTTACATCTGTCTCTCAGTAAGAACTTTCAAGTTTGTTGATTGCAAATAATCCTTGGCCAAGCAATGAGAAACAGTTTTAAGGGAAGGCTAGTTGAACAGGGTTGATACCACACTCAGACTTCATCACATTGACCTTCACATCTGCTTTCTTCCTACCATACCTCATTCTTTACATTAAAAAAATCCATGTATATTTTATGTTAAGTTAATATAAGGAATTGAATGTGGGACTTCCTCCAGCTTCTGTTGGCTGCTCTGCCAACTAGAAGGGAAAAGCTGTGTTGTTTACACTTCTCAGTGCTATAGAGCATTGTTCACTCTAGGGAAATAGTATTTCTAAGTATCCATGGTAGGAAGAATTCTTCATGAGGTATTAGGGAAAGGTTTGAGATAGGGTCAAGACAAGGGTAAAATCTCAATTTGGCTTTATTTTTTACTTCTTATTTACTTTTAGGATAAATTTGATAGCATACTGTTGTGTTTGCCCTAGGGGAAGAGCAGGGAAACAAAAAAAAAACACACACAATTTTGGACATTCTAGAAAAAGTTTTAAGATACCTAGAAGTAGCTTAAAATAATACTAATTAAAATAAATAAAGTACTGAGAGAAAGGAGTTGGAGAGAGAGAGAGAGAGAGAGAGAGAGAGAGAGAGAGAGAGAGAGAGAACAAGAGAATGAGGACAAGAATATAAGCATATAGAAAAGCACTAGAGTGTAGATAAGGCCTCTTAAAAAGAACCTGAAATCTGTTCCAGAATTCAGCATAATAGTATAAGGCAGGTATCATTATTTCAAATCACATCTTGGCTCTGCCTCTCGTTAATTCCGTATCCTCAGAAAAGTTACCCATTCTCTCCATGTTCTGAAATTGCATCTATAAAATGTAGTTGTTGATGTTCTTCTACTCCTCCATGCCCCCTTTCTCTTCTCTTCCTCCTCCTCCTTCAAGAGTTTACATAAATGAAAGTGAAACCCACATGTTACTGAGTCTAAACAGCTTGTTGTTGGAAGTGTTTAATAGTTATATTGGAAGTCTGTAAGTAACTCAAGAATTTTGCCCATAATCCTCATAAGTTTAGCAGCTACACTTTGGCCTCTGAGTATAAAATATCATTTTTTTCATGTGGTCCTATTAAATTGGTTATAACTGATACAGGACAAGCATTAGTACTTAAACCAAATGCAAATATCTGTATACTGTGTATGAGAGACCAATGGACCATGGAAGCAGCCTACACAAGGAATGTCCACTTCAAAAGGTATTAATTTATCCGAGTGGGATAAAAGGTAAAAAGGAGAGTCAGAGTTGAGTCATGAGTAAGGGTCAGATTGCATCCATAGATAGATTCATATTTCTGAGAGAAAAAAAAAGAGGGGAGAGCCATTTAAATTTCCAACTCCAAGCAGAAAAATATTCTATCGATGGTGTTTAACAGCTTCATCCTCACCAGAGTATTCAAAACTCTAGTCCTATAAGAGGTAAAAAAAGGATTTCCAGAGAGACTTCAGATATAAGAATGTTAAAGATAAATAGAGAGCAGTAGCAGTTTCATTGGTTAATAATCAATTATTAAGAGTAGGTGGTAGTAAGGGCCCTCAGGGAAATGTTAAAGAAGCCAGTGTTGATAGCCTGGGGCCAGGTAGCTGGAGACTCAGAGGAGGAAACAGACCCAAAACAGGAAAACATTCTCTGAGCCATGTTTCTTAAAGTTACTCCCAGTCCCTTAGCCAAAATAATAATAATACATAGAACCTGATTTTTCAAATACTACTGGATATATTTTTTACAATTATAATTTGATGTAGAGTTTTTTTAGTGAACTATATGCCATTCTTATCACAGAAATGAATGTAGCTTTTTCAACACAAGCTGACGGGCAGCATGGCACAATGCTTAAGAATGTGGCTGCATCAATCAAGCTGACCATGCTCTTTTCCCCATGGGAGCCCGTGTCCAATGACTGCAAACAGCAGCAGCAGCCTTGGTAGTGTATGCAACCTATTGTTTGTAGAGGTTGTTCTAAGGGACCTTGGAGACAGTCCTTTTCCAGTGGACGCTCATGTCTGACCTCATGCTATTTCCAATCTAGACTCCAGACAGGTATATGGGGTACCTTTGGAAAGCCCCAGGGCACAGTGGCCAGAGTCCACATTGGCCAAATAATCGTGTCCATTTGCACCAAGCTGCAGAACAAGGAGCATGTAATTGAGGCTCTACACAGGGTCAAGTTCAAGTTCCCTGGCTGTCAAAAGATCTGCGATCCCAAGAAGTGAGGCTTTACTAAGTTTAATGCAGATGAGTTTGAAGATATGGTGGCTGAAAAGCGGCACATCCCCGATGGCTATGGGGTCAAGTACATCCCTAATCATGGCCCCCTGGACAAATGGTGGGCCCTGTAATCATGAGTCTTGGTGCTGCCTTCTCCTACTCTTCCACTAATAAATTACTATTTCTGTCAAAAAAAAAAAAAAAGTGCTGCAGAAGCTAGATTATCTGTGTCTGAATTCTGGCCCCTCTACTTACAAACTGAGTGATATAGGACAAGGTACTTAACATTTCTGTTCCCCAGTCCTCTCATCTATAAAATGGGATTGATTTTTAAATGTGTAGCATAAAGTTATTGTCAAAATTAGATGTGAAACACTTAAAGCAGCCTCTGGCAAATAATCACCACCCAGTAAATATTAGCCATTATTCTTAGATTTAGTATTTTAATGTACTGATATTAAAAAGTCAAGCAGCATGACATATAAAGTTTTTCACGCACATGAATACAATATCCCATAATACCTTATGCATATGGAAGAAAAGTATCAATAATAACTTAGATTAAGCAGTCTTTACTCCTTCATTTAATAAAGTTAGGAAATTTGAACGAAGATGGGACAGAAACCAGTTATCATGAATCCCAGTTTAGTTTCAAATTATTGAAATAGCTATAAAAATAAAAAGAGCAAAGTGAGGATCATTTGAAGAATTGACAATATTGTAGACTACTTCAAGGAAGAGCCTACAGTCAAAAATGATTGTAGACTCAGCATCATTGGAAAAATAATGTAATTTTAAGAAGGGAGATTTTTATTTATCATCAGATAAAGCATGCTAATGAAATAACACAAGTTGAATATTTTATCTCTGAATAAAGTATTTGAAAAGCAGTGCACTTTGATATACTAATGATTCAAAAGAAATTTTTTAATATATATGTTCGGAAACTGAAATGCCATACCAGGATCTAAAAGTGTGATTCCTCTATTTTGAATAGTGTCTTCGGTGCATGAAATGTTGGTGATTTCTGCATAAGACCTTGACTTTCAAAGATACAAATCAGGATATTTGTGTGAATTATTTGATATTAAAAGATAATGTATTATAGCATCCATCTGGTTCTAGGAATGTTAAAATGGCTCTGTATTGCTTATTTCTCATCACCAATTTTCGTCACTTATTCCACTTCTTTGATTGGCCCAGCCCTGGAGGAACTAGCAGTTCAGTTCCATTCACACCAGCAACAGGCGTCCAGACTTCAGAGTTATATCTGCACAACACTTTAGGTGCTGGTTCTGTTTCCCACACTTTAGTGGGCACCGGACATCGTTTTGGTCAAATTATTTATAAAATTTAGAGCAATAAGATATTTCCCCTGAACTTTTCATTTCTCATTATTTTAAAAAAATTTCCCATGTTTTTATCTAAAAAAAAAAGTAAATCACCTAAACATGGACTTAATGTACTTGCTTATGGCTCTTCTCATTTATTTACATTGAATGTCTAAAATTGCTTTTTTAAAAAAGAGATTATCCCATTACTGTAATTCTCTCCTTTTATCATACCCTCTTCCAATCTCTAATCTTCATAATGTCACCTCTATTAAGAAATGTGGGTATGCTTCTTATTTGCATGAAGTACAAATTATTTACAGTGTCTCAGAGACACCCAGAAAGCTTCATTTACTTTTTTTATAAAAAAGTTCCCATATATTTGGATGTAGTTCTTGTATATTTACTGCTGCTGACAGTTCTATTGAATTTAGAAGCACTAACATCATCTTCAGTTATTATTATTGACGTGGAAGTTATGAAGGATATAGTTGAATTTAAGAACTATGACCTTTCTCTGAGGTCACCAATTAAACTTTATGACTTACCTTATGAAAAGCTGGAGTCAAAAAAGGACAGAATAACTTTTTCTCCCTTCAGGTTGTAATATAATTTATGAACAACAGTCAGGATTTGCTCAAAGTATTTCCACAATGTAAGATATTGCTTTGAAAGGCCTGGGTGGCATTACTTGAATGAATCCTGACCTAAATTCCTAAGAGAAGCAGGCCTCCCGGCTCTCCGCTCCCTCTCAGACAAACAGTAATCTGATTCTCAAGCACAGAAAGCTGTCACAATTTATGACCTTTACTGTGAGTGATATAAACTAAGCCAAAGCAGAGACAGAATTACCTCTTACCTTGTGGAAAGTCACTCTTAAGGTCACTTTAAGGACAATGTAAGGACGGGTGCCCTACTGCTTCTTTGCCCTGGTAGGCCTTTCTGTTTGGCTGATTTATCCATCCTAGCGCACGCCCTGCTCCAGTAATTCAAAGAGAACTCATCCTACACTGGATGAGATCAAGACTGGGAGCCACCGGAGACTGGTTTCTGTGAAGAAAAATTATGTCAGCTGGCAGGCAGGTCAGGGACTGACGGCATCAAATGAAATCAGCTTCAGGTTTTGCATTCATCGATCATCATCTGCCTCATATATATGGACCAAAAAAAATGTTGACTTGCTTCACATTAGCCTTTTTATATAAATTTAACATTTTATAATATACTGTGTTAAAATATATACATGACTACAGGCTGCTAACCTAATGCAAATTTGCTCTATTATTCCAATTCGTTATTTTATATTCACTACTTCTAAAGATAACTTATTGCAAAGAATTTTTTTACTTGACTATTTTATCATTAATTTTCAGTAATTTGATAATGTCTGTAAAATTGCTCATTTGTTCATAATAATTTCCCCTGGACTTTGCATATTGTGTCTCTAATATTCTCCTTTCTGTTCTTATGTGTAACAACATAAATGTTCCCATGATGTATTTATATGTTCTCTGGAGCTCAGGTGAATCAATTTTACTCATTTATTTTATTTTGCTTTCCTACTTTCAGGTAAAAGACAACAAGTTAAAACATTTTCAAATTCATTTACATTTTTAAAAGCCTTTTAATTTGCACTATTCCCTGTTAACTATGTATAAGTTGCTTAAAAATCAGCTTATATCTTAAGGACAATTTTAGGACATGCATAAGTACTATTGGATGTTATTTATGTCATTTTCAGAAACTGTATAAGTTGGGTTTAAGACATAACATTCACATATTTAATGTTAATCTGTTAGGATCTATTTAGAGCCCTTCTTCACATGGTCATAGTACTTAGAATTTTGATAACTTTTATAGAATTTTGGGTCACCATGGAAGAAAATGCTAAGGTAAAAATCTTAGATAGGAGAAATCGTATTTTGAACTACTGAATGAAAATCAGCCTACTGATTCTTTCAATATTTATATTATGTTTAATATTTTATATTGCTTTTTATAATTCTATACTGCATTTTTATACTGATATACATTATGCATAGTAGTTATAGATGTTATAATTTTTAAGAATAATAATAATGAGCATTTACTTAGATTGCCATGGAGCTCAATTAGAAGAATCTTCATACAGTTAACTAATTCTCTGAAAGATTAAATCTAAATCAGAACAATTAAGTTGCTTGGGATCATATCCCGATGGTGTTTACATTTTTAACCACTAGTAGGCATTTTTGACTAAGAGTCAAAAGAGAGGACAAAGGTTAACGTAGATATTAAGACTATATCTATGACCATAACTACTTGGAAGAAATGTGGAGAGACTTCCCCAAAAAGGTGTGGGAAATGATTAACTCATAGATTCTGCAAATTCAATAAGAAGCACATATAAAAATTTTCAGAGAATTCTTTGGTTTATTGTTTGTTCATTTGTTTGTTTATTAATGGCACCATATGTTAATCCTGCTAAATCCTAACCATTTACTGAAGATGTCACTTAGCTTATAAAGAGTTAATTACTCAGTGACTGAAAGACAATGAAGAACAAGATGTCAGAGCAGAGAGGCAGCTTCTTCTAGCTGTGTGCTTTTACTCTATTGCTATAAGTAAACAGGAGACTCAAATAGCAGAAGCTAGCCCTTTCACCAAGGATCTTACTTTGGTGAGGGAACAAAAGGTAAGGGGGCACTTTCTGACATTTCTCATCGAGGAGGTTGAAAGAGGGAGGTAGTTTATTTTTCCTTATGAGTTGTTTATTGCCACAGTGACAGCTCTGATAATGATAAGGAAACACAAACTTAGATTTCTTAGGAGAATCCTGGATGTCATGGGCCAAAATAAAATCATTTTGTCATTTATCACTTAATGATAGCTTAACCACTCCAAAGATAATAACTTTTAAAATAATTAAGCAATTATTTAAACATTGATACTTTGGGATTTTTGGGGCACAATACCAATGGCTTGTTGAAATTCTGTGACTTTTCACAAGTATTACATAGGTACCAAAGAATATTTCTTTTAAATGGAAACTAGGTTTTGGAAGATTACTTTGTTGTTCTTTTACAATTGTGAGATATAGGATGTTCAAATAAGTTAACAAGGAGACTTAATAATAAAATCTCTTTAGCTGATTATTGAGATTTCCTTGTTAAGTATTATTTAAATTCTCTATATTCTTATAACTTATCTAGTAAGGTGTTGATTTCAGAAAGATATGTGAAAGTTATACACTAACTTTGTGGATTTGCCAATATTTAACTTTTGTATTAAGTACATAAAGGTTAGTGACTACTATAATTTTTGTTTTATATATTATTAATATAAATTATTAATTGGTTCCATTTTTTAAAAAATCTCTTTGGCAGAAAAATGTTTTCTGGTTAATGGCAATATAGTGGCAATATGTAACTGGTGAGCAGGATATAGGGCATGTGTACCTGTGCTGAGCTATGTTTACTTCCTCACTTTCGCCTTTCCATTTACATTTTAAGCAAAACATATATGGTAGTTGTAAAGTAACAGGATCAAATTATTTTTTAATTATATCTGCATGTCAACATTTAGATCCGAAATTTATTTCTATAGGGTCTATAAATAGTACTGTGATAAAATATGTATATTTTTATAGATTTTTCTTTAACTCCAATACCATATTAATTCCCAATACCACCAAATCTCTAATCCTTTAATAATCAGGCGAACTGGAGGGATGGTATCATAACCAATGACCTCAACATTATTTTGGAAATCATAACTTAATCAATGTGCTCAAGTGGAAGCCTTAGGCATTTAATGAAACAATTAGTGCTGCTTTAAATCTGGGAAGTCCCTTAGGCTTCTAAAACCATGGACTATTTTTCATCATCAGGTAAAAATCCCTGCCCTAATCAGAACCAGTTCTACATGTCATTTTAGCAATTTAGGCAACCAAACCTAATAGTATACAAGGACTTTATCATGATTTTCAGGGTTCTTTCTATTGTGCTTACCAAAATTTTAAAAATTGTATATTTTAATGATTAATGGCCCTTGCATATGAAAGAATGACACTGTAGTTGCCTTGTAATATTTCATATTTTTCATAGTTATGAAGACACTGAACAAGTTAACAAGTGTCTGAAGAAGGAAAATAGCAATTATTCCTAATAATCTATAATTCATCTCATATAAATATATGAAGATTTCATAAAGAAACAAATATAAGCTTAATCTGAATACATAAGTTTTTATACATGTCTTGCTTTTGATTCTTTGAATTGGTTGTATGTACCTTTTGTTTGTTTGTTTGTTTGTTTTTCTGAAAATAACCTAAAAATTACACTTGGGGACCAATCTAGCATGTTAAATTAGATACTTAAGATATAATATAGCTTGAGGCAACTAAATTAATCATGCAGAATTGAAGTTTTTATTCTGGGGTGAATGGAAGGACTTCAGAGAATCCATGAACCCTCTAATGCAGAAGGCAACATTTTTGTGTTCTGCAGTAATGGATTTTAATTGCAAAAGAGTCTAATTGGATTTGGAAACACAAAAAAATAATTGAAAATCACACACACATTAGGTGAAATGCTCACCTAATCTAAGATTCCCAAATTATATTTCACTCCTTAGGCCCACAGGAAGTCTGGGGCAACTCTAAATTATGAGGATTCTTCTGGTTTACATCAGACAGGATGGGTATCAGGTAAATATAGATTCTAGTCTAGGCTCAGAGATTCATTGACCTTTTGACCTTAGCATATCACTTAACACAGTTACTCTTTTTTTTATTCTTAAAATGATGATGCTAATTATCTGCCTAGAAAGATCATAGGATGTAATGAATGAGTAAACACATAATAAAATTATGAAGTGCTATATAAATGTAAGGGATTATTGTGACTGTATTGCTTGAGATTTTGGTATTAAAATGTACAGTCTACAGAAAATTACACAAGGCAGTCTGCCATGTAAAGATCAAACAGTAGTGAGCTGTTTTAGAAAACACTTTTTAAGTTCCATTTTCTCAAATTTTCAAATTTATATACCTATGAGCATTAAACTTTGCTGAGTACATTTTAACATTTTTAAAAACTTTTTGAAATCAGCAATAACGTTCCTAGAGCTATAAAAACATGATGTTCCAACTGCACTTTTTTATAAGCTTTGTACCCTTTTCTTGGTTTTATTGCCAAAACAACCCATGGAAAAAAAGATGCAGAAAAGATATGAAAGGAAGTAACGACTGCTGAGCAGTTATCCCGTAGATGAATAATAGACAAGTACATAAACAGATGCAAGCCTAACACGGATGCAAAATGAATGAGAGGAAACAAACAGCAAAAGCAGTTACAAAGTTAGGCATTGGGAGTGGGCATTCATCTATCTCCCTTGGAAGATGCTCTGTTGCTGACAATACAAAATTCCTCTTCACTGCAATATAATCATTGCTTTATGTCTCTATATCCTTCTGACAAGTCAAAAAATTAAATTAAAAAAATTTGAAGACCTTAGACAAAGCATTCTAACTATAATAGGTTGTATTCCTATGATACTTCAGCAGTCATGTGAAAATTAATTACCATCTGTACATACCTATAATATGTAGTATATCAACAAACATTTTCTTCAAATAGCACACAATTGCTAATTTGATATATGTTCTCACTAGGAATTACCTGTCTTAATTAACTGAATTCACCTATTCTATATTTACTTGTTGATAAATCTGTATAATTCTGATTTTATTTGAGTAATAATAGATATAATACGTATTACGTACTGAATGCCTACTATGTGTACTTAACATAGATTTTCTCCATTCATCTCCTACAAGATCTTTGACTAGTTTAATAGTTCAAGAGTTGTTAAAGTTATCATACCAAATTAGACTGTACCTATTTACATAAGATTTTCAAGCTTTACAATAAAAGAAAGAATCTTTAGGAATAAAGAGAACAACATGAAAGGTCAAAATGGTAGTTTTTTGAGAAGAAGGAAAAAATTCTACCAAAATGTGATGAATCCAATTTCATAAAATTCAGGGTTATGTCATTGTGAAGTTAATTGAGTGACTTTGGGTGCTTCAGTAGATAGGATTCCCACGGGTGTGGGTAGATAATTCTCATCCTCCTGTATCTCATTTGGGCTTGGCACATGGGGACTGTGGTCTGATCTGGTTTAAATAGGAGTAGGGTTGGCACAGATGTTGTGGTTCACTGGGAATTCCTGACCCACAGCCATGATGCCAAGAATGTTCCTTCCTCCGAGCCTCATCCTGGGAAATTGGACTAGGAAGCTCAGGATGGACCCACCACTGCCCTGGCATCCAACATAGAGAATATTGCCTGAAACTTAACCTGCCTAGATGCTTCACCTTTACTTCTCTGCTTCCCATAGATGATAGGAACCTTAACCTTTTGTCCTATACTATTTTGAGAATGTTATTTTCTTTTTTTCCTTTTTTTAAAAATTTTTATTTATTTATTATTTTTACACCTATAGCACCTGGTCTTCCTAGGTGGTGTACCAACCAAGTACTAACCAGGCCTGACCCTGCTTAGCTTCCAAGATTGGACAGGATTGAGCTTGTTCAGGGTGGCATGACCATAGACAAGAATGGTTATTTTCTTTAAGCATTGTTGCATTTCATTCTTATTAAATCAGAAAATATACCCCTAGAAAGTATATTGTAGTTGAGCCCAAAATTTAGCTCTGAGATATCTGGAAGCCAAGGCAAAAATAACAGTTTTCATTAGTTCTTATTTTTGTAAAAGGAGGTTCATGAGTTTAAGAGAAACTTTTTTCTTTCACCAACCTCTGAAGGATATTCATTGTATGGTTGTATAAAGAGAAAGCCGATTATGTTAACATGAAGATTACTTTTATTTCTGTGACATATTAGTAATAAAAGCACCTTCTATTATTATAAAGTCTACTGTGTATGACAGAATTCTTAATTAGTGTCAATATTAATATTGAATGAATAACATTCACTGAACGCTGCTGAGATTATCTGGAAAAATATATATATGAAAGGCAAAAAAAAATTGTTCTTCATATCATCTTAAAGAGGTGAACTTAAAAAGATAACTTCTCATCTTTTTTGCCAAGTGAATGATGCATTTCCATAGCTTGTTACATATCTGAGATAATTACATTGTTGATTCTTCCATAGAAAACAGTTTTTTTGCTCTCAGATCTGTTTCTGATTTTTATTGAAAGTATCTTGGGTAAATTGCATAAATGATCTATGAATTAAAATTCAAATGGCATTAAAATTATTTTAAATAATTGTAAAATATTAGGAAAATTAAGTATATATTTTTACACTTACTGAAGACAATATAGTCTCACATTGGTGGCTACTTGGTGGCTATTTGGTGGCTACACAGCACATTAATAGATTGAACAGACTCCATTGAAGAATAGATGCCTCATTAGCATTTTCACAACTGGCCAGGTGGAAAGAGAAAACAATACATAAACCAGAAAGTAGTTAAAAAAATAGGAGTAGAGGAAGGAAGAGTGAGAAGGAGTAAAGAAGAGAGGGAAGATGAAAGCATAAGTAAATTGAACATACCCTTCATATCCATGTTGTTTGTTTCAGTGGAGTCAAAATCAACTTTCTTTTTTTTATGTGTAAGTGATATATACACATACACTGTATAAATAATTATATGTGTATGTATATGTATGTATTTAACAAAGTAACAGGTTATTATAAGTGATTAATATAGAAAAGTATTAGGCAAATGCAATGCCGGATGGCAGTATGTTATCTGTGGCTGTGAAATGAGCCTTATTTACTAGAAGCAATGCATGAAAAATATCTCAGAAAAATGTTTCTCATACTCTAAACTATTACTAGGTTTAATACTCCAGATTGTCTTATTGGTCTTCTACCACACTGCCAAAAATTTAAGAAAACAGAAGGTAAATATTACATTAAGATTTAAGAAAGGAAAAAGAAAGCAGTCCACGAGAAAAAAAATAATAAATTAATATTAAATTCTGAAAGTGTTCAGTGTTCTACATGCTTATTTTTACTGTTTTTTTTTCTATTTAGTTTTAATTTCTTGGAGAGTTGATCAAGCTATTAATATTGCTGATGTACAACTGATTTGCCTAAAGTTGTTGAGTTATTGGTCGATAAGTCTTTCGGTAACTGAGGAAAGAGAAATTTAGAATTAAATTATTTCTTTCTCATATATAATTTATAGTTTGGAAAAGTTTAATTGCTTTGATTTTTAAAAAATATTATGAACTTTAGTTTTTTTTTTTCAGATAAAATGTCCCACCATATATAAAATTATTTGACTAAAATTACAAGACTATATTATATATAATGGCTTATAAACTTTGACTCTCAATTTCATTTTTATTAAAAACTCAAAATTGTCCTTTCATCAAATATATTTTATTTCCCTTTTTTTCTCTTCAGTGTCATTATGACAAATTATAAATTATGTAAGACATTATTATTGAAGAGGTGACTGGTTCTAAGCTTTGCTAATATTTTCCCAATTTTGGAGGCAAAAACAATAATTTATTATTTTTCTTTCTTAATTAAATTGAATACTCTCTTTATTTTTCTAAGAAAATTGCTCTGCCCTCTCAACTTATTTGAGAAGTGATAAGATGCTTTTTCTTTTGATAGTTACTTATTCTGATGCTTGGTTAAATTGAAACAATTATAATTTATTTTAAATGATGATTATGAAGAATTATTAGTTATTTCAAATGATATTTACAATTTTAAGTCTGTAACTGTAAAATATATACATTACTTTTTAAATTCTATATTTAAATCAGGATTAAAATACATATACTACAGTAATTTTGGACCAAAAAGAAATAAGTGAATAAGCTCATTTTTTAACTTATTTAAAAATCAGTCTGAATTAGCCGTATCATCAATTGTGCGTATATGGGTGGCATGGAGTCTGTGACCATATATGTGTGTGTATATGCAAGAGGTAAACGCTCTAGAAATGTGGTTTGCTACCTATGCATATCACCAATATTGTGACAAAATTTTATAGCTTCATATAACAGCCAAATTAACTACCAAAAGCTAAACATTAATATATTATCTTTTAATTATGAAAGCTAGATTAGCTTTTTAGAGAAGTTAAAGCGGAATTAGATAAAGAAAATTAGTTGGCATTTTCAAATACACTTAACTGTTTAGTTGTGCTTTATGTCACATGCTTTCCAATCACACTTTTAGCAATTATCATATATAACATGCTGCATTGAGTTTTAGTTATAAAATTTTATTTATAAGATTACTGGAGCCACTAATTTCCAAAGAATCTAACCAAATATTGGCATTCTACTTCACTGTTGCTGATAAAACCTCTGATAAAATTGATATCCACTCCTGTATCCTGAAATAGGGTCCAATTTCTGAAACCTTTCTCTGTCATACAAATGACAGTTTAGTTTCTTAATATCAAATTCATTTGTCTATTCCAGGCAAAACAGATGGTTAAGATAATTATAATGGAAATGGCATACTGAGAAAACTGGAGAAACCATCTCATTCTTTTATCCTTTTCCTCTTTTAAATGCCCTGGATAGAGGTATGGGGTAATGAACAAAATCTGCAAGTCAAAAAAGTGAGTTCTACCCTTGACTCTGTGGAGATTACCTGTTTGACAGTTCAAATCAATTGACCTCTGTGAGTTTCAGTTTCCTGTTCTTGAAAATTTTGAGGAGGATCTTGTTAGCCTTGGTGGCCCTCAAGTACTCAGGTAGAACCTCAGCATTCACCTGGAAGAGACTTCCTGGAAAAGAGAAGTCATCTTGAGTGGGAGAAGAGAGGTTCCTTCAAAATCAAACCCAAGTTACTTTTTTGTTGACCAAAAGAATTTTTATGCAAAAGGCATTTCAAATGAGTTTAAAACAGAGCAGAAATGAATCTGAAATGCTTAACGTGTGCTTTTTCAGCACTTTCTGGTAATTATGACAATTTAGGTGGTTATGTAAATTACACAATTCTTGTAAAATGCCATAATTATGAAATGTTGGGGCAGAAACAGAAAAGGATTACTTTGCTTTAACGTGAATACTGCAATGATAAGATTGGTAATGCACCTCCTCCGTCACCTTTTATAAATCCCTTGGGATTTTACTGTTGCCAAAGGAAAAGTATCAATAAAAAGTAACTTTTCATGGGCATGAGTTTGATAAAAATTGGAAAGGGGTGGTATAATTCAATGAGTATATTTTGCACTGATTTGTATTGTTTCAATTCAGATTATTAAAACTAGGTTTGCATAACAAATCCATTAATATGAAACTATTTTCAAAAATATTAGCTTTATTCCTAGCAATTTATTTGACATTTGGAGCACTTTAATCACTGGAAACAATATTTATAATAAGTATTTCACTTAGCATTGTGTGGTTTGTGTTTTTCAGAAGAAGGAGATTGTATTAGGGGAGATATTGCTAACATAGAGCCATGTGGTTTAAAAACCGTAAAAATACATATGTGTATTTGCAGATTTCAGAAACCACATTTACTTTTAGGAGATAATATAAAAAATATATTTTTCTTCTAAATCTGTAGTTAATACCCTTCTTTCATTCATCCTTATTCTTCATTCACCAATTAGCAATGACAGGGTATATATAACTGTGTTTGTGAGAAGTAGAGGCTCTTTTTTTTCTTCTTCTTCTTCAATATTTATGTAGTGGGTTGAATTTCAAAGTTGTATCACAAGATTCCCTATTTTTCTCCACACTGGCCAGTTTCATTCCAAGGAAGGATGAACTTGTAAGTTTGTAACAAAGGTTGTTACTTGCCTGGCAAGGAGCATGTGAAGATACTTTGCCTTCCAAGCATTTTAGGCTTCTTGTGTTGAACACCAGATAGGTGCACTACTCAGCTTAAGGTAAACAGTTAAAATCACCCTTGCCCATCGTTTGTTCAATTGAGTTAAATTGTGATATAGGGAGTGACAAAGCTTTATTTCCAGCTTCCTTTACCTTTCTTTGGGGTGGGAGATGGGTAGGAGAGGCATTCTTCTCTCCATCTACCTATGGATGAACCCCACTCACTCTTTCTATTCTCTGGTTTCTAATTCTTGATGTGTTTAGTTTTTAATTATATAGATTTCCACCTCCCACTTCTGGAGCTACCTGCTCCTGCCCCTATCACCCCATAGCTTGTATGAAACATTCTTAGATAATGGTCATCATCTTTAAGTGATTCATAGAGGTGAATAGAATATTACACATTCCTATTTTATTACCTCGGGAATTCAGTCACAGTACCTCTAAGAAAATAGTTTTTACTGAGCAGTATGGACCTCTGATGCAGTTGGATTTTTCTCTAATCGCACCCTCTCACAGTTGCTAAGGAAACAAAAGGAGCAAGTAAGGCCATTTACCTCACTAAGTTTGCCACTCACAGTACTGAGACTGAGGCCTGGGGCTCAAAGGGACATCAAAAAGAAAAGTCTGGGACTCAATGGGAAAGAAGAAAGGGCATCAGCATGAATTTTTGCTTTACAAAATAGAAAATATGAACATCCTGCCTTGGCTAAGATATGAAGTACAAAAAAAAAAAAGACAGAGAGACTTTTACACTGCTCTTCACACAGTCACTTCAGATGGTCCCACTTGTCATTGATTAACCACACTAGGGTGGAGAAATATCTGAAAAAAACATTTCCCCACTATTTCCTTTCTATGTTCCTTTTCTTTGCCTGTACATAGCTTAAGGCAAGCCTTTTTTATACATAGGCTTGCATTGTCTTGAGGCCTTCTTGTGTTCCCCTCTGTCTTCCAACTCTAGCCAAGACACCTAAAGAAATCACTCTTCCTTTTTGCAACCATAAAGTCAGAATATCAAGCGTGGATAATAAGCTTCAGTGGTCTTTGTGTAGCAAGGACAAAATGCTATTTTAAAGTGGCCAGCAGATTCTTCCTGTTGCTCTGGATATAGTCTAGAGCTTAAAATTGTTGGAGCTTGGAAACTGACATCTTAGGGCTTGTGAAGAAGTTTTGCTTAAATGATGAGCCTGAAATTTGTCCTTAAAGCAAGAACACCCTTCATTCTGGGAGCTGTCACTTTAGTGAGTACATTTTAGTCTAACAAGAACCTTTGCCTGGCTTTGAAATAAACCCTGAACTCATAAAATAATCAGACAATTTACAGTAAATATTGTTTTCTAATTAATAATGTATTTTGAGTGCTTCCTTAGCAGGATTATGCCCTTAAAGAAGTTAGTTTTTTGCTTTCTAAATTAGGAATTTGAGCAGGTCCTGTCTTAGTGTGTGCTTGCACGCTAGGTAAAGTAAGACTGACTCACACAGATTTTGAGAAGAAACATTTGGTTTACTTTAAAGATTTCCTCGCCTTTGTCCCCAGGGCCCTGGATCATGCTATACAATGGGATGGGAATTTTCTCCTGAAGAACATGCATGGTCTGCCAATCATCCCAAGTCTAAGTAAAAATAAGTCGCCCCTGGGTTCCTGATGGGAATTAACTTTTGTTTCTCAAAATTTCTCTGGATCTGACGAGGGGAAGGAATTTTGAGCAATTGCTTATCTACAGAAGACACATGTCTCCTAAAACTCCAAAACATTGAAGGGTTGAGGATAAAGATGATCGATAGGTAGGAGTTGCTGGGAAGGAAACACTGATGGGTTCTACAGGAGGGGATATCTAATATCCACTTTAACCTATTATTTTTCTTCATTTAATTCCCTTCTCTTAAATCTTTGTTTAAATTTATCTTATATGGGAAGGGAATTAAAGGAGAGGCGAAAGGATACAGAAGGAGTACAACAATCTGAAGAAGTGGTCCTGAGCTAGCCGGAGTGGACCAGTAGAAGAATCTGGCCTACAGGAAATACACACCTGGCAGGTTTGTGTTCCATGAAAGCATTTTTCAGAATTCTCAGAAGTTTTAATAGGAAATTTCAATAAAACTCATCAACTTCTCGCAAACCCAGAAGGTGGGACTTGGGCTAAGTTGAACATTTGTAAGACAGGCTTGATGACTTCAGGATATTTGAATAATATTGTTGATATATGTCCAACCTCATGTTGTCCTTTGAAACGTAAAAATTGGATATCAACTACACTTTGGTTTTCCTCTTTGAAAACCATAAACATATTGTCTTTAATCAAATTCTCCATTTGGTGAATCTTTAAGCATTATAAGAGAATATAACACTAATTAATTTTAAGCATCGCTTTTCTTGGATAACAGATTTAACTTTCCATTCATACCAAGAGACTCTCTCTCTCTCAATGTATGTATACACACGCGCACACACACACACACACACATACCTATATATATTATACACACACATATACATACATGCATATATACATATATGTGCAAATACACAATGCATATGTACAATAATATACATAAACATAAATACATACATTTCATTAATTTTACAATATGCCCAATTATTTTTTACAGAAGTTCTTTCAGAAATTCCTGATATAGTCAGTTCTTCGATGTATAAATAAATTTATTTTAGTAATGAGTAGTTTTCTTTTATAGAATATTATTAAAAAATAGCATCACCCGAATAGTCATTAAAAAGTAGATTCTTGCTTAACCCAACCAGTCATCTAAAAATGAACAGCAGAGACTCCACACTTGTCATCAAAGAGGATTACAGCACAATAATGAAGATAACATAATTACATAGTAATTTTTAATTGCTATAAAGATATTTATAATAGACCTACATGATGGGGACATATCTCATCTGGTAGAAGAGGAAGAAAGATTATATTGAAATATTTAGACTTAGCAGGAAATATGGAGAGGGTCACTTTTTCAGATAGCATAGAGAAGATTGATTCTTTATAGGAACTAAAATAAGGAAAGTAAATGCCAAAGAGAATAAAAAGACTAGCAAGATAATCTACTGATTCTAGCATTTACCTAAAGTTGAATGTTTTAAAATATGTTTGAATCTCTGTTGCTATAATAAAATGTGGTAAAGTTGCTAATGTTACAATAATTCACTGGTTATACCATTTTTTACTCACATAGTTTAGTTATGGCTCTGTCTTATCTTGATGTTGTTAATTTCTACTTCTTTTTCTTAATTTGTGGATTTTTGACTTTACAGATTACCTCACATAATAATTCTCATGTAATGACTTTTCAACATAACAGCTTTTGAAAATATATACCACTCTTCAGACAAGGTTTTCTTCCCCAGTGAAATGACTTTTTCCCACAAAATACACTAAGCAAGTAGACCGTAAGAAGTATTATATTGGCATTACTGTTTTAAGCAAATATAGTCACCAATTTTGGGGAAGTCACATTTCTAATAAAATAAATCATATGTAATAAATTTGAATTATGTGAATTTGCCAAGTGAGGGTTTAAAGAGGAAGCATCTTTTATTGTACTTCAATCTAATCCTGTTTGAGACAACTTGATGTTAAGCATTTGTTTTGTCCTAATAATGTTCTCTGGTTCCTGGTCTATTTATTTTTTAAGGCATTTTTGTGCAGTTTTTATATTTACAACAAAATTGAGGGAAAGACACAGAGATTTCTCATATGCTCCTATCCCTCACACATTATTAGTATCTCCCACCAGAGTGGTACATTTGATACAATTGATGAGCCTACATGATACATATTAATTACCCAAAGTCCATAGTTTACATTAGGTTTCTTCTTGATGTACATTCTATGGGTTTGGACAAATATATAATGACATGTATCCACCGTTAAGTATCATACAGAGTATGGTACTAAAAATATCTTGTTCTCTACTTATTCATCCTTCTATCCCTGGCAATCAAAGATCATTTTACAGTCTTTATAGATCTGCCTTTTCCAGAATGTCATTTTTGGAATCATATACCATGCAGCCTTTTCATGTTGGCTTTTTTTACTTAGGAATATGCATTTAAGATTCCTCCATGTCTTTTCATGCTGTGATAGCTCATTTCTTTTTTCACTAAATAATATTCCATTGTCTGAATGAACCCAGTTATTTATCCATTCACCTACAGAAGAACATCTCAGTTGCTTCCAAGTTTTAACCATTTTTAAAAAGCTGATATAAACATCTATGTGTAGGTTTTTTATGTCGATATAAATTTTCATTCCTTTGCATAAATACCAAGGATCATGATTGCTGGATCATATGATGAGTGTATGTTTAGTTTTGTAAGGAACCACCAAACTGTCTTTCAAAGTGGCCGTACCACTTTGTATTCCCACCAGCAATGTAGGAGAGTTCTTATTGTTCCACATCTTTCTCCGCATTTGGTGTTGTCTGTGCTCTGGACTTTGGTCATTCTAGTAGGTGTGTAGTGATATCTCACTTTTGTTTTAATCTGCATTTCCTGATAACATATGATGTGAAACATCTTTTCATAGGCTTGTCGTTTTTTTTAGTGAGATGTCTATTAAGGTCTTTGGCCCATTTTTCAATGGGGTTGTTTATTTTCTTATTGTTAGGTTTTAAGAGTTTTTTGTACATTTTGAATGTCAGACTTTTATCAGATGTATCTTTCACAGTTTTTTTCACCTGGTCTGTGGTTGTCTTCTAATTCCTTTGATATTTTCTTTGGCAAAACATAAGTTTTAATTTTAATGACATCCATCTTATCAATTATTTCTTTCATGGGTTATACTTTTGGTTTGTATCTGAAAAGGCATCACTATTCCCAAGATCATCTAGGTTTTCTCCTATGTTATCTTCTAGGAGTTTTATAGTTTTATGTTTTACATTTGGGTCTCTGATCCATTTTGAGTTAATTTTTTTCAAAAAGTGTAATATATTGATTCATTTTTTTTTTTTACATGTGGGTGTCCCATTGTTCCAGCACCACTTGTTCAAAATCTATCTTTGCCTCAATGTATTTCCTTTACTCCTTTGTCAAAAGTCAAGTGACTATGTTTATGTGCGCTTGTTTTTGGTCTCCCTATCCTATTGGACTGATATTTCTTATCTATCTGTTACTAATATCAAACTCTTTTGAACATTATACATTCATAGTAAGTCCTGAAGTTGGGTAATAGCACCAGGCTTCAGAGTTTTTTTTCTCCTTTAATATTGTGTTGACTATTCTGAGTTTTTTTCCTATCCATATAAACTTTAGAATCAATATTCATAAAATAGCTTGTTGTGATTTTCATTGAATTGCATTAAATCTATAGATCAAGTTGGGAAGAATCAACACCTTGGAAATATTGAGTCTTCCTATCTATGAACATGGGGATTTTTTTTTTTTTTCATTTATTTAGTGGTTTTTTTTTTTTTTAATTCTTTTGGTAGTCTTCATCAGAGTCTTAAAGTTTTTTTTGTTTCATATAGACTATGTAGATATTTTGTTATACCTATTTAATTGTTGGGGTGCTAATGTAAATAGTATTGTATTTTTAAATTTCAAATTCCCCTTGCTCATTGTTGGTGTGCAGGAAAACAACTGGCTTTTGTATATTAACAATATGTCCTGAAACTTTATTATAATTGGTTGTTAGCTTCAACGCTTTTATCGATTCCTTCAGATTTTTCCTATAAGTAATCATGGCATCGGAAAACAAAGACAGTTGTCTTCTTTCACTATTTTTATCACACTTATTTTCCTTTTTGTGTCTTGTTGCATGAGTAAGCACTTTCAGTATAACGTTGACAGGAGTTGTGAGAGACTTTCTTGCCTTATATCTGATATTAGTTGGAAAATTTTGAGTTTCTCATCATATGATGTTAGATGCAGTTTTTTTTGTAAACGGTCATTATAAGTTGAGAAAATTACCCTGTATTCCGAGTTTACGAGGGATTTTTAATCAAGATTTTTATCAGGTGTTTGATTTTATCAAATTCTTAGCATCTATTGATATAATCATGTTATGTCTTTTTTCATCTTTCGATGTGATAGAATACATTAAATAATTTTCAAATGTTAAACCAGCCTTTCATGGTTGTGAAAGGTCATGGTATATAATTCTTTTCATAGTTTTATTTTTTGGATTTAATTTGATAATACTTTGTTGAAGATTTTTTCTTCAATGTTTATGAGATAGTGGTCTAGTTTTCTTGTGATGTCTTTGAATAGTTTAGATATTAGAATAATGCTGATCTCACAGAATAAGTTAGGAAGTATCCCTTTGGCTTGTATCCTCTGAAAGAAAAATTGTGGAGAATTGATGTAACTTCATTCTTAAATATTTGGTAGAATTCACTTTCGCTGTTGTATCTTTCAAAGAATTGGTTTATTTTATCTGTGTTATCAAATATATGAGCATAAAGTTGTTCAAAGTACTGTTTTATTATTTTTCAATTTTGATGCATCTACAGTGATGTTCGCACTTTCATTTCATGATATCAATTTTTGACCTCTCTTTTTTCTTAGTGAGTCTGGCTAGAGGTTTATCGATTTTATTGATCTTTTAAAAGAACCAGCTTTTGGTTTCATTGATTTTTCTCTATTGATTTGCTGTTTTTAATTTTATTGATTTCTATTCTAATTTATATTATTTCTTTTCTTCTGCTTACTTTGATTTAATTTGTTCTTCTCCTAGTTTCCTAAGGTGGAAACTTATATTATTGATTTTAGATCTTTCTTTTGTAATACATGCACTCAATGCTATAAATTTTCCACTAAGCACTGCTTTTGTTGAATCTCACAAATTATAAGCTGTGTTTTTAGTTTTTAGTTCTTCTTTGTCCCATTTGTCATTTAGAAATATAGTGTTTAGTCTCCATGTATTTTGGAATTTTTAAATTATCTTTCTGTTTTAATTTTTTGTTTGATTCTATTGTGATCTGAGAGCATATATTATATGATTATGATTTTTTGTTTAATTGTTATAAAGTGTTTTATTGCCCAGGTCTATCTTGGTGAATATTTCATGTGAGCTTGAGAAAAATGTGTATTCTGTTATTGTTCAATGAAGTAGTCTATAGAAACAAACTATATCCAGTTGATTAATGGAATTGTTGAGTCCAACTGTGTCCTTAATGGATTTCTGCTTGCAGGATCTGTCCACTTCTCAGAGAGGTATTGAAGTCTTCATCTGTGATAGTGGATTTATTTATTTCTCCTTGCAGTTCTATCAGTTTTTGCCTATTGCAGTTTGATTTTCTTTTATTCAGCACATACACATTAAGAATTATTATGTCTTTTTGGAGAATCGATCCCTTTATTATTATGTAATGGGCTTCTTTATCCCTGAAAACCTTTCTTGCTTTGAAGTTGGCACTGTCTAATATTAATACAGCACTCTTGCTTTTTTTTTTTTGACTATTGTTTACATGGTATACTTTTCTCCATTTGCTTTAAATATTTTTTTATTTAAAGCAGACTTCTCGTAGACAGCATATAGTTGAGTCATGGTTTTGTTCCACTCTGATAATCTCTATCCTTTAATTAGTACATGTAGATCCTTGGCATTTAAATTGATTATCAATATAGTTGAATTAATCTACCATATTTATTAGTATCTTCTATTTACCCATGTTCTTCTTACTTTTGTTTTCCACTTTTTTTGCCTTTTGTGGTTTTAAATGAGCATTTTATCAAATTCCATTTTTTTCTATTCTTGGCATATTAGTTATACTTCTTTTTAAATGTATTTAATGATTGCTAAAAGTTCACCTTTAAATGATACTACTATACCACTTCACAGGTAGTGTGAGTTACTATGTGTGTGTATATATATGTATATTTATATGTTATATACATAACACAATAATCAAATATATTGTTGCTATTATTATTTTGAGTAAACTATTATCTGTTAGATCAATTAAGAATAAGAAAATGTCACTTATTCCTTCTCCCATGCTGTATCTTTATGTATATCTGAATTTCTGACCTATATTATTTTCCTTCTCACTAAAGAGCTTCTTTTAATATCTCTTGCAAGGCAGATGTATTAGCAACAATGTCTTTCAATTTTTTATTGTCCTTGTAAATATTTATTTCCCCTTCACTTTTGAATGGTAATTTTGCAGGATACAGAATTCTAGGTTTGTGATTTTTTTCTCTCAACACTAAATATTTCATCTACTCTCTTTTTGCATGCATGATTTCTGAGGAAAAGTTGGATATAATTCTTATCTTTGTTACTCAGTAAGGTTTTTGTTGTGTTGTTGTTTTTGCTGCCTTGTTTCAGGAATTTTTTTCTCTGTCTGATTTTCTATGCCGTGAAAATGTTACACATAGGGGTGTGTGTATGTGTGTGTTGTGGGTTTTTTTTTTTTTTTTGACATTTATTCTGTTTCTTGTTCACTGGGCTTTCTCAATCTGTGAGATGATTTCTGACATTAATTTGGGGGAAATTCTCAGTCATTTTTGTTTCAAATATTCCTCTTTCCTCTCTCCTTTTTTTTCTTCTATTATTCTCATTACATATATGTTATATATACCTTTTATACTTTTACCACAGACTTTGGATATTCTGTTATGTGTTTTCAGTTTTTGTTCAGAGATTCTTTCCTCAACCATGTCCTATCTACTAATAAATGCATGAAAGGCATTCTTCATTTTTGTTAGTGTTTTTTTTTTAATCTCTTGCTTACATTCTCTATTCTTGCATACTGTCTACATTAGAGCACTAGCATATTAATCATAGTTGTTATAAATTCCAGGTCTGCTGTTTTCAACATCCCTGTTGTATCTGGTTCTGATGCTTGCTGTATCTCTTCAAATTTTGTGTTTAGCCTTTTCATGTACCTTGTAAATTTGTCTTGATAGTAGTACATGATGTACTAAGTAAAAGTAATTGCTGTAAATAGGCCTTTAGTACTGTGGCGGTGAGATGTTGGGGGGAAGGGAGTGTATAGTCCTATGATTAGGTCTGTGAGTGGGTCTCAGTCTTTTAGTGATCTGATGCCTCTGAACTGTGAACTTTATAAGTATTTCTCCCTCCTTAAGCGAGTCAGGATGGCTAGAATGGGATAGAGTTGGATATTTCTCTTCCCAAGTCAGTTAGACTATAATAATACTGTAAGTTAGGGTGTGGTTAGTTTCCCCGAAGACAAGCCTCGTTTCAAAGAACAGAATACTCTGGTATATTTTCTTACCCTTGAAAGAAGCCTGAAGGGATTTTTTCTCTGATATTTACTGTGGAAATCTGGTCAGCTCCTAGAGGTAAATCTTACAATAATGTGGCGATGCTCAATAACTGGGTCACTCTGGAATTCTTGACTGTAAGAGTTATCCACACTGAGCCTCCAGAAATTCATAAATTACAGATCAGGTTTTCTTACCCCAGCACTCAGGACCACAGCAGTTTTTGCTTGTGAATTGAGCTTCTGCCTGGTAAACCTGGGTTCCCTGTATTTAACTGTCCGTCTCTCCATTTTTAGAGGACACAGTGTGCTGTTACCTCCTCTTTCTTATATAGGAGTTTTTGATTTTTCAATCTGTTCAGCTTTTTACTTGTGAGGACAAGGTTGCAACTTCCAACCTCCTTACATAGGAAACCAAAATTGCCCAACTTCTCTGACTTTAATTTTAATTTTAATATGGGAGAAGCATGAGCCTATATGGTTTCAAAATATATATATATTAATATAGTGGGAAAAAATGATACAGCAGGAATGGAGTTTCCAAGAACTCTCATATTTCCTCCACCAATCACCTCTCACTATGAAGTTTTTTTTTTTTTTGACCAGAAAATAAAATATCATTACATTGCGTGTTATGTACAAACTATATTTACTTACTTTTGAATGATCATTTATTATATATAAACTTTTCTATTATTCAATTCATATATTATTTTCTAATAGTGTAAATTTGGTTACCTTGGCTTGAGATGAAATATATTATAATTTTTCCCACTACAGTTAAGGTTTTAAAATAATTTAACAACATTTTACTTAGAGAAAGACTTCTCAAGAATGAATAACAGTTTGATATATTTTATAATTATTGATAAAGTAATATTATCTGAAAATTAACCCAAAGAATCTCTCTTTGATGGCTTAATTTTTTTAGCATCTCTGTTATTATGCAAATTTTATACAATAAAATAAATGAATGAGATATACACATTGTGTATATTCATATCTATCTATCACCTTATATATGTATATATCAGTAATGAATAAAATTTTATATACAAGTAAAATAATGTAGAATGATTAAAATCAGAGAACATCTTTAATAAATTAATAATTAGCTCTGCTGGTTTTTATATAAAAGATAATTAGATTTATTTTGGGTACTATGAAATGTATTCTGCCCAGTTTTATGAATATACAACATAAAGTTACACATTTACACATACTTGTTTTTTTCTTTTTTAAAATATAGAGATCAGACTAAATGATCTCTAAGTTTCTTTTCAACTTTATTATTCCAAAAATATATATGAGTGTATGTATATTATAACATTTTAAATATATATACATATATATAATTTCAGTAATACCTGATCATATTCTTTATGAAATTTATTTAGCCAAATTTACTATGTCATTAAAAATGCTTTTCTTTTTCATTTATTGTCATCATTTGTAGGAAGATATTTTAATACACACATACACACATGCACACACAAAGAGGGAGGGAACAAAAGATGCCAGGTAGTCCTCTTCATTTGTTACAGAAGTTATGGGTTTTGAAACAGAATATAAGTTTTTAAAAAATGTTTAACATATTACATACAGTGGCAGAGGTTGAGTGCTATTTATCCCTGAAAATCTATTGTTCTTTCTTATGATTTTTCTGATTGTTGCAAAGGGCAAAATCATCTGCCCGTTTCACATTTGCTCACATCCACTGTTAGGGCAAAACCACTCTGCTTTGTGTGTAGAACTGTCTGGATAGCCGTCATCATGATATGCTCAATGTAGAATTATACTCTGTACATGTGTACAACATTACCCTCTAGGTGTTTTCAGATGAATACTAAATGTAGTGAGTTTTCAAATTAGAGTCTTTGTTTTTTCAAAAACAATAATGAGGTAAAGCTTCCTATCACAACAGGCAAGACACTTGAGTTGTAATATTAAAATAACAGCAAATGCATTGTCTGGATTAACGTAGAACAATGGGATGTGGCCTCTGTGCCAGAGTATGTCCAGCAACAACTTAGTCTTTCGCCTTCAGCGTTGTCAGCCTCCATCTCCTTCAAATTGAGGAAATAATCAATAGCATGCATTGCAGCTGTTTCTGTCCTGTGGTCTACACGGCAAACAGGCCTCAGTTGGAAAACAAAATAAAAATATAAAGAATGCTGTCTTCACTAGAATTAGTGAGCCATAGAGGCTAATGACATAATAACCCTGGTCTTAAAAGCCAGAAATTCTCTGTGATGCTGAAATTGAGTTCACCGAGTCTAAAGATTAAGAGTGATTAAACCACTTGGTACATTAGTTAGTTCAGCATAAACTATTGTTAATAAATGCATAAGTGATCATATTCTTTGCAGATACTACCTGAAAACCTAACAGCAACATGCCCTAACAACCTAAACTATTTTATTTCATATTTTCCAATGGCATATATAGTCATCCAGAATTCTAGAGACAGATGTGATCTTGTATGCAGAAGATGAAAGAGGGTAAATTCAACTTTAACAGTATTTCAAATTTTAAGTCTTATTATTTGTCCTGCTGTTTTCTGTTTTAATAAAATGATGGATAAATGTAACATAGATATATGTGAAATGTATATATAATTATATACCCTTGTTTCATTCTTTTAGTATTTGCATATTTTTCATATAGTCTGGCTTAAAGGATTAGACTAATAAACAAAATATGGATTTTTTCCCAACTTCATGACTCCTCCTTTCTCTCTCTTCCTTCTTGTGTAATTTTATCAAGATGGAACCCAATGAGCCTTACTTGTTCCGTATTCAAAATGGAAATTTAGTTAATTCTTATTTCCTTGTAATTGACTTTAGAGAATCCTTTTCAGTTACATTTATTATATCTATTCTTTGTATTTGCATTGGCTAGTTTTGTTTGGCTATTTGCTCATAGATTTCTCTAGTAGCTTACATATTTGGGACATATTTTGAAACTCACATACTTAGCTACTGTGATTGTTTGAGTGAAAATTTAAGAAAAGGGAATTTTCCAAAGTGTGAGTCTAGTTTCAATGTCCAGTATAGTGTGCCTGGATGGGCTAACTATATAGATTTTGCACCCTCAAAAGTGAGATTTGTCTGGATAAAAGTTCATCAGGATTATGAAAGAAGCACAATAGGGTCCAAAGTAGAATGGACTAAGACTTTGGCAACCTGTAGCCTAACCCTGGACTTCTCACTAAATAGCCCTAGGCCCATAATATGATATATAACATTTTAGATCTCCGCTTTCTTGTTTTTAAAATGGGAAAAAAATCATTAACCACATAACCTATTAGCTACTATCTTTAAAGGTTATGATATCATGTAAATGTATGATTCTATGTAAATGTCAAAAAACAGCAGACACACTTCATCTAAAGAAATAATTATAGACATCGATTCCAATGCCATATTATATTTTTCACATATGATTTATTTCATGTAGTATAAGTAAAACAAGTTATACCAGATATTGATAAATATTTGCTAATTATATGGAAAATTTGGCCAACACAAATTTGGTGAACTATGTGATTCAGTTTGATATATGTATATGTCATAATTATAAAAATGTTTCCTTTATCATTTGCTCCACAAACTCTCAATTTAAAATCTTTTTTTTTTAAAGGAACTGTCATGAGGCTAAAATTTAGACGAGAAATTATAGAATGACAATTAAAATAATTAAATATATAATTGCTTTAATTTAAAAATGGATACTAAAAATCATATTTTCTCTTTATCAGTTTGGTTCTAATTCACATTTTAAACATAAATAATGTATATGTTTTTAAATAGTCTTAAAAGTCAGAAATAAAAAATATATTTTGCTTACATATAATCCTCTTAACATGCACTTGCTAGATGGTGTTTCATATTAGGTCAGAAATAAGTAAAGAATCTGTCTTTAAATCTAAGAATTTGAGGAAAATGAATAACTAGGGATTACATATTTGTAATAGTATGTTTCTCTAAAATTAACTATTTGTAATGATTTTTTGATACATTTCTGTCAGTGCATGTGAATTTATTTTTATGTACTTCATTTCTAGTACACTGTGTTGGGATTCTCAAAGATTATTTATGATGTGATTAGACATTTTCTCAATCCTTGGAACCATGTAGCCAAGTAATAACTTGACCTTTGTATATTTCAAATTGAAATTTAATAACTAGTCTGAAAACCATAAAATCAATGACTCATGGAGAGGGAAAATTTTTTAAAAAATTTATATTAAGTATAAAAAGAGTAATATGTTTATAATTCATTTTAAAGAAACTAATTATAAAATTAAAAACTTGAATTTTTCTGCTAAAATAAAAAAAGTAAATTCCCTTTATATAACAATAACACATTTTATATGCATAAACTGGCTGACTTTATAGAATGAATTTCAGGCATTGTATTATAGAAAGAGCAAAATATTTTGCTCTTATTTAATCCACTCATTTTTATTGTTGTATTGATTTATATTGATCCCTTTTTTGAGATTATGTGATAGCCTATGTCATTAGCTAAACTGATCCGAACTAATTCATCACAATGTTCTACTGGTTACTGTCTTTTTTAATGTCTACATATAAAAACTGTTTGGTTTATGGCCTTATCTGCATTCAACCTATAAAACAGAGTACAAACCTTCAAGTAATACATGTGGCTGGATTATGTAAATCCAGGCCCCAACTCCTAGCCAAAAAAAGAAAAGAAAAAGTCAAAGTTTTACTTTCAGCATGATACCACACAGAGCTCTGTGGACCTACTCCCTAGTAAAACTGGTAAAAATTGCTTTAAAAATTATAAGTCTCTGGAAATGGTTCTAAGAAAGGTAAACACAGGTCATACCATGTGTAAATTAAGAAATATTTGAAAAAAATCTACTACAACTACTGTTTCCTCTTCCATCAATTGACCATTCATATGCTAAAGTGGAAGAGGTTTACTTAGAGTTCATCTTGATTACTTGATTCAGCACTAGATTTTTTATATATTCTAAAACAATATATAAACTGGACTTTGTCAAAATTAAAAACTTGTGTTTCAAAGGACACTATTAAGTGAAAAGACAACACATAGATAAGAGAAAATAATTGTGAATCATATATCTGATAAGAGGCTTGTACCTACCATATATAAACAAATCTTACATCTCAATAACAGAAAAATAAGTAATCCAATTCAAAATGGGCACAGGTTCTGAATGGATATTTCTCCAAAGGGGTATACAATGGCCAATAAGGACGTGCAAAGGTTCTTCATGTCGTTGCTCATCAGGAAAATGCAAATAAAAACCACAATGAAATACCACTCTATACACACTAAGATAGCTAGAATCAAAAAGTAGATGATAATAAGTGTTGATGAGGATGTGGAGAAATCATAACGCTTACACCTTTCTGGTTGGACTATAAAATGATGCTTGTCTGGTGATTCCTCAAATAGTTAAACATAGAGTTTGCATATGACCCAGAAATTTTACTACTACATAAATGCCTAAGAGAAATGAAAGTATTTATTCACACAAAGACTTGTACATTCATGTCTATTTATAATAACCAAAAGTTTTGACCCAAAATTTACATAAATAGGGGAATAGATAACCAAAATATAGTGTATCTATACAATGGACTGCTATTAAACCATAAAAAATGAAGTCTTACAAACATGCTAAAACATAAAGCTTAAAAGTAATACACTAAGTGAAAGAAGCAAGTCATAAAAGACCATATATTATATGATTCTATTTATATGAAATATCTAGGATAGGTAAATTTATAGGTATGAAAAGTAGATTGATTAGTAGTTGCTGGGGAGATAGTAGGACGGGGAGATTGACAGATTGACAAATAGTAGGACTAGGGGATTAGATAATAAGGGATAATATCTAAAGGATATATAGGGTATCTTTTAGAGGGAATGAAAAATATTCTAAAATTTACTGTGGTAATGAAGAGGTCTATGAATATACTGGAAAACTCTGAATTGTACATTTTAAATGGACAGCCCTTTAAAATTGTCATCCCAGGAATGGTAGTTTAGCTTCTCCCTCAAAAGTTATAATGTAATATTTTAGTCTGGAAAGTCCATAAATGGAAAAAAGTATGATCAGCTTTCTCTTATCTTCATTCAAACCATCTCTTACTCATTATGGGTAAGAGCTGCTTACAAAGCGGATCGAGTTTTCATTCCCATTAGCATTGGCCTTTTGGTCAGTTCACAGCACAGAAAGAGCTTTTGTTGGCAGACATCTCAGACCACCAACAAATTCACCTATGAAGTTGAGCAAATACCATTGTGGTTTTTACTATTTTTTTTTTAATTAGTGATATTTTTATTTAACTATTGAGTGGTTTTGCAAGATGGTTTTAGTGTTGACCCACATAGTGTTATCTTGATCATGATTTATAACTCTTTTTTAGATGATTACTCTTTTCACTCAAATTATTTTTGAAGACTGCAGTCTTATGAACACAAAGCTTTGTCTGGTAAGGTATATCTGTGTGTTTATGTGAATCTACCCTACCACATAAAACTTAGTTTATTTCAAAGCCAAATTAAATTCAACATTTAAGTAAGAGTCCTAATAAGAAACACATTAAACACTCAGGATAATCTAAGAAGGGTTCGTTTACAAAGGGACTTATATTACAACAGTAGGGGCAGGACCATAGGGTTATATGCAATGGAGTTTTCATCACCTAGACCTCAGTAGATGAAGGGAGGAAAAGGAAGGTGGGGGAAAACAGAGAATGGTAGAGAATCAGCTGCTTTAGGAGGAGTGTAACTTCCTGTCAGGGGTCATAACCTTTTTTCATTTTGTACAGGGTTTGTAATATTTTAAATCAAATTTACTACTCATGATAGAATGATACACTAGTATGGCCTTGAGAAGTCCAAAAAAAAAAAAAAAACTTGGGCAAGGCTGAGATTCGAGTAACGTTCACCCATATTTTATCTGTGTCATTTTATTTCTTAAGCACATTCCTTACCTCTAGCATCTGACCAGGTTAAAAAGCTTTTTTAAAAAATCAAAATTATGTCCTTTTATTATTCTTTTTCATCATGGCATATTTTTTTATTCCCCACATAGTATTCATTATAATTTACAATTATATATCTTAGTTTTTGTATCTTGTCACGCATGTATAACTATACTACAATTTTCTCTCTTATGGAATTGTTTATATTTGCCCTAACTTGCAATATTCTTATTCTCCCTGCATGAAAATCTCACTGCATCCCTCAGCCATCAAGCAAATGTTAACGTTTTCCTCAAAACACCACTCAAATGCTACCTCAAGTTATAATCATTGCCTTCATGGTTTTGTCTTATCATCCGCCACTACGATGAGGGTAGGTCTTTGTAGATAAACTCTATTTCTCTTTGAACTCCTTTGACTCCCTTAGCAGCATCCTGGCATGCAGATAGTGCTTATTAAACGTTGAGTGGGAGGAGGATCAGAGGATTGCAAGAGGGAGGGAGATGTAAATGGAAGCCAAGACAGTACTGTGTGACTCTAAAATCTGTGAAATGTTCAACAAAATTTCCTCTCAACTCATGCCATATTTTCTTAGCTCTTACTCATCCGAAGTTGGTTTAGGTGAGGTTGGAGAAGGAATTAATGCACTTAATCTTCTCTTGGTGTTTTCAAATTGTACTACCTTCCTGTAGGTAGACTCGGGCACTACATTTGAAACTTTAATATTTGTTTTGTTATAATTATGTGAAAGAGGAAATCAGAATAGAGACAAAAGGACAATATATTTAGAAATACATTTTCTAGCTAATAGAGTACAATGTTTCTTTCAGTAAAAGGAAGAATGTGGAAAATTAAAGTAACTGTAATGAAAAATATGTAGCTATCCCATTACTCAGAAATAAATGCCATATGACATTTCTATATCTTTCCTTTACTTTTATTTGTGCCACAGTGCACAGCCAAAACACATGGATTTTTCAAAATTTATTTCTAAAACATGAAATAATAATACATTTCTTTGAAAACATAAATTTGAAAATTTGAAGTAGTGCATGGAATTCAATTTCATAAATGAATGAACACCCCCAAAACAAAAGCATGACATTCAACAAAGTGAACAGCTCTGTTTACTGTAGAAAATGAAGGTGAGAATGGCAACAGATAGAGATAGAGATGAGAGCGGGAATAAGATAATATGGGGTTGTGTAAGTCCTATCAAGATAATCAGAAAGACTAAGTGTTTTTAAACAAGGAAGATATGCGATCAGATCTGCATTTGATAAAGATGGAGTAAATGGGGGGCGGGGGGTGACTAGTTAGGAAGCTGAAGTCGTGTTGGACCCAGATGGTGATATCAGAGAAAAAAAAAAAGTATTGGGAAGGGGCAAATGGAGAAGGGTGAGGAGAAAGAAACATGTGCAACCTGAATATACTAATAACCAGGGAAATGCAAACTAAAACAATAAAATATAAATTTTCTCTTATTTTATTAGAAACAAAAGAAAAGTTATTGTTGAGCATTGGCTATAATGTAGGGGAGATTATATCTTCCATATGCTAATGGTGAGAATATAATAAACTGTATGACTATTGCCATATTTTCATGAATGCTGCCAGGAGACATAAGAATCCTGGTTAGAGATCGTGTATAGTTTATTACTAAATACAATAACAGTGACCAGAAAATCAGCCTTTTTGCACTGGTTCCCCAAGTCCTGATTCCCACAGGACAACACAAGGAGGGCCAGGTAATCTCTACCCATGCAATGGGTCGTATTATAGGAGAAGAACTCTGAGTTTAGGGGAACATTACTATACTGTATAGTAAGTATGCCTTCCTTTTGCTCTGGAGGAAGACACCTCTTCCAAGACTATTCACTATGCATCATTGAAATGATAGTGCAGAACAAGGACGGCCAAAACCTTACTTGCCAGACATACAGAAATGTGAAAAATCCATGGAGAATTGTCTCTCAACACTACTCGTGAGTATAATCTGGCAGTATCTTCTAAAATTATATTTCTCAACCTTGAGAAACACTTATGTAAGGAGCTGTGTACAGGCATACCTCGTTTTAGTGCACTTCACTTTATTGCACTTCACAGATGTTGCATTTTTTTTTTTTTTTTTTTACAAACTGAAGGCAAGACTCTCCACCAACAAAAAGATTACTACTGGCTTCATTGCACTACTTGCTTTATTGAAGTGGTCTGGAACTGAACCCATGATATCTCTGAGGTATGCTTGTATAAAGATACTCATTACAGCATTGTAATATAAAAAAGGAGAAGCCTAGCATCAAATAGAAAACAATCTAACAGTGGGATATTTAGACTGTGGTATTGTGTGCATTAATTAAAATGGGACAAATCTATATACAGTTGACCTTTGACATGGAGGTTAGGGGCATCAACTCCTACCCAGCCAAAAATCCACATATAACTTTCAACTCCCCCAAAACTTAGCTATCCTCAGTATTCAGAGGGAATTGGTTTCAGAACCCTCCTCAAATACCGAAATTCATGGAAACTCAAGTGTCCCATATAAAATAGTGTAGATCAATGTATATAATTAGCTTTTTGCATTTGGAATCCCAACCAGAGATGGAAAACAGTACAGATAGTTAGAGAATTGAGAAAAAAGTGAAAAGAAAAATACTGTATGTAAATATGTACAGTTCAATACCATGTTGTTCAAGGGTCAACTGTATGCACAAATAGTTCTTCATGATATGTTCTCGTATGAACAAACCAAATTACAGAGTATGTTACCACTTTTTTTGGTAAAAATTGACAGACATCCATATATTTGAAATTGAATTAGTACACATATTAGTACATATAAGACTAGACAAAAACATTAGATGAATGTACACCAGACTTGAAATTAATTTTACCTTTGGATAGAGAAAGAAAAAGATGGACAAGGATTGATAGTGAAGTGAAAAGACATCTTTGCCATATTTTATAAAATTCATATTCATGTATGACTTCTTTCATTTTTAAAAGTAAATTGGCAAGTCTTGGTATTTGATAGATTTGGGAAAGGAGAAAGACAGATGCCAAAGATGACATGTTATCTGACTTAATTAGGTGGCTAGTAGTGACATTTGGAGGGATTGAGAACTTTAAAAAGGGATAGGTATTTGGAGCGGGGTGGGGGGCGAAGGAAGGGGGAATAATGAATTAACTTCAGAAGTGTTAGGTTTGAAGTACTTATGAGTCATTCAAATGCAGATGTTGGATGAACAGTTGTTCAGGCCTGAATCTTAAAAGACAAGATTAAAATCTGTGGTTCATCTGTGAAATGGTGGTAACTAAAGCCATGTTGGCAATGAAAGAGTATAGCAGAAAAAATGACCCAGACAAAGCCCTACAGAATTACATTCTTTAATTGTTAGAGGGAAATGGGAGAGAAAAGGAAACTAGGAATAAGTGGCCAGAAATATAGGAGGAAGAATATGAGAGTGTCACAAAGCAAAGGCTAAAGAAAGATATTACCTGTAGAAGTGGTGGTCACGTATGTCAAATGCTACAGAAATATGTATGAGAATGATGATTATAGCTGCATGAAAGGACATGACTTATAAAATTAATATGATGAATTTGAAGGAAATGTTAAGGAGAGAAGTCAGATTTCAATGGTTTGAGAAGTAGGTAGGAGGGGAACAAAGTAAGAAACTTGTAAAGGTGGTTGGTTAAGAAGTGAGCAATCATGAAGGTAATCACTGCAGGTGAACACAGCACTTATAAAAGTTTAAAGGAGAGAATCCTGAACAGGTAAAGATTCGGATGGCAAGGGTCCAATGGAGAGTGAGGAGAGTATGTGAAAAATCAAGAAAACATGAGGCTATAAAGCAGAAGGAGATGTTCTAGCTTTATAAAGAGCCTACAAATCTATTGTAACAGGAAGCAGAAGCAAAGGGCAAAATGTGGGTGCTTATTTGTCTAGGCTCCAAGATGGTGGAATGTTGAAGTAGTACCCATCTGGTGACTTCAAGTTTCTCTGCAGTTAGTGGCATTGCCATTTCTTGAGGGCACAGGAGATTTGGAGGTTTGAAGAAGGGTGTATAATCTTTGTGTAGAATGAGTTGTTGATTTTTTGAAGCTTTATATTATGGAAACTACTGGATGGATGATCTCTATCAGATCAGATATATGTTGAGATTTTGGATTGATCCAAGTCATATTAAAACTTTATTATGATTCTTGCGACATGTTAAAACTCTGATCTTTTCCTGCCAACAATATTTAGAGACAGAATTTTAAACTCAAGAGTTAACCTTCTCCAGATTATGCACTTGGATATGTATCTAACTATTCTGAAAAAACAAAGCAGACATCTTTCTGGAGTACTATCTGCTAATCAGTCTCCTAGAATTGGCTGGCTGCCCTTGGGCCTGAAAAGAATTCCTATTTGCCTTTTTGTTGAGTAAAAGAGACAGGCATTTGCCCCTCGTAATAGAGGCATCGCTACTTCTTGCTTGGCCATTGCACCACCAGATGTATCATATAAATACTCTAATGGATAGTGGTGGCCTAGGAACACAGGGGATAATCTGATGCAGGCAGATGATAGCAGTCAAGATTACTCAAGCTGTATTGAAATTTCCTTTGCACCTGGCACTGGAGGTGTTAGCCATGCCAGTTCAATCCCCCCAACACAGATGTTCTTGTTGTACCACTTTGTATGTATAACATTTAGGTTTCTGTTCAGCTTTGCCATAGTACACATAAATACTGTAATCCAAAGACCACCCATTTATTAGTGCACCTGCATCTTCACTCAGATTTCTTTCATTCTTTTCCATGAATGCTCAATAGTCTCCTAAAAATGAGACAGCCATGGGCGAATAACCTTTTATGTCTGCTAGATAGCTTAACAAGATGACGATGATGATGATGATGATGATGATGATGATGATGATGATGATAAAAATTACAATACCATATTTTTTTTAAAAACCTATTACTAAAATAGGAAGGTAACCTGGATCATGTTTAAGCAAAATATATTTTATTAACTTCTGTTCTAAGCTTTTCTTTTTCTTATTAGTGAAGAAGATTGACTATATAAATAATTTGACTCAATGCTATATATATATATTTTTTCCTTCAAGTGGGATTTTAGTAGCACTTACGTCTTAAGGAGCAGATTTTTCTGTATGTGAACCCCTGAAGCCCCTATTTTAAATTAATAGGAGTGGAGCTCTGTGCAGCTAAAGACTTGATATGACCTTCTGAATATGGGATAAAAAAATACCTTTGGAGGGAGGCAAAATCATTACTCTAGAGAGAAGCCTTGTGTAGATGTCCTACTGAAGTGGAAAAAGGGCATCAAAATATTTTTATCTTGTTTTTATAGTTGCGAGCCATGTAAGTATCTTTCCAAATACCTAATTTTGAAATATATTTCTCTATGAAAAGGAATTTCAGTGCTACTTAATTTTGGTTTGGGAGAGATAGAACTGCCTTTCATTATTCATTTGAAACAAATAAATGTTTAAACATGAGCTACATTTTAAAAATTGATGCGTGATGATGGTTTTTAAAGTTTTTTTTCACTAGTAGCAATAGTTTCCCAGGTTTATATTCATGTCCTGCTTATTTATCACTCTGCATATAGCCACAATTATATTCTGTTTGAGACTTGTACATGCATCCCACAGAGAAAAGAGAAATAATATATGCCATTATATCAATATTACTCCAGTCATTTAGTAATTCATTATGTAGAAGTAGAGTGTACCATGAAGCCAGCTAATTAAGGGATGGAGTGGAAAGAAGAGAATCCAAAAAGAAGAAACAAAAAGAATAAATGAAAAAATAGAAACTAGCCATATCCAGGAGGCTGTGAACGTCCTTTTGTTTATTTCCAACAACTCTTAGAGCACTGGGATAGGACTAAACAAACATTAGCAGTGTATTCAGTGAATAGTTAGAGAATAAAGCAGCTGCAGAGGCTACCTAGTGTGTGCTCCTATATTATAAAATTAAAGACATAGTCTAGGATGCAGAAAAATGAAGAAAGGAATCAATAAAAGTTAGCTTTCTTAAATATTATAGACTTATTGCAACTATTTTCATTTTGAACTCTTGTTCAACACATAAATACTACCATATGTGTATACACAAGCACAAAGAAACACCAATCTATAACTTAGAAGAAAGAGGGAAGGAGAATATATATAAAGATGGAGAAGTCAGGGCTGCCTGGCCATCCCTGGCATCTAGTATAATAGACAGGGACTGTTTGAAGTAGAACTTGAACCTTCATTAACCCTTCCTGCCTCCTACTTCAAACGTGAGGATTAAAATAAAATATACTTCTTTATCCTAGACTAGTCTTTGTTCTCTTTGAATTTTTAAGGCCTTCTAATACCATACTCCCATCATAGATCAAGAATCCAGAGTACTAGTACCCACTGCTTCATTTCTCATCCGTGAAATACTTTTCTAGTTCAACAAAGTGTTTTTATTCTTCATGATATTAACAGCAACTCTTGCATGTCTATCCTGTACAAAGCATCATGCTAACTGTGTTGAAAATATTCTCTCACTGGGCATTTGTATTTTGTTTTATAGACAAAGGAAATGGTGCATGCAAAGATTAAATATTTTTAAGAAGTAATTAATTAATAACTTAAGAAGCAATAATGTGGACTCAGACTTCCTACTATAAAATGTACATTTTAAATCACTATAAAACTTTACTGAGATCATAGAATAAAGCTTTACAAACAAATTTCTGTAGAAAGTATTTAAGGATCACACAAGAAAATGTGGGGATAATTCATATTTAAGTTTCAAGGCTGTTAATTTGAAAAATTTTCTTTTACTTTATTTTGAGGATACGGTATGGAAATCCATAACTTTCTCCTCTTTTGTTCCGCATTTACACTCTCCCTCACTGTTTTCACATCCTACTTACCAAGTACAGTAAAGGAATAAAACTAAAACGGTAGGTACCTCAAGATAAAAATCATAGTTTTATTTCAACACACTTGTCAGCTATATCAGTTGCAAACAATGAAACCCACTCTTACTTGTGTAAGAAAAAGTAATTTAATGATATCAGTAGCCCTGAGCCTCTCTAAAGGACAGGAAATCAGGCTTAAGAGCCATGCATGCAGGAACCACATATAAAGTGTATCACCTGACTTTCCACAAGGAACTTTACTGCCACTGCTGTTAATGGGCACAACACCTTACCATAGAGGTGCTGGACACAGGATGTTACCCCTAGGACCTCTGACACTGCTTCTTTAAGAACGGATTGTTAACACACCATCCTGGCAAGAATCATTTCTGCCTGGCACCTCTGTCTTCAGCCATTTCTTTCCAAACTAACACATTGGAGCACGTAAGTGGCGAAGCCTAGTCACACGCTGGTGGATTACTCTCTGATGGATGACACACTGATAGATCACATGCTGTTGGTTCATATGCTGATGGATCACATACTGATGGATCACACTCTGATAGATCACATGCTGACCCTGAAGGAGGCAGGGGGAATGAGCCTCTGCCTTCTGCTGAAGACAAAATTTATATTCCTGAAACATAGGATGGTTGCTTGAAAAGAAAACATGACAAATATCTTTAGCCCCAATAGGAGAAACAATATAATGAGAGAAAAGGTTAACTAAAAGTTATTTTTAACAACTATAGCATCCATCACATTTTTCTACCCTAATGCTTGTTTTCTGTATCATTCTTTCTCTTAATTGAATATTTTCTAGTAACTGATATATATTGTACATTATTACTATTGTCTTACATAATAAAATTTAGTTACCTATCAGAGATCCTGCTCACTTACCTACAAAAATAGTTGAAGCATTAAATAAATATTCTAATATAAGGTCTACTTGTATTTTAGAATTTGCTTAACTTTAGCATATATTGTATTATTTGATCTTCATACTAATCCAAGAGGCAAGTAGGATATATGACATTATTTCCACTTTACAGATAAAGAAACTAGATTTCATAGGAGCCATGTGATTTTTCAACACATACACAAATTATTATTTTGTCCACAGTAAAATATTTCAGTGGGGGGCCAACAACCCTTTACGTAAGTCCAAACTCTTTAGCATAGTTTATAAAACCATGTCTCCATGCACTTGGTTACTTTTTTGAGCCTAATTTGCCTTTCCTTATATCCCTTGATATTCCATGCCACAGCTATATTGAACAATTTCTAAGTCATTTTAAGCATCAGGATTTATCTCACCTTTCATTGTGCCTTTGTACATATCATTCCTCTTCCTGAAACCAGCATTAGCTACCTCTTCACCTGGCCGGGACTCATATCCTTCAGGTTGTTGCTGACACATGACTTCCTATGAGAAATTTTCCTGTAGATTTGTTAACTTACCTTCCTACAAATGACCTAGTACCTTGAACTTATAACCCTATTACTTTTTGTAATTGTTGCTTTAATGAATCATTTGTTTATGAGGATTCCACACACCATCTCCTCTCTTTATTAGAATGGAATTTCTGTGAGGACACACGTCTTTCTAATCCATCTCAGTAATGCTGGCTTCTTAAGAAATTGACAGCTTGTAGTTATCACACAGATTTTTCTTTTGAACGTGTGCATTATTAAATTATCACCCAGTTAGTGTTGTAAATCAAAAATGATCTTATTCAGAGCCTGTAGTTTTTCTTGCTCACATTTAACTATATGTCCATCTGTCTGCATCTCCCTAATATGAATACATACATTATATTATTTGACTTGTCTGCCTGTATTCTGCCATTCCAAGTTGTATTGATGTAGTAAGGCTCTTCCACATTCTGGCTCTCGGATTTTTTTCAGTTAGTATTCTAAGGTAAGAAGACAAAATCATAAATGCCTGGTAGGGCTGGAAGTTAAGCACTTTAGACAGGGACTTGGTTGAATTGGAAAAGGCATGCCTTCTCCTAAAGATGAGGAGATTTGCAAAAAGGTAAGTTGGCTCAATGTTAACAGATCTTCCAATCTTTCAACGGTCTCAGAATTGTGTGTTTCTGTGGGATTTACTTATTTTTTAAAATGTTAACTGAAATGGGAAAAATATTTGTAAACTATATATCTGATAAAGAGTCAATATATAAAATATATAAAGAACGCCTACAAATCATTAACAAAAACAAACAAAATAACCTGATTAAAAAATGGGCAAAGGACTCAAATAGACATTTTTCCAAAGAAGACATGCAATGACCAATAGACATATGAAAAGATGCTCAGTCTACGGCCATGCCGCCCTGAACACCTGATTCTGTCTGATCTCGGAATCTAAGCAGGGTCAGGCCTGGTTAGTACTTGGATGGGAGACCTCCTAGGAAGACTGGGTGCTGTAGCCATAACAACAATGACAACAAAAAAGATGCTCAACATCTCCAATCATCAAGGAAATGCAAGTTAAAACCCCAAAGAGATATCACCTCACATCTATTAGAATGACTAATATATATTTAAAAAAATAATAATAATTGTTGGCAAGGATATAGAGAAAAAGGAGTCCTCATAACACTATTTGCAGACTGCAAATCGGTACGACCACTATGGAAACAGTACAGAGGTTCCTCAAAAAATTAGAAATAAAATTACCACATGATCCAGCAATCCCACTTCTGGGTACATGGCCAATGGATTTGAGATCGGGATCTTAAAGAGATATCTGTGTCCCCATGTTTGTTGCAGCTTTATTTACAATAGCCAAGACATGGAAACAACCTAAATATCTAATGATGGAAAAACTGGTAAATGCTGTGTTATATATACATCCAATGGAATATTATTCGGCCTTTAAAAAAAAAGGAAATACTTTCATTGGTGACAACATGATGAACTTGGAGGGCATTTATACTAAGTGAAATTAGCCAGACATTGAAGAACCAATACCGTATGATCCTATGTATATGAGGAATCTAAAATAGTCAAACTCAAAGAAATAAAGAATAAAATGGCGGTTACAAGTGATGGGAGAGGGTGAAACAGGGAAGTGTTAGTCAAAGGGTGCAAAGTTTCAATTATGCCAGAAATAAATACTAGAGACCTAGTGAACAGCATAGAGCCTATAGTTAACGACACTATACAGTCCACTTAAAACTTTGACAAGAGAGTAAATCTTATGCTAAGTGTCTTATCACAAAGAGAGGAAGAAACTTGGAGATGATGGATATTTTTTCACATTGATTATAGTGATGGTTCCACAGTTGTATATACTTACCTTCTAATTCATCAAATTCTATACATTAAATATGTACAGCTTTTTGTCAGTTATGCCTCAATAAAGTAGTTTTAAAAACTGAAAGATTAAACAAAGTTAGCAACAATTAAAAATTTTATAACATAGTATGGTATGAGTCAAGCAATTCTGTGGACTAGATTCAGCGTTCTGTCCAAGAATTTGTGACTTTTGCTCTCTGAAGAGATTATATGAGATGTTCCAAAGAAAGAGAAAATTTTAGGGATAAGGACAGAGAAAGAAGAATTTCTGTTGGGCCAGGCAGGGAAAGAGCTACTGCGAGTGGGTCCCAAGAACCATTTAGAACCATGCATCTCCCTGGAAGATTCCTGAGGAAGTGGTAAGATTGACAAATGGAAGTGCTGTGAAAGCATCTTCTATCTCCGATGGAAGAGCTGGGAGGCAGCCCCAGGACAAGTCTCAGCAAGTTTCCTCAGTACCACATGTGCATGGCATTGGAATGCAAGCTTATATAATATGAATAACAGTGGCAATTGCACTGTGCAAGTGAGAAGTTGTTTTCAAATTTTCCTGGCTCTTATACCGTCTTTAGAGAGGAAATTAGCCTTTAAAATAGATGAGATCTAATTTGCTGATAGGATAAAGTAATGAGAACAAGAGGCAAATTAAATAGGTTAACAGGAAATAAAAATTATGTTTTTATTGAACACTGAATGTTGTGGGCGCATGTGTGCGTGTATGCACACACATACACACACGCACGCACACACACACGCATGCACCTTATTCAAATGCTTAAAATTTCTCCAAGTAAAAGCACATTTCCTATTTCAAAGAATTACATGACAATATCTACTAGAGATAAAGAACAGAAACAATTCATAATAACACGTTATTTTTCTCCTTGAATTGACCCACCTGAACCCACATTTCCCTCCCATCGCCATGACCCTGCTTCTGATATCTTTCGTATGGAAAATAATTGCTGTTCGGTTATTATAAGAGGAGTCTTGGCTTTTTCATAATGTTCCAAAACACTCTAAATTTCTTTTTAACCAGTTAACTAAGAAATTGAACCTTTTAGTTCTCATGGGCAAAGAGCCAAAGAAGATTTTTATGAGACAACTTAGGTCATATTAACTCCTCACCAAATCATAAACTGTGTGTTTTCTCAGCAGCTTTATATTTCCCAATTTAAAATGTATGTGGAGAGACAGTCTCATGTAATACAGTATGGTCAGTGGCTTAACCAGACATCTCAAGCTAATCATATCCTTATATTTATCTGGAAGAACACATATATACACAAGGTTCAGTTTACCAAGACTACTTGGAGAAATATACAGGAGAGCTGCAATATATCAGAACAGCTGAAGCTTTGGGTCATGTCAGAGTGGAACACGGATGCACATATTAGACCTCAGTATACAAGTTTCCGTGTGTTATAATTTCATCTACTATAGCAGAGCTTGTTGAATTTTGTAGACAAAAATGCTGTCTTCATTTTTAAAGTATGTGATTTGATATAATGTATATCAATGACTTATAAATGTTAATTAGTTGAAACACATTAATGGACGATATTTTAAGTATAATTACATCAACTCATTTTCTTTCCATTTAGGAATATGCTTGTTATTGAGTGCCATTTCCAGTTTTATATTTTCTCAAATATATGTCACTGGGAAGCTCCTTTAAAATGGCAGGGGAAATAAATGTCCTGTAGTTCCCTGGGAGAGGAGAGAATAGGAATGACACTTAAGTCCTTTTTATGGGTGTTATTTATTTGACCAGAAGCTTCAGATCATCTAAATATTTCAGATTGTCAATTGGCACACTACATTTTTCTTTGGTCCACACCTACTGAAGTGTATAAATAATGGACATTCTTTCCCTAGTCACCACAATATTCCTCATGGAAACAGAGATGATGCTTTATAAAGGACGTTGACCTCCTTTATCCCATCTAAGTAAACCTCTTCACATTTTCCACAGCCTAATGATATTTTCCAGGGCCCCAGTGTATATGCTTGTGCAGGATGTGCTCTGTAAAATTTGAGGCGATGTCATTCACCTCACTAAGATGTGAATGGTGACCACAGAGAAGCAAGGTATACAACCTGGACAGCTGCATGCAGTGGCCTGCACATTTAGTGACCTCTAGAATCAGAAGCTTTTCTTTTTGTTATTGTACCCTAGCTAGCTAAATTGTATTTAAATGCTTTAATGCTAAATATTCTGGTTTGTACATATGAGCCTTCTCTAAACATGTATGAAAATCCACTGCCCTTGGAATGTATTTATTATTAGAATAGAAAAGTATAAGAATGAGGCAAAATCAAAAAAATATATATCCATCTCTAATTACTATTGTTAATTTTATAGTTTATTATTTCCTCCTTACTCCAATTTATTATTGGCTAATACAATTATCCTCATAAGAGAAAATCTCATGATTGTTTTGAGTATGTCCTTTAACATGAATGCAGAAAAACTCTTGAATGTGGAAAGAATAAAAGTTGATTTTTTTTTAATTTGGCTACTGTTCTTTTTGATACTGGCCCCCAAGCAGAAATTATTCGCACATCTGTTGATTTTTTTTTCATGTTGCACACATTTGCACCTTTTTTTAATGTTGACTGAATCACTTAATTGTAGAGGAGCGCTCATTTTAATGTAAATTTTACAGTATTACATGAGTGAATGTATGAAAATAGCTTGGAACAGTTTAAATTGGGCAGAATTCTGCTTTGATCATAATGTGCCTCTTCAGCATTAAAATAAACTTGCAACATATGCTGAAAAACATGTGTAATAAGTAAGTGCCTCTTGCATGGTGACTTATCTAGAAAAAAATAAATCATTTAATAGAATTCAAAAATTTATAAGATATTTCTAACACTAACAATGTGATGATATGATTAGCATCATATAATGACAAATAAGTACTTCCACACTTGGCTATTTCTAATTTAAAATGTTATCAGATTAACATAAGTTTTAGAAATATTTGAAAATAAAACATTTAGTAGGCAGGTGTATAATACTTCATTATTTGTTACACTTCTAACTTAAGCTATTTAAAAGATGTCAAAAAATGTAGCAAATTATTTCAATGTTTAGAACAGTCAGTAAAAATAATGAGGTTATCAATATTCTTGACTAATGATGAGATTGAGAAGAATTAATGACAAATAGAAAGAATACATAAAACAGCTTTGTCCTTTGAAAATTACCTTGATAAAGATATCATTAATTAATAATAGTTATCTAAAGAATCTTTCCATCAATACCTCGAGATGCAGGGAAGAATCATGATATTGTAAGCATACCTCTACACACTTGCTGTATAACTGTGGGCACATAACTTATCTTCTCTAATTCCTTTTCCTCATCTGTAAAATTGTGTCAGTAAAGAATGCTTTTAGTTTCAAGTTTAAAATATCTATCTGACAATGGCTTAAGCATGGTTCTTAAGTACTATGAGTATGTTAAATCATGAAAACTAAATAGAGCCAGATAAATATAAGAAATAATTACAACACAAAAGATAATCCATCAATGTTTACCTTTAATCAAAAGGAATATGTTCATCCCTTCAAGAAATTTTCTCTGAATCATGAGCCTTTCTCTTTTTTTTCCCACTAGTATTCATTGTTAAACAAATTCAAAGGTGAGTCTTTCTTTTGGAGACACATATAAAATTATCAGGAAAGCTTCAAGTGTACTTAATACAGTTCAGTATTATTAATTCAACATATGTTTATTGATTATTCTATGCCAGATTGTACATTTGGGGATCTAAAAACAAAATAACAAACTCCAAAGCAACACGATATATACTTTTCACTCTTAAAGCTTTTACATTAACTTGAAGATAGTGTTCAGAACTACAGGTAAGCTTTCTGTCTTCTATATGGAGTTTCAGTAAGCTCTATGAGAACGTCCCACAAACCCTGTACTATCATATCCTAAACCAGACTCCCCATGTTTTCTGCTTGCCCATTGCTTTCCACTGCATTTTTGCTTATCTTGGTTAGTGGCAATGCCATCCACTCTTCTCACAGCTTGACCTTGGGTATCACTGTGCCTTCCAACACTCCCCACCATCCAGGTCATGATACTGTCAGTTCTGCCCCCTAAACAACTCTTTCTTTCATGTATGCTGTCACAGCATAACTTTAACTCCTTGTCATTTCTCACCAGGATTATTTCTGTGCTTCTCTAATTGATCACCTTTCTTCTTAACTCATTTCCTTCCAATCCATCTTCCTCATGACTCTCTAAATGTTCTTTTAAAATGCAATCTAATCACTTCTCTACTTAGCTTAAGAATCCTAACTAGCCCCCAGTCAACTACAGAGAAAATTCAAACTCCCAAACAAGGTTTTTAAGGCCCTTCATGAATGAGTCTTATTACCTCATTTCTCACAACTCTTGCTCTTGTTACTTATAATACAGGAAACTTGATATTTTAATAATTCACTGAATGTACTATGCGATTTTAAACATTATTATATTTCCATACACTTTTCTCATCCTGGAACAGCTTTACTCAACCTATCATCACAAAACTGATATTTATCTGTAGTATCATCAGTGATGAACAGATATTCTTTAAACTTCCCTCCCCCAACTTTCCCCACTCCCAACTATCATTCACAGAGTTAAATACTCTCCATTTTTGGCAATGTATGCTTTGTATATGTATCTATTGTAGCATTCATTAAACTATATTATATTTTTTTTTTACATGTCATTTTTCTTAAGGATACTAACCTCTTTGAGGTTAGGTACTGCAACCTCATTCACATCCATCTTAGTCACCTTCCTCACCCGGCATATACGATTGGCCCTCCATATCCAAGGGTTTTATATCTATGTATTCGACCAACCATGGGTCAAAAATATTCAAAAAATAAAATTCCAGAATGTTGATCCCCAAGAAATACAGTATATACACAGCACATACATTGCATTAGATGTCATATGCAATGTAGAGATGATTTCAAGGAGCATGTGTGTAGGTTATACGCAAATATTATGCCATTTTATATAAGGGACTTGAGCATCCACAGATTTTTGGTATCCAAAGAAACAGTGCCCAGTGAATTGATCTGCTGAGCATTTATTTGATGTTCAATATGACTTTGTTATATGAAATAAATAAACAAATGAACAAATGAATGTTAAGTAGTGTTATGAAACTATGTATGATATAGCAAAATAAATAGAGATCAAATTTAAAGCAGGAAAATAAAAATTCTGGCCAAATTTATAGTCAAGATGGAACAAAATAAGATAATCAGAAATTCATAATAGGTAATGTCAAATTGGGACTGCTTTTGCCAATGTGTAGGGGAAAAATTAGAGTCAGACTAAAATATTGATAAGGATCATACTTACAGTAAAGAGATTTCTCAGGGTCCATTAGTCAATCAGATGACCAAGTGCAAAGTGATATGTGTCATTTTTTACTGCTGGGTTTTGCACTCTGGGAGCCACCCTACGCAAATCTTTGATTCCGTGATTGTCGCCTCACAGGGTAAGTTGAGTCCAAAGGGATTATAAAGATACTACATTTTTATAAAAGTTAATGATGGGTTGGTGACAAGAGAAAGCATATAAAAGAGATATGATTATACTAAGCCTTAAAGGACTAACAGTTTAAGTGGGAGAGGAAGGAAAAGCTTCCATATTATTGCGGGGGGGGGCAGAGTAGTGGCAATCAGGCCTAATTAGGGAACACAAAATAGTTTAGACAAGGTGTAAAAATTTACATAGAAGAATATAGGAAATAAAATTCAAATTATGGATAGCTTAATACCAAAGTTCTTGTTCATTAAGGACTACAAATCAAGCAAAGTGTCAGCGAAGGAGAATGACACCATCAAAGTGTAATGAGCACAATGAATCTGGCAGTATTAAGAACCGGAAGTTTTGTCACTCATGTCATTTAGTTTCAAGTGAAAGAAACCCGATTCAACTGGCTAAACAAAACTGGACCATTTTTATTTTATGTTTAAATCTAAATGATTTTAAAAGATACAAAATGGATATATTTGCTTATGTATCTGAAAATGTGTGAGTGTGTTCAGGAATGGCTAAATCCAGGTTCTCAAACAATTTAGTAACGGGAATGGCTCCTTGATGCCAAGCTGTCTCCTTGGGAGCTCCAGATTAATGCCCTGTTCTGAACCTACAGTGACATGTGAACTTTTCCTTTCTCTCAAAGATTGTATTAAGTGACTGGTTATGGCATTCACCACTATATGTTCAGCACCTAGCCTAATAGCCAATGATAGCATTTTAATATTTTTCTTTATTTTTTTGTTGTTTTGACACTTTTTTTTCCTGAGATTATAATAAGCATGTGGTAAATAATAAATGTCTCTTTTGCAATATTGCTATCCAGAAATCTAAGAAGTTGTACACTTGGTCATCACAACTACTTTTATTTCAAAATATCTAAGTAACAACATAACAAACTAACTGTATTAATTTAATAGCCTAATAAAGACTTCGTTAAGGTGGGCTGCCACCAGCCCTATTGTAATGTAGTTTGTTCCTTTTGCCAATTCAGTCCCACTAAACTTTTGATTCTACTCTGCCTTGTACCGAGAACACCTGGCATCATCTTTCTAACCCCATTCCTTACAGAAATAAGACCATTCTGGGTCTTATTTCTATCCCTTGGTTCACAGTGAGCCCATGCTGCCCCAAGAAGCCTACAGAGTACTTACCTAGTTGCTCTATTTCCCTTTGATTCCATGGTGCAAATGCTCTTAGTTATGGAGATTGGGTTTGTTGGACTCAAATGCTGTGGGTGATAAAATCTTAGGTCTCTGACTCCAGAGTTTCCTGTCTTCTGCCAGCCTCCCCCAAACTGTGGAAAGCTAATGTGGTAGCTTTCAAGAAAGGTAAAATCTCCGATGATTCACTTCTTGACAACAGTGTTCATTTCTGCAAAGAAAGCTTCTCTTCTCGCCTAAGTTCTCTCTAGAACCCTACTTTCTGATTCTTCCTTACTACTCTCATTCTCTAGCTTCAATTTTTTTAAATTAATAATCCTTGCAGAATACATTTTTTCTTACCTGCAACTCAAATTAACATTCCTTTATGAATATCTTTAGTCCCAAACACTTGTTTCAATCCTTTGATGAGGAAAAAGGAAAGAACCAAATAGACATAGAGTACAACTCTGAGACTCTACTGAGTAATTATATTCTTTCACCTATCCCCACATACTTTAAGCCCAGAGGTGTGAATTTATCAGTGTGTTTCTCAAATGGCAGTTATGTATAGCTGAGATGCATATTTCAAAGGATGTATAGGAGCCAAAATGAGTCCCTCAACTCATTTTCCTTGGGCACACGGGTCTATGTCACACCTGATGACCTTAGATAAGTGGCCTATATCAGAGAGAACTTGTGATTTCATTTGTAGCATTTGCTCAATAATACCCCCTTTTCTCTGGATGGATGTACACTTGTGAACTTGTCAAGCAGAAACCACTAGTAGGTATTCTTTGAAATGTGTTATATTGGTTATACAACTGCTATCGAGAAACAAACCTTTCTAATAATATTTTTCCAATGAAACTGATACTCATTTTGCATTTTTACCTAAGAGGAAAAAAAAAATAGTAAGATTCTGCCAGGAGCTTTAAACTATCTGGTAAAAGTGGCGATCAGTCCAAACACATTAAAATTCTATTTTCCTTTACAAGTGTTTGCTGCAGATGACCCCCACTGATCTTAAATATATTTCTGTATCTGTAACTGAATAGAGGTTTTCTGTACAGCATGTTCTAATGGCACTCTGGCCTTTAGCCAACAAGGCACTGAATACGGCTATTTTTAAAATACAGAAACTGGGAACAGCTGCAGCAATCAAATTTGATAAAAACAGAGAGGAACTTTGCTTTTTTTTTTTACGGTTTGTCCAAGTTTAGACTTCTTTCATAGAACCGCTTTTGTTCTGTTGTATGAAGGGCTGCAAGACCAATACAGTGAAGCCCTTTTAAACAAATAAGTTTTAAAAGAATACGACTAAATAGAATAATTTTCCTTTGTACCAAGTGTATCAATCCAAAAGTATTTTAAACTATCTTTTAAAACAGTTTATCTCTTATAAGTTGAGGTAGGAAATGAATGAGTTGTATTAGCAAAGTTTGTACTATAAAAGAGGTTTTGCCTTCCCCCACTCCCAAAGCAACTTTTTGTAAGGGAAGATTTAGTTTCTCAGTGTTGGAAATCTGAAAGTTTGCATTTGAACTTCTCTTGTAGTCTCAAGGGTTGTTAGGTACTAAGGTACTTTGAATGTTCCATTTCTACTTTTCATGTTACTATTAGTCATGAATGTTTCTGTATTTTCTAAAAGCAAGATAATATTGGTGCAGTTCTTTTATAAAGATAAAATGACAGGCTTTTTAAAATGTAAAGGAAAACTTTTACAGAGATCTTTTGTACTTATCTGAATCCCTCAACATGTCTATATACAAGGGCTTATTCTTGATTTTTTTAAAAAAATTCAAGCTCTTTGGAAACTTGTCACTACATGATTAATAAGCATCGTGAGGTGAATAGATACTGACAATCTCTTATACTGTTGTAGGTTGTGAGTTCTCTCTTCTAAGTGATTTCATGTGTTGAATGGATTTCTCTGCTAACTTTGTAATTGACATGACAAAGAATATTGTATTTCTTATAAGTATTTACAAATGGAATTAATTTAAAATTTCATCCAAATAAAACTACTTATGTCAACATTGATTCAATTTAGTAATCCAAAATGTAATATAATTCTTTTTCTGTAGCCATAAAGTCATAAAATTAGCTTACTGAAGAAAAAAGAAAAAAGGAAGGATATATACAAAATAGAATTCAGATGTGTACTAAGCTGTACTAACTTGTTAACTGGTAGACTATTAGGTATGATGGTTCATCTGTCTACAGTGCTCTATAAGCTGAAAAAAATAAAAACCAAATTAAGCAGGCTCTTCTTTGACTCGAATAATTTGTTCCGAAGCATTAATGATTCAAGAACCACCCTTCAAACAGTGAGGCAATGATGATATTGTGTTGTTAGCATTTGAGACGATAACAGTTTTTGTCTTAATTCTGTTCTCATGTCCTGTTCATCACTGGGTCCTCTGTCCTGCATTATAGCAAAACTCCTTAAACAGACATACTGTTCTAACCAGAAACAGTGGCATTCCTGTTGCACAGAGCCTTGAACTCAGCAGGTTTTCAAGGGTTCTCAGTCAGGACAGACACCAGATTTAAGGATATAATCCTATATTTTCGAACCAAACAGTTCTAAAAGAAGGTTAGGGGGATTTAATTCTATTTAGTCATGTAACCTTTTTTTCTGAAGATATATTGCCAGGAGAATAAGATTTACTTCTGACCAGCAATGCTTTTATGCAAATGGCCTGAGAAAGCACAATAACCTCAAAATAAAAGAATCTCTCAATCTTTTGCTAGAAGTACATTTATATGTTACCAGGATAAGCTAGATGTAAAAACCAGATATATTGTACAGGGAGATTTTTAGTGTATATCACTATTCTTCATCATTACGTTGTCCTTTATTTAATTTTTAGCATTAAGTTTATATGAGTTTACACCCATTACTCTGTTTTTTTCATTTTATTGTTTTTCATAGAATTTTTTTCATATTTCATTGAAACTAAAATGGGACAGTAAAACATGCCATTATGTTCTTTATTATATTTTTTAAAGTAACTGATTTTCACAGTGCCTCTGGAAATTGAGTATAAAGACTATATAGTCATATGTAAAGTAATATGGCACTGCCTTTAATAAACTGGATTTTTATTTAGTGGGTTTTTTTCTTTTTTTTAATGTTTGGAACTGATTAATTCTTAGAATAAGGGTGGGTGATCTCCCTGGTGACTGACTTCACTTCCTTAGCAGGCATCAGTGTTAGGGTACAGGATGCCCCTCTAGAAGTTATTCAGAATCTGCTGACATCAGCCATCATTCATGAGCACTTGCTTTGTTTAGTGATGGAGCTAATATGAGGAGACAAGTGAAGTAGCTTGCTTTATGGAGGAGAGCAGGAGAGGCATGGTGCTGTGAAAACATCTCTACACACACTAATGGCTCATTCACACAGAAAACAAGCCACAGCCTTTAGTCTCTCCACAAAGCTTAACGAGAACAAACCGATTTAAGAATCCAGAAGCAGCAGTGTTGAGATTCGCTGCTAGTTTGTACTCATAAACTCTCTGCTTATACTTACTCTAATACGCATTGTCAGTTGCAGCAATAGATTGCTGTGGGAATTCTTTAAGCTGGTTCTCTATGGGCCTTGTGAATGAAATGCTTATGATTTCTTGGATTGTGTGTCCCAAATGAAGATCGCTTTTCAAGTACACCATGACAAAGTGAGTTGAAGGCCCCGAACCACTTTGGTCATAATAAGGAAGGGTGCTGACAATATGCCATGCTATGATTTATGGTCTTTACTTTTTTTTGATTCATTTGGGAAAGTTCAGAATTTTAGAATGAAAGTACAGTTACAGTCAGCTCTAGCTGGTTGTTTTCAGAAACCATATGGCTTTAAAAGAGATGATCAAATTCATTCTTTAAAAGTCATTTTTAAAAGCAGACATGTGATTCCATTATATATATATATGTGTGTATATATATATGTGTGTGTGTGTATATATACATATATATATAGTTTCTTTATATGTACCTTAACCCCTTATATTTTTTTTTATTTCAACAGGAAATGAGATATTTCACACTGCTAGATTTTCCAAATAAATCTAGTTAATTCATTTACATACCAATCTTTTTAGTCTTTACATTTTAACCATTTTGGATGGAAATCGTTTTACAAAGTACTTTGCATTTCTTAGCTTTCTTATAGAAATTCTTCAGAGTATAATTCATAATGACCTCAGTAGTCATTTTTACACTGTATTTTAATTTGGCGGGACCATCTGAAACTATTTAGTGGTAGGATTATTGGTGTTACCATATCAGGGAGTTATATATGTATTTCTTTGTAGTGTTTTCTTTTTTTTTTTTTTCTCTTCCATCACAGGTAACATTTAATTAGTTAGTTCTACTGTTATCCATATATGCAGTTGGAATTTGAAGTCAGCATACCTAGTTGGAAAACCAGATTTTTAAACTATATATAAAGACTTGGACAAGTAATATAGTTTTGTCATCAATAAAATGAGGAGAATAATATGAGCCTCAAATGATTGTTATGAATCTTAAATGGAAAAATACCGGTAAGTCCCTGAATAGAGACTGCCTACAGAAGGCATGCTGTACATATATTTTGTTCTTGATAGGCCTATAATCACATAGTATGTTCCCTAAGGTGCTAGAAGTCTGCTTTAATGTTTACAGACTTATACTGTGAAACACAGAGCCCATATTAACAAATTTTTGCTTGAGTTCTCTCACGCACTCCTTTCCTAATTTGCATATTCTAATTTATGGAGGTCCAGGAAAATAGCTATTTATACTTGTGAAAAATCATCTAAATTAAGAATCAATGGACAATAGGCAGATATGTTAAGGAAGAAATCTCAAAGCATTCACTTTGGTGGATGAACTTGATATATACCTTGGTTTTCTAAAAGTTTATTCTGGATCCTCAGGCATGTTTCCAAGAGTTGCTAGATAAATGAAGCATCACTGGTAGACATATGATCTACCCACACTCAGAAGGTACATCTCCATAGCTAGCTTATTCTCACTCTGGCCAAATAAGAACTTACTAGATGGTGATATAATTAGCAATTTCTAGTGATTTGATTACAGAATGTCCCTGCTGAGTCAATGAGGTACCCTAGGACATGGCCTCCCACAGTGTTGCAGCATGTTGCTGGACACCAGGCAAAAGGAAAATGCCCTGCCCCCCTTCCTCTCGCTTCAACACACACTGTATTCTATGAAATGCTGAAATGCTACAACCCACATTCAGTCTGTGTTTGTAATGCATCCTCTTCTGTTCCCTCACATATGGCAGTCTGAAACAATTACATAATGAGACATATTATCATGGCATAACTGTCAAAAATGATGAAACTAAGCTATGAATAAATATTACCCCCTTATTAGCTATGCTGCTCCTGTACTCTTGAATCTGTACTTTACCCCTGACTTTCAGAGTTTATATTTGCACCCCCTGATTACCTGTGCAACAAAGTAATGCAGCACTACCTACATTCAGGAAAAGACTTACAAAGTCAAAGACAAAGTAAAGTACAGTTTCTTACCATTTTGGTGCTATAGTCCTTTTTCAAAGTTTGGTGAAATTTACAGGTGCCTCTCAGAGCATGTTTTAAGATTCATAAAGAATATATACAGGCTAACAATGGAAACCAATGATATTGAAATATTGTTAAAATTTTGATTTAATAATGTGTGCTTCTTTATTAATAAATTAACTTTAAAGATCTAACAGAGGATCAATAAGTATTAAGTTTTAAAAATAATTAGTATAAATAACATTTTTATACATTGCAACAACTATAATGTGATAAGGAAATATCTGTGATATGTGTCAATGACAAAGTCAGTCCCAGGCATTTTTCTACTACAACTATGGTTTCTCACCTAAATTTATACTTGGAAGAATTTTTTAATTTCAGTTACATGTTAGTGAAAATAAAGTTGTATTTTTCAGCATTCAGAGTCACTGACCCTGTGTTGAGAGTTTTTCTCTAATATGACACAATTTGGGTTATTTCATTATGTTTTATCCTTCTGAAGCCCCTCTTCTAGACTTTTCATTTTAAATATGAAAATACCAAATTTGGCAGATTCTCTTGCTTCTTTTACCCCCATAGAGCCTTTGGAAAGACAATTTAACTCTTTCAGAAATGGACTCTTTTCCCCCTAAGCAAAAGCAATCTCCTCCTCGGGATAGACAAACACTTCCTAATATCAGGATGTCAGGATTTCTCAATACTTGGCAGGTGCCTCACAGGTCTAACTCTTACCTGGATCTCCAGGTCTGGATACAACTTCTGTCATCCTATCTATGACGTTACTTCTTTTCTTCACACTCAAGAAAGGCAACCAGGATGTAATGACTCAGCATAATGTTGAACGATAAGCTCTCTAATTTCCTTTGTTAATAAAGCTATTTTGAAACATGGGTATTTTATGATTAATAACAAATTCATTCTGCGAAACCTCAGAGTGCACAAGAGTGATGAGACTACCTGCTTGAGAACAGCTGTCCTACACAGAAGGACACAGACTGAGGCCACTGTGATGCCATTTAACAGTTATCGTGGCAGTACTAAAGTGAAAACCTCAGTGGCCTGAAAGAGTTAATGTATTTCTTAAGCAAAGGTTTTCCTAAAAGTCCAGATAGTCAATGTTTTAGGCTATCGTAATGCGAAAAGCAGACACAGACAAAACTTAAACGAATGAGGGTGGCTATCTTCGAATAAAACCTTATTTATGAACACTGGAATTTGAATTCATATAATCTTGAGATGCACAATATATTATTTTTATATTTTTCCCACTTTGTAAACATGTGAAAAACAGTTTTAACTCACAAGCCATACTAAAGTGTGGGACAGATTTGGTCCATGGGCTGTATAGTTTGCTACTCTTAATGATGCAATCAATAGCCAAGCAGCAAACCAATTAAGTAAGTTCGTCTGGTTGGTTTTGACATCCCAAGCGGGTCTGCACTTAAAATAAATTTTAGCTAGAATGTAAGGTGAGAAAGTCTTTGATATTTTTAGGTGATACCACATATAGAACCAGAGTTCAAAGTTACCTAGATAGAAACTATCTTTGTCTGAAATCAATCAGGACCTTGATCTCAAAGACAATATACACGAGGCATCAGTTGAACACAGACATTACAAACCGTTGTGTAAAAAAAAAAATGTGGAAGTGTTATGGAAGCAAAAAAGAGCAGCCCAAATTAAGATTTTTTTTTGAACACCTAATTAACCTTTACCAGAGTTAGTAAATATTTCACTCTTTCTATACAGTTCTTTGCATTAGCAAGAACATAAAAATTTGAGAGCTTAGGTATTCTAAATCCATAAGAAATATCTTTATTACTGATTATTAATGGTAGAATTGGATCCAGGGCTTTTTTTTTTTTTTTTTTTTTTTTTTTGGCTGGGAGAAAAGAAAGACAAATAAAAAAAAATTAGGAGGATGGTAGACAGTAGCAATATGGTATGGGTGTAGACGATCCATGTGATTCATGGAAAAGTTAGGCCTCACAAATTAACTCTGTTGTGAGAAAGTATTTCATTTTCTTTTCTTTTCTTTTCTTTTTTTTTTTTTTTTTTGTAGAATAGTTCCTATCAACCAGATCATTACAGAAATTAGCATAAAATTTTATCTATTTAAGAATCCGGCAGTGCAAAATATGTAATACTAAATATGAACTTCAATCTTGTTGTCGTTGTTGTTGTTTTATAAATATCACCAGACACACATTTGAGGTTTTAGTGCTTACCACAGTGTAGTTTTCTGGTTGACGTATATCTAAGAAATGAGTATATTAACACCCAGGCTATAAAGCCAAGCAAATTTTAGTGCCGGCTACAGCTGAAAGAATATGTTTCCATTCCTTGTCCATCTGTTCTTGGCAACATAAATTTAAACTAGAAACACAGAATAAGTTTTATGAGAAATAAGTCTAAATAGGGTTTAGAACAGCAAGGTGAATGCTTTAAGTTATTATGACTTGTTAACATTTGATTTTGTAACTAGAAGGTTGTGCTTACTTGGAGAAATCTCATGTGACAGCTATAGCTTAAAGTTTAAAAATAATGGTTTTTATCAGCTCACTTAAAAAATACAGTGGCTTGGTCACACTTTCTATTAAAAGACTTTCTAAGGGCTTACATTAAATTTGCCAGTTATCATGAGCCTAACAAACTAGGGGATTTCAAAGTACTTTTGCCATACACTTGAACTACCCTGAAAATGTTACATCTACATCTCTGAACTCCATGCTAAAGTGGATTTATTAGTGATGAATGGGGTTTTCCGTACAAGATGGAGTCCATACAAAACACATTTGCTTGTTTATCTTTAAGTAGAACCTCAGCTATGACCAACTCTTATCTGTTTAATCATTATACCTTCCCACTCTATGTCACAACCTACAGCTTCTTATGCTACTAAAACAATATTAAACTACTAATTTAAACTTGAAAATTCATAAGAATGTCAAAATAGAAAAGGACCATATATTTTCACCCAGAGTTTTGCCTCCAAATCAAAGATGCAGGCACTTTGAGTTTGATAAGTAAGTAAATGTGCTTTGTGTCAGGGCTAGGCTCTATGGGATTCTACTAATGTGAGTGCAACCTTTGTTTTCTGGCTGAGTAAAAATCTTCAGATTAGAAAGGGACCTTGAAGCTCACACAGTCCTACCTCCCTCCCTATGTAAGAAATGTTTCTATAATTTTTTTAAAAGTTTCTTTGATATGGCTGATCTATCAAATATAACATAGTGGGTATGCATCAGAATGGTTTAGTTCAATTTTGTCTGTTACTTCCTAGATATGTGGATATAAGTAAAGTAGTTAACTTCTCTATATCAGCTTATTGATCTATTAATAGGAATAATAATATTTGTCTTAATATGGTATTTAGGTGGAGCAAATGAGATTATATATAGGAAGTGATTAGTCCAGTGGCAAGTACTTAGTAAACACTTAACAAGCATTGCCTATTACTGTTATCTTCATTCTGTTATAAAAAACAAACAAACAAACAAACAAACAAAATGACGACTGCACATGGTAATTATCTAGTCTACTCCAAATAGTATTTTGGTAGCATATTGCTTATCAGAAAAGCATTTCCAGAAGTTAATATTGTTTCTTGAGCTTCTGCACATAGTTACTCTGGACAAGTCACTCAGTATTTTAGAGAATCAATCTTATCTTTGAAATGAGAAACTTTAATTCTATGATCTCTTAGGTCTTTTGTTCAAGTAATTTAACAAAATTATGTTTGACAGCATATCCTCATACTTTATTTATAGTGTTGAAATATCTATTTGCTGCCAAATGTCTGATGTGGGATGTATAAATGTTCCATATATACATGTGGAATAACATTAAGTTTGTTGATGTTAAAACTACTGGTATATTTTTTTGGCATTATTTGGCTCAGAATCCATTCTTCCCATTTTGTTTTAGAATAAGCTAACAGCAAATCTTTTCCCACAGCACCACCAGGTTTAGTTAAACTGAGAGTTTCATAAGTAGGCCATCTTTTCATTACTTTCACTATCCAAGACAGAGAAGCTTTCTTTGTGAAGGTAGCTTTCATTTCTCATCTCTGTAGTATCTAATGGTATTAAATTGTACACATATGCATTTGTACTATAACTTACAATGCTTCTGTTTTTTTTCATTTGTTTTTGGTTTTGTATTCAGATCTGAGTGATCAGCTGCTGGAGGTTGTTGGCTTGGAAGGAGCCATGGAGATGGGGCAAATATACACAGGACTGAAAAGTGCTGGAAGGCGGCTGGCTCAATGCTCCTCTGTAGTAGTCAGGTAATTCTTTCTCAATAACTGAGAAAGCATAGCATAACCACAAACTAATTAAAAGTATTCAGAGCTCCGATAACCACATTTATTTTATCTCAAATTATCAATGATTAATACTGATATATTTCAAAATGATGAAAATTAGCATATTTTGCAAAGTTTTTGGTTAGCTATTACTTATTAGGTTTGTTGGAATTATATTATCTCTTATTGAAACGATGGATACAATTCTAACATACATATTTCATCCACTCTAGGCTGGTTCACACTCAGTTTACTGAAGCATCGAAATATATCTACTAGGAAAATTACCCAAAGAAAACACTATCGAGGCATTATTAACTTAAATTCTTTCATTGACTAAATGCACCAGTGTTTCTGTAAAAGTAAATAAAAATTATTATGAATTAAGATTTTATATATCTATTAAATTTGAACCTTATCGAAAAACATTTGTTTACAAAATTTTACCTGTAGAAAAAGAGGTGTATTTTGACTTTAAGATGAAAGCATAGATTATAACACAGATATTATTGATTTAATTTACTTGAAAGTATTGATAACTGGAAAGTCTAAGGCAGCAAACATCTTTTTTTCCTGGGTTACAATGTAGGTTTGTGTGAAAACAAGGAGCCTCTTTTGGCTGTAGGAATTCTGATTTTTTCATTAAACATAAACCCTACATTTTAGCATCAGAAATTTTGTTTATATCACCACATTTACCAGGAAGCTCTTAACATTCTGTGACCAAGAAACCTTTCTGAGTATTCATTAATTATCAAGAGTTGAAGTCCCCTTCAGAAGAGATAACTTTAGAGCCCAGCTATTACCATATTTGCATTCCCTGGTCTCATCATCCGATAGTTTACATATAGTCTGTTATGTAAAATATTTCAGTGTTACACTTAAAGTGAAATATTTACTTTCAGGACTAGCAAGTCTCTGCCAATGCAGATTGATGGTGAACCATGGATGCAGACCCCATGCACAGTGAGTACAGAATAGTTGAAATGCTATGTCACTTTCATTTTTGCTTTCCAGATGCCATATACTCATAACTAACTAATCACATACTCCTATCACTAAGTAATCATAATATCTAAGCTTTGGCCTATCACTATGTACTTTTTTTTTGTCTTACTTATTTATGTGGCAGAAAGATTGCATTCAGGATTTGGGCATTACATGCCCTTAACAATGATTTAGCTTTGGAATCTTTGTGTATAACTTTTAAATAAAATAGATCAGTTATAAACTCTGGAACTAAACAAATTTGATAAAGTTCCTCTTAACCTTTCTTATACTTTTTCAGAACACCTTATGAGAAAATTGTTCATGGAACCTTCAGACCTACATCTCCCTGAATTTATTACCTATCTGTTTCTTTGCCTCCATTTGGGGGATTTGAGGGCTTCCTTCTCTATAAAACCTCCCTCCCGCGTATTTGTTCTCTTTATGATGAAATATTATTTAAGTCAGATGTTTATACCTCCAAAATTTCTACATTGCTCTTGGCACCAAAAATAGAACATAATCCATAATATAGTTCATGATCAATAATAGAACATTGAAATAATAGAACAGGGAATAGTCCATGATCAATATTATAACTGTTTTACATTCTGTTAAGAGGAGATCAAATAAATAGATAAATAAATAAATCATATAAGAAATATGACTTTATATTTTAAGAGTCATGAAAAAATAAGGCAAAACAAGAGGAATTGGGTGGCGTATGGAGGATACTACTTAGACAAGTAGATCTAGGAGTCCTCTTTGAAAAAGGTCAAAGGCTCAGTGTGTTAATGAAACAGTGAGGAGGATGGTGTAACTGAAGTTTTTAGGGTGAGGGGAAAGTAGTAAGAGGTAAAGTAAAAAAGATGGACAGGGTTCAGATCATTTATTTAAAATGATTCTAAGTGTAGCAGCAAGCTATTGAAGCCTTTAAGTAGCATCTGATTTACATGTTTAAAGTTCACCTTGGCTAGTATGAGCGAGAATGGATTGCATAGACTAGCAGATGGCAGACAGGGTCTATCGGAGTAGTCTGGGTTTAGACTGATAGTGTCAGGGAAGTGGATGGATTTGAACTACATTCTGGCCCTGAAACAGAAAGAATTTGCTAATGAGTTTTCCTGAGGTGAGGGGTAGGAGATGAATTGATGTTAGGTCTTACTTGTGAATAATGGTGCCATTTACTACGCAGTTAAGATTGGGCAGAAAATTTGTTAGGGAGTGACAGGGGAGGTCTTAATTTAGATTAATGCAAGCATTGCGCTAAGTGCAGTATTACTTGTATTTTTTTTAATTGAAGAATCATTGACACACCACATATGGATATTCATTAAATATTTACACGAACTCTAAATAATAGTTATCACTATTTTTTAAATGGCGAAAACTGAGGCTTTGGAATGTTAAATAACTTACTTAGGTCAGATATGTAGCTGATATAGATCTCAAACCTGGGACTCTTTGGTTAAAGCCCATTCTTTTAACCACTGGCTTAAACTAGATTCCAAACATCATAGCTTAGCATATTAGAAGGAAGTTTAAATTGTACCTTTCTAGTAGTTTAACTCTGAAGCTGTTGGCTCAGTCTTGTGGATAGCACAAACATATGACTTTTGGTTTATACCTGGTAGATTCTTTTAGCTACTCAAACCCCAGGTGTGTGAAATCAATTAATTCTGTAATAATAATGTAAAATAAACTGTACTAAAAATTACTCTAGATTGATTACTTCTTATGCCTTTTGCTATCACTGTATGTACTTCTAAATATCCTTTAAAATTTTCCTGTTCCTCTTTTTGCCAGCATATATATACTTACAACTTGTCTGTTATTTTTCACTCTCCTAATGACACCTCTAAATTCACTTTTATACTTATAGAAAAGTTAAATTTGCTGTCGTTGTTGCAGGCGGCGGTGGTGGTGGTGGTGTGCTGATGGCCATGGTGATGATGTGGTTGTGATGATGGTTAAGATTATGGTGGTGGGGATGATAGTGATCATGATCGTGATGGTGAAATAGTGGTTAATTTGAGGTTATGATGATGATGGTAGTTGGATGATGATGTGGTGATGGCAGTGACAGTGGTCATGATGAACTGGTGGGGGTGCTATCAGTGATGATGACAATCATAGTTGCAGTGCTGGTGGTGATGATGGTTGTGATGATAATGCTGGTGGTAGTAGCACTATTCTTGTTTTTTATAAAATGTCACTTTTGGTCAGCCTGGGTCACAAGAGAATAAATGAAAGACAGTGAAACCAAACACCTTTCGTTAGTACTCTGTAGTCTTTTGCATTCTTCTCAGGAAGAAGATGAATTTAGTGTCTGTGCCATGTTTTAAATCAAGATGGATTAATGACAATAATAATGTCTAAAATTTATTAAGCTTTTAGCTTGTACCATGTACACTTTGAGACACTTGACCTGTATTTACACATTTAATTCTCACAAAACCCCTATGATTAGCTTCATTTTATGAATAAAGTAACTGAGACAGACAAAGGTAAAATAGTTTTTGCCTGATTCCACACAGGTAATAAGTGGCGGAGTAGAAATTTAAATGTCGGTGACCCGGCTTCACTGTCTGCGCCCTGAGTGGCTACTTCCCACTGTGGAGCTCATCCTATAAAGACCCCAGACCCTCCCTGTGTCACCACTGGAGTGTGACCTTCAGTAAATCACCTATTACCTTTCTCCAGCATTTAAAATCTATGTCTATTAAAATCTAATTCGTGTTTTAGAATAATTTTGGCTCATTTCACACAAGGCCTTATAACAATACATTTCCTGTTTTCTTTTCATTAGTAATTGGACATTTATTTTACCTATTAATTATCATGATATATATAATTGTTAAATTAATAATAAATTTCATGTAACATATTTCATTTTTTCTCTTTATGAATGTTTTTATTCATTTAAAACATTCATTGCTGTCTACAGTGGGCCAAGAACTGTACTAGACTATCACTCATTATTGTTTTTCACATTCTGGCATATCTTACTTTTCCTAGAACCACATGGAGTTCTGAACTTTAAATTTCACTTCGACTGAGAGAATGTTTAGTATTCATAGCATTGGTATGATTTAACTAAAAAGTGTTCTTTGCTTCAATCGAATAGGAAATTTGTTTTTCTTACAGAACATAAGAATTGGTAGAATGTTAAAATTCTTTGCCAAATTTAAATATCTATAAGCTGATCTTCAATTTATGCGGGAATCGCCCTAGATATAATTTTAGAACACAGCAGAAGTTCTGTTTTCCTTTAAGTGGAATATATAAAATAGAAAGGCAGGTGATAAATGGGTCTTGATTCCTACAACAATAATACTTTCTTCTTTTTTTTTTTAATGAAAGTTTTGGAAATGAATGGCAGTGATGCTTTGCAGAACCATGTGAATGTACTTAATGCCATTGAACTATATAATTAAAATAAATAAAATGGTAAATCTTGTTACATATGTTTTACCACAATACAAAAAAAAAATTATAAATTTCACCAATCCTGGGTTCAAATATAAGGAAAACAAAAACCAAAGAGCTTAAAATTTATTCTGCAAATATATATTTTGTAATTATTTTTATGACCTTTTAATAACCTTGTACTAAAGTAATCCACAGAAATTTGTTAGGTCCTCCAGTGTTTACAGTTTTGTAATAGCCACTGTGTTATCAGAGAATCCTTTATATAACTACTAGCCATCTTAATAAACAGATCAAACTAAAGATACAATTAATTCTAGAAGACATATTGAAATAATTCACAAAGAACCTTTCTTTAGGACAGACTCCAGAGTCTATTTTTCCCTCTCTATCTATTTCCTTCCAACTCTTCTTCCTGAGCATGTCAAACATACTGACTCTGATGTGAATATGTTCTATTATGGGGCGGGGCGGTGGAGAACAACATTGGGGATCGTAGGGAAACAGTAAGATATTCAAGATCATAGACTAAGGTCAGATTTTATTTCGTCTCTGCACGTGCAGCTCTCCCACCCCTGGTTATTGCAAGCGATGGGAGCCCAGTAGAGTTGTGTCAAGTGAGGAATGACCATACTAAACTTCAAATTCAGTGTAACCAAATGGATTCATCTGCCTCCCTCCATCTCCTCCCCACCCACCAAATACTGACCTCTTGTTACATTCCCAAACTCCTGCTCTTCCTTTTACAGTACTGAATTAGTTACCATTATGCACACAGGGTTTCCCAAGCTAGAAATCTGAGTCCTCCTATACTGCATATCCTCAAATTCAGTTACCATGCCAACCTAATGATATGACATATTTCTGAAATCTTTTCTTTCCATTTCTACTATCACTGTCCTAGATTTGGCCATTTTTTTCTCGATTCTCAATAATTACATCAATCTTCCCTAACCTCCATTTTTTTCTATTTAAATATTCTTCAGTTTTCAACTACAATGATCAGTATAAAATATCACATTACACTCTTGTACTTAAAATCATTTAATTCCTTTCTATCTGTTAAAATATGATTTGAATTAGGTTTTCTGTTTCACCAGTATCATCTCTTCTCTTTCATCTCTTCATGCACTTCCCTCTTGTTTTTTTTTCTTTAGCTGAGTAACACAATTCATCTTTTCAGATTTATTTCATGCTGCCCCTCCTCCATAAAGCCTTTCCTGAAAGTCACCATTTCTTATACTCTTCCAGCCCATGCCTGACTTTAACTAGTCCAAAAGTTCAGTTCGGTGCCTTATAGCTTTATCTAACTATATTACCTTGAAATTATAGCTTACTGGGGTCCAACATGGTGATGTAGGAAAACTCTGAACTTACCTCCTCCATAGATGTACAGAATATACACCTACATATAAAGCATTTCTTCCTGAAGAACCACCGAGGGCTGATTGAACAGCTTCTGCAAAACAAGTGAGAGAAGGACCATACAGAGAAGCAGGGAGAAATCGTAACCAAGGGAACATTACTCTGAAGAGGCAACCTACAGTAGGGAGGGTATCACTGACAGTGCAGTGACAGAACCACAATTTAAAGGCGACCTAGATTATACACAAAAAAAATCTGTTTACTAACCACAAGGCATCTTCCAAACAAGCAAGAAAGTGCAGGAACTCTCCAGGATCAGAAGTGCTAGCTAGCACCATTAAATTTCCCCTTCCATCTAAATAGCACAGGTGGGAATTCAGTACGAGAACTCTAGCCAGCCTGAAAGCTACCACAGCAAGGCTGGGAATACCCCATCTCACACCCGCTCCAGACACAGTGAGCCAATCTGCCAGGATGTCCCTCCAGAGCTACATAGGTCCACTTCAGCTCTGACCAGCTTGCCAAAGCCACCAGCACACATATCTATGCAGAGAATGCTTCAACACAAGGCCACTACTTCAAACTGGAAAGGGAGTTGTTTCATCTAATTCATACAAACAAACACAGAAAGTTAAACAAAATTTGGAGATAGAAAAATATGTTCCAAATGAAAGAAAAAGAAAAGGAAACCTAATGAAGCAGAGATAAATAATTTGCCTGATGAAGAATTCAAAGTGATGGTCATAATTAGCTCACCAAACTTGGAAGAAGACTAGAGGACATAGAACTTTAACAAAGACATAGAACATATAAAAAATATTTAATCAGAGCTAAAATGTACAATAACTGAAATGGAAAATACATTAGAGGGAATCAACAACAGATTAGATAATACAGAACAGATTAGTGACCTGGAAGAAAGAATAGTTAGTGCAAATCACCCAATCAGAATAGTAAAAAGTAAAAATAAGAAAAGAAACAAACAAACAAAAACAGTTTAAGGGACCTTTGGAACAACATAAAGTGTACTAACGTTTGCATTATATGGATCCCAGGAGAAGAAAGAGAAAAGAGCAGAAAACTTATTTGAAGAAATTGTAACTGAAAAATTTTCTAACCTGGGGATTGAAACAGATATCCAGGTTCATGAAGCACAGAGAGCCTTGAACAAGGTGAACCCAAAGAGATCCACACCAAGATATATTACAATTAAAATGGCAAAGATTGAAAATAAAGAGAATCTTGAAGGCTTTAAGAGGAAATTACCTAATCAATAAAAGGCTACCTCATTAAGCTATAAGCATATTTCTCAGCAGAAACTTTGCAGGCCAGAAGGGAGTAGCAGAATATATTTAAAGTACCAAAAGGGGAAAAAAAAAAAAAAAAAAAACAAACAAACACCCTGCAACCTAGAATATGCTACCCAGGAAAGTTAATCAGAGTTGAAGGAAAGATAGTTTCCCAGAGAAGCAAAAAGTAGAGGAGTTTATAACCACTAAACCAGATTTGGAGGAAATGTTAAAGGGTCTTCTTTAAGCCAAAAAGAAAAAGCCATAACCATAATAAGAAAAGACATGAAAGAAAAAATATATCACTGATAAAGGCAAATATATAGTAAAGGCAATGGATCAGCCACTTGAAAAGCTAGTACAAGGGTTAAAAGACAAGTAGCAAAATCAAGTATAACTACAATAAGTAATTAGGGGTGTATACAAAACAAAAAGATCTAGAATATGACATCAAAAACATAAGTTGTGGAGGCGGAAGTGAAAATGAAGCACTTTTAGAATGCGTTTGAACTTAAATACCTACCAACTTAAAATAAATTGCTAGACATATATATGTGTATATATGTATATGTATATACACTCACATAGGTCATTATATGTGAACCTCATGGTAACCACAAACCAAAAATCTAAAAGATACTCAAGAAATAAAGAGAAATGAACCCAAACATAACACTAAAGAAAAACAGCAAACTACAAGAGACCAAGAGAGGAAGGGAACAGAGATCTATAAAAACAACCAAAAGACAATTAATAAAATGGCAGTAAGTATATATATCTATCTATAATTACTTTAAATATAAATGGACCAAATGCTTTAATCAAAAGACATAGAGTGGCTGAATGGATATTAAAAAAATAAGGCCCATCTGTATGCTGCCTATAAGAGACTCACTTAAGATCAAAAGCCTCACACAGACTAAAAGTGAAGGGATGAAAAAATATATTCTGTGCAAAGAAAAATGAAAAGAAAGCAACCTACAGATTCAACCATATTTTTTATCAAAATACCAATGGCATTTTTCACAGAACTAGAACAAATATAATAAACAAATAATCCTAAAATTTACGGAATCATAAAAGACCCAAATAGGCAAAGCAATCTTAAGAAGATCAAAGTTGGAGGCATCGTGCTCCCTGATTTCAAACTATACTACAAAGCTATAGTAATCAAAATAGTACAGTACTGGCACAAAAACGGGCACATCAATCAATGGAACAAAATAGTACAGAAATAAACTCACACTTATTTTACCAATTAAACTATGACATAGGAGTCAAAAATATACAGTGGTGAAGTGACAGTCTCTTCAATAAATGATGCTAATAAAGCTAGACAGATACATGCAAAAAAGAAAATGAAACTAGACCGCTTTATCACACTGTATACAAAAATAAGCTCAAAATAAAGACTGAAATGTAAGACTTGAAACTGTAAGACTCCTGGAAGAAAACATAGGCAGTAAACTCTGACATTGGTCTTAGCAATATTTTTTGTATTTGTCTCCTCAGGCAAGGGCAACGAAAGCAAAAGTAAATAAATTTACCATATCAAACTAAAAAGGTTTTGCACAGTGAAAAACCATCAAAAGAACAAAGCATACCCCACTGAATGAGAAAAGATATTTGCAAATGAAATACCCAATAAGGATTTAATATCCAAAATATATAAAGAGCTCATAACACTCAACATAAAAAAAGTCTGATTTTAAAATGGGAAGAGGACCTGAATAAACATTTCTCCAAAGAAGACATACAGATGACCAACAGACATATGAATAAATTTCAACATCGCTAATCACCTGGGAAATATAAACAAAAAACACAATGATGTATCACCACACACCTGTCAGAATAGCTGTTATCAAAGTCAACAAATAGTTTTTTCAAAGATGTGGAAAAAAGGAATCTTTGTGTGCTGTTGGTGAGATTGTAATAGTGGTGCAGCCACTATGGAAAATATATAGAGGTTTCTCAAAAAACTAAAACTGGAACTTTATACAACTCAACAATTCTAAGTATTTATATAAAGAAAACAAAAACACTAATTTGAAAAATGTATGCACTCCTCTGTTCATTGCAGTATTATTTACAAAAGCCAATATATGAAAGCAAACTAGATGGTCATCATAGATGAATGGATAAATAAGATGTGGTGTGTGTGTGTGTGTGTGTACATACATATATATATAAATGGAATATTGTTCAGCAACATAATGAAATCTTGCATTTACAAAAATATGGTCCATGGACCTAGAGAGTATTATGCTAAGTGAAATAAATCAGAGAAAAACAAATACCATATGATTTCATTTATATGAAGAACCTAAAAATGAAACAAATGAACAAATAAAAAAAACAGACTCATAGATATAGAGAACAAGTTAATAGTTGCCAGAGGGGCTGGGGGGGTGGATAGGTGAAAAAGGTAAAAAGGAATAAGACGTACAAACTTCCCATTATAAATAAGTCACAGGATGTAATTTACAGCACAGAGAATATAATCAATGATATTATAATAACTTTGTACAGTGACAGGTAGTTACTAGACTTATCATGGTGATTACATCATGAGGTATATAAATGTTAAATTACTATATTGTATACCTGAAACTGATATTTTATGTCAACTGTACATTAAAAAAAAAAACAAATTTAAAAGAGAAATTATGAATTTATCTGTCACTTCTTGGTAAACATAAACCTGTTGAGGTCAGGCACCATGACTTTGATTGTCTTTGTATCCCCAGAACACAGCACTACACCTCACACATCATTAGGCTGCCGATACCAAATGCATTTTGAATTTGTGAGATTCTTAAATGTTTTTTTGTGTGTGTGGTAGTATAACAACTTTAAGAAGTGCTTTCTACTAATTCTTCTTTTACTGAACATAATGTAGGTTGGCTAGCAATTCATTCACATATTTTTTATATGTAAATACATGTAAAAGTTATTTCGAGTTATCTTTATTCATTACGGTCTCAAGCAAGGAATTTGAATGTATCAAGAAGAAATACTTTCTCAACCTTAAAAGATTTAATCTTTACGTTTCCTGATGTGGTAGGATTAAACTTCTTTGAGCCACTTTTTTCTGCATTATCAATTATGTGTTCATTTTACATATTACATAGGCTGCATTCTATTAATACTTCGAAGTATTCATAGTCATATATTAGTTATTATTTGTGATACTCTTATGAAAAGTAAAGCCAAAGAGGTTGTAATGCAGTATCATTCTGGGTGCTTCATTTTATATTAAGATAGACAGAATTCCTGAAGCCTTCTTTTACGTAGTAGAGAATTGCAAGTAATGAATAGATCATAAGATTAATGGTGAAATGCCTACAGGTAAAGTACAAAGGCTCATCAAAGTTATAGCTGAAGTCAAGACAATTTCTGGAAAGCATTTACATATGTTTTGCCTTTTTTATACCTTCCTTGGTATAATACCTGTCAGGACCCTGAAACCACTTGCCCAATCATAGCTTCCAATGTCAGATACCTGCAACATGCTACTCAGGCCTGACCTGGTACTGAGCCAGTCCTTGTCAAGCCTGGTTTTCCTGCTGCCTTTGGTTTGATCCCTTGTGTTCCTGGGGCAGACATTTTGTCATGTCATCCCTAAGAGCAGCTGCCTCCTGCTGTACCCATTTCCACTGTGTAGGCCAATTTATAAGAGATTATTTTCTGACTTGGATGCTAGTTTCCTTCCTTGTCGCTAGTATCTATTGGACTCAGACACAAGCTAATTGCCTAGCCTCTGCTTGCACCCTCTTTTAGGAAGACTGGATCTTTTCCCCATTGTCCTAAGACACTGCTGTTAATCTGGAGTTAATCTTCATTTTGACACTTGTTTTAGCAAAGAAAATATTTCCAGCACAACTTTAAAATGTAAACTCTTTAAAAAGAGGAATAGTGTTCTGGGGCCTATTAAATTTTTCTATGTATTTGTTGTTGTATTTAAATCATCATAATTTTGAAATGCTAGTTAATCTCGAATCATTTACTAAATACGAATTAATCTCAGGCCATTAAGATAGAAAATGAAAAAAAAATTAAAAATTTAAACTTTTTCAGTTCCAGGAATTTAGTTATCTAGATGAAGGCCAATTGAATTTTCAAGACATTTGTGTATCCTGGAGATATTTGGGGAAACTATGGTAACAATGCCTAATATTTACTGAGTGTTTAGCATGTACCAGTTTCTATTCTGTGTGTTCATATCTATTATTCATTTAATCCTCACAACAACCCTAAGAGGTTGGTAAAGTTATTATAATCCCATATCATAAATTAAAATAAAATAAATAAATTAAAATTGAAGCCAAGTAGGTCAAGTAACTTGTCCAAAGCCATGCATTAAGAGGTAGAGCAAGTGGCTGAATGCCTTTTTTTCTTAATTATGATGCTTTGCTACCTCACTCAGTTGCTCCTCAGGGCATTAATGTATCTCTAATATTATCAATCAATTACAGCTCTATTATTTATAACAGAATTTAATTATTTTTCAGCTTATTTATATCTTTTCTCTTTAGTGCATTATTTTTTGCATGCCAGGTTGGCCTCAGCCATCCATCACATTACTACCAGAATTACTACTGAATGACATAACTATGACCATCCAATCCCTCACCTCAAAATTCAATGCCTCCTCGTTTCACACAGAATAAATCTTAGAATTCCTGCCATGGCATGAAATTATTTTCCCAAGGCTCACATCAGTCTGTACCTAAAATCCCCTATTTTGAGGTTTAGAAAAAGACTCATTCTTCTGGCCTCCAAACAGGATAACCAACAAAATCTAGTTTCTTCCAGCATTTCGAGAACCCACGGATTGCATTTCTTTCATCTAATCTTACATTAATTTGTTATTTTGATATGCTTATTTTTCCCCTTTTACTCAAATTGCCTGCATTAATTATCATATTCTGTTGGGATATATGTATTTTTATAAGTTACTTCAAAATCTTTCTGGAAGGCGATAGGATATAAATATATATACACTAAAAATAAAATAAAATCCCTCCAATGCCAAGCTTAGCAGCAATTTCCTCATGAAGCCTTTTTAACTCCCCATCTGTCTGAAATATTTGCCTGATCCTTTGTACTCCTGTGACTCTCTGTTGATATCTTCTTAATGGCATCCCAATGCATGGCCCTGTATTTCGGCTATGCATGTTTGCACCCTTCTCTTTTGACTTAATTGTAAGCATTTTAAGATCACTTTTAATTCCCCTTCATAACTTGCATGGTGTCTTTTACATAATGTGGTTTCTGATGAGAAATCCACAGTCATTTGAATCGTTGCTCCACAATGTGTAGTGCATCATTTTTCTCAGGCTTTCAAGATTTTTTTCTTTGTCTTTAATTTTCATTCGTTTGATTTTGATGAGTCTGGGCATGATTCCTTTGAACTTCTTCTATTTTAGTTTCTCTGAGCTTCATGAATTGGTTAGCTTGTTTTTTGCTAAATTATGAAGTTTTCAGGCACTATTTCTTCAAATATTTATTTAAGCACCACACTTTCTCCTTTCCTTCTGTAACTCCAGTGACATGTTTTAGATGCGTTGTGTATTATATCGTCAATCTCTGAGTTTGCTAATTTTTTCCCCTCTGTTCTTTCTGTTTTTCATATTGTATAATACCTTCATTCATATTCTACTTCACTGACTTTTTCTTCTCCTACCTTCATTCTGTTCTTGAACCCATCCAGTCATTTTAATCTTTTATTTTGGTCATTGTACTTTTCATTTGTAACATTTCCAATTGGTTTCATTTTTAAATTTCCTCTATTTTTTTTTAGCAAATAATCCCTATCTTTTTTTTTTTTAATTTAAAGAGGATGTACCATTATTTCTTGGAGCATGATTATAGTAGCTTCAGTGAAGTCCTTGTCTGATTATTTTAATACTTTTATCATCTCAGGGATTGTATCATTGGCTATCTTTCCCCTTAAGAGTTTTTGAGATTTTCCTGGATCATCATATGTGAGAAATTTTGGTTTGCATCTTGAACATTTTAAATATCATGTTAACTCTGGGTGTTATTTAATTCTCATAGGGTGTGTCGTTCTTGTCGTTGTCATCGTTGCTGTTATTTTAGCAAAAAAATGACCCAGTTAGGTTCAGATCATAAATTCTGATCTGCTTCCTCTGAGTTGTAGTTCCAATGTCAGTTCAATTTTCAAAAAGTCTTTGCAATGTTATTCAGATTTATCCTACATGTACAAGACCCATAGACATGACTGGAACCTGAGTGGTGTGCTACCCCCTAATACAGTTTTCTAAATTGTCAGTATGCTTCTCAAGGTCAAATCTCTGCATACACAGCTCAGAGGCGCACTGAGGAGATCATAATCAAATTTAAGGAATAACTTTATTTTGTTCCCCTCTACTCCAGTATCTCCTTAAAGTATTTACTTGTTGTTGTTCTCTCTCTCTCTCTCTCTCTCTCTCTCTCTCTCTTCCTCTCTCCTCTAGGGCTCCTATATTGCTCTTCTGCTAGAAATAAGGTCTTAGTTTCCCTGTTCTGCTATGTACTTCCTAATAGCATCTATCCCCAGGGCTGTCTAGTAAGGAGAGAGAGAGAGAGAAAACTAATCAGGTATTCATCCATGCTTTGGGGACAATAGTTTCACTAGTCAGAGAGAAGGGCTTTCCTTCACTGCAGTTATAGGTGCCTGACATTGCTATGGAATTGCCAGAGGACTAGGATGGGAGAGATTGGGGTGATAAATAGGACAAGATATTTTTCACACCCTCTCATAGACCTGTGGGGCCCTAATTTTCTACCTTTTGAAACAAAAAGATAGGGCTTTTCTTAGTGTTCTAAAACTGTACTTGGTATACAATTCCAGGTTTGGGGCTGCTTTTAAGTTCAGTCAGGGAAATACAAGAGGGGAAATAAAAAATAGGAAACATCACTGGTTCAGTGGCACTTCATGCTCTAGTTTCCTTCCCTAATCTGTCTGCTATCATTTGCTTTTCAGTATCCTTGGATAGCTGTTTATTGTATTCTGTGCAGCATTTATGCTTGACTCCAGGGGGGAAAACAGTGTGGAATATGCTTACTTCTTTTTAACTAGAACTGAAAACACATCGCTTTCCTTAGATCGTATCATACATGGCTACTTGAGGTCTGTCTGAATTGTCCCCATTAGGTTGGCATATTATTAAGCAGAAGTGCTTATCTGCCAACTTTGAGATTTCACAGTATAGTCCTCATTTTCATATCTCTTACAAATATACTAAATAAATCTAAGAAATGCCCTAAACCTTGAATCGTAAATCTTATCCTTTTTGAAAAAACTTCATTAATTTTTATTTTATTCATGTGTCCGATATTTAAGTACTTGATAGAGCATTTAACTTTTTGTTTGAGTGACAATAATTGACCAAAAAGCATAGCCTTTCTACTAATCTATAAGGATAAAGTTAAGTTTTAGGTATTTCTCTAGACCAGTAATGATATGGATGACCCCATGAGCCTATGTTTTTCAGATTACCTTGTCTGTAGGCAAACGTATTTTAAGACTTTGCAAATAAGCTATGTGATCCTCTGAGAGGCTTTTAGACTGTGCGGGTGGGGTTAGGTGAATGTTCAAGGTCATGAAGCAAAGAGTTATAAGACTGAGACTGCTCCTAACTTGTTTTTCTACTCCCAAACATGTTTTTCCACTCCCCATTGCTTCATTAAGCTTGTTTGCCTAAGGATAAAAAAGTTCAGAAGAAGAAGTACAATGACTCTGAAGTCATTGTAGTATTGAGTAAGGGAGCACAGTGTAAAACAAGGCAACCAGGCCAGTGAGACTCCGTGGCACTTTAACCAGCAACTCTAACCACAGCAAACCCAGCATAGGACACTTAGAGTTGAAGAAAGCAAAATAAGCCGAGGTTGTTTTAATGTCCCTTTCAACACACTTTTAAAGTTGAATACCGTGAACACCCTTTCTGCTTGGAAATATCATTTAAATTACCATGTAATCTAATATTATATGAGAAAATATAATGTTATCAGAGGATTGCTTTTTTCCACAGTTTGTTTGCTTATATCTCTATTGGTTGCTAAAGATAACAATAAATATTTGTAAAGCAAATTGTGGATAGAATTGTGTTTTCTGACAACTAGTTACTGAAGCCTAAGTATAAACAGGGCATGGAAAGTTTTATGGGAAGAACAGGATGATTTTAAGAAGTAGGAATATAGCTGGGGTGTGCTTATCTTTATGGTAGGTGATTCTCCTATGCCTACTACTAAATTAACAGATCCCACAGACCAGGGAACTGAACACAGATTAGAAAGGATACAGCCTTACCACTGTTTTATTGTAGAATGTGAGCCATTTTATTAAAACTTCTGTATATCAGGTTTTTATTTGAAATCCATTCTAGGTTTTAATATTTTAAAAGTTATTTTGAGCAAACTGGCTTCTACAACTGAAATAGTCAACTTTTCTAGCACTTGTACAGAAATTTAATATAGTCTGAGGTTAAAAATATCTTTCATTCCTTGAAAGCAATGTTTTATGGAATTTTCATAAGAAGAGAGCGAAAAAACTGCTTAGGGAAATTACTATGCAAAATAAGTATATCCCAATAGGTAGAAAACAGGAATGAAGGCCAGAAACTAAGGTCTTGTATTTATGTCAGTGACCTCTGGACTTCAGAGAATTACTTAATCTTATTGAAACTTTTTCTTTATCTTAAAACTAGCTACCCAGAAATCTAAAAGGAGTGTTGAAGGGTTGTTGAAAATTACTATATACCACATTATAACAATACTGAGAATGTATTAGTTATTTTTTGATGTATATTAAGTGTTGTTATATTTATTAACACACTTGAATTTTCTTTTTCCATTGTTTAAATTAACTTCCCTGTTATCCAGAATCATATAGGGAAAAAATTAAACTCATTTTATTATGGTAGGGCAAAATTGACATCTTCTTGAGATTTAGCCAAAGTGTTACAAAAAAGGCAGCAGTGACTTTTATTGTTTTACCATGATCATTTACAGATAAACTCATATTGGAAAAGGACATTATTTTACCACACTATTTAACATCTCTATTAATTATCTAAAAAGAAAATTATATTAAAACTCATCTAGAATACAATAGTGCTATGAAAGTTATCTACAGGTTTACCAAACCTTTGAATCTCCCAAGACACTTTCATTAAATCAATTAACTTTAAATAGTATGAAATCATATTGAATGCACCAGGTTGATTTCCTGGAAAGTAGTCTTATTTTGAAAATTTGATGAGAATATTATTTTCTCATTATAAGTTACACAGCTGTTATAACTTGATACTTGCTGATTTTGTAGACACATCATTTTCAAGGAATCTTAAGCTGGTCTTACTTTAGAAGAGGGGAAAATAGCTGACAAGGGAACATTTGTATTTTTAGTGATGAAGGAGAAAGAGTAACCTGTAAATTATCAGTTGGAGAATGCTTAACAGGTAGATGAAGATAATGAATATTTTCCTGATGTGCATAGAAATTATATTTTGCCTAACATTTAAATACAGAATAAGGATAAATCTTAAAAAAGGAAATACCACCATTTGTTATTTAATGAGTCTAAATCTTGATATTTTGATGAATAGAAAATTAACACTCTTCTGCCATTTTGACACATATTTGAATAAGCAGACTGCTGTTCTGATGGGTATATTTTTTAACATGTGAGTGGTAATGAGACTCCAAAAGCAATTAAATAAAACAGAAACTAAAAGCATCTTTTTACCTATGACTTCATTGGTAAATGCTTTTGCATAAATTTGCACTTTTGAACCCTAATGTTATTTCAAAGACTGGCACTTTAGTGTTTAGTTGGGAGTTATTTTATGTGTTCCCCTGTTACTTTATGCATTAATTAGTTTTGTTTACCTGTGCATAATTTTTTCTAATTTCACAACAGTTGTTGGTTTTTTTTTTGTAATTGACAATGCAATTTACTGCATGTGTGCTTTCTGGCCCCAAAACAAGAATGTTAAGGTGTAAAGCACCAATCTCTTTATTTCAGATTGTTAAAAAAGGGATTGGTTGTGACTAATTTCCAATTAATTTGCTTTGGTTACGAGGAACAAAACAATTTCACCTTCTAATTAAAATTTAAAATATTCCAAAGTGTCATCTTTAGGTGTCTGTGGAATGTATAATTTCCATTTTGGTTCATTGCTGGATCTGTAATACCCATGAGCTTGACAGCTCTATTAATTTAAAGCCTCAGTAATACCTATTAGTACAAAACATGAAAAAAAATACCATTAATCATTTATTTTAATTTTGCAGCTCTGTCATTTTCTCAGTATGTTTTAAAATTATGATGACAACGTAATGTGCACAAATCGACTTGGATGAAGGGGAAACGGATCACACTACTTAGGAGAGATACTGAAGTACATTATTAGAGCTTAATTAATGCCAAACTGATTAGATTTGATTGCATTTTGCACAAAAATATTTTAAAGAATTTTTCTTACCATTATATTTAAAAAGTTATTCCAAACATGGTATATTTATAATTAGGCTTACTTTTTATAGTTCTTTTCTTTAATACATTCTATTTAAATATTTTGAAATCAACCTAAATTGTTCTTTTATTCTTCATTTTGAAACCTGAATTAATCTAGTCATGAGTTTCAATTTAGAAAAGTTATTTTTAATTCAGCTAAAATATAACAGTGTCTCTCATCTTCGTATTCTTAGATAGGAACGTCTAACCTAAATTGGGCACACTGTCCAAAAGCAGGAAAAGGCAAAAATTGAAATGAGAAATTTATCAAGTATATAATATTTCCTGCCTTTATATTGATTTGATCCAGGATTGTTAAATATTTTAAAGCAGTAAAAATCGTATACACTTAACAGAATTTTGTCATTAGCTTTGAAGAGGACCAATTACATATATATATATATATATATATATATATATATATATATATATATATGTAAATATGTAAATTTATACACACACACATATATACATACATATATCATTAGTTCATTGAATATATTTCTCTAGAATGGGTAGTCTCTCAGTCAATGGGCATCATTAAACTAATAGTAAATTCGATTTCTTTATTTCCAGAGTAGTTAGAGATCTCTCATTTGGGGATACAAATTACAGAATCACAAGATCTGAGCCTGACATTCCTCCCACATATGCCTTGTGCTCATAACATATCTAGCTCTTCATTTCCTCTGATTTTTTGTATTAAAATTAGAAAATATGGCTAACATATTCTAAGTTCTTCCTCGAAGAGCAGCAAACTGTGTTGTTGAAAGTTTTAAAGAGCAAGCCTTCTTATCCACTAACAGAGAACAGGGTTTAGTGTCTCATAGAGATGTTCCTGGGGTGAGTTACAAATTTCAAATAAAAATCTGAACTTAAAAATTCTTAATAAAAATACACTGAATTTAGTGTATTTAGTGAATTTAATAACATTGCTTTTATCTCCTTGAAGAGTCAGAACATAGTTACACATGTTTCATTTGAGGAGACAAAAATATTTTAAGGTGATTACATATTATGTTGCTTTATCCACATGACAATTCTATGGAGTGAAAAAAATAGATATTATTAGACATGATTCTTAAATTAATAAATAAAACTTAAAAAAGATAATACCACTATTCCAACTAAGCTAAGTCAAGAATGTCTGTGATTATTGAATTCCTTCTTGATAAAGTGCAGACGTTTTGTCCTAGAGTATTATAATGGAGAGAAAACAAAACAAAATTTAACAAAAGACATGACCTCTGAACTCAGTGCAGGAACACATTACTCAAAGAGCCATATAAATATGAAATTCCAGTAATGATATAAATTCTGTGAACAGAGGTTCATGATACTATGATACTGTGATACTGTGATGTCATGGTACTATGGTACTATGACAAGATATAATAAAATAAATTGACCTCCTCAAAGGAAGGAGGTTGAAGAAGGCTTTCAAAGGAACTCAAAATAGACTTGAGAACTAAAGGATAAGGAGCATATAACTAGGCATAGAGCAGGGGAAGAGTGTCCTATGCAGACAAACCAGCATGGAGTAGGGAGGAGCATGGTATATACATGGATGTGAAAGATAACATGATAGATGTGGAACAGAAGGAAGAGAGGTGTTGGGTAAGAGAGGTGATTCAGTGAATTATAGCTGCAGGGCCTTAAAGCCCACAGTAAGATTATTTAGTTAAGTTTAAGAGGCATGTGGAATTAAATAGTTTAAGCAGGAGATTGATATGATCAGATTTATGGTGATAAGATCATTCTGGGTGGAAATGGTTTGGAAGGAAAGGCAATAACCAGTTAGGAGACTTCTTCATTTGTTCAGGCCTTAGGGTGGTGGTAATAGAAGTACCCCTGCCCTCTGAAAAAACAAAAATCAAGAAATACAGATAATATTTGAGAGGTAAAATTGATAGATTGCTTATGAGAGATAAGGAGAAAGTGCCAAGGATGATTCAGATTTCTAGCTTGAACAATTGAATGAATGATAGGACAGTTCCTTGAAAAGGAGAATCTGGAAAATATGTTATTTTATCTCCAATTAAATTCAACTAAGTTATACTCCCCAATCAATATATCCTAGGCACATCGTTAGGAACATCAATTATCATTACACGATATGATGGCAGTATTTTATGAACATCGTATTAAAATGTTTACTGGATTACCATGAAATAGCTTAAATTGGAAGAAAGTCATTAAGATCTGTTCTGTGATATTCCATATAGGCAAGGGTGTTGCTGAGTCTAGGAATTTGGGTCATTAAAGAATTTTCTTTTCATAATATGTCAATATGTGCTTATTGGTTCCCCTTGGTTTAAGAAAAAAATCCATTCTTTCTGTGGGTTAGTAATTATGCCACATGGATTTCTTTCTAATCTTTTATTTGGGTAGAAATGGAACCTGGCATGTGGCTGGAATGTTACCAGGTGCTTCTGGCCTCCACAGAGAGAAGGCAGATGGCCATAATATGCTATCTCCCAGTGTCACCCAAGGAATCCTGAAATCCTTGTTGCCTCAGAGAAGAAAGAGGTTAGCGAAATGAGTTCTCCACTGTACTAAATAAACATAATTACACTAAAAGTAGTAGGCAACATTTATTAAACACATATTTGACATGCATAGTCTCACTTGGTACTTGCAGTGGTCCTATAAAGTAGGTATATTGTTATCCTCCTTTAGTCAATAGGGTCTGAGGCTCAAAAATGGGAGATGCTTAGACCAGTGGCCAAGCTGGCAATCAGACCCTTGCTCCTGTACCAAGCCAATGATCTTAACCCCTATGCTCTATGAAAAGACTGCATAAGGAAAATATATGAAATATTACTTATTAAGAAGAGTAGAACCACAAATAGTGAATATTGTGAATATTCTCTGGTTATAGTCAAGGACGAGAATTTTTTTGAGTATTATTTTGTTTTCTGTTTTTGTTTTTATTTTTGTTTTCTGTTTTTTTTTTTTTTTCCATATGACCGAAGATTTGTAGAGGCCCTAGGAAAAGAAAAGCAATTACTGGGTTAAAGTTGTGGGTTAAATTTCTCTGTAGAGACATGGAAATTATAAAAAGATTTTTTTTTTTTAAGTTGACCTTCTCTGGCAACCAATTTACAACCATAAAATATTGTGAATGAGAAAACCAAATTGATATCTTTAAAAAAGATTTCAAGTCCAGGTATGAATATTTCTCCTGCAGAGTGGCCAAATAGCCCATCACTTTTAGAAACATTTCTCTTTTTCGTTACCATACATATTTAAAATTCCTATAAATTTCATCAGCAAATAAACATCTCAAGCCCAGTTTTCAAAGATTTATTGTAAATTCTTCTCAATGATTTCTCTGGATTTGATGTTAGATCAAAACTTATACATTAAACTTGGAAATTACTATCATAGCAGAAAATAATGGTTAGAATCATAAAGAAGCTGGCACAGAAATTTTAGAAAATTATTATGTTTCATTGCTTTGCTTTTTGGCAGTTATGGACCTGAAAAATTTAGCATGCTCTTTATTCCCACTGTCATATGGCTCAGCTACACACACAAATTCAAAATGGTTTTCATTATTGGAAGGAGACAATCTTATTCCAGAATCAAGCTAGGTAACTTTTAATGTTCCAGATAATTGCTAAATTAGGCTTTCCCCACAGATATTTTATGGCATTTATTTTGCTCTGAAAACCTCATTCATTTTTAAGGTAGCTGAATAAATCTATTGATAATAAACCCTTAAAGAGGTTAAAAAGGAAAGAAAATATTGGCTAAATACAGTGAGAATATTTAAAAAGTAAAATGCTACCTGCAGAGGTACTTTCTAAAAGCAACAATATTATTAAGCCCACCCTGGCGCAGGGTAATAGACTATGCATTTAAGCCAAATTTGATCAGTTGATACATTGTCAAATTAGGAAAGCTGGTTCAGAATTTTCACAGAACGAATTCCAAACGGTGGCACTCAGTATAGCAAAAATATGCCATATGAAATTATTTGTACTTTCATTCATTTTTTAGCTATTGACCCATTAAATCATAATTTTAAATTAAAATTTGTTTCTTCTACCATATTCCTCATAATTCTGGATGTAATTTTCAGTATTGACTACAATTACATCAAGGGTCAACAAGTTATGCCCTTTAGGCCAAATCTGGACAGCCGCCTGTTTTTGTATTGCTAAAGAGTTAAGGATTTTTTTTAAAGGATTTTTTGATTTAAAAATATCAAAATAAGAATGCTATTTTATCATGTTAAAATTATATGAAATTCAAATTTTAGTGTCAATGCATAAAGTTTTACTGCAACACAGACACAGCCACTTATTTACATAAAGTCTATGCATACTTTTGCGCCACAATGGCAAAATTGAGCAGTTACAGAGACCTCATAACTCACAAAGCCTAAATATTTACCCTTTAGCCCTTTACAAAAAAATGCTCACCGCGCTTTGAATAACATGAACAACTACTTAAATATCCTGCAGTATATAACTCTCAAATATAATGATTTCTAGATTTACAATTGGGGTAAGCAATTCAGTAACTTACTTATATGCACACCATAGTGAAAAAGTGAGGCATCCCTAACCTAGATACATGCAATTTGATGGTTTTACCCTCTTAATAGAAGAGGAATAGGCCACAGTGAAGATTGATTAGAAATGTTTATATGATGATGCTTCTTTCTAGTTTTTCTCCTCCCTCTCTGGCTAGTAGCTTAGATTCCTTCATAGAATGACATTCTTGCCCTGCTTCACCCTTTAGCGACTGTGTTCCCCAGTTACATAGTCTGATCTCTCCTACTTGGATGTACCACACTACCCTTAAGTAATCTCTTCTAAGTGGATATAATTTACAAGCTCATCATATCCGCGTATGTCTCAAGATGGGTTCTCCTATGAATACCAGACCTGCATATCTAAAAGGCACTGAACATCTCCCTCAGAATGTCACACTAAACACTGAGTTCACCAACTTCCTGGTTCCTACCCCTGCCAAAAATGCATCTCTATGAAAGTTATCACCACTCACATAACAAGCAAAGCTAAAAGCATGGAAATCATACTAAAATCTTTCCCTTTTCCAATATTCCACACAGACAATCAACTAGTATCATGTCCTAGGTTGTACCTCCCTGATGTCTCTCAAATCTGCCACTGCCATAACTTAAATTCATTTTGTTTCTTTTCTGGATTATTATATTAACCTCCATCTGATCTCCCTGACTCTGGTAGAGCATCTGGACTCTGATCTATGCTTTCAGAGTGATGTTGCTAAAATTCAGGTTTAATGATGCCCTGTCCTTCCACCATGATCTAAATGGCATTGCTTTTTGCTTGCATTGAACCCTGAGACTACCTCTGTACCATAATATGTATCACACCCTACTACTGCATGTTATCATCATTAGACCGTTAGTATATCAATTATGGTTTTTTTTTTTAAATCCCATTCAACTTGGAATCCCCAGAACTAAACCGAAATAAGCTGTAACCTAGTAGATTAAAAGTAAAGCTAATTATAGTTTAGTAAATTAACTTTCTTGTTTCCATTGATATTACCTCTCAACCATATGTTTTGGGGGTGAGCAAAAGAAGGTGCTGGTCATTCTGTCAGTCACAGTCAGTCAGTCAGTCAACAGATTTTATTAGTCGTAAGCCTTAGGAGGAAAAGTATAAGGGCAAATAGATCAGGGCTTCTTAAATTAAACATGCATATTGATCACGTGGAGGTCTTGTCATAAAGCAGAATCTGATTCAGAAGGTCTGGGGGAGGACCAGGGAGGCTCCATTTATAAAAATGACGTCAACAATCCTAGTCTGAGGACCGCATTTGGAAAACAGAACACTAGAGTGCAAGACAATTACCTGCAGAGAGGTTTTTTGTTAATTTTTAAAATATTTGCATCAATAAATGCATCTTTAAAAAATGTATAGACTTGCAAGAAAAACAGCCTCAGTCTCATCACTTCTGTGTCACCAGTCCCATTTTTTAATTCTTCAACTTTTCTAATCATTTATTCTTTATCTGTAAAAAATACACTTTATTGTTTTGTTTTGTTTTTTACCCATTAGTTTTAGGTATATTCTATTTCATGCTATAGAAACATGGTTGAAAACTCTTACATTACTCTATTTAACTCTTACTAACAGTTAGTATGTACCGAGTGATTTTTACATGCCAAGTAACATTCTAAGCATTTCGTGCACATTGATTCATGTAGTCTTAACAAGAAACCAATGAAATAGACCTATATTAAAGTTTCTACAATATTGATGAGAGAAATGAATCATAGTCACTTGCCCAAAGTCTCCAGGTAGGAAGTGGTGGACACAGGCAGTCTGATTCTTAATTATTATGCTGTCCTGCTTCTGAAAAAAAAATACATAATTTTATTTAAATCAGTATAAAATATATAATCATTGAGGTTATGAAAACAACAAACCAACTGAAGAACCAAGCATTGACACCAATGACATTTTCTTTCCTAGTAAGCTTTTAGAATCTCTTTTTTTTATGCTTTTGCAAAGTTACAGTAATTCTCATTTTTTAAAGCTACACCATATCAATTTATCTATTTACCCCACTCCTCTTTTTGATATGGCAGAAGCCCTTCCCTGCAGGTTTCTTTTTAAGTTTATTGCAAATCTATTGTCTGGAGTCTCAGTTGTACCCTCTGTTATTTTATTGTTGTTGTTTTAATCAGCAGTTTTTTAGAGAGTACTTTCAAGTTTACAGAAAAAGGGAAAGGAATGTATAGAGATTTCCACCTAACCCCGACCCCACACATACAGAGCCTCTCCACTCTCAACATGCCCCACCAGAGTGGTACATTTGACACAATCGTTTAACCTACATTAACATGTCATAATCAGCCAAAGCCCATAGTTTACATTATGACTGACTCTTGGTGTTGTACATTCTAAGTCTTTGGTTTGGACAAATGTATAATGACGTATTTTCATCAGCATGATTTTATATGGAATATTTCTTCTGTGCTCTACCTATTCATCCTTCCCTCTCCCCGTAATCCCTGGCAGCCACTGACCTTACTGTCTACATAATTTTCCCTTTTCCTGAACATACTATGTTGGAATCATACAGCATTTAGCTCTTCCAGATTGGCCTTTTCCCTTAGGAATATGCATTTAAGTTTCCTCCATGTCTTTTCATGGCTTGACGGCTCATTCCTTTTTAGCGCTGACTAATGTTTCATTGTCTGGATCTACTATAGTTGATTTATTAATTCACCGACTGGTTGCTTACAAGGTTGGGCAGTTACGAATAAAGCTGCTCTAAACATCCATGTGCAAATTATAGTGCGGACATAAGTTTTCAGCTTTTTTGGATAAATATTAAAGAGCATGATCACTGGATCATATGATAAGAGTACATTTAGTTTTGTAAGAAACTGCCAAACTGTGTTCCAAATGGCTGTACCATTTTGCATTCCCACCAGCAATGTAGGAGAGAGTTCTGTTGCTCCACATCTCACCAGCTTTTGGTGTTGTCAATATGATTATGTGTCTTTTGAATCTCTTTCTTAGCTCACTCATTTATTTTGCCAGAGAACACCCTGAATATGTTTTTGTTCCTCAAATATGTTTTAAAGGGCATATTAAAGGTAAACTCTCTAGATCTTTTTTTATGACTGAAAATGTCTTCTTTCGTACCCTTACATTTAATTGATACATTGACTAAGTATAGAATTCTAAGATAAAATTATCTCCTCTGGTTTGCAGGTATTTCTCCATTTTTTTTAGCACTAATATTTTTGAGAAGCCGCTGCCATGCTGATTTTTATTTTTCTGTAAGTGACCTGTTTTTATTTTTTTTCTCTCAGAGGGCATTTAAAATCTCCTTTTTATCCCTGTGCTTTGAAATTTCACAATAATGTGCCATTTGTTCTGGGAAGGACAGGGATCGAAGTTTGATTGGCAGAAAAGAGAGGGAAGGTTTTCCAGGGCAATAACTGACACAAAGGTACAGAGATGGGAAATAAGGAGCGGTGTGGGGAGATTCGAGTCAGCTCTCAAACCCGGTTCTTGCACTTACCAACATGAATTGTGTAACGCTAGAATCTAAGTTTTTGTCCTATATTATAAATTAAGCATGTTGACACTTACCTCCCAGGGCTGTTGAGAGGATAAAATTAAATAACATAAAAATAAAATTACCAAAAAAAATTATTCTCTAACAGGTATGAGAACTCCTTGAAGGAGAATAGATCCGCCTCTGTTTTAATCTTATCAGAATGCATTGATAAAGCCTTCAAGTGGGTAGAGGTGGCTTCCAGGGACTGGATATTGAACAGATTGTTCAGATAACCTGATGAAGAGAAATATTCCTTGATATAATAATTGGGAATAGTCAATGATGGGAAACAGGAAACTTGGGGAAAAAAACAAAAACAGTGAGTTGGGCCACACGTGCCCTCTTCTCTTCCCTTGATTTTAGTTGAGCTAAAGAAGGCCTTTGGAGACAACATAAATGTCTAATGGGAATAAATGCTGTTCGCTGTCTGCTGGTAGAAATAAACCCTTTTTTCTATCCCTTTTATGAAATTATACTTCAGTTCTACACTCTTTAATAATAATTTTATGGGAGTCGAGTTTTGTGGAGGGCAATCCAAAGAGATGGATAAAGTAGGTAATATCTGAACAACGTGAAAAACACTTAGCATGATGGTCAGCACACTGTAAGAGCCAAATCTTATTACTTTTTATTCATATTATTATTCTTAATATTATAGTCGTGAGGTGGAACTGTCACAATAGGTACCCTGACAATAACAGAAAAAGGAAAACTTTGCCTTGAAATCCTTCGCCTATTTTATATGTTCGTATCTCTATTTCATATTGGCTATTTGTAAAACTGAAACGGAAATAGAATTTTGTCATGTTTATATTTTTATATGTGTTCAATCTTAAGTTTAAATATGAAGAAAGAATTAGAAAGACTCATGGGATAGTAGAAATGCCTCTTCTGCTGCTGTTGCTTATCAAAAGAGTAGACGATATGTAGAAATGAAGAGATTTTTTACGAGGATAACATTATATTACTGAGAATATTTATCTGACATTTTTTAAGCAATACTTTTCTACCTTCGTGCAGCCACTCCAGCTTCTAGGAGCTCCATCACCATTGCTTATGATTCCAGAACTCTCTCTCATGTATACTGTCAGATTCTCTGCCAAACTAAGTAATCAAAATGAAGTTGCAAAATGCCTTACTCATCACTGATGCATTGATGAACAATTAAGAAGTAACCACCTGACTTTTAAAAGATAGAAGCTCTCAAAGAGAGCCTGAAAGTTGATTCAAGTCTTCAGATTGCTGAAACTTACTACTTTCTAAAGTCTTTGGAATCTGCTTCTTACCCATTGTTGTTTTACTACTAGATAGTAGGATCTCAAAAAAATAAAAATACAAGAGTGTGGAATGTGTACAAAACAGGCATCTGAATCATTACTCCAGGCCTGGCGAGGCTTAACCAGATTTATCCCAAAAGGGCAATCTGAACCTGAAGTTACACTTAAATCTCTACACCTGGACTTTCTGTGATTACCAAAGAAACAATTCACCTGGACTAAAATTATTCTCAACCTTAATGGAGTAGTTTTTGCTTCTGCTCAAACATAAAAGACGTGTAATTTTATAATGAAATAACATATGCAGAGAGCCTGGATATATAACAGACACTTCATGAATGCTGGCTTCCTCCATGTTATCTCCCCCGAAAAAGAAAGAGTCATGAGAAAAATACAGCCAATTGTTTCTCATTTCCTTAAACAACAGACCAAAGGGATGAGATGTAAATTTATTTATTTTTAATAGAAATAACATTAGGTTAAAGAAAGAGTTGTTTACCTGACCATGATACTGATTAAACAACTAAGAGGTCGAGTTATAGATAATTGTAAAAATAGAACTGGCTGTCGTCCTGCACAGAAACTGAAAACTGGAACCCCCTATTAGTCAGTAACATGAATTAAATGTCCCATCCTGTCAGGAGTGCTGAATGAGATACTGTGCTGTTTTGGAAGGCATACTAACTTGTGATTTCTTTCAAAAAAGGATTGCCAATATAAAGGTAGCCATGATCAAAATTCAAATACCTAAAAAGTATGAAGAGCAAACAAAACCTCATATACAGCAATTCATACTATTTTCGCTATGCTTGTCATGAAATGATACTAACCTTATGTAAGTGACTATAGTATTATATTTCTTCCAAAATCTTAACACCAATAATTTGATAAGAATTATCTTATTTTCCAGCATGTCCTAATACTCTTGTACCTTCTAAAGGGTTTAGTCCAGCAACTGTGAATCGGCCTTCTTACTTCTGCTGCTAATGTTCTATTTGAATCTAAGGTTATGATACAAGTAATATATGATAGCTGCTTCCCTGGTACTCATTTAAAAGTTATACTTTTGTGTAAAAAGATTCAGCTTCATGTTCAATGTTTTAAAAAGCAGTGCCATTTTGCTTAGCCTCCTGTTTCAGCATCTATATCACTATTGTATGTGCTTGTTAAATTTCTCTTTCCTACTTGACTATAATTCTTTGAGGGCAGAGATTGCGCACTATCTATTTTTTAAAAGTTCCTGATACAGTTTCTAAAGCATAGTAGGAGCTCAATCAATTTTGTGAAATGAATAAATGAATGAACGATGCCTTATTAGATATTGTACAAAGCTAGGATTCAGAGGAGTTTAAAATCAATAGCATATGGTACAGTGTAATCTAAAGTCAAATTATTAAGAGAAAAAATCTGGTAGAGACCTTTTTCAATCTACATATATAGGTGCATTCTTACATCTTAACTATCTAGTTATCAATTCCCTAGTTCATACGATAACAAAAATAAAATAAAATAAAAATAACCAAATATAATAAAATAAAATAAATAAAATAAAATGACATAAAATTACATAACCAGAGAGTAAGGGGCTGGTTTAGCCTACTGGCCTTTTACAGGTGCAATTTATTTTTACAGTAAAGAAAGAAACACTGAATCTTCCCAGAATAACCTGATTCTAACAGAGTTAAATAAAGTTGTTCATTTTCCCACATTTTTGACATACTTCTGTCTTTCTAGACTGTGAAGTAAATCTGTTTCCCAAAAGCCCCAGTACCAATTTTAATGATACTGTCCATGTGACATACATTTTTTTTTTTTTGGTTTCATCACTATTAGTGAATGACAAGTGAAAGATATTCATTCTAACTTGAAAATGTCAGATATGCACTTTAAGAGATATATTTTTGCAGCTTTTAATGAGGTGGTGTTTCTTTTTGAAAGAAATACTCATCTCTGATGCGGGTGCGATGCAGGTGACAACTGATATTTAATAAGCGATGGTTCTTGTATTAGTCGCAGTTCTCTAAAGAAAATGTCTCAGATTGCTTTTGAAAAACTCTTAGCATCACTAGCCCAAAGGCAAGATGTGACCTTTTTATTACATAATGAGAATCATTTATTATCTTACAATGTATCTTAAAGTCACAGACAAAATGCCACTTTGATAATTGCTTTCAATTAGCTTTGAGCATAGCATATATTCACAAAATGTCTTCTCTAATTTAGACTTGAATTAGAGAAAATTGCAGACATAATCTACTTTAAGCTTGTCTCATTTAAGGTGATTCGTAGTTTTATATCAAAGAAATCAAAACGAGTAGCTTTAGAACAGTCTCTCAAAGTGTTTTAAGCAGGCTTTTCAATATTTGATTCTATTCTATTACCAATTAATTAACAAATTAGAAAACTGGTTCATCATTCCTGACCTTTTATATACGTTAACGTGTGACTTTCAATTCTAATTATTGTTTTGAAATCAAGCCTTGCAATTCGTGTTGAAAGAAAGAAACAATCTGATTAGCAAGATAAATAAGGCTTGCCTTGATACCAAGTGCATCTCTATGTTTGAATACTATAATGGTGTATCCTTCCTTGCCTTAAATAAATGTTACATAACTAATGGTTGATAAATTATACTACATAATCATGTAACCTAAACAAGGAGTTTGGGGTATTATTACAAGTGAGATTAGAGGTAACATGATGATTAAAATGTGATTTCAGTTATTTTTAAAATTTTGTTAGTACACTGAGCATTAGAATATGGTTTAAATGTATATCTTTATCTATTTTAAAATATTTTTGAAAGAATAGAAACTCTGAAACTACATTTTATACTTGTGGTATTTCAATAACTCATGGAATATTATTAACCTAACAGAGATTCTCAGAAATTGAGATTAAATCTGGAAGTCACTCTTTCTCTTTTTTCTCCCTAGATAAAAATTACACACAAGAACCAAGCTCCAATGCTGATGGGCCCTCCTCCAAAAACTGGGTTGTTCTGCTCCTTCGTCAAAAGAACAAGAAACCGAAGCAAGGAGTAATCCTGTATCATTTCATTCTTAGAGATCTAATTAGCATAATTGGGCCATGGAATACTTATGCTGGAAATCTTTGAATCATTTCAAGTCTCCTGCTCATATAAATCATAGAATTGGTTTAACAGTTTTTGTTACTAAGTTAATTGAAAATTCATCTATTAGAAAATTTATTGTCAGTTTTTATAGGCATCTTTGCATGAAGAAAGCAGAAGTTTACATGAAGTGATACTGCATATTTTTGTTGCATGCATTCCCATAGATTTTTATGTCTCCCACCCATTCCTCCCTCAATTTCTGTTTCTTAACTTGTGAAACATAAAAAAGGAAACACCATGGCAATGTGATTCTCAGTGTGATTCCATTATCAATAAGCACTAATCAGTAATGCTATAATGATCATAATCACAGATTGCTGTGCTTTTTCCTTTTAGAATCAGTGTATCAATAATCTTTGACCTATGACTTGAGGAGAAACTTTTCATTGAAAGAATTTATTAAATAGTTGTATATGGTACCTTGCTGTATCCAAATAATTTTTCATTGACATCTTAATGCTTCTGAGTGGAATTTAAATACCAGGTATAAAGTTTTCTTGTGCTGAAAAATAGAAAGTGGTTTTTATTTTGTTTAGTTTTGTTTTTAATTCTGGAAATAAGCGAAAACGTGTTACTTGGCAGTAAAGTGTGGTAATATGACCAGCCTTATTCCTTTCTGCATGTGTATCTAGAAAAATATTTATAACCACACCAGTAACCAAATAGATGTTTTAAACTATGTGCCTAATTAACTGTGTTTCCCACCAAAGATTCAGAAAAAAAAAAAAAAAGATGCTTGAGAGAAATGTTTTAATGCATAATTAATTGTGGAGAAAATTTATGATTCCTATGATTAATTTTGTGATGACTAAAACTCTAAGAGTGAATTACCCATTAATTATAATTAAAATTCTCACCTTTCATAGACAATAGGCCATACAACACAATCACTGCTCAATATTATTAACCTAACAGAAGTTATATATAAAGAGCTGATTTCTTGCTTTTTTTGGTCTTTTATAAATATGTGTCTGTATTTTTAATGGATTAGTTAAGTACATGGAGAAAGTAAATGCTTATGTCAGTTCCTTTCTAATATAAATTGATACCTGTAATAATATTGAGCTCATTGAAACAAAGCCTGCATGTAGTTAGACCCCTCATCTACTCCACTGCCATCTCTATGACATCCCGAATCTTTATTTGGAAGTAATGGCCTAGACCATTGTTTAAGGTGCTCATGACATGGTTGGATTCTCTGATTGTTTAAAGAAATCATGGAATAGTACTTTTCTTAATATTTCATTTAACCTATGATATAAAATGAAATGCTGTTCTGAGCAGATTTGGTATTGTTTATTCATATTGACTGCATCTCATCATTGCATGTTTATGTTTTCAAACATGCCATAAGGAAAACAAGTGCTTGAAATGCATGATTTATTAGTTTTTCTCTCCACTCTGCATTAAAGTACTATGATTTATCAGTTCTGTTTTTTTGTTGATTCATTCATCTTTGAATAACAATGAGCATTTAGTGATTCTGTTGAACACAATCCTGTGCATGGATTTATGAATTTCAAGTGAAATTGCTATAATTTTTGTTCTTTGGTTTGAAAACTCAACTAAATGCTATTATATCAAATAGTTACTCTCAAGCAATGTGATATAATGGAAGACTATATATAAAGCATATTATTTTAGTGTTCCAGGAACATTGAATGGTAAATACCAAATCAACAATAAGTTTAATTGTTCTGAAAATAAAAGCTTTTGAATAAAATTAAGACATTTAGCATTCCCGGGAAAATTATTATTACAATTGCAAATGTAGCACAGCAATTACTTGCCCTAGTATAATTTAAAAACTAGTATTTGGCAGAACAGTAATCTAGACCAAAAGTAACAAAATGCATTAGTGATACAGTGTTACAACAACACACATTCATTTTGTGTGTATCTGTGGTTACAGGTAATAAATATTTTCACATAAAGTGACAAAATTTCTACAATGGGCAGGCAGGCTTTGTGTCAAAAAACATATTCTGAAGCCATAAAACGTTCAGTACAACATACAATTATTTCTTGGCTACCTTTTAGAGTATATGTGTTTGAAGGCAGCAACAGTTCGTGAATCATTCTTAACAATCTGTGCCGTGGAAAGCTGTTGAATAGACAGTGGGATGAGACAAATTAAACAGCCTGCCTATAAGACTTCCATAATTTAAATAACGAGATGCAGCTTTACTTCAATATAGCTATATAACTAGAATAGTGATAACAGTAGTTACTCACATTTTCAGTCAATTGGAGTCATTGATACCAATAATAAATTTTCAAATAAAGATAAAATTTTACTTTTCCCAATTTATTCTAAAGATATTGATGTGCTTGCCTTTCAAGTACACTACTCCGGGGTTTTTGAAAAGTAGTTTATAAAACCTACTCTGATGGCTTTCGAAAGCAGAGAAGATATCTTTTTCATGTTTATGACAGCTTCAGCTGAAGAATATTTATTTTTAAAAAATTTCTAAATTGAAAGTTCTAGGTATATTAAAATATCGAATAACAAATGTTAGCTTTACAAGATAGAACTTTTTCTTATATGTGTGTGGGTGGGTGAGTTGTTGAGTCAGCCTCTTAAATATAGTAGACATAATGGTATCAAGTTTTAAGTGGATACAGCTCTTAAGTAAAAAATTAATACTGAGTTTGCAGGTGTAAGAGGAAAAGGAAAAAAATTGATGTGCACTTTGCTAAACATTGCCATACACTTAGTTGATAAAACAGAGAAAGAGATTCCAGAATAAACTGGATATCCATGCTTCTAATAGTATTGGAGGTATCTTACGTGCAACGACAAATTTTAAAGGATGTATTTTTCCACTTACATTTATGTACCATGTGTTTTGATTCAAACAGTGCGCATGTCAACTTATTATGGAAGAAGAAGATGTATGGTAGGAAGAGAAAAATAACTTTTAGAACAGTTTATTTTTAATTTTTAAACAGGTTACGTGATTATAGCCAGAATAAAGCAAAAGGCTCAGATGTTTAGTTTAGTCTACTATTGGCAGAAATTTAAATCCAATGAGAATTAATGAACCAGATATATATTTCTGCCATTTGGATTTGTTTTCTTTTCCTTTTTTTAGGCTCATGGAAAGCAATTGCAATTTTTAAAGAAGAATTTGTTTTCAATCACAGACCACATTCTACTTGAATGAGACAAAAATTTAAATGGCTCCATTCATTCATTTGGGTCAAAGTTAGTTAGCTATTTGTTAGTTATAGAAAGGAAAATATACTTTTCATGGCACATAAGTATTCATATACAGGACATATATCCTAAATTAAAAGATTAAGCCCTTGTAATATGTTGAGGATGTAAAATTTAATTAAATAAAACAAACAGAAAACTGCAAAAGAACTTTTATTTTGTGAAAGTCATAAATCACTCTTCAAATCTCCAAATTAAATTGCATTCTATTTAAATAAAGTTTGGATAAACTCACATTTGAAGGATTCTGTACATCTTTATTGCATTTAAAAACATGGAATTTATTTAATTACGGTATCTTATTTTATCAGAAAGTGTTATATACAGTATTCTGTTTTTTGAAATAAAAATGTTAACCACCCAGATAAGTGTCACTCTTTACTGCCATTTTGTCCATAAATGAACTCTTCAAGCAGTTGACAGTCAATGTACTGTGGTGAACATCCACTGGGAGTACCAGGCCATTAACCCTGTCTTTTGTCAGGGAGGATGGAGTCTGGGTGTTTGGGGACTCAGTTCTGTGGTATGAACCAGATCATGTTACTTTTTGGTGCTTTGGCTCCAGGTTGCTGCTCTAAACATTATTCCAGCAATTTCAGAGATTCCAAGAACACTAGTAAACCAGATGATAGAATCGTGGAGACTGAAAGGGAAGGGGTTCTGTAAGGACTTGTGCTGAATTTTCTAGGTGAAACTGATTTCTGACTTTATTTGTTTGACAGACTTCAACAGATATTTAATGGGCACTGACTAGGTACTAGATATTTTACAAGGGGGCTACAGTAATTTAAAAAATGTTTTAAGTGACATATCTCTTCTCTAAAAGTCTTTCTATACATTGGGATTGTTAAGTAAATGAATAACCATATTACCTGATGTAAGGAAAGAACCAAGGTAAGCAAAATGTAGCACAGATTTGAATGAGGAAAGATGATTTGGTTGGAGAGATTCACAAATGCCTCTAGAGGAGATAAATCTGCAAAGGGCTTTTTGGAGTAGCTAGAATTTTACCTGGAGAAAGTAGCAGAAAGAAGGAACTCCTAAATAAGAGAAGGTGATTGAGGACGTGGGGATAGAAATCAACTCCTGGATGCTTCATTGCCTCATTTCGTAAAAATGTTAGCAATTTTATAATTAGGAATTTAGAGATAGTAATTCTACTTGAAAGTATTAGGAAAGAAGGAGCAAGAAACAAAGAAGAAAGAGGCCAGGAAAAATATAAGAATAGAGGTAACGAAGGGAGCCAGAGAATAGAGGCAAATTCCCAAATTAGGATTAAGTGGATGTAAGAATTAATTTGCATTCATGAAGAGAGAAAAAAATAAACAACTCCTAGGTATTCTGACTTAAAACGCCTCAAAGCAATATCTGGCTATAGTACATTTTCAGGGAGGTTTGATTACAAATATTTTAGTAATATAAGTAATTTTATAAAACACTAAAGCTTACAGAACACTAGAGTAATGCAGAATGGTAATTGTAAAATGTGTTGATGCTAAATATATAATATATACATATAAAATAATAAATGTTTAAAATTTGTAATAAAATAATAGAAAATCGTGTAATAGAAAAAAGAATAGTCTAACATCTTAGAATCCTTGGAGGTAGAATCACTAACAGGTACAATGACAGACTCTCTTACTCAGTCCTATAAAACATGCATTCCTTGAGGTCAGTCGCTCTCAGAAAAAGACATGCTGATTAAAATTGTGTTAACAATAATACTCATGTTTTTAGGGACTTTATAGCACATTGTCAAAACAAAATATATTTGTGCTAAAAGAAGACTATTGAGAGTGTATATTTACATTACTTATCCTATTATAATCCCATTTTTTTAGGATCCTTTGATCAACATCTTCAGATGGTATGGGGCAGTCAGAAAGAATGCCTCTATATCTTTTCGTGCTATTCAAAAATTTGAAGGGGGTAGAAAAATCAAACACTACACAGCCCCACAAAATGTCCTTTAAATGAATATTGAAATCCATCCCATTGTTAAGCTTTCGATGCATTTCCAACTTCTCAGTGAAGGAGACTATATCAAGAGGCTCAAGCATGAGAGCTCCAAGACCAGACCTGAATACAACTCGGATTTACCACCTCCTAGATGTGAAACCTCAGGCAAGTTATTCAAGGTCTTTGTGCTCATTTTTCTCAACTGCAAAAAATTAATCTATTAAAGAATTTAGAGCAGTGTCTGCCACATACATGTAAATAAAGGACAAGAAAATCCATGGTACAGCAGACCTAATTCTGTTCTAAAATGGTTGACAAATGATTAGTTTGTCTATTAGAAAAATGATTTCAACTTCAGGTTCAAAATAAGTTGTCAGGTGGGCATTGGTGGTAGAGTGGTGAGCATAGCTGCCTTCTAAAATAACTTGTCAGTACATGTTGTTTATGTTGTGTGTATACTTCTCCCACCTAAATTCTCCACAAACTTATCTTGACATTTGCAGATGTGCCAGAATAACCTCCTACAAACTGTAAATCTAAGAAAACATCATTAGATCACCAAGAGAAAGCCTATGGTTGAAATATTCTATATCATTTGAGCACCAAAGTAATAGGCACATCACAAAATCCTTGGCCACCGTCCAAAAGACATACCTCTCTTGGAACTCTATTAACTTCTTAATTATATTATTCTCTGTGATGCTCCCTCCAACCCTCACGCCTCAGACTCAAAGCAGTGTTATCCAAATTTCATCATCAACACTCAAATTGTTCCCTGAATAAAATCTTACCTCTTGCATCTCTCGCTGGAACCATCTCTCTTCAGAGAACCTCAGACCTATTAAAGAGTTGATTTGGTACTTCATAACTGTCAGACCCTAAAGCCTCTCATATCAGTGCATTAGTTTGAGCAGTCCTCCCTCTCCCCACCCACCAGCCACAGGGACTCAGAAAATTCCCCTAGTTCTACTAGACCAGTCGAAGTCTCTCAGACTCTAGATGAGAATCACTGTGTGTAGAGCTAGTATCTACCAGCTCATTACACCTCCACCTCTCACACACTGGTACTAACCCTCTTTGACTCTGGCCAGACAGCAACAGAGGGGGCTGTAGACCTCACCCTTCCAGCCAGTGCTCCCAGAGTCACCCTCTCAAGGACCGCGGTCCGAACTGCAGAATCTATGGACTTCATGGATCTTTGTGAGAAAAGAAGAGAGACTGGAAAAGACAGGAATATAGGCAATAATGGGAGACTTCCATAGCTTGTTACCTATAGTATAAGCACAGGCAATAAACTATGGAAAGAAGGCTGCTAGGGATAGAGAGGCCCATGGGCAGTATGAGATTAGGGGTATCCTGCATATCCTAATTTTTGTTCCCCCTATGAATTACACTCCATTTAAGTGGATGAGTTTATTAAAAACAAGTAAAAATCTTACCCATCACAGTCATTAACAATGTCAATTTTGTTAATAAAAAATAAGAATCGATGCTTAGACAGTGCTTTCTCGTTTTGCATACAATTCTACACATGTAAATGATCATTTGAGTTTTTTAATTACAAACACCATTCCCACTTCACTCATTACAAAATTGAGGAACAGAGATGTTATTTAAAATTTAATGCTATCAATGGGACCAGCAAGGATCTGCACGTCTGGTGGGACTGGGAGTAGTGGACAGCTGTTTTTCATTCTCTAAGGAATACCAGTGAGAATAATGCCTTAAAAGCTGTCCACGCTAATGCTTGGCACTTGGTGAATATGTTTGAGTGACGTGGCAACAGGGAATTAAGATCGCAGATAGAATTAATGATACTAATCAGCTGACTTTAGAATAATCCTGGATTATCCAGGTGGGCCCAATGGAATCTTGAGGATCTTTAAAGTAGAAGAGGGAGCTCAAAGAGGAGGTCAGAGTCAAAGAGAACCTAGAAAATGCTACACTGCTGCTGCTTTTTGAAGAGGTGGAAAGGAAGACCACAAGCCATGGAATGCAGGAGCCTAGATGCTGCAGAAGGTAAGGAAACAGATTTTTCTCTAAAGCTTCTACAAGGAAAACAACAATTTGATCTTAGCCTAGTGAGACCCATTTTGGACTTCTGATCCTGCGGCACTATATGATAAATATCTGTTGTTTAAAGCACTAAATGAGTAGTAATTTATTACAGCAGCAATAGGAAACTAATATAAGAAAGTAGCACATCCACGAATGCAGAGATGTGGCTACACATCGATGCCTTTTAAAATAGAGTAAATGTTCTCTCGTTTAAACCTTAATGCATTTGAATTGCTTAATCCTCATTAAAATGTATTTGGATGCTGGATACAGTAGACATGTTCTCACCTTGGGCCCTAATGTAGAGACAAATTGATGAGGGAGGAAGAAAGGGAAGAGAGATATTTCTCATAGTCCATGAGATTTTGATTGATATCACTTTAAGAAAGAAAAAAATGAAAGAAAAAAAAAACATTTGTTGTGATAAGACCTATTTCACTGAGACATCTCAATAATTTCTTTTCAGGGGATGTATTTAATCCTGGTTTTAGTTGTTTGGAAGTTTACAGTATAATAATGCTTGTTTTCCCCTGGCGATACCTAAGACACTTTATGTTGTGTCTGCAGGGATAAAAAAAGTAATAATAAAAGGTGACTGACTATAAATGAGAGGTTTAAGTACTCCTCTTAAGTTAAATTGTTTGTTATGTCTGCCCCACATTTTTCTGCAAATTCATTTCGCAAGCTCAGCTTGAGCTGGAGCAATAGCAGAACAGAGTTGGCTAACGAAGCTGGGTCAGAGCCCTGCTTTTGCTATTTGGGTTGCTATCCCAGTTTGAAGCTCTTGAAGAGGAGTGTGCTTGGCAAATGCTAATGCATTTAAACTGGTTTATGTTTAAATTACTAGGTGTTTGGAAAGGGAAATTAAAGTACTTTGCACGTGTTTTTACCTTGTAAAAGACTTTCTGGGCCTCTTATCTTGTTCGTAGATTAGAATTTCCTGAGTCAAAGGAAGGTGGCCAGCCAGATGAAAATTGAGCATGTCTTTCGCTATTCCAGAGCCTTCCCTATGCGACCAGTTCTGTGTAGCTACCAGAGACTTTCTGGTCTTCCACACACACTGGAGAAATTAATCAGTCATTTCACTGGTCCTTTGGGTACAGTTTTAGTGACCATGATTCTCTCCTTGACTAAAGCTTAGTCGGGCTCCTCTGAACTCTTTTAACTAGGCCTTAACTTTTGGGCTTCCATGTGTCTCTGTTCAATTTTACCAAGAACTCTGCTAAGTCAATTTAGCCATAATCCCCCACCATCCATGCATGATCACCCTCGATATCTAATGAGCTTCTCATCTATCATCCCCCAAGTGATGTTCTATCACCCTAGCCTGCCTTCAGCAAGAATGCCCGCGCCCCTAATTTTTCCACTGACCCCCTACCCTGCTCCTTAGCTATATTTAACTTGAGCCTAATGTCTATCCCATACTACAAAATTCCACTGCAGGGGTCCCTATAACTTATCACAATATCCGCTCCACCACCTCCTTGAATAAAGTCTTCTTTATGATAGCAGTAACTATTTTTTTAACATTAGTCTTTGGTGCTGTTTTTGAAACAAAGGTAATACAAGGAGAGAAGCCCACTGGGTAAACCTCATAAGTGGACTTTGGATGATGGTGAAGAACTATTGTGCAACTAACAATCGCATGCCTACCTAATTTGTAGGGGTCTGTGATCAAGGCAAACAAATTGTTGCTAAATGAGAAAGTTATACTGATATTGCCATTTCTTCCCCTGTTCAAGAGAAGTGGCAAGCTAAGATGTTTATACTGTCTTTTAATTTAAAAATGTGTCTAATAAGTTTTAATTTAAAAATGTATCTAACAAATAAGCAAGCAAAAAGGCTTATTTAAATTTCATTCAGCCTGTGGGGTTTAAGTTCTCATCTTTTTTAAGAACTTTTTTCCTCTGTAAAATGTCAGTTCTGTCATCAGAAAGAAAACTATTGTCTCTATGATAATGATAAGGCTCACTACTCCTTATCTTAAATTTCTCTGCTATGAAGTGTGGGTCACAGTTGCAGTAAATTGTTCTGAAAGTAAATGTACCAAAACCCTGATGATACAAAAATATTGTGTATCTCTTACTGATTTCCTTAACAAATTTAGTGCATGTTATTTGAATGCCCATGGACTCAGGAAATACCCATAGATAAAACAAAGTCCATTGTCCTCATGTGGGCTATCTTCTAGCTGATATAACCATTAAACCACTTTCTGTAAGCCATTTAAAATGACAATATCTAAAAAGTTAAAATTAAAATTTTTTCATGAGGCTATTTTATACTTGGGAAGCTTGCAGGCAAGTCTTTTTTATAGCAAAAGTAATCACTTTCATATTATACTATTAAGTCTGGAATTTTTATTTTCATTCTTTGCTCCCTACTCAATTTTCCTCATCAAATTTCATTGACTCTTATTTTTACTCAGGACTTTTACTATTCATACCGAAAGGAAAGGAATAAAAAAATCAATGTGGTAAATGATTTATCTACATTATATGATGATGCTATTTTTTTTATTATTGAAGTTGAGAATAATCACAGCTAACCACTAGGAACTGAATATTTTACTACTCACTGGATGTGTGTCTCTTGAGGTAGAGTAGGTAACACAACCCCACTTTACCTAAAACTTGTAAAAAATAAATTTTATGCAAAAACCAATACAAATCCATGTACATGTTTAAAATGGAAAAAATATTAAAGTACAAGTTCAAGTTGCAATTGGTCGACTTAAAATATTTGCTCAGGATCCCTGGTTTACGAGATCAGAAAGTTGAAAAATGCTTTGGGGAAAGCACTGCCCCACACTCAGATCCTCACCGACAGCCTGGATCTTATTTCTAAGCTGCAGTGCTATGTCCAGCTGCCTACTGGTATCTCTGTATGTATGTTCCATAGGCGTCAGAGATTCAGTGTGCCTGAAACTTGACTCATCCACATTCTCACATGACAAACTGCTTTCCTTTCTGTTACTTGCTTTTCATGTAATAGAAGCATGACTCACTCTCTCATAGCTAATCAGTCGCCAAATCTTTTCTAGTCAATCTATTCATTCATCTTTCAACCCCACTGTTATCTAATTTTTGGTCCTTATCTCCCATTTGAACTTTTTCAATAATAACCAAACTGATACATCTGCTTTAGGTTGTTCTGCTTTCAATTGATCCCACCACATGATGTAAGAAATTTTTCTAAAGCAGTATATATTACTAATAATCTAATATGCTCTGGAAATAGGCTAAATACTGAATAAGGTGAATTATTAATTTTTCATAAAAGTATGAGTGGCATCAAAATTTTTTATGGTAATGTCTTCATTAAAATGAGCTATTTTGAGTGAGGAACAAAAGGACAAGTATATATGGAAATACACATCAACAATATCTTATCAGAAGAACAGTCGCACAAATTAGATGTGTAATACTGATGTTATGGACCTTAACCACCACATCAGCAGAGAAAGGTATTGAATAATATTGACCTAGAAGACTTCCACACTCAGAGCTCTCAAAAGAACACCAAGGCCTCTGCCCTCATACTTCCTTAACCTTCCAATATCCTTACAATCTTAGTAAATACATGGCTTTTAATATTTCACCATTTAGTAGAGAACTTGTTCAATCAAAGCTTGTTGGACTGCATCCAATCATTAAAATTTGACTTATAATGGATTAATGTAAGAAATAATAGATAAAACAGGAGTTAAAGCACTTAGCATCTATATAAATCTGCAGATGTGCTAAATAATAATTTCAAAATATTTATACACATTTGTAACTTTTTTCTGTGCTCTCTGGTAACTACATGCTGTGAGCTCTATTTTCACATCAGTGAAGAATTAGTTGAATTTTAGCTTGTAATATTTTAGATTGCCTTAACATATGATTGTAGTCTAAATATCTGGCATTTCTTTTGAAGTTGTTATATCATAGATACGTTTTTTTTTTCTTGTTCTCAATATGTGTATTCTACCTTTTAGACACTTTTTTAGAGAAAGATACAATTTTATCTAAATCATGTATTCACACATATGCACATGCCACATCACACACAATTTGACAAAATAAACTTAATTGAAGGTTAGAAGAGTCATGTATAGCCTATATTAATTTTCAAGGTATTAAAAAGCTATATTTTATAGAAAGATATTTAAAATATTGTGAAAAAATGCTCATTTAATTGTATCTTTATACTTCTTTTATTATTATTATTTTCATACAAGAATACACATAGGCAAAGTAGAGATTCTCTTATTACATAGCTGAAAGACCAATGGTGACCCTTAGGTTAAAGTGTCCTATTGCTTAATAAATGCATAAATGAAGGTTTCTAAATGATCCTTTGATTTCAAATAGCTTTTTAATTTTCTGCCAAACAGATAGTATTAGCATTTAAGAATGGTGAAATTTATAAATTCAAGGATAAACTCTTAGGTTTTTATCTTATTTTGATTTTAGTTTTTCCTAGTTATAAGTGCTTCTAAACTAAAATGTCCAGTTAACTTTCGAGAAAGAAACATGGCATTTGAAAATAGGAAAGAGTAGCAATTTTCCTTTCTAGAACTCAACCTTCTATTGTGTTTCTAGTCCATGTGTGTTTTTGAAAAGCATAATCTCTTATAACTATTTTTAAATTATTGAAATTTCCCTTTCATTTTAGAGCTATTTTAAATTTGATTTCTTTAAATTTGAAAAAAGTAAAATACATTATCTCATTTTAATATTTAAATTATGCATTCCCTTTCTATATCTTGGGACATGTATTTCAAATATCTGAATATAATTCTTTTTTAAAAATTAAGTTTATTGGGGTAAGATTGGTTAATACAATTATATAATTTTTAGGTGTACATTATAATTTAACATCTGTATATTCTGTTGTGAGTTTACCACCCAAAGTCCAGTTTCCTTCAGCTACCATATATTTGATCCCTTTACCCACTTCACCCTCCCCCAACTCCTCTATATTTGACCCTCTTTACCCTGTCTACTTCCCCCCTCCTTCCTAACCCCTACCCTATGGTAAACCACTAGTCTATAGTACATGTCCATGAGTCTCAATTTGTACTGTTCCTTTGTTGCTTTTATGTTTTATATCCCACATATAAGTGATATCATGGGATTTTCAACTTTGGCTTATTTCACTTAGTATGACTGTCTCGAGTTTCATCCATGTTGTTGCAAATGGCTGTATTTCTTCTCTTATGGCTGAGTAATATTCCATTGTAAATATGTACCACAGCTTTTTTAGCCACTCATCTATTATAGGACACGTCAGTTGCTTCCATGTCCTGGCCACTGTGAGTAATGCTGATATAAACATTGGCGTGCAAATATCTTTATGGATATGATTTTTTTAAGTCTTGGGGTAAATACCCAGTAAAGGGATTGCTGGATCATATAGTAGATCAATTCTTAGTTTTTTGAGGAACCTCCATACCGTTTTCCATAGCGGCTGTACCAACTTGCAGTACACCAGCAGTGTATGAGGGTTCCTTTTCCTTCACATCCTCTCCAGCATTTATTACCTGTCCTGTTGATTGTCGCCATTCTAACAGTTATGAGATGGCATCTCATTGTGGTTTTGATGTGCATTTCTCTAATAGCTAGTGATGTTGAGCATCTTTTTGTATGTTTGTTGCCATTTGTGTGTCCTCTGGGAAGAAATATCTGTTCAGATCCTCTGCCCATGTTTTGATTGGAACGTTTGTTTTTTTGTTTTTTGAGTTGTATGAGTTCTTCATATATTTTGGATATTAAGCCCTTATCAGAAGCATTGCTTGCAAATATATTTTCTCATTCTGATGGTTATCTCTTTACCTTGTTGACAGTTTCTTGTGCTGAGCAGCAGCTTATTAGTTTGATGTTGTCCATTCATTTTTTTGCTTTTACTTCCTTTGCCTCTGAGGTCAAATTCATAAAATCTTCTTTAAGTTCAAGGCTCTTGATTTGTTCCTATGTTTTCTTCTATGTATTTTATTGTTTTCAGGTCTTATATTCAGTCCCTAATCCATTTTGAGTTAATTTTGGTATGTGGTGATAGACAAGTCAGTTTCATTCTTTTGCAGGTGGCTATCAGTTTTCCAGAAACCTTTTATTGAAAAGGCTTTCCTTTCTCCATTGTATGTTTTTGGCTTTTTTGTTAAAAGTTATTTGACCATATAAATAGGGTTTCTTTCTGGACTCTCAATTATCTTCCACTGGTCCATGTGTCTGTTTTGCTGCCAATATCATGCCATTTTGATTACTGTCACTTTGTAATATAATTTGAAGTTGGGCAGAGCGATGCTTCCAGCCTCGTTCTTTCTTCTCAGGATGGCTTTGGCAATTTGGCATCTTCCGTGCTTCCATATGAATCTGATAATTTTTTGTTCCATTTTGATGGGGATTGCATTAAATCTGTATAATGCTTTAGGTAATATGGTCATTTTAACTATGTTGATTCTTCTAATCCAAAAACGTGAAAATATCTTTTCATTTCTTTGTATCTGCTTTGATTTCTTTTAATAGAGTCTTATAGTTTTTAATTAATTAGGTCTTCACATGTTTATTAAATTTATTCCTAGGTATTTTATTCTTTTGTTGCAATCGTGAAAGGAATTACTTTTTCCACTTCTTTTTCTTGACGCTTCATTGTTAGAGTTAGGAATGCTATGGAATTTTGAGCATTGATTTTTGTAACCAGAAACTTTATTGTATTTGGCTTATTGTTTCTAGTAGTATTTTTTGTGAGTTCTTTAGGGTTTTCCATATAAGAATAACGTCATCCGCAATAATTGAACAGTTTGAGACTTCTCATTTCCTATTTGGATGCCTTTTATATCTTTCTCTTGTCTGATTGCACTTGCTCAGGACATCCAATCTTGTATTGAATAACATGTGGTGACGGTAATGGACAGCCTTGTCTTGTCCCCGATCTTATAGGGAAGGTTTTTAGTTTTTCATCATTAAGTATAATGTTGGCTGAGGGTTTGTCATATGATGACCTTTATTTAATGTGTTAAAGTACTTTTCCTTCTATACTGATTTTGTGAAGTGTTTTTGATCATAAATGGATGCTGTATCTTGTCTAAGGCTTTTTTCTGCATCTATTGATATGATCAATATGATTCTTATTTTTTTACTTTTGTTTATGTGATGTAATCACATTAATCAATTTACATATTTGTGAACCATCACTGTGCCCCTGGGATGAAGCCCACTTGATTGTGGGTGTATAATTTTTTTATATATGTTGCTGTATTCAGTTCTCTAGTATCATTATTTAGGGTTTTTGCAATGTGTTCATGAGAGATATTGGTCGCTATAGTTTTCTTTTTGTGTTATCTTTACCATGTTATCAATAGTCAGAGTAATATTGACTTCATTAAAATGAGTTGGAAAGAATTGGCCTCTTCTTCGATTTTTGGGAAGAGTTGAGGAGAATAGTGTAAATCTTCTTTGAATGTATTGGTAGTAGAATTCACTGGTGAAGCCATCGGCCCTGAACTTTTACTTTTTGTAGGTTTTTGATGATTGTTTCAATTTCCATACTGCTGATCAATCTATTTAGATTTTCCAGTTCTTCTTGATTCAGTCTAGGAAAGTTATATTTTTCCAACTACTGTCCATTTCCTTCTACATTATTATATCTGGTGTTATATACTTTTTCATAGTATTCTCATATGATCCCTTGTATTCTACGATATACAGTTGTAATTTCCCCTCTTTCATTGATTTTGTTTATTTGTGTTCTTCCTCTTTTTTCTTTAGTGAGTCTAGCCAGGGGTTTGTCAATTTTATTAACCTTCTCAAACACCAGCTTTTTGTGGCATTTATTTTTTCTCTCTCTTTTTTTTGTTTGTTTTCAATTTCATTTATTTCTGCTCTAATTTTGATTATTTCTTTCCTTCTACAAATTTCAGGCTTCATTTATTCGTCCTTTTCCAGTTTCTTAAGATGAAGCATTAGGTGTTTATTTGGGCTCATTCTTGTTGTTAGAGATTGCCTCTAATGATATGAACTTTCCTCTTATGACCGTTTTTGCCATGTCCCAAAAACTTTGATAGTTGTACTATCATTATCATTTGTTTCTATGTATCTCTTGATCTCTCTTTTTATTTCTTCCTTGACCCAGTTATTCTTTAGTAGCATGTTGTTTAATCCCCATGTATTTGTGGTTCTTCCTGCTTTCTTTTTGCAGTTGATCTCTAGTTTTAAAGCATTATGATCAGAGAATATGGTTGGTATGATTTCAACCTTTTATATTTGTTGAAGCTATTTCTGTGTCCCAGTATGTGGTCAATTCTCGAGAATGTTCCATGTGCACTAGAGAAGAATGGATAAGCAGCTGTTTTAAGATGGGAGGCTCTGTAAATGTCAATTGTGTCTGGTTGGTTAACGTGTCATTTAAGGATGTTATTTCCTTACTGATTTTCTGTTTGGATAATATTTCCATATCTGAAAGTGGGGTATTGGTCTGTTTCTCCCTTTAGTTCTGTTAGTAATTGCTTTAAGTATTTTGGGGATTCCTGATTGGGAGCATAGATATTAATAATTGTTAGGTCTTCTGAGTGCATGATTCCCTTTATCATTATGAAGTGTCCTTCAGTATCTTTTTATCTTTTTTTATTTTGAAGACTAGTTAGTCTGATATTAGTATTGTTACTCTCGCTTTTCTCTGAATGCCATTTGCTTGAAATATCATTTTCCACCCTTACACTTTGAGTTTATATTTGTCTTTGGAGCTGAGATGTGTCTCCTGCATATGGTTGGGTTTTGTTTTTTGATCCATTTTGCAACTCTGCCTTTTAATTAGTGAGTTGAGTCCATTTACATTCAGGGTGATTTTTGAAATAGGAGGTCTTATAGTCATTTAGTCTTTTGCTTTCTGGTAGCTCGATTATTTCCATGGCTTCCTTGTCCTTGTGTTTCTGTTTTTTATATTTTGGTTGGCTTTTGTGGGTTTTGCCTCTGGTTCTTCTTGTTTTATGTTATATACTTCAGCTCTGAATCTTTGGTGTGTAGTTACCATTACAAATATGAAAAATAATATCTATATCTATCTATCTATCTATCTATATATATATATATATATATATATAGTCATGCATTTTCTTCTTGAATATGATTCTTATTCTCTGGTATCTTTATCTGAAGGAAAGTATCATTTATTTTCAATCATATTTTAATTTCTTTAAATTAGCCCCAGTGACATCTTGTGTATTTTAGAATCAAAGCTGCTTAGAGCTATAAGAAGCCTTCCTTAGCTTCTGTTCTTTAGCCGTATTTTCAGAGTTAACTAAAAATAGAACACACCCATACTCCAGAACTACTCCTACTTCATAAATAGTTCAAACTGGCAAAAAACAAAAACAAACAAACAAACTGAGACTTTTAAAATAAAAGATTTATAATCAAATCTGAATTACCTAATAAAATAAAAGCATGTATGTATGTATATATACACACACTAAACTAGTTATTTCCAAAATATTTGGTTTTAGAAAATACTGTTTAATTTTAGAGGTGATTGTTTGCATGATTATGTTTTATTAGACAAATATTAAAATTACTTTGCTTCTCCTGAGTAAAAAAAATGCCTGATGGTAATAGAGATAATTGAGTAGTGGGGTTGACAGGAGTTGGCAAGTTTATTTCAGAGTTTTAAAACATGTCTTAGATAAAATGTAAAACCCCAAATTATATAGGCAATTGAAAGTTATAGTTGTAATAACTAAAAATAATAACAATAAAAACCTAATGCACATATTCTTAGTAATTATTGAGCTTTCATTTGTTATTTAAAAGTTTGACTCCATGATTCTTTCAAGTTGTTTTTTTGTTTGTTTGGGTTTGGTTTAGAAACCTTGGTTAGGAAACACTACAGTCTGGAATAGTATTATCTAGCTACAATGGTCTGAAAAAGTAAGATTAAAGTTGTAACACCATGTATGTATGTATGTTTTAAATAGAGAAGAGCATGCTTTTATTTTATTTTAATAAGAAAATTTATTTAGAAACAGACTTGAAGCAATTTTTACCAATAATATAGAGCTTCTCAATTCAACATTTAAAGGGTAAATACATCATATGGATTTTAAATATCCTCACTCACTTTTAACTTTTCTCTACCGACTCAACATGGGTTTTAAATGAAGGTCAAAAGCCATCCACAAGACTCTTCTTCAACCTTTGATTTTGCATGGAAATGACAGGAAAATATATCTTTTCTATTACACTATTGCCTGTACTTTGCATTGTCACTCACTTCATACTCATCTTTTTTGCCAGTGGAGTCTGGATGATTGCTAGTGTGCTTTCAGTGGATTAATAGAGTCTTATCCTGGCAGATAGGGAACACAATGGATATGTGTTTAATCTTTAACCTTCTCCATCAACTCAGGATTTAAATCTGGTCACATATTTATTTTTACAATTGATTGCTCATGATTACACTTTTCCTGTTAGCACAGAAACTAATTGATATCTTCTTCTGATGCAAGAATTACTCACCAGGACCCTGTAGCAAGCAAAGAAGGGGGATGTGAGGGAAAGGCACAGAGAGAGGTCAAAATTAGTCTCAACACATACAATTGTGCTATTCTTTTTGCAGCTATGAGGTGACACCATTGAAAGCTGTCAACAAGCTGGTGGTGATGCCTTTGCTGGTGCAGATCCTCTGGAGTGTTGGGTGCTGTAGGAGTGAGCACACCCCAAGAATAGGTTTTAAAGTTACATTTATCTTTCTTTACTCACAGTGTTTACTTTTTCCACAAAATATAACACCATGTTGTGTTTGCCTTTTTGGGGATGGGCAAAACTGTGCTTAAAACAGCTCTCCTTCATTACTGCTTAGACCTTGTTTTAATTCTAAACGCTAGCTTAGACTTTGCCTTTTCTTAAAAATATTTTATTTTAGGAGTCATGTTTCCTTTCCCTGCCAGGATATCTTTCTGGAAATGTCTTCTACTTTGGTCTCTTTATCTTTAAATTTCAAGAGGTTGAGATATCCATGTAATCTCCCACACTTATTCTAGTTATTATCATTCTTATTACCTGCAACCAGTGAGGAAGAGCAAGAGCCTCAGGAAATCAGTCATGAGGAAGTCATGAGAGGTTCTATCATGTCCTTTTGCAGGTTTCCTGCCCTTCTCAGCACCACCCCTTCTCATTCCACTATTTATGTGTCTACCTACCTGCAGCTTCTCTGTTGAATACATACATATGTACTCCTTGATAAGTACCTCTGTATCAGGATCTTTATGATGCTCTGGCTTTTGTAATGCAAATTCAACAAAGCTTATCTTCCTTCAATGCTTCTCATTTTCTTTCAGGATCCTCTTGCCAATGTCAACTTTAAATGCTCGTATTCTACCAAAAATGCTTTAATTTTTCCACTGAAACAGATCTTACTGTCTCAGGAATCAAGAAATTGATAATGCAATCCATTACTGCAGGGACTATTTGTAACCAGATCTTCTAGAATTCTAGTTAGAGTTCTAGTTTTTACAAAGTATTCCTTTGAGAAAGAGCCTCAGGTAGCAGAATGCTCACTGGGTTTCCAGTCAGACTGACTCAATTCTAAAATCCTGAGAAAAATAAAATAACAAGAGGAGGAATAGAAGGAAAAGAATAAGTGTGCAATGATGAATGAGAAAGGAAGTAAAAGCTGCATTTGAGCTCTAGTCATTACAGTATTTGGACTCTACCGCTTAGAAACTGAAGTGAATGCTGTGGTATTTATATTTAAAGGGAGTTTTCCATGAACTTAAGATGTATAAATAATAAATACTGATTTTTAAAAAGGTATATACATAGTGAAAATTTAAAAGAAATTTCAGGGAAAAAAAAGTATTGTGACTTCAACCTTTTTATAAAATAAATCTGTTACATACCAAATAAACTAAATAGAGCAGAAGCCAATGAAAGGGTTCATCCCTGAATTCAATAGAAGAAAGCATCAACTACAACCATTTTCTTTCATGAAAATGGAGGCCGGTCAGGTCTTTGGTATTCAAGCTCATGGTGTCTGAAGTGCAATCCATGAGTAGAAACCAATTTAAATAAAGAAAATAAAAACTCTTGAGAAACACTAAAAGAAATAGTTTAAATAGAAGGATAACTATTTGCATATCATAAAGGAGATTGACATACATTAAATGAAAGAGAAAATGTAAGAGTTCAATTTTTCTGTAACTCCAATTTGCTTTGGAATAGGTGAACTCTAATTCATTGTAGTTTACACAGATGGTATTTGGTTTTAAGAGTCAGTAGCTTTCTCAAATTTTATCTATATATGTATATACATATATACATATATATATACACACACACACACATGTGTATATATCTATACACACAAATATATATACACATACACACATATATACATATTTGTTTGTTTGTTTATTTATGTACTCACACATGTAACAATTTATACACACACATGGATTTTCAACTTTCCTCTAAGTATTCATTTACTGCCCTGGTGGTAATATATTGCATTTCACAGACACATATCATATTAATTCACACTGAAATAAGACTGGCTGTTTATCAATAGTCATCAGTTCTAAGAAAAAATAATTTCAGATTTCTGGTGACTTTATACAATTTGCTTTAACCTCAGATCAGAGGATTATATTTTTTTTCTTTGTGGAGTTTTTTTAGTCATTTGCTAATGGCCTAATTTATTTTTCCCATCAGAAATATAACTATCCTTTGGGAAGTAATTCAGAATAAATAAATTATCGCTAAGTATGGGTTTTGGTAACCCAAGTGTTAAAGTTAGCAAATACCACAATCTGCATTTAATTTCGATGCTTTTCCTGTTATTTACCAAGTGTCTCCTTTCAGGCTATAAATAATTTAGAGTTCAAAGTGAACTATGCCATTAAGTGCTAGAAAGCTCCAAATCACGTTTATTTCATTTGTTAATGGTTCCCTCATATAACCAAAATCTGAAACATTCCACTTTCCTCTAATTTTAGACAAAAGTCTTATAATATGAAGTGTAAGCTTTCTTCTGGAAGGGGTAGAAAAATATCAAAATGAATTGATTATATAAGACATATGTTTTACTAGAGATAAAATAATTTTCTTACTATATGTAAGTTATATAGAAAAAATCTACATTAAATATGACCAAACAAAGCAGAGTATGAAACTTAACAAAGGTTGATTTAGAAAGGGTTTTATTGATATCTGTTATTCAACAGTGGCATCTAAAATGTAAAACAATTTAAATTTGTATGTATTTTGAGTCATCATTACATAACTTACCTGCAACCCTTGAAAGAATAAAATTACAATTTTACATAAATATTATTTATGAATGTCTTATGAATAATTTAAAATATTCACTCAGTATGTTGTGAAAATGACACAGATTTGTCACAGTAGTGAGAAATATTTTGCCACTTTAACGTCCTGATTTCCTTATGCCGAAAAGGAGCCATTTCAAGTGTTTTTTTTTTTTTGCTAGTTTTATTTTTATGATCTTGAAACAGTTTTCAGAATGAGAAGAGAACTAACAAGAAATCTAGACCATACTCGCACTTTAACGATTTCAAAAAGAGAAGTCAAAAGTTTTTAATTCACCAAAGTTACAAAGGTAAATTGTAGAAGGTTTGGAACTAAAATGCCAAAATTCAGGTCATGTACTTTGGCCACTCTGCTGCTTCATTTGAGATAAAGTATTTGAAATTCTAAAACTTTCAAAAATATACACCACATACAAGTTGAAGATATCATAGTAAGGTGTGATAATGAAAAACAAATAGTACTTAAAAAGAGTGTCTAATTTCTTAAAATTTAAATGACTTACTCTAAACCATAATATAGAAAATTCTTACATTTGTCTTTGGTCTTAGGTCAGATTAGAAAATAAAAGTTTTTTTTAAAATGAGCTAGAACTTGTTTTCTTATATATGTACATAGTGTTGTATCTTCTTTATCTTCTACATGTAGTGAAAGCAATACAGCAGGTCTTTGAATAATGTCATTTCTTTCAATGTCATTTCATTATAACATTGATGAGGAAAAAAAAAATGATCTTGATCTTGGGCCACTATCTGTGTGGAGTCTGAACATTCTCCTCAGGTCATGATGAGTTTTCTCTAGGTCCTCTGGTTTCCTCCCGTTTCCCAAAGATATGCAAATGATGTGAACACTCATTCTTGGTTGTCCCAGTTTGAGTGAGTGTGGGTGTGTGTGAGTGCGTCCTGTGATGGAAGGGCATCCTTCAGGGTAGGTTCCCACCTGGCACCCTGAGCTGAGGAAGAGGTCCCACCACCACCAACTCTGAACTGGAATCAGTGGGTTGGAAAATCTCTTACTTGTTTCTGTTCATCTTTCTTAAATGTATGTATAGTCACATTTATTTTATTGTTTAATAGCTGAAGTGTCCGTGGTTTTTATTTAAAATTTTGATGATTTTTTTTGATAAGACACTGCTGTAGGACTTAACTCATGTATATCAATTAGCCTATAATAAAATTTATTTTATTACCTGTCAATTTTCTTAAAGTTGCCATTTCCAAGAACCTGTTGATGACATTAAGTGAAGACTTCGTGAACTTAGCATCATGACTATATTTCTCCATGTTTGTTGGCTCATTTACAGGATGTAGGTTGTTCACTAATATTATAGGCTTATATCAGGACTAGCTATGATGATGCATTTAAGGAGTTAACACAGTATCTGACATATAATAAGAGTTCAATAAACTTTGAAAATTAGTATTATTAAGTATTGGCTTTATTGAATTATCATTTTCTCCTAATATTATCTGATTGAATTACTCTTTCACATAAAATACCTTTTCTTGTTTACTTTTAAAAATGTTGATTTACTACCTCTTCATAGTTAACAATGAAAACTCCATAATTAAAGGGAAAGAGACTAACATAACATCTTTCTAAGGGAGGTATTAAAACCCCTCTTTATCTAAACTTAAACACTCAATGAAAAGCAAGTGACTATTAAAACTTCATAGCAATATGAGAGAAGCTCAATTCCAGCTTTTGAGTCCATCATTTCTCTAGTCATCAGGTGACTTCAAAACCCAAAAGATCATGCAACTTTAAAAATAAAAATTAAAAAAAAAGAACCGTTTTACTCAGTCTTCTGGTAGAAAAACAAGTTTTGTTTAATTCACATACAATTTAATTCCATATGTCATCCAACATCAATGAACAAAAGACTGAGAATCATTTTCTAAAGTTGTTTCCAACACTACTGGACTATAATTATGAGGTAGGACTTAGGGCTTTGGAGTTTCCATCTGCTACACCTTCATATGCTTTTGTATTCCCTTTCTTCAAATCAAATGCCAAATTCAAGCACTGCAAACACACACCCACATTTACTCACTCATACAAGGAACTATCTCCTTCATTTCCTTCTTGAGAGGCTAGAGCATTCTTTCTATGCTAAAAACCATACCTCATTGTGCAACATGGCCTGACCTCTTAACCAAGTCTCTTTTAAGATGACCGTAGAATGCCTTACAATTTTCAGGATACTTTTTCTCAGGTTTTTGTTTTGTTTTGTTTTTTGTTTTGTTTTGTTTTTTACAAGCACTATTCATATAAGTCCTAATTTTCAAACATTGAAAATAAATTCATGAAAAAAATTTCTTCAGCTTTCAGATGAACGATGATTAATTGCCTTCCTTTATCAGTATGTGCCAGATAATATGCTAAGCACTTTGCACATACTATGTTATCTACCAGTTCAAATAACTATATGCAATAGATGCTGGTCTTTATCCTTATTTCAAATGGGTAAATTAAGAGGGAAAGCAAAATACACAAAGCAGTAGAATTAGTAGGAGAGAAGCCAGGATTACAGCCCAGTAGGGTTGCGTCCTCCATAGGGATGTTTCACGTTCGATGTTGTGATAATAATGCTTACACCGGATAAGCAACTCCTGAGCTGGTCAGACATGAGCCTAGGGCCATCACCTAGGAGAATCCCACAAGAAACGGAATATTTTTTCCCTTCCTTGCTCCCCATCCTTTCCCAACAAGAAAATTGAGAATCAGTTGCTTAAAACTGTGCATTGAAAATAGGAACCTGTGATATGACAGTATCATTTCTTAAATTGTTAGACCAAGACAATCTTACTATCCACCTCTAAGAAATAATAGATGCTTCGTTATGTGAAAGAAACTCTTGCCATTTTTCATTCTCATTTATTAACTGTGCTATCTTTTGAAATCATAGTGTTTACATAAAACAAAAGGAATAAAAATCTCCACAAACTTTACACTCTAAAATATACTATATATACTATCAGAAACTTTCCAGTTGATGATAAAAAACCTTTTTAAATTTTAGTTATGATACATGTTGTTTGAGAAATTTTGGACTTGTTCTGTTAGCACTCAGATGGCTGTAAGGAAGACAGCTGCTGGGGAGACTTGGCAGGTGTACAAATGAAGCTAGAAACGTACATGTTTGTCACTTAGAGGCTGCACACACCTACTGTTCCTCTTCGCCAAAAGATAACAATTCCACATTTTATAGGCAATTGTCTTTCCTTTTTTGGCCCAGAGGCTCACCAAAATTCAATAAGTTTATTTTAGTGAACACCACCTTGCTGTACTCAGCACCTTGTCTAAGCAAAATTCCTTAAAATAAAATAAGCAGAAGCCATTACTGCAGAGTGAACAAAGCCAAAATGATCACAAGCCCATTTCTTTCCAAATGAGCTCATTACTATTAATTCTTCCTGTCCTTAGAGAATATTTGGAAAAGCAAGTTCATCAGGAGAGTGAAATAAATGTTAAAACAAAGTTGGTAAAAATACTCTCCCCTTCCTAAGTAAGAAAGTCCCATAGGACACTAAACCTCAAAGGCACGGGCTCTAAATAAATGTTTTAGATGATTAGGTGTGCTTGATTCTGGGAGCACACATGCATTTTGACACTAGTATCAAACAGAAGCTAAATATTTGTAGAACTACCTGTTAAATACACACAATGCAATGAATCCCATACTCAAAGAAACCTATGACTTTCCCTCCTTGAAAATCTAGAAAGACTGTAATTGGAAAGAATATCATAGCCACGAAAAGTTAAAAATAAATGATAATTTAGAGACATGCCCTCTGTGGGTCAAATTCTCTGACTGCCCATACTAAACCCTAAGGAGGAAAGCTTTAAAATCCACATTAAGGGGTACATTGCTAGAGGGCAAGGCTTTAGGTGGGAAGAGTGAGGTGAATAAAGAATTTCATTTCTTGGGTACCTTCTCACACTTTTCTTTTTGAACACCAGCTCCTCCAATTACTAGCTGTTTGACATTGGACATCTAAATTCTTAGTATCCTTGGTTTTTATAACATGAGAATCAATCATTTTTATATTATAAAAAAATTTTAAATGTGGAGAGTCTAGTAAGGTAAGCCATAGACCTGATTCTCTGCCTTCAAAAGCACTAGCAGGACCTGGTGAGTTTTGGAGCCATAAGGTGGGTGAGGTGAAAGGCAAGCTTTTGAAGGAGATAGGTATTATTTTTCTATGAGCTAAATCTTCCGTGATGTCTCATCATATAAGTGTGGTAAATCTTCAGATCTAAGATCAAGAAAAAGAACAAGGTAATCTGGTTTGACTTAGCCTGAGTCTTAAGTTAAAGCAGCAAAATAAATTTTCTTGACTCACATGAGATCCAGCCTGTTTCAATAAGATGAATGACCAGATAAGAATTGAAACTATTTGCACCATTTTCTCATATATAATTTTCCGTAAGCCTGAAACAATACAAAGAAGCCCCTAAAAACTGAGAGTTTGGGATTCTTGTTTTTGACTTAGAGACGATATTTCAATATTCCCTCTCCCTCTCCCTTCTCCTCTCCTCCTCCCTGTCCCTCTCGCTCCCTCCCTCCCTCCTTCCTTCCCTCTCCCATCAATCTATGTATCTATTTATCTACCTTAAAATAATCATTTTTTTTCCAGAAAAGACATTTTTATTATTATGAAAACTTCTGGCCTTTTTTCCCTGGTGAGTTGGCTTAATGATATGCCAAATAAAGAAGCCATACATACAGAGTGAGAATGCTACTGGTTAGCTGTCTCTGAGTAATGCTGTCAATTATTTCATTTAAGAACAGAAACACACCTTTCAAAGAAGTGACTGCTACTCTTTAGTAGCATTCACACTGTTAAAGCTAATAGAAAATAGAAAGTGAGAAAGTATTATTTCATTTAAAAGCTAGTGATGCCTAAGTATTAAATAGGAAAATGTCATACTGATGACACATGAGTGTTGAAATCCAAAGTAGAAAATTAGTCAATTTAATATTTGATGTATAATGCTTGAAATTATAGTTGAATGTTTGTATGCCTAGATATCACTAATAATCAGATTTTCAAAGCAAAGCAAATGCTCTAAACCAAAGATAAGGTGATACTTGATATATACATATGTTTATTTTATAAGACTGAAAACCTTTAAATAAATGCATTAACAATATCAAATACATTAAGCATGAAATAGAAACGTCCACCCTGTGCTATATGCTTCCCTGACCTCCACAGCATGAAGAACACTGTCCTGAAAAAGGCTCTACTTCTTATCAACCAAAAAATAGAGGGGGTTTTGAATAATTTATCCAAATGCTCTAATGTATTCTTTCGTCATGAATGATATAATAGGTGAAAGATACAACTTCTTGCTTTTCCTTTAGGCTCAAACATTTGACTTTTGGAAAATATACCAACATTAACCAAAACTCTTACATGAAGGAAACATCAGAGAAGATCATGTATGTCATAATGATATAAAAACCTTTTAAATTTTCAAAATTCAAAAGTTGATATGTAGGCCTCTAAACATTATTTTGTTTTTTTCATCTTGGGTATCAAGTAAGTGCCTAAAATGAGATTCATTAAACAGAAATGCATTTCAGCCTCTAGAAGTTTAATTATTTTTTTTAATTCAATACATTGCCCACGTTTTATTTGATTGATTTTTTTTTCTCATAAGTGTATTCCAAGGTGCAGCCATTGTTCCTCAACCATAAATAAAGTAGAATATGTAGCTTTTGCCTAACTTCTTGGGTAAATCCAAATACTATTTGTACCTGATTCAAGATATTCAAATGACAAATACTCAATTATAAATAATAGGAGAAAGATGAACAATGTTGAGGAACTGTTCTATATGGTTCTATTTATTAAAGATTGTGACAGTTCACTATAAAATGATCACACAGGAATGAGAAAAAAAATCAATCTGGGTTCCAAAGACAACTATCTAAATAGAGCAACATGCAAGAGCAGACAAGCATGCACGGGTGGCTTTCAAATTTTAAACCACAGACCAGAGCCAAGAAATATATTTTACGTAATCATCCAGTAACACACACACACACACACACACACACACACACACACACACACACAACTAAAATATGTAATTTTCATAAAATAACACTCATCATTATTACATGTGACATATTCTGGTATATTTTAACCTACCCTGTAGCATGTCGTATCATCCTATCTCATCCTGTTCTCTTTGGTTTCACTTGTGTTGGGGCAACTTTTGTGTTCCAGATATTAACTGTAGTCTTTGCCAGGCATCCAGATGATAGTATTTACCTTGAGTGTATCAAGTATTTATTTGGCTTTCTGCACTGAGGCTTTCTCAACCATGTCTGCTTGGGACTGGAGGAGAGCACCACCAACTATCCCAAGAGGCATAAAACTGTGAGGCATAAAAGTGTGAGGTAGTCACCAGTTGGGGAACAAATTTGATAATGAGGAGCCAGTGGAAGAAATACTCCTTTTTTTTTAAAATTCTTTTCTGAGACACATGACTCCTAACTTTTCAGAGTTGCATCAGTAGGATCTAGCCCCTGACACCATAGTAAGACCAGAATAACACAGCTGTGGGGTGTTTTTTTTTTTTTTCTTCTCTGTTTCACAATTCTCAGTCCCTCACTACATTTTTTGGAGACTGAAGTCCAAATAAACCACTGGTACACATACTCTACTCTCAACTTCTTTTGGGGCAATGGGAGGAGGAACCCAGGCTAAGCTTTCACTTGATTTTAAAAAGTGCTAGTTAGGAATTGATTTTGTGAATCAAAATATTAGTTTGCAAAACAGTGACCTAGGCCTTGGGAAGGAGAACACATGTGAAAATAATTACTCCTAGGTGCTTGTAGAGGTGAAGAATTTCATATCAATTAGAGAACCTTGTAAAATACTCATTTATGAAGGGTAGTCAAGAGGTCAAGTGTAACATGGCTGATAGGAAAATGTTCTCTATCCTTGTAGTATACATGAACCCCACTCACCACTGCCTCTTTTTGTGATTTCATGTAAAGGTAAAATGCATATAGTGCATTTTAATTTAATTTAACAAATATTTACTGAGTTTCTATAATCCTGAAGGTTAGATTATTTCTAGAAGAGAGCTGAAATATATGTTACATCTTTTAGTGATAAGAAATTGGAGGTCATGTGGGCACTGTTAATGCTTTCAAACTTATTAAGGAGAATCAGGAGTTTCAAAGAGAAATTAAAAAAATAGAAATGAGAAATTGTGTATGTACGTGTGTATGACTAGAGAAGAGATTTCAATAAAATTTGGTGGCTGAGACAAAACTTCACAGAAAAAGAAATACATAGAAAACAAAACAAAACAGAATAACCAATACAGAAACAACTGAGAAGAGTATCAGCAACACAAATTTTAGTATCAATTCTTGTACAAATTTACCTAGGGAATGAGAAATAAGGTAAACACGAAATATTATTGTAAATAACTATGTATATCCACACAAACGTTATAGGGCTTCCCTTATCACTAAGGAGGTTTATGGGCCATGCAGATTTCCTCTTCTGTGATTTTTATAGTTTTTAACACTATTGCCTATAGACAATCTGATGGTTAGTTATTTTCTATGGATCTGTAGAAATTATTTTTACATATCCTGAAAAGTAATCTTCTGTCAGTTAGTTATGTGTGCTACAGTTGAAGGAGTCTTCATTAGTATTCCAAAAGAGTCCCAGTAGCATCTGACAAACTCTTCATTTGTCAGGCTGAATTTAAGTCAAAAATAGATAGGGACCCTAAAAGAGGGCAATGATTATTTTAAGATGTTTTATCTCTTGTTGGTCAGAGGGAACAAATTTTCAGTGATAAGATGAATAAATTCTGGGTAACTAATGTACAGAATAGTGATTATAATTAACAGTATCATATTATGTACTTAGATATTTCTGAGACAATATCTACAAAATTGAAATTAATAAAATATGATAATATACTAAGGGAATACAGAAGATGTGGTGATTAATTCATTCAAAGACAGTCAACCAATTAATGAGTTAACTTGCAAGGTACTGAGATCCCAAACATAGAAGACATTGGAGACAAATATGAGTTGGATTCAAATGCATTTGGATGTGTACAATAAACACAATTGTTGAAAGGCTGCCTGAGTTTGAAACAATATCTAAGATGGTTATATTGTGAAGAACATGTTTATTGCACTTCATCCTAAAAACACATGGACTCAATAGTAATCAGAGAAAACTACTATCTTCCTTATAGTTGGCCTGGGTTGCCAGGGTATGATCCATAGGCTAAATCAGGGGTTGGAAAACTACAGCCCGTAGGTCGAATCCACGTAACTTTCTGTTTTTGTAAATAAAGTTATATTGGAACACCATGCTTATTAAATTATGTATTGCCTATGCAGTCTTCACACTACAAGAGTAAGTTTGAGCAGTTGCAGAAAAGAGCCTCTGGCCCTCAGATCTAAAATATTTACAGCTGGATTTTTCACAAAAGAAGTTTGCTGAGTGCTGGTCTAGATGACTACCTGTTACTCATGTTCAAGAAGGCATTATTAAGTTAAATGTTGGACTAGGTTATTTTCAACTTTATATGATACTTTAAAATTATGATTGTTACGTATTTTTATTCAGTTTTGAGCTGATTGTTTTACTAATGTAGATATTATGTTCATATCTGCTTACAAAAAATAACACTAAATCCTTCAGAGTGATGAAATCAATAAAATTCAATGGGATCATATGTATTTTTTCCTCTAACCTTAAAATTACATTATAAATCTACAGATTACTTGGTTTCACCACTATTTCCAGGCAAAAATACATTTAAATTGATTAGAAAACAGTTGAACTAATAGTGCTATAGCAACAAGACCTATATGATGAGATAATGCTTGCTGGATATTTAATGTTAAATTAATGAGAATTATGCAACCTTACTACTGTTGGAGTGCCAGTAAAGATGTTTTATTATTATATAAGTAGAGAGATTCTGTCTTCTCACTATTTTGCTCTTATGCTGATTGATCTGGCCACACTTTCTGAAGAATTGAATCTGTTATATTTTGAATCCAGGCAGGGAAACGTGAATTGGAACCTATTTTTTAAACATAAGCAGCTGAGATAACTATTTTTACAACATTAGCAATGTCTATTACCCAGACCTCAGCATTCATACCCATCATCTCAGAAATATAATGCTCTTGCTAGAAATCTGAGAGCTGGTCCTCTTGAGAGCAGCTGTGGTAGCCAGCCTTCAATATGGCCCCTGATCACCCTCATTTCCTGGTATTTACATTTTTGTGTTGTGCTCTTTTGCGTTGAGTGGGGCTGACTTGTGTAATCAATAGGATACTACATAAATGATGAAACATGTTATCTAGTGCTAGGTAATAAAAGACATTTATACATTTCCATCTTGCTCTCTTGGATCACTCACTGGGGAAGGAAGCGGTTGCTATAACATAAGGATATTCAAGCAGCCCTATGGAGAACTTGGGTGGCAAGGAAATGTGGCTTCCTGCCAAGAGCTGACAACTTGCCAGCTACATGGGAAAGCTACCTTAGAAGGAGATCACCTCGCACAGTCAGACCTTCAGGTGATTGCAGGTTTTGCTTATAACCTCATGAAAGACTCCAAGCCAGAACCACTGATGAGGCTTCTTCCAAATCCATAAAACACAGAGATGAAGAGATAATAAATGCTTATTATTTTAAGCCATTAAGTTTTGGAATAAATTGTTATGTACAGTAGATGACTAAGTAGCAGCCATATACCATCTTGAACAGTTGTAAAGCCCTACCTCACCAAAACAGTCTATCCACACTAAAGAATGCTTGGCACCTTGGAACAGAAAATCCCATTTCATAGAGCATACAGCATCTTCATGCAACAGTGATGAAGGCCCCCTCTCCAGGTGAATTCAGCCCATCAGGATGCCTGGCCTACTGCCTGGGATGACGGAAAGGAAAATATTTTAAACTGAGAGGCTGACAAAGATACTATCCTCATTTGAAGTCATGTGGCATTAAACATGGCACATGACTACTACATAACTTCATAAAATTTAAGTGAGTCTTTGCCTCTTTTCATGTGTTGTGAGGGCCATTTGAGGGAACATGTGTGATAATATGTTTGAAAATAATGAAGGGCTATGCTCACATTAGTGATTGCTAGTCTTTGGCATCTAGTGTAAAAGGTGAATGCTGGCTCCTGCTTCTTTATTTATAAAGGTCAATAAGACTGTGTCCATGTTTCTTGGTATGGATTATTGGATATGTATAGCTCATAAAATTACCTTTTATATCTTGATGCTTCTTACTATGTGGGTAACTAAATTTATTTAATTTCTGCTTTAAGCCTGAAGCCACCTAAAGGGTATGCCATCCTTTCCTACATTAATTGTCCTCATGTTTCCCCCTTCTAAACATTTTTCATGCTGTCCTGCTACATCTATCTAGTCTGAGAAAAACTTATATCTCCCACTCTTATCCATCTCTGTGCCCTGTGCTATGAACCACCCAATGGTAAACACCTCTAAAGAAATAAAAGTAACACACTTTTTAGTGCATACTATCATGAATGTAAAAGAAACACAATATTTTACATCAACTTAGCTCATTTATTACTTTGGATAATATAATTAATGTAAATATCACTAATATTTATACTTTGCATCAGACTCTATTCTAGGTGCTAGAAATACAACTGTGGATGAAGCTAACTTCCTACTTTCACTAGACTTTTAGTTTATAAGTGAATGCAATCAAAATAAACTGTATAAAATATATAGTATTATATATAGATAGCCCTATTGAGAAAAACAAAGAAGGGAAGGGAAGGATTATAGGGAGTGCATGGAAGGTGCAATTTTAAATAGAGTTGCTCAAAGTCTTTATGGGGAAGGTGATATATGAGCAAAAATCTGATGGAGGTAAAAAATGACATATGAGCCTCCACAGGAAGAACATTTCCATCAAAGGAAAAAACCAGAACAAAGGCCCTCATGTGGGAGCATATATGTTTTGTTTAGAGGTGAGAAAGGAGTTCAAAGTGGCTGAAACAAAGTGAAAAGGGGGGGATTGTAACAGATGAGGCCAGAAGTGTTAACAGGAATCCAAATCTTTTTCAATAACTTGGCTGTACATCAGATGAGGTGGGGAGCCACTGAAGAATCATGAGTAGAGGGTTGTTCTGGTACAATTTATGTTTTATAAAAAGCACTCTTAACAGTTGTGATAAGACAGCGTGAAGGGTCCCACAGCAAAAGCTGTGTGATTGGTGGAGGTTTTCAGTATTAACTCAAATGAATAATGATGGAGCCTTAACCAAGTGTTTTTAAAAAATGAGGTAGTGAGAAATGGCCAGATTCTGGATATATTTTGAAGGTAGAGCCAAAACTATTTACTGACAGATTGAATTAGGGTGTTAGAGAAAAAAGATGACTCAAATATTTTTGGCATGAGCAACTGGATGAATGAAACTGCCTTTAAGTGATGAAAAAGGTTGCAGGGAAATCAGCTTTTGGAAGGCAGAACAACAGGATTTCATTTTGTAATATGTTGACTTTAAGATGACCACTAACCCATTAGACATCCACGTGAAAATGTCAAGTAGGCAATTATTTATTCTAGTTGGGAGTTCAGGGTTAAGGTCTGGGCTGAAGGTGTTCAATTAGAATTTCTCAAGACTTAAATAATATTTAAAATTGAGATTCTACGGGGGAAAGTGTAGATTAAAAAGAGAGAAGAGGTCTATAAACTGAACCAGAAAAGCTCCAACTTTTGAGATAGGGAAATAGAAGAGATAGGCAAAAGACTTGAGAATGGGCAACTTGTTACTCAGGTGAAAGAACTATGACAGTGAGGCATCCTGGAAGCCAGGTGAAGACAGTATTTAAAGGATGGAAGACTCATTGAATCTGTCAAATGTTATTGATAGATCCATAGATGGGGACTGAAATAGAAGCAATGGAGAGGTCACTGTTGACATTGGCAAGAGTAATTTCAATAGAATGGGAAGCTCAAAAACCTGAATGAGATGAGGTCAAGGTAGAATAAAGAAAGAGAAATTAGAGAGTGTAGTGAGGACAATGGTTTTGAGAAGTTTTTCTTTAAAGTGATGGAGGTTATTATGCTAAGTAAAATAAGTCAGACAGATAAAGACAAATACCATACCATTTCGCTTAGATGTGGAATCTAAAGAGCAAAATAAATGAACAAACAAAACAGAAACAGACTCATAGATACAGAGACCAAACTGATGATTGCCAGATGGGAGGGTGGTTGAGAGGTTGGGTGAAAAAGCTGAAAGGATTAAGAAGTACAAAAAAAAAAAATAAAAAAAAAAAAAAAAAAAAAAAAAAAAAAAAAAAAAAAAACAGCATTACAAATAGTCACAGGGATGTAAGCATAGGGAATATAGTCCAAATACTGTAATAATTAGGTATAGTGCCAGGTGGGTATGAGACTTATTGGGGGAATCACTTCATAAATAATATATAAATCTCTAACTCTATGCTGTACACCTGAAACTAATATAAAATAATATTGAATGCTAACTGTAATTTAAAATTTTTTAAAAATTAAAGCCTGGGGTTTTTTTTAAATTAATTTTTTATGGTGACATTGGTTAATGAAATCTGGTAAGTTTCAGCTATACATTTTAACAGTAAGGCATATATATATTTACACTGTGTGTTCACTTCCCATAATTAGATTTCTTTCTGTCACCACATATTTGACTCCTAGCTTGGTCATTTTTAAATAAAATAAACTGATGGAAAAATATGATGTAGAAACTGGAGAGAGGAGAGAGATCCAAGGAGAATTGTAAGACAGGAAATACTACAGAATATATTTATGAAAAAGATATCAGTAGAGGGGAAAAGAAACAATGATGAAGCAGGAGCAGGGAGGGAAATTTGTGAAAGCAATGTGCTTGAGTGGTTAATTAGAAACTGGCACACAAGTGGAAGAGTTGGTCATTGCTGAGTACAATAATTTATATCAACAGGCATTTCACAAGCACAGGTGCATATAAGTGGGTAGATGTATTTGCCAGGGCATTTGGAAATTCTTTTCTGATTATTTCCATATTTTCAGAAAAATAACATGGTAGGTCATGGACTGAGAATGAGCATAAAGGAATTGGTGTTGAAGGTTTGAGGAAGGAGAAGACAATTTGAAATAGCCATCGAGGAAAATGATAAACACTAGACAGGGAAAATGCAATGAATTCCATGCATTGTTAAAAGCTCACTTGACATTTGTGATCAAATTTAGAGTGATTCAGTGTGTTTTCCTCCAGCTTGTTCAGCTGCACTATCTGGGCAGGAGTGGAAAGGGAGACAAGTTGGATATAAACAAGGCAACACAGGCTTTGCCAAAAAAGTAGAGCAAAGTCAGTGAAAGGCAGAGCAGCTAAAGAGGAGAAACCAGGGAGTGGTTATAATGACTGAACATGGAATTTAATCAAGACAAGGATAAGAATAGAAATATGAGGATGTGTAGAAGATAATAAAGGCAGGCATGTCAATAGGTTTTAGACCCCATGAGTTAAAGAGAGTGTTGGAATTGGGATTTTTTAGACCAAGTGTACCGGAAGGATAGGACATGGTTGGGAAGAAAAAGATACTTGTAAATGAAATTTAGAGGACATCAGTTATTGGTAATGACAAGTTGTAGGGAGTGACCTTGAGAGTGCGTAGCTGGAGACACACACGCTGGAGGGAAGGAGATCAAAAAGACTTTAGGCGAAGATACTGAAAAATCATCTAAGTGGATATTGAAATGCTTTAGAAGTATGGTAGGAGTAGTAGTAGAAAGAGTGACCATGAACCAGGTATTTTGTTCTCAAGGAACAAAAGAAAGTGACGAGAGAACCAAGTAGGGATACTGGATAGGATAGTCTCATAACAAGGGTTCATAAAATGAAAGTAAAAACTGGATGTTTTAAAAGAGTAAAAACCAGGAAGACTGTCCATTGCCTTTCTGGGAGAGGAATATGCAGTGTGTGAAGAAGCAAATCTGTTCCACTTGAGATGACCAGGGAAAGCAGTATCCCCAGGGAAGAGGGAGATTCGAGCAGCAAAGTGCTGATGAGCAACTGGGGGAACAATTAAATATTTTCATTGTCTACCTTTTTAGTAACTCGATTATATATCCAAAAAAATAGATATAAAAGAAAAATAACCTGTAAACATCTGGGTACTACTGAACAAGAGCTCAGTTCTGCAATTTGTTTATATCAGTGATTCACCTGGAACTAGTGACCCAGGCAATGGATTCAAGGTCACATAGTCAGGATAATCTCTATGCTTACTTCTGTAGCTCCATAGTTTTTGTTTTTGTTTTGTTTTGTTTTTTATGATAGAAAAAAAAAAAAAACCATGTGTTTCATTAGCCTAGCACAGTGGGATGCAAGAAAATAGTATTCGATTTTGAGAATAAAATAGTAACTGGTTTCAAATGTAAATTTGGCCACTAATAAAAATATATTCAAAACAAGCAGCAAGATGACAAAGTGCAAAGAACATGCTATGAGACTTGAGATCTAGTGTCATTTCCCCCAGTTGCCCAATATCACCGGGCTTTGATTTTTCCGTATATAAATCGAGAGGGTCAGACCAGATAAATTCTAAGATTCTGGCTCTTAAATTCTAATAACCTACTGACAAGGCCAATAATAAAAATATTTTAATATAACTTTTTTTATACTTACTCCACTTTAAGTCATTTGAAAATTGTTTGTATAGTAGAATATTGAAACTCTCAGTAAATAATATAAACATTGTTTTTATTTTAGAAAGCAAATGAAAGAATGACATAAAATAAATGCCTATGCCAAACAAAAACAATGATAAAATTTGTTATCTTTTCCCAACCCCAGGTTAAAGGACAGCATTTTTGTAGATATTTCTCTCTCCCAACCAGTCTCAAGGTAATTAATAGCTTTATAACTGATTCCTATCAATATTTAACCAATGTAAATCTCAGAATAGAATGATAAAAGGAATAATGGGTGATATAGATGAAAAAACTGCATAAGATTAAATAAAATTTTTAAAACACTGAAGCCATTTCTCCAAATATTATAGTTATAGAATTATATCTTTTATCCACCACATATGCAGATATTACACAAACCAGCACTATACCCCAAGTCTACTCTGGACTGAGATTTTTCAGGTCCTATCACACTAAGATTTAGTCTTTCTTATGCATGTACTCAACTTACAGCCTTTGTGACCCAAGACTATGTTTGATAATGTTCAACAAGGCAGGAGGATAGTCTACAGCAATGCTCTCCAAACTGAGGTGGGTAGATTGGCTGCCTACCAGTCTGCAAATTGTTTCTTAGTAGTCTGCAAAAGATAAGGACTTTGGTAGAAATTGCATAATAAGATAAGAAGCTTGTGCTAGAATGTAAATTATCTACGTCAGGAGGCACACTCAATCTCAGCTGCTATTTTTTTTTTTTTCTCATTAGGATTTTTTCACTGAAGGTAGCAGGGTGTTGATTTCCATTCAGGCACACTTGTGGACTGCCTCATGGACAACAACTTTGAGTAGCACAGGCAAAGAGATTAAATGCGGGGGGCTTCTCTACTTTCTACAATGTAAACATGCTTAATCACTCTAAGTTCTTTGTATTATAGCATAAATTAATTACTAATATAGTTTAACTACTCTCTATAAACACCATGATATTCATCATATTCACTGCTAGATTCCTGATACCTGGAACAGGTATAGTCTCCAATAAATGTCTATTAAATGAATGATTTAAAAAAAAAAAAAAGAAGCACTATTCTTTAGACGGCTTACTCCATCATAATCAAAGCTATCTTTAATATGAACTCATGTTTGTTTTCATTACTTTTTTGATTCTACAATTTAAATGGAGAAATAGAAAAACAAAGCTCATAGTAGAATACATATGGAGCAGATATTTATCTCTATCATTAACTCAAAGATTACATGTTAAAGAGTAAAAATATTATGATTAAGAATTCATTATCTATTACTCTTTCCAGGACTTTCAGTATTATGTTGAATAAACATGGTGAGTGGATATTGCCTTGTTCCTGATCTTAGAGGAAAAGGTTTTGGCTTTTTACCACTGATTATGTTAGCTCCAGTCTGTCATATATGGTATTTATTATGTCGAGGTACATCCCCTGTATACCCTGTTGGTTAAGAGTTTTTATCATGACAGAATGCTGAATTTTGTCAAATGCTTTTTCTGCATCTATTGAGATGATTATATGCTTTTTATCCTTCATTTTGTTAATATGATGTATCACACTGATTGATTTGCGGATGTTAAAATATGCTTGCATCCCTAGAGTACATCCCACTTGGATGAGGTGTATGATTCTTTTAATGTGTTTTGAATTTGGTTTACTAATACTTTGCTGAGTATTTTTATCTATGTTCTTTGGAGATGTTGACCTATTCTTTTCTCTTTCAGTAGAGTTCTTCTCTGGTTACCCAAAACTTTAATGTCTCCAAAGAAGAACACATATGTTTAATCACTTATGGTTTCTGTGGATTATGAATTCAGGAGCAGCTTCAATGGGCAGTTCCAGCTCAGGTTTCTCATGATATCATAGTCAGATGTTGGTCAAGCTTGGTCAGCTGAATTCTTGACTGGGGCAGAACTATCGAAACCCCAGGTGGCTCACTTACACAAATGGCACATTGACGTTGGCTGTTGTCAAGAGACTTCACATCTTGTTGTCAAGGGCTACTTGAATGTCCTCATATTATGGCAACTGACTTCCCTTACAGGGGTTACAAAGAAGCTAGGGCCAGGCAACAGCTATCCTTTTAATGGCCTATCCTTGATTTTCAACACATTCTGTTCATTAAAAATGGTTCACAAGTCCAGTTGCTGCTCAAGGATAGGAAAGTTAGGGTCCTCCTTTTAAAGAAAAAATGTCTGAATTTGCAGAAATATTTTTAAATCACCAAACATACAAAGGAGATCAACATCCCCCTCCTCCTTTTTTTTTTTTTACTTAAAAGACTGTTTATTTTAGTCTAATCACTAATAAATTCACTAGAACATAATTGGCTTGTCTTCCTTCTTCCTTCCTTCCTTTTCTTTTTTTCTTTCCTTCCTTTCTTTCTCCTCTTCTTTTTCTCCTTCTTCAAAAATCTCCTCTTTTGCTCAACTGACCACCTGATTTGTCTGCTTTGGAATCTAGTAGATATAGCCTAAGTATTTCTTCCAAGGTTACTCACCAAAATATGAAACTCAGTCTAACTTTTCCAAGTGACAGAGTCACTCATGTATATTTATTTTGAAATAACCCATCAGTGACGGCGGCTCTACTTTTATTACAAGTCTTTGTGATCATAAGATTCAGGGAAGTGTGTTTCTGATGAATATGAGAAGGATAATAGGGGAATTTATGAAAACTTAAAGTGACAAGGTCACAGAGAGAATTTTGTCACCCACATTAGTTTAGTCTGGATGTATGATATGGTAAAAGAAATTGAATTGATAACTAGATAATGCACTATAGACCTTTCAAATAGCAGGAGCAAAAGTCATTTTTTTCTTTTATTTCTTATTTATTTTAATTAATAATGCATGATGGTGATCTCAGCAGTTTAGCACAGCAAGTTCCAATTCTCTCATTTTCTATCTGCAGTACAGAGATGTGACTCTGCTGTCAATACAGGTTGTGGCATTTGTTGTATAATAAAAATCAAAATTGTATATAGTGTGGCTAACTTTTTGAACCTCTCTACAACAAAAGCATATATTTTTGCCTTATGCAAAGAGATGATGTCATGTCATGTCTTTTTTGAGATTGAGGGGGTCAAGTTGTATAGTGGCAGAGGCAGGTATTTAGAGAGTCACTCTCTGTATATAGTAAAACAGAGAGCAAAAAAAAAATATCTCAAATGTTTATACAATATCATAGCCTAACTATATTCAAGAAATATATAATATATCCATTCTTTTATAACTAATGTATATTATATTAACATATTTCATTTTTAATTTCTAGTAAATTAGATTTTGAAAGATAAAATGTTTAACCAAGGCCAGCAAAACTTTTCAAACATGAATATCTTTGCTATCCTCAAGCTAGATTTATGCTACACTTTGCATCTGAATGTCAGTGTACACGGATCAAAGACTGGCATCAGGAGAATTTTCTCTGACATTGAAGGTCAGAAACTTGAGAAATAGTGCCACCAGAATAAGAAACAATAAAAAGGTGCTGTTCAAGAATGTCTGTGTTTAGTGTACACCCAGACAGCTGAGTAATTTTCCCATAGATTCATTATAAAGTGAATATTCTCATTCCAAATAGCATTAGAAGAATTTTTATGTGATTTCTTATGAAAAATAACTTTACCTTCAATTGCTAAAAAGCAACTTGATTGTCTGTGTTTATTCTGTGCAATTTAGAAAAATAAGAATGGCCTGTAAACATGATAGCAGCGCTAACTTTGTATTATGGCATAGTGCATTCTAATATAAGATAGTTTAATGTAATAGACAGTTTTGTGACTTATAAAAAACAAATTACCAACTGATAATTGATTTTTAGCTTATCTTCCCTTTTAGGGCACTAGACTTAAAGAGGATTATGGAGAAATTGAAGAGATTCACTCAAATGTTTCTAAAGAATAAAAGAATATAGCCTCTTTGAGCAGAGGGCTAGACAAACTATTGATAGGAATGTATAACTGAGTTTAATTTTAAGCATTTGACAGAAGGCAGATTTTAGATATTGCAAAATTCTATGGAAGAAAATAATACCTGAATTAAATGATAATTTAGTCTCCCCCAAATATAAGACACAAAACAAAATTTCCAACATTTTAAATAATTCCTAAAACCTCCGAATCTAACTCTCATTGCTTTTTTTCCCCTTTTCAATCTTTGTTCTAACATGAAAGAATGAAAAACTTAACAATAGATGACATAAGAAAGATCAAGAAAAGCCTTACCTGAGTTTTGTCAGACTAGTTAGATCTGCGTCCATTGCTAATAGATAAGACATTGACATTTTTTGTTTTGTTTTTCATAAAGATAACGGTCAGTTACTAAAATGGAAGCTTTCCTTAATTAGCGTAAGTTTCTAACTAAAATATTTTCATGATTTGGCAGAATATAGAAGCATGCTAGAACCTATTGATGCAGCCCATGGAGAAGTGAGCAGGACACAGTTATGCTACAAAGTTTTGTACCATTTTAGGTTTAGTAGAGAATAGAGGTGATGTTTGATATTGCAATTCAAGAAGTATCAAAGGAGGCTTGAGGTCAAAGTCCACCTGAAAGCTGCTTTCTTTCATCTAAAAGACAGGTCAGGCCATATGATTCCTCTCATTTTTTTCAGAGTAAGAGAAGAGTAAAGAAGAGAGTAAAGAAAATATTCAATGTTAAGATATAGGAAGATAAAAAGAGAGGACCTCACACTTTCCATAGCAAAAGTCAGGAGAATTTTTGTCAGAGTGCACAATAAAGGAATGAATAGTGTCGCTAATTCCGATAGTGTCCAGAAAGGCTAGAACCGTAGAAATACAGATGATAAAGTTTGAGCAATTGCAGAAATAAAGTGTCATGGAACATTGACAATGAGGGCCATGGAAGTGGATTAGCCAGTAGTGTAAAACAGGAGGAAAAATACAAGAATGATTCAGATAAGACATTGTGTCCACACAGAATTTCTTCCCTCAGATGTTGATTTCACCACTGTAAGAGTTTGAAAGAATGAAAGGTGGATCTTCATTTTTGTTTTTGTTTTTTTACCCTCTTTCATTAGAGAGTCAATAGTTTTGTATTTCACGGATTTTTAGAGGAGATATTTAGCCTCTGAGACAGCAATTCTCCATTATCCAATTTAAGTGTGTGTGTGTGTGTGTGTGTGTGTGTGTGTGTGTGTGTGTGTAGAAAGAAATGTGCACATGCTACTGAACTTGCATAGGTAGTGGACCTGAAAGACAGCACTTTTAGTTTTTTCTGAGCCTAGGAAGGAAAAAAGCTTTAATGGGGTCAGTGTAGTTCCTTCAGTGATGATATATATGGCCTCTGTTTTCATCAAGCAGAGGGGAGGTAGAGGCACGGTGCTCACAAAGCCTGACTTCTAAACATTAAGCCCTTGAGAGCAGCCATAGTTTCTTAGTGGTAAATCTGCTGTGAGATTCATCTCTGAGCCTCTCAGGGCCATCATTGCTTGATGGAAATAGGAAGAAAAGGTGCTCATTGGTTGCGCACTGCAAGGAGAAACAGCAATGATGAGATGGACTTACTATGGTCTAAGGAGCAAACACCCCTATATTTCAAGCACCTTGTAAACCTCAATGATTCTGCCATAGAACAACAGACAGATCCAAACCTCTACTAATTGGGGATCCCAGTCAACCTTTAAATTATAATAATATGGTACTTCTTGCTTTTGAGTGTTGAGGAGAAAATATTAATTAAATCTATAAATTATGCTAAGTACACTGTAAAAAATTTCCTGTCTGAGTATGGCAGAGGTTTTACTGGTATGTGAAAATCATCTTAAAACTCTGAAAACTTCAAGTGGAGAAACTGAGGTTTTATATATGTGTGTGTGTGTGTGTGTGTGTGTATACATATATATATACACACACACACACATACATACACACATACATACTCGTACACACACATATATGAATGACAGGGAGGTAGAGAAAGAGAAATTACACACACACACACATACATACATACAATTATATTCAGATACTTACATATATGCCGTAACCATGAGGAAAGTCAGGAGAGTTCAGGATTGTGATTACCTGGAGAAGTTGGGAAGGAGATGATTCTGAAAGAGCACTACAGAGGATTCCAAAGCTACTAAAATTGACCTGTTTCTTAGGCTCAACATGTACATATGTGTTTACTGTATTAATAAGCATTAAATTAAACATGTATTATGTACATATCTTTTGTACATATGAATTTTTTCAACAGTAAATAGATGAGCAAAAATATAATTTATTATCCATAAACACTAAAATACAAAATCTATATGGAATGTGAGTAGAGATTTGAGAAGGTAAAAGTAAGATTCTATTTCAGTTAAGTTGCACATAAATGGGAAATATCTAAGTGCCGATAGATTTTCATTTCTGGAACTCGAAGCAAAGGTCCATGCTATAGATATAACTTTAGAAACCTTCAGTATGTATTTGGTATTTAAGTCAGGAAATAAATGAGTGTGGAGAGAAAGAAGATAGCTCAAAACTATACTCTGAAGAAAACTTTCCTTCAGAAGTAAAGGAAACAAAAATCCAATCAAGAAACAAAGAAATTGCTACCAATGAATTGGGAGGAGTTTGTTTCTGGGAAACCCAGAGGGAATAATCTTTCCAGAAAAAAAGGCAATGGACAATCTTAGTAAACTATGTTGAGAGACCAAGGAAGGCAAGTTCAAAGAAGTGTTTATTTATGTTTCCACAATAATGTCACTGGAGGTCACAAGAAGTTACCCTTGACTGGAGCAGAGAAGTGATGGGAGCAGTTTGGAAGGATTGAGATGTAATGCAGAATTCTATTCTAAGAAATTCCTAACAAAACCTATCTCTCATCTCTTAAGATAAAGTAAGTGATAAAATCTACAAAAGTAGTAAAATCTAAAAAAGGTAGCCAAACAATTGAAAATTAACCTAAATCAGCAAACTCTGAAAAAGTGAAAGTTATAGGACTCTATACTAGAGTAGAAAGAGAAATCATAGCATGGATCCTGTCACTTCCAGTAATGATTAATCTTATTTGCCAACTTGATTAAGCTAAAGAATCCCCACGTATCTGGTAAAAATTATTTCTAGGCGTGTCTGTGAGGGTGTTTCTGTATTCTAAACGGTAGATTGAATAAAGAAGATCCACCTTCACCAAAGTAGGTGGACATCATCCAGTCGATTGAGGGCCGGGATAGAGCAAAAAGGCAAAGAAGGGGCATTCATTCTATTTCTCTGGAAAACCTAATACATGCTGCTATTTTCACAAAGAATCCTGAGCAATACTGCAAAATCTGAGTGAAACCACCAAAGGTGGTACATTCTCTTTTTCTTCTCATTATGAAGCAAAGAAAATGACAACTGGAAGCAGTGCTGTAAAGTGGGAGAAGGAAAACAAAGATGACCTTGATCAAGAGTACACGTTGCATAAGAAAAATAATCTTGAGTCACATGAGTGCAAAACACACCTAATTAAGGCAGATTTACTAGAGGCTAATAAAGCTTAAGCCTCAGGTTTCTGTCACTTACATGAGTCCTTCTAAGACATCGAACCTAATTTTGTACTCATACTTTTGTATTCTTTTCCTTAACAAGGGCCTTAAAATTTGTATAAACTCACTAAACCTCAATTTACTTTGCTTATAACTAAGAAGAGTAAACCTTGGTAATGTATATAAAAAAATCATAAAGGAAAAAGCAGTGACTCTGTGGCAAATAACATCACCTCCACTCTTATGGCTGTTCCCTATCTCACAGATATTGGAGAGAAACAATTTATACAAACTTACCATCATATCTCAGAGAAAATAAAACTGGCCTTGATATTGCAGAAAGATAGTCTAGTTACTCTTACAATTAATCAAGCAAATGGAATTTCGAGACAGAAACTACCAGGAATGAAAAAGAAAAATACAGCCTGCATAGCAATTAAGCAAATACACTATGGCAAAATAATTTAAGATAAAAAAGACAGCAAGGAAAAGAAGAAAAGAGCAGTCATAGAAGAGGAAATCATAACTTGAACAAAAGAACATTCTTCACAATTGCTTAACATGATAGAACAAATTAAGAAATGTCATTTCTGTAAAATAAGAGCTTGAAAATGAAATGATACGACGACAAATCGTTTGAAAATAATTGTAAGCATAAGAAGAAATGAGAGTTAAGTCATTATAATAAAATTAATAAATTAGTTAGAAGAAGCAAAGAACAAAAAGACAAAGCTAAAAATAAAATTACTGTCCTAGAAGAAGCCTTTGGAATGATCACAGTAGATCTTTAAGAAAGAGCTTAAAGAAACAGAATGAAACAATTGTACATGTATGATGGAATGAGAAAAGCCAACATATAAGTACAGTTTTTTGTTCTTGAAGTAGAAAAACTGCAAAAATAGAACAGATTATTTTAAAATGTAATACAAGAGAAGTGCCCCGAAATAAATAATTGAATCTGCAAACTAAAAAGAAACCCTGTTCCAGAATAGTTTGATATAGAAATCTCAAGACCAAACCATATGCTAAGTCAGATATTTAAGTATTCTATTAAAGAGGTCTTTGTTGAGCATCCAGCAAATCACCTAAAAGAGGGGAAATCAGGCTCACATCAAATTTCTCTGTAACCCTCAAAGCCAGAAGATAAAGAAGTAGTTTCCACAATGTTCTTAGGCATATGAAACCCAATAATCTTAATGCTCAGCCAAAGAATCAGTCAAGTAAAAGGATAACAGGAATATATTTTCAAATGTGAAAAATATCAGAGAATACACAACCTACATACCCTTCATAGGGGAAAAATATCTGCCAAATAAATTCAGCCAATTGAAAGAAAAAGATGAAAATGAAAACACAAAAGAAGTACAAAAGGATTGGTAAACATTAAGCAAATGAAACAGCAAACCAATGTAAACAACATTAAGTATCATTTTTATAGAAGTCATAAGTTTGCAGAGTGTAAAATGTTAATAGTAAAAATCAAATCAAATAAAACTTACTTTTTTGAAATATATAATATGCTTGCATTTTGATAAAAAATGTTTATATCAACTGTTCTTTGTTTACATATATAGAATGATATGTGCATTTGCTTTGTATAAATGAAGGTACTTTTAGACAAGTGGTATTTGGGAAATTTTTCTTTTAACCTTTTGTCTTTATAATTTCCCTACAAAATTTGAACTTTAGTTAATGCTTATCACTTTTTCAGGAACAATAAAATGATTTTTTAAAAGGTAGACTAAAACAAAACTAATAAAATCCCAAAGGAAATATTTTATAATGATAAAAACTATTAATTAATGATTATTTTCTTCTTTATATTTTTCCTGCAGTGTTCTAATTTCCTCATTCCACTCTACTATCAAAAATTATAAAACTAATACATGGAAGTAAAGTGGCAGAGAGAGTAAATGTAAAAAACTATTTGAAAAAAGTTTGGTTATGTGTGAGATGGAGAAAAGGCTATAATTGAAAAAACTGTGGACTTAAGGCCGGGTATTTATTAAAATAGAGAAAACTAGAGCATGTTTCTATATTGCTGTAAAAGATCCTCAACAGCCAGAAAAATGATATTGCCAGATGACTGTGAAAATAACTAAGTAAATGATCATAGTTCCTTGCAGAGGTTATAAAGGGTGAAACTCAGTACACTAGCAGAGTGATTGTCCTCGGAAACAAGGAGGGCCAGTCATTCCATGGTAGCAGAAGTAGGAAAACGCGTGGTAACAAATGTAAGCAGGTTGTACATGTAGGGATGGAAAATGAAAATGTTATTGTTGTGGTTTCTTAATTAGGACAAGGCTTATTACCTGTGAAGACAGTAGGAGGAAAAGATATTAATGGAATAAATAATACTAGTTATTGTAACAAAACAAATCCCAAATTCTCAGCAAGTAAAGGCAATAAATGTGTGTTTATTGTGCATACAAAATCCAATGTGAGTATCGTTGATAGGCAAGTTATTTTCCTCGTAATCATGCATGACTCAGCTTCTTTCCAACTTGTGAATTCACCATCTTCTAAGTCCTCATAGTGCTTTTACCCTCAACCAGCGGATCAGAAAAGAGAAGGACTGTGTATAGACGTTTTTTTTATGGGCTAGGTCTGAAAGTGATGGACATAATTTCTGCCTGCACCCAGTTGGCCAGAACTCAAGAAATTGACTACATCTAACTGCAAAGGAGTCTGGGAAATATAGTTAGCTTGTGACTCCAGATGAAAGAAGAAATTATTTGGAAAGGAACTAACCAGTTTCTGCCTCAAGACAATTGTATAAAATAATTTCAAGTAGTGGAGAAATTAACCCATTTGAGATATAATGTGATTGTTGGGCCACACAGTGCAAATCGAAAAATTAAAAATTAATAATGTTAGTTTTTTAAATCAAGAATGTATAACAAAAATTCCTTGGCTCATTTGTATCCTACAGTTCAGTTTAGACACAGAAAAGGGAGATGGTAGGGCTCATTCAGACCTACTATTTTCCTAGGTGAGTAAAATAGAGGGAGAGTCAAATAACCAACTAAAAATATTTGCGAAAGAGAAATGTTATTTATGGACCATAGAAACAAGGCAGTCTAGAAAGCAGAGGAATATTGCGATGGATATTGTATTTAATACATTGGAGATCTCAGTGAGGTCAGATATATGTAGCTATAAAAATATTTCAAGAAGAGCTAGGAAAATGAAGTCATTTATACAGAGTGGGTTGCTTTAGATCTCTATTTTAAAAGTTTGTGTGTGTGTGTGATAACAGGTTTATGTTTATTATCATAAAAGGAAATGGCAGCAATAGAATGGATAAAAAGGTAATTGGAAAAGAGAACAGAGGAAAACTGAAAGGCCAGGGGGATAGAATTTGTACATGGTGAAGTTATAAAGAAAAATGACTTGTAGAAGAAAAAAAATATTAGCTATAAGTTTTAGCCTTCAGTGAATGAGTTTGATGAAGATTGTTAGATGACAGTGTGAATGAGAAGGAAATGGTAGCTTATTCAGAGGAATGACTCTCAAAAAAATAAGGTTGAAGTAATGGATTATAAGTAAAATGGAAAGCAAGAAATTCTAAATAGTCTACCTAGACCCAGTGGCTAGTGAGAAATGAAACAACCCCAAGTTAAGAAAAAGTTACTTCAGTAGATATCTGTGTTTCACTTAAGGCAACAAAGAGAGAATAGTCCACGAGGATTAAAGATACTGGGGAACTTTCTGATCACAGAGCAAGTGACCTTTTAGTTGTTATGGTGGGTTTGTGAGGAAGGGTAGGGTATGTGGATGCTTAGGTCAGATGAGTGGATATCAACAATAGCATGGAAATGGGACTAGAACTATAATGTATAACTTGGAAAGCTCCAACACCTGTGAAGACTAGGTGAATAGAGATAGAAAATACAATTTTATTATAGGACTGTATAAAAGCAATATTCTTACTATTATCCTGAATTCTTCTGCTGCTCCTAACATGAAGAGAAAACACAAAAGACATTTTTAAAAATGGGACAGATGTGAAAGTATTTGAAGGGTAGAACATAGAGTTATTGGTGATTGATTATAAGTAATAAGAGGGCTAAAAATGGATAACCTCATTTTCGGTTTAAGCAATGGAATGGGTATTGATGTAATCATCAAATATCAGTAATGCTTCTAGAAAAGCACAGATATTAAGGTCTGTTTTTATTTTTGAATAAGGGAAAGGATAAATTAGTCATTCAGATGGAGATGGAGATATTGAGTTACAAATCTGCAAAATAGATCAAGAGAGATATCTGGGCTATAGATATAGGAGAGCATCATTAGTTATGGGTTGGGTTGAAGTGGAAGGCAAAAAGGACTTAGCAGAAGCAGCCAGAAAGCTAAGAGACAAACCAGCAGGAACTTGTATTATAAGAGCCACAGGACAAGAGGGAGAGATAAATCTGTAGGGTGAAAAGATATTGGCGGGTAAATAAAAAAGATTTTAAAATGTCAGTTGGTTTGTAAGACATGGCACATATATACTTTCGACTTCTGTAGTTGCCCAAAATTTTCTGGAATGAGACCCAACTAGACTTTCTGATTTTCTGAAAATCATTCTTTAATACTCAAATATGTCTTAATTTCACCACCAATATGTATACATAATCTACTTTTTAATATTGTTTTGTCAGGTATAATCATTTAAATAATACTATTACCAGATAGTATATGTAAGTATAGTAGTTTAAAAACTAATATATGAGACTCTGCAAATGCCATTTTCAATGCAGGGGCTGGTTTTATTTTTTGGCGTATACTCTAAATACTCGATAATAGTGCAAAATCATTTGTTAAGTGAAATAATCCATCACAGATGATTATCTTGCAGCACAGCTTCTATATGACATACAGTATCTAGGAAAAATTAGTATGAAACTTTCTGCATTAATATTATAAATTTCCATTTAGTAGAAAAATTAAACATATAGTAAACATACCTTAAGTGACTATATTTATTTAAAAGCTACAACAAAAGTAACACTCAAAGTAATGAAAATATAACTCATTTACTAAAAGTAATTTAACATTAAACTACTATTGATCCAATCTTGTCCTCAGATACTAGTTTACAATTACCAGATGTTTACCAAAGACAAGTTGAAGCAATAGGAAATCTTTTGATAGTTTAGGAAATGTTTCTCTCAAGTCTGACAGGTTTATTAACACTACTTTTTTTCTTTTCAGATAAAAATTACAACATAAATGCACATCCATTATTCACTTAATACTGTAAAGACTTCTGAATTCAGCAATTCAAAATCTTTTTTACAACAAAGGGCTTGATGCCATTTCTCTGTTTACTTTTTGCCTTTTCCCCCTTAACTTTCATTTTTTAAGCCAACCTTAAATTCATAATATATTCATCCCACTGATGAAATGCAATACAGCAATCTGCTTGTGTGTGTTACAGGGAGTCCCAGACACTAACTCTAAGACCGTACTGATTACTTTCTGGGACCACAGAAATCTACATTATCATACTTTACATACTTATATACATGCATACATACACACATATGTATGTGCATGCATGCATGCATACATACATACATACATATATATACATACATACATCCATTGTCTTACAGTATTGATAGGTCAGTGGGGCAATATAAAAATCAAAATTCACAAGTGATCAGACAATGAAAATTTGTAAAGCTTCCTTGAGTTGCTTATTGGTTCAATAAACAGCAATAGTAGAAATATGTGGGAAAGCTAAGTAGAACACATTCTCAGATTTATAAACCAAAGTCAACAAAAAAATTTCCTGACACCAATCATCTTTTTAAATGGGTCAATCTTTTACATTTATCCTATACAGCTAATTATTTTTTAAAAAATAAAACAACACCAAAAAGAATGTTTTTTTAATCAGTATAGCTTATTCAAGATTCTTCTAAATGATATATTTTAATCCTAATTAATTAAATTAGCATTATTATTGCTAAAAATATAATTCTAAGGAACTATAGCAAAACTGCTTGGCTTTGATCCTGGCTCTGCCAATGTCTATGACTTTGATGAAGTTACTTAGGCTCTCTGTGCCTCTGTTTCTTTATCTGTAAAATGGGAATAATAATGACATCTCTCATATATGGTTGAGTAAGGACTAAATTTGTCAATATATATATATAAATTAGGACAGAGCCTGGCATGAATTAAGCTCTATTTAAATATTAACTAGAAGAAACATTAGCTGGGATAAATTTTTCCCCTAGTTTTCAAAATGGCAAACGTCAATTCCTTTTAAATTTTGGCAATTAATTTGTTGGGCAGAGTTCCACCATCATCTGTTACAGAACTTCTGGCAAAGAAATTCTAAAGGCTACAAGTAGACTATGAGGAACATAACTCAGGCATTTATTCAACAAGCATGTATTAAGTGCCTACTATGTGTTCGGTAGCTCCTAGATTCTAAAGAAAAAAAATATGAGCAGTCAGTCCTCAAGGACTGGTCCATCAGATCCGCAAACATGTAAGTAGGTAATCACTTAAAAGGTTATAGGTACTAGGGTCCACATAAGCCACATGGGCTGCAGAGGAGAGAGCAGAGGGCAAAGAGTAGTCAGGTCCACTCAGTGGAGGCAAGCCAGGTGCATGGAAGTGGCCAGATCTGAATAGACCCTGAGGCCTGATTGAAAACCCCCAAACACTTCAGCTATCAAAGAGCACGATAAAAATCTCTGCCCTTTAAAATTAAATTTATAATGGAACTTCATCTTGACATCTCTTTTGTAGTTCTAGGTGAACACAAGGGGTTCACATGAGCTTCAGACTCCTTGCTTCTCTTTAATTCTAACAAAAATCACTGATGAATATAGATCATAAGTATTTGCATGATCTAATGCATCATTTCCTCCTGCTTACATTTCTTCACAGATAAAATGCCACAAACATTATTCTCAAGGATAAAAGAACGAGGGGAGAAAGCTACAGAAATATTTGAATGCCAAAATGTATTTAAATGACATAATCAGATCAATGAATACTTAACTGAAAGGTAAATGAAGCCATGAACAGTTGTAATAGCACTTCACTTTTTCTGTGTTTTAGGCTGATGTTCAAATCCACTATGTCATCAAGTTTGGCTTGGCAGTCACATCCCACTCATTCTGAGGGCATGTGGCAGAGAAGCCAGTCTGCTCAAAGAATGCGTGGATCCCAATCTCTTACTCATCTCATGGCAGAAAGTCTTTTTTAAATTGCAGTGCTGCCAACATGTAAAGTGAGGAGCAGCTGAAGTGACTTATATCATCTGCAGACGCTTTGTGACATTGATATTTCTTTTGTGAACAAAGAACATCAGAGGAAGCGTGGCAACTTAGAGTTAGAAAGGATACACCTGGATTTACTCCTCCATCCCCTCCCCGCAGTTAAAAGAGAAAGGAATCAAACCCTGGAAAGATCAAATGCCCTGAACAAAATCATACATCTATCTGGTACTAAAATCAAGGCTAGAATCCAGATTTATTGAATTCCAATCATGTTTTATTTTCACTACATCATAAATTCTTCCTGTTAATTGTAAGTGGAATATAGTAGAACCTTCGTATTCTGGTAAAGTGATTTTTGAGGCCTTCTCTAATTTAAGATACAGCTCTAAGCATATATTTTGTTCTTTCAAATGCAATATAGTATAACTGAAAAATGCCAATGATACCTTCAGACTTTTAATGCATCTATAATATGGGCCTATGGTTTATTTATACAGCTATTAAAATAAATGTCTCTGAAAGCACATTTCCTTCTAACGTTACATGTTTCATACTACAAGTTAATTGCTTTTTCAGATTTTTCTAAAGTTTTATCTCTCACAATAAGAACAAATTTTGGACTATTTAGAACATTTGCTGAATCAGATTCACAAATCACTTTTTCTTGTCTTCACATAGAACTTATGGTGGGCTTGACAACTTCACATTTCTAAACCACCATATAATTTGACAATCCATTTTTAATTTATCCAAAATGTAATTTCTGGATAAAAACGTTAATAATCTTAATGAATCTCTACCACTAGCAGCTGGATTTCTTTCCTGAGTCATTTTTCATAAAGAAACAGTTTTATAGCACTTCACTAGAATTTTTATATACTATAAATGTGAGACAGAACACAAAGCCACAAAGAAATTTGAATGTTCAGCGGTCATCTCGCCCCCTAGCCAAAGCTCATAGCCTTGTGCTGTGAGCTGTTCACACTCACAATTAGTAAAATTACTTGTTGCTATGTAATATAGATGCAAAAAATTTCTCGCAAGTAATATAAAGCAGTGTGTGAAATCTATCAAGTCAAGAGTATCCTATATCCTTATCATACCCATTTTCTAGCCTTCACTCAGAGAGCAATGTTTTTCCCATTTCACAGGTGGAAACTGAATTAGCCTTGTTTAATTACATAGAGCGTGTCCCTGTGTACTTATTTAAACCCGTGATTTATACACAATTGACATTCCAAGGCCTGCAAAGTTTCCCAAATCAAGCATAGCACATTACATAACAAAAACCTGTCTTCTGCCTCTTGCAATTGAGGCCTTTCAGCTGTTAGATAGATTGAGTCTCTGAAGAAACTGTTCAGTGATGTATTCAAAGTATTTTTTTTTTTTGAATGATGCAACAAAATTTCAGCAAGTTCATTCCAAGAGAAGAGGGCTTATTTCTGTGATCACCTCCAACAATTTTCCTTTTGCAGTTTTTCTCTGTTGTTAGGGCTTTGATCCTTTTCTGAAATGGGCTTTTTTTTTTTTTTTTTAATCTGCGGGTTACAGGTCTTCTCTTCAGTTTCTTACACAATCGTTCCAGATACATGCTGATCTTCAAGGTTCTTCCTTCTTCTCCCTGGTTGGTAGTGATCTCTTTGTACTGAAAATATTCTTCTTTCCAATAGGCTATACTCCTAAACTGTATCAAATACAAGTTAATTGATAACTGCATTGATGGTTTGAGCTTTGGATTATAGATTTGGTAGTAAATGGATCAGATCATGCAAAATAGCCTTCCTTGTAGGTCATAACTTATATGTAATTTCTTTAAATGTATGGTACTCAAACTGAACTATAATAAATTTGATTTTATGAACCAATTGTAGTTAAAAATAATTGCTCATTACAGTTTGCATTCTGTGTTTATTCTAATATTTTATATCTGTTCAAAAATGAACTCTCAAGTTTAGAAAATGTGAATAAAAAGCATTTTCACAGGATAGTAACTTTTTATTTGTGTTTTACCAAAACAGCTGTCTAATTTTTTGGCATTTATTTTAATAAAATGAAAAGCTTCATTATGATTTCATAATATATCAAAAGGTAGAATTTTAAAGCCTTTAATTACATTAGAAAGAGTGACAGTGATTTTCAAAAGAATTTGCTTTTCAAATCTCATTAGTAAAAATGATTGATATCATATAACCCAAAACTTTGGGGGAATAAAAATCTATCTTATAGTTGGAAATAAGAGAAGAGAGGGATGTCTATTTTTAAAAAGAATGTTATATTTGATTTATGATTGACATGTGTTAAAATTAATCTGTATTTCTTTTATAATTTTTCAAAAATGAATTTATGCTATGTAATCTACATCAGGCTAAACAAAATATCTACTGGGGCTTTTGCTGAAGTTTTCAGAAACAAAGCTAATGGTTCGGGATTGCAGATGGTATTATATTAGCCTGGAATTCTTGTGGCCATCTCTCTACTAGAGGATTGTTGCCTGAAAATTGAAAGAATTTATGAGAAAATGGAGATTAGAAATGGAAGAGAGAGATATTGTTTCAGCACGACTGATCATCCTTAGGCACTCCATTTATTTTCAAAAGTCAATATATTTCATTTATTTCTTAAGCAAAAATAAACAGATAATTAAAATTTTATTTATAAAAACAATCAGCAGCAGGAAAGAAAAGAAGCAAGATGTAGAAATAGAACAATTAAGCTCATAGAATAGGATATAATTCAAGAAATAAAATAATTTAAAAATTATATTTTATAGTGATTTGAGAAGTTATTGCAACTCCAAAATAAAAAGAAAAGAGAGGATTATAGGAATCAGTGTATGAACAAGGAAGACTTAAAATGCCATTGTCAAAGTAAAAATTAACTAGAGTGAAATCAAAAAATAAATAGATGAAGAATAAATCAGTACTATAAAGGTAAAGTCAAAGAAATTTCTAGAGCATAAAGCAAAAACAAAGAAAAATTATAGTTGTTAAGTTGAAAAATATAATGTTTTCAGAAACTATAGCCTCTCATCCCCAGATAATTAGAGGAGAAAGAATGAAAGGAAGACTTTTTTTAAAAAAGGGAAGAGATAGAGAGAAGGACTGAATAATGTTTTTCCCAAGCTGAAGAAAGACTTAGGTCTTAAGATTGAAAGGAAATATTAAGGAAAATTAGAAAATAAGGGGAAAACTTTTATATAGATACACACACTTACTGTTGAGGTTCACAATAAAAAGCATAAAGATAAGAGAGTGATTCTATTGTGTAGTGGTTAGCACGTCTGCTTTACATGCAGAAGTTCCTGGGTTCATGCCCCAGGTGAAGCCGTGGACCAGTCTCCTTAGGTGCTCCAGGCCCGGGGAGCACGCCCGTAAGTGTGTAGGAGGAGACTCCCCGCCTTCAGTGATCCAGTTCTTAAGGGGAAATGGCAACATCCATATGTCAGGGGTGGAAGCGGGTGGGAGAGAGTTAAAGTGGGGGGGGGGCGGGAAGCATAAAGATAAAAAGGAAGTTCTAAAATCTTAACAATGAATATCATATAATACCTTCAAGAAAATAAAATAGACATCAGACTTTTCATTACAACCAGGAAGTCAGAAGAAAACAAACAGACAAAAAAACAAACAAATATAGGCATAGCATATTCAAACCATAGAAACCAAAGACAAGCAGAAAATCTTGATAGAAGCCAGAAAGGGAAAATATTGCTTACCTATACAGGTATACATATGAATTACATTAGACTTCTCTTCAGAACCCACAAACACGGCAAGAGAATGGAATGCATTGTTTAAAGTATTAAAGAAAAACAGTGGGTCTGGGTGAGTACGAGTTTTGGTCACACCTTCATCTGGGTTTTCATTGAGATCCTGGCAGATCTCTGCTTCCTTGGACCTGAAACACTGTGGGGAATTAATTTCCACCATTAATAAGTTTTGAGTGTAGCTTTTTAACCTTCGAACGCTGAGGGTTTAAAAGAAGACATATATCTTGAGGCAAAGATGATCGTGAGTTTGAAGCAGTCCCTCAAGAAGAACTTTGTTTCTTAAATACCACAAAGCCACTGAATACTTTAATCTGCCTTTAAAACATTTCCAACCCTTTGCCCAGGTTCCCATACCACCCCAAAAATCAGCAAGTAGTCCAGAATGGAAACTGGCCATACATTTGGTAATGTTCAAGTATCAATCCATAATTTAAGACTGCATAGTTGTTAAAAACTCTGCTGGTTTCCCTTATCTCTGTGGGGGTCCAGAATGAGCCACCCCAAGGTGTGCCACTGTGGTATGCAGATTACTTGGAGCTAAAGACAATTTTAGTTCAGACTTAAGTGAAACTTATGTCTCTCCTTTTAACTACGTTCAAGAACTTGAATCAGGGGCTTGCCCATAATAAGAGATTATCAGAGGTAACCTCTTTTTACCTATATATAGGGCAAGACAAACTTCTGTTTATTAAGCATCTGCTCTTCTTATCATCCTGCAGTGACTATTTGACACTCCCAAGGTGTGTTACCTCATCCCTAGCTCAGGATGCCTTATATACCTCAATGCCTATCTCTGAACTTCTAATTTATGTGGGGTTCCTGTGCACACCTAAATTAAATTTGACATTCTCTTGTCAATAGGCCTCCTGTTGATATGATTATTTGGCCAGCCCAAAAGAACCAGAGGAGGAAAAGGGGGATTTTTCCTCTTCCCTACACTTCCATCAAGGAACCTAAACCAAACTAACCTAGCTCCATATCTTTATTTGGTAAATGCTCCCCGGAAGTGAACAACTAGAGGTCTAAAGCTCTCTAGCAGGGGCTTTTCATTTCTGGAATTTTATTTCACCTATGTTCACTAATCCAGAGTACTCTGATATTCTCAAAATAATAGTTTAAATCATGTTATTTTTTTACTACTACAAGTAATCTTGTAATGAATATTGTATTCTAATTGTCTTTGTACATATATGTCAGTAAAGTGTAGGATAGACTTTTGGAAGTGAAAATGCTGGGTCAGAGGGTTTGTAATAGTCATTAAGTTTTATTGTTGTTATTATTATTACTCAATTAAACTAGAAAAACAAAAACACCGTTCACCCATTTCTCCCACTTACTCATCTCCTGCCTCTGGCAATCACCAATCTGTTCTCTCTAAAAATGTAATTTTTTTTCAAGTTCCACACGTATTAGAGTTCATATAGTATTTGTCTTTGTCTGATGTACTTCACTTAGCATAATACCTGCAAGGTCCATCCTTGTTGTGTGTGTGTGTGTGTGTGTGTGTGCGTGTGTCTGAATATTATTTCATATATGTACATATATATATATTCCATATATATTCCATATATGTACATATATACATGTACATATATATGTCAAAATTTCTTTATTTCATTCATCTATGAACACTTTGGTTATTTCCTATCTTGATGGGCATCCTTGTTTTATTCCTGTTCTTAGAGCAAAATCTTTCAATTTTCACCATTGATGATGATATTAGCTATGGGTTTGTCATATATGGCCTTTAATATGCTGAGTTATATTCCCTCAATACCTGTTTTGCTGACTCTTTATCATAAACGAATGTAGAATTTTGCCAAATGCTGAATCATCCACGAGTCCCTGAAATAAATCCAACTGATCATAGTGTATGATCTTTGTAATGTATTGAACTCAGCTTGCTAATATTTTGTTGAGGATTCTTGTATCTATGCTCATTAGAGATATTCGCCTGTAATATTTTTTCTTGTGACACCTTTTCTGATTTTGGTATCAGGGTAATGCTGGCTTCATAAAATGAGTTGGGAAGAGTTCCCTCCTCTTCTATTCTTTGAAAGAGTGAAAAAAAAAAACTATTAATTCTTGGCAGAATTAATGACTGAAGCCATCTCATTCTTGACTTTTATTTGTTGTAAGTTTTTTGATTACTAATTCATGCTCCTTGCTAAGAGTATGTCTGTTCAGGTCTCTCTCTTTCACCATGATTCAGTCTTGGTAGGTTGTCCATTTCTAGGAATTTATTCATTTCTGATAGGGTGTCCAATTTGTTAGTGTATAATCGTTCATAACAGTCTTTTATGATTCTTTGTATTTCTATGGTATTAGTTGTAACATCTCTCTGCTTTCTGATTTTATTTACTGAGTCCTCTTTTTGCTTGTTGAGTCTAACTAAAGGGTTGTAAATTTTGTTTGTCTTTTCAAAGAACCAGCTCTTAGTTTCATTGATCTTTTCTATTATCCTTTCAGTCAATATTTTTTGTTTCTTCTCTAACCTTTGCTATTGCCTTCCTTCTACTACCTTTGGGCTTCATTTGTTATTTTTCCTAGTTTCTTGAGGTATAGACAATTTACAATTTACATTGTCTTTTTGAGACTTTTTTTGTTTCTCGAGGTATACATTTATTGCTTTGAAGTTGCCTCTTCGAACTGCTTTTGCTGCATCCCATTAATTTTGGGATGTTACATTTTGATTTCTATTTGTCTCAAGGTATATTTTAGTTTCAGTTTTGATTTCTTCTTTGACTCATTGGTTGTTCAGTAGCATGTTGTTTAGTCTCCACATATTCATGAATTTTCCAGTTTTTTCCCTGTAATTGATTTCTAGTTTCATACCACTGTGGTCAGAAAACATGTTTGACATGATTTTTATCTTCTTAAATTTGTTAAGACTTGTTTCTTGGCCTAACATGTGATCTACCCTGGAGGATGTTCCACATATACTTGAGAAGAACATGTATTCTGTTGCTGTGAGATGAAATGTGCTGTACATACCTGTTAAATAATGTGGTCTAATGTGGGATTGGCCCCTTTATCATTATATAATGCCCTTCTTTGTCTCTTTTTACAGTGTTAGTTTTCAAGTCATTTTTCTGACATTATATAGCTACTCTGGCTTTCTTTTGATTTTCACTTGCATGGTATCTTTCTGTGTCCTTACATCTAAAGTGAGTCTCTTGTAGACAACATATAGATGGAGGTTTTTTAAAATAAATCCATTCACCTACTCTATGTCTTTTGATTAGAGAATTTAGTCCATTTACATTAAAATTAATTTGAGATAGGTGTATGCTTATTGGAATGCTGTTTTCTGGCTGTTTTTGTAGTTCACATTATTTCTTTATTCTCTTGCTTTTTTTCCTTTGTGTTTTGATGACTATTTTTAGTGATAAATTTATATTCTCTTTATCTTCTGTGTATTTAGTATAGGGTTTTTTTTGTAGTTACCATGAAGTTTACATATAATAATTTGTATCTATAACAGTCCATTTTAATTTGATAACAATTTTGATCCCCTTCTAAAGCTCAATTTTTTACTCTCCCCTGTCACGTTTTCTTTTTGATGTGACATTTTACATCTCATCTTGTGTATTCCTTTACTAGTTATTGTAATCATAGTTATTTTTACTATTTTTGTCTTTTAACCTTTAAACTAGCTTTATAAGTGATTCATCCACTCCTTTTACTATATATTTACCTTCCCAGTGGAAGTTTATATATACATATATATATATGTGTGTGTGTGTGTGTGTATGTGTGTGTGTGTGTGTGTGTGTGTTCTTGTTGCTAATTGGCACCCATTCTTTTTAGCTTAAAGGGGTCCTTTAACATTACTTGTAAAGCTGGTTTAGTGGTGATAAACTTCTTCAGCTTTTGCTTGCCTGGAAAACTCTTTCTACTTTAATTCTGAATAAATTTGTTGGGTAGAATATTCTTGGTAGGAAGATTTTTATTTTAGCATTTTGAATATATTGTGCTGCTCCTCTCTGGACAGCAATGTGTTTCTGATGAAAAATCAGCTTATAGTCTTATCTGGGGCAGGGATTCCCTTGTACATAACAAATTGTTTTGCCACTTTTAAGACTCTCTTCTTGTCATAACTTTTGACATTTTAATTATAATGTCTCTTGGTGTAGGTCTCTTTTTGTTCACCTTATTGAGAACTTTATAAGCTTCTTGGAGATGGATGTCTGTTCCCTTTCACAAGTTAAGAAAGTTTTCAGCCATTATTTCTTCAAATAAAATTTCTCTTTCTCTCTTTTCTCCTGGGAACACTATAATACAAATGTTAGATCATGTCATATTGTCCCAGAAGTCCTTTACACTATCATAACTTTTCTTCTTTCTTTTTTCTTTTTGCTGCTCTGATTGTCTTATCTTCTAGTTGATTGATTCTTCTATTTCATCTAGTTGTCTGTTGAAGCCCTCTAGTGTATTTTTCAGTTTACTTATTGTATTCTTCAACTCTGTGACTTCTGTTTGGTACTTTTTATATTTTCTTGCTTTGTCGAAGTTCTCACCATGTTCATCCATTTTTCTCAGTTGGGTGATTATCTTTATGAACATTACTTTGAATTCTTTATAAAGTAAATTACTTATCTTCATTTCATTAAGGCATATTTCTGAGGTTTTAGCTCATTATTTTATTTGAAACATATTTTCTTGTTTAATCATTTTATTTGACTCTGTATTGGTTTCTATACAGTTGATGAAACAATCACCTCCCCCGTTCTTGAAGGAGTGGCCTCATGTAGATGATGAATGTTGTTCAATCCCATCCCAGTTGTTGGTCTTTTCTTAAACCTCTGTGCTTGTCCAAGCAGCCTGTTATATTTTTATAGCTTATAGTAGTTGTGGATGTGCCAAGACCTATCAGTGTCCCAAGAGGAAAATTTTCAGCATCAAGATTCAGGCTGACTAGAAGCCAGACCTTCAGGCAGCAATATATATATTTTCATTCTGTGGGACCACAAGCATAAGCCCCACTGGCCAACAGAGCCAGGTAATCTGGAGGTGTCCTTGAGTGGCAATTACAAACATTTAAACTCTTTTCTGGGAGATGATGATGAGTTGAAGCAAAGCAGAAAGAAAGCATCAAGATAACTTTCACAGCCTATGTTCCTTAAGGTTAGCTCTGTATGCCTTTAGATTGGTGCCAAATCTGAAGCCTGCCTTTCAAGCAGTAAAGGAACTGCCTTCACAGAAAGATGGGGAAGGGCGGTGCCTCAGTTCTCTGTCTATGAAGTGCCTTGGGATATTAGCCGCCTGCAAATAATCACCTCTGCAGTTGCAACAGTCCATGGGACCCCAGGAATGCACTTCTATCTCCCCACAACACATACCTGAGCAGACAATCAAGAGGCATTCCCGGGCAGCAGCTGTAAGTATCAGGGCACCAAGACATAAAAACCAGAGCATCAGAATAATGTAAATCTCTTCTCCAGGAGACACTAGCACTCTGGAACTCAGCAGAGAATAAGCATGAAGAAGCATGTACCCTCCAAGGTCCTCTGGAAAAATTATAGCCAGCCTTTACTGCACATTTAATTAGTATCCTGCCCTCAGGCCATAGTTCCAATGATTAGCTAATAGGCTCCTTCATATAAAGAGTGTGCTCCTGGTGATCTGTTGCCTCTTGCCATGCCCTGAGGGTGGTAGCTGTTTACAAACTCTTTATCCTTGGTTACAGTCTGTGGAACCCACAAACATAAGGCCAACGAGCCACCAGAGCCAAGTGATGTAAAATTGGGGCACAAAACCTAGGAGTATAAGCTTTTTGTCTAAAGACGGCTGATTTACAGTCTTTTCTCCATAATGGGACGGCTGATTTGAGCCATGAGACCAGAACACATGATCCTCTGGCCTCCAGAGCCAGGTTATCAAGAGGTGTCCACATGAAGGCAGCCGCAAAAATTGGGGCACCAGATGAATATGAAAGTTCCATTCTGGGAACTAACAGCTAAAAGAGAGCACAAAGATGGCACTCAGCCAGCATCCATGCCTGGAGAATGTTCCAGCAGGCTTCTACATTTGTGTGATAATTCAGATGCCTGCTTCTTAGGCTGGTGCTTTAATATAAGCAAGAGAGCCTATTTCACTTGAACTCTGAATGCAAAGAGCTGCATCTGAGCTGGGCTCTGGGGCAAGTGAGTTTGAGCTTAGGAGTCATTTAAGTCTCAATTGTCAGATCTCTACAGTCTTGTGGATCTTGGGACATGAACTCTATTGGTTTTCAAAGTTAAATGTTTTGGGGGCTCATCTCTCAAATGCATGTCTTACAAGTTGAGGTTTCTGACTGAGGTTCGACCCTTCAGTCCTCAGGGTTTTGATTCTTTCCTGGTCATGGGTTCCTGAGCCCAGGGTGGGGTTTATGGTGAGACAGTATCCCAGACTTTCCTGCTTTGATGTGATTTTCTTTTCATTTGTCTGATGTGTAGTGGTCACTTAGCTATCAAGTGAATTCAAGGACATTAGGTTTTTTTTAAGAGGAAATTGTTGCATATGTAGTTGTAGACTCAGTGTGTCTGTAGGATCAAGTAAGTTCAGAATTTTCCTACATGTTCATCTTGCACCCGAACTCACACATTTTTTTTTAACTTGTCATGGAAGGATCATTGGCCCACCACAATGCATAACATTCAACTCAAAAGCCTTGTTTTAACATAAATTTTAAATATATTTTACAGTGTAGTTTAAATACTAGAAGTACAGGTTTATTCTTTATTACCAAAATTAATACACATATACTGGGTGTAACTTCATAAAAATGTATCACAGATTTTAGTATATGATCAACAGTGTTTGGAGATCACAGTTTCTGAAGATTATTCTTTTATACTGCTCCAAAAGCCACCCATATTTGATTTCTTAACATATTCACAAATCTATTCCAGATTAAATAAAATTTTTCAATGATCTTGGCTGAGAAATATTTATACATATGTAGAATCTAATTTTTATAGGCCATATTTAGCCACAAAAATTTGCAACTGTCCTTAAATAAAAATATAGCAATATTCTGCATTGGAGGAATTTTTTGAAAGAATGATGAACTATAGAAGCACTTAAAAAAAAGATAAGAATCATGGTTCTTATTTTTGCTGAGAACTGTTCTACTTATTAAACAAGTACAAACATTAAATTAAACATATTAAGTTATTGAACTCTTGATGTTCATAACTAATGGCCTAGCAAAAAAAGATATTGTGTGTTTTACTATTCAAGTTAAATTATCGTAAACTTTAGCTTCCATAAAAAAGAGCCTCAATTGGTTGTTCTATTTCCTACTGTATCTTCTACACATCTTCCAGATGTTCCCATCACCAAGATTTTTTGAATAATCACTCCTTTATGGTGATTTCATATTTCTCAAACTTTAGTAGTTTTTTGGTCTCTTGTCTTATTTTACTTTCTTGGAGTTATTCTGTCAAGCTTTTTGTGCTGTATGAAAAGCATTCAACTATCGAACATCTGGAAGTAAAACTTTGCAATTAACAGTAACATTTTCATCACTGGAAGTCTGTTAGTTTGTGAACATCTTTTCTTGCCTTTCTAGTAGGTATGTTGAGAAACTGCACCATCTGGGTCTAATAAAACAGAAATGAAAACAGCATCAGAATACTCATGGCATGGTTGCCCAAAGCATCCCTGTATCTTGTTTCATCTATGCATTTGTTTTACCTTTCTTGGGCTGAGCACTTGTATTACTACATATTTCGGAATTGTCATTGACACAAAATGAGTACCAAAAAAATGGAGACCAAGGGATGAAAGATCTCTCCCAGGGAATTATTCACAATTCTTTCTAAATTTAGGACAATTTTTTTTCTAAATTTAAGTTTTATGGTCTTTCAATGAACCAACTAGAGAACTGAAGAAAGTACACACAAAAAAAGCAAAAGAACAACATAAAACACTAAAATTATCACATCATTTAAATTAGTAAAGAATTCACAGAGCCTTTTATAAAATATGTTATTTTTGAATAAAAGATTGATTTATGACCATAGACAACTATAGTTTCAGGTCTAGAAATGTGTGGGTGTGTGTATTTCTTAGAACTGCCTTGATAATTAAATATGTAGTAGGATAGCTGGTAAAAATATTTGTGGCAGGTGGTATAACTTCTTACCCTTCATTTTTTGCTCAAAACTATTTTGAAAATCTGCAGTGAAAATAATTTATTTTTAATGGTCAATGATAAGTCACAGGTTGCTCCAGTCCATGTAATCCTCAAAAGCTTCATAACCTATGTGGAGTCTGGATTTTTGTACGTTTAATCAATAATCCCTAATTATCATGTAATTTATGACCCTAGTGAAGTTGCTTTAAACTTAATCTTTGGTTTCAGTAACAGTTATAATATCAATATAGTGTATTATAATACTTCCACTTGTATTAGATCTAGGTTCCACCTCATTAGATTGTGACAACATAAGGGAGAGTTCCAATATCCTTGAGATAATGCAGTAAATATGTATTGGAGATGGTTTCACATAAATTTAAATCATAGTTAATTCTCCCTGGGAAGTGATATAACCAGATTAATTACAGAATACCAGTCACCATTATATTTTGTTATATCAGTGTGTCGTGTCACAAACTGAAGTTATTGGGAATATTGTCTTATCGAGTTTCTTATAATTTACTGTTGGCTTCTTAATTCCATCAGACTGCCTCATTGTCCACACAGAGCTATCGTACAATGAGCTCTCAAGCACTAATACATCTGGATCTAACATTTTCTTAAGTAGGACTGTAATTTCTTATTGTCTTCCAGGTATCCAATATCGTTTCTTATTTATTATTTGAGTTGGCTTAAGTAACTCTAAAGAATTCAGTTTTGCTGGTCTAATTAGCATTTGACAAAAGGCATATATCTTTTTACTTTTACCTGGTTAATAGGATGAATTTCCATTCAGATATTGTCTCTATTACCATTTATACATTCAAGTAATATAGATGCCACCAAGACATACATTTTAAAGCATACATTTCAAAATTTAACCAGACATTAATTTTTAACCTACTACAACAGCAACTCTATACCCACGTATATTAATTATTACCTCTAAGGGATTTATTAGCAAGTCTAGGCAGTACTATGCACTGTGCTTTTTTATGCAAAGACCTAAAAGAGTTTCTATTCACACCATAAGCCATTTCATTCAATATTGAGTAGAGACTTGGTCAGGAGATCCTGACGTACATGTCAATTTTCTTCTTACATTACAAACTTAATGTTAAAGGAGAGCATTTTGACATCCACTATTGGAGGCTCATCAGGACTTTTCTTTGTTGATAGTTTGTCTAAGCTCAAATAAATTGAGCATATACACTTTGAGGTTTTTATATCCTAGAAAGTTCGCAGATAGTTGTAAGTTACTGAATTTTCTATGAAATTCAACCAAGATATACAATGCAAACACTGTCAGTTTTCTCTTTTTGCATGCTATTTATAATTAATCTTCTTAAGACTTCCATGTGATTAAGTCCTTAAGAGTTGTTCCTTTTATTATCTTGAAGTCCTTTATGAAGAAGCTAGAATAAAAGATCTGTGATTACTTTTTTTCATTCTCTTGAGGTCCCAACAGCAAAGTCACTTACAGTGCCTCACTAATGAAACTCTTTTATTTCAGTATAATCAAGCTGTTTAGGGGACAGGCATCCTGTTAGGAGTTTGTTTCCAAAAGAGAAACAGGTCACAGAAGGTCACATTGAGTGACATCAGGCAGACTGGCTTGGTTAAATGCCTACTCCTTCCTTCTCCTAAGGTACTACCAACAAGGAGCAGTGAGTGTGTCAGTAGCACAAGATAAACCAAACAAACCAAAATAAAATTACAAAGGCTCAAAAAAACCCACAAAATTAAATTCTCATTGGAACAAAAGCCACAAAACTAGGCTAGAACCTGACTGCTAGAGCTAAACATGATAACTGACTACTAAAAAAAAAAAAAAAAAAAGAAAGAAAGATAAATTGGAACCAGAATCTCTTAACATAATGAACAAAACTTCTAAGATACAATCCAAAATTACTCATCATACTAAGGCTAGAAAAATATAAACTTGAATGAAAACAAGGTAATCAACCAGTGCCAAGACCGAGTTAAATCAGATGTTAAAATTATCAGCATCCAGTTTTAAGGCAATTGTCATAAAAACACTTCAGCATCAATTTTAAATTTTCTTCTTCAAAAAATAAAAATAGAAAATACATGAATAAAATAAAAGTTAAAAAAGAACCAAAGGAAGCAAACAGAAAATATAGAACTAAAAAATTCAATAACGGGAATTAAAAAAAAAAAATTGCTGGATTGTTTTAATACAAGATTGGAGGTGACAAAGGGTAGAATCCATGAACTTAAGGATAATAATAGAATATACCCAAACTGAATAACAGGCAGAAAAATAGACTGAAAAAAAAAATTAGCAGAACCTCAGGGACATATGGGGCAATAACAGATATCCAATATAAATGTCACTGGAGTCCCAAAGGAAGAGACGAGAGTGGGGATAAAGAATATTCAAAGAAATAATGATTGAAAACTTTCCAAACTTGGCAAAAGACACAAACCTATAGATTTAGGAAGTCAAGTAAATTTCAAACAGGATAAACCCAAAAAAATCCATGCCAAAGCACATCATAATTAATTTCTAAAAAGAGCTAGAGAGAGGCAACACATTACCTGTTGGGGAACACTAAATCAAATGATTTTCTCATCTGTAACCATGAAGGCCAGAAATAAATGGCTTAATATTTTTTAAGTGCTGAAAGAAAAGTACTGCCAAATATGAATTCTATGTCAAGCAAAATTATTCTCAAGGAATTAAAAAGAAATAAAGATATACTCAGATAAAATAAAACTAAAAGAATATTTCACTAGCAAATCTATCCTTAAAGATTGTCTAAAGAAAGCCCTTAAGCAGAATGAAATGACAGAAGAGAAAATCTTGAGCATTAGGAACAAAGAAAGAACAATAGAAAGAGCAAAAATATGGGTATATAAAATACCCATATTTTATAAATTATATTTGATTATTAAAATAAAATTTATAACACCATTTTATACTCTAAATAATGACTTTTAATAATGGAAAATAAAAAGACCTAAAAGGAAATAAAGAAAAAACTTCACTATAAGTGGTAAAATGTTCATACTAGACCGTGATAAGTAACATTTGTATATTGCAATACTCAGATCACCAAAGAAGCATTTAAAGAGAACACTCAGAAAAAAAGCAACTCTAAATAAATCAGGATGAAATACTAAAACCTGTTTAAGTAATCTATAAGGAGAAAAAAAGAAAAAAGAATTATAACCCGAACACAGATAATAAAATGATAGACTTAAGCCCTACCATATTAATAATTACCTTACATGTCAATCAAAAGACAGACTATGGCAGAAAGAATTGATGAAAATTTTCTGACTACACGTTATTTTTAAGAAATTCATTTCAAAACCATTGACATAGGTAGGTTGAAACTAAATGTGTGGAAAAAGATATACTGTGCAAACATTTATATAAAAAAGGAAGTAGATATATAAATATTCAATATAATGTAGCAAAATATGTAAGATGAAGCTATAACTATGTGAGAAAAAATATGTAGCACTAAATGCTTACATTAAAAATGAGGAAAGATCTCAAATTAATCATCTAGTTCCCACATTAAAAACTTAGAAAAAAATAAAGAGCAAAATAAACCCCCAAAATAGAAGAAATGAAATTATAAAGAGCAGAAATCAATGAAATTAAAAATAGAACAATAGAGAAAATCAAAAGTTGGTTCTTCAAAAGACAATAAAATCAATAAACCCCCAGAAAAACTGACAATAAAAACAAAAAGACATACATCATTAAATAGGGATATCACCTCAGATACTATAGCAATGAGTGAATATGACAACTGTAAGCTCATAAATTTAACAACAAAGAAAAAATAGACCAATTCTTCAAAAACTGCAAATTACCTAAATTGAACCAAGATAAAATAGACCTCCAAATAGTCCTATAACTGTTTTTTTTTTAATTAGATACAAATTTTAAAAACTCAAAATAAAATTTTCACCTACATTTGGTTTCACTGGAGAATTCAACCAAACATTTAAAGAATTAACATAATATCTGAATATCTTTGATTTGCACTCTAAGTATATAATTCTACTTATAAATAATATGTTTAAGTTAAGGAAAATAGCCACAAAATACTGAATGCTCTTTAGAGTAAGAATACTTGCATTAGAAATTTATTGCTCTATATGTTCATAAAGTATATAATTAAATAACTATGTATTTAATTTAGGAGAAATAATTTCTATGGTAATCCAAATTTGTTCTCTATTTCTCACCAAAAACACTCATGCCTTTGTTCTTTTCACCTCAAAATAGTAGAAGTGTTGATCTCAGTTGAATGGTATTTTGAGAATATTTCTTAAAGTATTTAAAAGCTTTTCATTTTTTTTGGTTTTATTTATAATTTTCTTATAATTTTCAGCAATATAAAAGTAAATTATTTAGAAAGACTTTTTAAATATCTCTTTTCAATGTCACTCTCTAATGCGTCATAACCTAGTAATAATTTTCTTTGAAATGGTTAATATTCAGGTATTAATTTTTAATGTTCTGCAAATATTATATTAATTGTACAATATGTTTAATCAGCTTTTCTAAACAGAAATGATCTTTAATTTTTCATATTCTTTCTATAAGATGGTTAACCTGTAAAGAGTCAGCTATACCAAAAATCATTGTATTTTGCTTTTTCCAGTATTACTGTATAATTATTTACTATTGGACTACTTTTAATTGTCTCTTGTTAATATAGACATTATTCAAAAATATTTATTATGTAAAAACCCCAAAACATTACATTATATTCATTGTCTTCTTACCTAATTCTATTCAATATTTGTATCAGTGCTTATCAAAAAAAAAATTACATAGCAAATTTGTAGCCTGTTAGTGATGTAATTAATGACTAAGCACATTTAAATGCAGAATGGGTTGAGATATTTTAGGATCTTTTACTCTTCATTTTTTTAAAGTTTTATGTGCCAAAGTGGACCAACGTCAGTGAATCTAATTTTGCAGAAATTTGTTGGGTACATATCTTAATGAAATAGATCATTAAATAACCATTGAGGATATTTTGTGACTTTTTTCTCAAATGAAAAAATTGACTTGCAGTCCAGAGGATATGGGTATATCAGGAAAATTATATGCATTCTCAAGAATAAATTAACCTGCATGACTAAAACTCCATCTAGGGAAACTCAACCAAATCCTGTTTGGATATTTGCTCTTTATATATTTCTACTCTAGCTCATTGATTCATGAACATAAACAGAGTTAAAATAGAAATAAGGACACATTAAACTTCCCTGAGTCAGTTATTCCATGTATCCTTAACCTTAATTGTATCATTTTGCCCTTTCTCTGTGGTTATTAAATATTATAGTATGCAAAATTATTCCTGGTACTATTGACAAATATGTCAAAGCTTGTGTTCATCAAAACTGATTTAAGTGTTCTGCACCTTGGTTTGTGCAGTCAGATCTAGGCCTTGAGGTCAGTTTCATGAACTTCTGTGGGAGTCAAAGAACAAAGGCAGAAGCATCTGTATCTCAAAGAGAAATTTCAGTCGGTGCATCCTCACTCTTTGAATCCAGCACTTGTGATCATAAGAAGCAGAAATGTATTCAAGTTAGTCCAAGAGAAATAGAATCTATTATAAAGAGGTTATATCCATCTGAGTTCCATTAGAGAAAAAAAAAAGTCAATCAATTTGAAAAGGAAACTTTTAGTATAAAGAATGATTAAATTTTGATAAGGGGTCCACCATAGGGATGTAAAAAGAACTCTACAGGTTACCCAGGGCTGAGGGAAAGTATGTGATGAAGGACAAGGTTGGAAGGGGGGATGCCAAGGTGGGCTTTAGGTCTTTTTGGAAAAGTTGTGGTTTTAACCCCCTGAAAAATTTGCTAGGTTACTTAGGTCAGAGCTAGTCCACAGTGCCTGGGAAAGCAGGAACTAAAGTAGCAGCTAGCTAGCCAAGGTCCCTAAGCCAGTGTGTACACAGAGAGAGTGGGGGCAGGGCTTCCGCTGGAGAATTGGATTTTGTGGTGTCCACGTAGAGAAGGCCCATGGAAACAGCCCTTCCAGTTGCACGGACAAGCTGAGACTGGGCAGGTGCACAGAAGGTCAGAGTACTACTGCAAGTCCTGGAGTGCTGAGTGTTCACAGGGATAGCTGTAGGAAACAAAGGTGGTGGGCAGGCACACAGAACATGGAGGTGGTGTTCCAGGAGAGAGGGCCATGCACGATGGTCACTGAGGGACTGTATTTTCTGGAGGCACACTGACAGAGAGCCAATGGATCTTTCTACACATTCACCACTGAGAGAAGGTATACAGCAGGAGCAAAAAAATGAAATACAAAATAAAATTTTGCATGCCAGATTCAGAAGTCTCCTTCCTCCCTCATTGTCTTTCCTTTACCTGCTACTGATACTATTTAACATGTTCACTATGACAGAGAAATGCTTAAACTCCAATTTATTATTGGAGAGCAGGTACCGAAGGGTGAATTTGGAACTAAAAGGCAATAAAGTAATAATTGGCATAAATGTGAATGGAATATAGCTGATACTAGAATATTATAAGGGATCAAGTCTGCACTTAGAGACAAGTTCCTATTTTTCTATTTTTCTTTCTCTCTTGACTATGGTTTTTCTCAAGGCACCTCTCTTAAATCTACCTTTTTCTCCTCATTCTTGGTTTCTTTCTTTATCATTTTAACTCGTGCATGATCATGATAGTCTCTCTAATGGCTCTCTGTGTGAGATATTTCAGCTTCTGCTTTCATTTCTAACAGGTGCATTCTATCAAGATGTAATGTCCCAAGTTATTTAAAGAGGGAATCTATTAAGCAAAGTTCATTTTGTACCAGACATCACTTTGTACCAGACATCACTTAGATTATAGTGTATAGATTAGTTGTCCTTGAGACCACTCCTATTCTAATTGGTTCTGTACTGGGGATTGGGTGATGTGGTATAAAACATGGCTCCCAAGGAAGGCTCTTCAGCAGGAGCCATAGTTTCCCTCTTACAAGGGGAGGGGCCATGGACTGAGAAAGAATAATTGATGATGTCTGTCATAAAAAATTCATAAATATATGTTTTCAATTATATATATATAGATGCACACACAGACATATATATATACATATATGTATATATATATATATATGTATAAACAGTTTTATATTTTATCCCTTCTAGGTATCTTATAAACTTTATTCATAAGATCCATTTTTCTACATCATAAAACATTTGATTTTCACTAGATCACCCTCAGATTTTTTTTATAACTTCTCGTTTTGGTATACAAACATCAAAATGGACCTAATTTATAACGGAATACTTATATCCTGATTCTTTCTTGACATACTTCTGCATTGTTGAAAATTATTATAGTTGTAACGAAAGAAATACAAATCAGTTTAAGTAAAAAAAAAAAAAAGAAATTATTATCTCATGTATCTGAAAAATACTGACTTCAGTTATTGCTGGATTCCCAGACTCAAATGGTGTTCATCATTTCTCAGCTCAGTTCTTCACTGTGATGGCTTCATTCTCTAAGGTTTCTCTCTACATGATGGCTGTGCCACTATAACAGACTTCTATCGTTTTTAAGAGAGTGTCAGAGCAGTTGTAGGCAGCGGTTGTGGCAATCAACAATGGACATCTAGGAAAGCAAATGTCAAGTTACCCATATAAAACCAACAGAACTGTAAAAAAAAAAATTGCTCACATTCTTTTCCTTTAGCTTTTATGTACCTATGTGATTATATTTTTAACTGAAAATGTAGCTAATCTACAAATTAGTAAATATCCATTATGAATAACCTTTTGATAAGTTGGACACACATTTCATATGATCTAAATTGGGTTGAAAAACATCTGGTTTACTTACTGCCACTTTGCCATCTCTTGCAAATACTTCTATACTGGTGGCTCTCAACCAAAGACAATTTTGTCCCCCTCCAGGAAATATTAACAATGTCTGAAGATATTTTTAGTTGTCACAACAGGGTGGGAAGATGCTACTGGCATCTAATAGTAGAGACAAAATATTCTACTAAACATCCTACAATGTACAGAACAGTAGCTCACAACAAATAACTTCCAGCTCCAATGTCAATTGTGCTAAGGTTGAGAAGCCCTGTTCTTTATGATCATGTTTCTCTCTCTCTCTTTCTTTCTCTCACTTGTCTGTCTGTCTGTCTGTCTGTGTCTCTCTCTCAAATACACACACACACACACACATACCTTAAATTCCCTCTCAACCCAATATCCCAGGCATCCAATACCAATAGGGACTATAGTTGGCATTCAAAATGGAAACTATTGACTATCTAGAGATTCTTAGGAAAATAATAATTATATGAATAAGTGGACTCTTTTGGTGGCATGTGATATAGATAATATTTAATCTCTCATAACCAACAACAAAGTCATGAATATAAGACATGCTGTCTCATAGAACTCAAAAATAAGTGTGTCTGGGTAAGAGGAGTCACTAGACACAGAAATGCAAAAGCCCACATTATATTCTCTGAATCTCTCAACAGCAGTTTTTTCTAAGATAATTTTTAGGAACTTGAGGCAAGAAGGATTTTTTAGTAAGACTCCAAAACCACTAACACTAAGATTGATTTTTTTTTATTTTATTAAGGTAAGAATGTCTATTCATTAAGCAATACCACAAAGAAAGTGACAACAGAAGCCACAACTTAGAAGAAAGTATTCCAAATTATGTTGAGTAAGGATTACTATTCAGATTAATGCCTTCACATTATAATTTTAAAAAGTCAAACAATCAATAAAAACAAATAAAAATAAATGATCAGCTAGTTTACAGAAGAGTTTAATAGTAAATAATGATATGAAAAAAAAAAAGTTTAACCTCACTAGTACTCAGGAAAATACATATTAAAGCCAAGACTTGATACTGGTTTTACTAGCTATGTGGGCATAATTTCAGGTCTGAAATTTCTTACTTTGGTAAAAATGTGCTACAATGAGAATAAACTGCTAGACAGAATGTTAATTAGTATAATCACTTTGGAAAATAATTTAACATTATTTTACAAAGTTGAAGATAACAGTAACCTATGATCTAGAAATTCTATTATTTTGTTCACATTGTAGACACTTTTGTACGTGTGCAGTAGGACATATGTTGTTCATAAAAATTATTCAAAATAAAAAATAACTAGACATACACAAAATGTCCATGAACAGAAGAATATGTAAACGAACAGAGATAATCACTCTATTGAAGATTATATAGCAGTGAAAATGAATTAACCAGCTACACAAAACAATATAGATAAAACTTAGGAACATTTTGTTGAATGAGAAAAGGCAAATTACAGTGTATGATATTTTCTAAAGCTTAAAACAAGTAAAACTAAACAACATATTGTTAAAGGACACATGCATATGTAGTAAAATTATTATTTTTTTAAAGAAATAAAGCATGGGAATGATAAGTATAAAACACAGGTTAGTGCTAACTTTTGATACAATGGCCCAGAGTTTGAACAGAGAAGAGAAAAATAGATTCTAGTTCTTGAGTTGGGATTTGGGGCTCATAGTATTTGTTTTATTATTTGCTTTATATCTTCATACATGTTCTATATATACTCTTTTGTTAGTATTAAAATTACAGTCTTTTTAAAAAAGAGAATTGTTCATACAGTTTGGATACTAACTCAAAACAACAAAATATTATATAGAAATCAAGGGAATTTGAACTCCAACTAAACATTCATAGTAGGGAATTATTGTTCATGTTTTTAGGTATATAGGGTATTGTGGTTTTGATTTTTTTTAGACCTCTCTTTTAGAGATACATACTAAAATATTTAAAGGTTAAATCATATAATAATTGGGATTTGTTTTCCTATAACTAGTGTTGAAAGGAAAGTAGGTGAGATTATGGTGAAACAAGATTGGACATGTGTTGATCATTGCTGAAGTGGGAATTAGAAACACAAAAATTTATCGTGTTACTCTCTACTTTGGTATGTTTGGAATTTCCACAATAAAAAGAGAACACAAGAGAAAAGCAGTTTCTTTTCAAATAAAATTTTGATTAAATGACTTAACTTTGATTCTGTTGAACGATGATTATTCTGTTTTAAAAATGCCACTTCTACAGAAAAGGCAGAATCAGTTCCCTCTCCCAACTTCCCTTGCTGTCAATAGTGTTATCTTACTCCTAATCGGTTCAACTTAGAATTGCCAAAAATGATCAGTTTTATGTCAATATGCAATGCCCTCAAAGCCTACTAAATATCTTCCATTGAAAAGCCTTTTGCTTATCTCACCTTGTTGTTTGTTTGTTTTTGTTTTGTTTTGTTTTGTAGTGACATGCCTCACCTATAGCTTTCACCAACTTCCAAACCTCAAATTGCTGTCAGGTTCTTTTATACCCTTTGTTTTCACTCTACCCCACAAGACCGTATATGCATTGCACTTCTGTTCCTGTGGTCAAACTCTTCTAGCTATCTTCAATAAGTAGTTACAAAATTGTTCCTTTCTCATCCCAAATACATTCACCTTTCGAGGCCCCTCATCTCCAGCTAAACCTTTCTTGATGACTCAAGACTTCAATGAACTCCCTCCTTGTTGAAACACTTTCTTCCCTTGGCATTTATAATGCCACACCCATTTGAATTTCTTTCTAATTCATTGACCTCTCCTGTTTGGTATTCTTTTCTAACTTCTCTTTTATTTTACTTCAAAAGGTTTGAACCCACAGGATTCTCTCCTGCCCTATTTATTTTATCTGCAAAGAAACTTTATCATGTATTGTATTTATTTTCTAAACATCAGTGACTCCAAAATTTTTGTCTGCATCTATGATCTTTTTCTTCCTCCCTCCCTCCCTCTCTCCCTTGCTTCCTTCTTCCCTCCTTTCTTTCCGCTCTCCCTTCTCTCTCTTTCTTCATATCTATCAACAAAGCAGAATTACTGATTATTCTCCCTATATTAGTCAGAATTTGTTCAGGAAAATATTAAACACTTTAAGCGTTTCATACAGGAAGCGACATTTCAGGAAACTAGAGAATTATACAACCATTAGCAAGTTGGGGGAAGCCCCACCTAGGAATGAAATCTGGATAGGCAGGAAACTCAGAAACTACTGCTACTAGTCTCAGCCACCTGGAATATTCAAGAGAGTGACTCTTGGGAAAATATCTGGAAGCCCTGGAACATATGCTATATTTGCCTTCTCTAATGCCCATGCAGCTTCCTATAGCTCCCAGTAAAGAATAATGCCTGAAATAGAGATTTGCTGAGAAAGCCAGTGTAATATTATTTCATCTTCAATTAAAATGTTCCATGTGTAAACATTCAGAAAAAGAAAAATTAGTACATAGGAAACCATTTTATACTATAAGACGCTGTCATTCTACCCAGATGATGTCATGGAGTGTGTCTGAAACAAAGATAGCCAATATTTAGACTGCGTGGTTGCTAAAGAAGATTCTATCTCTTTTGATTTCTATGTAAGAGAGAGAGAAACATATATAGCAGTGGGAACTGAAGGTGAAAGTTCATGATAAAGAAAGCCAAAGTGGGTCTGTGGGGTGAGGCATTTACATGGGTTGTGTTCAAGCCAAAAGCATGTGAGAATAAAAAAAAACAAGCAATACAGAAAAACTATGCAACTCAAAGTAGGTTAGCAGGGTGGGAGAAAAAAAGGAGACCTGCTTAGAGTCACTGAATGAAGTTATTTGCTCAGGGCTAGAGTGAGAGTCCACATACTCTTACTCCCCATCTTCTTTGAATTGGCTTGGGATTACCTCATAATAAACAACAAAATTCCTGTATTCCTGGGTGTATATCTACTCACAGTCACTCCCTCATAACTAGAAATTTGGCTGAATTTTCCTTTTTTATACCAATATAAGCGTAACCATATTATTTATTGTTCTAATTTCCATATTTTTGTCTTGTCATTTACTCTTTTATTCAACAAATATTTATTTAGCAACAGCCATGCATTAGGCACTCATTCAGGTTTTAGGATGTGTTAAAAGACAAAAAAAATTCCTGATCTCTGAAACATGATAGGGAGAGACCATAAAAAAAAGTGAGTAAGTTAAATATACCTTTAAGATAGTGATAATGCTGAGAAGAAAAGAAAAGACAAAGAAAAGGAATACGAAATACTGAAGGAGAAAAAAGAGGTTGAATTTTACATAAGTTGGCATGGGAAGGTCACAAAGAGACAGTTAGTTTTAAGTAAAGACTTTAAGAAACTAAGAGCATACATAGAAAATTTTAGGCAGAGGGAAAACCAAACAGAGCTCATTGTTGGGAAAGTGCCAGGTGTGTTTAAAGAATATCAGAATAAACGCGAGGAAGCATTAGGATATGAGGTCAGAGAGCCATGAGAAGTGGGAAGGTGAGATGAAGAGTGAGTGAGACAAGGACGTGCAGATCAGAATGAGCCTGATGGTACAGATTTTGGCTTTTATTCTAAGTGCGATGGGTTGCCATCGAAAGGTTCCGAGCAGAGAAGTGGTGTGTTCAGACAAGTTTTAATAGGATCAATCTGGTTTCACTGTTGGTAACAGACTATAAATGACTAAAGAAAGAGAAAGTAGATGAGTTAAGAGGCTGTTAACATATTAGATGGTTGCTGAATGGTTGCTTTAGTGGCAATGGTGGTGTTGAGAAGCAAGCAAATTAGGCATATATTTAAAAAATAGCACTGAAAGAATTTGCTTTTAGGTGGATTTGGGGTATAAATGAAAGAAAGAAATCAAGATTTGGGGTCTGAAATGTGAAGACTGTAGGAGAAGGTGATGTGTGATTAGGTAGAGGGCAGATATATCAGGAACTCAGTTTTAAGTTTAAACATTGTTAAGTTTGAGGTGCTTATTAGACTCCTAAGCAGAAATGTCAAATAGGCAGTGAGAGAGAGAGATCTAGAGTTCTCAAGGCGCTTTTTTGGAATGGAGATATGTAAATCTAATTGATAGTCAGAAAGAAACATTAATAGACAGACAGATGGACAGATTAAAAAGCCATGAGTCATGATGAAATCCCATTTCACAATCCAACATTAGGGGTCAGTGAAGTGAGAAGTAAAGCCAATGAGAGTGTAAGCAAAAAGGTAAGGAGAAAAACTGGCCCCCCGGGGGCACCCTGGAATCACAGAGAAGAAAGTTTCAAAGAAGGATAATCTACACTTTCAAATGTTGCTAATAAATTATCTAACATGAGAAGAAGATACAGAGAGGATGATCAAATGTAATTGAGTAAGCTTCAGAAAGTTCTCTCCCAAACTTTTCTTTGTGGAATAGAAAGCAAAGTCATCAGCTGAGGGTGAGGATGGTGAAGAAGGTTTTAGGCTTTCACTGTAAATTTCCAATTACAATGGCTTTTGCTTATGAGGTACTCAATATGTGTTGACTATGTAAATGACCAAAAAAAGGAGAGTAGGTATGGATTAGAGGCCCCACACTGGTCCCTACCGTGTTAAGGAAGTCCTTACCTTCCTTCGCTCTAAGATTCAGTTTTCTCCTTAGAAAAGTTAGCCAACAGCGGCTACTTTAATGGAGGTGGAGAAAGCCCTGATTGATAGAATTTGTGGTAAAATAATTAGAAAACGATGTCTGGAATACTTAGTACCTTCGCTTCCAATATAATTTATGTAATTATAAGTTCCTATAGCTTATTTATTTATTTATTTATTTTATTAAACTTAGTCCTGAGGATTTAAGACGTGGCTCTCAGGAGCTGAGGCAGGTTGGCTCCAGTACACAACTGAATCTACTCTTCAGTTTTAATAAGGATTGAAAAATAAAATATGAGGGAGAGCTTAAGTTTGTTAAAAAGCTGTATAAAACCAAGTATTATTATTATTATTATGAGGTATTTTAGAGGACTTGAGAAAAACAAAAGATACAGTTTCTGCCTTAATTGTGTTGGAATTTACTATGTATCCTCAAATAGAGAATGATTAACAAGTTAATGAACATGAAGTTAAATTTCCACTTAGGTGAGTTAGAGAAGAGGCTTTCTGACCATAAAAATAGAGAAAGACTTTAAACTTTTCTTCCACTCAAGGTCTAAAAAGTTGATCAATTTAATCTCTTTCTGTTTTGCAACGTTACTGTTTAAATATGCTTTTCTTTTAGGTAGAAGGACCAACTATAAAACTTCTAAAAGATTCCTTTAAGTTAGGGGTCAGTTTTTTTGGGGGGGGATATTGGGTAGCATTTAATATTAAGACTCCTTTCCTTGGCAATAAGAGATATGGTGAAAAATAATTGACTACTAACACCTTAAAAGGAGACATCTTTTTCACTCTGCATAGACCGTGACCCATGCTGATGAACTTTCTATATTTTGTCAGTTATGATTCATATGTTGTTTACCAAAGTAGAGAAATAAATATAAGCTAGATGGTTACTTTAAACATGCAGCTTCCGTTTCATAATTTCAAAATATATTTATGCTACTTTGTAAAAAAGGAATATTTATTTCTGGTTTAACATCTCATAAAATGTACCTTTTAAAAATCCCTATGGAGAAATTAAATATTATTATAATATCTATTTTGGTATATAGATTATGATTAGAAGAGATGGTATCCACTGTACCATAACATTTTCCAGTAACATCGAAGAGTATTTAAAAAAATGTCTCAGCATCATCCCTCCTCAACCTTTCACTCTTCCCCACAAGTTCAAGAAAGACAAAGTAGAGAACAGGAGATGAGGATCTTGGGGTCACATTCATGTACAAATCATAACTAATAAGAAAATTAGCGACAGAGGATGACTTTTCTAAAAATAAATAATATTTATTTACCCTATTTTTAAGCCAATTTTTAAAAATTAGGGTACTGACCTCTTGACCTTTCAATCACTTTTGTTATTGAAGTTGAGGCTTCTATTTGTTTGTCAATATGCTTCCCTCTCTTCTTCAGAACCAATCTGTTGACTTCCCACTGCCTATACAGCTTTGTAAAATGCAATGGTAATTTAAAGCACTTTATTTTGCCTCCACTTCAAAAAGCAAAAGGAAAGAAACCATACCTCAATAATTCCTCAGAAATTAAAAAGGAAATTAAAAATTTTAGTTATCTCTTTCCAGAAATAGAGATGCCCTTAAAAATAGATATCGAGAGAAATCATATTTGCAGTGCTCCAAATTCAATGTTACGATTAAAGCTTTTTTAGATTTACAAAAGAAAACTTGTTTTTTATTATGCTTCTGTCACAAGAGTGATATTTTCCAGAAAATTTCTTAACAAATATGTGCAAATTATACAGGAGTTGATGTTAAATATATCAAAGAAATCTAATCATCCATGAGAGAATTTTCACACTTGTAACTTCAAAGGCACTGTCACTTTCATGGAAAGCCTTGCTATCCATTCTTTGGAAGGGAGATATATTATTGAAATTGTGTTGAGAGAGGTCATAGTACTTTCCTTTTGGGCACAGGGTTAATATCGTAATTATATTGGAATACGTTATTGGAAGATAGTTACACTTTCACCATTTTATAATATATAAATTTCCATTTTATAATATATAAATTTATAAGTTTAATTTATATTATCAATAATTCTTTTTTATCTACCTCATTATGACATTTTTATGATTTAAGAATTTTTTTTCCAATTCTTATTTTTATTTTGCCCTTTAAATTGGTTTAACAGACAAATCTTAGCAAATACTAATTTAATAAAAAATCTCAACCTGAGATTCTTAATTTTTTTTGTAACATGTACCTTTTTGGTAGTTGATTGATTAAAGACTAAATTCACAAAATGATGTTTTGAAAAGCATAAAACAAAACATATAGACTTATAAACATAACCAATTATGTTGAAATGCAGTTATTTAAATATTTATAAAAGTGTGTGACTCTTAACAAATTAAATAACAAGACCTAGCAATATGTAAAATAACTAGCAAAGCAGAAATGTGCATAAACAATAAGCTGTAATATCACTAACAACTATAATGTGTTTTAAAAATATATTTGATTTCTACTGGTGATTAAATTACAGGTAGTGCTACCACTACTGTTGCCTGTATTCATAATTAAAGAAAATACTAAATTTCAGTTGGAGGATAATGAAAATAAAGGCGTAATTTTTCCCTTTATAAGTTTATGCAGTCCTTGAAATCTAGGGACTCTGGGTTTGGTGGATGTGAGGTAATAAACCCCTGACATAGTATTTTATTAAAATGTGCCTTCCTTGTAATAGCTACATTTTAGAGTTTCTTTCACTAAATCATTCAGTCTTTTAGACCCTTTTATAGTGGATACAGCTTTCATCCCCCCTTTCCTTTTCTTCACATCCTTTTAGCTGGTAATATGTTTGATACAAGAAAAACTCTCTGAATTCTAGTAGACCGGCCAATTGGAGAAGAGGCAAAAATTTCTCATTTTTTCAATTTATATACCATAGCTAGAACATAGTGTTTAGATTCCGTATTGTGCGCAATTACACATCTGCTTAACTTTTTATTTTAGAAAGCTCTACAACTTCTCTGGACTAGTTGTGCTATGATTTTTTTGATTTTAAAGAAAAGGCTGAACACTCACACATAGTATAAGTAAGACCTTGTTAAAAGAAGAGAAATGTAAGGCTCCCTGTTTCATTTACCTTGATGAGATGCTTCAAAAATAATATATAAGAAAGAAAGCAGAGTTGCTAAAGTTTTAAGCCACTTGATTCTAAATCATAATTATTATGCAGTTAAACCTCAATCTAATTTTCTGAAATTCAATCCAGAGACTTTTATGCTCAAATTATGGAAAATATTTCTAAAATATTTTCCAAAATCGTGAACACTTTAGTTAAATTACATATTTTTTTTCTTTTCTGATAAGTGATTACTAGTCATCATTCATGTGGTATTAAAAGTCTAGAGTATCATGATTTACATTTGTTGATAAAGAGTGAGCTATAATAATTAGCCAAAATGACTCTGTAAGAGACTCTATTCCATCTTTTAATTATATATAACTTATCTATTATGACTCCTTCTAAGAGACTCTAATTATGGAAATATTTGTCATTTTTGTCAGAACTAGAATAGTGCCATATAAAATAATCTGTTGCACTATAGATGTAAAATGTGCTCATTTATTTGGATATTTCATACTATTAATATTATAGTATGTGAAAACTGAAAACATGAAAAATAAAATAGAAAAGTAAAATAAAATAATGTAATAGCAGAAAAAGAAAAGGCTGAATTTAAAATCAATAATTCAAGAGACAGACTCTCTTCTTAAATATAAGAAATTAAAACAGGACATACCCCTTTATGGATTTAAGATCCTCATATGAAAATGGCTTCAATAAGTAGCTTTTGAAAACCAACAATATTGAAGACAGTGTGTCCGACAGTTGGTGATATAAAAAAGGAGTGTAGAATAATGACTACCTTTGAAAAGCATTAAAATATTGATTGACTCATTCACTTGGCAATAATTGGCTCAGACCTACTATGTGACTCTTCTTAATGCTGAGAATACAACCATGAGTAAAATAGACAACATCCCATTCCTTTCAGAACCTACATTCTGGCAACAGAAACAAACAGTAAACAAGCAATAAACACATGATATTAGATAAGTGCTGTGAAGAACAAAATAAGTAAAGCAGGATAAGGTATAGAAAGCAGAATGCAATGTTATCTTAGATAGTGTTGTAAGTAAAGGCCTCCAAGAGGATGGCTCTTGAGTGAAGACTTGAATCAGAGAAGCCACGGAAATATCTGGGAGAAACAAATTCACAGATGCCTTGAAATCTATCCATAGATAGATTCAAGGCTGAAGGAGCATCAAGTCAAAAGCCCTGAAAATTGAATGTGCTTAGTGCATCAAGGAATAGCCAGAAGACTATTTTAGCTTGAGCTGAGTGAGAGAACAGAAACATGGGAAATGAGGTTGGGACTTGATGACTATGCAGAGGACTCTGGTTTTTATTCTAAGCGGAATGGACACAATTGGAAGCTTTTGAGCAGGAAGCTGATTCAATTCTTTCGTTAAATATATGCGTGAGGCACTGTATTAGGTAAATCAAATAAGTCATAAATCTTTTCCATCGCTTCAGGGAGCATGGAGAATTGACAGACATGCTAAAGAAGTGAATGCTAGAAAGCATTTTGGTGCCATAATGGAAATATGCAACAGGTACAGAATGCAAGCTGCCACTAGAGAAAGAATTGAGTGAGAAGAAAGGTCAGGTTGATAACTGAGAGTGATCGTCCGTCCAATAAGGGACGTTGGAAGGAGAAAACAGGCCGGAAATGCCCATAATAAATGGTAAGAAGACAAGAATCCAGAAGAGATCAAGAGTGTGGGCACAGAGATAGGAGAAGAGCCCAGGGTACCATGCCATGAAAACCATGGAAAAGATACTTTTAGAAAGGATATTTTTAACCGCTCAAATTATACAGATACCAAATAGAATGAAGTTTGAAAGAAGTGAGGGACCGTGAATCTAGGGTCACTTATCTATTCATTTAATTCTTTTAAAACATTATTTACATACCAGGCACTGAACTAGTCACCAGGGACACAGTAGTGATCATAAGAGTGGAAGTTGTAGTGCCCTCATGATGTTTACTGAATAATGGGGAATACCAATATCAATAAACATTATACAAAGGAGTTTTTAAAAAATTAGTAATAATAATTACTATAGAAGAATAGGGCTGGTACTATTCTGATATATAATGTGGGCATTGATTTAGAGTGGAAAATAAAGGAAACACTTTCTGAGAAAATAGTGACAGAGCAGCTGTAGTTCATAGCACTGAAAAGAAGTCACAATTGCCCTAGTGGTTTGAAAAGGAGCCCTTATTTTGTCATGGAAATTATGAAAATAGCTAATATCTATATCATTCAGTTTATGAAATTTTATTTTTGGAATTTTTAATTTATATGGTATTTGAAAAGTACTCATTTCATTTCATTTAATTTTAAATCATGATAAGAGCCAGGAGATTAGATAAATTGAGAGAAACGGGTGGGGGAGGGGAGAGATGAGATAGAGGAAAAGACAAGAGAGATGAGTATTACTAATCTAATTACTAGAATAATAGGATAACACAACCCACAATAAAGTGTAAGGGCATTTTGGATGACTCATATTAAAGAACACTCATATTATCATCAAGGCTTTAACTTTGGTGACACATAGAAAGGCATTTAATTTTCCTCTCCCACCAACTGTGGGAACTTTGGGAATTTGCTCATCTCTTTCAGCAGCTGTTTTATCTTCTTTAAGTAGGTTAATTTATATTTAGCATAGGTCTTTTGGGTATTAAATGAGATCCTGTGTTAAATGCACCTTTTTTAGCTCCTGGCAAGGTATTAGGTAATCAATAAATAGTCGCAGTATCAGTGATAGTGATTGATAGTGATGACAGTGACAATGATGACACTGATGACAATGAAAACAACATGATGACAAATTTATTCACTGTGCTAGGCTGTGGGAAGCTAAAAGACAGATAGCCCAACTTCAAAATGTTCATCTAGTTGTTGATACACGATATATGTTAAAACAGCAATAAAATTACATTATGCTTTAAAAAAATATGAAGAGTATAAACAAGGACTAGAGGAGATGAGAGGAGGGCTCAAAACATGGGATCTTGAAAAATTTAGTGTCACAGATCTTAACCCCTTTCTCAGAAGTGGTATTTGTTTTCTACAATTCCTATAACAAATTATCACAACTGGGTGACTCTTAAATAGTTATATCTGCAAAATCCCTATTTGCACATAAAGTCACATTTTGAGGCACTGGGGTTAATACTTCAATATATATGTATATATATTATTTGTAATTGTAGGTCACACAATTCAACCCATAACTTACAACTCTATTGCTGCAAGGATTTTTTTTTCCCCTCATGGGACCATATGTTTAATTTTATAACAAAAATCACAAGAATAGTCAGGATTCTCTAAGCTAAAAGTAACTGCAATTTAACTTTAAAAAAAATTTGGAGGGTTGTTCACAAATTTAAAAAACATTACTGAATCAAAGGGCAACTCTGGGGTTCTCCCTCACTGCTATTCACCTTTGCTTCTCACCAGGTGCCCGCTATATCCTCTCAGGTGTATCCTTGCATCAACAGATAGGGTTATCAGAAACTCTAGAACCACAATCTTCAATGAAGAATTAGACAAACATCTTACCCCCTTTAGCAGAAAATGCCTGGCAGAAGGACACTGAACGAAACTGGGGCCTGGACAAATGACTGTGGCTGTAATAAGGTGCAATGATCATTGCCTAGCCTGGTCATAAATTCAAATCTTTTGTCTGATGCAGTAAGATCTGTTTCCAAAGCAAGAGGAGAAATTTGTCTTGGGTAGATATATTAGATTTTTTAGGATAGCTATAACAAAATACCACAGGTGTAAACAAGAGACCTTTATTTTTTCAGCAATCTGCAAGCTAGAAGTTCCAGATCAAGGTACCATCAAGTCTGGTTTCTTCTGAGGCCTCTCTCCTTGGCTTGTAGATAGCTGTGTTCTCCATCTTTCTATTCTGCATTCACATGTTTATCTGAATCTTTTTCTATAAGGACATCAATCATATTGAATTAGGGCCCACCTATGTGACCTCATTTTACTTTAATTACCTCTTTAAAGGCCCTATCTCCAAAGGCAGTCACAGAGGTAGTGAATCTTAGGACTTCAACATACTTTGGGGGGAACATAATTCTTCAGCACATAACAGTAGATAACTCTGACAGGAGGCAACAAGCACATGCCTGATAAGCAGGCTCCTGTGTGACAGGTGCTCTGCTAAGCAGACTTTATCGCAGAATCTTTCCAAGAGTCTTCTAAGGTTTACACAATCATTACCCAGAATTTTACATATGAAATTAAAGCTTAGACGAGCTAATGTTTTGTCCAAGGTAATAAGGAAAGCTAAGATTCAAACCCAAGTTTATCTGATTCCAAATCCTATATACTCAGCAACTACATTGTAATTACAGAAGTTGTTTTGGGTTTTGTTTTGAGTTTTGAGTTTTGCTCTGTGTTTGTATTTTTTGTAAAGGTGAAAACTTATGCTAAAACAATAACAAATTTAAATCCTATAATCTTCTGCATTACAGATTTTTGAGGGCCTTATAGAAACTAATTTTCAAATTGTCTTTTACTTGGAGAGCTGCATTAATTGGAATTAATTAATTAATTGCAAAATTGTCTTATTTTTTCGGACAGTGGATAACTAAAGATCATTTCAGTTCAGTGGCATCTATAAATGGTCTTATACTCCTGTCCAAAATTCCATATATTTGCATTTCAGCTGAAGCATTTCTTAATGTCGATATTGTATTTCCCGAACACTGAACTGCAGGAAACCATTTTTTTAAAGGTAATTTTAGAACCTCATCATAAAAATAAACTGCACATTCATAACATACAATAATAAAAAGTACATTAATTGTTCATTTTCATAATGTATGTACACTAGTCTTTTGGGGGCAGAGAAGTTTGTGGCTGGCTATAATCAGGCTAATTCTTTATAGCAAATAAAAGGGGGAAAGAGGGCTATATTCACTGTTGATGATCTATGCTCCAGATCAATAACTGAAACCTCACATAACACAAGAATACTAAGCATTTTCATTTCATAATAGGTTGTGGAAAGTGACCACACGTTTCATTTCCTGACTTTGTGGTAGTTTGGGGCTTTCAGTGGCTCCATCAACATAAAGAAAATGAGAGTCTAGTGATCTTCACCTTCACAGTCCTGCAAAAATACATGGAAAAAACTAACAATCGGGAGGAAGCAGACAGATCTATATGGTAGTTCAAGTTTCAGACCAACTCCATCTCCACATGAGCTTTTACTTTATTTCAAAGTGCTTTCAACTTCTAAGTGTTATATAGGCCAAACTATTAGAACTTGAAACCTATTTGTTCTCTAAAAATGAATGATGCTGCCTTGTCTTTGAGCAGAGAGAATGTCCTTTTGAAATCAGTTTGTTAAACTAACTTCACTGAGTTCATCATCTCATTGATGAGTATCATTTAATATTCAATTAAATTAGTTTTAATTATTGTGGAAAATTAAATGTTCAGAATTAAGACCTTTATCACATTCTCAGCTCAACCTTTTAAAAGAATGAGACTGATAGAATGTCTGATTTTTTTTTTTCTAGCTTTATTGGGGTGTTATTGACAAAATTATTGTATATTTAAAGTATACAGCATAATTATTTAATAGTCATATATATTGTAAAAGAATCCCCACCATCATATTAATTAACACATTCATCACCTCACATAGTTACCTTGTTTTTTTTCTTCCTTGGGAAAACTCTTAAGCTCTTAGCAAATTTCAATTATACAATAATGTTATCAACTATAGTCACCATGTGTTATACATTGGATCCTCAGATCTAATTCATCTAAAAACTGAAACTTGTACCTTTTTACAGTCTCTTCCTACTTTCTCATACCCCACCCCTTGGGAATCATGATTCTACTCTGTTTCTATGAATTTGAGTACTTTTTTCTTTTTCTTTTTTCTTTTCTTTTTTTGATTCTATATATAAGTGACTCCATGTATTTTTTGTCCTCCTCTGTCTGGCTTATTTCACTTAGCACAGTGTCCTCTTATTGCAAATGATAGGATTTCCTTCATTTTTAAAGGACGAAAAAATATATTTGTGTATTTATTTATATATATTTCATATATATTATACATATGTGTGACAATTTATATATTCATCTGTTGACAGACACTTGGATTGTTTCCATATCTTGGCTATTGTGAATAATACTGATGTAGACATGCGAGTACCAACATCTCTTTAAGATAGTGATTTCATTTCTTTTGGATATATACTCAGAAGTGGGATTGCTGGATTATATGATAGTTCTATTTTCATTTCTTGAGGAACTTCTGCACTGTTTTTCACAGTAACTATGCAGGTTTACATTCCTACCAACAGTGTACCAGGGTTCTTTAACTCCACATCTTCAGCATTTGTTATCTCTTATATTTTTGATAATAGGAATCCTAAAAGGTGTGAAGTAATATCTCTTTGGGGTTTTGATTTGCATTTCCCTGATGATTAGTGATTACAGTAACTTTTCATGTATCTGTTGGCCATTTGTATGTCCTCTTTGGAAAAATATTTATTCAGATCTTTTGCCCATTTTTCCATTCGGGCTATTTAATTTATGTATGTATGTATGTATGTATGTACATACGTACGTATTGCCATTGCCTTGTAATGAGTTTCTTGTATATTTTAGCTATTCGCCCCTTAGATATGTGGTTTGCAAATATGTTCTCTCTTTCCGTTGGTTGCCTTTTCATTTTCTTGATGGTTCCTTTTTCTACAGAGAAGGTTTTTAATTTGATGTGGTCACACTTGTATATTTTTGCTTTTGGTTGCCTTTGGTTTTTGTTTCAAATCTAAAAAATCATTGCCGACACCAATGTCAAGAAGTTATCTGCAGTTTTCTTCTAGGAGTTTTACAGCTCTAAGTCTTATTTTCAAACCTTTACTCAAACATTTTGAGTTGATTTTTGTGTCTAGTGTAAGATAAGGGGCCAGTTTCATTCTTTTGCATATGGTTATCCAGTGTTCCCAACACCATTTATTGAAGACTATCTCAACTATACATTCCTGCTTTATTTGTCAAAAACAAATTGACCATATATTCATGGATTTCCTTTTGGGCTCTCCATTCTTTTACTGATTTACATGTCTGTTTTTATGACAAGACCATCCTATTTTGATTACTATATTTTTCAATAAATTTTAAATCAGGAATAGGGATGCCTCCTGCTTTTTTCTTCTTTCTCAAGATTGCTTTGGCTAGTCAGGAACTTCAGTGTTTCCATACAATGTCTGATCATTCTTAATGTTCTCATGACCTAAGAGTCTGATTCACTCAAAAGAGCTGCCAGGATGGCATAATAGCAGATTATGTGAGTGTGTGCATGTGTGTGCATGTGTGTGTGTTTATTAGGATGTAATGTTGGAAAATTAGCAAGATAATAGTAACAAAGTAAGACAAATGATTAATATTAAAATTAAAATGTTAATATGTTGATTTTTATTACAAAGCAGTGTAAGATAACCTGTATTTGATTTCTAATGTATTGATATAATGACTAAAATGGTAAAAATATTCTGGAATACCCCTGGCAGTACAGAAATAATAGAAGTGAATGAAATACCAGCACATGATCTGTACAAAGCATAACCATTTCGAAGCCTTGGAGTGATTATACTTGCTAATTCTTGTGTCTGGGGGCTTACTAACAGCATAGCCACCTAGGCACAAGAAAGAAAGAAAAAATTTTTAGAGGCTCTTTTATTTGCTCTCTTGATAAAACAAAGTCTTTATCTCTAAGTTGCCAAGAAAAGTCTAGCTACATTGTGATCCTGACTTAAGAGCACCATATTAGCATTGCTCCTAATGAGAAAAAAACAGAAGAGATTTTCATCACCATTGATCAAACTTGACCTCAAAGTGGCAAAAACTTTGATGCCTACATAACCAAGGTGATACATACATCTTTTATTTCTTGGTGCTACAGGTTATTATAATGACACACACATATTAAGTTTGTATTACTAAGTAAACCTTAGAATCTACTGGAATGTTATATAGCCCTAGCTGAACTTCATATATGACCTTTGGTCTATACCAGGCGTAAGCAATAAAGATCATTGTTTCAGTCTGTTTTAATTTTATTTCATGATTCCATTTCAGAAAGGTTTAAAACATGTTTAAATGCCTGATGTACACAACCCTATATTATTTTGATTAATTGCTGGCAGTTTTACAAAATGTTTGTTTTTAATTACCAAAAGGAACCAATCCATATTAAAAATTAAATGGTTGCAGTTTTTTAAAACTCTGGATGCTTATTAAGCTAGAGTTAACCATAAAAACATTTTTGGCTCCCCTACAACAGAAGAAAGATTTATCTAAGCTACACTATTAAAAAATCCATTTAGGCTGTCAACAAGTATGTCAAATATCAACCGAATATGATTTAAAGATTCAAGGCCATAAAAGAGAAATATCCTTGGACTGTTGTACAATCTATATGGTTTCAAAGAATCAGAGGAGAGTGACAACCTGGCACAAGAAGAAAAGGAAGATTGACAGTTGCATGGGGTAGTGAGTTTGAGGGCTGGTCAAGTTATCCTGCCAGTGCCTGTTTTTCAGGGCCAGCCCAGCTATGACCGCCATATCCTCCAATTCTGTTTCTTCTACATGTGCATTCTTGTTCAGGTTCTATGCCAGTTCACCTTTACAATTATGGTTTTATTAGTCTCATTTTAAGTATATTTTAAAACGTAATTCCATTTCTCTTTTCCCCCAAGACTATTTTTCTTCTATTAAATACACAGGCATTGATCATTTGCCACAATTTCTAATGGATAATAAGTGATAAGAATTTGATTCACATCCTTAGGGAACTCACAGCCTAGCAAACATCTGGTAAAACTATTAAGGGATAGCTAGACCATGAATAAATTTTTACAATGTCATGTTTTCAACATTTTTATTCCTAAATTCCTCTAAATGCATTATTTAATCCTAATAGTCTCTCTTTTCATAGGTCAAAATTATTATTCTTCATTCATACATAAGTAAAATAACATGCCTTGATTTTTTGATCCAACTGATATGCCATATTTAAATAAATAGTTATATATAATAAACATGAGAGTATTATCTCAGAAATTATATTCTTTGACTTCCTAGTGAAATCGTGCTACTTACTCCATTTTCTTAGATTCCAATATCTTTAAGGAATCAAACTTACATTCGGCAGTAATCCCACACCAAAAAAAGACGGAGATAAACTCAAAAGAAAATTCAAGAATTTTGTGTATATAAAAATAAAGCACTGCAAATGTAGTGTTCACTAAATTCCCTTTGTGAAATTGAAATATTTACTTAATAATGATGTCCAGTAATTTCTCCCCTAATGTAATACAATAACTAGGATATGTTTAGTACACAGAATTATACTCAGAATATAAGACAAATAAACACCTCTTGGTATAGCTGTCAAGGTCATGGCACTGGTGTCTTTTTATAAAAGCTTTAATCCACAGTAAAGTTCCAGCAATGAGGCTACCTTCTGACTCCTGTTTTAGACGTGGTTGGGGACTCTAGTTGAGTCAATCCAGATATTCCATTTTAAGAACATGAAATTTTGAACCCAGAGACATGGAAAAGGGAAGTTTAAAGGGTTGAATCATATTAATAGTGGTACTTTGTTAAGCAGCCCATGGCTGGCTATTGCTGAGGGCACTGAATCTGCCATAATCACAAAACTTTTAAAATATAAATTGTTCACCTCTTCCAAGAAGTCAAAGATATATCCATTATCTTTCCAATACATTGTCTTTTATGTTTGACTTCAAAAGTAATTGCTTTGAGAGATAATAAAATAGTAGACTTTTGAAGGAGCTAATAGTGATCCCAGTTATTTCATTCAAAATGAACTTTGAAGATAAGGAACCTGAAGCAGAAAGAGAATAATTATTTTGTCTAAATTTATGGAAAATAATATACGTATTTTAAATTAGCATTTCCTCAATACAATGTGATGAGGTAAAAGTTGGTATATTTCATCTTTTAAGAATATTATCTCTAAATAGACTTAATTTTTTTTTTCTTTACACCTACAGTACCCAGTCTTCTTAAGTGGTCTCCCATCCAAGTACCAACCAGGCCTGACCTGCTTAGCTACAAAAGTCCTTGAGGAGGACTTTGAGGATGCTAACCATACCTTTATTATTTTGTTTATCAGTGAGCAAAGCTTCATCTGTATTTGCAGCCACTCCCCAGCGCTAGCTAGCATCACCACCTCAGCTCCACCTAAGATCATTAGGAATAAGACTCTTATAGGAATACTGGTCCCTCATGCCAAAAAAGGTTGGGTATTGCTGTATTTGGACATACATCTGCATTACTAGAAATTTCTCAAAGAAATAAGTGCCAGTCGTGCCAGCTAGGAGATTTCCAGGCAGGCAGGTAGGTATGCATACACATTATTCAGTCATGGTCTAGTAGCAAAGCTGGAGGAATGCATGGGACTAAGCCAAGGAGTCTTCCCGAGGCCCAGGAATTCCCTCCTCCTTGCTTACCCTGTGTCAGTCAAGTGACACACCCACATCAAACTATATCCAATGCAAAGGAACTTCATTCAGGCCTTGTTTGCTCATAATGTTTCCTGCTTTTACCAAATTCATCTCTTTTAGATTGACTGGCTTTACCTGCAGGCCTTCATGATCATTTTAAAATGCTTCTTCATAATTAATCTTTTATTGACATTTTTGTTTTTATTCCTTCTGTGGTCTTCCATCTGCTAGATTTATAATACAAAGGTCTTGTTACCATACTAGTAGAGAGGGATTAATAAAAATGTGGTATCTGTCAATAACTGTCACCACTATCATACTGGAGTTAGTCCCAGGTAAAAGCTAAGTAGAGAAGCAGGAGACACAAGAGTCTTGAGGAAATTGTCTACCTTGCTTATTTGACCTAGAGCTGGTCTTTATCTCGCCACTAATGTACAATTGGATTAGGTAATGCAAACTGCTCCTGGTTGTTTAGTCATATTTCTATCTGAAGAGTCTGATATATAAACTCAGTTAAAAATGCAAGAGGTTGGAAGGTAACCACAGATTTTAAACCCACAGTTGTAGTAATTTATCCTCTCAGGAAAGATATACTAGCTAGGGTGATATTATAAATGGAAAATTATGAGGGAAGGGAGTCATTTGAGCCTGAATAACTCTGAAACCAAGTAATAACTTCACAAATAGGACTTTCAGATGAAAAAGATTTATGTATCAGGGAGGAATAAGGTGAAATAAATATTCTGAATAGAGTACAAAATTTTGCATGTGGAGACAAATGCTGAGATGACACAGCATATAAAATCAGTGATTCTGATATTCGTTTTCTTTTCTCTTCTAATTTTTTTTTTTTTTGAACTGTTTCTTTTTCTTCCCCTGGAGCTTCAGTATCACCTTAGGTTCTGGTCCTCCTCTCGTTTGTTCTTTTCCTTGTTTATAAACTTACTGAAGTAAGTCATTTATTCACAGTCTACTCCTTAATATATCTAGTCCCAACCATGCTCTTACGCTCTGTATAAATTGTAAAGACACTTGGGGATCCAGCACTGGAAGAGAAATGAAAACGTAGCCTTTGGTCATTCTATACACACATCCCTTCTGCCATATCCTCAACAAATGGTGGTTTGACATATAGCTAAAGCCTTCCTGTAACAGAACATCTCACAATTTTTAAAAAGTTCTTCCATGTATTGGACAGAAGTGGGCTCTCTGAAACTTTTGTATACATTTTTCACTTGACTCACAGCATCTATATATATTGAAAAAGCATAGCACTCCCTCTACATTACAATACTTCAAATGTCCAAAAGTAATCGCCATAGCTCCTGTACTATACTGCAGGCTAACCATACCTAATTTTTCATTCATTCCTCATGTGACATGGTTTGAGGTGAATTGAGTATATTGCAAAATAATGGTTGTAGATACTTCCCATCTCTGTATGCACATGACTTTGCAGCTTGTCACAGAATTATTCCTCTGCCACTTTGAATCCTGGTTTGTCTTGGGACCAGCTTTGACCAATAGCATACAGCAAGTGATGATAGAGTTTTGAGTATAATGCCCACGAGGCCTTATTGCTTAACATGAAATCATATTTTCTTGGAATCTGAGACATCCATGTAAAGAAGTCTGGGCTAGTCATCCTGAGGATGAGAATGGCTCAGCTCTCAGCCACCACCAATCTTCAGATGCATGAAGGAGGCATTCAGTATAAGTCTGGCCATCAAATGACTACAGGTGCAAGAATGACCACAGCCAGATTAGACCAGCAGAAATGCTCAGCTGAGTCCACCTTAACATGCTCACCTCCAGAGACACGAGCAAATAAATGATTGTTGTTTGAAACCACAAAATTGTTGTGTTTTGTTACCGAGCAATAAATAACTAATACAGCAAATTGCCCATCACCCATTTTATAACTCCAACCTTTGGAGTATCTATTCCTTTGAAAGTATAGCACCCAATGCAGAATACGGTGTTCCCATTTATAATCTGTCTAAAGCAGAGTAGATCAAAATTGTCCTCTCCTACATTATACATAAATTATTTCTGCTATAGAAGTTTTAAAATTGCTCTAAATTTTAAGGTATCACATTTTCTGATCTCCATTACAATCATTCTTTATATATAAAATACTATGAAAATATTAAATATGCTTGATACTTTATGGATTTCTTTTGAAATATTAATAATTTCTCAAATGTTTTATTATATATTATTATTATTATTATTATTATTTTGATAATTTATCTTCTTTTGTCTTGTCTCTTTCTGAAAACTCTATTTGTTGAACATCAATCATTTAGGATCAATCCCCGAAGTTTTTTTTTTTTCTTTTTTTCACTTCTTTGTTTTAATTTATGAGATGTTTCTCTTTGAATCATTTTTTTAACTTTAAGAGGTTTCTCTTTTTGCTATCACTGTTCTTTTATAATATCACCATTCCTCATTTAGAGATATAATAAATATTCTCTCTCTAATCATATTGAATGTAAGTTTTCATTTATATTCTGTATTGAGTCTGTTTCCTCTAGGTTCCTACTTAAGGGACTTGTTTTTTGTTTTTAATTTTTTGTTTGGTTTCTTTTTTTTAATGTCAGATACTTTCTTTAAATAATTGTTGATTACAAGACATAGCTAACAAGTCACATTTAGCAATAAGATGCTGAACAGCTGAGAGGAGCTATGGAGGGTGGGGTGAGATTGGAGAGGAGAGAAAGGGGGAAAAGTACGAGTGCTTAAATTGAGTAATTTGGACCCTCCTATGTCAATATATAGTATTTTTGTGATTTCTCTTTTTTCTTCAAGACTATCGAATTCTCAAGAGAAGTCTCCTCAGGATTTATGGCTGGCGTTCTGAAAGAAAGGTGGGAAACAAAGCCTAGAGTATTCATTGTGCTGACTGTAACTTGCTTTCCATTCCACTGCTCTCTCCAGCTCTCTCGCTGGACTGAGCGTCCCCAAGCCCTAAACTTCTCATTACATATTTGTCACAATTTCTTCAGAGTAAACTTCCAGTCCCTACTGATTATGGAGGCATCGAAGGGATGCAGGGCTGTGAGAGAGTTGGAAATCTGAAGGTAGAGAGGAGGCAATTATACATTTTACGTGCAAATCATAAACCAATATCCTATTGTCACTATTATTCCCCACATCATAACTTCCTTATTAACTTCAAGTGCTGAGGAGCCAGAATTTTACAGTTCGAAGTTTGGATTGGCCCATTCTTTACTCATGGCCTCCTCTGCTAGTGCCTTACACTTAGCCTCCTCCACGAATCTAAGTGAGTCACCACCACACCTTCTGTCTCCAAGCCTCCAAATATATGCTTAGAATTCTTGCCTATCAATTTCTCTCCTCCAGTTCTCTGCAATTTTGCAGGTTTTACCTTTTTAGATTATTTTATTGGCATTTCATTGAGATTCCCAAGAGGCAAATATGAGCAATGAGGCAAATGGGTGTGGGGTTCAAAAGTTTAAAAATATTTGTTTTTAAGTTGAGAAAGGAAATAATGTGCTCTTTAAACCCCATATATTGTCTAATTCTTCTGTTTTCTTGCCTAAAAATAAGAAATAATAATGAGAGAGGGGAGAGAGAGAAAGAGAGAAAAAAAAAGTCCAAGAAGGTTAATATAAGTTTATTTTTAAAAAGATATGCCAACTCAGCAGGTCTATAGATATCACTTAGAAAAACTAGAACCCACAGACTTTAATGGTGATTTGGTGATTTTATTAGCAGAACTGAAATATTCCTGAACTGAAAGGCCACAGTATATTATTCTCTTGGGGCTTCATCGTCAATCATCGTGCTTTAGATTAGGGTCAACAAACTATGGCCTATGAACCAATTGCCTGTTTTTGTAAATAAAGTTTTATTGGAACCAAGACACTTCCATTCACTCATGTTGTCTATGGCTGCCTTGGTGCTATAAACATTACTAAGTACACAAGAATTGAGTAGTTATAAAAACAATTACTATCTGGTCCTTCACAGAAAAACTTTGCTTATACCTGTTTTATATGGCAAAGCTCCAGGAATACAAGAATTGTTACCTATTTGGTTAAAAAAAAAATAAGTGGAGGATCAGATATGAAGAGGAGCAAATGTTTTATCTTTATTTCTGAATTAAGTAAAAAAGATTATGCTGTCTCTTAAGTATAAAAGGCAAGTAAAAACAATGTCTTGTGTATAGATTTTACTTGTAACATATTAAAGTCAAAATCTATTATAATGAAACTCTTAATATCATTAATTACATAAAGAATCAAAGTATTTAAGAACCTGATTAAATTCTTTTACTTTAATCATGGTGGACTCCACACTGTACAGGGAATAAAGGACACCTGAGTTTGAGTCTCATCTGTGCTATTAATATACTCTATGGCCTTGGGCAAGTCACAATCCTTCTAGACTTAGGTTTCCTTGTCCATAATGACAGGGGATTGAATTGCATGGCCTTGCATTGCCTGTGATTCTCTAATGTTGTAAAAACTGTGAAGTTAATAGCTTCTTCCCTGCACAAAATGTTATTAGGCTGTTCCACTGGTTTTAATATTTAAAAGAACAGTGTCAAGCACTAAAATGAAGAATACCAAAGCTGTGGCGATATTATGATTTTCTACTTCTATACTTTATTTGGGTTGCCTTAGAAAAATCATTTATGCAATTCCATGCCCCAGTTTCCTTTTTACTAAACCAGCAATAATAGTTTTTGTATTTTTAGGATATCAAGATATACTATTCTTTTTGGAAAAGCTATTTGGAAAGACTTGGAAGAAAAGAAGTACATAAATATTAAATTCTTATTTTTAAATTAATTTTAGGCTATTATAATTTTAAAAATACTTAACCTCACCCTTTAAAATATTACATATAGAATGCAAATTAAATGCTAAATTTTACATAGTCCTTACTCATGTGTGAAAAAATTAGATATTCTGCATCGTAGACAACTCTTCTGAAATAATGTCACCATGTAATATCACTGTTAGCTTTCCCAGCCGAGAAATGCCGTTTTCATGAATAGTGATAAGAAAGGAATTTGAATGGAATTTTATATTCTCATGCCTTGTTACATAAAATTGTCACTCAGAACTATAAATTTTATCCCTTTTATACCACATATAAACTATCACTTGCAAATGTGTAGCATAGATTTAGATGCATTTCTTCCTATTTAATTTTTAAATGTCAAGTAAACAATGTTAGGTAAAGAGAACTCCAAATATGATCAGTTAGTATTAAATACATTTAATCAAAACCATGATCCTTTCCTATTAATATATAATATTAAAAACCTTACTATTTATGCACTATACAGAAATTGGGAATGTTTGCTTTAGTAATCTAACTTAGAGTAAAATTTTTACAGAATAAGAATTTCAAAAGGCCTGAACCTTTTAATAAGATGGTAAAATTACTTCTTTTTAAATAGTATTCCTTAGAGTTTGATAACTTACACTAGTAATTATAATACAAATTTTATCTTGATATTTATGTAGAAAATATGATTTCATATTAAATGAGCTTAAATGTCTTTGGGAGATGGTGATTTTAAAATACTCTAAATAAACATAATATTCGGTTACTTTAAAAAAATCCATTTATCTGTAGATAGTGTAATGGTCAGGAAAATGCAGGGCTGTTGTAGAAGATCTTGTCATTATCTACTGAGTTGAAATTAATTATTGAATAGTGATGAGGTATCTATAAAGTTAATTAGAAACCGGCAAGGCCTTACCTTTGAAGGAATTTATAAAAAATGACTAATGAACGGTCTGGTTGAACAAAGATAATTACTTTATCAAAATGGAATTCTTATATATTTTCGTCCTTTAGAACTTCTCACTTCCTATCATAATTCCCTCAGAACAGACTGATGATGTATATTGTTTTAGTCACAATTTAGGACCACATTTCTGGTCTTGCTCCTATAATAATGGTATATTTTACCCATATCCTATTATTCCAACTTTTCACTTCATTTATAAAGACTTTTCAGGTTGTCTATAGCTTTCCTTTCAAGTTCTTGTGAAGCTCTATCTGGTTACCTTTCATAGTAGTTCACTCTAAAAGGTTTATATTTAGCCTTAAGTTTTTTGTTTTTCATTTGAATTCATACTTTAACTTTTTACATGGAATTTCTCTTCTGATTATTCTGAGCTTTGTCACCACCGTGACATTCTTTTCTTAACTAATGAACAAGCTATGGGATCATTGAGCTTCACTTCCTACCTGCTGATAAAATTGTAACTGGTCAAGAGAATCTTTTAGTTCAGAAAGCCAGCTCCATATGACTCCTGAGATACTTTCCACCATGCACGATGCTTTAAATTCATGGTAATACATTAATTACATAGCCCACTCTCAGCAGCAAGACTAAATATGCTACTGATTTCAGGACAACAGTAGTTTTATGTGAAGCTGACAAGAGATCATTACCACCCTTATTGCTTCAGACAACTTCTTAGCATTTAAATACAAATTAAAAAAAAAAATCCTTATGTATCTAGCAAAATATAGTATTGCTGACACATGAAATAACAAAGAAGCCAACATAATTAAAACAGAGTGAACAAAAGGAAAATTGCAGGAGTGAAAGTCAAATGTGTAATGGAAGAGGCGCAGTTCATTTGCGGTAGGACGCTTTTAAGTTGGATTCTAATTTTGCCCACCTTCTGGTATTCATGTTCTTGTTTACCACACAGTGCTTTGGTGTGGGCTGGACTTAGTGACTTGCTTCTAATTAAGAAAATACAGAAAAAATCATGGGCTATCACTTCCAAGATTAGGTTACGAAAGACGCTGGTTTTCAATTTGTTTGCCTTCTTTTACTATCATACTTGCTCTATCTAATGGAAGCCAGCTGCCATGTTGTAAACTGACCTAAGGAGAAGCCTGTGGCAAGAACTGAGGGAAGCTTCCATCCAACAGTCAACAAGGAACTGACATCTAAAAACAACCACACAAGTGAGACTGAAAGTGGATCTTCCACAATGGATTCTTAGGAGACAGCAGTCCCTGGCAATACCTTGATTACCACTTTCTAAGAGATGCTGAACCAGAGGAACCAATTAAGTTGCACCCAGATTCCTGACCTACAAAAGCTGTGATATATAAATGTTTGTTGTATTAAGTCTCTAAGTTTGGGGTTAAGTTGTTATATAGCCAAAGATGACTAATCTATGACCAAGATTTATAGGCCAGTGTGACTATTTTTCATCTTTATAGGAGAGAGAGAAAGCTATTGAAAATTTTGGACAGAGGAGTGGTGACTTACATTTAAAAAGATTATTCTTGTTACTGCATTGGGAATGGCTTTAGGGGAATAACGACATAAGCAAGAAGAAGAGTATCTTAGTCTTTTCAGGCTATTATAACAAAACATCATAGACTGGATAGCTAGCTTATAAACAGCAAAAATGTACTGCTCACAGTTATGGAGGCTGGAAGTGTTAAGATCAGAGTGCTAGCATAGTCAGGTTCTGGTTACTGTTTCTGTGCTGCAGCCTGCTGACTTTTTGTTATATCCTCACATGGTGGAAGGAGTTAGTAAACTCTTGGGGTCTTTTGTAAGAGCACTAACCCTATTCATGAGGATTCTACTTTCATAACCTAAGCACTTCCCAAAGACCTCACCTGTTAATACCATTACACTGGGCATTAGGATTTCAACACATGAATTTGGCCAGAAACAAACACTCAGCTCATAGCAGAGTTAAGAAGCTATTGCTCTAGTTCAAGTAAGAAGATAGAAGTCTGAACTAAGGTATAAGCAGTGGAAGTTATAAGAAGTGGTCAGAATCTGAAATATTTGAAGAAAGAGCCAAGAGGATTTGCTGAGTTATGAGAAAGAAGGGGAAAAGTTAAGAATGTCTCTAAAGTATCAGACAAGATGTATCTGCACCTTAAGAAATATGGAAAGCTATGAGATAAGTTTGGAGGTGATGAATATAAGGAGCTCAGTTTGAGACCTGTTTATTGATGCCTAATAGACATCCAAGTAAAGCTTCAAGTCATCAATTGAATGTATGGGTCAGATGATCAAGGGAGAGGGCCTAATTGCAAATATGAATTTGGAAATATTCAGACTACCTATGTATCCAAGCCTCAAGAATGGATAAGCTTATATATCAACAGAAAAGAGAAAATCTAAGGATCAAACTGGGGGTCAGCCCCAGAATTTACAGATCAGGAAGCTAAGGAGAATCCATCAGAAGAAACCTGAGAGGAAATAAACTAAGGAAATAAGGAGACCAGTAGAGTGTTATATCCTGGAAGTCAAGAGAAAAATTTATTTCAATGCATCGTGTTTAAATATATCTGTTAAATGCTGCTGGTAGCTCAGATACCATTCAGAACTGGGAATGGACCATTAGTTTTAGTAACATGGAAGTCAGGTTGCTTGGTGACCTTGATAAGATAATTGATAGACAGGGTGAATTGAAGGAAGAATAAGTAGAGGAAAATTTTTTTAAGTATAGAAAAAATATATGATGCATAGTGCTGTAAAGAGAAGAAGAGGAAACAAGTGGTTGCTTAAGGAATAAGTGGGGTTAAGAGACTTCTTTAAACTAGGAAAAATAATAGGAGCGTTGCATGCTGATAATTCATTTAAAGAATATAAGTAGTTGCCAGAAAATGAAGCAAAAGTTGGAAATAGAAAGTCATTCCATGAAAAAAAAAAATGCGTGTAATTTCGAGGAAGAAACTAGTTTGTCATAATTATTTTTAAACTAAAAAACAGATTTTTAAAATTCTACCCTGAATATTGACTGGAAAAAAAATGCAAGTAGGAGCACAATCTTATGAGGGAGCCATAAAGCTCTTTATTAAAAGACTCGATCTCTCTCTCCGTATTTTTAAATCCATTAAGGAAATATTTGTGACTTTTTACTATTGCAAAACAAATAAAATTATAGTTTATGATTCAGTATATGCAACTGATGTGATTTTTATTTCCTGTCACCTTCACAACAATTATGTAGCACGGCACAGTATTTTTCCCCCTTATCTCTAGCAGTCGTTCTCAGACCCTGCTGTAAGAACCACTTGGAGAGCTAAGTGAAAAATGAAGATTCTTTGCTCATAATGTCCACAAATGATTTGATAGGTTTGGCATAGTGCCCCAAATCTGCAGTTTGACCAAGGTATTTTTGATACGCATGCCCATGCAATTTTGATGAGATAGTCTACACCATATGTTGAGAAAATCTCTTAACAGGGCTTTGAGATTAGGATGAAATATTAGCTCAGACTTGCTATACAGTTGGGGGCCAGATGAAGACATGGACTATAGTAAAACTGAAAGGCTCCCAGGCTCCAAACACTACTGGATTAAAATACTGGCAAATTTCATGTTTTAGTTATTTGATCCTTTGATCCTTTTCATATATCCTGTGAACAATAAAAAAAAGAAAAAAAAGTTTTGTCTTAACTGATATTAAAGAATTATTTAAAGGTCTTCGTTTTGAAGTTTTTATGCCTAAATGGGAAATATCTTAATAGAAACTTAAAGCATTTATAATACAAATGTTTGTTCTGAATTTAGTAGTGCTAAGTACCCAATTCTCAAATATTCAGAACAATTTATCAGATTCATAAGTTACCCATATTCCTTACAAGTGGCTCCTCTTCTATCCTTTTCAATTTAGGTTCTGTACATTTAATAGCCCATCAGAGAACAAAAAAAAAAAAAAAAGGAAGAAGGCTAACATGAAAACAAAATGCTCATGATCTAAATTCAGAATCCTTCATGATCTGTGTGTTTTGGTGTACTAAAATATGTAGAGCAGGGAATAGTTTGCCTTGAAGAAATGAAGTAATAAAGTGATAAGAATTTGGCCTTTAGTGTTATTCGTTGATAAAAAGTAGGGGACACACAATAGATACAAATACCAGAAAATGGGCAACACTTAAGACTTAAGTGTTAAGAATTTAACACTTAAATGTAAATTTGTTCATCGTTGCTATTTGGGGTAAGGAACTGTGCTAGAAACTTAGAATATTAAACACAATGCTTGTCTTCAGAGAGTTTGTAGTTTAATTTAGAAAGACAAATTGACAACTGCTAAATAATTTACTAAGGGCTATGGTTGAGCAACACACGTGGTACTCTGGAAAACTGAGAAAGAAAATCTAGCTTAGACTAAGGTAAGGGTTGGAAATGCTTCCTGGGTAAGGTAGTCCTGGGTTCTAGGTGAGAAGTTGTGTACAGGAAGGAAGCAGAACTGGGATGGAATTTTAGACGGAAGGATATAGTGTGCACAGGCATCAAGGTGTGTGCTGTGTATGAAAAACTGAAAGCAGACTAGGAAGTTGAAGGAGTCAGTGCGGAAAAATAGAGTTAAATCAAAGATGGATCTCATGCCAACCAAGGAGTTTAAAGTTGATTCTGAAAGTCACAAGAGATCAATAAAGTGGAGGCCTAAGGATTAGACTCACCTACATATACACTAGGTTTAAACAATGCAGTGTTAACAAGTGAAACTTGAGTTAGCTTTAAAAATCAGAAAAATTTGTATAGAATCCAGATCCTCAGTCTGCAAATGAGGAAATTGGTGCAAGGGATAGTCAAGGTTCTGCAACTGGTTAGGAGGCAAAGCCAGAATATGAATCCAGAAGTACTGGCTGCAGAGCTTTCGGACATGATCATTGTATTATGATCAAGATATCTAGGCTTTGAAATCCCATGGGGTGTCCAACTTACAGGCCATGGTATATCAAGGAAAAGTTAGAAACTATGATATGACAAATATCAGAAAAGTTTCCACTTGCCCTTCTGTTAGGTGGGTTATGATAAAAGAAGTTTAAATTTGGAAAAGAGTAGAGAGTATATTGGGTCTTGAGGTTTTAAAAATCTTTTTGAATGTTTCCCTCTCAGTTTGTCTTATGCAAAGGTATTATCCAACTCCCCATAGCAAAAAAATGGATATAATAGAGTTAATAGAATTTCCTGTGATCTTTCAGGTCAAATGGCCCCTGTAATACCTTAAAATACTGAATGGTCTTTACAGCTCAGTGAATGAATCCTGGTACCAATAACTTGGAAATTCATTTCTTCAAGATTGATGTGGGTGACAAGGCCATCAGAGTGGCAATGACGTGTTAGCTTTTATGAGAGGGTACTTATTTTCTTAATTTTCTGTGTGCTTTATGTTCCAGGACAGGAAAAATAATGAATATATTTTGTGCCCTTTGTATTTTAAAAGTGAACTGTATTTATGTTTGAAAATAAGAAGACTTAGAAAAGCTGAATGAAAAAAAGGAAAATTGTTGGTATTTTTACGACCAAGAGATAACCATTGTTAAACTTTCTATGTATCTCCTTCAAGACATGTGTATCTGTAAACATTTTTAAATTTTTATTATATACACATGTAAATGTTGGCACATTGCATAAACATTCCAATTATCATTCTAAAACATTATATAATATTTCGTGGCATGGTTGTGTCATCAATTATCAAATAAATCCTTAACTGTGAATCATTTAGTCAGTTCTAATTTTGCCCTGTTAAAAAAAATACGCTAAATTCCTACACATACATATACATAATAACACTTGCCGCTTTTTTTAATATAAATTTTTAAAAATAATTGTTAGCCCATGTGTGTAATTTAAACTTTTTGGTGCATACTGCCAAATTTCTTATTCATATTTTTCAACCAATTCATATTTCCATCATTGCTTTACTTTTTGTCAAACCCGGTTAATAGAAAAATAGTATCACATTAATTTAATTTTTATTTCACTGTTTTTATTTATTTTGATGTAGGTATGAGATTGGAATCTATTCATATATGTTTTTCTAAATTATTAGCTGATTATCTCAACACTAAATATTTGATTATGTTTCCTTCTAACTCAGGTACTACTTCATCATATTCTGTTATTATATATGTTGTTACATTTCTAGATTTTCTTTTACATTTCAATTATCTACCTGTTATTTGTGCTAATTTATGTTAATACTCAAACCACAATGTATTAATAATAATATAAAATGCATTTTAAGTTTTACCTCAAATACTTTTCTTGAAACAAAAATTTTGGACATATTCTTATAAGAAAAATCTAATTGGGATATTGCGTAGAATTGTGCTAAATTTATATATTCACTTGGAATGGATCGACATCTTTGCAATATTGAGTATTCACATCTGTTATCTCTCCATTTATGCAAACTAGTTATATAAAAATACTAATTTTCTATGTTTTTTTTATGTAAGTTCTGTCCATTTTTTAAGGTTCATTACTGGATATTTTTTGTTTTGTTTTTATTAGGAGTGGGATATTCTTTTTATTCTCAAAGTATTTTTTATTAAATGTAAGATTATTATGGATTTAGATGCATTTATTTGTATCCACTTTTTTTTATTTATACATTGGTTTTAAACAATTTTAGCTGATTCTCTTTGGTTTTTCAATAAATAATCATATCCTAAAAAATAGTTTGTAGCTCTCTTTTCGGTTTTCCATTTCTATATACAGCTGTCTGGCTCTCTTCACATTATCAAGTAGTCAAAAAGTTTACACGGAAGTGTAGACCAGAAGACAAATGTAGGGAAAGGGACCTTGGAGGGCTATCTGATGTACCTTCTGTCAAGGCCAAATGTTCAGCACCTATGATAAATGACTGTTTTAAGGGAATTAAAGAAATTCTGCAACTCTCATTTTAATTCTTCATCATATATCAGACTTTCTGTTCATGGTCCGAGTAAGCTTTTATTTTTTCCTTATTCTATAAGGGGTAATAAGTTCCCTGAGCATATAAGATAAACAAACAGCAAGCTATATTCAAATGGAAAGAAAAGAAAAGAAGTCAGTAGTCACTAGTACCGTAGCATAGTGTTTGGGACACAGTCAGTTCTAAATAAGCTTTAAATAAAAGCCACGTCTAAAAGGCCTAGAAAATAATAATAAAAGTTTCATAAGTTGACTTTTATTACTATGCCTGAAATTAAAAGGAACTTTTTCTAACACTAGCATCTTCATTTCCAGGAGCAAGAAAGAAATGTCATTACATGAAAGAATGTCAACTGATAAGAAAAGCAAATAAAAACTTTACTGTCACTTTAAAGTGACAATATGTTGTGATCACCTTTTGCTCATTCAATCATCTTCAAGAGCACATAACAATAAATAGTTGGGTTTAAAAATGCAAAATTATGACTGATGATATAGCAAATGTAATATCAAATTTTGTTGTTCATTTCTTCTTAAGTTTTAGATGGAAAAAAAACCCCTATTAATTGTTTCCTTTATACCTGTTTCTCAAATTAGGGAGAATTATTGTCTGTACTGGGTTGATAGGACTCTAAATATGGCCCATAACATATTTAATTCATTTCCTTTTCTTGAAGCAACATAAGCTAATACTGCTTCTATTATCATAGAAAATGTAGATAAATGACTACCCGATCAGTCTAAAAACATAGTAGTTTGAGCCAAGAGATAGTTAAGAAGAATGATGTTAAATCTGGCCTTTAGCATGTTTTATCATGGTCCATTTCTTTAGACAATTAATGCTTAGTTTTTAAGATCATGAATTTATTTTGAAATGTCAATTTTAAGACAGTGAGAGAAAAACATTCAAGGCAATGATAAGTCCCACTTTAAAGTTCTTGTGTTTCTACTTAAATGGTTATAATAACACATGCTGTAGAAATTTTCTATATTTATTTTAAAATTACTGCTATGTGCATATGTATTATTCTTGGTAGGATGGGCATCTTCATATCTAGGGCATCCCACTATGATGACTGATTATGTTCCAGCTGGTCTTTCTCTACTTAGGAATGAAAATTTTTTACTGGCGTAAATTTAATCAGACAATCTTGTTAAATGTGGCACTGGTCCCAATTTGTTGAAAGTTTTGAAAAGAGACAGCATAGGAGGAAAGACAAAAGCCACAATCTTTAATATCATGATCTTCTCCAATACGACTTCTAAAGTCTGACAGTCTTTGATTCATATTCTAAATGCATCACTTACTAGCTCTATGACTTTCAAAGTTCTGTGAAATCCCTTTACTCTCTGGTTTTCTGTAAGTTGGAGAATTATTATGAGGGTGAAAGGAGATACTGTATGTATATGCATTTAGCCAAGAGTCTCACGAGTGAAGTGGACAATAAATATTTCCTTCTAATATATTCTGATATTTTCCAACCAGTGTCAAAGAATGATTGCAAACCACCTGTATTATGATCACCTGAGGCACTTGCTAAAATACAAATTCTCAGTATCTCTCGGCACAAGCTATTTCAAGACTTCTAGGGTTGAGGCCTAGAAACCCATATTTTTCACTAGAACTCCAGGTGATTTTTATGCACATTAAAGTTTTTAAAACATTACTTAAATACTTGAATTTCATCTTTTAATGTTGCTGTATCATCTAGCAGCAACTCCATCATTGTATCTTATCAATATGCTACCTTCCTGGAAGAAAGCAAATGCATGCTGCTGGAGTTTGTATTTAAAGTGCCCACTTCCTCTCCCACCCACCCTAGCTCAGTCCCATTCAAAATTGCATCCAGTGTCCCTTGAGTCTTCCTCATCTCTCTTCTCTCTGCACATTAGCAGTTGGATCTTTCTGAAGTCCTCATTAGACACCTTGTTTTCAAAATCTTTTACTTAATCATTTTCTACATGATAAATTCTAAGTTCCTGATCATAGAAAACAAAATATTCAAAAATATGCCCTAACCCTCTTTTCAATCATATCTCCATCCTGTCCCTGACATAGTAAACTCCACTGAAGGAAAAAAAAAAAATCCCACCATTTCAAATAAATAGTTCTGCCCTGCTTCAGTGTTCTTTCTTTAGTCAACAATGACTTTAAATTTCTTCCCGTTGAAATCATGTCCACCAAGATCCAGTCTGAAGGCCACTTCCTCCCAAGAGTTTTTCCTAATCTCTCCAGCTGGAAGAGATTACCTTCTTAAAGCCCTTAGTTAGTTACACTTCTACAACACTTAAGGTTTTTCTTTTGGTTTTATGTCCTCTATTAGGTTTTTCGTTTCTTGTAGACAAATAACGTATCACCTCTTCTTCATTTCTCATCATTCTCAACATTAATTCTAGACTCAAGATGGTTATTCTGAAGTAACCCCTACATGAATAAATAATAGTAACACGTAATCTGCAATAATGCTTTTGTAGAGACACTCAACTTATGAAATATTTCTCCTTGATACTTAATAAGATTTATAGCTATGCATTTAGCTCTACTTATTATTAATAATACTAGGATGGTCAAACCTTACATTACTATTGAGCCCCTTCTATACAAGATGAAACAGTTTTAGGAAGTTCAAAATAAAAAGAATTTGGGGCTTAATTATTTCTCTTTTTTTTTTTCTTGAAAATAAATATGCAATTAGTTACTGTAGTACCATAGTCATACTTAAGAGCTTGGGTCTGAAAATTCAAGATGAAGAGTTGGTTAAGTATATTATTATAGCAAATTTAATGGTTCAATACTGAATTCTCTCTCTGTCATTTTTTATCTGTTTGGATTGCCTATTAAAAATTCTTAGACCAGTTTTATTATAAATTCCATGTGAAAACGAGCCTAATAATTGTGACTTTGTTTTTATTTTGCCACATTCAGCTTAATAATTGCTGTTTCTCTCTATTTTTTCCAGGAGTTCTGAAGAGGGTGACACATCAGATACGTTATATGCCCACAGTTGCCATAGGTACAGAACAGGTAGGGAGATCCCACAGGAAAATGGGCCCCCAAACTATCATTGCATCATTAAAAATAAAACATAAAAATCATTTATTCCTAGCTAAACATTTTGATTTTCTGCTGTCTCTGTAAGGTGGAGTAGAGAGGTGGGAAGAATGTTCTAATTTGAAGTAATTTGTAATGAAAAGAAGTTGTTATATAAAATTATTTAATGTGTTATTGATTTATTTTAACTAGGGTTCAGGTCTATATCATGTAAGAGCTATGTGCAAATTACTCTAAAATTATAGTCAACTTTGGCAGTGTTGTAGCTTTAAAAAAATCTTTGGTTTTCATTAGAATTATTTATTCCTATTCATAAAGAAAAGTATTTGAATTTTTCAAATACAAGGAATGCTGTATTGGTAAAAGTATGTGATGGTAAGAATGGGGATGTCCCACTCTGGTTCTTAATTTCACATCCTACAAAATGATGAATGCATACCGCATTAGTTCCAGGGGCCCCTCTTGATAATAAAGAATTGTACTTAGCCATTAGTTTTACATATCCATATTCATAACCATTAAGATACAGAGTATATTCATGATGGTACTAAGTGTGGAGCATGGAACAGGATAATTTATTGAGATATTATTTTGTTTTGTTTTCATTGCTAAGGAAGGATTAGAAAGAATAAGAGCTATTTTTACTTTGATATATCTTTTACTCTCTTCCTCATTCCAAAAAGTCGCCAGAATTTCTGTTTCTTTTTTTGCCTGAAGATAACCTTCCTTTCCAGCTTTTGGTTTCAAAAGCCTCAGTTTATTGAGGGGTTATGCTGGAAGCTGAAGAGAGAGGCAGAGTAGAGGGAAGATGCAGAGCGGGTGGGGGCAGAGGCATCAAAGTAGAGAAAGAAGATTGTCTTAACTGGGAAGGAGATGGATGGCTACTGGACGGGAATTATCATGGATCTCTGCTTCAGTCCTCGCTGAAAATCCAAGAATATGGAAGAAACTGGGGGAGGTTGGTTGAGTACATGGCACATCTAGGGAGACTGATCTTTAAGGACTTGGCAAAGATTCCTTTGGAACTACCTACCTTCGCAAAGAGGTCGTTGTTTACTGAACGTGTTATCAGAGTCATACCTGACCGAGGAACCTGAAGCCCTTCCCCCATTTTCCAGTCATCTTGTAAAACTCTTGGATGCCTGTGGTCCTAGAGAGGCAGACGAATGTTGCCAAAATGACTGAAGTTGGATCTCTTACCAGCCAAGCAAGAGGAGGCTTGGAATCATTCAGTTTACTTAATGACAACAAAGATAACATGACATTTCTTGCTCCTGTGTTTAGAACTGAAAATTTAATGGCAGCAAGTATTGAGCAATAAAAATACTTTCGAAATGAATTATAAACATGATTTTGAACAGTTAAGTTAGAATTATTTTCCTCTGCTACAAACATCTTGAATGTATAGTTTAAACTATATATGTCAAATAAATGTATATGTTCCATCAAAGTAAAAGAGTATTATGGTTTTTTAGAATAGATCATTGTAGATAATAATTGTCTAGAATTTTTTAATGCTCAAAAAAATTTAAAGTTCCCAAATCTTTTTTTACAAACCAATGGAATAAAACAAAAAAAAATCAAATCAATAATCAATAATAAATGATTTTAAAAACAGACAGCATTTTTTAGCACTTATTCATAAATATCACTACACATTTGAGAGATATTTACCTCCACTAAGCTTGCTTTTGTCAAGAGAGAGCCCTGTGAACTTGTCACCATTCCTAATACAGTGGTGGGAAAACACTCTACTGTTTTCAGGTATCCTAAACTCTAATCCTAATTTCTGACCATCATTCTGTGGCCTTGATTAAATTGATTAAATTGCTTAATTTCTTGGATTCTCAGTGGTATTATCTATAAATTACCAAGAGTGTGATAGAGATTCCAGCACTTCAGCCCACTTGAATTTCCTATAATAAAAGCAACTTTTCCAAATACTTTATTTCTCTGGGCTTTAGTCCGATAATCCTAAAACTGCCATCGTTATCTTGCCTGTGAGAGTTGGAGGAGTCACTGGAACAATCCTCTTTTTTAATGTCCTTGGAGTCCATTCGAGTTAAACAACAAGTGAATCTCAATACTACAGGATTAAACTCACACCAGTATTTACATAAAGGCAATATTACCTACACCTCGTTTTACTCACAAGAGGCCTTTCAAACCATTTAAGTTCTTTCAAAGAAAACTAAGACTCTCATATTAAAATAATTCAACATTGATGTCAGCTACAAAGGATGAGATCTGAAAGTATTTTACATAATGTGTTTTTTGAAATAAGCATCATCCTTTAGTCTATATATTGTATTCGATTCACTAAATATAAGAAATGTATGTTTGCCTTATTTTTAATTTTCTTAAAGAAGTAACCTTTTCTAAAAGCATATGTTAAACATGTGCCCACTGCTAACCAAAGGCACAGGATATCAAAGTGCCAGCATTCTTTTGAATTTCAAGATCTAAAATGTTTGCTGGAAATTAGTTCAATAACTATGCAATCACAATGCCATTTAAAAAAATTTGCACATTAGCCTTTATCAATGGGAATTGTTTTCATCAATATCTAAAGAGACTAAAACAAAGACATTCACTTGAATTTGGAATATGCAGATTTGTCTATAGAATTTGAGCACAAGAAAGAAAGCAGAGAAATGTAATTTTATTTTATAGTTAGGAAACCTGAGGCAGAGACATCATTAAATGAGTTCAACAAAACTTTATAGTAGGTAATGTTAAGTCCTGAACATAATGAATCTTAAGCCAGTTATCTTTCATTTGATGAAAATAGGTGAAGTCAGATGAATTAATTCTCTCAGCAAAATGTTCTGCTTATATTTTATATTTACTGAATATAAATGCAAGAATATTTAGTCACTAAAGTAAGTTTATGCTCACTCCTTAAAAAGACAATACTATAAATAAGTAACACAAAATAGATAATCTCATGGGGCATGCAACTTGTCTTATGAAGTGTCTTTGAAATTTTTACATCTAAACACCAAAGAAATCATATCTTTTGTTTCCTTAACTCACAGAAAATAAGCAGTCAAATTGTAGGAAAGCTTTACACAAATAGACGTATATCATTTTTCTCTCCCCCTCTACATTTAAAACATGTATTTATATTTGTATATAATAAACCTATATATTTATATGGATCTACCTTAAAGTACCCGTGTTTTTAATCCATAATTTTAAATTATCAACCCTTTATAGACCACAAAAGTATGCCCACATGTAGGACTTTGTTGTAAAGCAATCTTTTGTAATAGTATACAAACCACTTCCTGATAGTATTAGCATCCATTTCTTAAATTCTCTATGTTGTATTTACTTTGCCAAACAGGAAATGCAAATCTCTTTTCTTTGTTATTCTTCCATTAAAGATATGCCACTTCATCAAATTAAATAATTTCATTGAACACAAACCAACCATTAGAATGAGATTCCAAATACCAAATATACGTATACATTATATACCCTTCCATTCTTAAAAGTATGGGAGAATAGAAGGGAGTAAGTAAGAATGATAAGTGCCAGGCCAAAAAATTTTCCCTTACCCCTTAGTTCTTTTGGCTGCTAGCCAAATAATTTAAATAACATACAGCAGATTAACAAGAGAAAATCAAATTTTAATATGTAAGCATGGAGAGATTTGCATAAGTATAAAAATTCCAAAGGCAGTGGAGAAAAATGAGGTACAAAAGTCATCTTGGACTAAGGATGGGGAGGTAGGCAATTCATAGGCAGATGAGAAAGATTAAGCACTTGGCCAGCAAATTCCTGTAAGATCACCGAGAAACAATGGGACACAGGAACAGATTTTTGCTTGGATCCTCCCTGTCTGCCATGCTTAATTCACATGTGCTGAGGTAAATAGGCTGAGGTGAATATATTAAGGTACCCTTCCTGAAGCAGGCTTTTCTATCTGAATCTCTTTGGGCAGGAAAAGTAGAAGTAACAAATTCATGAGTTTGTTGGACTTTAATCATTTTCAGCTCTAATAATCTGTTCTAATCTAATAATCCAATGATCAGCATGTCACGGTGCCATGGAGACTCATGACCTCCACAGAAGCATCTAAGCTGTCCTCTCCTTAGATTCAGACAAAATGGGGCCCAGCACAGGGCCCCACACGTATATGGGCCTTCACTTATATTTTTGTCCCCAGGATTATTTTGTCTTGAAAATATTAAGAACTGGCTTGCATTTAAATATAATTTCAGCCTTCTTGGTAATAGTCATTTATCTGAGATTCTTCTTTAGAATCAATAATACATATAGCACTAATCTGTCCCCCTTCCCCCCCCCCAAATCTAGGTTTTCATTAAGTTAATGAGCCTAGTAAGATTTCTTTGATTTCAGTCCTATGCTTTGTGAAACTGACCTCAGCTACATTTTATTGTGTCTGTAAACCTCTTTCCCCTATGATTCTCAGTTTAGCAGTGATGAGTGATATTTGTATGAAAAAGTTCTGGAGCTGTCAGAAATAAATTTCTGTTGTTTATAAGCCACCTGATATATGATAGTTTGTTACAGTAGCCGGAACAGACTAAAACGCAAGTGTAAGACAAGGTGAAATACCGGCATACACACATACGTAGGGGTTCAAATGAGCCATGCCAAGATATGCCTCACTGGTACGCGGATTATTTGGAGCTAAAGGCAACTGAGACCTTGCCCCGTCCCCCCTTCCCCCCTTCCTTGACTATCTAGAAGAATTTAAATTAGGAGCCTGGCTCGCAGTAAGAATTATCACCAGAAATGACTTTTTACCTATCTATATGGTAGGACAAAATAATAATTACTGGACACGTGCTCTCCCTGCAATTACCTTCTGCAGCTCCAAGACACAGTGCCTCATTCCTAGTACAGATGTCTTTTATATCTCAATTTCCCTTTCTCTAACTAAACCTTTCAAGTGTATGGGGTCTCTCACTTTCTTCGCCCATGCTGTGTTCCCATGCATGTGTCTGCCAAAGGTAAGCAGTCCTACCCCGACATTCACCGCCCCCCACACACCCATCTCTTTATTATTGTTTTTGTGTATTTATTGGCAAAATAAAGAACTGTTAGCTTTATGTTGACCCTTCGTTTTTGAAGGTTTTGTTTGTTTTGTTTTTTTTTTTTTTTTGAGATTTTATCATTTCAAAATTGAGCGAACTGAGGAGCTACACAAGAACCATCAAATCTCTATAAAGGACATTCCCTGGTATTATTCTAAGTGAGAAGCAATTTCTGCATTTTCCTGAGTGAGCTCCGCAAGGCTATAGGTAGTGCCTGATAGCCTGAAGACTTAGGTCACCACAGAGGAAAAACAAAAATGAAGATGGAATAAAGGCAGGGGGTGAGGCCCTCCAGCTATGACTTCAGGTAAGATTATTGTTACTATTTTTCTACTATCCTTATTATAACCTTGTTTATGAAAAGCATGTGATTTATATTCACATGGTAATATCGAATTAGTATGATTAGCAGCCCTAAAAGTAAACTGATTTAAAATTGCTGTTTCAATTTTGCTCTAATAATTTACACACGTATATCCTATATTCCATAGAGCTTTAGTGCTATGAGATGATGTACCTCGGGGAAAATGCTAGATGTTTTTGGAAAGTTTAGTGTACTTTCTCTCAGCAACCCTCAACTCTCCCACCATCCACATCTCTAGGAGATGTTAAACCATCTCCATCTAGATTTAATTCATAGGGAACATTAGCATATTAAAGGCTCTGATAACTGCCAAAGGGTTATTCCTTTTGTTTTGTTTTAAATTGATTTAATTGTGTTCAACTCATCTCAACATTTCTCAGACTTTCAAACTTACCTGGCAACTTTTTCTATTGCTTTTTTAGATAACCTCTATTAGTATTCCAAGATAATGTCCTTCCCTCAAGACAAACTTTGGAGAACTCTGTTCTGTTTATTGTGTAACCACAGTGGTTCAGACTATACATTAGAAAATGCTTCAAATCAGACTTGGAGCAATTATTCAAGAGTTAATGGCCTTGAAGTTCATGGAAGTCAAATGCACTGGGGTTTAGGGCTGTTCCTCCACTTGCTGGCTCTATGACTTGATGAAGGTGAATCCTTTCACTTTTTTTAGTATCAGTTTCCTTGGCTGTAAAATGGGCCACTAGTAAAGATCCAGGGGAGCATCCACACAGTATATAAAGTTCCCAGTGCACAGCTTAGCACAGAGAACTCAATAAATGTTTTTTCTCCAGCCCTTCTCACCCCCTACATTTTACAAATAAATGGTTAAAAAAATGAAACACACACAAAATCTTAATTAAAAACAAAAACTTTCCATTCCAAGTTTTTAGAAATTCTGAGGAAATGATACACTTTACTCATCTCAGGTTCATGGGCTACCTGTGATTTCCATGACTACTGAAAAATAATTTTACGTGAGACTAATTGCAAAGCAGATCAATTCTTAGAGCAAATGTCCTTGAAAATGTCTCTTTAATTTCCATTTAATTTGAACAGATGTGTTTGCAGTCCTTATTCATGCAAAACTTCCATTGACATCACTTAGTTCCAAACTAAATTAGGTAATGTAAATCATAAAAGCAGGATCACTGAACAGACACAAGATTATTGTGCTCGTGTTATGGCTCCACAATTTAAAAGGCTAGGACAAGAGGACTCAGTGGAGGAACAAAACAGTGATTGAAATGTTGAAAGGCAAGACCTTAAAAGAAAGCATAAATTTAAAAAAAAGTAAAACTTTAGGCCTTGTCAGGATGGTCTGAAATGGAATTTACAGAAACAAGTAATACATTGCATATTGTCTTGAACATACCTCTAGTTAACTGTATTTGTTCATTGTGTAGTTGGCGAATGCTTAGTATGAGCCAAGTTCAATTCTAGGCATGCTTGTAAATAAGATAATGAACAATACCACCAGGTTCCACTCTATTTTATTTGACTTTACATTTTTGTAGTGGGGAAAGGAGGAGGAAGGAGGGGTCAAGAAACAAACAAAAAACAAGGGCATATATGTAAACAAGTAGGAAAATTTTAAACAAGCTGCATTTTATGATGAAAATAAAATGGATTATTATGTTAGTGAGAGAGTTAGTGGAAACATGAGGGGGTGGTCATAGAAAGCTCCTCTAAAGGGGTGTTTTGCCATTATTATATCTCTACTTATAGTTGTTTTTTTTTTTCATTTGGTGCGGGTGCTTTGTTTTTTGTGTATTCCTAATATAACACAATGCCTGGTATATTGTGGTGATGAATGATGAATAGAGAATTTAATATCAGAACATAAGTTTAAACTTCAGCATAAGGGATTTAGTTTAGTTATTACTAAATATCCCAATCCTGGAGTGTAAAATTCCTAAATAGTTTTATAATTTGAAATTCTGAATTTCTTTTGTGTCTTCATCTGCTCCGGCTTCCATAACAAAACACCACAGACTAGGTGGTTACGCAATTGAAATTTAGTAGTTATGAGATTAGAAATTCAAGATCAGGATGCCAGCATGGTTACGTTGGTGAGAGCTCTCTTCCTCGCTTGGTCTTTCATTATATGTTCACATGGCATGTGTGGTAGAGAGAGAAGGAGAGTGAAGGAGAGACAGGGGATGGAAGGAGGAGGGGGAGAGATAATGAGAGGAAGATCCCCCTTCTTCTTACAAGTCCACTAAACCCAATGTGAGGTCTCTACTCTCATGGCCTAATCTAACCCTAATGACCTCCCAAAGGCCTTATCTCTTAATACCAACATATTGAGGGAAAGGGCTTCAACATACAAATTTTGGGAGAGACAGAACCATTTAGTCCATAACACTTTGTTTTTAGAAGCTTTCAAAATAAGACATGTTTACTAATTCCTCCAACAGTCGTCACTCAGCTAGGTGATGGGAATACAACTATGAATAAGATAAAGTCCTTGTTCTCCTTGGTCTAATTGTGGAAGATATCTTGCATAAATTAGAATGGCAAATCTGACAATCTGTGGTGAATCGAGTATTTAAAAAAAATAAATAAATTCTTATATTCTGCCTCTGAGATGGTCCCTAATGATCTCAGCCTCCTGTTATTCACACCATTGTGCCATTCTCCCACATCTCATCAGTCTATGGGACCAATAATATATGGCAGAATTATGGTTTGGCACTTCCAAGGTTAGGCTGTAAATGACTGAGGCCTCCGTCTTGAGCTCTCAGATTATTTGTATTGGGAAGCCATGTCATCAGCAGATTTACAGAGAAATTCGTATGATAAAACCTGAACTCTTTGGTCGTAGTCACAAGGAACTGCGCCAACCACCACATGAGTGAGCTTGGAGGCAGATTTCCAGCTCAAAAACTATAGCTGTAGCCTGCAGCCTCAAGAGAGACCCTGAGCTAGTAGCACCACACTAAGTTGCTCCTAGATTCTTAATTCACAGACACTGTAAATAATACATGTAGATTAATTTAAGCTACCAAATTTGGAAGTAGTCCATTACTCAGTGATAGATAACTAATGCAAGCCTTTCACTGCAGATAATTTGAGAAAACGATTGAGGCTTCTTGACCAACGATCAGATGTTGAAGGCTTAATTAAGAATTAACAAGCTCTTACAAAGTATGGCTTTATGCGGTAGAAAATAAGAGTAATTAAGGCATTGGTAACAAAGAAGATGAGTTATTGATACCTCTTCTTGCTGTAAGATTATCTGGAATCCAAGTACTGATATCTCCCATTACATCATGAATCAGTCAGAAATCAAGAGCTATTTGTAATGAATGCCATGGGCTTTTCCTCTGTTTTAACTGATAACACTTATTATTTTAGGAATTCTGAATAGATTTCAGTAGGAGTGTGTGTGAAAATCTGTGTGTATATATAGGAAAGAATATCTTAGTTTTAACTCTAATAGCAAAGATTGTTTTTAGGTCCCATCCACACACATACCTGAAGCAATAGGGTTCTGCTTCCTGAATGCCCTCCTTTATTGACTCACAAAATGTCGAGAGTGTCAGATACAAAGCTTTCCTGACAAAGGTAAGACTCATTCATAAATAACTTATTTTCTGGGAGGACTATGTTGCTCCCAAATATATTTGACAAACCAATGAGCATTGATGTTATTTGACATAATAGAAACAGGGAATAATTTCAGTTTAGAATATAAAAGTGAACCAAGAATGAAAACCCGAATTTTATTTAGAATGTGTCATACAGATACAAAGATTTGTAGCTTTCTTTGATGTGCTCTCATGAAATGCCTGTAGTCAAACGGTTATTTTTAAACTTGAGAAGAAATTCGGGACGAAAGGAACATTTTAAATGTAAAAGAGAATTCAAGAAGATCACAAAGAAGTGAAATCACTATTACAAAGTTCAAAGGCACATTGTTCTTCAAATATCAAGAAGCTGACTTAAGTCTCATTGGTGACCCTCATTCAGGGAAGACTTTCTAGGTTTTAAGGAAGTGAAGGACGCAAGGCCATTTCCCACCCCCCCCCCCCTTTCAGAAAATATTCTCTTTTGGACCACTATTCTGTTTTACTTATTTGAGGCTAAGTTCTCTGTCGTGCATTCTCATCAAACAGCATTTTCTCTCTCTTTCAACTACTATGCTAGACTTTTTGAACTCAGTAAGGAGATCTTAACTGAAAGGTAAAATGGCCCGTTGTATCAGGCATCAAGTCATCTGACTGCCAGTGATCAGGGACAGGAGTCTTATATGCCATTCGCCTGCTGAATAGGAAAAGTATTAAAGACAAGGAATTGCTCCCACCTGTATGGGAAGCTAGAAAATTGGTTTATTATGGGCAGGAAGTCAAGCTGACTGTACCCAGGTGTCAAGGACAGTTCTAAAAGTCATCCAAAAGGTCAGAGAGATAGATTTATGACATCAGACCTATAAGGACTGACTCAGAGAGGGGAGATCTATTGTCTTACATTAGAGAAAATCTCTAAGGAACAAGAAACGTGACTTTTATGGAATACCAACTCTGTTAGGCAGTCTAAATACATTAGCTCATTTCTTCTCACAGCAGTTTTGAAAAATAGGTTTCATATCCATCAAACAGATGTGGAAACTGAGACTTAAAGAAATGAAGTAATTTGTCCTGTGTTGGAGCCAGCATTCAACTCATGACTAATGCCAAATCCTCTTTCCACTATATTCTTTTCTTCTTCTTCTTCTTCTTCTTTGAGTAACTTCAACACAGCCATTGGTTAAAAATAAGAAAATCAAGGGATTTCTTGTATAAGGAATCTCAAGGGCATCTAGTACAAATTCTTCATTTAACAAATTTTAAAAAAGAAAGATCCCATTAAACTAGCTATGATTCTGAACTATATACTTTGGTTACTTTGCTGTTGGTGACATAAATATCACACCCTTAGAAGTCACAAAGAATATTTTTCTGCATGTATGCGTGTGTGTGTGTGTGTGTGTGTGTGTGAGAGAGAGAGAGAGAGAGAGAGAGAGAGAGAGAGAGAGAGAGAGAGAGAGAGAGAAATCTACACATATGAGGACTATATTTAGCCCAGTGCAGCTTTTAAGTTTCTTTTTTGACAATAATTTTAAAAGAAACTTTTACTTAAAGCCATTTGTATTAGGATAATCAGCACTTCTCAATTGTCCAGTAAATTTTTCTTTGTTTTCTGAATAGTCATTGCCTCCAACATTGCTTAGCTAATATTTGAAATTTATTTATATTTGCAGAGCAAGACAGTTCAGAAGCATGCTATTCATTTACTGATACATTTTTACTACAACAAGCTTTAAACAGTTTCTGATGCCAGTGGCTAAAAACACAATTGTAATCAAGATCCTAAGGTGTTTATCCAATGAAGGGCAGTATAAGAATTTAGAATTTAGAGCTATAAAAAAAAAAATCAGCTTTGAGAGCCCACAAGAAGGAGTTTCCGTAATGCTACTTTGGAGTTCAGAGCTGGAGAAAACAATACTCCCAAAAGAGAGTTACTTTGGGAAGCCATTCTGGAAATAATATTCCTTTCAATATCTAATGCACATAAAAGGTTAACTTTATTGTTAGTGATTTAAATCATTCTAAACCAAGTTATGTTCCAGGAGAATAAAATTCTATTTCTAAAATGTACTTTTAGAATCTTTTTTTGCCTTTGTTACTAATCTGTCTTTAACCACACTCGTATATCTCACTGTGGTCCAGACAACTACGATAGTGGAGATGGGTGAACTCTGATGGTATTTTACTGTTTATTTTAAAGTTATTAATGACATGCCTTCAATTCTAAAAGAAATTCAAGTGGTCCTCTTTCTAAAGGAAGGTAAAGAATTTATGTTTTGTTCCTTGATTTTTGAAAATTTCTGTGGTTCTTACAAAACTAACTTAAAACTATTTCTTCATCCTTTAATGCATTTTAAAAAAATGACTGTTATACATGCATGTTTGACAAACCATTCCAAGTACTAGGTTAAAAAAAATTATCTTTACTTCAAACCTCCAATCAGACCTACTGCAGGTAAGTGTAATTAATAATTTAAAAAGTGTGTATCCTTTTTGATGGTAAAAATCGATATTTGTAGGTAAATAGAGTATCTATAAGAAAAAAAGTATAGGTATACATTACACATTCTCAGTGGGGTTGAGATTGCTCCCAAATGTTGACAATTGGTTCTCAGAGGGATGATATTACATATTGAGTGATTTGTGATCCTCTAAATGATTACAGGATATAAACAAATATATAGTATGTCTGTGGTATTAAAATTTAATGGGAGTAGAGTAATTATGAATAAAAATGTCCAAAAACGTCTCCTTAAGGAGAATATTTTTTTAAATGTTGGGAAACACTGATATATACATACATATACATATATCTTTGTATGTGTGTATATATATATATATATATACACACACACCTATATAACACACACACACACACACACACACACACACACACACACCTGTATATATACTATTTTTTTGGTTTGAACAAAAAAGGATATGTGATACTCTGTTCTGTCTCTTGTTTTTTCATTTAACCTGTTATACTCTATGTAACTCAGAGTTGACACATGTAAATGATTACAGGGATCAGGTGGGTAACACAGACAAGAAAAACAGGGATTGGAGAAGAGTATGGACCGTGGCAAAATTGAGCATCTGTGCTCCTTTATAAAAGGTAGCAGTACTCAGCTTCAGCTGATGATTGCCATGTGGGCCCAGTGTTATCATATTCTTTGATTTGATAAGTGATAGTAGAAATCTGAATTTTAAATGTTGACTATGAATTCTCCATGAGAGTCAACATTATATGGATCACTCAAAACGTGGCTGCACTAATAAACGTTGCAGGCCTCCCTTTGGACTTCCGGTAGAACTCCAACCCAGATTTTCTCAAAAAAGATTCAGATACCAACTACAAAAATCCCCTGTAGCAGAATATCCATGTGATGTGCTTGCTGGCTCCAACTCAGGCCTACAGAATCAGAACCTCTATGGATCTACCCAGGAATCTGAATCTTTAACAAGGAGCTTTTAAAGTAATTTCAAGTATGAGAACCAAGGACAGCATACTTTTTAACAGCTACATAACCACAATTAATTCCAAAGTATGAAACTATCATACTTAATAAAACCATTTCCTTATTGGTGGGTATTGTAGTCACTTCTAAATTTTTCTGTCTATAAACAGTACTTCAACATACGTCCTTATGCACATTGCTTTTATTTTTATAGGACAAGTTTCCCAAATCAGGATAATTGGCTCTAATTTTAGGGGATAATAGATATTCTACACTTTAGGGTCTAGTAGATATTGTAAACTTATTTTTAAAAGGTTGCAGAAAGTCACACTTTAACTAGCCATATATTGTAGTGCCCTTATCCCAACACAAACATTCCTGGGTGTTAGAATTTTTTTTCAACTTGGGATAAAATATATATATACATATACATATACATAAAATATATATATATATATCTGTATTTCTATAAAGTATAATATCCTGACTTCTAGTGCTGTTAAGTGTTTGTTTGTTTGTTTTTTATCACATGTTTGCATTATCTTTACTTGGGAAGTTTATGGACATTTCCTAGCTAACCAAGGCTGGGTTTAGAGTGGGAGCCAATGCCTGCCGTGTCCTTGCTTACCTTCTGGGCTCCACCTTCCCCTCAAATCCCTGCTCTCTTCCTACAGGGAGCCCACTAAAGCCACTAATTATTTTTCACCATTATGGGCAGGGCTCTAAATTTTCCTTTGGAATGGTATTCACCTGTCCATTTCTTTTGCCCATTTGGCTATTTAATAGTCTACCATTTCTTTATCTATTGAATGTAGCTCTGTGTAAACTAGGTCACGAATGATTTACTTTATATTGTATATTTTTAAATAAGTTATAAAAGTTACTGTTTTATTTAATAATCAACCCAATTTGAACAAATTGTATTTAGCTTTAAGTAATCATTTAAAATAAACAGTACCATTTTAGTTTTCTTTTGCTGTTTTTAGAAATTTTCTTTAACATCATGTATTTTCAGTATAATGCTATAATAAATTAATTGCAGAATGGCCACTAATGAATATTATTTTATTTTATTAAATAATAGTAAAGGAAATATAAAGATTTAAATAGCTTTATATGGAAGTTAAAAACTTTCCAAACTCAGAAATAGATTTGGGGGGGGGGTTAGGAGGTAGGGAGGGTGACTTTCTCTCAAGAGATCTTATTTCAAAACCCAAATGGGATTTCAAAATGCAAGTAAATAAATGTCAAAGCCTCTTGGCCTCTGCTCTGCCATTCTATGCCTGAAATCCTGCCAAAATGAAATTTTCCATTCAAGAAGGACTGGCATTTACTAAGCTGATGTTTTAAAGACTCACTTTCAAAAGTAGTGGAAACTTTGTGCAACTTTTGACGTCCCTCTCTGTGGACAGAACAGCTTCCTCTGTAGACATTTTCCACAATGGTAACATTTTCTGAAAAACGAATTTTCCGTTCTTCCAACGTCTTCGACCACTAGGTCTATTAGTTTTTCCCAGTGCCAAGCATAGAAGATAAACAGCAGCCAAACTAAAAGCTAGTGTCTCACTAAGTATCACGGCACAAAAAGGACAAAAAGAAAGAACAGAAGGGAAAGTGGGAGAAAAAAAGGAGCTTGATCCAATAGTTCACTTGCTAGAGGGGCACGTTTATCTCAAAATTGTATGCTGTTTCAAGAAAACTGAGCTGTAGCGAGACTGGCTGTCTGCTTATTCACCTAACAGCATTTTCAATTACTGCTAAGATCAAATAGTTAAAAGCTGAGTTCATTTAAAGAAACCAAAGAGGAAAAATGGCGTCTCTGCTAAACGTAGTAAAATCAGAGGATTATGCCCCCGCTTCGGTTTGCCAGTCCGGCGTTGGCGGGAGGGGAAGTGCTTTGGGAGGCCTGTGAATGTGTGGATTTGGGAAATGGAAACTAAAACTGTCAGCCAGGGAAAACCTGCAATATTCCTAAAAGCTTTGAAATTTAACAAGAACCTGTGGGATAAATCAAAGGTAGGAATGAAATTTACAGAACGTTAAGTGGAAAATTGAACTCGATCAGCAATAGAACTGTTTGCACTTCTAAAGGCAATGACTTGAAGCATGAAGCGAAAGTTACTAATCTATGCGTAAGGCTTTTCCTCCACTCCTTAATTCTCTTTCCTCTCAGCTTTTCTCGTATGCAACGCACCCTGGAATTATCCCCCTTGAATTTCCACTTTTGTTTTTCTCTCTTGTTGCTCCCAGAACTAAGCCTTCTTTTCCTCAACTTCTAGTATTTGTTCAGGGACGTGACACACAGGAGGCTGCGAGGTAGAAAAAAGTTTTCTGGTTTGGGAAACTTGGGCCTTTGTTGTGTCATTTCCCCTACCCCTCCACGCCCCCAGACACGTGACCAGGAGAGGCCGGAATTTTGTGAATGGAGCTGAAAGGTGGCTGCCGGGGCGACAGAGGCTCCGCCCCTTCCCTAAAGCGGCCAATCCCTAGCGGAGCGCTGCGGGGTCAGCAATGAACAACAATGGGCTGGGAACTTACGGTACATTATTGGTTGTGGCGAGAGCCTGGCAGGGGCCTAAGCCGAAGCTCCGCCCCCTCCCTGTTGCCCTGGATACCCGTCAGGCTCCGGCGGAAGAAAAGGTCTTTGGAAACTTGCTAAGAGTAGAGGCAGGGTTCTGCTGGGAGTGCTGGGCGGCGGGACACCCTTTCTATTGGTTCCCTGCCTGATCGCCCCCTGAGAAAGCACCTAAGAGCCTCACTATCCCAGCCTTGAGGCCCCGGCTGCTCCCGGAACCCCTCCCCGGCTGGGGTTAGCTTGCAGTTCCCGCTCAAAACGCTTTTAGGTGCGCACGTTAGCACTGGCTACTCTGATTTTACTAGTTTCAGAGAATGCACTGTGTGTGTGTGTGTGTGTGTGTGTGTGTGTGTGTGTGTGTGCACGCGCGCGCGCGCCCTTGCTGTTAAGTTATCGGGTGTTTCTCTAGTAACACATTATTTTAAACCTATTTTACAAGTATTTTGACATAGATCTTCCCCCTTCTGCTTCCTGTGGAGTCTTGCACCCTCGCTCCATTTTAATGCGTCTCCACACCGTTCCATTTAAGGAAGGAAACTTTCAAAAAGAAATTGAGAAGTGCAGCATGCTTCCCAATGGGTGGATCAGCTGCCGGAAACGTCCTTTGGTTTCTAGCTCTGGTCGCCACCGAGAGCACAAGTGAGGGGTGTCACTGACTCCCTGGTCACATCCCCGCGGCCTCCCATCCTATTGGGCCGCTGCTTCCTTACTGACTCTTTTCAGCCCCAAGCCCCACAGGAGGGTCAGGGCAAGCGGTTTCAGAGTTGCAGCCCTCACTTTTAAACGTCCTAGTCATTGTCCTTGAAACCCGAGACCTTCACTGATCTCCCCCAACTCTGGGTTGTTTCTGTTTAAAACCTGAAGAGGAAGTGAATGCGTCAAGTACAGTAAGTGACACCCTCCGTCTCTGTGTATACATAACAAAAGCTCAGGAAATGTGTGGGTCCCTAGGATATCCGAGCCACCCCATCCCCTCCCTGCTATTCCCCACCTCCACAGTTCACTAGGAGCACCTTGTCCCAGTGCACACGTGGGAGAAATTTGATTTTTAGACTTTTCTTCACCTAGATTGCTCAGTAGTCCTTCCAGTTCTCCCTCCCAACGCAACCGCTCTAACGGGCATTTTCTCTGCTTTTCCCAGGTGCTTTCCCCATGGATTCTTTAGTCCAGCGCTCATGAACGATAGGATCTTATTTTACTTGAGGAAGGCCATTTAAAAAAATGTCTTTGCTAAATCATAGTGATGGTGGTCGGTGTTGAAAAAAAGGCAAAAGAACTTGAGCCAAAAAACTTAGTGGGAACGAGGCTATAGAGCAAGGTGGGCTCCTTATCAGGTTAAAAGTGTGTGTGTGTGGTGGGGGCTGTCGATCTTGAGGGAGGGGAGGGGAGGCGGGGGAGTAAGTAGGCACCGACTCAGTGGATCGTGCTTCAGAGTGTATACCTGAACTGAACAAAAGTCAGCCCAATAGTGGACCAAACACACCAGTAAGGAGAACTGGCACCTCTGTACACACGGATTCCGTGTACCCTGGAGTCTTAACAATAAGCGGCGGGGTTGGGTAGGCGGTCGATTTCCTCTGTGGCGTTTCCAGATTATGGACCCTGCGCCAGCCCACCCCAACACCCTCTTGGGCAGAGGGGCGCAGAAGATCCAGGAAAAGGGGCAGCAAGCCGCCTGATTGACAGCCCGAAATCTGATCTTGTGAAAGAGACGCGGAACCAATGGGAGGCAGCGATCCATCAGTTTGGATTGGAGGCCCCTGGAGGAGAAGTAGAGGAAAAACCACCGAATTGAGCTCTGTCAGAGGCGCTTTCGGCTTCCAAGGGGGAAGTGCTGGGCAATAATTAATGTTTTTATTAAATTTGGAGGGAATTTTTTTGCAGCAGTTCGCCTAGTGCGGCCTTCAGGTGGGTCTTTCCAACAACTTTTTATGTCTCTCCAGATAATTGCATGGTTGTGGGTTGCAAAAACTATCCTTATGAAAGAGGTGTCTCCGTCTCTTTAGTCCCGTTAGGTGCAAAGCAAGTCTCGTTGATCGCCATTGCTAGTTTTGCACACGTTTGCGAATCAGTGCTGCCCGGGGTACACCGACCGCGCAGGGAAACATCGAGTGTAAATAAATACATCGCCTCTTGTTCGGATTTTTGCTACTGCCGAAAATATGTAAATTGTGAACTCTCTTGGCTCTCTTTGGATCCAGGTGAAGGAGGCGGCGTAGGGAGGGTTATTTTTTTTGTGAATGGGACTGTCGGAGGGTAATTAACTATGCAAATTCGAGAGCTTCATTCATGATTTTTTTTAGCCTAAAAGCCATCTTGTTCCCCTCTAGGTTGATAGAAGTCCAGATCCCGAGGAAATCTCCAGCTAAATGCTCAAAACATAAAACACTGAGCTGAGATTTGCGAAGAGCAGCGGAATGGATGGATTTTATGACCAGCAAGTGCCTTACATGGTCACCACCAATGTGAGTGATCAGTTCGAAAGTTGCTGTTTATAAACTTGACTGGGGCGGGAGGGGGTAGAATGAGAAGGGAGGGGGCAAGGGGGTTGGGATTGCAGATACTTTTATCTGCTTTGTTGCCACTGTAGGGCGACTCTGCTTCTAGAAGCCCAATCTTCAAAATGAGCTTACCTTTCAGTGATTTGGCGAAGGCATAGTTTTGTTTTTAAGACCCCTTTTTCTGATTAAAGTGCCCAAGATGAGTAGAAGAGGAGATGGAGGGCAGCAGCAGCTGCTGCACTCAAAGTTTTTGGCTGGGTTTGTCTGCCACATTGAAAAGAATGAAGTTGAGACAAATGCTAACACTTTTTGTTTACATGGGGTGTTTTTATTTCTTTTTTCCCTCTTTTATTTTCTTTCTTGTGTTTTTCATTTCATCACTCTCTCTCTTTCTTTTTTTTTTTTGAGGGGGTATCAGAATAAAAATCATTGTAGTTTAATCTAGCTTTGATCCAGCCTAAAAACGACTTTAAATGTAATTGCTTAATGTTTTGATGCTGAGATACCATGAATATATGAGTAGTATGCTAGGATCTGCTCTGGGAAGCCACTCTCCAGGGCTGTTGAATTCTCAGCTTAAGGTTTTATTGTCAAATTAATGCAGAAAGTGAATATTTGAATTGATACTATGGACTTTATTTTTTTTCTATTTAGAGAAAGGATCCAGTAGACATGTATGCATGTGGTTTTTGTATGTGTGTGACATTTGAGGTTTACATTCTTTTAAAGGATTTTATCTTTCCCTTTGTAGAATCAGCGTGGGAGAAATTGTAACGAGAAACCAACAAATGTCAGGAAAAGAAAATTCATTAACAGAGATCTGGCTCATGATTCAGAAGGTGAGGTTTGATTTGGGGCTGAATCCCCCCTCTTTACCTGTGTTCTCCACGCTCATAAAGAAGAGGAGCACTTCAATCTTAGCTTAAAAATAAGAAACATTCAAATTTCTGTATTTAGACTTTTACTTGGAGCAATTAATGTAATGTGACAGTTTGCACTGGACTATATTTTATGGCCCTGTCACAAACCAGGGAAAGAAGGAAATAAAAAGTTAACAGTGACATCCTTCTTTTACTCATTCTTTATGTTTAAATACCCTTGTCCATATGGCTTATAACTAATCCCATACATTAAAGTAACAATTTAAAAATATCCAACACAATGGGACAAATTAAGCAGCTAAATTTCCCCTTTCTACTTTATTAAAAGTTAAACAATATAAATTATTGTTTGATTTCCTATCCACCTTAGACTAAAACCATGTCTGTTATAAACTTTTCGTGGATAATTTTGATGACTCCATGGCAAGGTCATAATATCTTGTTTATAAGTCTTAAAATAGTCACTGAATTATAATTAAGGCCTAATTAATAAGTGTAATACCTATGTGGGAAATTAGGTTACAGATTCTTTTTATGAACTGTTGGTAGGAAGTCTATATATTATAAATTATCCAGCCATATGGGAGCATTAATAATAAACTTAATATACTTAGATTTAATTATCAAAGTTCAGTTTGCCATTTAGATTAGTTATATTAAATTCTGAAACTTCCTCAAATCTTCATAATTATTGGACACCTCTCTCTCTCTCTCCACTATGACAGAATGCAAAGTTTTGGACATTATAATAAACAGATGCCAGGGAATTATCTTCTTTGACTCTTGTATTATTGTAGAAATTTTCCTTAAAAACTTGTATTTAAAAGTTGTCCCTTTTATCTTTGAGGAATTGAACCTGAAAACATAGTACTTTGAGAATTATACCATGTACTGTTACATCTTTTATATCAGTTCAGTAGATAGAAATAAAATGTTTTTCAGTTCTTCTAATCTTTTCCCTACTACTTTTTTACAAGATTTGAATATATTTAAGAAAGGATTCCGTGGATAGGCATGCCTTCATCTCAGCCTTTTTTTGAATCCTAGTGTACATGTGTTGTTTGGTGTCCCTGAGCTTACTTTATTAGGCTGTTTGTTAAAAGGAGGGGGGGAGATATTGACTTTATTATTTAGTTGACTGAAATAATTTCTTTAAAAAGTATCACTTAATAGCCAACAAAATGAGCAGGATTATTGATATATTTAAGTTATGAATTCTGTTTTCTTTTTGACACCCTGTCCCCAAATTAAATCAATATATAATTCAAATTTGATGAGAAATATTTCTATTTAATGAAGCCTAAAGATCTGCAAATCTTTTGTTTGTCTTTGACTTGTTTTTTAGAACTCTTTCAAGATCTAAGTCAATTACAGGAAACGTGGCTTGCAGAAGGTAAGGCAAAAAAAAAAAAATTGCTTTAAAAGGAGGGGAAAAGCAACTCTAGAAGGGGAAAAAAAAGTCCTGAACTTGCTGTCTTAATGTTCAGCCCAATTAATTGAGCTCTAAAAGAGCCACCTCATGTGTCATGCATACATTAGAGCCTCTGATGAGTTTGTCTTTGGGGAATCTGGGGCTGCACTACCCAGTGTCATCACAAATTACCAGGAGAAATTGCTTCCAGCTCACAATCACATCTGCTTTTGGCAAGAACTAATGCACCAAGACTTCAAGTTCTAAGCCTCTGTTCAGATTTTAATTGCAATTGATCAGGTTTATATTATTGTACCTCGAGAGACCTGCTAGAGCCAGAACCCGGCTTGCTGTTTCCTTTAGAGCAGCGCATATCATTATTTGGTGTTCTGGTGGAGGACTTTTCTGATGGCAGAAATTAGTTTCTCTGGGTTCATCAGGACGGGATGCTTCAAGATTTAAGTGCAAGTGTCTTCTTTCCACCTTGTTCACAACACAGAACGTTAGGTGTGTATCCGATATTTAGGAAATCTATGGCTATAAAATATATCTTTGGGAGCTTTAAGGAATTTTTGAATGTTTTCTGTTTGTTACTCTTATGTGATGTTTGTTGAAACTGACCTTTGCTATTCTGTCATTTTTATAAGGATTTATTTAATATAGCAAGGAGACATTTAAAGCCATTACTTTTATTTTTCATTACTTTTGATAACAATTTGTGTTGCAATTTATTGTACCCTTTATTGTATAAACTTTATTTTATAGGGACAATGAGATACTACTTCAGTACAGCTTTATACAACTTGAGAAATGCCTAATGTTGAGGGACCTTGTTGATGTCCATAATTTGAAAAATGTTTTGAATTTGTTCTAAAATATGAAATGTTAATTTTATCCTTGATGTGTTTTGTGGGAATCAAGAAAATTATAGATATTTAAAGATAGATATTTAAGCACTGAGCATAACTGTCTTATTTCTGTCTTCACATTATATGGGAATCATGCAATTTTTGGAACAGCTTATTAAGGTGGTTGAAAGAAGAGGGTCTCTTTAAATGGAACCCAAGTGTTGCTGTTGCTATTTGAGGTGACTGCTGTGTTTTATCGGTGGTCTCGCATGCAGTTGATCAAGTTGCTGTTAGCATGTAAAATAACTTTCTTTGTTTTGCTGATATTCTGGTTTTCCAAAGAGCTTTTGCAGTCTTTTTGAATCTTTTAAGTGCAATAGCTTTCCTGGTAGCCTTCGGAAAGGGTGCTTGTATTTGTATGTTAATGAAAGGTAAGTATTAATGAAAGTTTTAGTTACATTTAAAGGTCATTTTGCTTGTCTGTGTAAATGAAACTTATTGCAATAGATTACTTATTATTGCAACATAAGCCATATATTTCAAAGTAACTTTTTCAAGAATAAAAAGGCACGGAGGTTCTTGTATTAACTTTTTTTTTTCTGTTAGTTTGCAAAGTTGAAGGTTGTGAGAACATTATATTTATGAGGGAATTTATTCACCCAAAATAACTTAAAATATCTATTTTAATTGTTCTGGAAGGTTGGTTCCTTAAGATGTTTAAGTCTCATTGATTCCAAGTCAGTGCTCTTGCTGGCAGATTTTGAATGTGCATAGCAACTCTGTTCCTGGAATTTTAAAATGTGGAATCTGTGACAGACTCTTACTATTTTATAATCAGTTTCAGTACAGTTTTTTACTTTGGACTTGCTTTGTTTCTGTGTCACTTGGATAAGTGTTTTGAATAATTTATCCGAGTTTATCTTTTAAAACTCTGCACTGACTATTCTTACCCATGATTATTAAAATACCTGTAAATCAAATCTGAAGATTTAGTTTTATATAAAATAAACCTAGAGAATGAGTAATATCTTTGCAGGACCATGGACTTTTACTTAAAAAAGAATTCAAAAGGTTAAATAAATAAGTTCAAGAATTAATCCTCGGAGTGTTGTATTGAATATACAGGTGGGCTACTATTTACAAGCTGTGGATGCGATTGCACCTAGAATGAGTATAACATTTTTCAAAATAGTTTACATTAATTTATACTATCATGATATAAGTAAAAAGTTGTTAATATTTTTAAAATCTAATAGTGAGAAGAGAGGTCCTTTTTACTATTCGTTAGTAGCTGCATGTTTATTTTTATTTTAGTAATTATATGTAATTATATTATTTGCATTAGCATTTTAACTTGATTTATCCCGCATCTTGAATAATATTAGCTAAAAAGAGATCTCAAAATTATACTATTTTACTTGTAGCTGGATTTGTCCATTTATGTCTCTGGAAATCCAGAAATTAAAACCGCCAAATTAGCTGCCTATGAACCTTCTACATATTTCTTTTCTTAATGTTTTGTAGTCAAGAAGCTGACCATGGAATTTTAAAGCATCTTGACCCTTTTAAAAAAGATTATTGGCAATTAACCAAGTTTCTTCCATGAGTTAGAATCCTACTGGGAAGTTAAACAGGTCCAAAAATCTTACTTGACCTGAGTCAAGTTAGTTTTCATGTGTCGTATGAAAATCATGTTTAAAAAATTATCAAAGTCCCTAAATACTTGGAAGATGATATATCTTAGCATGTTTCTTTTTCCTATAAGAAAGAATTTTATAACTTAGACCCAAAGTGCAATCTATGGATCAGTTATAGGTAAATTATTATGGAGTAATAAATGTATTTTATGTCTAAGAGAAATCGTGATAGATAAGGGTGGAGTTGGAAATAGTTTTTTTTTTTTTCAATTTACTGTTATTTCTAAAAATAGACTTCTATTCTCTCAAAAAAGTCATTTCTAAACAGGGATAAAAAATATGTTTGTGACAACTGTAACTCTATATTAGTATCACTTTCTAAGTACTAACAGTGCAATTTAAAGATTTTTAACGGATATACCACAATTTAAGATAATCACACTTCATTTTGAAGTTGAAAAGGTAGTTTTCAGTGACCACAGTAGCAGTTAAAAAAAAAAGAATGTTTCTATTTTAAGTTTTGCTATAGCTAGTTTATATTGTAATTGTATCTATGTATAATTCTTTATTGATTCTTTGTCTTTCAATTAGATTGGTACTGACAGAAAGGCAATTTCAATTATTTGATCCCCTGAAATAATGAGTTCAAATATCAATCCTATCAACATCATGGTAACATCTCATTCTTAACAACCTGTTTTAAGGTGGTGCTTTATGAATGGTGCTCTAGAAATTTATAGTTAAAATGGACCCTTTTGCAGGGGGGAACAGAGATAGAAGTATGTAAAATTGATTTTCAAAAGGCTTGCATTCCTCTAAAATTGCTTATTAAAGCTTACCTACTACCACAAACTAAAGAGAATAAGAAATTTTGTATATAGCTGATGAAAATACATAGCAACTCTTGAACATTGTTTTTGCTGTTAGTCTAGATGTTTTGAGGTTCCTTTTTGTCAGTAATGTTAAGGAAAAAAGTCAACAGTGATTCGCTGCCATCCAGGTAAAATGTTTTTCAATTGAGTTGTAGTAAGTCAAGTTTCATGTTGCCACCACACTTGAGTCAAAGTTTTATCTCTAAGAGCAACCTTTCTACACCAAAGGGTTTACCTCATGCAGATAAAGCTGGGTTTTTTTTCTTTTGTTTTATGTGACCTTCAATGATAATTAGCTTGACTTAAAAGTATATGTATGTCATTTTATCTCCAATTCACTTCATTGGTTGATACTGTTTATATTCAAAGTCCTTTATTTCAAAGTTCCTTACATAATATGAGCTATTGTTCTTTGGTATACATATTGTCATCCAACAATATTCAGCAGTCATAATATACTCATTTTTTATTTTTTAAAATTAAACTGTTTCTTTTAAAAATTGGACATAAATTGGATGTGTTCATGAATTTGTTTTTGTTTTCCTGTGATGCAGTAAGGAATAAAACTTTTAAAAACTACGTTATTTTATGTGGTTAACAAAAAAAGAGAATTGAGAATTTAAGCCTTAAATTACAGAAGTCTATACTATTTCTTAGAATTGAGCAAGAGTCATTTTTTTTAGGGTGTTTGGGCTACTATTCCTCTTTGCACTGTACCAGGAAAGACTCTAAAATGTGAAAGAAAAACTTCTCCTTTGTACTTGATTAAAAGATAGCAGGTAGAGTAATGCATTATATTTCTAAATAGTCATTGAAATTATATAAATTCCTTTCACCTGTGGTCTATTTGTGAAATAGAAATGTTTTTTAAGATTAGAATTTGGATTTGGTATAGAATAATGTTTTTACAGAGGGCCTTAATAGATGTTTACGAAATATTGCCAAACTTTTCTAGTTGTCACAAGAAATCTTTAATTTCTTAAAATTTATAATATAATTTTATTCCCTTCGGCCTGTGTATAAACTTGTAAATAAAATGTTAATGATGATGATGATGATGATGATAATAATAATAATAATAATAATAATAATAATAATAATAATAAACCTGTAGCATTAGAGAAAATATTTGGCTGGAAAAAAACAGCTCTGAGCTACCCTTAAGTTTTCAACTCAGTATAGATCGGTTTAGAGTTAGAAATTGAAGCTGATTTGAGACTAAAGACAACTAAAACTTAATGTTTTTGTTTTTTTCTTCTTTTGGAGCATATAGAATGTCTTTATCAAATATCAAAATATCAAAGATGATTTTGTCATTTGGAAATAGCCTCCTTTTTTGTCTGTTTAAATACTTTTATACTTCTGCATTAATTAATGCTTATATATTGTGCAACCATGTTAATGTTAAAAGCAGATTTGTTATAAAACCAGGTTTAGTGGCCTCATGATTATTTTATTCCATGGCCTGAAGCTTCATTTTAGTGTTAAACAGAATACCACTGTGCAAAGTTTGATTTTCTTGTTGTTTTACTTAAAATATATATATTTCTTCAGAGAAAGTTGTTTTTAATCCTTTGATTTAAAGTGAAATGCTGCAAAGTCATGGTGATGTGTTATAATTGTAGGATAAAGAAACTTTGAATAACAGGCAAGAAAAATAAGGTATTTTTAAATGGTTTTCCTCTTTATTTCTTCTTTCCCTTCCTCCTTTTTTCTTTACATCTTTCCTTCTTAGTTTTGTACATTTAAGTTTCTGACAAGTTACACTATAAAGCAGGATGGAGTAAATATGTAAAATATATGGATTTAATTTTGTAAACTTGTTATTTATTTAAATGTGTACTTTGATGGATCTGAACTGTATTTGAGATAGAGCAATAAAACTATGTTTATATTGCAAGTTCAAGTTAGCTTGCTTTAGCTCTCTAGAAGGGTGTGACATGAAAAGATTGTGGTTGGGCCACATGGCTCATGCTGGACTGTGTTTTTGTGAATGGAGGCAGAACTCCAGTTCTGCCTGCTTGTCTGGAGGAATTGCTGAGGAGATCAGCTGTCTCATTCACGGGCAGAAAGAATGACTCATACATCTTCCGCCTTGTTTGGCTCCAGGTCATTGTTACAGTGGATAGAACTGGTTTTAATTAAATATTAACCCCTTTTATACTCAACATTTGTTTCATTTGTAATTTTTCCACTTTCCTTCCCAGCTTTAAAAGAAGCCAACAGGCGCCTAGTCTCTAAAAAAAAAGGTTTTTTTTTTTTTTTTTACTTGCCTGCAGCCAACCTTGGAAAATATTTAAATGCTTACCTTTTCATAAGTAATGAAAGTTTAAAATATGCATAAAATAAAGGCAAACAACTTAAAAATTGCCCTCCCCCTAGGAAATGTTAGTTAAGAAAGTATATTAAAATTAAAAATAAGGGTTAATGATTCTGTGACATCTAGGTCATGATTAATGTTTTCATGAGTTTCTTTATCATGATATGTACTGCTAGGTAGTAGAGAAGAGAGAGAGAGAGAGAGAGAGAGAGAGAGAGAGAGAGAAACCTTTGGCTAATAATCTAGGTAAAGCAAACAGCTGAGAGTGCAGATACTACCCTTTAAAAGCCGAAGTCCTAAGACTTGATGGCAACTTGTCTGTTAATGTGCAATGGACTGATAGAGCGGTTCCAGCTATTACCAATAAAACCTACATGCTTAAGCTTCTTGAAAGCCTTTTATTGGTCTTTTGGTATATACTTTTCCCCCTTCTCCTTACTTACTCTTTTCCTCCCTCTTTAATTACATAGTGTAGGGAAACATTTTCTTTCCTCAAAGGTGATTGTTGCAAGCATAGTTTATAATAAATACATATCAGTGAAAACAAACATTTTTTTTAGGTTAGCCTCTATTGTTAATTTTCCATTTTGGGGTTGGTATGACTTGTCACAAATTATTAGGCAGCTGTAGTTTGCTACTTCACAGAATTCCCGTGAATTGAGGGGAAAAAGAAAATGTATGATATGAGTGTAGCATACTTTGTCATTTTTTCCTTGTCCAGATCCAACTTGTGTTTTTAGTTAACTGCTCTCCTTTCACTCGAACTTCAAATTAGAGGTAGACTTAAGCCTTTGTCTATTTAAGTAGCATGCTGCTTCATTTGGTCTGTTCAGTTTCTGAAGATTAGCTTCTGTGAAAATGTGAGTCATATGTTTTTGTTAAAATTCTGTAATATGTTCATGCATAAATGTGAAGTATTTATTCAGTATGTTAAGGACTTAGAACAGAAATAGCAATTCTTATTCTTTTTTACAAATTGCTAGTATGCAGCTATTTTCTGTTTACTTGTGAGGTACAACTTCTAGTTTCTTCTGCTCCTAAAGTTTTCCCTTTTTTGCACACATATCCCAACACACAACACATATCCATCAGATATTTTTATGCCTTTCTCTAAGTGATATACATCATGGAGTTGCAACTTTATCTTATGATAGTAAGAAAAAAAAAAAAAGTCTGGCCTTTAGGACATTCGTACCAGCATATTCAGTTACAAATATACTTCTGTTACTCACCAGCTATTTTTAACTATTCCTGTAAAGAGATATTACATTTTTATTAGGTTCTTGTAAATGTTGGCTTTTTTAAAAGCACAGTAATTGCTATGATTGATAATTTTTGCATCTCAATAGTTGTATATGTTTAGATGTTAATTTAGAAGTAGACAAAATGTGGTTATGATGGAAAAAAATGTGTAGGGTTTGATTCTGTTAACCTGATTTTATTTACTAAATAGATGTTAAAACATTTTTTGTAATATTTTTGGAGTACTCCTCCAGTTATAATTTTTGAGTCTAGGAGAAAACTCAAGCTTCCTGCAATGTCAAGAAAAATGTTTATATAAGAGAATGCTAATGTACAAATTTTAGCAGTTATTTTTATCCATATACAATATAATTCATTACAGGTAAAGATGTTAAGCTTGCATCGTAAGGATCGAGGTAGTTTTTTGTGAGTGAAATGGAAAAGATGGGCAGGTGGTAGAGACTTGGAGAGAAGAAAATTTCTTGAGTATCTGGCATTGTCCAGCATCTTGTTTAGACTATTTCATTTAACCTTTACCAAAAAATTTGTATTTACTTGAACTGACAAGTAAAATGCAAAGAGGTTAAATAATGTTACACAGTGTATACAGCTAGCACGTCATAGAACTATAATCTGAAGTATGCATGACTTTAGTTAGTTGGTTATCAGATATTAATGGAATGAAGAGAAAACATTTTTAATATAAGCTAATGAAACAGGTATCATTTAGAATTTGGAAAAAGTTCTTAATTTGTTTGGTTTCATTTTGTGGCAGAGGATGAAATTTGTCTTTAATAAGCTTAAATATTGATGTACAGAATAAAGTTTCCAGAAAATGGTTGGATGTCAAACTGAATATATTTTGATAACAGGCAAGATTATCATGGGTTCTGCTCTTAATAATATAACATAAATTTTATTCAGCCAAATAACTTTGTTTTTAAAAATACTACTACATAAGCTGGTAAAAAGAACTTTTAATTTTACATATTCGTAATCCCTTTTTATTAGAATTTTTTAATATAGAATTTCTTTTAAGTTAGAACTTTTCTTAGCTCATTCAATTATCAACTTAAAACAGTTTCAACAGACTGATTATTTTAATAAACATTCCCCATGCAGAATAGGCACTTTTTAAAAAATTAAATGACATCTGTTTTAATATGACTTGATTGGATAAAAAGTCTCAGTATTAGATAATATTAGTAAACTAATAATAGCTAATCAGATCACAGCTAAAGTTAATTAGGATGATAACTTATTATATTTTTACCAATTAAAAGTAACCTAACTTCTATGTTATGTAGTTTGTGTGTAAGTGTGCACATTTGTGTGCATCTGAAAACTTTTTTTTTGTAATATTCTATCAGTTTGGAATAGGTTATTTCAATGTCTAAATCAACCATGATGAAAATATTGTAGAAGTGAAAAGGTTGTGTTTTGATTGCTGCGAATGCATTTAGTCCTTCCTATTTAGTAATTTCTCCTTTACTAAAATATGGAAGTCATTTGACATTAAGACTGATGAAGTAATGATATTCTTTTTGTTAATGCTAAATAGTCACCAGGAAAATATTTTGCATGAAAAGATGGAGTTTATTTTTATTTGCATTATCGTGACCATAATCACTGAAAGATAACATTTTATTATATAGAACCAAAATCAATGACAATGATTTAAGAAATTTTGTCACACTTTGGCCAAATTTAGGGTAAATGTTTTTAATTATGGTGGTCTAAATTGCAGTAGACCGAACATATCAAAAGTAGACATATCTGTAAATCAGAGGGATGTGAGTAATAAGTACATATCATTTGAAAGAATTATGTGGTTACTTTAAATGGGATGCTTAAGCACTGGCAGTTGGTGAATTGAAATACCTTTTACTCCATTCTTTAAAACAAAACAAAGCAAAACACTGCAACTAATAGAAATCCTGTAGCTTCTTTTGTTTTGCTTGTGTCTATTATTTTTATCTGGCACGTGAAATTCAGAGGGACTACCACCATTATATTTCTGTCGTGTTTTCTGGTTGACATCAGTGATCACTTCTGTTTCCCCTCTCAAGTATCGCTGTCAATACCACGTTAAGTAGGAGCTTGTTGGTAAATAATAATACATTTTATCTCAGCCTAAAAAAGATCTTACGTGAAAGGTCTTACTTGATATTTCTTATGTCTTGGCAGTTTTTCTCTTAATTTAAATTTCTTTTTTCTTCAGCTCAGGTACCTGACAATGATGAGCAGTTTGTGCCAGACTATCAGGCTGAAAGTTGTAAGTATAGTTTGACTTATCTCTTGGCCTTTTCTGTCTTTCTTCCCTCTTTCATTCTTTCTCTTTGGTTGGTTTCTACTTCCAGTGTCTGTTCTTCTTGCATTGTGTCAGTGCCTTTTTAACTTACAGTCATGAAGTGATTTTATTTATCAGGTTATAACATCAGCAGAATCCCTGAACAGTCTGAGCAGAGCTCCAAATAGTAGTGAACCAAAACTGATTTGATTAAAAGATGGTCCTATTCTCTGTGTTTGGTCAGTATTTTTGGAGAAGAAACAGGGAGATCCATGAGTATGCAAGTGCTTACTTCTAGTTTTTCAGTATGTTCCCAAGGAAAAGTCTGGATGCTGATGGGAGATAGTAGTTAAAATCCATATGAGATTATTTATTGTAACATAAAAATTCTGGGCCATTTATTGGCTTATTGAATTATTTTATATTCATGAACTTTCACCTGCTTTGACTTATTTTTTAGCCTCATTTTCTGCTTCTTGGTTGCACTACTACAAATGGAGTAGCCATTGCCTTCTCTTAAAATCTGTTCAGTGTTTCTTTCTATGAGACTTGCTCCAGGGCCTGGCTGTCAGAGAATGAGTGAGGAGTGATTCATGGGTATTCACCCTCCTGTAATTGCAGAGTGAGCATTTTGCCTGTACGAACATGGTTGCCTTGGGGTTTACTTCTGATACTTATGCTTTGCCATTCTACCAGCTAACTGCAACTATTGACCTGAGGTGCAAATAGTAAAGAAAAGGATCTAAATGCCATCTCGATTGTGAAACTGACCTAATCCACTTTTGTTCTGTTAGCATCATTTAATGTTTCATTTTTCCAGACCACTGACATTTTCACAAGAGGCAGTATCAACAGCAACAAGACATGCTTAATACCTTACAGCTTATTAAATCCATATTTTCACACCCAATATCATAAATCTGATACAAACACTTATGTTACTTCATGTAACAGATGTTTGTGAGCATTGTTTTCAACTTTTATGTTTGGTATCTTAAATTTCCCAGGTTTCAAGATTTATAAAATGTTCCTTCAAGATTCTCACTCATGCTAAATGTTGTTAGTTCACTAAAAGATTTTTTTCACTTGTGATAAAATATACACAACAGAAAATTTGCCATTTTAACTATTTTTAAGTATGCATTTCAGTGGCACTCACTTGTTGTACAAACATCAACACTACCCATCCCCAGAACATTCTCATGATCCCACATTGAAACTTACACTGTACTTGCTAAAAAAATAACTCCTCACACCTCCCTGCCCCCAGTTCCTGGTAACAGCTGTTCCATCAGCTTGATTTTGATATGACAAGAGAATTTTGTGTGTTGCTTGATTACTGAATATAGTTATTAGAGAAACGATTTCAAGAACCCTATATGACAATGATACAGAGACTAAGAAACTCCCAGAAGGATGATAGCTAAGGATGAAGGCTCCCCTTCATGAAAGTGTGGGAAGAGAATGGTCACACTTCCAACGTTTCCCTTCCCTTTCTGTGCGGTACTTGAGTTCTTTCTAAAAACTAACCTGTCATCTGAGTGGGTGAATTCATCTCATTGAGTCATTTTACATCTGAAGAAACTGGTAATGATTCCAACACTATATCAAGTGCCAGAGTGAAACAACTATCTTAAGATAATTTTTCACTCCTTATTTGACCTCTTCAGGTTTTCTTAGTCTTCACTCTTTCATGTCCTTGAGTTCTCTTCTTTTGGTCACAGTAGAATGATTTTTTCTTTTCTCTTTTTACTTCTTTGATTTCTTCTCTTCACGCCACTCATCTTTCTTACCTTCATTCCTGGGGTTCTGCCCCAAACCTTTGCTATTATTTTACATGTGTCGTGGCAACACTGTCCCATAGGACTTCCTGTGATAATAGAAATAATCTATATTCGTACTGTTTGATACAGTAGTCTCACTAATCACATTGGTCATTGAATACATGAAATGTAGCTAATGGGACCGAATAAATGAATTAATTTTTTTTAATTGACATGACTTTATATTTAAATAGACATGTGGCTATTGGATACGGTAGTGGTCAGTACAGTTCTGTATAACTGTGTCTGCTACAGCGTCATCGCCAGCCTTGGTCTCTGTTCTGCTTTGTCTCCTGGACCTTGTCACCTAATCCTCTATTGGGGTCCTTGTGCAAATGACAAAATATGCAACACCTCTGGACTCACCTGCTTAGCCCTCAGCTGAGTGTTGGCATAAAACACATTTACACAGCAACCCCAGTCTTTAACATGTTGCTCCACAGACAATCCACACTCAGCAAGACCAATGTTGAAATCATCGTTCTCTTCTAGTCTGCTGCCTTTCTAAGTCGATGGCCTCACCATCCAAGCTGAACCCCTTTGATTTATGATTAATTCCTCCCAGTCCTTTATCATGAACCTCAGATTGCGTACCAAGTTGTTGATTCTACCTTTCAAAAATATCCTAATTTCATGGCCTTACTCCATCTCTGTTTCAGTACTGAGCTCACACCCACACTCTGCCTAGACCAAATTTGTGATCAGCCTCTTGCTTTGCAGCCTTGCCCCCATTCTCTCTCCTCCAGTCCACTCTCTGCAATGGCATCATCACACAGCCATCGAACCTTGTTAATTTTCTCCTGAAACTTCCTTCAGGACAAAGTTCTAATTCTTTAGCTGTACAGAACATTATTCTATAACCTGGGCTTTGACCACTGTTTCAATTTTAACTTGCCATCCCAGCACCCTACCCTTTCCCATTTTCTGAGCTGGAGCCCTTCTAATTTTTCAGTTCTGCAGACAGAGTGAGCTGTTTTATAACTCTTTGTCTTTGCACATGTTTATTTTGCTTTCAAAGTTTTTACTTTTTCCTTGCAGTCTGGTGATCCTCCTACTCCAGACTCAGTTTAGACTTCGAGTCATCAAAATCTTTCTTCACCTCTTCTTTGCCATCCTTACCCTGCAGAGTTAGATTATAACATTTCATCTCTTGTATTTACTATATTATAATATTTTAGGTACACATGTTTCATTGATAAGACTGAACTTTTTGAGAATTAGGAGTATGTCATATTCAGGATGCCTTGCATGTTATAGAAGGACAATAAATAAAATTATCATCATAATCACGATCAGCTTCTTAGTACTTATTTCAGCCAAGGTATTTTCAAACTCTTAAGGAAGAAACATGTTATCTTGTCTTAAAGCAATACATAGTCTCTTTCTGAAAAAACATACTGAAACCATGAATGTTTAACCAAACATTTTCAGAATGCTGAAATTTTATTTTAGTTCAATTAGTGACTATTTACAGTTAAACAAATATGGCTCTGGGACTTGTGAATAAAATACCTAATTATAAAGGAAACCTATAAACAAAGGTAACAAGAAATATGAAATAGTCTAATAAAAGGAAAGTGACGGTGTGCTCTATTTCAAGTTTTCACTGACAATAAAGGACTATTGTTCAGATGATGGTGACCAACTAGTTTCAATCTTCATTCAGGCTAGAAGAGGAAAATGATTTAAAAAGAATAGAGCATATGGATTCTATTCTAAGAAGGATTTTTGGATGGAGAATGTTATCAGATATTACAACTAAAGGTTATATTGTCTCCTAAATGCCTTTTACAAATGTTTGATTCTCATCTGTCTGGGAATGCTTACTGGGACAGAAGGATCCCATCTCTAGGAATGGAAAGAAACTCCATTCCCCTGTGTAGCCTGTCTATAAATTCTGTGGGGCTATCTTTTCAAATGTGAATAATCAGATTTTCTTATATACTTCCATCAAATAAAATGCTTCTGTATTTGCTTTCATTGCTTTAGCCCTTTTGTACATGTAGGTTAGGAGAATTAACTGCAAAATTCTGTTCAACATCGGATTATAGAATATACATTTGACTGTAAAATTATGAATATATGTAGAAGAGTAGAGAGCAGAACAGTCAAAAATTATGAAAGTGAGATTAAACCATAACACTTGAGTACTCTCTAAAAATATTCCTGACCATTCTTTATTTTTATTCATAAAATATATGTATTAAAAATTTGGAATCTAATGCTGTAATACTGTAGCTTACTAACCTTTGAAAGATGCTGACTTTTGAAGCATAAACATTTAAAAATAAATAAAAATAAATAAACAAAAACCCCCAAAACTCTCTGTAAGAGCATTCTAAGAAATGAATGAAAACTAAGAAATAATTACCTGGCTCTAATACATTGTTTGTTTCTTAGAAACATATCTTCAGAACTCAGGCACTCTGCTGTAAAATAAAATAAAATAAAATAAAGAATTACTTTAGGATATGCTTTAGTCTAGAGGAAGTAGAATTATCTCTCTTCAGAAAAGAGAATTTAAAAACTATTTAGAAGATAGATGAGCCTTATTTTCCCAAACTACATCCAAATTTGTATACAAACTGAATTTTTCTAAATCCTGTCTTTTAGATTTAATACATCAATAATCTTATACTTTAAATGATAGTTTAAATTTAGTTATATCACTAATCTTTTTAAATCGACTACCTTATTTTCTTCATTACAAAGTTATGAGTTATTAGTTTTCTAACTAGCTTGTTTCCATCTGGTTACATTTAGTTCCTTTCAGTATTTTCTTTACAGTGATTCACATAATAGTTGATGGTCACATTTATATGTTGCATCTTCCCAGAACAAGCCCAGGGTTCTGCAAAATGCCCAGTAGGATCAAGCTTGTGACTCTTCTTTTTTCTCTTACACTCAAGAAAGAACACTGGACTGCAAGTCAATGAGAATAATACCATCAAGAGAATAATAACCTTGACTTTGATATATTTATGAAACTAAATATAAAAAAAAATCACAAATTTCTATACTTTAACTGAAATTTGTAATTCAATCCTAGTGACCCATCTGAAAATAAGACAAACTGGTATGTGAGTACTTAGCTGTTTAAAGCCACTATCATATAGGTGATGATTATTCAAATAAATAAAAGTCACACTGTGCTTCATTTTCTTAGGAATTAAAAAAAAAGAAGAAGTATAGCACTCTGGGTCTTTTGTTGTTGTTGTGTTGCTGTTTTTACAGTAAAGTGGGGATGAGATACCTTAGGTTACTGTTACAAATCTGCTTCTTAAAAAAATTGAAGTAAATAGGACTCTGCAGACCCTGAGTAATTTCTTCTTTTTAACATGTTCTTATTGCCTGAGATAGGAAAGTTCCATTTATAGTTTGTGTTTTCTTAATTTTCTGCCTTTTTACTAAGCTACCTTTCTGCCTTCTGTTTCTTTCTATACATACAGTGAGTACTTTGTAAAAGTTTACTTTTTGTTACTAATTTTGAAACATTTCTTGCCTGATTAAGTTTTTGGATATGACCAGTCAGAAAGATTTTGTCTTTCATTCCTCTGCCTGTTTTTTACCAGACGTGAGCATGCATTCAATGAGGAATTCCATTTCTGGGATTTGAGAACATAAATTTGTTACTGTGTTTTTTTGTTTGTTTGTTTTAATTCGAGGCATATTTAAACATGTAGTCAGACTCAAGGTTTCCATTCAAGGATGTATTGTGTCCTGCCTTCCTTGAGACAGTGTGCCTGAGATTTAAGCAATAGCTGGCTCTTGAAATTTCTGTGTGCTTTGTGTATGGTTTTCTGCCATTGTTTTGGTTGGTTTTGGTTTGTTGCTTTTTTTTTTTTTTGTCTTCTGCTTTTTTCTTTTTTACAGTTTAAATTTTTATCAAAGTGATATATTCATAGAATAGGAAAAAAGAAAAACAAAGATTGTTCCTCATTTTACAGCCTTACTCTCTAGAGGAACCATTTTTTTTCTTTTTTTTTTTTAATAGTTCCGTATACTAAATAATATGCTTACACTACAATTTCTTGATTTATCAGTTTTAGATTTTATCTATTGTCCCATTCAGATAGAGAAGCATTTTGAGTAAGTTTCAATTATTTTACTGAAAGTAATCAGCTATGTAATTCTACATAAGTCTAGTCACTTATTCACGCTTGAGTATGGATAAGAAGCATTTGGGAAGCTTGTTCAAACACAGCTTCATGTTCCCGACACTTTGAGAGTTTGACTGATGCAGGCCTTCCACGGAACATAAGGTTAGATATTGCCTATTCTGTTATTGAATTTGTTGGACAGAGACGGCCGTGTCCGTCTTTTGAAGTTGCGTTGTAAGATGGACGCCGCTTTTGTACACTTGGAAGTGTGTAATAGACACACTTCCTGAAAATTTTTATTTAAGTAATATAGTGTCATGGATTATTTAAATGTACCAGAGAACTAAAAATGAAGTGTATGTAGAAATGATAGTTTCTTAATTTTTGTCATCTTTGCTAAAATTGTTTGTTTTCCAATTCCAAATACTATTTTCTATTTATTGTCTCTTTAGCTATGAGAAAGTCAATACAGACTATAGATCCCTGTCATACTAGAATCAATTTGAGTTTAGAAGGTCACCTAGTAAATTGGGAACCTTCCCCTCCTGTTTAAAGAGCACCAAGGACCCCATCCTGTTCCCGCGGCATCCAGGAGAAAGTCTTGTCATCAGTTAGGTTACTCTTCTATGGGCGGTGCGCATTTGGTCCATGCCTCTCACGGTTTAGAGTTCAGCGGCCACCTTTCAGCAGAACAAACAGTTTAGTGCTTGATTGTTTCACAAGAACATATATTTCAAATCAAAATAGACACCCAGTGGGAAAAGAGCTACATCTCGCAAGAAATTTTGTTTTAGATAACCTCCCAGGAATCAAAAGTTTAATAGAAGAAAGAAAACCTAAGTCATGCACCTTGGGAATGTCAGTTAACTTTGATTTATTTATGACAAGGAAATAAATAATCTCTTGGGTACAGGACACATTATGATTTCCTACAAAACTTTCTCCACACTTGGAGAAAAATAAAGGATAACATCTAAATATGGTAAATTCTTGCTTGAATTTAACAGTGGATTTTAGAAAAACATAATGAATGGGAAATGATGGGGAAATAGAAATTACTATAAATAACAATATACTTATACCTAGAAAATTGCATCAGTTTTAATAGAGTCTGCTCTGGTAAATACTTTTTTTTTGGTTTTTGGTTTTACAAGTTAATTCTTCCTAAAGTGGATAGTTCAGACTTCAAGCCAAAGTTAAAACCAAAAAATAAAGCTAAACAACCCTTGCACCCCCACCCCACTGCTCTTCCAAACTGGAGTTTGTTCCGTTTCTAGCTGAAAACTAAAATTATATATCTTAACTCAAGGTTTTAGTTTTTTTTCTTTCCTATTTATCCTCTTTAATTTTGCCTTTAGTGTAACAAATTATCCTAGAAATTGACTTCAGAAACATGCTTAAAGGAAGTATGTCAACAAATACTTTCCACTCACCCTGCCTATAATTAGTAACAAATTATTTTGAGAAAACAATCTGTGCCATCTTTGGTTGAAATTTACTCAATATTAAATAACTGGACTTATGCAGTAACTGGACTTATTAGTCTAAGAGCTAAATTGTAGTTGTTGGAAAATTAGGTATGGGATGAAGGTGGAAAATTATTTGTAGAACCAAATGTTCTTTGTTCCAGTATTTTTAATATATACACATACATTTATGTGTAGTGTTGAAACACAGCTTTTATTAGAATTTGCAAATAAAGCCATAGCAGTCATGAAAATAAGTACATTTTTGGACCACCATTTCATAGAATATATAAATTTCATGAAAACAGATATAAAGAGGAAATAATCTGAACTAAACTGAATCTTTGTCATAATTGTGTGCTTAGTGTTTTTATGTTTATATTGTTTTTCCCATATTTTAAATAACATTGAACATGTACTTAATATGCACAGTGCATATTTGCTTCTGTCTGTTATTGAATTTTCTCCTGATGAGAGTTTGTGCTGTGTCTCACTAAGTAAAAATGGTTAGTGTGATTTGGTTGCTTTTTTAAATGTTGTAATGAATTATACCCCAACAAGGACTACTTGCATTTGACATTAGCTGAGGGCAATGCTAACTCGAGAACTTAATTATTAACAATTTATCAGGAAAGGCTAGATTAAAAATCCTGTTTATACAATGTCTGATTAAACTTTAAGAAAAGTACTTTTGTGTAATCATTTTGGATGCAATATTGAATCTTATTAAATCCAAGGTTTAGCAAGGAAGTTCATTTCGCTGTAGATGCCACATTGTTAAACCATTCAGAGGTCTGTTTCACAGTTACCCCCAGTTTTTGTTTTTCTAATCCTATTAGGAGTGATTTTTAGATCTCTGAGAAGCAGCTGGAATTGTGATTGTTTGTTTATTTATGTCTTAGTACAGGGAAATCTCATGTTCATATTTCTGTTTGCAAAATTGGGATGCTTGTATTTTTAAAAATGTGAGCCATGTCCATTATCTTCATTTTTGTAATTTAAAAATAGAAAAAATCAATCTTGATAATATAAAAACTATTTTACTTTAAGATTTTAGTTTATTTATTAATACATATTTCTGCAGCTGTATATTTTTTGAGGATGCTAAATAGGTTTATAAGATCCTAAAAGTTTATTTAGTCAACAAACACATTTTGAGCCTATTATGTCATGTTCTTTCTAGGCACTGGTGATACAGTGGTGGACAAACAAGAAAAATACCTTTGCTCTTACGGAACTTACATTCTTGACTGCATGTAACTGATAAATAAAGTCTTATTTATCCCATGTTAAGGGATGTGAGATTGTATAGGGGTCAGTATGAATGCATAATCATTGTGTATTCAGATGCTGATCTATTGCATTCTGAAGAAAATATGCTTAGGTTTTTGTTTGTTTGTTTGTTTGTTTAATTTTATGTTACTATTCACAAAAAACACTCTGCTCAAAGGTGTGGCCACTGGATTTCCCAGTAGATGACTAACAGTGTCTGTGTTCACACCTCTTCAGTCTATGCCTAAATTCCTGTGATGGGGGACTAGGAAAAATATCTTATGCCTTTTTAAAAATTATGTACTCTAATGGTAATATTATATACACAGAATATTGACCTGCTCTACTTTGATATCATACTTGTTCTTTAAGATTCAGTTCAGAAGTCATTATTTCTTGATTATTTTAGTTAGAATGAATGATTTCTATGTGTCTGCAAGTGCTTTATATACATCTCAATTTTAATACTATTTGAATTGGCTACTCATATTTGTATATTTCACACATTGTAGGTATTCAGTGAATAGTGAATTGAATGAATAGTTTCTTGGGTATTTAGAATCTTTTTTTTTTTTTAAAAAAACATATTCATGCACAGGTGGCATAAGTTGTTTGAAGTCTAATGTACATATCTGCTTTTATTTTCCTGTATTTCATTTTTCTTTCAAGGGTAATGGAAAGCTGTTTGCATTTATGTAACATTATAGCTAGGTCTCAGTTATCAGATCAGGGCTCTCTAATAAATGGTATTTGAGACTCATGATGCATTTCTCAGTAATCTCGATTTAGCACAAATACTCAAATAACTTGGTATCATTCCCATTTTATATAGAGAGAAACCTAGGACATAAAATAATCTTATAACTAAGGCATGTGATGACTGAAATTACTAGTTTAGATCCCTACCTCTTACATGCTTACTCTGTGGAGATTTTTCTTCCTTCCTTGAGAACCTGTGCTTAGCCCACTTGAAGGTTTCAAAACTGTTACTACCCTTGAAAAAAAAAAATCTACATTACTAAGAACGAATGATATTCATACAGGGTATTGATATTGTTTGAAATTTTTTTCTTATCAAGGTATGATAAACTGAGAGAGACCGAGAGAACCTCAGAGGGGTTTGTCCCAAGAAAGATGTGCTGTAAACTTGTTTGAGCTAATAGCTTCAGGAAAAGCAAGATGGGAGGATTTGGTGTTGGGGAACTATTCCAATTCACATCCAGGCTGCAGTGTTTGTGTTTCCCTGCCTCAAAGATTTTATCTTAATTATCCAGAATTTGAGAGATTTATGACAACACTGTGGCCTTCTTGCATGTTGTTTCTGTGCAGTTTTTGACTTCAGAAATGTTTCAGACATGGTACATTTTCCTCACAGGGGGAAAAGATCTGTTTGGACAATTAAGACAGTAATAGTATTAGCAGCAGCAGAAGTATTAGTAGAGTACCAGTCATAGTAATAGTTTTCATGGAATTCCCAAAGTAGTAGTAAATATTCATGAAAATCTCAATGCTGTAGCTTGAAAAGACATTGTAGATCTATGACATCAAAACTCTTATTTTTAAGATGAAAAGCTGAAATCCAAAAAAGTTGTTGGGTTCTCTCTGATTTTAAAACAAATAATGTATGCTCTTACTTTTTTTTTTTTTTTCGAAAATGGCAAATTAAGAATTATGTGAACCTAGATACTTTTACTTATTAGATTACTTTTTATTTCACAAATTCTCTATTTGTAACACTGGAATAAGAAATATGTTTGCACCATTTTCTTGTTAAAGAAGGTACTTTTGAACTCTTGCCTCATTAACACAATTATATGTATTTGTTGGATGTAGGAATGAATTCAGTTTGATGCATCTTTGTGCCAGACTTTTGTTTATCTACCGATTTGAGTGATCTCTACATAATTCTTAATGTTATTTAGATTTTTCACGTTAAGCATGATCGGTATATATAAACCAGTACAAAATTCTGGATACATTTTCATCTGAAAGAAATGTGTATTCTCCTTTGTTTACTTTTCCCCCTGAACTTTTCAACACTGACATTCAGTCCTTAACCAGAAGATGCTCTTAGATTTCATTCCAGCCACAGAGTTGTCAGCAAAAGTTCTGTCAAATACTATCAAGGTCACTGGACTCAGTTAAAAGTGTCTCATTCCTATTGAGATATATGGGTAATATTGAAGTAAACCCTTTAATAATGTTAGCTTTTCCTTTGAAATGGCGCTCATGCTGTGAAATGAACTTTTACTGCTATTTGAGGTTGTTTTTTCTCCATCCTCCTGGACACAACAGCCTTATTATGTTGATTTGATTTGACTCTCTAGTCCTTGGCACTGTGACCAGAATGTCAGGTGACACAGTTATCTCAACTCACGGGTCTGCAGGGAAAGCCAAGTAACTGGATGTCATTGCTTTTCTGGATGTTTTTGCCTTTCTGAGTCTCTTAACGTCTGTGTTTTTGTCTAGGATAATCAAACCCTCTTTTCCTTTCTGAAAGCTCTACTTTTATTCACTTTTATTGCAGATTAAAGGCTGCTACATTAGAAGGTTATCAGCTAATCAATAAACTTCAGTCATCCCGTCTTGTGATAAATCTGTCCCACTGATCAAAGTGGAAATTTAGATCCTTTAGCTTTTACTTGGCAATTTCTGAAGGTTTGGATAACGTGCTCACAGAATGTATAGACCTATCCTCTTATGTATATTTAGAGGCAGTTATATGAATTTTGTGTGTGTGTGATGTACACATAAGCAGATCCACATATACAAATGGCTTCATCTGCATTTAATTTAAAATATTGCATTCGCACTTTACTAACATTTTTGTCAAATTCTAATCAGCAAACTTATCTCTTTCTCTAAATATACAAAACCTTTTTCTTGTCAGGACTAGTATTAAAATCCGTCCTAAATCCCTAATGTAAAATTTCAATAATTGTAAGTGTAGTGAAATAGGTGCAAATGGTGCGATTATAAAATTTAAAAAAATATACTCTTATATAGTTAAATGAATAATAGTTTTAGAATGTTAAAATTTAGAATCTTTATTTTGGTAAAATGCAGCTTGTTTTAGTTAAATTCCTACCACGGTTTTTTTTCCCCCCATTATGAAAAATAAGTTTAGCTAACAAATATAATGCTGGTCATTAATGCTAGATGCTATGGAATGAAAGATAAAAATAATATTAGTGAAAAAAGCAATATTATTGATTGATAGTATTAATCTCTTATATTTGTTTAGTAATTTAGAATTCATAGATCATTTTCACATCTCACATCTCATTTGCTTCTCACAATGGCCCTGGGATATTGGCAGGGCAGACAAATCTCACATAGGTTTATTGTGATTCTCAGTCTCACAGGTAGTGAATGGCAGAACCAAGATTCAGCTTGTAACTTTTCTCTTGTTTGCATCTGAGCAAAATGTGCTGACTAGTCATTCACTGAAATGCCCTATAAGGAAATAAAATACATGTATTTTTGCCACATGCTGTACATTTCTATGTTTGTATAAGATAATAAGTAAAAATGGAAAAGATCAAAAATATTTCGTATTATTTGTAGAGTTCTAGAGTTCTTCTAATTTATAACATAATGTACATAACAACACATATATGGAAAGCAAGGGTGGAGTGAGTAGATAGCCCTCTAAATTCCCTATTACTCTGAAAATCTTTATCCTCATGCTTTGAATTGTAGAAGTGTGGTTAAGTTGTGTGCATACATAAGTTTTCAGCTTTAGGAAGCTTGAAAGTTTGCTTAACAAAATAATAATACTCTTAAAAGAAAAAGTTTTAATTTTGGTTTAGGATACTGTTTATCTTTGGGCATTGTATAATTTGGCCGGAAACATAATACGAGATTAATTGAACATCATATTTGGTATTTTGTCTGATACTACAATTGCAAGGACCTTGTCAGCTTACAGTCCCTTATTTTTTATTTTGTATGCCTACAGCACCTGGTCTTCCTAGGTGGTCTCCCCTCCAAGTACTAACCAGGCCTGATCCTGCTTAGCTTCCGGGATCAGACAGAATCGGCTTGTTCAGGGTGGCACGGCCCTAGACCTATTTTATAGTATTAATGCTGTAGACACTAAAGCCAATTTCCTCCTCAGTTTCCTCCTGCTTCAAACAGGAATAATTATGTTACCTTCCCTTGGGGTAATTTGAGTATTAGGGTAATTTATATATGTTTATATGAAATATATAAGTAATAAGTATGTCTGGCACATAGATAGCACTATATATAAGCTCTTATTCTATATGTACACAAATATATATGAAATATACAAAATACATAATTCATATCATACTATATCACAAATGCATTCATTTTGATCAGCTTAACTTTTTCTGTGTTGTTTTTGTCTTGTGTATTTGTTTTTTGTTTTTTTTTTGGTCATGCTCAGAAATTATATATACCATCTTGTAGGCTGTATCTATATACATTGTAAAATAGTTATAAGAACAACTTTTTTTGACAATGTAGATTCATGAACAGAAAGTTGAGCTGTAACATTCATTACTTAAAATACAAGCCTGGTTAAATAAGAATCATTTAGCATCATATGTTTAAGATTACAATCTATGAATTCTAGTTGATCAAGGACACTCTAATTTGTGTAACAAAATTGCCTGCATCTTTGTTTTTGTTGATTTTGAAGCTGATGTAGTCATTGAAAAGGGAAAAAAAAGTGTTGATTTTTCAATTAAGATGCAACCTTTACAATGCAAAGCAATAATAATTATAGTGCTCACTCAGCCTGAAGTAAAAAATTCTGGAGTTAAATAGCAATAATCAAGATGAGAACTATATTAGAAGAGTGCTAATTTTATGATCATCTCTTATTTAAATAATAAAAATTAATCCACGGGACCTTTGCTGTAACACTACTTGCAGTGAAATGGTATTCGGCTTTAAATATGGCCTCTGGAAGCTCATTTAAAAGTAATTGGCTCCTTAAATTGTGAATGACCTAAGATCATCCTTATAAAATAGCTACTACTCCAATGAATCAATTATTAGGCGGTGGCTGAGCTTCTATCACACCAGATATGTTTGACCCAACAATTGGACTCTGTATGCTAAATTTAAGAAAAGTAGGTTATAGGTACAACTAAAAGAAAACTTGGAATTACTCACATCAGAGAGTAGCTCAGCATTGAAATAAAGATCTTAAGTGGCTATAACCTCACGAGGCCACGTGTCAGCTTTGGGGCAAACTAGGTTCAAATCTTAGTTCCTTGATTTAATGTATTTGTGATCTTGGGCTAATTATCTAATGTCATTAAGCACTGTGAGTAAAAGATGAAAGTAAATGGGTTGATGCAATGATGAAATGAGATATGTCAAGATTTTGGCACATTGGTTAGTATTTGATAACTCAGAAGCTCTAAAGAAGTAAGACATCAATATTTATTTAATATAAGTACCGTTTTGAGGACAGAGGATTTCATAAGCTATGGCAACAGTTTCAGAATAATAATGCCAATAATATAGTTAGAAATTTTCAAAATGATTGCATTTGATTGCCCTAGAAGTTAAAGAGTTTGGTTAGTGATCTCATTACTGCTACCTACCACATGCTGGTAATATATCTTCCCCAGACAGGTACAATGAATAGATTGTTCTCAAAAAAGTAAATGTTACCCTATTTTCAATTATGCTCCTTTACCAACCCAGAAGGAAGAAACTACGGATGTAGCAACATATATATTACAAATTTGTGGAAGATCGTGTTCTTTCTCTAGTTTGTATGATAGGCTGTCTATGCACAGTACTCTAAGTATTTAAGTAGTTCCTTTAAAAGGATAAAAAATGTATTCATGACTAGCAATTGGAAGAAAAATGATCTGACAGAACAAACCATTTTTTAAGCCATGACTTATTTCATTTTAGAAATCATATTAACTATTTGCATAGTTATAATGCCAAGATAAATATAGATAAATACTTAAGTATTTATTTCTACGGGATAAAGTTTGTATGCATAAAAATATGTAAAACACAGACCCATAATCCCTGACTTCAAAAAGCAGACTGGGGAGTTTGGAAGAAGATGGAGAAACATGCTGAGGATAGTTAAGATACAGTAGAGTAAGAAGTTAACATGACAGCCTGGAATGCAGGTTCTGGAGTCCTAATAGTTGGACACCATGCCCCTGTCTACTACTTTTCAGCTGAATGGCCTTAGTAAGTAACTAAATCTCCCAATACTTCCATTTTCTCAGCTTACAAAGGGGCTTATAATAGTATGGGTGACATAGATTCGGAACAAGGATAAAATAAGCCCGGACACTTGTAATTATTGACACCATTACTATTATAAAACTAACAATAAAAATACCATATGACTATAAAATAAATGAACATTACAGACAATAAATCCTATAGTTTCTGTTTGTTTCTTTAAGAGATCAGTATAGATGAGAATCGTTGAGAATGGCCTCACTAAGAAAATGAAATACGACCTGGAACTAGAAACCTTGGCTCATGAAATAATTAGAAATGAAATGAACCTAGAGATGATCTGCACTTAATGGACAGTAATAACGAATACTTGCATAGCGTTCACTGTGTGCTGTGTACTCTTCGAAGCACTTTATATGTACTGTAAAGCATCTAATCTTTACAACCTTATTTAGTGAGAAACTATTATCTCCTTTTTGTCAGATATAAAAAACTGAGGCACAGAGTAGATAAATGGATTGTTTCTGGTTCACACAGAGACAGAATTGCAGACCGGATTCTGGAGTTTACACTCGTAACCACGATCATATGCCATTTCTGATAGAGCTGTGTGCCAGAGATAAAGTGGTTGGGCAAAACAGCTCACCCAGAGTAACCAGTCATGTCCGAGTGGTTAGTGACAGAGGTAGAACTTAATCTTCCTTAATACCTAATATTCAGTACTTCTGTGTTTACACCTCAGTTGTTTCTTTAAGATTTGTATGAATTACGAGTGATGAAAGGAGGGCCTGTTAGGCAAGATGAAGACCAGGTGTTAATTGCTCTGAAGTAGGCATGCACATTTTCTGTCCCTTGGAGAGAGAAAGGCGCAGTATTTGAGATAGAGATGTGCATTGGGTTGTGGTAGAGACGAAATTGAAAGGTCAAAGTCAGTCAAATTTTGTGAGTCCGCAAAAGTCAATCAGATACATTGGGGTTTATCCCTAAGAACAAATGCTCCAGCCCAGAAATATCTGAATATGAAATTAGATGCCACATTACCGAGGAAAGAGAAAGTGAAGAGAAACAAACAAAGGAACATAATATTTTTTTTTGTAAATGTGTTTCACTGTGTAGACATACTGTAGTTAGGTGACCATATCTACAGTGAATCTACATTAAATAATTTATGTGTATCAGACATTATAATTATGTCAGTGGAATCTAATGTGATAATTTAAAGAAATGTGCACTAGCTAAGAATTTATGTATACATTGTAAGGAAAGAGAACCAAACTTTATCTAACTTATTATCTATCCCTATGCATACCCTCAATTTACAAAGCTCCTGTTAACTTCAAAGAGATGAAGAGGAGAATGCAAACTAGGCCTATTATGTTTGTGATCATACATTTGTTTTGCAGGTGGTATCCATGTGTTTCTCCAAAGCTCTTCTTTTCTATTTGCATACATGGAAGGAGAGCAAAGTGTTCTTTCATCTTCATATTTGTCTAGTTTCTTGGAACTATGAGTTACAAAGGAAGTCTGTATGAATCTTCTTTGTGTTAAGTGCTAATTTATAAGCTGCTGAATATATCAGCTATAGTATTTGACACACCTAATAGTCACCTTACACCTGGAATTACAGCAGACACATTGGTAGAGCTCTGTGTTCTAAAGAATTAAATTATATTTCAGAACATAAAATAAAAAGAAAATATTAAAAATAAATCCATTTTACACATGAGTTTTCTACATTATGTTGTGTTGGTAAACCATTAAGTGTCTGAATGAAGGCTGTTTGTCATCATTGTGTAACAGCTTTGATTACTAAGTTATAGAAATATTGCTATTCCTGTATAATTTGTGATCGATAACAGGCATTATAATATTTGCATTCATGTGGGCATATTGTTAATATCTAAGAGTCTCAAAGGTTAAATTTAAATAGATGCTTTAGATTAATCTAGCAGTAAATAAAGTTTTGACAGTTTAAAAGAAAGATTACATTGAGTGTTTAAACATACCACCTCATTTAAGATTAGAGATTCATTTATGTATACCTTATCCTAAATTTTCAAAACCCACATAATTAATAACTAATATATCTAAGTGAAATTCATGTGAAAATTACATCAAATGCAGCACTTATTTCCCAGTTAGTGCATTTATATACTATGAATAACAAAGATTGCATTGTGTAAAAATTAGTATGATTTTATATATATTTTGATATTACCATGAAATGCTCTCCTCAGATAGAAGTAAAAAATTTGTAATTTTAAATAAACTTGCCTTTGTGCTACAGCATTCTGTCTCCAATGACACCTGTAAAATAATGCTACCTAATTATGCTCTATATTTTACGTTTACTGTGGTAATCTAATTTCCCCTTATTTGCAGTTAGCAAGTAGAGGTAAAAAATATATACATTGGAATGTTGCCAATGACACTATTGCTGTGGAGTCAAATTTAGTAACTGGTGCAACGCCTTGGTTCCCATCAGTCAGGGCCTGTGTCCTGAAGTCTCAGAATGATCTTATTATAAGGAGCTTTTCCCTTGTAATGTAGCTTCAAGGATGCGTTTATGGGGTAGTGCTAAAGGAAGGCTCTAGAGTAGAAAAAAGGAAGGAAGGAAAGGATGGGGAGGTGGAGAGAGAGAGAAAGATGGAAAGAAGGAGACATCCTTTGAACTAGGAGTTAGGAGGTTACATCAAAACTAATATGTAATAAAAATGTAAGGATAATTTTCTACACATTTTTAAAAAAGCCCTTCTGGAATACTGTAAATACAGTGAAAATTGAGTTTCTTAGGTTACAAGTGTATATAATTAATGAATAATTGCATCAGACTTGATTTTATATTTTTAACTATTCTAACAATTATATATTCTAGATCAGTGGTCCTTAATCTTTTTAACACCAGGGACAGGTACTCCTATGAGAATCTAATGCCTGGTGATCTGAGGTGGAGCTGAGGCAGTGAATGCTAGCCCTGGGGTGTGGCTACAGATACAGATGAAGCTTCCTCGCTTGCCAGCTGCTCAGTTCTTGCTGTGTGGCCCAGTTCCTAACAGGCCATGGACCGGGACCAGTCTGTGGCCCAGGGGTAGGGGACTCCTACCCTAGATCATACAACTAAATCGAATATAATTGTAACTTTGTTTAAATATGTCTATGTAAGTTGGGCTTCAGGGTATAGAAATCAAAGTCAACAAGTTCTATAACCATGATTAAGTACTTCTCAATAGCTGCTCATCGTAAAGTAAAGGTTATGACGGTGGAAGGTGGGCAAGAGTAATCCCTTAGACTCCTTCTGAAATACTGTAACCTGACTTGCTCCATTTGGGATTTGTAGCTCCCAACTATTATTCCAATGAAAAATTATACATGTATTCTTGTAGGAAAAAAAGTACTTTTTGACCTAACATGTAGTACATCTTTAAAAAGGAGGTTATATTTCAAGGAACTGATCTAATAAAAATGAGCATGTTAAGAAACCACAAAAATTACTTACAAAATGGCTCTAATTCTAATCTAAAACTCTAAATTCCAATAACAGTTTTCTTGGGATTATATCCTTTAGTTTGGAAATGTGATCTGCGTATACACTGATCATTTGCATTGGCTTCCTACAGGACTCACACGGTAAAATCATTTCCTTATGTAGTGTATCTTACATGGTATCTCTTGACTGTTTATTTCATGACCTTGGTTGGTTAAGCCTGCTCAAGGCTCTCTTGCTTGGTTTTTTTGTCAGTGTTGGCCTTGTTTGCTTTTTGTTTTATTGATGAAGACTGGGCTTGTGTCAGAAGAGACTTTTTACAGCTTATTATTCTATTACTCCTGTGCTGTTGATGATTTTAAGTTAATATTAATTGTTAAGAAATAACAAAATGTCTTAATTGGAATCTGGAGGTGTGCTGATGCTATTGTCACTATTTATGAAGCACATACTATACTTAGCTATGAGTCTTTTTAAGAAAGTCTCATGGATTTTCATAAGAAATTTTGGTCCACATCAGTGTTATCTTTTATGTGGAGAATAAAGTATACTTTTCTAAATGTTTCTACATAATAATGATGGCTTTTTTTTTTCTTCACAAAGGTATTTTGGGATTTAAAAATATAGCCTCCAAATTATAGTTTTTTACTTTTATATCTCATGCCTCTCTCTTTTTCTTATGAGGGGATTCTTTCTTAATCTTATAGAGTAAAATGAACATTTTCCAAGATGGGCAAAATATTTTGGGCAAAAGTTTTTCTGTAAGGTGGTAATTCTTCATGTATACAGCTCCAGTATACATTAAATTAAACATTACAAGCCATTTTTAAAGAAAATCCCTAAATTTATTTTGGGGAAGAAGTTATAAAATTTTTGTGCCAAATTAGTAGTTGGTTTAAATAAAATTTTTGCAGGATTTATCCTAGCTTGTATTAACAGCTGTAACAATTGAGGCCAGGTGACAGACAATTTCTTTTTAAGAAGGTGTTTATTGTCAGGAAAATTGCAAAGTTTCCTTTGTAATTACTCCATCTTTGCTATTTTGGCAGCATGTAACGTTTTATTGGCATTTACTGAAAGATACTTTTTTTGGCCTAGCCTGCTGGCTTTCTTTTGTGGAGGGGCAAACTTTTCTAGCTCTGGTATTAATACCACATTTTTAACTTTGATAGTCTGTGGATGGGGTCTTTTTGAGCAAGGGGTCAAGTGGCCAATAATGTCTGGATCAATCATATCTTCAGTGGAGTGACCTCACAATGCTGCAGGTGTAAGTGTTGCCTCCCACTTATCTAGTGCATCATTTTTGTACTAAACTGGTCAATTTAAGACCATGTAATTAAAGGTCTTTTCACATACAGCCTGGAAAAAAAAAGTATGTTGAAATTATGAATCAAAAATCAGGAGGCACTAATTTGGAAGGAAATAGAATTTTTCAAGCAGTACAGGTTCATCAAATCAAAATCAAAAGATCCTTTTCAGGGGACGAATATTAAAACAAGTCAAGCACAAACACTTGAAGATATAGAACGATACTAGGATGTTGTTAGGCTTCTGAGTGTGGTGTACAGGTTTGGAGCTTTAGTTGTCTTGGTGGCGGTATTCACCACCAAGTATTTCTCTTACCTCCGGTCTTCCTTAAAGACTTTTCTAGGTCATGCTGATGTATGTGAGATGAGTTGTAAATTTCTAATTATACTCCTCTAGTTCTGAAGGCCACAGCAATAAATTCATTTAAGCAAGTGTTTGCATCACTAATAACTTATTTCATCGCTTTTAAAATAATACTGAAGGAAATGGTTATACTTCTTTTCATAAAAAACATTTATTTGGCTACTTGTTCTTAGTAAAACTTAACATATCATAGAAACTGCTATTTCTTTTAGTAATTATTTTTCCAAAGCAATGACAGGCATATTAGTAATTGGCAGTCTTCTTTGGCAATGAAATATTATCTTAATTTTGATTTTTGTGTTACTATTATCTATAGAGTAGCTAATATAAAATTTCAAGTTGGAGCTCCTGTGTTTGTGATTCAATAAAGAAAATTAAAGATCATATTTGTTGTTCATTACTTATAAGTAAAATATATTGAGATGCTACCATTTGCATTGATTCTTCTCTATTGTCTATTATCTATTATCTTTTTTGTATTGGTGGATTTCAAATATATTTTTACTTCTTTTTTTCTGAATATTTGTTAGTGATTTATATAGATAGTGTACAGAGGGTGGAACTCTGAGGTTTGTTCTAGGGAGTTGGATGAGGCAGAAGATGTGAGATAGAAGAAGCCCAGCTTTTATATGTTCTAACTATAGGAGGGACCTGTCTTCATGGTCACCCAGTGGTGTGGACTGAATACACCTCATATCTGTGGGTTCTGCAGGTCCCATCTGTCATAGCATTCCAAAGAACTTCTTTATGCTAGAACGAGAAACACCAGGTAGTGCTGGAATCTTCCAGCCTCTTCTCAGCTAGGATAATAATAGTTACTATGAAGTCTTTTCCAAATAGTGTTGTCCATTATTTGAAAGAATTACTAGGCAGGGAAGTAATATTTATTTTGGGAATGTAATAGGGCTACAAAGAGTATTTATATTAAAGCAAAGTGGAACAATTTCTACAGAAGAGATGTTTTACATATTCATGAAAGTCATAATTAGGTAATTTATTAAGTAGAGCAATTTTTGAGAGGTGTGGGTTTGGGTGGGCATCTTGATTTAGAACTTTATTTCATTTTATTAGGTCTGTTTCTCAAATAGCTGCAGCTTGTTCAGGTTTTATTCCTGCCAGTTGGATATGAAGTACTGTATGTTTGGGCTCACTGTACAGAATTTGTTTCCAAAAAAATAGTGTCGTGCTGCTTTCCATCTACTGGACCAGTAGGGGTAGGAAGATCTGATTTGAAGCCAATGCAAAAATGCAAAACTGATTAGATTTGGATTGTTCATACATTAGGCCTTTCTTTCCCCGTTCTTACCCTTTTCCAGATGGAAGAACCAGTTTCCTCCCAGGAACTTTCTCCTGGCAATTAGACTGAGAAGATCAGGACCATTTAGTGCCACTACTGCTGAAGTACTGTGATCGTAAGGTTGGGCTTTAAAATTTAGAGGAATGAATCAACACATTCTGTTCTTGGTTTCTTTATTTTTTAGTTAATGGTACTTGTGATGCTTTTGAAATTAGGAAAATAACTTTCTGTCTTTGCTTCTGCTTTTTATTTTATTACTATAATAACATATTACTTTCTGACATCAACTGGAAAGTGGGTGGTCCATGAAACACCTTTTAAAGCATCAAGTGTTTTAAAATGGTAACCATATCGCATGTGCAGCTTTCTAATGTGCATTATGGACCCTCCCTTCTTGAATATAGTAGATTAAATCTGATTTTGCTTTTTCATGACGATGAAGTCTCCTCATAATTATGAATTTCGGTGACTGCTGTTTGCTAAAACGCAGTAATGCCCTCAGTTATTATTGAAGTGTGTAGATGCCTGCATGACTTCAGAACATTATGCCTTCTGAATTGTATCAGATCTTTGCATTTTCCTCTTCTCTGACATCAATAAGGTACTTACACCCAGGAATTAAATTTTATAGCTACGAGGAAAGATTGCATAGTCTTATGCCTTCATTTTGTACATTAAGGAGGGAAGCCCAGAGCAGTTGCACAGTTCGTTTATGGTCACACAGCTAGTTACGGGGTAGGGTCGGATCTAGGTACAGTTAATCTACTCCTAATCCAGTGCTCATTCTGCCAGGCCACACTGTTGACTTTTTCCTTCTATCCAGGAACCTCTCCTTACAGATTTTTCTCCCTGTGTAAATTGTTTTGCTCTTAATGTGTAGTTGATAAAGTGAAATTGGGAGCAAGATGAAATAGAAAAATTAGAGAAGAGCCTGATGGCCAGAGTCCTGTGACTGTCATAAGTCACTTCTTTGAGTTATCTTCTGTGAAAGGAAGTGGTTGGATGAATAATGATAATAACTAACATTTACTGAGTACTTACTATGTGCCATGTAAAATTCCAAATTCTCATGTGAGTTACCTCATTTAATTCTCACATAGACTCAATGAGGAAGGTCTGTGAGGTCTGTGATAAGCCTCATAGAGTGAGAAATTAAGTCACTAGCAGTTACCTAGTCTGCCAGTAGTCTTTTAACCAGGAAGTGGCAAAGCCAAGAGAAGGTATCCATGCCCTTAGCCACTCTTGTTTCTGGAAGATCTATATGCTCTCTTTAGCCAAATGTCTAATGATTCTGATTTGAATAATAACAGAACCAATAGCTGACATTATTGAGTGCCTGCTACACACTTTATGAGTAGTGTCTCATTTAATCTTATCAGCAACTCCCTGAGGCAGGTGCTATTATCCTCATTTTATAGATGAGGAAACTGAAGCACAGAGAGAGGTTAAGTGGCTTGCCCAGTCTTATAGCTGGTAAGTGGCAGTGGCAAGGTTTGAAACCAGGAAGATTTAAGTGACTGTTAGCTTTGCCACTATGCCTTATTGCCTGAGAAGGAGTACTTGAGTGTCTGAGCCACAGTGTAATGAATTTTGTAATATTCCTTTTTGCTAATTAGAGGTGGAGTATGCGTGCATGTGTGCGTGTGCCTGTGTGCGCACACGCAAGTCCGTATGTGGGAACACACTCACTAATGAAATTAGCTGTGTATTAGATAAGGGGGAGAAAATGCTCATTCCAAGCATATAAGTGAGTGAAGAGAATTTAGTGCAAGAACCAATGAAGTGGCGGAGTGGTGGGGATTATGGGACTGTGGCAAGTATGAGAACACAAGCCCTGGCGAAAGGGGCAGGTGACAACCTGCTCAGGCAACCGCTGTCCTGCTTTTCTGTCTGGAAAGTAGACTCAGTGTTGCTAGATAGTGGTTTCTTGTTTGTTTGTTTGTTTTCCCTAGAGAATCCAGAAGTTTAGATTGTAAACCAGAAAAAGGGTTTGAAGCTGATTTTTTAAATGATCACAAGTAACTGAAATTATTTGAAACCATCTGTGAACCAAACAAATGTTGGCAACCTCTAGTTTAGATGTTCAGGACTGCTAGGTAAGTGACCTTCAAATGCGTGAGAGTTGGCTGCATCTTCCTATCGCCACTAGTTCTGAAGAGAAGACAGACAAGCCCGAACACTGTGTTTCAGGTCTATTACATTCTACTAAGATAGCAAAATGGCACTCTGCTCTATAGAGAAATTTGAATTATTAAGTGTACTTTTAAGAAATGACTGTCTTCTGAGGCTGTAACATAATCAGGCTTTACTCTGTAGAATGTAAGGACGCCTGGCTTCTGATTTCAGCTTTGTCCTCAGTACTAGTTTCCGAGCCTTTAGACAACCAATACTGGAGGGGGCTGTGAGGTGCAGAATCACCTCTGGGACTTTTTCAAAAGACATCCCCTCTATTCAGGAGTGTCCCTGGCCTGACCATGCAGGACTCCCTGCAGCGGGATGTGCAGACGCAGTTTGGTATTAGAAAACAGGTTTGATATCCTCTTCTGAGAAATACATGCTTTCTCCGAAATAGTGTTGGTTTCCAAACTGCCCAGGAAGTTCCTTACAGATGCTGAGTGTTTACATCCGGGAGCATGTTAGGGGCGTGTCGATGACCATTTGCCTTCCTCTAATGAAAGGAGCACTCCTCTTTTCTATCTTTTTATCCATTGGGCTTTCACTTTAGTATGAAGGTTTCTGAGTACAAACACTAACTCGATTCCTAAAACTTATTCATATCTAATGTCCTCTTCAATTATAAAATTCTGAGAATTATAATAAAGGTGAGTCTCCCTTACTTTGTCTATGATTATTACTAAAGAGCATATCATGTGTTGCCAAAATAACATCCAAGGGCATGGTATGGGATCTATTCCAATGGATAATAATAGTCCTTTAAAAACATTGTATCTCTTTTATAACTGCTCTACTTGAAGACTATTATTTAAGAAAAAATAAATATCAGCTCACTGTGCTATGGTTTAAATTCCTATCTCAGAAATATAGGTGTTTGTGTTTCCAGATGCTTCAAATAATGGAAAATCATGAAAACTCGAATCAGGGTCCCTGTCCTTAAATGTGTTTCAGTTTGCATTTTGATAGCAGTTTGGAAATGTTATCGCTTGTTTTGTCACAGACATAATTCACATCTTTCTTCAGGCACTGTAAACAAGAGAAATGGTTTAATGGCCCCATAAAGGCACTCTGCTGATAGCTGAGATTAGGCCTTTTAGTAATGGATGTTGGTGTATGTACGCGTGAGTGGTGTGTGTGCACAGTGGGGGTGGGAGGGCTTGGAAGAGGTAAATGTACTGGAAAAGAGAATCTTTGAGAGCCTCAGATGCAGAAGCAGTGCCTGCTGCTTTTCTGTGTGTCTTGGAAGATGGATTTACCGAGGATGTGACATGGTTGTTTTTATTTGTACACAAGCCTTCCCCTTTGCTTCTGGAATTTAACTTAGTACTGAGTGAGGTCTTTGCTATTCATTTATCACCTGAAACTGAAGGGTTAGTAACTTAAAGTGAACACTTTTCAGCTAGTGAGTGTATTCTTAACTACATATATTTGTATAAAAGGCTGCATGCTTTTTTCATGCCATGCTTGTATCTGGACTTAAATAATCTAATTTATGTATACCATTTACATTTTTACCCTTTTACAGTGTTTTTTTTTTTTAATTCACTGCTATAGCCAAGTGAAAAATTTTTTTGCAAGCACTATGGTGTCCACAGAATGATTTGTTTTGACTTTCTCCGTTATATTTTGTAGACAAGTGTAAAAATTTCTCCACATTATACATAATCATGGTCTAAGTAAATGCCGTTAAGTTTTTCAAAGTACATAAATTTGTACTGTTTTAGAGCCTCAATATTGTGTCTTTTTCATCATCTTGTTTGTGTATTCGCCATAAATTGGCTACACGAGGCTGTACACTAGGTTTTGAGAGTCAGAGTAAAACAGAGTTAATAAAACAAAATTAAATGTCCTTTGTTAACTAATTTAGCTGCCCCCTATTGCTAGCGGATGTCACTGTACCCTTCCTCCACATTTATGATTTCTTTCTCCTTTTTCATTGTAGACCATAATCTAGAACAAGGATCAGCAAACTTTCTTCCGTAAAGGGTCATATAATAAATATTTTAGGCTTTGAAGCTCCTAGGGTTTCTGTCACAAGTACTCCATTACTCAAAGTAGCCTAGACTATACTTAAATGAATGAGTGGGACAGTGTTCCAATAAAACTTCATTTACCAACACAGTTGAGAAGCCATATTTGGCCCACAGGCTATAATTTGCCAAACCCCGTTATAGAACATCATACAAGTAGTCTATTCTAAAAGAGAATTTTTGAGCAGACCAGAAACTCAACATCAAAATTCATGACTCCCGTCAAGTTTCTGTATTCCTAGCTAGTTTTGCTTAAAAAGATACAATTTTGATTCAAAGACATGGTTCTGTTTAGAGAAGTAATTAAATATGTGATGTGTTTCTCTTTCTGGGGTAATTGTTTTGTGCTCACAGAAATTGCTACTGTATTTCACTCTTATAATAAGAGTTTAGAGGGAAGCACAGGGAAAGGTAGTGCCAAGACAACTTATCACTGTATTTACACTTACTGTCCACATATAGGAGAGGACCCATCACTTGTGACATTTTGGTTATCAGAGTCTAGGGGAAGCTTTTAGATGCTGGATAGCAACATTTTTCCTTTAGTGAAACATGAGTGGTGTGAATTTTTAAATGCCTTTGGTCACAGTAATAAATTGAAAGAAGGCAGAATGCCTAAAACCAAGCACGAATGCCCTGAGAATTGTTTTCATTAGATACAAGTGCCAAGAATATATTACTAAGGTTATGTATACAGAAATATGCATCACATACACATGAATTAATCAAACTTAAAGAAGACTTGCCAATACCTTTATTAGATAAAACTTAAAACAAACAAACAAACAAACAAACCCTAAAGCTCTAATTGGACTTCTATGAGCTCTTGATAGTGAGACTATATCTTACTTTTCATCTTCCCGTAGCTCCATATCCCCTCCCCATCTCAGAACCTAGCATAGCATCTGGGCCATAATAAATGAAAGAATTAATAGAGAAATGAATGGATGAAAAAACATCTCATATAATGTTATAGTGCTACTCATGCATGAAAGAAATCATAAATGTGTTTATTCAAAATGAATTTGTGCTCAGGGGTTCAAAAGTTGCCTCTAAAAAAAGCTCAGGACTCTAATTCCTAACCTGTGGTTAGGCATGAAGCTTAGCAAATATATTTTTTGCAAAATGGAGAGGTGAAAATAATATCCTTCTTGTCTTAAATGATGAGAACCAAATAGGCGAAGATTCTCTGAAAACTTCATAATGCTATGTAAATTTGAAGTTTTTAAAAAATCATTATAGCTAGTGTTTTCTATCACAATGCCAAACTCAGCCACAATTCAATAAGTCAACACTTACAGTTAAACATGTTATTTTTCTTAAATTTACAAGACATCATAATCTTCACTACAGAAATATAAACCAAAACTCAATTCATAAATTTCACTGTTTATTCTTTGGATCAAACATGAACCAGTCAGTTACAACAAATATAGTCAGTTTTCAATTTAAATATTCCAGCGTCATGATTGTTTATAAAATTATTCTCCTATGAGAAAATATTTAAATTCATTATCTTCATCTTTATTTTAGGTGTTTAAGTGTGATTTATTATATGTCTACCCTCAACCAAAGATGTGGTTGTGTACCAGCATTATTACACTTGGAAACCCAAGGGCATTTCCATGCTCCAGTAGAATGAGGACAAGATTGTGCCTCTGTTCTAAAATGTAGGTGGAAAGGAATGGAAGATGATGTTCCATAGTTCATAAATCTAAAATGAAAACAATTAGTAATTTAACAAATATTTAAAGTGAATACCATAACCCCAAGTAAACTTTTTGAATTAAGAAGTGGTTAAGTTTATTTTGGAATTGCATTTTTTTTTTTAAGTCCTGGTATTTAGGAGCTCTTAAATTTAACCATTAGAAGAACTCAGTCATCATTAGTCAGCCTCAAGATGTGGTTTTAAAGGTCAAGCCGCCATCAAAGAAAAAATGCAAGATGCATCTCTTGATCGTTCTTTCTGTTTTTCCTCCTAAGGTCTGATTGTCCAGAGGACTTGTGGGTTATTAAAGTTTGCATGGAAATGTGTTTGAGGAATGCCCCAGGAGGATTGCCAATTTCATAGATAAATTATCTGAACTGTCTGAAATTAGGGATTAAGATATAATATCATATTTTGAACCATCGCTCCTTTGTAAACGAAATGAAGGAGTTAACGCACTTGATTAGATATACCTGAAGAAGGAAAGATTCACTTTAATTAAAACTACAAACAATGCAGATGCCTGTAGCTCTCTGTTCCAGACCCAGCAAGGATGTACAGTAAGAGAAATGAAACGTACCTAGCAGCCTCGGCAGCAGGCTGGAGCCGTGTTCAGCGAAAGTAATTTAATTAGTGTTGATCATGACTCCAGATGATGGTGATTTGATAAGGAATAATTTAGTACTTAACAGCCTTTTACATGCACCAACTCCATGTGGGAAGGTAAAGCAAATTGCACAAAATGAATGTGCTGCTTTCACTTGTGCCTGTGCCAGTGAGCTGGAAAACTGCCTGTTAGCAGACGCTCAGACTCTCAGCCCCGTGATGAAATACCCAACACGTTCTCAGCTCAGCCCTCTCTGGTGGGAGTCTCTATACTACCCTTATTTAAGAATAAATAAGACAAGTCACTTTTGTGATATAGAATCTCCAGGAAGCAGGAAAGTGAAAATGAGGAAAATAAAGTAGCATGTGGTTTCTTGTACAAAATGTTAAGATCTTCAGGGTGGCTTCTCCTTGTTTTCCTAACACACAGCAATTAAAAAAAAAAAATCTTAGCCAACTCCAATTCATTGGATTACTTATTTGGCTTATGATTAGAAAAATAAAACCACAGTTCCAGGGGCCTATAATAAGTAAGAGGCCCACACGCGTTGAATGTGTGCGTTATGGAGAAAGTAGGGGAGCCTTTAACTGCTGGAAGTGGGGAACCTGTGAGAATTCTTGAGCGACAGCATCTCAGGAAAAGGAAGACATAGTTATCTTGTAAAGTCTTTTCAAGTACTGAATCGATTTTACAAGGCAGTTCACACTGGATCCAGGTGTTGCTAAGCATCACAGTGGATTTGAAATTAGCTCAGTTATGAGAATGACCTGGAAATTTTATAGGATACAGAATTCTGATATATATCCCAACCTTCATGAATCAGAATTTCTGGGAGTGGTATATTAGTTGGCTAGGGCTGCCATAACAAAGTACCATGAACTGGGTGGCTTAAAAACCCCCACATTTATTGTCTCAGAGTTCTGGAGGCTAAGAGTCTGAGATGAAGGCATGAAGCAGGGTTCTGAGGGCCGTGAGGGATAATCTAATCTGTGGCTCTCCCCTAGCTTCTGGTGGTTTGCTGGCAATCTTTGCCATTCTTTGGTTTATAGAAGCATCTCTCGGATCTCTGCCTTCATCTTCACATGGCATTCTCCTGTCTCTATCCGGTTCTTCTTTTTAAAAGAACATCAGTCACATTGGATTACATCTCACCCTGATGACCTCATCTTAATTAATCTTCCAAGTAAGGTGACAGACTCAGGTTCTAGGGTTAGTATGCCTTCAACATATAAAGTTTGGGAGGATACAATTTAGCTTACAACATATGGGGTCTGGGAATCTTTTTTTCAAAAGTTGCCTGGGTAATTTGATGATTAGCCAGACTTGGAGATCTTGAGTTTAGGGATCAACTTAAACTCTGATGGCACTTTGGGAATCCTTATGTCCTTTCATTGAGTCAATTCAGGAAGTACATGAATCCAATCTGAAAGCACTAGAGCTCAAGATAGTGTATATTCTAGAATGGATCATGCCTTTTGCTTCTAGGTTGATACCAGTGGATATTTTGGTAGGAAGCTACTGTCATGCTAGCAACCATTCCTTATAGTGCCCCAAACTTGTCCCCCCCTCCCCCGACTCATTTATCCTATGAAATTGAAGCACATTCTGAGGTGTCTCTCCCAAAACAGGAACCCAAACACGTTCACATATCTTAATTCATATAGTGTTACTTATTGCCTCTCATACTTTTTAAAACTTTTTGTTGAGATGTGAATTTATTATAATGCAAAACCCTAAGTATACATCTTGATGGATTTAACAGATGTATATATTTATATAACCACCACCCAGAGCAAGATGCAAAATATTTCCAGTACTGTAGTAGGTTAGTGGTGCCTTTCTCAGTCATTAACACTCCCATTCACCAACAGAAGGGGATTCTTTCACTATCAATTAGTTTAGTTTGTACTTGAAATTCATATGCTACACACTCTTGTGCTTGGCTTCTTATACTTAACTTCACATCCATGAGACCATCTATGTTTCTGCATGTGTCAGTAATTTGTTCCTTGTTATTCCTGCAAAGTATTCTGTTATATCAGTATGCCGCAATTTATCCATTTTTTTGTTAATGAACATTTGAATTTTTTGAGTTTTTGCTATTATGAATAAAGCTGCTCTGAACATTCTTATATGTCTCTTTTGGTAAACATGTGTAGTCCTTTTTCTTATATACCCGAGAGAGTAATTACTGGCCATAGGATAGACTTAAGTTGAGCCTTAACAGCTACTGCCAAAATATTTCTCAAAGTGTATTTATAAATTTATAGTCTCAGCAGCATATATTTAAGTTTCTGTTGCTTTAGACTTTCAACCTTGATAATGCCAATCTTTTGCAGCCTAGTCATTTCAGTAGGCATGTAGTGACAATCTAATGTGATTTTATTTGCATTTTCTTGATAGGTAACAATGTCGAATGTCTTTTCGTATACTTTTTTTGTTGTTCATTTGTTTGTTTTCCATTTGGGTGCCTTTTATGAACTGCCTGTTCAAATCTTTTGTTCATTTTTAATTGGGTTATTTTGTCTTATTAACATAGCAATTCTTAATATGCTGAATATGAGTTCTTTGTCAGGTCTTTCTATGGCTAGCATCTTGCAGTCTGTAGCTTACTCTACACTCTCTTAATAGTCTTTTTCAATGAAGAGAAGTTCTTAATTTCAATGAAGCCTAATTTGCAGATTATTTTCTTCTATGATTAGTGTTTTTTTGAGTCCTATTTACTCTTATTCTCCTTCATGGTCCCAAAGACTTTTAAAATATAATAATATTGAATATAATGGTTTCTGATATAATGGACAAATGCAATAAACTGTGCATTATACTGCATATTTATTAACTCGAGGTCTTACCAATTTTATTCTTATAAATTAGATCTGATTTCTCAGGTATAATAATTTGCTGCTTTTTCAAATGACCAGTTGAGTTCCTTATAATATCACTACAGCTTTTTTTTTAAGGAAAATATAAACCTAATACTTAATCCAAAGTGCTAAACTCAGCTATATACATTTTGTGCTGTATTGTTCAAAGAAATACTAAAATAGTTGAAAACTATCTGTTAAGAAAGCGACAAATGTGTGGTTAAGGATTCCGTATACAATATTTGTCATTCTAAGAAGTCGAGTGTGTGTGTGTGTTTGTGTGTGTGTGTGTGTATGTGTGTGTGTGTGTATACATACATCTCCACAGGGAAATAACTTTCTTATACATATGACTTTAAATCTTTTGCCATTTTAAAGACTTTTCATCATGTAGGTTTGGGACTTAGGTAAAAGTAGAAAGAATAATGAACTCCCACCTACTCATCAATCAATTGTTAACATTTGTCAACATTTTTCTAACTTGAATCATTCCGTATCCTTTTTTTTTATACTATTTTAAAGAAAATTCCAGATATCTTATTATTTTCTCAAAATACTTTATGAATCTCTAACTTTAAGTCTTTTTTTTTTTTGTACAACTGCCATTCCATTATCACATTCAACAGAATTAACAATAATTTTTAAACTATCTAATACCTAGTTCATACTCAGATATCTTGTCTGTTGCAAAGTTGTCTTTTACTAGTTAGTTGTTCAAATCAGAATCCTAACAAGTCCTTATATTGTAATTGATTCTTGAGGTTCTTAAATCTTTCTTAATGGTTAATGCATTACAATGTTCTGACGGTAAAATTAATGAACATGAGCACCCTTGGTAAATGATGACACATTAAATTTCTCTTTGTTTCTATTCCTCTACTTTCTACATTGAATAGGCATATTAAATACATGCTACATTAAGGAAATACTTTGAAATAGATCACCTGGTGAAATTATTTTATTATTATTGATTATGTTTTCCTTAGATGATTAATTTGGCTAAAATTTGTTTCTTTGGCAAATTTGTTTTCTGTGACATTTCAGATAGCTCTTGAGTACTACCGTTGAACAATTCTGTCAAAATTATGTACATGTACAAACAAATAGCATTTTTTCCTATAGCTTGAGAGTTCTTGATATCAAATTCTCATGTTAAAATAATATGACATTCAAACTAGTACAAGTTTATAATGCGTAATGTCATAACCAGTATTGAATGGTATAATAAACTACAAGGTTTCCCTTGTCATATCTGTATAGAATATAGACTTAATATTTTGTGTTTTAATTCCAGTTTTTATAGTAGTTAGAATAAATCTTTAGAACATGTGTCCTTTGTATGTTTATCCTTTGATTAGTCATACTTGGACAAACTGTACATGAAAATAAAATCCATTCTCATGTCTATTTTTTATCTTTTTTTACCAATTTTTTATTTGTACTAAAATTTTGGTTATTCTGACTGGATCTCTTTTAATAGATATTTTTTTCAATCTTGCAGAAGAAAAAATACATAGTATTTTTTATATATTGTTTTTAAAGCTATTATTACCTTCAAATACATGTCTTCTGGCCTTCATATTTTATATGATCTTTGTATTATATTAAGCATTAATGAATATAAATATAACCATGCATTAAGTCATATGAAAAAGGACAAATCATCATTTGATGGGGAATAATTGTTTTATAGTAGATTACATGTGTCAGCTTTCACATATTTCTCACATTTCATCCTCACAATTCCAGTAACTAGATAGGCAAGTACTTTTATCTCTCTTTTATAGATGAGCATTGGCCCCAAAACTTTTGAGTTTTTTGCCCAAATTATCATCGGTTACCACTGGAGCTGCACCTGGATTTTCTATTAGTTCAGTTGTTATTTCATTAAACCGTTACTGTTGATGGATTTGAGATATTTTCCTTTCGGTAATGCTTAAAATTATGTTCTAGACTTCCATTAATTCTTGTATAATCAGTTGTATTTTTGTCTGCTTTAATCATTGGAAATCTTTCTGAAATATTTTCAAAATGTATTTTCTGAGAATTGAGCTTCTGTTATTAATATCAGCTAAGCAAATTGTAAGTGATGCAGTTTAATAAGAGTTCAAGCAGGTATTGTGTTAGACAATAAAAGGTGTATACAGAGATTCTCTATAATTTTTTTTCCATGAAATTTCATCAGATGTGATTTTTCTTATATATATGTTAATATGAAAGGTTAGTGACATTTTAATGAAGAGAAGTAGCTCAGGTTAATATACTTAATCCCTAATTGCATTTAATTTTTGTGGGTATTTTTGTTTTGTTTTCTAGTGGCTTTTCATGGCCTACCACTGAAAATCAAGAAAGAACCCCACAGTCCATGTTCAGAACTTGGCTCTGCCTGCAGTCAAGAACAGCCCTTTAAATTCAGCTATGGAGAAAAGTGCCTGTACAATGTCAGGTAAAGCATCAGGTGTATATATAGAGGATGGTGGTTCTTATGGAAATAAAAAGTCTGGAATAATATAAAATCTCAAGTCATATTTTTTAAGAGTTATATCTTCAGTATATAACAAGCTAAATTAGGCAATGTGTTTCGCAGAACTCCAAAGAACCATTTACCATCTGATCACACACTTTTAGAATAATTTCAAAGCAATAATTTTCATTTACATTGTTGGTTTCTTTTCTACTGTAGTGATTGATGCATTCTGGGTTTGAAAAGAGGGTCTTGGCGTGAGCAGCTATTGTAAGATCTCTTTGGAATGAATGCATTATGCACTTTAGATAGAGTTTATAGAAAAAATGAAACATTTGGCAGGTCTCAGCAGTACATTAGTTATCTGACAGGCTTTGCAGATGATCTATAAGATGCATTCATAGACAATTGCAATAAAGTTAGAATTTTATAAGGCTTAGCAGAGGCTATTATCTATTAAAAAGCCAGTCATTCTTTCTGATGATAATAAAGGGTGGAGCAATAAAAGTACATTGTTCATTTGTTAGAAAATTTGATAACATATATGTTCATTAAAAACCCTTCACAGTAAATTGCATTCTGCTACTTTTCATATTGGCCTCTAATTGCATAAGGAAGAAGTTGGCTCTGTGTATTGAGTATTATTACCCTCAATTATAGGAGAAACTTAGTTCTTAAAAGGAGTTAGTTTAGAAACTTAAAACAGTGATTACATATATTTGCAATTTTATAAGTTATGTTGTTTCAAGTTCATGATACATTATGATCCTAAAGGGTCTTCTAGTCCTCATATGTTTACTACTTTCTTACACTCTTTATATCCAGGATATATAAGATTTAAGAAACTTAAATTTGTGCAGTCTTTGGGCAGCTGAACAATACTTGCATATTCTATTAGTATTTATTCCTGCAAACTTGTCTTTTATACCTGCTTTTCTAGGAGGTCTGCCAGAGCCTGCAATTATGAGCCACTTCAATTAAAACTACAAAGCTTTTATTAAAGAGATCTCTTGCAGAAGCTAACTACTATACCATACTCAGTTCAGATGACATTGTATTTGATCAATCTGAGTTTTATTTTTTAGCATTTTTAAATTTTGCATTTTCTCCTTCAATGTTATGAATTCACATCCTTTATTTTATATTAACATAATTATTTAATATATCGAAGAATTTTTAATTAATGAACTGAAAGAGATATAGAATTGTCATTGCATTTCAACATTGATTGGAAGTGTGACTATAAAATAACTACTGCATTATATGACATATCTAACATCCATAAATTAACAGTAGAGGAATTGACTGAATATTTTAAGGTTCTCCCTGGGGACCAATAATTCCCACAGTGAAATACAGATTATGTTTTCCTTCTCTATACAAACAATAGAAATATAATATTTCATGGGGAAAAAGTAATATCCTAGGGCAACAGACTTATCAGTTTTTTTGTTTGTTTGTTTTTTGTTTTGTTTTGTTTTTAACCTGGGAACAAGAGAGGTGAACCATTTTATAAAAGAAGTGGATTCTCATTTAAGAATATTGGTAAAGAAAGTAAAAAGAAGCAAACAATGTTTTTTTATATGAATACTATTGTCTTAAGGCAAGAGTAGACTTATATAGCACTACTCCTTCACTTCTGTGAAGTATTTTTGCACTTGAATGTATTTCTCTTGTATAAATGGAACAGAATAAATTATTGCATAAGTCAACACAAAAGAGAAAGGTTTTTAAAAAGAAAAAAATATGTACTGATGAATGCTTTTTATTTTATGAGGAAATATAGTATTTTAACCTAGAAATATTTTTTTGTTTGAAAATTTAAGTAAAATTTGTTTTTAGAAAAATACTATTTAGATACAAAAATTAGTTAAATCTCATTCTTAAAAGCTACACATAGGAAATCAACTGAAATTCATACATAAGCTTACTCATTTTATTCATTTGTGAATTTTCTGAAGTTTGACTGTGCAATAGGATTTTATTCTTGAGAATATCATTTTGTACTTATTTTTATACTCTAAGAAAGTTTAAATATATCAGAGAGATTTTAATTTGCCTCATTAATCTTTATTATCCCATGTGAGGAAGTTAATGCCAAGCATCATTTATTTTATATTTAAAAAAATGAAAATAAGGCAAAAGCATTTCCTTCTTAAAATTCTACCACAAAGTCAAACTAGATATGGTCTCCATCTTATTTTACTGATGTTTGTTCTTGTTCGAAAATCTAATTTAACATAGAAGAATTATAATACCAGAAATATTTCATGAAGAAGAAAAGGTCTGTCAAACTTGCTCAAGGAAAATATCAAGAATAAATGGAAATAATGCCACTTTCATAGACAGTGATTTTTCTTATACTGAATTGCTTGTATATGTATTTAAAAGTATATATGTTTTATATTTATGCTGTTACCAAGTTATATATCCAGTATCCTGTTTTCTGTTTAAGTGTGTGGCAGTTTTGAAGATTACATGTTCTAGAATTACAAAACCCAAAAACATACAATTCTAACTTTCTTATGACTTAAGCCTAAAATGTGTTTTTCTTTCCTCGGGTTAGAACTTTTTTTTTAATCGTTCCAAAGAAACAAATGGTTTTTTTTTTTTTTTTCATTTGTTTGTTTTTTGTTTTAATTTCTTCTCTCTCTCCCTGTATTTTTTGTTGTTGTATTTTGTTTTTTGTTTTGTTTTGTTTTTTTGTTCCTTGGGTAGTGCCTATGATCAGAAGCCACAAGTGGGAATGAGGCCCTCCAACCCCCAACACCATCCAGCACTCCAGTGTCCCCACTACATCATGCATCTCCAAACTCAACTCATACCCCGAAACCTGACCGTGTTTTCCCAGCTCACCTTCCTCCATCGCAGTCCATGCAAGACAACAGCTACCCTATGGACCACAGGTATACAGCAAATACCATTTTTGTAAAAACTGTTCTTCACATTCTTGGAAGAAATTTCTATTACCAATTCCTAAGACTAAATAGTAGATTTAAGGTGAGCATATTAATTTTGTGCATCTGTGCAAAATATTTTTAGAGAGAGCTTGCTCTATCTATAGATATAAATAATTTGTGGAGAAGGTCGTTTATAAACATTCCTTTTATAAACATTTAAATTTGTTGCTAAAATGGAAAATTAATCTATATACTGACATTTGAACATTTCCCTTTTGCTTTGCCTGAATTAAATTGCTTCACTTAAACTTTAAATCAGATCATCCCATTTTTATGAGCATATGTGTGTACTTGTTCTATAAAGTTAGGAGACTAATTTTAGTAGGTGGCTTATGGAATTAGGTTCTTTACCTTATATTGAATGGTTTAGCTGTACACAGCTTTGCAGAATAGAACTTATTTGATTAAAACCATTTTCCATCCTTTCCAAATGATGAATACGTAATGTCAGTAGATGAATGACCCTAGACACTGAGAATATAAAGAGAAAGAGGTATAGACCGAATTATTAATACTTAGGAGCAAGGCAAGAACCAGAACATGGAGCCAGGAGAATGTCGTGGTGGGTTATTCTTGATTCTTAGAGATAAGTAAATTCACATTTAAATAGATATTGGGGGACCTTTAGAAGTCTTAATAATACAACTTAAAACACAGATTGATTTTATACAGCATTCTTCCTTCACCTTCTATGTATATAAAGCCAATGGGCTGCTGGTAAATGTTTAACAACAGGCTCTGTAGGAGTAAATCCAAAAGACCTAATCTGTAGCATTTAATGAGACTCTGATGTAAATGTTCCACCCAGGGCTGACTCACAGCTGTTGATGTGACAAACTTGAATGTGGAATTGGAAAGAGATGTGCAAGTAGCACTTCATTACTTAGTATTTCTACCATATAGATACTGTAGTCATAACCTCAAGAGCATTTGATTAGTAGTAAAATGTGGAACAATAATTACAAAGTGATGAGTTTTGAGTACCGATTTTGTTTTCAATATAATTTTTTAAAATATACATTTATATAGCTTACATCTTAATAATGGCTGTGTTTAACAATTGACTCACAGAATTTCTGAAAATTTAACAATAAGCCAGTGAAAACTGGCCCTGATGCACCATTATAAAAATAACTCACAGAAGGAATCCTAGATCAGCAGAGAAAACCAGAAGATGTGCCACTGGCAACTTGCTGAAAATAAGGGAATACTCAAATCTGCTCTTGATAGGTTATTTAATGTGACTCAATCTCAAATTCAGTACTCTTTTTGTGAGAAGGGATAAGATGAAAGCATTTTTTCCAGTATGAAACTAAGCTGTATCTTTTTCCACCTTTGTTTTCCTTACTAAGCCCTCTTGTGCTTTAGTTATTAAATGCTTCCTCTTGTCTTTCCCTTCTTACCCTGTAGACTTGAGAGCTTGTCATAGCATAATGGTATGAGCATCTGTGTAAACAGTTTTGTAAATACAGATGAAAGAAATCTTATTGCAGGGTGGGCCATCAAACAGATGCACATTGTACAGGGTTAAGAGGGAAAAAAGTTATGATCAAAAGAAGCAAGGTTTATTTTGTCCATGTCTGGTGACTTCCCAGAGTTCTCGATACCTGAGTCTTTCAGTCTTCAAATGAGTGCCAGAATTCTAGATTGTATAGTTTGCTCTTTGGGCAGAATAGTTAGTTATTTCTTATGGAAGATGCCTGCTAAACAAGCAGCGTGCGTGTTTTTAGGTGACCTAACATGAAATGCTTTAGCCAAATCCATTTTAGTTTCTCTACTTGAAGTCAGATTTTTGAGACTGGGAACAGCCGGTCCGGAACTACCAGAGGGAAGCTCAGGGTCTTTTCCCACTGCCCCCCATTGTGTTTTGAGGACAGTACCAGCTGGCCAATCCCAGGAAAATCTCTGAAGCCGTATGTTTCTGTGGAGGATTTCTCAGAGGGCTTTAGCCAAAGAAGACAGTCCCTCAGTTATAAATGGCAAATTTGCTCTGGGAACAGATCCTTACCCCAAATAGCCCCTTCCAGCCTAGGCACCCCACCTCACTCTGGGAATGCTTTATGGCCAACTGGGCTGCACCCCACTTCCTTTCCTCAGGCTTGTTCTACTTCTCAGGCCAGCCCCTTGGCAGGATTTTCTGAACCTGCTGTGCAAGAGCCTTGTCTCTTTTTCTCAATGTTTCCCACCACTTACATGCTGTTTTTCTTCATCCAAGAGTTCATTGGCATGCTCTCCTTACCTTTAACTCTCTTCCAGAAGATTCTGGAGTCACTTTCTCTTTACAATTGGTCAGCAGCTCATAAGAATGCCACCAAAATGCCACTAGAATGGCACCATGCTTCCTGTGAAGCATGTGTGTTTGATACATAACGTGGTCATCACTAAGTATCAACTGGAATCAGGTTGATTCGTAAAAGCAAATGGCTTGATTCATTACAAAGCTTTTGGTACAAGTATTATTAACTTCCCTTGAAGGCTTTACAAGTGAGCTGGTTTCTTATTTTAACTTCAAGTTACAATTTTCTGATTCATTCCTTGACAGTTCTTAATGATAATTTCTGTTTCTTTTTTTGGCTAATGAAATAAGCAAGGGAAGGGAAATGAATGCAGTGTCTGTCAGCCTCACTGTTGCGCAATATCTAAGTTTCTAAGTTTATTTTCTGCAGGTGTAGGTGGAATTTCAGTGTTTTCCAGGGCAGCCAGTGAGGCTAGAGTTAAATCACAGGATGGGTGTTCTTAGAAATGCTAACGTTAACTGCTTTGCAATTCTTTGGCTTTTACCTTATTTTTATTTAATGTTACCAAAATTAAATGTTAACTTTCCAAATTAAAGTCTCCAGAATACGTTTAGTGGGGGGGAAGACAGGGAGTTAATAGGCTTATATTTGCTCATAGTAATGCTGGATAGGTTATTTTTAAGCACTCCTGGGCATTTTTAGAGCACTTTTAAATCTTTAATTAATCCACATCTTTGTGGTAGGTCAATGATATTATGGATGAGAAACACAGAACTGAACGATTATGTGATTAGCCAATCGTTACAGAGTATAACCAAGAAGGAAAGAACAGAGACTCACTCAGCCTCCTGCCAAGGCCCCAGAACTTCCTCATGTCCTAATGGCATGACCTGTCCCAAATTTATGCCACATTTACATGCTCTTTCCATCTTTGGAAGTCTGCTGTATATTTTACAGATATCTTTATCAACCTGATTTTTTTTTTTTAAGCTATTGGAACTCAGTGTGTTATGTGCTACTGTTTGTCAGTAAAGAGATGGTCTTTTAAAAGCCAGCTTGGATTAGTCTATAATATTTCCCAGTTTGATTTATCACTAGAATCCCATGTTACTTAGGACATTATTGAAGATTTAAGAGCCATGCCCATTTGAGAAGAGAGTCTTTGCTCTCTTGTTTCCTCATTAACTGATAATGAGGGAATGAAAACCGATAAGTAGGTTTTTATTTGGTTGATTTTTTTATTAGTTTGTTGATTAGTTTGGTAACAGAATTAAAAGACAGAGGATGCAGTTTGAGATCAGATTCTTCTGTTTTTTTCCTGCCCTCCCCCCCCCCCAGTATATTATTATGTGAGACCTTCTTAATATGGAAACTTGGTAAATGATTTAATTGATTCAGAATTTGACCTTTTTTACTATTAGGGTATGTATTTCCTCAAAAAAAGTGTTCTCCTTGCCCCACTCAAAGCTCACCTTTAACTTATTGCGATGTACCAAAATGGGGGACCAATTAGAAGGGGAACACAAGTCACATTTTCATTAAAAAGCACAGTGTTTCTGACCCAGGAAGGCAGAATCTATCTTTGTTAAAGATTTACACTTTCGGACAGTTGGCATCACGTTCATTAAGTAAGCAGTTAAAAAGCGTACCAGTATTTTAAAGAGTATTCCTTATTACTCTTTTATTCGAAACATGCTCTTATTTTCCAGATTTCGCCGCCAGCTTTCGGAACCCTGTAATTCCTTTCCTCCTCTGCCGACAATGCCAAGGGAAGGACGTCCTGTGTACCAACGGCAGATGTCTGAGCCAAACATCCCCTTCCCACCTCAAGGCTTTAAGCAAGAGTACCATGACCAGTATATGAACACAACACCATGGTTGGTGGTGCTCCCAGCCAAACCTTCCCCCTCCTCTGATGATTAAACAGGAACCCAGAGATTTTGCATATGATTCAGGTAGGCCTATGCTTTAAGTTACATTTAAGACATCTTTTCACTGGCTTGTCACTTCAATTAGAATTGCAATTAGAATTGCCCTCTGACTGGGTGGTGCCTGACCTTTTTTTTTTTTTTTTTTTTTTTTTTTTTGCATAATCTTCCTGATTTTATCCCATCATTTTATCTTTATATGTGAAAGGTGGGACTTGTTAAGCCTGAGGGGATGGTTGAAATCCTGTCTAGACGTGAAACCAGTCCAAAGAGTGCAATGTGTAAAATTAGGCACACACTCAGCCTAAGAGAGTAACATCGAAATTTTTTTCTGGATTCTGGGCTTTTTTTCTATTTTGCTACTGTAGCACTACTTAATAACAGTGTTTATAAGAAGTCACATTTTTCTATACTGGGGCACTTATAACTTCTGTTTCTTTTTTCCCTTCATTGGTGGCAAGGTTCCGAGCGTCCAGAACTAACGATTCTTACATATTAAGAGATGAATACAAATAAAGATATGGTTCATAAAGCTTAGCTTTAGGCTTCACTGAGCCAGAAAGACACCACAAAGTAGTATATTGAGATACAAAGGGGGTTTTAAGTGAGGAGAGTTTAAATCTCTTACAAATGTTACCATCAAATTTGACCTTGAGACCTTAGATGAATTAACTCATTTGTGCTCAGATTCTCCTGTTTATAATCTTAAAATCAGGGCATCTGGTTTTTAGACATCAGGAATTTTTTTAAGCATGAAATAAAAAAAAATGCTTATAAGAAGGACACTATGCATTGGCAAAACATTATTAACACTATAACTGTGGTCAATGCTGATTGGACTTGAAAATATTTGAAAACAATGTAATTTCCTTTTGTTTGGATGCAAAGTTATAGATGTTCTTTGTGAAGGAACTGTGGCTTCTCTAGGAATAACTGCTGAGTTTTTCTATCAGTTCTAGTTGAGGAAAAAAAATTGTCTCCAGGTCTTCAGTTTCCAACTTGTATGAAATTACTTTCTTTATTAGGAACTGTCCTTAAAAGCTTGGCAAGAGGGAGCCCTATAACTGATTCTTCCTCTGGCTACCCTTCTGCATTGGGTCAGAAATTCAGAGGGCTAAGAGGAATTGTCCACTCAGATGCCATGTCTCCATTTCTAGAAAGTGCACTGGCTACCCACAACCTATGCATTTCTTGCCCAACCAGCCCTGAGTCCACTTTTAGGGCCAAAGCAGTTTCCTCTCAGGTCCGGCAGAGCACACTGCCCCTGTGTGTACCTCTGGGTCCAGAAAGGTAGCTAAGGGACAGCTATTTGGGGAGGGTGAGGATGGAGCTTGGATGTGCTTACATGTGAGGCCTCCATGGTGTGGCACAATGCGGGGTTGAGGGCTAGGAAGAGAGGTTGGAGGCGGGGTGGGTTGGGGTCTGAAGACTGGAAGCTGGCTTCACAGCATCCTATTCCTTGCATTTACTGGCCACCACATTGTGGCAGTTAAGTTGAACACATCTGTATATTTCATACATTGCGGTCAACAAGTATGATCTCCAGATACTTTGTTCTATTAGTTGTTTCATCCTTTATAGGATATCTAATGTATTTATTACTGAATCATTGATTTCTTGGTTCACTTATCTATCTTGAACAAATAGCACATTAGAAAATATTGTATGTTATTGAACAATGTAAAAAATGTTTCGTAGTCAGTTTATTCAGCATCTGTGATTAAAGGTTGTCCTTTCAGAAGGCCTCTAGAATTCTTTATTGCTTAATTCAATGTAACATAAATGTTGTGAAAATAAAAGAAGCTTTATTAGTGAAAAGGCAGCATGATTATACTTCTAATAAATCCTGACATTAATTATGACATGGGAAATGGAAGGTCTATTAGTTATAATTATAATTACAGGAATGCAATTTAAACTGCCGAATATTTAAACTAAAAAATGCAAAATATTATCTTAGTAGAGTAGAAATTTTTATTCAGGAGAAGAGAAAAAATAAGTTGGATCAGAAGATACTGAGGAGATGGGAAATTTATATTTAGGACCAAGTTAGCGAACCAGTATATGATCAGGATTATATTAAATTCTATGTATCCAGCTACATCTATTGTTTTTTTTCCCCGCTCCCCCCGCCTCCAACCTTCTCTTATTCTATAGCATAATGGTGCTGCACAAGCAATACACAGTTTTTTTGTTGTTGTGTTGTTGGTTGGTTGGTTGTTTTTTCCTGAATTCAATATAATTTTCTCTTTCTTGCCTCTGTGGCCAACTGAGTACATAAAAATGGGTTGAATATGTATTGAGCTGTATTTGGAGTACTTTGCGCAGTGCTCTATTTTCATTCATTCATCGTTACTTTTCTTTTTCATGCTTGCCTATGAGGTTTTGAGGATTCAGAATGCCCAATGAGGCAAATACTTGAGATAATTAGAACAACATTTTGTTAGAGTTGCTTAATTGATTGGTTGGTCTTTCATTCCATTATTATTATTATTTTTTATAGTTCAGAGTAGTATTTTTAAGAGTTGGCAGGCAAATTAAACTCAAGTTTCATGACTGAGTGGCATCTTTTAAATGAATTAGAGTAATATTCTAAGAACTAGGAGTGGAAAGAGGAAAGGGGAACTTTCAGCAATATGAAGAAGGTCGCTGAAATGAGAAAACAGAGAGGTCATGCATACTCTGAACTTTGGGAGAAGAGGAAAAAGTAGAGCGTACAGGAGAAAGCTGACGTGTTTCCAGAAGAAAATGTGTTTGTGTTTTTTTTATTGTGTATTTTAGGGTCACTCTTGCTGGTACTGATGAGGCCTACTTTCAGTTTGGTGGCATGCAACTTTTATGTGATGGCAAATATTTTTAGCACTATTTTAAAATTGGGAAATTGACACAAATAGTTGTTTAATAGAATTACAAATCTTTAAGTTCATGAAAGCTCTTGGAGATCACCTAGTTCTTCAGATTCCTTCTCCACATCTCAATTGCACATATATTTTGTCCAAGTTAACATCATGTTTTGTGAAACAGCCAAAACTAGAACAAAAAGGTTTTCATAGTCTTAGTTTAATGCACAGTTCACAGTCTGTCTTTCTATATTATTGACCAAAACAATAAAGGCCTTTAATTCATAATTAGTTACATAGATTATTGTTCCTTTTCTCTAACTTTTGGAATGTTTTCCTGTGATTTTTTTAAAAGCTCTATGTGTTCCAGGGCAATGAAAGCATATATATTATGATGGAAGATATGCTTTTCCTAATCTGGAGGTGTCCATTTCACATTAGATGGCCTCTAAATTTTATTCTGTTAGGTGTTCACTGTTGTAAGATAGGAAAATACAGGACAAGATAGGATATTTAGGATTAAAATGCATTCTTTCTTTTTAAAAATACACTATACATACGGTCCAGAGTTGAGATTGTCAAGAAAGTCATTTATCCTCATAATTCTCCTGGAAAAGGCTGAATTAATAGTTAAAGGAAAAAGTGATGAATTAATCCTTTGGTTAAATGAACTTTCAGTTTGAGCCTTCTTCTTGGACTTCACTCTTTGTTAAAACCTTGATAGCTCTATGGCTTAAAATTTGACTAGAGCAGTCGTTTTTAAACTTTTGTCAGTGGAATCCATTTTTCACCAGAAAGCTTAAGAGGTTGGACTGAAATATAAAACAGATGCAAGGAAAAAATAAGATGGAACTTTTCTAACCTCCACTTTAAAATTCATTTTTTCTTCACTCAACAACCCCTCCCAAGTTTCCCACGTACATACACTTTGGAACTTTGATGAAGGCCAGTAGAAAAAACTTTAAATTTTTTAAAATTAATTATTGGGATGACATTGGTTAATAAAATTATATAGCTTTCAAGTGTACAATTCAATAACATATATCATGTATTATTGTGTGTTCAGCACTCAAACCTTTAAATTTAGAGAATGATTTGTCAGGGCCTCTATCAACTGACTCAGCTTGCATAAAATTAAAAAAAAAATTCAGAAGGCTAAAATTACCTAGTAGGTTATCTCTAAACTATTACCATTATTATCATTACTTTTATTACTACTACAGCTTAGAAATTCTGTCATCAGGGTTTATTATTTTAAAAATGATTTTTTATTTACTTTTAAGAGGAGTCATTAGGAAATTGAACTCATACATATTTTCTAATTAATTTTCTTACATCCTTTCTGAACAATACAGTTTCACATAAGTAATGAACCAAAAATATTATTCAAGAAACACAAGGAATATAGTGATTATGAAAGGAAACTGTTGAAAAATGCTAATTAAAGTCAGATGGAGCAAAGGGAGTGGAAGTAAAGCCTACTGATATTTATTTTGAACACCCAGGCCTGCTATAAACTAGCAGGCTGGTCATTTCCAAATTGGAAGCCCCATGATTAGTAATTATAATTTAATTTTTAAAAATGTTTAGCTACATTACCTCATTTGAATTTACATACCTTTGAATCACCTTAAAAAGTAATTCCTAAAAGAATACTGAAGTTTTTTTTAAAGCTTTGAGGAAAAGAATGTTATTTAGGAATTAATTATTATGTAGGCTCGCTTTTTAGTGGTCTTTCTCTGTTCTGTGTTTTCTCTGGGTGGTAGATTACAGGATTCCTCATCACCTCCCTTGACCCGCCTGTGTCAAGTATTTCTCATTAGAACTGCAAAATATGGTGGTAACTTTACTTATCCTCTGCCATTTTATTTACCAGATATTAGAAATTGGAAGATAAATTGTCATAATACCGTAATAGACAATACTTCACGGGTTTAAAACCAAAATCCAGGCATTTTCCATATTCACCCTTCTCATTCCTTCAATAGGAATGATAAAGATCTTGTGAAAAATAGTTTAGAGATATCGACAGGGATTGTTGACTGCATCTGTTCTCCCACGTGGCTTCAGGACACTGGAAGACAGAAGCGTTCTTTTCCCTCTGGATTCATGGATTAAGTTATAGATGGTTTATAAAACTTCTTATATATTTAACAGTGTTCACTATAGGACTGACTCTAAACAAATTAGCCCCATAATTACTCATAAATAGCTCCTTTCCCTCCTCAAATCTAGATATTTTTAAACATCACCATACTTAGTAATTTCTAGGACAGTGATGGTTATGGTTCCATGAAATTTGTTTTTTTTGTACTTGATATATAATATTCCCAAAAGCCAAGCCTTGGCCCTCTCTCATTACTACACAGTATTTGCTTATGGCCAGATTTTCTCCTGAAACGTGGCAGCTCATTTTTTTTTCTCCTCCTAACTTTAAAACTATTTATTGCTTTAAGAAATTCAAGTGAGAATCACTTGGGAATTTAAAGGAATGAGCTATTGATCTTTCAGAAAATGTTAACATCTTATCTGTTTCTCTAACATCCAAAGATAATTTTCTTTTACTCAGCTGGTGATTTATGGGCTAGTAGATCACTTAATCTCTGATTTTTAGGTACCTCGATTGTGAAAGGTGACAGTGATGTCTTCCTAATTGATTTTGCTATCATAATAGAAATCAAGGATTGGCCTTACAATTTGACTTTGCTTTTTTTTATTGTTTAGTATATCTCAGATGGATTTTCTTCATTCCTCTCTGAGTTAAAATAGCAAATCTCCCCAAACGGTACTCTCTGATCCACTATATCAGTTTTTCTAAGAAATGCTTAAATATGCTGTAAATCTAGAGTTACAGTAAGTGGCATTGGCTAGTGATTTGATTTGAGAATTGAGACTACGGTCTGGATTTACTCTTTATGCATTAACACAGGTCAAATGGACAGGGACTGCATTTAAGTCAGTAATGGAAGGCTGAAGGCTGTCTTAAACCAATCACATCAGTTTTACCCATGACGAATTGGACCCTAGGGACAGAGCCCTATAAGCATTTCTCTTACATGAATGGACTCTATAGAGCCTGGAGTTTCATTCATAAAATGGAGACTGAAAGGAAACACGCACACTCACTCACTTACTCTCTTACTCTCTGGAATGTTCATTTATACAGAGCTGAAGGGTGTAGTGTTCCATCAGCTGCTGCCTTTGCCAGTTGACTGGAAGTAATGATTAATGTTCATTGGTCTTGCCTGCATGTAACCCGACACTATTTATGGCCTTGCAGTGTTCCTAATGTATAGTGAATGAGAAGACAACATTCTCAAATCAGAAACATAAACAGGAACTGGTGGGCTGAATTCCATTCAGATATGTCATTTCAGCCACACAGTGTTTGTCTAACTTGGATTTTACAGGCAGGAAAGGGGGAAGGGAGGGCTAATCTGCTTGTGCGTTGTGCTAGCTTGAAAAGGGAATTAGAAGGGGGAGGGAAGTGTACTTTTATAGTGTGAGAATTTTAGTTTCTTTTTAAAGGAAACAGCCAGGATGCTTAGGCCCAGAACTGTGTATTGCAAATGGATAAAATGAACATCCAACTGTTTTTACATGTGCGACTAAGATTTGAAATTAAATAAGACAGTTTAAGGTTGAATATCTGGAGATTGGTGTGTGTGTGTGTGTGTGTGTGTGTGTGTGTGTGTGTGTGTGTGTGTGTGTTGTTCATTAATGTGGACAGGAGAAAGGAGATAAATATTATTTATTTTTCAAAAGTATATTTTAGACTTAGAATGTTACAGGATTGTTTTATACCTAAAGGGTTTCTGTATGTGAGTTAGCTATTTAATAGTTTAAAGTAAAAGGGAGACTTTTTTATTTGCTAAACTATTTTACCTAGCATATGAATAGCTTAATTGAAACCTTTTCAAAGAATTCTTGTCAGATTAAATAGATGATTATTGTTTAATCATTTTTGTGTATGTGTGTGTGGGTGTGTATGTATGTGAATTTTCTAGTTAATTGTTTCTAATTCCGATAAATTTTACAAGGATAGATGTTCAAAGATACATGTGAAAAACAAAACAAAACTGAAAGATTGAAAAGCATGTTATTGTGATTTATTTGCTATTTTCTTAAATTTTGAAAAGTATCTTTGAATTCTCCATTCTGATGATCCTTTTCTATAGACGGACCCTCACAGTTGACTGCCTTATCGACATGTTTTTGTTATTCTTAGATTTAAAAAATAAAACTACCCACTTTGAATGACGCTGAAAATATTATATTGCATCCTGGGCCTGATGTCTGTTTACTATCTATGTCATAGTAAGCATATTTTCTTACCTCTTTTGTCCTTTATTTCCTCATTTATGAAAAGGGCCAAATAATTCTCATATTTTAAGGATTAAATATGATTATGTCTGTAAAGTTACTAAAATAGTATTAGTGGTAGAGGCAATAATAAAGGATTTCTGTTATTATCATTTTATCTTGACTTCTAGAGAAATCCTGCTAGTTCTTGAATAAGATGCCATTATTATTTCTGTTATTTACAAATACACTTTTGGGGGCTAGAGGAGATAAGACAAAGTAAGAGACCTCTTCTTATGTTAAAACAGTCATATTGTACAAGGCAAACAAGATACTGTACTCTTTTGCTGTTTCTGACAATGAAGCAATCGTACTGAACTTACTGGTAATCCAGGTACCAAGCAAGTAGGATAAATCGTCTGTATATTTTAGTGATTCAGGGAGAGATGAAAGTGAGAGGCCAAAGCAATCCAAGACATATTTGTTTCAAATCATGTAGAATCTAGAAGGTGAACAACTCAGTATGGAAGCTCTTAACATTAAAACTCGCCTTTTCAGAATTTTTTTTGTGGTACATTTTGGTGGCTAATGGCATCTTTTCTCGTATTTTTCTTTTAAACTAATGTTAATTGTCAGAGTATAATAATATCTAATAAATAGTCAAAATTACAATTGGGCTTATGTTTCCTATCACTTCAACTTTTCTTTTAACTCTAACTTAATAAAACCTTCACGGCCTTGTAAAATTGTGAGCCTATTAGATTATATAAACTAATCTTGTTTGAATCTTGTTATTTATTTATATATGATACTGCCCCCCCCAATCCCAGATACTTACAACAGAAGTTTGTAGTTTTAAAAGTAAAGTTCCGTAATGTTATGTCATATTGCATAGCCTTTAAATTTTAAAAGCATCTGAATACAGATGCTGCATTGTTTTGTTTTGTTTTGTTTTGTTTTGTTTTGTTTTAAGATTTTACAAATACGATGCTAGGCATTTTGTCTATCTGTCCTCCAAGTCTATCAACAGACTCAAGACATCTGAGCTGTGGTAGAAGAGATGTATCTGCAGATTTTATATATTTGTGGTTTACCAAAAATCCTAATGAAAAATATCCCATCTAAGTGTGAATGCGGTAATACTAAATTCATCACTCTCTTCAGATTTCAGCCAACTCCAACTATTCTTCCTTTGCATGAGACTCAGTATCTAAGATATTATACTCACATAAAGCTTTTGTGAGTGGCAACAAATAGGCTTTATACAACTTGACTTTTTGGTGTCATTTTTGCTTTATTCCTCAAGTGAATTCAGACATACTAATACGGGGCCTTATTTTTAGAGTTGCTTTTAGGTTTTATCTGTAACGGAGAGGTCATATGAGTCTAACATTTTCTCCCATTAGCATCCTTTTCAGGAAACATAAAATAAAGTTTTCTTGATTAGCTACATGAAATCTATGCATGTACAAGTGGAAATGCAAAGTAAAAGGATGCTATACTGGGATGGATATGAATTCATTTGCATTTAAACACATCTTCATAAAGCTCATGGTATTTACGTACTCTAGAAAACCTTTGGATTTTAAACTTTTAACTGTGAGATTCCCAGGAAATGAGAAAACAAAACAAAACAGGAAAGTGCAAAGTTTAACACAAATAAAACTTTGGCAAATTCTGCCATTATGCTCATCTTGAATGAGATTGCTGTTGTTAGTTCTTGATACAACTCAATATTGCTTTAGATAGTAAGTACATGTTTCTGAAAAACTTTTTAAAGCTCCTATTTATACATTGAAATACACACACACACACACACACACACACACACACACATTTTTCACCAAGTATGTGCCCACACACATATTTTGACTCTGGACATTTAATGTGCAAAAGTTCCCACTATCATAAACATACAGTATACAAGTTTCGTAAACTTGATTTTATCACATGACCTCCTCAGAGAGTCAAGTGCATACTCATTCTGTCCTTGCTTTGTACACACACGTGAAAGCAAAACTTTATTAAATTACAACATCAAACTTATTCCTGCGTTGCTGGGATTTCTCATTTACTCTCAGACTTACTCTTAAATTATCACATGGATTATTGCTACAGGAATGTAACCAGAAGCATCAAATGAAAGAGAGGTGTTTTCTCCCCTTGTTCACAGTTTACAACTTGGAGAATATCCAGGTTCCTATACTATTTAATAACAAACAGTTACAACAAAATGTTATCTCAATATCTCAGACAATGAAACATTTTCTCTCTGATCTGGCCCAATGTTGCTATTAGAAACTTAGGCAAACCACGGCCTGCAGGGAAACCTTTAGTCTGTGCCACTGGGCAACAAATATGCAAATAGAGCAGTGCCTAGCAGTGTTATATTTGCAAATTCAAAACTACACTTTGTGGTCAAACCCTTGGTAACGCTCCCAAATCAGTATTTGTTTCCCAATACGCTTTAAAATGTAAGTTAAGGGACAGAGAAACCAACTTTTTAGTTTCATACCCGCATGTCTTATTCAAGAGAATTTTAACAGTGTTACTACAAGATGAAGACTAATCAAATCAGGTAGCTTGGAGTGTTAGTTTACTATTCTTAACGTCTCTACACTGACTAGTGTATTCAAAGGACAACAGTGCTTTTCTGCTTTGAATTTTTGCAGCATATTAGATCAGCTTTCATCACCATGAACTCATCTGTGACAAATTATGGGCAGTTTAGTTTCTGCTAGCTGATTTGGCCCAGTACTAATGTCATGTTGTAGGGCTCTTTGATCTGTAAGTTTCAAAATAATAAAAGATTCTTTGTCTAAAATTAAATTTGCATAATTCAATTTACAGATTGAATTTAAAACTTTTTAAACCAAAGTTATTTAGTACCAAATATCAAGAGGTAACACTGTAAAAAGAAGCCCAAGAGAGGTACCTCCAAATATTTTTAAAATGTAATAGATTGTTGCTTAAACCTTATATATAATAAATTTATAACAAATTTAAAATGAATATATTTTAAGTAGCATAGGTTAGTAGATTGGTGAAGAATGTTACAGAATAAGTATACTAATAAGCAACAAATACACCATCTCAACAGATACATGATTTAAGAAACAAATCAAGATACAAAATATTTTTATATAAATTATTTTCTAGTTTTAAGTACTGTGGTTCACTCAGTTTAAATACTTGGGAGTTTCACTTACATGCCCATGAAATGTCACAACTGAGATTCAAAACCAGGTCTATTAAATGACAAGGTGCACGTTTATAATCACTGTGCTGTACTAATGATCCTAAAATTATGAAGGCAGTGTAAAAGTGCTGTCATATTAACATTTGTGCTTAGGCTAAACTACAGCTCATATTGTTGCTGAATTGTGGAAGTTTATTTCATGAAAAAATATAAGTGAATACATATGCCATGCCTCCATTCTCTGCCACAAAACATTTGCCTTTGAAGTCTCCGCTTAGCTAGTTGGGATCTTACATGAGCATTTAGCAAAAGTTAAAATGTAATGCCAAACTTCATTGGCTAGATTTTTTATTAGATAAGGTAGAAATGAAAGCAGCAGGCAATTTAATTAGCAGTAATTTTTCTGGGCAAGTCATTACTTTGATGAACTTCAGAGCAATGTTTATGGCTCCTAATTAACCATGTTAGTCATTTGATTGAATAATCACTTTGGAAATGTTTCTACAATTTGATTAGAGTCTGACCTACTCTGATAGTCATAAATTAACTGATATCACTTTAGAATAACATGACTTTAGTTACTTTAGGGGAATAAACTCCTCTTAGCCATATTATTTTCAGGCTTCTCTGGACTCTATAACAAGACACTGATTTTAAAGATAGACTGGATTTAGACAATGCTTAGCCAAGTGGGTTTCCAATTTTTTAAGAGCTAGATGTTAAATTTTTATTCACTTTAGGTATAATAAATAGTATTAAAAAACTGGCAAAGACACAATTATATTCTCATGTATTTTTTTTTTTTCCCCCCTAAACTGCCATTCAGTGCCTTTTTTTAGAACTTAGATCACAAGTTAGGCCTTTGGAAATATAACAGAGGTTCTGTTTTTAGACTTATTATAAGTCATTAATTTACTTGCATTTTAAATTGGTATACCTTAAATAGTGTAGATTAATAAACGTTAGAGTAAATACAACAAGAAATGAGAAACCAGCCTGTTCAATAGATAAGAGGTATCGGTGAAATTATCCATCAAATCCTATCTTTGATGTCAAATGTCTACTTTTCCAAGATTCTGCTTATTTTGTGTTAGAGTACTTTTATACGACGTCGCTTCAACTCTGAGTAGTGGGTTTCTCAGAACCGCTTGCATTTTTCTCTCTTTCTCTTTTTCTCCCCCTCTGGGGAGGAAAGACCACATTTAATCACACATTTGTACATAATGGAGTTTAGCCTATACGTTTTCCTCTAGCAGCTTCCAGAGCTAGCCAGCTGTTTTTACAGCCACACTCCAGCTGGGCAGCGTCAGTAAAAGTATTTTGTGGCAGGGTGTCAACATTGGTACAACAAAAACGCTTGCCTCGAAGCAGCTGCTGAACTGATGGCAAAGTCATTAACACTGTCCCTTCCAGGCCCAGCTGCTTTGAGGGACTTTATACCTGGCAATAAATCAAAATAACATTAAAAATTAAGTTGAAGAACCTTGGTTAAAAAGTTGGAATAAATCAGATTGCTAACCATTAGGTAACCGAAAAGATCAACTAAATTGCCACCTATTATAAATTCTGACATCAGGAAACAGGATTAACTGCTTTTTGTAGGGTCAGGATTGCATGCTACATAATGCTTTATATAAAGAAGGCATGGTAAAATTTAATGTTTCATAATGAGTTTTACACTGTTTTCAGCTAGTAAGCTATTGATTCCTACATGATTTTAGGTTTTTGCCATTAAGATATTTTTGACTAAAACCACATACATTTTTTTTCTGTGAAAAAAAGTCTCATATTTTGATCGGCATTCATCATGACACAAATTTAAAAATAAACCAAATATATTTTAAAAATGGAATATTCCAGACCAAGAAAGAATGACATCTGGACCAATTATATTATAGCATGAGAGTCTGCATATAGATAGTTAAGAAAAGATAAGGGTCATTAGATTCCAGTTCATCTAAATGTTCTTTATTACATGTTTGGTCATGTGCTTTACCACAAGTAGTGGAAAAGGGGACAACTCTTACATTAAATAGCACGCTCAGTATATACATTTTACAAGTTTTTGTATTTGTTGTTTAAAAAGCTTTAGTAATACATACAAAAGATAGAGTTAACTTGATCACATATATTTATACCTTCCTGTATACTATATGTTATATGCAGTGTTAGGCCCAGGTTTGTGAGACCTAAAAGTTAAAGAGATATGGGAGACCTTCTTAAAGGAAAAGAAAATGAAACTGTACAAAATTCTGAGGTTTAGGGCCTCAGAAAGGAGTTTTGCAAGTTCAGAGTTCTAAGGTTTGAACTTATATATTCAGAACAAAAGAACTTGGGACTATAATAGACTTTAGCTAACATCTTATCCAGCCCTTTATTTAACAGAAACAGTCACACAATGGCTTATTTAAAGTTATGTAGCTTAAATAGTAGTAAATGAAGGACTTAAATTTTAATCTTTTGTCTCATAATCCATGTTTCTTTTCCTGTGCCCTGTAAGCTGTTAAACATATTAAATACACAGCCATCAATATGACTCAGGTTTAACCGTTAACCAAGTTTATTTTCTCAGTGATGAGTTAACGTGGTCACCTAGGCAAGGCCCCATTCTTAGGGTAATTAGTGAAGTTTGCTGTGAAATTTTTGCATTTCTGTTTTATAGCCTCATTGGTTTTGAATATGACCTATATGCTTAACAAAATGAAAAGCCAGTCATGCTTTTTATCTTGGGGTGGGGGAGATAACAGTCACCTTAAGGGGCTGTAATTTTAAGAGATTTAAATATTTCATTTTTTCATAATAAGTTCAATCCAGTGTTCATGAAATAAACTCTGGATGAGTCATTGATTTTTGCTTTGAATGCCAGGATATACAAATTTATGCCATAAATGGCCTGAAACATATTTTAACTCATGACATTATTTCAGAGACACCATCACATTCTGAGAGATTGCAGGTAGAACCAACCTTTAGCGAGATTGCTGTAGCTAAAACTTTGAATTTCCATGCCTGCTTAGGAGAATTGGTTCAATATGATAAACTTCTCATTTTTCTCTTTCTTATATGGGCCCTGCCTGAAATCTTAATGATGTGTTGACAAGTTCCCCTCATGGAGATTCATGTCAGTTTCTGTTACTTTCCTGTCTGCACTCTGTCCATTGATTACAGCATGTTTTCAGCTCCAACTTCTCTGTGACCAATGTTGTTTCCTCTTTCAGAAGTGCCTAGCTGCCACTCGATTTATATGAGGCAAGAAGGCTTCCTGGCTCATCCCAGCAGAACAGAAGTTAAGTTTTCCATTATCGAAATTCCTTATAAATACCTGTCAAAATCATCAGACATCCCAAGGATACAGTCACTTAATCATTGTATTTTATGAGAAAACTTATGTTCCCTAAACCATTATTTTTAAACTTTATCTTTTTAAAGTAGAAGCAAGAGGCCATGCTGTCTTGTATTTGGTTGTTAACATGAGTCATGTGCACACACACACACAAAAACTGCTGAAAAGTAGATTTTGTCCTTTTTGCCAACGACCACATCCTCTTTCAAGAGAACATGTGCTTTATAAATTACTCTGCCTTACTGTCCTGTACTGAAATGTATCTTCGAGGAATTTTCAGTTTTACTTTACAGACCTAAGTCATTGTTTTTGAAAATAAAACAGTAGATTTAAATAACCTGGATTTTCCATTTTTGCACAAGTAGCTGTTAAGAATGGAAATTCACGTAAGAGGCCTAGAGAAGGAGTATTTAGTGTGGGTGTGTTTATGGCAACCATGGTGGGAAGGCTTTGATCTAATGGTCTTTGATACCTGCCAAGTAATGAATAAAAATGATTTTATCTGAATATAATCCTTATAAAGTATTTCTAGAAATATATACATGGTTCTTGATGTAAATGCTGTATGTATTTTCAGTTAGATGACTCAGACCCATCCTTCTAGGTTAGGTCTAATATTGATTGTTTTGTGTAAATGATATGAATAGAATTAAATTTCTTTGCTTCAAAGGATAATAGTATAATGAACTGGTAAATCTAAAATATTTGACACCAAAAATTTTGCACAAATGCAATGTAATTATTGTTGCTACTGTTGTTAACAGTATGTGTACCCACCCTAGAGACTAAGACATTTGAGAAATAAAACTGTGAAATTTCTTCCTGGTGATTAAAGATATCAACAATTAAGAGAGGGTTCATGGTGAAGGATATTTGGGGGAGAAAAAGATTGTGAAAAGCTTTCAGTTTATTTTTTTCTGTGAACTTACAGCAAAAAAAGGAAAGTTAAAAAAATTTTAACTATCTTGGCTATTGAAGATGAAAACACAGGAAGGCTAGCCTAGATAAATATTTTTGCAAGGAAGAGGATAAACCAAATCTGTTTCAGTTCGTCAGGGCAATAATGCATGGCAAATATCAGTAATTCATTCTGGTTTCCCTCTTGTCTTATTGTCATTTATTATTATTCCCATTTTATTGATGAGGAAACTGAGGCACTGGGGTTGAATAATGTGTCCAAGGTCGCAGAGCTGAAAAATGGCAGAGTCTTTTTCTACCCAATTTTGTGTTAATGGTTGTGTATTAAATTGTTTGCTAGCCTCATTTCTATCATGAATAAATGTATCCCATTTCCCCCCACAGGCTGTATGTTTGAAAAGGGCCCCAGGCAGTTTTATGACGACACCTGTGTTGTCCCAGAGAAATTTGATGGTAGGTTTTCCATGTGCTTTAAGTTTTGATTTTCGTAAAGGAGTGAGGATCACCTTTGCCTCTTTTGAAAACGGTCAACATCCCTACTTAGAGATTTCTATGCACATCATTTGTGATTCACTCCATTCTTGCTAAACTTTACCTTTTATGAGTTATCTTCCCCTCCCCCATTAAAAGCCTTTTTCTTTTGTCCCATAAGAGATCTCATTTAGTGATGAGTGTCGTTCTTGCTGAGCTTTGTGTAGAGTAAGAAGGGCCTTTCCATTGCCCTGCTGAGCACATGCAGCTTGTTCTTTGAGATTCTGATCCTGTAATTAACAAAGCAGAACAGAAAGCATGCTACCGTGGATGCACAGATGACTAATGCAGCCTCTTTCCTTTTATTGTTTATGAAAAGATGCATTATGGAACACAGGAACAACATAGCTGCCCATTTGGTTAGTGATTGTTAGTCCTTTTTTGTTATTTCTGGGAAGATGTTCATTACTAATGTGGCATTACTTTGTAATTGCTTAAAAGAGAGTTAGGAAAGCATTACCTATTTTTAATATCACTCGCTGTTGCAATGAGAAGGTCCCAGAGATTACGATGGGGTGTCAAGTTAGATAGAATCTTCTTTTCTTGACAAGGGTGGCAAAAGTCGGCATCTATAAGGACGCGTGGGTAAATATTGAACAGTTAATTGATTTAGTTTTTCAGAGTGGTCTCCATATTTCCTGCTTTGATTGTTTAACAGGAAATGAGAGGGCCCTCTGATTAGCCGATTGCACAAACTTTCGGTATCGTGGCTATAACGACTTGGTAGTTCTCAGAAGTTTTTAATGGTCATATTTAAACGACAAAGTCATGCTCAGATTGCTTCTCAGTTTCTAGTTGCTTGTAGACTACTCTGTTCTCAACATTTTTGTAAATCTTATGTGCTTTTCAGAAGGGATAGTAAGTCTTTGGAAGATCTGTTTCCTTAGCCTCTCTTTAAATTGCTAAATTCATTCAAGGTCACAGGGTTAAACTCTACTAGGGTCTTTTTTTTTTTTTTTTTTTTTTTTTTGGCCTTATTCTACAATAGATGTTAGTTTTAAGCTTTGGGTTTCAGAGGCATGATCTGGATTATTTTTAACCATTAGTAGAGCATCACAATTCCTAAAATATATCCTTTTCTCTTGAGACAAAACATGAAGCTTTCACTTCTTGCAATGACCTTTACAGTTTTGTAGTCTTAGTGAGCTTAACACTTTAAGAAATCTTGGTAATCAACATGGGCATATAAGGAAGAAAAATAGTTCAAAACTATAGATAAGGTTATGATATAATCTAACAGGCCAAAGTCATACTAACGTTTAGGGAAGCTAATGGTCTTGATTATTTACTCCCTTTGTGTTTTAAATACTCCCCAATTTTATGCTAAGAAAACATGTTTTTGGAAGATAGCATCAGTCTTACATTTTTATAAGGAATAGAGAACAAGAAGAAAGAATAACAGAAGGTTATTGCATTTTATAAGGACAGTATAATCAGTCACATTCATAGGCAGAAGCAATCTAGAGATTATAAAATTTGACAGTGTTTCACTCAGTTTGTATAATTGCTGTTACCTCCATGAAAAATTGGTAAATCTCAGAAGGAAAAACTGAGATAAATAAAACTGTCATTGAAATAAGTATGAAAAAACACTTCTATATTATCTAACATACACCAAAACAACATAATGATTTTTAGCAGCTACTAATAATAGCTTAATTTTTTAAGTGTTGTTTTTTTTTTTCTGTAATTATTTTAAGAGGCATATTTCTGTCTACTGACCAAAAGAAAGATTTTTTAAAAGCTTGTGAATTGGTTTGTTTTATAATTCACATTTAGTGTGAGTAGATCAGCTTGAATATGCTCAATTTGAATTTTTCCTTAGTGGAGAAGAGAAATTCATGCATTAACAATGATGTTTGTAGGGCCTGAGACAGTCAATCCCCAATGTGACCAATTCCACATATTTTTGAAATAGAAAATATGGTTGTTAACACAATAAATGAGATAGAAGTAAATAATCTTGAGTTATGCATTCAGTTTTTGGTTTTTTTGTTTTTGTTTTTTGGTAAAACTGAGAAAACTGACCAGAATTATACCAAAAGTGTTTTACAATAACACTTTTATTGCTGTAATCTATTAAATAGATTATTATACTTTATATGAATAACAAATATAACAGACCTTTCTTGCATAAAAATATAGATTTCCAGAAATCTCTAGTGTATACATTTTTAAAGTTTTAGAAAAAAGAGTAGCAAACTAAATTTAAGTGAGTGAAATACAAACAAGAAATAAAAATGAGAGAGAATTTTTTATTTGCTACTATTTGAGAAAGTGGTAGTTTCAGTGTGAAGGTATGGAGGAAAGAATGTATGATGGTAAACCAGTATGCCCTGAATGGCCCATGAGATTCCCTAATTTATATTAAGTTCAATTTACTTAATTCGCAGTTTGAGATGCTATTAAATTTGCTTGAAATTTTCAATAGTTTGTTAAGTGCAGGTCAATGAGGTACTTACAAATTGTAGTTTGCAGAATTTAATTTCTACAAATAAAAAGCCCAGAGCTTAAAATTGATTACCCCCTCTTCAATGTTGCTTAGAGCAGTGAGTAATGGCATTAACAACAAAAGCAAAGAAATGTGTTTAGATGCTATGGTTTCTAAAGAAATCAATAGAAAAAAACAATACAACTTTTTTATAAGTAAAATGACATTCATGGGTTTATTCTGCACCAGCATGCATTTATTTTGACCCTTATATGTCATGTGTAGTTTTCTGTTAAGTTTATACAGATTCCTGGTTTACATTCAACCTCTTAAATATTTTAAATTGTTAATTTAATGGTATCATTATATGGCATAGATTACCCATAAAGTGTTTGTAGTTTAACCATGTTAGTGATCGGTTTAATGTAAATATATGTAAATGTCGTTATATTGCTAATAATAGAAACTTTTATTTTTTAAAAATTTTTTTTAATTTAGGAGACATCAAACAGGAGCCAGGAATGTATCGGGAAGGACCCACCTACCAGCGGCGGGGATCACTGCAGCTCTGGCAGTTTTTGGTGGCTCTTCTGGATGACCCTTCGAATTCTCATTTCATTGCCTGGACTGGGCGAGGCATGGAATTTAAACTGATTGAGCCTGAAGAGGTGGGTTTAGCAGTTTTTAATTAGGAAAATCACATATTTTATAATATAACGAACGACACATGTATTTGATTATTATGTCAAGTATGTAGGGTTGGGTTTTGTTGTTGTTGTTGTTGTTGTTGTTGTTGTTGCTGTTACATTTTAAAACTTTGGGGAAACCTTCCAAATTAGAAGATAGGGATGAAACGCATGCATACATTTAAAACAAACAAACAAAATGAATATGTTGCATATTTGTTCCAGTTGAATACCAATCATTAGCGCCAAGGCAAGGTTTGGGAAGTCTGTAAAGGAGCATCTGAGTTGGGGATGTTTGATGATCTTTGGGGGAGAGAAGGGTTGTCTACTGAGTTTCATTCAACTTGTTTTGACTTTGGAGGAATTGTTCTTGAGAATTAGCACTAATTATTTGGACACCTTGGTTTGTTGAGGGGGTTGGAGGGGGAATATTTAGAGACCAAAGTCTCTGCAATAAGGAATGGGGAGAAACAGCTGTGGGGTATAAAGGCATGCAAGGGCCACAGTGGGAAATTGTCACTCCTTAAGTGTTTCATAGGAGACACAGGCCTGGCAGGAACATTGTTTCCCTTTGATTGTTGGTAACATATTTCAAGTCAGCTGGGCCATGCACAATCCATTGGAAGATAGGGATGAAGCATAAATTGTCATCCTAATGCATAAGAGATAATGAGAGGACTCTGGATAGAGATATTATGGATAAATGGAACACAAACTCAACTAAACTGTTCAACTATCCCCCCTCACCCCACCCACCCCTGCCACCACCACCCACCACTCCCCCATCTCCATGCACATACAAAAGGAGTATTTTCCCGCAGAGCTCAGTTCAGTTTTTTTTTTTATTCCTAGGACTAACTTTAGGCTTAAGGCTACTTACTGTTGTTACTACAGCATAACCCACCAATAGCATTTTGGACTCTTGTAGAAAGGTGACTATTATATGAAATATTTGTGTCTTTTTAAAGTGCTTTCTCTACTACTATTAAAATTGACTTCAGTTTACATTAGCGAAGAAGGCAATGGGGGACTTTTAGCTTTGACTGATGTATTGACTATCGTGTCTAAACACCTCAGGAAGATGCCAGATAATTTTGAACCTAAAGTGATTAGTTTCATATAGACTGGACATCTACAACCTAAGCTAATGGGCCTATACATCTTAAATTTTCTGCCCTATGAAACCACATATTAAATCATAATCGGATTATATGCTCTATAAAGTCACATTACTTATTAAGATTTAGAAGATTATCTCATGCAAATGTGTATTATAAGAAGTATGAAACAGAGGAGGTGGTTTGCATAGTTCAGTCACCTCCAGGATGGAGCAGTAAGTACACAAATAACACTAGGTAAGCTCTGCAGCTTTTCTCTTGCCTCCCCCTCCCCCCCCCCAAGCACACACGTACAGAGGACTCGCTATCAGAATTCGAAAGTATCCATTACCTGGTCTGGGCTATATGTTGGGTGTTTGATTTTTGTAGTGTGTCTTAAGTTTAATTCGTCTGTCAAAAGAAATTAGTTTTTATTTAGATGTACTTAAATGAGGTAAGTGAAAGGACCACAAAAATATGCAGCACTAACAAATTGAAACTAGGACCGCTTACTATAACGTGTTGAAAGCTTTTTAACATGACAGAAATATGCTCTTTACTTCGTGAAAGGTGTTCGTGATCATTGTAACGGTTGGTTCTTGTTAGCACTGAGTAAATGTGACAGGAATTTACATCAAACAGTTATTTCCCTCCACGTGTGGTTAAAGTAAAGTTGAGCAGAAACATTAAACATATATATATATTAAGTTAGGGAAAATTACTAAATTATGTCAGTAATTATTGATCCATTCAGAAGAGTAAAAAATCTCATGCAAGTGATTGAATTCTCTATATAGCAACCATTGGCTTTTATGATGATCAAGTTTAAATTAAGCAGAAGACTTAACTCACTCACCATTAAGTTCCATTGAATTCTGAATTTCTATAATTTTTAAAGGCAAGGAATACAATTACATCTCTTCCATACAACAACCAACATTTAGACACCTTGTCTATAACAGACTCATTAAGTAAGAAAGGGCTGTGTAATTCAGTCAGTAGACCATTTCCAAGTTGTAACTAACTCGGTGGCAGTTGTGCAATAAGCACCAAATGTCGCCTAAGGCCTTTGTTCAAAATGAAGCCTTCCATTGCTGATTACTGCATTGTTCACCACTGCAATTGTGCTGTTTGCGTTTAAATTTCTTCTTTGCAAAGTGTTTGTGAGATGTCTTCAGGCTGTGTGGCCTACGTGCACCCTCTCCTATCACACAGCGTCTCTTTGGGAGACTGTGCCAGCACACACGAGAGGGGACTGTGAAGCTGACCCTATTGGAACGACTCATGGGTTCCATTTTTTAATATTCTTTCTGGGAGTTTAAAATGATATTGTATGAGACTGCAGGCTGTGCTGGTTATCTGCTCAGTGTGTTTGGATGACTTTAGCAAGCACATCATCCTTAAGTCTCTCCTTTTGAGATATTTGAGATAATTTTCAGATTAATCATAGATCTGAGGGAATTATTCCAGGGAACAATTTTGAACATAATAAAGCATCTATAAGACCCAGAGTGGAAGTTTTGATGATATTCAAACTTGTTGAGGTGGAAGAGTTACCAAGAAGTCCGAGTCAGGCCTGATTGTGTGTGTGTGTGTGTGTGTGTGTGTGTGTGTGTGTGTGTGTGTGTGTGTGTGTACCGTTGCATATTCAAGCATGATTTTTAAAAATAGAGTAACACTTGAACTATTGCATTTTCCTATTTAATTTCTTTGACAATAGGAATGAATGCTATAGTGCCATCATCTTTTCACATTCCTCATCTACAGCCAGTTTTCATTTGAAGGAGTATTATTGGCATTGTCACCACCATGGCATCCACTTCATGTAGGAAATGGTGCCTTGGCTTTTAGTGGTGCTGGATATTGTGGTGATCGTGGGTCCTATGTCAGGGCTGAATGGATTTTCTTAGTTAGTGGGTGGTCTTACCTATCCTGGAAATTATTTATGTTAATTGTTCATTTTAAGTTTCAGTCTTTCTTTTTTATTGTCCTAAGAATACTTAAAATGGGATCTACTCTCTTCAAATTTTTAAGTGTACTGTATAATTATCGCATTTTGCTGTACAGCAGGTTTCTAGAACTTATTTACCTTGTGTAACTTGTCTGTATCTCATAGGTAAATTGGATGTCTCATTCCCCACAACTTTATGATGAATGTAACACTGAAACAGCTCTAAAAATATTTTTTTAAATATATTGATAAAAAAATGACTAATAATACCCACAGTGATAAGAATTAACTGGTCCCCTAAAAGTCAAACTCTGCTTATCTAAATGTTAAAAAAAAAAAAAAATCATCTTTCTCTCTCAGAGACATCCACAATGTTTTCTTAAAGTTTGTTGCCAATATTTTACTTTCTAGGTGTATCCGGGTGAGTTTCCAGAAAGGAATCATTTATAAATGAATAAGTATCCATAAATTGTTTTATTTAAGGAGATATGAATGATTTATTTTCATGTCCCTCCCAGGTTTACATGCTGTTCGGTTGCCATGTCTATTAGTCACTGATGTCCATTGTTAGTTTTTTTTTTTTTTTTTGAAGACATTTTATTTAGAATGCATTGATTTCATTTCTTATTGCTACCCTCCCATTTCACTATTGCTCAGAACATTTAATTAAAATGAGGTTTATCTTTGGAAAATTAAGATGTACCTGCCACTGTGATTGTCTGCTTGGATATATAGTCGTGTTCCTGTTACATCACAACTCTCTGCTCTTAAAAAGAATAGCATGTGACTACATTACATTGTATCTTCATTCAGGGAATACAAATTAGTGAGAGAGAAAATAGCAAGAATCAGTATTTTTAACAGAAAAGAAAAAAACACTTTAAAAGAATAAAAAAACCCTGGAGAAAGGTTATTGCGAATAAAGTGGAGAGACAGAATGATCTCTCTGAAAAGTGTTCTATTTTAGTATATGTGACATCGCAACAACTTGAAATTTCATGGACACGAAAGAAAACATTAACCCTATTAGATAATGCTCTCTTGGGGTTGGCTAGGTATGAGTGGCAGCTGCAGTTTCTGCTCAGACTAATAAAAAAATGGAAATTAATGAGAATGTGACTTTAGCTACACTAGTCTGTATAATGCTTCAGCTAGCCCAGGGTAAGGGTGAGGTGGGAGATACAGAACACACTGAGGAAGGAGGTTTTATTATAAAATCCCATAGAAGACTCTCTTTGCCAGATAAGTCTGTGCCTCCAAAGCCACATTATAAAAGTCTGTTGATTTTTACACTTAAAACAAAGTGGGCATTCTGCTTTAGAGATTTTTGTTTGTGGACTCATATACATGGTGACCTTTTCCACTTCCTTCTTATTTTTAGCATCCAATTACTGTTCTCTAAATGAATGTTTAATTTCCCATTTTAGTATTGGCTACAATTTTATTCTGATGCTGCTTCAGGCAATAAAAATTATTTGCGGTCCGCTTTATTAATTTGTATACTGTTTCTTCTGCTATACACACTATGCCATTTCTTCAATCTTTTATTTAGTATCAAGCAGGATATCTTTTTCTTTGGTTTATCGTAACCTCAAAAAACACCTTTGTACAAAGAGATCACTAAACTGTTCTTAATCTATAGTTTTTATCTGAAAAACTAAGCCCGAAAAAGCCACCCTGTATCTCGATATGGGAAACGCCTCATTTTGGTGAATTGCAGCCTGTTCATTCCCTTTGTAAACACATTCCCTTATTTCCATTTCATTTTGTATCCAAAACAGTGGTAACAAAGAATTCTATTGTGATGTTTCAGAAAGATCACTTCACACTCCAGGGTTAAAAAGCAAACCAGGACACAGGAAATTCAGATTATGATAATTTTTGCCTCTTTGATTTGGATGCGTTTTGGAGGGATTGGAAGTAATTAATAAATTAACTATTTTTGTATGAATATGTTGATAAGTTAATACTTAACACTACAATGTAATTCTGTTTTGGCGGCAGGTGGCCCGGCGTTGGGGCATTCAAAAAAACAGGCCAGCTATGAACTATGATAAACTTAGCCGTTCACTCCGCTATTATTATGAGAAAGGAATCATGCAAAAGGTGAGTAGCTAATACAGCATTAAAATTCATTGGAATGTTGCGCATAAATCTGCATGTCATACTTTAAAAGCCACATATCCTTGCATTGCTGAAACAAGGTTTTCACTCACTTTAACATATGCTTAGCTCTTGGTTTTGCTATTACAAACCTTTCTATTTATAAATTCATAGGCATCATAGACAAATGTGTAATAACTTCATATACAAAGTACTAGACTTTCTGGAAATTCCTACTGTGTCATGTTTGGTTAAAAAAAAAGTTATTTCTGTACTAATATTGCAAGTGTACATCTTCAGAACTTGTTGATATTCTGCTACATTCTCAAGGTATATAATTTTGAAACATTTTTGCTTATAGATTTCAATCCTAACCAAATTCTTACTTTTCTGTCCTTGTTCTGATTCTCAAAACACTCGGAACATTTCTTGTTCTCATTCCAAAAAACATTTTTCATGCCTGAACATGCTAAACCATTAATTAAAAATAAGTATTTGACCTTATTTTGTTGGTAGAATGAAGTTAAATATATTTTATTTTATTTGAATTGAGTTTCCCTTAATATTTGAAAGTAGCTTTTTAAAAAAGAGTGAGATAAAACAAAGGATGATATACTGAGGACATAGTATAAAATTTTTGAAGAAGATAATGAATAAAGATAAAATGTTTTACGTTTGTTATTATATCCTTTAACCTTACATATGTGTTCAATCTACTTGTCTTGACTTTGAACTAAGTTTACAGTTTATCCATTGTGAACATTACAGTTTTATCATGCATCCTTTGTTCATTTGGGAGGACACGAATAGTTATATATTACAGATTGTGGCATATTTTTATAGTACCATAGTTATTCCAAGAAACACTAGGCCAGTTGCTACATGAAACTTACTAGAACAAAGGGAACAGCATCACTGAGTTTCCTAGACCAAAGGAAATCAGTGCCCTGAAGTCTGCCAGCTCAGCAGTTAGAACTTCCAAGATCCTTAAAAGATAAGGCTGCTGTAGATTCCTGGTTGCTTCCTGTGTCCCTATATCTCTCTTCAAAACGTATAACCATTTTCTCTGAGTTCCTCCTAGCTTCTATATCTCAACCCTGGGGTCAATTTTAATTCCTCCCTTTTTCTCATTCACCATTCCCATTTTCAGCCTAACCCTTTCATTTTCCTTTCATTTTCATCACCATCTTTCTAACTCCAGCACGTCAGGTGGGCTGCCACAGTAGGTGCTCAGCAGTGCCCCCTGGGGGGTAGTAGTGGTGCTCAACAGTGAAAGTAAATGTAGTCAAGATTTAGGTTTGCATGTTAGCTTCTCATCAGATCACCCTTTTCAACAGAGAGCTTGTTTCTCCTTCTAAGTGGTGGTGTTATTACCTCACGAAGTTGTGATTATTAAATGAAATAATGTATTTGAGACACTTGCACTGTACCCAGCACAATAAAAGTCTTCGACAAATAGTAGCTCTGAACACATCTCACACTGGGAAACTAGTGTGAGCCAAGGCATATTTAGTTTTTGTGTCTTGATCGTTATGCCCCTTATTAAAGGGAGCGTTCACAGAGAGCTAAAATGTATTATAAGACCTCTAATCACACCTCAGCCTTTAGACACGGTGTTTAAATATCTCCACGATGTCATGCCCGGCCTTAAACATTTGCAAAGGTGTTCATGCTTATGCTTCTTATTACTAGTGTTACCACTTCCACGTTCCTATTTATTTATCCAGTTACCTCATATGCCATTTGTTTGCCTCTTATATAAATAATAAGGCAAGATACTATGAAATAAAGAATGGCATAGGTGTTATTGCTCCTCTCGCTTTTTCCCATTAAGGCTATAATTGCCAGAGTAAACTATTTGCAATTCTTTATTCATCAGCTAATATAGGATAGCAAAATGCTGTATATAATAAACTTTTTGAGCTATCACTGTATATGTAAGAAAGAGTATATCATTTAATGATGACACATGCAAAAGTTGAAGTCTGCTTGTAACTAGCACAACGATCAAGCCTTTTTACAATTTTTATGGACATACATATTAACTTTTCTTCCTCACTCGTGTTGAGCCTTTCTGTTTGCTATTCCCAACTCTCTCATTACTTCACTCATTGTTCTGCTTTCCAGAATGTTTTACCTTCTCGCCTTTACCTGTTAACACATGTACCGTCATATGATAGATCATTATTTCTTTTGGCTTAATCCATAAACTTTAGTTTTCCTTCAGTATTCCTGTATTCTGAAATTTTAAAAGTTAACACATAATTTAAATACTCAGTCTATCAAAACACAGTTCAAAATATACTGCCTTGTTTAATTCTGATCAATTTCTCCTGCAGAATTCATGTTTTATCTATCTCAGCATTGCAATTTGAGTATACTTAATGTATCGCATTTTCCATATTGTAATTAGAACACTAATAATGTAAGATGTTATTTAGCTAAGTTGGTTATCAGCCCTTGTTATAAACGCCGCGTCCTTTAACATAGTCCAATAAATATAGTAATAGCCCTAAAAAAATGTTTATTCAAAAGAAAAATGGGAAGAAGTTGTTAGTCAAGGCAGAGTCCTTAAAGAGATTTTATAATCTTGATCGCACGTTACACATTTTAATTCCCTATATTGATTTATCAAATCATTTCTAATTATAACCAATAGCAACAGATTGGACAAAAAAAGCTCCAGTAGCCTAAAGTAAATACCTTTTTCTTCACAGCCCTAAACAAAACAAAGGAGGTTATTAAATGCTCCAAGCCTTTGAGGTATGCGAGCCATTTTTTTTTATTGTATTTCTCAAAATGCTTTGAACAAAGGACAAAAGGAAAACTAGGATTTAGTATCTTAGCTTTGTTTCTGAAATTATCTGTTTTTATTTTCATGGTAACTTCATTTCATCTTTATGAACTTAATTTCCTTTTAATAAAAGACTGAAATGAATGAATTTATGTCAGGCCCCCTGTTTGCTATGCAATGTACCTTAGACGCCCATCTCAATTTTACACAGATATTCTTTCCTGAGGAGCCAATTCCAAAAAAAAAAAAAAAAAAAAAAAAAGAAAAAAAAAGAAAGACAGAAAGAAAGAAAGAAAAGTAAAGAAACTAAGAGCAGTTTAAGAAACATATCTAAATTCATAAAAACCAGTGTTGACTATTTTCAAACCTGAGACTATTCAGGTTATTTGGGCACCTCTTACAGGGTAAAAACTCCGGATAAAAATGTATTCTAAATCTGAGTCCAGAACAGCAGTTACTTCTTTTCTTCCAAACATATACAGACAGTTTCTAAACCACAAACTCACCATCCCCCTATATCACAAGGCGACTAGCAGTGCCTTCTTGATGCATATGAACCCAGAGGTGATTAATTTTCACCTTCCTAAAATTACTGAACTCTGGGTACACACACAAGTTACTATCAAAGTTGATACAAAGAATATTTATCCTTATACTCACACATACCCAACCTAGTTTTGAGAACCTCAGCATTGTTTATTAATGGTGCTGAGGGGAAGGGGGACCATATATGTTTCACTCAGTTGTTTATAATTTCCTAGAGAAGCATTACTCTTCAAAATTTAAGTCTGGGGCATGTCATTCCCTACAAATTATGCTACTACTTTATTTCATGCAGCTGTCACATTTCTTTTTCTCCTTTCCTCTCCATGCATTGTGTACTTTAAATTCCTTTCACTTTTTTACACCTCTTACTTCAATTTGACACTTTATACACATCCTTAACTTCTGTCTAATGCATCTTGTCTTCATTTTTAAAAGATGTACCCAGAATAATGCTGTCTTCTTGATCCATCTTTCATTTAAATAAGGCTATGCATCTTTCTTTTTTTTTTTTGATGAGAATACACAGTGGAAAAAAAATAGAAAAAAGAACCATTTTACCATGTGAATCAGTGAATCACTAGTCTAGTCATATTAAGAACATAACACATTTTTCTTCTAAGGTTTGGAAGTTTAATTTTCTACAGTTTCAGAAATGTAATATTAAGAAGGAGACTACACCTTAAAGGTCCAGTTAATTTTGCAAGTATAGGTATTACCTTCTCAAAGAAGGGGGGGGGGGAAACTTCGCTGAGATATCTGTGTGAAATCATTGATTTTTTCCACCCCCTCCATTAACAATGTAAGTTTATCTTTATATTAAAACAAGGAAACTGCTAAACTTTTTAGCTATGTCTAGAATGAATGTAAATATTCTTAAGGTCAATATTTCGCATTTCCCTCAACTGAATCGTAGTTTATTCCACAAAGTAAAAACTTTTTTTAAAAATGAGTATCTGCTAACACTTGGTTGCTTTGTCTTTTATCCAGACTTTCTCGTGTATTAAACCATGTTTTTGTTCCCTTTCCTTCCCCATCTGGGATGGTAAAAATGTGTTTTTTGTTTGTTTGTTTGTTTGTTTTCTTCGAGGTATAATTGACATATGATGTCCCATTAATCTCAGGCGTACAGCATAATAATCGATATTCGTAAATGCTGCGATCACCAGTAAGTCTAGTTAATGTCTGACGCCATGCATAAGGATGAGTTTTTCTCTTCCATGTTTTCACCAGGTGGCTGGAGAGAGATATGTCTACAAATTTGTGTGTGATCCAGAAGCCCTCTTCTCGATGGCCTTTCCAGATAACCAGCGCCCGCTGCTGAAGACAGACATGGAACGTCACATCAACGAAGAGGACACGTGCCGCTGTCTCACTTTGATGAGAGCATGGCCTACATGCCAGACGGGGCTTGCTGCAACCCTCACCCCTACAACGAAGGCTATGTATATTAACCCAAGGGACAGCCAAGCAGGGCCTCCTCGCTCTCTTTCCCTCTTTTTGCAAGATGCAGAGAATCTCTGAATTCTCTTCAATTTTTGTTTGATTTTTGTTGTTTGTATTTTATTTTTAAAAATAATAATACACAAAAAGGGGCTTTTCCTGTTGCATTATTCTATGGTCTGCCATGGACTGCGCACTTTATTTGAGGGTGGGTGGGAGTAATCTAAACATTTATTCTGTGTAACAGGAAGATAATGGGTGAATGGGTGGGGGGAGTGGGGGATTACTTTTTACTTAGGCTTGGGATGGGGTCACACAGGTTTTAAGTATGATGAAGCTATATCATGTTTGATTTCTTTGATTTCATAACAACATAAGAAAATGTTCATTTTCTCTCAGTATCTATGGTACAGTTAATTCACATTGTGTAAATATCCACTTGGAGACTATTTGCCTTGGGCTCTTTCTCTATCATTTCTGAGTCTCCGCAAGGTGTACAAACAAATTCTGTAAATGGCGGTTCAATTATTAGAAATAACTGTTTTGCACCTCTCGTAGAAAGGTATTTAGAGATTGCATTTGCTGTTTTTGTTTGTTTGTTTTGCTTTATATATGACTTACAGAGGATAACCATAAAATGGGTAATTCTCTCTGAAGTTGAGTAATCACCATGACTGTAAATGAGGGGCACAATTTTGGACTCTGGCTCCAAAATGAGTCACAGGCCAGTAGCAAGCATTACATGTATCTGGTGCCACCTTGCTGTTTAAATACAAATCATACTGTCGATTAAAAATTTGAAGCCCATTTCTGTTAAATAATAATATGTCATGGTCCTTTGAAATCTTCATTTAAATGGTAAATCTGGGATCACAATGAAGCAAAAGATTATCTGTGTCTTCACTTCCTTCAGCACATAAAAACATTATTTAATCAATAAGAATTAACTGTACTAAATCACATATTATGCTGTTCTAGATACAGCAAGCACTCCTTAAGAAAAATATCCAATACACTAAATAGGTACTATAGTAATTTTTAGAGATGGTACCCATTGATATGCATTTAAACCTTTTACTGCTGTGTTATGTTGATAACATATATAAATATTAGATAATGCTAATGCTTCTGCTGCTGTCTTTTCTCGAATATTCTCTTTCATGCTGAATTTACTATTACCATTTATAAGCAATGCAGTTAACTACAGATAGCATTTCAGGACAAAATAGATGACTCAAACCATTTATTGCTTAAAAAAAATTGCTTATGCCATGCTATGCTATAAGCAGCTTTTATGCACATTGACAAATGAAGAGTGAGCTTCAGCTTGCTAAAGGGAAACTGTGGAAACTTTTGTAACTTTTCGTGAAGTGGAAAATTATTTACAAACTGTTAAAGTAAATGAGGAAGTTGCTGTATGACATAGTGCTGGCACTGATAGCCATCATCTTGTTTTGAACACTCATGTAAATGTGATTGGATTGTTTGAAAGAAGATTTAAAGATTTAAAGTTTCAAAGGTTTTTGTTTTGCTTTCATTTTGCATTTGGAGAAAATACTGAAAGCAGGATATGTCATTCCATTCACCTTGGGAAAAACCATAAGTAAATGGGGTTATAGTATCTCTGGATGGCTTGTTAAATAATTCAAGCAGCAAACATGAGTTTTGTCCAATCCATCCAAATATCTCAGAAGAACAACAGTTTTTTAAGAGTCTATAGCAAAATGTTAAAAAAAAAAATCTAAACAAATTTGAAATCAACTTATAAAAGTATTTCATAATGAGCGTGGTAAAGATTATTGAAAGTTGATCTTCCAGCGACCCATGTTTCACATGTCTTTAAATCAAACAGTTATTGGGAAATCCACATACCATAACTGATACTATTCACATATAATTCTACATGAAATTTCTAATTTCAACATACATATGTAACTTTTGGTTTTAATGATTGTCCTGCACATAAATTATATACCATTAAGCCCATTCTGGGCTAGTAAGTATGCCTTAAAAATCAGAACTTCCCCTGACCCCCCCCCACCCCACTATACTCATGTGGCTATTTATAGTATTTAGAATTAAAACAGATTTTAAAATATTCAGCTAAAGTTTTATTGGAAAGAAAATGGACATATTTGGAGAAATTAAAGGAGAAATTGAAAATGGGTCTTTCAAATATAATCTAAATGAAATTGTATCAAGTATTTCTTTTCTATTCTTTCACTTTTTTTCCTTTTCTTTTTCCTTTTTAAAATTCCACTTCTAGTTTGCCAGTGGGGAGGAATAGGGCTATGAATTTTCTTAAGGAATCAAAGGAGGAACTGTTATTAATTATATAATATTTAAGGACATATTATATAATTGACTGTTTAAGGTAGTGACTCACTGAACAAAATAAGTAGTTGGCCAACATTAATGATATTTCCAATACAGAAGGGTTTAAAACGTTGCTTTATACACTCTTGGAAAATGTATCTCAATTTTTTTAAGTTTTGTTTTCTACTTTTTGTTTGGTTCTCTTTTATTTTCAGATAGATTAATAAATCTGGCAGCTGATTTCTTCAAGATTCTTGTGTTTTGAATTTCTAAGTGAATTGGCTACTCAAACAGAAATCAATTAATATAACATTTTCCTTCTACTTGGTAAGAGTAAGTAAAAGAAATGTCTCCCCTAGTGTTTGCTGCCTCTTGATGATGACATGATAATACCCAATGGACTAATTACAACAAATAACATTGCATCCCAAATAACTAGTGAAAAAAAATTTTCTTAAGCTATGCCTATTACAAATTATTAAAAATAAAAATCCATAAGGCTGACAGCACAGAGAAACTTTCTCTAATCATAAAAAAGATCTTGGAGGTCATTTAATTTAACCTTTATACAGATTGTACAAGCAGACTTCGTTTTGTTGCGCTTCCCTTGATTGTGCTTCACAGGTATTGCACGTTTTACAAACTGAAGGCAAGACCCTCTACCAGCCAAAAGATTATGCCTCACTTTATGGAGGTGTGCTACTTTTATTATGGGGGTCTGGATTGGAACCCACAGTATCTCTGAGGAATGCCTCTATTAGTTCCCTGTAGCTGCTGTAACAAATTACAAGTTCATTAGCTTAAAGCAACACAGATTTATCATAACGCTTATGGTTCTGGAAATTAGAAGTCTAAAATGAGTCTAAAATCCTCTAAAATCAAGGTGTCTGCTGGGCTTGTTTCTGGAGGCTCCAGGGGAGAATCCCATCCTAGGATTCTCCACTTTGAGAGGCTGCTAACATTCTTGGCTCTTGGCTTCATCACTCAAATCTCTGTTTCTGTGGGCATATCTCTTCTACTGTAGTCAAATCTCCCTCAGCCTAGCTCTTGCACAGATAGTTGTGATAACTTTTTGGTTTCAATCAGATAACCCAGGATAATCTCCCCATCTCAAAATCTCTCACTTAATCATACTTCTAAGTCCATTTGGCCAGATGAGGTATTCACAGGTTTTTGTGATCAGGACATGAGTATGGAGGTGCGCGAAGGGTTGATGTTATTTAGCTTACCACACAATGAAGACACTGTGTAGTAAAAATACTAATTGACTTACCTATGGACCAAAAAAAGTTTTATTGATAGAACTGTGATTAGAAATTACTGACGGACATTGTTTACCATTGAGGTAGTCACTTTATTCTGCATAAATGGTACAGAAAGCATTCTATATGGAAGTTTGACTATTTCATCAAAGCATTTGGTAATTACATCAAGCTTTTAGATTATTTAATTCCCCTTCATGTAAACATTATGTAATGAAAGGAGAAAAAAAAACAAAGGTGTGATAATTACAGATAGTAATTACAGTTAGTAGCACAGTTAATTCTGTTGTCGAAGCCTAATTATATATTTTTAAATAAATTTCTTTGTTATGCTAGTATGAGTTGTTACTATGTGATCTTAACACCTGCAGGTGATTACTATTAGGTAAGAGTAATTTATAGAATATTCCTGTTACTCAAAATAATATGCCTGTCACTCAATTATAAAATATAAGTAAACTTATCTTTATGTGACAAGGAAATAAATTTATTACCCAATATTATAGCATTTGGCCTGAATATAGGAGTTTGTAAAATGAGCCACTTTGTCTATCAGGCAGCATTTTCAAGGTTTATAATGACAAAACATTATAAAGGAGAAGGCCACTGAATGTCTTCTACTTGGTACCTTAAAAGAAAAACCAAAACTTAAAAATAAGGAATAATTGCGTTCTGTTTTCCAGCTGCAGTTTGATATGAGGAAGGTGAAAAATATAATAATAGAAGGAAGTCAAAGAAGGCAAATGGACATATAGAGCAGTTATGATAAGTATTGTGTAAAAGCCAAGTTTCCATCTGTTATCAATGTTGGACATTATACTAAAGAATTTGGCCCACTTTACTCAGAATGCAGCGAATACTTTTAGGGCTTGACTTTTTTTTTTTTAACATAAGATTCATTTAGGAAGATTTATTTATTAAAAAAAAACTTGATGAAAAATATAGTTTAAGAAGCGATAATTTGTTTAGTGGATGCCTTTATATAAATATTAATAATTTTAGAATGTTGAATTAAAAGTATATATAGAATAGCTATGGTTCATGAATTCATATGTAAGGTAGTTCTTTTGCATATAGATTCAAATATTCTTATTTACTTCCATTCTAAAATTATATTTATGTTTCTACGGGAAATAAATTTTTAATTTACTTGGATGTATTAGAATTATAATTATGGTTTGAGAAAACATGCTATGAAATTTATGTAATTATAGCAAATTTAATATGCTCAAAATTTAAATCTAAAATAAAAGCCCCCAAACTGAAAATATTGTACTATCGTGATCACTCTGAAAGAGGGCACATTTTAAAAGTGATAAATGTCATCTAAATTTTTGACACACTTCTAAGCATCTGAAACATCTGAATTATTTTATTTATGACCAAGGCACTTGAATAATGTCTAATCCTTCTATAACTTCCCAGGTATTATTCTTTCTGGTAAAAGGTTCCAGGACACCTGATAACACTTGTCCTAATGTCTTTAAATACTTTTTTTTTTTTTTTTTTTTTTTTTTTGCCACTTAATCTCTTCAGCAACTATATCAGGAAGACATTTGGGTAAAGGAACTATCTAAATTATTTCAGTGACTCCCACGTGCCAGCCAACATGACCTAGGTTGCCATCTTAATCACTTGACTGGCTTTGTATGAGAGGCTGAGGGTAATGGCAAAACCACAATGTCATTGTGTCTAGACGTCTGTGATCACAAGCAGTTTCATAAGCCCTACTCTTTTGGCGTAACCTGGACCTAGCTACTTTCTTGATTTAAATTTTTAACGACTTAAAAAATGTATGTAACAATGAATCACATCTTACTTAAAATTTATTTATTTAACCATTTTTAAATAGTCTTTATAGAAAATCCTGAAAAAGAAATGAAGTACTATTTAAACAACACCAACATCAATCCATGGTATGTATGTATGTATGTATGTATGTATGTATGTATGTATGTATGTATTTTGAGTAAGCATTACAAATTAAAATGATTGTAGTATCACTTTGTTTTTTTTTTCCATTGGCGACAGATAGGGCTTAATGATCTCCAAAGAGACAGATGTGTTCAGAAAGTTGTAAACACTGACCTCGTGACATTTTCCCAGAAAACTTTTAAAATATAGTAGATTTGAAGTCACATGGTTCAGAAGCAGCAGCAGATTGATTTTCGAAGTAGAAAGAAGAGCTGAAAGCATAAAAAAAAATTTTATAAAGAAATCTTAATTTTAAAAGGTCACATTGATGCGAAGGGGACTGCGGCATCTTATATACCTTTTAATTTTCTGTGTAACCAGTAAAATGATTCGTTCTGTAGAAAGTTTAATGTGAATTAAAGTGGAAGAGGAAAAACGTAGAGGGAAAATGGGAGTAAAGAAAAGCTAATGCATGGGACACTACATTTTAAACTGTAAAGTTATACTCAATATTAAAAAAATATTTTACTTTAAACTTAAAATACTCTTAAGTATTAAATTCTTTAAGTTTTTTGCTATTTAAAAATTGTAGTAAATTATATATAACAAAACTTGCCATTTTTATCATGTTTAAATGTACAATTACGTGGTATTAATTATTCACAATGTACAACCATCCCCACCATTTCCTAAACATTTAGATTCTTTTAAAGTGTTATTAAAAGTACTAAAGGAGATAGTTTGTTTTACATCAGTATGAGGAATGTAAAACATGCAACTTTATGCTTTCTAATAATTCACATTACTTGCTTCTTTATTAATGGTTGACCTTGATTTTACACCATAGTCTAATAATTTTGTTTAAGGTGAAAAACAAGAACATTATGTGTAAACACTATTTCTATTTCTACAAAGCTCCAATGATTGTCGAAGGGGGAAAAAGCTCATTTAGATCAGAAGTCCTCAACTCCCTGGCCATGGACCTCTGTCGCTCAGTGGCCTGTTAGGACCCGAGCCTCACGGCAGGAGATGAGAAGCAGGCAATCCAGCTGAAGCTTCAGACGTTTTTGCAGCCGCTTCCCAGCGCTAGCATCACTGCCTCAGCTCCACCTCAGATCATCAGGCACTAAATTCTCATAGGAGCACCTGTCCCTGGTGTCAAAAAGTCTGGGGACTGCTGATTTAGACAACCAAATTTTTGGATGTTTTGGAAATAGCTCAGTTATTTAAATATATGTTAGTACATACCAGTTCCTTAAATAAGCCATGCCAAACAGTGAACTGATCTTCTGCACTCACGTTCCTTTAGTTTGAATTGACAGATTTGATTAACATATAAAGACAACAGTACTGTGCTTAATCTCTAAGACAACAATAATTTCAGACAATTTTTGTAAGGAAAAAAATTCCCAATTAGAAGCATGTTAGATTTGGGAAAAGCATTTAATTAAAGTGAAATTAGGCTATCAAAGTAAATCTGCATCTCTGTACTGCCCCCTCACCATATTTTTAGTCTAAGCACTAAGAACTTCCTAAATTATAAAAAAAATTGAATATTTTTCTACGAGTTTTCAAATCTCATACATGCTTTTCAAAATCTTTTTTCTTGAATATGGTCCTTAATCACAGATTAAGGTGCCTTGTTTAAGTTTATTCACTTATGAAGTAAACTTGGTTTATTATTGAAAAGGCAACATCTGAAGTGTAAGATTCTATTATTATATTTAATTTTTCCTCAGATACAAAATATCAGGCCCAACTATGAGACATTACAAATTCTTTTGATTGTTGATTTTTACTTGTTTGTTTCATGAAGGGACTGGTTTTGCAAGTGTAAATAGGAAATGTTACAAATAACCCATAAATTTGTCATTTTAAACTATTTCACAAGCTTACCTCTGAAATTTAGTCTCAAGAAAATTATAAAATAGAATCAACTGAAAAAGACTTCCCCAGAATTTACTGTGTTTCATATTCGTGATTTTCAATTTGAGATTATGTAGAAACCCTGAGGCAGTGTTTCTAAAACCAAAACAAGGAGAAATATGAAAATAAATATTTGGATAATTTAGATCCCAAAGGAGAAATAAACTGCACACTGATTTATTCATTGAATGAGTATTAATTTACTCATATTAGAACAGACTTTAGATTACTTATTTCACTTTATGTTGGGAACTCTATTGATTTAATCCCTCAAAAATCCCCAAATATGAATTTTCTATAAATTGGCATTAAATGTTGCTTTAAAGTCAGTTGATTACATATGTTCTGCATCCAAATTACCTCTTGCCCTTAGGTAGAGTCTATGGAAGATAAAATAGATTTATTAAAATTGTCCCTGCCCTTAAAATAAATATGGCTAACCCATATGACTCTAACACATACTTAGAGAACTATATAATGTGTTATATTAATTAGGCTGAAATAGTCTATCCTTTAGTGCATAGACTATGCAAAAAGTTAAGAAGTGGCCTTAAGAATTCTAGTTACAGTGGGAAACAGGAATACTTTTATTCAGCTATAATGAGTGTTTAAGTTCAATCATACCTTTTACCGTAAATAAAGCATTTAATCACTAATTTAGTTTATGTGGCCCACAACACAGGAGGATATAAAAATTCAACTAAAAATCAAGGTACAATAGACTTTCAAGTCAATAATTTCTGGACTGCCTTGCATCCCAAGCATCCTGATTAAAAGCGTTTATCAAATGCTCACTTGCCATATGAAGGGGTCATTGTATTAGCATTTGAAGGTTCTGAGCAGCAATAAGGAAACAATTGGGAGGTTTTCAAAGTCAAGAGGCCTCATTTCGTAGCTCCCATACCTGCCCTAGGTACCCTAAAAACTGGACCCCTGTCCCCAACCTACCAATGATGTTTGATAATAGAAATGAGGACAGCATTCTTCTGAGTTATTACAGTCCTTGATCCACTCTGTCTCATAGTCAGTCCACTGCAGGGACTATTTTCTAGCAGGAAGCTCCTAAGTTGATACCAGCTTAAGGACCCCAGTTTTTCTGGGATAGTCCCCCTTTGCTTGGGACAACACACCTACTTTGTCCCTGCATGTTATTAACAATGCCCACTTTTATCCTTAAATTTGGAAAACAAACTCACTCTTTACCCACAACCTACATCAGAAAGCCTGTTTAAAATGCTTTCCTCAGGTTGCCTCAAACAATGATTTGTGATTGATCATCACAAATAATTACCATCCCTCCAGGACAGATATCTGTGACAAAGAAACTTTCCTGGACTTGATAGCATCAACTTTTTCCCTTCCTCTGTTTCTGTTGTGGCTCATGAGCTTATAGGAATAAGGGACATAGGCATCTACCTATCTGGGTTTTTGAGAGGCTGAACTAGATAAATTTTAAGGTTTATGAACTTTAAATATGTCCTCATGAAAATGAATGAACCATGATCCTACCTGTTTTAAGTGGAAATGTGAGTAGATGGCAAAAACTGATGGAAATAATAAAGAACTTGGCTTATAAAAATCATAGCAGTGAGAAATAATCATCGATCTATTCAAGTCACAATTCCTGAAATCAATGATTCCCAACTATCTTTCCATTTTTGTATCACTTTACTCAATATTTGGAGCCCAGGGGAGAGAACTCAAGAGTTTGCGCTTGGTTTGTGTCCTTATTCCCTGGCAGTAAAAGGGGATTTACGGATGGCATCTTTCTTACAGTCCCATCAAGCCCTTGCACAAAGAATGAAAAGTACTTCCCTTAAGTATTTGACAACTTAAAAAGAAGTAGAATTGCCTGCTGGGTGTTTAGTATTTTTCAAAGTTCCTATAAATAGTATTATCGTCCGTCTTCAGAATGGGGAAACTGCAGAGTACAGAATGACCTTGTTGTTCCATTTTCTTCAAGAGTCTTTTGATTCATACAGGACCTTAAAGCTGCGGGTGTGGTACACGTGAATAAAAGCAGTAATGAGCAAAACCCAAAATATTTGGCAAATTCTAGAAGAGTATAATCTGAGAAATAATGAGAATAAAACAATATGATACTATGCATATAGAATAGACAAAGTATTAGTTTGCTAGAGCTTCCGAAACAAAGTAGTACAAACAATGTGGTTTAAATAAGTAGCAGAATTTATTGTCTCAAATTTTGAAAATTAGAAGTCCAAAATCAAGGCGTTGGCAGGGCTGGCACCTTCTGAGAGCTGGATTTGTTCCAGGGCTCTCTCCTTGGCTTATCATTGGCCTTCCTTTTCTCACATCTCTTTCTATCCTCTTCCCTCTGCATCTGCCTCTGTATCAGTTTCTCTTTTCAGAAGAAAACTAGTCGTATTGAATTAAGCCTCAATCGAATGACCTCATGTTAACTTACCTCAGTAAAGACCACATCTCCAAATAATATCTCACATTCTGAGGTGCTCCATTTAAGACTCCACTTATCTTTTGGTGGTGGTGGGGGGGCGGTGGACAATTCAATCTACAAAAGGAACTTAATTGATTGTCTAGTGAAAGTGAAAGAATCTATTAAAAATGAAATGATTATCATCCATTATATATAAGATTCAGATTTAAGAGATAAATTATACCTATATCTTTATTATACCACATGACTAATATGGATAAAAACACTGCATAAAATCAACTAAGGCATCTCCCTATATTCTCAATAGAAATGTCTGAAATAAATTCTGTTTTCTTGTCCCTCCACCAATGAACACTTTTCCTAAAAAAGATGTTATACGAAAATAGGAATAAAGGGATTACTCACATAATAAATTTTATGGAAATCTAAATTAAAAATATAGGGATAATAAATGGGAAAATAAGTAATATAGAAGCATAAAGATAAAAATGGCACCATAATAAAACTAGTATGTTTTTCTGTTTTCTGGATTTTAGGACCTAGAAACTAGCTATGTGCCAGGAGAAAATCTATGAACAAAAACACTATAGACTTTTCTGAGCTAAAATGAGAAGTTAAATGAGAAAATTTGCATTGAGCACTACTTATCATTTAAGCACCATTGAGCAATAAGCAGCACGGGTTTACACAGAACAAATCATGCCAAACAAATCTGATTGCTTTTTTTATTGAATTACAAGATTAGTGGATGAATGCAATGTGGGAGATGTAATACATTTGGATTTTAGCAAAACATTTGATACAGCATCTCATGAACTCTAAAATGAATTCAAATAGTCAGGAATATTAACGTCAGGGTAAGGAATGAAAATTAAATGAAGGATTGCAAAGAAAAAGAAGTAATAATCAACTGTGATATGGCAGCTTGGGAACACATCATTATAAGGTGCTACAGTGATCACATGATTTATTCAGCACATATTAACATTCACACAGCTTGCTCAGACTAGATAAAAAAAATAGAATAAAGGACTCTAAATGCACCCCATGATTTTAGCCATTATATACAATCAATTCAGATTTAGAGGAAGAAGAAAATGGATTTGGCCTTAAACATTTTTGATGCTTTTGAAAATAGTTACTTATATCACTGGATCATTTAATTCACTTAATGCTGTAAGCTTCTATCATGATGCTGTTATTTGATCTTTTTCTGTGTCAGAACAAGCCAATTCTTTAAGTCGTCCAATCTACCTGGCCTTATACTAAAGACTCATGAAGAGGATAGCACAAGCTTCCTGGGGCCTGACTTTTTAGTGTTCAGGGGACTTGAATTCCACCATGGTGTGTGGACTTCATGTTAGATACCACCCTCAAGGTGCAAGTTAAATATGATACCTAATTAAATAAATGGGAAGGAGTAGAAGCATTCCAATAAAATTCACAGTTGATACTAAATTGGGAGATGCTGCTAAAAGCAGTGAGGCCAAGGCAGCAACCTGGCACAGCTGAGAAATGCATATATCAAATGTAATGCACAAGAGTAACTTGGAAAGGAGAAAAACATTCGGCAGTGATGCCAGAGGATGCAACAAGGTGACAGTGACAGGAAACAGCATATGAGCTTACAATGTCAGGTATCACCCAAGAGATGTAAAAGGATGTTTGATCTATTAGATGAGGTTGAAAAACATTCATCAGTTTCTGAATATACTGCTTACATCCCTTATGGAAGACTGAATTTATTCCCTCTGGAAACATCCTTTTCTAGAATAATGAAAGGGTACGGAGGAAATCAGAGCATAGCAACAAAGAATGATTTTGAAAGGGCAGGATCGGCTCATGATGAAAGATCAAAATCCGTATTGTATTGTTAAAAGGGAAAGGAACTAGAGTTAGTCTGCAAATTAATAACATCTGTTAAGGTAAGTAGCAAAAGAGAACCAATATTTTCTAAAAGCAGGAAAAACAACTGGAAAAACTGAGAATGAATAAATTTATAGCCACATTTGTAAAAATTAACGTCCTGGAAGGGGAAGACACTATACATCTGAGAAAGAATCTTCAAATTTCACTCTTTGATTACAGAATTGACTCAAGAATATGCCATCAAATTAGAAAAGTGATGGCTTTATGAACAAGAGTTTGCCGAGAACATAAGAATATTGACATACTGACAAATTTAATGACCTACTTGAATAAAAATTAAATCCCAATATACACATTTCATATATTCATTATGAATGTAACTATTGAATTTGCATGTCCCTCTCTCCTTTTTTATTGAGATATGATTAACTTCATGTTTCCAAGTGGTTCGTATGGTCCAGTGTCTCTCCACCAGAGCAATGAGCATTTGTGACAGACAATTCTTGAGCTCAAGACTCCTTTGTGCATTGGAGGATGTATAACATCTGTAACCCCCAGGCACTACATGCCAGTAGGTCTTCAGGATATATAACAGCTAAACCCTACACACACACACACACACACACACACACACACACACACACACACTTAGTGCCCTCTAAGTTCATTCTCTACCTCAGAAGAGCTCAAAAAATTTTAAACACATACACCACAGCCAGTTCAATAGTTAAGGTTTTCATATTCAGGTTTTTATTATCACCCTGCTTGGGAATTTTAAGATGCTGATGGCTGCCCAAGAGTTTAATGTCACAAGAGCCTTGTATCTACATAACCACCATGGGTCAGCTGCACTCCTGTTTCAGACTTCTTTCTGGTGATATAATCACAAGCCAGAACATTGATGGTTTTTATGCCATAGGGAAAAAGAACATAGTAACCATTTGTTGGCTCTTAGAGCTTCTGCTCTGAAGTTACACCATCACTTCGATTTACAGTTATAGCCAAGAATGTCAACCGGCCATGCCTGAGTTCCAGTGAGTGGGAATACATAAGCTTTCTGCAGGAAGGGTCATTTAATATGAATAAGCAAACTGCCTTTGACCCTTATGATTCTTTTTGAATACAAATAAAATAATATTGGAATTCACCATAAAATTTCTCATAGTGGACTGACATCTTTAAAAGAAGTGACTGTCACTACACCGATACACATAATAACATTTTAGAAAATAATGGAACAGAACTGGTTTTCATCAGGCCATACAGTGTTTCCTAGAGATAAGAGGGTCATAATTACAACACTAGAACTTGTCTCACTGACGTCCCTATTACTATTACTGAGATTTTTTTTGTTATCTTTATAAAACATGTAATTCTTAATTAATTCAACATATTTATTAAACAAACTTTGGAGACAGCAAAATAAGACAACTTCTCTTGAGGAACTCACAGTCTGATATGCAAGAAAGACAGTTCACTGACATAAATTCAGTGAATAAAATTTTGTATTATAAATATCTATTACGTATTTTAGTACAGTTATCAGAGTAGTTAATCTTGCTCGAAAGTGGATTGCAGACATCTTTACAGATGAAATAATATATTATCCGAGCATATAAATTTGGTGAATTATTTCAGGTAGATAATAGGGACTGGCAGGTAAGAGAAATAGAGGGAAAAAGCAAGAGAATCTGAGATTGTCAAAATCTCCAGGGAGCCTTTCTTAACTATGATGCTATTCCTCCAACTCCCAATGACACAACAGAAAAAAAAAAAAAATTTGAAAGCATGCTCATTGTGATAAAGCTTCCAAGATGATTCTAACGAACCCCCAACCTGTAAGAACACCACTAACATCACTCCACATTTTGTTCTACTAGAGCTGGGTTCATTAGCTTTAGCATCTCCAGGGGGTTTGTTTTAAAATAAAGATTCCTTTTAGATTTAGTCAGCCTGGGATAGGTTCCAGGAATCCTAATCTTTTATGATTCTGCTACTGGTGATCCACTGACTTCACTTTTGTGGGATGGGAGATTTGAAGAATTATGCCTAGGGCTGAGGTTATTGAGAGTGGCTGAAACTAGAGTGACATTATTTCATGGCAAGATAAGGAGATTGGAGAGACCTGTAAATTTGGGGGTGGCACTATTTTGTCTTACCACTACATGCATAAAATTCATAGAACTGTAAACCAAAAGAAAAGTTAATTTCACTGCATGCTAAATTAATTCATAAAATCAACTTAAAAGCCTCAAGTGATTCTTAATATAAAGCAAGTTTTAGAAACTCAGCTTTGGCTAAGGTGAGTCATCAAAGATTATTAAGCAGAAGTGTGAAGAGTGATATTTTTATTAAAAACATTTTTTGTAGATGTGTGTAAGATATATTAGGGGCTATCAAAAGTGGAGACAAGCTGATCAATTAGGATGCAATTAGTTGTGGCAAGAGGTGGACGAGGACTGTAATTAGACCCTGGAGCCTCATTTTCTAGGAACTGTGAGTTTCTCTGGGGAGAGCCTTAGAGAGTGTCCCTGGGTTTATGCCTGTCCCTGTCCTCCACCCAATATCATTGTCTTCTGTGTGTGTTAAAAGCACAGGGAAATTGACTAAAGAATACAATGATCATCTTTGCATCTGTTCTTAAGGATCTTAAAATCTGCTATTCTCCAAAGACAGAAAGCAATACACAAAGAAAGAAAGGGTGTGTGAAAAGGTTCTGGGTGCAGGCATGGTCTGAACAATGGTACCCTGGTGTAGAGACTGCTTTTAAATACATTGCCAGTGTTGCTGCGGAGGTCAGTATACCCAGATCTGAGACAAGCTGACTGGAGGGTCTTTTAAATTTGCCGCACAGATCAGCTCAGTAGTAGCATCTTGGCTTATTTACGGATGACAGAAGAGACTAGATGGACAGGTCTATTTAAACAGTTATTCAGCATTGCAATTCATTGTAGATACTGCATGGGTTCGAAGGCTGGGGATTCGAGGAATGTCCAAAGTCTTTATATATCTTGATCCGTCAAATTGCTCAAACAGAAAATTCCAGAATTGAGGTTTTGGGGATATCTTGAGGAAGATATGGCCCTTTATGCATTATTGAGTAGAGTGTCTTTTGAGAAAAAAATATATACACATACACACACACACACACACACACATGCACACACACTAGTGAACTAACCTGGCTTCTATTACCAATATCCCCAATTATAGGTCATAAAGAGTGAAACATTGAAAATAGAGTTCAAAGAGCAAAAATAGCCCTGTAATATCTCAACCTCTATCACTTGGGGCATATTAGAAAAACTAGCATTGAAACAACAGCTATCTGAAAATTTCAATGTCAATAGAAACCAGGTAAATGATAGGCTCTGGTCTGGTGGCATTGCATCTTGAACAGAAACAGTCAAAAACAAAATGAAACAGTCAAAGCAAAAGCAATAGCTGGCCAGAAGCCATCAGCGAGGTGAGCAGGAACCAGGGGACAAGAAGGATCACAATAGGACCTAAAGTTTGAGTATAACCAATACATTTAAGTAGGCTACACCAAGGAAAACTGGAAGGAACCTATTCATCACATACCATCACATATGCTTCAAGACAGAAAGGACAATTTCTCCAGTGCATGGAGAGGACATGTTATGATAAAAGTACTTCTAGTATTTACGTAACTTTGATTCTACATTGACTTGTTTGGGACTTAGAGACAAATCAAACCTTTTTGTAACACTTGGCTACTTTTTCTGTCTTTAAGAGGTTTCCAGGTGTTGCTCTCTCTTGCTGTTTTGGTCTCTCTCATCAGTTTCTGTGTGAGTTTTCGCTCTGGTGGCCATCCTTGGCTTTTTTCTAGTCTCACTTTATATATTGTCTTTATATTATCTCTTTGAAGCCTACACCACTTATTCTGATGTATTATGAGCATCTAATTCGTAACCCAGCTTCAAATCCTAATTTCAAATTAATTGCTGGACATCTCAAACTGAACAAATATTCCACAAGTCTCTCAAATTTAATGTGTCCCAAACATAGCCCTTTCTTTCCTTATGCTGCCCTCCATGTCACCAACCAAACATTTACTCTGGAAAATATTCTGAAATTCATCGTCCAACTCTATCTCCCTGCCTATTCTATATATATTATGTATTAGTGTTTCATAAATAATTAAAATAATAAATTGCTTAAATTTTACCTTCTACACAACATATTTTAATAAAATATTAAGCAAACATTTAAAAATTGTGTTCTGTTGCTAGATTGACAAAGGTGACAAGAGATCAATGGGACAATGGAATTCCAAATATCTTATGTACATAAGAGGTGAAGGAGGATCAGGGATATAAACAAGTTGGGCAGTCTACAGCTAAATCTTTACCCCTGCATGTGGCCCAAACAAGGTAGTAACCACTCTGTGACCATCCCTTGTCTCTATCACCTTGAAGCAGAAGGTAAAAGCCATGAAGATCACGTGCAGAATTATCCTGGACTATGTTAACTGGGTATTTCAGACCTGACTTGCTCTTCTTTACCTGGCCTGTGATAGGTATGATACCTAGCTGCAGAGCCATAATATGTTCTCTGTTTTCTGCTTCAAGAGAACTCAGTCATTTTGGTTCTGAAATAAGATATACCCTAACTTTACCTATGGGCCAGAGAAAGGGAAAAGAAAAATTGTGTTATGTTCTTCATTTTGCCATTATACTTAGGCTGGATAGCTAGAGCTTAAGAGAATTGATGGGTTAGAGAAGAGCAATACAGACTGTACAAATTGTTAAGCTCAGTGAGGTTCTGCGTGGAACCCTTGGTGTGACAGGCACAGAGGATGAATATGGGGAAGCACCGAGTGTCAAGTGATTGTGAGGGAGCTACTCTTAAAAATATATAGTATTATTGAAAAGCATTAATATAGAAGACATTATCAAGACTGGTTTTGGCCCCAGAAAACAAGTCTTTTGGATTTCATGTACGTTGTCTACAGTTTCCCTCAAGAACATTTATAGTTTTATTTTTGGTGCAATTACTCTTTTGTCTCCAGAGCATGAGATCTACCTAATCCCAACTTTTGCTACCTAATCTAGGAGCAATCCTAGAATGATTATTTATAACCTGATTTATTGACCTGGAGAACTTTCTGTGTTCTTGGACACTATCATACATAATGATTTTTTAAAGTTATATAATTGTATAGATGTTCTATGGTTTATTTAAACAGTTTTCCAATTTGGACATTTAATTGTTTCTTGATTTTTTTGTTTGTTTTGCATTGTTATAAATTCCAGGTGAATTTACTTTGTAGTTTTTTATCAAACATATATTTTTTTCTTAATTCTTAGTATTTAAAGTGCTGGGTCACAGGATATGCTGTTGTGCTATTATTTTAACTTTTGCTGAAGTTTAATCAACCAGCAGAAAAATCATGTCAAGGTCATTTTAGAGAAAATAACGAAGCCATATTTCTGAACAAAAGGTAACCGTGCAAAAACAAATCGATGACATTTTTCAGTTAAGGTAAATGGCTGGAAGTTCAGGGAGGTTTATTGAATATTAGAGTAATTGACTTATTTCTAGCTATAGGAAGATATAAATCTACTTTTAACTAAGGAAGTACATTGGTGAAGACTTGGGAACATTGTCTCCTTTCTACATTCGATGAAAAAAACATTTTTTTTTTCCTTAGAGTGAATAATATCTCTTGTCCATAGAATCATAGAATCCTAAAGTACCTGCAGACATGAGCATAACTATTGGTATCAGAAAGGGATAAACACAGTGGTATAGTTGTTGTATAGCAGGAGAAAGGAGGGAACACAACGGTATGTTTAGATTTGATGATGGCAATACAGAGAAGGAATGAGAAGGAAACAGCAGAGGACAAGATAAAGGAGATTCAGAAGGTAGATAGTCTACTATGATATATAGAGGTGAGGAAAGCATAGGATTAAAATGAGTACAAAAAGAAAAGAGGAACCTAAATATCTAACATTGGAAAACTGGTTAAATATATTGAAACAATTGAAGAAATTTCAATCAGAATTGTACATTATATAATAGTATTGTATAGACATTATGCTATAACATATAAAAGAATGTTCTTGTATTTAGGAAATGAGGGTTGGGAAGGTCAAAGGCTATGATGTTAACAACGTACTTTGAGAAGTTTAGAAACAGAAGTGTGCACACACAATTATGATAAATCAAAAAAATGTAACCAAATGTGAACAGTTTGTGAATTTGTGGAAAGAAAATAAGAGAGTTCTTTTTTATGTTATTGCAAACTTTATGAAAATTTGAAATTACTTCCAAATAAAAAGTTAAAAGAGAAAAAAATAAGAATGCCCTATGTCTTGGCTAAGTCTGTCTCTTACAAAGAGCATTTATTTGATTTTAGTTTTTAAAAGTATTTTAATCTTCATCTTTCAATTGTAATTTTATTTCATTTTCATTTACTGACTTTACTTATATATTGGTGTTGAAATCTACCATCTTACAATTTTTTTCTATTTCTTCTATCTGTTCTATGCACTGTTTCTCTTCTGTCTTTTTTTATTTGGGTTTAATTATTAAATCCCATACCCATTAGCTTGTTACACATTAGTTACACTTCTTAAACTATTATTACCGTTATAACATTTCTTGACATATTAACATCTACCCTAAGGTTACAACACTCTTTTTTGACTGATTAAAGTCAAACATGAATTAATACCTTCATTATTTTCCAGATAATACAATGACCTTAAAACACTAGATAAATATTTTAAACCTGAAACATTATATTTATTTTTATATTGTCAATATCTGTTTAGGGTCCCCTATAAGTTTCCAAATATATTACTCTTCCAAATATTTTTCATTCATTTCTATGCTTCCCTCTTGTATCAATTTCATCTAAAGAACTCCCTGTAGATTTTAAGACATATGGACAATGAGGGTATCTGATCAGAGATGAAAGCAGCTCTCTTCTGGAGATGCAGATCAGGGATAATTCATAGTTATGTCTAATTTATTCCAGTTGAAAAGTTGGCAGCAATATCTATATAGGTGTTAAAGCAAACACTATCATAGAGCTCTCCTGGTTTCTGACTCTGTAGTACTCTGCTGTCTTTAAATTTTGGCCGCATTTCCTAACACTATTTGTCAGACTTCCAGATCTTTACTTTGGATGCATAGACTGAGAATTCCATTGTTTTCCGTAGGCAATCAATTTGATTTCTCTATGACCAAAACAGCCACACAAGGACAAGAGTAAACAGATTAATCTGGTTAAACTCAGACTCATGAGGGTGGAAGTTTTAGTACATGATACTTATTAGATCTGTGTTGAACAAAATTTACCCTCTAAATAATGTGTACTGCCCAACACCAGGTAAATTACAAAATAGCTTTATTTCTTAATATATGCTCACCCAATGCATATAAAGTTCTATAAAAATACTGAATTATGTTTCTGATTTTATAAAATCAAGACCGTTTAACATTTGTGACATTGAATTTCAAATCTGTTAACATATATACACTCTAAAGTATAAAAAGTTACTGGCAATTGTTCAATAGGTTTTGTCTGCACTATTCAACTATAACATTTCTTTGAGTAAAAAAGCACTTCATGTTCTCAGCATAAAGTTCTTTGTTACTGAGAGTGTGCTTTTTCTCTATCTGAACAGCCTGAATTGAGTTTTATTTTGAGTTTTGTATCAGCTTCAAAGATTGTTGGCACACGGGTAAAGGTTTACGAAAATACATGGAGGTTGTAAATGCCAGGAAAATGTCATTTTTCTACTCTTGAAATATGTCTCTAATGACAAATGATTATTGATTTGTTGGTAGAAAAATGCACAAAAAGTACCAAGACCTTACTGACATCTTAACTCGTACATCTCTTACATTTAGCAGAAAAATCACAAACATAATATACTTTTCAGCTAGAGCTTTTAACAATGGGATTGATAGTGTCGCTGCTCCCTTGTGCCTCTCCATTCTTATTCTTGGATTAGTCTCATACGTATGCCCCTTGTCGTACTCTATTGTACATATTTTTAATTGTAAACAAGTAAAATGATACTTTATAAAGGATTACACTAAAAACACACAAAAACCCCAAACTGTCTTTTTATAAGTTAATCTACGGATGGAAAATCAAATTCAGCTTGCAACAAAATACATCTTTATCACACTTAGCTCATCAGAGAGGTGAAAAACTGCTACTCTTTATAGCTTTTACCTAATCAAAACCTTAAATCTGTTCACAGGGTTCACAGCCCACCATTTGTACTATTGTATATTGATTGTGCCGAAGGGCACCTCCTTGTGGAGAACAATTGATTTTTCTTTGTTAGCGAAGCAATTTTAATAGTCTTTCTACAGGCCATCATGTTTCAGGGCCCAGGAAGCAAGATGCACCTTTACTAAAACATAGCGATCAATCGCTCAACCCACAAAAAATGTGCCTGTCTGCTGTCCTAAAACACCTCCACAGCAATTACTCAGAGGTGACTTTAACTCGTTTTGATAAATAGCTGCCTGGGAGTCTCAGGTGGGTTATCTTAAGCATTTTTACCTCTGAGCCTGACATTAGGTGTTTTGTTAATTCCCATTAAGAGAGCATAGTTACAAGAACAGATTTTTGCAATTGAAGGTTGTTTTAGTAGCTTCATGCCAAACTTCCTTGCCAAAGAAACTAGCCCAAAGTAAAGGTCACTGCTTTGAAGAGTGAGTGATAATAACTATTTGTATTGCCCTTGATATTTGAAAATGGCTCTTCTGGCTAACTGTGTGGCGTGACTAAAAAGTCAAAGGTAGGATCTATAGCTTTATTCGGCACAATTACTATCTGTTCTCCTTGACCAGTGCGGACTGCTGTTTCCTTAATGTTATACAGGCTGTCTTATTTTTTTTCCTCTTCATGAATCTGGCTCCAAAAGTTTCTTTTCTGTGTGTGAAGGCCTCTGTGATTTATAGTTAGGCTAAATTTTTTTAAAAAACTTCTTGCAAGTCTTTAAAATGTGTCAGCACTTTAAGCTCGCAGCTGTACTACACAATATTTTTTGCTACCCTTGTTTAGGAAATTGTACGTATTATCTTTACTTTCAGTCCAATCCTTCGAGGTGTGGATTACAGGTCATATTTTGTAAATGAGAGAACTTGAGAGAAGTTTGCAAAAGGTTAAGTAATATCATCAGATTATAGACAAATATAAATGACAAAATCAGTATTTGAACCTCGTCCATCCTCCTCTGGATCCCAACTACATAAAAAGTCCTGTCACTCTAAGGAATAGAAAACTTCTCTTCAATTCAGCAAACATTTTGGGGGAAATCGACTTCATGTCAAACATGATAGACTTTGGGGACAAAGTAGCAAGTTGAGAAAAACGTGATCCCCGATTTTAAGAAATTTGCCATAAACTGGAGAGAGACAATTGTTACTAAGCAGCTCAGCCTAGAGGTAGGAAAATGTTGACAGGAGGGTATGGCTTTTTTGTAAGGCCTGGAAACTCAAATAGGCTTTGTGGGTTTATTTGTGTCGTGCCTTCTAATTCATAGGTTGAAGTCCTAATCCCTTTACTTCGCAATGTGACTTTGTTTGGAAATAGGACTTTTGCAGATATAGTCAAGTTAAAATGAGGTCATTAGGCTGAGCCCTAACTTAATATGATTGGTGTCTTTATAAAAAGTGAAAATTTGGACACAACAGACACAGGGAAAATTGGATTTATGCTGCCACAGCCAAGGAATGCTAAATATTGCCAGCAAACCACCAGGATCTAGGAAAGAGGTTTGAACAGTTTGTCCCTCAAATCCTCAGTAGGAACCAAAGCATTCAAATGTAGTCATCCTTGTTTATTGCACTTTTATTGCATTTCACAGGTGGTGGTTTTTCACAAATTAAAGGCAACACCCTCCACCAGCAAAAAGTTTACGATAAGCTTTATTGTGTGCGATACTTGCCTTAAGGTGGTCTAGAACCAAACCCACTATATCCCTGAGGAATGCCTGTACACTTCTGAAATGTTGTTAACCTTGATTTCACACTTATAGCCTCCAGAACTCTAAGACAATAACATTTTCTCTTGTTTAAGGCATCTTGACTGTGGTACTTTGTTATGGCAGTCCTGATGAACTAACGCCAAGGTTTTGACAAGGATAGTGGTAAAGAGGGAGAAAGATTGTTTTGTTTTGGTTTGGTTTTAGGTGGAAAAAAAAAGTAAAATTCAAAGATTAGGAAGCACTTGCAGTGTGAAGAAGCAGTGAGAGGACTCTGAAGTTTTTTGAGTGAGGATCAGAGTGGTGTTTTCAGAATTGTGCTTTAGGAAAATTAAATTTGCATCATAGAAGATTGACGAAGGACAGATTTAGCATGCCCTGGAATTTTTTGCAGGTGAAAGTCATCAAGAAAGAAGGATGCTTGAATCCATACGAATAATTTAAAAACTGAAACTTTCTTTAAAAATGTAACCAGCTCTGACCCTTACATTTTGTAGATGAGGGAGGAAGCCTCAGCCATCCTGCTGGAGGGATTAGAACCAGGAATGGCGATGCAATATGTTAGATCAATAGAAGGAAAAACATTTTAGAAATGCTTTTTCTCTTTCTACCTGTTCAGGTGTTGTGGAGCTAGAAAGAAGCCTACATGTTGAATCAGTTTACTTGTTTTTAAGAGTCAACTCTGCAATAAATTCTATAACCAGTTCAGTAAATTTCTCCAAATATCTTGATTTCAGGGTTTTTTTTTTTTTCCTTAAAGTGGTGGATGTAGTTATGTTCCTTTTAGCTCTTAGTAGAGCCTCTTTAATGAATGTAGTCAATTTACTTTCACTTTAGATATTTTTTTCATCTTGTATTTCTCAGTCTTTATGCTGTATTAACATAATTAAAGTTTTGAGTAACATTAAACTCTTAAGAGTGTACCAACCTAATGCTAATCTTCTTATCATTTGAAGTGTGAATTTGTAGAATTTACGCATACACAGAGACACAGATGCTATACGTATAAATAAACGTGTTGCAACCACAGCTATATAAGGGAAATAAGAATAGTGAATAGAAAAAAAAAAAAGGTCACAGATTTAAAGAAAAAAATATAAAGTTCAGATACCAAGTGAAATTTCAGAAACATAAGTAGAAGTTACAAGTAAAAGGGAAAGAGGAGATTGGTCAGTACAGGTGGAGGAAAGATGAAGAGAAATGCAAGCAAGCAGCATGCAGGTGACAAACAGGTGCAGCAGAAGAGGTGCACAATTTAATGATTTATTATGGAAAATTCACATCAAGTGTGTTTCTAGCTCTTACCAGAGGGGACTAGTCTCACTAAGTGAAATGAATCAGTGCTTATTACTAAGATCTAGCAGTTTTACAGGGGTTAAGAGTAAAGGAGAAGGGGTAATATGGGTCTAAATGCCATGTTTTTATGACTGAACTAATTATTTGCCATAGCAGTTAAAAGGAGTCAGGGGTTAGCAAACCATGGCCTATGGGCCAAATCTAGCCAACTCTCATTTTTGGAGATTAGCTTTTATTGGAGCAGAGCCTTGCCAATTTGTATACATATTATGTGGCTGCTTATGTACTACTATGGCAAAGTTAAATATTGTGATGGAGACCATTAAAGTCCTGAAGGTGAAATACTATCTGGTCTTTTATAGAAAAAGATCTCCGACTCCACTCTAGAGGATTTTTAACATGTATTTTAGAAAATTCTCAGCTCCGAAAATCTAATTGTTCTGGTTAAAATGGCTTCTGTCTACTGTGTGGTCTTGGACAAGGTATTGTCACTGTTCACCCTCAGTTTTCCTCATGTATGAAATGGGCACGATAATAATCCCTCTCTGCTAGGCTCGTTTCTGGGATCCATTAACGATCTTCACCACTACCAGCACCATTGTTTTACTTCTCACATCTTTATACACTATTCTTTTGCCTCCCTGTTGGTGGCTTCCAAGGATAAGATTTTTAGTAACATTGTCCTTTTGGTTGTAACTCAGAGTCCTCTCTCTCCCTCTCCATTAGGACCCAGGTAGAAATCTATGGTGCTGGGCCAGTGACAACCTGACATGAGACTATACCCAGCATCACTTTTGCCTTTTGAAAATAAACACAGAATATGGAATCAAGCTGGTCACTGATAGCTCTCTCTTCCTTTGGGAAGAGCTCTTGCCCTGGATTAGATTGAATGTAAACTTTTCAAAGTTAACATGACATATAAATGTGACATTATAGAAATGGCATCCAAAGAAGAAAATAAACAAGAGCAATAGTTTAGATCTCCAACCATAAACTGTCCGCTGAAAAATAGCTACAATTTTGCTTCTTTTGAACTAGTCTGTTATTGTGGTCTGTCTCATCTCAGCTGAACTCTCTTTCCAGTATTAAAATATAGCCTCAGATGTCTCTATTCTACAACAGACTCAAACTGATCACTTGGTTTCCATGTGGTTCCAAATGATAGACACATTCTAATATGTAGATGATTTTAATGATTCATTAAAATGTTAATTAACTCAAAAACATGTACTTTGTTTTCCTCTGGTTAACCTGAAATGGTCAATCTACCTATGGAAATTAGAAATATGTATGCAAGAAGTATGTAAAATTTGAGGTGTGAAAATGCTTTCGTCTAAAGCCTTCATTCCTTATTTCCCCCCTCTTGTAGCTGCTTGGACTTCCTTTCCTCCAACCTTGTCTGCATGATCCATCCTGCTTGTCCTTCAAGGTACAGTGTAAGAATCGCTTCCTCTTTAAGCCTTCCCAAACTGCTGATCCCTTAGCCCATATTGCTATTCTCTCCTTTGTGCTAACCATACGCTTTTAAAATATTGTGTATTATATTACCTGACATAGTCACGTACTTACCTATCAAATGTGAGCCCCTTGAGGACAGGGCAATGTCCCATCATAATATTTATACACCTGCTATCTAGAACAGTGCATAGTATATAGTAGCCACTCTGAAAAATGAAAGAAATAATAAATGTAATTTGAGAAAAAAACTATTAAGGAGAATGCAAAAGAATATATCAGTAACATTCAGATAACCAGATGATTAAGGATAAGTTCAAGACTCAGGCAAAGATAACATCAGTGAGAAGGCAGAAATGCTAAATGCCTGCTCTGCTTCCATCTTATGTTTAAATAAGAAGCCTCTTAAAAACGGAGCTAAGATCATAGTTAGGAGGTTTGGAATCGAAGAGCAGTTAGATGGCTTATAAAAGTACTAGACAGCTTTCAGTGAGTATGTCTCTAACATTAGATGAAGGACATGCTAAAGTTATAAAAAAAAAAAAAAAACTTTCCAAGTCAATAAGTTATTCTGATTCGTCCCATATTGGCCAAGCATCTTTTTCACTCCTTTCATTGCTCTCACTGCAGTCAAGTATTGATTATCATACACTCTAAATAATGCAATGGCCTAATTTTACCCTATTATTTTTGCCTTAAGTCTGTTCCCTCTTCAATTTATTTTGCACATTGCCTTGTTTGTGCCATTTCTGTGTTCGAAAATCTTACGTTGTTTTCTAATGCCTACACACTGAAGTTTGTGTTCTCTAACCTAGTGACCTCTCTAAACTCATCCAAACCATTATTCCAACATCATTTCCCATCATCCCCAGAGAAATCCTTAGTTCCTTTCATTTTATTCTTTGGAATTGATTTAATTTATGGGATATATCATTAAATATAATTTATTTTATGTTTGAATGAACATTTGGATAATGTTTGCTACCACCTGACAATGAAGGACCTGGGATTCCTGCAAATTCCATCATCTTTCTTGTCCCTTGATATTTCTGGGAGTCCTCTGGAAGGTTCTCTCATCTTTGTAGTTCCAGTAAAGTGTCTAGTTTGCCCAAGAAGCTGTCCTTCTAGTGAAAAGGGACTAGTGAGTGGTATCAATTATACTTTGAACTGTGTATACTGCTCTAGGTTACAGCTTATGCCAAATCTTAAGTGGATCAAAAATATAATTATCTCCTATATCACTACCAACCTCATATCATTTAGCGATGACACCCTGTGGCCTTTATATAATCTCATCTAAACCTAATCATCTCCCAAAGGCTCTACCTCCAAATATCACATTAGGTGTTAAAAATTCCACATAAGAATTTGGGCGGGGGTTGGGGAGATACATGTCAAGAGCAGGTGAAATGTTGAGCGGAAGTATTCCACAGGTTCCTGAGAATTGCATCACTTCTGCAAGTTTTTGAGACTCATTCTCTCCCATGCTTTAAGTTATATTGAGGATAGCAGTTCTTTGACCTTGATTCCCTAGCCCTCCCATCATTTTATGAGCTTTTTAATTTCCTTGTAAAAACCTTCACACTTAGATTACAGACAGTCGCTTTTGTTTTTATGAACTGAACTCTGTGGATACAGTAGTAAACTTTACTAATTTAGAATTAGGAAATTCTATTGGAGTAACTAGGTCTTGTGACTCTAAAGTTTGTTCTATCCTAGCCTCCAACCTACTTCCTCCTATACCTTCTCTTTCAGACTAAGTAGTACCTATATTTGCTGCCAGGTAAGACAATCAAAATAGAGTTAACCTGAAAACATTGACACTTTGGCTGAAATCTCTCAATGTGGTGGTTGGTTAAAGTATGTCAGCTTTGCAAGCAAAGAAATAAGACTTAGCTACTGTGCTTTGTCTGGCATATTTTCTACCCTATAGTCACTACTACATTTCACAACCAGTGCCCAGAGATATGTTATTGACAGACTGGATTCTTTCCTTGCCTCAGAAAATTGTAAGACTATGGATCCCTAGATATGTGAAAGTGAGGTGGTTAGAACATCGAAGGGAGAGATATTGGACTCAGTACTTCAACACATGGCATTTCCATCATTGCACTCTGGATCTGACTGGTGTGAGAGAGTCCCTTATGGGTCCCGTACTTCCACATGTCTTGATGGTAGGCCAAAGATGCAAGGCCCTGATAGCTTTTTATGGGAGCTATTTCTTAGGGTTGTGTTTGCAGAGAGCAACTTTAGGAGATCCTGCCATGACAAGTGGTAGGCTTGCTTACTGCTTATTATAAAAGTGGAAAAATCTCTACACTGTGTCCCTTTGCTGTAACACAATCTAGTGAGCATGCAGACATCCAGGCCCTTTGCATCACCCCTTGGACTTGGGTGGGGGGCAATAGAAAATGACACAAACATGCTTGCTTTGTCATGCATGATCAATAAAGTCCGTTGTCTCTAAATCAGGAGTCTCCTATCTTCTGTCAGCATCGATGAAGTGTAATCAGTCTAATTTATTAGTTTTAAGTAGGAGAAAATCAAATTCCAGACCTGACAATTGGAACACAATTTGTATCCCAAATCCCAAGCACAGTTTCATGCTTTCCTTCTTCTGCTAGGTGATGAGCTTCTGAGACAGACATTTTAGTTTTATTTCATACACTTTTGTAGCTCTATATATTTTACAACTGTTAGTACCTGTTAAATAATTACTGAATGAATTAGTGAAATATATGAAAATATATTGATTTCACGCCTTCCAAACATGATTAGAATATATCAAGACCTTTGTAGAAACACAGATTAACACGCTTCATCTCTGGAATTGTGATTAGTAGAAATTTTAATTTTTTTTCTTTTGTGAATATTAATAAACTAGTTTGTGAAGTGACTCATAGGTTGTAGGTTTTCAAAATTACCTATATCTCTACCTCATTATTTCTAAATCATTCATTTTCTTCTAGTCTTATTGAGATAGAATTAACATATAGCACTGTCTAAATTTAAGGTATACAGTATGGTAGTATATATATAAATGATCACCCCAATAAGTTTAGTTAATATCCATAATGTCATGTAGATACCAAAAAAAGAAGAAAACAATTTTTTTTTTCATTGTGATAAGAGCCCTTCAGGATTTACTCTCAACAACTTTTATACACCACACAGCAATGATAACTGTAGTCATTGTGTTGTACGTTACACCCTAGCACTTACTATTCCTTTTGTAACTAGCAGTTTGTACCTTAAACCACTCCATCTGATTTCTCCTTTCTCACTGCCCCTAATCACAAATTCAATCTTTTCTTTCTTTTTTTAGACTCCACATATAAGGGATATCATACAGTATTTGTCTTTCTCTCTGACTTCACTTAGCATAATGCCCCTAGGGTTCATCTATGTTAGAGTGAGTGGCAGGATTTCCTGATTTTTTTTTTATGGCTGAGTAATATTCCAATATACATATCAACTTCTTTATTCATTCGTGTCAGTGGACCCAGGTTGGCTATTGTAAATAATATGCAGTGAACACAAAGATGAAGATCTCTCTTTAACATAATGTTTTCATTTCTTTTGGATATATTTCCAGAAGAGGAATTACTGGATCATATGTCATTTCTATTTTTAATTTTTTGAGGAACCTCCATACTGTTTTCCATAGTGGCTTTACCAATTTATAATCCCACCAACAGTGCAGGAGAGTTCCCTTTTCTCCACATCCTTGTCAGCTTTTAACTCTTGTCTTTTTGATAATAGCCATTTTAACAGGTATGAGGCAATAATACCTCATTGTGGTTTTGATTTGCATTTCTCTACTGATTAGTGATGTTGAACACCTTTTCATAATCCATTGGCCATTCATGTCTTCTTTGGTAAACTGTCTATTCAGATCCTTTGCTTGTTTTAGAATTGAATTATTTTTCTGCTATTGAGTTGTATAAGTTCTTTATATATTTCAGTATCAACCCCTTCTCAGAGAGGTGGTTTGCAAGATTTGTTTCCATTCTGTTGCTGTGTCTTTTTATTTTATTTTATTGTTTCTCTAACCATATAGAAGCTTTTTTAGTTTGATGTCTCACTTGTTGATTTTTGCTTTTGTTGCTTGTGCTTTACGTATCATATGCAAAAATTCATTGCCAAAACCAATGTAAAAGAGCTTTACTCCTGTTTTCTTCTAGGAGTTTCATAATTTCAGGTCTTGTATTTAAGCCTTTAATCCACTTCATGTTAATATTTGTGAGTGATATAGGATAAAGTCTAGTTGTACTCTTTCATATGTGAAAATCTAACTTTCACAGCCCTCTATGTTGAAGAGACTATCTTTTCTCCTTTTAGTATTTTTGGCTCCCGTGTCAAATATTAGTTGACCGTGTATGCATGGATTTATGTCTGGGCTCTTGCAAATCATTAATTTTTTTTTTTAAACAAATCATAAACAACTTCTGTTTTCTGGATTATTTTTCTCATATTAAGAATTACAACTTAATACTCAAAAAATTCTTGCAGTTTTCTTAAAAATTACTGACTGCCCTGGCAAAATCTGTGTGGAATAAAATTACGCATTTATAAAATAAATTCTAGGAACTCATAAAATAAATGTTAACATCACTACCAACTGCTATTTGCTGAGAAACTTGTCATCTTGAATGACATAGACAGCACCTCCTCTCTACATTTTCTGTGCTATCATCTCTATTGGAGTATGGCCACATTTATAATTAATGCTTCTTACACAAACTGTAAAGGCTGTGAATTTCATGTAAAAAAAAATCTGCAATTAAACATCAGTGGAAGCTTTCAGTGCCCTCTCTAGCCTAATTGCAACTCAGTCTCTGGTTCCATGGCTAAGAGTCATGATTCTATAGCTCTGTGTAGACAGTCTGGCAGTAGGCCATAAAAGTAAACCAGTGGTAAGAACCAGAGAAATGGGCCAAGGCGGTGGGGTTTACCAGCCTCTAAGTAAGAACTTAGCTCTTCGGTTTTGGAATGGCAGAATACATTTTGGTTTTAATTTTCTAATTTGTGGTTCTAAATGCCTCAAGATTTAGTCAAGAATTAAGCCTGTGGTTTAACTTCCTTTTTCCTGGGGTATAAACTGTTTGAGTCTAGCCACCAACCCATATCTCTGCAAATGAACATATTTGCATTTCTCATGTGTATAAGCCTAGTAAATGTTGATTGCTTCCAGCTCACTGACACAGCACTAGTGTGCTTTCCATTTTGTTACCAAATAATAAAACCTCAAACAGAGGCACTGTCTCTGCGCTTAACAGGAAGCATGACTCACACCTCCAACCACGAAAGAAGGGAAATAGCAGTGATGCACTTAACTGATTTAAAATGCTTATTAGCATCAACCTTATCACACAGATTAGAAACAGTGGTCTTCCCAACACAATCTTTTCTTTTGAGCATGGTTAAAGGCTGAAGGGCAATCTTACCTAAATAAGGGAATGTGTGAAATAGTATACACCATGTTGGCCACAGCAGAAGAACTCCAGTACGAATGTTTATACTAATTTCATATTTACTTCTCTACATCTCTGCTAATATATCAGGATATTTGTTGTTTTTGAAAAGTAAATAAAAATAAACTCACATTGGCTTAAACAATAAAAGCAATATTTTGGTTCACATCCAGGTTAGTGAACTTCAGACAATGTTTGACGATCACACTTGAACTCTGTGCTTCTTTAATTCTCTCAATTAGTTTTTTGTTTGTTTGTTTTATCATGGGAGGAAAATGGCTGCAGAAGTGTCCAGATGCATATCTCTAAATATAAGATCTGGAATAATAGATTTTATCTTTATTCAACTATTAAATAAAAATTCTAGGTTTTACTGATTGGACACAAGTAGGTAACATCCTCAATCTTACCCAATCAGGAATTACTGCGCACAGTGCTGGGGCTTAGGCCTGGACCCTTGACTATCCTGAACCTATGCAAGAATGAAGGCACTTCATTGACTGGATGAGGCTACTTAGCTCTCTCCCCCACCTCCCAAAGCTAAGAGAGATACCAAAGTCAACCAAACCAGAGCACTGTGGTAGGCGTCAGCATGACGATCACAGGGAAGTCCTCAATGCTCACTGAAATATGGAACTAATCTTTGGCCTGAGATCGAGGACTTAGCTTTACTCAAATTATCTTTACGATTTTGCCAAATCTCCTGATCTTGTCCTCCATTGTATGTTAATTCCTTTCACAGAGGTTTTTCCTACAAAACTCCTCATGGGCTTTTGATTTTTTTTTTTTTAAAGAACATTCAAATCTAGTTCATACAACCTCATTTCAACACCAAAAATAATTCAGTCACTTTAAATGCCATATGGAATAAATAAATGTTTCAAAACAAATCAAACTTAATTCCCTGTAAAAATCATCAGCATTGGTTATTCTGATTAAAAATGTAAGGCCAGCAGGGGCCAAGACTTTTGGCAGTTCTATAAAGGAGAAATGAAAGGAATTAGAAAGCAGGAGACTAAAGTCACTTTGTGAATTAGAAAGTGATGGCAGAATTGTTATTTTTATAACTTCCCAGAAATTAAAAAAAAAAAAAATGTGGTCTTGCAGCTGAAAATTGGCTGGTGATCACAGCCTGGCAGGCTGAGCAAGGGCACATGTACTGTGTATTTGAGGGAGTGGATCATCTAGATTCTAACTTGCATTAGCACACATTGAAAATAACCAAAACTGGAGGAAAATCTTATCACTCAGTTCAATTCAATTCAAGGAGCAAATATTGATTCAGCAAGCACTCTGTCCTAGGCTTAGCATTGAAGAAATAATAAAGAAGAGGAAGAGATTGAGTCTGTCATCAAGGAGCTTACTATATTAAAGAAATGAGGTAATCATCTAACATTATAAAGTAATTAAAAAATGCAAGCCCTATTTTAGGAGAGTGATTGTATTTCATGGGTGTCAGTAACATCTAACTGGTATAAGGAAAATAATCGAAGCCAGATAGTATGTCTGGGATGTTACATTCTTAAAAAAAAAAAAAAAAAAAAAAAAAAAAAAAAAAAAGGCAGTCTATAGGTTTATCTTTATAATTTTCTTTTAATTTACTGATAAAGTAGTGAAGTAAAGAAAGGACAGAAAGATTTTCCCAAGTAGCAGAGCCAACATACAAACTGAGATTTTCTATGACTCTAAAGTATATTTCATTCCCCCACACCATCTGGCCTTCCTAGCAACCTTTGCCAGGTTAGCAGTTCAAGCATCTTGGTCAAACATCAAAGTCAGACAAAAGTGAAGGAAAACGAAGGGTTTCACATCAAGGGAGATGTATGTCGTTGAATCAATTTCTGATCAGATTTTAGTAATCTAGGAAAAAGATCTGTGAGATCTGTGAGATAAAAAAGCAAAGTACAAAAAAAAAGGGTAAATACATATAATTTACACATAAATATATACCATATAATATATAGAAATATAACAAATATATATTAAATGTCATGTATATATTTGCTCTTTCTAGATTTTTTTTTGAATTTTATTTCTCCTGTACCACTCTAGAGGGAAAGAAATTGATCCATTGCTACAGAGAGAGAGAGGAAGAACATCCAATATATGTTCCACAATTGTTGACTGACAGCTCTGTTAGTCACCAGAGAGGTGAAGTTCACTAAGACAGTGTCTATACTCAAGGAGTTTTAAGTCAAGTAGTAAAAATGAACTCATAATCAATTTTAATACCAAATAGGTGCTATAAAACATATATATATATATATATATTATATATAGCATTGAAGAAATAATAAAGAGGTTGTTTATATATATATATATATACGAAACAATATATATTGCATATAAATATATAAAGTGGATCAACATATATCATATATAAAATATATATATATACAGTATATATTATATGGAAAAAGAAAGTGGGGCAAAGGGGAGAATTAGAAAGAAAGATTCACACATATGGTTAAAGCGAAGATTAAAGAATTTACTAAGATGATAGGTGATAGAAAAGAATTCCAGGCAGGAGATATATCTTTTACACAGATATAGAAAAAGCATGCTATCTTGACTGAATTTAGGCACATTTTGGGTGAGGTGATATTTAGTTTAGTCTTTTATTCTGTATGTCAACGACCTCTAATATTTGATTGTAAAACACATCAGCAAATATTTTTGAATATGAACATTCAAGATACGTGTATTTCTGTAGTTGTTACTGCTGTTCTGTTCTGTAAATATAGGTAAAGTTCAATTATGCCTAATTAAAAAATTAATAACAATAATAGTTACAACAATAAGTGCTACCATTTAATGACCAAGAAACTTTCTTCCAAATGATTCTGTGCTTTTTGTAAATTAACTTATATACCTAAATAATAGGCACTTTATTAACTCTAACTATCAAGAAAATCCAGGTATAAACATGTGTTTTAATGTTTTCTATCCATATTCCATGAATCATCTTGTACTCACTCACTACATAAGTGTCAACAGAGACCAGGCATGATTGTGACACACAGAGCCTTGGTTGAATATTCTGAGGAATATTAGAGCTGCTAAGAGAGAGAGAGTGTGTGTGTGTGTGTGTGTGTGTGTGTGTGTGTGTTTAAAATTGGCTAGAGTCAATGTTAAATGCTATTGAACATTTCTTCTTCCCTTTGGTGTTCCACAAAATAATTTGGTTTTGCAGTCCTGTGATTAAAAAAATTACCATTCTGGACTTTTACTTTCTTTTTACTAAATTTCACCTTTATCTACTGTGATTGGGTAACTCAGTTATGTTTACCTCAGTTGTTTTTTTAGATAACTTTTTTTTCCAAATTATAAGTTTGTGACCTTTCCAATGTAGAAAATTTGGAGATAAAGAAAATATGCTACAAAAATCATGCATGCATCTTCTACCAACTGAAGAAAACACCGTTAACATTTAATATATATCCTTTATACCCAGAATATTACCCTAGGTTCAAGACAAGTTTAGTTTTTCAATTAGTATCTCCTTCCACTGCTCTGACCTATCTACAACAGCACTTTTTTTCTTTATACATGGTAATTTAGTTTGCTCTTTGCCAGCCAGATTTCATTTAAGACTACTCACTGATTTGTAGATAAGAAGAAATTTCCAGCGCTTCGCAAGGAAATTTCTCATAATTTCCTTTGAAAGCCAACATATTCAAGAGAGTGCTTTGCAACAAATCCCTTTCTTTTATATCTTCTAAATTAAAACTACATTGTGTTTTAAAGTCTTTGAAAGTTATAAAAACAATTATTATTTCACCCTTTCCACTATATAAAGATCCCTGCCCACAAGAAAGTGAAGTCAGTTATGTAAACAATTATGTAGAATACAATGCATTAATGCTTTCATAAAAGTATGTAGGGTCCCAGTACTGGGATTAGTACTGGAGATGGAGAGACCACCAAGAGAGATTTCATAGGTCAAGTAGATCTGAAATACATCCTCTGTCATGTTTGTAAATGGCAAGACTATAAGCAGCTTAGTACTGGGGCGCCTGAGGTGTGGCAATCTGGGAGTAGAGTGAGATCAGGGGAAGACAGAGGATTAGACAAGAACCTGATTATAAGGGAGTCCCGAATGCTACATTAAAAAAAAAAAAAAGTAAGACAGACTTGGATTGAAGTCCTAATTTATTAGTTTACTAAGCTGTAGTTCCCCTCATCCCCCGGAATAATAATTATAGGTAGCCTTTATTGTCTAGAGTTATACAGCTAATAGATAGCATAATCAGTTTCAAATTTTAGTGTTTTAACCTCAGATCATATACTGTGCAATTTTACCATAATGACTTTCTAAATGAGGGAGGTTAGTGAGTATAAAATTAGGGGCATGAGTTCTGCAGACAGAATGCTTATACTGGCTGTTCTCAAAGTATTGTCTGTGGAATCCTTAGGGTGTTAGGGATGGTCCCTGAGATCCTTTTAGAAAGTTTCCAAAGTCAAAAAAAAATTGTAATAATAGAAGTAAGGTTATTAGCTTATTTTCACTGCATTGACAATCGCATTCATGATACAAAAATAATATTGGATAAAATATCTGGTGTCTTAGTACAACTAAGAGCTTTGGCACCAAACAAAATTTGTAGTCATTGCATTCTATGCCACTAATCATTCACAGAGTGGGGGGAGTAGCCATAAAAATATTAATCTTATTAAATCGCAATCTCTGGTTCATATCTGTCTAATACCCTGTGTAAAGAAATGAGAAGTACTTATAAAGAACATCTAATAAATATTAAAGTATGATAGTTATTTCAACATTAATTGTGTAATTGTTTCCATTGCAAATTGTCATTATTTCGGGAGCACTGGTTTTACTTGAAAGAATGGTGGACAGACAAAAACTGTGGTCATTCAGATATTGGTAGTACATAATTTTTTTTGAAACTGAAGAAGCTTATCAGTTCATGGAAAACAACCTGAGAGTGTTAGTTGTCAGTGAAAAAATTTAAGCACTGAAGAGATAATTATAATTTGAAAAAATATTGTATCCATCACTTTCCAGTACTTAAGACTTTTCTGATAAGATTAGTGTTGATATTGATGAATGTCATATTTAAAATATTGTAATATAAACTGGGTCAATTTTGGAAGATTTGCATAATTCAATAAGTTCTTATTTTACAAATGACATTACATAACAGATACATTCAAAATTCATGATAAACCAGTGCATTTTAATGTAACACATTATAGAAAGTTTATTGATATAATTTCAGTTGTAACTATTTTTTTAAGAAACTACGACTTGTTGAGTTTTGCTATATCAAAGAATATTTATAATTACATGCAAAGATTATTAAAATACTCCATTTTTCAGTTAGATGATAGTATGAAGTGTTTTTTTTTTTTCCAGTTACTTCAACTAATTTAACAAATTATATTAGATTGAATGCAGGAGCAGATATGAGAACCCAGTTATTTTTTTTATTAAGCCCAACATTAAAGAGATTCACAAATATTTAAAACAATAGCACTGTTCTCACTGTTTTTTGGAAATATAGTTATATTTCATAAAAAACATATTCATTATTTTAAAAAGAATATGCTGTTTTAAAGAATAAAGAAGACCTTCAGTTGCAGGAATAGCAATAAAGATCCAGAGAAGGGTTCTGATAAAAGAGGAGACAAAATCTAGAGGCAGTCCCGATCTACTATGTGAAAGTATGGGAGAAGGGTGGATTATAAGGTGAATGCCTTCTTTTGAAGATCATTGACCTAGCTGGTTAGAAATCCCTGTCAGTCATTACCAGAGAAGCTTAATGGTAATGGGAGACTAGAGTGCAATGAGATCAGAATGTGGATCCAGCTGTTCTTATTATTTATTAAGAAAGTTGATTTTGAGGATCGATAGGGTATTAGAACTTATAGAAATGGGATCCAGAATAGAGGTTTAGGAATTAACATTGAGCAACAATGTTGGTTAAAAAAAACAAAAGTGGCCCAGTAAGGGATGCTATATATCATAGGTACTTTAGCAGATATTATATCCATTGACACAGTTAATTGACACTTAGGAGGAGAGATCTTTTTCAAAGATCTGTGGAAAGGATGAAGGAATGGCTTATCTACAGATAGGTTAATTGGTATCAGGTTTGAATTTAAAATGAATTATTGAAATAAAAAAAAGTGTTACCTTGGAATGAACCAATGGAGAAGGGGCTGTGATTTAAGGAGCTAGAGTAGGCATCCTCTGAAAGGGTCTCTAGTGATCCCCATCACCTGATATTTATCCCCTGTGTAATATCCTTTCTTTGAGTATGGACAGGAACGAGTGACCTTCTAATAAACATCCCAGAAGTGATTGGGTGTTACTTCCAAGATTAGGTTGTAAAGAGGCAGTAGCTTTCATCTTGGGCCTCTCTCTTGCTCTCTCTCACATTGCCAAACCAGAGGAAGAGACCAGGCATTTACTACTAGCCTGTGGCAAGCCCTTGACTTTACTGACTTAAATCTTCAGTGGAGTTTAATGCTGGTTTTCTCAATAATATTAAAAAAACAAAGTCAGCTACCAAATCATGAAATTCCATTTTGAATACACACACTGAAATTTTAATGGATATATGCTGTTATATTCACTGTTTTAAGCAAGTATATCTGCTATTTTGCTATTTAACTTTAGGATTATGAGAAACTTTTATGAAATCTATCTCTTACCCCTTTTTATATTCTCTCATGAAGATGATTCTGAGTGCAGTTATGGTGAAGATATATTTGGCATATTTTTCACCGCATAGATTCAGAGCTTTGAATCAGCTAACCTGATGAATTAAACCTATATATTTGTCCCCCTCTTAATGCAAATGCAGATAAGAAAAGATACTCCTCTACGTTTGAATAGGACTGCTTTTAAAACATAAGTAGAAAATTCTTTCTCTAACTTTTAATTGATGCCTTTAGATAAGAATATACAGTTTAATGTTTCTTTCTGTCTATCCATTCACCCATGCATCCATCATCTGTTCAGCTTATATTTACTTATTGAATGTCTACTGATCAAGTGTAATTAAAAATGGATAGGTCCTCCTTTATAGTCATCTCTCTAATTACCATCCAAAGGAAAAAAAGATGTTTATGATGAAGTATGTATCATAAAATTATGAATCAAATATTATTTAAACTCTGTGGTTATTGGAAAATTTCCCATTGGAGATAACTTTCCCTTTCCCTTCTCTTCCTAGACCCTTCCTCTATCTTTTCTTTTTTGTTACTTTCTTTAAAAAAATAAGTGCATAATGGGTTTAATTTGTGCATGTGTGTGTGTATGTATGTACATATGATTCCCTTCTTGTTTTTAGACCTGCCAAATACAAGCAAATACTAAAGGTCATATTACAAATGTGTTCCTGAATCAAATATCCATAGGAAAGTAAAGATAGTTACTTTTCAAGCAAGTGAAAAAATTGCTATTTAAATGTTGAAAATAACGTTCAGATCAATTGTTTAAACAAGGAAATATATTGAACAAAAGGAAATTTTGACTACATTGACTCAAAACCCCAAAGAACTAATTTGTTAATCTAATTTTATTTTATCAATTCTTACTTGAGAGCTTAAAACATACTGAAAAAATCAAGCATTTTGGTAAACATAATAATTGATTTTAATGAGGGGAAAATAGACATTTGCCATGTTTGACATTTCTAAAAAACTACACAATTACCTATGCGAAGTGGTTTCTCAGTAAATGGATTTCCAAGGAGCCTCAATGAGAATGGATATTACTGGTAATATTTTTTAGTTTGTATGTGAAATTTAGGGTAAATGATGCTAAGAGTATGCTAAAATAATACCTGGTCTGTGTTCCTATAATAAAATGATTGCAGCGGTTCTTTACCATCAAAGCAGATGGTTCTAATGATTTTTCAAGCCATCGTTAATTCATTTGCAAACAACAGAGACCAGTCAGCAAATGTGTACTGAGAATAAGATGATACTGTTCATAAATGCTCCCAAAGTTTGTTTTGTCCTATCATTACTGGAAAATGGTATTTACCTTAGTTAAATTATTTGTGTGAACCATCACCCTGACAGTTCTGTAGTTATAATAAATTACCTGCAAAGTGAAATGAACATCTCCTAGTTACTGTGGTTGTAATAGTGCAATTGACCTCATGAGATAAGCGAGCTCATCTATGCTCTTTAAATTAAAATTCTACTAAAGAAAGCCTTTCTTTCATATGTCTTTTCCTATTTATGTATATGTTTACTTGGACATATTTAACACATCCTCCACAAGACACAGAACAAACTATATAGAATAACAATAAATTCTGAATTATACATCTTAGAATATTAATAAAATGTCTATGAATAGTTTAAATATCAAATAAGAGATTATTGAAAACATTTAGGTTATTGAAAACATGTCATTCAGGATAAAACTGAGTAAGTCAATTTATCAAGGCTTTTATAACACAGCCAAATATTTGCATATGTTGATGGGACATTTCCCCCAGTCATTTGTGAGCTCTAGTTTTAAACAGAAAATAGATCATGAACAAAATATATATTTCTACTTGTTTGGTAATACAAGCAATCTTCTGAACCTGAAATTAAATTTTTGAAACGTTTATCTTTGCAAAACTTTGGGTTGTTTTTATCAATACCTTTATGGCCTCAAGTTAGAAGGTGATTGGAGATTTTAATCTTGTCCATATTATACATTGCACACAGATCTGAGGGAAAAATATTCTTCACCAGAACAAGCATTTATCACTTATTGATGTGAGTAATGTTTCCAATTAGCCTACATAAGCCTTGTTTTCTTTCTTAACTGATCTTACTTGAGTTAAAATATGTTTCATGATTTATGATTGGGTTTGCTAGATAAACCATTTAAAAGGTAGCAAGGATAGATAAAGGTGTTGGGATGCCTCTGACTATAATAAATAACATGAGATACGTGTTAAGAAAACTGTGAAATTAGATATTGAAGAGCATTGATGCTTGGGGTAGTAGATCTTGGATTCAAGCTGAAATTATAAATAAAATAAAGTTGTATTCTGAATTGCTTACACCCAGGAAAGTTACAGGTGGTATTAGTGATGGCCTGTCATTTATTTTTTCATGTTGCTCCAGTTCAATTATTGTTCAACTAACTTTCACCACCCTGAAAAAGATGTACTACATTTTAATAATCACTTTGAATTGATACATACTTATGGTCCAAACTTGCCAATAATCTAAACATGTACTAGCTAATAATATTAGCTTTAATTTTAATGTCTCCATTTTTTAAGAGTATATTTAAGATATAGAAAGTAAAAGGTTCTCTCTTAGCACGTATGCCACAGTTAACTAAATATAAAGAGGATGACTGCATTAATAACACTTGTGACACTTCAATGTCCATATCTACCTTCAGAAATACATTTACTTTCATCACTGATCTCTCTTAAAAAGAGACTCTAAGAAATAAAATATTATTTTACTGACGAAGTTCACAAAAGCTTTTTCTAATAATGTGGACTTATTAAACAAGAATATCTAACTATATTTTAAGACATTATAGAAAACAAGTGTTTCTTCAATGAATTCTGAAAACTAGTATTTGTTATTAAGTAGTAATTTGGAAGTAATAATTATTCAATTGGAAGAATTAGGTGTTACTTCATTGTTTTGCTGAAATGTGTATTTTTACTTTGGGTAAGATGCTGTATAAGAAATATACCTGCCTGCTAAGTAACTTAGCAGGAGAATATATTTTCTCTGAGCTTGTTTTCCAACTTTTGTTGTTAATTTAATTAATTCATTGAAAAAAAAAATATATATATATCAAACTCTTTGTGTGTGCCAGGCATTTTTCTAAGTGCTGAGAATAAAATACTGAGCAAGACAATGTCCTGAAGAAATATGATTCAATCGTTTTTGGTCCACAAAACTTTTATGCCATAACTTTTTTTTTTTTTTTTGCACTTTATCAACCTCCTTTATGTAGCATAGAAAGTGAGACAATATTTAAATGCCACTATATTCAAATGCTGCATGTACCCAGCACTGGTTGTTTCAATGCCAAGACTGTCAGTTTGATGTATGGAAATTCTACGCTTTAAAAATGTGTTGTCATACTTCATCTAAAGAGAAAACATAATCCTACAGAAAAAAAAAACTAGGAAAATGTTTAAAAGAGCGAAAAGAATTCAATATCAATTTAACATCATGTTGTGATACTGAACCAATACTTTTCAATGTTGACTTTAATGCCCAGAGTTAAAATTGTAGTGAGTACCTTAGAGGTAACAGTTAGGTAACCTAGTCTATTGGAACCAAGGTTTCTCTCTGAGAATGAAATTAGACACAATCGTGAAACAACTAAGAACTGCTGTCTATAGCAATAACTGAACTAAAGTAATAATCTGTGGCCGAAGAGTCTAGAGTCTAGAAACACCTAACAATAAATTTTCACGACTAGGTTATTGGCTGTCTTAGCATGGCAAAAGCTAATATATTCTCAATTTTGTTTGATCCTATCTGTAAAAAAAAAAAAAAAAAAAAAAAGGAAAAGAAAAGAAAAAATTAATGATGTTAGCATAAGAGAACTTTAAAAATGGAGTGACAGCAAAAATCTCTTAGTTTTGAATGTCCTCATTTTGGCCTTATTAAACCATCCTATTTCTTTTACTCGCTTACCAAAGAGTTGCCTGATTATTTATTAATTTAACTTTTTATACCTATGTTAAGACAGGCTATGACCAAATCTTAATCACCGCTTAGTGGGTGCACTCTAATACCTTTAGAGGCTGAATTAACCATAAATTGGGAATCGGGCCTGGTGTAAAACAGAGAGTTGGGGCCCTTGGTCAAACTGGAGAGAGAACAGCCTGTCCAGATAGATATCAAACAGGACATTTCTATGGGCCACAGTTTATAATCCTAATGGATACCCACACTGACATAAGAATTTATTGAAAGTCAAAATAACTAAATGATACTTTAAGATTTACCTCCTGTTTCTTTACAAATGAAGACAAATCTATCTGACATGTATATATCTATCTATACACATATATATGCACTCGCACATACATATGTACATATATACTCATACCCGCATATATATGAGAATATATGTATATATGTTTGTGTGAGTGAAAATATATGAATACATGTAGATATTTTTTCTTTTTAAGTAATTTTATTTTCAGTTACAGTTGGCACACAATATTATATTAGATTCATGTGTACCACATGGTGATTAGATATTTATATAACTTACGAAGTGATCACCTTGATAAATCTAGTACCCATCTGTCACCATATAGTTATTATAATTTATGGACTATATTCCTTATGCTATACTTTACATTTCCATGACTATTTTGTAATTACCAATTTGTGTTTCTTCATCCTTTCCCCTTTTCAACCTACTTGCATGACCCCCCTCCCATCTGGCAACCATCAAAATATTCTCTGTATCTATGCATTTTTGTTTTGTTTGTTTCTTTGTTTTGTTCCTTAGATTCCACATGTAACTGAAATCATATGGCATTTGTCATTGTTTTATTCCACTAAGCGCATTACCCTCTAGATCCATTTATGTTGCAGATGGCAAAGATTTCTTTCTTTTTTTATGATATTATATTGTATATATGCACCACCTCTTCTTTATCTTTCATCTATGGATAAACACCCAAGCTGCCTCCATACCTTAACTATTGTAAATTATGCTGCAATGAACATATGGATTCAGATGTCTCTTTGAAGAAGTGTTTTGGGTTTCTTTAGATAAATACCCAGACATGGGACTATTGGGTCCTTCTTAGTCTCCTGTTAAAGCCTTTGTTTTAAAGTCTATTTTGTCTGGTATAATATTGCTTCTCTAGTTTTATTGTTTGTTTTCATTTTCATAAAATGTCTCTTTCCATCCCTTTACTTTCAGTCAGTCTGTGTGTGTCTTTTGATCTGAACTCAGCCTCTTACAGGGAGCATATGTTAAGGGTCTCGTTTTCTTATCCATTCAGCCATCCTATCTTTTGGTTGCAGCACCTAATCCATTTACATTGAAAATAATTATTGATAGATATATAGTTATCACCCTTTAGTTATTCATATTTTAATTGTTTTTTCTTCTTAAAGTAGTCTCTTTAATATTTCTTATAATACAGGTTTGATGGTGATAAACTCCTTTAGCTTTTTAGTGTCTGGAAAGCTCTTTTTCTGTCCTTTAATTCTAAATGATAGCTTTGCTGGGCAGAGTAATCTTCGTTGTAAGTCCTTGCTTTTCATAATTTTGAATATTTCATGTTGATCCCTTTATGGCCTGCAAAATTTCTGTTGAGAATCGTCTGACAGTCTGATGGCACCTCCCATGTGGGTAACTACATGCTTTTCTCTTGCTGCTTTTAAAATATTCTGTCATTAACTTTTGCATTTTAATTATGATGGGTTTTGGTGTGGGTCTGTTTGGGTTCATCTTGTTTGGGATTCTCTGTGCTTCCTGCACTTGTATGTCTATTTCCTTCACCAGACTAGGGAATTTTTTCATCTTATTTCTTCAAATAGGTTTTCAATTCCTTGCTATCACTCTACTCTTTCTGTTAACCCTATGATTCGAATGTTGGTATGCTTAATGTCATCCCAGAAGCCCCTTAAACTATCCTCATTTTTTTTATTCTTTTTTCTTGTTGCTATTCTGACTGGGTGTTTTCTGCTACCTTATCTTTCAAATGGCTGATTCAATCCTCTGTTTTGTCTAATCTTTTGATTCTCTGTAATGTTTTCTTTATTTTGGTTATTATATTCTTCATTTTGATTGTTTCTTTTTTATGTTTTCTATCTCTTTGTTAAAGTTTTGAGTTCATCTACTCTTCCTCTAAGTTCATTGAGCATCCTTATAACCAGAATTTTGAATTCTGTATCTGGTAAATTGCTTGTCCCCATTTTATTTAGGTCTTTTTCTGGGGCTTTGTTCTTTTCTTTCATTTGAGACATGTTTCTTTGTCCATTTTGGTTGCCTCTGTGTATTTGTTTCTATGTATTAGGGAGGGCTGCTATGTCTCCTGGTCTTAGCAGAGTGGCCTTATGTAGTAAGTGTCTTATAAGTGCAGGCTTCCCTGATCACTTGAGCCAGGTGCTCTAGGTATGTCCCTTGTATGGGCTGTGCATGTCCTCCTATTATAGTTGAGCCTTGGTTACTGGTTGGGAGAACTAGCCAGTGAGGGGCCGACCCTACTGAGCAGGACACTGGTGCCTGCCTTTGGGTATGTTGTCCTGGAATTCAGCCCAGAATGGTCTACAGCTAGGTCCAAAACCAGGCACTGGGTGTGCTGGCCCTATGGCCACAGGCCAAGTTCAGTGAAAGCTTATGCCCTGCCTGGGGCCACCTGGAAAGAGTCACCAAACAATCCATAGATAGCCGCCACTTGTGCTAGGCTTGGAGGTACTTTGCCAGGCCAAGTCACATACTGAGGCTGGCTTCTGCTAATGCCAGGCTTGGATCTCTTCAGCAAGAGGTACAGGATGTGCTGAGGTCAGATGTTGCCTGTTTGGCTTTTATAGATCTTTGAGAGATTTTAGGAAAGCCTGCAGCATGAGCCGGTCATTTATATGGAAAAACCACTGGAAGTGGCTAGGCGGGCATGAAAGTTGGGTAGGGCAGGGTCTCAGGGAATCACTATAATGGGGTGACCAGTGTTAGTTGGGTTGATGAAGACTCAGATTTGGTGGCTGCCTGAACATCTGCATGCCCGGAATGGGGAGGGCTCAACAAAAGAACAATGGATTCTACTAGCACTTCTGCCTGGAAGAAAGCCACTTTCCAGCTTTTTCCCTAAAGCAAGACAACAAAATTCCTCCCTGAATGTCCCTGATACCCTTCAAGCTACTGCCCTAGTGCTGGAGCTCAGAGTAAGTAAGTCCACCTATATTTATAATTATATTTTCTTGGATAACTATTTTTTAAAGGATCATAATTTGCTCTTTTATGCTAGAGATATTATCTTTTATGTCTGCATTTTCCTCAAATCAATTGCTCAAGATAGTTCCTCAAAAGGAATTTTGCATTTGTCAATTTGTTCAGAGAGACCTCATTGACAAATGTGGTATTTGCATAGTTTTTATGTCAAGCAAATTCCCCCAAAGCAGCCTTAGGCAAGGATTCTAGGGAGCAAATGTGCCTTTAGTAATTGCTAGGAGTATGGATTTTGTGATTGTCTAATCTTCCCCTCCCCTCATTCTCCCTTGTATAGGAACAAACAATTGGAGGTGTGATCTGATTGGCCTACCATAAAAATCTCCTTCCTCCTGCTATGATGAATGTTTCAGAGAACTCAGCCTTAAGCCTAGCTTTTTAAGATGTTCCTGTGTCAATTAAATTGTTTTAGAAATGGGTAATCTGGGTCAACAAAACATGGATGAATGTTGGTAAGTGACTGGGGAAGAAGAGCTGGCTGCAGCTCACAATTTCTGTCTTTCTGGATGGTATGGTATGCGAATAGGAATCTTGGAACTTTGGCAGTGATTTAGACAGTCTTAAAATAAAGCTGACAGTAAGGAAGTCAATGCAGGAATGGGGGAAAGGAAGTGTCTTAATGATATCCTTGAGCTGCTGAGTCAAACTAAAATATGAAGCCTTATCTACTTCTGCACCATCTACATACATAAATCAATGGATTATTATTATTTTTTTTGCATTACTCAAGTTGATTATGATTTTCTGTTTCTTAAAATATAGAGTTCTTAGGTGATGACTGGTCTCTAGATGAAGTGCGGTTCTTTTCTTTCTCTTTGATACTCAGATAAGCACAGATTGCTTTGTAATCATTGAGCCTATGCCCAGATATCCTTTCCTGTATTCAGCTTTGCTGAAGGATAGTAATTTTTCCTTCATTATCTCTGCCATTACTTTAACATTGTAGAACAGTAAAGGGGATTATATTTTTGAGTTGGGTAAAGAAGTGAACATTATTATTATTTGTTGATTATATATCAATAAAGTTGAAATTTTAAAAAAATAATTGAACATTATAAAATATTTTAATTTGTGGAAAATGGGTTATAAGATACACTCAAAACAATACAAATAGCCTAAGTATATCAGTAATTTACCCTGAAGACTGGCTAAAAATCATTTAAAGAGCTCTGCTTTGTAAAGAGACTGATTCCCTACAACACAATGACTTCTGTCTCACCTTGAATCAAAACTATTAATTCCCTATTTCTCTGTGATTCTTTGAACTATATCATTCTCATTATGGGGATTGTCATGAAGAAAAGACAAGTCTCTGCATGAAGAACTGTGAAATTCATTCGTGAGTAACAACAATCAACTCGTTTATCTAACTCGTTGCCCACAGAAATGATACCAAAGTACAAAACACAGGGAAAACTAGAAAAAAATCTACAACAGGCCTGGAAGAGATGCGCTTTCCAACTTAGTCTGGTGGAAGACAGGTCAGAGTGGTGTGTCTGGCACAATGACACTAGCAATGTTTTTAGTGGGGATAATTTAGCCTGAGTCTTCATGTCTGGTGCCAGAAAAGCAGCTGGCATCATGAAGGAAATCTACTCTAATGAAGTAGGATAGGAGATACGGTGCCATTTAGCACAGAAAGGTCTTGGTTTGCAGTTTCACTACGGAATGAATGCTATGTGGCACCAGCATGCTGTCTGGCACCCAAATGTTGGCTTCTTATTTAAAACGGCTCTTTGTGTCTTTGTAAACAGGGAATTTCAGTGAGAAAAGCCAGAGCAACTCGAGTGGAATAGAAGCTTAAAAGAGGCAATAAGATCATATAACTGATGTTTCATTGGCTAATATGTAAAAAATCTTATATGCAATAAGCAGATTAACTTGAAAGCATATTCCAAATAACATTCTGCTGTTGAGAAAATCACAGTCGTGTTTCCTACCTGAATATACACCCTAGTGACTTGTTGGGAACCATGGTCTCTGGCCAGTTTGTCAGGTGATTGTTCTATCCTTTTCTGTGCTAAGCTCTCCCTTGCCACACGTTCACAATGGCAACAGTTTCAGGTATAGAAGAGAACTCTGTGTTTATACCCAAAAACGGAGTTTTAAAAGCTCATTGTAGAATGTTTACAAGTCCAGGATATACAGTGAAACAATAAAGGAAAACAAAGCTCAGGGAATGAAATAACAGGGTTTAGAAGTACAAGCTAATCACCTCATGAATGCAGCCTACCTTTAAATAAAAAAGACATTTAAATTTAAATTATCCTTTTAAGGATTAAACTTCTTTGTATATTATAATTTTTTTTTACCTCCTTTCTTATTTTAAAAAAAATCTATTCTCTTTGGATGAATTCTTGTTCTTAGACACTGTTTCCTTTTCTCACTGTCGTTGTCAACAGGCTCATTTTAGAAGTTAATTTTGATGGTGACTGCCATCTTTCTGGAACCTTGGAGCTACGTTCCAGTTACTCGGAAGATGCCAATTCAAATTTGGTGATTTATTTATTTAAAAATAACCAGTATTTTTAATAACTCAAGAACACTTTTTCTGAAACATGTTGAAGAGAATATTTTGTCAGTGACAATGTCTGGCCCTGAAAGGGTTAAACTAAAGAGGATTAATATAAATATAAATACAGCTGAATTCATGAAAATAAGCAGCTTGATAGTATGAAGTAGTGGTCAAAGTAATTCTTTTCATTTATAGATTTCACATTAAAAAAATAGCGTTTAGACCTCTAATTGAGCTTCATAGAACACCTTTAAGTTAGGCAATATCTATATTATTACTTCAGTTTTACACATGGGAAACTGAGACAGTATTTGAGCAAGATTAAATTTTTGTGGCCAGAATAAAGGAAACAACTATTTATGTGCTCTTATTATGCATTATGCAGACTTAACATGTGATTTGATCCTAGTGGCAAACAACTCTGTAACATAGTGGTTTAACCTAGGAAAAGATGTTTCTTGTTTGCTCTGTGTATCCAATCTGGGCTAGAAGGAATGCTTCGCATCTATTCAGGGACCCGAACTGATGGAAGAGTTTTATAGGAGCTTTGACAATCACCAAAACAGAGACAGAGAACAGAGAGAATCATCCACTGGCTCTTTTTTTTCCTCCAAGTTTATTGACATAAACATTATGTGAGATTAACATGTATAATTATGATGATTCGACACAAACGTATATTACAAAATGTTTACCACAAAAAGGTTAGTTAACATTTTCACCTATATAATTTCCTTTTTTTTTTTTGTCATGATAAGAACATTGAAGATCTTCTCTCATAGTAACTTTTAAGTGTAAATACAATATTGGGTACTACAGTAACCAGGCTATACATTAGATACTTGGAACTTACGGTATCTGAAAGTTTGTCCACTTTGACTGGTATCTCCATATTTTTCCTACCCTGCAACTCTTCGTAATCATAATACCACTCTGATTCTATGAGGTCAACTTTTTTAGAACCCACATATAAGTGAAATCATTCAATATTTGTCATTCTCTGTATTTATTTCGCTTAGCGTAATGCCCCAAAGTCCATCCACATCTTTGCAAAAGGAATTCCTTCCTTTTCATAGGTGAATAATATTTCTTTGTGTACATATACTACATCTTCTCTATCCATTCATTTGTAAGTGGGCAGTTAGCTTGCTTTCATTACTTGGCTATTGTGAATAATGCTACAATAAACATGAGGTGTAGATATCTCTTTGAGATAGTTTCAGTGTGATGCGTCCCACTAGTGATTTTTGCTTTTGTTGTTTGTGCTTTTGGTGTCATATACAAAAAATCATTGCCAAGATTAATGTCAAAGAGATTTACCCCTGTTTTCTTCTAGAAGTTGTATCATTTCAGGTTCTACTTTTAAGTCCTTAATCCATTTAGAGTTAATTTCTGAGTGGTATAAGATAGGGGTACAATTTCATTCTTTTGATGTGAAAATCAAGCTTTCTCAACACCATTTATTGAAGAGAGTATTCTTTCCCCTCTAAGTATTCTTGACTCACTTCCAAATATAGGTTGATTGTATAAGTGTGGATTTATTTCTGGGTTCTTAACTGTTCCATTGCTCTATGGGCCTGTTTTTATACTAGTACCATGCTGCTTTGATTACCATAGGATAGTTTGAAATCAAAAAGTGTGATGTCTCCAGCTTTGTTTTTTCAATATTGCTTTGGATATTTGGGGTCTTTTGTGGTTCTGCATTGATTTTAGTTATTTTTTTTTCTATTTTTGTAAAAAATGCCATTGGAATTGATATAGGGATTGCACTAAATCTGTGGATGGCTTCGGGTAGTATGAACATTTTCATAATAATAACTCTGACTCACGAATACAGGATAACTTTCCATTTATTTGTATCTTTTTTAGTATCTTTCATCAATGTTTTATAATTTTCTGCATATAGATTTTCACTTATTTGGTTAAACTTATTCCTATTTTATTTATTTGATGCTATTGTAAGTGGATTTTTTTCAGATTATTGTTAATGTATAGAAACTGAATTATGTATTTTGTATTTTGATTGATTTCGTATTTTGCAACGTCACTAAATTTATTAGTTCTAACAGGGTTTTTTTGACAGAGTCTCCAGGATATTCTATATACAAGATCATGTCATCAGCAAACAGAGGCAATTTTGCTTCTTCATTTCTGATTGAGATACCATTTATTTGTTTTACTTGCCTGATTGCTATAGCTAGGACTTTCTCTACTGTGTGAATAAGAATGGTAGAGTGGGCACCTTTGTCTTGTTCAGTATTTCACCACTGAGTATGATGTTAACTATGGGCTTGTCATATACAACCTTTATTATGTTCAGTTACATTCCTTCTACATCTAATTGTTGGTTTTTTTTTTTTAATCATGAAAGAACGTCGACTTTTGTCAAATGCTTTTCCCACATCTATTGAGATGACACTATAATTTTTGTCTTTTATTCTATTAAGGAGATATATCACACTGACCTGCATTTGCTGAAATATAATGTATCTCAGAGATGAATTGCACTTGTTCATGATGTATGATTCTTTTAATGTGCTGTTTAATTTGGCTCACTAGGGTTTGTTGAGAATTTTTGCATCTATATTTATCTGGGATACTGGCCTATAGTTTTCTTTTCTTGTTGTGTCCTTAACAGGCTTTATTATTAAGGTAATGCTGTCCTTGAAATTGGGTTAGGAGTACTATTTCCTCTTTAAATTTTTGGAGAGTTGAGAAGAACTGGCATAAATTCTTCCTTAAATGTTTAGTAGAATTTATCTATTAAGTTATCTAATTTGGGGATCATCTTTGTTGAGGGGTTTTCAACTACTGATTCAGTCTCTTTACTGGTAATTAGTCTGTTCAGATTTTCTGTTTTTTTCACGATTCAGTGTTGAAGCTTGTTTTTAGAAATTTATCCATTTCCTCTAGGTTATCCAATTTGTTGGCGTATAATTCTTCACAGTAGTGTTTTATAATCTTTTGTATTTCTGTTGTATCAGTCTTAATGTTTATTTTTTCATTTATGATTTTCTTTATTTAAATCTTCTCTACTTTTTCTTTGGGTAGCCTAGCTAAAGGTTTGTCAATTTCACCTATTTTTTTTAAACAACAATTTAGTGTCTGATTTTTTCTATTTTTTAAAATCCCTATTTAAATTATTTCTACTCAGATTTTGTTATCTTTTCCATTTTTGCTAACTTTTGCCTTTTGCTATAGAAGCTCTTTATTGAATTCTTCAGTTCAGTCATTATATTCTTCAGTACAAAATTTTCTGTTTGGTTATTTTTCATGTTTTCTGTCTCTGAATGTTTCACATTGTTCTTATATTGTTTTACTAATTTCATAAGTAGTTTATCTTAGTTTTCTTATAGCTGTCTGAGCATCTTTAGAACAATTATTTTGATTATTTGTCAGGAAATTTATATATTTCCATTTTCTTAGGGTTAGTTACTAGTAGTTTTCTGTGTTTTTTTCATGGTGTCATGTCTCTCTGATTCTTCATGATCCTTATAGTCATGCATAAGTGTCTACACATTTGAAAAGGCAGTCGCTTCTAGACTTTATGGACTAGCTGGTGTGTTCTTGGGGAGGGGAATGTCCATACTAGCTAGAAGGGCTTTTTTGTGTCCTCAGTGGTGCCTCCAGTTGGAGCAGTTAGAGATCAGTGTAGACAGCTATAGGAACCAGCAGTGTCAACATTTTTGGCTGTGGGGCTATCTGTAGGTGCCTGTGTAGTGGTAGGGGCCAATTATAGACATATGAATAGTGGCAAAGGCCGGGGTCAGCAGCAAGGGTTAAGGACAACTATAGGCACACTAGCAGCTTTAAGGACCCTGTCACTCCTATTGCTGCTGGGTGTAGACACAAGTATAAGGTTGGCAGTGGAGACCAGTGTCACCGTTAGGATTGGGCCATGCAGGTGCAGCTGAAGTTGTGCATGGTGGTGGAGTTCAGCCATGGGGGTGTAGGCTTGTGATTTGCACTATAACAGCCAAAAAATTGGCTGCCTATGGAGATCCCATCCCAGGTAGGCGGCGTGGGAGGAGTAGGGAGGGAATCAGTGGCTGGCAACTGAGAATGCAATAACCTGAGGGGTGAAATTCAGTGAAATCTACAGAGGGTCTGTGGCAGTTGTGCTGACCATTGTTTTTTTTAGTGGCAATAACTGCTGAAATCTCTACAGAGCAGATCATTGGGAACTACAATAATTCCCCTAGTTCATACTGTCCTTCCTTGTTCTGTCACTCTAAATGTCTCAGCTTTGCTTGTCTCTAGGTGGAGTGAAACTGAAAGGGGTTATTTCTTCAGTGACCAAACGTTGGGGAAGCAGCCTTTTCCTGTGCTCTTTTTCCTATCCAGGGGAATTCTTTCTAGTTGCCAAGTTCCCTCTTGGTGCTGAGCAGTGCCAACCTGGTGCATGAAAAATTATTCACGCAAAATAAAGCTGTTATTTCTTCTCTTTTTGTGCAATTATTCTCAGAATTTTTGCTCCACTGCCTTACTGAAGTTTTGAAAGTGAACTGAGTATCCCAGAGCTTTTATTTTTTTGTTCCTGGAAAGCTAATTGTTGATCTTTTGGGGATGTGGAGGCTGACATCTCCTACTTCATCATCTTGGTGATGTCTCTCTCCACTGGTTCTTCCATCATCCATCCAGTAATGACACATTTCACTGGCTATCACATGGCCACACCTAATGTTAAAAGGGGCAGGGAATTACAGTCTGAATGTGTGTTCAGAAGGAAAAAAGTTAGAATATATTTAGAAAAGTCCTAATGGTCACCACAATTTTTATTATCCTGAAACTATTGATAGTCAGAGGGATTAGATAACATAGATGACTTATATATATTTTCTGCTATTTTTATTACTACATGGTCTTTCTTTTCCTAATTATAGGTCAGAAGTGAGGTCTACTTCATTTGAGGGTTTAAAACACTACAACTAATTACCACATAGAGATTTTTGTTTGTTTTTAATAAGTGATTTTTAATCAAAGGCTTGAAATAAACACAAAACACAATAGTGCATAGGCACTTTTATCATATTATCCCTTTGATCTACATTGTGCCTGCGATTAATTCTAGATTTTTCCCTATTTTGTTTGTAATTTCTTAAATGTAGGGATTTGGGACTTGGCAATTTTAATTCTTAACATTTTTAATGTCTGTCATAGTTAGTTGCAAAGAATAATATAAGCAAATTAAAAACAGTCATTGATAAGCTTAAATAAGTAGTATCTAGGAGGAATTTGAAAATAAGCAGTTAAAGAGTTCAGAAATTAAAGAAATTATATTGTAAGAACATCTCAGAACTGACGAGCAAAGCATGTGGTTGCTTTGTGTTTAAGCAGCTGATGAACTATCTGAACAGAATCTGGGCTGCTACAGGGTTCCAAGCCACAGAAAGGAAACCTTCTTCCAATGCGCAATTCATATTTGGTCAGGATAAAGGCCAAGGAGAGTTTACCACAGAACAGCATTTTGAGAAGCCCGATTAATTGAATTAGCAACTTACTCATGGTCAAAGCAGAGAGTTATTGCTCTTGAATCCCCAGAATATAGCCTTCACTTTGGACTTGTAACTATGGTTTTCTTCTGTTCCTGCCCAGATTTACTCTCCACCATAGTATATTGATTATGTCGAGGGTGGTTATGTTTATTATTTTCACAGTTTATTAGATATGAGGATGTAATAACTGGATAATTTTGAGTTGTCTCCTGATGGGATGAAGTGAGATTATTTTGGTGGTACATGGGATCATTGTATAATAGAAGTCCAGACAGTTTTGAATGTTTACTTTAGGAGAGTAACATGCATAGATGCTGACAACCGAGAAGCAGAACATAATGAAAACATACTTTGATTTTGGTCTGATGCCCAGCATCTCTGTGAAGACACCCTTTCCTGTTCTTCATGCATATGATTTATGTAGACTGGCAATCCCCACCCTTACCCTCCAGTTCCAAGCATTAGGAAAGACCTAGACTTGTTTAGGGGAGAGTGTGTCATCCTCTGATAGAGCAATTGGTTCAAGGATGGATGTTAATACCAAAAATGATTAGAGTCATCTCTGGGAAATCAGAGAGAAAGATTGAAAACACATGCTCATTTCTATAAAATTGCCAGCAATGGTAAAGACAATATAAGGCTCTACTTTTTGGTGATGTTTACTACTTTTATCCTAAATATTAGACTTTCTGGATGGGAGAGGGAAAGGTTATGATTCCCACCCTTGAGTGTTGTGAAGAATAAATAAAATGATGTTTATGTAAACATCAATTCATGCTTTGTCTAGTTTAGAATAGATAATTAGAGATTAAAGGTAGGTAAATCTAAAGAACAAAGATAAAAAGAATGTAGGAATTTCAGCTATCCCCAAAATTAAATCTCTGAAAAATATTGCCTATGTTATAGTATTTGACTAATTTATTATTTCCAATTATAGCTATATTTGAATACTTAGTATTGAATTAACCAGGAATCACTACAGAATATCCTCTTCATGACAAATACGATAAACTTTGTATATTGTAGAGCGGTATTATATATTCTCATGATGACTCTGGGACCTATGAGCTTTAGAAATTGTTCAATATAACATTAGTGTTAAATGAATTTTATTTCATTCAGATAGTTTGATGTCGCTTCATCATTAATGGAATACATACCCTTGTAAATTTACTATTTACATATCAAAAAACCCTATTCCTTTCTATAGTGTCAGTATTTTTTACATATTTTGAAATTTCACTGAGATTCATCAGGAGAGTGTTAACATATTTTGTTCAGAGGCCCAAGATAAATAATCTTTATCTTGACCATCTTAGTGTCTTTGAGCTGGTATAACAAATACCATAGATTGGGTGGCTTAAAAAGCAAATATTTATTTTTCACAGTTGTGGGGACTCGGAAGTCCAACATCAGAGTGCCAGCATAGTCAAGTCCAGGTGAAAGCCCTCTTTTTGGCTTCTGTTGGGGGCCCTCTTGTGACCTCAAGTGGCTGACAGAAGGCTCTGGACTCTTCTCATAAGGCCACTGACTCCATCATGTGGGCTCTACCTTCATGACCTCATTGAAAACTAATTACTACCCAGTGATCTCCCTTGAAATATCATCACAAAAGGGATTAGGGATTCAGTATATGAATCTTGGGGTAACACAAACATTTAGTCCATAACACTATTTCTAGCTATCTCTTGAATCACTATTATCCTAATTTTTATTCACTAAAAAAGATAGGCAGCTGATTAGATGCAGATAATGATTATTAAGTGCAAAACACCTGATGTTAAACCAAACTGCTGTCTCAACTACATGGGCAGTATTTCTTATTATACACAGCTGTTTTTCTTTGTTGTTCTCTGAAAGGTGACAAAGCATACATTCATTTTTTTTTCTGAAATTTACATTAAATGGCTGAAATCCAAAGAGTGAGCCTGCTGATAATGAGAACGCATTCTTTTTTTTTTTATGCACCCCACAAATTCCATGAAAACATTCAAATCAAGAACATTTCACATCTGTATATTGACCATCCTCTATTTAGTTCAGTTCTATTATGACTAAAGATTAGGACTCAATTTCCTTTGGTCTATGCATTTTGCAAAGTTAGAAATGAAAGTACAGAAGAACAAATGGACATATTAAATACCAGGAACCAGATTCTCAACTGCCTAAAACAGAAATCTTCTTACTTCTAAATGTGAAAACAGTAGGTTCCTATAAAAAAGTTTTAGATGACATGAATGTTTTCATAAGGCCTGATTTTGTGTCATGCTGCATGAAATCGGACCACACGTCATAGAAAGGGCATGGTGAGAGGAGAGAGGGAGAAGAAAATGGAAGACAGGGATTTTTAACGGATGGTTTCTTTACAGATAATTATTTTCTTTTCTTTCGGCTTTATCTTTGAGTTTGGCATTTATGGGCCCAAATAACAACATTAGAATTCCCTTGAGAATAGTCCACTTTGAATCACTAAAGCCTCAGGATTCATGAAGTTTAACTAGAAAGATTGGGTTTAGTGAAAGTAAGCATTTCCCAACATTTTAAAAACTCTTCATTGGGCTTTAATATTTAAAATAATTTTGAATGACATGGTAAATATATTTTAAATAACTCTATGTGCAGCTTTGGATCATGCATTACCCCAAAATATAAAATGTTTTAATGCAATCTTAAAAAGAGGACAATACCTAAAAATATAAATTTTAACTTTTTCATTAAAAGTAAAAGTTTTTAATTTAAATATTATTTTAATCATCATAATTTGTTGAAGAATAAATTTAACAATTTAATAGAGCATCAAATTTGGTTTATGAATTAATATTAAATTATATATTTTTAAAATGTATACTATAAATTGAGAAAAAAAGTATTGTGACCAGATGTATAGAATTCTTGACGTTTACTTTAAAAATGATTTCTAACTTATTTATTATAGTTTTTACAGTTTGTTTCTAACAGGATAGATAAGAGAGGAAGTTCAAGCTGTTATTTGAAAAGACTGTAAATAACATATTGTATGCAGCATAACTTTTTATTTCCCATAATTCTAAGGCATATTTAATGATCATTAAGTTAGTTTATGCTTTTAAAATTGATTTTTGAAGTACTAAACATACACAAGAATTTTGAATTGATGAAAGAAAAATTGAACAAAATTTGCAGAATTGTATCATTATGCTCTTAATTTCCTTATTGCATTTCAACATCAGTGTTCCTTGTGCTTCCTGCCTTTAACAAACAGTCAATTATGGATATAAATTAAACAATATTTGACTTAGAATTTAAAAAAGCAATGTGCTGTTTAAAACTAATGTACTAGCTATGATTATCAGCTGAGTCAGAAATTAAGTAACTGAATCATGAGCTCATTCATCTGAAGTCCTCTAAGCACCGAATATGCCCACTTGAGGACATGTAAAATATTCCTTTTTAAAGAAAACATTTTTTAAATTATTATTTTATTTTTGATTCAAGTAATAGAAATTGCATATAGAGATCAATAATATTATCTTTAATTATAGAAACTGTTAGACCTGTTAACCAAACAATGATTGGGAAAAACTAATCCAAATTATTTAGTTTTCTCATGAGGAAACAGGATCAAAGAGTTGATGCCTTTGCCAACTATTTAAAGGTAATTAGATGTTTAGTATCATTATTATTGTTGGCATTAATAGTTTTTAATAATTTATCATTGTTGACATTAGTATTAAATTTTTGTTTCATATCATCTATATTGTTATTAAATTGGGATAAAAATTCAGTTCCTCTCTTAAGGTAATTATATTATATTATTAATATTGAAGCAATAACAGAATTTTAGTAATTACTAGCATTTTCATTCATTAATATTAGAATATTGTTTATTGTCTGCTCTAATACTGTGCTGTTTTGCACATAACCTTTGGGTCCCAATTATTTGACTGATTTGTGCCATCCCATATTTCTTTTTAAATCTCAGAATTTATGGCATTGATTTTTCAAAAAAAAGAAAATTAGTGATTTGGGTCCAAAGCTGATCTTAAACTATAAAAGTGTGAAATAAGAAATGAGGTAATTATTAATAAAGATTCTGAATACTCAATTCTTTGCACATAGAAAATCCCAAATTTAGAGACAGAAGTTCATATCTTCCTTTCTGTTTTGGTTTCTCCTATAACATGTGTATCAGTCAAGGTCCAACAGATAAGTAAAAATCATCAAGTAGTTAAAAGAGAGGGGATTAAATATACAGAATGGGTTACATGGTTGATGGAGGAGCTGAGAAGCCAAACAGAGGATGGTAAGGAAATCCCAAAATTAGTACCAACAGGAGGTTACTGCCATCCTCTGTATGAAGAGTCAGGTGATGTGGAATTCAGGAAATATGCCAGAATGTTTGGCCTGTGTCTAACCATGGAGGAGACATAGTCACTACTGAAGATACTGTTCAAGGCCATAATAGAAGGACAGAGATAACTGGCTTTTATCTTCCCTTTGCCTTTCAGTCTCCTACTATTTGCTATCTACTTGGTCAATCACTTTGACTAAGCTCAGAGAGAAGCACTACCTGTATCCTTTGCCTATTCCCCTTCCCCATTGGGACATGTTGCTAGTGATAGTGATACAGTGCCAAAATGAGGAAGGTTAATGGAATTCTGATTTATTTTATTTTTTATGGACAATGATGATAATGTTAGTTACTTCTTATTCTGGGATTGCAATATATTTCTGCAAAACATTTAGATACACATTTTGTCATAATTAGTTACTGGAAGATATGCTCCCTTCAATAGGCTGTGATCTTAAGAGAAGCCATCTTTTCATTTCTAATGCCTGCACCATGTACACACAGAGGTATGGGAAATTAATTTACCAGCTCCCATAATTAAATGACTCCTAAATGACAAAAGCTAGAAATAGAAGAGTAAATGTCCCTGGTAGCAGCGCCGGTGCCTCATAGCAAACTTCACATTCTCCATCTCTGAAGTGTTTTTGCTAATGTCACTGCTGCCTTCGTATGTAAGGAAGTCCACTTTATTCCTTAATAATTCAAACCACTACATCTGAAGATTGGCAATAAACAGAAAACCATCTCTATGGACCATGATCAGGCTATATAGAATAGCTATTTTTTCACAGACACGCACACACAAAAATAAAAACTTTTCCTCGAATGCTAATTTTAGTAGATTTATTTTGATTTTATTATCTGAGCCAAGAGTCAGTAACTACCTGCTTCATTAATATGGCTTAAGGAAAAGGGTAAATATTGTCTCACATCTCCATATGATTTATTAGATTCATAGACTTTACTAGGCATCCCTAGATTATAAGCCAGAGTGTATTGAGCTTTCTTCCCTGCCTTAGTCTCAGGAAATATTTGCAAAGCATTAGGAACACAGGGAAGTCCTAAGCTGCTCTGTCCTTGCTGGTTCACCTGGATTCGACAGCTTAGAATGCTGACATGAGGTCATTGTTGAAGTATGTGTTGTCGACTCTGGCTCCTGATGTGAAAGTGCAATCACTTTCATGTGCTATTTCCAACAAAAGTGTCCCAGATAAGCTTTGTACATGAACATTGGACCACATAGTTTTTTCCCATGCATTTGTTTTTTCCCACAAATGTTAATGCAGTACCTGTCCTTGCCCTATATTTTGTATTGAGAATATAAAGATGAGAAAATGCCTTATATCTTGTCCTCAAGAAGCAGTGGGAGTTCAGAGTCCTGTGGAAAGTGAGACACAAAAACGATATTTAAATAAACACTCTAATATAGATGTACATGGAAAGTGTACGAGAGGGGTTGTAGACTTCACACAAGATGTTATGTTTGAGCCAATGCGATGAACATATTCGAGGCAAAGAGAAGATGTACACAGGCATGGAGGCATGAGAGAGTATAAATAAGGTTTTCAAAGAAGCTACAGTTATTGCTTTTCTTAGATAAGTAGTAGAAGAGAAAGTTGAGAAAATGAGACTGAAGGGGTTAACTAAAGCAAGACTGAAGTTCCTTATGTGTCAGTTAAGGAGTTTAGTTTTGGGGTTTTTTAAAAAAATCTTATAAGTCATGAGAAGCCATTGAAAATTTTTGAACATGAAAAAAGATTTCAAAGATCCTTCTGTTAGTAGTGAAGGGAATAGTTTGAAGTGGAGATTAGGTTTCAAAACAGGAAATCTAATGAGAAATGAATTTTAATAATCAATGAGGAGTCTTTCACTTGAAACTCATTAAACAAATATTATTTTAAGAGCAAGCCAGCATGCAACTAGTCACTGGACATATGTAGAAGAAAACAGTGGTCAGGGATTCTACCTATGTGGAATCACAGTTTAATAAGAATGAAATATAATACTGTAAGAGCAATAGCAGATCTGCAGAAAAGGGGTAAACACAGAGATTAGAGGTTAACGAAGCAGACTTTGAGACAATAGTATGTGGACAGATAAAAACATCTAGGATGTTGTTATAAATTGAATTTTTCCCTCTCCCAATTATTATGAGTTGACTTTTGCCTCTCCCCCTGTTAATTTGTTGAAATCATGAGCTGCAGTACCTCAGAACATGCTATTATCTGGAAATAATCAATTAGAATGAGGTTATTCTTAAGTAAGGTGGATATCTAAACCAATATGATGAGGTCCTTATAAAAAGGAGAAATTTAGACACATGTGCACAGGGAGAATGCATATGAACATGAAGGCAGAGATCGAGGTGGTATGCATACAAGCTAACGGACAACCCAAATCGGCAGCAAACCACCTGAAGCTAGCGGAGAGGTGTGGAGTGGACTCTCCCTCACAGTCTTCAGTAGGAACCAACCTCCTAAAACTTTGCTCTTGGACTTCTAGACTCCAGAATATGAGAAAATACATTTCTGGGTGGCTTAAACAACTCAGTTTGCAGTGCCTTGTTACTGCAACCCCGGGAATCTAATACAGATGCTTCTCAAATTCCTAGTTTGAGCAATTATATTTCATAGTAAGAAACATGAACTTGGTTTCGTTCCATTACATGTCATTATAAAAGAGGCTCTTTTTTTTTTTTTTCCTTGCTTAAGTTTCTGAGATGGTTGCTTTCATTAGCGAACTTTTACTGTTCTTAGCAATCGTATTTGAAGTTGAAAAAGAACAGAATCATGATTCTCTGGTGTCAATCCTGATTCTTGTTTTAGATGCTATTGGTTACTACAGTCCAACACTGAATCATTTTCAGAGCTCTGTTAAAAATTCAGAAAAAATTAAGAAAATACCTTCAGATTGTTTCTTTGGCTGGGCCGCACAGTCCTGGAATTAATGAAAATAAAGTATATTCCCTGCTAACACAGTTATGTGAACTATCTACAAGTATAACTTGTCAAGCAACTTGATGGTTTATTGCTTTATATGTTAAATTTCACTTTTTAAAAAATCCACAAGAGCCTGTTAGCACTTTTGTTTGATCTTTGCAGAATACTATGAAAATAATAATAAACTTCTAGGTAGAATAAACAATCTGACTGTGACAATTGCTCAAGTGCCTTCTGGCAAGTCTAGTCCTTTCTGCTCTCTTTAAAGCTGCGAAGTGCAAATTGCTTTGCAGCAGTAATGTATTCTGGTCAAAGTGAGGGGAAAAGTATGAGTTTCACTTAAAAGTTGAGGTTGGTGATTGAATCATCTGAACCTCATCAGTGGCTTTGTGAAATTGGTTCTTTTCTAGGACAAAGTTTTAAACTATTATAAATCAGATTTTAAACTATTATTGTCTATTACTCTTCAACAAAAAAAATAGAAATAAGGAGAATATATGGCGACTCATAATTTATGAACACATTTTAGAGGACACATTGGCTCAGAGCGTAATCTGGTTTGGTAACTATTTCCATTTTCTTTCAGAATGTCACATGTCCCCAAAGCAAGTCGTGTGCTGTCCTTCATCTAGTGTATAAACATGAAGCACTTCCTACTAAAGTGAAGGCTGGACAGAAACTAGCCTTTGTGAGAAAGTCCTCATGGAGAACTGCTTTCGAAATACTCAAGAATTATAATGTGGACATTAACTGCCTTTCAAGCCCCAGTGCTACCTTACTTTGTTTTCCTTTTCACTCCAATTATTCTTAGGTGTCATTTCTATTAAGTAGCATGTCATCTGTGTCCTAATGTTGGTATCTCTCTGTCATTCAAAATTCATTTTCTTACAATCAAGGGCACATTAAGCAGAGTCAGAGGTTTGAAAAAATTATAACATAGTACCTGTTAGCAGAGATATAACACAGACCATAGTCTCTGACAAAAATAACTAGAAGTGATGTTGGGTTTATTTTCTTTTTACTGATATTGGAGAATCTGCCCAATCATTTCTCCTGGTCATAATGATTCCATATCCATCTCCTAAATAGTCCTCGGTCCATTATAATATGTCTTCTAATTATTCCTAATGGAGGCCTTTTCTACTGTTTATTTTTTTGGTCCTATCTGTTATATTTGCCATTGTTGATTCTTTTATTGCTGATTCTTTTGGCTTTTATAATCAGGCATTATCCTGGGTTTTCTGTCTTTCTGACTGCTGCTTCTTTGCCTTTCATCTTCTCTTCCACCTCAGTTTCTCATACTCATTGGAGTATCCATCTACTTATGTAGTTTAATTTTACACACTTCAACATACAGGTCAAATCTCTCCCTAGACTTATATATTTCACAACCTACTGGGCACCACTAAATGATTGTCCTATAGGAAACTTACCTGTAATATGTCAAAGAGCAAATTTGTCTTCCTCTACCAAATTTCTCTCCTCATCTCATTTTCTAGCTCCACTGATAAAATTATAGCCAGGGAACTTGGATAGAAGTTTGTAAGTAATTTACTTCTTCCCTTACCCACTATCCATATATAATTAATTACAGAATACTGCTGATTTTTAAATCCAATCCATTCTCTCTAATCCATCCCTATAGTCATCACCTTGGTTCGCGTTCTCATTATTTTTCATCTGACTGTTTTTTATTTATTAAATTCTTAATTGGCCTCCTTTCTCCACTCTTATACCAATCAAATCCATCTTCATCCCAGCTGCTAGATGATCCTTCAGAAATGCAGATATAAACATACGACATTCTCTGCTTAAAGCCTTTCAATTATTTTGTCTTATGACTTAGGAGACACATCCCAAGCTTCTTAACTCAGAGCAAAAGCTCTGAATTAGTCCTCGCCTACACCTCCAGTTACACCTCTATCTACCCACCATCTTGCACTTTTTGCTTCAGCAAAGCCATGCTGCTTACATTTTTGTCAGGCACTCTTTAGTTTATCTGCTATGTCTTAGTTCTTACTAGTGAGAAGACTCTCCTTTTCTATCCTTGACCTAGCTGATTCCTAAGAACTCACTTAGGTGTCACTTTCTTCCAGAAGTCTTTTATTGCAAACTATCTCCCATTCCCCACAGGACAGACTAAGTATTCAGTAAATGTTTGTTGAATGAATTACTTCAAATAGTTTTGTTGATATAAGTGGTAGACAGTCTGAAAACATAACAACATAATATTAGAACTGCTAATACTAATTTTCAGGTCAATGCAAAATTAGTATTTCTATGTTGATTTATTACATATGGGGCTATGAAAACAAGACTGAGCTTTTTCTCCTGTTGGAATAACTGTTTTCCAAACGTTTGATAATTAGTCCATCTTATAGCATCAGAAGTTAGTTTTATGTGCTATTATTGAGTAAATAGAAAATATTTGTATAAAAGGTACAAATTAATTCTATACTTTTTTTTAAATTGGGAGGATCAGAGATTAAAGTGTTGCTAAAAGCTATAATTTAAATTGCTTGTTCGTTAATTTTGTTAAGCAAGTTAATAGCATTTTTAGCAGACTTCATCTTGACGTGAAACTATAATATGTCATGGTGATAGTGATATAAAGTAATGGAAATGCTGATAACTTCATTTATCCCAAATTCTGTTGATAGGCTCAGCAGTTAGTTAGTTTATTTATTGCTATAGACAACAATATTTTGGGGGTTTTTGAGTTTTGATTTACCTTATTTAACAGTTGCTCTTTGCATTATACCATTAAAGGTATTAAGTCTTATAGACCAAAGAGTTTACAGGATATAGTTCTTTTAAGAAGAAAAGCACAAATCTTTACAGATACTATGCCTACTTCAGCAGGGAGAGTGATGCTAAAAATATTCTTAGATATGTTTTAGCATTTAGGTAGGTCAGTGATTTAAAAGAATCAAGTCAGTGACTTTTACACATTTTAAAAAGTTTTTGCTTTTTCCCTATTTTTTTAAATGAAATATTTGATACACAAAAGAATACATATACATATGTAAGCCATTACATATTAAGATCATTAAAGCAATCATCCATGACAGATTGATTCTTGTTGGCGACAGAACTCCTTTAGTATCAATTCTAAATCCACAGAGGCATCACAGGGAGCCACTTAGATTTTTATTGGACTTACTAAAAAGCTCAAAGAAACAAGGAGGTTCCCCATTTCTTTAATGATCTTTAATGTTCTTATTACCTAACATGAGTGAATGCTGTACTGGCAGAAGGAAATACATTTACTACAAATGATTCAATTATTTTTTTATATTTTTCTTTTGTTCTACTGTATAAAAAATTTATTGTAGGATGAAATTGTCCTCAATATCACCAACTAGTCACCCATCTGTCTGTTGTGATCTTGTTCTTCAGAGTGAAAAGTTGGGGGAAGTTTGGTTGTTGTCACAGAGGGGGTATTCTCATTATCAATGGAATATTGGAGAAGAACCAATACATAAGAAAAGGTTTCCCTGTGTCCCATGGTTGTCCCTCTAGCTAATACTGATTTACAACGTAAAATAGGTAAAGCACTGACCTGCTTCAGAATGATACATGGAGTGGCAGATGGTGGGATTGTATTGGAACCAGATTGTTCATGCCCAATCTCACGCCCTTGTGAATTTCAGCTGCTATTTTTCATTTGTTATAAAAAATGCCATTATCTTGACCAGTAATGCAGTTTCTCAGATATTTTGAAATCCTTAAAGGCTTATTTTTCGGAGAGCCTGTGCTGGAACATCACTGGCTGCGCCTTGTGTGCATTGTATTAGGCTAATGTAGGGTGGAAATAGCAAATTGACTTTGATAACGGATTTTCAAGTGTGCTCTTTGTGGATGAAATGCTATTTCACTTATTATGATTTTTTCAGGCAGTAATTTATTTGTAAATGTCTTGACTGCACTTTAATGCCACTCTGTCTCTGGGGGTGAGTCTGTGTTACAAGCAGTTACAGAGATAACAAGGTTAAGAATACATCTTCACGTGTTATTTGTCTAGGACTTAAAACTTTTTTTGTTGTGACAGCTTGACAAGAACAAATGATTCAACAAGATTTAGGTGCATAAGGGTAGGGAGGCCAAACATTAGCATATAGTTATATAGTTGCCCAAACACAGATATATATATATATATATATACATATACACACACACATACACACACACATATGTAATATATATATATACATATATATAATACATACAGCATATAGTTATATAGTTGCCCAAATACAGACATATTATATATATATATATATATATATGTATATATATGTATATATAACTATATAACTATATGCTGTATGTATTATATATATAACTATATAACTATATAACTATATGCTATATGTATTATATATACATATATACGTGTATATATATCTGTATATATAAATATATTTATTCTTTTTGTAAGGAAGTCAGAAGCTGAAATCCAGGCATGAATAGATCATCTGTATATCTGTTTATCCTGCTAATGCTGATTTGAATTCTTGATGGTGGTCGGTGGTGCTGAACGGAGGAGCCAGTGAAACAATATCACTGGCAAGTGACAGGAGATTTATACTCATGGAAAATGGCTTCTTTCTAAAAGATAAACAAAGTTAGTCAAACATATAGGTCACTCTTGTTATAGGAGTTTTAACAGACTTGGCTTGGGTGAGAATTTGCGTTCCTCTGTATATTATAAGAAGGAAAGATATTCTAGACCAGGGCTCTGCAAACTCTCTGTACAGGGTCAGATGGTAAATATTTCAGACTTTGAGAACTACACATTCTCTCTTGTAATACTCACTCATCTCTGCTAATGTGCAAAAACAGCCATAGACAGTGAACAAATGCTGTATTCCAATAAAACTTTATTTAAAAATAAATAGCAGTGGGCCAAATCTGTTACACAGGTCATAGCGAGCCAGCTTCTTTTCTAGGTTAAGTGGGGGAGGACTTTGCTGACTCCTGCATTGCTGTAATTGCTATCTTTAAAAAATAGCAGTGAGGGCACCTTAGCCCATATATTCAAGTTACTCTCTCCTAGGCCCTTTCTCCATAGTGTTAGTAGATTATAAATTTAATACACTTACCACTGTCATCCTCTACTATTGTTCCTTAAGGGTATTTGAATTTAAGGCATTTCTCAGAATGTGTCAGAACAATCTTTCGGTGTTGACAACTAGATAACTAAAATCCTTTGGAAAGAAAGTTATTACTGTTTTGGGCTAAAGGTTTAAGGTGGAGGTCAATAGCATTTTCAAATATTAGCCTTTAAGGGCTAAAGCTTTTATTTTCCAAGTAGGTCAACTGCTTGTACTCTCTCTTTGTCTTCTCTTTTCCTTTTAATTTCTTGCTCTCCTCCCTTCTCCCTTCTCCACTTGAGTGTATCTACTGGGTTACTGGTTGCTGAGGTGCTGCGTCACCTTCTGTAATGTTGCTTGATCTTTGATTTCCTGTGAAGCACAATGAATCTTACATTAGACTATTCTGAGTCAGGTGGTGCACCATCTGTTCCCAGGCCTGGAAAACAGGAGTAACAGAGAGCAACAGCTACCCTAGTTTTCAGTAGAATATTCATATTCACACAGTCAGTGAGTGAGAGAGAGAGAAAGAGAGATTGTGATTTTAGGGTAAAGTTTTATGTTTTTTTTTTTCTCACAATCATCTAATAAATTTGACATGAAACATTTATTAAAATCATTTGACACATTGGTCCACTCATAGAGTGGGATAGGTTTAAACCTATTTGCCTTTGTTCTGGGGTAATGTTAGATTTAAGTGGTTGGGAATGGTTGTGTAATTGTACATAATAGCTGCGTAGCATGATGCTACCCAGAATACACAACAGCAGCTGGCAATCCTGGATATTGAAGCTGATAGCAGGTAGCATAGAACAAATTGAAAGAATAGAGGCAACTAGCAATCTTCTGGCTGTCAACCTGTGATAGTATTTAAAAGCCTGAACTAACCTTCTGTTAAGAAAATGAGAAAGCCATTTACCACACAGCTTGAAATCCCTGAGCTAAATAATTAACTATAGATAAAACTCTTTTAACTATACATTGCTCTGGTAGTAATGTACTCAAATTAAAAGGAAATCACTTTTATAACACACCCATCAGTGTAAAGGACCAGTATTTACTAAAGTTGCTAAGACATGTGTCAGTAATACATTAAAGGTCCACCTCCACTAAGGTCACAAATGCCTTCAAAATGCTGTAATGCTTTCCCTAAATAATGTACAGAGTACAAAAAAATATATAAATAAATAAAGGACATTTTTAGAAACAATTTAAAAGAGTTCATTGATCTTTCTGCACTTTTTGAGAACTGGCATTCAGTGGGTATCTAAAACACTGCCAAAAAATTTCTGCTAAAAGTGAGGAAGCTATACAAATAAATGAGACAGAAAGTTACTCAAGTTAACTGTCTAAACTGCTGGCTGTCCTCAAAATCTCAGGAAGCACTGTGGAGTAGAAAGTTCTAGTATATTCAGTTGCTAGAGATTCTTCCTGTCAGTATTGACTCTGGCATATCTGGTATTACTGTTTAATAAAAAACTCAAGAGCTTCAGTTTCTACCTGAAAGGATATTGGCCACAGAGGCTTATCCAATTGCAGGTGATTGTGATAGGGTGAACTCTGCTTTGGATATAGATAAATAGGTGTCCGGCCAACACAAACAGTTTTGAAGATTTTCTTGCCTTCAAGAAAGTATATTTTGGGGCAAAATTTGTACTGTTTAAGACAGTGGGAAAAGAAGATGTGACATCATGTCAAGAAAAAGGGTATAGAGTGGTTAGTACAGTACTGTTCCCTTTGTAAAACAGTATATTTTTTAGTACACAGATCAGAGCCTTACGAAATTTTTCTTCATTTTTTTCTTTTTGGTTCATAGCTAGAATTAATGTAGAGGCAGACCCAGTCCAGAAAAAAATTCTAATAACGAGATCAGTTATGCTTAGGAACCCCAAACGTAGTCTTGACACATTTATAATCACCTTTAAGAAACACAGAACAACAACTCACTGTTGCTATACAAAGCATGTTGTTTATTTTTCAGAAGTAAAAGTTTAGTATGGAACCTTTCAAAATCCACTCTGCTTGCACTAAGGGTATTTTTAGACTTCCAAAATTCATGTTGCAATTTTACATGATTAAAAAAAAAAAAAAAAAACCTGAGCACTTTCATTTCCACCTATTCACGAATATGTGATCCATCCAAGGGACTTCTGAACTGAGGGCCTTTGACTTCTCTCTATGCAGCCTTTATGTCAAAATCTATGTGGTTCTTGGACCAGGGAATTTTTCACGACATTAAAATAAAAATAGGCATTCTAACCTTTGATCTGCACCCTGGTCTACACAGCTGCGTTTTTCATGAATCCAAGATCCACATTGCCAATTGAGGCAGCCTGTCAGACAGTGCCAAGCCATTTCAGGGAACACACTGCAGATTTCTCTTTCTGATTTCACTCCTGTTTCCATTTACCTGATAATAGTGGAATTCAAGGGCTTCAAAATATACACAAAACTTAACAAGGTTGTGTGTGTACATTCAAAAATACATAACTGAAGCAATTATCCAAGCAGATAAAACGGTAAAATCATTGTGACCTCAGAATTCATCTTCTGACACACCGCAATATTTATTTTTACTTTCCGTTTTGAATGTCTCTACTGCTTTTCCAAATTTCTTTTAATCTATGTTAGTGTTGCAATGAAGAATTTACTATACAGTCCTAATTAGTACCATGATCAGCATGTTGCCTAACTAGTACCTAACTAACACACACTGCTTCTCGGTCCATCTTGTGAGTGAAGAATTTACTCTGAGTACCATTGCATTACATTGTCAAATAGTGTCTGTATTACTAGCAGATAAGCAGACTTTTTTTCTCCTGTGTGAATTATCATTAATTTTCTTTATGCATTCTATCATGGACTTATTGCTGTTAAATTTGACTTAAATAATTTAGATAATTCCACAATTAGAACAACTGGCCTAACCCTGCATAGTAGGTTGGACATGTCTCTATGTTTCCATCAGTAGCTCCAGCCCATTGATGCCTCTATCTCCCCATGCATGTAACTCTATCCTTTATTATTCTCTTGGCCCAATTTTGAATCTATGGCTCACTACTTTAATAATTCACTAGTGACTTAAAGTCTCTTGCACCTTTGCCTTTTCATTATATCCAGCTGAAACGTTATCTCTGGTTGAGCTTAATTGATTGCTGTATCTTTGCCAGTACCTGGGTAGTATAGCACAGCTAAAAAAAAAATTATACAAAAGAGCAGACTATATAGTATTGTTATACCTCATTGTACTTTTTATGGCACCTATCTATTGGTATGTCCTGTCAGTTTAACATGGTAATTATCTTGTGAATCCATTGATACTTATCCATGTGCACTATCACTATTCTAGTTCAAAGCATCATCATTTCCTTCTAGAATCCTACAATTATCACCTGACTGGTGTTCCAAGATCTACTCTTGACCATCTCTGATTCTTTTGCTCTAAACATATTTTAAAAATGCATATCTGATTAAGTACTTTCCTTGCTTATAACCCTTGAAAGCTGCCCATTGTTCTTGGGATAAAAACCATTATTTTGACATGCCTATACCATTTCAGCACAATCTATTGCCTGTCTGGCTCTCTGCACTATAGTGGTACCATCTTCTTGTGGTGGCCACTAACCTTTTTCACTACCTTGACAATTTTTAGTCTTTTTCTTTTCTAAATTAAATACTATGTAATCTTCCAATCTCAAATTTGGTATTAAAAAGAAGTATGCCCCTCTGCAACCCTCACTTTACCTTGTAGCGCTCACCCAAAGACTGATCAAGATTATAAAAAGTGTGTCTCTTTGCTTCGGAGTGAGACCAATTAGTGGTGCAGTTCATGTACCAGAGGTCCCTGTGGGGTCAAGCTCAAGCTAGTCTCTAACTGAGACCACATTTTTGCTTAGCTTATCCTGCCTCTCCTACCTTGTCTTCTCCAGTTTTTCTTGAGAGCTCTCTCTCAATAATCATTTGAACAAGAATCCTGATCTTCAGCTTTGTTGCTAGGGAACTCACAATAAGACAGCAAGCACTCTATATTTTTCCTTTATTATACTATAAGCCTTTATGTATGTGTGTATTTGATGATTGTTTGTCTTTGCCACTAGATCATAAACTCTTGAGGGTAGGGATCACATGTGTTTTGCCCTCCATTGTATGCACAATACACCACGGAATACCAGGTTCGTAGTCCAGTGGAAGTTCAATAGTTGCTGAATGAATGTTAAATGAATCTAAGTGTCATTAGCTTGCTTCAGTGAGGGACCAGGCTGAACCTTAGGCTTCCGATCAATTCCAGGCCATGATGAATGCCCATTACAAGAAGGAAATATAATTAGAATTCACATGTTTACTTTTTGATCTTTTGATTTCTGTACCCTGTCCACCTGCATGGGCATGATGAATCATGTGATTTTCTCCTATTTTGACTATTTCTTGCCTGATGATATTATTATATGTGGCCAATGTCTCTGTCTTGGCTAAACTCAAAACATTTTCCCATTCTTGTTGTCAATTCATGACCCAAACATGATCTCTAGACCTGGAAGTGTATGGAATGTTTTATATCTCTACAATTTGGGACATAGAGGTACTATAGATTACCAGAAACATGTTTATTTCTATGGAAGGTTTATCTTGCCTAGGTCATTTTTTCCCTATTTTTTTTTTTTAATTCAAAAGACTATATTCAAAAGATCCGTATTTAATTCCAGTTCTAACATCTTTGCAGAGATATAACTTTCATTTTTGCCCTTAGAAATGGTTTTAAATGTAGACTCTGCATTGGAAAGTCATGAGGGGGTTTTGGTAATCCTCATATTAGTTTTTCAGTTAGTAAATAATATTTTTTCTTGAGTAAAAAACCATTAATGTTATTCTTTCAAATTAAAATGAATTATGCATGTGAGTATATCTTTCTAGCAAATCTTTTTATAAAATACTAAATAATTACAACCCAAGATTATTCTCTCTGTAATATTGATTATTATAGTTTCTCAAATTTGACACTCAGCACATGAAAAAAAAATGTATCCCTTAAATAATATTCCTTGGATGTAGTTTAATTTTCTGTGTTTCTCTCTATGTAAAAGTGAGAAACACTAAATAGCCCTTTGTTAATATAAACAAATACCTTTCAGTAAGGACTTTTTCTGAATAAAGAACAAACTGTCACAGGAGCATTATATATGTTTTTTTTCCTTTGGGGTAAATGAGAGTTCCTGTGCTACTATTTATAGTTCTCCTGGTAAAATTTATTTTAACAGTATAATTACTCACTGGGTTGAATTATTGGGCTTTGATTGAGGGAATAGTTATTAGAGGTCACAATCTGGTTCATAGTGTGAAAAATTTATATGAGAAAATGTTTATAAAAATTATATGAGAAATCGTCTCTTAAATATGTCGCCAAGGTTGGTTATGGTTTTGATTATATATTGAAAAGGAAACTAAAGTTTCTAAAGGACCAGGGAACTTAGCAATAAAATGAAACAAATTTGAGATTCAGAAGCATATGTTTTAGATTCACCCAATTCTTATATCACTTAAATAACTTTTTAAGACTAATTATTATATACATGGTTTGGGAAAGAAGATTTAATTTCATTCACTGAAAAGAAGGAGAAACACACCTTGACTGAATCTGTTTTTTAGAGGCTCCTAATTGCAGCTATCTTATGTTATGGGTACCACTGTGTGATAATTGATCTTTACTCTGTCCTTCTGCACATCGTGATCAATTAGCAGCCAAAGGTGGAAGCTGTTGCTTTATTTTAGAAAAAAAGGGTCTCATAAATTTCTGGATTTTAATGATTAAAAGGTGGTTAGAACTGGCATAAATTTCCACCTTTCTGGTATCATTTAGAGCAACTTTTGCAAATTTAAATGATATATTATTAAAAGGAAAAAAGTAAATGGAAGTATTAAGGAAAATTAATGATATTTGCTATCAAAAAGAAAACTAAAAGCTCTATTTGTTTCAGGTTTACCTTGAACAATTCTTAACTAAAATGTGGTTGAGTAGTCATCAAGTGAATGAAAATCTTTAAGATATACTCAATAAGTGGTTGATGGTTTTAATGGGTATTTGTCTTATGCAAATTGAGGAATAATCAACAAAACTGGTTTCTCTTATTGGGAGAAAAGTACAGTAAATATAATTATATAATTTTATATTTAAAATCAAGCACAAAAAAATGTCAGTTTTAAGATTTAATTAACATTATACATAAGGAAGGAAGGAAGGAGAAGCTCTGTTGTAGAAATGGAACAAAACTTCTTCAATACCAGTTGTGCTACTTATGTTGTTACATCTAGTACTTTATTAGAAAAATCTTTGCTTCAATAACATGCTCACTTGTTTGGTAAATATATGAATGCTTCACTTCACCAGGAGCCAGTAAAATTATTGACTTGTCCTATCCATATTTTGTAATTGAATGTGGGTGTTTTCCACTTGGTGGTAAAATTTTATTTGCACTGTTTTACTCCATCATTTTTAAATTTTTTTTGCATTAGTTTTTATTATAAAATATCTTTATTTATTATTTAAAAAATTAATGGTTGTAACAATCACAATTTTTGAACTATTAAACCTACAGTTTAGAAGCACAGTCATGAAAACTATAAAAATAATTTAAGCATATCTAAATTAGAAGTCCTAGACATTTTATGAAAAAATAACAATTTTTAAATAAAAACAGAATTAATTTTAAATTAGCACTGTGTTTACAAATAATTTTTCCTAATTGACTTTTTTCTCTAAGAAATCAAACAGATTGTTCCTAAACAAAATGTACTACTTAACTATCTCTCTTGTTTACTGGGTATCCTATTTTATATTCCAAAGGATTTTTTCATTGCCATAAAAATAAAGATTATTTTTATTTCAAATAGAACATTATAGGAAATGAATTAACATTATGAGAAATCTATAAATTGATCCAAAATTTCAAAGTCAGTTTCTCAATGTTGAAAAGAAAAAAATTATGAAAAAGAAGCATCTGTTCTCAAATACATAAATACATCTGGAAGAATTTTCAGAACTAATATAACATGCATATCAATGTTCTCTGATATGAATTTCCCAAGGCATCATTTTCATAAAACATCACTTATGGCTAATTCCTCCTTCAGCTCTCTTGGAATATCTAAAATATAAGAAACATGTGCCATAAGGTATCCTAATAAAATTTCCCTTGTTTTCTTTCTTCCATGAGATTTCTTGACTTCTGCTTTCCGCTATGGTGTATTATTTATTACAACTGAAACACAATGACTTGTTGTTAGGTGACTTCAGGTACAAAGAAAGAGCTGTCTTTTGTACTTCTTAAAACACTTCAATTTTAGACAGTTTGAATTAACATCTCAAAAAATATGACTGAAATATATAATGTTCCAGTTTATCGTGATACTATCAAATGCATTAGATAAATGAACAGTCCGTTGCTTCTTGATTTATATGGAGCTTTTTTGTTATAGTGTAACAAATTATTGAAAATAAAAAATGATCATTTAGCAATTATTTACTTTCGGTTATAAATTTACTTTTACATTGATCTGTCAAATAAACTATATAGCTTACAGTATTCGGTTGATCAACAGATGCTTATCGATCACTGCGTATGTGCTATGTGATTAGAGAGACATAAAAGAAAGGAAACAGGTTACCTGATCACTAATAACTTGCAATTCTGATCAGGAGACAAAACTAGCATAGAAGAAACAGAAACAGAACGATAGTTTGCTAATGGGGGGAAAATATATTCTAATTTCATCAGAAAAGCTTTAAGCAAGAGGGAAATTTGAGTCAGCCTCTATGAGTAGATTGCATTTCTGTAGGTGGATAGGAGAGAAGCATTCCAAGTGAGAGAGAGCAGGGGTATGAAGTTAAACAGAATTGTCCATAAAGGCAGAATAAGCAGTAGGACAAACTGACGGTCACCCTGGGTACCTAAACATAAGTGGAGCTGAAACAACATAGCTGGGGAAAACGCCATTGAACTAATAACATATTAGAGAAAATTATGCTTTCTAGAATTTCTTTTGGAGAAATTGAATATTCTGTACTTAGAAGAATATTGGATATAAATATGTCACTATAGATGATCATGAAATTTTGTTCTGTGGAGGATAGATTTGGTAAGTGTCAGGGCTTCAGTGTTAGGGATGGTGGCACCGTAAGCTTGAGATAGAGCTAAGTTGCTTGGGACAATAGAGGAGAGCCCTTTTCCTACCTTCTCTCAAACTGCATTCAGCTTATGCTCAAAATAAAAGTCAAATTTTATTATTTTAAAAAGTTAATAAATTGCTACCATGATCATGGGAACCACACTGTTCCTATTCTGGTTTTGCTTTTTATGCTGTTCCATAAGAAGTGGAAAGCCCCCACTGCAGAAGACCAAAACAAGTAAGAGAAAATGAGTGTATACAGTAGAAGATCTTAAAAGCCAGGCAGAATGAGTTGTTATGTTGTAATAAGTGATGATAGTAGGCACTTAAGAAAAACAATAGAACAGTGATTTGAAAAGAAGTTGGGGAGAGGGATTGTCGAGAGAGAATAGTTATCATGAGATCAGGTATAAACTATGTAAATGATTTAGGTATAAGGTGATAAATACTTTGATAATAATAATGACTACCAGAATGAAAGGCAAGTGATAAATGTAAAAAAAATAAATAAATAAACGTAGAAGTAATAGGGCTTAGGCAGCTTTTTTATAAACAAAATAAAGAACTAAAATTGGTTTTCCTGGTTTTTGGTTAAGAAGATTTACAGAATTGAAATGATTCGGAAAAAAAATCAGTTTGGTGAGAAGATAATGTTAGACTTTAAGTATGTGGAATTTAAGATTGAGAAAGTGATTTCATGTGCCATCTTTTTTTTTTTTTTTTTTTTTGGTCTAGTGTCAGTTAATTTGTGGTAATACCTCCAGTTTAAAAATTATACAATTTAAGGAAAGTGCCATTTACAGGATAAAAAAAAAAGTTTTAGATAATTCTCACATTAAGCTGAACATGAAGTAATTGCTTTGGAATTACATTGTTTGTATTTTTAATTTCTATCTTGATGAAAACTGATGAACTTTACATTGCTACAGAAAGAGTTAAAATCATGACATATATTGACTTATGAATTATCTTTCTATCACATTTCTGACAAATTCCTTCCTCTGATATTTCACTTTACTTCAGGAATTCAGGGTACTTATTCTTTCAGATGATATACTTGTGACGTAAGCAAGAATCGATATGGTTACTGTTTCAGAAAAATAGCTAGATTTTTTCTAACTTCTCTCTTAAGTCTCAGCAAAAGTCACACCAGATGATCTTTTTAAAGAAAACACCCAATCTGTAATCTCTAATGAAGAGTATTGTATCAGTTTTTAGTGGGGAAACAAAGCATAACATTTGAAGAACATTTGAAGAAAGAAAAACAACAAAACTTTAAAAAGCATTTGGAGTAATATGATCAATTTTTTTTTAATTTTACAATTTTAGATGTACTTTTCCAGTGACAAAAGCAAGATCTGCTCTTTGCCATTAGTCAAATGATGGTGATCAGGATATGCTACTCCCAAACATGACACCTTGGCATGTTGTATATTTTAAGCTGAAGGTGTTTGAAAAAAATGGCAGAAGTCATAAAACCCTCCTATGAATAGTGCCCTCCCTGCACCCAGAAGAAAGGAGCACCTTTATCTCTAAAGACAAAGGATTGCCAAGAAGACTCCAAAAAGACAGGCCTGGTTGTTTTGTCAGTTTACTATTCTTATTTCATACCCCTTAATGTACCATATTTCTACATTACTTACCACTCTTCATAAATCTAGGATAACTATACCCAGGTCTCACTGTTTCTTTGGATTTTTATTTATTCATGAAGACTCTATGTCATATAAAACTAATATTAAATCAATTGTTATGCTTTTCTCCTGTTAATGTCTTTGTCAGTTTAATTTTCAGACCCAGTCAAGGAACCTAAGAGGTTCAAGGAAACTTTTTCCTCTACTCCATGAAGGATGTATTAGAAGGAAAGACTAAGAAACTCCCCTTGCCTCAGTTCTATTTGCTATCCCCTGACATACTTCAGGAAATCAATGATACTGTCATGTGAGTTAGTCTTTCCATATTTTGATTTAAGCTCATATAAACTTTCACAAACAAATATTAAAATATATTTGTTTTCTCCTTTTTATTTTTTTAATGTTATCATTTGGTAAAAATTATACTGCTACCTTTTCTACTTAATCAAATCCAAATATAGTTACTTATCAATTCATACGAATCCAAGTAATTTTTTTAAATTAGTAAAATAAACCAAAATGTATCACCCAGATTAAGCCACTTTGGCATATTAGTTATTTTGAATTAAAGACTCTTACGAAAGCAGAAGATAAAACTCCTGTATGAAAAGTACCCTCCTGTATCAGGAGGAAGAAAAATATTTTTATTACCAAAGATAGGGAATGTGGGACTGAAAGATCTGACAATTCAACCTTGTGAAATTGTATTTTTTCTTCCTAGTTACTTCTCCCAATTGACTACCTTTAGTTCAAACTTCTTTGGTCAATTCTTTGCAAATCTGTGTGTGTGTGTGTGTGTGTGTGTGTGTGTGTGTGTGTGTGAGCTAAAAAGGTATAGAATTCCCTCCTCTGATCTCATCTTTGGGTCTACATTCTTTTGTGAAGGCTCCCACATACAAATAAAAATTTAATAAAATTTGTATGCTTTTCTCCTGTTAGGTCTGTCTTATGCCAGTTTAATTTTTCGGGCTAGCTAGAGACCCATAGAAAGTGGAGAAGAATTTTCCTCCCCCACAATAGCTTTCTGATATTCTATAAAATGAGTGTACAGAATGTGATCAACTGTTCACTGTTTGATGACAGTCCTATTTGTGTGTCTATTTTTTTCAACAGGTCAGGAAAATGAAATAAATAAAAATATACTGTAACTATATAACATTCCTATAAATACAACTAAGATTACTTATAAACTTGTGCAATTTATAATCTTACCCACAAAATATGAGTGCTTGTTTCTACACATAGCCTATTGAGTGTTTTCTTTCTATCTTTGCAAATTTGATGTGCACAAATGGTATACACTGCATTTCCCTGATGACTAGCTACAATAAGCATCCTTTCATATTTATTGGCCATTTGATATTTCTCTTTTGTGAAATGCCTCCTCATGTCCTGTATTTATTTTTCTGTTGGGTAGTTTGTCTTTTCCTCATCTTATAAATATATTTTTTTTGTTTTCACATGTGTTGCAAAAATTTTCTCCCAATCTGTCTTTTGTCTTCTGACTTTGATAATTGTACTTAAATACAATTTAAAAAAAAAAAGTCATCATATATATATATTTTTCTCTTTTAGTTTTGAGTTTCTGCCCTGGAAAAGTTTAGCACTACCTGAAAGTGGTTACAGAAATAGTTTTCTAAATCTTCTTTATTTTTAAATTATTTTTTTTTTTTGAGCACTTACAACTTTATTTCATCAAGAATATGATTATCTGCATTAACAGAACATATTTATTTCAGGAAATTTTTGTCCCAGATAATGACATGGACATAATTACATCATATGTTTCAGGAACTTTCAGAAATTTAATGTATTCAAAGAAAAAACTACAAACTTACTCTCATCAGAATAAATAGCCTGCTTCTCAGAAAAAAAAATTGTCCATTTGGGCTTTACTCTTTAAGACTTGCCTCATAACTTTATATTGCTATGTCCATCAATCGTAAACTATTACATCATCAACTTTGTTCCTCCCAATCAATACCCTTTGTGGAAAGAATCACCTTAAATCAGATTCCCCAAACTTTATAAATATCCTCTGATTTTCTCCCACCGACATTCCACTGAGTCTAAGGAGGTGGTGGTCTTCCTTAATACAGAACAATTAACTTGATTTTGCTTGATACACAGATTATTTTCACGTTCTTGTCAGTAAGTTGGTATCACCAATTACTATTGTGATTTTCCTCCCTATTTTTATTTTTAACTGCCTAGTGAAATTATAAAGAACAACTATTGAGTTTTGCAAATTTATTCAACTTCTGTGCAAGTCTCTCTTATCAAGTTAAAAATTTTTCCAAAAAAACTTTTGGATTTTATTTCCAAAAATAGTCATATAATCAGAAAACAAAAATTTTGGCTTCTCCCAATTTCATTTATTTATGCTACTTTTAAAAAAGTTGTTTCCCCCTTATTTATTAAAAGCAACTTGAATGAATAGGTGATAGTGGTCATTTCATGTATTTCTGATTTTCTTCGGACTGTCTAATAAATATTTGATATTAATTTTTATAAGTATTTTTTGCATTTTACTTTTTTCCTCCAGTCCTATTTTTCTTAGAAGTTTGTTAGAAATGGTTGATGAATTTTAGCAAATATGTTTTGGCATAATCTTATAAGTTTACTTTTTCTAATAATCTTAAACATGTTACAATGTTGAATAATCTTTGCTTTACTAGAATTATATTGATATGCTTGATTTACTTTTTAAATATTTTTAAAAGTTATATATTTGACACTTTTGAACTTACAAATATTTGACTACTTTCGACCTAAAAATGCCAGTTGTATGTGTTTCAATGCAAATAGGAAATGTGCAGTAATCATTAGATATTAGTCCCTTTCCCTGACTTTGACCTTAATTGTCTGATATCTGATGATATAACCACTTTACATTTTTTTTTGTTTGTAATTCTATGACTTCCTCATTCCTTCGTTTTTAACTTTTTTTTGATATTTTGTTTGACATGTATCACTAACAAATGGCATGTTGAGTTCCTTACTTTGTTCAATTTGACAGAATTTGCCTTTGTATAAATTCATTTATATGTGTCTTGCTTAATGATATGTTCAAATATTTTCATCATATTTTAATTATTGAGTATATTTTGTATTCTACTTGCCCAGTTCTAATTGTTTTTCTTATGCTGACTTGGTTAAGGTTTTTTTCTTCCTCTTTTGCTCCCTAATTTAAAATGAAAATTCTATTCATTCCCATTATAACCATCTGTATAAAATATATCTACCATCAGAGCAATGTTAAATAATTACTAAACCTGCAGAGAACATGTCACAGGACTGATTTCCCAAAATCTCTACTGAGGAAGATGCTTGCAATGCATTTGCTTCCCCAGCTCCTGAGTTTTAGTAGTTTGTAATTTTTATTAATAAATATATAATTCTGTGTCCTGAGAATCATAACTTAATACTTTTATTATAATTCCTAGTCATATAATTTTGAGTATATATACATATACATATATATAAAACCACTGTTATTGAATTTTGTTTACCCATATTTTGTTGATTGTGTTCTCAGTAAATTGTCATTTGGTAGGGGCAAACCTAGTATTTTCCTCAGAGTGTGTGTATATATTATAGACAACTATAGAAGGTATATACATTATTTCCTGCATATCAGAAAATGTCATTTTTAATTTTTTTTAGTTCATGATAGCTGCACATGACATACTGGGTAAAGCAACTGTTGTAAATAGTGGTGGAGAGGTATGGAGGCAGGGTAAATGTTCTCTAGTTATATGATTAGGTGTCACTTTTAGTGAGCCTGTGTCCCTCAGCTGTGGACTCCACCAGTGTTCATCAGTTATTTTCTCTCCCCTTACGTGGGACGAAATGGCTAGAGTGGGCTGCAGGTGGGTGTTTTCCTTTTCTCACCTGGAAGGCTCAAGGGAACTGGTGCTGGATATTCCCTTCCCCCAGGTCAGGTAGGCTCTGATTATACTTGGGCTGGTTTGGCTCTGGGTAACTAGTTTCCCCTGAGCACAGGCCTTGTTAAGAAACAGCGTGTTCTGGCCTATTTAAAAGTGGTTTCTTTCCTCCTCCCTTCTCGTGACAGACACGACGAGAGAGTGTTCTCGGCTTTCTGCTGCGGAAACCTGGTCAGTTCCTGAAGGTAAATTTCACAACATTCTGGGGCTTCCCTATGAATGTGTCCCCCTAGAGTTTTTGTCAGACTTGTCTGCTCTAAGCCTCCAGCAATTTTGTCCATTACAGCTCAGTCTTCTCACCCACTGATTCTCTGGTGGTTTCCACTGGTGAGTCTCTGCTTCAGGAGGCCATGATGTCTGTGTTCGCCCTCTCTGTGTCTCCAGCCTTGGAGGGGAGCAGTTTGCCCTGTGACCTCCCCTCTCTTACACATCCAAGAAGGGCTGTTGATTTTTTCAGTCTGTTTAGATTTTTACTTATTTTTAGGATGGAGCAGCATCTTCCAAGCTCTTTATTTATGGACTAGGAAACTGGAAGTTCTTTTCCTTTCAGATGAGAATTATATTTTTGCTATTAGAATTTTGAAATCACACTTTTTAGATTATAAATGTATATTTTTTGCTGCCTGGAGTTGAAGGTTAGTAATCTGTTTCTGGTTTGACTCTTTGTCTTAATCTATTCTGTTTGAAAGCTTGTAAAATTTTGTTTTTATCCTCAGAGTACAGTTATTTCATCAGTTGTAGCTAGTTGTGTCTTTATTTATCGTAACTGAGACTTGGTGCTTTTCTCCCTAATTGAAAACTTGAGTTACTATTCAGCTAAGCTGAGGTCTTTTATATCCTCCTTGAATTTAATAACATATTTTAAGCATATAGAAATATAGAAAAAAGCATAAACATTTGTGAACACATTACTGAAATCATAATTCCCCCTTATTTTCTTTCCCTTATCCCTCCTTTATTTGATTTGTTTTACAAATAAAACATTAGAAATTCAATAGTAAATCTTTGAATATACTAAGTTCTCTAGTCATATTTTCTTCTTTTGCAGAGGTAATCATAATTCTCAATTTATTTCTATGCAGAATTTGTCTTTATGTAAATTCATAAATATAGCATTTTTTTCTAGTTTATAAAATTATATACCTGGTGTCTTAGTTCATTTATAATCCATGTACTTGCATTTTCTAATACATTATTAGGTTTTTGAGATTTAGCCATATTGATTCATGTGTTTTTATTCATTTTAATTCCATATTCAATTACATAAAAAAAGCAATTTAAAAAATGGGTTTCCATTTTTTTCTGTAATTCTGAAACACATATTTCTGTACATGTCTTGTATACATGTCCTAGAGTTTTCCTTAGGCAAGTGTTTCTGTATATTTTATATTCTATGTGTTTTCTATTGGGTAACTTGTTTTATAGTCAGTGTCTTTACGGTGTCTACATTAGTGGTTTGTAATTTTTTGTTGCCTGCCCATAGGTATAAGTAACCTGAGCACAGCACACAGACAGATTTGAAGACTTCATTTGTGGCAATCCAGAAGAACTTCTTGCAGGTAAGTCAGGTAGAAAAAAAACCTCCGCACTCTACTGGGGAGTAAGGAGCAAGACACTTCTTTTGACCAATGAGCCACAGATGACTCAGTTTGTTATACCTTCTACTAAGTTTCTTTTAATAGATAATCAGATCACCCTCAAATGAAAGCAATGAGTAGCTATTCCCTCTCCTTCCCCTAAAAGTCTATCAGTGTCTGCCACCAAACCTCTCAGTAGCCTTAATCCTGAACTCTGTTGATGGTTTCTCTCCCAGACATTACCAATGATGAAATACCTAACTGCTTTTACCATCCAGGTTTATTGATTTGTTAATCCTCTTTAACAAGGAGTTTGAGGGGAGGACAAGGGGGCCAGGAAAATAAGTTCAGGCAACCATTTTCCCAGAATCTTTTCTTCTATATCAGATACTGATTTTTAACTTCTTAAGGAATAAATATGTATTAAAGATACTTAGAAATATATTATCTCATTATCTTCAAGCTCATTATCTTTCTTCCTCTGACTTCTTAGCTTTTCCAATTTGCAGTAATGAGATGGAAATTAATCCCAAACTAGCCATCTTTGTTTTTTCCTTATTTTTTCCCCCGTTAGATGGCTTGAATTTTAATAAGGTTGCCACCCTTGACACAACAGTGCTTCTCATTCACCCGTGGAATCCTGTTACCTCTAGCCACATTTTATTCCATTGCCCTGGAGATTCAAAATGAGGCACTATAGGGAGATATTTCTTAAAACGACAAAACAAGTGTAAGACAGATTGGACTCTAGTTCAGTGCCTCTCCAGTTTTGTTGTGCATGAGACTCACTAGAAGAGTTGTTTAAAATATGCAGATTTGTGGATATCGCTATCAGAAACGGATTTTTCTGAAGTTTAAGAAATTGCCAACTTTTAATGAACATCCCAAAAGGTGTGATGAAGGTGCTCTAGAGACTAAAGTTTGAGAGTCTCTGTTTTAGGGGGTAGCATTGAGCATTATTTAAGGAATGCAAAAGGATATCCTAAAAGGAAAATATCTGAGTAATGCAAAACTTAGGCCGTGTAGATGCAAAAATTCATTAAGTTTTGTATATAGGCACTTGAATTTCTCAGTCAATGTACATATGTATAAAATACATTGTGAAGCTACTTACATTAGTATAAAAATAGCTTTCTACTTCTATAAGAATGTCAGGTACCCTCGTTCCCTGCTGCCTGTGGCCCACACTGCTTTCCTGTGCACTTATTCATTGGTTGTCTTGCAATTGCCTTTGAATTGTTCTGTGATAACAGAATGAGGTAGTGCAGTGCTGAAAACATGTCTCCGGTCTATCATTTCCCACCCAGTCCAGAAATGTCGATTCTTTTTGCAAAACCTGACTCCCTTAAGAGTTTTCAAGGGGAATCGGAGCTGCCTGCTGGCGTAAGTTTGGCAAACACTATATTCTGTCCCTATAGGTTCACAATGCAGACCAGCATATTCAAAGTTCTGAGAAGTTCTATAACAGACTATGATCCTAGGTGTCACTGTTGATACTGAACATCATACTTTGGTTCTAACCTATTAATCTAAAAAATGCTAAAACTTTTTTAAACGAGTCTTTCAATTAAAATGAGTTTTGGTGATGCTAAAAGAGTGTAAACTCTATGGGCTCAGCTTTTACTTTTCTTTGTCTCTCAGTGTTCAGCATTTAGTACATAGTGATAAAGTAAAAACCTTTTTCTCAATCACCATTTGTTGAATGAATAAATACATTATATTCGTGTGGTAGATGTACCACTAAATGGGAGAGACTGTGGAATTCACTGGTGACAGAAAGAAAGCACTTAACTATGACAGGGAATCATCCAATGTTTGCTTGAGTACTTCTGTGGATGGGAGTTCTGATATTTCAAAAATGTCTTTTTCCGCTAAGGAGCATAATCTTCATATTACAATACAGTGAAAAATTCATGCAAAAATAGTTCTATGGTTATTTACCATTAATATTGTTTACCACAGGGAAACCATTAACTTGGTGTAGACGATAGAAATCTTGCAAATATCAAAGACTAGGGTAATTCCGAACTGCAGAATTGATGTGTGAGCATGACATCACCCCCTGGTCAAGTTCTCAAATGGATTAATAAACAGTCACTTTGTGAATCCTTAGAAAAGAATGCCATGATCATAGGATAATTTTTTTAGGATCTAAAGCCAAACCAGAGTCATTTCCCTTTTTAGGCAATGTTTATTGGACTAGAAAATCTGGGGAATGCTCTGTTATAGACACATTATAGCTTGATTTCAGAAAGACGTCACTTGACAGTTTCCATATTTATAAAGACAGGATAAAAGCATAATTATGAAAAGAATGGAACTTGTTAGCAGTTTTGCAGAGACATCAATCAGAGCATTGGAATACAAAGTTTCTAAAATATTTCATTTCTAATCACCTCATGGTTGTTTACTATTTCATTTAAACCTCAAACAATTTCCTCCATCTCTTGTTTCCTCTTTTTCCACCTCCCCCTCATTTCCTCCTCCAACTCTTCCTGATTCTCATGGTTACACACTCATGTAATCCTGTTTGGAATTATCTATCTTTGGATCTTGCCAAACTAGCTCGCACTTGTTAAATATGGAATGGGAAGATTTAGATTCACTCTTTGATATATTGGAAATTAGAGCCTTTCAAAGGCATTATAAGACAGTTCTATAATTTGGAGAGGGGGCAGAATTTAACAGTTCATTTAATTGCTGTTAAATTAGCCAAAAAAAAGTTAAACACTTCTTGGGAGTTTTTTATGATAGTTGACCATTAAATAATTTGAGCTAGAGTAAATATATAAAAATGTATTAAATATTAATTTTCACACAAACGTTTGCACACAGAATTCTATTCCCTTGTTCTCTATGAGCAGCCTTAATTACACCTATGTGAGTTGTAGTTGAAGAAAGCTTAATCTACCAGAAAGTTGGAGATCGTGTGGGAGTTCCATTCTTGTACTATTTACTAATGCATCTGAATTGAACTTCCATTTTTAATCTTTCATGTTTTTTAATGTAAACTTTAAAAAATATTAAACTTCTTTTAAGATACTTTGTATTATCATTTTAAAAAGATAGGTAACAATCACTCACTAAAATCAAAATGTACACAGAATTCTTTATTGCCTTTTTCTGTCAGTTCTCAGAAAGCCAAGTACTTTGTCACAAGCATTTGGCCTTGACCTGTGAGATCCTAAACAGATTTAGGTTGCTCCCTGTGTCGTTGTATTAATGTATTTGTTCCCACCACACTCCAGCTTTTCTCTGGTCTCCAATAATTCTTGCATACCTCAAGGCAGCATAGCACACTGGTTAGAGCTCACACTGGTCCAACAGATTTGAAGTTATGCCTCAACTATGTTGCTTTCTATTTGATTTGAGGCAAGTTTCTCAGTTTTTAAACTAAGTACTTAGCACAACATCCAGAATCTACCTCGCTCTCTACCTACACTTCTGGACTGAAGAGCTTATTCCCCAGCTGCTGAAGGTATTGAAACTGATGACTCACACAGCTGAGACCCTTCTGGAGATTACCCTCTGCCCTCACCTAAAGCCTCAACCCTTCCCAGGAGCAGTCCACATCTAGTGGTTGGTTACTGAGAAGATATAAGCATCTGGCCTCATTTGTTCCAATTTGTACAACTCTGCAAGGCCATTTCAGTTCCAGAGCTCCCTGGGGGAATGGCTGATACCCTTCTTGTGGCTGGCCACAGCCCAACCCTGCCCAATCTCACTTCTTCCGTTATAGCTGCCAGTCCTGATGCATGCTCCCCAATAAACTTTCTGCTTTCCAGTCTCTACCTCAGGCTACTTACTGGGGGACCTGTTCTGGGACAGTGCATACCTCATAGTAAGGCTTAAATGAGATAATTTCTTAACCTTGAATATTAATATACTCATTTTAATAAAGCCATACTGAACCATACTTTTAGTTCAAATACATTCACAATCGTAGTGCTTGCAATCAGACTGGCGAGGTTTGAAATCTGCCTCTATCTCTTACTGCCTATATAACAAGTTGCTTAACTTTCCCGTGTCTCAGTTTTTTTCATTTGCAAATGAGTAGATAGTCTTACATCATGAGGTAATTTTGTGGATTAAATGAGAACACATGTAAAAGGCTGATAGTGCCTGGATCATAGCAATTTCAATGAATGTTGTTGTGATTATAACTCATATGATCATTATTCTACACTTAATCCCAAATGACATAAAAAGCGCTCTCTCTCAAAGCACTGGCTTCAAGACACCTCGAGTTTGAGGCCAATATTGACACCAGAAACTACGGTAGAGAGATTATTCCTGATTTCAAAAAATAAAATTCCACAAGAACAGGTGTTACAAAGTAGGAAAAAAAACAAGAAATCGAGAAAGATAATTATTGAGACATTTTTTTAATACACAAACTTCTAAGATTTTTCTTAAACAATTAATTGCTAATTTTAAGCAATATAACCTATTATAATCTTGATTTTAACTGAATTAATGGTATGGCCTAGTCAGGCAGGTTGGTCTGAATGGATTATGAGATTAAAGACAGAACAGTACATTGGGGAAGATAAAAAAGAATACAACTAGAAGATACGGGTTCTCAAGTTGACTCTCAGGCATTGTCTTTGGTATCTATCTATCTCTATATCATTGCATTATATATTATGTTATATACATTAATACATAATGCATATGACCTATGTATCATATAATATATAAATATTTTAAATAAACTATTTGGAATAATTTTTGGCTTACAGAAAAGTTACAGAGAACAGTTTCCTTTGCCTCGCTTTTATAAAAGTTAATGTAATGATGGTACACTTGTCAAATATAAAAATTAACTTTGGCACAGTACTACTAACTAGAGACTTTATTCATATTTCATCAGTTTTCCCGCTAATATCCTCTTTCTGTTCCAAGAGCCAGTCAAGCATACAGCAATGCTTTTAGTCATCTTGTTTTCTTACTCTCCTCAGGTCTGGGCAGCTTCTCAGTCTCTCCTTATTTTTCATGCATGCCCTTGAATGTTTTGAAGAGTACTCTAAGTATTTTCTAGAATATTCCTCCATTACAGTTTCTCTGATGTCTTCTCATAATTAGCTTGCAGTGATGAGTGTTTGTGTAGAATATCACAGTGACAGGATATCCTCCTCACTGCATCGTATCAGGGCACATGCCATCAATGGTGTTGTGAAACTTGTCACTTAGTTATGTGGTGTATAAGTTTCCTATTTCTGCTCTAACAAATTAGCACAAACTTATCTTCTGGTAGTGCTATAGATTAGAAATACAACACAGATATAACTGGGCTAAATCAAGGTGCTGGCTGCGTTCCTTTCTGGAGGCTTTAGGGAAAGTCTGTTTCCTTTTCCAGTTTCTAGGGGCTGCTGCACTCCTTGGCTTGTCTTTCTCCATCTTCAAAGCCAGCATCTCCGCATCTTTGATTCTGCCTCTAACTCACATCTGCTGCATCCTCTTTCCTCTTTTAAGAATACTTGTGATTACATTGGGCTCACTTTTATTAATCCAGAATAATTTACCTATTTTAAAGTCAATTAATTAGCAACCTTCATTTTATCTGTAACTTAATCCCTTTTTGCCATGAGTTCTAATAGGATGTGGATATCTTCTTTTAGGGAGTGGGGGAGGTATTAGTTTGACTACAGATAGTATCTTAAGGTTGTTCTACTACAAAGTTACTATTTTTCTCATATATTTTTGATTCTCAGTTTTATCTGTGGAAAGGAGGTGATAATTTTTGCCTTGTCAAACTGCTCAGAGGATTAAGTAACCAAATGTAGTACAAGTGGCAGCTGGTCTCCAAAATGGTAGCTGAAGCTGAATCTAAAGAACTTTCTGCAACTTCTTTCTCCAAAGCAGGAATGTTATTATTTTTACTTGTGAGATAAGCTTTCTTAATTTTGCATCCATTTTTATTAAGTATGAAATGTGTGAAGTCTCCATTGGTACCAGGGAGGAGCCTACTGTCCAAAATGCATCTAAAATACAGCAAGTTCTTTATTAACAATTCTGATGTAGCCAAAGGGCTCAAATGTAGAACTCTTAAATATTTGCTCCAGTTCTATCTGTGGCAGTTTCTGGCAAGCTTATTAAAAATACTATTTTGAATTGATCTATGTGATAACATGTTTGTAATTAGTGATTGTTCATGTGCATATTTATTTATTTTGTATAGTGGGTGCAATAAACTTTAATAAAGACTACTTGATAAAGATGTACCCCTTTGGATAAACCAGATGTGGAATTTACCATGAGACAGGAGATTCCTTACCAAAGAACAAGGAGCTTTTGTTCTATATGCGATTTTACTATGTACTAAATAGTTAATTTTTGAACATATTTTATTTGAGAGTTCACTTCTTGCTGCAGAGTGGGAGAAAGAGAAAAATACAGTGCACTCATTAGTCCTAATATTGTAAGCAAACACCATTGACTTACTCTTGGTTTGCAAAATGAATAAAGCTCATTTACAGTACTCAAACTGTAGTTTAGTGGATGGGCAATCCAATATAAAGATGACTTAGTATTGGGACTAAATAAAATTCCTATTTCTATTGGGTTACATTTAAAAAAAAAAACCCTGAATATTAAACACTATGTCTATATCATATAAGAGCTAAGGGCTGAATTAAAATAAAAGGGGAAAGGGGAATGGATTTTTATTTATTTTAATAGACAAATGGTGGTAATGAGACTTAGAGATTTGTTAAAAATGGAACATCAGTCCTGACATTTTATAACTTTAGGTTGGCTCTCTCCTCCAAAAAAGGGAGCATGTATAGAAATAGGACCCACTTGTAGGTGACAGGGATTGTTCTTTCATACATATTTGTCATTAAATTAAAAAAAAAATACAACTACCAATACCAAATAATTTGTTGGCCCATAGAGTGCTACCTCTTAAGGGTTTCAGATACTATTTTCCTCCATATTATGTCTCAGAATGTTGTAGGGGGCAAAACTCTGAGTCAGGTGGGTAAAGAAGGAAGTTTGGATTCCTTCTCTCTTAACCCTACTTATGTGAACTTGAACAGACCATCTTCTCTTGGTCTTCGCTTAATAATACTTAATGCAGTTTGACAAAATTAATGATAATTCACTTCTTTATAAAAACTTATTTTCAGGTGGGCCTTTTTTGAAATGAAAACTTTCCTCAAATGAAAGCCCTATATTTAACACATGTGGACCAGCAGAAGCAGAGCAGAATGTGTGGCCTTTCTTTCAAGACAGGTTTTGAAGCTGTGTCTAAAAACCAGGGCATCCACAAAACAGTTTTTAAACCACTGATATTAAATTCTACCAACAGCACTTTCAGCTACAGAATTTGATCTCCTGTCACCAAGGCCAGTAGTTCTCAACCATGGGGTTGTGACACGGCTATGTAGTTGTGTTACTGGTATTATTTTTCAGCAAAAGAAAACCTGGCTGCTGAATCAAATTTTAAAAATCAGTGGATTAATGCAATGCATCAGTTCTCTTGCTGCTTATCCAGCCATCCCAAAACACAGTGGGTGACAATACACCTTCGTTATTTCTTATTTTGTGGGTCAGCTAGGCAGATAATATAGTATGGAGCAGAATAGCTGATTTTTGCAGTGAGCTGGGTGCCAAGGTCACAAACAGGGCTATCTGTAGGACCAGGCAAAAGTCCAACCATTAAGAACTTGCTTCCATATCATCATGGTAGACAACTGTTGTTGATCAATTCTCTATTATAATGTAGATGTTCAGGGTTTCCCTAGCAGTTTATCTCCTTTTTATTACTTTTCTAGCATCTGCTCTTCTGTTTATCTCCTTTTGTCCTCTTCTTATATTTTAAGGAGGTTGGCCTGGGAAATGACATAGCACTCCACCAAGAAAATATGTATTGCATTATTTTGAATAATTATAGGGCTCTATTTTAAGAAGTATGGAATTAATTTAAAATATTTTTTTAATAAGAGAAAGTATAAATCAGATTGAATCTCCCTCACCTTGATGTCTAATCCTGGAGGTAGGTCTGATGGTCACTTTCCAATAAAATCCAGAAAATATTAATAACAATATACTTTTTATTGATATAATTTACATATAACATTGTATAAGTTTAAAATGTTCAGTATATTGATTTGATACATTTCTCTTGCAATATGATTAGCACTGCAGCCTTAGCTAACACCTCTGTAAGGTCACATAATTATTGTTGTCTTTTTGGTGAGAACAATTAAGATCTAGTCTCTTAGCAATTTGAAATGTATAGTACAGTATTGTTGACTGTAATCATCATGCTGTGCATTAGATCTCTAGAACTTATCTACTAGTTGCAAGTTTGTATCCTAAGCATCATCTCCCTCATCCTTCCACTGCAGCCTCTGGTAACCACCATTTCAATTTTTGCTTGTTTGAGTTTGACATTTTTAGATTTCCACATATGAGTGACAGCATTATTTGTTTTCTCTGTTCAACTTACTTCACTTGGCATAATACTCTCAAGGACTACCATCTTGCTGCAAATGACAGGATGTCCTTTCTCTTGGCTCAATAATATTTGTGTGTGCGTGTATACACCACATCTTCCTTATCTGTTCATCCAACAACAACGTAGGTTGTTTCATTTCTTGGCTATTGTGAATAATGCTGTAATGAACATAGAAATGCAGACATCTTTTCAATATCCTGTTTTCATTTTCTTTGTACATACAACCAGGAATGGAATCACTAGATCATAGGGTAGTTCTATTTTTTATTTTTTTGAGGAAGCTCCGTACTGTTTTCCACAGTAGCTGAACCAATTTATACTCCCACCTACAGTATACAAGTGTTCCCCCTTCTACACATTTTCATCAATGTTTCTTTTGTCTTCTTGATGATAGCGATTTTAACTAGTGTGAGGTAATAGATATCACATCGTGATTTAAATTTTCATTTTCCTAGTATTAGTGATGTTGAGCATCTTTTTTATGTACCTATTGGGCATTTGGGTTTTTTTTTTTTTAGAAAGAATGTCTATTCAGGTTCTTTAGCCACTTTTAATTGGATTTTTTGATTATTAAGTTTGATGCATTCTTTCTATATTTTGGATATTATCTCTTATCCAATATATGGTTTGCAAATATTTTCTTTCATTCTATGGGTTGCCTTTTTTATTGTGTTAATTTTTTTTCTTTTGCTTTCCTGAAGCTTTTTAGTTTGATGTAGTCTGCTTGCTAATTTTGCTTTTATTACTTATGCTTTTGGTGTCGTATGAAAAAAAAAAATCATTGCCAAGACCTATGTCAAGGAGGTTTTCTCCTGTTTTCTTCTAGGAGTTTGTAAGTTTGTCTTATGTTTAACTCTTTTATTCATTTCAACTTAATTTTTATGAGTGGTATAAGATATAGGTCCAATTGTTTTTCTGCATATGGTTATCTAGTTTCTTTAACACCATTGATTGAAGAGATGATCTTTTCCCTGTTGTATAGTTTTAGCTACCTTGTCAAATATTAGTTGACTATGTGGGGTTTGGACTCTGTTATGTTCCATTAGTCTATGGGTTGTTTTTTTTTCTCCTAAAACAGCAGGTCCTCCAATACCATCATTATAACATCAGTTTGTTGTCACATTGATGAGATGCAGTAGAAACATAATTCTTTGTCAATTACCCTATGTAGTCGTTCTGTAAATATCACTTCAAGTCACTGAACCTAGCAATAGCATTAAGTGAGGACTTACTATATCATACTGTTTTAATTACTATAGTTTGTAGTATAGTTTGAAATCAGGAAATGTGATGCCTCCAGCTCTGTTCTTCTTTCTCAAGATTGTTTTGGTTATTTGAAGTCTTTTGTAGTTATATGAAATTTTAGTTGTTTTTTTTTTTCTATTTTAGTGAAAATGTCATTAGATTTTTAATAGGGATTACATTGAATCTGAAGATGGCTTTGGGTAGTATGGGCATTTTAATAACATTAGTTCTGATAAACACTGACATCTTTACATTTGCCTTCTTCAATTCCTTTTATCAAAGAGTTATAGTTTGCATTGTAAAGACCTTTCAAGTATAAAACGTATTCCTAAGTATCTTGTTCATGTTGATGCTATCATGAATGATATAGTTTTATTTTACATTTTTAGACATTTTGTTAATGTGTAGTAACAGAACTGATATTTTATGTTGATGTATCTTGCACCTTTACTGAATTTATCAATTAGTTCGACATTTTTTGTTTGAGTATTTAGGATTTTCTCTATATAAGATCATATCATCTGCCAATACAATAACTTTACTACTTTTACAATTCAAATGCTTTTTATTATTTTTCGTTTTGCTTGCTTGATTGTTCTAGCTAAGACCTCTATTACTATGAGCATCTTTGTCTTATTCTAGATCTTAGGGACAAGATTTCATCCTTTCACAACTAAGATATAAGTGGTGTGTGTGTTGTATATAGCTTTTATTATGTTGAGAGACATTCCTTCTATACCTAATTTGCTTAGGGTTTTTATCATGAAAGAATGTTATATTTTGTCAGTCTCTTTCTGTAACTATTGAGAGGATCGTATAGTTATCTTTCACAGTGTTAATGTGATTTGCATATGTTGAACCATCCTTGTATCCTAGATATAAATCCCACTTGATCATGATCATTTAAATGTGCCAATAAATTTGATTTGCTAGTATTTTGTTGAGAAATTTTACATCTATATTTAGCAGGTATTGGTCTGCAATTATTTTCCCATAGTATTTTTATCTGGCTTTGGCATTAGGGTAATGCTGGCCTTGTAAATTGAGTTTGGGAGTGTTACCTCTTTAAGTTTTTGAAAGACTTTGAAAAAACAGGCATTAATTCTTCCTTAAATGTTTGGTGGAATTCACCAGTGAAAAGCCTATCTGGTCTGGAGCTTCGCTGTGTTGGTAGGTTTTTGATTAGAACTAATGTCTTTACTCTTTATTGATTCGTTCAGTTTTTCTATTTCCTTATGATTCAGTTTTGGTAGGTTATTAATTTCTTGGCATTTATCTATTTCTTCTAGGTTGTCCAGTTTGTTGGCATATAATTATTCATAGTAGTCTTTATGATCTTTTGTATTTCTGTGATATCAGCTGTAAATCTTCTCTTCCATTTCTAATTTTAAATAATATGTGAGTCTGTTTTTCCCTTACACTAGCCGAAATTCTGTGTTTTGTTTAACTCTTCAAGCTAGCTCTTACCTTAGTTGATTTTTTGTTTTGTTTTGTTTATTTATTTTTCTGGTCTGTATTTCATTAATTTCCAGTCTCATCTTTGTTTTTTCCTTTTTTCTCACTTTGGCTTCATTTTTTCTTTTTCTAGTTCTTTGAGGTATAAATTTAGGTTGTTTATTCTAAATCTCATTTCTTAATGTAAACATTTATTACTGTAAACTTCACTCAGCTGATTTTTAGCATCCCATAGGTTTTTGTATATTGTATTTTCATATTTACTTGTTTCGAGATTTAAAAAAATTCCCTTTTGATTTCTTCTTTGACCCATTGGTTGCTCAGGAGTGTGTTATTTCGTTTCTACATGCTTGTAAATGTTCCAATTTTCCTCTTGTTGATTTCTAGTTTCATATCACTGGGGTCAGAAAGACACTTGGTATGATTTCTGTCTTCCTGAATTTGCTAAGACATGTCATGGCCTATCATATGATCTATTCTGGAGAATGTTCCATGTGTATTTAAGAAGAATGTGCATTCTGCAACTGTTGGATGAAATTTTCTGTAAATGTCTGTTAAGTCCATATGGTCTTATGTTTAGTTCAAATCCATTGCTTGTTTACTGGGTGTTTTTTTTTTTTTTTTTTGGGGGGGTCTGGATGTCTATCCATTGCTGAAAGTGGAGTATTAAAGTCCCCTGCTATTATTTTATTCTCTATTTCTCCCTCAAAACTTAGTATTTGCTTAATGTATCTAGGTCTTCTAATATTGAGTTCATATATAGTCATAATTGTTATATACTCTTGAAGGAATTGACTCCCTTTATCATTACATAATGATCCTCTTTGTTTTTTGTTAACATTTTTGGCTTAATGTCAGTCTACTTTGTCCGATATAAGTATAGCTACTTCCACCTCTTTTGGGTTTCCACTTGCAAAAAATATCTCTTTCTATCCTTTTATTTGAGTCTATATGTGTCCTTAAAGCTTAATGAGTCTCTCGTAGGCAACATGTAATTTTTTAAAAAAAATTATCCAGCCACCCTGTGCCTTTCGATGGGTGAATCTATTTACATTTAGAGTATTAATATGTAAGGACTTACTAAGGCCATCTTATAAATGCTTTCTGGCTATTTTGTCGTTCCATTTCTTCCTCCTCCCCCCCCCCCATCTTTGTGAATTAGTGATTTTCTATAGTGGTATGCTCTAATTCCCATTTTTATTTCTTGTAAATCTAGACTTTTGCTTTGTGGTTACTATGAAGCTTGCCTAAAACCGCTTCTAGATAAAACAGTCATTTTAAGCTAAGAGCAGCTTAATTGTGATCACATACAAATGCTCCACTTGTGTATTAGGTACCTGATTTTCTTAGCTCTTTTTGAGTTTCAAGATAGAAAAACATAAAAGCATATTGTTAAAATTGGGCACATTAAGATTACCATGTTTTATGACTTAAGTGAGAAATCCTATTTTAAAAAACCCTGAAGAAAATATTCTAAAAAGGTTTTTTTTCCACATTTACTGAAAGAAAATTCAAAAGCCCAGTTTGAAATTGCTGGTGATGGACAAAAACGCACGGGCTTGTTTGATAGCCTTAATTAGTGATCTTGTAATTGGGTATCACGTCAGTCGTCATGTAACTGGCAACATTCACTGAGAACACATCTAAATCCCTATTCTTTCACTCCATCTCGAACATTGTCATTTATTTGGGTGACAATTCATGCATGATATGATAGCCCTGGGGTGTAATTAATTTTAGCAGTTGCGCAACTTAGTAAAAAAAAAAAAAGCATCACTGGTATCATGTGTGCCTTGAAGGTCAGATGATGCCCACATTTACACCTTTGTTGCGAGACATGAAAATTAGCAATGAACATAAATATACTGATTAATATATGGATGATTTAACCTGATATACTAAGGAAGGTAATCGTATTATACCAGCTGTAGGCATTCTTACTGTCTTCTTCAATGAGACATTAAAGTTATTTTTAAAATGAGAGTTGAGATAAATTTTGAGTTAATAATTGTTACATGAAGTATATACTAAGAAAAATATGGTTCTCTGCTCTACAAAGTTAAAAATATGGTTTGATTGATTTGGTGCTGCTCAAGTTCCTTCAGTGATAGATAGATCTGTCACTCACACATCTCATGTGTCCCCTATTCTTTGCAAAATAGCTTCCACTGCTAGTACCCAGGTCCTCAACATCTTTCCTTTTGACTATTGCCATAATCTCATATCTGGACTTACTGGTTGTTGTTCAAATACTTCTTGAGCAATCTTTCTGAGTTACACATTTGATTCCTGACCCTTCGTTGCAACTTGAGTATACAAATCTAAAATCTGGCTCTATTTAAGGTGATACTAATAATTGTTGATATACACTGGTGGTTTAATAAATTACTCTCATCAGCTAGAAATGTCTCTGTGGTAAGTAGAATGCATGAAGTTTTTAAAATAGCATTATTGAGGGTATTAATAAATAACATTTACTGAGCATTCTCTGTACCCTAATCATTGTCTAAAGATCTTTCTGTGTATTATCTCATTTAATCTTCTCTCAACAATCCTGTAAGTAGGCTACTATAATTGTCATTTCCATTTTATGGAGGAATCAGAGATACAGAGAGATTTATTATTTTGCCAAAGACTAAAAATTAAGTCATGGAGCTGGGATTTGTGCTTATAAACTGAATCAAAAGCTTATGCTTTTTTTCACTAAGTATGAGGGAAGAAGGGCAAGTAAGGAAAAAATCTAGACGCCACTATTTGATGTCTTGTTGTCTGTAAACACATATAGTGCTGGCTATTTGTGGACTCTTACTTTCATTGTTGGCTAATTTGGAAAAATTTGGATTTTTCCTGTTTAAGCAGACTATGTTTATTTTTCAACATTAGTTAAAACTAAAGGGCATCATCTGATATAAATCAACAAATAAGTACAGGCCACTTTGCAGTCAAAGTGAATGGCAAATGTAATTTAATGGCTAAAGTCAGTCATTGTCACATACTGTGTAACTGAGATGTTACATGCATCATTTAACCACTCTAAGTAAAATAACTGTAGCTTGTGTTTTTGTTTTTCCTTTTCCAAGGTTATCTGTAAGAATATTGGCTTTGAACAATTAAATCTGAATCTAAAGTAGATAGATTTGGAAATATTTGTTTTTTTAAAAAAAGATTGTCAACTAATATTCAGTAGTAACCATTTTTAAATAAGTTAGTATTAGTTTTCCTATTGTTAACCTTGCTAATTGAAAGTCGTGTAGTGTTCCCTAGGCAATGTGTCTGGATTGCATTCTGTGTTTTCAGTTGATCTGTCCAGTGGTGATGCCAAATAAAACATCTGGTTATTTAGAAGAGAACTAATTGGAAAAGATTAAAATTGCACAACTTCTGTTGATGAGGCACGACTGCCAGGGTTGGACTATTTCAGGGAGATAAAGCAATGTTCTGTGTATTAACTTGTATATTTTGTTACTATTCTGGAAAGAGAGAGGTAGAAAAGAGTTGGAGAAAGGGTAGGGAAAAGAGAAAATTGGAATAGGATTGTTGATAATGAGCATCACGTGAGGTCATGATGTTTTTGAATATCAGCACTGCTTTAAGTGTTATATAGTCCTCAGATTAGACAGATAGAATTTGGGCTCAAATGGTGGAAGACAGCCTCAAGGATTTCACAGTAACACCTTCTGATTTCTCAGATATGTACTAGGTGTTTAATACATATAATTTCATTTAATTCTATACCTACCTTCAGTTTTGTTGCCATTATATGTGTGAGAAAACTAAACTTAAAAAGAAAACCTTAAAGATTTAAAAAATTAGATAACTTGCTCAATTTGTTACAGCTGTGTATTTTCAAAACCAAAATTATGATTCCAAAGGTTTATCAAAGCCATGTCCTTATACTATCTCTAACAAGAAGGATCTGAAAGCTTTATTTTAGGTAATCTATTCTGTGGAAGTCCTGATTTCAGAGACCTGGTATGGGAATCAGCCCATCTACTGTGTTCTCTTTAGTTCAATTCTGGCAACTATTTTTGATTATTACATTTTAACATTGCCTATTGCCTATGTCTAGGTTACTAGGAAACTTAGAAACAAAACAAAGTAAAACAAAACAAAAGGAAAAACCAAGAGCAAACATCTCTTACATAGACCTGAACCATTCAGAAATTTTGGTTGGTCATTAAGTAGATAAAGTTAGTACTGGAGATAAAAATATTTTTTTCTTTGACATTTATTTTAATAATAGTAGATTGTTTTATCACCCAATTTCAAACATTAGAAACAATGAGTGTCTTTGCTCTTTTATTTGTAAATGTTTGTTCGATTCATTAGAAAATATAAGAAGTAATATCTATTCATTCCTTTATCTATGTTATAAATAGAAAACAGATTTTACTTTAACCATATGAAATCTATCAAAAAAAGGAAAATAGATCACACGTGTATTCAGGACTGCAGTTACCTGAATAGAATGAACTGTCAATAAATCCCATGTATATTTCATATCAGCCTATATAGCATTTGATGCTTTGAAGCAGTGTGCAACATTAGAAGACACTTTTATATGTAATATTTTATTTTCTAACTAGCTTCAGAAGTACTCAAGCAATAAATGTGCCCCTATAAAGAACACTAAAGGTGAAATATTAACAGGGGAGATTGTAATTATAGAATCAGATACTTAAGTAAACACAGAGCATTATGTACTCATTCAAGCATTTGGATGACATCTTTCACAGTGGTACCTATGGTACTTGCTTTACAGGCATGCTAAATTAGCACAAACAAACAGTTGAGTAATTGGAAAAATATAACATTGGCTCTGAATCAAAACTAGTTTCAGCATCTCCTGTTAATTTAAAAAATTTTTGTCCTCATTCTCTCTCTGAATGTGTGCGTGTTTTCTGTGTGTGCTATATTTTTTATAAATTATTTAGTGATCATAATATTTAAAGAATTTCTGTTATACATTGAATGAAATGATAATGATGTGTTTACTGCGTGGAGTTCTGGAGTCAAAATGTTCATATTGAATCTTGGCCCCATAAGGTAATAGATATCTACTCTGGGCAATTCACTTTACCTCAGTGCCTCAGTTATGGTCCAATCTGTAGAATGGGATAATAGTAGTAGTTACCTAAAAGGGTCATTGTGAGGATTAGATAAGTATCTATAAAACATATACTACCTGCTCAATAAATATAAGCTTTAATAATGATGATGATGACTATAAAGCATAAAGAATGATATTCTACATTTCGGAAAATTGTGGAATCAAGAGAACAAGTTGGGCCAAATCTGAAAATTAAATATTATCAAAATATCTTGTGTTCAACTTCTTAATCATACATAGTAGGAAATACATTAAAAATAATTTTAAATCATATGAAATTGACATAATAATAATCAAAACTCTGACAAATAGCGAATTACTATTGCAAACTTAAACAGCTAGACCAGAAAAATCTAAATTTAAAAAAGAGAGGAGAGGCAGGGCAGGAGGGTGAGGGACTTGATAATGAAACCTTGTCTTAAAGTTACTCTTGTTTTTAGATCATGAGAATATTGTCAACCTGCAAATTCATGTGGATGGAGAGGCTTATGCTAATTCTGGGCGAGTGATAAGATTATGCTTTTGACTATCTGACTTGTGGATTCACAGCAAAATCTTAACAAGTGCTAAGCACTGAAAGATTAAATGGTTAAATTTGCCCCCAAAGGACACAAGGCAAAAAACAACTAATCAGGTTATGACTACATGGACAGTTGGAAACATGAGTATCTTGAACATTCTCAAAGTAGCCTACAAAACACATTAAAAACAAAAAAGATTTCCAGAAACTAGAAAATGTAGAATTAGCTAAATCAATGCTTACAGTTGCTGTTACATTGTTTGGGAGCAAGTGAAAATAGTGTATATCTTTTGTTTAAAAAAAAAAAATTGGCTAAATCAACAGATTTATATGAAAAGGAGAACCCATGTCTTTAAACCTAATGCTGTATGTTATCAGTGTAGCAGCAGTTTTCTATTGGTTATGATGTTACTTTGAAAACAGATATAAATTGGTATACCATCTTCTCTCAAATCTAAACTTTCCACCTAGTTTTTAAAGCTCACTACCAAGATATCTACTTCTTAATCTTCCTTTTCTCTTTATGACTCCTCACTTCCCCAGAACCCTCTACCTCCCAGTTTCTCTTCTCTAGTAGAAAAAGCACAGTCATGAGCTTGCACTCCAGTATCAGGCAACCTGGGTTTGAATACTAACTCCTCTACTTGCTACTTTAAGTACCTTGGACATGTTATGTGATGTTCTGTGACAGTTGCCTCAACTTTAAATGGAGGTAATAATAGACCTTGCTTCATAGATTTATTGTCAGGCTTATATGAGTAAATACATGTAAAGTGTATAAAAATGTACCTAGAACAGAGTTAAGTGCTTAAATATTTTTAATTTTGTCAAACATCTTTCCAAGGCCCACCAAAAATAACATTTTTCTTGCTTTGATCCAGAGGTTTATATTGAGACCTACAATTCATTGAATTGGGAACTGGGGAGTCTGAGTTAGCTGCATTTGAAGAGCTATATGCTTCCACTTGTTTGTAGAATGTATGATTTTCCCAGCATTTCTTGGCCTGTTGTACGCCTTCAGTAGCACTGCCCAATCATTAGTAACTGTTGTTGTCACTCCAAGGAGAGTGCCAGAAATTCTGGAAAAAAAAATCTTTTTCTGAAAGACACTGCCTACATCTTTGTTAGTCTGTCTCTATACACACACATGCATACGTTTATTAATAATTTTTACATAGAAATATATATAAATATATTTAAGATATATCTTATTATATATATAATTTTCAACATCTTTTAGGATTATATGTGTCAGGAAAACTTTGATCATTTCTGTGATCTCCATTGCTACAATGCTTACATATACACTTTAAGAATTTACTATTGGTTTTTTGACTTTGGGATTGTTAGGATTTTGAAGGAAGTCATCTATTTTAGGTATATTTTACTTTTTTGCATCACTTGGGAGAGGGTCGAACACAAATTGCAGTTCCATAAAGATTGACTATCTGTACAAACATACACCAAAATGTATACGCACATCGCTCAAGTGTAGTCTCCTGAGTAATGTTTGAGATATTCTAATTTGAACAGAAACATCTGTTTATACATTTACTGTTTAATATCATGTTTTTTAAATTATATTTTAGGACAGAAATAGGTGGCCTTAATGATGATGACTGATTTCATGTTAAACAACATGAAAGCAAATACGCTAACTTCATAGACCTTTCTCTGGTCTTCTGGTAGCCTTATATAAATACCACCTTGTTATTTTTTCTTTCACATCAATGTTGAGAATCATTAAACATAAATTATTTGAGGAAACTGGTGAAATCCTAAGGAAGTCTGAAGTTTATGGTATTATCTCAATGTTCATTCCTTAGTTTTAATGAATTAATCATGACAATGTATAATAACAGTAGGAGAAACTGAATGCTGGAATGAAAGATATACAGAAGCTTTCTATACTATCATTGCAACTTTTCTATACATCTAAAATTATTCCCCCAAAAAAGTTTATTTCAAAAAAATGAATTAGGGAAAAAATTATCCACAAATGTGTTCTTATTTAAAGTTAATTAACTGCAAATAAGCTAAATATCTAAAAATATCTAAAAGATAATTAAATTTCCACTGGCATATTTACTTCATGAAATACAATGCAGTCAATAAGCTTTATTAAAAATGAGCTAAACTCAAAATTATTTTGATACTATATAAGGAGAAAAAATAGATGTAAATAATAGTATGTGTACAGTGAGATTATATCCGTCTAAATATGAAAAGCTAGTACATCAAAGGGTTCATGCTAGAACACTGGGATTCTGACTTGTTCCTTTTGCCAGTTTTCCACATTTCTATAACTTTTCCTCTGGATAATCAACAAAACTGAAAGAAGCTCTAAATAACTGAATTTATCCACCAAGGGTATAAATTATGTTAAAAACAAACAATATTTGATGATGGCTTTCCAAATTTTCTACAAATTTTAATGAAAATGGTTTTTATCAAACAATTTCAGCAGGTGTCTTATTTTAAAGTGTTATTTATTTAGCCAATATCCTATTCTTTAGTCTTGAATACTGGATTTATTTCATTTTTCTTAATCACATATCCTCTCAGCTTCCAAATATCACCTCAGACAAAATTTACTAATTTTACCTGTAGTAATATTACCTGTAGCTGAATACTCTGTTCAAAACTTGTTACCTGGACATTGTCTCATAAGAGGAGTTGGAGACAGAAATAATCTGTGCAAATTAGTATGACTGTCAAGAGTGATCAAATCAAAGTCCACACCGTGATTGTGGGATTGGCCTGGAAAAAGCAGTCATGGCATTAGCATCTCCTTGAGAATATGTATTCTGGCATTGTCATAAGCAGCACTTTTGGGTTTATCTGGAGCCTGACTTCTATCTCCACACTCTCGGGACACCTATGTGTCCTTTTCTTGTATTCAAAGATTCTATCCCAAGTGCAACTTTTTACTTTGTACAACCTGATCATTTCCTTTTCCTATTTCAGTTTTTTTTTTTTGATAAATATAATTTAGAATAGAGAGAAATAAAAATGTAAAGATTACAATGGCTTGTTGATATTGTTCTGCTGTATGTAGATAAATTCTATATGATTTGTTATATATTTAAAAATGCTTTAGAGTACTTGAAACAAATTCTCCAAAATAAAAACAATGCAATTGGAAATAACTTTTTCTTGTCAAAACTTTTTCATAGCTTAAAGTTACCTCATTGGAAGTGTTTCGATAGTAAAAAGGTGATATATTTGTGATGTATGTGTAGCTATGAGAAAATTCTTGACTGAAAGAGGTTCTGGAATCCTTTCATTCCTTGGGGCTAAAGGAAGGTGCATATATTTAGAGGCAAAGACAGAATCCACTGGACAATTTCCACTATCAAATGATAGGTAAGATGTCTTTGGAAATCACGGTGATAGGTCACTTTTTCCTTGGAGGTATTCCATCCTTGTAAGTGAAATGAGGTATCTCAAACCCTCTTTCAGTGCTTGGCTAGAACTTGGACAAGAGTCAGAAAATAGAAATCATTCCAGAAGCCCTTTTCAGTAGAGAAAATCTTTGATTGGAACTCGCCACTTAAAAAGGGTGTGTGTAAAGGGATCCTTGGAAGATATTCAACTTTTGATGAGATAGCTCCTTGGATGATTTTCAAGACCTGGAGGGGTCCATAATGAAGATTCATGCTGCTTCCATTAGTGTATTTTTGCTCTTCATGTTTGCAGACAAAGCGGAGAATCTGTCCAATTTCTTCTTTGGCTAAGGTAGTCTTTATTTTAATAGAAAGGCTAGTCAACTTGGCACATTTACAAATGAGTTGTAAATGAAAGCAAATAACATTTAGATCTCATGGACAATGGGAGATAACTTTGTGTTTGCTACAGCTGTACTTTTATATAAAGGAGTAATATATTTGGAAAATGTTGAAAAAATGTTTTATAGCTGTTAATCACTAGGTGATTTTATGGTTCATATGAAAGAAATTTAGCTGGTATGTATATTTAAAAAAAGAATTATGCCTTTATATATTTCATACAATTAAATATGTCACTTTTCAAAGTTCCATAATATATTTAATTACTAATTGGGAGATTACAAGGAGAGATTACTTTTGGGAGTTTCATCAACAATCATTAATTTGTTCTTAATTAAAATTCAGACAGTCTTTATGTATCTTAATATTAAATATTTTCCATGAACTTATAAATGTATTACAACATATAACAAGTATATTTAGTTATAATTGTTTCAATAGTTAGAACACTATGTTACTTACTGTCATCTGGTAAATTTGTTTTACCTAAATTTGTTACTGTGAATATAATAAAGAACATTATTCCTCATTAAAGCAATAACAATAAGATAAAAAAAAAACCCTATAGAAGTAAAAAAAAAGTCACAAATGAAAAAAGTCACATTTAAGACTATATGACTTGTTATGATTGATATAAATTACAATGCTCTTGGTCTTCTGTGATCCCCATGTATCTAAAAGGCTCTAGGCTACTATAAATGCTTAAATGAAAACTTTTAACAGTGATTAAAAAATGTGTATTAATTAATGACTTCTCAAAATAACATTGAAAATAGTTACTTTTCATACTTAGTGAAATTTAATACACTAGTAACTAGCTAAACATGACCAGTAGGGGAAGCAAATATCAGTATGAACTGTGTAAATTTTAAGATAAAATTGTTTTCAGTCCTAATTAAAAGATATTGTTTCTGTAATTGATATTAGCTCCCAAACTTCTATTATCACACAAGACCAAAACATTTAGTTTCAGCAGTACAATCAATTAAAACCCATTACATGTGAATGATTTACTGTGATATCAATGACATATTGCTTTTTGTGGGTGTTATAAAGTCATAAATTCAAGAGAGATAAGGAAATTAAAATACAAAATCTCAAAATGTCCATTCTTTCAGGAATGTCTTTCTTATACTCTAATCAAAACCAGAGAATCTGTGAATAGCCTCTTTAATAATATAGTTGGTGACTATCCCTGAACCAGTGAATGAGTCCAACATAGTACGTTCAATTATGGCTGTCAATACAACTTTGCTCAGTAGGGCAATTCTAGTGAAACCTTTTAATTCCTAATTTAAGGTAGGTTTCTATACGTTCCAAGAAGGGAGAAAAATATTTCAAAATAATTAGTAAGTCAGATAGAATTTCTGGGGTTCTGTTGAACAAAAATTATATGCTGGTATTCACCAAATGGTTTTCCTGTTTAGATAAGCCATTCAGTCAAAAAATTAAATGGACCATAATAACATTTTTGCTGCTTAGAATTTCCCTACAATGGTTCCTGCCCTACTTTTATTCAGTGCAATGTGAATTCTTATATTCAGAAAGCGCAAAAAAAAAAAAAAAAATGCGGCTTTAGAAGTTGTTGTCTTAAGTGATCTGGCTCTGAGGTAGATTTGAAACGGAATATTCCTTTAGCCAGTGGCACAGACGGACGATTCTGGATGAGATTCTGCCCCCTTGTAGTGGAACGTGATGTACATTTTGATTCCCTGGCATGCCTACACTGACACCCATCTGTTAGGATGGCATTGTTCCTTAAAAAATAATTTTTTAAAGTGGTTTGTCAGGTTCCAGAAGTCTTAGGTGTCTGGCGTATGTATACATTTCTAAAGGTATTTTCCAGAAATTAAAAAAAATGGAGAGTTTAGCTTAGCGTGTTTCCTCTTAGAGAATAGTTTCACTGGTAGGCCATTACAGGCAGTTCTATCACTAATACATGACTTAAAGTATAATATCCTTTATTATGTTTGACTTTGGAAAATTTGCATGTAGAAAAAATTTTATTGAGACTTAGAACAAACATTAAATCACCTTATGTATAAATAATATTTATTGCAGCTGCTCTCTTTCATGGATGGTTATTTTGTTATTCTGTTATTTTTATCAATTCTAAAAAGTATTCCATAAGATGGTTTGTTAGAGAGTAGAACATCCAAGAGGACTGTTGTGACCAATTTTGAGACAGAAATCCAGACCTCATAAACTTGACAGGATAGTGTTGATTGCCTGAGATGAAAAAGCCCAGAAATGGCTTAGGTTAGAGTCAAATGATGGAGATCCTATAGAGCTCTGGAGCCCACAGGGGGTGATTGGATAATTTGGTTACTGAAAAGAAGAACATCCCGTTGCTTAGCTACAGGATTCTGGGTGGCAGCTCTTTTCCCTCTCACATTTCCTGGTGTTTTGTTTTTGTAAATGTAGTTTCTTGCAAATGAGAATGTCTGCATGCAGATGTCCACATTGCAATTGTTCTGATTTGTAAAATGAAACAATATTAGAGAAGGAAAAACTAGGAGATATAAAATTTGTAAAGGAAGCTTTTCCTTGTGCTTCACTGCTTAAGTAGATTAAATCAAGTAATATAAAGCATTGTAGACACACATATTTTGCAAGATGCAGCATTTTGAATTATAGCACTAGAATAAAATATCTTTTATCTTTTAAAGAATGGCTATGTACTGAAAACTTGAACACCTGCTTCGTACATATGTGTTGAAAAACATTGATATCTACTTAATGGAAGGTTTTACAAAAAATAAAATTTAAATATTACTATGTGTTCATGCACATATTTATATTATCTTTGACTACACAAGTTAAATTCTTTATCATTTCTTTACTTTGTATACTAATTCCTATATTAAAATTCTTAGAACTAAGGTAAAACAGAGGTTCCAAATGATATACTGTACCATAACATACCTACAAAAATTAGCACCATAAGTACATTAAATAATGTTTATTTTGAGTGTTAAAAGGTTATTGTTATTTGGTTTAAAGTAACAAAAGACTCTTTATACAGTTCCATGGAAAAGTTATTTAGTTATGCTTAGAAATTCACTGGTAAGAAAGTTGTGAAGTCAATTCAAGTTTATAAAACTTATAATTTTATAAATTAATAAGGAAGGGTCAAAAGAATAATTGGGTTCCTGTATATTTAGATTTTCCTTATTTTAGGACAGTCTAAAACCCTCATATCTTTGGGAAAAAATTTTTTTTCTGCTGTTAATTATGTATGGCACTGGATAAAAAGCATTAAAGCAACAGTGAAAGAAACTACTGTTAGGCTAAAAAAGACAGGAAGCCTTGCATGATAGATCTAAATTATGAAATAAAAATGTAGTTCTTCTCTGTAAAACCACCTCATGTAGACTTTATAATTGATTTGTGCATACAAAGAAGCCTTTAAATTTTGTGCAAAAAAAAAAAAAAAAACAAAACAAAAAACGCCCCAAACACAAACTTAGATTACAACCAGTAATTACTCATTTTATGGGCAAATAGACTTTAGTGTGAAGATGAGAAAGGATGAAATGAATTAGGAAACTAGAAAAGAATCTGAAACTGGCAACTTGATGTCACCAATGTTCCTACTCGATGCAAGATGCCAGTTCTATATATCTTTGTCTCAAGCATCTTTGCACCAAGAGAAAGTAACAAAACATATTTGCAAATAATGAAAAGTAATTTTGAGTGAAATTGTGGGGGAAAAAAAGGATAATAATCAAGAGAATAAATTGACATTGCTGGGCAATAGCTTAGGTATGGTGTAATAAAAGCCCCCATTTTAAATTAAAGAAAATATTTTCATTACAAAAGTTATATGCACGTATATTTGTGGGTGTATATGTAAATATACATGTGTGTGCATGTATATAGTAGGGAATTTGAGAAATAGAAATAACTAATAATACAAAAATTTTCATTGACTCTCCATCCATAAATATTCACTATTAAGATTTTAGTTTAGGGAGGTGAACACACAATGTAAATATCTATATGCCTTACTGTTAAAGTACACAGATGAAACTTACTGGATTTCATTAACCAATGTCACCATAAAAAATAATTTTAAAAATATTAAATCCCTGTTTTTAAAAAAAAAAGAATTTCACCTATAAACAAAAGAATCTGATATGAAAATGGGCTGATATGGAAGACACTTTCTATGGAGAATAGAAATACATGTATAAACTTCCTCCCCCCAAAATAGTTCAGACTCTTCCATTCTTTCTCTTTAATGCACATTCTTTTAAAAAGTCCTATGTATAACTTTTTATTTTCCACAATGTACTTTATGTATTTTTCTTGTCATTGAATATTCTAATATGTTAATAACAGCCTAAATCCTCTTCTTAGGAATGCCAATTATTTCTATCCAACTCAATCCAATGGAAACCTAAGTGTCCTGGTGGCCTCTGTCTTTTTTTCACTTTCTGTTTTTAATGTTATGTTTATCTGGTTCTATGAAGGCGGTAATATCAGCATCTATATTTTGTTATAAAATAGCTGCTTTGCAATTTGCTACTTGTGATTAAGAAGTATAGAAGTCTAAAAACGTACTCGATCAAAGCTTGGATTTTATTTTCAAATGTTATAAACATTCTTATTTAATGCAAGCTTTTTTTTTCATTTAACTCAAGTTGACAAATTTGCATAACTAATGAAAGACAAATAGCCTACCACACAACTCCCTATACTCTAGGTATTTGTACAAATATCTTTGGGGCTATTTATGTTGAATATTATTTATAAATTATGAATGCTTTTTCCCCCTCTTTCTTCCTCTCTTTAGCCCACAGTTATACTGTAGGCACTGTTCAAATTTCCTGCATCCCCATTAAATGACATTTGTACATCTTATTATAAAGAACCAAGCCTGGTGGAGTGATGACAGATGTTTTTTCTAGCTTCCTCCAAACAAGAATGTTAGGTACAAAGTTCCTTCTGGGGGCGGAGGGGGGGGGTGGCTCTGTGGAAAAATTTTTATTTTTATTTTATCTTTGAGTTAGATTGATATAAAAAAAGTTGCAAAAACAAAAATTGACAATAATTACAGTAAAAATGTCAGTACCATTTTAATCAGTAAGCTAAAAAATAATTCTACTTTTAAAGTTTTAAGAAATCATAAAACAAATATTTGAAAATTGCATGTATCATGAATAATAATTTCATAGGAATTTACCATCAAGGAAAGTCATTGCTTTCAGTTTATACTCACAAGAGATGTTACTTAGGAATCATTCATTATATGTAATATTTTTTAAAAATAAGGCAAATTTATGGTATTACACATATTAATGAGGATCTCTTAATCTAATTTTTCTATTTGTAGGCTATAATTAATATGAATCAAAACACAATAAAGCTGTGTAGGAAAAAATCATTAAAATGAGATTTAAAGAGTAAGGGCCAAGCAGGCTTTAAGACTACTTTTGAGATTTACTGAATTCCAACATAGAAAGCCTTTAACAGATTATAAAGGAGAGGCAATGAACAAACAAACGAACCAGTCTCTGTCTTTGTCTCTCTTTTCTCGTGGGATTTTTAAATGATTATTGTAATCTGCACATATTGTAGTCCCTAAAACTTTTCCATTGTTTTAAAATATCACGTATCTTTTCATTAACACCTTGGATCTTTTTAAAGTTAAAATGTTTGTCTTTATAAAAAGCTGTTTTTTCTAAAAATGAAATTTGTTAGATGGAGGTGGCCATATCTGTTCAGGCTGGACCAGATGATTCCAGCAGACAATCACATTCTGGTCCCCATTTATTTACACCCTGCTCTTTCACAGTAGCACACAACAAATTACGGGGTTTTAATCAACACGGGAAAGTTCTTTCCAAATCCAAACAGCTGGTCTGAATAATCTATTCACATTTTATTTAAACAACCTGCTTTCATTTTCTTTTTCTCATGTATTGTTTCTATTCTCAAAAGTACAGTGCCCCATCTCCAGGATGAGAAACAGGGACCTCAATTCCCTAGCAGAGGGAAGTGTAGCATGAAAAAAATGTGTATTTATATTGAACAAATGAGAAAGAATGAAATATTTTTAAACGAAAGGGTAAAATTAAGTGTCTATAGAGAGTCCCAACACTGTTATGCTATTCAGGACATACACATAGCAATAGGACTCTTTTGTTCATATCTCAGCTGAAGGCTGAAAATTTTACTTTAACTTTTTAAATTTTATCAATAGGTAAGGTATCTTCAGTGATATGAAGATACAGGCTTTATTCTGAATTTGTTCAGAAAAAAAAATTTTATAGCTATACCTATGACAAGTTAGGAAGGGCCTCAGGTAACATGTTGAATACAGCTCCCCTGAGCATCTGTTGGTTTTAAGTCTGAGTGGAGTGAGTGTCTAGTGTTATGACAGGCTATCTACTCAAGTGAATCATCTGCCTCCCTCACTATTATTTCAAGTGGGTAATTCATTCTTCACTTACCATCTGAAAACATATTGATGCAGAGTTTGACAGGCAAAGAATAGCAACGAGGCTGCTTTTTTAATGAACTCAGGGCTCTTTCTATATATACAATGTGGGACAAAATGAAATAAGAGCTTTTCTTTTAAGGATGATAATCTATTTTAGAGTCACTTGCCTTTCCAGAGCATTAGCATCCTTGCAGGAATAAGTGTTTAGACTTTCATGATAATGATTTTGAAGGCTGTCACTCATGTGGATGAAGATATTCTGACAAACACTTTTTAATACCCCCTGCCCTTCACTGCCCCACCCCGACCCACCCCAACAAGTCTTATAATGGCCTAGCTAAAATGTACAAGGTATTCACTTTAACCAAGAGGTTATATAGGATGGTGGTGGGAGAAACCATATACTTTGAATCAGACCATCTTGATTTGAACCTCGGAACTAACACTTATTAGCTGTGGGATCTTGGGTGAGTTAATTACTCTCTCTAAGCCACAATTTCCTCTTCAACAAAATGGGATAATAGTGCTCAACACATAAAATCAAATGAAATAACACATATGAAATTCTTGACCTTGTACCTGGCATAGAGTAAGCACTTAATAAATTTTATTTTACCAAGAAATTTTATGGAGAAATGCAACATCAAGCTTTCTGCAAAAACTCACTATAGAATGCCATATATTGCTTTTCCTCAGTTAAAGATTCAAAGTTAAGCTGTTCTATATTATATACATATACCATATATATAAAATCTTTTTCTGTCTCTCTATATATACATATACACATACATGCATGTAAATATATACAAATATAGCCTATCTATACTTTTTTGACTGCTAAAAGAAATTCCATAACTTCACAAAACTTGGATTTATGAGATTGTTAAAAGAACCACAGAAATAATATTGGGGTGAGGGAAGAACAAAAAACATTGGTGGAATATCAACATACCATCTAATCATAACAATGGAGTGCAGTAATGAAATTTGTATATCAAACTTATTATTCTGTCTTCTTCCTGCAAAGCTTTACCTTTTCTGCAAGAAGTTAATATCATCCAGAAAAATATTCTTCCTCAGTCTCCCTTGTTAACGTGTTCCCTTGTTGCACATATAATAGAGGTACAATAGTTTAATAAAACAGAGTAAGTTGACGTTGCCAGCACTTGGGTGTTTGTGTTCACCTGTGACATTTACAAGTGAAGACATACAGAGCCTTCTTTTGTTTCCTGGATAATCACTCAGGTGTTAAAGAAGAATTTGATTCAATTTTAAATGGCATGATTTTCTCAAGCCTTGGAAAAGTAATTGATGCATTTTCTTCTTTTTCCAGAGCTCAAATATACACACTGCAAAGTCATGTCTAACTGTTTAATTTTACAAGATTGAAAATACTGGATTTAAAGCTTAGGTTTTAGTTTAGGTTTATTCTTGATATTCAACCCTGTCTAAACTTTCACAGGCAAATCGGAAATGAAACACAATTGAAACTAAACCAAGCTTTTTCTGCCTGCAAAGGGATCTTAATATTTCATTTTGTGTTTTCAGACTGAATCTAATGAAACGTGATTTTATAGAGTCCTTGTGTCAATTATTCCCCGAATTCCCTCTAAACTCGTCCGTGCATTCAACGTGAAGCTTCATTAAGGATCAAGCCAGTAGTCTTTAAAAAGTACAGGGTTTTGGTGATAGACAGATGGTGGCTTTCATGATGTCAGGAAGTGTCAGATATTATGGTTGGCTGTGGAATGGTGGCTACTATCCAAACAGATTGGGAAACAGACAGAAAGAGCAAGAACACCATTTGTTTTATTTAGATACATTGTGAACAGAAGGAAGCAAGACAGAGCATACTTTTACACATCTTTTTTCCACTCCTTGTGAAAACAGTTTAGGATTTGTTATGTTATATTAGCCCTTTCATTATGCAAAAACATGTGAAAGCCAGAGATGCTGGTAAAAGAATTTGTCTCATTGTGATTTTCTATGAAGTTTGTTTATTTTTATATTTAGAGAATGTGATTTAAAACAAAACAACAACAACAAAAAACTTCCTCTCTTGGACATGTTGAAACCTTGAAACAAAGGGGACAGATATGAGGCCCTTTAAAAATGCTATGCTGTTGAGAGGGTATGAGGAGGTATTGACTTCATGACCCAGATGAGGGCTCTGAGAATATTGTCGAAGGTGCTTCATGAAGAATTGTAGACCTATTTCTGTAAGGATTTAATTCATATTGGCAGCCAGAGGGCAGTATCAGCTCCAGACAAATATGCCGAGTTCCTCCCATTACAGGATTAAAGCTAAGTATTCATCTAGTCCTAGACCTCGGTATAGGAGCTCTGTAATGTATCAATGGGAGGCTTTTTGCTCTTAATCTAAAAGAACATGGAGGTTTGCTTGCATAGTAAACCAACAGAATGCCTTTAAACTCCTTTTTTCTTCTATTTACCTATATTCATCTATTATCTTTTTCCATTCTGAGGGAGATAACATTTTGACATTTTTGTTGGATTAAAGACCCACTGCCGTAATGTGCTCTACAGTTGTGTCCCCAAATCATGCTGATTATATTGGTATCTTGTTTCCTATTGTAGCCCCTCATATAGTTAAATACAAAGGGTCATACTAAAATTTTAAATAAGGAAGGACGTGTGTTACTCAAAGAAATGGATAGTTTTGGGTTACACAGAATCCAAGGATTTGGGACCTGGAAGAACCCAGGAAGACCATTCTGGACTAATGTTTTTCACTCTGTGCTTCACAAAGTCCCGAAGTTTTATAGAGGTGCTTTCGGAGCTGCTGTGGGAAAGGGGGTTGAGTGAGAGGTCAGGACTCCATTCCACTATCTCTTTTTCGTCTAAACAGTGGGTAAATGAAGAGCCTTACCAGCCTAGGGACAAACAGAGGATGGAATCTTGGCTTAAGAGATGAACATTCCTTTAATAGAAAAGTGTAAAACACTTGGCTAGGTCTGAGAGTTGGGAATGATTGAATTTGAATTGCTCCCTGAGTTCAAACAAATGTCAAATTCCAGAGAGGGAAGTATGGGATAGCTGTAATGTATTAAAGTAAATGGGCTGCACTTGCCCATCCCCTTTCCTCCTTGACAGTCCTGCCTCCCACCATGATTTGAATCCTGATGTGACCAAAATACCCAGAGGCTTTAAAGAGGTAGAACGTTCTGGAAATAAGAAATCTGAAAAATAAGAAATCTACCTTCCCAGGATTCCTCTTCCCTACCCACCCCACTCCAAAAAAAAAAAAAAAAAAAAAAAAAAAAAAAAAAAAACCCAAAAAACAAAAACAAACAAAAAAAAAACAGCAGCAAACAAAAAACAAAAAAGCAAAAGCAAAACAACACTGCCCAGGGAGTACTTCAGCCAACAATGCCTAAAGCAGCAGAGGCACTTCTTTTGGAAAAGTCATTTTGTGACTTCTTTATTTGGGGAGTTTTGAAATCACAATATACATGATGAATAACATTTAATAGTTGTTAGTCTTTTGTTCATTAAAATGTAAAACAAACCCCTCAAATGCTTCCTTTCGTTTCTTGAGACAAGCACACAGGAGAGAAAATGCTGAAACATTTACCTGGAAAACCCACCTATGTACGGCTGGTGGGTAGAGGCTGAAGGTAGTCAGGAAAGAAAGGTTATGCAGACCTTTTATGCAAAAGGTGTCTCTTTCTTAAGAGTTAGAGAGTGAGTCTCATATAATTTCTACAAAGTTTTGGTTTATGCAGTAAATTTTATTGCTTTAAATAAAATTAATCCTTGTTCTATCTTGGAAAGGATCTGAACCACTTGACAGGTTAAAATTGTTTCCAGAGAGTGATTTAAATATCTCTGGTTAGGACTCATCAACTGTTGAAAGAATGCTTGTAAGGAGACATGTAGCGTTAGAATATTTGCTAAAGCCATTAGTTTATACCATGGGATTAAAATATCTGGGAGTCATCTTAAATCTCACTTGGACTTTCCAAGATAGGACACATGAATCTATATTAAGGTGTGGGCTCTCAGAAGAGAAAGCATCTGATATATTATTCATTGCTCAAATGTTATTTCATTATTAAGTTCCAAACAACTACATGAAGGGTTATATGTCAATTAAGATGCCACTGCATAGCAGTTCAACTTATTCAGAAAAACAGCTGGGACTTTGTTTCAGTGTAATTAATTTTCTATGAAGATTTTTTTTAATGTGATTTGTAAACACGCACACACACACACAACCTCCTGTTTGAATACTGAATGCTTGAAATAGCTAATTTTAAGCTTTACAAATAAATAAATAAATAAATATCAAATTTTGACAACAGGAAAAAAAAACTCCTCACTTTACAAAAGTAGACAAAATTATTTGTTCAAATCGGCTGGTGTTAGATTCATGTGTTAAATCTAGAGCTACAAACTCCTGACCCAGTATAATTTTGTCGAGATCACATGGGTAATTCTCTGTGTTACCATTCCCAACTTCAGTAACTTTATACACACTCATTGGTTTAAAACAAAATTTTAAAACACATGTTCTGGAATTATACTTTACTGTTGTTGGGTATTTCCAAATCCCATATGCCTACCTGATGGCATGAAACTATTGTATAATTTGTGTATGTATGTATTTGTGTTTATGTGTGTGTGTGTTTTATTTTTGACACCATCCTTTTCTTAAAGTCCTCATGATTTCAATTGCAGAATTTGTGCCTTTTCAGGGAGAAAAGGAGAATGATAGATGCTGACTGTCTCATTTCTGGTTCCCCCAATATCTGATAGTGAGCTGAACCATGGTAAATAGGGAAGAAAAAAAGAAACTCTGAAATTTCTTTACATTCAGGTAATTTGCAGAGATGACATATTAACTCCCCTAGGGAGAATGACAACAAAACAATCATCTACATTCTTGCCATTCAAAACAATCCCCACCTATGGTAAAGTTTTACACTGTTTTTAAATTCCTTTCTCACTTGATACTCTTGAGCAGTGGACTAAAAAATCCCTTGAAGATGGCATTGCTTTAGTTACAATTGTATTTCTAGTTCCTAAGGCAGTGTTAGGTGCTTAATTGTCTCTCAAAATAATGTTTCAGGGAATGAAAGCAATTCTTGCCAGTGGTACAACCCACACAGCCACAGAAAAGTGTGGCTTTTTAAGTTGATACTATCAGTGTGGGTATAGGCAAATTATTTTAGCTTTATAGTTAGGCTTTTACATTTCTCTGCAGATTTTGAGGGCAAAGTCAATCAGGGTGGTCCTGTTGAAGACTATATTCCTTTATCTCCAGGAATTTATTGGCATCAAATGATTATATATATATATATATATATATATTTAAATACCTAAATACCTATATAACATCAACTCAGTAATGACAGGATGATAAGGTTTCATCTCTGAAGGGAGTTGATAGCCTAACATGAGGGCAGGAATCATTACCTTTAGTTGGTCATTAATCCCTGTGAAATATCCTTCCCGACAGTCGTAATTGCTCTTATAAATTGAAAAGTGGAAATATACTTATGGAAGCCTGAATATTTGTTTTCTGCAATTTCAGTTGTAAGTGCAAGGTATTTCTAGAGACTTAATGTTCTGTACTTAAGCTTCTCAGATTGCCTAATACAGGTTCCACACTCAGTTTGCATAGTGGATAAGATTTCCTCCTTCATTTCTAACCCTATGATCAAAGCAACAGTCAAAACCCATTTCATGTGAATGTTATTCTGAAGAACATTTGTACATTTGCCAACAGCCAATCTGCCTTATTACAACATAATTCAGTTTTAACTTCTGTTGGCCTGTTTATATATCATGAGATTTTCTTATAAGAGTATTTTTTATTTTTGTGCCATATAGTGCAAAGCCATATAGTGAGAGGAAAAAACTCATATTCCAAACAGTGTATACCAGCTTGTTTGAAAGGTGTTTTGTTTATTTGTTTTAAAATCATTGCTTAAAAACCATTTCTTTTCAATTACAGTTGACATACAATATTATATTAGTCAGGAATACAACATAGTGATTAGACATTTATATAGCTTATGAAGTGATCATCCCAATGAGTCAAGTACTCATCTAACACCTTACAGTTGTTACAATATTAGTGACTATATTCCCTATGCTGCACTTTACATCCCTTTGACTGTCTTTATAAGTAGTAATTTGTACTTCTTAAACCCTTTACCGTTTTTACACATATCCTCAACCTCCCTCCCATCTGGTAATCATTAATTTGTTTTACATATCTATAACTATGTTTCTGTTGTTCATTTATTTTGTTTTTGTTTGTTTGTTTTTGGATTCCACATATAGGTGAAATAATATGGTACTTGTATTTCTCTGTCTTATTTCACTTAGCATAATACCTTCTAGGTCCATCCACATCACAAATGGTGAGATTTCATACATTTTTATGGCCAAGTAATATTCCATTGTATATATGTATCACATTTTCTTTATCCATTCATCTATTGATGTACACTTAGGTTGCTTCCATATCTCAGCTATTGTAAATAACCTGCAATAAACATAGGGGTGTATATATCTTTTCAAATCAGTATTTGGATTTTTGTCTGATAAGTGCCCAGAAGTGGAATTGCTGGGTCATTCTATTTTTAATTTTTTTGAGGTACCTAATACTATTTTCCATAGTGGTTGCATCTATTTGCAATCTCAGTAACAATGCCCAAGGGTTCCTTTTTTCCCACATTCTTGCCAACACTTGTTTGTTGATATGTTGATAACCGTTTTTGACAGGTGTGAGGTGATAGCTCATTGTGGTTTTAATTTCCCTGATTAGTGATGTTGAGCATCTTTTTTTCATATATCTGTTGGCCATTTGTATGTGTTCTTTGGAGAAATGTCTATTCAGGTCCTCCGCTTATTATAAAAAACATTATTTTTTATTTGCTATGAAGGCTAATGTAATTTATTTATATGAGTATATATAATGACGTTAACAGGTACATGTTTAAGACACTATTCCATAATTAGTGACTTAAAATATTATGGTTTCTATAGACGTATCAAGTTTTCTTTTGTGTGTAATGGCAAATAACTGAAGGTCATTTATTTTAACATATATGTGGCCAATTAGACTCATATGTTATCCCACTTGTGATCAATAACAAACATGGGTGCCACAGCTGGCCACATTATGTGCTGTGCAAGAGAAAACTCACTTGTGGCTGAGTGACTGGACAATTAACTTGGTCACATTTGCAATAAATTCTGAGCAACTGAACCAACATTCCTAGATTATAGAACTTGAGTAATGTGATGATCAGTGGATAAGACCTAGTCTTTCTGTGGAAGTGGCTTTCATTTCATAGGAAAGCGAATTCCCTACAGGTGTCTTTCTCTTCTTTTGTAAGTGAGTAGAAGAGTGAATAGAATTGATGAATCTGGCACAGAGACAAATACTGTTACTCAGGAAAGGAAGACAAACCAAGGTAATCCATCTCTGTTTTATGTTTTATATGCTATTATACTTAGGAAGAATACACAGACTTCTAGATTTTCCTGCTTTGAAGATTATTAAAATATGTTTGAGTTTAAATTGAACAGACATGTTTTTTTTTCCCCATTGCCATTGTCAACTCAACTCACCTGACTTATGAGCCAGATGAACTATTGCTTTTTTTCCCCATCAGACCAGCCATCATGACTTGTGACTTACTCATTATTTTTTCTTTTATTTTATACCCAAAATCACCCTCTGTGTTAATATTTTTCCTTTTGTTTTGCTTTAAACGGTTTCCAATGGGTTTGGTGAACGCAGTGAATGTTTTAGATTACAGCCTTTGAGGGTAATTATTTTAGATTTTTATAATCTTAAAAGAGCTGCCAGAGAAACCACATAGATTTTTGGAAAAGATCAGTGATGATGATAAGAAGAGCACTTGAAATAATACTAGGTGTGAAGCCAGTCAGCTTGGGTTTTAATTTCGGCTCTTTCAGAGTTCAGTACTTGATTTAATGCAGATCACTTGATTATTTTAGGACTCAGGTTCTCAGAAATAATAGGAACAGTCTCAGAGGTATGCAATGAAATCTATCTGAAAGTCTTTATCATGGTGTCTGGCTCCTGGTAGGTGGACAAGAAATAAATGTCTTTAAATTAATATATAGATTTATATGTAAATAAAACAGGTGTTATTTTCAAAGACCAAAGCCAAAAAAAAAAAAAAAAAGGAAAGAAAAAGAAAAAAGAAAACAAAACAAAACAAAATAAAGGAAAACAACATATATTGAGGATTGAACTGCAGTTGATATTATTATAAATTAATATGAAGGTAGGAGTTATAGAAGGTTTAATTTCAAACTTATATCAAACTACATTACATTGGAGAGGTTTTATTCCATCCCTCCTCCCAAGTTAATACTTGCTTTAGTTAGTTTTTGTATCACATCAAGAAAAGGATTAGAATTTTAAATACCTATGATGAGTTGGAAAAATAAACTGCCAGAAATGACAAGCTGAATTTTTCAATAATTTTCTTTGTATAACAAACATTGTAGAGAGAGGGTTTTATAAGATTTTAAAAAAGACTAGAGATTATGGAATTCTTACTATAAATTAGCAATGTAATTATAGTAGCTTAAAAAAGTTAAGAAGAGTATTGTAAAAAGATGAAGCAAAAAAAGAATTTATGAGAATTCACATTTATAAATAACCAGTTCATGAAGCACGTTTGAGTCTTAATTCATTTAACAAACATTAAAAACCCAAATGTGTCAGATACTGAGCTAGTTATGGAATACATTAACCTAGACAGAAGTAGTTCCTTGCCCTCACAGAGCTATGATCCAATGAAAAATATAGCCATCAAAAATATTTTACATATGTAGCAAATTTTATAGAAGAGAAACAAAAAAGAACAGTGCAAGAGGCCAAGGGCTCAGGAGAAAGTTCTCTGTGGTTTGCAAACTAAAAGAATGGTAGTTATTAGTGATATTAGCAAGTGTTCACAGGTGTATGCACATGTGTGTACGAGCATTTGTGTGTGTGCGTGTGGGAGGGAGAGAGAGGGGGTAGAGGAGAGAGTGGAGGGAGAGGGAAGAGGAGAAGGGGAGGGGGAGGGAAAAGTGGGAGAGGAGGAGAGAGAAAGGGAAGGGGTTACATGGAGAGGATAAACTTATGTTCAGACTCCTGAGATGAGCATGTCTGTGGTCTGTGAGGAGAGGGAGAGAATAGGGGTGCTGGAGAGAAGATCAGGGTAAAACGTAAAGGCAAATCTTGAAGAGTCTTTTAAGCCCTCAAAAGCATTAAAGATATTTGTTAAGGAGAGACTACTAAAGCATTTTAAGCAAGGTAATATGTAATATTTTTTGTATTGTTCTTACACTCAGTTTGATAATTATTGTGTGCTAAGTAATATCTACTTTGCAACAACATAAATCACAAACAGAATGCAACACCTAGGGAAGATAAGAAATCAGTATTGCACAGTATTTAACATGTTTAAAATATACTTTTTTAAAAGGAAATATGTAATAAGAAAAGACCATAATATTCTAGGACGGTACTTCTCAAACTGTACATGGTAGAGGACCACTTTCTTCTTTTTTTAATTTGTCATAGACTGACATTTTTATAAAATGAAATAAAGGTGAATTACTTTGAAAAGAAACTTAAAAAAATATACACAATATAAGCCTCGATTTTTTACTATTAGATTCAACAGATATAAAATTGCATTTCAATAAATATAATCAGAACAAAGTAGAGAAAAGAAAGTTGTAAAACCTACACTTTCAACAATGCTTGTTGAAAGCATGTGTGGGTGCTTAAAATTTCTGTACTTGTTTCATCGCAGACCAATAAACAGGTCACAAGCCGCATTTTGAGAGAGATTTGCATTTGGAATTATGTACTGATGATGATACAAAAACTGTTCTCTAAATTTTTTAAAGGTAAAAAAATGAAAAGTTCAGCAAGACATGTAGAGAGGCGTAGAATTAAAAAATTCTGAACTTTTTGCCTATATACCTTCATTTTTATCAAGGAATATTAAAATTTATTTTTTTCTGGGTACAAAATAGCTCCAGTGTCATTTTACTGGTCATACAAGCTACCCAACCCAGGAATATTATTACATTGACATATTCTCACACGCAGTAAGAACCAATGAGTTTGACTCCTATTATTTTCTAGGATATCATCTTAGAATAGCCATGTTGAAAAGCCTCATATTGCTCAGTTTACAGATACATTCTGTATTCTGAGAAACGGGTAAAAGGGTGATTGACCCACTCAATACTAGCTTTTAATATGTTAGATAATAGAAAGCAGGAAAGAGGTTTAAATGAGCAGCCAAATGGATATATGGGTGCCAATAGAAGTTAAAACATTCATTAAATATAGAGAAACAATGAAATTCATTAATTTGAACATTTTCTATATTTCCTTAGGCATTCATTAATTTACTTGGTAATTCAATCCATCTTTATTGAGCATCTGCTATAAGCCTATGACTATGTTGGGAGCTGGGATTATAAAAAATATGACCCCTCCAGTGTGAATATTACCACTATCTAGGGAATTGGGGGGGGGGGGGGAAAACAAATATATGTAGTTGCAATCTGATGGATAAACCATTGAAAAAGCAGTGTCTATTAGAGAAGTTCTGTTTTAAGAAAGAAACTCTTCTTTCTACATTTTTTTCCCAGGACTAGACATGGCATTGTGGAAAGTTTGAGGCTCTACAATATAAAATGATCAACATATGTGTTGCGGGGCTTTATACAATCTCCCAAGCTTATATAATTTCATCAGCCAGTATTCTTAAACTAGACGTCTCAATTTTGCTTTACCTCTTTTCCTATTAGAACTATTCCCTATCATTAGAATCCAATAATAAATTTGTTATCACTAGTAACAATTCTAATGTTAATAAAAATAGCTAATTTATTGATTACCTAACAAGGTTCAGTCATTTTATAATTTTTATTAACAACTGAGAGATATGCCCATTTTACGGATGATGAAATCAAGATAGTTTGCCTAAGATTATACAGCATTTATGTCGCAACCTGAGAATCAAGCCCAGACAATTCTGCTACATCATTCTCTAGCATCAGGCTACCACTGTGATTTTTCTGTAGACTTCCTCCCTGATACCTACAATTTTTGGTTGGTGCCTGCTTCCCAACCATTAACTTTCAAAGACTATATAAATCTGTGACTTTTCCAGGTCTTTATTCTCTGTGTTCTATGCTTCTCCTGAAAGAATCAGTCTGTTACATTATGTTGTAGAACGGATGAACTGTTTTTCTAAATCTGAGAGTATACTTTTTAAAGATTGTAACCCATTTCAAATAGCCAAGTATTAGAGAAAAAGATTTATAAAAATTAGTATGTCCCACTTTGCTTAATATCATAAATTTGGAGAAACACTTTCATTCTCTACCTGGTGTTTGGCAAGCCTTGAGCATTTTAAATTAATGAATTTCTCGACTGCTTGCAGAGTAGATTTAAAACAAAGTTTACTCTTAAGATGTAACTTGAGACTGAGTTATACCACTGTTTTATTATTCCTAATGGCACTGAGTCAATCCACAGATATTTCATCCTGCAATTTTCTACTGTTATGAAAATGCATAATGTTAATCATTGTAATACTTTATAATCTGACCATAAACCAATGTTTATAGTCAGTTAATCATTGTATTACTTTGCTTTAGGTAATTTAGTATATTACCATAATGCAGCAATCTACTTAATATAAATTTTAAAGTGAACACAATAAAAGTTTTATAGCGGTAATGTATTATTTATTCTAACCTGAAATTTCAAAATACAACTAAGTTTGGATAGAGTTTAGATGTTCTGTGGCTTTGGTTTCGTCTATCTTCGCTGGAAGAGGAGTGAGGACTACCCTAAGTTAAAGAAAACAAACAATTAGTCGTGGAGTAGCTGGCACTAATTTCAATCAAGTGAGATAATGCTTATGTTATAAATAACTTCAAGGAATTTTTTACAAACACTTTTAAAATTAACAGTCATTTCAAGACAGTGGAAGTGGACATTTGTTTTCAAAACAAATGTTTATTGAGTAGCTACTATATCTCAAGCACAGTGTTAAGTCCTCTGTTTTACATGATTACTTTTAGTTTTCATAATAGGTCATGATAAAGATTGTGTTCTTGGGACATAAAACTTGGAAGTCTAATAATGCCAAGCTGGGGTCTTAGCTGGGATTTTTAGAAAGCAGTAAAGAAATCTGTAAATTTTGATCTTTCCCTTTATTCTCATATGATAATAAAGAGTATGAATACTAAGGACATATTAATGCCTCCCAACCACCAAAGTCTCAACAAAAGTATCTGACGTATCCCCACAAATGGGAATTGATGATGGATTCAAGAAGTAGAGCATCATTATGAGCCAGAAAAAAAGCTACCTATATGTTGCTCTCTGGTCACCTCCAACATGAATGAAAATCAGTTTCTAGATATCAGTCTCAATTTTAACAAAACTTTTGTAACATTTGCCAGGTAAAATTTTGGTGCTGTAATAAAAATTACTGCGAATTTCTCTGTGATGGCTGCAGTTATGTGGTTAGCTTGAATTTAAAAAAAAATTTCGCTGTCTTCAAGTGATTAAATCTTTTCAGGATTATTTAGAGTTTAGAATTTAGAAGAAGGCATTTAGAATTTTAATATTTTAAGATGTATTCTGTCATGTGAACTACATTTTAAAAAGTGTTAAGACAAAATCTGTCTTGTACCTTTTACTTTCCTTTTTAGTCCCTTCAGAGTATGTTGAATATTTGGAGAATAAGACACATTTGATTGATTGAAAAAAATTTTTTTTCAAAGTCTGTTACAAAATAAAATTTTCTCTAATGAATTCTTGGATTTAGGGATAAAGAAATGAAATAGAAACTGTTCGAGCAATGATTAGACCGTAAATTTCTCTCACCATATTTTAGAAAACAAGGCAAATAGACAGAGTATTTAGAAAAACATAATAAGTTTAAGTGATAAGATTCACTCGATAAAAAAGTTACAATAGGCTATTTAATATGTTTGCAATAATGACCATACTTCACTGAATTTTCTACCTATTAGTTTTGATTGCTAGTGCCTTTAGAAGCTTATTGTGAATACTCAGAAAAAGCAAAATTAGTAATTAAGAAATTAAACTCCTCTATGCCATGTGTTTTTTTCAGCGCTTTAGTTAATAAAAATATATATGTAGGCATAATACTGATATTAATATTAGCTATAACCACAGCAACAGTTGCCATTTATTGAGCATCTATTTTAGGTTCTTTTCATAGATTATTTCCATCTTGAAATTGACTTTGATATGTAGCTCTTGTATTGAAGAGAAAATGGACATTTAGAAACTAACTAGTTTATATAACTGAAGTGGCAAAGCTGGGACACTAAGCTAGAATGGTCCAACTTCAAAGCATATGTTTTTTGGCTTATTTCATCCTGTGTCTCTAGTCACAATAGCTAAATTTGTTCTGACTTTATCCAAATTTACACTGTTCCTTCCAATATGTTTGCAATTTTTCAGTAGACTATGAAGATAGAGTTCAAGGAATTACTTCCTGGTCATGTCAAAATCAGGAAGGAGTGTATATGTGTATGTGTGTGGTTTTAAGTGTGCAAATTTTGAGTCTGGTTTTACATATATAAGGGTGAGATAAAAACAAAAATTACATGCTGGTAGGGATTAAAACTGTTAAGCTTTTGGAAATTGGCTCATTCCTGTGTTTGCTACAACCAGTCTGGTGCTTTGTGTCACACTTCCCTGCCATATGCAGGCACATTGGCTCTTTTCCTAGGGAAATTGTTTATTTTAAATCACACTCGGAAGACACTATTGGCTAAACAGTGGTTATCCCTGTTTTCTGCCATACAGAACCTAATTTTTGTTATTGTTGTACGATTCTAATGGCTTCTTGTGTTCAAGTGACAAATATCCAACTCACACTAGCTCAAGCCAAAACAACAACAGTAAAAACAAAACTGAACAAATATTCACCACAGGTTCACTGGAAGAATTCTGGGGTAGCTCAAATACTGAAGGAACCCCTATAAAATGATGCTGCTTTGGGACCTTAGGAACAAACAAGCAGGCTATGTCTTCTCTAGGCTTTCTGTTTTTCTTTATTGTTAATATTTCCACATGTGTTCATTTTATTCTCTTCTATTCCCCCAAGTACTGAGGAGAATGTGTGTATGGAAGGTGGTGGCAAGGGCCCAGTGGAGAGTATTGGTTCGTCCCTATAATGTCTCAATTTAGGGATCTGCCAGGAAGGAGCTCTCACCATTCTTATTCTCAGACCAAAGGTAAAAAAAATTCCAGGGAATGCCTCTGTCCTGGCTTTGGTGCCCTGCTCTCTCCTGAATGTATTACTGTGACTGGCCTGGTTTACATGCCTAATTCCCAGAATACTAGGATTGACACCTCCTTCCAATTCCAGAGATGGAGCAGGGAGAGAACTGAACCTAGATGGAAGAGAAGGGTTTTCTTCCATAGGAGGAAGAAGAAAGAGTGCCTGATGAACTAAAACAATAGGTGACAATTTCACAGCCACCCTTTCACTTCTTTATGTTAATTTACTTCCCACATCACTTGGTAGATAAGTGACAGATTTGGCTTATAGATTGGTGCTTTACCTACTAATTCAGAGTTGATTGGGGATGTTGTTGAAAACTACAACTAATTAGGTCTCTAGCTCTTATTTTGGTTTTGAATGATAGAAAAATGTATAGAGTTAGAATTGAGGTGAAGCCAAGGCTACTGACTCATATTGAAATTTCATTACTTCTCTGAGCCCCATATTCCTTTAGTTAAATGGGAGAATAATAGTGCCTATGGGATAGTATTTTACATATATTTAGTGATAATTTATAAAAGCTTTTAGTTAAAAATTGCCATATAGCAAATACTCAATGCATGTTAACAGTAAAAGCAATTAACCAAATATAATAACAACAAAAAATATCTCAATAGTTGAAGATAGAGATCAGAGTGAAATTTTCATGTATTAAGATATTCACAACAGGCCTTACTTTATAATGTATGTGTGTGTATATATTCAATATACTAGTTTAGAAGGTGAAAAGCTTATTTTAAATCTGTATGAACAAGGGTTGTAGAATTTCAACAACTGCTGTCAATGTTAGCTCTGTTTTGAAGTTTTCCATATGACTGGCCAGAACTTGAACCTTTATAGTTTTTACATTTCAATCTTTCTTTTTAAAATTTTATTCCACATCTGTATATATATTGGAATCGTGAACCTAGTTACCAAAGCTTCTCTATATGAAGAATATTTTATAAAAATCCATTTTATTTTTAAAAAGTATAAAAATCTACATTTTTTAAAGCTTTTTAGAATATGTTTATATTTTTCTAAACTCCACTTATCTGTAAGTACATGGAAAGAATAGTCCATTTGATATTTATAAAAACTGGGTGGCAAGTCCAGTAAAAACAGTATTTTAAAAATTAGTTTCATATTCAGAATCCATTGAACTAGGTGTATGAGAGTGAAGAATTAGTGCCTTTATTAAAATGCTTCTATTTAAAAAACAAAAAATTACCAGATTTTAAAATGGAACATGTTATTTTGCAAGACACAATTTTTTAAAAATATAATTGTTGACCACCAGATGGCTCCCATATTTTTAAAAATTAGAAACAGTAGAAGTTGTAATCAAAATAAACAGATTTAAAAAGAATATAGTCACATAACCTTGAAAAGTCAAGCACATGAAAATAATTGAAGTCCCATAATTTTTGAAATTTTTTCTCTTTAAAAAAATGTATAACATATATAGGAACATACAATGCACCTTTCAGTATTTTACTCTGGTCTTAAAAATACCATGCTATTGGTATTTCTAGATAGAATAAATACTATATGAAAAAACTCAAAACATTATATGATAGAATGGTTTTAGTATTTTCACACTGTTTTAAATAACAGAAATGTCCTGTCTCATAATTAATATAAGGACAAATCCATATGCTTTTGTGCTTATAGATTTTTCCCTGTGTATTATTGACATGGTATCTTCAATACACCACCTCTTTATGCAAGTATCATTCCATGGTGCATTTAACAATAATGTCACATTACAAATTAAGATTTCTTCATAAAAGCAAAATAATTTTGACCTGTGTCAACAGTGGAGTCAATCCCCGATGCGAGATGCATTGTGCATCACAGTTCAACTGTCACCATTGCTGATACCACAGACAATGTTTTGAAGGATATTTTATACCAGTTTTAATATGTAAGCTATTAAGATAAAAGACCCTGCACTCGTCGCTCTGACAGCTTTTTAAAGGCTAAGCTGCCCAATTTGTCTTTCATTAAAAGCTCTAGTGTAGTTTTGTGATATGTAGTCACTGAGCCGTTGAGCTTTCAGAACACACAATTCTATTTTGGGAATTTTTTTTCTTGTCAATAAAAAAGGCATATGCTTCAATGAGTCATCTTAACAGAGCAAACTCACAAGAAGGAGTTGACCTGTACTTCCGCCTGCCACTAAATTTTCCCTACCTTTTCTTGTTAGCACAAAGCTTGCCCCTGTGCCTCATACCACAGAGAAACCAGAGATGTGGACACAAGGTCTCTTTAGCCCATATGGTTTTATTTGTGTTCTGCTGGCACAGTTATAGTCATACAGTAACCAACATAAATTTTTAGTTTTATTATCACCTCTAAAAAGAGACAGAAATGTGAAAATTGAAGCCAGAAGGTTTGTATCACAGGATTAATTAGGCAGGGCCAACTGGAGTCTCGCTCCTCCTGGCAGCGAGTGCCTCAAGAAGGTGCCTGCCTTCAATTATGGAGCGCACAAAGCAATTAAAAACCCTGTTTCTTTTTCCTGAGGTGTTACTTGTTACTTGATAAATCTCTTTTTTAAAATTCTCTGGGGATCTGAACTGGCTTGAGGTGCAATCTACCGGGGTAGATATTCATGAAAAATTGATTTAGCTCTAGCCTAAGTGCAATAGGTTTAAAATAAACCTGAAAGGAATGAACAGTGTGTTTCTTGGCTGACATTTTATTGGCCATTTTTTAAATGCACAAAAGACTAGATAATTAAGAATTGAGACATTATGGATCTTCACCAGGAGATATGAATCGAATTGGTCAGCTATCCCAGGCATTTTATCCTAAGTCACGCTACACATTTGATTAACCTTTTTCACAGGGCGATTTGTACAATTCTATGGACAACAATGTGGTGTGCATAAGTCAGAATTAAGTGCGTGCTTCCCAGAACCCACATCCCCTTTCTAATAGAGAATTGGCTCTATATGAAATTATATCTTTCTCCCTGATTTATGTCCCAGTCCAGTGGGATTTGAAACTTAGATCCGTTGTTCTGTTTTCCAAAAGGAACTTTCCTTGCTTTTCACGGTGATTTTGAGAATTACATTGTTTTCCTATTTAGAACTATTTGTAAATATTCAGAAGTAAGCTTCACTTGTCTTCTGTACAGATGGTTTTGCAGACTAGTATTTTACCACTAGTACGTAAATCACCTAGCTAACCCTTTCATCTGAAATATAAATAATTTAAAATATGCAATAAGTACAGAGTAACTGGTACAATGAATAGTGCTCTACCAAGACATATGGGCTTAAGCTTCATCAGTGATCTCATACTTCCTGTTGAAAAGAGATGCAAAATATTTTTTAAATCAATAAGATAAAAGCCATGGTTGTAAATAAAGGAATGAGACTCTTTCATTTAAAAACCCTATTATGTACAATTTAGTAAAACAGAGGCAGTAATAGACTTTGGTCTGTTATTTTCTATTGTTTGTATTTCTGAATTTAAAATATAAATTTAAGAATGTTAATTATTATAAAAATATTTTACTTTCTCCTTTCCTGCTGTTTTCTTTCTTCCTCTTAATTTTGAATATAATGTAAAGGTTAGGCAAATTATTTTAAAAAGATTATTTAAATAAAAACCTATTGTAAAATATTCTAATTGGTGATTATAATAAAAAACATTTACAGCCATTAGTAAAGATAAATTTTGATAAAATATGACTTGAAATCTAGATTCTGGTCACTCAAAATTCTGACAATTTCTATTGAGATTATAACTTATGGATTATCTATCCTCTACCTGTCTACCTATCATCTAATTTCTACTTCTTAAGAAAAGAATGATATTTTTTGACACAGCTTTGACACAATATGTTTTTTCCTTCTTTGTGTTATGATTTAATAGGTCTATATGCTTTTTAGAAATGCTAGAATGATACTACCTTGAGAAACCTGAAAAGGTGACAGAAAATATTTGCTATTTTCTTATATTTTGGGCTTGGCTTAAAAGTTTCAGCAATAGGTACCAGAAGAGACACATGGTCTATTTTCTATTGGTCTTAGTGAAAGAAGCTACATTGTCTTTTAAGTCAGGGGTCCCCAAACCCCAGGCTGTGTACGGTACTGGTCCATGGCCTGATAGGAACAGGGCCACACAGCAGGAGGTGAGGGGCGGGCAAGCAAATGAAGCTTCATCTGTATTTGCAGCCGCTCCCCAGCGCTAGCATCACTGCCTTAGCTCTACCTCAGAACATCAGGCATTAGATTCTCATAGGAGCATCAGTTTGTGGTGCCAACGAGGTTGGGGACCACTGTTTTAAGTGAAGCAGTCTAAAGTATGCAGTCTGCGACATAATAATTACTTCTATTAGGATCTTGGCCATGGGTGGGTCTTTGGGGACATAAGCTAATTATGAGTCTAAGGTCCTTTCGTGATCTTTTGTCTTCTCTTTTGAGCTCTTTACTATATTGTTGTTTTCCTTAAAGTTCTCTAATGTGGTAGATTGAATCCCAGGTAGCCTAGAGATCCCACCTCCTGGTATCTAAGTCTTTATATACTCCCCTGGCCTTGAGTATCGGTAGGACCTGTTAACATAAGAGACTTCATTCCAGTTATTAGATTACGTGTTATGACAAAGATGAAGGAATTTTGCAGTTATAATTAGGTTTCCTACTCAGTTGATTTGATTTAAGTTAATCAAAAGGGAGGTGATTCTGGATGAGCCTGATAATTAGGTGACCCCTTTAAAGAAGGGACTAGATGTCAGACTTAAAGCAGCAAGATTCTTTCTCTCCTGCTAGTCCTGAAGAAGCTACTGTGAATCTCACAGCTACAAGGAAATGAATTATGTCAACAACCACTTAAGCTTGAAAGAGGAACTTGAGCTTCAGACATGACCCAAGCTTCAGTCCACACTTGACTTTTGCCTTATAAGAACCTGAACAGTAAGCCCAGCTATGTTTTTTGACCTCTGACCCTTAGAAATTAGGTTATAATAAAGTTTGTTACATAGCAATGGATGACTAATATGTCCAGCACTTTTCATGTCCTAGACATCTGGTTCCCAAATATTACTCAGGATCTTAATGCTAAAATATATTAATTGGTATTACAGACCACACTGGGAAACTCAACAAATAATTGGCGACTTGCTAGAAACAATTAACTAGGTCTCTCAAAGACTTTCTTTTTCTAATATTCTAAGTGATTTTCTAAGAAGAATTAACATAAGCAGTATGTGCAAAACTTCTTAACCATTCCGCCCCCCCCCATTGGCAACTTAAGAAAGTGTTCTAATGAATCTCCTTCAGAAAAGGAACTTTTGGGTCAATTTATCATTCTAGTTTAAAAATCTATTATACCTCACTCTGTAAATTAGGAATCTGCTACTAGACCTGAATGAATAAATATAATTTTAACGGTGCTAGGAGAACAATGTGCTAGACATTCTGGAGTATTTTTATTTTTAAATAACATTGGAAACCACAGGGCTTAGACCAGAAGAAAAGTATCCCTATTAATGAAGATTTTAATCAATTCCAAAACAATTATTCTATCTACTGCAGAGTTGTTAAAATTCAAAATTATAAAGAGAATTTAAGTTTGTAATCTGGTTACGTCTTTGCTAAAGCCATGATCAATTAATCCTTAGCCTATCATTTGGTTCCCCGAGGTAGGTGTCTGCATATGATAAAACACATAGGTCACAGACTTTGTCCCCAAGATTTTGAGCATGGCATTTCTTTTAAATGAAATGGTTGGGAAGTGAAGGATATTGCAAGGGAAGAGTTTCCGTCTCTTTAGCAGCTGAGCTATTTTTCAAGCCTGTCTTCCTTTAAACTAATAAAGTTCCCAGGGAGTCAATTTGCTTCCCTTACCTTCTTAAATTTGCTTGTTCCCACTGGGCCTTTTGAGATCATTGCTACAGAATCGATGTGAATAATTTCTATATCCTTTTCTCCTTTTTTGTTGCCTCTGCAAATAGCATATAAGTCTGAATGGCTGGAAAAATAAAATTAATGCAAGTGAGTACCAATTAATAATGTTTAACTGAATTAATTAAAACAGTATGTCTTTTACTTTATTTTTCCTTTGGTCTAGACTTTTAAGCAACCATTTGTAATATTAGACTCATTTACAGCAGTTTGCTTCCTAAGAATTTTTGTGTCTTGTTTGTCATTTACATGAGAACAGTAAATACTTAGAATATTCTAGAAGCATATTGTAAACTCGAAATACAGCGTTTACAAAAGTATCAACATTTTGAGGCATTCCTAAACTTCAATTTATTTAAACCATCAAGTTGTACAAAGATGTTAGACACTCTTAGACACTCTCTTTTTACTTAAATTCTTGATGATCTGGTATTGTTTTCAGATATAACAATAGTAGTTCTCCATTCCCTGAAAACCATAATAATAAATTAGAAGATATATTTGTCTATATGTCTATGCTATGATTTTGTTACATACCAGAGGGGACTTCGTAAGTAAGAAAAAAATGGAACTTTATGATAACTTTAATTCAGGATTTCTCAAATAAATCTCGAACCATTGATGTTTGAACCAATAATTTTTTCTTCTAGGGGCTTGGCCCGTGTATTGGGGGATGTTTAAGAGTATCATTGGTCTCTACCCACTAGATGCCAGTGGCACCCCTTCTACTTGTGACAGTGTCTTCAGACATTACCAAGTGTCCCATGGGGGACAAACCCCTTCCCGGATGAGAACCACTGTCTATTTATACACCTTCTACAATTTTAAAATTGATTGGCTTCATTTGGATCTGTGGGCATTTGGTTAATATAATTTTGAAGTTTTCTCTCATTATTACTGAGTTGGTGCTAAGTAAGTCAGACAGCATTTTTGGTATGACAATTGCATTTTTGTTTGTTGTGTCTGATCCATGTTAACAATTAGGACACACATCTAAAATCATTATCGAGTGAAAAGTGTTTAAGTATTGCTATCTGGTACTTATTTTTTGATGCACATATTTTAGCTTTGAAAGCACTTAACAATTTTCAAAATACTGAGGATGCTTAGGAGTGTGGTGGTTGGCAGCAGTTGAGCCAGCACCAGCACAAAAGCATATTTGGGAGACTCTTTGAGCTTATGAAAATGTCTTGATTTGCTCTGCTTGGGCTAGAAATGAATGAATGGACATTTGCTTGCTTGAAATAAAATTACTCTGTCCATGTTCCCTTTGCTTCCTTTTCTTTAACTACAGCAAATGGAGTTGAGCAAATGTTTATGCACTAAGAAAAATTCTGCTCTGGTTTATGCTTTTGCCACTTAAGGTCTTTAGAAACAAAAAATCTTATATGCTTTTATTTACTGGTCATAGAATTTTAATTTATCTTCGTGGTTGCCTGAAAATTAAAAGTTCAAAGTTCTGAAAGAGAACAGGATGAAAATCCTGTTTCGCTAATTTTTCTGTAAGACTTAAAGGGGAAATGGATTGGAAAAATAAAAAAGTTGGCTAGTGGCTTGATTCATCCAGGTTCAAGCATATTTACTTCTTCAGACCACAAGGAATTACAAGGAGCAGGAGAGGATGAATCTTTTCTTTCAGGATTTCCCTGGGGAAACTGCATTCATCCTGAAGAAGGACTTGCTGATCTTTAGTGTCACATATCTTTCACTTCATATCCTTGAAGTACTTTCCCCAAAGTGCTTCCCACAGCACTAGGGTATCTGGATCAGACTGGCTTCTGCACATTATATTCTGTGTTCAGGAAGTTCTTCTCTTTAACCACCCTACACTAGTGTTAATCCCAAATTACCAGAGTGTTTTTTTTCCTTGCATACTCTTCCAGAGACAGGTGCTTTTGTTTGTTTGTTTGTTTATTTGTTTTTGCTATTCCTTGATCTTAGTTGACTATAGTAAACCATTCTATCAGACATGTTTTCACATCTTTGAATCATCTAGTGAAAAAATCACCATTCTGTTCCTCTTAGGAGGCTCTTCTGTATGTGTGTAAACTCATGGATTGACATCTACTTGGGAAAGGCAATATCTAACTTTACCCCAAGTCTTAAGTACCCATAACTTTCTCAAAAGCCTGTCAGGCAAAACTTTTGCATATTCTTCATACCAATCAGTAGATACTTTTAACACTGCTGGATGTTACTCCAGGAATTCTTCCCAAAATAAAGGATGGTCTCAAAGAATAAATTTCACTGTTGACCTTAGAAGAATTTGCCTACAATTTGAAAAGGTAGTGTTTGAGCTATAAAATCTTAAGATTAAATCTCTACCATAGATTCTATTACATGCATTTTAACAAGGTCATTTTGATATGTCGGTATATCATTTCATTTGGATTCATGATATGGCTAAATTATTACAAAGTCTGCTTTGCAATATAATGTTCTTTTGAGGTTACTGTGTGTATAGACAATGGACATAGATAGTGCCTAAATGGATGTTCTGTGGTTTGAGGGTTCTTTCTGAAGAGAGTAAAATATTACTCACTTACACTTTTCTCTTCCCCTAACTTTTATACTTTTCCCCTTCTCACCAGCATTAAAGGTAATTTAAATCTTTCCAGATCTCACTCCTTCTCTCCCTCCCCCTCCCCCACACATACCAGCATCTTTCTGTCATCTTCCTTTCTTCAACAGAATCTATACTGTTTCTACTCCTTTACTGTTCATTTTTCAACTACCTTTACCTCTAACAATCTGGCTTCTCTGTCAGTTTGCAAATCCATTTTTGCTAAGGCCACCTTTGACTTCTATGTCATTAAATGTAACAAGCAATTATCAGTTGTATCTTACTTGATCTCTCATTAGCACTCACCTCCATAGCCCCTGTCTTTTCCATTGGCTTACAGGTCACTTACAATCTCCCAAATTTTCTTCTATCTTTATGAAAATATTTCAGACTTTGCTGCTGGCTTCTGTTCCTCTGTCGAGCAATTTTCACACTTCCCAGGATTCAAATCTCATCCATTATTATATGGCTCTATTACCCCTCAACACAGAAGACTCCTGTTTCAGTTATTCATTGTAAAACAAACCACTCCAAAATATAATGGCTTAAAACAACTAATCATATTTCTCACTGTGTTAGTGTTGACTGAGCTAGGCTGCCTTGTGTTCTTACTTTATACAATACCAGCTTTGGTTGTATCTGTGGGCTCAGATGGCTGAACAGCCAAGGTGACCTGTTCACATGGCTGGCATTTGATACTAGTTAGTGGCTTGAGTTTATCAGAGACTGTCAATTGGAACATCAACATGTGTCCTATGCATGTGGCTTGGGCTTTGCACAGCATAATGGCTGAGTTCCAATAAATGTTCCAAGAATGAGAAATCCTAAAAGGAGGAAATAGATGCTATAACTTCTCTTAAAAATATGTCTGTGATTGGGACTCTGTCACTTCCACTACATTCTATTTGTTAAGTTGTCAGGAGGCCAACTCAGATTCAAGAAGGAAGGGAAATGAACTTCACATGTTGATGGGAAGAGTAATGAAATTCTTTGACCATTTTTAGTCCAGTTACAAATTACTTAAATTTATTCTGTATGTAAAATACCCTCAAAATTCCCTAGGATGGCAAAATCTCATCTTATGACTGCTTCAAGCTCAAAGTCTAGTATCTCATTATTTAAATTGGGGCCAGATATGGATGAGGTTCTTCAGGCTCCTGTTGATATGAACAACTATGAACTAGATGACAAGTTATCTGGCCCCCATAAACTCATTATGCAATGTTGAGACAAAGAGCAAAATTTAATAGATACTTTCAAAAAGCGAGGCAAATAGCAGTTATTGGTTCATAGAAATCCTGAAATTTAGCTGGACATGTCAGTTCCTTGATTGTGGCTCCTTTTGGATTTCTTGAATTGAATATGTCTCTTGGCTTTACCCACTGGGCTCCTGGTCCTGCTGCTAGGTAGCTTTCTCAGGCTGTGTCCTGCTTGCTGGCCGTTGAGAGTCCCAAAGACCTGTCTTAATTTTAAATTATTAGTGTTCTTTTAAACCAAACTAGTATAACCCTGTAAAACTTTTGTGGGCTTCCTAAGTATCAAAATATAGTCCATTCTGTTAGACAAGAGACCGAAATTTCGTTGACAAAGGCCCTTCTCTACCTTGTCTAGAAAAAAAGTTTTGAAGAGGCATGGTCTTAAACCTTTCTGTTTTAAAGGTTTTTTTAGCCACACAATTGACATTGTGATTCTGAGTGCATTTTCACTGGCAGTGTCATAGTATGTCTTGTAGAATAAACTAGATTAGAAAATAATTTTAATAATAACAACTTTCCAATTATTTACAGCTTATTTATTTTGGGGTTGGCATACATGGAAAGGGGTGACACTGGCAGCCAATCTTAATCTTCAGTGACCTAGTGACAACAGATCTCTTGTTTAGGGAAAAAAGTGCAGGATTAGAATAATCTTTTGTTATAGGTAGAGTTTTCAGAGAAAATTGTAAAGCATTTTTTAAAGGTTTTACACTAAAGGCACCCTCCCCCAACCTACTTGTCACTAGTAACAAATCAATGTTTTAAAGTATCTTAAAATTTCCTGAAGCATGAAGCAGCATTTTTTAAGTTCTTCACATCAGCTCTTTTGAAAGGATATAATTACATAAAATGATTTGCTATTTCTTCTGTTACTAGATCAATTATTAATTTAAACTAGAGCTGTATTTTTATGACAATTACCATAGACAGATTTATAAACAAGATAATATCTATTACTTGATCAAAATTCAATGTGCAAAGTGTTGACAAAATAAGCTTATGACCACATTCATCCAATCCTCCCTTCCCCCAGCCTTCACCTCATGACAAACAGCCAGAGGTAAATTTCTTCCAGAAAATGGCACAGTCTTGTGTATAAAATTTAATGATAAATATGAATTCAAAAAATTATCACTAAAAAAAGTACAGTATAAAATTTAATGATAATAATTCCATTACTTAAAAATTTTTACTTAGACATAATTAACATATAACATTATATAAGTTTAAAGTGTGCAACCTGTTGATTTTATCTATTTCTATATTGCATGATGATTATCATCTCTACTATGTCACATCATTATCATTTCTTTTTGTGGTGGGAACAATTTAGATCTGCTAAGCAGATTTGAAGTTTATAATACAGTTTTGTTGCCTATGATCGCTATGCTGTGTATTAGGTCATCCAAACCAGTTTTCCATTGATTGCAAATTTGTCCCCTTAAACAACAGTTCCCCAATCCCCTCATTTCCCAGCCCCTCGTAATCATCAGTCCTCCTCTCTGTTTTTATGAATTTGGCTTTTTTAGATTCCACATGTAAGTAATATTACACAGTATGTCTTTCTCTGACTTACTTAACATAATGTCCTCAAGTTCTTCTCATGTTGTTACAAACAGCAGTGTTTTCTTTCTCATGGCTGGATAATATACCATTGCATATATATATATATATACATGACATCTTTATTCAAACATCCATAGATAAAGACATTTTAATATCTCTCGTAAACAATGATGCAATGATATGTGACACACATAACTCTGAGATAATAATTTAATTTCCTTTGGAATTTACACAGGAGTGAAATTGCTGGGTCATATGGTAGTTATATTTTTAATTTTTTGAGGAACTTTAATACTGTTTCCACAGTGGGTGAACCAATTTATAATTCCACTAACACTGCACAAAGGTTCATTTTTTCCCACATCCTCAGCAACACTTGCTATCACTCTTGATGTATAGCCATTCTGACAAAAATGAGGTGGCATCTTGTGGTTTTGATTTGCACTCCCATGACAGTTGGTATATTAAACACTTTTTAACATACCTATTGGCCTTATAAATGACTTCTTTGGGAATAAAATGTCTACTTAGTTTCTCTGCCCAATTATATTGGATTTTTTTTGTTACTAAATTGTATAAGTTATGTATTTTGGATGTTAATCCTTTATCTGATACATGGTTTGAAAATATTTTCTATTATCCATAGGTTACCTTTTCATTTTTTTGGATTTCTTTTGTTTTGTGCGGAAGCTTTTAAGTATGATTTAGTTCCATTTGTTGATTTTTGCTTTTGTTGCTTGTACATTTGATGTCACATCTAAAAAGTCATTGCTCAGGCCATTGTCAAGGAGCATCATCTCTGTAGTTTCATCTAGGGAGTTTACTGTAGGAGATTTATGTTTAAGTCTTTAGCCCATTTAGAGTTCTTTTTTTGTGAGTGGTATAAGATAGGGGTCAATTTATTTTTTCTTGCATATGGTCATCCAATTTCAACCCCATTTATTGAAGAGATTATCCCCCCCCCTTAAATGTTCTTGGCTCCCTTGTCAAATATTAGTTCACTGTAAATGTGGGAATTTATTTCTGTGATCTCTATTCTGCTTCATTGGTCTTTGTGTCTATTTCTATGCTTGGACAAAATGTTTAATTATTAGAGCTTTTAAGTATAGTTTGAAATCAGTATGATGCCTCAGATTTTGTTCCTCTTTAGTAAGATTATTCAGTTATTCGTGTGTGTGGTTCCATACAAATCTTTTTTTCCTATTTTTCCAAAATATCAATGCAATTTTGATGGGAATCATGTTAAATCTGTAGATGACTTTGGATTTTATGAACATTTTAACAGTATTCTTCCAAGCCATGAACACTGTATATCTTTTCATATGTTTGTTCTTCTTTAATTTATTTCAGTCTTCAGTTTTTTCTTAGTTTTATTGAGGTATGATCGCTATACAGCACTGTATAAGATTATGGTGTGCAGAAAAACAAAATGACTTAAATATATCATGAAATGATTACTACAATAAGTTAGTTAACATCCTTCATCTGTTATAGGTACAAAGATATGTATGTATATTTTTCCTTGTTATGAGAACACTTACGGTTCACTTAACAACTTTATGTCATATAAAAGTTTAGCAGTGTTAACTATAGTCATTGTGAAGCACGTTATATCTCTAGTACTCTTATAACTGGAAGATTGTGCTTATGACCACATTCATCCAATCCTCCCTTCCCCCAGCCTTCACCTCTGACAATAACAAATCTGATCTTTTTCTATGATTTTTTTAAAAAAAGATTCTACATATAAGTGAGATTATGCACAGTTTTATCTTAATAGTGATCTGTCTGAATTCATTTAATATAATGCCCTCAGGTCCATCCATATTTGACGTGCAAGTGTCAGGATTCCCTTATTTATTTATTTATTTATTTATTTTTGGCTGAATGATGTTTCACTTTATATTGCTTCATTTTATATTGAAACATAATGTTTCATTTATATATACATATATATAATTACAACTTTATATGTTGATGGACACTGAGATTGTTTCCATGTGTTGGCAAATTGTAAACATTTGTTTCTATGGGGGTGCATATGTTCCTTTGACATAATGTTTTTTTTTCTTAGATATATTATTAGAAGGAAAACTGCTGGATCATATGGTAGTTCTTTTAATTTTTTGCTGAAACTTCATACTGTTTTCTGTAGTGGCTGTAGCAATTTAAAATCTTACCAATAGCACACTTAAGTTCCCTTTTTTCCATATATTTGCCATCGTTTGTCATCTTTTGTCTCTTTTATGCTAGCTATTCTAATAAGTGTAAGATAATATCTCTTTGTTGTTTTGATTTGCATCTAAGTGATAATTAGTGATGTTGAGCACATTTTTATATACCTGTTGGCCATTTTGGTATCTTTTTTGGAAAAATGTCTATTCAGTCCTTCAACAATTTTTAAATTGGATATTATTATTCGATACATATTTTTCTATTGAGTTGTATGTGTTCCCTTCATATATTTGGATATTAACACCTTATTGGATACATGATATGCAAATATTTTCTTCCATTTCATATGTTGTCTGTTGTTAAAAGTTTCTTTTACTGTGCGAAGCTTTTTAGTTGAAGTTCCCACCTGTCGAGTTTTGATTTAGTCGCTAGTGCTTTAGGAGTCTTATGCAGAAAATCATTGCCAGGATGCATGACAAGAGCTTTTTCCTCTGTTTTATTCTAGGAATATTATGGTTTTGTATCTTATATTTAAGCTTTTAAATCATTTTGAGTTAATTTTTGTGAGTAGTGTTTAAGATAAGGCTCTAGTTTCTTTCACGTGACTATTCAGTTTCACTTGTACTGTGTAATGGAGAGATTGTATTTTCTCCATTGAGTATTCTTGGCTCCTTTGTCAAATCTTAGTTGACTTTATATTCTTGGATTTATTTCTGGGCTCTCAATTCTGTTCCCTTGGTCACTGTGTCTGTTTTTAGGCTAGTACTATACTGTTTTGATTACTATAATTTGATAATATAGCTTGGAATCAAAGTATGATGCTTCTTGTTTTTTTTTTTGTTGTTGTTATTAGGATTGCTTTGGTTAGTTGGGGTCTTCTGTGGTTCCATAATAATTTTAAATTTTTTTCTTCTGTTAAAAAAGCTTTTGAAATTTTGATAAGGACTGCATTGAGTCTACAGATGTATTTGGTTAGTATAGACACTTTAACAGTATTCTTCTAATTCATAAACATATATTATCTTTCCACTTATTTATGTCCCCATGCTTTCTTTCATCAATGTCTTGTATTTTTTAGAATAGAGATCTTTTACATTCTTTGCTAAATTTGTTCCTAAGTTTTTTTTTATTGATTTCAATGCCATTATAAATGGGATAATTTTCTTTCATTTTTAGATATTTTAGATATCTAAACGTTAGATAATTTGTTGTTAGTGTATAGAATTGTTACTGATTTTTGTATGTTAATTTGTATCCTATAACTTAACTGAATTTGTTGATTATATCTGACAGTTTTGTGGTACAGTCTAGAATTTTTTTACATATAAAACCATGTCATCTGCAATTAGAGACAATTTTCCTTCTTTTTTAGTTCTGTCGCCTTTTTTATTTTTCATGCCAGAACTTCCTGCAGTATTTTGAATATAAGTGATGAGATTGGGCACCCTTATCTTGTTCCTGATGTTATAGGAAAAGCTTTCAGTGTTTTACCATTAAGTATGATGTTAGCTGTGGGTTTGTCATAGATGGCTTTTACTATGTTGAGGTATATTCCTTATATACCTAGTTTGCTAAGAGTTTTACCATCAACAGAATTTTGCCAAATGATTTTCTCCCATCCATTGAGATGATTATGTGATTTCCCCCCCTTTTATTCTATATTATTATAATATTGATTGATTTGCATATGTTGAACCATTCCTGGGTTAATTCTCATTCAATCATGGTGTCTGATTCTTTTAATGTGCTTCTGAATTCATTTTGCTAGTATTTTATTGAAAATGTTTTCATCTATTTTTCAGGGGTATAGACCTTCAGTGTCCTTTACTGGCTTTAGTATCAGGAAAAGGTTGGCCTTGTAAAATGAATTTGGGAGTGTTCCCTCTTCTTTCATTTTTGGGGAAGAGTTTGAGAAGGAGTCATGTTAATTCTTTAGATGTTTGATGAAATTTACTAGTGAAGCCATCTGGTCCTAGACTCTTCTTCATTGGGAGATTTCTGATTACCGATTCACTCTTATTATTAATTGATCTGTTCAGATTTTCTATTTCTTCCTGAATCAGTTTTGGTAGGTTACTTGTCCTCTGGGTTGTCCAGTTTGTTGGCTTGTAGTTGTTCATAGTAGCTACTTATAATCTTTTGTAAATCTGTGGCATCAGTTGCAATGTCTCATTTTTCATTTATAATTTTGTTGATTTGGGTCTTCTCTTTTTCTTGGTTAGTCTAACTGAAAGTTTATCAATTTTAATTTTCACAGAACCAACTCAATTTGGTTAATCTTTGTTCTATCATTTGTTTGTTTTAATCTTTATTATTTTCTTTTTCTGCTAATTTTGGGCTTAGTTCTTTTTTAGTCATTTAAGGTGTGAAGTTAGGATATTTATTTAAGATCTTCCGTCTTATTATGGACTTTCCTACAAACCCATTTCCCGTTTGTCCCAAGAATACTTGCCGGTGGAATTTGTGGCTGCAGTGTTTATCCTGAGATAAATTGTGGATTGCAGTCAACCTTACCGCCAAAGTTTGCCACAAACTATCTCGCTTTTATATTATTTTCGCATCACTCTAGTATATTGATAGTCTTTGGAAACAAATGGCATCATTCTATTTGTAGCATTCTGTTTTTAATAGTGGTATTTTCATTTACAAAATGTAGTAATTCTTGATTGCTAAAAACATCAAATCCTAGAAAATAGCATTCTTATGTGTGGTGTTAAATTAACGCTGGCAGTGAGCCCACTTTTTTTTTTCCTAAATGGGAAATGGATTAAAACTGCTTCTGCTTATCTCAAAAGTTTGATGTGCTGTGTTTCTATTTTTGTTTGTCTTTAGATCTTTTTATTTTCTCAATTTCTTCCTTGATTTGTTGGTTGTGATGGTTGTGAAGAAGAATGTTTTTTAATATCCATATATTTGTGAATTTTCCAGTTGTCCTCCTGTTATTGATTTCTAGTGCCATACATTGTGGTCAGAAAAAAACTTCATATGATTTTAATCTTTTCAAATTTGTTAGTACTTATTTTTTTCCTAACATGGTCTTTGAAAATGTTCTATGTGCACTGAGAAGAATGTGTAGCTGGCTGTTGTCTGATAGAACAGTCTATATCTGTTAAGTCTCTGCATCTATAGTGTTGTTTAAATCTGGTTTCCTTGTTAATTCTCTCTGAATGAACTATTCATTGTTGAGAGTGGGGTATTAAAATCTCCAACTATGATTGTCTTGCTATTTAATTCTCTGTGTAGCTCTGCTTTTGCTTTGCATATTAAAGTCTCCAATATCAAGTCCATAAAAAACTATAATTGTTATCTTTTTAATGAAGTAACCCCTTTATTATTTATGTGGTGACCTTTGTCTCTTTTTACCCTTTTGTTTGTTTAAAATCTATTTTGTCAGCTGTAAATGTAGCTACTCATGCTGTTTTTGGTTACCCTTTGGTTAAACTATATTTTGTCATCTCTTCAGTTTCAGTCTATGAGTGCTTTTAAGGTTAAAGTGAGTCTCTTAGAAACCATGTCATTGATTCTTGGTGTTTTTTTTTTTTTTTAATCCATGTAGTCATTTTGTCTTTTGATTGGACAATTTAATCCACTTATGTCTAATTATTGGTAATTAAGGACAATTGCCATTTTGTTAACTGTTTTCTGGCTGTTTTTCAGGTCCCTTTTTCCTTATTTCTTTTTCTGTTTGTTTTGATGTTTTTTGATATCTGTATGCTTTGATTTGTTTACTATGTTCTTTTATGTAATTACTACATGGTTTCTCCTTGAGAATAACATGAAGCTCTAATAAAATATTGTAAATTCATAACATCCTACTGTAAACTGATCATTTCAATAGAATTCCTAAAGTTTACAATTCTATGTCTCTTGCCCTTGCATTTTATGTGATTGGCATTAGTGCATATATTTTTATATTGCATAACTAATAACAGATTATTGTAGTTATGTATTTTTATGTTTGCTTAATTTTAAACTAGAGCTGTAACTGCATTATGCACCACCATTACCATATTACAGAATCTAACTTTGAGTATTTACCATTACCCATAAGTTTGAGCTACCTTATTATGTTTTTATGATATGTGTCCTTTTATTTCCATCCAAGGAAATCTCTTTAGCATTTCTTGAAAGGCAGGTTTAGTGGTGATAAACTCACTTGGCTTTTGTTTGTTCAGTAAAATAGCACTCCTTCATTTCTGGAGAACAGCTTTCTGTGTATAGAATTCTTGGTTGATAGTTTTTTCATTCAATATGTTGAATATATCATTTTATTCTCTCCTGGCTTGAAAAATTTCACTTGCAATATCTACCAACAGTCTTATGTGAGTTCCCTTGTTTGGAACTTCTTTTTCCTTGCTGCTTTCAAAATTCTTCGCTTGTGTTTGACTTTTGAAACATTAATTATAATGCATTTTGGTGTAGCTCTATTATGCTTCAACTGTTAGGGGTTCTTTTGACCTCATAGATCTGGATGTCTATTTTTCTCCCTATAAACTGGAAAGTTTTCAGCCAGTAATGCTTTAAATATACTTTCCTTTTTCTCTTTTCAAATTTCATAATGTGGAATTTGATTATGTCCCATCAGTCCTGTAATGTAGGCTTTCTTTGCTCTTTTTCATTCTTTTCTTTTTTGCTACTCTGACTAGATAATTTCAAATGTCCTGTAATTTAGATCATTGATTCTTTTGCATGGTTATGTTGGCTTTTTAAATTCTCTATTGAACTTGTCACTTCATTGTAGTTTTGAGCTGTAGGATTTCTGTTTGTGGTTTGTTTCTATTTATTAAACTTCTTGATCTGTTCATGCATTGTTTTCCTAATATTATTTTTCTATGTGTTCTTGTAGTTCACTGAACTTCTTTAATCTGAATTGTCTGATAGTACAAATACACACACACACACACACGTATATATCCATTTCTTTAGGATGAGTCATTGGATCTTTTAGTTTCCTTCGGTAGTGTAATATTTACCTTATTTTTTGTGATCCTTTGTTCCTTACATTGGTACCTGCATTTGAATAAGTGGTCTCCTTTCCCAGACATTACAGGTTTGCTTTGTCAGAGACAGTTCTTTACCAATCAGCTCAGTTCAGGTTATTGGACATGTCTGCTGGTAAAATCCTTGGGCAGCTGGGGCTTGCTATCTGGGTCTATTCTGGGGAGAGGCTACTGCCTGAGCTCTGAAATTGGGGGAGGGTATTGGAGTCTGAGAACAACTGAATAGGACTGCTGGTTTTCTGCCTAAGCCAGGCTGAAGAATGGATTCCATGATTTTCTAGATTCTCTGATCAGGCTTCCTAGATAGGTAGGGTTGGGTATTATATTCAGAAGTAGGTAGACTGTGAATTAACTTTTATTCCTGGGCATAACAAGAGACTCTCTAAACCTGGCACTGATTTTTCCCTCTGGTCATCAACTCTGTCTGCTATACTATCTGCTCAAGCATTGTTGAGCTATATAGCTTACAGGTGTTCTTGCCAGCCTTTCTAGTTAGACATGGCCAGGGGCTACACTCAGTAGTGTGCTTGCTATGGTTTTCTGATCAGACCACGCCACCAAATTTCTGCTATACATGAGCAAATTTACTGGTTAGGATTACTACATTAGCTCTGCAGGCAAGAAATTAGTCTACTAAGATCTGAATGCTGGTTGTTGCAAGCCCCTCCCCTTTTTCCATCACAATCAGATCCCCAGTGGTCAGGCCCCAGAGATTTCCCTACAATCCCTGTGGTGTGAGATCAGTGTGGCTTTCTAGAAGTGAACTATAACATGGAAAAGCTGGACGTCCTCCTTACTTTTCTTTTTTCCTATTAGTGGAACTGGAGGTTCATAATAGACCTCTCCATATTGTACTGTGCCAGCCAAGGGGAGGGGAAATGAAGTTAGCATGTAGTTTCTCCTCTCATCCTTTTAATACAGTCTGTCTCAGTCTTTGTGGTGCTGTGGGTGTGCATCAGGCTCACCCCTGTGTTCTAGGATTTCTCAGTCGTGTCTTGTCCATGAATACTTGCTAGCTGTTCTTGTGAAAGGGAGCAAAATAAGGAATAACCTATGTCACCATGGTGACCAGCAATTAGATCACATAATTTTTATTGTTCTATTAATGTGCTATGTCATATTTGTTAATTTTCATATGTAGAACCATCCTTGCATTCCAGGGATAAATTACATTTGGTTGTGATGTATATATAATGCTTTTAATACTTTGTTGCATTCAGTTTGCTGATATGTTGTTGAGAATTTTTTACATGTATTCATCAGAGATATTAGCTTATAGTATTCTTTTGGTGTCCTTATTTGGCTTTGATATCAGTGCAATTCTGGCTTCGTAAAATGAATTTGGGAGAATTTCCTCTTCATTTTTTTGGAAGATTTTGAGAAGTGTTGGCATTATTAAATTTTTGAATGTCTTTGATCCTTGGGGTTTTTTTGTGTTGGGAAGTTTTGATTACTGATTTAATCTTCTTAGTCATTTTAGTGGTTCATATTTTTTCTTCCTATTTCAGACTTGTTTCCTGAAATGTATCCATTTGTTGTAAGTTATCTGATTTATTGTCAAACAGTTGTTCATAGTACTCTTAATGTCTCCATTTTAAAAATTTGAGCCTTTCTTTTTCATGGTAGCTTGGCTAAAAGTATTCAATTTTGTTTATCTTGTGGGGGAAAAAACAGAGCTCTAAATTTTTTTGTGCATTGATTAAATTTTTATTTTGCGTTACCATGGGGCTTACATGGGGACATTCATAGAAAAAATGGTCTATTTTAAGCTGATGACAACTTAACTTGGATCATCTACTAGACTTTCACTCTTTTCCTTGCCCACTTTTTATTTACTTTTTAATGTATTTTTGTTAAAAAATAATATCTATAGTAGAAAGTGGAAAATTGTTAGTTTCTATAGTTAATTGTTTAACCTACCATCATATTAGACAATTAGTTTTCTAAGTCTTACTATATATTTCCCTTTACAAGTTTGTTGTATACTTTTTTCATGTTTTCATGATGTTTAATATCTTTTAATTTCGGCTTAAAGAACTCCATTGAGCCCTTTTTGTAAAGCAGGTCTAATGATGTGAAACTCCCTCAGCTTTTGTTTGTCTGGAAAAAAGTCTTTGTCTTCTATATCTGAAGGATAACTTTGCCTGTTAAAGTATTCTTGGCTGGAAATTTTTCTAACACTGTGGATATATCACTTTCCCCTCATCTAGCCTATAGGATTTATGTTGCATTGTCTCCTTGTAGCTTAATGGGGGGTTCCTTTGTAGTCTACAATCTTTTTCCTGACTGCTTTTAGAACTTTCTCTTTACCTTTGATGATTAGATCTTTGAAAAATCTATTTTTATCTTTGATAAAGCAGAGTCATTATAATGTGTCTTAGAGAAGGTCTTTTTGCATTGAGATAATGGAGTGATCTATAAGCTTCATAAACTTTGATATCCAAGTCTCTCCACAAGTTTGAGAAGTTCTCAGATATTATTTTTTTTAAATAAGTATTGCTCCTTCTTTTCCTTTCCTTCTTCTGAAATTCCAATTATTTTAATATTTGTACATTTGATGGCATTTCATAGATTATGTAGGCCATCTTTGTTCCTTTTCATTCTTTTTCTCCTCTGGTTTGTTTCAAAGTTTCCATCTTCTGATCATTAATTATATCTTCTGTTCTATTGTGCTATAGATACTGCATATTATACATGTATAGGTCTGTTTATTGAATTCTTCAGCTCTGGAATTTGTTTGGTTTATTTTTTTGTGATTCCTCTTTGTTAAATTTCTGATTTTGTTCATAAGTTGTTGTCCTGATTTCATTGACTTGTTTTTCTGTAAATCATTGAATTTTCTCAAAACACTTATTTGAATTCCTTATCAGATAACGTGCAAAATTATATTCTTTTGAATTTCATTAATGGAACACTATTGCTGTCTTTTAGGAATGACATGTTTCTTTGGTTTTTCATGTTCCTTGGGGTTTTGTATTCTTTCTGCATCTGAAGCAGTAGACTTGTCAAATTTTACTTGTTGTCTTCTGGTGGGAGATATATTTACTTGTCCTGCTTATACCTGTTATTTTCTCCAAACTTATATAGATACACCTGCTCCACACTTCTTGTGGCAGAATTCTTAGCTTTTATGTCTTCTATGGTTCTCGTAACTCATTAGTCTGTCTACTAGAAACTTTTTTTTTTTTTTCAGAAGGTGGCACTATATCTCAAGTTTGTGGTTTCCTCTTTGCCCACAGGCCCTGGCCTGTTTTTGAGATAACTTGGCATCTACCAGAGCTCATTGACTCTTACAACGGAACTTGGAAGCACACATCAGAAGCTGGCCATAGAGTGGGAAGAGTTGTGGGTTTAGCTGTTAGAGCATTAGGATTGTTCATGGACCTGATAGAAAAATCTTTGGGTATGGCACTGATGATACTTATGGGTAGATTTACTGCTTAACTCAGTGAGCAAGAACAATATATCTTTAATGCCCATTGATATTCTCATCTGCTTGTTTCAAGATCTTCTCCCTCATCTTAGTAATGGAGGTCCTGCCTCAGTACTCTTATTGCTTCTGGAGAGAATCTGCTTTATTCAGCTGTATCTGGTGCCACTTGAGTAGCTGTGCACTCAATTTTCTTCTTTTTTCCTATGAGAAAGGACACCACCTCCTGATGTTTCAACCCTGTGTAGTGTTGCCTTTGGGGATGAGATTGGTACTGTAAATTTCCTTTTACGTCTCTGCAATGTCCAAATTCATGCATTTTTCTTGTAGTGGTGTGCTTCGATACCCCTTTGAAAAAGTTGTAAAAGCTGGACTTCTATTTCTCTCTTGTCTGTGGTTTCCTGTTCTGGTCAGCACTTTCCACGTCTTTTTCTTGACTCTGGTTAGAAAAGTTGGGGCACATTTGTTGCTCTGCTTGTTCGACAGCCTATACTGAGATCTTCTGCCTATTAACAGATTCACAGGAAGGCAAGATTCTTCCCAAATATCTTGGTGTGTGGTACTGGATTCCACAACTCCCACACACAGGAGCTTTTGTTCACAGATGGATATCTAATTCTTGTTGAGAAGTAGGGGAAATGAAGGAGAAACATCTTATGGCATATAATACTGACATCAATACATAGTCACAAGTTTTAGGCAAGAGGTATGCACCATTTAGAATTCGAAATATAAAACCATTGGTGGAAAATTATATATAAATAACTCAAAATATATGTATATATATATAATTTCATTCTAAAAGAATTAGTTATTCACATAATTTTCATGCACAAAGTGTTTATAAAAACATTGAGACAAAAGAAATATGTATTCAGCTTAAATCTCTAAAAGTGGAAATTAAATATAGCATGTTTACATGGTGGACAAGTATGGATCCATTTTTTTTTTTTAAGTGGAAGAAATATAGAGTGGGCTTTAGAATTTAGACTTTGAAGGTAGGCCTAGCTTTGAATTCCAGTGGCATCACCTGATGCTTTGACTTTTAGCAAGTCAATTTAACACTAAACCTTAGATCCCTCCACCAAATATGATTGTTCACATGAATAAATAAAATATACATTAGCTTTAGAACAGTGCATCTTATATAATAAGCATTCGATGAAGATGAGGTGTTATGATACTTATTCATATTAAAATATATAACACTTAATACCATAGAAAATATAAATGCAGGGTATAAAATAATATGTATAGTAGGAATCAAATACTGTGTCATTATTTTATTTAATGTGCACAGTCTTTATTGCTAAATATTTAAATGTTTATATAAGATTAAAAAAACATTTGCCAGAATATTAGGGTAATTTAAATTTTTTCTTTTTACTCTTATTTCTATCCTTTAACATGAACATGTATTACACTATAAAAATAATTTTATGATATTTTAAATTTTTCTTGGTAGATTTTCTGAAGGAAGTCTTGATTTGGGTACACAAACAAAAAACTTTGGTTAATAAGAACTTGAAAATGTGCAAAACATTTTTGTCAAATAAATTCTTAAGGTGAATTTTAAGATCCTCTAAATCACAGAAACTAAAAATTTCTCTTTGATATGTTATACTTACATAGGGTTTGGCTTGGTTAAATTATAAATATTTCACACAGTCTTTATAAAAATTTATCTTTTTATAAGTTCTTACCATGGTCACCCTTTGTAATATAAACTACAATGTTGGAGAGAAGAATGACATAAGTGAGAAAGCTCAGTCTTGTGTCCACTGACAGCTCACAAGTCTGAGCAATTTGGTTACCACAGTTAGATTTTTCTTCAAGAGTGAAGATTGAACATTAGAAAAAAAACGATTTCATGTATCTTTGAGGACAATAATTTCCTTCTTTGATGTAACATGTAAACTGGAAAACACCATCTACTCTGCATTTTTAATTTGCAAAATTAGAAAAAGGTTTCTGAGAAGGGATTTTAAGAATAACTTACATATTTTTATTTTAATGACAGGAGCAGTTTTCATAGTGACAACTTTGTTATAATTCATCAGGCCACTGAATTGTGTAACTGGAAACAATTTTAGAAATTAAATCCAAATGCCTCACTTTACATATGAGGAAATAGGACCAAGAGTGATGCAGTAACTTGCCCAAGGATACCAGGCTAAGGTTAGACTACTGGCCAGGAGCTACTCAGAAGCTGAGGACTGTTTTGTTGTATCCCAACTTTGCCCTCCACATCATACATTGTCCTAATTGAGCGTTTTAAATTTAAAATCCAGATATCTACTAACAAATTGTATGGATATCAAAGGCACTTAAACTTTTGACTTAAGAGTTGTTACACATGCAACCTCAAAACAAATATCAGTACGAAACTTGGAGATGTGTTTATACTTTCACTCAATGCATTCAGCTGAACCACTATAAGTGAATTTTAACATGTAGATCCTTGGTTCAAATGCTACCTATTTGAATTGTTTAGTGAATATCTTATTTGAAACTTTATTAGTAGTTACCATCTGCCTACTTTTGGCTGATACTGGCTGCCCGCCAGATGTTCTGTTATTTAAGGCAAACTGAGTATCAATAATTATATAGTTTGGGGATGTTCCAATACACTAAACACATATTTAAAATTTAGACACTTTAAAGCATTACTGATAAAAAATAAAAATATATAAATCTCATATTTTACTAACATTTGAGTCATGTCCGCCAGTCTTTTTTTTTTTTTTTTTTTTTTTTTTTTTTTTAGTATAGTTGGCATACAATGTTATATTAATTTCAGGTGTATAACAGTGATTCAACATTTATATACCTTAAGATGTGATCACTGTGATAAGTCTAGTAACATCTGTCATGGTGCAAAGTTGTTATATATTACTGACCATATTCCCTGTGCTATATGCTACTTCCTGTGGCTTATTTTATACCTGGAATATTGTGCTTCTTAATCCCCTTCACCTATTTCGCCCATTCTTCCATTCATCACCTCTGCCAACCATCAGTTTATTCTCTGTATCCATGTCTATTTCTATTTTGTGTGTTCAATTTTTGTTTATTTCACGAATAAGTGAAATTATACAGTATTTCTTTGTCTGACTTATCTCATTTAGTATAATACCCTTCTCTAGGTCTGTCCATGTTAGTAGCTACACCAATATACAACCCACCAACAGTGCACAAGAGTTTCTTTTTCTTCATATCCTCGACAATTGTTATTGATTTTTTGACAATTAGCTATACTGACAGGTTGATTTTGATGCATGTCCCTAATGATTAGTGATACTGAGCATCTTTTCATATGTCTGTTGGCCAAATGTATGTCTTTGGAGAAACGTCTATTCAGGTCCTCCACCCAGTTTTTAATTGGACTTTATTTTTTTGATGTTGAGTTGTAGGAGTGCCTTATATATTTTATATATTAACCACTTACCAGATATTCTATTTGCAACTATCTTCTCATTCAATAGGTTGTCTTTTCATTTGTTGATGGTTTCCTTCACTGCGCAGAAGCTTTTTAGTTTGATACAATCCCATTTGTTTATTTTGGCTTGTTTCTCTTGCCCAAGGAGACATATTCAAAAAGATATTGCTAAGACTGAAGTAAAAAAGTTTACTGCCTAAAAGTCTAGTTTATAGTTTTAAGTCTTACATTTAAGTCTTTAATCTATTTTGAGTATTACACGGTATAAAAACATTATCTAGTTTTATTTTTTTAGCATATATTTGTCCAGTTTTTCCAGCAACACTTTTTGAATAGACTGTCATTTCTCCATTGCATACTCTTGACTCCTATGTCATAGATTGACCATATAAGTGAGGATTTATTTCTGGGCTGTTTTGTTCCATTGATCTATGTGTCCATTTTTGTTCCAGTACAGTACCATTTTCATTAGTGTAGTTTTATAGTATAGTTTGAAATGAGGGGCATGTACTCCCAACTTTGTTCTTCATTCTCAAGATTCTTTGGCTATTTGGGGTGTTTCCTGATTTCATAAAATTTTAGTATTATTTGTACTAGGTCTGAGAAGAATGTCATTGGTGTTTTGATAGATTTTGCATTGAATCTATTGATTGGACACCCAAACAATATTGATCCTTCCAATCCATGAGCATGGTGTACTCTTTTTCTTCAATATCATAGTTTTCAATGTATAGGTCTATTACCTCATTGGTTGAATTTTAGGTATTCCTTATGGTACAATTGTTAATGGAATTGTTTTCTTAGTTTCTCCTGACAATTCATTGTGTATAGAAACACAACAGATTAATGTATATTAATTTTGTATTCTGTAACTTTGCTAAATTTATTCTAATTTTTTTAATGGAGTGTTTAGGAATTTATATATATGAGATCATATACTCTGTAGTGAATGACTTTTTATTTTACAATTTGGATTTCTTTTCTTTCTTATTTGCTTGCTGTGGCTAGGACTTATAACTATTTTCAGTATAATATTAGAAGAGTAGGCATCCTTTCTTCAAGGAAAAGCTTTCAGCTTTTCATCACTGAATATAATGTTAGCTGTGGTTTGTCATATATAGACTTTACTGTGTTGAGATGTTTCCTCTAAAGCAACTTTGTTGAGTTTTTATAATAAATGGATATTAAATTTTGTCAAGTGATTTTGTTTTGTATTTATTGAGATGATCAGATGGTTTTTATTCTTGGTTTTGAGGTCTATCACATTGATTTTTAAATATTGAAACATCCCTGCAACTCTGCTATAAATCTGACTTGATCATGGTTTATAATCCTTTTACTATATTGTTGAATTTGGTTCGCTAACATTTTGTTCGAAGTTTGGCATCCATGTTCATTAGAAATACTGGCCTATAATTTTCTATTTTTGGTAATGTCTTCATCTGGTTTTGGTATTAGGGCATTGCTGGCCTCATAGAATGCAGTTGGAGGCATTTATTCCTCTTCAAATATTTGGAAAAGTTTGAGAAGGATAGGTATTAATTTTTCTTTATTTTATAGAATTCACTTTGAATCCATCATCTTGGACTTTTGTTGGGAGTGTTTTGATTACTGCTTAAATTTTGTTGCTAGTAATCAGTCTGTTTAGCTTTTCTGGTGTTTGGCTTAGTCTTAAAAGGTTGTCGTTTTCTAGAAATTTAACAATTTCTTCTAGGTTGTCCAATTTGTTGGCATGTAATATATAGAAAGGTAGTAAAAAAATTGAAGTTTCTAAATGCACTGTCTAGCAAATGAATATACTGTGCACTTAAAGATTCTTGTTTAATAGTCTTGAAATAATTACATAGTGACTATTACTATGTGTCCTTAAATCTACTTACAAAATATATGTATTCATGCATATATTTATATATTTATATTAATATAGACATATCCACATAATAGATAAATAATAAGAACTACTTGACTAATGATTATAGTATTTTTCGCATTTGGAAATGTATTTTTGCTATTTTTCCACATAATATTATATAATTTATATAGTTTTGGTATCTCTGTACTTTCTAGAAAATGAAGATTACTACTATTTCCAAGACACTATTTTCTAACCACCTGGTCCTAGTAATAATTTTGTAATGTGAACTAAATGAGAGTTAATTCTTTAAACATCTGATATGACATTAAAATATGAAGAGCTATGCTGTTTTAATATCACTCAATATATTCTTTATTATTAGAGCAAGTTTTTCTTAGATAAAATGAAAGTCAAAATACGTACATATTCTTTAATGGTAGTATTTATTAGATCCATTACAGCCCAGGCTTGCAATTATTTATCAAAAATATTTTTTAATGATACTTTTTTTAACCATTGTACTTAACTATTTGACATTGATATGGTATATTAGTTCCCTAACAAATCATAAAAAAAATTTGAGTGGTAGAAAGCATGCACATATTATGAAAAATGAAATACAGTTAATAAATATTCAACAGTCCTTTCTTAAAAGTAATTCAAAACTTGAATTTACTTAGATGATTTGTCTATAATTGTATTAAAAATTTACTCAAAACTTTAAAAAATCTCCTGGAATGATACTTTAGTATCCAGTTGACAAATATTACACTTATTTTCTGCTACAAGAAATAGAATAAGATGTTAGTTAATGTAATAAGAATATTACATGCCATATTGACAATGAATTAAAAGAACAGTAATTTCAATATACTTGTCAGATATTCTGATTTTATTAAAGATCAAGAATGTTCAAACTCTCTCAACTTATTCAAAGTCTCAATTTAGATGTTATTTAATGATATTTCTGGAGGCATATGTTAACTGCTATTTTTAAATCATAAAATTGACCTATTGCTATGACTGATATTTGTAGAGGTAGGATTTTCTTCTGTTAGAAAACAAGTGAAAACACCATTTATTAAAATGCTTTTTATCACTATTTTGTTAAATAAAAATTTATCAGGACATTACTATATGCAGAAATGAATGGGCAATAAGAATGAATAGTCAAAGTTCTTTCCTTCTGTGAGCCTACATTTTAATGGCAAAGATATGTATGCTATTTAGCCAACACACATTTTATTAAATATAAAACAAACTTGTACCCTAAAATTTCTGAGCCTGCTCACTCACACCATTTTTTCTGGATCTTTACAGGAAATATTGTCAATCCTTGACTAAACTGGTATCTATTTATGGTTATATATTAATTGTATTCTTTAAAAGAATAAACAAATATACATGTGTGTATATACATAATATACAAATTATATGTGTGTGTATATATATATATATAATATATAATGCAATAATATATATATATATATAATGCCAAAGTGATTTCAATTTATTGTTTGGAATGAAGCTTAATTTTTTAAAATATGAATTGACAACATATATAAATGGCATAGTTGATAGAATAAACATTCTGTAGCGTACACTCTCAATTTTATATTAATTTAAAAGGTTGGCTGCAGGCAACAGTAAAACCCTAGAATGATAATTTGAAGTTTGTCACTACAGGCACTCTGACAGTTAAACTGCCTATAGTAGATACATATATATACATAAATGAGTAAATAGCCACAGGATACACATAGCCATAGCAATCAATGTACTTGCCCGTAATATAAGAAATTATTCTGTTAGAAATGCTTTTCTCTTAACATGTATAATTTCAGCATTAGATTTTTTATAAATATCCTGTGCTAAGCTCAACCCTCATCTATACATAATATACTATTTTAAAGACACTGCTTAATGAAGATAGAGCTCCCAAACTAAGATTTTTATCAATAAAAGATACAATATCCTAAATTTGAGTAAACTAAACCCATATTAGCCTATTTAAGACTATGAGTGTGATTAAATCTGAATTTGACCTCTAAATGCATTCAAAAATGCTCACAAATGCACCAGTAGAAAGAAAGAGGTATAGAAAGAAACTCAATTTACTTGGGCTTTCAACACTGTATAGTGTTGTATGAGTCATTGTTCTTCAGAATAACTAGGAGTGAGGAAAGGGACTGGCTTATTGCTTCAGTATCCCCAGCACCTAACACAGTGCCTGACATGTGGTAGGTAGCACTTGGAACATTTGTGGAATTGGATCTATTAGGAAGTATACATTTTTCTTGACTTAATTTCCTTTTCTTGAGGTTATTTAAATAGAAATCAGTTTTTTCTAGACCTCAAAGTTTATTATGAGTAAATTAGTTAATGCCTTTCAAAGATCCTTTGGAAATATGGGGTGAGAGTTCATGGACTATTAATGTTTAAGCTCTTTGGAAATAAGAATTATAGGCGGAGATACAAAAAAAAAGTCAAAACATTTGACCTGCAAAACTGTATAATGTGAGTTTGGCTAATACAGCAACATTATTCTATTCCTTTCTAATTGGTTCAGCCCTCTCTGTTCTTCCAGTTGCTGAAACAAATACATCCTTGACCAAAATGAAATGTTTCATCTACTAGTTTAAAGGCTGTTTAAAAAATAACGACTTTGCTTTTAGCAGTCAATGCTCTCCTCTAAAATACTCTGCTGATTCACAAAGCTGTCTGAGAAATTCATGATGTCGCTGCAGTATCAGCCTGAATGAGGATAAAGTACCCATTTGGAGATCAGAAAATTTACTTTATTGGCTAAAGGGCTACTCCCCTTTGATATAAAAAAAGGCATTAGAAATCTATTAAGGCTGAGTTATATTCTGCAGCCACCATCTTTTCTTGTTACAATTACTATTTCATTTTAATTGCACTGCTGTATAATTTCTTATGAAAAGATACTCAGTGTGAACTCTGAACAAAATTTTTTTACTACAGTGGACTTTATCCATGGAATATTTTTCTACTCTTCCCTGGGTTATAAAGAGAGGTCTAAGATATTTTTACTATATGTGGTCAAAGAAGTTAGGCAATATTTTAAGTGTCTTCCCTTTATATCTACACTTTTGTTAGTGCTCTTGGGTATATGCTTTTTTTTTTTTAGTCAAGCTGTATTTTGTAATGCCTAGTGAGTTAGAGTTTGCTTATCTTGTGGGACATAAGTGGTCTTAGAAAATGCATTCATAACTTGTAATAAAAAGATGGTTTCTCCTCCTGGAAAAAATAACTTATGTACTTCTTAAGGATCTTTTCTATTTTTTACATTTGCCTATAAGCATTTGTAATAAGTTCTACATAGCTTTGCCAATTCCTCACCATTTCTTCATTCACTGAGCAATTATTCAACAGTTAGTATAACTAAATATGTGTGTTTTAAGCTATGCTGGTTAAAATATGAAGAAAACATTCTCTGTCCTAACAAACTAAGAGAATTTGCTGGGGGGACCAGACGTATAAGCAAATAACTCATGCTCCAAGAGTTTTGGGAGTTGTCTTACTGAGATCGGGGCAGGCTTTGCTGAAGCCCTAAAATTTAAAGGTGAGCCTTGAGGGAGGGGACATTCTGGGCTGAGTTAGCACAGGCATAGTGTCATAATCTTCTGTGGCTCGAGAGTAGCAAAATTGATGAGACTGAAAAATACATGTTGGATCCAGGCTATTGAGAGCTGAATGAATAATTCAAATGTTAGATTTTATTCATTAAGCAGTGGGGAGTAATTGAAGGATTTTGAAGAGAGGAGTTAAAAGGTCTGACTTAAAGTTTAGGAAGGTAACTGATAGCTATGTAGAGGACAGGTTAGAAAGTCAAAGAAAATATGGAAAAAAGGCTAGGTTGGCATTTCAACTGAGAAAAATAGACATTTTGTTTTGACTTGCTTCCTTCATAGAGAAGTATTTTATAATTAATGTTCTAGGCATTACGTGAGAGCAACTTTCACCTATCATTACCCCTTGGTAATCTCAAATCTTATTATGGAATGGATTGTGTTCCCCCACAATTCATGTGCTGCAGCCCTAACACATTCCCTGTGTTTGGAAATAGGTCCTTTAGGTAGGTAAGGTTAAATGATGACCTAAAGACGAGGCCCTAATCCAATACAACTGGTGGCCGTACAAGAACAGGAAATGACACCAGATATCTTTTTCTCTAGAGAAAAAACCATACAAGAACATGGAGACAGCTGTCTACAAGTCAAGAGAGAGGTCTCACCAGAAACCAACCCTTAAAGACACCTTTATCTTGGACGTCTAGCCCCCAGAACTGTGAGAAATAAGTTTCTATTTTTTAAGATATCCAGCCTATGGTAGCCAGAACAAAGTCTGATTGTCTTCAAGTTCCATATGGCTTTTTCTCTCTCTAGAAATATGGTTCTTGAAATCTGAGGCATGAGAAACAAGGAAGCATCCATTAGAATATCACTCAAATTGTCATGGCTAGTGAGAGGGGAAAAGTGAATAAAGAGATATTTGTTCAGACAAAAACACTGGAGTTAAAGACAAACCCCTTATTCCATCTGAATTTCTTCATCTACTGAAACCTTTTGAATATCAAGAAACACACTTATCTGTCAATGAGGTTTTGTGTCCTTTGCTTCCATGACTACATTGTTCTATTTCTCTTTCACATCTTGGATGTTACCACACTCGTCATCTGATTTTTGTTTTTATTCATATATTCTAAGATTCTTTGACTTCTCCTTTTCTATATTTTTTGGCTATGAGAAGTCAATTGCTCCTAATATTTCTTTTTAAATTATTGCTTTATGACTAAAATTTATAAATGTATACTCCTGTACTCAATTTTTATGTATATAAAAGCCCACTGGATATTTCCCATTCAATAGCAATATAATTCATTTGTGCAAGTTTGCATAGTTGAAAAAGCACCTTCATACATACTGTGTGTTTAGTTTCCCTCATATCAATACTATAAGGTACTTGGTATTGCATTTTATATTTAGAATGCTCACTGTCAAAGAGGTTAATTTTCCAAGTCATGAAATAAGCAAACAATATTCAGATGTCAAGGACACAGATATTTAAACATGCCCCAAACTTCACCAAGCAGGTTCAAAACACTTCCAAAATGAAACTTTAAATGTTGCCATTACTTGCAATTGGTCTTTTTTTTTTTTTTCAAATTTCTTAGTTAACAGCTCTATCATTTTCTTAATTTAGCCTATCACCAAGTCTAATATCTGGAACTTAATATTTGTTGAAAGTATAATTAAACAAATGGTTCTTAAAGTTAATTCTCAATGTCTATACAAAATTACCAAGTTGTTAATTATTTCACATGCATTCACTCAGGTTATTAGAGAGAATATTAGAGAGAATAAACAAAAAAATGAGGATGCATATCGATTTTGTATCCAGATTTAGTAAGGAGTATTTTATTTCTGTTAAAGCCAGTGGAAATTATCAGAATTATTTAAGAAATTACTAAATTCTTGGTTTTTAGTACCATACTATTTCCTATTTAAAAACCACACAATTATCACATAAAACAATGTAAGTTAATACATTGCCTTATGCAGCCTTAAAAAGTTAGGAAGTAATATTTGTGACTAGTGACCATAATATAAGGAAGATTAAACATTTCTTAATCAAAATAAATGTTTGTTCTGCTCTGGACACCATTCCTTATTTGATCATCCTTGGAAAATATAAAATGTCAGGGCCATTATTTTTTATTAACTGGATCTGGCATGGACATAAATAGTAAATTGAACTATCTTTTTTTTTGGTGATGGGCATTAAGAGAAAATTGGGCTGAAAAAATTTTCAGAAAAATATATCATATATAGGTACTTAAATGAATCAATTTTTAATAAAACTTATAAATGAATATCTCAGATAATTTGGGCAAAATACAAATAACCTGTCTTGTCACAGAAGGAATAGTTTGTATGTCTGGCTCATCACAATTTTAATTGTAAATCTCAGGAAATGCAGAATATGACAATTAAGTTAGGAAGTGCTCAATGGATTGCAGAATAGTAAATTTTATTAAATTTCTTCATAAAATAACATTGACAAATAATCTAATACAGAGCTGTTTGTGCATTACTAGGTATAACCGAAGGAACAAATAGGCAGCTCTAAATTCACTCCGAAAATGCGTTCTCAGTAATTTACATGTTGTTCTGTGATATAATTTTAAGTTATTTGGTCCTCTCTACAAGGAGCAGGACTTTAAAAGTATACTATTTTACTACACTCTAGGAAATCAAATATTAACCCAATGTAGAGACCATTAACATTTTAATATAAATTATAAAAGAATATTGAGTAAAGAAATACTGATAGAAAAATAGAATAATTTAATAAATGATATCAACTAGAAGATTTGGGGAAAAAATAAGTGCATTTCTTGAGATTTATCTTTTTATATTTAACTAGCTTGATATCTGATTGTACAAAACAGATATGGTATTTGAGCCTTTTGACACAATGTGCTAGGTGATAACTATGCACACGTACTTGCCTTTCTGTATGAGTCGAGTAGGTCCAAGGAAAGCAATATCCGACCTACTCTCACCAATAACAGGTATAATACAGTATGTATTTTACACCATGACATTTGTAAACATCATCTATCCCTGTTTAAAAAGTGAACTAAACCAAAGATGGTTCTGAACAGTCTAAATTCACCTCTGTCTCTCATCAGATATCCACAAATTTGGAAAAATCACATTGACATGGTTTCCCAAATGCAAAGACAGCAATACTGCACTGATTCTTTACAAGAGGCACGTGGGTCATAGTCTGGGCTATTTATTACAGCTTTTAGAATGTCGTGGCACTCACTTGAAGCTGAAGAGTAAATGTAAATCCAAAACATAGTTGCATTATCTGCCATTCACATCAGACTCATTTTTCTTAAATAGGCACAGATATGCTAATGTATATATATTTTCTCATGGAAAGTATAAAAGCTATGACTAAAATTTGGATCAGTAGCCTAGTTAACTCAAATTAAACATTCATTTAAATCTTAATTGTTCTTCAACTTAACTTAAAAGTATAAGCACAGATAAGGATGCTTCTGGATTTCATAGCAGTCCCTGATTCTAAGAGTCATTTGAAGCACTTACTAGAGTCACTCTTTGTATTTTTATGTTTTGATATGTTATCTGAAGGAGATAATATGTACTGTTATGGACTGAAGTCAGGGCATCTAGAGGTTTTCAGTAAGGTGTCTAGAAAGTAGATTGAGTCAAGTATGAAATTTAACTTGGAGATCAGTTTCTGTTTACTTGAGAACTAGTATTGTTGTAGTCTAAAATCTAAGGACTTTCTAGTTAGATTTGGGTTTTAATTCTAGCATTGTCTTTTATTACCTATGTGGTCATTAGGTAAGTCACTCAAAACTCTTTCTGTTGCCTTATTAAATTGGGGTAAATACCAAATATGCCAAACTATTGCTACAGGTTGATCATGTTATAAAGTACCTGATGCTTGTCTGATATTAGGTAGTTTTTACATTACTCCATGCTCTAAAATACTTTCTTTAAAAAAAATTTTGCACATTTTTATACACTTTGGGTAAAATTTAGTTCCTCTATATAGATAATAACTTTAACATTTAAAAAAATCACTAAACTTTTTATTTTCTAATTTTAGAATTCTAATTTTAGAATTTCTAATTTTAAATTCTTTTTACGGGGAGTAACTTAAAGAGTACATCCTATTTAAAAATGATTCAATTTACCTTTCTTATGGAGGGAGAGAGAGTGGCATCTAGATTTCAGAGTAAGACCTTCAGGACCACAGTTTCATTAATTTTAGTGCCAAGGGAATGGCGGGGGTGTGGGAAGGAGCCTTAAACCCAGACTCTGGTAATTTTTGATGACCAGTTCTTAACCACTCCCAACTCAGTTTCCCGGACTATAAAAGGGTATTTACCATTCTTTTAAGCAGGATATAGAGATTAATTAGTTAAGATTGCAAAGTGCTTTAACCATAAAATGTTGTATGAGATAACAGGATAAATATTAATAATATCCTCTTAGAAATACACACACAGCTATAGTAAGGTAACAAAGAAAAATAAATTGCAGTAGCTGGTATTATAAAATTGAAAATCACTAATGGAATAAAAGTTTGTTCATGTTGGAAACAGTGTTGCATCATGTGTAATGTAATACCAGGTCACTTTCAATTGTTTTAATTGCCACGAGCAACTGATCTTTAGAGCTGTTCCTGACAAGCTCTTGCGCGGCCCTAATGATCATAAAACAGTGCCAAAGACCAGCATTATCCCTTCTTCAACATTAAATGGTATCGACCTCCTTCACTGGGTCCATCAGTCAACAGACTCCTTAAAGTAATTCATGGCACAATTAACATTAATTAACTTTACAAAACCCCCTCCAAAGGCTCTGCCATTTTAAGACTTCAAAATGAAGAAAGTAAAGAGCAACTAACAAAAAAGTTATGAATCCCTTTGTGAGAGCTATCAATTAGGGTAAGTAAAAGATTCCTAAATTTTTATAACCCTTATTTATTACTTGCCGCTCCTGATAAGTTTATCCTGTGCAAAGACGTCTCTAAAGCCACTCAGTACTAAAAGAACCATTCATCTCTGTACTTCACATCCACTTTAAAACTGAGAGTGGCAGCTTCCAAATTCATGTCAAAGTAAATGGGAGTCACAAGTGATTACTGGATCCTATAGAAATACAAACCAAATACCTCTCAGATATGCAAGAAAGAACTGGGCCTCATTTTTCTCATCTCCATTTCTAGAGAACTCTCCAGGAATGGTATTTTCACCTTAAATTGCAAGCGGTTAATACAAGCTTTCTCTAGAATTTCAACGAGAATCTACCATTTATTATGCATGACTTTTTACATTTATGATCCATTTAACCATCATTAAATCTATAAAATAAATATTTTGATAATTTTAACCTTGCTAATGCTTGCCCTTATCCCGATCACCTGAAAGTAATTGCTTAATAGTGATAGAATTGGTGCTCAAATCTTTTTAGACCTGAACCTATACCCTGCTTGTTACAAAGGTAGCAGAGTCGAACCTTCACCGTATGCAAAGCATGAGAGTAACTAGATATAGAGGTTCCCCGAAGTATATCACAGAGCACTAGCCCTTAAAGAGAAAACAAGTTTTTTGTTTGTTTGTTTCTCTAGGTAATAGCCTGAGGGGGACAGGGCTAGAGAGAACTATGTATTCAAAAGTTTGCTACCAGTGTCATCAGGTAGCTCAAAATTGTCCTGGAAGGGGTCTTGTTCCTCTTACATTTAAAAGAAGGCTGGTCCTTATTCTGTATATACCAGTCATAAGTGACCAAGAATAATGAAATATTGTTTTTCTAGTACTACTTACAATATTTCTGGTGGAACTTCACTCACATCTTTGGATTCTATATTCTTACTTTTTAAAGTACCTTTGAACAGGATTATACAAGAACAAACTTTCGTCATTATTTTATCGGCTCTGTCAAAAACTGGTATCAAATCCATGATCTTTTTCTAGAAAACTCAAGGTTTAGAATTATATATTTCTAGTTACGTTCAAATAAACTCCTTTTCTATTGTAAGGTTCTTGTTCTCCAAAAATAATTTTAGCCTCTCTGTGGTAGCAGTTTCTTTATAAAATCCAGGTGTGCTTTTTGAACACCTCCAAAAGTTATTCTGGTTGTCATAGAACACAGTAAAAAGCAAAACAAAAATCTTAGAAATTAAAATAGAAACTACATTGTACACCAAATACTCTGATAAAGATATACAGCAAGCTGTAAAAATATTTCTGGGTTGTTGACTTTATGTCAGCTTTTGAAGAAAAAGTGTGGCTTATACACTGTTATTTTTACTTCCCCATGCAGTTGATGCACATATTGTTATTTTGAATATTTTTTTCCTAACGGAATGTCTTAACCCTGTTTAAGCGCTCTGGCCAATGCATGGAGCCAATAAATGATAGGCTTTTGAACAGCTAAAGGTAGAAATTTTAACTTTTACATTTAGGAATTCTAATTTTTCAATGTGTTTTATCCTAGACACGGGACACAATACAGCAAATTTTTCATGAAGATTTAAACAACTTGGTAGATTTTATAATCCTTACTCTATGATCTTAAATTTTATATTGATTGATGCTTACCTCTCACATACTAAAGAATGCCTTTAGACAGTAGGAATAAGTGATTACCAAGATCCAACCTCTTTTGGAAAATCCACAACATGTAAACAATAGCTATAATACAAAGTAGTAAGTATGGTGATAGCAATATCATGATTACATAGTGACATGAGATCTTAATTAAACCCAGGGTAGACACTTTTCTACTGGAATCGTCTTACAATTTGGAAGGTAAATGCGTAAGGACTGAAGGCCTGTTACAGTTTTGCTCTGAGAAAAAGGGAATTGTAAGAATACTTGAGAACTGGTATTCTCCTAAGTAATTTCTTTTCCAGATAGCATTGGTAATCATGGCTAGCTCCAATAATTCAATAGGAAATTCTTGCAAAGAATATTTGCTTCCCTTCAAACTAAAGGATGCCAGGATGTTTAGGAAGTCATGATCTGAGACCAATAATTACCCCTCCTTCTGCCATTTCTTCCCAAGTTGGGAACAGGTGAGTTTATCAGTGTTACATAAGGCTTCTCTTAGGCAGTTAGTGGACACACACTCAGCAGCTCTGTTCTTTTACTTCATGGTATTGTAATAGAATCAGAAACCATTCCATACTTCCCTCTGAAACTTCACAGTCCAAATCATTAGAGTAAGCATCATCCATCCATTTTATTCATTAAGCATGTTTGAGTGGTCATACAAAAGATGGGAAAACAAAATAACTCACCTCGATCATGCCCTAGTGGAACACATAGACATATAAAGAGATAATAATGCATTACAAAATAGTTCTTGGTGCAAACATTTACAAAGGACTATGGGATTAGATTTTTCTAGGGATTATAGAAAACTGCTTTGAATAGTCCCAAGTGGGACTATTAAAGATGGAAAGATGTTAACAGTAAAAATGAGAAGAGAATTTCAGGCATACAGCGCAGCCAATGAAAAAGCCAGAGATATTAAAATGCACAGTTCTCTCAGAGAGCTTGGATTACAATGTGCATAGAAAATAGTTTTATGGTGGGAGAGGAGAGTATAAGAGATGCAATTAAGTTTTGAAGGCTCTTTTATGCTACCATAAAATGATTGGACTTTATCTTGAGGGCAATGAAGAGATTTTTAAAATAGGAAGTAATATTGTCAGATGTTTTTTTTTTAAAAAAAAATGTCCTGAAAGATTATGGGAATGGGATGGCAGGCCAGTGTAAAGTCTATTGCACTGGAGCTTTGGAAGGTGTAAAAATCTAAACAAGCGTTAGGACTTCCAGTTTTTTTCATTACACATGTAAGGAGCTTGGAAGTCAACATCCTAACAAGTAAAAAGATAAACTGAACACTGAAAAATCAACAACTCTTCTTGGGTTCACAAGAGAGAGGAGGACATGGCAAACTGCTTCCCTCAAAATTGGAGAGACAGACAAATATTGGGAGTTGTGGCTCACAGAACAGACTACAAGTGAAAAACTCTTTGGGAAGCAGTGCTAAACTGTAATTGATGAATTGCTGGAGGCTCCATGTAGACGAGCCTGAATTAAAAACTCTAGAGAATGCAGTCATACATAGGAGGCCCTCACAATATTGTGAGATTTACGCCCAGGAGTTCAACCTGATTCTTACAGTAGATATCAGAGATAGATCCAGCAGGGGAATGGGAAAGAATACACCAGCATGCTTTCTTCTTTGTGATAAGACCTGCCTCAGGAGAAACTCGTTAATCAGGGCCTAACCTGCTAGGGTATTTTCAGCCTCTATTGGACCTGGGAGAAGGGAGATACCCAACTCCAGGTCATGCTAGCTATACTATCCTACCTAATAGGGAAAAAACAAAAATACTTGACGATCAGAGTCCAGTGACATAGGCTCACCAAAAAACTAATCACTAATTATAGAACTACAGAATGCTTCTCCTCCATTCATATCTTACCACAACATTGCTAAAAGTCTGTTTATAGCAGTTTCTTTTACCCAGTATATTATATGTTAATGGATAAAATAGATAGCATGTAAGAACAGATGGGCAATATAAGCAGAGATGAAAATCCTAAGAAAGAACCATAAAGAAATGCTAGAGATCAGAAACACTGTAACAAATAAAGAATGCCTTTGATGGACTTATTTACAGATGAAATGGCAGAAAAAAATTCTCTGAACTTGACATATCGATAAAAATCTCTGAAATTAAAAAGCAAAGAGAACACTGAACAAAACAGAATATCCAAGGACTGTGGGATAACTACAAAAGGTGCTACACACACGTAAAGAGAATATAGATGGGGAAAAGAAAAAAAAAATGGTACAATTATAACCAAAGTTTTCTCCAAATTAATGCCAGATACCAAACCACAGCACAGAAAACACTATGAAGATAAGACACACACAACCCACCCCACACTCACACAGTACACCCCGACAAATTATTTTCAAACTATAGAAAACCAAAGATAAAAAACCTGAAGTATTCAGTATTGGTAGGGGAACACATTACCTAGAGAGGAAAAATAGACAAGAATATGCCCAACATCTCAGAAATTATGTAAGCAAGAAAAGTGGACCGAAAGTATTGAGAGAAAAAAAAAAAAAACATGTGCCAAAATTCTGTACCCTGTGAAATTATCCTTCAAAAATGAAGGAGAAAGACAGACTTTCTAACACAAAAGCTGAGAGAAGTTGTTGGCAGTAGTCCTGCTTTGCCGGAAATATTGAAAGTTCTTTAGAGAGAAGAAAAAAATATATAGGTCAAAAATCTCATATCTATATAACGAAAGAAACAAAGAAGAAATTTTTCTTTTTTTTCTTAATAGCAATTTGTTCAAAATAATAGCAACAATGTATTAGGTTATGTATATACTATACATATGATTATATATTCTTATATATATGAACTAAATGACAGTAATAATATTAGGAAAAGGAGGGAGAAATCAGGATTACTTTATTATAAGGTCCTCACACTACCTGTGAAGTAATATAGTTGTCATTTGAAAGCGCACTTGGATTAGTTGTAAATGAATATTGCAAACACTAGAGTACAACCAATATGCTGGGAAAGGAGAGAAAATGGAATCATAAAATTCTCAAAACCACAAAAGGCAATAAAAAGAGAAAATGGAACAAAGGAGAGCGCAGCGAATAGAAAATAGCAATGAGTATGATAGATATTAATCCAACTATATCAATAATCACTTTCAGTGTCAGGATCTAAATGCACCAATTAAAATATAGCAACTGTCAGAGCAGATATTGAAGACAACTATGCCTGCGTCTATGCCACCCTGAACAAGCCCAATCCTGTCTGATCTCAGAAGCTAAACAGGGTCAGACCTGGTTAGTACGTGAAGGAGAGACCACCTAGGAAGACCAGGTGCTATAGGTGTAAAAAATAAGATTGTAAACTGACAAGGTCTTTGCAATCTGTGAGATAGACCAAGGGTTGTCTTGCCTAAAAAATTAAAACAAAATAAATAAAATGAAAAAGACAACTATATGTTGTCAAAAACAACCACTTTAAATATAAAACAAAAATAGATTAAAAGTAATGAATGAAATAATAAAGAGCATAAATAAATAAAATGCAGGCTAAAAACAATAGAAAAGATCAATGAAACCAAGAGATGGTTCTTTGAAAAGATAAAGTTGATAAAACTTTAGCTGGATACAACCAGGAAAAAAAAGAGCAGAAGCAAATAAAATCAGAAGTGACAACAGGAGACCTTACATCTGCTACTACAAAGGACCAGAAGAGAGTACTATGAACAATTATATGCCAACAAATTTGACAACCTAGAAGAAATGAATAAATTTCTAGAAGCATACTACCTACCCATACAGAATATGAAAAAATGGAAAATCTAAAGAGATTCATTACTTGTAAGGAGATTGAATCAGTAGTGAAAAGCCTCCCCACAAATAAAGTCCAGAACCAAATAGCTTCATTGGTGAATTATACAAAACATTCAAAGATGAATTAATACCAATCATTCTTAAGCTCTTTCAAAAAATAGGAGGGGAGACTTCTGCATTCATTTTATGAGGCTAGCATTACCCTGAAGCCAAAACCAGGCAAGAATGCTAAGGGAAAAAGAAAATTACAGGCCAATTTCCTTGATTAACAGAGACAAAAATTCTCCACAAAATAGTAGAAAGCTGAGCTCAACAATAGATTAAAGGCATCGTAAATTACGATCACGTGGAATTTATTCTAGAGATGTAAGAATGTTTTGTCAGCTGCAAATCATCATTGTAATACACCATATTAACAAAATGAAGGACAAAACCTGTATGACACTCTCCATAGATGCATAAAAAGCATTCATCAATTTATAATAAAAATCATCAACAAAGTAGTTATACAAAGAATATACTTCAATGTAATAAAGGCCATATATGACAAGCCCACAGCTAATATCAATCTTACTGGTGAAAAGCTTTCTAAAAGCTTCTCTTTAAGACCAGAAACAACACAAGGATGTTCACTCTCACTACTTTTATGCACCATACATGAGAATTCTAGCTAGAGCGATTAGACAAGAAAAATACAAGGTATCCAAATTGGAAAAAAGTAAAACCCCAAAGACTACACAGACATGCACACACAAATTTTTAATTCGTTAAAGTTGCAGGATACAAAATCAATACACAAAAGTCAGTTGTGTTTCCTTATACTAATAACAAATTATTAGAGAAATGAAAACAATTCCATTAGCAACCATCAAAACAACCTAGGAATAAATTAACTTAGAAGGTGAAACATCTGTACTCCTTAAACTATAAGATGGTGAAACAAATTGGAAAACACACGAATACATTGAAATATATACCATGCTCATGGATTGGAATAATAATTTTAAATGTCTATACTACTCAAAGCAATCCACAGTTTCAATGCAATCCCCATTAAGATTTCTATGGCATTTTTCACATAACTGAAATAACTAATCTTCAAATGTATATAGAACCACAAAAGAACCTGATTAGCAAAAGCTACCTTAAGAAAGAAAACAAAGCAATATGTTATTGGTATAAAATCATATATATCAATGAAATGGAATAGAGAACCCAGAAATGAACACATGCACATATGGTCAATTAATTTATAGCAGAAAAACCAAGAATGTAAAATAGAAAAGGATATTCTCTTCAATAAATGATGTTGAGAAAACTGGACAGCAACATGCAAAATACAAAATCGACCACTCTCTTACTTGCATCATACACAAAGATTAACTCAAATGTAAGACCTGAAACTATAGAACTCCTAGGAAAAAAATAGGTAGTGAGCGCCTTGACATTGGTCTTGGTGATGATTTTTTTTTTTTTAATTTGACACAAAAGCACAGACAATGAAAGCAAAAGTAAACAAGGGGAACCACATTGAACTAAAAAGCTTTTGTGCAAGAAAAAATAAACAATTAACAAAATGAACAAAACCAACATAATGGGAAAAAAATACTTGCAAATCATGTATACAATAAGGGGTTAATATCCAAAATATAAAAGAACTACCACTCAATAGAAGAAAATCCAATTAAAAGTGGACAGAGGATCTCAATAGACCTTTTAAAAAGAGGACATATAGTTTGACAACAGGTACGTGAAAAGGTGCTCAACTTCATTAATCATCAGGGAAGTGCAAATCAAAACAATGAGATTTCTATCACCTTACACCTGTTAGAATGGCTATCATCAAAATGACGAGATAAATTTGATGAGGATGTGGAGAAAAAAAGCCACTGTGCACTGCTGGTGTAAATGTATATTGGTACAGCCGCTATAGAAAACAGTTTGAAGTTTCCTTAAACACTTAAAAATAGAACTATCATATGATCTAGCAATTCCACTTTTCAGTATTTATCCCAAGAAACAAAAACATTAATTCAAAAAGATATATGCAACCCCATGTTCACTGCAATGTCAGTTGCAACAGCCAAGACATGAGAACAACCTGAATATTTATTGATGAATTCATGAATAAAGCACATGTGCTGTGTGTGTGTGTGGACATGTATTTATACACACATGAAATTGTATTTAGCCATAAAAATAGAATGAAATCTTGCCATTTGTGACAACATGGATGGGCCTTGAGAACATTATGCTCAGTAAAATAAGGTAGATGTAAAAAGATAAATACAATATGATCTCACTTACATACGGAATTGAAAAAAAAAAAAAACAGACAAAAATACCTGGGAATTTGAGTATAGAGAACTCATTGGTATTTCTTTGTGGTTGGGGGTGGGGGGGGCGGGTTGAGAAAGTGAATAAGAAGGGCCAAAGGTATAATTTTCTAGTTATAAGATGAATTTTCATGGAGATTTAATGTATAGCATGGTGACTATAATTAATAATACTGTATTGCCTATTTGAAAGTAGTTAACAGAGTTGATCTTGGAAGTTCTCATCACAAGAAAAAAATTTGTAAATATATACAGCGACCAATATTAACTGGGCTTCCTGTGGTGACCATTTTTTATATATATATAAATATGGAATCAAGATGTTGTACACCTGAAACTAATGTCAACTATACTTCAATAAATAGAAGCTAAAAGTACTGTTTTCAATAATTCTGAATGTTATTGAAAAATAGTGATGATCTTTAACTACTGCTATAATTTACAAAGTCATTATATTTTTGCTCTTATAGAAAGAAAATCCTCCTTTATCTTTTCCCATCAATATGTGTAAGCAAAATTGTTGCTTTCAACAATTTATAAGTGTACTGAGACCCAAAGTTTTTAAATTTAAAAGAAAAAATTACTATTTCTGCTATTAAAATATGCTCCATTGCCAATATTTATTGTCCTAAATTTTAGCTCTCATAAGACAGTGATACCATTCACCTGGAAAATGCAAAAGACCACATAACTGAGAGACAAGATAGGTTACCAGAAATGAAAATAAACAATTCACAAAAATGTGAATTTTTCATTATTTGAATAGTAAACATTAATAGTGCAAAAATTCCATAATGTGTACATTTTTTTCTCTGAGCAATAGTGTCTTTCATAGATTTTAGTTTTATTAATATCACTAATCTGTATGAATTTCCTTTACATAAATCTTACATTCTCATCCTGGATCTAGTCAAGTTTCCATATGAAGTTAAACTATCACTACACAATTAAATCTCCTCCAGTATTTTGTGTTTATACTTCACAAAACGTAACAAAATGTAAGTGTGTTTAGGTCTCTTTCAGTGTAGATTCTTCCTAAATTCTAAATTTTTGCTATCTTAACTACAGGCCTTCTTCAAAAAACCAATGCAAATCTGAAATCATTGCTTGCTTTTGCTGTGTCTTTCCATGTCCTATTTCTGAGTTTACCCATCTTTCCCCAAAATGTCTTAGCTTCATAAAAGCGACAGTTATGTCAATCTTATTCATTATTGTGTTTCCTGTGCCACCTAAAATAAATCATTTAATAAATACTTTGTGACTCTAAAAAAAGTAAATAAATATACCATGTTGACACTAATCAAAAGAAAGCAGGGATAGCTGAATTAAATGCAGACAGAGCAGACTTTAAAAAGAGTAAAGTTATTAAGGATAAAGAAGGGATTGCATAATGATAAAGGGGTCAATTTTTCAAGAAGACATAATAATTCTTATCATGTATGGGCTTGACAACAGAGCATTAAAAAACATGAAGCAAAAACTGATAGAACTTCAAAGAGAAATAAATGCTTCCACTCTGTAGGTGGAGGCTTCAATACCCCTTTATAAGGAATAGACATAGGCAGAAAATCAATAAGGACATAGCCGAACTCAACCACACCAACAATCATGTGGCTATAACCTACATTTTTAAACTACGTTTTTCAACAACAGCAGAATACATATTTTTCTTAACCTTGCATAGAACATCTTCCAAAATAGACCACTTTCTGGGTCATAAAACACACCTTAACAAATTGAAAAGAATAGAAATCATACAATGTTTGCTCTAGAACCATAATGGAATTAAACTAGATATCAGTAACAGAAATATAACTGAAAAATTCCAAATTGTGTGGACATAAAATACATTTTTAAGTTTCACATGGATCAAAGAAAACATCTCAAAAAATTCAAATATTTTAAACTAAATAAAAATACAAATTATTGGAATGTGTGAGGCTGATGTGAAAGCAGTGCTTAGAGGAAATTTATAGCACTGAATGCATACATTACAAAAGAAGAAAGATCTAAAACCAATAATCTAAGTTTTCAATTTTGGAAACTAAAAAAAAAAATCTAATATAAGCAGAAGCAAAGAAATAATAAGATTTAGAGCAGAAATCAATAAAATTAAAATAGGAAATCTATAGAAAAAGTCAAAATCAAAAGCTGATTCTTTGAAAAAGTATAAGCCTCTAGGCTGGCTAAGGAAAAAAGAGAGAAGACACAAGTTACTAATGTCAGAAATGAATGAGGAGATATCACTACAGATTACAGGACATTAAAAGAATAATAAAGGAATACTATGAACAACTCTATGCCACAGATTTGATAGAAATGAAAAAGTTTCTTGAAAGATACAAGCTGCCAAAAGTCACACGGTAAGAAATAGACAATATGAATAATAGGCCTAGACCTGCAAAGATATTGCATCGATAAATAATAATCTTTCCAAACAGAAAGTACCAAGGCCAGTTCAGTTCATTGGTGAATTCTACTAAACATTTAAAGAAAAATTATATCAATTCTTTAGAATCTCTTTGATAGATAGAAGCAGAGGGAATACATCAAAACTTATTCTATAAACTCAGCATTACACTAATATACAAACCAAGCAAATGCATTACAAGAAAACCACAGACAAATATCTCTCATGAGAATAAGTGCAAAAAACCTCCACAAGAGATAACTAAGTGAATCCAACAATGTACAAAAAGAATTATATCTCATGACCAAGTGAGATTTATCTCAGGCATGCAAGGCTGGTTCAAAATTTGAAAATCAATTCATGTAATCCATCATACCAACAGGTTAAAAGCCACATGATCATATCAATAGGTGCAGAAAAAGAATTTGATAAATCCAACACCCATTATGATAAAAAAGAAAACATCTCAGTAAAGTAGGAATAGAAGGGAACTTCCTCAACTTGGTAACATATCTTAAAAAAAACCCAAAAAACCAAAAACAGCTAACATTATAATTCATAGTGAGAAACTCAAAGCTTTCTCACTTGTATTAGGTATGAGAGAAGAATGCCCCCTCTTCTTTTCAACATCATTCTGGAAGTTCTAACTAATGTAATAAGACAAGAAAAGGAAATAAAAGGTATACAGATTGAGATGAACTAAAACTGCCTTTGTTCACTGATGATATAATCATTTGTGTAAAAAATCTAAAAGAACTGACAAAAATACTGGAAAAGCAATTACAGCAAGGTTGAAGGATAGGAGATTAATATACAAAAGTTAATCACTTTACTATATATCAGTAATATGCAAGTGGAATTTAAATTAAAAACAACATCATTTCGTTGGCACCCCAAAATGAAATACTTAAGTATAAATCTAAACAAAATATGTACAAGATCTATCTGAAAAAAAACACTTAAAACTCTGATGAGAGAAATCAAAACTATATACATGGAGAAATATTTCATGTTCATGGACAGGAGACTCAATTCTGTCAAGACATCAGTACTTCTCAACTTGATTTATAGGTCTGATGCAATCTCAATAAAAACCCCAGCAAATTATTTTGTGAATATTGACGAACTGATTCTAAAGTTTATACAGAAAAATGGAGACCCAGAATAGGCAACACACTATTAAAGGAAAACAAAGTTGGAAGACTGACTTTACCCAAATTCAAGACTTAATAAAAAGACAATATTCAAGACAGTGTGATATTGGTGAAAGAATAGACAAACAGAGCAATCGAACAATAGATTTCTCAGACATAGACCCACATAAATATAGTCAACATATCTTTGACAAAAAAGCAAAGGCAATACAATGGAGCAGATAGTCTTTTCAATAAATGGTGCTGGAATAACTGGTCACCCACATGTAAAAAAATAAATCTTCACAAAAATTAACTTAAAATGGATCAAAGACCTAAATGTAAGATATAAAACTACAAAACAATTAGAAGATAACATAGAAGAAAACCTAGATAATTTTATGTTTGACAATGACTTTATATATAATACAAATAGCACAATCCATGAAATAAATAATTGGTAATTGGAATTCATTAAAACTTAGTATGTCTACTATGCAAAAGACATATCAAATGAATACGTCGAGTGATGGACTGGGAGAAAATACTTGCAAAAGACATACTGATATAGGACTCATACAAAATATACAAACAGCTCTTAAAGCTCAACAGTAAGATAACAGATAACTCAATTTAAAAATGAGCCTAAGATGTTAATGGATACTTCACCAAAGAAAATATATAGATGACATGGATATGAAAAGATGATCCATATCATATATCATCTGGAAAGGAAAATTAAAACAACAATGATTATATTTATACCTATATCCGTATATCTATATTATCATCTATGTCTACATGCCTACTAGAAAGGTCAAATTTCAGAGTAATGATAATACTAAATGTCAGCAAAAATGTGGACCATTAGAAACTCTCATTATTACTAGTAGGAATGCAAAGCAGTGTAGCCACTTTAGAAGACAATTTAGTGGTTTCTTAATAAAACTAAACTTACTCCTATGAAAATACATATGAGAACCTCAAATGCATGTTACTAAATGAAAGAATCCAGTCTGAAGAGACTATATACCATATAATTCCAATGACTTTCTGGAAAGAGCTAAACTGTGGAGACAGTAAAATGATCAGGAGTTGCCAGGGGTTGAATAGGTGAAGCACAAAAGACTTTTAGGGAAGTGAAAATCCATGTGATACTATTATGGTGGAAACATGTCATTATACATTTGTCCAAACCATAGTATAATTTCATTTAATGTCATTTTGTTATAACATTGATGAAATGCCATAAAACTTAACTCTTATTTTTATTAGTTATCTTATGGCAAAATTGGTTTCATCGTACATTGTTTAACTTAAAGTAATAGGACCTATCACGCATATTAAGTCATATGACTTACTATGTAACAGAAGAATGAACCATAAACTATGGACTTTGAGTGACTGTGATGTGTTACTGTACAAGTGAGAAATGTATCTTCATCTAGGAAAAACCAATTAAAAATATAATTGGACAAATGGTCTCACATAAAATACTAATGAACACCGGAAAATAAGAAAAAGTTAATATTGATAGATCTATATGAAACTGATAAAGCAACAACCACCTAAAACTTTATGTCACAAAAAGACCTAAATAAATAGAATATTCCTGGATAGGGGTACTCAGTATTGTAAGAATGCATGCACAGATTAATTTATAAATTCAATCCAATATCAATGGGTATTTTTGATATAACCTTACAGTCTGAGTTCAAAATTTACTTAAAAGTTACAATGCTTACTAATCACCAATAATTTTTTGAAAAAGTTTAATGATTTTATGTCTCACTAGATATACAATCTTACTCTAAAGAAACAGTAATTGAAACAATGTTTTGACAAAAAAAGAAGCTAATGTGCAATAACCAAAAACAGGTAGCCCAGAAGCAGTTTCGTATATGTGGGATTTCATATATACATACTGACCATACGATTTCAAGTCAGGGTAAATAGGATGGGCCATTAGATTCTTTCAGGACAACTAGCAATATCATTGGCTGACACAGGATAGGATAGGCTACAAGGAGGAAGCCAATTAAGTATATCTTGGAGACTATAATAAACTCTGTTGAGCCCCAGACTAGATCCGCTTTATCAATGGTGCACTCATCCCGAGCCGAGCCGCTATTAGTGTTAGCTATTAATAGCTCTCAACTGCAGGACACACCTTACATAGCACAATTCTTTGTTGCCCAATTGATTAGGCTAGATTAGATGTCAACTACATTTTTGCTCTGTTTTATTTTCCCCTGTATTATTCTTCCTTCACTTCGTTATAGGTTTTACCCAAGGTACTTCCTCAGTAATCACCTATAATAGAATCCCCATTTTAGGCTCTGATTCTCAAGAACATGACCTAATACAGCAAAAGATAACTTCTTATTTATATGTGACTTGACAGTCATTCAATTCCACTTGGTGCCTCTGGGACTCAGGCTTCCACCAACTTGTGATGGTACTATCTCAGCATGACTTACAATCCCTGTATTAGGAGAAAAAAAATCAAAGAGCATAAAGAACTCTCCTGCTAGGCCGAAGTAAAAGGTACCAGAAATGACCCATGCCACTTCTGATCATAGTCTTTGGCCAAAACTAAATTAATGGAGACTACGAAATATAGGAGGACACAGGGAATATTTAATGAGCTCCACTGTCTTCACCTAGAATTCCTTCTTTAAAAACAAGTTTAAGCTTTGTATGTCTACGTGGGCAGTAAAATTTAAGTGGACTAAAACTTATTAACTGTTAAAGTAACTATATGTAAACAAATAAAAATATTTTAACAATTTCGATGTCAGGAGAACATTCTTAAGTAAAACATGAACTCGAAATTGTCAGGTAAAAGATAGAAATTTGGATTTCATGAAAATGTTAATACAAAATATAATCAGAGATAGAAAGATATCACATGTTAACAGACTGGAAGAATTAAGATTGTTAAAATGTCCATACTACTGAAAGTCACCTATAGATTCAATACAATTCATATCAATTCTAATGGCACTTATTTTTAATTTTTTATTAAGTTATTGGGGTAACATTAGTTAATAAAATTATATAATTTTCAAGTGTACATTATCATTTGACATCTGTATATTTTATTGTGTGTTTCCTTCAGCTACCATACATTTGATCCCTTCAGCTACCATACATTTGATCCCTTTACCCACTTCACCCTCCCCCTAAACCCTATATTTGACCTCCTTTACCCTGTCTATCTCCCCCCTCTTCTGCTACCCACTAATAACCACTAGTCTATACTCCTTTGGTAACCACTATCCTATAGTCCATGTCCATGAGTCTCTGTTTGTCCTGCTCATTTGTTGCTTTTAGGTTTATATCCCACGTATAAGTGATATCATGTGATTTTCAACTTTTCCTGTCTGGCTTATTTCACTTAGCATGATTATCTCGAGGTCCATCAATGTTGTCAGAAATGACAGTATTTTATCTCTTCTTATAGTGAGTGATATTCTATTGTATATATGTACCACAGCTTCTTTAGCCAATCGTCTATCATAGGACACTTCGGTTGCTTCCATATCCTGGCCACTGTGAATAATGCTGCTATGAACTTTGGTGTGCAAATATCTTTTCTGGATATGGGTTTTCAAGTCTTTGGGGTAAATACCCAGAGAGGGATTGCTGGATCATGTGGTAGACCAATTCTTAGGTTTTTGAGGAACCTCTATACTGTCCTCCATAGTGGCTGAACCAATTTGCAGTCCCACTAGCAGTGTATAAGAGTTCCTTTTTCTCTGCATCCTCTCCAACATTTATCATTACTTGTCCTGTTGATTATAGCTATAGTGTGAGATGGTATCTTATTGCAATTTTGACTTGCATTTCCCTAATAGCTAGTGATGTTGAGCACCTTTTCATATATATTTTTTTGCCATTTGTATGTCCTCTAGGGAGTAGTATCTATTCAGGTCTTCTAACCATTTTTTGATTGGATCATTTTTTGTTGTTGTTATTGAGTTGTATGAGTTCTTTGTAAATTTGGGGTATTAGGCCCTTATTGGAGGTATTGCTTGCTTTGGAAAAAGGTATATTAGGGTCCTTTGCCAATGTTTGAATTGAATTGTTTTTTCCTGTTTTGTGTTTGTTTTGCTCTTGAGTTGTATGAGTTCTTTATATACTTTGCATATTAACACCTTATCATTTATATGGTTTGCAAGTATTTTCTCCCATTATGTAGGTTGTCTATTCATTTTGTTAATATATTTTCCATTTGGATGGTTGTTCTTTACCTTGTTGATGATTTCTTTTGCTGAGCAAAAGCTTTTTCAGTTTGATGTAGTCCCATTCATTTATTTTAGCTTTACTTCTCTTGCTTTTGAGATAAAATTCATAAAATCCTCTTTAAGTCCAAGGTCATTAAGTTTAGTTCCTATGTTTTCTTCTATATATTTTACTGTTTCAAGTCTTACATTTAGATCATTAATCCATCTAATGGGACTTTTGACAGGGAAAAAAAAATCCTTAAATTTATATGGAACCAAAAAGACCCTATAGCCGAAACAATACTGAGAAAGAATACATCTGAAAGCATCACAGTTTCTGATTTCAAGCTATATTATAAAGCTATAGCAATCAAAACAGGATGGTACTAATATAAAAGCAGACACATAGACCAATTGAACAGAATTGAGAACCCAGATATACAAGCCCATGAATATATTGTTAACTATTATTTGACAAGGGAACCACAAATCTCAATGGAGAAGAGACGATCTCTTTCACATATGGTGCTTGGAAAACTGAATATTCACATATAAAATAATGAAACTAGACTCCTTTCTAACTTACTTGAAATGGATTAAAGACTTAAATGTGGTACCTGAAACTAAAAAAAACTCCTCAAAGATAACAGGAAAAAAGCCCTTTGACATCAGTCTTGGAAATGCTTTTTTGGATATGACACCTGAAGTGCAAGCAAAAAATAAAAATAAAAACAAACAAAATAAAAACTAAACAGGTACCACTATATCAAAGTAAAAAGCTCTGCACTGCAAAAGAAACAATGAACAAAATGAATAGACAACCTACCTAATGGGAGAAAATACTTGCAAACCATATAAATGGTAAGAGTTAATATGCAAAATATATAAAGAACTCAACTCAGTAGCAAAAACAAACAAAACAAAACAGGAAAAAATAATTCAATTAAAACATTGGCAAAGGACCCTGATATACCTTTTTCCAAAGAAGACATACAAATGGTCAGCAGATACGTATATGAGAAGTTGTTCAACTTTACTAATCATCAGGGAAATGCAATCAAAACTACAGTGAGATATCACCGCATGCCCATTAGAATGGCTATTACCAAAAAGTGGGATTGTAAATTTGTATAATCATGAAGTTACTCAAAAATTAAAAACAGAACTACCATATGACCCAGGAATTCCACTTCTGGGTATACACCTGAAGGAAACAGAAACATTATGTTGAGATATCTGTACTTCCAACTTCATTGCAGCATTATTACAATTGCTAAGACATGGACACAATTTAAGTGTCCAGAGAATGAATGGATAAAGAAATTGTTACATACACACACACATCCACACAATGGAGTATTATTTGGCCATAAAAAGGAAATCCTTCCATTTAAAACAACACTAAAGGACCTTGAAGGCATTTTGCTAAATGAAACAAGTCAGAGAAAGACAAAAACTATATAGTCTCATTTATATGTAGAAACTAAAATAAATAAATAACCCATCAACTAATAGCCAAACTCATAAAGGGAAATCAGATCTGTGGTTACCGGAGGTGGAGTTGAGGGACAGGAGAGTTAGATAAAGGTGGTCCAAAGGCGGGCTTCTAGTTATAAGACCGTTAAGTCTGAGGGGTGTGATGTACAACATGACTATAGCTAATGCTGCCATATGAGATATTTGAAAGTTGCTAAAAGATTCTAAAAGTTTTCATCACAAGCTAAAAACAACAACAACAACAACATATTTAGGATGGTGGATGTTAACTCATTGTGATGACCATGTCACAATATATGTAAGTCATGCTATACACTTTAAACTATGCAGAGCTGTACACTAATTACACCTCAACAAAACTGGAGAAAGAAAAATCATGGATACTAGGACATTGGCAACTTCATAACATAAAATTTGCAGAACATGAAAATATTTCATGCAAATTATTAAAGAATAAAAAGACCAATAAGTCCATATAAAAATGGGCTAAGGTTTAGGTTGCTGGTTATTTCTTGTTTGTTCTAGATCCATTTCTTTCTTTTTCTTCTGCAAAGGATGTTTCCCATGTTCTTTTTATATCAGGTTGTGGATAGATTGGCCAATCAGAGGCACTGGCAGATTGAGAATAGAAAGAGAGGATTCAGAATATTTCTTCTTTTTAATCTATTTCTGGTGGTGTTTTCCATTAGGTATCTACTCTTCACTCTGGGTAGTCCCCACCATGATTCAAACTCTACTGTAAAGTCCTGGCTTCGTATATTGCTAATACACACACTCATGGCTCACCAACATAGATTGAGAGCCTCAATTTCAATAACAATTAGGAAAATGCAAATGCAGTTTCAAATCCAATTCAATTCCTTTACATTCAGGGTATTAAATGCTATTTAACATCCACTTAGGTACAATTTGCTTTATTTTCTGTGTACTACACTGTGTTGGTTTAGGATTTCTGAGAAACATGTCATAATGAGAATAAACATAAGGATGTATTAAGGAAATACCTGTGTGAGAGAAAATAAGGCAAGGGTTGGTAAGGCTGTGAGTGTGTCAAATCACTACATAAATTTTTCTCTGAATCATGTAGAAAAGAAAAGAAGGTTACAAACTGGATATTAACACCAGTTAAACAGAAATTTATTATCTCACAGTTCTGGAGGCTCGAAGTCTGAATTGAAGGTGTTAGCAGGTGTCTCTCTCTGTAGGGGAGAATCTGTCCTTGCCTCTTCCGAGCTTCTGGTGGCTGCTGGCAACCTGGGCATTCTTGGGTTTGCAGCTGTATCACTCTACTTTCTGTCTGTGTTCACATGGTTATCTTTCCTTTGTGTGTCTGAAAATCTCTCTTTTAAGGACACCAATCACTGCATTTAGAGCTCACTATAATCCAGTATGACCTCATTTTAGATTAAACATATCTGCAATGACCCTATTTCTAAAGAGGATTGTATTCACAGGTACTAGGGATTAGGCCTTCAACATTTTTTGGGTGGGGGCGAGGCAAACAAAAATTCTACAAGGCCTTTGGGTAGTCCTTGAGCCAAAGCTCACATTTAAAGGCCTGGATCTCCCAAGCACAGATCTGCCTTAGTGTCCTATTGCATTCAGTCATTGCCAACCTGTTGAATTTCAGACAATGGCAGCTAGGCCCTTGGTCATACTCCTTGTAGCTGGTAACATTCTCATGGCTACCACATGTGTCTTTCTGTAGATCTGTGTACTTTCAAACATCTACAACAGATTATTGTCAAAAAAATGTCAGAAACTTTATTTTTAAGAAGTTTCTTTTAAGGTATCTGCAAACTTAATTGGTACATCAATTGGCAGGTGCAAGTTAATTATATGGGTACTTAATTGCTAATTTCCTATGCAAATCAATATTTGAACTTTTAATTCTCAATTGAGCATGCATCAAAATGGGATTCTGACTGCTCAAAGTAACTGCAAAATTTCTAAGTGTATCTTTGTGCCTCCATATAAGCCTGCTCTAATATTGTCAATGGTCTCTAGTTTGGAAGCATAACATTGGTAATACCATTTGATAAATATGTTAAAGAAAGATTTTGTTATTTTTGGAAAAAATAAACTTCTAGACAGGCTCCAAAATATGTTTACTTCTTAAAAAAATAATGTCCATTATATAAAAATTCCCAAACTGAGAATTAGAAAGCAAACATTAAAATCACATCTAAAGCTATCTACCTCACGCACATATATGTTGAATCTATCTTTATGGAAAGCATGCATATACGTGGAAATTTATAAATTTTATATAAAAATGTGGGTCATAGTACATTCTGTTTTGAGTCTGTAGTAGTCAGAATTCTAGGGGAGCCCTAAGGATTTCTGTCACTGGTACACATACCTCTCAGTTATTCAAACACTAATCCATCTACTGCTGTGAAGAGATTTACAGATGTCATGAAAGTCTTAAATCAATTGATCTTAAAGCAAGGAGTTTCTTGTAAACTTTTGAGCACTTTAAATCTGAATCTAGACGTCAGAGATGAAGGCAATCAGAGAATCAAAGCATGAGGAAAATTCAATATATCACTGCTATCTAGAAGTTGGAGGGGGGTGCCTTATGGGAGCTGAGAATGCCGCCTGCCCCTCAGCTGACTGACAACAAAGTAACAGGGGATTCTAATACTGTCACAAAGAACTGAATTTGGCTATTAATAAAAATGAGTTTGGAAGTGAGGATTTCCCCACGACCTCTAGCAATCACTTTGATAGCAGACTTGTGATATCCTTGAGCACAGAATCTAGTTACACCATGACAGATTTCTGACCTACAGAACTGGGGGCTAATAAATGAATGTTGTTTTAAGTTGTTAAATTTGTAGTATTAGTTATATAGCAATAGAAAACTAAAATAGTACCTTATTTTTTAATGTGATAATGTAGCATTTGTATTTTTCACCTTAATATGTATACTTCTGCAATGTTACCATTAATGGTTTTATACTATCCTTCATAAGTTTTAATGAGGGTTACTCTTATGATCAATTTAAGTGAAAGTACAAGGTAGAGGCATATGCATAAAAATTATAAGGTTTTCTATTCCAGTTGCCATTACTGGTCAAAAAAATATTCTTGTGCTTAAAAACCTACCACGAATTGGGGAAAAAATGGCATAAATGATAGAGGCTTTGTTCATCATCCCTCTTGTGACCAAATGAAAGTTGTGACAGAAACACAGAACAAACGGCAAGCAAAGTCTCGTGGAATCTAGAAGAATAGAAACACTATACCTAGGGAGAGAAATAATTAATCAACCTGCAACAGTAGGAGGTAGGAGGGGCACAGGCTGTGGCTAAACTTGGCTTGCAGCTGAACCCCCTCAGGACTGTGCCACTGGATACCTACTGTACAAAGCCATTCTAATAAGACAAGGAGACTTAGGAGCTTTGCTGAATACATAGAAGACACAGAAAGGCAGCCAAAATGGGAAGACAAAGGAGCAGAAATCATACGAGAGACAGAACAGAGGATCAACCACGATATAACACTCAATCAGAACAGCAAGAAAAAAGCTGAAACTATAATAATATTTAAGGAGCCTATGGGACACAAATAAATGTACAAATATACATTCATAGGTTCCTGAAGGAAAAAATAAGTTGAAGAGCTATTTGAAAAAAATAATGTTGGGAAACTTCCCTCGCCTGGTGAAGGAAATAGATATACAACCCCAGGAAGCTCAGAGAACCCCAAGAAAGAGGAACCTAAAGAGGCCCACAACAAGACACATCATAATTCAAATGCCAAAGATTAAATACAAAGACAGAATCTTAAAAGCAGCAAGAGAAAAGTAATTAGTTATCTATAAGGAGCATCAATGAGACTGGAAGCTAATTTTTCAAAAGAAACTTGCAGGACAGAAGGGCTTGGCATGAAATTTTCAAAGTGATGAAAACCCAGGATCTACAACCAAGAAAACTTTATCCAGCAAAGCTAGCATTTAGAGTCGAAGGACAGATAAAGACAAAAAATAAGCTAAAGGAAGTTTCACACACAAGACAGTATTACACGAAATGTTGAAGGGACTTCTGTAAGTAGAAAAAAAAACATGTATCAAAAACAGGAATAAAGAATGGTAATAACTACATTCCTATCAATAAGTACTTCAAATGGAAAAGAATTAAGTGCTCCAACCAAAAGATAGAGTGGCTGAATGGATAAGAAACAAGATACCTATATATGCTGCCTACAAGAGACTCACTTCAAATTAAAACACACACACAAACTAAAAGGAAGGGGATGAAAAAGATATTGCCTTGATGGACCTAGAGGGTATTGCGCTGAATGAAGTAAGTCGGATAAAAATAAATGTTGCAGGATTTCACGTATGTGTGGAATCTAAAGAACAAAATAAATAACAATAACAACAAAACAGAAAAAAACTCACAGATATAGAGAATATTTTGGGCTACTAGATGGAGAGGGGGTGGGGAAAATAGAAAAAAAGAGGAGAGATTAAGAAGTACAAATGAATAGTTACAAAATAGATGAAAATAAAGTGTAGCATAAGGAAAATAGTTAATGTTGTAATAAATATATAAGGGGAAAGAGGATACAGATTTAGTGGGTGATCCCTTTGAGTTATATAGATCTCTAATCGCTATTCTGTACAACTGAAACTAATATATGCGAATTGAAAAAAAACATTGAATTGTATAATGTAAATATGAACAACTAATTGTCTATTATATTCAATAAAGCCAGAAAAAAATGTTCTTGCAGTTTGTTTCTCTATCAGAAGAATTTGGGCATGTTTATTTCTGTTTTCTACTTGTCAACAGTGTAACATAATTTTTTCAATCTGATAGCTGAAAAATGGTGTTTCTTTTCCTTGGCTTATATTTTTTGCTAAAAATATATTTCATACATATATTAGCTATTTAATTTCATTTTTTGTGTCTTACTGATTTATTTCAGCTGTTCATTTTTCTACTCCTGTGATTAATTTTTAAAATGTATTTGTAAAGCTGTTTATCCCTTAGGAGTAATATTTACATTTTCTCTGTCACATACGCTGGAAATACTCCAATGTGTAATTTGCCTTTGACGTTTGTTCTGGTATTTTTTTTAAATCGCAAGAACATTTAAAATAATTTCTGCTGAAAAACTGTATATCAATTTTTTTCAATAAAGTTTTGCTTTTGGTCATCTTCCTGTTTATAATTTAGCTTTTATACATTTTGTGTACAAAATTTTTGCCAAAAAAAAAACTTACAAAAATTCTACCTGGTATTTACCTCATTATTTTAACATACTTAATTTACCAATGTGTGTCTAAGAGTTAAAACAACAAGTATGGTCCCAGTAAGAAGAGAGATTTACTTTAAAACTGATATGTATTTTCACCTTTATAATCTTATGTTGGTGAAAGTAACTTTGGGGTTGCTAAAAGTTCTTTTTGTTCCTTTAAGACAGCATTTTTTCACAGAAGCAAACTAGTTGACTAATACGACTTCTTATAGAACTAAGAAATGTGTTCAAAATATGGTTTAGTATTAAATTAGCTTGCTATGCAAAATGCAAGCAACCAGCAGAATGTTTGGTGGCTCTAGCCAGGTGGATCCGGGCAGGGCACAGGCTACAGCTCAACTTGGCTTGAAGCAGCGCCCCTCTCAGAAGACCCTGGGACCCAGTGGCCAGCTTCGGACTGAGTGGAGCACCACCGAAGCTACATCAGAGGATGACACACCCAAAGGGAAAAGTAGTATGGAATGTACAGTATAGTATATGGAATATAGTCAATAATATTGTAATAACTATGTATGGTGTCAGATGAGTACTAGATTTATTGAAGGTGATCATTTTGTAAGTTATATAAATGTCTGATCACCATGTTGTACAAGTGAAACTAATATAATACTGTATGCTAACTGTAATTTAAAAATTATTAAAAGAACTAAAGCTAACTTAACAGAGCAATATAAATTTTTATATTTATACTCCAGTTACAAAAAGTTAGAAAATATAAATATGAAATAACATTTATAATAATCACAAAAATATTAAAAATTCCCTATAAAATTAAGAAGATCACAAGAATGCTATAAAACAAATCGAGAGAAATTAAGGATTATATAAATGTCAGAATATACTATTTTCATGGAGTGCCAGCTTATTATTGAAAGATATCAACATGTACTATATAAACTGATCTTTAGCTTTAATACAATCCAACAAAAATTTTAGGTTTTCATTTTAAATTCATCAAGGTGATTTATATAGAAATAAAAGCATAAATAAAATTATAAAGAAGAAAAAGAAAGATGGAGGATGTGTCAGCTATCAAAACATTATAAAGCTACAATGATAAAGACAATGAGGTACAGCGCAAGATTAGACAAACAAATCAATTTAAAAGAAGTGGATCTATGTTTCAATAATCTCATGGTTGAGAAAAAATATGAAATATTTAATAAATGCTGCTGTATCAGTTGGAGAGGCACATGACAAAAAAGAAATCTTAATTTCTACCCCATACTATAAACAGAAATCAATTTTTAAATACAAATGTAGATTTGAAAGGTAAAAAAATGACCTTAGAAGAAAACAAAATGTATCTGACCTTTGAATAATGAAAGATATTTTTATATCAAACAGCATGAACCATAAAGAAAAAAATTGATAAATTGGACTGTATTAAAATATCAACTGCTATTTATCAAAACACTACTAAAAGTTTGAAATAAAATTCTCCAGAGTTGGGGGGAAATATTTGCAATACATATAGTTGATAACTCATACAAAGAAACTCTAAATAACTGCTATAAATCAATAAAGAAAGGTATAAAATATATTAGATTTTGCCTGTTCAAATTAAAAATACATGAGCAGTAATTCCATAAAAACAATACTCAAAGGCCAATAAACATGAAAAGGTGCTCAATTATATTTGTCATCAGGGCAATGCATATTAAAATCACAACTGAAGTACAGTTAGCTGAAAAGTACAAATATGTTTGTTGTTTTAAACTTCTCTACTGCTATTGATCCCAGAGACAGAACTGCTACTTCGAGAACTAACTGTTATGCTTTCTAAGGAAATTTTATAAATCAAGGTCAGTTTTCATATTATATTTTCCCAAATTCATAGCAATAATATGTTGTAAGATATTGTAAGAAAATATATAACTTGGGGGTATGGATGGTAAAGGTCAGGAATAATCCCTGTTTTAATAAGTTATATAGTCACCCTATTTAGAACATTTTTTTGATTATTGGTGTAATTTCAGATTCTTGTAGAATATGTAAATGTGTGCCTTCATGTACTTTGTTTTAAAAGAATAAAATATAGCACTACAATAAAACAAAATACAACCATTACATTTAGATACAGCTATAAATGTACCAAAATGGATAAAACTTAAAAGCCAGAAAGATACCAATAATTGTTGGTGAGATGACGGAGTAATCAGGACTCTCATATATGGCTAAATAGAGTTTAAACTGATAGAGCCACTTGGAAAACTGTTGAATAGTGTTTGTAAAACCAAGCATTCACAAATCTATGACCCAGTAATTTTGATCCTAATGTATAACCAACAGAACAGCACTATTTGCTATATCCAAAGAAGAATGACAATCGCGTTATCTGCCTATGATGGAATACTATACAGAAAAAAGTCTCACAAAGTTAATGTTTGTGGAAAAAAAAAGTCAAACAAAAAGTGTACCTGTTACATAAAGTCAAAAAATAAGCAAATTAACAATGGGGTTAAAAGTCATGATAGTATCACTCCCTCTGCAGTGGTAATGACTCAGAGGGACATGAGGAATCATCCTGGGTGATAAATATATTTCTTGATAAAGGTTCTGGGTTTTCAGATGCGTTTCCTTGGTAAAAATTCAATGAAATACTTATAATTATGCATCTTTTGGTGTGTCTATTATTCAATAGAAACATTTAAACAATTTGGTTCTCAACTAAATTTGAAACAAAATGTCATCGTACTATGCTACATGCTTTGAGTGTGAATAATATTTATACAGGTTATAAAAAACATTAAATATTTATTCAAGCAAAAATTCTAAATCTACTGAGTGTGGCAAGGTGAGGAAGCCTGTAGTATTTTTGTGTGTGTGTGGTTGATATAGCACAGTGATCTTCAGACTGAAATACTCATACCCTGTGATATATGGTCACACTGACCTTTACGTGACACCCCAGAGACTACTAGAAATAACTGGGCGAGATTTTAGAGTAAGTGAATTCTGATTTTATGCATTTGGTAGCATGATCCATTTAAGACTCTTGGTATGGAAAGGCCTAGAAAAACTCTGCCTATATTTGGTTATATGTCAATCAAGTAGATACTTTTGTTTTTTAAGCTATCGATCAAATTTAAAGAGACTTGAACATACTCCACAGGTTTTAAATTTACTTATAAACTATTGGAATGTAAGAATAGAAATATGGCTTATTGGAAATAGCATTGGATTATGATAATTGGCTACTAGCTTTTGTTCTGTAAGCAGTGAGTACAACTTATCTACACGTCAAATGAATAATTTCCAATTAGACAATCTGTGGGTCCATTCCAGGACTAATCTGCTATGACTGAGGTATTGAGAGACCATTCTTTAACAAGGACAAGTTTTAATGGAGGCTACTTAAGAATTTACTGAAAAAAATTATTGTAGGAGATAATGCCATAATAACTTATATTCACTTAAATGAATATAATGTGATAACTACATAGGAAAAAACTCTTTAGCTGATGTATGTTACTTTAAGATAAACAAATTGATTCAATTCTAATTTGATTAGTTTTAAAACTAAATTAAACATAATAGAGCTATTTTTTCGTTTGTTTGTTTAGATGTAATCTGTTCTTGGGTAAGTAGATTTAAAATAAAAACATATGGTGAAATTTCAACTGTGCATGCACACTTATAAATTTTCAGAAAGAGCAAAACCTTAGAAGAATTGGGGAATTGTATCAAAAAATGAAGCGTTATCATAGATATTTGCTTAATCTGCTTTGTTCCTAAAATGATTTTTTTTAAATTAGAAAAAGCTAAATGTAGTAATTGGACTACATGTGAATTGGGGAAAATTTATCTCATGTATCCTTTATATGTTTTTATTAAGAATTTAATATACATTTAAAAAATAAATGTGTTTTTAAATGAACACTAGATTAACAAATTATCAGTAGGCTTTTAGAGCTTGGTAGCAATAAATATTAGCCAGCATATTTGGAAGCATACATTTATACTTTGGAATGCAAAAATATTCTACTAAAATTTTTCTTATTTTTAGTCAGGCAGAATACTGGGCTGAATAGGATTTTTGGGTTTTTTGTTTTTGTTTTTTTTTTTTTTTTTTTGCTTTATAATTGCTAGTCTCATGATCTTCAATTTCTTTTGCACCTTGATAATGCATGTGTAATGCTTTTATAGACACATAAGAGATGACACTAGGGACTAAATGTGAGACTTCCGGGGTAGGGGAGGTTAGAGGTAGTTGAGGCCTCCCTATTTCTATGCCCTTCTCCATGGTATTTCTGCTCAATCTCTGAAATATTTGTAGTTTGTTTTAACTAGGAGGCCTTTCTTATATGGTTAACATACAAGTCTCTAATGTGTCACTCTTAACCAATGTGTTTCTAGTGCTGCTGTCCTCTCCCTGGCATAATGGGCAGTGGCTAAGGCCTCTGCCAGTCCACCCCCTGTACGTTCCTGGCCCTAAGGGTCTGGGGATCAAGCTAAATTATAGATAATCCCGGGGCTTGCGAGCAGCACAGAAAAAGCATTTTCTTTCTCTTTCTCTGTTACAGTGGAGTTGAATCTGAGAAGTTGTGAAGAGCTACTGTGGCCATCTTATGACCATGAGAAATAGAGAACAGAAGAAATTATGACATTGATAAAAACAGAGCCTGGTGGGACTTTTTAAGTCCTTTCAAGCAATACATGAAGGTAGGCCTATTTTGGATTTTTCAGTCATATGAGCAAATGAATCCCCATTTTCTTTAAGCATTCTAGGTAAGGGTTTCTTCTATTTTCAAGGAAAAATATCAGATAGTAATAAAAGATTTTTTCTTCTCCCCATTAACTTACTCATCAATAAATGCTTCTTGGATGTTTGCTTTGTTAAAGTGACTGTTCTCATTTCTTGAGTTGACCAGTTAATAAAACAGACACAATTCCATGTCTTTACAGTGGGGCAGGCAGACAATAAACAAGAAACGTAATGGGTAAATCTTATAATGCAATAGAAAGCAAGAGTTCATTTTGTTGTAACTTTATTTCTTAGCTTTGTTTCTCTTTTCCTGTGTCCATAAGATTACAACTTCTCAATATAACACGAGCATTTGTATTTTGCCCCGGGCTCAGTTTTTTGGGGAGCCTGGGCTAGAACACTATTGCACACATTATGGAGAGCAGAACAGTCACAACCAAAATGTGTCTTAAATTTCTATAACTCATGTGCTGCAGTTTCAAGCACTTTTACTACTATAAACAATCACTCTGGGAAGTATACTTTTCCCAAGTTCAAAATGTTTCTGAAGTGTGACTCTTCACAAAGAGTATATGGAAACTTAAACCTAACTTCAATAGCATGTTCTTTCCCCATACTTTGGTGATTCATTTCAATATTCCAGACTGAAGGTAGCTATCGGAATTAGAATAAGTTTAGAGATACTGATACTGACAAGGAAAAGTCATGGCATTTTAGAAGTTATATTTATTCTTCCACATACAGCAGGGTGGCCAAAGTCTTTATTATGCAGTGTGGGTCCCATGGAGTAAGGAAATACAGAGAAAGCAAGAAACATTCAGAGATGACAGTTCCAGGTACCGAAGTTAGTAAATGGTAGAAGACGAATTGTGAAAACAATAAGAGCCCAAAAGTAAGGTGAGAAAAAGACACCAAGAAAACCACTTTAATATTGTGGGATTTAAGACCCTTAAAGATGTAAATTTGTCATTTGAGCCAGAAAGTAGGAGTGTGGTATGAGCAAAACTAGGAAACTGGGTTACTGCTGTTATGAACTAGATTCGATCCTTCAGAGATGACAGTTAAATGTATATAACCAAGAAATATCCTTCCTTACTATTTATGGGTAAGTTATTATCAATTCTTAGATTTTCTTCAGTATGCAATAGATCTGCAACTCACAGTTCTAGATTATTTAAATCTCAAACTTATTTTCAACATTCTCTCATTTCCCCCTACCTACTGCATTTTCATTTCCCATACTTTAAAGATCGCCATTCTTCTATAGTTTTACTCAGAAAGTGTAGTAGGATAGTGATGATGGGGTTTGAAGTAAGTATACAGTTACCCCTAGAATTCAATCTAATGTTATGAATGAATGATGGTGTCATCTGAAAATTTCCTGGCTGCATTTTTGGGTTAATTTTGCTAATGAAGTATTGGGGGCTCCACAAAATGAGTTATTAGGGACTCCGTGGAAGTTGAGAAAAATATTTTTGGCGTATGTAATTGACTTATCAAGTTGAGACAAACAGTGGGTAATTATTTGGAGATTAAAAAGTCTATAGTCACAATGAAACAGTTTCTTCTTGTCAAACAGAAGTTGGCAGTTTACATGGCCACATGTGCTTAGGGACGTTCAAAGAGGCAGACTGTTAGAATAGGATCTCAAATTGGTATTATTAAATGTAAAAATTATTGAGCATTTCAAGTTGAACTTGAGTTTTCTTTTGTTACTTTGGGCTTAGAATAATGACTTTCTCTTTTTCAAGAACAATATTTTAATATCTCATTAAAAAAACAATTTCCAGTCTATTTCAAAAGCTATTTGAGTTAGCGCCTCAAGTAGCTCTTTTAAAATATAGTTTGATGAATAAAATATGATTGACAATTAGTTACATGTGGACTAAATTTTCCTCATAACACATAAAGGATTAAAATTTCAGAGTGGAAAAAAAGGAAAGCAAACTATGTCAATTCCATCCTCTTTAGAATTCATGTCAAGATTCAGACTATATCCAAAGCATTCTGGGTTTATGTCTTTAAAATCTGTACAGTGAAGAAATTGCTTCATGGAGTGGGTCATTGAAATGAGAAATCTGCAAGCAGTTGACACTTGGTTAGTAGGTTTTTACCAAGTACTCAACAAAGTTCGATGACATTTTGTTTTTCAAATGACACATCAGCTATCCAGCTGAGCTTAATTTTCTAAGAAAAATTCTTTTGGCATTGAAAAAATAAAACAAACCCAAAACCCAAGGAAGACTTCTACATTTAGAAGGTAGGCAGATACATTTGAGAAAGCGTGATGACATACAAGTTTTAATGATTAGAAAAATAAACTTACTTTTGTTTCTTTACTTTTCTTCTCTCCGTATCCTTTAGACTACATTGCTATTTTGGGTGACATTAGAATCAAGGATGCAATATTTATAGAAGGATGTTACTCTAGTGATAACATATTACAAAAAGCCTTGGCAACAATCTGAGACACAGCAGGGGAGCCGTAAGAGAGCTATTTTTATAATGTTTAAAATTATACTAAATTAAAAAAAAAAATCCCTGCTGGGCTTCAAGCTTTAAATAGCATGGTGTGGTGTAACTGATCAGAGCATTAGATTCTGATAATTTATTACAGAGAATGAAGCACATGTTGACAAATAACATTTATGAAAAGCATTTTAGGAGATTTTTATGTAATTCAACATCTGAAGGCATTTTTCAATGGATTCTAGTCTAAAAATAGAGGACTATAAATGGAAACTATATTAAAATAATAATTCAAAATATTAGACTTCTTGAAATCATCAACTACAGTTAAATTAAATACACACATACTCACACACACAATCTAGTGCTACGTTCAATATCCTAGGATGTTAATATAATTCAGATTTAGACTATCATGTAACTTATTCTTTTTCTAATTATCTTTTTATTTTACAACAGCTTTATTGAGATATAATTCACATAATATGCAATTTACCTATTTAAAATGTAGAATTAAGTAATGTAAGTATATTCCCAGATATGTGTAACAGTCATCGTAGCCAATTTTAGAATATTTTTATTACCTTAAAAGGAAACCATTACCCTTTAGCTATCATCTTCTATCCTTTAGCCCCATCCAGTAGCACTAAGCAACCTACTTTATGTTTCTATAGACTTTCCCATCCTCAACTTTCATGGGAATGAAATAATATGTAGTCTTTTGTAACTGGATTCTTTCACATAGCATGGATTGAGTGTTCTTCCATGCTGTAACATGTATCAGTAATTCATTTCTTTTCATGGCCAAATAATATTTCACTTTATGGATATAGTGCATTTTGTTTATCCATTTATCAGTTGATGGACATTTGTTTTCTTTCCGCTAGTTTTTGTCAATTATGAATAGTGCTGCTATAAGCATTAGTGCACACGATTTTTTTGTGGACATATATTTTTACTTCTCTTGGGTCTCATTCTTTTTTTAAAGTCATAGTTTCGAGAAGAAGAAAGAATCTTTTATTCTATCTGAAACTTTTGTGTGTGAAAACCAAAAAAAGTGCCTATTACATAAATATCCTATTAGAAGACTATTATCAACAGGTAGATACTTAAACCTTATTTGCTTGAATTTCAAGTATTTGTTGTTATCATCAACCCTGCTCCCCACTCCTGGCTAATAGTTTGCTAAGATTCCCAAAGAAAAGGCCAATTTTACTTGGTAAAAGCTCTCTATCCTTTTTATGAGATTCATCTCTCTCACCCTTTCTAAAGGAATTCCAAGACATGAGGAAAGGGTAAAAATATTTCAAAAACAGAAAATTTGACATATATAATATTTAAGTCTTTATAAGCAAATCCCATTAGCCTTTGAATTTTAGTATTGAGAGGCTCAATGTAAAATAGAAAGATGCTCATGGAGTATTTCTTGGTGATAACTAATGCCCACTTCAAATCATATTTAACTGTTTTAACTGTTTTATTTCCCTAGGCAGCTGTATCATCATATGTATGTGTAAAATGCAACATTAAATACTTTTAGCAATAAATATGTTAGATGTTCAAGTTTAAACAAAGTAAGTGTAAATTCTTTGTTTAAATTCAATGCCAGAATTTGACCCTTACTGTGTAATTGATATTTAATATACTGAAGTTATAATTAGATCCTATTGGAGCAAGATAATCTGAAATGTAACTAGTGACTTTGACCATAGCAGCAGAAAAACATTTAAAACAGAGCAAAAAGTAAACTTAAAGCTTTAAACAGATAGTAAAATTGAACTCTAAAAGTGTCTGCTGGAGGAAGGGGTTGTATGTGTGATTCCGCACTTTTTATTACTAGGTTTCAAGTTTTTCAGTACTCACATTTTGTGTCATTTATTGAAAATGAGGCACCTCAATCGTTTTTCAATGTTCTTGAACCAATAAAGCAGTTATAATACTATAAAAAAATAAACCATGCCTTGTAGAATTATTAACCTTGGAAAAGTGAATAAACAGTTGTATTTTAAAGAAGTTTTTGTAAATGTTATGTCCTGAATACTTTTCTAGCTTATTTGTTTCACTTTCTAATAATTACATATAGAACAATGTATATAACAATATTGATATATATTATATATAATAAAAAAATGACTACATAGGTCATAAGTGTGTCTCTTTAACATTCAAATTTCCCTAGCTTTTTTCTCACTCATTTCTCAGAATTATTTATGACTATTAATGGTAGGTGCAGAGAGGCAACAGGATGGAATAGTAACATATTTTCAGGATCTTCTGCAATGAAAACCACACAAATTTCTTTTGTGTTAAGTGTATTAATTCATTTTGGAAAGAAATGTTAGCTATTTTTGCCATATAGACACACAAACAATTTTTAATATATCTTAATGAAAACTGTATTTATAATTTTGTGAAATAGAGAAAGAAAAAATCTTAAATCATTAAAGAAACCATTAATCATTTTACAAGTTCAATCAGATATGGTGGAGAGAGATTAAACTTTACATAATTCTAAGTTCTAGGTAATATTTAGTATGTTTTTTGTCTGTTGAGCTAACTATATGTACACATACACACATCTTTATATTAAATCTCATTTAATATTGGCAACCTTCCTATTTTTCCATTTCACAGATTTTTATGTGAATCAAAAACTCTCAAATAATAGTGCTAAAATGGAATGAATTATGGTAATGGCTGTACTCAGTAAAGTTACTAAAATCATACACTTGAAACGGGTGAATTTTATATGTGTAAAATATACTTTGATAGTGTTGCTTTAAAAAATCAGATTGGAATAAATTAAAATATTATCTCACATTTATATTCTGTTTACCATTTTCCAGGAAATGTGCTAAATACTCTTCATTGATTGTCTCTAATGAACTATAAGGTATGTATCATTAGTATTTACAGATGAGGAAACTAATAAGCAGAAAGTTTATGCGAATTTCCCAATATCACACAGTCAGTGATATAGCTAAGAATGTACATATATCCTTCCTAAATATATGGTCGTGGTATGTAAAAATGATTCAGAATAAATTATAACATTTTGATTTAGGTGAAGACAAAATAATTTACTGGTTGCTTTAAATAATATTTTCAAGTAGCTGATTATGTGATGCCTATGCCTGTAGCTAGACTAACCTCTGGTCATTCTGGTATGTAATAGGAAATTCCCCTACATTTGAAAAGGCAATTTGTAAGAAACTACACTCTAATTTCCAGTCAAGATGGCAGAATAGGTAAATGCTGTGTTCACCTCCTCCCACAACCTCATCTAAATTGCAGTTAAATTATAGAAAAACTATCATTGAAAACAACCTGAAGACTAGATGGACTAAGGATACAAAGAAGCTACAATTAGACTGATAGGAGAGGTGAATATGTGGAACAGTCAGGTTGCCCACACCCATGGTGTGGTGATTAAGAATCAGGAGGGATCCGTTGGCTATGCAGGTCTCCTCTGAAGAGCAAGGGGTCCCAGCCCTATATCAGCCTTCCCAAACTGGGGCTGGGAAGAGGAATCCTCATAACATCTGGCTGTGAAAACCAGTTGGAATTGGGTCTGAGTGAGATGGAGAGCTACCGGATCCTAGGCATTCCACTGTAAGGGCTCACAGATGGACTCACTTGCTCACAAACTCACACACTCTTGGTTCTACTACTGGGGCAGCAGCTTGAAAAACCCCAGGGACATGTGGGGGAGAACTTGATTGACTAGCATCAGGTCAGGGCTGGAGAATCAGGGATCAGGGCAGCCTTCCCTCAGGATGGTAGAGCTGGCACATGCCATCGTTCCTTTGTTGAGCCCTCCCTCACCCAGCTAGCAAGTGCAGGTGGGGGCCAAACCTCTGTTTTCCATGAACGAGGCTAACACCATTCACCCTGCCCCGGTGATTCCCTAGGACCCTGCCCAAGCTGCTTTCAGTGTCTTTTCCAACAAGCAGCCTATTTGGATCATGCTGCAGACTTTCCTAAAATTTCTCAAAGGCCCACACAACACAAACAAGCAGTGGCTGCCCTCAGTGTGCTCTGTACCTTTTACTAAGTGGTGCCGATCCTGGTATAAGTGGTGACCAGTCTCAACTTGCATTGTAACATGCATTTGGCATAAGCTGTGGTCATATTAGCTTGGAATGTAGCTTCAACTAAACTGCCACAAGCTTGGCACAAGTGGTGGCTGGCTTCAGTGCACATTGTGGTTCCTACCGAAGTGTCCCAAACCCAGCACTAGTGACAGCCAGCCTTGGTTTATAATATACCCTCTCCCAACCTCCCCCCACAAACCCAGCACAAGCAGCAAAAAACTGCAAATAACTTTGTAGCTTCCACCAGACAGCCCTAGGCCAGACACAAATTGTGGATGATCTTGCACCAGGGCCCCAACTAAAAGGCTCTATAACCAATACATCCAGTGGCTGGCTTCAGACCACAGCAGAGCACCAGAACCAGCTCCACAAATGACACATCCAAAGTGCAGACTTGGCTGGCACTGGAGCTCTGCTAGAGCAACCCTTTGCTCTGTGCCATCAGCCCCTGTACAACAACTCCCCTACTTTAATCATGGCCATCACAGCCACTCAGCCTGAGGGTCAACTCCACCCACTGATGTGCTAATAGCAATCAAGATTCTATTACACCAGGAGGACAAAACAACCTACATACACATGGAACATACCTAGAGAATCTAGCTCAGATGAACAGGAAGACTGTGTCACTGGGCTTCACATGACCCTACTACAAAAGAACACTCTGCCAAGACTAGGAAATATAGCAGATCTACCTAATATATAGAGTGCCAGCCAATATGAAGAGATAAAGAAACATGTCCCAAATGAAAGAACAGAGAAAATTCCAATAATATAACCAAATGGAGACAAAAAATCTACCAGCTACAGGTTCAAAATACTGGTTATAAGGATGCTCGATGAACTTAGGGGAAGAATAGATGAACACTGTGAGAACCTCAACAAAGAGATAGAAACTATAAAAGAGAACCAGTCAGAAAAAAAAAGACAATAACTGCAATAAAGAATATATTGGTGGAAATAAGCATCAGACTAGATAAATCAGAGGATGAAATCAGCGATCTGGAAGACAAAGTAGTGGAAAACACCCAGTCAGAACAATAAAGAATTTTTTTTTTTAAATGAGTATAGTTTAAGTGACCTCTGGGACAATATCAGAGATACTAACATTCACATCATAGGGTATCGGAAAGAGAAGAGAGCAAGGAATTGAAAAACTATTTGAAAAAGTAATGACTGAACAATTTCCAAAGTTGGTGAAGGAAACAGACATAAAAGTCCAAAAAACACAGAGTCACAAAAGAGATGAACCCAAAGAGGTCCACATCAAGACACATCATAATTAAAATTCCAAAGGTTAAAGACAGAGAGAGAATCTTAAAGTTATGAAGAAAAAAGAAGTTAGTTACACACAAGGAGCTCCCATAAAACTGTCAGCTGATTTCTAAACAGAAATTTTGCAGGCCAGTAGGGATTGGCACAAAATATTCAAAGCAAAGATCTACAATCAAGATTACCTGGCAAGGCTACATTTAGAGTCAAAGGAGAGATAGAGTTTTCTAGACAATAAAAAGCTAAAGGAATTCATGACTACTAAACCAATATTACAGAAACGTAAAAGGGACTTAAGTAAAAGATCAAGAAAACACGAACAAAAAATATAGGAAAGAAAAATTGCTCACCGATTAAGGTGAACAAAAAGCAGTGGATCAAGCAAATATAAAGCTAGTACAAATGTTAAAAGGCAAAAGTAGGAGGACCATGTGTAATTACAACAGTAAATTAGGGATACACACACAGATTATAAGTAAAATATAATGACTAAAACATAAACATGGAGGGAGAGAGTAGAAATTATAGTGATTTTATAATGTTATCGAACTTAAGTGGCCATCAACTTAAAATAGACTGCTATAAACATAGCTTGTATATATTAAGTAAATGGTAACCACCAACCAAAAATCTACATGAGATCTACAAGAAATAAAAGAGGATTCCAAAGACACTATAGAAAGTCAAAACATACAATAAAAGTGAGCAAGAAATTAAGAGACAGAACTATGAAAACAATCAGAAAACAGTGAATAAAATTGCAATTACTACATGCCTATAAATAATTACTTTAACTGAATGGACTAAATGCTCCATTTAGAGTGTAATAAAATAGAATAAAAAAAAAAACACTATAGAAAAATAACCATAAAACCCAGAGCTTAAAAAGTACGATTTGTACATAGACTATCATAAGAGACCCACTTCAGATTGAAAGGTAGATATAAATTGAAAGTAAAGGGATGTGAAAAGATAGCTTATGCAAATAGAAATAAAAAATAAGATAGGTAACAATACCTATATTAGGGAAAATAGACTTTAAAACAGGCTGTAACAATTAACAAGAAAGATTATTCTGTAATAACAAAGGGATCAATCCAACAAGAGGAAATAACTCTCAGAAACATCTACACACCTAATGTAGAAGCATGAAAATATATAGAGCAAATATTGACAGATATAAAGGGAGAGATGAATAATAATACAGACATAGCAGGGACTTTAACACTCCACTGACATCTATGGATAGATCATCTAGAGAGAAAATGAACAAAGAAACAGTGGCCTTAAATGACATGTTAGATGACATCTTACTATTTTTAGGACATTTCACACCAAATCACTATACATTATTATTATTCTCAAGTGAATGAGAACATTTTCAGTATAGACCACATCTTAGGCCACAAGACAAGTCTCAATAAATTTAAGAAAATTGAAATTGTATCAAGCATCTTCTCCCATCACAACAGTATGAATCTAAAAATCAATTACAAGAAAATTGAAAAATATGCCAACACATGGAGGTTAAGTAATATGCTACTAAACAATGAATAAGTTAATGATAAGATCAAGAGATACCCTGAGACAAATGGAAAAAAACACATTGACCCCAAATCTATGGGATATAGCCAAAGTAGTTCTATGAGAGAAATTTATAGCAATACAGGCCTACTTCCAGGAACAAGAAAAATCACAAATAAACAATCTAGCCGTATCCGTAAAGAGACTAGGAATAAAAGAACAAAGCCCAAAGTGAGTAGAAAGGAAATAATAAAGACTAGAGTGTAAATAAATAAAATAGTCTAAAACAAAACAAAAACAAAAACAATGAAACCCAGAACTGATTCTTTGAAAAAAAAATAAACTTAGCCAGACTTATCAAAAAGAAAAAAAAAAAGAGAGAGAGAGAGAGGGCCCAACTAAATAAAATCAGAAATGAAAATGAAAGAAAGTGATAACCAAAAGCAAAGAAGTATAAAGATTTTAGGAAAAATCACTAACAACTGCATGCCAACAAAGTGGACAACCTGGATGAAACAGATAAATTCCTAGAAAATACAATCTTTCAAGGCTGAATCAGGATAAAACAGAAAATATGAACAGACTAATAAAATGAATAACTATGAACATAATCAAATCAGTAAAAAAAAAAAGGAAAGAACAAAGAAAAGTAAAAGTAAAAGAAAAAACAAACGAAAGCCCTGGAGCAGATTATTTTACACGTGAATTTTACCAAATTTTAAAACAAGAATGAATACCTATCCTTCTCAAACTATTCCGAAATATAGAAGAGGTAAATTACCCAACTCATTTTACAAGTTCACCATTACTCTGATACCAAACCAGACACTACAAAAAAAGAAAATTATAGATGAACATAAATGCAAAAATTCTCAACAAAATATCAACAATCCAAATCCAGCAATATTTCGAAAAGATCTTATACATTGATCAAGTGAGTTTATTCTTGGGATGAAGGTTGGTTCAATATCTGCAAGTCAGTTAATATGTATACCATATAAAGAGAAAAATAAAAATTATATGATCATATCAATAAATGCCAAGAAAGCATTTGACAAATCCAATATTCCTTTATGACAAAAAACTCTCATCAAAAAGTGGATAGAGGGAACATACCTCAACATAATAATGCCTTACTTGATAAACCCACAGCTAACATCATACTCAGTGGTGAAAAGCTAAAAGTCGTTAAGATCAGGAACAAGACAAGGATTTCCATTTTCATCACTTTTATTCAACATAGTATTAGAAATCATAGCCACAGCAGTCAGACAGAAAAAATAAAATGCATCCAAATTAGAAAGAAAGAAGTAAATGGTCATGATTTGCAGAAGGCATAATACTATGCATAGAGAACCCTAAAGATTTCACCAAAAAACTATTAGAACTAATAAATTTAATAATCTATTAGAGCTAAAAATATTCAAAAATCAGTTGTATTTTATACACTAATAACAAATAATCACAAGCAATTATGCAAATGATCTCACTTATAATTGCATCCAAAAGAATGAACTGCCTAGGAATAAATTTAACCAAGAAGGTAAAAGACCTGTACTTGGAAAAGTATTAAGAGATTAAAGAAAGAAACTGAAGAATTAACATTGTTAAAATGTCCATATTACCCAAACAATCTGTAGATTTCATGTGATCCCTATCTAAATACTAATGGCATTTTTTTCATAGAATAGAACAAATAATTCTGAAATTTATGTGGAACCAGAAAATACTATGAATACCTTACGATCTTGAGAAAGAAGAGGAAAGTTGGAGGTATCAAACTACTTGATATTACAAGGCTATAGTAATCAAGAAAGCATGGTACTGGCATAAAACAGACATAGATTAACGAAACTGAATAGAGAGCCTGGAAATAAACCTATACCTATACAATCATTTAATCTATTACAAAAGAGGCAAGAATATACAATGGGTAAAGACCATTCAGTAAATAGTGTTGGGAGAATGGGACAGATATATGCAAAAAAAAAATGAAACTGGACAGCCTTAAACCACATACAAGAATTAACTCAAAATTGATTAAAGACTTAAATGTAAGACCCAAACCATAAAACTCCTAGAAGAAAACTCTCTGACACTGCTTTTAGTAGTATTTTTCTGATACATATTCTGGGCAAGGGAAACAAATGAAAAAATGGGACATCAAACTAAAAAGTTTTTGCACAGCAAAGAAAACCATGAACAAATCAAAAGACAACCTACTGAATGGAAGATATTTGTAATGATACATCTGATAAGGTGTTAATATCCAAAATTAATTTAAAAACTCATACAACTCAACACCCCAAATACAAACAATCCAATTAAAAAATGGGCAGAGGACCTGAAGAGGCATTTCTCTAGAGAGGACATACCAATGGCCAATAGACATTAAAACGATGTTCAATGTCACTGATCGTCAGAGAAACACAAATTCAAACCACAATGAGGTATTACCTCACACCTGTCAGAATGGCTATCATTAAAAATCAAAAAAAACAAGTGTGGATGGGATGTGGAGAAAAGGGAACCTTGTGCATTGTTAGTGGGATTGCAAATTGATGCAGCTACTAAAGAAAACAGTATGGAGGTTCCTCAAAAATTTAAAAATATAACTACCATATGATCCAGCAATTCCACTTCTGGGTATTTAGTCAGAGAAATTCAAAACATTAATTCAAAAAGGTATATACACTCCTATGATCATGTGGCATTATTTACAATAGCTAAGATATAGAAACAACCTAAGTGTCTATCAATAGATGGAATGGATAAAAAAGTGGTACATGTATAAAATGAAATACAATTAGCTATAAAAAAAATGAAATCTTGTCATCTGCAACAACTTGAATGGGTCTGAGGGCATTATACTAATTAAAATAATTCAGAGAAGACAATACCATCTGATTTCACCTATATGTGAAACCTAAAAACAAAAATGAACAAACAAAACAAACAAATTCAGATACAGAAAACAAATTGATGGTTGCCAGATGGGTGGGGAGTTGGGAGTATGAATGAAAAGGGTGATGGGATTAAGAAGTACAAATTGCTAGTTATAAAAATAATCATGGGATGTAAAGTACAGCATAAGGAATGTAGTCAGTAAATTGTCATAACTATGTATAGTGGTAGATGGGTACTAGACTTATCAGGGTAATCACTTATAAGTTATATACATGTCTAATCACAGTGTTGCACACCTTGAGCTAATATATATCAATTGTAATTAAAAATTAAATGAAAACAGTCATCATCCCAAATAAAAATAAATACAAGTTAAATAAAAATAAAAAAGGCAATTTGTGTTGGTGATTCTATGAATTGCTGCTAAATGTATTCTAACTATACTGTCCAGTTTATATTAATTGTAGAAATACCTACTTTGAATAAATAGGAAACATTATTGTTAGTTTTGTTAAATTATGTTTAGTGTTTAGTTGATCTAATATAATTTTTGAAAAGCTGGCAATATATACAGCAAGCATTAAGTAAATTATTATATTGTCTAATGAGTAATTACACTAAAATGCTTCATGAAGAGTAAACTTTGGCATTCTCTTCTTCAGGAAAACAAGAAAAAATATATTACAAGAACAAAACTTTGATCTTTTCCCTCTACTGGAGCTGGTCCACACCAGCACTCTGATTTTCCTTTAATGTTTTAAGTTATCTCATTAGTTTTCATGTCATAAAATGAAAGCAAGACTTCATAGGATGGTGTGATGGACTTCAGAAAAATACAAGTCTGGGTGGAATTCCTGACATGCATTAGTCCTTGAGACACAGGATCCTCACCTGTAGTATAGGACTGTAAATAACTATCTGGCGGAATTGTTGCAAGGCTAAGTAAACAAAAGAATTACCAAAAACAGTGCTAGGACCATGGTAGGTGCTCATGCATACTTATTAATAATAACAGATTTGAATATATTTGCACTCCCTTTTTTGCATCCATAGAAATGTGCTATGTGTGTTTGTGTGTGTTTAAGTAGGTTATTTGACTTTGAAACTTTTTTCTTTTTTTTTTCAGATAATCCTTTAAAGATGGGATTTTAGTTTCTAAAATCTTTCTGCAGTTGTACTAATAGTGGTTGGTTACTGATTTTTTTTTTTTTTAAACAGTGATGTGTCTCTAAGGAAAGACTAAAGTAACATTATAACATTTTTGTTTTCACATTTAAAATTCTTTATATGCTGTGGAAGCATATGCTTGGAAATAAAATAGGGATGGTAGATGAATGAACATTCTCTAACGTTAAGTAGAAAAGACTAGAGGAAGATACACCTTCTAAGAATGGGACACAGACTGACTTCAATACATTGGAAATTAGGCAGAGAACATGTTTTTCCTCACTGTAGGGTAGGTTCATCTGCTAGTTCCCATTTGCTCACCTATTAAATAATATACTGTATATGTAAAAAGGTTGTCAACAGAAAGGTAAAACAAGGTGAAAGTCACTGGCATTCTTCTTGAGTTGTCTAATATAATATGACCTGAAGTTACATGAAATGGTGAAGTGAAGCAAGGAAAGATTCTGAAACAATGTCAACCTTCAGAAGGACATGCACTCTTCATGTAAAAAGAACAGGAAACTATAGAAAATGTTACTAAATGTATTTAATGGTAATATGACCAATGAATTTTATAGAAATCACAGTGAGAAGAAATATTAACAATTTAGAGGAGAAATAACATCTTAATTATTTTATTGAACATTTACTTATGTAGCACTTACTATATGATTGGAATTGTTTTAAATGCTTTATCTGAATTAATTTATTAAATCTAATACAATTTTTATAAAGTACATAATATAATTCATATGCAGTAACTGAGCTAAGAAATGTGTCCAAGTTTACAACCTAGTAAGTGAAAAAGCCATACTTCTAACCCAGAGAGCTTAGTGTCTGGTTCTTATCCCCTAGCCTATGCTATGCTAATGGTATTGGATTTTATCACCAATACTACCAGGAGCAACAAAAGCTCAGGAAGAAATGAGGTCATCTGATATCACTACTTTTACTGAATTCCATGGCCTGAATTTTGTTTTGAGAGAGAGGAGCTCATCCAGTGTGACATATACTGCCATCATACATTATTCGAGGCTTTTGACAATGACACTAAAATTGCTTTGACAGGTTGACATCAAAGACTTACTTTGCTGATAGTATACTTAAATATTTAAACTAAAAGATTATCATGGCCTGGGTTAGAAAATGAACAAAGAATTTTGAAAAAGAGATTTTTAGGCATTTACAAAGGGGAAATCAAAAACTTATAAACAAATAGAGTTACAAAAAGGACTGTTTATTTTGCTTGTGTTACCAGCTGGTAACTTCACCTGAAAAGTTTACCAATGTCCTCAACATATTTCATCACTAGAATTTCATTAGATTACCACTAGATCATTACTAGAATCTCAGGTCCTTAAATCTGCATCTGTCTAGTTTCTCAAGTCTACTTATCTTAAATGATTGTTACCTCTCTAAGGAACAGAAAGATTTGTATGATTCAATAATGTGATTAATTTCTTGATGCTTCAGTAAAAGTGACAACATAGTGTTCTTTAAATGGAATTAGAGTATATCCTGCTGTGCTTCACAACACATTGCTTTACTATCATTAGGATCACAATTAAATTTTAATATGTAATTGGCACAAGTAATCCATTGGTCGATCCAATATCAATCCACTGATATTGGGGAAAAAGTTGGAACATGAATGTGAATCAACTTAAAAGTGAGCAGTTCAGGATTAGCTAACTAGAGATATGTTTATGGTTCTTATTTACTATGTCTGGGAAATTTTTATTCTTAAAAACAGAGTTTCAACTTGATGAAAGAATATGTTAGAAAATATAGTAAAAGAAATGTAATATCATAGATGACCTATGAAACAGCCTTATTCCTAATGTACTTTACAATTTTGAATGTATCAACACACACTAATCTAGTATCATTTATTTGGTAAAAAATACATATATTAAAACTTTCTAGAGATTTTTATAAAGTAAAATATACATATTTTAAAATGTTATCTTATAATCCAATACACCAAGTATGTATATTGCTACTCCATGATCCAAAGATCTTTGAACACCTCTAATCAATGCCTTTTTGGTCTCTTTACAATGTTTCATTTCCCCAGTATTAATTTCTGATCTGTAGGGAAAGGTAGCAAGTGAATTTGAAAGCATTCATTTTTTTTTTGTCTAATATCTGTTATTACCTCTTTGATATTTTTATCCTAAAAACGAGATAAGGAAGTATAGAGCCAATGGGTAACTAAAAAGTAGTATTTCACAAAATTATCAATCAAATTTATTGACATTTATTGAGTGTATGTTCACCACTTTTATTAAAAATTCAACAAGCCTTTCTTGAACCCATATCGAGCAGCTATGGTGCCAGACACAGGGGTTAACAGGAAAGAAAAGACTCAACTGTCAAGATAGTCCCACTGTACTATGATAAAAGAGTGATGACTTCCTTATATATTGATACTGATGTACAATTCATTTGTGGTAAGAGAAAATCAGTTCTGTATATGGAACACCTAGATCAGTTTAGTCCTAAACTGTTTCAGACACCTCCATCCTTGAAGATAATGGCTCAGTTTAAAACAGAAATTTTGGAAGTCATTTTCAGAAATCTCTCTTCCTTTTGACAGGACAGATATCACAAGCTGTGCTAGAGCTGAATTTGCAAAGTAACCTTATGCAGGAGTTATTATTACATGTGTATTCAAGGCTAATCAGTATTAACTCAAGACCAAAGAAAACATTAAAGGATATATAATGTTGTTAAATTTTTATTTCACTGGCTAAAAAATTGATTTATAAGTGGTAATACTACTTCAGTCTTTAAACATTTTATATGAAGGCCATAAACTAAATCCCTCTTCAGATATCTACAACTTTATAGCTTCAAATATCAGAACCATTTCATTTCATTAGCAGCTAATTACTTCTTTATATAGTCCCCATTAAAATCAGAAAAGTATACTTAGAAAATCTTTCCATATTTCCTTGAATACTATTGATAAGAGAAAAATAGTATGATCTGCCATATCAATATTCTAATGAGGTTGTTGCACATTATAAAATACCAGCCAATTATTGTATAACAGTTTATTTTAGAGCTCTTCATAAAGAGCTAATTATTCAGATGTAAATTCTGATCACATTAAATGTTATTCTCGTCCCTAACAGGATTCTAAGATTGTGTAAAACAGAATATGATCTACTTGTTATCTCTCCATTGAGACAAATATAAGCCAAGAATAAAGCAGTCAATAACTGTCATGAGCAACAACCTATGACTTTTTTCTGAAAATGACCCAGCTTCTCTTAAAGTGTTCAGTTCTGAGCAGCCTTGTTTCTTTCAACCCCCCGTTGGCTACAACTGACAGAGAAGGTTATACAAAAACTGGGCTAAGCAGCATCCTTCTCTAGGATATTAGTAGAGATAAACAAAGATCAGGCCCTCTTCAGACAGGGGAAATGGTCACAAGTGAACCCAGGCACTCATAACCACCACTCACAGCAGCAAGGGGCCATTATGTATTGGTTAGGTGATTTTTATCTTGAAAATCAAAAATAAAAATAATAATAATAAATAAAAGAGAGTATTGAGAGAGAAGGGATAGGCAAGGGGGAGAGGGAGGGAAAGAAAATTTCCAAATGTTTCAAAACTGAAGCTGGTTGTTTTTTCCCCTCTCATGAATTACTAATTTTTAAAATTAAAATAAAAATAAAAGTTTATTTTTTTAAATTATAGCCATAATAGAAAAAAGTGTAACATTTCTAATATGCCATTATAAAAATCCAGCTAACACAAGAAAGCATATATTATTGAAAATTTTGAAAACCACCTGTAACCATACCACACAAAAATAACATCTGTATATTTTTCTTAGATATAGGCACATATTTTAAATAAAAATAGAACTGTGTCCTACACTGCTTTTGTGTAAGTAGACTTTTTATACTATTGAGAGCACTTTTTAGGCCAACAATGTACATCATCATCATATTAATGCTTAAATTATATTCAATTACATAGATGATAGTGTAATTAATTTCTAAAACCCTATTTAAGTATTTGAGCAATTTTCAACATTTTTAACATTTAATCTTTTAGAGAAGTTTTAGATTTAAAACATAATTGAGAGGGAGGTACAGAGATTTCCAATACACCTCCTTTCCACACACATGTATAGCATCTCTATTAAATCAATTACCAGAAATATATGTGTGTGTGTATATATATATTTTTTTTTACCAAGAATAAACTTACATTGACACATCATAATCAACTAAAGTACATAGTTTACCTAGTGTTTATATTTTATTTGGAAAAACATATAATGACATACCTCCATCATTAAAATATCATAGAGTATTTTTACTGCCCTAAAAATTCTCTGTGCTCTGCCTATTCATTTCTCCCCACCCTAGCCCCCCAGGTGACCTCTGATCTTTTTATGTCTCCACAGTTTTGCCTTTTCCAGAATGTTATATGCTTGGAATCATACAGTTTAGTCATTTCAGATTGGCTTCTTCCACTTAGTAACAACATGCATTAAATTTCCTTCATGGCTTTTTATGGCTTGATAGCTCATTTCTTTTTAGCATTGAATAATATTCCATTATCAGGATGTATCCCAGTTTACCCATTCATTTACTAAAGGATATCTTAGTTGCTTCCAAGTTTTGCAATTATGTTCTAAACATCTATGTGCAGGTTTATGTGTGGACATGTTTTTAACTCCTTTGGGTAGAGTTTTCTTTTAAAATAAGTAATTCTCAAAGTTAATGAATTCAATTCTTTTACAGTCATTTCTAGTCTTGATTTGAGAATGAAGGCTGGAATAACTATTCAGAAAATATCATTGGCTCTCTAGTATCTCTTTGTCAGAGTCAGAGTTGGGATATAGGAGATATTCTGAAATTTGCCATGTGTGAGTTTAATTTCATAAAAACTTACATTTGCCACAGCAAATTACTTTAAGTAGTTGAGCCTCTTGATCTTCCAGGTATTTTAAATCCTCTTTTCCTCTCCTGAACTTGGTTTCTAAGCATCTGTGTCATATCTCCTTGGACTCTGAGGGCAAATTCTAACATAGAAAATTGATTTTCTTTGGTCTATTGAGAGATCAGATAGAGATTAGTGAGAGATTGTGGAAGCCTTTTGCCTTTCAGTGGATGTAACCTATCAAAGCACTGTTTGTTTGTTTGTTTGTTTATATACTTACTAAAGTCCCCTAGGCATTTTAGGAACAGGATGCTCTGGTATTTGTAGGAAGTGATTTCCTGTTTACTCTGGCACAATGATATCTGAGCAAGTCAGGTTTCAGTGGGGAAATATCACAGAATGTGTGATCTAACAACTTCTTTCACGTTCTCACACTCTTGCCAATAATAAAACTGTTGTCATGTTTACCACTCAGTGTTTTAGTTGTGACATAGTACATAAACTGTGACATCAGATTGTCCATCTGAGTTTTTTTTTAAATGTGAATTGCAATGATATTTTTTATATTGGTATTAATCATATTGAGTATGCTAGGGAGACTGTTTTTGTCTACCTGAGTTGCTTTTCTTTTCCCAGCACTTCTTATAATTCTTTTAAAAAATAATAATATGGTAGACAGTGGTCATGTATCATAAGATAACTAAATTTACCTAGTGAAAACTATAGCTATTCAAAACAAAATCACCAGGTTAACTGAGAAAATATGGCTTCAGAAAAAAATATATTTTATGATATTTTGAGTTTGAATTTTTCTTGAATGCAAAAAAAATGAAACTGTTGATGAAGGCTATCTGGTATATATAATTATTAATTTCTTCACAATTTTACAAGAAGGAAGATTAGATCATTTATTAGCCATGATTTCAGACAAGCTCCTGCTCTAATCACCAACTTTTAAAAAGCTTCTATCTTTAATATTAAAAAATTAAATTCTATAATCAAAGCTTTAGAATATTGGGTACAGTCTAGCTTCTGTGCTAAAGTACAATTGCCACAACGAGACATAAAAACCCTGTCATATTAGTAATTTACTCTCCACAGTAAATCAAATTAATCCTTTTATGAGGGCAGGTTTTCATAGTAAGGGAATGTGGAGAGACCATGATGACCCTGAGGGCTTATCAAGAAGGGAAAGGATGCCAATAAGAAAAGAGAGGTGGGCATGGAGACAGGGATTAGAGAAGGAGAGAAATGGAAGAAAGTTTCTAAATAGAAAAAAAAATGTATTTATTTTATTTAAGCTTTCCTAGAAATAGATTCTGAGACAAAGATTCATGTGCAGGTAGTTGACTTGATAGGTAATAATTTGGGAGGCACCTGAAGGAAAGTGAAGCATGAGAAAGGAAAGAGAAGGTATCTAAGCTAGCAGAGCCTGAAAATAGGCCTCTTTAAAAGTATTTTATTTGAGAAGTAATTTCAGCTAACAAGGGTGAAGAAAAGTGAAAATGAAACAGGAAAGAAAGAAAAAAAAACCCCACAAGAACTGATTAAGATGAATAGATAACTGGGGCTCAATATCTCAAGACCTTCTGAAGAGCCTTCTCAGAAGCATCTCAGAACTATACTCTGTCCATGTGGTAAAACAAAGGAAAAAACTTCCATCTATTTACCTAATACACAGCGTAGTGTGGTGGGAAAATAAATCTCAGTTTTGGAGTTAAATAGACCTGGGTTGTATCTTGGTATTGCCTGCTTACTAGCTACGTAGAACAGTTAAAACACCTTCCTGGGAGTTTTATCTTACATATGTAAAACAGGAGATAACAGTACCTACTTTTTTTTCCTAGTAAAAACCCAGATAATTACTTCATAGTTTTCCAACAATAAAAGATTCTTCCAAATTTGTATCTCAAATTAGTTTTGCCTAAAGATAGCAAAGAGGAAAATCTTTTACTTTGAGATTCAAACTTTTCTCTTCTGATTTAATTAATCAACACAGCTATTTATTACTGTTTGAACCTTCTATTTCTTTATGAAAGCAGGAATGTAAAGGAAAACATTAAAAATTACATTATTATATTTTATTAATTACAATAGTAGGAATTGAATTTATGAATCTTTAACATTTTCTTCATGTACAATGATTGGTAAATATAAATTATTATTAATTTTTAAAACACATTTCAGTGAAAATTTTAAAAAGAGTCAAATGTGATATTAAATGTAATGTATTTATAAATTATATAAAAAATGTCTTCAAGACCAAAGAACTTTGAGATTGGCTCTATAACATGATCTCCATTTATCCCTGATGCCTGTGTTCAAGATAAATGAAACTTTTCAGGAGGCTCTATAGAGCCTATAAATTATGATGAGTCACTTTCTATGAGTTTGTGACATGTTTCACCTCATTTTTGCCACTTCTTGGGATGACAGAACATAAATCTGGCCCAAACTGTAACATGTGTACATCCTTGATATGTACTTAAGAAGTCAGCAATCAACTTTGATATTTAAACAACATAGTTATTTAATCATTAAATTATAATAAAACTTTCAGCAAAATAATTTTTTAGATTCCTTTTCTCTTAGTTTTACTCTTTTAAATATGAGGGATTTTAGTTAAATGTAAATAGATATTCATCTATGTTAGTGGCCAAAAACTTAGGGCAAAGGAGAAAAAGTGAGGACAAAATTCTATGAATGTTAAGTCTTAGCTATACTTCCTGCTTTTCCTCATGCCATCCTAGGGAGAAAAAGTCCATTCCCAAAGGACACATTGCCTTCGCTCCACTGTCTCGTTTATTGAGGAGATTTTGTAGTATCACAAAGACCTTTGCTCCAGGGTAAAGCAGCTATTCTGGGTGCTTGCCAACTGAGGTAATGGTCTAACAAAATCTGTCAACATAGAAAATATACCACATCCTCATATTCATGTTGTGGCTGCTTTCTCTCTTCCCTTTCGGCATATCCCTTGAGACACTGCATATACAGAAGGCCAAGAAGGGTGACATACGTGTGAACATATGGCACTGCCTTCCTGGGGTAATGTACATGAAAGCATATGGCACTGCCCTCTTATTCCTCAGCAAATGCAGGAAGAACTTTGCCATAGTTACCTTGTTGATTTCCCATATGGTTCTGAGTTATCCTGTAAGGTGAAAATTTGCATTCGTTGCCCTCCAAAATTCTTTCTAGAACTAAAGAAATGTCTTGGCTCTATAAAATTTAGGAGAGAGACATCTAAATGTACATATTTCTAAAGAAGCAGATGACTACAGTTATATATATGCATACCTATATGTGTGTATGTCTATGATTATATATGGGTGTGGACATATACACACACACACACACACCGAACACACACATCCCTGGGAGAAAAGTTACATTTTTTTTCTTGTATATATTTTGACATACATTATAAACTAAATTTCAGTTTTTTTTTTTTTTACTTTTTTACATCTTTTCATTCTCACTGGCTACTTTATTATACATTTCTTATTTTAGTTTAGAACTAATTCTTCCAAGAAGCCTAATATTCTGAGTTTAGAATAGATGACTCTTCTAAGGACTTTCAGAAGACTCTATTTTTTATCACCATGGTACTTACCATAGTCTAAACACTTGATGCTATTAAACATCATGAAAAAGAGACCATGTTTATATTTTTCATCATGGATCCAAGCAAGAGGTAGATGATTAATAATACTGTGTGAATAAATGAAAGAATGCTTTTATATAGGGAAATTATAAAGACTAAAGACCTGGACAAGTACAAAAATGTAAGAAAGATACAGAAGAAATTACATAGCAGAAATCTCAGTATTTAGTAACTGGTTAGATGTAAGTATTAAAGAACAAAGTGGAATCAAGAAGGAATCTGACTTTTCTAGCTTATGATAATGAAGTAAGGAAATATAAGGAACTCAGAAGAGATTATTCATAGGGGTGAAGAAAGATGAGAGGCTAACAATTTCCCTTTTTTGCTGCTTCCCATGGTAAATCTAGTCATTTTTTTTCTTTCCCTTTGAGATTAGTGATATCATGTTATAAAAATATATATATTTTTTGTGTCCCACCTCCCCATTCCTCACTGGTCTGATGATTTATGGTTCCATGTAGACCTGATCTGGTCTGAAGAATATATCAGTTTATAATTTGTTGCTGACAAACCAACATCAACATCATAACAACCACAGTTGAGACTCTCCACTGAGCGTTAAAGACTTTTCTGTTCCAGAAGATGGTGTTAACTTCATGCAGCTGTCCTAGAACATTATGCAGTATAAAAAATCATATGATCACCTTAGCAGATGCAGAGAAAGCATTTGAAAAAATTTAACATTCACTTATGATAAAAACTGTAAATGAATTGAGTATGGAAGGAATGTACTTCAACATAATTAAGTCCAACCATGACAGGCCACATCTAATATCATATTCAATGGTAAAATGTTGAAAGTTTTTTCCTAAAATATAAGGAATCAGACAAGGGTGCCCACTCTTACCACTTCAACATAATAATGGAAAACCTACTCAAAATAGTCAGGCAGAAAAAATAAGATAAAAGGCATCAGAATTGGAAAGGAAGAACCAAAATTGTCTCTATTTAGAGATGACATGTTTTAATACAGAGAAAATCCTACAGACTCCATCAAAAAACATAGATGTAATCAATACATTTAGTAAAGCTGCAGGAGAAAACACCAACTTACAAAAACCAGTGCCATTTACTATACATTAAAAAGGAATTATCGAAAAACATAAGAAAATCATTCCATTTATAATAGCACCAAAAACAATAAAATACTTAGGAATGAATTTAACTAAGGAAGTAAAGGATCTCTACACTGAAAACTTTGACAGTCATTAAACCATTGAAGATACACATGAATGATATCTCATGTCTATAGATTGATATTTAATGTTGTTAAATGTTTATATTCCCAAAGCCATCTATAGATTCAATGTAATCCCTATCAAGATTCCAATGGGATTTTTCACAGAAAAAGAAAAAAAAAATCCTAAAATTTGCATGGAACCACAAGAGACCACAAATAAACAATTTTGAAGAAGAAGAAGAAAAAAGACAAAGCAGGAGATAGCACACTTCCTGATATTAAACTATACTATAAAGTCTTATAGTAATTGAAACAGTATTATAGCAGCATAAACACAGACACATTGACAAAAGGGAAAGAATTGAGAGCCAGAAGTAAACCCATGAAAATATGGGCAACTAACATTTGACAAGGGAGCCAAAGCACTCAGGAAGGAAAAGTGTCTCTTCAAAAAATAGTGCTGAAATAATTGGATATTCACATGCTCAAGAATGAAACTAGACCCCTATCTTACACCACTCATATAAACTTGAAATGTAAGGCCAGAAACACTGAACCTCAGAATAAGACATAGGCAAAATGCTTCTTGACATTAGTCTTGGCAATAACTTTTTTGTATAATACTCGTAAAGCACAGGCAAAAAAATTAAAAAAAAAACATGGCATAAAATTTAAAAGCTCTGTACAGTAAAAGACTGATCAGCAAAATGAAAAGGCAACCTGTGGAATAAAATTATTGCAAACCACACATCTCATAAAGGGGTTACTACCCAAAATATATAAGGAACTCATAGAACTCAACAAAAAAAAAAGATCTGACTAAAAAATGGGCAGAAGAACTCAATAGACATTTTTCCATAGAGACATCTAAATGGCCAAGAGGTACATGAAAAGATGCTTGATATTTCTAATCATCAGGCAAATGCAAATCGAAACAACAATGAGATATTACCTTAAGCCTTTTAGAATAACTTTGATCAAAAAGACAAGAAATAAATACTGGCAAGTTTGGGGAGAAAAAGGAAACCTTGTGCACTTTTGGTGAAAATGTATATTGGAACAGCTTCTGTGGAAAACAGTAAGGAGGTTTCTCAAAGATTTAAAAACAGAACTATTAAATGATTTGGCAATTCTGCTTTGGAGTATGTACTTGAAGGAAACAAAATCAATATCTCAAACAGATATCTGGACTCCCATTCTCAATGAGGCATTATTTACAATGTCCAAGATGTGGAAACAATCTAAGTATCTATCAGCAAATGAAGAAAATATGATACAAACACACACACACACACAAATGGAATACTTCCTGGCTATAAAAAATAATGAAATTCTGCCACTGTGACAACATGGAGGAACTTGAGAGCATCATGCTACATGAAATAAGATGGAGAAAGGCAGATACTGTATGATTTTGCTTATATGTGGAATCTATAAAAATAAACTCATAGAAATAGAAATCAGATTTGTGGCTGTCAGAGGTGATGGTGGGTTGGGAAATTGGGTAAAGGTGGGCAAAAGGTCCAAACTTCCAATATAAGTAAGTTCTAAGGATGAAATGTACATGATGATTATCGCTAATGATACTTCTTGTATCTTGAAGGTCGCTATGAGAGTAGACCTGAAAAGTTTTCATCATAATGAAAAACATTTTTAGCTATGTGAGATGTTACCTAAACTTATTGTGGTGATCAGTGCACAATATATACACATATGAAATCACTATGTTACTCCTTCAAGTTATAAATGTTGATCGTATCTCAACGAAACTGCAAAAGATTAAAAAAACTCTAATTTTTTTAATTGTATTTTTTAGCTCTTTTGTACTTAATGTAGTCATTGGATTAAATCTATCATTTTGCTATTGTTTTGTTCTGGAACCATAGAGCTTTTTTTACTTTTGTTTTGAAGATTGGTTAGCTTTTGAAATGATATACAACTTTACTTATAATGTAAGAACATTACCATAACATATTTTCCTTTTCATCCTCCTGTAATTGGTGCTATTTTTGTCATACATTTTATTTCTGCATATTTACAAATACAATAATATATTATAATAATAATTTTTAATAAACTTAATTTTAGAACAGTTAGAATTTTAGAAATATTGGGATTATAGAACAGAGTTTCTGTATAAATCAAGTCCAGTTCTCCTATTATTAACATCTTATGTTAATGTACATTTGTCATAATGTATCTTAATTGAAATGTTTCTAGATTTTGTTTTCTATTAGAGAGGTAATGTGTTATTGGGAGAAAGTCACCAGAGATAAAGTACAATTCTCATCACATCATACAAGATACACAGTATCAATAAAACATTTCTGTTGATATTAACCTTGAGCACCACACCTGAGATGTGTTTGTCAGATTTCTCTGCTGTGAAAATATTCTTTTCTCTTCCTTTTCATACTGCACTCTTTAGAAGGAAGACACTATGTACAGCTCGAACTAAAGAAGTTGGGAGTTATGCTTCATCTTGACAGGGATTTTATGAAATTCTTCTGTGTAGGGAATTTGTCTAATTTGCTCATGCATTTATTCAACCTTTGTTATTTATTCAATAAGTCATTTATATCATTATGAACTCATTGCTATTTATTTTATACTTTCAGCTATAATCTATCTTATTTTGTTGATAAATTTTCCTGACTTTGACTACTGATAACTCTTTCAGCTGGCTCCTGTTTTCCTTTGATTGTATTTTTGTTTTTGTTCTTTGGAGGAGTACTTTTTTACTTTCTGGCACTCCAGGCTCATTTTGTACATGTCCTCCTACCCACCCTCTAATCAGCTATTTCTCCAATAAATCATAGTTCCTTTTATTGGAGACTAGTAATATAAATCAAGACCTGAGCACTGGGTGCATTTGTTACTTGGGTGTCATTACTTCTAGGTTCTTTCAGCTGACAGACGAAGCAGATGTGTACATGTATGTACACTGATCCACATTATGCACATATTGATTATCCTTATATTCATTTAAGTTTCTTGATTCTGGATGCTGAACATAAATGAGACATAATCAGCCTCTGGGAATTGGTTGCCTTAAAGCTCCTCAGTAATTGTTCATTACACAGAAGTTGATTGCATACTATCCTAGAATTTTACCCTATGCATGTTCATTCTGGTATTTGGCCAAAAATTTAAGAAGAATAATGAGGATTTCTAGAACTTTTCTATGACTAATTGTGTTCTGTCTGCTATTCTTCCCCACAAATTCTATCCTAGAATGCCCAAATTTCAGCCTATGTCTCTTGAACTCCTGATACATTGTCTCTAGAGTGCTGTGCTTTGTTTGAGTTCTAGTTTTTTATGCAAGGGTTAGAAAATATCACCAGATATAAAGCTGGATGATCATATGGCTTGTGTCACCTGTTTAACCTTTCTTAGTGATTGATTATATTCCTATACTGCCTTTTGTACAGTCTGGAAGATTAAAAATATTCTACAGTTTAGGTGTTTATGGAAGAAAATACATTATAACCAAAGACCTAGAAGTCCTATTTTGACTATTTAAAAATTGCTTCCTCAAAAGTATAGATTAGAATGTCTTTTAATGTTCTTTTCTAATGTAGAACTATTAAAATATCCTAATGATTCTTGAGATTTCAGTAGATGTTTCACAATGAGAACTTTGACCAAGTTCATTTGGGAAACCTTGTATTAAACCAGATTTAAAATTTTTTAACAATTATTTTTTTACTGTAAATCTTCAAGATGAAGTTAAAAATGCAATATTTTCACACCTATTTAATCAGGGAACATTATTTAGATATTAGGATATCTTAGGATATTAGTATTTAATAGACATTATATGGGTAACACTTGTCACCATGCCCCATTGCATGGTGAGTCAAGAGGATAATTCCTCAGATATCATAGATGTGACATTAGGAATTGGAAATTAATCTTGGATTATATTTATTATAACTTCTTTAAAATTTTATTGCTCTTGAGAGAAAATTTTTAGTAATCAACTGTGCTTCTCTATTCTTTTGTTCCATTGCATATGCCATTTTCTGTGTACCAAAGTTGTATATTTCTGTATTGTTTCTTTCTTCTCTTTCATCTTTCTGCTGCTCTATTTTTCTAACTTGAATGGGCAAACCCCACTCATTTCTGAACTTTTCTTTATTCCTCTGCAAGAGTGAAAACTGTTTTGATTAAACCTGCTATTTTACCTGTTTTCTTTCTCTGTTCATTCTCTTTTGTGTTGAACAATTAAACACCATATGCTTTACTTTGACCTAAGATGCTATCTTTCACTTGATGTATTGAAGCATCAAGCAACTTAACTACTACTTAGATATACATTTATGACAGGGATTTGACAGCTCATCATCTCTTCAGTGGCCTTTCCCTATTATCAGAACCAAGAAGATTCTATGAAAATACTGAACCAGAATATTGTCTCACATTTGTATTCATTTATTCTTGTCTCTAGAGCTAACTTAGTTGACTTAAAACGGCTTAGTGTCTCTTTAACTTACAGGTATATCCTTTTTAGTAGCCATTTCATTTCTAAATAATTCTTTATCTTTGGCCTGCTGACTGGTATAACTGTAAAAGCAAGCCAGAGAATATCACAATTTCCTCTGGTAAGCGCTTTTGAAGTAAATCACTAGTGGCTGCATAGCTAAAGCTCACATAGTGTTCTTTTTGTCATTCATGTCTGAATAACCATCTAACAAACTATTCTTAAGGTATTTATAATCATGGTTCCAAAAAACACACATACAATTCTAGTAATAACTTTGCTTTTAAATTTGATTCTCGTAATGTAATTATTCTTTACTGGATTGTCCCTGAGATCAATTACAAACCATATTTAGTTTATGTTAGACACACCTGGCATCCTCTATTCACATTCTAGTTCTCCTACTGTGGCGTACAGCCGTCTCTCTCTCTGTTCACTTCTTGTTCCTCATTATCTATCATAATCTGCTCCCTGGAAAGCACCCCTACCTTGCACCATTTTAAAAAAAAAAACATATATTCAATTCAACATGTTGTATGTGCCAGGGGCTCTTATAGCAATGTTACTATTGCACAATAAATGATTTTGTTCCATGACATAGGAGTTGTAGTACAAGTGGAATCAATGCTAGAAAAGGTGGAGCAAAGGTGGGGCATCTGAATACCCTGATAATACAATCATTGCTTATGCAATGCTTTGGCCTGATTCCAAGGAGTTGGTGATCTGTGCAGTGAACCTGCCTCACCTTCTCCTCTCCCCTTCCTCCTGCAGGGAAAAATACAACCTTCCTAGATTGAATCAAGGAGAACTGGAAAATCTAAATAGACTGATCAGCAGTATGGAAATTGAAGCAATCATCAAAAACCTACCAAAAAGTAAAGTCCAGGACCACATAGGCTTCCCCAGTGAATTGACCAAACATTCAAAGAAGATTTAATACTATTCTCCTCAAACTCTTACAAAAAATTAAAGAGGAGACAGTACTTCCTAACTCATTTTCTTAAACCAATATTACCCCTAATACCAAAACCTGGTAAAGATAACACACACAAAAAAGAAAACTACAGACCAATATCTCTCATGAACACAGAGGCAAAAATTCTAAAAAAAGATACTAGCGAACCGAATACAGCAACATATTAAAATGATTATACACCACGACCAAGTGGGCTTGATCCCAGGGGCACAGGGATGGTTTAAGATAAGCAAATCAATTAATGTGATACACCACATAAACAAGTTAAAAAATAGAATCATACGATCATATCAATAGATACAGAAAAAGCCTTTGACAAGGTACAGCATCCATTTATGAACAAAAAACACTTACAAAAAATTAAGTAAATAGAAGGAAAAGTACCTTAAGATAATACAAGGCCACATATGACAAAACCCTCAAACATTATGCCTAACGGTTGAAAAACTATAAACCTTCCCTCTGGAGATCAAGAACAAGGCAAGGCCATCCACTATCACACTGTTTATTCAATATAACATTGGAGATCCTAGCAAGTGCAATCAGGCAAGAGAAAGATATAAAAGGCATCCAAATAGGAAATGAGAATTCAAACCAATCACTATTTGTGGATGACATGATTACCTAATAGAAAACCCTAAAGACTCCACAAGAATGCTATAAAAAAGCAATAAGCAAAATACAGTAAAGTTTCTGGATACAAAATTAATTTTCAAAAATCCAGTGTTCTATAATCTAATAATGAAGTTGTCAGAGAAAGAAGTGGAAACAATAATTTCTTTTTGCAATTGCAACAAAAAGAATAAATACCTAAGGATAAATTTAATAAACATGTGAAGAACCTATATAATGAAAACTACAAGACCCTATTAAAAGAAATTGAAGAAGATACAAAGAAATGGAAAGATATTCCATGTTCTTGGATAAGAATCAACATAGTTAAAATGACCTTTACCTAAAGCATTATACAGATTTAATGTAATCCCTATCAAAATCCCATTGGCACTTTTTAAAGAAATAGAACAAAAAATCATCAATTTCATGGAAACACAAAAGACCTCAAATCGTCAAAGCCATTGATGTAAAAGAAAAGGCTGGAGGCATCACTTTGCTAACTTCAAATTGTACTAAAAATGACAGTAATCAAAATGGCATGGTATTGGCACAAAAACAGACACAGTGAGACCAGTGAAACAGAATCAAGAGTTCAGAAGTAAACCCATGTTATATGGGTAAATAAATTAACATACCGTGGAGAAAGGAAGCCTCTTCAATAAATGGTGCTGGGAAAACTGGAAAGCCCATAAAAGAATGAAACTAGATTGTTGTCTATCACCACACACCAAAATGAACTCAAAATGGATTAAGGACCTGAATATAAGACCTGAAATAATAAATTGCATAGAAAAAACATAGGAACTAAACTTATGGACCTTGGTCTCAAAGAGGATTTTATGATATTTGACCTCAAAAGCAAGGGAAGTAAAAAGCAAAATAAATGAATGAGACTATATCAAACTAAAAAGCTTCTGCTCAGCAAGAAACCATCAACAAAGTAAAGAGACAACTATCCGAATGGGAAAAATATATTTGCAAGCAACACCTCCAATAAGAGGCCTAATATTCAAAATATACCAAAGAGCTCATACAACTCAATAACAACAAACAATCCAATTAAAAAATGGGCAGAGGACCTGAACAGACTCTTCTCCCCAAAAACATACAAAAGGTTAACAAACATTAGAAAAGATGCTTGACATCACTAGCTATCAGGGAAATGCAAATCAAAACCACAATGAGATACCATCTCACACCTGTTAGAATAGCTATTATCAAGAAGACAACTAATAACAAATGTTGGAGAGGATAATGGAGAAAAAGAACCTTCATATACTGCTGGAGGGACTGAAAATTGGTACAGCCACTATGAAAAAACAGTATAGGAGTTTCCTCAAAAACAGAATCGATCTACCATAGATCAGCAATCCCTCTACTGGGTATTTACCTCAAAGACTTGAAAATCCATATCCAAAAGATATTTGCAACCATGAATTTTTCATATTGCCATTATTCATGGTGTCTGGGACATGGAAGAAACTCATGTCCTACAACAGATGGCTGCATAAGAAGCGTGGTACATATATATAATGGAATATTACTCAGCTATAAGAAGAGATGAAGTGCTGCTATTGTGACAACATGGATGGACCTCAGATAATCATGCTAAGTGAAATAAGCCAGACGAAAAAGTTGAAAAGCACATGGTATCAACTTATACTGGGATATAAACCTAAAAGCAACAAACAACATGACAAACAGAGGCTCATGGACAAAGATAATAGATTAAGTGGTTACCAAAAGAATAGGGTTTGAGAGGGGAGGTAGATGAAGTAAAAGGGGTCAAATAATGCCATTGACAGAAAAGAAATCTAAACTATGGGCAGTGAACATGCTTATACGTATATTATATATATATATATATAATATATATATATATATATATATATATAATATATAGTATATATATATGCCTTACTGCTAAAGTGTACACTTGAAACTTACTCTATTTCATTAACCAATGTCACCATAATAATAATAATAATAATAATAATAATAATAATAATAAAACTAAAAAACAAAAGAACAAAAAACAAAAACAAAATCAGGTAACTTAAGTCCTAAAAGTTCAAGAGATTTGGTGATACTTGGGCACCAAATAAATTGTTTTTTAATTCTTAAAAAAAAAAAAAAAAAGAAAAGATAAAGTTGCTGAATAGATAAGAAAATAAGGCCCTTACATGTGCTGCCTACAAGAGATTTACTTCAGATCAAAAGATACAGACAGACTAAAAGATATAGGAAAAATGTATTTCATGAAAGTGGAAACAAACAAAACCTGCTATAACACTCTTATACTAGACAAAATAGACTTTAAAACAAAAAGACTATAACAAAAACAAAGAAAGACACAGTAATCTTACTTCTGGGTATTTATCTAAAGAAATCCAGAATGCTACTTCAAAGGGACATGTGAATCCATATGTTGTTCATCATAACATTATTTACAGTATGCAAGATATGAAGGGAATCTGGATGTCCATTAATGAATAAATGGATAACAAATAGGTGGTTCATATATAAAAGGGAATATTAGCCATAGAAGAAGTTAGTAGTTACAAAATAGTCATGAGGATGTAAAGTGTAGCATAAGGAATACAGTCAATAGTATTATAATAACTATGCATGGTATCAGATGGGTACTAGATTTATCAGGATAATCACTTTGTAAGTTATAGAAATATCTAATCACTATGTTGTAGACCTGAAACTAATGTAGTATTGTATGCCAACAGTTACTAAACTAAATATATATTTAAGTACTCTATCTTGCTAAGGCGCCCTTTTCCTGGTCCTTTGGCTATAAAGATCAGGATTTACTGTGGCTTTTTTTTTTTGTTGGTGTGTCTGAATTGTCACCCTCTTGAACCTCCAGTTAAGAATATATATGAAAATATATATATATATGATATATATATAAATAAATATATATATATGAAAATATATATATATATATATATGAAAAATATATATATATGAAAATATATATATATGATATATGAAATCCTTGGGAAACACCATGCTAATCTCTGGACTCTAAGTTCCCTAGCCAGTCCTCTGCCTTTTCTCTAAATTTCAGAGACTTATGTTTGTTTTATGTATAATATCCAGGGCTTTTAGCTTTTCTTAACTAAAGGAGAAATAGGGAGAAGCATGTTTACCCTATTTGTCTGAAACTGTAAGTTCCCACTGCTTATTTTTGTACAAACCATAAATTAAGAATAGGTTTAACATTTTAAAATATTTTTTAAAAATCAAAGGAAGACATTTCATAATATCAAAAATTATAATGAAATTCAAATTTCAACATTCATAATCAAACAGGTGTTAGAAACATAGCACTACTCATTTACTGTGAATTATCTATGGTTACTTTTACATTTTAAAATCAGAGTTGAGTACTGATGATGGTGATGCAACAGAGACCAGATGGCCTGCAAAGCCTATATTATTTACTATTTGGATATTTACAGGAAAAATTTACCAATCACTCATCTTAATTTTTCCCCTTGTCTTACCAAAAAATGTAACTCAATTATATTTTTCTCTCCCTCATATCCTAATATAAAATTGCATATGTGATAAAACCATTCCACAAAGCTTTCATCCAGTTGATTCCTGCAGTAATTCTCCTAGCACCTCCATTCTAGCTTATAGTTTCTGATGAGGCACTCTACGCTAATACTCAATTCTAAGCAGGTATTCCATTCAAATATCAGGCCCTTCGATACCAGGCACTCCATTCCAATACTCAGGGTCCAATCACCGATTTCCTTCAAAAAACCAACCAACCAACCAACAACAACAAGAACAAAAAACCTGAAAAACTCCAAAAAACTAAAAACTGTACTCAATATATGGAAGAATGATTGTCAATTCATTGAAGCTCTGACAATGAAGGATAGCAACTCCTGTGAGATGTGAAACAAATGTGGTAATCCCTATGACTGCCCAGCCTACTCTTGAGAAAGTTTCCAGGTCACAGAGCAAGCAAGGAGAACGAAGGAGGAGCCAAGGAGTCTTCCTGAATTTTAGAGGTAGAGTTTAGAGCCAATATGACTAGAGTTTGTTGAATTAAATATCATAGAGGAGAGAATTGCATAGAGATAAAGCTCAGGAGATTGGGAAAGGTTCTTTTTTTATTCAACTGAAAAGTATAGTGCATGTCTTAGAGGAGACTACTCTAGGTTAGAATATAGACCAACCAAAAGGATTAGAGGGGGCAAAACCCATTATTCACACAGGACTAGGAATAGAATCCTTTTCCACTAGCCAAACTAAACCAATCAAACAAAAACAACAACAAAAATAACAATAACGGGTTCAGTACTCAGCAAGATCTCCTGTTAGGAATAGGAGAAAACCTTAGGCTAAATGCCATTCTTGTTCTGTCTAAAACAAACAAAACAGAACAAAATATTTCTGAGTATATAATAACCTCATCACAAAATTAAACAATCTCAAGAATATTTAGAGGAATACAAAATTAGCAAGTAACCAACAAGATACAATTCAAAATATCTGATACCAATTTTTTTTAAAAAGGAAAATATAGTCTATTGTGAGAAAAAAATGTCAATCGAAAACAAATAAAAACAAAATAAATCAACCATAATACATTAAATAAAAATCATGAAAGGAGATAGACGAATAAAAAAAAGTATGTACTGTTTGATCCCATTACAACACAATGTTAGAAAATGAAAACTAAGTCACAGTAACAGAAGCAGATGAGTCATTCCTGTGTACCAGAGCTGTGATGGGGACAGTAGGGTGGCATTGCCTATGGGAATGAAGAAATTTCCTTTGAGAATGATGTTCACTGACTTGTGCTGGTGTTTACATGGGTGTGCACATGCATCAAAACATCAAATTCAGCTTTTTGGAAAAAAAAAGCAAGAAAGGCAACAATTGAAAAGTGAATGTAATTCAGAACATAACAAAGGATGCAAAAATCACAACGCTTTTTCCCTGAAAACTGTAGGGATTCCATCTCCGTACACAGAGAACCACTGAAGTGTTGTTTAGGGCTGCTGGACAGAACTATGGGAGAATTTCTTGTTCATTAAATCTGGTGAGCCTGGTGGTCTGACCACCTCACTCAAGTAGAAACAGACTTCTCAGCAGCGAGTTAAAGTCCATTTATGAATATATATTATATTATTAAAAAGTGCTATAATTAACTTATTTTAGCATGTCAGTACTAGCTAGTTTTTTGAGTAAGTGAATAGCAAAAGATAATGGAATTAGATGTCATTAAGCTGCAAGAACTAAACAAAGATCTATAAACAAAAGTCCTCAGGACATTAGGAGGCCACAGCTAGACCTCACACAACCCTCTTAGAAACTCCTCTTTGCAGGAGAATGTTTAAGAGTTCTGATCTAAATCAAACATTGCATTTGAATTTCAGTTTCTATACTTACTAGCTGTGTGAGGTGGGGGAAAGTTATAGAACCTCCAGGCACAATACATCTATATGGAAACTGGACACCAAAGTATCATGTTATATGATTTTGTTGAGGTTAACACTCATGGTATAGAAGCGTTTAGCTGGTGCCTGACACATAGTGAAAACTGAATGTGTGGCAGTTATTTTATTTATTATCCTAACAAAGAGTTTGGCAGAGTAGTATATTTATAATGCTTTGATAATCAGATACACAGCAGAACCTTTGACAAGTACTTTTCTCATTTACTGTTTTCTTACTCAACAGTTTTTTAAAAAAATTAATTTATTTTAATTAGTTTTAAGTATACAATACATTGGTTAGACATCTATATAGTTTATAAAATGATCCCCTTAATCGCTCTTTTCCTCCCCTGGCCCTCTACCTAGCCACCATATTAATGCTAACTGCATTCTCTATGCTGTGTTCCCCATTTCCATGACTGTCTATCAACTACTAATTTGCACTTCTTTAACTCATGAGTTTTCATTTTAAATTAATGAAATTACCTCCTGTATAGCAATACATACAAGTTCTCTTGAGCACTAGAATACCAAAAGGGTTATTCACTACACAATATAGAAATATGCTCAACCTGGTAGCAACTATGATCTCTCATGTTTTTGCTATTTAACTTGCCAATTAAATTTAGCAAAGCTTTCCTAAATAAATTATATTTGGTATTTTGAGAAGAAAAAATATTTATAAGCTTATGTATTTGGCATTACTTTTTTTTCTCTTTAACCCATGAGATTTTTATTTTTTGTAGATATTTTTAATGATTACAGTGATGACCTAAATGGAAACTGGAAAATTAAATAATTCCTAAATCATGGGGTTTTTTTTTGCCTTTTGTTTTCTATTCCTCATTGCCATTTAAAACAACAAACAAAATATCCAACATTGTATTTTTTTATTAAGTAAATTAAGTTTATGAATATTAAATCTAAAAAAATTATCTCTTATGATTTAAATATTTTGATATTTTGGGAATGTTTTTGAATTCCCACTAGAATTGATAAACATCGTGGAATAACTTCCACAACTAAGATCACAGTTTAAAGATTAGATTTAGAGATAACAAAGTAAGCAAAATAGACTTGAATTTCATAAAAAAAAAATAATCATCCTCACCTCAGTGTGGCCTTGCCAGGTTTTCATTTTATTTGCCATAACAACAATGTCAAGCATGCACAGAGCTATTTATAATTTGAAAAGGCATGGTCATCATGAACTGGATGGCCTTTAGTTGTTATTAAGGATTTGCCATATGCTCTAACCTCTAGTTACTGTGATAATTGTCATTAAACCCAAATTTTATCAGCTTGAAATATGACTGCTCCTATGTATTTCTCAAATGTTATATAAGCTTAAGTGAATGTTATTCAGTCCAATTCATGAAGTGTAATTAACGTTCATTAGATCATAAACAACCTTAGTAAAGCACTGGTGTCAGATTATAGGTCATCTTATTATATAAAGCATTTTCTCCCTTTAGATGAAAAAAAGAAGGGGTGATTTTTTTCTAAAATTAAGAACTGTGAAAATTTAATATATTCACATTTGTTTATGGATATATATGCAAACATTGTACAGCAGGTGAATATTTAAAAAATCTAATTATAGTTTCTAAAATGCTAAAATCTTTAAAATTATAGTTTCTAAAATACATTTCTAAAGCGTGCAGCATAATTTTAGGTAAGAATAAGCAAAGTGACCTCTAAACACCTAAATCCTTTCTATTTACTGACTTTGCTACGTTTAAATACTTCAGATTATGGTGGGATATAACATAGTGTGGTTTCCCATACCTTTATGTATATATATGTGTGTGTATGTACACACACACATATCTCTTATTATTGACTAAGGAATAGATTGTGCTTCATTTGAAATGTGCTTCAAAGGTTTGTGTTTTCAGTTACTCCTTTAAGAGTTTAAATATATGCATACATATATAAAACATATAATATGTAAATAAGTTATATCAATTACATAATATATCCATTTACAATACAAATAATACAGAGCTACCAAACAAAGGTGCACTCTGACATTGCTTCAAAGTTAACAAATGGATTTTGAGGTGGCAACATACATAACTAAAGAAATGAGTGAGTTAAAGGAACTAAAAAGACCAATGGTACTAATAATGTTACCATCTACATTCTTATTAAATAAAACTTCTGTAACTAAAATGAACTTAGCTATACATAGCAAATACATATTTCCATACCCTTCACAATACCCCAGATAAATTACCTATTGAAACCTTCATGGGAAGAAGCAGATTGCATTAAGAATAAAGAATTATATGCATTAAAAAAAATAGGTTTACTGGATAGAAGTCAACATGTAAATTGAATAAGAATTCACATGCACGATATAATCTTCCTAAGTCATATACCTATCATATTTTGTTAAGTGAGCAACTGGAAACTAGCTGAATTGATACATAAAAATTCAGTTGACTTGTAGTCTAGTAAGACTTTCCTAATGTACAGTGATTACAAATGAACAAGGTCCCAATGGCATTATCACATGCAATGTCAGATACTATATAACCTGGACAAAACAATGCCTTGCTTAGGAATATTATAATGGTATAATAATATTTTATGCTTAGTTATCATTATAGACTGATTATATTTTCAGCAGGAGATTTTAAGCATAAAAAAATCACTAAGAGTGTATGGAAGCAAACATCTTTTCCTTTCAGGTAGATAGCATTTTATAACAGGAAACAATGATAGGATATTGTAAACATTTTACTTTGCCTACTTTTGTATTTTAGTAGTTCAATATAACCACATTTCTCTAAAGACTCATTGTGTTATTGAAAGGTAATGGTGGGAACCAACTTAAGAACATGTAAAATGCAAGATTTTTTAATCAATGAGAAGCTATTAATTTAACCAACCCTTCCTGTAATAATATTGAGACAGACTGTCTGCCTGTTTTTACATTATAGCTAGCTTTGCAATCTGTGTAGAATTTAATGAGGTGTGTAATTTTTGTGAACTTATTGATTCTGAGAGACTCAAAGATTTTAATGCTGCTGAACTTTAGTATTTTTACCTTTCATTTATCTTGTATAAAGACAATAATATTTTAGTGCCAGCTGTTGATCTCTTTGTACTGCCCTTATACATTAACTACTTTTCTCTAAATGTACATGGGAAATGTCTTTAGAAGAATATGCAATTTATTCTGTTCCTCTTCCTATTAAAATTTTTCCATACTCTCTATTCAGGTATTTCATCATTTCAATTAATTTTTGCATTTGAACTGCATCATCTAGAACTCTTTGACCTGTGTGTGGACCCATATGTCTTATTTCATTTATATGAGAAAGAACCACATACCCTGTCTCTTGGTAGTATTTTTATGCTCTGGAAAGTTAAGACAGCTTCTGAGTCATTCAAGAAAGCATGTAATTCACTAGAACAAACTAATCTACTCTCTATTGCTTCTGGTAGTGTAAGAGGTCTGATATGGTGGAATAGTTCAATAAATTATATGCAAAATATCACATTAATTTGAAAACCAGTTTTATAGCACTACATTTTGTGATTAACTACAGCACAGCATTAAGGCTATTTATCCAATATGAAACCACAAAATGTTGGAGTATTTGCTATATTTTATAACAGATTATTTGAATTATATAAGGATATCTATGATATTTGCATATTGATAACATTCAAGTTTTAATATATTCATAAAGTTATTCAAAGAAAGAAGGCTCAAATTCTAGTTCATAAGCTGCTCAGAAGTAAGGGCTGCATAACATGCTTTATCATCATGTTAACCCTAAAAATTCCCAATGAGAAGTGATCTACCTATTAAAGGTAGAGAACAGAATGATTGTTTTTATTTAATTTTTATTTAGTGATTTTGGGTAAATTTTTAAGAAAAAAAACAAGGTAGAAGAAAGGTTGTTCCCTTGCTTAAAAGGTTTAAAAACATCTGGTTCAGTATATATTAATACTTATTTTAGATCCATCAATTAAAATTAGAATAAGTAGTACAGAATTGATACTTTGACATAGATAACAAACTAGAGAACCCACATGTACCTAATGGCGAGTTGATGGTTTTAATGTTTGTGTCCTACCTACAACCAAACATCCCCTCTATCCTTTATTGACTCAGTATGATCAATAGCCTTTAGTGCAGAACCTTTGTCTAAGGCATTTTAAAGGTCAGAGTAAACTGCATCTACTCTTTGCTCTTTATGTGTCCAATTGCACAATTTTGCACTATTAGGCATATTTTTCTCACGGAAATTAGATTGTCTTTTTTCTAAAATGTATGCTGTGATCTTACCCATTATTGTATACTCTTCTAGGAGACCATTACAAAGGATGTCTCTAGGTGCCCAAGTTCCTTTTGGGAACTGATAGGTCAAGGTTCACAATAGCTACTCAAACGTATCAGATATTTTATCAAATCGCTCCAAAAGTTGTCTTTGTTTTAACGATGTAAAGAAAAGGTGCATATTTAAAGGCTCTGGGAATTCAGAGGTAGAAAAGTTTATTTCTTTTTTTGGCTAATCATGAAATACTTTGTGGAAGAGGTGGCCTATCATTTAATTTAGTTACTCCTTGCCCCGAATGAAATAGATCATGCTCATTTATAGCAGTGGTTCTTGATCTTTAACATGAATCAGAAACTCTAGAGTGCTGGTCAAAACAGATTTTTGAGCTATAGTCTCAGAAATTGTTATTCAGTAGGCTTGGGGTAGAACTTGAGAAGTCACTTTTCTAAAATGTTTCCAGGTGATGCCAGTGCTGCTCAGGGGCTACCACACCTTGAGAACCATTAATGTAGAGTGAGACAATAAGTTAGACTAGGTTAACAACCTCTAATTCTTGAAGAAACCTTAGCCTTAATATTTTCAAAGGATCCCTTAATTCATTTCCATCTTTCTCCTTTATCACATTCAAGCAACTGAATATTTATATTGAATTCTCTTGAAATGTGATATTATTTCTCTTTTGGTTAAGTATTTTTATTGCTTTTTCAGTTTACTCTAATATTTTTTATTATTTTTATTTTCTAATTACAGTTTACATTGTTTCATTGAGATCTATTCATTAATTTCTGATACATGATAACATCTCAGATGCTAGGCTAAGAAGAAAAAAAATATTTTTATTTGTGGTATTAAATCTTATGGAATACCTACACTTATAATGAATATTTCTGATTCCAATGGAAATATATATTTGTCTTAGCATGGTTTCCCTAAGAAAGCAGAGCCTGAAAGAAAGGATTAAGTGCTACTTCTTCATTATGGAATGCAGTCTCATGAGCAGAAATAAGGGGAAAAGAGAGTGTAACAAAGAAGGAGGAGAGCCACTAAGATATGTTTTCAACCTGGCCAGCACTGGGTATCAAGCACAAATTGCTCAATCTCCTGGATTGTCTCATGAGAATTTTCATAAATGATTGCTTTTTAAAGGCAGTCTATCAAAAAGAAGAAAAGAATATATTCACTAGTTCCTTTTTCTCACTGATCAAAGGTGGCCACAAGGCATTAAATTTCCCTGTACTTCCTAATTGTGCACATGGAGCACTACAGATTTTGATATTCCATGTCTCATGGTCAATAGGGAAGCCCAAAGTTTTATGCCCACAATAAGATGCTCAGAGTTCATAAAGAAACAGGTTACCCCTACTGGCTGGCATAGGTACAGATGGCCAATATCCAAGAAATAGTTGAGGCCAAAAGAATAAAACATGTTCCATGACAGAGAATATAATACTCATTATAAAACATTATCTTTCCTGTTCCTTCTGCCATTTCATGATGGTGCTAAACATTTTCTGCTTTTGATATTGATTTTGCTCTGACTTTTAGGAAACCAATCTCTCTCAACTCTGTTCTTATCTCTTGGTGTCTTTTCAACACTCTTTTATGCAGATATTGTGTTTGGTCACCTTTCCCTTTTCACATCCTTTAAATGTTGTTTAGAGTTGTATCCTTGGCCATTTTCTCTTCTACTTTCTCTTGATGATCTCATCTACTCACACCTTCAGCTGACATCTATAAATGTACCTCGTGCCCAGATCTCTTTATTGAGCTGCAGGCTCATGTATCTAATGGAACACTCTCTATTCCTACCTGGATGTTAAACCATTTTCAAGGCTGAATAAATTAACTTTTGTCCCAGAATATTTGTTTATCCTGTTTTCGCCTTTTTCCTATTTGCTAATATTTGATTTAGATTTTTTTTATTCCGTATTTCTTAACATACCATTAGCTTCACCTTTGATCCAATCTTCATTTTTTTTTTTTTTGAATTTTGTGAATCTCTTTAGTCCTCTCCATCCCTATTACTACTATGCCTACGTGGGTCACTGTCATCTCTAGCTAGGATTACTGCCACAGGATTCTAATTGGGTGACTCCATTTTAAGCTTTCTCCTTGCTTAACAGTCATCAATTGTTACCCTTAGAGCAAACATCCTGGCATGTCTTTACGTGATTTGTTTTTCAGTAACTTCTTGAGTTTAAGTGTTTGCTACGCCCAGAGAGTTGCCACCAGCTGCAGTCAAACTAATTCAAGTTCAGTTTTCTCAATTTACCCCATTCTGATTTATCTTCAGGTCTTCTTTTATTTTACATGAACCATATTAAGTTTACCTTTATCTGACTCAGGATTAAAGATTCCTTAATATTCAGATTTTCTAATAGAGCCCATCTTAACAGTCTTACCTTCAACCCAGACTTGTTATACTTCTTGTATCTGTTTTACTTTATTTTGTTTGCTCAGGTTGCCCTGTGCCTATTTTAATCAAAGAATAGAAATAGGCAATCTGTGTTTTAATTTGCTATTTACTTATGTATTTTTTAATTTAAATTGTGAATTTTTTGAAGGCTACAAATGCCTTGAATGGATCTGGACCCATATTAAATGCCAACTACATGTTTGAATAATATTTACTGATATAATAATTTGCTATACATGTTTTATAAGTTATCTTATGTTATCTCCTTTTTTGGTAGAAAAAAAAAAAAGCCAACTGAGGTTCAGAGAGGATAAATAAATTGCCCAAAGTCAAATAGTTAGTAAATGACAAAGCCAGAATCAACTTCAGGCATAACTGAATCCAGACCATTTGTCTTTATCACAGAGCTACATTACAGACGCAAGGATTCAAATTCTAAGTCTGCCTTTTGCCAGAGTAAGGCTTTAGTTGACCTCTTTTAAAAGCCGAATCTGCCAAAAAGGGAAGATAATACATGTGCTAGCTTTTTAGATAAAATAAGCAAATATACTATATCAGCATAGAGCTTGTAATAACATTTGTTATTATTCTTATTTTACTTATTTACTTAAATTTTAGGATTCCAAGCATGGGGAATATAAAACAGAGATCACTTGGTATATCATGAATGGATTTAAAAATTCATAGTTTATCAGAATTTCATAGCCCAGTAACCCTCTACTTTTGTAACAATATAGGAAATAAAATAATCATATCATGAAACACTATACACATCAGAGACATTCTATTTGGAATTTATAAGAAATTACTGTGGAGAAATAATATTAAGGTGGAGAATCCTCAAAGGCGATGGATCTTTTTATTGTAACTTTACACCTACAGATGAACTGACAAAAACAAAATTGTGTTACATTTACCTGGGTTGAACACTGGGGGGTGGGGGTCGGGGGGCTGTAGAATAACATTTCACATTGAAGATTCAAGGAAAACCACCTAAGGCAACTTGTACATTCTGGCAAGCCTGCTAATCTTGATTATTGCTATATTTTTCTTTGGAGGTCTGTAGAGTAATACATTTTTTATGCTAGTGATTTTTAACAATAGCCCCTTTTGAAAGAGTAAGGATATATACATACACACACACAACACACACATATTGTCCAACAATATATGATAAGTGAAACATATTTAACAAGCCTAATTTTCCTTTTGATTTAATAGGGTTCAATAAATGGAAACTGTGTAGTCAGAATAATGAAAAGAGGACATAACATATCTCATTCTGTTTGTGTCCTTTCTATGTTCTTTTGTCCTTTGATTGCACTGGTGGATAATATTATTTTGTTCCCAAGGAAATATGTCCCTTTGATTAGGTTGTAGATATTCTCTCATTTGTCACTGTTCTATCAAGCTATGCCATGTAACAGCAGGAACTCTTGATTATTTAATTGCTTGTAAGAACTCATTAAATTTGACTATCAATCATGAGACATATGGTAAACATCACCCAATGGCGTGAGAGGTTGTAACAATGACTTGTCACTAGGGCAAACCCTTTTTCAGCAACATAGACTTTGGTTTAGTTGTCTGATCATGATTATTTTTAATTGATATTGATTTACAACTCAGGGTTCATCTAGTGGCCTTAATCTACACTTCGAAGTTAATAATACAAGCATTTATAATTTTATTAGAAACATACTCAAATGAATCTTTTCTGCTCTGTACCTGATTTTCTTGTGTAATAATTGAATTATTCTTTTGCAAACAGTACATAATAAGTTTTAAAATCTATTATTTTTCTGTTGATAAAATTTAAATAATACTTCTTAATAAATAGACTTTACAAAGTCAATATCAAAACTTGGTTATAATCAGCTGTGGGGAAATAGCATCTGCAGAGATTATTTCTGAAATGGTCCTTTTCAAATTAGAGAAAATCAAAACAGCTATCTTGGTAGGAATAAAATTGTAAAGTTTAAAACTAGTATGTTTTCCATTAAGTAAACATAATTTTTTTTAATCTGTATTTACAGTGAAGGTTTAGAAGCATCTAGCCCTCCATTGTATTCAAGATCAGTTGTCTTTAGAAATTCAGTGTAAACCTAAATGTAAATAAAGTTCTGTCTCATCAGCCTATTTTTTAGAAAACCATGCATTTAAATCAGACGGACTTAGAGGTAAGAAAAAATGAAGCCCTAATTTTCTTCTTCAGATGGGTTAATACACATTGAAACCATTAAAAACTCACAATTCTGCAACCTCCAGAATTAACTACCAAGAAGATGGTCTTGTACATGTAGAGGAACTACTTTGAATTCTAATAAATCTCCTCAATAAATCTCTACTTGCTGTTTAAATTGCAGGAACAGTGAAGTGTGGCTTCTCAGGTATCCCTAGAGGAGCAGAGAGATTGGAAGTTTCACTCTGTGCAAAGAATTAATGTGGGTGTAAATTTCAAAAAAAAATGAAAAAAAAGTTGAAAGCACTCATTTCTGTTTTGAAAATATCTTTGGTGAAGCATGATTGAAAGACCCATAATGTAAAAGACAATATGAAGGTAACATACAAAACAGCTACTTACACTTTTCTGCATTGGAATGGCACAAATTGATGAATGTTGGTTGAAATTAGTGTGTCTATAAGAATAGAAGCACCATAAGGGCAAAGCTTTGATCACAACATTTTATCCATAGTGTTTAGAATAAGTATATAGTAAGTGCTCAATAAATACTTGTAGCATGAATGAATGAGTAAATAATTATTATGCCAGTATACTCATACCGCAAAGTGTTTCCTTGGGAGAAGAATGTTCGTCTTGTTTTGTTTTTTTTTTTTTTTTTAATTGCTGCAGTTAATACTAAAGCCATTAATTATGTTGTTCTACAATACGCTAACACTTTATAAAGTGTCTCACTTAATCACATAACAAGTTAGTATTAACACAGTGGTTATATGTGCTAGGCACTGTGGTAAATGCTTTAGCTAATTTATCGTATATAATTTGTATTATAAACATATATGGGTAGATACTACTATCAGTCCCATTTTATAGGAAAGGAAACCATGGTTTAGTGAGGTAACGTAACTTGTTTAAAGAGATACAACTAGCAAGTGACAGAGTCCAGATTGGAATCCAAGTCCGCCTGTTTTTAAGTTTTCATTCATAGTTCCTTGTCTAGAGCCAATAAATAGGGGCACTTTGTACTGCTACTTTCTTTTTCCAGTTACTATTAATTCGTTATGGCACATGTCCCTCAGAATCCTTCTCAATGGTAGGGCTTCATGTAGGCAATGACCCTTGGTGTGTAAAACCATTTTGTTCATGTGTTCTAAATTGCTATTAACTACTAACAATACAGGCACAATTACATTCATAAGTTAGACCAGCATAGAAACAAAACAATTATAAATTGAATATGAGAAGCAAAGAAATAAAGATGCTATGTGCAAAAATATGAATGATTGGATTTCTTCCACTTTCTCTGTAACGTTAGAGATCTCAAATACATACAATGAATGGACATTTTTCACTTACAGCAGCTAAGGGTTGAGCCTAGAGTTTTCAATCCTGAAAGGTCACTCCATCTGAATTTTTGTTAGTGAGATATGACTGAACACATCTGAAGAGCTTATTTTCTTTCCTTTCTCTTATTGCTGGGAGGGGTACTAGGATTCCTCTTTCTGGGGGATAATTTTTTGAGTTTTTTTTTTTTTTATAGTAATCCACATATGACCTCATCAATTGCACTAGAAGGTTTAATGTTACTTGGCCTGTAACATTGTTACAAAACTTGGCCCGGAATTGTTAAGGGTTTTTCCCTTTGCCCTCCCATGGCACTTGGATCATCACAACAATGTCACTTATACTAGTATTTACAATTTATACTTTTATATTCCTGTGACCTCAGTAGGCTCTGAGCTCCCTGAGGTAAACTAACTTTTAAAAATACCGTGACTTACTCATATTTTCACAAGCTCTGCATTAAACATTTCATTTTGTAAATTCTAATGTTCCTCAATTGAATGAAGGGATTAGTGACAAAATCTGGTGTACACCTGTATTCCAAGACACTCCACATTCCACTTTTATTTGATTCTCTAATTGTCAGTTTACATATTTGATCTTTCTACTTCATCCTTAGATTGCCTGCAGCACATATATTAAAGAGGATAAAGCAAATGTTTATTAAATTGAGTAAAACCTATCTTACTAGTGACCCAAATGTTGAATTTGTCAAACATTTGGGGTAAGTTTTTTTTAAGTCAGTTATGCACATTGGCTATAATTTCCAGATATACGCCTTCTTGTTGACTGCTTATAAGTATTATATGCATATGAAATTAAGTGTTTTTCAATTGTAAATTATAAGGTAAATTATATGCTTACTAACATAAATAGTAGACCCTAATAAATCCATATGGTTTCTCTATTTGAAATAAATTTATACTTTATAGTATTAAGAAACCAGTGCTGTCATATGAAACCAATGAAAATGACAGAAAGAATACAATGAGGTCCTGTATTCATGTAGGCACTCCGTGATGCACTTGTCTTCTATGATTAATTTAGGCATTTTCACTAATAGATTCAAAGATAATTGCCAGATAAACAGCTGTGCTATCCCTATAACAGGAGAGGAAATGAGTAAGGGATATTAAATAAGGAAAAATGTTGCTCAGGTGCATTAATCTGGAAAATGGAACTCATTTTAAGACATTCTGTCTTCCTTGGTATTTGGATTTGAAAATTGGAGTATTAAGGCTTAAAAACATGATAAGTCACCATGAGAAGGAATAACCTCCTTATGAGACCAAACGATTATTCTAAGGTTATTTATGGGTGAAAGAGTCTTGCCATCTCATTATCAGTCTTTGACTAAAATTTATAATATACATGAGGAAATGTTTACAATAACTTTTCCAAAAATGTATAAATCAAGTTAAAAACGTTTCAGAGAATATTAAGAGTATTAGAAAAACTCATAGTAATGTGCTCTTGTTTAACTTTTTTTTTTTTTAATTTGCAGATAGGAATATTTGTGACTGTTCAAGTCTAAAGTGCTGAAACCATCAATGTCTTCAAATAGTTTATTTTATAATGTAATTGTTTATCTTTCAAAATCAAACTCCTAGAAAATACATATCCTATTTGTAAGTCTGGAAGAGGCAATCAGTCAGTATCATTAAATTTACTAAATTTGATTTGATGCCAAATGTAAATAGACAATTGAATTCAGTAGTTGCCTTAATAAGTTAAGTAAAGATGCTTTTGTAACATTTGTATAAAACTGTTTTCCTGTTCTATTTGCTTGCTTCATTTTTCATGAGTACACTGAGCCACTGTACTTTAAAAAATTTTTGCGCATGTAAACTATTAACTCAGGCCTTTATAGACTTAATATATTGATGGGAACTCCATTATACTAATTTTATGACTTTCAGATAGGTTAGTGCCAGTGAGGTCAGCTCAAGATAATAAATGTTATTTTAAAATACCATGAAGCATGAGTATTTTCATACTGATATTGCTGTGGAAAAATACCAAAGAGGCTGTGAGATTATGCTACAAAGTACAGAAATTGTTCCAGGAAGTAAGCACATAAACTCAGCCATGCAAGTGTACAGAAAACCCATTAAAACCCATTAAAATGACCCAAACTGTACACAGAAGATAAAAAAGGATTGATCAGCTGCATCCATGAAAGCAATACATTGTCCATGAAGGCAATACATTGTCCATTTATTAATTAAAAGTACATTTTATATATTGTGATGTGATAAATAGTTTGGCTGTATAGGTTAATTCCCTCAGATCTGTACTGAGGGCTATTAGCATTGATAAATTATGCACTATGACATTTAACATTTCTGACAGACATTCGAAAAGAGTGCTGTACCTGAAGCTTTGCTTCTGCTATTTACACAGCAATTTAGTCTGACTATAGTTAACTGTGAAGTATTGCTAATACAAGTGGGACTGTACCTCAAATAAGCATGTGCTTTTGTGGTTGTGTGATTATACTCCTAGAACCCGATTTAAATCTCTTAGAGCATTACTCTCTTGATCACAACAAAACACAGAGTACTTCTGAGATTCTCTCTCTCTCTCTCTCTCTCTCTCTCTCTCTCTCTCTCTCTCTCTCTCTCTCTCTATATATATATATATATATATATATGCATTATTGGGTATCATGGACATAATGAACTTAAGTATCCTAACAAATGGGATATATTATTATTATATACATAATATAAAAATATATGTTTATAATTTTATAGTAATGTCACCAACTTATTTTTATAAATTACCATGGAAATGTTATAAACATTTTTTCCCATTTCCCCCCCTACTTTGTACTAGGTTTTCTTTCTTTCTTCTTCTTTTTTAAATCAGCTTTTCCATTAATTTTAAAAATGTTTGGAATATTTTTGAGCTAGGTAAAATTTTAAAAATCTATCCAATTATTTATTTTTAGGGACCTTGTTTCAAAGACTTTGCATGGACAAGTGGCTCATTTGGGAAAAGTAGAATAAATAATAAAGGAGAATTTAAATAACTAAACAAAATAACTATCAGGCGAAGACTGAGAATATCACATCTATGTGAGACATTTTTCAATTTATAAAAGGACCTTCACCTGTAATATCTTAATCTTGCCAACTATCCCATATGACATAAATGAAAAAGTTTATACTTTCACTAAATTTATTAGAAGATCAAGACTTCAGGAGTTTAATTGGTTTGCCAATATTTGTAGATGGTAAACAAATAACCAGAATCCAGGTTATTCAAGTCCTATTTATGGCCCTCTCTATTATGATATGGTATATATTTTTTTTTCGTGGGTACAACAGAAAAGATCAAAGGTAAACAATAATAATTGAGCATTAAGTATATATTAGTAACAACTTTATAAATCTGCTTTTATTTAATCACACACACACAGGCTCATTTTATTACCTACTATATGAATTATCCTACCCTAATGTAAACTCCTTAATGAACATCTAAAATAGTGGCTCTCAATCATGGTTACAAAAGAAGCCATCCATGGACTCTTTCAAACTGTAAAGATGTGAGTATATATGCATATGACCAAGACAGAGTAACAGGAACATTTTTAAGACATTGGACATCAGGCAACTATGAAAAGTGATCCCTGAATGAAAGGAAACAAAAAAAAATTGAGCCCTACAATCGCCTAGTTTATTGTCTTGAAAGACTTTCCTGGCAAAAAGAAAATTCAGGCAGAGTGATGTGATGTTGCTGAGAATCCAGCAATAATGGCTAAAATTCACAGAACAGAGTTCCAAAGAGAAGAAAACTGCCCAAAGGGAGAATACCAGAGATTTGTAGAAGGTCTGCTTGATTATTAAGCAGATTATTTAGAGCATGCATGTGAGAAAAACAACCAAATTTGGAAAAAGCATTACCCAAAGGATTAGTAGTAACAGTACTAGTTGTTTACACAGGGCTGGGAATAGTGCTTATTTGTACCAGTAAAATTTTTTAATACATCATAATTTATATAGAGAATATTGGATATATTACCTAAAGAGTCCCTCAGTTTTTTAAATAAATAGCCATGAATTAATGCTCTCCTCCTACTTTTAAAAATACCTTAAAACCAAGTCATTAAAGATCAAACTGTTTTAAAATAACTTAATTATGCTCAAAAAACTAGATTAAGAATATTTATAGAAATTAGAAACTATCCAGTGATCAATGAGATATTTCACTATAGCTGGTATCCAATAAAAATAATCAAGTCATTCAAAGAAGTATGAAAATATGATTCATAATGAGAAGAAATTATTATAGAAACTATGTAAAATGAACACATAAAAAACACATAAAGCTCATCACTGAGCTATAGGACACTTTTGAGTTGCTTAATATCCATGTAATCAGAGGCTTTGGAAGACAGAAGAAAGGTGACAGAAAAATATTTGAAGTGATAATAGCCATTAATTTTCCAATTTTGCTAAAATTTATAAACACAAAATTCAAGATGCTCAATAAATCCAACTATAGGAAACATGAAGAGAAGTATACCAAAACAAGTCATAATCAAATTTCACAAAGACACCTTAAAGCATTCAAAAGAAAAATCATAAAAGTATCCAGAGAAATAAGAAACACGTAGAAAAACACATTTTTCATCAAAACATTATAAGAAGACAGTAGGGTAACATTTTTAAAGTACAGAAACGTATTAGGACAAATATTAAAGAAAGTTATTGAAGCAGAAACAAAATTGATATATAGATCAATAAATGGAATGAGAAACTTCAAAAATATTTATTAACTTAGAAAATATATAATATTTTAAAATATTTAAATTTCATAACTAGATCATTTTTACACAAAAATAATGACAATGTGGTGTGGAGTTTATAACTGATATAGACGTCAAATGTATGACAAATCAATGCAAAGGCCAGGAGAGGAGAAAAGGAAGGATATTTTATGATGTTTATACTGTACATGAAATGGTATGACACTTGAAAGTAGATTGTAATAAGTTAAAGATATTTACTATAACCCTGAAATAACTATTAAAACTATTGGCTATATTAAAAAATATATAACCAATAAGCAAATGTAAGAGGAAAAAAAGGATCACAAAAATACAATTTTAAGCAAACCAGAAAAAAAAGGAAAAAAAATAACAGATGAAACAAGTAGAAAATAGCAAGATGATCATTTAAAAAATCACATTAAACATAAATGGTCCAAATTTACAATTTCAAAAATTTTAAATTGTCAGATTGAATGAACAAAAAATATTAACTTAGGCTGCCTAAAAAGAAAAAAAAAAATACATAAAGACACAAAGAAAAAAAAGGGTAGAAAAAAATACCAAGCTAATACTAATATAAAGAAAGCTAAAATGACAGTAATAATATGACAAAGTCAATTTCAGAGCGAAGATTATTGTTAAGAACGAAGGTCATTTCATATTGATAAAGGGTTCAATTAATCAAAGGCACAAAAAACCTTAAGCATTTATGCAACAAAAGTGCTTCAAAATACATCAAACAAAACAGAACTGCAAGGAGAATAGATAAATTCACAATTATATTTAGGAAATCAATTTCTTTCAGAAATAATAGAAGTAGAAAAAAATCAGTAAGGATACAAAAGACAAAATAGATATATATAGAATGGCCTACCTCACACCAGTAGAATACCTAAGAACACATGGATTTACCAAGATAAACTGTATTCTAGGCCAACAAACAAGACTCATATTTCAAGCTAAGTTATACAAAGTATGTTTATCAGTCACAATGAAATCAAACTAGAAATAAAACAGAACGGTATCTATTTATAAAGTCCCAAATATTAGAAAGTAAATACACTTTTTCATAGCCTATAAGTTAAAGTAGAAAATAAAACATAAAAATAGAAAGCATTCAGAAATAAAAGAATCATAACACATCAAAATGTATAAGATGTAGCTAAAGTAGTACTTACAGGAAAATTTAAAGTACTTAATGCCAGTATTAGAAAAGTAGGAAGGTCTCAAATTAATAACCCCATCTCCACCTTTAAAAACTAGGAAAAAAAATCAAACCAAAGAGAGCAAAATAATAATAATGATGACGATGATGATGATAATAAATATCAGAGCAAACATTAATAAATTTGAAAGCTGAAAAAAGAATAGTAAAAATCAATCAAACTAAATTTTGGTCTTTAGGGAGATCAATAAAATTCATATACCTCTATACAAATAGCTGAGAAAAGAAAATGAAAAGACATAAGTCAACCAATATTAGAAATGAGACAGATTATAACAACACTACAGATTCTACAGATTTTAAAAGAATATGAAAATTATGAGCTTTATACCAATATATTCTACAACTTAGATAAAATGAACAAATTCTTTGAAAGACACAAATTACTACAGCTTGCTCAAGATAAAATAGATGGCTTGAGTAGCTTTAAAACTATTGCAGAGATTATATTTACGGTTAAAACCCTTCCACAAAGACAACTCTAGGCCTAGATGGCTTAATTGACATTCTACCAAACAGTTAAATAATACTACTAAATATGTACTAAATCTTCCAGAAAATGAGAGGAGGGATTATTTCCTAACTCAATCTATGAACAAGCATTACCCTGATATGAAAACTAGACAAAGACAAAAAAAGAAATCCAGACCAATAATCCTCTGAACATAGATGCAACAACTTTACAAAAATTTTAACAGACCAAATTGAACAATATATAAAATAAATAATACATCCTGGTCAAGTGAGTTTTATGCCAGGAAGGCAAATTTGGTTTAACAAAAAAATCATCTCAGCAAATGTAAAAGCGCATCAGTAGATGAATGGATAAACATATTGTGTTATGCCCATAGAATGGAATGCTAGTCAGAAATAAAACGAACTCTTGATTCACACATAAATATTAAACACACTGAGTGAACAAAATCTTGCCAGAAGAGAATGCTTACTGTGTGATTTTATTTGTATAAACTTCTGGAAAAATGTAAACTTACTCATAGAGACAGAATGTAGATTAGTGGATCCCTAGGAAAGTTAGGGGATAAATAAAGTGGGCATTTGGGAAAAGCTAGAAAAGAATGGATTACAAACCTGGGGAAATGATGGGTACATTCATTATCTCGATTATGGTGAAAGTTTCATGGGTGTACATGCCTGTCACATCTTATTCAATTGTACACTTTAAATATGTGCAATCTATTATGCATTGATTATATCTCAATAAAGCTGTTTAAAACAAACAAACTATAGAATCTCAGAATCCAACTGAGTACAGTTATCAGAACCTCCAGAATCTTGGCCTGGCTGATTCTATTAGTCATACCTAGCTGGGAGATGGGAACATTTTTATTTTCTTTTTAACTTTTATATAAAATGCTATGTAAGTAAAGCTTTAATAAATCCTTTATACTACCTTTGACTTCAGTGTCACATGGAAAAATTACTTATAAAATTTGGGAAATCAACTGAGCAGCAACTATATACTTAAAAAACTCTATAGGAAATTCTGCTTTTTTGACAATATCGATGTACACAGTGTCAAAGTAATTTCACTCATCCATCATAAATGTGTGGACATGGTACTAAAAAATGTATGAGAATAGTCATAGAAACATTACCATAGTAGCCCCAAACTGTAAATAACTAGTGTCCAGCATATAAGTAAATAAATGGTCATATATTTACCATAGAATGTTTAGAGTAATGAAATATTATACAGCTACACACAACAAAATGAATTCTACAAATATAATGTTGAGGGAAATAAGCTAGATATAAATGAAATATGTTTTTTATATATAAAGTTCAAAAACTAGTAAAATTAAACAATGTAATGCATATTTTTATATAAACAACTATGTACCACCTTTCACTGCCTTGTCATTTTAGTTTCAGTACTACCTACCTCTATGAAGTCTAAATGATCTTTTAGAAAATTTTGACATAATTGTCAGTAAACACATTATTGTGGATTTCCTTTGGTGATATAGTGTTTCTATGTTAGCCAAGCAATAAATGTTCATTCTGAGGCTGAGAGGAATTGCTTGTTAACTTATTCTTTTCTTTGCTTTTTTACTATGTTTCAGATAACTCTTGGGGTGTTGGGACAAAATGCCAAGTGTCTACCTGTCTCTCACTGCAACCATGCACACATTCAGCTATGTTTCAGATAACTCTTGGGATGTTGGGACAAAATGCCGAGTGCCTTTCCCTACCTGTCTCTCACTGCAACCATGCACACATTCAGCACATATACACACTACATTGGGGCTGAGCTTAATAGAAGTGTGTTCCTTGACTTTAAGTCTAGGATAGACTGTGCTGATATTGTTTTTGAAGGTTTTTACCTCCTCTGCATATCTTTGTTATTAATTATTCAGTGTGGTAGAATAAAATGACACCTAGCTCCATTTTAGTGTCTGAATCTCCTAGTGCTTCACTCTTATTAATTTTAAAAGGAGGATAATAACATCAATTTCATAAGATAATTTGAAGAATTATACATAGCAACATATATAAATTATCAAACAAAATAATTGGCAAGTAATAGGTACCTGATAAATGTTTAGAACTTCTGAAAGTGTTCGGAGGCATAGGAGAGAGGAGGGGGAAAAAATGTGGGAATAGTAACAGAAAATATTATAAAATTGATGTAAATTATTAATCTAAAGAAAAATATATAATATAAAGTATAAAAATTAAAACTATAAAGTATTAATCAGTTTGTCTTTTTAACCAGGTTGATTTTAGAAAAGGATTTTTTTGTGTTCCCGTTTATGGCATACAGAACATAACTTTAAAAATACTCAACTGCTTCTTATATGTCATAAAATTAGTTCTTAAGATGATTTAAAATATATAGCTCACATATTTTTAGGATCTTAGGTTATATTTTAATGTGTTTAATAGAAAAATAATAACATAAAATTGCTGTGTTGATAAGAGGCAAAATAGGTAAATGATGAGAACTTAAGAAAATAGTGTTTTATTGTTGTACAGCTACATTATAATTGAAAAAAAAAGGTATAGTCATTAAAGGAAAAGAAAAAAAAGGAGGAAGTAGAAGAGGAGGAAAAGGGTTGTAGGTAGGAGAACTAACAGAAAAAGCAGTGGGGTGAAGGTGGCATCTCAGCTTGCATAGTAAAAGAAAGTTCTGAAAATCTTTATTTTTGCTCATTGTCTTTTCACAGATTCTCTTTTCCGTTGGTAAGTAGGTGCATTGATTCTATTTGATTTCCATAAAAAAACTTGATGAAAGATAACTTTATTGATTGCCAGGAAGATTTGTCTGTATATTTCCTGGTTCTCTTAAGACCTTTTCTATGTATTATTATTTGATATGCCTTGATGTCTGAGAAATTTTTTTCTATCTAGGTCCTTTTTTTTTTTTTTTTATATAAAAAATTAGTTATATTTTTGTTTGTTTTTGCCATGTAGAAGTGTATTTCTCTTTATAAATTTCTTACAAATATAATACTGGGCCGTGCTTTCTCCTTCTTCCTAAACCTGAGGTTATTGTCATATTCCCTGGAGAAAGTGCAATGGTTCAGAACTTGGGCTTTGGCTCATAGGTCAGTTTGAATGCAAGCTGTGCCTCTTCTTGCCTCATCCAAATGACCAACTTGGTTTTATAAGAAAGTTATCAGGAAGATTTGTTACATCTCATCTTCCTCTTCAGTTTCAGTCTTTATCATAAATGTAAAAAAATTCACTAAGCTTTATGGTTTCTTTTTTTTTTAGATCAAAAGTTAGGTTAGAAACCATGAACTTCAAAAACCCATGTGTGGTAAGTAGACTTGACTCTCCAGTTTCTTAATATTTGACTTTGGTGTATTGGTTTAGAAAAAGTATAATAAATTTGCTATAGAGGTAGTCTCAAATAAAGTACTCATGAGTAGTGCTCATTCAGTTTGCTAAAACTAAATGTTGCAAAAGTCTTTCCACTTTTGAAACTGAACAACTATTTTAAAAGTAAAGAACAAAAAGAACAGAGCTGTTTAGCTGCTTAAGTGAGCATGGAGATACATCTTTCATAAGGCATCTTTCAAAGCTGCGTATATAGATCAGGTCCTGAAATAGCAAGATGTTAATGAAAATACAGGATTTTCCTTAATATATTACAGAACTTACATTAAATTTAAAACATGTATCTGGAATTTTAGTCAAAAATACACAGACAAATAACATCTTTAAGGTGAAAACGTAGGTAAATGTTATTATCCTGAAGATAAAAATGCAAGTAAATATATAAAATGTAGATACTTTCACTTAATGTTGGTTTTTGCTTAGGTTATACTTTGCATTAAATGTTTTCCTCCAATTTAGTATGAGTCACCATGTCTGAGAAGTATGTTAAAATTGACATGTTTAAAATATATTGCAAGCCTACTTAAACCTCTTTTATTATATATATATTTTTATTCTAGATATCTTGCTAAATTATAATGAGCTTTTGGGAAGTAAATTGGGAAATTATTCAGCATTTTCATTCTATATTGATCAGTATACTACATAGCATTTTGCAATGATTAAGTATGATTCTCTTAGTTTATCTGTTTATAAGAAGACAAAGTTTTACTCTATCACTTTTAAACTGTGTGAACTTGAGCTTAAGGTCTTTCACCTCTAAAACGGAATTCACAATATCAAAGTTCCCCGACTGTTCTGCAGAGAAAAAGAGGTAGTGTGAAAAAGCCTATGTAGATTATCAAATGACAGAAGTAATTTAGAATTCTCTTCCCCTGTTTGAATAATTTTCTCAAAATTAGTTCCTGGCATATACTTTAGTTCATTTCTAAAATTCTAGTACAAAAATTCTCTCCATGGTGGATCCCAGCTTGTATATGGATTCAAACAGCACTGGATATCATCAGGCTAACTGCCATTAAGACATGAAGAAGTGTGATTCAAATAGAGCTGGACAGAATTTTAAAAAGAGAGAGTGAATTAGCCTTTGAGTGAATATTAGGACAAAGACCCTGATAAAAAGGACACTAAGAGCTAGTATTTTTCATATGCATTATGAGCAACAGAAATAAATATTAGAGTTTTATTTGGCACATTTTTGGCATCATTTCTCTATACACTATCTTTAATGGGTACAGGGCATGGCCCTATTAGAATGCCACAAGATGTTTTTTCATAGCACTAGGATGAAAGTCAAGTAGGTTTTGAGTGTGGGTGAGAATGATGTTGTCAGCCAAGAAACAAATGAAGAATTTACTTTCTGTGAACTTATCACGGAGTTAAAAATAGATTGACATTTATCTTTAAATTCATACTTATTTTTGTTCATTTCATGTCTCTTATTTGGTATGTCACTTTAAATGACATTACTACTTTTTTCATGGTGATAGACAATATTATGCAAACTACATAAAATTCTAATATTCTTTAACTGTTTTAAATTATATTATTTTAATATAATTATTTATATTTACATCTGTAATATGAGATAAATGAAGGTTTTTCAACAGTATCATGAACTAACGTTACTTGATTAACAATTTTTGTTAGTCTGAATTGAATAGCACTTAGGATTTAATATGTGCCTAGTTTTTATTGCTTATTAAGTATCTATTTTGCACTGCTTTATCAAAATCTTGACATTTAATACTCTATTAAATACTAGGTTATTAATGTTTTTAGGAACATCTTCAGAATTATAATATTGATTGAAAATTTAACAAAGTTTTATTTACTTACTTGAGAGTAAGTAATTACTCTAGTGATTAAAATGAAGAATAACAACAAAACCTAAGTCTGTTCAGAGTAACTTGTTCAGAAAATATGAAGGAAAGGAAAAGGGGAAGAAAAGGAAGAAATCGTGTGCTTTGGTGTGCCACAACAGTCTGCTGTCAAATGAAACCCAGGAGAAGTGTGGAAGCAAAGTCACTCTTCCGGCACTGATTTAATTTAATCCTTCTTTATATGTGTGTGTGTGTATATCTCACATACACATATACGTATACACACACATCAAGAAAGTTTGATCCATAATTTATTATAACTGGAAAATATCTGCAATGACTGCATATTGCTAGCAAATCATAGTTTTATGAATATGGATCTAGTGATTATGGGTGGGGACCCTTAGTCCAGTAGAAATATATCCCCATATGTTATCAGAGTACTTAAAATTTTAATTGTCAGCTCTTTCCATTTTGACTTAAAACTATGACATACAATTGAACATTTTCTACAAGTGTTAAAAGATGCTTAATTTTGTAAAAATACATGGTGATGCAAGGTAGATAAAAGTGGGTAAAAAAAAATTCGATGGAATTTAGTAAATGGTCATGGATGCTCCGAAGTGAAAAATTTACTGGTATAGGATTAAAATTTGAAGTTTCTTGGCAACATTGTCTTTTACTTATTAAATTATTTCATACTGTTTGATAGTTTGATCAATAAAAATAAATCCTGAATTATTGCCAAATTATAAATAAGACTTTTGTATATATGTGTTTCTATCAGTTTCAACATATAAGATATGGAATTTGATTTTACCCTATTTAAGAGATGCTTAGTTGGCCTGTAACTATTTCATGCATGATGGCAGAAAACAAAAGATTCTGGCTCAGAGACAAAAGATTTTATTACTCATGGCACAGAAGTCATCATGAACACTAAACATATTTCTCTTGTCCCCAAGACCTACATGTGTGACATTATATGGCCCAGTTGAATGCTGTATACATGGTGGATTTCTGTTACATCTCAGAGACACTATTTCTTTTTCATTATGCAATAAGCAAGACTGCTTCTGTTTGGGTATAGGAATGGGTCAGAGGGAGATGTTAACAATTTTTTAAGGTTATAAGCTGCATGGACAAAGCTTGAGACCCAGATAAAAGAACAGTCACCAACTTCTATTGGTTCACAAAAGCCAATTATGTATATCTTTTTCCAAACCCACATTAAGTGAGGTCACCTCAGCAGCTAGAGATTAGCCATGGTGAGAGTATTTACATCAGGGAAAACAGCAAAAATTAAATATTAGGGCTTTTTTGGTTGTTGTTCTTTCCAGAGAAAGTTGTTGAACATTTACTAGCATACCACTGTACCCTATCTCTGTTGTTGATATTGTTCTGGACAATAGTTTAATCAATAAATATTATATATAACAGGTATAACAGGTACTTATTTTAACCAATTTTCAAAAGATGTGTGTGTGTGTAAAAGAGACAGAGAGAGAATAAAGAAAGGGAGGTTTCAACTGAAAAATAGCTTAGCAGTTGACAAAATCTCTCATCACAAAAGGATTTCAAGGATATTCTATTAACTGAACCAAAGGAGCAAAGGCTCTGAAACTGAATAAAATTTTTACTTAAAAAGCAACAAACTTTTATGAAAGTTGATAAAAAGAAAAAAATGTTTTCAAAACATGCATTATAGAACTGAAACTTAAAAAGACAATGAAAAATGAGAGGAAACTTACAACTGCAGGTTTTGTGGTATAACACATTCACTAAAACTTAGGGGAGGACTCTTAGCCTTCATTAACCCTAGAGAAATGTTTTGAAGAGTCTCTAGCAGAGAAATCTGGCTTTTAAGAAATCGTCTAATTATGTTAAAGAATATAGTTTCAATAAAAAACATTAAGCTAAAGTCAGCATTATCTCCCAAATTATGTCAATGAGTAATTAATCAACAAAATAGTCTAAAGAGCTAAGATCTTTTAGTCCTATTCTTTCCATTAGTCTCAACTATCACATGGATAACTCTACTTCTCCTCACCAAGACTTTGGTATCTATATTTTATTAACTACATTCCATTATTACTATTTATATTTTCCAAATGGATCATCATTGGATTATCTTAAGAAACCAGTTCTCTTCAGACCATGCATCAGAATGCACCAAATCAAAGTTTTATATCATTTCTTGGTTGATCAAATTGCTAGCATTTTTAGAATTCAAGGCAGAAATTTTGTTCAAAAACCCTTAACTTTACAAAGAAAAATGTAGTTTAGCAGTGCATGGTATTAGTAGTGGAATTGTAGTAGGAACTCTGCTCTCTCAGCAGAACAGGCATTCTTTCCTTTCAATACATTTCTTTGAAGATCAGCTTGAATTTCTGAGGTCCTGGGGCTGTAAGCATGTGACAGCAGCTTGCTGGTTTCTATTTTTAAAATCAATATTATCTCAATTTATGAATAGTTTAAGAAAATAAATTTCCAAGTGTGACCTGATTCACTTTCTTAAAAGAATTTGCATTCTTGTAAATTCTACAATGAGTCACTAAAGGTCAGAAAACTGACATCTATTGGTGTTAGTTTTAAAACAAGTGGGGACTCTTCAGCAAATCCCAAGTCTTTAGACTGCATTAATAAATATAAACAGGATGTTTCAGCACAGAAAGCATACAACTGCTTGATATATGCAAGGCATTCTTTAATGATGTTTAAAAAAGGAGCTAAACATCTCTCTGGGAATTCTTAAAACATTTATCTTTTAGGCATTATTTAGCTTCACAAGTCTTTGTTGTTTAACAAGCTGGAGAAAATAGGTCAGCTAATGTTATATTAATCAGTAAATTAATATTTCAATTTGATTTTCTTTCTAGTTAAAAATGCTTGCAGCTTCTCCCCACCTCCCCTCTTCAGCACTGATGTTAAGTGGTATCATTATCATATTGTACCTTGGGGTTGTGAGATAACAGGGTCCAGTGATAGCTCTATTCTTGGAGTGGGAGTTTTATCATGCCACCTACACATTTAAAATGACACTCCATGGCTCCTGTGCAATGTGTCTTAGAGCTGAGTCACAAGATTCTCCAAATTGTGGTTTTCGATTTATATTCTAAAATCATACTTTTCATGCCTGAGTAGAAATAATTTTTTGCTTAGTTTGAAATCCTGTCTTAAGGAAAAAATATTACTCAAATGACCTGAACAACATAAATGTTTTTCAGATTGCTGTGTTTTTTCTTTACTAAGTCAATGGATAGTTAGATTCAAAAGGTTTGGTGGCCTATTCTTCGCAAATAAATAAAGACCTACCAAACTTTTACAGTAGAACTTTAATATAGATTAAGTATTCTTATTTTCAATTAAAAAAAATCTCTGTTCTTGTTTTTGTTTAGCGCATACTGAAGAACTAACACATGCTAATACCAGGGACATTTTGTATGACATTATTTCTGTGATGATATTAATTTTAATAGCAGTTGCTATAAATTTTCTGTCCTCCTAAAAACTCCAATTTGGCATGATTCATGGAGAGAATGGCCATGCTGCCTCAGAAGATGTTAGTTCATGTTAAAATGTGTATGTGAGTTTATTGTACTCTTGAGTCCTATTGAAAGGTATAATATTCACTCAATGTTTCTGTCTTGAAATTCTGCTAGAGTTTGGCAGAAAAGGATGCAAAACTAATAAATTGACATTGAAAACTATATATATGTATTAAAAAACATATAGAAGAGGTAAAATAGAATTTCAAAGTACAACTGGGAGGTATAGTAAAATCAACAGGAAGCCTGGCTAGAATTGATCTTTTTCTGTCTTATGAGAGATTTTCATTGGCCTATAATATTGAGTTCTAGATGTGCTGATCCACAAAGCTGTTTACATAAACTAATTGTAGGAAACCTCGCTCCAGTTAGAAAAATATATGCTTAATTAGCTTAAAGTTTACCAGATGCATTATTTCCACTTTGCCCATTACTGTTCCATGGTTCTCTGGTCTATATCAGGAAGAAACGTTCCAATCACTTTGCCAATATGGAAAAGCCACATATAATTCTCAGAGAAATATTCAAGTTTATAATCTAAAATTAAATATACTCACATATCCTACATAAACATGTTACACAGTCATAATATTTTTAACATTATTGTTATTTTATTATTACAGACAAATGTTAGAAATTTCATGAATAGAAAGTTGACTATAGAGAACTTATATGAAATAGAATATTGAGATGTATTGTTTAGTCTGGTTAAGTTTTTCACTACATCTTGCTTTTTATGGAGAAATTTTGAATGAAAAGAGAAAGTAAAAATGGGTATAAGAAATCAAAGATTTTTACTTTAAAAAAAGCATAGAAGTACAGATTCATATACATTGACTAAAAATAATAAGAACATAAAGGAAAGAATAAAGTAACATATTTATAAAACATGAACACCAGACTATGTCTTCTGCTAGATACCTGGTATGTTTAATAACAATAATAGCAATAATATCTAATATTTATTGAATGCTTATATGAGATACTGTTCTATGTGTTTTACATAGTGCTCATTTAATTTTCACTTCCTATAGATGAAGTACTATTTATTATCCCCATCATAGAAATATTAAGTGGTATCATTATCATAGTGTGCCTAGGGTTGTGAGATAACAAAGTTCAAAGGAAAGAGGTTAAATAACATGTCTGTTGTCTAAACAAGTGTAAGATGTGGTTGGGTTTTTGAAATATAACTAGTCAGGGAAATAAAAAAAAAAGAAATAGAAGTTAATTAAAAACCTGATAGCTTATTCATAAACTGTTATAACTCTCTTTTCCACAAATTCTAGACTGTCTTATTTATCCAGATTTTCATTTTTTTCAGAATTAGAATTTGATTGTCTAGGCTTGGGTTATGTGTCCACCATTGAGTGAGACTTTCAAACATGATGAAAGAATAGGTCACATGATCTCTTGGACTATTTTTTGGGAAGCTCTGCCATGGCAGTATGTCTAAGAACTGAGCCTTGGTAAGGAAAATTATTAAAATTTCTTATACATGAAGGTTCAAAGGAGTTTGGAGAGATTCGAAAATGATTCATGGATATGGTGCCATGTGAAATAAGTGTTAGAGAATGAAGAGAATTTTCAAATCAAATAAGTAAAACCACAGTGAAAGGGAGTTCCTAAATGCACACAGCTTATAAACTCTAAGTGAAGATAATTATGTTTAAATTGTGCCACATACGATTAATGTGCAGAGTAAAGAGAGAAATTTTACCTAGTTCTAAGCTTAGGGAGGGCTTTCTTAAGAAGTTACAAAGAAGATTTTTCTTTGGCAAACTAAAAACAGGGATGTAATACTAAGAGTAAACTATTTTTAAGTGTATATCTGACATGGTAAAGAAGTTAACTTTTAAAACCAGATATAAGAACACATGATTATAGAGAAATAAGGACTGTCTTTGGTGGGTATCTAGGAAAACTTTTTCCACAGAAAAAGGTAGTGGGCACAGTGGCTTTGGTAAATTTAAAAAACATGGTAGAATAAAACAAAACAAAACAGTCTTGAGGTAATTCTGACCATAAATCTCTACTCAGTTGCTCAGAGCTAGAATTCTCCCTACTGTGAGCCCAATGAATGTCTATACAATCTTTAGTTTAAAGCAGCCCCAGGTTGAGATTGGACTGGCTTCCAGAAGAACCCTAAACAAATCCTCTCTCAAGGAATGAACTTTAAACTCAGGCTGCGAAGAGTACCTACAGATAAAACTTAAAGAAACATTAATTTACAATTTCTTTTCATCACGAAGCATAAGACCTCAAAACACATATATAAGAATTTGCAAACTTCACAAATTGCATATTCAAATCCACAAAGTATGGAGACAATTGCAAAATCAATTATTAATATAATGTAAATATATTTTCATGTATATGTAAAGAAATATAAGAAGGCATTGGAGATACTATGAAAGACAATTATCAGAAGAGAACCAACAGATTTTTTAAAAGCTCCATTTATAATACCTTCAGATAAAAAGCATAATAATTGAATTAGAAATTCAATAGATGGGTTAAACAGGAAATTAGACATTGCTGAAGAAAAAGTTAGTGAATTTTCAGTAAATGCTCTGAAAAGAACTTTAAATCAAAAAGTATCATAGTCTTGATAAAACAGACTTCTAATGAATTTCTGGGCTTGAAGAAAGGAAAATCTCCAAAAATATCTCAACTAAACAACATCCACAGCTGAAACTTGAATACAGAGCTTTGAGCAGATGTGAAAGGCAAGGCTGATAATGAGAAGAACCCACATAAGCACTGCAATATGGAGAGCCAGCTTCAGTCCAGTTGCAGAAGAAACTAATTTGAAGGCACAACAAACCAGTGCCCTTTAAAAGAGCCAGAGTGTTCTGGCTCTGTTTTGGTTCCTGACAGGTAAATGTAAATCCTCTCTGCAGGAAAGAATCCCCAGTTTAGGTCTTTAATCCTTAAGGATTAAAATAAATAAATAAGAGCTCACAATAAAACATCAGCAAAAGAACGAAAAGATCAGTGGTTGCCAGAGGTTAGAGGTAGAGAGGGATGAATAGGAGAAGCAGAGGATTTTTATAATCGCATACATACTATTATGCATGAGATTTTAATGGTGGATACATGTCATTACATATTTGTCTAAATCCATAGAATGTACAACATAAAGAGTGAATCTTAATATGAACAATGAACTTTGGGTGAAATGCTGTGTCAATGTAGGTCATCAAGAGTAACAAACAATGGAGTAAGCTATTCATGTATGGGCAGGAGGTATATGGGAAATTTCAGTATCTTGCTTTCAGTTTTGCTGCGAAACCTAAAACTGTTCTAAAAAAGTCTTTTTAAAAAAATCACCAAACACACATTAAGAAAGTAACAGTTATACTTTCAAAGATACTCATGTAGAAATTAATAAAAACAAAAAATAATACCCAAAGGAAATGTCCAAAGAAATAGAAAATGGAGTCAAAAAAATAAACAAGCAAAATGGCACTATCTAGGTTGAACAGTTAGATTTTAAAATAAGTTAGTTCAAAATTTGTAGAAAATAAATGAAAGGGTGATTTAAAATACAGATTAGACACAGATTAAAAGAAAATCTTTTCACTTAGGATTTTTTTCGATACCTTGGCTGTTGTGAATGATGCTGTAATAAACCTGGGAGTTCAGATCTCTCTGAGATAATGGTTCTGTTTCCTTTGCTATATAACCAGAAGTGGGTTGTTGGATCATATGGTAGTCTGTTTTTATTTGAGAAAACTCCATACAACTTTTCATAGTGCCTGTACCAATGTACATTTGCACCAACAGTGTAGAAAGATTTCTTTTTCTCATCATTTTCAGAATTTGTTATCCCGTCTTTTTAATAATGGCCATTCTAAAGGTGTAAGGTGATGTCTGAGGTCCCGATTTGCATTTCCTGATGATTAATGCTCAACACCTTTTCATGTACCTGTTGGCTAGTTTTTTTTTTTTCCCTTGTAACAATGTCTATTCAGTCCTTTAGCTATTTTTTTTTAATTGGGTTTTTATTTTCTATTAAGTTGTATGCATTCTGTATGTATTTTTTTGAGAATATTCTAATTTTTTTAAATTAAGTTTATTGGGGTAACACTGCTTTCTGTATTTTAGATGTATCTCTTATCAGATATATGGTTTGCAAATATTTTTCCCATTCACTAGATTGCTTTTTCATTTAGTTGAGAAGTTTTTAGCTTGATGTAGTAGTCCCAGTTGTTTATTTTTTTTTTTTTTTGTTTTTTGGGTCTCAAATTAAAAACAAAATTATTGCCGAGACCAATGACAAGGAGCTTATCCCTATAAATATATATATTATTCACTCTTTTTTAATATGGTTTACATCACAATATAAGCTGAGGCACTAAAGGATAAATAAGAGTTGATTATATAGAATTTACAGAGGTAGACTTGTAAACAAATATTTGTAATAAAAATGCAAAAATTATTAAGTAATATATACAGGAATGTTTTTAAACAACTCACATACTACATTATTTAATCCTGTAACAGTCCGGAATGCTAATAGTTTATACCCCTTCCCAGAAGAGGTAGTAGGAGCAAAGAAAGATCAGGTAACTTGCCTAGGATTATATAATATTTATGTGGTAAAACAAGAATAACTCAGATGGTCTAGTACTAGAATCTACTCTTTTTACTTCCAAAATACATTGCCCGTCAAAGGGGTGCTCTGTCTCTATGACACCAGAGTACTCATTACTGAAATCAGGGACTGCAGAGAGTGCAAGTGAGCCATGCTAGCTGCTAAGTGTATTCACTATGTAAATCTATAATTCTAGTAACTACAATATGTGTGTTGGTCTAATGTGTCTGCTTTCTAATCTCATGATATCTTAGGGATAATTAGTAATTTTGTGGTTGTTTGGTAATCAGAGTAAATGCAGTTAGATATTAAAGGATATTTCATCCAAGTTATGGGTGATTCGGTGAAAATCTGTAGACAATACCAATCTATTGCAATATTTTTCAGGGTCCATATGTTGGCATAGAAGTTTAGCTTTAAGGTCACGGATTAAACAAAGCATTTTCTGACACCCAACTTAAGGTTGTGTTCCCTGGCTGTTCATTCTCTATCTCCAGTACACAGCTTAGGGTTTAGCATAAGGTAGGTGTTCCATAACTATTTCTTGAATTTACTCCTGTATTCTCCCTCTTTTGTCATTCTATTTTTAGATTTCCATATTTCTTTTAGTCTTCTCCCTGCATTGCTCTTTGAGTAACATGTTTTATCTCCCAGTGGGAACCATATTTAAAATAACATTTTGCCTTCTAGACACTCTATCACTGTTACTTTTTTGTTGATGTTTGTGTTCCCAAGCTTCCCCCAAAAACATTAATACCCTTAGGTTTTGGCTCTTCTCATCCACCAAGTGTTCATTCTTTGAAATTGTGTCTCAAAAATCAGCCTATCCATTTCTCAGCCAGACTCTCACTGCTCCTCAGAGAAGCAAAGAAGAAATTGTAAGATTAATGGATGAAAAAAGAAGTTTGACAGGGTGGTCATGGGGAGCTGAGAATAAGAGGAGAGGAAAGCAATGTGAGGCCTGCATGGAGGCAGTAGAGCAGAACTTTGCACTCAAAAAAGGAATAGGATTGAACTAGAGAAGCAAAGATTTTTAGTAGTTTGAGGGCATTGTTCTAGGCCTAGAAAGGACTTTAGGAGCATTCTTATAACAATGTCTACTATGTAGCTGACAGTCATAATTATGTGTTCCATGAACAATTAGAAAAGAATAGGAGGGTTGACTGTGGAAGTTCATCACAATCAGCCAGAAACATTTAGAGGCATGGAGAAGCAGAGAAAACGACAAAATATGTGACTCAGAATACCCAAATCAACAAGAGTGAAAAAGTATACCACACTTTTTCTGGAATGAAATTCAGTCATTGGGTACTGACTAAATTCCTTTGTGGTTGGTGATGTGAAGTTATGCGACATCACAGGTAACCCGACTGATTTCCCAAGATCAACTACAGGTCGAGAGTTTAGTTTCATCTCTTGGATTCCCAGACTTGTTCTTAGGCCAAAGAGAAGCATGGTTCTACACAGGCTTTTTTGTCTGCATCATTCCATGCTTGGATGGTTCCTGCACCCCCACAATGAGAAAATGTATCTTTTCTTATTTTGGGGTTCAAAGCAAAGTAAAATTTAAATGGTGCAAAATAGACAGTATCCTTCCAGCTGCACAGTGATATGAGATGCCCACATTCCTGAGAACTATATACCACAGTTCAGTCAATATATGATAAGAAACATGGACTGAATTTTTGAATATATCTGTTGTGCAAGGGTATTAACAAGAAAGATAAAAGTTCTAGTTAAGATTATAAACACCAAATAATCTAAAATACCTATTTGGAAATTACATTTTGATACAATAATTTTTGTTCTCAAACAAAAGAGGTACTACTGTGATTGCCATTAAAAAATAATACTTATTAAAGTTGATACTAAAATCCCCCATTTTCTGACTTCTGGATAACTTTTGGAATAATATAAAGAATAATATCCTTATAGTTTTATTTGTGGTCTAAAAAAGTGTTTGACCCATTAAGGTTGAACGTCAGGGTAAATTCATTTAATGTTCAGTTTTAAAAGAGAAAAGAAGGAGAAAGATTTAGATGAAAAGTACAGTGTGTGACCTTAAAAACGTATTTATAAGGTCTGACTGCAGCAGCCAAAAATAATAACCATTGAACCTAGTGAATAATTTAAGGCCAATGAGCTAACAGTGATCTTTGCAATGGGATATTAATACGTAAATATTTTAGTCAGCTTTTTCACACTAGCATAAAAATGCCTTGAATTTAATCTACAATCTCACTCTCAGTGAAATTTCTTGAGAGATTCTATGTTCTCACTGATGTCATTATATACACATTCACACATAATAATTAAATGATTTTACTACACAAATACATTCAAGAAAAGATTATATTTTTTAAAATATGCAGCAATGATTTGTAAAGTCATGTTTTATTTTACAAGTTGGGACAGTGATATAAGAGAATTTGGTTCTTTTATGTGGATCTATTTGATATGACAATGTGATTTACTGAAGTTTAGAATCACTTGTTTTTTAATCAATACTTAGACTTGAAGAACTAGTACTATGTCTGGTCAACAAACAAATATTTGTGAGTCTGCAAAATGTATTTCCTATTCAGATATCTATATTTAATCATCCACATAACAATATCCATATTAAACTAATATGTTTTTAATCTCTTTGTATTTATTTGATGTTAATAAACCAAAGAAATGGATCTTGTTTCCAGATAATAGGTTTATTTTTATCAATGTGTTTGCTTGCTTGCTTTTAAAAGCAGGATAGTAGCTAGAATCTTAAGATGGGCTCTGTGTCACTTTATATGGAAAGTCAGGGAAAATTGGAAAGGGGATTAGTAGGTCTTAATTTAGATGCTTAAATCCTGGCCCTGTTCAGCTACAAATTAAAAAAGTCATTTCACTGGTCTCAATTCATTTTTCTTACCTTAGATGTAAAGATATCTCTGGTTAATTGATAAGGTCTCTCAAGTTGCAATTATGAATGAACTATGACAATAACTGAGTCCTCAAAAATATTGTAGGAAAATAGAATCCTGTAAAATGCAAGCATATTTTTAAGGCTGTTTTAAAACAAGGTGGCAAATTTAAGAGTAACACTTTTTAGGTTTCTCTTCTTCAGTGTTTTTTACATCCTTCTGTAGACTCTGGGTTTTCATAAGCCACAAATTTGGGTGTATAAAAATGTAAATGTCTTTAAATTCATAATAGCTAAATTTGAGACTGCCTTGAGCTTAAAAAGAAAAATAATTTATAATTGATTTGGAATTTTCACAGTTGAATGAGTTTCTTCATATCAACCTAAATTCTTCTTCGATAAAACAGAGTTTAGGCACTAAGGCACTAGCATAGGAAGGCTTCTGCTGATTATAAATGGGATATAACTCAACCGGAATTGCTTACGTTGTTTGTATTAGGTGTCTACTGTCTAGTCACTGGGTCCTCAGAGGTCACTACCCCTTAGTCTATCATACCTTCTCACGTACACCAGCTTTCTGTTCCCATTTGACTCCTCAGAGCCTGATAAAATATTTTGAATAATCTATAAAACTGTTTGGTAGCTGCAAGAAAGCAGGAGGGCTATATCAATCTGCACATGATGAAAGTACATTATCACCAAGTCAATTCCAAAGCTGCTGCACTGCATTGGGGTGTTCTCAGAACTCTGTAAGCCTTGTCATATCTTTAGCCTTGCTCCAGAAGTCAAGGTACAAGTTCTATTCTTTTTAGGACTCTCAAGTAAACTGAAGATTCCATTTTCTATCTTGTCTGAAAACTAGAGACTGAGGGTGGTTGGGAGGTGTGAGTGGTTAGTAAGTTAGAGGCACCTTGTAGAAGTCCTACTAGTAGCTAATTTGTTATTCTTCCCCTCAATTACTTCTTTCCCTTTCAACTTGGAAACATTTACCTCTTTTCTAGTTAGTTCAACATTTCATTTACTGTTTTTATTTATTATATTATTATGGTGACATTGGTTAATGAAATCCAGTAAGTTTCAAGTGTACAATTCAATAGTAAGACACACACACACATATATATAAATATATTGCATTGTGTATTTACCACCCATAGTTACATTTCTTTCTGTCAGCACGTGTAAACACTGTGTTCATTTTTTTTTTTCTTTCAGGTCTTAGCCTTTTGAAACAAACGAAAACAAAAACCAACAACAAAAAATTTACACTTTAAAGTGTTTTCTCTCAAAACTGTAGTATCTTTCTTGAATTAAAAAATAATAATTTTTAATCCAAAATCAAATAATTTGATTTCTTACTTCTCTCTGGTTTCCTGTGTGCCTTTTCTTTTTACTTCAGCAATGCAAACTGCTGTCACTGGAGTGGTCTGTGATAACCATAGTCCCTATGGTATACATGTGCAATTTAGAAAAAGGCATTATCTCTGGGTGGATGCAATAGAAACTACATGTTATCTGGGTGGGTTTATTTTTTTCCTCTCGATACAGTGCATGGCAATGATACAATGCCTACAGTAGAGAAAAAGTTTCCCTTCCTCCAAGTCAATGCAGCTCTATGAGAGGATGCATGACTTGGGGAGTGGAGCATGGACAAGGTTTCAACTCACTTGGGTCCCTGTATTGGATGCCCTTGTGTAGGACCCCATAGACAGACATAAAGTGCATTATGAGGGACAAAATGCACAGGGGAAAGTAATTCCAGAAATGTTTCAGAAATGTGTCTCACAATCTATATTTTCCAAAGCAAGGTAAACTTGCTGTTACTGACGTTTAAACAGTACAATAATGTGATTTGGGACATGTTGTAAGAAAAGTAAACCATGTCTCATTAAAAAGGAAATGTGGGTATAACATTTTAATGTACAAACCCAGAAAGAAGAGAATTTATACAAATCCTATATCATCAATTGCTTGATCGCATTAAACAAGTATACTCAAATTTTAAAATGGTAGAAAGGATATTATTTTCCTATCCTCTTTTGTTATCTCCCATTGTTTACAAATTCTTCTGTTTTTATTTGATCCATTTGCCAAATTATTTTGCTGATGCCCATTAGGTAAAAACACTTTTTTCATCAGTTTTAGGATGTGTGTTGTTAATACCTGGGATACGTACATCATGAAGAATATACCTAACGTGATTAAGAAATTCTAAAGACAGGCGCAAGCAATATTTATAACTCAGTATAAAGTTATGTACCTCATAAATATATCACAAACTCTTACTTTTCTAATCTACACTTTAAAAAAAATGAAACATGGGCTCCAGATATGCTCTTTGAGAATGTGCTATTAGGACAAATAGTTAAACCAATATATAGATCAAAATAATTCATATAGAATTTTCTTTATTGATTATCAATCCACTTTATTTGAACAGTCTTGACTAAGATCAAAATCACTTTGCAAAAATGACTGTAAACCTGATAAAATAGTAGCACCAGAGCACTGCCCTACTTTAAAATTATATTTGAGAAGTGAAAGCAAATCAATAATAATTATACAAACCAAACTGTGTTATCTTTTATTATTAATACTATAATTGTAAAGGAAAGGTAGTGTAGATAGGAGAGTTTTTTTTTTAAAGAATACAATAGTCTATTAACTAAATTTGTTCAAGGTGTGTTATTCTATTAATTTTCAGATGCCAACTTCCATTTTTAATAATTGAGAAGAGGGTTGTAGAAATAAAGCATAGACACAATATTTAAACAAAAGTGAGAAGTTTGAAAACTTATCTTGCCATTGTTCTACTTTTTTTCAACTGTAGACAGATGAAATATGTATTTTAAATAAGATGTTAATTATAGAATATAAATATAGGTCCATCAGCATGTGAATCTATTGAGGACATATTAAATAACTTAAGACAGTGGCTTAGTATCGTTTAACCTTCTTAAAAATTTCTAAACCATTTCTTTCTACATCCTTACTAGCATTGATTGCAATCAGTTGAATCAGTAGTTTATGTTCATTTCCTTTCATTTGCTATTATTTTACACAGGGGAATATTTGCATTTGCATTATACTCTGACATAAGTAAAACCCATTTCAAATTCATACCTGCTATAATGTACTAGTAAATTTTAGTACTTCCTTCAATAAGTCATTCTTTTCATAGGAATGTTGACTATAAGAATCTTTCTTTAATAGTAATCCAAGGATAATTATTTTAAAAGATTAATACTTAACCAAGGAAATTAAAAACTGATAGTTAAAAAATTGTAGTTTCTTATTTAAATATAAATCTCTACATGTAGAAAAAGAGAAATTAAAAAAAACTATAGATTAAAAATACATTAAGATATTCATTAAAAAGCATTTAGTGAAACAACCAGAATCTCAAACACAAAACCACTCAATAATTCTAGTCTTACTGCCTGGTCTAATGTAATGTTGTGGACAGGATTGAGGTGATAAGAAGGAAGTGTCTATATCACATGCTGAGCAAAAGGAAAGCATCTAGCCTTCTCTTGCATTCATTTAGTGCCTTCAGATCATAGACATTTGCTGCTTTAAGCTGTTTTATTAATTTTTAAAATTTTTGCTGTTATATATATATGTGTGTGTGTGTGTGTATGTTGGAGGCATCATTTTTTACTTTTCATAAAGGAATATGAGTTAAATGTGTTGCAGCTATTTAAAACACATTTATTATTTTAAATTTCTAGAGCTGGATTTTTTCTTCTTTTTTTAACATCAAAGTGCCTATCAGGAAGAGATATAAAAGTTACTATGTTCCACTTAGGAAAAGTTGTTACTCTTTGTCTCCATATATTCTGTAAGTGAAAATAAATTCTAATTATCTAGTCTAATTTATAGCATTGCAATGTTCAATTTATATTTTTAAATTAAACTGATTCACACAAAATTTTACTTTAAAATTTTTAAAATGTTTTGTCATGTTTCTACATATTAGTACACAAAATTAACCCTGTATTTAAACTTACAGTTTAATATTTTGCCTTGATCACTTTGACCATAGTTTTCTGTTCTTTTCTTACTGAGGAGTAATTTGTAAAATATGCTGGCAAGTTTAGATCATCTTAAAATCCATCTAGTTTAGTCACCCCTCCCAGATTTTTATCTCTAGTAAACTAATCTTGTAAAGCAACTTCTCAGCCTCTGCTGGAACACCTTGAGTGAGAGGTGCCTCATGATACTAGGTTCTGAAGCAACTGGTACCTACTTTGAACATCCCTGATGATGAGTAATTGTGTTTTCTTATACTGAACAATAATTTGTCTGAAACTGTTATGCACTGACTGTTGTTCCTTCACTTAGAGCCTTAAAGAACAAGTTCAGTCTCTTTTTCAGACAGCATACTTTTAGGTGCATAAAAACAACTTTTTCATCCTCTATGTCTTTTCTCAATCAGGTTAAATATTCCTAGTTCTTTTAAACTTTCCTTATATAAATGATTTTTAAAAAATTTGTTTCATCTTCCAATATATTTGTCACATTGTTGTTCACTACACTTGCTCTACTTTGTTGGTTTGTTCCTAAGTGTGTTGTCAAAGATAGAGGATATTGTAGATGTGCATTATACCAACTATAATATCAACTTTATTTTTCTAGTTACTCCATTGTAATATGATTGCGATTTCTAATATAATTTTCTGATGTCCTATTATCTAGTTGAGTTACTATCTTTCTAAGACCCCCTTTTTATGCTTGTTATAACTAAACCATTTATCTCTTATTTGATTTAAAATGCCTTGTATTTAGGAAGCTCTAACATGGTTTTTCTATGGGGTAGTTATTACTAATTAAGAGTGAGTTTGTATTTTTATTTCAATTAAATACCATCTTGATAGGCTCAAATAAGTGTTGATTTAAAATTAAGTTTAAGTCATACCTAAAGATAGCTCAAGTAAAGAAGGGTTGAATAGCTAGGAAATATTTGTGAACTTCTCTTATTTCTTAAATTTTGTCAATTTAGTTTCAAGAAGACCACGGGCAGGGTAATAAAACAAAACTAGGCAGTTTGTTGTTGTTGTTGTGGTTAAAGGTAAAATAATTTTAGTTCAGTTTCTTTAGAATATTTTTGCTATATAAACCAATGTGAATATTAACCAACTTACATTCATTAGAAAAATAGAGACAATATGGTGTGACCTGTAAAATGGGTGCAGGGCAAAGTTAAATACCTTCCTCTTCACTATTCTTCTGCCTTAGAGAAACAAAAACAAAACAAACAAAAAAAAAACGTACATTGCTTCAGTGAGTGGTTAAGGATACAGGAAACAGATGGGTGAAGGTCTTGAGTTGGGGGTGAGCAAGCATTTTTCCTTATTAGAGAAAGTATGTTTACTAAATATGGCTCACAGGTATAGATAAAAAAAAAAAATTTCATATCTTTGGTGCTTTCCTATAAGTGAAAAGTGGTGGCTGGATTGAAGAGGGTCTAAGCATTGCCTGGGGACTCTAGTTCTATACAGTATGGGGCCCAGGGATAAAACACAAGCTGGATTATCTTCATTCTACCCCCCCCCCCCGCCCCAATCCCCTACAATAATGACATCTCACTTCAAGGCAGAATTAATATGTGTGTGTGTGTGTGTGTGTGTGTGTGTGCTACTTCAATAGTCCAATTGCTTTTTTACTAACTCTAGAATTCTCTACTTCTGGAGGAAAGCTTGCCTTTTCTTCCTTTCTCATAGAGATTAAAACCTCCAATGCAGTAATTTCCCAGAAGCCTACCTGCTCCTGTTTCAAACAATACCAAGAGCCACTACTAGTGTCACTGAAGAACATTCTAGATGAGAGATGCTCAGAGGTCTGAAATTACATTTTGTGTTCTATATGTCTTTAGTAAAAAGTAAGATATGTAAATTTTTAAGAACTAGACCAGGGAGAGTTCTTATATGTCTATTTTGAGTAACAAATACATACCCCAAACACTTCAGTGTGCTATGACTAGGAAGTGAGTCCTTATCTAAATATTTACCACATGATGTAAACCACTTCTTTAAAAATACACTACCTAATTTATTACTATGTTTTTTTGGGCCACTATATTTTTCATAGGTGCAGAAATTTGTTTTATACCTAGTATTGTAGAAGAGTAAATAGCAGATAAAAATGAGATACATGTATATGTGTCAAAATAAAACAGCTCGAAGGAAAGTACATACATCAAAGATGTCCAAATTTATAGTCCATTATTATCTTTCGCACTGAAAAAATATTTACATGTTTTTCTCATAAGAATCATAGTGAACAATGTCCTGTTATTTTTAACTTTCCTTTTGATAACTTTTCCAACCTGTTTCAAAAGATATGGGTAACTCGGCTATTTGTATCTGTGCAAATAGCATTAAAACCAGTCCATAGCCCTTTAATAATTAGTTCTAATAAAGCTAAATAAGATAATAATGGTTTATTAAACACAGCAATTAGACAAACCAAACATGTATTTTAGGAGTTAGCAAACTTTTTCTGTAAAGTGCCAGATTGTAAACATTTTCAGCTTTGTGGGCCATAAGATCTTTGTGACAACTACTCAACTCTCCCTGTCACAAGAAAGCAGCCAAACAATATCTAAAGGAATGATGTGGCTGTGTTTCAATAAAACTTTATTTACAAAAATAGGCATGAGTTGGATATGGTCTATAGGCCAGTTTCCCAACCCTGATACAGCTGATTTTGCTTCAGAAAAAATGTTCCAATACTTTAAGTGTCCTGCATAGGTATAGCATTTCATTTTACTCGGATAGTTTGGATTTCATAAAAGTCAAGAAACACCTTTGGCTATTAATTACACCATTTGATAAGAAATAACCATATGTGTTAGATGTGACTTGCAATATGATGACCACATTTTTTTATAAAATGGAATGAAGTTTGAGCTGAATAATCTTTCGAAACAAAGTTCAAATTATTCCTTTTTTTTTCCTGCAAATAAAACTTTTTGCTGCTTGTTTATTGTTTCCTCTTGTCCCTTCTTAATGGAATTATTAGTTTCCTTCTGTATAATAAGGTCAAACAAATAATAATCTTTAAATTATTCTTAAACAGTTTTAAAAAACATAAATTGTTTTATTCTAGGAGAGGCAGGAGGACAGCAGATAGGAATATTTTATAACTTCTATATAGTAAATTTAAAACTCACATTATATTTGGGAGAACACACATCATTATATAAGAAGTATATTGATTAATCCAATTTACTAGTATTTGAAAATTAGAACAAACAGAAGTGCCTTAAAACGAATGCCTACAATGTATGACCAGTGGTGGGATTAAATTCAATGTGGAGATTATTCTTTAGAAAAGCACTGAAAGTTATTTTCTTATTGAGTTACACTCATGGAAATAATATTCTCATTTTGAGTATCATATCTCTCTAGAAGTTGGTTAATTACATGTCTTTTGAATTTATTTTTATCTCTAAGCCATAATTTTATAATAATTTTTCCATAATTATTTTTACCATAATTATTTTCCTAATTAAAAAAAAATATTTCTAGGGATATTTAAAGTGCTGCAGATAATCTTGAATTCCTTGTTTGAAAATTTACATTCCTATTTTATTTTTTTTAAGTATGTAATCTAGATTTCTCCAAGATACTAATGTACACTCGAGCATTTAAAAGTTGAAGAATCAAGATCATTGCCTCAGTAGTATTATCCTCCACACCTTTATGGCATCCTATGGCCTTACTCACAGGAAAAGTCCTGTAAATCAATGCTATTTGATTGGTTTGGACAGGGGCTAGTGATTTTGAAATCCTTCTTCTTCTATCCAAATGACAACTTATGTTCTGACTTTGAATACAAAGGTGGTGAAAGGCCAAAGTGAAATTAGGTGTTGTTTTAGAAAAATGGAAGTGTCTCTAGTCCTTTTTGTCATGCTTGCAAATATGTGTTTTATACAAGGAGTTAAACCTCATGAATGGGGTAGTTCTGAAAAAGAAAAATTTGTATTACATAGAAATAATCTCATTTTTTAAAAAAGATGAATGACTCAATCAAAAGTTATAGCTGTTCTCTCTTAAATTTTCTTTAGTTGTAGCACTGTAACAAGGACCATTTTTTAAACTGGACTCAGACTCAGATGACATGTGATCGCTGCCAGCTGCATCAAGAGGCAGTCTGGATAAAAATAAGTCATTTGACCAGAACAGAACAAAGCTGAAAATCTCTTGACACCTGATCTCTTCAGCAACTGAGGAAATCTATTGAAAGGGTTCTCCTTCTAATGCATTTGTCAGAATGCTAATTGGAAAAATGACTTTATGTCATGAGTCATATGGTCACCTCTGTGGACCTCATTAGACTTAAACGAGCACACTCAAGTCTAGCACAATCACTCAGATATAACCATATATTGGTAAAGAAGATCTCTTAGTAATCAGACTTCTGGCCATTTGTGAACATTGTCAGGTGAAGAAATGGGAAAAGAATTGAATAGAGATGTTTAATGACAGATTCAGATAGTAGGCATTATAGCTTCCTGAGTAATCCAAAATATTTAAAAATTTCGGACCATAAAAAGTACAACCAAGTTAAGCCAAAGAAGTTTAGCCAAATTTTATGCTAAAATATACCTTAGAAGCACTCTGGTGCAGTGGAAAATACAAAGTTAACTGAGATGAGGCCTTGGGAGCTCAAAATTTAGAAAGGCAAGCAACCACTTATATAAGCATCTTTAATAAAAGGAAAACTATAAAAATATTTAATAGTGATATATCAGTTAAGTTCCCAGAGGAAAGTGAAAGTAAGGCATCAATTATAATTACATTAGGTGAATAGAAGGAGGAAGGAGGGAATGGAGGAATTAGGGAGCATCTTAGGATAAGCAAATTTGATGTAGGAATGCAAGGATGGGGACAAATTCTGAAGGCACATGTGGATACCGGCAGCTAAGATGGAAGTGAGTGGAAAGGCCTTCAAAGCAGCAGATACTGCCAGGGAAAACACAGAATAGCTTTGGGACAGAGCATAGACAATTGTGACTATAACAGGTAGCATAGGTTTGTAGTAGTAGGAACTTGGTGCTTGTAAGACCAGAATGGCAGGAAATTCTTGGAATGTCAGCCAAGAGACCACACCAGGATAAAGTTGCAATTGCAAAAGATTAAATGAATGATTTTAAATGAAAATAAATTGTCTCTAAGACTACAGATAACACTCTTGGTTTAAAAATAATTTTACAATTATTTTGTAAGATGATGCTATAATCTCTTCACAGGTATAATCATTTAAGATATAAAACTACATTATCAAATTAATTAAATCATTTATTAAGACTTTGACACTTAGAAGGAAAAATTGACTATTCATCTAAACTTTCCCTACTTCACCTGGTTATCTTCCTAGGAAATATATCAAGCTACCAAAAACCAAAAAATTCTAGTTAGAACTGATTTCTATTAAATATACAATTCAAATGAATAAACATTTATTTAAAGATTATTATAGTCAAGAACTTAGACATTAGGAAGCGATAATTGTGTGATGGAGAATTGGTGGCCTGCCCTGCGTCTAAGTTCGACCTAGTCACTGCTGTTGGAACAGTAGGACAGATCCTATCTGATATTTTGAAGAATGGAGCTGCCATCAGTTTCTGAAACTCATAGTTCTTACAATTAGCCTCAACGCCAAGGTGTCTCAGACTATGCCATATCTTTATTCTGACCTGCTGGCTTTCTCTAGAATACTGGTGATTGCAGTACTCTTGAATACGCCAGTGCTGGCTAGCAACGTTAGACGGCCTGTATACCACAGGTGAAGGGCTTTTTAAAAGGGGGAGGGCTTTTCTACACGTGGTTTAACTTACTTTTATATCAAGGTATATATATCCACTGTAGTTCTAAATGTGCCATGCTGTCTTCCCAAACTTTTTAAAAAAATAAACAAGAGATAACATAAATATAGGTACATAGATGAAGTTTCATATTAGTGAACAAGGCCATGTTAACTATCAACTAGATCTGAAAATAGAACACATCCAGTACCCCAAAAGCCCTCTCATGCTCCACACTGCTCTCAAACCCAATCTTCCCTCTAATTCCCCTTCCTCACCCATAAGGTAAACCTTATCCTGACTTCCATCATTTTAGTCAAGTTTTCAGTTCTTGAACTTTTTACAAATGGAATCATATAGTATATACGGTTTTGTGTGTAGCATATTTTGCTCAACCTTACATTATATTCATCCACATTGTGTGTATAGCTGAGGTTTGTTTAGTTTGATTATATATATACATGTGTGTGTGTGTACATATATATATACACATGTGTGTATACACACACACATATTATAGTATATTCACGTGATTGAATGAATACACTATAATTTTGTGTTGGTTAAATTTTTCAGCTATCAGCAGTGCTGCAATGTACATTCTTGAATACGTCTTTGGTGCATTTATGCAATCTTATATACTCAGGAATAGAATTGTTGGGTGAAAGGTATGTGTATGTTCTGCTTCAGTGGATACTGCCAAACAATTGACCTGTTGATTACAATTGTACTTATACTCCAACCATCATGCATGAGACTGCTAGTCACCGAAGAGCAAATACTCATCAAATTTAATATTGTCACTCTTACAGATTAGTAATTCTAATGTGGTGTGGTGATATCTCAGTGCAAATATAATTTGCATTTCCCCAATAATTAATGATATTGAGTAGCTTTTTAGATTTAGATTACTTAGAATTATATTGCTTAATTTTAAACTTCTAATTCTCTTTGTTACTAATTTCTAGCTTAATTTCTTTGGGGTCAAAAATATGTTATATAGCTTAAATTATATGTAATTAGTTAAGATTTTCTTTAATGGCTTAGTATAGTGCAAATTTTAGTAAATCTAGGTCCACTAGAAAATCTACGCTCTGTAGATATTGAGTATAGCCTTCTACATACCTCCATTTGGTCCAGATTTTCAGTGATGTTCAAATTGTCCATACCACATTGATTTTTGTGTATACTTTAACTGACAGAAGCATTGAAAAATTTCTTGGTGTAATTATAGACTTATCTACCTCTGATGTTTTATTGTTTTGCTTTATATTTTAAAGATTAATGCATTTTCTCACCTTAATTAAAATCTTTTATCACTATGAAATAATTTTCATCTCAAGAAGTGGTTTTGCCTTAAAGTTCACTTTGGTATTATCATTATTGCAGCTCTCTCATTTACTTCTGCATGGCATACATTTTCCTAGATGTTTTACAACATATGTCTGAATATTTTATGTATTTCCTTCTAAGCTATTTATATAGTTTTTTATTGTGATGTTTTATTTTAATCCAATATTTTAATTCATTCATATTTCATCGTAATTTAGTTTAAAATATATGCTAGATGCACTTTCTAGTTTTTTATTGGTTTTACCTTTTCCCATTCTTTTTAGCCTTATTTTGATTATATTATTCTAAATTCCCTTATTCAATTTGGCACTTATAAACTCAGTGTTTTTTTTAATGTTTACTCTAGAATTACAAAATGTAGCATTGACATATGTCTCTAATTGTGTTCATTGGTATATTTGCCTCTTTCCAGATGATAAACTATCTTAGAACATTATAAATTCATTCACTTATTTATATTGGACATTTTTGATTTTAGAAAATTTAATAAAATTTTATTTATATTTATAATATTTAACCTGATTATTATTTAGTCCTTTATTTGCATTGAAATATATTTAGGGGATAGTTTTTCTGCTATTAGAAAGTACCTTCATGTATTTCCTTTATTGTATTTTTAATGGTGATTGTTCGGTCTTTATTTGAATGAAATAGTTTATTTTGCCACTTGTGAAGTATATTTTCACTAGGTATATACTCTAGATGGGCATTTTCTTCTTTCACCTTTTCAAAGATAATTTCCTTGCTTTCAGCTTCTATTGTTGAGAAATCAAGTCACTTTTGAAGGCAATTTGCCTTGTTTTCCTCTGGCTATTCTTAATATGTCCTCTTGGCATTTTATTTTCAATAGTTTTTATAAGATGCGTCTACATGTGGTTTTCTTTGTACTTTTTCTTCTTGAGTGCTCAGGTTTCCTCAAACATATGTTTTAATGCTTTTCATTAGTTTTGAAAAATTATCAGCTATATATTCATCTTTTTTTCAAATACTTTTTGCTCAAATTTCCCCTCTTAGTTTGAGGCACCAGTTATACATGTTAGATCTTCCTACTGTTTCTCTAGATTGTTTTCTGTATTTTTCATACAGTTTATCTCTATGCTTAATGTAGAGAATTTTCTTTTGATAGTTCATGAAGTGCTAACTTCTTCAAATAAGTCAAATCTGCCGTTGAATTCACTTCTGAGTTCAGTTTTATTTCTAGAATGTCTTTTTCAAATATGCTAGATTATTTTTAAAAAACAATTTCCAATTTTCTGATACAATTACAATTTTATTTTTTATCTCCTTGTATATTTTAATCATATCTCTTTAAGATCTTTGATTTCTTTGATCTTGAAACTCTGTAGGCCAGTGGTTACCATTTCTTTGTTCTGCAAATTGATGTTCATGTTTAGTTGTTTCCTGACGTATCTTTCTTTATTCTATTATTTTTGTTATGTAAATTTTCAACATAATGTTAAGAGATTATTACACTGAATACTCATATACATATCACCTATACTTTACTATTAACATTTTAATATATTTGCTTATCACATATCTATACATTTCTTTTATCACATATCTATATATTTATTTTATATACCAACACCATATAAGCAGAACGTCTTACTTAGAGGTCTATCAGTTTCTAAGCTCTTCCTTAAAATTGTAATAATTTCCAGATTTTTTTGCACTTTTAACTGTGTTAGCTGTTCACTGAAGTACGTACATTTTCACGTAATTTTTTTGTTTTTTTGCTATTTTGGTTAAGTAGTTCATAATTACTTAATTTTTTTTTTCAAATAACTGATATGATTTCTGTCTCCTGAGTAAACCTGTATACTATAGAAATTGGTACCAGGAATGCCCTCAAAAAGTAGACAAAGGTAGGATTTGGGAATAGATTTGGTCATGTGCTTAGGTTTAAAAGTGGGTTGAGCTCTTTATGAATGGGGAATGAAATGCTAGTAATCAATGCCATAGCTAATCAAATCATTACTTGTGATTGATTTTGCTGAAGTGCCAAGTGATTCAGGAGCTTTAAGAAAACCAAATGGCTCCTGCACTTAAATGTTTGGCAATATTGATGAATTTAAGAATGATGGTATGCAATGGTTTCTTCTAAGCTCTGTGAGTATTTACAAAGATAAGCTTTGGTTTTAATTTATGTTTGTATTTTATAAACTATATTCTTTTACTATTTCTTCTTTTTATTTATACATGTTAAATGGAAAATTAGCATTAAGATTTAGTCTTTATGTGACAGTACATTTAGATGGGATGTGACTGAATTTGAATAAACACTACTCATTATCTTTTATTTTTCTAGTTCATAAACTCTAATGTCCCTGTATCAGTCATTTATTGCTATGTGACAAAGCATTCAAGATATAATAGTTTCTAATAACAATTTATTAGCTCATGATTCTGTGTGTTGGTAATTATCTGGTAGTTAATGCTACTGTTGATTGGTTCTCTATATATAATCTCTCATCTTCTAGGTGATCAGTCTTGACTTTCTTAAATAGGGTAATAGTGCTTCAGAGGACAAATGCAGAAGCTGTATGATATCTTGCAGCCTAGAACTGACGTCACAATGTCATTCCCATTGCATTTTATATTTCAAAACTGGTCACTAGATTAAAGAGGTTAAAAAATAGATTCTACCTTTCATGGGCATAGTAGCAAATTTATTTCAAATAAATGTTTATATGTGGTTAGAAATAGCTTTTGTGATCACACTTGCAAACAAGCTTCTCTAAACTCATTCTAATAATTGATGCTGTATCAGACTTTACATATTTAACTACAAGTTTTTCACTATTTGTTATTTTTCATGTCTTCATATTCTTTCTTGGGCTTAGATTCTACAGTCCATTACTAAAATTATGTACTTTCATTCCTGTTGAAAATGTTTGCAAATTTCTACCTCATCCATACTTTTCTAGCAAAATCAAACCCAGGTTTAACAAGCTCTTTCCCTATAGCTTTTCTACATCTAGAGGTATTAATCACAATATTTTTAAAAATCATTTAACACACCATGATTATTTAGACAGGATTCCTCTTAACATTTAAATATCATCACTCACTTCATCTGAGTACTAAAAGTTGTAAAATGCACACTCACCTATGCTGTCATTTTCCACAGCAAATCCTAATCTGTCTTTAAGCACCACCTATGGCAATTCTATCACTTTTAAGTCCTGGAATTGATTATTTTACTCCCTCTTCCTCTGACCTCTGCATCAATTCTTCCCATTGTCAAATGATAGCTTTGCTTTTTATGTTAATGGTGAAATAGTAACACCCAAAAGAGATATACTTTTCTACCTCTAGTTGGCCTTACCCTTCCTCCTGTCACCATGAAAGCAATCTTTTTGCTTCTATATCTGTCCATTTGTATACTAAGTTAAAGTTCTTCTTGCCTAGGATGTCCCTCATGCATTGTATTTACTTCTATCCTTTTAGTTCATTTTCATCAAGATATAAATATGCTAAACCTATTTGTCTAAATCCTCTCCAGGTCCTTCCCTTTTGTTTTCTGCCTTCTAGAGCAAAACTCCTTAGAGTTTTATGTACTGACTCTACCCAGTTATTTTCCTTCACATTATCTTTAGTCAAATCCAGTTAGGTTTTCATCTCTACTACTCTAATGAAATTGCTCCAATGATATTATAAAATTAAATTTGTGTTTCTTCTCTTACATGACTTAATAGACAGTTGATTATTCACTCTTTCTTCAAACTTTTTTTTTCAATGCATAGGATTTAGAAAATCATACTCTTGGTTTTCCTCTTGCTTCATTGGCTTCAACTTCTGTCTCTTGCTCCATTTTTCTACTAACTTGGGTCATTAAAGTGTGGAGTGGTTTTCTGCTCAGTTCTTAGGTTTCTTCTCTCTAGTTATATTCATTTACTGGTGAACTCATCTAGCCTCAAGGCTATAAATGCCATCTATATCTGATTGAATCTGCAGAATATATCTTTAGCCCTGAGTTCCTTCTTAAGTTTCAGATTTATATTATACCTACTTTACATAATCCACTCTATCTCTAGTCTTCCCAATTCAGTAAACAGCATTATAATTCTTCTAGTTGTTCATGCCAAGCCTTAGAACTTTTTCTTGACTTCTCTTCCCTTCAAATCTCATTATAATCCATTACCAGGTCCTGGCAATTCTACTTTCAAGATGATTTCTGACAATGGCTCTATCCTCCCTCACCTGCAAGAGCTTCATAACTAATACAGCAAGTTCTACATGTATTTCTAGAATCTATTCTCCACATTGTAGTCAGAGAAGCCTTTAAATATTCTAGTTCATACCACATCACTCTTCTCTCATAAGTCTCCAAAGGTTCTCCATCACTTTTACAATAAAAATAAAGCTCCTTCCCATGGCCCATGGAAGCTTAAGTGAAATCACCTGGCCAATTTTTAGCTTCAATTCCCATCATTCTCTCCCTTATTCACATTGCTTGAGCTATACTAGGGTTCATATTACTCTCTGAACAATCACATTCACTGCAATCTGAAGTCCTTTATACCTGCTGCACCACTTACCTTCCCACAACTTCATATTTTTTAGGCCTCTTTCAAAATGTCACTATTTAAAAAAACTTCCCTAATTATTATACATAAAATACAAAATATATGGGATTGCCCTCAAAAAGTAAACAAAGATAGAATTTATATTCCTTTGGGCCTAAATCACTGTTTACTATTGTCTATTTGTTTGCTTTCTGGTTTATATTCTTTCCCAGTAAAACATATGTATTCTAAAATTAGTATGTTGTTTTTATTTTTATTTTTTACTATGGAATCTGCACATGAACAGTTAACAGCACACAGTAAATACTATTTTAATGATAAAATAAATAAATATAACTTGGTATTCTAATTGAAATGCTATGAAATATTAGATGATTCCATATATTAATTTTAAATTGAAGTGACAATAAAAATTATTTTCAACCCTTTTATTCTTGTCTTATTCCTATATTTCAAAGTCACATGATCCAGATTGATTTTGGTAGTTTAATTATTGTCAAAAATATCATTTAGGTAGTTTTCAAAGTTGTTTATAACTTGGCATATATTATTTATAAAATTTTTTTTCATTCAATATATTCTTTACAGAGGAATATTAATATAAAAAGAGGATTAAAGATTAGTCACAAGTATATATCTACCCAGATCTGTATAACCAAGATTTTTTAAAATAAAATTCTTAATGACAACTTACTAAATGGGGGAAGATATTTGCAAATGATATAACTGACAAAGGGTTCATATCTAAAACATACGAGGAACTCATACAAGTCAACATCAAAAAAAATCAAACAATTCAATTAAAAAATGAGCAGAAGACCTCAATAGACATACAAGCCAATAGACATATGAAAAGATGCTCAGCATCGCTAATCATAAGGGAAATGCAAATCAAAATCATAATAATACCATCTCATACCTGTCAAAATGGCTAGAATCAAAAAGCCAACAAAAAGCAAAAATTGGCAAGGTTGTGAGAAAAAGAGAAAGACCCTCATGTTCTGTTGATGGGACTGTAAATTGGTGCAGCCACTATGAAAAACAGTATAGAGTTCTTCAAAAAATTAATAATAGAACTTCTGTATGATCCAGCATTTCTACTTCTGGGTATTTAACCAAAGAAAAAGAATATTAATTTATAAAGATATATGTACCCCTATGTTCATTGCAGCATTATTTACAAAAGCAAGGATATGGGAGCAACCTAGGTGTCCGTCAATATGTGAATGCATAAAGAGTGTTTTACACACATACACAAATACAATGGACTACTAGCAATAAAAAAGGATGAAATCTCACCATTTGTGACAACATAGATGGAATTAAGATAGTGTTATGCTGAGTGAAATAAGTCAGAGAAAGACAAATACCGTATGATTTTACTTATATGTCAAATCTAAAAAAAACATGGACAAAACAAAGATAGACTCATGCAAACAGAACAAACTGATGTTTGCCAAAGGGAGGGGGCATTAAAAAATTCTTAATGGTTCATAAATTGAAACTTGTTAATTTATTTTGGTACCAAAGATGTAACACTTAACTTAAAAAGATTGATATTTATTTAACAATGTTAATGGAGCACACATCATGTGCTAGGTTTTTTAGTAGTTTCTGAGGACATAGCACCTACCAGACAGATGTGATCTTTATTTTCTTGGAGTTCCTCAGTTTATTGTGGGCTGGCAGACACTCATAAATACATAAAATTGATCATTTCAGATGTTAAAAAGTACACCAAATTAAAGGGCATGATATGTTATAGTTGTGTTGATAAAATGAGGAAATCTTTACTCAAAAATTTTAGACTCTTAAGCTCAATTTTTTTGTGTGTTGACATTTCCATAATATGGAAAGTACAATTGCTTAGATCCAGTGGTGTGCTGAAGCTAGCTAGTACTGGCTCCCAAGAGCAAACTGTGTACATCTCTTACCAATTATGCATAACAGTAGTGGCAGTTTAAAATTATCTGTGGTATGAGTATTTACACTGTGAAAACTGGAAAAATGTTTTTTACAGAGTTGGCTCCTCTTTTCCCTCTTCCCTTCACCTTCTTCTTCTCTCCACCCTCCCCCGCCTCTCTCTCTCACACACACACCCCACTGATTATGTTGTTCTTTCTGTAGAAGTATAACCACGAACATTGAAAGGCAACCACTTAAAACAAGGGAAAGGAATTTAGCTTTTCACAAAGTAAAATTAACCCAAGCACTTTCCAGCTGAAAAACATTATTGAACTAATTAGTTTAGCAAGATCCACAAATGGATTAAGTAGGTAATAAAGCTATAGCTCCTAACTGAGGTAACTGAATACTTGATATGATTAAGAATATTCCCCACCTAAATCACAATTTTTGTTTATAATTTCTCAAATGTAATATAATGTTTTGGCTTGAATTAAAATTAGTATATCATCTGAAGAAATTATAACAGATGGCCAAATTATTATCCTTTAAAGAACTTTTAATTTTCTTAATCTGTTTGTTCTGCTTGGCTCTTAAATAGAAGCCATTAGCCACAATAGATATTCGACACATTGTAATTTTTTTCCAGTTAGATTACTGATTGTTTGCTTTGTTTCTTGTACAGCTTATATTTTAAAGGAAATTTAATATTTTAGAAGCTAAATTATTATCTTACAGAAAACATTGGAATAGTAGTCACTGAACATAAATTGTTTCCTTGACATACCTTTTCTAGCTTTTTGAAGAAACCATAATCATTGTCAAATAACTGGTTACCATGTTCTCACAGGTTTCATTGCCTTTCTTTTTTTTTTGGCAAGTGGGGGTTGTCTTTATTGGTTTGTTCAGCTTTAGCTTGTACAAAAATCTTTAAAAAGCTTAACTTTCACAAGGCCTGTTAAGACAGCACATCTAGAAGGTAAAATTTTCAGTCTTTCAAAGAAAGATACTATAACATGTAAAGTAGCATTTGAATCAGATGGGAACTTTTTTGAGGTGATTAGCCACAAAAGATAGGACAGTAGCTAGCCATAGTGAGCAGTAAAAATTCTTCTCTTGGAAGAAAGACCATCTTGGTAGAGCCATCAGCCTCACTTATTTGGGAACATTACTTTAACTCTGTTGTGAAGCCATCTAACAACTAGCCCACTGATTTCATACAGCTTCTTACTATAAGGATGGGGTTGCTAATTGTTTAAAGACTCAGGAAGAAGTAAGACAAGTAAGTGACTCTAAATCTTTGGCAAAGAAAAAATGTAGCTAAGCCAGTGGAGACATTGATGGCTACAAAACAAACTCAAACATCAGAAGCACATTAAATACAAATCAAAGACTGAGATGAGTTTATGCAAGAGACAACCTTCTATGAGTTATAAGACCATTCATAGATTACACTAAATAGGAAGAAAGCTGCCAATTTGAGCATATTTTTTTCTTTTATATATTAAATATATTTCTTCTAGATAGAATCTAGAAGCTGTACAATTAATGTTAAAAATTATATTAATCGTAGTGTTTTTTTTTTCATCCATTGAGACAGGATGTCTGTGCTTTACATTTGAAACTGTATTGACTGCACCTGCAGACTCACTCTAAGCCATGTTTCTTCTCCTTCCTTAAGGCAGCCAGAATCCAGAACAACAAGTAAGGGACTCTAGGAGATTCATGCATTATATACAGTAAATACTTTATGCCTATACATATAGTCATTCCTCCATTTCCATGAAGGATTGGTTCCAGGACCCCCTATGAACACCAAAATCCACTATGCCCAAATCCCTTATAAAAATGGTGTGATATTTACATGTAACATACATTGATCCTCCCACCTACTTTTTAAGTCATCTCTAGATTACTTATAATAGCTAATACTGTGTAAATGCATGTATGTAGTTATGCTATATTGTTTAAGGAATAATGACAAGAAAAAGAAGTCTGTACATGTACAGTATGACACAATCATCACAGGCCAAACTACATAAAACATGTCAGGAACAATATAGCATTTTTTTTTTAATATTTTCAATTTGCCACTGGTTGAATCTGTGGATGTGGAACCTGTGGATACAGAGGGCTGTGTGTGTGCATATATATATTAAATATACATATTTATGTATATATAACATGTATATATATATGCACACACAGTATATGTGTGTATATGTATGTTTAATAAATATTGTATTTCATATGTATACTAGATTTTTAAAATATGAGTACATTAATAATTTATATGTTCATTTATTATAATTTTTTCTCTAAACAGCTGTTACTAAATTATCACATCTTATCATCAATGATGCTGAAAATGAAGAAAATGTGTTAAATCACCTCTTTAATATTTAATAATCCTTTAACCCATATTTTAGTGACAACAAAATTACTTATTGTTTGTATTTAAATTTTAAATGTATCAGGATCATATTGTATTCTTCTAATATATTCAGATATTTAATATAAAAAAATGTTTCCTTTGAGTAACTGATACATATCTGGAAGAATACTTTGATTTTTTTTTAATGTGAAAACTGTGCACCTTGCAATAAGGTTAAACTTTCAGGACATTGTTTAAAACACTTGTTCAAAGAATTTTTTGTCAACATTGCTTTTTGAGGGATCGTTTCTATAATTATGATAAAAAGTTAACTAATTTGACCTCTAACAATTATATATGAAATATATGTAAAATTTTAAAGCTGTATTTTTATATCTTTACATATTAAATCATTAATTACACAGATTTCCCTTTGTGATCCTGATACTAATAATGATGAGAACAGTTACACAACTGGCAAGTACTAAAACAGTAGTTGGAGAGTAAAAGTATGTTTATGCATATTTACTCTACTTTTCTGGGCCAGTATTAGAGATATGCACACTATAATATGGCCCCCCCCAAAGTTCTTTAGATCATGAGCTATTACACTTACAGCACAGAAAATCATTATAACTAAGTTTATAAACACTTTAAAAATAATTGGTCAAATTAGAGTATGTTTTAAAATAATTATATTTAACACATAGCCTGAAAGTTAGTTCTATCGAACTAAGACATAACTTTTCTAACTTCTTGTGAAATAAGATATTCAATATTTTAAAACATGGTAATCTGTATAGTTCATAACATCAAATCCAAAAAGAAAAAGAAAAATTCCCCTTACTATCTTAAGAGCAAGGTAATTTTAAAAATTCATTTATTTCATTTGTAAATGTTTACGATCTATAATAAAGCTGACCTAATATATCATCTTTCATTAATACATTTCCATCAGAAAACTCACACAAGATAATGATTGCACTTTTATTTTGTCGATTTTATAAGTTCAGAACTTTAAGAAATTGCTACAGCCCTACATTAATGTGGGAAATCCTCTTGAGGTCAGTTAGCTATTAAACCAAAATTTCAGCTCTATGCATTAAATTAAATGATAAGAGTGATAAATCAATTACCACAGAAGAGCTTTTAGTAGATCACATGGCTATGCCATTTTGAATGAGGAGACAAATCACTGACTTTGTAAAATACTGATCAAACCTAAGATATTTGCACTGGAGAAAAAAAGGAGAGAAGGACAAAAATAAGTAAAATGGGTGGCATATAAAATCTCTCAGCAAAAGAAAATCTGAAAGTGCAAAATACAACAGTGAAGTTGTTAATATCTGCAATTTTACAAACCCAGGTTTAAATATAACAATTATGTAAAACATACTAGAGTGCTTGAAACACAGTAGGCACAACAGTGTCATTGTGAAGGCTTGTGGTCGGAACTATAGGAAATCATAAAAATCTGATTCGAAGTAATGGAAAAAATCCAATTTCCCCACATAAACTCACTTCGATTATGTAAATATCAACCATTAGATTCACTCTTTGTCTTTAAGAAGGGGAAAGTCAGAATTCAAATATGCTACCTGATACAAACAATATTGCAAAACATTATTCATGATGTTTCATTTCACCAATTAGGACATCTGTAGAGTTAAATCTGAAGAAATGATAGAGAGGATTAGAGATATTGTATAAGAAAAGTCCGTGAGGTTCACTCTCTGCATAAAGATATTTTTGTAAAGCTATTGTCTTTATAAATAAATTTAAAGGACCTTTGTGCTCTGAGGCTCTACCTTTCCATTTTCAAATTCCACTTTCCCTTAAACTACACTTCTCTTCTGCCACAAAAGTCATTCTCAGAGGGCACTGGGATCTTAGCTTACGTATGAATTCTATGAATTATAAGTGGGAGAAAAGGAAGAGAGAAAAGATTCGTAGAGAAGAGGAGGAGACATGGGTGATCCAGAAAAAGAACTGACAACTAAAACAACTGAGAAATGTACATATAGGGCCAAACTTAGCCCAAAGGAAATCATGTTGCATACACAGCAAATTTGAAAATTAATATAGATGTTTGTGGTTTTTTTCTCTTCTCCCTTCTCATTTTTTTTTTACAGTTTGCTTTGTGTTATACAGTATAATGTTCTGAACTCCTGCCAAAAATATTTAATAAATGCTTATATTTTTTATCAAGGGAAATGGTACCTGGTTTGTGATATTTTTTTAATGGTTGCCTTATGGAGATGAGCCTTATGATAGAGATAGTGGTTTTATTTGAGGAACCTATGTAACGCCTGTACCAAACTAGCAAATGTTACCGAATCGCACTAAGAAGAGATAGGAGATGGAAACCTTAATTAAGTACTGGATTAAAGCAAATTCCTTCCTTTAGGAAATACATTCAAGCAGGAAGAGTGAAGGTAGCAAGCAGTACATTCTTTCACAACAGCACTTGAATTAAAGGAAAAAATTGAAAAAAAAAAAAAGTCTTATGATCAAAACCAATCTCTATAGTTGCTAAAACAAAGTCATGTTAGAATTGTGATGGACATCGCTGTGACAAATGTTAACCCTCAGTTCTTCAAAATCTAAATCTTTGCATTTTGCCATATATAATCATGTTCAAATCAGTAATAAGTCAACCAAGTTTTCTAGCGTTTTTGTCTACTTTGTTGGGATTCTTAGGTGTTATGCTACTAGTGTAATGCTTTTAAAGGTGTGATTGTTTAGAGGTTAAAAAAGGAACTTTGTTTTGTGGCTTTCAGTCTTATATATTGAATAAAATTACATCATCTAGTAACTATATAAAATTTTGGATAAATGAATTGACAATATATGGCTATACCTTATATTTCACCATTGTCAAAAAGTATAGCCTAGCACTACTATTTCTAATTTTATAAAAATGAAAAACAAAACTAACATTTTTGGTTTACTCACACGGTTCAGATATGTGTGCATTTATTTCTAGCACTTTATACTTATTTCTTTTGTGAATGTACCCTGCAATTTTTCTTTTAAATTCAAGAAGGCTATATTGAGTGTTTAAATCTTTATGACAAATAATTTAGTCCTTTACACACAGATGGACCTGAAATATTGGTCCACATAGTATTGGTAAATTTTACTTCCAATACTCCACATCAAAAGGAATTTTTTATCCAATAATAGAATAAAGTCAGTTTTTAGAAATGTAAGTTTTGCTTTCAATGTTAAATCTACACTGAAAGTCATATGTTTCAAAATTTAACTATCAGTCAAAACTTGTTTGGAACATCAACATTACTTTTAATATATTGCCAACAGTACTTATAACGCTTTGTACAGCACATTATAGATGTGTCTTTCACAGTGCTCCATCTACCACACAAAATTGATCTATGAAAGTGGTTTAACTGCTTTAAATATCGATAAAAGTTGACTTTGGTTTAGACATTCTAGAACTGTGAACTTTGATGCAATTTTATTTTTTTGGTTCAATTAAACCATTTGCCTATATTCCCTCATGTGATATTAACCACCGCTGTGCGTCATTCCAAGTGCACTTTCATATGGCTATCATTCTAGTTCATTTGTCTTATCCCCTAGACAAGAATTAAATATTTATCCACTTAATATTTCTGTTAACTTGCATTCTCAGAAAGATATGTAAGATTATAACAATGCCTACCTGTTTCTCAGAAATCTCTCATAAACTCTTTCCAGTATTATGCGACAAGTCATAATACATAACCATGTATTTTTTCCTCATCTGATGTGGATAAAGTCCTGCCATTTGAACAATTTTTCACAATGTTTCTGAGTACTTTAGTTTAAGATACTAATAGTTTAGTATATGAATATATTTTATTACTATTTGTTTTATTGTAGTTTATCATAGTACATTTATTTGAATGCATTCTCTTTTTAGGCTACTCAATTATTTAAAAATTTTATGTAATTAAATCCACCTTTTAAGATAATCATATGTGCATGGAAAAGATTTCTGCCAATTTTAAAAATGGTAACTAATATACATCTTACTAAAAATTTAATATTAAACAGACATGATTGCCATGATGTTTACTGCCTTATGATCAAGGATCCAACTTAAATTCAATAAGTATAATTACTGACCAAATTAATAAAGTACCACATTCAGAGTCAAAGTCTAGATGATTCTTCAGTTGGAAAGTCATAACTCAAGATGTGACCTTTGTATATTAGGAATCCCTGTTTAAGAGTCTAAGTCAACTTGACTTTGAAATTCAAACAAATCTGAGTACACAGTAAGGGTCTGTATTAGAGTTTGTCTGAAGTTCTCTCCAAAGAGAATTAACTTCTTAATTAATGGGAAATTGCTATTTTCAAGGATAAACATTCGTCATTGGTGGGAAGGAACAATTTTAAATATTTAGAAGTGTTTACTATTCAGATTGTCTCACACTTAAACTTCCATTGATGTGTAACTGACTTCTAACATAGGAGTCCTCAATAAATGGTGAGAAAAATATTAATGAGCCCTTCCACTGAAATTCAAAATAGCAAAATTTCTCAAATTGGCCATGAGTATTAACAAGATTATGCAAGTATTCGCTTGGTGAGATTGAAAAAGTACAGAAGGCATAAAAAAATTTCTGGAGTAAAAAAGTTTCCACTTGATATAAAATAATTTCAAGCATTAGTTCCATATTAAAACATTATCCATTATGGAATAGAATAAATATTAGCATCGATTTTAAAGGTAAAACAGAAATCTAAAGAAACCTTAGGTGTATTACTTACCTGTACTTGCAAGGATGTGTTAATGGAAAAATTTGAGGAACAATGCTCAAGATTAAAATTTTTAAACAGCTAAGTATACTGCCAATGGGAAAATATATTATTTATTGGAATCTGATGCAAATTCATTAAAAACAATGAATAGATTAAGATAAAGTTGCTTTTAGTTATTATCTGAGGAGAAAGTGGGCAATATTCCTTTTAGTGTCTGAATCTGTGGCTTTTAAAGCCATATTGGGAATATGCAAGATCCTGAATATTGAAAATCATGTGAAAGATGAAAATTTGATATCATATGATATTCTGGAAGACAAGTTCAGGTGTCAAAAGACACCTAGAAATCAGTGGCTGAAAACAGAGAGGTTGTAGTTGAGGCACTCAACAACTGTAACTGTTAATTGCGTCACGGTTTCTTTATCCCCATGAAGCTTATGTGGCCCAGAGCAACACTGATTTTACTGATAACTGCAATGAATATTCCTGAATTGTGGATGCTGTTAGAAGCATTGAGATAATTTTGTAATAAAGAAATTATTACAGAATGTACAGATTATAAACTATATCTTTTATTATCCAAAAAGTATGTGCAAATTTTATGTGGGAAGCACTATCCTTCATTATAGAGTGAGTTCTGTAAAACTAAATTTCTATTCTTGAGTTTCCTATTCATTTAATTTATATGACACCAGTGATGGACACCTTATGTGCCAGATGCTGTGGTAAACTCTGAGGACAAGACACACACACATAGACACAGACACAAATACCTATACACACACCAGAAAGACTAACTCTTGAATTCAACACATTTATAGCAAAGATGCAGAGGAGTAGCCAGAGGAAAATAATACAATTACAATAGTCTCAGAAGGATATATTAATAACCGAAAAAAAGTCTACAAGTATACTTAATTCCATGTTCTCCTGGCTTGGTGCAATGGCAGAAACATCTCCTGGAAGAAGGACTCAACAGTAGGTCTTAGAAGAGATAAGCCACCACACATGCAAGAGAATGCACAGTTGGTTTAGCATGTTTTGTTTCCTCGTGTTGGGAAGCATTTATGAGACTGTGGCACTGCTAAAGCTGTTGGGTCGCTCAAACGTTTGCCATGAGTTGTTTGATAACCATCTTATCATTGATACAGAAATTAGTTGAACACCATAGCCTATGACCCAATCTGATTAAAATTTAACATAGGAGTTAAAATATTTGGATTTGACATTAAATTCATAATCAAATTGCCTTTTGATACTTGGCAAATATTTTTGTCCTTTTTTGGTTGCCAGTTTTCCAGTTTCTGTATAATTTTTAGTAACTCTAAAGGCTGAAATTCCATAATTTAAGAAAAGTTCGTTTTTGATTACATGCCTAGTTATTAAAAGGCTCAGTCAATAGCAGTAGGAATCACCTACCTGATAAGAACAGCCTAACTATTGCTGAATTAAATATATCCTAGTGCAGAACTTGTTTGAAAACAAGTCTAGAGATAAGAGAAGGTCTGATCTGATAAAATTATAATCATGAAAATAACATACTTATTAAAAGAAATGATTCTCGAACTTTAACAGCCATCTGAATCACCTAGAAGTTTGTTTAAACACAGATTTCTGAAAATACAACCCTAGAATTTATGGCTGGTAGTTTTGAGATGGAGCCAGACTGGGAACTAACAAGTTCTTAGGAGATATTAAGATAATGGTCCAGGAACCCTACTTTCAGAATCACTACTATGATTATTATTACTATTCAACTTACTCTGGACAATTAAAAAAGAAACTTAACATCGTTTTTCTCTATGTTTCATACATATATATATATATTTATATACACACGTCATATATACATGTTGATATACTATATATGTGTATACATGTTTTTAATGTTATATTTTTAGTTGTTTAAATTTTAACAACACAGGGTCCAGTTTTGTAATGTATCCTCTGTTAATATTTGTTGTTAATTAAAATCATTTCTAAATGTAAGTTTCATAAGGGAGACTTGTCAACAATACTATGTTACAATCATTATATGCCACTCTGAGTAAAGAAAACACTTATTTTCCATGCTTAAAGTCTAAATATAACTGACTACCTGAAAATTCAAATATTACTATTTATGTTTATGACTTCGTAATTTTTTTTTTTATAAATCCAGCCATCTCTGAGGCATCCTAAATACCTTAACTTTGAAGGTAACATTGAAATAAGTCATTTTCAAAGTGAATTATGGGTACTCATTTTCTTAGTGACCTGTTTAGCACCTTCTAAATTTTGCATATAAAGTTTTTATAAAAGGAGGTACTCGACTGTTTGGTTATTGGCATAGCTAAAGTTTAATAATCTTATACTTTTACATGCTAAATGCCCAATGTTAATTGGTTTGTAATTTTTCCAAAGCATGATTATAAAAAACTATTATACTTTAAAGCTATGATGGTGTGTGTGCTTGTGTGTATATATCTCATACAGAGAATAGAAATATCCATATATATATACATAATTACACAAATAAATGAAGAGAAAATAGAAAAAAACATATTTGAAAATCTTTCCAAGAAGTCTGTTTACCCTGTAATATGAAACAATATCTCATAACAATACATCCTACCTTTATAATTCTTATGTTTGTACATTGTTTTATTTTTTTATATCAGCATCTCTAATTTGTCCATTTAAAATTTTTATGTTATTTCATTTTTTGTTGCTTGATTATCAGTTTATATTTTTGGAAAATTTTCTTTGTATTTTTTTTAATTGACAAGATTTCATCCCAGTTTGTTAAAGAGAACCAGCTGTTTTCTTGAAAGATAATTTTCTGAAGCTGTTGTGTACCATAATTACACTGCAATTACACAGCAATATCCATAAAAGCAGATGAGGATTCTATGTGTCTCTTTTACCTCATTAGAAGTTGCAAAAATGATAGATGCAGCCTATCTTAGTTTGACTATTGCCCTCTATTGGTAAATTCAAGTTTTGGCATATCTAAAAGAGAACAGCAATAAGAACAGAAATAAATTTTGTTTTTATTTTTAAAAACATTTTGGGTCACAAAGTAACACCAACAAAAGTTTCAAAAACTTTTTTACAATTAGAATTTAAAACATAACTTTAAAACCAAGCTACTGAGAGAAAAAAAAAAATCACCTAGGTTAGTGATGTATGATTTAGGGCTTTTTTCTAGCACCAAATTACAAAGCACTAATCTTTTCTCCCTCACTTGAAATCTACTTGAATCACACCCTTTCAGTAGAGCATCAGTTAGATCTTTTTCTTGTTCCCAGCATGTATCCTCTTCTTTGAAGCAATTCTAAGAAAACTGAGATTTTTAAGGCTCTTACCATTTCCAAAATCAGCAGTTAATCTCACCTTTAATATAATGATTTTAAAAGACTTTAATATTTAGTCAGAGATAGAAGGAACATTTTTTCTAATGAATTGCTGTGAAGGGTTTTTTAATTTAGGTCAATATTTCACATATTATGAGTGAGGAGGATGATGTTAGAAAACCAGCTTCTGAAAACCTAGATGCACCTATCTGAGGTGTTGCGACATTCAATGTGAGTTCTGTGGTGGGAAAGCTGCATGTGACAAACACCATCTTTCATGTCCCTTTGGTTCTGACTGGCAGCTGGGAATATAGTATTTTAATAATATTTATTTTGGCAGAAGTGGCAGGAAGTAATCTAATTTTGTAGCCAGCTAGGCAACCGGAGAAAACACATCTTCAGAGTTCTTTAATGACCTTCTAGGAATCAGAACTTCCAACAGATTTGAACATTTTTAAAAGAAAAAAAAAATTTTAATTTACTGCTAACATTTATATCAGAGAGACTACTATCTTCTCCTGTAATATTCTTAATGTAATTGTTGCCTGGGCTGCAAACTTAGATAAGTTTAGCTGCAAAGTTTCTGGATTGATGTCAGATTTAGGAGCTGAGAATTCAAATAGGTTCATTTTTTTGCCAACACTAACACAAGTCTTGGAGCACATTTCCTCGGATGCACTAAAATAGTGACAGCTTAGATAACCACTGGGGAAGTTTTCTGTATGAGAACTCAGATTCACTTAACAACTTTGGCTTAGCATGATCCCACCTCGGTTGCCTCTTCCTTTGCTTAATTAATAACACCATTGCCTTTTTGAGAAGACTTATCTCACAAAACAAATTTCAAGAAAAACCCATAGGTTTAGAGAAAAAAAAATGTCTGGAATGACTTGTTTCTTTTTCAATTCTTTTGCCAAATGTCTGTTTGCATCTACACAGTATTTTTGAAGTGAAACATAACTGCATAATTGACAGGCCCTTTTCTTTTCTAGTAATTTCAGTCATTCACTGTGAACCGCTGTTGATTAGTCTTTAGCAGTTGACAAAACTATACAGGTTACACATTCAGAGAACTTTCCCAGTTGTCATAAGCATCAGATCATGTACAAAATAAGATTCTTCATTATTTAACCTGTTAGTAGAAACAAAATCCCTTTCCTCTGGCTTTCACTTCTTGATTAGCTTATTTTCTTAATGCTAATATTTCTAAGCTATATTTCAAGCATTTTACTTATCCTGGATCAAAGCTCCTTTTCATATACTGATATTCTGCTTAATTTAAAATATCCTTTGCAAAATATAGATTATTCATTAAACAAATATGTGTTGAGTGCTTACTATAGATCAGGCACAATTATACATGTTATAGATATGGCCATGAAAAAGAAACAAAACAAGTCTCCCTTTCGCTATAGAGTTTACCTTCTACCAAAAAAAGAACAATTAAGCTTTTACCATGTCAGGTGGTGCTAGCTCTTATAAGGAAAAATAAAGCACAGTATAGTCTTTTTAGTTCAAGCAGGAAAGCAGAACTGCTATAAATAATACAGAATTGAGGGGCTTATTATAGGAACTTAATTTGTGATAACGGACTTTACACAATTGTGGAAGCTGATAAGAAATCCATGCCAGGCCATTGCCTTTGCATCTGGTGGTGGGTCTGAGTCTCCATTTGTCTGCAGTGCTAGCAGTTGGGAAGAAAATCTGAATGTGAGGTAGGGACGATGTAGGATAAACTGGAATCCATAAGAGACATTGGAACCCATAAAAACATCCTAGAATTCAAGTTTGTCTTTCAGGGCATTCAATCTTGATTACATGCAGAAAAAAGGTGGTACTCTTCTCAAAGGAACCGCTTGAACCAGGACTCACACATGTAAAGGCCACTGATGCATTTCCATCTTTCAGATCTCACAAGTTTCTCTTAGAACCAACCCTAACTTGGAATCATGCAGGTTAAGGGAATTCTGAGAAACATAGTACCAGTTTACTTGAATTAACAGAGGACAAAACCGCATGTATTTGGTAATGACAAGTAGGCAGTTGGATTTACATGTGTATTTCAGCAGAATTATCTGGCTAGACATATAAATGTGAGTGTCCTTGGCATAGAGATCGTATTTAAAGCTAGACTGGTTGAGATCATCTAGTGCAAGACAGAAAAAAAAAATTGAGCCCTGGATGACATTCCAATGTTTAGAGGTCAAGGAGCTCTAAGCAACTGGTAAAGACTCAAAATGATAACCAAAAGATGAGAACCAGATTTTCCAGAAACAAGAGAAAAAAATATATTTCAATAAAGAGGGAGAAAGAGCACCTCTTTCAACTACTGATAATTGAGTAAAATGAGGCTGGAATCCGCCGCACAAGTGGACAAGGTGGACAGGGTTGGTAACTTGGCAGGAGCTTTCTACACATGGTGAACCTAATTAAACAGGGTTTGAGAGGGAATGAGAGGAATTATAATAGAAACAGGGTACACGGTCTAGTATTTTGAGGAATTTTATTCTAAAACAGAACAGAGGAATTAACAACAGAGATGGGACCACATTTTTTGGCTATTAAGTGACATTATATTACTGCATGATTTTATGCAGATGAGAATGTATCAGCAGAGAGAAAAACATTGATGAAGCAGGAGAGATAAAGACAATTTTAATGGCAGGATTATCTATTCTGAAAGGAACTTTTTTCTGTCAAATCTGCAATATTGAGAAAATAACAATATGTAAAAACAAAGTAAATTTATTCCATGTCAGTATTATTTCCAATTCTGCACTTACCAGAAAGATATTAGGAGACACAGAGCAAACAAGAGAGTTAAAGACAGAAACAGAGAGCATGAGACAGAGAGTTTAACTGGTGAGGTGCTGGGAAATTGTCACAAAAGGAAAATTTGGGGGAATAAGGCCGCAGAAGAGCTGATTGGAAAAGGGGAGCCCAATAGAGAACGTCAGTATATGTAAACATGCATACCCAGAGCACAAGAAATCTGAAGGCAATAGTGTAAGAAATAACTGCAATCGGTTGGAGCTCTCCTACAAGGTACTGATACCACTCAGGGATGTGTATGTCAAGGGAGAAGCTGAGTCACTGACTAGATCCCGGCCCCGTAATTCTACATAATTTTATGTATTATTAATATAATTATAAATTATAATATATATATATATTACCCCTCTCCCCCCCCACACACACACATGCACAAATTTCAGGTTTTCCCGTACCTTTTCCCTAGAATATATTTGTAACCGCACATCAACTTCAATTCTTTAGTATACTCTTTTTCTCTGATTCAAGCTGGTTTTGCCCAGATAATGTTACTGTGACTCACCTGCTTTTTCCACTCTTATCTTTTGTATGCTTGCTCCTTTAATCAGTAAGTCTTATAACCTAAGATTGATTGAGCCTCAGGTCTATAGTCATGAGGACAGTAAGTTATGGTTTCGTGAAGGGTAACTTCTTAGCCTTAGATGTGTTTCATCCCTAGGCACTTGAGGCAGAACCAGCCCACCGGCTACAGGACCAGGCATGAGACAGACAGGATGGCACCATGGCTGATTTCAAAATCATGGGCAATGATCGATTACTTCGTTCCCCTGCAATTCTCCAATCAATAGCACCCATGACCACCAATTCCCTTTGTTTCCATGATTACTGATTTTTCCCTTATATAATCTATACTCTTAAGATGAGTGGGGAACCAATTTGTTGGGAGCAGTAGCTCGCCTATGTTTTGGGGACTTGCAGCTCTCTAAAACAGGGTCCCCAAATCCCTGGCCACAGACCAGTACCAGTCGTGGCCTGTTAGGAACTGGGCCACAAAGCAGGAGGTGAGCGACAGGTGAGCCAGTGAAGCTTCATCTGTATTTGCAGCTGCTCCCCAGCGCTAGCATCATCACCTCAGCTCCTCCTCAGATCATCAAGCATTAATTAGATTCTCATAGGAGCACTGGTCCCTGGTCCCAAAAAGATTGGAGACCGCTGCTCTAAAATAAACCTTACTTTCTTTGCTGCAAAACCTGCACGTATCATTGACTCAGAGGTGATCAGGCTGACAGACCCCTTTTGCTCCGGTAACGTTACTGGGCTAGTACTCTAAGTCTTTTTTCTTTTTTCCCCTACCTCCCTCCACTGCTCACATGATTCCACAAGTCTGCTTTTTGAAGCACAGTTCTTATGTTACCATTATTCAGCTAAAATCTTTTTAGAAATTCCACTTTATCTACAGCAAGGTCAATAAACTTTTTCTTAATGGGCCAGATAGTAAAGGTTTTAGGCTTTGGGTCATATACTCTGTCACTACTACTCAATTTTCATGCTACATACAATAGCATAGACAATACATAAACGAATTGGGAATTTCCTGTGTTCTAATAAAAAAGTAATACAAAAATAGGAGGCCAATTCACAGATCATAGTTTGCAGACCCTAATCTGCAAAATGAAAATCCAAGGAACATAGTTTTTTTTAAGACATTGTCACTGGTATCTGATTTACTCTTTCAACTTTATCACTGTACCTAATTATGAACAGTGCACAACCACTGGTGAACATGTTATTTCAACTTGTCACAAACTATCCCAAACTCCCAACCATGTCAGAAATGTGTTTACTGTGACACTGAAAATACTAGGACCCACTGTTTTTTCCACAATTGTATGAATATATAAATAAAATAGCAATAGTCAATATGAAAATCTATCATTCATATATTCTTGGGTTACTGATATTGCAAAAGAAAATTTATTTTGATATATAAACGTAATACTGATGAGAAATATACTTATCCTAGATACAGTGAATTCATAATTGAATAATAATTAATGCTACCTTTAGTTGTGTGTGTAAATGTGTTGTATGTATGCATATTTTGTGATAGGAAATAGTATACTAACGAAAATGAGGAAAGTTAGAATCAGGTCTATCACTCCAATTATTTATGACTACTTCTACATCAACTGGCTCCTTTGCTACTATTCTCCCTATTAATCAGATTAACACAAACTTCCAAAATATGCAAATGCCAAAATTTAAGTGACTTTAAACAACCAATGAAATTCTTGCATAGCTTTCTAGCTTTACTCTCATTAATGTACAAGATGCCTCATTTGCAACTCTGCTATCTCAGGATCCTTCACTTTCAATCACATGCACAGGAAAGAGCATGTGGAGAAAGTACAATGTTACGAATTGTGTTGGACTTGATGTGACACATCATTTCCCATCACATTCCCAAAACTCAGCCACATAGCACCAAAATGATTGCTAGAGAAACTGGGAGATGTAGTCTTTGTATGCCCAAGAAGTAGAAGAATAAAGAATATTTAGAATTTCCTTTTTAAAGTGATAGTTGAGAATAATATTACTAAAAGCAGGGAAAATTCATTGCAACATAATAGTTGGAAAGGTAAAATATAAAATATATGAAATAAGTATGTGAAATTTTGGAAAGTTTCGTAATCTTGAAAGCAATTGAATTTCTATGGACAATGGTTTACCAAATATTTCAGACAGGAAAAAAAAAAACATTAGGGTAAAAAAAAAACTCTACTTAAAATCTGCAACAGGGAACTAATGTAACCATACCTTGATATTATTCTCTTTAATTAGGTAAATTGGGACGAATGACTTTGAAAGGCTCAATATGTCACTTATAGGTCTTTCTGTATACCCTCCCATTTAAATAAGGTTTACTATTATTTGTCTCAAACATCCTTGATATATTTCTGTAATTTATGAATTGCCCATGCCTAATACCACAGAGCTTAGTTTATTAGTCTCAGTCATTGAGATAGCATACATATTGGGAACTGGTTCTGTGGTCTTTCTTCTATCCTCAGAACATGTATGACCTTTGATCTAACCTCTGCTGCAACATTAACTTAAGGAATCTCTAGAAATATACAGGATACAAGTTAAATGCTCTGTACCAATCCTCAGTTTTTTACTCATTGTAAAAGGCACGTTTATTTAATACAGACATGTCTCGTTTTATTGTGCCTTACTTTATTGTGCTGCACAGATGTTGCCTATTTATTTATTCATTTATTTATTTACTTATTTATTTTAACACAAAGTGAAGCAAGACCATCCACCAGCAAAAAGCTTACAACTTACTTTGTTGTGGTAGTTGGAACCAAACCTGCAATATCTCAGGTATAAATATACTTGTAATCTACTTGATGGATGCACTGCCCCCGCAGAATGGAAGTTAATCACACACACCGGAGGGGACATGATTAGCAAGGTATAAACAACTGAAAAGGGCTCTGAGCTATGGCTTCTCTGAGCTAAGGTAATCCACACCCATTCAGTATCATGTCTCCTGACCTTTCACAGGCTGAGTGGGGAATGACAGGGAATTTGGAACCAGCCTGAGAATCAAGAGGACTTTATGCTGTTATTGTACATGGTGATTTGTCTATCCTATATACTTTTTATAACTAAATAAGCATGCGACTAAGTAAAGTCTGCTGAGTCTGATAACTTTGAATGCAACATTACTGACCCTGGTTGAGGATAGTGCATAGAGAACACGTTGGATTGGTGCGTGCACAAACGCACACACACACTCAGCGACATGAGAGACAACTGCTACGTTAGATAGTACTATGTGCAAAAAAGAACAAATAAGATGGGAAAGGGGATCTGGAGAGTCACAGTGGGGCCCTGAACTTGTAGATAGGGTTAATAGCAAAGGACACACTAGCCAAACAGACCAGAAAACAACGAGGGCCCAAACTATGTAAGAGACAGGGGGATTTTACCTCCGGAAAAACACAAAGAAAGTGCCAAAGCCCTAAGGAGGAAGCATACCTCTCATGTTTTTCCATGTCCCAACTGAGTCAGAAAATAATTCCTCATACCACTGACAATAATTTTTCCTTTTGAGTTTAGAAAACAGTAGAGTTCAGAGAAGACCCATGACTTTAACTCCTTGTAGCTTTTTAATCTGACACTGCGCATGTATGTCTTACTCATTTCTGAAGCATAAGACATGGCGAGGCCTAAACATGGAAAGCTTTTACATTATTTCCAAAACAGTCTTGCAAGTAGTAGTCACAAATCATCCATCCATAAAACAATTATTTTTCCTTCGAAAATAGAATCATATTCATCCATATTAACGAGTAACATTTTTAAGCCTCTCTTCACCCACCTGTTATTCATCGAGTAATGAAAGTAATAGTGTAAAGCTGTATGTGAGGAACAGTATTGACTCTAGAGATTTTTTTATCCAGGAGATAAAGGACAATTGAGTTACCTTTTTAGTCATATGTATGATCCAGATATTTGGATCATAAAACAAGTCTTTAGAGCAACTTTTCCCCTTTGTTCCCAACACTTCTGTTATTTATCCAATCAAACTAACGAAAAAGAAAGATAAAGGAGATTCATTGAATAGCATATTTCATTGAGAATTAAATTTCATTCATCTTTGACTGGCTTACTCTAGTTCTGTTCTAATTTTTTTCATTAGACACTATATTCATTTCTATTTGATTCTGTAACATATCACCACAAACATTGTATTTTAGAACAAAATATCTGACTTACTGTTTTGGAGATCAGAAGTCTAAAATGGCTTTTGTTGAGCAGAAATCTAGGTTTCCAGGGTGACATTCCTCCTGGAGAGTCTAGCGGAGAACCTTTTTCTTGCCTTTTCCTCTTCAGAGGCTGCCTGCATTCCTTGGCTCACTACTCCATTTCTCTATCTTCCAAGCAAGTGAGAGAACTACTGACATTTATCTGATTCTCATCCTCGCTCACCTTCCCTTGCATTTATAAAGACCCTATAATTACATTAAGCCCACCTGGGTAATCCAGGACACTTTCTCCATCTCAAGGTCAATTAAGGATGCTAATTTCTGTAACCTTAATCCACCTTTCTATATGGCCATACTGCAGAGGTCAGAAAGTTAGGTAGCTAGTCACACATGAGCGACAGGGGAACAAAGAAATAGAGGCTCAGCTCTGTAACCATAGAAACTTCCTTTGATGAACTTTCTTAAGCATCTCCCAGAAATACCTCCCTTTTAGGGTTATAAATTACTCCAAATCCTAGAGCACAAAGGCCATAAAAGCTGCTGGCCTAAACCAGCTACAAACACATGTGCAGAAAGTACTGCTCATAATTTCAGCCTCACTATTAGCATTTAATCTCGTGGCTATGCCTGGAAGTTCAGGAATCTAATTATAACAGACTGAATTCTGGGTAAGCACATGTGCATTAGGCAAAGTTTTATAGCAGCCAGGTGTCACTCATAGTGACCTCACTTGCCAATCACCTAGGAATGTCTTTAGGATCATCCCATTATGGCCCCCAAATATAACGCAAACTTCTCCCTCAATCTCCCCAGGCTGTTACCAGTCCACCCTCCTTAGGGGTATGTATCCTCATTTCCATGTGGCTAGCAGGTTTTAGGTTTGACATTACTTCACAACGTGCCTTTAATAAACAAATATTTCCTCATATTTACTGAGTTTAAATTCATTTCTTCGGCAGTGCAAAGGACTAAGAGGTTGTGTGTTACCAGAATTTTGATCGTTCCAACGGTAATAAGAATGTGGACATTTTTCAGTGGCCATTCCTCTGTCTATAACAGAAACCTTGATTCAGGTAGTACTTGATAAAGTGAAAAGTTTAATTTGCAATCTGATAGACATATTAGTTTATTGTGAAAGACTGAGATCTGTTTCTTTTATTACATATTTTTCTTAGTCAATCCACTTACTGTTATTTAGCTAATGTTTTCCTTCTTCCTAAGGCGGTTATGACCTTTATGTAGGTACTCCCCAAATTTCATATTTAATCATTTCAGTACAGTTTCTTTCCTCAAAGAGACTGCATATTTGTTAGAAATAAAACCGCTAGTTTGTTGATTCTAAGTGAATTGCTTGATTATGACAACTGGGTGCTGAGCCCATGGCTTTGGCTCCCACTTAATTAACACACTAAATTTTAGCATGTATAATGTGATATGGTCACATTAAAATTGTTTTAAAGAAATGTTAGGAGCTAATTTATCTGACTCTCCACATCCTGTATTATTTTTTTCTGAAATGCTCATAAATTATGACTATTTTAATTGGCCCTAGGAATACTCTTCTAGTGACACTTAAAAACAAACAAAAAATTTAGTGGACCTAAAGAAAGCGTAAAATATTAAATTATGTAGACTCCTTACAAACGTAAAAACAACAAGCTATAGATGAGTCCGAATTTTGCAATGTCATTATTTGTAAAGCAAAAGATATGTTACAGAAAATTATAGGTGCTTTGAAGATGCTCTCGTTTTGCTTTCCTAAATGTAAGTCATTTCGGTTTATTTGTTCCATCCTATGCTGACCTCATTCCTATAAGAGTTGTCTGAAAATAGAGTAGCATTTAAAGGGAAAAGGGGGAGAATAGAAATCGATATCTGTCTTAAGTGTAAATCATCAAAGAGATTCCAAACAAATGTTAAGAACGGAGAAGGTGAAGGACTTAGTTATTTTTAATCAAGTTTGTTTTAAATAAAAAGTGATTTGTGTTGCAACACGAAAACCTGATTTTCAAATACTTTGAGATCAGATGACAGCATGACATCTGGGTAAATGCTATTTTTTCAATCGCTAAATAATTTTAAACTGAACAAAACCTTTGCTCAACACAATCATAAAGTATTTCCACACATTTATTTCAAATTATTGAGTAGATATTACTCTGCATGAATTTCTCAAAAGAACTTCATCAGTGGCTTTTGTGAAGCACACATAATGAAACAATATGTATTATTTTATAGTATTCCTGTTAGTCATAGTATTTATAATAATACTTTTTATTAATATTACTTCAGAGGCCTCATGAAAGTAATGTATAAATATTTTATAGATTAGAAACTGAACACACCTTAAAAGGGACTTAAAGGTATGGAATAACATTGGTCAGTTGACGGTCCAGAAGTTTTCTCTGGATTCTTAAAAAAATGTATCTAGAACTCTGCTCTCAAAGATGAAATCTCACTTTGAACTGCTGTTCCATGAGTGATCCATTCGACATGCATTTATGCCACACTTTAGGCACTAACAAAAAGAGGAGAGTTCCCACTTTTAAATATTCAGAGTTCAGTGGAGAAAGAAAGTCATGTAGACAATTAGATAAGAATCTTGTAAATAATATAATGGAAAGGGAAGTACAGATGCAACTCAGAGAGCAAATTGTAACACCTTAGGTCTACACAACTCATGTTTAAACACATAAAAAAATTACAATGGGAATTTTTTTCTTCCTACCCTACTCAAAAATTAGCTAAACTATATGATTCTGGCAGAGAACAGTATTTTACATCCACATTTTGACCAGGCCAGCAACACATGGTCTAAAAGTATTGTTAGTGAACACTTTCTAAACCTGTGTTAATTTGATCCAATAAATTTCAGCTGATCACATTGAGTGCTGTATTTTCATGAAATACAAATAGTTGTAAAATAATTTTTACACTACGATATTATAAACATCTCAAAAACAAATTGACTCTTTTAAAAAAGTTTTATAAAGTATAATTTTACAAGAATTAATTGGCCATGGAAATGTAAATTAGCATGAGCCTTAGGCCCAAAACAAAAGGAGGTTATCAAGTGAAACAATAACATATCAGCCTCCTTTTACTGGACTCTAAGGAATGGGTATTTCGGAAGAAAATCACATAGCGCCAACCAAAAGATAAAAAAGCTTGCATTCTTAATAGGATAGTGATATGGGGCTGAAAGGAGGAAGGGACAAGTTGTTGAGGATCTTTATCAAAGCTAAAAATAACAAATATGATAAGTCAGGTTGTTTTTTGTTGTTGTTCTTTAGACTCCTACATTTGAGGAGACTCTAGGCTTAAGCATAGCCGTTGGGAGAACATTGGGCACCCTTAAAATGAGTTTACTTTTGCTTCAGAGCCATTGTGTAGAGATGTGCAGGCTGTGTACTATGCAACCCTACAGGCCTCATTTTGTATGATTCACTTTGTAGAATAATTTTCCAGAAGAGAGCAGTAAAGTTTCTTATGCCAGTCTATGGTTGTATTTCAACAGATGGAGTAATGTCTTGAGGAAGGGATGCTTCTTTTTGTTTTGCACATATGCCCCAGGTTACTCTTCAAAGGAATCTCATAGCATTCAATTAAATGCTAGAGGAAATTTTTTCTTTTATTTATTTTTGCTTTGATGTCAAATAGATAAACACTTGAAAATATATTGGAAAATAAAGTGGACAGTTCGGCCTTGACAAACACACATCAGAAAAGAGTTTGTCTTAGTACCAAGGGAGATATAGACATTGAAATTCCTCCAACCTTTGTGGCATTCACAGAAGAATAATCAAGGGAATTTTTTTAAAGAAAATGAATAGTTAAAATATGTGTACTGGACAAAATCTAGCAAAACCCTTCTGTAAAAGAACAATCCAGGGTTTTCTTAAGTCTCATAAAATTTTACTGCTGAAAATGCTCAAAAATTTAAAAAAATATATAGAGATGTGTTTAAACAAATAATATCATGGTGTGTGTGTATGTGTGTGTGAATATATACATATATATATATTACATATATATATGAAAAAATCCATAATGTATCCACTTCAGTGATTTACAATAATTAACATTAGTGGTATATTTTAGGCTTGATAAAGTTATGCAAAAAAAATTTAATAAACCCAGTATTTCTGATATTATGTGTTTTATGACTTTTTCTTTTCTACCAAGATCTACCTATTCACATCCTGTGGAAGGGACGATGTGTGGAATCTGTGTTAGAACACATACTGTTTTCATGATATTCTACATGTAAGTAGATTAAGAGGTATCATTTTTTTCTCATTATATTGGACACTTTTTTGTATTAGCTAAGTCTAAAAAATATAAGGAATCTAATTAGAAAAAAAATTTGACTTGAGAGATGAAAAGGAACTTGTATTTTATTTTAACATTCTGGACCCTTAGCCATCTTTGTCTTTAGAGGTTACAATAAAGAACTTCCACTTAATTAACTGACACTGCTGAACTGAATTAATGACAAGATCCCTAGCACCTGTTTTCAGCTTTCTCCAGGGAGCCAGTTGAGTGGAGAAGGTAGATTGAGAGAGTCTCAGTGGGCAAATGAATCCAGGAGATAGCAGAGGCTAATTTCTACTGTAAGACCTTCATTAGTCATCTGTTGAACATCAGTTTCTGAGTTGGGAATATATCTTTAGCAAGAGGTAAAAATGCCTTCCTTTAAATAAACCTGCTCAAATGTGCATGATATAACATTTTCTTTGACAAGAACACTTAAGATTTAAGTTACTTCAGTCCTGTCAATAGCAATAAAATAAATGTGAATGCCAGAGGTCTTGCTTTCAAAAATTTTATTGTACAAAAGTTAACTAAGAGGAAATCAGTATTGGTTAACACTTATTTCCAGACTATTAATATGACTGAGCCCAATCTCTGACACTGCTTCCCTTTTTATCCTTTATAATTAATTCCATAGATGGTAAGAACATGCTCCCTCCTTTCACAAGCGTCTAATTCTTTCATAGCCAAAGGACTAATTCTTTATTCACTTGGATGAACTGAAAATAACTAAAGATCAAAGAAAAAAAATCTCAATTGCTTTGTGTAAGTAAAAAAAAAAAGTCTTGACTATATTTCAATTTCAAGAGTGAAACAATGAGAGAGATGAAACGGTTTATGTCCTTAGGAGCTTCCAATGAGTAAGAGCTCACTGCATGTATTTCCATAACCTGTGACATTTTTTTTTTTTCTGAAAGCAGCTTCTAAGAATGTCCATTTCTCCTGAGGGCCTGCGCAATATCAATCTGCAGCCTGATTTATTGTTGGGGAAAAGGAACAGGGCTAAACTAGAAATTTTAATCAGCTGTGGACCTGAAGGGAGCCAAAGAAAGCTTACTTTAGTCATACTTAATGGACCCTGGTAGAAGGAAATGTAAAAGTGCCCTATGAGAAAGTATGTCCAAGATGGGTTTTCAAGACTCCCATTGATTAAAAAAAATCACCAAATAATCAAGGAAAAGTCAATATTAGTAAGACTAAGCAAAACCAAGCAATATTTAACCCTCACTCCCCCACAATGAAGATTTGAAGTGTCAGATACAGAGCATAAAATAATTACATATGAAATGCTTAAAGAAAATAAAAGAGAATCACAAATAGGAGTAAAAGATATAATCCAAAGTATAAAACAAATATAAGAAATGAAAATGTTGGAAATGAAATGTATAACTTTGGGGAAGGAAGTGTCAAAAAACAGATTAAACACCAGATTAGACACAACTGAGGAGAGAATAAGTTATCAGGAAGGTAGGATATAAGTGACCAGAAGCAGTTCAGAGGAACACATGGATGGAAAACATATAAAGAGATATAAAGTTTCAATTCAGAAGAATAGAGAAAACAAAGGAGAGGTATATTAGAAAAGAAAATAGGTAATTTTTAGAATTTGTAAAAGATAAAAATTCATAGATATTGAAGTAAAGATATAAAAAAATCCACATTAGACAAAATTTAGTAAAACTGTAATATGTCAATGTAAAGAGAAGACTTTAGCAAGTTTAGAGATAAAAGACCAATTAATTTCAAGAGAACTATGTTTAAAAAAATAGAAGACTTTTAAAGAGTAACTAGTAGTCAGTGGAATAATGGAATGAATTTCAATATGAGAAAATCATTGTCAACTTAGAATTTTGTATCCAAAAAAACTAATTTTCAAAAAAGAGTATAAAATAAATAAATGTGCAGGAAAACAATGCTAAGTGCTTACTTAAAACAGAGTTAAAGAATTTCTAAAGGATGTTCTTTAGGCAGATATAAAATGATTATAGGAAAAAAAATCGAGATTCAAGATGAAATGGTGAGTAAAGACATAAATAAGTTTGTAAATCTAAAAATATAATAACTGCATAAAATAATAATGTTTTCTGATATGTTATTTTACAAAAACAGAAGATAGATATAAAATATTAGACAAGTACAGCATATAAATTAGGAAGGCAGGGGGATGCTATTAAGTGTTCTAAGTCACTTGAACTGTCTGAGAAGGTGTTTACGCCAATAACCTTAGATTTTCTTGAGTTAATTACAGACGATAACATTCAAGGTTAACAAATTATTAAAATAATAGGAATAGAGTATATAAATCCAAAAAGAGTATATGTGTATGAAACAGTTGAAATGAAAATAATTAAAGGAGGTAATGAAACAGAAAAGTCATAGAAAGTGAAATAAACATATGACAGAGATGAGCCTAAATATCTCATGAATTATAATTTGTGTAAGTTTGCTACAGAATTACACTTCAGGATAATTAAATTGCCCTAGTTAATGAGAGCAAATTCTTGTTTACAGAAAAATGCCAAGCTAATAAATACACTAAAAGCAATAGAAGTTTTAAAGGCAATAGAACATCCTAGAGTGTCAAAGTAACACCATAACACCACATAGATTATTTTCTAATTACAAAGAGGAAAATTTAATTTTTCATAAAGATATTAGTTTCCATTACCCTAACCAGGGGGTGCCTAATGTTGGGGTATACAAACATTACATGGCTCCTAACATGATATAATTCAAAATTTCAAACATTAGTTATAATAAATTTTTGCCAAAACTATTTCAATTAAATCTAATTAAGGTGTTATTTCTAACATCTGATCATTGGGAAGGTTTGGATACTGGAAATTTTGATGAGTTGATGTCAGAGTCTTGAATCTAAAATATACAGGGCAGGCCAGCAGGCTGGAACTTAGGTAGGATTTTTATGTTACAGTCTTGAGGCAGAATTACTATTATTTATTTATTCTTTTTCCCAGGAAACCTCAGTCTTTGTTCTTAAGGCCTTCAACTGATTAAGTGAGGCCCACCCACATTAAGAAGAATAAGCTGCTTAAAGTCAACTAATTGTAAACATTAATCATGTCTAAAAAATGACTTTACAACATCTAATGTCTGACCAAACAACTAGGCAGCATAGCCTATCCAAGTTGACAAAAAATTAATATCACAGGCATATAATGGGTTTTTGTCTTGTTTGGGGGTTTTCTTGCTATGTATGAAAATGTTTTTTTAAAAAATATAAATTAAAAATTGTGATAAAATGTTTAGAATTTTCTTTGAAGCACTTCAAAAATGAATAGTTTTAAATAGACTGAATTTTCATATTAGGTTCATATAAATCTAGCTACATGTTATTTATAAAAGACAACCATCATGGGCATGTAATGGTTCAAAGCAAAGAATGATGTACCAAGTAAATACTAATATAAAGAAAGCTGCATTAACAATATTAATGTGAGATAAATTAGATTTTAAGTTTAAAAGCTTTATTATATTCAGAAAGGGTCCCTACATGTAATTATCTATTCTAAACCTGATAATGATAATTACATATTAATAATTCTAAACTTGAAAGTACCCAATAAAAACAGCCTCAAAATACATAAAGCAAAATTGAAATAATTAAAAAATAAAATTGACAAATTCAACCGATCTCTTACAATTATTCATAGATGAACCAAAGCATAGTTTGATAAAGGCATAAATAAGACAAGCAACAAAATTATAGGCTTGATTTATTAGACATAAAATTATCTTTCATTCTAAAAAATAATTTCCTCACTATTCCTTTTAATTTGAAGTTTCTATTATAAGATAACTACATTTGATATCTGAGGATACTTTTGGATCTGACACTTATTTAGATATACTATGATTAGAAATGTAGTTGTGCTCTTAGGTTAAAACTCTAATGATTATTTCATGATAAAATTGCTATTAGTTATTTCCAAAGATGTTAAGTTTCAAAATAAGATTCAATATATGAAATGGTTTCATGTAATTTATTAGAACTTTGAAAGGAATACTTTTAGATTTCAAATATTATATTTGATGCTACATTTTTAAAACTTCCTTTATTCTAAAATTATTTGTCATTTTTTCTCACTTGTTGAAGTAGTGATTAAATCAAAATACTATCCAAAGATAAATAAGCGTTTGAATTTCACTTTGAATCTCCAAATTTTTTAAAATCTTATTTGAGTTATAAAATGCCAATTAGGTAAAAGTATTTCCAGAACACATTTGGGTGCTCAATATTTTCTTGAGGATCTGCAGGAGAAATCAACAAGACTCAGGACTCTACTGATGCTAAGAAACTTAGAAAATTACTAGACACTTTGGGTTTATGTGACTTCTATATAGTTTATATCCAATTTTTGATAATATTTACCTCATTCATCAAGCAAGGATCATCAAACAGAATATTGCATTACTGATTCAATGGGGATTCTAATTATTTCTAACTCTCTCATATCTTTAATATGTTTAGTTTTCCAATGAAATGAAATGTTTCTATGAATGATGTATTTTTCCACTGGACAAACATTACTAGTAGATGGCCCTTTTATTTATCCTGAATCTGAGAGTCACTATCAGTTAGACTGCAGTGGTAAAAAAAAGACCTACATTTGTATAAAGAAGCTATGTGTGTATGTATTTGAGTGTATCTAAGTTATGTGTGTTTTTAATAATATTTCATCTATGAAGAAAAGGCCACTTCAGTATGTTTTCTTTGGTTTATTAAAAACATAACATTTTTTGCATTATGATTCTAATAAAGACATAATATATTCCCTCTATAACAAAGTAGATTCCTGGGAAAATCGACAGAATTATCTATGTATGTTAATTATTTTCAATATATTATTTTTGTTAAAAACTTTGTGTTGTCTCTTGCTTTGAAATACATATGTTTCTAAGAGGGTAAAAAACAAATATTATTCACTGACTTCTACTTCAACTCTGAGGAATTGCACAAAGACTTAGAAAAAGGGTTAATGTGTTTTTTGCAATCAATCAAAGAATATGATGGCATTTTCAGGTGGATCACATAAAAAGAAAGAACAAAATTCTCCTAGGACCTGTTGCTCTTTTTGAAGTTTTCTATATTCGTTAAAAATGTTAATAAAACTGACTTGTCTTTTAATCTCACTAAGTCACTGCTAGGTCAGAACAGCATTTGAATTCGAGAATCAATTCTTGCAAACATGGTCATCTTGATGTCAAGAACATAACTAAAAAGTTATATTCAGAATTGAAGCAATTCAGTATATTAAGCATGCTTTTAATGCTTATATTATAAACAGCAACATAATCATTATTGTTTTCTATATTTTTATTTTATGCGGTCTTCTAGCAGCTTAGCAAATTAAAAAATTAAAGGGGTCTATAATCAGAGTTTACATTTTGCAACCATATTAGACTGTATTTTAATTCAGTTGAGTTCTCATTATGTTCATACAATTGGAAGATGCTACAAAAAAGAGAAGATGAGCAAAGTGTCATCATTGTTTTCAAGGACGTCTAGAGGTGAAAGCAGACATACATAAAACTATAGAGTATATGCTAACAGGGTAGTTTAAAATAAGTTGCTCAATTAGTACATACAAAGCAGAAATTAATTTGGCAGGTAATCAGAAAATTTTATGAAGAAAGAGGTTTCTGTTAAAATTTTGGATATAAAGCATAACTACCTTCAGTTTTACATATACACATGAAAAATAGAGGAGATAAACATTGAGGAAATTTTTAGTGAATAGAACCATGAGTTATTTAGGTTGAATGTACTTATTTCTGCCCTTTAAGCAACATCTAGCTTTTTAAAATTATTCTCTCATAAATCATTCTAACCAAAGTAAATGCTTTATGCCATCAAATTTTAACCAGAGGAGTCATTTCTTCTACTGACTTTCTGTTCTTTCTCTTAGACTAAGCTATTGATAAGATGCTACAGCCAGAGATATATTATAAAATTTTTTTAGCATAATGGTGAATAGTAAGTTTCAATATTGCACAGCTATAAGACTCATTAGGTTCTAACATCCTGAAAATGGGATATAGACATTTTCTGTTTCTAAATAAGAGGACTATAGCCTAGCCTATTTTGTTCATATGGCTACATTTTAAATCTTGTGGAAATAGAATATAACGTCTATTTGCATCATCTATCTGTGTGTATATCTTCTAGCTTTATTTTTTTAATTGATTTTGTAATAGAATAATTAGGGCCAAATGTTTTCTAGAAATAGAAATCATGTGTCTATGTTTTCCAGATTAAATGGAAGAGGGGTTTGCAGTGATTTTTGATTCAATGCAAGTTGCCTTATAATTAACACATAAAAATGATAAATACAATAGCTTTAAAATTATTTTAAAAATAAGGAAGTTTCTCTTTTTTTGCAGTGGAAAGATAGTTCAAATTAGAAAAAAAACCATGTATTTATTTAAAAACAAAATATAAAAACAAACAAAAAGCTTTAAAACATTCCATTAAAATTGAAAAGTCAATTGAAATTTGAGATTAAAAAAAAAACCAAAGAATTAGTAAACAAATACTTAAAAAGCTCTTAAAAAGTTTTAAAAAGACAACAATATAGGAAAAATAGGCAAAGGATATAAAGACAGACTTTAAAAATTCCAAGAAACATGCAAAATTATGCTCAACAAAGAAAATTATGATTAACTCAATAGCAATAAAATATACAAATTAAAAGCAATTAGGTATTTTTCACACAGGAGACTATCTACAAGTTTAAGAATATTACACTACCAAAGCTTGCAAGAATTCAGGGAAATGAGAGCTCTTCATATACCAGGGCCTAAAATATGGTGAAATCATTAAAAAGTTTCCAGTAGAATTTTCTAATGTTTTAAGTGTCAGTTTCTTTGATCAATAAATTTCACTTTTAGAGATTTCTAAAAGATGGTTGGTTCAAAATCATTTTTAATGAGAGAAACTGAAATCAATCTAAATGGCCATCAGTATAAGAGTAGCAATATGCATTATTATATGAATATATCATAGGAATCTATATACTAGAAAAATAATAAATGATCTACATATACAATGTTATAAATTATTTCCTATACATAGTATTAAATAAAAAGACCACAAAATATCATCCTATTTTTTAAAAAATAATATCTATGGTCTATGAAATTGTGATTGGAAGGATGCACTAAAAGTACTATGATCGCCTCTTGAGTGAGGACATGGATATTTGAAGAAAATAAGTTTATGCTTTATATACATTTTCATTCTATACATCTTTAGAAAAAATATGGTATTCATTGATATCTGTGCTATAAAAATGAAACAACAAAAAAGGTATATAACTTTGGAATCCATTTAAATCACTGCTTGTAAGAAAAACTTAGATTAATCTTTTTTTCTTTATTTCTGTTTTTCTAAAAACTTGAAACCATCTTTAAGACATAGAAACAAGATTTCTCTAGATACCATAGAAATGTGACTCAGAATTAAGAGAAAATTAAACAGTTTTTGATCAATAAATTTAGTTTCTTTAGTGATCAGTGTGGACAAATAAGTAGGCCCTTTATGATTGTGAGAGAGTGGAAGCTTTGGTTAAAGAAAAATGTACTATAAGTAATATCTACATGATAACAGCAGTTGTGATTTTACATAGTTATCTCTTTTGAAAACAATATAATGTATAAGTAGAAATACATGAATATTATTTTTATAAAATGTAGCTTAATAACTTTGAAAACAAATCTAAATGTATAATTCAGTGGTTGGTATCTTGGGGTCTTGTATTTAAGAATAATCTTTAGAACTAATGTGTAAGCTTCTTTTGCCATATTAAAACTCTGCTCTGTTTGATATGACAGTTGAGTGAAATGTCAAACTATTTCTAGATGGTCTTAAGAAAGACTAGAAAGGATAAAGGAAAGAAATCAGGCCAAATATATACAAACCAACATTTTAAATAGAGGAAGAGACTCAATTAAAAACTCTGTAGGCCAGTTTAAACCCATGGTCCACAGACCTCTTAACAGGTCCTTGGATAAAACTGAGTATATTAACCTAAAGTAAATATGATTATCAAAATTTCTAGTAGAAAACTACACAACTAGCCCTCTTAAGTTATATGTTTTAGTTGTGGTTATTCATTCTCTAAGATGTCTATAAAATTGAACATCGTCAGGTAACCAAATCATGAAATTTAAACATTTTAGGATAGTAACAACCAACAGAACATTCACCATGCATCTTTGAGGGAATAAAGTACCTTCTTCATTTGTGGTAGATAAAATGACTCAATACGGTAACATATAAACAATAATCTCACTACTGAAGCAGCTTATTTAAAATGTTTTAATAACTATAGATGGCATTACAATGATCTTATTGTAAGAAAGTGAGATGAAGGTCATGGTTTGAAAACTATATAAATAACTAATTGCCAGCCATGAGTCTAGGCAAAAAACAAAAACCAAAAAACAAAAACAGCAAAAAGAACCATGGTCATCCTTATGCGTAAAGAGGAAAGCTATTTTTTATGCTGAGTTTCTGTTCCAAGTGAAAGGAACCAAGCAACTTAGTATGTTTATATTTGAATAATAATAATTCATAGTTAGAAAGTGTTTTCACATACTTAATCTTGTTTGATCTGAACATTTTAAAGAAGGCAAGGCTTATTGGCCCAGAATACCAACAAGGAAACCGGATTAGAAATGACAAACAATCTGTCCACAGTCACAGTACTAGGAATGGTGAAACAAGAGTAGCACCCAAACCTCTTGATACTTAATCTGGTGTGTTCCCAGCTGCTTGTGTTATGAACCTTGATGAAGAAGGTCCAATGGCATTGAGAAAACCTGTCATTAGTGCAAAGTGCAAATAGTCTTGATGAGAAGAAATTGACCTTTACCTCTCCCTTCTGTTTGTTTATATATCAAACTAGGTGTAACAGAATGGTAAAATAGGACTCTTTCAGTTGTAGAACTCCAAGAACAGGTATGAACTCCTCCTCACTGCAAAGCAAAGTGCTAGATAGCCATGTAGCAATGACAAAACAAATATCTGAAAATCAGTTTTATGTCCTTAATAACTTCCTCTTATAAAGGATTTAAAAGGGTTGAAGCAAAAGAGGCCAGCAGGTTTGCTGGCTGTTTGTTGGCCCTCTGGGAGATCATATTTAAGAGAGTTGAGAGGTGCTTTAACAGCTGCTCAATGACCTTGAATATGTCAAAGCCACAGCTAGTCCAGGGTGGAGAGGAATGAATGATGGAAGAGAGAAGGCAACCACACATTAATTCTCTCATTGCTGGGCTGACTTGGGGGAGTAAGAAGTTATAAATTTGATGTAAATTTAGGGTTTTTATCATTATCTTTCAGTGGAATGTGTGTGTGTGTGTGTGTGTGTGTGTGAGAGAGAGAGAGAGAGAGAGAGAGAGAGAGAGAGAGAGAGAGAGAGAAGTAATTAGAGGATTGTTTTTAAGTCTCAGAATGGCTAGCAAAGACTTAAAAACCTCACACTAGTTTTTATCCAAATAGTGGGTAACGGGACATCCTTGGAGTATTTTTGAACAAGCATTTGTTTCTTGGAGGTGGCTTTGAAAAATGAAATTTCTTTTTGATGACATTTTATGAACCTTTGTGTTCAATGCAATGGTAATGAACAGCTAACATGTCTAGAGCAGAACTCTTGACTCCATTTTCTCCCATCAATATGATTGATCCAATTTCTTAGGCCAAAAATTTCAATGTATACTTTCACACCTCATTTTCAATACTTCTTACACCCGATCTATCAGAAAGTTCTGATCTCTATCTTTAACATATATAATTGGAATCGTTACATCTTACCACTTACATCACCCCATATTCGGATGCCTCTCATCACTGTCCAACTACTGACCTCACCCCCACATTGGGCTCCCCACATTGGGCTCCTTGTTTTGGTAGAACCCATTTTCTATAGATCAGCCAAAGTTACCAATTAACACAGAAAGCACGTCACAAAACCTGCACATTGAAAATTCCCCAACAGTGTTTTATTCTACTTAAGTAAACTCCAAACTTCTTTCCATGACTTAACCCTCCTATATGATCTTCTCTTTCCCTGTTATTTCATTTCTAATTCTGCCCCCTCATACCCATTCTGTACCCACACTGGCCTCCAATGCTGTTCCTTTGACAGATCAAACCCATTTCTTCCTCAGGGCTTTTCCCACTTGCTATTGTCCTCTGATTGAATTTGTTTTTTCCAGATATTCTAATTGTTGGCTGTTATTATTCATTCATATTATATCTGTTTTCAAAAGTCATCTGCTTAAAGGGTGCTTCTTTGACCATCCTCTATCCTAATTGTTCTTTATCCATTTTCAGAGTATTCTCTTCATAGCACTATTGTTCTCTTAAGCATGGGTTTTTGAAAATGTAGGCACTTACGTATAATCTATATTCCACACTAGAATGTAAGTTCAGGGAAGGCAGAATCTTATTCACTGGTGTGTTCTCAGTGTCCAGAGTAATTTCTAGCTTAGAGTAGGTATTCAAAAAATATTTTTTAATAGAAAGAATGACTAATGATAAGTAGGAATTTCTGAAGTTATACATTAAATCAAGTTAGAATTTTTGCACATCTGTAGATATCTTAACTAGAAAAAGTAATATAAATTAATTTTCATATAGTTTGTGCTTCATTTTCTACAGAAAAAAATTATAGCTAAGTTATCTGACAACAGAGGAAGAAATAGTTAGCCTTCCACTTGGCTATAAAATATCACAAAGTTCTCAATAAGGTTATTCTCTGCCTAAGGCAAGAGAGAGACTCATTGGTAATTATTAATCCTGCATTTCTAAAATGTCAGTTAGACTTGCCAAATACCTGAAATTAAAACTTTATGTCCCTGTGCAAAACAATGATATTGAGACAAACAGGCTCACTGTTTCTCTTAAAACTGTGTCCTTGAATAGCAGAAAAAAAAATATTGGCAATCCTGCCATGAAGTACCCTAGACACCTTGACAATTAAGCCAGTCAAAGCCGAGAATACAGTGAAAGTAGACCAATTCAGTAGGACATCTCTTTTCCTTGAAAGTGCAGGTGTGACCACAGTAAGAATCATTGAAAATTTGCTGAGAATGCATTTTTGGTCTTGGATTGCTCTATCATCTATTGGCTCAGATAAAGGAGACAGACAAGAAATTCTAGATAAAACATTCTAGATAAAAAAATAAATAAATAAATAATTTGTACATTTGTAAAAACCTATAGCTGTTCTAGAAAGTAGGTCCCTATTTTTAAATTATAAAGGTAAACAAATTATCACATCGAGAGAACAATGTCAAATTCTGACACACTAAACACACTTGCGAAGGTTAAACTTTCAGTGTTATAGCCCCAGAAACACACCATATAGTTATATACTGAAGAAAGTGACCCCATTATTATGTGGCCAAAACTCAGACTACCTTTACTTATATATGTTAATTTGAGAGTCCACTGTTCTAGGAATTGAGGATTGGGGGTTAGGGGTAAATAATGCCATGTCCTTCCCCTGAGGAGCTCTTTCAAAAGGGATCATTTAACTACAGTGCAGTAAATACTGAAACAAAAACTTTGGATATACCTCCAAAGGACAATAATGTAGGGGACACTTGAGAATTCCTGGAAAAGTGGACATGAGAAAAAAATGTACAAGGCTTGATTTAGACTTAATATCCTTAAATAAAACACTAGTTTTGAGTTATAAACCAACAAAGAAGGAAAAGGGGATTTCAAGAAGTGAGGATAGCATAATTAGAGGTTCTAAGGTGTCAAATGTGAGATGCCAGAGAATTGAAAGCCTCTGCACTTCTGGAGTGTAAATTTCTAGGCAGGTTTAGTGGAAGATGAGGCCTTTACTAGAAATCTCAGGTCTGGTAAAAGGCCATTACACAATAGTTGTGATTAGCGGGAGAATCAGAGTTCTTGAAAGACTGTACTTTAGAAATCTAGTACCCATTTACGTATATCACTATATCCTGGCCAATTGTCATAAACATAGCTGCACAGAAGTAGATAATCTTAGAGCAAAGGGAACACAAAGGACACCCAGTCATGGCTGGTGAAACAAGAGAAACTGGGAGGTACCAAGATTCAAAAGCATAACTGCCTACCACTATTATGTAGATTACTAGCAAGTTGAGTTTCTCACAAATGAAATCTACAGTCAGTCAACACAGATTTAATGAGACAACGTTTTCAGAAAAGTCCGTACTGACAAACAGGAACCCTGCTATATTTCTTCCCAGATGATCAAACAGTGAAAAGTAGACTGTGGGTACTTTAACCACCACTGTATAATCAAAAACTACAATACCTAGCATATTAGAGGTGCTGGAGAATTTGTTGTTGAATGATTAAGTGACTTAATGACCTTATAAATTAAATTAGTTTGAAGTTGAAGAATAAATGGAGAGAATGCGCTCCATGGCAAGAAATAAATCAGGAACGCCTGAAGAGAGAGGAAAAACTTATTGAAAGAATTATGAGTTCAGTATAGTTCTAGTGTTCTTAACCATTTTAGGAGAGGAACATATATTTGAAATAGACCCTGGAGAAGAAAGAAGAGAGGTTCGTAGGGAAGAGAGATGGCTCGGTGCTGCTGTACTAGTGTGGAGGGCTCATGGAGATAATGAGCATGGAGATGGACTATTTTTCGTAAACATATGACTTTTTCTCCATAACACAGAGCAGCCTGGATATGGAGGAGAGAGCTATTTTCACAAACAGTTTATACTTGTTCTAATAATGTTTACATTTTAAAATTTTAACAAGTGATTATCAGAAGTATTTAAATTTGAAAATGTATTTTTAATATCACGTGTTTTAGATTGATCAAATTATAAGATAACTCAGTGGAAAAAGTAAAATGCTTCTTTATATATGACCTATTTAAAATAAATTTTTAGAAGAGATAAGTTTATTATTAAAGACTTAGAGACTTCTTTGTACTTTATTTTTAACCTATGGCTTTAGTCCTTGGAATAAAAGATTTATATTTTCTTAAAAAAATGGAAATACTGTTTTATATGATAAAGACACCAAACATTTTCTTGAATTTAATTATTCAGGTGCAACATTTTAGATCTTAAAAAGAAAGTTTATTTTCTATACTATGAAAATAAACATAATAATAGGAAAGATGTATATGAGGCTTTTACATATTTTTTATACAACTGTACTTTGGTAGTTTTAAAAAAGTTGTCCTGTCTCTTACTCATATCATAAGATTTAATAGTGAATTAATCATTTGTACACCAGGGGAAGATGGCTGGATCAATAACAGAATTATAGTCTCTACTAGGACAATGTTTTGATAAGTACACTTTGGATAAACCTCTTTTATGAACTGAGTCATATTTCTTAAAACATGAAACCAATAAGCATTAGATTTGGTTTGAAATAAGAGTGATCTCAGAATCACATCTGACCAGTCTAACCTAAAGTATGCCCATCTATACATCCATATCTATGCAATAAGCCCATCTAATACATTATTAACACAGGCTGAAAATAATAATGGACCAAGAATTAATTTTTTATGTGCAATATGAATCCTTGATCTTGTACCTCCGAAGAAGCAAATAAATTCATCTAAGCTGGCCAAGAGTTTGAAAGCAAAACTAATGATTAAAAAAAATGTAATCTAATTTTGAACACTTTATTGGTGAAGTCAAATTACTAAAACGGTTCACAACAATGACTTTTACAAATTTATAATAAATGTGACAATAAGCACAAAGGAATCATCGCATTAACACTGAGCGGTTTTCTATATTGTGCTTGATTGCATCATGTCTTTCCAATATAATGTCTATTTCACAAAGGTTTTAAAGGAGGCAATAAAGATGCTGGAAGAAAGCTCAAATGTTTTCAACTAGGTAGCTGGTTGATATTCTAAAATCGCAGAAACGAATGGTTGGTACACTATAGTATTTTGCAAAGCCTTGTCTCTATCCATAAAGAGCATGTGTGGCATACCGGAAATCAACACTAGGGGAGGGTTCTTGAAAACAGTGAAATCTGGCTTTGTATAATGAGCTGAGAAGTATCTCCATTTACAACCCAAACACACACACACACACACACACACACACACACATGCACATACACACACACACACAGAAAAAAAATCCCCATATACACGTGTTTGATTTTTAGGGAACACACACAGCTCTTGCTAAACATAAACATTAGAATTTTTCCTATATGACCCCAAAGCCTGCAAGGTCCACAAGGGCAAGGCTTTGTTTTAAATGCATCATGTGTTCCCAGTGAAAAGAATCATATAGGGTCTTTATCAGGATACGATGAATGTTTTTGCATATTTCTTTATTTGAATGTAAACAACAATGACAAGCTGACAATCAAAGAATTACATTATTTTGTTGTTTTTGTTTGAACTATTATATGGAACACTAACAACCTATTTGTAAGAATTCAGTCATATTAGAAGAGACTCAAAATTTTTCCGAGACAAAATTCTGACAGTCTATAGTGGTGGATGTGCAAGTCGTTTATGAAGACATATTATTTTAGAGAGTGCCTTAATACTTAATTTGAAAGTAGCTTTGCTACTTGTTAGCGGTGTAACCTTAGATAATCTACCATTTGAACTTTTAAAGGCTCAGTTTCCTCTTTTGTAAAATGTGGAGATTAATTAATAGTATATATTTTTTTTAATTGTGAGAATCTAGTATATGCCATGTATTTTGTACCATTTTTAATAATAAAATAGCTATTCTTTGGCAGTTTACAACACATTCCCCTTATTTTTCTGCAATGGTAGGCTTTCTCTGCTGATTCAGGACGTGAATTTTCCTAAAATCAGACAGTGAGCATTATATTAAATAAAATATGTCATCCAATCTTTATTGTCATTTTCATTTATATGATTATTAGAGAATTATTTTTGCATATTTTATGTGTTTACATATATATTTCAAATTATTTTTCTCTTCATTAGCTTATTTTTCAATAGTAAGTTTATATGATTTATGATGCATATCTATATTTAATGATATTGAAAAGTTGCCTGCTGTATTTTTTCAAGAATACTTTCCCATTTATACTTATTTTAAAAATTTTGGAAAGTCTGTAATCCAGGCTATTTAAGTCCTCTATATTTCCTTCTAGTAAGTTTCTTATTTCTTTTTTAAATATTTAAATTCTTATTCACTTAAAAGTTTTATTGGTGTAATATGATTATAATTTTGTTTTAAAAATTATCAATTATTGTTCTAATCCAATATACAAAATTACACTTTCTCATAGTTTGAACAACCACATTATCTTAGAATAAAGTCTTTAAATTTGTTCCGTCTCATTTTGTACTTTTAAAATTTATTGTATGTGTATATCAAGTATATACTATTTTGACTCATGGCTCTTCAAATATGTTTCTTCTGAATTCCTTTTTTCAAAATGTATTTAATTCTTATAGCACATCATTCCATTCAGATGAATTTTAAAGTTATTCTAACACATTTCAGTAAATCACTTTGATGATTTTAACTATCATTAAAATATATTCACAGATTTACTTAAATTGATATCATTATAATGTGTCTTCTTAGATGAGAAATTTGATCATGTTTCACTATAAATATATTTTATAAATAGGATATTGGTTCTAAGTAACTTTGGAATAATTTTCTTTAAAGAAGACTGTATTTTTGGCCTATGTTTATTATCAGACATTCTCATTATAATCTTTAATAACAGTTTAGTAAATTTTGTTCCCAAACATAAAATTGTTACAGAGCAAAACATACTAATTTTTGAGGAATATAATAACTGTTTATATACATTTATAGAATTGTTAATTATGCAATTAATAAAACAAATCAAAGAATTAAAAATGTATTGAGTGAATCAATTCACAAGTATATTTAAAATCGCTATCATGAATTTTTTCCAATATTAAAAATTTGAATTGTTTTTCTAGGAAAGAATATGTTAAGAGACATAAATATGTGCCAGTTAAGAAGTATTCTTCAGAGAACTTTCTGACCATTGATTCAAGAATGAATCTGGGTCTAGCTTTTTTGGTCTAATTGATTCAATGATCTGTCTAGTCAGAGATACCTGTGTTAACAAAAACTTCCTTTATTTGCTAATCATGAGACTGCATCAGCCGATAAAAGATGAGTATTCATTCCATGGAAAATTATAATTCAAATAATTCACTGATAATTCTACCATAGAACATTTAAACATTGTCTTTTACTCATTGATCTCCATCCTTATTATATAGAACCATAAAAATGGGTGTGGCTTGTCTATATATAAGATTTGCAACTTCTGAACTACACTACTTTTTCGGATTATTAGGATGATTGATGTATTTGTATTTCGAAAAGAGATAAATCATTACATACATGATCCCTATCCGATCTTTATAGATTGTTTTTAAATGCTCAGTCATTAAATTTGTCAGACACAGTTTTGTTCTCTCCTTTGTTCACATTGAAGTTAATTCGTAAAATAAAAAAAAAATAGTATTAACTAAAAATAAAGTTTGGGGATACACATATCACTCCATTGCAAAATGCTTTTTAAACTTTGTCCTTGAAGATGAATTTACAAGCAGATATAACCAACTTAATTGAAGTGTTTTAACCAGTTCCAAGTTTTCTGTTTCATAGCTGCTTTAAAAAGGTTATATAAAGCTGTTTTACTGCTATAGACTTTGAATTCACAAACCACTAAGTTCCACTATAGTGAACATGTATTATCATTTCATAAAACTCATTCAGCTTCACCATTCCAGTAAAGATATGACAAGGCTGTTTATCAGTAGGTAATAAGACAGATAATTTAACTGTACAAGCTCTAATTGGTCTAATTCACTAACTGACCTCTCACCACTTGATTCACTAGTACAATTGAGCTCTGATAAAGCCTTTAATTGTAAATTGCACACAGCTGTGAGCTGCTTCTCACGCTGGCACAAAAACACTATCATCGACTGTTTCATCTCTGCGACCTGCTAATTTGGAGCATATGTAACTGTTTTTAATGCTGAAGGCTTGACATACCACAAACAGCAGATGTTGCAGCTGCCCCTGAGACGCTTTATTTAATTCAATTACGTCTTTTGGAGATATGTAAAAAAGCTAGGCAAGATGAGAGAGGGCAGGAGAATGTTAAAAATGGAGCCCCTGGTTGAGGCCCAGGTGGCTCGATAGGCAAATGATTGGGTGAATGTCTAAATGATCTTTTTAATTGAGTAGACTGACGGCTAATCAGGGTCATGAAGTGTTATCACACTGATGAGCTGAGTGGAGCCCTGGGCTGCTCTGCAATTAATGCCGCTTTTGTGAAAGGAGAAAAAAGAAAGATAATGTATACCATCTGGCAATTGTTTATGATAAAAGCAGCAGTTTGCTGCAAATTCAAGTTAAATGCTATTCATAACATTATTTTTGCTGCTGCTGAGGGCAAGGACATGAAGCCCAGGCCTTTGTCTGACTTCTCATTCTCCTTCTCAACCAAAACACTCATTTTCTTCCACGTGTGTTATTATTAATTATTTGGCTCTTGCTAATGTATGGCCTGAATGATTCCCTGTTTGATATGCCAATAAAAAGGCCAGCATATACTTCTTGGAATCTACTTCAACTTTCATGCCAGTGTATCCGATTACAATAAAACAAAACAACAGTTAATGTCACAGCCCAAATCCAGAGAAAACAAGTCCAGTTTTCTTTTTGTCTTAAAAAGCTTGTCTCTTTGGCACCTATGTGATTAAAAAGAAGAGGGGGGTGATGGAGTCTTTAACAACAGTGACAAATGTCTACGTGAAGTGACTTTTTTTTTTTCCAGCCTCAAGGAGGTCAGCATTTGCAAACTTTAAGCTGAGAGAGATTATTCAAAACCATCCAATATTTTCACTCTTTATTTATCACTTAAGATGTGTGAGATTATCATCAAAATTGACACAAAGGTAAACTTAAAATAAAATGTCGGTTCATCGTTAGCGTGAGAGGTGTACACAGGTCTCTCAGACACAACACCACAAGAAATAAATGTGCTTTCATTTTGAATTGCTGACAAGACCAAAAAGTAAGTAGTCAAAAAGAGAGATTTTTAGCAAAAGCTTTAAAAAGCTCAACTATCACTGTCACTTTCACTTCAAGTTATCAAAGTATACAGGGACATATGTATTCAGGAGTATAACGTGAGAAAATAAAACACAGCCTAAAATCAAGGAATTAACTTCAGAGTGGTAAAGTGAACTTAGAATTCAAAGACAGGTATATAGTTTATGCAGTCAGACTCCATGATTTTTAACTTGTTGGTGGCTTCAGACTCAGTCGAGGTAAATGCTGGCCTTAAAAGTTATCTATTAGTATAAATAAAGGGTAGTGTCTGACTCAGAATCTGCTTTCTGGAAGACAAAAGCATCACCTAATATAATTTGTCAGTTCTTTTTTAGAAGCTTACTACACCCTGGGTCCGGTAGGAGGCGCTGGGAATATGATGATCATAAGGACACAGAAACTCTTCTTAACAATTTTAAAGTCTGGTGAAGCAGACAGATACATAAGTAGAATTTAGGATGGAGTGTAAGGAGGCAAGAAAGTACTATACCTTACAGGTGGAAAGCCCAACCCAGATCTTGAAAAAGGTGTGGTGGATGTTTAGAGAAGATAACATCAAGTCGAGTGATAAAATATTGTTTGATTCTGTAGGAGATATCCCTTTGCTCAGAAGAAGTATAGAAAAATAGTTATTAAAAAAAGTTATAATTAAATAAATGTAACATGTGATATGTCAGAAAAGTCCTAGTGGGACAAGTCCTAGAAAGGCTTGATAAATATTTATTGAATAAACATATGAATTCATTTATATAAATGTAATGAGCATGTGAGTTATCAGGGAAGTATTTCTACCCACAGTATCATCTGGGGGTGCAGAGATTCATCTCCCAAAATGATGATAAAGAAGAATATTAATGAACATAATTACTCTATAACACAGAATTATCACAGATATATAGTGAGTTAATTGCCTGTCTATGTTGTCACCTCAAGTAAATCATGACCTCCATAAAAGGAAGAATAATATTTCCACTTCTTCAATTGCTTCTAAAATGACTTACATAACATAATATTAAGTTTGTAGACATGTGGTGAATACCTACACAAGTTCACATCCATGCTTGGGTATCCATTCACTAACATTAGTGGAAGAGCAGACCACTATGTGGCTAGATAAAGATGTCTGTTTGCTTCAAAGAGCTTTTGTTTTGTTTTGTTTTGATAATATTCATGGAAAGAGAAAGGAAAGGGTACAATGAAAACAAAAATTATAAAATGGTCCCCCCAAAAAGATAAAATCAGATTACCATTGCAATAAAACATTTCTAGAATAATGTCTACCCAACCAAAATAACAATAACAACAAACACACGTGCACAAACATATACATAAACTAAAAAAATCAAAAAGTCATTTTGGTTTGAAGAAGACATTCAAGCTATTATTTTGTATACAGAGACAAATGAAAACTAAATGCAGTTTCCTTCCTGAAGAAACATGCTGAACAGGCCATAACTATTAATAAAGAGTCAGCTAATAGACTTGAAACATGTCTTATACAAGAGGACTGAAAAGAAAACGAGCTCAAATAAAGTGTGTCAGGATCATAAGTCAACCTCCAGTGTCTGGAATTAAGAAAGACTAGTTTATTTTGAATTTTCTGAGAGAAAATAATAATTCAAACAATAACTAGCAATCGATAGATCCTTATTATTTGCCAGGAATTGTGATCAATGTTTTACATATATTATCTGACTTGATCTTTATCTGTCAGATGAATGTGATTATTTCTATATTTCTTATGCAGAAAGAGGGACACAGGAAGGTCCTTTACCTCAGCCAAATTTATAGTTACTAAGGGAAGAGAGAAGGATTTAAGCCAACTTCTGACTCCAAAAACCCATGCCCTTCAACAATATTCTTTACCTCTTGTCTTGGGAAAAGTTTAGGGACATGAGAATAATTCTTGAGCTAAAACCTGTGTGTGTGTTTACTTCATACAGGTTCAAATGAGTAGTTTTTGTTTTTGTGCTTTTCTAACTGTATTAAAAGTTCTTTCCAAAACAAGACCTTAGGAATCCCCAGAGTCAAGTATGTTCCTGAGCCTGTCCCACCACCATTTTTCATGCCTGGGTATCTATTCGCCAGCATGAATCCCCTGGATAGATGCAACCAAGCAGAACCCTTCCTCCGTGGCATGAGTCCTTTGCTGACTTCAGAGGTGGTAGCTGTGGCCAATATGGAAAACACTGAGACATTTCCTTTGGAACTGAGCTGTGGTGAGGAGTGCCTGCCAGGAACATCTCTATCTTTTCCCTGACCTTTCCCTTTCAATTTCTGAAGATATAGCAGAAAAATAATCTTTGAAGATACTGGATAATAATTCCCAGATACAAAACACGTAGTTCCAAAGCGTGGTGCTTTCAGATGATCCAGGTTTAGTTGGGCTGCTGGAGGTGCTGACTGATGCATTCATCTCGATAGCCAGGTAAGCCCACCTCCTTGAGGAAGCCCATTCTATTATGAGTAGTGTGACGGGCCTCTGAGAGATGAAAAGGACACAAGAACCCTGAAATGGCCTAGAAATTCTTCCCCAGGAAGGCAAATTTCATGAATGAAGTCTTTCAAGCAAATAACACGAAACTTCCCCAGATGCTCTTCAATAACTGTGTTGTCTGTCAAAAGGATAGTTTTATTCTTGACCTTGGCTTGTCTACATTTCAATATGAGTTACTCGACAGACTTCAGATTTGGAAATCCCCAGGTCACATAAGGTTCCACTACATGGAGCATTTTTATGATTTGGGGGGTCACTCTGACAAAAACATGACAGAAAATCTTCTTCAAGAGAAGCCTTGCAGTGGTCCTCTTCACCATTGAATCACCCCTTTAATCATTTGGATGTGTACAGCAAAAGCCGAGGAATGTTCACCTGGCACTTCTAAACCAGGGGGTCTCACTTCTAGTCCTCTGGGTCATACCTTTTCATGCAGATCGCCAGGCATGCGTAAAACATTTCCAGTGGCTTAAAACTGAGCTCTTTTCCTTTCCTCTGATCCTTCTTTTCCAAAAGTGCCTGCTTTGCCTGGGAGGCTTTGAGGGCCTGATAAGCCTTCTTCTTTTTCAGGAGATTTTCTGCAGCCAAGGAAATCCTTTTTCTTTTCTCTCCCTCTGCCATCTTTCCAATGCTATGGCTACGGCCTAAGTGAGTATTTTGTGAATTGTTTTAATGGTTGTATTTTGTAATATTCTTTAATTATGACTTTTAGTAATACTTCTAGGCTAACTGTAAAATATTTATATATTTAATGTGGAAAACAGGCTTTCTCAGGCTCTAAAACTTCCAACACAAGGAAACTCAAAGCTAGTTTGATCAAAGAGTTTAATCTCAGCAAGGGTTTAGAAAAAGTTGCTTTTTTATTACTTTTAAAGTATAAATACTTGTTCTTGTATTGACAAAACGTAATTATTTTTAGCCTACATTTTTTCATACTATTATTCATATATTAAATATATATTATGGACTAGGTATGGAGAGTCCAGCTAAATAAACAAAGCATTTTTTTCCCTATTCTCAAGGGGTTCCTGGTGTAGTTTAAGAGACAGGCACCTGAAATAATAACAATTACAGAGCTAACCAATAGCTCCTGCCTATATTCATTTAAAAATCTGTAGGAGATTTGACTGTCACATAAGGTATCTCGCTTTTCCAGCAAAGTCCCTGAGTACTGCATGAGGAAACGTTGGAGCAGTGCTAAAGTGAGCATCTAGCAATGAAAGGCACAGGCAGAAAGAGGGGGAAGCTGGGGGAAGAGTCCTAAACAGCAGCCAAAAGCAAACAAGGCCAGCTCAAGGAAGCCTGTATGGAAAAAGTACATGAAATTGGATTTCATAAATCTCAACATCAGTCAACCAAATGATAGAAAGAGGGAGGAAAAGGAAAGACAAAATTTACACAACATTTTAATGTCATAGTTCACTGCAGAGCATTGACAGGGAAGCACAATACTGAAAGTCACAATGGTATGTCACATAAACAATGGAAACTCTATGAAGAAATCATCTAAATTGGGACCTAGTGACAGAAAGTCTCTTTCTAACCTTATATTAACTTTTCAGCATTACTAATCTTGAGAAATAGTACTAACAATCAATAGGTATATTATGGTCAAACGAACAGGGATTTTCTCTCTCTTTTTCTTTCTCTATCTTAATATAAATTTAAGGTGATTCTTACAGACATATTTTTGCTCACAATAAACAATGTGGGAATCAAGACTCAACTTTTCAGGAATTGTATTAACAGCTCAGAAAGCAGTGATTATTTTTAGGCTATGAGATACATGGAGTCCCTTGACACTAGGAAAGAAAATGAAAAAGGGACCACACTTATGTTCAAAGGGAAGGGGGCTTTTGGTTGATCTTTGAAGGGTAATAGTATAGTCAAGAGTAAAATTGTTCAAGATGCTCCTGCATAAGGTCACACTGGCTCTACTATGTACATCCTGGGAAGACTTGGACTGATCATCAAACCTCTTTTGTCTCAATTTCCTGGTCAATAAAGCAGGAAAAATAAAATACCTCATAAAGTTGTTTCAAGGATTAAAGGTGCTGAGACATTAAGTCTCTTAGCACAATGACTGGCAAATGGTAAACACTCAATAAAGGTTAGTGATTGTTTTTATCCTTGTAAGGAATAACATAAAAAAAAAAAGCTAGTGGAGGTGGCACAAGTTATGTGTGTAAAATTGTTAGTGTAGAATGAGAATATGATCTATCAGTTGTAGAAAAAGAGAACAGACAGATTAGTAGAGGGACTGTATTGAGGCTGATAAGAAAAGTAAGCATTTTAAGACTATATGCTAGAGTAATTTTAAAGTCCTAAGTGTCAGTAAGTACTAGGGTGTCATTGTCACCTCTTAAGTGGGACAGCAATATGGAAAGGAATAAAGCTACTAATTCATACAACATGTATTGAATGCTTATTATGTATTAAGTATTTGGAGCCCAGTAGAGGCTAGTTGGGCAGATAAGAAAATCAGGAATATGGAGAGATTATGGCTACAGGAATTGTTGGCTAAGAGAGAATTGATCTAAAACTCCTAAACCTCTTAAATATCTCCTAAGTGAATTCTTAAGTGTTTTCCTTTGAAAACAAATAAATGACCAACAACAACAACAACAGCGACAACAACAAAAACAGTATCCAAGAAATTGCCCTTAGTGTCCACAACCCAGGGTCTTAAGTGCTTGCTCCAAGTGAGATTACAGGAACTGTGATTATATGTCATAGAATGCCAATAATTACCAATAATATCAGGATATATCAAATAAATAAGAGTAAAGAAAAAGGAGAAAGGAATAAGGATTGATCTTGGGTTTACTTAGATGAAAGGTATAAGAGAAATCAAGAGTATTGGTCAGAAAGGAAGAGAAAACAAGTATAAACTCTTAAAAACAGGTAATAAAACTTTATTTTAAAGATGAATGGTATTAACAGTCAAATGCAACAAACATATCAAAGAGATTAGAAATTGGAAGATTGTTGCATTTGGAAAAATGGAGAGAACTGTTAAGTTTTTAGGGAATAGTTTCAGTAAATAGAGGGAGCCTTGAAATCTACTAAAGGAGATTAATACCACTGATTAATAATATTGTTCAAAGATGACCTTTTTCAATAAATCTGTCCTCCTGGCACAGTTTATAGAGAGACCTGGGTGTTCTCTTTTCCTACTTCAAAACAGTTTCTCAACATATTCACTCACTTATAGCCAAGAACTAGACTAAAAAGTTCCTGAGACCAGAAGCTTTTATTTATTATGCTTGATGCATATACTAGACACTCGACCTGTTAATGAATTGACTAATAGGAAATCTTAACTTGAAAAAAAAAGTGCTTTCATTACCTTTGATATTCCATTTATCATTGTGAAGTTGAATATTCATTTTAATCATGGGAAACTTGACAAATGGCAACAATATAAATTTTATCTTCAGTGTAGTCCATATACCTGCTATAATTGTATGGAAAATAAATGTGGGCAATAGGTTTTCTAGGTGTTGGAAAACTAGAGACAGAGTTCTTATCCAAAGGCACTAGATCATTGAATCTTATTTCTACTCCTTTATTCTTGACACCCTGAGGATACAATCTTACTAATGGTATGTTTCTTTCATGAACTAAGAGAGCCTAATATTTAAATGGTTCCCTTAAATAGAAACACATAGATTATACAGTGCAAATTTTCCTGGAGTGGTGACATAACCCTGAAAATAAAAAAAGCAGTGGCTTACAAAGAATTTAACATTCCAGACCCACTGAGCCCCTACTTTGCAATAGTAGCCACACTCCATGTTAGATTGTCTCAGTCCAAAGAAAACTACAGTGGAATAGGTTGCATTTTCTCCCGCCATGTGTTAGTCACAGTTCCTAATATCCATATCTTTGTGGGTATAGTATGTGGTCAGTCATGTGAGCTATTTGACCAATGAAATATCAGCAAACATATTGCAAAGTTTGCTCTGTCAGAACACTGTGAGCTGCCATATGAAAAAATCTGGTCAGTCTCTATGAAAATGAAAGTTTTATTTGTCTTCATATGTAATATATACCATGAGATCATGTATTAGAGCCCAGCCGACCCACAGACTCTTGAAAAATAATACCTTATTGACTGTTTAAAATCACTAACTTTTGAGAAGGCTTGCTAGTCAGCAATAGACAACAACTAAAGAAGTGGCAGCTTAACCTCTGATGATATTTTGCATCTTCAGTTATTTAATTTGAGAACTTTCAATGGATAAATATGTCTTGTCTTTCCCATAAGTTCATAACCCTCCATGAATGTTCCAATAGCTGTCCGAATTGACTTTTTTTTTAAGCAGGGATGCATAAAATTCTACAAGATTTCAAAAAGGTCTTCATAGTCCACTCACTCGAGGTATTTTTAACAGTTGTCTATTTTATGCCACATATTCTTCTACTTCGTAAATACAACAATAAGTAGAACTTTATGTTTTAGTGAAAGAGACAGATATATTTAACAATGAACAAATATATGAATGACATAATTACAGTTAATGGTAACTGCTATGAAGAAAAGGGATTGAATATGGGATGACATATAAGAAAGAGCTAAGTAAGGTAGAATTGTCAGGCGAGATGTTTTTGAAGAGTCAACCTTTGAATGTAAATTAGAATGATAAAAATGGAGCCAGCCATGGAACTACCTGGTGAGTGAGTATTTCAGGAAGATGCAAGAAGAGCAAGGGCCTGGAGAAGAGGATGAACTTTATATGTAAATAAACAAAAAACTTTATATGTAAATAAACAAAAAGTCGGTGTGGTAACTGAAGAAAATGAGTAACCTGGAAGTGCTGAATGAAATGAGGTAAAAACAGGTAAGCAGGGGGCAGTTTATATAAGATTGTATATACAGTTGACCTTTGAACAACATAGGTTTCAGGGAGCCACCCCCCACCTCTAAGTTGAGTAGTCAAAATTCCGTGTATAATTTTGACTCTCCTAAAATTAACTACTAATAATCTACTGATGACAAAAAAAATCTTACCAATGACAAAAACGGTTAATTCACCCAAACTTTGTATGTTCTATGTTTTATATACTGTATTCTTACAATAAAGTGAGAGAAAAGAAATTGTTAAGAAAATTTTAAAGAAAATACATTTACAGTATTTATCAAAAAAAAAAATGCTGTGGACCTGCACAGTTCAGTCTCATGTTGTTAAAGGGTCAACTGTATAAACATATATGATAATTATTATTAGATGTAATATATAATTATATCTATAGATTATATACACACATATATGTAGAGATAGATAGAGACAGAATGGAGACAGCAGACGCAGAAAGAGAAAGATTTTAAGCATTTAAAAACTAAATTCCATTCATTGATCTATCACCATCTGACAGCAATCTATAAATGCTTCACATAAGTTATTTTATGTATGTATCATGACACCACAAAGTATTATTATTATTATTATTATTATTGTTATTATTATTCTTTTATAGATGAGAAAACTCAAAGAATGTAAGAAAATTTTCTAAAGTCACATGTTTAGCTCAATTCATTTCTCCAAATCAGGGTTATCTGACTCAACCTACATGTAAATTATAGCACATCCCTTTTCATTAGTTGCAAACATTTTAATTTACTCTGTTCTGGAAGAGTTCCCAAGCAGCATAAGTCACCAAATGTTGATGTGGTTGCGATATGACTTTAGGGAACAAAGTGGTATCACAGACATGTTTTATGTCAATTACAAGAAAGGCGTAAGGAACAACATATCAATCTCAGAGGTGTAGTCACTGAGCACATGGGCATATTGATATGCTAAACCCTGCCAGTTACCTAACAGATTTGGCTGACCTGTTGTATCCATGATCCCGAAATATCTCTGACTCTTTCATCAACAAGGGAATGAAGGAAGTCTAAAGTAATCCGATCTAAATTAATCTATTTTTGGCCAGAAGACACATTTAGTATAAAATATATTTTTTAAGTCCTCTGAATAACAAATAGCACAAGTGGATTTCAAAAAGTCCTTGAGAAATTAACCAGAATACTAGGCCTCTCATTTTATACTTATAAACACAATATAAATATTATTACGATCCACTTAGGATAGGAAATATTATGTGCTTGGGATTAGGTATGAACTTTACAAAGGTATTTTAATTTAAATCTCCCTACAAACTAAGAAAAAATGATTATCTTTTTACATCATAAATGATTTATGGTTCAGTGTACTTAATGGATCCAAAGTCAAAGATTCTGTGGCTGGTAGTTAAGAAGAAACCTGTTTCCTTGAATTCAATTCACATAAGTTTTCATTTTTATTATTTTATCAAGTAACCTGCATCAGGACTAACATAAAGTGGAAATCTTTCTCACCACTCTTTATTTTAATTATAATAACAGAAAACCATCTTTTCATTTTGCTACAATGGCAACAAAATGTGATATTTTAAAACAATATCAAGAAGACTGTACTAATTATCAATTTGTTGCCTCTCAGCTCCAAATTCACCCTTTTTGCCTGGTCCGTGAAAATGAATTTGGGCCTTTTTAATTTTCTTCTATTGCCAGCTGTACAATGTTTATCTTTGTCAGTAGAGGGCAGTGGAGAGACACTGAAGGTAGGGTTTTCTTTTGGGTTGGGTGTGCTCACTAGGAAGATTCTGTAGTTTTTGACTTTTCTAGTGCCAGACTATTTACAGCATGAGGGAATTCTCCAGCCTCAGGCTCCAGCAGCATCTCCAGTGCCCAGCTCCTGCAGTGCATAGTAGCCAGAGATACTCAGATTTCAGAAGCTTCCCTAGTCGACTCCTTCAGGGTTTGTAGTTAAGTGCCTCTGGTGAGTCATCTCCTTGTGAACACTTTTCCCAGTATGAAGAGGGCTAATTTCTTGTGTGTTCCAGAGGGCGGATTTCCAGCAAGTCTTGTGGACATGGCACCACAGAGACTTTTCTGTTACCCGTGAGCTATGACTGTGCCTCTATAGCAAGGTCTTGATCTCAGCCCTGGGGCAGGGCGGGGCGGGGTGGGGGGGCTCTTCTTAGAGATATTTCTGTATTCTTTAGATTTGTTTCTACTTCTTATTAGCCAATCTCTCATTGTTCTAATCCCCTGTTATAATCAGTAAGTCTACATATAAAGCTTTCACTATTCAAATTATTGGGTTTCTTTGTCTTGATTTGTCTCATACTAATACTAATATATATGTATATATATTGGATTGTCAATGTGGCTTTAAATTCCCTCCCTAAGTATGTAGATTGTTATTAAGTATTTCATGTGTCATAATCACCCTTTCATTTACTCCTCAAATATTTATTGTGCATATTCTAAGTGCTACAGATAAAAGATAACTCTGCTAAGCTACAAATCTCAAAGAAGGACACAGATTTATCTCAAAGAAACAATTATATATTGTGATAAGTACTACAGAAAAAAGCATGTAAACTGTTGTGTAACTTGGTGGTTTAAATTTTATAATTGGCTTGTTTAAGCAAATTACCTCTGGGCCTTGGAAGGTGATCTGGCATAGTGGAAAGCCCTGAAGTTGTTGACCAAGGATTTCAGTTCTCGCTCTGGACTGAGTGAACTTAGATAAGTCTTATTATTTATTGACTCCTTACTAGTTAAGTTGGGGATGCTATTTTGGGAAAATTAAATTCGATGTGATGTCACAATACATACAAATTTCCCACCGTAGTGCCAGGCTGCCCGTTCAATGACTGTTAAAAACTTACCATTCCCTGTTAGCATTGCAAGTGTGTGAGACTCAAACTAAAAATTGTAATAATAATATGTTTTAAAGCGTTTTGTGTAGTATAAATCACTATTTGAAGGAAAAAGGCAATGTTTCCATATTTAATATTAATTAAATGAAGTTAACCCATGGTCGGAGGCAGAACAAGTCCAGGGGACAGATAACAGCAAGAGAACCTGGTAAATGCTGCATGATGAGTTGTGTTATGCCAGAAAAAAAGGTTAGAAAAAGAATTTATTCAAAGGCACATTAAAAGTACAGTTTCAAGGACAGGGCAGAGATGTGAGCGGCTAGGAAAAACAGCAGCAGCAGCAGACAGCTTAACCTGGCATTTGGCACTCAGTGATGGGTGGCTGTTTGAGAACAAGGGCTCTGAAGAGAACATGAGGCAGAGGCATAAATAGTGCCAGGCTCTGCAAATAACAGCTGCAGCTGCAAACCCATGTGCACTGTGTGGAAAAGACTATATGTCACAAGTCAGTCTCTCAAGTACACGTGCATTGGCTGTTACCGTCACTAGTTTTATACTTAACATGCATTAAGGAAACTTATACAAGCTCCATATTATGAAGCAACGACATTATATTTTAATGATTTTTAAATGATTTAATTTAATATTGAACGTAGTAATAAAATGAGTATTAATAAACTTTATTTTGGAGGGAATCAAGAAATATGTTGCTTGTTTAAATAAATCTGTGGTTTAACCCTGTTTTTCTACTTTTGATGAGAAGAACATTAATTTGTAGATGAGCTAATTACATATATATATGAATGTTTATATGTATAATATGCACATGTTGGTTGTGTATGATCAAAAAATGCTCTCTATTTGTGTGTATATATGTGTGTTTAAACAAAATAAAAGTTGCCTTGGAGATGAAACATAAATACAAAGACAATAAATGATTTTCAAATTGAGTAAGTATCATGTTCATGACATATACATATACATACACATATACATATACATACATATATGCATATACATATATAATTTTTTAGTATTTAAGAAAAAGCAATAGAGATGCATTTCTTGAATAATATAAGGTAGATTTTTTTAGAAAATATGAGCAATGTTACATTCTTTAATATTGAGCCACTTTTTTCTTTGACTTCTAGCATACTAAAACAGCCCTCTTAAATATCAACATATTAAATGGATTGTTGCCACTAATCCCTACCAGACTTTCTGCTATATTTAATATACTTGATATGGACTTTTCACTCCTCACCCTTCCTCCAACACTTTTCGACTTATGGTTTATGACCTTTGATGTTAACTTTTCCTGGGTTCTCTACACACAGTGCCTGAAACGAAGTTTTCATCTCAATTATTGGTGGGTAGAATTCTAGAGCCAAAAGAATAAAGAAAAAACAATTAAATGAGGTAGAAAGAGCAGGAGAGCAAAACCAGGGAATGTTTTACCAAGCCAACCACTGCCTCACAATTAATACAGCAGGTTACTCGGCCATATTAGATGTCTCTGTACAGACCTTATTGGACCTTTTATGCTGGTAGCAGTCCATCAGCAAAGAGGAAGAGACATATAGAAGTGCTGTCCTGTTTCTTAATTTTTACTTGGGAATTTTTTTTTTTTTTGCATGGGGATATTAAATTGCCCACATTTCTGGCATATGCTACTGTGTTCTCCTAAGAGGTGTTGTGTAAGCCAGACCCCACACCTGCTGTGATTTGCCTTAGTCCAAAAGCAGTGGAGAAAACGTTCAAAAGTCCAGTAGAGCTTGACACTGGACCTGTTCCAGTTTCCTCCATGATGGCTGAGGTGAGGTTGTATCATGAAGTCCAACCCTTACTATGCGAGAGGCATCGTAATCAATGTAAATGAACTAAACTCTACTTAAAATACACACAAAAAAAGTCAATGTAAGAATATACAAATTTGTATGTATGTTTCCCATGTACTTGATATCACACTAATTAATTTACTTTGCTTAGCTCAATTGACTATGGCAGGATGTGATGGTATACAGTGTCTGAGCCAAAGTTTTAGGACAATCATGTTATACTACCATTGCCTTCCTCTCAACCGTAAAAGTACTCTTTCATACTGGACCCTAATATAAAAATGATACATAGAGCAGAGCCTTGTAGCAGGCTGGCAACCAATAAGAAACATGAATGAGACATAAACCTTTGTTACGGTAACTAACTGAGATTTTGGGGTCGTTATCATGACATACACTGTAGCTATCACTGATATAGATATTGACTTTTAGAAGTGGGAAGTTGTTATATACTGAAATGTGTTCTCCCCCTTAAATGTATGTGTTGAAGCCCTAACCCTCAATGTAAATTTATTTGGATATTGGGCTTTGGGGAGGTAACTGGGTTAAATGAGGTTATAAGGATGAAGGCCTAATCCAATGGAATTGGCATCCTTTTAAAAGGAATATGAGACAGTAGAGAGCTCTCTTTTCTTGTGTGCTCAGAAAAAAAGGCCATGTGAGAACACAGTGGGAGGGCGGCCATATAAAGCCAAAAAGAGAGGTTTCACAACAAACTGAGTCTGTCAGGACTTTAGTCAGGGATTTTTAGACTCCAGAATTGTGAAAAAAATAATTTCTGTTGTTTAAGCCACTAGTCTGTGGTATTTCATTATGGCAGTTCATGCTGACTAATACAGATGCTGTAATGACAAATATAAAAAATTATCATGTACTAACTTTATGTAAGTGGCAAGAGGTGAGGGAATAATTATTGAATATAGGGGAAAACATTGTTTAAAAGTGTTTCCTGTGATAATGGAGATAAAAAAACAAATTGTTTTAACTTTGGCTTTAGGGAAAGAATTGAGAAACAGAATGATACAAGGCATGCTTTGGTTGCTATTACTGCATTTGACAAGGTACAAAGAGAAAGAGATTACTATAGAAAGAATGGATTGATTTGAAAATATAGATAAAAGAATGAGAGAATACAGACATTCTGGATCAAAAATGTAACTCTTTCTCATTTCCAACCTGAGAACTGCTTTAAGCACAAAGACTGATTAAGACTGAGTCTGGCAAAAAAGATTAAACCAATGATGTGCCTGTCAAACTTTTTCTTAAAATCTCTGAAAGGATTATGTTGGCTTCTATTAAATTCTTTCAATTGCAAAATATGGCTCAGGAACAAGAAATTAATAGGAGAACTCTTCTATGAGTGCTTGTTTGTTCAATGCGCCTGTAATTGAGTCTAAAAAGAAAACAACTTAAAAAAAAACAACTTTGGTTGTAGTTATAGGCACATGATGGCAATCAAATAGAAAAAGGGTCAAATAAAAATTTTTGAGAATTTTACTTTCAGGAATCACAGAACTGGATTAAAAGACTGAATGAAAGTTAAAACAATCTTTGAGCTCCCTCTCATCTCTCTTTCACACGCTGGGATTCTTTGCCAACATTCTCTCTAATAATTGACAGATCATGTAGTAACTTTCAATAAGAATATAGAATATTTTAAAACCACAATGAAAAACCTTAATCTAATAATTTTTGACTACTGTACCTCAAAGTTGAAAAACACAGATTATTTTTTAAGTTTATGTGGATTATTTATTTGAAAAATTGATTATATTCTAAGCCAAATACAAGTCTCAAAACATTTTAAATAGTCTCATTCAGGCCACTATCTCTAATCACATGCAATACATAAATAAATAATAAAATAATAAATAGTAATAAATCTCTCATTTAAAATTTAAAAACACATTTATAATTTAATCCAAAAATCATAATGATCATTGGAATATACTTAGCTTTAAATCACAATAAAGACATTACCTATAACTTGCAGGGTGGAAAAAATTTTATAGCTGTAATGATGTATACTAGAATAAAGAGAAAAATGAAAAAATAGTTAAGCATATTTGGTATTAAATTAAAATAATAAAGTAAGTATATTTCACATGTTTAGATTTTTATTCATAAATCTGAATAAAGTAGGTAGAAAAACTAAAGAGCAGAAATTAACAAATAAAAAATAAAAATGTAATTGAGAAGCCACAAAGCAAAAGCAGATTATTTATTTAAAATGACTAGTAAAGTTGACAATAGCCTGTAAAAATTCATCAAGAAAAATGAAGAAAAAAAGAGGTAGAGAAAGAAGAGAGATTGAGGCAAAGGTGTCACATATTACAATAGCAGATAATATTGAGTATATATTGCATACAAATTTTTAAAAGAAACAAAGACTTAGCTAAAAGATAAAAATTGCAGAAAATTACAAATAATCAAAACTAACTCATTAAGAAATGCTATATTTAAAACTTCCTATTATCAGTAGAGAAATTAAATCAGATATTTAAAATCTACTCACAAAGTAAACATTGTCCTAATAATTTTGTGGACAAAAATCTATAAAATATTTAAGGTACCAATAGTTAAATCTTATACAAAGTGTTCCAAAAATGGCAAATAAAAAATACTTTAATTCATTTTATGAGCTTACATAATTTTAAAACTAAAGTCGCATGAGACAATATGAAATATGATTTAAAAATTATATGCAAAAATTCTAAAAATATTAGCAATATGTAATATGAGTCTTTCGATTTAAAGCATATTAAGCATTATGTAACCCATCCCAGGTGGTTAAGTAAAACAAGAGTTCTATTGGAAAAAAAATACAAAAATATATTATTTGTAGGAGAAAAAATTGTCTAAATAAATAACTCCAAAAATATACTGAAAAAAATAAGTTTAGCCTAAAAAAATTAATGACAATTTATCTGAAACATAAGATTTAGGTGTAAAAGCAACATAAAAATTAATGCCTTTATATGTCAACAAAAAAACTTAAAGTATATGTATAGCAAAAAAAAAAAGTAAGTTAACAAAACTACAAAGCTAATGAAAAAGTGAAAGGCCCATATGAACAATTTTTAACCTTATTTACAGACATTAAATAAGACTTCAAATGTAGACATAAGTCATCTTGGTCAGCTTGGGCTTCTATAATGAAGAACCATAGACTACATAGCTTACAAATAACAGATATTTTTCATCATTCCAGAGGCTGGATGTCTGATATCAGAGTGCCATCAAGGTGGAGTTTTGGTGAGAGCCTCTTCTGGGCCGCAGAGTGCCTACTTGTTATATTCTTAGATGGTGGTAAGAAAGCAAGTTAGCTCTCTGGACTCTTATAGAGCATTAATCCCATTCACAAGAGCTCCACCTCATTATTAATTAAGTTTCAAAATCTCTACCTTCAAGTATCATCATATTGGAATTAGGTTTTCAATATAAAATTTGGGGGGCACAGACATTTAGTCTGTTGCAGTCATGTTGATAGATAGGACAACTCAGTGTCACAAAGATACAAATTCTCAATCTTTAGATTTGTGGCAGATTAAAAATGGTCACACATTCTTTGACACTGCTTCCACGGAGAGGTGAGGATTATGTTCCCTTACTTTAACTGGGTCAGCCTTGTGATTTCTTTGACTGATTAAATATGGTGGAAGAGACACTGGAGCAAATTATGGGTCAGGTTGTAAGAAACATACTTTCCACTGCTCCTTTCTTGGAATCCTCTGTCTGGATGCCTGGATCCGCCATGTAAGAAGTTCTACACCTAAGACTCCTCTCCTGGAACAGTTCTACATTGGTGCTTTTGTCAATGATGACAGCTAAGTTGCTCCTTCTAGCCACCCCCTGATAGCCCATTCACAAGTTGAATGCCACCAATAATATGTCAAAGCTACATGGAACAGAAAAATCACCTAAGTAAGTCCTGTTTAAATCCCTGACCCACAATATTGTCAGCTAAACAATGAATGATTGTATTAAGCACCTAAGTTTTAGGGTAAACCATAGATAATTAGCCATATATTCAATAGATAATTGAACCAAGATTCAATTGAAATAAAAATTGAAATAAAAAAATCTCAATAAGGTTTTTTATGGAACTTGACATAAAAACTATATTTAGTAGCAAAGGGCCAAGAGTAAAAAGTAAACTTTCTGAACAAAAATCAAGTGGAGTTTATTTGTTTTATGCCTTATTCATATTTATTACAAGTCTTCAGACAGTGAGGTATTGACTCAGAGATAGACAAATCATTGAAAGAGAAAAAGGAGTCCTGGAAACACACACACACATCCTGATATAAAATAAAGCAGTGATTGTTACAATATATGGTGTGGGACAATTGGTTTTCCATAAAGAAATAAAATAATAAAAAATATTTGCAATTTACATCATGCCATAAAGTTAGTTCAAGATTAAAATCCTAAACATGAAATCCAGACCTTTAAATTAGAAAAATATGACCGTAATGACTTTGTTGGTGAAAAAAAAAATTAGTGGAAAAAATTTAAAAACTTATTTTAAGATATCATGAAAAGGATGAAAATAAAAGCCATAGAGTAGAAGATATTTGCAACACACGTAGCCAAACATGAGTAATCAACACATGAATAATCCCTATGTAAATCTTTCAGAAAGACAACCAGGGGGTGGCTCCATAGTGTAGTGGTTAGCATGTCTACTTTGCATGCAGAAAGTCCTGGGTTCATGCCCCAGGTGGAGCCAGGGACCATATCCTGGGTGCACCAGGCCCCAGGTGCACACTGTGAGCATGTGGGAGGAGATGCCTCACCTTCAGAGATCCAGTTCTTAAGGGGAAATGGCAACATCCATAGGTTAGGGGTGGAAGCAGACAGGGAGTTAAAAAGGAGGAAAAAATAATAATAAAAAGACAATCGAATTGAAAAATGGGCAAAATAGATAAACAAGTATTTAATTAAAAGAGAAACATGGTTGACCTATGAACCTATAAAAAGATGTTCAACTTCATTCATTATTGGAGAATTGCCATTAAAACTACAATTTGATAATATTTTACACAGGCCTGCTATCCAGTTTGGCTAATGCAAGCCCAGGAGGCCAAAGACCTCACTGACTTTCTTGTCACTAATTGTTAACCCACAAATGAGGCAAAGAGCCCATGACAGTTGCCTAAAATGAAGAACCAGCCTACAGACTAATGCTAGGGCTCCAAGCTCAACCATAGACAATTTAATTGGCAAACAACCAAGTACCCTATTAACAACATGCAACAAAAATCAAGCCATGTGATATAAAACCTATTTCCATGAGAACCCTTCCCATCATCCATCTAGGCAAAGCATTGAACTGTTGGGGAGCTTTTAGATTTGGCTACCTTTAATTAGAGCATAAAATTGTGCCTGTTGGGATCTGGCGGTTTGGTCCAATTATGGTAGTATCAATGATGTAGGCATTACCTTTGTCAGCTGTGTGTGCACAAAACTCCTGACTTAAGACATTTTTAAGTCCAGATTCCAGGGCCAATGTTACCTTCAAATTCTACAAGCTTTATAATAACATAGAGCAGCAACAACAAAAAAATAACCCACATGAGCTCAACATTGCTCCACCCCAAGACCTTGGCACTAAAGATGGCTTCATCCTCTTCATCACAGATGACTCTACCTCAACAGTGCAATGCACATGGACTGTCTCTCCTAAGACACTGACAGATTGAACATGGGACATTTACTGCTTTTCACCCTTGGATTTCAGAAATTCTACTTGGTTTCCTGAGCTTAATGTTTGCTTAGCCCATAAGCCTGGTATGTTCTCTGCTTTCATCCAAAATATACACCCATGCATTCCCATGATTAAAGGAAAGCTGTAGAGGGCTACTATCTGTGGCATTCAAAAATAAATGGAGATTATTGTTTTTCACAGGAGGCAACTGGGTCCAGCCTTTGAGCTCCTGGAGACAGGACATCCCACTCGCTGGTGCTTTCTCCTTCCCTCATGAAACATGGTCAACCATGGAAACCAACCTCCCTTGTCTCTGGCAATGACAACCATAACCACCCCTTCTCCTTGGTTATAAGCAAAAATCACTAACCTTTACACATACTTTACTAAACTGGAAGTTCATACCCTCCAACTGTATAACTTCTGGATTTCCAATCTTGAACCAAGAAATATACCAAGATATTGTCATACAAATATAACTCATACTTTTAACACACTTTACAACTCCACCATAGTATTATTAGATACCCTCAACATTTTCAAGTTTGTTTTCTTGGCTAATGGTATACTAATGAAGAATGTGGTTATGGGACCAGCCATAAGGACTCTTTATACTTGCTTTCCTTCTTTTCATTTCTCATAATAAAATGTTTTTTTTTTTTCTTTTCTGTTTAGGGTAATTTATACACTATTCTCTATTTGAGCCATGCAAACATTATATATAATTAAACTCTAAACTGATGTTATGACATCAAGGGGACAGTTGTAATATAACTTGTTAAGGTTTTTTTGAAATGCTGTCTTGACATAATTTTGATGCCCTGACTCAAGTACAATCACTTTCTATTCTTGAGCAGCTGATTAAGTCCACATACCAAATGGTTCCCTTATCTGGCCATCATACTCCAAGTCACTATGCATTGCCCCATTTGGCTCAAGGTCAAGAACAGTCTCAGATTAGTTACCTTCAGGGAGCACATGAAACCTAGCTTACCTTATACCCCTCACCATACAGAAGCTGCTCTCTATAACTCCATCTCTTCAGCCACAGTCAGCTTCATCTAGGTCTAGTCCATGCCCACCAAAACTAAGGGTATCTCAGTAAAATTATACAAAAATGTCTCCCTTTGCCACTCACATCACTTGCTAATTTTTTTTTTTTAAATGAGGCATTCCATTAGGCCAATGGCCTAAAAGATGATTTCCCCTAGAGCCTCAAATGTGGAAAAGAAAGAATTTTCTGGCTTGGATATATCCAAATGATTCTAAACCTGCTATGATCTGACCAGAGACTGGCTCCAGGAGTGTGGAGTGGACAGGGGACAGAATGGGAGATGGAGGTGTGAGATAGAAAACAAAAACAAAAACAAAAACAAAAAAACAAATAAGCACTGTGGTTTATGTCTTTCTCCTTCCTTGAAGTCTGTTTTTCTCATCTGTGTTTTATACTGACTTCTGTCTACTATCCCCCCACAAATGAGAGGCTTTCTTTTGTTCTCAATTTGGAGATTGATGACAAAAATGGTTTTAATATTGTAAGTGTTTAAAGAAAACTGAAGCTTAAACTGATCAAAGAGGACCAATTTGAAGTGGGTATTGAGTTAATGGAAAACTTTTAGTGTGACCTCTTTCTGAGCAGTCACATGACCCCATAAGAATCTCTGTCGTACTGAAGAATCATGGTCAAGGTATCATGAGAGTGCCCTTACTCATAATATATATTTTTTTCTTATAGAAAAAGGCAACTAATTCTAAATCTTTGATCAAAAGTTTGTCTTTTTATCTCCTAAAGGGCATTTTCTTTGGCTAAGGAGATTTTGAAGAAACTCACAAACAATATTGAGGAAGACAGACAAATTAGTCAAAGTGACAGTGTTTCCATTGGGCAAGAAATGCCTGAGACAGATAGATAATTTTTCTGTTAAATTTGACTACTCGAAGTTTATTTCCTTATTTTTTTTTCTAGTGAAGTATTAAGCAATAGAAAGGAAAAAAAAAAAACAAATTCAAACTATCTAGTAAATTCTCAATACAGGTGGAATAAATTTTTAAATAGTTGTAATCTGATTGTCCTTTCTATTAAAAAACAACAACAGAAAAATGGAGGAGCAGCAATCCCTCTTTATTTAAACTGTATGAAGGCTCAAAAGATGGTTATATAGAAAGAAATCATATGGCTCAAATAGGTATTTGTCTAAGTCCCCCACAGAAAGACAATAGTACAAAATGTGAAATAAATAAAATTAAATAAAAATAAATCTACAAAACAAGTTTGTTAAAGTATTAATAAGTCATAACAAGGATTAGTACCAAGTTCTCAGAAATATTCATTCAAGAATTTGAAGTTTGGTGCTACAATTAATCTCCTGTATCCTCCATTCCAAATATTAAACACACCATGGACTTAGTTTAAAACTTTACAACATATCACAGGATAATTCAGAATAGATTTCTGGAAACAAGTTGAATTTGTCCACTTATGTGTATAAAATATGTCATAGTGAAAATAACCACCTAAGAACCCATGTTTATCTCTGAAATCTGTGGCTGTATCACAGGTTTATGTGACAATCTAAATGTTTTATAACTCATGTGGGATTATGTTGAAATGCATTTCCAGAGAAAATGTTTATATAACCACATGTTCCCTGTAAATTTGTAAATTAAAAAAAGTCATAATGAACTCAATATGTAGATTAATTTTTAAAGTTTAGCTTTTAAATATTTCTTAATTCAAAATGAAAATGAAAATGTAAGATTAGAGAATAGACCAAAATTATCTGTAGCATCTTAGTGAAAGGGTCCTTGCTTATAACTTAAATTCATTGTTTTTTTTTTCTAAATTGAATAGTAATTATATTATAAGCTTCTCCATGAACAGAGAATTATTTCTAATCAAATCATTTGCAAATATTTATAACCAGTAGCTCTGATTGGAAAATAACATTGTGGTTTTTAGAGTGTAATTTGTAGAATTCTGATTAAATTGAGAGGAAAATTTCATAATTCATATTAGGCTTATTTATGGAGACTCTAGTTGTTTATTTTGGATAGGATTCTTGTTGCTTAACTGAATGTAGCTGTAATTTTAAGGATGAAAGACTTAAATCCAATATTCTATATACAAATTTCACCGTGAGTACTGTTGCTCACATAGAAATATGTAAAAAGAGAAAAATCTTCCTTATTAAAAAACTATTTCTTGTAGGATTCATTTTTTGCCCTTCAGTATAGAATGACTTAGAAAGAATTGATTTTTCTTGGAGAAAAATATTATTACAGGAAAAATGTGTCAGGTACCTCATATGTGAATGATATCAACATTTCCATTATTAAAACAAAAACAAAAACAAAACAGTAACACCAATTTACTGCCTTTGATTTATAAAGCAAGTTAATAAATGTTGCCTTAGTTATTTTCAAAGCAGGAGAATTCAACAGTCTAAGCAGTTCTGATTATTGTCATTTATAAAAGAATGAACTGAGATTCAGATGAGATAAAGATATACCAAAGGTCACAAACCTCGTCAGTGATTGGACCAAGAATATAATTTAAGTATTATAAACTCCAGTTTCATCCCTCTTGTATACTCTGCCATCTTGTCTTAGAATCCCCTCTGCATCATCATCAGTATATCATTATATGACATCTGTCTCAGTCTCTGTCTCCTCTGTCTCTGTCTGTCTTTCTAACTGTCTTTCTTTCTCTGTCTTTCTCTGTCTCTGTCTCTCTGCATCTGCCTATCTTTCTAACTGTCTCTCTCTCTCTCTCTCTCTCTCTCTCTCTCTCTCTCTCTCTATATATATATATATATATATATTATATATATATATATATATCATGCTTAATAATATTTTTGGGAAAATGTCAGTAAATATTGTACCAGATGTATACACACATCTTTTATAATTTTACTCAACATATCTGGACAAAATATGAATATTAAATAATCCTTCATTTAAATAATCCTTCATTTACAGTTCTCTAGAATTGAAATATAAAATAGTGATACAACTGACAGAGGCATAGAGAAGTTAAGTGAATCATTCAGCTCCACTGCTGTAGTAATGTCAACATTGGAACATGATTTCTTGATCCCTACCTGGGTTTTCCTCTATTCTGCTCCTTTTCTATTTTCAAATGCCACTAAAAACTGTTGGCAGCTTTATTCTTTTTGTCTAAATCTTTAATTATTTAGGTCTTTCAAACTCTATGGTCAGAATTGGTGTATTTGTCTTATATAACCATGATGAGAAAGGTAACCCATACGAAATATCTCCATTTCAGTGCAAAATACAGAGGTCCAGAATGTTAACTTCTGTTACAGAATCAATAATTGTCCTCTTGGAAGAGAACTAAAGGATCTTTTAGTTATTATAAAAATGATCTCTGAAGTAAATTTTCTTAGTAATTTTTTCTTATAATTAAGCTCTGTACATGATTTTAACCCCCAAATCTGTAGGGTTTATTAATTGTCATTAATATTTATGTCACCTAGAGCTTTACTGATGTAGGCTAATCTCAATTGGGCAGCTGTTCTTTTTATTGATGATTAATGGGCCCAATCAAGTGCCTCTTTTCCAATGTACTTCTCATTGTCTTCCTGCCAGCTGTCTACCTGAGGGATGTTCCTCTTATAGTGGTAGCTGAGGTGAAAGAGAACAAGCCTAATTGCATAAGCACAGTTCAAGCCTCCACTAGCTTCACATCTGTTAAATCCATTGGACAAAGAAATCACACGGCCTGGCCCGAAATCAAGGGCCTAGGATGGACACTTTGTGAAATGGTAGGTCCCTTCACAGTTACATGGCAAAATAAATGGTAGCATAATGCTGTTACTGGGTAGAAAGTGGAGAGTTGCAACACTAATCCATTCTATTACATGAAGGAAGTCTATGTTCAGGTATAAATCACAGAGTGTTTATCATTGAATTTTTCTTCTATATTCTGAGAGATATTCTTCTCCTAAGCAAAAGAAAAATCACACTTCCTATGAGATCTTTCAACTCTTATATCAAATGAGCTCAGCTTAACAAATTACTCCTATTTTCCAGATTTCAACAGAGCTCCTGGATTTCCCTAGTCCTGTCAGAGTGTGCACCAGTCTCATACTTGGAAAGGTGGTTATCTCACAATATCTTCTTTCTGGAAAAGTTTGACTTTAGCCATGTCAATTTTGTAGTCTGCTTCTGCAGATCTGCAGGAAATTTACTTACTCATATCCACAACAGTGCTCATGTTAGACTCTTTGGAAAGCTTAATACTCCCTGTGGCACTGATAAAAGAAAAAAAAATGTACAGCACCAGTTAAATGGGCAAGGAAGACTGTATTCAAGATTGTTGTGATAGGGAAGAAAGATTGAACTCAATATATCACCTTTAATAATTACATTTCAAAGGGATGAATTCCAGGTTCTTGAGAAATGTGTTCCAGTGTTGTAAAATGGATAACAGGATGTAAGAAGATTTACATCTCAAAAGGCCAAGGAAGAATGTATAATTACAAGTTTTCTAAAGCAAATGTTCTAAGAAAAGGGAGGTCAAGAGTCTGGAGTTAAGAAGAAACATGTCTAGAGTTTATCCAAGATAATGGGACACTTAAGGCCATCTTGCTCACCCTACGGTTTGGCAAAGAAGAGATAGAAAACCAAAGAATTGAAGCAGAATATGACAAGTCAGGGGCTCAAGACCTTAATATTTTCATTGACCACACCCGTTACATTTGTAAAGAATGTATAGTGATTCTGCATTTTAGAGTAGTTATTTAAATATAATTATTCTTTTGAGTTAAATCGGTCTTTTGATTCAAGGTTTTTGAAATTCATATCTTAAATGCAAAAAAGTTGCATTAAAAAATAAATAAAAGCACACATTTCAACTCCTGGGATTTGGGAGTTTAAAAATTATCACGCTTCATCTCCATATGTCAGTGCAGAACCACCTGAAAAAATATGACCAATTATGTAAGGCAGATAAGAGGAAATAGTAAGACTCTGGGAGTTATTTTTGCAGGCAACAGAAATTTCTTATACTAAAACCCAGATTATCTGCCCACTTCTGTATGAACTTTTGATCATAGGGGCAGAGATGGTCTCCATAAGAATGATGGCATGGACGAAAAGAGTAGAATGTATGCATTCCCTGCAAAAAATCGAGAAGGGGCTATGCTGATTATGCTTGTTTTTCCTTCCAAATTATCCAATCATATGAAATTACTCATTTTTCCCTGTAGAGATGGAAGCAAGGAGATTGAGAAAGGCCTGAAAGATTAAGCAAGAAGAATTTGCTCCATAAGGAGTGAACTATCAATGTAGCAAAACACATGTTCACTACGCTCACTTGACCTGCAACCAAACACTGATGGATCTTTATTTGTGGACTTTATATAATTGGAATGGGAGTATGATTTAAATGCTTAGCTGCTTATAGTCAGAAAAATAGGGTGTTTGAAAGCATATGTGAAGTATGTTTCTTTAGTTGTTCCCTATTATGTCATTTTCCTTTCTAGGAGTAGAATTGACTTAATTTTAACCTAAGCAATTTCTAATTATGAAAACAAGTCTGCTGAAAAAAAAAATACACTGAGTTCAAAATTAAATACATAATTTCATTCATATACTGTTTTTTATTCACTGTTTTATAACTATCTTGTTCTGATTCTTTTGAATAATTTAGGATGGACAATGTTGTTGGTTAAAATATTTGATTATTAAATGAGATAAGCATGGTAATGTCGTCGGGTAAGTTAAAAATAAATCTCTAGAGTTTCTCACACCACTAATAGAAATATTGGGACATGATTAAAACACCGTAAAGTATCTTATGGTTATAATTTAGATCTTGTAACATTTCAGTGAAATCGAAATTTTAAAAAAGCGATTTTCTCTCAGATGTGATATTTCTTATGTTGTAAGAGAGACAGCCATGTAGTAATTTTTAGGACTGAAGTCTGGGCATTTAGAAAATCTACACCATCTATAAAAATTTTCAAGGAGAAGGAAATAAAGGTTGAGTGGGCTTTCAGACAGAGTCAAGAGCAATGACATCAGTTCTTGGTATGTAACCCATCATTAGTTTAACAATACTAGAGAATACGAATACCCAGATCATATCAAAGAGTGTTGCCTGTATAGGAATAGATGAGTGCAAGTAAAGTGAAAACAGAGGGTTCAGGAAGAGTAAAGAGGCACTGTTAGAAAGTCACGTGGCCTTTGAGAATCTGTAAAGTGTTAGAAGAGACGAATCTTGGAGCTTAATACTGTTTCTAAAGTTATGCATTGATTTCAGTAATGGATATCTGGATGTAGATCTATGTCCACATTTATCTCTGTAACTACATTTATGTCTATACTCATGGTTATCTATCTATATATCTATACTTTTACATATATACAGATATATTTCTTCACTTGAAAATTATTCTCTTTTTGTACTTTCATTTTAAATAGCATCATGAGAATGATTTTTCTCATTAAATATAAAATGAGTATACCCATGAAGCATTTCTGAAATTAACATAATATTTTGCATCTGAGTGAGAAATTTCATTACATCCAGGGGCATATATTTTGTTTTTCAATGAGAAAAAAAGATGGATTTCAATGGTTTTATGTAACTCCCCAGTCATTCCTATTGTTTGGGTTATTAATATCACTTCAAAGATGGTGCTCAGTAAAAATCACATGTGTTATAATCATTTGGTTCATTTCATTATATCTTCATTCACTGTTTTAATTTTAGTTTGATATAAAATATTGGAAGCTCACACCGGCAGAGTTTAAATAGTGCTATTTTAATTGCAAACACATTGCATGATTAGTCAGCACTGTGAGTCTGGCACCCTAAGGTACAGATGTCTTCTGGCTGGACCTCCTGGGCATTGGCATTCTGACCGTTTGCGCTGCCTGCTGTTAATGAGAAGGGCCATTGTGGTGTTATATATTGTCCATTGACCAATTTGAGACAATTGAGCAAACCCTGTTCAAGTTTTCTAAGCTTCAGCTTTTTATAAAAATATGGAGAAAATATCACTTCCTCATGGAGAATATAAGTTTTGGAGTTAAATATAAAAAATAAAGTTTATAAAAAGGAACAAACTAAAAAGTCACTGGCATACGGCTCATCAGTAATGTACAATCATATGTTTTTAAAGTTCAATTTCATATCATGCAGATGATTTTTTAACAAAGAACAGAAAATGTTAATTGACCCTGCTGGAAAGTACATCCTCAAGGACATCTTGATATCTGAAAAACTATTATAACTTTCAATTACTATTGACTCATCTGTTAGCTGGAACTTTGAATCTGGTTTTACCACCTAGATGTTTAACAGGCATTTTTGATGATTAAAAAAAATCTATAACAGATCAAAAGCAGAGAATTTTCATTAATATATTAGATTGTGCTGGTTGACCAGATATAATAATATCTCTTACAATTGTATGTCTCTCTGCAGTTTTAAAGTAGTTTACAAATATATAATTTTAATTAATATCTTATATATAATTTAATTTGAATTATTCTAATCATAAAGCCAATCTAATAAAATAGGCAATGTTTTCATTATTAGTAATACTTGACCAAGGAGGCTACCTAAGTTGAAGTGACTTGTACAAGGGAACAAAATTCAACATTAATAGAACAGATACCATAATAACCTTATGCCTCCCAATCTTTTTATCATTTATATGTTCTTGTCTTATTAGCTATTTGTCTTTCATTTACCAGAAATGTACTGATTATTTACAATGCATAATCAAATGCTTGTGGAAATACAAAGACAATAGATGATTCCTATCTTTAATGAAGTCAAAATGTATTTGAGACATTGATATTAAAATAATATTAACATCTGAAATGATTAGTGTGAAAATAGAGAAATACACAGGTAAAAGTTTGGGTTTAAGAAGTAATGAACTCCACAAGGCTGGAATAAGACTTTTCAGAGGGAAGGCAATTAAAAGAAGTGTTGAAGGATGAGTAGGTGTTTCCTTTATGAAGTAAAGCAGAAAAGGCTTTTTCCATTTATACAAGAATCAGCATGAGCATATGAAGCAGCTTGAGGTCTACAGAACTGTCAGTAATTCTCAGTCTGGCCGGACAAAAAGAAAGGGGCTGGTAATGAAGGGCTGTCTCTTTTCAGACATTATTTAGAAAGCAATATGTTCTAGGCATTTCAGATCTAGAGGAGATCATTGAGATCACAGAGTCCTATTTATATTTATTTTATCCATGAGGAAATCTAAGCCCCTGGGGGAAAAAAAAATAACCTGCCTAAGATTAAACTAGTTAGAAAAGAGGCAAAATTGATCCACTGCACAGGATTGTTTTATTATAGTCTGAGAATCGGGCCTTTTTGAATCACATCTGCAGGCATGTTTCTAAAGCGATGAAGAAAAATTAGATGAAGTCAATGTGTATGAAGTAGAGGTTTAAAAAACCCTATTGATTTTGAATTCTTAACTCAGGGAAATAATCATGCTACCCTACCTCTGGCTAAGTGAGTTCTACTACTACACAGAGAACCAGTATATTAACATTTTTTGTATTGACACTGAAGAGATTGGGTAACAACTATTTAAAAGAATACATTTCACTTCCAAATTGAAAAAAATTCAAAAAATTAACTCATGACTTAAAACTATTCAATTTCTAATCATCTTTTAATACCTTCAAGGGCAATTCAGTTACTAGGAATTCTCAAGATGCCATTATTATCATTATACTGAATTATTTACAAACTTGTATCAAAGCACCAGATTAAATTGCTTTGGTTTTATGTATAATTCCTCTGATCTTTGGCAGTCATTACTTATTTACAGCTTCCATAATTTCCCCCTTTGCAAAATAAAAAAAAAAAAGTTTTTAAAGTATAGCTAAAAGGCACTATTTCACTTTTACAGTAAAAACTGTCTCTAATATGAAAAAATTAAAAGGAAAAACTATAGTTTCTAAGATTTAGAAGCAAGATTTTCTGGAATAGCAGATTATCTAAACAATTTCTTTCTCTGAGAGAGATATTCATAATATTTATTGTAAAATATAAATATTAGGTTTCTTGCTTCATGTGAACTATTTGTAGGTATAGTAAATATAATTCTTTTAAAATAAAACTAGGATAATAGAAACCATTAATGTTTACATTTATCGAAACAATGTGAAGAGTACAGCAAGAAAATATTAGAAAATTAAATAAAAATTTTCCATATGACTGGAAAAATATTCAACATGTGATTTTTGAACTGAAATTGGCTGTAGTTTCATACTGTGGCTTTAAACAGAACAAGTCTATCTTTAATATGAATGTTTTTCCAAAATCTTGGGTGGAATAAATTTGTACAAGAAAAATTGATGCTGAATGTTCTGGTTTACATATTAATCTGTAGCAACCAATTTGTCTTTAACTTAGAACTATCTACTATTACTCCTGTCAGCCTGAGGTAGCACCTTAAATAGTAATAAATTGTTTTTTTTTTTGTATGTGTGATTCATTGTTGCTAAAGACAAAGAGTCTTCCTAAGATTAAAATTTAAAAAAGAATTAAATGAAAACATAAATGACAACCATAGTTTGGAATCTTTTACCTAAATGGAAAACCAGATTTCTCAAGATATAATGAATCCCAGAAACTAAAATGACTTTGTTATCTGATTACTTTTGTAATGTGTATGATTTTTAGACCAGCAGGACAATATTTACAATAATGTATTTTATTAATATTTGATTAAAATTGACCTTTGTATATTTGGAGAAATCTTGTGGTTCTCGGTAGGGATAATTAACAAAAAAATAAGCAATGAACTATATGAATCAAAGGTCTAAAAATGTTCTGTGCAGTGTGTAACAAGAATTACGTTGCAGCCTTTTTTTATTCTGTCCTTCCTCCTTGCCTGGGTAGGGATGCACAACATGGTGGGAAGAACACTCAGGTAGAAGAAACCAAATTTAAATTTTTCTTTCTATTTAATTAGCAGTCGGATTTCAGTAATTAGATTAAAATCTCTCAGTACATTTCTTAATCTGTAACTAGGAGGCTACTAGTACTAATGATAGATAAAATTTTATGATGTACTATTATTAACTTTTTTATAAAGACAAATAAACTGAGGCACACAATAAATGCTAACAGCAGGTTTTATTTTAAGGTACACCATGTGCTCTTAGACACTAAGAAGCACTGACATCCTGACTAAGCTCTTAGTTTTCATTTGGTTGTTGATTATATATTTTAAAGGCTTTGGTGAATCGCAAAAGATTTAGAGAATTAAAAAGCACATTCTAAATGTATCATGCATTATTTGTGTAAATGACAAGATCATTTTGTTCATAAAAATGTATATATTCGGGGAATATCTGAGTAAAGTCTCTAGTCTAGTTAATTGCAGTGTGTCAGTGTGATTTCCTTAATTAGATATGTAAAATGTTACTATTAGGAGAATCTGGAAGGATACATAAAACTTCTCTTTACTATTTTATACAACTTCTTGTGAGTTTATAATTATTTCAAAATAAAAAGTTCAAAAGAGAATCTATTTTCCAAGTATCTCTACGGAAAAGCGCATAACATATTCTATTGACATATAGGAAGAAAATATAATTTCTATTTTTTCTTCACTCATTTAAAATTTCTGGTTCTGTGTTTATAATATACACATTGTAGAAAATATATGAATTTATAAATACATATATATTGGGCATTCTTGATTAAAATTATTCTTTAGCTATTATAGGTGTGCTATGAAAAAGTTTGTAGGTTCTGGTTTAACATTATAGCAGAAGAAACAGATACTTTGGAGCCAAATTAGGGTTATAATTCAGATTCTTTCACTCATTAACTAAATGATTCAAAACAAGTTATATATTCTAAGTCTCAGTTTTCTCATTTATTAAACCAAAAAGATGATAATAACAGTACTACTTTTCATGAAGTTTGTGTGAGATTTGCATTTTTTTCCAGCAAATAATAACTTTAGTAAATGTTAGCTTGCTTTTTCCTCCCTTTGAAAAAATTAAGTTTTCTACATATTTATTACATTATATCTACTGTATAAAAAGTAGTTAGGGACACTAGAGGTAGCTGCAGAGAATGTGTTTATATAGTACCTTTAATTAATTAAAATTATCAAATAACATGGAATTCCAGCTTTGGGTAAGTCATTGTTCTTGGCCTGATTTACAATGTCATTGCGTAGTCCTAAGTTACTATTTTTCTCCTAAATAGAAGATAATTAAGTTAAAAACAAAACAAAACAAAGTTTCCTTTTTTAAAAATTTTATAATATTATTATCTTATTTCAGAACGGCTAGAACAGATTAGGTAACATGCCAAATTCCAAAAGATCTGAGCTTTGTAATGTAAATTGTTATTTTTACAATCATTCCTGTATTGACTTTAAGCACTGAAGGGTTGTTCTTCCAGGTTACGGAAAGATAAAACTAGTGATTGTGGTATTTTCAAAATTTTGAATTTAGTTTTTCCAGCTCTCTCTTACTTAACCTAATAATTGATAATGCTTTAGCTGCATTTGTGGTTAGACAGCAAATCCGTTCTTGATGAAAAATTTCAAAGATGCAGCTTTGGTAGAGAAAAATAAACTTTCTTAACATTAATGTTCTCAAAAAATTACATGCGCTCTTTTGTATTTTGTATTACAGTAATGTGGGAATCATATGAGTACTTCTGACCAATGAAGAGAGAACAGAAAGGAAGTTTGTTACCTCTGAACTGAGTCAATTAGGAGCCCCTGTGCTTCATTCACTTGGTTCTTCTGCAGCTGTGGAGGCCATGGTTTCAGATGACGTGATGCAAACTAGAGGACCAGCCTCTCATATCAGATATCACCTCAGGAAGATAGTGAACCACGCAAATTTTAGAGTTGCTTACTGTGGCAGCTAGCTATCCTCCTGATTTAAACAGTGTGTTGGCTATTATAAAATGTATACTTGTGAGAGTTTATAAAATTTTACGAACCATTTAAAGACTGATTTTAGTTCCTTTTAGAGATTATAGTTAATTGTATGTCAAATCATGCTTTTGTTAAAACAATTTTTTTGAGTTAAGGATGAAATGAAAGCTGAAATATTTTTAAAATTTATTCTGAATTACCAGTAAAGATGGTATCATTTAAACTTATCTCCACATATAGTTTTTATTGCTCAGAGACCTAATAATATTCTCCAGATTGCCCAAACTGAGAATAGATAATAATAACAAAGAGATATTCTGTGTATATTAGTTATTTTCCACTAAAATAAATTATGTTCAAATAAATACAGATCTAAGGGTATTCTATGATGAGCTGTAATTTTGAATAATGAGTAAACAAAAAAGTAATCTTCACTTGCGGATAAAATGTTACTAGTAGTTTTCTGAAGTGATGACCAAAACTATGTTGGATAATTTTCACTATTTAAAAAAAAAATGTTCTCTTATAGGTATAGTGGTATATTGTACTTGAAGATAAAAAATGCAACCCTTTTACTCCATTGAAAAAAAGTGTTGCTTCTTAGTGAAAACAGGAATCCATCCCCAGAAAGTAAAAGTTTTAAACTTAAAGACGTGTGAACATTGCTTCCCTAGGCAACTAAGCAAAAATGTGTGTATATTTTTTTTCTCTAAAGAAATATGTGGTATATCTTTAAAGTTTATAAATCTGAGACCCATCAGGGATCTGAGTAGATAACTTGTCTCTACAAAAAGAAAAACAAAAAACAAAAAACACCTCAGTATTTAAAGTCAATTGCTGTAACTGATAACCAATGAAATACCAGTGAATTTCTTTATAGAGCAATTTGGCATTGAAACACAGGTGAAAAAAAAAAAATCTTTATCCAAAGAGAAATTTCAGGAAAGTTTAGAACATTTTTGAATTTAGATACATTTTCTTTACCAAATCTTCCTAGCTTTCCCAGGTAAACATTCTGAGACTTTTGTAAATAGCCAAGGAAACTCAGAGGCTATAAAGCAATCAGAACCTCTGCTGTACAAGTGATTCAAAATAAAGCAGATTTTCATAGAGAACAGCAAAATAACAATAAAAGGACACAAATTTTGAAAGCATAACTTCTCTATAATTGAATAGTAGTGGCTGGCCCATTCTAAAATTATTTATTACCTATTTAATTTCTGAGATTGTAAAAACAATCTGTACTTAGATTGAAGAACGCATGGGATTTCCTCCTTCATCACCCCAAAGCAAATTTAGCAGTAAGAAACATTGTGGAACATGATATTAAAAAATGTACCTTTTTAAAAATTAATTTTAATGCTATATTATGCTTATTTACCAAAAAAAGCATCAAATACTTGAATGTTAACCATCTAATATTTCAGCTATGTTTCAATTTAAAGTTATAGAAAGTAACACTGACTAACTTAAGCAAAAGGAACCTACTAGGAGGATGTTGGTAGCTCACAAACCAATTGAACCCCAAGCTAAAAATGATGAAAACAGCAGGGACATCTGGAAGATTAGTCAGCATGAACCACAACAATGAGCTCATAGAACAAATAAGTGGTGAGGACCCTTTGTATGTGAAGGCTGACTTCAGCCTGAAAGACAATTGTTTATTTTGCCTTTGATTCACAGTCCTAATTATTGTCAAATTGTCCAGCTGGCATGGTCTGCTCTCTGGATGAACTAATATTCTGATTCTTTTGGAGTATGTTGAGTGTGTTGAGTGTGTGTGTGTGTGTGTGTGTGTGTGTGTGTGTGTGTGTGTGTGTGAGAGAGAGAGAGAGAGAGAGAGATAGAGAGAGCATGAGAATTATCCCACACATTCCACCCCTTTGAATACCTAGCATTCTTATAAACTCTTTTACATTTGCATTTCTAAAAGTAACCCCCTTCAAAACCTCCATCACTTTACAGCTAGAATCACACTTCTCTCGTTTGTGTCTATATTATTTTTCAAGTAAGGATAGCTATTCCTACAGCAGTGATATCCTGTGTACCTAGTATTATTGTACAGTAAATTGGATATGCATTCACCTACCTTAGCCAACAGGAAAATACACAACTAATTTCAGACTTATGGAATAATCTTATCAATGCCAAAGTCTTGAAAAACAGATGAATGTGATTCCTAACTTTTAAGAGAGAATTTTCCTACTAATATTATACAAAATGAATAGTGCTGCATTACGAGGCATTCCCAATTTTTTTATAAATCATCTAGAACTTTTTTAGAAGGGCATAAAATCTGTCTCTCTTAAATCACATAGATAACTTCTCTTTTCCTTCAATGTACTTGCATCATTTGGAAATGATTGGCTGAGATTGGTTTCTCTCTTCCTCTCTCTTTTCTAATTTCTTCTTCGACTGGTATATACTGAAGTTTATGAAGGTTTACTTATCAAATATTTTTTTAAATCACTTCTTAGGTGATCTCAGTCTCATGGTGTTAAATATATTTGAAATGCTGGTAATTCCCATGTATTTATTTCAGCATAAATTTTTCATTTTAAATTCAGACTCGTAAATCCAGCAATTTACTCAAAATCTTCACTTAGATAATAGGCATTTCAAACAGCACATGTCCAACCAGAAACACTTCATTTCCAACCACCTCAATCCACTTCTATAGTGTTTCTTATCTCAATAAAAGAGAACTTCATTTTTCCAGTTTCTCTTACCATACAACTTGGAGTCATTTTTTATTATTCTCTTACTTGAGCATCTGATATATCTCAAGTTTTGAGGTCAATATCTTCCAAATTAATTCAGAATTAGTCCACTGCCCACCATTCATATCCACCATACATCTTAGAATAAGTCATAGCACTTCTTACCTCAATTATTATAAGCTTCTTATTCCACTCTTGCCACCAAAATCTATACCCCACAAAGCGAGTGGTCTTTGTAAAATTTAAAGTGAAATGTCGTTTTTCTGCCCAAATTCTCAATAATACTCAAAGCAAAGCAAAAGCAAGGTGTACAAGATCTCACCAATCACTGCCACTCTGACCTCTTTATTTTTGATTCTCCCACTTATTTCTATCCCATTGTCTACCAAATTGCTTCTTGATATGCTAAGCTACACCCTTATCTGCTCATGACTTTCATATTTGCTATTCATTGTTCCAAATATTTTCGTGCTTTACTTACTTTAGGTCCTTACTCAAACGCCACTTTTTCAGAACAGTTTTCCATGACTTCTAACTACATACAAAATCTTAAGTATCTTACCACCTTCAATTTTTCACTTGCTATCTCAGACTATATTCCTTTTCCCCACAACACTTAACACTTTGTGATGTACAGTTCTATTTCTTTATCATCTATATAGCTCTGCCCACATCACCATTACTACAATTTAAGATCCATGAGGCCCAAGGATTTGGACTTTTCATTTAACTGTTCCAGCTGCTCAAATAAGAACAGCATCTGACATCCTGAGGGTGATAGTGGTGAGCACTTTCACTGCCCAGTGAAAGCCAATATATTCTTCTTTTGTCACATGAGGGATCAGTTCTTCCTGATACTCTAAAGTTAAGGATGGAAATACCATATGCTTTGACAAAGAAATATGAGTGAAAATTCTGTTTGTTACATCTAGGTGGCTGCATTTAGTAGTTGACTCTTGCCTCTTTAGACCTCTTTTTCCTCTTTATGTGACAATCTTGAAAGCTTGTGTTTATGTGCAGGTGCCAAAAGTTTGAAGCAGCCTAGAATGCTGAGTATACAAAGAGGACAGCTGTTCTGGAGAACTGCTCAAACCCAGAGTGGATTTGCGGGGCAGGAGAGTAAACTTGTGGTGTGCAGCCACTGAGAGTTAGGGAGTTCATGACCACAGCATAACCCATCTTATCTTGACAGGTGTAATAATCCATACATATATATTGTATAAATGAGTTAATTATCCTATTTTATAGAGATAGAAGTAGAGTCACAGAAAAGGTATATTGTTAGCACAGGGCTGTCAATGGCAACCTGGAGTGAGAGCCAAGCCATGTACAATATTTAAAGCATGCAACAATCATTTTAACCAAGAGACATAAACTGTTTATTTTATTGTTACTTATAAAATAAATCAGTTTCAAACAGATTATAAGCCAATAACTGACTTAAAACAATATAGGAAAAATATCTGACCTTCCCAAGTTTTTTCTTTTTTTTTTAATATTCCTGTCATTTCAAAGTAAATGTCTAGGACTCTGTCATTTTAGTGTGCTAAAGAGAGTTTAGCGCCATGAGATTTAGTTCAATACAAATCTCTCTGTCTTTATAGGTCAATGCAAGACTCAATAAGACAGTACTTCTATGTTTTTTTGTATCTGTTTTTTGTGGGGTTTTTTTTTTTTTGATGGAATGTGTTCTACATGATTGTTTCTCATATTAGGATTTAATCATTCTTACTTGAGATTAATTCCAGGAAAAGTTCACATGTACCAACAAAATTGTTTGCTTTCTTTTGGAGAAAGTAAAAATTAAGATAATACATCTAACTAACTTAACTTTCAGCTCTTGAAGCCAAATTTAGTATGTAACTATTGAACTCTAATAAATGGTATTGGAAAAATTGGAAAGCAACATGCAAAAGAATGACACTAGACTGCTATCTGGAACCATACACAAATTAACTCAAAATGGATTAAAGACTCAAATATAAGACCTGAAATACTAAACTACGTAGAAAAAAAACATACGTATTAAATTTATGGACTTTGGTATGAGAGGAATTTTTGTGAACTTTGCCCCAAAGACAAGGAAATAAAAATAAAAATAAAGGAATGGGATTATAGCAAACTAAAAAGCTTCTGCACAGGAAAAAGAAAATTAACAAAACAAAAAGGCAACCAACCAATTAGGAGAAGATATTTGTAAACGATGCTTCTGAAAAGAGGATAATATCCAAAGTATGTAAAGAACTCATACAACTCAATAACAACAACAACAACAACAACAATCCAATTTAAAATGAGCTGAATGGGCACTTTTCCCTAGAAGACACAGAGATGGCCAACAAACATATGAAAAGATGTTCAACTTCACTGGTTATAAGGAAAGTATAAATTGAAGTCCCCCTGAGATACCATTTCACACCTATTAGAATGGCTATTATCAATAAGTAATAACAAGTGTTGGAGAGGATATAGAGAACCTTTATACACTGTTATTAGGGATGCAAATTTATGCAGCCACTATAAAAAACAGTATGAAAGTTCCTCAAAAAATAAGAATAGGATTACCATGATCCAGCAATTTCTCTTTGGGTATCTACCCCTCAAACTTGAAGATACTTATTTTTTAAGATATGTACCCCTATGTTCACTGCAGCATCATCTATAATAGCCAAGCCATGGAAACAACCTAAATGTTTCGACCAATGATTAAAGATGTGGTACATGTACACAATAGAATACTACTCAGCCATAAAAATAATGACGAAATATTGTTCTTTGTGACAACATGAATTAATATTGAGAGTCTTATGCTAAGTGAAATAAGTCAGATGGAAAAGAACAAGATTCATATGATTTCACTCATATGTGAGATGTAAAACAAAAAGCAAACAATAGACTCATAGACACAGACAATAGTATGGTGGTTACCAGAAGGGTAAGGATGAGGAGGATTAAGGGAGTCAAATATATGGTAATAGAAAGAGACTAGAGTATGGTTAGTGAGCACATAATGCAATATACAGATGACATATTATAAAATTGTGTATCTGAAACATATAATTTTATTAATCAATGTTACCCCCATATATTTAATTTTAAAAAAGGATGGCTCTTGGCAGTATTTACTCCTTCTTTTTTTAAATGTATATTTAATGTATATTTTAGATTCTAGTAGCCTCTCTCTCTCTCTCCTTCCTTCTTTTAAAAACTATCTTACTGGCTTTCTTTAAACTACTTTCTGTTGTAAGTCCTTACAAGTCTATTTCAAAATTAATAAGATGTTCATATAAAATGAATTAAAAATTCAAAGTAAGTAAATAAAAAATGGTCATTTACGTTCTTATTAGTGAATTCTAGAAAATTCAAGTAATCAACATTGCAATTTAGTTTTTGTAAAATAAAACATGCATATTTGTAAAACTTAGACAAGCAAATAGAAGAACAATTTTAAAAGTAAATTGCTAATATATTATAACTCAATAGTAAGAAAACTATTATGATTTTGGTATGTTTCATTTTTCCTGCTATACATATTTTAATGGTATTATTTATATTTTATTTACTTTCCTTTGTACGTCACTAGAGAATCACTGGAGAACATTAAAAAGGGGAAAAAAGAGGTATATATATATTAATAGGCTTTTCCATATCATTTTACTATACAGCATTTATAAGACAAACTCTCTCTTCTCTCTCTCTCTTTTAAGACTTTGTTCCTTTGAAAAGTAAGAGGAAGATACTTTCATTGTAGGCTTTACAACTTAATTGCTATTAATCTCACTTCATGTTGATTTATAGCAACTTCAGAATCTAGTAGACTATTTGAATTAAAACATAATCTTGCAATATTTTATTAGCTAAGATTTTATTAAGTTTTTGATCACTTTATAATAAAATATTCTGTCTAAATGTATAATTTTATAACACTAGTCTAATAATATAATAAACATTCTAAGTCCTATGAATATGTTCTGTTTATTCATAAATGTAAAAAAATTATTTTTATACATGCAGAAGATAGGCAGACATTGCTTTAGAAGTATATGACTCAACAGTTACACATTAGGGAGTCAACAAAAAATAATTTTTCATCTTTATCCCTTTCACCTTTATCCCCTTTATCCCCTTTATCACCTTTATCTCCTTATTGAATGAATTCTTTCATAGATTCCTCAGAAACACTTATGCATACAATATGCCTTGAAATTTACATGTTTATCAGTTATGTGTGTGTATATTTAATCATTGAGTGACAGTCTGACTGGGTATAAAATTCTGAGATTAAAGTCGATTATCTTATAAATATTGCTTCACTCTTTTCTTGGATTATGTTGTTCACATGTTCAATGTCAAATAGATTTTCGTTCCTTTGTAAGTGACTTAGTCTTTGTTCTTAGAAGTACCGGAGATTTTTTTTAAGCCTAATTTTACTGGAATATTTCTCGAGTTAACTAGATCAATTTTCTCAAGTACAAGGTATACCTTTCCTAGAGGTAGATTTTATTATTCAGAAACATAAATTTTATTACTCAGGGAAAAATTAATTTTACATTTATTAGGTCATATTGCCTCTTTTTTCTCTTTTTTTTAATTCACTATTTTGCTGTGACTTTCTTAGCTCTTTTCAATTTGATCCTCAATACCTCTTACTACAACTTAATCTACTTTTGCTTTAACTATTCTATATTTTACAATTTATTTAGTCTTCAGTTTTTTCCAAAGTTTTACAGTTTCACATTTTCTTATTACTTGTACATCTCTTCTTTGCTTTTCATGTTTATTTTATCATAAAGATAATATATAATATTTATGTTATATTTTAATATATTATGTATTTTGTTAATAATAATTACATCATATGATATATAATTTTAATAATATAATAAATAGTTTATTTCATAGGATTTTCATGTATGTAAATATTAGTACATTTATTTTAATTCATATTAAAATAAGAGATAATAAGTAACTTGCTCAAGATATAATACCTCAAGGTAGTACGGCTTCAAAACCTGCAATTTCAACTATTACACAATATACCAATCTCTATCTCTCTTCTGTTGTCTGTTTTCACCCTCTTGAAATGTTTCCATGATCATATAAAGAAGCTTTGCTATAAACTCTGGAAGATGAGAAATCATATGAAGGAGAATCAAGGTGGCCAGCCTAAAAGCCCCAGTGATCCACCAGGCATGTATGTGGGGCTATCCAGGACAATCCACCTAAAATTGACATCATAAATGATCAAATTTTATGCTTGAGGTCAACTAACCATATGACACGCAGAGGAGATATCCCAGATAGGTCATATCTAAGCTATTAAGCCACAGATTTATGAACATATAAATCTGCTAAGTTTTAGTGTAATTTATTATGCAACAAAAAATAATATAAAATATACATTTACTTTCCCTGGAAAAAGATGAGAAAAAATGCACATCAAATTTTATGTTGGTTAATTAAAGGAAAAGAAAATCATTTCATCTACATATGAGAGAAGAAATTATTATTATGTTTTAAACTGTAGAATTCAGGAGAGAATGCTTAATGGTCATTTTTTGCTCCTTCCTCTATGCAAAAGTGTTCCAATACTAAGACCCTTCTTTTGCCATCTATTGGCTTACTCTTCTTAGGGAAGGTATGTGGAAGTTATCTGAAGAATAAATTGGTCTGATCGTCGGAACATTTTTATTTTCCATCTTTGAAGTTAGCTGACTCGCAACAGTAGCCCCTGAGCCAATCCGCACCCAAGGGCAGATTCTGCCCCTGTGAGAAAGAGAGCAACAAGCGGGGAGATCTACTGTTACTGTGCTCCCAGGACCATGTAAGTGGGTTTGCCTAATATAGTATTTCAGTATAAAAAAATCACATTTCCTAAACATAGTAAAAAATGGTGATTATTTGGTCTTTATTGCAATATTGTTTTTTTTTCTTGCTTGGTTTACAAATATGCATTATTTTGTCATGATTTACTGTAGAACAATGTGATAAATATATTCTATGATAGGTTAATACTCATTGTGAAAATTCATAGTGTCCTGCTAGGCAAAATAATATGATATTTTGTTGAATTGATTTTTAAGTATATCTAAACAGGTCTTCATTCATTTTTTTCTCTGAAATATTCAGTGGCCAGAACAAATATCCAAGAAAGTGATCCATTTACTCACATTTTTTATACAGCTGAAGAATTTAATACTTAAAAAGAAACAGAAGATGAAATAAATGTTTATTCAACTCAATTGTATTTGAGGCACTTTAGAAACCGCAGAGAATAGCTATCCAGAGTCACTTAAGTGTAATTGATCTTTTAGATGGGTCACATAACCCTTTGACTTTGGTTACTATATAAAGCAACAGACTTTCCTAAAATATTTTTGTATCATCATGTTTCATTTATTTTAGAAAAGGATGCTGTTTCAAGCCAAACTAAATGGAAAACTGCGACCTTTAAGTCACCTGAAAGAGAACTCAAAGCACATTTTACTGTTTAATCAAATTATAAAACATTGAATTTCACTTCTTTCTCAGGAGGAAACTATACAATAACACTATTAAAAAATAGCTAATTTCTTTATAAATTCAGATGTAATATAGGACAAATTCTGTCTCCTGATATATATTTGTTTTCTATAAAAACTGATAGCAGTTCAGTCAATGTCTTCTCTGACACTGAATGACTCAGTGTAACCACAATAGCAGTGACTGAATTTAGAAAAACTTCTCATGTCTTTGACTAGGGTTACCCAATTTAGAAAATAATGCAATCATCTACTGTAATCAAGCCAGGTGGCTATTTAGCCCATCTTGAAATAAGCACTTCTAGAAAAATAAATGCTTCAACATCAAGTCAGAGTTAGGGAACACCGACTGTTTGACTCTGCAATGACCAGCTCCAAAGTATCAGACTTCAAGAGACTGAGTAACTTAAAATAGAACAAGAGAGCAGCCATCTGGAAACCAATGCGGCACAGTGTAGAGATGGAACCTTTCATGGCAGCAGGAGGCACACCTGCAGGCTGAAAGATTGCTACACTAGTGTATTGCAACACCTTGCAAAGTCTAGCACGAGTTCTTTATGCACTACACGTGTTCACAATGAAATTTGGTTTTAGGAAAGTAATAAGGCAAGCACATTGGTGGTATGTCGTTCACTTGGAGGCAAATATTCACTTAGGGTAATTAGCTTGAATAGTGAGATTTTAATCATTTCATTCTCAATATAAATATTTGGCTAATCGATATGAAAGGTATTTATTTTCTCTATAGTTGGCTTTGCTTCCCAGCACTAGTACTGTGTGACAGATGGCTGATGTCATCTCTGCTTGGAAGAACTCAGTTGGCAATACTAGCATGGCATATTTCTGGGGACTTGTGATATGCTATGAAATGATAAAAAAAAATAAATAAAAGGGTCCAAAAGGGAATTCCCCAAAGCAAATATATTTCTATGATTTGATACCATATCATATGGATTCATCATAAAGAAATATGTATTCCATTTAATTAATATTTTATTTAAACATATTCTGGAAAATATTAACAATACCATTGAGCACAATTTTGAACATTGGTAGTTAACAATATTGTAACCTATTGGTTATTTATAGTTTCTTTGCCCTTATCTTTTTTAGATGTGTGGCTAAAATAATCTTAGGGCTAGCTGCTGTACTCTGAGAGGACACACGATTATGGCAATGAAGGAGGACTTAGTGGAGTTTGCTATTTGAAAGTTGATCTTTATGAAGATCTAAGCTGATGAGTCTAAAATGACTTTTCCTACCTGGTCTTATATTCTGGAATTTTTTGTTGCTGACAGAGTGTTTGTCCATTATTATACTTTTCATTCTACATTATCTTTCCCTCACACTACCTGCAGCCACTAAGTAGCTTCTGTCAAACCTTTGGTTTGGGGAAAAGAGAAAGAAGAAAAGGTTAAAATTGGGGTGCATTGTTGGGAGGCTAGAGAGAGTAAAAATATAAGAAGATTTTTCTTTTTAATAGGAGAATGAGCTTTGAAATAATAAAGCATTGACTACATTCCAGACATTCTTTAGGTCACTTATAGAACTTATTTAATGATGTGAGTAAATCAGTGAGGTGAGAGCTAATAATGTTTCTGTGAGGAAACTGAGGTGCATAACCCTTAAATAACTTGCTTAAGACCTCAGACCTGGCTGGTGGTGGAGTTAGGTCCTAAACTGAGATCTTTTGGCTTCAGAGTCTGTGCTCTACTACACTAGACACAAGAAAACAAGGACACCCTTCCTGAAAAAAAAGAGCAGAGTAGTAATTATCATCTGACTTCTGTCAACAGGTTTATGTATTCCTTACATATTTAACATCTTTTAGAAGAGTATAACCTCTTTCAAGAAAGGGACTATGTGTTATTATTTGTCTATCTCTTTTGTTTCTCTATAGTACTTTTTGTTACTTTAAAAATAAATTAAAAACAATGATTATAACAGTATGTATGGAAGGAATTTTACAGATCTAAAAGTTCAAAATATATGATAATATACAGGTATGAATAGGAGACAGTAAATTGTGAAAAGAGCAAAAGTAAGAAATTTCTATCCCATTGAAGTTTTGCGGATAGCTTATATACGATTGGAATCTGTTAATGACATTTGCAGTATTTTTGATGGGGACTGTTAATGTAAATAACCCAGGAAAGTTTCCCGAATCTAAGATTAGGTTGCTACTAGTAATTCTTTTCCTAAAATACTATATAATCAGAAGTAGAAGGCTGACATATCTTTTCCTTTCTTTGGGACACCTCAAGATTATTCCATTTGTTGCTATTACTTAATTGTCTCCAAGAATCTACTAAGTAGAATATCCATAGTCATTTATTAAAGGGGAAATAGAATAATTTTCTAAGATTTTGTTTCCAACTATCGAAAAACAATGACAGCTGCTCAATAATATCAACACATGACCAAAATATTCATATTTAAAATAACTTTTTCAGGTGTCATAGGAGTTTATTATTAAAATTTTAAATCTCAAATGAAAAGCTAATGATATAGATATATGTCTGTATTCTATAATCAGAATTATTACAGGTACTGATACTATATTAAAGTGAGGTATTTTGCAGTTGCAACATAAATGTGGCTAATACCATGAGACCAGATGCCTTTGTCTCTCAGATTTAGTACCCTTTATGTACCAGAGAAATATACAAATAAAAGATGATTGTGACATTTATAAGACAAACTTTTTTAAAATTAATTTTCTATTTTTTTATAGGAAACAAAGTGAAATTGTCATTATGTGACACTATCAAGGAAAGTTTTGTCTTGATCTGTCATCTGAAAAACATTAGACCTAGCAAATTATAAATAACCAACTAACTATACTTACAAGCACCTATGTCAGCTTTGACTCTTATGCCAGTAAATTTGAAGCAGTCCAGCCTCACAATGGCAGCAAGCATGTCACATTTTGCCTAGCTGGCTTCACTGTGCATTGTAGACAGTTATAACTACTGCAGTTGAGAAATGGAGACTGATAGAAAAACGTTGAAACCAGTTTAATGGTGTTGTGTGTTTCTTCTCTAAGTATGATTAAATAATCATAAGTACTCCTCTAAGGGCTAATCCGCTATATTTTCCAGATTTTCACCTTGGGGACATATTGTCCCTTGTCACTGAAACCTCAGGGACAGAAGGGGACGCCACAGGGTGGCACAGCAGGAAGCTGAGACACTGATGAAACAGTGTTCACTTAATGAAGGCATGGCCCATGGCCTCTGCTGCTCTGCCATATGTTTGAAGAAATGCTAATGACTACAATTCAAATACCTTTTTCATCTTAACTATATGTAAATGTGTTTATAAATGCTCTCTTATAAATATACGATCACATTTTTAAAAGCCAAGTGCTAATGTTGCTTTCAACATCTATAATACACAATAATTAAAACTTAAGCAATTCTGCTTAATTATACCTTATGGGAAACTGTACGTAATTTATAGAAATTAAGCAGAAAAACAAAGATCAACAGAAATAAAGCAGCAGTTGAATGACTGAATAATAAATTACTTTGATCATGAATTTACAGCAGCAAAATCATTGTGAATAAAATACTTTAATTCTAATTCTTAAACAGCTGACTTGTGATAAAGAAGGTGTTAAAAATTTGGGTGTTCCTTGTAAGGACACAGCTGGAACTGATGGTGTCATCATCAACACTATTTATTTTTATGCTGCGCTTCCAAAATCAAATAGTATTTTTTGGTTGAAGACATTTGTTATTCTAGTTTTGGTCCAAGACGACCCTCCCTGTTTGCTTACACTTAGCTCTAACTTTGCAGATAATTATTGATTAGAAATTGTTCCCTTTTATGATTGACCCATTCTTCAGTGACTCATTACCATAATGGCTTTTCCTTTAAAACCCAGTTGGAATATCTATGAAAGTTCAGCTAACTATATTCTAACCAGAAAAAATGGCACATTCTCACACTCAAAAATGTTCCCTCTCACTACTAAAAATGTTTTATTTAACTAATTAAAATTCCTTTTAATTGATGAGATAAGTACACATATGAATGAATAGAAATAAAAATCCTATGTTTGAATAGCCATTATTTGTAAATGTTTCAGGAGTAAGATTTATTTTCACTTGTTTTAATGTCTAAAACAAAAGAATTCATTTAAACTTTTTACTGCATCTCTGACTTCTCTTTCATTAATAGATATATTTTTAAAAAATCTTTGCATAATTAATTTTTAAAAATTTTAATAGATGCTAAATTTCCAGCTTTCTTAGAATTTCTCCACATGGAGGTTATAAAAATATTATTTTATTTTATTTTATTCCAATCCTTTATAGTTTCCATTTTAAAATTTATAGGCTTAATCAATTTGGAATTTTTCAAAAAATATGAGAGGTAATGAACTTTTTTATATTTTATTAAGTAGACATAATTTTTCAACACCATTCTATGCATTAATCACTAGATTTATTTGCAAATTTCATCATATATTCTATGTTTCTAAACTCTCAATTCTATTTCTTTCATCTATTTGTTATTTCTTTGTTAATATAATGAACTTTTAATATCAAAAGCTTTATGATATATTTTAATATACAGCAGGGTAAGTTTTCATTCTTTATTCTTCCTGTCTTCTATTCCAAAAGTTTCTTGACATTTCCACCTTATAAACTGAGGAATTTTTTCCATTCTGGTCTCTACTACCTCACTCCCCAATGTCATATTTGATTCATTAGAAAAAATAGATGTAATATGAATCAGAAAAATGTAATAATCATCCTGAATTTAAGATTTTTCCTAAAAGCTATATAAACATAGAAAAGAATGCATCTTCCCATGCATTTTTCTTATATCCCATCACCTTGCTTTCAGATAATAGGTAATACTATTTTGAACTTTGTATTTATTATTCCCTTTATTTAGTGGATAGTACACATAATGGTAAGTAACCATTTGGGGGATATATAAAATGGTATCATAATTTATTAATGTTTTTGGACTTATTTCCTATGAACATTAGGTATCTAAGACTCTTTATGATTGCATATAGATAGAGTTTATTCATTACTACTGCTATATAACATCTCATTGTGGGATTGCCATAATTTATATTTTCATTCTTTTTGGTGGAAATTTGAGATATATTTTATAATTTTTATTATGATCAGCATTGTTACGAACATTTTGTTTATATTATCATGTGCAAATTCAAGAATTTCTCTAAGGTAAATACCTACAAATGGATTTGCTGAATCATAATGTAGGTGAATATTCAACTTTAAAACAATAATGCAACATTGTTTTCTAAAGTGTTTGTGTGAAACATCCATGCATTTTCATTGTGTGCACATGCATGTTTGTGTAAAGTTTGGTTTCCTTCCTTGTAATATTTTAATTTAAATATTTATTAAATTATTTCTATTTTATTATACAAAATCTAGTGATCTGAAATTTTGTTCCAGCCCATATAAAACAAAATCTTTAATCACTACAGACACACTACCCATTTGATCTTGAACAAATTATTTTATAGCTATAAACTGTTTTTATTCAGAGAAATGGGTAAAAAATAGAACCTAATCCATTTAGTCATTGCAAAAATGAAATGAAAGTGATAGTTTAGGAAAGCACTTAGCATACACTCTGGAATATATAAAATGCTGACTAAATTCCAAGTGTTTATTGTCATTATTGTTGTTGCTAAGTGTGGAATAAACTCTGTGGGCCTGTTTAGTTAAATAATTTGAGGGAAGTAAATCATTTTTATAAGTTTAGTTGATTATGAGAACAATTGGGAAGAAAAAAGATTAACATATGTAATTTTTATATTAAGAATAGAAAATGAAGGTGAGAGATGGCCTACTAAAAACCAAAAGGCAAAATTTAAGCAACTTCCTCAATGCAAGCAGAAGAATGAGTGATGAAAAACCATTATACTGATTTGGTAGAACTAAAAAATAAAGGTCAATGGTGCTTCTCCAAATGGGCTTAACCACAAATATATCAGGATGTATTTGAAAACAAGCTGATGCATTTTTATTCCTCTCTAGGAATATCATATATGGATATTTCCTCCATATCAACTCTGCTTTGCTTTAATCATGTATTAAGGAATTCTAATTACATAGGGTCACCCAGTTTTTTCTCCAGCAAAAGCCTTTTAATAAACAAATGTCAGATGATCAAGACAAAACTGACAAATGGGTAAATTCTCCTTTCTTCATTGAGAATGATTATAGGGTAGAATATATTCAAAGATATAATGAATTTAAATTCATTTCCCAGACAAGAATCACAGGAAAGAAATATAAAACTATCAGTGATAGAAGTGGACATTGTTTACTGGCAAATCATTTGCATAATGTTTGCATATAAATATATTATTTATGAGCATTTACTTTCTCATATTTTTAAAAATAAATTTGATTTGCTTTTTTTTTTTAACATAAAGGGGCATTGTCTCTATTTCTACTTCTGTCTGGTACTGCTCTGGGTTATAATAGACTTTGTCAATCTATTTCTCTTCCTATGGTCACTTAGAAATGGAAAAATGATACAATTGTCCTAGGGTTTGCGAAAATGGCTTCATGATATACAGGATAGGGAAATACTTCCAAATAATGTGTAATAGCAGGTTTAGGAACTGAAGGTTGTCTTGAAGTTTGATAACTTACTTGGGAAAATTTGATGATTGGAAAAGTTGGGGTTTAGGGAAGAAAACTCAATAATTTACATATGTGAACCTGGAAACTTGACATCTATTCCCTTGGCCTCAGGGAGGATCTGTGATTCTCCTTTTGAGAAAAGCAAGCTTCCTTATATTTCTTTTTTTTTTTTTTAACCTGGTGAATCACACTAGTAATCCCTTTATTGTGAAATGAAACATGAAAATATTTCAGCACAGACTTTGAACAAGGCAGACATATTAGAAACAAGGTGTACTCTGTGCCACATGGGATAGAACTTTCAACACCAGTGAAAATTTTACTTGAAATTCTTAGTAATAAAATATAAACTTTACAGAGTGAATGAGAAAAAGGTATCATATAGGGGCATAGGGCTTACTGGCCATTGAACTTCAGAATATAAGAATTTAGCCTTCATCAATCTAACTTAGATCTGGGAAGAATGCTGCCATCTTCCCACCACTCCCCCTCTCCTCCCAAGTGGCACAATTCTTTCAACTCTTGGCCTGTTTTCCAGATATAATGCGTACTCCAGCAGTTAGGAAAGCCTCAGCCACTTCCATCATGTCATAATTGAAAGTTCTCTGTTTTGGGGTAGGGGAAATTTGAAGTTGAGAGTAAAATAACCATGAAAGTGATCTCGGTTTATTTTTCTTTATATAAATTTTAGTTATGATTTACTTATTAACAAATAAACCTAAAACTCCCTAAGTAAACACAAAGCAGAAATCTTTTCCTGAGAGGTAAATTCTGCCAAAAGTCTTTCCTAAGTCTAAATAGAAAATGATAATCTACCTCAGAATAGCTGCACCAATCCATTATAAACTACTGATGTGCTTAAAATAAAGGATTGAAATTCATATTTGCATTGCTAAGGGAGTGGGAAAGGAAGACTCCTCAATTTTACTCAACTGTGTAAAAATTTGGCCTTCTTTTAAATAAGTGATTGACTTGAGTTTCTCATTTAATTAGCTGTGACCTTTGAAGTTTCTTTGATGAAATGAGTAGGGAATTAAAACAGGACTATTTCTTTATAAATGTTTGGTGTGATTTTGTGACTAAGCTAAGTCTATACAATTTTCATGATTTTCTAGAGACATTTATCTATATTTGTCTATATTTTACATACAGTTTTCTATGGAATATGATTTAGTAAACTAAATAAAATATAGTCATGAATATCCTTTTAAAATTATTTTTTTTAATATGAGATTAAGGCCATCCATATTCCATAATTCTGAGAAGACAATAAATTCCTAAGCTTTTTAACTATTGTATCTGATTTTTAAAAATACATGATTAGTCATTACAAAAAAGAAAATTATCAAGTACGCATATTTTTTAACAATGATATAGGTCAAGTACGTAAATTATAGTGCCAAAAAAGTTAGTTTCAGAGGACTTCTGGTCAAGATGGCAAAGTAGGTAGATGCTATGCTCGCCTCCTCCCATTATCTCATCAAAATTACAACTAACTTTGAGAAACATCTGAAAACTAGCCTAATGAAACTCCTATAACTAAGGATATAGAGAAGCCTTCATGTGGAGATGGATAGGAGAGTTGGAGATACAAAACAGGCTGGTCCCACACCCATGTGTGGCTGTTGAGAACTGAAAGTAGTATCTTGGCTGCACAGGTCCCCCTTGAAGAGTGAAGTGTCCCAGCCCTACACCAGTCTCCTCGGCCCAGAGCACCAGCACTGGGAGGATGAGTCTCTAAAACATATGGCTATGAAAATCAGTGGGGATTCCATATGGGTGAGATGGTGAGTTGTTGGAAACTCAAGCATCCTCTTAAAGGGCCCACACACAGACTCACTTGCTTACAAACACTCACTTTAAGCTCCAGTGAAAACAGCAGCTGGAAAGGCATGAGGAACATATGGGGGAAATCTAAATTATGTGACTTCAGGGAGAGGGCTGGTGGGCCAGCTGCCATTGTTCCTGTGTTGAACCCTCCTTGCACACAGCCTGCAAGTGCCAGGGGGAGACAAACCTAAATGTGAAATAGCCTCACATTGGTGACTTCCTGAGACCCTGCCCTACCCAACTGTTTCAGTATTAGGCTGCCAGATTCAGCCAGCACTATGGACTTTTCTAAAAACTCTCAAAGACGTGCGGGCCCCAGATAGGTAAAGGCTGCCCTTGGAATACGCTATGCCTCTAGCAGCCCCAGGCTTGGCACTGTTGATGGCTGACTGTATGGACTCTCCCAACAGCTCCACACCCATCACAGATAGTGACCAACCACGAATTACTATGTAGTTCCTACCAGCTGGTCCTGGACCAAGCACGGGAAGTAGCTAAACTTGATCTGCAATGGAGCCCCTCCCAAGAGGTCCCAGGACCAAAATACATAATGGGTGGTTTCAGACCACAACATAGCACCAACTAATTACCTGCATAAATGGCACACCCAGAGGCTGGTTTCTGCAAGGACCAAGCCTTGCTAGGGTGATTTCTACCCTGTGGGGTCAGCCTTCACACAATAGCTCATTTGCTGTGGTTGTGGCCAGTTTTCAAAGCCAGTCAGCCTGAGGGTCAAACTCTCCCACTGATGTGCCAACAGCAGTCAGGCTCAACTGCAACAGGAGGCAACACGACCTACAAAAAGAACATTCTTGGAGCATCTGGCTGAGGTAACCATGGATAAGTGCCCCTGGGTCCCCCCAAATACATACTACATAAAGCCACCTTCCCAAGATTGGGAGACATAGCAAATCTATCTAATACAGAGAAACAAAAGCAGAGATACAGCCAAAATGGGGAAAGAAAAACACATGCCCCAAATGAAAGACAAGAACAAAGTTCTAGAAAAAGAATTAAACAAAATGGAGACAAGCAATTTACCAGAAGCAGAGTTCAAAGCACTTGTTATAAGAATTAAGGATGCTTAATGAATTTAGGGGCAGAATAGAAGAACTTAGTGAGAATTTTAACAGACACAGAAAACATAAAAGTGGAGCAAAAAAACATAAAAAAGAACCTGTCAAAAATGAAGAATATGATAACTGAAATGAAGAGTACATTACAAGGAATGAACAGTAGATTAGACAAAACAGATGATTGAATCAGTGATTGAGAAGATAAGGTAGCAGAAAGCACTCAATCAGAACAGCAATAAGAAAAAAGAATTTAAAAAATGGAATAGTTTAAGAGTCCTCTGGGGAAACATCAGTTATACCAATATTTGCATTATGGGAGTAACAGAAGAAGAAGAGAGAGAGCAAAAAATTGAAAACTGATTGAAGAAATAATAATGGAAAACTTTCCTAATCTGGCAAAGGAAATAACCATACAAATCTGGGAAGTACAGAGTCCCAAACAAGATAAACCCAAGAAGCCCACACCAAGACACATAACGAAAATGCCAAAAGTTAAAAGCAGCAAGAGAAAGGCACTCTCATAAGACTGTCAGCTGATTTCTCCACAGAAATTGCAGGCCAGAAGGAATTGACATAAGGTGCCTGAATTGAGAAGAAACTAAGACTCACACACATGCTACCTACAAAAGACCCATTTCAGATCAAAAGACACATACAAACTAAAAGTAAAGAGATGGAAAAAGGTATTTCATGCAAATGGAAATTAATATAAAAAACTGGGGTAACAGTAATTATATCAGGCAAAATAGACTTAATACAAAGGCTATACTGAAAGACAAAAAAAGGACATTTCATAATGATAAAGGAATTAATTCAACAAGAGGATATAACCCTTGTAACATTTATGAAATGAATGTAGAAGCACCTAAATATATAAAGTAAATAATGACAGACATAAACCAGAGATCAACATAATACAGTAAAAATAGGGAACTTTAACACCCCATTAACATCAATGGATATAGATCATTCGGACAGAAAATCAACAAAGAGACAGTGGCCTTAAATGACATATTATATCAAATGTATTTAATTGATATTTTGAGAGTATTCATCCCAAAGCAGCAGAATATACATTCTTTTCAAGTACACATAAACATTTTTCAGGATAGACCGTATGTTAGGCCACAAAACAAGTCTCAATAAATTTAAGAAGTTAGAAATCATGTGAAGCATCTTCTCTGATTAAAATGTTCTAAAACTAGAACTCAATTACAAGAAAATTGAAAGCACACAGGCACATGGAGGCTAAGCAACATGCCACTACATGATGGACGGGTTAACAGTGAGATCATATTTGCACATAACATGGTACTATGTATAGAGAACCCAAATATTTTTTTTTACAAATAAATTTAGTAAAGTAGCAAAAAATAATATTCAGAAATCAGTAGCATTTTTATATACAATAACTATCAGAAACAGAAATGAAAAAAAATTCCATGTACAATTGCATCAAAAATAAATAAATAAAATACCTAGGAGTACATTTAACCAGGGATGTAAACGATCTTTACTTGGAACATTCGAAGACACTAAAGAAAGAAACTGGGAAGATACAAATAAATGAAAGTAAATAAATCCTCATGGATAAGAAGACTCAACATTGTTAAAACTTCCATACTGCCCAAAGCAATCTATAGATTCAATGTAATCTCTATTAAGTATCAATGGCATTTTTCAGAGAACTAGAACAAATAATCCTAAAATTTATATAGAACCACAGAAGACATTGAATAGCCGTGGCAATCTTGAGAAACAAGAACAAAGTTGGAGGTATGCACTACCTGCTATCAAACTATATTACAAGGCTATAGTAATCAAAACAGCATGGGACTAGCATAAAAACAGTCACGCAGATCAATGGAACAGAATAGAGAGCCCAGAAATAAACCTTTGCCTATATACCATATTCAATCTATGACATAGGAAGCAAGAATATACAATGGGGTGAAGACAGTCTATTCAATAAATGGTGTTGGAAGAACTGGATGGATATATGCAAAACAATGAAACGGGATCATTTTCTTACACCATATACAAAAGTAAACTCAAATGCATTAAATGTAAAACTTGAAATCATAAAATCTCTAAAAGAAAATATAGGCAGTAAACTCTTTGATATCACTCTTAGTAACATTTGGGGGGTATACCTTTTTTGGTAAAAGAAACAAAAGAAAAAATTGACAAATAAAACTACGTCAAAGTAAAAAAAAAAAATTGTACAGCGGAGGAAACCATCAACAAAACGAAAAGACATTCTACCAACAGAGAAAAGATATTAATCAATAATATATCAGATAAGGGGTTAATATTCAAAAATATATAAATAAACCATACTACTTAAAACCAAAAAAAAAAAATCTGATTAAAAAATGGGCAGAGGACCTGGATAGATATTTCTCCAAAGAGAACAAACAGATAGCCAATAAAAACATGAAAATATGCTCAACATTACCAATCATCAGAAAAATGCAAATTAAAGTCATAATGAGATATCACCTCATACCTGTCATGGCTATCATCAATTAATCAACAAACAAGTGTGGATGAGTATGTGAAGAAAAGAGAAGACTTGTGCATTGTTAGTGGGATTACAAATTAGTGCAACCACCATGGAAAACTGTGTGGCGTTTCCTCAAAAAATTAAAAATATAACTACCATATGACCCAGAAATTCCACCTCTGGGTATTTTTTCAAAGAAATCCAAAAAGATATCCACTCCTATGTTCACTGTAGCATTATTTACAATAACTAAGACATAGAAACAAATCGAAAGTGTCCAAATGAATAGATCAATGGATAAAGAAGCGGTACATATATACAATGAAATATTACTTGGCTACAAAAAAAAAATGAAATCTTATTTCTTACAACATGTAAAAACCTAGAGAGTATTATGCTATGTGAAATAAGTTAGACAGAGAAAGGCAAATATCGTAAGATTTCACTTATATCTAAAAATCTAAAAGACAAAATAAAGAAAACAAAACAAACTCATAAAGACACAGAACATTTTGATGGTTGCCAGGTAGAGGGCATGAGTGAAAAGGGGAAGGAATGAAGGGTATAAATTGGCAGTTACAAAAAAGTTATGCAGATGTAAAGCACAGCATTGGGAATACAGTCAATAATATTTTAATAACTGTCTATGATGTCAGATGGGTAGTAAACTTATTGGGGGGACTACTTTATAAGTGATATTAATGTCTAAATACAATGCTATACACCTGAAACTAACATAATATTGAATGTCAACCCTAATTAAAAAAAAATTCTTAAGTATATAGAATAGAATATCAATACAATTCAATGAGTATCCATTAATACATAGAATATTTTTATTTATATAAAGTTATAAATGAGGTAACAATATAACAATGTACTCTAAACATGAGCCAAATAGTGACACAGGGTTATATATCAGACTTGAACTTAAAAACTTTAAATCCTATGGAAGAGGGCAACTGTTATAATTGATTCAATTTTTTTTCTTTCATGTGTTAGTTTCTATTTTTAGAGCATGCCATATTTATTTCAATATTCTATATCTTAGCATAGAATGATATTACCTAGGCCTGAAACATCAAACTATAGACCATGTTTGGAGGTCAATAAAAATTGCTGGTTATCAAATAAGTTTAAGGCAATATTAAAAGTTTATATATTAGACACATTGAATATGCATATATAATAAAATATTCAGTTAGGGAATTCTATTATTCTCATAATGAAATTATGAGATAAGCACAAAATATTTTTTAGCTCCATCATTTCGACAAGAGATTTGAGATAGAGACTTTTACACAGATAGTATAGCAGAAACTGGATTCCATTTGTCTTTGTCAACTAGTATGGGTTTAATTTGTGGTGTTTCTTATTAGTGATTAAAGACTCACTAGAGATTTATATTTTCATTTCAAACAACAGGTATAAGTATTGCTAAATTTAGCTGTTAGTGACTGCTCAAAATTCTCAAATACTTTCTAATAAACCTCCTCATCAAAAAGCTATGCATATTAAGCATAATGCTCTTGCCAGCTGTAGAATTATATTTACTAAACTTATCTTTAATTATTTGTCTTTGTCTTTTATTGATTAACAGAATCTCTTGAATATTATTATAGTATTACTACCAAGTACATTTTCTACTGTGGCATTCAACATTCTTTAAATTCTGTCATAATATATTTCTTTCAGGATTAGGAAATACTAAAATGGAATATCTATTTTTTTAGATGACAGATGTCAGGTTTTGCCTTTACTGTTACAAAGCTTCAAATTCATGTTTACTGCAAGTTGACAATATTCCTTCATCTGATTTTGGGACACTGTACTATTTTCTCTTTCTTAGGTACTTAGTAATAGTTGTTTTTTTTTTTTTTCTTTTTTAAGAATTGGGTATACATTTAATGACAAGGTAGTCTGAAATACTTTTTGAAAGTTTGAAGAAGGTCAATAAATAAATGTCATGCTTTTGATGAGAAATTAAGTGCCCTGTATCTGAAAAATCTGTCCTGTGAGTGAGAGTTTTGCAATTAGACTATACGGTATCTTGATTCCTGATGTAACTTGAGCCCTTAGGTTAGTCATTTGTTTGTTGTGGATAAATCTCACACTATTAAGTGTGTTGTGCCAGTAACTGTAAATTTTATTCACCTAATGCTAAAAGATGCTATGAAGAATTTTCATTACTTACTTAAAAATGAGAAACCAAACCAGGGAGCATAGCACTGGCCTTTAATTTATAAATTCTATATCAAATCCTCTTTCTTTAATGGATTTACCCTGGTCTTAGGGAAAAGTCAAAAATTCTTCTTGACTCAAGAGACTCAAGCAAATATGCACAAATATCTCATCTTAGTCTCACATGCTTCTAATATCTGTCTGTACAACATGTGAAAGATCTTAAACTTTGCTCTTGTTTTTGTTTCTTCAGTTTTTTGTTTTTATATTATTATTGTTGTTGTTATTGTGTGTGTCTTCTGGGTCATGAAATTTTGAGGTCTCAAACTAACGTAAGATGCTGGTAAGAAAAATGACAGGTGAATAGTCAGCTACCTTCTTTACCCTTTTAAGTATTGTTTCAATCCTTATGACAACACAATCTCTGTCTTGCTCTCAGGATGTAGCAATGGAGTGGAACCTGAAGCATGTTTCCTCTGGAAACCCTACTTCATTCTAATTTGAATCAGACCCTTGTGAATTTAAAGCATCATTCAGCTTTGAGGTTTCTGTCTCATGCAGAAGCCTAACATTTTCTTAGTTCTACGGAGGGAAGAATAATTTAACTATTTATGTGTAATTCTTAGCTTTCTCAACCTGAAGCAAAAGCTACTTTAGTGGAGTCAAACGTGGATGGTGACAGTGAGTGGTATTCTTCATATTCAGTAGCTCGCTTCTCTGGTGTCTTAGAGCCCAGTTATATCAAAAAAAAAAAAAGAAAGAAAGAAAAAGAAAACATTTTATCATAATAAGTTTTTCTTTCATTTTTATCTTTTGCGATTCTTAAATTTATCTGAGTTACAGGCATTTTCCTGCTACTATCCCTGAGAGTCATTGCTAGAACATAGTTCATTTTATTACAGAAACAGAGTAAGCTAATTATCTCCTGAGAACTTGCTATAATTTTAAGGGTTATGCACAAGATGTTAACTAATCACACAGCTCCCAGATATTTGTAACATGCAGTGTGACTCTGAAGTCTCATTTAAATGAGTGCTAGGCATGACTCGTGATGTGTTGTTTCTGTTGCTGCATGGAGAAAAAATGCTGCATTATGCAAGGTGCAATTCACAATACTTGACGATTCTCATTTCAGATATAATAGAAGTGTATCATATTGCATCACTGTCTAACAATCCACAGCATTTTCTGAGAAATAATATCTTTTGTTGAAAAATATTTGTAAAATAAAGAAATTAATTGCCAATTGCAAATGTAATGCAAATCAATGCAAACTAGCATGAGTTAATATACATGTGTTAAGATAAAAATCCTCTTGTAATCATATCTTAAAATGATTCCAGTAATGTGAATGAAAAACTTGTCGTCTATGTCTTTTAATTTATGTTGAAGTCAACGTCACTGCTGCTAGTAATATGAAATGCATTAGAACTGTTCAACATTGTCAGATTATAGTGTAAAATCTGCAGAACTTACACATTTGATTTGTAAATCTGTTAACTGAGTATTATTATGTCAGGGATAATTTTTTGTTTTTTTAATTCAACAATTTTTCTAAAAAGATGTCTACATATTCTATGTTTATTTAGTCACTGTCTATTTGTTCTTTACTGCTTTGCAGTTTCACGTATCCTAACCCACTATTGATTTTACTCTCGTTAAAGTCCTAATACCCTTCCAATTCCTAAATACGACAGTAAAGTAGTCCATAGCCAAAATCCTCCCAAGTCTATCTGAATCTTAACATAGTTACTTTTCTATTTTCATTGAAAACTTCTTTTGTTTTCACAAAATATATGTTATTTCTTTACTTACATCTCGGATCATTTATTTCACATACTCTCTATTTTTTCCAGCTTAAATTAGATGTTCTTGAATGTTTTGTTCTGATAACTTTCTATTCTTTCTTATCAATATTTTCCTCTTGTTTATCTTATTATTTCCTTTGATTTTCTCTGATATTTTGTAACTCTGTTAGCACTTTCCACATGCTGGTTTGCATTATGTATATTTATGTACCTTTATTTTCTCCATGAGATTCTACATGCACAAGTTAGTGGATCTATTATTAATAGAAACAACTCACATGTGCATAGGAACTTTAAATTTTTTGAAATGTTTTACATTACATTTGTCTTTATAAAGCAAGTACTCTATCTTTTTCATCTCCTTTTTTAAAAAATCTAATGCACTAGCTTGAATTTAAAACTTGTTCAAAAACTACTCTTGGGTAGAGTAAGAAAGATAAAGGTCACTTCAGTTTGAAAGAATTTGGTCCTGAAACTTGAATTTAAAGCATTTAAAGTAGGTTGGTTTGAAACTTGTATTCTCAAATAAATAACGACTCTTTTTATTTGTCAAATGTATTTTTAAAGTCACAGAAGCCAGAGAGAGTTAAAATCTTTTAATGTAAATAGATATTTTTAAAATTTTATCTGAAATATATTATGGTTTATTTGTAATTCTTTGTAATACAAATAAGTACTCACATTTAAAAATAAGTTATAAATTATATTTATTCTTTAATAAAATAATTTATAAATTATTAACCATATAAGAGTAAAATCCAGCATTAATTCAGTAACAAACTTTCTTTTCTGTCTAATCTTAGACAGTATGTCTATAAATATATAAAAATATATTAGTACATATGATACAGAGGTTTCAAAATATTAGTATTTATGAGTATAGTACTTAATTATGGCTCAAGTAAATACACTGAGAAAATAATCAGGTAAACATAATTTGTAATATTAAGGGTAAATATATTTTAATTTATTTTTTATTCACCATTACAACTATCCAAAATATATGTGTTAAGAATAATATTCTGATTATATTCAGGATATTCAGAATCTAATGAAAAGCTGTTCATTTCAGGTTCCTTTTAGGTTCTCTATATTGAGCTTATCATATCCCCAGAAATAAATTTATTGCATGGATTCTAAGATTTTCAATAAATATTTCTTATTTAGATTTTCATGTCCTGCTCAATTTTTTTTTTTAAATAAAGAAAATGTCATGAACTCCTTTCTTCTTTTTAACGTCTTTCACATGGAGACCATGTAAAGTTATGCCAGGCATGACTATCATTAGATACCCCATTTCTTATAACAAGCAAGAACTCTTCTGAGAATATCAGTTAACAAAAAATAATATAACACAAAACAGAAAGACCCACCACTAATGGTCCACAACTCTTTTTTTTTTCCCACCACACCCAACTAAAACTTTCCCCTGTTCTAGGTTTTAGAATTAAAGAAACTATTTCAGAAAGGTGATTTACATATTGTTTAAGGCTTCATGTGCTACTTTATCTCTTTATGCTAATTCTGTCCACATTTACTCACTGTCAATGAAGCAGCTCCTCCTATTCCTTTACCTCTTTCTGAATCTCACCCAAATGAACTATATTATGTCAATGGGAAAAAAAAACACAAAAAAATTGGCTCTTTTGATAATTTTAAAATATTTTATGAGACCTGGTTGACAATCTCCACAAACTTTCTATTGGCCTTCGCAATTTCCTTACATAATGTCCTAAAGGTCTCCCACCTAAATCTGCACAGATAGAGCAAAAGGCTTCAGCTGGAAAGAAAAAAAAAATGTCAATCAACATGTATGAGGGCCTCAACTTTTACTGGCAGATAATATGAATCAAGGGTCAAACCCCATGAGACATGTCCTTCAATTTGACAGTGAAAATAATAGATCTTTAAAGAATCGGTTCAATTGTTAAAAAAGCATATGGTGACCAGATGTGCATCTGTTTACTTTCACTCCCTAGCTATTCTCACACTCTGGGCAGAGGCATTGATACCGATGTCTTTGTTCATACTGAAGTAGTAGCATCAGAAGAAAACTAGGTAAGACATTTTGATTGAGGATAAAACCTGACGAGAATCAGGATAAAAGCAGCACAGTAATCATAAACATCAATGTTTAAATATTTTAGAAATAAGTACTGTAAACCTGGGATACATTCCCTAGAGATATATTCCCTAGAGATATATAATATTATGCTGAGGTATATTTAGATCCACAGTGTATATGTGAGATTTATCCTTGAGGCATCAGAAAATGAAATTTATTGGTTAGTTGGTAATGGATTAAAATACAATTGCAAATTAAAATTAGCATAAATATTATGCCCATAGTGGGTTATTGAAATACTACCACCAAAAGTTAAATTCTTATCCCTGTAATTGGGCATCAGGTAAATAAATCCACATTATGTTTTTAATTTATGCATAATACATAAGTAATAAAATCAAAGTTTTCTCCGTGGCTCAGACAGCTCCGTGTCAATTCATATAAACTAACTCCTAGGGTTCTATACCATTTTTCATTTCTCTCTTTAAAAATTTAGTGAACATGATCTCAAACTATAGTCATCCCTAAGAAAGGAGAATTGGACATGGCCAGATTTCTGAGTGTCTGGTGTGACCTCCACTGATATCATCAGGAAGATCTATCTTGACCTCTGCTGCTGATTTCTTTGGATTAACTTGTGTTTAAATGACTGATATTGAAGCAGGAGACCTCAGTCACTACAATTCTAGAACCTTACCCTGGCTCTTCCTTAGTGGGCTCTAAATTGAAGATCGTCCATACTGTGGCACATTGGAGAGTAAAAGGGGTGTTAATGATTGTGTTGAGGCAACAGGAAAGTTCTGAGGAAACTGGACCTAAATTTCTCTAGGAGAATTTGAGGAGGAGGGATTAAAATCTGAGTTAATTTGACACGTTGATTTTAAGGGTGTTTTTTGAGACAATATACATTAAAATAGAAGAGGCTGATCCTTCTCACAGTGTCAGTTTCTAAAGTATGTAGCAGAAAATGCCAAAATCACATCAGGTTTAACGTAGAGCACACGATCTCAAAAATATTTCATGGCTATCTCCAGCACACATTACTTTTATTTCCCCAAGACTTTGGGATTGTTCTTATACTCTCCTTGATCACTGGAGTTTCTCAATAAGTGTAGAACACATTTACAAACTTCTGAGAGACAAAGGGTGATTCTTCTATACTGCCCTGAAGCCTTCTGCTATATAAGTAGTAATGTAGTTTTGCATGATTGTAAAGAGTAAAGAGGTAACTGGTCATTTGAATTACCTTCCTATTAATTGGTTAAAACAAAATAAATAAATTAAATAAATGAAAGATTCTTTCAGATACCATAAGATAAGAAAATTTCTACTAAAGTCAGTTTTTACATATTGGTGTTACATATATATGTATATATAGTAATGTTCCTGTAAGTTTATATACATGTATGCCTATATAAAAAATACAGATATACATACATATATATGATAAAATATCTGAAGTTAGCATGTGTTTTAATCTAAGCACAGCTGTTTTAAGGTGATAATATATTTTTCATGCAGCAGTACCACTTACAACTAGTTGGCAATTTTTTTTCCCAAATTAGACATACTATACATTTCAAAATTCTCTTATTTCTTGTTACCACTGTGCAGTCATGTGCCACTTACCGATGAAGATATTTATAGAGAAATGTGTCATTAGGCAGTTACGTCATTGTGTGACTATCATAGAGTGCTAGATAGTATAACCTACTACAGTAATTGTACATGCTCTACTTTTATGACTGGCAGTGCAGTACGTTTGTTTACATCAGCATCACCGCAAACACGTGAGTAATATGCTGTGCTATGAAGTTTCAAAGGCTATGATATGATTAGACAATAGGAAATTTTCAGCTTCATTATAATTTTACGGGACCACCATTGCATATGTGGTCCATTGTTAATGAAAACATCATCATGTGGTGCATGACTGTATACTATCCTTTGTTATAAACGTTAAACAATCATTTTTGAAAGAAGGACGGAAAGAAGAAGAGAAGGAGAGGGCGAGGGTGAGGACGGGAGGAAGGGGCAGAGAGGAAGGGAGGGGGTGAGAGAGAGACAGAGAGACTGGGATCACAGTAAAACAGTTACAAAGCAGAAAGTTAAAGTATTATTTTGTAAGTATAATAAATGCATTAAGAACAATATATGCAGATTAATATTTATGAAGTGACTCTTCTACAGCTTTTATTATTTGTCAAACATTCTAGATTGATTTTGCTTGTAGGCAACAGCATATGTATCTATGATAAAGAATTTGAAAACAACAGTTTATCAAGTCCAAATATATTAATATTATGATATATCCCCTCTAAAAAAATTTAGAAAATTCAGAAAATACAAAGAATAAAATAAAATTCATTTTCTGATCATCCAAAGTCAATTACTGTTAATGTTTTTGTGTATTAAATTTATTAATTATTTTCTATGCAGTGCATTTATTCTGTAATATTTTTACACAGTTATAGTCTTTTATTGAGTTATAGTCTTTTAATCATACAGAACTTAAATATTAACTATGATTAACAGAGATCTCAGAGGGTGTAGACAAATTTAAAATTTCCTGTCTCCTTCATTTATTGCTAGAATAAATCTAGATAATAGTTTTATTTTTTTCTAATTGAATAAAACCATATTTGATTGACAGCTCTTTAGAAGTAGACTACATCTAAATATTCATGTAAATAAGTATTATTGATGGGAAAGTAAAAATTGTGGGTTTTTTTACTCTGACAAAAAAATGCAATTTAAAATTTTTGAGGTTTTGAGACTAAAGTGCACACTTTGAAAATTTTAAAACACCAAGAACTTATAAGAGTAGAGAGGAAAGTTGATAACTCCTGACAATGTTTCTTCACCCACTCTTTTTCTTTGTCATTTGAGTTAAAGTGGCTGATGTATATTAAAATGAAATGACTGAGAAAGTACTTGGGAAATTTACATAATCTTTCCTCAAGCTTCCTTCTCATAGGAGGCCTTAGTCTGGAATATTCCAGAATCCCATGGCATAGAAAATAAACTGTCCTGAGATTCTAATAAACAACGGATTTGCTTTCCATTTTTATTACCTTAGAAGTAGCTTTCATTGGAGAGTAGAAAGGAGACAGAATAAATATAATCTTGGTGTCCCACTATATCCCGATTCCTGCCTCCTCGATGTTTCCTTTTGTGGAGAGTCCCTTCCTGGTTTTATCAGGGGAAAGAGATCCAATCCTTACAGGTAAAGCAATGTAATCTGGTAAAAGTTTGGCCTTAGTCTTTTCTGCCACCTCAACATGCTTGTTTGTGGGAATACCAGACAACTGGGATCTGAGCCTTGTAGTTGTAATTTATTACACTGCAGACCTATAGATTTATCTGTCAGATCATCATTCTACCAGAATCAATTGATTTAAACACTAGACTCGAGCTGTTTACTAACAAGTTCTACAGGAGGCCAACTTCTCTAGGAGGCAAATCACTGGGGTTCAACAAATTAATTGTTACTTGTTAGTTGGTGATCCTGACTTCAAGGGGTGACCTCTAAATCTCACATGCCTCTGTGTTAGGAATTGAGCCCATACCATAAGCATTGTGAAGCTAATCTATAACAAGGAAGCAGAAGGCAGTGGAAAGAAGTGAGATGTGATCAGGTGATCACCTCCAGGGTGTGCTCACCTTCATCTGAGGGTGACAAGGAACCTTAGTTTGTCCTTGTAAGAAAAGCATCCTGGGAGGGATAATTTTCCAGTGGCTGTTCTTCCCAGTGTTAAACATAAGCATTGTAATGGAGTTAACTACAACTGGAAGCAGAACTCTAGGGCAGAGATCAAGAAAAGGCGAATCAGGACACGCAGCATTACTCTCAACTCTTCCAATGAATAGAGACTGGAGAATCCAGAAGCCTAGGGAAAGAGGAAGAGAAGTCCTTTCTGGCCTACTTACAGAGGTCCTAGAGTCCATTCATGCTAGTTATCTTCATTAGCGGACACTTGGTAGGGTTGCTTAGTAGAGTTCATCTGAAAGCTCAGAAGCACCAGGAGCAGGGTGATATCTCAAGACACATCGAAATGGTTAACCATTTTTCCTCTGTAACATTCAGTACTGGTCTCATTTCTCAGATAACTTTATTAAATTTCTGGCTAATCTACCAATTTGGTGTTTGTTGCATCCATATTTTTAATTGCAGCTAGCTATAATGTTGGAATTCTCTGTTTGCCACTGAGGTTGCTGCTATTTCTAACAACACTCAGGGATATAGGTTTTCTCAAATTCATTTCATCTCCTTCTACCAGTCATGCTCCAATGTTGTGGCTCTGATAGGGGGAACCTTGATGCACTTGGTGCACTTAACAAGGCTGGGGTGGTTAGAGAGAGGAATAGGACAACCCATTCCTCTATCATGCCACAGAATTCCACTGTTATTACATGAAGTTCAGTAGATGTGCTTAAATAAGTCCTTCTCAATTTATTCTAACTGTAGATCGGCATCTACAGTTTTGAAATTTTTGTTTGTGACATTTTATTTTATTGTTGCCTTTTAGAAAGAGGATTTGCTAAGTTCCACCAATCTAAAAATTTTCTTTTGTTCACTTCTATAAGACACTGTTTACTTATGCTTGCTGCATAAACTGTCAAGATTCAAATGATTTGAGAATACATTCATCAAGTCTTCTGAAAAAGCATTTTCTGGAGGAAACTCATGGAAATGAATCTTTATAGGTATAGGTCCCCTATTACTCATTGCATTATGGGGCAACACACATGAATGTAGCTAGCTGGATATCAGACTTCAGGAAATAAGCCTCAAATATTTTGCAAAATTTTTTCTTTTGGGAAGGGAATTATTTGTCATTTTTAAAGGATAGCTCCTTTAGAATAGGTGCTGGAAAAAGAATAATTGGATTAATGGTAATCAACACTTTTTGGTCTCTTGATAAATGAAATTATATTTAATTGAGAAAGAGGTTTTTTTATTAGTTTATACTTCCTGCCAGCAAATTATGGAAGTGTTTATTCCAACAGACACTAGGCAGTGAGACTGATACAAAGAAAAAATGATATACATATAAAAGGATAACTTTTTAATTTACATTTCTTTGACTCATAGTAATATGAAAGGTTTTCTGTATGTTTTTTCTGTAGTTATATATTTCTCTTCTATCATTGCTCTGTCTTTTATTAATTTAATAATACCTTTAATACCTTTTTAATTAATTTGACATCATATCAGATAAATCTTCAGTATATTCAGTACTTTTTAAATATATATACTTAGAAAATTTGAGTTAATTAGACTAATGTATTTTCATTATACATTATTAATGCATTATTAGAATATATTTTAACATGTATAAAAAAGATAAGATGCTGGAATATCTAAGTGCTTAAATATAAGTATTTTACTTAATTTTATTTCATTTAATTTTAGTATAAATCAGTGCATAGTAATCAGTTGTCCTTTCACAATGACAAAATAAGAAAAAATAGATAAAATATATTTTGTTATATGATAATTAGATTTTAGAAAGATGAATTCATGAACAAGGTAGTCACATATCCTTCAAATATCTTGCTTTTTTTTTTTTTTTTTTTGCTTCTCCAGCCACTAACCTGTAGCATTTTTACTGTAGTGAGAACTTATGCTATAGAATAATTTATCTTTAGAACCATGATTTTAGACATCAGTACAATTTTAAGATTGTAGCTAAATTTTTAATTGTACAAAATTCTCTGTTACTATTTTAATATTAGCTGATTTCATTGTCTTGGCTTCCAATAAGGCTTTTCACATATGTCACTAACCTATGAATTTTAGATTTCTTTTTCTTTTTTCTGCTTTTATTTGTTTCCCATTGTCTATAGATAGGTAAAGTCTACTTCTACAATAAACACATTAGACATAATTTTTTGCCTACATGTTTTTTCCAGTATGTTTAGTCATATAATTCATGTAAATTTTACAATATTTTCTACAAATGTAATCATTTTTCTTAAAGGCTAACATGGACATCTGCTTCCCCCTAGAATCAGGAGGCCAAGTAAGTCTTTGGCTGGGTATTCATCACCCCTACTGACTTTAGAGGGAATGTCTAAAACTCATCCAAGAACACAATTTAGCTCATAAAAAATGAACCAACAAAAAAGGTTTAGATTTTTATATTTGTGGGTTCATTTTTATTTTTTTAAATTAAAAACTATGAACCCTGGAACAGAAGAAACTATAAAAACCTGCAAATGATTATTATTTTAACTTATGAATTTCTTATTGTTTTAGTGCTGTTTCTATCTAATGGTCTCTCTATCCAGAAATCATATAGTATATCTCTTTACTATAATATCTACTCTGCCTTAAATTGAATGGAAAGTGAATACAGTAATTTATTTTTATGTTGGTTTCCTTGATTATCCACTCTTTTCCTTAGGTTTATCACTCTCATTTTTAAATTTTACTTTTTTAGAAATTACACAAAAATATCCCTGACATTTTCAGAAAATTTGATGTCTATTTGTGTAATTGTGTTTCAGCTATTTCCTTCCTCCTTCCTTTTCTTGCCTGTTCCCCTTCCTTCTTTTTCTTGTTCTGAGTTTCTTAGTATACTTCTCTGTGATCTAATATTTAATTAACATACCACCCTTCATAAATTATGGCATTTTAAATAATACATTTCTCAGCTGAAATAGATTCATAAACACAAAAAAATAAATAAAAGATTTTGTGGGCTGTTGTGTCTGTGTTGTTTATCTACACCTACATACACCAGCGATTCTGATGTTACAAACTAGTTGCATTCTGGTCATCTGCTTTAATGTGCCTATATGAAACTCAAAACTGCATTCTTCTCTAGATCTAAACTCCCAGGATAAGCTATAAAATCAATTTAAGCTAAGTGCACTCGAGGAAAAGAACTGATTTTGTCTATAACCATTTTTATTATATTCTTCCTATTTCTACCTTCATATTTTTATTCCACAATTTACTTCTCTGCTGCTATACTTTCTTTAGGGAAGAAAGGTCAGCTGCTACTGCGGTTGGAGCTCTCATTTTATTCTTTCTTGGCACTTATCTCCATGAATGGTATTATATAGAGATATTTGGGTATGTTCTCTCTCGATAGCTCTTTCTTTGCCTTAACTTTTTGTGTGGCTTTTTCACAAGGAGACACATTTTAACTTTGTAAAGCTTAAAATCACAAAAAGGTCACACCTTGTGTGCATATGGGAATGCAGAGTTTGTAATGAGAAAATACACCTTTGAGAAGGAGGTAAGAAAATGTTTTCAGAGATTGGGATCCATGATTAGAAGATTAAGATGTCTAACTCTTAGGATGGTGGACAGTTGGCAAGACCTCAAGCAGCAGAATGACCCAAGTAGATTGAAGTCTAGATTAAGTAAGAGCCCATGAATCAGGCAAGACTCACTGCCACTGAAACACTGATCTGTGACAATAGACATTTCAGCATTCATTAATGACAACTGACCATTAGAGAGCCTGCCCTATTTTCAGCACTGCAGAATATGTTGCGATCTTGGAATAAGTTTAACATGCCTCAGCAAAAATTGAATTAATTTTTGCCAGCATCAAAAGGTGCTCAAGTCCAATTCCAAAGATTTAAGGAAAATTTGTCCCATAGATGTCACAAATCCAAAAGTACAACATGGCTAATAGAACAAGGCTTTTCAGTAGTTGCTTATTTGCTACTTCTTATAGTATATGTGAAAATAAAAGAATCAGAAAGCACTTGGTAACCTGGATTAATAGTGAAAAGGTGAATGTTCCTGACTTAATAAGAAAAGAAAAAAAAATGTACAGTGTGGTTGCTAAGATCGATAATAAGAACAAATCTTCTGTCCATGAAATTGGGAAGAGGAAAAAAAGAAATTTGTACCAGTTTTGCCTCGCTCCTCAAACTGCAAAATTTATGGCCACAGTGCATGATAAATGCTTAGTTAAGATGGAAAAGACATTAAATTGAAGGTGGAAGACATGAACCAAAAAACGTGTTCAATTGATGGCAACATGTTATGCCAGAAAGCAGTGAGCCTATATGATATTTCAGCAAGGGATCCTCTGAAACAGGGACACCAAGCCATTTACTACAAGTGAGAGATAGTTACACAGATTCAAGAACAGGTCTGGCATTTTATCATCTTACATCATCACAAGAACAAGAAGAGTGAGTACAGTACGATATGGTATTTTGAGAGAGAGACTACTAAAAATGTAACTTATTCGTGTATTATTGTAATTGTTCTTTTTATTATTAGTTATTGTCGCTAATATTTTACTGTGCCTAATTTATAACTTAAACTTTATTATAGGTATGTATAGGGAAAAAATAAGTATATATAGTGTTCAGTACTAATATTTGTTTCAGGCATCCACTGGACATCTTGGAATATATTTTCCCCAGATAAGAGAGGATGACTGTACAGATCATCTCATGAAACCTACGAAATAATATACTGTTTACTCCTTTAAAGCCTTATAATCACTTTGCTTCTTTTTCAGAAATTTTCAAGAATTGCTCAACTCAATGACCATCCTTATAATTTTAAGTTAAACTTCAAATGTTTTTACAATAACAAACAGCATTCTATGTTTCTTGGTAAAGGAAATGAAAGAAGAACGTGAAAAATGCATCTGCACTAAATCAGGCAAACTAACTAAATTTTGCTTTGTCAGATACGGTTGATTTTCTAGATTGTAACAATTATTATGATGGGTGCTCTAATTAGAATTGTGAAATCCTAAAGATCTCATACACACTTTAGATACTTTGGCTCCATCAGGACTATTTTATATAAGCAGTTTCATGTAAATGCTGTATAACATATCTTTTTGTACCTTTTTCTTTCAACAACTCTAAACTCTTCATTTATACTGAACAAATTAGCCTGAGCAGTGGATAGAAAGCCATCAGCAAGGCGTAGCTACAAACAGGTCTATTTTTCATTACGTGTTGGAAAGGGCCGGGGGACACGACATTTGTTTAGCCTAGTAAGGGAGGACTATTATGAGAAAAACAAAACAAAACAAAACAAAACAAAAAAACAAACACCGTTGAGCTGTTGTCTTGCTGAAAACACAAGACAAAGGAGAATTTGAGAGTACGTAGTTTACTCTGTAAACATTTTCTGCTACAGCACATAATGAAAATAACTTGAAGATAAATCCTTAAGCACTCCCTTTTGAGGCAGATTTTCTCTTTTTTTCTATAATTTTAATTTCACTTTCTTTTAGGTTCACCAAATTACATTTTTATGAGTAAATAGAGATAAAAGAAGCAAAGTAAAAAAATATTCAAAATAAATTTGAAAAAGTATTTTTTAAAAAAAGGATGCATTGAAATTTAAATCTTTGTGATTTGAGTGCAAATATGAAAATTAGATTATGAGGCTTGTTTGACACAGGCTGTGGCCTCTTCCTGAGTTTTTCTGAATAGAAAGATAGGTTCTTAGCCTGTTCCACTAAAGAATAACTGGGAGAACCCTAGAAGCATACTTCATTCCATCATGATAAAAAGCCCACAGAATCTTTTTTCTCAAAAATATGATTAGAGGAGCTAAATCATCATTTTTATAAATAGACTATAATTTTGAAAAGACCACTCTAAGAATTTTTATATGTGATTTGTAGAGTCATTAATGTAATTAAAGTGATAAGAAACTATCAATACACATTTTATTTGGGGTAATACAATTCTTCGCTCATTCAAGATGTGTTTCCTTAAAATGATAAAGCTAATTGATGCATGATTATGTTTTATACAAGTCCAGTGTCATGTTTTATATTTACATGGTAGACTCACAGAGAATCCGTAGGCATTATATTATATTATTTAATGGCAGATTAATTTTCTGTTTTAAGATTTAAAACAAGAAATTCAGGTAGGTAGGAGAAATAATTCTTCTCTGGAAACTATCCTAGTACTGAATGGTTGTGAATACCGAGTAAGAATTTGAGAATGACACTCTATTGAAACAGTCTATTTATTCAAGAGCATTGTTTAGGATAACAAATATTAGAAAAAATGCTATAATTGGTAGATCGATTATAATTTTTTTAACTGACTCTGGTGATGATAGTAGTAGGAAATGAAACTGCATATTTGGCTACAGAGAAGCCATATTTTTTTCTACTTTGGTAACATAACTATAACAGAATTGTCTATACTTATAATAATTGATATAACAGCTTTCTGAATCTGGTTAGTGCAATATGAAATATCTTCATGGCATTTTATTAAACTTTCAAAATTTCTTAGTATTCCAGTCAATATTTCATAGTACTTATATTGGGGAGAACACAACAAATATAATTTTTATAAAAACTAATTAGTTTTTTTACTTGTAATTTGTAAGTGGAGTTATTGTTTGGATTCCATCTTTGCTGTTTTTCCTTTTCCTTCCAATGAACAGAAAAGTTTTGTGATTCTATTTAATGTTCATATCTTACAATTACCAATAATTTCAAATTTTGTTTCACCTGACTTTCAAATAATATTTTTAACTTTATACTTTTCTCCTTAGCCTCTGAGTTTTATTATTTTAGAAATACTCTATAATTTTACTTCCATAAAATATTTTCATTGTGAGATATTTTACTCATAAATATAAGGGCACAAAATGCTCAATAGAATTTCACAAAGAAAATGTGTTTTAGTTGTGATAAGATCAAAATACAAAATGCTGTATAACTTCCTATAGATTATAGGTTTTTCAATGTAAATGTACATTTCTAAACACTGTGATTTAGTTTTACATGTTTTTTTTTTTTACTTTATATCCATGATACCTCACAATATATATTATTTTGTACTTGGCTTCCTTTGCTCCGCAATTTAAAAAAAAAATCTGTGTTATTTAATGTAGTTATAATTTGTTTACTAGAATTGCTCCATTGTATTCGTTATATGAATGTACTAGACCACAATTTTTTTTATCCATTATGCTATTAAAAAACAGTGAAATTGTTTCCAGTATTTGATTGCTATGAATGATGATTCATTAAGCATTCAAGTCTTTTGGTATAAGGTACACATGTCTGTTATTTATACTTAGAAGTAAATTTGCTGGCTCATAAAAAATGCGTATGTTCAACTTACTTTTACTGAAAGACTTTTATAGAGTTGATGTGCCAAGTTTTACTTTGACCAATATGATAGAACAGCTATGTTTGTGCTAGATTATTTGCTAATATTTAATATTGCTTGTCTATTACTTTAACCAATCAGGTAGTTATGTTGTCATATTTCATTGTAGCCTTTTTGGGTTTCACTGATAACTAATGGTGTTGAAGACATTTCTAGATGTTTATTTATCCATATTTATATCCAGCTGGGTGAAGTGCCTGATCAAGTTCTTTGCCATTTTTCTTTTGATCAATCTCTTTTTCTTATTGATATGTAAGTGATATTTATATAATCTCAGTAGAAGTCCTTTGTTAGGTACATGTCTTGAAAATATCTTCACTCTACCTGCTGTTTCCTTTTAATTATTTTAATGGTGTTTATTGTGAACAAAAATTCTTAATTTTAATGAAAATTAATTTATAATCATTAACTTTAAATTAGTTTTTTAGTGTCATGTTTTAGAAATGTTTCCCCACAAAAACTTGTAAAAATTTTCTCTTCTCTAATCTTCAAGAAGTTTATTGTTCTCCTTCACTCTATCATTAACAAGCTCACTATAATTAAATTTTTATGATATAAACAAAAGATTGTTTCATATTTTCCATATAAATTTTCAAATTTTCAGTAACATATATTGAACATACCATCATTTCTCCACTAATTTGCAATACCACCTTTGCTATAAATCAAAGGTGGTTATACCTCTGCTCTATTTTTAGATTCTTTTCTATTTCCATGACCTAATTTTTAAAAAATCTTGAACTGTTTTAATGATTATGTTTATACAAAGTCTTGATATCAGTTATAACAGAACCTCTCACTTTATTCTTGTTCAAAAGCATCTTGGTGCTCTTGATAATTTGAATTTTTACATACACTTTAAATTCACTTCTTGAGTTCAAAATGTTTGATGATAATATTTCATTTTCAATCTACAAATATAGTATATTCTATCACATGGATCTTTCTTAATTTATCTCAAAATTTTATATTTTTAGCCATATGTTTATGTTTATTTTTCTATATGTATTATATATTTGTATATTATTTCAAATATTATCTTTTCAAATGCAATATTTTGTCACTAGCAGAGAAATACAATTAATCATTTTATAATGAACTTGTAACCAGCTATAAGATAACTACACTCAATTTAAATATATTACCTGTTAATATTTTTTGGATCTTTTGTGAACATAGTAATGTCATATATAAATGATGAAATCTCATGTTTTCCTTTTTAATTATTTTACTGTTTGTTTCTTTTCTTGGTTTAGTACTCGGGGTGTACGCTTATGCCCAAAGTTGTCAAATTGCATGCATTAAACATGTGTAGTATTTTTCTGCATCTTAATTATATATCTAATAAGACTTAAAATTTGAAGATTAAAACTGCAATGAAATACCATTTTGTACCCATGAGAACCACAAAATATAAAAGATGGAAAATAATAAGTGTTGACAAGTGGGGGAAAAGTTAGGACCCTTGTACGATGCTGGTAGGATTGTAAAATGGTGCAGCCACTTGGGAAAATTGTTTAGAGTTTTTCAAAATATTAAACAGAGATATAATCTGGCAATTCCACTCCCAGGTATTCAAAGAATTAAAAATATATATCTACACAAAAACTTCTAAACAGATGTTTATAGCAATATTATTCATAATAGCCAAAAAATGGAAACAACCTGAGTATCTATCAACTACCCAGTGGGTAAACAAAATGGGATGTATTCATTAATAGGTATATTATTCCATTATAAAAAACAATGAAGTACTGATACGTGGATACATGATACAATATGAATGAGTCTCAAAACTTTAATGAGTTTAAGAAGGAAGAAACAAAAGGCCACATATTTTGTGATTTTATTTATATAAAATATCCATATTAGGCAAATCCATAAAGGTATAAATTAAATTAGTAATTGCTGTGGCTGAGGAGAGGAAGAAATGGGGAATAACTTCTCATGGTATGGGGTTCTTTTGAGGATGAGGAAAATGTTCCAAAATGTGATAGTGGTGATGGTTGCACAAACCTGTGAATATAATAAAGCCAATTGTACACTTTGAAAGAGTGAATTTTATGGTCTGTAAGTCACATATCAATAGAGCTATATGTTTTTTAAAGCAAGTATAGTGAGGGTAGAAAATGTGGGCTTTTGAATTATACAGATTTATTTCACATTCCAGATCCACATTAGCCTAGTTTATGGATATATTTAACTTTTATTTATAAAATGGTACAGTAGCTGTAGCAGAAGTTAAAGTTTAAATGAATTCTTGTTTTTCTTTTTCAAACTTCCTTGCTCCAAAAACTTTCTAGCAATTGCTAAATTACAAATTTCTAGGCATCTACTCTTAGGTCTGATTCAGTAGTAGGTCTTAGGTAAGGACCATAATTTTAGGTTTAAACATGTGCCTCAGGGAATTCTATGGGTTAGATAAGGCTTAGAGAAATAATGATGGCCTAGAGTCTTACTGTCTGAGTCCTCAATAAATATTAGTTTTCCTCTAGTTTCTCCTATGACAATGCTTATGCATGTATTTTATTTAATTTTATTAAATTCATTGAGGTGACATTGGTTAATAGAACTGTATAGGTGTCAAGTGTACAATTCTATAATACATCATCTATGTATTGCATTGTATGTTCACTACCCAAAGTCAAATCTCCTTCTGTCGCCATATGTTTGACCCCCTTTACCCTTTTCTACCTCCCCCCAAACCACTTTCCTCTGTTAACAACCATGCCATAGTCTGCATCTACGAGCTTTTGTTTGTTTGTGTGTGTGTGTGTTTAATGTATATGATTATGTATGACTGTACATACTCATATGCTTCAGTTTTCATTTCAAAATTTCTACAAAAAGTATGCTTTAGCTGTTTAAAAAAAATTAAGGTTTAAAATGGATATATACAACTCTGGGTAATATATTTTTATTTAATTCCAGAAAATGAAATCTGATGCAGGTCAACATTAGAATGAAACGATGGCTTGCCACTGACACATTTTACCTTTTAAAGAAAGAAAACAACTCTGCAATAGGTTTTAAGCACAACGATCTCAAGCTATTCCTTGATAGAAATTTGTCTTTCTTCCCAAAGTACTATATAATTTAGTAAGGTTGGCAGTCTTTGCACAACAGTTGCCAAGTAATTGAATAGCAGGGGTGTTATAGATTTGGTATGAAGGTGTGAGTGGGTAGAGATGTGTGAACAAATCTGGAGAATATCCATATGCACTTTTTCTAACGGTAGTCAAGCATATCAGCATCACACAGTCTCATTAGCACCAAATTTTATGAAACTTATTTATATGTTATAAAAAATGTAGAGTCAAATATAAATAGACTGGAATAAACATCTGTGATTACTGAAATCAACATATTTCCTCTATTAAATATGCTTTCCCTGAGGAACATCTTCCTACAGAGCAAAAAAAAAAATATTCCAAATTCCCTTTAGGTTTGTGTATGAAAAAATAATCTCTGTCTTTTGTGAAAGATGCTTGAATGTCTATCGAAAACAGTTTTTGTTTTTTAAAAAAATTCTCCAAGTTAGTAGATCTTGGGCAATGTTACAGAGAGAAATATGCACAGTGTTCTTTTCCGAAATTCATTATCATGTTATATCTAGTTTAACTTTTCAATTAATATAAACAGAAGAGTCTGGGTGTAATATATCGCATTCACCTCCTCCATGGCATGCTTAGGTTTGGTCACTTGGTAAAGTGTCACAGTTTACCTTGCTTTTATCCCCTCCTTCCAAAAAATGTGCAAGCTTTTGTGGTGATTACTTAAGAACACTGGACCTAGAACCCCATGGAAACCTACATTTTAGAAACAGTACAGGATGAAGACAAAGAATTACATGGAATATTATATAATTTTTTTCTTTTTTATTACTGAAAGTTATCTGATAATATCATACTTTTACCAGATTTAAATGTTCACATTTTGAACCTTGAATTAGCAGAAAACTCAGAATACAGGAGGTCTCCTATAACGTAACTGGGAAATATTAAGGCACATTTTACCTTATTTCTGCTGTATGTGTGGAGAGAGCTTGAAGAAGCCACGCTAAGTATAAGCCAAACTCAGAGTCTTTTTGACAAGATACTGGTTTAAAGCTAAATGATGGTATTTCAAATAGAAATCTCTGTCCTACCTATGCTTTTTAAAGCAGGCATGGGGTTTAGAAGCCAAGAACATTATGTAAGATGGTAAGGAAAGTTAGGATTTATGTATTCCAACTAAATTTCTTGACAATGAGATAAGTGACTTGTATAAGATGCCACAGCAGATCAGTGACAGAAAAAAAAAAATCCTGTCCACTGTAATTGATTCAATATCAGACTTACTTTTCAAATAAGCATATCTCCTCAGTATCTAAGTCAACACATAACTACATCAAATCACATTTTTTCCTCTAGTTAAATGATATAATTAGTTGTCACCAAAATATTTACTGGGTGACTAATAAGGGAAAAATGGTAACAAGACATTATCTGAGCCATACATCCAATTTAGCTATTCTTCTAAAACCAGTAGCATGCAAATAAGATATCTTCTTGCACTAAGAATCTAGTTGATTTAAGTTTTAATATATGTCTTTTTTATAGTGCATTACTTATATTTAAAATCACAGTATACAGTCTGGAACATGTCACTTGGTTATAATCTACATCTTTAATATAGTTGTGTGCTGGGCTGCTATGAAAGACCATGCATATAGTTGTCTGCACATTTCTTGGTACACCCATCTCATAGATCATGATGTAAATGCCTCCTGCAAACACTATGCAGTTTCTAATCTGCAAATTACATATGGCAGTTCTAAGGATAAGAAAAATTCTTGTCTCCCATCAGTTTTCTAGAAGAACAATCAAAATTTGGTATTTTGAATGCATAAGTCTTCCTCTGGAGTTTTAACCGATTAGCTAGTTAATTTGTAATTTATCCTGACACATTGTGCCTCACACGTATACACATCTGTCATTGCTTATTCACTTTTTACTTATACACCAACATTTACTTTTTTGGTGCTCAGTGCTACCAGTTTAGACAACAGCATACATTACCACAGTCAAGATTTAAAACAAGTCTATCACTTCTCAGAGTTGTTCTGCTGCCCCTTTTTAATAAACGCTTTTCTTGTTCTAGCCCCTGGCTAGCACTGATCAGTTTTCTGTTTCCATAATTTTGCTATTTCCACAATACCATATAAAGGTAATCATGAAGCATGTAGCTTTCTGAAACTGGCTTCTTTTACCAAGCACAGGACATTTGTGAATCATCCATGTTGTTCTATGTGTCTGCAGTTAATTCTTTTTTATCGCTGAGTAATATTTTGTTGCACGTATGTATCACAATATGTTTATCAGTATATCTGCTGAAGGACATTTGAGTTGTTTTTAGTTGTTGGTATTAAAGTAGAGCTGCTATAAACATACCTGTAAAGTTTTTATGTGAACAACGTTTTTATTTCTCTTGGATAAATACCTAGGAGTGAGATTGCTGGGTCATATTAAAATCATGTTTAACTTTATAAGAAACTATGAAACTCTTTCATATTTGCTGTACCATATCTCAGTCAGCAATGCATGAGGGTTCCAGCTGTTCACTATCCATGTCAGCACTTAATATTGTCAGTTTTCTTTTTTCCCTTCTAATAGTTATGAATAGTTTCTCATTGTTTTTTTTTTTTTACATTTGCTTAATGACTAATGTTTTCAAATTTTTGTCATCCATAAATCTGCTTTAGTAAAGAGTCTATTCATGTATATTGCCTATAATTTATTGGGTTGTTTCCTAATTATTAAGTTTTAAGAGTTCTTTATATATTCTGAATACAAGATTATTCTTTGATATGTAATTTGTAAATGTTCTCTTCCACCTGAGATCTGTTCATCTTTTTATTTTCTTAATAATATCTTTTAAATGGCAGAAGTTTTAAATGTTATGTAGTATATATTATCATGTTTTTCCTCTATGGATAATGTGTTCTTTGTCTCATAGATAAGAAATCTTTGACCCAAAATCATTTTAATAAGTTACAAAGGGAGTCATAAAGATTTTCTTTTATAAATTTTATATTTTAGGTTTAACATTTAGGTGATTGACTTTTTTTTTTGTAAATTGTGAGATATGGGTTCGGTTGCATTTTTTATCAATATGAATGTCCAGGTGAGTATGTAGTTAAGTATTTCAAATTTACAGAGAAATAGGAAGAAACATATATAACAAATAACTACATCGCTATTCCCATAATCTAGATTTAGCATTTCTTCACCTCACACAATATTAGTTTCAGAGTCTTTATTTACTAACGATATGCGTTTTACAGATTAAGTTGAGGTCAGTATTTTTTCCCTCCACAATCCAATTCCCTAGGAGGTAATTGCCTTTCTGAATCTATTTTTATTGATCTAATAATCTTTTAAATATTTTATATACAAATATATTTTAAATATATGTAATACTATACTGTCTTTCTGTAATTTTCATTTTACATGCTCAACAGATAAGATTCAATCATGTTGATATATGCAGATCTACTTTTTAAATTTTTTACTATTCCACAATTTATTTGTTCATCCTCCTATTGAAACATATTTATTTAAGTTGTTTATAATTTTTTGATAAGGAAGAGTATTTTGGCATATATCACCTTGTTCACATTGGCAAGATTTCGTCTCGATTATGTACCTGAAAGTGGAAATTCTGTGTGTGGAGTGTGAATATCTAGAGTTTTACTTGATATTTAAATATCATTTTCAAAAATTGATGTAGAAATCCACATCTCATTATGAGGTTATGAGAGTTTTTATTACTCTACATGCTCAACAATATGTAATATTGTAATTTTTTAAGATTATGATCCCTGGCCATGAAATTGTCGAATATCTTTCCATATGTTTACTAGAAATTTCTATTTTCTCCTTTGTGAATTTATTGTTGGTATATTTTATCCATTTATCTGTTGCGTTATTGTTTTTTTCTTTTGTGCTTCTTTTATACTCCAGATACTAATCATTTTACTATCATATGCTTTTGCAAATATTTTCTAAAATTCTATAAATTGTCTTTTAACCATATTAATGGTAATTTGTGATAAAAATTGCTATCTTAAAATAATCAAAAGTATCTATATATTTTCCCTTGTCTGATGCCATTGAAAATATTTGATATTTTCTTCTCAAACATTAGGGATTTTTATTTCTACCTAAAATTTCCACCTTAGTCATTGTGTATGTTCTAAAACAGTGATCCAATTTCAACATTTTCTCATATAAACAACTGTCACCCTAACAGCATTTACTTCATGGTAAATCTCTTCCCTATTCATTTGTAATATTGTCTCTAACATAATTCAAGTTTCCAAATATGCATGGATCAATTTTCAGATTTTCCATTCTATTCTATTTGCCTACCCATATGTCAATGTTACAAAGTTTTAATCAGTCTGCTTTAAAACATTTTGATATTTGGTAAAGCAAATTTTCTTATCTTATTTCCTTTAAAATTTAAAAATTTTTCTCTACCCTGTAATTTTTTTGACCTGTTTTTTTTTTTTTAAGTCTTGAAAATATCTATTAAAAATTTGATTGCAATAACATTAAATTTTTTAGATCACTTTACGGAAAATTGACAGTTTTATAATATTGACTTCCATTCCGTTTTGTTGCTCTTTAGTAGAAATATTTTATATCTTTTAATAAGGTTTTATGATTAATTATATACCTATCTATCATTGGAACATGTAGTAGAAACAAAGACACAGATATATTTCCCTCTCTAAATAAAACTGTCATATATTACATATAATTATCACATAAGTATAGAATACTTATGTTCTCACATATTTTCCATCATTTAAAAATTGTTTTCAAAAAATTTATTTTATCTTGTTATATTTTCTAGATTACTAACTCCCTAGTATTGCCTATTTTTCCACTTCATTACTCTTGTATTTTTAAAATTTCTATTTAAATACTTATACATCCAGTTCTTTGGTGAAATTTTGATGAAGTATATTATGTTTTATCATATCTTACATCTTATTACAGTTTCAATTTTTGAACATGTAATCATATTTTATTTGAAGTCAGTGACTGATAACTCCAATATACAGAACATTTTTTTGGATCTGTTTCTATTATATTTTTTCTCTTGATTTCCTGATATTTTGGCCCAACTCCTGGGATGCCTGACAATTTCTTATTTAATATCAGATACTGTTTTAAAAATTCATGTAGAGGTACTAGAGGACATTATATTGCTCCACAGTGAACTTAATTTTTCATTGTCAGAAAAATAATAGCAAGCAAATCTCTTGATTTAGTCAAGACTGGTCCATTTAAATTTTTTCCCTACTCCTAGGGATGTAGCCTCTTCATAGCAAAAGTGAAATTGTATCTTCTTACATTTTCTGGGCCATTACTTTAAGTGGATATTAGTCTTTCCCCCCCCCCTTATTTTCAAAAAGAAGGTATCCAATTCTCTAATTCTAGCTCCAACAGTGAGGTTCACTCTGACTCCTCCATGGCAGTCCTTCAAGTCACTTTTCTGACACATGGAAACTGATGGCCACTCACAATCCTGGAACACTGTTGGTCAATGTCCCTAGTCCTACTTATGATTTCTGTTTTGCTTCTGGAACATAAAGGTGATTATCTGCTTTTCTTAGCAATATTTTCCTGATTTTTCTCTGTGTATTTTACCTCTCACTGCTCTGTGTTTTAAGTAAATGCATGATCAATGATGTTTTTATTTTTATTTTTTATTTTATCCTCATTCTGATATTCTAAATTTGGGGGATGGATTTACATAAGTTTTAGATGAGCTCAAGTATGATTATTCATGTACAAATTATATTATTTTCACTATATGTTAATTATATAATTATATAAATAAGTATTAGCCAACCTAATTCAGCAGCTTATTAAAAGGATCATATATCATGACCAAGTAGAATTTATCACTGGGATTTAAGGATGGTTCACTTTGTGCAAATCAGTTAATATATACTACATTAAAAGAATAAAAGATAAAAATCACGATTACCTCAAAAGATGCAGAAAAAATTTTTAACAAAACGCATAACCCTTTCGATTAAAACTCCCAACAGATTAGATATAGAAGGAAACTACCTCCAGATAATAAAGGTTGTATATGGCAAGTCCACAGTTGATACTATACTGAACAGTGAAAAACTGAAAGATTTCCTTTTAAGGTCTGGAACAAGGGAAGGATATATATTCACCACTTCTATTCAGTATAGCACCAGAAGTCCAAGCCAGAGCAATTTGGTAAGAAAAAGAAATACAGGCCTTTAAATTAGGAATAAATAAATAAAATTATTCCTGTTTGCAGATCACATGATCTTATATGTAGAAGACCTTGAAGACTCCACAGGTGGTGGTGGTGGCGGGGTGGGGGGGGGGGAACTATTAGAACTAAGTAACAATTTCAGTAAGATTCAGAATATAAAATCGATATACATAAGTCAGTTGAATTTCTATACATCAACAATGAACTATGAAAAAAAGAAATTAGGAAAACAACCCAATTTACAATAGCATCAAAAAGAATAAAATATTTAAAAATAAACCTAAGCAAAGAGGTGAAAGACTTGTACACTGCAAACTGTAAATCACTAATGAAAGAAATTAAAGACACAAACAAATAAATGGAAAGATATTTTGAGATCATAGATTGAAAGAATCAATGCTGTTAACATATTCATACTACCTAAAGCAACTTACAGATTCAAAAATGTCTCTATTAAACTTCCACTGGCATTTATCACAGAAAAAAAATTCCCAAATTTTAATGGAACCACAAAAGACCCTGAATAGCCAAAAGAATATTGAGAGCAAAGAATAAAGCTGGAGGCATCATACTTCCGAATTACAAATTATATATTACAAAGCTACATTAATCAGAATAGTACAATATTGGTGTAAAAACAGACACATATACCAATGGAACAGAATAGAGGGCCCAGAAATAAACCCATGTGCATACGTTTAACTAAGCTTTGACAAGGCACTAAGAATATAAAATGAGGAAAGGATAATCTCTTTAATAAACGGTGCTGGGAAAACCGGATATCCACACGCAAAAGAATGAAATTGGACCCTTATCTATTACCACATACAAAAATTAACTGAAAATAGGTTAAATACTTAAATGTAGGACCTATATCCATCAAACACATAGAAAAGAATGTGGAAAAGAATTCCTTAACCAAAAGGTCTTGGAAATTATTTTGTGACTATGACATCAAAAGCATAGACAACATAAGCAAATATACTCAAATGAGACTCATCAAACTAAAAAAGGTTCCATGCAGCAAAGGAAACAATCAACACAATGAAAAGACAGTCTATGAAATGGAGAAAATATTTGCAAACCATATATCTGATAAAGGGTTAATAACCAAAATATATAAAGAGCACTTACAATTCAATAATGCAAAAGAAAAACAAACAAACAATTTGATTAAAAATGGGCATAGGAAGAGAGCAAACACTTTTCCAAAGATGACATACATATATAAATGGCAACAGGTATATGAAAAAGTGCTTAACACCATTAATCATCAGGGAAATGCAAATCAAAATCGCAATGTGAAAAAAATTAAAAATAAAAAAAGGGCAATGTGATATGACCTCATACCTGTTAGAATGACTATTATAAAACAAATGATCAAAAAAGATAACCTCCGTTTGTAAGAATGTGGAGAAAAGGAAACAATTGTACAATGTTGCTGGGATGTAAATTGGTACAGTCATTATAGAAAACACTATGAAGTTTTCTCAAAGAATTCAAAAAGTAGAACTACTATATAATTCAGCGATCCTTCTTCTAAGAATATTGCAAAAAATTAACATCTGGATCTCAAAGAGATATCTGCACTCACACGTGTATGGTAGTGTTATTCATAACGGCCAAATATGGAAGCAACTTAAATGTCTGCTGACAACCAAATGGATGAAGAAAATGTGACATATACAATGGAATATTATCCAGCCTTTAAAAAAGAAGGAAAAACTGCCATTTGTGAAACATGAATAAACCTGTAGGACATTACGCCAAATGAAACAAGCCAGATACAGTAGAACAATAAATTGCAAGGTTTGGTTTGTTGAAGGAAGGAGGTGTTGAGTCATTTCAATGAGACTTGATAGAGAATCTTTGTTGTTTTTTCAGCGTGAAGAATATGGTGGAGAGAAGGAATGGAAACAAAAATAGATAAATCTAAATTCCTTTACAAATTACACAAGGCCTTTTTTAAAAAATGTAGTTGCAGCTACCTGTTTAAATTTACCTCTGACCACACACTTCTTTATACAATTTTTAATGTTTCAAGATACTTAATGAACACAAATAGAATAATTTAAACCAACTCTAATAAAAAAAAGAAAGAAAGAAAGAAAGAAAGAAAACTACTCATAGTTACCAGAACACACCATTCACTTATTTTTCTATACATTTTTCTCATTAGCCTTTCTGTCAAATTTTAAATATACTGTCATGTCAGCAAAAGTCCAATTTCCTTGCAGCTTTTCTTAACACATTCAGTCAGATGTGGGAGCTTTTTCTTATATTTCTATCACATGTCATTTATCACCACTGAGGCTATTTTGCTACCTAACTGAGAAAAGTGATATTATTTTGGAGAAATTTCTATGAGGATTATGAAAAAAGAACAAATTTTGAAATTTGGCAGATATGTCTTTGTTTACTGATGAAGAATGAATGCTTAAACTCTAAGTAAATTTAAAGTAGCCCATTGGGAGGACAGGTGAAATTCATGAAGCCATAATACAATGTGAAGTAGGTGGAAAGATTAAATGAGAAGTACATATTCTTGTTGACATTTCAGTTCTTATTTTGACCTACATGAGTTAACCATTTATCTTTCAAATACTCAGATGTTCATTAACCATTTAATATCTGTGATAATTCTTTTCAGGTATATTATATAAAACCCAGAGTAACAGTTTAAAATGAGATTTAGAGGTTTTTGATTTATAATAAAATATATTTTGTTTTAAAGAGAAAATGCAAGTTAATACCATTATTGCTTTATTTTGATCTCCTAATTTTGTTTCACCTTAATTTTAATTTTTTTAATTTAAATTTTATGTTTTATTGTTTTATTTTATTTTTGTCTTCAGTGTAAAATAAGTCAGGAAAAAAATGGGAAAATAAATAAAAGTAGATAAAGACATACAAATAATCTCTAATAACATTAGGCAATACTTTAACATACCTAATGCATCCAATTATTTTTAGTTCCTTTTTCCATACATTCATTGTATAAGATATAGACACTCTCAAACCTGCTTCAGACTTAGTCTATGAAAATTTCAAAATCAGTGTTCATCAGAGAAAGATAAAAGCACAACTGTAAAAACCATAGAAAGTTGCTCTCATTTATTTTTCTTACAGTTTTTTAAGTTATAAAAGTAAAAGAAAATGCAATTAGAATAATCCTCTAAAAGCTTTATTTGCCACCTGCCATTCTCCGAATGCCTGCTGATAAAAGTGAGTTTTTAACTTGCAGATTTTCCTTGATAGACTGGAATTAGGAAAGTTTCCCTCTAAAGTGAGTGCTCCAGCTGCCACATGGGGATAAATATAGAATCAATCAAATCAAAGTTTGGCAATATGTAAGTAAAAATGCATTTGATCTGTCCCAAAGATTTGTTAATTTGCATAGAAATAAAATCATTAACTCATTTGTTTTTTAAATTTTCAAAGCTTAATTATAGTTATTTGTTATTTGACCTGATTGTCTCCCACTACTGGCTAGGAGAGCAGATTTAACTGAGTTCTTATGATTCTGACTACTTGTGGGTGGAATGGCTTTCCAGCAACACAAGTTGCTATGGGGTGATGATGTATCACATTGTTTTCTGAGCTATACAGCTGGAAATTACAAGAGTCACATGATTTTAGCAGCCCTGGACAGGGTCTAACTCATGTTAGACTGAGCAAAACTGTCCAATCTTTCAGCAGCTATAGTGTATAAACTATAGTTTATTTGTGTTAAATCTAAACAGTATCACTTTGAGTTTTGCTATTGAGGAAAATTTATCTCTACAAGGGTGTCAGTCCCATTCTGCCATTAAAAACAAGGAAAAGATTGGCATACAGAGACAGATTCTATCTGCATCATAAAGCTTTATGCTTTGAAACTTTTTAAAGTTGAGAAACAATCCGTAAGAGGCAACTTGTGTGAAGGTATATGTAGCAATTATTTGTTATTACTCTTGACATTTCTGGATATCATGACTAATCTCAAGGCTTCTATGGGAAGATGCTCTGGGTTGATTAGAGCCAAGAAAATTAAGTTCAGATGTTAAATTGGATACAGATTAGGTTAGTTTTCAATGGGACCGGACCTAGTGACTCAGGGTTATTTGGGCACTTGGCTACCTTCCCTGCTCTTTCTCAGAAGCTGCTGCTGCTTTCTCACCAAGCTGATCACATTTCAGGAAGTAACCTTCTCCATATCTCCAGAGAGAGAGAGAGAGAGAGAGAGAGAGAGAGAGAGAGAGAGAGAGAGAGAGAGAGAGAGAGAGAGAGAGAGAGAGAGAGTGTGTGTGTGTGGGGGGGAGGTTAGTTACACCATCCTCCCCGTTCCCCACTCCTAGCTAAAAACATATGAACAAGGAAATCTTTACATTTATTCCTGGCATAGTTTCAAAACTCCTAGTAAAAAATTGTTTGGATGAACATATGATGTCACTTTTCAATTTATTTTTTTTTAACTAGGCATCTAAGTGCCCAGGCAGAGGAAGTGAGTTGTGGCTTCTGCTGCAGCTCTTCTGGCACACTAAGATTGCTTGCTTCCTCTCTTTAAGTTATGAAGGCACTCCAAGTTCATTTTCTCAAAGAATGTAGAGACAGGGAAGCAAAGAAATAGAATTAGGGTTAGGAAATGGGAGAGAAGAAAGTAAATGGAAAAGAAAGAAGAGAAATATAGGAGTGTCCTCAGATCATCTGTAATTTCCTCAGGAGTCAACTCTGCTAAAAACATAATGTGCTCTGTCACCAGGAAAGGAAAAAACAATATATTTTTCTGATTCTACAAGAAATGGCATGGGACTATGAAAGACATTAATTTCAAGTGGCATCTATCCTGAGATTTGAAACTTGCTTCATAAAGTTCAAGACCTAAAATGTTGTGTAGTTGATCAATAACTCACTTCATTTCACAAAACCACTCTGCAATAATGACCCCAAGATTCAGTCTTCTCTTCATGCAGAGACTTTTAATACATGGATTACATTTTATGACCAATAACTCATTAATCTTGTAATAACCATATTCAGTTAAACATTATTATCCCACATTATAGGTGAAGTGATTGAGGGGAGTTTTAACTTGCTGAAGGTCAAACTGAAATCAGGAACAGAAGTGAGATGAGGTATGAATGTGATTCCATGACTAAATCCTAACTCACAATATTACTTAGCAAAGGCCAACATTTTTATTTTTAAATTCTTTCACCTCTCTCAAAACTTGCCCTTATTACATAATTATAGCTCAAATGTCATCTTGCCATTTTAATAAACTATTAATAAGGAAATCTCAACTAGAGGCCTCCTCTTCAATACTAAACATCATTGCAAAGTAAAACTGTATTTTTCTTCATAACTTTTAAATTTTAAAATAGCAGCTACGATAAAAATGAGGTTTTATATTTAAAACACATGAAAATCAGCTTAACTTTATCCTGTTCTTAAAATGGTTGAGTGGGTGCTGGAGAATTTTTGTATTAAGAAATACCAGGATAAACGTGAAGGATGACAGAGAAACAGTGGTGTAGAGTTGGAAAAAGGGGGGAGAAAAACTAGATACCATGAGTTTCTTTCAAACCTTAAAAAAACTGTGTAAAAGTTTCTCTCGCTGATGAAATGAGCTCTTTACATATAAATTATATTGTAATAACAGAGCTCCTGGGTGGAAAAGAGTTCCTTCTCCTGCTGGCAAAAATTAAAATAATCACAGATGGCTAATGATCAAAAATACTGACTGACAGCTCTGAAGTATAAAACACAGAGAATGTTCTCAGAGGAGTGAGAATATTCTCAGGGTTTCTTAAGCCAACACTCAAAGTTGGTTTAAAAACCCCACAAATCATTTTCCCACTGGATATTTATATGTAAGGAACCTTTATTCTCTTTTCAGAGTATCGTATAGACTCTTAGAGCTCCTTCGATAAAATTAATGGAATTCTTTGTGATGATTTTAGTATTTTGGGGATAAAATGCAAGAATTCACTAAGGAAAGGGAGTCCATAAAGCTTCTTAAAATGGTGTGAAAAACTTCCATTATTCAGAATTCTCTAATTAAGAATCCAGTTTATTTTAAAACATAGGTGGAAAAAAATCTACCCAAACAGAATTAGCCATCTTTATAAAAATGCCAAACAACGTCATTAATGGTAATGACTAATAGTTATTGAAGACTTGTTATGCATTTAACATTCTTTTAAGTGTGTCTACATCATTTAATTTTAGCAAATAGCCCTATGAAATACATCATATTTTTATTTACATTTTTTAGATGAGGATATCAAGTGTAGAAAAAGCTCATAAGGGTGGCCAAGGTTGCACTACAGCTGGTGAATAGTAAAATAGGAGCTTAAACTAGTTTCAAAACCTAGTGTTTAATCTCAGTACACCTATCGCAGCAATCATCCTATTCGGATATAAATTTAAGAACATCCATGACAGACAAACAATAAAATGCACATTCTATATCACTTTTAAAAGATTTAAAAAATGTTTGAACTTATAATCACCTAATAAAACACATATAATATTACTATATCTAACAATGATTGAACTGTTACTTGAGTTTAATTGTATCCATGTATTCACTTAATAATTTTGAAATCAAAAGATGACATATATTAAAAATCTGTTCTAGTTTTTGGAGATAAAAATATATAAAATAGTGTCCTTGCCGTTTTTAATCTATATGGAGACACGCACAGTATGCATGTATCATACATATATGCACATGAGGTATGTGCTAAGAGTTACAGGTACCAAGTGGAGAAGAAACAGAAACCACCAGTTTCAGTTATCAAATAGACATCACATATAGGCAAAAATGAGGTAAGGACATTACACATAGGATAAGTTTTTGAGGGTTGAGTGGAACTTTGCTAGAGAGGAGAAAGTTGAAAAAGGATTATCATGGTGCTGGAATAGTTCTGCTATGACGACACGCTTTTTGAATTAATACTCCTACATTTTCTATATCTAACTTGGTAAATTATAGTTATAATAGACAAATTCCTTTGGTAATTCAGTCACACTGTTAACAAATCAAATGTGGAATATCATGAGCAAGGAACCTTTTTAAAATAATTTTTTTTTAAGGATCTTTACAAATCTTTGGGTGGCAAGAGCAGAATATGTTGGAACAAAATCTTACTTTTCTTAGCACGGGCTGAAAGAAACAACTTAGTAACCATTTAAATCATTGCTTTTCGATATCTCTGCCAGAATTGCTTATAATGTGTGATTTCTTCATTTGGATGTTACTTACTCAGACTAAAACATTTTCAAGTCAACTCACTATACTTCACAATATACTGAAATGAGTAAAAAGTATTAAAAGCATGCCTGAGGCGACAGAAACTTTGAGGTTAATTTCCATTTCTTCGAGTATATTTGATGAATGATGTGACAAAGGAATCCTAATTAAGGTTGAAATCCTGAATACTAAATAAATGAGAAGTGCCACTACATTCATCTTCCACAGTGATAATACTGCCACTTCTGCTTCTCTTTAGCCTAGTCCTTGACTTTTTGGGAAACCTTTTCCTGTATATTTTCTTCCTCTATCACTTTTACTGAGAGTAGATCATGAATATCCTACCTAGTTTTAGTTAAGTAAAATCTAAATAGTCTGTCTTTTTTTAATTCCTTTTCTTCTCATTTATTTCTCTACATCAAAAGCAAACATTTTAGTTTACATTTAATCTCAAAAATGCCTTCATCCTTATTATGGTGGTTTCTGTTTCTTCTCACATTATAATATCTAAAGGCAAAATTATAAGATGAATCTTTTAATTCTAAGAAAAAACAAATAGTTAGAATATGCTTAATAAAAGTTAACTATTTAATGATAACATTTTCATTCTTACTATTCTTACTATAATTATTATGAGTCAACTAGTAAGGGTGCAAATTGTTTCATCTCTTACTAGCTGGGGAGCCTGAGGCAACTTACTTAGTATTTGTGCAACCCCAGTATCTTGATTTTGAACCACCCCTGTCAATCATGGAAGAAAACTCATTGGCCCTAATGTTTTGGTTAAATTTTATTCTATTTTGAATATTTTCATCAAAAGAGAGCTTGTTTTCTGAGTTAGTCTAAAAAAATGAAAACCAATACGAAAACAACAACTGCAAATGTTTATAGCATCTATATTCGTAATCACAGTTGTCAAAAGCTGGATTGGACACCAATGTACTTCAAAGGCTGAACAGATGTATAAATTGTGACTCATCTGTACAATGGGACAGTATTCAACATTAAACAAGATAGATTTTTTTTTAATTTTAGTTTATTTCAAACTAGTGTAAATCCAACTTTAAAATTTGATATTTAAAATCAATTAATAGGATATTTTAAGGTATGTTTTGACAATTTGGCTTTGTTATCTTCTTTTACAATGTAAATCTTATGAAATCTTGATACAGATCAGGTATACATGATCAAATTTAGCTTTTTAATTGAGATGTCTTGAACTGTGGAGCACACTGTATTTCAAAGCTCATAAAGAAGAAAATGATATAAATATATTATTTATCACTCTAATATAAGTTATATTTTGAAATGATAATATTTTAACTTGGGGAGTTTATTTTTTAAAAAGTGAAGTTACCTTCAGTTTCTGTTTTATTCTGTTTTAATTAGATCCTGATTTTGAAGCAACTGCCTTTATAACATAAATTTGAAGGCTTTTCAGTTTTGGTCTGAAATAATTACAGTAATTTTGAAATTATCTGATCTTCAAGATAAAATAGAACTTACCTAAGAATTCATCTGGTCCTGGTGCCTTTCACCAATTTTTATTGTAGTAATAGATCCAATTTAAATGTTTAACTTCTTGTTAGGTCAATATTGATAATTTACATTTAAATGGAAAACAATACTTTTCTCATGGTTTTCAAATTGCCATAGGTTTGCACAGATTGTTTAAGCATAACTCTTTTAAGTTCTTCTGTATTAGAGGTATTTATTTGCTTTTGCATTCCAAAATTTTTGTTTTCCTGTCTTCTTTTTTTAAATCATTCTCAAGAAGTGTTTGTCTATTTTATTGGTTCTTTCAAGTAACCAGTGTTTGGATTTAAGCATTACTTTTGTTTCTTATTTATTTAACAAACACTTATATAGCATTTATTGTGCTAAGAACTGTTTTGAGCACTTTATAAATATTAACTCTTTTATGTAATTCTTTATATAATTTTATATAATTCTATAAGATGCTATTATTATTATCTTAATTTTTTTTAAAGCAACAGAGTTGTCGAGTTGTTTTTGAAGTTCTCTTTAAGAATCGTAGCTTTCTATTAATTATTTTTTAATCAGACCAATGTCTAAATAATTGATAGGCTTTAAGATCTTTCTTCTACTTATACCTCCCCATAACAATTTTACTCTACTCCCTAAAGTGGTCATCTTTTCCTTTAATTTATTTACTATTTTTGAATTCAATAATTACAGTATTTAAGTTTGGAATGATTGTTTTATATTTTTCTCAGTGCTTAAGCTTATTTATTATGTCCAAATTTTCCTCTATCTCCTACAATTGGCTCTTTTCAGTGGCTGATCTTCCTCTCAGGCTACTAAGCTCCTTAGTCATTGTGTTATGTATTGTTGCTTTTGATGCCACTGTTGTTGGCTTTTGATGCTAAATTCTGCTAACTGGGGATATCATCAATGGGGGTATCTCTCAAATGTTGGAAGAAGGTGGATTCCTGTACCTTTAGCTGCCTATCTTCCTTGATCTTGAGCCTACCCTGGCAAGACAAAACCTGCCTTGTCCTGTTTCTTCTATTATCCTAGTTTCAAGCATAGACAATCAATGCACAAATTCAGTTCCTGCTCAGTCTCTTGAGTACCTGGGAGTCTATACATTTTCATGCAGGACAATATATATTCAAGGTGTGTGGTATGTGTGTAAGAGAGACAGAGGGTTGTTTGCATTTGGTGTTCAAGCACCTTGCTCTTGTAGTACTATATTCAGATCCTAACATGGAATTTCTCATAGACCACCTATTGCTTGACTTGCCTCTAAAAGATGAAAACCTCAGAATCCCTGTACCCACACCAGTATGTCCTAGGATGATCAAAAATCCTAGATTTACCAGACCTACCTAGTTCAGTAGTGGTATGGGAGCATATAAGATACATTCAGAACAAGCTACCATATTCACAATATTCTTCTTCTCTTTTTAATAAATTTTAGAAAAGAAGACATACAATTAAAATATATTTATAATATTTTTATTAATCCAAAATATCATAGTATTAACAAAAACTGGAAAGTTGCAAGAGAGGTGGAAGGAAGTAAAAGAGTGCTAATTTCTTTTTTGTCTTTTAATCACATCCTGCCAATACCATTATCTCTCTCATATTTCTATCAAAGGAGTATGTGATACAATAAAAGAAAAGAAAATGAAATAGAAACACATAGGAAAAGACACAGTAGTGAAATAATTTACATAAAAGGGATATAAATTTCCATCTTTTTAAAGCTACTTTTGAGTTACACTGAAACTATAACTTAAACAAATCGGAATTCTACCCTTGTGGATTTTCATTTGTTAATTGGATTATTAACAAACAATCAATCATGTAGCAATTATATACATGGATATCAGGGTTTAAATACTAGAAGCAATAGACCATTATACTAGACATGTCATTCCAAGAGAAACAGGGGAAACATTTGTTTTCACAGATCTTTCTGAGACATGATCCTAAAGAACACATGTGACCCTGACTTTCCTATGCACTTTGGATGAGGGATGAGGATTTGCTCCCAAAAATGTCAATCCACAGGTCTGGATAGTAATTAACTGAGTCAATCAGAATGTCTATTTTAAGAGTAAAATCTGTCAGCCCCATAGGTAATGAGAAAACAAACAGAAATAGGGAAAATGGCACATAAAGAGATTATTATGGAGACGTGACAGGTAAGGGTGAAAAAAATTCTATTTAATTATATGGGTGCTTAAATCCAAAAGTGTAGAGTCATAAAATTCTGAAATCCAATAATTGCCATGAATACAGAATGATTACCTGCCAGGTCCCTCTTGTGGATGAAAAAGGAGTGCTGTATAAATCTAACCCAAAGTAACCTCATAGATTGATCAGAAATTCCTAAGTGGACAGGTCTTGGTGGATCATCACATCCTAGGCCTCTAACTTCTTTAGTAAAAGGTTTTTAAGCCAGCCCTGTTCATTGTTCTTTTGCATCTAGGTTAACGGAAATGCCAGAGTAATCCTCTTTTCAGACCCCTCAGAGGTCCACCCACCCTCAGGTGACTATATAAACCTAATAACTATCCTGTATCTTGCTTTCTCCCATTTGCGTGTAATCTCCCTTATACTCCCTGCTTAATTCCAAATATATAAAAGAAACTGCAAAACTGTCCTTCTTTGGAGCATTCAATGTCTCGCTTTCTGAACTTGTCATTAGTTTGGCCCAAATAAACTCATAAAAATTCTCTACAGGTCTGGGCATTTCTACATTGACACTATATAGTTCTCATGATTTAGTACATTGGATTGTTGTATTTAGTATTAACAAAGTTCATTATTTGAAGAAAATGGGTGTCTTTTTCTTCCCATTTAAACTAAAATGAGAGAAGAAGCAACAATGAAACATAAAACTGGAAAAAAATGTAATAGAATAAAGAGAAAAACCTATGAAATATGCCAATAAATATAAATGGGTTAACTACTTGAATCAAAGGTAAAAGTAACATTTCATACAGAATACAAAGTTCTGAGCTGAGTATCCTCACTTAATCGTAACGACAGTTACTAGAAAAGTGAAATGTGGACCCACATGTATTTCTCACAATTCAGCTTCCAATAATGTATAATAACTACAGTCTGCATTGAGAGACAGATAGTAGTAGCAAGAGAAGTTAGCATGAGGATGTAAGGAACTGGCAACAATTTTTTAAGCAAAATCTGTGGACCTACTTGCTGCCTAAGACGCAGAACTGGGAAGGGACTATGAAACAGTAGCTACTGCACCAAATCAAAGAACAAACTTCCTGTACGTACGGTGCTGTTAGGGACCCTGGGCAGTGATTGGTTTTTTGAGCATGGCTCACACTCACAGATAGTCATCACAAGTACAATATTTTAAAGTGTATCAAGAAGAAGCAATGAGAAGTTTTAATTCAGAGAGAAATGAAAAATTTTTCAATTACTGCTAATTACATTTCAAAATTCACATTTTTTTCCCCTCTTCTTTCTCCTCTCTCTTTGTATGTGCATATAGGTGGATGTGGGTATGGTAAATAAAAGATTAAGAAAGCCCATTATCTCTAGGTTTGAGGGCTGTCATACCTTTGCTCAATTTTACAACTGTTTTTTGTATGAAATGCTGCTTTCACATTTGACTTGGAAAAGAATAATGAACTGCGTGTAAATATGAAACCTTTGAGACGGCACCATCTGAAGCTAATATTTGAAGTGATTTGCACATACATAGAAAAATAAAAAACAGAATCTGCATGAAATCATGCTTTAAATTTAAAAGAATATGGATCAACAGAATGTATTTACTGCCTGGAAATTGTACCTAGATTGTGAATTAAAATTTATTTTCTTACATTCATAGTTATAATGATCATTAAACAAAACTAACTCAGGTTTTGAGGTATGAGGATATCACTCAACTCGCTTTTTTAGCATTATCATTTGCCTATCTCCTTTCTCTATTATAAGCTTTTTCTCTTCCCCATTCATCCAATGGGAATGTATTAAGCCCACTAAATGCCATATATTGTGTTAGAATTTGTGGAACTAATAGTATCTTTAGACAATGGTCTCTACCTTTTGGGAATAAGAAATTAGTTAATAAAACAAAAATTAACCAATTATTCCCACAATTACATAAAACATATGCTAAGAAAGAGTGGCACATGGTACTATTACAAATACAAGAGGAAACTGACCTATTATTGAGAAGTCACCAGAGGTTTTCCGAAATTGATACTTATTATTCTGAAATTACTGTCTAAATCTTAGATCTCTATAACTTTCTACATAGTGTGTCAGAGCCAGGCCAAGCCTTAAACCAGATGTTTTCACTGTTGTTTTTAACAGTAAAACCATGTTAATGAAGATATGTCAGCTGTATCTGAAGCCACAGTTAAGGCTGAAAATGTGGGCTACAAAGTTGTCACTTATTGTTATAAGATTTTCAATAAATACAATAACTATTTATGTCATATATGTTTATCAGAATTATATGACTATTGAATAAATAACACCACTTCAGTGACTTGGAAAATTCTATAAAATATTCTGGGGTTCATTCTCCTTCTTCATGTGGAAACTTTCAGGAGAAGCATGCCATGTGATTCCCAATCCAGGAAGTATGTAAGTTGCCAATGAATCACTATAATTTTTCCAAATTAATTCTCCCTGAACCATGGGTAATATAAACACAGAAAAACCTGTTTTAGCATTTAAACTGCATAGCAGTCCTGCTCCCTCATCATCCCCCCTCCCCACACGCACAAGCACACATACACATAAAACTTTATCTTTTTGTCCCAGTAAATGTGTCTGGATATATCAAGGCAATTGAAAGGAATTTCTCAGCTAAAATTCCAGAACCCTATAGTGCTTGAAGGTGGGCTGGTCCAGAGGCTCAGAAAAGTTCTTATTTTAGGGGGAATTGAAGAACGCTTCCTTCACCTAGTAGAGACCACTATTCATTATAGTGTTGTATTCCTGAGCAATAGGTTAGTGACTAGCTAGGCAATATAAGAAAATAGAAATTCCAAGGAAATCCAGAATATCTTACAAGTAATGCCTTGACTACATATACTAGGACAGTATGTATACCTATGACAAACAAACCTTTTGTTAAGACTAACAAGCCTTTTTAGTGAAAGGAGTTATATTTATCTTTTATAAATTCCACATGAGAAATTAAAAAATAAATATTGTACATGATCCCAGATGGAGAACAAGTCTTTTAAATAATCTCTCCTACGAGCAATGGACAGGTGGACATTTTCAAATTGTGTAACTAAGTTGACTGAGCCTCAAAGAAGTAAAGTAACTTGCTAGATATATCATGGATTATTAATGATAGTCTACAATAACACAGGGACCAGGCCTCAGGGTGAAGCTAACATTGGGGAGGGAGCAGAGAGGAGAGTGAAAAAGAAATTTAGCTAGCTCTACCTGGCTCAAAATTCCATGCTTATGTTGAGAACAAACACGTAAATGTTTTGCTCATTTATCAGTTAGCTCAACAAAATAGGCCTTTTAAATAATGTGTCTGTAGTTGTATCCTCTAGAGGTAATCAGCAGCTTATTAACCTTAACCATCATAACACATTATCGCTATTTTGTTTCAGTCAGCTAATTTGCAAAACAATAGTGAAGATCCTACCCAACATGTAAGAATTTATTCCTCAGTTATTGGCACTGAATAAATACAGTGACCCTCACTGGAAATGTCAGGGACTTGAGAAGAAACTGCAGTATGCCACGAAGGAAGAAGTCAGGCGACTGAAGAGCTCATGAGGAAGTCAAAGCGCGCGCGCACACACACACACACACACACACACACACACACACACACACACACACACACACACATCTCCCCCTCCAACCATAAGGCATAAGGTGATGGCAATGGACCCAGACCTAGAACTCGGGGTGAAGATCAGTTGATTTTATCCAGTGTATTATTCTGCTTCACTAAATATAAGAAAGAATAAGTTATATACCTAGAGGTTTGGTCTATGAACACTATTCATAGGTCTCCTTCTAGTAGCTATGGGGAAACTCATGCTCTATGAAATAGAATATGAATCCTCCAATGATTACTTTATTCTCACAAATACACAGTTGAAAAATTTCTTTCAAGTAGAACCAAAAAAAATAATTTACTTATGCTTCCAGATCATATCTTTTATATCTTTTTTATTACTGTTGGCTCAGAATAAAAGCAAAGGTCTAAAGCTATGAGTTTTAAAAAGCAAATATCTATCTTGTCTTATAACTAATTGAAAGCCACTGGTCTTGTGGCAGGACTTTCTCTAGACTGATGGAATTGAAAAAAAAAATATTAGACAAAACTAGCAGGCACAGCCTAAGACCTAACACCTATTTTGTCTTTAGAGCACTACTAAAAATGAATCAGGTGAATTTAATTTCATTTCTACCATTTTTTTCTGATTTACTCAGAAGGTATATTCTATTAGAATAGTGAGCCTACGTCTTCATATTACATGCCAGAGAAAAGTCTGGAAATTCATTGACACATGTGATTTTTAAAGAGGATAGTTGTACACATTGTACTGAGAATAAAAGAAAAAATGGAAGACACACACAAACACAACATAAATTGTACAAGTTCTGCTGACCACAGTATAAAATATCAAAATGAGATATTAAGAAATCTTGGAGGATTCTATAAACAGACATATATTGGTCTATAAATTTTTACATTGCTGGCAAGCTGTTTTTCTATTACTCTTGTTTACTCTTCTCCAGGCAAATTCATTTCCTTGCCGTAGCACTAACATGCCACATGTTTCCACATTAGGGCCTTTGCATTGGCTATTCCTACTGGCTGGAATGCTCTTCCTCAGATATCCACTCCTCAACATGGTCTTTCAAGTATTTGTTCAAATATCACCACAGTGAGGTTGACCCCAATCACCCTATTTATACTGTATTCTTCTCTCTCTACCCAATTCTCAGGTATGTTCAAGTCCTATAGACCTATTCTGTCTTTTATATTTCATAATACTTATCAACATGCAACTTATCATAATTTATATATTTATTATGTTTATTATTTATTTACTATCTCCTCCTGCTGGAATGTAAGCTTCATAAGGACAAAAATCTTCAAATGTATTCAAAGTGCTTACAATGCCTGGTGCATGGAAGCCACTCAATAAATTTTTGTTGAAACAATAAAAGATTTCAGTAATGTGACAGATAAGCATGTAAGCTGTATGAAAGCAAGAGCATTATTTTGCTCACCACTATACTTTTAGTGCCTATTTCAGTGACTGACAAATGGTAGATGCTCAAGCAGTTTTTTGAATTAATAAATAATATATAGGTGAATATGTTTTTTTAATCAGAGAAACAAATTATGGACAATCAAAAAGGAAATAATAATTCACTATGTAATTTGGAAACTATTTTATAAAGCAGCAAGTATTTGATCTGTGTTTTAAAATATTGGTATAGAAAAGTTGCCCAGGCAAAAAATGTACATATTGAGTCAACATATTATTTATAAATCAGCTTTAAATCTAGTAAATAAAAAAACCAAATCATTGAATTTCCTAAGAAAAATGATAAGAAATTAATATGTCCAGCTTATATTTAACTAACTATATTTTCAGAGTTGCAACAAATCGAAGCCTGTTCACTTACTATTCAAGAACAAATTATGGTTTTTTCTCAGGTTCATAAATTTTGAAAATATGTAGGAAAAGGTAGTATTGAAGTAAAATTTAAAAAGTGAAACACTACATTTTAAAACAAATTCTTCAAAAATGTAAAATATAATGAAATCTTATTGAAAAATCTTCTAAAGCATAAACTTAGGTGGACTTAAGACTGCATTTAAAGAGACATATTTCTGAAATATTGAGAAGACCACATTAAAATGTTTCTCATATTACAAAGACATGTTATTTTACTTTTCCTCAAAGGCAATATAGTCAATGATTCATGGTTTCTTCCTTAAAATTTATGAAGCATTTGCCAAGGCTTTGAGTTTAGTATTAAATAAAAATGTGAAATTGAAATATTGGTTATAAAAACTTTAAGCTAAAACACTCACCTTTCAGGGTCTGGGTTGTTTCTATACAAAATTCATAACTCTTCAACTTTGGAATATAAATTTTCATTAACCCTAAAATGTTAAAAAAAAAAAAAAGACAAGGTCAGTGAAAATTCTGGGTACTTTCTGAGAAACAGTCTAAACAGTAATACTTGGTTATCAGCTACCCCAAGAAATCCTAATAACAACATCTGTATCCTCTTTTTCAAATAATGTATTTGAGATATACACAAGTTACATCAAAAATATTTTTGAGGTTCCAGTCAAGATGGTGGAGTAGTAAACACTGTGCTTCTCTCCTTCCACGACCACATCAAAATTACAATGAAACTATGGAACAGCCATAATTGTGAGTTGCCTGAAGTCTAGCTGAACAGAAATCCTACAACTGTGGATATACAGAAGACACCACCTCAAGACTGGTAGGAGGGGAAGAGACATGAAATTCACTGGCCCCAGGACCACATGTGGTGGTTGAGAATCAGGAGAAACATCTCAGCTGTGGCGGTCCCCCTGGAAGAGCGAGGGGTCTCAGCCCCATACTGGGCACCCCAGCTCAGGGTTTCAGTGGCAGGAAGAGAAGTCCCTATAACTTCTGGCTATAGAATCACAGACATTCCTCTCGAGTGGTCCATATGTGGACTTACTCACTGACAGACTCACTTGATCTGCGCTCCAGAGCTGGGGCAGCAGCTTGAAAGGCACTGGGAACACATGGGGAGGAACTGACTTGTCTGGCTTCAGAGCCAGAACTAGAGGGGCTGCTTTCTCACAGAGAGAAGGGCTGGCAGAATCCATTGTTCCTTTGTTGAGCCCTTCCTCACCCAATGTGAAGACCTATGAAGCTGCCATATCTGAGTTTCCATCAGCCTGGCTAACACAGGTCACTTCACCCAGATGATTCCCTGAGACCCTGCCCCACCCAAGCCGCTTTTGGTGGCTCTTTCATACAAATGGCCTGTCTTAGCTCATGCTATGGACTTTCCTAAAAACGTCTCAAAAACTTTCACAAAATCTAAACAAATAGCCCCTGGCCTCAGCATGCTCTGTACCTCTTGCTGAGCGGCCCCAAGCCCAGCACTAGTAGCAGCTGTCCTCAGTTTGTGGCTTGTCCTCTCAAGACACGTCCAAGCTCAGTGTAGATGGCAGCCATGTGCAAATTGCTTAGTGGCTTATACCATGTGGCCCCAGGCAGGGTACAGGCTGCAGCCGAACTTGTGGGGTGGGTCCCCTCCCAGGAATCCCCTGCCTGTATACCTGGTGGCTGGCTTAGGTCTGAGCTGGAGTATGACCTAGGGCCACATCCAAAGATGACAAATCCAAAGGGCAGACTGGGCAGACACCAGAGCCCTGCTAAAGCAAATCCTGCTCCATAGGGTCAGCTTCTGCACAGCAGCTCCTCCATTGTAGTCCTGAACAGTCCTCACAACTAAGCAGCCTGATGGTCAATCTCTCCCACTGACATGCAAACAGCAACCAAGGCTCAACTACAACAGGAGGGCATGCACAACTCATACAAGGGGCATACCTGGAGCACCTGGCTCAGGTGACCAGGGAGACTATGACACTCGGCCCCATAGGACAACTACTACATAAGACCTCTTTCCTAAGACTAGGAGACATAGCAGCCCTCCCTAGTACACAGAGGCAGCCAAAATGGGGAGACAAAGAAACATGTTCCAAATTAAAGAACAGAACAGAGCTCCAGAAAAAGAACTAAATAAAATGGAGACAAGCAATATACCAGATGCGGGGATCAAAATGCTGTTTTTAAGGATGCTCAATGAACTTAGGGGAAGAGTAGATAAATTCAGTGAGAACTTTCACAAAAAGATAGAAAACATTAAAGAAACAGTCATAAATGAAGACTACAATAATTGAAATGAAGAATATCTTAGGAGGAATCAACAATAGATTAGATGAAGTAGATGTTGGAATCAGATATTTAGAAGATAAGGTAGAGTAAAACACTCAATCAGAACAGCATCGAGAAAAAAAATAATCTAAAAAAATGAGGGTAGTTTAATGGGCTCCTAGGACAACATCAAGCACACTACATTCTTATCATAGTGGTACCAGAAGGAGAAGAGAGAGAGCAAGAAATTAAAAACCTATATAAATAAATGATGATGGAAAACTTCTCTGATTTGGTGAAGGAAATAGACATACAACCCAGGAAGCTCAGAGAGTCCCAAACAAGATGAATGCAAAGAGTTCCACACCAAGACACATCATAAGTAAAATGCCAAAAGTTTAAACAAAGAGAGAATCTTAAAGGGAGCAAGAGAAAAGCAGTTAAATACCCACAAGGAAGCTCTCATAATATTGTCAACTGATTTCTCAACAGAAACTTTGCAGACCAGAAGGGATTTGCATGAAATATTCACAGTGGTGAAAGTAAGGACATACAACAAATAAGATTCTACCCAGCAAAGATATCATTTGGAATTGAAAAACTGATAAAGAGCATCCCAGATAAAAGTTAAATGAGTTCTTCACCACTAAGCCAGTATTACCAGAAATATTAGAGAATGGGTGTTCCTAAGTGGTAGTTACAAAATAGTTATAGGGATGTAAAATATAGCATAGAAATATATTCAATAATATTTTATTAACTATGTACAGTGTCAGATGGATACTAGATTTTAGCAGAGTGATCACTTTGTATGTTATGTAAATGTCTAATCACTATGTTGTACACCCAAAACTAATATAATATTGTATGCTAACTGTAATTTTTTAATACAAAAACTATTAAATAAATATATATAAACATATATAAATATATATAAATATATAAAGAGACAGATAGATATAGTTAATTAATCTTCTTTTTTTTCTCCCTGTTCTACCTACTGTCATAGTTGCAAGCCATTGTTACTTATGCCTGGAGAATTGTCTGGCCTTACACACACACTGCCAGCGTGTGGTAGTGATTCAATTTTTTTTTCAACATGCTGATCAGAGATATTTTAAACACACACCAACTCATCTTAGTCTCTAACTGGAACCCATCGACAGTTTACCAAAGGCCTCAGAATAAATCCCACAGTAGTCAACACAGTATCATTGGTGGCCCTAGAATATCTGGTATTGTCTTCAAATCTTTCATTCACCACACTATCTTTTTTCATTCAGTATAATCACATGACTTACTCCTTTACCATTTTCCATTTACTTGTTTGCCTCACTAAGTAACTCCATTGAAGAGAATGCATGTATCTTATTGTGGAATATGAGTAGTTAGTGTTTATCACTAGATAAATAGACAAAGGAATTAACTAATTTGAAAGAAAAAAACAGTCATTTTCTTTTTCTGAGTGTTTTTATTTTACATAATAAAGGGGAGCAGAAAATGCCACCCCAAAATGTGCCACTTTACATGTGGATTATTTTGTACTAAAGTCAATTAAGACCTAGCAGACTCAGGAAAATCTTTTTTTTTTTTCCTCCCTTACTTCCCTAAAGTAACTTAGAAAAGGCACACATTTCTGAAATAACTTTTTCCTCTGGGAGACTTACCTGCATGGAAGGCATATCTTTGTTTACTAAACAATTGCTCTTCTCATCGTCTTGTAAATTGTCTTCTTCCCCTTTGGGTCCCCAAACCCATACCTCTTTCCTTAGCTCAGGATGGTTCATAAGCCTCAATTGCCTGACTGCTTTTGAGTCTCGTATTTTTATGATGATCTTTTATGTAAAAATTAAATTTGTTTTCTCCTGTTAATCTTATGTCAACTTAATTATTAGACCAACCAAAGAACCTAGAAGAGAAGGGAATATTTTTCTCCCCAAAATGACTTCTACAGAATGAGAAAACACACAAAAAAATAAAAGTAGAAGGTAGAAGGTAAAAACTTTCTTATATCCATACAAATTATAGGACAATTGTAAAATTTTGATTAAAATTGGAATTTATCTTTCAGATGTCAATAATACTACTTGCTTTTGCATTTGAATACCAACAAATGGATACAGAAGTCATAATTATGCAGGTATACATTGACCATTTAAAAACTTAATAAACATATAATGAAAACAATTATCCAAAATTATATCCTACTTCTACCTTTTTATTTTTTTACATTCTATTTCTGATTTTTTTGTATATTGAAGTTTAATTTACATACAACAAAATATGGAAATTTTAAGAGTGCACAGGTCAATGAATTTTAAAAATGGATAAACTTTTGTAATTATAATATAGAGATTTTCCACTGCCCCAAGAAATTTCCTTGGCCTCATTCTCATTCCCAGCCCCAGGAAACCACAGTTCTGGTTTCCATCATACAGTTTAAGTTGTCTGTTCTAGAAGTTCATGTGGATTTAATCATAGAATATGTATGTTTCTGTGTATTATTTTTATATGCAAATTCATGCAAAATAAAATTTTGAGATTCATCCATAGTTTCATATGTTGATAGTTCATTTCTTTTTACTGCTGATTAGCACTCCATTGTTTATCCATTTACCTATTTATGAATATACAGGTTGTTTACAGTTGTAACTTATGAATAAAACTGCTGTGAATATTTGTGTACAGATGTTTGTGTGAACATGTCTTTTCTCTTGAGTAAAAATAAAGGAGTGGAATTGCTGAGTAATATGGTAGGTGTATGTTTCACTATGTAAGAAAGTGTTAACCTTTCCTTCCCAAGTGGTAGTACCATGTTACTCTCTTAGAAGAAATATATGAGTTCCAGTTTCTCTACATTGTCACCAACACTTCATATATTTTTTTTTTAGTTCCTTTGTTCTCCTATTGAATGAAAAGTTATCACATAGTGTTTTTAATTCCTATTTCCCAAGTATTGTTGACTGACATTTTTTAGCATCTTGATATGGTCATCAGCCATTCCTGTACCTTTTCTTTAAGTCCCTGCCCATTTTATTAAGTTATTATTATTGTTATTATTATCATTATTATAGTTCTTTATATGTTTTATACTTTTATCAGATATATGAATCACAAATATTTTCTCCCAGTTTTCTGGCTTACCTTTTAATTTTCTTAAATATAACTATTGATGAGCAGAATTCATTTTTATTTTTTAAATAAAATACCTGGCTCTATCTTAAATGTGGAATTCTTAGAACCTCAAGAAAAACAGTGGCTTGTTCATAAAATATTTTTGCTTTTTCTTTTCCAAAATTTGACATAGATCCTCAATTTTTCTATGCCATGAATTATTACCATTATACTCTCAGTTTTTAGACTATTATAATAATATATTTGCTTTGATTTTATGAGAAAATAACAACTGAATTGCACCAAAAAACTAAAACCAATTTTAAGAAATCCATACTCAGGATTTTCAAATTTAGATGACCTATAAAAATCAAGAGACATTGTATAAAAATTATAATATATCTACTTGCTTTAATTTATATATTTTCTTGATAAATATAATGACTATAGATGACCCTCAACCTAATATTTTGTTGTAATACGAATGACAATTAAAAATAATTTCACATGAAAATGGTAAATGTAACAAAATAAATTTTGAAGTGGGTAATTTTAGATAGACTATCATTTTTCAGAGGTGGATAACTATTGAAAGACTATAGTGAAACCACGTATTCTTTTTGGCACTTATTAACTAGCTGGGTGGTCATAGGGGCCTTGGTGCGTAATGTTGTCAACTATAAAATGAAGGCAGAGGGCCTCTCAGTCACTGGTACTAGGGTAATTTTGGTAGTCGCATGTAGAAAAATAGGCTATTTTCTGTGTCCTACTATATCCACTGTATCAATTTATGATATATTCAGGTCAGTTTTAACACTTAATATTTCTTACAGAGAATTATTAAAAATCCAAATATTTTTTTCTAAATGTACCATTTCCTTGAATAATAAGAGTTGGAAAATAAATGTATTTACTAAAAATAACCCTTGTAATATGATTATAAGCTCTAAGACAAATACAATTATGAAATTAAAATATAGTTTATGATGAAAATAATGTTTTAGAAAAATAGACATATGCATAACTCATGGTGATTATACACATGCTCCCTTGCCACAGACAGCTATCAAAATACACTTGAATATACAGTATACCCAATATTCATGCAAGAATATTGTCATTGGGGAGAGAACTTCTTTATGCCAGTTCTTGAGTTTTCAGTCATTTATTAATAATTACAGGAAATACATTAGAGTTATCTCATTCTCTTTTTCACACTTAAGTAAATATCCTCTAAGATTATTCTGAAGGACTCTTCTCTTCTCTGAAATTTGTTCACTTAGGCAGTTCAAGAAAAGGAAGAACTCCAAGGTAGAGTGCAAATACTTGAATCAAAAGTAAGAGGAGTTAGAAGAAATGTCTGTGAGGAGGGCTCATTAGGTCAAGTCTATTCTATTTAACAGGGGGGCAATAAAAATTCTATATAAATTACATTAATTTTGCCTATATATGCCTTAGAATTTTTATGTCTTTCTAGGCCTTAAAGTATTTTCAATATTATCTTAATATTCCCCCTTTCTTCTTTGACAATCAAAACAAAATGTAGTGTACGCTTCTATACAGAACAAGTAAAACGTGGGAGTGGGGAGAAGAATCTTTCTTTGGTAAGACCTAGAATAAAGATAGAAAATATTTTAATATTACAACTAGAGGTTTCTCTAAATGTGAGCTCTTTATTTGAAAATGGTAATATAAAAAAGGTAAAAAAAAGTCTATGGTGGAAGGACATAAACTTTGAAAACTATTAAATTAACAATTTTTTTCTATGAGATAGCCAACATTGTTAGCTATCCACAATAGTAACAATTAATTGTATAGTTATTTATGTGATCTGAAAAGAAATTATGTAACCTGAAAAACACTTAAAATTTAATCACTCTGGGTTTCCAAGTCGATAAATCCTAAAGACATTCAGTGTAGAGCAGTGACATGGCATGAGTTTTGACATCCATTTGCAGTCTGTCTGAGTTGAAGAAACGGTGGTAATTTGTAAACTCATCTTTCCTGGATTCTCAGTTCTAACTTCCCCTTGGATCAATTGCTGACATCATAGATCAGAATTTTTGCGTACATTTTCAAAGTACAGCATGCGATTCAGTTTTTACTAGTTTCTTTTCACGTAAAGCTTTGCTTTACTCAATAAAATGTCTCAAAATCTGACTCTAGCTCTCCAATTCACCCATTTTCTTTACACTCTAAAACTGACTCTTTTTTTATCTGTGTTCACTCTGCCAGTATAAGCATTGATCTTTGTGCTTCTACCCTGCAGATATGTTTCATAATGAAAAAAAGTCAGAAAAAAAAAGAAAAGAATATAAAATTCTAAATGAAGTTGGTCAAAAACAAAGTCTTTTTTATCTTCCTTCCTTCTTCCTTTCTTTCCTCGTTTCCTCCCTGCCTCCTTCCTTCTCTCCTCTCTTCCTTCTGTTAATGTGCCAGTATAGTCTCTTTTTTTATATGTCAGAAAGGATATTCTGCATTAACAAATTCAACAAAAAGTATTCGTGTTACATAATTATTAAAAAAAAAAAGTGGAGTATGTCATCAACTACAAAATCTGTCTATTTACTTTAAAATCAAACTTCAGACCATCGACACTAAAAATAAGGTTAACATTGTTTTATGGGGAAAAAAGGATGCTCGCTGTATTAACTGATTATTTGACATTTCCCTAAATGACAAATGGTAGGAACATGGCATGAAATCAAATTTCTAAGGACAGCTTTTCAGTTAACGATTTGTTTGAAAAACCTAAATTGATGGTCAACTCAGAATAAGAACACAAACCCCAGTTTATACTGCCATTGGTTTGTCTTCCCTTCACTCAGTAAATAATGGGCTAGGTATGAATAATTGATCTATATTGATTTATAACAAAATAGCAACATATCTCAACATCAAAAAGATTTATGTTTTTATTCAGTGTTTATGTTGATATCTTAAGTAGCAAGTACATTGCACATTGCTATGAAGTGACAAGACCAAATGCGCTTTGGCAGAGCTTCAGTATAAAAATTAGAAGGTGTTGATTTCATTACCACTCTGGCAATACATTTGAAAGAGTGTTAATGACTATTAATGGCCTAGTCCTCAGCCAGAAGAATGCCTGAAGTCAGTGAAAGTGGTGTTTTATCTGCTCTTAAACATTAAAAACAGAGAGCCTCCTACAGTTGCATTTTTAAGTGCTTTTCCTGCTCTACAAATAATCACATCCCCCACTTAACTGAGCTTTTAAAAATGTTTAAATTCAAGGCAAACCCAATTTCTCCACTTTGGAGGTTTTGCCCCTTCCTTTTCTTTATAAAACTAATACATTTGGCTTTAGTCAAAAGGAGTTGAAGTAGAATGACATCAAAATTATTTTTAAAGGACCTTTTGTCTCTTCAATTTTGTAATATAGGACATAGAAAAACTTTGTTGTTTTAACTTTAACAACAACAAAAAAGAGTTAGTTATTTCCTGTTCTTATTTATTTTTGAGATACAGATGAGTCCAAATAATCTTATAATGGAATGTACTATGAATCAATCCATGTTTCTGAAGCCCACCTGTTTTTAGGGCTTTTTTCCCTTCAAACAAGGTTTTGGTTTTTTTTTCTTTTGGTCCCAAGAGAGTCCTAAATCAACAAGTTATTAGATGAGGAATGGAAGCTTCTGTTTCAGAAAGCACAACTGCAGCTAGAAAACAGAAAACAGATGCCAATTATTTGCCAGTGGCTGCTGGAAAACAAAACATTTTATGACATTTACTTTGCCTTAGCAGAACTGCTGCTGATGCCAAAGAAATATAAACTAGTCAAATTACCAGTAGCCAGTTTTGAAATGTGGGGTATTATGATTTGGAGTCTTGCTCTACATTTGGCCATTCTGTGAACTATATATTTTTTAAACATTGATTCTTCATGCAACTTGACGTTTTAACAGATATATAGGGAGAAATATATATAATTGATATACATAATTATTTGATATATTTCAATATTTTATTTAACTGTCTTCTAATTTCACTAGTTTTATATATAGGGATGAAGATCATTTTGATGTTTGCTCTTTGGAAGTGACTTTTTAAACATACACTTTTTAAATTTCATATGCCAAAAACTTCTAATTAAACATCTTTCTTACATCAAATCCAGCTGAATTATTCATTGTTAATGTGATATCACAAGCAATGTTTCAGTATTTTTCCTCCAGTAGTTAACAGATGTAATTTAATCATGATCAATATCCATCTAGCTCCATAAAAAATATAAAATTTCCATAAATATTTTTAGATTAAATGTTTTACTGTTGAGACACAGTTCTGAAGAAATATCTCTGGCTGACTTTACTGAAACTAGCAATTACATCAAATAAATTTCTACTTACATCAGCCATGAGACTGTGTTGTGTTAAAGATCTAGATAGGCATGTAAAGTCTTTTGGAAATTGTATGCACTATATGCCTAGTTCGCCTTCTCTTCATAGTGCTTTGAGCTCTTTTAGGGTGTGAAGAAAAGCAGTTAATGCCTTTTCCTTGATGATATAGAGGTACTCCAAGCAACGGTGTTATAAAACTGTCATAAGTATCTGCATTGCCTTAAGAAGTGTCCTGAGTGACTTCAGAAGTGAACTAAGTTAGGGATAACAGATCACTCACTGTTGAATATATAAGCTGAAAAATGATAATCAAAGTGACTTAAGGAATGTCATGCTTCTTAGCTTTTCATATGTACATTAATCATGAGGGATCTTGTCTGAAGTAGATTCTGATTCAGCAATTCTAGGGTGAGTGCCATGATCCTGTATTTGCACAAGTTCACATTTGGTAATTTCAAAGCAACAGGTAAGTGGACCACACTTTTAGAGGCAACAGTGTACGTGACCTGAGGTGGGGCTATTCTTCATTGAACACTAGCAATTTTCTGAAGTACTCCCAGCCAATTTCAACATTCAAGGTGATCAACTAACTTGCAGTCAAACCTTGACAAACCCTGGTCCAGTTTATCTCATGAATAATGATTGCTATCCACCTACCTTCTGGTTCCAGTGTAATGTGTGGATGCTGAATAATACAATAGATAGAACATGTACCTTCTCTTTGTTATATATTCAACAATTCTAAGATCTCTCATTGTGTGTGTGTGTGTGTGTGTGTGTGTGTGTGTGTGTGTGTGTGTGTAGAGAAAGAGAGAGGGAGGGAGGGAAGGAAAGAGAGAGAGAGAGAGAAGAGAAGAGAACATTTAAAGCTAGAGGCAGACCAACATGAAAATATTATATCATGATTAGAGAAAAGGAAAAATATAATTGTACACTGAGTTATGACCGATATGAGCAGTGCATCTAGCTCCCATTAGCATGTCTTCCTAACTTGGGCATTAATCACACTGAACACCTGAATAAACCTTATAGCAAGGGAAAAGGAAATATAGTCACATTTGTTTTTACACCCATTCTTCTAAGCAATAGAATCTATAAATGGGCATGAATTCTAGATCATATTTTAACAATCTTGATGCACATTCATTTGGCCTGCACTTAGCTAATGTAATGTTAAGACCATATCTCCTATTTCACTCCATCTCTAGTTAGAAGAAAGCTTCCTATCACATCAAAAACACAGGGGACCATTTCACTAAGTCTGAGGACCTTAGTACATTCTCTGAACCACTACTCCAACTCTATCACACTCCCCAAACACCTGAGACAAATTCATTTTTACTTCTTTAGTAGATAGGAATTTGGACAGATTTTCAGTCTAGCTAGGAAGCAGCTGGCAGGATGTCATAACCAATGGGGTGGTGGTGAGGGTAGGCATTTAATATCCTTTTGAAAGATTCAGAACTTATAATCACATTAGATGAATGGATTCTGAACATCACACTCCTATTACCCCCAAGAACCACTGATCCTTCCACAGATTTCCCCCCCCTTTTATTTATTTGTGCTCACTCTGACCTCAGGACTGCATGCCTAAAATGTTACAATTGTCTTATAACTAGTCTGCTCATAATATGTTTTCATAAACTTAAATAATAGCGTTTTATTACTCCTCTTATCTATTGTCTGCTTAATAACCTTCATTCGTTCCACTAAGTTACAAAAATAAGTCTGAGTTCCACACTGTCATGCAAAGTTTCTCACAAAACATATCCACATCTTTTTAACTTCCAAAATGTTGCCCTCTATTGTATCCCAACTAATTCATTCATATTACTATGTCTGACTAGGTTTGACTGGCTTTTCAACAAATTTTCTGTAACCTACACACTTCTCTATTTAATTCTTCTTCGAAGCCTCCTCTGACCATTCCAAACCTTACTGATTTTTTTTCCATTGAAGTTATTACTACATATTTTGTTACTTGTTCATATGCCACATTGTGGGTTTTTCCCTGATTTAACTTGCTTTTTAAATGTTGTGTTTGTTATATTTAGCACTCTGTTCCCTTATATATTAGGTTTGGGAGGGTGGACATTGAAGTCCGTCTGGATTTGAGTGTTAATGAGTGAATGCTAATTCTTATCTGTAAATGAGGGATGAAATCACCCAGCTTTTCAGCATTAGTATGGGGTTTCAGAGATAATAAACGTAAAATACCTAGAAAAGTTCCAGAAATACAGTTTTAATCTCAGAAAATGTTAGTTTTCATTCTTGTTGTGACCTGCACAACTAGAGGGTTAACCTGAGTTGGAGGCACCAGAGGACAAAGAAAAACACAGAGACAGTATATACAAAAGCTGAGGCCAGGAGGGACACTGCACTATGATGGAACTACAGCGACCCTGAGGCAAGTTCAGCGTGTTTACTATATACAACTAGAACAAGGAGGGGATGGGAGTCTTGTTCTCCGAACTTGAAACCTGATGGCAACAATAATCTCTCGGTCTGTACTCAGGTATCTGTGCTGAACCACAAGCAGCCGTCTGTTCTTTGTTTGCTTCTCTGCCCTTGGCAGATTGCAACACAGTCAAGCATGGCTTTGCCAATGCTTGGGCCATAGGTCTCACTCAGGCTTTGGCCACAGGTCCAGCTCAGATCCGGGTCTCTACAACTTTCATCTTGATATTAACAGATACTAATAAAGACTTCTCAAGATATGACATATATCCATTATAGTACATTGAAGTATGCTCTGTATCAAGTGGACATACAAAAGGTTTCTTTCATTTGATTCAAATGAACTTTTGCAAATTGTTAACTTGTAACTAAGAAGTTTGTGTGATAGAAATCCTGGTCAAGCTGTTATGCATCTATTTTTCATGGAAGGCAAATTTTCTATGGCCACACGTAACTTATACATGGCTTCTGTGCCTTTGAGATGTTGTCATTTCTTTGATATGATTATACCTTTCATAGTCACTCTCATCAGTACATAGAATATAGGATCATTTTAGTAATTATGCATTGGAATCGAAGAAAATTTAAAAATGATCTAACAAAGCATCTTGTCCTCAGGATACACATAACTAATCTAGATTTGACCTAAACTATGATCATAAATAGGCTAACCAAAAGCCTTTAGGAGGTAAATATAATTATTTCTATATAAATATCAAAAAAATTTATTGATAAGTGAATAAATGACATAATTCTAATTAAAGTCAAATGACTCTCTAGTAATAGCTTTGTCTTGTTATTGTTATTGAAAATTTTCTAATTTATGATTGACCCAAATAATCTAAATTTATAATAAATATGTTACTCATTAATTATATAAATATTTATCAATCCTGCCATATGTAAGAGTACCTGTTAGTGTAGAAATAGGAACATGAAATTTGAAAGTCTGCTATCAAAAGTTATTTAGTATTGATAGTACTGTGCTTACATCACTGAGTCTAATGTATTTTTAAAGAGAAGATCCACAAAATGATTTGATTATAATTAATATTAGATCTCATTATTTATATATTGATGGTAATAATTAATTTGGCTCTATTAAACTCTTAAGCATCTTGGCCATTAATTATGTAGCATAATTATCATGTTAGGGCTATCAACTTAACTGGAGACATGTGATTTTTAATACAATTGGCTGTAGAACATTCCCAAAGTACTAGAACTTTTATGGCAAAGTTGGATCTGAGAATATCCTCTAAATACCTTTCCTAACCTTGTCTTGAAGAAGTACATATTGTAAAAGACCTGGGAATAAGAAATGCTTTTGACATCTATGAACATCTAAACAAAATAACCTGGCCCAGTGGAATTGATGTATATTAGTGCTCAAAGCATCTGCTTGCCTCAGGACTAAGTATTGTGTAGATATTCAATTCATATTTGAGCAAATTTCTCTGGAAGATCTAAAGCCATTCTTCATTTATGATTAGTCAACTAGAAATCCATTTAGTTCAAATCATACACCTGAAGCTAACTGGCTTCATTCCTCTATTTTATTAAAATCTAACTTGATTTATAATCAGCACTATTTTCTTCAGACAGAGATTAATCACAACATATTTGGTAGATTTATTACATCAAGGGTGAGTCCAATTTTACCATTTTTAAAACACAGTGGACTATATAACAATCATCACTCTCATCAAAAATTTTCATTTAATATTTAAAATAAAAATATTTCAAAATGTGTTAGGAGGGTATTATGTCAAAAGCTGAAACAGGTAGCACTAATTTCAAACCCATATTTTGTCATTCTATTTTTGAAATACCAGTATTTTGTAATGTGTTGATTCAAGTCCATGTGTCAACCTTGGACTAATCATGATCATGGGATTGTTTCTTGTTTTAAAAGTATGAAAAGATGTTAAATGGAGCACAATGATTTCATAAAACTAAACTTAAGGTCAAAGGTTATATTTGACAATGATTCCACTTTAAAAAGTGGATTTGTAGTTTTTAGCCAACACTTTCCTTTTGTCAGATTTTTTATTTGAAAAAAATTGCATATGATAGTATGAATAGTATGACATTTAATTAGAGAGAGAATAGAAAAGCTTATTATCCTGTCTTGTATGACAAAACCTAATTGCTCAAATAACCAAGTAGCAAACAAGGCTAACTAAAAATTAATAACAATATTCTAATAAATTAAATTTAATTGGTTATCAAAATAATTTTACAAAAGTACCTCTACTGTGTACAAAAGTGATTTCTTCTTCATCTTTAATAGGTCTTGGAAACATTTTAATTCTCCTCTTAGTCAGGACCTAATTCGTCTATATGTTATGAAACCTGAAAGCTCTTTTTATATAAAAAATTTAAATACATTTATATATATATATATATATCTGTATATATATATAAAGACAATAAGTTTACAAGTAAATATTTAGATTATGATATATTCTAATCTACAGCAAAAATGGCGATTTGGAAATTATTCAGTAGTATTTGGATTACACATCTATTATCAGAGTTAACATGTTAGTACATGAGTTAAGCTCATTAGGAATAAATACATATTTATTGGCATTTACTTAGTAAGTTGAAATTCACAAAACATCATAGATTTATTGGATTTTTTAAATAAATATTTTATTGGTTTCCTATTAAGTTTGCCTCTTAAAGATTTTTTCTATTTATCTATACTCTTACTAAATGTCTTATTTCCCTTGGACTTTATTTGTGAAATAATCATTTACTTATTTTTCAAAACAAATTATTAGATTTCTAATAATGAGTTCACCCTCTACTTCATAAGTATGTTTAAGTATATAGTATAATATGTTTGGCCTAATATGTGTTATAGTGATCATCTAAATAAAACCTTCCTCAATTGCCCCTGGCAAAGTTTATTGCTTATTGCTCTGTGCATTAAACAGAAGCAGAAAAGATAAGAGAGAGAAAGAACCTAAAGAACTTTAGAAGAAATAGTGGCTAAATATATCAAATTTGATGAAAAACATTCATCTATATACTCATTAAGCTCATCTAATGTCACATAGGACACACACAAAGAGATTTAAATATAGACACATTGTAGTTAAACTTTTTAAGCCAAAGGAGTCAAAACAATGAGATTAAAAACTACGAGGCACAAAAAGAGAATCATAATAAAATTAATAGCTGATTTCTTATCAGAATTGATGCAGGCTAATATTCAAATATCTGAAGAAAACAGAGATGTCAACCAATAATTTTATAACCAACAAAACTATGCTTCAAAATGAAAAATATAAACAATCCCCATCTCTTCCAAAAAAAGAACTGTATCTAACTACAAACTATGGGAAATACATCAAACAGCAACAGAATATACATACCTTTCAAGAGAATATGAAAAATTCTCCATGACAAAGTATGTGCTAGGCATAACAAAGAAATAATAACTTTAAAAAGAATGAAACAAATAAAATATGTTCTCAACACAAAGAAATTAAATTAGAAATTAACAGAACAAATCAGGAACATTCTAAGTTTTTGAATATAAATTACAGACTACTACAAAACCTGTGGCTCAAAGAAGAATTCACAGGGAAATTAGAAAACCATTTGAACTAACTAAAGGTAAAATCACAACACATAAAAAATATATGTAATGTAGCTAATGGTGTATTTAAAGAAAAAATTTTAGCTTTAAATGTCTATAGTAGAAAAAATAATCTCAAATAAATTTAAGAAGATAGTAAAAGAAGAGAAATTAAACCCAAAGAAAATAAAATAAAAATAGATATTAAATAGAATTAGTGAAACAGAGAAAATAAAAAGTCAATAGAGAAAGTCGATAAGACTCAAAGCTTGTTCTTTGGGAAAAAAATTGACAAAACTTTATCCAGACTGACCAAGAGAAAAAGAGGGACACAAATTATTAAAATCAGAAAAAAAATGAATGCCATCACTATGAATCTTCAGAAATTAAACATTATAAAGAAACATGAACAGCTTTATGCTGAAAATGTAGACAACTTACATAAGTTCTATAAAGAAAGAAATTACCTAAAGTGGGAAAAGGAAAAAAAAATAAATAAAATTCTGAAGAAAACTATAGCAAGTACTTAAATTGGTACTTAGAATGCTCCTGACTAAAAAAAAAAAAAAAAAAAACAAAAAAAACAAAAAACTCCTCAGGTACAAATGGTTTTACAGGTAAATTTTATCAAAATCTAAAAAGGAAATATAAATCATCCACAAAGTCTTACAAAATTCTAAGGCTACAATACTCCTCAACTTATTCTGTGCAGACAATGTTGGCATAATGCTAAAGCCAAATAAAGATATCACAATAAAAGAAAACTAATACTGATATTTCTCATGAATAATGAAAAAACTAACAAACTAACAAAACCAAAATTAAGCGGCATATAAAAATATACATCATGACCAAATAGAATTTCTCTCAGGAATACAAGTAGAATTTAATATTCAAAAATCAATTAATGGAATATAATATCCATAAATTAAAGGATAAACCCCACAGTCTCATCTCAATAAATACTAAAAACTATTTTAACAAATCCAACATCCATGTGTCTTTTAAAAAATAAAATCTCTCAACAAACTAGGAATAGAAGGAAACGTCTGCAATCTGGTAAAATGCATCTATGAAAACTGTGACTAAACTCATACTGAAAAAAGAGTAAATGCTCTCATTAAGCCTAGAAATAAGATAGCAATGTCTATCTACTCTTGTCACTTTTATCCAACAATGGCATTCTAACTAGTGTAATCAAGCAAGAAAAAAAATAAGAGGCATCCGCTATGAAATAGAAGAAATAAAACTGTCTTGATTTGTAAACAACAAATCAAGAAAATTCTATGGGATTTTCTAATAGAATTGATAAATGCATACAGCAAAGTTACAGAATACAAGTTCAATGTATAAAAATTGGTTGTAGTCCCATAAACTAGCAATGATCAACTCAAAAGTGAAATTCAGAAGAATTGCATTCACATAGTATCAAAAAATCAAATACTTGGGATTAAATTTAAATTGAATATTGCAAACTTCAAAACTTTGTTGAGAAAAATTAAAGATAATCTAAATAAAGACATTCCATGCTCATGGATTACAAAAGAAATTATGTTAAGATGGTAATTACCCCATCTATATAGTTGATCTATATAGACAATAACATCTCTAAAAAATCCCCAGAAGACATTTTTTCTTACTCATTAAAATGTCTCAGTATTAGGGAGAATTCTAATGATGACTGCCAGTGACTCTCACACTTATATAATCTTCTTCCCTCTGAGTATGATTGGAACTTATAAATATAGTAAGTTATCACTTGGTGATCATGTTATATTACATGTATATGGAGAGAGGGGGAAGGAGGGGGGAAGAGAAAGAGAGATTGATTATCCCTTTATCTTCTTAGATTGAATCCAATCCTCTTTAAAAGCAGAGAATTTTCTACAGCGAGGAGGAGAGAAGAAGAGGAGGAGGAGGAGGAGGAGGAGAGGAGGAGGAGGAGGAGGAGGAGGAGGAGGAGGAGGAGAAGTTGTTGTTGTTGCTGATTTGAAGATTGAGAGTGTCACATGAAAAGGAATGTGAGTGGATTCTCAGTGCAGAGACTGTCCCCTAATAACTAACAAGGAAATAGAGACCTCAGACTTATAAAGAATTGGCTTCTGCTTACCACCTGAGTAAGCCCAGATGTGTATTCTTCCTCGAGTCTCCAGATAAAAGCCCAATCTGTGGAACATCTTGACTTTGGCCATTTCAGACCTACATGAGTCTATATATACATTTGACCTACAGGAGCATGCACTAATAGATTAATACTGTTATAAACTGCTAAATTTATAATAATTTGTGATGTAGCTACAGAACACTGATAAAACATAGTTGAAAAACTGGATGAGCCAGTGTTGACAAGGATGTGGAGAAACTGGAACCCTCATACATTGATGTTGGAACTGTAAAATGGTTCAGCAATTTTGGAAAAACGATTTAGAAGTTTAAGAGTTGAAGAGAAATGTACCATATGACCTCATAATACCCACTCCTAGGTACTTACTCAAGAGAAATAAAATCTATGTTCATACAAACGTCTATATGTGAGTATTTCTAAAAACATTATTCATAATTGCTCCACATTAGAAAAATTTAAATGCCCATCAACAGGTGAATTATTTTTTAAAAAATAAACTACCATTAACCAATAAACAGAAACAAACTACTAATAAAAAGTGTACATTTTTTTCTTGCGATTTTAATTGTATTTCACTAAGGAAGTTTAGCTTCTATTTTTGTACTTTTTTTTAGTGTGTGCATCTTTGATGAACGGTTCAAATTTTAAATCAACTTTTTATTAAGTGATTGTTATCTTATTGTGGAGTTTTGACAGTTCTTTATATTTAGCTATAATAACTAGTCTATAAATTAGAGAAAGAATGTGCACTAGTAGCCTACTTGTTTTCATTTTGATTTTTGAGGGAACTATTCTCTATGATGTTTGTGATAGTAGTAGTTATACATTAATCTACAATGATCAAAATCAACAAATCTGTACTCTTGCAATTTATAATTTTATATGTAAATAATACCTTAATAAATTATAGAGGATAAAATGAAAATACATAATAAATAATATGTCACATATGATATCTCAATTCGTTAGTCTTCATGAGTTCACCATTTTAATTGGAATAAAGTACACAGTTTTTCCATTGCCCTTCAAGGCCCTTATCATTTTGACCTCATTCTCTACTATTCTCCCTTGGCTCTTAATATATTCAATGACTCTTCCTTTTACCTGAACTGTCCTTTTTCCAGATATCCTCATAGCTACCTGAAGCTCTCATTTTTTTTAGTTATCTGCCCAAATTTCACCTTATCATACATGCTTTGCTAAATGAATTAGCATCTCATCCCTCCTACCATTACTTGCCTCTTTTCATTTTTGTGAAAGCACTTACCTGTTAGCCTACATATGTATGTGCTTACTTATGGTCTCTCTTCCATTAGAATATAAACTTTATGAGCACAGGAAATTTGTTTTGTTTATTGCTATTCAAATGATGAAGAATGTGTAACAAATAATAGGCAATAGTAAATATTTGTAGATATATTTAACAAATTAACTCCAATATGATTATTATTTGCCAATCTTATTGGTTAATCCATTAATAAATTATTTATAAATTAGATATTGGAAAAGATATGTTATGACTATATATATGTGTGAGTGTATGTGTGAGCATGCACAGACATTATATATACATATATAAAACTTTTTCTGATCAAGGTCTTAAGTACAAATCCTGGGATCCCAAGCAACATTTTAGAATAGAAACTGTTTGTATCTCTTTCCCTGGAAGCTTATTTCCTTCATTTCCTTAATTCAGGACTAACAAACTTAGTATTTAACAGCTGTGATTCAGGCCATGAACTTTTTACTCTTAATGTTAATTAACCATGGAATTTTGAACTGGTAGGAACTTATGGGAGTTTATACAAACTTAAGACTACCTAGCTTACTGCTTGGCTAATACTTAGCTAATACTGCTTGGTTAATAACTAGCACAACACATAATACAACAAAAATAACAACAGTAAATCCAATATTTGTTGAGAATTGTCTCTATGCTAAATATTAAGGTGTAAGCATTTAACCCTGCAAAAAAACTTAAGACACAGTGTGGACAGGTTAATAAACTGTCCAATGAGATACAGACATGTGATCTTAAACTCATCTGACTCTAGAGCTGATCCTTTCAGTCACACAGTCTTTCTGCCTCAGCCTTCCTAGTCACTGCTAAATTTTCCTACATCAGAGTATTTGGTCAAAATATGTGCCTCTGGACCTCGTGCCATTCTTATGCTGCCAAAGGATTTCAGAATCCAGGACAATCAAAAAGAGCCCCTGTTAAGTGAATCAAATTCTTGACCAGAATTTCTGAAGAATTCTAAAATTAACAGATAAGCATACCATCTCCAGGCTTTCTTATATGTAAACCAATCACTGCAAACTATATTTTTGTTAAAGTATTACTCATTTGTAACCATCACAACTGACCACTTCTCCTACATACCAGCCACATTTTTGCAACTTAAATAGGAAATAACACATGATTAGTTATTTCTACTTACCTCACCGTCCAGAAAAAAATTAGTTTTGATTATGAATTCATATACCCAAACCTACATGATTTCTTTGGTATGTGCTGTTTTTTATCCCAAAAGCCTGCTTTGTATTTCTTCTCTGTATCCTACTTTCATGCGTACTTTTTATAGGCTATGAAGCAGCTTGATTTTCAAGAAGGAAGACAAATTCATATAATTCTTCAATGTAAAAAAGCATATATATTCTGTTTCGTTTTAGTTATTTCAATGCCCTTACTAATTTAATTAGCTGGAAACACGCAATAGCATTTATTCTTATTTCTAGCTCCCAAGTTATTATATAATCATAATGACATTTGATTTTTCTCACTTAATTTTACTTTATCAGTATAAATCTCAACATACTGATAATATTTTACTAAATATGTTGACATTAATTTTACTTTTTCTTGACAAAGTACTCAGCTCCTCTTAGTAGACTAAGGTTTAACTAATATCAATATTTCTATATTTTAATAAGTATTATTATTGTTAGTTCTAAGTATATGTTTAAAATTCATAAAGTGTAAAGCAAATAGTGTCTATAAAGTTGAAACCAGGTTGTGAAAAACAAAGAATTACATTTTAAATAAAATCAGTTGACATTAATTGGCAGTTAATTATCTCCATGTTATTAAATATATTAAAGAGAAATAATAGAGCTTTTAACCAATGGAGTATTTTATATTTTTCACTAATTCTGTCACATTTTACAACTCCCTACCAATAAAAACTAAAAAAGGAATAACTGGGAGGAAAAGAAGTAAATAACATTGAATTCTAGATTTAGAAAAGGGTAGGATACGGAGGATAAATTTTCTAATTATCATATTAATGGACAAAAATGACATACAGAGTGTGATTTGAAAAAACACACAGGGTAAATGGCAATATTCAGCTCTTTCCCAAAGGGAAAAAAGTGCTTACGAAGGGAAGTTCAGTGCCTGTCAACCACACCCATGTGCCATGGAGTGCGCATCTGCTCAATACAGGCCCAGCCAAAATCTGCAGGTGTCAAAATGCCAGTAGTACACACAAAATGATGGAAATGGAGACAAATTATCTTTTGAAAAGTACCAATATTCCCAAATTTTGTTAATTCTGCATGCATGAAATATCATTTGCTTTCCCCTCTATCATGTTGTATATGGAGTTTTATGAAAGTCTAAGAATAAACAATGAAATTGCTTTCTCTGTGATCAACAGAGCAACCAGATGACCAAGCTGTCATCTTATCAGTTCTCCTAGGAAACGCCTGAAGAGCACCACCATATCTCATGCCTCTTAAAAAAAATAAATAAATAAAAATAGAAAAGACAAGCTTTTATTATTTATATAAAACTTTTGAGAGATATTTCTATGAAGTGTGCAGAAGACTTGAAAATTGTATTACTCATTGGTTCCATGTTTGTGAACTGTGAAGCCAACGAGTTACAAATTACGATCCAGATGCCACTCATCCGCTTTCTCTCAGATTTGCAAAATGGTTCTAGATGACTTTGTGAAAATGATACCCTGAATTATTAAAATAAGCTCCTCTCTAAGTAATTAAAATGAGCACTGTATTGAACAGTGATTTGCTATCACACTAAAAAATACTATTTGCCAATGTGGTTATACATATTTTATTTGAATATCTTCTTAAACAATTTTCTAATAAATATAATACACTTCATATTATCTCAATACTTTAATGAAGTAGTTAACTGTATTCATTTCTCAAAAAATCCTGAGATAGAAAGCCTGATCTTTTTATCAGATTACAGATGTGGAAAAACGTAGCCGTTTGCCAAGAGTCACGCATATAAGTGGTAGTGGCGACACTGGAACCCAAGTCTTTTGACTCTTATTATAGCATTCCTTCTGTTATGTCATCTGTTTTTATTGTTAGGCTGTTAAATCTTTGTTTTCATAATGGTCATTTGTACCATTTATAGATTCATTATCTAATAGTATATAAAGTCACCTGCTTAGAAGTACTAGCAGATTTATACATTGTCTTTTAAACATTCTAGCAAATAAAAACATACCGTAGTAGTTTATTTACTACATAAATAAATCAATAGTGGACCTAATCATCATTAGAACTTAGAAATTAAAGAAAATCAGATAAATAGATTATGTATTTTTTAAAAAAAATGTAAAATTAGACACTGATTCACAAAAAGCTTTAACTAGAAATATCCACCTGTATTAGTTTTCTAGGGCTGCCATGACCAAGTTTCACAGAGTGGGTTATTTAAAACAATAGATATTTACTCTCACAGTTCTGCAGACTTGAAGTCTAAAATCAAGATGTCAGCAGGGCACGTCTCCTCTGAAGACTCTAGGGAAAAATTCTTCTTTGCCTATTCCTAGCTTCTGGTGACTTCGGGGGTTCCTTGGCTTATGACAGTGTAATTCTCCAATCATTGCCTTCATCATTACATGGGCTTCTTCCCTATCTGGATCTTCACCTCTTCTTCTAAGGGGATTAATCACTTTGGATTTAGGGCTCGCTCTAAAGCAGTATGACCTCATCCTAACTTAACTAATTATATCTGCAAAGAGTCTATTTCCAAATAGAGTCATGGACTAAGTTTCCAGGTAGACATAAATATTGGGAGACAGTATTCATCCCAGTATACAACTCCTGCCATGTACTTGTAAAAATCCTCCTTCCTTCCACAATATCAAAAAGAGAACCTCCTTCTTCAAGTTATCTCAGGAGACATTGGAACCCTTTCATATTACAGAGTTCTTTTTAATCTTACTGGATCTAGATAGTTATGTAGAGGTACAAAGCAATCATATCGTAGGTGAAGGAGAATCTACAAGAAAAAAGAGAAACAAACTGTTCCTGGTAGCACAACTTTATTGTTGTCCCAACACAGTCCATTTTAATTCTTCACTTCTTTATCTTACACAAATTTATCTTTTACCAAATCCCAATAACTCTGAAGACCTCCTCTTGCTTCTCAGCATAAGCTAAAATACTGCTCAGAATATACAACAGTAAATAAATATGCACTTTTTAAGATCTAGCCAAATTATTCTTCAGTAACTACTTTATATACTCAAAGACCCATGTATTTTCTGTAAATTATAGATAGAGAGAAATTCTAATTACAATACCAGATAGTGGCAGATAAAATAAAAGGAGATATATCTTAGGATGAAAAAAACATTTATTTATTTAAAAGCAAACAAACAAATAAACAAACATATGTACCAATCCATCTATATAATTACCATGTGTTAAGCAATTGTAGTGGCTTATGATGTGACCTCAGGCTAATCTCTGAAAACATTACTTGGGTTTTCACTGGCTACAGTACTATGAGAGATCATTTTCAATATGACGCTAGGAAAAGGTTAAAAAATTTAGTTCTTCTCTAGAACTCTCATTCTTGACTTTCTCCCTCCTACATTCATACTTTGAAAGTTTCTCATTTTTGATGCACAGCTGTGCAAAACTGTTCTATTTCCTCCAAAATGTAGACCATGGAGAGATACACTCTTGGCACTACAAGCTAGAATGATGAATGCCATTGTTCATGAAAGCATCACTACAGTTTTATAATTTAAAATTATTTTACTTTCAGTGGCATTTGTGAACTGGTCTAGGTATAAATAGCCCAATATACTGAGATTTTTTATTTTTCATAATGTAAACAACACATTGTTTTTTAATTGCATTCTATATTTATCTTCTTATTCATTTAAGGTATCTGAAAGCAGTATCTGGGACAACATACATTCCAATTGATTGATTTTTTTGTGGGAAAATGATGAGAGTTTAATGTTGCAATTGTGTCTTTTCCCCACACAGCAGTATGTTCCACTCAACTTAATCTTTAGGCACTCTGTAATTATTAATGCTCTTCAATAACTATTATTTGTTCTTTCCACTTCTGGCACATAGAGAGATAGAAATTGCTGGTCCCTGTGATTGGATGGGGCTATGCCATTAAGTTGTGAGCAAAAGACATATGTGACACTTATGGAAAGGAGCATTTAATTGATAGTATGATACCTTTCCCAGCTCTCTTTCATTCTTACAAGATAGCCTGGGTTCTAGATAGACTATGAGGAGTAGAGTCTATTTGCAGCATATAATATGTGCAGCATAAGTGACCAATAAACTTTTGTTATTTAATAGCACAGAGATTTGGGTAATATTTGATAGAGTAACCTACACTTCTCTGAGTGACACAAATACTAGTTTACATTTTTTCTTGACTATATCTATTATAAGGTAAAGGCTACCAGATTATGTATTTATAGGAGTCAATGACAAAAATCTCACACTTTTGCTTTTCTTTCTGCCATCTAATAATTCTATGCTAACCATATATTGAGATCATTGATTGAAATTTTAAATAAAAAAGAATATTTTAAAATAATTTTTGTTCAATCTTTACAAATAAAACTTTCTTTACACTTTCTCTCTTTTAAGTGTTTTCTTTAAAATCTGATTTTTAAATCAGCAAATTCAACTTGCCTATCCAGTTTGCTTTGTCTTTAATAATAGTACGTAAAATATATGATTCTATTTAATAATTTCAAAACAGTCAAAGGTGTTTGAATTGCACTTTGTTTCAGTTTTAATACCACTCAATCATAATTAATTTTGATGATCTTTGACTAAATTAGAAGCAATGGGTAGCTCCGCAGGAAAGGAAAAGAATAAGGGCACCTTACAAAGTGCCCTGTAGGTAACCCCAACCTAATTTAAGGCATGCTTGATATGTAGCAATAGACCCTGGTAAAATGGCAGGTGATTCTCTAAACAGAATAAAAGTAGCAGTTGTATCCCTGCCCAGACACAGTAAATTTGTATTAACATGGTGTTTTTCATTAGGCAATCAATAACATATTTTATTGGTTCCAGAACACTGTACAAAACCCAGTAGAAGTCATCTCACTCCACTGTTTTGTGTGAACACTACAATTAACCAAAGAAAAAAATAAATTAGTTTTTCTGAAATCTGTAGATTTTCTAGTTCTAAAAGCCCAATTACAAATTAGCAAGCTGTGAATAATCAGATTACAAAATAATCAGTCTTGAAGCAGCAAGTTCTTTACTTGTAAAAAATTTGCAAAGATTTACAAAGTTAAAATTATATGGCAATTGATGGCAAATGGAGATAGCATTATTAAATAGAGTCATTTCTTACCTCAAATATTGGTAAATTTTTATAAATTCTTAATATTTCTTATTTTCTGTTAAAGAGGCGTAAATTTTGAAGGAAGGCTATGTCAAGTTCAATCATTTTTTCACATTTGGACTTCAGATTACTTGCTAAAATATTACTTTTTTAACTTTATGCTGTTATTTTCTTATCATTTATCATGTGCTATCATTTATACAATATCATTCAACTAAATTTCACATAAAAATATAATTTAACATTTTATAATATTGAGGAATATTTATTAATCTGCCTGTTCATATAGCACTGATAAAATGACATGGTTTCTTAGACATTATTTTGAATTTTTTACCTCTAGAAGAGAATATGAAAGAAAAACCAAAATTTTTTTCGAGAAATGTGTCAAATAGAACTATTTTGCTTCCATTCCTATATTTTTATCCAAGAGCACGTCCACCTAAAACTGGGCTTCCACTCAAAACAGAATATTTTCCTTACTATAAAACCAGAACAACAACAACAAAAATGGTTTTCTAATATTAATTTCTATCATGTTTTTTTTCTGTCCAGCTATTTATTGAGAGTTACAATAATTTTGTCAAAAGTTCTCATGAAAATCCAATTGTGTGTATATGTGTACAGGCATTTGTGTTTTTTAATCTAAATTCTTGAAATAAAGCAGATTTTTTGTTATTTTATTTTATAGTACTTGGATAAATATTAAGCTTTTGGTTCAATTTCATAATCAATTAAATTTTTTTAATGATATATCTCTCACTTGATAAGTTTGTTGCTTAAACTCAGTTTAGCTAGTCATACCACACTTCATTTAATTAGGCAATGTTATATCACCAGTAAGAGTTGGTTTCCATTTAGTAGATAAATCAGTTCAAAAGAAAACTAAAAGTCACCAAGAGGTATCTTTACTTCATTATAGAGAATTAAATTACATGTATCTGATTAAAAGTATAAAACAAGTAATTTTCTTATTCTGTGTAATGAATATTTTGCAATACTACACTCAAGTACTGAGACTGCTTTTTAACTAGAACAAAAAGCATGAGTTATATAATAGTTCAACTAGAATTTCAACATGAAGCATAATCAGACACTTAAAAACACTAGTTTTTTTTCTTTTCTATTTTCCCTGTAATTTAAGTAAAGAAACCTATAAATCAGTATGTGAGGCGCAAGTACTATCAGTTGCTGGATAATATTATTTCTATTTTTTTTTTTTTTCTGAAAAGCCACACAAAACATACGTTGACTTGCTTAGGAAAGAAAAGTTTGAAATATAGTGAGTATAAATGAATTGTTTGTTTTTGGTTTGGTGCTCAGTCTTAGGCTGAATTCACTTTGGTCTTCTCAGATCAAGAACTCTTCAAGAGAGTGACCAATGGTAAACCATAATCAGAAGGCGGCCATCAATCATATGCCATCCAGAGCTATCTTAAGATTTACAGGGTTATGTAGGTCTAAAAGAAGAAAGTGCAGTTGCCTTTAGAAACATAGTATTTTTAAAAGAGAACTGAAAAAATATATGGGAATCTATATAGAGAAAATAATGAGAAATCTAATAATTCAGACTCAACAGCCTAAATTATGGTCAGGTGAAAGTTGAAAAATAAAAATAGTAAAATATAAATATTTTGTCTGAAATATATTCACCGAGATATTGCAAACAATTTCTACAATACTCATAAATAATTCTGCATATATTTCTATATACACATGTGTGATATTCACAGATAAATGTGTGTGTATGTATCCAAATGTATTTTTTTTTTTGGTAAAAAATGGAATTGGTTCAAAAATTTGCTCCTAAGAACTCATATATGTGACTGTTGTGATACATTTTCTTTAATGTAAAATTTCATTGTTTTTATTAGTTGGCAATTAAGTTAAAAAGTCAACTTGGAAAATCATTAATGTGGGTTAATAATTAAATTCTTCAGATAACTGCAAATTTGATAGTTGAATTTATAATATGTAAATATTATTGAAGCAACTAAGAACTGGGTAACAGATGCACGTAAGCTCTCACCAGGAATTTTGTGACTATACTAATGAATAACAACATACTAACTTTCAGAAACAACATGGGGGCCAATTTTTCATAAAACAAAGAAAACTTTCTGCCTTCTAATTTTGTATAATAAAGTTACTCTGTATGTATTATAAATCTATATAAGATAAATATTAGGTAAAATACTATTACCCTGCAAGAACATGGGATATAAGAGCTTACCAGATATCTACATCACAATGATAGTAAGATTAAAAATGCATGGTAGGATACATGGACTTCCTTGGTCTAAAATCAAGCAATGACCAAACCCCAAACATCTCTAACAGGTATAATTTTATGATTAGTAAGTCTATTTATGTATATATCTGTCTGTCTATCTATCTATCTATCCATCCATCCATCAATCCACCTGCCCACCACCCATCCATCCAACAATACTTCTGTTTATCCATCCATATTTAATAATGGTTTTTGTAAGAAAAAATAAAATATGGATGAAAATTAAAATCTTATGTGTAGCTTTTTTGTGGGCAGTGTTTCCATGGGTAAGAAATTGAAACCATTGCTTGAAGCACCTGTGGAGATAAATACTGATATATAATGACTTAGGATTTCCATATACTAAGACCACATACTAAGAATTTTCGTGGCTAATTGACATAGTAGCATTTCAAACAAAAATCTGTAAAACCCTGCAAAATAACAACCCATGTTTATCATTATAAAGTAAAAGGTCAAATAACAGTGGTACACTAAGAATTTTTCTTTAAATTAATTTATTTATAAACCAGACAAGTATTGACTATACCATTTTCTGAACGCTTGAAGCTTTAATTTGTAACCTTCATTTTGAAAATATCATGCTATAGTACCTAATTTGGCATACCTAAATGTAGTCATGTGTTCATAACTACTTAATGTATGTACAATTTCTAAATTGACTGGAAGCTTTTTGAGAACTTATTGAACTGCTCATTCATCTACCTCATAACAAACCTACAGATATAGCAAGGTCCCAAGAAACTTGTTGAACAAATGTTGATGAACAGTAAAATGAGTTTGTTGACTAGCATTTATAATACTTCTAAATATGAAGAAAGCAAGCACTTGGTATTCAATCTATATAATAAACTTCTAATTAGCTATGCTGATCTTCATGATGATCTTTATTTCTGAGACTTGGAGAAATCTCCAAAATATTTTTTTATGAACAGATTGATATGCAAAGATGAACAGAAAATGAAAATATCTCTTTGGAAAGAATGCATTTTATTAAACAACAGAAAACTGTACTCTCCCATAAAAATACCTTAGAAGCATCATTTTTCTGTCATATCCCAAGTATAATTTTTGTAGATCATAAACATATGCATTTGAATAGAAAAAAATGAATTAATGACAAAGAGAATATTTGCAAATTTCAAATCATTGCTTCATAGCTTGTAATAGCAGCTTAGGGAAAAGTATCAGGATGTTGAATTCAGTATGCAGGCTACTACTAAGCTGTGATTTTAAATGCAAGCTACCTTAATAGCTCATAGAGGCAAAAAGGCTAACAACTTCCACATTCTGTTTTGTGTGGTGGAATCTCCTCTGAATATCCTCAGGCCACTGTTCTTGTTTATTTCTGCAAAATACGATTATTTTAGGTTGTGAGAGAAGGAAAGCTTCACTTAATGAACATCATTTGGAGAATACTGTTGTGAGGTGTTTGATTCGATTGATTGTAAATGTTTCAGCTAGTCACCAGAGGCAACAGACTCACACACAGCCCCACACATACACATTTGAACTACTTGATGAGAACAAATAAAAGAAGCCTATTGTGTTAACCACTTTTGCAAAAAAGCCAATTACAGCTAATTTTGCATTGCTCATTGTACAGTTCATATAATATTCAAACAATTATTGTTAAATACTCATAAACTTGAGACATCAACACCCTGGGTCTTAATCCATGTTTCATCGCTTACTGTGAGACCATAGGGAAAGGTAACTTATAAATAAAGAAGATAAATCATTGATTCTTTCAGGTTGGTGTGCAGATTAGATAAAGTATTACATATACTATTTATATTTTACTTATACTAAGCTTACACTAAGCTTAAGTTCTTGTTATTAAAGTGTTAAGGCAGCTTTGTGTGTAACTGGCTGAGATATCAACAATAAGGATCCACATAGAGAAGGAGAATTCACTCATTTGCTAGTGCTGCCAAGGAAAATACCACAGATGAGGTGGCTTAAACCATGAAAATGTATTTCCTCACAGTTCTGGAGTCTAGAAGCCCAAGATCGAGGGGCTGGTAGGGTTGATTTCTTCTAAGGCCTCTCTCCATTGCTTAGAAGTGTTTGTTTTCTCCCTGTGTATATACTTGGTCTTTCCTGTGTGCATATCTGGGTGTCCAAATGTCTTCCTCTTATATAGACAATGGTCACACTGGATTAAGGCCCACCTCATTACCAGGGATAGAGGAAAGCGGCACATGAACTGGAGACAGATTCTCTGCAAGGTCAGTCGGATAACCCGTAGCACAGGTTAGGATTGAGGACCTTGAGGGCTGGAAATTTATGGTGGCCATTTTTGATATTTCAAATATCTTAGACAGTGTCTTACACAGAGTAGACAGTCAGTTTGTTGGATATACAGAGTCCAAGTGAACAAAGACTGATTTGAGTAGTCATCTGTATATAAATATATTTTAAATAATAATTGGTGTTTCCACTTCTGTATATTAATACATATAATGATATAACAATATATTATATGTTAGTAATAAAATGCATGTTAATATACAATATTAATGTAAAATATATTATTTTATATATAATATATATATAATATTGATATACATATATGTGTTCATATATATATATATACTAATATATAGAAGTAAAAAGGCTAATTAGGAGGAACTAGACATTTGAATGAGAAATGATTGGTGGGATAATATTAGCATTTCAGCAAAAGGTAAGCTGCATTCAATTACTATTTAGAAGATAAAATCTGAAAGACTTGAGGATATTTAGAAGAGTACTGGGCGTGAATAAGTTTTAGGAAAAAATATTGCGTTCAGTTTTGAAAACAATAACCTTGAGAACCACTTGATATTATCAAGTGAATATTTCAATACGTATTGTATCTATGTCACTGAAGTAACAGATTTATCAGCTAAAGACATATTTTCACGTGATTATATATAGATGCAAATTTTAGACTTAAACAATTGGGCATCCACCATACTTGAGACTACAGTAATAATTTAAAATTTTCTACTGTCAGTCTAGTGGTGAGATACATATTAATTAAATAATCCCACAGAGAAGTATAAAATGAGACCTAAGATAAGCAGTGTGAGGCAGTCCTTGCATTTAGCAGTGTGACAGTTATTAATGATGGCTTGCACAAGCCCCTCTTTCCAAGATCATTGAACTCTATGATGAGCATTGGGGTAGACTGAAGTAAAAATAGTAGGGGAGGAGGAAGATCACGTGAGTTATACACATTTATGCATAATTGGGAAGTTTGGCTTTAATAATAAGCAGAAAACTGAGAATGTAGCTGCAAAGAGATGTAAGGTCAAATAAAGGAAGACGTTTTGCTGTTGTTGTTGTTGTTTTATTTTAATGGTAGATTGGTTGGTATCCTGAGCAAGTTTACAAACTCACTGGAAGGATCTAGATGACGGAAAATGCATACATAATAGCAAATAGGATAGACTGCTGATAAGTTGTGAAGAGATGGGATCCAAAGTCAGTTTAGCCTGGTCTTAGATGAGAAGAAGAGTGCTTCTCTTTATAACAGGATAGAAAGAAAACAGTAATAGCTGCAGGTGTCTGAAGACTTGTATTATTTTGGGTAGTGAGACATTAAGAGAATGCTATAAAAGCTTCTAATTAAAACTTTTTTTTTTTGAAATAATTATAGTTTCACAGAGCAGTTGCAAAAACTAGTAGCATTCCTATGTAGCACTCACCTAGCTTTTCCCAAGGATAAGATCTCATATAACCAAGACACAATTATTAAAAAGATGAAACTGGCATTGGTATGATACTATTAACTAACTACAGGTTTATTTATATTTCAAATGTACAGTTTATTCAAATTTTATCATGTGTATAGGTTAATATAAATACCGCCACAAACTGGGAAACAAAACTGAGACATCACCCTAAAGAAACTCCCTCAGGCTATACTGTCATGGTCACAAACTCCTCTCCTCATCCAAACCCCTGGCAATCAGTGCTCTCATCTCTTTTACCATAATTTTGTCTTATCAAAAATATTATATAAAATGGAATCATACAATTTGCAACCTTTTGAGATTTGCTTCATTCAATACAATGCCTTTGCGATCCATCCAAGTTGTAGTGTTTATTAATATTGAGTAGTAGGCCACTGTATGAATAAACCATAATTTTATTGATTCACCCACTGAAGAAGGTATGGGCTATTTCCATGTTTTGCCTATTACAAATAAAACTAAAATAAACATTCCTGGAATTTTTCTCATTCGAACCAAGTTTCCATTCTCCATGGTAAAATTCCAGTAGGACTGCTGGGTTATATGGTGTGTGTTTATCTTTATAAGAAATGGCTGAACTGCTTTCTAATAAAGATTATCTGCTGAGAATGACAAGGAAGATGGGGGGCAGTTGGATGGTGGATATAAATATTTAAGGAAATTAAACAAGCTTTGAAACATGTGCTTGCTTTCACATAAAACCAATAATTAATTATACACCACTGAGATTATTCAAATATACCCCCCCACCAAAGACATAAAGATACTTTGAATATATTCAAATAGTATTATACTTAAGAATAATGTTTTTTTTATCTACCTGGAGTTTATCATATGTCCTACCACACACACATTTATCACAGGATAAATGCATAAATCAATGAAAAAGGTATGCTTTAGAGACGTAAGTGAAGGTAAAATACTTTTTTAAATAATATATAAATTTTATTTATTAGTATATTCACTAAATATCAGTGGCATTAAATATTGTAGTGGTTCTGAAGAATAAAGTGATTGGTATGTATTTGCATGTACATTTGTTATTTAATATATATTTTTATTTTCTAAACATTATAGAGTAAGCCTATATACTTATCAATCGTGTTATAAATTACAAAAATGACAACTGTATTGAAATAATAGTGGGAAGAAATTGAGCATATTCTAGCCTAATGTCAATTTTTCATATACAGCTAGAGGTACAAACTTAGCAAATGTCAAAAATCATGAAACTCTTTTTATAAAGAGAATACTTTAAAGATACCCAAAGTGTGGAATGTGTCTCTTCACACAATGTTCTTTGATGTTCAAAAGGCCACTTTACTTTTCAACATGAGTTTCTGAAATAAATATAAAAACAGTTCTTCACTTTTAAAATAAGATATAGGTTAGGAATATAACCATTACTGTTTATATTAAAGACACTGAGGTTTCGAGACAAAGATTTAATAGTTCTCTTTGTTTTTTTTTAAGCTGTACTGAACAGGATCTGATTTTTAAAATATTAACATTTCTTTTAGGTTTCAAGAGCAATTACATCAGTAAATCAAATTCCCACCATCTACTGGATTACATCAAATAATGTATCAAGAGAGGTGTGTATATTCTTTTAAATCATGCTTTCTAATATATATTTTCTTATACTGACATCACCCTTAGAGACACATGGATTATAAGAGTTCTGGATAAATTAATTGCCAGATGCATTATTTTTTTTATTTTCCAGTTTCAAGAATTTTTAACTAAATTTTGATACATATCTTTCTTTTTTAAAAAAAATTGATGTATTATTATTATGGTGACATTGGTTAACAAAATCCAGTAAGTTTCACGTGTGAAATTTAACAGTAAGGCATATATATCTTGTATTGAGTGTTCACCACTCACAGTTAGAGTTCTTTCTTTCGTCACATATTTGATCCCTTTTACCTCGTCTAACTCTCCCCTCACGTCCTACCCCCTGATAACCACTAGTTTATTGTGCAGGTCTATGAGTTTTTGTTTGTTTGTCCTGTTTGTTGCCTTTAGGGTTATATCCTACATATAAGTGATATCATACGGTTTTCAACTTTCTCTGTCTGGCTTATTTTGCTTACTTAGCATGATTATCTTGAGGTCCATCCATGTTGTTTCAAATAGCAGTATTTGATCTCTTCCTATGGATGAGTAATATCCATTGTATTTTGTACCACAGCTTCTTTAACCAGTAATATATCATAAGACATTTTGGTTGCTTCCATTTCTGGCCACTATGAATAATGCTGCTATGAACATTGGTGCGTAAATATCTTTTTGAATGGTTTCAAGTCTTTCAGGTAAATACCCAGTAGAGGAATTGCTGGGTCATATGATAGATCAATTCTTCGTTTTTTGAGGCACCTCCACATATATTTCAATAATATATCTGGTATTTTCACACCTCATCACATTTAAGGTAGTGAAAATTATTTAATCTATTCTTAAACACTGAACGTTATGCTTACGAAAATCTATTTTGTGCGAGAAGTTGGTAAAATAGTCTGTCTCTATTTTCAGTTGCTGTCTTTTCTTACTTCAGAATAATACTTAAATTTGATTTATGAATGTCTCAAATCATCAGTCAGATTTGAGTTTTCTTGCATTGTAACTATTGTGAAATGGGAGAAGAGAAACTAAGCTACTGTAACATTCAATTTGTCTCTGAAAACTTAAGAAGAAGCTACTTTTTAAATCAGGGATTCTAAATTGGCATTGTATATTGGAGAATTAAAATACTGAAAAACTGACTTTACTATAAGCTAGATAGCTTCTGGGGTAAAAATAAGTGATCCTAAATATAACGGACGCACTGTTATATTTAGGAGTCACTGAAGAATAAATGGTCAGAGTGCAATAAAAATTCTTCTGGAAAATAGCTTTTTATTTTTCATTTTGGGATACATTTGTTACTATGATTTGAGGCAGATTGCTGGTTTCAATTTTAGAAATTCTACATGCATTCTGTTTGACTTATTCATGTGCATCCTCTCTCACACCCTCTGCATGGTTAACAATTTGAAGACAAAGGCTTGTGTCTTTATCTTCCAACTCCCACTGACTCAACGATACTTCACCACAAGTTTACTCAAGTTAATGTGTGTTAAATTACAAAGGCTATGTTATAACTTTAAATTGTGTTGGGACAGGGAGCAAGTGACCAGTACAATAGGAACACAACTTTGTGCTCTCCTGAAGCTTCTGTTCTATTGCAGCCATGTGTGATGTTCATTAGCCTTCTTTGTGCCTCAAGGACATTCTCGATTTCCCCAAATTTTGAAATTTATCAAAGCCAGTGTAAATTACAGAGCTCTTCTTACATCTAGAAAATTCATTTTATATAAAATCTATTTTCCTGAGTTCTCCCACAGGTCAGGGAGAAGTCAATGAAAATTTTGTTTTGGAACATTCCTATGGAAATATCACAGTTTCTTCAAGTTGATGTTAAATTAATTCTAATATTGGGAAACATGCATGTAATTCTCTCAGAGTGTGTACAGACATACTTAGACATATTGCTGTGCTTCAATATATGTGTGTGTGTGTTGAACTTTGAACATTTATTCTAGATATTTTGCTTTTTTATTACTTTCCTTTTTGAAAAAAATAATTTATATTTTTAACCATATAATATCTAGACTGTGGATTAGATGAAACAAAAGTATCTCAGACTTAGAAAATCTTTAAATAAGTTTCTTAATGAGAGAACAATTCAATAGACATGAAGTCATCTCTCTATATCATGCATGCCAACGAACAGAACAGAAATACAATAAAACTCAGGCAGTGCTAGAAAGCCATTTGTTAGCTATTTTCAGCTTCAGAGCATGGAGCCAAACCTAAGAGGTTGGAGTACATTAAGTAAATTCCTGAAAGCTTTATCAAGAGCTTTACTTTGACATGAATATTTTGTTTCCTCAATATTTACATGAAAAATGAGAGATGGCAATCCAATTGGAGAATTATAATATAGTTTCCTATGTGCCCCATATTTATAATTTACTTTTTAAAATATCTTGCCATTGAAGGAAGAAGAGCATCTAAAATCAACTTTGGAGTCAGTAATGTCTATCTACCAATTTCTTATTGAGGCCAGCTCACTTCCTCTCTCTAAAAGTATAGACAGATAATGCAAATAAAAAAACTCTGTCTTTATGAATTTTGCATTTATTATCACTCTTAGTAAACAACTAAATTTTTGACAACAGAAACAGAGTAGAAATTTTAAAAGTGGGATCCATGAATTTTTACATAGTTCAGAGATAGGAAGCAGAGAGGCTAGATACTAATGGGAGTCTATGAAAATTTCAAAGTATTTGCATACATGCCTTCATCTAAAAAGAAATTCCAGATTTTCAAAAAGATCCATGATATAGAAATGTTGAGAACCACTGCCTCAGAGCACAATGACTAAGTCCATATCCTTTAAATAATTCAATTTACAACAACTTTCAATATAAGTTAAGATGAATTTACAAATCATAAACTGAAAGATAAAAGGGACTTTAGCAGTCATCATGCCGAATCCTCTAAATAGTGCTGAATTCTAATTTTCAATCACATATAAACTAATTATGGAATACTCTAGAAATGAGTCAGCAAACTTTTTCCTAAAATAGCAAATATTTTAGGCTTTGGGAGACAAGAGACAACATCAAAGGTATTGTATAGCTAAAAATATAATTATTTAATATGTAACCATTTAAAAATATAAAATTAAAATTAGGCAGTGTACTCAATTTGTCCTCCATCTCTGCCTGTAATTTGTAGAACTCTGATCTGCAAGAACAATTCTATCACTGAAACATTAGATGGATTTTAGCTACATAATTTGAATTAACAGAATTATTTCAATTGTAAAGGAAGAAAAGAAATAGCTATGTATCATCTAGATATGTGAAGCACTGCATTAAATATCTAATTTATAAATATCATCTCTTTAAAACTATAAAATAACTTCATCAGTAATATGTTGTTACAGTGAATTGGTAGATAAAGAAAAGCTCTAGGAGGTTTGTATTTTTTTCCAGATTATATATTCATATTTTTTTAGTCTAAGAACTGTGCTAAGAGCTCGAGATACAGCAATGGACAAGAAGCTAGGCCTGATCTTAATACCTGTGAAGGAAAGACAGGCTGGTAATTAGAAAAGGAAGAAGCTAGAACATAAACAGAGGGCCAGGGAGGCTTCTTGTAGGAAGTAATGTCAAAATAGCGACATAAAGAAAGTTTAGGAGTTTGAGAAAATGGCAAAAACTGTTTCTGACAAACAATTATGAACATCTGCATATAAGAGACATGTTTGGGAAACAGCAAATATCTCTTTATGGATGGAACAGTTGATAAATGTGAGAAACAAACTGGACAGATGAGCAGCACAATATCTTAAAGAATTTTGCAAATCTTTGTGGTGAATATCTAGCAATTTTGCTATTGAATATTAGTGCCCATATATTAGAAACATTAATCTTTATTTTAAATAAACTATCTTTTCCCAATCTCAGTCTATGGGTTTCACGTGAGTTTATCTTCATTCCTAAGTTTTCAGAGTAGATACTTACCCAAGCCTGGTCAAAAAAGTATATACCAATTAAATGTGACTCTCATTGGAACAATTTGGAAATTCACAATGTACATTTTTAAATAATCGACTAAAAGCATTCAGCTTTTCATGTTCATCTTTATTCTATTTTGAGAAAGACCTTCTTAAGAATAAAAGCACAAAGTAAAGAGCTATTAGAGAAACCCAAATTAATTGATTAATTAATTTTCTAAATTTACGATGTTTGAAAATCATCCTGAATTCTCCCTCCCTGCTGAAATTAGTCTGAGTTGGTTTCTCTAATTATAACTGAACTATATTTCCCATTAATATAGTGATAATAGTTTTAAAAATATATTAGTTCATAGAAAGGCTATTAAGGGTTTTAAGCAAATTGTAACATTAAAAGAGTTGTGCTTTTAAAAGAACACTCTGGATTCCTTCAGAAGTAATGATTAAGTGATAAAAAACTAAAGTCAGAGAACATTTCAATGCTGTGTGGTCGTCTAGATAAGAGATGATAGGTAATGGCAGGTGGGAATAAAAGTAAAAATTTATAAATAAAAGTACTAGTATGTAGGACTTGGCAACTAATTATGAGTGAGGTAAATCAAGGGTGATGCTCAGATGAACAGGTTAAGCCACTGAGAATACGAACTGTGGAATGTGGACTAGACACGATTATCATTGATACAGCAATGGTAACTGATGCTGTAGGAACGGATGGACTCACCTAGGCAAAACAGAACATGAAGAGATAATTCTGAGAAATACCAATATTTAAAAAGTGTGGTTATAGGGAAAAAATATTTACAAGCACTGAGAAGGAAAACCAGAGAGCAGGATAGGGGAGAGGTGATGAAGGTGCAGTCAAGGATGATAAATGCTAAGATAGGGAAACCAAAGGATGAAGTGCCTGCTGAATTCCGTAGCTAGGTGGTTTCTGATGACTCTATTTTTCTTTTGTTCGTGTAACTACCAAATTCCTGGCTAGCTCTAACCTAGCCTTTGAACATCTGCTTGTATGCAGCCTGGTCAGAAAGACCCCTCCTACAGAGCTTTTCATTTTAATTTGCTCATGTCATACTCTCTCAAAGACCTTTTCCTGTATAACATTCAAGTAAGTGTGTGTTTATTCGACCTTCCCCAGGAGATTCTGTGAAGGTTGAGCTATGTTTATTTCAGCAGTGTTTCTCCAGTACCTGATAGATGGTCTACAATTCAATAACTATTTTTTAATTAATGAATAAAATAAAAAAGAAAAATTCTTACTTTTTAAATTGCTGATGCTAAATATCACAAATTTAGTGTAGGTATGTATAAATTCTCAAAGAAAGGGAATAGACAATTTACGTATACTTGAGAGGTTTTATAGTCAACTCTTGAGTCTCCATATAAATAGAATAATCAAATTATCTCACAATTAATAATAAGACAATCTACTTTTTTAGGAGGTACTACAGCTTCTGGACCTACAAATATAATCTTTACCAAGTTAGCTGTGCAACTTGGGCAAAGAACTTATATCCTCTGAATCTTGGTTTGTTTTTCTGTAAAATGTGGGGAAAATAGCATATATTTCATAAGGTCTTATCAGAATTAATAATGCAAAATATAATGACATGTTATAAAACCAAGAACATAGTAATATGTATTCAAATGTTCTGTTATTAATATTATTGATATGATAATAATGAATTATGTTTTTGAAGATATGTCATGATTTTTTCTACTTATATTGACATTTTGGATTACAGATCAACTGTACAAGAAAGAACTGTAGAACTGACTGATTATACAAAATAAATGTAGAATTCAAATTTTGCCTTAAGCCTCCCAACACATATTTATTTTGCATATACACATGAGAATAGGTATTTTTGGAATCATTGGGTTTTTCTTCTTTTTCTATCTTTATAAAGTAAACACAACCATATATTTTACAAAATCTCCAATTCCTTTCCTATTGCCACTACTCAGGTTAATCTTAAACCTTCCATTCTACCTTTGCCCAACTATAAATAGAAAAATAGAGGCATTCTGACTTCTAGAGAGGCATGTGAACATTGAAATGTATCTCAAAATTTGGACAGAACAGACAAATATTTCAAAGTTTTTTTTTTTTCTCCTTCATGCTGGGGAAGAAAACTCTTCTGTGTTATATTTATACTAAATTTCTTTGGGCTTTTCCCCATAAAATTATGATATTGTTTCCATCATACTGTAACCGTTGGTTTATTCTTTTAAGTGTTCCACTATAAAAAGATTTGATGAGTGTGAAAGAACCTGCTAGTAGTCCAGTAGGAAAGTCTTGTTCCTGCTGTAGTCCAGTAGGAAAGCCTTGCTCAATCATTGCAATCTAGTGAAAACCCAACTGACAGCACACCAGACTGAGGATGTTGCAAATGATCTATGCATGTTGAAAGGTACACCAGTTTAAATCTTGATAGATTATTACCCTCAGGGAGTACCAAATGTTCAGTGCCCACCTGACAGCCATTAAGCAAGTCTGGTTGCCTAGAAACACTCAGTTTCTAAGGTTGATGAAATGTCTGTACTTAGTAGAGTTGATGACATTTTGTGTCTAGCTCATTTTTCATCACCAATAGAGTGACACATGATTTCATAATTTGTTCAGTATCATTCACTTTCCTTGACAATAGAACAGCTGGAAACTGATGTGAAGTATAAATTTTGCATTCTAAAAAACAATTTACTTAGTGTATATGTCACCCAAAGCATTTCTAAAGCATTTCTAAAGTAGTCAAGTAGGAAGTGAGTCCTCATGGTGATTGCTTTATAACAATGCACACATAGAATAAAGTGAGTTTTAATAAATGATTAAAGGGTTTGTTATGTATTATGGGTTTCTATCCTTAAGAAGAGTGAATATACAATTTAGCACCAAAGGAAAACATTCAAAGAGGCAGAGTTTTAATTATAATATGAAGATAAAAATGAAATTAAATTCTTCCATATAGCTAGTATTATGCTATCTTAGGATGTACTAAGAGAGATATGGAAAATTGACCACAAAAAGTAAACGCATATTTCACTGGATACCAATGTGTTTCATTACTATGAACATTTTCAATTCCTTTTTAGCTTACAATGAATCCACTTGACTCAATTCAATCAATTCAACAAACATGTAACAGAGGATATCTACATGCCAGTTACCATAAAAGATTCTGGAAGTCAAAAAATATTACTATGACAAAATTCCTGTCAGCAGGAATCCAATAATTTAATAGTAGCCAGAGATTATATAAATGCACACGTAACTGAAATAAAGTAGCTGAAAGTCAAGGACTATGCAAATAGTTTTTTTTTTATGTTTTTAATATCTCTTGTGCCAAACACAATGAGTTTAAAGTAGCTACTCAATTAACATTTGTGTTATGAAAGAGGAGAATTATAACTGTTATGAGAAAAGAGATGATGTTGAGAAGGAATTAAAATCTATTTATGTGATTGTTACAAGCTTCTGGTTCATGGAAAAAAATGAGAAATTCATTTATTCACTGGAAAATTTTCAGTGCTTGTGAACAAATCTCGTCCTCTTGTTTATCACCAAAACCAGATGATTATTAAGTGGCCAGAAATATCTCACTCTTACAGTGTTTCCCCGAGAATTCTACATTTTATTCACTGCTATCAGAAAATCTACTCTGAGAGAACTACCAAAAGAATCTTTTTTGAACTTTATTAACAGAGAGTTCAAACTACCTTCAGCGACTTCAGCATTCATTAGGTACAGTGAGGGCTTTCATACTAGGTAAGTAGGGCAGGGATCCCACAGCCAGGCAGAACCCTTGGATTTTTCAAGGTATAAAAATCATGATGACTCCTCTACAGCCATGCCACCCTGAACAAACCTGATCTCGGAAGCTAAGCAGGGTCGGGCGTGGTTAGTACTTGGGTGGGAAACCACCTAGGAAGATTAGGAAGACCAGGTGCTATAGGCATTCAAAATAAAATAAGGGATTATAAACTGACAATGTCTTTGCAATCTGTAAGGTCAACCAAGGGTTGCCTCGCTTAAAAAAAAAAAAAAAAGTCCTGATGACTGAGGCAATCTACATGAGTACTTTGAACAATTATGTTTCCAGTTGATTCTAGACAGTATGAAAAGTGGTAACAATAGCTGAGCATAGTTTTAAATGGCAGGATAGATAGTGTTAAGATATTTATCCTCAACTAATGATGTTGTTTAGTAGGACTTTAATTCCAAAATTTGACTTTGGATAATACCTGTTCAATATATGTAACCAACACACACACACACACACACACACACACACACACACACCACACACACACACACACACACACACCCCACGTAGTTCTAGGCTTAATGCCATGCATAGAAGCAGCTCCTAAAATTTATTCACAAATAATAAAAGGCTGGGGCTTTGAGGATATAGCCCAACTTCATTTTTTTTTCTTTTTTATACTTTTGGTTATCATTCTATAAATAGCTCTTTTGGTACCACATATCCACTACTTTATATAAATTAAAATTAGTGTACCACTTGTGGATTTTCTAACAAAAATTGCAGAATTGTGAAGGATGGTCTGAGATGATCAGGAAGGTATCGTACAAGAAGAGTCCCTTTTTTTGTGGGTGAGCAAATGGATAAAATTCCAGAAGACAAAGATTAGTATGAAAGGGAGCTCCTGGCACGGAGAACTGTATGAGTACAAGCACAGAGGAGCAAGAAAGCAATAGTTCATTCTATAAATGTTGAATACTCTACCTTGAGCTTACCAGAAGGTTTATTAAAATTTTTCAAAATGAGATGCTATTACACATTAATGTAAAGTTAAGAGAACCTAGAAATTTGAGTCTTGGAATATGGATTGATTGGAAAATTTGTGAAGAGACATTGAAAGTAGTTGAGCAAAGTGATGACAGCAGCATTTAGGTAAATGACTCAGAGAGTAGTGATCGGGATATGTGAAATGTTTTAATTTATGGAGAGACAAACATTTAAATGTTAAAGCCCTGGTGAAGGTGAGCTCGATTTAAAATCATTATTAAGTCAGCCTGCCTGTTATTTTCCATATCCAGCCCTTAAAACATTTTATATATACATGAATTACAGATGCACACATACATGTGTATGTATATATAGCCATCTGAACTGAGTATAATTCAATATGTTGCCACGTATTAAATATATTTCAAAACACACTTAGTTTATTATAATGTCAAAACTACGTATGGAACTTAGTGATGATTACTTAGTATAAAACATTTCTCTTTGAGAAAGTTCAAATGGTGGATAAAGAAAGAAGTACTCTGTCCTTTAACATTTTCGTGGTTTATTATTCTCCTTACTAATATTATTATATCTTCTACTTATCTAATCCATTCATTAAATAGCTGCCAGAAATATTTTCTTTAAATCCAGTTTTAAAATCTCTTATTGATAAAAAATAAAATTAAAAGGAATGTCATCATCTAGAGTAGGTGTTTCTGACACAATAAGCAAGAGATCACTTCAGACTTGAGTTTGTTTAAAGCATATTCCTATCCCCATGTGTCAAACCTATCTCTAGGGTCAACCTATTTTCCATTAATCCTTCAAGTGTCAATGCTAGTCAGTCTAGATACTGACGAAAGAGATGACAAAATGCGTAATACACAGTATCTAGTGCTGTGGAAAGTTGGATGTTACCTGAACTTAATCACTTTTGCACCATTGATTATTATTGTTCTTTCCCTATCAAAATGCTTCCGCAATCTTTTAAAGCTTCATTTAGATTTCATCTTCCACATTCTCCCTTCAAAAACAATTAAAAACTCCCTACCTCCATTCTTTCTCTCTCCCCGCCCTTTTTTTTTTTTTTTCTGTTTGTTTGTTTGTTTTCCAGCTTGCTTTCTGGCTTGTTTGCTGGATTTCTGGCTTTAATGATTTCTTTTGGACTTTCTGGCTTTCCTTCTTTCTCTTGTCAGATTCAATGTCATTCATAACTGTTATAAATCTGTCTCGCTTTCAAGTAAATTTCATATCCGTCTATGTCAGAAAGTTGTAAGATCCATGAAGTCCACTAACTACAGTGTCTTGAAGCTTATTATTGCTCATTAAAGGCCTGTTCTGTTATATTGAAAGTCAGCTATGAAAAACACCAATGCCAAAGATAATTAGGGCTTAAAAGAAACCAGCTTAGAATAATAGAAGTACTATATAAATATCACTATTATATTGTGCATAAATAGTCCTTGCCCAATGTAATTGAACTGCATCCTCATCTAGTGACATCATTCCTTCCAAACCATTCACGTACTTACAAATGAGAGAATGATTATTTATCTGCTTGATTCATCGGTGCAAATGTTCCCTAGCCCACGCAGAGGCCAGACTCAGCTGTGTGGTTTCAGAGATTGGATTGAAAATATAATGCAGTACATGCATTAGAAAAAAGGAAATCAGAACATTAAACCACTTGTTTTACCATCTCTGATCCCCCTGAGGCTCAGTGACATTTGGTGCATTTATCTTTCTTGTTAAAAGCAGATTCTCTAACTCCTTGTAGCAGGTGGAGGAAAGATGTAGCAGAATGTTTACAATAAGGCGTATAAATCCGTTACATGTGTGTATGTCTGAGGAAAGGGAAGGTCATTGCTTAAATTTCAGTTTACTTTCTCAATTTTCAGTTAAATCTCTTCTTCAGTGCTCTGCAAATTGAATATCTCAGAGGATTATTTTAGAAAGAAGAAAGAAAGGGGAAAGAAGAATCACAGAGTACCGGAGAAACAGCAAAACATGCCGAGGGCATGGAGAATAAAATCCTTCATGAAATAAAGAAAAGAGGTTATACATATGTTGCTTTTTAGAGATCTTATTTCCTAAGTTTTCAGTCATACTTGCTTATTTTTATAATTATCAGTGTAAATTCTTATACTTTGTTGAATTTGCTCGTATAAGGAAAAGTCCAGTGGCGGTGATGCTCCTCCTGAGAGATACTGTTTTGCATTGGGTCAGTGGTCTGGCTGGTAACTTGTCCTTTCAAATTTAAAGATTCTTAACTCAGCCATGTTTCAGTTTCGTTTATGAGTTCAAAGGCTTCTGAATTCAGATTTTTCTCTTTCTCCTATCTACTGAAAAAGCTATATTCTTTCTAGAGGCTTTCATTTCCTATTTCTTTCATACCCGCTTTCTGCCTAGAAATATACAACCCATTTATAATTCAAGAAACAATCTATCTCCACCAAATATCGCTCACCTACTATATTACTCTTTTTATCACATTCGACCTCTTAGAGAAATTCTCCTGGTTTCCTCAAATTGAGTTCTTTCTAGTCTTTTCTCAATTAACTTGTTTACATAAGCAACTTTTTTTGAGCATGTAAAAGCTGTCTGGGAGTAACGCAGTTATGGACTCTGAGGAAAATAAAAAAAAAATGGTAAAAAAAAAAATACAATTCTTGACCATAGGGAAAGTACAGACATACAATGTTTCAATATAGTAACATAACAACCTTAGCTGTACATTAACATTACCTTAGAAGCTTTTAAATGTCCCAATGCCCAGGCAGCAACCCGACACAATGAATACAAAATCTTTGAGTATGTGGCCAAAACTCTTACATAAGTACAATGAGCGTCGTTGAGTGCCTCACACATCGTATGCCTAAGACACTGGAGATACAGCAGAGGCTGTATGAAGTACACTTAGGAAAATAATGAAATACAGGGGAGAGTATTATAACTCAACTATGGCGAGTTAGGGAAAACCTAGATGTTATACCTGTACACATATATGAAAAATTAGTTGGTCACTTAAAGGTTTGGGCAAAGGACCTTTGGATAAAAGGTATGGCTTGAGTAACTACATATTTGTATATATCTATATGCTTTTGGGAAAGTACAAGTAGGTCAGTCATATAGACAATAACATACCAAGCAAGATGTTAAAGAATATAAGGACTGAGAAAATTACAAGAGACTTTTATGAAAAGCAGCAGGGCTGAAAAACTCTGAATATAATTTGATCTCCCTGCAACTCGAGAATGATGATTCAACAAAGCATTTAATATATTCACTAAAAACAGGGAGGAGGCATTTCAGTTTTTTAAATATATTTTCTTATAGACTTTTCATCATCATGCCTCAGATTTCCTAATAGTCTCGTTGCCTTTGAAATCTGGGCTACAATATTTACAAGTCACCACCAGAATCAAATTCTTTTCCAATATAATCTCTTCCTCACTAACTACTCCCTTCTCTGAAAAGAGATATCAATGGGGTATTTCTCATTTTTAAGTTTCCTATATTTCAAGAAAATATATCCGATCTTTAAGAACTTGGTGTATGTTTTCAAAGTGGTACTTTGAAACTTCTTAATTGCTTTCAAAGGAAACCAAACACATTTAGATAGCACTATACAGATAAATAAAGAAAAAAAGTGTCATGCACATTGTCAGCTGACACTACTTCACATGGGATAAAGATTCATTTCCTTATTATAGAGGTAAGTTTCTTTATGCTGGAGTTTAATTTTTAAAAACAAAATAGAAAATTGCATAGTGCATTAAATAAAGACATTTGGAGTCATTAGGGGTTTGGCTCACACCACTACAAATTCATCCATATTTGAATACTAACTTCTTTATATTTGAGATTCAACATCTGACCCAATTACAGACAAAATTGTATGGGTGAAAAAATCTAACATACCTCATCTTTTTCTGTTGCAAGCAAATGTAATGTTATTATATTGTTCTATTTTAGCACATTGTAATCTGAAATAAGAATACAGATGAATAAAAACTAAAAGCTTGAAGTCTAGTTTTACAATTGTGTTTCTCTAATTACTAACAGTATTTGGGGTGCAGGTTGCTGTATTCCAATGTCTTCCCAGTTCCTGCAGTTGAGGAGCATTTTGCTTGAATGAGAAATCTATGTGAGGATAATCTGTTAGAAGGAAGAGGGGTCAAGCTGCATAAAACCATCCCAATGATTGGCCAAGTGTGACAACATCAATAAGTAAAACTTGATTATGGATTTTACAGGGTTTATGGCTCTGTTCTCAGACAGGAGGTTTGGCATTTTAAGCATTCTAAATGTTTACTTACACATTAAACATATAATCATTAGTTTTTCCTGTACTGTAAACCATGCCTAAGACACTGGAGATATAGCAGTGCAAAAGTGAAGAATAAGGACAGTGAGTAATCACATAATTAATGCAATGTCAATTGCTATTAGAGCAGAGAATATCTTCATTCATCCACTCATTTGACTTATATGCACGAAGGTCCTGCTTTGGACCATGTCCTGAATTAGGCACAGGGGCTACAGTGGCAGAGCAGATTCAGTTTCTAACCTGAAATATATGCTCTAATGTAAAGCTTCCAAGTCTGAATGTTCCGAGAAACCTCTCAGATATGATTACTTGCAATCTTTAGGGTTCTAGTCAAGGTATCAAAAGAAAATAAAAGAACAAAAAAAAAATATTCCAGATGATTGTAATAACATTCTAATTATGAAATCTTTATTTAGTTCAACAATAAAAGAAAATATTAAATGTGATCCTGCTACTGAACTTCGCATTTGGGAAATATTTACCATAATTTACTAAGGTTTTGACTCAGTTATTACACATAGCAATGCAGCAGAATTGTCATTTTCCTTAGAGATAATAATATAAAATCCACATGTGCTGAAGAAAATAATAAAGTATTATTTTAAAGTAATTTAAAAATTTAAGGCTTCATTTTTCTACGTCTATTTTTCAACATTGACTTTTTTTTTTTTAATGTAAGGTTATTGGTGTTATTTACTGACAGATAATCATAGCAATCGACACAAAACCGTGTAATACATTTGAGACTCTTAAGCTACCTTGACTGGCATATACATATGGTGTTATGCTTGTAGATCATTGAATTGTCTTGGCAAGAGATACTTTTCCATTCTTGGGCAAATAACACTGGAAAAACTGCCTAAAACATGCAACATCTCCCCTGGCATCAAAACTGAATCACTCTGTTCATCTATTCACAGAGAAATCTTTATTCGTAATTTTTTTCTGTATAAATAGATTGCCAATATGGACTCTCAGATGAACACTTAACTCAGAGGGCCAGAATCAGATCTTGAAAGATGTATCTCTGTGTTGATATACCAAGTTATTGGAATTTATTGACATAATTTCATGTAATTTCTAATAAGTCTGCCATTATAATGATGTCTGATTTTAACTAGTTGAAAAGTGAGCAAGCCTATGTAAAATAGGCATGCTACTATCTATATAGATCATTAATTTTAAAGTCCAGATGAATTTGTTTAAAAGCTGGAAATTAAGAAATTTAAAGCCATTCTTCCAAGTTAGGTCAAAAAAAAAAAAAAAAAAACCATGAAAGTGTTAACCCAGGGGCCATTTGAATCTGGTTAAATTATGCTCTTCTTAAGAGTTAAAATTAAAACAAAGTGACCTCACTGGAGTTTAATCCTATCCTTCGATTGCTGCGTGCTATATTAATTTTTTTTTCCACCAGTTCAGCTATTTCAATATAACAAATTGGCATTTTCTCTCCATTGGTCAGCTTCTTCCTCTAATGCAGACAACTTAATGGATTTTAGTTCTAAATAGAGTATGGTTTATTTCTGAGGATGAATTTCAACTTTAGTTATTGTGCAAATTATGCCCTAGCTTGATATTGAACCACGTTGACCACTAAAACAGAAAAGTCTAATATATGACCCAAATTAGCAAATTTTGCCCAGACAGCAAAGTTAAGTTGGCTTGATTGTCTCATCCTTATACACTATTTTGCAAAGCAAGTTCTCCATCTAGTGGTTGGAAAGCTCACAGTATGATTCTATCTCATTATTACTGATTCATTATACATAGACATTTATACATCTTTTAAAAAGTAAATGAATCATATATATATATAATATATGACAGTTGATTTTTTTAACCTTCTACATGATATTTATGGAGGGGACCAGAGTTCTGTCCTATTAGTTATATGTAAACTTGAGACCTTCAACTTGTTGATAAGAGGAACAGTTATTTCATTGCTTGGTAAAATAAATGAGATGAATAAATGAGAATATTGTATGTAAAGGGGTTTCTGCAAAGTATAAAGTGGCACAACATATGAACATAATGTATAACTGTTAGTACATGTTTCTTTTTGTTACAGAACTAGAACTAGTAACAGGTTGTTATCCTGGATTATAAAAGATAGCTCTTGGAATCTGGGTTCTTGGTTACAGTTCTGATCAACTATTTATTTGTTTATTGAGTGATATGACACTTTTGATCTAGAACTACATTATGTCCAAAAACATCTCATTCTTCTTTTCTCTGTACCATTAATAATAAAGTATTCTTTTGCATTTCATTCCACTAGTTCAGCTTGCCTTATTTTCTACTAATTGGCACAGCCTTACAATATTTCTCATCCCAAAAGGAAAAAAAAAGTGTTATCTTTAGCCATATGAATAATAAACACTATTGCAAATCAGAAGAGGATATTGCTTTTTTCACATAAATATGAATGCCTATCATTTTCATCCAGAAATTTCTGAAAGGTTTCCCTTGTTGATCTGGTGCTACTTTGGTAAGGTACATTTACCTCACTGAACTAGAGCAGACTCAGCAAGAACTGAATATCATACCTCATAACACCAAAGGAGAGAGTTTTAGAACCAGAGGGACATCAGAATTCATATTTTCTAATCTGCTCACTTTACAGGTGAGAAGTATGGTACTAGCTTGGAACAGTTAAAGGATGAAGCTGAGAAAAAGTGTGCTACAGAATGAAAACTGGGGTCAAACACTCTCATCTGCTGCTTATAAACTTTGGTATCTCAGGCCAGCAACTTACATCTATTGAACCATGGTTACCAGTTCTATAAAATATGAGCAGAGTGCAGTTACTATTAAGAAGCAGCAAGATATGTGAAGTGCTTATAGCAGTGCCTGATACATGTAAGAATGTAAAAACAATAAAAACAAACAAAAAACCTAGTTTATTACATAGTAAATTAAAATGAAAGACCTAGGTCTTGAACCTAAACCTTAAACCCATATTTTACATTGTACTGTATGACTATACTTTCATTTTTTTTAAAGATTCCATGATAAAATAGTAGAATCATGAATTTGAACAATAAAAGTGCTAATAGTAATTGTTGCGTTAATAACAATGCTGCTCAAAGTTAAATGATGATGAGAAAAACTAAATATAGCTGTAGCAATTGAACAAATATTTATTCTTTCCCATTTGGACTGAAATATGACAATTTTTAAAATGATTATTATAGATTATAAAACTAATTATATATATATATATATATATATATAGTACATTTCACAAGTAAATGTGAAAATGTTTCAGAACAATCCCTTTCTCTCTTACTACCACTCTAGATAAGTTCCCATGTTAAATGATAATTTCCTCATGACAAAAAGTAAAATGGCAACTGACAATTAGCAGATATATAGGACAGTGTAATGAGCTATTAAAGAAACATATGAAATTTTGTTCATTTTAAATTAATAAGGTTTTTCTCCCTATCTACTCAAAGCATCAGGTAATTAATTACCTGTCTTAAACTTCTTTTTTGGAGAATGACAAACTGGAAGCATATTCTAATATAAATCTTCATTTGACTGACATAATTGTAGCTAACAACATTTGACACTGATAAAATGAATGAAAATATTTTATTAAAAAGTTGTAGACATTTAACAAAGCTACCTCAAAATACAAATATTCCCCAATAGATTTATTTTGCACTTTATTTACTTGACAAAACTTCACCATTCATCTCTTTGTATTCAAAGCCAAAAATCACATCTCTAATTGAAAGGAATATTCTCTTGAAATCAGGACTATCATATATAAATATGTACAGTAATTTAATAAAATTTTACAGTTTATTCTAGAAAAAGATCCATGAAGTTATTCTATTTTTTTTGCAGTAAATTTAAAAGAATGTAGTTTTTGAAAACTGACTTATTAGAACTCTCATGTACACTGTCTTCATGTTCAACATTTGTCTCCTTTCTATCTCATTTTCAAAATTCACCACTAAAACTTAATGGGATTTCAAGCTTTCCAAAATACACTAACAATGTACTTATCCTTATTTAAATATTTAGAGCTCTCTTGTAAGTTTATTTCTTTTTTTATAACTATAATAAATTAGAGGTTCTGGGTATAAAATAAATTTCACTGGGAATATACTGAAAATTTCAGGAACCTGTTGCTGATAACACAAACTTAACAAAAGCTAATCCTGCCACCTAATGGTTACAGATGAGAAATATTTTAAAGGTTATACAATGAGTTTCTATTTTAACAAAATTTAAATAATCTAAAATATTTGTTTGTGAATATTTTTGACAAAGATACATAAAAAATTCAGTAGATGAAAGATAATCTTATTAATAAATGTAGTTGAAAATCAGTAGTTGATAGACGGGCATGGGGATGGGGAGCATGGCATCGTGAATGCAGTTAGCATTAACACGATGGCTAGGTAGAGGGGAGGGAGGGAGCAATTGGGGGGATTGTTTTATGAACTGTATAGATGTCTAACCAACGTAGTGTATACTTGAAACTAATTAAAATAAATAAAAACATTTAAATCTCAGAAAAATTGTGGTTGAAACAGTTGGACATAGTGCACAAAACAAATGAACATTGACATAAACTTCACATACTCTTTAAAAACAAAACAAATAAAGCAAAAAAAGTCAAAAAAATCACAGACTTAAAGGTAAAAATAAACTATGAAACTTTAGGAGAAAAAGCCATAGGAAACAATCTTTGCGATTTAAAGCTAGGTAAAGAGGTCTTAGACTTGTCTTCAAAAACATAATACATAAAAAAAAAAAAATTGAAAACTGGACCTCATCATAACTGAAGAGCTTTGCCTTATGAAAGAGGATGTTTTATCCCATTAAAAGAATGAAAAGGCAGGGTTTCTACAGACTAGGAGGAAATAGTTTCAAACTACGTATTGGAGAGAAGACAAAAAAAAGTAATGACAACACAAATGCTGTCAAGGATGTGGAGAAATTGGATCAATCATACCTTACTGGTGGGAATGTATAATGAATGGTAGAGCCATTATGGAAGTTTGCAATTTCTTGTAAACCTAAGCATGAAACTATTATACATTTCAACAACTGTACTCTTAGATATTTATCCCACAATAATGTAAACATGTATTCATGTTTATAATGTATGTAAATGTTTATAGTAGATTTATTTATAATATCAACTGGAAACACTTCAGGAGGGGAATGGTTATACAAACTGTGATGTGTCTATACCATGGAATACGACTTGGCAATAACAAGAAACAATTTATATTCGCAACAACTAGGAAAGTTCTCCAGGAAATTGTGCTGAGTGAAAAAAGCTGATCTGAAAAGGTTATATACTATATGCTTCCATTTATATAACATTTTGAAATGACAAAATCCTAGAATTGGATAACCAACAAGTTAGTGGTCTAGGGTGAGGGATTGTAGGGAAGAATAGTGGGTGTGGCTAGGAGAAGCCTCCTTCTGAAGATGGAACTCTTCTGTACCTTGACCGTGGTGGTGGTTGTGGGAAACCACATGTGATGAAATTGTGTGAAACCTGATTCAAACACACACATGCATACACACATACAAGTAAACTGGGGAAAGCTGAATAAGATCAGGAATGATATCAAAGTTAACACCCTGGTTGTGATATTACATTATTGTTTTGCAAAATGTTATCATTGGGGAAGCTGCATGAATAATACAGAGACTTTCTGTATTTTTTCTTATAATTGCAAATAAATTTGTGATGATCTCAAAATAAAATATTTAGTTAAAAAATAATAATTCTGCCACCAACATAGTATAGACTAGAAATATGACTTAAAAGCTTAAAAGTATGCAGAATTCGTTTCTATTTTAGAGCAATTCAAAAAAATATAAACATTCTGTGATACATTTATAGTTTTAATTACTTCAATTTTAAAGTTAAAATTTTTTTTTGTGAATAGGTGTTCCTCATAAAAAAGAGACTGAATGTAAACTTCTCATATTTCAGATATTTTCCTGTTTACATGTGATCATTGAAACAGTGAAGAAAAGTGTATTTGCTAAATTAATACCCAGACTGCAGAAGGAGCACATAAGAGATTTTCTAGATTGTTTTTGTAAATGATTTCTCAAATATGTTACAGTTATGAAATTTCACTGGCATAAAATTATTCTATTCCTTTTATATGTAATTAATAGCTAGCAAAGGTAAATAGTGATTTGATTTTACATTTAAAATATCAAAATAACAACCATATGAGAAATACATATTAGTATTTTTCTCAATTCTAAATTATTTTTTTCTTCCCACAGTAGAGATACTGTACTTGTATTTTCTTACTTGAATCAAGATATTACCCAAATAAGAATACACTGAAAGTACAGAATAAGCACTTTTAATTACTAGATAGATGATACATATAAAATATATATTATATAATTATATTTAATAAACATCTCAATTGAATAATTAATCTTTATAGAGAATGATGAGATATTAGAAATATAGAATGTGACCTCTTCATTAATTTATGGATAAAAGTCTTAGAGATAAACATGGAAAGAAGTCTTGACAGAAAGTTAAGAGTGAGGGTTTAATTAGGCTTAAAATAAAAGTATTACATTAGGCCTGTCACTGTGCCTCTCTTTTCACATCTCTTCAAGGAAAGAAAGAAATATTTAAATCCTAATGTATTTTCCAGTTTGAATATTACATGAAACTGGGCCAGGAAATATTCAACTTGGAAAGCTTTATGTTTTGAATGCTTAAGTCAAGGAATTTGGTGTTACTGTTGTTTCTTTGTCCCCGAAGAACATAAATGTATTTTCAAGAGAATAAGAGGAAATTTAGGTTCAGAGTATTAAATATTCAGGCTTTTTTCAAGTTATTTTCTAAAATTTTCTTATAAGTGTATTTTAAGTTGAACAAATCATGATTGTTTCAGGTGTTAGTAACTAAACCAACAGAAAATATTGAAATATTCAAAATATATTTACATATGAATACATTAATTACTAATGAAAACATATAGATCTTTTTATTTAAAGAAGAGGATCGTTTTAAGAATGGCAGATGACATAGGTCTCCTTCTGATGGAATAACCATTTACTAATTTAGTAATAAGACTACATTTAGTAATTTAGTAAATGTTTATTTAATTAGAGAAGACATTGGAGTGAGGCATGGACACTTGAAATGAGATCTGTGGCCTGTGGGAACAGTTTCCTCCCTCCAGCAAATCAGGGCTGTGAGAAAGAGCCACCATGCAGAGTAACTGGCAGGAATTTCACTGGGAGCTCAGCAGCAATAATAGTTTTGAGAGGGGCAACTTTCAAAGACAACAAGCCAACAATCAGGAAAATTATGGAAACTTTATGGAAATGCTCATGCACAACTTGAGAATCCCCAGACATCACTAGTAAACATTTTGAGGAGAATTTTAGATAGAGGGTATCAAGCCAGTATACACATGAATGACATATCAATTGCTAAGAAAGGCAATGACTGATTTTGGCCTACATGGGAGCCCCTCCTAAGGGATCCCATAACCAACATACCTGAAGGCTGATGTCAGACCACAGCAGAGTACCACCTGACTTTACCCGTAAGTGTCATAGTCAAAGGGTGATTTCAACAGGTACACGAGCCTGCTGGGGCAAATTCCACTCGGTGTGGTCAGCCCCCACATAGCAGCTCATAACCTATAGATATGGCCAATCCCCACATCCTGTCAGCTTGAGAGTCAATCCTACCCACTGGCATACTAACAGCAATCAAGGCTTAGCTACAACAGGAGAACACACACAACCACACAAGGAACACACCCAAAACCCCTGGCACAGGTGATCAGGAAGACTATACCACTGAACCACACAGGACACCTAATACAGAAGGCCATATGGCCAAGGCTGAAAGACATAACAATATTCCTAACACATAGAAACAAACACAGAAAGGTAACTAAAATGAAAACAAAACAAAATAAAACAAAAAACTAAGAAATATGCCACAAATGAAACAGAAGAAAATTCAAGAAAATAAGCTAAATGAAATGGAGGAAAGCAACCTACCAGAGACAGAGTTCAAAACACTGGTTATAAGGATGCTCAATAAATTTAAGGGAAGAATAGATAATCTCAGTGAGGACCTCAACGGAGATAGTAGGCATAAAATAGGACATAGAAACCATAAGAAAGAACCAGTGAGAAATGAAGAATACACTAGAAAGAATTAACAATAGATTTGATAAAGTAGAGGAGACAATCAGCAAGATGGAAGACAGAGTAGGAGAAACACCGACTTGGAACAGCAAAAAGAAAAAATTATTTTTAAAAAATGAGAAAAGTTTAAGAGACCTCTCAGTCAACATCAAGCATACCAACAACCATATTATACGGGTACCAGAAGGGGAAGACAGAAAACAAAGGATTGAAAACCTATCTGAAGAAATAATGGCATAAAACTTCTCTAATCTGGCAAAGGAAATTGTCATATTTTCAAGAAGTGCAAAGAGTCCCAAACAAGAGAAATCCAGACAGGCCCACACCAAGACACATCATAATTAAAATGCTGAAGGTTAAAGAAACGGAGAATCTTAAAAATAGCAAGAGAAAAGCAGCTGGTTACTTACAAGAGTACCCCGATAAGAACGTCTGCTGATTTTTCAACAGAAACATCAAACATACCAACATCCATATTATAGCGGTACCAGAAACATTACAGGCCAAAAGGGATTGGCATGAGATAGTCAAAGTGGTGAAAAACAAGAGCCTACAACCAAGAGTACTCTACTCAGCAAAGCTATCATTTAGAATTGAAGGACAGATAAAGAGCTTCCCAGACAGGAATTCATCACCAAATAGCCAGTATTACAAGAAATGTTAAGGGAATTTCTGTAAAAAGAAGAAAGGGGAATAAAACCCATAAATATAAATAATAAAATGGCAATTACTATGTACCTATCAGTAGTCACTTTAAATGTAAATGAATTAAATGCTCCAATCAAAAGACAGAGCATAGCTTAATGGATAAGAAAATAAGACTCACATATGCTGTCTACAAGAAACACTCTTCAGATCAAATGCCACTTACAGACTGAAAGTAAAGAGATGGAAAAAAGATATTTAATGCAAATGAACATGAAAAAAAGGGTAGCAATACTTAGACACAATAGACTTTAAAACAAAGTCTATAACATGAGACAAAGAAGGACATTACATAATGATAAAGGAATCTATTCAACAAAAAGGGAGGAATAGACAGTAATGCACTTGTAGTAGGAGACTTTAATATCCCATTCACACCAATGGACAGATAGATCTTCCATACAGCAAATCAACCAGGATACAGCAGCCTTAAATGGTATACTAGATCAGGTGGCTTTAATTGATGTTTTCAGTTTTCACCCCAAAGTAGTAGAATATACATTCTTCTCAAGAGGACATACAAGTATAGACCACATGTTAGTCCACAAAGCAAATCTCAATAAATTTAAAAGATTGAAATATCAGTGTCTTCTCTGACTACATGGTATGAAACTGGAAATCGACAAGTAAAACCTGAAAATACACCAATACATGTAGGCTAAATAATATACTACTAAACAATGAATGGGTCAACAATGAGAGTACAAAAGAAAAAGAAATGAAAATACAAATGAAAAAGAAAATACAATGCCTCAAAAATTCATGAGACAAGCAAAGGCAGTCCTAAGAGGGAAATTTATAGCAATACAGGCATACCTCAAGAAACAAGAAAAAGCTCAAATAAATAATTAATCTTACACTTAAAAGAACTAAAGAAACAGTAAACAAAACCCAAAGTAAATAGAAGAAAGGAAATGATAAAGATCAGAGCAGAAATAAACAAAATAGAATCTAAGAAAACAACACAAAAAAAATCAATGAAACTAAGAGCTGGTTCTTTTGAAAGGATAAACAAAATTGATAAACCTTTAATCAGACTTATCAAAAAAAAAAAAGGGAAAAAAGAAAAAAGAAAGAGAACCCAAATAAATAAAATCAGAAATGAAAGAAATAACTACAGATTCTGCAAAAATACAAAGGAATATAAGAAAATGTTATGAGCAATTTTGTCAACAAATTGGACAATCTAGAAGAAATGGATACATTCCTAGAAACATACAATCTCCCAAGACTGAGTCAAGAAGAAACAGAAAATCTGAACTGACCTAGTACCACCAATGAAATTGAATCAGTAATCAAAAATGTCCTAAAAAACAAGTCCTGGATCATATTGCTTCTCAGGTATATTTTACTAAACAGTCAAAGAAGAATTTACACCTATTCTTCTCAAACTATTCTAAAAAATTCAAAAGGAGGGAAGGTTCCCTAACTCAGGTATATTTTACTAAACAGTCAAAGAAGAATTTACACCTATTCTTCTCAAACTATTCTAAAAAATTCAAAAGGAGGGAAAGTTCCCTAACTCTTTTTATGAGGCCACCATTGCCCTGATTCCAAAACCAGACAAAGACATTACAAAAATAAACTATAAGTCGATATCCTTAATGAACACTGACACAAAAATCCTCAACAAAAATTAGCATTTAATGAATTCATCAACACATTAAAAATATCATACACCATGATCAAGTTGGATTTATTCCTGGAAAGTAAGGTTGGTATAATACCTGCAAATCAATTAATGTGATATATCACATTAATAAATTAAAAGTTAAAAATCATGATTATATTAATAGATGCAGAAAAAGCATTTGACAAAATCCAGCATCCATTTATGATAAAACTGTCAGTAAAGTGGGAATAGAGGGAACATACCTCAACATAATAAAGGCCATATATGACAAACCTACAGTTAACATCACACTCAATGAGGAAAAGCTAAAAGAGTTTTCCTTAAAATCAAGAATAAGACAGTATGTCTACTTGCACCCGTTCTATTTAACATAATATTGGAATTCCAAGCTGCAACAATCAGACAAGAGAAATAAAATACAACCGAATCGAAAAAGAATGTTATTATTTGCAGATGACATGATACTATATACGGAGAACACAAAGATTCCACCACAAATCTGTTAGATAAATTCAGTAAAGTAGCAGAATACAAAATTAATATTCGAAAGTCAGTCACATTTTTATACATCAATGATGAACTATCAGAAAGAGAAATTTAAAAAATCCCATTTACAGTTGCATTAAAAACAATGAAATACTAAGGAATCTAATGAACCAAGGATGTAAAACACCCGTTTTCAGAAAACTATGTCAGCGAAAAAAGAAACTGGAGAAGATAAAAATAAATGGAAGGATATACCGTACTCATGGGTAGAATGAATCAACATTGTTAAAATGTTCATACTTCCCAAAGAAATCTATAGATTCAATGCAATCCCTATCAAAACACAATGGCATTTTTCAGAGAACTGGAACAAATAATCCTAAAATTTATAAGGAAGCATAAAAGATCCAAAATAGCCCTAACAATCTTGAGAAAGAACAAAGTTGGAGGTATCATACTATCTGATATCAAACTAAACTACAAGGCTATAGTAATCAAAACAGCATGATACTATCATAAAAACAGACACATAGATCAATGGAACAGCATAGAGAGCCAGAAATAAATCCATGCCTATGTGATCATTTAATTTATGACAAAGCAAGAATATGCAATGGGATAAAGACAGTTTCTTCAACAAATGGTGTTGGGAAAACTGGACAGATATATGCAAAAAAAAAAAAATGAAGCTGGACCTTCTTATACCACATACAAGAATAAACTCAAAATGGATAAAGGACTTGAATGTAAGACACAAAACCATAAAACTTCTAGAGGAAAATATAGGCAGTATACTTTCTGATACTGGTATTAGTAATTTTTTTTTAATGATATATCTCCTTGGGCAAGGGAAACAGAAGAAAAATAAGCAAATGGGACTACATTGAACTAAAAAGCATTTGAACAGCAAAGCAAACCATCACTGACATAAAAAAGACGACCTACTAATGGGAGAAGATATTTGCCTATGTGCATATGAGAAGAGGTTAATATCCAAAATTTATTTTTAAAAAAGTCATGCAACTAAATAATAACAACAGAAAACAAAATCCAACTAAAAAACTGACAGAAGACCTGCATAGGTAATTCTCCAAAAAATAAGTCCAGGTGGCTAATAGACATATGAAAAGAAGCTCGGAATCACTAACTATCAGAGAAATGCAAATCAACAGGACAAATAATAAGTGTTGGAGAGAAAAAAAGAACCTTTTACACTACCGGTGGGAATGTAAATTGGTACAGCCACTTTGGAAAATAGTATGGAGGTTCCTCAAACAAACAATTGAATTACCTTATGATCCAACAATCCCTCTTCTGGGTATTTACTCACCCCCCACCCCCAAATCTGAAAACAGTTGTCCACAAAGATATACGCAACATGTTGTTCATAGTAGCATTATCTCCATGGAAGCAACTGAAGCATCCTATGACTGATGAATATATAAAGAAGATACGGTACATATATACAGTGGAATATTAGTCATAAAAAAAGATAAAATACTGCCATTTGGGATAACATGATAGATCTCGAGATAATCATACTAAATGAAATAAGTCAGAAAAAGTTAAAAACCACATGATATCATCATATGTGGGATCTAAAACTGAAAGCAACAAAGAAATTTGACAGAAACTCATGATCACTGACAGTTGATTGGTGATTACCAAAGGGAGAGGGGAAAGGGGAAGATAGATAGTGGTAAAAGGGTCAAGTATTTGGTGACAGAACGAAATCTAACTCTGGGTGGTAAAGACACAATGCAATATACATACGACTTACTGTTGAATGATATATCTGAAACTTACTTGATTTTGTTAATATCACCCCAAATCCTTAATATAAAAAAAGATATTTACCATATATTGTATCTTTAAAAAATAAACAGTGAGATATCACCTCACAACTGTCAGATTGGCTATTACCAATAAATCGAAAACAAGTGTTGGTGAGGATGTGGAGAAAAAGAAACCCTTGTATACTGTTGGTGGGATTTCAAATTGGTGAAGCCATTATGGAACAGTTTGAAGCATCCTAAAAAAATTAAAAATAGAACTCCCTTTTGATGCCACAATGACACTTCTGAGTATTTATCCAAAGAAAACCAAAACACTAATTTGTAAAGATCTATGCACCAATATGTTCATGGTAGCACTATTCACAATAGCCAAGACATGAAAGCAACCTAAGTGCCCACTAATAGACAATTAGGTAAAGAAGAATGGTACATATACATATACACAATGGAATATTATTCAGCTACAAAAAAAAAAAAAGAAATCTTACCATTTGCAATGACATGGATGGATCAAGAGGGTATTATGTGAGTGAAATAAGTCAGAGAAAGGTAAATATATGCAGAATCTAAGGAACAAAAGAAATGAACAAACTAAATGAAAACAGACTCACAGATACAGAAAACAAAACTAGTGATTGCCAAAGGGGAGGAGGGTTGGGGATTGGCTGAAAAGATAAAAAAAATAAAGAGGTACAAATTGGTAGTTACGAAACGGTCATGGAGATGTAGAGTACAGCATAGGGGATATGGTCAATATTATGTAGTGGCTGTGTGCAGTACCAGATGGGTGATAGAGTAAGAGGGAATCACTTCGTAAATTATATAAATGTCTAACTATTGTACTGTGTAGCTGAAATTAATATAACATTTTAAAATACAATAATTTTGACTTAATTCTGTGCTCAGCTAAACTGAAATTTAAATGTGAGGGGGAAAATAACAATGGCAGCTCTTAAATGGTCCCCAAATAATACCCAGAGTTTTTTTTTTTTTTTTCTGGTATTTTCTATTTCTTTCCTCACAAAAAATAGAAGTTTTACACATTTTCTTTCCTTCTCAAACATTGTAACCAATTCCTTACCCACTCTACTTTTCTCCTCCTCTATGCTGATGGCTTGCTTCATGGATTTCATTGACAAAACAGAATTGAAATGGAACTTTCTTATGTTCCTATCCTCAATCCACCATTTCCCCCACATGTATAACCCTTCTCTTAAAACACAATGTCTTTGCTTGAAGACTGCAAGTATTTTTCTTATGTTGTATATCCCTATCCCTCTTGTGATCTGAAGAATCAGGTTGGTTTTTGTTTGTTTGCTTGTTGTCATTTTTTCTTCTCTCTTCTGCAATTTCAATTTCTTTTTTCCTATTTGATTATTTCAATTAGCTATGTTTTGATATCTCCCAAATCACCATAGTTAGCACACTATTTCACGTTTTCCTCTATTGTATATGTTGTCCTATAGTTATCATGTCCTTTCCTCGCCTCCTATTCTCTCTACCTCCCAATGCAATACAGCCTCTATTTCAACCCACCAGAAAAAATGGCCTTTTTTCAGTTTTCTAAGAGAATTAAGGTCTCTTTTTTTTCCCCTTCACCATGAATTTGTGATGCTTCCCTGTTTTTTTTTATAATAGCTTTAACTATTTCTTCTCAATGTATTTTCTGGGTTTCTTCTTATACTCAACCTCTAAATGTGTGGAATGTCCAGAGCTTAGACCTTGACCTCCCTTTTCTTTTTCTTTCTACATGCTTCTCTCACTGGAAAAGCTTTTCTCCATATTTACCTGACTAGTGTCAGGTAATCACTGGTGCTCACTGATTTAATTCCCAGCTAAAATGTTTCTTCTCCCAAACAGTCTTCTCTAGTTATCCAATATCTCTTATTGAATGCTTTGTTTTCCTCATAATAGTTATCACTGTCAAACTTTTATCAAATTATTCTTTCTCTTCTCTTTAAAATGTAATCTCTATAAGTATGAATCAGAGAAGAAACCTCATTTATATGGTTCACTGCCAACTCTCAAGAGCCTACACAATATTTGTTAATAGTAAGCTTAAAATTAGTGATTAAATGACTAAATCAATCAATCAATCATATATAAAGTTTATATATATATATATTTAAAGGGTAAGGACAGACATCTTAGTAGGAAAATTGGAAAGCGCTCATGACAAATAATGCCTAAACATTAAAATGTTCTCAGCCTCATTAGTAATCAGAGAATACAAACTAGGTTTATGATGTTCAATTTATCACTTAAAATATTATAAAAATATTAATAATATTGACCATATGAAGGCTTTGGGGAAGTTATTTTGGCAGTATTGCTAAAAATTCATAATTCATATACTCTTGGCACAGCTTCCAGGAAAGTACCCATGAGGATTCCAACATGTGCACAGAGATTTTTGAGCAAGGATGTTAATTGCACAGAAAAAAAAGAAAACGAGCTAAATATACATCAACAGAAATAGGTACAGGGCTCTCTTCTCTCATGCTTCTCTCTATTTTTCTCTTCAGAACCTTATCTATGATATCATTTCTTAATGATCATAGAAAGTCACAGATGCACGTAGTTCAAACAAATTATATTAAAATACAATGACATGTATTATGGAAATTAATAGAAATAAATGAAATTAACAAATGAACGATCAAAACTCCACTTCAAGGTATTTCTGAAAAGAGAGGTTGTGTATGTGTGTGTATAATTAGGAGACAGAAAAATTAATTTTACAATTCAACTTTGCCTCTGCAATGCTTGGATTATATATGACAGATTATAATTACATACAAAATATAATTTTAAAAATGAGAAATAAATTATATAAAAACATGATTACAGATGTCACTATGATAATGGTTTTAAAATGGTGATATTGGAAATCAAACAAGTCTATTAATCTAGTGTTTAAGACCAGGAAAATGATATCTTTAAAAAAGTGACATTATTCATAGCTGAATAATGAAATAATAGAAATAATTATGAAATAATAGATCTCAGGGCATAAAAATAGAAACCTAGACAGAAAATAAAAATTGAGGTCATAAGTATATATTGATACTACCTGGAGTCATCACACATAAGGAGCTCAGGAAGGGGAAGTAGATCGAATGAGAACACTGAGGAACAATTACCATTAAGGGTTGGACAGAGGAATACAATAACAGAGGACGACTAAGAAGGAGTATCAAGGTAAACTGGGGTAAAATCAGGAAAGTGTGATCTCTAGAAATCTTTAGAGAGTGTTTGTGTCTGGAGAATTAGGAATGACTAAGAATTTCAAATATTGGCCAATGATTAAGCAAGATCAGTTTTAAAACATGTCCTTGATCATCTAAAGAGGGAGCCAATGGTGCTTTTGGGGAAAAACAGTTTCTGTGGAGGCTGTGGTCAAAATCTAGACTGAAGTGTGTTACTAAGAACATGTGAAGAGAGAAAATGGAGAACGTTAGTGTAGGGCTTCCTTTTAAGAAGCTTAATGATAAAGGGAAAAGTACAGAGAAGGGAGAAGGGGAGTGGTGGGACCTGGCAGTTAAAGATGGTGGCTCACTGATGGTTTCTTTGAAGCTTTAGCTCTCTTGACAGTAGTTGGGGATTTTTTGTTCAGTTTTGTTTTGTTTGTTTGTTTTGTTTCATTTTGTCTTTTTAATGTTTTAAGATGGGTTAGAGGGCATATTTAAATCCTGATAGGGAGAAGTCATAATGCGAAAGTGTGGATGATTCAGGAGAGAGAAGAAAAATTAAACCAAGTACTAAGTAAAAAGAGGAATGATCCTGATAGGTTTCCATTTTAACTGACAGGAAAGGAGAAAGAATTAACTATAATCTTGCACTGCCTGAAGACGGGAATACATTCTGAGAAATGTGTCATTAGGCAATTTCATCTTTGTGCGACCATCACAGAGTGCACTTCTGCAAACATAGGTGGTATAGCTGCTACACACCTAAGCTATATGGCATTGCTTATTGCTCTGTAGGGGAGGAAATATAATGTTCCCTTTACCCCTGGGTTCCTGGCTGAGACATCCTTATTATAAAACAGATTAATAGGACTAAGATAGACAAAATCTAATAACATATATGCCTCTTGTATAATTAGGAGAGGCCCAGGAAAAGTTGAGTCATTCCCACGATGGCTGAAATCACCACCTTAAAAACGTTTTCAGAAGACAACATATGTTAGGTGGGGTACGGGATAAGTTATAGGAGGTTACCAGGAAAACACAGTAAACAAGGGTAAGGTTGTTAGGCAGATTTAAATCCTTGTCTTCTGACTGAATTTTCTAGAGGTAAAGTCCTCTCTCTATCTGGTAGTGAGGGGGACATTCTTAGAAATAGAGATTTCCCTTACAAATGTAAGTATCTTTGATAAAGAGGTAACTTCTCCTTTGTCCGCTGTTTCTCAAATTAACCCATCTAAAATAATTCTTATGTTAAATAGACACATTTTGGGGTGACAAATTTTATTCCCGACAGTTCCTAGGCTATAAATCATTACATCGTGTTACTGTATTAAATGGTATAAGCAATAGTAACACAATGGTAAATATTTAGGTAATGCTTGAGCTGCAATGTTAGGAAGGTGATCTTTTACTAGGCAATAGGAATTTTTCAGCTTTGTTATCATTTACAGGACCACAATTTATGTGTTATTCATCCTTGATAGAAACATTGAAATCTGGTGCATAACTGTACTTTTCAAGTCAGTAGGCAGAAAGTGAAGGCATTTTTTGGCTGAAACTTTGTTTTTACATATGCTGTCATTAATATTCACTCTATCACATCTAGTTTAGGACATGTTTATTTTATAGATCAGAAGAGAAAGATTTAACCTGCAACTGAAAATTGTAATATACAGAGATAGAAAATAATTGTAAGAAAGTGAGTGTATTATGTTCTGAAAAGTTTGTGTTTTTCCATTATTTTTTGAGACAAATTTTATTTCAAAGCATAAAGTATACTAAATAAATTGAATTTTACCAGGCATGCGTCCTGAAAAACTAACTCATGTTTGTGTTTTCATTCTTCCACCAGGTGTCAGTATAACTCTACAGGACTTGTGCCTCCTGATAATTGTCCAAATCTGCAGTGGCTCTGGTTATTAGAAACCAGAAATAACTGACTGAATGAATAAATGAAACAATTTTTTTTTTCTACATCACTCCTCTCCTTCAGCAACTCACAGATATCCGGGAATCGTTATTAATATGGGTATATAAATTGTCAAATAATCTATATTTTAAAAACTGTGGAAGCTGCTCTATTCTAGGCCATCCAAGGGGACATGATATGGCAAAAGGAGTGAGTATTACAAGAAAGAACTCATAACAGCTCTGTGCTGGTCATTCCTTGAAACAAAAGGTAGTGAGTACAGGAACTGTAATTTAGTTGTGACTTGTAAAGGCCCTGGAATTTATAACTCCTTTTCTTCTGGCTACATCTCACTATGCCTAAAGAAGTGATGCAGAGCATACGCTCACTTAAACTTAACATCTTTTTCAATGAAAAACTGTTGCAAAGAAGACACCATTAGGATTCTGAAGAGAAGGGCTCCTTTTCCGTTCCCTGACTCCTGATATCCAGAGTAACTATTCAATATCTCTAAACCTCATCTATAAAAGATTGAATATGGGGCTATTTTTGTGGACCTTACAACGAAAGGAGCTGATTCAGTAGATGTCATTTCTCAGCCCTTGCAAAGCCTGCAGCGTCCAGAATATCTCCATGCATCATTAAATCTAAATCTGAATTCTCTCCTTAAGAAGGTTCCCTGATGCCTGAAGTTTAAGATGAATCTTGCCTGACAGAGAAGTTGCAGGGCAGGCATCCTGAGGACAGGACAAGGATATGACATACTGCTAACTTACATGAAGACTTTTTCGAGCTCTAAGAGGTTGATTTCCTTGCAAGGAAAAACCTCACACACAGGCCAGCTGTCTTTTTCCTTAATTCTAAAGAAAGAGGTGGATATCATCCAAACTTAGGGTGAAGAAAGGGGAAAAAATCAGTCCTGAAATCTCCCATACAATAGACTGCAGTCTGACTTCCTTCATTTCCTTTTTGTTTCAAATGCTGAATTCCTCTAGAGAACTTTGAAAGTTTTATGAATTTACCTGAACATGTACTTTAAAGTACATGTTAGGTAAGTACAATTGACTTCTGTTTTCACGAACACAGATACAGAACAGTTTTCCACATGTCACCCACACTACATTCCCAAGTACCTGGCATCCTTGTGTCACATAGTTGAAACTTTCCTCAAGACATGTGACTGCCTCTTTCCCAAGTCCTCTCACCAATGTATGTGTGGTATTACTATTTAATATTATGTGACAATTTAATCCAGCAAAAGTCCTCTCAGTTGTGGACTATTTAATGAATGCATTAAACTCTTCACAGTGGAGATACAGATTTGACCTGCTAAATCACTCATCCTTTCCTATTCCATGCTAAACAATTTATTTTGGTGTGATAACAAGTGAAAACTTAAAGGAAGGGGTAGAGAATATCTCAGGGTTTCAATAAAAGCACGATACAAACACTTACATTCTGTAGACCAGTATTCTCAAACTTCTCTTTTGTAGTTTTACATAAAAATAGGACAAGGGAGAGATTTATGTGTATTTGACACACATGCTGACAAAGACATTCTTAATCTGTTAGCAAGTTTTCTGGAGGGAATTACAAGAGATCCATAAATGGACCACTTGGCACTGTCACCCTTGTTCCATTGTTCACTTTGAGCATATTTATGAGATATAGGCATTTACAGGGGCTTGTTAAATTGAGTTATCTTGTCTTGCTTTATCTAAACTTGCCCTCATAAAATGGAATAACATTGATTCTCCTGTTTCTAGTCAAAGGCTAACTCAGCCCCCATGATGACCTAAACAGGTTTTAGCCGAGCTTCAGTTTTGTGGTATATGATGGAGGCTGTGACAAGAAACTTTGAAGAAAGGAAATACATAGAGAACATGTTATTTAAGAATTAAGGCCTTTAAAACAAAATCATCCCCAGACTTTAACACAGTCCCACAATGCATGACTAATATGCAGCTTCTCATACATGTGATACAACATATGTGTTCTGAGAACACTGGACCAGTTGTGCCTAGTTTGGTGAGATCATTTCACTGATTATGCACTAGAATGCCAGGGCACCATCAAATTGCTATGGATGTTTCTCACTTGAAATTCAAATATATCTGTACTTGAAATTTTAGTACTTACTGTGTGCTATAGACTGATATTTGTGTTCCCTAAAATTCATATGTTGAAACCTGATCCCACTATGATGGTATTTAGAGATGGGGCCTTTGGGAGATGCTTAGGTCAGGAGGGTAGAGCCTTCACTCGTGGGATTATGCCCTTATAAAAGAGACCCGAGAGCTCCCTCATCCTTTCTGCCAGGTGAGGACATAGGTAATGGCTGTCTCTGAACCAAATACCGAATTTGCCAGGGCCTTGATCTTGGACTTGCCAGCCTCCAGAGCTGTGAGAAATAAATTTTGCTGTTTAAGTCACTCAATCTATGATATTCTGATTTAGGAGCTGAGACAGACTAAGATATTGTGTCTTTGAAGAATCACAAAGAGTTTGCAGAAGAGTAGCCATTGCAGAACACATACTGAATAGTGTGGGTTAGGACATGCCATAACCCTGATATTGTTGGACAAAATCCCCAGCTCAGAATTGTAAGAGGCAATATAACACTTGAGTCACAATTACGTTCTCTGGAATCAATCTGATATTCCACCATTTACAAGCTGTGTGACTTTGAACAAGTTGCCTGATCTTTTGAAACTTTAGGTTTCACTTATATTATCACTCCAATCTATAAAATGGCGGTAATAATTGCATCAACCCAAAAATGTGCCATGAGTATTAAAGGAACTAAAACCTATAAAGACTCCAGAACGTTGTCTTGAAAAGAGTAAGTGCTCAATAAATATTTGCTTTTTTTGAGATGGAATAAAAATAAGCTAATATTCTGCCTTAGATCTTTTATTAAAATTTACACAGAATAAACTTTAGTACTGGAGGATATTCCATCATTGTCAGAAAAGGATTGGACTGGGTAATTCAGAGGATTTTCTGAGAATAATACCACTTTGCCATCAATAACTACATCTAATGGCTCCCATCAGGACTTTTTATCCCTTAAAATGAAAGTTTTTAGGGCCAACAGAGAAAGAAGTTCAAATATTATATTATAAATATCAATGCTTCTCAATATTACATTAGAATATGATATTTAAAAATCCAATATTGCTAACAGCTAATTATAGCTATTCTATAAAAAGTTCTGCTTTAGTGACAAGTGTGAAAAAGACTGTAATTGTTAGCATTACACACACAATGGTTTTATACTGAAAACTTTTTTCCCTAGTGAGTAGTATGCATTTATATACAAGACCTGTGTATAAATGCCCAATGAAACATGAGCTGTAACTTAGAAATAAAAATGACAATATGAGCGCCAGGCAAGTGACCTCTCAACACTCAACAATACAGGCATTTCTTGCTCTAGTTACATTTGCTTCAAGCACATTTGGAATTTGTGTAAATTCTTTGCTTAGATTTTTGGTTAACATATACCTTCTATCCTGAAGAATAATTTGGTCGTATAGCAGGTAAGAAGCTCTACCATAACCAATGTCATAGGACAAGGGCCTGTGAAAGGAACTTTTGATTGAGGGAGTTCTCTCAAGCAAAACCTGTCAGGAAGTGAACAAAGTAGAATGCGGGAGAGGAAGCAACTAAGCAATGTCTAATTTCATCCTGATCCCACAGAAAACTGTGAAGGAAATATGCACCACAAATATGTTCCCCATTAGTCACCACTGGCTTCAGGCTACCCCCAGGGAATGTACATAGAAATTTCTGAGCTAAGTGACCCTAGTCAGCTGAGGGAATTCACTACAGTGAAGCTGTGATTCATTAGTAGACAATATCGACAGATAGGAGAATTACAAGTCTTTTCCAGCCTAGAAAATGTGACTGGGCTGGACAGCAAAAGCATCTACTACAGCGATTACACTACACAGACATAATTAGGTGACAATGAAAAAATTAGCCATTAATGAATAACAGCTCATAACTATCTCTCTTCATTCTAATATCAATTTCTGATTTCTAGCCTCATCTGTGGTAGGCAGACTTTTATCTGTTTTATAACATTAAATGGTATGTTACTTCCTTCTAACTTGGTTGCTGCTTCAAGTTCTACCCACTCATGACAGCCAATAATAAAGAAGTGATAACTTAGGCTTCCTTAAACGAAGAAGAGATATGGAACCACCCACATACATGACAGCATACAGGAGATGCCATTTCCAATACTGCTTGTAAGGGTGAGGCTACTACCTGCTTTCTAACTCCTCCCATTCTGAGTGTCTTTCACTATTTCCCTTTCAACCACCTAACATGGCATAGCATTATACAAATAAAGCACAAGATACGATGGTGTAGATTAATGTTTATAAATGAGGCTAAAATACCCAAACTTGTCTTTACTTTTTTATTTCTTGTAGGATTATATTCTTCTAGTACCACATTTTCCTGAGAGGCAAAATTAACATTATCTTTTCTAAGACATGATGTGGTTATTAAGTATATAGATTAGGAGAAATTTTTAAAAAATAATAAAATAATAAATGTGGCTAACTAGGAGGATACAATTTAGGTGTCTCTATTACCACATAAAAAATTGTTAATGATATTCTGATTGATTTTGGCTTTTAATTATGTTCTTAAAAATCTCCCAAAGGCAGAGATGACTACAAGAATATTTATGAAACTACAGTCATAAAGGAGGTTACCATTTCAAAGAATAAGTATATATTATATATTAATATATTAATTATTAAAAATAGGATAAACTACCTTCATATATATTCATATACATTAACATAGACTCAAGGCTCATTTTTCTGTGTGTCAACTGGTATGTATTGTACGCTGAAAGATATAAAGTCCTGGGATAATAGCCTTACAAATTTTACCTTGTTGCTGGTAATTAAAGAGCAAAAATTAAGCAAGCTGAAAAGAAAACAGAAAATAACACTTTAAAATGATTATGTCTATAATCTGAAATACAATTCTTCCTTAACTAAATATCTTTGCAAATATTGTATAATAGTTAGTTAACCACACATAAACATGTGTGCATACACAGGTGTGCAGGTGTCTGGGAATGTGTCTGAATATGTGTATAAGTTGTATCAAAATTTGTTGACCTACCAAAGGGAGAGCAATAGAAAAATACTATTATTTTATGCAAAATTTGTATTAAGCTGTTAGTGGACTGCCCATTGTAATATCTGAACAAAGATATAACTGGAAAGAAATTTTGTTGAGTTTGAAAAAGAGAACATATAATTTAACAGCATTTATAGCAACAACATTAGCATTTACCATGCTCTTAATATTTAATAAATCACCTCTAGAAGTTAAGACTTAGACCAAAGTCTAAACTTAGATTGAAGATGCTACCCAAAAGTTCCTGGATAGTGAATGTGAGAGAATGCATGCTAATTTGGAGAAGGGCAAACAGAGAACTTAGTTCTTATCTCTCTGATTTTTAGTCTAGGGCTAAAAACAGAACTTGGGTGGAAATTTTAGAGATGGAGGATTATGTGACTGTGGAAATCTGTAGAGTTAGTAAATAAAAGTCAGAAGCCATGAACACTAAAGAGAATGGGGGAGGGGGAGGATCATAAAAAATAATTGTGTCAAAAAGGGATTATTAAACTATGTATCCATAATCTCTTGCTGAACCTCGAATTACACATGGAGAAACAACTCTGAGGAGCCTGGCTGAAGACCAAAGTTCTGAACCAGGCATGAAAATGAATTTTAGTTCAACCTTCTAAAGAAAACTATCTGATAAAACAAAGAAAACAGATTTCATCACAAAGAATGATAATGATAAGAATAATAATCGAATCCACAATTTCTACACTGAACAGGAGACAATACAAAGTTATCTAACATACAAACTACTGAGAAAATGAGAAACAATTTTTAAGAGTAAAGATATCAACCAAGTCTAATCTTGAAAGGAGACATGTTAAAACTAACAAATAAAATATTTTTAAGTAGATTTTAAACTATCTCAGAGGAGTAAAAATCTTCTTTTGAATGCTTGAAAATCTCAGCAGATAAATGGAATGTCTTAGCAGAAAAATAGAAAAAAAAAAAGGAAATTCTAGAACTAAAAATTATAACTTCTGAGTGAAATGAAAAATCAACTGGATGATTTAGCCAAATGGATAGGAGAAAGAATAAGTATACTTAAAAATAGGTCAACAGAAATTATCCAAAGTAAGGAACAGAGAGAAAAATGATTTAAAAAATTAATAGAGCCTCAAGTACACATTAGATGATTTCAAGTAGTGAAATATACATGTACTTAGAATATCAGAAGAAGAAAACTCTCAGAAACCACAGGAATCAAAAAAGAGTAGCAAAGCATCTTAAATTGCTGAAAAAAGAAAATATGTGGGTCAAAAATTCTATATGCAGAAAAAAATATCCTTTGAGAATAAAGACAAGAGGACATTTTCAGTAAAATAAAACTAAGGGATTTTGTTGGCAGAGACCTGTACTATACAAATGTGAAAGGAAGTTCTTTAGCCTGAAGGGAAATATGTGGTAGAAACTCAAATTCTTGGAACAAAATGAAGAACATGGAAAAAGGTAAATATCTGAATAGGTTTAAGAAATTACTTTTGCTTTTTTAAATTTAAATTTCTTTATAAATCATATAAAACATAAAACTAATATTACATTGTGAGTTTTATAATGTTTTTAGAACATTATAAAGGATGGGGTGGAAGAAATATATCTATTAAGGTTGCAAGGTTTCTATATTTTGCTGAAAGTAGTAACGTCATCTCTAAAAAGAGGACTATTCTTATACTAGTGATATATATTATCAACCATAACCAAATCACTGTAAAACATACCTTCCCCCAAAAGCTAAAAATGAACAGAAAAATAAAAATAAAATCCTCAGTGCCATTTTTATAATAAGTAAGGGCAGGGAAAGAGAAAAAGAGACGAGAAAAAAAAAATGGTAAATTCATTTTTCTTCTCAAAAAGTGCCAAGTTTGTCATGAGCTTCTTGTAATTTATCTTAATGAGAGTTCTTAAATTGGGTACAAAATGATGATTATTTGTCCTGCTTTACAGACAGATAACCAAACAACAACAACAACAACAACAACAGAAAGCAAATGACTTTTGGCTTAAACTTTGAGTGTTAGATAAATATTTGTTGTCAACAGAAGACAAATGGGTTTCACCTTTATAAATCAATTCCAGCTGTTGACAGATGAAGTGTGATATTTAGCAATGAGTTAAGCAGAGAAGAATGAATGAAACACATGTGTCCAAAAGAATGCTTTTAGATATTTAAGGATCTTTGTTTACTGCCACTGGTATTTTTTGTTTTGCTTTGTTTTGTTTTTGTTTTGTTTTGTCTTTTTGGAGGGAAGTTCTTTTCACAAAGAAAACATGCCCAGCATTTTAGCAAGAGTGGCCTCATCAGCATCAATGAGAGTATGTCCAAAATTAAAATTAATTTTGTTTTATTTTTCTAATGAGATTGACTTTAAAAAGTTCTATACAAATAATGAATTTCAGCTTGGTGGTGAATATATTTTATAGAGGCCTTGTTCTGCCTGACCATTTTCTTTCAGTAATAGTACTTATAGTTAGAAGAAAACACTAGTACTTACATGAAGAAACAAAGGCACAGATATGTTAAACAGTTTGGCAAAGGTCATAAGTCTAATAGTTAGTTTTTAGTTTGAAAGATGCAGCTATAAGTATAAGGCTGTATTTTATCTTTATATATTATTGCAGGAGAAGTCAAGAACATTGTAAAATAAATTTTATATCAACTAATTTACAAAATTGATTCATGTACATGCACAATGGAAATGACTAGTAAGACACGGTTTAATTTAAATGTAATTTTAACTGAAAAATAATTTAATTACACAAAGTACTTTTTTTTCCTAAAATACTCACTGGTTATATGTTAGATTACTCTTAAACTGACGAGCTTTACACTTTTCTACTGGCTGAGGAGAATGCAGATCCAAGAGGACACATAGAAGGAAGAAAGATCTTAATTTTATATAGTTCATTTTTTCCCTCCCCATCCTTTGATAAGTTTTATGTTATTGCTAGATAGCTCCTTTGAGTTTATGGGCACAAAATCAGAAGACAGGAGAGGGAAAAGAAACTCATGTGTGGACTAAGGTTTGAAGAGCGTTCTCAAGAAACTTGGAGGCAGAGAGACTGCAGGTTGTGGAGTGCAAAGAAAATGAAGGAGAAGAAAAAAAAATAAAGATAATTTAAAATTCTGTTAATTACATATTTTCTTTTCTGATATATGATATACATTTAAGATGAGAGAAAATAAAATGAAGAAATAACTAAGTTTAGTATTGACCATAAGGAAGGCCAAAAAAATGTAATATAAATTTTGAGGGAGAAAGAGGTTAATTTTATCTTCAAGATAACAAAAGATTTCATTGTACGTTTTAGAATAGGTTATCATAAAATGAAAGATGGAAAGTGGCAATTTTACCCAATTCAATTTACAGAGGCCATTTTGAGAACAAGTAACCTCTTTTGGCTGGAAAATAGGATACGTATATATATATGTATATTGGTAAAATGGTAAGAAAAAAAAAGTACGTTGGAGTCAAACTTGAATAGCTTTAGATATAAGGCTTCAGCAACTGAACTTTGTTAAACAGATAATGGAATGTTTTGGATGTGGGAAGACAACATTTAAAGTCATACATTCAAGGTGGCAGTTTGCGCCCAACGTTGCTATAGCTATGATTTAGACACACTGAGTTTCCGGTAGTGCCATGATGCGGTTGTCCATTCATATTTGTGTCTAATGATATGTTTTCATTGCAATGCCTGAGTTTTGCCAATGTATATAACAATGACTTTCCCTAAACGTAACATTTTTAGGCTCATTTCACTGATTACTTTAAAGAAAACACATAACAAAATGCTTAAGGCACAATTTTAAACCATGCCCAATTTTCTTAATTTCAACTTTCTCATTTTTAAATTGCCATAATATTGTATAGCACATAGATGTTTCCAGAATTAAATAACATGTGTAAAACTCAGTACAGTGCCTGGAAAAAAAAAGTAAAAAATATTAACTATTATTATTATTATATTATAAATAAAGAACCAAAAAATAAATTAAGTAAATATAATCTGCCATAAACTTTCTATTTCAAAAATAGTAAATCAAATACAGAAAAAATATAGTTTGTAACAGAGATCATAAGATCTGTTTTAAGGAAAACTTAGTGTCTATTAGTAAAAATTTTTCTCCAGCAGTGGCAAATGAATGCTTTGACAAAATGAAGAAGTTATCAGTCAAAAAAGTCAAGGGAACTTTCTTATCTTCTGAAGTGCTGCTATAAATAACACTTCTTTGGCAATGCAGGCTTTTTTCATAGGATGCAAACGAATCTCTAGGATAATCTTTCCCTTTGTACAGTCTCTCAGAGCCCTGATGTAAGGATCTATAGGTAAGTCCATGTTAATTTATTCACCAGAGAGGAGATATATTGGGAGAGCAATGTCATCTCATCAAAATGAATGTTAATGAGAGAAATACTTCTTGAAAGCAGTGGGGAAATTTGGTTGTTAAAACTGTAGTAAAACATATCTCTATATGAAACCCATACCTATCAATGAGGCAAAATCAAATAGATAAATTACTTACGTTGGTATTTTAGATTTAAAGAAAGTATTAAACACTCTAGGATGGTTTTGTTTGTTTGTTTTTTAAGTATTCCACATAGGAATGTATTGTCAGTGTAAGAGATTCTGTTGTATTATAATAACATATTGTTGGTATAAGAGATCTGACTCTACTAATAAAGTGGTAAACTTGGTGAAACAGAAAAGTAAAAACCTGTTTTGTAGAAATAAAGTGATAACTCCCATCTCCATGCTCCCACACACACATATAAATGTGAGTAGAATGCCTATCAAGACTTCTAAATGACATATTATTCAAACTACTAATTCTTACTCATTTTAGTTATGACCTCCAACTATCATTTTAATTAATCATTTTAGTATGATACCCTATTTTTACTCCTTACTTAGCAGAGTTCTCTTTAAGGCAATTAACCTGGTATTACATGAAGTGCTCATCAGAGACACACAATTCAATCATCTATTATATTTGCATAGATATATTATTTTAATTTTAGGTTAAACATTCTGTTTCACTCAGGGTTATTAGCAATTGCAACAGTAACTGATTCAAGCTAATTAAAGTTGCAAAAATTTTGGAAGGCTATGAGATTGCTTCTAGAACAGCTGGAAATGTCTGGGAGAAACAGGTCTGGTTTTCTGGCCTGTGACCTGAGGAGCTAGGCAATCAGAACTAAGCTATAATCACATCTCTGTAATAATATGGTAAGGCTGTGACCACTGTCACCATTGAGAATGAGATTCTCTTGCCGACACCATCACTGAAGCCAAGAGTAATCCTTTGTTATGACCCATCGCACTCCTTAGATTTTGGTCCTAGATAGACGGTATTATGGAGTGAATTGTGCTCCCTTCCCCATTTATATCTTAAAGCTGTAACATCCAATGTGATTTTATTTCAAAATGGGGTTTTTAGAAAGGTGAATAAGGTTAAATGAGGTCATAAGGATGCGGCCCTGATCTGATAGGCCTGGTATCCTTATTAGAAGAGGCAAAAAAACCAGAAATCCTTTTCTGTCTTTGTGCATGCACTGAGAACAGCCTGTGTGAGGATACAGTGAGAAGGTTATTTTGATAACCTACAATAAAATGAGTGTGTGCCAAAACCAGGAAGAGGGTCTATCAGAAACCAATCTGGACGACATCTTGACCTTGGACTTCTAGCCTCTAGAACTGTGAGAAAATAAATTTCTGTTGTTTCAGCCACCCAGTCTGTGGTATTCTGTTACGGCAGCCCAAACAGACTAATACAGAAGGTCAAGATTGGATGTCTACCACATGCCTACTCATTGAAGTGGGTGGGAAAAAGTGAGCACCTGGTCTTCTGGGCTTCTGTAGTGGAAGCTGAGCCCTGTCCCATGCCAAGACTCACAGGGAGGGGATTTATTCCAACATTGGAAAGGAATAGACAAAAAACATACGTGCCAGGCAAGGCCAGCCCATTAACCAAATTGCAATGATAACGAAAACATAATTTACAGTATTATCATGTTTTACATTCTTTAAAACATGAGATTTTACCAGATAAAATATTTTTCAAAATATTTAGTTATAAAACAATAACTGAGGACCAAAAACATCTTGCTACCCAAGGCCTTACTTTTAAGTGTTTTTTTTTTTTTTAAAGAAAATCCACAATATTTCTGGGCATGTATTTAAATATCAATTCCCTCACTTAAATAGTATATCGAATCATCTTCCTTTTAGAATGAGAATATAGTCATAATAAAAGAAAGGATAACAATTATTTTTGTCTTTAGATGCTACCTCTCAACTGATAAAGCTTTCTTTAATTACTATAGTTTGTTTGTTTGTTTATTTGTCAATGATGGTCAATTCTAAATAACATAAGCCTTACATTTAGTATGGTCAAGCCTGTTAGAAGCACCAAAAAATAAAAATCTGGGACCTCTAGGTAGGTAATAACGTGGGCTCATGGATCCTCTCTGTCCCAGTAATCCATATTGGCATAGACATTAATGTGGAGGTACATGCTCAAACATTAGTGAGATGTATATTTATTTATCAAATTATAAAACATTTTTAACCTTAATAAAAATGGTTAGTGAAGATGTTTGAAAATGAAAACAATCATATGTCCTAAGGGCTATTTAAATTAGTAAAACATTTCTGGATGCAATAGGCTGTACATTAAAAGTGGCCATACCTTATAAACCAGCAATGTCACTTTTTCAAATCTGCTTAAGGAAATCATAAGAAAGAAACGTAAATGAACAATGTCTTAGTCCAGTTGGGCTGTTATATCTAATACCACCGATTGGGAGTTAATAAACAACACTGGAGGCTGAAAGTCTATGATCCAAGTCTAGCATGGTTGGGTGAGTGCCCCTGGGTCACAGCCATCTTGTATTGTGTCATCACATGGCAGAAAAAGGGAAGTGGAGCTCTCAGGCCTCCTTTATAACAGCACTAATTCCAATCATAAAGGCTCCATTCTCATGACCTAAACGCTTCCCAGAGGCACGCCTCCCAATATCATCACTTTGGGTATTAGGACTGCAATACATGAAATTGGTGGGGATGCAGTTAGACTGTAACAAGCAGGAATATTCACTGTCAGGAAATTTATATTAAGGAACAAGTCAAAACAAATTAAATGTACAAAAATGCGGGATTCAGTCAAAAAAATATGATACAGTTGACCAGAGATGTATACTCAGATGTTAAAAATGATCTTTTCTAAAGATATTTGTGGATATAGGAAAATTGTCAAGATAAGCCACTAATTAAAAAAAAATAAAATAAAAGGTATGAACATGTATTTATTAAGAACCTAGCATATACCACAAATACTATTCTAAATTACGAGTATGTAACAATAAGCCATACAAATACTCCTACCTTTATGAAAGTTACATTCTATCCAGTGGGGATGAGAAATTACACATAGATGTGCATGCACACACACACACACACACACACACACACACACACACACACACAATATTTCAAGTGGTAAGAAATGCTGTAGACAAAAATAAGGCTGAGGCAACATAAATGATGGGACAGAAGGAGGGCATGGTGTCATAATTTTCAATTAGTGGCCAGAGAAAACCTTCCTGAAAAGTTGATATTTGAACATACTTGGAGGAAATGAAGACAGGGGTGATGCATGAGGCTACCAGAGGAATGAGTATTCATTCTAGCAAGGAAAAAACAAAACAATTGCAAAGGATTTCAATAGAGAGAAAAACAAAGCAAATGTGAAGATTAACATTCTGAAATATTGAGGTGATCTGTATATCCATAGATGATTATTTTCATATTTTCACTAATGAATTCAAATAAAACAAAAATATTTATTAAAGACTGAAATATGAGTATTTGTGGTAATTAACAGCTTTCCTCAATTCTGTTTTGATGACCTGCGATAAAATGAATGTGTGTAAAAGTAAAAATAAAAAGCTTCTTTGTTCAACAGTTGTTTTAATAGTAGCTATTTTGAGATGATAGACAAACTTGAAAGAAATGTCTACATAATAAAATTAAGACTTTCCTAATGATGTTGAGCAATAAAAACTCTCACAGATACATTTTTAAAGACCTTTTAAAAAATTAGTCTCATCTCTGATTTTATTGGCTTAGCAGAATTAATTTAGAAATAAAAACGTTCTCTTTTTCTGGTTTCATACAGGCGACTAATACAAAGCATTACAGGTTCATTAAGAAAATTTTAAAAAATATTACTAATATTAAGTCATCAACTCAAATTACACAAAGGCATATGTTTTGAAAATAGTATTTTACTATGTGTGTATTATATTCAATGCTTCCATGAGGCCAATTTTGCAAAATGATTTGCAGTAGCAGGAGCATCCCATGCTGCTCTGAGAGGAGCTACAAAGCCTCACTCAGCACATTATTGTTGGGTGATAATGCGACCTGTCTGTAACCAGGACCAAACCAGCATCTGGCCCTGCACCTGGACATGAAAGCCTGAAAGTCATTATTCAGAAGGTATGGTTCTGTATGGTTCTATTTTAAAATGATTAGAGGGAATCATTTGAAAAGATGGTTCTATATAAGCTCAGTCGTCTATAGCTGTATCATATTTCTTGCTTTCAGGGCATAATAATTGAAAGAGTACTGTCCCATAGGCTATAAAAATTCCCTGTTCCCCCTAAAAATTAACCTGAATACAGTTAGAAAAAGTGTAATTGAGCTAATTGCTTTTTTTTATTTTAGTAGAGTTAGGGTTGAGGTTTTTAAAAATGCTACATACAAATTGCTATTATTTGATATATTTTTGTAGTTACAAATACACCACTGTCTTAATTTTCTACTAAAAAAATATAGACCAGACTATTTCACCCCAGAGGCGACATTGGTGAAAAGAACTCAGGACTCACACGTACAGCTGTGCAGGCTGTGTACTGAGAGTTATGCCACTGTGTGGTCCTGAGACTCTTGACTTCACAGAAGAGCCAATGGTTTCAAATTCCTACTATGACGTTTTCTATATTTTTGAAATTGGACAAGGAAATTAATAAGTTGGTGCTTTATTTCCTTTTAATGTGAATAATAATATCAATTCCCTCATAACAATTTGGGGTTAAATTAATAAAAGTAAAGTGCTTAAAAACATTCTTGGGATATGATAAACAAACAAAAAACCTGAGCAATTCTTATTCTGAAAGTGATCTTTTAAAAATATGAAACAGATTATTGGTGTACTAATTACAGTTCTCAATTAAATAATTTTCTTAGACCTTACTCCTTCACTGCAGCTGACTTACTATAGACTGCTTTACATAATTTAGCTCTGATAATATGAAGATTATAATAGACCCAAAGAGGTTTAGTGTACAAAATAATGGGTCCAATTGATCATATAAATGCAAACCAGTATTTTAAATCTCATATGATAATGATGAACATAATATACATTGTTTGGACATCATTTTATTTATGGGAAATTAATGATCATATATCTATTAGAATAAAAGAATACTCTTTTTTTGCCAGTGCTAAAAAAGAACTTTGTAAGAGCAATATGGATAATCTCCTGGTACACTCTGATATTGTGTCAAAGATGTGTTTTTGGCTAAAGTTACAAAAAAAAATCTTATGGAAAAGAAGTAGATGTTATGTAATATTTAAAATAATTTATAAAGATTGATACTGAAAAAAAAATGTAAGTAACCAAGAGTCAGAATATATTTTAAAGAGTTGATTTCATAAACCATTCATTACCAGATGTTTTTATGTATAAAATCTGAAGTACGTTTTAAGCCTGATTCTAAAGGAGGCCAAAGCATAGAGGAAGACACTAAAAGTTGTGAATGAATTATATTACACAAATCAAGCTGTTTTCGAATTATGTTATATATTATAATGTTAAGTCCAAAAACTTTTACTCTCATGCTAGAATCATTAGGTAAAATTATAACATTTATGACAGTAATATCATAACATACATCATATAGTACTAGTATAATGTTCACAAATATTAATTCAGTCACTGTCAAAGGTCTAAACTGTACAAATCTCTGGGCAATGAGCACATACTTTCCATGAAAGGAATGGATTAAATTTGGAAATAGACATCGAGGTAGCATTCATTCATTTACTTACCAAATATTTATTGAATGCCTCTATGTTCTAGACCTGGTGCTGCCCAGCATTAAAACATTCTACATTTTATTTTTCCCAAATAAATTATATTCCAGAGGGAGAGAAATGTGTAAATTTTCATGTACAAGATAAAATACTTTTAACAGAATAAAAGAAGGAAGACTTCAATAGAAGAATCAGAGGGCCAGGGAGTAGAGACTTCTGAGTTAGACTTTTAGGAATCAACTAAAATACACTTGGAGTGCATGCATGAGCCATAGTCAGAACAAGAGAAGTCACGGTCATAGCAGAGGTTTTAGAAACTATTTGAAGATCAAGAAAATTACAAATTACTTTATCTACGAAGACAGACTATCTGATAACTCCTTCCAGGACCCTTCACTGATCTCTGAATACAGTTCTCCAAAAGGGCTGTGCATGCAGTCATTCATTTAGTTCTATTTGTATAGTGTTTGCTTCAATAATATGTTAGGTATAAGCCTGTTAGAGACCTGAATTCCCAGACTTTTAGAGCCCTAATAGCTTCCATTCATGCTAAGGGTACTGGGGTACTGGAGAGAATCGAGCACTTATTTTTCAGCATTGGGAACTAAACAGAACAAACATTGTTTGCTCCTATACAAATGACTCTTTAGTATACTAGGAGAAAATTTGAGAGTCATAGGCACTAACTTCTTTTTTTGATACTAGGATAATACTTTGAATTTGATAATTAGAAGACAGGGAATCAATTTATGCCCCTATTTAGCATTTGGTGACTGAATAAAACAGAAAATCTTGAGACAAAATTCTAAGTGGAAAAATGACATATTCTTGACAAGAGAGATCACTGTTAAGATCTTACTAAGTTGTGTAGAAGGAACAAATAATATCTGACATCATCAAATTTTCCCTTTCCCATAGAATAGTCTTATACCATATAATAATTTTCTATCTATAGTGTGGCTTTACATTCTGAACTAGCTCATAGTGCTTCCTCTTCACGTACGCAAGCATTTACATATTGACCTAAATCCTCTCCCATGCTGTTCAAAAAGGATAAGAAAAAGCTTTCTTTTTTATTTCTTTTTATTTTTTCTGGTCCTCGATCTCATTTTCCCAGATGGTATTAAAATTGAGTTCAAGCCAGGCTAGCACCTGTGTTGGATAGTGGGGGTTTTTTTGCACAATGTAGCTTTGAATTTTCTCATAAAAGGTTTGCTAATTATAGAAGCAGTATTTGTATGTATTAAAAATGATATGAAAATTCAAAGGATGAAATAACTTAAAAATATTATCCACATTTTAGTTTTTCTCTCTGCCTAAATATTTAGAAAGACCATTGGAAACAAATTATTAAATTATTTTATTAAAGGAGGATTACACTATAATATCTTATTGCCATACATATTATGTAACAGTATAACAAATCAGTAAGAGTGTGTTTTGGAATTGAAAATAATAGCAATGCTTTTGAGTTTTGATTTGTTTCATTTCTAGTGTACTGTATACTCCTTGTCAGAGAGAGAATTTTATATTTGGTAAAGAGTCAATACTCAGGAAGTTCATTTTGAATGAACTGAAAGGAATGAATGAGTTAATTAATACATAAATCATGAGGATTATCAGGGACCTTCTATTTCCTATGTACCAGATGTTAGAATTGGTATTCAGTGAATCTCTTTTGAGGAGAGGGATGCAGTAACAATTTTGCTGTCATTTGTGGAGAAAAGTAATAGTAAAAAATTAAGGAAATCTTCTATAAGCAAGGATTTATTAGGGTGACTCTTAGCTGTCTGGCAAGAAATTTAAAAAGAGAAAGGAAAGAAGGGAAGGGAAGTGAAAGGAAGACATGGACAGAAGGAAAGAAGAAAGAAAGGGAGGGAGGGAGTGAGAGAAAGAGACTAGCTCTGAGAGACTGCCATGAATGAAGAGCTCTGTAATGTGAAAGATTATGAAAACATTTAGAAATAGAATGAAGTCCAAAAAATTATAACTATAAACTTAGCAAAAGCTCATATTTACTTATTCTTAAAATTAAAATGAATGAGGAAATAATACTTTGATAACAATAGCCTTGATCTTTGAACATATGGAGGAAACAAGTGGGAGGTAGAGAAAAATATCCTAATTAATCATATTTCATGTGGGAAAACAAAATAAATGAATGAAAGAATGAACAAATGAATCAGACCTTCAACTTGTAATTTGAAATTACCTTGTCATAGGATGTTGGGGAGGCTTTTCCCTGGTGCCTTATAATTTTGACTATGACTAAAAGCATAAGACAATTAGATGCCAGAATCTCAATGTTTCAAATTGAGCTGCCAATAAATGGGGACAGATCACCAAAAATTGGCCCCACTTCCACTAGCCTCCAGTTAGTCTCCTCTGTATTCCTAAAGGAGAAAGAAGGGAAGAAGAAGAATTGAAGTAGAAGTCAAAGGGCCCCAACCTGTGAAGAGTGTAGTAGTACCATATTGAGAAACTTCTTCCACAGGTGCACTAGATAAAGGGGTGTGATAAGTGGGCAGTGTATACAAAATGGCAAGTCATTCTTTGGTCAGCTGTTTTGAGAGCAGACTTGCTGTTACTATTGTTCAGCTCCTTCATCATGGGAAATGGGCATTGTAGTCAGATGACAATGGTCAACCAAGGAACAGAATTCACCAAAATATTAATGGTGCCTATTTCCTAAGTAGTTGGATATTGGAAATATTTTAAAAATATATATTTTTTATATAAAACGATTTCAGCAATAAGCACAGAAATACTCAACGTTAATTAAATATTAATGTAGAAAAACAACAACAAAAAACCCAATATGTTTAGTGGTCTAAGAAAAAAATGTTTTCTTAAAAATAAATAAGAGTTTCATTTTATCATTTTTTTCCATTATAGTCTATATTTAATTTTTTTTTTTTTTACTTTTTCTAAGTAGACTACTTAAAGAACAATTTTAGGTTAACAGAAAATTGAACAGAAATTACAGAATGATCCATATATCCTCTGCCCCTCGCTACATGCACATCCTCCTTCATTATCAAAATCTCTCACCAGAGTAGCCCTGTGTTACAATCCATGAACCTACACTGACACATTATACCCCATAGTCCACGGTTTACATAGGGGTTGACTCTTCGTGTTGTAATTTCTATGGATTTTGACAGGGACATAATGACATATATCTACCATTATAGTTCCATACAGAATAATTTCACTGCCCTAAAAATTCTCTGTGCTCTGCTTATTTATCACTGCTTTCCTGCTAACACCTAGAAATCACTGATGTTTTTCCTGTTTTTATAGTTTTGCCTTTTACGGAATACCATATAATTGAAATCATATGGTATGTTGTCTTTTCAGATTGAATTCCTTTACTTAGTAATATACATTAAAGTTTCCTTCATGTCTTTTCATAGTTTGATAGCTCATTTTTTAGTGCTTCATAATATTCCATTTTCTGACCGTTTCACATTTATTCATTAATATATTAAAGGACATGTTGGTTATTCGAGTTTTGGCAATTGTGAAAGAAACTATTATAACCATCCATCTACAGTTTTTTGTGTGGACAGTAATTTCCAGCTCTTTTGAGTATATACCAAGTGATATGATTGCTGGATCATATGGTAAGAGTATGTTTAGTTTGTAAGGAAGTGCTTAATTGTTTTCCAAAGTGTCTGTCATTTTGCATTCCCAGCAATGAATGAGAGGTCCTAATGTCCCACATCCATGTCAGAATTTGGATTTTGTTGTCAGTGTTCTGGAATTTGACCATACTAATAGGTGTATAGTGGTACTTTGTTGTTATTTTAATTTACATCTCCCCACTGACATATGATTGGAGCATCTTTAATGTGCTTATTTGCCATCTGCTTATCTTTTTTGGTGACACATCTCCTCAGGTGTTTGCCCATTTTTTAATCTGGTTGTTCCTTTCCTTATTGTTGAGTTTTAAGAGGTGTTTGTATATTTTGGATAACAGTTTTTGTTTTTTTTTTTTTATTAGAATGTTTTCTGCAAATATTTTCTCCCAGTCTGTGGCTTATCTACTCATTCTCTTGACAGCATCTTTCACAGAGTGGAAATTTTTAATGTTAATGAAATACAGCTTATCAATTCTTTGTTTCTTGGATGGTGTTTTTGGTGTTGCACCCAAAAGACATTGTAATGCTCATGGTCATCTGGCTTTCTCCAATGTTATCTTCTAGGAGTTTTATAATTTTGCATTTTACCTTTAGGTCTATGATCCAGTTTGAGTTAATTTTTTTGTGAAGATCTGTGTCTAAGATTCACTTATTGTATGTGGATGTCCAGTTATTTCAGTCCAGTTATTGAAAAAACTCTATCTCCACTGTATTGCTTTCACTTTTTTGTCAAAAGATCACTAAACTTATGTCTATTTCTGATCTCTCGTCTGCTCCCTTGATATTTACCTATTCTTTTACCACTAAAACACTGTCTTTTTATAGTAAGTCTTGAAGTTGGTTTTCTGACTGTTTCTTTCCTTCAATCTTAATGTGGCTATTCTGGGTCTTTTACCTCTCCATATAAAATTTAGAATCAGTTTGTCCATATCCATAATTTACTACGATTTTTATTGAGCAATTGATAATCTGTTATTTTTTAATAAAATATCTTTATCCAATTGGAAAATCGCTTACTTAAACTATATAAATGTCTAACCAATGTACTATATGTACTGAAAGTGATAATAACATTAAAAAAACTACTCAAAATAAGATAAAATGTACATGTTTATTTTAATAAAACTGTTTGTATAATATTTAATTTAGTCATATTTTAAATATTGTGCATTCACCAGTAGTATATGGCAATTTAAAATCAAGGTCTGTGAGAAAGGCAATTTAAGTTTTTATAGATTTTTCTAATTAGTATATTAATCAAAGTTCAAGAGACAGTCAGTGAATGACTCCATTTACATTATGACATATATATAAAGTACACTTAAATGGTTCAATTACTCTTTACAAAGTAATTGGATAATACAGTTAAAACCAAACAATTTCACTGAGTAGAAAATTCTTTAGTGCACAATAAGTGCATAAGAATGAATAATTACCATTTAAATAAGCATTGAGAAAGATTTACCTGCTACATATATGTTTTTATTTTCCTGAATGAGTGAACAATAAAAATAACTAATTCAGTTTAACAGATATTTACTTAACACCTACCAGATGCAGCATACTGTGCTGTATACACAGCAATACACTGTTTCTACCATCAAGATGCTCCCACATCTTTTGGGACACTGTACATTATGGATAACAAAATCCATATTTTAGTTTTTAATGAAATATTATTTGAACTAGATCCAGACCTTAAAGGCTAATGAAAGCTGGCTTGGAAATATTTATATAGTGATAGAAACTTTTTATGTGGCATCTCAGGAAATGTCAGTAACAACAAATTTAGAATTATTGTATTGATTTTATATTTACGCTGACTTAAACAGGTTGAATAATTTTTCTCAGAACACTACGACTCCCTAGTTTCTAAGAGAAAACAAGGTCATTACAATAAACTAGGTGTTTTTTCTTTTATCTTTCACCATCTCCAGCTCTGTCTTCACTGCGGTTGACTTCTCATAATGCATGTAAACCTCTCATGGGGAGGAATAATGGCAGATTAATTTTGTATGTAATAGTAATTTTAAAAATGTCTGGTCTGAAGAAAACCAGGGAGTGATAATGGTGGAGATTGTGAATAGGGAAAATAAAAAAGAAGCAAGCAATATCATGAAATAATGTTTGCGTGGTATGGTAAACAAAAGCCCCTGGAAGGATGAATAAAAACATGACAGCAGAAAGAAGCAATAATGAAACAAAATAGGAGAAAACTGATGATTTAATTGACTTTCTTCTAAGATCAAATAAGCTTAATTACTCTGATCACGAGCGTGTTAGTCTTTCATGAATAAAAACAAAATGAAACAAAAACACAAAACCCTCTGCATTTGCACAATTTGATGACACTGGTTGACACAGAAGAAATCTGGCTCACTCTTCATAGACAACATTAGGATTCTTGAGTGAATGGATACCCTTTAAGTGTAAATCAAAAGAAGTAATACTTTATAAGTAGACCTTATTTTGTCCTCCATTCTGTTCGAAAATGACCAGACATGGTAATGAGTAGCTTATAATAGCCATCTGGGCAATAAATCCTTAATTGTGACCTTTAATTGTGTCATAGAAGCAAAAAAGAGAATGCAAGGTACATTTTTCTCAGCTAATTACTTTTGCTACTCATTTTATGCATTTAATTATTCATAGATGTATAAAAAGAAATGTTTCAAAATAGAATAGACCTTGGAGGTAATTTAATCAAGTTCCTTGTCTTAAACGTACAGAACGTTTTAAATTATAAGTTGATGTCCAGCGTAGACATGGGAAAATCAGGGAGATATTGTTTGGAAGACCGCTCTAATTAAATGCTGAAACCTTTGATGTCCTACCTACCATCTGCAGGCTCTGCCTTAGCTTCTGCTGGCCTCCAAATGAGGATGACTTGTTTGACACTGAAAGTGCTTACATCTGCAGTGAGAGGGGAGGTATTTCCTTGCAGAACTGGCAACAGAGACCAATTTAAAGGGACTCTCTTTGTTCAGAGATTTAGCTCAAATTCTGGGTCTCAAAGGGAAAACCAACGGCAAAGTGCTCACAATGAGATAGAGACAAATATACAAAATTTCCTGAGAGCATTTGGTCACTTGTGAGTTGTGTGTGGTGTGTGTGTGTGTGTTGTGTGTGTGTGCGCGCGCGCCCGTGCACATGCACTCATTAAAATAATATATTCTTTGGTTAATTTCAAAATAACAAAGAATCAAACCTCTAGCCAGAGAAATTCCTAAATTTTGTTTTTTACCCACACAAGATGAAAAGATGTTGTTGAAAAGGTTTGTGTTGGAAGTATGCAGCACAAATTCTCACTTAGGTTTAATGGATTATATAGCAAGTTAGGACTCTTCAGTAAATAATCACTTGGTATGTATAGGCAATGGACTAGGACTATAGATGCTGCACAGAAGAGCAAGGAATGGCCTTTCTTTTTGGATAGTTTGTGATAATGAATACAATAGAGCGATGGTAACGATGTACATGAAACTTATTTCCTTAATTTTTTTTCTGGAACAAGATGTAAAATATATAAGTACAAAATAAGACATGTCAAGAGCCTAGACAATACTTTGTATGACTATTTGGATACATTCATACAAATTATTCTCACTAGATAATAAACTGCATGATTAAGGGATTATAGTTGTTTTGTTTCATTTGTTTTTTTACTCTGTATTTCTATGGTGCTTTGAGCAGTATTTTGAAGACAGTTAATGCTTAATTTTAGCAGAATTAAATTTATATAACTAATAGCATGTTTACTTTTAAGGATATGTGAATGATTTTTTTAAATGAAATATATTTTGTAAAATGTACTTTAATATTTGGGCTCATTTAATATTTTCTATAATGTTAAAATTAATTTAGTTTTTACTCGAGTACTGAGGTGTTTCTAGCTTCCAAAAATAGACTGCATAAAAGATAAATTCTGGTATTTAGAAAGGAGAGGTGAGGAAGAAGAGTGATCAGAAAGTGGTGGAGAGTACACGAGAAAGACAATAAACAAAAGGAGGGTTGAATAAGAAATAAGAAGAGGAAAAAAGATAATGAGAGGAAGAAAGGAAATAGGAAGAATGTTAGTAAAGAATAAATAGAACGGAAGAAAAATATAAGCGATCAGCAAAGAAGGGAGGAGGGACAGCAAGAAAAGGAAAAAGGAGGAAGCGAAAGGATAGAGGAGCAGAGGAAAGAAGAGAAAGAAGGGAAGAGGAGGTTTGGTGGAATTGGTGAAAAAGAAGGAAAAAGTGGAGGAGAAAGAAAGAGAGAAGAAAACAGGAAGCAAGCTACATAAAATGACACCATACAAGGACATAATCCAAGTAAATAGAAGACCTAAAAATCCCTAATGGACCAGGTGTGCAAATAACTTTTCTCTATGACATTAAAGAAATATAACAAACTCCCAAAATATTTTCTGAGCTTAGATTTGTAGTTAAAAAGGAATCGGTGTTAAATTTTCTAACACTACTCTTATAACATACAATTTTTGAAAAAAAATTGTAAAGTTATAAACAAATCCTTTTTTAGATCGAGTTCTATGCTGAAACAATTTTTCTTCACTAGTGTATAATACTGAGTTGCTAATAAAAACTACACTTAAAATTTTAATACTACAAAAAACTGTTATTATTAAAAGTTATAAACTTCATTTTTCTTTTAGGATAAAAAATAGAATTTAAGGGAGAGATTATATTTTCTAAGGTAGGACAAACTGAATGGATTCATTTACTTCTCTAAATGTGAAGAAGGAAATCTCTTCCTCTTCTGGGGTAAAGTGTAGAAGAACACACTTGGATTGTCAAGGACCTTACAAAACTGTGGAGTGGCTTGCTTGGAGGAGAGAGACTGAGATATGGACCTTTGAAGTTCAAAGTGATGAATGTATTTCTGATGAACAGGGTGACCATAATCAAGAACAGATTACAATGAAGAATATTTGAAATTAGAGGGCTCTTAAAAGATAAGGGAGGAGAATATTTGAAATGGGTCCCTCTTTTTAATAACAGGGTCTAGCCCTTCAGAGAGGAGGACAATTTTGCCTGGATCTACAGCAGATGAGAGAATTCCTCCTGATGAATATCCTGTCTTTGAGGAAAATGGCTACTTTAAGGTGAATTGAAGTAGATGACCCCTAAGAATTAGTAGCAGTGGCAGTATGATTGTGGGGTATCTCTTAATGATCCTGATGTTGGTACCAATGCCAGTTCTACCGGTGAAACACCAGAGACACACGAAGAGGGCCAGCACAGTGCAGAGGACTGAAAGGTATTCCTATGACCTTTCACTGCCAGCACACCTCCTTCCAATAAAAGACCATGTGGCTTACACTCACTCACTAAAAGATGTCAATCAAAGCAGCATCCCCAGATGCAGGCAAAACCACAGGACCTTAAACTTATAAGTTTATAAGGCCTGATAAATTATGCTGGGAGAGGTGACAAAAAGGCAAACAAGAAGGTAGAAAAAGATTCTAGGAAGCAAACCAGTTTGCAGACCACAGAGCAGATTACTGAGGTCTTGGGCACTGGGGAGGGAGAGGAATGAAGGAATGCAGATTTGGGTAGAGGTGAGAATGCAGAACAATAAAAAGATGGATATTTAGAAGATGTTAGATGATTGGAGAGGTTTATACATAGGTCTTTGCAATCTGTCCCAGCATTACTTACCAGGGAAGTAGAATGCTTAGAAAAACTATCCTGGAAGAAATCTGGGCTTCCTAAAAATTTACCAGTTCATATATGGGCTGTAACATTTTTATTATAGAAAATAGAACATTGATTGTATGTCAATGATACCTGGACAGGTGGATTATATCTTCATGAAAATGTATGAATAAAAAGTCATCCTCAGTGTTAAATAATAAGTTTTTTGCCTTGAAGTCTTTTTATGACATTATTAATTTTAGAACTTTCTAAATATTAGTATTTAATTTCAATTTTTGCACTACATGTGTACTTTGTAAACAGCATATGGTTAGATTTTTTAAATCCTATTCAACCTAATTTATCTCTCTCATCTACATCCACAATAACCACCAATTAGATGAAATAAAAGAAAATACTCCTTTTACAGCAGTAACTAGAAGGATAAAATAAACTCTAAAACACTTACCAAGAAACATTAAAATGCTATTAAAGGACACAAAAGACACCTAACACTAACCAGGTTTCTGACATAAAACATGAGTTGTCTTAAAATCATTTGATAAATTTACACAAACAAATTCAGCAAACTTCTAGATTCTATCAATTCTAACAATGCCCTAATTATGTGACAATTATTAAATTAGAATAAACACTCTACAATTAGAGGGAGTATGTAACTGAAAGTCAAATTCATCTTTTTAAAAGACAATACTTATAGGAAAACATAAACAAGAGAGTGATTCAGCAAATTTCAGATATCTACTCCTAGTCTTTGCCCCTATCAATGAGTGCCTGCTATAGCTCACCAAATTATATTTTAGCATTTTCTAACCTGTACTACACAAAGAATTAAAGGTGGATTCACAGTGTATAATAAATTTTAACTTTGGCCAAAGAAATAAAGGAAATGAAAGAGCTTATTTAGTTTAACATACCTAATTGACTAAAGGCTGGCTACATAGAACTTCAGTTAATCTCTACATCAATTCCCTCTTCGGCATATATTCTGGAAAGAGAATTCTATCAGCATGCAAGTGATCAGGGAGAGATTTCCCGAGTGATCCACCCATTTCACTTATTGACAGATTTATCTACTTTTCCAAAGAAGAATAATAGAAAAACACAATTGTTGTCATTAAATATATATGCAATATCAAGAAGGGAAATGTTGACCTGAATTAAGAAACTGTCAATTTTAGAAAGTAACTTTAAGAAAATTTTTAACATAAGATGCATAAGCCTCCCCATCCCCAACACATTGGCCATAATGAATAAAGAACAAAAACTTGCAAGGACAAAAAAAGATGGTATTAAAAAGTCTTAATATATGACTATTTCCAAGTGGTTAAAATTATATTATTAAGTTTGAATAAAGAACAAAAATATTGATTATATGTGTGAACTGCAAAAGAGGATTGAACAGTTAATACTTGTTATGATCCCAGCTATATAAAATATGTATTTTCTTTGTGAGAAAAAAATCACCAAAATATTCAAAGTAGTTATATATGAATAACTATGTTAAGGTTTATTCACATGTTTTTCTATATATCTTCCTATATTTTCAAAGTGCCAATATATGTTGCTGTTTTACTGGGTACTGATGCAATATTTCTTTACTTAGCTTTTATTTTTTTTTAACAATAGGCTTTATTTAGATTTATTTATTTAGTTAGATTTATTTATTTAGATTTACTTAACAATAAGCTTTATTTATTTAGATTTATTTAGTTTCCTCAAATTCCCTTTTTTTTTTTTATGTTCCAGTATTCAATCCAAGATACAATATTTCATTTGGTAATCATGTTTTACTAGTCTCTCTATGCCGTGACAGTTTCTCACTCTGTCCTTACTTCTAATAGCCTTGATATTAATTTAGAGTACTGGTCAAGTGTTCTATAGAATGTCTATAAATTTGTATTTGTCAAATGTTTTCTCATGGTTAGACTGGGTTTACTCTTTGAAGGAAGAACACACAGAGGTAAGATGTCCTCTTTGCATCATCAGTGATTATTTCATATCAGCATGACTTATTACTGGTGATATTAACCTTGATCACTTAGGCAAGTAGTGTATAACAGGTTCCTCCACTGAAAAGTTATTATTTTCTCCTTTTCACCTTGTATTTGTTAGGAGAAAATTACTATGTCCAATCTACACTCAAAAGCTCCACTTCCTGAGGGAAGATTATCAAAAATTTGTGGAAGCTGTTAAAACCACTGCAGTAATAAATAAGTATTTTGGAAGAGAAAATTTGAACCTATGAAAATATCCCGTTTCTCCTTAAAATTGGGTGCTTCTTTTATAGTTACAAATAAAAGGAAAAGCATTTCTTAAACATAAACCTCTGCAAAGAACAAATCACTGGATATTGTACAACGTGCAGTTCCAGAGGCTTCCCAAAACTTCCTTCTCTGTACCTCCCTTAAAGGTCTCCTAGGAAAGCCAGGTATGCTGCTTTTATTATTTAGCTGTTTGATCTTCCTCTTCATATTTTATAGGATGCCTGTCGTTTTCCCATTTGAAAAAAAAAAAAATGAAACTGTATTCTATTCTTTTCCCTGAAGGCAAAAATCCTGTTAATATTTTATAGTTTCTACATGTACAGTGCCAAAGGAGTAGATTCCTATTTCTCCAAATCACATGGAGAGTGTTATATAACATACATGCAGGCTTGTGTGCAGTGTGTACATGTGCATGCGTGTGCACACACACATGCACACACACACACAGAGCATATTGTACTTAGAGCCCAGTCCTACCCTGCCCCTTCTCCACTCCCTTTTCCCACATCTCACAGATCTATGTCTACTCAGTTTCAGTTGCTATAACAAAATACCATAAACTGGGAGGTTTAAACAACAAACATTTATTTCTCACAATTCTGGAGCCTGGGAATCCAAAATCAAGTCATCAGCAGGTTTAGCGTCTGATAAGGGCCTCTTTTCTTGTTCCTAGGCATCTCTCTGCTACCCCTGTCATCCCACTGCAGAAGGAGAGAAGGAACTCTCTGTGGTCTCTTTATAAGGGCTCTGTCCTCATGATCTAATTGCCTCCTAAAGACCTTGCCTCTAAATAGCATCATATTAGGGCTTAGGATTCAACAAATAAATTTTAAGAGGACATAAACATTCCATTGATGGCATTCATTGAATCGAAATCTCCTTCAAGGGAATTGGCAGTCTCTAATTTTTTGAAAAGTCTCTGATTTATTTCTGATTATTTGCAAGGGTTTGGAATCATTGTCTTAGATAATGTTGTAATTTAACTCACACATGAATATAACCAAGTTAAGTGATAATGGTGGGAGAGTTCTTAAAATGAGATGACAAAAATATCACATGACCAAAATATAATTAGAAATTTCATCTGGAATCAGTTTAAGATTTAGGAGGATAAATCCTCTCAAGCACATTTAATAATTTCTATTATAGGTATGAGAAGGACTATAGTTGTAGTATTGTCCTTGCCTTTGGAATGTATGGCCTATAAGAACACAGATTTTTTTAAACCTAGAAGATGTAGCTTTACGTTATATTACTTTCAGATTTGCAGTAGACCAGAGAAAAGTCCTCAAAGAATTTATAGCACTGCTTAAATATCGAACTAGGAATATATAAATAGGATTCCTAGACCTGGCAGATTTTCAGATAAATGTTTTTGGTTGTCAGTTGCAAATACAACTACATCCCGTATATCACTATTACTTTACCACCTAAAAGCCTCTCACCAGGGCAGAGATAGTGTTTTAGGAGTCCACAGGGGATAGAACAGAATCCTACTTCATGAATTACTTTTGCTTTTGGCAAGATATAATTTTACCAATCTGAAATGAAAAATGTGGTTCTTAGTCAATGGCACAGTAGTTAATCCAAATAATATTTGCATAATTTATTTTTGAATTTGCATAAAAAATGAAATACAGACCAGCATGTAATTCTCAAAAGGCTTCTAAACATTTCCTTGTTCAATAACTCTTTTGCCAAGAATATCCTATGTGTTCATGGCAAAATTAATTGCTTGCTAAAATACTTTTATTTATAAGTTCCACCCTATAAGGAAATTATACAGATATTTTGATATTCATTATTTGATGACTGGATATAAAATAGAGGGTCAAATGTAATAATCCAGTGTTAATATTTGGCTGAATCGTTTAAAATGTTAGAATCCACCAAAAGAAATTGAAGTTATTTTGCTTTTGACGTGAGTTATTAAAGATGTGTTTATCAATCTCTGAAACTAATAGAATGATTATTGAAACTAATGATTATCCAAAATAATTGTTCCAGTGTTTATGGAACAATTCAGTTTGTGATTTTTCAAAAGCTAATAAAAAGTAATATAACCGGGGCCACGTTGGAAATGCTCCCTTGTCAGGATAACTGCTAAAACTTTATTAAGCATGACAAAGAAAAAATATTCAATATTAAATTCACCCAAACAGTAAACAGTATCTCATTCGGGGTTTCAGGACAAAGAGAAGAGTAATAAATAGAATATGAAGGATGAATTTAAATTTGCAAATATTTCTAGGATAAAATAAACCTTTGTATGGATGAAATTTGGGGAAATTAGTTGTTCCCTTGACAATGTATTAGTAATGAGAAGATACCTAAATGGAATGGAGGGTGGATCTGTCTAGTTAGAAAAATGTAGAAAATTTTCTATGATAAAGCATTACCTAAACCATACTGCTAGGCAGATATTACACCTAAGCAGTACTGTATAGATATTCCAGGTCTCTGAAAGAAAAAAAAAAACTGATTTGTAGCATTTTCTGTATTATAAATATTGTGACTGTGGTTGATTTCGAGCTATCCATGTGATGTCATCAAACTTGGAGTTGGGGAAAAAAGATGCACAGAATCAGCTCTTCTGAGCTGGTATGAGCCAGCTTTGAAATACCTTTGTTAGAATGACATTTGAAACCCACCCTACCCCAAAGACTGAGAGGCTTCTCGGCCTCTTAAGTTTTATCTGAAGGTTATTCATATCCTAGAAAGGGTCTTAATGCTGATTATAATATACATAACTATTTTGTTATATTCTAACATAAATGTCATCAACATTCTCTCGTCATTAACATAGTTTTACTATAAAGATTTTGTGAGTTAAATATTTTTATATATAACTGGAAAGTCCAGAACCTGGGAGGAAATGTTTTCAAATGCTTTTAAATCTTAGTGTAAAAGGAAAGCTAAAGATGTATCAAGGGTATATGCTCAAACAATGTGGTCATGTTACACATTGCATAAAACTCTTTTATGGCCTCTGCTGCCTACAGAAGTCACATGATTTGATGATACCTACTCACTGGCATTACAACTACTCTTATGGTAGTTTTTACCATAAACCATTACAGTTGTCTATTTATTTATATTCCTCTTCAGTGGGTGGGGAATATATCTACTACTTGGTACCTAGTGCCTAGCCCTGTGCCTGGCACACAATAGCTGTTCAATAAAGTTTTAATATTTTATTTGTTTTAATGGTCTGACTGAAGATATAGGAAGGTGCTCAGAGCATTTGTTGTCTATATTCTTCTGATATTAAACTCTAAAGCAAAAGTTAGATTTAAAGCAAGCTAAATTACAATGATTTATCACCATTTGCTAAAGAAGGTAAGAAATATTAGTTAACTTATTTACAATTTAAGATGTAATCTATATTCTACCAGAAGGCCTTAGAATTTTATACTAAAATATGTTTTAAAAGAGTGTTTGTTTATATTGTTATCTCTCTGATGCTTTTGATGCTATTGTTATTATTGATATTAACATTTAGAGGTTTTACTCACTGTAAAGTTCTGTTATTATCATCATCTGCATTCTGTTATAACAATAGTTTGAAAAGTAAAATCTTATTTTTTGTCTTGAATTAAATTATTATTTTTATTCATTAGGTCATTCTGATTTGTTTATATTAACTTTAAATATTTTTTACCTAAAATTTTGTTGCTGAATTATTAGTCACAATAATTATGACTAGTAGTAATGTCTCACTACTAGTGTGTGAGACAATTATTTTATAAGTAAAAAACCTATTTTAAATACACTCAGATTTTAATAGGACACAAAGTATGTAAGGCCAACTATTAGCTTATAGATGTAACAGAAATCAGGTGATAGGTCAAGAACAGTCAGACTTTGGAACTTAGAAATCATGCTTTCAAAATTCTCAAAGAAAGTTATTTTTGGAAAGCAAAGTATATCACACTGAATGCAATATAAAAATAAATGTAGCTTGATTCATTTAAAAATACCAAAGGTCAGAAATTGGAATCATTACTACTTATTTTCCTATGATAAATTTTTTCTTGCACTTTAAAGAAACAGAAGTAATTCATTTATTCTTGCTCAATTAAGGAAAAGCTATTCATTGAGTGCCTACAATGTGAAAGACATTATATGATAAACTGAAATTTTAATGCTAATTATTTAGATTTAGTCATTGCTCACAATTTGTAGTAGATAATATAAAAGTGGTAGATACTGAGTCATATGTTGACACAAATTAGGAAAATATTATTTTAACTGGCTCTCAAGAGTTGATAGGGCCAGGTGAACATGTACAGTATATGCACTTGAACAACTTGAACTGATGTAAACATTTTTCAGTTACACAAAACTGGAAGGGGAGGACATTCCAAGAGGAAATGCACGAGCAGCAACTTAAAGAAACGGCAATGCAGAAAACCTAAAGATCCAAGAGCATTGAATAAATAGCTGTGTCCATTTGGTGGAAGGTCTACCTTCAGGATTCTGTTTTGTCACTAAGGTAATTTCATAAATATATTATAATTTTTTTCTATTTGTCTTTTTATAGGCTTGAAACAATAAGACCATAATAAAGGCATCATGAAAATACTTGCCTTTTAAAAGTATTCTGTGAGTTTTGTTATTGTTACTTTTGTTGTCACACTAGGATGCACAGAAAAAAAAAGAAAAGTATTCTACATTTGATTTCTTAGTGAGCACAAATGGTTTCTTTTGAAAATAATAATTTCAAGGCAAATACTTGAACTTTATTTGTCCTTCTCGTCTTGGTTGCGGTTTGTGCCTGATGGGGAAAAGAAAAAAGAAAAAAATCTTTCTACACATCAGCGCAGTCTCTGACTCCCGTTTTATAGCTGAAATATTCATCATAGAATCCTTGGGGCTTAGTATAATGTCTGACACATAGTAGGTCATCAATTACATTTATAAATGAATGCATGAGTGAACAAAAGTATAATGACTATCCTCACATTTACATGTTATTAACTGAAGCTCTTCATTGGAGAATAAACACCCATGCTCTACTCTTTTTAATTCATGTTCCCCATTGTCCTTCCTCAACAGACTCTGGAAACCACTATTTTACTTTCCATATCTACATTTAAGTGAGATGAAACAGTATTGGTCTTTCTCTGATTTATTTTACTTAAAATAATGTCATCAAGGTTGATCCACGTGGTCACAAAATGCAGGATTTCCTTTTTTATTATGGCTGAATAATATTCTATTATGTATATCACATTGCATCACATCATATCACATCATATACATCACATTTTTTTTTTAGCCATTCACCTTTCAATGAAAACTTAGGTTGTTATTATGTCTTGACTATTGTGAATAATGCTGCAAAGCATTTGGGAGTATAGGTATCTTTTTGAGATAGTGATTTCATTTCCTCAGGATATACACTCGGAAGAGGGATTGCTGAATCATATGGCAGTTTAATTTTTTGAGGAGACTTCATATTATTTTTCATAGTGGCTATACTGATTTACATTCCCACCAATAGCACAGAAGGGGTCCCTTTTCACCACATCCTCACTAACACTCTTATCTCTTGTCTTTTTGATGACAACATTCTAACAGGTGTGAGATAATATCTCATTATGGTTTTGACTTGCATTTTTCTGATGATAGTTACGTTAAGCATCTTTTCATAAATCTATTCATCATTTGTATGTGTTCTTTAGAGAAATGCCTATTCAAGTCCTCTGTTTATTTTTTAATCTGATTTTATTTTGCTACTGTAGTGTATGAGTTGTACTGAGTTGCTATTAAGTTGTATGAGATTCAATCTTGGTAGGTTGCATTTTTTGTAGAATCTATTTAATTCTTTTAGGTTATTCAATTTGTTGGTGCATAATTGCTCACATTTGTCCCATAATCCTTTATATTTCTGTGGTGTCAGTTATATTTCCTTTTTCATTTCTGATTTTATGTGAATATTTTCTTTTTTCTTAATTAGCCTGGCTAAAGGTTTGTCAGTTTTGCTTATTTTTTAAAAAACAAAGAGCTGTGATTTTTGTTGACCTTTTCTATTTGTCTTTTCTGATTTCTATTGCACTTATTTCTGCTCTGATCTTTGTTATTTTCTTCTTTCTGCCAACTATGGGCATAACTTTTTTTCTATTTTTAGTTTCTTGAATTGTAAAGTGAGTTTGTTTGTTGAAATTGTTTACTAGTTCCTTGAGAGTTTTTCTTTGTTTTTTTGAGCTTTTTGTTTGTTTGTTTTTCTTAATGTTCCTTGTTAAAATTGTATTTGCTGCATCACGTAAGTTTGGGCATGCTATATTTCCATTTATGTTTTTTTTCCCCAAGATATGTTTTTACTGCCTTTTTGATTTCTTCTTTGGCCCATTGATTGTTTAGGAGTATGTTGTTGAATTTCTACATACTTGAAAAATTTCCAGTTTCCTCCTGTTACTGATCTCTGGTTTCAAAGAGTTGTGTTGGAAAAGGTACAGGGTATGATTTCAGTCTTATATTGATAAGGCTTGTTTTGTGATCTTATGTATGACCCATCCTGAAGAATGTTTTGTATGTGCTTAAGAAGTATGTTCTGCTGCTGCTGGGTAAAATGTTCTCTTATATGTCTGCTAGGTTTATTCTATCTATAATGTAGCTTAAGTCCAATGTTTTCTTACTCTATATCTGTCTGTATGATATAACCATTGTTAAAAGTAGAGTATTAAATGTCCCTACTATTACTGCATTATTATCTATTTCTTCCTTTAGATATATTAGTATTTGCTTAACATGTTTAGGAACTGTGATGTTGGGTACATTATTTTTACAATTATTATACTCTCTTGATGAACTGACACCTTTATCATCATACAATAACATTCTTTGTCTCTTGTTACAGTTTTGACTTAGTCTATTTTGTTTGATATAAATACAGCTATCCTTGCTTTTGGTTTTCATTTACATGGAATATCTCTTTTCATCTCTTCATTTTTAATCTATGTATATCCTTAAAGCTGAAATTAGTCTCCTGTAGGCAGCATATAGTTGGGTCTTGTTTATTAATCCATCCAGTTACACTATGCCATTTGACTGGAGAATTTAATGAATTTACATTTAAAGTGATTACTGATAGATTTACTAATGCCATCTTAGTAACTGATTTCTGGCTGTTTCATAGTTCCCTTCTTTTCTTCTTCCTCTTGCTGTCTTCTTTTGTGAATTGATGATTTTCCATAGTGGTATGTTTTTATTCCTTTCTCTTTATCTCTTTTGACTTTAATGTTTTTTGGTTACCATGACGCTTACATAAAACATAGATATAACAGTTACTTAAGCTAGTAACAATTTAACTTTGATCACATATAAAAATTTTACTCTTTTACTCTTTCACCCCATACTTTATATTTTTGATTCACAATCACCTTTCATATTGTATATTCATTAAATTATTGTAACTATTGTTATTTGTAATACTTTGTCCTTTACTCTTTATACCAGAATTAAGTGATTAACATATCACCACTTTGCATTATTATTCTAAATTTGGCTATATATTTACTTTTGCCAGTATTTTTTTCATATGATTTCATGTTACTAATTTGTATCTTTTGAGAACGCTTTTCAGTATTTCTTGTAAGGTAGATCTAGTGGTGATGAACTCTCTCAGCTTTATTTTGTTTGGGAAAGTCTTTATCCTTCATTTCTGAAAGATAACTTTTCCAGGTAAAGTATTCTTGGCTGGCAATGTTTTTGTTTGAGCACATTGAGATATCATCCCACTTTCTCTTGGACTGAAGATAGCTGTTGAGAAATCTACTGATAGCAATATAAGGGTTCTCTTATATGTGAGAAATTTTTATACTCTTGATGCTTTTATGATTCTCTCTTTGAGTTTAGACAGTTTTATTATAATATCTTGGAGAACATCATTTTAGATTGAAATTTGGGGGAGACCTATTTACTTCATGAACTTTGATATCCAAATTTCTCTTTAGGTTTGGGACATTTTTAGCTATTACTTCTTTAAATAGCCTTGTGACCCTTTCTCCCTCTCTTCTTCTAGACTCTAATAATGCATAGGTTGTTTCTTTTAATACATAATTCATGTAAACTTTGTTCACTCTATTTTTTGCTTTTTGTTCCTCTGGAAGATTTCAAATAACTTGTATTCTAATTCACTATTTTTTTTTCTTTTGTTTGGCTTAATCTTTCATTGAAACTCTATAATAAATTTTTAATTTTAGTAATTGTATTCTTTAACTCTAAGATAACTTTTTTTTTTAATGGTTTCTATGTCTTTCCTTGTGGCTTTTCTTGGGTATCTGCTCATTTGAGGAAGTAGGCACTTCTTTCAGTCTTTACAGACTGGCTTCAGCAGGAAAAACCCTTCACCAATCAGCTTATCCAGAGATTCCAGGTAGGCCACCTGGTGACACCTGCAGGTGGGCTTGCTGCTGGAGTCCTTGGGCAAGTAGGTCTGGTGACTGAGTCATCAAAGAGGCAGGTTTGGTGCTTTTGTCCAGGGGACCAGCCTGGAGCCTGGTTTCACCGGGGCAGGACTGGCACTTGAGTTTGCAGTGGGGTGCCTGAGGCCGAGGGCTGCATGGGTGAACCTTGATCTTTGGTCTACATGGGCCAACCATGAGGGGGAACATTAGGGTGTCCCTGCATCTGGGTCCACAGGGGCTGATGGCCTAGTGCTGGGATGGTCCAGAAGCTTGTTTTCAGAAGAGCTGGTGTAGAGGTTGGCGCCACAGGGGCCAGCCTAGCATTAGGGTGAGCCTGAAACCTGGGTCCACAGGAAATCGCCTTAGACCTATGACCTTGGGAGCCTGCCTGGAGCCCAAGGCTGCAGGGTCAGCATAGATTTGGGGCAAACCAGGGGCACTTGGAAGCTGAGCCCATGGATACTGGCCTGTCACTGAGAGGGCTGTGGGTCTGGGTTTATTTGAGCTGCCTAGAGTCATAGGACTCAGCTTTGTGCTGGAGTAGGCTGACACTGGGGTCCATGTTGAAATTGTGCATGTACTTCACTCTCATTCTCCCATTGGTAAGCATGTCTGTGCTGGGCTTCCTAGGCTTGGGGTAGTGTAGGAGTAATGTAAACCTGGTTTTTTCTACTCTTGCAATACATCTTTTCTTAACTTAGTGCTTCATCTAGGCACAGAAATCCCTCACCTGAAATCCTTAGCTCTTCTAAAGGTACTTTTGTGCACAGATGGTTGTTCAAATTTATATTTCTGAGAGGGGATGGGCACTGAAAATTCCTATACTGCTATCTTACTGACATCACTCTGCCAACATAATAGTGTTTCATAACTTCATAAAATGCAAACAGTATACTCTAAGCTTAAAAGAAAATTACAGATCACTTTATAATAGGAAATATAACTGGTAGGACATTCAACAAATTATTAATAGTGGGCATGTCTAGGTAAAAGGATTATGATGAATTTCAATTTTTTTCTTTTTTTATAATTTGTATATTCTAAATGGTCTATAATAAAAAGACATCGATATTGTATTTATTCACTCAGTCAACACATATTTATCAAGTACCTATGTAATTCCAGGCAACCAAGCTATGGCCTAGAGATTCTTCAGTGAACCAGATAAAATGGGTCACTGAATTTGCCACTTAAAAGTTTTAAATTGTTCAGTAGTATTGTATATCTGTCATAGCTGCAATTACATGAATTTGCACATAAGCATATCAACTTATATATACATTTAAAATATCCAATGTTAAAAATTTTAGCAGGAAAATGTGATGAAATGAAAATTGGTACTTTGTCCTTAGAAAAAATATAGGAGTATATTTTGAGAGTCATAAAAAAGATTTGTACTTTCTGATTCTTATCCAACTGCAAAGAAATTTTATGAGTAACAATTGAAATGAAGGAAAGTAAGTTAAAAATATGTTTACTATGTTTCATAAAGGAAACATACTTTTTTATAACTAGTAATTTTTATGTACTACAGAAAAGTGAAAAAAAAAATTAAATAGAAAGAGGGGGCAAAAACAATGCTAGTAACATTCCCTTGAGATAATATTTGAAACATTACAGAATACATCGTTAATAATTTGGAGAGTTAAATATTCCATTTTATCCTTACTTGCAAACAAATGCTTGGTATCCATATAACAGATAATTTGCCATGCCTTTCTCCTACAAGAAAACATTTTTATCTTAATTCCCTGGAATGCAGTCAAGGCCAAATTAAAACACACCCACTCTCCAATATCTTCTGTAAACCAACACCCCATCTTCAACCCACTCCCATAAAAACACAACTAACATTTCTTATTTGTCAGTACTACCTGACACACTTCTCATGGGATTGTCTCTCTGACTCATGGTCTTTCTTCATTTTCCCTTATATATCGTTTTTGTATATATGCTTTCTGAAATCATATTCCTTCTTAAGGAACTATATAAAATACCAGTTTATCAAAGCTTTTCCAAATTTTGACAGTATTAAATATTTCCTCTTTTGAATGCTAATCCAATTAGAAATCAACCCCTCATTTTAGGCTTTAGTATGCATGTAAAAACAATTTTAAAAAATCCATCAGACTTTTCTAGGTCAAGATAACGAAGTTTTAACTTACTTCCCTTATTTCCCTCCCTAAAATTCATTAAAATGGGCAGAAGAAATGATCCCAGAAAAGTAGAAAAAATGCCTTCACAGGGCAAGAGCTATTGACGAATTTCTTAAAAGATATAAAGCAGATGCCATTTAATTGGAAAAGAAACCCCATAGAGGTGAGCAAATGACAGCTCAATAGGGACATTTGAAAAAAAGAAACTTTTCCAAATAGAACACCAGAAAACTTTTCCAAATAGAACATCAGATAAATCTTCTTTGGGAGCCAGAGCAATCCCTGGGGCAATTGGCAAGGTAATTAATTAAAGTGCTGTGTAACTGCTGTGCCAGGATACGGCTCTCAGGCACTAGCTAGTGAGCTCTAATAGGGGATATGCCTTAGGGAACTACGGGTGTGCTTGGTGCCAGGAAGAGAAGTAGGGCAGTGCCCTAATCAACTTCTGGTTACAAACAAAGTAGACGCTGAATCTCTACAAATGGATCAATGAAACACAATGAATAATTTATACACAAAACATAAAAATCTCAATAGAAAATATGGTGAACGTGTTAGAATTTTGGTGAGAAAACCCATCATAAGCTAATACAAGTTCCGGAGATTACAAAGAAAAGATTGGCATACTAGACTGCATAATTAGTTGTATATTCATCTTAACCAAATATATCATTTAAAAAAAAACAATAGGAGCATGGAGAACATATGTACATTACATATAACAGGCAAATATGTATCTTACTAATATTAGTATCTTACTAATATACAAAACTACACTAAATCGGTAAGAAAAAAACAAACCAGTAGAAAAAAATGTCCTTTGAGAAGATAAATCACTAAGAAATTTAGATTAACATGAATATTTTAAAAATGACCTTGATGAGGGAAATGAAAATAAAAATAATAATATATGAGACTGGCAAATCTAAAACAAACATTTATAATATACAGTGTTGGAAAAGTTGTGAGAAAAATAACACTTTCATTTAGTGCTATTACATACATATATATTGCATAGTTAGGTTTACCCTCATTAAGAGGCTTTTTAATTTGGATTGTGAATATAGTTTTTATGTGCTTTTCAATTATTTCTTTCTAAAGCAAATTAGGTTGTTACTAAGACACTGGAAAATATTGTTGGCAAATAAAAATGATAAAGGACAGGTCAATTGTCATTTGAAGTAGTGTATGTGAAATGAAAATCTGTATAAAACACAGAGCTCATGCTTTTAGCTCAATTGTTTCAAACAACTTCTGATTAAATTCCATGACAACTAGCAAAGTTGAACAATCCTACAGAGCCTATTGTAATCAAATCAGCTTGAGTCATAACTGAAAAAGAATTTGGATTTCACCTCCTCCTAAACATTTTTCTAGGCAACACACTTTGAAATAAAAAATCTGTCAGAAGCTGGCAAAAAAAATTTACAAATTATAATTCTAAAACCCACACAGCTTCTTTGTTACTTTTTCACAGTTACTTTTAAACACAGTGTTTGTCTGGCTAGAGGCCTAAGATGATATGTTAGATAGGATTCCCAGGGCCTTTTTTCATGACATGGCATTAAAATTGTCTTGCGAGGATCATTATTACTGCTCATGAATGCTGGTGCTCTTCTTAGGGTACCTTCTTCCAAACTGGCTTGTGGTGCATTTCAGGCAAGCCCAGTATAGCAAATGCCCTCGGTAGTAACGGATGTCTTGGGTCACTTGGGTCTAATGCATTATGATTACCCTTTCTCCTGACTGCTAAGTAGGCTAAATGGCATTCCTGTAATTGTGATTACTGCAACCCAAAAGTGGAATCGAAATACAGAACTGAAAACCAGCCATGTTGACCACATAGTGAGTGCTTTTTTTCCCTCATCATACCATTTACTGTTCTGTATTTAAAGCTTGGTCTTGTGCTTTTGTCATTTGATGTCAACAACTGAATCATTGGAGTTATTAAAAGAAAAGAGTATTTAAATGGTTGAATGTTATAAGAAGCAAAAATAACTGAGAAAAATGTTGCCAGTACTAGATTTTGCTAAGAACATAGTCATTCCTTTTCAAGAAGCAATTGTCTCATGACAGTTTGGGGAAATTGTCTTTCTCTTTAAGATCTTTTCTGATTCAGGTACTCAAACTCTTGTCAGAAGATCCTGATTTTGACTCAGTTTATAGAATGCTCAATTATTTCCTGTGGGCTAGAAAAACCATAGGGAATGGCCCCATTCCATCCTCCGACAGAAAATAACTAAACAACTTCACCCAATAGTCTGATCTTGGAGATCCGGTTCTCCCAGCTGAATTCATCTATTCCTTTCTAGGCTTGACCTCAACTGGAAGAGTCTGAATTCTGCCTTTCTTTTACTTTAACAATCCCTGTAAAACCCTCCTTTTCGGGGAGGAATATATATCTAGTATCTAACAGAAAAGGAGAGACTGGAAGAGTTCCTCTATCCTTGGGTATAGTTTGACATCTATATGCTTGGAAAAAGCCCTCTGGGATCAGGGAAAGTTGATAAAATTTTAACATTTTCAGGCACTCTCCTTTGGTCGCTTTTCTCCTTAGAAATAACATGTCAAGTATGAGATCTTAGAAGGAGCAATTTGGGGCTTGGGTTCTGCTTCAATTGAACTTTGTCTCTCAAATAGTAACAGAAATCAAGAAAGAAGCTAGTAAAGATAACAATAAAAATAACAACAACAACAACAACAACAATAACAATAACAACAAAAAGCCAGAAGTTACCTAAGAAAGCTGTAGCCCTGCCATTCCAGGCTATTTCTCTAGTTTGCTCTATGACTGAGTTTGCCTCATTTTTGTCAATGTCTTCCCATTTTCGCTGATGTCATTTAGCTATATCTTGGTCAACTAGATATAATCCTGAGTGTCTCATTTCCTTGAGAGTAAAAGAATCATTCTGCCCTGTTAGTCTACATTTTGTTAAGTCTCCATAGAATTATTTGTTGTCATTACTGTTCATTTCAAATTCCATATTGAGATCCCCAGGACACTTCCCTTAAGGACTAGGATCTGTCTCTAGCTTAGTCCCAAGGCCTTGCCCAAAATGCTGCTAGTCTGGTTCTTTCAACACAGTGGACCTGAGACTTGCCATGTTTTGAGATGGTATACTTTGTCAAAGAAGGCCACTCTATTTGTTAGAATGATTGAAGATAGATAATCTTAATTCTTCTTAATTCACTTATCTGGCCAAATAGTGGTAAACACTAACTACTAGGCACTTAAAAGAGAAAAAAAAAAAAAAGACTTTTGCTATTGGTTATGAGGGATAAAGAAAATTGGAAGTAATGCCAAACATTTGTCACTTATATTTTTCTAATACTGAATCCAGAGAAGAATACCACCAAAATAAAGACATTTTATCCTGTAGATTTAAGTGGCTGAAAGAAATATCAGTAACCAATTTGCATCTCTGTCTTTAATGTCCTACTTAAGATGAAAATGTTGGTTTCGGACTATGAGGATAGTTTAGTAGACATCTCTGAGTGTAGTTCAAGGTCTTATAGAATTGTGTCTTCTCTTAATAAGTAGAGCAAGATTGGCTTCTTTCTGGCCCATCTATTCCAAGGATGCAACATTTAAAATTTGTTTTTCATTTCCTCTTTAGAGCCATTCAGAAAAAGGAGGAAATTTGTCTTGATTGGATTAACTGTTTTATTTTCTTTGCAAAGACACTATTTTGTTCTCATACTGGGATTATATGATATAAAGTAGGAATTGAGATTTATTTCATTTCTTATGCATATTCCAGCACCATTTGTTGAAAAGATTTTTCTTTCCATTGAAATGATTCAGCTCCTTTGTCAAAAATCAATTGACCGTGTAAGTGGAAGTATTTCTGAGCTCTTCTGTTTCATTGATCTTTCATTTCTTATAACAGTACTATGTTATATTGATCATTCTAGCTTAATAGCAATTCCTGAAGTCAGCCTGCAGAAGTCTTCCAAGTACTTTTTTTTTTTATTTTCAAGATTCCAAGTCTTTTGTATTTCCATGTAAATTTCAGAATCAGCTTGCCAATTTTTTTCAAACAAACAAACAAACCTATCTGATGGAATAATAACTAGGAATGCATTGCATTGGATTTGGTGAGAAATGAAATCTAATAAATGAATTTGGTGAGAACTAGCATCTTTACAGATTGCATCTTCTAATATGTAAATTTGTTTTGTGCTATTTAATTTTTATTTTAGGTGCTACTTAATTTCTCTGAGCAATGTTTTCAGTGTGTAGTCTTACAAGACTCCAATAAAATTTATTTCTAAATACTTTTTATATTTATTGCCTCAATAAATAATTAAATAAAAAAAATATTTGCAATTACTTGCCATTGTATACGATATGCAGTTGATTTTTTTTTAAATTAAGCTTCTACTCTGAGAACTTGCTACATTCACTCTTAGTTCTAACAGTTGTTTGAAATTACCTAGGGTCTTCTATATATAAAATCCTGTTACATACAAATAGAGAGACTTTCTTTCCAATCCTTATATTTTCATTTTTTTTTCTAGATTACTTTATATGGCTTGGCTCACTAGTACAACACTTAAAGAGAAGTAAGAGTGAACATCTTTGTCTTGTCTTAATCTTAGGAGGAAAATAATTAAAAGTTTACAGTTGAGCTTGATGTTAGCTGTACATTATTCATAGATGCTCTTTAAGAGATTAAAAGAGACTTCTATTACTAGTTTTCTGAAAATTCTGAAGTTTGTAAAATGTTTTTACTATACTCATTGAACTGGTCATTGATTGTATATCTTGATTCTTTAAGATAATGCATTACATTGATTGATTTTGAATATTAAACTAAACTTGCATTCCTGGGATAAACCTAGTTTACATGTTGCTAAGGGTTTCTGCATTGACATATATGAAAAACATTGATTAGTGGATTCTACTATAATTTCCATTATCTACTAAATTGGTAAACTAGAATTTTTTGTTTTAATTTTAAAATTTCCAAAAGTGAGTGATAGTAAATATTTATTTTATTTGTTACTTTTGTTGTGAGTTATTTTCTCATTTAATTTATCTGTTTCATATTTATTAGTAAATTTTGTCCATGTCTTTTATTCATTTTTTACTGTTATGTTAGAGTTTTATATATTGATTTTTAAATCTTAATTTATCATTGACCTTTGGTTTTGTTTAATAGTGTTTTTAACACACCAATGAGTGCTCCTCCCAGGTTTATGTATCAAGTATTTAATACTTAATTTGTGATTTCTTTTATTTTCTTTTCTGTTTAAACAATTCTTGAAAATTGTTTTTAAATCCAGTATTCAATTTTTCTATTTTCATCTTACAATTATTCATTCTACTCAAGATTTATTTTGATGTATGGTAAGAAGAAAAAAAAATCTTATCATCTTCACTTAATAAGTGAGAACATTGATCCCCAGAAGAACTACCTGACTGAGCCAGTTAGGCAGCTAGTAAGTAAAGGAGTTAAAATTTTAACTCTTAACTCTCCTATTCTAAAGCCCATGCTCAAACTTATGACAAGCATATTGACAAATCACCAAAATTTTTAACTTTACTATTTTAATATAAACTTCTAAATGAATATCTAAAGATCTGTACATGCTCTAAAATCTATTTACTTTAAATTTATTCAGTAACAAACTATACATCTGTGAAACAGACTACCATAGGGACAAGTAAGTAGATAATAGGGGGAGTCATAAAGTCAGATGTCTTTAGGAACAGGTAGAAAATGTTACAAGTGAAGTTCAGTATCATAAAATTCGTTGAAATTATAGTAAACTAGAGTGGTACTATATTTCTCTAAGTGTGTTAAAAGTCATTTTTTAAATCCTAGTGTTTACAGCAAGCATGTCTGCAGTTAGACTCCTAGGACATCTCTAGACCATTACTTTACTGTGTCCACAAATCTTAAACTGTTCTTTCACCATCTTTGTCCAGTCTCAACTAGTTCTCTACTTTGAAAGACTCCTTAAACCTCCTGAGCACAAACCCTCAAGTCCTATAAATATTCTCTGACTCACACCTCCTGAGAGGTTGTTAAAACTCTTATGGTGGTGTTCTCCCATTCTGCAGTGAATTCTAACTACCTTGACTTTGGTTTTTAAACTGGTTGTCCAGTGGTGTCTGAAGGAGTTCAACACTTCTAGGAGCTGGTGTTAAGGTAGAAGTTATAAACTTTGGCATGCTGTGAGGAGAAACTTTTTGCTCAACTCTGTGTTTATTCCCTCTGTTCCAATTTATACATAGATTATATTTGGATGAAAGTAAGAAACAATTACCCATAACCTTAAAATGCACAACGACAACCTAAAGAGAGAAGAGGAAAAGCATTTTATCCCTGGCCATCCTGGAATTTGTGTTGGTCTTGGATTATTGTGGATTATTTGTGCCTTTGATTAACTACATAAAATGTTTATCCTCATTATTATTCAAAAACATATAACTAAGTAATATGTCATTTTTCACTTTTTTAATTTGTAAAGATAATGCATGAAAACAAATAAAAGGGATATCTTCAGTATGATTAAATGTTAACACAATTCCAGAAGATCAAAAGAGAAGGAAGGTGGTTGAGCTGAGTATTAATGATGGATTAATATAACATAAAAACTTTAAACAATAAAATATTTCCAAGCACATATTGAAAGTAGTGTACCAAGTCTGGGGAAGGGATGTAAAAAAAGCAGAGTTTCCTAAAATGAAGGAATATTTTACCATTAACATATTTTTTAGAATTGTGAACACATGGTGATAATAGAAAGCAGACTAGCTTTCAGTTGGTTTTGAGTTTTAATACTGCATTTAAAATCTCTATGGAAAATTAATTCCTTTGCTGTCTACATTGTGACATACTTCTCTTGACACTCACACCCACCCTAAAACCTTAGTTTGCTACTACTTACTGATACTTTATTACAAGTCTCAGTTTCCTTAAGAAATGCTGAGGTCGATGCAATGACTAAATCCTATTTTACTTAGTAAATGGAAGAAAGAAATTGCCTCGTGTGAAAAGTCAATATGCCTTCCAAATAATAGGAAGTACCAGTTGTGTCATATATTTATGGTTTCAAATAGGTATTAAACAACACCCATAAGGAAATCACTAATATTAAACTATCTTGTTTTGGAAAAGAGTTATAACTGTCTACTGTGTATCAAAGTGTATCTGTTGTATGATCTTCAAAACAGTTTCTTTTACTTTAAGAAGAATATAAGACAGAATCAGTGTAAGAAATATCTGTATATCTGTTGTTTGGCTTTTCCAGAATGGTATTTGACAAATAATATTAATTAATAAATATCTAAGTAGGAAATGGAAAGAGGGTCACAAAAATTCACAAGAAAAATGTATCTATAGAAATACTTGATTGTATTTTGGGATTTGAGTTCTTATAAAATAGAAGCCAAGGATTTGATTATATTCTTGATAATATAAAACTGTTTTCATTAGTTTTTGCAGATAAAGTTATTCTACTATAATTTCAATTGCTGAGTATAGTTATTAACTTAAGTTTAAAGTAGGGTTCTCAAAAAATAGGCAATGTAAAATAAAAAGACTTATCTTTGATATAGCATCAATACACAATAATCAAATTCTTTGAAATAAGCCTACTAGCAAGTAAAGGAGGATGGTCATAGCTTCAGAGATTCTATTGATTTTATTATTAATCCTGATTAACACTTTAATTTTTTTTTAAATTTAGACCATATTTTATTTTGTGTAATACAAAATTCATATAACAAATGAAATGATTTGATAACTTATTATGGTGTAAAAATTGATTCATAAAAGTATTACCAAGTTGTGACTACATGAATACTCAGAAAATAATGACAGGTAGGTCAGTAGATAAGAAGGTAGGTAAGTAGGTATAGGTAGGTAGGTAGGTAGGTAGGTAGATACACACATACACATATATTAAGGCTCAAAAGGAAAATTATAAACCTCTAGTGAAGCTTTCTAAAGAAAGAAGATATACGAAGTCCATTAGTGACTCAATACTAGCTCTTGGGTAGGATGAAGAGGGAAAGTTTTGATTAGTCATTTATTACTAATATGAAATATAACATTTATTATTTTCCATATTCTATACATTATACAAAGATTCTTTCATGGGTTATTTTACTCAAATGTTCTTATGTGCTGAAAAAGGAATAGAATTATCTCAATTCTCTAGGAAGGATAGTATATAAATAACTTCGAGATTTGTTGTAGAAAGCAGGAAAGGTTGAACTAGCAAAGAGAGAAGGCTAATTGACTCTTAAATTTCCAGTTTGGCCACCTGAATGGTAGCCAAATCCCAGCTTGTCTTCCCTGCAGTTGGATTCCCTGCGTAGAGATTTTGCACAACATGCACAACCATACATAGTGGCCCAGACTCTACATTTCATTCTCTGAATCTCTAATCTATGTCTGATTCTCTTTACTGGAATTTAGATAAATAGCATAAAACATAAAGGTGATGACTCCTTTTTTCCTTAATGATAATGAAAGCGCATTTCTAGAGCCTTTTTTAACTTCAAATAAGAAATTCAAGTGAATCCTTATGAACCCTGATCTCTGCTAAAGGGATCCTAGATTTGATTAGTTCAAAGTAGTAGAATTATATTGTGATGAAGCATTTTAGCTAACAATATTCTTCAGGAAACTGAATGGCAGAGAAAGATGTCCTCTACCATACTGATTGCAAATAGAAATCTTCCTCATTACCCTTTTCTTCATGGGTGGGCATAAATTTGCTTCTGTTAAATATATAGCCCCACAGATTTTTATGTTGCTCATGTTAAAGAAAGAAAGAAAGAAAGAAAGAAAGAAGAAGAAAGAAAGAAAGAAAGAAAGAAAAGAAAAAGAAAAGAAAGAAAGAAAAAGAAAAAAGAAAGCATTACTTGACGGAGTTTAAAAATCTGCTCAATGTCTATTTCAGAGAGGAGTATCTCTACATAGCATTCATCATAGCTCTTCATTTTTTTATTTTCTGCTAAAAAATATATGTGTGTGTATATATATATATATATATATATATTATATATATATAATTTTTTTGTTGACTGAGACAAATGAAGTCTGCCAGAAAAACATGTTTTTTATAACAAAAAAGAGAATGTACATCATGTCATGCTTTTGATGAAGGAGAAGAAAGACTTTGCTAATGTGTACATAACTACATTTTTCCTAAATACAATCTATGACATGGCAAGCCATGAAATGTGTTAGATCAGCAATATGCTAAAAAAACCTTGCAATTATTATACAAAGAAGGTCAATATCAGTGAAGATCTGTTTCTCTTTCTCTCTCCCTCCCTTGTAAACAAAGACATTAAAAAATCATCATTCATTGGCTTTGTTTAGGGAATAGATTTTGAATTCAAACTATGATCAAAACAATCACAGATACAATAATTATAATTTTATTGTTACCCTTAAACAAATGGCCATTTCAAAGTAGCAGCATAGTTTTTATATGTCACAGTTAAAGATATGCTCCATATAAAATAAATATGATATGAGAAAAAAATAACCATAACATTTTTTAGTTTGAAATGATGGCAATCCAACTAAACTAGAATAAGAAGCATTCTGTATTATTAACTTAAATAGTCAAGAAGACTCAGAGAGTTACTAAGTTCAAAGATAACAGAATTCAAGAATGTAAACAAAGTCATTAGTTTCTCTCTCACTCTCTGTCAGTCTCTCTCTCTCTCCCCTTACCCACTTCCCTTACTCTTTCTCTCCTCTTGGCTCTCCTTCTGATATATCCCCTTTATATCCTTGACAGGTTTTCTATAGGCTTACTCTAAGAACTTAAAGCTCTATCCAAGAGCAAAAGATGGCTCCTCTCGGTGCTGCTCATGTCACATGCCCACCTCTGTATTAGTAGCTGTGTCCCAGGGTGGGAAGAGAATGCTGAACCAGAAAACTGTTGTTCCCAAGAAAAAGGGATGTGGACTAAGGTATGTTTACTATAAAGAAATGTGGTGATGTCATTACCTAAAAAAAGGTAGAAAGCACAGGTGAATTTACCTACTGGCCAGAGAGCAACATTAAAAGAAATAGTTATATTGAGACCTTGCCAAGGGCCATGAATGAGTATCATAAGATGGGTGCACTTATATCCTGATATAAAAATTTACAACTTTCCTATTTTTTGTCATTTAGTTTAGTTACTGTATTAGCCTTGCATTTTTTTTCTTTTTGTTTCTTCTTACTTACAGTACTCTGATAATAACCTGGGAGAATATTTTAGCAAGAAGTATTGTATTTTAATAAATATATATGGAAAGATAAGCCAGGCTTCAATGAACCTGGTAACAAATGCACCTACATAAGTTTTAGAGCGTATTATGTATACTAAACATGAACTACCCCAGTAAAACTCTCAACCATTTTGTCCAACTGATGGGTCAAATCTAAGATCGTGTGAAAGGTGATGATTGGACAACTTAGATAAATTTCTTATTTTTAGAATTGAGTTTTATTAGAAAAATGGTAGCTAGTAAATTCAATGAATATTAATGGACTATCTAACATGAATAAGACATTACTAGTAAGTTGTCCAAAGAATTCTTTTTACTTTTTTCAATAGGCTAGTCAATCATTAGGATGAAATGTGTCATTTGATTAAATGACAAATTTATCACAATTGGTTAAGCTCTAGAATAATATAAAACATGGATATTAATACTAAGCACAAATTTATTAAAATACTAGTGGTTTTATTTATTAGTTGTGTGACTTTGGGCACTAAAACTTAACTTTCTGAATATTGTCTTGTCCTCTCATGCAATGGGAATAATAATAAACCCACATGTTACTCAGAAGATGAAGTGTGATTGCAGTTTAGCAAACAGAACTATTTCTTTAATTCACTCAATTTATGTATATTAGATGGCACAAATGATTCATGAGGCCAAGGCATAGTGTTTTTTGAAATATTAAGACCTGATAAAACTTTTAAAAATCCAATGGCTATCTGTAAATCAATTGCCATTTAAAATAATACCATTCTAGTTGAATTACATTTTGAGTAATCTTTCTTTTTCTATTGTCTATCCAATACAGATTAATGTGATTTTTTTTTTTTTTTTTTTTACTGCAACTGTGATTATAACAGGTGGTCTGGATTTTACTTCCTACATAGTTCCAAATTTAACTAATATTTCTCTAACACTAGCAGTAAAATTATATTATTTTTATTATGTAAACCTTTTAAGATTTTGAAACTGCAACTATTTTGTCTACTCATAGGAAAATGAAATCTAAATCTACTGGTCTTACTAAATTTCCTTGGAAACCACTAAATATAAAGATATTGATTTTCTTACATTCTAACTTTATCATATTCAAATGAATCTACTTATAACTTGCAAATATATCATTGAAGATACTGTGAAATATATCTAAAATAGTAAGATAGACATTTTGAATTTATTTTTTATTTCCCTTAATAAGTATGAGTCTTAGCTAGTGATTACTAGTTTTTATAAATCCTGTCTTAAAATCAGTTATAAATTCAGTAAGTAAAAATGAATTCTAGTAACATAGACAAGAACAAAGAAAACATGGTCTTAATAACTGAGAATTTTAAATTTGTTTACCTTTAAACATAAAGAAGTCAGTTATTAGTTTTGTCTCAATGATTAATGAAAGAAAGAGATTTAAAAAAAAAATTAGTGATTATCAGGATGTAGAATCCAAAGATCTCATGCCCTTGGTGAGTTTCCTGTTGTAGCTATAGTTTCTCTACCTCCTCTCCCCTCGCACCCCGCCCCCACATTCTCTCTGGGAGTCTCCCAGAGAGATTTATGTGAAAGAGACAAATTCAGAAAATGTATATGTATTTTTATTGTAAACTGAGATTTTTTTTCCCAAAACAATATAATCTCTAGGAAAGCTGAACTAGACTGAAGTGAGAATCAGCTGGATCACCTATTCAAAAAGAAGGGGCCCCAGGTCAACTTGCCATTCTAGCTGCATGGAATTCCAAAAGAGATGCATTAGAAAGAGACAGTAAACTCCGATAAAAAAATTCTTTTAAAAAATTGAAATACAAATAGATCATTGCTGAAAGACAAATTTTGACTCTTCTGCTTATTATATTAAAAATGTCATTGTTTAATGCGTTGGACTAATGCATTTCCTTGTACTGAACCTATCTCTAGCAATGCTTCTCTTTCTTGAGGGTAGAGTGAAGAGCTTTGGGTACCTCAAATAAAAAATTATGTTTCAATTTTATATTAAATGATTATATTAAATCATTGAAAAAGACATCCAGGTCTTATAATCGATCAGGAGAAATATAAATTTCCCACTCTTAAAATTTTCAAATGTTCCTATGAATCCTGTGGGAATAAATAAAGTAAGAATGTTTATTCCTTAGATATTTTAATAAATGTTTCTTTGATGTTTCCTCCAAAATTTACAGAAATAGGTCAGGAAAAGATTTTTTTCTTTAATTTTTTTTCGGTCATTAGACTACCACATGATATACTAGGCTAAGAAATCATCCCTAGTCTATATCGTATGTACAATGGGGACCACAATGCCCTAGCATCCCCATGTTGGATAGATAGCATGACCAAGAAATAAACATGTATTGTTTCAGAATTGTTGTTATTCTGCATAACTTAGCCTAGACTGATATACAGAGAGATACAAAAATTACAAGGAAAGTGGAAGTCCAATTGTTTACAAGCTAACCTATTTTGCGTTTTCCGTTTTTCGCTCCACACAAATTGTAACAACATTAACCCCTCACAATAAATCCCTTGATCATAGAGAGAAATTAAATTCTAACAAAATATAGGAAAACATTCTCTTAAAACATTTCTTTTATTCTATTCAAATGTAACCAGAGGGATCTCATTAAGCTACTCAGTTGGAGTGCAGGTTTCTTTGTTAGTATTTCAAGCCAGGGCTTTCTTCATCTGGAACTTATATAGCTTTATAAGCATATCCAAAGTTAGATTATTCAAACTGCAAATCTCTAATGTTCCAATTTTCCAAAGTTCCACATACAAAAGGAAACATAAGAAAAATCACAGCACCAGTTCAACACCAGCAATTTTAGGCAACACAAGCACATCCCAGAGTCAATTTTGATTACTGCAGCAGTTTATTCTCTACAGACTGATGTGACTGTTTCAGAATATTTTCAAACTAAAACAGTGCATCCCAAAACCATTTAAAATTACCATAGTACTATGCTGCCTCTTAGCCTATCTTAAGATAGCACTGCCTTCACAATTTCAGCATTTTTTCTAAAATGGTATATTCAAAATTCATATAATTATTCACCTAGTCAGTGACTTCATGAGGACAAAATCAAAGTAAACTTTTATTAAACTTGTTTTGTGTCCTGTGAAAAGTCAATGTCTAAAATGTTATTTCTCCAGTGAATTAAAAAGAATTGTATTTCAGAAACGGTGATTTCATTTGACTGGACAAAGATCCACCTTACTTAACTTAGGTTAGATTATTAACCTAATCTCTAACAGGACAGTCTTGCAAGATTTAGAACACTCATTTTCAGGACATGGTTTATAAATCAGAGCTAATTTTATAGATATTATGAACCAAAAACTTTATCTTCTAGCTCTTGAAGGAAACGTGAAAAGAATGAATGATAAGACCTGATTAATATTTTTAAAAACCTAAAAATATAAATTTTTTAAGTTTCTCAATAGAGATAAGTAAAATAAAAGTATCTAGCTTAAAGAAAGAAATAAACCTAGCTTAATAAAGAAATGTAGTTATATCTTAATAAAACGTCACAAAGCTAATTTATTTGGTTCTCAGCAATCTCAATTGAAATTATATCAAAAGAGTTTTAGGATTAAAAATGATGACAATTAGAAATTCTAGAAGTTGTGAGCTGTCAAAAATGATTATTTTCTCAAATAAATAATAAATAAGTATCTGGGACATATTTACAAATAACTGATATTATAATCTAAATATATTTTAATATTTGTTCAATAAATTTTTTAAAACTATATTTATAACTCTCTCTGCCATCTTTAGTAAGAGATGTTGAAACTAATTTGGTCCTCTCTTGATAATATACTGTTAGCATTGAGAGCATCAATTATTTAATTCCTCTATAAATATAGAAAAAAAATATTCGTGTAATAGGAAAAAATGGCTTGATTAGTAGTCTCCTCACAGATTGTTTCTCATCCTTGGATAATCATTTCCTGCTTTATATATATCTATTTGTTAAACTTTTTGACATATATAACCAAGAAAGTCAGGTAGGAATCTTTATGTGACTAGCTACGCCTAAAAAGGGAATCCATTGGTTTATGCAATGCAAAGCTTTTAAGGACTAAACTGTAGGAAGAGAATAATGCAGTCAGGCCTCACAAAAAACTGGAGTCCCGGGGGAGGACTGAAGGTAATTTTTTTTTTTTATCAATTAGCAAAATGACTATTACTATTTTCCAGCTTGCATATACCTCTTATCTTGTATATCACGTTGAAAATCAGATGGGTTTTTGTTGACCTAAGAATGCCCACAAAGGCTTATTCAAAATATTTACTTGATCTTCAGAATAAATAATAGGTTAAAAAAAAAAGTCATAATGAAGATAAACCATGCATTTTTGTTTGTATGCATTTTATTATGACCATTCAGAGACTTTAAAAAGAAGGTAACTTCTTTAATTTTCCTTTATTATTTCCCAAACTAGATCTTAGCCTACTCTGTCCTAGGGGTGGAGATCACAGATGAAAAGAAAAGAGAAAGAAGGGATAATTATGTTTATCTTTTACATTCCTAAAAGTAAATTTCTGGTAATTTAAGAGGTTTCCATTCATATTTTGACCATAAAGGCATTTAACACAATTGACTTTAGCACAGCTCCCTGTCTAATGTGACAACTTTTAAACTTTTATCATTAGTAGGATCAGAAATCCATACTGCTAGATGAAACTCTCTATTGAAAGTTGGGTTAGAGCTCCTACCTTTTTAATTTTTCTTTGGTGGTGTGGGGAAGGGGAAAAATATCCCCCTTCCTTCTTCTAGTTCTTTTGGCTGGCCAAATAATCAGATTAGCAGAAAGGCAGATTGATAAGAGAAAATCAAATTTAATCTTGTGTGCATGGGAACCCCACATATGTGGGAGAGTCAGAGACTCCACATACATGGAGGTTCAGAGACAGAAACGGGGATTGAGGTATATAAGGCATCCTCTGCTAGGGATGAGCTAATGCATCTTGGTGGCTTCAAAGGATCATTGCAGGATGATAAGAACAGACTTTTAGTAAATAAAAGTTTACCTCGCCTTATGGATAAGTCAAAAAAACAAAAAACAAAAAACAAAAAACTCCAATAATCTCTTATGGCAAGGCCTCTAATTCAAATTCTTCTAGATAATTAAGGAGAGGGGACAGAAGTTTCTCTTGAGCCTGAAGCTAAAATTCTTTAACTCAAAGTAATCTGCCTATCAGTGAGGCACATCTTGAGGTGGCTCATTCTGGACCTCCACAGTGGCTTGCATGCTACAGGAACTTGAAGCAATAACCAAGACATTCAAGTATATTACAAGAAAGCCTATTAGGCTGGGCCCAGCTCTGGACTAACTTATTTCTGAAAATGAAACAGAGGAGAGTGAAGTCTGTTTAGGTCTGCATCTGCTTACTATTTGAAAGCAAAAAAAAAAAAAAAAAAAAAAAGACTGGAAGAAAAAAACTACCTACCTAACTTGTTAAAAAATTATTATTCCTGTTGACATTCAATATTATATTAGTTTCAAGTATACAGCGAAGCAGTTAGACATTTATATCACTTATGAAGTGATCCCCCCTTAAGTCTAGTACCCATCTAGAACCATACATAGTTCTTACAATATTACTGTCCGTATTTCCTATTTTGTAGTTTACATCATTGTGACTACTTTGAAATTGCCAATTTGTACTTTTTAACTTTAAAAGTATAGTTAACCATGGGCAAGTGTGGCTCAGGTCCAGTCTTGAATACAGGATTAGCAACTTACCGTCCCTTAAGAGGTGAGAGCTAGGAAGAGGAAGGAACATAGTACCCTGTGGACCAAATCAAACCTTAATTTGGCCATAAGAGGCTTCTCATCATAATTAATCTACCATCTCCCTTATAATTTGCTGTACTCTTAGTATCACTATTATAACATGTGTTCATTGTCCATTTTTACTAATATTCTTGAATCTCTTTCATCTACTAGCTCTAAAGACTAGAATGAGGAGATTCTTGTTAATAGATCCCAACGATGCCTTAAAATCCCCCCATAATCTTGCCTGGAGTATGGACTCAGATACTGAAGAAATAGAAAGCCATGGGTTTATTCAAACATATTTAGAATTAAAAAAAAAAAATCTATCACGAATATTTAATATCTTTGAGTGCCTAATTATAATATCTTTTCATTTTCATTTCTCAGACTCAAGTGCACTGATGGAAATGAGAGATAGCTATTTTACAGAAAATGTCAAAATAAGACACTGTGAAAGGTATATAAAGCTGTTAATGAACACTTTGACTGTTTTTACTTGGTCCATGTAGATATTAACTGGAAGTTCTTGAAATGAATCTATTTTATTGCAAGCTTGATTATGGACACATCCCTAAATTATTCTATCACAAAAAGACAGTTTATACTTAATGAAAGAGGCCACTTATTTAACTGCTAATTATTTCTAGAAACCCTTTTAACCTACTTCCCTGTTAAAATGGAAACAGGTAAAAACATGCTTTCACAGATCTTCAAAGGAATACATTTCTGCTTTCTATAGGAGGGAGAGTGGGATGAATGAGTCAAGGCTTTCCTCCCACAGGCCTAATTTCTTCCTATCAAGCCTAGAAATTAAGATGTATAAGTACTGTGCTTATAAAAAGCATTTTCTCATGGAAGTGCCTGCTGCCCTAGAGACCACCAAGAGATCAGAGAGAGTAGTCACCAGAATAGAAAGCCATGTGACTTCAGCGTCTGTGTTGTTTTCCCTGTAATGTTGCATATATTCCTGACTTACATGAGGAGGCTGTGTTGTTGGCATTCAGAGGGGAGGCCCAGAAATAACTTGAGGAGTAAGATAGCTGTTTTTTGTGTTTTGTTTTTTTTTTTTCCGTGTTTCTTTTGAGGGCCAGATAATAGTTTTATTCCTTCCTTTAATTAAAGGGTCCTTTGTTTACACTATTTCTAAAGTTAGAGGAAAAAACTTTTAAATATGACTGTAATACTGATAATATTGATAAAAAATGTCTACTGATAACTCTAATCCTGAATATCTCTTTACTTTCTGAGTAGAATAAAATTATCATTAAAAAAAAATCTAAGAATTTTTTTTGTTACAGGTAGCTAGTAGAGATTGTGTTTTTTGTTATTTTCTCAAGAATAAGGGTTCTTTTCCTATTTTAGTAACAATATAATCTATATGAAATTACTGAGATGTTTTCCTTCCCCTCTCCCCCAGTGAGTATTTTATACTTACAGTGCACCTCAATTCGACTAGTCATATTTCAAGTGCTCAGCTGTTGCAAGTGTCTGGCTAGTGGCTGCCATATTGAACAACATAGCTACCTCTATGGAGTTACAAAAGTCTGTTAATTTTTTGGAATTATATGTGGATTTGTGGTTTCTCATAGATTTTGCTTGGTCCTTAGGAAGGTAAATTTATCACAGGCTATGTTATAAGATTGGGAATTTTAAAAAATGTTTCTGCGTCCATGTTTACTTAGTAACACCTAGGTCAGTTAAATCCAGGACACATTCAAGTACATTGCCACCTAATAAATGCTTTCTATTGTCAGCCTAAACCTTAGAATTTGGATACCAGTCTCTATTATTGTGCACGAAAGTACTTTCTACTTGGATCAGTTTGATAAATTGGCATTTCATTCCTGATCTTTCTACCTACAGTTATTCGGCTGACCCCAAATCAAGATTTATTATCAGTCAGCCCAATTTTTTCCTTCTAAGCAATCATGGAGAGTAACTGCCTGCTATTCCCTAGGGAAAGTCTTAGTAAACTGATTATTGATAAAGTTTCCTCTTCAGAACCCACAGCTCCTTAATCCCCATCAAAGTAGCCTGAGCAAAGTCATTTTTACCCATCAGCAGATTCTGGCCAGTCCAGTACGCAGGCTAAGCCAGCCACTACTCCTCTGTGTGATCTGGAGGATCCAAAAAGCCTTCACTGGCTCCTAACTAGTTCTCATTTTTTCAAAAACAATCCCTAATATTCCCCACATTGACAGTTCACCTTATTCCAGACTTTACTGAAAGACAAAGTGTAAGATAACATATTCAACTCACTGGTATGTATTCAGTATAGTCCAGGGACTGAGTAATAGAGAACAATTAATTTTAGATTATTAAAAGGGAGAAAATGAAAGAGAACATAGGCTTTCTTGGATGCTACAATTAGGAATAGTGATGACAGGGAGAGTTGGAGGAAAACTAACGACCTGGAATAGATATGGGGTCAGAAAAGAGGATGACCAATAAAAAATACATAAAGGAAGAGCACTATTTTATAATTTTATTAAGGCTACATTTTTCTAATTGATCTGAAGTTGGGGATGGTTTGAAACATTTGTTTATTCATGAGGATTACGTGTTCTGCCTTATAAACTAGATTCTGATATTCTTAAAATGGAACTTATTAAGGAACTGAATAGGTAACCTTTTGTTTAATGTAGAAAAAAGTAAAATCATTAAGTCTACTTTAATACAGTGTTATTTTGGTAATAAATTTGTCAATAATTTGTTACATAAAAATTGGGCATTTTCCTATGACTTTTATAGAAATTGGGCTATCTCTTTATTATTTTTTAATGAGATACTGAATGCTCACTTTGGGAAAATGTTCAGGGAATCCTATCTTGAAGTATAATTTTAATGTGTCAGAAACTATAATTTGTGCCAGAGAACCAAATGATAGAGTCCATTGTGAGATTTTAAATACATTCTTAATGGCTTCTAAATCCTTTTGTGAACTACATTAGTGTGAAATGTTATTTATCTAATCAAATAGCGCTATTATTCACAATAGGAAATGCACACCATCTCTGCTGAGAACAGGATAGAGCATCTAGGGTAAAGAACACAGCAGAGCTGGTATTTATAAGTGCAGATTAAAAAAAAAAAAACTGAATGAGTTTGACTCTCTCTTTTATGCCTAAACTCACAAAATGGAATCCATAGCAGAATTAGTTATCCGAATTCCTTTTCACATTTCACATTCCCTTTCAGAAGCTCCACAGCTGCTCAAACAAATAAATTCTGCAATAAAGAGGTTTTGGAGGAAAATGCAGAACTGCAATCCAGGCTGCTACAGAGTCCTTTCCTTTTTACTTACACAAGAGGCATAATCCAGAGAGATGATACGTGGCTGTAAGAGCATGCTGAAATGTTGAAAATGCTGCTCAAAGCACAGCATCTTTATGGAGTAGAATCTTAGTAGGAATTAATTTTGCTTCTTAAAAGGAGTTATTATATGCATGGGGATGGTGGAACAACAGAAGGTAAAATCTGTACCAAATAAATGATATAATAGTTAGAACCCGGGCTCTGAAATCTGAGAGTTTTAAATGTCAACTTGACTACTTGCTAACTGCGTAAGAGCAAACATGCATTGTTCCAAGGTTGTTTCATGTATTAATGTGCACAATCGTTACAGTTCCTTTTGAAATAGCTATTATTCTCCATTTGAAAGATGAGGAAACAGGAGAAGAGACTGTCACTCTCCCACAGGTAGGAAACAGAGGCTGGTTTAAATGTGGGCAGATGATTGCAGAGTCTGGGATCTTAGCAAACGTGTAGTAAAGGCAAAGAGGCTGCTTCTTCTTATTTCAGTTAATTAACCTTTCTTTTCTGTTTTATCAACTGTAAAATGGAGATAAATATAGGACCTACCTCATGGCGTTAAATGAGAGCATAAATAAATTTAGTGAATTTAGCACAGGGCCTGACACCCAGTAAATACTCGTAAATGTAGTTTATCAAAGGTATGCCTTTCCTCCAGTCAGTCTCTAGAGAGCAATTTACCTCTAAATATTAATTAGTCAGGGTCACTAAATCTGTTCATTGGCTCAAACTTTCACAGCATTTCATTTTAAACATAGTTGACAAATGTCTTGAACAGGTGTCATCTGATATTACAACTGTCAACTGTTATCATTGCACCTGTGGTGGTGAAAATGTCAACATGGTCCATGGGGTGATTAATAATGGAGCAAAGAATAAATCACTCAGAAGCATGAACCAACACTCTTATCAGGTGGAATGATCACCTGGACTGATTACACTGAAGGGCTGGATATATTCAAAGCAAACTAGATCTTATGCCAGGTGGCAATCTTGAAATTATGCTTCTGTAAGTCATCACTCTGATGACATGAATTCTAGTGAGGGGGCTGAAGGAACTGTATTTATGTGCACCTGCTATTTTGCCTTTAGCTGACAAGCGATATGGAGTTTTAAAAAGAAGTTGCCCAAATAATACACTCTGAAATTTCATTATTGGTGTAAATCCCAAGGAATATTTAATAAAATATACAGGTTTTACACTGGGTTTTCTTATTACAAATGATTTGGGGGAAAAAAAAAAGTCAAGACATATATACATATGTGCAACCAAAAAAAGATGTGTAGACAATGAGAAATATGACAACTTCATAAAATAATCCATTCTAAAATTTAGATCATACACTTAAATGGCAATATACTCTAATATACCATTTCCAGTCTTTAGGGAGATAGAGTGATTGGTGGCTCAGAGCACTGACCCTGGAGCCTGATGGCCTGGTCTCAAACCTTGGATCTGCCACTTATTAGCCATCTAATTTTAAGCAAATTACTTAAATTCTCTTTGCCTCAGTGTCTTCAAATATAATTGATAAATCATAATAGTATCTACTTTTAGGTTGTTTTGATGATTCAAGAATTAACATATAAAAAAGAATTAAAAAACCATTTAGAATAATTTCTGGGTATTTTTTAAATAAAATAAATTTGTTCAACAGTTTTTTATTTTTATCTTAAAAAAATGTAAGTGGGTAGTGAACAGGTACATTAATACACTGAGAAAATATTTTATCTGTTTAAGGCAACCAGGGTGCTATTTACTTTTTAACTGGTATTTCTGTAATTTTTTAATTGCTCCAACAGAGTACCTCATATGCCACTAAGAAAAACAAATGCCAAATGGAACTTGAATAAGAGAGTTAAACAGTAATCAAATTTATAGAGGTAGAAGAATGGAAGATATGGTTTAATTTATTATTCTTCCTTGATAAAGCAAAGAGCAATGTAAATACTCATATTGAGAGATTTAATAAAAATAAATGTGAAGTGGTTTTTGTAAGATGCGATTATCATTAAGTGTATAATTACAAATTAAGAAATTACTATCTAGTCAGCAGTCTTGAGAAAATGATTTCATTATATTTTGAAGGGAAAGACAAAATAAATTTTAGGTTAACACATAATGTCACTACTAAAACAAAGTCAAATTATCAAGCGAAGAAAACAACATTATTATTCTCTTTGGTTATAGAGCTGATTTTGTTCTGTAGCATTGCATTTAGTAAAATGCAATAATTTGGGAAAAAAAGAATATTACAAAATATATGAATTTTGATGACAAACGTAATTTTCTAATTAATTTATCTGCTTGAAGCTGATTGATAATGAATGGCAAGGTTGCTTATTTTCATTCTAAAGACCCAAACCAAAATGATAACTAAAACAAAAATGAATAATTTTACATACAGTAGTTCCCCCTTATCCAAGGAAAATCTATGTTCCAAGACCCCCAGTGGATGCCTGAAACCATGGATAGTACCAAACCCTATATGTACTTTTATTTTTTTTTCTTCTGTACATACATACCTATGTTAAAGTTCACAGCTTCTGTTTGGTATCTTCAAATTTCTCATATCACCATATTTGTACTTTAGGGTCATTATTAAGTGAAATAAGTGTTACTTGAACACAAGCACTGCGATACCACAACAGTCGACCTGATAACCTAGAAAGCTACTAAGTGAGAAACAGGCAGGGTGTATGTAGTATGAATACACTGGACAAAAGGGTGATTCATGTCACTGGAGGATGAGCAGGACAGTGCAAGAATTCATCATGCTATTCAGAATGGCGTGTTATTTAAAACTTACAAATTGTTTATTTCTGGAAACTTCCATTTAATATTTTTAGACTTCAGTTGACCATGAGTAAGCTTTAGCAAGACAGGATGCCAATTGCTTTTCTTAGCTAGATAACAAGTGGAAAGCCCCCTTAAGTAGGTATGCTATGAAGACTCACTCTAATGTTCTCTCTATAAATACTGTCCTGGAAGAAGTTTGCATAATGATCATTCTTTTTGCAGGAACTTAACAAAAGTGCCTGATTCTCACTATGACTGTGGCCTCAGAAGGTAATAGACAAATCTGATAAGAAGCTCTGTCTTTCCAGAATGAAAAAATCACACCCAAATCTCTTGCAGCTAGAAAAGCCCAATGAAGTAATAGATAAATCGAAGAGTGCTAAAGAAATGATGAGGGGCAGAGGCAACACCAGACAGTTTACCCAAATACAAAGATAAAAACAGAAAAAAGTATTTATTGGTCCCACTGGTGACAACAACTTTAGCTGCTCAGATAGTCTTCTGTGGTCACCTCGTAAGTGGGAAAGCATATGTGTGAATTGAAATATTGACAGCACAGTGGCAGAGGATAGGAGTCAAGGAAGCATTAACCTGAAGGCCTTGCAATATATATATGAGCATCTTCACTGAGAGAAACACTGGATACTCAACCCTTAGATTTACCAGAGCAAGATAATATCCTTGCTAGTGTGGAACCTGGGGCTTATTCTCACTCCACACCATTAAAACATTCCATCAATCCCAGATTACATGCACCAATAGCCCCTTCACCATTTTGAGCATAACATAGGACAGAACACATCCTGTCCTCTCTCAATTTAAGTACACTCCCTGGATTCTCTAAGCACTTAAAAGAAAGAAAATTTGATTGTTGGAGAGAAATAAACTGGATTTCTGAACTTCCCGCTATGACCAACACACTTGGGGGATTAAATTTAGAATATTATACTCCCATTTTTTGGGGTGCTCTTTTCTAGAGATTAGCACCCTATTATGATCCAGGGGTTAAACCTGGCCTGCTATCTGTTGTTTGTAGCCTGTGAGCTAAGAATGGTTGCAATAGTCTTAAATGGTTATATTTTAAATGGTTATGTAATACCTACATAATAGCCTTAGATTTTCTCTTTACCCCCAAACCAAGAATTTACTATTTTTCCTTTTACAGAGAAAGTTTACCAATTCCTACCATAATTACACAAAGTAAGGGTTATAACCACTAGAAGAACAATTTAATAAGTTGCTTAAATCTAGATATTGTGATTTTCTGCCCATTAAAAACTTTATTAGAAATTTTATAAAACAGGTCATTACATGGATGGTATTGAAGCATACAGCTCTTTGACTTTAAAATATGAGATAATTAATATATTGAATTGATTTATAATAGTAGTCATATCATTAATGACTCTGGAAGGTACCAATTTCTATTTTTCATGTAATAGTAAAAACAAGAACTCAGTGACTATCTGGGTAAAATAGCTAATACTCCAACACTAAGGAGGAAGATTTTTATTTTCATTGTAAGGTTAGCATTTTCCAACAATAACTTACAGATCATTACTGGCTCATAAGTTGTTAATAGCTATCATATTGAGTAATATTTGCAAAATTTTAGTATAAAAACTCAAATAGGTTTTCCCCCAAGGACTACTTAGAGACCTTCTGGTAGAACAATATCATGTTTCAGGTTTCCTTTTATAAGAGTGGATTATCTATGTTTAGGAGTCTATTCTATAGTCACAGTTCCTAAGTTTCAAATAAGGGCTACCTCCTCAACAACAGGAATGGAACATGGGATCTAGGATTCAGTCAATCAGTTATGACAATATTGAGTCTTGCTCAAGAGAAGCCATATCTGAACATTTTTATTGAGTGATTGGGAAAGGCAATTTTTAAAAATCTCTCTCTTCAATGGCCCTACCATCACTTCTGTAGAGAGCTTGGCATTTATATTTTAATAAATAAAATTCTATTTAGAGGGCTTTTTCATCAACTTTGTATTTACAAGTTTGTCTTTGTGTATTATATTACTGAAGAATCATTCTTAGATAATATTATACCATGGGTACTAGAATAAATAACAAATTATTTATGGCTCAAAATTTTTCAGAAACACTCGCTACCTACTGTGAGCACCACATAAATATTGTTGATGAATTGCCAAGTAGAAAAGGAAAAAAAAATGAACAGTACACAAATTCACCTCATGTTATGGAATTCAGAAGATATCCCCCTTATACATAAATCATAGCTTACAAAGCAGTAGAGTTCTTTCACTCTGCTACAATGCAGCAATTATCAGTAGTGTGCAATTTAGAAGCCAAAAAAGATAAGTAGAATGTTAGGTTCTGCATTTTTCAAAATAATAAAAGAATTTACCTAAAATGTATTTCTAAAATTGAAATGTATTCAGAAATATTTCCTATGTAGGAAATATGAGAGATAATTAAAAGAATTTTGAGGTAAGCATTGTCTTAATAATTATTTTCAATATTTAACAAAGGGATATAACTACATGTAAATAATTTTGTTCAAATGAATTATTTGCCTCTGTCACTTCACAGTAGCTATCCTTGTTTCACTGTTTCTTATCACCGTGTTTCCTCATCTAAGCCTTGTTCAGTCATCTATGAAGTGGAATTAACAAAAAAGGATATTCCTCTACATATCTCTTATTAGATCCTTGTAAGGATTAAATGGATTAATGTATCTGAAGTCCTTAAAAAAGAGCTGGAGACATAGTAAGTTCTCAAAATGTTAATTTTAGTATCCTCGCCATCAATTCTTTATATAAGTTATTTGTATAAATAGAAGTAATACTTTCTGCTGTGTTTTTATCCCCCACAAAATGCTGGTAGGTATAATCATTATGGCTACCATCTAGCCAGTGGTGTGCTATTAAATGTTTAACCACTGACTCTCCTGGTGGGGAGGAGGAACCCCAGTTTATAGTGTTTGCTCATTTCATGTGTAAACTAGCCATGAGACACCTTTGAAGTGGAGTTGAGGCAAGAATGAGCACAGCCGGCTCCGACAGGACAGTAAAGCATCCTCTACACACTATCGTGTCCAGCTCTCTCCTGTTTCTCTCACACAGAAATGTGTGTTTATCAATCAAGACGAACGTACTTTGCGATGAAAGACTTGGTGACAGAGAAAAGAGTTATGAATATCAGTGTATGCAGGAATCTGTATCAGACCCTCAGTGTGGAATTTTTGTCACAGCTGACCTATGCATATTAAGCTCTTGTAATGTGAGTTAAATAGTAGAATGAGCAAGCGACTTTTTTGTGAATTTCAAGAACAAAATTAAGAAAATCTTTACAACATTCAACAAGAATCCATAGAAATATATCATTTGAAAAGCACTGTTCTGGCCTCTCTGGAGAATATCTATAATGACAGGATATTTCCTTTCTCCTCAACTAGCTTACATCTTTATTGAGGTAATAGAGATAGACATATAGTAAGTTATAAATATTAAAGAGGTGATCCACAATGCTATTTAAGAAAATGTCCAAGGATAAACCCAATCTTCATAAAATTGAAAGTTATTTGTAGGAAACTTTTTAAATCACTTAAATTACTTATAACAACTCAAAAAGGCATATTTTTTAAGTCTAAACAAAATTAAGCAGGAAACAACACCTCCTCCTTCTGAATATTTTTCAATTCTTTAAACCAATAAGGAGATGCACTTTTGAGATTGTCATTCTATGGTTCAAACCAAAACACTCATATTCCATTTGACCTTGGCCTCTGTGGAATCCTAAGCAGTTAGCTACCTAACTTTGAAGCTGAGTCAGAGAGTGATTTAATAATAAAATACCCAGGTGGCAAAAAGAAGAGTGTGGTCTGAAATGATAGCTATGAGATATATTTACAGATCATTCGTATTCACTAGAGTATTATTTATAAGAGTAAAAGATTTTTACAACCTAACTGTCCATAAACAGGGGAGTTGTGCATGATGATAGAGAAAAATAATAGCAATAGTGAATGAACACTTGGGGATTGTTGTTATATGCCAATCACGTTGCTGTGAGCTTGTCCCAAATTCCTTGTGGCCTAGCACATTGTCTGGCACATTTTAATACCAAATAAATATTTGTGGAGTAAATGAAAAATAAGCCTTCACATCTATTCATCCCATGTTTTAAGTAGGGGTTCATTAGTTTCACTAGGTGATAATTTTTAAGTAGCAGGCCTCATGTGTGTTCAGTTCATCAAATATCAGTATCTGGCATATTGCCTGGAAAATAATATTCAATACATAATAGTCAAATAAATGAAAAAAATGAGTGGAATATTTGAATAATAAGTAATAATGCTGCAAATGCACCTTTGTTAGATTTGCTTAATGGAATATAAGAGATAGAAATGTTCTAAGACTGGAAAAAAGATATAATTGAAGAATGTTTATCAAATCAAAATGCATTGTCTAAATAATTAGGAAATAATTATATTTTACAAGACAGAGTACTCATATAAAAAATTACAGGATTGTATGAAATTGTTTATTTTAATAAATGATACTTTGAGAACAATGTTAAAATAACAAAAAAATGTTGAAATAATACATATCAGAACAGGAAGAACTGTTAAACTCAGTCAACAACTTTAAAATTATAGAGAATTCATTGGGAGCCAATCCAAACCATTGTTCTCACTGTGAACAACCTCTATGCGTACCGCATTGGAGGGATGTCACCTGTGCATGTGTGGAGGCTGAATAGCAACTCATTAAAGGCTTTTAAAAACATGTGTAGCAATACTGTCACTGTTAAAAGTTTCTCTTCAAGTTTTCACCTTTTACATCCTTTTACTTTGTAAAATCATAGCAGTGGTGCTGAGAAAAATAATCACCCAAAGAGTTTTGAAATCAGAAGCAATGGAAAAAAACCTTAGCTTAAGCTTAGGAGTTCTCCAGACTCAAAGTCATTAGGGTGTGGAATTATACATCCTCTGTGGTTTGCAGGTAAAAATGATTTCTCAAAAATTTTCCAAGAATAAATTCACAACATATAAGTCACAGAGTTAAATGCACTTGAAACAAGATGTAACTCTATTTTCAGATTATTTTAAAGAAACATTTAATTAATTAAATTATCATTTCAATGACTCCCAATGATTGGCAAAGGGTAATAGTTTAAATCCAAGCACATGATGATGTTGGCCTTTTAGCCTTTGGAAACTTACTTAAGCCAAAGACATTCTGATGTGCTGCCGTAGAATCTTCTCCCCTAGGGTCTGAAAGCTACCTCACGTTGGTGTTCAGTGCATGTTTGCTTAGATTAAAACAAAGTCAAGTTAGTTGCTCTCAACAATTTTAATTAAAGGTATTAAAGCAATTGCTATTTGTCTGTTTAAACCATTATGTGGACCTGATTTATAAGCCTAATTTATTAAAAGTGTATTTTGTGTCTGAATTATTTTTGAATTAAAAATTAAATTAAAAAAACAAAATGATGGCAATTGTACTGAGACATAAATACATTTGTAATTTTAATGGCAGCATTTATATGTATGAAAATCAGAGTTTATGAGTGGAATTTGTAGACTAAAATGAAAATTAAATTGAGATGAAATTTGTTCTACATGATCTTTACCCCAAAAACACTGTTGGGAAATACATTTAGAGAAAGCTTGGAAAGCTACGTTTCTTGACTTATTTTTTCATTTACTCTTTTAGTTGATTTTTCATCTCCCCACTAACTTTTGGCAATGATTCTGACATAATATGATGATGAAATTTAATTCAAATTAGCTTTGAAGTTCTCCAAGAAGATCTAATTTTATCTCAAAGAAATGTTAAGTTTTCAGACAGATTTTATTATACAAAAAAGACACAAGCCTTTATTGAATATCTCCCAATGTAAGGGAAAACTGCACAAAATGGTTGTCTTTATTGACAATTAGCATTATTTCTTTAAATATATTACGGCAACAAGTCCAAAGAAATGAAGCATTTTTTCAGTCATAAAGGATAATTGTGAACAAATTTCTCAATAACATGGATAGATGTTTTATTTCTATTGCATTTTATGGCTTTACTGTGAAAAGCAACATATAGACTTCTAAATAAAAAATGTGTTCAATCATTTCTATTTATTTAATATTAAAAATAGAAATAATCTATACATTTTACTGTTTGCCTAAAAATTCCATTCTGTAGAGAAAGTTTACTTTCTGAACCTTATATTTAGTTTGCTTTGTAAGACCTATATTGACTTTTGCAGCATTTGATTGTTTAGTAATCACTTCTGATTATTCTGAAATAATTTGGTGCTTTGCTATAGTGAAAACTAAGGATTATCTTCACCTTGACCATTTAAATCTAACGAATGATAAGTGTGCATGTTCTTATGCAACTTTAAGTTTTACTCTATGACTTTTCATTTTTACTGTTATTTATGTGATATAACAGTTACAAAATATAATGAAAATAACCAAAAATCTAATATATTACTTCATTTTTTTGGTTAGACAGAGAAGGTAGTATTACTTAAAGATATGTGTCTGAAGATTTTATTTCTGGGTACTCATAATCACTGCATCTTAGAATTTAAGACCTATGCCATCTACATTACTTCTTCCTTGAAGTTTGTGTCCCTGTGCTGCATGCTCAAATGACCATAAAACATCTTCTTGCTTACCAAAGTGACAAAACAATTGCTATCTCATTAGGTAGTTATTCCAAAATATAAAATCTTCCTCAATAAAATCCCATTAATTCAAAATGATATAATTACCAATCATGAATTGAATAGGAAAAAAATGGGAAAAATATAAGAGAATCCAATTGGTGGCTGATTACAGACTAATTTATCAAAATGTAAATCCTTTCTGTTTGAAAAATAATCTAAAGGATTCCACTTACAATAACAACAACAAATATTAAATTCTTAGGAAAAGCTAAATACGAAATATGCAGAAATACATCTGAAGAAAAGTTTAAGACTATCCTGAAAGACATAAAAAAAAACATGAACAATTAGAAGGTATATACGCTTTTGAAAACAAAGCAATGGTTTTTCTTAGTGTATTATAATTTTCAATATACTTTCGATTAAATTCTAACAGAAATATTTTAACTCACCAAAATAATACTAAAGTTATGTGGAAATTTGTGTAGCCACTATGTAAAACAGTATGGAGTTTCTTGAAAAAGATTAAAAATAGAACTACCATATGACCCAGAAATTCCACTTCTGAGTTTTTATCTGAAAATATCTAAAACATCTTTTGAAAAGACATGTGCACCCTTATGTTCACTGTGGCATTATTTACAATAGCTAAGATATAGAAGCATCCTAAGTGTCCATTGATAGACAAATAGATAAATAAGATATGGTACATATGTATAATGGAATATAACGCAGCCATAAAAAAAGAACAAAATAGGGCCATCTGAGACAACATGAATAAAACCTAGAGGCAATTATACGAAATGAAATAAGTAGGACAGAGAAAAACAAATACTATATGATTTCACTCATATGTGGAATTAAAAAAAAAACAAAATAAACAAAACAGAAACAAACTCAGAGACATAGAGAACTGATGGTTGTCAGATTTGGGGTCAAGTAGAATGGGTGAAAACAGAAGGGAAGATGTATAAATTTCAGTTATAAAAAGTCACAAAGATATAAAGTACAGCATAGGGAATAATGTCAACAATGTTACAATAACTATGTATAACAATGTATACCAGACACTAGGGTGATCACTTTTGTAAGTTATTTAAATGTCTAATCACTATTTTATACACCTGAAACATTATTATATGTCAACTGTAATCACAAAACAAACAAACAAACAAACAAATAAATAAATAGATAGACAGATACATAGATAGATAAATGAATGAATGAATGAATGAATGAATAATAAAATAAAGCATGAGGCCCTTCGAGAATTGTTAACATATTTGTTTAGTGCACAAAATAGCACATGAACATAATGGGAATGAAAGAGATGTAATCAGCTAGTATCTGGATGAGACTTAAACTTTAAGGGATGGGTCCCCATAAGAGAAGAAAAGGAAGGGGAAGCATCTACATGAGAAAACTATACATAACTTGCACATTTCACAGATATAACTTTTACTTCACTAGACAAATTCAATTAGACAAGTTTAGTGAGTATAAGCAATAATGTTGGTACACAATGCACTGATATCCGTAAATTGAGCTACAGATCACTTAAAGAATTTAATTAAGACCTCACAGCTAACAAGGAAAGACCCATCTCTCAATCTAAATCTCTTTTTACCGAGCATGATAAATCCACAGTTTATAGGGAATTGAAAAAGTAATGGGATGGTACGATGGTTTACTCTCCCAAAAAAATGGTATGAAATTATACTGCCAGTTTTATTATTTCTCACTTATTTTTGCTAGTAGCAAATATTAGTTTTCATAAATAAAACTGTAATCTTTTTAGCAACAATCAATTCCAGTGGTAAGCTTGGAAAGTGACAAACTGCTTAAGCTTCCTACCTTAGCACATTTTCCAAGTGCCATCAGCATACAGCAAGAATTCTATTACTGCCCAATAAACCATAGCATGGTCTTAAACAACTTGGCATGTTTTAATAGTTTAACTATTTAAAATCCCATCACTTATCTCTTCTTGAGATGCTTTTGCCTTTCTAAAATATATTTTATTACTTTAAAAACTTCTCCATGTGCAAGAATAAGTGACTTAGAATACATTAATACCTAATGCATGTCATTTATACATATATTTACAATCTTTTTGCCTCGAATCATCTAAACGGTCATTTTTTATGTAACATGCCAAGTTATATTTTACTTTAATGGAGGCAATAAAAATACAAAATTTGCCACAATTCTGAGATTGCAAATATTTTACGTAATGATTTTCTATAATAGTAATGTAGATTGAACAGAAATAAATCAGTATTGCTCTTTCAAATTAACACTTCAACAATTGTGTTAAAAACGGATCTTTACTGATCTTTATGGTACCTTTTACTGTGCCTCTTAGCAACTCAGAATTCAATGCTTCCTGTCTTGATTACCTAGTTCAAAGGATCAAACCGCATGATGAGGTCACAATATCTCTCTTGGGTTTTTTAATATTGGTAAGTTGGCAATACAGAATATAGAAATACAGAGAGAAAGGTGTAAAATCAAATGAGAAAAATGAGCTGCTTTAATATTTACTGTGTATTTTTCAACCATAGTAACTATTCTAAAAGATCACTTACCTCTTTTTTTTCTTAATATTGTATTACCATAAAACTTCTTCATAGAGTAAGAAAACAGGTAACTAATACAAATGTAGTAGTATTTGACATCATATGTATATGGACAGATAGAGACAAGAATAACAATCAGTGGGTAGATATGTGTATGTTGTTAATGGCCAATGTCAGTTCTTGTTTTCCATCACCCATCTCATACTAGTTGATGTTTATTTTCAGCATCACCTGTATGTATCTCAATGATGTCCAGAGTACAGTTAAATAGAAACTACTGAACTTTAGTAAGCCCTTTCAAGGAAATAATTTATAATATATACCAAGATATTTCAAATTTAATATACCTTGGCTAAATAATTTCACAATCAGTAAGCTATCTGAAGGAAACAGCCAGAAATTCCAAAGATATTTTTCAAGGAATTGTTACTTAAATTTTTTTTAAATTATGGCCTTAAATACATTTTTTTTATGATTCAAAGGGATTTAATGTAAATATTCTATATTAAAATTACTTCTCAACATTCATTAAACAGGAAAAAGAAATGTTCATAATACAATAGATTAGGCACATGAAACATCAAACAAATTACTGAGTCAGAGATCGCTGTCACTATCTTCATGTATTGTCTGTTTCTGAATTAAGCTTTCATGTCTTTATACAGATTTTCTGTAAAACCCCATCCAGTTCACTTACCCACTTGTACGCACCCTGTACACACCCACTCCAGCGTGGAGAAGGCTTCTGTTCACATTTACTATACAAAGGGAATTTGTTGAGGAGGGGTGGGGGAGTGAGGGGGCATCGGCTGGAGGAAGCATGGTTGTTCATTGGAAAATATGCAGTAGAAGGTTATAGAAAGAAAAGGCAAGGGAGGTAGGAACAGATGTTTAATTCTTGAAAACAGCATTTTTGGGAGAAAAAAAAAAACCTTAAATTTTCATCTGTGAAGCAAAACAAAACTATAACTAACTTCAAGTATTCCCACTTCAGTGTTATAATTTCCAGCCTTTGTGAAGTAAAAACTTAGGGAATGGCAACTATTTAATGGGGAAATCAAAACAAAATTAATTTGAATTTTCTTAAATATTTAAAATAGTATGCGTTGGTCATTATTTTTAAAAATCAGCTACTCACTTGGCATTGCATGACCAAAAATTTCAAAAGCACTGCACAGAAAATAAAGTAAAATGTTTAGGCATCTTCTTCATTAATAGTATAGGCCTAAAGATGTGCTTATTTTGTAATTAATGGAAGATAAGAAAGCCCCTTTAGAAAGTTTGTTTGAAAGTCAGTAATCAAATATATGCTTTGAAATGAGGTTAAAAAAATTACCAAAGTAATCATTTTTGAACATTTAATTTTAGTACCAGAGGAGATAGAAATCAGTTCTCAATGAAGTACAAAGAAAGAATATTAACAATGTTTAGTCTACTTGCCCACTAACTTTTGAGCAACAATTCCCCTAGAAAATGTTTCCTTTAAATGTGTTTATTTTCTGTTAAAAAAAAAAAAAAGCAAAAGATAAGGTCTCTTTTGCTCTAGCATTAGCTAGCAAAATAAGGAACAGCCCTCTCGGCCTTTTCAAACACTGATAAGACAATTGCAATAGAAGGCCCTTGGGTGTGGGGGCTGAGGGAGCCTAGTGGGTCTCCTTGTTCACCCTTGGTCACCAGGGAGCTGAGAAACTACCGGTCCCCAGGAGGAAGGTGGAACTGACCAATAGAAATCTGAGAATAGAGATAATGAAGATGAAGAAATAATGGTTGCATCTGAGCTCTACATAGGGCTTCAACGTTAAAGGGAAAGTAAAGATTTTAATGTTGTCGGAACTATAACTTTATAATTTCAAATCCCAGCAATGGGAGTCCACCTACCTAAGAAATTAAGAGAATATTGACTTGTATGTATGGGTGATAGCATTTTTAAAACATTTAAAATGTTTATGAATCTGTTTTTACTAATTAATACTTAGTGTCATATAAGTAGGTTGCAGAGAATACATTTTTAAAAAGTTCCCTCCCAAAGAATACATTATGCACTCTGATTCATGTCATTATGTCTAGAACAGTTCAGCAAACAGTTCTGTGCTTTGCACAGTTCACATACCATAAGTATCTGACTAAAAGCCAATGTCTATTTTTTCAATGAATCTGCCCAAGCATAAGTATTCAACTAAAATGTATTGTGAATATTTTACATTAATATTTGTAATTTGCTCTCCTCATTTGCCATATCACCTGGATTTTAAAAATCACATTCTTTTTTTCTTTTTTTGCTTTTATCACCTCTTTTCCTTTAATAGAGAATTACCAAAAATTCTAAATAAGACACTAGTGAACCAAATACAGCAACATCAACATCTTAAAAAGATTATACACCACAATCAAATGGGCTTCATTCATCCCAGGGGCACAGGGATGGTTTGACATATGCAAATCTTCCCTCTAAGATCAGGAACAAGGCAAGGCTGTCCACTATCGCCACTGTTATTCAATGTGACATTGGAAGTCCTGGTGAGTGCAATCAGACAAGACAAAGATATAAAAGGCATCCAAATGGAAACAAAGAAGTCAAATTGTCACTATTTGTGGATGATATGATTCTCCAAATAGAAAACCCCAAAGACTCCACAAGAACACTACTAGAAATGGTAAGTAAATACAGTAAAGTTTCTGGATACAAAATCAACATTCAAAAATCCGTAGTGTTTCTACGCTCTAATAATGAAGTGTAAGAAAAAGAAGTGGAAAAAGTAATTCCTTTTGCAATTATAACAAAAAAGAATAAAATACCTAGGAATAAATCTAACACAACATGTTAGGGCCTATATAATGAAAACTACAGGATCCTATTAAAAGAAATCAAGAAAATACAAAGAAATGGAAAGATACTCCGTGTTCTGGGATTGGAAGAATCAACATAGTTAAAATACCTTATTACCCAAAGCATTAAACAGATTTAATGCCATCCTATTAAAATCCCACCAGTATTTTTTAAAGAAATAGAACAAAAAAAAAAATCATCAGATGTGTGTGAAAGCACAAAAGACCCTGAATTGCCATCCTGAGAAAAAGAATGAGGCTGGAGGCATCACTGGGCCTGACTTCAAACATACTACAAAGCGACATAATCAAAATGGCATGGTATTGGCAGAAAAACAGACACACAGACCAGTGGAATAGAATCTAGAGTCCAGAAGTAAACCATATTTATATGGGCAAATAAGTTTTGACAAAAAAGCCAAAAACATACAGTGGAGAAAGGAAAGCCTCTTCAATAAATGTACTGGGAAAACTGGAAAGCCACCTGCAAAAGAATGAAACTAGACTGTTGTCTACCACCACACACCAAAATTAACTCAAAATGGATTAAGGACCTGAATGTAAACCTGAAACAATAAAATGCATAGAAAAAAAACTAGGAACTAAACTCAAGGACCTTGGACTTAAAGAGGATTTTATCAATTTAACCTCAAAGGGAAGTAAAAGCAAAAATAATGAATGGAACTACATCAAACTAAAAAGCTTCTGCTCAGCAAAAGAAACTATCAACAAGGTAAAGAGACAACCATCCAAATGGGAAAATATATTTGCAAGCAACTCCTCTAATAAGGGTCTAAATTCAAAATATACAAAGAACTCATACAACTCAATAACAACAAAAAACAAATGTCCAATAAAAAAATGGGCAGAGGACCTGAACAGACACTTCTCTAGAGGACATACAAATGGTCAAAAACATTTGAAAAGATGCTCAACATCGCTAGCTATTAGGGAAAATGCAAATCAAAACCACAATGAGATACCATCTCACACCTCTTAGAAAGCTATAATCACAGGACAAGTGATAACAAATGTTGGAGAGGGTGCAGAGAAAAAGGAACCCTCATACACTGCTGGTGGGATTGCGAATTGGTATAGTCACTATGGAAAACATGTAGTTTCCTTAAAAAACTAAGAATTGATCTACAATACGATCCAGCAATCCCTCTACTGGGTATTTACCCCAAAGACTTGAAAACCCATATCCAAAAAGATATTTGTACAATGATGTTCATAGCAGCATTACTGACAGTAGCCAGAACATGGAAGCAACCAAAGTGTCCTATGACAGATGATTGGCTAAAGAAGCTGTGGTACATATATACAATGGAATATTACTCAGCCATAAGAAGAGATGAAACACTGCCATTTGCAACAACATGGATGGACCTCAAGATAATCATGCTTAGCAAAATAAGACAGACAGAAAAAGTTGAAAATCACATATCATTTGTATGTGGATATAAACCTTAAAGCAACCAGTGAACAAGACAGACAAATGGACACTCATGGACATGAACTATAGACTAGTGGTTACCAGAAGGTAGGGGGTGGGGGGAGGGAGGAGGTAGATGGGGTAAAGGGGGTCAAATATGTGATGACAGAAAAACACCTAACTATGGGAGGTGAACACAATGTAAATATATATGCCTTACTGTTAAAGTGCACAGCTAAACTTATTGGATTTCATTAACTAATGTCATCAAAAAATTAATTAATTTTTAAAAATAAGAATTATCTTGTTTCTTCATGCCAAAATTTTACTCTTGACCTTGAGGACATATAAAGGAGATGCCCTATTCACAGATGAAGAAATGTTATTTTAAAAAAAGTCTTACTCTTTTATTTTCTCCTTTCTGTCCATCACTGATTTCAGGGAAGAAATCCTAAACTGTTTGTCTACCACTGGTAGAAGATTTTGTGTTAGTATGGAGTAAAGCAAGCACACACATTCTTTCCAAGCTTTGGATTAATTGAATGGAACTACATCAAACTAAAAAGCTTCTGCTCAGCAAAAGAAACTATCAACAAGGTAAAGAGACAATCATCCAAATGGGAAAATATATTTGCCAAGCTTTGGATTAATAATTCATTAATTCATTTAGTCAGTCTTTGAGGTAATAAGCATTAGGTGTTTATTATATTCCAGGCTCTGTTCTAGACTTGTAGGTAAAGGATGGATCCAACACAGTTCAATAAAGGAATAAATTAATGAATAAATAAGGAAAATACTAAGTCAGTAATATTAATCTGAGGCAGGGTCACAATTCAACAGCACAAGTTAGGTAACCCTAAGAGGTGAATAATCTTTTTTGGATGGGTGGAAGGAAGACAACATTGCCCTGCTGTAAAATTTTTAATCTTACAGAGAGATGTTTGATCATAAAAATCTACTTTCATCTGGGGTTCTCATTAGTAAGGTACAGGGGTAAGTGGCTGCTGTTACCTCGTTAAACTGACAAAGTGCTAATAAATGATTTTCCAATTAGAATACAATGTCTATGTGATTCTTTTTTTTTTTCTTCTGTCAGAGTTTGTTTTTCTTCCAACAATTATCAGAACACAAAAATAATTTTGTCAGAAAGTAAAACCCACACCAGAGAATATGGTAGTAGTTAACCTTCAGAAATCCTTGTTTGTGGTCTCCCCCAATGATAATAAACAGGGATGCAGAGTCTAATAAGGTCTTACAGAAGGATCAAAACTTCTGAATATCGCGAAGTCCACGAGGCTATGTTAGATGGAGAAAAAAAGGGAGGCTGTGTAACTTTAAGTGTAGGAGGATTTTATTTGGAAACCTAGCAAAGAGAAAAAAAGAGGCATTTCTGAGAGATGAAGAGGAAGGTGGAGGGATTCCTCCTCCCCTCACATTCTTTCTACGATCACCAGGCTGGTACCAGCAACTCGTGCTCTCTGCTGCTTTGGAGTCACTAAGATTTATTTTAAAACTTCAAGGAAATGAGTAATGTGCTTTCTTAAATGTGGTCGTGAGAAGACGTAGTAATATTCAATATGTTCAAACAGAATGAGTTTGCCTGAGCATAGGCAGACTCTTGAGTGAGGGTAAAAGTTAACTCTGTAATCAACAGTAACTGTTGATGGAGTGGGACAGTAATTGCCCAAGAATTTTTAATCCTGGAGTCACCAAGTGTATATGTCTAAGAATATTTCTTGGTTTCCAACTTGTCAATAACTCTTTCATAAATTAATTTCTGATGAAATTGATAATTCTTATGTATTGGACTAGCAAAATTAAAAAGCTTTCAATACACTTGGATGGAAAGTTTGTGGAGAGTTTCTCATATACAGTAAGCAATTTTGTGAATATCTCATATGTGGAAGGTAATTTGGAGATACGTATTAAAATATAAAGATCCATTTGCCCTTGTACATTCCCCCTCAAGGAGTTTATCCCTCAGGTACACTCCACAGATAAAAGAAATGGGTTTATAAGATTACGTAGTAAATGAGGAGTGGAAACATGAAGTATCCTCTACTTTCAATGTTCACTTTATACAATGCCATGAAGTTCTAAAAGGGAATAAGATTCTCTTTATGTTGTCATGGTGAAAACATTTCCAGAATATATTGTAAAGTGAAAAGAGCAGAAGACATTCTAGCAGAATACACAAGAAATGAATAATAATGGTCACCTGTGGGGACAGAATTAGGAATAAGGTACACAGGGGCAAAATAAAACTTATCAATGCATACCTTTTAAATCTCATTGGTATATTTTAACCATATGAATGTATCAGTAGTCAAACATACAATGGAAGTTTATAAATAAGTTAGTATTCAATTTTAATCTACTATACATTTGCAATCTTGACCTAGGTAAAATATCATTCTCTCCAGTTAACTGATGTTTGGAAGTCTCCATAGCACAGTTTTCTCAACGGGCCTATAAATCCCCTTTAGGTTTTGTGAGGGTAAAGACACGTGATTATCTGACATTCTGAAGATCTACTTTGATTTCTAAGGCCATTAAGGATGCTTATAAATGATTCTCCTTCTACACCTCTGGTAGGACAACATTTTGCTGCCCTTGTTGAAATTAGGTGAGATTATGTGCTTTTGTCTGCCTAAGGGAATATGAGTGGGAGTGATAGGTCACTTCTGGGCAAAGGCATTTAATTGCCAGAGCGGCTTTCTCCTTACTGAAATTATTTTGGAAGCTTATATTAAAAAGAATATTCTGTAAGCCTGCCCTTAAGTGTCTTAGAAAGCAAGTTCCCCTGTTAACCCATATTTGGTGTGCAACATGGAGAAAGAAAAAGGAAAGATAAGGAACTTAAGAGCATTTATTTCTAATAGGTCTTTAGCTCTGACCAAAGAATAATATTCTCCGATTTGAAGATCCCAGGGTTTACTCTATGTCAGACATGCACAAATCTTTCTCATCACAATTTGATGGCAATCACCATTTTAATTTTAACCTCAAACAAACAAAAAAATTTGCTACCTGAGAAGATACACAGACTTGGAGAAATCATGAAGTGATGAGGGAATCTGAGTGCCCAATTTCCTCATTTGTCATTTTCTCGCTATAAATCAATTCTGAACCAATCATCAAGGAAATAGCATTGTTCCACCAGTCCCTGGAAGCCTGATACCTTCTAAGTACAAGGGAAACATCCAAACTGTAGGTCTACGGATCTCAAGGTCAGACTCAAAATCATTCAATCCTGTTTGAGCAATGTGTTAGCATCTTTCAATGAGTTCACATTCACCATTCTCTAAACACAGCATTCAAAATGACATCTATGACATAAAGTTTTGATAAAATAGAGACTATTATCATGAAATTATCATTATTTTCATATTAATAAAAATTAAAAATCCAACTTATCGACGTCTATACACCTTTCATATATAACTATATATTTATTTATTACTGTTTTACAGTATTTAAGAAAGTACTAGAAAGGTGAAATGTAGAGGTATATCGTCAATAAGAATGTTGAGCAAAGAATTAAAACAACTCAATTCTATTCAAGCTGAACATTAGCAAAATCTTCACATCTTTCACTGAGCAATAAGGTTTTTGGTTTACAGGTGAAAAAAAGTTCAAATGTAAAAGGATTTACAAGTGAAAACAAGTTCTATGAAACTTCCAATCTAATAAAAGCATGCAAAAGTGCTGTTCATTTTGTTCTCACTTTCATATTGTTCAATTAGGTTGTCAAAATTAAAATGAGGTTCAACACCAGTCAAATTTTCTCCTTTCAAGGTAGCAGTCAAGATTTGTCTTTGAATTTTATAAGTCATTGCTGACAAAAGGAGTACAGATGAAGAGCTGAACTGGAATATTCAAGAAATCATATATTCATGAAATTTAAAAAATATGCTTAGCTATTTATATGCACAGTTCCTTAAGAGATGAATTAAATTCCTTACCTACAAACTTAGAAACCAAAATTAGAACTAAAAAGAAAGGAAAATAAAAGCTATATTACCTAATTTACCAAGACTTATGTTTGTTTCAGTATTTTTTTCTGTTATTAGAAACCTTTTCCTAAAGTCTCTTTTTTAATAGCATTAGATAAGTGATCTTCACTTATCTTGATATGTACTATAGATTAGAATTTATATTTGCTCTAGACTAATTTGTTAAATCACCATAGCCATGCCGAAATACATAATATACCTCTAACCTTATGACATATTTGTTTGGTCTTTTTTTTTTTTTTTCAGCTTGTAATTAACACTTAGATATTCTCTCGAATGTAAAGGTGAAATTTAAATCATTCTTTAAACAAAACCAACAAAGCCAGTATTCTAAATAATGGTAATTTTTAGCATGGCAGCTATCATTTTTAAACATGTCCATTATTCAGATGGTGATAGAAAGTTATTTTTTTTTCTGTGATTTTAATTTGATCTGAGTGGGTTCCTATGCATTTCTTGTATTAGATTTCAATACCATTTTCAGTGTTCATTCAGTGTTCAGTGCTTTTTTTTTGTCTTCTGCCTTTTTCCCTAGCCTATCTAATGAACTAGCGATATATCTGGAGTACATGGGGAACACTTTAGTGATTCTTATGTTCTTCACCCTCCTCCTTATCTTTCCTCTTCTTCTTCCCTATCTTACTCTCCACTTTTTTTTTACCTTCTCCTCCCCTCACATTTTCCTGTTTCTTCTTTCTGCTCCTCTCCCACTGTTTCTCACTTACTTTCTCACTGTTACGCTAGATGTGCAATTCCTGTTTCAGTGACAGTACCAATAATTAAGAAAATGAAACAAGAAAATAGCTGATTCGAATTCTGAAGTGAGATCTGTGGATAAATCAATATGGTTTATTTAGAATCTCATCTATAACTTGTAATAGCCAATATCAAAGAACAAATACAGCAAGGAGCCTTCAATTATTTGTGTGGGAGGGGGTGAGGGTGAGAGGAAGTATATTTAAATGCACATGCCCAAATTTAGATAGCTTGAAAATCATCCAAGAAAATATTAGCAGTTTTACACAATATCTTTCAGATAAAAAAATATGCTTCTCTCCTGACTAGAGTAAAATGTAATTTTCACATGAAATTCATGACTTGGGAAAGGGAAAACATTAATATCAAATATAAATATAATTATAATATAATTGTGCTAAACTAAGGAACCTCTCTCTTTTTTACTTTTCTGTAAAGATTTTTTCCCAGAGCAAAACATTGCTAAAGCTATCTGCAGCTGGAAAACACTGTCCTCATCACATTTAAAACTAGTTACATAAAAACACCTTGTGGTCTCAAAAGAATAAAAAATACTAGTTACTAACTGTAAGATATAAGATCCTCTGTCCAGTGTTCAGAAAGCATTGCTGATTTCTTTTCATGCATTTTGGAGAAACATTGTTTTGAAAACGTGTCAAAAATATCTGATAAAAAGTAAACAACATGAGGGCTGTTTTAGTTCTGTTTCTATCATTAATAGGTATGACTTCCTACATGTTTCTGAGATGGAACAGTGTCCCTGACTCCAGGGAATTCACACAAAGACTTGTAACAATACGAGTCACTGTTGATAGCAGCATAGAGTCCATATATCATGGGAGAAAAAAGGCAAAAAAGGAGAAAGAAATAACCTATTGTGTACTGCTTACAATAATACCAGCTTGTTTTCTTTTCTTAGCTTTTGAAATTTGGGGACTGAAAATTTAACTCAATCTCCAAAATGCCAAATCTCCAAAATTTACTTTTATGCTAACCATGAAAGTAAAATATATAAAGAAGTTGCTTTAGAAACCTTATTTTCCTGAGTAAATGCTGAAATCCTTCATTCACTTATGCCGTGTACCACTATGTAGGTAAGGAGACTACAGTAAGTGCTCAGGAGACGTGAAGTCTAAGCACCGGTCCTCTACTCATTTACAGTGTAGGAGAAAGAAGATGGATACAGAGAAAGATTCATGAGAATTGTTTGGTTAAGAAACTATAGCTGGTCTCTCATTTGGCATGCTACAGGGGCAAGAAGATAGACTTGAAGTTCAGCAAACTGGGTTCTAAATACCAATTCCACTACTTGTGCGACCAGAGGAAAATTATTTAAATTTACTTATTTATAAAGTAGGATATCACTCAACTTGCAATATACTAATATGGCAAAAAAAGAGCCTTTCATACTGTCTAGCCTATAATGGGCATTCTGTATGTGGTAGGGATCATTTGTGATTAAAGTGGTAATGAACCAATAGAAACATTAAGAATGAAATTAAAATAAATAATACAAAAATACGATTAACATATATAGATGCCATTACTACCTTGACAATTTAAAAACATGTTAATATTTATGTTTAACATATTTAAGTTCAGATAACTTTACATTTTAGGGTATATTTGCTGACAACTACTCAATTTCTAAAATAACACTACCGAAATTATTATCATATGTATTATCAAATGTATCACATTAGTTGAATAACTTATTTGGTAGAAAAGATTACAATTTCTGACTTTTTGTCTATAACATGGAGAACCATCACTAGAACATTTGATTATGACAGTCACTGGCATATGCCGTAAACTTCCAGGATAAGGCTTACCAATATTACTGTGAAGAGCAATAAAAGAAAAGCTATTTTTTTAAAAAAAAACACAATGTTTTATAGTGTACTTTAAAAAAAAGTTTTATGGTGACATTAGTTAATGAAATCCAATGTTTCAGCTGTACACTTTAACAGTAAGGTATATAAATGTTTACCCTGTGTGTTCACCTCCCATAGTTAGATTTCTTTCTGTCACCGTATATTCAACTCCCTTTACCCCATTTTTCTCCCGCTTCCCCTACCCCCTACTCCCTACCCTCTGGTAACCACTAATTTATAATCTATGTCTATGAGTCTCTGTTTATTTGTCTGTTCTTTGTTGCTTGTAGGTTTATATCTCACATATAAGTGATATCATGTGATTTTCAACTTTTTCTGTCTGGCTTATTTCACTTAGTATGATTATCTCAAGGTCCATCCACGTTGTCACAAATGGCAGGATTTCATCTCTTCTTATGGCTGAGTAATATTCATTGTATATACAATATTCATTGTATATATGTACCACAGCTTCTTTATCCAATCATCTATCATAGGACACTTTGGTTGCTTCCATGTTCTGGCCACTGTGAATAATGCTGCTATGAACATCAGTGAAACACAACATTTTATATATTTTAGCAAGGTTCAGTTAAATGAACCCATAAATTTAAAAATGTTATCTTCACTAAATGTCAGTATTCACTAATCTTTATACGTGTTGGTATAAAAAAAAAAAGCTCACCAATAATACACCAATACATTCTGCCATACCCAAAAGGACACTATATGCAATATAAATAGTGATAAATATGTTATAGGTAGTACAGATAATAAGTGCATAAATAAGTTCAGATAAAGAAGACAGTTATCAGAAGGTAGAGAATGATAATGATTAGAAATGCTATGTAGATTTAATTTTAATCAGCAAATTATGTTTCTTAGCCTCACATCTGCTTTCCATTGTTGCTCTCTAGTGCCTTTATTTTTAATCTCAAAAATTTCATCTCTTCCCTCCTTTGCCAGTTATTTTTCTCTCGCTTTCTCCCAATAGGAGACACTGGAGGGAGATAGGGAGATAAATAAGCAGAAAGACGAGGGAAGCATATGGGCAAGCTCCAACAGAGGCTGGAAGCCATGAGGATGGAGAAAGGCTGAGGGCCTCCAGACCCAAGGAATTATCAGCTTCTTAATTAGGATAACGCATATCTTCTTTTTTGCTCTGTTTCTTAGCATCTTTATAAAAAGAATTACTTGTATTTATTCCCTTCTATTTGAAATATCAAAGCAATTCCTGGTTTTGTTCATTGAAATCTAGTAAATACAGTTGGACTTGTATATCCATATCTACATCGACTCAGAGAACATTGAGAAGCGAGGAGGATAACCAGGAAAGAGGAGGCTGGGAAAGTCGGATCTAAATGTCACGTTTAAACTGTAGAAGACAAATTATAAACAGTTCAAAAAAATAAAAATAAAAGCTAACTTCAAACTCTTAAAATGAACGTAGTACCAGACCACTGGGCTTTTTCGAGAAGGAAAAACTATCAGGATGCAGTGATTATAAAAGTAATATCTTCTGTAAAGGTGAACCCGATTGAAGAAAATGTGCAGACCACAAGCTGGCATCAATAGCTATAAAGAATGTTTATTACTAGTAGTAGTAGTAGTAGCAGCAGCAGCAGTAAGAATAATAATACCCTGCTGCCTGAAAATCTAAAGTAAGAGAATGAGTGTTTTTTAATAAGTACAACCAAAACTAATGTGTTTTTTTTTTTTTAATTAGAATTTTTTTAAAAGAACTTTGGGATGGGTACCCCTACTTCCTCTAAGGGAGCAGTATTTGGGAGATAGCTCTTTGAGTAAGGCCAGTTTGCTGTCCTCATAGATAATAGCTTTATCAGTGAGGCCTTTTTAATTTTTCAACTCCTACCACATTCCTTCCTCCACAAAGCTCACACATAATATAGAATATTTACGCAACTGCTTTTCAATCCTAACTTTATACCCATCAAAAGTCGAAGTTCCGCAGGCCTAATGGACACCTGACAAAGTGCCACCTCTCTTATCCAAAGGACGTCCCACACCCTTTAAGTGTCCATCTCCATCACTCACTCCCAACACGATTAAAAACTCTGTGTTATTTTAGAGGTTGCTAAGTTTGACGTTGAGCCAAGAATTTACTATCTGAATATCACTCTTCTAAGAAAGAAGATAGTCAGGGTGAAAGAAATCCCCTACGATCAAAACTTGTTCCTGGCATCACTCCTTGGCACGCCCTCCCTCAGATTTGATATACGAGAACTGCTGTTTACTTAAAGGCCATTGAGAGCGAATTCATGCAGCATCACTTATACTGAAAGGTATATAAAAAAAAAAAAGATTGGCACTGTGAATGATTTAAAACATTTATACATTAAAAATACATATTTAAATTGAATACATGACCTGCATAGATTTTTAAAATTAAAAAAGATGAGCTCACTGCATTTTGCTCATTCGTTTTTGTTTACTTGTTTATTTTACTTCAATAGATGACTTCACGCTATGTTCCTAGTCTAGAAGAAATTATTTTTATACAATCGCACTGTTAGATACTTTTATGAAAAAATTTGCAAAGTTCTGATACTTTCATTGACTATAAATTATTGAAAAGTGCAGGTTATTACAAAATTAGCTTATTGTATCTAGTTCTAATATGTAAATTTTCAGTTCATTTATCTGTTGCAATTCTATTCAGTTGCATTCTTGAGGAACAGAAAATAAATTTGTTTTATACGTAAAAGAAGACAACTAGAGAGAAAGATAGCCAAAAGTGGACATTTACTTGTTGCAAAACTGATGGGTTCTACTGAGTATTTCAATTTGACCTGAACTATTTTTTGTCATGAGCAATGCTTACGTTCTTTCTGTTTATAATAAAAGACTTTTGCTTGGGGGTGGGATTAGATGCTCTCCTGCAATTTTGCTATCAGGATATAATGAAAGCGAGATTCACAACATATATTTACAAAACATTATCAAAAAACCCCAAATAACTAATACAGCCTGATCTGGAAACTCTATGAATCCTACTTGAGACAGACATAACAACCTTCCTGAGGCAGGATTAGATGACCCTTGGTTTGTCAAGAATCAGACAGCAAGACATCCTCCAGAAACAAAGTTTGTGTTACAAGGTCCTTAGGGTATCCTTAATGCCTGGTACTGGCTTTGCTAGATTTTTGTATTTTAGTTAGTCCATGTATCTCAAATGCCTTCAATTTCACCCATGAGAGCCGTCATGTTAATAAACAATATCTAGTGTGCTAATTCAATGATAGCAAACACTTCAAATATTGTCCAAGCACTGAGAGCTGAAGTATTTCCACTAAATACCTAGGAGGGTAGCCATTTGGAAATAATGTGATCTAACAGAATGGAGATTTACAGTGTGCTGTTAGAATAATCCCTAGAAGTGAAGCTTGAAGTACTTTGTACTTTAAGTTCACACTGTTTTGTTGAAATATTTTAAAGTAAATTACAGATAATATAATAACATACTTTTTTTCTTTTGACTTCTTTCAACTCTAAATATGATCTTTATTTTGTATTTGCCCCCAATATTTGCTTCTCAAAGTAATAGCTGTTATGGAAAGAAAAAAAAAAAAAGGAAAAAAAATGTGGATGGATTAACATAAACACAAACTACATTTTCTAAGAAATACTTGTTATCATCATCCAAAGGGTTTTACTTAGTAATATGAATAAAGATTTATCATCGTAATATACAGAATAACTTTGCAAAGGTTATAAAAATTGACATTTTGTTGTTTTAGAATAGGGTAAAAGTATTTCTGGACTTGGCATGCTTGTAAATGAGACAAAACCTTAAAATATTGAGATAAGCCTTGCTTCAAACACATTAGGCTTTCATTGACTTACTGAAAATCTTTAATATTTTCAAAGTTTTTGTGAAGACATAGAGTTGATATGTGTTTGATGATATCTATAAAAATTTGGCAGTTGCTATTTATCTTGGACATTTCATTTCTTTTTATTTGCTTGTACCTTTACATTTACACAAGAAGAAATGAAATTTAACTCTCATTTGAAAATTACTACTTAGAGTGTGGTCTGCTGGCCACCCTCTGCGAACTTGTTAGAGAAGCAAATTCTGGGGCTTACTCAGTTTTAGGGAACCCAGAGTGTCTTGGGGGAGAGCCAGCTTTAACAAGACCTCCAGATGATTCTGATGCCATTAAAGTGTAAGAAACTCTGATCTAAAGGTTGTTTAGTTTCTCCAGTTCCTTCTCAGTATTCAAATAAATCCATTAAAGTGAAAGCCAGTAGCTATTTAAAATATTTTTATAAATCTTTTCACTTTTGTTGTATAATAAAAAGCATAATATTTACAATGGTGATAGCCATTCAAAACAAGCAGTACTCACATAGTTTAGGTTATTTGTAATATATATATATATATATATATAATATATATATATATATAAATATATATATTATAATATATATAAATACCAGGGAAACTCACTGGGGTGGGGGAGAGGAAGGAAGAGAGAGAGATGGGCGTTTCTGCTGGTCTGAGATGTTACCCTGGAAGGGCTTATAATTAATTTCATCTCAAATGCTTATAGATGTGTTTATGTCCTCTCCATCCTTGACTATCAGATCTTGAGCTTTTTACATCTTGTCAAGGGAATGATAATTTCAATAATAATTTTAAAAGTAATACCAAATCAGTTACATTAATTTTTAAAGACTCAAACAGATCCATGATTCATATGACCCTATAAATATGTCAGGCATTTAAATTGGTGACAACGTGATCCAAAATAAGCAAACTAATGGATATTTAATCATACTTTCTGGGACTTAAGTTGATTCAGAAAATTAGATTATTTAATGTGTATTATGCTTAAGATTGGTCTTTTAAGTGGTTTGAATATTAATCATCAGGACAGTAGAGGAAGCATTTGATTTCTAGAAAAAAAGCTTTGGAATAAATCGAGTTATAAATGTTTTTTTTCTAGTGATTCTAGTTATTAAAAGTTTTCAAATAACTAACCAATTAGTTTAATATGAAATACTCATAGAGCTTGCCTATAATTATTTAAATTTAAAGTATCCGTTAATATATTTTGTTAGAGCAAAAATATTGAATACATTATGTTGAAATAATGAATTTAATAATAAAACCAACTCGTAGCTAGCTAAACAAAATCATGTGATTTTCTCAATAGTTAAAAATATAAAATATCATCAATAGTAACTTTCCTTAGCTATATTCGCTGAGTACCTATGTTCAGGTTCTGTTTAAACTATCTTATACACTTATATTTCTAGACAGTTATTCTTGAATTTTAATTTCAAAGGCCAAGAAGCTTGGTTGCGAGTATCGATATTCATCAATTTTTCTTTTCAGAGTAAAGTTGAATTACAAATTTCTATAAAAACAAATTATATATCTATACATATATTTAATTGGTCATCAATGAGTAGAGAGAATGTGTCGTATTTCTTTTTTATATGTTTTCAAATAATTTTTATAAAATAATTTATGGTACAAACATTTTAAAATTCAAAAATGCTTATTTTGGGGGTGCTAGGAAATGCTCCCCTGGCTGCCTGGTCTGTTACCATTTTAATTATCCGATAGCAATCCCTGAGAATTCTGAGGAGGGTATGAGGGGAAGCAAGTGCAAAAAGCATGGATAACTCATTGTCACTCCTGCTATCGCTGTCTCAATGCCAAGGCCAGTTTTCACAGGCATCGACAAAGTTAGAGAAATATCGCCATTCTAACTATGGCATTATTTGTTTTCAGTCTTTGGGGCTTGATGCCACGTTGGTGGCAAATATCCCATCATCTCTAGGGACTCCTATCCTTTTGTGGTTGAAATCTTGATTAGGGGACAACACATTACCCAGGTACATGAGTCTGATGGCATTTTTCAGATATACACAGAGATTTCATTGATTAACTCTATGTGGTGCTTCCTTGCTGTATGTACATTGGTACATGGCCTGGCTTTGGTAAGTTGGAGGTTGTTTTTTTTTATGTGACACTTAAAGTGATACATAATATTCTATATGTCTTCCTGGGAGAAGTAGCTATATAGATAGAAGGGCTAGAGGCTGTGAAATAAAAGAAAAGAAAAAAAAACTTGGTTCAGAATTCTGATTCAGATCTTTGTTAGTTGTAACCCTTAGACAAGTTATTTAAGTTCGCTGAGATTTTAAGTCCATGATATTCAAAATTAAATATTTGTACAGATTCAGTTAATTAATGTGACTCATTTGGCAAAGTACCTTATATGTAATATGTGCTCATTAAATGATACTTAGCACTTTATTAGTCTGAATAATAAGCATAATGACATATTGCTTAATAGAGATAATTTTGATGCCTTTTTAAAACTTCCTTGACTATGTGAAGACTTGAGTCATAGTATAAAACCATCTTTCAAATTCCTTGTGTATCCCCAACTGGGTCTATGTGAGGCGAGGATATCTAAACTGCCAACTTTATTAATCCCAAATATTTTGACCATTCACTTGTCCATTCAACCAACACTTATTGGTAATTACAATGTGTCAATTGCTCATACGGCTCTGGATATGCAAATATTGAGGATACCTGCAATGAAGTCTCTGCCACATGCTTAGACATGCAACAAAAACTTCTGTTCTTAATAGTCTCATAGCACCTCTCCGGAAAAGTATACCTGAATTATACCAATAAAATAGTAAGTACTTGACTTTATATCTCATTGAAAGTATGGTCTTACAAACTCAGTATTGTCTTCTAAAGTCTATTATTCAGTTGATCAAATCATGTAGGTCATATGAAGACCAATGAGCAAATATATATTATTCATACCTATGTGTTATTATTTTAGTTATGAGTTATCAGTCAAGGAATCCAATTTATTTTTTAAATAATATATTAGTCAAAAGTGTGGAACAATTTATAACTCTCATTTCAAAGAGAAAGTTCTTTGGACAAGTAATGCCTGATTAAAAGAAAAATGTGAACACCAAAATGTTTATTGTTATTTGCTTTAATAGTAATTTAGAAAAAATATATCGTCAAGTAAAAATTGGCACAATGTACTTTATTTTTTTTAAAAAAGGGAAACTTTGTCCAAAAAGAAAGCTTCCATTTAGTGAGTTTTGAGTGCTTATACTGCATAAAAGTACAGATTGTCTCTGAAGCCATAGATGTTTACAGGGTTAGGCTTTTTGGCACAAATGTTGTTGAAATATGCCAAATAGGTGTTTTGAAAATGTGTTCTATTCTGCATCCAGCCAAGAACCATATTCGGTATGGTTATGTTTGAAAGCAAATGTTATAATAAGTTAGAACATTGTGTATATTTTTTCTACATTGTAACTCTTTAGCAGTAATCAACACTGTCAGGCATTTTTCCCTTTCTGACTAGCAGTTGGGAGTAATATGTGTAGTCCAATGATCAAGAATATTGTGTCACTTACATATAACATTTGTCCTCAAGACACCAGAATTCTTTGGAAAAATTAAAAAAAAAAAAAAGGCCTTATGCTTCTTGGATGAGGGAAGGTAAGGTCAGAGTGTTTAAAAACATGAGCCAAAAGGGAGAAAAAATAGAATAATCATCACTAACACTTCCCAACTCTTAAACTATGTTACTCTCTTCTGATAAATATTAATGTAATTTGCAATTATTTGATCTACTCATTTGCTTATTGTTCTTCAGGATCTTCGTGCTACAATAGTTATTAAAAGTTTATGCAACAAAGCTCAGAGGCAGAAAAGACCACAGAACATTGTAGAAAGGATCACACTAGGTTTTAAAATATATTAAAACTCTCATTATGTAGACGTATTACTTGATGTTTACTTATAGAACCTGTTAAGAAAGTTGGTCAAAACCAGACAAACTTTATCTACTGTCACACTTTCCTGACCCTGTACAGATTCCAAAGTCGATTTCTTACAATTAGAACTTTCTTAAATGTAAAACTTAAAGGAAGAAATTTTATAATGATTTATATTGAAACATATTAATGTTTTATAGGGTTTTTTGAACTTCTAAAATTTTCTAGAAATATAAATGAGAATGATGTTCTTTTCCTTGATGAGAATATTTTTGATTATTCCTAGAGACTTTTAAACTCCAACATTCTAAAAAAAGGACCCTGTTTCCAACTCATTTACTGAGAACTACAAAACTTTTCCAAAGCAAATCTAACAGGAAATGATTTGTTCTTAATGCTAGAAATGGTATGTGTGTTTTTATGAAAATACTGCTTGGACTTTCTATAACAATGAACAAGAAATCTTGAATCTTTGACCTATTTTGCTGTCCCCTTTGGAGAATTAGAGAGAAATTAGCAAATTAGATTGCTAAGAACAAAGTATAGCTTTCTTCATAAATTAACATAATTTTATTTTTAAAAATCAAATAATCTTTCACATATAAAACATGTTTAGTGACTTCGGTCTCATTACTAAAGTTCTTACTCCCCCTTCACCTTGCCCCTTCACAGTTCCTGTGTGTACACACGCACTTAGCATACACACAGTGTATACACACTTCCTATGAGCACATTCTCACCTGTGCTGTGGGTTTCCACCACCTACCGTATACTGGTGACCCCACAATGAACTCCTTCAGTCCCTGACTCTCTCCTGTATTTCTCTGCTTGCTGACATGGCATCCTTGTATCTAATTCCTCTGCTAGGTCACCACCAGTTCAACCTCCCAGAACCACAAATCTGCTTCTTTCACTCCCCTTCTTTAAATCCCTTAATGATCTGGATGTCGAAAGAACAACATGTTGCTGAAAATTCCTGCTGGTTACCACCACGACTTTGAACAAGATAGACTTTCACATTTGGGTGGGAACTTGGAAGTGAGGGCAAGTATGATTTGATTTCCTTTTCCAGCTTTGATTTTATATTCTATGAAAAGCCATAATCTTCTGTCTGAGGCTCTTGTAGCCATAAATGCTTTCTTGGATTTACCCCCTGTCTACCCTAATACTCAGTTTTCATGGTTTTACACACCCACACATACATACACACACACACATAATATTGAGAACACGCCCAATATGTGACCTGGCTTCTTCCTCCAATTTCCTCCTCCTCCTCTTTCCTCCCTCAGCTAAACTTCATAGGAATAAATTCCACTCTTAAATCTCTCTGGGATTATTTTACAGCTTATTTTCACTTTTGAGCATGACTTTTTATTCTCATTCCAATTCCAAGTACATTTCAAAAAATATATCTTCTAAACAAAGAGCAATTCTGGTGAATAATACACAATTTTAACTTTAACACATCATTCTAAACTTTGGGAAGAAGATAAAAGTCAGAAAAGATTAGGATATAAATTTATATAAAGAGGATGAAATAAGGAGACAGTTGCAATAAGAGAGAGAAAAAAGCTCGGAAAATCCTAAAGAGAATGAATGATATATTTCCACAAAGATTTTCCATGGAGAGCTGAATTTATATTGTGTTCTTTCACTGAAGACAAACATTTTTAAATATCCACCCTGATGATCCCACCATCAAGAAGAATATTGCTTTGTGTGTGTGTGTATTAATAAACAGCTAGTGAGAGCTCAATAAATATTTACTGAATTATATTGAATTAAAATAAGCAAGATAATAAATATAGAAGATTCTAGCCTCAACCTACTTGTTCCTGGAAAAGAGTTTTGCCTTAAAGTCAATACACTCTCCTTCACTGCTGTGTTAGGATGGAGTTTATAGTTAACTTGGTTCCTGCTCTTATCCTTCTCTCTGATACCCAAAAAAAAGCCCTAAATAGCCTATACTTCACCTTCTTTTCCCATGAGCCCCATCTTAATCTTGATCAATGTCTAATAGTAAATAGCAAGCATTCCAAAGAGAAAAACCACTCAAGCTCTACTCTGTAGGTCTAAAGGGACCTGAGAGAAAAAATAAACAGAAAGAGAAATAGAAATATGGTTTTCTGTCCTCACCAAAAGCTTTATATATTCTCACAATGGTCCTGTTCTGTCCATACAGTCCTAGAAGACTGTCATGGTCTGTAAGTATGATTCAAAAAAAAAAAAAAAAAAAAAGATAAATAATGGAGGGCATATAATTACTTATTTCATCTATAGTTCAGAAAAATTAGGAAAAAAAATCTTACTAAGTTTTAATGAATTTCATTATCTGACATTTTAAGTGGTTTTTTTTCCCTTTAAAAAATAGATCTGTTAATTAACTTGCTTTCACCAAAATATAGTTATTCTGACTAGATGTAAATTCATTATTGTATTTCTGGAAGACTCTTTAGAATCACAAAGATAATCTCCCCAGTTGTGAGTATTTTGCAAGTGCCCAATGGTGCACTGACCTATAATAACATGCAACTTTGCTGAGGCAGAATTAAAATCATGTGGGAGAAGCACTCCTTTAGTGAGTGGTTGACAGCATAATATCTGTAATACAATAAGGCTTTGTACAAAACTTTGCATATCAACAGGCATGTGGAGCTTATCTATGACAATAGCATTTTAAAGGACCTTCAGAGCCTTTCTTTCTGAGTGTTATGTTTATTAGCATAGTGCCTAAGTGCAGGCTGGGACCTGGTGAACATTTCACAGCCACCATTAAGTAACCGCCTAGAGCAAATTACTTAACCTCTTTGTACTTCAGTTTTCTCAATTTTAAAATGAGAACTGTAACAATAATACCCACTTCATGGAATTATGAGGATGAAAAAAGGCTTGAAATTGTACAGGGCATCTAGTTAGTGTTATACATATGTGAGCTACCATTATTACTTACAAGTCTATGATGAGCTCTCAAAAACCATATAGAGCCAATTATTTTCTGCTACATTTTATTGGGAAAATGTTATGCTATAGTTGTATTTGGAAATATTGGATTCCAGAAGTGTTTGCAATATTTTCCACACGAATCCTAATGGTGCACTCTATTTTTCCATATAGTCTGTGGCTTCTGGATTCTAGGAAAAGAGTTAAGTCCTGCTGTCTTGATATATAGACTATTCATTAAAATAGTAATAAAATTATTTTATTTTTATTTCTCCGATTTAAGGGAAGAAAATATGAGAGAGATGGCCAGCCTGGTTATATCTGTGAGCTTTTATTTCCAAAGCATTAAAACACTTTTTCCTTTGTATATACAATTGATAAATTGAAGAAAAAATATTGAGTGATTATAGATATTAGGATTTTCTTCCATTGTACAATGTTTTTTAAGGTAGTGCAGAAGACCTCAAAACTGATCGTATAAAGTAGATAATAAATTCTCATCTTGAGAATCTAGTCTGAAATCCATTTAGAATCATCATGATTTTTCATAGTTACCAAATATTTCACATGGTCAAATATGAATTTTTAATAGTTTAGTTGCAGATTGTTTATCTCTGTCGTTTATATGGGCTCTGATACCTTCTACATGGTCGGTTTTGTAGACCCTAATGCAATATTTATGATGATACCTAATAATGACTATTGGTTTTTACTTCTTGCCATGAAGGAATTTTAAAATATGCCAACCACCATACTAGACACTTTATAACCTTTTCTCACTCTGTCATTCTGAGGGTGTGGAGATTTAAGCCCACAAACATTTAAAAACTTGTCTTAAGTCGCACAGCTAGTAACTGGTTGAGTCAGGATTCACCAGGAAACCTAACTCTAGCACATGGGCTCTCTGGTCATCACACAAATGTTGGGGAGCAGGGATTTATAGGAGCTTCAGATTAGTTTGAAAGGAGCAACTGCTTTGAACTTCCTTTGAGCTGTTTCTAGCATTAGTCAAGAAAAATATGCAATAAAAATATAATTTTCCTTTGTTTGACACTTTAGTGCAGCCAAAGCAAAGCCTCTTGTGATGGTAATAACATAAAACTGAATGTACAGTAGCTCCCCTCTTACCCCCAGGGGGTTATATTCCAAGACTCCCCCAGTGGATGCCTGAAACCACAGATAGTACTGAACTATACACACACACACACACACACACACACACACACACACACATACGTACATATATATATATACGTATATATATATATGTTTGCTATGCATACATATGTTAAAGTTTAATTTATAAATTAGTCACAGTAAGAAAATAACAATGATAACTAATAATAAAATAGAATATTTATAACAATATACTGAAACAAAAGTTATGTTAATGTGGTCTCTTTCAAAATATCTTATTGTACTGTACTCACTCCTCTTGACGTGAGATGATAAAATGCCTATGTGATAACATAAAGTGAGTTAAATGAGTTATTAAGTAAACTAGGGTTACTTGAACACAAGCTCTGCTATTTCACAACAGTCACACTGATAACTGAGACAGCTACTTGGTGACTAACAAGTGGGTAGCATATACAGCGTGGATTCTCTGGACAAAGAGATGATTCACGTCTTGGGCAGAACAAAGCAGACAGCACGATTTCAAGGTGCTGCACAGAGTGGCATATAATTTAAAACCCATGAATTGTTTACTTGTGGAATTTTCCATTAATATGTTGAGATGGCAGTTGACCACAGGTAACCGAAACTATGGAAAGCAAAAATTGCAGATAAGGGGGGAACTACTGTATAATACTAACTAAAACGAGATTTTTACATTTCTTTCCTAAAATTTTAGACATGATTAAGAAAATATAGTTTCATTTGTCTGTAATGACTAGAAAACTAAAACCAATCAGGTGAAAAAGTGGGAGGGGGCATTTTCTGGAACTAATTCAATTTTGCTGAATGATTGAATAATTCATTATTATCATTTTCAATAGATATCTTATTATGATGACTGGGCTTTCCAAACATGCTACTGATCAACTGAGAAAGGCTTTACGTTTTTATAACAGTAGCAACTATTTCTTGACAGTAGCAAGTATTGCAATTTATTAGGCATTAAACTGAATGTTTCACCTGTGCTGAATCACCATAACAGCCAGAAAAGATAGACACCAGTAACAGACCCATTTGAAAGTTAAGGAAACCCTAACAGCAGAGGACAAGGCAAATGGCCACATGACTAATGACAAAACTGAGTTTTGAACTCCTCCTGTATGTCTCTCCCCGGGACCAAGACAAACTGCTACCATGTTAAGATGCCTCCAAGGATTGTGCACTATTATATATTCTTCAGAAAATGTTTCTGTGCATTAATTCAGTCCTTGCTCACACAAACTGCCTGAGACACTGAGATACAAACTGCTAAGAATCTGAGTTTCAGAGGGTTAAGAGTTTGACCAAGATCATAGGTATTTTAAAGTAGTACCCATGCCCAGATTTTGTCTCTTTGTTTCCCAGTTTTCAAATATGCATGCTTCCTCCTCAGATGAAAATAATCAAATGTTTATATTTTATTACTCATCCTAGACTCTTGCTTTGATTTAGCTATTGAAATCTGGCCACAGAAAGCACAGCTGCTGCTTCTCAGAGACCTCGGCTCTTTTGTGACCTTGAAAATGTAATTCAAGTAGAGGGAAACTCAACCATGAGTGTTTATCCATCTGCCCAGTTCCTTGTCCATTCCCTCTGGGCTATCACTTCTTAAACACCCAGGGTTTCTCTGTGGACCTTATATGTATCCTGCCCCAGTACAAGATATGCATTTAGAATTTAAATTAGGGCCCAGTTAGTCTTCTCTATGTTTCTCTCTGTTACTTCATGAAAAACAATGCTTGTCATTAAAACAAAACACAATTTTACGTTCTCTTCTACTCTATTATGGTTCCTACTATCTTCATTTATAAACATTCATGATTTTTGCCAGTTTTTCTTCATGTTATTAGCACTTTGAAATCATTCAGAGGTTACGCTTTTATCCCAAAATCACTCAACATAACAATTTTCAAAACATCCTTTTCCCTCATTACTCATTATAATCAGCACAGCCATCTTGTGTTTTAAAATCCTTCCAAATTACCTCAAACTCAGCTTTCCCATGCCTAGTTTGATCCATTCTATTGCAGTGATAAGTCATGGTAAAACATACAACTTCTCCAAAAAATCAAACCTCGTCTGGTGAAGACACACTTTGAGCATTCAGTCTATAATCAGCAATTAAGTGGATAATTTATTGCTACTGATATTGTCACAACATCCCAATTTCCAATGATATAAAAACATGCAAACGTTTAATACATTAAAAAAAAATCTTTTATATCTGTATTTGTCAAGACTCTGTACGTATATAAATTCTAGAACTGTAGGTATTTTCCTTTATGTTCTAGTCTAGCTTCTGTTCCCTTTTACCAATGAGATGCTTCAGAAATAATAAATAACATTACTTTTTACCATAATTTTATAATGAGCTCTTAGGGTAACAGAATAGTTACTTCACATAGTGACAGTGCTGGATATGACATTTCATTATATTGATTGAATTATATGTATATTTCAATGAAGGACTGTTTATAAATATGTAGGGGCTAGGGAAGGGGTTTAAGTTTCTCTTTAAAAGCACTGCTGAAAAGCTTTAGTAGAATGGCAGCAGTGTGTATAGATGGGTTTTTTGTATGCTAAACTAAATCTGAAAGGGAGCCATGCACTGTTCTTGTTTACTATGAACAGAAGGACAGATCTACAACTGTGGCCAAAAAGCTGTAGAACAGGTATGGTTGGGACCTCTGCAGAGTCCACACCTGGGGTATAATCTGTCTACACCCAATCCACCAAACCCAAGAAATCCCTATGCCTCTCAAGCCCTTGAGACAATAGATTTACAGAAAGAATAAAAAAAGAAAATTGAAAGAATCTGCAACCTGTTCAGAAATGGCCACTGGTATGGTACGTTTTTAAAATTCTATCTGTAAATTGATATGCCAATTGATAAAATCTGAAAGGTAACAATTTTTCAACACACTCTACTATCCTTTAAAATGTACCTATAATCTGATGCAAAATTTATACCTCTAGAACTTTATTTTAGAAAATAATCAGAAAGCCTAGAAAGACTGTATGTGTGTGAAGTGATGCACATATGTAGGTTTGTGTGTGATTTGTCTATATGTATATATATCATTTCATTTCAAGTATCATAAGAGCCTTTATCTAAATTTTTAATAATTCTTTATCATTTAAATGGCTACTTATTATTTTATTAGGTAGATGTGCCATAACTTATTTAACTAGCTGATCCTATTGGAATTTACATTATCTTTTTTCTTCATAAATAATGCTGTAAAATATTATTCATGTGTAAACATCTGTACATGTGCCTAATTCTTCCTTTTGAATAAAAATTTTTATAAGGAATTGATGGCTAGGTACGTTTGAAGATTTGTGAGATGAACTTATATTTCCACTAGCAGTGTATAAGAATCTTATTTTACTCTCTCAATACAATAAAACAAACTTACAACATATACTAATGATATGTGGAAATGATATGCTATTTAAATCTCCTTTTTAGGTCGCATCATATTTAAATATTTGTTTTTCTTATATTTATTGATAAACCGTATGTCTCCCTTTATATTTGCTATTTGAGTTTCTTGTCCACTTTTCTAACTTATTTGTAATTTTTTTCCTTTGGATTCATGAAAATTCATTATGTATTAATAAATATTTAACAGTGTATGCTCAGTTTTTAAGCATTTTGACATTTATTTTATTTTTTTTTATTTTTACACTCACTCTTTTTGCAGACTACAGTGAGTAGGGGTCACATTCTAGAAAGTAGAAGTTTCAATGTTCACAGCATTTTTTACAACCTTATTTTGTGTAATAAAGAATATTTTTTAAAAATTTCTTTGGAATAGTATTCTTCAGTCGAAATACTGCTTTAATGGAGATGCCTTGACACTGGTTTCTTTTTTTTCTCATTTTCCTTGCCTTATATACATATCATTCACAGCCAACATGTCCCCTAGACACATATTACTAGAAAAATCATTAAATAAAATAGAAATAGTGACTTAAACAGAAAAGATTATTTATTAATTTTAACTTTTTCTACCCAAAGGATATTGATTTCAAACAAGTTCACAAACATTTCTTAAACTAGATATAAAAATGTTAATCATAACAATTTTTTGATGTATTGGACTATATTAAACTAAAAATCTTTTCATTAAACAATGCCATTCAGAAAGTTAGAGAAACCCCACAATTTGAGATGGTTTTGCAATACACATAACTGCTTAAAAAAAAAAAAAAATCCAGAATGTGTAAAAAAAGTCCTACAAACCACAAGAAAAAGAAAGACAAACTAATAGAAAATTTGGCAAAAAACTTGAATGGACATTTCACAAAAGATGATGTCCAAATGACCAGTAGACTATGATAGATGCTCAACTTCATTACAAAATACAGATTAAAAATTTGATGAAATACTATTGTACATGTACTACAACGGCTAAAATAAAAGACTAAGAACACCAAATGTTAGCAAGGATGTGGATCAGCTAAGACTTATCCACTGCTTGTGTAAATGTAAAACCATTTAGCTGCTTTGGGAAAGGCTTCAGAAGCATTTTTATAAGCTTGATATATGCATACGCTGTGATCCAGCAGTTCTACTCCTAGGTATAGTTCCAATTGAAATACATATGTGTCCTCACCAAAAAACACTGTACTGAAGAGTTTGCAGCTGCGTAATTCATAATAAACAATACTGGAAACTAACCAAATACTCATTAGCAGGAGAGTGGGTCATAAACTGTGATATATTCATAAAACAGAATGTTAGAACAATGAGAACAAAGGATTTACAACCATAAATAGTAATATGAATGAATCTCATAAACGTAAAGTTGCAGTGAAAGACCCAGACACACAGAAAGCAAATACCATAAGTGAGCAGGGAAGGGTTCTCAGTAGACCTAGATTGCTCAAACTACACATTCCAAAGAAAGGCTTCTCTTCATAACTGGCCCTTGGCTGGCTCCTGGGAAATAAGCCCAGGGCCCTTGAAATATTCTGCCTGATAAGAGTGTTTTGTAAATCTGAGGGACAGAGAGTATCTAACTCAGAATGATTGAATACCTTAACTAAGAGTCTGGAAAATGTATATACACTTGTCTGTATATGTATATAATTTAGTGCCACTTAAGACATTTTCAATTATATTTCCCAAATAAAGAATTTCTATTGACATAAAAATACAGTGTGAATAGTTTTGAATTTCTAAAACATCAAAACAATTTTATATTGATTAAAGATTTTTTGGAAAGTAAATTAAATTAGTTTAGTAATTCCTAAACTAAATGTTTAAAATATAAGATGAAAATGTAAGACCATCAACTACACTCTGTAAACTGGTGCTCCCTCAGACTGGAGCTCAACAGAAAGAAAATTGTTTTGTGTCATTTCCAAAATTCTTTTTGTTTGAGAAATCGTTTTGAACAAATCAGAGGTAGTTATTTAAATACTATTATTCTTGATCCAGGTCACAGCATGCTGATGCTGTCCCATGCTGTGAGTTGAGTGAATTCTGATGGGCTCAGCTCTTTAAAGATGAACAAACCTACAAATTATTCCTGAGCTTTTGAAAAGTAGTTCACTTTTTAAAAAAATATTATAAATGTCTTTCAGAAAGAAAAATGTATAAGAAATAATTTACAAATGACAATAATATGCTCTGACTTTCTATTTCTACTTTTTAATCTCCTTTAGTATTTTTACAATGTACTAAAGATTATAAACCATTCAATACAAGGGAGTTACTGCTATTTTCATAAAAAAGTGATACAACTTTAATATTGAATACAAAACAATGTAGAACACTGATTTTCCCATATACAATGGATTCTATAAAATATAAATTTTTAGCACTAAATAAAGGCAGAAATGTATATTGTAATCTTTATTTCATTTTAACTCTAAGCTTACTACTGATGGTGGCCTGTGGGGTTTATTTTAGTGCCACTGTTACGGTCAAACTAAAATAAGCATCTATGTGAACATGCACACACATGTTTGCACACACCCATATACTCACATACACTGAGCCTAGGTTCATTTTAGAATTAAAAATACAATAACTTACAATTCAGATATTTGCGTTTGAAAATTAATGGTCTTTCTAGTACTTTTAATCCTCTAATTTTATAGATGAAGAAGAAATGAAATGGAAATTTCTATTAAGTATCTTCTTCAAAACTACATAGTTTGTATTGATAGGCTCCTAATTCACAACTTTTCCATTACACTTTACCCTTTTTCATCATTCTCAAATTAATAATTTTTGTAAATGATTGAGGAAAATGGTATAGAAAGTAAAAAAGATTAAGATAATTTCTAAGAACTAAAGTATAAACCTTGGAAGGCTTCATTATGGTCATTACTAAAATTCTAGGATCTTGTTTTATTCGAATTTTGCCTTTTTAGCTAATATAAAGTGATATTTTTTTAAAAAATTAGAAAACTTGGAGTCCTAACATCTCAGCTGTTTGAATATATACTCTAGAACCTGATGTAATGATTTAACAGTACATTATATGAAAAATTAGAGCAGGTATTTCATTATTCTTAGCATAGGTTATAATATTTCTTCAGAGATACTTACATAGGTCTCTAATAGTAAAATACATCCTAGACAAATTTATGAAATTGATGTACACACATCATTTCCTGACATTATCTTCTGGCCTAGATGAAGACTAGAACATGTAATTAAGCATTTTTTTTTTTTAATATTGTTCCATCTATTCAGGGAAATCAGTAAACCTGAATAATTTCTCAATGTGTTGTGGGGTCATTTTAACAGATCTATTAAGGAATAATTGACATAAAATTAATTATATTTTTAAAATGTACTATTCGATAAGTCTAATACATACACTCATGATACAGACACTCATGAAATCTTTACAACAATTAAGATAGTGAAAATATCCAACACCTTAAAAATAGCCTGTGCCCCTTTGTAATCTCTTCCTTTTGCCCTTCCACACCCATACGGTCTCTAGATATCATTCATCTTTGTTTTGTCATTACAAATTGGTTTGCATTTTCAAGTTTTTTATACAAATGCATATAAACACAGCATTATTCATTTTTGTCTGACTTTTTATTAGCTTAATTATTCTGAGATCCATCCATGTTGTAACATGAAACAAAACTAATTTCTTTTAATTGTTGAATTAAATTAAATTGTTTTAATTTAATTTCTTATAATAGTATTCTATTATACAGATATTCTAATTTGTTTATTTATCCACTGATGGACATTTGGATTGTTTTCAGCTCCTGGCTATTATAAATAAAGTCCCTATGAACATTCATGTGCAAATTTTGAATAGACACATACTTTTGTTCTTTTTGTATAAATACCAAAGAATTAGATGAGTCATATTGTGTGCATGTGTTCATGTGTATGTGTAAATAATTTTTAAGAATCTGCCAAATTGTTTTCCAAAGTGGTCAATTTTACATTTCCATCAGGAGCATGCGAAAGTTTTAGCTTCTCCACACCCTTGTCAGCACTTATTATGTTCAATCTTTTTAATTTTAGCTTTTCTAATAAATGCTTAGTACTATCTCAATATGGTCTTAATTTTCGTTTCCCTAGTGATTATTCATGTTGAATATCTTTTAATATCATTATATATTAACTATAAAAGCCATCTGGTCCTATAATTTATTTGTGTGAAGGTTTTAAAGTTCAAATTCAATTTATTTTCTAGAGACAGGACTATTTAACTATTGCTTTTTTTTTAAATTTAAAAGATTTATTAAGCTGAATTTTACTATTTTTTTACTTTTTAAAATTTATAGTTGACATATGATATATTAGCGTCTGCTGTATAACACAGTGATTATACATCCCTATGTCCATTGCAGCATTATTTATAATAGCCAAGATATGGTAGCAACATGTCTATTTATAGACAAATGGATAAAGAAGTTGTGGTACATATATACAATCAAATATTACTCATCGATAAAAAAAGGAATAAAATTTTGTTATTTGCAACAATATGGATGGACCTAAAGGATGTTGTGCTAAATGAAATAAATCAGACAAAGAGGGACAAATACCCATCTGATTTCACTATATGAGGAATCTAAACAAACAAACAAAATAGAAACAAACTCATAGATACAAAGAACTGATGTTCACCAGGTGGAAGGGGCTAGGGATCTGGGTAAAAAAGATGAAAAGGATTAAAAAGTACAAATTTTCTGTTATAAAAATAGTCACAGGGCAGAGGGAGGTGTGTATGGTTAAGTAAGATCAACATGAGATATCTTTTTAGTGGTGGAACTGTTCTATATTGTGACTATGGTGATGAACAAACAAACGTTCACATGTGATAATAAAAATACATAAAAATAAAGTCTTTGGGGGCCTGGGCTTCTTGGTGGAACTAATAAACACAAGAGAGACCCGAAGAACAACTGTAAATCAGGACAAGCTGGTCTTACTCAACCTTGATCCATTCATGGATCAAAAACAAACAAACAAACAAAAATGAAGGAAGAAAGAGAGAGAGAAGATTGAGATAAGGCAAAGTAATGGTAGAGATCACAGACAAAAATCAGAAATAAACAGTATGAAGTAAAATGAATAGAATTTGCTGATTAACAGGTGAATGAGGGTAACCAAGGAGTCTAGCATAATTTGCACGTGCCTTGGCTTAAATGGCATATATATTTATGGTAGTGCTTGGGGAGTAGAAAGTTGTCAGTAAAATGATAAGACAGACATCCAAGAAAGAGCTCATTAGGCAGATAAAAGTATTGATCTGGAGCAGAAAAGAAGCATTATCCAGAAATAATTCTAACCTTAAGCCTCATGAAAGCATTGTATATACATTAAGTATATTGAGCAGTGCACATTTCAGTTGTAAATACATTATATATACAAATGTTTGAAAAATATACTATCTTATACCTGTCAATAATAATAATGACATCCGAATTGTATTGACATTAAACATGTACAAATAATTTATCTAAACACTTACTATAATTTATCCTATTTAATTCTCATAAAATCCTATAATATGGATTTTATTATCCTTATTTTACAGTAGGGGAAACTTAGGTTGAGAGTAGTTAGCTATTTGCCCCTATTCTCAGGCTCTTAAAAGTTGGGTTCAGGATTCATATTCAGGACTCTTGGCTCAGGAGTCTGCACTTTCCTCATTGGTTATCTTGCCTTTTAAATTGATAAATCCATCATGCAAAGTTTACCAACTGTCCAGAAATACTTAATTTTTGCCCACATTCTCATTGAGTAAACATTAGGTATTTAATGACTTTTTAACACAACACTGACACACTGGCCCCGATTTTTCCCATCTTGCATTCTTGTACCCACGATGTGTAACAGCTAAAATGAATTAAAAGAGTAAATGATGTTTTGTCTTTCAGAATAAAGTTGTACACAGAAAAACAATCTATTTAATTAAAAAAGAATTTTTTAAGAAATATCAGACTGAATGAATGTTTGAGGCTTCTTGATCTACTAATGCTGATTTCAGCTGAGTACAAACAAGACATGGTCATTTCATTATGTTTCTATCTGAAATAAATTATTGATTAAAATAAATATGTTTGAAGTAAATATTTGCATATAGAATTAGATGAAAGTGTTTTTCCTATGATAAAATATCATTCATATGGATATTTTTTGTCACTCTGATGAAAGCAATGTTTCCACAGTAATTTTGTGAAATGCACTGATAATCTATTCCAATGAATAAATCCAGGAAGGAATCCTCCTTGCTATACAGTAAGAAACTAAAAGCTCTGCTTATCCAATGGTCTCTTTCAGGGTGACCCTCAAAAATTAATGTAGACAGCTGGTTTCCTCCCACCTGTTTTACCTCTCACCACCCTCATGCACAATTCTTCTCCAAGTCCTTGAAGCCAATCATAAAGTAACTAGACAAGCCATAAATATGATTAAAAGTCTGGAGTGTCTGAGGTAGCTAGAGAATCAATGTGACCAAGTGTACTGGATAATATAAAACAACCTCTAAATCTATCATCACACCTGCCCTATAATTCTAGAATGACCCTTTATGATAAACTGTGAAGAGTAATTAGAAATTGCTACGTGTTACAAGTCATAGATAATTGATAGCCCCCCCCCCAAAAAATAAAAAGTCCTATAAATTGGAAACTAATAACAAGTAAGGTTTGGCTGAATTAGAGTGGAGCACAGAGTTATGCAACTTGCACTGAGTGGATAAATTAAAATTAAAATTACTGAGTAGCCTAAATAACTTCATTTTTTTCACATAATAACAGAAATTTGGAGACATATGCAATGGCTATGGGAATTGGTTGAATAGAGTCTCTCCCAAATTTATGTCTACCCAAGAACCTCAAAATGTGATCTTATTTGGAAATAGGGTCTTTGCAGATGTCATCAGTTAATGATCATGAGCCGAAATCATGTTGGATCTATAGTGGGTCACACACAACTCAGTTTGTGGTCATTTGTTATGGCAATCCTAAAATCTAATATGACTTCTTGTACTGACCTCTAATATAGTTCTTACTAATCAGGTTGCATTTAATTATTGTATCTCTTCAGTTTAACCCATCTGCAACTATATTACAAACTCTTTAAAGGCAAAAATCTATTTATTTCTATCACTGTATCTATGTTTTAGACAAATGTCTGCTATATAAATATATAAACACATAAAAAAACGTATGTTAAAAAGTGGTAATTTTAAAAGATATATTTTACAAGAAAAAAGAATATAATCTGATATTATCTACAAGTTTCTTCTACTTAAGGAACTGCAAGGATTTTGAAATTGCAAAGAGCTAATAGGCTCCCTGAGGAAGCAAATGCTGCTAATTCCTGGAAACTGCAATGATTTTTAACTTAAAATCTTCTGCTTACTTATCACGTTAGCGTTATCAGTTTACCCAACTCTTTCTTCCTTTATTAAGGAAATTATTTTGGCAGAAAATGTCTTGGGAAGGATAATGAACTCAAAAGTGAAAGATTAACAGAAAAATAGAAATACAAGAAACAGATATGTGGAAAGAACTCTTGATGAATCATGCCATTTTGGTTAAGGAAGGAACCTAGATATACAAAGTTAATAAAACAAACCTTTATAAGTCTCTGAAGTTATAATATCTATAGAAAGAAAAAGTTGATTCTACTTGTGGTTTTTCTGTGTCAAGCTATAGAAAATATAAAGTACCAAGTACTATAACATTCTATAGAAATATTTTATATAAAGAGACAGCATATCCCACCAAAAAAAAAAACCTATTGAAGTACTCAAGGGATTCACTGTTGTTGATCTGTAATGACAAATGTGAGCCACACCATTAGTAAGAAGGTGATTTCTTTCCTTTTCTGATATTTTTTCTTTTGTTAAAGCATTTAGATAACGCTAACAGCATTGCAGATAGAACAGTATGTTCTCCTGATTTCCCATCAATTGTCTTTCCTTTTCCAGAGAAACTCAGCATGCAGCTAAAAGATTAAATAGCTCATTTTTCTTTCTTCTCGGTCTTCAAAGAATCAGTTGGTTTCCACTTCATGTTCAAGTTTATGCAAAGTAGATTTAATTGCCTGTCACTCACATTGGGAAATGTTTCAAATATGGGTCGCTATTTAAAACTGTTTTAAGTTCATATTTTTTCACATTTTTATATTCAGTTGAATATAAATGCACTGAAAGAATAAATTCTTCAATTCATAAAACATGATGTCTAGCCAAGATTTAGGAAATTAAGGTTCCAATAACCAATTTTTCTTTTGTTTTTAATAATGATGATTCTATTGACCAAACTAATCCCAAGTGATGCTGAGAAGATATATAGCAAAGTAAGGACAAATACATAAGATATTTATTCTTGAGACATATGCAGATATACTTTTTCTTGTAAAAAACTGAGCAGACTTTAAAGAATTTTCTTTTAATTTTATTTCCCGCATATAATTGCCAAAAGTCTTCTGATATACTCTGGAGCATACCCCAGTGTGTCAGTAGAGGGTGGCATTGTAGCTAAGAGCTGTAAACCAGAATGGTTGTCACCAGGAGATACCACACCCCCATCTCCTGTAATCACCCTTCCTTGTTACTTCAGCATATGAAAACTCTAGTAGACATTGCTGCTGATCATAATGATACAAAGACAAAAATTTACATCTGTGTTCACTAACAACTTCTAAATGAATTGGCAGCTCATCTGGAATGAATGAAAACTATAACAAGAAATAATAAATCAAAAACTGTGATGCAGGGAAAAGACCATACACCATTTCACCACGTACATGCTTGAAGAGCCTAGGAAAAAAAGAGAAGCAAACACACACACACACACACACACACACACGCACGCACGCACGCACGCACGCACATGCACATGCACATGCACACACACACGTACACACAATTTAGAGTCTTACAAGGTTGATGGACCTAAATCCAGTGATTTATCATTGTATGGCAATCTTGAACCAGTAAAGAGTGAAGATAAGTGACAAAGATAACAAGAAAAATATTGTGTGGTCTTGCAAATAGTATATATGTATATGGATCAGGAAAAAACATTCTTCATCCTCACTAGTCTTTGCCTTTATTTTTTTTTTTTAGTACTATAAAATTGCCTTTGAAAACTATCAAAGGAAAACTCCTTGAGTTTTTCCTTAAAGAATAAGATGGAAATTGGGGGCTTGCAATTTTTTCATTTCCCTGGACATCTGTGATCTTCCTTTCTGAGCAGTGTTATATCAAGCGAGGGTGTGTCATCTGTCACTTCCTAACTATAAGACTAGATTCTTAGAACCTCAGTTTTCTCAACTGAAATGAGCATTATAAGATTTACTTCATACAGTTATATGAGAATTAAATTAGGTTATGATTATAGAAATAATCAAATACAGAAAATGGCATATAGTAGAAATTTCACAAATGTTCGTATTTTTGCATCATGCCTTCCGCTACAGAGCTCAAACTTTAATCTCTTCAAAGAGTCATGGTCTCGAGTCAGAATTGTAGAAATCAAGGAAATCAGAAGCAAGATATAGGTTTTTCTGCCTACTGCTACTGCCATCTTTAAAAAAAAATTGTTTGTATGACTTGCAAAAAAATGAATCTAAATCTGACAAGTAGAAAGTATACTAATGAATATGGAGAATTCAGTATTTGATTTGATCAACATAGTGTCCCCTGCCATGTTTCCTACACACCATTCTACCCCTGGCCTATATTTTACCATCTTACTATTCTCTGTCACATTTGGTATATGGAAGCAGAATTAAATGTCATCCCAGATATCCTTCCACCCCACTCCAGCAAAATGATAACTCTGAGATAATAGGACAGGGAAGAATGATGGAGTTGTTAAAGAATTAAAAATTCTATAGAAAGAAATATTTGTAATAGGAATATAGTCACAGCTATATGACATCCTTTAATTCCCAAAGTGTCTTACAGCTATAGAGTTTATGCATCCATATATTCAGAGAAGTTTTCCTTTTTTAATTCTCATTAAAAGAAACAAATTAATGGGTCACTAGAAGTAAAAAAATAAAATGAAAAGACTCCTATTTCTCCACTTTCCCATCTAATGGTTAGACGTTTCACAGCTGCTACAAACACCTTTAGTGTTAAATTTTCTGTGCTTGTGTAAGACTGAAGGTGATTGGGAGGGGGAGATTTTAATACACATAAACCTATGCAGCTGAATTCCCCAAATGTTTCAGCTGCCTGGGATCTTCTCTGCCTTGTGGATGAATGTCAGAGTTTAGGATTTCCTCCATTCCTAGTTTAGTCTTTATTTTTCTAGATTTTGTTCCCCAACAGACTTCAGATGAATTCTTGGGAACATAAAGTCCTGAGCAGTCCACTCTGTGTTCTGATTACTGACACTACTTACATACAGCATTTGTGAATTAAATATAGTGATTTTATCTCTTTAAAAAATATGTCTTATCTTGTTATATTGTAATTGCAACTCCTTTGAAATTTCTTAAGAAGTCTCTAATTACAGACATAAGAATATGTTATGTGGTGAGAATGCATTTTAAAACTTTCTCTGCACCCTCTATCTTTCCAGAAGAATCCAACATATTGAATCTGGATGATTCTCCCACTTATCTTTCCTTGTTGCTTAGTTGAGCCCTGGATTAAAAGTCATGGATATTTAATCCATGGTTATGAATTAAAGTACAAATTCTGTCTAATTGCAATAATCTTCTAGTGAAGATTATTGTGGCTTGATGATGGAGATAAAAGGAAGTCTCAGAATCTGGTTATATTCTGACATTATAGATGATAGGAATTGCTGACTGATAAGAAGTGGTTGTAAATAAAGAATGGAGTCAAGGCTTGTTCCAATCCCCCTCCCTGCAGGGCAAGTGGAAGAACAGGGTTTCGATTTACTGAAATAGGGTTAGAAAGATTGTGGTGGGATCAAGTCTTGGCGTTAAAATAAAGAATTATTTTTGATCCTGCTAAATTTAAGATGCCTATTAGACATTCCCATGGCAGTGTTGAGTTGGATATGTAAGCCTCAAGTCCAGGAAGGCAGTCAGGACTTGGTGCTGCCAGTATATAGATGGTCTTTAAAATTTTTGGAAAAAAGCAATGTCAGGGAATTCATGAAGGAGAAGAGAGAAAAAAGTCCAAGCACTGAGTATACTCCAATATTTAAAGATTAGAGACATGAGGAACCAGCAAAGGAAATAGAGAAGGAGTGGACAAGACAGGAAGAGAACTGAGATAAACCAGGGTCTAGGAGACTGCTCAACAGAAGTTTCGAGTAGAATGGAGCAACTACTGCATGATTTGCTGCTAACAGAGGGAAGAAGGGGTCTGTTTTGGTGACTCTTCTATTCCCTGCTTGGAACAGTTTGTCCCAAAAGAAAACACAAAAATACAAGCTTTGCCATTGATTGTGTGACCTTGAAAAAGTCACTTAAACTCTGTTAATTATTTTCCTCGTATTAGATGCAAATAGGATAATACCTTTTGTTCACCATCCACTGAGTGTATATAAATGGTCTTACGAAAGACAAAATTGCATTTTATAAAATCAAGAACAAAGGAAATATTTTAAAAGATTTCCTGCATAGACGAATATCTAGCATTAAGCTCTGTGATTTCCTACTTTCACTGAGATACACGACAGCCAGGTGCTTCCTGCTCAGTCTCCAGTAATGGCCAAACTTTTCCCCCAGCTACATGGAGCAAATTCACTGAGATCAGTAATGGAAAAAAAATTGAGTATTTACCAAAAATATTTTTCTTTAATTCAATTTCTGAGGACTCAAGATGTTTTTAAGGCAGAAAAAAGTATTGACAAAAAAAAGTATGGTAATGGTTCTAGGAGCTACTGTATTGATAAATATGCTTTATGGCTGACCCTAATTGAAAAGGTACAAACTTCTAGCTATAAAATAAGTCATGAGCATGTAATATACAGTGTGATGATTATAGTTAATAACCTATATTGCACATTTGAAAGTTACAGAAAGTAGATCTTAAAATTTCTCACCACAAGAAAAAAATTTTGTAACTATGGACAATAATGAATATTAACTAGACTTAGAGCAGGGATCATTTTGTAACATATACAAATATTGAATTATTACATTTTATACAATGTTATATGAAGAATATACCTCAGTTAAAAATTATTAATACAAAAAGAAATATTTTCCATTCAATATCCTTTGCTTTAAAATAATATACTCCTAAATATTTTTTAATTGATCACAAGAGCCAACTAACCCAGCCTCCTTAAGTAACCTACCAGCATTTTCATAGCATAGCTGGTTAAGAGGTGGTGCTGATATTAGCAGGCAAGGCCAGAAACTCAAAGTTCAGCTTTAGTTTTTCTTGATTTTTTACTTTTTTCCCCCTCTTCGCTAATATATTTTGACTTTGATTTTGGAATATGATCTCTAGTTAAACCAGTTAAATTCTTAATCATTTAATTCTAATTTTAGTTTTATTTTTAAATACACTTCTTAGGCAATTCTAAAGTTAAGCGAGACTATTGTAAATTGCCTAAGTGGGATCCAAAATAAGAGACATTTCTAACATACAGTCACATACTGCCTAATGATGGGGATACACCATGAGAAATGCATCGTTAGGTGATTTTCTCATTATGCAAACACCACAGAGTACACTTATGCAAACCTAGATGTTATAACCTACTACACACCTATATATGGTATAGCCTATCGCTCTAAGGCTATAAGCCTGCAGAGTATGTTACTGTACTGAGTACTGTAGGTAACTGCAACATAAGTATTTATGCACCTAAACATAACTATTTTAAAAAGTACTATAAAAATACAGTATAAAAGATGAAAAATGGTACACCTGTATAGCATGCATACGTGAATGGACCTTACAGGACTGGACATTGCTCTGGGTGAGTAAGTGAGTGATGAGTGAATGCGAAGGTCTGGGCCATTACTAGAGAAGACGTTATACATACTGTACACTTAGGCTACCCTCAATTTATAAAACAACATAAGATTAAATCAAGCACAAGAAAAAACAATGCAATCAAGAGACTCCGTAAACACAAGATGTATGAGTCTACTGCCCATGTAATATGGCATACTGTTTTACAGCAACCTGTTTTTAAATTTAAGTAGAAAGAATACACCCTAAAATAACAAGAAACAGTAAAGTAAATGCATAAACCAGTAACATAGTCATTTATTATCACTACTAAGTATTACGTATTGTATATAATCACACATGCCATATTTTTATAAGACTGGCAGCACAGGTTTGTTTATACCGCATCGCCGTAAACACAAGAGTAATATGTTGCACTGTGACATTATGACTGTACAATGTCACTAGGTGATAGATATTTTTCAGGTTCATTATAATCTTATGAGACCACTGTTGTACATGCAGTTTGCCACTAAACACAACATTGTTATGCAAACATGACTGTATTAAAATCTAAATTCCAAGTTCAAAGGACAGGATCTAGTCTAAGTGGTTGGCCATGATATTTCTTACACATGGTGGACATTCAGTAAACATTTGAGGAATAAGTAAAGTTTTTGAATATTTGCCTTCCAGTCATCCTGTGACTTACACCCATATTCCCTTTGTGTCTTGACTTAAGGTTTTACATTTGTAGTGAGACCTTCTCAGCCAATCCTTTTTAAAATGTAACTCCTACTACTTCACTCTCTCTCCTCAAATTAATTTTTCTCCTTAGTACTGATCTAAGTCATTATATATTTACTGAATGTCTTTAATTTTTCTTTCTTCTAATATGAAGCTCCACAGAATAGATATTTGGGTCTCTTTTTTTAAAGATCAATCTCAGTGAAGAGAACAAAGCCTGGTATCTGATATTGTTTGATAAATATTTTACTTTGAATGAAATGGAATAAAATGACAAACTCTTCCTATTGAAGAAAATATTTTACTTTACATCATCTTTCTCCCTGAAAGGTACAGAAAGATATTCTAAGAAAGTTGAAGAGAGAGAGAGAGAAAAAAAAAAAAAAAAAAAAACAAAAAGATGTCTTAGCATGGAGAACAAACTAAAATGCAAGTCGACCCCTTTCCTTCTTAGACTATCAGAAAGCTATATATAAGCTGAGGTGTTTTTTTGTTTTGTTTTTTTGTTTTTGTTTTTCTGAGAATAAAGTAGACCATAAAAGAGAAATAAAAGGCAAACTGGGAATGATTAAGGAAATACAAAAATGTGAAACAGTTTACTATTTTTAAATTCTGTGCTTGTTAAAATTGTCTTTCATGACTAAACAAAAAATATATTTTCTCCTTCTCTGCTTGAAAAATAGATTGCAATGTAACTGCTAATTAGGTTAGTTACACATATATACACATAGATATACATGCATATATTAATTCTCATAATTTGTTTACATTTTCATGTTCGTAATACTTAAGTCCATTTTTCATTTATGTCTGGAGTAAAAATTTTAACAATTTAAAAAACCAGTGCCTAATCAGAGAATGTTTTTCCTTACCACGGGAGTGGATATATTATCAAAGAACTTAAATCATCATTTCCCACTTGTAGAAATAAGTGTCTCACTTGTGGCAAGTCCTGCACTCTCTCTCCTAAGAGGTGTCTCAGATTAACAGTCACTCTGCTGATAACATCGCCATTGTCTGAGCCTGTCTCTCCAACTTGCAGACACCAAAATTTAGATAGTAGGATCTCTTAAATTGTATTTCAATTTCATCTCTGTATCAAGTGATTTGGTATATACTCTGTTGATAAGGAATATATTTTCTGTTTCTTTATAAAAGGTTGTAAAGACAGTAAAATCAGTTACTTTAAAAGGCTGCACTTCCAAATTCTGGGTAAATACAGATACAAAAATATAGTATGCAGGTAGAAATATATTTGTGTATGTGGATATAAAAACTGGTACTATCCTGATGTAGTCTTTCTCTTTTAATCCCACTTGAATTTTAGAAACACTTACTGTTATTGCTAGCTACTTCCTTATTAAGCTGGGTTTTATAAGTGTCTGGTCTATCCCTGTAGATTAGTCATCTCTCAATGTTTCAGCTCATTAATGGGACTGAAAGTGACTATGCACTTAATGCCTCTGTGTTCTATAGGAATTGGTGAAGTCTGAGCTGGAAAAATGAATTAAGTTTAGCCAAATCAATAGGATAAAATTCAGCTGTGACCAGATCTAAAGAACTGCCTCATGTGACCAGTCAGAGACAGACATTGACAAAGTTTATCTCATCCTTTGTATTCTACTTGGAAAGTTATTAGAATCATAAGTCTGACCCATAGAATTATAATATTTTAAGATCTTAAGATTTTCCTCCCCTTCCAGAGAACGACCACAAATACCTAGGTGTTAGAGTGTTTTGCTCATAATTCGTAGGCTATTCATCTCTCCACTAAAGTTCTTCTGATTTTTCTGCTGTCCCTAAGAATGTCTTTTCTAATATCATTCATTAACTGAATTTTCTAAGAACATTTGCTTTCTTGTCAGGTGAATGTGGTTTCCTCAGAAAAGAATATCTTTTGCAGTGCAAGAGATGGGTCTTCTGTGTAAAAGTCCTTAAATAGTTATTTTCTCAAATCATTCTGTTTGTTTTAGTGTTAAATTTGGTAACAGGGAGTTGAATGGAACATTTCCTGTTATCCTGGAATTGTGGCTAAAGCTCAAAGCTTAGGATAAAGAAACATACATTCTAAAGCAAATATTCTACATTCTAAAGAAAGCAACCAACAATAGGGCTAGACATCTTTCAAGGTCGTTTCAAGAGGTAGCAGAATACTGCCATCAACCACCGTCTTCCTAGTAAGAAAGGAACAAGGGAGCCACATGATTTGGGGTGAGATGGGAAAATTGAGACCTGAATAAAGTGCCATTTTATGTAAAGTATAATGTTATGGTGCTGCTTCTTTTTTCAAAGCCAAATTGAGAGCGAATTCAGGGAGAAGCACTTGAAAAGATTAAAAAGACTACAAAACGAAAATGTATTATTTCTCCCTGGCTTGTTGCTCCATGAGCTGCAAACTTTGTATGTCCATCATGCTGCTGTATTAAGAGCAAAGCAAAAATCGTGGGAGAATTGTTGAAGTTCTTGTCATGTGTCCCTTGTAGTTTCGGTATATATGTGAACACAAGACTAATCCTGACACATATATCTGTAAATTCCTGGAGACAGAGGTCCACTGAACAGCCAACGCAGTGGTAAAGAAGAAATCACAGTGAAATAAACCTGAAAATAAAGTGGGACAACCCACAATTTTTGTTTCTGAGGGCACAGAAGAGAAACTCAGTATTAAGTGGTTCCACGTGAATGATCATGGAAGTTAGAGGAAGGGAAGAAGTTGCAAGAAGTACAGATTAAGCCAAGTGAGATAACCTTCCAGAGGTTGTATGGAGACTGAAGGAAGACAGGACTGCTCCTTGGAGGGTACAAAGATAAAGCTAAACTTTATTCTAAGAGAACCATGCATACCACGTTAGGACTGTGTTCGCACAGCATAACAGAAGCAGATGGAAGCAGAGCAAAGCAGACAAGACCAAAGCAGAATGAGACCAAGAACAAGAACAGAAAACCAGTTATATGAGATAACCCCTGCATCCTCAATCCTCTCTTCTTATCAAAAACACCAGGAAGTTAGATCTAGAAAAAGGAGAAATAGCTGATTCTGCTCCTTTCACTTTCTAAATTTCTTCAAGCAAGTCCAGCTAGTAATAGTGCTACTAAAACTTCTGAGATTAACTAGATTGACCTTTTTTAAAAAAAGTATCCAGAAAGTTATAATTAAAATCAATTTAATATAATTGGGGGTCATAAATTAAAACATTTGTATCTTATAAAAGTATAAAATGTTTATATTTTGCTTTATACCACTCTTTTCAGTATCTAGTATAGTGTGTATACCTCAAAAAATTTGGTTTAATTGAAGTGTAATTTGTCTAAAAAAGGGTATTTAGGTAAAATTGTTCAAGTTCTCCACCTAATAAGATAAAAATGAAAGTCTGTAATCAAAACTAAGAGTAACTAAGATAATTTTACCTAAAATGAGTGGTAGTAGATATATCTAGTCAATAAAATAGTAAATATATAAAACTAACAGGATTAACAGAGAGCTCTAGCATAAACATAATCAATAAATAATAGTTATTTTTACTATGAAGCTCAACACTTTTCACTGCTTTGAGTTTTAAACACTGTGGATTCAAGAATAAATTACCATATGGTATAGACAGCTCTTCCTTTTCATTGATTTAAGTCTATTATTCTCATCTTCAGATCCTTATCTCCTTCTGGATGTCTCATAAAAAAAAAAAGGTGTCGTAGTCATCACATCATCACTGTTCTCCCAACCTTTTCCCCACCTCCTCTCTGCTCCTGCAGTCCCTGCCTCAGTAAAGAGCAGCACCATCCACCCTGTTACTCATCTCAGAAAACTGATTCATCCTAAATCTCGTGGCCCCTCGTTTCCACATTCCAGCCAATCATCAACCACTGCCTGCTTTACCTCCTAAACATTCTTCTCACCCACCACCTCCTCTCCACCTACTTGGCAGCTTCATACAAATGGTCATCATCTCTTCTAAAGAGCATATCTCTGTCTTGGCTTTAAGTCCATTCTCTTCACATCATCCAGAGAGCTCTATGGCATGGATATGTAAGGACTTTACCTAGTCTATCAATCAAAGCTCAAGGGCTAAGCTCCTGAGAATGGCATCACTAGGAGGGTACCCCTCTCAATTCTTTCCTATCCCCCCTATCTTACATCTTACTCTCTGGAATTCAGCATACTCTGGTTATTTGCATTTAGCATGCTGTTACGTAGTGTTTTGTCTTTGCTCAAGCACTTTCCTTTTAACCCCTGACTACATTTTACTTAGCTTTCATGATTATTTAGGATAAACCTTCCCTGACCTTCTATACTAGGATGAGTTCCTCTCTTCTGTACTGACACTATACCCACTGCATGTCTTTTTCTTAGTATAGTGAACAAATTGTTTATGTGGTTTCTCCCTAACTAGATCGTTGGAGCCTCTATCAAAGAGCCATTGACATCTTTCTAATCCAAGTGCCTCACTGGAAAAGAGAAATAAATAAAATGCTAAACTGAAGAAAATATTAGCAAAAATTAACAGGAAGCAGGTATAAAGCCCTTTAACATGCCAGACATCGCTAAGAATTTTCTGTTATCTTACTTAATCTTTATAATATCCCTGTAAGGTGGGTTCTCTTATGACCCTCATTTCACAGATAAGGGACATGGGGCACAGGGGCTTAGAATTGGCCTAAATTCACACAGGTTTTATGGCTAAAGCCAGAATTTCACACAGAATCTGATTCTTGGGTGTAAGTGCTCAACCAACATGCTACTAGCTGATTTGCAAAATTACTTCTTGTAAATGACTAAACTACATTCATAAGTAGAAATATTCTGTGCAAAGATTGTTTTAGGAAGTGAATCAGTCATCATTTTATTTTTGTAATGCAAGCCCTTGTCACCACTAGAGAAGAGTATACTTCATCCTACACTATTTAATCATGCTCAGTTTCATCAGGAATCAGTTTTTGCTTGCATTATTCGTCACTGAAATAGCATGCTGAAATGGTAAATTCCTACTTATAGAAAGAAATAAGCAGTGAAAAGTTAAATTGCTCGGCTCAAACACATTAGTTAATTTGACCTCTGCCTCAAGAAAATTTCAATTATAAATAGTAAAGAATTGCCAAATGATACTTCCTCTTGGCTTCTGTGAGCAGTTAAATATAAAAGAACAGAAGCAAACATAAACTTAAAAATCCCTAAAAGGGATTTGCAGGTATAAGAAGCAACTAGTCTACAAATGTCGAAGTTGAGCAACGTCAGGCAAGCCTTAAAAATCTATTCCATCAGGAGCACCTCTGAAGATGTCACAATGTAAGCAAATGTGGAATAGACCTCACAAAACTTATTTCTAAAGATTTTTAGGCTTCTTTGTAACTGTATTTTAATATTTTAAAAAAGTTTTAGTAAGCATAAAAATCTAAAGTTGGGTTAAAACTGTAAACAGATTTTCATCATCATAATTTTTTTTTAGAAAAATACAGACTTCATGGTAGCAAAATGCTTTCAGACACATTTTAACATTCTCGAAAAAAAAAAAATTATAACCCAGGAATAAAAATGAGAAACTTATAGTAGGACTATGGAAAATACTGATTTTATAATCTGTAAAAATCAATATTTGCTTAAAGCAGATGATGCTCACATTTCTAAAGCAAACAAACTCCTCTAGGACCTATTTCCTCTTTAAAGATGCACTCATTACTGTCAGAAGTACAAAAAAAAAAGTGGATTTTACATTTTAAAGGGCTTGTCAATCTGGAAAATGATGTTGATGTTGTGGGAAGCCTTTGGGTACACTACCAGGCAAGCTAATTCAGATGTCATGAAATGGAAAGGCTTGTAGGCCAAATCAAAATGCTGAATCACACAGCTTATTGAATTAACTTAAACACACTGCAAGAAGCAAGGAGAAAAATATAGAGTAAGTTAACACATTTAGGAAGCGTGCAAGAACTTCCTGCATGTTTCTTTGGCCTGAATGCCTCATAATGTTTGGTGTCTAAGCCCTTCTGTGTTAGTAACTGTTAGGGATGCAGTAACAAGGTACCACAAACTGCGTCCTTAAACAAGAGAAATTTATCGTCTTACAGTTCTGGAGACTAGAAGATCATGGTGTCAGAGTTGGTTCTTTCCCAGGGCTCTGAGGGAAAATCTATTCCATGTCTCTGGCTCTTGGTGGTTTGCTGGCAAGTATTGGCATTCTTTGGCTTCTGCATCACCCTGATCTCTGCCTTCACCTTTACATAGTTACATAGTTCTCCTCGCGTGTGTGTGTGTGTGTGTGTGTGTGTGTGTGTGTGTGTGTGTGTCCAAATTTCCCCTTTTTATAAGGATAGCAGTCATAGTAGATTAGGGGACCACTCTAGTCTAGTATGACCTCATCTTAACTACTTACAACTGTAATGATTCTATTTCCAAATAAGAACACATTCTGAGGTTAGAATTTCAACACAGGAATTTGGGGAAGCGTGATGGTTAATTTTATGTGACAACTTGACCAGGCCATGGGACGCCCAAATAGCTGGTTAAACATTATTTCTGAGCATCTGTGAGAGTGTTTCCAGAATAGATGAATAGATGAGTATTTGGATTGATGAACTGAGTAAAGCAAATGGTCCCCTTCAATTGTAAGTGGGTGTCACCCAATCCACTGTGGGCCCAAGTAGAATAAAAAGGTGGAAGAAGGATGAAACTGCTCGGTCTTATCCTGCCCTTGGACATGGACTCCATCATTAGTACTCTTAATTTTCAGGCCCTCATTCTCAGACTAGAACTTACACCACCAGCTCTCTGTGTCTCCAGTTTGCAGACAGCAAATCAAGGGACCTCTCAACCTCCATAACTGTGAAAACCAATTCTTTACTATAAACAAACAAACAAACAAACAAGTAAACATATATATCTCAAGAAGCTAATACTCTACTGATATGGTTTCTCTACAGATCTCTGTGACAAAAACAGAATGAACGGCACAATCCGATCCATCACATCTTCCATCCTTTCTTATTCTACACACATACTATTTACTCTATTTCTGTCAACACATCTCATAGGCTACTTGCTTCTATAAGCTTTCACCTATCTTCCTTATTTATTTCTCTATGTCAACATATAAAATAGAATATTCTTAAATATGGCAGTAAGCACACATCATAAGCCAAAAGTTTTCATCCTTAAAATAGCAAAAATGTATAGGAACCCACTGACCAATGGCATTTTAACAGCTCTTGTCAGATATATGAAAGTCTTGCCGTTGAAGTGCAATTATCCAGAAAGTTTCTTCATTCATTATTATCAAATGGCCCGGCTCTTGCATCATATGTGACACTGATCACCCATACTCAGGGGCAGGAAGCTAAATGGCAGCAGGTTTCATTTCCATAAAATCATGTTTCAGTCTTGTGAGGCTCAAAAGAAGATAAGGTGTCTATTTTATAAATGAGAAGAAGGAAGAGATATTGAAGGAAGAGAGACAGCTTTTCAAGAGAAGTTTTTGATAGTTCTTTGCAAATACTAAAGAATAGCATGTTTCCTGTGTGCCTCCAGGCTTAGCAGTCTATTTTCCTTTCGTTAAACTTTGGATCTTATACCAAAGGAACTGTGACATGCAGTGAAATCTGTGCAGGACCTCGAAAATAGTTCTTAGTAAAGATAAAAATACTACAAGGGTAATGAGATAGAAACTATAACTCATAACATTTTCTAATTCTCCCATATTTGTAAATTCATAGCTTAGGTACAAAAATGACACATTAATTTTTTACAGCATAGAGGTTTAAGTTACCTATAAAGAGAATGCCTAGGTTTGTCCTGGAAAAACCCTCAAAGAAATGTAAAATTTTCTATTTTTCTATTCTCATGCTCTGGAAGTCTTCCTATGTACATTTGTAAAGACATTAATTAATAGCTAGCATATTAACTACTAAGTGTTTAAGTTAGTTCTCGGCATGTTTGCATATGAGATTTATCCATTAATGCTATGTTCCAGCCCTGGAGATTCTGATTCAGCAAATCTGGAACTGTGCTTAGTCAAATTTTAAAAGACTTCATCAGGTGAGCTGATTATCAGCCAGGCTGAGAACCCCTAGTTTAATCTCTTAGCAGTTAATATAATAATTTGTAGTCATATAAAGAAAAAAATTGCTCCCTGAGCCACAAAGCCCACAATGTTCTTCAAAACTCTATTTTACAGAATAGAGATCTCCAAATTTTCTTGCTCATGCTCTGTTGTTAAAATACTTTTGACCATGCACTGACAATATGGGATTTGTTTTATAAATTATATATTAAAATATTATATGAATATTTTTTAGTATTATGAAGAATGAAAGGGATAATTAAAAGGATGAGTTAATATGAATGTAATTAGCAATGAATAGATCATTTTAAGCACATTGAGAAGTAAGACATTCTGCTTTGGGGTTCCTTCCATAATGTTTATTGAAGAATACACTTCACCTTTCTGCCACTCTCTATAGTTTTTAAAATGATTTTACCTTATTTTTCAACAGTATTCTACAGTTTATGGAGTATTTTCATGTCTACAATTATATTTGATGCTCAAACACTGTATACGAATAGGCTTAGTTAATACTAATAATCTCTCAGAGATGAGAATACTAAGGCCAAGCCAGAACATTTTCAAAGTCACATAGCAAAAAAATGGTGGGACTGAGGTGGAAATCCAGGTCTGTTGTCCCAAAATTGGGTGCTTCATAATCTAGGGCTCAACTGGGTAGACCATAATGATTATGTTTGCCTTATCTTCTACTGAAATGCAGAAGATAATAAAAGATTGCCTTTACTATGCTTACTTTAGAGATAAATATAGCTGACTGCTGAAATTATATGTGTTATTAGATGTGATAAGAATTGAATAAAATCTGGACCTGGGATGATTCTTTCATTGGGGGCAGGGTGCATTATATGACCATATTGGAAGATTTTTTGGTCATGGAACCAGTGAGTAGAAAGAAAGTTGCTGTTAACATCTAATGGTCAGAATCCAAGGGTGCTGCTAAACATCCTACCATCTTAAAACAAAAATGTTATCTGGTTCAAAATATCAATAGTACTAAGACTAAGAAACCCTGCTGCAGTAGAAAGCTTCAGGTGTAAATCCTTGTAAGTTGCTGATGAAATCTCTCTGGCCTCCCAAAGCTCATGAATACACACAAACAACTGCACACTTTCAGGATGTGTACTGACTTGCTGAAGCACATCCAGAGTCCACAGGATGAGAGCCCTAGATCTGCAGAGTGAAGCAAATGATAGGTCCCAAAGACTTGCATGGAATTGGCTTTATTGTTTATAACCCCCCAGAGACATGAACCTCCATAAGACATATTCTGGGATTCCTATTATTAAACCAGAAAGAAAGAAGTTCATAAGTAGCCTATGGATTTCAATGCATGAGTGCTTTGGGAGATATTAAAGTCACTCATTACCTGATTAAGTAATACTTGTACATTTTAATTGAGAAGGAGGTTCATATAATCTCACTTCGCAAGACATTTTTAATTAAAAACTAAATCTCAAAGTGGACTTAGTGGGTTGTTTTATTTCTTCTGTTCCTTTTGAGAGAGATTAGAGGATTTGCTTCATAACATATATCGGGTAGTGATTAAGAGGCCCTTGGTGGAGTATAATATTTTGTCTCATAAAAATAAAAATGAACACTCCATTAAAAACATGTCACTTGACTTTTTGAATTTAAAATTAGGGGAAAATTGTTAAGGAGGTAGTTTGTCTTCAGTCACCTTTACTGTCTCTTTCTTTGCCTTTTCTTCCCTTTTGGGTAAAAATTCCATCTGCCCAATTCCTTTATGTTTCTCCTATCAAAATCTGTCAGTTGTATACTCAGAACATGAATTTAAGCAATGTGCACTTCTTCCAGTACACATTGCCCAAGCTTAAAAAAATTATGGAATGGAATTTTTTTCTTATTTTCCCACTATTAAGCATTTTAAGCCTAAAACAGGGGCAAGAAATATCTAAGACCTTGAGTTTCTTTCTTAGGCTACCTAATCTAACAGCATGAGATTCTACCAAAAACATATGCTGATTTTAAAACACATATACGTAGCTTTAATATATACATACATATATATGTAGCTTTCAATGTAGGTGGAACCTAAGGATATCACCTATATAGAGTGATCACATTTTATCTTAACTAAAATAAATTAGCTAAACAAATTTTATTATTTATTAATACCTATTAAATGAATTAGTTATAAAACTTATATTTTTAAGAATTGTCATCCTCTTTTTATCAGTAACTAAAATCTAATTTGATATCTCCTGTGCCATTTGAAGTTAGTGTGAGATTTTCCACATGTTTATTTAAATTTGACAAAGGTGTTTGAAGGTTTGTTATCTGTAGGATCTTAAAGCCTCGCAAATTCCAATTAGGTACAAAACATAAATCATTCAAAAAATAAACATAAAGCATTAAAAAGAAGCATAATTTGATTCAAAATGTAAGAAAACATATTTAAATATTGCTTAAATAAAAATATGCTTATTCAGGTCTCTGATGACAGAAATTGAGAAAGATATATTTAATGTGCAAGCAAGCAGGCCAAGGAGGAAGCCAAAGCCCAAGGGTCTCTTCTTCTAAAACAAATAAACAAGACCCTCAAATGCCTGTGGTCCATAAAGCTTTTATTAGATTTCAAAATCTTGCTTTTGTGTTGGGCAACAACCATAACGAATCTAATATGATCCTTTCCCTTTCAAGGTACCTATTCCAACCACTATTGCCAAAAAGGGAGGGGGTTTAAGAAAGATATATTATAATGCTCCAGTCTGCAGGCCTAATAAGTATAACCCAGACCTAAATTGCTTTCTCATTTCTATAATTCTTTCTCCATCACACCAGATGTAAAGGTTTACCCCAAATGATGACCTGACAAAATTTTAAAATATCATTAACCAAAAGAAATAATTATCCCTTTTTCCAATCCCAGACATTTAATGGGTATTATTATGTATTCTTACATAAGTGCTACCATATTTACTCAAACTGCTCTTTGACACCAGGTACCTCCACTCACTCTCTTTTTCCTATGGTGGGCAATTATCTGAAGGATATTTATGCAGACAGAACAACTTGCCCTAAGACAATCAAAAGCTACCCATGACATGCCATTGTAAATCTGCCTAGAGACTTGGCCACTGACTTTCCACCCTTACTTATCAATGCTCCTCATATATTAGCCAAACAGTAAACACCATTGCGGGTCAGTTAGAACGATCACCTCACTTTGTTTCATGCCACTGCTTATCAGTTCTTTTTCCTCCATGGACCATAGTTCTTGTTTATACTTTGGATTGAGTGAGATAGAGAAGAAAGTGCTAAAGATTTGAGTAAATGTGGAGAGTTACTATAATTACCTAATACACAATGAAATATATTAAATATAAAACCATGCTTGAAACTTGACAACCATGCCCATGGCTGATTACATAATATGTGGCTCTCAGTACAAAATGAAAATGTGGGGTTTCTTGCTTAAAAAGCAAGAAAAAGTGCCAAAGGCACTTAAATATGAAATTCTTTCCCTGTTTTGCAGTTTCTTTCATACTGTCATCGCATTTTTTATTTGTTTGCTGGGAGAGTATGACCTTCACAGGGACACTGGGAAACCTGTACTGCAGCTCAGTGCATGTGTATACATGGACCACCAGCTGCAGCGTATCCTTTCTTACTAGGCATCAAACCAACATGCTGTGCTCTGGCTGGGGGCAGGGAAATCAATTTCCTATTCTCGTTAGCTCACTGTGCAAACCTCAGTAGACAGATGGCCCTGAGGAATTGGAAGCTCCATGACAAGATGTATTCAGTACCTGGGTAGGTAGGTGAGAGGCCAGCACCACAGTCCCTACCTCGGAGGTCACTGATCTTGACCATATCCACACCCGCTTCCTCCAGTAGTCAATGCAAAATCTACTAAATATAGGACAAAGGATGGTACTGAGACTGACAGCGACATAGGGCTAGTGAGAGAAAATGAGATGAGAAGACATGGCCTTTAGATTGCAAAACTCCCTACTTGAGTTTAGCTTACTATGGTTTTTCTTTCCAGTCTTAGCTGACCTACATATCCTTGGGATCTGTTCTGTCTGGTACTTGGAACATCTTACAGAAAATTAAAAAAAAAAAAAAAAAAAAAAAAGGCCAAGATTCACTACAGAATTATTACAAAGATTATACCAATGAATAATGTATTATCATAAAACACCTTTGGGTAATTCATCAACCCTTACATTTAATGCTGTATTAACATAAGCATTCTGATTAAAAGGTAAAAATATTTACCCAGCATGTATATAAGAGAGAATGCTAAATTTAAATAATCCACAGGTCACTTACTATGCTTCTGCGTTAGGCTCTCCCATAATTAGTCATGTTTCATCCTCCAAGAGACTGTACATTGATTATTTAATTGCTTTGCAAGGACATTTCTAGACAACAGGGGAGAAGAGAGTGTGTGAGAACAAAAAAGAAAGACAAAGAAAGATTCACCGGACTATCTCTTATATAATCCAATGTCCAAATTAGATTTGGCTATTATGCTCTCTCCTTTAAATCTTCTTCCAGATGGTAGGAGGCTTCAGTCTTTCAAATATTCTCATCCCCAGAGGTATTAAAGTGCCTCTCCAGACTTAAAACAGACAGTAATACGGTGTTGTTCAGGCTCATCATGGAGAACATGCAGGACTAACTCAGACTCCCCTTCCATCAAAAAGATGCATGTTCTGACCCTTTCACACCAAACTCTTATGCTTTGGATTATGGTAAGCTAATACAAGAAGCAAAGACCCTAGATCTCACTCTCATAAAGCCTTTTCTTTTACCTTATCAGGGAAACAAAAAGAAAGTTATCTTCCAAATAGATCATAAAAACATATACAAAAAGTGCTTCAAACAGAGGATTTGCACATGGTCCTAACTACCCTCAGTGTGTACATGAACCTATCTTCCAGGCATAAGCACGTTAATGGAGGCTGGCATCTTAAAGAATGATGCCCTAGGTTTATTATTAGCCTCTCAATCATTCTGAAAAATATATTTAGTTATAGATGTAAAGATGTTTTGATCGATTCCATGTTGGAATTTTCTTAAAGGTTGTCCAAAATATTCTCCTATGGAAACAAAATAGGCAATTCAACAAACTATAAAAAATTTATTAATAATTATATATATATATGTATCTATACATAGCAAATTTTTACTAATAAGCATTCCCAGAATTTTTTACTCTAAATATTTAAGTAGCGCTTCTGTGTTTCAAAGTTCTAAAGAGATAACGATATTTTGTGTTACAGAGTTTTAAAGAGATGTTAATACTAGTTGAACCAGATAAAGGATTTCATACACACATATGATGAAAAATACTTTTTTCCTTATATCTCCCAGATTGTGAAACATAATTCTTCATGTATTACCCAATCAGTAGGCAAATGAGAATTGGAAGAGATATATGAATTTAATGTAATTTTTATTTATATTAAACAAATTATCAATATAAAATTTTTCCTATGCATTAAAAACAAGTTGGCTGGAGCTTGTATGTATTAAGGATACAAAATTAAACTTTTTCTCACTCTTAAATCTTCCAAATGATTTGATATTTAACAAAAAAAATATTAACTTTGCAGTAATAATGCATATTTTAGTGACAGTAAATGTACAAATTCAAACAGTATAGATAAAATCAGATTCAAATATATAAATTTAATAAATTTTTAAAACCTGAGAGTACGTTCTCTAAACAAATAAACTATTTTCATAATATTTAGGATTTCAGAAAAATGAATTGCATATATCTATTTGAGTTTTTGTCAAAGTTCAGGATTAGCATTTTTAAAATGTCATCTATTGAAAGAACAGATTTTGTATACAAGGAAAATTACAATGGAGCCTATAACTTCTCAGAATCCTTATTAGACATGTATTCAGTATAAATATCTTAAAGATGTGGTAAACACAGCATACCTGTGATGGTAACACTTTTTGTTAAGAGAAAATCTCTCCATTAACACATTTGGGGGAATACAAAGTCAATGGCTTAATTTGCTTTACATCCTACCCTCCATCCCTTCATCTCTAGCCCCTCTCTCCTTCCCTCCATCATAAGTCTTACACTCCAAGCATGCTGGTATGCTCCCTCATGCTTGTTCTCTCTGTTTCTCTCTTCAAAACAAAGACAATACTATAAACACATATTCTTTCTATTATAATTAATATTCATGTCTTCTAAGTAAAATAATATTCAATTCAACGTCTTCTAAATAAAATAATATGTAATGTGTAGGCATGTGCCTATTTAACTAATGATAACTGCTTCCTTCCCAGGCCCCATTCTGGTAATTTACTTTCTACAAACATCTTTTCAAATTGCTGTTGAAATTAATGCATCTCCAATCTATAAGAATTCCTAATCAATAATTCAGCTTCACGTCTATCAGGAAGAGACATAATTTTGTTTAAAAATCAGTATTATCATATTTCTTTAAACTTAGAAACTCCAGGAGTACTCCCTGAAACTAAAATCAAATCTTATCAATCAAAATTCAATCAATCTTAGATATGGAAAACGAGATCTAAGAATGGGTTATTATGAATGATAGGTGCCGCATTTATTGAGTGGCCATGATTTGCGGAGCTCTGGTTCAATAAAAAGAGAGGGATGAGGAAAAAAGATACTCTTCTAATCCTTAAAAGGATGAAATTTGAATTACGAGAGATACTGCATAAAGGAATATGCTGTATAAATAACACACTGGTGGAAAAAGAATGGAGAAAGACAAACAGGGATAAGACATAACTTCAACTTTTATGGCTGGGAAGTGGACTGTAACAAAACAATAGGAAGCAGTAAGTGGGAGGAAATTACAATTTTAGTACTAACATTAATCTAGACAGCAAAGAGACTAACAAAGTTTATTGTTCAGTGACAGAAGACAAACTTGAAAACAAGATGAGATGTTGTAGCTGAGGGTGCTGTTTTAGGCATACTATAAGCATGAGAAGGTGGCTGAAACCATGGAAGTCATTTCTTCCCCCAGAGACTCATTGTAGAGGGGCAAATTAGAGCCCAAATTTTAACAGGGTAACTCCAAGCTCAGTAGTGGAAGAAATGAAGAGCCTAGAGAATTAAAGAAAAATAATAGAGCAAAAGTTAGACAGTGTTGAGGATGGTTTAGTCAAAAAATTTGAAACCTTTCAAATAGAATTGATAGAGACCTGAGAAGAGATAAGCAACAGGTTTGTTTGTTATTTATTATTCATTTTAAGCAACAGTTTTCTAGATAAGCCTGCATCTTGCGTATGATTCAAATTCCTAATCTAGGAACTACAATCTGGCTCAACTGAGCTAAATATGTGAAGGAAAATGACAAAACAAAAGTCTGAGATCAAATATAGAATCCTAATGTCTATGAATTTCTGAGTAATGAATAGTCCATTGATGTTTCCTCTTTGGAGATATATTAATCATCTGTTTCAAGTGAGAATAAAAAAGGGGAAATCATATATGATATTTGGCAGTTGTAAAATTTGATAATATTTACAAACCTGACTACATAGAAAAAGTTATTTGATTTTGAAAGTTTGTTGTATTTCTTATTACACTAATTCTCAGATTATTTTTGTTGCTTTTTATGTTAACCACAGGAGATAATATGAGAAAGATATTGATCACTCCAGCCCAAGAAAATAACCTGCTTTTTATCTATATTTTGGATTTTCAGTTTTCAAATATAATTAATTATTCACCAGGTTGATGTTTACCACTCTTTTAGAAATTGCTCCAGGAGAAACTATCTCCTCTTACCTGCTATTTCAAGCACACTGATTTCTTTAAATTAATTTTCTTTTCAGATCTCTCATTTGTTCATGCTTCTCTCAGTTCTTGGCATTAACACCTACAATTATATTCTGCAGGCTGCTTGTAATTATCTTGCCCCTATCACAGTCTGAATGGTTTCCCACACTTTAGATCTCAACAAGCATACTTGAGATTATAATTATAGTCTTACATTTTTGTTCAGCAATTTAAAAATGTCCAAAAGCAATAAATCTTTTGCAAACAGAGATTCTGAAATATACTCTATATAAATGGATTTTAAACTTTTAAAATTTGTAGGTCTCTTTTAAAATTAAATATATGTCTGTTTTACCTAGAAAAACATAAGCGCACACAGACACACACAGTTTTCATATAAATTTAAGGGGGTTACTTGCTTCCTTATTTAATCTAGGGTCCATCAGCTATTACGAAACTACTACACTAGATGTCTTCCAAGTTAAACAACAAAACAAATAAAACAAAACAAAAACCTCTCTCCATACCCCACATTATGAAGAGTTTCATAATAATGCAAAGTTTCCTCTTAAACAAAACTCATGTTCATGGGGAACATCCTTTATTCTCTCTTATTTCTATATTTAACATCACCAAACTATAGGAAGTTTGCAGGACATTCATGCTTTTTCTTTCCTCTGTGCCATTTCCTAGTGCCTAATATATCTCCTGTTCTCTTTCCACCTCACTGTAAGAAAATAACTTTCCCACTACCACTCCTCCAGTAGTGTCAATAATCTTCATGATTCTACTTCTAATACATTTTTAGTTTTGTTTGTTTGTTGATTGGTTGGTTGGTCTTTATTTTACTTGACTCTGCAGTAGCATACAATGTTGTCACCAACCACCTTAAATGCGGACTATTCTTTCTTCTCGGCTCTTATAACCCCTCACCTTATTTATTTTTTATTCCACCTGATCAGCTGCTTCTCTGCTTTTATACGGTTTCATTTTCTTCACTTCAAGAGTACAAGTAATAGTTTCCAGGGAAGCTGTCAGTTTTATTATTTTGTTAATTTTATTTTAATATCTGTTCATTTTATTATTTTGCATCTTCTTCCTATACAATCTGTCCTATCACAGCTTCAGTTACAATCCCATACTGAGGACTCCCACCATATTTTACACCCAATCCTGACCTTTCCTGAGCTGTATGCACATATATCCAAATTCCAATTGAATGATCTTAAGATTCTAAAGTTAATCTTGTTCAGTTATTCCAATGGTGAGTTATATTCACTGAACTAGAAGCCTGAGTGTTATCCTTGGGACCATGATGCCCTTGGCCTGTGTTCCACAGAAAGCAGAGCCTATAGCAATGAGATCTGTGCTACTGCTTTATTAAGGACAATCACATTGAGCTGCAGTGAAAAAGACAGGGACATGAGGAAGAAAGGATAGAGAACCAATATGAAGATATATACTAAGAGCCGCTAATTCCTTTGTCTTCCAGACAATTCCCTCTAGTAGACAAGTAATCTTCATTTTAAGATTGTTTATCCAAAAGGAAAAAAGGAGAATTTATTCATTAAATCCAGTTTTCCATGGGTCAAAGAAGCCAAATCTCTAACGTAGCTGAGATTAATTTTGCAAGAATAGGAAACACAAATTCTGCAAGAAGATGAAGAGAGCCAATCCTAAGTCTACTCCTTGATTCCTGGACCTAAGCATTTTAGTTGTGTGGACAGAATATCGTATACCATGTGCTGGTTTATTGTATAATCCCACTGAGTCCCCAGTCTGGCACTTTGAGCCTGTAACAGCCCACTCCGATGGCTGCCTTTGGTAAAACAGTGGATCCTGGAGACACAGACTCATTGTCACATTCCCATTGTCATAAAGTGTGTCCCTAGCTGATACACTATTGTTTAGGCTGAAAATATCAATAAATCTGTCATTCTGTAAGTCTTTAAACATAACTGCAGGACTCAATATACAAACAAATAGTGGAAGATCACATAGAAAAAATAAAATTGACTTACAATCTGAATCGACCAGTCTAGTTAAGTAAAACCACAACCTCAAAGTGGTTATGACTTTATCAATCATGGTCAGCACCCCAAATTTTTAACTCTACTTCCACATCAGGATAAATTAGAGAATGCCAAGCATGGCTTATCTAGGCATGGCTACCTTAACTAATCACATAGAATGACCACTTCTAGTTAGCCTATTTCCAGCTCCCCCATGTCAAAACATCCAATGAGGGTATACCCGAAGCCTTTCCTTTTTATGCTATAAATCTTTTACACCCTCTTCTCTGCCTTTGGGTGTTCACCAAAGAGAAATGAAGTTAGCTGGCTTTCTTGTAATAGGAAGCTCTGAATAAACAGCCTTTGCTAATCATTGATCAGAAAGTGATCTTAAGGACAACCCCCACCCACACAAGAATCTGTTTATATACATTTTTGCCAGTTTAACCATGACCACATCAAGGATAGACATCATATTTGATTTTATTTGTAATCCTTAGTTCTGTGTTTGGTAAAAAATTTACATGTAATCAAGGTTTGTTTGATGGTATGAAAAAAAACGAACATAACAAAAGAATAGCTATTCACAAATAAGAGCAAATACGTGAGAGAGAATAAGAAATGGAAGGGGGGGCGGTAAGACAGTTATATGATTATAAAATATGTGGGTAGAAAATCAATAAAATTCTCTAAGATAAACTTATAATGATATTTTAAACACAACTCCAAGGTAGAATAGAGGAATATGAAAGGGAATCTTGATAACAAAGGAAACATACAGCTCATTTATCATGGAAATTTGTAAACACTTCCAATTTTTTCTCAGCTCACCTTAGAGAGAGAGAATATAATTTTCTCAAAAGAATATGGACTTTGGCATCGGGTAAAACTAGTTTAAATCTTGACTCTGACACTACCATTTATTAAACCACTTTCATCTTCATTAAGGAAATACTAGGCTGATTATTTAACACCGATCTATATTTAACTGACAAAAGAGATTAGTCACACTTTCAGTTACTAGACAAAGGGTATAACTCAACACCTGTCTGCTTAATATTTTTTAAAAATACTGACAAAAAATTTTTCTCAGACCTCTAATATTCCCATCTAAAAAGTAGGCATTTACCTCATGATGTTATTATAAGGATAAATATTTTATAGTAAATGTAAAACACCTGCAATCTACTTTACCTAGCAGGTATTTAACAATGTTAGTTTCTCTCTCTCCAAAGATACCATTTAGAGAGAGAATTTAAACCTTACCCACTATTATATTTGAGGTAAAGTCTATAAACTCCAGTTAACACCACTGTAAACTCTTTATCACCAAAGCAAGTTATTTTTGACATATGACTTTTTATGAAACAACATAGATGAGGGAATACTTAATTTCAACTTGAGAAATTGGCAAGGTTTCACAAAGCCTTTTAACTGGACCTTAAAAAATTAGAGCGATGTCAATAGATACAACTTTTAGGAAAGAACTTTTCTGGCAGAGGAAATAGAAATTGCTAAGAGAGATTTGAAACTACATAGCACAATCTAAAAAATAGCTCTTAATTTTAGGATGATTAGTTTATAAGATGTATTCATTGTCTATGATGGAGGCAGGTATGAATGGTTTGGGGAGAAATTGTTTAATTAGGCATCAGATTATAGAGGAAAATAAAGACTTTAGGAGAGTTTTCTAAAGTCAATAAAGAGACTTTATGGGTTTCTGAACAAATTCACATAAGTCTTCATGTTTTTGAAAGATAATCACTGAGGTCCTATATTTCGATATATTAAAAAGAAAATAATTGAGAATTTGAGGATCACAAACAGGGTGTGAAGAAACATTTCAGTCTTAAATAACCATACAGTAGCAATAGTATATATAAACCCACTTTGGGGACAGGAACTACGGTTCTAATATAAGTGAGCTATTTAATAAAACCATATATTGGTTTAGGTCTTTCATTTAGGTCTTGACATGTTTTCAACCAGAAATATATGGATCCAAATAATGAGATTCTGTGATTAATCTCATTAGTCTCATGGATCCAGGTAACTCATAAATTGATATCTTGCTGCCCAGGGAGGAGTTTAGCACTTATTGAATATTTGGAATGAGAGAGATTTCTTTCAACACAGTATCTATAGGAACTCATTCTGCCTTATTAATTTTCTTTCAGACTCCTGCTTATCTTAAATTTCACATAGTGATATGAAAATGATTTAAGATAAAGATATATTTAAGATAAAACTTAAGGTAAGCCTCAGCTTCTCCACATTTATGAATGGCCATTTTTCTTAAGGTATTCACAGATTTATTCTTCTAACTAGCTGTTTCTCCTCTGCACTGGATGAATTGGTTCGAATGCTGGAGGGCATTGGACTTTGCTATGTTCTCCTATTATGGCTTCACCACAAACTACAAACAGCTTCATCTCAACTAAATGCCACAGACGGCCTGGTGCTATGCTGGGTTTTGTTTTGTTAGCTCATTTCATAAGGTAAAATCTTAAGGAAAATAAACAGTGTCTTCTGAACCATCTGTTTTGCTTTGATTGTGCCCCAATCCCAACTTTATGTTCTATACCTTCCAAATAAAGAGATTCACAAATTTTTAAACATGTTTAAGAAATATCCTTGCTACCAAGAAGAGTATTATCCGCTATGTAACTGATGAGTCAGACATAAAAGGAAACTAAATAAAAAGTCTTTTGGATTTAAAAACTAAGTTTATAATATGAACAAGATTAAGATTTAATGCAGATATGTCTACCCTTAACAATAGTTTTCATGGTTTTCCTTTCGCAGACTATCATTTCATGCCAATATAGTGATTATTGTCAAGAATAACATAACCACTGTGATAGAATGAATTATTATAAAATAAACTATGAGTCCCAGGATAGGAAAGGCTATTATTCATTGAGAGAGACTTTGTGAAAATAGTTCCAGCTAGACTATTGTGTTGATCTGCATGAATTCAACCATCTCTAACCCTGAAATGACTGATGTACCTGTCATTGTTTGTTTTGTTTTGTTTTTTAATGTATTAAAGCTGTCTTTCTTTACTGCTTTTCATGTCCTAAATATCAGAAAGAACCCCAGGCACATGCATCATCAATATACACAAATGTGATTATCAAAATGTATTTGAAGAACTTTGGCAGTACTTCTGTTGCTCTCTGGAGTCACATGTAAGTGTCATAGAACCTAAAAAGTGTCAAATCCAATATACTCATTTAAAGGTTAAAACATGATGTGTGAAATTAAGAATCAAATTGTTCCTCACTTTCCTAGGAACACAATGGGTGTCTGGAGAGGAATTTTTTAATTATATAGTGACCTAATTTTCTCTACCTGTTCAGTAGGATACAGATAATTACATTTATATGGCTGCAAATATAAGCTCTGCTAAGTCCCACAATCAATGAGATATAAGTAAAAATATTTAGGGTAACTTATTCCAAAGTACTAAAAATAAAATATTACTCTTAGCCATGCCAAGAAGAATGATTTGTTTAAGAAAATACTTTTCTTATTTAGAAGTAGATTTCAGTCATCTTTTGCTTCCCACTCCCTGCCCCCTGCCCCTGCCTATAATCAGCAGGGACATCCTTATCTAAGAGGGGAATGCAATGAATCTGATGGAATTACATGAGAACTTTGCAAACCTGCATAAAGGTGTTATTTTTTTTATTTTGCTTTAATAGTGACATATAGTATTTCCATATTCTTTTTAAAATCAACATTTAAATAAATGTTAGAGCCTCTGTGTTAAATTTTATTTCTACAGTGCTCTATTTAATGGACCAAAGTGCTTCCGGTAGGAGAAAAACATGTTTGGGATCCACTTAGAAAGAGTTGTGTTTCTTAGTATGCTTTCACAATAATTATAAGCATTTTACTTTGGCCTTCTCACCTGAAGAGTTAATCATAAGAAGCCTCATGAAAACAAAAGTTTCATAGTTAAAAAATAAATAAAAAATAAGTAGGAGATGCTCTGTATTCTGCCTACCATCTACTAGAATCTTCTGAAATCATAATGACATAAGAAAATTTTTAACTGTCCTAAATTCTGTGTTTTCTAGCTTATTTAATAATAAAATCTTCTTCTGAGGAACAGCTATTAACATCTTCATAACAATCCCATGGAACCCATTTAGAGACTTGCTGATATGGCATTGTACCATTTACATAACACATTCACATCCAACTTCACATTTGAGCCTCGAAAAAAATCACTACATATTGGTACAGCAACCTTTAGAAGGGATTTTTCTGGCTTTTAATGATAAGACTGGGCAACTTGGGGGACAAAATGATACATGAATTTTACAGAGTCTATGTGAAATAAAGACAGCTATCTCTTACTGAGAACCTTTACATGCTAAGAACTCTCCTAGATAGTTTAATATTTAAATATCCAAAATACACTTCATGATATGGGTGTTTTCACACGAAGAAGCTGCCTCAAAAAATGTGAACAATTTGTACATACTGAATAGACACAGAAAAAGTATGTAAACTAGTCTGTTTGCCTCCAAAATCTAGACTTTTCTCCTCTAACTTTACTAATCGATGTCTCTATATCTGACATTATGGAGTGAAAACTTAGTTTCAGAGAAGTTAGAGAATATGAGGAAAGTTTTTTTTAACTGAGAAAGGGCTTACCAACTTTTGGTTTATGATGAGGAGGGAAGCTTTTTTAATTAGTAAACCAATTTGCCCCTTTTTCTCCTTAAAAAAGGACTGAAGAAGCATCAAACTTCTCTCCCATCCCTGCAATCCTGTGGCCTCACTCCAATGTCTCAAATATCTGTTGCTACCTTGGATGTCCAGCTGCTAATGGCAATGCCCTCCAGAGCTCCACCTGCCACTCAATGCCACCCCTCTTACAAAGTGGTCTCAGTCACTTTGCCCCATTAAATAACCATTCCCTTGGTGGAACTTAGTGAAGACTGAACAAATTCAATAGTTTTTATTTTCTTTTTAGGATAGCTAATATTTACTTCTGTGACCCTATAAAGATTGATAAGAATGAAACATCTCAAAGTGAAAAAAAAGGAACAAAAAGTAGTACACTTAGGCAAACTTTAACATTTTTCTTTGATCCTTTTCTATATATTTTTTTCTTTTCCTTCACATTTTTCTCTTAAAATTCTTTCTTTACAATGGTAATTGCTGCCATGATTTTAAATGCTGAAATATGAGAACCATTAATACTCATAAATGACAATGAAAGTGTGTATTCCTAATTCTGAACTCTAATTTCCCATGTTGTTAAAGTATGAAAAATTTGTTTTTCAATTTTAATAATTTGACATATGTTATTAAGACATCTTCCAAAGTACTTCATCTATTCCTAAGAAATGTTATTTACTGAAATACTTGAATGAACAAAATAATACTTGTTATTAAAAGATATATTGGCTCTCCAAGAAAATTAAATTACGATCAGTCTATAGTGTCTGTTTAAGCAAGTCCAAGCACTTTGCCACAGATAATGCTATATTACACGTTACAGAGTTGAGATGCTAACGCATGTAGAAACTTGCATAGGGTAAAAAGGCAAGAACCATGAAGGACCTTGATTTTGTTCAAAGCTGTTCTTTATAAATACTGTATTATAGACGTCAAAATTGCTGAGACTGGATCCTAAATGTTCTCAGCACACACACACACACACACACACACACACACACACACACACAAAACAATTATGTGACATAATAAAAATGATAATCATCCTATAATATATAAATGTATCACATCAACACATTATACCTTAAACTTACACAATATTATGTGTGTCAGTTATATCTCAATTTGAAAAAAAAAAAAAAGGCAATCCAATTTAAGCAATAGTATCCTCAAAATCACAAAAGTTGGCATGGACTTCTTCAAAATAAACTCAGAGTTGCTTGCTTTTTTTTTTTTTTTTTTTTTAAGAATCTATAATACAGAAAAGATAATTTCAGCTTATTTTCCAAATTCAAGAAAACAATGTTAGAATCAGCTTCTTTAAAGCTTTGTAAATAAACTAAAAAAGTGCCTATTTAATATATATGAAAAGAAAATCAATATGAATGAATTTACACTTTATGCTTCATATTCCTTTCATTTTCTACATTTGGGGTGTGTTAGTTATTCCTATTGCAATTACCCAATTAAGCCTTTAAATGCTGATTAAGATATATATATCTTAGTTATATTCTTTCCACAAAGCATTTGTGTTTGATTCAGGATTCATCAATGTAGGTTATGTTATAAAGAGAACTTGACATGAAACATTAGATTAAAACTGCTAGAAGACCTGAAAAGGAAACTTTGGGAAGATGAAGCAGCCCAGAGAACAGAAAATGCAGAAAGTCACTAAGACCTTGGGGACAAGAGTAAGATTTTCTGTTCTGGAACCCAGCAGGTGAGGCCATCGGCAGTCCTGCCAGATGGCTGCTGGATCCAGGGTGAGAGAGAGGCTGTCCCAGGGGAGCTGAAACCCTGGAAGAGATGCTCCCTTAAGAAGGGAAAGGAGAGAGTAGCCTGGCCTTTCCCTTCTTTGTGCCCTGCAATCTCACACTAAACTCAGCCAGAAACTAATTAGCAAGGGAGCCTGGACACCATAATTTTCAGGGATCATCTCCTGAGACAAAGGTAGGAATAAATCTGAGAACAATACATTAAAGACCAGTGTAAATTATATAAATGAGATTTCTATTTACCCTAACAAGATAAACAAATAGTGAATATTAAAAGACACGAAAGCATGAACAGATATACTTTTAACATTCTCCAGCAGCAGATGCCAATTATGGAATGTTTTGAACTATGCTTCATTCAGAACAGTTCTTTGGTTATCCAGCCATACTAATGTCTATGTAAAAATGAAATTAATTAAATGTCACATTTCAGAACCTTCTCCAGTATGCTCCAGTGAAAAAAATTAAATTCTCCCTTTAAAGCAAAAGAACTAAGTCAAATAAAATATAAGAAAAGAATTAAGTTATAAAGTATTATGTATTTCCTACAAAGGACACAATATTAAAATATATCTGCATGAGTCAAGTGTCTGTGTTGCTTTTTAAAAAAGGTTTGAGTCTTTGAAGTAGCATTCATTGGTGAAAGAAAATTAGCTAATTGTTTCTGCAAAAAAAGTCTCCAAGAGAAATGTAACACTAAATGTTGAAATATTTATAGTAAGTAAATAACCCAGAAAATAAAACAATTCTTCACCAAGGAAAAGAAAAAAGAAGAAAAAAACCCCACAAAGACAAAGCATAAAAACTTTTCATTGGGAATCAAACTTCAGTATTGGAGGCAACACTAGTTAATCTGGACTATTAGTAATATGGTGGAAAGAGAAGCCCTCTGATGGCTAAATTAGCATTAATGTTAAAATGCAGTATATCAAAGGATTTTCACAAATATAAAGCAAACTGAAGCATATTTTGAGACAATGTTATATTAGTATTTAAGTTAAATTTTTTGAGTAAATAGTACATTACAGATAAACTAAAAGTGAAATAAAGATGTCCCCAGACTTCACTCACCTGTGGCTCAAAAATAAAGTCATATTTGTCATGTTTCTTATAATATCCAAAATACAATGGCCCTTGAGGTCCCATAACCGAAAATGTAAGAAACACATTTTTCTACTAGGACGTTCTTGAAAAATGAATTACATTAGTCCACTAGGAAGTTGTTTTTCATCCTCAAGAAAACTTGTTCGAAATGAATACTTCTCTAGAGCTATGATTTTCTCTGTGTGCTCTACAAGTGGACACTAATGATGGAAAAATAGGATCATTTACCATCTCATAAATGGCTTCATCCAAATGTTTGCTGTCCTTTTCACATTGCTTCTCCCACACTAATTCTTGAGAGGCCAGTTAAATCCAGGCAATCTTTAAAGATTTACTGAAGGCTTAAGGACATGAATGCCGAAAAGAAAAGGACAATTTCAAAGTAGACATTTGATAGTGCTGCTCTCAGAATCAATCAAGCGCCCACTCATCCAAGCTACCCCTCCCCTTTATATCTACAGCCATGATGTTCAAGGACTGGCATATGTCCTGCCAACGTCACCTCTACCCAGAGTATAAGCCCCAGAGATCCTACTCATGTCCACTCTAAAGACAGTCTACATTGTTGTAAATAGTAATGTGGTTCCTTATTGCTCTGAATATATTGATTTCAAAGTAATAGTTAAGCTTTCTTTTTTTTTCTAATGTATTTTTAAATTACAGTTGAGCTACAATATCACATTAGTTTCAGGTGTACAACAGAGCAATTAGAATTTATATACTTTATGAAGTGATAAATCTCATTAGAGTTTCCCTTTCCCCCAATTAAGACCTGTCTTCTTCTAAATAATAGTAATAGTGGTAACACAACACTGACATCTTTAAATTAATTCCACATTTCTCACCTATAGGGTTTCAGAAATATTAACCAGACTCAGAGTACCCTTTCACACAGTAAATTACATTGTTAAGTTTCATGTACACTCTCTTTAGTCCTGCCCTAAAGTTGACAAGGAAAAATATGGGGATCAACAAACTTCTTTTAAAATTAAACATTATTTATTACTGCAGGAGCATTTCCAAATAGTAGTAACATTCAAAATTAATCTTAAAAGAATTCATTTTTATAATATCATTATGAAATAAAATATTCACATGATTCTGTTAGGAATAATATGCACAAAAATAATTAAGTTCAACTTTTACTAAATATCAATTTGTGATATAAATTAATACCCATTACATCTTTTTGTAGACACATTTTGATTTTTATTTAGAGGGAATTAATTTTGTTGACCAAATATTTATTGTCTATCTTTATGTCTTCCTCCTTGCTTAGCCAAACTCTTGAGCATATGAAGGCCACTACTGCACTAGTGTCACTTGCCCAGTACCCATTTATCACTCGGCCTGCCATAACCAGCCTCTACTTCGACTGCTCTACTTAAATTATGGTCACTAAGCTCATCCAAAGACTGTCTAGCTGCCCAACCAAATGGATGATTTGCAGACTTTGTTTTTTTCAAAGTTTGAGGGAAATTTGCACTTTTCAAATATGCTTTGAACCTCTATCTCCATAGGGGTGTGACACCCCTATGCACGGTTCACTCAAATTTCGCATTCCTGCTGTGCATTGCCTTCCTGCCCTAAAATGCCCACCTCCAAACCACTCCATTAACTAAATCAAACTGAAGTGTCACCCCAGATTTCTCCCTTTTTTCATCTTCTAAAAGATACCAAACCTTGTAGATTGGACATTTAAAAATTTCATGTATTCTTTCTTTCTTCTACATCCTATATTATTGTTTCTGCTAATATAAGTTTTGGCAAGAATTTTGCAATAATGTCTTAAATGGTCTGCTTATATCTTTTCATTTTTCCTTTTAAATTATCCCTCATATTGCTTTCAGAGAAAATTTTCTAATCTATTAATCTTTCACCTCATTCACCTTTAATGATACTCCATTTATCACCGACTGGATACATTTAAATTCCTTAGCTTAGATTCCCAGACCTTTCATATATTGGTTTCTGCCTACCTTACCAGCATTGCCTTTTACTATTTCAAAATATACTGAACTACTTATAACTCATTAACTATGTTACATTTACATATTGAGTGTGCTTTCAGCTGCACTCCCACCTAAAAGATGTCTTTCTCATTTTTGATTGTCTGGCAAACTTTATGGCTGTCAATTTCCAGTCAAAATGTTTATTTGATGCCTTTGTGCTTACCACAGTCAGATGTAAGTATACATGTGTTTTTGCCAATTCATGTCATACCTTATCATAGTGATTGCAACATTATTTTTAATTGTTGGTCTACTTGTGTCTTCATTAATGAAAAGGCCACCTAAGAGTAGAGATGATAGCTCTTCTTGTTGGTAGATCTTGTACCTAACATGGTGCTAGACATTTAGACAATAGATATTTTTTGAGTAAATGAATAATGAATGAATGACATATGGATGTTTAACATTTGCACATATTTGATACACAAATAAATGCTCATCATGCTTTCGTCATGTGCCAAATGATGATTTATTTGACTAATATTTATTACATAATTACAATTATTTAATTGTAATAAATAATTACTATGAAGAATAAAGTGATAATGGAAGATCAACCTCGTTCTATTATGAAGCTTATATTCTAGCAGAAAAGACAGACAATGCATAAGTAAACTAATAAATGAACAAGAACATTATAGATACCATGAAGCTAGTAAACAGACAGCAGAGTGATAGCTCAAGGTGTGTCTAATTTTATTAGAATTTTCTGAGTTTTTTCAAGAGGTGACCCTTGACCTGGATCTAATTGGACAAAGGAGCCAACTTTTGAAGATATGAAGGAAAATCTAATCATTCAGAAGATATCATGATTTTGGATTAGGAATAGCTTGCTATAATTGCAAAACAGAAAGGGGAAGCAAAGGAAGTAAAAATGTGGTAGAATAGATATGAGAAAAGAGATGTAGGCAGAAGAAAAATAATACAGAGCCCTGTAGAACATGTTAGAGTCTGGATTTTTTTTTTCTCTAAGTGTATGTGGAAGCTATTGGAGGATTTTATGCAGAAGAATGATATTTTATCTTTCTCATTTTTAAATTATTACTCTGGCCACAGGGCATGAATTACAGGGAAAAGAGTGATTAGTTAAAAATCTATTCTATAAAGTGAATAATGATGGTTTCTTGGCCTAAGGGACAGCAGTAGAGATTAAGAGAGCACAATTATTTTGGAGGCAGAGTTGATAGCACTTGTTGATGAATGTGCTAGAATCGAGACTGTATTTGCTTTTTTATGTGTTTTCTTTTTTTATTTCTTTGTTTATTTTGATCTTCAGCATCTGGGTAGAACATAGAATCAAGTAGGAATAAGTTTGGGAGTAATATTGAGAATACAGTTTTAACCTATTTAGTTTGAGCTGGCCTATTGGAATTCAAGTGAATATGTCAAATAGCAGTTTGATACTGAGGAGAGATTTAGAGCTAGAGGTGTACAGTTGTGAATCAATATAATGTAGTATTGTTTAAAGCCAGAGAATTATAAAATATATCTTTAGAGAGTGTATAGCTAGAGAAGATTATGGAGTTTAAGACTAAGCCTGGGGTCTTAGAATTAGAGGTTAAGCAAAGGAGGAATACCTTGTAAAGGAGACTGAGCTAAAGTGGTTATTTGATAAGAGGAAAACCAGGAAAGTGTGGAGTTCTGAAAAGCAGGAAAAAAATTCAATGAGAATGAAAAGGTCAACTAAATGTCTGTTGCTGAAAGAGCAAATAATATAAGGAATGATAAAAAGGGATCATTTTCTTAGATAAAATGGAGATCATAGATAACCTTGACAAGTAGTTTCAACAAAGTATCTGGGAAGAAAGCCCAGATGGACTGGGTGGAGGAGATATTGGAATCATCATCATGATTCTACTTATCTGTAGCTCTTTCTAAAGGAAACTGCTTCACATCAAGTCTCTGCAAACAAGAAAGCTTAAGGCAATTCTGATGTGTAACTTACAAACCTACTGTTCTCTTCTATGACCAGAGTTGATCGGGTAAAGCCTTTGAGGTAGTTTGGTCTACCTTGTATAAAGCCCAATGATAAGAAGACAGATCAATCACATTCTGTCTCTCTGGTCTGACTTTGAAGTGAAAGATGTAAACAGTCCATGGAAGCCTAATTGTAAAGAGATGCAGAGCAAGGCCTTGAGATGGGAACTTTGATGAGTTCTGAAGCAACTGAAGTCACAAAGAGGTATAAGCTATGAGTTACAAAAAAAGCTATTCAGGACAGAGGAGAAAATAGCTACTTCTTAGCTATAAGACCTGTGGTGGCTGGGAGAACAGAGATGAGGAGATTAGCCATAACTAAATGTCCACAACCTCTTGATCCTAACATCTCTAAGATATCTCAGATTCACAACTAACTCTATTTCCAGTTGTGTTACTTTGGTTCCTGCTCTCTCAAGAGGTCTTATGCCCTGGTTCCCACAAGCCCTAGCTTATCTTTGTTTGTCACTGTAGCACTTGTATCCTTATAACAAATCTTTAATCTTGGAGATTCCTGAGTGTATTTCTGTTCTATGCTACTAATAGATTCTCACTTATACAAGATATTATGTACAAGGAATGGTTTATTAGATGCTTAAAATACATAAGCCAAATAACAACCACTGACAAGGCATTCATAAAATTGGTAGCTTCAATAAGTGATATAGAAAATAAAAAGAGAAACTATTAAAGTATTTCTTGGAGTTGATGAATATGTGTTGATTCATTGAGTTGTTTGCATTGCACTCACTTTACACTAGAAAATAAAAATGTGTTGAAAACTGGAAGGCAGGTCAGTTGGTTATAGCAGGAATGGACAGAGATACATTTATTTTTGCTAAGTTTTATTGTCACTGATCATTGGGAGAAGCTGCTAAATTTTAAGTATCATCCAATTATGTGTATCTTTGGATGAGAGAAAATGATTTTTTTTCCAGGGAAATCTCATTATCCAAACTTAAAAAAAAAAAAAATGAGATGCAGTCAGCTATCTAATCCTTTCTCATTTTATTTTTCCCAAAATATCAGTGGTGTTTTTGCCAGCAGAATTTTTTTTTTCATCTAAGTATACTTGACACAAAAAGGCAGAAAATGTGCTATTTCCTCTACCAAAAGAAAAAAAAATAAACAAAACTATATGCTATGGTCAAAGATGAGAAAAATTCTTAATTAAACTTCTCTTTTCTCTTGTCAAAGCAATGAAGCTTTAAAAAGTTCCATTCTAAACCCTGGTAAATTTAAGAGATTATAACATGAACTATAACAAAGATATTTTTCTAAGAGGTTTTTGTAAAGTGCTGAAAGATTGTCAAAGTAAGTCTACCAAGCTTTATGAAAAAGTTGTTGATTGGGGTCATGAAACAAGGCTTCTCAACCTTAAACACATCACAAACATTCTCTTAAGGATGCTAACTATACTCCTGCAGAATACAAAGGGGCTTTTCCCCCACCCAGATATCGTGTCCAGGTGAGCTCACCCTTAAGAGGCACGATAGCTATAGTGCAACATCAGAGATGCCTCCGCGTTCATTTGTGTCACAAACTGTTTGCTAGAGAATCAGAGGAATCCACAGGAAGTGTAAGTTTGCATACGGAAGATGGCAACTACCAATATTTGATATTTTCTTCCCGCTCTATAAGTAAACCTCAGAGGAATTATTAAATTGCTTTTCATTTCAACAACAGGGTAACCTAAAGTGAATTCTCCAACACTGAAAGAGAAGCAATGAATGAGACTCTTCCATATTTACTGTTTCTTGATTATTTTACATGTCTCTTCCTTTTACAGACTTCCACATTTCCAAAAATCATAGAAATGACTATTTTTTCTAAATACCATATGCATTGGGCATAAATAGAATAACAAACCTTAAAGTTAAAAGTGATCTTTAGGTAATTTACTTCAAGACCGTTACTGGTGCTTCAATCCCGGCCTGCTCATCCCGTTGTTGAAGTCCATATATGAATGCCTTTAACGGAAAAACTACTCCTGTTTTTAAATTTCTTTCATGGACCAACTGAATTTTTTTGTAAGTTGTATTCAGACCAAAAAAAGATTTCTAATATTACCATACTTTCACTTGTGACACCATTCAAGTTCATTAATGTGGCCATCTGCACAGCTAATATGCCTTCGCCAGTGGCTATGGCATAAGAAAGGGCTCATGCTCACACTTATCTGGCTTTATTTTTACTTCCATAGCCATAAGAAAAATATAATAAAGCTATAATATAATAATATAATATAATATAATATAATATAATATAATATATATATATAATATAATAAAACTATAAGTAGGGTGAACATATATCCTGTTTTGCCTCAGATAGGAATAACAGGTGTTTTGTTTTATTTTGTTTTAATCAGAGTATTTAATATTCATATCCTTTCACTTTGAAAATGGCCTCATTTGGACAACACGTTATATAGGCTCACACAAACTATAAGAATTATTCATCCTCTTCCAGTGTGGCCTTTGAGCACTCTTTCCAGTGCTTTACCAAATAATCTTCATCTTCACCCTTTCTAAATCTAGCTGAAATGCAGAAGTAATTACATGTAAAACAGCTTTTGAAATGAGTGAATGGTCCAAAGACAATAGGGCAAAATGCTCTGTTTTATATAATATGTAATTTACTATTCCTCTTTTTTTTTTTTCCAATTTCTGTACCCTTTCTTCTCTTCTACTCTTCTTTTCCACCTCTTTCTGGGGTATACACACACATACATACGTGCACAGACTGATAAAGAAAGCGTAGTATATAGATCTGTCAACAGACATGTAGGTTGTTTCCATATCTTGGCTATCACGAAGGATGCTGCAATAAACATGAGACTGCAGATAGCTTTTTAAGATCCTGATTTCATTTCTTTTGGATAGATATCCCAAAGTTTTTTCTTTTTTTCTTTTTTTAGTAACATTAACACAGTTTTCCACAGTGGTTACACCCATCTACATTCCACCAACAGTACACAAACGTTCCTTTTTCTCCACATGAGGGCACCGGTGGAGAATACAGAAATGTTAGTCAAATGGTATGCAGTTGCAATTATGCAGGATGAATACATTCTGGAGATCTAAATTATACAGCACGGTGACTACAGTTAACAATACTATATTGCATACTTGAAATTTACTGAGAGTAGATCTTGAACATAGAAAGGAAGAATCGAAGGAAAGAAGGATGGATGGAAGGAAAGAAGGATGGATGGAAGGAAAGGAAGGAAGAAGGAAGAAGGAAGGAAGGAAGGAAGGTAGGAAGGAAGGAAGGAAGGAAGGAAGGAAGGAAGGAAGGAAGGAAGGAAGGAGGGAGGGAGGAAAGGAGGGAGGGAAGAAGGAGAGAGAGAGGGAGAGGGAAGGGAGGGAAAGGGAAATATTAAAAAAAGAAAAGTGAAAAATTAAAGATAGTAACTATGTACAGTGATGGATATATTAGTTAGCTTGATTGTGGCGATCCTTTGACAGTGCATGTATATATATGTAGATATATGTATATAATATGTATGTGTGTATTGATATGTACATATATATATTAAAACATGAAGTAATATACCTTAAATATACACAATTTATATTTGTCAATTATAGCTTAAAGATGGAAATAATAAAAGAGGAAGTTTAAAGGATATAAATAATAATGAGATCAGACATGGAAAGAAAACCTTGCCTTCAGACAAAGTAGTCTGTGCTCAGAGATCAAGCTGAAGTAAAATAACATGCATTTTTGCTACTCATTTGTCTGCTATCTCTGCAAAAGACTTTTTAAGGTATAAACCTAGGAACTATACTCAAGGATCCTGGTTATATTACATTTACCCTATAATTGTTGTACTCCATAAAGAACAGGACCTCAACAGGGCCAGTTACTTGAAATTATTTTAGCTTGTTTGGTTTTTCATTTTTAGAAACACATTGACTTGCTTCCTGATATACCATTAAGAGGCTAAAAATTATAGGCTTATTCTTTATAAATAAAGTGCAGAGCTCAAAGAGTGGTATATTTCCTCTTGATAGTGTAAGGAAAGTATACTACAATTAAAAAATTATCTTTAATCATCTAAAACTGTAACATAGTTATAATATATAGATGTATGTGCATATACACACACATATATATGTACACACATATCTGTATGTAACTGTAGATTATATATGTGCATGTGTAACTATGTATAATTCATACAAATATATATCATATTATTTTAATAATGAGTGAGAGAAACCTTGGAAATAAGGAGGAAGAAAAATATTTTCTGAAATGGGAAGAAAGATGATGAGCATGGATAAAAGAGAACCAAGTAGAAATAAAAGGAATTAAATAGAAGTATGTTAATGTTTATATCCTCAATCATCTCAATAAAAAATAGGAAAATCTTTCACTAAGAGAGGCAAAATTATGGCTTGATGGAGCTATTTTTTTTCTTGTTTAGTAGATGATGATGATGATCTGGGATAATGACATAAGAGATCAATGTCCTGTGAGGTTACTGACTGGGCTCACTTGAAGTGTATCTTTGGATGAATAGTTTCATAAAATCATTAGACTGAACACTTCTATTGACTCTGTTATTACTTTCCTAATATAAGCATAGCCTTAAATAAATAAGGCCATCACTGTAAATCTCTGGTACCAATAGCCTCAGAGGGATAGAAGTGAGTGACCCTTAGTTTGACTTCCACTTGAGGTCAAATAATGATTGTCAGTTCATGTTTTTTCAGTATTTTGTCAAATTAATCATAAAAAAAAAAATCCACATGAGACTTCAAGAAAATGAGGTTTATTTATAACTTGTCCATATAGTTTAATTTCTTTTATAGTAAAGAAAAAATTGCTTTTTATATGATATTCTTTTCGATATAGGTTTTGATTATATTAAATAATTTTATTAGTAATGTAGAATGATATTTTTAACACAGTGCATATCAGTCTTGTTTACTTCAAAATGACTAATTTAGTGTTCATATAATGTATATTTATTATTTAAGAACTTATATTGTCCACTTATTATTTTTCAAACTTCATTAAATTTACTTGGGTTCAGTTGTTTACTTATCTTTACATCTAACGCCAACTCCCCTAAATTTAATATATTAGTTTGCTGATGTCTTTACTTCTATCTTTACTCCAAGGTTTCTTTATTTATTCTAAAACTATCCTTAAATTTTGGGTGAAAATTTAATGGGTAAATCTATAATGGTTAAATCTAATTAAAGAAATTATCATTTTTTAAATTTTATACTAATTAATTTTACATATACAGGCAACTTATCATTACCATTTAAAGGAAAATCTCGATGAAAATAGTCATTTACATTCGTTATTATAACATGTAACAATGAAACTGTTTCATGGCTTAGGGCATTCTTCACTAAAGAGTTGATATTATTTTATTTGTTACTCATTTATTAAAAAATAATATCTATGACATTTTACTTCTTAGAATAAAATGGCACCTCACTCTTTTAAATCTTTAGTAGTCCTAGAAAATGAATTTAATTGCATATTTAATAAAATATAAATTGGGAGAACCAATATTGTCCTTGCTTGTTTTTGCCCAGAATGAGAGCCAAAAATTAACATGCTGAAAATGCTAGGAAGGGAATAGACACAGAGAAGGCGATGGCATTTCAGCTGTAAATTTTGTAAAGACTAACAAAGTTTTTAGCCTATATTCTATATTTAAAATAGCATAATACATTGAAATAATCATTACTTTCCAAAAGTTGTATTCCAGTCTTTGTTCAAGGTGACCTCTAGTCCCTAAATAAGAGTTTAGTCACCTATTTCACTTTAGGATTAATTAAATGAATATTTTATACTTATTTTCAATGCTCATTTTTTCTACAAAGGTTTTGAGAAAGCTGGTAAAATAACCATATATGTCATCCTTCAAACTAAGACACTTTTGAAAGTGAAAGCAATGCTGCTTTTAATGATTGCCCCAGAAATAGAGGCATAAACTTGGACCACGCTACTAAGCAAGCTAGAGCAAGTGGTCAACAGAACTATTCCTGAGAATAAAACTCCTTTTTCTGATTTTTGAGCTCTAAATGTTAAACATAGATCGCTTTCCATACTGTTCTGTGAGCTCCTCTTCAAAAGGAAGCATCGGTTACGAATGATACATTTTCTAACACCGTCAGTGCAATATCAACCCATTTAATCAAAATTAAAATGGAAGTAAAAAAATTGCCATATGTGTTTGTCTAAATAAAACACATGTGTATATATGTATGTATATTACATATGGGTAAAAGTATATATCTATATTTGTAACTATATGAATATCTATATCTATCATCTAACTAGCTAGCTTAGAGTTTTACAGAGAAAAAGAGCTGAGAATCAAAACCACCCCTGAGTTATAGTTTCATCTGTGCTGCTATATCATTTTTCACTTCTGTGTCTCAGTATTTTTTCTATTCACAAAAAAATGGGAGAGAGATACCTACACTGTCTTACAGAGTTTCCCTGAAATTGAATTGAAATAGTCATTGAAAAAAACAATTATTTTTAAGAAACCCCACACATTTTAGGATATTTTGTATATACTGGAATGATTCTAATCAAAAGGTGTTGAAGGTAATGTACTGAATAGAATGATTACTCAGTCTATAAATCCCTGGGTTTCAGGCCCAGGTGAGGTAGTAGGAGGGAACCTTATTTAGATGGAAGCTCTTGGGCCAACATTTTCTTGATGGAAAAAAAAAAAAAAAAAAAAAAAGAACTCTGAAAAACAAAATTCCTTAAAGTTATATGCTTTATTTAAAAATGTATTACTATAAAAACAGGTTTACTAAAATGTGCTGTAAGTACTTTGGTAACATAAATGTATAATTAAATAATGTTGAAAATATCTTTGAATGTACATTTTTAGCTATGCTCCTGGAAAAAATAGTAGTGATGTCAATAAGCTTATTCTTATCCTTATAAGGTTCCCTATGATAGAAAAATAACTTAAAAAAAAATAAGATAACTTTATCAAAGTCAGAGTTATTTACAGAATATTATTTGCCTTAATAATCTGCATTATTTCCAGAATAAAAAAGAAACAACAAACTTTATGTGTTGATACCCTAAATAATAGGAAGTTCAGAAACAAATATGACTTAATTTTGTGTACTTGTATTATTATTTTTTCTCTTTCTATAATAAATTTTAATTTCTACTTTCTCCTTTACTTAACTGAATTCTCTAAAAAAAAGTCTTTCACCTTTTTTTGAGGCTGCTGCCTGTAGTTTTGGAAAGAGAAAACTGAAAAAACAAATTGCCAATGAGTTATAGCCCAAATGTTCAGCAACAAAATACTGCTGTTCCAGATGTAACAACATTATACTTGTCAAGCATTTCAATAAATAAAATTTCTCCCAAATTCCTTTTTGAGTGCTATTCTAAAGTACTATTTTGGTCTTCCGTCACTATGGTTACAAAAATAATAAAAACCACAATAGTAAATTTCAATTTGGTGCTCATTTTCCTTCTAATTATTGTGACTCTCTTGGCACAGACCTTTCACTGATTACATAAGAAGCTTTGTGTGGGGGAAAAACATGTGGCTACTGAAAAAAAGATAAATATTTTATTTAACCCTTGTTCTTATAGTTTCTCTGCAAGATATTAGCTTTCTAAAAGCAATAGAAGCTTCTCAACAGGATCAGAAAATGGCAAAACAAAACATAATTTGTAGAGATTTCACTATCTATTTTCTCTATAGGCCTTCAGAATATTGTAAGATTTTTAAATACTGTTAACATCCATTGAATTTTTTCTTATAAAAATCAGACTTAAAACCTGCATTTGAAAGAAAGAATTAAGTCAATCAACACAGAGGATAATATGTGTGTGTGTGTGTGTGTATGCGTGCGCACGTGCGCATGTGTACATTATCTCCAGACAGAAATGCACATATGTGGATCTATGTAAAATTGTATACCCTCACCAAATTCAAAGACCCATGCATTGAATAAGTTATCATCAGCCTGAGATTTATGTGAAGGTGTTGATAATTTTTAATATACAAAATTGTCTTTCAATACCTCATCAGAGGATTCCTAAGCAATAGCTTTGAGACATATGATGCCTGGATATAAAATTAGAAAAATTAAAACAACTCTTTAGAAAGCCGAGTTTGAGAACTTTGTTCTATGCTTTCTTTTAAATTTCTTAATCAGGTACATCTATCTCTAGAACAACAGTTGTCGACTCAGAACAATGTTGTTTGGAGACATTTTAATTATCACAACTGGGAGGTGGGAGTGGGAGATGTAGTTGCTACTGGCATCTAGTGGGTAGAAGCCAAGGATGCTATTAAAGAAACATCCTAAGATGCACAGGGCAACCCCTCAGAATAAAGAAGTATCTTTGTTCATAAAGTCAATTGTGTGGATGTTGAGAAACCCTGCTCTAGGCTAAGAATAACAAAAGGTTTTAATCCTAAGAGTCACTGTCATTAGCAGTGGCTGCTATAGGTCTTTTCTTTTAAGAAAGATTTCGAGGCTAATTTCAATCCCAAGGGAAACGATGTTGGTCTTTTAGTGATGCTTGTCATGGGTGAAGGTTGAAAACAGAAGGTACATTTTCTATTTGTATCTTAGACCTGACATATCTTAGAATTCTAATTGCTTGACCTTGATCTATCAAATGACTAAGAATGTAATTGCATGTTATTTGGTAATTCCTTATCATCTAGTCATCTTTTCATCCCTATGTATTTTGGCAAAGGAAAGCTATCTTGAGACTGAGGAAAAAAGTATGGAATCCTTTTGAGTTGGGAGGTGCTTCGTCTCAGAGCCTACAGGAGTAACCTATTTTCATTCTGAATTCCATTAGGTAACATTTACAACATTTATACCCACCTGAAAGTCTACCACTATTGTTCACCGTACAGTGTGACACGACAATGAAAACTATGTACTCAAAAATTTAACAGATGCTCATTAGGCCCAATGCTTTGTTTTATATTTAGGGAGCTACTGGTCATAGTTAGAATTAGTAATTTCTAAATGCAATGTTAAAAACAAGCACTCTATAATCTCTTCGAGTGTTTCTCTCATTTCAGAAATAACTATATTGAAACAAGCCACTTTCTATGAATGATCTTTCTGTTTTCTGACTAATTTTTTTCACCTTCTAGTTAAATGCTTACTTAATAGTGATGTCAACAGGAAGTTACCACTCATCTTAACTATAATCTGAAGCCACATTAGGAAACCTTTCTTTACCATATGTCTAAAATCCATACATCTCTTAGAATGACATATATCCTCACTGGCAGATTACATAAATATACTAAATTCAGATCATCTGATTTTAGTAACTGATCTTTAAAATAAAACTCTGCCAAAAAAAAATCTTTCTCTAAATTCCTAAAATTAAAAGATTATGTGACAAATTTAACTTAACATTTCACATTTTGGTCTAAACTCTCTTGTAAACTATGTCAGTTTTCCAGGACTGCCATAACTAGATGGCTGGAAAACAACAGAGATTTATTGTGTCATAGTTCTGGAGCCAAGATGTTCAAAATCAAGGTGTCAGCAGGTGTTCAAAATCAAGGTGTCCCTCTGAAACATGTAGGAGAAAATCCTTCTTGCCTCTGTCTAGCTTCTAATGGTTTAATAGAAACCCTTGGCATCCCTTGGCTTATAGCTACATTACGCCAGCCTCTGACTCTGATATCACATGGCATTTTCTCCTATGTGTCTTCATGTCCTCTTCTTATAAAAACACTGGTCATATTGGATAAAGGGCCCATCCAACTCCAGTATAACTTCATCTTAACAATTACATGGGCAGTGACCCTATGCTAAGATCACATTCTAAAGTTTTGAGGGTTAGGATTTCAATACATCTTTTTAAGGGACACAATTTAACTCATGGGATGAGCATTTTTCTAAAGAGGTAGAAAACTATAAAACTTTTATGTTTGGGATAAATCAAATGAGATTACAGGCAGAGATATGATATCATGTACTGGTTAAGAGCACAGGCCCCAGTAGGGTCATTGCACTAATTCTTGAAGGAGATGGTGTTTGCTAACAAAGGAGAAATGTATTCCACACAGTTAAACAGCAAGTAGGAAGCCACAGAGTTGTAAAATTCATGGGGAATCTGGGGAATAGTGTTCTGCAGTTAATAAGGCAAAAAAGAAAAAAAAAATTGGCTTCAAAAAATAATGAAAAAATTTTATAAAAGAATTTCAAATAATAAATATAGAAGGAATGAGAAAATATTTCAAATATGGCTTTTAAATACCATAGTAATAAATACTGCAGACAATAGCTACTGATGAATGCTTAATTAGTGACCAAAAGTTTGAGGAACAGGGTTATTTGCATAGCCTCAAAATACCTCCCTGAAATTATTTATTAATTACTGTGAAATTTTAACATATCTCCAATTTTTTTCCCTCTAGGAATTATAGCTTAATTTCATGACCCTTAAGGGTTAGCTGAACTTAATGATTCATTTCTAAAAAATCTAGTAGGGAAAGGGAAAATATGGAAAGTTAACAGAAGAAAAATATGGCAGACACCAAGTGATCAAGGATAATATCATCCGCAATGTCGTGTACCCCAATATAATGTAATAGAAAAGGTACTTCACTTCTATGTTATCCCTTCCAACATTCCATAACTCCAGTCTAATCATGAGAAAACATTGGGTAAACCAAAATTATGGGACAGTCTGTAAAACACCTGACCTTTTTTTCAAAAGTGTCAAATTCTTTCATAAAAAAGCTGAGATACTATCACATATTAGAAAATAAAGAGTGATGCCAACAAGATTCAACATGGTACCCTGAACTCATCCTTGAACAGAGAAAGAACATCAATGGAAAAAAATAGTTGAAGTCCAAATAAATTATAAAGACTGCATAAATATTAATTTCTTAATTCCATGGTTTATAAGATAGTCACTTTAGGGAAAGGCAAGTGTGAAGTATACAGAAACTCTTCTGTGCAAACTCTGCAACTCTTTCATAAATCTAACATTACTGAAGACTTGCAGCAATATCAGTATAAGAAGTTAGGGAATCTGTTTCTTCCAAAATAAATGGAAAACTGGAAAAAATATTTTAAAATATTTATTTCAGGTCTTTTAAGTTTGATCAAATGCAAAGCACATATTGAGAAGTGTTGACACAGGGAATATTGGTAGATCTAATAATGGTGGGACTCTGCAGTGCCATTCTCTCTGCCTTTGTCAGCCAACCCCATATCTACCAGCTCAGCCGTTTTTCCTGGGCAGAACTGACTGGAAAACCTAGCGATTTTACTGGCAGAGGGTAGGATTGATTTTAAGCACAGGGTGAATCCAAATGTCCACTAGTGCTGTCAATGAAAATAGCAAAGTTGGTTGGAAACAAATGGGAAAAATTATAGCTCTGCTACCATGAGGTTGTAGTCTTAGATAGGGTAAGCAATGGATGACGCATAAATTAGACAGGGAAATCCTGTAAAAAGACAACCTTAGACGGAGTAAATAAACTGCACATATATATCATTGACTGATTCAGAAATGATGCACATGCTCATGGAGACTCAAGAGCCGAGCAGAAAGTAAGAGCTGAGATAGGCTTGAAAATTGCTTAAACTTGAAATGTGTTTTTCCACCTAGACAAAAGCATAATGTCAATGGGTGGAAGCCTTACAGGCTCAAGGTGTTTGAGCACAATTTCTAACCAAATCATTGGTTGATTAGTGATATGCAGATAAAGAAGGGACCTCTAGAGATCTAGGTGAAAGAAGAAAGAAAAAAGAAAAAGAAAGAAAAGAAAGAAAAGAAAAGAAAAGAAAAAGAAAGAAAAGAAAAGAAAAGAAAAGAAAAGAAAAGAAAAGAAAAGAAAGAAAAGAAAAAAGAGAAGAAGGGAAGGGAAGGGAAGGGAAGGGAAGGGAAGGGAAGGAAGGGAGGAAGGAAGGAAGGAAGGAAGGAAGGAAGGAAGGAAGGAAGGAAGGAAGGAAGGAAGGAAGGAAAAGAAAGAAAGAAAGAAAGAAAGAAAGAAAGAAAGAAAGAAAGAAAGAAAGAAAGAAGAAAGAAAGAGAAGAAAGAAAGAAAGAAAAAGAAAGAAAGAAAGAAAGAAAGAAAGAAAAAGAAAAGAAAGAAAGAAAGAAAAGAAAAGAAAAGAAAAGAAAAGAAAGAAAGAAAACTAAAATGTTGTAAAGAGAATCAGAAGCTGCATACAATGAGGAAGACAAATTTCACAGCTTAAGTACAGGCAGGATACAAAAACCCCACAAATGTTAGAAAAAAATAAATCAAAATCTGAGGTTGCTACAATATAGTAAAGTTATTGTCAACAAAGACTTGATTCATATGAATATATGTTTTAAAATATGTGGGAAAAAATTAAGCCAATAGAAACCGATTCTGAGTGTGTCTAGATGTTGGATGTATTAAAGATGGTTACATAATAGTTACAAAGTAGCTATTATAAATATGTCTTAAAAATTAAAGAAAACTATGATAAAATAATTGAAGGCTAATATGACAATAATTTAAGAAACAGAGAAACTCAATAGCCAGATAGAAAATATAAACAATAACAATGAAAAATTGGGGATTGAAAAGTAGAACATCTAAAATAACACACAACTGGACACTATTGTAGATACAAGATGGCAGAAGAATAGATCCCCTTTATTTTATGACTCCTAGTTCCTTGAAAGCAGCTATGCCAAGTACTTTATCCCACATCATGCATAATTTTTAACCTTCATCCCATTTTAGGAGGAAGTAGCAGAGAGCATAAAAGTAAAATAAGACAACACACACAGTAACAATGATGGCCACCATCAACTAACCAAGGAATAAAAAAATCTAAAGGAGTCAAATAAGCTGAGAAGCGTGGATAATGACAAAGGTTTTAAATAAGGAAAATGTAATGACGTAGACCATGGTGACTAACATTAATTACAAAATTAATTTTTAAAACATGATTTAAAATATTAAATACTGAATACAAAAGCTTTTCATGACCATTTTTAAAAGATGTTTTAAAAATTAAAATGCTTTTTTTAGCATTTTATTTTATTATTAGTTTCAAGTATACAGTACATTAGTTAGACATATATATAGTTTATGAAAGGATCCCCCTGATTTCTCTATCCTCCCTCTGGCCTTACACCTAGCCATTGCATTACTGCTGACTGCATTCCCTATGCTGTGCTCCTTATCCCCATGACCTTTGAAGACTTTTTTTTTTTAATTAGGAGAATTAAAGAGTATCAAGGTGAGAATTTCAGGCCATGTCAAGTAGAAAAGTGACATAGTAATTGATTCGCCATGAGAAACCTTCTCATATTTTATTATTTTGCAACATCTGAACCTAATTTTGTCTTGATATAATTTAATGAGCTACAATAAAGTAAGAAATAGATGAATTAGATTTTTTCATCACTTACACATGTAGAAACTTTTGTTCATTACATTGGTAAAATGTTAACACCTGAAAAATATGGAAATGCTGGTAGCTATGTATTTTATTTTGTCTTGTTTTATTTTTTTTCTTTGTTCAGTATTTTAACTTCTAAATGTTTAAAATAAACATTTATGACAATTAATTTTCACTCTGGCTTGCCCTCATACTTAAACTAATTTAATAACACTCTCTGCTATAAAATCAATTTAAATTAATGGCGAATAGATTACTAAAGCAATGTCATTTTTACCTTAATTATTTCCACATTAATTGTTTCAGACTGATAATTTACCTCCTCCCTTATATGATTTGCTGTGTCACAGGTTTTTTTTTTTTTTAAATCAGTTCTTGCGGTTTTAAAGCCAGTTGCTTAATATCGCATTTCACTTGCATAACCACAGATTCATAGTCCAAAATTATTTTTCATCTCTCCTCTTGAAATTTCACAGTAAGTGAAAGGTATATTCTCACAAATTGGGCTTTTACTCAGACAGTAAGAAGCGTTGAGTCTGAGCGCATACACTGTGCTCCATAAATTCTCACGGGTTAAAGTAATCTTATGGAGGCTGACATGATTTCATTTGTCAGGGACAAGTAGATCTTTGCCTTATTTCCCTTCTAAAAATAAAACTACTTTAGCTTGGCAAAATGATAAAATAGCAGGCAAGTGTGAGATTATTCTGACGAACTCGTTTTTAATAATATTTCAGATGTAAGAGAGAAGTTTCACAGCTTAAGTGGATGAAAAGATATCAACAATAGCAGATACGAAGTGAAGCCATTTTCAATTAAACCTTGATCATCTGAGAGTATAGTATCTCAGATTTAATTTTGTCTCTTCTAATGAGTCTAAAATCATTCTAGAAAATAATATTAGTCAAGGGATAAAACAAAAAGAGATAAAATATACTAATTGCGTATCATTACTTCAATTGTCATTACCATGTTGTAGATGTGGTACTCATTCACTTCACTTCTCAGGTATGCAATAAATAAAACTTACTATTATAAAATTATTTGAGTTCCTATTTTAAGCCCCAAACCCACTATTGGGGTAGTAAAAATATATTCTCAGTCAATCAAGGGTTCTCTTTTTTCCAGGTCAGGTCTAATTTCCAGAGTCCTTATCTCATTTCAAAGGACTGAAGAGAAAGGGAACATCTGGTCCTCAATTTTTATCCTTAGTGATATTTGCTAAGACATTCATTCATTCACTCATCTAGTCCTCAGACATCCATCTTTAGAGTCATAGAGATTTCCCTTGTTGATGCTGATCGGGACGCTTAAGATCCAAAAAATTTTGCACACAATTCTAAGCCCTGGGTGATGGAAATCATGTTGCATTCTCCATACTACTTAGTGATTAATTATCCTCTGATTATGCCTATGATTCTGTCTTTTGAGCTCAATTGTGCAGACAGACTAGGTGTCACTACATCCTTGAGAGCAGATAATTCACTTTTCTCTCAGATCCTACAAATCAATATTGGATGTTGCTGCCTCCTCTAGATCACTTTACCATTCTTGAGATTTGTTTTAATCATATCAATTCAGAGTATAGGTTCATCTTTAAACCCTAAACCAATAGAATCTAGAGTTGGGGATTTAGTCAATTACACACACACACACACACACACACACACACACACACGACTCAGAGTAGGTGGAATGATTACGAAATTAAAATAAGAACAATGATACAAAAATGGTGAGTGACCACCAATAAATTGGATAACCTAGAAGAAACTTAAAAAATTCTTAGAAACATACGACCTATCAATACTGAATCAAAAAAAAAAAAAAAAAAAAAGAGAGAAAATTTGAACCAATTCCCAGTAAGAAGATTGAATCAGTTATCAAAAAATCTCCCAATGAATATAATATCCCAGGATAAAATGGATTCACTGGTAAATTTTACAACATTTAAAGAACGATTAACAACAATTCTTCCCAAACTTTTCTAAAAAACTGAAGAGGAAAGAACACTTCAAACTCATTTTACAAGGCCAGAATCATCCTGATATCAAAGCCAGAAAAGGACACTATAAGAAAATTACAGGCCAATATTTCTGATGAACAAGATACAAACTTTCTCAGTAAAATACTAGCAAATTTAGAAGCACTTAAAAAAAATCATTCACTGTGATCACATGGGATTTATCCCTGAGATGTAAGGATTGATCAGCATATGCAAATCAATAAATGTGATACATCACATTAATAGAGTAAAGAAAAAATTTCATATGATCATTTCAATAGATGAAGCAGCATTCAACAAGCTATATTACAAAGCTATATACTCCAAACAGTATGGAACTAGCATAAAAAGAGGCACATTGGCCAGTGTAACAGAATTGAGAGTCCAGAAATAAACCCATACATACACAGCCAACGAATATTTGACAAGGGAGCCAAGAATATTTAATGGAGAAAAGACATTCTCTTCAATAAGTAGCACTGGAATAATTAGATAACCTAACATGCTGAAGAATGAAACTAGACCCATATCTTACACTACTTGCAAAAATTAACTTGAAATGAATTAAAGACTTAACTCTAATGCTGGACCCCATAAAACTCCTTGAAGAAAACATAGAAAAAAAACTTCTTGACAGCAATAATTTTGGCTGTGACACCTAAAAGTGACACAAATAATCAATAAACGAGGACTATATCAAACTAAAAAGCTTGCACAGCAAAAAACAACAACAACAACAAAAACAACAAACACAATTTTTTAAAAAACTTACAGACTAGGAAAATTATTTGTAAACCATATATCCAAAAGGGGTTAATATCCAAAATGTAAAAAACAAAAATCAAAAAACCAAGTAATTTAATTAAACAATGGGCAAAGGACCTGAATTGACATTTTTCCAAAGAAGATGTACCAATGGTTAATAGGGACATGAAAAGGTGTTCGACCTTACCAATCACTAGGGAAATGCAAATTAAAACCATAATGAAATGTCACTTTACGCTTGTTAGAATGGCTAATATCAAAAATGTAAGAGAGAAATGCCGGCAAGAATGTAGAGAAAGAGAACCTTTGTACACTGTTGTTAGGGTTGAAAATTGGTTCAGCCACTGGGGAAAACAGTACAGAGGTTCATCAAAAAATTAAGAGAACTGCCCTAAGACACAGAAATTCTACTGCTGGGAATATATTTGAAGAAAATGAAAACTTTATGCTCGTAGCTGAATTATTTTCAATAACCAAGACAGGGAAACAATCTAAGTGTCCATCAATGGGTGAATGAATAAAGACAATGTGTTTATATAATATATAATTGTGTGTGTATAACAAAATATTTTTCAGCCATAAAAAAGAAAAATAGCCTGTCATTTGCAACAACATAGATGGACCTTGAGATCATTATGCTAAGTGAAATAAGAGAGACATATTGTATGAGCTCACTTATATAAGGAATTGAAAACAAAAATACAAAAACAAACCAAAAAAAAAAACCACTCACTCAGAGAAAAAGATCAGATTTGTTGTTACCAAAGGCAGGGGCCCAGGAGATGGGAGACTTGAATGAAGGTGGTCAAAGAGTACAAACTTCCAGTTTGAGATAAATAAGAGCAGTTGACCCTTGAGCAACATGGGTTTGAAGTGCATGGGTTTATTTATACATGCATTTTTTTAAAAAAAATATACTGTTGGCTGTCTTATCCCCAGGTTTTGCATCTACAGAGTCAACCAACCTAGATCAAAAATAGCATTTTCTACCCGAGGATACAAAGGGTTGACTACACGCATTGTTCCATGCCATTTTATGTAAGGAACTTGAACATCCATGGATTTGGGTATCCTTGGGGAGTGCTAGAACCAATCAGAGACAACTGTAGTTAAGTTTAGGGGGAGTCAAAAGTTATATGCAGATTTTACTGCATGGGGATAGGGGTCAGCACCTTTGACCTCCACATTGTTCAACGGTCAGCTGTATTGAGGTGTGATATACAATACAATGACTGTAGTTAATACTGCTGTACAGTATAGATGAAAGTTGTTAAGAGAATAAATCCTAAGGGTTATCACCAGAGGAAAAGAAAAAAAAATTTTTCTTGTATCTCTGAGATGACGAATGTTAACTAAACTTACTGTGATAATCATTTCACAATACACGTTATTCAAGTCATTTTGTTGTACACCATGAACTTATAGTGTTATATGTCAATTATATCTTGATAAAACTGGAAAAAAATAAAACAAAAACAACCACAAGATAGAGTGTGAGTGACTGATAATGGTCCGTAAAATAACAGATGTTCACCACTATGTCTAGGCACTGTAATAAATGATTTTTTTCTTTATGCAATTTATTAAACAAATATGAAAGTTAAATTCTAATTGTATTAAGAAAATTGAGGATTTTAAAAAATTGTGGTAAAACAAATAAAATTTACTATGAATCGTTTTAAGTGTACAGTTCAATGGTATTAAGTACATTTACAATGTTCTGTAACCATCGCTACTATCCATCTCCAGAAATTTTTCACCATACCAAAGAAGAAACTGTACTCATTAAAGAATAACCTTTTTTCTCCCTTATCCCAGCTCCTGGTAACTTCTATCCTACTTTTTGTATCTATGAATTCGCCTAGTCTTTGTATAGTTACAAAGTTATAGTTATAAGTGGAATCATATATTTGTCTTTTTTGTATATGGCTTATTTCACTTAGCATAGTTTAAGGCTCAATCATGTCACAGCATGTATTACAATGTTATTCTTTTAAAGGCTGAATAATATTCCATTTTATGTATATGCACATTTTATTTATTCATTCACCTATAGCTAAATGTTGTGTTGTTTCTACCTGGCTATTGTGAATAATGCTGCTGTGAACATTGATGCACACATATCTATTTGAGCTCCTGCTTTCAATTCTTTGGGAGTATGTACATACAAATGGAACTGGTGGCTTATGTGGTGATTCTGTGTTTAACTTTTGGAGCTAAACTGTTTTCTGTGCTGTCTATACTATTTTATTCTCACCAGAAATGCACAAATGTTCTAATTTCTCCACATTCTCACTCCTCTTCTTTTCTCTTATTTTATTTTTAATAATAGCCATCCTAATGAGTATGTTAAAAAGAGACAACATGTCTAAAATGGAGTCACTTGTGCTAAGCTCATCAATAAAGCAGGGCTTCATATCTAACCTAATTGCAGTTTCAGCCACCCCTGGGAATGTAATTTTAACTTGTCAATCTGGAATTTTCTGGTCAGCACCAGTCAGGTAATCTGCATGACAGACCCCTTTTGTTCTCTTGCCTGAAATAATTCATTCTTTTCCTTTTTATGCCTATAAAAGTCTTTCATTTTGTATAGCTCCTTGTGTTCCTTTCTATCTCCTAGATGGGATGCTGCCCAATTCCTGAAATGTTGAATAAAGCCAATTGGATTTTAAAATTTACTCAGTTGAATTTTGTTTTCTAACAGCTGTGAAAATGATATTTCATTATGATTTTAATTTGTATTGCTCTAATGACTAGTGATGTTGAACATCTTTCCATGTGTTTTCTAGACACTTGTATATCTTTGGAGAAGTGTCTACTCAAATTCTTAACTCACTTTTAAATTGTGTTGTTTGTTTTTTGAGGAAACTGCATTTTAAGGTATTTGTACTTTTCTCAAGATTGTTCAATTATGTAAGTGGCAGAAATGACATTCACAATTCATGGAGTGAGCGCTCAACCCTTCGCTGTCTTTATAATTCCAAAAGTCGTCCTTGTAACCCAGTGCAACTTAGCCAACATTCATCTCCTTGATACTATGGACTCAATCCAAAAGGGAAAACATTCATAAATTATAACAGCTGCTGCTCCCACTCTGACTACCTCTCAAATAACAAACTCTGCTACATCGACAACACTGCTATAAAAGTAATAAGCACCCCTCCAGGTACTGGCCCAATTTTATGATTTTTGTCAAGAAATATGTATAAGCCATCCAAAGGTTATTACTTAATTTAGGTAATGTTTTCTTTTCACATAAAATTCTCACCGGCACAAATATCTTTTCAGGTGACTTCTCTAAACATAAATGAGTTCTAAACCCCTAAGTGCAGTGTGTAGAAAGACCCCTACCGAAAAGCAAGTGACAGAGAAGCAAATAATAATGAGCAGGAGCACAGTTTTCTTTGCTTCTATTAGGTTTTCTATGTGGAAGAAGAAATGTGTATGCAATCAAGCATTATATCTAAGAAAGCTGTTGATTGCCAAGATTCTTTATTTCTAATCAAGGCAAGCAGCGGCTGATGGAATATATATGTAAATAATTGATAGATTAGTTCTAAGTCATCTGTAGGGAACTGAAATGATCTTTTTATATGGAAAAAATATTTTCTAGGATGAGAAAGCCAGCTTGAGTCTGGCTGTGGAGACACTCTTTAGAAGGAGACTTTGATCCCAGTGTTCAGGAAAGAAAAAAAAAAAAAAAAGAATTATGGCCCTTCACATAAAGAAGATCAGCCTTGAAAGGAGGAGTTTCATTTACAATTGCTGCCTGAGACTCTGCAGACAAAAGTGGCACTCTGGGTGGCTGAGGAGGTGACCTCTCAACTGCTCCTCAGCAGGTGGCAAAAAGACATCACCTCATCCATTTGCAAATTAATAGAATGGAGAAGTGCTCCACTTACAGCACTGTCTGACTTCTTTACCCAATTCCCATGAAAACAGTGACTATTATCAGAGTGACAATGAAGAAGTTCACTAAAAGGGTAATTACAAACAGCCACAAGGCAAAGCAGTACAACAAAAATAAAGCTATAAAATAAAATACTGCTTGCTATTTCTAAGTGTGTTTCTTAACAGTCTGGGCTATTTTTAGCCTATGTTTCATTTTTTAACTGTAGTTATATCTTTTAAGAATTAAATTGGAGTACATTCATTGGGGAAAACGGCGTGAAGAAGCATCCATGCTTTTATTGTCTAGAGACTAAAGGAGTTCAAATCAAGCATGAAGATGGCCTGGAGATAATGTGTCCTTAAGGAAAGTGTCACATAGCTAAGGGAGGCCAAATCTAAAAAAACTTCCAGTAATGCATGCCTCAAAGTCCCCTTACAATTGTTCTACCCTGAGACCAGGGTAACTGGTCTTTATCATGCAAAACCCTTCCCAGCCCCTACAGAATGATGCATGCCTTTCTTTTCACGCCATTCCCTCCCAACATTGTCCCTTTGGCAAGGCAGCTCCAAATATGTGGATAAATGAAAGCCCTCTGAGCCTCTCACCAGCAGACATCTGTATTTACAGAGAGAATATCACTCAGCTCCTGCCCCATTCTGGTATATAATTCAAATCTGATTATCAAAGGTAATAATGTATGACTATAATTTAGTAGACACTGATTTTTCCACCAGTTATTCAAAGTTATCAATGCCAAAAAAAAGTGTTTTGACCCCCAAATCGCCCTGGGCATATGTGAGAGTCAGTATAAAGTCCCTGGCAAAGTTCTTGGTGCATATGAATTGCTGCTATCACCACAAATATGGGCATTGTTCTAGAAAGTATTTATGAGTCACTCACAAAAATCAATCTCATCACTTTAATTAAACCGGTCTTGATCAGCCACCTTATTTATCAAGTGTGGCTTCAAATTTCTGTCTTCTCAAATTGAATTCTTGTTCACGATATGATTTTCAATGATTGATTTATTGTCAATATACTTGAAAATGCCACTGGCAAATTCCAAAGAAATATATCTCAAAAATAATCGGCAACAAAGGCTATATACCTATCTCCCCAAGTGGGATTACTTTGAAAGTTAGCTCACAACTTGGGATATATATTTTGCCATAGTATAACTTTGAATGTAGAATCATGGCTTTGATAGGCATGCTATTATTTTAGCACTAACTGAGTCAGGTTGCTTTTAAACATTATAGATGATACCACTGATTAATAGCAATGTACTTGGTAGAAGTTTGGTCCAGGAAAACACATTTCAGTTTATCAAATCTAATTTGGAATATAGTAATGATCCCACAAATTTTAGAATATACATTTATAGCTAATAATAATAATTAGTATTTATTCTATTTAGTGTGATAGCCCAGCTGACTTAAGCTGGGTATTGGTTAAAACTGATTTACATGCATTAATTCATATTATGCATACTAAACCATATTAGCTATGTGTAATTATTATGTCCATGTTACAGATGAAAAAAAAGAAAATGCTATATTTTTAGATAATTTACAATAGGATGTTTATATAAATAGAGGATAGGCTAGATAGACTTATTCCTATAGTCCTTATTTCCTTCCTATAATCTCCTTACTAATTTTGATTTTGACCAAGTTAGTAGGAACTAATACACTTTAGTTCTTTTAAGATTTTTTAATATAAACCGATTATGTAAATCATTAGTTTAATAAAGTCTGAGTTATGTTAAATTTTTCATATATACTATATATTTTACTTGTGCATCTTATGCCAATTGCCATTTTATTAGCTTGAGAAAGTCAAGCATCATGATAATTCTAATTTTTACAAGTATTCAGAAAATTTAATAGTCCATATGAAGCTCTGATTAAGATTTTTATAAGGAGAAAGAAACAACTGTTCTAAAACTTTTAATATCTCTACTGGTAAAACCTTAATTATATTTACTTGCTATAAAATTCTACATTTTGGGGAAGCAGAGCAGTCCAGGGAAGTAGAGCACAAATTAGTTTGATGTCTGATGCCCTGAGTTCAAGTTTAGATTCTGCCACTTACTGGTTACTGTACTTGAAAAGATTACTTGCCTCAACTTTTTCATCTTAATATATGCCCTAATATTGCCCCCTTAATGCTATATATGAAGAGTAAATTAAATTCATACAAATTGCTAGTACCATAGTTTTCAATTGGCATTAGTCCTTTATCTTGCAGCGGCTAGGGGTGGGTGAATGTGTGTTTGTCTTTTCCAGTGGAAAAAAAAAAATGGACTGGGAATTACAGTCCAAGGAAAATACAATTTCCTTCCTGTTATCCTGTTTGTACTGTGCTTTTCATATGCCTTTGTAGTCTAGAGTATCTCCCATGAGATTAATTTAATGTACTTTTAAACAGCTCTTTCACATCAATAACAAAAACATTAAATACAACCAGATGTAATAGCATCTCTCCCAAGATGTCCTGGCAGCCATAGAAAATAGCTTCCCTGCTCCATCTTCAGTTCCCTAACCCAGGATAATTTTTGATAGGATCCCACTTGTAGGGATCAAAACTTAAAGGTTATTCGGTGAATTTAAGCATTAAAGATGAATGTATTCAAAGAAACCCTAAGACTGGCCTCAGGAGATTCTGATTTAGAACACATTCCAGGTTATTAGGGTTTCACAGAGCCTTAGGGAAACCAGACTTAACATGAAATATTTTGGAACCACTGATGGTCTCATCATATAACAGTCTTAACAGACAATAATGTTAGAAGCCAGGAACTTAAAGTTGCTCTGATTGTTTATGAAATATAGTTCAGGTTCATAATGGATTCTCTCTCATGATTTATAATTAATAAATACAACTTTTTTCTTTACAGAGCTAAGTTAGATATTAGTTGAATTATATTAGTTGAATTATATAGGTTCAGGACATATGGTAAGAAAAAAAGGCTTGGTTTATTCATTTTAAACTCTTCAAAAAACTGTACATATAAAGATGCTCTAGAGATATCTTAAACAACATCCAGGAAGCATAAGCAAGTGAAGAGCAGAAAACATCCGAGTCACAACTTCATCGGCTCAGCTTCAAGAGGGTGGTGTTTTTACATCATTTTTTATTTTCAGGTTTGTGTTGCAATATCTCTTAGGTTGAATTCAGAAAAATAGTCAATTTTAAAAGTAAACTAAAGGATTTTTAGTATTAATATAGATGTTGATTTTCTTCCCAAATGCTATAAGGTTAGGTGAATTTTTTAAAAAACCATATAAGTTAAATTCAAAAATTTTGAGTTAGAGTATCTCATACAAATTATTCTCAAAATGCTTCTAGGAATCTCAGTTCATTCCTACTCCAATTTATTAAATCCCAGTGTGAATCTTTTTCAGGCCCATATTTATTATGTCAATAGAGAATCCATTGGGAAGATCATTAAAACAAGAGACATTTTTTTTTCCCCAGTACAAGTATGAGGGTATGTAATTTTGGACATCCATAAGATAAATTCTGGACAATAGGAGATAAACATTAGAAGCACAAAGAAATACCTTTTAGTAACTGTAGTTTTTGAGTAATAATTAAAATGAATGTTGAACTTATCATATTCCACAGAACTAGATTTGGGCACAACTACAATTAAGTCTACAGTTATATTTTGAAAGATAGCAAATGAATCCAAATTCATTTTCAGATAATAATGTATGAATCATTACAGGCAAAAAAAAAATTATATGTGCATCTCTTGGATGAAAACAAGGTAAAACAGTTTTTCTTTGTTCGAATTTTAGAGAAACTCACAAAGAAATTATCTATTTGTTTCAGCTTGCACTATATTACTGGGGGACATGTAGCCCAGATACCTACATGAAAGTACGAAGTTTGTCCTGTATTTTTATTTTCCATTATGTCAGTATTGTATAAAGTTTGTTATAATCTACTTGATAAGGAGTGTCCATTTTATTTAACCTAATGTAAATAAAAGTTTACACTTTAAATATGTTGACTGAAAATAGATGCTTTTTCACCATATTTGGTTCCATTTAAAGGCAGAGCCAGCAGAAGTCAAAATAAGACAGCTTCAAAGTATTTCCCAAAAAGCTTTTATTGAATTTATAATATTAGGTAAATGATTACATGCATTGGATGAGGAAGGTCATGGGAGTGGGTGAGTGTGGGCAAACAAAAATTCATATTCTTTGGGAACACTCTACTTATTTGATGCATGCTTTCTTTAACAAATAGAAAATCTTTCATTTTCTAGAATAGATATGTTAAGCCATAAAACAAGTCAATAAATTTAAGAGGACTAAAACCATATCAAGATATCTTTTCCAACTATAATCGTATAAAACCAGAAGTTAACTTCATGAAAACTGGAAAATTTACAAACATATGGAGATTAAACAACATGCTATTGAACAACCAATAGCTCAAAGACATGAAATAGTGTATGACTTAATTATATTCACACAGAGCCACACAGACAAAGATGAATATCTAGTTCTTTACTATAATTAATATTTTCAGGATCTATTATAAAACACTTTTTGACTTTCACTATCATGGCCAACTTCATAGTTTTCTCATATAGAGCCATATCTAAGTGCAAAACTTATTATAGGTATGTATGTTTGTGATAATACTCTGCTGAGTACCATTTAATACCCAAGAGCTAATACCGCCATTAGTGTTCTTTATATTAATGACTTTATTGTTGAGAATTCTTACCCATTGATACGGATTTTTGTGGTTAAATAAGAATGATGAGACCTACAATTTCTGTTAATATTGGCCACCACAACAATTTCCAGTTGCAGTGAAAGTTAATATGTTAATATGATCTTAAATATCTTCATTAAATAATAATTATCACAGATTAATAGCTATGATCTACTTTATCAATATACGAATAATTGCTTGAAGATATTTTATGCAAGTTTAAGCTATTTTTATGGATGATTCAAGTCAGTAGGATTTTTTGTCTTCAGTCTGTTGTGTTAAAGAACCACTTTCAGAAGTTAATTGCATGTGGTTTGTGATATTGTGATCATCCGATGTTGAGATTTTAACTATATTCATAAACAAGGGTACGAGCATAGACCAGGAAATACAATGATTGCTTTGGTTCTTTTCTCTTGGCAAAGGGACTTTCACACCCCAAAGCTTCACATCTGCAATTGCAAAATAATTAACTTGTTGCCAAGCCATTGTGCATATTCCAGGATACCAGCCAAGATCTCATACTGGCATCATTAAGTGAAAAATATCGTAATGTTAAATACTGTATTTCCCTGCTTCATTTTGCCAATCAATGATGTCAGTAGTATCCTGTTCTTTAGGAAACTTAATTAAATTCTTTCATTCGGATAATCAACATTTGTGCTTCCAACTACTCTTTAAATAGAGTCATTCTTTGTCTGGCAGCTGTGAGAACTTTTTACCCCATCCCCTCACAGAAACAAATGCAGAAAAAAAGTTCATTTAACACTCAGATAATTAAATCCTGTTTGAGATACCATTCACTGGCATGTTGCAGTTTTAACAGTAAAGCTTAATCCTAAGATTTATTCATGCCAAGTGGTTATCTAAGTCAATGAAGTTTGGTAAAAATAAATTAATTGCCTTGATTGATCACACCAAAATGCCATTCTCTCTTTCAAGCCATATCAGAGAATATACATACTGTGAATGGTATGGCTTTAAAATTTGAAGATATATTAAGCCAAAAGGAGAAATTTTAATTACAAACAAATCTTCACACAAATCAGAACTAAACATTCATTAATTTTTCAGCATCTTGTTTAAGAGAGATGTGTAAAAGTAAGTGTGACATCAAGGCTGGGTCTGTTTTGTATTTTAAAGTTTTGATCAGCATGTCCTTACTGTTCAAAATAATAGCTAGTAAACATCAATAAATAGTTGTTTCTCTCATATGCACACTTGTGCAAATTCATATGCTGTCATGCACACACCATTAAAAATAACCAGATATATACCTAGGTCATTAGGTGTATTTTTTTTTTACCTACCCATTCTGTATAAATCCCTAATATAAATTATGTATTTAGAAATATTAAATAAAATTTTTATTAGACTTTCAAAAAAGACATTTGCAAATATTTTAAATGTTTATGGAAATATTGATCTTTGATCTTAAGCATTTTTGAATTAGTGTATAATTTAAAACCACACACTTATTGCTGTTACACTGTTTCGTCTTATGTAAGTCCTAGCCATAGAAATCAGGTACTAGTAAAACGCATTTATAAAATTTATTCTCACCATCTACTTAACCTACAACCAAAGTAGCAAAGTTGTTTATTCTCACCATCTACTTAACCTACAACCAAAGTAGCAAAGTTGAAGATCATTTACCTTCTATGTGCTTCATATTTTAGAGAGTATAACCATCTTAGATAGTCTATGTAAAAACACTGTAGTGTTGACATATTTAGTTGATTAGGTAACATTTAAACCCAGAGATGTTAGAAAATTCATGCCCTTTTATTTGGTTTGAATTACTTTATTTTATATTAACACAGTCTAAATTAACTGCAACTCTCTCTCTCGTTTGTTTATTCATTTGTTTGTTTCATACCCATCAAGTCTTAGCACTTTGATGTGATTGGAGGAGGTTTCTATGGACAGAGGTCTGGACTTCTTTTGAATCTAGATGTTTGACCTCCTCTGTTGACCTCCCCAAGTCAAATAATACCCCAGAACCAGCTTAATTATCTTTAAAAATACGTTAGCACTAAGCATATTTGACATTTTACTAGGAAAAAGGAAAAGCTATGCAGCTGAATAAAAAAGACAATAAATTGTGATACATAGCATGCATATTTTGATCAAATACGCTTAGTATAAAAACAGGGCACAATCATAAATCCATTACTTATTAAATGCAAAATTCCATTCATTACAATTTAGTTAATTAGAGTTCAGCAGATCTAATTCTTGGATCTTATTCAAGGTAATGCAAAAAGTCTTGTTCTGAGAGAACAAACCTACTGTGAATGAATAGAGGGATATTTTTCTCAAGCAATGGAATCAACAGTGCTTTTATTTCTTAATGGATTTTCTATTTTTACACTAAAAGTATGCACCACTGTGTTCTTTATCACGTGTAAGAGGAAAACATAGTTTTCCTGTGCAATTGCTGAAAATGAACCATTTCCCTCCTATTTGGAGCTCTACCCTCACTCCCAAGCCACGTGTTTGTTTCCAAAATCACTGCTAAACTCATATATGATTTGCATGTGGACAATGTTTGAGATCCTAATGTTTTCTAAGATAAATATTCTACTGATTGAAAATATGTAATTTTACCATCCCTCAGAAATCTTAAGGATATTTTCAACTCAGTGAATATATATGCTGCCCAAACATAGTGAATTTCAAAAGGCTTGAACAATTGTGTACATTGTAAATAGGGTATAACACCCTTTGCTGAGAATGAATAGGCATAAGTGGGCCTTTGCCACAGACAGCCACAAAAGATCACTTTTGCACGGTAATAACTTTAAAATAAAAGTCCCCCATCTGCAGAGGAGCATGATAAGCTTTTCTGTGTCAGCTTTACCATGCATCATATTGTCAACAATGCATGTGTTGAGTAAAAAATTCAATAAAGGTTTTCTTAGAGTCATTACGTATATACATACTATTGTTTCCCTTAGTTCTCACCAACAAATGATCTCTTCTGATAAATTAATATTAATTAAATGAGGGTAAACGGTAGGGGTTAGATTAAATTTATAAGCCACACTTATATGAAATTCATTCTCATCCCTTTTTAATAATTATAAAGGGGCAGTAAGATGGTTAAATATATGAAAGGAAACAAAATCTACTGGGAGGCTTTTCTTCCTGGTCACTAGACCAAGGCATAACAAGCCATTGGGGGAGGTGGGGGAAACCTACTGGAAAATCAAAATCACACACTGACTCAAAGCATTTCTGTTTTAAGCTTGGTTTAGAAATACAATTATTGTAGTTAAAATAAGAAAATGTTATTTTTCATTGCTCACTTTGCCAAATCAGTTTTAAAACAATAATGCAAAGCTGATCAGAGTAAAGGAAACAGAAACTCTCATATATGGCTTGTAAGAGATTTAGTAAATTGTGGTCATCATTTTGGATCTCATCTAGGTTCATGGCTTTAAATATGATGTATATACCCATGGTAGAATAAATTATTGTCCTCATCCTTTACTTCTCTCTGTATTTATAGCCTTTGCTATGTAACTTTGTCTTTTCTCCCAAAAGAAGTACAATGAAACTTTTACTTCCTGACTTTGGAGTTGGTTTTGTCATTTGGTTTAACCAATGGGATGACATTAGACATGTGCTTGGTAGTAGGGCTTACTCTCTTATGCCTGTTATCACCATAAGAAGAGGGTAGCTGCTATCTCTTTATCCTGAGGCCCAGAATGAATGCACATGGAGAAGACTAAAACCCAACCCATAGGGAGGAGCAAAGTCCAGCCTCGCCCTTAGCATAAGCGGAGCTGCCCAGAGAAGCCCACCTTAGAGTGAGCCAACCCCAAGTCAACTTGCAGTCATGTGAGAATTAAAAACCCTAGAACTGACATTTGGAATTATCTGTGTGAACAGTATAGTAAAGGGTGAGCAACCAAGGCAGGGTATCAAATGAAGAAACTCAGTTACCAAAAATGGGGGAAGAGAAAGATTTAAGAGATGATTGGGGTGTGGGAGGAGCTTGGAACTGAGTCAAGTGTTTAAGTGCTTACCTTCCAAGGTAAGCACTTAAATCTTTTTAAGGCTCAGGTTCTTACAATAGGCACAGTGCCCAAGGCCCATAAGCTTTTCTAGATTTTAACAAATGGCTCAAGAGCTGGAAAATAAAATGTTTTGGCTCTAAAATGCAAAGAAAATTGTAAAATAAAACTAATAAATATTTCAAGAGAAAAAAATAAAAATCTTAGTATTGTATTCTACTCTGATTCTGTGGTTATTTCTTACACAGCAGAAACTGATGGATATGTTACTGTTGACTCTGAAAAGTGTTTGCTTATGCCTGACTTTTCTCTAAGTCCAACTCCTTCTGACTTTGTAATATTTCTAATATTTTCAACTTGCCATATCCAACACTGAAGTCCTGATATTTTTCCTTAAACCTGTTCCTCACCATCTTTCTCATCTAGTTATTAGCATTGCATACTTCTAATTGCTCAATACAAAGAACTTGGAGTCATCTTTATTTTCTTTCTCTCATTTCCTACTTTCAATCTTTCAATAATCCTGGCAGCTTTATCTTCAGGTTCATATCGATTAGTGTTATTTTCATAGTTACTAGTTGTGTTCAACTGACCTTATTTTTTTCCATGGTATTGCAATAGTCTCCTTGCTTCTGCTCTTACCCCAAATAATTATACTCTTAACATAGGAATCAGAACACCAAGTCAGATGATGTCACTTCTCTACTCAAACTGCCTCTGGCATTCCATCTGACTTTAAGTATAAGCTACATCCTTATCATATCCCAGAGGATTCTATATAAACTAATCCCTATTTCTTCTCTTCGTGTTCTATTACTTGCCCCTCACTCGTTTGGCTCCATCAACACTGGCTTCTTCCCAGTTCTTTCCAGAAATTAGGTACATTCTTGTCTGAGGCATTTTAAACTTCTGGTCACCATTGCAAAAAAAAAAAAAAAAAAAAAAAAAAAAAAAATCTCTTCCCCATAGGTATTTGCCTTTTCTTTAGGTTTTTACTCAAATATCCTCTTCTTAAAGCAAAGAGCAAAGCTTTCTCTAGATCACCCATTTAAAACCAAGAGCCTGTCCCTCTTCCTAGCTTCTCCACACACTTTCTATCTACCTCATCTGCTTTAATTGTCTCCTTGGCTCTTATATATTTTTTAAATCTCATTTATTATTTGTCTCCCCCACAGCAATAAACACTACTATGAGTGCAGAGACTTCTGTGTTTTGTTCACAGCTATAACACCAAGTGCCTAGAATGGTTCCTAGCATCATAGTAGACAATCAAAAAATACTTGTGATAAGTAAATAAATGGCAACATTTATGAAAAAGTATTCATACCAAAATCCCAATTAAAAAGATTAGGAAGATGAACACACAGGGGAGAATCGGGTTGTCTGGTTTCAGGGCTAGGGCTGGAGGGGTAGCCTTCCTCCAGACAGAGTACTGGCAGAGGGCATTGCTCTTTTGTTAAGCTCTCCCACTATCCAGTGTGCAAATGCAGGTGGCTGCCATATCTGAGTTTCCATCAATTTGGCTAACACCTATCGCTTCATGCTAGTGGTTCCCCGGGACCCCCCTACCTAATTTATAGGCCTACACAAGACATTTCCAGTGGATTTTCCCATACAAATGGCCTCTCTTGGCTCATGCTGGGGAATTTCTTAAAATCTCTCAAAGGTTCACAAACTCCAAATAGGTAGTATTTGTGGCAGACAGCCTCGATTCTCAAGCACCTCCAATCCCAGTGCACATGGAAGTGATCTGTGAGTCACATTGTGGCTCATCCCAAGTGGCCTTGAACTTGGCCTGCAGCAGGCCTCCTCCCAGGTAGCCGCAGGACCAGTACACCTGACGTCCATTTTGGATCAAACAAGAACATCACACAGCTACCTCCACAAACAACACACTCGGAAAGCTGACTGGGCAGCCAACAGAGTCCTGCTAAAGCAAACCTTGCTCTGTAAGGTCAGTCCCTGCACAACAGCTTCTCCACTGTAGTCACAGTCTGTCCTCACAATCAATCAGTTTAAGGGTCAGTCCCTCCTACTGATGTGCAATCTGCAACCAAGGTTCAACTACAACAGGAGGGCACACAGAACCCACACAAGGGACACAGACCTAGAGCACCCAGCTTAGATAACTAGACTGTGCCACTGAGCCCCATAGGACACCTACTCCATAAGGCCACTCTATTAAGACCAGGAGACATAGCAGCTCTATCTAACACATAGAAACAAACACAAGGAGGCAGCCAAAATGGAGAGACAAACAAATATGTCCTAAATAAAAAAAAAAATCTAGAAAAAGAACTAAATAAGATGGAAACAAGCAATCTGTCAGATGCAGAATTCAAAAAACTGGTTACAAAGATGCTCAATAGTTTCAGTAAGAACTTCAACATAGATACAGAAAATATTAAAATAGAGATAGAAAACATAAAAAAGAAGTCAAAAATAAGACTATAATAACTGAAGTAAAGAATACATTGGAAGGAATCAGCAGTAGATTAGATGAAGAAAAAAACTGAATCTGCAATTTGGAAGTAAGGTAGAAAACACCTAATTAGAAATAGCAAGAATTTTTTTAAAAATGAGGATAGTTTAACATCAAGCATACCAACATTTGCATCATAGGGGTACCAGAAGGAGGAGAGAGCAAGGGATTGAAAACCTTTTTGAAGAGATAATGATGGAACACTACTCTAACCTGATGAGGGAAATAGACATACAAGCCAAGAAGCACAGAGAGTCCCAAACAAGATGAGCCCAAAGAGGCCCACACCATAATTAAAATGCCAAAGGTTTAAGGCAGAGAGAGACTCTTAAAAGAAGCAAGAGAAAAGCAGTTAGTTACTATATAAGGAGCACACATAAGACTGTCAACTGATTTCTAAACAGAAACTTTGCAAGCCAGAAGGGATTGGCACAAAATAGTTAAAATCATGAAAACCACAGACCTACAACCAAGATTACTCTACCCAGTAAAGCTATTATTTAGAATCAAAGGACAGATAAAGAGCTTCCATACAAGAAAAAGTTAAAGGAGTTTATCACCACCAAGCCAGTATTACAAGACATGTTATAAAGGAACTTCTTTAAGAATAAAAATAAAATATAAAATATGAATAATAAAATGGCAATACTACATATACATTAAAATTTAAATTTAAATGTAAATGCTCTAATACAAAATCAGGGTGGCTGAATGGATAAGAAAACAAAACCCTATATACACTGCCTGCAAGAGATTTACTTAGATCAAAAACACACACAGACTGAAAGTAAAGGGATAAAAAAATATATATTTCATGAAAATGCAAATGAAAATGCAAATGAAAAGGCTGAGGTAGCAATACCTATACCAGACAAAATAGACTTTAAAACAAAGGCTATAATAAGAGACCAAGACTGGCCCAGAAATTCTACTTCTGGGCATTTAACCAAAGAAACCCAAAACACTACTTTGAACGGATATGTGTGTCCAATATGTTGATTACAGCATTATTTACAATAGCCGAGATATGATGGCAATCTGGGAATCAATCAGTGGGTGAAGAAATATAGAAAAGTGGTACATATATACTGTGAAATATTAGCCATAAAAAAAAAAAAAAGAAATCGTGCCATCTGCAACAACATGGATGGACCTAGAGGGTATTGTGTGGAGTGGAGGAAGTCAGACAGAGGTAAACGTCCTGATTTCACTGATATGTGGAATCTAGAGAAAAGGATAAACAAACAACAGAAACAAGCTCATAGACACAGAGAGAATTTTGATGGTTATTAGACTGAGGGTGTGGGAGGATATGTGAAGAAGGGAGAGTATTAAGAATGACAAATTGATAATTAACAAAATTGTCAATTTGTTAATTGACAAATAATGGGGATGTAGAGTATAGCATGGGGAATGTGGTCAGTATTAATATTAATAACTAAGTATGGTATCAGACTGGTACTAGATTTATTGGTATAATCACTTTGTAAGTCATATAGATGTCTACTCACTACGTTGTACACCTGAAACTAATATAATGTTGTATGTCAACTATAATTTAAAAAATAAAAATATCAAAATTAAAAAAAAAGTGATACAGAGATTTGAATTGTTTTTATGCTCTCATATATTGTTCAGATTTCTACCTAAAGTAGATCATTGCTTATGGACATAAAAAGTACTGACATTAAATTGTAAATTAATGAGGGAGATAAAGATAATATTTTTGCAAATTTGTCTCCTAATCCTTTCCACCATATCAACAATTCACATTCATCTCACCAATTTTTTTTATACAACATAGTTCTTATATAGTTATTTCTCATACTCAGAAACAGTTTTAAAAGAGGAGAATGAAGAATATTAAATTCATTTAAAATTTTCATTATTGAAAAAATATTCTGTCTTTACTTAGAACGTGCTGTTTGCAAGTATTTGTAGTCTGAACTTTTTCTCTTCATTTAGAAATAAAATTTAAAAATTATAAAAATAAACCAATTTTTAAGTACACAATGCAAGAATTTCAAATATGAGCTCATCTACTCGTTCTTCGAATTTTCATGCACTAACTTTAAATTTAGTCTACCTTTATTATACAGTAAATCCTTAAATATGACATAACATGTAATCTTTAAATTAATTGCTAATAAATCATGGTAAATAAGAAAATGATTAAAATTATATAAAGATGGTAAAAAGAGGAAATTTAAGCATACTATTTCATAATATATAAGTACTTTTTTAATGTTAGTAGATATCTTTTTATTATACAAACTCAAATCGAGATAATTTTTTTAATCCCTAAAAAAGGGGGAAATATAGCTATAAAACCCTCTCCTTAAAGATAGATTCTTCACTTTTCGAAGGGAGGAGAAATGAAATTTAGGAAAAATGCTGCAGGGTGAGTTTCTCACACAGCAGGGAGGCATGGCTTCCTTGTGAGCTCACAAGATGATTCCATTCCTGTAGCATCTTTACAGCTTCACAGCCTACTGGAGCTACACAAAGAGCTGGAGGAACAATGAAGGTGAGAAGGTAGTAATTGCTCTAAAATTTCTTGGAATGCCTCTAGCATATTATTTCACATTAGGTAGAAAAAAAGAAAAAAAAAAACAGAAAAAGAGAGAGAAAGATTATATATTTCCAGTACATTAATTATTTCCCCAGTGGCAGGGAAGAGAGCGCATGAAAAGGACACTGATTTTATTTTTGATGATAAATATCATTGTGTGCAATTGCCCATATAAGTGGGTTCCTTTGCCTGCCAATTAATTCAAGGCATGTGGGTGTCTGAGCATTTATTTGGCTTAGAGCTGAAAATGCCATGTCAAGGTTTGTCTTGGCTCTACAGGAATCTCTCAAATTGACAGAAGAAAATAAATACAGTATCAAACTTGGAGTTCCTGCTCTTCCTATAAAACTTAAAATAAACAGGCTGGAACCCTGCAGCTGCAGGTGACTCAGACCCATGAAGAAGGAAACTTCAAACGCAGCCTGTCTGTTCTCTCTTTCTCTCTATCAGTAGCAAACTGATAAAACCACTCTCCCATTATTCGATGCAATCCACACTCTAAGGGCCTGACCTAGCCTGTGCGTGCTGGAGAGGGCCGAGGCTCCCACACAAAGAAAAAGAGAGAAAGGTCACCCTGGACTGGTGGTTACGCATCTTGTTAAAAACAGCACAAAAATCACAGGGAGAATAAAAATATCAATATAAATTAAACTAGGTATCTGTGCAACTATTACTAATTCATTTTCATCATTCCAGACCATTGATATCTGTTTTTTATATATGTCTATACACTACATATACATATGTAGTTGGTATACATAAAACCTATTTTTTACAAAGAACTCTATACGCACACACACACATGTATTCACATGTATATACACACATACAAAACATCCAGTCCATATTGGTAGAGGAACTAAAAAAATTCAAATGCATAAAAGTAAAAGAAAAAAGTAGCCAAAATAGAGGTAACGAGAGAGAAAACCAATTATCAAAGTAGAGTCTTAGGTACATGAGTCATGTGAAGTTACAAAGTTTAGTGAGAATGGAAAAACAGTCAAAGATGAATGATCCACCTTGGCAATGTTTTGTTAACTAGTGCTTTCAAATTCAATAATGATTAAAGTACAATCATTTGTCTCCTTGAATCTTATTTTAAAATATCTTGCCACTTTTCTAATATAATGGGTATGTTAAAATTTAGCTGAACCGGGTATTTTTCAAATTTGACTGCTATCAAATTTCTAGTTATTACGTAATTATTTCTGTACCAACAGATACATTTATTATATCATATGTGAATTATACAACTTTTGTCTTTCTTTTTTCTAGGTGCAGAAATTCCGTTATTATAACAATCCCTGTGCAATGGGAAACTTTCTCTGTTCTGTGGCTGTGATTTTGAATTGTCATCTACCTTCTGGAGAATGAAGTTCAGGTTTCTTAAAGCTGGACTATAAAACCTCAAGAAAAAAGTATCATTCTCAGTATTGCCTATTTGTGGTTCTGTGGTATATGCACAGTAACCGAATTTCTCTAGTATTCCACAGATTGCACTTTAAAGAAAAGGGAATAAAAGGAGCCATCTTTCTAGACAGCTTAAAGCTAGCTATTTCTCACATACTTTTTTTTCAAACATAAACATTTGAAACATAAGATAAAAAAGGATGTTCGTTGTCTCATGTATTGATGAAGCTATAGATGCACCACTGGATATGACTCTGAGGTCCAAACCCCATGGTTGAACAGGGCTGCCTGTGTCCTTGACATGAAATGGATATTATCTACTAGTTCTAACATGATTTTCTTTCCTTTTATTCATGTATTCTATCACCTGCTGGATTATTGTGTTACTATTAGTAACACAGCTCTTTATAAAGAAGGACAATCCACAAAATAAGCAGCCCTTTATCTAGCTATTGCAGAATTTGTTTTTAGAACTAAATACATTGCTTCCCAAAATGTAAGGGTTTTATCAGAATATATATATATATATATATATATAATATATATATAATATATATATTATATTCTTTCTTATTCTTTTGAGCCCTTGCATTCTTTGACTATAAACAGTTCTTGGTTTTCCCAATGCCATATCTTTCCTTTTATCATTTTAAATTCTGAAAATTGTGAACAACCACCTTGGGGGAAATTGAGAAGCAGAAGATATGGAATCTGTCATCTTTTTACTAGATTTCAAGTAAAAAAAAAATGAAGGGATCCATTATGCCTCTGTATAAGGGCTTTTGATTCTTGTATAATTTATAAAATTAATCATAATTAAAATAATTTTATATCTCTGGTATAACAGAAATAAACAAACAATTTTTATCTATTAATAACACTATTAAAGCATAATGGACCTTTTTGTGGTAAAGCAAAAATATATATATATATTTTTTCTTTTGAATAACACTTTGACTACTTGGTTTATATTTGGTCAACTATTGTTGCAGCAACATAAGCCATCTGCCTGCTGGGTTCATTCTCTCCTAAAGTGGTGTTTGACACCACATGGTGGGTGGTCTGATAGTGTTACCTAACTGAAAGCATACCTTGTTCAGATAGCCAATATTAAAAACAGATACATACAATAAAATGATGTCCTAACAAGCTGTTTAACGAGAGTGGCTAGTTTCTTCAGCAGCATTGCTAATTTCTAAAGTTGAAACAGAATTGTACAAGGAAACATAAAAATTGGAATGCATATGAGTGTCTTTTGATGACAGAGTCTGAAAATATAGACAACAATAAAAAACATCTGTGTGCTCACACAAACCTTCCTATACATAGCAACATGACATTTACTTAAATCAAAATAATCTTTCATTGTATTCATCTCACTAATACTGAGTTAATACTTTAATTACAGATTTTAAAGAGCAGACCTCAATAACAAGGATAGAGTTTAGCCTAAATACCATCTCACCTAAATGTATCTGTTTTTCAATTAATAGTGATTATTAGTACTGAGTTATCAGTTCCAGTTTTAGAATAGGCATTCTCAAAGTATGGTCCAAGGACTTCTGGGAGTCCTTGAAACATTTCAAGGAATCCATGAGATCAAAATTATTGCATAAGAATACTAACATAGTATTTTCTCCTTTATATTCTCATGAGTGTACAGTGAAATATTCCAGAGGCTACATGACATGTGATATTATAACAGAAGCAGTATGAGGATCAAGCTGTCTTTTCTAAACCAGACATTAATGAGGTTTGCAAAAATTCTTCCTATTGTTTTGGTTATAGAAAGCATATTTTTAAAATAAAAATATTTATTTGCATATAATGTTTATTATTATATTATACAAATAAATATTTTAAGTACCTATAAATTTTAATTTTTAGTATAATAAATGTTAATAGACATAAACTACATTTTAAAAAGATTTTGGGGTTCTTAATCATTTTTAACAGTGTTTGAGAAACTACCTTAGAATATACTTGGGCTGTATGACACTCTTCTTTCATAAATCTTATAAATTAAAAGGAATACTGAATGCAGGTATCAGTTCTGCTTTTTTTTATTTTGTTTTTTGAATCTTAATTTTTCACTTGGAGAAATGTGGGCAATGAGTAGGAGCTCCGTAAACACTTATTGATTGATAGGCAATGTTATGATTGGGGAAAAAAGACAGGCTAGGTTTCTAGAAGCTTGGCAACTAAAATAATGTACCCTGCTGACAATTTCATTAAAATTATATCAGTTTTCTTCCAGTCATATTTTTTCCTAATAATGTGGCAAACTCTAGAAAAATAACTCTAAGCACCGCTAAAGACAAAGTCTGTTGGGCCAAACAGTAGTGACAGATAATGGCTGGGTGTGAACTTGCATCTTTATTTATTTAATGAGTTCTCTGCCCTTTCCACAGTGATGTCACAGTGTAGCAAGTATAAAGTTTCCTTGGCAATGTTTCATATCCTTCCAACCAGTATATGAAGATCAGGGCTGCTCCCACAATAGGCACCAGAAATGAAAAGCTATTTTATAACTCTTCTGTATAATTGAGTCACTCTTCCTCCTATACTGGTTATGATACATTCTAATTTGAATGAAAAACTAAGACAGGTAAATTGAAATTGTTCAGTAGATCTAACGTTTTCTCAGCCAGATTCTCAGGATCAGAAACACTGAACACTGAATTTGTTCTTCCAGACTTGGGTGTAAGTTTCTTTCTTTCCATTACTAAAAGATGTTAACATTTTGATTACCAAGCTACTCTCAAAAGTTGTCTTAACCTCACAAAAGAAGTTTAAACTAGGGATCCTTCCCTTACATTCTGAAGAGTAACGAAAAGCATTCAAATTTGTTAATAATTGTGCTGTTCTGTCTGCTATTTCTCTAGAAGGAAAGAACTTTCTAATTAGCTTGGGTATCACTAAATTTAGTAGGTTGAAGTATAATCCCATCAGATAAATTCAGTCATTAATGATGTAAGTATAAGATGACATTCCCTCTACACAACACGACTCTAATTAGAATCTTTAAGTTGATCTCGTTAACAAGTGTAGGGTGGTGTGATGAGTGAAACAATTCAAGCCAGAGAGCTAGAAAGGCCTGTGTTTCTGACTCCGCTTTACTTACTGCCCAAATACTTATTGGCTTTGTAATATGACAAGTTAATTTTAACCATACTGAGCCCATGTCCTTTCTGTTAAATGGTATAGCGATGTTATCTGGAAGGACAGTTAGGAGGCTATATGGAAAAATACTAGCACATGAATTGTCATGTGCCAAGCAGTTAATTTATAGTAATTATTATATAGCTAATAAGGTAGATATTTTTGTTGTTATTTTCCATAAGAGTATCTATTAATATAGAGAGTTTACAGAAAGCTGGAGAGAATGAACTAAATTTGCTTAATAAGTCCAAGAATCAGATGGGACAGATGACATCAAGTATTCAATCCTCCTCATCAAGAGAAAAGGTTTTGAATTTATTCAGATAGACTAGGAAGCCGGAATCACACATGTTAAACAATGCTAAGTGTTTGGACCATTCAGATTTGGAGGATTATAACAATAAAATACTTTAGGGAAACCAATATCCAGTAACAATCATGAATTTATACAGAATTTGGAGAAAATGTCTGGGTTCTTCTCAAGCTACTAAATAAAGGAAAACACAAAACCAATTAATTATCTTGAAAGACTTCTTGGCTGGAGGTTAGGGGTGGGGCAGGCAGAGGAAACTCTGGATTTCATGCTAATTTAGATAGATGAGTTCCTGAGTGTTATAATTTAGAACGCTGTTGGGTACCTCAGTTAGAAAGAAATATCTACTATCAAGTAGGCACGCAAACACGGGATAGTCTAACTTTTATTCTGTGGCACACCAGTTTCACCAATGATAATTTTAGTAATTTCAAATTAGAACCAGTGCATTCTGATCATTTTTCTTGTGTATAATTTCAGATGAGTGTGTTGGGATACATCAGGAAAATGGAAGTATATTTGCCTAATCTAGATGTTAGGAAAGCTACTTATTGTATTGTGGCCAGGAAGAGACTGTAGATAGCCTGATTATTAGAGCAGTACTTAATGTGATTATCTGTGATATGTACACACTCAGTCAAATGAGGGTTTATTGAAAGTTACTGAGAATGTGGAAATCATTCTGCAATCATAACTCAAAGAATGTAGTATTTTTTAAAAATCTAATTTCTTAAGAAGTATATCAAGATCAATTAAATAGCTTTTCTAGACTAGATCTTTTCCTAGAACAATCTCCATAGATTAACCCTCAAAACTAGAATTTATTTAGTGTCTTATTGATGACAATTATCAAATGTTGAAACGGTTCTCAGGATGTGCTATTTCATTCAAGAGTGTTTAAACACTGATTAGCACTTTATCATCATGTTAGCCTAGATTCCCTAGCTCTAGGTGGTATTGCAAAAATATTGAATTTCCTCTACCATTTTGAAAATAAAATCTTCTCCAATGAGCTTTATATTCACTCTTTCCCATAGCTAACATCATCAAAATCCATCTCTATATATGTTTCCTTAAGTCCTGTTGGTATTTAAATAAGTACGGCATTTCCTTTGGAGTGCAGGTTATTTCTTATTTGCAACAGGCTTATACTTATCTGTTCCAAGACTTGATTTTTGTTATAGGCCTATGAGCAATAAGTTGTGGTGGCAATGTATCTTGTGGAAAACAGACATCCCTTTGGAATGCATCTGTTTAAGAAAATTTTGACAAGGTTCTTCTTTGGGAATGAAGAAAGGACTTCTGCCAGCCAGGAGGTTCTGGGAGATTCAGTTAGGGTTTATTTTCAGACTTACTAAGATGTCATTGCCCAGGTTTCAGAACTCTATCCCTTTTCCATTAAACCCTGTTTTTGACAGAAGATGTATTGAGGCTGGGAATTTAGGCTCTTTTTCAATATATAATCAAAGCCTGGGCCTGGCGTTTAGCAAGTCTACCCTGTGGCTGCAAGATACAAAAATCTTTTTACAGGTGCTATACATGCCACCTACTTTAAGAACATGCCTTTTAAGTTTGTAATTAACTGTCTTATGCCTATCATTTTCCTTCCAAAGTCTCCCATGTCATTAAAAGCAGTCACCTTACTTTATTATCCTTAAAATTATCATGTCTCATAACAATCAAGTGTCGCAGGTACTTGAGGTCTAAATGCTTCCCTTCTAACTGTACTTCTTCCCAATTAACTACAAGTTAAGGTTTGACCTAATTGCCATGTCACTGCATTCCAGAAGTTAATATCACACCACTGTCACCAACAAAGGAATCCTTTTATACAGGTGAGCAACCCACCTCAAAACTTGTCCTAAGAGTTTACTTTCTAGAACCACTCGGGTTTCCTAGAAAACAGACCCTGAGGCGAGGATTAACTAATTTATTTGAAGGTGGAATTCCAAGAAAACCAAGCAGAGAAAAAGTAAATGAAACAATGTGATCTGTGAATGCACAGTTTTCTGCTTCATAAGAAGTTTATCAGATGTGCATACCTATTCATGTGAGAAATCTACAGAAAGAATGAATGGAAATATTGTATATTGGAAAATTCCATCAAAGAAAGCTAAAATAATCCAACTGCCCCGTTTCATCTCCTTTCTTCCATTGGGTAAAGTTCTCCCCAATTAGGTTTAGTTCTCTCACTGTTTTGGGGGTGAGGCATCATCCAGTTCTCATTAGCATCTACTTGAAAGACAAATCTATGCCCTTTCATGTGATCTGAGTCCAGAGTAATGAGAGATGCAAAGACTCAAAATACCATTGGTCGTTGAGGACAAAAACACTTTGGCTAGCGAGAATTGGTTATTCATGGTAATTGCTGAAGTGGAGCATTACACCTGAGGTACCAGGAGCCAGTTTGGCCAAGAAAACCTGAAAAAGTACATAGAACCTATACATGCTACTGAGATTTGCAAGGACAATCAATTCAGACAGCAGAAATAACAGGTACTGAAGGCAGGTTTTTCATACCTAATATTTGAGACCATCTAAAATATCAAGGTGAAAAATTCCTGATAACAATTATCAAATGCTCCAGCAAGCATTTAGGAAAGTTGAGAAGCAGACAGCTATGTAGTTAAGCTTCCTGACTACTTTGCAGATTTTTGGAAAAAGATGTTTGCTTATATATCAAAGCCAGAGATCATATTATAGAGCAATAAAAAAAAAATGCTTAAAAATGTAGATTTGGCTTCTTAGTGTGAGTACAGCCATTCAAGAACTGACTAACCACAGATGCCACCCCCAACATTGTCCAGTTATTAAAAGGTGGGTAAGAGAAGAACTTGTTCAGAGCAATAAGAGAAGAGAAAACAGCAGAAAAGTGATAAAAGCCACCAGCAAAGGCTATGCTCTTGTACTCTAATAATGTTTCTCAAATTTTAATGTACATACAAATAATCTCAGGATCTTATTAAAATACAGATTCTGATTCAGTGGTCTTGGGGTAGGACTCAAGATTCAATGACTCTAAAAAGTTCCCAGGTGATGCCAACACTAATGGTCTAAAGATCACATTCATCCTATTACAAGATAGTATGTGGTATTATTTGGGTGTTACAGATATGATCTAACACTACAGGGAAAATCCTGAAAGAGCCTTATTTATTTATTATTTATTTGTTTGTTTGTTTGTTGTTTGTTTATTGCCCAGAAAACAGTAATAACTGCTTTTTTTTATAATCTAAGGGCAAGTTCCTGAGATACCATCAGAAAACGAATAAACTCAGTCTATTAAGAGAGTGTGAATAAGGGACATAACAAATGGATTGTAATTGACATTAAAAAAAAAAAAACTTTGCTCTTACGAAGGCAAGACAGAGGGAATCTAGGGAAAATTGGGAAATAGGGAAGACTAGAGAAATGAACTGCTTTTGGCATCAACATAGCAGGCTCATGCCAAATGGGATTGTAGCCATGATTTCCAATGATCTAGAAGAAGGCAGAGGTAGCGATGAAGAAAGAAGGATTTCGGGTCTCAGTATTTCTTGGCCACAAATGGCTGTAGTTTTAAAATCACTTAGAGAAATCTAATCCATACCCTATCATGGAATTAAAGAGATTAGACTTATGTAGTTTGAGTACACTAACCAGAAGTCTCTCAGCTGTTTGATTGTCTTCCTGGAGTTCCCTGACAGCCTAGAGATCTTCAGAGAAGAGAAAGACACTGTCAAAGTTATGAATCCATATCCAAGAAACTGTGAGTGAGTGAGTGAGTGAGTGTGTGTGTCAGAACTGGAGGGTTTTTGATCAAGATCAACTTTGACTCTCTTGAAACATTTGCCTAGTGCTATGTGTTGCAAGCTTGTGTAGCAGCTTATGCAAAAATAAGAGCAGAAAAGACATAATTCTATTGCCCATTTGCTCTTTGGAAACAAAGTCCATTGTGTCCTTGAAATTAAATTTATAAAACTGTGTTCCTAGGGAATTTTCAGTACTTAAATAGTCAGAAAGAAAGAAAGGAAAAAGAGAGAGAGAGAGAGAGAAAACTAAGAGAATCTATGGATTGAGAATAAGGTTTTTTCTCTCTACACAGACATGTAAGAGTCTTAAAATGGATCTTCAAGCTCCATGACAACCAAGACACTTGGAATAGGTCTGCAAAAATCGCAAATTTTAATGTGTGCTTTCTTAAGATCATGCTAATTAATGTCTTGATAAAAATCAACATGCTGTTATGTAACAGTGTATACTCTCATTTACTATTACTGGCCTATACTTTTAAATACAACGCTTTGTTACAGACCCAACTTTTTCATTTCTCTGATGGGTTTAAATAAAGTGTTCCCTGTCTTAAATGAAGGAAAAAAAAAAATCAACATGCTGAGTGCCTAACTTCACATGCCTCTCTCATTGTTTAGAAATAGGATGAGAGTTTTTATGAATAGAATTGATAAAACTATATTGAATAACAGTCTCTTTGGATTTAATAATTTACAAGATCAAAATTCCAGAATCTGTATCTCTAAACCAGACATGTCTCTTGATGTTCAACCTATACTTAATAAAGTATCTCCTTGACATCCTATGGACACCTCAAACTCAACACATGTAATATATTCAACATCTTATTCCCCACCACTGAAATTTGGTTTCCCCCCCTTTCTTACTGCAGTTTGGTTAGTGTTGATATCATATACCTAAAAATCCATAATCAGATACAAAGGACTCATCTTCGATTTCTGCCTTTCATCTCCTACATCCAAATCTTAAGTGATTCTTTAAAAAATTTCTCTACTGCTGTAAAATTTTTAGTATTTATGGCCTCCTGATCTTCAGATCAGATTACTACAAATGCTTTCTAATAGTTTCACCATCTATAGTCTCACTTCCTTCCCAAAAGATCTCAAAACTCCTACCAATCTATAAGTCTGATCATGTCTCCCACCTGGGGACAAGTTTTTATTGACTTTTTATTTTGCACAAAGCACAAACTCTTTAAGATGGAATGTTGGCTCTTATGAGATTTGTTTACCCAACTAGATATCTCCCACCAGTCCAAAAACTCTTAGTTCTCCAACAGCAAAGAGAATATAGATCCCTAAATACATCGTGTATTGTTCTCTTTTCCTGAATGACCTTTCCTCCCCAACTCTCTGTAATGCCATAAAAATTCATATTTATTTTCAAAACTTAATAACAATTATTACCTAAAGACACTTCTTTTCTTCTCTCCATACCTCCAAAAACAGAGTTAACCACTCCTGTTCTGTGCCACTTGTATGTTTTAGATATAATTCTGTCACTGTCTCTAGCACATTACATGATAATTTGCTCTTTAAGGGCAAATTCTCTTTACATACTTATGCTCATTATCTGATCATGACATTGAAGGCAAGTACGCTGACTGTTTTTAACACTCACGTCAAGCACTGTAAACTAAGACACTTAAATCTATATTGTATAAAAACTTGTATATATGCCTACATGCATATAAGAATGAATAAATGAATGATTAAATACTAAGCTCACTACAATTTTAAGTTATCGACTTCCTTCAATTCCTCTCTGTATTTAGCAATCATGTTTTTATCCTCCCTTGGTATATTCCTACTCTTCATATAGTAACCAATTCAATTTTTATGTGTAGTAACTAATGATAGCAGTGCAATTTAGAAACATTGAAGGTTTAAAAAATTAAATATATTTTATGTGGTTTTCCATCATGAATAAATGAAATATAAGTGAGCTAAATCCATTATTGTTCCTTATATGACTCCTTTCGTAGGTAGGCTCAAGAAAATCTTTTTATCTTCCTTCTCCTTTCAACTCTCAAGTTAAAGCTAATAACTTATCTATTTTTGCTAGTTTCCACTACTCTTTCCAGTTTGGGGTCTTCAAAAACCCTGACATGTTCAAACAGGTCAATAATGAGGAACTTGTAGTTTAATACAATATTTAGTCTACTTTCCACATTTTATTTAACACATATTTCTTAATCACCTATAATATGACAAATGCTATTCCAGGTATTGGGGATATAGTGGTGGAGATGGCACATAAGGTCCCTTTTCTCAAGAAGTTTGCATTCTAGTGGGGGAGAGAAATGAAATCAACAAACAATGTTATATAGTAGTAACTTATGGAAAATTATAAATAAATGATAAATATGACCTGATATTTTTATTAGTGCTAGACAAATTTTTATATTTCCAGAGTAGAAATTTAAAGGAATATGAAGACATTATAATAGTTTCCAGCCAGCAAAATGCTGCTTCTTGAATCAGTAATGGTTTATTGGTTATTTTATATTTTTACAAGCATATAAAATTCAATTTTGAGTTTCTGATATATATTTATATAATTTTTTTCTTCAAACACACAGTCCCAGAATGTTGTTGTTCCCCTTATGGGGGACACACAGTTTTACAACCACAATTTATTAGACAGAGGCTACACACACACACACACACACACACATCTCTAGAGAAACAACTTGTTGATGCATTGGAAATTTGGATTGTTGGTATAGTAATATGGTTGACCTAATCTGAATCACAAATAGGAAAAATGCCCATTTGTCATTTTTAAACATAACATCTACGTGGTTGTTAATGAAAAGCAAGGTTAATTCTTTTTTTTTTAATGTGCTTATTCAGAATGTTTTTAAAAGCCTAAGCAATTTTGCATCTTACGTGAATCTTGTGTGTGTGTGTATGTTGGGAAGAGGGACAAGGAGGAAGTGTTAGTAATACAAAAAGGGCACTATAAAGTTGTGGTCATTTATCTTCTCGGAGTGATATTTGGAAATGTAAGTGTATTTTCAAAGGGATTAAAGAAACAATTTGGTTACTGTAAAGGATTTCACCTATGTCTCTTTCAATCATTTTACAAATAAAAATGATAGAAAAACTTCAGTGCACACAAAGTTCCACTCTTGACACGTGTCCTTCATCTCTAAAGAAAAACACAATGACACGTGTTTTGAAAGAGCCATGATTTTCAGAAATGAGAACTGTCCTGACAATAGCTGTTTCAGAACTAGTTCATCATTAAATCACATTGTAAAATTTAGGTCTGCACAGTAAATTATAAGCTTTGATATTTACAGTCAAAAAAAAAAAAAAATCAAAATAATGTTTAAGTGCTTTGCTCAAGTGACAATTAGTAGAGGCCACCATCTAGCAAAGAATGAAGGGAGGGGCGGAGGGAGGGTGGTAGTTAGTAGGACAGCACAGAATAAACTAACTGCTAAAGGAAACTAGTGCTCCAGACAGCAAAGTTGTTAAAATGTAAGCCTAGGTTATGGCATTGCTTTAACCACAGAACTGTGCCTCTTAAAATTTGCTGGAATGTGTAGATCTGAGTGAACACATTGGAAACATGAGATGCCGTAAAATGCTTTCCACTTATCATTCTTATCATATCCTGCCGGGAAACTATACAGGTGAGTGAACAGCCATGCAGTTGAAATGAAAAACTGTGAGTACTAATCCCAGGATTGCCACAAAATTGTTTTGTGACCTTGCATGCTGAACAAACATCTGTAAAACTTCCTTGTTTAACAGGCCAACCCTGAGTCCACAGGCAAGGGGCGTGCCAGTGGGCATTTTATAAACATTGGTCCTGACTGATGGTTGTTATGGGAAATAACTAATGACTGAAAGGAAAGCAATTTAAATGCAAAGTGATATGTAAATGTTGAATGCTATAGTTGAGTCTACTTCTGAAAAAGGAATATACAGCCCTATGAAATGAAATAAAGCTTCTACAATCCTGGCTGGAACGGGAGTGAGAGAGTGAGACGTGGAAAGCGAAGGAGCCCCTGACTAGGGAGCTCAGGGGAGGGAGAGCCCCTCTTCTTGGCTGCAGCTCCAGAGAAGAGCTCCTGGGATGCAGCTTCTGTAACATGGAACTAGAATTTGGGGTTCAGGGAGCAGGTGGTGGCTCAGCTGCCACTGATTCTTGATGTTCTTGCTCAGATTTAGTACATTTTTGCGAATGAATGTTTCTCCATTTGCTCTATGCCCTTAGGACAATTGCAGAAACTTTAAGTGATTGCTTTATTTATAATTTTTACCAGATAAATTACTGTTTTACTGGAGAGAGAGTTCATCACGTAGCTTACTCTGCCAATCCGGAAGTCATAGCTCCTTCACATTCCACAGCTTGATATTTAGCCAGTAGCATAAATTTACATTCTGAATAACATACCCTTTTCAAATTTCCTCTCCTACCTTATAAGGCAGGGAGTATGAGATGAGAAGTGGCAGAAAAATTGTCCCTGTGGAATAATATTTTAATATGTTGATAACTCCCATGACCAATTACCATGCTCCACACAAATTCTACAAATAGGATGGATATACCCTGAATCAGACACAGGAATTGAAAGTATTTCTGAATCAGGCTTAGTCTGTGAAGGCCCTATCCGACTTCAGGCTCCTAAAACTGCAGTGACAGGCAGCAGTGACAGTTATTTTTATCCTAAGATTTTGTTTTGGTTTGTTCATTTTAAACCTAAGTTTCTTTCAAGTTGGTAAATATTTTTAAAGAATGCTAAAGCAAGTTTGGCTTTTTCTTTTTCTTTTATTCTCCTTTTCAAGGGGATCCTTTAAAAAGATATTAAATGTCAACTCAGGTGATAAACATCTCCTGCTGGAATCAATATCCACGTGTATTAAGGCCACTTGCTGACTATTTATGAAAACAGCAGGTCACATCTCTGGCAGAATTAGTGCTTAAATTGCCTGAAGAATCTAAGCAGGTCTAAGTTTCTACAGAGTGTTTGTTTAGTCATTAAATGATGTTAGCTGTGTGGCCTGGTAATGCAAACTTTAGATTGGTAGAGCACTATGTATTTTGTAGGGAACGTTGCCTACAAGGTATTTGTGGAAGAATTTTATTCCAGAAATGACACAATATAGTTATAAATGACACCAGTGAAACTGCACAATAAAATAAAATTCTGAGATTGCTTCTTAAATGGGCAAAGAGTCATAAAACTCAAAATTCATAGTACAAATACAGCAGTGTTACTAAATATTATATTGAATATTGTCCTGAACATATAAAAATAAATATAAGCAATCTGCTAATCAAGAACCACTTCCAAACAATAAAAGCCTTGCTGATTTTTGTGTTTATGTATCCTATCAAGTACTTATTCCTATATACCTGTGAAAATTAATTTTCACTGACAATATTTTATGCTTCCCAATTTTTTCAAATTACATGGTACCATGTTAGTTGTAGTTGATAAGTCTTTATTTCCAACAGTACAATCGTGTATTTATCTATTTTTTACTTACTTTTAAAGAAGTACCAATTTATAAAAGAAATCTATCAATATGCTACCAATGACTTATAGAGTAATAAAATGGTTTTTTTTTATTTTTTTAGGTTTATGTATAAATATTCTTTAATGTCTGAATATTTACTGGTGCATTTGGGCACAAGTAGCCAATAATATTAACAGCAAACTACCAAATATGAACTACATAGTAAAAACTAAAATATACTTTGCAAAAATCCCCTAGAAATGAAAAGATCTAGATTGATGAAATGAAGCCTTTTTGAGCCTCTCATATTTGTTTGAATGAGGGCTTAACTCAAGTCTTCACATACTTTTTATTATCACTGTCCAAGAGAAATATAATGTAAGCTATATATGTATCTTTTAATTGTCTTTATAGTAAAAGAAAATAAAAATTAAAGAGTGAAATTGGTAAGTTTTTTGCCCTCTCTCAATCTAAAAAGTTTTATTTTATGTACAAAAATTTGTCATTTACAAGCTCAAATCCTGTTAAAAAAAAAAAAAAAAAAAAAAAAAAAAAAAAAAAAAAAATCATTTAAACTTTTTTTATGAATTTAATTCTTACTGCACCTGATTTTTTTCTATTCTATAAATTTTTATTCAAATGGATCATTTCACTGATTCTTTTTGTGTAAGGAAATATCAGATTTACTATGAATTTCTTGAAACATCTCTATGTTGTCTACTTGTGTTTTAAACATTTTCATACAAAAATAAAACAGCTTTTCTTGTTTTGCTCTTTCTTAGTGACTTGTAATTGCCATTCATCATGAAATCTGTGACATATCTTCTAACTTTTTTTTACTATTCTGGTAGTGATAACTCTACCCTATGCTGCTCATCAGTAAGCCTTCATTTCAAATTTAAAAATAAGTTTGTACTTACTTTTTAACTAAAATAATAACTTAATTATAATTAAAATAATAATTAACATTTTATTTTAATGAACAATTACAAATTGTATAGATATTATTGCATTAAATGTCAAGCAAGCATATCACAATTCTGCACTGGCGTATTTAAAAAAAGCATTTAAACTGAGTCAATCCATGACAGTGTCCAGATGTGCACACTTGATCTATACACTATAATAAAATAGTAACTTGCCCAATTCAGCAGTTAAAGCAAAATGCAGTCGTATCAAAACAATATAGTTGTGTTAATAGAAAAATATTGTATGGTATTTCAGTTTTGAAATTTAAACTTAGGTAAATTAAACTTAAATAAAATTAAAATTTAGCTTCTTATTACTCTGGTTAGTGGTTGCTATAGTTCTAGATAAATGTTCACCAGATCTGTCTATCTACAAACAGCTATAAGAGGTGGGAACTACCAAAGCTCTGGGTCAGGCGGACAAGTCGGAGCTCACAGGAGAATCTGGGAAGCAAGGCACATTGTTAATATGGGACCACAAATTGTTGCTGGTGAACTCTATGGAAAGCCATTGTCTTTGTGTAGACACTTCTTCTGGTGGTCAGAGATAAAGTTCCGGTAATGGAGCCTGGAGCCCCAGTTGGTCAGCAGTGCCCATGGGCGTAAACAGGTGGGCAGTGAGCACCAGCCAGAACCTGCTCTCACCTCTGTGTTTATGACATCTCAGCACACCAGTGGTTAGAGAGCAATGGCTACTGCTTCGCTTTCACCTTCCACACAACTTTCTCTTTTGGTCAATCATAACCAAGGACCACAGCAGAAAAGGGATTTGAAGAAACACAATTCTAGCTCAGCCAAGTTGACGCAGTACAAACTACTGCAGACACTGTGTTCAAAAGTCTCCCTTGAAATATAAAAAAATTATATAGTTTTTTTTTTTTTTTCAAATCACTGTTGGAGAAGTCAAAATTCCATTTTCAACTATGTTAATGGGAATAGAGTAATACTGACTTTGTCACAAGACTCTGCACAGAAATATAGTGAAGTGCTTAATTTGTAATCCCTTTACTTGAAAAACACTAAAATATATATATTTTTCATCTATATCATAATTTGCCAGTCTTTGAGAAGATCCTGCTAAAGGTTAGCAAATCGGGGATGAGTTTTGTTTGATTGTTTGTTTGATTTTTTTAAATGTAACACTCACTTGGTCAGGACACTATTGTTGAAAGGAGAGTAAGATTGCCTATTGTGCATAATCACTTCTATTTATCGCAACACAAATATTACCTTTTCAAGGAAAATTACAAGTCATTTGTATTGTGATGAATAGTACAAAAATGCTGAAGTAGGTCTAGGAAAGTGATAGAAATATGAGTTCCAAAAAAGATTATATGTAAGAAGTGGTTCATGCTTCTTTAGAGAAGCACATGATCTAAAATTGACAAGATAAGTGAATTCTTAAACACAAGGCTTCTTAGTAATTATCTTTTAGCATGTGTTCTTTGGCAGAAATGCTGTTTCAGGGAAATGAATCTACTTTACTTTCACTCTCAAAATTAATGTTACCCCAGCCTATTTCAGTTTTCCTGTCTTCAGAGATCTTCACTTCACTCTAAGGCTAAAGATTCGAAAGCTGCTGGACCTTTCACACCTTTAAATGGTCAGGGGATTAGAAAAGCTCACTGGTAGCTTTGAGGCTTTTTGTTCTTTGGCTAAAGGGACAGTCAATACATAAAAGAGTCTATAGATTAACTGTGCCAAGTGAGGTAAAAATATTATCTTTGTTTTTGATGAAAATTATTCTGACTAAACTTTACTACTATGGGTGAACTAACATAAAATGGCTGAATAGGAAAGAAGTCTTTCTGTTTTTGTTGTTGCTGTTCTAATATTATTACTTTAGTGATTTTGTCTTAGGAAAACAATGGCTCCCACCAAAAAGACCTCTCCAGAGAGCCAATGCCAAAGAAAGGGACAGGAAAATGTTCACAGATTGAAGGGTATACACATCATCTGACATTGCATAGATCTCTTCATGCCTTCAGCCATGCTGGCCATGAAAATGCACTTCTCAGCATACCATTAAGAACTCCTAGGACACCATAAAGAATGATTTCAATTGTGAGTAGAAGGTCCCAGGGCTTTTGCCTGGAAAAATATCGAGAGTTGTCATTCTTTGACACAGGAAGCCTCAGTGGAGGGACAATGTTCTCAATCTTCCTGTAAAGCAAGCAGAATGAGAAACTACTCAGCATTAAGCATGAGCCATTTCTCACGAAAAAGGAAGAATGACTCAAAGCACGAAGCTAAGAGTACAGAGGAAGGAGCCAAAAGCCACAGAAACATACTTTCAGGGAGCAGAATGAAACCTTAGCTAGAACTGTCGATGTGGGCCTAGCTAGATTTCAGAATTTCTGAGAACTAGTGAATGCTTTGTGCCTCTTTTAATGCCTCCTCACCACCCCTCCCCAATCATATTAAACAGCAGTGTCTGTTGTGATTATTTTATCCCTGTCCCACCATTGTATGTTGGGTGTATGGAAGACAATTCATTTGTCTCTTTAGTTCACAGGTCTTCAGATTGAAAAGAAACATACTTGCCTTCTCTTACCCAGAACTGATTTGCATATCAGATTCTGGACCTCAAGCCTGAGCCTCTCACAATGACTGAAAATTTGGGAAGTCTTTGGAGGAACGAAGTGTTATTTTCTGGTTGTTGTTACTTAAACAATGAGGTTTAGACTGAGGTGTTGCTAATATTTTGGCAGTTTAAATAAGCAACCAAAAACCTAAGCCCATTAAGAAATGAAAATCCTAAAGACAATCAATCATAAATAGCCAACTAGGCTTTTCCACTTAAGGCAAACACTTAAGCTATAGTCAATCAAAAAATTTCCTTGCTTTGCTTCCTCACCTTCTCTATAAACTTTCTCCTAGCTCCTGTCAGTGGAGCACTTGTACTCTCTGTTTGGTGCTGTCCAATTTGAATAGATTTTTCCTCAAATAAACTCTTAAAATTTTTAATATGCCTTAGTTGAACTTTTAATATTGGTAAAATTATAATTATTATGAGTACATTATGGGTATATTTGGTAAAAAGAGGACAACTAGGAGGCTGTTGCAATCCTCTAGTAAATCTATATTATTCTCTCTACTAAGAAAATATCAGCTGACTTAGAAGTAGATGGATTAAGAGATATATAGGAAGGAAAATTAACAAATTTTGAAGACAGGTTGGAGGTAAAGGTTGAGAGAAAGACAACATTTTAGGAAGACTTTATTTTAAAGTTTATGCTTTGCAAACCTAAGTGGATAGTAATTCCATTCACTAAGATATGGAAGGGAGAAGAGAATCATGGGAGAAAATGAGAGTCCAGTTTCAGACATTGAGTTCAGAACATGATTACGTATTGCTTAAAAAAAAAAAAAAAAAAGACAACAGACCCAAAATGGAGTCCCTTGTACTAAGCCCACACAACCAAACAGACTTAGTTTTATCTCACCTAGAAATGGAATCCTAAACTAGTGACCAATTAGATAATCTGCTTGACAGACCCTGCCAGTCCCTAAAGGAATAATCTGTTAATTATCAACCTTCTATTTTGCTTAGTATAACTTCCTTTTTCCTGCTCTTTTCTACTTATAAAACTTTTTTTTTTTTAATTTTGTACAGTTTCTCGGATATCTTTTTTAACTGCTACATTGATGCTACCCAACATGAACAGATTTTGCTCAAATTCTGAAAAACCTTAATATACCTTAGTTTACTTTCAATACACTGGTTTAAAGCTCAGGAGAGATCTGGGATACAGATAGGTATTTTTAAGTAAAGACTTATGTGTAATAACAAACCATGGGAATTGACGATAGAGCCTAGTGGTAGTGTGTAGCATAAGAAAATCAAGCCTAGAACTGAACCACGATAAACACTAGGACTTAAGGCAGAGAAAGAGAAGAAAACAATACTAATCGAAAGGAGCAGCCAGAGAACTAAGTGGAAAGTTGCAAAATGGTAACAACCTGGAGAGTGTTTTATGAAAGTGAAACTGAGTAAAAGGGAGAAGATAAGAATCTAAGCAAGGATCGAGGGACAGCATTAAAAAGTAGGAAGAAAAATGTTCATAGTCATAAGAGAAGAGAATGGGCGAGGTCCAGGGAAACAGTTCAGATAGTTTCTACTATCTCCATAAAACAAGGGTCATTGTTATATTTTGACAATAAAGGGAATGGGTGGGAGAATAAAGATGAGGGGAAAAGATAATTTGACAGTTACAAGAGAGAAATGGAAAGAGAGCCAACCAATTAGGAAATTTAAAAGGAGAGTTTGATAGCACCGAAAAGTCTAGTTAAGTTTGGGAGCCATAATGTGTATTTTCACCCATCTTCCATAAAGAGTAAGCACTGTTAATTACATTTAACAATAGGCAGGGCACTGAAAACTTTCCAGGGTAGTTTTGGTGGAGTGATGACAGCAGATAACATGCTTAGGTGTGTATGCTCTATAACCTGAATTTTGGGTTTATAACCTGGTTCTAAACTGTCCAGTTGTGTGATGGTAAGCAAAAATTTTAATCTTATTTTCCTTCAGTTTTTTTCTTATGTATAATGAGAATAAAACAATACTATATATGGATTTGTGATGATGAAACTAGGAAGTGCATGTAAGAGATTAGAATAGTGTTGGGCCTGTAGTAAGGACTCAAAAATGTTGGCTATTAGCATTGTTGTTAAATTTAGTATTCACTTTAGTATAAAGTTACTATTAATCTGTGAAAAAAGAGGAGTTGAAGTGATAGGCCATGAAATCCAATCTTGGGAAAATGGGAGTTACTACAAAAAGTGGCTGCTGTTTTGAGGCAAAGGAAATTTTCAGTGGACTTGGGGTTCAATTCTGAGGCTCAGGATCAGAGGAAGTTTGAATAACTGGCTAAATAACTGAGCCAGATGGAAACATAGGAAGCCATGGTCAGAGAGGTAGTTATTCGAATTGATTGTAAAAAGGTAAAGAATTTCCAAATGTTGGAAATGTTCAAGGTATAGACCTGGGATGGAGTTGCTGAATAAATAGGAGAAAAAGGGAAGGAGAGTAGAAGCAAAGGGAAAAGTACTGTATGCAGGATCTATGTGAGACTCTGTGGTCACTGAAGAGGATATTGGGTCTTTATGCATATGATCACAGGAGAGAATACAAACATATTGTTTCTAGGAAAGCAAATTGTGTGTTCTTTTTTTAAAAGAACTTCTAACAACAATGCTAAAATTTGCACGTACTTGGTTTAATATGATTTACAGAGGTAAATATTTTATAGATTTCTAAATTTTTAATTAATGTATTCCTCTACTCAGCCTATTTAGAATGCTTTAAAATCTTGAGATTTGAATCTCTAGCCTTACCTAATCATTGCCATGTTTTGCTTCTATGATCAGGAGTTTCTTCTCTATACTTTCATTTATTCAGCACATATTTATTACATGCTGATCATGTGTCAGCATGATTCCAGGTGGTAGGTCTACCTCCGAGAACAAACCAGAAAGGTCTCTCTGTCCTCTTGGAACTTAGGGTTCAGCAGGAGAGATAGACACAATCATAATCATAAGTAAGTATTTGACCTTTTAGAAGGTGTTAAATGCTATGGAAAAAGAATGCAGAACAGAGTAGGAATCCAGATGATAGAGTGAGTGGGTGAGTCTAGTTTTAAAATGGTGTGGTCCAGGTGGGCTTCAGTGAGTAGATGCCATTTGAGCTGATCCTTGAAGGGGGTCTTGCAGCTTTCTAAAGAAGACCCAAGTGATTAGATGGTCCTATATTTTATTGATGTATTTTTTATTTCTTATATTCTCTGTTTTACTTTGAATAGTCTTGATACAATCAGTGTATGAAGATAAAGAATGCTGACTAAATGTCTCTTTATCTTTATTAGCTAGAAATATTGTATATAGACAAATTCACAGGTGGGAATAACTCAAGCCCCACTTTTTCCCATTTGCTCTGCTGTTGAAGTCCCTAAGAAAATAATTCTTGAATGTGAAGGTAAGTAGCATTATCAATATTCTGACATAAACTTTAAATAAATCTTTAAATATTATCTTAAAGATGAATTTCATATAAATTAAAATCTAGACTTCTTACTTTGCTGACAAGGGAATTGCTCATTTGGTAACATTTTTAGTTGTTTGTTTTAAAGTACTATATCTAAAATATGTCGTAAAATTCAAACACTTTTGTTCCTTGCTTAATTTTGTTTGGGTTTTTCTGTTTGTTCGTTTTTTTCTCAGTTACATGTTTATCAAATACAATTTAGAAATTAAAAGCCATTATGATTCATACTAAAAGGGTTGTGGAATTTCTAACAAGAAGAATGCAATTTAAAAAATTAAAAATTTGACAAGAACACATATATTCTTATTAGCTTAAGTAATGTTGTCATGAAATATTAAATGCATACTTCCTGGTTCTGAATCTAATTTTAGCTAATTTAGAAAGATTAGAAGCAAATCCAGATATCTTTGAAGTCTTCCCAATTGCATTATTTTATTTCCTTATTCTTTTATTATTAGCTTTTCTTTCTTTTGTTCCAGTTCCTCATGAGTTCAAATTATATATGCACGAATAGCCTTTTTTTTTCTGTAAAAATAAGATCACAGTATCCACAATGCTCTGCAGCTAGCTCTCTTCACTTACACTTCAGACGACCTTCCAGTAACTATTTACCTGATAAATAAATTGATCAATAACATGCAAAGGTAAAAAGTTCACACTGCACCATTTAAGGTATGTTAAAATAATGTCTCTTCCATTTTATAAACTGAATTTCTACCCAGGCACAAGCAAAATGATCACTTTTTATTAACACATTAAATTGACATTGAATATTCCAGAAAATATATGACTATATCATTTTTTAAAAATTGTGAACACATATACTTTTGCACTTTAATCATTTGTAAAAGGATGTTCATTTTAACATTGCTTGTAATATGAAAACGACTTAATGCCTACCCATGAAGTCCCATTTAAATAAATTTTGATATAGTCATATAATATAAAAATATAGTTATTAAAGTAGATGTTTGTGTGCTATATCCCAAAAGTTTCTGTTTTATGTTAAGTAAAATCTATTTACCAAGTTCCATATCACCTAAGTTTATTATGGCTTCAGTTTTCTTTTTAACTTTAAAACTGGTAGGAATATAATTTTTCTCCCTCAAAGAAGTAACATTTGGCCTAATACCACATACTGATAATGATCTGAAATCTAACTTTATTATGTACTAAATTCTTATTGAAACTGAATCTATTTCTTCCTACCATATTCTGTTCCATTTTTTATATCTATCCCAGAAAAGCATAAAAACTATTTTAAGTACTATAACTTTTCCAAATGAACTTTAAAATCAATTTGTCAAATTCTAATAAAAATTTTTATTTTTTTGGTCGGGGGCACCTTTAATTTATAAATTTATCTGGAGACATCTGACCTATATTCAGGGAGTCTTTTAATCCAAGAATAAGCAATATATTTCTATTTAGTCAAGGTTTTTTAAAAAAGTTAAGATATTTGTTTTATTTAGGCTTCTTATAGCTTGTCTTAAATTTACCTCAATGTGTTTATCTTTTGATTTATTATTTACACTGAGATATCTTCTCATATTTTCTAATGTGTTGTTTTGTTTTGAAGATGCATGTGGTTTTTCCTTCTTGACATGTTAAATGCTAAGTTATAGATTTATTAACATTGAACTGTCATTATTTTCCTCAGATGAAGTTTACTTGGATGTAATACCTTATCATTAAGGTAATTATTTAATGTATTAATATGTTATTTAGAATTCTGCAATGACATTTTTGAGTCTGTTCTCTAATTTTCTACTACTGTATTGTTTATGATAGTTTTATATTAATGTTATAGTGCCTATTTTAAAAAGAAAAGCATGTTTTTCTTCATTCTCTGTTTTTTGAAACATCTTAAAAGCTGATAAAATGATAAAATTCAACAAGTCATCTAGGACTGGAAACCTGAGGAAAGTAACTTTAATAATTTTATTTCATGTGACCTATGTTAACTTGTTAAACTTTTATTCCTCTTCTTTTGTAACTTTCAGTAACATAGCCTTCTTTGGATTTATGTTAGTTTTTTAAAAAAATTAGTTTTCCTAGAGTTGAGCCAATCACTTTTTCGATTTGGCAAATATATTTTGTAAAGGAAGTCCTTGCTGTGTATTGGACCATGTTAATGAAAACTCATATGTTTGGGAACCATGCAAAGCAAGAACAAAGTTCCAATATGCACACATTTCGGTTAAAACAGTGCTGTGCAAAGCAAGAATTGACTACATAGAGACATTTTTCTATTCTAATTTTTATTTTGTATAATTGTTTTTTCTTTTTCTTGATTAGATTTCTTCTTCCTCAGAGAATAAACTCCTAAATTATGTATTAATTAAATCATCTTCATGTTCTGTTATTGCTATACTTTTATTTTTATCTATTCTATTTTTTCCTTTGTTTAGCATTATCTTCTTAACTTTAATACTTAATTACTTTTGCATTGTTCTGTCTCTTTAATAAGCATCTAAGGCTAGATTTTTGCCCCATGTGTTATGTCATTTTGATTTTTAATATGCAGGGTTTTTACTTGTTATTATTTATTAGCTTTTTTGCAGATTCGGATGATTCCTCTTTGATACAAAGTTGTTTATTTTTCATAACTGTTTACTCTTGTTTACTTTTTCATATTCATGCACATCTAATGGTGCTGTATAAGCCCATCTGCAAAGTCCTGGAATTATCTGAAAAACCTCAGTTCAAAATAAGGAGTGTTTGGTCCTTATTGATACCCATATATATCAATTACTTTCAGAGAATCCTCATTACATTGTAACCTTTGGTAGCTTATGTCTATCAGTACCTTTTTTTCTTGACTTGGTTCAAATCACTAGAGGTATTACAAGTATTTTAATAAAAGTTTTGAATGTCTCCTATATTTATGGAAAATGCGATTTTCTTTTCCCATTTACATTGCTTTGCAGTTTTTCATCATCAGTATGGAGACTAATGAGGTATGAATGCCATTATTCTCTCATCTTCGAAAACCATTGCTTTTGATAGGTTGTAAGAAAAGAAATTGTAAGAAATTCAATTGTAAGAAAAGAAAAGGATAGCAGAAGAACCCATAGATTTAAAAGAGACAAAGATATATCAAGGTAAAAATTGGCCAACACCAATAAAACCATTGCTTTTGATAGGTTGATATTATTGGGTAATATTGAGCTTAAAAGAATATCTTATTATAAAGAATTAATTAAAAATTTTCTGAATAAAATACTTTTTACCCTTTTCTGAACAGTATTTAAAGAAAAAAAAGTGTCACATATCCATTCAAAAGCAAAGTCATACATTTTTTCAAACACTACATTTTGAGTGGTAACTCTAATTTCTGAGACAAGGAACTAAATAAGGTGAGCCTAACAATTGCCCTAAGTATCCACACAGAGGCAAATTCTGGACTATGATGTGGGGAGGAAGTATACAAACAGAAAACAGTAGTCTCTCTGAGTTAAGAAAACAGAGATTGGAGTTCAGGAAGTTGGAGGGAGGAGGAATCAGTAGGATGGGGTACCAGAAAAGAACCACATGGACAACTGATTCTACCGCAGAAGAACTCAGGAGCTGATTTGAATAGGTTCACGATGGCAAAAGATATGCAATCTGAGTTTCAATAATAATAATAATAAAAGAATTACAGTGGATTTAATATAAAAATAAATCCATGAGTTTATAATGATACATAATTTTTGAAAACTGGTTGCTTTCTAATAATAATGATATCCAATTTACAATCTTGAAATGGGCTAGAAGAGAAAAGATTAAAAAATTTGTTCTGCCTTTTATAAATAAAAAAGTACCATCACAGCAGATTAGAGGAAGCATCTCCTTATAAAAATTTTTAAGCTAAAAAATGTAAATAAAATTATAAATATGAGAATATTACCATTTTGCCCTCCCAATGAGTTAGTGAATCCAGACATGGTTAATTGATGGCTATCAACTCAAAAAATAATAAAAATCTGGTATTATAGACCTTATGATAAAATTATATGACACCTTTATACTCTTGCAAAAGAAACAAAGCTGAGTTGGAATAAGCCATTGAAAATGGCTGCCAATTTTAACAAAAAGTAGAGGACAGAGGAACATGTTGAGCTGCACCAGGAGTATGCCAATGACAAACTTCAGACTATGGGACACTGCAAGAAAAGGGCCCCAGGTTCTTCACAGGTAAATTGTAAGAAAAGAAAAGGATAGCAGAAGAACCCATAGATTTAAAAGAGACAAAGATATATCAAGGTAAAAATTGGCCAACACCAAACTACAAAATCTAGTAATTCAAATAAATATATTTTTAAAATTCAAGGAAATGGTTACTATAAAATTCAGGATAGTAGTTACTCTTCAGGGAAGTTGAGGATGCAAATGAGATAAGGAACATGGAGAAGATACTGACATAGGTGGCAATTTTCTAGTTCTTGACTTGAGTGGTAGTTGTGAGAAGAATCTCCCTATGATAACTCACAAACTTGTTTTGTATGATTTTCTATATCTGTGTTTTACCTCGTTATAAAAAAGTAAAAAAACCAAAACACAGTAATACCTTATTTTGTAAATTGACAGAATAACTAAAAATGCATTAGTGATTTAGTCTCTTTCTGTCCCTGAATAAGAAATTTGCTTCAGCTACTCAAAGTGTGGTATGAGGACCACCAGCTATGACATCCCCTGGTAGCTAACTGAAATGCCATGGCTCAGATCCTATCCCAGCCCTACTGAACCAGCATCCGCATTTTAACAACATTTTCAAGTGGTACATGTTTATACTAAAATTTGAGGAGTAATATTCTATAGCACCCTCAACACTTTTAGTTATACCAAATTCAGCATTTACTTAATTTTTCCCGAGGTCTCCTAGTTATTACTTTTTTTCCTTTAATGAACTGAACAATTTCTTCTTATAGTTTCGAGGCTTTGATCCTCTATAGAAAAGCAGTACAAATCTAGCCCTTTTCTACAGTGTATGCTTCTCTATTTGAAAATAGCCTTCTACTCTGAAAGCTAAGCATCCCAACTTTCTTCAATGTTTCTTCATATATCCTGATTTCCAGACTCATACAATGTGAATGTACAATGTCCTTCCTAAACTGTGGCTGTCTGAACTGTGTGTCATGTATTAGGATTTATGTGACCAGCGTGCAACAATGTATTGTAGGAGAAATCAAATATTCATGAGCTTATTATTATATAAGCACTAATCTTTATCGTCCTCATTTAACAAGTGTAAGCTGACAAAAACAATAAATGGCAAAAGCAGATTTCTTGATTAACCATGATCTGCGTATTCAATATTCCTTATTCAGTTCTTTTCTCCTGTACCTTTGGATCTTGACAAGCTTGGAGATAATTAAAGCTCCAGAAAATTTTGTATATAAACTGTTCAAAGCTTAGTTTCTCCTCTTTTTGACATACATGGTTGATTTTTATTGTGTAAATGTAACCAACTGCAATTATCCATGCTATCTTATCTCATTGTGTATACAAGTGTTTCTCTTTATCAAGATACTGTCTAGCATCTATCAATGGTGTTGACACTGAGAATCCGGTCTTTGTCCTTTGGAAATTGTATTCTGGGCATTCTAAATGTAAAATTAGGGAAACAGTCAGAACCCAAGTCTTATCAGACCTGAGTAGAAATGTATATGGAATATATTAGTCTTTTTCTAATTAATTTTAGTGATTAATAAGAATGAGCATTATAGTATACATGATAGTTACATTACAGTAAAGGTAGTCTACCCTTTTTGAATAGCTGGCTTTTTGGTTTATATTTTGTTTCTGATGAATACAGTATTATATGTGTTAACTCAGCTTTTATCTAAAATTCAGCAGAGAAAGATGAAGGGTTAATGGCAGGAATGTCAAGGTAAACTTACTAGACCATTGAAGAGTTGCTCATTCATTGAATAATTACTCTGTGTTAGACACTGGAATAACAAAATTAATAAATTTTAGCATTGTGGTTAAAGCTCTCATAGCCTAACTAGTGTGTAGAGGGTTAGTCAATACTTAATTATTTATGGGTAGAGCATGTCAATGTTCAAAATTTAATTGTAATATAGAGAGGGTTGCTGATTTAGACTGGTGGCTATGCTCATAATAACTATTAGTCATCAGCAGGAGCACAGGTTTGGGTTTTTTTTGTTTTTTGTTGGTTTTTTTTTTTTTTTTAAATATAAACTATTTTGTAATGAAAGTGAACTTTGGCTACAACCAAAAAAAAAGAGTAAAAGGAATTGGGGGAGAATTGAATGTGGATCCTGAGTCTACTACTTTCTAGCTTTGGTGTTCGGGCCACCATTTTTCATTTCGACATCCTCATAACGAAGACTAACACCTAAAATGTGTGGTTGTGCGACATTAGACTTAATGAAACTAGTGAGATATTTGACACGTCATATACAGTTAAAACAATGGCAAACACTGTTACTAATGATAATAAACAGATGAAAGGCAAAATTAAAAAAGTAGAAATGAAGAAACTGACCTGAGTCAAGCAATGATTTCATAATTAAGGACTTTATAAAAGTCTTAAGACTAATTCCTTTTGAGGGATGACCTATGTTAAGAGCTATAATTTAAATGTCCTCCTTTGTGATAGACACATAACACCTGTTTTTAACCAGCCATTCAGACTTATTAAAGAACTTTTAGAAAGGAGAAGAGATAGGACATGGCTTGGCTGAGCTGCAATCAGGGTCTCTCAGGAGGGCAACAGACCTTTAGGGAGGTCACGGAGATTGTTTCAATTCAAGCCCATCTGTGACCACAAATTGCTCCTCTCCAAGTAAGCACTTTGCCCCAGGGCCATCACACAATGGAAATTAGATTATTAAGAATGTAGGTTACTCAAGTAACAACATAGGCAGCATTTGAAATCAGTTTAATATTCAGCTCAATTAAAGAAAACCCAGCATTTTGTCACCCATAGGTTTGGTGTAGAAATACTGCTGCAATTTTCCATATTGCTGATCCAGTGTGAACATTACAATGTGTTAATAAACTTGCAGCTTGACAAATTGATAGTTTCTCCTATAAATGTGACTGAAATGTTTATAAAAGATTGTAGAGAACTTTTTTAAGGCTGTTTTTGCTTAGCACAAGCATTAATGAAAGCAATGGGAATTCAAGCTAAAAAGATCAAAAACGAATTGTCTGGCAGTCGTCACCATCAAGGGAATGGTGAACTTGTGCAAAATTTAGACTTTGCTGAAAACAGAAGCAGTTGTTTAGGTTGGTTACAAACTATGCTAATAAGCCAAATAAAAGATTCTCTTTCACGCATTAATTCCCACAATCATTCATTTAAACATGCATGCCTCTTTTGCTACAACCTTAGATTTTCTTATACTACCTCTCTGTGCAAAAATATCAGACTTTGTGAAAGAAATCAGAAATGTATAAGAGAAACAATTCACAATGCACAGTATATTAAAAAAAAACAGCTGCATAATTAACTCAGTTTTGGGAATGGGATAAATATCAAGAGATTTATAAGGTTAAAATCAGTTTAAATATTAACTCGAAAGAAGAGGAGATAGGTAAAATTTTCCCTGGTTGACAGAGACCAATATATAACACAGTCTAAAATTTCACCAAAAAGCACTTTCAAAAGTAAGTAAATAAATAAATAAATCCACTAATTCCTAACACAAAGTTTTTCTTAAAACAATGCCTAGAAAATTTCTTAAAATATTCTAGGGATAGTGTACTAGTTTTAGTCTATTATTTTTTATTTTTAGTTATGAAATTCAGCAATATGAAGACTGGCAAGCAAACAAAAAAAATCCTTAACTTCGATCTGTCACCATGCAGCAATTAACTACAGTCCATGATGATTTGGAATTCACACTTCCAAATTTTACAGATTTTTGTTTATCGTTGTCAACAAAACTTTGCATGTGTTTTGTTTTCAGAAATGGACTATACAACAGAAGAACATGTTTAAAAAACACGAGGAGTACAAGTCTTATATCTAGACTGTAGGAATTTCTATAAGGAAAGCAATCTGGTTTTCTTTAACAATAAACATAAAACTGCAAAGGATAGAGAAAGAGGGAAAAAATGAAAGAAATCAATTATTTTTTGATGTCTAACAAGTGACCCAGTGTATGGTCTAAAACAATAATCACTAATCATTTACTATCATTATCTCCTCTGGTTTGGTGGGTGGAATGAGTTCAACTAGGTGGTCCGCGCTTGGAGTCTCGTAATGTTGCAGTAGGGGCTGGGGCTAAATAAATAAGACATGATATTGCTTAGGCTAATAAATTAGCATTCTTAAGTAAAAAAAAAAAAAGTAAAGATAAATTCTAATTCTCTCCTCATCCCTCAAAATTTAAAATAAAAAACCCATGATTCTCTTGATAAAGAAGTTTGTTTAATATACTTCACCTCTAGAAAACAAAAATAATGTACGTATTGATTCCCCTTATTCAGGAGAAGTGATTTGTTTGGACAGACTCTCTACTTCAGTCTCCTTACTGAGAAATTTTAATAATCTGCATCGAGAACTACAAGCAATATACACTTTCTGCAGTTTGAAGGCAACGAAGCATATCTCCAATTACAAAAAGAATGGGATAAATCATCACCTGCCCCAACCTCAGAGCAAAGCATGTTGACTCGGTATTTTTACCCTCTTCAGAACCACAGCCAGGGCTACTTACTGCTAATTAGAACTGCCTGCAGTTTCTCAAGGTTGTGAGTACTAAGGTGACTAGTTCCTGCACAGCCCTGTAGGCATTTAGTAGACTCTGGTAAGTTCTCTCCCAGTCCTAACATTTTGCCCCAGTTTGTTGGCAGAGACTAGTTGTACTGCTTTTGAAGTAAATAGACCCACAGAGAGGAAAGCTATAAAAGTTCAGAGATTGTTCTTTGATAGCTAAGTACCAGGAGACTAAAGCAATGAAACCATCAAAATTGAGTTATAAAAACTTTGAGTACACGATCTTGAGTCTAAAATTCTTCTTGTGATTAGTCAAAAACTGGATTTTTTGTTATGTATATAAATACATTTTTTACATATGAGGAGTAAACATTTAGAGCAGATATGTGTAGAAGAAGCCAACGTCTTTTGATGACAGAGTTTGGAGCCAGTGAAAAAACCCTCCAGGTATCCATGGTGGAAGTGTGTCCTGAGTTGGTTTTGACCAGAGGAAAAAGACATAAAGAGAAACTGTGAAGAGGTACACTACCCAGAGAATATTTATCAATACCAAAAGGATAAGGGGAGTAAAACCACATGACGATGGCAAAGTTTTAAAAGATAGATAACAATATAAGGTGTGATGAGGTAAGGCTAATGGTAGGGGTTATTTTGATCGATCATCTCTTTATATAAAATGATCTGACATTGAAAGAGAGCCAACTGATATTTTCTTTGGAGTAAAACATAAATCTTTACCTTATACTAATAGTAATTTCAAACTTCTATCTTATGCTAAATAGTGATTCCTCTATACCAGTTTCATCAGACAGATCTGAAGAGTTTCTTAAAAATGCAGACTTCTAGCCAACTCTAGAGATTCTGATGTAACAGGTCTGGTTAGGTCCTAAAAAATCTGTTTTACAAGTTCTCTAGAAATTACTGATGCATAAATAAACTTCAGAACTGATAACATGCCTATCAAGGCACTTAATGGAATACATCTATCCAATACTAAATTAGTCACGATGATTTTTAAGAAAACCTCAGAATACAGGTCTGCATTCTACTTGTTTCATCCTAATAGTAAGACTCAGCAGAATATAAACACCATGAGATCAGGGATGACGTCCATCTGATTCATTATTTTCCCCCTAGGACCTAGCATTGGTATATCACAGACAATATGTATTTGATGAATAAAAAATCACCAAAGTGTTGAATGAATTAATATTTAATTTCCAAATGACTTTTCGTACTGCCAAAAAGGACAAATCAAAACACGGAATTTTTTCATTTTTTTCTTTCATTCATTCATTCATCAACCCACAAAGCAACAGATATTTATTGAGAGTTTATGGTATGGTAGGCATCATGTACTACATAAACAATGTACGGTGAATGGAAGTATTCATATTCCTTATGGTTATACTCATAAACAGTGCTTGTTTCTAATGAAAAAATAGTCTTTTGAATCTTCAAAATGAAAGGCACTTTTTGAGTGTCCAAGTGTCTGTGCTTTGCAAAGGTGATTGCTATGCAGCTGTGAGTTACTGCAATAAAATCCCAGACAACATTTTATGCTCTCTGTGACTTTAATAGCTGAGGTTTGAGATCTGGTTCATTTATCTTATGATCTGTGTGGGGCTAAAAGGCCATTTCCTCATAAGAGAAAATTTCAGTGAATTCTCTCATGGGCAGAGCATTCAAATCTATAACCTCTTCACAAAAATACATTCCCTACCAGCTTTTTGATTTATTGAACAAAGGATTAAGAGAAAAAAACTCAGTACTTACAAATGCACTAATATTTTCCCAGCCATGCGTAGGGAAGGTATTACATTACAATTGAAAAGGATACCCAGGAAAAACTGGCTTAGGTAAGCAGATAAGTAAGGGATTGTAAATGATAGAAATAGTCAAATCAATCAGAAACTAATTCCAATCTATTTCCTATCTCTGGAGAGTTATTATGGGATGTTGTTAGAGATAGACCTGGCATCTTAATTCCTTAGGAGGAAAATGAACCATTTCCTCATTGCTTTCTTAGAAAATGTTATCAGAAAAACATCTGCTCTAAAATTTCAGTTTTCTGCATATTTTTAAGTCATTTTCATACCAAGCTATTGTCTTTGAAACTGTCTTATCATTTTAGAAATTTTGTGACTCCCACACCCCTGCCCAGAGCAGGGGTTCTTAACTGGATTTGAATTTTTAACTATCCAAAGTTCTAAACAATGGGCAATGATGACATTGTGAATAAACAATACCAAATCAGTGTGCCTTTTCTATGTGCATTTTTTGTTAGAATTTGAACATTTTCATATACCTCTACCTAAATATGGAAACAGTAAAGAGAACATATTGTACCTAATCACAGCCTTGGTTATAAAATCTACTTTACTGGAGGTGGGAGAGGAGGGGAGAAGAGGTCTTAGAGAGATGTTTGACAAAAATAAAATTTATTTTGATTATAGTTTAAGAAAAATAAATTTTCACCTAAGGAGAACTTAGTACACCAGGTCAAATATCCAATGAATCTTAAGAGTTTGTTTGCTCTAGTTGATAATAATGAGAATTATTCTTCAATTACTTAAACTAAACCTTCATTTTTTTTAGGGTGATTATAACTCAATTAGAAACTTCCACTATAATTTCAAGAATATACAATGTTTTCTCACTTCAATTTGGTTAGTAATATTTAAAAAATTATTTATCTTGTGACAATTTGGCATGACCTGAGTAAAGACGCTGACATACCAGATTGCAAATTTTATTTACTTATGTATTTGAATTAGAGCTTTCAAAATTCTACAATGAATGTTTATCAAAGATCAAAAAAAAAAGTCATGCAGGTGTGCTGAATTCATTTCGTCTTCAGAGGGGCATTTGTATAGTTTTTCATTTTTTAGAGTGATCTATAAACATTGAACCAGTACATGACCTCTCCTAAACAGCACAGCACCATGCTTGGGAAACTAGTAACCTTATTAAAAACTGCTGGACAGAATGTTGGTTTATAAATGTCATACCCATTTCATCTCCCTGTGCTTAAATAGACAGATTTTAAGCAGGGAAACCTACAACCTGAATTCCAAAGTACCTATTTCTTCATACTTACTTGCATTATCTGAGTTAAATTTAGGTTAGAATTCTAGACATTTATAAGACTAATGTAAACATGAAAGAAAGAATCTCTCAAGAAGTTTCAGAACCACCAGGATAGGTTGAAGTACTGCTGGAATTTTCTAGAATTTGTTATCATTTTAATGACACAGCAGTAAAATGTAATTTTGAATAATATGACGTATATACTTTTATGATATAATTGGTGCTAGACCACAAGAGACAGATAATTAATTCAAAATGTGATTGGATCCAGAAAGTATAGGAAACTTATGAGAGATTTCTCCTCCAAATACATTCATTCACCTTAGCCTTAGAAAGAACACATAGATAATGAGTTAAAATCCAATAAAATCAAAGTCTGCATTCGAGAACAGAGTCAATGGAAAAGATAATTAATTAACCATTTATCTTCCATCTAACTCAAGAAGCTTCCCAAAGGTAAGCTTTCCATGACAGCAGTGAAGATACAAAAAAATGCTAAAGAGGATGCTGGAAATGTGCTTGAATGGAAATGAGGGAAGTTAAACTGAAACCTGAAAAGATGGTTTGGGAAATTCAAAATAAGTAGGCAAATAATTTTTCTAAACACAAATGTCTTTGACTAGAGGCAGTAAGCCCACTCACTCTAGGTGACTCACTGCTTTGTAATCGATAGAGGAACCAGAGGATTTATTTAAAATACAAGTCACAACATACCTTGTGCTCCAAACTATTTGCCAGCACCTTCTCATTCAGAGTGGCCCTAAAGTTGATTTTGGTCCACAAGCATGACAAGGTCTATTCCTCACCCCTTATGTTCTGCCCTGTCTCCCACCCTACTCCATCCCCCTCTCCTGCCATGATGGACCCCTCACTTTTTCTTGAACATGAGAAGTGGGATCGGGGCCTTTGCTTTCCTGCTTTCTCAAGCTGCTCCCCCAGATTTCATATGGCTCACAACCACACTGCTTTCAGATTTTGTTCACCTCCTCAATGAAACCTTCCTTGACTGTGCTACTAGAAATTGATACCCACCCCACCCCCGTCTTTCACCTTCCTGCTCTGCTTTATTTTTCCCTGTATCATTTATCACCCACAGATATAATATGCCATCTATTTTACTTTCTCTAACTATAACATAAAGTACATAAAGGAAGGGATTTATTCTGTTTGGTCTCTGCTACATCCCTAGCACCTAGAAGAATTCCTGGCAAAAAAGGGCCCAATCAATACCTGTCATATAAATGAATTAATGAGAACCACAAATCCCAAATGTTCTGAAAATATTACCACAACTATTAACTATGTTTTTCTAATTCCCAAATGTCTATTTCCAACCTCAGTGTCTCTACACTTCCTAGCCACATTGTCACCAGCCTGTTGTCATTTTATTTTGGTTTCTTCTATCTTAAAATTAAGTTTCCCAATATAATATTTTCCCAACCAAATGTTATCAGTTCTATCCATGACCTCTCTTTGAAATGCCTGCATATGAAAACACTATTTAATATTTCTATACATTACTCACATAATTTCTTCTTTTCTATCCTTATCACTCCAGTCCATATTATCATCACACCCATCCAGCCTATTTCTATAGACTTACTATTTAATCTCTCTACCCAATTCTTCCCTGAACCAATTTAGTAAAGTCGATATGCTTTCTGAAAACATAACTATTCTGATCCTAGGTACATACTGAATAGAAATGCATGCAAATGAATATAAGAGTAAAATGTATCTTCCAAAAATACTACCTTTACTTTGTTACATGCTCAAAAGTACATGATTCACTTAAAATTTTGTTTAACACTCTGTATACCTTTAAACCAAAGCCTTCTGCAATTTAACCCTAACGCTAGCGTCACTTACTTTTACTTTTTTTTTTTTTTTAGTTTTAGCTTCTGTTTTTGCTAACATATCCTGATACAGTATGTTAAAGGAAATTATGTGTATCTTCATCTGTATGTTATTCAGAAGATTAATGTCATCTCTTCTACTTGCTTCTAGTCTAAATCACACCTAACTCTCAAAGCCCTGCTAAAGATACAGCTCCTCTTGGAAATATAACATTTCCACAAAGTTGTATAAAGTAAGTACAATATGTTAGCTATTCTGCCAGGTACATCACTGAATACAGATATTTAAAAGATAGAATTCTCTCTCCTTGAGTAGTTTTCACACTGCAAAGCCAAATATTTCCTATGAGTTTCTATAGTGATTATCACCTGTATTAACAATTCGGGCTTTGTACAGTGTATATTCAGTATTCAGTTCATTTTTCATTCATTCGATACATATTTAGGTGCGTCCCTACTCTATGACTGCACCAGTCTAGGCAAAGATGTAGACATGAATGAAATGTGTTCCTCCTCTCAAAGAACTCACAGGCTAATGAGTGGAGGCAGCTAGTAAACAGTAAATAAATGCATTCATTTGTATAAGTTTTATAAGCATGTGTAAGTTGGTGATTAGTGCCATAGAGAAAAATAAAGTAGAAAAAGAGAACAAGGTGAATATGGATATTTTATAGTAGGGAGTTAAAGGAACCCCTGTTGATTCTCTAATACTTCAGCAGAATCCCAGCAAAAGTGAGAGAGTGACATCTTGAGAGGAGTAACTTAGGCCAGCAGTCCCCAAACTTGTTGGTACCGGGGACCAGTGCTCCTATGAGAATCTAATGCCTGATGATCTCAGGTGGAGATGAGGTGGTGATGCTAGTGCTGGGAAGTGGCTCCAAATACAGATGAAGCTTTGCTCGCTGGCCTGACCTTCACCTCCTGCTGTGCGGCCTGGTTCCTGACAGGCCACAGACAGTACTGTCTGTGGCCTGGGGGCACTGAGGATCCCTGACCTAGGCAGTTGATGAACAAATGCAAAAAAAAAAGGTCAAGGAAAGCTTGCCCACAGTATTTTCAAGATGCTAGTGTGAGGGAAATGAAGAAGGAACTGAGGTAGTGTGGTGCAGGGTCAGAGCAAGTCTTGAAGGATTAATGAGATTTTCAGTCTGCCTCCCCAGTTCCCACATAAAGTTCTATGAGTTCAAAAATGTCTTACACATATACTTATAAATCTTCCGCGGAATGTGCAGTGAGAACTTGCACAGAGTAAATGTTTAATAACATTAAATTGACATCTGTACACACAAAAAAAAATGCTGCAAGTGTCTTGATATTCTTCAGATGAGAACAATTTTCACCTAGAAATATAAAATGAGTTATAGACCAATTGAATTATCCTAAATTCATAAAATTGAGGCCACAGTAGAAATTTTCCTAAACTTTATGATCTTTATAATATCTCTCCCCACATGAATTACTATATCGTTCTAAATTTTTTCTTTTTTGTATTTAGTTGGGTTTTATAACTTCTTAATTAATCCTTACGATTTTTTTTTCCAATCAATCAAAGATTATACCTTAGGCTTCCTACTTTTTTATTCTTCTTAGAAACACCGTGTGAACTTTAGGCTGCCCTGTGGCATAAATATTAGTGTGCAATCAGTCATCCATTTAACAGATATAGATTGAGTGCAAATATATACCCATAACATCTAGGCATTGGATGCAAAGGTGGTGTTGAGATTTGAGACCATACGTTGAAAGCTGAGAGTCCAGTCTGATTTAGAATCTTTTTATTAGCTGGGAGACCACATTTATGAAAGAAGAATAAGAAGAGTAACAAGTTCACAGAACTCTTGTGAGACTTAAGTAGGAAAACTCATGTAAAGAACTTATCATAGGCTTATAGTAAAGTCCCAATAAATACTATTAAAATAAAAATTAATTTAAAATTATAAATATATATTTAACATATTATAATTTTACTTATATAGAAAGCAAGTAAGATGCACAACTTAAACTTTACTTTCTCCATCCCTACTCTGTCTCCTGAGCTTTCTTCCCAGGCATATTTCTACATGAACGTTGACCCAGTGCTTACAATCAATGAGGCTGAAGAAGAACTTTCAATGTGGCTTTGATACAGTTTCTTCCTCATGATATGTGGTATTTTCATCCTTACCCATATATCTGTAAAGCACTCACAATGGAAACAAGGTACAAGAAATAGCTTACTAGATGATATTTCTACCTCTAGACTTCTTCTCCTCCAGAATGTATAGTACATCAGCTTATACTAGTAGTCTTTATTATTTGTTGCATGGATGAATTAATAAAGAAAGTGAGGGAAATAGTATGTTAGAAATATTGGCAGACATGACAAAAAAGAAGGAAATCCTGCCATCTGTGATAACATGGATATATCTGGAGGACATTATGCTAAGTGAAATAAGGTAAACACAGAAAGACAAATACTGGATGATCTCACTATATATAGAGAATCTAAAAAAGTTGAATCTGCAGAACCAAAGAGTAGAGCAGTGGTTGGTAGGATGGGGGTGGGAAGAGGGGAGGAAAGACATTGGTCAAGGGGCACAAATTGTTATAAGATAAATAAGTTCTGGGGAATCTAAAGTAGAGCACAGTGATTACAATTATACTTGAAATTTGCTAAGAAGTAGATCTTAAATGTTCTCACCACAAAAAGAAAAAAAAAGTAAGTATGTGAGATGATGGATGTGTTAATTATGGTAATCATTTCATAATGTATATATAGATATCAAATCATCATGTCGTATTCCATACATATATATATGTTGTATTCCATATATATACACACATATAAATTATGTACATATATATATACACATATAATTTTTATTTGTCAAAAAGAAAGAAAAATGTCAAGTTGGCAAACTCACTGGGTTCTTAATTATTAAATGACGTGCTTTTTATTAACCTGGTTTCCCTGAGTGGAAGTTTTTAGAACAAGCTCCTCTTCAGTCAGCCAGCCACCAGCGTACCTAGAGTAAAAATGAGCTGCCTCAAGCAGGTCACATGGCTATGACACAGGTGAAAAGATGCTAAGCCAATCTTCCTCCACTGGGCTATGATGGGAAGGCTTTACTTTAAATTTTTTCTACCTTCTCTTTACGGACTTTTATTATTATTATTATTACTTGTATCTAAAACCATGGTCAAAATGTTTGCTTTGCCTTTTACCCATTTATTTAGGACTTTTATAAACAGTATGCTTTGATTTGGAAAGCTAAAATGTTCACATTTAGTATTCTTGTTTCAAAAATCTCAGGGAGCATAATTTGATATAATTTCAAATATTTTAAAATCATAAGCTCCTAAAAAGCTCATTCATAACTATAGATTTAAAATATGTCATTGTTAATTTAAATGTTCTGTTTTTTTTTTCTTTTACCTATAATGAATGAATATAAATAATACTAATTGGAACATACAATATCTCAGTGTGACAATGATGTCCATTAATTTTCCATTTATTTTATTTGGCTTTCTTTTCAGTTTGGCAAAAACAATGGCTAATATCAAAAGAAATAACTTGAGAAAGTCTTGAGAACTATGCTGTTTTAAAATACTGTTAACTATTCAAATAGAACTTATAGTTATTTTAAAAATATATAAATTAATCATCCTATTGTTGTTTTCAATATAGTAAACAATATGGAAGTAAGTTTATCTATAATTTCTTCATTCTATATGTGATTTTTCAAAATAAAAGACAAGACTGCAGCCACAGGTAACTAAAGCAAAGTTAAATAAATGAGACTATAAAAACTAAAAAGCTTCTGCACAGCAAAGAAAACAATCAACAGAGTGAAAAGGCAGAGTGCAGAATAGGAGAAAATATTAACAAACCATGTGTCTGATAAAGGGCTAATATCTAAAATATGTAAAGAACTCCCACAACTCAATAGCAAAAAAGATAAATAACCTGATTAAAAAATGGGAAAAAAAATGGGCTAAAGACTTGAATATACATTTCTCCAAAGATGACATAAAGTGCCCAAAAAGGACATGAAAAGATGTTCAATATTACTAATCATCTTGGAGATGCAAATCAAAACCACAATGAGATATCACCTCATATTTGTTAGAATGGCTATTATCAAAAAAAAAAAAAAAAGAAAAAAAAAAGAAAAAAAGACAAGTGTTGAGCATGCAGAGAAATTGAAATCCTCACACACTGTTGGTGGAAATGCAAAACAGTGCCACTACTGTGGAAAACAGTATGAAGTTTCCGCAAAAAGTTACAAATAGAACAACCTTATGATTTAGCCACTCCAATTCTAGATATTTATAAAAAATAAATAAAATTAGGACCTCGAAGAGATGTTAGCATGCCTGCGTCCATTGCAGCACCATTCTCAATAGCCAAGATGTGGACACAATCTAAATGTCCACTGACAGATGAATGGATTAAGAAAATGTAGTAAGGACATACAATGAATATTATTCTGCCTTTAAAACAAAAGAAACCCTGCCACAGAAGACAGCATGGATGAACCTTGAGGACATTATCTAAGTAAAATAAGTGAGTCACAGGACAAATAGTACATGATTCAATTTATATGAGGTATCTGAAACAGGCTCATAGAAGCAAAAAAGAAAATGGGTTGTATCAATTTCTCTCAAAATTTTCAACCGAAGGAGAGTATTCGCAAAAGTAAGGAAGAGAATGGTGGTTGCCAGGGGCTAGGGTGAAAAAGTTGGGAATCCACAAGTATAAAGTTTCAGTTATGCAAGATGAATAAATTCTAGAGATCTGAAGTATAACATCATTTCTGTGGTAACAATACTGTATTGTAGACTTAAAAATCATTATGACAATAGATGTCATCTTAATTGTTCTTACCAAAATAAAAAAAGAAATGTAAGAGACTGAATACTAAAATAAAAAATAAAAAGCCTGGGTCCTAGCACATGACTGCAGTCTCTGTCTGCCTATGTCTTTCCTTACATTGCCTTTCCACTTTTCCTAACCACAGAAAATGTCAGAAAAGTTTGAAAAAATGTGAAGGGTGGAGCTACAACTCTAAGGTGGCAGGAGCAAGCAATGTGCTGTATCAATTTTTTCCAGTATTTTCTACTAAAGTGAGCATTCTATAGGACCATGAAAGATTAAATGTATCACAGGGTGCTGAATGATCTCTCCCGAAGCAGAGTGTTCTAAAGCTTGAAATTTATTATTTTTAGCTTTCAAGGGAATGTGGGTTTTACTTTCTAGACTCTGTGCCACAGTTTGTATAAATGTAGGTACATATATTGACATATAAGTAGACTTGCCTCACACAAGTGTTCCGTTTCCAAATTATACTCCTTGAAAAGTTATACCATGTTTATATAAAATGCTTGACCTTTCCCCCTATATAATGACATTTCACCAAAACATATGACATAAGTATACTGTAAAAGTATTATTTCTAGAATATGGCTGGAGAGACATACTCTATTTATTTGTCACTGCAGGTTTGGGTCGCAGAACATTATATGAAAGAGAAATGAAACGTGCCCCACGTTTGAATGAACACCAAATGCTTTTCTTTAGACACATATACCAGACAAAAGGGACAGAATGGTAGTACACGAGCTTATTTGTGTAAGTGCCATTTCCATGTGCTTTGTAGCTCTCATGTTTTTAGCCTTTATTCTGCTCTAAAGTTTTTTTTTTTCTCTTTCACCTTAATCAGTGAAAGATAAAATGGAGCATAAATACCTCAAGAAGAGTGGCTGAATACTTAGATTTCACTGTGCTTTAAACTGAGCATTCTTGCAAGTGTTTTCTTAATGGGTAAAGGCTACAAATTGGAAGTGGGGAACTTCTGCATGGAACAGTCTTTAGAATCAGTGCCTCTATTTTACCAAAAAATGACATGTCTTCTGAACCAGAGCTAACTCTCTCAGCTCAGGTTCTGTGAAATTCTATCCTAGGAAAGAAATGAGTTTGGGTGTTTTTGAAAGGCACCTTTGCTGAAAACCCTGTAGGCAATCAATTACTCTTGTCACCTCTGTGCTTTTATTACTCCAGTGAGTGCTACTGTGGTAGCTCTTATCACACTTGGCCTATAGCCAGGGAATCGGTTGTCTACATCTCTGGTTGTCCTACTAGACATTTGGGCTCCTTGAGACTAGACAGGTTGTGTCAATTTTCTATTTTATTTTATTTTTTTACCAAAGTGAGACTGTCTTGAACAGTGTTTAGTGCATAATGGCTACCAGAAATGATTATTGAATTAAAATGTGCAACTGCTAACTAAATGATACAACGAGAGATGTGTTCTTTCTCAGGTCAAGTGTGAAAATAACCAGTGTTCTTGCATGAAGGTGGTATTTAGGGACTCTCATGCTGCACATGTAATTTTGAGTTCTAAGAGGCCAGTGGGATACTGGGATTGCTTTTATAAAAATTTCGCCAGCCACTGCCTTTTTCATTTTATAGAAGAAATAGCCTCTCCCTGTACCTTTCCAAACTACTATTTTAGCTTTATCAAAATTGCTCACTTAACACTACAAGAGGTTTTATTTCTTTGTTTGTTTGTCCTTCCCCCTCTTTTTCTCTTTTTGTGTATTCCTGACTCTTTTTCTCCTCTGCTCACCCAGAGGACAGCAACTTTTTCTTTTACATCATTTGTCATTTTATTTCAATCACTATCTCTTTACATAGTGCTAGCATGTGATAGATGATCAAAAATACTTGTTAAAAAAAGTACATCTCTCAATTTTTCTTAAACAGTAATAGTTTGGAAGAAGTATTTTCCCAGAATTCTAAGTTTCTTCCTCTTTTTTCTTGCTTTGTCACTTTACTATATATTATTTACAATTTGGAACAACTTTTTTTTTTTTTTTTTTTTTTTACAGAGACTACTCAATAGTGTTGTATGAATGAACAAATATATTCATAACAATGCAATTACTGTTTCTGTTCTAATATTTCTTCATGTGTCTGATAATATTAAATTCCTGGTATTTTTTTTTTTAATCTTTCTCCCTTGGGTTTAGCCTTTATGTTGTCCCTGATCATCTCACTTCTTGTCTATTTCTAATCTTTTTCAAGTACTTCTTGTTGGGAATAGTGATAGTGAATGTGAGAATAAAAACAACAATAAATATATATCATTTTATATTATACAAAACGTTTATAAAATTGATTCTCACTTTTTAAACTCTTCCTTTTTTTAAATCATAATCACAGATATCATATGGATACATATATACTGAAGTTTACTCCACATACTCTTTGTCTCAAAATTTTTCTTCTAACAAAAGTGGCTCTTGTTTATATCATTTTTTTTTATCTCTCCTCTAATCAGGCAACATTTACTTACTTATATTGACGAGTCTGATACAATTTAAAGGGAATTTTTCCCTAACCTTTATTCACATGGATAATTTTATTAACAGTAAGCATTATGTTAAGCACTTTGTATATGTTGTTTGCACTGACCATCACAATGCTCCTCTTATCAAGGCACCATTACCGTCTCCATTTTACAGACTAGTGAAGAAGTTAGAGGTGTTAGGAACATGTCTGAGTTCACGAAAATTCTGGTTATGATTCTAGCATACCTGTGTTATTAGCGATAACAATCTCAAATACTTCTAGATCTGCCAAATACGGCTCACTGCATGCTGCTCTCTGCTCTGAATTTGGGTCACGAAGTGACTCAAAAGCCAGATTATTCTCTAATTTCTATCCCATGGCATCTTACTGTACTGTTACTTTTAATTAAAAAAATACATGATGTGCAGATGTCTGACGTATATATGGTCAACTTTTCAAAGAGACATATGAATTAAATATATTAAATGAAAAACAAAATAACAAGAACATTCAGGAAATCTGAGCCCCTGTATATGTGGGAAAATATTTCTGTATAATTAGCCATTCCTAATTAAGAAAACCTTTCTCCAGGGATGGGGATTCCACAGCTATTTCAATAACAGGAAAGAAGGATAACACATGTGGAGACCTGAGAGGGGCTGAACATGGGTTGCTCAAGGAGTACCTTGGGGAAAATGGCCCAAGGTATCACATGGTGGAGTAAAGAACTTACATTCCTTCTAGGAAGATTCCCATCAATCCCTTTATAGGAAAGCAAATGTAACCTTTCATAAGCCTGGAGCATGTTTTCCTGTGACCTTTATGGCATCTGGCATAATGAAGGGATGTTCTCCCACCCAGCTGTGCTTAAAACATTCTTGCTACTGGGGAATACCCCAGACATTAAGGGCTCAGTGGAATATTCTCTGCCTAATTTAGTCATTCCAAACAGGCTCTGACATCTGAAATTAGAAATAAAAGGGTTGAAGCACTTCAAAGAAAACAAATTCCGCCGATATCCTTATTTCCTCACGAAAAAGACACAATGTTTCAGCATGGCAGCTGCTCCAGATTCCAAAACAGGCCACATGTTTTGTGACAGCTGTTGAGACAAGCAATTTCCTCAGATTAAATCTTTCAGTATATTTCATACAGAAGTAGCCAAGTCATTCCAGCAGACTGAATTTTAACTTAATAGATGGCCCTTCTTTGTTCTCTCAATGTATGTTTAAAATAACAAAAACAAGTGCTATTAATGTATTTAAACAATTTACAGAATGTGAATAAAGTACACAATAAAGAGAAGTGTTGAAAAAGTATCTAAAATATTTTCTTAGGTTGTCATAACAATGGAATGGTTTGCACTGTTAAGAAATATATAAAACCTCTACCTCTGAGAATCCAGGCCTGATAATTATGGTACTATAAAGTTTATTAATTTACTTCCCCATATCCGCCTTTATTGCTCACAACTCAGACCAGTCAAGCATAAAAACCAGAAAACATACTCAATTTGATTTTTTAAAAATATTTAAAATCTAAAAAGCACTCAGTAGCTTACTGAAATACATGTAAATCCTGAAGATTCCTTCTGTTCTAGAAGATTAAAAATAAACTCACATAATTAATGAGAAAGAAATGGTATTCTCCAGAGAAGTAAAAGTACAGGTGCCCAAAAGGAATAGAGGCATGTTTGCCAAAAATGTGAACCTCTGAGGTATATGTTCCAGGAAGAAGTCAACAGAAGTTCTTTGTAGCCCAGGCATCCTGCTTGGAAATTGTCTACACAAGCTCAGGTGGTGACTTCCTGGGAATGAGCCTTCCCCTTATGCCGGGGATGACACAAACTTCTATTAAACGGCAACAGACTGAGAAAGCACCTTGTCCTCTCTACCATGATCATATCTCCATGCCCACACTAAATCCCTTTTTTTTTTTTAGAGAGAGAAAGCAGTCAGTCTTGGCCAGTGATGCCACAGAGATGTGACTTCAGTTAATGCTGAAAGTTGCCTTAATGTATCACTTTATTCTGTTGGGTTCCAAGATGCATCCAGTCTTCTCATATCCTATATTAGTTTCAATGTAAATATACTGTTCCCAGATGTTTGGTTATAAAAGCTACAACCCAAAATTTTATCCCAGAAAGATATGTTCCTATTTAGCAGAGTACATAGTAGTTAATGATATCTAAAATGATACACCTGGTTTTTGTTTGTTTGTTTTTAGTAGATAAGAAAAAACAACATATTGAAGGCAAAGATTTGGCTAGAAACTATGTTGACTAAATCTTGTTAGATCTCTTTCATACCTTGCTCTCTTTTGTTCTGAATACTGACTTATTAAAAAGAAATCATAGCCAGAAATTATTTTAGGTGAAATGAATTAGAATGTTTCCTAATTAGAATTAATGGAGAGCCATCTTGAATAAAGAGGAACGATAAAATGTGATCATCTGGCAATAACCAAACTGAGCTGAGAAGAATGCATAGTCCTAGTTTGGTTACTAAAACATACATTATGTATAGTATACAGACAGCTTGAAGGAAATATGGGTTAACACTTTTAGAGTCCTATGGAGGTGATGGACTACAGAAACTTAGGTTCATTCCAAATTAGAATTCCAGGATTAAAAGCCTTCTTAAAGACCATCCAGTTCGACCACTAGTCTAGGGTCTGAATCCCTTTTCTAATGTCTCTTTCATGGTGTAACCTAGCATATATTTTAATGTATTCATTAGTTCTTTTTTTAGTTACAAGTAGTAGAAACCAAACTAATGAGCATAAATAATAAAGATACTCTATTGGCCCACATAACTTAAGTTCAGAAGTAGGAAGGATTTCAAGGAAGTATTAATTCAGAGACAAAAAAAAAAAAAAAAAAAAGACCACCATGGTCCCACCTTCTGTCCATGTCTCTGTTTGGTACTCAACGGTGCCAAATTCTCCCAGAAGTCTCTCCTCTCATGGTTAGCAAAGAGCCAACAATCCCTAGGGCAACATGCTACCTTCTTACATTCAGGAGGAACACTGTCCTGTCAATCAATGCAAAGTCCCAGGCTTCTAAGATAGGCTGCCTTTAGTCACATGCTCATTCAAGGATTTAAGTTAGCTTTTCAAAACTACATGGATCCTCAATGATAAATCAGGAACTCAGAGGGAATGTTAGGGAGAGAAAATACAAGGCCACATTAAATGTGTCCGATGATATGGTTCTCACTACTTTCCCAAATAGTTCCTCCTCTTTGGTTGTAGCCAAGAGTTAAAAAGTATAACAACTATTCAAATACCATAAGTAAAGTTCTAAATAACAGTTTTTCCCACCTCGACTAACATGAATAAGACATTAAAATAATCACATCTATATTAAATTTTCAACACCCCAGAAAAGGAGTTCTCTTAAGTGAAAATGTTGGCATATTACTTGTAAATACTACAGTTTTTATCAAAGAGACATCACTAAAAAGATGAGGAGGCTGATGGGGAGGCTGTGGCTGAGTCAGTAAATTTTGTACAGCTTGTCTGTATCTGAGCTGTTGGTGAAGTTGCAGCTGACACTTGTAATCTGGAGGGTAACCGCCAAATTTCAGTAATGGGGTAACAGATACCTCTTTTAAAAATGTACACGCCCTCATGATATTCAGAGAATGCCACATTTGTGAGTGCCTGTGGTTATTCCTACATACCAACCAGGGTAATTTGGACCATCTAAGTTGTTATTTACATTCTTTTTGACTTATGACTCTAATGTTACCAAAAGAAATTGTGCTTTTATTTGTTGCCTTGCCAACCAAGGATTTATTTTTATGACCTGTTAAGCTAGGACATATCCTAAATAATTTGAAAACCAAGAAAACTGAACCTTCCGCCTCCTCTTTAGCCTTAGTATCTTCGCAGACAAAATTGCCTGCATGATTTATACACTTGTGACTTTAAATTGAAGATTTATGTGTTCACATGACTCACTTTCTTATTCAAGTCACTTTCTCATATATACTGCATGAATAAGTACCAGCAGTATGACTGTTTAGGGGAAGAAAAACAGAAAGAAGCTAAAAAACTATTTTTTCAAAATACTTGTTAAAGTCTTCAGGTGAGACATTCTTAAATGTAGAATTATAACTGATAAAACCTTAGTAGTTTGTAAGTTTTTAAAGAAACAGAGAGCATCTTTTATTTGTATTGTGCCCCCAAGGGCTTAGCTCAGTCCCAAGCACAAGGTAGGTCTTAATACATGTTAGAAGAATACATAAATGTCAATCTTTTGATGTTTCCACAGTATATTTTAACAGTTTCTCTACTAAACTTACTAGATAAAAATAATGATTTGATGATTTCATTATTTTTTATTTTGTAAGTACAAATGCCAAGACATGAAATTAAAAAAAAAAAATCGTGAATTATTTCAATTATTTCCAGCTACCATAAATCTCTTAAAAACAAGTACTGGATAGGAGAGCTGGAGGGGGATCACAACTCTTCTGCTGCTTTGAGTCTTGATATGGCAGATCAGAGGACGTATTTAAATGGTTTCTTTAGAAATACCATGTAAGCTCTTCCAGGAACTATTCCTATGCACTGATGGCATTGCTTTTGCATAGCAGCATCTGACTTTTGCAATCATATATTTCAGTTTCCTCTCTATCTACAGTGTGGGAAACATGCAGGCCCATATTTGGAGACAGAGAGATTTACTGTCATATCAAGAAACAAAAATGTACAGAATGAGATCTCTCCCAATTCAAAGAAATCTTTGATTTTAATAAGTTTATAGATGACCATGACTACTCCAAGGCTTATTAAATAAAATGCTTTCAAAGCCCCTTCTAGTTCTAAAGTTATATAATTTAATAATGGCCACTATTGAGAGAAGGGTTATCTTGGTTTGACACATAAAACAACTTGCAAACGACTTAGGTAAATTTACCACTTCACTGTTTACTGTGAACTTGTGAAACTATAATAAACTACAGTGCAAATATTGTTTTCTTTAGTCTCTTACAACATTCAATGGACCATTTTCTAAATTATAGCAGCTATCTCGTACTAATAGCAAACGTTTGAATACAATGACTAATGTTTGGTTTTATATTTTTCAAGTGAAATAAAAATTAGCTTTTGTTGCTAATCACATCTTTACCTTTAATACATGTGTATCAATACCCTCAGATGATTACATAGACTGAGTTATAAATGACATTAAAAATTATTGCCTCTATACCAATCCATCTTCCATTTCTCTTTGTGAAATCATAGACTGTATCAGTATTAAAGTACAAAGCTTCATTGTCTGAATAAAACCTTTAGACAGTGCCAACTGAACAGTCATCCAGTGCAGATAGTTTATAAGTGACCTACACTTTTTTGTTGAGAGGTAAGAGAGTCTGAACTAGAAGATGAAATGTACAGGTCTATACAGGCTTACTAAGACAAATGTTTCTCACAGCTGGTATTTCTTAGAAAGCCTTATTTTATGTGGAGAAATAAGAAATTAGGAGTTTGGGGGACTTGAGGACTAACAGTAACACCATCTGTCATTTCACTGCTGGGTTCTAAACATCACCAATAAGCTCATTCTCATGTCCTTGTACCCTCGCAAGCTCAGAACTTGTTTGGGCCAACAAATAGAGTTTGTACTTGTAGTCCTACCATTAATCCTGTTATATAAAAACAAGTTTGTCTGGCCGCTAAACACTTTAATGACAAGACAGAATCTCTTTGTAGTTAGTGTACAATTATCAAGCTGTGCTGCTCGGAATGCTTGAACACTGAAAACTCTTGCTCAATTTTTTCCAGAGTACTTTATGTTCAGTCAACTTGTTACTGCCACATTCTTGATGAGACATGTAGATAAATGCATAGAGAACAGGAGGAGTTGATTGAGACGGATAGCTATAGGAGGAGATAAAATTGAGTTAATGTGCACTAAATCAAGCCCTAGAGAATTTTCACATGCTTCTCCTAAATGAAATAGGCAACCCAAAGAAAGTGATTTTAAAGCATTGCACTTTTCTTCTTAGATTCAAAGATTACGTTGCATTAAGTCAGTAAGCTGCTCCCCATTAATCCCTATCCATGCTTATTCATATCCGCTGTGTCAACAGGACACTAAAGATGTTCCCTTCCAGTCCATTTTTATATAGCTCTCTTCATAATATAGATACACACAAATTTCTTATCTAATTTTTTATTCTGCTATCAGCATTTTATGTCTTATCATCACCTTTATAATTGTCACTGGTAATGGTTACAAAATATGGTATCCAGTTAAATAGATTTACTACCCAGTTATTTCTGGTACTCTGCTACAGAAAACATCTTTGCACGCAAATTTTTCCAGTTTTAAGATTCTCCCCTAACACAAATATCCAGACATGTTATAATTCAGAAAAAAATACCATTTAATAATTTTATAACTCTTAAAAGTTATTGTCATGTTTTATACCAAAGGAACGGATCTATTTTCACTGATATGGTGATATTGCAGTGTTCTGTTTTCACTATATCTGACGAGGGGATGACATTTTTGCCTTGAATTGCTCTTAATAAGAGCTAACATGTATTTAGTACTTAGTGATGACAGACAATGAGCATTTGGTGTATAATCTTACTTTATTCCAGAACTATATGAATGTAGGTGCTATTTTTATCCCCATTTTATAGCTGAAGCTATTAATCCAAAGAGGTTTAGTAATTTGCACAACTTCACACATCCTTTAAGCAGAAGGCCAAGGCTCATCTCAAGTGTGACTGGTCAAAATCCATACTATAACCTAGATTGCACTGTCTATACTTCTCACATATAAATTGTTAAAACATTTGTCTATTTATTTACTGGACATGTTTTATTGTTCATCTATGTTTCTATTGACATATAATAATATGTCAACTTGATTTTTTCTTCACATTCCAAAATCAATGTCCACTATTTAAAATCTACTAAGAATATAGACATTGGTCCCAAAAATACTACAGACTTACTATTTAGCTAAAGAAAAATCATTACTTCAGTTTTACAATAAATACAAAGTAAGCTATTTCTATTCCTAATAGAAAGAACCATTAAAGTACCATGACATTCAAAAGGGGAAAATATTTTTAAAGAGTTATATTTTACTATTAATGACCTAATTTGGGATAGGTAGAGTTCCAAAGCTATTTATAGACTCTAAAAAGAAGGATGCAGAAAAGAAATAGACATAGGTAATTAAACCTGAATCTTAATTAGCACTCAGCATATTTGTGAAACCTAGCACTAAATTCAGAAAAAGTAAAATCATTTTTTAAATACACAAAATTGCATTAGATTTTTCATTAAATATTTTATAGAATTTTAAATTCTACCTACAATTTACTTACTCTCAGTGAATAAAGTCTTTTTATATTTGTGAGCCAGATATAATTCATTTTGGATACAATTTAAAATAGTGGTCATATAATTTGTAATAATATTAAACTCTTCTAATTGGTTCCAAAATGCCTATTGATATTGATATGAGTTTAATGAAAATACAGATGTTTGAACAAATGAAAAGACAAGACAATGCTCTATACATGCCTAAAAATTTTATTGGAAACACAATTTTTCATAACAGCATTTTGCATATGCAAAATACTAAAGACAAAACAAATGTCCATAGAAATGGATAAAGTACATATAATAATATTTATATAATAAAATTCTCTAGGATAGTGAAATGAATGAACTACAACTTTTAGTATCACATGGAAGGAACATCATATTTTTAAAACCCAGTGGCAAAGTAATAAACATATTAGCACTTTATGTAAAATTTCAAAAATTGCAAAACTAAAAAATACTGACAAAGTTATAAACAAAATAAAAGGATGATTAATTTTTGGAGAATGGTGGTATGGTAGAGAAACAAAGGATAGACACATTAGAAATTTTAAAATCCCCCTAAATAAGTTCTTGGGTTAGTATTATTTATATGCTTATATGTTCATCATTTGTTATTTTATGTGTATGTCATGTTTAATTTTTTAAATGGAAATCCTAATAAGATCATTTACGTTTGCAAAACAAGGGAGTTAAAAGGATTATTTTAAAAATAATAACAATAGAAATGTGGGTAACTAAATAAAAATATAAAAAGAAGAGCTTCCAGTCAAGATGGTAGAGTAGGTAAACACTGTGCTCACCTCCTCCCATGACCACACCAAAATTAAAACTAAACTACAGAATGACCATCACTGGCAATCTCCTGAAATCTACCTGAAGTCCTATAACCAAGGATATACAAAAGGAGCCACCTTGAGTTTGGTAAGAGGGGCAAAGGCGTGAAATGGGCTACTACCACACAAATGTGGTGGTTAAAAACTGGGAGAAATATCTCAACTGCAGAAGTCCCCCTTGAGGTGTGAAGGATCCTAACCTCACATAGGGCTCCCTAGCCAAGGATTCCAATGCTGTGGAGAGAAGTCCTCATAAATTCTGTCTTTGAAAGCCAGTGGAAGTTGTGGCTGAGTGAGATGGAGGGCTGCTGGAGTCCTAGGAGTTCCTCTTAAAGGTCTACACACTGATGGACTTACTTGATCTGAGCTCCAGCACTGGGATAATAGCTCAAAATCAACAGGGATGTATGAGGAGAAACTGAACTGTCTGGCTTCAGGGTGAGAGCTGGAGCAACAGCTTTCTCCCAGACAAAATTTCTGGCAGAAGCCATTATTTTTTGTTGAGCCCTGCCCCCACCCAGTCTACACATGCAGAATGGCACCATAGCTAAATCCTGATCAACCTAGTAACACTTTTTGCCCAGCCTTGGTGATTCCATGAGATTCCATCCCATTCAACTTGTGGGCCCACCCAATCCACTTCCAGTGGCTTTTCCATATAAACGCCCTGTCTTGGCTTGTGCTGTGCACTTTCCTAAAATCTCTCAAAGGTTCACAAACCTCAAACAAGCAGCATCTGACTGGTGTGCCCTATATCTCTTGCTAAGCAGTCTCAAGCCCAGGACTGGCAGCAGCCAGCCTTAGATACAGGTTAGTCTCTCCCAGGCACCTCTCAGTCCATCCTAGCCCAAGTGGCAATCATCTGCAGATCACTTTGTAGCTCATACCAAGTGGCCCTGGGTAGGGTACAGACAGCAGCTGAACTTGGACTGTATCAGTGCCCCTCTCAAGAGGCCCCAGAAACAATATACCCAGTGATTAGCTTTAGACCACACAAGAGCAACACCCAACCACCTCCACAAATGACACTCTTAAAGGGCAGGCTGGGCAGGCATCAGAGTCCTGCTAAAGTGAATCTTCCTCTGGAGGGTCAGCCCTTGCATAACAGTTCCTCCACTGTAGTCATGGCCAGTCCTTAACAACCATTTAGCCTATACCTCAATCCCTTCCATTGACATGCAGACAGCAATCAGGGCTCAACTACAACAGAAAAGTACATACAACCCACACAAGGGACATACTTGCAGCACCTGGCAAAGGTGACTAGGGAGATTGTGTCACTGGGTCCATAGGATACCTATTATATAAGACCAGGAGACATAGAAGCTCTACCTAATACATTGAAACAAATACAGAGAGGAAACCAAAATAAGGAGACAAAGAAACATGTCCTAAATGAAAGAATAAACAAAGCTCCAGAAAAAGAACTCAACAAAATGGAAACAAGCAATCTACCCGAGGCAGAGTTCAAAACACTGGTTATAAGGATGCTCAATGATAGTGAGAACTTTAACAAAGAGATAGAAAACATAAAAATAGAAATAGAAAACATTAAAACAAAAAAACAGTCAGAAAGAGGACTACAATAACTAAAATGAAAAATACATTAGAAGGAATCAACAGTAGATTAGGTGAAGCAAAAGGATTGATTCAGTGATTTAGAAGATAAGGTAGCATAAAATGGCCAACCAAAACAGCATAAAGAAAAAAGAATCCAAGAAATGAAGATAGTTTAAGGGTTCTCTGAGACTATATCAAGCCTATCAACATTCTCATCATAGGGATATCAAAAAGAGAAGTGAAAGAGCAAGAAATTGAAAACTTGATTCAAGAAATAATAAAAAGCTTCCTTAACCTGGCAAAGAAAATAGACATACAAGCCCAGGAAGCACAGAGAGTTCCAAACAAGATGAACCCAAAGAGGTATACCCCAGACACATCATAATTAAAATGTCAAAGGTTAAAAACAGAGAGAGAATTTTAAAAGCAACAAGAAAAAAGCAGTTAGTTACCTACACGGGCACTCCCATAAGAGTGTCATCTGCTTTCTCAACAGAAACTTTGCAGGCCAGAAGGGATTAGCATGAAATATTCAAAGTGATAAAAAGTAAGAACCTACAACCGAGATACTCTACTGCCGGAGCCAGCCGGCTTAAAGTCGAAAGTACCTGAGAGGGGGAGTGAGGATTAAAGAAAAAACAGAGAGAAGAGAGAGAGTCGGGAGGACCCCCAGTCAATACCGAAGCAGCCCCGAGTTTATTTAGCACAGCATATTTATACCCTACAGAGTGCGTAAGAAGCAAAAACCTCTAAGTCCTCAAACAATCACTGCCATTACTCAGGAAAATATGTAGCTATCTTAACATACTCTTTCCATGGTCAAAGAACATTCAGTTTATCTCCCCCAAGCCAGGTGCACCTCCTCCCGAGCCAGCAGACTGCACAGCTTGCCAACTCTGCAAAACTCCCAGCTTTACTGGCAGTTTAATCCTGCCTCAAAATGGCTCCCGACACTCTACTCAGCAAAGCTATCATTTAGAATTGAAGGACAGATAAAGAGCTTTCCAGACAAGAAAAAGCCAAAAGAGTTTGTCACCACCAAACCTGATTACCAGAAATGTTAAGGGACTTCTTTAAGAAGAAGAAAAAGGGTCTACGGCCATGCTACTCTGAACAAGTCCGATACCATTTGATCTTGGAAGCTAAACAGGGTCAGGACTGGTTAGTACTTGGATGGGAGACCACCTAGGAAGACCAGGTGCTATAGTGTAGAAAATAAACTAAATAAATAAGGGATTGTAAACTGACAAGGTCTTTGCAATCTGTGAGGTCAATCAAGGGTTGCCTTGCAGAAAGAAAGAGAGAGAGAGAGAGAGAGAGAGAGAGAGAAAGAGAAAGAAAAAGAAAAAAGATTTAAAAATTAGGGATATAAATTACAGCATATAGAATATAATCAATAACATTGTAATAACTACGTATGATGTCAGATGGAAACTAGATTTATTGAGGTGATCATTTTGTAACTTATATAAATGACTAGTCATTATGTTGTACACCTGAAACTAATATAATATTGTATGTCAACTATAACTGAAAAATAAAGAAATTATAATAAAATGTAAAAAAAAAAGAAATATATCTTTAATAACAAACCAACAAGCTTCAGCTAGAGTAAACAGTTGGCAAAAATTTTAGGGGGGGAATTTACAAAAATTTACAGAATGTTTTTAGTATCTAGGAACAAATAATTATTTTGTAAGAAGACAAGGGATTGCATGAAGATATTGACAGATTAAAATATGTTAACACTTTAAACATCTGTACTGTGTAATAAAAAGATCAAGACAATATTTCAACAAATAAGATCACACTTAAAGGAATGTTGAGAAATTCTAAAATTTAAAGTAATTCGTGGATGCCCTATTAAATGACTCAAGACTGTTACAGAAACATGCCCGATTACTTAGAGAAGACCTATAATATTGCTTCTTTTGAGAATATACTACACTTCTGGATTTTAATATTCCCAAGACTACTTGTCTTCCAATAGAAATTTAAAAACTAAAATATCTCACAGGGAGTAAATAGACATAATTTCTGTATTATCTTATTTACACAGCTTCAGATTTTATCCACCCATTAAGGAGAAAAACCAGTAAATACCAACTGGCTCTTGCCACTAATCTAGAGAGAAAGCAGACCTATCATTTTGCATAATGTTATGTTTACTTCTATTCCATTTCTTTTGGCAAGGGAAAATATTCTTGTGAGGGGGAAATGACCACAAAGACCACTTAAAGTCCATAATTTATGTATACATAAAAACAACTCTTTCCATAGTTATGTCATTAAATTGGATTACACACAAGAAAATCATAGTGGTGTTTTTCTTTATTATCTCATGTTGTATTTTAGCAGAAAACCATCACCCTGCCCTTGGGAGGCAAAATTAAATTACGGTAATTGTGTGGAATGAACCTTCAATTTATATCTCAGAATTCTGAACTCCCCAGAAAAAAAAAATTTAGCCTTGGGTAAAAAGAAAACGTAATAGAATTCTTACTGAATTAAACTTTAAAATAGAAGTGTAAATTAAAGTTAATCACAAATAAACACACTTTGTTTCTCTAAGTTACTGTTTAGGGGTATTTACACATATATAAATGTATCTTTGAGGTTAATAAAGTATATATTAACTATCTGTCTCATGGATGTAGGTACAGAACACATTTGAATACCAAATAATTGTTTTATAGGTTAATTTATTTTAATGACATCAACAATATTATTTCTTTGAGTCTAGTAAGCCAACGTATTAAATTATTCTCTGGTAATGCTTTTCATCTACATTTACCCTATTTGAGTAACGAGAAGAGATGAATTCACATGTGTTTAACCCTAAATCATCCAATTATTATCATCAGTTTTAATGCTTGTTGAGGCTAATTTAAGGTGATTTTACATTTACCTATAAATGAAGGAGGCTCTGTGGGGAAAAAAACTTTCCCTACCTTTTTATATTGTTTCTCTCATTGCCATATGCTAGTTATTGTTATTCTACACACTCTGTAAGTGGATGTACTGCTGTATATGAATGTATTATTATTGGAGTGGGAGGGATGCAGACAAGTAGGCTGAAGGACATGATTGGTATAATAAAGCTTATGAGGACAAAAGTGAACTGTGGAATTTGGGGGAAAAAATGAAGCTTGAGTTTTGACTTAAAGATCAGTATAATGATTTCCATACACTGACCAGAGATAGTCCAGGCAAGAAGTTAGCATGAAGAATGGAAAAGGGGAGATGTTGAAAGTTCAATACATATTAGCAAACATATGTGAACAGGTAAGTGAAAGTTGGTGACAGAGAATCTATATATCGATTACATGAAAACACCTACATGAAGGGAAGCAATCATCATTAAGAAAATCTTTCCTTAGGAGACAGAGCTGCTGACCGCTAGGTATGAGTAAGAGGAAAAATATATCGTACATAAGTGGAGGCATACCCAGAAGGATTTTAGAGTACTGAAAAAAGTTTGGAACCTTGATGTTTATCAGGGAGAGCACAGTGGGAGCAGACTGGCATACTGAGATCAAGATTCTGGCACATGGATACAGAAGTGAAAATTTAGGGATAAGTATTGATGTCGTGGCGCTGAACTTCAGATAAACATCCCACTGAATCATAAATTGAGAACCAGTCTAAATAGCAAAGGGAAAGGTAAAATACAGATAGTTAAGTTAAAATTCCTTAAAAACACCTCCAGCCTATGGTAAGATTATTCCTGGAGACAAAAATAAGTATGTGGAAATTTGGGAATATTCATCCCCAGATATCGGGAAAAAGAGGCAGACTATGAACTCTAAGAAAAGACAATTAGGGGCAATTTAATAGAAAATATAGGTAGATCTTGAGAATCAGCTAGATCTATATCATTTCTCATAACATGAAAAGTTTATTCATTTATCCATTGTGCACTTTGTCTGTGAATGATCAAGATATTCACAGGCCAGTGGGTGAGGCAGAAGAAAACCAATGAGCAATGGAATGTGATCAATGTTTTGTTAGAAAAATGAGTGCACGTAGGAGGGGGCCCTAACCACATAAGAGAATGTTTCTCTGAGGACGTAATGCTGGTGCACCCAGTAAGTTGGTATTAGATAAGCAAAGGAGGCAGGTAGATGGCACAGTTACAGTAAAAATACATAAATGTGTAGCAAAACTATGGAGCTATAAAATAGTGTAGAATAAGAAATATTTCTTTAATTTAGGAATTGAAATTCTAATCCTCCCTTGACCTTACCCAACAACATCCACGACAACAAAAGACTGATTTTGTAATCTTACAGAAGTCATTTTTCTAACCTGCATCTAGGTTTTCTTATTGTTAAAGTGGACATAAGATCTGCCATACATATATCTAAAGCTCAAGATCTAAGTCTCTCTCTCAAAAACACTATAAGCATGCGAGCTATTTTCACAAGGCTGCTTGATATGCTGATATAGATACACATAGATTTCAAAAAAAAAAAAAAAAGCCTTTTATTCTCTCCTCCCAAAGATAGTGGGTGAAGGGAAAATCTAAGGCAATCCGCTTCTGGGAAATGTCAAAATGAGGGCATAATATTATGGAACTATGCAGAAGGTAGCTATTTTGGACCACTAAACTTGGAATACATCTGCACTCATATGTTTCATGATTCTTATTCCAAGCCCAATTCTCTTTTCAAGGTCTACGTTAATTATTGCTTAGGCCAGATCGACATGACAAAGCAAACCAATCCAGAGGAAGAAACCAAAGCAAACCATTGTTTACATAAGCAACATCATGACTGCCTTAAAATGTATATAGGGCTTAATTACTTGCCAAGCACTTTCTCCTACACTAATTCACTTATACTTATATCCATTCTCTGAGGTAGGGAGAACAGGTGTCATTATTCTCATTTTAAGAGATACAGTAGAATCTGCATTAAGTGACACACAAAGTCAAATTGTGGTGAAGACTAGAATCCAATTACTGTTTTTAATTAAATATTCAGTGTTTTTTTTCTGTTATGACAGACATTCTATCTAAAGACCACCCAAGATCATGAAAGTAACATACCTATTTAAAATGCCACATTCCTACGCTCACTTAAATTTCTTCATTCCTTTATTTGATAAATGATTTATTTAAAAATATTTAAGGTCATTGAACATTGCTTTATTTTTGTAAATACCACTTAGTGTTTATTAATAAACAGTGATTGTTGTGTTATTCTGAAAGCTAACTTTTAAAACGGAAGAATATTTCATTTGATCTGTGCTCAACTAACCAAACCTAGTCTTAGATACAGGTGCAGAGAAAGAGACAGGTTTTGATTTTGGTCAGTTACTTGTACTGCATTATAAAAGTCAAAGAGAACAAGGATCAACCATTGCATTTAAGTCTATCTTGGATACAAAGTGGATAAGAACTTATATCCTAGGTGGTGTACTTAAAACCATATTTTTTAAATATTTAAGTGCCTTAGAAAGTAGATATACTCTAATCACAGCATGGAAGACTTTTATCTGGATCTGTGTGTCTCATCCACCTCACCCCTGTTCCTGAGCAGATAAGGTCACTCTGGTTCTGGAATACCCTGGCTGTGAGAAAAGAGGACAACGTAGTAGCTTCTGAGATTCAAAATTTTGGTGGATTGTACATGAGCACTTGACTTTCATTTTCAGATTGTTCTTAAAAAGAACCCACAGATAAAATACTCCTAGAGTTATACAAAGGTATTTTAACTCAGGTTCGTGTAGAATGAACTGTACAGACTTGTTGAGCTCCTGGCTGAGTTTGCACGTGTCCTTCATTAAGTATATGCCTCAGCCTGAAGGGAAGTCAGTTCTGCTTCTGCAATTTAGTGTGTTTATACCTTCTGTTTGACAAAGGGGTTGTTTGTTTTCTAATCCTGCTTGTTCATACAAGTGAAGGACAGATATAATCTCAAACTTATGCACCTAGCAGAAAAAAATGAAATTATGATATCCAAATGTAGAATTTGATTTCTCATCTTTGTGTTTTCATATATCTCTCCGATTTAACGAGAATTGCAGAGATGATTATAACTATATGTATCCACAGAAAGCATCCAAATATATTGGTACATTCCCTGGTCCTATTTATGTTGTATTTTTCTTCAAGTTTTCAAACTATTTTAAAATATTAATAATGTCCATTAAAAAAACTTTAGAAATGCAGTAGGATATCTAATACAGATATCATATATGTATAGTCATATATCTATATTAAGTACTTGTCATTTCTTAATGATAATAATAATCCTGGACAAAGAATCCGTGTTGGAATTAGTATAACGCAGACATAGATAAACCAGTTTCTCTATAGATGCAACATGGCACGGGAAAGCAAGTTTTACCCAGGGAATCTTAAACGTACACCTACTGAGAGCTCTTTCTGCAGGGGTTTAGCTGCAGCTGCCCCCACCTCCCCTCTTTTTAATTTAGTCTAGGATCATGGCCACTAAGCTGTTTCTCTTGTTCTAATAGTGGCCTTCTCTGTATTTGTGGTTTACTAGCAATAAAAATAAGAGCTGTTAATTTTTAGAGTTAAAATTCCCTTATTTTATACACAAGGAAAATAAGATGTAGAAAGGTTTAGGGATTTAATCAAGATGACCTAACCAGAGCTCACTTTTCTTCTCTGTGTATCTAATCCTGGTTTCATTTGGCCCTGCTGTTCATCTTTAAATATAGCACGATAGCATGTCTTCCAAACCTCACTCTCTAAAGTTTAATAAAAGCCCACTAAATCAATTTACCTGAAATCTTTATTTTCTTTTACTTGCAATCACATATAATCATAAGCAACTCATCAAATAATTTTTTCATCAGCAAAATTAGAATATTGATTCCTATTCCACTTCCTCATTGTATAAACAGATTATCTAGAAAGTTTACCATCAAAATCATGATTATTTCACAAAAAACATGAGAAAAAACAGTCGTATGTTAAATTCTTGAGGTCATCTATGAAAACTATTTAAATTCAAGAGTTAGGACAATGGCCTGGAGCACATGAACAAGAATACATTATTCATAAATATGTTTCTCTTTGGAAATTTTGCACATGGAAGATGAACATATTTTATAGATCTTTTCAGGGAGTCTTCAATAAGCTATATTTATCATTTATCACATCAACTTCTGATATATTTGTTTGATATCAGCAAACAGCTGAGTCACATCTTTTTTTTTTTTTTCTTTTTTTGGTGTGCGTTGTTAAGCCTTTGATGCTGGACTGCAGCAGGGTCTGGTGAGGCAAACTCCACTGTCCTCATGTCTGAAAGAATTTCTTTCAAAGAAACTACAAAGCACTGTTATGTTATTCAGTCTATGTTCTACTATATTTTCCCTCCCCTTCCTAACAAAGAAGGAAAAAAGAGTAAGACATCAAATAGAAATGGGGATCAAGTAAAACTATATATGGAAGTTATTTAAAACTGTAGCATTCTATATAAATATAAGGATTATAAATTTGATGATCATTACCATGTGAAGAAAAATTATGTCTTTATTCTTCAACATTCACACATTTCCTACTACATTCATCACCACCAAAATACAAATGAGTTCGTTTAAATCAGGGGTCCCCAACCCCTGGGCCACAGACCAGTACCAGTCCATGGCCCATTAGGAATCAGTTCACACAACAAAATGTGAGTGATGGGGAGCAAGTGAAGCTTCATCTATATTTGCAGACTCTTCATAGTGCTAGCATCACTGCCTTAGCTCCACCTCAGATCATCAAGCTTTAGATTATCATAAGAACACTGGTCCCTGGTGCCAAAAAGGTTGAGGACCACTGATTTAAATCATTTTTAATGGATCAAGTTTCCTGAGAAAAAGAATGGTATTTCCATGCTACATTCCTAAGCAGATATCTTACGGTATTGACTTAGGTAGAGTTAGAAATTAACACAAATCAATAAAAACAACCACAAGAGCGCAGCTCAAAAACAACAAAGACAAAAACAAAAAGAGGGAATAGCCATTTTGAATTGTATAGCCAAAGGACCTGGCCAAGGATACCAAAGATGGAAAATTTGATGGAAATAAGGCTTCGCTGCTTTTGTCCTTGGGGGCCTCAAATCTTCCCTTGTCAGGGCTGATCCTCTCCAGTCCTAATGCAGTGGGAATTTCATTAAAAAGAGCATTTGATAAATATTTATATTCAAGTCAGAGATAGTCAATTATCTTGTTGATCCTCTTGCAGGTCCTATTTCTATCCAAAGCTAAACCTAGGAGCCAAGAGGTTAGAAGTCTCTCAAGAATCAAATCTTCAATTAAAAATAGTAGAAGTTTAATACAGTTTTTGACCTACAAGCAGGTTTTGCTTGTTCTTTGAGCTATATTTATAGTGTTATCAGAAAGTTCTAGGAGTCTATGAGTTAGTGCTTTTGAATAAATATCTCACATCAGCTAACCTTCCTAGGTTTTAGTAGATATCTCTTTGCTGGGGGGTGGGGATGGGGATCAGTGACTTAACCTATCAAAAAAGTTAATAAATTATTAGTCAGCATGGTGACATTTTAAAAAGTAGTAGAAAAATACTGAAAAGTAAATTTGAGAAAGGAAGACACTCTCCAACAACTACTACAGGCAAAAATTTCATCTAGTGTAAAAATCTAATGTTCATTTGCCGAATTAGTAATACACACAAAAAGGAGACAAGGCCTCTTTTAGATTTTTCTTCCCTGAAACAGAACTCCTCGTCTTCACCAACGATTCATAACTGACATAGTTCTTAAATAAGGCTTTCCCTCAGTATAGTTTCCTTTCTCTCTCAGTGTTCTCTAGCTTTATCTAGGCAGGAATTTTGCCTTCTTCTCTCAAGGTTATCTCCTGAGGATGGGCCCATAGCTATGAGCACTCCGTGGCCCCTGAAGTGCAACACTGCCTACGACAGGTATTCAAACATCTATGGAGGAAGCAATAATTTACTTTTGTCCCCTCCCCCACCACCACCACCTCATAGGAGGCTTGGCACTTCACCTCTATAAGCACATTATACATAGGTAGTTTGGGCTTAATATACATTATTCATTTCTGTATGATTTGTTTACCTTTCAAGTGCCTTTCCAAGGCTCCTGAAAAGACAGATTTCCTCTGATAGTGTGTACTTATCTTTCAGAAACTAAGTGGTTTAAGTACTGATCCTTTGAGGGTATAGTGGAAGGAGAACTGGGAGAAGGGCAAAATGTAGGGTGAAGCAATGTCCGTGTCGTGGGAAGGAGGCAGTGGCCATGAAAGACAAAAGACATAGACAATCGCCACACCCACTGGTGACTTTTCAGATTTAGACACATATCCTTAGCCAAAGAGTTATCAGGATTTACGAACTTCTCTTTCAAATAAAAAATAATCTTACTGAAGGTTAGTGGGACCAATCGTATTTAAATGTGAGTAGTTTTATCAACTACAACACTGGGAGAAGTAATTTTGAAGTCTGAGATATTTAAAGGCTGTCAGGCCTGAGTGAGTGACCCTTTGCAAAGAGAACAAAGGGAAATTGGAAAAGACAGTTTACCTACTTGGCAATTTTGCCTGTTGTTGGCAGTCACTTTTCCTTGGATCAGAAGGCTATGATAGAAAAGACAGTGGATACATTTCAGAAAGGAAACAGAAGACATTTATTTTGTTATTACGAACAAAAATAACAACTAGGTCATAAAAGCAGCCCACTGTGTATGGAGCACTTCCCATAAGCCAGGCACTCACTCATCCTTCACCTACTGTAATGGTTGTTACTGTTTAATTTTCATTGAACTTTAGGCCAGCCTCTCCCCACATTCTTTTGAAAAATGCTTTTCTAACTGTGGCGTGTCTGTGGCAGGTGTGTCAGTCTTAGACTGTGGGATCCTAGAGAAAAGTGTGGTCACTGAGCTGTGCTGGGGCCAAACTTGGTAGTATACCTCACCACGCACAAAACAACAATGGTGCAGAATTGACAAAAGGCCCAAACAATGAGAACACTCTCTAATATTTTCTAATCTGGACACAGAAGAAAGCAGGCTTTATCCTAACTAATAGTGAAACTGAAAAACTAGAGCCTTTAGGCTGCAAATGACTGTAATTTTCTGCTCATGGAGACACATATGCAAAGAGAGAAACAGGGACAAAAGATAGAGAGGGAGTCTGGCAGGGTCTGGGCATCTAAGTGGTCCTTAATTCTAGTGCTCGATAAGACCAGCTCAACACGTTCCTTCTTACACTTTGTTATATGAGCCAATAATGCCATCCTTTCTCTTGCTTTGAATCTAAATTCTTTCTTCATTTACAAAAGTATATGTAACATCTCATTTACTCCTCACAACCTTAAGCCTCAATTTTATCAATGATGAAATGACAACTTAAGAATAGTAAATAGTTAACTTTCTTCAAGGTCATGAAGCTAGTAAGTTGCATCCCAGGTCAAATTTGCAGGCCCTGAACTCTTAACTGCTAGTTTGTCCACCAGGATCCTTAACCATCCTAGGCTTTGTTCTTTAAGGGTAATTTTATTGGCCTTTTTTTTAAATCTCAAGAGGATTAAATGAGATAACCTAAGGAATATCAGTTTGATTAAAGCAAAGGCCATAAGCAAAAGTATATTCCCACTGGTCTAACTGCCTGATGCCTGCTAAAGGCTATTTGTCTTGCAATATAATTTATTAGATGTTAAACTGTTTACTGATAAATCGTTTACTGATTCTACCATTTATGTCTTACTTGTCTGTTTAATCTGAGGCTGAATTTCTTTATGCTTGATGAAACTTTATCATAAATGATAAAGATTGCATTATTAAATTTAAACTTTAGAACAGAAATAGTACAGCCTTAAGTCTGGGCACATGCATTCTAAACCCCTGTACCAACATAGATAGGTGTGAGAAACAGGGAGAGTATTAGAAATAAAACCCTGAAAAAGAAATGACAGCTCACATAATTCTAATGAAAGAAAGAAGGAAAGAATGAAGAGAAAGGAAGAAAACACAGCAATATTCCAAGAAGACTGTAAAAACATCTTACATGCAATTGCTACTGACATGTAAAGGTAAGAGAGATGAGATATCTGACAAATGTGGAATCGAAAAAGAAAAATACTATTGCTTCATATTATTTAGCCTGATACTACTCATGCCAAAAAGGGTTCATTGTTCACTGGTGCTCAGCAGTTATTTTAAACCACTAAAATTTTACTTTTGTGTTATACTTGGGCAAACAGAATGTAGCTATCTTACATGCAAGTTTTTGATGGAGTCAGAAGTTATATTCAAATTGCTTGAGCTTATTTAAAATTGCTCATTTAAATCATGGTACGTGACGAGTTAATCATTTTCTCTTACAAAGAAACAGAAAAGTATATCTATGTCCATAATCACTAAACAGATCAAATAAAAGCTAACTTTTATCCAAAATTTTAGGATTTTTATTCAAACAATAAATCCTATTAGCAAGGATTGGATATATGAGAAATCAACTTGACTCAAATAAGCAAAGCTAAACATTGCCCCCAATTGTAGCAAAAGTACCAGTCTTTATGCATCTACATGTCTCCTGCCTATAAAATCCCAGTTGGTATAATGAAATGCTCTTGTTCTTTCTCAGTCAGGAAGAAATTAAAGCTGACCTTGGATACCATAACATGGCTTCTAGAGGAAGGAGTTTAATGCCCTCAACATTTCTGGAAAGCTGATAACTTTTCAATGTAGACAGCAGGTAATGTCCCAAACTGCTTTCTCTTTGGGTTTTACACAAAGATGTTGCCAGGTTGGATAATGCTGACCATCGTAGAAAAGTAGGGCAGTATTCTCTAATGAGGCTAGAATTAGAGGAAAGCTCTTCTGTATGTAAATTTCACTGGCTCCTTTATTTATCTACACATTTTTTTACAAGGGATTGGTAATGTATATATGATGTTGTCCATGTTATCAACTGATATTACCTGTCATAATTAAAAAAGTTTATATCTGAAACCGTATTTTTTCTTTTAAATAATTAAGTTAAGTTGTTTTTTTTTTCCTTTTTTACTTCATACCTTTAATTATTAATATTCAAGGTGAGGCAAATCTTGTTTTTTTTCCTAGGTCTTCCCTAGCTGAGAAGTCTAGGACGTGACTTACAGTAGGAAAGGTGACATCCACCCAGGCAAGCATACAAGGCAAGCTCTTCATAACACAAGACCAACTTTGTCATCCCAAACATACAGATCTTCTATTGTTCAAAAATAGAAAGTACCTGAATTTAGAAAACATGTTAACTGGTGATGAAGACACTGGTTCGCGTTTCTTTCAAAATCTTATTTAAGAAAATATACATTGAAAAGAGATTATGAGACAAGCTATTCAATTGTTTCTCAAGATCACTAGTTCTTAAATTTTTAAGAGAACACACATACACATACAATCACTGGGAGTAATATTAAAAATATGTATTTCTGCTTTGGTGGGACTGAAGTCCTTGTTTTCAACAGGCGATGGTGCAGATTACATTTTGAGAAGCTCTGCTAGTATCCTTAAGTTTACCAAATCATATCACCAGAGAATCTACATATGGATTAATTACTATAATTTACCACAAAAGTGGCTTCACAGAATTATAATTCACTTTTCTTTCCTGGTTTTCGTCAAAAGTTATATGAAGTAACTGTATAAAGAACCATTTTACCCTCTGTAAAACTCAGATTGACTGACAACACTGTCTATTTTTATTCAATGTCCTTTTTATAATAAGCAATATATTTCTCACAGCACCCAGCATCAGAAAAAAATGTTTTCCAAACCATTTACTACTGAGGTTTATAATTTATCACAACAATATTTGTCTTGCCCACCTGAAATCACAAGGAGAAATTTTGCTCTGACTCATAGTAATTTTCATTGACCCTTTACCCTGACTTTAATGATGTTTTTGTTAATCTTTAATCATAAGTATATCCAATCCTTTTGGAAGCACTTAGACTGGTAATAATAAGTAAAATGACAAAGGCAGGTATCATTTTGCAATGACTATCTTTGCATGAAGACTGGTGGAGATTTCAAGCATGTTTGTTGACCCACTTATTCATATAAATATTCAAAGCACAAATTCAAGTGGTACAAGCACAAAATCAAGACAGTTTAACAAGGTATACTGCTATATTTAATACATTTATATGCCTTGTTGCATTAGCTCTGATAATGGCCATTATTATGTTGTTCTGCTCAGCTCTAGTAAAAAAGAGTTCTAGTTATTATTTCATATCGTTCTCATATCATTCTATGTAGGCTAGATTTTATTTTCCTATTTGTACTACTCAAACCAAGGAGCATGAGAAGTTAAAACCTTTCACCTAGATTCTGTCAGCCTTGCGACATGTCTTCCAATGCCAAACCCTTTTAGATACCCTGCCAGATTAATCTTCCCGGGAACTAATTTCAATAAAATTAAAGTGATTTAGTCAGGCATCCACAGCTTTCTGTGGTCTTGATGCAACTTGTCTTTCAACATCAGTTTCCTACTATACCTCCCATAAACATTTCACTCCACTCAAACTCATTTCCCACTTTATTTCCCACTTCCACGTGAAATGCCATTCAGTTAACCTTTAAACACTTAATCTTTAAAGTCATCAAAAAGCCTTGTTAAAAAAAAAAAACTGCCAATGAAAGCAATTTCTTTTCCTTCTGTCACTCTCCCAATGCCTTTTGTATTTTTTCTTACCACATCGATCTTTTCATTATCACTATTGGGGAATAGTTCTTATTACCCCTCAAGACTGATAGCAGAGTCTGTTATTACCGTAAGACAATCCCAGTACATTCTTTAGCTCACAGTGGGCAGGATGAGTTGTACAAAAGTGAGGCATTTGTAGAATGAGTTGAACAAACTGTCTCATTTTCAAGAAAGTATTCAGTATTTGCACTTTTCTCAGCAACACAATAGAAACCAAAAATGTAAAGCAATCTGTAAGATAATCAGCCAGGTGGGCATATAACTGAACTGCTGGAGGAGCGGTCACTGGGGAAGCTCACAGATTCAGGATCACGGGCAGGTATGCCAGGCTCCCTCGCCCCGTCACTCTGGAGTGGTGCACAGCTATCTCACAGGGAAGACAGACTCCTCCCAGATGAGTTCTGCTGAGGGGCCACAGAATCTTGTCTCCAGCCCTAGCCTGCCAGCTCAACATATGTGAGGCTAAGTCAAGTCCTTCTTATGGTCAGGCACCCACGCCTTGACACTGCAGCTGCTAGACACAGAAAGCTTGCAGCAGGATTCACCTCATCAGGAATTCTGCTCAATAAAGAACTAGCCCAAGCCCTGGCATGGTGGGGAGCTGCGGTCCAAGCCTAGTGGCTTGACCAGTGCTATCAGCAGGAGGCCGTGGTGTTTTGTAAGAAGTAACTTTTTTTTTTATCAGTCTTAAACAAATTCATTCTTATCTTTCACATATTCATAGTTCTAAAACAATCTTAATTTTATTAGTTATATAAAATGTATGTAGTAGGTGACAGACCCAAGTGTATAGCATGCAAGACACTCCCAGAACCTGTTATGTGTGTATGAAGCACTAGCCGGCAGGGATGAATCCTGTCACTAAAGTAAGACTGATTGATAAGCCAGATCAGCAGGAAATCTATCTTGGGTCGGTGACTGAGGTGTCTAGTGCTCCACTTCCAATGACACATAGTGACTTTCTCAAGGTCTTCCTTAGGAATCAACTGAACAGGAATATCATCTATGTAGTCAGTCTCACAATACAGGGAAATATTAACATTAATCTTTGATGAGACAAGAGGACTTCTGAGTCCAAAGGATTCCGTTTTATCACGGCTTTGAAGTCTAAAGAAGCATGATTCTGGTTGTCATCAATTTTAATGGGCTAAAGATCAAAGGAAGAGCCATCTGAGTCAACCACATATCTAACTATTGGCCCCATAAAAACATAGAGGATGTGGATTATTCACCAAAGTGCTCTAGGCAAAGGGCTGTGGTGCTCAGAAATCATGTCGAAAATCATAATAAACTCCTTCCTCAAAAAGCAGGAATCAAAACAAGAGAGAAGGGTTGCTCTGCCAGTTAATAGCAAGGAGGTACAGTCAGCGTAGCTACCCTCTCCTTAATACCCAGAGGCAAGATTTAAAAGGGAAAGAAAAGTTCTGACTAATTTAGGTAGGCTTGAAGTGGAATGGAGGACAGGTATCAGAAATTTAAGTCCAGAGGTTCAGAGAAGGGCAGAGGCTTTGTCCCAACTCCCCAAGACCTGGACTGCTTGCCATGATGAAGCAGAGGACCCAGCAAAGAATAAAGACAGCAGGACTTAAGCATGATTCCTTCAGCAACTGCAAGCAGAAAAGAGAGGGAAAGTATCAGGGCAGAGACAGAGGTCTGAGCTCAGATACATCTCAGCTTCCTGGATGATGGTCTGAAGGGTGTGGTCACTAGACACAAAGACATCCTGGAGCATAAAAACTCCTGGCACTCCCGGGCAGGGCCAGCATCCCCCAGTCCCAGTGTCTGCTCGTCCCACACAAAAGCTTTGTGGACTTGGAAATGAACTATGATCTTAAAAACACATTTGCTATTTTTGTAATGTCCCTGCAGCTTAAAAAAAAATTATTAGTAATTATTTAAGATACATAGTTTCAAGTGAACATTCAAGAGAACCACATTCACAGTGTATATAATGCCGGCCATGGGGATAACTGTTAGAGGAAGGATGGAAAGTGAAAGTTTTCTAAGTAAAAAATATTTATCAATTGAAATATTTTTTAAACAAAACTATTGACTCCTTTCTCATTATTCATAATTTAGGTAGTCCCAAATATTGCCATGTACAATCCTCAGAAATTTCTAACTTTGTACACTGAAAGCCTTGTATTTCTGGTGCTATATTTGACACTGTACACTATTTTATTCCTGATGTGTAGTTTCTGTAAAATTCCACAGCTTGACTACAGCAAGATACCGATTCATAATTAAGATGGCCCATGTTCCCAGGTCGATCACGATATTGTTTCTGAGCAAAAAAATATAAGTTCTCATATTTTCATGGTTTACCAAGTTTTCTCTTCCAAATTTAAGAACCAAGTACACTGAAAAGTATATCAAATTTCATGTTGTCTACATAAATTGTCAACATTTAAAAAGGGGGCTTATATCTTCCTTTAACTAATTTACCAGATGGTACTTTCAAAAAAATCTATTATCTAAAAACTCTGTGATTCAAAGTAGCATGGTGTAGCATTTATATATGTTTATAAAATGTGGAAAATATTTACTGAAGTATTTTTCACTGAGTGTAATGCAGAAATTGAACCACTACTCTCTATTGTGTCTGAACTACTAGGCTAACACTTTCTCTGGTCATTAACAAATGAGTTATTTGCACTTATACAAAACTCAAATTCTTTATGCCATTTTCTGAAGGACTGGAATACATACTATGAATAATTTATTTGCTTTCACCAAGATAGATCTTACTTTATGAAAAATAAGCTTCTAACCACTGGAAGAATAGTCAGACTTAATTTGATATTTCCTTTATAAAATTTAAAGCCACCCATAGGTGTCTCAACTTCTAAAATATTGAATTTAATATTATGCTCTTTATACCATCTTATCATTCCCGTAACGTGGCATTTTGATATGGTTTCTGAATGGCACCAACTAATATGATTAAGCATAAGATGAGAAAGGCAGGAAGGAATGAAACAGAGAAATAGAAAGGACAGGCTGAAGGCCCAATAGTATTTGCATCCCTAGCTCCTGACTGTTTTATTCCAGACTGGGAGACATCTCCCTCTGTTTCTCTTTGAAAAGAAAAAAAAAAAAAAGGACAAAGTGTCACACATGTTTTCTTTGTGGTTCTTCTACGTGTTTTATTTAAGATTTCTCTATACCATTTTATTAAGGTTAGAGTCTTGGCACATATAATTATCTCGTATGCAGCACAGAATTGCTTGAGAACTATCGCATACTCCAAATGCATGGCTTCCCAGCTATTGTACATTTTAATGTAATGGTTAGTCTTTTTTTATAGTACCTCATACTGGAATAAGCAGACAATGAATAAATGTGATGTCAAATGGGTTTTCGATCAATAGTTATAAATAATTTAAATCTACTCTTTGCAGGGCATTTGATGGGGAATTATATAGTTTGAAATCATTGTCCCTTCCCAATATTTCATCCTCTTCATCTCTATCTAGTGCCCAAACAAAAATAAAAGTATTCATTAGACACACCTCACATGAATATGTAGACACTTATTGAACACCACATGTAACATTGCCAACATTATTCTGAGCAGCCATTTGAGCAGTTTAAATGACTCAAGAGAAAATTCAGTCATCAAAGTGAAGAGGAGTCCCTTTTGCTTTTATAATCCCTAATTAGATGGATCAACTGAATGGCTGTCACATTATGGAGGGCCATTCACATCTGCTTATTAATCAAAAGTAGGGTTCATCAAAGCTTGGAGTATATTTATTATACTTCATTTTCTACCATTAGCAGTCAGGAAACTGAAGAGCTTTTATTTCTAAATATACTCTTGTCTAATTAATTAAATGATGCCACAGTCTTATTTTTATCATAGAGCAGTTACACACGATACCCACAACCACTAACATGGAGAAGGCCTGAGGGTCAGGCACTACAGACCAAATTAGAACCTATCTCACTGGTATTGGGCTCACTATTCATCCCTGACTTCATTTTTTCCCCCTGCACTGTGGGGAGTGGAAGTCAGTTAGTTTATAAAACACTCTGAAAAAAAGAACCCTCCTAAGCAGTATCATAAGATCATGAATTTAAAGTATCCCAAAATCACTCAGCTGGAAAGATGGTTTATATTGCCAATGGTATTGTAGTAAGACTGCATTAAAGCATATTGCTAATTCTTATCCTTTGTTTTTATTAAGTTAAAAGTTATAGTTCCTTCCACTTAAATTATCTTTACCATTCCTCTCCCCCCAAAAGACAATAACCTCTCAATTTTTCAATGTTTGAAACAAAATACATACATATATAAGAAACATTCATGCAGGTAGCTTTATGTCAAATAATCCTGTGGATTCTAACTCAGAGTGTAGCCTCTCTTCTTTATGCCCCCTGTTATATTACATACCTTATCATCCATCTCGTCAACACAAATTTTTAAACACGAGTTAGGACCAAGGTACATGGAGACACAGCGATTAAAGGACATTGTTTCTATCCAAAAGAAACTCATAGGAGGCCATGAAGAAAGCTAAGAGATAAGAGCAGCAACAAAGTATTCAAAATGTGGTATGACAGTAGGATCAGATATATCTGGTAGGTGTACTTAACCCAGACACTCACAGAAGGCATCTTTGAGGAGACGCATTTGACTTAGCTCTTGACTTAGCTCTTGACGTAACAGAATGAACCAGGTTATAACCCAAGATGGCGGTGTGGGGTACGGTAGTGACCACAAAGGCAATGGACAGACCTTCCAGCATGAAAGAACAATTGTTCGGAAATAACTTTTTAATGAAAGAATCAAGTTTTAATTTTTATTTTTTTCTTTATTAATAATCTTAGGGATAAGATTTGGAATTTCAAACACTAAGGGGATGCCAAACAAAGGAGCCCAAACTGTATCTGATAAGTGGTGAAAAGCCATTGAAAAAAGCTTTAAAGCAGAAAATGGCATGATGGAGTTTTTGTTTTTCTTGATTCACAGGCACTAGTGTGACCAAAATACCTTATTTTCTATACTGTTAACTTCAAGATAGATCCACATGTTTAGTGACATAAATGACAATATTTCTAACTAAGGCTGGGAAAGAAAAGGGAAAGGGAAAAAAGAGAATATTTGATTGAGTGTTACTGTGTTCCAAGCACTGTGTATGGTACTTTTCACATACAATTAACATCTTTACATGTCTCAGTGCTATCTATAATGCATGGTTCTTGGTAGCTGACCTCATGAAAAATCCATCCTTATCACATCACAGTAGTTTGCACAGAAAGTTTCCCACAGAGTTTTCTTAATTTTTTTTCCCCCTAATAGAATATAGAGGTCTAAGGAGTACAATTTCATGTAGCGAAAGTGTGACATTTAAAATTTGGAGGCAGTTGGGAACTTTTGAATATATTCTGTTTATATCCTTAAACTGGATAATGTTTTTAAATGTTCTAAATCCCATCATGAGTCTTTTGGGAAAAAGTAAGTGAGGAGGAAGGGAGGGAGGTGGTGAGGGTAAACAGAGGGTACTTGCAGGGAGCAGTAATTTTAGCACAATTGTCCTATTTATCGTCATAGATTACTGAAATGACAAAAATAGAACAACAAAGCACTCGTCATGGGAAATAAAATATTTTGTATGCCTCTTCTCTATCATGATGTGGTAGACTTTTTCTGTGTAGATTTCTTACAAAATTCACGTCAAAATACCATTAACAATTTGCTCCAGGAAGACTATAATCTCGCCCTGGGAATGAAGCAGAAGGCAAAAACAAGGAAAAGGAGACTGCCAGGAAGCCAGGACAAGGACAAAAATATGTAAGAAGAGGAAGTGGAGGTGAGAAGAAATAATAAACTTCAGGGAGAAAATGCTAAGGGAAGATATTTTTTTAAAAATTTTTCTGGTTCTGAATCAGCAGGCTGAATACATAATTAGAATACAAGGATGCTATTTAGTACTGTTCGTAGTCAGAAGGAAAACTTGATTTAATGAAAAATGAAATATTTCTGGGCACTTAACTACTAATTCAGAATATCAAATGAATGTTTCAGGCAATTTTGGCAAAATCGATGCTTCCTATGATTTTTTTTTTCCTTTTGAGGACTCTTATTCTAAATAGATCAGTTTCAGTTTACCATTATAAAGGACAATATACAATTAAAATGATTTTCTTTTTGCTCCAAATCACATTTTTTCCTGATTTAATGGTGCTTTACCTTGTCAATTTAGTATTTTTGATTTAGCGAATGAAATTTTCCTAAACATAAGGCTAACATTCCTGGTTGCAATTTGTCCAAGTATTGTCAATACTGTCAGAAAAAAATATATATATACATGTTGTCAGAAAACTAATATTTAAGGAGTCAAAATTGAGGTTAATTTAATGAATACATATGTTAGTGTTACATTAGCAGATTTTGCCCATTTCCGATTCAGAAGTACTATTAACAGATACTTAGCTATCGTTCTATAAACCATCAAGTATTTTATAACTTGCACTTCCATGTGATTCTACTAAATAACTTTTAAAACTAATTCTGAATCACTCTAGAGCCCAATTTTGAATCACTCTGGAACCCAATAAGCTGTGAATTAAAAATTAAATAATGCTTCTCATGGGTTTGGTGGGCAGCATATTTTTTTTAAATATCATTTTTAATGTTACTCTAATTCTAATTCATATCATACTCAAAGGATATGAAAAAGCATCTATAAAAGAAAACTAACACAAGGGAAACACATTTTTAGCCAAATAATTAAAGAGTACCAGACGTATTGTCTATGTGTTAAATTAGTTGATATGTATGTGTGTATATACATGTGTACATGAATAATTATAAACTCAGCATTGGTAAGGATACCATTTATTCAAGAAATATGGGAATATGACTTGCCACAAATTTACTGGAGGCAATCAGACAATATTACTAAATACCTCAAATGTATACATACACTTTGAGTTAATTCTACTTCTAATAAAGTTTTTAAATTGATAATGAAGTATATATACTGCTTAAAAATCACAAAATATTGTCAGAATCATCTTACAAAATAGGAAGACACTTATTAACAATGCCATCTTTCTTGAATTATGCCAAAATATGGATCCTGCTGGATTTCTTTTTTATTATCATGATTAAATGTTTTACATACTTATTAAAAAAAAAAAATTGGACCACTGAGTAAGAAGCTTTAGCAAGTATGGGAAAAGATGATTAATTAGAGAAGTGTATATTTTTTATTATTTCAGAAACTCTTCTGAGGAATTTTATTTTCTTTTCCTCAATACACTGCTGTCTTTCATTTTTAGTGATAAGAATATGTATGTTTTCTAGGAATAAAATATTATAGAATGTTCCTTCTGACTATTACACCCATTACACACAAAAAAGAATCTTGTACAATGAATGTGAGATTTGGGTTTTACTAACTTCACAGGAGCAATTGACAATGTTGATCACAATTGACTTTTTAAAAAAGTTATTAGAATATGCAAACACACTGAATGCAACTTTAAAATTGAGATCATACCATACATGCTACTTCCGGCCATCACCTGTATGCTGCCGTCATCACCAACCTTCACAGAGTGATACTTAAACCTGGTGCACAGGCACTTTTTGAAATGTTTTTTTTTTTTTTCTGCCCTTTTCCATGATTCTTTCTCCTAGTCCACCTCCTGCCTCATTGGCTGCTCTAGTTCAGTTTCCTTTACTGACCTTTCTTCCTCCTCAGTGACTTCTGAAACCAACAAGCCAAAGTTGCGCCAAACTTCAGGTTAAAGGTACAGTCTCTCCACAGTGCTGTCCTCACTTCAGATATCAGCCATGAGGTCAGGGTCCCCAGTGCACTCCCACTTCTGACTAGCTGACTACAAATTTGGGGGTTTCCACTTACCCCTCAGAATCGACTATTTGCTAGAACAATTCATAGAATTCAGAAAACTGCTATAATTACTATTACAGTTTTATATAGCAAAAGGATACAAATCAGAACCAGCCAAATAAAAACATAGAACAAGGACAGAAAAGGTCTTTAACACAAACTTTTTATCGTTCTTTCCCTGTGGTGTCAGAACTTGTCATTCTCCTGGCATATCAATATGTGACAATACAGAATATTGCCAACCAGGGAAGTTCAGCTGAACTTCAGTGTCTAGAACTTTTATTGGTATTTTATTATATAGATATGATTGATTGAATCATTGGCTGCAAGGCTGAATTTCCAGAAGTTGGGCGAGTATCATGAAGCTTAAAACCTCAACCTTCTACCACATGGTTGGTCTTCGTGATATGGCACAGACCTATTATCTAGTTAGCACAGACCACTTGGAGGCACACTATGTGTCACTTAATTAGCATAAACTATCAGGTCCTACGATAAATAACGAAAACATTCTCACTCATTTGGGAAATTCCAAGGAACTAGACCTGCCTCTGGGAACCAGAGACTAGAGCCAGAAAATTCTTTATTACACAAGATCCTCTGATTGTCCTTCAATGCTGATATTTCCCAGGATACTATCCTTTTCATTCTGATTCACACTAAGTGATTTCATCTTTTAAAATGAATTCTGTTCTCTTTAGACAGATGACTCCTTCCTATCTCCAGATCACCCCTCTTCTGTTCCCCAGATCAGTTTTAAAAGTGTGGTGCCTGAACCAGCAACATCAACATCACCTCAGTTTGTTAGAAATGTAAATTATCAGGCCCCACCCCAGATACAGTGAATCAGAAACTCTGAGGTGCTGCCAAATAATCTGCACTTTAGCAAATCTTATGGGTGATTCTGACAAGCACCACAGTTTGAGAACCATTGCTCTAGATCAGTATCCCAGTTGCCTTTCAGATGTCCAGACACCTCAAACCCAACCTACAGAAAACCATACTCATCATCTTATCCCTCATAGCATTTTCTGCTCATCTTTTCTCTGTTTCAGGAAATAGCACCACTAATTTATTGACAGAACAAATATTTGTTTCATGTATTCAGTGTTTACTATGTAAATGCAATGGCAGTCTCGGTGCTCATGAGTATAGAGTCTTGACGTAAAAGACAGAAGGAATGTTCTGGGAACTGTGAGCATTCTGGCCTTGGGAGAGACAGGAACCAGTAATAGCAGAGTCAAGAGGGATTTTCCTGTGGAAGGGAGATTTCAACATGTTAAAGATTGCAGAGAATTAAAGAAAAGGAGGAAGAGCATCAGATGGAGGAAATCACACATGTAAATGATTAAGGATGGATGAACTGCGACATATTTTAGGAGCTGAAGGAAGGTATATTGAGTGGGAGAGAGGGTTAAGACACAGGTTAATGTTTCCTGTGGAGAGAGACTGAGCTTAACCTTGGAAGCCTTTAAAGGATTTTAGTCTTTAAGAGTAAAAAATGAAGAGTTATGCATAGGGACAGGAATAGTCAGATGTTGTTTTTAAAAGGTCACTGTGGATGAAGTGACCAAATTGAAGAGGAAAAAATATGGGTCTGAGGTGCCCAGACAAGAAGCTACTCCTACAGTCATCCCTAGACAGGTGGAGGTAGCTTGGAATAAGAGGGAGCAAGGGGAAGGCATGGAATGGATAGATCAATTTAGAAAATATTTAAGTCTTCTTACCAAATGGCTATTAGCTTGGATCCTTTTCTTATGCTTTTCATATCAAATTGATCTTATAATTATGCTATTCTGACCATCTAATTTTCTTATATGTCACTCTAATTTTCTGATTTCTATAGCTGGTCTAGCTTATACCCCTCAGTAACTATCTAACTGATCAGCTTTCAGTGCCATATAGATAGAGACATCAGTAATATATTTTGATCATATCACACCATGCTTAGAATGCTTTTATTTTTAACCAACTAAAAGTAGAATAAAGTCCAAACCTGGTAACACGGCTTAAAGGCCATCGTAAAATTCAACGATCTTAATCAAGTCATATCTGTTAAAACTTCTCATCTCCAGCTCTACATTCCAGCTATACTGACTTATTCTAAATTCCCCTCTCCTCCCAAATTGGGCTTTGTTTTCACTTGCTATTCCCTCCACCTGAACACCGTTCCACAAATGCCTACAGATACCCCACTCCCCACAGCTCACATGCACAACTCCTGCTCAACCTTCAGCTCTTGGTGTAGATGTGACTTCCATCCCCTGGAGTCATTCTCTGGCCTCTTGATAGCATGTAGTTGCTCATCCTTTGTTCTCTATAGCACTCTGTAGCTCTGCTGTATGATTATCACACGAATTGATATTGCCTATATCCTAGTCCCTATCTCTTACTAGTTTCTTAAAGGCAAGGAATGTCGTTTTCTCACTTCTCTGTATGTGGTATGCCTTGATACATAGTAAACTTGCAAAAAAAAAAAAATAATAAATGATTGTTGATGTCATAAACCCAGAATTTAATTGCAGCTTTGTATTCTAACAGCTGCATGATTTTAGTCAACTCTCTAGCCTCCTGAACTTTGTTTCTTTAAGCATTTTATTTCATTACTAGTTTACAGTATATAGTACATTGGTTAGACCTTTATATAGTTTATGAAATAATTCCCCAATTACTCTATCACTCTTCGGGCACTACACAGAGCCATTACATTAGTGCTGACTACATTCCTTATGCTGTACTCTGAACTTTAGTGTTTCCATTTTTAATATTGAGATAATAACTCTGACTCAAAATTATGAGTTAATATAGAATATAATAATGGTCATAGTTTTTAAACTCTAAATGTATTAATAAATATGAATATAAATATATTTTATATTTAACTTCTTGGTACTTTGTTTTCCTCTTTCATAAAATAAGGAAGATTTGACTGTCATTTAATAGGAACTTGAATGGACGTTCAATAGGTGATTAAATGAATAAATGAATGTTAGACAAATATTCTATAATCTCATGTTCCTTCGTCAGAGAAACTTTGCAACTAGCTATTTTTTGAGTCCCTGTAAAACTCTACCATTGAAACTTCTATTGCCTCATTTCCTCAAAATCCCTAATTGTTATTAGTATTAGTCATTTTTGCTGAAATGTATTCAACCTCAAAAACAAAACTAAAATCCTCACATTTCTTTCAATCTGAGAATAAGCCTGTACTTTGAAAAAAACAAAAACAAAAAATAAAAAACTGAGTATAAATATAGTACTGCTCAGTATTTTTCAAGTCTCTTTAAAAGAGTTAACTCCCTACACACATCCATGCCTCACTTCCGTCATACTTCCCAATATTCATTTAAAAGTAATCTACACTACATAAAATAATGTAATTTCTCTCTATGCAAACAACCAATGTAATGAACATAAGAAATAGCAAATAAAAATTAGGCTCCACAAAACTTTTGAAAAACATGGAATCTAAAATAAGAATTTAGTAACAGAGTTCAGCTGACCCCACTGTGTTACTTGTGTAAATTCAGTTTAGATTAATTTAGCATGCAATCATAATGCAAAAGACATTATAAGAAACCCTGATGGCTTCATCATTATGACCTCTGGTTAACCAAGAGTCAGTCACTTGAGCAGTAATGGAAGGGGAAGTCAGACATAAGTCATGTGCTTCTTTAATCTCTACTCATCTGTGCAAGTAAAACTACTTCTTAGAAAGCTTTTTAAAGATGAAAATCAAGCTGCCAATTTTCCCCTTCCTTTCAGAGGAATGCCTTTAAGCACTTGAGAAAGGTCACAGTGTTCATGATTATGCCAATTTACACATCATATGGCATATTTTAATCTTTTAACCCAATTTTATGCCTATTTCACATATAGCATGCTTGATGTTTATCCTATATATAAACCATAGCTTTGAATTCTCATCAACTTCAAGAGGCTTTAAAACATGGAAAGAAGAGAGAGGATGGTCTAGAGAGATAAGATTCCAAATATCAATTATTTTGAAAAACAGCCATATTTGTCAGCAATATTTTCCTTTATGTATCTTTTAAAATGTAGGATTATTAACATTCTCAAAATCCTGTAGAAATATCTGAAAATGACTCTTCACTTTGAATCTAGATTACAAGTCAAACCCATATGCAAGAAAAAAGGGTGCCATCTGAGGTTTCTTAGCTTTTTCATGGGCTAGCTTTAGTTTCAAGAATGGGGTCAGATTTGCACTTGGAGCATCACTCATAGTAAACAGTTTGTCAACTATTAGGGCCTCATACTCTCCTACACTGGGTTACTATGTGATTATGATTATGTAGTGTAACCTTGAGCACATAACTCAACTTTTCTGTGTAACATATACCACTGTTTATAGCTTTGTAGAGCATGCAACTTTTGAATACATATGTAATTCTTATGAGCCCCTACTCATCTAGTTCAGTCCTAGAGGGGTATAAGTCACAAGAATAGAGTCCATGCTAATTTCAATATAACTTCAGTCATTAATAGTATTTCTTGGATACCATAAAATAGACAACACTCCCCAGAAATAGTTTTTAGTGTTCCACCACTTTTCCTTCCTCATTCACTTGTACTCACCCACAACTGCTTTTGTATCAAGCCCTTCATTTTCCAAAACACACTGCTGTATTCCCATAAGAATGTTACATTTATTCTTCTTCTATATAATTGGGCACCACCTGTCCCCAAGTTTTCTACCACCTCTTACTGCCTACCTGGCCTTGGCATTCTCTACCTGCCCTCTGATTTACCACCACAAAACTGGAAGAAGCTGTCAAATGAGGCAAGACATTTTTTCAGAAAATGGGAAAGAATAAAAGATAGTCTGTTCTTTAGAGAACTAAAGGAATGGAAGACATTTGTGTAAATATTTGTATCCTCTCAAATAAACTCTTAACTTTTTTTTTCACTAAACAGTAAACTCAACAGGTCAACAATGTGGGTGGTTCAAAAAAAAAAAAAGAAGATATGTTTCAGGTTTACAAAATATACTGTACCCAAAAAGATCAGAGAAAATATGAAATATGGTATGAGGACCACATTTTTAAAGTATTATATACAAATTGGAATGTGTTCCATAAAGGAATATAGAATTATAAAAGAAATTGAAATATTATATGGATTAGGATTAAAGATTAATAATGTTAAAAAAAATGAGCATAAGATTTAAAAATAGTGGTTTGGGCTATTCAAAAAGCTACAGCTGAGGGGAGATAAAATGGTATCCTTTGCTTCAAAGGCCAGTGGATGAAACCTGCTGGGAGAAAATAAATTGAGTTTATAAAATAAAAATATAATCCCAAAGTGGAATTTTTACATTGGGAGTTGCTAAATTTTCTAACAATGAAAACATTGAAGAGCAAGCTGGATAACCACTTGACAAGGATGTTATATATATTGCCCCCCCCCCCCATGAGAGTCTTACAATTCTAAAATGTATTTTTCTAATCTTGGTGATATAATCCCTTAATTTTCCCTAAATTCCTTTCACAGACTCAATTTCTAGGTCCAGGAAACCCAGAGAGATTTAGTATTGGTTACATGTGTTTATTTCTTAACCTTCAAATGGACATGTAAGATTTATATGCAGATTTTATGCATGTTTTATGATGACAGTTTTACTTATATATACCAATACTGTAGCATTTAATCATTTATTTAAAGACTCTTCTTTTATTCATTCCATGCAATGTAAGGCACATAGTCATGCAAGCATTGGTAAGAGGAGGGGCTGTGACGAGTGGGTACAAAGATGTCTGTCTATATTTAACCTCAAGAACTACAATGTAGTTAATTCATGAAATAGCGAACCATGAATTGAAAACCTTGGGATCAGCCCAGGCTTCTCTACTGAGGGGTCTTGTTTGAGTAATAGAAGCAGTCAGTTACTTTGTGTAAAAGAGGGAGAACTGGATTGGATAAACTGATCCATTCCAGTTCTAGGGTGATCAACTTGTCCTAATTTGCCTGAGACCATTCTAACATTAAAACTAAAGTCCCATAAGGAATTCCTTCAGTCCCTGGCAAAACAGATGGTTGGTCAATGAACATAAGCTTAAAACCTTCTCGAAACCAAAAGAAATTACAAAAATAAAAACATCAATAAAATTTGAATGTAGAAAACATTCAATTAAATCCTTCAAATATTTGTCCTTTTCAAGATTGAAAAAAGGCAAATTATTAATATTTTAAAATCTATTCGCCCTTTGCATTTCTATCTCATATAGCACATGATAAGGTACACCTTTTTAAAAAATGACAGTATTAAAAGGAATATTGCATGGGCAGTAAGTATGCACAGCTAATGCCAGATTATAAAATACAAGAAGACAAAGAGCCTGTTTTCCTATATTATGCATACCTCTAAGGGTAGCTCAGTAAGAACTGTTAGAAGAAACTTAAGTAAAACCCATTGACCTATAAGGCCACTTTATATCATTTTCATGAATGATAGTGAGCTTATTTAGGAACACACCAGGGACTGAAATTTTACTATATACACAGACATATTAAAATCCTCGTTGTCTACTTTGCTAAATTAAAATGAAGAAGAAAGAAGAGAAGGAAGAAAAATGAAGAGGAAGAGGAGAGGGAGCGGGGAAGAGAATGGGGAAGAGGAGGGGAAGGAGAAGGGGAAGCAGGGAGGGTGGGAGAAGAGGAAAACAAAACATCAGTTAAGGGAAGAGAACATCCCTATACCTTAGGAAATGCTCCCTGAGGGGGACAACCACTTCAATTGTTTTTTAGGCTATGTGAAAAAAAAATGTTCCTCCTAGTAATTACGACTTACAGCTATGCCCCAAACAGAACAAACTTGTGATAAATTATTCAGACTTAATTGATTTTTCCTAGACTGTTTACATATTTAGATGCATAATTAATAAAGTAAATACATATATTTCAGAAAAGAATTCATTAGAGATTTTTAAAAGTTCTTCAAGTTTTCTGAAGGAGTTTACTTCAAATACTATTTTAATTGGCTTCGATTACAGGTTATATACATTTAACCTTAAAGAAAATCAATTTTTCAAATTACATCTTTCTTTTGCTGTTTTATTGTATAAAATAATACATTAAAGAATGCTTAATAATTTTGACATATCTCAATAATATAGTGTGTTATAGTTCCTGGGAAAATAAATTAAAATCATTTTTAGTTATCGGTTTAATTCATTAGATGTGATTTTAAAAAATGTAGTAGAAGCATGGTTTCAGAAGAATCTCACATGCATTCCTTTTTAAAATTTACTACTTTGAAGTACAAAGTGAGCTGCTGAATATTTAGACAGCAGATTATAAAATATACACATTCCTAAGAGCTCTAATATACAGATGTTCAATAACCTGAGTGACTTAAATTATTAAATATGAAGCAATTTGTTGCCTTTAGATAAGAAAATAAATATAGCTAAGTATGCTGATCCCTACCCATTCAAATCTTTAACCAGGCCCAACTGATCTTCATACATATTTACATCAACACACTGTCAATTCCTACGCAATTATCCTCAGAGAATATTTCACATTCTTCAAGCCCCTCATCCCACATCCTAAACCTGAAGTGATAAAGTATATCAAAAAGATGCCTCAATTTCTTCTCTCATTTATCTCAAGAATCCTAGGTAATATATTAACTTTAAATTATTGAAAAAAATATATGTGGAAGGCAAAACTATAATTTTTTAAAGCAAGACAAAGATGCAAAGTCAAGCAAACAATAACCAAGGCTTGACTCACTTCTTATTTCCCCCAAGGAGCTGATTTAACAATTAGTTCCACCACGCTCCGCTTAGATATAGTTGATACCATAAGAAGAACTTTTGAAATTATTCGCTATGAGATTTCCATTAACCTCATTTCATTATAGAAATAAAATATTGACAGTTGGCTGAGAAGTGACAGAGCCATATCTTCTCACCACTGCCTGCCCGATTATGGCCTGTGGCTCCCTGAGCTCCCACAGTTCCATTTTTTGTTTTTATGGCAAGAGTTCCTAAGAGTTTCAGATCAGTTTAGCTTCCCCTCCCCCAAATGAGTAGAGAGAACCTATTTCAAGGGTAAAGAAGTATCTTATGCAACCAAGGCAAGAATTTAACCAGGCCTTAAGGAAGATCTGTAAATAAAACTAGAAATTCATCAGGACACAAAGATTTTAATTCTTATAGTCTCAACATTGTTATTGGTTGTATTGAGGCATACGAGAAAAGTTTCCTACCCTTGGTGAGATTATAAACTCATGAGAAAAGAGTATATATGAAATAATCAGAAAATAGCATTGTATAATTAGTAATTGAATAGTGGCATGTAAACAGTAAGTATTATAGATTTCACATGAGGATGGGTCACTTTGGATGAAATGTAATGAATGTAATACAACTATTTAGGTGTGATCCTCAGTTTCATTATCTAGTGAAGGAGTAAGTGTGGGAAAAAGAATCCCGAATAATATACAATATACAGAAGTAAACTGTTAGATAGTTAAGATATTATTTACTCTCGGTGTACATAATGAATGGAATTTTAAACCTAAACACTTATTAATCTGCAAGTTTATTAATCTCCTTCTGAGAATCCATGTTTTTTGACATATCTGAATTTACTTTGAAGTCTTTATGAGAGGCTTGTTGATATTACCAACACTTAGGATTTACCTGCTTTAGCAGATTACATCCTCACTCTGGGCTTGCCTCTGGTCCTGAGATTATTTCAACAAACTCTTGTTACAAGGATTATCTTTTCGACAAGTTACTTCTTAGGGTAAGGATGTGGGAAGAGTAATGATTTTTTCCATTCCCTAACTAAACAACTAGGTGATAAAGCATGGGTGACAACAGGGAAAATGACAGCTACATATTCCTTACTCAACTCATTTGGATGCCATAAAGGATAATTAATTAAACCTTAAAGGTTCACAGTTGCTAGACAATACACCTACACCTACTTGGTTGATATTACAATGGTAATTAATTTCTATTCTGTTGAGCCTACAATATAACTTTGTGTTCAAAACAAATTTTTGGTAGCATTTAAATTCTTTAAATAAAAATTATATACGCTTAAGGTGTACAACATGATGATTTGACACACATATACATAGTGATATGATTACTACAGTTAAGCTAATCATTATCCTCACATAGGTATCATTTTTTTGTGTGGATAATGTAGAATATCTAAAATCTATTCTTTTTGCAAATTTCCAGTATTCAATATAGTATTATTAACTTCCGTCATCATGTTGTACATTAAACCTCTAAACTTACTCACTAACTGCAACTTTGTAGCTTTGATGAGCATCTTCCCATTCACCCCACCTCACTGCCTCTGGTACCCAGCTGTTCTGCTCTATGCCTCTATCTATCTGACATGTTTAGAGTCAACAGATAAGTGAGATTGCAGGGGTTTGGGTTTTTTTCTTACTGTGTCTGGCTTATTTCATTTAGCAGTTTCTTCCAGTTTCATCCATGTTGTTGTAAATGGCAGAATCCCCTACCCCCCACTTTTATTTAAGGCAGTGTAATATCTGTGTGTGTATGTATCCTGGCAATATTTTTTTAAAAATCATTGTAGATATATTAAAGAATATCACTTTTCCTCTTTGAAAGCCAAAGTATTTGGAAAGGGCTAAAATGTTATCAGTAGGAAACATATGGTTGCCTTTAAAACTGCTATTTTAAAATTCTAAAAGAGAAATTTGAGTTTGCATCAAAAAAAAAAACCACATCAAATTATTAATCAGTTTGAAGAGATAGATATTTTCAATCACAATATATATCTGGCATATGTCATCTAGTTTAAAAATAAATGTCAGTTCTTATGACAATAAATCTTCAATTTCGATATAAAAACAATACAAAAAATATCATGCTGCTTCTCTATAAATGTTACTTCAGTTTTCTTTAAACATAGAAAGACACTCATTTTCTCCTTTTATTCCAACATCTATCACATTCAAATTTCAGTAACATAGGTGTAGTCATTTTCTATTTTTGAAGCAGAATTTTAATTGCCAGACATGCTTTTTCTCTTTTTTTAGCTAATTCATAATATATATATATTTGGCATATTCATAATATACATATATTTGGCATATTCACTAAAAACATTAAAGTACTTATAAAAATTTAAAATCAACTATTGATGCTAAAAGTCTTATTAGTTAACCAATGAGATAGAAAATATCACAAGCTTTTTAAAAATGTATTTTAACTTGAATCTGATGTTATTTTCTGGGCAGTGAGTGAATAACTGACATTGCCTCCAGAAGAAGCCTTTTATAGGATTTGTTGTTGTTGTTTTTTGAGAATGACTTTGGGTCAAGATAATTATTATTTAATTATAATATTTAACTATGTTTTGTTGTTTTAATAAGTAAAAAAAGTCCAGTTCTTGGCAATGATGTATATTTTTTCACCAATAATATTATGTAATAATTTGAGTTTTTCCTTCCCATATAGGAGAGTTTGAAAGAAGATACCTGATGAAATGAATTAAATAAAATTACTATAACTCAAGCGGCATTTTTCTTTAATAATTTTATATATGAAATTTTTTATATTACATAGGTTTTGGCTAAATTTAGACTCCTAAATTACAAAGGCCTGGAAAAGATATTCAGCAAGTGAGAAAATTCTCCATTGCTTGTTTTCAATTCTTTGTCCAAATCTAAATCTATAAAAATTCATGTCTTGGTCAGGTTGTCACTTTTTTCTTCCTGGAGAAATCTGATGGATATTCCAATAAAACAATCGTAGAGGAATTAAGAGAGAGAAAAATAAATAATAAGCAAGGTCTTTTTAAATCAAATTCATCCATCCATCCATTCAATTTTATTGAGTGACTACTCTGTGGCAGACCAGGCACTTGACACTGAAACTTCAATAAGAACAATTCAGGATACACAGAATTCAAAATGCAATTGGAATTGGTATGGCAAGTCAATGCAGTATGTTTTGGAGCACAAAACACAAGGGTCCTAGGAGAGGAACATACAATCTAAAACCTGAAGTTTGAGCAAAAAAAAATGAAGATTGAAAAGGAGGACTAGGATGAGAGCGGGGAGGACTGTATAGAAGAACGGTTTGACAACAGAAGGGGTGTGGACAGATGAGTCGTGAAATCATGGTAGTTTATAGGAACAAACAGAGCTTCAATTGCTCTGAAGTTTTGGAAACAAAGTGGCAGGGACCAAAGATAATGCTAGAGAGGTAAGCAGGGTGCAGGTCATACAGGGTTTTATAACTCACAGGAAGTAATTAGTTTCCCACCAGCCTCCCCAACCCCCAGCCATAACAAACTGACCTTAAACTCATTGGATTTATCATGTTCATCATCTTCATCTCAAAGTACTTTAAATTACCTAAAAGCCCGAAGGTGTCTGCTCAAATGCTAAAAGTTTCACTAAGAAATGGTAGGTCAACAGTATAAACTGTGCACAGGCTAGGCCAAGTTGACGCTATATGGTGGATAATGTTTCTGGGTATAGGTTAGCCTAAGTAGAGTCTCCTTAGAAATATCTTAAATCCAGAAGATGAAACCGAAGAATGTAGAAAGAAGTAGCTCAGGGGTCAGATAAGACATAAGTGCAATGAAAGGTATTTGGAAAGTAAATATTACTTAGCCCACAAGTGAGTCTAGAGAATTAGAATAAGCAGGCCAAAAGGGGGGGGAAAATGGAAAAGAGTGTCAGTGTTTTAGCCTGAGTTTCTCCCAAACATAATATTTAAGATAAAAGCTTCTTATGGGTAGATAATTTGAGAATGCCATCCCAGTGAACAAAAGTGAGGGAAAAGGACAGTCAAACAAGAAAAGAAACACATAAAAATATGTGTTACCTAACTAACTGCAGCTACGGGTAACTGGTTATTAATTCTAGGGACCTTTTGAGGATCCTCATAACAATTATCTCAGGAACTGACTGCCAAGGAGATAAAGAGGAGTCATTTATTAATTGGGTCCTTTTGCTATTAGTCAGAGGCAGCTGCATGGATATTAGGTGCACCTCCCGACTTCTGCATTGCCTGTGCAGGGGTGCCAAGAGATTGCTATAGCTGCCACATGCTGCTGAGTCAGAGAAATCCCTAAGGCAGGTGGTGAGAGAAGAGTATGGAGAAGAATCTGAGGTAAGGTGCTGTCTTATTGTAACTACCCAAAGTTGATTGAAGCCTGGGTAGAACTGACTGGAATAAGAAGTGGTGCTAACAGATTTAAATGAGACACTAGAGGTGTTTGATAGAACTAAGAATCCTTGTCAGTAGTCAGTACGAGCTGGGAAATTTATCCAAGGGATCTGATGGCTGAGCCTAGATGAGACAAATCCACTGGTTTGGACCAAGCAGATAGTTAGGAGGATGGCTCTTCTTCACACCAGGAAGGTTTATGACATGGGTACAAACAGAGTTATGTCCTCTGAGGAGTACACAGTAAGGTGTATACTAGAATGGACCCCGAGAGCGCCTATCTTTACATATTTTAAATCTGAAAAAAATAACTTTGGTGCAAACAGGTACACAAAGTATATTCAAATAAAGAAATTCATGCATTAAGCCAAATAAAGAACAACAAAGTATTTGCATCATTATACAGACTATGTGGTAAGCCCAGCGATAGCAGGGAGCAGAAGACATTGTGGAAAGTGGATGGATGGATGAAGTTCAGTGGGAAGGGAAAGAGAGTAGGGAATATTTGGATTTTTTTGAGGGGGGATCTTCAGATTGATGCTGTTACCAGGTAACAGCTGGTGTAACTGAACCTTGAAACTGTTCTGAAACTGATATCTGCAATTTACTAATTATTTCAAAGAATCTAAAGAACTTGAATACTTGAAAACCTTTAATGTTCAAGATTTATAAGTGGGTATCAGGTATTGGACAACTTTACAGGTAGCATGATTTTTCTTCTTGTTCTTTAAATCAAAATATCAGTTGGCAGATGACCAGCCTTAGGAAGTGATGACAAAGGCAGGCATTAAGGGAAGCTTGGTGGCAATCTGGGGACTCTTCAGAGCACTTAACCTCCCACTGCATTTCTCTGCACTTGCAGAACTGACGCTGACTTGACCCTGCTAACCCATGGAAGAAAGGCTTCTTAAACCAGAAGAGAAGGCCGTCATGACTTCCCATGGGTCGGCCTTCATGTGTGAGTTTCCCTACCAGGCTAACTTGCCTGCTTGCTCCCAGTCTGCTTGTCTGCATGCCATGCCCTAACTGTTCCCTCATGCTAGGTTTGAGTGCCAAACCCAGCCTCCTCCCCATGTTCTTGGAATTTGTTACTGCCCAAGCTGGTTTTCCAACTTGCCACTGCCACACCAAGTGAGTCCCTGGCTTATATAACCTGACTACACCTCTGTTTGTTATGTACCTGGGTTTATCATCTGAAAAATTATGATAATGGGCATGATAGTAACTAATAGTTGTAACTGCTCTAAGTTTTTTGCTGAAGCTTTTGCTTTTAAAGAATGTATGAGGAGGATATTTGTTTATATGATAAAAAGCAAAATAGAATCAGATTATTCTAGTGCAGAAGCACTTACATGATATACCTTAGGACCTTAGATACCTATAATGAAAAGACTCCGGAGTACCTCTAAGTATGCATTTTAAGAATGTGTTGAATTTTATTTGCATTTCAGATATGTTAATGCTCTGAGTGAGAGTTAGACAGTCAATTCCACTTATTTGTCAACATAGTCTTTGAATTAATAATTTTCTTATCTTCCACTTATAGCTAATTCTCCTATTTAGAATATCGTGAAATATAAGGCACCCACTTTTGAGCTGGGACTCTGGACCTGTTTTTCTTATATATTTTGCCCATCTTCTCCTATAACTACTGCTAATTTGTCAGGGATTCCAAACTTCATTACACATTGGTTTGAATTACCTGGGAAGCTTTAGAAATTACCTGGGCCTCACCCCTAGAGATGCTGACTTCATCCTGATATTTTTCAGGCTCCCCAGTTGTCCTTATAAGCAGCCAATGATGTATAATCTCTACTGCAGGGGTTCTCAAAGTTTGACGCTGGGCCAGCATCATTGTAACACATGGGAATTCACTACAAATATAATTTCTCAGATGACTCCTCCTACATACTAATTCAGAGACTATGGAGGTGAAGTCAAGCAATCTCAATCTGTATGTGTGTGTGTGTGTTTTTTAACAGCTTTGAGATGTAATTCATATGCCACACTATTCACCCATTTAAAGTGTACAATTCAGTGACTTTCAGTACAGTCACAAAATTGTGCAATTATCACAAGTAATAGAATACTTCCATCACTTGAAAAAGAAACCCTGAGGGACTCAAGTCATCACCCCACAATCCCTTCATCCTTCCACCCCGAGGCAATTACAAATCTGTTTTCTGACTCTACAGATTTACTTCTTCTGGACATTTATTATAAATGAAGTCAAACAATATGTGGTCTTTTGCGGCTGACTTCCTTCATTAAGCATATTGTTTTCAAGGTTTATCCATGTTGCAGCATGCATCTGTGCTTCATTTCTTTTTATTGCCAAATGATATTCCATTGTATGGATAAACCACATTTTATTTATTGATTCATCAGTTGATGGATAACTGGATTGTCTCCACTTTTTGACTATTATGAATAATGTTGCTATGAACATTCATGTGCAAGTGTTTGTGTGGACATACATTTTCATTTTTCTTTAGTGTATCTACCTAGGAGTGGAATTGCTGGATCATATGAAAACATTATGTTTAATATTTTGAGGAAATGCCAGACTGTTTTCCAAAGCCACTGCCTATTTTACATTTACATTTACAGTGTAAGAAGGTTTATTTTCTCCACATCTTTGCTAATGTTTATTATCTGACTTTGATTCTAGACATCCAAGTGGGAATAAAGTAGCATTTCACTGTGGCTTTGATTAGCATTACCCTGATGGATAATCATGTTGAACATATGCTTATTAGGTATAAATTTATTAGATATATGTGCAAAACTGTTTTTCATTCTATGTGTTGTCTTTTCACTATATAGTGTTCCTTAAAGTAGAAATGTCTTTAACTTTGATACTATTCTGATTATTTTTTTCTTTCATTGCTTATGCTTTTGGTATCCTGAGAAACTATTGCTTAATCCAAGGTCACAAAGATTTATGCCTGTGCTTTAAGTGTTTTTATAGTTTTATTCATATATTTAGTTCTTCGATTTATTTTGAGTTAATTTTTTATATAAGATGTGACATAAGGATCCAACTTCATTCTTTTACATGGGGATATCCAGTTCTCTCAGCTAAATTTGTTCAATAATTTGTGTTTCAAGTTAAGCCCTATAGGTAATGATGACACGTGTTAAAGTTTGAGGACTACTGCAGTATGTATACTAAATCTTCTCTGTAATCACAAGAGCCTTCTAAACATAGTACATAGGATGCTCCATTACAGAAAATTATCAATTCTCCCTTGAAAAATTAGAGATAAAATAGTATACTACTGAAACTCTAGATTTATAGGTAGTGAAAGAATCAAAATAAATTTTAATATATTAGTTCAGAATGTGTTTTTTTTTTTTGCAAAGCTAGACCAAAAAATTACACTTTGTCATATTTTGAATATCATGTGTTTTCAAACTTTGAGTATTATGTGCAGAACACATCCCTACTCAATTGCCTCTGTTTAGTTAAGAAATATGTTTAATTCTCTCCATCAGCCAAATTGTCTTGTGAAACACTGCAAGACTGTTCATACAAAAATAAAAGTAGGGCATGTGCAAAAAACCCATTAAACCTACTTCTTTGTGTCACTTTTCATGGAAATGGTAAGGGACTATTGTAAATGAAAGGGGTTGTTTTTGATGATGTGATTAGAATGATATACTTTTCCAACCCAACAATATTAATATAGTATATTTCTGCCAGATTGGAAATGGGTTGTTTGAACTCAAACAAGGCCAATGCCAAAGCCATCTGTCAGGCAAGTGTGATCTTCTTGAAAACAATGTTTCATATTTGCTATAATTCTTAGCATGTTGGGGAGCTTCATTTGGATTACACATCTTTGAAGAATGTAGCGTGTCTCATGTATTTCAATACTGGCACTACCAAAATGAAATTATTATATTTATACCTAAAAAAATTTTTTAAATCTAATTTTAGGTAAATTCCATAATCAAAACTATTAAATATCTTACTGTGGGAGATTGTATATTTTTGGCATTGAACTAATCTTCATGATACAGTAGGTATTTTCCCACCATTTTACAAGTGAAGCACTGTAATTTCTTCATAATCATCCACTTGGAAAGTGAGATTTTGAACAAAGGTTCTTCAGACTCCAAAGGCCTAGTTCTTGCCACTAACTGTATAACTTCATGTTTGTATATACATGCAATAAAATAAAACTACAGAAATGTTGGAACAAAGATAAATAAATCTAGTTTAGAAATACAATCTTCTAAAAAAATTCAAAATTGGATGACACAATATGCTATACAAATCTGGCTTCCATTCTAGAGACACAGTTAATAGATAAATATAGCAGGAACCATTTATTCCTTGAGCTCAAAATAGTAATGCTAGAAAAGGTATTATGACAATAGGAGAAATACCTAGCTTCTATTGTACAGAAAATGAACATATATCCCATTTGTTCACCTTGAACAGTCCTGGTTTACTTTTCTTTTTGCTCAGTATAATTATTAATAGCTTCTCTTTTCTCTCAAAAAGTACCATTTTATACATCAAATTATATGATCACCTCATATCATAACTGGGACAATCTACCCATCAATCTACAGCTTCTCTCCTAGATAACCTGATAACTACTAAGAACTATAACTCAAAATATCATAAGTGTATGCCTACTTAAGCCTTTTCCTTCTAGCAGCTTACCACAGATTGAAACATATGCATTAGAATCATTTATTTCTCTGGGGTTAGACACCATATATCCTGATAACTAGCATTGCCAATAACATGGAGTAGAATCTATTGCCAGGCCCTACTCCATTGGTGTGGGTTATTTTTCTGAACATCGAACAACTATGAAAACTGAGGAATAATATTCGTGGCTAAAATGGTACAAAGCATGGGTATTTACCTGAGGAGAGCAAATGGCTTTTTAGCAAAGCTCCTAGCTAGTGTGCAATTAGCTCAAGGAAGCCTTAATTTGTGCAACTGTGAGGATTTGGAATGACAGGTAAAAGAAAGGCGTGAATCTAGCTTGGTGAATGTTAAAGACCATAGTATTTTTTAAGTGTAACTCTGGAACCCAACACTGCCTCTTCAATGTTGTAGTTTAGTTGCTAACCTAATTAATTGAAAAGGCTTTTATTGAAAAATGTTAAGGGAACTGGAATAGAAATTAATTTCCTTTTAGAAAACTAGTGACTTCTATTTTGATTTACTAATCAAGCCATTTTTCCATCTCTGAATCTAACTTTAATCACTGCCATCAAGCTGACCTGGAGAGCATTTCTATATTTATAAAACTATTTTTCTTATGTGTTCCTAGAAAAATATTACTTATTGCTCTCCACTGTGGTTAAAGGCTGTCAGGGCTATGCCCACTCAGAGGAGGGTTGTATATAATTATGCACAAAATACAAGAAAGTTAGTAGATAAGTATGTTTGTGCTTCCTGGTAGCCAAAAGAATAAAGATCCATCTCAAAAGAGCTTCAACGAAATACCACAATTAGTTTACTGTTCATTTACCTCACAAAATTAGGTCAAGTTATCTGATTTCCTGCTTCTAAAATGTCAAACTTTTTTTCTAAAACGCAGCCAATTTCCAGTTACCTAGAGGAAGTTATAGCACTTGGGCTTGACTTTCTGCAAAGCAAGTTAGGGCAGACTCATAAGATCCCAGGCAACTGTTCTTTGACACATCTCCACTTTTGCCTCCCTGTTGAAGGTCTGCAGAAATCCCCCAGCAAAAGTGAGAAGGCTTTGCCTTTCTTCCTCCTGATGTTCTAGGGCCCTTCTCTGTGTGCTCCTGGCTTTTCAGAAGTTACCCTTTGACTTACAATTGGAAGAGTGTGTGCACACTCCATGTTTACAGCTTCCCTCTGCATGCACAAGTCCTCATGAAAGAAGGAAAAAAAGTTTAAATTCAACTCCGATTAAGTATGTTTCCTCCTTTTTTACTCTCTATCACTCTTTTAAATTCATTTAATGAGTCTTTAACTTCCAAGAGTCACATGAATTTTCTCTTCTACACTCTCTTTGTTTCTTTTTCTCTTCATTTTTTTCTCACTATCTTCTCTTGTTGAATAAGTATATTTCTTCTTATGTCCTAGTATTCAATCTACACCAGTGACTTATTCCTTTATGTCACCTCTTAGAAACTCTGTAATCACCCTTTCTTATTCATATGAGATACTGTGGTGTGTTTTCTCACCCAAGGTTGTCTAAAGTTACCAGGATGATCTTTGCACAACAGAGGTCAGTTGTAAGGTTTATTCATAAAAATAGTTAATATAGCACTTATTATGAGGGATATAGTATTCTGACTATTTTGCATATATTAATAGGTATAATCCCATGAAAACCCTATGAATTGGGAACTACTAATACCATCACCATGTTACCTACAAATCTGAGATTTGGAAAGGCCAAGTGTATTGTCCAAGATCTTAGAGCAATAATGGATAGCACTGGGCATCCATCCAAGGCACTTTTACTCTTTGGTGTGCTCTGAACTGCTTCCTGCCTGTGTCACTAAATGGGTGACATATGTGAAATCCTAGCTTGCCAAGTTAAAAGTCATACTACTGTGACACCTTTTTAATACCTGCATATATTCAAATACAAGTGTCTCACAATTAGAATTTTTTCTCTATCTCATAGCTGGCTAGTCAAAAAAATAATAAATTTTATATAATTTTCCAATGAGTCATGGCAGAAATAACAGTAGAGATGTAATCTGTCTGGGTGTCAAGAATATATCACTTTAATCTTTAAATACAAATAAAACATTAGTGAACTATTTTACATAAGTATGAGTATTTTATGTAGCAACCCAAGAAAGTAATAAATTGTTCAGAAACAAAAGTCTTTAAAGAATTTAAATTTTATGCCATGTCTTTCTTCTGGTCAACTCTGCCTGCCATGTTCCTTTTCCCAAGTAGTATTACTTTTAATATTCTCTCCTCTACATTCCTGCCATCAGCACTTTCCTTGTGAGGAGAACTACTATCATTAAAAAAGCACACTCATACTGGAAAAAATAACTAAAAATCCCTTATGTCATTTTAACAAGCTTAATAAAGAATTGTTGCTCTTTTTAATTTTAAGAACTTGTTTTGCCACAGTAATAATCAATATACAGAGAGCTACTAATATGATTTTAAATACAAAAGTAATTTAGTCTTGAATTTTTCCATTTGGTCAAACTATAGAATTAAAGAATACACATTATAGAGATAATTTTATAAGACAAAAAAAAGCATTTCATTAAAATTTAGTTTTATCATTTTACGCCTAATCTCCCCCATTAAATTGTTTTATTTTCTAGTTCTGTGTTATTTTCCAAGAAATTTTATTACATGGTAACATATTTATTGGCAAGTAGAAATGACTACATACTTAAAAATATATTGCACATGTATGTAACATGTAATAAATTAGTTTTTTCATAAATAAGAAATATATTTTTTCAACTTTCCACCCACATAGTCATACATGTATTCCAAATATTTCCTAAATTAGGTAATAACATAGATACTAGTCATGTGGACTTTTGTTTCTAAAAAGTTGTTTTTTACATAATCTCCAATAGCATTGTTTATCATTTTTGCAAATGACGTTTTCATTAACTGAGTAGAGTCAATGTGAAATTTAATGAGTAGAGTTTAAATAATAATACAGTGCAAGTTCACGATTGCTTTAAATTCTCCAAAGGATGTCAAATATAGAAATAATATAAAATTATATTTCAGTTTGGGGTATTCATCTCAAAAAGCATCATCCTTTCTTCCAGAAGCCTTGGTCTTGGCAAACTACATTTTTTTCTAACGTCAAATACCTTACAGTCTTTGATTCTTGAATGGACAAGAAATAGAGCAAACCAAGATTTTAGAAGCTCTGGGTCAAAATAAAAAAATATTACAAATATTGTCACCCTCCAACATTGGACTCATAGATCTGTTTGCTAATGTCACATATCAGTACTGCTGAAAAGCCATTTTGCAGGAGTAAGAATGAAGATCTTTTGTGTATGGGGTGCTGAAAAAATTTTCACTTTTCAGTCTATAATTACCTCTGGAGCCTAAACCAAACACTTTCAGACAGTTTACAAAATCCTTTGGCCTTGTCTACTCACAAATCAGCAATCTGTTCTGCCTTAAAAATAATAATAAAATAATAATAATAAAATAAAATTTTTAAAAAGACTAGAATTTCCTATTTTCACTTTAAATATAAAATATGAACTATCAGACTTGCATGTGTAACATTCTTTTTTTAATTCAATTGAAAACCTCCATTCCTTCAACAAGTGGTTCATTTTTTTGAGCATGTATTATGTGGCAGAAACTCTCCTATCACTATTAGTAATTCAAATATAATCCAAGATTAGCTCAGTTCTCAAACATGCATAGAGCACAGACTATGCCAGGTGTTGGTGGGGTACAGCATCCACAGAGGGAAGATAAGAGTCCCTGCACTGGGAATTTATATTCTAGGTTGGGATATTAGCTGGTAAAGCAATGTTTCAAACAATGCTATGATATAAGTAGACACAAAGTATTGAGGGTTTGCATAAAGAGAGGGGTAGAGAGGTTCTACATCATCTTCCCAAACAACCTGTATCTTTAAAGGAATAAAAAAGAAGAGGGCTCTGCCAAGGAAGTCAGTGAAATAAGGAATTTCCAGGTAGAACAAGTATAGACATGGAAGTAAAGAATAGCATGAATCTCTCATGGCAGTTCAACGTGCATCAGTGTTAACTGGAGCTGCTTCTTCAAGGACAGAGGGAGGAAAAGAGCTGTGAGAAGTAGACCCAGAGGGAAGGGAGAAGCCATAAAGGGCTTCTCGTAACATGCAGTCTAGGAGAGACCGTTAAAGAATTTTAAGTAGGGCACTGAAATCATCTAATTTGAATCTGAGACTCTTGTAATCATGTGGATAATGGATTGGAGCAGATGAGAGTGAACATAAGGAGGTCAGTCAGGGTCACTGCAGTGATTCCCAAGAAGACTGGGTGGGAGTAGAAGGTTGGGGGGACTCCTCAGCACCGCAGACGCCACAGATTCTCACTTCAGAGCAGGGACTGGCAGTGTTTCTCCTCTGGCTCCTATCATAAGACCAGCTGAGAGAAACTACATTTACAGACAGTTGTCCATAGGATGCCTACCTATGTGCTTCTGTAGGTTTTCTGAGTAGTGTCCTTGAATTAATTACATTTGAAAGTCATTAGCTGAACCCTCTGAAGAAAAGTCTATGGTGAGTTTGATTATAATAACAAAAAACAAATTTTTACATTTGCTTTGAATTTGTTTTTGGACACCTGGTTAACAGGCTGCATGTATCTTATATAAGATCTCATGTTATATATAATCCTTTTTAGGATTTAAAATGAAGGAAAGAATTTTCAAAACGTGGAGTCGTTCTTTTTATTTGAAAATTAAATTAGAAAACCTAACTTTGCTTTGGTTGTCATACAGCTCACACTTATTTTTCTCCCTAATAATCAAAAGTACTAATTTTACCCTCAATGAAGAGATGCGGCTTCCTTCTCTTATATATTTTTAACTGCTTTTTAAGAACATAAGTGTCTTTTACTGTAAATTGACTCGTGTTCATCTTAGAAGTAGCTAATGTATAAATATGAAATAGGTGTCATATTCATGTTTCTAATTCCTGCAGAACTTTTAAGATACTAAATATTGCACCTTAAGAAATACCGCAAAACAACCCAAAGGGGTAACAAGCTTCAAGAGCAATTGGACTGCTAGTTAAAACACTTGCCCTTAGTATACTCTCAGAGATGGGAAATTATTTCTGAAGCCTCAATGTTGATGTTAGCGCATGGTAACATTTTGATTTACTTAAAGGAGAACTTCCCCTCATCCCCACCCCCGCCATGGGAAATCTACTTTCATAATATTTTGAAATTTTTAACTGTTCAATATAGGTTAATTATTTTTTATCCACCTCCAAAGCATCTTAAAAATTACAGAGACTCAATAGATCTACTTTTCTAAAAAGAACTTACTGTATCTTAATGATATAAAAACATAATGTACTTACTACACCTAATCTAAGTCAGAAAACTACTACATGCCTGTGACTTATTTTTAATGTAACCACATGAAGCTTTTGTAGACATAATAATCCCAAATTCTCAAAAACAATTCTAGAAAGAATTGTTTCAACATAAACATTTCAATACATTTTAAGTGTCATTTAATTTTGGTTAAGAGAATTCAGCATAAACAGCTTATGAGTTGGTATGCTATATATTTCTCTTTGATTATATAGCCCAGAAGATGACAAGTAATGGTGTGTAACCAGTCATTGTGAGAGGGACATCATCCTTAACGTGTATAGACCACCTTCCATACAGGCCGACATCTAGCCTGAATTTAGGCTGCAAATATTAGTTGGGTACTTCAAACAGCCATGTCTTATAATAACATCTGAAGTTTTGCTCATCCTGTTTATAATTCACTGTCAACTAAATGATACTATGGCACAGGTGCTTTTAAGTTAACACAGTTTGAGAAGAACTAAACAATGTATCATCAGCCCTGACTTCCTGATCATTCTTTCTTTCCCAAAATAATGCTATTGCTGCAGTGCTTGGAGAGTGTGCTCCAGACCCTGAGAGGGCACTGAGCCCCCAATGGCCTCACACTTATCAAGCTGCCTGTGTTCATGCTGAGCTTATCCAAGTCCTTCTTGCACCTGATTCACCCTTCAAGGGGCTTGGTTTTCCTTTTCTTTCCTGAACAAGTTATTAGAAAGAAGCGGCATAGAAAGCTATGGAAGACTGAAAGAAGAAAGGAAGTAGTCTTCCTCCAACTAATACTAGGTTTCCTGAGAGAGTAAACTTCACAGACTCCTCCTGGTGTGAGAAGCCAGTCCTACTTTTGTTTCTCCTACACACACACACACACACACACACACACACACACACATGCCCCTACCTTCTGTCACTTGCCCACGCAGGATCACGAAGCCCCTAGGTGCCACCTGGAACTCCATCTAGGAGCTACATGCATTAGGAACATCTCTCCTTCTGAGCCTCTACACCCATTTTCCTCTAGTCTAATAACGGTTTCCTGGGTCATCTTTGCTCACCCGGAATGGATGAGAGCAGGCTCTTGTCCTTGGACTTTGTTCTGAGGAACATTGGTCCTACACACATATCACCGCAAGTATAACCGTTTTGTCTTACTGGCCAGGTTCTTCAGCCAGGACTCCGTTTTGTTTAACAATACATATTGAAAAGTATGCTACAACATATATACAGATTTCATTCTGCTATCATTATCATCAAAGTAACATTACAACACACACTGCAGTGTATGTGGCCTGGTCCTTACTTCCCGTCCCTCCTGCACTTGGATAACAACGTGGCTAAGTTACCTCTCTGATCTCACCCTGGACAGCACTTCTTCCGGCCCATTACCAGTTCTATTTCTCCTGCTGAGCCTTTTTTGCATGTTATTTGATCACATTTCATGCAAATCCCTGTTGAAATGACCATTTATTTTTGTTGTAGGAAAAATAGGCTGTTTCCTCGGTATTCTAATTTATTGTTCACAGTTCAAATTAAAGAGCTTCTATGGATCTTTTTTTAGGTCTTATATTACAGAACACACCATTTAAATGTTGAAAATATTGGTATTGTGGTTTTTCAAATACACAAAATAGTTCTCCAACTCTCTGGGAGAGGTCATAGTTTTATAAATGCTAACTTTTGTAATGGGAAGGGGGAAGAGAATCATATGCTTTTCTGATGCTACCTGTGTTGAGTTTTATCTAATACCCAAAGGTCATTTAGACTAGAAAAAATATTTCTGACTGGAGCATCGGTGGTAGAAATAACAGTTAAAACTTTCTTACTTCTGCTCCCAAGGCATCTTGCCTCTTTACCCTTATTTAGACATTGCTTAAGTATTTAAAATGGAATTAATTGTACCATTCAAAAAAAGAGAAAAACTGCAAGTATGAGAAAGGAGAAAATGTTGCCCTAATAGGACTCAAGAAAACATAATTGCCACTGTGAGAGGGAATTGTTGATAAAGGCAAGAAAGCATTTAAACTATCAAGCGGTGAATCTGCCTGCGGGAAAGGGGGTGAGAAGCAGGCAATGAGAAATTGTTACTATGGTAGAGAAATACTTTCTTGGAACTTAAGCAGTAAACTGCATCAAAAGGCATTAAGTGCATCAAAACACAAGGGTGTCTGAAATAGTTTTTTAAAAAGCACGTGAAATTCATGAAAATTAAATTAATTGAAGGATTAAGAAATAGACCAAGTGAAAAGTGCTATGTGATAGCACTTTTACCTTAATTCAGTTTTCTTTTAATAAGAGTATTAGAGAGAATAGTAAACTGAATATATATAACCCAAGGTATAAGTTAAATTAAGCCATAGAAAAAGAATGCACTCTGCAACCATTTATCAAATATTAAAAGGACATAACTGGTATTTGAATACAGCTTCTTAAATTTTTTAAACCATTTTAAGGAACACATTTAATGTGACTGTGAGAGCCAGTTATGAAACAAAGAAACATTAATTCAAGTCAGATGCAAGATTTCTTCCAACTGCCAATTTCAATGTTCTAGAAAAAAACACATTGGTTCAACATAAAGTCTTTCTTGCACCTGATTCTCAAGTAGCAGTCAGCTAAAAGAGTTTGATATTTTTGAACAATTTGTTCTCGAGAAAAAACGGCATGCTAGATGATGACCAAATAGCAAGAAAATTCAGCAGAAAGAAGAAACTCTTCAGGTAATGCTCAAGGCCATTAGACTCCAGCCCTTTCCCAGATGTGAGTCCGAAAGGATAAGCAGCCTTCAGTCAGCCTCACAAAGTCCAGACAGTGAAGGTCCCTGACAGATTCACATGCCTTATTACTTAATTAATCCACAAAACACTTTTCTAAGGAGAGCTTTACAATTTGCCCCAGGTTTACACTGAGAAAAATGGAGCCTTGAATAAATTCGCACAACATAAAACTGGGAGAAATGAAATGTAAGCAAGAGGTCTCCAACTGAAAATCTTATATCTTTCTAATTTGCTATCTAAAATTTATCTTAGTATCCTATATCCCCTAACAGAGAGATAATCTAAAATTGGCAGAACTTTGGGAGGGCTCTTTATGAGATTATTCATTAGGGAGAATCTAAAATAATTCATCACATAGAGGTAAAAAATAGAAAGTTACATGCTGTTGAGTTATTTTATTTGACACAGGGCCAGACAAGCTTTGAATATATAAAATGCAATTTTCATCTGCGGCTTTTTTCTCCATAGTTTTTCTCACACATTTATTAAATTGATTGATCACAGGTGTGCATAGCAACATAAACCTGTTATTTTAAGTTTAGCATCTATAAACAGTAGCAAGATGTCATTCAGTGGAAGTCTGGGGATTTCTCAGTATCTCTTATAATATCTTGAAAGATAGCCAATGTGTTTTGCCTCACCTTGCTTTACCTAAACTGAGAACAACATGTTTTAAGCACGTGCCTCAATCTTCTACAAGCAGAGACCTGAAATAAAAACATGAGTAAGAGAAATGCATAAAAAGTGACTTTCCCTTCATGTGCTCTATATAGACTCCTAAGACAGGGTGAAAGAATTCTCCATTAGTCAAAGAAAATAATTAAATAAGACATTAGTGACTATTTTTATAACTGCCAATTTATACTTCTTACTCCCTTCAATTAAAATAGTGCGGTGCTGGCATAAAAAAAAAAAAAAAGGCTCATAAATCAACTGAACAGAATAGAGAGCCCAGAAATAAACCCATGCCTACATGATCATTTAATCTATGACAAAGGAGGAAGAATATACAATGGGGTGAAGATAGTCTATTTAATAAAGGTGTTGGGAAAACTGGATAGGCAAATGCAAAAAAATGAAATGACCACTTTCTTACGATGTATACAAGAATTAACTCAAAATGGATTAAAGACTTAAATGTAAGACCTGAGATCATAAAACTCCTGGAAGAAAATATAGGCAGTAAACTCTGTGACATCACTCTTAGCAATATTTTTTTGGCTATGTCTTCTCGGGCAAGGGACACTAAAGAAAAACTAAAGAAATGAGACTACATGAAACTAAAAAAAATTTCTGTACTGAAAAAGAAACCATAGGAAAAAATAAAAAGACACCCTAATGAATGGGAGAAGATATTCACCAATGATCATCCAATAAGGGGTTAATATCCAAACTATATAATGAACTCATACAACTTAACACCAAAAAGCAAACAAACAATCCAATTAAAAAATTGGATTAATACTGTGAAGGACCTAAATAGGCATTTCTTCAAAGAGGACATACAGATGTCCAATAGGCCTATGAAAAGCTGTTCAACATCATTAATCATAAGGGTAATTCAAATTAAAACCACGCTGAGATAGCAACTCACACCTGTCAAAATGGAGTCTTCAATGGCCTTTAAAAAATAATATTTATTTATTATGGCGACATTGGTTAACGAAATCCAGTAAGTTTCATCTGCACACCTTAACAGTAAGGCATATATATATTTACACTGTGTGTTCACTTCCCATAGTTAGATTTCTTTCTGTCACCACATATTTGACCCTCTTTACCCTGTCAATGGCCTTTTTAATAGTTGGGAAAAGGTGACAGTTGCCCGAGGCCTAATATCTTAAAAGTTAGAAACTCCAGAGTAAACTATTCTCTACTCCCCACCAAGTGACTTTCTCACACTCACCCAGGCTCCTCAGAATATACCAGGAGAACAATTAATTTTCAGAATTTTCCCAGAGTAGGAGAGAGAGAGAAGTATACAAATTGGATAATAATGAAGTAAAAGGAGACAGGTAGAAAATTTTCTGTAAGAATCAAAGAAATAAGCAATCTTGGCCTTCTAATAACCTTCAGTAACTTCCAGTTCTCTTTATTTTTTCCTCTGATCCATGTGTCCCCTCCCACCTCAGAAGTGAAATAGAAATAGCTACAAGTGTGAAGGGCCCAAATAGTTTTGTCAAAACTTGTTTTTAAGTCATTCAATTTTTAATAAAGTAGTAATACTTCAAGTTCCAAGTTCCATATAACTATTTCTTAAGTCAAAAGAATCTGAACATGAATAATAATCACTGAATTCTTACATACCTTTTACATGCAAAATATAGTGGGGGGAATATTCATTGAGATGATTATGGAGAGTGAACCTTAAGAGATATGAACTATATAATTAAGTTTCCAATCAAATAGACTAGCAGCCAGCAATTTGCCACAGGCCATTCACATTTGATTCAAAGACTAGAGTCACTAAGTAGTACCATTTAGAAAATTAAAATTGTCCTTTGATTTAATTTGATGTGGTAGGAAAAGGCCTAGCATACATTTCATTCCTGTAAACAATATCATTTAGAAAGCCTCATAATTTTCTACAGAAATTCTACAAATGGGACTATAGTTTATTAAAATGTCATTTTAGTAAAGATGTAGAATTCAAGCTTTTGAAAAATTACATCATGTTTCTCCTTAAGAGAAATTTAATCATGATCAATATTAAATTTAATCATGATTTAAAAACTCCCAGTGGGTAAGCTTATTTTTAAGAGTAAAATATTCTGTCCTGACAGTGAATTAACTATTTCCACTATAACGTTTACTAAGTAAATGATATCTCACTGCCAATTCTCATGTTCTTCAAACAGGGAAAAGAAGTCCATTTCAGTCACAGACAGCACAGAATTTTCTCCCACATTCCAAGAGATTTAAGAATATGGAGTGGAAAGAAAATACCATATAGTAAAGAAGAGGAACAGAAGCTAACTTATATTTCAAAAAAACACCAGTTTAAGGAAACACAATTTCCTAAAGTCATTAATTGACATGGCACTCAAATGATCGGGGGCAGGAGGGGGAGCATGGCTGTGCACTCTTGTTTATGTCCTATCACAAAATTACTCAATCAACTAGGAAAGTGAACCAATATTATTTTTATTAGGAAAGGCTCAAGAGAGAATTCTTATCCATATGTCTGGTTGGCTACTATGCTGCAAAGAATGGACTTCATTTCATTGATTATATTTTTATTTAAAGTAAGTGGCCTAATAATTAGGTACTGGAGAGGAGCTCCAAATTCCAGAGAAGTCACAGCTCAGTTCTCTTCATCTGAAACTTCTAGTCCAAATGTATATTTTGGAACATTACTTCTCACTTGATAATTAGTTCAGTGATGGACTATTCACAAATACCTGGAGGTCACTGTGAGTGGATTCTTTGGTTCTATTAATAAGAAAGTAAAGTAGTTACCTGGTTCCTGTGGCCATGTAGTTAACTTATCCCTATCATTGAAATTGGAAAAGAAAAAAGAAATTATAAGTCTAAGACTCATTCTCATCTGTCTTCTCCTCACTTATCTCCTTCACCTTGATGGGTAATGACTGCCCGTAGACCTTGCAATGGAATAAGTACAATTAATTCAAAGTAATCATAAATCATCCCTTTAAAATCATAAACTGATGAACCTTTAGCTAGACTGAGAGAGCTGGAGGGGATTCAAAAATCAGTAAAGAAAGAGGAGACATTAAAATCAATACTAGAAATACATAGGATTATGAGAGACTACTATAAACTGTGATAGGTCAACAAATCAAATAACCTAGAAGAAATGGATAAATTCTTACAAACATTCAAGGATACAAACATATCCAGACTGAATTGAGAAGAAATAGAAAATCTGAGTAGACATAACAAGTAAGGAAAATGAATTAGTAATCAAAAACCTCCCAACAAAAGAAGCCCAGGACCAGAGGGTTTCATTGGCAAATTCTACCAAACATTTAAAGAAGAATTAATGCCAATCCTTCTCAAACTCTTCCAAAAATTGAAAAGAAGTTCACACTCCCAAACTCATTCTATAAAACCAGCATCCTGTTATCAAAACCAGATAAGGACACTATATGGAAAGAAAACTATGGACTAATATCCCCAATGAATGTAGATGCAAACATTCTCAATGAAATATTAGCAAACCAAATTCAACAATATATTAAAAAGACTGTGTATTGTAACCAAGTGAGATTTATCCCTAGAGATGCAAGGCTGGTTCAACATATGCAAATTAATATATTGATATATGATGATAATAGAATGATAAAAATCATATTATCTCAGTAGAAGCAGAAAACTCATTTGACAAAATACATGACACCTTTTTATGATTAAAACTCTCACCATATTGGGGATAGAAGGAATGAATCTCATCATAACAATGGCTATATATGACAAGCCTACAGCCAACATCATACTCAAGGGTGAAAAATTGAAAGCTTCTCCTCTAAGATTATGCATAAGAGGAAGGTGCCCATTTTCACCACTCCTTTCAACATAGTACATGAAGTCCTAGGTATAGCAATTGGGAAAGACAAAGACATACAAGGCATTTAAATTGAAACAGAAGTAAAATTGTCATTATTTACAGATAATATAATTTTATACATAGAAAATCCCAAAGACTCAATCAAAAAAAAAAGCAGTTGAACTAATAAATAAGTTCAATAGAACTATAGGATATAAAAATCAACATACAGAGATAAGGTGCATTTCTCTGTACTAACAATGAAACATCTGAAAGAGAAATAAAGAAAACTATCCCATTAGCAACAGCATCAAAAAATTAAAATACTTAAGAATAAAACTAACCAAGAAAGTAAAAGATCTGTACTATAAAAACTATGAGACCTTGGTAAACGAAATTGAAGAAGATGTAAACAAAGGAAAAGATATCCTGTGTTCATAGACAAGAATTAATATTGTTAAAATGTTTATACTACCAAAGCCATCTGATTCCATGCAATCCCTATCCAAATTCCAATGGAATTTTTTACAGAAATAGAACCAATGGTCTTAAAATATCCATGGAACCAGAAAAGACTCCAAATGGCCAAAGCAAGCATGAGAAAAACAATGCAAGAGGCATCACACTTTCTGATTTCAAGCTATACTACAACGCTAGTAATACAAACAATATAGTACAAACATAAAATAGCCATAAATCAATGAATAGAGAGCCCAGAGATAACCCCTCATATATATGGTGTCAAATAATATTTGATAGGGGGAGCCAAGAGCACTCAATAGGGGAAAGATAATCTCTTCAACAAGCAATAATGTGAAAATAAATAACCTCATGCAGAAAAATAAATATTGAACTCCTGTTTCATACCACTCACAAAGTTTAACCCAAAGTGGATTAAAGACTTAAACATAAGACATGATACCGTAAAATTCCTAGAAGGAAATACAGAAGAAACTCTTTGACATTGGACTGGGCAATGATTTTTTGGTTCTGACAACTAAAGCACAAGCAACAAAAGCAAATAACAAGTGGGTGACATCAAACTCAAAAGCTGCACAGCAAAAGAAACTATCAACAAAATGAAAAGCAAGTAATAGAAAATATTTGCAAATCATGGGTTTGATAAGTGGTTAATGTCCAGAATACATAAAGAAATCACACAACTCAATAACAAAAGCAATCTGGAAAAATGTGCAGAGAAACTAAATTGCCATTTTCCCAAAGAAGACACCCAATGGCCAGTGGCTATGTGAAAAGATGTGCAACATCACTCATCACAGAAAAACACAAATCAAATCACAATGAGCTGGGGAACATGGAAGAGGGAATACAGCTAGCATTATTATGATGGCTAGGTGGAGGGTCAGGGAGGGAGGGAGCAACTGGGGGGATAGTTTAATGGACATTATAGATGTCTAACCAATGTACTGTATAGTTGAAATTGATTTAAATAAATAAATTTATTTTAAAAAAACACAACGAGCTATCACCTCACATCTGTTGGAATGGCTAGCATCAAGAAGACAAGAATTAGCAAGTGTTGGCAAGGATGCAGAGATAAGGGAACCCTTGTGCACTCTTGGTAGGGATGTAATTGATTCAGTCATTGTGACAAACAGCGTGGAGTTTCCTCAAAATAAAAAACAGCACTATTGTATGACCGACCAGATCTACTTTGTATATATATCCAAAGGAAACGAAATAATTATCTCAAGGAGATAATGCATTTCCATGTTTATTGCAGCATTATTCTCAATAGCTAAGAAGATATAGAAACAGCCTAAGTGTCCATCAATGAATGAATGGATAAAGTTGTGTATATGGATAAAGAAATCACTGTATACAGATAGAATGAAATATTATTCAGCCATGAGAAAGAAATCCTGCCATTTATGATGACATGGATAGACCTCAAAGGAATTATTATGCTAAGTGAGACAAATATTGTGTGATATAACTTATGTGTGAATCTAAAAAAGCCAATCGTAAAAACAGAGAGTAGAATGGCAGTCACTAGGGGTTTGGGGGCTGAGGGAATTGGGGAGGTGCTGTTTAAGGTACATCTACAAGCAGCAGATAAATAAATCCTAGAGATCTAATATACTGCATAATGAGAATAGATAATAACAATGTATCATAAACTTCAAAGTTGTTGAAAGACTAGATCTTAATTGTTCCCAAGGGGAAAAAAAATAATACCATTTGCTAGAGGTGTTAGCTAAAGCTATGGTAGTAATCACATTGCAACATAACAATGCCAGATCGACATATTGTACAGCATAAACTTACACAACGTTATATTCAATTAATTTCAATAAAAGAAAAAGAAAATTGTGATTTGATTACAATTATCTACATTGACATAAATATCAGACATGAGTAGAAAGAAATGAAGTAGAACATGAATTATTAGTGTTCCAAGGCATTTTAAAATTCTGCTTGACAGCTCACATTTTTTACATTGCTATAAATCTTAATTTTAGTCCAGCACACATCCTAGCCCACTCATATATATTAATAACCACATTCCTGTCCCTGTCTTGGATTCCATATTTATGATGAAAGATGGTAACCATACAATAACTAAATATGGGTAAATATCTAATGCCAAAGCATCTCTTGTACTGAAGAACATATTTAATTTAGTAACATTTGTCTCATGCTTACAAATCTGCAATTCTGGAAATAATAGGTAAAGTCTATTTTTTCTAATGGTTTTCTTTCATGCTGTTTCATTCTTGGCAGATTCATCATCTGAATTAACAGCTCCTCAAATTGGGGCCAGGATTAATTTTATTTTCAAAAGCTGTAGATGCTATACTTTAGAAGAGGAACTTCATGTCAATATCATTAATAGCTCGTCGTCACCCCTTATGAAATGTCAGAGTGATGCTCGGTGGGGGCGGGTGGGTGCGGAATCACAAACCAGGAATATTGACCCTATTTTACCAAGAAGGGGAAACAATAAGTCGCCTTTGCTCAATATTGCTCATCACACAGAATGTCCTCCCCCAGGCCCCCTTTTCTTCTTCACTACAGAGAGACTGCAGGAAACATTCCATAGCATCCAGAATGTCAATAATAGCATCATGAAAAGACTGAAGGACATCCCCTAAATTGCAAGTGGTGGTGGGTGGACAGTGGAGGCTCCAGGTGGGGCTGGAGCAGCAGGTAGCAGCAGAAAAACAAGCAGCAACACAGGCTGCCCTAGAGAAGGCGTTAAAAGGGGAGAAAAAGGACAAAGAAGAAGAAACCAAAAAGCCCAAAACAAACCTCCTATTCTGTAAATATACGAGATGGAGGGGTGGGGGAAATTGAAAAGATTGCATATACTTTTTAAGAAATGAAGGGAACCAAAGTTTTGCCACTCTTAAGCTGCTTTTGGGAGGGATATTGATTTTAAAGTTTACTGAGAAACAAAAGACTCAAAAAGAACTATTGACCCTCCCCCTCCTTGCCTAATATTCAAATGGAAAGACCTAATCCAGGAAGGGAATTTTAAGGATGTTGGTTTAGCCTGATCTGAATTAATTTGGGTAAATAGTGAAGCCTCAGGCAGGGCCTGTTAGCTAGATACCCCCTGTGACCCATTGCTTCTGAGTTACCTAGCAAGAATTTGTCCGCCATGTGTGGTCCGCTCTTCCTCAACTACTTATAAACACCCATTCTCATTTCTGAAATCTACGACTGCAATGCTTCACATTTCTCCTTTATCCAAAATGTCGTATTTACCCAATGCTGACTCACTGTCTTTAGAATTTTTATGCATATGTGAATTCTCTATGTGAATGTATTAAAATTAGATTGTCTCCTGTTAATCTGTCTCTGCTAATTTGATTATTAGCACAGCTAGAAGAATTTGGAATCTGTGAGAAAAGTATGAATTTTTTAGCCCCCACAAATACCATTAAAGAAATGTTCAGACATGAATTTATAATATTCTCTCCACAGTTCTCCACTTATTATTAATACAAGATTAAGAATGTCGTACTATATGGAATCTTCCATTAAGCACAGGAAATTAGCTACCAACATTACAAAAAGTCATAATTCACCCTCAATAACTTTGGCCCAGAGCATAATTTCAAATGGTAGCAATCACCTATTTGTATGTCAAATATATGAAACTAAAGATTACTGTAATAACTAAATTAGACTATAATGAATGTTTACTTAGTAGATAGTAGCTTTAGAAATGACATTTAAAAAATAAACTTTGTTTTTTGTTTTCTTCTTTAGAGAAGCTTTATTTTCTTGGCATACAGACATAAAAATGACCTTTGCCCACTAATAGAACAGTTGAAGATATCAAAATTATATTACAATTTGTGTTAAGAGAACAATAATGAAGACATATCAAATATCTTAATCTTGGGAACATACTGGTAGAAGAAAGGTATTCCCAGGCCCAATAATATTTGATTTATAATTTTTAAGTTTATTGATATAGAATATTATTAAATACCATTTCACTTTTTCTATGTTTGCTTTTCAACCTTAAAGAAAAATAACACCTAGAATTTTAAACAAAGTATCTCCCCTTCTGAAACTGACCCCCAACAAAGCAGTAGAGTATGGATTTGGATATCTTTCCATTTCTATAGCCTTAAAATTGTGTTCTCCAAATTCCAAGGATTCCACAGGCATGTTTCAGGATTTCTATTAATGTTTGACTTTAATTTCTTATATATATTATATATATATATGTATGTATGTATATATGTATGTATATGTATTAATTTACTTGTAATTAAAAGCCATGTATAGCTAACACATAGTAGAAAGCTTTAGCTCACTGGTGATTTGTATTCACTGACTTATACTATGACTCTTTATTTTGGAGTGAACTTGTAATTAATCACTTGCCATTTCTCCACATATATGTAAAAGTTGTGTAAATACATCATTTACTGCAATGGTTGTCCATCTGCAACAGCCTTTTCTTTTTAAATTCAAGGCAGAGCTTGCACACTGATAAATATCAAACATGCCAGAACTTCCATGATGCTTATTTATGTTCCAAGTATGGCTCAGGTGAAACTGTTCATGCATTCAACCCATGAAGCAATAGCATAAAACATAAGTTTATGTCTTATTTTTCCTAGATATTATGTTATGAATAGTTTAAGTACTTACTAAATTATTTCTTGAATGACTTTTTAAACTTTTTAATAGTTTCTTCAGTGATATGAAATAATATTTCTTTAAAGCAATTACAGTTTTATTTATTACTGTGGTCAAATAAAAATTATTATACAGAAAAGTACTAATTCTAACTATGATAATATCTTTAAAAAATATTGATAATAGTAGATGAGTTATCTATTTTACTAAGGTTCGGTCTTTAAAATGTGGACTTTTCTGAGATAGTTATGGGCAATGAGGTACGGAATTTACTAAGCTAAAAGTCACTGTTTCCCGGAGGGCAAGATGTCAGCTCAAGTATATCAAATAAAATGATGTTCTGGTTTTCTGATAGAGCACATCATACCTTAGCTGAGTATCTCTCATTATAACACATCTGAATTCATTTCATTATCTTACTAATAATTTTATCAACCTATATATGACTTTGGCTTATAAAAACAAACAATACAATGACTTTAACTTTAAAAAAATCAAAATTATTTTGTACTTTGTGCTCTTTTTCTGTTTCCGGAAACCATTTAGGATGCTGTACCACATTTATTTATTATGCATTCTTAGGCTTCTCTTGGCTATGACAATTTCTCAGACAATAAGTAATGTTAGACCATAGTAATGTTAGCTTATTATTGTGGTGTTGGTTGATGTTTGGATCTACTTTCTTGCACAAAAATATGGAATTTTAAAACATTTTCCCCACTATTTTATACATTGAGGATAGCACATGATCTTACTTGTCAGTTATACCAAGGCCTTTTATAATAGACTCACAATAACAACCTGCTGACATTAATAAATTTGTAGATTCTTCTCAAAAGGATTTCATGCTGTATGTTTATTGGAAACCTAAATCTGGCAGTAGTCAATACATTTGTATGACAAATGCACTTTAATTTGTTATAGCTGTTTAGTACTCAATAGCATTTTCACAGAAGGCAAAAATCATTTATTTTATGTTTTAGTCTTCACAAAAACCATTAAGTCCTGCTATTATTAACTGTTACTTAGAGAAGAGAAAGGGAAGTTCGGAGATTTGCCTAAGCCACAAGAGTATATAGAGCAAGTTGTAAGATGAATCTAGAACCCTGTCATCCTTGCTCAATTCCAATGTCATTTCTATTACAGACTACTATTCAGTCTTACAAAGAGTCTACCCTAAATTCAAATGTTATGCTGAGATTTTTTGCCTCACCTTAAGAGATTCAGGTTATTAATACCATAAAAATTACTGCGACATTAAGATACATGTTAGTCAAGCTTAAAAGCAAAAATATAGAATAAGAAGAAAGATCCATGTAATTTTCAGATCTAGTCCCTATCATTAACATACACTTATTTCTATGTCTCTATATTGAAGAGTTTTAAAAATATTTTAATGATAAAATATTTCAAATATGGGTAAAAACTGTATTCCATGTATAACTCAAATAACTAATTTTTTATAATCTAAAATTATTTGAAATATAACCCCCTTCAATTTTTCTCCTAAAGTTCATTTTGTACAATTTTCTAAAAATTAGAATTACTTTAACAATGTTTATGTAAATACATTTTCATATAATAAATTTATTTTTTAAATTAGTCATCATTATGTAATTTACAACAGCATCTTTTAAAGTATTTTGTCTGTAAAATAATATTCATATAAAAACAGCATTTCTTATATTCTACCAAATAGTGAGTTATTTAAATTTTTAAAAAAGGTAAAAAATGATTAGTAAAGAGACATTCAATTTCAGATAATATGCTACCTCATATTGCACACTTTCTTTTCCTGAGGTTGATGATATTAGGATAATTCCTATTATGAAATTTTATGCAGGCCAACAATCTCCACATGTTCCCTGGCCTCATATAAATGGGGGATAAATACTTTTTATGTGAAATAAAATTTCCTATAACATGTGAGTCTTATTTGATACTCTTACCTAAACTGACATTGCAAATCCATCATTATCTGGGTATATCCTACTGTTTTAGCCTTACATCTTAATTTTTCACTTCTGGACACATTATAGTCTAATCAAACTGTAATGCTCTATTTCTTGAACATACTTCTCATGTCTGTGCTTTTAAATAGAACTTTTCCACCATCCAGGCTATTCTTCCTTCATCACTGCATGTGAAAATTCTGTTCTTCCTTCAAGGGCTATTTTTTTTTGACTCTCTCTTACACTCACCTCCCACAGAAACACTACCTGAAGAAGAGAGGTAGGAGTGGCAAAGAATGAAAATAATATTCATTTAATAAGAAATGTTTGAAGGCATGATGCTAAGCGATTTACATATGTTAATTTAGATAATAAAATTTTATCTTACTGTAGTTTTTTTAATATATAATTTCTACTTTCTATTTTAATGTTTGTATCAGCCTGCTGGATTGCTCCTTATGAGAAGAATTCTCATCTAATTTTCAAGAGCCAATTTAGTTATCCCTATACTATTCAATCTTGGCCAAATTTCCAAGTAGTTTTGCATTCTCCTTAATTTAACCCCATACCTTTGTATACCTCTACCAGAGTTTTTAATCATAATATAGCATAATAGCTTCAACTTATTGAATGTTCTAAGTAAAAGTTGTAGGTGCTAAATTGTCAAAGCCTAACAAAGATTCTATGATATAAATATTAACATTACTCTCATTCTATACTTGAAATTACTGAGGTCCCAGGTAAGTAATCAGCTTGTCTAAGGTCACTTAACTAGCTAACCTTGGTTTGTCTGGCTCCAAATCCTGTGTTGAATAAACGCATTTGTAAAATGAGTTCCAGATTTGCAAGAGTTCATCGCATCGCTATGACTGTCCAGGAAGGAGTGGGCTCAGATACCCACCAGTGACATATGACTTTTACTAGCCTCTGCAATTCCTGATGGACCTGGCAGACAGTGCCCAACTGCTGCTGGTGCTGGACACAAATGAACCAACCATTCTTCCTGTATCTAAATCATACTTTTTGTTTTGTCAAGAGAGTTTGAATTGTATTCACCGTATATTTTTATCATCTTGTATTATATTTACTTAAAGAAATGAAGATGAAGATTTGTCTTATTTAATATTGATCTGTTCTTTTAAAAATGTTCATAAGTGTATAAAGTAGACCGAGGTTGTATTTTATAAAGAACTTCAATATCTCTAGAGAAAATCTTCAACTAAAAGTTTCCCTAACATCAGAACAATATTTTCCTCATTTTTTAACATTTACAGAAAGACTATTGGATATAAGAAATTACAATATATCAAAGATACCAGCTCTGCCCTTTTCCTAATTTTGTTAGAGTCTTTCATATATACCATAGCTTGGAGTTATAGAGAAGTGGGTCGCACATTTTAAAGTCATTCAAATATCTTGGAAATTTAGGGAGTTGCCCCTCCAAATAGGGCATCCATTTACTCTTAGAGAGAAGGTATTAAATATAGAGTCACAAAAACTTAGAGTTTTAAATAAGAAGTACTAAATCTCCTAAGTATGATTAGAAACCTATCTTCTGTATCCTGACCACAAAAATACACGTGCTTTGTTTCCTCAATGAATCTTAGTGTTTTTACCATGTTCTTTAGCAAAAGCTGTGGCCCAGCTGTGCCCCATCCTCTGCATGACTCTCAAAGGCAGATGGGAGAGAATCAGGGAAACTCATACTTTCTTCTCTTTGTGAAATTTTCCTTTCTCCCAGGAAAGCTTATTTCTTAACCTATACCATATTACAATGTGGAATTATTCCCAAGTCCTGCAGCATGATGGATGGAGACCTAAAGGGTTGGATTTTACAAGAAATACTATTATTTCCTCACCATATGTCAGTTCAGTTCAATTCAATGAACATGTATTGAATATTTGCAACAAACAAGCCATTATACTTGCTAAATTACAATCCAATTGTAGAAAACTTAGAAAATCAGTATTTAATTAGGTAAAAGAAAGATATTATCTGATGTAAAATAGAGCCACAGTAGCTAATTCCAAATAGCTGAAGGAAACTTTGCCAAGGAAATGGATTTGAGTGAGCATTGAATAATATAAAAGAAGAAATTCAACGGGTACAAGTATTCCAAGAGTTATAAACAACCTGAGCAGAAGCACAGGGGAAAGCTGTTTCTGAAATAGTCAGAAGTTCTGTGTGATTATAGATAAAAATTTCTGAAATAATGTAAGGAGGCTGAAAGTATGGATTAGTCATATATGTTTATATGAATAAGTGAGTTATATGTTTTTTTACATTTTCTTAGGAAATATAGAAAAAAAAAACTAACCTCTTTCTCTCTTTGCATAATGCATAGACCCTCCCCAAACAGATGTCTGGTCTAGGTTAATGTTACCTGGTCATAATCAATACCATATGAATTATCACAAATTATTTCACTGAATTCTAATAAAAGCACCTCTTCCTCTGACAAGCAGAATGCCAACTTGCAGGGTCATTTAATTTCAACTCTTAAAGTAACTATATCCATGGAAGTTTAAATCCGAATAAAATTTCTAGAGAGCAACTTAACATGTATCAAAGAGAATAAAAATGCTCATAACTCAGACATAGTTGTTCCAAATCCAGAAATTTTCCCCAAGAATTAGAAGAATGCACAAAGGATAACAGGGTATTTTTTTATAGAGCTATTACAATAGATTAGAAACAACCTACATATCACACATTAGAAAATGGTTTTAAAATAATGGGACATCCATACAACTGAGTATTACATATCCATTTTTTTCCAAAAAAAAAAAATCACACTTTTGAAGAATAGTTAATGTACAAGTGTCTTTTGAAGAATAGTTAATGTATAAGGTTCATAAAACAGATAGATACAAAGCTGAGTTTAAAAGTCCAATTATTAAATACAGGGAGAAAAGGAGATTTAAAAAAGAGAGAAGCAAAGACAAGACATACAACAAAAAGGAATATACTCAAAGTTTAGAATTATCTCTAGGCTATTTGATTGCATATGGTTTTTAATGTTGTCTATCCTGTATGAAGAATTGTCTACTCATGTTGCTTTTTACAGGAGAAATAGTATAACTCCATCAAGGGAAGAGTCTCTTAATAATGTTGGATATTTAGGTTATTAATGGGATTTTGGGCTACGGGAGATGAGACCTCCAGTGTGTGTCCTAAAATAGAGTTGGAATTTTACTTGGCATATTTTAAAAGTAGTAATGAGACCATGTAAAAGTAGTTGAGAGCTCAGACATCTTCATTTCCTTCTTCCTGTCATAAAAACTGGTTGACTATGACACAAAGAAATATCTTAGTTTCAGAGAAAAAATATTAGCTATCTATTCTAATCTAGCTGTTTATCATTGCAGACAACATAATCATGGTGGAAAACTAAAAACCTTAACAAAAAATTAAATGGTGGGCAAACATGATGAGATTGGAGGGGGGGGAGGAGAAATGCCTTTTTAAAATAAGTTGTAAGCAAAATTGATTTTTCTTCTTCACTGGCTTTGTCAAACAGCTTACCATTTAGCCTCAAATAATGTACTTTATTGCTTTATATAACAAATGTCACTTCACACAAGAATGCCAACCTTGCCTTTTCGATCTCTTGACAAAATTCAACTTATATGTGTCTTGTAGACTCATAAATTTTTTTTCTCTGAAGCTCTGCCAGCCCACTGTATTGCCTTGGGGATTGACTTTTACTATGCACATAATATTAAAAATAGATTGATTTTGGTGAGATTGGATTTTCCTTTTCAATACTTGTTTTTATGTTTAAGTGAGTCAAGACAACACCTGTCATACGTAGGAGCAGGAGGACCATTTTGTCTGGGTTTCACATTCAGAAAAAAGTTTAGACTTTTGCTGTTAGTCTCAAATGAGTTTATTCCTAATTATTTTATGCTTATATAAATATAACACTTTTTTCTTATTAAAACATTTCATTGTAAATAGAAATGTGGGGGAATAATATTTTCACGTTATTCATAAATCTGTTAAATCTCAGTGGTTCCCTTTGGTCATCATTGTACCCCCATTTCAGGTGACAGCTAAGGTAGTTTTGAGATCCCAGAAGCAGGAGAGTAAGAGCTTGTGCATACATGGCTCTCTGAAGCAATCCTGTACACTGCCCCACTCTCCAGGATTCTGCTCAGAGGGAAAGGAGACAGACAATGCAACATGATTCATTGTATATTGCATTCCTTAAACATGTGGGTTATTCAGAGAAAAGAACAGTGCCCAATATCTTTCCAGAGACTTGAGAAGTGACATCTTGGAATGTTCTTATTTCATACTAAATAAAACAGTAGCATAGAGATTGCTGAAAAGGTTATCCATGGTCACAGATGACCCAAGGCAGCTCAGAATCTTCTGTAGCCTCGAAGAGGAGGAGATAAACCAGCTGATCCTTCTATGTGTTTCCAAGGAGAGGACAAGGTCAGTGGATTCCAAGACATATCAAAGACGAAGCTCAAAAAACCTAAGGAGATGAGCATGGATTGTAATCTGAAGCCCCGGTAAAAATAAGTGTACCTCAGCGTATAACAGCTTGAAGGAGGCTGACACCAGAGAACAAGATAGAAAATCTCGCTTATGCCAATTTAGTAGAAGCTGAGAACTGAGGAACAATACCTTTTCCCAAAGCATACCATCATAACATGAGAACTGACTACATTTTCTGCCTAAATGTGTAATAAAACTAGAAATAGGAATTAAGTTGAACTATAGAAAAATAAAAGTTGCTTTCTGCACATCCAAATTTATAAAATGACTGAGACAAATAATAAATTAATCAAGACTGTTCTCTGTCATCAAAAATAAATAAGGGTTCAAATAGAGTGTTAACTTAAAAAAATTAGTTATTGTTTCTATATCAAACTTGATAGTTGACAATTTTATACTCTAATATATATTTTAAATTATCTACAATTTTTATAACCTGTTTTAAGCATTGCTGATAATCTTGGAACGTGAAAGAGGCCCTGATATCAAGGTAGCCTGATCTTCTATTCTTTCATTGAAAATTTATTTAATTTGGTTAATTGCTATTATCTCATGAAATCTGCTGATATCAATGCAGTATCACCTAGCAACTAGAATGGAATGTTGGTAAAAAGAAACTTAACAGCATTTGTATAAAAGGTTATGTATAAGCTACATATTTGCAGGACCAGATCTCATAAGGAACAGACTAAAAGCTCCATTCTAGAACTGATACAGCAGGAATGGATTAAAATCCATTCTGAACTGGATGAATATTAAAAAGTTAGATATTAGAAGTTATCAAGTTAAACAGAAGATTAAAAAGTTAGATATCTTCATAGAATGAATTCTATATAGGAAAAAATAACCAGCGCATATTATGTTTCTTTCATTTTGGGGAACCCAAATGTGTCATTGTGATATTTACTTCTAGAGCTTCCTAAGAGATCAGTATTTTGCACTGAATCTCATAGGTAATCAGTTTCAAACCCGTTTAGAATCTTGAATTTAGATATAGAGATGCTCTACAATGTTGGCTCTTAGGAACTAATCAAACTGCTGAAAGATACTTTGTGCTAGAAACATTAGTCGCTAGTTACTAGTTAAATTCTGTAAGTGGGATCACAATTTAGTGAAAATGTTCTGTTATGTTCTACCATTTGCTTCAAAAATACATACTTCTGGGGATATCTTAGCTAACCTTTTGTCTGTATACTTTTCCACAAGTTCTCCAGTTAAGGGAATTGATTTCATGAAATATCACTATATTGGTTTCTGTTTCAAGTTTTCCTGTCTGAACACTTAAGAATATCAAAATGAAAAATGTACTGCAAACTCCCTTACTGGCAGCGAATGGTGCATGGTTCTGAAATTTTAAATTTTCTTCATTGATTATTGTTTGAAGAAGCAAAGCCTTATTCCCTACTGGTCTCTTTACTCCAAGCAACCATCCCAATCCTTTACCTTCCATGGAGCAACAAAAGAGGATGTCAAATCAGCTAGACTCTCCTCTGCTCCTCTAGTAATTTTAATACCTTTGTTTCCATGACTATGTGCTTCATTTCCTTCAGCCTTGAGCCACTGATCAAAAGATGCTAAACTGTATTGTGTCATTACAGTGGAAATATTGCTTGGACAGATTCTTGAACTACACATTTCAGCTGATGGGACTGCAGAGTAAAAATGTAGGACTTATATGAATCACAGTCTTAAAATATTTGTAGATCATGTAAGCAAGACCAAAAAATATGTTACGGATGTGCCTCCAAGTGGATGATGTTTACAAAACACCCATTTTTTTTTAAACTCTTACTATTATCTTGGATATATTTATTAGTAGATTATATAATTACTTACAAAAAGGGATTGGAAAATATCTATATATTATGACTCATTATTGATTATTATATTAATGCTGTTATAATGGAGTGTAGTACCCATTAAACAATAGGATTGTGGTAAAAAACCCATATAGATTTGTACAACTCAAAGGAAAAATCTTTTCAATTATGGTAATAATGGTTTCCATGTTTGTTTGATCTCAGACTACCACTGTGTAGCAAAGCTTTATAATAGGTATTTGAACATCCATATCTTTCAGATAATTATCTTTCAGATAATGGTTGACATTCATCTCCACTCATTAATGGAGAGCTATCTTGTCCATGATGTCACTGTCAAATCTGGGAAATTAGTAGGTTGAGAAGATGGTACTCACGACTAGGATCCCTTGAACTAAACTTGGAGCTACCAAGCCAGCAAGACCTGCTAGATTATCTTATTATACTACTTTTTTAGATAAGATTGCCCCATGCCTCAACCACCTCTCTGAAGATTTTAATAAAGCATTTTAAAATAAACAAAAACATATTTTAATTACTGTCTTTTCTGTTTAGATGTTCTCACTCATTTTCACCATAAGAAGTTTCTGCAGTGGAGCTGGACTAAGGTGAGCTCTGACAGTGGAATTTCTGTTATGAGATCTGTGTTAATGAAGGTCCAGGAGGCCAATCAACCCTCATGCTATAACTGAGTCAACCAATTTGGAAAAATTTTAGGAAATGATTTGAAACAGCAAACCCTAGGAGATAGCTCTAGATTGAGAACCTGACGTTGTTTCTAAAAGAAGCTATAACACTGCAATGCTATTATAACTACTGAATTTGTCACCAGGCATTTTTATGTACTTTAAGACAATAAAAACAACCACCTAAAGATTAATAGCATACATTCTCTTAACAGTGTCTGTGGAGTAGGAAATAATTCTATAAGTGTTTACATAAAATATTTTTTATTTCCTATTAATATATTAATATTGTAAATTTATAAAAGAATAAAATTGTAACAAGCTAAACCACACATCATAAATAAAAAAACATTTTTTTCTGTGTAGATGTTTGTCATTATACAATAAAAAATCTTTGTTAACGAGGCATATCTGTCTCTCTTATACACACACACACACACACACACACAGACCTCATACTGGTTATTGAAATATCCCTTTACCAACCAACAGTACCTTCATTATTACATATTATTGCATATTCACATAATGTAGAGATTTAAAATATTCTTTTTATAATTTTTTTCAGTTTTGAAAGTTGCATTTACATGTGGCACAAATTTACAAAGTAAGTTTATTTTCTAGTGACAATATTATCAGTTGGGAACATGATTAAAAAAAGAGAACTGGTATATGTTCTCTTTAAAGTCCCATTTGGGGATTAAATAAAATTAAACCTATTTTAATGGATACAAGCAATATTGAAATGTATATATTTTGGGGAAGAATATTTATTTACAAAGATTCTATAGTTGTGTCATTCATAAAATGAAAGAATGGCATTTCATAATATATTCCTGACATTAAAGGTTTTATGTAAAGACTTAGCCTTTGGATTCTTCCAGTTATCATCTTCCAACACTTCGTACCAGTTGACATTTAAAGTCCCTACGAGCTCATGTGGCATTTTAGCCCTGACTGTCATTACTCTGTTGCCTTACAACAGATTTTCCTCAGGAATGAAACCCGGTGACCCAACTAACACCACCAAAAGAGTATGAACTCATTAATTCCAAGTGATCTAGTAAACCAAATCAGTAATCCCTTAAAATGTTTTGCTTCCCAGAAATCTTTTGTTTCTAATGATTTAGCTTTAATGGAAGATTATCCAGAATCATTTTCAATAGAGCTGTTCCAAAGAAATCCAGTCTAATTAAAGCTGTTTAAAACAATGTTCTACCTCTCCCCTCTTGGGAAAGTTTTTAAAAATGTTTAAGTTCTTTTCCCTTTGTGATTCTTAATGAAATAAACATTAAGAAGGAACTTATTATTGAATATCGCCTTCATAAATTCCCCTTTCTTCATTTTATGTTGTTATTATTTATCTACTTTCATGTTTTTCTGAAGTTTTTGTACTTGAATATCTTTTCCATCTTTATTCCAATCTCAGTAGTGTCCCAGTTGTTGCATTCAGTGCCGCCTTTCTATTCCTCTCTCCACTCCACATACTCATTTTGTTTTGTCTCCATCTTTCTAAAATATGTGTTTTAAAATCCTACACCCTTTTAGATCCTCAAACATTTTCTTGTCTGCAATGATTAAATTCCAGTTATTCACATTCAGGTTTTGCTCACCCATCATCATCTTGATTTAACCATCGCAAAATCTTTCTTATAAAGCAGTGCGGAAGTGGTAGATAATAAAAATAATGATAATTAATATATACTGAGCTCTTAGTGTGTGTTAATATCTCTAATAAGTGCTTTGCATTCTTTTTTTTATAATAGATGAATGACAAAAAAAAGACTGACATAGGTAACTTGGGCTTGAATAGACAGATAAATCTAAAGATATATACATCTATAGAATTTTTCTGTTTTTTTTTCTATTAATACGTTCTTGAATCAATCATTCTTCGTCTGTTTATTTTTCATTATTACTCCATAAACTTGGACCAACTTTCCTAAAACACAAATTATCTTTCTCTTCCAACTCTTAAATTAGAATTACAATATGTTTATGATTATAACAGAACTTCTCAGCAAAATGTGAGTCTTTAAATACTTGCCTTTCGCCAAGTATTTTTTTTAAAAAAGTACTCCAATCTTCTATGTGTCTATACAAACACACTCCCAAATCCCACATTCCAAGCCAGGAAGAAGTACCCTGAGACCCTGTGCCTACATCTCCTTGTAGCCTCTGTGACCCAGGCACTATGGTGATTGGAGGGGAACTATTAACAATTGGGGGTGGGGGAGATGATTTTTTTCTAGTGAAAATAGAAATAGGTTCTCTAATATGAGCCATGCTGTATCGAACCAATTCTTACTTTCTTAATGTCTATACATTATGTGAAAGTATATCACTGATACACTCCTTTAATTCAAACAGTATGAGGTAGCTGACTGAGTTACTAGCTCTCAATGCCCACCTCACTTTGCTGGCCATTGTCCTATACAAGCAAATCACATCTTCCAAGAGCAAATGGGAAAAATAAGCTTCTAATCTAATAATTTAAAGAAGTGTTTTCAATTACCCTAGTTCTCCAAGTGTAAAAGTTACATTTTTCCAGATCTTTTTCTCCTCAAAATAGTAAAGATTAAAAAATGATATTTAAAATTAATATTTAAAGTTAAATATGGCAAAAATAAGACTTTGCAGATTTGGTGTCTAAAAACTAATTTTTAAAACCAACTTCATTTAACAAAAACATTCTAGCATTATCAATACTCTACACAAAGATATAGTGCAATTTTCTTGATTTAGAGCAGTGATTCTTAACTGTGGTTGCTTTGCTCCCCAGGGGCATTTGGCAATGTCTGGAGACATTTTTGTGGTTCCCACAGGCGGGGTGGGAAGGGGGCTTCTAGTAGAGTACAAGGTGCCAGGAATGCTACTAATTGTCCCTCAATGCAAGGATATTTAAAGAAATAAGTGAATCCAGTGAATAGTTCAATACAAGAAGATGGGAATATTTCTCCTTTTATCTTGAAAAAAAAAAGGGGGGGTAAATGTAGAGAGGAGGTGAAAAAGACATTATTATACACATACCACGTTTATCTAATTAAGGATCCATAACAGTCCAATGAGAAAGGGAGAAACACAAAGTGGTGGTCAAGAGCACGAGTTTTGTTGGCGGCATTCTAGATTCATATTTCAGCTTTCACACTTTCTACATGTATAATATTTGGCAATTTACTCAACCTTTGTGAACCTCTGTCCTTTATCTGTAATATAGGGATAATGTTGTTGTGAGGATAAAATTAGTTAATGTAGGTGTGTGAGGTATAAAAAGTACCTTAAATGTGTTTGCTTTTATTCATCTGACTTTTCTTATTATGATTATCATTATTTCCATTATCATTTCATAAATGAAGGTTCTGTCATGTCAAATTATTAGCCTGATTGTGAAGTTGTGTTTTCCCCCTAAGTAATTCAGACTTTATTTAGAAATTGAATATTTTGTCTTTAAGACTCATACGTTTGTTTTGAATGCACTTGAGGATATTTACCAAATAATTTGACATCTTAACAAAGTTTAACGTAGTAATAATGCCCATGATAAACAAATGTAGGATGTAGCCCATTATAGTTAGTGCACTCTCCTCAAAGCTGTCTGACAACAAGCTGGTTACTAAGTTTATTGTTAGCTTCTTCTCCCTCCTTCTCATCAACTTCCCTCTCTCCTCCCCGCAACTTCCACCCTCATCCCTCAGTTTCCTCCCCAATGTTTCAACCACTCTAGGAGGAAAAAAGAAAAGAAAAACACTACTAAAGAACTGGTCTCAAATTACTATTAATTAGGGATCAACTAGTTCAATAATTAACAGAGCAATTAAGACCACTCACCTACATCTAACTTATCTTTATTACTATGTGAATGGTTTCCCTTGTTTGCCAGTTTCACAGTCTGCTTCAGAAACAACCATAAGATTACAATTTATCTAATACTTAAGTTTCATTTTCCAATTCAAACAAGTCACCACCTCCTTTTCTAGACACTAACTTCACCATCCAGGTATTCTCTTAGAGGCTGCACCCCAGTTCCCACTGTTTTGATTACAACTCTGAATTTAGTTTAAGTTTATAATTTTGGCATTTCCTTATTATGACCTTATTGCTACTTTTTCTGACTCCTGATCATTCAACAATTGAAAAACCAACTAAGCAAATGAACCACTACAAAGCAAGATCCCCAGGTCCTCATACAATCATGTAGTTTTTTTTCTTTTCCTTAAATTATAAGGAAGGTAATTTCCTCAGTCTAGATTACAAATTTTCACTCATATTAACATTTATGATTTTTCCATTTTCTTGCTTCCATTTTAAAAAATAATAGAATAGCTCTGTCCTAGATACAAAAAAAAAAAAAAAGAAAAAAAAAAGAAAAAAGAAAGAAAAAGAAAAAAAAGTAAAAGAAAGAAAGAAATTAAGGTTCTTTTTAAATTAAATCTTTTCTATTATTTTCTATTTTCCCCAATTCAGCACTTCATAATATGCATTCTATTCTTTCACAACTTTTTCAGGTTTATGGAAAATCAAATTCTCCTTCACCACTGCCCCAATATCATTCTCATTAGCAGCAAACATGACAAACAGCAGTAAGAATTTTCATCTAAATGGGTGAGGGTGGGGTGGGGGTGGGGTGAAGGGAGTAAAAAATAAATGAGAAAGGAATTTACTCACAATCAAAGTAGGAGCACTTCAGGGAGTATTTTTTCACATTATATACCCTATAAACACTTGTGTTAGTTTCCTATTGCTGTTCTGACAAATTATCACGAACTCAATGAGCAAAAACAATCCAAATGTGTCAACTCACAGTTCTGGAGTCAGAAGTCCAAAATGAGTCTTGCTGAGCTCAAATCAGGGTGCTGTCAGGCGATGTTCCTCTGTGGAGGTGCTGGGGGACAGTCTGTTTTCTTGCCTTTTCCAGCTTCTAGAGGCCACCTGCATTCTTTGGTTCATCGTCCCTTTATCCACTTTCAAAGCCAGTAACTGCAACTCAAGACTTCCTCTCAGGACCTCACTGATTCTCTTGCCGCCGCGTTTGGTCTTAGAAGGACTCGTGATTCCATTGGGCCCACCTGGAGAATCCAGCACATGCTCCGGATCTCTGGGTCGGCTAATGGGCAACTTTAATTCCATCTACAGCCTTATTCCCCTTTGCCTTGTCACACAACATACAGGTTCTGTGGGAACTTGGATGCGCACATCTTGGAGGCAGGGATTGTTCTGCCTACCATAGAGCTTGTTTGTCTTGGGTTTCTTTATGTCACTTTTAAGTCAAATAAATTAGAAAATAAAACCATAGAATCCTTTTCTTCTCTCAGTACCTCTAAAAATTCCAGCTAGCTCACTATTTTTCTGGGCTAGGCCCCCAAATGCACACCACCTGTGCATGTGTGTGCGCATGAGTGTTTCTCATTCTCTTAGAAGAAAAATTACAGGAAACTTTGTGAACTAATTAGTCAGCTTTTTATGGATTGTTAAAACACAAAAATAAATAAATAAGTGCCAAATAAATGCTTAATAAAACCAAACTGGCTTTAACATTTACCTAATTTTTGTTCTCATAAGCTTTTAATTAAATTAATATATAGTAGAATAATTATAATTGCAAATAAGTAAAAAAAATATAAAGCTTAAAGCATTCCTAACCCCACTACAATGGAAAACCGTTATCTCTTTTAGATACATTTGTCCAGACCATATTATCATGGAAATGTTTTTGTCAATAATTATATGTTCATAATTATGATGATTAAATATTTCATGATGGAGCTGTACTATAATTTATAGTGTACATTCTATGAATTTTTGAGCTACTTTCAAAAGATGTGGTAAATATCCCATATGAATATCTCTATGTTCTTTAACTTTAAGATCAATTTCCAGAAGTAGAATTGCTAAGTCAAAGATTATGCTCATTTTTTTAGTTGTCATCATTTATGCATATTACATGTTAGTTTTTAAATGAAGTATATTCATAAACTTAGTCTTAAAGTAAAGTTTAATTTTGTTCCATAATATAAAATATTGCTTTTTTTTTTAATTTTGTGATTTCAAGAAATATTTTAATGCAAGTGGAAGCATTATAAACATAATTATAAGTACTTAGGAAAGAACACAGCATTTAGCGAATAGTCAGTAAATGTTTTCTGAGTAAATTGATGAAAGACCATGTTTGCTTTGAATTAGGGCTGCAAAATGTAATCAGCTTAGATGGCACAAGCACTCTCACATGCACACACTGTGCAGCACCAACATATCCACATATAGACTTAATGTTTTGTTTTGTTTTTTTTTTTTCCTAATGACAGATTATATTGTTTTGGAGCAGTGACTCTCAGCCTTGGTAGCACATTATAATTCCCTGGAATGTTTAGGAAACACTGCAGACTAAGCACTGTTTTTTAACTCCTCTCAGGTGATTCCACTGTGAAACAATTTTATATTCTATTGCGCAGGCTTTGTATCTGACCGGATCATAAAATTAGAATTTCCAGAGATAGGACATGGGAAGCAGCATTTCCCAAAGGTCCCCAGGTTAATACCACATGCAGATCATATTGAGAACCACTGAAAAGTTCCTCAGGACCAATTCTCCAACCCATTTGTTTTATAAATGAGTATAATTGAGACCTGCATGCTCAATAGTCTTCCCCCAAAGTTACACGGCTTATTAAATCTTATGTTAGAGGTCAGGCCACATTCAGCACAGGGATTCAAAATTTCAGAAGAAACCATTTTTAAAAAGAAAAAAATGCAGATTAAAACCACAAGATACTATCTCACACCTGTTAGAATGCCTATTATCATCAATAAGACAAGAAATAGCAAGTGTTGGTGAGGATGTGAAGAAAAGGGAACCCTCATACACTGCAGGTGGGAATGTATATTGGTGCAGCCACTACGGAAAATTGTATGGAGGTTCCCCCAAAATTAATAATAGTGCTACCATATGACCCAGTGATGCCTCTTCGATCTACCCTGTAAAATTTGAAAACATTTATTCATAAAGTGTTCATCGAAGCATTATTTTCAATAGCTAAGATATGGAAACAAACTATCTTTCAGTGGATGATTGAATAAAGAATATGTGGTACATGTATACAATAGAATACTATTGAGCCATAAAAAAGATGAAATAGTGCCATTTACAACAACATGGATAAGTCTTGAGGGTATCATGCTAAGTGAAATAGGTCAGACAGAAAGGGATAAGAACCATATGGTTACACTCATCATATCTCAAATCGAAAACCAACAAATGAGCAAACCAACTAACATAGATACAGACAACAGAATGGTGGTTACCAGAAGGGAAGGGGGCAGGGAGAGTATGAAGACAGTAAAGGGGATCAAACACATGGTGACAGAAGGAGACTAAACTTCGGGTGATGCGCACATGATAGAATATACAGATGTAGTTTTATAAAGTTGCATACCTGAAATTTATATAACATTAGCCAACGCTATACTAATAAGTTTAATTTTCAAAAAAACTCCTGGGGAAAAAAGTTAAAGAGAAAGACATTTTTCAGACTACCAAAAATAGATGAGAATATAGCATCAGTTAGAATCTTCTAGAACTAGCCAATTATGCATCTTACCTATTTATTGCTTCTACACCCTCTGGTCAGATTATTTACTGAGTCATCTAGGCTCATTTTGTACTTTCAGTGATTCTGAAAGGCCTGCAAAACTAAATTTGGGGAGAGTGTTGGAACTCGAGAATTACAGCCCTGAGGGATCCTATGTCCTGGTAATTAGTCCATTAATGTGTTCATGGCCGGAGTTTAACAGAATGAAAACAATAGGAAAAGAGAAGATATATCTTTAGAGGACTGACTGTTCTGTGCTGGGTTTCCTGTGTGGAAAATCAAACGACTTGTTAGTAATTGTTTGTGTGCAAAAGTCTTTGGCAGTGATGCCAACAAAAGCACTGGACAGTGTGTCTGCTTGAAGCAAAACACATCAAATTATGTATTCAGCAAATCCTTATTATCAGAACCTTGGTCATGTGAATTATTTGCTTTTTAGTCAGGCTTCAGGAGGCCCTTCCTGTGAACAAAACGTCTGGCCTATTAAACACAGAGCTGCCAAGACAGAGCCACAGGTGGCCATGACTTGGCAAGTGATAAAACAGCCACACTCAGGACAATAAAAAATGAACAGGATTTTCCATCTGGTTTTCAATATGTATATACAGCACAGAGAGTTTCTTGGGGAAAACTGAGTTTTACGATTGAACATAATGCTCAATCTATATCCCTACGTTACCAGGCCCTTACGTAAGTTTGGGACTTTTTATTCAAAGTGACTGATTTAAAAGCCTGTATAAAGACAATATTTTAGGTGAATAATAAGTATCTGTATTCTTTTACTGTTTCCCCATTTCTTCCTATATTTTTAAGGATTCATTGTTAATGTTTACATTCTCCACAACCTTAGAGAAAAGGCATGTAGAATGTGTGTAGTGACATTTTGCTAGCCCATAGTCAAACTTCATTTTCTGTCTCACTCTTAGCTGTAATACAAAGACAAGGGGATGGCTCACAAGATGCCTTCACCTAACTACACAGACCTTCATACCCATTCTCTCATGACAGTATGTTCATTTTTTCATCTGTCTGACCCTTCCCAAGCTCCTGAGATACTCATTTTAACCCAAACCTTATTACAGCTACCACTTTTCAATTTCACCCTACTATAGCTTCTGTACATGATCCTATCTCAACACTATATATTTCCTCTCCTGTCAGTCCTCCAAATGAATGTACGTATGATAAAGCAAACCCTTGCGCCTACGTCTAGATGTCTATTTGCTCCTGCTATTCTCTACGGTTATAAAGTCCAGCCCCAGAGATGTGGTGACTGAAATCCTACCAGGCTCTGCCACTTTATAGACTAACTGGATGAAATGATTTCAGGGCCCTATTTTCTTTGTCCATAAAATAAAAATATTTTTTTTATAGCTTATTGTTCATAGTGGTTAAGATCAAATTAGCTAATAAAAAATGAGCCTTTTAAAAAGGAATGATTGAAATTTTATGTCAAAAAGAAGAATTTAGATATTTTAGAATTAAAATAATTTATAGTTTGAAGAAAGCTTAAAATACAACTAGTTTAACTTACAATTAAGTGGTAAAATTCATCTTTATTCTCTGGTAGATGGCCATCAGTTTCTCTTTGAACACATTTAGTGAAGGGAATATATCAAAAGTAACATTACAATCTTAATCACGTGTGTTTAACTATGAAAGGTAAAAAAAAAAAAAAAAGCACAATCTCCGATATAGCTTATATGTTGACAAAATGTTAGCACACAACATTATGAAAGCAGAAAAAAACAATTTTTTTCTTGTTTCTTTTTGCTTTTTGTCTTTATGACTAAAAGATAGATAATTAAAAATCATATCCAAGCCCACGTTTTTTTTAAAAAAAAAACCATAAAGACAATTTTTTTGTCCTGAAAGTTTGGGTGCTGCAATATAAGATACTAGAGGTGTCTATCTGTCAGTGATTTTTAAATTGAGCAAACCTAGGTTTAACTTAAAATAGTTAACAAAATGGAAATGGTGAATAGAACCTTTAAAAGGTAGTAAGAGACTGAAGGCCAAAAGGAACTTTTGAGTAGTCATGGTGATCAAAGGCAACTAGTACTGTGGCCAATAACATATAAAAAGGTGTTCAACACATTAATCATTAAGGAAATGCAAATTAAAACTATAACAACAGATCAATAGACACAAGAGATTGCTTAACAAGAAAATAACTGAAGATATAAAGTGATTGTGAAAATGTGGAGTAATTGGATCTTTTACACATTGCTGGTGCAAATGTCAACTAGAACAATCACTTTGAAAAATTAGGTAAAGTAAAACTAAAAATACCTATGACTTAACAATTTGAACTGGGGAATATACTCAACAATAATGAGTTCTTCTATCCGCCAGAACCTTTATTTGCAATTGTCTAAAACTGAGTTTTAGATGTCCATCTATATAGTAGGATGCATAAATAAATTGTGCACTATTCATGCTGTTCAGTAATGAAAAAGAACAAACCATTGCTACAGGCAACAACGGAAATGAATCTCACAGACATAATGATCAGCAAAAGAAGACAGACTTAAAAGAGGAAAGAGCACGCGATTCCATTTACATAAAGGTTAAGAATAGGAAAAATTAACTTACGGCGACAAGGGTTAAAATACTGGTGACCTTTGTGGGTTGACATGGGGAGGGGCATGAGGGGACCTCCTGAGGTGCTAGAGATTTTCTATGTATTGATCTAGGTGCTGGTTACACAAGTATCTACATTTATAAAACTTAATTAATTAGTATATTTGAGAATTATCCACAGAAAAACTGCCAAGAAGCTTATAGCTTTATAATATTATACTCTAAAATATAATTCATATTTCATTTTCCATCTCAGCCGCTTAAGAATACACTAAAACAATGCTGTGTATTATAGGGCCAAGTTGGAAAGCGTTGCCAAGAGTTTAATTTGAATTAATTATTGTATTTGCAGAAGAAAATCTGCTCTATAATTGTGTATCTTGACAATAAGAAAGTATATTTGGCACTTCTGAATACCCTTCTGTTTACTTACTATAAGAGCTCACTAATATGAATTGCAAACTTTTTCATTGATAAAGCATTCTTGAAACAAAAGTATTTTAAGTAGCAATTACTTTATTCACAATAAGGCAAATAAGGTACAGTTAGGTCAACAAATAAATTTAATTGAGAAGGATTACCTTGACATTTTTGGAATTCTATAGCAAGTTGAATTAAAATGACTTGTACCATACATAACTCTCTTGAAAAATTGAATTTTCTTTTTAAAAAGCAGTCACTTAGAAAGCTAAGCAGCGTCGGGCCATGTTAGTACTTGGATGGGAGACCACCTAGGAAGACCAGGTACTATAAGCGTAAAAAATAAAAAATAAGGGATTGTATGCTGACAAGGTCCTTGCAATCTATGAGGACACAAGGCTCAAGACTGTTCCAATTTCCCTTGGGATTTTGATATGTACTGCTTTGATTGTTTATAAAGTAAAATGATGGTGTACTCAAGGAAAAATAAGCCAGCCAAAGATTTTCTGCCAAAGTTAAAATATCATAAGATCAGTGAGAATATTAGACTCATTACAGAAGCCCTCCAGTTACCTGCAGTGGAGGTAAGCTCTCTGAAGTTACGAACTCTGTTTAGTAGCCTGTAGTAAAAATGTAAATAGGTCCACCTTTTCCCTGGGGAACACAGCAGACCTTCTCAACTAATAACAGAAAAGCAAGTCCCCTAAAATTTCACTTCATGAAGTTAAGATGTCTCAGCTTGAAGGACATTGTCATTCAAAGAAACATCAAAACCTCAAAAACTCTCCAGTCCTAAGTGATTAAAGCCAAAATCATCTTCAAGGCATCTTAGAAGACTGTAGACTAACGTCAGAGGGAAATAGTTTATAGTTTTGAAGAAAACATTTTCAGGAAAGCCTAAAGCTGCTTGCCCAGGAAACAAGTTGCAAATGATAAAGAGTCAATTAAAACCCATCATCGAATCTATATTGAAGATGATAAACTTACTTGCTGTCTTTACAGAAGATTACATAATGATGGCAACATAAAATAGACAAAAAAAAGTGAATCAGAAAATAGCGACCAAGATCATTGGTCAGGTGTTTATTTGAGGAAACTCATTGATGATGTCAAATATTACCTTAAAATTTTTGAAAGAGAAAAACAAGGAATATTTTTAATATGACATGAAGAAAATCAAATGCACAAATTATGTATAGTTCAAATTAAAAGCCTCTAACCAGAGCAGTGTGAAATTCATAATTTTAAAAGAAGGTTCACAGTTTTCAACTAAAATCCCAGACACTTCCAGAACATAAAATGCAACTTTACAGAAAAATCAATGGAGGCAGGAACTTACCACTTAGAGGAGAAACTTCCCAAAGTATATGAAAATATCGGCTTTATACATCAAAACCTTGACTCATACAGGAAGATCAACAAATACCTGTAGGAAAAAAATGGAAAGCACTGTATCCTTCAAAGGAGGATCAGTTCGCATGAGAAAATAGCTCAAGAAAGTTGGTTGGCAGTGCTATTGACCAAGAAAAAGCTCAAGAATCTAAAGAAAGAAAATCAGAACAGGCAAAAATTGACTAAATTAGAATTTCAAATCCAACTTTTTCCAGGGGGTCCCATAGAACCTGCTCTTCCATGTGAGGCTCAGGATAGTAGCCCAGCAAGGTCAGGACATGTCAGGTTCCCCTGGGAGACCGAGGGGTGGGCTGTGAGGGCCCTGGATACAGGGTGATCTGCAGGTTTGATTCAGGGTTACAACTGGCAACCCTCCCCCACAAAAATTCCATGGGCACACAGAGATATTGGATGTGTTTTCTCTCTTTAAATTCATTTGGAGTAATGCCCTTTTAGTTTAATCTTGTTACTTAATTGAGGCTACATTTGTTCTCATTGAAGTTTTATATAATTAAGATAGTATTTCCAGAATACAAATAGTTCTAATATAAATCTTAACAATATATTATTCCCAATTCATTGGACCCTCTAGAATTAGATCTTACATGTATTGTAAGAAAAGGCATGTCTATTTGCTTCTTTCACCCTCCTTATTTTATTCTCTCAAATAAACCTTAATAATCTAGAATCATGGCCCCCATCTTCCAGGCTCTATCTTCTCTCTTATAGTTTTGCAACCCCCTCCCCCCAAAAAAAACCTTTCCCCATAATGTTAACTTGAAAAATTCAGGGAAAGCCCTATGATTATTTTGCTTCTTAGCATGCCCCTCCTGTGGCAGGGGAGGAGGATGCTAAGGAGGGAACACCATATAGAATCAGAGTTGCTTGGGGAACGGGTTACTGGAGGACAAAATTAAAACACAAACACACAAAATGTGTTTTTTGTTTTCCAACAGAAGATAAGGAGAGTGGCAAGCAGGTAAAAATGATGGCTGTCCACTTTCTTTCCTCCAGTTTAAATCAGTGGAAGTTCCTACCAAGTTCTGACTGAAGTAATCAAATTAGCCACAACAAAAGCGCAGAGGAAAAGTTAAAATTTAGTCTAGATAATTTGTAAGTAAATTGTAAAATAAGTAAATAAATACTTGAGAATTTAAAAAAATACTTAACCCCTTATTACTACTAATTAGAAATATTTCTAAGTAAACACATCTATAAAGAATTAATTACTAGAAATAAAACTCATCATACTTCAACTTACCAATAACATGTGTCTAATCTTAAAGAATTCTGAGCCTCCTCAACCCAATACATGCAGTTGACGTCATAAACCCAGTTCGTACATTTACAAAGAAGCAAACATTTGACTTTTGATTCATATTTTAGTAGTACTTTGAATTCTTATTGCCTCCATGAACATATCTCTGAATCAAAGATTAACTGTCCTTACCTACATAATTTTCATTGTTTTTTTAGAAATTAATTTATCAGCATTTTTGTGTGTCGTTGCCTAAATTGGCACTATATTTTAATACATCAGGAAATATAAAAAAATTGAAAATATATGTCATGTTGTATACATTGGAAAGTAAATAATTCTGAATAATTATGGAGCTTACTCCCATGCAAATTCAGGTTGCTTAAATTAGGGACATCAATAAATTGTTTGGGATAATTAATTGATTGATGGATTAAACAACTAGCAGTGTTAGCTTGTTCTGGAAGGGGAAGAACCTGGGATAGAAAGCTTGGTAAAAGTAGTATAAGGACCAGAATACAGGCTATGAGATATATAACTTCCAGGGGAACACAAAGAAGAGAAGCAATACATTTTTACTTTACTCTGGCAGCTCGGGTACCTCGCAGACACCAGGAGGGGCACTCCTGAATCCCACTGCCCACGTCAGAGGCTGTTTCCTGCCATGTGGCATTGGTCGTTGATAAGCATGTGTTTACCTTGGTCTGGCAGCCAGACTTTGCACTGATAAATGCACTAGAAGTGCTTTGTCATCAATTTCCTGTACATGTGTGAGCCTGGAGTAAAATGTAACAGATAGAAAGAGAGACTTTGGGAATTAAGGAGAGAAATACTGAAGAGAACCACCCACAGCCTCTAACTTTCCCTTATACCTCCTAGCCTAAAATGTCATATGTGGGGAGATGGGGGGAGAAGGGGAGGATGGGAAAGTGACATTATACAAGTACACTAAAAGTATATAACAAACTATATCAAGATTTTTATCTTTGTAATGAAAGTCATAATTCATAAAATTGTCCAAATTGCCAAATTTAAAAAAAAAACAGGATTTGGCTCTCTCCACCAAAAAAAACAAACAAACAAACAAAAAAATGCTTGTTAATAAAAACAAAAGAAATAGAAACGCCCCCCCAAAGAAAAGAAACATAAAAAAACAAATGGAATAAAAAATAATTATACATAACAATATATAATGTATATAACAATATATAACAATATAACATACTTACTCAGTGCCAGGTTCCATGGATTACCCTATTCAAAACTCACAACAACATAATTGGGACTGGCAATATTAAATACTTAAATTTTCAAGCTCAGGAAATGAAATCTTAGAGAGATAATTTGCCCTGAATTTGAACCTGGTCATCTTGAGTCCTGTGTTAAAGAACAAACGTCAGTGCTGCCCTCCAAAGTATGAAGAAGGAGACTGTTTTCACCATAACTACAAAGCACCTTCTTGGAAAGCGCATGACTTAAGATGAATCACCAAAGAACACCTTAGTAGGAGTAGATGGTTCAGGGGAGGAAACTTCTCTTTAATTTTCTAATGCCTGATGAAGCTTAACCTTTGCAAAAGAAATAGGGTCATCTCTTTTTAATATTAATTCTTCTGCGGTGTGAATATCTGAGAAATGTCTAAATTTGTCCTGCAGCAGCGCAGAATATAATGCAAGAATTATATTTCAGTTCTTAGTTTCGGTTGCCACAAAACAATAAATAAATAAAATCTATTTGTTATCACACCTTTTTAGCTTATTCCATAGTACCAGGGATATAGAAAATCTTCCATTAAAAGCCATAATAGTTTGAACAGAAATATTTCAGTATTCAACTAAGTATAAACTCTGAATAACTCACATAAGCTTTTAATCTCTAAATGGAATGCAATGTAAAACAATTTTAATATTTACATATTTTTTGGAGAGAACAGAAAGATAGCACTGATTATACATTAGCTAAAGCACAAATATAAAAATTGAAAAGCATAAAATTATAAGAATAAAGCATGAAATGATCAACCAATTTATTTAATTTACTAGGTTCATATACATTACATTTTAAGCACATTTGAATTGATAGCTTCAATTCATAGCATATATCTTTTGGTAAATAAATGCTGAATAACATATATTTATATAATTTTCATATTGCTAGACTAGAAAAATTTCTCTTGTGCCCTTCTGCTCTTCAGAGATTATTTATCACTATCATGGGTAATTGAGCCTATGGTTCTTTCATAAATTCATGTTTTTATGTATATGTGTAATGAAAACATAAAAATTACAGCACATGGGTCAAAAATTTGTGAAAATGACAATTTTCTTATTATTTGTGACCTTTTTTTCCCCCTTCTTACACCTTTAGGATTTCATTCTCTTTAATAGACCAGCCTATACTCTTATGTTAGCCCTTAGAGGTAATGTCTGTAATAGAGGCTTTTAAAGACTTCAAAGACAGACACCATTGCTGAAAACTTCAAACTTCATCAAGCTTGGTAGAAATGGTTCCTTGTACTATCAATACTTCAAATGTGTTCTGGATTCTAAAAAGAGGGAAAGAAATAACAAAAAAGCAGAATCATGAGAATAAGAAAAACTTTTTGTGCTATTTTTAAAAAAAATCAACTAATACATTTTTAATGAATAAATTCAGTAATATTAACTAGGTACCTGTTAAAAACTTTTCCTCCTACTAGAAATGCAAATAAAAAGGTGACCAAAATACAGTCTTAGTCTTAGAAAGTCCTAGAAAAAAACACAAAGCAATTATTACAATTGTGCTATGAGTTCCATATTAGCAGTATGCACATGGAACAGTGAGGCACAAGCTAGTAGAGGTCAAAATCTTCCAAATGGGGGCAGATTGAGAAACAACATGAAAGCTTTCAGAATAGAAAAAATATTAAAAATTAGTTCCAGAGACAGAGACTACTGTGGAGGAAGAAGCATCAGATGTCATGGCTCAAAGGGGTAATGATGTATGGCTCATGAGTGGCACTGTGGGTGGTTTAGAATGGCAAGAGATGCAGTTGAATACTTAGAAAGGGCCAAATTAAGAAAGGCCTTAGATTTCAATCAAGAGTTTGACATTATCCTCTGAGCAATGATGTGAAGGTTAATTCTGTATCACTGTTTCTCTGGAGAGCCCTGACTAATACAAATGGGAAACCTCCAAAAGGTGATAGCCAGGGAATAAGGTGACTAATTTTACATTTTAAAGAGTAATTTCAGTGATGGTGAGTGGAATTTGACTATTTTGTTAATTTTTTTTTAAGTGCATTCAGTATTTACTGTGCGTGGCACTGAGATGGCATTAAGGTTACTAACAAAAAATAAAATAAAATAAAAAACTATAACCATTGCCCCCATAGTTAGTTAAAGTTCCTACAATACATACTTTTTGGAAGCAAGGTCAAATAAGAGATTATTGAAAAGCTCCATCAAGAAAACATGGAAGCAGAAATGACAGGCTAGTTATAAAATGGTTTAGGGAGGCATCACTGGCAAGACCCTAGCAAAAAAACTGAATGTAAGGTAGGAGTTATTTAAGAGAGTAAAATAAATAGAAGATAATTCCCAAGTTTCTGTGTCGGAACCAGCAGAGAAATAGCATCAAGAGTGGGAGATTAAGCCATTCATTTATAACAGCTAAGCTCTATCGTAAACAGAGAAAAGAACTTCATATAGTTTATTCAATTAGTAAAACAATCTTACGGGGTAGGCGTTATTATCCTTGTAATTCTTTTTCAGATGAAGAAACAGTGTGAAGAAATGGTCACATCTTGTATGTAACAGAGCTGGATTCAAACTCAGACAGAGCTCAGGCCAACGCACACCATTTCACAGGCAGCATAGTGGCCACAGCATGCTGCCTCTCGCCTGGCTCTGAGTAAACAGAAAGGTGTAGAGTTAGAAGTTCCTTTCAAAATGAAATTCTTTAAAGCACCATCCCTTCATTAAGACTTTTAAATAAGACCTTTATAGATCACCATAAGCATAGTTTCCCTGTTTAAGTCTTCTGGCTTGTGAGTTTAGCATGATGAATTAACAATCTTTTGAAAAGTCATAAACCAATACATACTTGCTGGTTGACTGATTTATTGATCTAGAGAGGTTTCTTTTTCCAACAAACTACTTGCAAATTATTCACCCCACACTTCTATTGCACTATTTCAGCCACTGCAAATGGCATCCCTAGGGTATAATTCAGTGATTGTGTACATGTATTTGGTTCTGATTTACACATGACAATCCTTTTCTGATGTCCAATAATCCGAGTATATTTAACATTAATGTCCTCTTGCTGTGCTTTTGAACATTATCTTTAGGTATATAAAGATATGCTGTGCCGCTGATATTTCAAGTGCAGAAAATTTTTTTCAATACCAAATGATATCCAACATTTATTTACGTACAACTTGTGTAACAGTCACCACTGTAAGCACTTCACAGAGGTTAACTCATCTACTGTTGACAATGGCTTTATGTAATAAGTAGTTTTTTATTACAGTTCCCCCTCCATATAAATCTAGGAACTAAACCTTGAGTGGACTTCATGGCCCACCTTCCACTAAGGTTACCCAATAAAGCCATGCCTAAATTTTCTACTGCTACATATGGAGCAGTGCTAGAGCAGACAAAACTAAACCTGACTGTGGCTGAACAGAGAAAGATAACAGGACTGAAAATGCACACCTCAGGAATCAGAGTCCTTGCCAATAATCTGATTGTTAAATCATTAATAGTGACTCTGGACTTCTTATTGCAAGATTGAGATAGCATTGGTTGGAGGAAAAAGACAAAGTTTTGAATTTAGACAAGCCCAGGGTTCAAGCACAGCCCTGCCATTTGCTTGCCCCATGGAACACTTGTAATCTCGCAGTCTCTGTTTCCTCACTTGCAAAAGGAGATCAAAACTATTTTGTAATGCTATTTGAGATATAAAACTATGTAAACCATAAAAGCACTATTCAACGATGAGATAGTATCATTATGGCTAAGCAACCCGAGTTTATTATCCTCAGTTGCTATGCACATTAGCCAATTGGCTACGCCATTCTGAGTATGAACTGCTACGTCAAAACATTTTCTTTATGGGATAAAGAAAATATTTTATTCATATGCATAGCAATATGTTTTAAACATACATGTATATATATTTTTTTAATAAAATGTTTATTTATTTGTATTCTACTTTCTAAATAGCACATTTAGATAATTTGGTTTCTCTGTACCTTCCCTTAATATCTTGACCTTATTGACACTAGCTAATGATATCTTTTTCTGGACAATGTGAAAAATGTGGGGATACTGAGAAAAAAGAGGATACAGGAAGAAAGGAAAATTTTGTGTGGGGAGGAAATTCCTCACAAATAGCATGTTTATAACAAAAGAGGTTAAATCATTTTTTATTCTCTAGACATTCATTATTGGGGATCAAGTGTGTGTTTGTGTGTGTATGTGTGTATATGGTATGCTCTGGGAAAAGCTATGATTTAAAACTCTCCTGAATTACTTCATAAAATTTCTACTTAATCATTAAACATTACACAGGCAAATAACGAAAACAATAATCCATGTATAATCTTTTGTCAAATGAGATCATTCAAAATTTTTAAAAATAGATTTATACAGGTTTTATACTAGAAACTGAGTCTGCAATTCAGCAAGTAACTATTATTTTTGTCTTATTTAGGAAGAAGGAAATCATTACAATTATTACTTTCAAGTTTTGCTTCTTTTAGAGAAAATATATTTTAATGGCAAAGGCACAGCGTACTGAGAAAATAGTTTTTCAGAGAAAAATAATTTCCAGGTAAAATCTAAATACAGTAACAACTTTAGTGAAAAATTACTACAAGCTGACCTCTTTTGAATGGCTTTTGGGACTCTAAATATATGCTCTGAATAGGGAATAAAAAGGCCTAGAAGAAAACACAATACATTCAAGATAATAGCTGCCTTGAGAAGCAGGAAAGAGAATAAGTCCAGAGATGGCAGTTGAAATCTATCTGAAATGAAAAAATTTCATTTATATTAATTAGAGGCCATTGTAAGTATGACTATAAGATTTTTGCCTTCATTAATTAGATAATTCATAACTTCAATTTAAACTCTGCTTTGTCCCTAGTATTTTGGAAACCACATAGATATAAAACCCATGTAAAGAAAAATAATGATCATGCATATGAATAACCATATTTTTAATATCGGTATGAAAATAAATATATAAATTTTACTACTCTCTCATTCAAATATGAGATACAGGCTTTATATTTCTGCCATATTTTTAATGTGGCCTCATTTCGTGTACTTTCTAAGTGAACAAATATACACAGAAAGATTTCAAATATGGAAAAACTGAAATGTAACATAAGTTAAAAAAAGAGGTTAAACATAATACAAAACGCTTTCACAGAACTAGTCATGCAAAGTTTTGAATAGATCTTCGGGTATCACAAAATGACATGCCATTCCATTTAATATATAATATCCCAAAGACAAAATAGAGACAGCATTTTCCTTCACCACAGATGGAGCTGCTTGGGGGGTGGGGGTGGTAAAGCATTCGATGGAGAACATTGTGCTACTGGTATGCGAATACCAAGATGAGAACGCAGGCTTTGGTGGTGATTAAAGACCAACGTGATATCTGCAGGTGACTCTGGATTCTGGAGTCTGCCCAGTGATTATGTTAACTCTGTAGTGAAGCGCTCTCCATTAGTGCTGGAATCCTCTGCTCTGGAGATTTTATTAACGAACGTGAACTTGTATCCAACAAGGATGCTTTTCTGAATTTGGAGATTAGATGCTGGGTATACCTTTGTGATAGCTTGAAAAGTCATGAGCATTTTTAAAAATATCCAATTTAATAGCAAATTCTTTTGGAATTATTCCTTACATATTGGATTTGTTTGAACTAGGTTTATTTTTCAAAAATTTTTCTGGCTCGACTTTTATATTTATGTATTTACTTATCAAATTAATCAGTCTAGGGACATAGACCAATTCCTAATACTATAAAATGAATTATATATGTTGTATTTTGATTAAAATCTGATCCCTGGATATAGGAGGAAACTATCATAAAGTATAAAAGGGTAAAAAAAAAAAAGAGTTTATTTACTAGAGAGCCACAGTTAACTCTAAAGATATTATTGACCTTTGAAGGTAGCCCCAGTAGAGGATATTAAATCACCTATTTGTGACATAATTATAATTATTCTCTAGGGCAGTGAAGGGTAGCACAATATGCCACCTCAAAATATGTCACTTGGCATATTGATTATTTTGAGCTGTAGCACTTGAAAAATAGCAAATGCAGGAGAGGATTTCTTTGAACTCTCCTTATTTTCCTATTGACAGATCCTCAAAAGGAGTTTGATTGTTATAAATTTCCTCCCCAGGAGTTTCATCAATCAGATATTGCCTCTCATCACAGGAGAGGAAACTGGAAGTCCATACCACACCCAGAAAAACTTTGTCAGGAGCTATCATACCACCAATCTATTCTTCTAAGGGCCCATTCATCCTTCCTAAAAATCATTTAATCTCTCTTATGAGGCCTATATTCCCTCACCCCTTTCCCTATTAAGATGGTTTTTAAGGCTGACTTCTAAGCCACCTCTTTGAGTTGCTCATTTTTTCTGGGTATCTCCCATATCTATGTGAGTTGTACGTGCTAATAACTTGTTTGTTTGTTTGTTTGTTTTCTCATCTTAGTATGTCTCTTTTTACAAGGGTTTCAGTTAAGAACTCAGAAGGGTAGAGGGAAAATTATTTTTTCCTCGCTACAGTAGAACATCAAAAAAGTTATAAATATTAAAAAATAACATCACTTATAGCATATAAGGCTATATCTGACACAGCCTCTGAACATTCCATTACCAGTTCTATGTGAAAATAGAAATGGAACAGAAGTCATTTGATAGGAAACCCACATGTCTTCGTGAAGAAATTTTCCTTTACTTATAATCAGGTTGCTACAGACCTGTTCCAAATGGCAACTACTAAAGTCGAAATATAATTATGCTTGGATTCTTGCTGGCCAATAAAGAGTAAGTACATATGACGTTTTCTTTTCTCTGGAATAATTCAATAGCACGCCAGGATCACTTTTTAATTTATTTCATTATAACAGTGAAATATACTCATAGTAAAAAATCTCAAACTGTTCAGAGGGTATAAGGCAAAAATCAAAATCTCTTTTACCCCTCAAAAAACCCTGAAGTTTCACTACAGAGAGATAAATACTTTGTAAAATTTCCTGTGCACCTTTCCAAAATTCTTATAACTTGCATTAATTTTAAGTCTACTCCAAGGGTATAATTATCTAGTCTTGGACTAAAATGAAAAGAAGTTAGTAATAAATATATACAATTAATGCATCAATTGACAACTTTCTCATGTACAATCTTTTTGCTCTTTTGCATCTACATATGGGCTATAGTCAGATAGGAATGATGTAATTATCACAAATAATCCAAACTTAGTAGAAAAACTTACACATTTCTAGAAAATTACTGTTTGTTCCCTGGAGAATCTCTTACATTGAATTTTTTTAAAATTTATTTAAAATATTAAGTTTGAATTTTTAATGCAAATCTTTATTTTGAACTCTGCGGGGTAGGGGGAGCAACAATGATTGTTTGGGGATCGGATAAAATCCTAACGGCTTTTAAGGCAGTTGTGGAAATCCCGGGTGTTTGATGGATAAATATTTGCCCACTCAAACCATCTGCATCACAGTTAAAATAAACTTACAACAGTAATTTGTGATATTGCATTTTTGTACTATACATAAATTTGCAGTATTAATTCCAAAACACAGTCTCCAAATAGGCCAAAGATTTCTAGATAGCAATACAACTGGCACATATATTAGGAAATCTTTTTAATGACATGAATAGAAATGTTCAAAAGAAAGCATTTTTTATTATAATGTAGGAAGAGCAGGGAAAGAATTGTTAGAAGAGAACGGGTGGAATTCCAAGTCACTGAATTATATCTAATTTATCTTTCTTTGACATGTATATTAATTTCAATCAGTTCTTCTTATTGAAACTAAGGATTTCTCAAAGTTACTAATAACTATTCCCCACAAATATACAAATAATAAAATGGTGTTCATAGGTATTTTTTGACTTTCAAAAGATTAAAATGAAACTACTTGAGAATAAAGACAAACTGAGAAATGATCAACAGATTATTTTATAATGAACCTTCCCTCCTGCTAAGGAGAAAAAAAGTTTTCATTTTTAGCAGGATAAGGAGTCTAAAAGAAGGCTCTGGGAGTCTTACCCTATCTTGGCCTGCAGATTTTCTGCAGCAAACACATTTATAATAACTTTTCTTCTATTAACTTTATAGAGAACATATTTGGAAGTTAAACCACAAGTACCTGAACACATATATCTCCGTGCCTCATCCTATTTCTAAATCACGTATCTACTGGGGTACATATCTACCTGAGCCTTGAGAATATATGCAATCTCTAGCAAAACTCATCTGGACAGAGAAAAAAAAAAAGCAGTCTTAAAAAAAAAACTGAGATGTGGAAAAATCAAGTTATCTAAATCTTGTTTTGCCTTTGACTTCAAAGAATTTCTATATAGAATAAGCTTTGTGGGATACAAAAGGAAAGGAAGGATTTGGCCAAGAGAACAGAAGGGTAAGATTAAAGTACGAAGTTGTGAGTAAGCCTAAAAAATACTTCATTGCACTCAGGGCCCTTGGCTCTGCAATTTGAACAAAACTAAAGACACCCAAACTTTGTCAACTGAGTCAAGAAGCAAATGACGCCAAAGATAGCATTTTAAATGTTTTAATGGAATGATTTAAATTAGTTAAGCATGAGGATTTTTTTCCTAATCCAAAACCAAAGTAAACTGATGTATATTTTGAATACTGCAAATTTCTATTTGCCATTAATTTTGAATGTAGAAATTATTTAACAATTCAAGTATATTTGAGGCAAAAAACAAAACAAAACAAAACAATATTGTGCTTGTTCAGAATTCTAAAAATAAACCAGTATTTTACATATAAATAAGTATAGTCAAATTTCTGATAGTATATCTACTCAAAGATGTCATGTACTTATGCTAGTAATGCCACTGTTATTCAAACTATTTTTTGAATTCTCTTTATAATGAAATTGTGGGCATCTGAAGAAAATTACGCCCAAATTTTCACAGTTCCTTTAATGGAAATATTTTGTTCTGGCTACAAACTAATATTTTTCTAGTATAAATATTTTAATATATATCCTTCCAGAATGTTTCTATGAATTCGTTATATGGAGATAATAGTGTACAAAATGGTATCATTCTATAAATGTTTTATTTTACTGAATATATAATGTGTTTTTTATATATATATATATATATATATATATAGAGAGAGAGAGAGAGAGAGAGAGAGAGAGAGAGAGAGAGAGAGACTATGTGTATTACTAAGACTTTCTATGTTAATAAGTATGCCTTGTTAAATTTTTGTTAGTGAGCAGTATTTTATTGAGTGGGTCTACACAATTTTTTTTAAACACTGTTTTCCAAACTACTTTCTAAAATTCCCTCAAGATGTTCCAAATTATGAGAGGAGGAGAAGAGTGATCTGGATCAAACAAAGCTAAAACAGTTATTAAAGTATCTTAGCTGCAGGATTCCTCAGAGTGTTTAATACACAGATTCAAGTTGTGAATTTTCAGAAGTGAAATCTTTTATAATATATTTACATAACAAAATAAGCATTGGATTTTTCATTTGATAAAATCCTATTAAGCTTCTGAATTACTTAAATTCCAGGGTTTGTACCTGGAAAAACTGATTTGATCATCTCCCTACTATTGGGTTTTTAGGCTGTTTTAATTTTATTAACTATTATTAAAAATTCTTTGATAATCATTTTCAGATACTCATCTTTAAACATTTTTTTTTCTGATTATTTCCTTTAAATTTTGAGACATAGGGTTGCTGGCCCATTCACATATTTAAGAATTTTTTACATATCACCAATTTGCCCCTAAAGATTTTATCAATTTACATACAGTAACTTCCTATGACTATTTTCCTCCAAATTAATCCAATACCTGTTATTATCATGCCTTAAATTAACTTGTTTCCCCACCCTAATTTTTACCAGTTTAGTCAAAAGGTTTACCTCTAAATGATTTTTGGTAATCCCTTCTCTAATAGACCACATCAACCTGGGGTTATAGATATGGCATAAAAAAAAAAATTTATGGAGTCTCACAAACTATTATTCCCTCTTCCCCTGTCTCACCCCCATCACCATCACAAGTGCTCTGTTTTGTAAATATTTAATTTCTAAGTCACAGCGGTAAAGCCACACATGAAGTTACACTCGTCTAACTTAACTAAATGGCACCATGGTGGCATTACAAAAATTCAAATTCAAATTCAGATACTGAAGGTTTTCAGAACTCCTAATCTCTACGTGGCAATTGTACCTGCTCTACAAGTAGCACTGGAACTAAGTTACTCTAACAGTGAATCTCAAGGAAGAAGTTAATTCCCCAGCCAAAACTTTTCAATCATTCAAGAAAAGCTAATACTGTGAAAGAGAGACAATGAACTAAAAGAGTGGGCAACTTTTGTCTAATAAGATATCAGTAATAAAGCAATTAAAAATAGAATTTTTAAAATTTAAAGTAGTAAACATAAAAAGAATGTACAGTAGAAAGAATAAACAAAAATAAAACCTGATATTTTCAAAAAGAAAGAAAAATAGGCAGATCTGATAAAGAAAAGAGAGGGGGGGCACAAATAAATTTAATATAACATTTGACGATACAGTAGTTCCCCCCTTATCCATTAGGGATATGTCCCAAGACCTCCAGGAGATGCTTGAAACCACAGATAGTACTAAACCCTATACTATAGATACTGTGATCTTTCCTATACCTACCTACCTATATATATTTTAATTTTTTAATTAAGCATAGTAATCAATAATAAAAAAGAACAGTTATAATAATACACTGTAAAAAATGTTATGTGAATGTGGTCTCTCTCTCTCTCTCATAATAACTTATTGTACTGTACTCACCTTTTCACTTAAAGGAAGCATTTTCCACCTTCTCTTTTTCATATCTAAATTGCCAGCATCACTACTCTTGGCACTTTTGGGCCCTTATTACATAGAATAAGATTACAAAACACAAGCACTGTCATACTGCTACAGTCCATCTGATAACCTAGCTGGCTACTAAGTGTGTGGATACCCGAAGAGATGATTCATGTCAGGGAGGGGGTAAATGGAACAGGATAACTTGAGATTTCATCACACTACTTAGAACAGCATAAGATTTAAAATTTATAAATCATCTTTGGAATTTTCCATTTAATTTTTTCAGACTGCAGTTGACCACAGGTAACTGAAACCATGGAAAGTGAAATCGAGAATAAGGGGGACTATTGTATGAAGAAAATAATAAAATCTTAAAAACTATAAGATAATAATACAAACAATTCCATGACAACAAAATTAGATGAAATAATTAGCTAAGAAAATATAAAATTAACAAAATTGACTCAAAAACTGATTAGATTTGTACCATTTCAGAAACTGAACCAGTAGGAAAATAGACTCATCATAATAAGCACCATGCCCACAGTTTTACTCAAACTACAAGAAAAAAGATTAATTCTGACTTTATAAAACTGTTCCAAATTATAGAAAAAGAGAAAAATCTACCCAGAGCTTTATTTTATAAAGCTTTTCTAATATTGAAACCAAAATCAAAGACTGCATAGGATTATAAACATAAATCCAAAAATTCTGAATAAAATATTAGCAAACTAAATACAACAACATATAAACAAATTAATATATCATGACTATTTATAGTTTAGTCAAAGAATGAAAAGATAGTTTAGGTTGACAAAATTTATTACCATAATTGCTACATTAAAGTTTTAAAGAAGCAATTATTTTTGTGAGAAGTTGATGGGAGAAAACATAAAAAGTTTCAATGTCCATTTTATAAATCAAGAAAAACTTAGCAAACCATGAATAGAATATGGTATCTTATTAAAAACCTGAAGCAAATATTAAAGATAATAGCAATATAGTCAAAACATTTTGTTTACTATTATGAGCAACACAAATTTGTCACCACTTAGAAATTCTGAAAATGTTTAGAATAGCTCAGAGTGAAGGGGATGCACTCTTACACATTTTATGTGATAGAGCAGCTGAGAAGGAGAAATCTAGCAGCGTCTGTAATATAAAAGTGTGCTCACTGTATAACTTGGCAGCTCTCTATATAAACCCTTATTAATACTTATACATAGAATAAAAAGGTCTGTATATAGATATAAATTCCAACACTATTTATAATTCAGAGTTGGAAATAATCTAAATGTCCATAAATGGAGGAATTGTTAAATAAATGATAGATTAGTATATTACTGACATGGAAAAATCTTTAAGCTTTAGTTGGAGAAAAAAGAAAAAGCAAATAGCAGAAAATTATGTACACTATGACATAATATAGATGTATAATCACTATATTATACACCTGAAACTAATGTAATATTGTATGTCAACTGTAATTGAAATTAAAAAAAATTTTAATTAACTAAAATTTTTAAAAGAAGAGCAAATACTATCATGTATTTTGTAGGCATGTATATATGTATGTCTATGCCTACAAATAGTTCTAGAAGAGTCCCTGTCAAATTTATAAGAGCTGTCATTTCTGAGACGTAATGATGGATGTAGTCACGGAGGATTTTAGCTTCATCTGCAATGATTAGGTAAGCGTATATTGATATAGTATACATGCAATTAGGCTTAACAATGGACATTTTAATTATTGGAGGCCAATAAATAATATTTTCCCAAAAAAACATATTAAATTTGCTACTTGAATTTTTAAGAGAGAATGTTTCCACTCTGACAGTAATCCCCAGTTTCTTAGAAAGACATTAGACTTGTGATGAGAACAGAATTGGCCCTATGACAGAGACACACTAGATACTAGATGAGACCAGAACAGCCTTAAAACAAATGAAAACAAACAACAAAAAACTCAGGAAACCGATTCTAGATTCTTTTGTATTGATAAATGCTTCCTTCATGCACAGCTACTATGGTTTCCCCAAATCTTCCACAGAAAAACCATAAGAATTGGAGCCCTCTGAATCACCACACATCTCCTTAGCCCAGAGGCAGGAGCAGGATCTCTAAGGCAATGTGGGTGAGCAGACTAGCACTGAGAGTCTATAGAAGAAAGAGAGCCAGAATCCTATAATTCCGTTACCAATGCTTGAGCTTCAAGCCAGTAGGCCAAAGTTCTAGTTCCTGCTTGGCTGTGTTACTTGGTCAAGTCGTGAAGTTTATTTTTCTCATTTGGAAAATAGGGAAGCTAGATCTATCAGCTCCTTTCCATTTCTATAATTTGGTGACTCTAATTTTAACTGGTCAGCATGTACCCAGAGTCACCATTATCCCTTAAAATATTCTGGGCCAACATCTGTAATGGTAACCTCTATGCCTCCTCTCAAAAACTCTATCCTTTGAGACATTAATCAGTAATAAAATTGCAAAATGTATGGGAGTTATTACAAAAACTCTATCATTGCAGTCAACTGGAATCAGAAGTAACATAGGAATAAGGGATAGTATAGGCATTATCTGTATAACTACTCAACCAGAAGGAGCAGGGATATTGTGCTTACGTGACCCTCGTATTTCTTCCTTTATAAAGATATTTGTATGAAAGCAAAGTTTATCAGCAATTTTGTTAAATAAAAAAGCCCTTTATGGATTTCTCAGAAAGGATTTTTAAACAAGAGTGTGAGTTATTTAAGTATAGCTAGCCTTACTCATTGGCAAAGAGATGGATTGGTTTCGTGAGAGGGCAAGAACTTACCGGTCCTAAAATAATGCTTTCCAGGGCTTGTCATGGAACAACCTCCCTTCTTTCCTGGCTCTAAATTGCCTTTCCCAGGTTCAAGTCATGGCAAAAAATTCGGTTAAGAAAATCAGTGAAAGCAACTGGAAATCAAGCATAGTAAGATGAGTTAGCACATGAAGCAGCATTGAAGTAATTCTTAAGGTGTTAGAGAACACATGGGATGCTGAACAAGAAGTGGAGGGTCCCCCGGGAACATCAGGCAGACAACCTGGGGAAAATGGGAAAGTAGCAGGGAAAGGGAGGTAGGATAGAATGGAGCACTCGAGGGTAAACACTTGGCAAGCTGGGGTGGACTGGAGAGGAGGCCAAGGCGCCTTGACTCAGGGTAAAACTCTTGCCAGAGGCTGTAATTAATTTTAATGCCATTTTGGTAAATTACTTTTTGGTATTCGCTTCACTTCTCATGAGTAGTACTGATTCATCAAGATTAATTCCATTCCTGGAGTTTTCTGATTTTTTTTTTCTCCTAAATGAATAAGTTAACATCGTGCAAAAGAGCTTAATATCTAAAAATAATCCCCCTACTGAAAGAAAGTAGCACGAGCTTGCAAAAGTCCACACTAGCTGGGATAATTGCATCTTATTCTCTAGTATTTTGAGCATAACCACCAGCTCCACCTCACCCTGCCTCTGTGACAGCCAGAGGGAAACAAATTATCGCAAAATCACTCCCAGTATTATAATGGATGTAAAGCAGAATGGAAACTTTGTGACTAATTATGCCCCCCACCCCCAAATTTTAGATGATTAGACAGATGAGGTATGTGTTGGAGGGCAAGAGGAAAGGGGAAGAGAGAGAGAGCTCAGAGAGAGGTGTTTATCTAAGCTTTTTGAAATTTGAAATACTGGATCAAAATTTTGGGAGGTGAGTTGCTATCAATAACCGAGAGAATGAGAGACTATGACTGAATGCCAAGCAAGATTCATGATGGAATGTTGCTGTTGGCTCAGTGTCCTGTATTCCCTGGAGAGTCATATGAAATCCATGCAAACAACTGGACTTGAATGATTTACATAATATCAAATGAATTCTATTGTCTGTGAGGGTAAAATTTGATGCTTTCCAACATAAAGTCAAGTCATTTTTGTGGAACTGCTATATCAAAAATTATATCTATAAGCTATTTTAAATGGTCTGACCACGGATGATTTTTATTAACGACATTTAAGTTATATATATTAAACTTCATTTAATATTTTTCCCCAATACTACTTTTGCGTAATTCAAATGTCAAAGCCTCTTTCTTCAAAATTTGGCACCTTAAGTTCCATTAATCTCAGTATCAATGCTGTTTCCAACTGAAAGGAAAAAAATATTAAAATTTAATTAATAGACATACATTTCCTTTTAAAAGTTTTGTTGTCCTTTCTGTATGCACGAACTTGGACTTTTTAAAATCTCCATGTCAAAAAGGCTTAATTCTTTGTATCTGAATTTCAGAGTTTGAATCATAAACTCAGGAAAAAAAAAACAAAGGTAAGGACAACCAAGTTAATGTATCTTCCCAAAACAGTTAAAATGACACTTATTTTCACTTTTACTTTTGCTTCCTATAAAATTTTCTTATTACCATTTGAGCTGAGAAAACATCTGCATTGTGGGTTCGATAGAGGAATAGCCAAGTGAGTTATTCCAAGCGCCAAAACACAAAAGTGACTTAGAAAGAAAGGGGTTCCACTCCTGTTGTTCCAAGTCCTTCTGTGTTCTTAGACTTTCTAAACTTCACACTAAGTAAACACGTTACAACCTGTTCTCAAAACTACTTTTTTAATGAACGGATTTGATGCAAGATATAAGATGATACATAAAGCCTAAATGTTATTCCTGTGGACCTTTTATTGATTCATATTATGTCAAATCTAACTACAGTCCTATAGAGAGAATTAAAGGCCTCGGTTGATCCCAAGAGGTCAACTTCCATGCTGAGTACAATTTACATATGTTCAAATTATATAGACACCTGCATGCAAAAGAAAGAAAGAAAGAAAGAAAGAAAGAAAGAAAGAAAGAAAGAAAGAAAGAAAGAAAGAAAGAAAGAAAGAAGAAAGAAGAAAGAAAGAAATTAGACATCTACCTCACACCATTCTGAAAAATTAGCTCAAAGTGGATTATAGACTTAACTGTAAGAACTAAAACTACACATAATATTAAAAGCACAAGTAACAAAAGGCAATGTAATTAAATTGTACTTCATCAAATTTAAAAACTTTTTTGCTGCAAATGATATCATGAAGAAAAAGAAAAACCACCACATAGAAAATATTTATAAATCAATCTGATAAGGGTCTAGTATCCAAAAAATACAAAGAACTCTTACAACTTAATAATAAAAAAGACAAACATTACTATTAAAATGGGGAATTAATTTTAACGGGTATTTCTCACCAAAAGATATAGAAATGGCAAAGAGCATGAAAAGATGTTCAACATCAGTTGCCACTAGGGAAATAAGTCAAAAGTACAATGAGATATCATTTCACAACCACTAGGATGACTATAATAAAAAATACAGACAATAAATTTTTCATGAGGCTGTAGAGAAGTTGGAACTCACATATTGCTGGTTGAGAATATAAAATGGTACAGCAGTTCCTAAAAATGTTAAACATAGAGTTATTACATGACCCAACAATTCAAATCCTAGATAATAAACTTAAAGAAATTGAAAACATATGTTCACATAAAGGCGTGTACATGAAAGTTCATCGCAGCATTATTCATAATAACCAAAAAGCCGAAACAACCCAAATGTCCAAAAATTGGTAAATGAATAAACAGAAGATGATATATTTATAGCTATACAATGAAATATTATTTGTCAACAAAAAGGAATGAAGCATTAAAACATATTACATGACTCAACCTCAAAAAGATTATGCAAATGAAAGAGGCCAGTTACAAATGGCCGTACACTACATGATTTCATTCATATGCAATGTCCAGAATTAGCAAACCTGTAAAAATGAAAAGTAGATTAGTGGTTTTCTAGCACTGGGCAGCAGTAGGCGAAAGGCGAAAAGAAGGGCGTTAATGCAAAGTGTTAGCTAAAGTGTATAATCTTTTCGGGGCAGATGATAAAATGTTCTAAAATTTGATTTGGCAATGGTTGCACAATTATGTAAATATATTAAAAAGCACTGAACTGTGCATGTTTAATTGTGAAGTATATACATATAAACTGTATCTTAATGAAGCTTTAAGAAAAAAAGCATGCATTAAAAAAAGTACAGAAGAAACCACATCATCATGCCCTGCCTCTATAGCTTACATTCTGATACTGTTTTTATCAGTCATATAATGTTACATACATGGAATTCAATACGATTATATATCTGGTGTCTCTAAAACATTTTTACTTCATCTTACACAAATTATTATGCTATTCAATTACCAAGCAGAACTAAATTCATTTGCTATGGGAAAGGGGGGGAAAGCCACATTAATTTCTAAATTATGTATCACGAATGTTGTTGGAGGGGAAGTAAAAGAAGACCAATGGTGCTCTAAGCCAGGGGATATTATGATTTAAGTTAGTGTGGTGGTCTTTTTGAATCTCTGTAGTTTCATCCTGCAGAAAATGGGGCTGAGTTAGTAGAGGACACGTTTGGAATATACTAATCCAGTCCTTCATAAATGTGTACTGATCACCTTGATTGTACCAGTTAACACATGGTCATGGCCAAGCCCACAACTAGACCCAGATATGTCTGCATGGCTGTTAGATTATTGCTTTGGCCCTACAAGGAAGTGAGGAGCTTTGTGGAAAAAATCCAAAGGGAAAAGGGCATTCAGTCCACCAGATTGGCCCAATAACCACGTGTTGATCAGAAGGGCAGAACGAAGTACTCTGTGGTCTCTGTCACTTTCATTTCCTACCAGTCCCAGCTCCCAGGGATTTATTCCTGACATCTGTGACAGAGTAGACTATAAGTAAAAACTGAAGAAAACAGATATCTTCACTAAGAGACCTAGTCTCACCTAACATTCTGGTCTTATACTTTTACTTTCCTCATCCATGTATTTTTACCCCCCAAAATGAAGTGTACAACAGTGGGGACAGCACATCATCAACTGTATGAAAAGTAAATGTATTTATTTTGTATTTGCATATGTGTGTGTGAGTATGTGTGTGTGTGTATAACTCTAAAAGGATTAAGAGGAATTAATAACATATGTTAACTCATATGAAGGAATTTTAGCATCTGGGAATGGGAGGAAGGTTTTTTGCTCTTTTGTATATCTTTTGTACTTTAGATTTTTCTGAACCACATGGATATTTTATCTATTTAAAAATAAAATTAAAACTAAAAAGTGCTATATACACACACATATATACATAATATAGGGACTATATATACAAACATACATAAATACATGCGTACATTTTTGTATATATGCGTGGGTATGTGTAAGTTTGTGTGTGTGTTTGTGTGTCTCCTGGAACAACTCTATATACCTGAAAAATACAAAATAATCAACTGAAAAATTATTAGACATCATAAGAGAACTTACCAATGTGGTTATCTTTTAAAAGTTAGTTCTCAAAAATAGTTTTCCTATATTAAAATTTATATACATGTGATTCAAAAGAAGAAATGTTACCATTTGTAAAAGAAACACAACTATAAATTTACTAGAAATACACAAAGAAAATATTCTGAAACAGAACCTAGGTAAAGATAACTTGAAAATTCTAAGAAATAAATAGAAATACATCTTGTTCTTAGATATAAAGACACAATATTGCAAAGATGGCAGATCTCTGTGAATTAATTCATTAATTTAATGTGATTACCAACAAAAGTACAAATGAAATTTTATATTTTGGAAGTTGATAAGAATTCTATGGAGAAAATAAAAAATAAACATGAAAATGTAAGCATGTTGGGATTGCGAGAATAGACACGAAAGAAAAGAGAGTGGTGATGAAGAACTAGCCCCTTATGTAGTTAAAACACACATTAAAATATAACAGTGCTTCAGGAACAAACAGATCATCAGGGTAGAATCCAAAAATACAGCCAAAGTTATGAAAATTTTGTTTATGATAAGGGTGGTTTGACGAATCATCTGTCCAAGGCCAGAAAAATAAATGGTGTACTAATAAAATTAGCAAGTCATTTGAGGGAGGAAATTTAGAGCCTTAAATAAATTCAAAATATATTATACATTTTAAAATAAATATGCAACCAGAGGTACGTTATTAAAACAATGGACACTTAGGAAAAAAAATTTGGAAAGAGAACAGTGTCTCTAAAAATGATATAAAATCCGAAGCCCTACAAAAGAAATGAATATAGTAGACTCATTTTTATAAATGTTATAAATTTAATAGAAATACACAAAGAAAATATTCTCCACATGTCAAGAAATTTAATTGACAAAGTCAAAAGATGAATAAAACACTGGGAGAGTTTGTTTACAACAAAAGTAAATATGTTTTAATCATCTTAATATACAACAATTCCAATAATCCACCAGAAAAATAGGCAAATAGACACACTGACTCAAAACAGAAAAAAGAAAGATAAATAGGTTATATATGACTGTAAAATAGAAATGAAGTGCAATTTTTACATTTTAATGTGGCAATGATGAAAAATATGGATAATACATTGTGTTGAAAAAAGTGTAGAAAAGTGAGAACTATCATCATTTCTGTTTTGGGTAAAAATGGTGCAGCCTCTTTGAAGGATAATTTGTCAATATCTACATTAGCTACTGAAATTCTAAATGTAAACATCTCATTCAATATCTCTATAGAGAAATACTTACATGTAGGCAAAAATACAAGTAGGTGTTCATTTCAGAATCTGTTAAACTTAATATTAGATAAAATATGGATGTACACTGATACGAAATTAAGTAAATAAATTAATACTATACCACTGTTAAAAATAGTAAAATAGATCCAAGAGTGCTATGAAGAATCATCTCCAAAATTAAATGTTAAGTAAAAACGGCATTATATATGTACATTTACATATGTATATATACATCATGTATAATTTTGTTTATGTAAAAATATTTTTAATATATTTTTACAATTATGTAATTTATATATTTTACACATGTGAAAAATTCTGAGAAAATGCACCAGAAATCATTAGTAGTGATTGCCTCTTCAAATGGGAAGAGGTTGGAAGGTAGGGAAGTAGGGTGTGTGGGAGACTTTCTTTTTATTGTACTCATTTGTACAATTTGAGTGTTTTTACCAAATACATGTATATTTTTAATTAAAAGAACAATTTAAACATAAATTGTTTATTATTTTGATGTGTAATAATATATACAATATTTGGCAAAGAAATCTTAATTCTTTTCTACTGTAGGAATCTTCTTAGAGATGGTCATTGGCAACTCATGACCTGCCATTCAAGATAACTTCTGATCATTGATCTGCTTTTATCTAAGGTGTTTTAAAGGTGTGTGGGAGAAAGAGATATGATCTTTTACTGTCAATTTCTACCACCTCAAAGGTCAGACTGAAAGAATGATGTAACTAGGTAGGCATATCATACAGCAGATAATAGGACATTGACAGAAACACCTACTAGGTTTCTGATTGTTTAAAAAGTTGTTACCCAAGAAGAGCCCATTCTGCAAAACAGCTAATGTGGAACAATTCTGGACTCACATTTGTCACTGTTATTCATATTTAGCTGGGAAATAACAGGACACAAAAGTATAATGCCCCTTTGTCTGTTCTTATCCTACAATCATGTGTGCCTAATGAGTTAAAACACAATTTGAACCATGCTTTGTAAGCTTTGAGATCTAAATTTAGGTGATGGGATAATTTGGTCTCAAATCAAAGTTCAAAGTCCATGTCCATTTTAAAGGGAAAAAAAGATCCCCCAGTGCTTCTCCCCAGGCTATTTTGTAAGAGTGGAACCATTAGAAGCATCCCTTCTCAACACTTTTGGTACAACATATTTGGCGTTGCCTCCTTAGAGGTGAACAATCAACAGTGTTTGAAGTTACTAAGGAGACACCTTCAACAGAACACCAAGAAAGTCTCAAAGTATCCTAATTAAAATAATATGTTTATTATATGGAAAAAAACCCCAGCAACATTTATCTTTGAGAATATAAAATGGAATACCAGGATTAGATGAGCAGAAATGTTCATTTTTTGTGGTAGACCCTTTTACCTTTTTAAGTGGAGATAAATAAATAAATAAATAAATATTTATTTATTTATATATATAAATAATATATATATATTATTTACATATATATTTATATTTATATATTTATATATAAAATATATATATATATATATATAAAATATATATATATATATATATATATAATAACAATAGTGGGCTTTTTGAACATTATAACAAATTATTGTTTTGGTAAATGAGGCCAAAAGCTACCATACTGATCTTTGTGCTTCTATTTCTTTTACATGTCTCGTTGCTTCTTGCTGGTTCCATTCCTATACTGTTTAATTGTGAGAGAAGGTCATTTTTAGGAGGAGTAACTTAGAAATACATTTTATTTTACACCCACTCACATAGCACACAATATCTGATTTATTATCATATCTCTCATTGCCTCATGAATTAGGTATCCATTACATGTTCTGTATATTAGATAAATTAATGATTCAGTCATACCAATATTGATCCATGAAGAACCTGACAGTTAACATTTATTCATAAAATAATCAGTATAAAAAACTTACCACTTCTACCATTATCAATATTAAAAAAAAAAATCTCATTTACTACTTTCTTATAATTTTTATGTGAGCTGATATTAATTATTTTAATCAAATATCTTTGAGATTCTGTTGAAAGCTATAAACCCAATGCTAGGGAAGGAGTATATAAATATATTTACACATAATTTTGTATATATCAGGGCATGCACGGGGTATATCAAGTCTTCCCATGGATCACTTTGGTCTCAGTAAAACCCAGATTAAGACCATCTATTTATACCAAATCCCAGGTCAAAATATGTAAGTTCTTCTAAAGATATTGTTAAAGGATTTTTAAACTGCTGAATATAATATGTTATCAACCACAAATAAGTCTACATGAAGAAGACTGAATTTAAAAGAGAATCAAATAAGAGAAACAATGAGTTCTTCCTCAATAAATATAAAGTGAAGAATTTTTTTATGGAAAGTAATCAAATAGTTTTGGGAAATATTCAGTAGAAGAGTGATTCAGATCATCTTGTTTTAACAAGTATTATGTTGTCTTATAAAACAAATATTTCTGAAGAGCCACATAAAATTAATCTTTTCTCTTTGGATTACCTTATATTATTTATTATACAGTAAGATTGCTAATTCTATCATTTTATGTTCACATATGTGCCCAAACCGCACTTATTTGCTCTACAAATGCAAGCTCTAGTGAGTGGAAACATTTGTATATCCGTCACTAGACTTTTGTACTCTAGTTTAATGCAATACTAGTCAAAAAGCAAAAATTTAAAACATTGCCAATTCTGTAAAATATGTACTGATTTAAGTTTATTATTATATTAACAGATGAGACTATTCCAGGAGGAACAATCCATCTCTTGAAACAATTGCTGTCAAATGAATTATATGAAGTAAAAAAGTTATTTGAAGTTCAAATCAGAACAAAGTTTTCAAGACCTGGGAAGAGAATAAATTGGTATTTTCAATGTCGCCTTGCTGTACTCATCAGTCTTTTGATAAAGGAACAAATATCTAGAAAGTTAAAATATAAAATCTTTCTTTGGCTCAATGAGGTTTTGTTTGTTTGTTTGTTTGGACCCTATTTTTATACAAAAAAATAAATTTTCCTGAAAGCTGGGCCTAATAAGAACCTCAACATCCTATCATTGCCAACCCCATGTCTGGGCCAGGTATGGCCTTACATCAACTTGACCATCATCTCAGGCTCCTAAACACTCATGAAGTTCCTGTCAGTATCAATTGCCACCTCATTAAATCTCTCTAAGACTAAATCTAAAGAAACTATAGGCAACAGGGAGAGAAGACTCACAGCATGGCAAATGATATCTTAATAGTGTTTGTTTCATTTCCAATTGTCTGAGTGGGACTTTTCCACTGACTAGTGAAAGGGGCTTGAGGGAATTCTATACCTCAGACACAACATGAGTTCAGAGAGATTGAAGGGAAATTTGTTATAGTTAAGGGCATGATTGTAAAGGAAAATCTAAGTTTATTTTAAAAAATTTGTTTGAATAGCTGCATGAAAGTTACTCCACACATTTGTATTCATCCTGCAACCTTTCCTCATCTTCCTCTTCTGGTTTTAGATTCTGCTCCCTAAGTAATACTGATTAAGCATTAAGCACGATCATAGAGGAGGTTTAAACAATGATGATTGTTATTCAGAGACACTTCAAGTAAAAACACATCCTAGAGAACACAGTATAAATTTTGGAACTCTGGTATACAGACATTCTTAACTTGCATTACAGGAATTAGTCTTCTCCAATTCCACTCTGTTTACTGGTGTATAAATCAGGTTCCAACAGGAAACAGATGGTGCACTCAAACTAGGATAATTTGAGGAGGGTTTATTTACAAATGGACTATTTACAGAGGTCTGGGTGTAAGAGCATCACAAGGAGTAATGCGAGAATGCTGAGCTGGTTACAAGTTAACATCCCTAGGTCCATGAAGACATGAGAAAGAGCAGTCATTAGGACAGGAAGAAGAAAGTCATGCAGAGACGTCCACCTTGAAAGGAAAATGGACCTTCCAAGGAGAGTGGAGCCAGTCCTAGGGCTTCTGGCAGGGAGGTCACTCTTTTCATCCCCTGTTCTACAACCCAATAGAAAACATTGAGGGAATGGAAGATTTAATGGTCTGTCACCAGTGCCACTCTTGGAAACTTTTCCACAGGTATCAAGAATAATAAATACCTCTGGATCTCCTGCAAGGGTTCCTCAGTGGTAAACCTAACAAAGCCCCAGAAGGCATAAAAGCCAGTTGAAAAAGTATAAATGAGTCAACTTCCTGAGGCAAAGATCAAGAGATATATATATAAAAAAGGCTTAATAAGATGCCCAACACACATGATTAAATTCCCATGCCTATGCATGCTCCTTAACACACAACTATACTTACATGTATAACTTGAAAACCTTCCAGGAAAGAATTTTCTCTGGAAATTGGCACTTTATAAATGTCTTTCGTGCTCAAAGTTTCCACCATCAGATACTTCAGCGATTTAATACTGCTGATAATCTATAAATGTTGTGTAGCGTTGATTGTGAGTTGGAAAGGAAAAAGGGGAACCCTTTAGAATAGTAGCCCCTTTACATATCTCATCTCATTTAATCTTAAAAAATGATCCTATGAGTTATAAATTATTATCCCCATTTTACAGATAAAGTGAGACTCAAATAGTTTAAATAATTTGTCCAAAGCCCCATGGAAATTGCAAGGTGAACACTGAACTCTAAGGCCCACTCAGCTCATCTCTCACCGCGTTGCTATTGTTAACCGACTGCACTTGAGCACTTCAACCCAAAAGAGTTTAACAATTTCCTAGCAGAAGATAGGAAAAGCAAGAGTCAAGTAGAGATATAAAAGGGGGAAGATTAGTTGCACAGGGTCCAATGTCTATCTAGAAATATTAAAGGCAGAATCCTGGAAGTCAAGGGAATAGGGTGGTTATGGAGGGGCTGGATGTTTAGGGTAAAAGGGAAGTAGAAATAATCTTTGAATTATTCTCATTTCCTTTTCTTTCTGAGACAGCCCTGTCACTTTTTAGTGCCCACGGACTTTGCACCTGAGGTCTACACTCTTCCACAAAGGAAGCATTTTGTTATGCCTACAACGATACAGTGCCTCGCCCATAATAATTTCACCAGCCTCACATCTTCCCCTGACCCCAGTTGCTGTAAGGCAGCAGTGTGTAATGGTCAATTGATAGTAGGCTCCCTGCAATTACCCTGAGGGCCAATGACTACTCAGTTGTGCCTGCCTTTGTACACGTGTGTTGTAAAATTAAAATTACGCCTACCCAGGCAGGCGGATGTTGTTGCCACTGAGCTTACATCTCGATAGGACTAAATGAGTCAGTGACTCTAGGCAGACATGGTGATATCACAGGAAATCATAAAGGGAATGTACTATCTGACTTGGGATTCATTTGTCTAAAGAACAAACACATGAGCCCAAATATGTGCGTGTCCTTTTTTGCTTTGAGGGGTAAGAAAGCATGGGTTCGGACCCCAAACAAGAAAACCCAAATATCTCTGCTTTTCCCCGTAAGCAAAAATGGACAACCGGAAGTGTAAAAAGATTATGGAGTCATACTCTTTTCTCTTTAAAAAAAAAAAAAAAAAAAAAAAAAAAAAAAAGATGTACTCAATGCTCCACTAAAGGCATTCAATAGTTTCTTTTTTAGAATAGAGCTAGAAACTTCTATAAACAGAACACAAAGAAATAACTTCCAGGGCTGGGCAGCCACTCCCTGAGTCAATGGGGAATCACCAGCAGTACTTTTATTTTTGACTTAAATTCCACAGTTGTCTTAAGGCCTAACATTCCCCTGGCTTCTTCGATTTCCACACTAGATTCTACAGAACTTATTTGTGAATGATTTGTTTACCCAGCTAGCCTTCCTGCCTGAGCTGTGAAATCATTTCAGACAGCTAACTGGATAAAGAGCTTAAAATAGGGTGGCCTTTATGCTTTATCAGCTTAAAATTGCCAACTAGCAGCCAATTTGGGCTTTGGATAAATGCAGAAATGTTTTGAGCTATTTATATTTTCTTTGCCATCCACGGAATAAGTTAATTGACTTAAATAAGGGGACTATTTAACTCATGGAATTTTTTTTTTGATCAAATATCTAATGAGGACTCTTTAAATTACTCAAATGGTTCAAAAATTGAGACGAGATAAATTCTTTGGAATTTAAAGAATAGTTCAAAAATACCTTCTCTCCATAAAATTCATATACGGTCATAACATAATACTGTGCAATATTTACATTATGATTCCTATGTGGACATGCATGAGTTCATGTGTCTATGTGATGAAACAGGACTCTGTCTACGAGTTAGGAACACAAGATGTGAACCATGTCTCTGTCACAAGTTACCAGGGAGATTCTAGTAATGTCACTTAAAAACCCCAGGCCCCTCAGACCGTCCTTCTCTGTAAAATGAAAAGGTTGGACTAATGCATAATTTTGAAATCACAAACTGAAGAGTATTTGCTAGTCTGAAGGGGTGACTCTGTAGCCATTGTTGGAGGTGGCATTTTTGGCACCTACTCAACCCTTCACCACCACCACTATCACAGCAACTCCACATCTTCCACTTTTGTGTGAGATTTTGGTTGAAGACCCTTTCAAAATGTTGAAAAGCTTTGACTAATTCTGTGATCTAATTCTATGAATTTTTACTTCCATTGACATAAATTTTTCTGTTAAAATCCAAACACATCTTTTTTTTCCTCAGAGCATTATATGATTTCAAATACTTTCACACCTTTGCGGAGCAACTATTCTTTCCCCTGATGTATTAACTATAAAAAGAAAATTCAGTGTTGCCCACAAGATATAAGTAGGACAATGATAATCGTATTTTATTCCTCTGAAAATGGGCAAACTCCTCTGCTTAGAGTCCTACAATTTCCTTATATGAATGCTTTACTATTTATATTTGAACAGTGTGATAAGACCATTTAGATCTTATCAAAGTTGAATAGGAACTAACCGATAACTGGCAGAATGACACCTATCTTTGAAATGCCTGAATTATGTGATTGGTCTTTCAAAACACATAAACACACAAAGAAAACACACACACACACACACACACACACACACACACACAATATCCTTAGAAACATGTCCACATTTAGAGAACCCAAATTCCTCAATGGTCAAGAAAAACAAAGCAGGGATTCGGAAGTAGAGCCAGGATGAGAAAAGAGGTTTGATTTTTCTGGTTCATCTCTCTGAGTTTGGAACAAAAATGCAAGCAGTCTGGACCTCACTCAGTTAAGGCCGCCTTGGAGGCCCACACACATGTACACATGCAGGTGGGGTGGGGTGGGGCAGGGAGAAGGACTCGAAGCCTAAATCCCTGGGCAGAGCCCAGAGGAGTCATGGCTACTCGGTCAGTCCAAGAACTGCTGCAGTGAGAAGGGCCCAAAGCCAAAAGAACCCAGGGGCCAATCCTCAGATTGGAAACAAAGCAACGAGAAGTGAAGACGAATATGTGAGAGCAGAGAGGGGCTGGAATCAAAGCACAGGGGAGGTAAAGGCTGTTAGAAAGAGAATGTCCTGAACAGCTCATCTCACATGACATAATTCAGGGTTTGCCATACTCTCAAGGAACTGGAACTTATCCTTAAAGTGTGCCGCACATTGTAGGGAATATATAAGGGTATATAATCTTGTGTGAGACAGGGGAGCAGGGGCTTGGATGATGATGACAACATGGATAGACTTTTCCTTGCAATATAAGAATTTATGTTAAAATCCGAATGTAGTTTTTTTACTCAGAGCACTATAAGGTTTCGATTACTTTCACATGGTAGTTAGTGCTTTGGATATAATAATAACTATATATTTTAATAATTTCATGACATTTCTTTGGCTAATAGATGTCCTTATGTTACATAAAACTAGAGAAATTTGAATTCTTAAAGTACCTTGTAAGCTCTCAGTCCAATTATAATTCCATCCCCATCAGTATATACTATTTTTAATAATATAATGTATTTTACATTGTTTGAACTTTTTCTTATCCATTTAAATATTTCACAAAACTTCAGCTAATATACTGTTGATAAAATAATTATATTTTTCACAAAACAACACCAGAACTAAAAAGGTCTACTACTCCTTCCTTAAAATGTACTTTTAAAGGAAGGGAATTTTGGTTTCAGCCAAAATCTGCGAATGACTAGACCTTAAATTTAAATAATGAGTTTCTGCCCCCAAAGTACTTGAGAGGAATTTTGCCCTTAGAATTAAGTTTAATAAGCCTTTATTTTTGGCCTCCAAACAGTCTCATAAGTAAAAAGGAAGTCAGATTTACTATATTTCTCAACACTACAAACACACACACACAAACACACAAAAGAACAGTTACGATTTTCACAAATTAAGATAGGCAATAGTAGGTTCTGACAATACACACAATTTATCTGAAGAGAAATGTCATTATTCTCACTTTTATTAACAACAGTTTTTGGGAAAAAGCCATAAATCACTTTGAGGTAAGAAAGGTAACAGGAAATTAGCTAGCAATTGAGTGATCTATGTCATGAGTGGAGATAGTTTAATGTTTTGTTTGTACATGTTTTTTTCAGCCTATGAAACAGAAGCAACCTGAATTTTTATCTATAAAACCACAAAAAATGGTATTCTTCTCAATTGTTTTCATTCAAATGTAAGGAGAAATCATAGATTTTTCACAATCATGTAATTTCTCATATAGATATTGGACATCTGATGACCCCAAAAGCCAACATCATCTAGGTCATCACTATGTTTTCACAGGAGGTACTCATATTGCTTTGGAGGATGAGGTCATTAAATGTCCCTTGAGTTAAATTTCTCCTAGTATGTCAAGACCTAAACTAGACCGTGGACTGCAAAAGAAACTAAACAGACCATCAAGAAACTTGGTGATATGTTACTTGTAGCATTTTAATAGTGATTGATGACCCTACTAGTCATGAATGCATTTGGCCCTTTAAGTATATATTTTAAGCCTAAAGGATTATGTAAATAGATTTCAGGTTAGAAGTTTTATGACTGCCAATCATGAATGTGACATAATTTTTTCTGGCACTACTTACTACTAAAGACAAAATGAATATCAGAAGCTCAAATCTATTAATTTAATTGATAACTCATATTTCAAAGTAAAAAATAATAGGGATATATAACTGTCATAGGTGAGGGTTCCCGAGAAAAAAAACTAAGAAACAGAAATTTCGGTGCAAAATCTTATTGAGGAATGCTCTGGGAATGAATCCCCTGTAAGGGAGTCGGAGAAGTAAGACAGGGAAGAAGTTGAACTACAATGCAACAGAAGCTTCACCAGATCCCACAGGTTGCTGTGGAGATGAAATGGCCTTCCAGAGCTGTCCTGGATGAGGCAACAAGGCCAAGCACCTACTACCCCATGCCCCTGCCTCCACCAGTCATTGGACATGGTCTGCCCCTGGTGAGAGTTTCTAAACTTGGGTGAAGTAGCTCCCTTCAACAGAGGCCAATGTCCTGAAGGTACTCAGAAGTAAGCCTTCAGAAGTTGGTACAATGAGTACTTTCATCATAAGGGAGGCATCGGATAGCAAACCACAGCATCCGCTCCAGTGATGAAAGTTTTTACAAAGCCTAGGATTTTTAGATATTTTTCCAAATGAAGTAGCAATTATATTTAGTTTGATACACTAAATGGCTTAAACTTTAAACTTTTGCATATCTAGAATAACAATAAATATATCTCTCATAACATGAAATAAAATTCAGCGAGAGAACTAACGGAATAACTCATTATCTTAAGAAATAATTTCTAAGAAACTAATCATCTTTGGTCCTCTGATAAGCTCCATACAGCCAATTCTCTGGACCTCTGAACTGTAACAACATTCTTAGGAACTTATCTCTGAGTCACCTCATGAGAAGAACAATGAAAAAGTAATCCTCCCTTCCTAACAGTTATTCATATTAACTTGGTGTCCCAATGTCCTAATTTTGGAGTGTGGTTTGTTTAGGTCTTGATGTGTAAGAACCCACCCAAAGTAAATGGATGGCGTGGGTGGAGGGTGAGGAAGAACTGTGTACATACTGCAATTTGGCAGAAGAGACATAAAGGTTCTCAAAATGCTGGACATTTTTCTAACTTCTTTTTTTTTCTGTACAACTATGAAATGACATAATACTTGCATCAGCTAACAAGCTCCTATGAGATCATTCTCTCCTAATGCGTATGTGGCTCCAGTTAGAAGGTATTCATGAGATGTACTTTATCTTCTAGGCCATAAAACAACTGAACTCAACTAAGGAACTTTAAAAATTGGTAAGAACGAATATAAGACACTTTCTGAAAATCATAGTGGAGTTTATGGATTATTTTTGAAAAAGAACTATGCATATATTAAGACTACATTTTAATTTTCTTAAAACACCTTCCTAATATGAGAAAAATATATATATTTGTCTGTGACCCATTCTAAAACAATATATCACAATGATATAGTTCCTAGACAACATAAAGAAAAAAAAACTTTCTAAAATGGTACCTCCCAGTTTTAGAAAAGAATAAAAGAAAAAATAACAATAAATGACTCATTTTAAAGTTACAAAATAAGTCATAAAATAATTTTCTTGACAAAAGGGCTCTCTACTTTTATAAAATACTAGGATTTAGAGGGAAATGGGTGCATTGTATATACAGAAAAGTGAAACTGTATCTAAGAACAGTTTTACTGGAATGGCACATTCTGCCAGGTGCAAACAGGTTCTCCATGAGGTGATGATCACCATGGTACATATGCCACAATTCAAGATCTGCTCCTCAGTAGCTTTGCCAGCTTAGAATTTGATTTTGTCCCAGAATGGTTTACTCTCAAGAATACAGATTCACATTGACAAAGGTCTCAAAGGACCGATAAATAAACCAGGTGATTAATGTGTAGGAAGTGTCAGCCAATGAAAGGAGCTGCCCCACTGAACTGACCAGCAGGAAAACTATGTGGATATGATTTGGTTATTTAGTGGAATATTATTCTGATTGATAGACACAGACTTTATTCTACACAATTGAAATTTCTGAAAAGTAACCAGGAAACTCACCTAAGATGGTCAAGGCCACATAGCTCCTGGGTGAAGAGTTCTTTGATGGAATCTGGCATTGATTGTGTGATTATTCTATTTCTATAACTCCATGGATGAACCGAGGTTTGGAATTTATATAATTTGGTGACCCCTTCGAGTGTGGGGGTGGGGGGGAGAGACAAATGAATACAAAATTAGGTATAAATGTAATTATTTAGAATGACAAAAGAAATTACAAACATTTATAAATTTAGAAAGCTTGTAAATATCAAAAGCATCACAAAATCTACAAAAATTGTACATTTGCATTAATATTAACTAATTCACCATTTAATGTTTTTCTTACATTTTTGATTCCTTCTCCACATGACTACAATTTTGCGATCGCATTTTCTATAGAGAGAATAGAAAGATATTTCAGTCTTTCCTCTAACATAACATTTTTTTAATAATGTCATAAATTGTTATAATGCCATATCTGTATCTTCTTCCCTTCTCGCTCTGGCAGTGGGTGGAGCATGAGGGACCCCTTGGATAACCCCAGCCCTTTGATCTTGCTGGCTAACAAAGCCCCCTGCTACTACAGCTGCTCTAACAAGAAAACCAGCCCCTTCCCACTTTCCTACCTATCCCTGCCTGGTGGCCCTGTGGGGAGGAAGTGGGCAAAACAGCCATGAACCTAGGTCACAGGAGCCTCCAAGCACAGGTCAACAATGGTTCAGATCTTTTCCTTGGAGTCAGACTTAGTGCTACAGTTTCCAGATCCACCAGGGCCAGTTACCCTGGTAGTCTGCACTAGTGGACACTAGCTTGGCCAGAAGCAACTACCTCCTCCTCTCTTTCCAAAGAAGAACACAGTGAGCCTTGAGATGGGGTTCTGGGAGTGGGAGTGCTTAAGCTTAAGCTTCTTCGGCACCAGGTAATTGAACCCTGCCTCACTCGAGTTAGACAAGACTTATTAGAAAACTCTCTTCTCTTAAAGGAGAGGTGGATTAAACGTACAGATTTCAGGCCTCTCCCTGAAGGTTCTGTTCAGAACTGGAGCCAGGGCCCAGGCTGTAATTTTAATAAGTGCCAAGGGTGAATCTTATACTCTGATACATTTTAGAAACAGGACTTGAAGGCAACATAGCACATCTCAACTTTGAAACTTTAAGCATGGGTTAAATATTTTTAAATCTCAAAAAGGAATCTTATTGCCCTCAGTTCCAGGATTTTAAGGCACGACTGTGTGGGCGTGCGTGTATGGATGGTGGTGGTGTAGTGTGTATGTGTGTGGTATGTGTGAGAATGTGTGGGTGTAGGTAGATTGGTGTGTGCATTTGTGTGGTACACAAGTGTGGTGCATGGAGTGGTACCTGTATGTGTGTGGCTGCGTGTGAAGTGGTGTGCATTGGAAGCCTGAGAAAGAAGAGGAAGTACACCTCACTTTCGCTACCATGTTTCCCACAATAGGTATCCTGGAAATCAAGACTCTCATTTCTACTAGAAATGTATAACTCTTTTCTGAGAGAAGTAATAAAGATTAGTTTTGAGCTAGCAATTCTTAAAAGGTTTACCTTTTAAACTTATATTACTTTTCCTCCTCATGTGATTTCTACCTATCACCAGGTTTCTGTGATTAGTTATTAAGCTAAACCTTCTCCAATTCTCATAATTAAGTTCGAAAAACAATTGTTGATGAAAAGAAAATTATGTACTTTAAATAGTAGAATAAAGTTAGAATGGCATTGCCTATAAACATTCATGTTTTTGTAGGTATGCTTTGATCTGATGAACCACTGAGCTAAATTAAAACTTAAAAAAACAATAATAATATAGTAACCTGTTTTTATCTTTCCCTTGAAAAGCACTATTCATATCAAAGGTATTAGCTTGTGGCACTTGCCAAATAAACTATAAGTGGTCAGTCTTTGTGTCCATTAAAGATGAAAATAGCAGGCAACAATTTATAATGTTATAATGCCATTTACTGCTGGCACATCCAGAAATTCAACACAGCTTCCTACATGTCTTTTTAGCCTTATGCTCTATTTTCTCTTACCTTGAGGAGAAAAATTTATGGGCTTCAGAAGCGAAGAGACCTGTTTTTAAAGTCTCACTCCACCATGCACTTAGATTTTGTCACCTGCAAATTACGGATAACAATCTTTACCTCATAGGTTTGAGAAGTTTAAATGGGAGAACGGTCGGTAAGAGCTGCCTCTGGTGTCCTCTGGTATCCTGTTTTCTTCTGCTCCCTTCTAATGCTCTACTACTACAAACCATCCTCTCCATACTTTAAATATCAACTCACAAAATGCATTCACTTGAAAAAAAGCCCTTCAGAAATTTTGCCATTTTCATCTAACATTAACATAAGATTATATAATTTCTTTACACAATATTTCCTTCAAATAAATGTGCTTCTTTACTTTGTTCACCTTATACAATAATATATATAAAATTATGTGTTTAAAGTTTAGTTGTATTGTTAACATAATACATGTTAACATAAACCTGTAACAATTTAAAAAAATGTTTCCTTGCAATACCTGAAGTCATGTCTGGTATCACTGGGGTACAAGCACCATATTTCAACAAGCATTGGCCAAAAGTGATTCAGTCTCTAGATTTGTTAAAGAAAAGGCTTCTGCTCTTTCTAATGGCCTATCTTCATGACCCAGGAATAGATGCTGCCAGGTCTACTGCATACATTTACCATGGCCACAAAATAATTTTGAAGGTCCAGAGTGGAGCCATTAAATAAATTCCAGGAAATCTTCCAAGTTGCTTCATAACTGCACTTCCAACTAAATGTACCTGGTTCTAACATACATTGAACAATATATATGAAGGCATCTCAGCCACACAAGGATGCTCCTTAGAGCAAATCCATAATCATATACCCCTTCCGCTCCAGAATACCAAATATCAAGAAAGCTAATTACATGTTGGTAGAAAGTACCATTAAAATTTATCAGATTTCTTTTTAATGTTTAAGCTAGAACTAGTGTTTTATAAGCCTGAGGCACATGTGAATATATCAATCTACATATTGCTTGGAATATTAACATGAGAGATACATTTAGCAATTTTAGTACTTTATACAAATAATTCTTACTCTGTGTGTTCAAGATGACTAAGGCATGCTTTAAATATACTGGTTGGTTACAATAAGACATGGTACACAAGTTTAGCATACAAAACAATGGGAGGAGAAAAACCTTTATATAAGAGAGACAAAAGAATACATGGGTTTATCCGTGGGCTTGTTAGCCTTTTCTATTCGGCATGCTCTTAAAGAACCAGAAGCCATGTCACAGCCTCTGGTGAGTGGATTATGGGGAAAGCTTTACACTAGAACTGTCATTAAGGTGATTGATTACTGATGTTTTCAGGTAGGAGTTGTGAGGAATGTGATCAGATCTGCTAAAGTCTGCAAAACACTGGGACCACAAAATTCCTTTGGAATATAAGTTAATATAAGTTCTACATAAATGTATGATACCCCAATATTTTCTGAATTAGAAAATTTTTCATAAATAGGAAACTTAATTTCATATTTAGAAAAAATAGATCTAATTTTAGAAAAAAAAAACCATGAAACTAGACTCAAGGAATTCCTTGGGACATGCCTGTGTTCCTTTTTTAATCAATTTCTGAACTGTGACATTTTAATTATAGAATAGAAATCAGTCCCATTTGCCACACTGAAACTCAAGACACTGCTAGATGATCTGCCAGCGTGGACTTTTCAAGCCAATTCCAATTTGGCCCAAGAAAAGCCAAGCATTTAGAAATTCTAACCAAAAACATGAGGAAAAACAGGAAAATGTGTCGCATTTTCAACACACTCTCTGTGTGACAGGAACCAACATTATTATCATTCCTTTCAACAGAATTCCATGTGTATTAAAATAAAATTTAAACACAGCTGCACCCTGTCCATTATAACAGATGTATTTCTGAGAAAATGTTAATCAAATATTTTAGTAGAGAATTATATTTTACACGCATTAGAGCAGCGATTCCTGCTTTTTAGATTTCAATAACACCCATATTTTTAAACTCTTTGTAAAAACTAAGTTGAAATAAAAATAAAAAATAAAATACATAAATTTTAAAAGTTGCAAATGTATAACCTCATAATAAAGACTACTACTTCCCAATAAGATATTCAGTAACCAACATGTATAAATCAAAAGTGTTCATGAAGTTTTGAATAGACAAAAAATACTTATTGCATTGAATTGCATATTTTAAAAATTAATTTTCTAAAATATTTTACCTGTATCATAAGATCTCTACCAGTTGATCTCTCGCTTATACTTCTTTTGAAATTGTATTGTTTGACAGGAATAAGGAATTGTTTTTAAATAACCAAATCATCAAATTTACCAAACACATTTAAACATGGTTTAATTAACTTTCAAGGATTATAAATGACTTTTCAGACTTTGAAACAAACTAGATTACTGTTTTTAACTGCTCATTTTGAAATAATTATAGAATCACAAAAATTTGCAAAAAAAAAAATAAATAAAGAAGGTACAAGAAGATCCTGAGCACCCTCCACCCAGCTTACATTTACATCTTAGATAATTTTAGTACGATAGTAAGACCAAGTAATTGACATCCAAACTTTATTAAAATTTTACCAGTTATACAGGCACTCCTTTGTGTGTATGTGTATGTTTAGTTGTATGAAATTTTATCATACATGTAGATTCATGTATCCACCATTATCGCCAAGATATAAAATAGTCTATCGTGGCAAAAATTCCTGTGCTATCCCTTTATAGCCACACCCACTCACCTACCCCATCTATTCCAGGCAACTATTAATCTGGTCTCCTTTATAATTGTGTTATTAACAAATGTTATATAAGTAGAACCATATAGTATATAACTTTCTAAGATTGGCTTTTTCCCCTTAGCATAATTTCCTCAGGGTTCATACAAGTTATTGTGTGTATCGACAGTCTATTCCTTTTAATTGCTGATTAGATTTCCATGGTATGGATGTTTAACCATTCACCCATTGAAGGACATTTGAGTAGTTTCCAGTGTTTGGCTATTACAACTATTTTGAATATTTATGTACAAATTTCTGTGTAAAAATAAATTTTTATTTCTCTGAGATATATACCCATGAGTACAATAGCTGGGCTGTATTGTAAGTCTATTTTCAGCTTAAGGAGTTGCCTAACTATTCTCCAGAGTGTCATTGGTCACTCCCACCAGTGATGCACGAGTGACCCAGTTACTCTGCAGTCTCACAAGCACTGGCCGTTATCACTATTTTTTATTCTGATAGGTGTGTGGTGATATCTCATTGTGGTTTTAATATGCATTTCTCTAATGGCTGATGAACATCTTTTCATGTGCTTATTTGCCATCTTTATATCCTCTTTGGTGAAATATCTGTTCCTATCTTTTACTCATTTTCTAAATGAATTGCTGAGATTTTTTCCCTTTATATTGAATTTTCAAAGTAATTTATATGTTCTAAATATAAATCCTTTGTCAGGTATGTGTTTTCTCCCTATATGTGGCTTGTCTTTTCATTTTCTTAACAGAGGTTTTCACAGAGCAAAGCGAAGTTTCAGTTTTGATGTTCAATTCTTTAATATGCGTTTAAGAATATTTTTTTCCTATTTACTACACAATGTACACTCATCACTTACACTTTAAGTGTAGAATATTTCCCTCCAATAAATCTTTTGAGCTTTGTATGGCAATGCTTAATTTTAAATACCTTGTAAATGGGATGGTTTCATAAATTGTTCCAGAGGATAAACGGATATACTACATACTCCAGGGATCATTTTTATTTACTTCAATAAACCTAAACTGATTTATGAATGTTGTCTTTGTTTCATTTCTCCATGGACCAATAAATGCTTTGCCATGTAAGAGGCAGGTGCTGAGACCTGCCCTGGGCAGTCATCACATTGGAATATAAAGTTCACTGAATTAGAATCGAGAGAAGAAGACTGGTTTAGCCAGACTGCTATTTTGCAGTCAGGTAATTCTGAACTATATTTCAGCTCTGGGTGGGGTGGGGAGGGGGAATGACTTTATATAAATAAAATCTTGAGATTCATTTGACAAGTGTCAAGGGAAAAAAGACTATCCCTTCAATACAACATTGAATGCCTTACCTGCAAGGCAAAACTGCTGGCAGAAAATGATCTCTACGAACAAAGCAAAGAGCTCAATTTATGTCACATTTAGGGGAAGTGAGCAATTTAGGGATTGTTTGATTTTCCAAAATGAGGGAACTAAAACAGCACTGATGCATGAAGTTGCAGTACTGGTAGACTAGGGCTGAATTAAAATCTGTTCTGTGCTTCCTTGTGCATAGTATAGAACTAGAGAGACTCTTAAATAGGATTTTTTTTTTAATATGGAATTCTCAGTTTCCACTTCACGTCTATTGAATCAGAATATCTTGTAGTGCCCAAGTAGATATAGAGATATAGATAGATAATAGATGATAGATAGATAGATGATAGATAGATAGATAGATAGATAGATAGATAGACACATACATACATACATACATACATAAATTATATATGTGTGTGTGTGTGTGTATGCATTTCCTGTTTAAAGTAAAGCAATGTGAAACTGAAACTGATTTGGGTTTGTAATAATTCTGAGACCCTTGGAAACACCCTGAGGCAGATCGTACTCAGGTGAGGAAAGTATAGAAAGAAAGCTACACCTCTTCCAGCAAAAGCACCAAGAGCATTAACTACGATGACTCCCCTTGTGTATCCTCAAACACAAGGCACCCTGCTCTTATCTCTATTTATTTTTTCCTCCACAAAGGGCCTGAACCATGGAGAAGGAAAATCCTCTCAGAATCTTTGACCTCTCATGTATCCCTCAGAGAGAAGACATTAGCACATCATATGCTTAGTCACATACTTTGAGGTCAAAGTTCTTTTTATTATTGCAAAATGAGAGTCCTTAGATAAATTAGAGCAATCCAACTTAGTTATTGAATCATTTACTAAACCAATCAGCTCATATCCGTTGTCTCTCTGGGTTACTCTTTTAGGTTACTCAGTGCTATTAGAAGTTATAATCTTTATGTTCAGATCGAATCTGACTTATTTTCAGCCATCTGAACTCCCCTCCTAATTATCTGCTCACTTATATTTGATCCTGGAAAATTTTTAACTTAGTTACTCTTTTAAAAAAACTTCTAACTCAGAAATATATGTAGGTGTTAAATCAAATATAGATGGCTTTATTTTTAAAATGAAGAGAAATCTCTTAACTCTGCCCTCTCACAAATCCTCTCCCAAAGGCATCAACTCCTAACTGCTTTGGTTCTTCTTGTGATTAGTTTTATATATATAATGTTTTTTTAAAAAAATCTACTGTAAAAAAGTTTTTAAAGAAAAAATAATTTACAAATATAGTTAACGTATAGATTTCTAGGGCTGCTGTAACATTAGGTGGCTTAAAATAACAGAAATTAATTCTCTCACAGTTCTTGGGCTAGAAGTCTGAATCATGGTGTCGGCAGGGCCGTGTTCCCAACGAAAACTCTAGGGGAGGAAATTCTTCTTTGCCTCTTTCTAACTTCTAATTACGTCATTCCAATTTCCACGGATGCTTACAGCTGGCATATGTATACCACAACCAATACTAAGATTTCTATCACACAGAAAAATTCTTTTTTGCACATCTGCATTTAATCTCTCCCACTGCCAGCCAGAAAAAAAAAAAAAAATCTCCTTTTATTTATTTATTTTTTTACTATAGATTAGAGCTTCCTTTTCTATAATTTCATTTATATGTATTCTTTTATGCCTGACTTCCTTCCCTTAGTATAATGCTTTTGAGATTCACCATGTTGTTACTGTGTTAGGAGTTGCCGTGTTATATGCCTATACCACAGTTTGTTTATTCATTTCATCTACTAATGTTTCCACTTTGGAACTGTTATAATGCTGCAATAAATATCCATATACAACTCTTTACATGAGCATAGGTTTTCATTTATCTTGGTGAAAAACTTAGACCCGGACTTGTTGGATTGTACACTATTTTGTACAAGTATTTTGAATTTAAATTATTCTTTAAAGTAGTTGGACCGTTGTGCAATCCTATTAGTAAATACAACAGTATAATTACTCTACCGCCTTGCCAGAACTTTGTATTATCACCCCTTCATTTTAGCCATTTACCAGGTGTGCAGTGATAAATCATCGTGATTTTATTTTGCATTTCCAGGACAACTAATGATATTTGAAATTTTCACATGCTCATTGATCATTTAAAGATCTGTTTGTGAAGTACGTGTTTAAATATATTTTCCCCCATTTTTAATTGGGTTGAAGTCTTATTGAGTTGTAAAAATCATCAATTTTTAAAAAATATAATCCTTTTTTCAGATATATAATACCCTATTATTGCTCGAATACATTCTAATGATACTTCCTAAGAAAGAATACATAACATGATCCTTAAATGCCTAAAAACATCTTTATTTTCTTTTAGTTATATTTGAAATTTTAACTGAGTATAGAATTCTAGTTTGAGCATCCTTGTTTTACTCCCAACTTTGAACACTGTCTTCTAACATTAGAGTTAGTGTTGAAAAGTATCCCCGTCTGGTTATTTTTGCCTTTTTAGATAAACAGCTTTGGTAGATTTTACTTTCTCTCTTCAGAAACTTTTAAGTTTGTTACTTTTCCTTTATGGTATGAAGTTTTACCCATTTTCTCTCCTCTTGTTGGACTTTTTCCAATAACCGACCTAGGCACCTGGTGGGTCCTATCAACTTAAAGACTAACGTTCTTCACTGATGATTCGGGCATAGCCTTTGGTGTCATGATACTGCCATACAAGCTTCAGGCCACTAGGAATGGTTTATAACTTATCAGGTATGAGGACTTAATTAAGTAATACAGTTAAGTAAAATAACTGGCACTATATATTATTACAATTCTTATCATTAGTTGTAACATTAGTATTATCAGTAGCATCATTACCAGTAGTAGTAATACTAGTATCTCTTTGACAGTATTCTGTTTGGCATGTTGGACCCTTTGTTTTGACTTTGCTATTTCTTTAATTTTGTTTCTCTTATGTGTTCTGTCTGTGTTTTTGTTATACTCTGTGGATAATTTAATTGAGTGTATCTTTCAACACTAATATTAATATATTTGGTAGTTGCATTTTTAATTGTTAAGGGCTCTTGTTCTTCTGACTTTTCCTTTTCATTGCATTCTGTTCTTGTTTTATGGATGCAATTCTGCTTGATGCTCTCTAAGAATACATATTAAAATTTAAGGATGCACTCATCATTTTTCATTTCTTGTTTTTATTTTTTAGGTGAGGCAACCCTTTGTTGACCTCACAGATTGCAAGGACCTTGTCATCTTACAATCCCTTATTATTTTTTTTATTTTTCATGCCTATAACACTTGGTCTCCCTAGGTGGTCTCCCATCCAAGTACTAACCAGGCCTGACCCTGCTTAGCTTCTGAGGTCAGATGGGAACAGGCTTGTTCATCATTGCTTGTTTTTGATTTCCTTTTGTTTGACAAATTCTCTAGTATTCCAAAGTAATTTTTTTTTTTAATTTGTTTAACTTGGACTCTCTCTTTCATTTTGCAAGCACTTGTCACATATGTAGTGATTCAAGATTTTCAATTTATACTCAATTAATGCAACACCAGAATTATTGGAGAGCTCTGGGTATGTAATACAACTTGTTCCTTGATAGCCTCTCCTGATCTGTAATCCCTCATGCATATTCCAGGTGTGACTTACTTTTCTACACTCCATCAACTATATATACTTTCTGATTCTAGAAATCTATGAAAGTAGAACTAAGCAGATATATTCCTCACACTCAGTTCATTTTCATGAGTTTATATATCTTTGTGTTTCATTCTCATTATAAATGCTTCCTCACAAGAGGAAGCAGTTATAAATATGTAAGCTCACTTATACTGTCTTCCCTGGCACATTTTCTTTGTTGTTCATTTGCTTGTTTGTGAAAGGTGGTGTTATTTTAATTTTATTTTTCAATGTTAAAATGTTCAAACCTAGTAAAAGTTAAAGAAGAGTATAACAACTATAAATACCTCACTTGCATGCAAGAATGTGCAAATTGTCACAACTGCTCCATCTCCCTCTAAACACAAATACATACTTCTCTTTTGTAACCATTCACATATCTTAACACTTTACCTCTCAATACCTCAGAATATGTCTTCCCAAAATGAAAATGTTTCCCATATATATACAATACCATCAGAATGCCTAAGAAACCATCATTAACCCAAATACACTATCCAACATTCCAGCTCATTATCATATTTTCTCAATTATCACAAAAATATCTTCAATTAAGTTTTATGCAGCGCTAATGCTATTATGAATTCTTTAGAATCCCCAGCCTGGAACATTCTCGCGCCTCCCTCTGTTCTCTATGAAATGTGAGGAGAATAGTCTCCTCATTAAAATGTCTTCCCCTACGGATTTGCTTCTCTTCCAAGAACAAAAACTAGTGGCAATTTACTATTCTTCGTCCTGATACCTCCAAATGCCTTTTTTCTCTTCTTCCTTTCGCTTTTCTTTAAAGTATACTCTTCTGAACTTCTCCTACTACTTTCCTTCTAAATGCTCACAGCAACTCCTTTGTCCTATTAAATCACAGTTTTTAGTACACTCATTTTCTCTATGCCATTATTTTAAACATCATCAAGCCATATCCTTCACACCACATTATTTGCAAATATCCTGAACCAAAGTCTTGTTATCATTCTTCCTCCTACACCAACATCACCTTTTGCACAGCTAAGTAAAGTGTTTTCTTTGTATTAAAAAAAAATCAGAGGCATGTTTAGAGTTCAGATACACACAAGCAAATGTATATGTGCTCACATTCTAAACTATTTAAGGATAAGAGTCATTTACCACATTATGCTTTAAAGAAACATTCCCTTTTGATATTTGATCCTTATATTTCAAACAAGTTAATATTTTTAAAAATTTTAATGGTCTAATAATTTAAACAACCCATGTAATTGTTGTTGTTGTTGTTCTGTATCCTCAGCTCAAAGGCAGATAATAAAGAAAAAGAAACCAGATATTGTATCTGGCATAAGCAAACTAAACCAGTTATAAAATTTAGCATAAAATATGCAATAAGTATTTTCAACTTTGGATACAGGAAAATTAAATTCTCTATCTTGTAAAGTACATACCACAGATGAGATTGTAATGAATTAAGTAGCTGCTTAACTATTTAAATAAAATTTATAATAAAAGATGTTTTCCTCTTTTCCTTCACCCCTTAAAAATAAAAGTCAGTGTTGACATGACTCTCAGTAGATTTTTAGAGACTTAATCTAATAGGGAAGAAAAAGAATATTTTTGAGGCATAAAATGTGGTTGTCATGAATACACTTGTATACTAGTGGCCTGATACAACTATAAACTATGATACTCTTTGATTCATGTGTGCATTCTTAATTAGGTGAATGAAATAATCCAGGGCCTAACAAGAATAATTTCCTGACTATTAAGCCAGTTCTCTAGGGAAATTTCCAGTAAGATGGTCAAAGACTTTGGCATAGTGCTCCTATTAACCATAATAAGAGTTTTGCATCTTTGCATCCTAGTAAAGCTTATCATTTTATCCTTACTTTGAAACTCAAATATTCAGGGATTATAAGGATTTGGTGGAGAAAGTAGCTGATTAGTATCTGCAAAATTAATTTGTAATATTCGCTTTCTTTCCTTTAGGACGAAACAAACACACAACGTAGAATGTAATGGCAACCTAGGGAGCCATTGGCATTTGGATTCATCATGTGTTCTCTTGATTTGAAATTACTTTTTTTATAAACAATAAAAAAAGTACATGTTGAAGGTACCCAGGTATATTTCCTTTGTCTATTTATCACAAGTAAACAGTAAATCAAAGTGTCAACAAGTAAAAAATATATATAATTAGAGCAATAAGAAAATCACAGCTTTTAACAAACAAGTGTGACCTAGAGTAATATCTGACCACCAAACTGATTGTACTTCAAGACTTTGTTCTATAGAACTATACCCTACCCAGATCCATGCCTTTCTCTGGCCTCATTTAGCCACAGGCTTCCTCTTGCCTAATTTTTGAGCTAACTATTACTAAGGTAAGCAGGATATATCAACCTGAGCCTGTAATGTGTCTGTGGCACCTATTCCCACAGCGTTCCCAGTCTACCTGACTGGCCATGACAGCCAGGCCCTCTCTGGGGCTATAGCCCTGGCTGACCCTCCTGTCCACTTGTTTGATACCCTGACACCATGCCTAGGAAAACAAATGGTTCCTGCCTTAAGGGCTTTACATCATTCTTATTGCAAACTCCCTGCTCTGAATAGAATACCAGGAAAGCTCACCTCTGTTCAAGAGTCACCATTGCTGGGAATGTTCTGTTATTACCTCTCCATACCTCCCCCAACATGGTTTTAAATATCTACCTGGATCAAGTTCTTTGAATATTTATTTGGACTCTTAACCTCTGGTGGAGATATATTTTGTAGCCACATTGGATTCCAGAGTCCAAGCCCATTTTGTCCTCACTTTTTTTTACTCCCTTCAGGAGAAAGCAGGATGTCTGGTGGCCACATCCCTCAACTATCACTGCCTGGGAGCACTAGTTTTTAACCATGTTAAGGCTGAGATATTTTTGAAAGAGAGCTATGTAGAATCCTCACCCCACAGAAAGGTGCATATGCCCAGACACCCAAAGTTTGTTTCACATGTTACAGGGATTAACAAACTTCCAAATATTCTCCCAGGCTGAAGAACTCCTGCTTCACACTTTGAATCTTGTAAAGTTCAGGTACACTTATATTTTCAGTTGCATGTGGACCCCTAATTCCCATTACTTTAAATGCTTGAATATAAGAAGCCCCCACCCCTTGAAAAATCTTATCTATATCAGGGCTAAGCTTAAAAATAAAATAGATAAAACTTTTAGAAAAGCATTAAAGGCCTACTTAACATATTTAATATATTAACTTAATCACACATCTATGTTTAAGATTACATTTATCGAATAGACTATTTGAAAATGTTGCCCTTTTCCACGCTTAGATTTCACAAAGCAATTCTGTCAATTCTCCATATTTCCCATCTACATCATTAACATCGCATCTTCCATCCTCACTAGCGCTTCTTGTTGAGTCATCCACCAGTTTTTAATGACATTTATTTTTTACTTCTGTTCAAATTTTCAAATTTGAAAATTTTAACCCATCTATGGGTTAAAACTATAATTCGAGCTACAAACCAAAACATTAAACCTCTTATTCATCCTGTACTTGTGGCCTCCATTACAGAGTCACTTGCTTTTTAATGTGATCTTAATGCTTGTCTGAAGATATCAATACATGCAAGAGTGAGGTGATAACCCTAATAATAAAAATCATATAGATGCATCATATCCTTGAGTGGAGAAATGAATTGGTTTCTGGCTAATGTGCCCATCTAAACTGTATTTTGATGTTCAAATTGAAGTCATTTTTAAAAAATATAAAAGAATTTAATATTAATAAATATTGGACCATTTTCCTTCTTCTAAGTCATAATTTTAAAGAGAAAAACAAATTATATTAAGGCAAATAAAATGAAAACTTTATACTACTCTGTAAAATTCAGTTAAAATTTCCCCACTTCAAACACACAAATATACACATTCCCAAAAAGAAATAAAGCTTTTTTAGGTATATCTTGTATAAAGTCACTTTCTAAAAACCCTTCTCCCAATCTCTACCTTTTGTAATTTTATTGAGAAAACCGCCACGAATATCAAATATAAGATAGATGGATAGATGATAGATAAATTTCTCCATTATTTCCCATAATGACATATACTTTCCCCCTTTATTGCTTCTTCCCCATTATCGGTTCTTTTCTGTATGTCCTTAGATATTTCTGGTTTTTCTTGCTGAGATACTTCAAAATGTTTTACGAGCCAGCATAATTTATTAAGTAATTAGTCTTTACTCTTTTCTATTGTTGTAAAAGAATAAGGAAAAAAATAGAACTACTTATGATTTATTTGTCCTAGATATTCCTTTACCTATTCCAAGAAGATAACCAGGCAAGAAGACAACCTCAGTGGATGAAGATAACCTTCCTTTCTTTAACTAAGCCTGAACTCATGACTGTATTGTGCCAGGAGAGACAAACTTCAGAGGGCAGTGCCCACATGGTCACCCTGGAGGACCATGGGCTCCCAGCCCTGGAACAACATTCTATTCCAAGAATGGACCACAGAGCCATGGAAGTGGCTGATCTGAAGGGTTTATGAGAGGTTAGAACCACAATATCTTACAGGCACCAGCAAGATTGAAAAGAGCACCCCACTTCGTTAGATCCCTTGGACCTTCACAGAACCCCAGGGGAGGGACAGCCCGAGTGACTTCCTGGAAGCTCTGATGAATAAGAGCTTGGGGTCAAAATAAATTTGACTTGAAGAAAATAAAGAAACATTTCATTTTTTATATATCCAATATTGCTGAGTTATTTACTATACACATTATCTCCCTAGAATATCAAATTCTGAATTCACATCTTTATTTTCTATATTCCTTAAAAAAAAAAAGAAACAAAATCTCTGCACTCATGCTCCTCAAATTTTCATGTACATCATTCTACATTATCTCTCACTCAAACTCTGCTCAGAACTATTCTTTCATCCTTAGAACTTCCCTTATAATTGTAAACAAAGCTGTATATTTATTAGTTGGATTCTAAATCTAGATTTTATTGTTATTGCATTACAAAATATACTGCTGTACTAATAACTAATCTTAAATTCTAATTATTTTTAGCATTATAAAATGCAAAGCAGGTTATTGAGGCATAAACTTAAAATAGACAATATAATGAGAAAGATTCATTTTTGATCAGTCATTTCAGTGTATGGCAGTGGCTGCAAATTGGGTGGGAAGGACAGGTAAGAAAAAAGTTCAGTTCATGAAAGCAATTTCAGTGTGAAAATCTGCTTAAATTTTCTTTGAGTAATCACAAATGGACTAGAATTCTGATAATTTGTGAGATTCTTTCCTAATTTATACCAAACAACACTAAGCCACGAAGTTTTTTGTTTTTGTTTTTTATTTTTAAGATAACATTGCAGGGAGTGACTTAAGTAACTAAATACATCGATCTAAAATACATTTAATATGTCTTTGCACCAATAATTATAACATGCCCTTTAGCTCAAAATAAATCTCAGCCTTGGATGTGGATGGATAAATACATAACTTTTTTTTGCCTAATATTCTTCCCATTCTTTCCCTAAGAGCACTGTGAAACTATATGATATAAATAAATAATATGATAGAAAACAAATATCTATATTATGACAAAATGGCGTCACTAAGAGGATTACAGCTCAATACTTAAGAAAGAGAGAATGATACGAAGCCTGGGGCAAAGCCTTAAAGGAATTCCTTTTCCTATCATCACGAGAACACTTTCTATCATAGAATGAGAGGCACTAAAATAAATTGGCAAAATGAAACCTCTCTGCATATGCTGTTTACTCAGAAGGGTGAGGTGCCAAAGAGACCGTCAGCCACAGCAAGTTGGACCTTCTCTGGCACGATATCATTTCAAGAGCTGCCCCTGACAAAGGCTCAGGCTTTTGCACCCATTAGACTCAGTGTGAAAGGGCTCCATTCACTTGCCAGCTGGCATAGTAGACCATTATCTAAAGACGTGAGCAGCTAGAGCACTGGCCTCACTGCAACTGGAAACCAAAGCCACAATTAATTATGGATGGAATGTGGCCAGGCCAGGCTGCAATTGTAATCAAATGAGACCACGCTGAGGAAAAATAACATTTTATCCTGTACCAGGTACCTCACAGATAGATTTATGACTACACTGCCTGTTGGAGATAAAGTAAAAATCAATCATATTATTCATATGAGTAACATAAGCAAGAACTGGTGAAACAAAAAATATGCTTCCTATGATTGTGTTGCAAATACTTCATTTATATACAGCTTTATTCAGCAGAATTTCAGATCCACAACTTTTTTTTTTTTTTTTTTTAATGCAAGTTGAGAAATACACTATCAGCTGGCACTGTAATGAAGAGATCTGGAAACTTTGCACATTCAAAGCCTTGGTTGCAAAAATATATTACAATATTTCCTGCTTTACTGCCCTGCTCATATTTTATTATGATAACTCTATTGCATTTTGACATGTGGAGCCTGGAAGCTGCAGAATATCTCCAGTCAACAAATAGGACGGCTTTGTAATTATGTCCATGACAAATCAATCAAAAAGAGAAAAATATAATGCTAATTCTGTACGGTAAAAAAGCTAAAGAACTTTTGTCTCCTTAGAAGCATGATTTAAATCTCAATCTAGTTCCGCAAAGGAAGGCGCATCATTAGCATTTCCTAAAAAGATGGGCTTTGGAAGGTTAACTTGCCAGGCTAAACAGAGAAACTGCCGCAATAAACCACTGATTAATGGGGAAGAATGTCTCATGGACTAGAATTAGTTACAATCTAGCAAGCCCTAGTTCACTTAAAAAAAGAAAAAAGAAGAAAATCTGTTGCTACAGTGATGATGGTATGCACTTATCCATTAGTAGTAGAAGTGACAAGTTCTTTTTAAAATCCCCTAGAATGTGACTTTTTTTACATAGAAGTTAAGTAACTCTAGGCAAGGAAAATGAAAATGTATACTTATTTAACCCCCAAACCTGTAAAGTATCTGGGCATCTAAGATCTTCAAATCAATAGCTTGGAATATTTTACATAGAAATTGGGACCTGTCTGCCTAAATCTTCAATTCCATCTGACATTCTACCCCTTTCTAACATTTGCCAAGCTGTCTGTGCAGTGAGCGCAGTGACTGGAGGGGATCCAGGCAGGGGATTCCAGCACAAAAAGAGCGGGGAGAAAGGAAAGGTGGCAAAATGCTACAGCAGACTCAACTACTCTGGAAACCTCTGTTTACTCACCACCCTCCTATCCCTCTTCCCAACCCCTAGCAGCCAAAGCCAGAATACCCAGGTGCCTGCAGCTTCTACGAAGTCACATTTTATAACTACTTAACCAACAAGAAAGAAGTCTTTTGAAAAAGCAGAACATTAGGCCTGATCGTGGAAAGGGACATGGATAGACGGTAAAAATAATAATGATAATAACAGTAATAATAATGATGATAAATAAGTAAGCTACAAGCCAAAAAGGGGGTGATTGCATTGGTGGGTGTCTACATTCTTCGCTCTGGAGAGAGCTGAAGCTTTGGGTGTAGCTTCTGCTTAAAACTAAACAATAAATATCGCTATAAACAACAACAATTTTTACAAAGATGTCTTTGTTGGTTTAGTGTGGCATACTGATTTTGCCTTTCTTCACTGTCTTGTTCCTCAAAATTAAGTAATTAAACATTTTTGGACACTTTAAAGGTAGTTTTTTGCTTTGGTCCATTTGAATTTAGGATCAATGAAAAAGTACACCTTAAAGAACCATAAAGAATTCTAGGAAGCAGATGTTTTAAAGGCAAATGAGGAGAAGCACCATCAGTAGAATATTTTTTAAATATGAAGATTCAGGATGCCCATTAGCAATAGTTTCCTGGACCCCTTTGCCCATGTGGGGCCCCTTTAAAGGTGAGTAAAGCTTCAAATTATCTTTGTGCAGACTGAATCCCTTCTTTCTCTGTAACAGAACGGCAGAATACCGTGATTCCATTACTCTTTATTTTTTTCCTGAGGTAGAAAGCAAGACCAAGAAGCAGAATTTTCAAAGTGCTAAGGAATGTGAATGAGTGAGTGAGTGTGTGTGTGTGTGTGTGTAAGTACATGCGCGCACGCATGTGCATGTGTAAAAGTATGCGGGGGGAGGGGGAATTAAGACCATTATTCTAGAATGTAGTCTTCTATTTTCTGTCATAATTCAACATTCTATCTTGAATTTTGGAGAATATCTCTTCACCTCTCTTCAGGCTGGTTTTGTCCTCACCCTCAAATTACAGTATTTGTTACTCAACTGATTCTATGAAATTCTTTCTACAATCCCCAGACCTGTCAGCTTTCTAGAGGCTTTTCCTCCTGCCCCAGGTAGGAATAAATAGCTCAATTATCTGTGTCCCTACACTGGAACTATATTTATATTCATGCCATTGAATTTTTAGCTATTCCTGTGTCTGTTGGCACCCCAGCTTCCCACCCTCCATTCCCCTACCCACCTTCATACACATCTGCACCCCAATTCTCCATTCCACTGAGACTTATTTGAGGCCAGGAAGTACATTTTATCTGTTCTGGAATCTGAAGTACCATGTACAAAGCCTGACACCTAACAAGTCCCGAATATAGTTTGTCAAATTGAATAAAGCTTAAGAATTCAAAATGTTTCTGATGAAGAATTGCTATGAATACATAACCTTTTTTAGTTTATGTTGTTCTGTCTCAAAAATACACTGCAGAAGACATTTTAATCTATCTAATCTGACCGTCCCTTCAATATAGTCTTATAAAAACAGCCATCATGTATGGGATCTCTAAATAATTTAAATTCATACATATTTAACTAAAAAATCCATAAAGCATCTGAGGAACTATGGTCTTCAATCAACAGCCTAGGAAATGGTACACAGAAACGCTAGTCTCTGTTCTCTGCTCGAACTTTCTGTTCTCCTTAACCTTCCACTCATTTCTATAAATCACTGAGCTCTCTGTGCAAGTAGGGAGAGTAGAAGAAAGTCAGGAAATCCCAAGCTGTCTTGTACGAAGTGAACTGTATTAAGTGCTCTACATATATTGTTTTATTTAATCTCAAAGTATAAGTACTAATATCCTTGTTTTACCAATAAGAAACTGAGTCTTAAGAATTTTCAGCCACACAGGTGAGTAAAGAAGGTCACAATTCAAACTCTGACTTTAAGTAGAAACTAAATCGTTGTATATTTATTGCATTGCCATTTTTTTTTTACTAGTTAATGAAAAGTATTTCTTGTTGCATCGACAGAAACTTATTGAGTGCCCAAGAGATAGGTACCCAATATCTGATATGCATAATATATATAGTTTTCAATCTGCATAATTTCTATCCAGAAACATACTGGGGGGGGGGGGTGAAAGCAGAAGCCTACTATTGTGTGCTTTGTTTTTCTACCAAAGGTGTTTCAGAGTGAAAATTCCTGGAGTAGAGGAGAGAATCTCTTATAAATATACATTTAGGTCCCCAGCTGTGGCTTGATTCTCTATATAGAAATTTACATAAAGAGTGATTCAAATCAATATATTTCATCTATTTAAATAATTTTCATTTTGAAAGTTGGCACAGTAATATTTGTAGCTTGATATTTTAAAATAATTTGTATATTTTTCTCATTAGTATGTAACCATAGAGAACGTTCTATTGAAAGAGTTTTATGTATTCTGTTTCTATAACAAAGTCTAATAGAAATCGTACCTGTGCCTATATTGTAGCTGTACAGACTAATTTCAAAAAGTGAATCCCTTTGCTTTTCACTAGACCTACACCAGCCTCAACTTTTGGGCTCAAAAATCCAACCCTGTGCCCTGTCCTCCTACTGCTGGCTCTTTCCATATAATGCTTCTCTTGCTTAGAATATAATATATTTTCTGCTCCCTTGCCATCATTTAGCTACTTCTTCCTGATGTTTTCCCTCAGTTTAGAACAAACTTCCTAACCTGAGATTGTGGCCTCCGTGGGTAGAATTTGCTTTCATTATAATCAGTTTCTTTGGTAATGCTATGTACATTTTCTTTCATGTATTTAATTTTTTTTTTTTAAATTTTTTCTGTCACAAAAGAAGTTAAGGCAGTCCCCCTCTAAGGCTCCACACTGCCCTGGTCTCATTCCTAGATTAAAAAACAATCTGTTGTTTTTTCTTGCCTCCACTGAAGTGTGGACACCTCAGGGCAGAAAAACAGCAGTGTTCACACCGTTCTCCTACCCACGCGCTACTTGTACACAGAAAGGGAACAAGAGATGTTTGTGGAAAGGGTGTATGTATTGCAGGATGCACGAAATATATCAACTCAAAGTGGCAGCCCTGGCTATTTCATGCTGCTCAGTAGCTCCATTTGAAAGTTATAGATGAATAAAAATGGGAACATAAATTATGATTAAATGCCATTTATAGAAAGAAAATCTTTCAAATACTGCAGTTCATGAAAAGAGTAGATTATGATGTGACTAACAGACTATAAAGACTCTGAAGGTGGTCTGCCTGATTCTATATTTCTCTAGCTCTAATTCCAAACTGTAGGTTCTCTCCCATTTCATACTAAATCTGGCACTGGAAAGGATGGATATAAAAGGTTGAAGTTGTAGAGTCCAATTCTTTGTGACCACTGGCTACCCAATGAATAGATGAGAATGTCCTTGAGTCTAGTCCCTGAACTTGACTATGGCTTCTAAAATTCCTGGGTTTGTTTCCTGACCTCAGGTGCCTCATTGCTATCTAAGAAAACATTTTATGTTGAAAGGAGGGAGTAGAGGAAAAGAGAGGTAAATAAAATTTATTATGCATATCACATGTGCAAATATTATACTACAGGCTGTTAGGGATAGGTATAATTTTTAAAATTATTTTTAAATGGTAAGTAATTTGTTCAATATTGCAGTGATTGAATTGAAGAGCCTGGACTTAACCTAAATCTTTGTGTTCCAAAAGCTAGTGTCTTTCCTGACTAGAATAGGGGTCTAGTTGCTGGAGAAATGAAGTCATCAAAAGCAGATGGTTGTAAAACCATCTTGATGCCAATCTCTGCAGTGATTCCAAAGCATATGCTTGGGCCAGGATTGCTGTTTTCTGCAGAAAACGTCTTTCTCATGTTATCTTATAGCCAAAATGGTTGTTATAAGAATGAGATTTTCCAGGCAGAGAACCTAAGCTAGACACATAGTAGGAACCCAATTAAAACTGGCTCCCTCTCTTTAATTTCTTAGCTAAACTATGATTCGCTTTAACTTCTACATAGTGTATCTTCAAAACAGTAAGACAATCTGCCTGACTCTTTCACACACTGCCCATTGAGATGCTATTTATTCCCTAAATCTTTTCCTGATTGTTTTCAAATAGAAGTTTTGGTTCATTCTTTTCCAGTCCTTAACTTCATTAATTCTAATTAATCATCAACCATTAGATATATCCTTATTATATGTATTAAGAAAAAAAAATTGCCAATTAAAGTACAAGTCAATTGTAAGGTGCATCCAATGTTAAACATAAAAATGTAAAAAAGTGTGCCTCTTAGATCATTCCAAGATGTGTCTACGGTAGTAGTCATTAGAGTTTGTCCTGCCTTGGAAAAGAATTTATGTATTCATGCACAATAAGTCCTTGGCCTGGTCCACCCTGGGAAGTGAGAACTCCCAGACACTTCCAGCAATCCAGCCTCCTAGCTGCTGAGCAGCTTAGTGGCCCAAAGATAGTCTGTGGAAGGGCTGCAGGTGACAACTGTTAGTGGCAAAACTGTTAGAACAAAAGCTTGGGAATGGTTGTTCAAACTCAGTGAAGGGAATCCAGGGTGATCACAGAGGGCAGTAATGGCATCCACTACTAGACATATTTAATATATGACTAAGACAGAGAGGCTGGTTTGAATGTATGGGCTATGGGATTAGACATCATAACCACATTTCCCTTCCTAACCACATTTCATATAGCTAAGATAACCTTGACTATATTCTGATCTAAAACAAGAATCATTTTGTGAATTATTAGAGAACTTTTAAATAACTTATATTTTAGTGGTTTCTATTAACACTTCAACTATATGTAATTTATGGTGATGTTTACAAATTAATTGTACTTTTTACTGGTTCTTAACAAGTGGACATCCTTAATGATATTATATAAATATTCAGATTATATGCAGGACAATCTGTTTGGTTGCCTTGCTATACTTCCAAGTTTAATAAGGAGATCTTGCTTCCTACAGATTAGCTGTATAGTTTATGTCACTAAACTTAAACCCAAGTAGCCATGAAGAGTCTGAGAATCCGCAATAAATATTTTTGAATTTCAAGGATGTAGAAATTATCTATTTCTGTTTACCACTAAAGGATGTGTGAGATTTGTCATTAAAGCCTCTATTATTCTCTTTCCTAGAATGGTATTGCTGGGTATGCCTATAATACTCTAGCTTCAAAGCAGGGTGTAGAAAGACTAAAATTAGGAGAATGCATGGAGTTAGTTCCAAGGACAGAGTTCAATTGCATCCAAGAAGCAAAGACAAAATCAAGGAGCAAAGCCAAGATCAATCATGGTGTCAGGCTAGAAGACGCCAACTAATGAATGAATAAGTACATGAGTTAATAGTCATGGATGAAAGCCAGAGGTAAATGAGGAAGCAGGAAATAAGGGTACAACAAGAATAGCCAACTGAATCCTGGCAAAGAGCACCTTGATGGCCTTTAAAAATGTAAGGACAGTCTTGCTCTGTTGTACAGAGGCAGGAGAGGCATTTAAAAGGCATTTAAGAATATGGTCTATTTGAGAATATGGTAGTCTTTGTACTTGAGTGAAGCACCACATTGTCTCATATGAAGTTTGTGTTTCTTATATCTATAAATAATGGTGATTCAGAATCCAATCAGTGGCATTTCATAGAAACACACTCTACCTGGCATGCAAGAGCCACAGACAACTTCTCTGGGAACATCCAATTAAAGAACTGAGACCTATTAAAATGTTGACTTCTTGTAGTTTTTAATTAGCTTAATACCACGATTAAGCATCATCTATTTAATAGTTCAAGGAAGAATTTTTTTAAGTGTTAATGAGAATGTAGCTCAATGTCATCTCAGTTTCTCATGACTCAATTATATGACATTTACTTATGCCCTTTGAATGACAACAGTCATGCCAGCTGCTGGCTGAAAGGGACTTTTCCAGCAGCACTTAAATAGACTGTTTATCTTCATTAGCTTTTTGTTAGAATTCATTCTGAACAGACGTGGAGGCTGTCATTCAATGAATAGTAGAGAAATCCTATCATGTTTTATGTGGTCCTGGTGTCTGCTTAGCTACTTTATTTATTTATTTATTTTTTTGGTTATCCATGTGAACTTTAAAATCTTAATTATGTTATCATCGTTTTAATATATGCCATGCATTAATCTTTATCTAAATTTAATGTTTCTACATTTTCAATCTTAAATTTGTATCTACCACATATTTAACTCATTTTAACTATACATTCTAGTTCAAGAAATAAATAGAATAAATGGTAGAAAAGTCTCTTAATTAGGATTCATATCACATTTAAATGCCTTCGTTTATAATCTTTCCTTGGCATGTAATACAGCATACTCTCAAATATGGTGCTTGAACAACAGGATAGTATAGCCACTTAAAATTTTCTTATATAACACTCTCCATTTACAATTTTTAAAAAATGCATAGCACTAAATATATACTGAATAATTGTTTTTTGATCATTTAAAATTTGATATACATCTTCTATCACTACACACAAAAAAATGCAGGAGTGATTAATAATAGAGAGTCCTACTAAAAGCATGAATGTTAACAGAGTTTTCCATATATGGATATATGAATTTCAGACTTCAAAAAGGTAGTTAACAGTCTCCTATCTTTGAAGGATCTACTGGTATTAAGATTGAGTCTGGTTCAAACAAATGAAAACAATAATTGGAAAAACATAAAATAAAAATATATTTCTAGAGTTGCTGAGAAGATATCCTTTTGGGATTTCCTGGATAATACACCTTCATGCCGCTTTAAACAGCCTCTTGTCCCCTTTCCACTAACATTCATAATATGAAGATAACATTAGTAAAGATGGCCATTTTAAACACTGTTCTGACTACTGTATGTAATCAATGAAAGAGGTAGTTTGTTAAGCTAGTTTCCCATGGTATATAATCGAATAGATGCCTTCTTGATTCTAAATATATATTACTCACTATATGCTTACTAATTTGAGGAACTGCTAAGTGTGTACCTTCCTTCAAACTTCCTTCCCACTTCAGGGTCTTGGAATTTGTTGTTCTCTCAGCCTGGAAAACTCTTCCCCAACTCAATAGATGTCCCTGGCTCTTACAAGTTTTAGCCTTTCCTAACGACACATCAAAAAGTAGAGCTCCCAACCCTATCTCTGTCACGTCAACCTATTTATTTCTTTTAAAGCCCTCTTCCAATTCTATCATTGATCTACTCACTTGTTTATTAAAGTGTTTATTCTAGCTTCCCGCTCATCCAACAGAATTTCCAGGAGGGCAAAAACTTTGTCCTTTGTCTTCTACACCCATGAATCCCTTACCCTAATACAGAATACATGCTCAAAAATATAGATTGAGAGAATGTGTGAATGTTTTATAGATAGTATCATATTTAATCCTCCAAACAATCTTGTGATCATTTCAAAGGAATTGTGGCTCAAATAGTTTAAGTATCTAGCCTGAGGTCTCTCAAGCAGTCAGGCAGCACAGGAGTAAAGGCCTACTCTTAGTGTGGATTTGTGTGTGTGTGTGTATTTTTTTTTTTACCTCATGCAAATTTCACTTAAGACTATTATCATCTTCCTAGCACTTATAACAGAAACCTGAAGTCTACTCCAGTTTCCCTCCCTTTATACCTCCATCCAAACAACTGGTTACCAAGTCCAGTCATGCTCCAGGTCTAATCCCTTCTCCATCCCTGTCTACACAGCCTTAGTTTTGGCCCTCACCATTTCTCATTGTCACTGCCCTGGTCCGCCCACTCTAAGTGACTTCCTCCATCCTCAACACCTCCTCCAGGACCACTGTATAGATTTAACGCTTCTGTTGAATTCCTCAGTGGCTATCCCATGGTTGTTGTGGTAAAATTCACACTCCTTAGCTCTGTAAACCCCTTGGGGACCTGGATCTTGCCTTCTTTCCCATGCCACTTCCTTACTCCCTTATTAGGATGTACGCTCAGTGCCTGAAACAATGGCACTCTTCCACATTGCTGTGTTTTTATATGTTTCCTCTGAATGTGTTTCCCCTCCTATCTGCCTGATTCACATCTAATCATCCTTCAAGACTAAAAACAAATGTCATCTCTTTTAGAAGGCCTCGCCTTATCTAACCCCCACAAGTCACCACCACGAAGGTGGCACATGTGCCTACTCTGGACCTCCATGAACCCAGAATGAGTCTCACTACTATGGCATTTTACAGCATGTAGTAATTGTCACATTTTGTTGTTTTTGTGCATTTCTTTTGTGTTATTTCATTTCTTAAAACATCTGGCAGTCCTTAATGGACTCCCCAAGGTCATGTTGCTAGCTGAGTACCTGGTGTGCACAATTTTGTAGAAGTAATTTGTTGAAAGAATGAATCAAAAAGTGAATATACTTTTGAACACGATTATAATTAAGTTCAATACATAAAAGAAAGTTAAGTATGAACTGTGTCACGAATTGATCAAATAGTGTCAACAGTGGTAGCTCAGAAGCACAGAGGATTCTGTTTCTGCCTGTGGCACTAAAGAATCCTCTGTGGGGGAACACAGGGGGAGCCCTTCACTGTATCAACCCAGTACCCAACACAGCTTCAAAGTCCTGTGCTCGGTACAATGAAAGATACATAAACAAGACAGTTGGCCTGCTTTGGAACCTTGTAAACCAATGCGAGAGACATCGTTTTCTGAAGACATTCAAATGGACCCCATGACTTCCTTTTACTAAAAATATATGAGCCAAAAATTCATCAGAAATCATTTGACCTGATCTTTGTTTTCAACTAAAAAATTGTCACGAAATATCGAATTGCCTCTAACCATTAATTCCACTTATTTGCTCTAAAACTCTCTTCTTCAAGACCTATTTCAAAGATTATATAATTTGAAGGGCAACTTCATGGTCATAAGTTCAGTAGCCGCTTAAATGTATGCTTTATTATTTTTTAATCTTATTGTAAAAACAATCAAACAAACAAAACCTCTGTGTTTGAGTCCTCTTGAGAAATAACTTTCTAGTCATTCTCACCAAATTCTATTTTGCAGATCTCAGAGATGCATAATGCTATATATAAATTTCAAACAGGGCTTCCTAGAGAGCAAAAACAGTGCCAGCCCACTGAACTGCTCAGGGGGCACAGAACCGCAAACAAAAAGCAAGGTGAATTTTTTTTTTTTCCTTGTGGGCCATGAAGAATGATTTTGCTTTGCCTTTGTCCAGGTTTCCATGGAAACTCCGTCGTGGAATGTGCAGTTCTTCAGGGCCCTCGTCGGGAATGCAAGCAGAAGACAAACCGAAACTGTATCTATTTTAGTTCTGCCATGAGTTGATGAAATCAATGAATAATTGTTATATTCATAAAGAAGTCGGTCATCATGAAAATGAGAAAAATGAGCAAACAATGGGTAGGATGATACCTTTAATTTTTCTTCTGCATTTGGGTACATATAATATAGGAATCTATAGGGTTTAGGTTTCTTACTTAATATATAATAATAACAGTACAATAGCAGTGAGATCCAAAGATATCAATAATCAGCCTAATCTTTACTTTATCCTATGAACTTAAGCAAAATAAAAGAAAAAAATTCAAAATAATATAAGTAGACTTAGAAATCACCTTTTTTAATCTATAAGAAACAATCCTATTTTAGCAACAAGTAAAAGTAGTAGAGCTTATGCCTTAGGTTCAGAAAGAGTGACCTTGATTGAGAAGGTCTGCAAGTAGCACCTCAAAAGTGTTATAAGCAAGCAATATGCTAAAAACACCATGTATTGTATTTTTCAAATTTCCAAAACTCACAGAGGAGCACAGGTATGAGACAGAAGGGAAACAATGCTTATTGGTAGGGTAGGATACGCCATGCACTGCTCTGGTTTCCACCAGTCAGCTTTACTCAAGGGTGTGCTAGGCCCCGTGGGTAATAGGAGAGGTATGTTTCCTTCCCTCAGGAAGCGTATGTCCCAGCAGAAGGCAGAGGAGACAGAATCAAAGAGCTGAGTTTACAGTTGCTGAATTACAACTGCAAAATGTGCTATCAAAGAGAAGTGTAGGGTTTCATGGGAGCGTGTAAGGAGGGAATCTAACTCTCACATGTGTTACCTCCCTCACAATAATCCCTTGAGTTAGATGCTGTTTCACAGGCACTAACAGACACATAGAGAAAGTAAGAAATTTCCCCCATGGTCAATCAGGAACTACGTATTGGAGCCAGGATTTGAGCCAGTGGTGGCCTCTCAGGATTCGTGTTCTTTTTCCTATGTCACACAATTTTGTGAAGTGGCCATCTCAATTTTATTCTGAACGCTTAAGTCAAGAATTACAGAAAGATGGAACATATTTGTCAGGAGCTGCTAGAATTTGCGTGCTGTCTAGATCTCTGAATTATTTACTTAATAAGCACTGAGGGATTCTCTTATATGGAATCCTTTGGAATTAGCCATTTTATCGTAATGACTCTCATGTAAATATTTCTGAGTTTACCTATCTGAGATACAGACACACACCACACTGGCTTGGCACCTCACTCAGGTCTTCGTGCTCTGCTGCCACCGCCTCCTCTCACTCCCTTTATTTTCTTGGTACGGCTTGTCATTCTAACTCAACTGTAAATAGCTTTGAAGACATAAGGCATCTTATCTTACCTATCTTTGCACCATAGTGACAATCATAGTACTTTGTCATTGTGGGTCTTCAATTGTTAAATAAAAGTTAAAATGGTCTCCTTCTAATATTTGACAATATTACTTTAATTAAATACTACTGTTTCAAACAGATACAAAGTTCATATAAATGATTCACGTTGTCAACTGATTTTGAATTCTTTTTCCGGGAGTCCTATTTCTGTAAGAAGCTTATTAGCCACTGTTGTGATGACATTATTCTGAGATATGTTTTGGAATGAGTCAAACTACCTCCTGCATGAAAAGCTGAAGGAAGGGATAGAATATCAATTCTTCTGCTATTATCTCTAAACCTCCTAATTCCTGGAAGTAAAGGGTTTTAAGTTCTGCAAGTTTTCTCCTTTCCCAGAACTGTATGATTTGTAATCTTAGAGTGGCCTCCTCTTACGTTCTACTGTAAACAATAAAGAACAGCCTAAGGGCTTTTGTTTTTACAATACGTTTTGGTATCCACTTTGGTGTAGCATAGTGCAAAACACCTTGAAAACACCATGTGACATGTCAACAAAATATCATCCTGAAGAATGAGCACTCCCATTACCATAGATTACCCACCTAAGGAGGAGGAGGAGGCTATGCCCCTGCCATTTTGGTAAAAGTGAGCACTGTAAGAACACAAGCCCTGACTCATTTCTTCAGATTCTCTTGTTCAATTCAGTTCAAATATTTACTAAGCACTACTATATGCCATAAGCACTGAGAGATGCTGACGATACAAAAGTGAATCAAGGTGCACACCCTAATCTTCAAGGGGGGACACAGACATAGCAATGTTTTCTAGTATGGGAGGAACAATATCTCTCCTATAATGGCTCCCACCCCGCACCACCGTCTCCCTACGCTCAGACAACTCCTCTCCCCCACGAAAATTCAAAAAGAAAAAAATTACATAAAGCTTTAATAATGTATAGAAAATATGACTCTGACTCATAATCTCCTGCCACTGACTTATCATCTTTCTCATGCCATACATCTTTTCTGAAAATGTCTCACATACTCCAAATTTTTCCAGCCCAGCATCCAAGTGTAGATTAGAAGTTAACAAAGATTCGACTCTTAGTCTCTCATCCCTGGAGATAAACATTAGGAGTACAATAAAGATACTCTAATTCTTTCAATGTTTGCTTTTGAAATCCTTAAAACTCCCAAAAAGGATATCACATTTTCTCCAATATCACCAAAATCCATCTATCTCTTTTTTGTCTCTCTATTGATTTTTATATGACTCTGTATTCCAACACTCCCTAATACATGTCCTTTGTAACATTATCCAGGAGATACTTAGGAAAAGAAAAGTGATTGCTGAGGAGAAAGATTTGTGGTCAAATAAACTTTTAAAAGTCTACATACTACCTATCTTCCAGTGATTCATAGGACAGATTAAGATTAAAAAAAAAAAATCCCAGGGAAGTCTTGCAGTACAGAAATGCAATTTATTTTATTTAACTCAGCAGACTTCTAACTTAGTCAAGACATTCTTTGATCTTAAAACTTATATCCTAAGAAATTCATTTTTCATGGAACACATTTAGGACAGATTATTGTAAATTGATATCACTGGAATTATTTAACTGAAAATGGAAGCTCTCCATTTTCCAGAGCTAAAATCCTATAATTCCTTCATTTATTCAACAAATGTTTATTGAGCATCTGCTAAGCATGTAACTCCCACTAGTTAGTTTAAATTTAATTAAAACTTCAGGGATCAACTGGACCCCTAAACATATGAAATAAAAAGACTCTCCACAGAGCTCAGGAGGTGAGCACCAAATCCATCTTGATATTAGCCCTGTTATGATGATATTCCCTCTTTCCAGTCATTGACATGTGGTCATACACCTCTCACCGAGCCCCAACCTCAGCTTCACATCCACTTACTGAGTTTCCATACTGTCCTAGGCATACTTGAGTCTCTCCTTGGCTTCTAGTCCAGTCTGTTCTAGACTGTGTCCTCCTTATCCCTACCAAGGCATCCAGGGAATAGGACCAGATCTCTGAGAGGGAGTGCTTGCATCTGGCTCCCTGATACCTGCTGTCAAACCCATCACCAGGCCCAATGTTATATTCCTTTTTCTTTCAGACACCTCACATGATTCACACCGTGGCTTTCTATGTCTGGCTCCTGAATCCCAGCTGTTTCCAATGTCTTCTGTCCTACAAAAACCAAGCCCAGTTGTGAAATTCTCTCTTCCCTTAGTTTCTAGAAATGTTTAGGCCTGTTATGTTTTTCATCCTTCCTTTCTGAATACTTCTTTGCCACTTCTTTCATGGGTTTTTTGTTAGCTACAGCTTCTCAAACATAGTCTATGCTCAGGCACAGTCCCAGGCCCTGTGCTTTGTTTTCGCTACACTCTCTTATTGGCAGTTCATTAACTCAACACTTCAACTCCTATAGAAAATATAATTATAGAAATATAATCATATGTTAAATTTTGACTTATCTTTCATCTTTTCTAAAACTCACAAATTTGTGAACACCGAATTTGAATACTCTGAGTGAAGCATTCACAAAGAGTGAGTCAGACATTTCAAAAACTTCTATACATCAAAATATACCCAGATAATAAAGACTAAGAATCATAAATACCATTTGAAGTTGGTATCAAAATTTCAATCAATTTTTGTTTTCCATGCTTACTTTGGAATACTCAAATTCCAAAATATCTAATATATCTTTCCTCCAGAAGATGTAAGGTTTTGATTTCCATTCTATTAACATCGTTCACACTTATCTCAAAAGGCATTAAACAAATACTTCATGTATTATTATTTAACAAATGTCTTATGTAAATCAAGAGTTAAAATTCTCTTCATATAGGAGGCTAAGAATTTACCAACTGACTAATAGAACAACTGATTCTCTTCTTCAGTAGATCATTTCAATAATACTTTATATTTGTAATATATTATACCCTTCAAATACTTCCAGGTTGTCTGTCCTCAGTAGTTTCCAGTGGGAAATGAGAAATAGAAATTAGAATCTTCATAATATTATTTGGATGCCAGGTCACAAAGAGTTTAATTACCTGTTCAAGATCACATAGAAGAATCCCATCAGAATCCAAACAAAACTGCTCTCTCCTGTTTCCTAAAGGACAAGACTGAAAATCTTCATGTGGTCTCCTGTAACCACTCCTAGGATGAATAAGTAACACAGATGAGAAAAATTTTAGTATACCACAGAACATAAATTTTAAAATACTGTCCAATTTTACAAGTCAGAAAAGGTTAGACTCAGAGGTTTTGACTTGATTGAGTTCAGAGAGATATAAAAACTATTGAACTTTGAAATTTAAACTCTGAAACTTTATATGGACAATATAAATATAGATATACATGATCACATTTTACTCTTTCTAATGTCTTCATCAGCTTTTCAACACATTTTCTGATTTATTTTTCATCTCTAATGTTGAAGTTGAATTTGTTCTCCAACACTTCTCAGAGCTAATTTCCGGAGAATAAAATGATGTTAGGTGAGTGATTTAATGAGGTCAATCACTTAATTTCTTGTGCTATTTTGAGGTAACTGGGCTAATAATGACTTTTTTAAAAGTCTGTCCTTTCTAAGCTTCATATCCCCTTTTGTAGAACTATTATTGGTAATACACCAGTTACATTTGAAGTGAACGTAAGTTCCTGAGTAGATATATTTATGCCAAATCAAAGATAGTCTGATATCCCTTTAAAAGACATATTACACTTTTTAGATGTGATAATGCTTGAAAATAGTCACCTGATGGAGAGATATAAATAGATATATACATAGATAGATGATGATATAGATAGATATAAATATAGATATAGATATACAGATACAGATACAGATACAGATACAGATACAAATACAGATACAGATATAGATAGATATAGCCCTTCATTATTATATGTAATTGATGTGGAATATAGCTGTAAAATATTTCATTTCCAAAGATCTGAACTTTTGATTTTGATCTCAACTTTTCTCAGTGTATATGCATACTTATTACTTCAAGTTGATAAAACCTGGCTTCTGAATTTCTTAACAACTAACTGAACAGATATAACCATTTACAAATACAATCATGTGAGAAAAAAATTTCCAAAGACTTACAATAGTAATAAATTTTTAGTTACATGCATCTCACAAACAGCAATAATGTAAAATATAGAAAAACAGTGAAGAACTGATTAACCACTTTTCAACTTACATTTTGACATGTAAATAAATACATATGTGGTTTTAATACATATGTATTCTGCAGATTTTTAAACATTAGAAATTTAAACATAAAAAGTGACTTCGAAATACTAAAAAGGATGGCACTGGATCTAAATTCCAATTTTAATTTTACCATCCTGGCTAAGTCACTTACAGCTTAGCCTCAATTTCTTCATTTCTAAAAATGGTAGCCAACAAGTCCACGCAGAAGGTTGATGCAAGGATTAAATATAATAATAGGTTGCAAATTTCCTAACATTAAAACACGAAAAACAGTAGATATCTTTCATTTTCTTTCTTACTACATCTTTGCTTGTATATTTCCCTGGCAGAACCATATTTATTCTGCTTATATATATGAAATTTTAAATGCATGTAACAAAATTTCAGCTTTCTTCCAGTATAAATCTTGTAAGTACCCTGAACTCATTGCTCTAGTTTCAAGCACACAGAGTATCTTTAGTTTGTTATTGTTGTTTACGGCCCAGAGGAAAAATAAAAATTATTGATTTGCCATCTTTTGAATCTGACCTCACTATATTCATGATTTTTCATATCTTTGTCTAAAAATGGAGTCTTTTTCCTTAACTTTAATTTTTAGCCCTACTATCCCATTCAAGCATTTGCTCTATATTTTTTGAAACTCAATATTCTATAGCATAACACCAAATGTTTTTTTTTTTTCGGTAATTCATCTCATGTGAAAATCGCGATATAAAACAGATCACAGGCATCCACTGCCTGGAAAACTAAGGTGTTTATATCTGACCTGATCCAGAAAACTCTACAAGTAAGTGGAAATCATGGTTCTCCCTGACAGTTACTATTTTATCCCCTAGTAACTAAAATCCTTCTTTGAAAATCTTGCCTGGAGTTCAAACTGTTAGAACAAGTAATAACAAATGACACTCCATCTGGAACAAGGTTTTCAAGGATTTGGAGATCTGTGAGGAACCTTACCCTCTCTCAGGCCCACAGATCTGCAAAGTTGCTGTACTGTGTCACTTTTCCAGTTTCCTGGAAATGAAAGTAATCCAACCACAACATGAACACTGACCCATTCTACTTATACTAGAGTACTTGCTCAATATTAATTGGTTAATTTCCACAATCTAATTCCATATTTTTCAAATTACATGTTGAAATCAGTGTGTTATGAACAGTATTTTAAAAATTAAAGGAGAAAAGAACAATATGCAATGAAATGAAACAAAAATTGAAATAGAAACTGTCAGAGGAAATCACATGCAACAGGGACAAATACTAAAACATTATTTTGTAAACTTTTGTTTTATTTATATGTGTGCGTGCGTGCATGTGTGCATATGCCTGGCTGGATGATAAGAGGTATTTCTTAATTTGGATCATAGTAAAAAAATCTTTGAAAGTCACTGAACTAGTGTAATGGACACACAGATCAGAATCCTAGATGTCACTTCAAGGAAGGGCTTGTTGCCCAGCTGCTGAAAGTGCTGTCATCAAACACCTTCAGCTATCAGCCCCTTCAGGGATTACTTGTACTGCAGAGAGCCACCTCATACCTCAGTTAAGGTCTCACCCTTCCTAGATGTCCCTCATACAACATGGAAAAAAAGACCAGGCTATTTTGTTCAAAATCGAGACAACTCTGACAGGCCATTTGAATTTCACAGCTCCCCATGAGGGTCAATTGATATTGTTGTTCAGACCTGCAGAGCAGTTCAATCTCTCCCTCTGCCCAGTCCCATTTAGTTCCTTTCTCTTCTACAGATGTTAATCCCAAGGCACTTCCTTATAAACACCCTATACGGTAAACTTTGCTTCAGCATCTGCTACCCAGAGAAACCAACTTGGGACATCTAGTTGATGAAGTAACAGGTTTTATGGGCCAAGTGAGCTAAAAAGGCCAAACATAATAAGCAAACATCTTCACATAAAGTATAGTGCTTGATTTTTCAATGGAACTGCAAATGCAAAGGCTAACACTATGACCGTTAAAGGGAAGCCAAACTCTGAAGTTGCTTTTTGGGATACTGATTTTAAACTGGTTATTAAGAAATGAAAAAAAAAAAAATCAGAAAGAACCTTTAACTATTCTCCTTTTCTGCCTAAGAGATAGGAAAGGTCTGCTCCAATAAAAAAATCTTAGGATGTTCGCCTTAGCCAAATTTGAAAGTGAGTATGGTGGATGAGAGAACTTCAAGTCTGGGGGCCTGATAATGAAATCATCCCCTGAGTCCCACCGAAGCAAGAATATGCCTGTCATGTGTGTTCTGCTCTTCATCAAGTAAATTGCCCATTCTCACTTTCAAAATCTCAGCCCCTTACCAACCTTTCCCCTTTGTCCAAAATAACATATATACTCAATTTTACCTTACTGTCTTTAGAAATTTCCACGCTTATGTGAATTCCTCGTGCACATGTATTAAAATTTTATTTTCTCCTGTTAATCTGTCTCATCATTTATTAGCCCAGCTAGAATTTAGAAAGTGCAAGGAAGAGTATTATTTTAGTCCCCACACCATACCTACCCTATAGGCTACTGATGGATTTGATCAAAACAAACACACCCATTTCTTAACAATGGTTAGTGGTTTTTTTTTTTCCTTAACTTGCCCAGCTGACCTATCTCAAAAGTATTCTGAAGTAGTAGTAAATAGTGCTTCTTCAGCCAGTTCTACTTGTATTCATCCCATTTTGCATCTCTTTGGCTATTCTGGTTATCCTTTGTCTTACAAATATGCTCACATCAATGCAGGTGAGAAACAGTGACATCATTAATGCCGTGAACTTGGGGGTGGAGTGGGGAGGGTGGGGGAGATGGGGATGGAGGATATTAGCAGTGAACCATGCTAGTTATGTGTGTTAACTACTATTCAAGGAGAAATGTTTAAAAAGCTGTTCCGTAACAGGGCTGTATTTCTGGGGCAATCAAGTAATCCTCACAAGCAGGTGAAATATTTCACAGTAGGTTAGTATGTTTTCTAGAATATAAATATTGGCAACATAACCTAACGCAATCATTTTAATTTGGTCTGATCAGTAAAAACAGGAAAGAATTCATTGATTTTGGTTCTTTTATTTATTTATTTTTTAAATTAAAATGTGTGTGTGTGTGTGTTTGACAGTTATCCTGCAAGATATTTCTAACACACAAGATATTTCTAAACACACAAGATATTTCTAACATCTCGACCCAACTCTGAGGCCCCATTTATTTTCTTCCTCAAATATATTCCAAATTTGTGTCCTCTAGATAGAAACCAATGGTGGAAGGCAAGTCAAATGCAGGGGGGGAAACATTTTATAACAAAAGATGGAGAAAGTAAAAAAAAAAAAAGAAGTAGAAAATTGTCAAGTAAGGATATTAGCAAAGTGCATGTGAACTTGATAAAAATTTTCATTTAGCTCATAAATATAATTATTGTATAAATTCCAGCAAAATCTAGCATGTTCATCTTCCTTTTTTTATTATTATTATTTTTAAGAATTTTTCATACTAGGATATTTGAGCCAAACTGACAACATATGCCAGAGGGAGCAAGATCTCAAATGCTTCCCTGCATACTCCTATTTCTTTCCATCTTTTGTCCAGGGAAAAATGATGGTCATTTACTGCAGTCTTTTCTTTTTCTTTGAGTTAGATAAACAGGCTGATGAATAGCTGTGAACCTGTTATACTTTTGAAGAGAACCAAAACGTTGCTGTCCTTAGGCTGTCTTTTCAGGAGATGGATTTTAAGCTGTTTATGAAGAAAAAAGACTCAGAAAGATCCTTTGACCCTCCCTGCCTTTCCCGCCCAAGAGATTCGGACAGGAAACCTGCCTTAGTGAGGGAGCCTGGGCCTGATCACCCTAAGGATCCTCACCCTGGCACCAGTCAGAATGACACCAAGCCTGTTAGCTAGACACCCCGTGTCCCATTGTCTCCAGGCTGCCTAGCAAGAATTTGCCTGCCACCTGTGTTCCACTCTCTTCCTCAACACCTGTAAATCACCCATTCTCACTTCTAAACTGTAATACCCTGCCCACCTAGTCTCCTTTGTTAAAAAACGTCTTAAAGACTCAATGTCGCCTCACTGTCTTTGGAATTTTCATGCTGATGTGAATTCCCCATGTGCAAGGGTTAAAAATATGATTTTCTCCTGTTAACGTCTCTGTTAATTTGATTATTAGCTGAGCTAGAAGAATTTAGGAGGTGAGAGGGAAAGTATCAAATTCTTTGTAGTCCCCACACTTTGAATAAAATGAGGTTTATTGTCTTCCATCCCTAGAGCACACTCAGAGAGGAGATGGAACATCATGCAGGATTGGACAGGGGGAATGGAGGACTAAGCTCGACCTCAGCCCCCAGCCACAGTATGAATGAATGAGAGGAAGCAGCTGCAGCCTAAGGTCTCCCAATAACATGATGCAGGGATTCCGTGTGACCTGGCGTTCCCAGTGCCTCCATGGTCCCCCAGATTGCTTTGTTTCTCAGGCATTTTCTATACTGGGAATGTTCCCCTAGCTTTTCAGTCTCCCCCAGATCTGTCACTCCACTTAGGGACTACACGACTGTGACTGCCTGAAGTGGTGACACCAACACAGGGCCCCATCTGCCTTTCTTTCACACTATAAATAAAGCAGTTATCTACGAGAAAATGACTGAAGAGACCCAGAAACAGACTGGCGGTTGAAGGAAGGTCTTCCACTTGCAAATGGAGCTGTAGACTGGCCTCTAAGAGGGGAGTTCTCATTGGAAAAGGTCCTGGGTGCCTGAACTCATTAAGAATGAGAAAGAAATGAAGAGTTTTAGCATGATTGGACTGAAGCCATATTCATACCTGCCACCTGACTCTGTCATAGAAAAATCACATTGTTCCAGGGAAGGACAATGAGTGATCTCCATTCTGTTCCATGTCTGATGTCTAGGCCAGACATACAACTTCAGGCTTTTATCAAAGTGATTTTTCTTTTATGGGACTTTTCTGTTCACTTGATGACTTGGATTTAACAAAGTAAACGAGAAGATTGAACGTAATCTATGTCTGCAGCTAGGTACCTACACTAAGAATGAGATACAGCATTTTCACAGGGTCCTTCAGTTACTCTGATGGCAATTGAGTGAGTTTCAGCGGGTAGCAGACTATTGTTGCTACTTCTTTCAAAGTACAAATTTCAAGTCATTCTACATGCCAAGAGGGAAACATCTAGGACCCTCTTAGGTGGCATACCTGTAGGTACTCAAAAAAACAGAAAATACAAAAAGAATAAGATCTAAGTAAACAGCAACTTATATAATTCAGTCATATTTAATATCAGTCATATTCAGATAGGGTGATTAGATCAACTGTAAGCACCCTATCTGAAATAAGTTATGACGTCCTGTCAGTATGTGTTTGGACAGGCACACACTGGCAGCTATGAAACACAGCTTTATAAACTCAGACAAACTCATAAATAACAAAATATTTTCTGCCAAGATTTAATCTTGAGACCATTTGGCACTGATACTGGTGAAAACTTATCGTTCTGGATTTGGTCACATCTATGCTCTTTTTACATAATATCTAGATTTCATCCCTGGAGTCTTTCAGTGTTTTCCTTTGACTGGTTTCCAAGTTGTATAAATCAACAGTCCTTTCCAAAAGAGCTTAATCCTCCTCTAATTATATGACCTGACTGTGAACTGTGAAAGTAAATGATGTTAATTACTAGGGCAGACTTCAAATAAAGGGGGGAGAAGAAAAACCTTTTTTCTTTCACTTTCATCCCCCAGTAGTCCCTCTCTTGCAAATACTTTAGTTTGTCTCTCAAAAAGAATTTTCAAAGTATGTGATTTCTCACTTTTCCATTTCTCTAAACAAAAAAGCATCATAGAGGCTGGACCATTTCCATTTTCTTTATTGTTAAAAAAAAAAAAGTAAACCATCTGTTACATGAAACTAATAATAAAATTAAGCTTAAAAAAGTAAACTATCTCTGTAATATTGGATGGTTACTTTGCATAATATAATAATATTACTTAGCTCAAGAAAAATATGATAAAAGAGTGTATTTGTTTTCTATTAATACAAAACATATTATCCCAAATCTTAACAACTCAAAACAATAAACATGTGTTACTTCACATGTTTCCTGAGTCAGGAGGGAAGTGACATACCTGAACGGGTCTGGCTCAGGGTCTCTTAAGAGTTTGCAGTCAAGGCCTGGAACTAGGCTTCAGTCATCTTGAAGCTGCACTGGAGCTGAAGGATACATTTTCCAGGTGGCTCACTCATATGGCCACTGGCAGGAGGCCTCAGCTCCTTACCACTTGGACCTCTCCGTAGGGCTGTCTGATTGTCCTCGTGACATGGAAGCTAATTTTTCTTCGAGGGAGAGAGCACAGGAGTGGGCAATGCCTTCATGACCTAGTCCTGAAAGTCACATGCCATCATTTGTGCACCATCCATTTGTTTAAAAAAAGTTAGCCCAACTCACACTCGGGAAAGGACTCTTGGAAATATTTTAAAACTGCCACAGAGAGGAAGCCTATAGGAAGGTCACCTATCTCATACACAATGTCTGGTATCACCATGCAAAAAATAACCACGCCTCAAAAAAGTAGATGAATTATTTGCTATAAAGAAGAAAAGAAATCCTGCCATATGCAACGATATGGATGAAACTTGAGGAAATTATGTTAAGTGAAAGAACCAGCCACAGGAGGACCATTACTGCATGAATCTACTTATATTAGAAGTATACGTAAAATTGTCAAAGTCACGGCAGCAGAAAGTGGAATAGTGGTTGCCAGGGGCTTGAGGGAGAGGGACATGGATAATTGCTGTTCGAAGAACATAGAGTCTCAGTTATGCCAGATAAATAAGTTCTAGAAATCTTCTGTACAACGTTGTGCTTAGTGTTAACGATACTTCATTGTATACCTAAAATTCTGTTGAGTATAGACCTCGTGGTATATATTCTTACCATAATTTATTAATTTATTTAAATTAATAAATATAATTATTATTTAAATTAATAAAATAAATTATTATTTAAATAAATTAATTTATCATTAATTTATTTAAAAAGGAAAAGTGTATGAGTCACACTAAAAAGTTACTCTAGGTGGCTTCCCTACAGTTAAATACAGCTATATATGCTAGCACTTCTGGATGATTAAATTTTTGAAAACTTTTAAAGTTCTTAACTTACTAATTACAAACTTAGTAGGAAAATTTTCTAATGAAAATTGTGTCATTCAGTCATTTTTACAACACAAATGTGTTAGGTTCCCATTGCTGCTATAACAAATTACTACAAAATTAATGACTTAAAACAACAATCATTATTTTACGGTCCCCAAAGTCAGAAGTATAAAATAGATCCACAGTGTTATGTTCTTTCTGGAGGGTCTAGGAGATGATCTGTTTCCTTACTTTTTCTGGCTTCTAGGGGCCATCTACCTTCCTTGGCTTGTGACTGCTTCCTCCATCTTCATAGTGTCTTCTCTCCTCTCTGACCTGTGATTGCACAAGGCTCACCCAGAAAATCCAGGAAAATATCCCTATCTCAAGATCCTTAACTTAATCACATCTGCAAAGTTCACAGATTCCAAGGATTAGGTTCCCTGGACAAGTGTATGGACCTGTTATTCTGTACACAACAACTACTGATTTTCGAAGGATGTCAAGGTGCAATTAAACTATGGAAAACACCCTGACAAACCTAGTTAATGCCATAGGAAGCAAAGAAGGCTTAAGTTAATTTGACCAATCTGTTAACATATACCTAGTAACCAAAATGATTGATTTTATGTACCAATATCACATTTGGCCTTCTTTTCCAAAATCAAGCCTTAAGAGGCTGGCAAGTCGCATTTGCTTTCAATACTTATTATAGTTAACATCTTAGATAAACAAGAATTAAACCCTGAACTGTGCACAGGCAAAACTCTCAAAATATCAGTTTCTTTCACCTGTGGCTCCAATCTCATGCCCTTAGCTCAACCACCCCACAAATGATGAAGAAATACAAACTGCATTGAGAAATGTTCATTTTGAAATACATAAAATTTGCCAAAGAAACTCTCAACAAGTTTTTCTGAGCCTGGAAAACAGCTTTGCATACACATAGAATCACAGAACTTTTAGGGTGTGATGGGGATCTAGGAAATCTGAAAATAATATAGTCCTTCACCCTTCATGTGCACCCCACACCATCATCATTTTATATATAAAGATTTCAAGGATAAAAGAGTTTAATATGAGTTTACAGCCATGTCACCCTGAACGTGCCTGATAGTGTCTGACCTCAGAAGCTAAGCAGGGTCAAGCTTGCTTAGTACTTAGTTGAGAAACCACCTAGGAATATCAGGTACTGTTGGCATTAAAAAAAAAAAAAGAAAAAAAAAGTTTAATATGCTCTTAACCACTTAGTAAAAGCATAAATGATAGAGCTAAAAGTACTCCTGACCCAGTATATTTTTACTTTATCACATACTCATCATATATCCAGATTTATTCCTTGCTTGGTTTTTTTCTTTTTCTTTTCTTGTCTTTTTTTTTAATGGGATGTAATGTTTGTGAAGGCTATGCACAGCATGGGGCAATGGAAGGAATGGCTGCCACATCTGTCATATCAAGAACTTAACATGTGTTGGCTTCTATAATAGACACCTTTAAATATACTATCTATTAATATTTTTTTCAAGAAGGTAGAAAGCCTTATTCCTGCTTCTAAAATTAAAAAAATGAAATAACAGATTTTTAGAAAGGTAAATAAACCTGACCAAAGCAAGAATTTTAGGACATGGCCTATATCTTTCCTTCTAACAACAAAGCTCATGAATAAATTCTCACTATATTTCTGAAGAAAAAAAAAATCAAGAAATATGTAAGTTGAACAAGCAATTTCAAAGTGTCTGTGATATAACATTATGATAAGAGATTCCTACTAATTTCATGCATTAAAAATCACAAAACCACACAGTATTGATAAATTCATTTGTTCATTCAACACTCATCGAGTGTTAATAATTATGTACAAGGTGCTATCTATATAAAATGTGAAAAAGTTAAATTAGTTGCCACTCTTATTTAATAAATAAATCATAAAATTTCAGGGAAAGGTATATAACATTTTTTTTTTTTTTTTTTAGGAACCATACAATTTCAGCAGGGTAGAAAGGGAACAGAAAGTTTTAGAGAAAAAAAAAACCTCTAAATAAGATGACATTCAAGAAGCACAAAAAAAAAAAAAAAAAAAAAAAAACCCAAAAAAACAAAAAACCCCAAAACAAAAAAAACCACCTGAATGATGTAAAGGAGATAAACATGAAAAGCCTTTGAAAAAGAGTGTCCCAAGCACTGGGGAAAGCGCTATAAAGATTCAGATACAGGCAAACTTTGACCTGCTGAAGGCAGCAAGAAAACCAATGAGAGCTGAAGTCAAGTGGGCCAGGGTAGGACATTAGGCAAGGGCTTGTAGGTCATTAAATATACTTTGACTTTTACCCCGAATGTGATGAGAAGTCTTTGGAAAGCATTTGAGAAAGAGACTAAAATGACTAGATTGAAATTATAAACAGAATCTACTATATGAAGAACACGTTACAGGTGGGCAAATACAGAAGTAGGGTGACCAACCAGGTAGATTCTGCTGTAGCCCAGGCAAGAAATAGCAGTGTCTGGGGGGAATTAGTAATAGTGGGAAGTGGGAGGTATAAAAAGTGATTCAGTTAAAACATAGTTTAAAGGTAGAGCCAAAGAAGTAGCTGGTGGATTGGATCGGAAAGAAAAAACTTAAAAATGATTCCTAGCTTTTTGCCTAAGCATACAGATAAATAGAAATACCATATCCTCAAGTGAGGAAGAAATGGGAGGAGCAAATTCTGAGGTAAGAAGGTAAAGTTCAAGAGTCCTATTTTACATATGTTAATTTAAGATGCCAATTAGATGCCAAAATATAAACAAGGAGTAAATGAATATAAATAGGAGTCTTGGACTCAAAACGAAACGTCAGGGAAGGAGATTAGAACATGAGTTTCATCAGCATTAAAAGGCACTTAAAGCCATGAGATTGGATGAGCCTGCATAGGAAGTACATTTAAAGAAGAGAAAAATACTTCAATATTTAGTAGTTGGGGAAAGCAGGAGGGAGGAGCAGTAAAAAAAAAAAAAAAAAAAAAAAAAAAAAGGATTAGAAGAAAATGGTGGGAGTCTGCTGTCCTGCAGGGCAAGTGAAGAAAATATGAAGAAGCATAAAGGAGATTTTTCATTTGTGGAAAAGCACAGTGAACACAGTGGAAAGATTAGTTAGGAGAGGGGTGGGAGGCTGGGTTATATAAGGGGTGATATGATATTGATGAGCTGGGTAGCGTGGGGGTTCAGAATGAGCTACCCCAAGCTGTGCCTCAGTGGTATGCAGATTACTTTGAGCAAAGGCAATTTTGGCTTCAGGCTCATGAGAAACTTCTTTCCCTCCTTTTAACTGCCTAGAAGAATTTGAATTAAAGGCCTTGCCCTTAAGAGATTATCAGAGATAACTTCTTTTGACCTAGCTGTAGGGCAGGGCAAACTACTAATTACTGAACATCTGCTCTTCTTATCATCCTGCAATGACTTTTTAAAGCCCTCTAGGTACCTTACCTCATCCCTAGCTCAAAATGTCTTACATATCTCAATCACTCTTCCTACCTCTGAATATTCAAGTATGCTAGGTTCCTGACTCTCTCATGTATGTGAGGTCCCCATGTGCACAATATTAAATTTGGTTTTCTCTTGTCAATCTGTTTCCTATTGATTTGATTACTCAGTCAGCCAAAAGAACCAGAGGAGGAAAAGGGGGAATTTTTTTTTCTCCTTCCTCATAGCAGCATGGACTTCTGGTGGCATCCAAGTAATCTAGCACAACATGATTAAAGGTACGAAAAAAATTGTGCTCTATTTCCAAACAAAATTGAATTATGCTTAGTATAATTATTGATTTTTATCATAAAAATCCAAATTTTGGGAATGCTTAGGAATGGTAGTTTTCTGATTAACTGAATTTTCTGGGTTAGCTGCCAATTAGGATTTTAACTTTCAAATTATTCTCAAATATATCTGTGTTTTGGTATTCAGTGTACTTTCGTGTATTAAAATAAACATCAGCTAAACTCTTTCTGAATATTTCGCACATTAAATAACTATAGGCAGCAATTACACTGTGGAATACCCTCACATTTAATTACAAGTAAAATCAGATTAAAATTAATGTCTAGGAAAGCCTTTAGAAAGGAGAAAACAATTCAAACTAGCAACATTATCATAAATTTTGGTACTGAGAAAAGAGAAGAAGATTCCAACATGATCCTTTGCCTTGGTGATATTAAGTGGCTAATGGACTGAGCTATGTAGATCTATGTAAACTTTTTGAGTACTAATCAGAACTGCTTAATCTGATAAAATGACTTGGTAAAGGTACAGATGACAATCACAAACTAGACCCAAATGTGAGGTAACAAAAATAATGCCAGGGTAGTTTTTAAAATCCCTTCTCCTTCCTCTTAGGAGCTCTTTATTTTATAATTTTCCCCAATTTTATCTATAAGTAAGTAAATATTAAATAAAAATTTTAAAGTATATAGGAATAACAATTTCTGCTTTCTATCAAACGTCCTTACATTTTCTTACACCTTAAAGTATAGTATAAAAATACTATGCATTTATTCATATAGAGCAGCTGCATCCGGGTTATTAGTCAACTAAATTCTAAAAACTTCCCTTTTCTCCATATAATAAGAGTTTAGGTATTATTTTAAATGATTTTTAAATAAAATAAAATTTATTTCTTTAATTTTAAATAAAATTCGGGGATTATTTAAAATAACATCAATAATGCATAGTAGACATCACTGTGTTGTGGGAAAGAAACTTTCCTCTATCCTCCTAGGTTCTTTTGGCTGATTTAATAATTAAATTTATATGAAACAGACTAACAAGAGAAAAATAATCAAATTTAATTACATATGTGCATATGAGAACCCTACATACATGAGGGATTCAGAAAGAGAAAGTTAATACAAGGTATATATATATAGCATTCTGAACTGATGTGAGGTGCCTTGGGCTTCAGAGGAAAGGAAGGTCATAGCAGGACTATAAGAAGGGCAGTAATTCAGTAATTTTAATTCAGTCATTAAAAGTTTGCCCTGTCCTATAGATAGGTCAAAAGGGTTATAGCTGAAAATCTCTTATTATGGAAAAGGCCCCTAATTGAAATTCTTTTAGTTTTTTAAAGGTGGAGGGGCAGAAGTTTCTCTGAACCCATAGGGTGTCAATTGCCTTTAGCTCAAAATAATCTCATACCACAGAAAAATATCTTGGGGTGACTTGTTCTGAACTTCTGCAGTGTTAAGTCAAAAAGTACAGTAATTTTCTGTGTAGTTTAAAATTGACTGTTGTAAACACAATTATAATAAAACATTGAGCTGGTTCTATCAACATGGAAAATTTAGTTTATTTTCATGTTCTTTGAGTTTGGGTTCTCTAACATTTCATACAATATATATAACAGTGTAATTTATAAGTAAAATAATGATCTATACATTGTCTAAAAACAAATTGCTTTTAAAACATTCTTATTATTTTCATTTCCTTTCAGAGATGGAACACACATACCTACTTCCTGACTATTGTCAAATATGGTTTTATTCGCTAAAGAAATATGTTTCCTATATCCTGACAAACAACATGAAACAATTTATATAATAGAACATCTGTTTTCTTGCACAAAGTATATTAATTTTTTTCTTGTTATTTATTTCAACATCCTTCAGTAATGAATTATATTTATGGCCATCTTTATTTTTTATCCTGATAAATTAGGGTTCAGAAGGGTTGGATGGTTTTGTTATAATTAAAACAAAGATGGAAGTAATCTTCAGTTTCCAAGTATAGAAGTCAAACACTGTGTCCTCTACCTGTAGTTGTTCTCAAAAGCCCAGACATAATTCTCTACTTGCCACAAATAACTCCTGCAACTCACAGATCCCTTCGAAGTAAACAGAGGGCCAGGCATGTGTGGATAATAAAGACTTTGGAGGATTATGTTTCTTAATGTACCTTTGAAGGTACAGTAAATTTATTTTGTACCTGATAAATATACATTCCATCAGCTCTCATGGCAGAGCTGCATTATGTTTTTAGATACAGAAATACCTGAATTTATGTTTCTCATATTTACTCATGTCACTTAAGTACCTAACTTGTAGCTACTATACGATTTACTAGAAATAATTAACAATACTTCTTTTTCCTATTAGCCTACTAAATACTATTGCACTAGAGAATGCCTACTTTTACACTAGATCTCTTGAAAAAGTAGCTGACTATATTCTTGTTTCTTAAATTTATTTGGTCTGATAAAGAGCAACAGAGTTTGGAACAGAATTTAAAGATAAGGCTTGGGGCAGATTCAAAGGGAATGCTTTTGTTTGTTTGTTTGTTTCCATGGTTGTCATAAAGTATAAACATTCCTCTTATTTTGATAATTGATAAAATTAACTGTGCTGCAGTACATATGTACACAGAATGCAAGGAGAAAAAAACAAACATCGAAAAAACCTATCATGTACTCGAGACTGCTCAGTCACAATTCTATTTCCAAATTCGCTCAGGGATCAGGGAGTAGAAAGGATTGTTTTTCATAGATAAAAAGAGGAGAAAGTATATCCTGCAGAAATTAACCAAAGTATTCTCTGAATTTGGTTTCAAAAGACTCAGAGAAACTACTTCTGTGTAGTTTCATGTAATGGAAACGTAACTACAATGTCTTAAGCAAATAAAGGTTTATTTTTCACATAATAGGAAATTCTAAACTGGCCAACTTAGGGCTTGTGCATCAACTTAAAGATCCCATTGTCATGCTTGGGGAGGATCAAAGTTCAGTGTCATCCAGACAGCAGGGGAGAGAGAGGGATAATAATGGTGCAACGTGTAGTTAGCATTTTTCCTCAGTTCTTCCTCAAATAACACAGTAAAGAATCACGGGTCATTGAAATGTAATAGTTTCATCAAAAATATGTTTTAGAATGACAATGAATGCGCCAAGGATGCATATGGTCTCAGTGCTGTAACCAACACAAAGGGACCAAAGTGGTCGCAAAAGGCCACAAAAAAGAGAGAGAGATGACAGAAAGGGCAAAAAGTGAGGGGAGTCCTGAAGGGCAAAAAAGGGCCCAGAAGTAGGAATGTCTGCATTATACTTGGGCCATGATGGGTAGTCTAGGTGATGGGCAAGTGAGGTCATCTTGATTGACACCTGATTAATACTAGGCAATAACTTTGCCTAGAGCACATGTACATACCCAGAATTCTACTACCAATAGGGTATTTCTTGGGTGGTCTCTAGGCTGGGCCCCCCTATTCCTTTGTTCCCCTGTCGTTCATGTCTGTCTAACTACCTAACACCATTGAGAAGATAGGCTCTTTCTTCTCTCCTGCTATGCCATTTTTAATAGGTGCCTCTCATTCCCATAGTCCCAGGATGGCCTCACTTTCTCTATACACCGTATTTTTGTTTGGACATAAAGAAGAGCATGCAAAGATCAAATAGCAAAAATGAAAAAGTTAATCGTTTGACTTCTAATTACATTCCATTGGTCACAACTGTGTGTCCAACAACCAGCCTAGCTGAGGGTTGGAACACTATTTTATATTGACCAAGATGCACCCACTCTCCATAAAAAAGAAAAAAATTTGATAGTAAGAAAAATACAAAACATCTTCTGGAAAATGCAAAAGGCTATGGAGACTATATATATATTTTAAATCAGTAGTTGCTAGTGGGGGCATGGGTGGATAGGCAGAGCACAGAGGAGTCAAAATATTCTGTATGATAGTATAACTATGGATATCTGTCATTATATTTTTGTCCAAACCCATCGAATGTACAAAGTCAAAAGTTAACCATAAAGTAAATTAAGAACTTTAGGTGATTATGATGTGTCAAGGCAGTTTCATCCTTGGTAAAAGTATACCTTTTAGTAGAGTGACATCGCTAACGGGAGAGATTATGCATATGTGAGGACGGGGGCATATGAGAAACCTCTGTATCTCCTCTCGATTTCTTGTAAACCTGTGCTAAAAAAAAAAGTCTTATTTTTTTAAAAAATATGCAATTAGAGGAAAAAATAGAGAATATCTAGTTAAGTTTGAATTTCAGATAATTGAATAAATGTTCAATATAAGTAAGCCCCATATAAAATGTAGTGCATACTTACACTAAAAAAAAACAAAAAAGTATTCATTGTTTCCTGGCATTCCAATTTAACTAGGCATCTTATATTTTTACCTTCTAAATCTGGCAACTCTAGGAAGGGGAAACTATTGGTCAGGCAGTTCATATAACCTACCATAGAATCCATGGAGAATGTATTCATTCCCCTTTATAGTGCTGATCTAGTCTCTCTTCAGAGAATCTAACTTGAGTATCTAACTTCAGAGATTAGATAGATGGTTTTATAACTGCCAACTGTGAAAGTTAATTTTATGTGTCAATGTGGCTAGGCCAGGGTACCAAGATATTTGGTAGAATACCAGTCTGGATGTTGTTACGAAGGTATTTTTCGGTGAGATTAACCTTTAAATCAGTATACTCTGAGTAAAGCAAATTACTCTCCATAATGTGTCTGAGCCTCATCTAATTAGTTAAAGGCCTTAAGAGAACAGACAGAGGTCCCCTCAAAAAGAAGAAATTCTACCACAACCCGGTCTTCAGACTCATGCTGCAACTTTGACACTTCCCGGGGTCTCCAGCCCACAGCCAAATCTGTGATGCTGATTTTGCCAGCCTCTAGAGTCATGTAAACCAGTTCCTTAAAACAAAGAAATAAATCTCTCAATAGATTGTAAAGGGGAGTAGAATTTGCCACCCCAAAATATGTCTCTTTGGCATAAGGATTATCTTGAGCTGGCTATTTTTAAGAAACTGCAAATTTAGGAGAAGCTCTGAAAACCAAGTGAAAATTATCCTTTTATAAGACACATTTATATTTATAGGGAAAATCTACATATGTAAGCGTGTCTCAGTGCTAGGGAGAGGAGGTTGATCAAATCTCTAGAAATTCTTATGAATGGAGAAGGCACCAACTTAAATCCACATATCAACCATACCTCTCTTTACCAACCTTTTCAGGGTAACCTCCCTTAACTGGCCTCCCTTCCCCCAACTTCTTTCTTTTGCCTTTAGCTGTAGATATTTAAGGTGGTAGCTTGGGCCAATTCAAGGAGTTACTCAGTTTTCCTGGGTATCTCTCATGTATACAGGAGGTACACATGTTATGAAATTTCTGTTTCTTTTTCTACTGTTGATCTGTTATTTATTACAGGGGAGGTCTCAGCCAAGAATCTAGAGGAGTAGAGGGAATAATTATTTGTCCTGCCCCACAACAGATGATAAAGATAGACAGATACATACATACATTCTATTTGTTCTGTTTCTCTGGAAAACTCTGACTGATAAGCTAATTAAGTTAAAAAGTTCAAGAAAAAAATTGATAGAAGTTTAAGAGTGTAAGGAGGCCTATAAACCAACTGGAAAACATACAGGCTGAATCCATGTACTCTTTTTTTATGTTAAAATGAAGAGATGATAATCAGCTAATAACCAGCTACCAACCAGTTTTTTTCCACTGAAATCAAACCTTTTCTTCAAAACATTCCTTTCAATGACAGCTGCAGGCAAATTTAGATGCACATTTTTAAAAAATCTGTACTTGTTTTATAATTACAGTAGATGCTTCAAAATACTTGACTTTGGATATTTATACATACTTTAATGACATTTTTCACTTCACAAAAATGAGATCTGTAAACTTCTCCACCCAATTAATTTACTTGTGGGAGCCAAACTGTCCCAGAGGAGTTCAGTGAAGTTGAGTCAAATCAGAAGCCACAGTGCTATGGCAATTTTAAAAAGTGTATATTAATGATATTGTGTGTACACATTTTCCAATATTTTCTAGACCTTGTACTTAAAAATCTTTTTTCTGTAAAACACAAATTTCTAACACTAGTAATTTGATTTCCCTTTACCTAAGAATGTGTCTGCAGTGACGGTTTTATCAATATTTTTCAGAGACTTTTTGGGAGTGGGTGTGGCTGGAGAACCTGTCATCCTTTGATAAAAAAAAAAAAAAGTTCTAAGTGAGGGCCAAAAAACCCAAAAACTCCCTTATGTTTATTTAAAAAAAAAAAAAATCTCTGTGAATTCAACTAGTATTAGTTTCTTTTAAAATTCAAAACAGAAAATCCGAAATTACCAATATTTTAGGTCAAATTTGTATTAAGAATGAAACATGTTAAACTATAAAAGAATAGAAAATAGGAAAAAAAAATGGAAAATGAGCACAGAGTAAGGATTTCAAGATTTTACAATATATTTCCTTTGGAAACAATTATTCAGAAGAAAACTAGTATATTTCTTTTTGTTCCTCTTCTGGGCCAAACCCAACTTCTGTCTTTGTAAGTTAAAAACTTAAGTCATGCAAACCCCCGTTTACCTACAGAAACATAGTCCACCATGCTCCATACATGCTGTTTTTCTCCTGGCATGTCAACAACTGCCTCCCCACTGCCTGACTCTTGTTCCTATCTTAGCAATAACCTAGAATGTATGTTTTTGTAACGTTACTGGGATACTGTTAAATTGAAACAGAATATCCAAGTCAAAACACGTTGTCAATGCATGAGACCTGTCAATCTTTCTCCCCAGACGCCTCTTTGCTCCGAGCTCGAGCCCGCAGGCCCTACTTTTCTTTAACAGATTGGGGTACAGTTACTCTTTAAAGGGTTTAAAGAAATGTCTCTTTTTCTATAAAATATACATTTCTAAACACTAGGAAAAGAGTAACAAGGAGGGTGACAAAGGAATAGGTCTCAAAGAATGAGTATTTTGCCAACAGGTAAAGAGTAATGGAGAAGGCAGGAGTAAACACAGGGATCCTGAACACTGGTCCTGTTTTCCCATCTTGCTGCTAATGGGCCAAGTTGGGGACCATATGCTATTTTCCTACCCTTTGTAATCTTACTAGAGGGGCTGTGAGTCTTCCTTCCAGACCCTCGCTAGAGCTCCCAAAGTAACACCTAAATTCTTACTGGATTTTATGATGTCTCCCTACTCTTTCATGTTTGCAAAAAGATAAGTTAAAAAAAAAAAAAAATAGTAAGCAGGTGACACCTGGTAGAAAGAGGACCGTACTTGGAGATGAAACAAGTAGGTCGATGCACTAGGTCTGCCAGTTAGAAGCTGTGCAATTTTCAGCATATAATTTTGTTGTGGTTTAGACTAAAAAAAGAAGAAAAAATGTTCAATAAGAATGTGTAGGTCTTATCTGAGCCTCAGTTTGCTCATCTGTAAAATGTGATAAAAATTCCTAACTCTGGGATGAGGAGAGGGTGGCAGGGAAGCCCTGTTAGGAGATGAAATCATGTAGGTGAAGCACCAGAACTGTTTGGCAGGTTCTGTTTCAATGAGAAGGTGCTTTCTTCACCCATTCCCCTTAGAGGTTTTCACAGCTGGGCTGGGGAGCCAGTCTTCTCCTGTGATCTGTAGATGCCATGATTAGTGACCTAAGATCCCCAGCTTTGTGGCTTGTACGTTCTAGGAACTGTGAGGGTTATTTGAAGGAGTAACTGAAATAACATATGGTAAACTGAGTTTTACATAATTTTTTAATTAAAATATTTCCTCAAAAATATAACTTTAGATTTATATTTATCATGTCAGCTCTCTTCACTTTTATCAATTCTTACAAAGATTTATATAGAATTGCTGAGATTATAAGAATTCAGAAATCCAAATACAGAAAGCAGCAATTATTTTTTTATGCATTAAAATGCTAATCCATGCATTTTTCATTGTTTTATTTGACTAATCCCAAGTACATTGGCAGAATTTGGGGGGAAATAAACAAGAAAAAAAAAAAAACCTAAAGGAAGACATCTATTTTTAGCTTCCCACTAAGCCGTTTCTTGCCTGGCTGTAGTGATTCCAAAATTGGTCACACTTTAGTTTGAACTGTTCCATGAAGAGGAAAAAAAAAACAAACTTGTAAAATGGATTTCTAAGTCCGTACTAAGAAACTGAATTGTTTTTTAATGCAAGTACAAGTAAAACATGCCATGGCAGATATCTATCACCATTTGCAAAACAATCAGCCTATCCCATTCCCAGCTACAACCTGCTGTTGACCCTGTTCAGGGTCCTGACACCCCAAAGAGAACAAGACAGGTTTCCTCCTGCTCCCTCTGCTGTTGGCTGGGGCCACCCATTGTCTGGCTGATGGAATCCTGGAAACCAGCCGGAGCTGCGGCCTGCCTGTGTGGTTTAGTTTTGTTCTGTTTTGAACAATCACACACATTTTGGCCTAAACTGCAGATAGAAGACATCTTTTATTTTATTTACTTAGGAGAGAAAACCCAGAAAAATGAGTTCTGGATGAAGTTGTCTAATGTTATAAAAAATAAGTTTGGGTAAATGATTAAAATAAAAAAGCATAGTAAAAGGAAAAGGTGGGGGAGGGGAAGGAGCCAAGCATGTCAAGCCTATGGGAAGAAATTCTCAGAAATATCACCAACTTTATGCATGAACATAAGTTTAAAAATCAAAATAAAAATAAAAAAATCAGTCAGCTTTTCTCCCAGAAGCTACAGAGGAAAGAAAATAGCTTCCTTAAAGTAAGTGTGCAAAAGTTTAGTGTTTTTAAAAGTATCAATGTACAGTTACTTTAAAATTATATAGTGGTATGTGCATGTGTGTCTGAAACTGAACCACATCAAGGAATTCACATAGATGGGATCTCAGAACTACCTTGCAAAGATGATGTCAGCAAGCAAAGGGGAGGTGCAGAGGACTTTTTTTTAGTAAACTACAATAAAGGAGTTCAGAAAGGCATAAGGCTGGCTGTCAGGAAATGAGCTTAAGCAAAGGAAATGGGAGATGTCTGGTTCAAGGGATTTGAAGAAGGCTTTTCTCAGTGGGTGCTTTTGTTTTGCTTTTCATGCTAAGTCAGGATACATACTTTGTCTTTCACATGTACAAAAAAGAAATACCAAGGTGATAAGATAACATCTGGGAGAGTATAAGCCCCAAGCTTTTTCTGTTACAGAAAGCTGTTCACTTGCAGCCTTGTGCCAGTTTTTCTTGGTTCGGGCTGAAAGCATGCAGAAAGAGGAAGGAATTATTAACAACAAGTTGAGCGCTGATTTTTTTTTTTTTTTTTTTTTTTTTTTACCAGATGAAAACAGACGCTGAGCAACTATATTCTCTGGCCTAGGAATTTGGATCAGGACATCGAAAGGGGCACATCGAGTCATCTGCCAGGATACCCACAGGCCCAACACATGGGCATGTGTGGGGTGTGTGGGAGTGTAGCTTACTCTCTCCCATAATCCCATCCAAATTTAATATACAATCTACTATAAAACAATTTGTCATAGCTTCCAAATAAATCCCATAATACTCACCACCGATTTTACCTTTAACCCTTCCTACGTAGAAATTTTGTTTATGCTTATAGGACATTAGTTTCCAGAGACCAAAGAGTATATCTGACTCCCAGAGAGAAGCTGAGACAAGAGACCACATGGCCCAAAAAAGACAGAAAAAGAACGTCAGTTCCTGACCAATGTGAGGCCAGCTATGTCCTGCATTTTACTTTGATGAGAGCCACCAGGATACCCCTGTTAAATACCTAACCCAGGTTGAGCAATTAGGAATTTGAGTACAACCTGTTGTTGACCGAGTACACAACCTTGCAATTCTGTCACCAAGACTGAAGGATTTAGAATGAAACAAAGTATGCTTAGGTGAAAGATGATGATGATGATGATGATGATGATGATGATGATGATGATGATGATGATTTGCTATGGAAAAACTACTGGGCAAAGATGGGAATGCAATTATCATGTTTTCAGAGTTCAGGGACTGCCCTTACTGAGACTGGGAAACATGTATCTCCAAGACTCAGGCCTGTCTTCCTTGTGCCTCATGTGACCGGCTCTCAAGGAGCAGCAGGTTTTGCCAACCTTGGCAGTTCTGATTGCTCTCCTTAGAAAGGGCTCGACTCCAAAGCTGAATGTCATGAACATGTCAGCAGGCATCTCCACCTATCTTTTGCTCTCACTCCCTCCATCCCACTTCATACCGTTAAATCTTACCTTCACCCAGGAAAACTGATCTTAGTTTATTGGTAGAAGGAAAACTATTGACTAAAGCATTTGGTTCAAACTGAACAATAGCAAAAAGTATTAACCCTCCAGAAATATTATAGTTTTAAGCTTCCCAGAAAGTCAAAGGAACAAATGTTTATTGATAGGATTTCTGTGATGTATTTTTGGCTAAGGCCATCCTCATCATACCTTGTACAAAAATAGACTATTTTATTATAAACAAAGCTTGCTCTTAGCAGACTTATCCCTTAATGGAAATAGTACTTTGATAACACCAGTGCCTCCAAGGAAGGCCACCTCCCAAAAGGTGTGGAGTAGTAGGGAAAGCCAACCAAAGAGGAGCCTATGCGTACTGCCTGGTGGGGGAGGGGCAGAGAGCTGCAACAGATATAAAAAAATTAAGGCTTGTTTATGAAATCAGCTACTTGGATATAGAGCTCTCTTGCTCTGCTTGTTGAGTGAAAGCAGTGAGGTACCCTGAAAGTGAACAGACTCCACAGTCAAAAAAATCTGGGTTTTAAACATCACCACCCAGCCCCCACCCCAACTTACTGTGCAGAGGCATCCTGGTACATTACTTAACCATGTTGATATGTGGTTTCTTTATTTCAGAAACACCTATGTACATCCTGGGAGAAGAGTTAATATCTGAGGCACAGAGGGACTCTGTGAAATAAAAGATATTAGAGTCATAGGTATCAAGATTTATGACAGTGCAGAAATCGTGGTGGCCTAGGGCTTAAATTTTCTTTCCTCGCAATATTTCTATCTAGCAGCTGGTCAGCAGTCCTACCAGAATTACATTACTCACAAACCTTACTTCTGACCTTATCCACAGCAACACTCCATTTTTCCCTTTCTTTTTCTTTTAAACTTAAATGTAGACAGAAATGGGCTGTTTATAGCTACCACCCTAGGCTATAAATCTTGGAGGCAATTCGGGTGCTTCCAATTTGGCTTGGAAGCTCAGGGTCCAAGAGAGTATAACTAATCAAAAGGGTGGGGGTTCTAACGAGCTGTATGGGACAAGTGAAGGGATTTTTTTTTTAAAGGTAGAATAAGCAACAAAACAATGAAAAGGGCAGCTGTGGACAAATCCGATGACTTGCTACATGTCTAGAGGAAGAAAAGGCTAAAGACTCTACTTGCTGTTCAAAAAAAAAAAAAAGTAAAACATAAAACAAGCTAAAGGGTCCTGATTCCTTCAGTAGACCCTATATTGAATCAATTCTCTCTGTAAAACTATCATATTAAAGATTAGAAAAGGTTAACCATAATTAAAATATATTTTATAAAATATTTAGTCCTAAAAAAAAAAAATTTAATTCTATCCAGATATAACCTAGTATCTTTTTCCCAAGGGCAAAATATGTCTGAAAACAGTTTTGTCATATTAAATAAAATAGCAATTACTGTACATGATTTAAAAATGTTTTCATAATCAAGAACACAAATTTATTGACTTATTTACTCAGTATCAAAAAGGTCTAATTCCTGGGAACTTATTTTCTAAGGAAAATTTTTACAAAATGTAGACATTTCTGAGAGAAATTCAAGATTTTTAGAACATTGTTCAGTTGTTCTTAATACTAATTAAAATCTAATAACCAAAGTGAGACTCTAGAGAAAATAAAATTTTGATTCAAGAGAGAAGAAAAATGCAAAGGATAAATGAGACATTATCAATATTTTGATCTTAATATTCATTCAGTTAAAGAATATTTTTGAGTGTCTTCAAGATGCTATGCTCTGGAGTATACAACCCTGAAGAAGACAGATATGTTCCCCATCATCAAAGTGAAACAAAGGAAGAAATTACAATTGTGATAAAGCTACAAAAAGGAAAAACTGAATCCAAAGGAACGACCCCCCTCAATTAAGTTTATTTTTTTGGGGGGGGGCGTCCCTAAAGCCTATTAGAAGAAAAAAAAAAAAACTAATAGAAGAGTTGAATTCTCTAAACAACGGAAGGCTGAGGGACTTGGGGTGGCAAGTGGCAGGACTACATACCAGAGAAGAAAGACTCTAAAGGTGCAAGCCTGGATGCAAAAGAGAGTGTACTACTTTTAGTGATGAAAGAAGTACAGAATTGCTGGATAGTGGGGGAGAGGGGAGAATCAAAAGAAGACTAATAAAAGAATTTAGACCTCAAATTCTGGCTAGACAAGTCATAGAAGGTCATGCAAGCCTTATAGAAGTCAATATTCTAAAGATGTCGCCAGGCCATGAAAACGTTTTTAGTAGAAATATAACTTAATTTGATTTGCAATTTTAAAAGATCACTAATGTTGGGTTGTTAGTGGGCTAGAGGGGTAGCAGTGGATCATGGCAACAACCAACAATTGTGAGCTTCCCATATGCCCTACACAATACAAAGAGCCTTACATGTCACCTTAAGTAACCCTCACGAAAACTCTTTGAGGTAAATACTAGTTTATCCCCTCTCAATAGAAGAAGAAACTGAGGCTGAGAAAGGTGTCAACAAGCAGGGATTTTGAAACCTAGAAATCAGACTTTAATACCTATACTCTATCACTACTTATTGTGGATAACAGAAAATTAGTTAGAAGCCTTTTATAGAAATTTGGATAAAGGATACTGTGGCTTAAACTAGGGGTGTGGCAATGGGGTCAGAGAGGAGTGAAGATTTAAGAGATACGACATACATTCACATATATACGAGAGCTGGAGTCCAGGAGGTAAGAGGGAGGAGAGCGCTGATCCCTGTTTGAACATTCGGGTAGATGTTGCTTCCTATAAGATAAAAATTACTTAGCAGAGGAGTATGAAAATTTTACTTTTGAACGTGTTACCTGAAAAAACTTCCAAAGGGAAATGACAAAGAGGCTGTTGACTATATGGGTTGCGAGTCCAACAGCAAGGTCTGGGAGGAGGAGGAGGAGAATTTGAAAATCTTTAGGAAGCGTGTGGTAATAAAAGCTACAGGGGAGAACAAAATCTCTAAGGCCAACGTTTCCCAGTGCAATTTCTCCAAGATTTACTTGACGGACTTGTTGAAAATGCAGATTCATCATCCCGTCTCTCTCTTACTCCAACCATCCTTACTCTGCATGTATCCAGGAAAGAGAACGCAGGTGACCCATGCAATTGCTCGATTAAGCTTTACGAAATTCCAGGAAAAGGAGAGAATGAGATAAAAAGATGGAGTATAAGGACAGGGCCCGATTAACATTAAAGGGTAAACATATGAATGGGATCAGATTATGCCACCTCAAAACATGTTGCTCTGGCATAAGGATTTTGAGCTAAAGTCAGCTGAGAAACAGCAGACAGAGGAAAAGCTCTCTGCTCTCCTTTTTCTGCCTAAAATCAGGACATAAATTTCCCTTTGTAAACACGTTTCCCTGCTTCTGTACCAAGAATACCAGAGATAGCAAAAAGATGAATTTGTATAACAAACCTTGTTAAACAACCAATATTTGCCATATATGTCATGTTCCCATAATTCACTGCCCTTTGTTAAAATGGTACATGAGCCATCAAGTCTAACTGCTTCTTTGGGTTTTCAGTTCTTTTCTGTTGTGCCACCATGCATGTAAAATGAAAAATAAAATTATATGCTTTTTTCCCCTGTGAATCAGTCTTTTGCAAGTTTAATTTGCAAGCCTCCAACACTGAACCCCCCCTTCATATGTGAGGAACTCCCAACAAAACATACAAAAAAATAGCAGCCAGAATGATGAGGACTATAAATGAGAATTGTGTAAGGAAATCCAAGCCCAGAGAAAGTTGACAACAATGTCAAAAGCTGACATCCTGTCAGCATATCTGAGTGCCACTCCTGTTCCAGCCCTGAGAACCCCAAGGAGAACACACATAACTACGGTTAAAGGAGAGCCCACTACATCTGCCTATCATAACAGGCACTATTGCTTTATGCCTTATATACTTTATTTTACTTAAAACTTACATAGACTCCATATGGCAGGTATTATTAATATAATTAATTACAGATAAAAAAAATTAAAGGATATTGAGGTTAAATTATATTTCTCTGTTTCTATTTAACAAATGGTAGACTGATAATTCAAACCTAGATCTGTTTGATTCCAGTGGCAATCTTTCAGCTACAGAGTATGTCATTGCCTTTTAGTGTTGTGTCAGAGCTATGTTTAGGAAGCATAAAAGAGGGCACATTACTTAGAGAGGTGGAGATAGAAGTGTCGGGAAAGTTACACAAGAGCTGAGCTTTGAATGAGAAGACTTGGCCAATCACACAAGGAAGTAAAGGTGTTTGCTGTAAATCAGTACTTGCAGTCAGTAATGAAATGAGAGAGTATCAACTTCAGGACACTTATGAAGCGCAGAGTTCACATAAGGGAGACAGAGGATCTGAGGGAAAAGAATAGAGGTAGGAATTTTATCAAAAAGAGGAGCCATTTAAATATTTTAAATAAGGGCAGATTTTTGTAGGACATTTGTGTCAACAGGGTGAAGGATGAATTAGAGGAAGAGGAGGAGAATGAACACAGATGAACAAGTCAGAATCTGGACAGTGGACTGATTGACCAGAGAGAGAAAGAGAGTGTATCAGAGAGATCACAAAGGCACAGAATGAAATGAACTGGATAATTTCGATCAAGGCGTGTCGGGAGGTGACAAAGAGGGGTAAGTGGAAGGGATAGAGTTTTCTGATTTGGGCAACAGGATAATTGGCAGGAAATAAATGGGGGAAAACAGACATAGAGAGAAAAAACTATGACTTCAGGTTTAGTTTGATTTGCCTATGGAAATTCCAGGAGGACATGTTCCAAAGGTGGCTGGCTGTTTGGGACTGACACTTAAGAAGATGTCTGGGCCATGGCTGAAATCATGGAGTATGTATAGAACAGTGATCTCCAAACTCACCTGACCAAAGCAAGTGTTCTGAGGAAAGTTTATACTCTCTCCTTCTGGGAAAATTTTGAAGGTCTGTCAGTGACTTTTCCCCATTTTTTTCAGGAATTGAATAGTCATTGAAGAAAACGGGAAGAAAGCAGAGCGGGGTCCCCTATCGGAGTCTTCTCCAGTCTTTATTATTCTACCAAAGATTTTTTTCGTCAGTTTGCTTAAAAACTGCTAGAAATATCATTCATGAGGATAAACAGATTTTAACTAACACAAAATATATTTTATGACTCATCTCCTTTTTTTTATTCTCCAGTTTTCATTTGCTTGGCTTGTGAATCTCCAACATCCAATGACTTCTGTTTCTTAGTTTTGGTGTATAACTGGGATTAGACACAGGAGGAAAGGTGAGGAAATTACAGTTATACCATCTTTTGTATTGTGACTTTTTTTTAAGTAATCAAAACAATTTTGCTATCACATGAAATTGATAGCAAATTGTTGTCAGTCTATGAAGGTGATGTTTAATCTGTGAATCAACAGGTTACTAAAACATTGCTTTAATTTCTCTCTAAAGGCAACAATGTCGTAGAAAAGCAATTTTACATCATTTATCCTTGGTGTGGCACATGTATCCTTTAAGAAGTTTAGGCAGAAATGTTTCACAATTTTCTTAAGTGATGCTTTTCAAAGGGAATTTCCATAACAATTATGGAATTATTAAATGAAAATAGTCACATTGCTAGACAGGAAAGCCCATCCCAGAAAAAAAAAAAAAAACACAACAGATTTCCCGTTTGAAAATTACTACTGAGAGATGGATGATGATGTAAGAAATAAGATGAGTAATTCTACTTCAAGAAAAGAGAGACCGTCCCCTTCTTTTCTGGCATGAATGCAACTTTCCCGTAGAAGGACAGATCAGAGTGTACAACCCAGTTTTTCTTTTTGTGATGTGCTCAGTGATTTGATATAGATCAAAATCCTGGCCACAGGAAAGGTAAATACCATCAGATTTTCACTAAATTGTTAAAATTAGGAGTATTTGGTCTGCTTTTTCCTCTCTCTAGATGTCTTCTCTTTGGGGGAATTTCTATAGTTGTACATTTCTTTCAATTACTTAGGATCATACTATAAAGGTTATAAGTAAATCAACGTTAGCAGAGTCCGTTGAATTCAAGGCTACTTAGTTACCACCACTCCTAGTATATTTGATTACTTCTCAAAGGCCTACTCGGCAAAAGCAGGTAGTCTAAACTAGGCATGCATATTCAGGGAACAAACGAAATAAAACAAAATTTCCCAAGCTGAGCTTAGAGGAAAAAGCTTATGGCAAGGAGGGTAGGGAAATCATAGAGTCTAAGTTCTTTCTTAATCAATCAGGAAAAAGAAGAAATGATAGAGCAGAAAAAAAGAAGTCTTTCGACAATAATCATTATTGATAAAAATATTACCCTTTCTGATTCTTTACGAGTATTCCAGTTAATATAAAAAATTATTGAAAATTTGGTAAGATTGCATAGTAAACATTATTAGGGTCTGTTCAACTCAAGCATCACCAACCCCCTTCTTTGAAAATTGCCTGTCCCACAACAGGCCTGATTATAGAACGAGACCTTTGTCCCATTCTGGCTGTTGTGGATCAGTGTAACAAGAGCTCATCCAAATGACTCTCTTTCCTAAGCCAGGGTTGGAGTTGGAATTCAGAAGCCTCAGTCCCTCTCTCCTGGCTGCCAGCACTGGGACATACCATGCAGCAGAAAAGCGAGTCTGTACAGGGAAAAAATATGAAAGAGATGTGGGTTGATGCAGAAACAAGAGACCACAAAATAGCTTGACCAAAAGGGCAGATGGTGGGAGCCGTGAACGAGACATACATGTGGAATTAGGAGAGATGTCAGGATTCACCAGTGTAGAGACGGTTTTTAAATGTGCGGGGCTAGATGAGGTGAGAAAGAGATACAGAACGGATAGAGGAGAGAGATCAAAGCCAAATCCAAGGTCCCCCCGGCGTTTAGCAGTTGAGTAGAGAAGGAAAAACCAGCCAAGGCAAGCAAGGAGGAGGAACAGCGAATGAAGCAGAAAGTAAGTTAGATAACTGTGGGGCCACAGAAGCCGTGAGATTAGAGTGTTTCCAAACGAGTGATCAAATCACCTCACTCTTAAAAATAAACAAATAGCTCACCAAATGAATGGTATTTGTACTGTTTTGGGCCAACATGAAAGTCACCTATTGAAAATAAAAGATAAGCATATGTAAACCAAAAATTAAAAAAAAAAAATACTTCAGACAGACCCGAATGGATTTTGCTATGAAAAAAACACAAGAGCAGGTTGTTTCACAACATTTCTTGCAGTGACTGAAATGGCTAACATTACTCTAAGTGTGAGACTTTAGGAAAATGTTAATAATAAAATTTTCGAGATTCACTTTGCAGAAGGGTTAGGAATATCATTTGATTGACAACAGTTAAACCTATTCTGGGTGGAGAGGGGGGTCTGATAGTGAAAAAGAAGACTATAACAAGGTCTCCTTGGCCAAGGCGGCAATTATGCCCCAGATTGTTTTATGAAGGCTGCAAAGCAATAGAAGAGATAGTGGTAATTCTGCCAAGGGTGGGAAGAAGGGAGCTTCTAAGGCCCGTGGGAGGAGGTATTTCACTATCTAGTGATATCTATCGACATTATCCTCTCCTCCAATAAGCATCCAATATAAATAAACAACATGCTTCTTATGCCAGGATTTTAGTGCAAGTCCTCTGGACCCCTGTGAACAGCCTGCCAACCCAAGCGCTCCTTGATGCAAAGGTTGGGGTAATTAAAGAGCTGAATTTCTTACTGGTTAAGATCATGAGCTCTGGATTCTACAAGGCCTTGCTGGAACCCTCGTTCTTCCCATTATGAACAGAGTGACCATGACTAGAGATTTAACACTTCTAAGCCTCTCTCCGTCCTCCTTAGTCAAAAGAGGATTACAACAGAAGTTGCTTCATGAAGTTTTGTAGAGAATGAAATGAGAAAATATACATAGCATTGTCAAAGTGAAAACCACAGGCCCAAAAGGGTGTCACTCCTGTTCAAAGCTCATGATACCAAACCTAGGTTTAAAACCTAGATCTAACTGCAGCTTCAATCTCTCCCAGAAATATAATCTTAATCAACTCATCTGGTGTTTTTTCATCAAGCACCATTAAGGTAATTTGTCATGTGGGCCCTCTCCGGCCCCCATAAAAAGAAGAGGAATCTGCATGATAAAACTCTTGCCTTCCCTTCCCTTCCCCCTAAAAGAAGATGGCCTGGTCTGAACATGATCCTTTCTTTTCTTTGGTTACTAGTTCCTTTGCCTCACTCTTCTTCCTATAAAAACCTTCAATTTTTATACAATCCTCCTCTGAGCACCCTTCCAGTTCCTAAATGGGATGCTGTCCCATTCCTGAATCACTTAATAAAGCCAATTAAATCTTCACATTTACTCAGTTGAATTTTGTTGTTTTAATAACATTTAGCATAGTGTCTGTAGTCACCATTCAGTAAAAGATAGTTCTGTATTATCTATCATACTGAGTTCAGAATGCAACATTACATAAGATGCACCTGACCCTATAACAGGGTTTGAGGAGAAGAGGAGATTAAAGTCTCAGGAAGATGTTGTTGCTGTGTTGGAAAGCAGGACGTTTAGGCTGCAGCTCAGTCTCCTGGTTTAGCCTTCCTTCTACTGTACCACTGCCTCCCTACAGCTGCCTGTGTAGACCAGTGGGTCATTTGCTATCCTAACATATATAAATAGGCATTTGCTATAAATAAATAGGTATTATTAAAAATAAAAGTATAATTTTTTTCTAAATCAAAACACATTAATCCATTTATTTCTCACTGACACTGCACTTTGTGTGCACGTATAATATATGGATTCCTGAGCCTGTTTTAAGGAACAGTTAATCTTTGCTTAAAGCCTCCACCAGCATGCGGGTCCCTGAGTTCCCAATTGTAAGAATCTGCATTATGACAGGGAGACCCTCACTCGCCTAACACCTTACACTGCAGCAGGCAGGCCACTGTGAGGCAGCTGTGAAAATCCAGGGCTGTGGTCAAAGCAAGGACCTCCAGGAAGGACAAAGTGTTCTGTTTGTGAAGCACAAGGGTGTGGCTTTTGTACTAGTAAAATAATCTGAACACAAAGGCCTCTAGATCCTGCGAGCACTGGGCAGTGAACTGACTCAGCGGAAAGTGGTGGGAAAGGAAGTGTGTTCTTAGATTTCCGAACTCTCCAAAGCTACTCCCTCCCCATTTAGTTGCGTCCCAGTTCAACAGGAAGGGGGTTTCAACAGCTATGTGCACGCACGTGTGTGTGGGCACACACGCACACGCATTATCAGCAGAAGAGAGGATGAGATACGCCCATGGGGAATTATGGTGGAGCCTCCTGCCTGCTTTTCAACTTTTCTCCTGCCTCCTGCTTTTTTGTTGTTTCATTCAAGCAAAACCTAGTTGCTGTCAGGACTGAGGAAGGGAGGCCCTTTCATTGAGCTGAACCACCTTCAGCAGCTGCAGTGAAAGAAGCTACCACATCAAATATTCCCAGTTAATATTAGGGGGGTTTCTGAATATTGCGATAGATGCTGTGATTATCAATGTCCGAAAGAGATCTGTGTTTTGAAAGTAAAATATTGCTAGTTACACATTCATTGAGTAAAAATAACTGGTGAGTTCACATCTATCAAAGGTTTCAATCATGTACTACTTCTTTTAGATTCTACACACATACACCATTGCCACCATCAATTTATACTTTGTATAAACAAAGTACATTTTAGGAACTGTTAATGTAATTTAAGATCCTCTGGTCCCCAGATCTGGATTTAAGGAAAACAAGACCTGAATTATTGAAAAAACAGTTCATAATGATTATATTCTCCTCATAATTGCTCAACTCTAATTTGACTCAGATCATTTTATCTTAGCCAACTTCACCTCAAGATGTAGAAACTTTTTGTGAAAAAGACCATATAGAACTTTATATTCTATTAATAAGATTGTTCTGTGGAACTTATACCTCAAGGAAACATATATTCAGAAATAAAAAAAAAAATAATAATCATTTACTAGGATGAATAAGAAACACTATTAATTTACCTTTCTTTAAACTACAGAAAGCTGATTAAAACAAATTAATTTTTAACCAGAAAACATTTAAAGTTAATCCAAGACTAATGTGCTGACAATATCCTATGGGTTAAAATTTTATGCATTCTTGAGTGTTTTATTAATTTTATTTTTTAAAAAATGGTATATATTATATATATATAATATATATATATATATATATATAGGAGAGAGAGAGAGAGAGAGAGAGAGAGAGAGAGAGAGATTTATGGTCTCTTTTCCCTTCATCATATTACTAAAAGTAAATAATGCAATAGGGGTTTGGTTGTTTTTTGTTATTTTGTTTTGTTTTAAGGATAGTCTTGGGGAAGCTTTTCTTTCTGTAACTTGATATGACTCCTTTTTTATTCTACAAGCTCTGAAGGGCACAATTGGGAGCAGTAAAGGATAAACTAACTGCAGTCTACAATTACATGACAATAGAACTCCATGAAAGGTGAGATATGAAATGTAAAGCAGGTAGAGAATATTTCCACTTAAAATGCTTTACCTTAACTCAAGCACTGTTGGTAGAAATGTAAATTGGTGCAGCCACTATGGAAAACAGTATGAAGGTGCCTCAGAAAATTAAAAATAGTACTAAAATGTGACCCAGCAATCCCACTTCTGCGTATTCATCCGAAGAAATCCAAAACATAAATTCAGAAAGATAATGCACCCCATGTTTGCTGCAGCACTATTTACAATAGCTATTTACAGCGTTATTTACAGAAAGCAATCTAAGTTCTAGCAATAGACAACTGGATAAAGAAGTGGTACATACATACAATGGAATATTAGTCGGCCATAAAAAAAGAATAAAATCTTACCATTTGTGACAATATGGATGGACTTAGAGCTTATGGCGCTAAAAAAAAATTCAGAGAGATAAATACTGTATGATTTCATTTATAAGTGAAATCTAAAAGCAAAACAAATGAACAAAGGAAACAGAAACAAACTCATTGATACAGAGAACAAACTTATGGTCATCAGATGGGAGAGGGGTTGTGGGAATGGGTAAAAAAGGTGAAGGAATTAAGAAGCACAAATAGACAGTTACAAAACAATCATGGGGATGTAAAGTACAGCTTAAGGAATATAGTCAATAAAATTTAATACCTGTATGGTGTCAGGTAGGTACTAGACTTATCAGGGGCATCACTCTGTAAGTTTTACAAATTTCTGATTACTGTGCTGCACACCTAAAACTAATACTGGATGTCAACTGTAATTGAATTTTTTTTTAATGTGTCTTTCTTAAATTAAAATATACTATCCTTAGAATTGACAATTGCCTTTGGATGATGTGTTTTCATCCCCTGATGAGAGTATATTGAATGTCTAGTATACCCTAGGCAGTGTTCTAGATTCTGGGACTAGGGTGGGGAATACGGCAGACAGGGTTTTTGCTCTCATGGACCCTATATTCCTATGAAGACAGGCAAAAACACACATACAACTAAATCAATGAGTGGTGAGTGCAAAAAGAAAATTACAACAGAGTGTGTACTGAAAAATACCAGGAGATGCCATGCTTAGCAAACAAAAATATAGGAAGCTGAGTTCAATTTGAACTTTAGATAAACAATGAATAATGGGGCATAAATATGTCCCATGTGGTATTTGGGTCATACTATTAAACGCCCACAAAAAATTGTTCATTGCTTATCTGAAATTCGAATTTCACTCAGCCTCCTGCATTTTAACTGGCATCCCTACCTGGGAGATTTCTTAAATTGGAAAGTCGGGAGAGGCCACTGTAAGGGAATGTGATACTGACAGCATGCCAGAAATACGCAGTAGGAAAAGCCCTAGAGCAGAAACAAGCGTGTGTGCCTGGCAAAGCACGTGTGTATAAATCACGCTGTTGAGAAACTGTGACGGTCAGAACTGACCAAGAGAAGCGTTGGACTGCGGGCCTGGTAGTATGCGGGAAACACGAAGGAAGGACGGGGAGGTGGTCAGCAGCGGGAGGGTATGACCAGTAGTGACAGTGGCGACGGTGGTGACTGGTGATGGAGACTGCGAGTCGGACGCTCGTAGTTTCCTGTGTGACATAGTAGAGATCCTCACAGAAAAGGCCGGAAGGAGGAGGAGGCGCTCTGAGAGGAAGCTAAAATCTAGTTAGGAAGAGAGGCTCTGCAAATAAAAGTTCCTTGAGAAACTTTTAAGATTTTAATTGATTTCCTTCTATCATCAGCAAAGTCCTACAGGGCATAACTTTAAATTTGCTCCATTTACAATGTAATTTCTTTTTTAAATTGTTTTTTTTTTTTTTTTTTTTTAAAGTAGGGGAAGGAGAAAATGGAACATACAGGGCCAGACATAGCAATTTTGGGAGAAAAAGAAAAGACAATTATTAATAGGAAGCCTGGATTTTCCCTTCCATACTAGAATGGGGTAGGAACACACTTATCAGAGCAGGGAGCTTCAGGGACCAGCACAAAGTGTGTGTGCCACCACCAACACCCAACATCTCATGATTTGGCTGGGGGTACTCTGCAGACGGTACTGCATGCTTTAAATACCTCGAAATTTCGCAAAACTACTCACCTAAGCAGGAAGCTATGTATTTAAAAACCGGTTAAGAGGCTCAAATAGGAAATTTGTACTGCTTCACTGCTTCACTCCCACTTAGAGCAAGAATGATTCAGATACTTGATGTATAATTAATACAATTTAGAGCAGAGAAATTAAAATCTGTTTATAATAGCAAAAACAAAACCAATTTTAGTGATAGTAATTGGGGTATTATTGTTTTGTGGACTATTATGCAGCTATTAAAACTGAGGTAGATATATATAAACTGACTTAGAGATCTGTGGTAACCATCCTCTTGGTTTGCCTGGGACTGGGGATGGGGACAGTGCTCAGGATTTTCAGTATTAAAATCAAGAAATTCCCTGACAAATCTGAACCTGTTGGTCACCGTAGAAAGACCTCCAAAACATTAAGTGATAAAAGCAAGTTGTCACTTGTGAATAGTTAAAAAGCAAAATAAGAACTATCTACATTTAGAGGTATATGCATTCAAATATTGGGATTAGGGAGGATGTGGAGACTGTCATCTGTTTTATTTGTTTTATTATCATTACTATTATTATTAAAAATATATCTTGCTTTCGTAGGTCAAGGAAGAAAGGAAGAAAGCTTTTATACCTGTATATCTTTAAAATGATTTTGGATGATTTTTTCAATATTTATTTCATTTCTGTTTATATTTTAGGAAGACTGAGGCCTTCAAATTAATGTCATTTTAGGCTGTTAGAAGAATATCGCATTGCAGCTAAATTATATAATATATATTCAATTTAAATAAATTTAATTGTATTAAATTACAAATATTACAGATAAATCACAAATGTTACAGATAAAGCTAAAGGGCCCTTTGATAATTATCTTCAACCTCACACCTCATTTAAGAATATTCTTTATCAGTCAAGGATAGATTTGACCAGGACTTTTTCTGCATGTGTGCGTTAAGAAAATATATACACTGAATATATTATAATATATACACACACACAGTTTTGCCTCCATATACTTATGTGTGTTTTAAATGTATTATATTACAGCTAGTCTTCTGTAAATTTCCAAATTTTCACTCAATGACATGTTTTGGAGATCTTTCTAAATCAGTATATGCAGATCTATTGAATTCTTTTTAATGCCTATATAGTATTCCATCATATAGATACACTATCACTTACAAATATCTTTAATTAATGAGCATGTAATCATTAGTGGTGTTTTGGCATTAATGCTGCCAGGACCATGGTTCCCAAACTGTAATGGTTGCTCACAGGGGTTATAAAATGGAATATTTTTCAATCTTGAGGAAAGCACAGCACTGTCAGACACTGCACAAACTACTACTACCATAGCATTATTAAATTTGGACCTATTTCTTTTGTCCTAGGGTCACCATGAAAAACTTACTGAGACACTGAGAGTGCCAGAACTAAGAAGGTTTAAGAACCTCTGTTCTAGAAACATCCTTAAATGTGCTTATGTATGTAAAATATCTCAGGGCAAGGTAATAAGAAGTGGCTTATTGCTGTGGTTTTTAATTAAATTGAAACTGTATTAGAAAGAAATACTTTCATTATATCTTTACATGTTTTTTTTTTCCTTGAAAATATACTTTACAAACTTATTCTCAGCAAATCCTCAGCCAGACTTTCATATTTCAGTTTATCAGGTACATTTACTGCCATTGTGATTTGGTACGCCTCATGTAACTTTTGTTCCTCAAAATTTATATTTTTAAAGACCTATGACATTTATTATAATTACGGATATTATAATTTAAAGGTGCATTTACTTTAGATATTTGTTGGCAGAAAAAAATGCAGAATATGCTGTATTTCTTGATCTTTGTATTACAAAAGTTCAAATGAATGATTTAACAATAAGTCATAATTGTTATATAATATTTATAACAGTAGAGTTTAGTAATGATGAACATAATTTCGATAAGCTTATGAAACTGCTGGATTTCAAAATGAAAGTCTCTTGTTGACACTTCATTTCACCTGCTGAGAGACAGACACTCTTGGCATTCCCAGAGATGCTGAGAACATGTTGGGAGGTTACTGTGAAGAATTTAAAATTAAAGGTACTAACACCAAGTCCTATATAAAAATCTATATAAAAAAATCTATGTAAAAATATGGATTTTTAACTCTATTCCCAAATATTTAAAAAATCAATAGAATTTAATGATTTACCAAATCTTTATGGAATATCATTAGCTAGCAAATCTGAGGACAAAGGTCTCCCCGAACCCTGTTACAGGATACTCCTCCAGTGGTTTCGATGGATTGTTAATTACACATATTGCACAAGAGTCATAGACATGAAAGAGGCATCTATCCTTCAACGTTTTATTATCGCTATCATTACCACTGCTGTTCTCTCAGGTATTTTCAGTAAACGCTTGGCAAAAGACTAGTTTAGCTGGAACTTAATCATTATTTTTAAATCACTTGTTACCCTCAGCTTAATGTTTTTATCACTAAAGACAAAATAATAATACTTATCACCTATTTCCTGAGACTCTGTATGAAAGGGTTAGCATTATAATTTTTGAATATTATGCTTGATAAAATAATTGTGAAAATATTTTATCATAGTATTCTTCTGACTAAAGCAATCCAGAAGGGATATCTCATAAGAGTATCTTTCTTTAATAGCTTTGAAAACAGATTTTCAAAAATTCTTATCTATTCACATGACATTTATCTTTTTACCAGACTTATGAGTGAAACCAAAGGGAATAGGAAGAAAGCTCTAAAAGAATAAACAAGGTGATTGTGCTAGACTTAGTGACATTCAAATCCAAAGTAAGTAAAGAGAGTTAATTATACCTACACTAAGACAAAATTTCAAGTGATGACTGTGGCAGTTTCTAGATTTATAGAAATGAGTCACAAACTAAGACCTAGGTGCCCCCAAGATATGCATAAATCTTTTACGTGGCTACTCAGACATTCTGAGTTCATATGAATTGCCTATGAACTCTGTGAACTTGTAAGCTATTAGGAAAGTGTCACTGAAAGTGTCACTGTGCTGTGTCCAAGATATAATCATAATGGGCCTCTCATGCAGACTCCACCCTGAGTTTCAATAAGCTTTCAAGAGACCTGAAATCCTTGTCAAGATGTGATCAGTATCTGTGCTCCATATTAAACACCAATGAGAGTAGTTGTAATACTAGTACTTAGTTTAAGAAAGGTCTTTATATCGTAAAATATATAATAGGGAGTATAATATGGTTAATATAACATACAAGTTATCAATTTCTGTAATGCAGGGAGACAGATAGCTTTAATGGATTTATTATATCACTCTTGCCTTTTTTGTAATCTCGAAGAATATTTTTTCATTGTAAATTGATTTTATTTAAAAATTGAGCATCTCAAGTTTTTGAAAGCCAGTGCTAAGAAGGCACAAAGACACTCTGAGCTAGAATCTGACAATTAGACAGAGGAAATATTTATCTCACAGATGACTTGGGGCAGACAACAGTTCAAGATTCATTTATCTGGATTTATTTATTCTACTTGCATCATGTAAAGTTGAACCAATTCCTCCCAGTGCCTTAACTTCCTTCCTTGAAAGCCATGGAGCAATAACTTTTAATTGGAGAGTGATAAAACCAGCCCACATTTCCAAATTGTTGAGAGGCTTAGCTAATAAGCACGTTTTAAAGACACTTTATACAATGAAGAGCCCTTTAACTAAAGTAATAAAAATTGAAGTGATTTGCCTATAAGTCCATTAATTACACATAATAACATAATTAAGCTGCACGAAAATTCTAGAATATTAACATTTGACAATAGGAGAAATTTTATAATAGTGGCTTTAAAATCACTGAAAAATAATATTCAAAAGAATTATATGGTATAAAATATGAAAAAATTCTGATCTGTTGAATTCAGAAGCTACAACCTTGGGGCTAGAAAAACGAGACAGTGGGCCTTTAAGGAACAGTTATGTTTCCTATTGCTCAGTAACTGTCTTAACTGACCGTGGAGGGAGACTGTCCTGTCTAACCTTCTGTGGCCTTCTAATGACTAGGGCAGGAGAAAAAGATAAAGAAAAAGACAGAATTCAGAAGGCCAACAGAAATTAACATTTTAGCATGTCAATTTTTATTCTTAATGGAGAAGAAATCATTCAGCTGCCTCCATCAAATCTATTGGCCTCTTCCCTGTGCTCCAGAAACTTTCTGTATTCCTCTTCCATATCCTTTATCATACTATCATAGGAATTGTTGTCATGTCTCTTGCCTTATCAAATGCTGAGCTCTTTGTAGTTATGTCTCATTCATCTTTGTATGTTTAATGCCTGTTACCATTAAGAGGCATATGAATGAATATATAAAGACAATAGAATATAAAGACCTGAAAAAATTTAATAAATGCCATTCCTAAAACTTTACCTTTATAATACCTATACATAAAAATAAACTTCAAAAACTCTATTGTTATTTTTTTTTATTTTTCCTTCCTTCTTTCCTCTCTCTCCTTTTCTCCCTCCCCCCTCTACTCTTCTTTCTGTCCCTTATTCACTATTTAGTGAAAAAACCATTAGGCAGACCCAAGAGGGCAGGAAGGCAGCCCAGCAAGATTGGCTACATATAGGTGGATTGAGCAAATAATATATTGAGATAATGGAAGCCAGATTTCTTATTGTCAGAGAAGATACAAATATGGAAAAGGATGAAGCTACAGTAAATTCTGTAGTGATAGGAAATAGAAATCAGAGGTATCAGTGTATACTCATGGTCATATGTGTGTGTGTGTGTGTGTGTGTGTGTGTGTGTGTGTGTGTGTACACACAGAGAGAAAGGGAGAGAGAGAGGGAAACAGTGGTATGTATGTATGTACGTTTCCTTTTCCAATAGAGGAAGCTGGAAGTAGCAGTATCTTAGCAATAAGCACATCGTGCACCCAGATCTTAGTTTCCAGATGCTGCTCTGCTAAAAGAAACAGGCTTTGGGGAAAAATGGCTGATCTCAGGGCAGAAAAGAACAAGATGAGCTTGGATATTCTGACTGTGCCAGAAAGTAAGGAAGTGCTTAAAGAATGATGGATACATGTCACAGAAGCCAGCCCGAAAGGTCGAATCTGGGACAATTGGATCATAAAAATAAATAATGATAGTACAAGTCATGTGCTGCTTAATGATGGGGGCACATTCTGAGAAATGTGCAGTTCGGCGATCTCATCCTTGTTACAAACATTGCAGGGTACACTGACACAACCTAGATGGCATAGCCTACTAGATTTCCAGCATCACCAAAGTCTCCAAAATAACTGGCTATCATCTTCAAAAATGATAAGGCCGAGAAAGTCAAGGAGAGAAGAAGGAACCTTTCCAGAATAAATGAGACATTATAATCCATGGGACCATCGTTATGCAGTGCGTGTCTGTCCTGAATTACAGCTCATGGAATAAAAGAGAAACTCGTGAATCCTCAATGATGTCAATAGATAAATAAATGGGAAGGGGAAATAAGCTCTTCCTTACGGTTTAATACTAAGCATTTTAAATGGAATGAAGGAATTAGAAAATCCACAGGCCTCAAACAATATGATAATAATAATTAATCAGGCAAGAAATAACAAAGGATGCTAAAACTAAACTGGTGAATGTGGGCTTAGGAAGAGGATTCTACAGTCTCCAAATTTCTCCCCACAAAATTATTACTAACTTCCAAATGTAAAAAACAAAAATCATACTTTTACAGTAGAGAAACCTCAGAGTCACTATCATATTTAAGTGATCAAAGTTAACATCACCAGTAATGAAAATAATTGACATCATGCACTACATTGATAGGATGCGAGAAAAATAGCAAGGCATCATTTCTGTAAAATTTTGCCCCCAAAATGCATAACCTGGATATAGTTATAAGGAAACATTCTATAAACCCAATTGAGGGACAGTCTCCAAAATAACTGGCCTATAATCTTTTTAAAATGATGTGGCTGAGAAAGAGAAGAAAAAGAGGAGGAACCATTCTAGCATAAATGAGACATCCAGGTACCACAGTTGATCCTAGACTGCATCCTGTATCATAAAGGTCATTGCTGAGAGAACTGACCAACCTCAGATGAAGTCTGGGGGCGGGAGAGGATATATAGAAATTTTTTGTACTATTCTTGCAACTTTTCACCAAGTTTGAAATTGGTCCCAAATTAAAAGTGAAAAAGAAAGTCCTTTTCCTTGACTAGGACACCAGTGATTAAATATTCTAGTAGTTAAGTTCTTATAAGAAATAATCTGATGCATTTGCATAACCAAGTTTAAACATTGAACACTCAGAAAGTGGTGACTTTCTAAATGCCTCATCTGTGAATTAGAAGCATTATTATTAGTAGTACTTAACATTCATCCAGCACCCACACTGTTGTATATAATACAGCAAAAGTCATGGCTTTTTCAATGAGCTGTTCTCAAAAAATAAAAACTTACATATACATAGGCACATATCCAGATACAATGCTTACAGAGGGATACAGAGTCTTGGGTGAGATCTCACAAAGACAAAATCAGACTCGGGCTATTCCTCTCCCTTTTATTTCAGGTTAAAGGAAGTACAAATCCAGGTGTTCACAGATTACCAAATTACTGCTCTGTAATTTGAAAGGAATGACAATGACATCCTGTTTGTGGTTATGGCCAATTTACTATTACACTACACCTGTGAAACCCTAGGCCATCAACATTTCGTCAAGGCCATGTAATTAAAGTGGTAACACTTATACTTACAAATATTGGTGTCTTCCAGGATGCACAACCCTCCATCCATCTGACTTTCAGTTACAAATGGGGTCAGAGGAACCTGATAAAAGCAGAACCTGGAAAAACCTGTGTCTGGATGCTCCTCCTCCCTTCAAACCAGAGCTCCTTGAGAATACCTCTGCAGCGAGGAGACAAAATTTTAGGGCTGCCTTCTGAAAAATTTCTCTAATTCTCTCATGTTTATTTATGTCAAAATCCACCTTTTCCTTGTCCAACACTGAGTTTTAAATAAACATTTGCTTTTTATTATACACCCACAGATTGCCATATACAGAATTTGTACAGATATAAACAATATCATGCTAGGGAGAGCTATAGCTCATTCAAACTGCTGAAAAATCCCTGAGAATTACATCAAATGACAGAATATCAGGGATTGAAGGGATATTCTACACAAACCATATTGTATTGGGGCACTTCGGGAAAAATTTTATTGGTAAACTAATGACAATAAATCAAATGCTTAGTAAGAGCGGGGCAAGATTCTAAATACATAATGAGTAATGACTCTTGTAGTCTTCATAACAACTCTAAAAGGAAGTATTACTGTTACCCCACTTTACAGCTGGTGATATTGTGGTCCAGAGAGGTTAAGTAACCTGTCCAAAATTATGCAGTTGACAAATGGTAAAACCGGCATTTGAACCCAAGCAGTTTGGTTCCAGAAACCAAATTCTTAATATCAAACCTCTCTCTCTTAGACAGTGTTACAAGTCATCACCACCACCATTTTAGCCTAACTTTTTTCAGTTTTATCTATCAGGTCTGAAATATGGCATTTCAAATCTAGGGAATTAAAAATAGTCACTCCAGAATGTATGGGTATCCAGTTATTGTTCAAAATATGTTAGCTAGATTCAAATGATATCAAGAATTTGAAGTATATTTGAGATGGAAATGAAACTTTAATAATTATAAATGACATATATTAGAACAGATTAACAAGTATAACATCAAAAGCAACTTTATTTTTTTAAATGACAAAAGCTCCACTTGCCACACTCCTCAATTCACGTCCAAGCTTGTAAGCATACATGTATCCTAGCAATGATGAAATAAGTGACTTAAGCATTCAGTGTATCTAAAAATACCACAAAATGAGAATATTATGGTACCTAGGAATCATCAGATCAAAGATAGAATCTGTAGTCCAGGAAACAGAATTCTCTGATACTTAAAAAAAAAAAAAAAAAAAAAAAAACTGATTTGATAATAAGGAACTACAAAGCACTAAATTATATCTTATATCCTCTTTTTAAATGTCTCATATGTGTGTGTATATATGTGTTGTGTGTTGTATGTGAAATGATGTTAAATCTGTTTACATATAAGTAGATTCATCTTCTATAAATAGTTACATAGGCTAGTGTTAAACATTTCTAAATAAACCATTGCTTAATATCTCTGAAAAAAAGTTCAGCTCAAGCAACTTTGACATAAATTGAGGAAGAACAATAAAAGTTTTGATGTTCATTATTATTTATTTAAATTTTAACTAATATTTAAATTTTAACTAAGTTTTTTTCTGTAGCATCAACAGAATATAGATGCTGTTACATTTGTAGTGAATACAGACAGTCTGAATAGAATTTACCTCTGTAACACAGAATAATGTGTCTTCTCAAATTGGAGACCGACAATAATATGTAGGTCCCCCTACCCGTGTGACCTTGAGAGAGTTCCTTAACCACCTTGAGCTGAAGGATTGCATAGCTATGTTTATGTTTGAAATCTAAATACAAAAGAAACAGGATCTTAGGAAAAAATCTAGCATTGATATGTTAGATGGCCTTCTGGGACTAAGAAACTGAGATAAAACAATAATACAAACTAGTAACTAGAAAGAGTTTTAGACCAATATAATAACGGAGCAAATAGAGATTATAGTCAACTTTAGAGACATTTTAAGGGAAGAGATGACAAAATAATTTATTTAAGATCACCTTAAAATGGAGTCAGATTATGTCAATCCTTAAAATTCTTTAATACTTTCCTTTTACAGTAATAAAAGTAAATTCTCTCTGGAGAATGATGGCATCCTATAGAGGCTCAAATACCACCAAATTTTACTTATAATGTATACTAGTCAATCAGAAGAAAACCAGAAATGCAATAGGGCAATATTTGAATAAAAAACAGAAGACAGTCTATGGCCATGCTACCCTGAACAAGCCTGATCCCATCTGATCTCGGAAGCTAAGCAAGGTCAGGCCTGTTTAGTACTTGGATGGGAGACCACCTAGGAAGAGCAGGTGTATAGGCGTGAAAAATAAAAAAAATAAGGGATTGTAAGATGACAAGGTCCTTGCAATCTGTGAGGTCAACCAAGGGTCGCCTTGCCTAAAAATTAAAAAAATAAAAAATAAACAGAAGACAGACTCACAGATAATCAGATAGATGTTGGTATTATCTGACAGGGCTTTAAACCATAAATTCAAGAAGCTGTACAAATCTCAAGCAAAAGAAATGGCAAGAAAACCATCCCTGAACATGCTGTCAAACTGCAAAAACTAAAAAAACAACAAAAAATATCTCACAAGCAACCAGAGAATGAAAGATATAATCCTTCATAAAAGCCAAAATTATACTAACAGTCAACCTCCCAACAACAATAATGCAAGCAAGACAACAGAACAACATGCTTTAACGTGCTAAAACAAAAACTGCCAATGTAAATTCTACATACAGTGAAAATATCCTCTAAAATAAAAGCAAAATAAGTGTTTCCACAAACCAAGGATGGAAGAATATGTAGCCCATAGATAATGCTAGAGAAAATGCTATGCAGAAGAAAAATGATCCCAGATTATACCTCGAGATTCAAGAAAGAATAGAGAGCAGAAAGGATAAATATGCACCAAATAAGTAATCATCGTGTCTTAGAGGATTTTTAATGTGTAGAACTAAAATATACAACAATATATTATGGTGGATTTAAACATAAATACTAGTAATTTGTAATTAAATACATGAAGACTAAATAAAAGCAACTTAAGTCTACAGCCATGCTACCCTAAACATGCCCTATACCATCTGATCTCACAAGCTAAGCAGGGTCAGGCCTGGTTAATACTTGGATGGGAGACCACCTAGGAAGACTAGGTGCTGTAGGGGTAAAAAAAATTAAAAAGTAAAAATAAATAAACATTTTAAAAAATTAAAAAATAAGAGATTATAAACTGACAAGATCCTTGCAATCTGTGAGGTCAACCAAGGGTTGCTTCACCTTAAAGAAAAAATGAATGAATGAATGAATGAATGAATGCAAGCAACTTAAATACTCTCTTAAAGACACAATTGTCAGACTGGATAAATGTTTTATTTCGATCTTTCATCTTAACATCTTGCCATTCTCTCTTTTCCTCACAAGTTCCAACCATACAAGTTTACTCTTTGCTCAACTCTATTACTTGATTTTTCCATGTCAGGGCCTTTGCATATAATGTCCCCTCTGCCTGAAATGCTGTTTCCACTAGTCTTCCCATAGCTCTTTAAAAAAAATAAGAAAAATGCTCTCCTACTATTTTATCAGAAGAAAGTCATCCCTATTGTTTTCTATTCCTCAGCCCTTTGTTTCCTTTATAGCCCTTTTCACATTTTATATTTATTTTATATTACTTTTGTCTGGGTCCTCAATTAAATTTCAGCTTTTTTTTTTTTTCATTATGTACATATGTGAATGTTCAGTATGTGCATGGAGGACACGACAACTGATAAATTCTCTGGCCTGGTGGAGCTCACTTTCTAATGTAGGAGACAGACATAGTACCCATTTCTGTTTTGCTTACTGCTGTATCCAAATACCTGGCAGCATGAGGCAGTTCTTCAGATACGTCTTGAGAGAATGTTTGGTCTATGTGCTGGAAACCATGCCAGATGACTTACAAATCTTTCATTACATAACCCTGTGAGAGAGGTAGGATCAGAGAAATTAAGTAAGTTACCTTGTCACATAGCTAATATATGTCAAGATCATGATTTAAATTCTTTTTGTAAAATTAAAACAAGTACTCAGTTTTTAGAATAGGGAGCTGATGACTATGCAAGAAGGACCATCTTCACCTACCAAACTGGGAGACTAAAAGTATTTTATTGATTTAATTAATCAAATGTGTTGGAGTTTAGTCTAGGCCACTGACAATGCCCATTTTCTTCAGGTGTTGCTACTGTCATATGCCTTTGATTTTTTCCTTGTCATATTTGTTAGTCATAAAATAATTGGTTACGATCACTATCACTGAAACATGTGATGCTCAAAGTTTCCAACAGGATTATGGAAAAGCAACACTATAGGGACTAGTCAGTATCTTATCTCTAAATCTCTAATGGTTGCTATCTTTTGTGAGGTGAGCATGACTACTTGTGAATTTCTAGGACACCTTACACCTTTTAGGACAATGTATATACAAAGTCAACAGAAGGAAAAGTGTCTATTCCATATTATGTTTCCTCTGGGCTCTCTCAAATTTCCCCTAAGCCAGCAGTCCCCAACCTTTTGGCACCAGAGACCAGTGCTCCTATGAGAATCTAATGCCTGATGATCTGAGGTGGTGATGCTAGCTGCTAGCGTGCTTGCCTGCTGCCCACCTCCTGCTATGCGGCCTGTTTCTAACAGTCTGTGGCCCGGGGGCTGGGGACCCTTGCTAAGTCATCTGTTATGAGACATCCTTGGATCAGAGGATGTTCTCAGTTTAGTTATTTTGACATCAGTATCAAGCCAATAATAATAATAATAAAAATACCACCATACAGAAGAAAAGGGATCAAAGACAGATAGGTACATTTTTACTAGGCCACTTTCACTTATGACCCCTTTATTCCTGCCACTAAAACTACCATTCCTCCATCATTTCCAACAAACCAATGGTTTCTAAATCTGGCTAATAAGAGTGTGTTAAAAATCTACAGTTAGAATTATAAATTTCTGATTCTATCTCCTAGAGGTCAGATTCAAAATGTCCAGGCAGAGTCTAAGGATCTTAAAAAGCTCCTTAAGCCACTCTGAAGTATAGCTAGTTTGAAACAATGTTGTTCTAGGAAACTCCATTCTGTCATTGACCCAAGTCAGGGTATCTACTACACGTAAATGACAAATTAAGGAAAACAAACATGTCTCATTTTAATATTTACAAAATATTTTGGTCTACTAGATGCTCATGATTTCTAATTACTTGCTACTTATTCAGTTTCTGCATTAAAAAATTTTTTTTAAATGACTATTCATATTTTTGTTGACATTATGTAGAGAGGTGGACAGCAAGAGTCCATTTTCGACCAGAGAATACTCTATATCAGATGTCTTCCACCACAAACTGTGTGAACTTAAATTTTCATGAAACAATTCCACTGCAAAGTATGAGTCTCTAAAAAAAATTGCCTAGAAAATATTCATGTAGCTCAGTTTATAAAAGAGAGCCTCCTAAAGTATGGTGTGTAAATTTTTAATTCCAAATTGAATATTTTAAATATATTGGAAGAACTATACATATTAAATAAGCCAGAGTCAATATTTCCACAAAGCAAATAAAAAATTTTGTGAAACAAATGTACCTAGACACATACCAGTTGGTGGCATAACCACACATTAAAAAAAAAAAAACACACACACACATTAAAATACATGAATTTGACAATATCCCTAGTGAGGTATAACCTAAGGACAAAAAGAACTATGAGTATTGTTAAACCACTTATAGCAACGACATGCTGTAGTAGTGTTGTTATTATTTTGAGACTATGGTGAGGTTAGAGTGATATAAAGCAGAGGAATAAATGTGTGTGGCTGATATGTAGGATTTTTAGCATTGGTGAAAAGAGATAATAGGTAATATCATTAAGGTTAAGTAAAAACCCTACCATTCTGAATTTTAAGCTTTGAATAGGAAACATCAGTGTGAATTAATGATACATCTTTAAAAAAAAAAATAAGTCCTAGTTCTACCTACTGAAAGGGCCTAAAAATAATGGCAAATCCAGCAGTTTATACTGTGAACTCTATATATCATTTCCCACCAAAAGGATCCTAGAAAAACAGGTGTAGGGTAAGAAATGAATAAGGTAAGGAAGGAACTTTTTGTAAAACCAGAACAATCAAAGATTACGAAGGCATGTCAACAGGGCTCAGTTTTTTAGAGACAGGTCAATTTCAGTATAAATGGAGATAATAAACTGCAAAGGATTGAAATATATCAAATATGTATAAGGTTATGATATTTAAAACAAAACAAACCTCATTGGTCACCTTTGGAGGATGCTAAGGATCCAACTCATTTTGAAAATTTGTAAATCAAGAGAAACAAACATTTACCTTGCCTTTCTTTTAAAAAATGAATCTCAGAATAACCAAATTATAGAAACACTGCAGCTCACTAATGAAGACGATGGCAGAATATAAAATGTCACCATTTTGCAACACTCATTGAATTGATGAATCTATCAGCCTTGTTCAATGCAGTAGACACATCCAATTATTGTTATTTAAATTTAATTAAAATTAAACAAAAATTTGAAATTTCATCCTTTGTCATACCAGCTACATTTCAAGCACTCAGTAACCACATGTGGCTAGTGCCTACCATACTGGACAGTGCCTACCATACTGGACAGAATATTTCCATCACCCCAGTTGTATTAGATATCATCAATTAAGACAAGGACCATGAATGACTGACTGCTAACGTCACAAAAAGAGAGACAACCAGACATAGTACCTATGGATGGAAGTATAAAACACTACTGCCACTGAAATAGTTTCGGAGAAAAAAAAGGAAATTGAGAATGCAGACTCACCTGTTAAGCACCACAAAGGAGATGCACTCAGCAAGACCCAGTGTGGGAAACTATACAAAAATAAACGGCAATAAAAAAGAGAGAGAAAGGGAGGAGTAAAGTGGACAGAAGAAGGCTTTGAGGAGGGAGGAAAGAGACCCTGTAGAGACACATATCAACCAATCACAGCGTATGCACTGTTACTAGTTGGATCTTGATTCTAAAAAGATTTTCGAAAACTTTAAAATAATTGGGGAAATCTAAATATTGAATATTTGATTATTTTGAATATTAATTTTTACATATGCTAATATTGAGATTACTTTTTAAAAGGAAGTTTATCTTTTAGAGATACATACCACAATTTATTATTGTAATACAAGAATGGGGGAAGAGGAAACATGGCAGAGAAGGAAGTAGATATTCCATCTACTTCCGGAGTGGAACCAGAGTGGCCATGAGTTGATAATTACTAAAAGTAGATGAAAGATACTTGGGTGTTTATTATGTGATTTTTTCTTTTGTATAAGTTTGAATTTTGTCATAATAAAGTTAAAAAATTTTATTTAAAACTAGAGTATAACTGAAATAAATCAACATTTCCCTTCACTCATTTTGAGAATGCTATACATCTTAGGATATTTAGCATAGTTTACAAGCAACACTCCCTTTTGTGTATACATATACATATGTATAGATTTATAAGCTATGATACTTAGAAGACAGTGTTTTTGCTGGCATCAATTAAAGTTCATTCAACAAAGTTTTATGGGATGCCTACTATAAAGCAAATATTATGCTTTTTGAAAAGCACTTTTTTAAAAGGCCTGAATTTTACAGTATTGAAATTATTTAAAAGTTTATCTTAATTTTTTAAAATTATATTGGGATGACACTGGTTAATAAAACTATGTTTTAAGTGTACAATTTAAAAATATATCATATGTATATTTCATTGTGTTGACCACCCAAAGTCAAATTTCATCACCATATATTTGATCACCTTTACCCTTATCTACCTCCCCTAATTTTTAAGCATGATAAATGACAGATTTTGTTAATTTAATGGTTAAGTTTACATATCTAAGCTTCATTACCTGAGTTAGTCTTCAAACAGGAATGAAAGGGGTGAGGGATGGTGCTCCAGGTAATTCTTCTGTTATGTTAATGCTTTAATTTCTTCCTTATTACAGAGCTAGGGAAGACAGGGCCCAAAAAGTATGGGTTTATTTTGGCTAATAACCCAGGATTTTCTACCTAATTTATAATCCAATGCCTAATATGGGTAATCTCAAATCTAGTAAAATAAACACATAAAAACAAGATGAAAACCTGAACATAATTGAAATAACACAGTACACATACCTGCCCCACAAATACAAACACCACCATACTCATCAGATGTGCCCCACAATACCACCAAGTTTCCATTGAAGTGTCAGCAGACAGATTCCTACTTATCATTAGATAAAATTTGTGAATTGACTGATAGCAATCTTCAGGCTTTTTGAAGAACCACAATGTACAATTCCAGATTTTTAATTTCTGCAAAGTATCCTAATTTGATTTATCTATACCAGAAAACAACCATGATTTTAAATTGTTTGTTTCTTACAGGGGGAAATGAAATTATATTTGCTAAAATAGATTGGTGCTTTAGAAATTTAAGGAAATGACCCAGATTTCAAGGAAATTCAGTGTGTTTAGTCTTTCCCAAGTTCCACCAAGCCACCATTATGTGCCATGCTATGTGAGTGCTAAAAGCATATTAAGAGCTTTTTTCTTATAGTCCCCTTCAGAGTAGTTTTCTTTAAACAAACATCACAAAATATTTTTCCTATTAGTAATAACTATCAATTAAATGTTTACTGTGTGTCAGGTACTCTGCTAAATGTAATACATTGTTTCATTTAATCCCTTTAACCAATTAAACTTAAATTATATACGCCTCCATTACCAATGAAGAAACTAAGGCTGAGAGTAGTTAAATAAATTGTGCAAGATGAAACTAGTAAGTGGTTGATCCAGGATCAAACTTGGGCTTGTATGCCCATTATCAAGTGTACCACACTGCTTCTCAACATGCATTGATTCAATAATATCTACCATTTATTGAGTTCTTATCAAATAAATATGCAAAATAGTTTACATATTTCTTTCGAACCCCTAAAAATTCTGTGAATCTTCATTTCACCAGGAGGGTATTCGCAATGAGACATTTCAAGAAACTTGCCAAAAAGTCACATAGTGGAAGAGCCAGGATTTGAACCCAGATAGGACTCCAAAGCTTATACTGTTTAAAGCTGATATATATACCAGCGGTACAGTTTACTGTGGTACAGTAAATTAGCCTCCCATATGGGTATTCCTACATTTCTAACCTGCAGACACAGAATTTGATACATACTTCAGCTATGGTTATTTGAGACTATGATCTCTGTCATACATTTTAACATTATTAGTTTAGTATGCTGTATTGATTCATACTAAGCTTTAACTTAGTTCAATACCCCAGTCTTCCATTTAATTTGTATCTAAATCTGGTTTCTAAATCAGGTTGCCCTCACTCTACTCTTAGCTGATTTTTTGAAATGGTGTATGTTTAATATTCCATTAATTATACTGAAATAACATGAAATTTATCATTTTTATTTGTTTTAGATATATAATTTCATGGCATTAAGTACATTCACCATGTTAAGTCATCACTATTCATTAATAGAATGTTCTGCTACGTTTAAATCTCAGATGTAAAATTTCAACCTCAAATGATGGTATGTGCAAGATTCCAAGTTGCACTGGCTACATGTTAAATGTTAAAAAAAACATTTTTTTGTGTGTTTTCACTGATGAAACAAATGTTTGTACTACTGATGAAACTGTTATATAGAACCTTGAAACATTCTACCAAAAACCTCCTCCAGGTCAACATGAATAATTAATGAAACACTCTTTAAGTGTCAAATACCTTGTACAAAACATTCTAGGTCTATGCCTTTCCCTTGGTTCATAAAGTATCATTTTTCTAGACTAGTAATTCTGTATATACATATACGAGTAACCACTTTTTGGCTTCCAAAGATTTATTCATTTTTCTATGATTCTTAATGAATCTACGCTGGCTACTTTTTTCCCAAATGTTTATAATACATTTTAGAACAACTCTGGACATTTAACTTTTAAGTCTAAGAATCAAGTTTTTTGTGTGTGTATATACATATAGTAATTTGAAATTAGAATTGTCTGATCCTTGATTAATATTTGGTATTAAACTGAATAACTTCAAATATAAGAAAATATTTTAGAACTATGCTTTAGAAAAGGTGTACCTTAATAAAAAAATTAGATATAAAACATTGTCTAAACTCTTGAGTTTATTTTGAGACTCATCCTATGGTATTAACAGCTAGAATAGGTGGTGAATAACTGGAATTTAGTGACCTGGTAAATCTGATAGTGAGTTTTGTAACTGAAAATGTACATTATAGATAGTGTTCACATCATTTTTTTGTCGTTGTTCACTAAGTATGAAAAACTAAGATAACATAGACTTGGCTTATCAAATTCTTAGGCTACAAAATAAGGGTTAACAGACTTAAACTTTCAAGAGATAATTAAATATGTATATTTTACATAGCAAGTACATAAACAGTACAGAAAGGCTGAAAATCTAAATTGATTCACATATTTTTTTCAGCCAGCTTTATTAATCCATCATGGATCTATTGGTTCATAGTATACACCATGATTTCATATCAATAAAGGGTAAAATAAAGACCCTCCCAAGAAGCGGATTTCAGTGCCAGTCATACTTGAGCAGAAATAAACTATTGTATGATGTCACCCACTGTCTAAGTTTTCAAACACCTAATTTAAAGCAGCAGAAAAAGTGGAAATACATTGAAACTCAAACACTGTTCTCCTAGTGCCTCAAGTAGTTTATTGGTAGTTATTATTCACATTTCTAGAAATATAAACATTCTAAGTGACTGTCACTAGTGCAGATACATTTAACATATAAAAAGCTCCACAGGAAGCTACTTCATTGTGTGTAACAAGAATCAAGATTCCAAAACTCAACTGTGCCACTAAAAAATAAAAAAAAAAATTTAAATTAAAAAACCCAAATAAAATAAAATCTTGCCAGCAAAGTGCTTTTCCTTTGGTTATCTTCAGCACAAATAGCTTTTGGCTTTACACACAGAAATGATGTTGTTGTTTATATAATACTGGAAGTTAGTTACGTCTTTGCCTATAGATAAGAATTAAATAAAGGTTTGTCCTCCTTTTAATTTAGAGGAATTTCTGGATTCCAATGTAAACAGCACAAGTGAATTTCCATAAAATATAGCTTTGCTACTTTCTGCTTAATTTTATATAGTCGTAACTCTTTTCTCAGTACTGTATCATTTCTTTCTACCTTATAATTCAGAACTGGAGTGCTTGTGCAACACTGATCAATTTATAAACAAAATATTAAAGCTCAGAGCACAATTTCTCTCTTATATTTTCACTTCAGTGTATCAGGTGTTGTTTATAATCCTTTTGCTCCTCTCAAAACACTACAAAAATATATGAAAAACTACATCTGTGTTCAGGCAGCAAATAATAAAACATTTTACAACTGGAATAGAGACCAGGTATTGTAATTACATCCTCTTGTCTGAACTCATCAATTGCTTCCTTCATAAATCCATACATATATTCTAAGCATACGAAGTTATGATTAGTCTACATGACCAAATTTACCATATGTAACAGTTATTTCAGGTTCTCCAAGTGAAAGGGTTTGAAACGACAAATTATTTCTATAGCAGCCCTAAGTCCCCCAAAAAGGTGTTTTAAACCTGTGTAGATAGACGCATGGCTATTTCTAAAAAGTAGAACACTACACACCAAAACATGCTGTTGGGAAAACTGATCCATGCACTTGAATATGCCCCAAATATCTTATCTTTTTTAGACCAATGTAAACATTGTCTAGAATTAAGATATAGTATTACATTATTTGATATCAGAAAATGTCAAAATTCATTTGGCCAAAACTTAAAAAAATCAAACACTTCCTCCTTGTCCCTTACTCATTGGACCAATGTGATCAATATAACTATATACATATGTATGTGTGTGTGTATATATATACATATATATATACACATATATAGATATCATAACATTTCCATTCATTAGCATTTTATCTTAACATACAAAGCTTTGTATGCAATTTACTTGTGAAGGCTTCCCCGCTAAAAGATATAAGCACAAAACACTAGGCAGACATTCTTCAAAGTTTTATTTCACTAACTTCAGGTCAAATTCCCACAACTGTTTTCTGGTCAATTTACTATCCTTGCTGGCTTCCCAAAATGGTAGTACCAAAAAGATTTGTGGGGTAGGGAGAAGAGACCATTTTAAGAAGCACAGCATTTACTCATCTTCCACAGGGCAACAGAGTTGGGCAGCTGTTCAACAAAACAAAGCTTTAACAGCATCCGGCAGGGAAAGCAGGCAAACCAAGCTGTAGACACTCTTCCATTTGTCAAAATCAGACCGGAGAAAACCTACTCCACACAGATACGAACGGTATCACCATTCATCTTTTCTTTTTCTGTTGCCGCAACATTTTTCTTCTTTTAATTATCATATCGTGTAGTTTCTCAAGTCCTTCCTTTAGTCCATCTCCTATGATTGCACAGGTGGGCTGCAAATGCCAGGGAGTAGACGAGCTCAGTTCACCCATTGCTAACAATTTCTCAATCTCTGAAAGAGACAATGAGTTCCTCAGGTCTTGTTTGTTAGCAACTATAAGTACGGGGACTCCTTGATTTTCTGATATCCTGGTTATTTTATGAAGTTCAGTTTTGGCTTCTTCCATCCTTTCAACATCAACGGAGTCCACAACGAACACAATGCCGTCTGTGCATCTGGTGTACGACTTCCACAGCGGCCTTAATTTCTCCTGACCACCTACATCCCAGAAGTGAAAAGTGACTGTTTTAGAATTTCCCAAGGTTACCTTAATTTTTTCGGTGTTAAATCCTTTGGTAGGTACGGTATTTACAAATTCATTGAACTGCAGCCTGTATAATACAGTTGTCTTTCCAGCACAGTCCAAACCCAGAATAACAATGTGGAAGGACTGAAATGAAGGCAGGCTGGACAGGATAGAAGTCTGGTCTGACAGTCCATTCCCCATTTCCAGTTGCAAACGAGTGTTCCAAATTGAAATATTTTCTTCTCACTGCTTTAGAACTTCTCTTCCTAGGGGATCCAGCTACAAAACTGCCGAGGGGGGAAATGAATAAGTTATTCTTGTGAAATACTGTACTGTTTTCTTTCTTGTGCTAAAATAAACAACACGAGGAACCTGATAAAACTTGCTTCAGTAAACAGACCAAATGATATATTAAACGTACGCAATCCGAGGCAAACGACAGAATAATCAATGTGACTGAAATTCTTTAACATTCACTAAAATGACTCCTCTCTACACCCCGCTGGGTCCCCAAACTTCAAAGACTTCATTCCAGAGACAGCCCGGTCAGACCAGTACAGGTCGCAGTAACCGCACAAGTGTCTTGTTTTGGCAGAAAACTCCTAACACATAATCCTATCTTGCGGATCTAATTCCACAAACTTAAAAGCATGCCCAAGGTCACTAGTACTCTCCCATCTCCCCCCACACCCCAAAACCACAATGCTCTCACCTCCCGAATTGGAGTCTGGGTCCAAACGAGAAAGCATTGGTGGGCGTTTCTACGCGGTGGGTGGATGCACCCCACGTCCGCTCGGCTTAGCTCTCCACGCAGTTCTGGCGCTTGCTGCACTAGAAACCGTGGATTCAGACTCTGGCCACGCCCACTCCTCCTGGCCCACCCATGAGCGCAAATCCCATTGGTCACTCGCGTCAGCCCGTCCGTGCTCCGCCCACCCCCGTGCCCAAACCGGTGAGAGTAACTGCCGCTCCCAGCGCGGCGGAGCTGGGCTCTTCTCTCGGTCCACAGGCACCACCTGTTGCCCTTAAGTTAGAAAACAAGGCGCCCGCGGAGGAAGCCGAGCGGCCCCTGCAGGGCAGTGGTAACCTCCGAGGATCCGTCAGGTCGCCTGCCCGCTTGCTCCGCCCGCCCGGGCGCACCTGCAGCGCGGCCCACGGACGCCAAGCCGCGGCTCTCACATCCGGGGCCCGCGGTCACTGCTGGCGCGTTAACCCTTTGTCCGCTGTCGGGAGGGGTGCTCCCCGCGGCTGCACTACCCCTAGGCGTGCGGCACCGCGGGGACCCACTGTGCCGCAGCGCGATCCCTTCACCTCTCCCCTCCGCACCCGCCCAGCCTGTCTCCCTCGACAAGGCGTGGCCACACCAGCCGCCCGCCTCGGTGCAGTTCACCTCACCATGCGTCCCTCGTTCAGATCCCACGTCGCTCACAGTCATTCGGGAGGCGCGCTGATACCTGCCGGGGGCATCAGCGAGGCCTGGGCGGTGATAGGAGCCGAAATGCCTCTTGGAGAGACGCGGAGTGGACGCCGCGCGCCAAGCTGCCGTAACGGTGCTGGGCCGACCGCTTTCCGTGCCGCCGCGGCCCCGCCCCCTTCCAGCGCTCGCCTGGGCGCCGGCCAGTGGGGGGCGTGCGGGAGCCGCGTCTCCTAGCAACCACAAAACAAGGTCACGTTTGAACCGGCCGAGAGCTGGAGGGTGTCTGGCGACGTCGGGTGGGGTTTCCGGTATCAGCCCAGGAGCCGTTTCTTTCTGCAGCGGACAGCTAGCTTCGGGCGGTCCCATCCTGCACCGCCTATCCTCGGGGCACTGTAGGGCTTCCTCGGGGCGATGGCCAGTGACGCAGTTCTGGGATTTCTGAGGACACCGGACGGGCGGTCCCCTTACATAACGGGTGACGTGGGCGTACCTCAGTAGCCGCCCTGAGCTGCCTGTGCCGGACTGGTGTCTATAACGCACTTTCTTTTGCAAAACAAATAAATGCTCTCTCTCTCCCACGTGATCCGAGTAACAGCTCTGTGAGGTGGCGACAGATAGACATATCCCGGTTGTATAGATGTGAAAATACACTAAATGGCTGTTTCTTATGACCCAAGTAAAATTAGTAGTGGTCCTGGAACTTAATTTTAAAGTCTGCTATTAGTCGTTAAATTCGTAATACCTAACACCTAATTGGCAGGAGGAATCCTGTGTTTGGGATAAATTGGTGAGCAAATACAGACACTGACTGCTTTCCTGGAATATTGGCGTCTCACTGGAGACAAAGAAAGTAACCAAATTTCCACATGAATATTTTTAATTACAAAATGTGATTATTGATCATTTCAGCATCCTGGTGATCATTTCCCTTCAGAGAAGGAAGGGAAAGCGTTAATGAAACAACTTTTTTTGGTAAAGGTTCTAAGTTTGGAACTTGGAAGAATCTATATGGTGCACTTCATTTTTTTTTAATCACTTTAAAATATGGATTCAAGTTTCCTCAAGAAATTTTCTGATTTTTCTCAAGGTCATTATTGCTAATGATAGTTATCTCCTTTATGATTAGCATAGGAACTGTACTTGTCCTACCAGATTTTAAGAAATAGTGACAAAACCTAAGCACTGAGCACAGTGCATATTTCAGGGCAGCCACACTAATTTTGGAAATAAAGCTAGAAGTCTAAATAGCATATTCTACCAAATTATTTATTGAATCTATTATAAGCTAAGGCTTCCTTGCCTGTTATAATGGTGGAATCTCATTAGCTATTTATATACAGCACCTGGAATTCTGCTTGGTCTCCCACCAAGTACTAACCAGGCCCGACTGCTTAGCTTCTAGGATTCTTTTTCTTTTCTAATCTTTACTTTTACCATACACACACATCACTTTTTAAAGAAAATCTAGCTACAACACAGGATTTTGAAAAGTAAACTGCAAAAACTTGCAAATTCTCATTAAATCAGGAAATAGAACAAGATTCAATGACTGTCTTCTGTTTAATAGCTTTGTATCAGATAGGGTGCATTTCTGCAGAGACTTCCCAGAAGCAAAAGGAGACAGGAAAATACCCAGAACGTCTAGCCTTGCAGAAGCACCTACATTGAACTGTACTTTAATGTTAGAACCAAGCTTATAACTAGATCAGGGACTGGCAAATTACAGTCTGTGGGCAAATGGTTTTGCATGTTTAAAGGACTACAACAGAAAAGATAAGAGTATGAATTAGAGACTATCTGTGGCCCACAAAACCTAAAAATATTTACTCTCTGACTCGTCATAGGAAAATGATACCCTGCTCTATAAGCAATAGCAATCATATGAAACTGCAATAGCTGATATAAAAAGTAACAAAATTCATGGAATATACTGTCAACTTTGTTCCACAATATTCCTATAGAAGGCTCATTCAAATATTTTATTTAGATGTTATGCTAGGAAAATGTTCTCTTTAGGCTATAGTTCATAAACTGTGCTGAAAGGTGCTCTGGGGTGCCTCAGGGAACTCAGGGGGATAGTTTAACTTTTTGAGGGAAATGCAGCGCCATCTGTTGGAGTCTCTTAAAAACTACAACTATGAAAAGTGTATCTATCTATTAAATGGATCCTTGGCATATTTCTTTTGGCCTGAGTCACCATGAAAAAAAATATTACTGAGACACTAGGAACTATGAACCTCTGCTTTTAGTTCTGTTTTTCAAAACTTGGCTAATAATGAGAGTTGCCTGGTAGTGCCTGTAAAAGTATAGATTCTTGGTCACCATTATATATCTGCCAAATCAAAAACATCAGGGGAGGAACTAGTGATCTGCATTTTTACTAAGTATCCCAGGTAATTAATGATGAGACATTTTGAGAAAGTCGGTATGTTTTCTCCTCTTCAAAAAAAAAATCCAATTTCAAAAATGAGCAAAGGTCTTGAATAGACATTTTTCCAAGCAAGACATAAAAATACCAACAGTTACATGAAAAGGTGCTCCGTACCACCAATTGTCAGGGGAATGCAATTCAAAACCACAGTGAGATATTACTTCACACCTGTTAGAATGGCTATTATCAAAAAGTCCAGAGATATGTGTTGGCAAGGATGTGGAGAAAAAAGAATTTTTGTATACACTGGTGGTACTGCAAATTGGTTCAAGCACTATGGCAAACAATGTGGAGGTTCCTCAAAAAATTAAAAATAGAACTACCATATGATCCAGCAATCTCACTTCGGAGTATAATTTCAAAGGGAATGAAATCAGTATCTTGAAGAGATATCTGCACCTCCATGTTTATTACAGCATAATTTACAATAGTCAACTCATAGAAATAATCTGTCAATGGATAATGAAGTCATGGTATGTATAGATATACACACATATATAAAAAAGACAACTGCCATTTGTAAAAACATGGATGAAACTGGAGGTCATTATGCTAAATGAAATAAGTCACAGAAACACAAATATTATATGATATCACTTATAATTGAATCTTAAAAAGTTGAACTGAGCATCAGAGAGTAGAATGGTTATTGCCAGAGGCTTTTCAAATGGTAATTGCCAAGGGCTTGGGTAAAAGATAATGGGGAGACATGGGACGAGTCATATGGCTATAAACTTCCAGTTATAAGATGCATAAGTTCTTTCATTTTTTTTATTTTTCAGGTGAGGCAACCCTTGGTTGACCTCACAGATTGCAAGGATCTTGTCATCTTACAATCCCTTATTTTTTTTTTTTTATGCCTATAGCACCAGGTCTTCCTAGGTGGTCTCCTAGCCAAATCCTAACCAGGCCTGACCCTGCTTAGCTTGCAAGATCAGACGGGATCCAGCTTGTTCAGGCTAGCATAGCCATGGACAAGATGAATGAGTTCTGAGGTTCTATGTACAGCATGGTGACTATGGTTAACAATATCACATTGTTACTTGAAAGTTGCTAAGAGAATAGATGGTAAATGTTATTGACACACACACACACACACACACACAAATGGTAACTATGTGAGATGTTGGATGTTTTAATTGACCTTATTGTGGCAATCATCGCACAATAAATACATATATTAAATCATCATATTGTACACTATAAACTTACACAATGTTATATGTCAATTATATCAGTGAAGCAGAGATAAAAAGATGTGCTAGAAAAAGGCTTTTCCTGAGTCCAAAATGATTGAAGAAAAACTGGTGCATTTTGTGCTTCTGAAGTGTATCAATGTCATTCATACTCATAGTAATTTACTCATGTCTCATAACCTTATAGTCAGAAAATTTTTTGAATTAGACTCCATTTCAATTGCCTCTTAAACTCCTCTGCCAAATACCCAGCATGTTCAAAACTTAATTATCACTTCATTACTAGCCCTGCTGAAACACGGCTCTCCTCTGTTGGTCCCTGGTTTGGTTGGTGGTAAGTCATTTAAAAGCCCCAAGTAGAAATCTCAGAGTTATTTTAAAAATTCTCCTATGCCCCACTTACGATTAGCAACCACTGTCTCTTTAATCCATTTCTTTCTTTGCCTTCCATTTCCTCTACTTGCATCTGGTTCTCGTGATATCTCCCTTAAACTAGCTAATTCACTTCCTAACTATTTTTCAGTTAATGGGCAGTAGCGTTGGGATTTGTCCCCTATGTCTGGCACCAGAATATGTTCTCTTATTTATTACACTCTAGGGATTCCACATTTAGGTTAATTTGCTTTGATTGACTGTAACATAAAGCCAGAGTACAATTTTTAACAAGACTGAAAAAGGATGTCAGAAGCAAAGTACGACCCAAAATTCACTTAGAATAACTTCTAGACAAGAATTCACTGGACCCACAGCTCCAAAACCTTCCTCATAAGATCTAGCTCCACCCAGTTTCAAGCCACAGGACAGTTTTCCCTTCCTCTGGAGGGCCTTTATGTGCCTCTGAACACCTAACCCAGGCCAAACTGCCTAGAGACCCTGTGATAGAAATGTGTCATGTCACACCACATGCAAAGCCTACTTTCTATGTCCCTATTTCCTGTTCTTGGACTGCCTCTTCCGGCATGATTGTCAGTGAGAATGTCCAGTACATTGGGGCTCCAATAAGGCTATCATATCAGTACAGATGAATTCTCATTCTTCTCAGTTTTAACTAGCATTGTGTTATATTTTATTTCAACAATCCAGTTCTGTGTAGTCCTTTTTACATTTCTGTCTTCTATCATGAACACTCTAATCGTCTCTGTCACAGGTTTTATGTCCTCATGTTGAAGTGCTCCAGACTCAGTTTAGGTCTTTGCTTCTCCTTGGGTATCTCATCCAGTATCAGAGTTTTAAACACCCTTTATTCTCCCCAATTTTTCTCCAACCTGAACCTCTTCCCTGAACTTCACAACTGAATATAAGCAAATCAAACAGCCCCTATATCTTCTCCACAGACTAGGCATTTCTCATCCTATACATTGGCAACCCGACTCACCTACTTACTCAGAACAAGAACCTAGGAGTTGGTCTTATACAGCACATCTAATCCATCAACAGGTTATGTGGACACATACATCCAAACCTGACCACTTTTCACCACCCCGCTGCCGTCATTCTAGTTGGTGTCCTTTGTGTCCCTGGTCCTCTCCTATAGTCTCTCTGCTTCTGGAGGGGACAGCTTTTCCCCCAGGCTCAACCGTTACCTCCTAAGAGAGGCCTTATCTAAAGTATCTGCCCCACTTCTCTGCCACCATTCTCTATCCCTTACTCTGTTTTATTTCTTCTTCTTAGCACTTGTCACTACCTGGTATAATGTATATTTGTTTACTGTGTGCCTTCACTAACGTCCCCTTTTTCTTTCCCATTGTAATTTCTAGCAGGGAAGGATAATGTCAGTCTTGTGGGCTGTTCTATCCCCAGTGTCTACTGCAGTGTCTGGCACATACTAGGAACTCAGTGAACTTATTGAATAGATGTTTGATATCCTAAGATGACTGCTCGAACAAGAACCCACAGATCTTCACAAAAACAAATAATGATTTCAAAGGCACAATTTCATACAGAGGAAAAAACAAAGAAATGACTTGTACCTATTTATTCTTAAATCCTGTAGAAACAACTTTGAATTCACCTTTATTATAAAATTAAATGTTTAGCTCGTCAGTGAAAAATATCTGTATCACATTTAACAGTTATTTTAGTATTCTTAAACTAATCATCAGGTAATTGCTGTGTTTTCATAAGTAATGGACTCATTCTCATAGTTTCCTCAACCCCAAGAGCAACAGGACGCAAAGAAGTGTTCAAACTTTCACAACTTTTGAGGCAGAAATTAATTTTGACTTTGAAAAATACTAATTTCCTCTACCTTCAAACCAACGCGTGTCAAATCTTTTAGTTCAAGTTTCAGGCAAGTTTTTCTGTTTTAGGCTTGTCGTTTGTTGTTGTTGTTGTTGTGTTGTTGTTGTTGTTGTTGTTGTTGTTGTTGTTGTTTTTACCCAATATTTCTTCTTCGCTTTATTAGTTTATTAGTGGTGGTCATCCTGCGGTAGAGGTGGGAAGACAGTGATCAGCATACTCATGATTAACACTCTCACACTGTTTTCCTTAGATAAGAAGTGAAAAACATTATCACCATGAGTTGAGTAGGGAACAGGGAGAAATGCTCCTTTACAGTTTCACAAAACGTGTTCTTATACTTTTCATGTCAAGGGAGCGTATGTGCTTGGTATAAAATATGTAACAGTCACTCTTGAAATGACTGTTCAGAACCACCATCTAATGTTGCAAGTGCTCTCTCTTTTGTCAAGCACAGAATAAAGGGATTAGGCAGCTAATTTCAAATTCTCTAATCTAAACTAAACATCTGTACAGTTAGTGAGGGAAATTTAGTTACTACTCAAAATAGAATTGATATCATAGCAATTTGGGTTGTTTAAATTAATACAAAACTACCTTTTAATAACTAATAAAATAGTACATAGTAGAAACATTGTCCTAAATACTCTCTCATTATTAAAGGATTCTGAACAATTTAAAGTATTATTAACTAGGCTTTGTGACTACATATAAAACAAACAACAGATTAGTTCTCTTTGCAAGGAGCTACCTACTAAATAATTTTATTAGGATAATTTAGAAGGACTATGACCTAATATCCTAGGGAAAATAATGAGAAAAGAACGTTCTGTTACATTTTTCTTAAGCTCATTTTATTTATTTATTCATTTACTTAAAAACAAATTTCAGAAACACTTATAGTGTAGTAGGTTTGTCCTGAAACAGAAACTTAGAAAAGTATAACTTTATCTTTGCCATGATGAATATGTGCGTGTGCATATGTGTGTGTGTGTGTGTGTGTGTGTGTGTGTGTGTTTGTAATGGTGGTAGAGGGGCTGACAAGGTAAGGCAAGTGATAATCTGGAAAAAAAGAACAAGGATAAGTCAAGTAATTCAATATGATTTATTAATCCTGAAGAAGGAATAACTATGATATGATAGTTATATGATAGTTAATAATATAATAAACTATTTTTTCATTGTCTTACATTTAGCATTTAAGGGTTGCTTAGACTTTGGTTTATTTTAAAATAATAAGTCAGGTAGAATCTTTACTTTGATGCTCTGAGTTTTCACGTATTGATGAAAAATAACATGTTTTATTAGAAACTGTTCTCGACATGATAATGAAAGATTATTTAAGATAAAAATGACAATAAAATGTCACATATGTTTGAATAGTAGTACATCTCTCATTCTATAAATAATATATTTTGGTTGCCTATGGAGACTATTGCAAAACTTAAATGAGATCTCTGTTGTGATGCAAAAATTATAATCAGTCTAACTCAAAAAAAAAAAGCTATTAATATGAAGAGCCTTCTACACTTTATTTAATTTAAAATTTTTACTCCTTATCTCATTTTACATTTCAGTTTACACTGAGGAAACTGGTTGCATTTGAGGCGTGCACTGCTCCAATGCTACCATATGTACAATATTGGTTATTATACTTTGATGTTAAAGTTGTTGAGTATAGAAAAAACTATGTTTAAAACATAAGTGATGGTTGATAAAATGAAATGTGTACAAAATACCATGGTTAAATCTTTAAGATGATATTTTAATATTAAGTAGACATAAACTGATTCACAAATAAATAAATCTGTCTCCAACAAACTTAGTGAAAAAATTATCATAATAATAATCCAATGTAGAAAGAGATATGGGATATAGTGGAGTACACATAACGCTGTGGAAATGTCTGAATACATGGCTTCACTTTCAGAAAGAGTAGTTACACAATCACACATCATGGAAAAAGTATAGTTTTGAAGTTGGGTCCCAAAAAAAGGCTTTAAGCCTTTTATGCTGGGCAAAGTCAGGGCAAAGAACCAGGTGGGAGAGGGAGCTGCATTCCAGGAAGAAGAAGGAAACAGTGTCAGCAAAGGCACAGAAGGAGAGAACCAGGATGTGTTCCAAGGAAATAGAAATGTATCAACTAAGAAAAACATAAGGTTATGTAAGACGAAGCAAATTCAGAAAGAATTTCACTTTCTTATAGTTATTAAGTTGTATACCTATGATCTCTGTGCTTTCTATCTGCATGTTATATTTTGTTAATAAAAGTAAGAATAAAAATAATTTATGATGCTGTAAAAGAATGATGGTGGCTTGGGGCTGACCTAACTTTTGGATGTAATGGTCATTTGCCAAAAATTACTTACCACGCAAAAGACCACTCATGACCTCTCAGAGGGTAGTTTCAGTAGAGGTGGAAAGAAAACTATTCAATTAAATGTCAGTGAAAACAAGTGTAGTTATTACAAAAAGGAAAAGAAAAAGAAAAAGAAAACAGATTAAGTTTAATGTAAAGAAAAAAATAAGAATCCCCGTTGTTGATGAAAGAATGTCTAGCCTAAGAAAAAGTCTTATAAGAATTTATTTGAACCAAACTGATGACAATTGCCAGGAAGCAAAATCTCAACAGACTGAGAAAATACTCCAGAGAATGATAGTTTTTCAGCTTATTTTATACATTAGAATCAAAGGAAGAGACATAAGGAGAGTTACATGAAGTCCATTGGTGGTAGATTAAAGGAGCAGAAGAAAGCAAAGTTGGGAAATCTCAGGAATTGGATAAAAAGTAAAATGGAGAGACACATACTTCTTTTACATTGGTGCGTATAGAATAGTAAACATTTACAGCACATAGAGATGGTGGGTGGGCAACAAGATACCAATGGGATTTTGTGCTCTGGTGCTGGTGGTTGTACCTTTGAGGGGTCTGGAGAAGAAAATTACTCTGACATTTCAAAGGTATGTTACCCTAGATGCACAAAGACAACAGATAATTTCGAAGGTCAAGATTGACCTTTGTCAAGGAAGCTACAGACCTAGGATGTGACTATCCATCATGACCCACTTTAAATTAGGAATTTTTATGTTCAGACCATCCAGTGTAGTTACTTTCAGTCTCTGAGTTTGTAAGGCCCATATGAGGGCTCTCCCAAGCTTGCCGGGTTTAGCATGTGGCCCCTTTTTTGTCCACAGCATAAATTCCACTTTCTTATCAGAAAGTGAAATTAATATTTCAGCAAAATGCACCATGTTTACACTATAGATTTGCATACCTCTAAAATACCTCCATGTATCCTGAAATTACAATACTCCACTTCGTAGACCTTTGATTACTGTTTTTTGGCTTGCTTTCTAACCTCATCTGCCACCATTCTTTCATTCCCAATCCTCCATGTTCATTCCTGTGCTCCATCTACATGGAACTACTTCTACTTCTCCAAGTATACAATGCTAATGCATGCCTCTCTGTCTATGTAGAGCCACTATCCAGGTCAAGAAAGAGAACATGATCACGTGCTTTTAAGGATTCATTGCTCTGGCCAGGCACTCTACAGTGTGTGGATTCTGAAACTAACTGGATGTGAGGAACTGACATTAAGGAGTTAGAGACTGTGGAGTCAAAGTCCCTTACCAAGATAGTCAGGCACTCCTCCCTTAAGGTCTTTGTTTGTCTGTTTGTTTGTTTATTTATTGATTGATTTATTTATTTCCTGAATTTGCCTCATGTCACACAACCTTATGTTTGTTTTTGTTAGTTAATAAGTCTTTCCTAATCCTGTCTTCCTAGCATAGTGGACTTACTCAAGATGTAGAAAGATCTGTTTATATGTATTTGGGCCATGATGGGAGGTTACAAGAGTGGTACTAGATGATGTAGATGATCAGTGTGTGAGGTCACCTTGACTGACAGTTGGCTGCCAAATAACCCTTTGCCTACTGTGCACGTGCCTAGATTTCAGTCTTTTATAATTAGATTCATGAACGTCTGGGTATATGATATTATAATGAAGGTACAATGAGGCTGAGGTTACAGGCAGGTTAGGGTAATACTTTCTGCACACATGTTTGTGGCTGGTGTAAGCCAGCAACTTTTATTGCCTTTATGCCTTAGGATGTAGTAGTAATTCATAACCATAAAATGGGTATTTTAAGGAGGTCCTTATGGGAGGTTTCTATGGTTACAGAGCTGGACCTTCGCTCCTGCTGCTCAAGATTACCTAACTACCTAACAACTCCACTAAGAGCTCTGCCTACAACCACATTCTGACTTGCTTTAGGATGCAGAGTGCAAGGGAGGAAAGAAGATTTGTTCAAAAAGTTTCCACTGTAACAGATTAGGGTAGTGAAAAAATATGGAAGATCAATATGTCCTTGTTTTAAAAGTATACTTCCTGTTTTTAGCACAGTAATCCCTCAGTGTGTTTTATTTATCATGAGGATATGATATTTCAGGATTAGGAACTGTCAGTCTGAAATATATTGCGAGTTGGCAACAAATTTATAATGTTCTCAATTCAAAAGGATTTTATGGTCTTAAGACGTACCCAGATGTAGTTTCAAAATCAGGGAATGAAATAAGTTTAAAGTTTAACACTTACACAGAAATAACTAGTGTTAGGAGATGGCCCTACTATCTTCTATTTAAAGATAAATAATGGAAAATAGAGGTTTTATTAATGTCCCAAGTGATCATTATATATTAAACCAATGGGTCTTTATATTTTCTTTAGAATAGCAACTCTTTGTGATACAAATTTGAAGTAGGCTGGATGTCTTATTAAACTTAGAGGCAAATGCTTCTTTAGGAATCTAAAAATTAAATCAATCTAATATTCAGACTGAGAAATCACTCCTGTTTTAAATCACAGTTTAAAACATTGAATAGAAATGTATACTAAGCCACGTTTTCAAATATTTCTATAATTCTGAAATGGAAACTTGTCTCCAAGTTGTTCTAAACACCAAGCATAGTAAGGCAACATTGTTTCAGGAAAATTCTGATATATTTAGAAAGCTGTGTTGAATTATTACAAATATAAGTACTATTCAATTTGAAATCCTGCTCTACATAAAATAGTTTGTGACATAGACCATACAATAGAACTCAGTCCTACCATCTTAGTCTTACATCGAAAAATTTCTATTTCATTCTAAAACAAATGTATAGAGAAAGTGTAAATGATCTGCCAGAATACCTTAGGATGATTATAGATCTGTGTGTGTGTGTGTGTTGCGTGTGTGTGTTTGTGTGTGTGTGTGTGTGTGTGTGTGTGTGTGGTGTGTAAATCTGGCCACGGCAATAGCTTAGCTGCTAAACTATTAGTATAAGAAGAAGAATTTTAAGTGAAATGTTTGTAACTAAGAGAAAGATAGTGTTTTTGTATCTAAGAGCAAATTTACAATTATTTCATAGTTCTGTTTATTCACAACTATAAATGGTAATCATACATAATAAGTATTGGTGAGGATGTGGAGAATAGGGAACCCTTGTGAACTGTTAGTAGGAAAGTAAATTGGTGCAGCCACTATGGAAAACAGTATGGAGATGCCTCAAAAAATTAAAAATAGAGCTACCACACAATTCTACTTCTGGGTATTTACTACAACAACAACAACAACAACAACAACAACAACAAAAACCTGAAATACTAACTTGAAAAGATACATGCACCTCCAAGATCATTGCAATATTATTTATAACAGCCAAGATATTAAAACAACCTAAGTGTTCATTGATGGATAAATGAATAAAGACATTGTGGTGTACATATTCAATGGAATATTATTCAGCCATAAAAAGAGTACAATCTTACCATTTGCAACAAGATGGTAGAACCTCAGGGGCATTATGCTAAGTGAAATAAATCAAAGAATGGCAAATAACATGATTTTTCTTATATGTGGAATCTAAAAACAACAATCACAACAACCCCTCCTTCCTCCAAAAAAAAAAAAAAAAAAAAGGCACCAAGCTCATAGACAGAAGACAGGTTGGTGGTTGCCAGAGGTAGGGGTTGGGGGGTGAAAGAAATGCATAAAGAGGGTTGAAAGGTTTTAAAAAATGATTAAAAAAATCTGAAAAATATTAAGAATTTTGCATATTCTATTAAAAAAGAAATTATAAATGATAGATAAGTTAATATTTTCTACTTTCTGTCACTAAATAGACTTTCCATTATTTAGTTGGAGATTAAAGGTGGGCTTTGGATTCATCTGTAATGCAGAAATGAGAGGTAGGTTGTAATTGGATATTCTGAAGTACATACACAACTTGTAAACTTATAAAGTACAATTACATGTAATAAAGCAAAAAAAAAAATATTTTCCATCCTTTGGAGAAATGGATATTGAAATCAAGCTTCTAAAACTGAAATACCTTTTAATATTTTTGATCTTAAACTATAACTTTTAAGCAGTTTAACATTTTCAATTTTTAAAATTTTACTCAAATATTAAGAAATGTATTATTGAATATGATGTTAAAAGTTTTATGAATTCCAACATAAAAATACTTTGGTATTGAAAATTATATGTAACTGATGATGGGGATACAAATGGTGCAACTGCCTTAGAAAACTGTCTGGAAGTTAAACATTGACTGTTCATACAAGCAGCCAATCCATTCCTAGGTATACACCCAAGAGAAATGGAAACATGTTCACAAAAAAATGTGTATGTGAATGTTCACAGCAGCATTATTCATAATAGCCAAAGAGTGGAAACAACCCAAATGTACATCAAATGAAATGGATAAACAAAACGTGGTGAATTCATACAAAGCAATGTTATTTGGCAGTAAGAATAAGTGAAATGCTGGCGCATGCTGTAACATGGTTGAAACTTGAAAACATTATGCTAAGTGAAAGAAGCGAGTCTCAAGGGACAAAACACTATATGACTCCATTTACATAAAATGTCCAGTGCAGGCAAATCTATAGAGACAGAAAATATGTCAGTGCTTGCCTAGGGCTGGCAAGGAGGAGAGTTGGGGGAAAATGAGAAGTGACTACTAATGAGTATGGGCTTTCTTTTGGGGGTGATAAAAACATCCTAAATTGATTTTGATAATGGTTATACAACAGTGACTATACCCAAAATCATTGAATTGGTAAAAATAAAGGGGGAGGCAATAGTAGACACTCAAAAACTGATCAGTTTGTACAGTAAATTACATTTCTTTTAAGAAGATTCACACACTTGACTAGGTACAGGATATTTAAATCCAGAACATTTATAGAAGTAAAAAAAAAAAAAATTGTTTACAATACTCCAGCTCTTCAGGGTAGATTTATAGGCTGTTATTCATGTCATGTTCAAAACTAACATTTTGACCAAAGTCACTACAGTTCTGTTACTTCAAACGGAAACTATTATCAGGCTTTAATAGATCTCCTTGAGGTTTTGTATCAAAATACCGGTCATCTGAAGAGTGATGGTTTGACAAGCAAATAATTAGCATGCACTAGCTAACTATCTCTAGTTACATATGTAAGACTTCACAAAACAATAGAATGCATTCAGAAGGTTAAGAATTACGTCCACTATGTGTTTTTATCTCACAGATAACCCATTCCAAAGAAAATATAAAAATCGCACTGCTGCAACATCAAAGAAGAGGACTAAACAAAGATTAATCAGAGGTATTTGGCAATCTCCTATGCTGGTAGATGGAGACACAAATCTCGGTTTTGGCAGCCGTGTTGTATACATTCTAATCCAGACTGAACATTCAGGTTCCTTACCAAGCTGAATACTCACACGACTGGTAAAACTTTGGCATAAACACAGACAGTGCTTCGTATATGAATTCCTTTGGCAGCCTGATATTTATGTCTTGGAAATTAAACATGCATTTATGCAAAGACAGAGAATATTGGTATATGTGCACCATATTTATAGACTGCCTTCTTGCCAGCACTGTACTAGGCTCCAGGGAAATAAAATGTATGATGATAACTATTTATAAAAAAAAAAAATGCAAAAGAAATACAATATGTCCTTTAAGCATTGTTATAATAGATCTTACGGCATATTATTTTCCTTCGTGATGTTAGTCCTGAACACACTAAATTATTTAATCAAATACACAGAACACTAAAACTTAAAATTTGCTTTGTTGTCCGTTTATGCTTCTTCTATACCCATAACTTTAGGTGACTTAAAAGGGATCAGAACACCAGACTTCTCTTTTTCCACCGTGAGGAGCTCTGACAAGAAATCATTTCATGCCTGGAAGAGAAAAACCGTTGGTTCTTTCTTAGATTTTTGAGATAACTGAAATTATCTGCTAAAGCAACCTGGGAGACTCTTCTGACATCATGGAACTTTTTGCATTATCCATTAATGTTCTGGAACCACAGCCCTCAGTGAAGTCATAATTAGAGGTGACTACATAGAAAGATCATGTTTTCTTTCAAGAGATTTTTAGCTCCAACATTTTGGTCTGCGTGTAGCAGTCAGGGTTCTTAGCTGCCAACTGATAAAATCAGTTCTAGTTATTTAAGCAGAAAGGGAACACATAAGAATGTTAGGTAGCTCTGCAGGAGGGCCAGAGAGTCTGGCTTAGTATCTGCACAGCCAAGAACCATGTCAGACTTTTTTCAAGAGTTTCCTGTACCAGCTCTATTATCTCACTTCACAGTCTCTCTTTAGCCCCTAAGATGCAGTGTAACTGCCCTCACAGAAGCCACCAAAGACTGTTAGAGCTGAAGCTACAGATAGTTCTTGGATTTCCTCTTCCTCAGTCACTCAGCAGTTTTGATAGTGTTGACACTTCTTTTCTCTGGACTTCTCTGATACCCTAATCTTTCCCTCCTCTCCCTCTTTCTTTGGTCTCTTCTCAGACTCCTTGGAAGGTTTTTTTAAAAAAATTTTCCCTACTGTCTATCTCTTAAATGTTATCATTTTCCAGCCTTTGTCCTCTGCTGCACATCCCCTTGGGCTCCCACATTACCCCTCATGATTCCAAAAATCATCTAAATGATGATGACTCCCAAATCCATATTCTCTACCTAGAGATATCACCTAATCTCCGACCCAGGTTTCCGACACTTTAACTCACATAGCCTCATGGACATCCCAAAGGCATCACAAACTCAGGACACTCAAATCGAGGCTCATAATTCCTCTTTCAAAGCCTGCCTGTTTCCACATCCCGTCTTTCTCATGAAATGACAATACCATTCTCCCAGGTCTGAGCCAGACACTTCCATCATCCTTCACTCATCTATCTTTCTCACCTTTTACATCCAATCATTTGCAAAGTTCTTCCTACCGATTTATCACTTCAGTATCACTCTGTTCACTCTTCACTTCTCTTCATCCCTGAAGCTACTATTCTAGTTTATGCCACTATTATCTCATTACTATCCCAGCTTCAGAGATTCTCCCGCCTCCATTCTTACTCCTTCCAGTATATTCTCTACATTGCAACCAAGATGAACTATTTGTTATACAGATTTGGCTACTGGCTTCTTTACCTAAAATCTTTTTCCTGGTATCACATAGTCTCCAAAGATAAAGTCTAAAGTCTTAACATGTTTTAAGATCATTCATTGACCTTGCCTCTGCTTGCCTTTTCAGCCTTAATCTTCACACACAGTGCACCACCCATATGCACCGTGTCTGTTAGAGATTACATCCAGCCACATGTAAGTAGTGACTTGAATAACGGAATGGTGTGTGTGGATGTGTATGACATTAGTATCATTATTTAACAAATTAAGAAATCCAGGGGTAGACAGTTCAGGGCTAGAATACAAGCTCTGTAATATCATCAACCTCTCAAGCTCTTCGTCTTGTCCTATGCTACCACTTAGAGCCTGTGGCTTTCCTCACTAGGATATACTTCATGGTTACAAGATGGCTGTTCCATCTCTAACAATACAGTCACGTTCCAGATAAGAGAGGAAATAGGAAGCAACAGGAAAGAAAAGATAACACCTATATTAGGAAAGCTAAACCTACTCCAAATCACCTAAGCATGTGCTTTTGTCTCATTTGCCAGAATTCTGCCTATAAGTCAATTAGGGAAATGTAGTCTTTCTTTTTTTGTTTCTGTGTTTCATTTAACCTGAATATTTTGCTCCTTTGAACAAAATCAAAGTCCTACTTGTAACATAGAAATAAAAATTACATATTGACTCAAAAATGGCATTCACCACAGGAACTTTCCCTGAATTCCTGAAATGTGAAACATTTACCAGCAGGTTCTTTTGTCATTGTTTCTGCTGCTTTCTTTGTCCAGAATATTTTCAAAACTCTTATTTGCCTGGCTAATTTCTACTTATTTTTCAGGTCTAGCTTAAATGTCATTTCTTTTAGAATGTCTTTTTTAAGCCACTCCTAGCCCATTCTCCCTCAAATTCCAAACTCACCTTTTGTATATTCTCAGCCAGACTGGCTTTTCAAAATGTGATCTAATTCTCTCTTAAATTCTCAGACTCTCTCATTAGACAGCACCTGTTTTGCTCACTGCTGCATGCTCATAGCATATAGTATATAAGCACTTGGTATAAATTTGTGGATGAATGCAAAATAAACACGAATATGACAGATCGAAAGGATGTATGTTATATATGTTATAATACATTATATATATATGTATATATATATATATATATATTCAACATAGTACTGGAAAAGAAATATGGGATGAATCATATGGGGTGGATCAATTTTGCTGATGATTAATAATATATCTCCCTTTCTGTCTTGTCATGTTATTGGCATTATTCTTCCCTAGGAGGCTTGCTTATTTTTCTCAGGTGTAGCATCATTAAGATGTTAGCCCATATCTAACAGATTGATGAGATTCAATAGAACTAGTTACTTTGAAGAAATGAATGACTATTACAAGGATTAGAATTAAAGCATAAATCAGGTAATGGATCAAAGGAGAGATTCTATTATTTCTCTCACCTCAGCAATGAAAGCTTTATAATTAGAACAAAACAGTTTTATTTCCAACATAAACTCTCAAATATTATTACACATCCTCTCGCATTTTCCAATGTCTTAGGACTTAGCAAAACTAAATAAATATCGATTGAATGAAATATGGTCTAGGAAAGTAACTGGTTGTGCCATTATTCTGCATATCAGGAGAAAAATGGTGGAGACTGACAAAACTTAGCTAAGAAATTCTTGCCTAGGGAGCTTTATGTTGAATTCTGCAGAAAGCTAAGACTCCTTGTGGGTTTCTCAGCCCTAATTTTTTCTCGGCACATTTTTATGACATGCACTGATGATTTAACATAGAAATCCTCACTCTTAGCTCAATATGAGCTTGAAATCTAGATAAATTATTTATAAATTAATGCTTTCTGAAAATGTAAGAAAAATTGAAATATAAGAAAATGAAAGGAGGAAAGAAGAGTAATGCTAAGAGAAGGAATTGAGCTGAAAACTGAGGACAGGGAGGGGAGGAAGAGAACGAGAAAACTTAGGAAAAATAGCAGCTTCTGTGATAAGGAAAAGATTTGGAGGAAGGTTTGCTCCATGTTCTAAAATATTAATCCCCATTTGTTGCCTTCTCAAGAAAATGTCAGTAAATGCTGGGACTACTTCAGATGCTCTCTGGAACTGGGTTTCTGTTTCTCCGGGATGCATGAGCTTGCTGAGATCAGTGATGTGGTAGGGAGCATTTAAATTAGGTCACATTTTTATAAACAGAAAACAAAGATAATTTTTCTTCCAAAACACAATAGTGTGTGTGTGTGTGTGTGTGTGTGTGTGTGTGTGTGTGTGTGTGTGTGTACACTAGGGTACTCATAATATCTTGTTTTCAGAGGTGGCCACAACTATTCAAGAAAAGATTCATTTACTTCTGTCCTGTGAAGCACCGTGATCTGCCCAGACTTACACCATCAGGACCTACGATTCCATTTGGACAACAGATGTTTTCTCCTATTCTTGAGAACCTCTCTCCCTGCATGATTTGCTTGAGAAACTCATCTAAGAAGTATTACTCCCTCACTTAAAAATAGAAAGTACATGCCAAATATGCCATCTGGGCTCTCTAGCATTAATCCAGTTACAATCTACTGTAGCCTGGAGCATCTGTAGACAATCCAGAAACCCCTCTTTCTTTTGCCCGAGAGCCTACAGATTTTAGCATTGCATGTGTACATATTCTACAGATGGGGCACCTCCCAAAACAGCAGTACAGTGGAACCCTTTGGGACCCCAACAATCAATTTACCAGGGAGTGATAGATGAAGCCCCAACATGGGAATACTCTGCTCTGAAAACTTTGCTTTTGTTCATTCCCATTTGATACTGAGTGAGTGGGGCTATTGTGAGCATCAATCAAATACTTAGATGCAGCAGTCTACGTATCTAGAAACTCCAATACTATGTAGAAAACTCTGTGTAAAGTGAGGACTATATATTTTACATGGGGCAGTCTATGGCGTTTATCACAGCGCCATTACGCTTCTGATTTTTAAAGGTGATGTTTAAATACAGCCAAGTCTTCATTTACCTCCCCATTTTTAACCATCCATAGAGAAGTAGATTCAATCCATAGACAAATGGGTGATCAAATGTGCTCTGAAAAAGCATATGCAGCAGTGTCATTGCCTATGTTCAATCTATTGAATTATAAAATACAGCAGCTCCACACAGAACACGTTATACTCTGTAGCAATTACAATTTTTATTTCTCATATTCTATCAGTTCCCCTAAGATAATCTATCTAAAAGAAATGGAAGGATAGATATAAATACCACCATGTCCTTCCCACAGGCAAAAGGCAGGGAGCAGCACCGAGTTAGAGAGATATCAGACAAGTGAGTGTTGGCATCACCTTTCACCATAGTTATTTTCCAAGCACCCGACCCTCTAAAATGATGGAGACATCAGCCTTCGTTGCCTCCCTTCTTTGTTTCATCTTATCCCCTGAACTCTATCTGCCATGAGCTCCACTATGCACACCGAAAATTTAAAATGTTTTCCAGAAGGTATTGTGATACTGACAATTCCATACTCAGCTGCTCTTTCCAGCTCTTGGAAAGTGAATGAGTCAGGAGAAATTTCCACCTCCATAGCATCTTTGGTGGGTAGATGCTCCACCAAAAACTTGTTCACATGCATCTCCTCCTTTGAACACTCTAAGAAGTTAAGAGCCATCTCCTGTCATTCTCACTCCATTCTCACTCCATTTCCTCTCATAAGTTCCCTGGGAGGAAAGATTGAAAAAATATATTCCAGCTATATATATAGATCTAGCACCAGCTAATGCCAATATCAGATAATTAGAAAAACAAGTTAGCTTGTTCTTGTTTACTTGTTTACCGAGGAGTTGGCATTAGCCAGAATGATTTGGATGACATAAATATTAATCTTAATTAATTATTAAAGCCTTAGACTGAGTCTGTAAATTTTCAGAACAAGATTTTAATTCAGCACTGTTTGCAAGCAGTGCAGAAATAATTGAAAAGCATTTTGCGATTAAGCATTTTAAATAAAGGTGTCACTTTTATTATAATAACATTAAAAATAATTCCTCTAAATAAGATGGACTTTGTAATGTTAATTAAATTAAAAGACCAATTTTTCACAGGTAACAGAAAATATTATGACTGCTGAATTCTTACTCTTGCATTAGGAGAAAAAATATTAGAAAATCATTCTGAAGAGGAGACTTGATAAAATACATGCAAATATAGTCAATTACATACTGAAAATGACATCTTAATAGGGGACTAATGTTGTCAAATAGCAGTAGGCTGCTTTTCACGTCAGTATGAAAAAGGAAAACACACGTTGAAAAGCACAAGGGAAAATAATAATACCTCTCGTTTGTCTTCCACTGATTGCATTATACAAAGAAATTGCTCAGCAGTATCTTCATTTCTTTGCCAATGCAAAAAAGAAATCCATCATTTAAAATTTCAGTATATCCCTTGGTGCACTTTTGTTTGCATTTCTGTTGGGTGCATACCATGGAGTGGAATTTCTGGGTCCTACATATATTTCTGGGTGTATACATATACCCTACACGTTCATTTTAATAGAAAGTGAAAGTTTTTCAAATCAATGTATCAGAGCATAGTTTTGCCAAGAATAGATGAGAATTCCAGATTCACCACGTCCCACCAGCATTTTTATTTGGTGTTGCATGATTTTAGCCATTCCTTAATGAATATTTGGGTGGAACCATTTTTCACATGTTTAATAGCTTTTCTTATGTCATTCTTTGTGAAGTACATTTATGAGACTTTTTTTTTCCTCTTTCTCAGGTTTTTCGTCTTACCCAGGGACAACAGCAAACTGGAATAAATGTTCATTCTACAAATGCAGGTATATACAAGTTTTTAGATTAAAACTCAGTTAAAATGCATTAGGCTTAAAATAAATATCAGGTTTTTCCTTTTTAATTCAAACTACATCTCAATTTTTTTTCTCCCCAGTAGAAGGGCTGCCTTCTCTAAATAACAATGTATATCTCCAGTATATAACTTTGGAACATGACTGGTATGAAAATTTCTGCACGACTGAATGACAAGCCAGGTGGACAGACATTTCATGTTTAAAAATATAGTGAGCTCCTATCCATTGCTGGAGACCGAACATTACTAAAAATACTATGTGAAGGCATTCTCTTTACCAGGGCTGTTGGGAAAAATTATTTGATAAGCTGTTTGAGATAGGGAATGAGAATACCAAGAATTATGATTGAATAAACATAGATGCTCTCTAAATGGCTCTCCGAGGTAACTGCAGAACTTGATTGACTGAAGAGAGTATGTACTTTTGAGATCAGAAAGGAGAAATGAGACTGACCTCTGCTAATAGTTGATCTGGATCCTCCATCTTTCCTGCTTCTGATTAAATATGAGATTAACACTCCAAAATATCAGTGTGAAGGGATGTCAACATATTAGCTGGCTTGGGAACACATACATCCCTTTGTCTTCCTTTATATGATACCCAACCTAATGTCTTTGAATTTAGAATAGTGCATATTTGATAAATATATAATGTTTAAGTTATATATTTTTTATCTGCCAAAATAATACTTTGCTACGGATCCAAAAGTTTTGACCAATTTATACACTCATTTCTAGTACATTTGTGAAAATGTTTTTCTATACTCTGAAGACCGGTAACATATTTTAAGATTTGCCAATTTGATAGATAGATAAAAATATGATTCTTCTGATTTATTTTGAATTTATTAAATTATGAGTATCACAGAACATCTTTTTAATATTTATTGGTCATTTTTATTCCTTTATGGATACTGTCTTTTCATGTCCTTTGGCCATTTTTTATTGGGTTATTGACTGTGTTGACTTGTAAGAGTTTATTTTCAATAAAATAAATTAGTATTTGTGTAGCTATAACATTGGCTGCATATATCACACATTAATTTTTAAGTTTCTCATCTGTTTTTAGTGCTATGTATGTCTTAAATTTTCACAGTAAATTGTACTATGTTTTTCTTTTATGCCTTCAGAGTGCATATATTTTTACTGTGATACATTCAGAAATTATACAGTTGTGTTTTATTCTCTCTCCTTTTGTGGGGCAGGTTAAAAATCTCTGCCATAGAATTGAAAAAAACATTTTAGGCTCCCACAACATTCTACCTTATTATCCTGCCACCTATCTGATTTTTGAGATTGCCATTTAATAAATATTACTTGAGGCCTTACTACATGGTTAGAAATTGAAGATGAAAAAAGCCAGAACCTAAACTACAGAAACATAGTCAAATACAATTTGCATTGACCCTCAAGCCTTAATCTTTATTAATTTTGTGAAAAAGTACTCTTTAAACATTTCCTTCCTGCTAGCCTGAAACAAGTATAATAACAAGCTCACCTCATAAGATACTTATATATATTATTATTTTACATTCCATTATTATTTCCTAAAAAGAGTTAAATGTCTTTCCAATGTCATCTTGTTGAATGCAGAAGTATCATCTTTATTAGGACACAGGTTAAGCTACTGCAGCAAGAAGATTCCTTTTTAGGTAAATATCTTACAAGGTAAATGTCAATATTGACATTGTAGCCACAATCAGCTCCAAGTGAGGCTGAGAAATTTTATTTCTACCTGGACAACTGCATATTTACTGAAATTTTAGTGGGTTCTATGATTAGAAGGAATTCAAGAATACTCAGGGGCACTTAGCAGCTTCTACCACACCCATTTTTATGGTAACTCAATTATCTATTGCTTTTTTTTTTTTCATTCCATATGAAGGATGCACCCCTTTTCAAGGATGAACAATTTAACTCAAAATCTAGAATCTTTACATGATGCAAAGTTCTTTCCTTGAGTCCTGATGTGGTTCCTTCTGACTTTATGGCCTATAAACTAGTAGATAATTTCATTGCCTCCCTCCATAATCCCCCGGGACACATCTACTGTGAATATTAGAAAGCATCTCTTCTTTTCCACGTTAGATGGGAGAGGAATAAGGAGTTCTAGGTTTTAAGCCTTATACAGCACAAGTGTCAATCTCTGCTTTTGCAGTTAGGATCTGAGGAAGCGCTTTGTGGCGAAACAATCACAAACATTTGTAGACTAGACTTGCAAGTCCTTTAGCAATATGATTTGCTCAAAAAATAGTTGACTCTCTTGTCTCTTGGTTCCCGGTAGTTGCACATGTAAGAAACCACAGCCAAAGGCTTTATTTGGATATAAGCTGACAATGCTATCAGCCCTCTCTCCTTTGAATTAAGAACAGCTACATCTGGTGGGAAAACAACACCCTTAATCTGATTTTGGATTGACTCACATTCCTGATTGAGAACTTTTAAGGGAAGGCTCTTGAGCAATGTACCCAATGACAACTTTATCTACTGTTATTTTATTTACAGAAACAGTTGGCTTTTCCAAGTTACTAATCCCCTAGTCACTTTAGATTAAAGAAAGGCCACCTGCTGAGAATAGAGCAGAGTTATATCCCCTTTCATCTCTGCTTTAAACTGATTAATTTTTGCCTGACTTCATTTCTTATAGTACATTGCCAAAAGCTGCCAGGAACAGCCAATACACATTAATATTCTGAATTTTCCTAAATCTTTTTCTAGGAGGTACAGGCTTGGTAGGTGTATGATCTGCCTTCTTACTTACCACTTCAAACAGTTTTATTTACTGTTTTACCATAAAAAAGAAATGCTAGCTCCTCAACTGGAAATATCTATTTACTCACTCAGGGAAATCTACCATTAAATCAGGGTCACATATGTTAGAATGTTTTTATGAAAAGCTCCACTTCTGATACCAGTTTTTATATTAATTAGGGTACAGGCTGAACTACTCTAGAAAGAGACTCCAAAATAGAGCGGCTCAAATAAGATAGAAAATTCTTCCTTTTTATCTATCAGTCTTGAAATAAGCAGATTTAGTCATGGTAGAGAAGCTCTACCAACAGCTGCATGTGGCTTCCATCTCTGAGCCCAAGGTGGCTATTCAAGTTCTCATCATTTCCTAGCGAACAAGCAGAAAAGAGAATAGAACAGTGAAAGACAAAGAGCTTTCTTTTAAAAGAAGTGACTAGAAATCTGCCCTTCTAAATCAAAGATCTTTGCTCACATGTCATTGGCCAAAATTCAGTCAGATGACCACACTTTGCTGCCAGTGACACAGAGAATGTGACCTCCTAGGTCCCACAGGCCAGTTTCTATTTCAGTGCTAAAAAGAAAAAGGAAAGAATAAATAATAGAGAACAATTAGCAGATACAGACATCACATTAATATAATTTGTTCTTTCTTTGCTTTCTATTCTTTTTGACATCACTTTGGGCGAAATAACATGCATATTTAGAAACAATATTTTTAGCTCCCAAACACAAAATTATATCTTTTCAATCTAGATTTCATATCTTTGGAATATTCAGACTGTCTATAAGCACCAAGTCATTAATCAACAAAAATATTTTTTAATTGTATTACATTCTGCGTTTTTAATTGTCTTTTGTCCTTCAAGTTACACTCAGTTTTTTTTCAGAGTTAGAGAGAGCACTACTACATTCCATTTTCTGAAATGTTCAATAAAATTGAAATTGCTTACTGATGTGTCTGATGGTGGAAGACCACATGTGATAAATAAAAAGGCAAGTGAATATATAAAATGTTTAATAATATTCTAATAAGAGATGTTTATTTTTCCTTCCAAAAATTTCCTTCTAAAAAATTCCTTTGAAAAGAATTTTACTTTCTGTATAGGCATTCTTTTCATTCTCTCTCTATATAACAAGTCTCAGGAGCAGAAAGTACTTCAGACTAGTAGTTTCTAGCATTCAGTTTTCTTCCACCCTCATTGTTCTATTTAGTCTACTCAATCCTTGAGCTTCCCTCAGTATCCCTTCTTTTTCCCCCAAGTTTCCATGAGCAGTTGAACTATTAGGTTTACACCTTCCTTCCTCAGTATATCTACTTTTTTGACATATTTGTTTATTTAGGTTTTGTTCAGAAGGTCTTCCTGTCTTTACATTCTGTACGTTCTGAGACTGTACCACACTCTCGGTAACATCCTCCTTCTCTTCTCATTCGGCTTAACCTGAGATAGCATCTCCGTGACCTCCCCCTGACTCCCAGCAGCTATGCTAGGTTTCTTCCCAGTGCTCACAATAAGTGAAGGCCATTTAATATGTGGATTGTAAGGCAAGTGGGTAGGCAAATGCATGCTTAACTACCAGAAAAGTTGAAATTGAAAAGTAATTAAATGATTTACCTAATACAGTCAGTAGAGTAATGGTGGGGCCAGGATTTTTCCAAGGTCCTTAAATTAAAGCATCTATTGAGACCCCACACAGTGTTCTTTAGCATTACACTGTTATTGTAACCAACCAGACAAAGCAAGGGCAGTCCAACCGCATCAGTAATCTAGATGTTCCTTATTTTTGGCTACTGGGTGTCTTCATGTGATGCCCAGGAAGGGATCTAGTTCTGCCAGGACCCACTAGGTTACTTTCTGGGGGTGGAAAACCATGCCTAGAAAATTGAATAAAATTGCACCCTTTTCTTTTTGGGCTTACTTAATAATCATCTTTAAAGCCAAAAAGCACAAAGTACTTTTTTAAAAAACTCAAGAGTTGGAAATTTTAGGATCATAGGATATTTGAACAAACTATAGGGTTCCTGTAATCCTTATTAGGAAATGAGAATATAATTTCTATGTTTTTTGCTAGTGACTCTTTTTTTATTAAAATTGGGAAATCGTATTCTGTGACTATTATTGCCTACGCATTATTCTAAGCTTGTGTTAGTTTGGGTGCTGGAATATGGGATGATTTGCTCCTCTGTATCAGTTATGAAATTCCTTGAGAAATACACCACATTGGGCATCAACCTCTTCTCTTAAGAAATATCATCATGGAACATTAGGAAGGGGTTATGTGGATTCCACAGGGATAGTTAGGCATTATAAAAATTATCTGCTTTCAGTCACTGATGACCTCTAGGGCCAGAAATATTATAACAATAAAATGCAGACTGAAATGAGAAGATTCAAGGTTTAGGAGAGAAGGTGTTCTCTCTGGTGCCCTCAATAAAAGTTCATGTAAAATAATACTTGACCTTATAAAAATATGACCTTTTAGAAATACTTTTATATTCAGAAGTCAAAATCTCAAATAATGCTACTTCTCATTCAAACCTGGGTTGAATATTATGCACCATTAGAAGCCTGTTGCCTACCCTCTCTGATGATTCACTGAGAACATTATTCTCGCAATGTCCTTACTGAAGCTTCAAATGCATAAATTCACAGATATCCTGTGACAGAGAATAGAAGATGTCACTCTAAAAACCAAAGCTCAAAATTTCTTATTGATCTTTAGCTCAAAATATTTTGTTTTTCCTTAAACTCAAATGCAATAGCCTACCTGCTCCCTAGTCTCCATGACAGTTCTGCCTATACTTTAGTCTTTTAAGTAGAGTTACTATAATCATATAGACAGCAGCTGCCTTACGAGAGCCCAGTATGAGAGATTTCTTTTTGCCTATTTATAAGATTGTCAGGTTGGGACAAGAATGGCAGCTTTGCAAGGTTTAGGAAAGAGATAAAATGCAGACTAGATTTTTCCCCAGTTACGATTTGATTTATTTTCTATTTTAGAAATGAGGATCTGGGAAGTTGGAATTGATGGAAGAGAGTGGGAAAATCTACTAACTTCTCAGGTTATCAGCTTCTACCCAACATGACAACTGACTGGAATATTGGTTTCATTGTATAGCTTTTTACCCAGCGTGGTAAGTAGAATAGCCCCTGACCACATTCTATCAGAAGCCTGTGAATATATTACCTTATAAGGCATAGAGACTTTACAGCTGTGATTAAATTAAGTATCTTGAGATAGGGAGATTTAGGATTATCCAGGAGGGTCCAATGCAATTACAAGACAAGGGTCCTGATAAGTGAACAAGGGAGGCAGGAAGGTCAGTCAGAGAAGGAGATGTTACTGATGGTCATACAGCAGAGGTCACATGGGGAGAGAGAGATTTTTGAAGATGCTACACTGCTAGCTTTAAAGATGGAAGAAGTGGCCTCAAGCCAAAGAGTGCAGGAGGCACTAGAAGCTGAGAAGTTGAGCTGAGAAGGAATTCCGCCCCTAGAACCTCCAAAGCAACATAACCCGTTGACCCATTTTAGAATTCTGAGCTCCAGAACTGAAAGGCAATATGTTTATCTTGCTTTTAGCCACTAAATGTGGGATATTTTGTTACAGTGGCAACAAATTATAGGAAATGAATATACATAGTATGATTCACAACATTTTAAACAGAAGACCAAAACTGTAGTGTTTAAAACATTTTAAATTATTATCTTATACACATATTTATAACTATATATTTTGTGTCTGTTAAATAATTAGGTCTTGGGTATAGGGTTTCTATTTCATGATGATGAAAATATGGCAGCTTTAGTTTCTTAATTCAGAGATATTTGGTCTTGTGTGTGAAACATGTAAAAAAAAAAATGAAAAAGCTGCCCTATCGTGGTATTCTCTCATGCTAGTTCTTTCCTTAAAATGTCTCTGTAGTAAACTGTTTTATTTCCATCTGAAAATGTGGTTACTCTCCATTAGAAATTCTCGCCTTGGCACTATTGACACTCTGTATTAGAGAATCCTGTATTGTGAGGGGCCATCCTGAGGCACTGTAGGAGGCTTAGCGAAATTCCTGGGTTCTACCCACCAGATACCGTAGCACTAGATATCCTCAATTGTGACAACCAAAAATGTCACCAGACACTGTTCCCAAATGTCCCCTGGGGAGCAAAACCTGCTCTGGTTGAAAATCACTGCTTTAGGAATGCACAATTTGGTGCTAAATACCCCATAAGCAACCACCAGAACATTCACAGAATATTTGGTTATGTTAGGAAATTATCAGAAAGGCATAGGTTGTTGTTTCTTTAAAATTCACATGTTTATAAGGAAGAAGGTCAACAACCTCAGCAAAGCATTCTTTCATGGATGCCCTAAATTTTCTTCTTGCCTCACTGGGGTATTTTTTTCATCCTCTTCGCTGCTCCTCCTTGCCTCTTGCACCTCTACGTGAGGGAACATCCCAGGACTGCTGTCCTCTCAAATGCCTTCTTTATCTATTCACCACATCTACTCTTATGTCCTTAAATAAATACAGCAACTCATAGCAAATGCATGTCCCAGGCCATGAATCTCTATTGAACTTGAACAGCCTACTCAACAACTCCAATTAACTGTCCAATAGGATAAGCCTATCAAAAGTGAACATGATCAATTCCCGTTTCCCCTGTCAAACCTTCTCCTCCAGTGTTTCCTGGCTCAGGAAATGGTAACTCCTCTGATACTGAATTTCTCTCATTTACTCACACCCTGTATCAAATCCATTATCCTCCTATTGGCTTCATATTCAGAACTTATCAAAATCCAGTCCTTCTTTGTCACCACCACCACAACTCAGCCTGGATTATACTAAAAGCCTCCTAACTGGCCCCTCCTTCCAGGTTTGCATTCCTGCAGTCTCTTAACTCAGGAGCCAGAGTGATCCTTTCAAAACGTGAGATAAATCAAATCATTCAACTGTATTTCACCCAGAAGGAAAGTAAAAAATTCCACTAGTTCTATATGATCTAAGGATCTACTACCTTTCTGACCTCATCTCTCATGCTTCTCCATCTCTCTCAATCCACTCTAGCCACACTGGCTCCTCACAGTCCCTTGAACAAGCCAAACATCTTTCCTCTATGTGAAAGGCTCTGATGGTCCGCACAGAGGTACGACCAGGTCTCTGTATTAGCCATGGTTCTTCAGAGGAACAAAACTAATAGGATATGTGTATAAAATGAGATTTCTTACAAAAAAAAATGACCATATGATTATGACAGCTAAGAAGTCCCATGGTATGCCATCTTCAAGCTGGAGACCCAGGAAAGTTGGTGTGTAAGTTGCAGTCCAGGGTAGGATGACAGATATTTAAGCAAGCAGCAGGCAGAGAGAGCTAATTCAGCCCTCCTCTACCTGTTTGTCTAGTCAGGCCCTCAGCAGGTTGGATGATGCTCACCCATACTGAAGAAGCCATTTGCTTTATTCACTCCACCAATTTGATGCTAATTTCTTTGAGAAATGCCTCCACAAATAATGTTTAACAAGATATCTGGGCATCCTATGGCCTAGTCAAGGTTACACATACAACTAACCATTACAGACTCATTTCCTTACTTCCTTTAGGTCTCTGTCTAAAATAAATGTCACCATACATAGGCTTTCCCTATTCACTTTATCTAAAATAGAATTCTTTGTCTCACAATTCCTCTCTTACTTCATTTTTCTTTATAACACTTATTGCTGTATGGTAGAATATGTATTTGAGTATTTGCTTTCTTTTCTGTCTCTACCCACCAGACTATAGGTCCGCAAAGGCAGGGAACCCTTAATTATTTTGCTCTCTGCTGTATCGCCAGCACCAGGATATACACCAGGACACACACACACACACACACACACACACACACACACACACACACACACACACACACACACACACACACACACACACACACACCTGGATATACATGATGTCGGATAGCCTGGCATGTAAATGTTATAAAATCAATATTGAACCTCAAAATTGGGAAACAGTATAAAATACTTCCAGACTAGGAACACAACCACAATTGACCTCTTTAGGAACACTATTCTTTTTCAACTGGAAATAAAATTAAATATGACTGTTTTTCTCAGTGTTTTCAGGAATTGGCAAAGTTTTTCTTCATTAATGTGAAGAAAGGGTGCCCTCTAGTGTGCTGTTTGGATGTATGCATCTCTGAAAGTATTTTTTTAATTTCTAAATTTTTGTTTTAATCAGACAGAACACTGTTATAAAGAATTTGAAGAGATATACAAATAGATAACTTGCATCCTTAATGCTTTAAAATAAAAGTCTATTTCTAGAGTAAACAGAAAGTAAATCTTATGCTGTTGACATGTAGATTTTTTAAAAGAGTATTCACTGCCTCAAATTTTATTTGAGACAAGGGTAAACACGGACAGGGCTTTTAAATCAAAAGGATGTTTTGCCAGTTATGTGAAAAATATAGTTTTTGCTGTACCTGCATATGAAAATATAGTTGACACTTAACATGGATTTGAGCTGCACGAATCCATTATACACGATTTTTTTCAAAAATACAATCAGCTTTTCCTATCCATGGGTTTCATGTTCATGGATTTAACCAACCATGAACGGAAAACAATGTTTTCACATTCCTGACCATAGTTTCCCAACCTTGTATGGAAAATACGTGTGGGAGAGGGCTGTGGGTGTGGTAAGGGTGAGTTCAACGTCCCTAATTCCCACATTTTTCAAGGGTCGATTCTAAAACAAACATACCTGGGAGATAATGCAAGTTCCAGTCCAGACCACTGAAATTATTGAGTATTGCAATAAAACCAGTTGCGATATTTTGCTGGTGGAGGGTCTTGCCTTCAGTTTGTAAGTAATGCAACCCGGGTGAAGCTCAGTAAAGCAAAGAGCAATGGAGCAAGTGATGCCTCCTGGCTGGTGACGCAGGGTTGAGCGCTGGAGAGGGCTGCATTTGATTTGCAACAGGTTCTAGGAGGCCTCTAGCCTTGCTGCATATTATAATCACCTGGGGGCATTTAAAAACTATTAATGACCAAATCACTTTTACTAAGAATACTCCTTCCTTTCCGACCTTTGGGCCTCGTTCTTTCTCATACCTTATTAAAGTGGTTCTCAACTGAAGGCAGATTTGCTTCCCTCTCCCCCTAAGGGTATTTGGAAAAGTCTAGAGATATTTTTGATTGTTTCAACTGGATGTGGGGATGGGGAGAGAAGGGGACTACTGACATCTGGTGGGTAAAGGCCAGAAATGCAGCTAAACCTGTAATGCACAGGACAGCTCCCAAAATAGAGAATTGTCAAAATGTCAGTAGAGGCAAGGTTGAGAAACCCTGCCTCCATCGACTTGCTAGGACCTCCAGCAAAATATGGAATAGAACAAATATTTTGTTCCAGATCTTAGTGGAAAAAATGTGGTCTACCGCCGCTCTGAAATATAATGTAAACTACATTTTTTTTCTGTAGATACCCCTTTTAAGATTGAGGGATGTTCCTTTTATTCTTAGGTTGCTCAATTTCTTTCAGAAGGCCTTTAACTATGAATTCAATTTCTTTAAATTGAATTCTACATAGATTTATCTGTTTCTCTCTGAAGGAGCTTTAATAGTTTTTCTCTCTCAAGGAATTTGCCTCTTCCATCAATGTCAAATTTATAAGCATAAAACTGTTTAGTTTCTTTTTAGTGCCCGTAGATTCTGTAGTGATATCCCTATTTTTTCCCTGATATTAGCATTTTATGTTTTTTTCCTTTTCCTGTATTAGTCTCTATTAGTTATTTCCCTGTCTCTGCTTTCTTTGGGTTCAAATTTCTCTTTTGGTTTAGGATAGAAGCTTAGATCATTGACTTGAGGCTTATTTATCCATGTTAGAATTTAATGCTATAAATTTCTGTCTAAGCACTGAGAGCTGTATCCCACACATTTTGGTAAGTTGTATTGTTAATTTTCATTAAAATAAAAATATTTTCTAATTTCCCTTGTAATTTGTTTATCCAAATATTGTGAGGATTAGCCACATATCATTTATTGATTACTAGTTTAATTTATTGTGGTTAAAGAACATAGTGGTATGATTTTAATACTTCAAATTTGTTGAAATTGATTTTATGACTCAGAATATTTTCTCTCAGTGTATATTTTAAGTTTCCTTAAAAGACAAACATATTTCTTTATTTTTACTAGAATTTTATCCTTCCGAGTACCCTGTCCAAAATATGTTATTTTAAAGCCAGTTTTCTAATGGTATTGCAAAACAAAACATGCAAATAATAGCTAAGACAATAAAACAAGTTTACATTGGTTCCTTGTTTTCTGGTCTTTTGTTCAAAGTTAATACCATAATCTGATTGCTTATTGGAAATTCCTGAGATGTGCTACTTCTGACCAGAATACTTATTTCTGATAAGCTTTTAGTTTTCCTGGATTCACTACTTTCTTCTACATGTTTTCTAGTCACAAATTTCACTCGAAAGTGAGTGTTATACATTTGAAGCAAAAAAACATCCGTAAAGCTCTAGTAGCTGAAGACTCAATATATTTTTGATTATTTCACTTCAAAAATCTTTGAAGAAAATCAGAGATGAAAGAAAATTGAATATATTAAAAATTAATAAGCATTAGCTTCAGCCAAAAAATAGAAAATTATGAAACTTATTTTTGCTAATTGGCTGTATGAAACCACATTTCAAAAGACTAATTTCTATGTTTACATAGAATTTGAGTTTAAGACTACACAATGCCATAGAACAATGGCCCTCTATAGTCTACCAAATGTGCCGCTTTTAGGAAGCGGACTAGTTTCCCTCCCCACCATGCTGATCGTACATGCATTGCAAATGTTCCTTCGAGCCATATCGGCTTTGGGTGTGAAATTAAACAGCAACTTCTCTTTACAGGAAACTTTTTCAAATCTTATTTATCCCTTCTCTCCACCAGCTTCCCTCCAGTTTACCGGACGTAGGACTCCTAAGTCTTCTTGATATAGCAAGTAATTTCGGTGACCGCCCCACGTTTCGGTGGGGCAATGCTGCTCAATAGATATGTCCTCCCCGCATTGCTGGTGCTGATGATGCGGCTGTCTCTCAGGTGTCACCATCACTCCTCTAAGAAATTGGGTCTGGGATTTGGGAAAGCAACCTTTTCACAGCTCAGGTTTAAAATAGCAGTTCTGCTTCAGATTTTTTTTTTTTCTTCAGTCCAGCAATGACAGTAGGAGAAAACCCTAAAGAATTTCTCTTTCTTTAGACTTCAGCCCCATTATGTCACACATGCTCCCACCTCCAGGCCATTGTATTGGTATTCCTTCTGCCTGGGTGTGATCACAAGGTTCATTCCCTTCCCTTGTCAATTCTCCGAATACTACCTACTGAACAAGGCCTTTCCTAACCACCCCGTTAAAATTGCACTTCACCTAGGATTTTTTATCCTCCTTCCCCATATTTTTCCCTCTCTACAACTTAACTTCTAATATTTTATAATATATGTATTTATTGATATTGTTTTTGTTAGCCTCTTTTCTGGAAGATAAACATTATGACAACTGGGATTTTGTCTGTTTTATTCACGTTGAATCCAAAGTGCCTACAATAGCACCTGACATCAAATAGATGCCATTAACTATTTACCAAATGAACAGCCCTGGAAAGAGAAACTTCTCATTGTTGCCTTGCCACACACACAAGCCCCAGGTCCCCACACCATCATCCACCTCAGGCTGTAAGGGAACAGGGCCCACCTACCCATGCCAGGACGTAACCTGAGACACGCGTGCATTTCATTTCTCCAGAGAGAGGGTAAGAATTCCTCAGCTTGCTCCTCCACGACTCCCCTTTCCTCAGAAGTATTACTTCCTCTCCCCAACCAGCCACCCCCCATCCCACTGCCAGACCTAATTTCTACTTTACTGACGCTCCCTATTCCGCCCCAACTCCTATTTTGTGGGGGCTATAAAATTAATTAAATGAGGAGGCCATTGACTGAGATGGCTCTAATGCCATAGGGGCCTACATAAGCAGACTAAAATCTAAGCCCATAAACGTCTCAAGATGACAAAATTGAAACCTAAGGACAACCAGTCACAAATAGTCAAAGAGGCTTTAAGCTAGAGCCTATCAATAATTTCCTTGCTTGGCTTTCCGCTTTATCTGTAGGTCTCTCCTCGAATTCTTGCTGGTGGAATGCTCCTAGCCACTTCTGGTTGGTTTGTCATTGCCTGATTCCAGTTGATTTTGGTTAAATAAAATTCTAGAACTTTTCACATGCCTCTGTTTATCTTTTAACAAGGCTCAGGTTTTATATGTACTGTATGATATTTAAAATCTTTAGTAATTATGTAACCATGAAAAAGTTGTCTAATTTTGACTACTACTTAATGAGGATGAATTAAGAACTGTTAAATTCATATTTACTTGTGTATGAAAGGATTTAACCTTAAAATTAATCGAGCAATTAACTCTCATATCGCATTTGAATAGAATGTCAAAACAAAAAAGTATTTCGAAAAGAGATGGATTTTAATGACGAAAGGCAGCATTAGCAGAAAAGCTGTTCCCCCCCCCCCACCCCAGAGGCTTTTAAAAACATACAAAAAGTAAAGTTTCTCTTAGAAAATGACACTTTGGAGTTAATGGTATAAAGTCACATTGGCTAAAGAAGGAAAAAACAAACTTTGAAAGCTTTCTTAACATTACTGCAAATACACACCTCTTCTGAATGCAACACACAGAAAGGAACATAATCTCAAAGGCATCACAGCTTTCTTCTCTGGCATATATATAGAACAAATTTGGCTACTGGCTCCTGAATTATAAAATATTTTAAGTCCCCTACTTTGTGAATAGCTTTTCACCTTAAAAAAAAAAAGTCATATAAAAGGATTTAAATCAGTTTCCAGCAGAGCTAATAATGGTCCACAACAAGAGTTGAGGTTATTTTAAAGCATTAACACAAGAAAATTCCTGTTTAAAAGATTTCAAACCAAGACTAGGCATTGAAAAATAGTCATATGGCTGACGTCAATCTTCTAAAGTCAAACGTACACAAATAAAACTCCTTTTTTTTTTTTTTTTTTGCCCCCATAACAGCTCCATAATGTTTGTTGGTTTGTTATTTCCTACAAAAATCAGTTCACTTGCTGGAATCCCACCCCAGGAACCATCCTGTGAATGTGGGCGGCTCGTAGCCCTGTTTTATGATAATAATTGGCGTCCTCTTGTCTCTTCCAGAAGGGTCTGTCTCAAGGTACATTTTGGCTAAAAAGAGGTATAAAGACATATAAATTCAGTTAGTTTTCATTTAACTGTAGAATGAAAACTTTTCCAATAAAAGTAATACATTAAATTGTCTTTGCCCCAAGTAGGTAAATGCTGCTTATTATGACTGATTCCTTATAGATTTCTCTCCTGCTGTGAAATGTGCCATGAGAGTTTCATTATTGCCTGAAAAAATTCCAAACTGTATGAAATTATCCTTATGGCATAATTATACTAATTTTTTTTCAATAACAAAAAATTGTACCAGAAAGAACACCAGTACTTAAAAGGAATTTTAAAATATTCTATGTTATCACAATTATGGAGGTTTCACTATTTCTATGTAAGTGAATTTAAATTTTTCAGAATAATTGACATCTAGCTTACCAGACTTCAGAGATTCTGACTTCTCAACTTCATTGGCATCTTTGCCAATCCAAATAAATATCTGAAAAATGAAATGATAATAGTATGTACTGTTCGGGGAGTGTTGACTCAATGCAGTGTTCTACACACATTGCTAATTGAGTTTCACAACAACCTCAGAAGTTAGAAATGTAGAGACAGAAGAGAGACGTTCAACCACTTTTTCAATGTTTACACTTATTAGGAAATATCTAAACTTACATACAGTGAAATTTGACTCCAGATTTTATGTTCTGATAGTTTATGTATAAATATATGTATAAATTTCTCAAAAACAATTTTTCATTTTTTTTTTCACTCACCCTTATGGAGTGTGTAAGGCAATCATTATTTCCATATTATTATGCTGGAGGGGGCACATTCAGCTTGTTCGTGGGCACCCCAGATTCCCTTTATTAACCCCTGACCAAAGTCTCATGTTGTCTTACAGTATTGTGTCTAACAACACTGGTAAAAGTATAATATTTTGCATTTAAATATGGAAGTTTTCTTTTAAACTTATATAATTACACTTTTTATACCTATCCTTCTCCTTGATAAATGTGTAAGTTGGTACTTTAATGCTGAAAAATTCTCCCTGAATTACTTTATATTTAAATCTCTTTAAAAATCACTTGTTGGCAGAGAAATTTGGTCAAATTAGTTTTGATTGTGCTCTAATTCAAACTGAAGGTGCTGGAATATTTGCTTGGAGGGCATAGAACAAATCATGACAGCATGGTAGTGTAAATAAAAAGTACAAGGTATAATAGACCTACATAACATTATGTTAGTTTCAGGTATACAATATAATGATTAGATATTTGTATATATTGCAAAATGATTGCCGCCACAGTAAGTCTAGTCAACAAGAAGCGAAGGTATAATATAACTGAAAGACTTAGCAATTAAGAGGAGACCTGAAAGTAACAATTTCTTTGTTTGACTCTAAGAGAAAGCCAAATTCACAATTGTTCTATATCGTTTAGTTTCTAATATGTTTACTTTTACTTTTCACTATTGTTAGTTTACATAGAAGTTAAAAACAAAACAAAATAAACTGACAGATGTGCCACATCAAATGACCATTAATTTTCTCAAAAAGAAAGATATATATATAACAGTGACATACTTTTTTTCTAGATTGAAAACTATTCTGTGTCTGCTTCTTTCTCAGGGGAGAGGTATCCTTTGACTTCTTGTCAAATTTGAAGAGAAATTCTGAATATTTCAGTCTCCCACACAGCATTTTCCCCTGTTACACCCCCAGTTATGGTACCCACTAATGTATTTATTAATTAAATGAATGGATGAATAAGTTAAGAGTATGTGAATTCTACAAAGAAATGAAAAATAGAAGTTTTTCTTTTCTTTCTTCTTCCTTTTTTTTTTTTTTTTTGCCTAGAACTATGCAACCAAAGATGATAGCCATGGAATTATTTCTGCATTAAGATATAAACTTGCCACATATATCAGTTTTGTTGTTTGCCAAAATGTGTTGTGTCTCTTTTAAAGCCACAGGCCCATTTATTATTAGACTTGCCACTTCTCAAAGCAGGTTTTGTCAGCTCCCAACTATAAGTACACTCTTTCGTTATGAACAAAATATAGTTTTACCTGTTCCCAAGCATCTAGTAACATGACATCATCTTCTGCTAAATCATCCTGGGTGAACTCTCCTGGAACCTCTTCGATCTGAAATGCATAAAAACACTTTATGACCAAATGGTAAAGTAGTAATTTTCTTTAATATGTATGATAAAAATGCCTTATATATTATTATTTTGGAGTACAGCAAAAATAAAATTTGGTAGTCATTTTTTCATTCCTTTTAGATAATGCAGATTTAAAATAATTGTTTATATATGTAGTCAGGTACCACAAATGAATGGTATCTTATTTTTAGAATGATCAATATAAACACTGCATTTGAGTACCTTGTATAGCCCATATACCGTCAATCTGACCACAATTCTCTCCACTTGGAGTTCCTTATGATAAGTTGCTTCACAGATTTATGTTGCCTTGCTAGTCTCTAAAGCCATTTGTTTATGGTCTGGGTATTAAATTGTTTTTCATTTTGTAGGTCAAGATTACTTTAATAAAATTAATAGGTCTGGCCATTTTATAAATCAACAATTTTCAGTAAGATGAAATTATAATATTCCATATGTGAAGTTATTATTTTTATTTTAAATGGGTTAAATTATGTTCTCAATAGTAAATATTAAAGGATAATAGGAGGGTTAGTTTAATGCAGCCAGTACCAGTGCATTAATCTAAAATTCAGTATTTTCAGAGAATTCTGGATAAAATCCCCCAATTATTAGGAAAGCATGGTAGATTGGATTTTGGTTCCCAACTCTTCACTTCTTCCCTCTGCTATGTGATTTTGCAGGATAGTTGAGTAGGCGAAGTTGGCTGTAACCTTGGCCATGTCACATTAGCAAATGCGACTCAGCAGGGACCCTCTTCTGATCCTGAACTGTCATGGGAAAACAGGCATGAACCCAACCTGCAGCTTGAAGGAGAACCTCTCAGCTACCCCCACACCTAGATGAACTTGGTCTCAGGCACCCTGCAGCCCCAGGGCATGACAATACATATTTATTGTAAACTAATGGTACTGAGATTATTATACTATAAATAAACAAAGAAAAAATCCTAACCATTTACATAGGGCAACAAATTTGTTTATATTACCTTTTTACAAAACATTTTTCAATCACATAAAGATTAAAAATGCAAAAACCTTAAATGTCATTTACTTTGTCCCACCCACTGTTCTAATCCTTTATATGCAACAACTAATTTCATATTTATAATAACCCTATTATTATAAATAGGATTAGGCCCCTTTAACAGATGAAAAAACTATAACACAGAGAGGGCAAATAAACAGCCTAAGGATCAGACAGCCAGTAAATATGACCAAGTAAGTAATATTGCACAACAGGCAGATTAATTCTAAAATCTGTGCTTTTAACCAATAGGCTCTGCTGCCTTGTATGAATCTAAGTGTCTAAAGCCTGCATTCTGGCGGTGATGAGATGGAACACTTGCTGGTGACATTCTTTTATCTTAAATGATGAAGAGAGTAGAAGTTCCAATTATCAAGAAAATGAGTAGATGCAGAGGAAAAGCATATTTCTCTTAAATACACACATGTCAAAAAAACAAAACAACAAAACAAAACAAACAAAAACAAAGACTAATAGATTTTTTAAACCTGACAGAACCATAGGCATTATTTTTATAAAATACAACTTCACTTAAATCAAACATGTTACTTATAGCAATATTAGAAGTACTACTAATAACAAATTATACAAGCATGTGCTGAAAAAAAAGTTGTTTGAATGCAGTAGTAAATTAGCAGTCAAAAGAGCAAAGCTACAGATTTTTCTGATGACAAGTTTATAAAATACAGGGATTTTCTGAAAAGTAGGTGAGCAATTGCAGTGACCAACAATGATATATTTATCACAATTTACCATTTAAATTTTTAATTTTTAGTTCAAATCACTTATACTTCAAGCCTGGTTTGTACATTAGCAATTTCTTCTTCAAAGTATTTTTATTTCTAGCAAGCATGTACTGGGAAAATACTCAGGAAATTTTCAGGTGTAGATTTGAAAAAATAAAAGCTTGTATTCACTAGGATGTAGTAACAAAATCCTTAGCTTGAATTTTATATAGGAAAGAAATTTGTTCTTTAAACGAAAAATTTATGCAAGAGCCTACCCTGTCAGAGAAAGCAGGACTTTTATGGTTAAACTGAGATAAGGGGCTGAAGTCCAGAATATTTCAGAGGCCTGTATAAAAATGACTCTTGTACATAGATACTTTAACTTCAGATTTCCTGGAATTCAAAGCCTGTGAATTACTCTGAAATAAAATATTCCTGCTGATTTCAGTTAATTTGCAGGCGTGTATATAGTTTCCTGTGATTTTTGCCCAATGATCATATTTCCATAATATATTTTATTCGGTCAAGATTGTGAAACTTTTTATTACCCTGGGAAATTGAAGTGTAAAACTTACATCGTTTGATCAGAAGCCATCACTGTCACCACAAAGAGCATCAAGTAATGGAATTAGCAAATCAAACCACATACATATTCATATGGCAACTCCTACATGCTGACGCAGGAACAAAGTAGCTGATATTTTCAAGAGTAGCTTGATTTATATAGTACACTACAATATTTCTATGCTTTCACATCCATTACATCATTGACTCTTAAAACTACCCTGTGTAGGGTATATTCTGTGGTTTACAGGTAAGCTAAAACTGAGAATCAGAGTGGTAACATAGCTGGAAAGCATCAGAGCCAACAGAAGAATGTGTCTTCCAATACACTTACAGTGAATCTTCCAGACTTGTTAGAGCAGGCAAAAAGCCGAGGTGGGTGGTCTTCAGCCTTAGTTTCTAACAGTGGAGAGGTCTGGTAGTCTTTCTTCCCTCCAAGGGAATTCCAAAACTCCTCTGTGGAAAACACACTGAGTTACCTGATGCATCTCAGAGGTACGTGGTTGGTTTGCTCTACATTAACAAGTAATATTATCTTACTCTGATTTTAATATTAACAAATTACTTAAATACAGCAGGTACCATCACTCACTTTTGCAACTAATGGAAGGATTCTTAACTCTCTATAATCTTTACAATGTGATTATTTATGGAAAACGAAATAAATTACATGATTAGCAATCATAGCAAATAGAAGTCTAGTTAGTGACCTGGACTTAGTACACACCTGGTTCCTCTCCTTCCTGAATCCTTGTAGTTTTGCACTTGAGCACATTTGCCACGTATGTAGCTCCTTTCTCTTCTCCTGGCTAGCACCTTTTCCTATCCAGGTGTAGCCATTGTTTTGTTGAAGTTTCAGGACAAAAACATCATTAGAATTCAACGAATTCGCATCAACATCTACCTAGAGTATGAAGAAAAATAACACAATGATTCAAATTCATGTCTAAGAAGGCTGTGACAGTGACAACCCATCCATAGCCTTCTGTCCTGATCCGAGGAAATTAATTCCAGGTGGCACTGGGACACCACTGCGACATTAAAACCATTAGAGGGGGAGCACCTTGCTCTGTGCCGCTCTAATGCTGAACCGCCTGCAGACAGTAGCACAAGGCTCTAGGAATAAAGTTAGCCAAACGTAAGTGATGAGTAACAATGATCATAGTCAAAGAGACCATACGAACAAGGATAGGTTATAATTAAAAAACAAATACATAAAGAGGGCATAATATTCATAAATGACACACGTAAAGCAAAGGTATTCATTTTTCTCTCCCCGGCTTAAGATACCATTTATCAAATAAGTGAAGGCACACCTAAAAATCATAAAACAGGGACTGGAGTCCAACGCAGGCAAAGAGATAATAATGAGGTTCGCTAAAAGGTTCTCCAGGTTTAGATAAATTATAGCTCAAATTATGAAAGACTGTTTATGGGGGGATAAAAACATAGTACTGACAAGCCCCCTTTTTTTTCAACCAGGCACTGTGGACAGTGTCTAGGATTGGCCAGGAGAACACAGTTTGGCTCTATGTGGGCACAGAGGAGTGAAAGGGACCCAAGTGGTCCATGCTCTGGGTAGGGAGTGAGGCTAAAGGTGGAACCTCTGGGTAGGGACCAGCATGTGCAGAGTCTCAGACTTGGCAGTGAGCCTGAGTGTGTGAGATGGACTCATGTCTGACTGAATCTATGACCTTGTGATTTTGTGACTGTGTCAGTCTCTGTGAGAATGCCAGTGACTCTGACTGTGAAAGTATACGCATGACTTTCTTCATGAACGTGGGACTCAACGTGATATGCGCCATGAGAGAAGAAGAAAACAAGAGTGTGGCATTGAGGCCAAGAAAGTGTTTCAAGAAGCAGCTGGTGATCAGCTGTGCCAAGTGATGCCGTTTGGCCAACTGCGCTGAGCTGCTAAATAAAGACCTCAGCTTTGTGGAGAGCTGAATTTCACCAGGCTTGACAGGACTCTGTCCCCAGAGGGAGCACTACAGGAAGAAGAAATGGCTGTTGGAAGTTTTAAAGATATTCCAGGGGTTGATAATATTCAGCATGTGGCTATTGTCCTCATTCAGTAGGAATGAGACCTCCTGGACCAAGTTCATATAAATTAAATGGGATGGAAAGTTACAGAAATCATGACTTCAAATTTCTAATCCAAATGTCTTCTCATTGATACGAAGAAAAAAGCTTGGCTGAAAGAGAGATGGGCGACGAGAGGCTCATGATCAGATTGGTATGGGATCAGGGATCAGGGAAGCAGTTCTAAAACAGAAAATTATAAATCTTTAGCATTCTGGGGGATGAAAACAGAAAGCCCTAAAAACAATGATTTTGATTAGTACATTTCAGAAAGGCTAGGAATGCGAAGGCCAGTTTGAGAAACCCAGGAAACTAAAGGAATTGCGGAACTGCATTGCAGGCAGTCTACCACGTCTCATAAAAACGTGTGCACTGGGAAGAGAATAGGAATGTAATGATTCTCATTGCCTGTTTCCTCTGAAATCAACTGAGATACCCATAGATGAGAGTTAAACCATCTTTTAATTTGATAGATTAAAAAAAATTGTCATAATTGAACACATGAGAATCCATGCATAGAATATTCTGTGAGATCAATACATACGACAGCATTTACTACAGGACTGAACGAGATCACTATGAAGAGTGTCAAGACTGATCCTGGAAGCACTCAAATGCTTAGAGGACAAGCAGAGGAGGAGAGTCCAGAAAATCTAGCCCTAGAAGGGCGGCCCTGAGGTTTGGAAGAAATCCTGGTAAATGTGGCATTTCAGAAGCCCAGTTTTTCAAAAAACAGGAGAGGGTCTGTGGAAATGTAAATGTGACGTTATGAAAAGTGAGACCAGAGAAATGGTGAAGGCAGGAAATTGAAAAACCATTTTGGTTGCATGGCGGGAATAGATAGATACCTGAGTGAAATGGCTTTAGAGAGAATAGGCTTAAAAAAGAGATGGTGAATAAGTGAAGACACTGTTTGAGGATTTGTGGAGTTAAGGAGGGCAGGTAAAGGATGTTGCTGGGAGGGTCAGGGTCAAGGGAGAGTTTTTAAAGAAAGGATGGCGGTTCCTTTAAGTCATGTTTGTACTCTGAAGTAAATGATCCAGGACAGAAGAAGAAAATAATGTTACAGAAGAGAAAGAAGATCATTGCCTACAACAATGAAGAACTAAAAGTGGGATAAGAACTCAGGACAGAGCGAAATCCAGAAAATTCTTTAGAAAGCCCAGAGGGCAGGGGGATCCCAGACAGAAGTTGGCAGTGGGTAGAGGTTGCAGGAATCTAGCCTTAAATAGGAGTCACATTTTATTTATGTAATAAATATGTATTATTTATCAACATATACTTTATATAAACATCACGATTTATTTTTAATTTATGGGTAAGAATAGGTTGGTACTGACTTCTAAAGTAGTTTAGCATTTATATGTAAACAACTATTGTAAAACATTTATTAATTGTTAAATATGAATAAATTAACAATTAAAATTTATTTTAAAGTCAGGAAGGAGAATATTTATGTACAGATGCAGACAAGTTGGTGGGGAGATAAGAAGGTAATTCTCATGTGATCACATTTATGTTCTCTGTGAACTCTGATTCAGTCATCAGTAGAGAGCAGAGATGTTGGAGATTTGGAGAGAGAGGAGAACCTGAAGGGTGTGATAGAGGGAGAGGGTTCATGGATTTAAGTATGAGACTGGAGAATTGCTGAAAAATGCATCCCGGAGTAAAGGAGCTAGGACAAGAGATGGCTGTCAGAGATTAGGTGTCTGAAACACATGTCTGAGGTGCTACAGTTATTGCCAATGGCGAGGTTTATCATAGACCCATGTGAGTGTGAGGTGAAATGGAGTCAAGGACAAGATCATTGGATAAGAGAAGCTAGAGTGATGAAGATAGTAAAGCAAAGGCTGAAGCCACCAAAGACTAAGAAGGGAAAGACTGGCAGATCAGTAGATGCAGCACAGCGAGCTGGGGGAGGGACAGTATGATTAGGAGAGACATCAAAGAGGCAAGGATGAGCAGGGAGGGTAACCCGATCACCCCATCACTGGGCACTGGGAAAAACGATTTCTATTTAAGACAGCTTTATGGGAGTCAGTGTCCTCAGAAAACAGTAGAGCATGAAGGAGGTGGTGGCTTAGGAAACAGGTTGTAGACGGAGAGATGTATGACCCACCTGGTTTTCAGGGCTCAGCTGAATAGCTTGTGTGGAAAGGAAAGATTGGCAAATGGGTCCATGTTAGAGGATATACAGAGCGTACGGGGCAGTTTTAGGAGACTTGGATTTCAGTAGTGACTGAGGCGACTGGGATATGAGGTGTGACAGATCATTTCATTCTAGAGGTAAAAGCACTCAGACATTTAAACCCGCATCTACTGGCCTCACTCATACCCTACCTGGAGGTCTTCTCATCTTATGACACCATGATATGGGGTTTAATTTCTTTCAGAGCTGCTGTCAGGCAGCTTATCTGGCCAGTTGAGTTATAATTCTGGCCCAATGTAGTGAAGCTTGCTTCCCACATTCATTACACTTGTACAGACAAGGGCCTTCCCTCTCAAATTTCCCCAGCGTAGTCAGCTGATCGTCACCATCATCCATCTTCCCCTCAGCCTTCCAAGATAGAGCATAAGCCACCTCATGGCTTTGACAGCTTGATTTCTTACATTATTCTTAAAATTCATTTGTTTTGGTATAATGCAGTTGAAAAACGTGAGAGACCTGATATCTGGAACGAATTTTTTTTTTTTTTTTTGTGAACACTGGATTAATTATAGAACTGAAGGGAGTTTGTTTGCCAATTTTTAAAAGACTAATACTTCATGGCTCAGGTTATTTAATTGAATGCATGACATACCTCCACAATTCTCGTGATAGATGCCAGGTTTCTCCGGACTTGAAAGAGGCGTGTAGGGGGAGCGGGTACCTGACCTCCTTTCTTTGATGTTCCATTCTTGTAAATAATGAGTGGTTTGTCTTTGAACAAACTCAGCAGATGTGCAGGTTCTTTTCCCTGGGAGACTCGGACCTAAGGGGCAGGGTGATAAAAAAAAGAAAATAAAGGGTGTTATGAATGAAGTCTGTATTTGAAAATGTGTTTTTATTTTTCTTTTTGAAAACCAAACAAAAAATAAACCACGAGTCAAGAGCCGGAAGAATAACAATGAACAGAAAATGTAGGTTAGTGATGATCAAGCACAGTCTTCTCACTGACGTAAGAATCGCTTGTTACTCCAGACCAAGAGCTCCTAACCGCCTTCTCTCAGGAGAAACAGCATCATTCCGTACCACTTTCTGCTTCCTGAAAGCATAGAGATGGAGTCTGTACATCTACATCTCCAAAAGGGAGCAAGCAAGGTGCTGATGTAGGCCATTTTTTACGAAGAATCCTTTTTTTTCAATACCACCTACACTTTACAGATGTTTAGGGATATACTTGTTTCTCATGTGTTTTGTATCTTGTTCAGAAAATTAAGAGATGCTCCTTCAGATGCTGCCACAAAAACAAACAAACAAACAAACAATGCAAAAGCATATTCATTACTTCCACATCCCTACAACTGAGATGAAAAAATAATTGTAAATTCATCTAGAGATGGATAGATTTCTATCTAAACATCAAAAACTGGCAAAAATAAAATATACTTCATACTTTTTAACTTAATTTTAGAAATGTTAATAATAGATTTGCTTATCATAAGCACTTTAAAAAATATATTACAAAGGCTTTTCGGAATAAGGAAATTGAAGAAAAAAATGATAAATTATTTAATTTCACCTATTAGCTTAATACCAGATATTGGATTAGAAATGAATTTCCTATTTCTTGCATAAGTTTTTGATGCATTTTTTTTTACATAAGGTTTTCAAATATTGTTCTAGTTCCCTATTGTTTTCAATTAATCTATCCTATGCTAAAATTGAACTATTTCATCTACTCTGGCGTGTCTTGTTAAGGAAGCCAAATGAATGGGAATGTTGATGCATACATCATTGTGGGGAGGACTAAGGGAGCATTGAAAATAATTTTGCAGATCTTTCAATTAGCAAACATTCAAATAAGTAAGTAGCAAATTATAAAAATGTCTTTTGAGTGACAGTCCCAAAGCCCAGGTGGGGTGAGGTTAGTTAGGAGTACCTAAAACATTCGCTGGCTTGGCATTTCCCATAAACTTGACAAAACTTCAATTGCTAATTGAAAAGGGGCCACTGGTTAAGACCCACTCTACTTGTGAAATGAGAATGAGAGAGAACTGAAGAATTGTCAATACTGTTAATATACTCACAAAAGGATGTTTAAAACAGCAATCAAGGACTTGAGTTATTTTTGCATTATTATAAACTACTGCCATCTAGTGATAAAACTAAACATTATCATTTCATTGTCAATTTAGGATTCAACTGGTTAACAATGGAAATTCATCCACGGGGTAGCTCAATATTTTACTATGAAACATGGAATTTATAAGGTATAATAAATATCTTAAAAGTTTTTATATAACTTGGTAAGGAAAGTTAAAGATCAATTAAATGGCATAGATGATGTCAGTTCTTAGCTAGAACTGTTTAATTCAAGAAATGAATATAATACTTCATTGTGAAAGAGTTCAGTACATTCTAAAAATTAAATTTTAAGAATTTGTTAATTAACAATTGACATAATTTTTTTTGAAAGTTAATATGAACCTTTAAATCTAGATCTAAGTTGTATTATAGTATATTCATTAACAAGTACCAAGATGGAAATAAAGCCAGCTAGGAGACCAAATCCAGCCTCCACATCTTAGGTTTTATGTACTAAAGTACCTGATCACCTATTTATTTAATTATCACCTTTAAAGAAGAAATTACACATCTATAGATTTACAAACAAAACAAAAAACTTATACACCACATAGAATCTTAGCTTACTTGGCATCAGGAATGCGGAAGTTAAGACAAATTCCTGGGAAGGGAACTTAATACTGCTGTGTCAGAACTGCCATCACACTGGCCAAATGAGCACCTGCTTTCAGTCTGAACACGCATCTGGAGGATGCTTTTCCCAACAGATGGGAACAGACTCCGCCTCCCCCAAACCAGCTAGAGAAAACAGAGAGGCAAGTAGAAAATGCCCAGGCAGTAAGAGCTGCTCCAGCTACGAAATGAAGATGAGAGGTGGGAGAAGAGCACCAGGGGGAGCTTGCTGTAAGGCCCAGGAACAAGCCAGTGCCACTCCTGGGGTGAAAAGAGGAGGAGACAGACACACTGGAGCATGCTGAAGGGAAACAAAGTCTCCTGGAAGTCTGCATTTAACATTACACACTAAGAAATTACAACGAGCAAAGGCCAAGAATTTCCTGTGGTTACTAATAAGGGTCCTGACACGAGCAGCGATGTTCCACCAAAATACAAAGGAGGAGCAGCTGAGCTTGAGAAAAGAGGAAGGAAGGTCAAACCAGGCTGGAAATGGTTCCTTCGACACAATGAGGGGAGCAGAACCAGACACTGATACTGGAGTCCCAGTGTATGACACTCCAACTTTATAATAAATCAACGCATTATTTCCCTCTCACCTCCTTTCTCTATTTGTCTCTATATATCTACGTTAATATCAGTATATCTATCTACCCATCTATCTATATTACACACAGATATATGAAAGGTTAACTCATCTATATATCTATATGCACTACATACACACACCCCTCAAAAGAACTCATTTATATAAAACTGTCATCTAGAATTTGTTTTCAGTAATTCTCAACAGATTTTTATTTTCAGAAATACCCAAAGAATCCATCTCTCTCCTCCCTTCACACTATTCTCTCCTTTCTCTTCTCTTCTCTCTTCTCTTCTCTCATTTCCTCCTACATAATTCCCCCCCTTCCCTCCCCAGCCCTCCATCCCCTTTCTTGCTCTTCTCTCCCTTCTGTCCCCTCCCCTCCTCTTTCTCTTCTCTTTTTCCCTCCCCTCCACCCCCCCCTCACTTTTGGGTGCTACACTTTATTTCGGCTGAGACTCTACAACCTCTTATCAAGGTTTATTTCAGTTTTCCTATGCAAAATATAACTTACATATGTTTCTGTTTAGGAGTACATAAAATATCATTTTTTTTACTATTAATTAGAATTATTAATTTGTGTTTGTTCTACACTGCTGCATTTAATTCTTATTGCTGCTGTAACAAATTATCACAGTTTTACTGTAAATAATCACAGATTTATCTTATAGTTCTGGAGTTGGGAAGTACTCAATGAGTATCACTGGACTAAAATCAAGGTGTCACAGGACTATGTTCCTTTTTGAAGGCTCTGGGGGCGAATACATTTCTTTGTCTTTTTCAGCTTCTAGAGGTTGCCCATAGTACTTGGCTGGGGTGGGAGCTTCCATCTTTAAAGCTGGTTGAATCTCTCTCATGCTGCCTCCCTGTTTCACTTACAAGGATCCTTGTGATTATACTTGATCTTCCTAGTAATCCTGGATACTCTTTCTATTTTAAGAAATGCTGGTTACCAACCTTACTTCTACCACCATTCTTAATTCCCCTTTACCTAGTAATATAATACTTTCACAGGTCCTGAGGATTAGGATGCTGACATCTTTGCAGGAATGAGGATGGGGGAATAATTCTGCCTTTAGCACTTCTGTTTAATAATAGCTGGAAGTGGTAACTCAAACAGTTTTAATGTCAAGTGACAGTCATTGACATATGTGATTTTAAAGGAAAATTCTATTGGACTCTTAGATCTATTAATGGTTTATTTTGTATTTTGTTGTTTTTATTTTGTTTGTTTCCTCTTTCCTGAAGCCTGAGAGAACTAGTATGGCATGAGAATAGGAATATTTGTATTCCAACATGAAAACAAAGGTGCATCTAGAAAATGCCAAATTCCCATTCCAATTTGGGAGGAGGGCTTTCACTAGCCACTGGGCTATCAAAACTTTAATGTCCATGAGTCGTGGGAGTAAAAATATTCCCACCTGCACAGCCTGTCCTCCAAGGGACCTGTCCAACTGAACGGTCAGGAATGCAGACGTCGTCAGCTCATCTCTCGTGGCATTTGCTCCTTGCCTGGAGGAACAAACGTAAAATAATTAGCCTGTATTTAAGTTTTAAGACCTTCTAATGTAGGTATTTCAAGCAGAAACTTAAGTTACTATAAAAGATCAAGAAGAACCACCTGTTTTAACATGATATGGCTGTAGAAGCTATCGTTTTTTGCAAGTACTAATGTTAAGCCATGAATTGTCCTGGATGTTGTCTAGAACTATATGTGGTGGGTATCTTTATTTCCATTTTATAAGTAAAGAAATTGAGGCTTAGCTCCTTACTTAACTTAGATAAGGAATCAGTTCTGTCTGGCTTCAGGTTGGAGCTGCCAATTTTGGGATAATGAAAATAATTGATTAGGAGAATCTGAGCCAAATCTACTAGGCTGGATATTAGAGGCATTTGATTGTTCCAAGAATGTTTGGTGAGCATACTACCAAATGCCGGAGCCCAGAAAAATCAACAATATTATCATCAGAAGTAGGCAATGGAGAGGCCCCATTTTGTCATTCTAGCATTTCCTGAAAGGAATTAATAAAACTATAAGAGTGGCTAAACTACTAGTGACCCAGACAAGGGTCAATAAATCAATTTGTCCGGTTCATTTGCAATTTTCCTTTCTAGGGTAGCTTGTAGCTATAACTCCAATCATTAGCTTAACCTGTAAAGCAACCTTTGGGAGATCTGCCTGTTTGATGAATTTTTGTGTGGGGGTGGGGTAGAGGGATAGGGGTTGGGGGACCCAGCAAAGCATTAAGAATTGTTTGTCTCAAGCCAACTCTCCTCTCCCATCTCTGACAAGCAGTTAGCAGGAAAAATACTAATCCCAGAAAGGATTTTGAAAGTTGACCATATATTTTCTTGTGAAACCTTGAAAGTGACCTGTTCCATACCCAGGACAAATGAATAATAACCTCCTACCCAGGGCACCACACATACACACACATAACAAAACATTGAGTACTGGGAACATGTCTTATTTATCTCAGAATATTTCATTGCACCAACAGTCAAATGATTGATATGAAAATGTTTCACAGAGGAGTATGAAAAGAAAAACAAAGAAAAAGCACATGTTCATGGCAGGCACATTAAAAGAAAATTTTTAAAAACATGCTTTCCCTAATAAAGACACCCATGAATACTAATAATCAAAATTTTCCATGAGCCCATAATGTTAACACACACTTCTCTGAGCCCCTAGGAGCACAGGATGGGAAGTAACAGCATAACAGCAGGGCCTGTTACCACCTGTCATTCCTTCATCACATCTGCAGCTTCCTGGCTATATCTCCATTTTGCTTTCTTTCTACAGGAAGTAAAATCAACCAATAGACAATACCACAAATTTTTGTCTCCATTGTATTCCTCCCCCAAATATTTGAACCAGCAAATGTGAAAACTTTTGGCTTTGGACATGCTTAATAAATACTTCACTACTTATCTCGAGCCCGTCTTCTTCTTCCTGTGCACACGGCCATGCTCCCATCCAGACAGATTCAAACCAATTTGATTTATGGATCTATGACCCAGGGGTCAAGTACTCCACTACAATCAAGACATAACAAAGCTGCTCTTTGCTTCTAATTTTGAAATCCTATGCTTAGGGGGTAATAAACCAATCTACTTCGACATGATTTCTTTATAAACCTGTAGTACTCATTGCTCATTAAACACAAATACTACATGAAAATGAATTTACTGCTTCAAGAGGTTCTTCATTCCTATTGTTCAATTTCCATTACCTGACATTTTGGAAAAAAGGATCACTACTGAAATTATTTCTCTCCTATCATTCTAGAATACAAATAGTTTTAGGAATAAGAAGACAAGTTTGGATATTCAGATGCTGATTTAATTCTAATATTTCACCTTTAACTCTGCCTACTGGACTTAACCCATTTACATTCCTGCATCGAAACTATCACAAAAACCAGAAACTTGTTTAATTTGAAAGCCAGTTTTTAAGAGATCTGCTTATTTTCTAAATGCGTCTTCACTACCTTTATGGAAGCTTTGGAAGGTCACAAACCACATATTAACGAAGGCAGTATTTAACATTTGTGATATTGTAACCACACACAGATTTCCCTTCTTTAAGATAGCTTTTTCTCTGATTCAAGCAAGCTCTGTGGCACTGTGACTCACTTGCTTTTTTCCACCCTTATTCTTCCGCCTTTGTAGGTCTATTCCCTTAATCATTAAACCTTAGGACAGAGGTTCCAGCCAGTGACAAACATTTTCAGAATCAAGCCTCAGGTCTATCGATCATGACAACAAGGATAAACGAAGGATAACATCTTGGCTTCAGGTGTGTTTCAGCCCCAGACCCATTGCAGCGAAACAGCCCCACTGACCACTTTCCCACAGGACCAGATGAGATGACGCCATGGCTGATTCTAGAACCAGACATGATGATGAATTACCCCAGTCTCATCCAATCAGTAGTGCCCAAAACCCACTCCCTTAGTTTGACTACTGACTAACGATTTTGCCCTAAGTAATATATCCTCTCGAGACACCTGGGGCAGGTCTTTGAGCAGTAGTTCACCTGTATTCCAGGACTTGCAACTCTCTAAAGTAAACCTTTAGTTTTGTTTGTTTATTTGTTTTTTTGTTTTGTTTTTTTGCTGTAAAATCTGTACATGTCTCTTTGGATAAATTAGATGCGTGCAGGCAAATGGAACTCTTTGTTCCGGTAACGATATTAAGTAGCAAAGACCCAGAAAAGGACTCTCAGTATCTAAACTATATTCTTGATATCACGAAAATTCATAATTCTCATCATAGAAACATTGAACATACCAAATTGAAAAAAAAAAAAAGGAAAACTAAATGACCTCCTCTGCCACCCTCAGTCTTATCTCCAAAATAGTCACTATTAATAAATGTAGTATAATCTTATTATCTTCTTTTCCTCTTTTAATTTTTTTGAGAGTTGGGGAATGGGGTGGGGGCGGGACAGGCAGCAAACTTCTCCTCCTCCCAAGTTCCTTATCTCAGTGAATGAAACACTATCTGCTTGTGCACAGACCAAAAATCTGGGGAACCATTCTTCGCTTGCTCATTTTTTTCTGTTCCCCATAACCAGTCTTTCAGATGCCAACTCCTTGCAAACTTGCCTCACCCATTCTTTCCCTATCTAGCCCGATATTACAGCAAATTTCTAGTGACCTCCCTCACACTAATCTTCTCCCCTCAGTCTATTCTTTAGATGTCAATCAGAAAAATTATGCTAAGATAAAAACCAATCATGATCCTGTGCAAATTCTTTGGCTCCCAGTGCCCTGAAAATAAAGTTCATCCTCCCCAGCATGATTACAAGGTCATTCACAATCTAGCTCCTTCCAATTTCTCTGGTCTAATCTTTTGCTCCCTGACTTCGTTTTAGCCATACATCATTACTAGTAGATTTGTGTAGGGGACCCCTCCAGGCTGTGGACCAGTACCAGTCCACAGCCTGTTAGGAAATGGGACGTGCAGCAGGAGGTAGGTGGCAGGCGAGCAAGCTAGCCGCTCTCCAGCGCTAGCATCACCACCTCAGCTCCACCTGAGCTCATTAGGCATGAGATTCTCATAGGAGCACCGGTCCCTGGTGCCAAAAAGGTTGGGGACCACTGCTCTAAGAGACATATATAATCAAATATTTTATTTTGTACAGCAGAGGTTTCAAATTGATGCATTCTTATTCTCTGTCCCCATGAAATTCATTGCACAAATGGAGACAAATGCCAGTGTATCCACATCTTATGTGGTTTTACATAATGAATTTGAGTTAAAGGTTAAGTTTACTTAGTTAGAGTCAGTGTCAAGGCACTCACTGTTCAGTGGGGACTGTCCAACCAAGTGCCTTAAGTCCACATACCATGCTGGACCATTCCAAAGGAATAGGGGTTCCGTAACATATCATGTAATATGGGATTCTCTATTAAGTGAAATCAGGTAAAACAGAATATTGCTGAGAAGACTGGGGAAAAGACGACTTCCCCAACAAGATCTTAAAGCTGAGAGGTGTAGGCGGAAGGCATAAAGGCAGAGTAAAATCTACCTTTGCCTATGTGGTGACACAGCCTTCAGTGGGCGTGGAGTCAGGTCTCTGCTTATACAGTGACATTTGTCTTTGGTGAGTATCCCAACAGATGACAGAGTCGTACCTGTCTCCACAGTGTGACCTTACTACTTATTCCTTACACTGACTAGTGCCTTGAGGCCAACCACGTTACCACATTCTGAAGATGAGATGATTATCTCTATCCCTTAGGCTCTTGCTACCTAAAGTGTGACCTAGGAATTAGTTAGAAATGTCGAATCTCAGTCCCCACCTCTGACCCACTGAAGCGGAACCTGCATTTTAACAAGATCCCCAGCTGTTTCATATGCACTTTAATGATTGACAGGCACTGCCTTAGGCAATGTTTCTAAACACTAGCTGCACTTACAGAATAACCTGGGCAATTTTCACTAATCCAAATGCCTGGCCCCCTACCAAAGAGATCTGACTCAGTGTGGTGGGACTGCTGAGATTCTAATGTACACCATGGCATTAATGAGAATCACCACACCCAGGGACATTTCTGCCCCACGGTCATATTATCTCCTGTCAAAGATGAGTGTGTTTAGCTATTTAGCTCTGTGTTTAAGATGCCACCTTCACAAGAACCTTCCCACGCCCCCCCCCGCCCCCCCCAAGCAGCATATTTGTGCCAACAAAGTGCTGGGTTTCCATATATTATCTCTCTTGCTCACTATCAGGTTATTTCCCCCCAAAAAAGAGTGAGAGTGAGAGTGAGTGTGTGTGTGTGTGTGTGTGTGTGTGTGGTGTGTGTGTGTGAGAGAGAGAGAGAGAGAGAGAGAGAGAGAGAGAGAGAGAGAGAGAGAGGGAGAGAGAGAGAGAAGGAATCAGACAGATTAAGGAACTGCATCCAAAGGCAGAACTATTATAACTGGTGAAGCAATGTTTCACTCCTGATCTGCAGGTCTCTAACTCTGAGGCCCCACTGCGGCTTTACCCTACAGGTATGTCCTTATTTTGCAATTTCCTTTTCTAAAATTTTAATTCAGAAAAGTGTGTGTATAAAGTACGGCATTTATAGGGACAAATTAATTGTTCCTAGTCAGCTTTTCCTTTGCTTTCTGTGTCTTGGTCTTCCTCTTAATTCTTTTTTGTGCATGAAAAATATAACTGATTGTGGCATTTAGATATAACGAGAAAGATTAAACAAGCAATTGAAGAGAATGTTTTAAGGAATTAGCAATTGACACTCACATAAATAATTATGTGGATATAACTAAAACAGACTAAATCAGGTTATAAATTTTAAATGTAAAAGGTATTTCTTAAATCATTTGAAAGTATTTATTGAGCACTTTCTATGTGCCAAGCATGGTGCTAAATACTAAGGATATAGTAATGAACAACAAACAAAAAACAAAAAAACACCTGTGACCTTAAACCTTACACTTTAAAGAGAGGTAGATGGTTAACAGGCATTTTGATGAAGTACAAATGATGTTAAGATAAGACCAAGCTGAGTGATCTTTAGAGAATTACAGATGGACGCCCAAGCTCACTCCCAAGGCTAATAGGGAAGGGCGCCTAGAAGAAAGGACTTCTGTGTGGGAACAGAGGTGGGTGCTAGGCAGGCAAGCAAATAAGGATGTTGTTCTAAGCCATGCCGGGAAGTGTGCTCTGAGAGGGTTTGCCTCATTGCAGCTTTGCAGCTCTAATCAGGATGGCCATCCGAATTTTCATAATAACAAGACGTGATACCTAATGCTGGCCAGTGGAGTGAAGCTCATATAGGTGATGGGATAGACATTCAACCACATATCCATTAGGAGAACCCTACCCTTTTAAATCAAAACTTTCTTCCTCCAGTAGAAAGTTTAGGAAGCTGATGCTGGGGAGCCAGATAATTTTTATCTAACCTCTCCTACTTACGGACAGTAGCTACAAAATATAGTTAAAATTATATAGAAAGAAAATATTACATGCATGCTACACAAATCTCACCAGAGCAACTGCAGGAAAATTCTATCTCATATTGCATGGAATTTAGTGGAATTTAACTTTGGAGCAAAATCTGGCTCCTGTGGAACTTGAAACCTTATGACAGAGGAAACTTACCATGTGTAGATGATCTGTCCTTTGGGATAAGTGTAGAGTATAATGTAGCAGTCGCCGCCATAGAATTCACCATAGGAGTTTTGGTTGATTTCAACCCTCCCATTATTTTCTACACGCCAAATCTGAAAGGAATGGAATATGTGTACCCAAATTAAAATTTTCTTGATCTAATAATAATTCTCAGAAGTTTAAAACATATCGGTTTAGATCTATCATTAACTTCTAAATTATTTTTCTTACTAGTTCACAAATTAAGCAATGGGAAGAAATTTGATCCACTTGGCGATTTGTTTCCTTTTTAAGTGCTTACATTTCTTTCGTATCTTCCATAGCACAGCTCAGTTTTGAGCCTGTTGATTGGGAAATATGTAATGTTTGATTGATTTAGTGAAAATAACACGACACTTTAGTGGTACAACAAACACAACATTTAGCTTAGAAATAGATCTTTTAACTTTTATAAAATCTTTTATTAGTTGGGAGATAATTTTTTTAAAATTTCTTTTCTCCTGTGCTTTCAGGCATGAGACTATTGTTTTCCCAGGCAAGAGTGACAGGTTGTGACCAAAAAGTAAAGATGTCAATTGTATAACTTCTATTTTTAAAAAGTGCCAAGTAGGCATATGAACCATTTTTTTTTCTTACTTCCTCTTCCTTATCGTAAAGGTACTTCTAAGTTGGAGAGATGACACGAGTCATAGATGAGACAGGGAAGTAACATATGAGTGAAAGACTGCCAGGCAGTGTGTGTGCACACACAGGCGCCCCCTGCCTGTAACCTGCAGAAGGGCAGGATAGAGCCTTTGCTTTGAAATTTGGAGATGAGCACGTGCAGAGGAGAGGTGTAATGCTTTCAGAGAGAAGCCTTCCCACACCATCCTGGTGAGTAGAGGAGAGATGGCAGCAAGGCCTGGCTAAACCCAAGAGCCTCGAGAGAGCCCCTGGATGTCAGCATCTCTGGGGTGGCACCAGAGAACATCTCAGAGATGCTGAGGCCTGACATGGAGATTACAGCTGGGACATAGCTGGTGCTGAGGAGCCAAATCTTCCACAGGGCGCCCTAGCTGTGCTGAGCTCTAGGAAATGACCCTGATCCAGAAGCTGACACCTCTCTGGCAACAGCCATGAGGCGCATTTCTCCCTTTGCAGTTCCCGCAACCCCTGTACAGCTTAGATTCACACTTCATGTCTTTGCAAAGAGGAAAAACTACTTCTTATACTTGTAGTAAGATGTGGGAATATAGAGATAACATATTGAATTTGTGCCCTCAAGGAATAGACAAGAGGTCTAGGAGGGGGAAATTTGTAAGTAAATGAATAATTCTGTGGTTCTTGATTTGATAAGTTATGTGAAAAATATTACTATGGTTTGAGCACAAAGGTAGTCCTTTTCAGTGTGGGGGAAAGGCTTCTCAGAAGAGATGCAACCTGTGATGTAACTGAATTATAAAGGAGGAGCCGGAAGCTTAGCCAGATGGCAGAGGGGAAGAGCCCTCAGGGCAGCGGAAGGGGCAGGTGGAGAAGACAGCAAGGATCAAATCATGGGAGGCCTTGCAGGCCCTGCGGATGATGGGCTTTCTTGAGAAGACTGTGGAGAGCCATTAAAATATTTAAAATGGGAAGTGACATCATCGAATTGTCATGAAGTTAGATGTCCCAAGAGTGGATTAAAGTGAAGAGATTTAAGTTAGGGAGAATAACTTGGGGGTTTTAAGCTTTTGTCAAAAAAGAAAAGAGAAATAATAAACTCGATTTGAATGCTCTATAATTATCTGCGATTTAAGCACAGAACACATACCCAATATGCTTTTGCGAATGCCCTTAAGGTAAAAGGGAAGGACAAACTGATGGTCATTGGGACATTCAGAGCAATGCACCCTCACTGGACAATTCCAGTTCTGAAAGCAGGAGCAGTTCTGGACCAGGAAACAAGACAGTGGATTCCGGGTCGGGTCTCTAAGATGGTAATGTTAGATCTTGCGCAAACCCCTAACTTTTTGGAATCTCAACATAGCTTTGTAAAATAGAACTGAATGGCAGACATCTCATCCAGTTACCTGATTTAATATACAGTCCTAGAACATCTTTATTAATATGTAAAAGCCATATTATGTATTTAGTTTCCTGAAGTTATATTTTTACATATACTGGCATATATGGCCTTAATAAAGACAAACGAAGAAAAAAGAGAAATACCTCCACTTTGCCAGAACCATCATCCACCATATTGTGCTGGGCTGCCATTTGCGAAGAACTATGTAATTTTGAGGCATCAAATGGAATTTGTTTTATTCGAGCCACTTTCTCTGTGACATATACTTTCCCGAAGCCATCACTCTGATCTTTATCTCTCCAGTCCTTAAAGAACTGTTTAAAGATTGGTGTTTCCCCTCCTTCTGGAAGAACTTGAATCTAAAATTTTACAAAACAATAATAATAAACAGGAAAATAAGAGACTGAGGAAAAACATTAATCTAGTAGTGAAGAAAAAAATCGAAGACATAAAAAGACTGTCCTGGTTTCTGTGACGACAGATACAAACATAGAAGTTGGGACCTTTAAGTGATTGCAAAAGTAAAGGTTATCAAATATAAAGCTAAAATAATCCAACTCTGCTCTTTTTCACAACTAAAGTAAGTGCCACTGAATTTGGATGTTATGATTATAGTTAAATAAGTTTGACTGTTTTTCTACATTAGGTTCACTAGAGGACTGTGACCCAGAAGAAATGATCTCATGGGGTTACTTGTGCTAAAACATAAAAATGAAAACAAAAGATGAGGCTGAGAGATTCAGAAAAGACAAGTAACCAGCCAGGGTCTAAACTGATCTCCATGAAGCCAAATATTATCTGGGTATTAGTCCACATCTGCACAACTTGCTCTAGGGAATAACTGATAAGTGCTCTCAGTAATCCAACTGTGGTTGATTATCTTGACTTGAAGGTTGTGGAGGAAGTGGACAGACTCTTATCCTCATCATACAGCCCCAAAAAGGTCTTTCCTCCAGTTTCTGCAAAATGCCATCCTTTAGGGACACGTTACACAACAATATACACACACGAGTAAAGAGTGACTTCACATGCACACATTACTTTGAACCAAATTCTTTCATGAGTTTTGTGGAGATGTCATAAACTCCCACAGTTTTAATTATTATTTTTTTTATAGCCAGTTCATTTCCATACGTACTTGGGTATTGGCGGAATAATTCATTTGCTCGAGGAATTGTTCAGCTGTCTTCATTGCGGCCTTTCTCTCCTGGGGATTAGCATCTTTACCTAAAATCCAAAATAAATTTAAAAAGGTAAAATTTTAGTGAGGGAAGATATGATTAAGAAATGCTTGTTTACAAAAGTAAACATGAGTAAAATTTAAATATAACTGAGAAAGTGGCAAAAGTTTCTTAGCATATTAAATATATTTAATAATATAGTAATGAACACTACATATAAAAAATATTCCTTTTGTACTCTCCAAATGCTTTTTCTTACCTCGTCATTCCTAACAGATGATGCTAGTAGGAAAAAGTAGTCCTGCTGTCTGCATTTTTTGAGATATTTATAGATCAAGTCTCAAAAAAGTTAGGCTTTTAAAAAAAAATCAGAAAAATATATATATATTTTACCCTGTGAAGAAATATCTAGAAATCTGAAATACAGCAACACTGTCAATGGCATCTTTTACCTTTCCATACAAAAATTTGTTTTGCAGCACCATGGTCCAAAATAAAGCATTCATCAGAAAGCAGCATCGCCACGGAGAAGGGGTTTTCCTCTGCCACCACGGTCACTCTCATGGAGCCGCTGGCATCTGAAACCTAATTAAAAAAATATAAAATTCTTTAAGATGATGATAATGTTCTAAAATTAGATTATGGTGATGGTTGCGCAACTCTGTAAATATAATAAAAACCACGTAATTGTACATTTTAAATGGTGAACTTTGTGCTATGAAAATTATATCCCAACAACACTGTTTCAAAGAAAACAAAATCCATGAGCCCAATTATCCCTAAAAGGTTTTTTTAAAGGCTTTTTTGGGGGATAAAATAACCACTAATAAAAAGTTCAGTTTTGAAAATAATAGTGATAATAACGGCTCAGGTTTGTTGAGATTCATGTATATACTAGATGCCATGTTATGAATTTTACATGTTATTTCTTAATTTTTACAGCAATGTTTTCAAATAGATAATAACCTTACAGTCACTGTGCACACACAAAAATCTGAAGCTAAAACATTCATTCAATCAACACTTACTGAGCACTGGTCATATGCCAGCACTGTGCTGAGGAAGTCATTACTACATTATAGTTCATGCTTATAGATTTTTTTTTCAATATAGGTCCTATAATTTAAGTATACTTTGTATAAATTATCAAAGTGAATTTCCTGTCACAAATGAATTGTTATTTACATAGACTTTGGAAATGACTATAAAACATTTTCTTCAAATGTTTGGAGGCAGACTTACTAAATTGAAAGTGATATTAATGCCCAGGTTAAAATCAACTGGTTTTCAAAGGCTACTTTACAGCCACAACATGGACACTTGTTAAACCTGCAGGTCCTGGGGCTCCCGAGATCAGTGGTGGAGTTTTGCAGCACCATGTTGGAGCTTAAATTTTGTATTTTTCAAAACTGCCCTTTGGTAAATTGGCTTCCCAGCTTTGTTCAGCATCCCAAATTAAAGTATTTCCAAACACTTTATACTTCGGATGTAAGTAATACATGACAGATCCACTAGAGGGAGTGATGATTCAGGAGTACCATGTTCACATTGTAAAATATTTCTGTAGTCCATCAAGCTGTCCAAGAGGGAGAATAGTTTTATTTGATGATATGACATAAAAGATGTTTATAAGCTGTTTAAAATGAGTTTTAGAAATGGTTATGAAAAAAGTATGCAGCCACGAAGTCTTTAGATAACAATTTCTGTATGGCTTATATTAAAATGATTGGTGTACTTAGTGGGAGAGGTAACTACATTTTCTTTTGCCATCAAAGAGAGAATCTACTTCTCCTTTACAAAAAGGAAGTTATGCTACATAGGTTAGCAACTTGATCTCCATTTAAAACCAGAGGTTCTGAGCTAGAAGGCCACATAAAGAACAGCAAATAAAAGTCCTTTCTGTAACATGAGAAAAGTACTCAATTCTAAAGGGAGATTCCAGTCTGCTCCAAATTGCATGCTTAGAGACTTACACTTGAAGGATCTCCTTTGAACAGTCTTCTCAACTGGTCTATGCTGTGACTTTTGCACTCTCACCAGCAATAAAATCATAAAATTATAAAGTTGGAATGAACCTGAGTAATCTTTTAATGTGACCTACCTACCTCTCTCTCTCCCTCTCCCTCCCTTTCTTTCTTTCTCTCTTTTTCCTCCCCCCCTCTCTCCAGATTAAAAACAAAACAAAACAAAACAAAAAAACATGCACACCCAGAATGAGCATGTCTTCTCCAAGATCACCCAGCCAGTCATTACCCACGGACAGACGTAGGTCTGCCAATGCCCAGGATAGGGCTGTTTTTACTGTTTCCTTCAGCTGTTTGATTTGATAGCTTTGCCCTCCTGTAACTAAGAAAGCCTTCATTATGGCTAAACGGGATATTTAAAATAAGACAGGGGGGAAGTGAAAGGAAAATACGGTAAAGGGGGTCTAACATTTAATGATGGAAGGAGATTTAACTATGGGTGGCAAACACACAATGCAATATACATATGATGTATTATTGAACTGTACACATGAAATTTATTTGATTTTATTAACCAATGTTGCCCTAATAATTTTAATAAAATAGTAATAAAACGAGGTGAAGATTTTATATCTTATCAAAATTTTATAAGAAAAAATGTACAAGGTATTTTTAATCCATGAAGGAAATCTTTTGTTGAATGTAATATATCAAAACGTTGTTGCAAACTAGTATGACAACAATATATAATTTTATTTCTCACAGCAATAAATTCACTTTTTTAAAATAAAAACAAAAAAGTAATAAAAAGAGGAATTTTAATAAATATGCCAGAGCAAAGGATGGATTCTACTATGAATTACTCTTAGAGGGCAACTAAGAAAACATCATCAACTGTAGCAATGAGAACACTCTCCCACCCCCTCAGACCAGTAAAAACAACACAACTCTCTAACATGCAAACTCACCATGTAGAGTTTGGCCATTTTCCTGTTAGTTATGTCTGCTGTGATGTCCTCATCATCATCTCCATCCCTAAGCTCTGGCTTTTTCCCTAAAACCTGAAAAAAAAAGTGAACAGATAAAAGATAAAGACCTCTTGTTAAAGAATGTAGAATTTAAAAAAGCAAAACATCTTACATTTCTAAGGACATAGATTATAAAATATTTGCAATTAAAATGACCAGACTCTAACATTTCTCAGCAATCATACAACTACATAGTCCTTCCCCAAGGGTCAAGTCAATTCATGGCATTAAGTACAAACACTGAGTTTGCTTGTGATAGGAACTTCCAAATAAGTAAAATCCCAAACTTGAAAACTTAAATGCCCATATTATTGAAAACTAGCAGGAATTAATACGATTTATAAGTTTGTTTTGCAATTGCAAGAATTCTTCTGTGACCTCTGCTTCTAGAAGAAACAACCTATAGGTTTAAATGATTTATTATTACAAAGATTTAGAACAAGATTACTATTTGAGGGGTAGGGTACTATTATCATTTGACATATTATAGGCTAGATAAAGTGCAATTTCTTGATGACCATATCATGTTCTGTTTCCTATTGTATCCTCAGTACACAGAACAGTATCTGAGATGTAGTAGATGCTCAAAACAGTTGTTAATGAATAAATGTATTTATTCTTGTACATATGATGTAATCCAAAAGTTCAAGTTAATCATTGAGTAAAAGCTAAACTGCTTTGAATTTCTGTACGCTAAAATCATAAAAATATGTCTTTGAAGCAGCCTAAATTAATTGACATAAATATCATAGAACTTGTTAAGAACAGGAACAAAATATAAATTTATGCTAAACATTGCGACTTTTATAACATAGCTATAAATTCAAGTTTAAAACATGAAAAGGTATTAATTTAGATTCAATAAATATTTAATTCACAATAAAATTCCTTGCATGTGTTTTATACTCAATATTTCTCACAATATGTCATATGAATATCAGACAATAATAAAAATGTATATAAATTCTAATCCTTACATGACTATAGGCACAGCCTCCAGTTTAGAAATACACTAAAAACTTTTTTCCTTAGGACCATGCCTATCATTTTGTTTATACAATGATCAACAAAATGCTTTCATTATTATACATACTAAATGATAATTTAGCTTTCTTTTTTGCTAAATGTAGGACCAAGACAAAAATGAAAACACTTGCATCCAAAGCTTTTTTTCCTTTCCTTTCCTTTCCTTTCCTTCCTTCTTCCTCCTTCCTCCTTCTTTCTTTCCTTTCCTTTTCCTTCCTTCCTTCCTTCCTTCCTTCCTTCCTTCCTTCCTTCCTTCCTTCCTTCCTTCCTTCCTTCTCTCTCTCTCTCTCTTCTCTCTCTCTCTCTCTCTCTCTCTCTCTCTCTTTTTCGAGTTTTATTTTGGTTGAAGCATGTATATCTTGCAAGAACAGTGACAGGGCTCTTCATACCTTTTTGTAATTCTATTCCAACCAAGACAGAAGAGTTTTGACTCAACAGTTTGTGCTATGGACATATCTAATACTACTAGGAAGTGCCCCAGAGGTCCAAGTGGGTCTGAGGTTTGGGGCACACTCTAACTTTTAATTTTCAGGCAACAATTCCCCATATTAGCCAAGGATCTTACTTAGCATCTCAAAAGACTGTAGCATAGTTGGAAATTGCACCCAGGGGATTTGGTAGAGTAGAGGTAAGGGGTGCTGTATATTGTCAGGTATGTATAAGGATCCAGTTGAGCAACTAAGCATTTACCAAATACCTCACTGGAGTATACAAATGAGTTTCAACCAATTCAATTGCAAAATATGCTCACTTTATCAACTATGCCATGCATTTTGATCTTTGAAATAAACTGTAACTACAGGTTTTCTTTTTCTCAACAGGGGGATAACACCTAAATTTAAAACATTCATTTTAGGTTTCTCGAGTAGAATTTAGGCCATGTACTCCCTTGTGTGTGAAATACACACACACACACACACACACACACACACACACACAACTGAAAGAGGGAGGAAACAGAAAGCCTGATCTAAGGGTGTTCCATAAAAAATTTCATCTGTAGTTCTAGCCAAGACCTGTCATTCAAGTTTAGAGCCCCCCTTTCAGTTAATGATTTTCTGTAAGTTTCCACTTAAAAGTATCACCATCCTCTAACGTACTCCAAATGAACTCATCTTTCCACAAAACTGACCATTCTCAGTTCACCGTTTGTGTCGGTGAATCAACAGTTTCCTGACCTTAAAATCATGCGATAAGTTTTGAATACTTCCTGTCCTTCACTTTGAATCTCCTACCCACTTGGTCATTAAATTCTACTTTTTTTATGATAATGTTTAGAGTCTCCGATTCCTGTCTGTTCCTTATGCTCAACTCCACTGAATTCCCTCATCAGCCATGGGTTATACCTGTGCTAGTCAGCTCCCTCCTGCCTTCAGTCTCACCTCATCTTTTCATCCAGAAAGTGATTCTGTACACTGGCTGGAAAGCTCTTATTTCACTTTACTCCTATATTCCAAGAAAATGACCCTAAAGATTTATACCTTATATCTGTAGCAATTGTTTTTAAAATTTTGTGTGTGTCAAGTAACATCTGGGTGACCTGATACAATACAGATTCCCAACTCCCAGCTACTAATAGAACTGGGATGAAGCCCAGGAATTTGCATTCCAGATGATTCTGAATTGGATGCTTACCAACAGAGCCAAAACTCCTCTGTCTGGGTTCCGAAGTGCCTCTAGAGGCTGGCTGTCACCTACCCTGTGTTATTTCTCAGTATTCTCACTACCAAGCACTCTTCTGGAATCAGGCTGATGTTTTTGGTATCTCCTGTGGGAGCCCTATGCTTTCCTGCCCCAGGGCTTACTCTGATGCTGTGTATAACTTCTTTTTAGGTTGACAGGGAGTAGCAGAAGCAAAACTGGGCAATTATTCTTTGGTTGGTTCAGCTAATTATAATCAGCACTTATTGAATATCTACTATGGGTTACACATTGAATGAGGAGGTTTAGACACACCATTTCATCCTTATAAAAGCCCCCATGAACTAGATACTGTTACTATCATTTAACTGAAAAGGTCACTAATGCTCAAAAAGGTGAAGTGTTTATTTCACAGAGCTGCTAATTGTTGATTGTGGCACAGGTCTCTTTAATGCCCCTTCAGTAACTTTTAAAATAATTGGTTGCATATATACAACAGAATATTACTCAGCCATAAAAAAAAAAAGAATGAAATCTTACTATTTGCAACAACTAGAGGGTATTATGCTAAGTAAAATAAGTCAGAGAAAGTAAATACCATAGGATTTCACTTATGTGTACACTCTAAAGAGTAAACTAAATGAACAAACAACAGAAACAGACTCACAGATACAGAGAACAGTTTAATAGTTGCCAGATGGGAGGAAGGTTGGGGGAATGGGTGTAAAAGATGAAGGGATTAAGAAGTGCAAATTGGTAGTTATGAAAAAGTTATGAGGATGTAAAGTTCAGCATAGCGAATAGAGTCAATAAGATTGTAATAACTGTATATGGTGCCAGATGGGTGCCGGACTTATCAGGGGGATCATTTCATCATATAAATGTCTAATCACTATACTGTACACCTAAAACCAATATCATATTGAATGTCAAATGTAATTGAAAAAGAGAAAAAAAAAACAAACCTTGCTATCTCCTCATAATCCTTAACTTTTACTTTTGCATCTGTCTTTATTTTGAACATTTAAGCCAGCCCTACTTATTTTGATATGAAATTTTAACATTTATAGTCTTACTCGTTCAAGATGTGTTTTCCCTCCTTTTAACATTCTACAAAAATCGAGATGTTAGGAAACTTCACAGTAAGTATTTGAAGCATATAATAGGAAAAGCAGCTAATCCATGGATTGGAGGAAGACAGTACATAACTCAAAACTCCAGGTCACTTTGGATAAGTATGTTCTAAATTGGCATCATCTCCTAAAAGCATTTAACATAGAGGTTCTTAATGAGCGTATCAACTCTCATTTCAGCTTGATAGACTAGGAAAATGAGTCTGAGAGAAGTTATTGGGACCTCTGCCCACATCCCATAAATACTAAAGCGATGATGTAAAGGCCTTCCAACTCCTAGAGCAATGCTCTCTATAGAAATCCTTCTTACCTTAATAAAGAAATTTGCATTCTTCTTACCTCGATCAGTTTAGTGTGAATGGCTGTTTTCTATTTTCACTAAAAACAAAGTAAGTTGTCAGGTTCTAAGAGCTAACATTTTAATTACTCAGTAATTCTTGTGTCTTACTTCCTTTCTCTGACTAGGAAAAAAAAAGTCAATAGACTGTAAGCATATGGTGAATAGAAATGAAATGAAAAAGTGAAGAATTAATTGCCTTGTTGTTATGGTGTATTTATTTGTCTCGAGGCGTTTTATACCTTTGGTAAGAAAAATATTTACTAATAGGGAAGATACATAGATAAATAAAAGGATAGGCAATTCTGAGGAAAGCCATGACCTTGTTTAGCCAGCTCCACCTCATTTGGATTTGAGATTTCAATATTTGCTCTCCTGCTCTCTCTCTCAGTGGTGTGCTTCCCTGCCTCTAAAACACCTTTATCACTTTATTGATATATCAAGTAAAGGGTAATTTAATATATCAAATAGTGGATAAAAGGAATTTAGACTAAGGAAAAGCATATAAAATACATGTTTGGATAAAAGGGTAAAGTGAATTGGGTGTCTGCAAGAGAGGTTTGGCTATTGAATTTCCATAGAATTTTCAGTAATTGAGGTAATTCCATATCTGTGCTGTCTAATATGGTAGTCACTAGCTACCTGTAACTATTTGAGCAACTGAAATGTGGCTAATGTAACCAAACAACTGAATTTGAAATTTTATTTAAATTTAATTAATTTAAATCAGAACTTAGTAGCCCTGAGAGTCTTGTGGATGCTGTAGTTGACAGTTTAGCTCTAGAGGACTCAGGGAATGTAGAGGTCTTGGGAAACTCACCCTGATGCAGGCCTGATCTTCAGTGTTCCCATAGTATCAACACATTAGAGATGAGATTTAGAGGGTCCAATTCACAAGAAAGTTAACTCCTAAGTTATAATATGGAAAGCTAACTTACAAATTATATAACATGGATAGCTAACTCATAAGCTATTAAAATATATATGCCAGAACGGCACCTTATTAAACTAGAACTGTTGTTTTTCACTGGCTCCATGTCAGAACCATCTGGGGAGTTATAATAAAGAATACAAAAGTCTGGATCTGAGCCTGAGATTCTCATGAAAGCCCTGGCATTGTGTTTTTATATAACCCTCCGAGCCTGGTTCAGTGATAACTTTGTGTTCAGTGATATCGGCTTTGTAAACCTGGTTGATTTACCTCGACTATAAGGACGGGCCTGCCAAGCATTTCTGACGTTCACATCGTTTCCAAGGGACTTCTCCCCTGGACAAATTATCATGATTTAGTGATCTGGAAGCTGCCCTGGAGCATATCTCAGGTAAAGGTTTTAGGCCATCTGTCCTGTATGGGAATCGTTAAAACTTTTTTAGCAAGACCTTAAAACCATTTGGATGTTTCTACCTGATTAGTGCTGGAATGGACATTTTCACCATTTGCCTAACTTCTATGCTTCACGATGAACACTCCCTCCCTGTCTTTCTGACAACCCCTTCATTTAATAGGCTCAGGCCATCTGAACTGGATGGACCCACTACTGACTCAGTGACCTTGTTCCCACATGTTAAATGGCATAATTGTCATCCGCAATTATTGTGATGATTAAGTAAGTAAAATAATGTATGTGAAGTGATTGTTACTATACCTGGCATATAGTGAAAGCTCAACAAAAGTTTGATCTTGCATCCAGGGTTAAATCCTGCTTTGGCCAAGAGGTCATTCTCTCTCCTGGAGATGCCTCTGCTTATCACTGTTCTGTTTCTTCATATGATGATTTTACCATTCAAGTTCTTGTCACATACCATCCCATCAACTTACACGTATTACTTATTTATGTCTTGATCTAATAGTGATGTCATTAACCAATCTATATGTCTTGATAGTGTACCCCTGTCAAAACCTTAATTCTGGATTTAAAACTACAAATTGCAAACAGACCTATATATCCTTCTTTAAGCAAAGCCTAGAGAATAATCTCCTGTGCAAGCAGCAAGGGAGTAGCTGATGATGCTGAGAAGGAAGAAAAAGATATAGGAATCTCTTCTTTAAAGTTTCTCCACAATTGTGTATATGATGCCATTAGTCCTTGGTTATAAAACTAATTTTCTGATCTTTCCGTGTATTTCAATCATATCTCCCGATTTAGCGTTGTCCATATGACCATATTTTGGTGAGGCAGGATATATCAGTTATGTAAGATTTATTATAGAGCAGTGGTCCCTAACTTTTTTAGCACCAGGGACCAGTGCTTTTTGAGAATCTAATGCCTGATGATCTGAGGTGGAGCTGAGGCTGTGATGTTAGTGCTGGGGAGCGGTTGCAAATACAGATGAAGCTTCACTTGATGGCCTGCCGCTCACCCCCTGCTGTGTGGCCTGGTTCCTAACAGGCCATGGACTGGTACTGGTCCATGGCCCAGGGCTGGGGATCCCTGTTAGAATGTCTATAATTTATCAGCATTAGAATGGGCTGAGGATATAATGATTAACAGGTTAACAAGTTAGCTGTAGCCCCTGCCCTCAGCAAACAGCTCTCAGTGCAGGAACACTAAGTTTCTCCTGCCCTTGCTAAATCCCAGGTGGGCAGTGGCTGCTGGAACAGTCTGCAGAGAAAAGATTCTGAACTTCCTTCCAAATTTATTGAAAAGCTTAACATAACCTACCAATTACTGCATTCATGGATGGGTAGGAGAAGTGGTAAAACATATTTCATTTATTTTTAATCCCAAATATATGAAAATAGCCTGTAAGGATTCTCAAAACTTTGAGATATTTAGAGAGTATCAAGTCCACAGAGGGCCACCCTGCTCTTCTCGAAGCTGGCTCTCCACCATCACACCTCTGGGCTTCTTCCATCAGTAACTCATTGCTTATTTTCACCAACTTTTAAGATTACCAGAGGAAAAACTACTTTAGGTTGGACTGGGGGAAAATTGAAGAGAATGAAATTGTTTTTCTTTTCCAGTTTCTTCTTTTCTAGTCTCTTAGTTTGAGGCCAAAAAGACAAAGAGCTACAGAGAGCATGCCTATGATGAAAACATGAGCTAAACCCCTGGGAATATTTTTTCATTGTTCCTCATAATTATATACACATATGCAAACACTTATACACACTTATTTCATCTAATCTCCTGTTATCCTTGTAGGGAAAGGAAAATAAATGATTTACATATAACTTTTAAACAGATTAGAACAAGTTTTATGTCAGGAGAGTTGTGAAAACTTCCACTTTGTCTACGTGATTCAGAAAACTGCCAAACACCAAAATTTAATTGAGCAGACTCAAATGGCTTTTGTATACTCTGAGGTGCTCAAAAAACATTTGTATACCTTTTATACTCACATTAAAAGAATGTATTTTCTTTCTAAGAAAACATCTATCTCAATTACCCTGCATCTATCTAATGTCTCCATGGTGTTTGCTAAAAGATTGAGTGTTCACAATAAAAGATTCAAAATAAAAGGTAGGGCCAGAAACTGGGCACAGACATAATGCTACTAAAGCTATTACTTATGACATGAACACATAAAACAGGTATAATTGTCAAAAATGTGTGGCAAAATTTTAGAAGTTATAAAATAACTTCACAGCAGAAGGGATTCCCAGCTGTATGTTTAAGACTGTATCCTCTAGAATTAAGGTCGCCCGGGTGTGAATCACAGATTATCCATGTCCTTTCCTACCAGGGGAAGTTGCATAACCTCTTCATGGCTCGCTTTCTTCATCTGTAAAGTGAGGGTGTAGAATACTACCGGTCCTCTGCCCATCTACCACAGAGGTCATCTGCAGATAATTTCTTAAAGGTCAAAGCCTTCTGCTCTCTGATGGCATTATCTGGCCACCGAGCTGTACTGTAGCCACACAAAAGCAGGCTAGAGGTTCCAAACCCAAGGAGCAACCCTCAACCAATGAGGGATGGGAGTCACCAGCTAAATCCTGCAGCCACTTCAGCCTTATGTGGGCATTTCTGAAGTGTGTTTTATACAGTTTCTCAGAGGGTCCCTCTGGAGCGAAGTCTCAGTTGCCTACGGCAGTAAATAACTTAATAAAAAAAGAGAAGTCTCAGTTGTCCCATTTTACTCCTACTTGGTGCTTCCAGGATTATCCTCCAAATAACAGCCTGCCCCAAGTCTTTGTCACAGAGTTGGCTTTTGGAAGAACATAAGCCAAGACAGGGGATGATAAATGTATCCACTTCATGGGGCTGTTGTAAGAACTAAATTAGCCCATTCTTTTAAGATCCGTGAAAGAATGCCAGTCAATGGTAAGCAGTGGATGGTTGTCATGCTTACTCTTACCACCTGCTCCCTGCAGCAAATAAAATCCGAACAAATTGTTTCTTAGATTATGAGATTTCTGTGTTAAGCACTTGTATCATATTTTAAAATTGCAATTAGAAAAAATAAGAAGTGAACAGAAAATTCAGTCTACCAGTGAGCTCCTTGCCCTTGAAGAGTATATCAAAGTTATGCCATCACTAACAAAGGAGCTCCATGGCAGTGAAAATCACAGCAACTGATATTCAAGTGTGCTGCACTTGCCACTTGCTTCAAAACAGATTTTAATAAACATATTTGTCTTATCCACATGCACTTACCAGACTTCATTAAAATTTATTTTATTTTATTTATTTTTTTTCAGTTGCCAGCATTTACTGAAATAGAGCATTGACGTTTAATTTCTCAGTTATGCATGACATAGGACTACATTTCCCAGTATATTTGTATGGTTTTTTTTTTTTTTTTTGGTCATACAGATACTAATATAGTGTTTCTTATTAACAGTTTGTTAGTATCTTTTGCCTGATTAGTAGAATGCTATGGACTATCCTGAACTGATGATTTCCTACTGGTTTCCATGAAGAATATACTGTATTTACATGAACAAACTGTGCTTTCCTGACAGTCACTTTAAAATCATTTTTGTAAATAAATATGTGTAGGTGTGTGTGTGTGTGTGTGTGTGTGTGTGTGTAAATAGATACAACACACAGATTACACACACACACCCAAAACAATGTAACTGTAAATTTGGGATGTATTGGTACCCTTGCAAACATAATACCAATTCTAATTTGCCTAAGTACAGTCAATATAACCCAATTCCTTCACAGTGTGATCCTTGGTTCTGAAAAAATCAGGACAAAGGAGCACAATCCAGATGGCTTCAATTTTAGAGAGTTCTTTCCAACATGTGAACACATTTCTTCATGGTATTAAACAAATATTAATTATAAAATAAACACTAAGGAATTGTGAATTACTGACTCTTGAAGAGTCAACCTGTTAATATCTGAGTTTGGCTAATTCTTAACATAAGAGATAAGAATAGCCTGATCTAAAATTGTAGAAAGAAAAAATAGTTGTAATGTTAGACTTTTTTAGTTATAGATTATCACTAACATTACAATAAATATGAAGAGCAATATAAGTGGAGAGAATAGAAACCTGTCAGTCCAGTTTAATATCTATGTTAGTTTATTAATTCAGATATCAATTTTGTGGAGGCAAAGATCCATTCTTCTATAAAGTCCATCTGTCTTAGAATTACATTATTCTATTTTACAGATCCATCACTATTTCCTCACTTCAGCTGCAAAACTAAAGGAAAAATTACCTCATTCAGAAATGAATATCAAGTGGCATTAGTTTGGACCCATTATATAAAAGTGGCCCCTTATCAGTAAGGTCACATGTTGAACTTTGGTGTGACAAAGTGGAAGATTATTTGGAATACTGTATTTTTATTGCAGCATGTGGTTAACTATTCTGTTACTATATTCTTTAGCTTTGTTCAGAATGTTTCAACCTCCCCCACTGGGTGAACTGGCGAGGAATAAAATGGGTATTTGAATACTAGAAATCCAAACAAAAGGTTTATTAAATAAATGACAACAGACGAATTGTGCCTTGAATAGTTCCTGGTATATAGTAAGCTATCAATAAATGGTAGCTATAAATAGTTACAGCAATTGTAGTGCTCTTAAAGACATCAGAACCTTGAAGCATGTACTAAATATCACCATAATTCCTTGGATTTGGGGTTTATACTAAGTATTATTGCCTTAAAGCAAAATTAAGAAAATAATTACAATGCAATAAAGAAAAGATTTATATTTGCTAGAAGTATCTCTGATACTTCCTCTTCACTCTATATGTAATGTAGCCTCAGGACTAATCTAGAGAAAGTAGCAAATATTCTGGATCCCTTCAACTTAAAATCTTTGAATGGTAAACCCATAAAATGGACCTCCTCTTTCCATATGGGTCTCATGTTATTTCAGTCAGAAAACAAATACTGATGAACATCTCCAAAGTGTCAGACACTATGCTACATGAATGGGAAGTTTCAAAATATTTAAGACATGATTCCATTTTCTAAGAACTTACAAAAGGACCCTGGAAAATAAAGAAGGAATAACAGGCAAGCTAAACCACTTGGGCAGTACATAAAGAGAAGCACGCTTCTCCGACAAATCATTTTTTATTGTCTTTTAGTGTGAAAGTGTTTACTGTGTCTATTGTCTAAATTAATATCTCGGGGAACTCAAACTTCCACTTGTACAAAGTACAGAGTTGCAACTAACAATGAATAAGAGGACTAAAAATAGTTTAGTGAGTGGTGTGTTTGTGTGTGTGTTATAAACCCACAAAACAACTTTAGATCTTACATTTAAGGAAATCAAAACACTTATATGCTTGTTCCCTGAAGCTAAAAAGCGAAGTGTTTTATTCTTATTTACATTATTTTACTATAAATCTTTAGACTCTTTAAAAATTACTACATACTCCTGTACCAAAATAGTAATGAGAGGGATTTTCAAAAGTTTCCATTTCCATTCATGTTATTTCTTTGGTTCATTTTATGCTATTCTACAAAAATAAATGGGGAATGATTTATCTAATCAAAATCATCCCCAGAAAATAAAGTTTCTTCCACCCTCTGTAGCATCACTTTCAAACGATCATACTTGATTTAAATACATAATGATATTTTAAAATATTAAAATACAATCCCATATAAATCTAGTAAACTCAAGATTATGCTATGAAGCATGCATTTCCACAGAGAAACTGTAAGGAGTGATGTTGACAGAATTATAAATTTCCAAATTCAAATTTAATTTCTTTCTTAACCTTTTAATATATATGCTGAAGTTTATGATCATTCCAATGCTTAGATTATGACATGTTCAAAAATCACTCCTGATTTTACTTCCTGTAAATTTAAGTTGTATAAAACTTGGGAAGCATTAGCAATGTGAACAAATTTTTGAAATTAAGTTTTGGGGAAGAATAAGATAAATATATTGGGTGATCTAAAAAAATAAAGCTCTGCATATGTGTAGTTCCTTGGAGTTTATGGAGCATAATTACCCTTAATCCAGTGTTGAGAAGAGGCAGCATCAGGGCTGGGGGCAACAGCCTAGCAAAGTGACAGCAGTGTTATACATTAGAGAGTGAGAAAAGTGGGTTTTGTGGTTGCTGGACACTAAGTAGGGAGGTGACCTGACATGGGAAGGAGAAGTCTACAGATGGGGGTGTCCAACTACAGCTCCTGAGAACATGCATTTTTATTCACAGAATTAAAAATGTTAGACCCCAGCTATTTCCTCCTTACTGTGCTATGTGCTTTCACCCAGAGTATATTCAATCTACCAAATATGTGGGAAAGTATTGCTGTAAATATGAATAAGCTTAAGACTCAGTTACTACTTTCCAAGATGTCAGTTGTAACTACCCTTCTGTAGAAAGAAGACTGGAAGAATAAATGAATTATCCTTATCTGAACATTAACTGCTCCTATATAAGTCTCCTTGGTTTTCAAACTAAATCAATAGTATGACTTTGTCCATATCTTCGCCAACGCTATCATCTAAAATGCAGGAGAGTCTTAAAAGCAGTACTAGCTTCTAAAAACACAGGAGAACAAAGGAAATAGTTTTCTGGTACCATGTAGCTTACAGTTAATTGTATTAATTATCTTAAGTATTAATAATCAATGAGTTAGAGCTGAGGTTACACAGTTATAAAGGCAGTGCTTTCCCTCAAGGAACTTGGAACAGCCTTAATAAGATATAAATTTTATTTGGCAAAATAAATGTGAGGAGAAAATATGACTAGAATTTTACTCTTTGCCTCAATAGATATCTCTAAAGGATAATTTAAGAACTATTCGTACTATTCAACTCTAGATTTTTCTTACAAGGTACCCAGATGAGTACATCATAAACATCTTATCAACTGTCAAGAGAATGATTGAAAAAATTATTTTATTTCCATGTTGTCAATTGTGACTTATAATAACAAGATGAACATAATCCCTGTATTCAGAGAGCTTCTGGAGGTGAATCTAACCTATATGCTATTACCTTTTGTCTAACATATATATAAATTATATGATGAGATGCCTTCCACATACTAGTGCTATCATTTTGACCACACTTTCTGGAGTTTGCAGACTCTCACAATCTGTTCCCATCTCTGTTTTAGATCTAGCACATGTTAATTTCCTCAATCAAACCATAAAATAAGCAGAGTCTTTGAACTTTATTGAGAACCAACCCAGTACTCAATAAACTCTTATTGAGACATAATATGTTATTCTAATTTTTCTTCCAATTTTCTTCTTTCTTCTTCTTTTTTTTTTTTTTGTCCAGAATTTGAGACAATGATTGCACATATGATTTTCCAGGGAACCTTCATGTTTTTATAAAAGCAAGCAATCCAACAGCTCAGCAACACAGCATCTGCTTAAATCTCCCTGTAGTATTTTTACTGCCAGTATTCCACCACTAGTATGTATAATGATTTTACACTTAATGAGTTTATTAAATTATATTGAAAAAAGTCTTTCTGGGTTAGAAAAATTAGTTGTTTCCTGTTGTTATTTTAAACAACTTGTGCCCCTTCTTATTCTCTTTTTCCATATCTACCAGATGCTGTTTTAATAAAAATGAATGAGTATAAAACAGATTGATAAATGATTGAACTTAGCAATTTTCTTCAGGGGATTTTTTTAGTTTCTCTTCTAATGTTTAGAGAATGTGTAGGGCCAATGAAGAAAGTTTGGGACCTTAGGGCTAGTAAAATATTTAATTTTCTTTCATTTCATTGATTATTCATTTTAAATATAAAAATAAGACCAAGAAAAAAGCTTTACATAATTTACATGCAGCTTTTTATAGTAAAAATGTTTACAGTGAAGAGAAAACAAACAGTAAAATGTGACTTTAGTTACAGGCTTTAGTTAGTTCCATTCACAGGATTATTTTCATATTTAGGCATATGAGCTTTTAAAAGTACTAAAGATACAGATAAGAAGCTGACCACACATCCTGTTTCCCCAGACAGTCTCGTTAATATATGTTGTCTCTGTGTCCTGTATGGTTAGTGCCCCTATCACTATCCAAAGTGTTTTGGTTTGAAAGAAAAATTTATCATCATTCTAGAGATGGACCACATTAACATCATGTGAAAATAATAATGTGATCAATAAATAGCTAACACATGTCAAAATAAAGATCAATTTTTCAAAAACTCTCAGAAAAATTATTTTTCAATACTTTTAGCGTTTAGCACTCTAATGTGTTAGAAAGACATGTTCCCAAAATTCAGCATCAAATATGCAGTAATGATATAGGATTATTTTACTGCTTAAAAAGTCCTTGATTTCAGCCATACTGTCATATTTATACTTTCAAATTTTTTAAGGATAATTTTTTAAAGATTCTCATTAAAAATGAGTCACTTAAAAGGTCAATTTTAAAAGATATTTTGAAGGATTTTTAGAATTTTAGAATCCTTCTCTAGCAATGTCAATAGAAAAAGAAATAGCATTCCATTATTTTAAACAGGGTAACCTTTTTGTCTGTGTGCTACAGACTAGTTTGGACCACTTTTGAAGCCTATGAGCTTTTTTAAGAAAAACATAATTTAAACATGTAAAATAAAATACAAAGTATTACAATAGAAACCAATTACACTGAAATACAATTATCAAAATACCAAAATATATTTAACAACAAAATGTGATAAAGTAATTATGAGCTTCTTCATTAACTCCTTAAATAAAATATTATTGAGCAGCAGGTATAATAACTGTCATAACAATTACCAAGTAGTGATAAAAGCAAATATTTTGACATTATTTGCAAGTCACAGGTATGGCTTATGCTACTCTAGTCATTTATAATTGTAGAAAGTTTTCATTAAGAGGTTAGTAAAAATGAAGTTGTGTTGTTGTTGTTTATTTTTTCCCAAACAAGTTTTGACCCCTTTGAATTCTATAGTTACAGGTACAACATTAAGAAAGCCTGAACTAACTAGTTTATCATAGGTATATAATTAAATAATCAAACAACTACTAAATATTGTGATCAGGCTACAGAACATTTATAAAAACAAAAAGCCCACTGAATGCTTAAACAAAAAAAAGAGAAGGTTCTCACTGAAAATTCAGTTCAGTTCATTGTGTGAGAGAGCTGTCAAATATAATACAGTGTATGTTGAATGTATTAAATGTAAACAAAGTAGGTGCTTTCTAGGTCTTTTTAAAAAACAAAAAATGAAAAGTCCCTAAAAAATAGACATAGTATTTTATAGTAATTGGTATGTCCCTCATCCCTCTCACTATTTTATAATCAAAGTTATATGCATACACATATTTTTCTTAAAACTTGCATTTTCATAACACTATAATATATTAATTGACTGCTTAAACTTTTCTTTCTTAGAACTTTGAATGAAATCCAGTAAGTAAGGACACCAAATGCATATCTGCACAGTTAAGGCCCTCAGCCTCATCGGCTTCAATTCCTGGAACAGACTATGAATGATTGGGATTAAACACAGATATTACCTAAGAGACAAGATAGGATCACAGACCACTGGAACTTAAAGAGACCAAAAAAGCCTCTTTGTCTAACTCCTCACTTTACAAAAGAGGAACCAGAGACATCGAGAGGTTAAGAGACTTGCTCTGGACCCAAGATGACCATGAAAAAGCTTAGCCTCAGAGTTAATGCAACACTCCCTCCAGCACTCACTCTACAAGGATGAATCCTGTTTCTGGATACACTTCTATCAAAATATAGTTATTGAAACAAGAGGTTATAATCCATTAGAAACACATCTTACTTATAAATTTGTGCTTCCAAATGTGAGTTAAAAGACTTAAATGGTGATCGTAGCTCTAGAACAGAGGCCTTGAAAAAATATTAAAAGATCGGAAATCTATTTTCAATAGTTTCCAAGGTCTAATTTATTAGTAATGTTTTTCTGACTATTGAAAACCCAGTTAAGCCATCCCAAACTACATTTTATTTTTTTAGACGGCCTTTTTTATCCTGATTATAAAAGAAATACATATCTATTATAATGAATTTTGAAAATACAGGACAAAAGAAAGAAATAACAAATAGCCACATCCCAAGAGTCAAAGATAATATTGGTACTATTTCAGCATATTTCTTTCAGATATATAATTACATATGAATATAGTTACATACATATAAGCTTCCATGTTAAGAAAAGATTATATTAAAATATTATAGCCTATCTTTTATTTTAGCATTATACCATGAGCATCTTTTTACTCAATTAAAATTGTGTTTAAAACATCATTAATGTGAAAGTCTGTGTTTGGTGGATATTAAAGTAATGAAGTTATAAACAAAAACATTAACTCATTATGTATTTTTTGGATTTTGAAGGCTATCACTGGATCAAGTAACTATAATGCATTACCTTGCTCAAAATCAAGATCGTCTAAGAAAACTTGAATGCAAATGGCTAAAAGCATTGGGGAAAACTGAAAAAATATTCTAGAAAATTAGAGAAATAAAAATTTAGAGATAGCACCTGCTACTGTTAAATGCAGGAAGATTCAAAAGGTTTACAACGGTACATCCTGATGGGGCTCTGCAAAGTCAAGAGGGAACATAATGCTTATGTAAGAAAGCAGCATTAGGTGCAAATATTTAGTACCTGGCACACCACAGGAGTTTAATAAATATTTGAATAAATAAATGAGAATCAACTTATCAACAGGTATCTAGACACCTGAATATAATTATGCCCTTTGACAGATAATCTTACTTAAGGGAATATATACAACATATGCACTCAGGTACTCACCGTGGTTTCATTAAAGGGGCAAAACTGGTCACAACTATGTCTAAAACTGTTATAATGGTTAAGTTAATGACATAGGCATAACGAGTCATGGAGATAATTTTCAAATTAATTTAATAACTATACTAAATTTATAAATGTTTTGTCTTGGTTTAAAATTACTGAAATGTTTAAAATATTAGTGCATTAAATCTCTTGGCATAAGATTTTATTTCATTGTTTTAATGAAATAATTAATTTTAAAATTGAACATCATTGCTTAAAAAAAAAGTCTAGAAACCCAGATGAATAAACTATTTTTTTCTTTCAAAATATATTCTTAAATCAATCTCAAAAGTGTCACCCATCTATCTGTCCTTGAATACCACAGAAGATAGAGTCAAGGCTTTCTTTGATAGTCATTCCAATGATGAGAGAAAAGTCTTGATATTCTACTTTCATAGTACCATGACTAAGAGAACTCTGATACTTCCTCTTACTTAATCTTAGCCTAAGTAGTAGAGAATTTGTTAAAACTAATACACACACATACACACATACCCTGCCCCCACACACTTGCCTTAAGGAGCAGTAACCTTTTAAAAAACAACCTAAGTCACAATACCTCTATAAGCTCTGATGGTTCACCTCCTTCTTCCACCACAATTAATTGAGATCTTCCTTTCCTTTCATTGTCCCGAATGCCATTGGCAACCTGGTTTGCCTTCAGACGTTCATATTTGTTGCATGAGGAACCACACCACTGGTAAATTTCCTGAAAGAAAGAGACAGATCTTTGGGCCCCAGGAATATGTAGAAGACATTGAGACCTGTTGTAGTATACATTGTGATCAATTATGGCGGGGGGGAGGGGCGTGGAAAGTATAAAAAATAAAATAAAATAAATATAAAGTGATGGAAGGAGACCAGACTTTAGGTGGCAAGGACACAATAGAGTGTACAGATGCTGTATTATAAAGCTGTACATCTGAAATTTAGATAGTTTTTAACCAATGTTACCCTAATAAATAATAAAAATGTCTTAAAAATATCTATTGTTGAGGTATATGATTTTATATATTTAATTTATACCTCATTTTGTATCTTGTTGCTCTCGGCATTATTAAATATTTTTTAAACACAGAAAATATAAATACATATCTCATCATTCTTTGTGTATATATCCCACTAAGTACAATTTATTTAGGTAAACTTATGTAATTACTTAAATTTAAAATAAATTATATTTCAGAAAGGTGGTCAAGAATCTATTAAGTAATATACTCTTGATGATCATAAAAATTGATACAACTTTTGTAAAGTAATTTAACAATTCTTATTAAGAGCAATAAAAAGAGTTACAACTTTTGATCCAGTAATATCACTGTCCAAAATTTATGTTAATAAATTATTCATAAAAAAAAAAACACATGTACAAGAGTTTTCATTGCTATATGATTATATTAGTGAGGCATTGAAAAAACATTAAATGTTCAATAATAATAGTTACATAAATTATGATAATAGAAAAAAGATAAATATCAAAGTTATATTTTAACAGAAATTTATAAAATAAACAGAATAGAAGAATAACAAAGAAACAAGCAAAACAAAAACTTTCCATAAATAGAAAGATGGCTACATAAATGTCATTACATGGATACTGCATACTACTCTTCAGTGTTTCAATACTGATGTAGAAAATTATCCAAGGTACATCATCAAGAATAGAATAAAGCCATAGAATAATGCAATTCCACTCAAATAGAAACAAAAAACAAGCTGTTCCTGCATTTGCCAAAAAACATTTTTAAAGGCACACAGTTTTAACACTCAGTGAGGGACATGTATACACAGAAAGAAAGCCTTCAGTTTTTACAATATCTAAGTCAGTAATTTTTACTTTTTTTAAAAAAAGTGTCATTCACATCTATCGGGTACCTAATATGAACTCTGTTGGGGATAGAGATGAATGAGAGAAAACTAGCAAGAGAGATTGACATGTAGACAACTAATGCTAATAATATATTTGGACTACATTTATAGTTTTTCAAAACATTTTCACACATACTTCACCTAGTCAGTCTTGGAGAGGCAATCAGCGTAGTGGTTAAGTGTGAAGGAGACAGAGCTTGGTGGCCACTTTGTGGCTATGTGACCTTGTGTTTGCAATTTTTAAAAGAGCAAATAAATTAACAACAGCAAAATAAAAGGGCACCCAAGCATTCAAAGACATTGGCTCTTTTCTCTGATTACATAACATTTCCAGTCCAGAGTCATGTCTTCATTCAAAAACAGTTTGCTAATTGTCCAAAATGGGGCAGGATCTCTTCCAGGCCCTAAGGGTACAACCTTGAACCACACAGGCCTGTGGACAGTCTCTCTAACCTCCTACACCACCCTGTTCCTGGTTGAACTATTCCATATTCCTCTTTATGACTAAAGTATACATTTGACAAATTCAAGGCTTTATAAGTAAAATAAAAAGAACTGTGCTTTGTAATTCCTTTCATTCAAGAATCTGATACATTCAACATGGTCAAGGAGCATTTCTTTTGTTTCTAAGAGAATTGGGCATTTCTATTGTTTCCTCTCTAACCTCTTTTCTACAATTGGGCATCTGAATATGAGGCTCACATTTGGATGGATATATGAATACCATGCCCAGGTTGGCAGTCATGAAGAGTGAAAACGAATGATTCCCAATGCTTAATCAATGCCTAATTGCTGAGCATTAAATTAGGAGTTGGAGTAGTAAGATGATTTTTTGAATACAGCTACCTGAGCCCTATCCTAAGGACTCTCAGGTCTATTCTGGGCAGCTGAGTTTATCAAATGCTTCCCAGATGATTCTAGCATTCTTCCAGGGCTGAGAACTCCTGCTGATCACCCTCAGGACATGGTACCCTGCAGGCACTACAGAGAACCTGTAACATCTAATTACCCAATACAGCCAAGCAGGCTTCTCTCCTGGGTACACGTAGGCTCTTAGCTCAGATTCTTTTCCTACCATATTCCATATGATTTTGCAAAAGATTTTTTCCTCAGTAGGCCTGAGAAAGCAAACTTCTAATATGTACACCACAGTGAAATTTAGTAGATAGATCAGAAGTTAGCTCTCTAGATTTCTCAAACTTATTAGCAACTTTTATTACTGCCTTGCTCTGTATTTATATAATCTAACAGATGTTTATGTTCTCCCTAGTTGTATAATGACTTCTCATCTACTTCAAAGAGATTATATAAAATCACACAAAATTTTATTAGCATCTGTAAAGCATTATGGAAACTTGGTAAAATGTGTTTTAAAATGAATTGCAGATAATAATTATATGAATATAATTATTATTTAGTGTAGAATTTTACAACATTCTATGGGTCCCAAAATATTTTCAATATTCCTTTGGATTGGGAGTTTTTATGTGCAGTATCAATTTGCAGATAAATTTTGTTGTAGAAAATAGTCACCATTGCTTAGAGACCACATTTTCTACCTTTAAAATAGCAAAAACATATCTAGGAAATATTCATAAATTAATAAAACTTTTAGAATGAAGTTTTCCTTTTAATTGAAAGATGACTAAATTACTAAAGAAAGTATTACAGAACATTTCTTATTGAGCATGAAAATGAATGCTTTGGGTTATACTTACTCATTATTTTCACCTTATTTTGTGCTACTATTCCTATAAAAGTGACATCCACTAGACTTAATTTTCAATGATTAATTCAGATAAGAAATAATAAAATATGGATTCTAATTATAAACTGCCAAAAGCCAGAATTGTTGAAACAGTCGAATAATTAAAACACACTTTTCATACAATGCTAATTAATTTTTTATGCAAATAAATATAGTTTATTCAATTATGGCAGCAGGTTCTGTTTTAAAACCTTAAAACAGAATTTTGGCATTTCATTAAATCTGAGCAATTTATATTCCACTATGTGTGGGTGATGTGTTTAGGGCATCTCATTTAAACAGAGCTCTACTGTGCTAAAATACATGTGTGTTTGTAGTACTATTAATAAATTATGCTCCTCAACGCTTACTCTATTTAGAGGGTGTTGGTTAAGACTACTTCACTGCTCTGTGCACAAGGAAGCCTTGTATTCAGTTGGCACCCAGCTTGAAAAATTCTCTCCTATAATTCAACAATTCAACTTATCCTGGTTTTTTGGTGTTTTTTGTTTGTTTGCTTTGTTTTGTTTTTGAGAGAGTGGGCTGCAGAAAAAATTTTGCATAAAGGTTAAAAATGTGTCTGGATTGATGAGACAGGTTGATCTGTATTATTAAAACAAAAATGTTTTCATTATAACTCCATTTGTTTTATTTAGAATACTTTAATGGGATTTAAAAGAAAAATCTTTCACAAACCCAGTTTAAGTGTACTAGACATGGAAAATCATAAAGCAAACATGGTTTCAGAGGCAACTATTTTACACTCTAAGATCCTAAAGAATTTAACAACTCAACACTAAATATTATATTTCTTTAGGGAAGGGATATTAAAAACTCCCTGTAAATATGAGAGTATCCATTCAGTTCAGAATGAAGAGTATTTAAATTCTGGTTGAAATTTGTGACTGTGCATCTATAGCCCATGAACATTCTCTAGTAGAAGTTTGTGGAACCGTAGTTAATTTTTAATATACAAGCTCTCAAAAGAAAACAAAATTATTCTGGATGATTGGAAAAGGAAGAAATAGAAGAGCAAAGACAACCTGTTGCTAGCAGTTTGGTTTACCAATAACAAGAAAATAAAAGTGAATGAGTGATATATAATAGAAACATGAATATTGGGGGCAAACTAGAGGTTTCTACAATTTCCTTTAAACTGTGTAATCAGAGTTAACCAGTAAAACATCAAAGTGCAGCCAAACCTCATTTTTGGACAGGAAATAAGAGCAGAAATAAAACAAGACTCAATGATGCCGAGAAGGTAAGCCAGATTTCAGGAGCCAAGTTTAAAGGAACACCCCAAACAGCCCATGTGATGTTGAGTTATAACATGTGCAAATAATTCAGCATAGACTTGCTACCTTTTTGTCCTTTTCTAAGTTACTTATTCTAGACACATCTAAAATGTTATAAAGGAGAAGGGGGAACAGACTTTTTAATCCTTGCTTCTCTTGGCTTTATTTTTACTGTGTTTAGTTTTCTCTTAGATCTAGTTAGTCAAATACAGAAGTTCATTCAGCTATACCTCTAGGCTGGAGGTTCTCTAAGCATAGTTTAAAAATGATGATAATTTGTGCAATAACTCCAGGAATCTACCTTTTTTTTTTTTTAATTTTAAAATTTGAAAACATGATTTTTTTGTTTTTGGATAAACAAATAGTAATTTATGTCCTATTTTGTTGTTCTTCAAAGCCAAGCCAACTCGATATCCATCAATGACATATATGTGTTTTTAAAAATTACCTCTGACTGAAGAAGATGAATAGAATGGGTATGCAGGGACACTGACACCCTGATGACCAGAAGGGAAGCAATTACTTGTTAACTAGGGCAGAGCAATGATAACGGAAAGAAATAGAAGAATGGAGAGACATTTGGAAGGATTGGTTAACGATGTTCTTCGGATGTGTCCTGGAGGACAGAGAAAGGGACAAATGACTTCGGACCATTCCAGCTCGGTTGCTGGTAGTGATGCCACTTACTGGGACCAGGGGATAATTTTGGAGGGTTCTTTTTGTAGTGACGGTGAGAGTAGGTGAAATTATGTTCTCTCTACTAGTCGAAAAGTATTTGGCACACTAAAGAAGTTTTATCATCACATTTTATCAAAACCAGTTCTGCCAGCCACAAAACTTGCTGCAACTATTTTTAACTGACTTATTGGTTCTTCGTGCCTATGATTCCTGAATGTTCCAGTGCCTTTAGACATTTCCCAGATAAAAATGGGTCTCAACTTTTACTGTACATTATAATAACCTGGGGTAGAGCTTAAAAAGTACTTACATGAAAGTCCCATACCAAAATTTTAAAATCGAACCTTTAGGAGTCAAATTACGGGCATTAGTATTTTTTAAATCTCTTCTAAATAATTCTAACATAAAATACTCTGACTTGTGTGTGTGTTGTTGCCTCTCACCACTGGACAACGCCTAGAGGTCAAAGGCTATCTGGTTTTCACCCTTATACTCCATGTACAGCACATACTAAGTACATGATAAATGCCATTCACTCCTACTTTCACTGCAGGGTAAATTTTAGGGATTTAAGATTAGGTTTATCTTGCTCATTATCTTTTCTTACTGTCTCAAGTCTCTTTCTTTATAAGTCTAGTGGCATCACTACTTTGGGATAAAGACAAATTAATCCAGAACAAAGAAGATTTTGCTTAGTTTTTAGTTTTAAATTAAGCACTTTTCCCCCTCTCCACCACACTTCCACCCCTGATCTACGGACGTTGCCCTTTCCCCTTAAGAACTGGATCTCTGAAGGTGGGTGTCTCCTCCCACAAGCTCTTGGCATGCACTTGGAGCCAGGCACACCCGGGGCCAGGCTCCCTGGGGCCTGGAGCCCCCCTGCGCACTCAGGGGTCCTGATGCACCCGGGGTATGGCCCACCTAGGGTGCAAACTCAGGACCGTCTGTGTAACAGAGATGTGCTAACTACCACACTATGGAGCCACTCCTAAAATAAGTATTTTTAAGTGATAGCAGACATAAAAGTCTGAAAGCCAACATCATTTTAAATTAAAGAACCTGGACTATGCTAGAGTACAGGTTTTGCGGGGGAAGAGTGAGGATGTAGTCTAGAAAGTTGGTTTTCCATATCAAGATCAGAGCCTTGGCTTTAGGGGCTAGAGTGTATTGCAGGGACTATGGAGTAGGTACAATGTGAAATGATGTAAGACTAGTTTATGAGGCCCAAGAAGAAGAAAGTAAGAGATTATAGAACTACAAAATTTGATCAGGTGCAATGCATCTTTAAGAAGAGCTCGGTATACTTCCCCTACGACATATTTTATCATATTTACACATGACCCTGAGCATCAGAGCAGAAACAACAGGGCAGTGTCTAGGCAGTTGGACCCAGGGGGACTGGCATAATGTGAATACAGTGTCCTCACAACCTGCAGTGTGGCACAGGAAAAGCAAGGCAGAATTCCTGAGTGGGGTGGTGCAGCAGTGCCTAACAGAACTAAAGAGGGTCTTGCAGTGGATATGTGGGCATATCGGAAGACCAAAGTGAGGCCATGACTATTTTCCAGCAAACGTATTGAGACAGAAACCAATTCCCAAAGCTCAAGGATGAATGAAATGGCTATGCATCGATGAAATTAGAGAGGAAAGAGGCCTGAAAACTGTACACCAGACTCGCACATGCATTCCAACCTGAGGGATAGAAAAGGGGATGGGTGGGATAAAGTTCGAATTGCTTTAATAGTAAACAAACTTCACCTTAATAGGTAATATCATCTTATTTTTAACTTTCCTGTGGACTTAGAAGCTCATCAATAAAGTCAGGTTAAGCTATAGATGAATAAAGAAAATTACATCTTTATACACATGACTGCATGAGATTGTATGCTTCATGTTGGACAGCTATACATTTGTTGAATGACTAAGTTCTAGGCCTTATACTAGGAACAAAGTGAATGAGTGAGGCTAATAAGTGAATGGACAGGTAATGTGGAAAGTGCTGAGAGGCAAGTCTCTGCATGGTGATAGGAAAGTTAAGATAAGGATGTGCCTTATCTTATCTACAGGGGTGCAATATAGTGAAAGGAGAAGAGGAAGAGGTCGGGGAACACATTATAAAAAAGGAAAGTTGAGTATTTAAAGATGAGATGATATCAGATGCTTACTGGAGAAAGATGACACAGAAGAGAGTATTCTAGGCAAAGGAAACAATGTGTACAGGAGCAAAAGCATAGAGACCTGAGGGACAGTGTTATACACAGGGAACTGAAAGAGTATCACGGTGAAAGAGGACAGGAAGGATTCAAGAGACCCTTAGTGGGTAGAGTAGGCTAGGCATATGACTGAGTGATGTGCAGCAATTTAGAGATGTTCTCAGGATGACTCCTGGATTTAGGGTTTGAAGGCCTGATTGAATGGTGGTACCATTTACAAGATAAGGACAATAAGAAAAAAATGTTGGAGAGGGCAAGTTGATGAGTTCCTTTTTTAGACCTGTTGAGTTTGAAGTTCTTATGATGCACACAAGCTGAAACATCGGAGATGCAGTCTACAACATGACATAGAACTCAGGCAAGAGGTCTGAATCAGGCTGTAAAATTGAGATTTCCCAGTGGGTGAGGGCTTCAGAATTTGGGTGAAGATAAGTTGGCACAGGAAGAATGTAAAAAGAAGAGATAATGATCAAAAGTGGAATCCTTAAAACAAACAAACAAAAAAACAAAAACAAAATATTGAGGGGCTGAGCAGACTGTGTGAAAAGAATGAGAAAGAGTGGCTTGAAAGGAAGGATAAGCAGGGAGCCATCGGAGGAGTGAGGCTGAAGTAGAAGGGAGTAATCAAGTGTCACCTACAGCATACGGATCAAATGGATAATGATAAAGTGTCCACTGGATTTAGTGGAAGGCATTATGCCCACAGGAATAAAAGTTTCAAAGAAATAGTGGGAGTAAAATGTGGCTTGACGACTGACTGGTAAATGAGGAAGTGTAGCTGCTTTTTCAAAGCAGCATGACTGAATAATGAGAGGGGGGTGATAGACAGGTTATAAATAGCAAGGGGGTAGGACAAAGCTGCAAAACTGACCAAACGAGTTAACAAGGAAACAACATGCAGAACTCACCAAAGAAATCCCCACTCTGGTACTTCTCCACCAGTAGCTGATTCAAACACACATTTCTAAAAGAGTTAGTTCTAGATGCCAAACTTTGAGAATACGGACTTTTTTCATTATCATTCATATTCTGTAGTTATGGATGCTTTGTTGCAATATATTTAGATGTGATGTATTATTTAACTTCTACAATACATCATATCTTTAAAAATGGTGGGAAAAAATGATGTATAAATTCACCAACATTAAAATATATGGTTCAAAAGCATTTTCCATGATATAGTAAATTCCAAATTGCTGATATCTAGCCATGTTCCATATTATTTTCTAAAAACACACTAAATATAAGACAACTTATCCAAATCATCCTCTAAAATGTTAATGATTTTCTTAACTTTTAGAACGATTAAATGGATAATTTTATAATCCTGTGCTTAAGTTGAGGAGGTTACATTGTCATGCCTAGGGAATATTTACTGCAGTCTAAAATCCTATAACAGTAAATGTTTTTAAAGTACATGGCATATACTACTAATAATGATGGTTTATCAAAAGCTGACTTCCCTCAAACAATCAAGATATAGGATTTACGTTATGTCCATTACTTTAGTGTTAGCCAGCTGGCTTTCACTGAGAGAAAGATTTAGACATCTATCCTACCTTTTTCATATTTGGGTAATGAAACAAACTTGGAGAAATTGCACTTTCTTTTGTGCTCTATAGTGCAGAAGGTGGTGACTAAATAATTAACTCAACATTAAAATGTTATGGTAGAGAAAATTTTGGCTCCATGCCTTTTTTGTTTACTGTGACACACCCCAAAATAAAGTTCTCAAGGTAACTGCCAGATCTTATCATCATTTAGTAACTTTTGGCAACATACCAACTGGTTAAAGGTTGGTAACATAAACAGGGCTCATATGGGTATGTGTTCCACTGTACTCAGGAATCCAGTGCTTGATTCCTAACAGGGTACCCTTTTGGAGTATAGGAAACTTCCAGGGAAGAAGAGATGATCAAACTCAGGCATCTCTGCAACAAAATCATTCTGATGTCTCGAACCAGGCATGAGAGCAGGTGACAACTTGAAAGTTATTAAGGATAATTAACTATGTAAAATAAAGATATTTTACTATTAAACAGATGAATGTCCTTGAATCTTATCATAGAGACCGTCCATTATTTATGAGCCTGGATTTGCGGGTTATGTTCTCACGGGTAAACATTACGTATGGGAAGCTAGTATGTGTTACTAAAACAATAATCTATCTACCATAGCACCCACCTATTAGCCCATTGTGGAAACTCAATTAATACTTGTTCAACAAAATAATAAATGATTTCATTAATACTATTATTTTCAGTAAATGCTAAGCTAGAGTAAACATAATCCATTCTGAATTCCACAATTTTTGAAACTGTTGCAAGATATTTCATTATAGAGCCATACCATCTTATATGCTACCAAGTTCAATTAGCGTAGTAAAAAGAACATGAACTAGGAGTTAAAAAAAAAACAACAACAACAACCCAGTTTCTATCCCAGATCACCACTCCACCTGTATTAATGCAAATGACTTGCTCTCACCTTCTAAGGCTTTTTCTCCTCTTGTGAAACTAGGATAATTGCCATTTCTAGTTGTGACTACGTGTCAGATGAGACTGAATCATAGCCAGCTAAGGCCAGAAATGTCATTAGAAACCAGAGTCAAGATGAAAAAAATAAATAAATCAGGAAGTTAAGGCCTGGGGAGGTGAAGGACTAGCTCAAGATCAAAGACCGGGTATTTGGAGAGCCGAACGGAACACTATTCAGGATAAAGAATTTATTACATTTGTAGAGCAATTACAATATCCATAAAAAGTTTCTTTTTGTTTTATTTATTTATTTTTTTTAGAAAAGAAATATTTTCAAGTAATGGCAGATGGCAGTGATTATGTTATCACTGGGAAGTATCTCTCGTTCAGGGCCCTAGAGATCATCTAATCAAATACCTGACTTTAATGGGTAAGAACCTGAGATTAGAGTAAACTTGGTTGCAAACTGAGGTCTTCTTTCTCAATGAAAAATACCATCTTATATAAGTAAAAGTACTTTACAAAGGGATAAAGTGCTTTAAAGTGTAAGTGGTTGAGATGAAATTTGAGATAGGCAATTCATTATTGTGTATAGGCTTTGAGAGACTCTGAATGTTGTAACTGTTTTTTGGAACTACGCGGCTTGATGACACATGTGGTTTATCTACTTACAGTGATGGCTGAAGGGGGTCGAAGGGGCAGAAAAGCACTTCTTTTATGCCTTGATCGGAGGGTCAGAACTTAAGCTCGGTTACGGGAGCAAATAACATTTAAAGTTGAAAAGGACTTTTTCATGAAATTCATTGTGAGATTCAGGGCAAGAGTGCTGCCATTTTGGGTGCAGATGTCTAAGCGTGACACTGTGAATTGTACTTTGGGCATTATGATCTCAACTGCACACAAGCTGGTGTGATCCAAGAAAACAGCTGGATTACATATTAATGGAAATAAAATAATATGTGTACCCCTATTTAGGGAAATCAATAAAGTTTATAGCTTGGGGTCATTTTCCAAACCATTTATAGCACATGTAATCTTTGTGCTGTTGCTAAATTAATATTGCTTAAACAGAACTTTGTGTAGCTTCATTTTCAAAACCTTAGTGTCCCTTTTCTATGCATATGGAATGAACTCTTCTCACCTCTGTCTGATGCTTTCCCCCAAAACACTTCCCGAGAGGCAATAAAACGAATGCTCTGGTGGGAATCAGACATACTGTCCCGAGTGTCTAATCCTGGCTTCCATTTGCTGACTGTGCAACCCGGAGTAACTCTAAGCCTCATGCTAACTGAAGCAATACAGGTCAAATCAAGTCTCTGTATAATGCTAGACCCAGAAATGTTAGGGATGGCGATTAGAATGCTGATGTATGGGGTGTAATGAGAATGATGATCGTGAGAAAAAGGAGAAGGCTATCGTAAATGTGCTCTCCACTTTCCTTCCTTCTCTGCAATTGCACATGGGTTTTCAGTGGTAGGAAATGCCTTTTATTTCTACTTTTAAAACCTTACAAAGTTGTAAAGACACAACTTAAATTCAACCTACTAGAGTTTTGCACAAGACCTTGCAATAATACTTCCTGTCACAATAATAATTTAGTTTACTTAACATTAGAGTGGCCTCTTTTCCTGGAAAAAAACATAAATCAGATATAATATACCTTTGTTTATTCTGTTAATACTTGATATTTCTACCTGTGCCTGTTCTTCTAATAACCTTAAAATAATTAAAAAGTGTGAAATAGTCTGGTGTGCACATGCATGTGTGTGTGTGTAAGGGATTATTGCTCAAAACTCTTCAGGCAGGCTGAACATAGACTTATACTGTGTTTATTTGAAATTCTAGAACCTTTGCTTTCTCAAGATTCAATCTTACCCTCAATAGTGTTTTCCCACACGCCATTAAAAACAAAAATAATGAGAGGAAGCTCGGTTCACAGAGAGGGGGAAATATATTAAAAATTATTCAAGCTCTGTGCTATGGTAGGAAGAACTAAATCACTACTCCATTCTAAATATATGAAAAGAAAATAAAAACTTTGAAGGTTTTCTTTTTATGCCATTTAAATACTAGCCAATTACTCACACGATATAATTGCCTCTCACATAAACATGACCTCTTACCAGTGTGTAGGAAAAGTGATTATCTTTCATGACACGTTTATTAGATTCGATCTAAAGACAATGTACTGTCCTTTACATAGCTACATGTGTCTATATAAAACTTACAGTGCCAAGGTCAATGATGAAGCAGTCACCCTTGTTGAAACTGTCCCAGCTGAGGGGAACTTCCGTGGCCCTGACCACTCTCCGGCCTTTGACATGCAGGAGCCTCTGGGCAGTCAGGTCATTTGTGAGAACATGATTTAGTCCAGATGCCACACCTCCAGCCTGATCAGTGGGAGAAAACAAAACAAATGAGGCTTCAAACTAGACACAGCCATGTATAAAACCAGATATTTGTGCCGAAACTGCCTGTCAAGCCGAGATAAAACAGCCACCTCAAAGCATGTGAAAAATTTAAAATGAGAACTTTTTGGCTAATCAACCATTTTTTAAAAAATGTTTAGGCTCTTTGTCCTTCAAATTTCAACCATTCGATTTAATATCGCGAATATTTACTGAGAAACTTCAGTTGTATAAAATCTGATATATAAATAAAAAGAAGCTATAACTCTTGTCCTTTGGGAACTAATTATTCTCAAGTCATGGAGCGAGAAGGCAGACAAAAATTTCAAGGAAGAAGACAACTGGAGGCTGAAGGAGAGTCCAAGGTAACAAGTCAGAGGTAACAGATGAAGAGCACCCACTGTCACAGTGTTCAGGCAGAGAAGGGGAGTTAACGGTGAGCCAGGTACGAGCTGCCACTATTTATGGTCCTTGTTCTCACAATAAAAAAAAAAATCACCTCTCTTATTTATTTTTTGGTAAAAAGAGTTTACTAAATATGCCAGGCCTGGGTATTCATAATTTAAATTAAGAGAGATACAGCGTCTTGGTTGCACATCTCCAACCGAAAACAAAACACCCAAAACAAAACCAAAATACAACCTCTTTCAAGAAATGTTGAAGGAAATTACTAACTGTATTAAGTACATCTTTTTGAATTATTTAAAGTCAGCTTTTATTTTTTTTTTCCTAATAAATGCTAGAAATGATAATCTTTACTTATTTCCACAATTAATTATGAGGTAATGTGCATAATAAAGATGCAGTGTAAACAAATCTTAGTCATTTACTGATCAAAGGTCTCCTATAATATAGTAAGAAAAACCATCAGTATAAGAAACCTATAAGATAATTCAACTTTCAAATTCATTACATAAGCATATACAGTGAATCCAAAAAAGGAAGATGCATATGTAATCATTAGCATATTCTTTATATTTCCATTAACTTAAAATTTTCCCCATTCTCCAGGAAAAGGCCCTCATGAATAGCTTTTGACTAGTTTTGAATAGATTTGTTAGTATGAGCTAAATGTTGACCTCTGGATAATTATAACCACAAATTTTCAGAAATATATAATTCCCCAGTCCACAATTTTACAAAGATTGTCATATTTCTTCACTGAACGAAGTATTATGTAATAAAAATAAGTACAAATCTTCATCTGTATACATCTGTATACTTCTTGGTCATTTCGATTTTTTTCAATAAGTATATTGTAATCTGGTGGAAAAAAAGTATAATACTGTAATCTGAAAAAGTTCTAAAATACAGAATAGATTTAGACTAAGAACACACATACAACATTTAGGCTAATTCATATGGTGAACCATCAGGGTGACATATAGTCTACACATTTAACAATATTTTAAAAACTAATTTTGGCTTTAATATTTGATGCCAAAAATGCATGAGTGTGCACACACACACACACAAACATTAAGTTTCATATATGTATCAAACAGTAAGTAATTCTGTGAATATTGTTTGAATCAACCCTAGAAACTCCCTGTGTCTACCTAGTCCACAGAATGAAAACAGGGTGGATGTTTTCATTCAACAACAAGGTCCTCTAAGTCAGTGGCACCATAAATACAGTTTTGTGGGCTGAAAGCTGTCTGATAGTTGCTATTTACAATCACGGCTTAGGGCTGAGTCTTCTTGAACTTGGGAAAGGTGTGATTAACCAGATATTTAATATAACGGAGCAGTGTATGTAACAGTCCGCTATAACCTTTCCTCAAATACCTCACAGAGAAAAACCTGAAGTCAATGGAATGACATGAGAAGATGATCTTAATGTCTCCTAGCTGAATCTTTATATTACATATAACAACTAAATATGCTGGTTGCCAACTTGGTAATAGTAGGCTTTTGCCCATTCTAAGTAGACATACAAAATTTGTCCTGATATTTGAACCATATATCTATGTTGAGAGCATCTTAGTAATAATTACCAGCTTAGGTGCTGGAGTCAGATGGTCACACAGTCACATACCAGCTATTAGGCCTTGTCAAGTTACAGTCTCTCTAAGCTTCTGTGATGGTAGAAACTATACCACAAGGCTATTGTTTGGATCAGAAGAAATACTATACATGAACTGCTTAGCACATCCTTATAAGGATGAAATTAAGTATAACATAATAGTCTTTGCTATTCTGGGTGGTTATTTCTGCTTCTACATTTCCTATCAAGTATTGTTGTAACTGTTTACACTGTCATTTGCTCAATGTTACTAATAATAAGTTAGTGAACTGATTTTTTTTTTTGCTGATAAATGTAACCTCCATTTGCAAACATCCTCTTTCTAAAAGATGCTGATTTGTGTTGGTTTAATGTTGATAATTAGAAAATAATTATCTACTAATTGTATAATTACTTTTATCAAATCTACTTTTAAATATGTATCCCAAAGTTTGATTTCAGAAGTCTTGTTAACCAGAGAATTAATAGCAATGTAAGTCCTACTGATTTTGTATGTACTATGTAGGTATTTTATTATATCATTTATTCCTCAATCCTTATACCCATTGTGCATTTGAGGAAAAGGCATAAAATTTGTATACTTGCCCTGAGGGAAACAACTCATATGTGACAAAAATGTGTTTATAACCATCATTTTAGTAACTAGCTTATTCAAAATGTTGGGTTCATTGACATAAAGGAGGTTTCAGGATCATTTGACATAAACTGTAGGAATGCATGTGAATTAAATAAAATGAGAGCTAATAATTTCATATTTAGGGTGGTTGATAGTCTAGAGTGAAAAAATGATTTCAAGAGAGAGAGAGGAGAACATATAAGTGTTTTGTCCTGACTCAATGGCATCACAACATATTCAACTAATTCTCTGATCAGGTAAGAGTAGAAATAAACCCTGACATGGTAGTAGGCACATTTCATATGTACTCAGAACTCTAGTTCAGCTCTGGGGTCTTAGGTATTCACTAGACTAATATTCTTGAGAGGTGGAGTAGTGAAGTCTGCAGAACACCTTTTGAGCAAGTTTGATTTTGAAAAGTATTGTTTCTAGAATGTTTGTCCAGGATATTCCTTACACTTCATCTGAATCCTCATGGGGCAGGCAGGATTGTGAAGGATGGCCAGTCTGTAAATGGTCACTAGGAGGTTTCCAGAAAAAAAGCTATCTTTTACTGAAAATGCCTTACAGGACTAGAACTATTTAACTATTTGTTTTTATTTTCTGATATAAGCTATTTGATGATTAGTTTCAAACCAATACATATAAATTGTGTGTATATGTGTGTGTGTGTGCCAATGTATTTGCCTTTAAATTTGTGAGATTAAACCATACATATCTTCAACTCAATTGTTTCATTATTGTTTCCAAGATTAAACCATACTATATGGGAAATATGTGTGTAGTTCTCAGTAATAACTCTAGTTATAATTGTTATAAATGCTATATTTAGATATTCCAGAATAATTGAGGTTCTCAAGTAATGGTTACTTATAGAAAATTCAGAGATTCTTTAGAATAGCAAAACAGAAACTACTGATTCTCAATTTACCAATATTTAATTATTGAAATAACTTCACTTTAATAATTCCTTAGGAAAATACAACTGAAAGCTCTTAACTTTATTAAAATTAACCTAATAAATGCAATCGAGACTAGTTCACGTATTGTCCTATACATTCCATAAACATTTGTTGAGTACCTATACTCAAAATAGGTACTGGAAACAAAATGGATTAAAACAAAAACAAAAAACTCTGCCCTTAATGTACTTTTGTTCTATGAAGACATGAGGTATGGATAGATAGGAAGAGAAAGAAGATCGTTTGTGAGAACCACTTACCTTGTATTTTAGACCTCCTTTGAAATAGCCAACAAAATCAGTAGACTCATAGCCTTGAAGTTCTCTGCTCTGCACTGGCTTGCCACCCAAATAGTCATCCATCTGAACAGTAAAGATAGCAGCTGCTGTGCTTTCATCCTGAGTACATTCCTTTCCTGAAACAGCAAATGACAGAACCTCATTTACTGAACAAGGAAAAGGATTAAGGGAGAGTTCTGACATAAAAAAAAAAAAATTCAGGAATTTTCTTTGAATTATATATCAACACAACAAATCATCTGCAACAGAATAATCTTTTAGCAGAAATGGTGAAATATAAAATATTATTTTTATGCTAACTAAAAGAATTATTTTGTTCATGCTTTCCAATTCTTAAAAAAGAAATAGCATTGTCATAATATTCTCAGGAAGATACAATGATATATCCTAGTAAGATTCAGATTCATTTGGTAGTCAATAAGATCAGGCTATGAAAACATTTTATAATTATTTTAGTCTATCAGCATTAATCTTTAAGTATCAAATATGATACTATTTGTAAGAAATATGTATATCATAAGCAATAGCTAAACAACTTCTGAAAAGCAAATGGTTTTTAGAATGGGAAATGTATGTAACTTGACCTTACCCTAATTTTGAGTTCCAGTGTCCCTCTTCACTACCTTATTTGTACAGGATAATGTTCTCCGAAGGAAATAGGAAAGTAATGCAATCAGCATGCTAACATCTATTGAATGTCAGTATATGTAGTACTATCACAGAAATTTAAGACACAATGACATTTCATTTTCAGAATTCTAATACAGATCACATCTGGACAACTTCACTGAGGTTGAAATACCAATTCTGAAGAACCAGCGCCTTTAGTGTACGTGAAAATCAGAGCCAGGACCATCCTGAGGGGACCTCAAATAAAACACTTCAAAGCCCTTAATACAACTGAACTGTGTAAAAATCATAAATGATTCTAGAAATAAAAATAGCTAACATTTACACTTTATGGTACCCTTGCTATGGGCCAGAACCTGTGCTAGTGTTTTACCTGAATGACCTCATTTAATTTTCAAGCTACCCCATGCAGCAGAAACTATTTCTTACTGTGTTACGACAAAGGACATGGATGCTTAGAGAAGCTGAGTAAATTCTCTGAGGTCATAAAGTTACCTTTGGAAGACTGACTCAGCCAGGTTTCTATGACTCTGAAGCTCAGGCTCTTAGAAACTACAATGCAATATATATATATATACATACATACATACATACATACATACATACATACACACACACACACACACACACACACTCAGATTCTCAGCTGTAAAATTTTGGATCATAGGTATATGTTATTTTCCTCCATGGATAACTGATGCATAAAAGTTTAGAAGCTGTAGCAATACCATAGTTCACCTGAAAACCCAGTTCAGAATATTCACCAAAGTTGAAGAAAGGACATCAGTCAGCTTATAGTGAAGAAAGAAATGGATTCTTTTACAATTTCCGCCCTCACTTTCAAAGGGGACCCGGTAGCAAGTATATTCTCAGTAGCTAGAAGAGGATTTGACATGATATAAATTTTGTAAACTTGCTGTGTCAAAGGAAATTATGTAACACACATAAAAAAAAAAAAAACAGATATAATTTTGCAGTCCAAAATAACTCTGGTGTCATTCTTCTGCCCATTCTTCCATCCATAAATGAGAACACAGGTAAATGCATAGATGTAGATTATACAAAGATGCTTTAAAAGAGAAACTTAAATCAAGGTTAATATCAAAGGTATTAAGGGTGATGTATTTGGCATAAATATTCTTGAGTACAAGTTGAAACCTGAATCTCTTCAGGTAGATATAAATGAACAGGCATGCAATTAATGAATTAATTTAAATTAGAAGTTAAATTATGTTTGTTGATGTTTATGTACTGTGCTAGATCAGGGAATACCAATATGACTAAATCGGTCCTTGTTCTAAAGAAGGAGTCACAAACCCCAGGACTGTGGACCGGTACGTGTCCGTGGGCTGTTAGGAACTGGGCCGCTCAGCAGGAGGTGAGTGGTGGGCCAGTTAGCGAAGCTTCATCTGTATTTGCTGCTGCTCCCCAGCACTAGCATCGCCTCCTCTGCTCCACCTTAGATTATCAGGCATTAGATTCTCCTAGGAGCACTGGTCCCTGGTGCCAAAAAGGTTGGGGACTGCTGCTCTAAAGAGACTGAAAGGTTTTAATGAAGCCAATATCAGCTTTTGTCAAAACTAGAATCAAATTCAGCTGTATCATGATGAAATTTAAGCACATGCTCAGAAATTTTTTCTATGAATTCTGCTTCATTTATTTTTGCTGTGCTAATTTTACTGATGTCTTTCACATATGGTGTTTCGTGTTGCGCTATTTTATATTATGTTACATTATTTTATATTTGTATATATGCTGTAAACTTCCTAAAATCGTTTTGGGGATGTGATGTTTTATATACAAAATATAGATTGAAAGGGAGTTTTGATAACTAGGTTAATCAAACATCCATTCATGATAAAAACTCTTGTCAAGTTAGGAATACAGGGAAACATCCTCAATTTGCATAAATAGCATCTACAAAAAACATACAGCTAACACAATCCTTACTGGCGAAATACTGAATGCTTTTTTTCTAAAACCAGGAACAAGGCAAGGATGTCTACTCTTACTATTAATCAACATCATATAGGAATTTCAAACTACTGCAATAAGAAAAAAGTACAGATTGAAAAGAGAATAAAAAACATGTTTCTATTGTTTCTGTTTAGAGTTGACAGAATCATCTACATAGAAAATCCTAAGGAATCTTAGGATTAAAAAAAAAAAATTCCCAGAATAAGTGTATTCAGCAAGATAGTATGGTAAAGATTAGTCAATAACAAAAGGCAGTCTCATTTTTATATAGAAACAATGAACATTCAGAAATTGAAGTTAAAAACACTATACCATTTACGATCACCCCCCAAAACTGAAATACTGAGGTACATGCTTAACAAAACAGGTACATGATTTATATGTTAAAAATTACAAAGTTGTGATGAAAAGAATCAAAGACCTTAATAAATTTACAGATACAGTTTTCATAGATTGTAAGACTCAATACAATGAAGATGTCAATTTTCCCCAAAAATGATCTATCTACAGGCTTAATGCTATTCCTATCAAAATCAAAGCAGGGTTTATTATAGATTATATATGTTTATCACAAAATTTATCTGAAAAGGCACAGGGCCAAGAATAGGTAAAACAATCTTGACAAAAAAAAAAAGTTAGGAAGAATAACTGTTATTTGACATTAATATTCACTAAACAGCTATAGTAATTAAGAGTCTACCACAGAGAAGTTATACCATAAATGTTTGTTGCCCTCAAACATATTTTTGTAAAGGAGAAATGGTGAGGGTGGGGTTTTTTTGCAGCATAGGTCTGGGATGTGACAGAGAGTAGATTTATCATCCAGTCCTGCCCATAGACAGAATGCTATAAGTACCCAGAAAGAAAGGGTGGATGCATTTAAACCGCTAGGTACAAAGCTGACATTTTTGTTGTTGTTTTCTTGTCTTTAGGAAGGATTAATACAAATCATTACTTTGTAAATAAAAAGAAAAATAGTAAAATGAAATAATCTGAGATATGCAAGGGTATTACGGAAAGACACTGAGGGAGAGACACTGAGAGAGGAAAGATGACTCTCTACTCTGATTTCATGTACCACTTCTTCCTTTTCCCCTTTCTTCCTTGTACTAGGCTTATTTCTTCATTTCTCCCTATGCACCTTTTTCAACCAAGTTTGATTTTAACTTCACTCTTTTTTACCTTCCTTCCAACTGATATTTTTTTTAGTCAAACTTTTCCCTTGAACTTTCAGTTCTCCCTCTTAAAACTCTCTCAATCTGTTTGATTAATCCTCATGAATTCATCTGAATTTAGATCTTTAAGTAGAATATTTTAGATGAAACCCAGCTTGCTTCAGGAAACAGAAGCAGGAAGCGCTGCTGAACAATTCCATCTATCTAAAGGCCTTTTGACTATTTTACTCTAAACTTTTCCATGTTCCTCATGATTTTCTCTTAACACAAGATGGTTCCCAATTACCCTCATTTTCCTTTTCATCCAGGTTTCTCTGATTACCCTAAGCACAGACACCGAGTGTCTCTTTTACAATACTTATCACATTGTACCTGTGTTACATCATGTTTTGCTTTATTGTACCTTTGAGATTATAAACTTTCAGAAAGGTTCATAAATTATTCATATGTAAAAATGCCTTATAAAATTCTGGGCACACTGAATAATTACTGAAGAAATTAAGTTATTAATTAACACACTATTAACTTTAGTTTTAGCAGATCTTTAAGATAATGTTTCTACTCAAAGTATTTTCTATTACTTTTTTAAATTAGTGAGCACTAAATGAATACTTAAGAGTTAATTATGATTCTCTGTAAACCTTAAAAAACATAGTGCTTAAATACCTTATTTGTATGAGAATGAACCTATTAAGTTAAAAAACTGTTGAAAGCTCTTGCAATCTTCTGACAAAGTCAAACTCAAGTTGTCTACAGCAAGATATGAAGTTCTTTCACATTTCAATTCACCAAAATGAAAAATGTAACATTTCAGAGACTTTTATTCATTCTGGATCCAAGTTTTGGATAGAAAGACCAAGGTGAGGACATTATTATTATATCTGGCATCATTCATTCATGAACAGGGTTATATATTATAGCTTCAGTGTTTTCAGGTATAAAATATAAATAGATTACTATGTTAGGAATAGTAAGTGACATTACAATGAGAAACCAAAGTGAGTTTGGGACTCAGCTTCAGTATCCTCAAGCAAGCACAAAATTTTAATATTAAAAGCTGTAATGAAAACAGTCTTTTCTTCCTCTATGTATTTGCCATTTGGAGTGTCTACTCTAAGCGTTGACTAATATTGAGAATGTCACTTCTCAATGTGTCCTACTGTTTTTTTTTTTCTTAAAATCTTCAACTGTTAGAAATAAAAATGATGGCTTTCCCAGTCTAAACCATGTGTATGTGGTTTTGTGTATTTTTGCCCCATATGCTCAGGAGTAAAACTCAAAATAAAAAACACAGGTCCAGGGGAGGCAAGATAGTTTTCAAAGAAGGCAATGAGGCTCAGATAATCAGAACGTTGTTAGATGGGGTGTGCCCACTGGCTCAGGATCCCAGGAGAGGCTGGACATTCGGGATGTTTACGAGTAAAAGTAGAAGGTGAAAAAAGTAGAACACACAAGGCCCAGTGTCCTGACAGCCTGGCCCGAGTGCAGCCCAAAATAATTACTGCTGAAAGAGCCGTTTTGTCCTTACTCAAACAGCTACATAATAAGTTTAAAAATAATTACAATAAATCGGCTCATTTAAATAAATAGGCCATATAAAACTATTAAATTATTTGTTTCCTTATTCCATCCAAAGAGGCCAGCATCCTAATAAAGAGGAATTTGTTAGTCACACCTGCGAGTAGCGTGGTGCAAGAGAGATCTGATTCAAACAGGCAAAAAAAAAAAAAAAAAATTAACTAAAACACAAAACAACTCGCCAGCTGCGGCGGGTTCCCACAAACTTGTCTGACTTCATCTCCTCCCTGACAGGGAAACCAGGACTGAACTTGTCGGCAGGTGAGAGGAACTTGGCCAGCGCCCCGTGCAACGAGCAGCGGCCATGGAACAGAGTGAGGTTTGCAGCTGGAAGGTGAAAGCGGGAGGAACCAGCTAGAGGAACCAGCTCCAAAACCCAGGAGACGGACACGACAAAGGTCAAAGTCCGTGGGATAAGACTGCTGGAGACTTCGCTGCGCCCGCGTTTGCAGGAGCGGGCTCTGGTGGGGAGATGCTGGCCAGCCCCGCGGGGGCGCGTCTGCTGCGACAGGTCTCAGGCCAGCGCCGTTTGCGACTTCCCTTCCCAAACCGACAAATCTCAGTTTCCCCTCCCCCGCCGTGGTCTCCCCTCTTCCCGAACGGGGCGCGACGGGGTCCTGCCGTCCGCGGCCCTTACCCAGCCAGAAGTGCAGACGGTAGGTGAAACCTCGGCTCGCCTTTGCCGTGTGCAGCACCAGGTAGGCATCCCCGACGTAGAAGTCGCCGTAAACGCTCTCTGGCACTGGCACCAGCTCCAGCTTCTCGATCCTCCAAACCTGCAGCCCGGCTTGCTTGCCTGCCCGGGCGAACTCTTCGTGGTACAGCTCCTGCGCCATGGCTCCGGCACGCGATGCTCGGCAGAGAGGGTTTGGGACCTTGTCGACCCAGGAGTTGGACTGAACCGAGAACGTCCCGAGGAACCCTTCTCGCCTCGGCTTTATAGGATTCGCCTTGCGGAGAGGCGGGGCCCGAAACGGGAGGGACTTAGTGCCCAGGCAGCTGTTGCCTGCAAGGAACACATCCCTTCCCAGAGGGAGCGCAGAGCCCAGTATCAAACTTCTACGACCTTTCCGGGAATAACAGAGGAATCCGAGTCCCTGAAAACTGAGATCCGGAGGAAGTTAATAGAAACACCTGGAAAAGCCTCCTCCAAGAAAGGACGTTTTCTCTGGCAACTGATGGAAGAGATTAACAATAAAACTGGTTGCCGCGTCGTTTTCAGAAAACTGGCTATTTAGATAATAATCATCCTTATCATCAACGCCATCATTTCATTGGCCAGTCTCTCCATTCTCGGGCAGAAGTTTCTCTCTGCCTTGATCTTCCCCGTTTGAATAAGTCTTGAAAAACAGCATGTCAAGTTTCTAGGAAGGATGAAACCTGGAAGGCTGGCGGTTCCATCCGCGGAAGAGAACTCTGTACATCCCCAGGGGTTCAGGAGTTGTTAAGCTTTTTGCCGCCTGCGACCTTTGGCCAAGAAAGTTTCCGAAAAAGCAGCAGCTGTCCTTCCGGAGTGTTCTCAGGTTGGGCTGTTGATGGCTGTGATATTATGCTCGGCCTGCCTTGCGTGTTTCCTATTACTGGCCTCAATGTGCTCATTTTCTCACTGTTTTCGCTACCATTTTTACTTTTCCAGCAAGGACAAAGCACTGTAAAATACGGATGGAGGTTTACTCTTTATTTTGCATTCATTTAACTGAAGCTGATATGGCAAAAAAAAAAAAAAAAAAAAATCTGTTTTTGAAAAAGCAAATCTCTCATGATGTATAGAGTGAGAAAGATGATTTTTATGTATGTACAGTTAATTTCTGTCACTGTTTCCCAAATTACAAGAGTCCCTGGGAATCTCTAATAATGTGTGGTCCTAATTTTTCCTTAATTAATTTTTTAAATGTATTACATTGACTATGGTAAAAAAATATATAGATATCGATAGATAGATAGATAGATAGATAGATAGATAGATAGATCTCGAAAGCATATGGTGTACAATAAAATTTATCTCCATTTCACCTGCCACTTAAGAAAAATCTCCTAAAATTTTCCTGTTGTGTGTGTGTCATTTGTTATCAGTTGAGATCCTGATTGAGAACTACATTCTCTTTTTCCCTCCCCACCTAGACAATGAAAAGCAGGTGTGTAAGGCTCATTTTACAGATAAGGAAACTGAAACATTGAAACTTGTCAGAGGTCACTCAACTGGTGAGTGATTAAAGAGGAATTCAAGCCCATTTGGGTCTAATACAAAAGCACATACTCTTTAGGAAAACTTATTCTTTCAATCCAAATTATTTAGCCAAAATTTGTTCACATAAGAGCACTTTATATTTTCATTTTCTTCCAACTTGAGAAGCTTCTGATCTAGTGTGTTATATCAGCACCAAGAAGTTTAATTTTAGCGTTACCACTGAGCCAATGTACATTTTGGTTTCCTCATCCATTAAGTGGAAATCATTTGTCCTCTTCCTTTCTCTAGGGAAAAAAAATATGAGAACTGATATTCTGGGCTTAAGATAATTTGAAAATCATAGTTACCACAAATTCATTTTAGTGATAGTTCTTTTCCTTTTAGTGAAGGAATTCCTTTTAGGAAAGAAATAAAAATAAAAAGGAGCAATTTCATTTTGGTGAAGAAATGAAAGAACTTCAGTATAGATAAGTGAAATCCCCTCGTGCTTAGGCCAGGACTGAGTGAGGCACATGCTTAGGATGCACCAAAAAACTTGGTAATCAATATCAATACTATTTTGAGGCAGTATTTTTTAAAATCAAAATTAATCTGATAGTTATGATGAAAACAGCAAAATTTTGAACAAAGATAGAACTGTGAATAATGCTGTATGGGATCATACTGGAGGCTGAGGCCTTAAAGGAAAAATACTAATCTTCCTTTATTTAAAATTTTGATATTTGGTTCATAATTTTGGACATTAATTTTGATATTTCAAAACATATTACATTACAATATTATTGATCTTGAGGGTTTTTGTTTTGTTTTGTTTTTTTACCTTGCCACGCTCCTTAAATTTTGTGCCTGAAGCATGGGCCTATTCCTATCATGCTAGCTCTGTCCTGGCTAAGAAACCTCTGGACTCAAATTTGCATCTCCCTGCAAGATGTAGCTACCTGACTGAGCCTGCCAAGGTCAGGTTCAGCATGCTCAAAACAATCTCAGAACTGCCTCCAAACATGCTTCTCCTAGTCTTCCTAATACTAACAGCATGATTTAATTTGGACTCAGTACTCTCATTTTATCTCCATGTTCATTCAACTAAGATGTCCAAAATGTTTCTCCAATCCAACCCAGCTGCCCACTCTCATTATTTCTCTGATTCCCATCTTCAGGAGAGACATGCAGTGGAGTGAAATGGCCTAGTTTACAGTACAGCCTTGACCTAGGTTGAATCCTAGCCACTATACTTTTCAGCTGATTGAGTTTGAACAATTTACCAAACATTATTGTGTCTCATTTTTTTTTTAATTGTGGAATGGGAACTGATAAAAATTACCTCCTAGGACTCTTGTATTCACTAGGTAAATAAATATGAACCTGCAATGGTGCCTGCATATACTGACCGTAAACAATTGAGATTGATGAGTGGTTAATTCACTTCTTCAAATCTAGTTGTGTAAGAATAATGTTTCTAAGTCTGGTTCAATTAAGAACTGCTTATTTCCTATTAAAAAAAAGTCTATAAAGCTGGATGCCAATTTCCTTTCCATGCCTTTTTTTCTCTCTTTAGTCTCCTAGGTTCTTAAAAATAGATCGTTTTCTTTCCTTCATATTAATACCCTTTTTTCATTATCTATCTGTTGAAGTTTTACCAATTATGTAAGGTTTATCTGAAGATGCACATCTTTATCATCGTTATTCCCCTGGCTTCACCAAATTTCAGCATTTTCTGTGCTCCCAGTGCTTTCCATATGCTCTTGCTTTATAGCAGTTACCACGCTCTGATCTGTGTTTTCTCTCACAAGTTTGCAAGCTGACTCAGAGACTTCTGCCTAATTGTTTTATTCCCTAGTTTTATGGTAATACATATTGGAAAAAAATGTGGTTAAATAGTTGATTTTGGATTAAATACATTAAAACAAACAATTACCAATCTTCTCTCAGTCCAGGTAGAAATAGCCTGAATAAGGTGAATAAGTCTTTTCCCATGAGTCAGGAGGTTTGAGGTGTGGGGCCTGTGGTTGAATTCAAGGTAGGTGTTCTTCTAGGTTGTGAGGGGAACCAAAATTTTGCCACTTTGAAGCTGCCTTGTGGGGATATTGATTTTAACATGTTTATTAAGAAAGAAGACTCAGAAGGGAACTGACCCATTCTACTGCCCTTTCCTGCAGAAGAGACTCAGACAGAAAAATCTGCTCAGGAAGGAAATCTTAGAATATTCACTTTAGCCTGATTTAAATTAAGTATGGTAAATAAGGCTTCACGCAGGCAGCCTGTTAGCTACATACCCTCTGTGCCCCATTGATTCTGGGTAGCCTAGCAAGAGTTTGCCTGCCATGTATGTTCTTCTCTTTTTCAACTACCTGCAAATCGTCCATTTTACCTCTAAAATCTAAGACCCAATTCCCCCACTCCTCCTTTGCACAAATGTCATATATACCCAATGTTGCCTCAGGGTCTTTGGAATTCTCATGCTTATCTGAATTCCCCATGTGCACTTTTTAAAAATTTGATTTTATCCTATGAATCTGTCTCTGTTAATTTGATTATTAGCCCAGCTCTAAGAACTTAGAAGGTAGAAGGAAAAGTATTATTATTATTTTTTAGCCACCACATCCTGCTAACTTGTGTTTGACTTATGAAATGATTTGAGGGTTTAAGCATGGAACCTGGATTCAGAAGACTTGAGTGCTTTGAGGATTAAAAGATACAATGTATGTTAAAGACCTTGGGAACACAATAAACACGGTTAATTAATAATCAGCAGGGGCCCTTAGCCCCAGTTCTTATCAAAGCTAAGTGATGATTAAAAGTGAAAATATACTCTAAGGAAATGTATTTTCCTCCTTCTTCCAAACTGGACAAATAATACTTATTTTCTTTAATTCACTCGTTGTTTTAAAAAGCTTCAATCAGGATCTAGGACTGTCTCTTTCACTAAAGAGAAAGTTATTATAAAATCACACATACTATAAGTGTAAAGGCATTGTCCCACATATGAGTGAAATCATAGGGTTCTCAATTTTTTCTGTCTGATTTATGTTTGCTTAGTATAATAATCTCAAGATTCATCCATGTTGTTGTAAATGACAGTATTTTAGCTTTTCTTGTGATTAATATGTGGGATAGAAAACGAAAGCAACAAATGAATAAGAAAAACAAACAAAAACTCATAGACACAGACAGTTAAGTGGTTACCAGAGGGAAAGCAAGGAAGTAGAAAAGGGTAACAAATGTATGACAGAAAGAGATTAGATTGTATATTGTATTGTGAACACACAATGCAATATACAGATGAATTATTACAGAATTATACATTGAACCCTATATAATTTATTAATCAATGTCACAATATAAATTTAACAAAATTTATATTATTAATAAAATTTAATAAAAATTAAAACAGAAAAATTTAAATGTATGTTTAATTTATTAAAAAATAAACCCATTACTAGTTAAAAAAAAATAAAAATAAAGGCATTGTTGGTGTATGAAGTGTCCAAACCTGTAGAGAATTCTTTTGAGTTTACTTGAGCCAAACTGGCAAATGCTAAAAGCAACAGCTCAACAGATTGAGAAAATGCTCTGGAGAATGGCAGTTTTACAGCTTAATTTGTACATTAGAATCGAAGGAGGAAACATGTGGAGGGTTATATGAAATCCATTGGTGCCAAATCAAAGGGGTGAGAGAAGGCAAAGTGGATAAATCTCTGGGATTGGAAAAAAAGTAAAATAGAGACAGTACTTTGTTTACATTGAGGGGTACAGGATCGTTAATAATTAACTTTTACAGCACATACAGATGGTATGTGGAAAACAAGGTAACAATGGAGGATTCTGTTGTTTCGGTTTTGCTGCAGGTGGTTGTTCCCTGTGGGGTCTGGAAAAGGGATTACTCTGACATTCCATGGGTATGTTACCTTAGGTGCAAAAAGACAATAGACAGGTTCACTTACAGAAAAGATTAACCTTTGTCAAGGAAGCTACAGGCCTATGACATGAGTACCGGCCATAACAAACTTTTAGTTAGGAATTTTATGTTCAGACCATCCTAGATGGTTACTTTTGGTCCTTGAGCTTGTAGGGCCCGCCATGCTGGCCTCCCTTGAGCTTGTCAGAATTGGTATGTGATCACTTTTTTGACCATAGCTTAGTAACGACACAATATTAAGGTGAGGTTTTATTCATCTTGAATGTTTGCTATTTTGATAAATAATCCATATTTTGTAAATCTGCTTACCATGACAAGTTGATTCAATACTTTCTTCATAATATTTTATTATATGTAAAATATTTATTATTATTATTACTGCTACCACTATATTATTATTATTTTATAGGAAATAGCTAACCCTTGTGAGATTATTGAGAGAATGCATAACCATTACTTAGAAGTTTACATATTAGAGAATGCTTTTGACAAAAGAAAGGTTGAGAATTCAAGATCTCATAGAGATTCATGTTTTAAAATGTAAACTTTTGTTTTAAGCTTATATTTATGCAAATAGAGATCTGAGGAAAATTCTGATTTAAAAATATAAAATTGAGATTAAGGCTGTTGGAGACTATACCAGCTTCTTTGGTTTGATTTTTCTAAATGTATCTGTTAATTAGAAATCACACTTAACATTCAGTTTTATTTGCAGCCCTGACTCTACCAGCTTGTCTCAAGAAATAACTTCAGGTTTTCAAAGAATATGTCAACAATACTAAGGATATTTGAATGTCAGAACTGTGTGATGGAAATCAGACATGATCAGATTATTTTGTTGTACTAATACTTATAAAAATAAGGTTCATTAATTCACCTAAACCAAATGGCAGGTTGTTTGAAAGAGCTAAGGCTTGAAGTTTTCCTTCTGATGACCAGAAATTAATTCCTTAGCCAATTCTCTTCTTGATTCAACATCTCCTTATATGAGTTTAAATTAAGCAATTTGACTAGTACTCTTTCACTCTTAGCTTCCCTTTATCTCAGTATTTTGAGGCTTCCCCGAAATCGTAGGTTTCTCTGAAAAAGTCACATTGATTGGAAGGATTTTTGAAGATATTTTATTTTATATATTTCAGAGAGCTCTGTAGTCTGAATGCGGCATGAGGAGAAACTAGGTAAAAGGAAACTTTCTTAATCTAATGACACAATAAATTATAGCAATGACATGTCAAATAGAAACTAGAAGGATTTCATTTAAGATTAGGAAAAAAATAGGAAAAAACAATAGGAATCCCACTATCTCACTACAGTTCAACAGTGTACCGAACGTCTTGACTATAAAATCAGAAAAAGTAGTAAAATATATTAGGAATTGCTAGAAAACAATCAAAACCCAATATTTGCATATGATAGTCTTAAATGAAATGTCTAAGAATCTACTAACAAACTAATAGAACTGATAAGAAAGTTGAACAAAATTATCCATTGATTAAAATAATGTGACATAAAATAAAATTCAAATTCAAAAGAACTAAAATATTTAAAATTGTATGTGTTTATGATTTCAGAGTAGAAGAAAAGATTTTAAAACAATACCAAAAATAGCATGAAATATAAAGGGAAAAAATTGATATCTTTGACTACATTGAACTAAAGGTATGGCCTGAAACAGGACAACACAGATAACAAATAAATAAGGCGATGAGTAGACTGCATAAAAATCTTTTCAATGTCATAAAATAATAAGGATATTAAAGAATCTATACAAATAAAGAATGCAGCAAGAATAAAATCAAGGAACTTTAAAGGAAAGTAGTGTAAATATGTGGAGTAAATATGTGAACAGTACTCACTGATTTAGGCCTTACTATTCATTAGAAGAACTACATAAACAGCCAATATTTGAGTACTTTCTATGGTTAGGTACTATTCTAAGTGCTTTTAAAATATAACCTTTCTGATCCTTACATCATTTCTATAAATAGGTATAATTATTGTCTCATTTTACAGATTAGAAAACAGAAACAGAAAGTTACACAAGTGTTAAGTGGTAGAGCTGGAATCTGAATCCAAGTGAAATGGCTTTGAGTCCACACACCTAACCACTCCAACACTACAACTCTACTGCTTTTGTTACACTATTTGATAGCTATCAGGTTTTCATAAATTAGAAAGGTGATAACATCAAAGGCCGGTGGATGTGGAGAAATTATAAGTCTCATATAATAGTGAGAGAGGCAGCTCTAACACGATGTAGCCATTTGGAGAGCAATCTGGCAGTATTAAGTGAAAATTGCAGCCATGTACTTTGGGTCCCAAAATTCCACTTTTGTGTTTGTATTCCAAAGATGCTCTTCACAGATGCACAAGGAGACATGTACAATGATGTCCACAAAAGCTTATCATAGTAGAAAGAATTTTTGGGCAACTTAGAAGTATAAAAATAGATAAATGTATAAGTAACGTGGTATATGGACATAATGAGAGGAATACTATGCAGTATCAGAGCCAACAAACAATATGGAAGGAATAGAAGAATAAGTAGATGTCAAAACTATAAAGTTGAATAACATAGTAAGACTAGAATATGATGCCATTTTTACCATTAAAACTACACATGTATTAATAAAAACAAATTTCCTGGATACACGTATTTGCGAATTACCGTGAACCATGTGGAATGTGGATTAGAAGAGTGTACATTAACTGCTAGGTAGGGTGAGAAGGGAATTGATGATGGAAGAATTAATAGAAAAAAAATCATGAAATAAAACAAAATAGGGCAGGTTCACTGGTTAACAATCAAAATTCACCATGAACCAAGGAGTATAATCAATTCGATTTTGTGCAATTGAAATTCAAAACCCCAAAGCGAAACAAAATAAAAATAGCAAAATAAAAGAAATAAAATTAAAAATCTATTATCTTTCTATCTATATCATCTATCTATTTTTAAGTGAGATTTTTAAATGTTGGTGTATTAATATATAAATCCTAGAACTATTATAATAAACAATTATGTAGAGATTTAACAAATTTGGGGGCTTTAAAGAATAGCACAAATAAAATTATTGGAGAACATAGTTGTTCTAATTTCTTTTTCTTTTTTTTTTTTCTGTAGTATCCTCTTCTAGCTTATGTGACAAAAAGAAAAGAAAAATCTCTTGTATTACATGACTTGTAAACTCAGGAAGTGTTTCACATGAATTTTAAAATCTGAGTTACTGATTTACTATTTTATTACCATCTGGTTTAAGAATGTGTAGACAAATACTTGTTTCTATGACTGAAATCTTTCAGCTTTACACACTATCATTACAAAAACATTCAAATAATCATTAAAGATGATATTCTTTATGTTATATTCATGTCAGCCTTTCTTTTTATCAAGTTTTAATGCTTATTATGACCCAGTAAACATAGTTACTTATTGAATCAAAGCAACAGCAAGGAGGAAACAGCTTGGTGAGTAGTAAATCTTAAGAGAAGACAGAAAAGATGGAGAAAACTGTTTATTTCCTTTAGCTATATTTTTCCCAATGGTCTTAGTTACTATCCTCTTGCATTTATGGGCTTTATTACGTGATTGCAATATTTTATTATTTAAATAATGACAAAAATGCTATGTATTTATTTCTTAAAATAAGAGGTAAAAAAGATAAAAGTATTTCATCTCATTTAGAGATAAAATAAAATATTTATGAATAAAATGACACAATGTCTGGGATTTACTTTGAAATACCCCAGGAAGAAAGTTGAGGAGGAATGAATGAAACAAAGTTGGCAAAGTGATAATAATGATTGACATTAAATGATGGGCATATAGGGTTTCACTATTTTCTTAGGCCAACTTTTGTATAAGATTAAAATTCCCCATCTCAAAAGTTTCTTCTTAAAACAATAATAAACGTGGGTTTTATGTGGTTTTAACAATCATTTTACTGTAATTGCCTTCTGAAGTATTTATGAATAAATAAATTTCTTAGAGCTCCATGGCTGGATACATTTAGAGAGTAGATGATATCAGTCCTAAAGGCCAGTCACATTCAGGATGAGGGACGGCTTGATCCATGGAACCCATTCCAAAACAACTGGCAGGTGGGGGCTGCTTTTCCATGTATGGTAATTCTTGGAGCATTTTCTTCCTCCACAAGTTTGTGTCGGGCAGCTCCTGTCTATCTGTTTATAAATATTGCTTTCCTTGTCATTGAGCAATTTCAAAATTAACTATCAAGCAATGAGTATTTATTATAATCAAGTAACTACAAAAAGGAAGAGAAAAAAATTGTTTTTCAATTTCCAAAAAAGAAAACAATTAGAGAGTGAAACTGATTAATGTTATTGATAGGGTATACATGAGGGAGTCATTCATTTTAGGGAGAATTTTTTATATTAAAATACTAGTTGAAAATTAGTAATATTTATTTTGAAAGTTCATGATGACTAAACATTTTAAATTATAAGTATAAAATCTGAAGACGAATGTCGAGAGGCTGAGAACAGCTCTGGATGTCTCCGCTGAGCAGGCTTTCTAGTTACCAATATAACTAGCCGGCTTCTCTCCCTTGTTATTGAGTAAATTAAGCTTGTTTTTAAGAGAAGGTGACATCTCTCAAAAGGTTATCGGAAAGTAATTTTTTTGGTCATCTGGATGATCAGGGTAGATTCGTAATTTACACGGTCTTCAATTTTTCCTTTTGGGATTAGGAGATTCAAAGTGATCCTTTTCTACAGAAAGTGCTCCGCCCATTTGCTAAGAGAAGGTTAAAGGTTTCGTGATGAAATTGAAATAGAAAAAAGTTTACAGTTCTACCTCAATAAAGGAAGATTGCTTAAAATTTGAATATTTTACCTTTGCGTTTCAACCAGTAAAAAAATGGAATGTTTCTCGACAATCATTAAAAAACATGGCTGTTATCTTTTATTATCCTAGAAAACACTGAAAAAGTATCCTTCGACTTAGCTTGTTTTTGTATGTCAAATTTCGTAGCTAAATGAACATGTCAAATGCTTTGCAGTTTAGGAAGTACAGTTTAGCAGAGTTGGTTCCAGTGATAAAATTAGAGCTGAAAAGACACTTGAAATCTGTTTCCCCCTTTGCCTATAACTCTTAGAGGCACTGAATGTAGTAGTTAGAAATTGGACTTCGCCTTTGATGAAACCCAAAACTACCTGGATTTGATTTCCAGATGCTCCATTTATCAGTGTGTGGCCTTTGGTAATGAGTAACCTCCTTGACCTCACCATCTGTAAAATGTGCGCATTGTTGTAAAGGTTAAATTGGATTCTGTATAAAAGGACGCAACAAGTAACTGGAACATTGTAGAATGTGCTCAATAAACTTTAGTTATTATTTGCTGTGGGATAACATTTACCTTTAATTTAAAATATATAGCAATGACATGTATGATTGGCAAAATACTTGTTTTGAAAAGAAGCTTTAAAAACATATTTGTTGTACAGAAGGAGGTAAAAAAAATCAGCATGTATCTGCATGCTGTTATCCTAAAATTCCCTGAATGAGGCAAAGTTTTCTCTTGGAAAACTACTTTGAGTTTTAAACTGCATCTGGTTTAAATTAGCTTTGGAAATAACTGCTTTTTTTTTTTTTTTTTTTTTTTTTTTTTTTGTAAAATAAGTTCTTGATAATCTCCACATAACCCTGATGATATTATTTTATTTATTTACTGCTTTCAGTTTTAGTTATTAATATTCTCACCAACCTCAAAATTAAAGCGATGTTATGTTGCACCAATAAAAAGCTTCTTGTCTTTCATAAGTGTCAGTAGTTTCTCCACACATGTTATTTCTTATCTAAAAGGACCTTAATATTTTAAATTCACTGACTCTCCTTTGTATTCCTTAGAGGCATTAGTTGAGAGATCAGAGACAGAATTCAGCCACCTATTGTTGAAGAAAAACAGACGAAGCCTTCAAAACAACAACAACAACAATAACTGCACAAGTGCTCTCAGAATGGTCACGGATGAATCAGAGGAGAGTCCAGGATCCATGGGATCCTGAGAGGCTGGCAACACTAATCAGGCTGTAGGGTCATTTTATAGCTTTGTTTGTACTTTAGATATTTAATCATATAAGATACTCTTTCAAATGGTGATTGTAGCTCTATAGCTTTCTATTTATTGAATAGCCAATTTCCTCATAGCTAAATAAATATGAAATTAGAGAAATTGAGAGGCGATGGGACTTTATTCAATTCATAGTCACATCTTGCTATTCAGATGACTAAGGCCCAAGAAAAGGAAACTATGTAATTAAGCCCAGCATTTAGGGTAATTTGATTTGAATGTTAAGGCTTGATTTCTGGTCTGAAATTTCTTCATTTTGGTCAGATCATCTCTTACCGTGACATCTCATGTCACATGGATCTGTATTGAGCAATCTGGCTGGTTCTATTTTCATGCTTAGCTTCCCCTTCTAGATATTTTTGTCCTTCCCTGAAATCATAGGCCTTTACAGCTTTATTTCAAGATAGATAGGAATAAATTTGAAAATATTTTCCTTTCAAGACATATTTTTCAAAGCTCTAACAGAAAGTTTCTTCAACTTCTGGTTTGGCACAATACTTCTTCTGAAAATAATAAAGTTTAATATTGAAATTATAAATGTCTACCAGACATGAAGATACTCAGTTTTGTAGGCCAGTCTTAGGTAGGAAAATGTGTAATTTGGATTTAAAAATATATATTGACGCTTTACGAGAGAAATGGTTTTTAATTCAGTTTTAATTTTTATTAGCATTATTTATCAACATTTATTGTTTCTTTTCTATTTGCTAAATTAATACAGATAACTGAAGAAAATTTAGAAAATATATAAAATTAACAGAAAAAAATCTATTTTCTATAATCACTTTAAATTTTTCATATATATTTTCCAATCTTTATAAGTATATATGTAATTTTTAACAATATTAATACATTGGACATAATTTTTATTATTGGAATTTACTTTTATTATGTAAGTAGTAGTTGAAAATTTTGAGATGTAATGTTAAAATCTGGGAAGATTGGTAGCAGCTCAATTTATAATTTGTTGTTGCCACTGGGAAGAATATATGCCTTTCATGTAGTTTTAAATTTTGAAACTTCTCTCAAATTTTATCCTTTCTAGTTTGTTCCTCACTCTTTGAGAAAGCTAAGTGAGTATAATGGCCAAATTGCCAAAGAAAGTCAGCACTCTAGAAAGGGTGCACAGTATTTTGTTTCAAGAGGAGATTGAGGTAATAATAAATAAGCTATATAACAAATTCATGTTTTGGAGCAAATTTTCCCTGTGGATGGACAAGTATTTGAAAGAAATAAAGAACATCAGAGCAGTGCAGCAAGTAGAACTAAGAAAATATAAAGAATTATTGCAGAATGTGTACTGCTCATTCTAGGAGATAAATCAAAGCTAATACAGCAATGAATAGAGCTAAATGTATGGTTTTGAAAACATTATTTAGAAAATAAAAAAGGATATTAATTATCTATACCTTCCAAAAAAGGTGGAAAAAGATCAACAGAATAAACAACATCATCAAAACATGTAACAAGGAAATAAAGATAATGTTATTAAAACAAAATGCAAGAAAGAGCTATGATTTACAGAACTGAAAGCTGTCATTTTTAAAGATTAGACATACATTTGAAAAAATGGGTCATCAGTGAAAGAGTGTGTATACAAACAAACAAAACACAGAATGAAGTAAGCAAAATAACTAAAAATATAAAAGATATATTGAAACTTATCGAATTATGTTGTAAATAATAATTTCACAGTACATTAGGAAACCAAATTAAATGAATAAAATACGTAAAAATTTCAAGTCACAAAAGTAGTAAAACATGAAAAAAACAAGATTAATAGCCACTAACTATATTGTATTACTAATTGAAAGTTTTCTCTTAAAAAGTACCAGACTAGAAAATTATTATAAAGTATAGCATGGAGAATATAGTCAATAATATTGTAATAACTGCATATGGTTATCAGTTGGGTACTAGATATACATCAGAGTAATTATTTCATAAGTTATATAAATGTCTAATCACTATGGTGTACATATCAAACGAACGTAATAGTGTTTGTCAATTATAATTGAAAAATTAAAAAAAATAATTCTATGTGTAACCCTACCACACATAGGGAACGGTGTTAATTCCTAGTTTATATAAGTTAAATCAAAAATGGAAAAAAAGGAAAGATGCCAAACTATTATGAGACCACATTTTATTTCCCTTGGCTGCCTTTCCTCAAGAAGATTTCTGCCGTCTACAATTATTAAGCAACGAGCATATCCTAGTTCCATTTCTATTTCAATTTAAGCCTTCCAAATTTTATTTTGTGATACTGAGAATCAGAATCTCTTCTGCTTTTTACCTATCAAATTAGTTTACAAATCAATCTTATAAAGGACAGAGATAAAACAAAAGCATTTAATTTTATTCCACTACAAAATTTTTTTATGAGTAACTTCTTTCCCTTGTACAATTTTTTCTAATGAAAAAATAACATGTTCCTACAGTTACTCATAAAAACAGTTTTTTGGAGGTGAGGTTCTCCCTACTCTTTGTAGGAAAAAGAAAAATCATTTTCCCAGTGTAAAGAAAGAATGATGAATCCTTAATTTTAATTTGCATAGCAAATGTTTAGTTGTTTAATTAATATGAGTTGGAAGGGTTAATTTTGGAGTCATTCCTTCATATAGCATAATGGTTAATAGCTCGAGCTTTGCAGTTAAGAAGCCTGGATTTTATTACAGGTCCACCTTACAAGCTGGGTCACCTTTGTCAAGTTATGTAAACTCTCTAAAAGTGTAATATTTAAAGATTTTTTAAAATAAAAATTAAATTAGATGATAAATATGAAGAGAATTAGAATAGCTGCTCAATGGCAATTCTTTGTGCATCTTAGTTATTATTTGTGGTGTGATAGATTTTGATAGACTAGTTCAATTACAACTTAAAGTAAAGCATCTTTAGCTAAAATCTCAAGCAACATAATATAAGTCATGGACAAAAATGTCTTAAAATGATATGTGACCTTTCAACATCCTCCTGGGGCATTGTTTAACAAGCGCATTTAATGATTATTTAAAATGATTATCTGAAGCTGTACTATCTAATACAGTTATTGAGCACTAAAAATGTTGCTAGTTGGAATTAAGATGTGCTGTAAGTGTAAAATGGACACCAGATCTTGAAGACTTAGCATGAAAAAAGAAAAAGTAAAATATCTCATTAATAATTGTTATATATTACATGTTAAGTTGATAGTATTGATATATTGAGTTTAAAAAGTTTATTATAAAATTTGGTTTTTTTCTTTTATTTAGTGTACCTATTGAAAATTTTGAATTATATATGTGGCTGGTGTTTTATTCCTATTGGATGGTGCTGGTCTAAAGAATATAGCTTTGTACAATCCACTATTTACTGTTAACTAAGGCCTGGACTCTGAAGTTACATGTTAACTGGTAGATTTAGTTCCAGGAGGTATGAAAATGATTTCTATTTGGTAGAAAAGATAACTTCACAGGTTATGATTTTTTTCCTAAAGGACAACAAGCAGTTTTGTTAAAAGAAAAAAAAAAAAAAGACATTTTAAAAAATGTGTATAAATACCCAGAATCTCAAAATGGTCTTTCAACCAACTTTGGCATCTTCTTGATTCCCTCATTAATGAGTTAGCAAACCTTTCCAAGCATTCACTTCAGTTCATTTAATAATATGGTTTAGAAGAACTCATTTCCAACTAATAATAATAATATACATGAAAGAAAATCTTTTTTTTTAACTTTCTGAAACAGGAAAAAATATTATGTTGTAGAACCTTTGAATTAGCTTGGCTCTTACTACCCTTCTTCAGTAAACTGACTGCATCATATTTTTCTTAAAATTCAGGCATGACATAATTAAATATTGTTCTGAAAGTCACTTTACAATTCATTATTCACAAACAACTCACGAAGAAAAATATAACCAAAGTTTATAGCATAACCTTTATCCACTGTCTACAAGGGTGTGAACACAGATATCATAAAGGTTTATGTTAATTAGACCATTTCTCTCATGCAACTTTGAGCAGTTAATCATTAATGTTCTTAGCAAACCTTGACATTAAGCCTTTATTTGTCTGGTACAGATAAAAAGACATACCAATTATGCAAGTGCAAGCACTTTCCCTAAAAGCTTCATTTCTTACCCCATGGGATGGTATTTCCATTTCAAGTGTAATCTTAAAATTTTAATATTCCTGACAGATACAAAGCAGTGTAAGTATACACTAAGAGCACAATACTCCACAAAGGTATTAATTCAGAATTTAAAGTTAGTTTTCACCTACTGTAAGCTAGAAGAGTGAATGGAATATATACATACCCCATTACTCTTAAGCTGCTATTAGATGGCTTTAGTTTCATTGGTTCCTAAGAGTGAGAATCAATAACTAAATTATCTATGCCTTATGTAGCTCTCAGGTTATTTCAGTGAGGTTCATTCAACAAATATTTAATAAATACTTACTATGCATCAGCTACTCTGCTTGGTACTGAGACCCAACAGTGAACACACAGACAAAGTCCTTGCCTTCAAGAAGCTTTTCTGTTAACAAGAGAACCCCAGTGGCTGGAGAAGAATATATAAGGAGAGTAGCAGGAGATGAGAACAGAGAAGTAACCAGGACCAGATAGCAAAAGACCATATAAGATATTGAAAGAACTTTGGCTTAAGATGTTAAGACACTGGAACAGAGGAATAACATAATAGGAAATGCATTTTACAAGAGTTAAACGACTCTGCTGTTTCATTGATAATAGACTGAGGTGGGTGGGGGTGGGCATCCAGGGGACCTCCATTTTGGAAGCTATTTCAATGATTCAGGCAAGAGAGGATGCAGATTTGGACCAGTATAACTGTGAGAAGTGATTAAATGTAGTTGGGTTCGTGGTACAATGTGAAGGAAAGGAGGCAATATTTGCTGATATAGGGTATAAAATAAAGAATAGAAACAAAGATGACTCCAGTTTATTTTTATTTTTTGTCTGAGGAAATGGAAGAATAGAGTTGCTCTTTAATAAGACAGGCAAGACGATGAGAGGCTTGGGGAAGAACATCAGCACTAAGTTTTAGATAGAGTAAGTTTGAGCGGACTGGTAAGGGTTGTGGGGTGAAGTCAAGTAAGTTGTCACACATAAGCGTCTAAGAGTCTGAAGTTCAGGAGAGATGCCAGGACTAGGAAGATAAGGGAGTCTAAAGCATATCGATGGCATTTAAAGCAACAAGAATGAGTGAGATCGCCAGTGGAGTGCGTATAGATAGGAAAGAGATGAGGGCCAAAAACTGAGCCCTGGAGCATTCCAACCTTTCTACTCACATGTCCTGCGTAAATTTACTTGTCTAATGTATTTAATCCAGGATTTGCTACCTTTATTTTTCTAAAGTACATTTCCTTTGCATGGTTCGCCTATTAAAATTCCAAAGAACTTGAGTTATGTAGAACATTCTTTGGAAAGTGAGATAACTCATTGCCTCATCTTTCCATTTAATGTTGCTTATGTTGCTTATGTAAACAGGGCTATTGAATTCTTATTTGACTTTATTCCATTTAGTTTTCATCACAAAATTGGAGAGAAAACAGGAAAATTCATTTGATAAAAATGTCAGTGGCATGAGGTTCTAACCCCTTTTTGTTTTTTATTTAAAATGATAATGATCAAATCTTGATCAAAAACAAAGAAATTTCAAGTCAGTTATTTTCTTTCCCACAAGATTTTTAAACAAAATTTTAGAAAATTATTTTGATATGTTCAAAGAATACTTTTCCCCCTCTGGAACTATAAATTCTCCAAGCATCTGATGATTTTCACAAAGGACATGTTTTGTCTCTGTTATTTGGAGATGTTCTCTCTTTTAATATATTACAGTGTTTCCAATAAGCTTTAAAAATTGAAAATAAAGACTAAGATTTTTGATTCAATATACGGTAAACATACAAAGAAATTTTGACTGTTTTAGCTCATGTCACCTTGTAAATACAAACATAAAGTTCATACATATAACTCTTGAACTTTTGAGATATAAATACTATCCTAAGATCCCTGAAATGAAATTTACTTCTGGGAATAATTTAAACCTTAAGAAACAATGCTGAACCACGAATTAAATTTTCCTTTTTTTGCCTTTGGATAATATCCTCCTTGGAAAAGTGCCCTATTAGTATACTTAAACTTGGGTTGCTACATTGTTCTCTTTTTGAGGTCAAAATTTTTTACCATTAGCCAACTATATCCCTCCAAATAGTATAATATTCATCCTTTAATATATGTTATGTATGGGAGATTCCTCTTTTCACTATGAAGAATGAAAACAAATAAAATTTGCAATGACTGCCTTGGAGAAGTTTGGTGGTCAAAATTCGTAAGCATTATTCTTATTTGCCTGCCTGTTCTTAGCTTAACCTGAGACTAGAGCATCACTTTAACACTGGGCATTAATAGGAAGTTCAAGTTTTATCGGCATATCCACTTGTAGTTGAAAGATGTTTCACAAACTAAATCAAACTCCTGATAACAGTATTCTTATCACTGTTACAACAAGAGAATTTCAATTTAGGCAACTTTAGTTTGAAAAGTTTGTTGTCTTAGAACTTGTGTATGCCTCTGGGAAAGTGTGAATATTTCCCTAGAATCCAGGACAATGCCAAAATACAAAACACAAAAATGTTTTCTTAGGGAAATGCACAGAAGATGAACATTCAGGAAAGATTTCAAGAAGCCCTGTGTTGTTTTGGTCTGTCAGCTATCTAAAGGAACAAAAGAGAAATGTGAGACCTGAATTTCCTGAATCAACTTCTATAAAGGGTGAGGCTTACCTGATATGTCACTTCTGGAACCAGAAATTTGACTGAGAAGGCTAGATGTCATCTGCTCAGTCCTCTTATCTCATTATAAAGATATCCATCTAAAACCAAGAATAACGAAAACAGTTGAGCATAACCACAACTATGATATGGAATGAGAACTATATCGTATTAGCCAAGCACAATTTTTTGGTTATTTATCAGGAAGTATGCAGATGCCACTGCAATCTGCAGCTCATTCGAGTGTTTTGGAGTGTCATCCTGAATAAATGCTCTGAACATTAAATCAGTTTCCTAGTTTGTAAAATTGTAATAATAATAATTATGATGGTAATAAATATGATGGTAATAATAATCACGATGATAATAGTAATACCTAACTAAACATCACATGCTCTGTAAAGAATGGAGTGAAGTTATGTCTGTGAAAATTATTTCACGCCGCTGAGTTTGATTTGCAAGGGCAGTTGAAGGATGTAAAAATCAGACTCCTAAATACATTGTGTCACATATTTAAGATCTTATCACCGACAGTAGGATGGAAGTGCTGAGGAGTGTTACAATGGACCATTTTATGTTCAATTGTACAGAAAGAGGAAAAAAGGAAGATGATGCTTCCTTCCCCACTGTAAATCCCTGAGCTGCAGGCAGGCTTTTGTTGAGTAGAGCAAAGAAATTTTGAGGTTAAAGTTTTAATTTAGAATGGGTGAGGTTTTCTTTTCCTTCCCTCCTTCCTTCTTCCCTCCCACCCTCTCTCTTTCTCTTCCTTCCTTCCTTTCCTTCCTTCCTTCCTTCCTTCCTTCCTTCCTTCCTTCCTTCCTTCCTTCCTTCCTTCCTTCCTTCCTTTCTCATTCATGTTGTTGCATATACCAATACTTTGTTCATTTTCTCTTCTGTATGGTAATCCATTGTGTAACTATATCATACTTTTTTCTCCAGTCTATTTATTGAAATTGAATTTATTTCTGGTTTAAAGGTTCCACACATGATTCTAAGATTCATATTCCTGTACATATTTTACAGTGGATGTGTACATATCTTCGCTAAATATACTTAAGAATGGAATTTTGTGTCATAAGCTATATACACACATTTGATTTTAATATATTTCCAATGGTTTTCAAGTTACTTGTCACTACACTCCTTCAAGTGGTGTATAGGAGTTCTAATTGTTTCATACCTTTATTAGTGCTTTGTGTTTCTATCTTTGTAATTTTTTTTATTTTAACTATTCTGGTAAGTGTGCAATAGTATTCCATTGTGTAGCTCATTGCCTTTCCCTGATGACTTATGAAGGTGAGCACATTTTCATAAGTTTGATCATTTAGATGTCCTTTTTTGTATGTAAAATCTGATATTTTTATTAGATTACTTGCCTATTTCCTGTTTATTTGCATGAATTCATAATATATTATTAATACATACATTTTTCCCCCTCTGGTTATATGACAGCAAATATTTTTTCTGAGCTCTGTGGCTGGCTGTTCACCTTAATGGTATCTTTTGATGAATAGAAGATTGGATTTTTAATGCTTAAATAGAACATTTTATAATTTTTTCTATGTGGGTACTGCTTTTTGAGGGGAGAGAGGGTCTAAGATCTCATTTAATTCCCCAAATTTATTCTAGAAGCTTGATTTTTTCTTTCATATTAAATCTATACTCCATGTGCATTGATTTCTTTATGCATGATGTGAGGTTAGACCATGTATTTTTTATTCTGCTAGAACTTTTCATGGTTAAACTTGAGTTTAAATAACAGAAATGACACTGCTAGTACAAGTGAATTGTTAAAAAGCTACGAGATCTGTCGAAGATGTTCTCAAGCTGAGGGAGGAAAGACCCAACACAGCACATTTGAAAGTCATTGTTGGAGAAAATGTAAAGTCATCTTGTTTGAACCTCAGTTTATGTAGTATATCAAATACTTTTAAAAGGAAAAAAAAGGAAACTGTGACTTTTGGTTAAAACATTTTTATTTTTAGAAGCCTGTGATACAAAGGTAGATTTGCTTTTGAAATAAATGGAAGCAGATGCTTCCAGTGACTGCTAGGAAGGGTGAAGCTCTGAAGAGGCTAGAGGCCCTGAATTCACAGTGCTACCATCAGCAGTAGTTTATGATGTTCTGTAAGCCCTTTAAGAAACTTGGTGATGGGTTACTATGTCATTTCCTTTGTAGTTGTAGCCTGTGTTCAGCTACAAGATAGTAGCATTTAGCCCCTGATTACTAAACCAAGTACAATATCATCTGTAGAGGAGAAACCCCTGCTTTGCTGTAGCAACCAAGAATTTCTCATATGTACAACAGGATCTTTGCAATTTTAAATGACTGTGCTGTAAATATTTTAAAGTTAAGCCTATATCCTAAGTCATTAGTGGAGTGACTTCATACTTATGACTTGTAAATATAAAATTAATTTCTGTCCATTTGAAGGCAGTTTCTGGCCATCTGTCTCCTCCTTATTTATTCATTTGTAATCCTGTCCTCTTAGAGAGCTGTCTGCTGAAGGCTCACTTTCTGGATCCCCCTATTTATACAAATCTGTAGACTAATCTTATTAAACACATTCTCCCTCTCTTTCTCTCTCCCCCCCCCTTTCTCTCTCTCTCTCTCTCTCTCTCTCTCTCTCTCTCTCTCTCTCTCTCTCTCACACACACACACACACACACACACACACACACACGCAGACACACACATCTTTAGTCAACTCAACTTGGCTAGTCCCTAGACATTGTATATATTCATTTGAATTAATCATTTTTGAATTCTTATTTGTAAAATTGTCATGCACTGTGTTACAAGTATCTTACAAATACAAATTTTTGGCTTTTCATAACAACTCTATGAGGTTGGTACTATAATTCTGGTCATTTTACAGATGCAAAAATTTGAGCCACAGAAAATTAAGTAACTTTTCCATGGTCATGTGAAGCCATATCTCTATATTATCATTACTAAGAATAATCAATAACAAGTGAATCCAGAAGACATAAGGAGCTTTGCCAGCAATTTATATATACTACTACATTTAAATCTCCTAAAACCTAAGAAAGACTGGTTCAGACTACTTAAGTAAATTATCTAAGATTTATGCAGTTATAGATAGTTTGGTTAGGATTTGAATCTATTTCAGCCAAGCCCAAAGCCCAAAATCTACCTATTAATCTGACCTTCTACCGCCTTCCCATAGATGACATTCACAGTGAACAAAGACAGGTAAGGGCAGTTATAAGACATATTGTGACTTAGATCTTCTTTGTCTGTGTCAAAGGATAGTACACATTATTCTCATCTTACAGATAAAGAACTGAGGGAGAGTTTGGTTAAGCAATCTGTCCTGGATCACAAGGCAAACTGGGATTTGAAGTCAGGCTTCCTGCCTTCTAAGATCATTATACTGCCTCCTGGTGCCTTGATTCAGGTTTCTCCAGAAATGAACACTTAGGGATTCTAGTGAAACCAGAGGTGATCCCAAAAATGGAGAAAAGACTGTGGGCAAGTGAGACAGAAAAAGAAAGGAAGTCAAAAAAGCAAATCCACTGGGGTAACTGGAGTTCAACCCCCATGGGGAGCCCCTGGAGAACTCTGCAAAACAATCACAATCACCTCAGTTATTGCTTGAGAACTGTTGCCAGGCAATGTTAAACCCTCAGCACTTCTGACTTTCTGTGGGCAGCTCCAGCAGCCAGAGAAAGCTCTCGGGCAAGAAAAGGAAGTTAGGCATCAATGCTCTGGAATGATAAAGACTAAGGGGATGTGAGTGGCACCAGCAGTGTTTGCCAAACCTAGAATTGTGACTTCACTCCTGGTAGTTTTCCAGAATTCCACTGAAACCTAGAAAAAATAATAATTATCTGATCAAGAGACTGGATTCTTTCCAACCCCACTAAAAATGGTGTAAGTGCCATGCAAATACTTTATTTGCAGTTCTCACAATAGTAGAGTTTCTATAGAATAAAGTGCATATTATTGAAAACAGTCATTTGAATAATAATACGAACGAGTTAATATAAGTGTTCAATAATGAATCTTAAAATTTTTGTCCACCTGCTCTTGCATGTCTCGGTAAATTTTCGCACTCTCCATAAATGCACTATACATCTCCTTGCCTCCTGCGTCTCTTAAAGAAGATGGTACAAAGGAAGTTAGTGAAAGCAAACACGTATTAACTTTAATTGTTACTTATCTTTTTTAATTGCTATTTAATAATCTATACTTTAAAATCTTGCTCTGAAGCAGAATAAGCCAGATAGAAAAAGTTGAAAATCACATATCACTTATATGTGGGATATAAACCTAAAAGCAACAAATGAACAAGACAAACAAACAGAGACTCATGGACATGGACTATAGACTAGTGGTTACCAGAGGGTAAGGAGTAGGGGAGGAGAGGAGAGGTAGATGGTTAAAATGGTCAAATATAGGAGAATAGGGGGAGAGTGAAGTGGGTAAAGGGGATCAAATATATGGTAGCTGAAGGAAATGACTTTAGGTGGTAAACACACCCAAATAGAATATACAGATATCAAATTATAATGTACAACCGAAAATTATATAATTGTATTAACCAATGTAACTCCAATAAACTTAATTTATAAATCTTGCTCTGTATGCCAAATGCCCATCTTGGTCTGCTTGGACGTAGAAGGCTACAAAGCAGCCTTATTAGTCCAGGGTAGCATTTGAACCATGGTAAAAGTATGGTTTTCAATATATTTTTATGAATGTACAACAGAGTCTCCTTGTTAGGCCTTCTTACTGAAGTGCAGTTCATTCAAAATGGGCTGCTCCAAATGAGGTTGGAGTAAATTTGGGGAAAATTTCTCAATATTAAGCCTTCATCCACCATACCAAGTATCTTTGTAATGAGAAAAGAAAATCTTCAGTCAAGATGGCAGAGTAAGTAAAGGCTGTGCTTTCCTCTTCTCATGGCCACTACTAAACTACAGATTAACCGTCATTGACAATCATCTAAAGTCTAGCTGATAAAAGTCCTAAAACTAAGGACATATAGAAGAAGACAACTTGAGATTTGTAGAAGGGGCAGAGATGCTAAATGGGCTGGTCCCACACCATGTGTAACAATTAGAAATCAAGAGAAGTATCTTGGCTATAGAGGTCCCCCCAAGGAACAAGGGGTTCCAGCCACACCCTGGCTCCCCAGCCTAGGGTTCCAGTTCTGAGAAGAGAAGTCTTCACAACTTCTGTCTGTGAAAACCAGTGGTGTTTGTGGTTGAGTGAGATGGAGGGCAGCTAGAGTCCTAGGAATCCTCTTAAAGGGCTTGCACATGGTGAATTTACTTGCTGATGAACTTCACTCTGACCTCCAGAGTTGGGGCAGCAGCTTGAAAGGTGCCAGGGACATAAAGGAAGGAAGTGAGATGTCTGGCTTCAGGGCAAGAACTAAGATGTCTGGTTTAGTGGCTTTCTCCCAGGCAAAAGTGCTGGCAGAATCCATTATTTCTTGTTGAGCCCTCCCCCGGCTGAATGCAGACACAGGTGGCTGACATATCTGAGTCTCCATCAACATGGGTAACACAGACCCCCCACACACCCACCCAACTTTTGGGCCCACCCAAGCTGCTTCCAGTGCCTTTTCATTCAAATAGCCTGTCTTGGCTCATGCTGCAGACTTTCCTAAAATTTCTCAAATGTTCACAAAAGCCAAACGAGCAACACCTGGCCTCTGCATGCCCTGTATTTCTTGCTGAACAACCCTAAGCCTGTCACTAGCAACAGCCAGCGTCAGTTTGTGGCTTGGCTTCTTGAAGCACCTAAAAGCCCAGTCCAGGTGGTGGCTCATGCCAGATGGCCTTGGGCAGGGCACAGGTGGTGGCTGAACTTGACTTGAGGCAAGACTCCTCCCAGAAGATCCCGGGCTGGCATGCCCAAACCAGAATACTACCCAGGGCCAGGTCCAAGGACGACACATCCAAAGGTCAGACAGAGCAGGCACAAGAGCCCTGCTAAAGCGAATCCTGATCCGTAGGGTCAGCCCCTGTACAACAACCCCTCCATTGTAGTCACCAGCCAGTCCTCACAACCAATCAGTCCAAGGGTCAATCCTTCCTACTAACATGCAAATAGCAACCAAATCTCAACCACAACAGGAGGGCACACACAACCCACACAAAGGACGCACTACTCAGGTGACCAGGGAGATCGCACCACTGTGTCCCAGAGGATACCTACTATAGAAGACCACCTAATATCTAATATATAGAAACACGCATAGAGAGGTAGCCAAAATGGGGAGACAAAAAATATGTCCCAAATAAAAGAACAGAACAAAGCTCCAGAAAAAGAACTAAACAAAATGGAGATAAGCAATCTACCCAATGGAAAGTTCAAAAAACTGGCTGTAGGATATTCAATGAATTTAGGGGAAGAGTAGATGAACTCAGTGATAACTTTAACAAAGAGATAGAAAATATAAAAATGGAGAGAGAAAACATAAAAAAAGAACCAGTGAGAAATGAAGACTACAATAACTGAAATGAAAAACACGTTACAGAGAATCAACAGTAGATCAGACAAAACAGAGGATCAAGTCAGTGATTTAGAAGATAAGGTAGCAGAAAACACCCAATCAGAATTGCAACAAGAAAAAAGAATCCCCCAAATGAGGATAGTTTAAGAGGCCTCTGGGACAACATCAAGCTTACCAACATTCTCATACTAGGGATACCTAGAAGAGAAGAGAGAGTAAGGATTGAAAACCTATTTGAAGAAATAATAATGGAAAACTTTACTAACCTAGCAAAGGAAATACACATACAAGCCCAGGAAGCAGAGAGAGTCCCAAACAAGATGGACAAAAAGAAGCTCACACCAAGACGCACCGTTATTAAAATGCCAAAGGTTAAAGGCAAAGAGGAAGTTTTAAAAGCAGCAAGAGAAAAGCATTACCTGTAACGGAGCTCCCATAAAACTGTCAGTTAATTTCTTAACAAAAACTTCGCAGGCCAAAAGTTAAATCGGGCTCACTCCCTAGTGAGTTAGTGAGTGACTCAAGGTCTTGCCACGAGCCAATAGGAAGATATTAATTCCCCCAAAAAGAAACTCTCTAATACAGGATTTTTTACTCCTTAAATACAATGTAAGGCCAAGTTAGTTTCAAGAAAGTCTTCAGTTAAGGTTCATTTTGTAACTATACTGACATCTGGTGGTTGTACATTTATATCAAGCTGTGTCCAATTCAAATAGAAAAAAATTAATTCAACTAAAATAAAATGTCCTCACTTCTTTGAACTTTTTTCACCCAAGTCTCGTAATTCTACCTGTAACTAGGGAAATATTTAACTAAACTAATGACATTTGATATTTAATTGACCTCCTCTCATCTCCAAAAGGTAACATTTTATTTACCATGAATAGAAGTGATTAGATGTCCTGAATAAGTGAAGAAGGTTATGGACTGAGGCTTTCTGTATTTTGCCTTTTATCCTAATAGCTCATAAGAGTTAATACTCACTGAGTACTTTGATATTTTAGACCCTGTTGTAAGCACTTTGTACTTAAGTGTCTCTTTCATTACCTAAAATAACCATATAAAGTAGTATTGCTATACCATGCTATAAATAAGGAAAGAGGTTTAATAACTTGTACAAAATTATTAGAGTAAGAGAAAAGGGATCATCTGATTCCAGAGGCCATGCTCTTAAACAATTTCTTATATTTTACCATTATAATAAATGTATTCTTTTTTCTAGCTTTTTTTTTTGTATTATCATCCCTATTGCTTTTCTCTTTACTTAGCAAGAGTCATATTGATGTGCTGAATTATAGATCTAAGTATAGTATATATTCATTCAGAATTGCATAATAAATCTCCATTTTACATTTAAAAATGATAAATTTTTAGTCCAAATTCTTTAAATATACCTCTAACTTACCTCCCTCCATTCTTCATATTATTTTAATGCAGCATATCATTTTATCAGTAATTATTTTAGAATTTTCATCCTAAGATAAAAACACTTTTATTTTTAAACCATAAGCACAGCACCACTGTGACATCTAAAACAAATGAACATCAATTCATTGACATTCAGTATCCAGGCAAAATTTAAATTTCCAGCTCTTTAATAAGTGTCATAAATAATTTTGTTCTTTTTTTTTTAATTTACAGTTTGATTGGGCTAGTTATTTACTATCATTTGGTAAAATATTCTATGACTTGAAAACGAACTTTCCTTTTCCTCATATTTTTCTAATGGGGTACAAAAGTTCTCTAATGGCTGGGGTCTTTTGACTGTTTTAACTATTATTTTATTAAAAAGGAAAGTTGCCACTGGGTGGCAGTGCATTACTTATAATGTTATCCCAGTTTATAAACTGAGACACAAAGATAAATTTGCCTGTATTGGTTCTTCTAGTGTTCAATTTTATTGTATTTTTTTTTTTCCTCATGGAAAATGATAGCAGAGTCGAGCTCACTCAATTTCTTACGATTTTGCAAATAAAATTAACCAATTTTATGCTCTCTGATCTCATTCTCTCCCCCTCCCAACCCCCATAGAATTCATGTGATTTTTTTCCTCAAAGCCTATGTTCAAGTGTCTATTTATGGTGAATTCACTACTATTTAGCTGATTGGAATGTCAAAATACATATAACATAGTCCCAGATTTTAAGAAAATTACAAATAATCGGTTAGAAAACATACAAACCTATTAGAAAACATCACAAAATGAGGTACTAAATGCCAAGTGATCAGTTCTGACAATTTCATCAGAAATTAAAGTTTAAAAACATCTCCGAAGATTTCTTAGAGCGAATGAGATCAATTCTGATCCTTGACGATAGCGGAGTTCTTAAAAAGGAGGAGGGAAGGTGGTTTTGATGAGTGAATAACATAAAAATATCAGAATTCTTTTTAATGCTCTCATTAATGCCTTTCCAGAATTTTATGATAGGGGAATGTTATTTCTTGTTAAATGACATAAGTTCTACATAGAACCATCCAAAAATCTACTCTCAGATGATTTGGGGTATATAATAAAATTTTACTGCACATGACAGAGTATTATGAGATAAGCAAGGATCTGATACTCAGTTTCCACAAATTTGGGAAGGTAATGTATTGTGGCAAATAAAAACCTCAACACTCTGAATTTCATATTTTCAAGTAATAAGGAATATGCACACTTTTGTAAAAGCTACTTGAATAACATATTTATACAAATAAATTAACTTAAAATTCATTGTAGAAATAATCTTATCATATTACCAGTAACTGTAGTTTGTAACACTCTATAAATTAATAATAAAATAAAATCTGTTTTAAATCATGCCCAGAATAAGAAAAAAAAAAAACAAGAAAGTTTTTTTTACTTGAGCAGAAGGAATAACAGATGCCATAATGTAGCTAAAAAGCTTAATTTCTATTTTATCTCCTTTTTTTTTATGAAAGGGAACCATTTGCAAACTGAACATAACAAAGATCATTACAAATGAATTGAAGCTTGAGATAAATGAAGAGATAATAAAACAACAGTTATTTTTACATGAATTCAGCTCCATAAAACCATATGAATTACATTTCAGAACAATGATAAGACTGGCAGTGGGAAATGAGGTGGTACGTTCTGAAAACTTGTTGAAATGACAAGGTTGTAATATCTGGTAGCACATAATTGCTTTTTCTTTACGTGATTTTTATGATGAAAATGAGAGAAACTTTAATATTACATTGCACTTGGGAATAGTGGTAGAACTACAGAAATTCTTATAAAACTTAGTATATATTTGAAAAGTAAAAACAAAATCTATTAACGATTTTAAGATGATTTAAAGAAAAAAATGGCTATTTTAGTATACTGTTTTGAAACTAGGTGTTGAAAAACTTATAGTAGACCATATGGGGAAGTAAGATTTTTTTAAATGGACATAAGCATAGACTCATCTATTTTTAAAATAATTAGTAAAACATATTGTAACAATTAAGCATCTCAGAAAAGGCAAACTTAAATTTGAAAGATCAGATGCATAACATAGAAAACTGGGTCCGTGAAGCCTATCCTCTCTAATTCATAATTTTCCATGGAGTGCCATTTCCATTGTCTTTATCACCTTTGTATTGTTTCCTGAGATATAACATTTAAATATTTTCTTTTATTTGTCTTTCATATCTAGCACAGGCTCATATACAGTGTCATATATAGTGTCATAAGAATTCCATAATGATTCATTCCCCTCAACTCGAAGCAGAGAATCTGGGTATCATTTTTCATGTGTAAGCGAGCCTCTGTACTAAAGAATCCATGACATAGAATAGAACCACAGACAAAAATTGCAAATTTTATGTGATATACCTTTCTTTCCTACTGTCTTTTTTCTTACCCCACACCTTACTGGCTCTCATGCTGAGTCATCCCATTTAAGTCGAACATGCAGAATTTTCCAGAGTGCACACCTTATTGAAATTGACCTCTTTACTCCACGGAATCAGGGATCATATACCTAATACAAAGCCAATCCATGCTATTATCAGAGTACCTTCTTCTGATAGCAACATATCAAAATTTGGTGTCATTAGCAGTGTGAGTGTCCTGTTCATAAATTCGATCATGAGAAATTTGTATTACCTCTTTTCATCTTGAAATTACTTATGTGAAACTTATTGGTAATTTCCCTATCTATCCCTGCAGTAAAATCCAGGAAGCTTGCTTTATAAAATGAAAGAAGTTATTAAGCAATAAGATTGTGTAATTCTTATATTTTTTAGAAGTTTGGATAGATATGTGTGTCCATAGATAGAAAGCTATTAATTTTCAAAAGATTTATTATTTAAGTAGGGTCACACAGAAGTATAAGATTTCAGGTTTAAATTGGAAATGCATTCTCTCTAATAACTCCAATGACTAAAACTAAAACTCTTTACTGACCAATTAAATATAAGTTGTCAGTATTGAGATGAGTAAGAGAGAGCTGTATCTACTGAGGAAAATGCCAGAAAAAATAGAATAAATATAAATGTCCTCAAACACATTTTCAGGTATGAATCAGGTGTGTTGTGTCCAAGAACTATAAACGTATGTGGACCTCTCAGTGTGCCTACCTAAGTGATTCTCAGTATTTATTTATTAAGTGAATTCTATACACAAACACACACACACACACACACACACACACACACACGTTCTTATAAAGTTAAATATTTTATCTTTATAAATTATAAGTTATCTTTATACAAATTATCTAGAGCATAATGGGATGATAGGCCAAACTCCTATTTGTGGATTTCAAGCTCACAGTGACATAAAAAGTCTTCATGGAATTTGCATGTATCTCTTGTTTTATCTGAGTCCTGAAAAAATAAGGCATTACAAAAGCATACAGAGTCACAATAATCATGGTGCCTGCTACCTCAAGATGCTTTCAGAGAAACTTCCCTGCTCACAGCCCAGTTGAAGGGACAGGGACAGCCCTAGGCAGACTAGAGGATTCACTTTCCAGTTTGAACTTGATTGGTTCAGACTTGGACCCTGATCCAAGGGTAGTCAGTGATCCTACCACATGGCCTGATAGTCATAACAAATGTGTAATTTAGATTCACTCTAGAAAAACTTGAATTGAGAGAAATATAGCAAATTACATATACTAACATGAGTTAAAATATAACAGATAGCTAGAGAGAAGTTATGAGGTAGACTCAAGGACTAGGTAAGTTATATTTATAATGAGGTAGGAATTGTGTATAAGCAACAGCACTGATGAGAAAAATACAATAGAGAAAAAATACACACAAAGGTCAGAGAACAAATGTCTATAGTGATAGGAGAAAACTAGGTATGCAGAGAGATGGACTTGAAATATTGGATGAGCACCAGAAAGGGTTCCAAAAATTATAGCTGTTGATCTCTATAAAGCTGCCTTTGACTCAGTCAGTCTCAGTTTCTATTTTTGGATTTCCATGACAAGGTCTTCTTTATCATTCCATGTGTCTCCTATTACATTGGTGGTAAAAATATGAATCAGTCTCTTTCAGAGAGTCTAAATAGAAAGATGAGTTATAAATTGAATGCTTTGTAATGGAAAAGAATGTAATTTAAATGTCTTTAAAAATTTTTTTCCTACGAAAGACTTTATATTGACATGATTATATTTTTTAGGTTTGAATTAGCTGCATTAATATGTTATAACGTGGTGGGCCACAAACTCTGGTTCATAAACAAATTGTGTCAGAATTGCCTTTCGAGGTTTATGATATAGATTCTTGAGTTCTATCCCCAGAGCCTATGTTTATCATGTGTAGGATAAGCCTGGGAATCTACAACTTAAAAATATTTCCCAGGTAATTTCGATGCATAATTACATTTTAAAAAATAATAATCAATTTAGATTTAGAATGTGAGATTAAGGTCTAGACAAATAACCCATTCTTTTGCCTCTCCAGGTTTAGAATTTCCTCTCCTTTAATATAAATAATAAGATCCTCTACAGGTTGTGAAGATCAATAAGGTAATATAAACGAAAAAGTAAAGCAATTCTGGAATATAAAATTAATTATCTGATTATTGAAGTTCCTTAAAGCATTAATGCTTTTTATACAGACTTGAAAACTCTTAGAACGCCTGCCATACCACAGCCTCATTCCATGTTATTCCCAGCGCATAGCATCTAGCATCATTACTAAAGTTCCTGTGCCAACAGGACCATTCCAAGGATTCCCATGCCAAAATCTTCCAAGCCATTAGGGCTAATCTTATTACTCATGTATAAATAGTAATAATAATAAAATATTCTCTTTTTTTAATTATAAATTTTTATTTTATTTTTTTGTTTTATTTTGTTTTATTGGGTAAATTCCTCTTTTTCTTCAATAATATAAATATTATTTTCAATTCTATAATTCTCTTTGTTAATGGAGATACGAGTTAATAATACAGAGATAAGAACAAATTTATATCTATAAAATGAAATATAAATCTGTTAAAAATGCAAAATTTCTAACATGTAATTTAAATACAAAAGTTAGTATAAAGTAAATATTATCTCCATAATGTAATAAATTACATCCACACACATATATACTTACATATGCATATACAGTACTTTAAATACTGAAAAGATGCATGTGAAAATTTTGCCTCAGATTATATCAGGCTTACTTCTTATATTTGTGCATTTTTTCCAATTTTTTTGAAATTGATTACATATTATTTTATAATTTAAAAACAATTATTAAAATTATTTTTTAAATTTAAAATAATAAATAAATACAGTGGAGGATATAAATAGTCCAATGAGATCAGACCTTAGTAAAAAAGTCTACCATGACTACCTGTATCATGCAGGCACCAGCATAGGTAGGACTTTTAGCTTGGCCCTGGATATCAGGACTCCTGGGACTCCCCCAGGATTATTCCAAAGCTTATAGGTCTGTACTATAATCTAAGACGTTTCCGTTATACAATTATCCAGAATTTAGGATGTAAAATAGCAAATACCAGTTCTCCCCAGCAGAGAGTTTTGTTCCACCTGATTTATAACAAGTGAGACTAACATCGCAGTTTCTCTACCATATGATCAATGATAATAAAATATAAATTGGGGTACCTATGTTAGATTGCTTAGACTAGTTAGAGTATTAACTAGTAAACCAAATATGGAATAAAGAAAATAAATAATTTAATCAAATAATAGAATAATTTCTTAATTATTTCTTAACCAATTTTCTAGGAACGTAGAGGAAAAAGGTCACAGGATGTCATAGGTCATAAGTTGAACGTCATTTTTGTCACGACTTTTAGAATCTGAAGTTGCTGTAAAGAATAATGGAAACAAACAAACAAACAGAGAAGATACTGGCTTTAGAGACAGAAGACCCAGATTCGAGTTCCAATTATACCAGAGTGTAGCTAAGTGACGTTAGCCAAGGATAATGATCTTTCCAAATCTGACTTTTTCAACTGTAAAGCTGAGATAATTCTACTTCCTGCTTTATGAAGTGTTCTGACAATGGGATACATACATACATGTGTGTGAAAATATTTTATAAAGTAAAAAAAAATCACACCTACATGAACACAGACACATCTAGTTTCTTTTTTCATTCTGGCAATTTCTAATCCACTTTAATTATAATTTATTTACAATTAAAATAACTACACATCTTTTTGTTTTGCTTAAGAGCCAATGGGAATTTCACAGATTCAAATACATATCCTGAGATGTGAGATACTGCAAAAAAAATTTTTCTTCCCCAAAGCAAGACTATTCAAGATCCTTAAACAGGAGAAACCATTAAAATATAGCAACAAATGTCAAAGTTTTTCCTTAAATCTGTAAGTCATTTGCTGCTGTCACACTCCAGACAAGATTCCCAGTTGGAGAAAATTCAGACACCAGTTAAGAGGTTAAGACAACAGTTAAATGTTTTCCTGCTGGGTCTTCTTTGTCAGTAACCTCCCTCAATTCTCTTTGGGCGTGAGTTTAACACTGCATGGGGTTGAAAAATATGTCTTCATCTCATAAAAAATGGATTGTGTGTATATGCATATATACAGCTCTATTTGCACTTTAACATTCACCAAGCTAAACTTGTAACAAATGAAAAGCAAAATAAGACTCTATCCTGTATATCTGGGCACATTGCTTTGACGTACTCTTTCAACGTATAATTTGCATTTTAATAATAATTATACTGACTGAAAAATAGTTATGTGTGACCAAATAGCCATATCATTTTATTGTTCCAAGTCTTAGATTAAATCAATGTGATTTTCCTCATCCCTAAACCAGAAAATTCTGTTAGCTGGGGAGGCATAATAAAACTACATTGGTCAGCCAAATTAAGTCTTTATATTTTATTATGATTTCTAACACAACTGCCACTCCAATGAAAGTGCTAGCAATATAAATGTGCTACTATCATAATATTTTTAAGTACGCAAGCCCTAGGAAACAAAATAGCCTAGTCATTCAACATAAAAATGAGTGTGTCGCATGTCCTGGGGTGGAAGATGGGCAGGACATTGTCAGATAGAGAGCACACAAAATACATATAAACAAAACTCCATGTGAAGAAAAGAAAAGTATTTTATTGATTCTTTTTGAGGCAGAGAAGTTTCCTGAATGGTTGTCTGAATTTAGAACTACTCAAGGTTATTATAACAGAATGGCCAGAAGGATGTGCTGCCATCATGTCCTTCACCACAAAGAAGCACCGACGTCTGTCAGGAATAGTGAATATCGTATTTGTTATGAAGGTGGCAAAATAAGAAATAAAGAAGAAAAAGAATGCTACCATTGTTCTTAAGGCATTTATATGGACATCTGTGCTGGCATTTCTAAAACCAAATCCGTTTTGCATTCAAAACGTGATTCTAGAGGGAAAGGAGTAACACAAAAGTGCACATTGCAAACATGCCTAGGGGAAATGTGAGTGTCAAGCTGACAAGAAGCACTTCGTTAATGGGCCTTACCTGGATTTTAGTCGTTAGCATGGCATTTCTGAGGACATTGTCCTCTTCGTTTTTAGAGTAATCTACGTAGAGACACAGAGCTGCAGTGCTCACGAGGCCAGCAGCCTTCCCAGAGGCAGCCAAGGCATTAACGCTGAGATCCTGAATTTCAGCCACACAAAATAGAACTGGGTGAAGCCTGAAATCTTGAGACAGTAAAATACAAAAAGGCAGATGGCAAACCAGATACTGATGGAGCTAAAAAAAAAAAAAAAATCCAGAGGAATATCATCACTGCATCATAAATTTTTGTCAGATAAAAGACTGGAAAAAAACACAGAGAAAAAAAAGCTATGTACCATTAATATCACCAGCAGACCAAATCTAGATATCCCGATACACATTAAAGGGAGTTGTATTGGCATTAGCCTTCTGTTTTTGATCAATTCGTTACAGTTGATGATTATAAGAAATCCATTTACTGTAATCCATGTAATAAATTCTGCTGACATGATGATTGCATGAGGAATAGCTGATAAAGAGGAGATCATGTTTCCTACCACAAAGCTTAGAATTTCCTTGTGGGTGGTGTTAAATACCTCCTCCAGGTGATTGTGCAGATAGGACCATATACTGAGGAATCTGATCTTCTGCAAAGTCCTGGATCATAAATAGAGTCTTCTGCTAAATTTTTCCCCGAAGTAAGAAAATCAGAGGGACTACTTTTCTAATCTGGTGCCCTTCAAATGAAACTGTGGGAATGCAAATCCGAAGAGTTGAGTGATGGTTAGGTCGTCCAATTACATCCTAAGAAAACTTGCCTCATTGGCATTATTCAGTTCACTCTCTTATTCAGTTTTGCCAAAAATTTGATTATAAATCTGTATTAAGTACTACTATTTCTTTTTTGTAATTTTTTTTTCTAATGGCAAAAGTCACATCCTTGGGGCAGACAACTATGTTCTATTGTTGTCACAAATATCCAACCTCAGATGTGGCTCTTTCCTCAGTACACTTCTTTCCTGATAATAATTCCAAGATACTTTAAAAAATCTTCCCTTCCTTCTTTATTACCCCCTCCCACCCCGAAGCCCCATTGAAGTCAATTTATTTAGACTTGAATGTCATTTCCTGGGAACTAATTTTGTATAACCTTTATTCCCATAAATGATCTCATATTTCCAAAGCCTTCTTGCTGGAATTCTGATCCAAGGGTCAGCATATCGCAGTGATAAAAGCAGTGCATAATTAATCCACATGTTTACATCATCGAATGCTCATGCTGAAAGGCATCGCTTCAAAAGGTGGGTGGTAAAGAAACTTCTAACCACCAGCAGAGGTCATAATTACCTATGTGTTAAAACGAGTTTCTTTTATTACAGAGGAATGTTCACATAACCTTGCTGAACTTTAGTTACATCACAGGTAAATGTAAATAAATCACTACTTCATAAATTAGATATGGTGCTCAAAGCGCTTAGCTCAATGGTTAGGTCCCACTAAGCACTAAACAAATGTTTACTACTCTTATTACTATTAAATGTCTATCTTCATACTGTGTGTACTCCAGCAAGTAAGTAGTGATTCTACTTAGAAATATTTTCAATAGACAGTTACAGTATTTTGAATAAGAAATAAGATTGTAAAAGTATTGAAAATAGAAAAAGCAAAGAACTAGATTTACCATCCACTGTCCACACCATTCATAGTTTTTAAAGCCTCCAGGGTCACGCATAATCACTAGGCCTTGAAAGCCAATGTCAGTGCTACCTGTGTGGCATTCCCGTGCCAGCTTCATCATCCTCCCACTCATCTTCTGCGCACCACAGGTATCTAAATGCAGCGAGATTTATCCCATCTGCATCTCTTCTAAAATACTAGTTGTTTGACCTGCACATCAATTTTGCCTTTGGCTTCTGGAATTGTCATCTCCTTACGTCGCCTAGTAAGTGAACTTTGCTCCATGGCCTCTAGGAGACTATTTCCATTCTAGGTACTGGTGAAGAAGCTTTGTCTAAATTCTAAACAACATAAACCAGTGTCGTGACTCTGAGTGAGGGGAAATAAGATGAGATTTGTACAGTTTACAGTTTAGTGTCCCAAGTTATCTTTCTGAGCCTGGGTTATATATATTGAACAATGACATTTAAAGGATCTGATAACTGAGTTCTCAAATACTGTAGACCTCTACAGAATCTGATTCTTAAAATAAAATTCAATTAGTCACAGTGTTTATTTTCCAAAAATTCTGTTTTAATTAATATTTTGTCATGATTGTGTTTCTCTGAATGAGCTTATTGAATTAAAGATGCTTGAACAAATAATAGACAATAATTTGGCATATACATAACCAGCAAAATTATATTTACATGATAAATTTAATTGTGTAACATTAGACTAAAAATATTAAGAGGTATACTGACAATCATTTTTTTTTTCTATTATGATAGATGCTCATTGTTTTTTGCCTATGGTCTTGCAAAGGATGTATGAATATATCCAAAATATATCCTGTTCTAGTGCAGCAATATAGACCTTTTTATATTTCAAATATTTTCACCACTATAACCAGTATTTGGGGAGACATACTCAGGTTATCTTCTTTATTCTCCATTATTCCTTTGCTACGGTCCTTTCTCTCAATTTTCCATGGTAAACTAGGGTAATAAACAATGAACCAATATATGGAAACTCATGATAGCCAAAAAAATGTTTTAATTGATTATAATCTAGATTAATTTCTCTGACCATTACATTTAATAAAAAGCACTTCTCTTTATAAAATTGCATATTTATAAAAGCTACCTCAGATGTGCATATTCTGTGGATATATAAAACATTAAGAAAATGTAAAATCATATAGAATATTTGATAAGCAGTTATTTTGAATCTCATTTGTTAGATAAAAGCAATATATAAGCTGGAATATATTCCCATCAAGTGTCCAAGAGCTTTAAAATACTTTTGTTGAGTTAGTCTTAAACAACCTTGCATTTGTCACATTCATACAGGTGCTACTGGCAGCATGGCCTATGGGTTATGATTCTGCTATGAAATTTGTATATATTCAGAACTCATTTCATTCTGAAATCCTGGATTTCCAGCTCTCATTTGCCCTCCTTTAGCAAATCAATTAATTGAAGAGAAAGCCTGACCTTTCTAAGAACTATTCTAAAGGTGTTCATCTGCAATTTAGCTGGTTCATATTTGCATTTGTGATTTTCCTGTCATATATGAACTGTTTTGCATTTACACTTATTGAATCCCATTTTGAAAAAAAAAAAATTTAGCAAAGAGCGCCTTCTCAGATCTGGGAAAAGTTAATGGAGAGTGAGACAGTCTTGAAATTAACAATTCATAGGTTTGTTTAGAGATCTGGGAACGGCAATGGTCAAAGGGAGAGATGGTTTCAAATTAAATACTTTCTGAAAGCTTTACTAAAAATTATTTCTTTTTAAAAAGAAATAACAGTATCTACTAAGAAATATTAAATATTTATGATTCCATAAGCAAATTTCAAGTTTAGTCATCTTTCAATCAATATATATTCTTCTAAATGTCCACATGAACTTTGAAAATTAGTACACCCCCAGTGGTTTCCTGTTTGCTTTGTTTTTGCTTTGAACAATGTGGTTAGAGTTGCCTGATTCTAAGATGATGTTCATTAATTGCTCCATAAATTAGGACAAACTTTAAATATCGATATTATGACCAGGTGTTTTCCATGCACAGAGATTAGCTTATTTGTCATTGTTTATAACTATACAAATGTCTGAATTTTTAAAAGAAGCACAACGAATTGCTACTATTTTCTAGTGTATCAGTATTTTATAAATCACAAAGAAGACTGAAGTTTGTTTTCCTTGTATCAGCTGAAAATATTTTTTATTGCATTTTTTCCACTACTCTTGTTTTGGTATTGAAGTTTTGAAAAGAATTGGCTCTAAAGACTAAATCTTTTATTGGTCCAAATTAATCAATCAGAATAGCTTATTTCTGTGATGAAAAAGCTCAAAATATTTGTTGGCTTTCTGTAAAAAGCTGACTCAAAAGTTTACTTATAATCTGTCTTGTTGTCATTATATGGTTATAGGAGGCGAAAGAGATCCTGAAGCAGTTGAGCTGCCCTTGCTTGAGCGACATCTTATCTAGGGCAGATAAAGAACAGGATTTAATGAACCATTGATTAATATATTGGATTAATGTCCTGCTTACAAGCCACTCTTCTCAACTCCCCCAACCCCAGCTGATATCATAATGTTTATTATAATTCTACTTTGAAGGCCTTCCTATGTGCATATTTTAATTTGTATCTCAGAAAATCAGAGAATGAGGGAATTGAGAAGAGCTGTTTCTCAGAGACTTTTTAATTAAGGACTTCATTATCTCCTTACGATATCACTAAAATTCAAATTTCATTATTCTATGGGGCAGTTTAAACCAACAGGAAATTAAGGATACAATACTTTGAAAGTAAAAGATGTAAAATATAAATTATTGCTATGAGCTAGCTGAATACGACAGATGTGTATCTAAGATAACAGAAGAGAAGCAAATTTGGGGAAAGAAAATTCTAATTTTTTCATTGTGATTGAGTAAATGTTACATAATATAACAGAAGTAGATAAGACAAAAGGTTTAGTCCAAGAGTTAGAAGTATTTAGAATGATGTACTAACAAAGGTAAAACATGCATCCTATTACATCTCCACACTGAATTGGACTGTAGCACCTTAGATGGATAGCATTCCTAAGTACAATGTATGTAATCAGAAAAAGTAGCTGACAGCAGAAAACATGGTAATTAGTGTAAGTGTACTCCCCCAATAGAGACTTCATAAAATAATTTGTAGAAGAATAAGTAAATGGAGTAAAAAATGATACATCCTCTACCAAAATACTGAGTGTGAAAAGCTCACTTAACTTTTAAAATTTTTCTGGTATTTGTTGAAGTGTTAACTCTTTTGTGGAGATTGGAAATTGTAGTCTTGAGATATTAGGTGACTTGCCTACATTTAACCAGACGATTCATGACAAAAGTGGAATAAGTTTTGATCTCCATATATCTAAACTGATACTTTTCCGGTACACAGTCACATTTTTTCCATAGTTGAGCTATTTCATATTTTGAAATATAAAAAAAATGTAACTCCAAATCAGGGTGCAAAATATATGCAATAATAATCAAAAAAAAATCTTGAAAGGCTGCTATTATCTAGCTCATTTTGAAGACCAAATAGTTTCAATAAATTTAAGTAAACATAAAATATTTAGATATTTTCACAGTGATCTGTCTCTTCTTCAATGTGGCTTTTTTTTTTTCCACTATCCATTCCATATATGAAGTGACCATATTCCAACATAAGATCCTGCTGTACCTTTAAATTTCTAGAGGTGTTCTGGACTCGAAATAAAAAGAGAGAAATTTGTTGGAGAGTGATATACTTTTTACTATTTTCCTGATCTGCTCAAAGATATATTCTTAGAAGGAAAGATTTGTAGCAGCTAGAAACCAATCGGCAACGAGTTAAAATTCCAACGCCATTCATATCTTCTTTCACTTTAGTATGGTAGTTTGGGCTATCTATAATTCAAGATCAATTTGTGTCCTTTATTTCCTATTTTTTGTTTTTGAGAGATTTAAAAAGCTTAATTAAACAATATTTTCCCTTGGCTGAGACACAGGTGATATTACCTTGAGGCAACATTTATAGAAATCAAAAAGTTTCATGCCCAGTTTTGGTGATACTGGTATTTCAGAAGAAATCCTAATGAATTGAAGTGGAGATATATGAACCTGTCAGAAGGTCATCTGATGCCATCCATCCACAAGTGGAGATAAAGTAGCATGATCCTTCCTTGATTTACATATGAATGTGGTCAGATGGGCCTTCTGCCCTAACTCAGAGGAAGAAAAGATTATGTTCATAGCAGTGTGTGTAAATTGAGCTTTTTTCTCAAAATGTATCCATATATAAAAAATACCAACACTTGTAGGAGACATAGTTCTTTTGAACCTTCTGAAATATCAAGTGAGTATATTTATGACTGTAACATCTAAAAACTAGTGAATAAAGTAAAAATTTTGTCCTCTTTCAAGATTACATTTGTACTCATGAGCAGCAATATGTGTACTTAGTACCTGTCTGCCAATTCTGCCCTAGGAGATATTATATGGATTCCAGGGAATAGGTTAAATTTTGAGGATTGGATTTTTGGAATTCAATTTTTCATTTGGGTTAGATGTGGGGTATTATTCGAAATGTGTATATTCTCATTTTCTTAACATTTCGCCTTTACTGGTAATAAGTAGAGGAAAATGGAGAAATTCTTGAGAAATTTTCCTTTATATATTTGTGCTAGAGCAGTTCTGTCTCCAAGTGAAGAACAGCATGTCTCCATTCACTGCAAACTTTGAAAATAACATACTCATGACCGCTGTATCAAATCACTCAATAGTTATCAGTGATGGGGCAAATAAATATGACTCAAATTACGAGTGACCCTATTCTTCGTAGAAAGTTTAAAAACATATGTTAAAAGGTACCTTAATATAACCATGGGTTTTGTTACACAGATGCCTCCACAAAAGTGAGAGTAAAGTCTATGGCTAGTGTCTCTTTATCTTTTTCATTAAGAATATGGTCGTTGGTATTTTACATTTCATCCCTGCAGTTGCCTCACAGCTTTGAAAAGATCTGTATCCAATCATTACATTTTGGGTTAAGGTCAACACCACATTAGCTTAGGAAATAAACATGTAAACCTGGTTGCATCCGTTATGTAGGTCAGCAGGTATCAGCATGTGAACTGGTATCGGCATGTCCTACTGCTTTCTGACTTCAAATTAGATTGCCTTCTAACCTGCTCTGTCTCCTCACTGATCAATGGCATTGACAAGTTACTTATGAATACACCTCAGCAGTGGTTAAGAGAACGTTGTTTTTTCTTTTTTTCCCAGCTGACAGTATCACAAATAAAAAACTAAAATCTTTAGTCAAGTCTAGTCATAGTTCTAGGAATGTAAACCCTAATATTGTTAAATATTTTTTGGTCAAATATAAATTAATAATTAATCTAGCTCCAAAATCACAATTGCATAAACTTTTAATATTTTTACATTGTTTTTCTTTTGAAAAGAATAAAGTTGTAATAATTTTTCTATATATACTTAGTATAAAAGAGATTCCATGCGTATATATAGCACATTAATCAACAATTTAACTCATTGATGCAGTAGGACATTCTTTTCCCATTATATTGTATTTTCTCATATTGAGGATTGGATTTTTGGAATTCAATTTTTCATTTGGGTTTAATGTAGGTTATTATTTGAAATGATTATATTCTCATTCTCTTAATATTTTGCCTTTATTGGTAATAAGTAGAGGAAAATGGAGAAATTCTTGAGAAATTATAAAACAATTAATATTGTAAAACAATCAATAGTGTACAACAATCTTCCAAATCATTATCTTCATAAATAAAATTTGTAATATAGTCATACAATAATTGATTATTGTTAACTTGTTAGATGCTTAAGTTGTTCCCAATTTTTAATAATGTAAATAATATTAAATAGAACACCTTTGCATATGATTGTTTAACTTTATTTCTGTTTCCTTAGATTGGGACATAAATGTGGAATAAAGTCTATGACTATTTTTAAGTATAGAAAATATATAGCCATATTGTTTCTAGAGAAATTGAACCACTTTATGTCCCATCAGTAGAACACGAGTTTCTGTTTACTGTACATCTGGCAGAATATGACCTTACTGCATCATTTGTAAAAACAGTTTTAATGGGAACTCTTTAATTAAGCTATTATGCTTTGTTTTTTAAATCTATTTTAATACCTTTTAATACATTGTCTGCAGATGGAGCTCAGGATATATTGGAAATCTGGTAAGTATGAGAGAGGCACTTAAGATTGGTAACAGTCTGCTAAGAATTTAAGCTCCTCTTGCCTATTTGGTATATATCTATACAGAATATTGTAGACTGATGATGTGAGCAGTGCTTCTTTCAGTTCCTCAAGCTCATTTAACTGTTTGTTAATATCTCTAGTACAGAATAGAGATTTTTTTTTTTAAAAGGTGGTATTTCAAACAATTCATTTCATTTCCCTGTAATGTTATGTTAGTTCCTTAGGTTAGGAAATGTCTTCAAATTACTATCTAAAACTAAGTTTCTTGAATTATCTATAGATGTCAATAAATTTCTCTTTTATTAAATAAAACATTTATCATTGCTAAGTGAAAAAATACATCTAATAAACCAACATTTTTTAAATGCATCAATTTTTCTACTTCTCTTGAATTGAAAAAAAAAAGAGATACAACATTATACAATGGGCCTTTTGGTGTTTAGTGTGTGTTTTATAGTGGGTAAAAGATTGGACTACTCCTGTTGAACTGGATACTTACATACATCTCGGATTCAATGAAGATATGCCTGTGATCCATTTCCTTCCGAGGACTAATTTGCTTTACAGGAACCATGCTGAATGTCAATCAGAATGATATCAATTCTGGTATACGTGCTGCTGCCGAAGCAAGCACTCAGAATGAAGATCAAATTACAATCTTAGGAGGGCCAGTGAAGCCATTAGGCAAGCTGAGTATCTCAGGTACACAATAAAACTCATGTCAAATATACTCTTGTTTTTCTGGGACTATATTAATAAGAAGGTGCAGGAACTCTTTTCAGGCTAGTTTTTTGAAACATCTCACAGTAGGAACTTATTGAATTAAGCCATTGCAATATCCTCTACTCATTTCAAGCAGTGGATAATGAAGAAATTACCAGGAAGTTATAAAATGCTCTTAGGTATTTCAAGTGGTTTTAATCAGTCTTCTCATATAGCAGAGTTCACACAATTTTACAACATTAAAATCATGTATTGTTCAACACAATAAAAAAAAACGGACATACATTTTCCTCCCACTAAAACTGCTTTTTAATAGTTTCTTTGTGGTTCAAGAATATACATATTTGATGAAGGGCAAATTACCATTCAAACAAACTTGAAAGACTATCTTGAACTGCTGTTGGCATTAAACATCTGAGACTTTCCATTGTTTTCCTGTGGATGTTTCAGTGTTTCACTGTTTCCTGCGATGATTTTTCTAGGACTTATAATGTAGCCAATAATGTTTCTAAAAGCTCTATTTTTTTATGTCCCAAATGAATTAATTCAGAAAATGAGTGACTGATGAACAAAACCATCTGATAAAGATGGTATTACTAGCACAGAACAATTTAGTAGACCCAACAAACTATTCTGTTGTTCATAAACAAAAAAAATTTTGTTTACTTTATACTCAATTCTGGCTATTTTAATTTAATTTTAAAAATTAGAGATACAATAAAATACATATATTTATGTTCTTAAGAAACTATATATATGTAATATATATATAAACACACACACATACACACTCAACTCTGGATCCTATACCAAACTATTTGGAAGCCATTTAGAAAGCAAAACAAAGCAAAACAAAATAATAATGAAGGGCAATATCCTCTTCAATTAGGGAAATTAAAATGCAACACAGAAAGTTTTTGTTTTTAAAATAAATTTCTAAAAATAATATCTTAAAAGATGAAATCCTCCCTGTATATACTAGTGGTTTCCCAATTGTCATTTTAACAAGTTAATTATCAGTGGACGCCAACAATTAATGTGCTGGAAACAGGATGAAAAGCAAATTATAATAGCTTTTTAAAAAGTGGGTAACAGAGTGATGAAATGTTTTGTGAAAAAAATGAAAATAGACTATGTAGTTATGTAGACTCTTCTACAGCAAATGACACACACACAGACAACACAGAAACAAAATGTTGTGTTTATGTCACATTTTTTAAATAGCTCCCTATAGTAAGTATAATAAAATGAGTAAACCATTTTGGGACTTTTATTTACCTTGAACAGAAATTATAGTTCTTGTTACACAGTTATTTGGAACTGAAAAACATGTTGCCCTAGATTTTAGTAATTTTTACAAAGAGCAAATGAAAGATTTCTGTAACACTTCATTTAAGTATTATCTGTGATGTGTGACTGGTTTATAGTGAAGGAAGAGGGAAATCTATTTTGAATGAAACAAATAATAGCTATACAGAAAATTAACTTACCAATATGAAAATTCAATTGGATACAGACACTCAAACATGGTCTCTTGGGGGCTCCAATGACTTTCTTAGGTTCTAATTTTTCACTTTCTTACATTCCAGATGACAGTGATATCATTAGGTTTTAAGACCCTATAAGTCACCAAGTATTTTAAGAGTCTGATGAACATTACAAACCACTTTTCTTTAACAATTACTCCCCAAATACCCAAAATATGTACATAATTTCAGAAATTTCACAGAATCTGAGGTTGATTCATGAATAATAGACCCAGATTAAGGTTTGTCCTAAGAAAACAAAGATTTATGTATTGAGGTTCTAGTCAAGATGGCAGAGTATGTAATTGCTGTGTTTGCCTCCTCTCATAATCTCATCAAAATTACAATTGAAAAACAGAACAAACATCATTGGGAATCACCTGAAGTCTAGCTAAACAGAAGTCCTACAATTGGGGACATGCAGAAGAGGCCACCTCAAGACAGATATGAGGAGAGGACACATGGAGTGGGTTGATCCCCATGACACCCAATCTGAACTGCAAAAAGAAAAAAGAATCCAAAAAAATGAGGCCAGTTTAAGGGATTCTGATACAACATCAAGTGTACCAACATTCTCATCATAAGGGTACCAGGAGGAGAAGAGAGAGAGCAAGAAATTGAAAATCTATTTGAAAAAATAATGACAGAAAACTTCCTTAACCTGGCAAAGGAAATAGACATATAAGCCTAGGAAGTACATAGACCTTTGCCAAGACACATCATCTTTTAATGCCAAAGGTTAAAGACAAAGAGAGAATCTTAAAAGCAGCAAAAGAAAAGCAATTAGGAGCTCCCATAAAATTGTCAGCTGATTTCTCAATAAAATATTTGCAGGCCAGAGGGACTGGCATGAAATATCTAAAGTGATGAAAACAATCACCTACAACCAACATTATTCTACCTAGTAGTGTTAGAGATTTAAAATCAAAGGATAGATAAAGAGTTTCCCAGATAAAGAAAAGCTAAAGAAGTTCATCAGCACCAAATCAGTGTTATAAGAAATGCTAGAGGGACTTCCTTAAGAAGAAGAAAAAAATATTAAAAATATGAATAATAAAATGGGAATAACTACGTATCTACCAACAATTATTTTAATGCAAATGGATGAAATGTTTCAATCAAAAATAGGATGACCAAATGGATAGGAAAATAAGATTCTTACATATGCTGCATATAAAAGGCTCACTTTATATTGAAAGACACACACACAGACTGAAAGTAAAAGGATGAAAAAATTAACTTCATGAATATAGAAACAGCCAAAAAGGTTGGGGTAACAATACTTATATCAGACAAAATGGACTTTAAAACAGAGGCTATACCAAGAAATGAAGAAGTACCCAATAATCCCACTTCTGGTATTTATCCAAAGAAACCCAAAACACTACTTTGAAGGGACATGTGAATTCATATGTATATTGCATAATTATTTACAAGAGCCAAGATATTGAGGCAACCTGGGTGTCCACCAATGGATAAAGAAGAGGTGGTACGTATACATAGTGGAATATTACTCAGTTATAAAAAACAGATCTTGCTATCTGTAACAATATGAATGGACCTAGAGGGTATTATGTTGAATGGAGTAAGGAAGAGAAAGATAAATGCCATATGATTTCACTTACATAAAAAACAAAACAAACAAAACAGAAACAAACTTACAGATACAGAGAACACTTTGATAGTTGCCAGATAGGGGCGAGGGGAGGTTGGAATGTGGGTACAAAAGGGGAAGGGACTAAATGTACAAATTGGTAGTACAAAATAGTCATGGGAATGTAAAGTACAGCTTAGGAAATTTAGTCAATAATATTGTGATAACTATGTATGATGTCAGATGGGTACTAGACATATCAGCATGATTACTTCATAAGTTACATAAATGTCCAATCTCTATGTTGAACCCCTAAAACTAATATACTGTATGCTAACTATAATTTTAAAAAATTAAAAAATTATTAGAAAAAGATTCATATATTGAGAAGTCATAATAGCTAATTTTTAATAGAACTGGATTTTAATATGTTGGGCTTGGTAATAAAGAGGTCTTTGGTAATTTATCTGTAAATTTTATCTTTTTATAAATTATAATAAATAAAGTTCAGTGAAAATTTGAGTCAAAATCAGTGGTGAGTCAACCCCAAACTCCTTTGGTCAGAAGTGCATTTACTTATTTTTCAAGTTTAATTTTGAATCAAATAAAGTTGTGAGACTCTACTTAATTTAGAATTATTTGAATGAGATGTGGTTGTAGCATTTGCTTTAGTGTATTAAAAAAAGGCATCAGTTTTGAACAGCAAGACTGATTTCTATAGAATACCTTCTCAGATCAATTTTTATACAGGAAATCACCCAGAAACAAGCATGTCCCCTATTTGAATATAAAAAATAGCTTTTTGGTGTCATATAATGTAGGTTCAGAATTTATCATGTTCAACAAGCAGTATGATATAGCTGATTTATTGTTCCCTTAGTAAAAGTTAAAGCAGTATCCTGTTTTGTTTTGTTTTGTTTTGTTTTGTTTTGTTTTCTGGTTAACCAACACAGTATTGATGTACATAAACAAAAATCAGAATGCTTATTATATGTCTTACTTACAAGAAATCTTATTTTCATTTTTCTTATATTTGTTAATTGAAAGAAAATTTTCTAATTGTAATAGTTTTTAGAATACAAATAAAAACACAAAAATATATATTTTCTTACCATTGAATTCTCTTTTTGATCATAATCCATCATCATCAAAATACAGGCATTTTTATAATGAATTACTGTATTGTTCTTCCTAATACAAGAATATTATTTTAATTTTTATCATTAGTAATTGAGTCATAAAAATAACTAAATCTGTGATGTAATAAAAGAGATTACTACTTTTTAGGTCTCAAAATAATTATTGAAATTGTTGCAATAACATTTATAAAGATAAAATTATGCACTATGGTTTTTAATCTCATTTATCTAACCTTTATTTTGTTTTAGAAGTACTTTGTATATACAGAATGACATATATTTACATGGGAGGGTTATGGTTCCTGTGCTGTCTGTTTACACATTAAATCATCATCATGTAGGTAAACGCAGGTTTTCTTCCATGTAAATAAGTAAAATTATGGGTCTTTTTACTAATCCATATTTACATGTATTATCTGGATTTTTACTAGTGACAGTGAATCTAGTTAATAGCCATAGTGCTTTATGGAAATGCACATTGAAATGTTAATGTCAGATGTAGCTTGAATTTCAACATTTTAGATGAGTTCAACTTAGTTCAAATAATATTTATTATCAATATTAAACATTGAATTAGGCACTCCCCATTCATAGATAAATAAGCAAGGCTTTGATTCTCAAAAAATTGTAGGTGAGATAAACCTAGAAACAGATGAAATTTCAATACCATAAGATAAAAGAAAATGTGCATGAGATAAAAGCAGAATTCAGTTTTAATGTATACATTTGAAGCAGGAATTGTGAGTAGAGGTTGAGGACTTAGACACAGCCCAGAAAATGGGAAACTGTGTGTTTTAAGGTAGAAAAAATATTTAATGTAAATTAATATAACATCAATGTATTTGTATGTGTTGTGGGTGATATACAACTAGTCAAGTCTTGGATATGTTGGAAGATGTTGATTATATGTATTTGGAGCTCAGACGAAAGCTCAGGACTGGAGATTTACATTTATGAGTTGCTGGATATGAATAATAGATAAACTATGACAGAGAATGGATTATAAAATAATGCTATAGAGACAAATTGAGAAGAACAATGGGCCAAGAAGGGGATAAACACATTTTTAAGAGTTAGATGATAAAAAAATCTACCAGGAGATAGTTTATAATGGTTAAACCAGAATGCTCATAGGGCACCAAAAAAAGTTTTAAAATATTTTTTCCATGTCACAGGATTCTTAAAAAAAATGTTTGATAAAAAACTGTGGATGCTTGTCCAGTAAAATCAAAGTAAACCAACATTAAATAGAATATATAATGTTAACTAATAATAATTAGTATAACCAATATAAGCAGTATTAATTTGTGTAACTTCATATATTTCATGCAATCGGTTATAGAATATAAACCAATATTAATTAATAGGAACATCCTTATCCCTCTACTATTATATTTCAAATATAGAAATAAAATATGGAATTAAAGAAAGGCATATTTTAGTGGAAAGGATGTTATTAGGGTTTTAATTTGCAAAGTTGACTTTCATACATGAAATATTTATATGTAGTATTAAATTAATATTTTAATTTTAATGATAACAAGTGCTGAAAATTTAAAATCATAAAATGATGTAGCTACATATAGGAAATAAAATATAAAGCCAGAATAAACTATACTTTGCCAGCAAAGTGTAGACATATGTAATGTAACATCAGATTTTTCCTAGACTGTAAGCTGAATTCATTTCACATCATTGCCTTTGTCCTCAGATTAATGGTATATTCTTTGGCAAAGTCTGTCCTACTAACAATAAATACTTGCCAGTTGGCAGCTGTTTTTACATCTAAGGGAGAAACTCCAGGACTCCTCCTGCATCCATTTTTTAAAAATATCTGCTTTAAAAATCTTGAAAACTACTGCTCTAAATGATTTTTTTTTTAGGTCTAAAAAGTTATTTCTTATTCAGATATCATTAGAATATCTTGTTTTCCTAAAACACCCTATGTCAAACACACACACACACACACACACACACACACACACACACACGACTATTTTGTTTTACCGATGGTATGTTTCCTCATTTAGCCCCACTCCACCCCCCATCATTTTGTGACTTATTAGAAATTAGGTCATGATATCACATCTTTTAGTTCATCATTTTAGGTGAAAAAGAATATGTCAGTATTTCAGTTGCTGCTCTTTTGTTGAATTTACTGAATTTTTACTGAATTCTGTGTGCTACTCAAAATTTACAGAATTATCTTAGAATTTGCCATTTATTTGCTCAATATTTTGCTAAACTTGAGTGTATTTTAAAGAATGAGATTAGTTGTTTTTTAAATTTTTTTTAATGTCACACATAACACACATAAAAATAAATAAAGCAGAAGCATACAGTGACTTTGTAGTAAAATGTATACTCTCTGTTAGAGCAGAGAGTGAGTACTGGCAGCAAATCCCCTCAATCTGTTCACCCCTTGAAGAGCTGTAAAGCTTAGTCACAGATAAGATTTTGGTTTACCGGCCTGAATCACCCATGTAGGTGCTACCCAATTTTTTTTTCCTTTTAAAATAACATAAGTTCTGTACACTAAATGTACCCTCTGTGTAAACAGAGCTCAGAACTTTTGTAAGCACAGTGTGCCCCTACCTCTGTAAACAAGATGTAAAACAGATATCTCCCCCAAAATGTACCTCCTTGTCCACTTGAAATCAGCAACTGTCTCATCCGCAGCTCCTGGCAACTACTCTGTTCTCTGACCAGACAGTATTGCCTTACACTAATGACATTTAAATGGAACCAATAGTATGTAGTCACTTAAGTCTGTCTACTTTCACATAGTCTAGTGCAACTGAGATTAATCTTTATAAACATGTCATATTTGCTTTACAGCTCTAGTATCACCTGTTCAGCAACATTTTTTTTTCCCTAAACACAACCTGCCAATGTCGCTTACTTACAAAAGATAAATTATTTTTAATGTTGAGGAGAGATGTATAAAGTTTTTATTTTTATTTTTTTAAATACAGCTTGACAATTACTGTGCAGGTATAAATGAAGATTGATGAGTGCAACAATGAGGTGACATAGAGAGCAATGAATGCGACCGTCTGGACGTGACTTACTTTTCTTGGCATGTAACTGCAATAGATTACACTGCGACTTAAAGAACAATACTAGGCAGATTCTTGAGTTATGAGTAATTGCTAAGCATTCTGTTGACCTGGTAAGCAACTAGAGGCAATTGGCAATGATTGAACATTAATTTAGGTTTGTATTTTAAATAGCTGAGGGAAAAAAAATTAGGGGACAAAGCAGTTGTTTTTAAACAGGTCATTTGGTGCCCTCATGTATCAAAGCAGGTCTCTGCTGGGGTTGCAGAAGCAACTCTGTCTTTTGATATCAATAAAGAAAGGGCTTTATGCCTAAGTTCCTCATAAATGTATTGAATAACTCTGTCCACTCATACCCTTTGCAAACCTTTCCTTATCAGCACAATTCATATTCTTACTATATTTAATTTAATCAGGCAAGTACTTTTTGGGTGTTATCAATGTCTTGGTGAGACATCCTCTGGGGATAACATGTTGATCCAGACAATCTTTACTTTCAAGGACTTCAGTCTGATGGGGTAGACAGGTGGGGAAATGGGTAATTCTATTCAGTGAGTAGAGACAGAGCAGCGAGAACGCTAAGAACATGGAGCTATGGGAATTCTTCCCGGTGCAGGAGCAACCTGCACCAACCTGATGCCAGTGCTGGAAACACTGCAGGAAGGAACAAGCACATGAGCATGGCTTCCAAGATCTGTGGATCTAGGTCACAGGCAGCAGTCACAAAGGAGCAGGACATGGACTGATATCTCTGTCCTCAAGAAGAGCTGGCTGAGCCACGAGCGAGGACCCACAGTCAGCTCGAACGTGTACTAGAAACAGACGTGCAGGGATGGCCCCATCCTCCCTGTCCCTGCTGAGTGAGCTCTGTGACATCTTTGACTCCTACTGGCATCAGTAGTGGTGGCTAGCAGAGCCAGGACATTGGCTCTGATGCTTTTGGCCACCAGAAAAGTAAGAGATGAAGGCAGCTGGCGAGTGGGGGCAGGGGCGCCACGTAGTGAGGAGGTGAGAAGTTCTGACTCAGGTGACAAGAAAAGTGTCGCTGAGAATTTTATGATTGGCCCTGACCGATGGCCACCTGGCCTGTCTCCTGCTTTTGCAGTGGTTCTAGTTTTCCTTTTCATAGTGGCAATTGTTGCCTCTGCTCTGAGGGCCTATTTTCCTGCTGATAACCTGCTCCTTAAAGTCCCTTTAATAAGTTCTAAGAAACTTCTACTAGATCCTACCAGGCATCCTAGTGGGAAGGAAATTCTAATTAGCAAAAGGGATAATCAAACACTGATTTTGTTATAATCTCTTTCAGTACAGTAAATTAGATATCTATTAAGAGAAGACCCTCCTGTCCCAACTCCTTTAATCTAGGCAAATAAAACACGGCTAATATACAGTGCAGCCCAAAACAAACGAACAAACAAACAAAACAAACAATAATAGCACTCATTAGTCATTCTTCCTTACTGTTCAGTATTCGTACAGACAGGAATATTAAAGTAAAGGTAGTTTACCCTTACTTTCCAAGTACCCTTATGTTTTATAGAAACCAAATGTCTTTAATTTTTACTGCAAACCATGTATCTCCTTTTTAGCTTTCACATAAATAGCATTGGCATCTCTCTAAGACAAATATTGTCACTTACCAGATTTTAGGCACCTATAAAAGTAAAGTGGATAATATCTTTATGTTTCAACAAGTACAGATACAGGGAGAAGTGAGAGGAAACTAATATTTATTGAGCTTCTTTTATATTTAGCAAACATTATAGGGGCATAAAATGTTTAATTAAATATTCCTCATTAAACTGGAAGATAGTTTCAGTTGAAGTATGGTAGAATTATTTACAAGTCACTAGCACTGGAAATATAGATTTACTGGTAAGATGTGGTATTAGAGAACGTCTTTGTTTTAGAGTGCATGCAACTAGTAATGGAGTTAATGACTTTTAATACTGCAATAGTTGCCCACTAAACTATTATCATAAAATTGTTACTATTTATTTTAATAGTAAATAATAAAAATAATAGGGTCAATTTTCATTTATGTGGGGAATAAGATACCTTACATCTGGTTCTAAAGAAGCTGTATAGAAGAATCAACAGTAAGCCAAAATGGGAGGAGTTACTTTAAAATAGTTGACACATTTTTAATTGAGACGTTCATAATACATACAGCAGGCACTGGGAAAAAATTTTCTTATACACTTAAGATTTTGTTTGTTTTTTCACTTGTATTTCTTGTTTTTTTTAAACACGTAGCTGAACAATAATTTACAATATTATTAAGTATTCACAATCTTCAAATCCTCTTAGCTTACACCACAAAACTACTTTAGAGCTTACTCAAACATAGACATAATATAGACTTGAAAATAATCTTTGTTTTCCTCTACTCTATTACATACCCACCATAACTAAGGTGCAGTTAAATATCACATATCTGATGCTTTACACTGGAAGGTGAGTGAAATTAGCACAAAGATATTAAGTGACAAAAGTCTTTTTTTGCTCATCTGTTTTTAAAATAGTCTAGGTTATTTTATACTATCAACAATAAAATATTTGTCTCTCCCCCAATCTTTCATGTTTACACTTGCATGCTATTTATAATAGAATAAGAATTTATTGCCTTCAGTGAAAAGAGGAGGAGTAAAGGAGTGAGCTGCTGATACCAGAACTATTTCTTTCCTTACTGCACCGAAAATATGTGTATACGTATGTGCATATCTGTATCTTTTTTTCCTCCTTTGGAGCTTGGTATTATGACTGCTCTTGATACATGTTTGTTTGTTTGTTTTTTAATATTTGGAATAGCTTATATCAAACATTCCTATAAAGAACATTATAATATAAAAGCTGAAAAATTAGCTGCTTAAAGGCATCAGAGTACACAAAAGCAGCCGGAACATGAGGGACCAAGATCCCAAAGAAAAGGAAAGTGTACTGATAGGAACCCTGCATTCACAGCAGCCTTTCCACCAAGGCAGTACAACCGGTAATTGACTTTCTAATAGACATGATGAAAGCAAATGACAACAAACAGTATCTTAAAAGTATTGAAAAAAAAAAGAACCTGCGTGTATCAAGTGAAAATATCCTTCACAAATGAAGGCAAAACAAAATAATTTTAGTTGAACAAAATCTCAGAGAATTTTTCACCATTCAATACTTAGTGTAAGAAAAGAAAGGCAGAAGAGAAATGATTTTCCACGGAAGCATGAAATGTAAAAACAAATGAAGAGCTCAAAAAATAAGATATATGAGGCCAAATATTATTATACATGTAAAATGAAAATACTAAACAACAATAACAAAAAATGTAGGAATGAGAATAAGGAGTAAAAGTATTATAAGGTCCAAAAAATGATAAAATACAATTTACTGTAAAGTCTATTATGTTAAGAAATTATGCTGTAATTACTAAGATTACCATTAAAGGAATAGAAAAAGTCTGTATAACGCCAAAGTAATAAAGAGGGAAAATATTTTTTAAAGTACAAAACAAAACATAACACCCAATAAACTAAAACAAAGAAGCAAACCAAAAACTGAATTACCTCAAAAGAAACCAAAAAAAGTGCAAAAACCAGGAAATAGTAAAGATAAAAAAATAGCAAACAGATTATAATTTGGTAGATTTAAACAAAGAAATCTTTAGGTAGTTGTCTGACACAAACTAAATACCCATTAATAGAAGGATAGATAATGAAACTATGTTTAATTTACACAATGGAATTCTGTCCTGCAATTACATTATCATGGATAAAGTTCACCAATATAATGTTGAGAGAAACAAGACTGAAGTCTGTACATAATGAGTGATTTCATTTGAATAAAATTCAAATTCAGATAATAAATAATGCATAGTAAAATAAATCAGAAGTCATTTAACTGTGCAGGGTATGGACTGAGAGGAGGAAGCATGAGGGAGGCTTCTGGGATGTGATAATGTAAATTTAGAACCAAGTGGTTGTTATGCAGGTATGTTTACTTTGGAAAAATTCATCAAGCTACACATGAGAGATCTATATTCTTCATGTATGTTTAATAGAAATGTTTATGAAAATAAAAATTATCAGCATAGGCCAACAAGAAAGTCATTTTGTTTTGTTTTGCATTGTTTTGGTTCAAATAGTAGCAGAGTATGGTGTTATGGAAAAAACTCTGAATTAGGGAGCCAAAAATCTTGTGTGCTAGTGTTCATTCTGTCACTTATTGAATGTTCTTCTTGGGTATGTCACTTAACCTCCAACAGTTTCATTATTTGCATCTGTAAAATGAGTAATATATCCTTGATGATCCATCTGTATCTGCCCTCACTTCCTGGTTGTAGGAATTAAATAAGAACGTGTTTGATAAAGTACTTACTCCTGAGACTAAGTACTCCTTGCAAGTTACTATTTGGCTCTCCAGAGAAACAAAACCAGAATAGAACAAATTTGATTGTTTTTACAGTAAAAAGCTAATGTATTCTGAGAAAAAAAAGAACTAGCTAGCCTAAAGATTTTCTGCCCACATTGAAGGGTATGGTAAAGTCAGTGAGATACCATAGATCTTGAAAGAGAACAGAAGGGTGAGTCCTCTGAAATTTTATTTAATGGAATGTTGGTGGCGCATTTTAGTGGACACACATAATCTCTCAAAAAGGCATCAACATTCCTTTGTTTTCAAGTGATTAGGGCCAAAAATATCTTAAAGGAATCTCAGGAACAGGAGATACTTGATCAGTCCAGGTAATTCTAAGCTTCTTATTGTTCCTGGAAAGCTATATTATGGCATGATACTGAAGAGATATAAGGCTGGAGAGCCCCAACCTTGAAGAGTCCTGCAGGTTAGTTTATGAACAAATGTGACTGGGAACCATTTTAAAGAGTTTAAAGCGGCACGGGAGCGTGAATGAAGACCAGGAGGTGTTTTATTGTCCTCATCAACCTAATCTTTTCCTCAGCCCTTGCAATGATTTTATGAACATCCAATTCCTCCTGTAAATCCCTTTCCAATTTACATATCACAACATCATTTCTTTTCAGCACTGCAACTTGACTGACACACTTTCTCACCATTTTCGAGTGACCTGATATTTAGAATTGTTTCAGCTACAATACCCAACAAATCATGGCCCACATAAATATTTATTTAAATTAAAAAATACAATAAATAAGACCGCTTCAATTTTTATGACTATTTAGTGCAATTAGGAGATTTTAAAACACAGTCATGCTGCCAGTTTGATACTCTATTGCTTTCAGAGATTATCATTAAGAATAAGTTATGCTGATTCATTCAAGTAAGCTGATCACTGTTTAAATAACCAGGTTTAAAGAGATCCATACAAAAGATTTTTCTGCAAAGACTTTCAGGAATCTTCTTGTTTTATATCCTGCTGCTAATGGTGAGCTATGCACTTGATTTTAAGAAATGAAATCTGAATATAGTGATTTGTTTTTTAAAACCTTTATTTAATCAGATATTGTCCTCTATCATCTACAAGATTCTTTTATTACAGTGCTTTAACGTTACATGCCTATTTCATTCCTGCCTGGAGTCGAAACTACTACTCATAGAAATAACTTGTGGCTCAAAGAAATAACAGACAGGAAATCCAGTTCCCTAAAACAAGACTGGGAATTTTCTTTGATAGTTAAAGGGGAAGAAAGAGGTCTCTGTAAAGGTTTCAGTTTTTTGGAAGTCTCTCATTAAAACCATTGTTCAACATGACATAATTTATGAGAGGACACGTGTTTCCTCAACATGACAATTTTTTCAGTCTCCTTTTGTGACTGTTTGTTTTGCTTATTCATCTGTTTGTTTATTTTGAGATGTAGCTTCTTTCTCATCCAGATTAAATGTCACAACATTAAGGGTAAAACTGAGATACATAATGTTTCACTGTCATCTAGCAGACAGGCTCCCCTAAATGACTTGTCCGTTATAAATATGGAGAACTACAGTCTCATCCCATCCCTCTTTGCAAATTTCCATAGTTACTCTCATTGATCTTTCTTGATTGAAAACTAATGTAACTAAAAATTTCTGATTTGTATAATAATTTTTAGAGATATTTATTTTATAGATCCAAAAAGACAAAAATACATATATGTGTCACACTTATCCAATGGCCCTCATTAGACCTGTGTTTTCTTAATATCGCATATCAAAATTTTCATTACAACCTAAATTGCATAATAACTCAATTTCTCAGGTGATTACTATATGCCGGGAATGGGCTAAATGTTTTCTATTCACTATCCCATTTAATCCTTACCACTACCTTATGTACATTTATACCCTCGTGTTACAAATGAGGAAGCTGGAACAAAATAGGGTCCAGAGGTGGGATTTCTAAAACAGATCAGCCCAACCACAAAGTTTGTACTCTTATCTGCTGCATGATCAGCCTAGCTGTCTTCTCAAATCAAAGATAATGTGTTAGTAAAATGTATATATGGGCACCAGAGTCAAAGAATGTATGCCAGCCCTACCCCTGCCATAATTTCTGTTCTTTCATTCTCTTACCCATAAAATGAGGATCTTGATTCTCAGCAAAGGTTGTTGATTAGCAATTGTCCCCTAGAGTTGTTTTTTTTTTTTTTGATCTGATGAGAAATATTTCTTTTTTGTTTGTTTTAAAATTGTAGTATTTCAATAAGATAAAAAAATAAAAACACTAAAAGAATAAAATAAGAAAGAATATTTGGCTTTTTTTAAATAAAGAAATCATCTGGCAAATTAGGCCCAAATGCTGTTAGTACAACAATCAGCTGGTGGTAGCAGCGACTTCCTCTATGTGATCAATGCATTCTTCACACTGTTGTCCTACCTCTTCTGTTGTCTTGCACCAAATAGTTGTCACATATATACATGTCCTGACCTGTAATGTCCTCTGTGGACATCTGAGTCTGTACCCTGCCCTCAAGCCATATGCCTCCAAATTATATGCCTCAGAGCCCGCAGGTGGAGTTCTGGGACTTCCACTCCATCGTCAGTCAAGGCCTTTGATACACATTATATTTTTGAGTAAATTGTTTGTCTTAAAATAAGCCTAAATACCCTAGATCAAAATTTCAGAAATGTTGGCAATATTTTCTGATGCAATATTTATTGAGTTTGAGAATCTTTTAGAAATGGACTTCAAAATTTGTCATCTCCATTTTAAGCAAACATATCTTTTACACTTTTCCAGTTCTAAAATTGGATAACTTTTATTCAGATATAAGTAGAATATATCCACTTATTATTTTATTATTTTTGTTGTTATGCAGATAAGAAAATACAGAAATTCTAAGGTAGGTTTAAATTGTTTCAATAAAACAAAAAGTGAAATTGTTTATTTAAAAACTAGGAAGAAAGAGATTCACTATGTGCAAGGCAAGTAGATGATAGTACATGTAATCTTTTAATTATCTGTGAAAGATTTACAAACTATGGCCCACAGGTCAAATCTGACCGCAGTCTATTTTGGCGGATAGTTTCATTTGTAACACAGCCATACCCAATCATTTACATATTGTTTATAATTGTTTTTACTCTACAAAGTACGCTAAAGCTTTTTTTTTTTTTTATGTTCTAAGCAGCATTTGGAATCAAAGAGTTGCTAAGACAAATCATTCATTAAAAGCTGCAGAAAATTTCAGAAATGTTGGCAATATTTTCGGATGCAATGTTCATAAGAATTTGAGAAACTTTTAGAAATGGACTTCAAAACTTGTCACGTCAATTATAAACAAACAGATCTTTAAGAGGTTTTACTTTACTTTATCTAATATCAAATGAAATGCATTGCTCTATTTGAGGTAGTTTTCTAAAAATTATGGCTTAAGTATTTTAAAATTTTGCCAATAGAGTTTTAAAACTAAATCATGAAAATAAACAAGAAACTGAATTTTCGATCAAAGAATTTCTGAGGGATTTTTATTTTAGAGAAAAATAAATACATTCAACAATGCACTTATAAACAAATTTACTTTCCTTCTTAAAGCAAGTTTGTTTGGAAAACAATATTGACTTTTTAAAAATGAAACATAGACCTATATGACCCAATAACTTCATTCCTAGAACTGTACCCCAAATAATGGAACATGCATGTACACACAAAATTTACACTCAAATGTTCATGACGTTACTCTCAATGACAAAAAAGTGGAAATAATCCAAAATGTTCATTAACTGATAAATGGATAAAGTATGGTATATCCATACAATGAGATGTTATTTGCCAATACAAAGGAATAAAGTACTGAAAAAGTTACAGTGTGGATGATTTCAAAAAGTGAATGAAGACTGTCACAAAAGAACACTTGATTCTATTTATATGAAATGTCTAAAAAAGCAAATATATAGAGACATAAAAAAGATTAGTTGTTGCTTAAGATTGGAGTTGGAATGAAAAGCCACTAAAAATGGGCATGAAGTTTATTTTTACAGTGATGAAAATGTTCTAAAATTAGATTGTGGTAATGATTGTACAGCTCTGTAAATATGCTAACATTCCTTGAATTATACACTGAAAACAGGTGAATTTTATGTTATGTAAATTACATCTCAATAAAGCTATTTTAAAAAAATGACTGCATCTTATAAAATGACTTATTTCAAATTTGATTAGGGCAGGTTTTTGGGACAGTTGGACAAAAACTAAATTTACTGACATCTATTAGGTCATTTTTTAAATCTAACTATTAATGTTACTGCTCCAGCATCATCAAACATTCCTTTATAGTCATAGAATTTAATGAATTATATATGACAAGTTATAATTGTGAGGCTCAAATGCTTCATGATTTAGAAAGGGATGGTAACATAAATCATATAAACAAAAACAGAAATGTCACACAGCTTTACCACCTGCTACAACCTTTTATTGAAGGCTTCTAGAAAAATCTAAAAATATTCAGGTATTATCATGATTCTAATTAGCTTGGCATTTCAATCGTAAAGGGTTTTTTATAATACATACTTTAAATGTAAACAGTATCGCTTATGTCTATAGATGGCTGATGAAAGGGAAAATGCACATTTTTCCAAATCCATTCAAAGGAACTTGAGTATTCCAATCTCATTTTAAGTCACATCGTGGAAAATATTAAGTTGAAACAAGTTAATTTCTTTATTAAAATGACTATCTTTAAAAATTGCTTTTATTGTATAAACATAAAAGAAACAAAATCTTCAAAAAGTTATTTCTCAGTCTTCTATAAAATATTCTGATCTCTAAGACAGGAAAACCACTTAGTTGGCAAAGCTTATATCACATGTTGCAGTCTATGTGGTTTGGCATGGCTAATTGATATATAATCAGTTTGTCATCTCTATAATTATGAATTTATGTTCAAAAGTAAACTTAATCAGAGATCAAACCATTTCTACTCTACTGAACAGTTCCAAGAGACCTCTTTGGAGTCAACGATGTTGAGATCTGTTTATATAAGGGCTTGCTTTCTGACTCTGTGAAAGATTTATTTAAAAATCCTTTTTTTTCTATTGTGGCAAACTATACAAAACATAAATTTACCATTTTAAGTATTTTAAAATGTACACTCAGTAGCAATAATTACATTTACATTGTTGTGCAAACATTACCACCCATCCATCTTCAGAACTTTTTATCTTCCCCAAATGGAACTCTCTATCTAGTAAACAATAACTCACCATTGCCCTCTCCCCGCAGCCCTGGCAACCACCATTCTACTTTCTATCTCTACAAACTTGAATGCTCTAAGTACTTCATGTAAGTCAAATCATACAGTTTTGTCCTTTGTGGCTGGCTTATTTTACTTAGCATAATGTCTTCGAGTTTATTCCATGTTGTAGCTTGTGTCAGAATCTTCCTTCCTTTTTAAAGCTGAATAATATTCCATTATATGGATATACCACATTTTGTTTACCATTCATGTGTTAATGGACACTTGGGTTTCTTCCACTGTTTAGCTATTGTGAATAACGCTGCTGTGAAAATGGGTGTAGAAAGATTTATTTTTATACCAGCTTCTTGCCAGTCATCCAGCTACTGTCTCCCACTTTATCTACATTATTAGAGACATGCCACAATAGACATTAAAAATTAACAGTTAATAAATATTCTCACTGAATATTCTTTACTATATCAAGTCTCTAGTTGACTCCTTATTAATAAAAGGGAATTTGCAGTTGGGAGTGAAATGTCTGTTCTATTTAGTGTCTCTGTCTGGGAGCAAGGATATTATGAATATAAACTCGGAGCCAAGACTTAATCTGTGAAGCTCAAGTATTGATTTGTCAACGCCATCTTTTTCCCTGATATTATTTCTATCAATCCCCCTCCAAAAGTTGTGTCTGGGAGAGAGCCAGGCTCACTTATTAAGTAAAACAAATATAGCAAAGGAATTTATATAAATGTGTTTTCAGTTAAGGTACTCCAAATTATACTGCCCACCTAGTAGGATAATGCTGAAAAAATGATACACCTTTATATAATAATGATATAAAAAACATAATTATATAGTATTGCACCTTTGTTTTTTTAAGAGTAAATTATTACATACATTCATGTTATGTATTCTGTGGCAGACGCTCATCTAAGTGCTCTTTTTGCAGCCCTTTCCTCTGTACTTACCCCCACCATACACACACCTTTGTTTCTTAAACTCTATGAAGTAGTTATTATTACCACCATTCCCACTGTAAGAAAAATGAGGTTAAGAGGGGTTAAGTGTGCCGTCCAAGGTTACACAGTCAGTAAAAAGATAGCAAACCTAAAATTAGAACCCAGGTGTCTTGACCTCAGGATTTGTGCACTTAAGCACTATGTTTTTCTGGCCTTGAATTTGGGGTATTCACCCAGACAAGTTCACCATCACTTCAAAAATGGATCTGGTAAGAGCTGAGTTATTTCCTTTTACAAGGAAATCATCATTTGAACTGTTCTCCTGACAGGCTTTTCTTTTCATTCAAGTTATATTGTACTCTTTTCATCTTCCCTCAGACAGTCTATATTATTTCTCTCTTGTTAATATTTACTGCATTTCACAAGAATCATTGGTATTCATAATTAGAATACCATGTATCTATTGTTTTTCTTCTTTTCAAAAATAAAAAAAGTTAAAAATTTTGAATTGTATACCAATTTTTGATGAACCTCATTATATATGTTAAAACATCATTTAAATTACCTTTTGCTTTTCACACAGTTCTATAACTAATTTTTATTCAATATATTCTTGCAGACCCAAAACTAGTTTACATAAAATTTCCACTGAGATTTGAAAAACAATTTCTTAATTTTGTTTTAAGTTTTTTTTTTTCCAGCTCAACTCACTTTTAAAGAGGAAAACTGGTTCTTTGTTACAAGTCTATTGTAATCTCATTAACTAGTATTCATCAATCAAAAATGGAAGGGAAAAATGAGACCCACTATAATTTAAACTGCATGCTCAGCATTTGTTAGAAGTTAGGTAAGTGATGTCCTCCAAGAAAGTATAAAATTCGATGGCATTTTTACAGATATTACTGAACAATGAATTTACAAACAACCTGTTAAGATTTAATCCTGATTATAGCCATTACTTTATTTCAAATAGGCTTTATAAACTGAAGCAAAAGACATACACTAAAAATCTCTGTGATTTCATCCTGCATATATTAAATTATCCTTCCACAATTAAACTTTAAGATGAATACCAACTGCCCACTCCCACCAAAGTTTTAATTCATTTTTGTTCTAGAAGATTGGGTGCCTCCTCTGCATAATAAAGGGGACTCTACACTTGTTTGGTACCACAAATGATTTTTTTTACTTATACTTTTGAATACAGGTTTAAATAGTAATTTCTCTTTCAAATAACAAAAATTATAAATGAATTATAAAAGAACTTTTTTATGCATTTGGGCACCTCCTGTCTTTATCATCATGCCTAGTCCAAGCCTTCCAAATCTATAGGTGGAACTGTGTCCTGAACCCTGACACCCAGCAGGATTGCCTTCTGTTGATCAGTTTCTTCTTTCTCCTCAGGAATAGGTTTTGAGCACAAAGTCCAACGCGATGGATAAGAGGACTCAAGAACTGAGACTGCCAGAGAAAAAACTGGAAAAGTGAGGTTTCACTTAATAACAAAAAAAGGTGGTAGAATCGGTTTTTTTAAATAAGTGTGTGAGGTTTGCGGGGTGGGGATTCCTTCTGCAGAGGCAACCTCACATCTGAAGACAACTTCTGATTGGACACCATCCCCAGGGCAACCTTGGGAGCCAGTAACCATGTGCTGAAGGCTCCTGGGTAACTGGGCCACCACTAGACAGCAAAGGGAATCATCAGCAAACACGCAATGACCGACTTCATGTATTTGGACAAAGTCTAAACGTTCCCCTATTCACTTTTGAAAACATGTCATACAGCCAGAGGAAGAAAACGACTACCTTTCAACTTTAATCTCTTTTCCCGCCTCCCACCCTTCATCTCCTTAGGTGGCAGGAGCAACTTCTGAGAAGCACGTGCTCCTTGGGGAGCAAGCAAGCATCCCGGTTTGGGGTTAGATATCTATCTGCAGATATGATCGGGGCACTGTCACTTTCAACAGACCCTTGCAAGGCTTCTTTATCTGGGGTGCATGTAAACAGTTTCTGGGATCCACGTTTTCCTAAAGACTTTGTTAGAACATCGAGAGGCAAGGTGCCAAGTTGTATCCGGGCGCTTGATCCTTGGGTGTGCGACTGCTGCTGACATCAAAGGTGCCACAACGGGACCTGCAGGCAGTACTGCCCTCTCCTGGGACAAGTTGGGCATGGCCTCCTTGCAGGCAGGCGGAGGGTTGGGAGGGCGGAGTCACCAGGTTTGTATCGCTGTCCCCGGAAAGGACAGCTCAGCTGCGCCCAAGAGCGAGAACAGTCAGCGACCTTGAAAATCAGCGGGAGCGGAGAGAGGAAGTCCTGTGATTCGAGGGCTGAGAGCCTGCGGTGGCCCTTTTTCCTTACACCCACGGCCCAGGCTCAGCGACACCTTCATTCCCTCCTGTGACAGTTGCGATGCCTGACAGAGTTTGTGCGCTGGCACTGGCACTGATGCTGCTGGCCCCAGGGAGAGGTTAGCGAGGTAGGGCGCTAGTGGGTGAGAGTGCAGAGGCGTCACCTGATTTGGGTAAAGGGGGCTGACGTCCCTACGCATCTGTATGGCCCCTTCTGATATTTGTCCCGCACTGGCCGCTGTGTCCTACTGCTCTCTTTGGTCACTTTACAGCCTTGGCGCTCTTTGGTTTTCCTTAGCTCACAGGCGATTGTTGCCTGCTTTTCTTCTGCTTTAAGACTCTGTCCTGTTTTTGTTCCCTTTGCTGCTGATATCCTGCTCTTTAAGGTCCCTTTAATTTACCATAAGTTTTGCTGGATATGTCAGGTATCCTAGCCGCAGTGGAGCCGAATTCCTCTAGAATGCAGGTCCGAACTGCATTTCTACCCCATTCCCACCTTACTGCCAGAAATGATTGATGAGCATTTTATTCTTACAATAAATCAATGTTAAATCTTGTGATTTTTTTTTTTTGGTGTATCTATTAGAATTCGTTTTCCTACTGCAAAAGAGATCTCTATGGAGAGAACAGTGATCCTCCCACTTCTTCAATCCACGACAAAAAAAGTTTAAAATACAATGAAGTTAGAACAAAATAACGTTCATTAGCTCTTTCTGATTGTTTTTGTGTTCACACATATGAAACATTAAATGAAAGATGATTTGTTCTTACACTATCAGTTTCCTATATTTTTAGGAAATAAATCTGATCTGTGTACCACTACTTGCAGCTTGAAAAAAAAACATTTATAACTGCTTATGTTATAATTTTATTTTATCATCCTGCTGATTTCAATCTATGACTAAGGTCAACTTACCGTATTTTAAGGTAAACTCAAAAGAATATTAAAAACTAATTTATTATTTCCTGAAATGATACACCTTAACAGGTTTTATTAGTCTGTGCCTTCTTTGGTTTACTTAAAGATTTCTAGATCTTCATAAAGAACTGTTAGAAGTACATATAATAACATTAAATATACATTTATTACAATTAAATAAATTATTCCAAGAAAAAATGACCAATATTTATAAAGGGCTTTGCTTCAATGTTTACTACTGGTCACATGAGCCCTTCCTGCCTCTATATAATAAATAGTCTTATACTATCCTTACCTAAGGTGAATATTAACCCTTACCAGGTTCTAAGCTGAAATCATGGTAAATTTCACAACTTCTAATCACTAATCTACTTTATATTCTATAGATTTACCTATTCTGGATATTTTATATAAATGAAATCACGTAATAAATTGTCTTTCATGACTAACTTCTTTCACTTAGCATAATATTTTCAAGGCTCATCCATATTGCAGCATGTATCAGTACCTCATCTCATTTCATGATGGAATAATCTCCCATTGTTAGTATATACCATGTTTCTATTTACATTCATCAGTTGATGAACATTTGGGTTGTTTCCACCTTTTAGTTATTATAAATAATGCTGGTCTAAACATCTGGGTACAGTTTTTTTATGAACTTGTTTTCATTTCTCTTAGGCATACACTTAAGTGTAAAGTTACCGAATCATGGAGTTAACCGTTGAACCATTCGAGGAACAGCTAGAATATTTTCCACAGCACCTGTAATGTTTTATACTTCAGTACTATATGACTGCTGCAATTTATCCACATCCATGTCACACAGTTTTTGTCTTAAGATATTTTTTATCTGATATTAGTATAGCCAATCCCATTTTCTTGTGATTGCTATTTGCATATTTTATTTTTCTCCATTTTATATTCAATTAATTTGTATTCTCTCCAAGAGGAATTTAGTTTGTGACTCTTGATATAGAGGGCAAAGTAAAGAGATTTAACCAACCAATCACTTTCTATATAACCTTGCTTTTCAGTCTTTTGTATTGTTGCAGAACCCATAATTCTGTTTTGAATGTCAGAAGCTTATTTATTATTATTATTATTATTTTTTTTAGGTGAGGCAACCCTTGGTGGACCTCATAGATTGCAAGGACCTTGTCAGCTTGTCAGCTTACAATTTCTTATTTTTTATTTTTTATGCCTACAGTACCTGGTCTTCCTAAGTGGTCTCCCATCCAAGAACTAACCAGACATGACCCTGCTTAGCTTCTGAGATTAGATGGGATCAGGCATGTTCAGGGTGACATGGCTGTAGACAGCTTAATTATTAAGTAATTATTAATTACTTATTTCTCCTTGAATTTGGAGCTCAAAAGGTGATTTTTCTTTTCTCACATCTTTGGGGAAGTTATAAGATTTTTAAAATTCATAAATATTTGAAATTCCCATAGAGCAATATACCAAAGGTTTTAGCATTACAAACTCAGATATAAAGTTCCTATATTCAGGTGTTAAGCATATTTATCTCTTAAAATTACAATGATTTATTTAGTTTAACACATTAGTTTGTCAACCATTTATGAATCTTAAAGAGTGCTAGTCTTGCCCATTGTATTAAACCAGAAAGCAATCTAATACAAACTACCTTATATCTACAAACAAAACTAGAAAACCATTTATATATTGTTTTTCATTACATATCTATTCTATTCATAATTTGACACATTCTCCCAAAGTATTTGAAATCCAAGTATTGCAGACTCTATTATATATTACTTAGCTGCTTTAAGTTTTCTTGGGAAGCAGAACAAATAGAAATGTAAATTTTAATGTGTTTTTATATATACTTTTATTTTGAGGGAAAGTTATATTGGGAGTTTGCTAGAAAGCCTTGCACATTACTCACTCCTATATGAAACAGCTTTTTCAAGAAATAAAGAGTAATGATGAGTTGAGTTATAAGAGTAAATTATGAGAGTAAAATAGTTGTCATTTGATTTTACATTATAGTGATTTATTATAATGTAGAAAACCTGAATTTTATTAGTTGGATCTTTTAGAAAAGGTAGTAGCTTAAAAGAAGGTAAATTATGTTTGTGTTCGAGAGCTAGGCTTTTCAAGAATAGACATATTCAACATGCACCAATACGAGCTTGCTAAGCTGATAAATTTATCTGCTCTCAATTTTTATGTGATTGTGGGTCAATAGAAGAATGTACTACTTTGCTGATAGAGAGAATAATTATTTTTCTAAATGTATTGAAATTCCCTGAGTTACAGTCTTCGTGAGCTTTTCCCATAAGCCGTACTCTCTCTTAAGATACCCAACTACAAATTATGAATTTTCTCCCACCAGGTCAGCTGTCTGTTTCATTTCCACCACCACCTCCAGGAAGTCCAGAGGTTGTGATGGAGCTGACTGAGTCCAGGGTTTTCTTTAGGTGTGCTTTTGATGTTTCCCCTACAAACAACTCAATGGGATTTCTCATAGCTTGGTCTAGGCTTTCTTCTCAAGAAATCAAAGAGGAGCTGAAACAGGAGACCACAGTTCAGGCATTCTCTTTTTTAAAAAATGGATGGCATAAACGTCAGACTTGGAGATAGGTACCTTCTTTTTTTTTTCATGAATGCATGAATTGTCAAAAATGAATTTTTAAATCATATCCCCATAATATAAAGCACTGTGTTTTTCTATTTTCTTCCTTCGCAATTGTGCCGACTACAATGATAACTGGATGAGTCACTAATCTTGACTATGAGTATCTGCTTCTCACAATTTGCTGATTATTATCAGTGAATCCTTGTAATTTTATGTTTCTTTTTGGTTTTAAAATGATATACTTTCAGTCTAGGAAAAAAGTTTTCATTTTTTTGATGACAATATCACATCCATTTTTGAATACATCTTCAACACAAAGTCTACAACACTAAATTTTGTTGAGACTTGAATAATTAATATTTTATAAAGATGGAATTTTTCTCATTTTTAAGCAAGTTTTAAAATTATTTCTTTTCATTATCTCATGTGCTATCTACTAAAAATTAAAATTAGGTACTTACATATAATAATTTACACATATTTCCTCCACAATTTTATTGTTAGTTGATTATTTTTTAACTATATTTATAGATATTCTGTATTGTTTCTATCTTTTTCTTGGAGAAACCACATGTACAAAGTTTAGCCATAAAAATCCAAGAATTTTTTGCAGGCATTTAGGTATGTAGCACTGGGGATGGATCAGAAAGATTATTCCTCTGGAACTGTGTTTTCTATACTGTGATTTGTGGATGTTGGTTCCAAGACCTCATCACAGACTAAATGCTGGGACCAAAGAGTCTGTATTTTTGAAAAATAACCTAAATAATTCTAATGTATAATGAAATTTGAGGGCCCTGTTAATGAACTAAAGTTGAAATATATTTGCATTTTTTTCAGAAATAGCTCAAATTAGAATAAAGCACAAGTTCTATTCCCATAATTTATTCCATCATGCAAGTAACAATTAGAGTACCAATATTTACTTATCAAGCTTTTGAAAGACAGATACCAGGTCAAGTACGAGAGCCTCTGACTAAAGTAGAATTGGCCCATAAATCTGGACTTTATGAATTGCAAAGATTGAGCTAATTAAACAAGGCAGTACCAGTGGTCACTGCAGGTAGCGCTGAGGTCCAACAACTGATGAGCTATTTCAGCAGATGAGCATAATGACAGGAATCCAGAGTGGTGGAAGGAGTGGGGCAGTATCAAAGGCCTACGCAGGCAAATGCTGTGCACCCTTTGGTCTTATCCAGGAGATGGGGGTTTGACATGGACTCATCCCTAGTTTATGAACAAAATGAGATCATTGATAGATTGTGAGAATAGGACTCACAACTAGGACAAAGCCTGTTTCTGAATAAGGACCATTTATACTTAGCAGGGATCAGGAAAAGGAGAGAGAGAGTAAACTATGTTGTCAGAATAGCATAGACCTTGGGAACACAGACTCTTTGGGCCTACATTGGTGAGAGAACTCAGTACAACATTAGGTCCAGTGGTCAGCCCCCAGTATGGTTTCTGATTAGGCTACCAGAGAGAGTATTCCGTATTGAGTCATCTGTTTGGGGAGCTAGCCAAGAACTGAGACTGCATAAAAACTCCTTGCCTCAAGAAAAGACTGACCTGTGAACTGGGCTAGGACCAGTCCTAGAGTTCAGTAGTCATGAATCCAACTGTGAAAGCAGAAGCTGAGAAATAAGCTGAAGGTTAAGATATTTCGGGTGGTAATACTGTTTTAATTTATTTGTTAAAAATATTTAGATTTGTAACTTATATTAGGAATGATATTAATTTATAAGGATAAATAGATTCTTTCACTGGTATGTCAGTAAACATTACCAAACAAATGAAAGGAGATGGGAATCTTTCTCTTTCCTCTATTTTCTAGTGCCCACTACGGTACCAGAATCACTAAAGGCAGGCTCCAACCAGACTGCCTATCATGTGCTGGGGAACCAAACTATGCCCAAACTCAGAGCAGTGCAGTGACTCTGGGTACTCTTCTGTGCATTGCTGATGTTTTTAAGGGCTTGGTTTTAATGGAGCTTGTGTAGTTCAAAAATTCAAGTGCTTAAATTATTACTACGAGCTCATTTAGCAAAATATGAGCTATTGAGGAAAAAGTGCCCTTTCAAAATTATTAGGTCTTAGAAATAAATTCTATTTTTATATAACTGCTCTCTATATTTTCCTATACCAGTTACTACCTGAATTGAGCACTATATCAGAAGATAGAAAAGAATACCAGTTGAGAGTAGAGAGCACGATTCCTGCCGTTTGTTCTAAATTCAGAGAGCTTGATCAGGAATGCAAAACACTGAAACTGAAAACTGCTGATCAAGGTAATGTATGCTAAATTCACTTAATTTTATTATTAGGTTTCAAATAATAACTACTGTTTTTTTTCCTAGAGATTTTTTTCTAGAGAAAGTCACTGAAGTGTACTTATACAATTAATTACATTACATATTTATGTCAAATTACACTTCAATCATATTAGTAATACTGATACATTTATCCACATTTATCCCTCCTGGGCTCAGAGTATAAATAACAAAAATAAATAAATAAGGAACAATAGCCTCCTCTCTCTTTTCCACTTTCTTTTTCCATCTCCTTCTACTCCTTTCCTCCACCTTCTCATCTTCTTGCTATTTTTCTCTTTACTTTGTTTTCAGAGACTGAGGGACAAACTGCTCTTTTAAGATTTTCCAAATGATTCCTTTGAATGAGGTGTGATAAATGATGCTAAAAGTTCAATCTTATGCACCATGGATCTCATAATGCATTCTGTGCACTTCTCTCCCTAAACTGAGCTTATGTTTGGGAGCTTTTTTAAAAAAATTCTTCTATTTAAATTACTAATTATATAGATTGTATTATACAAGGCCTAATATATGTCACTGTCACAGTCATGTGAAAGTTGACATTCTCCTAAAGAAGGAGAAAATATGCAGGGACAAACCATATACTCCAGTGATAGGGATTTTTTTTTTTTTTGGTCTCCTTAATCCTCTGAAGCAGAGACCAAAGTATGTAAGAGATACATAAATTAATATATATATATATATATATACCTTTAGGAGAGACTACAGTTCTGTTTGGATACCTTTTCGCCATAGGATATAAAATTCTGTTTTGTAAATACACCAAATACTATGTATCTAGGACTTCGTATATCTATATTATTTCTACTTAAATCAGAGAAACAAAAGGATAACAATGCTAGGAGAGTCTCACGGGAATGATACGCCAGGAAAAGAGGTATATGGAGGTAGAAAGAGGAATCAAGAAAGGTGACTCTAAGATGCTTGACAATAAAGAGGCTTAGTAGATAATACCCACCTACTTTACTCAAATTTCAGGAGCATCATGAGCAACACTATATTTTGAAATATAGCCCAGAAACATGAAATTAAGCCCTCTGTCTCAAACTGTTGACACAATTCTACTTCAAATTACCTCTGAAAAAGCATATGATGCAAATTTTACTACAGTTGATGAGAGGGAAAAGGAAGAGGATGATATTGACATTTTCCAAAACTGTATTAGGCAAAGGTTTCCTTCAGTTACAAATGTACTTTAAACTATACTTGCGTGCTCTCAATACTTTCAACAAGACTAGCATTGCTATAGTGCTATAAAAACAGCCTAAATGTATTCTTACATTTTAGAAGTTTGCATGTTCTTATTCTTTGTCAATTAAAAATAATTTTCATACTTTTCTGGAGAGAAACTTCTGGATTTTATTCTGTATATTTCTCATCTCATCTTTAAGTGTATTTCCATTACATCTCTACTTTCATAGAGAACAAGTTAGTGTTTCCTACTGTATTTCTACAAAGACAGGCTGTTTTTTCACAGGGTTAATGAGACACAATACTTGTCCTTCATACCATAGACCAGGAAATTGATGTCAGGGGCTATATCTAAGCCAGATTCCATATTCACCATAGGGAGCTGGTTAAAGTTTGGATGTTTCTATTGTCTTTTATGCATAGCAAAAGTACATATTAGAAAAAAAAATGCATGATGAGAAACTTTTTCAGAAATTTTGACTCTACTCAAATATAATTTTATAACTGAAAATGATGTGTGAAAGAAAGTTTTTAACAACTTTTTTCTTCTTCCTTGATTCTCAGAAAGACTTTGTAATTATTAGTTGGAATGTGTGTAAACTTCCTTTGTAGACAGCTTTTGAAGGAATCTACCCTTTTTATTTAGTTACACAAATTCTTGGAGTTCTTTCCTTCCTTTCTGTTACCATCTTCTTTCCAAATTATTTGTTTTGTTCTTTGATCCATAGGTAAGGAAGCATCCTGAGGTTCTAAATATATTGGGACATTTGGGAGATGAAGAGAGGTAGAGAGTTTATTACAGACAGATACTCTACCTTAATTTGTTTTGATTTTTTTTTTATTTTTTCAGATGGTGAACCCTGTATCAATAATTAAACCTGTATGATTAACTCTGAATCAATAATCACTCAACAATGGATAGCATATAAGTGAAAGCCCTAAGAAATATTACAGACGTATCTGGACCCAAGGCACAGTTCTTAGGCAAAAAAAAAAAAAAAAAAAAAAAAATCAAATTTTGTTACTTGGTGCTAGAATTATATATATATATATTTTTTATAGTAACAAAGGTGATTTTTATATATTTTCTTTGAATTTTATCCAGGTGCATATGAATTTATTATCTTATTGTAAATAGTAATATACATCTATACATTGAAGTTGATTAACTATTTGTAAAGATCAGATAGAGTTGGTTTTATTTAGACTAAGAAAAATAAGAATAATCTATCGCTGTCTCATGTTAATCAAGTCATTCTATGTTCTGATTGGAATATTCCCTTAGAAAATTTTTCAATGTATTTTTTTCTTATAATATAAGTAAAGAACATCTAGGCTTGAATTTGGTATTGTCTTCCTGTCATGTGGACCTTCACCGGACGTCATCCTGTGCTAATGGAAGCTGTAGTCATGCTTTTGTGTACTACACTGCTGTAACAGATTTTTCTCCAGATGGAAGTAGAATTACAGACATTATCGTGAAACCTAGAGTTAATGAAGATTTCCCGTGGAACAGCTACATTCCAGACAGCATCCAGGTTGACAAATCACAAAAATATCTTCGCAATTGAAGCTTTAAAAAAGACATGTGTATTTTATCACTATACCTTATAAACTTTTCAATTCAAAATTATTTAATGATTTCAATTTTTAAATGATTTCATTTTTCAATAATTAAAAATTCATTGAGATTACTAAGCAATTTATTGTATATTGCTAATTAATAATTAATGATAATATTTACTGCAAATATCTTTGCTTTTAAGGTCAGAGTAAAGGATGTCCCAACTGCTTACTGCTATTTATTTATTGACTCACATATAATTATATTCAATGGCAGGTAATTTCCTGAAAGTTTTTCTTTTAGTGATTTGTGGGTTTTTTTGGATTTTGTTGTTGTTTTTAACATCATACTATTTATTATTTCTTAGTCCTATCCAGTGAAAAGTTAGAAAGAAAAGCGTTTATAGACATCACTGGCTTATTTCAAAATACTAATTTATTTGCATGGAATATTTTTTTCTTTAAAATCTAATTTTAGTAAATATGTAGATTACTTGTGAGACTGAATTTGTAAAAATGAAGATTCTTACAAATATAGACAATCATTTTAGCTTGACTATTTTTAATAGCGCTTAAATTGTTTGCTCTAGAGATTACTGTTATTGCATTTTTCCATAATGAAAAAATCTTAAAGGTTTAAGGCAAAAAGATTAAACTAACCCATTATAATTATTTTTAAAAAAATTAATCACTTCTAACTCATGGGAAGGATACTCAGGGGGAAACCACTGTAGCCATAATGAATATCTGGATAGCTGCCTCTGGAATGTAATGTAAAATGGGCAAAATGACCAAAAAGCAATCTAAGCTATCTTACTATTACTATATGCAGAGAAGGATTAAATTCAGTTATACTGAATTCATGATTTTCGGATGTCTCTAAAGAAAATGACAAGAACACCTCATCATTGAGTCAAAATTTTCTTCATGATACCAAGTAATTTATTCTTTTTAAAAAATTGTAATGTGATCATTATCAGTAAAATTATTCAATATTAGTGAAACATATATATTCCCTCCAATGACAAATGATACTGCAAAAGTTTGAATAAGTGTGAAAAGTTGTGGGAACTGGTCCTACATGCAAGAATCCTTTATGGTTATAAATAAAGTCTTAGAAGTCTTAATGGAAAAATCTCAAGAAAGCAGAGTAGTGATTCATTTAATCCATTATAACACAACAAGATGAATTGTGCAACAACTAAGTGACACCATGTTGTAATTGCTGAGGGACGGCGCTGAACAAAAGAGACAGATGCTCTACTCTCATAGAGCTTAACTTTGTAGAGGTAAAGAGATATATATACACAATTGATAAAGGAAATATATAGTGCATCTGAGGAAGAGAGGTGCTATGAAGAAACCTAAAGCAAAGGTAGAAAAGAAAGGCTGGAAATAGGAATGTTTGAAATGGTGAAACAGAAGTTAGTGAGAAAGATTTAGGTGTTTATTACTACTTTGTTTTATTCAGTGCACTATAAATAAGTGCTCAGGATATGTAAAGCTATTATAAATATATTGATTTTTCAGTTTTGTTTCAAAATTTACTGAATGCATAGATATAAATTTAACACATATTTTTGGCTAACGACATACTATTGTATTTTTTACCAATTCTTAATGTAACTTACTTTTGTTAATGATAGGGTATAAGGTAATTTCAAGACTGGAACGTTTGTGCTTTATTAGAGTATATCACGTGATTTTGAAGTCCATATACATCAGTGGGACTGTGGAAGCCTTCTCTATCTGTGTCATATAACTGCGGGTTCATTGCCAAAAAGAAGGTGATGTAGTTACTTTCAATATGTGCAGTGGCCAGCTACATGAATCACAGCTGTATTTATCTGTAAGAGCCAGGATGAAATCAGCAATATAAGATAAGTGAATCGTACTTAGGAAGAAAAGTCATCATATGTATGATTCTTTACTGTTAAAAGTTATTCTCAGCACTAATTTTTTGTTTTGTTTTGTTTTTGTTTTGTTTTTTTAAAGAAAATAGCATGTAGATTAACACTAATTTTAGGAGTAAAATGTTTTTCACTTCCTACATACAAAAAGACAACATAGTTATAACTTTGTCAAATTTAAACCTCATTTAAAATTTCAATATGATAATGTGTGGGTTATTCATAAAAATATTTCACAGTGCCTAATAAAGTACATTAGACAGAGATAAAATATATAACTAAAATAAATACTCAGGAATAGCTAAACAATTTTTGAAATGACTACAGATGGTTCTGTCTCAGGAATAGGCTGGTAGATACATGGAAGAGATTAGAAAACAGGAAAAAGAGCAAGATTATTTAGTCATTAATATTTTTAAATAAAATTTTATATCTGTGAGATATTTATATTTTTAAATAATCTTCCTTTTATATTCCAAAAAAGTAAATTCCATCTGGATAAAATTAAATTTAAATGAAAGTAGTAGGTGACCATTTCTATGACATTGAGATGAACAAGAATTTTTTAGCATAACGTTACATATTTAAATTCTACCATCAAAGACAAAATGTAAATTAAAAAATTGGGAAAATATTTGCTACATAAAAAACATACAATTTATAGAGAACCACTCATATATCACTGATGTATAATAAGCACTCCAATTAAAATGAGCAAATAATATAAAAAGGCAATTCACAAAAGAAATAAAACTGGTAAATATGTTCAAAAGTACAAATAACCAACAAAAATATAAAAACCACTATCTTATTAGTAATCAAAGAAATTCATATCAAAGATCTCTCACACAATATTGGCAAGAGTTTTAGAAACAGTAGTTACAGTCTTTCCAGAGAACATATATGTTATTGATATAAATATGTATACATAAATTGGACCTATGCCTGCCATTTTTCAAGAAATTTTACATTTGAAAATTTATCACAATAAAATAATTAAGAAAGTGTAGAATTCCAATGATGTTTATTATATCTCTCTTGTCAGAGGCAAATGTTACAGTTAATCAATGATGCATAAACCAAAACCCTAAATACAAATGTCACATGATACAACACTTTTTAATCATGAAAATTTTGGAGTAGATATGTCTATATTGAAGACAAAAAATTAATGAAATATAGGAGAGGTTTTTGAAGAATTTTCACCAGCTCCTAATATTAGCTTCCTCAGGCTGAGAAGTAAGAACTGTAAGGTTTGTTTGCTTTTAAAATAATTTTCTGTGGTGAACACTTACCATTGTAATTTTTTTAAAAAGTGCTATTTTTAAATTTAAAAATTAAAAGGGGGAAAAAGAGTCAGAGGAACAAACACCAGCGGTGTGTCTTGAGTGATTTTCGAAAGAGAGAGTTTCTCAGCACGTGTATCCAAATCCCTAATCTGGGAGAAGTGACACCCCCGTGAGGAGGAGCAGAGTGAGATGACACAGGCTATTAGGATGATTTAACAAACCCGTAGCTCTCATTCCCAATTCCCCACCCAACGTTCTGGTTATAATTGGGCTTCTGATTCCATTTGCCTATTGGCAGCCAGAGAGCGCGGATTACCACAGGAATATGCACCCTTCTGGAATTACATTGAAACGCATCAACTAATTACTTGGCAGTCTCGTTCACTATCAAATAATTATTCTCAGAAACATTACGTGGTAAATATTATCCTTAACATTTATAGCTGTTTTAATTGTACAAAACATCTCATTTTAGTTTAAATTATTTAAATAAAAGAGTTTGAACAAAATATCTCAATAAAAAGATTGATATGAAGATCAAATTTGAAGTCAGCAAAATGCAAAAACCCATTATTTTGACATATAGCATTAAAAGGAAAGGTGCAATTAAAGGAATATCAGTATTAGTATTCCATTTTCTTTATCTATTGAGAGAATAAATAAATGTGCTTTTCTTTTCTTCAGTAATAGCTTTTTTTTCTTAATCCATTGAATATTGCTTAAACAGCTTTTATTTCTGTATTTCAGTTCTGGTTTTCTTCTGGAGCGTTCATCCATGCTGACCTTAGTGAATGGGGCATGAATCTTAGAATCAGAGCCCCTAGCTTAGATTACAGAAATACTTTGGGACCTATGATGAAAACCCAGAAAATAATTTCCATGACAAAAATGGAATCAAAATTGATCAAACTTTTAATAATTGTTTTGCTTTTATTAATGAATGGAGGTAAGAAAGTGAATGATTTTTATTTGTTATTGTATTAATGTTTAACTGAAAAGGAGTGATGACTCAACACTCTGCTTTTTTTTTTTTAAAACATCTCACTGGAAGAAAAATGTTCATGTCAAATTACTCTTCTTTTCTGTTTTCCTTGTGGAAGAATTTTACCAGGAAAAAGCGTGTTTGACACAATGCCCATTTCTCTGCCATCTCCTGAAAAATTGTCTTATTGTAGCTGCTCCTTAGACACCACTTCATTTTACCCATCTTCTAATCACCTGGACAGTGTTTCTCAATCAGATATTGTTTCAGATTGCAAAGATCTCAATGATGTAAAATTCTCTTCCTTAATACCGAACTAGATGTCACCTGTGAATATCTTTAGAAGCTCTTGTCAGAAGGAAAAACAAGCATACATCTAGAGAAGAAAATAATTTGAATTTCTTTCCTCAAGAAACAAAGGACGTGAACCTAACCAAACTGGATTTAAATTTACAAAAACTTCCTGAGAATGGGTAATAAGATGCACTAAAATTTGGGCAATGAGACACACACACGGGACCAGCTTAGCCCCAGCTAAGAAACAGGGTGACATTGATAAAATGGCAAAACGTTTATGAGTTTCTTCCTTTGTTTGCTTTCCAAGGTCTCAGCCAGCGTGGCCTAGAAGAGTCCACTTATTTTTTGCCCTGAGGTACATACAGAGGATGTCCACCAAGTGTTTGTCCCCATGTGGCCCATACCCTCTGGCTTCACAGAATACAGCACGTTGGTATTGTGTCAGCACTCTAGCCAACTCCAGCATAGAAAGGCACTGTCTTGCCTTTCTTGGAAAGAGACTAGACAGTTTTAAGGATGTTCTCCTAAAAGATGATCTTAGCAGGGCAGAAGTAGGTATGGCCCTTTTAAAAAATGAACGTGAAAGAAAGGTTTTAGAAAGGGAAATAAAACACAGAAGAACATGGCAAATTGATTGAAAACATTCTCTTGGTACTGAAATGCCCCAATTTATGCAGTGGCAATTGGCAGTGTATGCAATAGGCATGCACATGTTTCCCAGGCTTTAGTTTTATGAGTGCAGTAATCACATGGTAAGAACTCATTACTTTGGTATTGTGAATGTTACATCTTTGTTCTTTTGCACCTTCGGGATTTTAACAGTTTGTTCAGATAATACAGGGGAAAAAAAACAAATTATATTAACTAATACAGTAATAATTTTCCAAAAGTGCCACATCTTATTTAAAATAAAAGCTGAAGTATTTATAATAGGCTATAAGGCACAATGTGTTCTACCACAATAGCTGTCGAAAGTCATACTCTACTACAATCGTCCTCACTCATATCACTCCCCCCACTTTGGTCTCCGTGCTATTTGTTGAAAATTCCTGGTTCTCTTGACTAGGGCCTTGGCACACAGCTGGTGCCTCTACTGGCAAAAATAAGTTTTTCTAGAACCCAAATGTAGTATTTTTAAAGCATTGTTTATAATATTTCACTAATTATACTAATTTGTTTAATTTTTCTCTATAACCCATTTATATGGGACAGACTTTTTTGTCTCAATATATTAAAGAAAGACATTTTAAAAATCAATTTCATTCCTTTAACCACTGTCAGTAACTCCTGATTTTCCTCCTACCACGTTTTCCAACTGCAGACTTTTCCATTTCAGTAAATGCATAGTTCATCCCTCTAATTGTTCACATTAAAAGTGTATAGTCACCTACGGGCATGCCACCTGATCAAGCCTGATCCCATCTGATCTTGGAAACTAAGCAGGGTTGGACCTGGTTAATATTTGGATGGGAGACTACCTAGGAAGACCAAGTGCTGTAGGTGTAAAAAAAAAATAAATAAATAAATAATAAAGGAATTGTAAGCTGACAAGGTCCTTGCAATCTGTGAGGTCAACTAAGGGTTGCCTCACCTATTTAAAAAAATATATAGTCATTTTGACTTTTTTTCTCATGCCTCATGTCTAATTCATTAGTAAATCCATTAATTAATACATTAGGAAATGCATTAGAAAATCCAGCTCTAGCTTCAAACAATTTTATTTCTTTTCTGCTACAAAGAGTCTATGCCACCATTATTTATTACTGAACTATTATAGATTCTCTTTATTTTATTTCTGTGTGCAGCTAAAGCATCCCTTTGAAATGTAAATCAGACCATATTACTCCTCTACTTAAAACCTTATAATGACTCTTCATCTCCTTCCAAGTAAAATGCGCAGTCCCTACCATGGCCTAGAAGACCCTACGTAACCTGAGGCTCCTCTCTCATTGAATTCATCTACTATTCTCTCTGCAGCTCACTGTTCTCCAGTGTTCTCAACTGACTGTTGGCTGTCCTCATAGAGGCCAAGCCTTTTCCTAACTCAGGACCTTATTACTTACAGCTCCCTCCACTGGAACATTCTTCAACCACAACCATCATGACTGACTTCCTTCTCATCTCTGTTCAAATATCATATTACAAGATAATCCTTTCATGGTCATTCAAAATGAATGACCTTTATTGTCTTTATTGTCTTTAATATAGTTAATATACTTTTGTCTCCATAGAGAATAATACCAGAAAAATAGAAGTTGCTCAATAATCATTTGTTAAATATACAAAGAAATAAACTAACCTTTAAAAATTTTTTTGGAAATTTTTTAGGGTTCTGGGTACACATACATTATATTTTGTATCCTACTATTAGTAAAGTTATACTCACTTAGATTTTGCCAGTACTTAGACAAAATTACTTACATATTGCATTGACCTATTTTGACAACCAGATCTTGCTTATGTAATATGTGATCTTACCAAGACCAGAGATATAACCAAGTGAAGGTCAGTTAACTCTGATGGCTAGAAGAAATTTTTCTTCTATGACTGAGAAGCACACCTAAGATTATAGCATGCACAATAGCAATAATATATAAAAATATCACCAATATTAGAATGACAGCATATATAAATTTTGATAACTCTTTTCTAAAGCTTAAATTAAAGATTCAAAAAAATGTTTAGTATATTACATTGTTAATACACTATTTTATTACAAAAATATTTTTCTTATAACTCATCTATTGGACATAAAATGTCAAAATGTCAAAACCAAAGTGTAGGCTATCATAGTAGTTATTTCTTAATATTTGTTCTTAATTGATATCAATAGTAATTAAAACATTAATTAAAACTATATATTTAGGTACTCGTAGTATCTGTAATACTATTTTCATTAGTTTGATGATAGATAACATCTCTTTTCATATAAGATTACTCTTAATATTTAATAGTTTAATTAACCTATTAAATAATATGTAGGATAGACTTTGAAATATTATTTTACATGTTTTTAATTTGGACCTTAAAAATAATTATTTTTGCTGAAATTAAATTATTTTGTTATTATATTTTTTTCCAAAGACAAGACTCCTGAAATTATAGATCTTGAAAATGCTGGATTCTGTAATGTTTGAAAATATAATTATATGATGGTGAGAGTTTTTGGTCAAGGCTTCAAAGAATCACCTTCATTTAAATGTGAAGTTACTAAACTACAGAGTATGCTCATTACAGAATTAGGTTTATGAGTTATTCAGATTAATTTTATTTTGGATTAGTTTGGTGTATCAATTAGTAACATAATCCCAAAAGGTGTCATAGCCACAGAGAGATGAACAGAAAAATGAATAAATTGCTTAAACTTTAAGCTTTCCTATTTGTTAACTTAGTTAACTATTACAGATGGGACCACTCAGTTTGAATATACCTTATTTTTGATGATTATTAATATAGTCTTATTTTTCTTATTTTTTTTAATTCAAGTAGAATTTTATTTTAAGGAAAGCTCTTTGAATTTAGAAAGTATTTACATGGGTAAGCTAAAAACTTAAAACAGCAAATCATATTTTAATGTTCTTTTTATTTTTCTCTAAATCAATAAAACCAAATATAATCCTCAGACTGAAAATTTATAGGAGGAAATAACTTTTGTATGTGTTTTTGTCAAGTACTTATACTAAAGATGTATGTTTATTTCAAGATTTTATGAGTACAATCTTTCTAAGTGAGTCATGAAATATTTTAACGCCAGTGAAATAATAAGTTACACAATAGAAAATGTAATATATAAATTTATTTGCTTCAATGTCACTCAGGAGAGTAGATATTTTATTTTTCTTGGCAGAATAAATTATATGACATTACTATACTGTTAAATGATTTGCCAAGAGAGAATTTTATTGCTTATATTCTCTTGGAAAGTACATTTTGTACTTACTTTTAGGCATATTACTGGCTGTGATATTTATTCTCAAATAACTTCCTTCCTCCAAAGAGCTGATAGAGTGCATTCTGGAATTCTCTAATACACTATCTTGAGCTATAGAAAAAATATATATATGTTCACTAGCCAAAACCAAACTTGCTTAGATTAGCTATTTTCTTTTCCATCCTGTTCGTGTTTATGAATTTTATTTGTAATCCAATTAGGTTTATTTTTAAATATCTGTACTCTATTGTGAATTTCCTCCACACTCTGGTTGATTTCTTGATATTTACTTATTTGGAAGGTATGCAGAATATTGTCATGGTTCCAAGAGCTGGCTCCTTTCAAAAAGTATACACAGAGAAATGTCACTTGCTCGTCCCGATCTCCATCCCCTGAAGGTATCCACCTAATTATGTTCTGCTGTAATCTTAATGTATTTCTTTGTACAAAGGAAAAGTGCATCCCTCTCTTTTACAAAAGGGCAACATAGTAGAGATGTTCTTTTCTACCTTGGAAGTAATCATGTTTAAATGTTTGTAGCTAGAGATCAAACCACCAGTTTTTCTTCACTCCCTCCTGAAAAAGCAACCAGGACTCTACAGAATCTCATTTTTAAACTTACTTATAAGATTAAATTTAAGTTGTTATTTTAGAAATGAATGGCCCTTTATGATCTGGCTCTTGCCTATTTTTGGAGACATGAACATCCTTCACATGCCATGCTGTTCCATGCATCCCTGTCTTTTCAAATGCTATTCCCTTCAGCCAGGCTGAAAAGCATTCTCTCCGTTTCTCCTCCCAGTGTCAAAATGTCAATCTCCTTTCTTACTTTAAGGAAGAGAAATGTCATTTTTTTTTCGAAACCGTCCTTGACTATGCTAGTTAGACTTAATGTCTTCTTTCTCTCTCGCTATACTGTATTTGAATCTTGGTTATAGCAATAATAAAAATATGTTTTGTCTTTTCCTGTTATCTCTCTTCATCAGCACATATAGATACTCACAAATATTGATGAATGGCAAAGAAGTAGAACCCTATTCATTGTCGTTTTGGGTCAGGCCCTCCAAACAGAGGGATGGAAATGACCCTTATACTCCCAGTCATTGGCTGCAGTCTTGTTTTAACATATGCAACCAAGAGACACTGTATTCATTTAAGTGTCGATATCATGACTACCCTGAGACATTGTTGACACCTCCTCTGCTAGAGGGGAGCCACTGACAAATCTGCTAGACTGGACTGTATAATCCTCTTAAATATGGAGATTCATACTGAGGCCCACTCTCAATTATCAAATCTTTAGCAAGATAGTTTCTACTAGCTGCAGATTAGCATGTTCTCGCCTTCCTTTCCTTTCCTAATGATTTTCAATATTGAAGTATCAGCAAGCTCCATGACCACTTTTTGAGTGATTAAAAGCATTCTACAGTCACAAATTTTTAAAATGTCTAATCTAAATTGTAGCAATGAAATATATCCTTTCAGTTTTCTATATAGTTACCAGTACTCAGAAAATCATTCTTTTTTTTCTTTAGATCCAAATTCATTTTCAATACTGAAAAATAATAATGTATAGGTTAAGCATGACATACCAGTGAATTAATATTTTTTATAAATTTCTTTATTTTAATTAGTTGTAAATATATAGTACGTTAGTTAGACAATTATATAGTTTACAAAACGATCCTCTAATTGCTCCTTCTCTCCTCTGATTTTCCACCTAGCCAATATATTAATGCTAACTGCATTCCCTAAGCTGTGCTCCCTATCCCCATGACCATCTATCAACTCCTAATTTGTACTTTAACCCTTCACCCTATTCTCCCAGCCCTCAACTGCCCCCTCCCAAGTCCATCACTAAAATTGTCCACTATATTTGTGAGTCTATTTTTGATTAGTTTGGTTTTTTTGTTCTTTATATTCCACATATTAGTGAAATCATATGGTATTTATCTTTGTCTGACTTATTTCACTCAGCATAATTATTAAATACAGTGAACTGACTATGATTTATTTAGTTTCAAGTTACATAAATTAACTTGAACTATCTGAGTGAAAATTATATTTATCACAAGGACAGCATGTTTCTCACAGAATCAAGGATAAAAATGTAGCTCAATTCTCAGAGAAAAGCACTATGAAGACTCAATATGTATGCATTTAAAATGTGTGTGATGTATCTGCCTCAGTTCTGTTTTTCTCAGTTTGTGGGCTTCATTTTTCCCTTTTACTAAATACTGGCTTTGGCCACCTAGTAAAAAACATAGCTGCCAACAGCTCCATAGTTTTGTTTCTTGCTACTCAAGACATCAGAGGCAGGATTGCCCAATATCCCCTCCAGTACAAAGTTAATAGCCCAAGTAATCTAAGCATTGGATCGGCTTAAGTCTACCCTGGACCAGGCAAGTGTAGTCAGGGAGCTGGGCATATAAAAGGTTCTGGTGGGAACATATGAAGGGAAGGCAGAAAGGATAGTTTTAAGTAGAAGTTTAAAAGTGGGAGCTTTTTCAGGAGAAATTCAAAAGTTTGTGGGCAGAAAATCAATACACTATGTGTCAACTACTTAATCAAACATGTTCCTCTTGCTACAAAAGTCATTACATAGCAATCATTATATATATGGCCAATATTGGTAACTTCTTTGATTTTAACTGAAAGAAATGTGTGAGTCATAGGAGCAGTTTACATCAGATAAAGATGTATACATTTTTCATTATTCTGAATGAAACTCACTTTTGTTAATTCATTATATATTTCATTATACCAAGTATTTTCAAATTTGTACGTTGATCAAATTTGTATATAATTCACTAGCAAAATATTCCTATATTTTAACAGAGTTTGTTTTCTCATTACGCTATCAGTATAATAGCAGTAAATGGGTCCTTGGAGAAGCTGTCTATGCACATACTGTTTTTCAAAATAGCAGAACTGTTGATTATCAGCTGCCTATTGATATTCATCAGTCTGGTACCATGGATCTCATGGGTAAGAAACCAATTATGAATTGGCAATTAAAGGTAAAAAAAGAAAAGATATCCACATATTTACACATGAAGATATACATTAAAATTTCATAACTTATGAAGCTACAGTTAGAACAAATTATCTTATGACAGAACTGCATCTCACAGGTATCTAATGATGGTCATAGTTTCAGTAATCCCAAAATAATGATCATATATGATGGGTCTTGTGAAGTTTGTGGTCTCTATGAAAAGAACTCACGCATTACAAAAGGTATGTACTTTTTTCACTTATTTTTACACTTTCATCATAGACATTTTCATGTTCCATGTTGACATATTAATGTAGTTTTAAAACCTTCATATCTGAAACATTAATACAGAAAATTCTTCCTTAAATTTATACAAGGTTAATCGAAATTGTTACTCTGTCCCTAACTCTTGTTCCAAATGGCAAGGAAGGAGTTTCTACCCTTAACATTTTGAAATGTTGCATACCTTGTTTTTTAAGTAGTTATAATCATTTTTTCAAAAAGATATCTCTTTGGTCACCTAATCTCTTTGTGGCAGGTGACATGCATTTGGGTAGGGTCTGTAAAAAGTATAAGACTAACATTTTTACAGAGAATTTTTTGCGTCAACTAAATTCATCGAACCATGCAAATAGCTACCACTTTAGGAGTACAGAACAACACAGCCTGAGCTGAATCCTCACAGCCACACCCTTTTATCTATATCCACTCTACTGGGTTTATCAAGTCTCTCTCACATGGCAGCTGCTGATTTAACAGATGCTATGGATCTAATATCACTTGGCTCTTTAAAACTTAAGGGCACATCAAATGATATTTATATGTATAAAAATTAAAATTATTATTTTAAATTTTTAAATGTTTTTTCTTTAAGATTAGCAATCAGATTCTATCACTAAGAATGTTTCTGTTTTTGAATTGCTTTTTATTTTCCCCCAAATATTTTATTTCTACTTGTCCTACAATAAATACTCTTAAAATGATGTTATGCATGGTTATTTTATCCTCTTGAACTACTTTCTTCTTATTTTTGTGCAATGTTCCAAGTAATGTCAAAGGAAATTTTATAAAGTGAACTAAATTTATACACCCTTAACGAAATTTGATCTTCTTCCCAGGTTAGAAATAATTGTTACATTTAATATTTCTGTGCATGTCAGCATCTCTTTCCACTATTTTGTGTAATGATATCCATTGTCATGTGTAGATAATTATGCCATGGACCTAGTTTAGTTTTGCTGCATTCACAGCACATAGTGGGCTCCTAAAAGAAGGGGGGATAACTATAAACCAATGCGATTCTGGGACAAAAGGCCTGTTTCACTTTATATATATATATGTAAAACACTTCTAACATGAGTTTAGTAGTATAAAGGATAGAAAGAAAGGATTTTCTTCCATGTTATTTATAAGCTATAAATTATAATTCTGCCCAGAGATCCAATTATATGTGTTTTCTTATTTCTTTCATACTGATCTGTTCCATAAGCATTTACACAAAAATAAAATTATTTGTTTCCTAATACACATTTATGACTAGAAAATATGAAAAAATATTTCCTGATCAAAAGAGATTTATGATATGCTTTCATTGGAATTATCAATATATATGCTGCTGTTCTTTTTTGTGCAGTTTTTTTTTTTTCCCAGAACACTAACTATAGCTACATCTCTATTGGTGTTTTTCTGTTTTAAAAATTATTTTTAATTTTTTATTAGGAAAATGTTGCATTATTGATGGACTCTGCTACATTGAAGGAGATAAAAGTCCTACCAGCCCTTGTTTGATCTGTAGACCTAAGATTTAAAAATTTACTTGGCAAGTTTTAGAAAGTAAATTATTCTTTATTAATCTAGATATTTCTTATACAACATAATTTTAAGTGATTTTTAAATCACAAGTTCCATAAATGTGTTTAACATGAACACTGTATTTAATTTAGCTTCTTTCGTAACTGCATAATTTACTCTACTGAAAAGAAGCATAATATGAAATGTTTTTATTTTATATCATCTATGATTATACTACATTAGGGTATGGGATTTGTATTTTAATATTTGATAAGGAAAGCAAATGTGAGTTATTAATGAAAGAAATGGGAATTTTAATTCAATTACACACACTTTGTGCAAGTCAAATTACTACTAGCAAAATGGCTTCTCAAACACCATTCAAGTAGTCGAAATGTCCATCAGTAAAGGTTGGTGCATTTTGTGGAGAGAGAACATTACTTTGACACCAAAGGTCTAAATCCTATTATTAGCCTCACCTCTTTTCAATTTTGTGACAAGGCATTTAAAACATTTAATTTCCAGAAGCCACATATTTATCATCTGTTAAATAAGATTATTGGACTTGATAAACTATAATATGCCTTCCAGCCCATCATTCTGTGACTCTGTGAGTATAATATTGGTACAATGTCTGGATACTGTAGCACACTCAAAAACAAAAAACAAAAAACAAATTAGAATCACATACCATACAATTTCTTTGCTTCCCTAAATACAACTATGTATAATTCACATGGGTGTTCCTTACATTCTCTTTCAGTAGTCAAAAGACCAGGCATCATAAGATACAAGATATAATTACTCATAATTACTCCCTGGCCCCTGTAATTTTATCTAAGGGCATCCTAAAACCTTGTATTTATACAGTATTTTGTAATATCACTATATATGTTATCGTATGTGCAAATTTAATTATGTCAGATGATTCATTGTCAGATGCAAGACTTATGGATTATTATGGGAACACAATGGAAATTCGGGGGAGAACTTAGAACAAGAGATAAGGGAAACTGTAATATAACTTCAGAATTGGTATCTATGTTTTTAATGGTTTTGGTATTCTTCAAAGACTCACAATGTTCAAACATAGAATTGGTCTTGAAATATGTGTTCCAAACCCCTCATATTGAGTTGTTAAAATTGGTAAATCACGTAAAGATATTTATATATACAGGGCAGAATGGGAGCTAGAACTATAGTCTCTTAGCATCAGTGCTTTGTTGAAGGAAGCAGAGTATTTGTGCCCAGTGTAATGAGATAAAGCCATTCTTTTTATCTACTAAGCACATGGGCAAGAAAAAGAGACATTTTAAAATATAATACAATATAAAATACATTTTAAATCTTTTCATGAGCACAAAGATAACACTCTGCGCCCTAAAACAACCGCCGTTGTGGTGTGTGAGCTCAGCCACCACAAGGACTTCTGAGGAACAGATGATTTGTAATGACTAATGGCTTCCAATTATTGTAATTGGTGGAGCAGATACATCAAGGAAAGTTCAGGAGAGCCAAATGAATCATTCACTGTGGAGAGGAAGCAACAAATAGAGAAGGTGGGGGTGGGGGAGGGTTGTAGAGAGGGAAAATAAAGCTGAAAAGGACAGAGGGCAAACAGATAATGAAAGCAAACAGTGAGACTGCCAACATTATTTCAGATAGAAGAGACGTACATCCAATCTGGGCAATGCAAATGCATTTTATGCTATATTCAAAGTGTTTTCACATTCTTATAACAAAGCTTGAAGTTTGTACCTGTCATTTACGCTTATATTTTCTAAGAATGGGATTGAATTTATGAAATGTTTTAGAAAAAGAGAAGACAGGTAATAGAAATTTTAGCAAATTTCAAACTTTATCAAAAGTCTGTCTCAGTGGGAGCTCTCTATATCAAACTTGTCCTCTTCCTTTTCTAAACAGGTACAAAAAGTAAATACTTTCCCTGTTACAGACAACCAACCCCCTGTTAATTCAAATACAGTAAGACAAATTACAGACATTTTATGGAGAAAACTTGCATACCAGTTCATGGTTTTTGATCCAAAAGGCTCTGACACCCATTTTACCTTGTTCTCTGGTCCTGAAAGAGCAAATGTTTCCTCTGCAGGACTTCTTATGTGGAAAGCAGAGTCTCAAACTCCCCAGCAACTCACTCTCCCCATTAGCGATGACTGCGACACTGAAACTAAGTCACAATCAAGGTATCATTTATAATTACCTAAATGCCGCTCAGTTAATTAATGATGTTAATAACTATTTTAAATTTAAAATAACATTTATATTCTGAATTAATGAGTAAGAACTAGACTATTAACTATTTCATGGAAAATTAAACTGCCAAAATTTTGCCTATTTCTGTAAGAATTTAAAACCTTACAGAGAAGTTTAGGTCTAGAGCACAGAGCTGCGTTACTAAACCCTAGACCATTTTCCTCTGGACTTTATTATGACAAGGATAGAAAACTCATTCATGTTGATAAATGGCAGAAATAATCAGAATGTCAAAGAGCAAGATGCCAGGAACACATAAGTTTATTGATTTGTATTCCTTAGGCTTTTCTAACTACCTGATATATTCTATTAGGCATTTAACACTTCTGAGGTAACTGAAAGATGAAGTTGCTTCATTTTTTTAATAATAAGGAATTTTATATTATAAACATGTAAGTATTGAAGGTTATTGTTATCATTATTCCTACAGAAAAAAATAAAATAAAATAAAACAAGAGTTCCTCTAGGTAATACCAAGAACGAAAGAATATGCCAACAACTCTATTGCTTAAGTTGGTCTCAAACAAATCAAAACACAAACGAAACAAAACGACAATAAAAAAATAGATTCTGTTTTGTCAAAGCCAAAAATTTAATTTGCATCAGAGAAGACAATGCTGATGATTATGAAAAAAAGTAAACACTTTCTTTTTTCAAAATTAACATGTTTCCCAACTTGTTTTATTCTCAAGAGCTGGAAGAATACAGAGAGGCCTGGTTTATGCAAATAAGTGCATATGCCATAATTAGTAATTTAAAGTTCTAAATGTCCACTTTGAACTTAAAAGAACCCAGACTACAATGTTATTCACATCTCTAGTTTATCTCTTCAGCTGCTTAATGCCGGAAAAGTCAGCTAGCTCTCTAAGGCTCCGCTTTCTCATCTGTATAATGACAAAAATTACACCCAGTATGTGGGGTTCCTCTGAATTATATGACATAATTGATATAGGATTTTTCCAAGGAGACTAAAATACAGTAGATGATAAATATATGTATAATACATTATATAGTTATAATGTTATTTAATATTAACAGTTAAAAAATAACTCAGAATCACCCATGTAAATTTTTTTAATGCAAAGAGAATATAGACAAATAAATAAAATGAATAGAAATTAGTGAACTAAATGGAGTAAATAGAAATTAATAAATAGAAAAAATATCTTCTTAATTAATGTGAACTAGATAATTTTATTGTTATCTTCTGAAGAGTTTCATACTATCTCTGCAATTGATGCCATCCCCATAATACCCAAGTGGGCAGCATCCACATTGAAAGTGATTATCTGTGGTTGGCACACAGGAAACACCAAGAAAACAAGGCAATTCAGCACAAGTTGATATTTTAGTCAATCCAGGTTTTTCTGGCAAAATAGTGATAGTTCTAGTAACTGATGATGCGAACACATCGTTATGCTGTGTGTAACTTTGGGGAGACTTGTTAATTTGAGAATTATACCATCTTGCCTCTGTTTGGATGGTGCCTGGATAACATCCTTTACTTCATCACCATGGAAATGGTTTGGGTTAATGTTTAAAGAACTATGGTGGTTCATTGAGACTTCCAATGCCCCCAGACTAAGATTTGTACTTAGAGTATGATCTGCATATTCAAAACCTGGTATCTTATGGAAAATACCCTTCTTAGAATCAATTCCTTGAGTTGTAGCTGATTTTAGTAAGAAGTGTGAGATGTTCATTGTGTCCAAGAACTTTTTGATAATAGCAGGGCTGTGGATAAAGCTTGCACCAATTAGTGAATGCTCTTTTGATGATGACTGAAAATTTATATCTAAACAATCAAAAGAGAAGAAAAGAAATGTTAGTCAGCAACATTTATTAATGTTCTGCTCTACCTACAGTATTTAACATTAATTTATTCTTTCATTGATTACCACATGTATAACACTATTCTAGGAGCTGTGCAGTAAGGAAGAGTCATCACATGTTCCTTGTCCTCAAGGAACTTATAATCTATTTGGATACACAAAATAACACAGAATATTAAACAGTATAAAATTTAAACAATAAGTAGTAATTTTATTAAAGTTAGAAGTAGCCAACAAATATTTATTAGGCTCAAAGCAAAAGAAAGCACAGCCTTATTCTTGAGAAACAGTGTTGTCAGGGATACAGACATATGAACAACTCTTTTAAACAATCTGTGATCACTACTATAAGAGTAAGAGCTATGAAACTTATGAATGTAAGAGAGTGAATAATTAATTTTGCCTGGAAAGAGGACAGAAATTAAATGCTTAAATGAAAATTAATTGGTAAATTATATAAATGCTATTTTGTATGAGAGGCAAAGAACTGTGGCTCTAATCGTTTTACTCATGTGACAAAATGAAATTTTATATCCCTGTCCTTCTTGATAGCTTAAGTGGAATTAAACATTGTAGGGGTTTTTTTGTTTTTTTTGTTTTTGTTTTTGTTTTTTTTTTTGGCGGGGTGGCGGCGGGGGAAGGGAGGTCATCATTTTTCTCTCTTCCAGGATGTTTATTTTCCTTATATAACAACTCTTTAAAAAACTTTTTTTGGCATAGAAAATCTAGTTTTGGAATATAGACACATTTGAAGTAATGATTAGACATGTTTCCCTTTTGTACTTTCAACTGTCAATTTAGGGTTTCATTTTGCATTGTTTTCATGCACAGCTCTTCTCAAAACCCTTACAATGTGAAAAAACAGAAGACCAGACCAAATTAAAACCAGAAAAGACAGAAGAAAGCAAATGCAAAACAACAATAAAAAAAAATAGTACTTAACACAATTGACAAACAGAAACAAAGAGTATGAAATTTTTGGTAATTCTGAGGACTTCATAAATCACAGAAAGCATACAGGTTCAGATTAATAGCAAAACAAGAGTGCACCCAATATAGCAGTAATCACAATATGAAAGAGCCAGAGGACCCTGAATCAATCCTTGAGTAAAATGACTGAACGCCCTGCTTTAGAATGTCTGGGGCGAGTCAATGGACTCTTCCCCAGCCTCTGTACACTGAAGGACTGCGGCCTCCCATCCCACACTGCTTCAAATGAATCATCTCTCTAGGAGAGTTTTTGGTATAGAATTGGAGGACTAAGTAAGAAGAATTGGAATTTATGATTACAAAAAAATAGCAGAGAAAAGAAAGAAGTATATATTAACAAATGTATATTAGTAAAATAAGTTGTTTTCTTTTAAAATTTTATATAATGACTTTAATGTTCATATTAAAGTATGCATCAGAAATGTCTTAAAAATTACAAATAGAAGAATCGTGAGGGAATATTTACCTTACCATCAAAATAATGTATTATTGCCATAGAAAAAGACTATTAGATAGTAAAAAACATAATAGGAAGCTCAGAAATACAGTTCAATACATAACTGCTTATTCATTTGGAGGAAAAGAGTGTTGGGCCTCGCATGGTATAAAATAAATTTTAGATGAATTAAAAAGTAAATATAAAATAATAGATATTCTATAAGAAAATTAAGAGAGATGCATAACTCCTATCTCTTAATTTTTCATATTGTATAGTTTTTTTCATATTGTAAGGGTTTCGAGAAGAGCTGTGCATGAAAGGAAGTTCGGAAATCCTTGAAAATGGAAGCTATAAATAAAAGCTGTCATAAAAGATGCTTATATTTGACTATATAAAGTTTAACTTTTCTGCATAAAAAGACAACGTAGATAAAGGGAAACCACTGGGATAAAGAAGATAATTTCAAGTGCGTATAATGTAAAGTATTCTTACAAATCAACATGACGTTACAGAAATCTCCAAGACAGTTAACAGAAAAACAAGTATAAATGATTATTTGAAAAAAAAAAATAGACAACCTTCAGCAAGTTCTAGCTAGTAAAAACAAAGAAGATACAACTAAACAACTTTGGAGATGAGAAAAGAGAAAAAGCTACATATATGAAGATAATTTTAAATTACACAAGACTACTACATATAATTTTAAAGTAAGAATTTGAAATCTCAATGAAATAGATGATATTTTAAATAAAATGTAGATGATTAAATGGATTGAAAAAGTGGTAGAGGAGTTGATAGAATAATTACCATGAGAGAAACAGAAAATCTAAAACCACCTCCCAAAATGATACCAGGAAAGACTATCTAATGAAAAAACTTTTGCCAAATAATCAAGGGAAGAATATTTTACAAAACTGTTATAATGCACAGAGAGAGATGAAAGTTTTATAAACATTCAGAGTGGCATAATTCTATAGTTAATATCATATACAAATATACATTAAAAAGTTTAAATAAAACTAACAAACCAAATGCAGCACTGTGGTTGTATATTAACTACAGTAAGATTAAACAGACTTGTATCTCTATTAACATAATTAGATTACAAAATTATTAATGAAGAAAATAATATAGATTCATGTTGACAATGTAATTTGAAACATCAGTTTTTGATTGAAAACAGTCTGAATTAGTCTAAAGTTCACAGAAATTATAGCAAGTAATAAATATACTGAAAAAGCATTTGATAAAATTTAAAACCCTTCCTGATTTAAAACTAAAGAGAATTCTGAGAAAGTGACAAATAAAAGGGAAATCCCTTAACTGGATGAAGCAGTTATCTAGCAGAAACATTCAGTGATATTGTACTTAATGAGGAAATATGAGAAGAATTTCCATCAAAACCATTAAGAAATAAAGCTAATTCATCCTTACCCTGGAGATCTCAGCCACTACAATGAGATCCTAAGTTTGAGAGCTAAGGCTCTACAATTTGATAGCTGTTTTAAATCTCTCTTCTGTAATTTACAAACTCTATAAATCTGAACAGATAACACATTTATGCCTCTGTTTACTTATCTGTAAAATGGAAATAAGAAGTTACTGTATATAACTATTATGATCATTGAATGAGAAAATATACAAAAAATATTTACCCAGTGCTAAAACATCATAAATATAGAACAAATCTTAGTCACTATTATGATAAAAAAGTAAAAGAGTCAAAGCTACTATTTGCAAATATATTACAAATATAGTTATAGAATCAAGAAAGAAAATAAACTATAAAAACAGAGTAAATAATGTTAATCAGGTGTTTGGATGCTTAAATAACCTTAAAATTAAAATATTTTTTCCTATATTGCAGTAATCAACAATGTCTTGCAAATGAACAATTGCAATAATATCTTGCAAGACAAACAGCTAATGTTACAAAATGCAAAGGCTTAGAGAAAGCTAATGTGAAATATGCAAGATTTTTATGAAGATAATCATAGAATGTTATTGAATAAAATGAGAATTATAAAAAAAAAAAGCACTATAAAAAGGAAAAGGCCTTGTGAACTAGCAGAAATACGTGGAATGGATGGTGACTTCCCAGAGACAGTTATTTTAAAAATGTTTAAAGTTTTTCATCTGGTGACTCTAGTAATGAAAGAGAAAGGCAAGAAAACTCAAACTAGTGATAATATATAAAACTTGGCAAAATTGTCTTTGCAAAAGGTGTTATCAATTATACCCAATTGTTAAGTGTTGCCAGCCTGACTTCTAACCACAGTAGACTACTGTTTTCTTGGTATTTAAACACGCTGTGTTTTACTTTTTATTATTTTTATTTTTAATTTATTTTTATTTTGTTAGTATTTTTATAACTTTCTTTACACAAATAATACATATTCATTACAGAAAATTTAGGAAATATGGATGAGCAAACTGAAGCTCACTGTGTTGTTTATTTTGAGCCTACAGAATGACACAAAGAGTAAATGTGTCAAAACCTTATTCAAATAAACTGTTTCAGAGTGAATGCCCAGGGCCAGGAAAGACTTAGCAAACTTTCTCTATCTCATAATACTGTTCGGCAAAAATCAGTGATGGTGAGACACTGCCAGATTCTCAAGTGACTCTGAGATCATCAGAAACAGGCTAAATAATGTGAGATCTTCATCTGGAGCTCAGAATATATCAAATCCATTGACAAATCAATGGTGCCGTACTGTATATAGCTACTGAGTTGAGCGAAAAACTACCATTTTCCAATTATTCTGAGTAATAGAGAGTTTATATATCACCGTAATAAGGGAGAGGGCTATTGCTGATAGACACATAGGTAAAGATTGTCTAGGAATAATTCTGTCTGGATTAACTCCCAGGGAAGTGGCAGGTTGCCATTATTTTACCAAGAGGTGAATGTCATTTGTGTGCTGAATGCTATAATCAAGAATAAACAACTTGACTCTACAAATTAAATAGAACTGTTTTTGTTTAAAAAATAATAATTTATTTGAAGATTTAAAAAATTTTTCTAAAATCAGGATCCAAAGATGGTTTATTTGTCTTTGATAAAATTATCTTCAGAAATATTTTTTTTAGATTTAGTTATAAGGTGCCATATTCCTACAAATATTCAAGCAAAAAACACCTGATTAGTGAATGACTTGTCAAACATGGTTTCAAAAAACTGTGAAATAGAAGATATCATGAAGTAAGAAGAAACCTGAAAAGTAAATTTTAAAATCATGTCTATAACCATATAATTTTGTTTTGGTTGAAATCTTAAGTGGAGATTTTGTAAAATCATATTCCTAAAATGGATATTTTAAAAAACAAATGTGTTATTTTAAAATAATAGTTTTAAAATATATATGTTGATATAACAAGTAATATAATTAACATACAGTTCCTTGAAAGCATAAAATAATTATATATGTAATATAATTATTAATAAACAAAACCACATTAAATGCTTTCTTGATAAGATACAAATTAACAAATAAAAATAAATCTAGAGTGAACTAATAGAAACATTTAAATAATAACATACTGCAATAATTATGGAAATATAAAAGTGTTCTAATTCATAGGGCAAGAATACATAAGTCTAAGTTTCTCTTTTCAGAAGAAATCTAAGATCATATATTTCCATCCAGTTAACCCCAAGTTTAATAAACTAAGACATGCTGATGATTTGTGGGTGTTTTCAGAGTGTGAACTCAATCAATCAATCCTATGGAACTAAATATCACAGTGAAAGAGAACTGAGCTTACTGTACTTTGCTCTTATGAGAAGCTTTTATTTAAGTGCTTCATAAGCATAAACTGATTTATTTTTTTAAATCAAGAGCAGACTTAATAAGATAATTTGTGTCTGTAGAACATTGCAGCCCACCTTGTCAACATGGTGGCACCTGCTTGGATGGAAATCTCTGTACATGTACTTATGGTTTTGTGGGACCAACATGTGAAACAAGTAAGCAAAGCTCTCTTGCAGTCTAATATAATGAAATCTCTCCCTTGAATAGTTAATGGCGTTAGTGTTAACCGATATAAACCCAAACCCTAAGTAAAAAAAAAAACATAAATTTGTGATTTATTACAACTGTTAGCATTCTGCATGTCACTGGAAACTCTGGGTGCCAATGCTAAGAGAAAAAAGTTTATTCTTGGAAGTAACTATCTTCTTGGCCCTATCATGACTATTTCTTTGAGATAAAAGAATTCAAATTTGTTAAATTGCATATAAATTTATCTCATTTATATCTGCAATTACTTTCATCAGTAACTAGTAATTTTCCCAAATGGCTATTTCTTGTTTACTATTCAGTTCAATGGTTTTCTACTTTTTCTTATCTCCATTAGCTAAAGACAAAAATAAATAAATAAATAAATAGCAGAATGTGAGAACTGGAGACCATTTAAAGCCAAAGGATAAATTATTTTTATCTTTCTCTCTAATCTTATTAATTTGAGGATATGATTGGCAGCTATTTGCTAGGTAGGAAATAGCTAATAATATGACCAATTCTGTCTAATTTACCTTTCTTTATTTTTATTTGATGATCTTCGTGGTTTGTAACAGGCATTGTGAAAATGGAGACGAATGTCTTACACCATGTTTGCCAGTGCAAGCCTGGCTGGTATGGACCCCACCTGTAGTACAGGTAAAATCAGAAATAGTTTCAATAAATTTGTCAAATAAAAGAAATTAAAATGAGCCAATGGCCTAAAGACTTGTACGCCCAAAGCACAAAACTAATCCGACAAGATTGGTATGAATTTATTTTATGTAAATCTATCATTCATATTCATTATTTTTCTTCTTGTATTAGAGCCTAGAATATATTTCAGCTATACTGTTATCTAACCCAACCAATACTTTTTCTTTTTAAAAATATTTTCCTCACTTATTTGTCTGATGGTAGAAAGAAATATAGCTGTGTTGCATCTTCTAGAACTCTTTCAAGTTTTTTAAAAAATTATAACACGGGCATTGTATTTCATTAACTATTCAAGCAATTCTGAGTTAAGTGGACACCATCATGTTATTCTATTTATTTATCATGTATAAGACTTACTTTTTTGGCATCTAGTGACTTTCCTGAACATAGATTTAATTCAACATTTGTAGCTTGCCAGCATGCATGAAGCATGATGCAAAGGAAACAGAGATTTATTTGATTTTGCCCTAATTTTAAGTAGCATATCATTAGTTAAGGAGACATGGGATACAATTATTAAAAAGAGTATGATAAAAGTTGGGTTATAATAAGTAATGTAATTAATGTGCAGTTCTTTGATAGCACAGAAGAGGAAAATTAATTTTGGTAGGTACAGTTTAGAAGAGAAAATATTAAGGTGAATGGGTAAAAACTGGGTTGCTAGCTAGATAATAGCTGAAAATATGAACAATTCCAATTTACCTTTATTTTTATTCTATGATCTTCGTGGTTTGTAATAGGCATGGTGAAAATGGAGATGAATGGGTAGTTTTAAAAACTGGGTTGAAAAATGGGGTATGAACAACGAATGAACAAACAGAACAAACATAAGGACAACCGAATGGTGGTTATCAAAGAAGCAGGTTGGGGAGAAGATGAAGATGAAGAGAGTCGAATTTATGGTGAAAAAGGAGACTAGATTTTGGGTGGTGATCACACAATGGAGTATACGGATGCTGTATCATGTGGATGTACACCTGAAATTTATATAATATTATTAACCAATGTTACTCCAATATATTCCACTTGAAAAAAGGAAAATGGAATTATGGGTGCCTTTCAAGATGTAACAAATAATTTTTTTGAGTGTGCTAGGACTTGAGTGCAATGTTCCTTTTTGAATTAGAAAGGAGACTTAAAGAGAAACACGTGACCACACATATTTGAGCAGATTACAGACCATCCTGTTTGTGCTGTTGAATTGTCCTCTCCTAACTTCTAGGTATTTGTTCAGCTTACTGATGGCATTCTGAATTCTAATCACAGCCTCCTTCTTAGCTTGGTATTATTTGTAAGCTTAATGAACAGACTTTCAAAGCTATTACCCAGTTATTTCATTCCTCTTATGTTTGGCAAAGTCTAATTAATTATAGGTTATGGGTTTTACTTGCAGTAAAAATAAAATATTTCATTATGTACCATTTGTGCTTCTGCGCAGCTTTCATTTTTTAAATAATAAAACTTTTATGGTCTCTCTCCCTTCTGCTGTTCATTAGCTTTGTGTGACCCCGTTTGCCTCAATGGTGGTTCCTGTAATAAACCAAACACTTGCCTCTGTCCAAATATATTCTTTGGTGCACGGTGTCAGAATGGTAATTATTTTTTCTTTATAAATAAAAAGGCAAAAGAAAAGTTAGGCATAAACAGAGCTCTGACTAAATAATAATAATAAAAAAAAGGTTCCAAAGGGAAAGATGTTATTTAGTTTTTTTCTTTCTTGTAATGTTGCAGGTTTGGCCACCAAATGATGAATTCACAAAAACAAATCAGCATTATTTTGAAAAAAAGATTATATTTATAAAACATATATTAGATGTATAGCTTTGGCAGTTGTCAAATCTTCCAGTTTTGTAGGACCAAGGTATAAAACAAAAAAGTGAAGTTCCTTTCCAGTCTATTGTAACGAAATTGTCATTTGTGTTGCCTTCACAGCAAAAATGTTTGGTTTGTGGTCAATCTAATATCCATTATTATCTCATGATCTCTCTTTATTTTAGCTTCATTAAACATTTACGAACAGCCAGCTGTGCACAGCACTATACAAGGTGATATGGGAACATAAAGATGCATCATTACCCTGATCATGGCCTGTTATTATAACACTTTCCCTCATGTAGTGAATACTACAGATTTTTCTGTTTTTCGTTTGTTCGTTTGTTTTTCCAGAATAATGGGCATGTCCTGAGGCTGTCAGTGTAGGCATGGATTAATGTCAATAAATGAAATTTAAAATGTATTTTCTGCATCTTCATATTTTTGAGCTTATGCAGGGTGGATTTTTAGTAAAAGCATGTCAAAACATGTCATAATTTAATTCCTGGAATCTATACTTTCCTTGACATGTTACACTTTGATTTGATCCCCCCCCCGCCTTTTTTTTTGATTTGAAGGTTGGCCAGGAGTCTTAGGTTGTAATTGAGGCAGAGAAAGAAAAGTCACTGTATTACTAGATGTGTGAGCATAGGAAATAAGTCCCTCTAATTTAGATTTTCTTTAAGTAACCAGTTTACAAAATGGAAGTAAGTAAACACAAATTTAAAGCAAATCTTGAAAACTAGGAGACTACGTTGAAACCCATATTTACAAGTAATAGATATAGTATTGAGTAGAGAATGTAAAAAAGGAAATTAAAAGCTTATACATTGCTCATATTATACTTACAGCAGACGCAAGATACAGTAAGAAAAGTTCTCTAGAATTTATATGCCAGTTGTATAACTGGGAAAGGAGGGAAATCTCTAAATTATCAAGTTGAACTAAAAATTTTCTATTGAACATATGTCATGTTAGCAGCCTTTGAAATTAGCTAGTCTACAACTTTCTAGCTGGCATAGATTTTGGAAGTTTACTTAATTTACAGTCCTCAGGAATCTTGGTTTTCAAGTTTGAACCAGACAGTTGCTGTGAGATACAAGTGAGACATATAGTCAACCGCCTACACATAAAACCAGCACATGGCAAGCTACCATTAAGTAATAGTATTATCATCATTTAGACATGTTACAGAAAATACAAAAGAAATAAAAACATGGTCTTTATTATTATTAGATCATATCCGTTTGTGAGCCTGATGTAACCCAAATGGTGAGAAAGGAAGATGGTACATGCATTGAAAACAATTGAATAAATTAAGGCAGAGTATGGTTAAAAGTAAATTATGAGGAGCGCACACTGCATATTCTATAAGATTTAAAAAGAGGAAGATAGAAATTTTAACATGAAATAGTTAAAAATTACACTATTAATAAGTGAGGCCTAAAATGTGTGGCTGGAGAGATAGTTTGAATACATCTTCCAATTTCCCTTATTTTTTGAATGCCATGAGTCTGTTCTACTCAGAATGTGAGGCCAGATTACTTGGCTCACTTTGGAGTTTGAAGGATTTATCTGAAGCCTAGCGGTCTCTTAAATATATATGTGAAGGTGGATTTTCTCATAAACCTCTTTTCCTAAAATGTAATTAGGGGTGGGCATTACAAGCCTAAGTTTTATGCCATTCGTCTATTACTTTTATTACATATACTTTCTATACTTTTATTACATATAATTTCTTGTATAAATGTATTTATACAAGTTTTGCGGAATAGATGAGTACTGGTTATAGCAAGGCTATGTATTTTTCTTAATAAATAGAAATAATCTTTAATTGCATAAAAATTAAAAAGCAGAAAATGTTAAAGCATTTCTCTATAAAAAAATAGCAATAAAAACACCAGAAAAATAGACTCCAGTGTTAGCCAGAAAAGGCTCAGTCTAAAATAGTGGAAATTATCCATATGTGAAAATTATTTAGTTATATTGTTTTTATATATAAGTAGTGCTATATTATTTTTATTTATAAATCAATTTGAAATCAGTTGAATTTTCCTTACCATGTCTGGAAATAAAGAAAGCAGCTTTAATAAATATAATGTATATTTAATTAAAAAATGAAGTCAGTCTACAATGCCCTATTACCAAAACCAGTTATTTGACATTCATTTTTAAGACACAAACTAAAATACATTTATTTATCATTTTGAAAAATTAAATTTAAAATTACCTATGAATTATTAATTTTAAAATAGTGGTATTTAATTTTCATATCTGGGAGAAAATATGAAGCAATAATAATCCTCTCATAAAAGATAATAAATATCAGCTTCTAAATTTCATAAAGCAGAATCATAACATATATATATTCTGTAGTATCATATATAGATATATCGGGTACTACAGCATATTTGAGATTATTCAATAATATTCCTAACAAAGAGAATTTTGTGTTTAAAAATATTTTTACCAAGCAGTCACAGAAATGTCACATATATGTTCTGCATATATCACCTGAGTAGATATTTAAAAATTAAAAGTATTTAAAAGTTAAATATTTTCTAAATACTATGTGACAGCTCAGATTTTTCTGATTTTCACAGGAACAGTACATTGTTATTTGAGCTAGGTTTCGACTTATTTTACTGGTTTGGACAGATCATTACACTCTTTACTTCAAAGTATGATGAAACATTAGACAAGTTTCCTAATATATGCACTGTGATACGAAGATACCATTAGTTGTGAACACTTCACCAATGAATTTCTAATCGTGCTAACCCACTAGCAGCTTATAGCTCTAAGCATTGTATTTTATGATTTAGAAAGGATGGTTATAATGACTTGTAGTTCTGATCTTTTATTTTAATAGTGCATCTCTCTGCCTTATGTCCCTGTAGATAACAAGCACAGAATGCCATATGTAGTATACAATAATTGAATGTGTAATATTCACAGATTCCTGCCATGTATTCTTTTAGCTATCCATCACCCTCCCTGTAAGAATGGTGACCACTGCATAAGAAATAATGTGTGTGCCTGTTGTGAAGGATACACTGTTAAGAGGTGCCAAAAAGGTAAGACAACACTACCTGTAAAGCAAACACATTAAGTAGCAACAATATTGCTATTTAAGGGCTGATATTTCATTCTTTCACCTTAAGGTATCTGTGATCCCATGTGCATGAGTGGAGAAAATGTGTAGGACCAAACATTTGCTCTTGTCCTTCTAGTTGGAGAGGGAAACACTGCAGCACACGTAAGAGGAATACTCTTAAAATGCTTAAGCCTGTATTTTCTTGAGAACATAAATCAGAATTTAAGACAAATAACATTTTCCTTGTTTTAGTTTGTTTTTTTTTTGCTTATTTGTTTCTATTTTAGGAAGCATCTTTTTGAAATGTTTATTTATTTATTTTTATTTATTTATTTATTTATTTATTTATTTTTTTTTTAGATGAGGCAGCCCTTGGTTGACCTCACAGATTGCAAGGATCTTGTCAGTTTACAATCCTTTTTTAAAATTTTTTTACTCCTATGGCACCTGGTCTTCCTAGGTGGTCTTCCATCCAAGCACTAACCAGGCCCAACCCTGCTTAGCTTCCAAGATCAGACAGGACAGGATTGGGCTTTTTCAAGGTGGCATGGTCATCGACATCTTTTTGAAATAGAGTAAAATCCCAAGTCTTTTCAACTCATACTTTTAAGTTAGCAGAGAAAAAGGGTACACTGTATTTCCAGTGATTTCTATCAATGGAACATTTCACAACTATTAAAATCATTTTTTCAGAATAAATAATTTTAGTCATAAATTTTTACATAGATGTGATCTCAGAGTATAGAGGAAATCAAATTTTATGTAATTTTTAAATTTATGAAAACTTGAAATAACATCTTAAAATATTAACAAAGATTAATTTAATGAGAAAACTAGAAGTCCTTCAAAAATACTTTCAAATGATCAATAATTAAATAATTTTAAAACTGTCGATTCAAGTGTATAGTAAACTGAAATCACAGTTATAAAATGACCATGCCTTTTTACTAGAAATGCTGCCCTGCTTTTCAACATCTTATGAACCAAACTTATTTCCATGTATCAGAGATGCTACATATTATTTTCATGACTCTTAGACTTTATTTAATAGTAACTACTATTATAATTTATACATTTCTCATCCTAGAAAAATGTCCAAGAATTTATTAAATGCTAAACATAAGAAATTTGTGTTCAGAAATCAATAGTTTTCACTGGAATTTACATTAGAAGTTATATGTGATAAAAAGCTTGGGGGAAAAAAGCTGTAAACCTAAATTTGGGCTACTCATTCTGAAGAGAAGTCATGTGATGAGAAAGAATGGTGGGATGTTAAAAATATATTAATGAGGAAATATACTACAATGGCTATGAATGGAGGTACTCTACACACAGCCTGAAGATATGCACACTGTTTTTGCACTTTGCAGCACCTTTAGGTATATTTTTACAACTTTTCTTTACTTTTTTAATTACAGCTGACATTCAATATTATGTTAGTTTCAGGTGTATAGCATATTAGTTAGACACTTATATAACTGACAAAGTGATCTCCCCAATAAGTCTAGTACTCACTTGACATCATACATAGTTATTACAATATTATTGACTATATCTCTTATGCTGTACTTCAAATCTCCATGATTATTTGTAATTGCCAATTTGCACTTCGTAATCCCTTCACCTTTTTGACCCAGCTCCCTGACGCCCCTCCCATCTGGCAACCATTAGTTTATAATCTATGTCTAAGTTTGTTTCTGTTTTGTTTATTCATTTATTTTGAATGGATTCTGAGTTCAATATCAATCCATAGGTACACAGGAGTTGTCCCTGTTTTGAGATAGCTGTCTACCTCTGGTGTCGGAGGCTTTTCATCCTTGAGGAGACTTTGATGTTCATAGACAGGGACAGATGTCCCTTATGGTTAGGTGCCTGATAAGGTGCCTTCAAATGAGGTTAGAGAGTATCTTTTATCTAATGTCTTTTCCAATAAACAAAATCTCTAGGTGGCAGTCAATGACCTTTAAACTTTTTGTCTCCTGAGAGTTTGCTGTGATAGGAAGCACTTACCAACTTGGCATTTTCTTGAAGTGACTCTATCAAACCTTGGCAATAGTGTAAGTTGCCTTCTTTCAATAATGTCAGCTCATAAGTTCCTTTCTTCATCTAAGTGCAGCTTAAATGCATTGAGATGCATAAAGGAATGCCAAAATTGAAAAATGGGAAGCCAGGGAGCAAGAAAGAGCCAAGTGGCCATCTTGGGTTTTCCACAGTTCCAACTATTTTTTTTTTTAAATGCCTGTAGCACCTGGTCTTCCTAGGTGGTCTCTCATCCAAGTACTAAGCAGGGTCAACACTGCTTTGTTTCCAAGATCAGACAGGATCGGCATGTTCAGGGTGGCATGGCCATAGACCAACTATTTTTTAAATTTATGACTATTGTTTACCTATACAATATACCATGGAAGTTTTCATTACTTATTTTATAATCTTTTCCATGTAATTTAAAATCTTTTGAGATATTCCAGGGGCTTTTCTGAAACACCACAAAGTTATTCCTACATACATATTGAAAATTTAACCCTTCTTAAAACCTCATTTTCTAATGAAAACTAAGAAGTAGCAAATAACATTCTTAAGTTTGGACATTTTAGAACCTCTAGAAACATTTCTCATAGACAGCAGTCAATTATTAACATGGACTTATATTTGTAAAACCCAGGTAAAATAAAGATATGTCTATTTTACCTAAACCAAACAAACTTAAGCTAGCTTTTATTTACTAAGGATTAATTTCATATCACATGAACTTGAAAAACATTCGTTAGTCTCGATATTTCCAAGAATTTTAGAATACCAATTCTTACAAGCTATTGACTTTAAATTAATTTTAACAATACCATTTGGAGGTAGAAAATTAGCTCACATTTACAACATACATATATATACACACATGTACAGACAGACACAAACAGAGAACTTTCGGTCATGAGAAAAACTTACTAGTTTGTAAAAGAACAATTGGCTCAAAATCTTGCCCTGGAAGCATTTATAATTTATATCTGTCCTTGACAAGTCAAGTTCCAAAAGATCTTTCCTTTTAAAATAAGGACAGCCATTTTTAATACCTCAAAGAATTGAATTGACACATAAACAATATTATACGTTGACCTATTTATCTAAGACATCCTTTTAAACTTTGAGAGACCAATTAACTATGTTTTCTACTTATTCTGCCTAATTTTATAGCTGGCTTTTTCTAACTGTGCATGCAAAAAATAATTAAATATTTTTTTAGGGAGTGACTAGATTTGAAATTTTATTTATTTATTTATTTATGACATTGGTAATTTCAGTTGTGCGATTCAACAGTAAGGCATATATATATATATATTATTATATATATATATATAGTTGTGTGTTCACCACTCATAGAGTTCTTTCTGTCATCACATGTTTGACCCCTTGTACTTCATCTACCTCCCCTCTCCCCCCTTATCCCCTGCAAAAATTAATTTAGAAGTATCAAAGAATCTTCATTTTGGTCATCTTAGTATTACAGGAGGTCAATCGTCATGGAACTTGTCAGCCTCTGGGGCACAATCTCCCACGTTAATTTTGAGATCCATCGTCTGAACAAACTTCTAGGGAAAACCAATGCTTCGTATGAACTAAATAAATATGGTGGACGTCCTTATAGGACCACTTTATGACCTAGAGGAAATTTTTCCTCAGGCAATACCACAAAGGTTCTTAGTCACCTAAGAGTATCTGAGCAATGACCAGAGAGATCTTACCAGACTCCACCAGACTGTGAGGGCTTTCAAAGGCACAGGTCTCTTTCTCTCTCTTTCCCTCCCTCCTTCCCTCCCCTTCTCTGTTCAGCTAGCCATTCCAGGGTGTCCTGCCCTTCTCCCTCGGCTCTCAACAGCTTCTCTAGATCTGTGGTGTTACCATACTGCACACCTTGCCATGCCTATTTCTGCCACTCTGGACTCAGGGTCTGAAACAACTGTCATCAACCCATTGGTTGGTTATTCAGGGTAGGAAAGCAAGTGTCTATTCCCTTTCAGAGCTAAAAAGACTTCAGTCTCTCATTTAAGCAGCAAAGATTTTGTTCAAACTCTCAATAAGCAATCCATTTAAAAAGCCAAAATTAAAAAAGGCCACACATTTGTTTTTTCCTTTCCCTGGGTTATCTCCAACCCTTATCTACCTTGAGGGTTTTCTAAGAACAATTCAAAGTCATGGCCTGCTGCTTATAGCAAAGAAGCCTAGTATTCAAAGAGAAACTCACTCAAGTTTACATGATGCAAGGTGGGAAGCCAGTGCAGCATGATGAGCCCTGCCTGGACCCAGCACAGATCTGGGTTCAGGGCGATTCTGGGTGGGCTTCTCGAATCCTGACTCACTGCACCAAGTAAATGCCAACATAAGAAACATCCAGACCTGTAGAGAATATTTATGAATTCATTTGCATCAAACTGAAGAGATATGCCAGGAAGCAAGATCTCAAATGCTCCCGCTTTATGTGTATTTCCAACTATCCACAAAACCATCTAAATATTGATGACATTATTTGAACAAGATGTCTTACTGCTATCTTCTGAAAAATTGTTTAATAAATATTTAAATCTATGATGTCTGCGATGTGAACGGTGCTTCCATAACTGTGGAGCTTTGTGCATTACATAACCTGCCCAAGCATACACAACAGTCCTGATGAAAATGTAACCTTTCAACATTGCATTTATGCCAAAGGGAATATTTCTTGAATTATGTCAGTTTCCAATGTGAGCTATTGAAGCAGATACCTCTCCCATGAAAAAGAACTGTATGTAAATAATTACTATTATGCTTAATTTCACATAGTATTTCTTAAAAATACTTCCATGTCTTTAAATACATAATTTTAAGTGATTTGTTAAGTTCCATAATACAAACAATATAATTCATTTGATCTTTCCCTATGTGGAAAATTTAGTTATTTAAAAGTTATTGCTATTATAAGAGTTTCCTCTTGATAAGTGGGTATGTAGATAGACAAAAGATAAATGAAAGAGAGAGAGAGAGACAGAAGAGAGACAGAGAGAGCCAGAGCCAGAGACAGAGAGACAGAGACAGAGAGACAGAGAGAGACTGAGACAGAAGTATTTTTAAATTTCATTAGGAGAGATTTTAAGGAAAACATTTCTAGTATAGATAATGTGAAAATCTTTAGGAAGTTTTCAATAGAGTTGTTACCCTTTAAACTTCTAATTATGGTATATAAAATATCTGTTTTTTTCATATACTGGCCAATAAAATTGTTGCTTTCAAATTTTTGCTAAATTGTTAAGCAAATTATGAATGCTATCTTGTTACTGGTTTGCATCACCTCTCTAAAGAAAACAAAGATATATTATAAATACTTTAAAATGTAACCAGTGAAAATTTTGTTTACCTTAATCATGTCTTTATAGAATTATAACACTGTTGTGTTGAGTTTGGGGTGTTTTATTTTTGGATGTGTGTGTGTGTGTCAGTATGTTGTGTGTGCACACAACCTGGTTGCAGGAAGATGGAAGTGAAGTTGGTCATTTATAGATTCTTATGATTATTTTTGTAGTGCAGTTGTTGAATGGCTTAAGACCACTGGAATAGAATATGTCAAAAAACGATAATCGTAAAAATCTGTATTGCAGCAATCTGCAATCAAAAGTGTTTTACGGAGGCAGATGTGTATTTTACAATGTGTATTCTTGCCACATGGATATTCTGGAGTCAAATGTGAAAATAAAATACAGGTTTTTTTTTATTATTTGTCTTTAAAACTAAAAATAATATCATTATTGAGTTACTTACTATTCAAAATTTTGATGTACACTTAAGAAATTTTAATGTGTAGATATGACCATCAAATGTAGCCTTTAATGGCACTAAAGCTGAAAGAGAGCAATATTCCACAATATGGATTTGAATGCCATTAATTTATATTTTGGTAAAATATTAGATAAAAAGACCACCCTCACTCTTCTCAAAAAAAATCTACTACTTTAAAATTAATGAATCACTACTTCATTGATCTGGGGGTTCCCTAAACATTTTTAGTGAATCATGTGCCACTAAAGCCTTTCTATACTCATTTATTCCCTGATAGAAGTTCTTTCTCTTTATTTTCTCCTCATTAAAATACATTTCAGGAAAATCAATAAAAAACTCTTCACATCATTAGAATTCTTGTATTTCAGAAATCAAGAAAACAAAGGAAGAACAGAAGCTTTCTTAGAGTTTCTGAAATTGCCCCACACTTACTTGTAAGGCCAGTGCTACGTAAACATCTATTTTAAACATTTCTGTGATCCTATCTCTGCTTATAGGTTAAACTACATTTTATTTGGTCTCCAACCTTAAATTTCTAAATATTAACAGCTGAGATTATTTTTTCAGTCCTAATTCTTATACATATCAAGATGGATCTAATAAACATAAAAAATATAGCAGAATCTCAAAAATTGTTTAAAGATCATCCATGTTAGTTTTAATTGAAAAAGCTGTTATATGATATTTAGCACTTCAAAAAGCCCAAGGGTCACAAATATCAAAGTGCTAGAGTACTATAAGTTGAAAAATAATAAATTTTCTTCTTTAAGTGTGATACTGGATCAGATTGGCTTAGAAGTAAAGTGGAGATATGTGTATTTTTCTCTTAGCACTGGTGTTCAACCTGGAAGTAAATGGCCCTCCATTTTGAAGAAAAAAAGAGATCATAATATTACTATGGTTTGAAAACTAGAAAACAAAAATTATTTGATCAGCTATTGTTGAGAAAAATAAATATAAAAACCTTAAGTTCCTCAGTTTGAAGGCAGCCTAAATATATTTATTATTTTATTTTATTCGAGATTTTTATGGCATAGAACATCCAGTGACCTCAAAGTTTTCAACTTCACTTAGACATACTAGACTAGGTTATTCTCTCTATATTTTATTTTTATGCATTTCTTTACCATCTGAATCCTTTCTTATAAGAAAGGATTAACGGTAGATTATCTACATCCCCATTAACGTTGCTTCTGAGCGGCATCTGGAACCACATTAAGGAAAGAAAGAAGAGAAGGTTATGGGGAACTAAAGAAAACACAAAACAAAAAGACTAGCACACAAGGACCACACCTTCACTACAACCTGCGCTCCCAGGTTCTTCACCTCACGTCTCACTCTCGCTTTATTCTGTGGCTCATTGGTGTCATCACTTTCATTTGTTTTTAGTATTTCTTTGGCTTCTGAACATAAGATTAAAAATGAATTTCTCTTTAGCAGGGAAAAAAAATTTATAGACCCTTCCCTAACTCCTCCCAGCTCCTCTCCCCACCTCCATTCCTAAGAAGAGTTAACACTGGCTAAAGCACTTCCTGGCTCTTCTTTCAGCATCCTGAGGTGGGAGGTAAAAAAAAAGGGGGGGGGAGGGGGGGAAGATATTAATGGATTGTTAGAATTTCAATAAATAAAAAAATAAAATAAAATAAACAGAATTACAGGCTAGGAAAAAAAATGACACAGGAAAGAGGAAGTCAGCAAGGGAGGAAAGAGGCACTGACATAGTGCAGTGATAAACAGCTTTGACAGTTTTCATAGCCTGCTGCCTAGCTGCTTAGAGCACTTTTGAGGTCATTGGATTTTCTGTTATAAAAATCTCAAAAAAATAAAATAATCATATATTTAAGCTGCCTTCAAACCATTGGCCCTGGCACTTGTTCTCCCTTTGACCTTATTAGGCAAGCTATTGGACCCTCTGAGCTCAGTTTCCTCACCTGTATATGGGGCTTATAATAAACCTAATCATAAGGTCAGTATAAGAATTAAATATGTCAGTATATGTGAAGTGCCTGGTATGTAGAAAACACTATGTAAGTTTGTATTTGTTATTACATGAATAGAGGAATAGAGAGAAGTAGAGAAGGGAAAGAACTGGAAAAGAGATTTGAGAGAAATATCACAATTCATTGTGAATATCAACAGTCTTTTCCTGAGGGTATCAGAAAAAAATTATTCAGATTTATTGAGCACAAATGTTTTTGAATGTAACCTTTTGCCAAGATGGAGTCATGTACTATCCAAGCTCTATTCAGTCACAACTGCTTTGATTTTAAATATGATCTTGATTACGTCTCAAAGTTTTGAAAGCAGTATTTAATCTCCAGTAGCAAACGGAACCTAAAGAGCTTTACATATCATGTCAGAGGAAAGGAGGCAGCAAATGAGTAATGGTTAAACAGCTTTCTAATATTTACTGAAACTTGATTTACCTCTTCTTCCACAGATAAAACACCATTGAATAACATCACGTATATGAATTACAAGTCTATCTCTTAAGAACAGAAATTTTTTCAGAAAAAATTGAAGATAACTACTTGAAGTTTAATTGAACATCATTTTTAAAGCTATTTAAGAATAAAGAAATTAATAAAATATAAAATGGTCTTAGTTGTTGCTGTTAGAGAAAAGCAAAGAAAAAATCCAGGTAATCTAAATTTGACTTTGAAATGTGATTTGATATTTACATGTGGAGGTGATGTACCTGATAGTCCAGACACTCATAATATTTAATAAATTATTAAATATTATTGTGACAGTGTCTTTATCATTAGGGAGCAGTAACATAACAGAAGCCATTTGATCTATTCAGATATGAAGTATTTAATGCAGAATTAGGAATTCACAGGAATGTTGGAAAAGTTGGAGGCAAGGATAGGGGGAATTGGGGCACGGGGGCAAGGGAGCAGGGAAGGGAGAGGCCAAGAAAGCAGCTGTTGAGTCAAGGAGATTGGTACTGAAGATATCATGTTATAGCATGGAGCAAGCTTTCCTGAAGCCGCTACAATACTTGAGAATCTTCAAAAAATACTACAAAGTATCTCAGTCAAAGTGGGTTATGGTGGGAAAAAAAAAAATCTGCTGAAAAGCCACACTCAGTCTTTCATCTACCGAAGTATGTAGCTACAAATATTTCTGAAAAAGAAAAATAATTGCTTCCTATTCATTTCCATCTCTAACTCTCTGGAAAGCTTTTCTCGTTGGCAAACTCTCTAACCCAGAACCACATAGAGAAGGGGATTCTGGAAAATGCAGTTCCTAGCCTGAGAAGGAAGTAACAGTGATGTCAAGGGGACAATAGTGAGCTAACACATCTTATTGCTTTGTACTATATTCCTGAGAAAAGTCATCACTTTTCAGTGATAAAAACACTATATTTAGTTTTGTCTTCGTTTTTCTCCTCCAGTCTTTCTATTGCTTTCACCTGCACAGCTTCTGACAAGGGAGAAAAAATAATGATTTTTTTTGGTTTCAAAAGACTTTCTTGATCGTTGTATTGACATGTAAAAAGAACCTGAATATATCTATTTCATCCTTTCATTATTTGAATACCTTGATCTATTTTTGTATAGAAGCAAGAGAGAAACTATCACAAAATCAAATCCTTCTGCAAATATCAAAAAGAGAAGTGTATGCTTAGTCAAAGCAAAATTAAATGGCATGAATCGTTACAGAAGTGAGTAATGTCAGCAGGGTGACATACATGTAATCAAAATATTTTGTCTCAAAAATGCAAAAATGAATGATTATTTTGCATATTTGTAAATTTTTTCCCCTTATGATCTCATATTTGATTTTCAAACTTTTTTATTTGTCTTTCAAAACCCATTTTACTTTAATTTGAACATATCTATTTTTTTAAAAACACCTATTTTAAATCATGTGTTTCCAACCTCATTTAAAGTAGAGCAAGTATTCCCTAAATCATGTCTAAACTAAAGATAAAATAAGGATATTATTAAAATAAAAATTATTGCTTGCCTTAATATCTTTAGGTAATAGCATTTAATGTCAGATTTTATTTATCCTTTTATATTTTGCTAAAAGGTAGTTTTTTAAAAATTATTTAAGAGAATATACATTTCACAATGTTTTTTTTATCAGAATATAGAAATACAAATGCAAAATAAACCTTTGATAATTAGCGTATACTTAAAATTTTAAGCTCTTGTCAAAATATTAGTGCTAGAAAGGAAAAATTACTCTAGATAAAAATTTTTTAAAGTTAATAATTGGAATTGAAATTCCTACTATGAAAATAGATGTAACTTTTATATTTGTCTCTTTGCCACCTTTGCTTGATATACAACATAGCAATAGTATTAATAGCCTTATTTAATTGATTTTCAATGTATACTTTTTATAGTTAAAATGTTATAATTGCTCAGGAATTGATTCTGAAATATCTGAACCAGTACTTTAAATCTTTCACAAACATCTCCTAGATCCCTACCAAGAACCCTATGCTACAATTAAAATATTAACCAGTAGACTATCCATTTATAATAGATTTAATGGGCCTGTACATGCTAATAATGAAGGAATGCTATGGTTTACAGATTTTATTAAAAAAGCACTCTTATGAAAGCTAATGACTCATGCAAATGAAAGTAATGTTTTAGAAATAGGTGAGTTTAGAAAAGCAAAAAATGTAATAAACTTATGGAGAAGAAATTTAAGTTTTTGCTTATTTCTTGGTGATATTTTCATATCTATTAATAAAGAATGTTTACTCAAAATCTATTTGGAAAATACTTTGCATATAATGATTGCTTGAGAATTTAAGCAAAAGCGCTTTAAAATACATGACATTCAATGTTTACCTTATAAATCATTTTCCCAAAAGAATTCAGATCATAGATATTGTTTATGCTGACTATTTTGTGCTTATTCATATTAAGATTTACATAAAATGTTTCTGTTATCAAATATTCTTATCCTTTCTTTGAAATACAACACCTCTATTAAATATAGTACTTCTCTAAACTGTAAAATATGCCTAATAGTCCTTATTCTAAATATTCAAGTATAATCTTTTAGATGAAATTATAAATGTATTTTATTTTTTATATTCACTAATTATAAAACTTGTTCAAACTGCAATATACATGAGATTTTAAATTTCAGATTAGAACTATTTTGGGATATTTGGAGTGCTTATTGGAAACATATACATATTCTATATATTATATCCTTTTATAAATACTATTGTAACTATGTAATTGCTTTTAAAGTATTTATATACTAGAGTTTAAACCATATATATTTATAATAATCAAATTAATATAGTATTATGCTTTTCTTTATGAAACTTAATAATTTATTCCTTCTGATATACATGCCAGTAACTTCTAAAATTAGATGAGTGGTCTAAACATTAAACAACATGTTAAGTAGGGGAATAAACACAGTAAATACAGAAAACCTAAAAGGAGAAACACTATATTGCATATCTACAATGTTACAAAATATATATAAGAAATAAAAATAGGCAGAGTTTTAAGATTCTTTTTTTAAAGAAAGGAATAGATATTTGTTCTTAGAAAGCAAAATAGGTGATATAAGTGGAATTTATTAATTATTTCATTTTTTTTAATTTGTAAGTACAGTCTTCTCCATCATCTGGAAACAATTTTAACCTCACTTTTATAAAAGTAAAACTTTTGTAAAAAGCTTTTTACTGCCAAATGAAATTAGCAGATTTTTGCCTGTAGATGGTGCTAGATGCTCAGTTCCTGGGTAACTTGCCAGGGTAAGAAAGTATTTTAAATATTTAATCCAAACATGACTTTTTTCCAAAATAAAATTTTTCAGTAACACATTTTTCCTGTGAGCATAGAAGTCTCTTTACACCTGATGATTAATCAATAATTATAGCCACTTGGCTGAATGCAGTTAATAATTCCCATTTGCTAGTAAGGAATATTACTTTCATTTGAAGATCTGGTGCCTTACTTGATATTTATGAGATTAAAATTGTTGTGAGTGGTATTAAGGTAGGCAGAAAACCTTTTGTTTTTCATTTGTACATCGATCTTGGAAAATGCTAGCAATTAAAATAGCCAATACTTTAGGTATTTCAAAATCATACCTTTTGTCCACCTGTCACTGACAAAAATATTCATTAAGTCAGTATGTAGCACACCTGTGAGAAAAAGTCTTTGTAAAGGATAATGCTTTCCTGAACATGTGCCTCCTTGGCACCATAACTTTGTCTAAAGTAAGTAGGATTCCCTAGCTATTGTCTTGTACATGACAATACCTGGAGAGCCTTTGACTTGAGACACTATGAAATTGAAAAAAAAAAAAAGACTTACTGGACACAAACATTATAGTGACAATAATTCAAATTTATTCTATTCTCCAATTCCCTCAGATAGACAGATAGCTAGATAGCCATAGGTAGATGTACAGATATAGATATAAATATATAAATATAGATTAAGATATATAGATACAGACATAGGTATAGATATGGATAGACAGATCGAACATATACAGAATGGATTCTGATAAACAGTTTCAATCTTCCTCACTGAGGAATTGGTGGTAATCCTTGCTAATGTGTCTAAAAGATGTTATGGTCTTGTTTGAATTCTCATTCTAGGATCTCAGGATTTTATTCCACATTTCCTTCATTTCCTGGATTCTGTGCTCCCTGAACTGAGAAGCTCCTCTCTTGGTTGAGAGCTCTGATTATGAGTCAAAGGGAAGTCTTAGGGTTTGCTTTTTCCAGGGCTCCAAATTGTATTTTTAGCCACCAAATCCTGTCCTTCATGTCTAAAAAGACCTTGATGATACCTCCTATGTTAGTTAATAGATATGGCAGCTGCTGGATGCCTCATCCCCTACTCTGCTTTTCATCATGTTTGTGTTTACTGATACATTCTCACTGATTGACAATTTCTGAAGACTGTGGAAATGGACAAGATTTTAAAAATTCTTTCTTGTGATAATAGTTTATTCTTTCTTTTCAGTTGACCCTGAAACCTATCTCTTTATATCAAAGAGTCTAGCCATTTCAATACAATGCAATAAGCATACCCTGCTACAGTAAGTAAAATAAATAAAGTATTAGAGATGACATGGTAGTCTGACTACCTCATTTCCTACATAGCAGTTTACACAGAAGAGTAGAATGGTTCAATCCCGAAAAAATTAAAAAGTAGCAGCAGAGCTTGCTGAAAAATGTGGGCACCACACAGAGAAAATGCATCACTCTCACATGAGTCAGAAAGATACTTTGAAAAAATGTGTTTTTTTTCTTTTTATTCTCATGAAAAATTAAATAGCTGTAGGAAATGGAACTTTACATTACCAGAACATAAAACCGAATTGCTCATTTTGAGGGTTTGCATATGGCTGTATGCCTGGCTCCGCAGAGCCAAAGAGATTTTTCTAGAGCCATATGGTTGAATCAAGAAGGGTAACGGGCTAGAGTGGACAGAAGGCAGTTACAGTTAATGATAAACTCCTGATGCATAATGTATTCAGAAAAGCTTCCAATCTTACATTCACATTACAGAGAGAAGGGTGCCAAGAAATACATTGATGTTTCTTGCTCCTGCAATGAGAAAACAAAGATGCCAGACAGAGCACTGTCAGCTCTGCTTAGATGACCTAACCTCCCATCACTGTGAAACCAAACTAAAAAGAAAATTTCCATTTCTAATTGTTTTAAACACCATTATAGTCTTCCCACTGGGTAAATATTGAGTTTGCATAAAAACACAGAAACCCTTTACTAACCCACGCAGGCAGGCAGATTACAGGCTCTACCAGTGCACATTACTAAACAATAGTGAGACAATTTGCTAGAGAGAGTTGTTAGTTCCTCATCCCTCAGAGAACACTAAAATAGCAAACATGGTTGACACTAATATGAATAATCAATTTATAACTTCTGATAGAATACTCATGCTGAAAATACTACGCATGAGATTTTAACTAATTAGGTCCCAAGCTCTTTGTGAAAGCTGCATTACAATTAATTAAGATGATGCTACTCATTACTTTTTTTAAAAAGCAAATACTTTATTATAGGTATCAGAGATGAGTAAATGCTCTTACACAACATTACAGTTTCTATGCTAAAATAGATCAAATATTTAAAATTAATTTTATTTTTAGGGTGTTCATTTGAGCTGAAATTGGCATATTATTATGAATACTTTCGTTAATATGTGATCATAATTGAATTAACAAATGAAAATTAAAAGTAAGTTTGTAACCACTTATTCAGGCCAAATTTAAAGCATTATCACATCCACTATTAAGAGCAGTACTATGAAATGGGAACTATCGTGGAGATCTTGAGAGATACAGCAGTTTATGAAAGGACATCAAAATTTAAATAATACCCTCTGATATGTCGCTTTTCTAATAATTTAATTATTAGAATAAAAATTCCAGTCTTTAAAAGTTTATTGTGGTACAGTTTTCAATACTAAAAAATAAAAATTAATGAAAAATAAAATATTTAAGCGACATCAATGAGACATTAGTTAAATTATTACACATACAGCCAATTAAACAATGATTCATGCAGAATTATATCTGTTAACTTATAAGGATGGCTGTTATATTAAATTAAAAAAAGATGAAAAGGTAAATTACAAGATAATAATTGTAGTACATTCTCATTTTAATATGTGTATATGTTTGTATTTGCATAAACACACATATTTTAATAATAAAAATTTCTAAAAAATCAAATTTGAGGAAGTAGGATTAGGAGCTGAAGGATGATTTAGGTTGATTTTACTTATTACTTCACATATATGTGAACTGCTTAAACTTTTAGAGTAATCTTAGATTATTTATGTAATTAATATTTTGCAGAATCCCAATTTGCCTCAAACAATGAAGCTTTCTTGAAATATCAATTAAGAGACATTCAGAATAATATGAGTTGAAAATCAAAGAAATACTGTATAGTTTTTCTTAACTGAAAAGGGGCACTAAAAATCAATTAAAATTAAGTATATTATTTGTATAATATTTTAGTTCTGGTACATATATTCTTTTCAGAGTAAAAGATTTTACTAACTCATTATTGCATATATATTTAAGCTGGAAATTGTATTTAAATTAAAAATAGTTTATAGTCCCGTGAGTTTAATCATAAGATTAAAATTAATTGCTCAGAATTTTCATATGAAGCCAAATTGGACAGGTAATCAGTCATAGACTAACGTTATTAGCTTGATTCATGTTACCAAACTATATTTCTGATAATAACAGGTAATGGGGTGGGCAGGAGAGAAATATACTACATTATCAAAATGAGGGAACCAAATTCTTTTGTTTGCCTTAGTTTTCAAGCAAAAACTCATATTTGCCTAAATTTATGAAAGCAAATACACCATAAAATAATTTTTCTACTCATAGGTCTGTAGAATGCCTTTTATATAAAAATTTTGGAACTTTTAAGGATTGAATTAATAATACTTTAAAATGAATTAATGAACATTTACTTTAAAGATAAAATTAAAATGCACTATTCATTTTATGTATATAATCTGAAGTGTACAAGGATGAAGTAAGATTCCCAAAGCCTCATAAATCAGATGAAATGTAATGGCTAATTTTCAGTAGAAACTAAAGTTATTGACTTCCAGTAAAAATGATATAGTAGGTAGACACTGTGCTTGCTACTCTCACGACCACATCAAAATTACAATTAAACTACAAAACAACCATCATTGGGAATCATCTGATGTCTGGCTAAACAGAGTCCTACAACTGGAGACATATAGGAGAACCCACCTCGAGGCTGGTAGGACGGGTGGAGATGTGAAACAGGCTGGTCCCACAACTGCTTGTAGTAGTTGAGATTCAAAAGTAATATTGGCTACAGAGGTTCCCCTAGTGAATGAGGAGTTCTAGCCCCATAACGGGCTCCCCAGTCAAGATTCCAGTACTGGGAAGAGAAGTCTCATAACTTCTGGCTGTGAAAACCAGGGGAGATTGTGGCTGAATGAGAAAAAGGACTGAGGGAATCATAGACCTTCCTCTTAAAGGGCACCTGTGTGGATTTAGTCGCTGATGGACTCACTCTGAGCTCCAATGCTGGGGCAGCTGCTTGAAAAGCACCAGGTACATCCAGGGAGGAATGAAATCATCTGATTTCAGGGTGAGGGCTGGAGGAGCAACTTTCTCACAGACAGAACTGCTGGCAAAATCTATTGTTCCTTTGTTAAGTCCTCCCCATTCCTGGTGTTCAGATGCAGGAGGCTGCCATTTTTGATTCACTATAGACTTGGCTAATACAGGTCATCCTGCCCAAGGGATTTCCTAAGACCCCATCCCACTCAGTGTGTGGCCTACCCAAGCCACTTCCAGAGACTTCTTCATACAAATGGTCTGTCTTGGCTCAAGATGCAGACTTTTCTAAAATCTCTCAAAGCTTCACAAAACCCAAACAAGTAGCATCTGGCCTTATACCTCTTACTGAGCAGCCCCAAGCCCTGAACCCAGGGGAAACTGTGCCACTGGGCCCCACACGACACCTGCCACAGAAGGCCACTCTACTAAGACTGGGAGATTTAGGTGCCCTATCTAATACACAGACCCAAACACAGGGAGGCAGCCAAAATGGAGAGTCAAAGAAACATGTCCCAAATGAAAGAACAGAACAAAGTTCCAGAAAAAGAACTAAACAGAATGGAGACAAGCAATCTACCAGATGCAGAATTCAAAACACTATTTAAGGATGCTCCACGAACTTAAGGGAAGAGTAGATGAACTCAGTAAGAACTTTACCAAAAAGATAGAAAACATAAAATTAGAGATAGAAAACATAAAAAATAACCAGTCAGAAATAAAGAATAGAATAATTAAAATAAAGAGTACATTACAGGAAATTAATAGTAGATTATATGAAGCAGAGGCTTACATCAGTGATTTAGAAAATAAGGTAGCAGAAAACACCCAATCTGAATAGCAACAAGAAAAAAATAATCCCCCAAAATGACAATAGTTTAAGGGGCTTCTGGGACAACATCAAGCACAGTAACATTCACATTATAGGGGCACCAGAGAAGAGAAAGAGCAAGGAATTGAAAACCTATTTGAAGAAATAATGATGAAAAACTTCTCTAACTTATGAAAGAAATAGATAGACAAGCCTAGGAAGTGCAAAGTCCCAAGCAAAATAAACCTAAAGAGTACCACACCAAGACACATCATAATTAAAACATCAAAGCTTAAAGACAAAGAGAAAATCTTAGTTGCAGCAAAAGGAAAGCAATTAGTTATCTACAAAGGAGCTTCAATAAGACTGTCCGCTGATTTCTCATCAGAAACCTTACAGGCCAGAAGGAATTAGCATGAAATAGTCAAAGTGTTGTAAAGCAAGGACTTACAACCAAGATTACTCTACCTAGCAAAGCTATTATTTAGAATGGAAGGACAGATAAAGAACTTTCCAAATAAGGAAAAGCTAAAGCAGTTCAACATTAAATCAGTATTACAAGGAATGTTGGAGGGACTTTTTTAAGAAAAAAAAAGATAAAAAATATGAATAATAAAATGGCAATAACTACATATCTATCAAAAATTACTTCAAATGTAAATGGATTAAATGTTTCAATCAAAAGATAGGGTGGCTGAATGGATAAGATAATAAGACCCTTACATATGCTGTCAAGAGAATTATTTCTGATCGAAAGACACACAGATTAAAAGAGACAGAAAAAAGATGTTTCAGAAAAATGTAAATGAACAAACAAACAAAAAAAAGGAGTGTCAATACTTATACCAGACAAATAGACTTTACACAAAAGCTATAACAAAAGACAAGGACTCAGTAATCTCACTTCTGGGTGTTTGTCTGAAGAAACCCAAACACTACTTTGAACAAACATGTGCATGCAGATGTTCATTGCAGCATGATTTACAATAGCCATGATTTGGAGGCAACCTGGCTGTCCATCAATGGATGAATGCATAAAGATGTGGTACACATATGCAATGGAATATTATACAATCATAAAAAATTTTTTAAAAGAATGAAATTTGCCATCTACAACAACATGGATGAGGGTATTGTGCTGAGTGGAGTACATCAAAAACAAATGCCATTTGATTTTACTTACATCTGGAATCTAAAGAAGAAAATAAAGAAACAAAACGAAAACAAACTCATAGATACAGAGAACATTTTGAGGCTTCATCATCACAAAGTGGTTGGGAGGATGGGTAAAAAAAAGAAGGGATTAAGAAGTACAAATTAATAGTTACAAAATAGTCATGGGATTATAAAGTACAGCATAAAAAAGATAGTAAGTATACTGTAAATATTATGTATGGTGTCAGATGGTTACTAGACTTATCAGGGTGATACTTTTTAAGACATAGATGTCTAATCACTGTGTTTTACACCTGAAACTAATATCATACTGTATGCTAACTATAATTGAAAAAAAAAAAATTATTCAAAATAAACTAAAGTTATCAAGGGTCAGTCTTGAATAGGTAGAGATTTGTTTTGTTTCAGAAGATGAACACTATCTTTCTTTTTGAAAATAAATCATATTTATACATACAAAAGAAAATAGTACTAAATCTCTAAAGTTATAAAGCTTACTAAAATGGGCACTCACAATTTAATCATCCCATTTATAAATATGCCAATGCCAACATGGTTGTGCCCACTTCTAGACTCCTCTTATAATCCTGCTTCTCCCCACCCCAAACTATGGTCTTGTATTTTGTGTTTATTACCAATACTAAGCAACCTCTAAGATGGTCTTCAATGACTACGACTTTCCAGTATTCACACTTTTATGTAATCTCCTTCCTTTGAAGGTGGGCTGGACTTAGTGATTTACTTCTAACAATTAGAATATGACAGAAGTAATGGCTCACTTCCAGAATTAGGTTATAAAATAACAATAACTTTCTCTCTCTCACCACACACCCCTTTTCATTCCTCTTATTCTCGTTCTCCCTTTCTCCTCCTCATTTGCTCTGGGGAAAACCAGTTGCCATACTGTCAATTTACTTATGAAAAGGCCTATATACCAAGGAACTGAGAGAGCCTCCAGCCAACAACCAGAAAGAACCCAGGCCCTCAGTCCAACAGCCATGGAGGAACTAAATCTTGACAACAATCACAGGAGTGATTTTCGGAGTAGGCCATCCCAAGTCAAGCCTTGAGATAAGACTAGACCCCCAAGCATCATTCTGACAGAAACCTCGGAGACCATGAGCCAGAGGCACTCAGTTAAAACATACTTAACTTTCTGACCCACAGAAAATGTAATATAATGAATGTATGCTATTTTGAGCCCCTGTATTTTGATGAAATTGGGTTAGTTAGCAGTAGATAACCAATATCTTTGTCTTTTACAAAGTTTTGATAGAGTACAGTATATTAATTTCTGTTAAATCAAGCTTAATTTGTGTGTTTAATTATTCATGTTGCAATTTTTCATCCTCTTAATCTTCTAATAATGTAGAAAGGTATTGAGATTTCTTTTTATTATTATTATTTTTGTATTTGTCTATTTCTCACTGTAGTTTTATCAAATTTTACTTTATATATGTGAAACATTAAATTAGATGTCAATAAGTTTCTAGTGTACTAAGCCCTCTATCAGGCAGCATAATATAGTGATTAAGTACATGGGCCCTGGGGACAGAATACCTTCTGGATTTGAATTCTAACTTTATTCCTTATTAGCTATGTGACCTCAACAAATATTTAACCTCCATCTCTTCATTTCCTCACATGAAAAATGGAAATAGAAACAATGCCTACCTGATAGAATTAAAATGACATTTAAATAAGTTAATACTTTAAGCCTACAATAGCAGTTGACATACATCTATTGGTAAATCAATAAATATTCAGACTTCTTTATCTCTAATAATGCTTTTTGCAAAAGTTATTAAAGGTTACTTAAAGGTTATTTCAAATACTACCCCATCTTTAAGAAATATTTTTCTGAAAAAGTATATTTTCCTGATTAATCTTGTTAGATTATACTTTCAACCTTTCTGTCCCCTCAGGTATTATGTGTGCTTCTTGAATTTCATGTATAACTCAATTTCTTTTCTTTAAAAAAAAAAATATACAATTAGCCATTCTGTCTTTCCACTAGAAAGAATTAAATGTATTGTGGTTATAAATATTTAACTTATTTCTACCATTTTGTTTTTTTTACTCATCCCACTTTTCAATTTTTTTCCTTTTTAGCTTTCTTTTGGATTGAGATGTTATATTTATTTGATTCTTAGTTCATTTATCCCTTTAACTGGCTTGGGAGTAATATGCATTGCATTTTGATATTTGCTTTGAAATTCTCAACTAAATGAACAAATATAAATCACTCTTCATTCTCATTTCAAAAAATATAGAATTTTCAACAGTTTAACTCCTGTCAACTTCCTTCCAAGCTACATTCTGTTATTGTATTTTAACTGTATCCTCTTTCATACTCTAAATTAGAAATTACTATTACTTTATAAAAAATATTTGCTTAAATTTAATTAAATATTTATCAATTTGCTTTCTACTCTTGCTTGCCTCTTGACTTTTCCTTTTGGAATCAATTTCTTCCTTCTTAAGTACATTCATTTTGAAGCTCCTTTAATGAAAGTCTGTTGATGGTAAACATTCTGTTTTTATCTTAAAGTATTACTATGATTCCCTGATATTGAAAATAGTTTTTCTGGATACCTGATTCTAAATTTATAGTTATTTTCTTTCTATACATTAAAGCTATTATGCTACTGTTCTTGAAATTAATATCATCAACCTAATTATTCTTACTTTATTTTATTTTGGCTCTTTTTTTGATTCTATTTTTAATTGGTGTTCTGTAGTTAGACTACAAGCTGTCGGAATGTCTCTTTTTTATTTATACTGCTTGATAATTATTGTTTCTTCTCTTGATGGAATCATGCTATGCATACCTACTCATAGGTTGTTATATAGGAGAAATTAGCTAATAAATGTCAAGTGCTGTGAACAGTACCTGGCATATGGTAAATGCTATATATGTGTTTTCTATTATTACTGAATAATGATTACTTTTATCATGTTTTTAAATATTGCCCAACCTCCATTATTTGTATTCTTTCCTCTAAGATGTACCCTAGAAACATAAAAACACTTGTTCATTCCAATCTTCATGTCAATTAACTGATCTTTCAATTTTTCAAATCCTTCAGATCTAACTCTAAATCACTAATTACCTTCTAAACTTTGTCTAATCTGCTGTTTAACTCATCAGTGCTGGTGGTTAGCCATTTGCTGCCTGACACTGTGCCCTGCATATTGATCTCTAAAGAGTGTCTCATCTAGATTCCTTGCCCTATAACTTCTCATGGCCCAGAACAATATAACTCATCAGCAGCAGATGACTCCTAAGTTCAGGAGAAGAAAAATGTCAGGACATTTAGATGTCCCCTTTCTCTCCCTGTGTTATCATAACATTTGCATTTTAATAGAGTTAACACTTTACTTTTTTGTAAAGCTAGAATTTATTCCTTGATACATGAAAGACACCAAAACACAATACTTTTCCTCAAACAAAACTGTACTGAATTTTTCAGAATCATGAACAATTCTCAAATAAATCAGAAAAAGAAATCATTTTTTGCTTCACCTGAATAGTGCCATGCCCATCATCACTGAGTGTTTTATGTGAAATTGCTTCAAGAATGTTAAAGATAAGTAAGCAAATCTTTTTCTACTCTAAATAAAAGCGGCAGAGCAATTCCCTTTATATGTAGTACATCTGGTAACAGAATGGGCATTGTTGAATGAAGATGAGGAATCTGATTACAAAAAAAAAAGAAAAAAAATGAAAGTATTTAGAGATTTGGCAAAATATGATCGAAAGCTTTCAGAAAATAAAAAATAAAGACTACGGAAAAGTGAATTTGTGAGTTAAAAATTTTTTTTCTCGCCGACATAAAAGATGGGTGCTAATCATAAAAATGCTTTGCTACTTTCCTATATAGTTTTATTATTTATATGCCATTACTACAATATTAAGGATATATATTAAGGAGAAAGATGAAAAGTGAGTTCACTTTTAAATTTAAGAAGGAAGAACAGAATTTAAGAAGTTGAAGAAACTACAATATTGTAAAGGAAAACTGCTGCATTCACACAAAACTTCTTGAATGCTGTCTATATTTTATAAACATCCCCCATGACCTACATTTAACACATGTGAGAATGGGCACTGCCCGTTCAGATTCATTTTTAGTTTCCCTGCAAAGTTCAAAAAAACCTGAAGTATTGAGCTGCTTTTCTCACTTTGAACACTCCTACTTTAAGTTAGTAAGAGGAATGCTTAACCAACTCCCCTGTCCTGCCCAGAGATCATCTTACCATTTTAACCTGTCAGAGTCTTGGAAAGGTTTTTTGAGATGAGAAGTAATTAGGTCAATTTGTCCACTCCAAAGCACCTCTAACCAGCCCCTCCCTCTGAGCTTTCCTTCTGACCTGCGTTTTAACTTTCCTACAATGACGGAAATAAAATAGTAATAAACGTTAGTATGACAACTGTTGGCCTTGATATGCATGCTTCCAGTTGTTAGGTCAAAGACATTTTATTATTTACGTAAAGGAAATTATTTACAATATATCAGCTAAATACAGATAAAACATAGTTCATATAACTATTAAATTTTTAAACATTTAAATCAAAAAAGAAAAATTAATGAGATGTGATCTATTACAATTCATGAGACTAAAAGGTACTGATATTTATGTTTTGAAGTTGGCAAATAAAACTCGTCTCAGAAATTTTAGATTTATCTAAAGAGAAATCCTAATTTTAGAGTATTATTGACTAAAACAACTCTATTTCTTTTAAGAAGTGATGTTTAAAGGAAGGTTTGCTTCAAACCAAAAAAAGCACGCATTGTGTATTTTGCAAGACCTGAGGACACAGAAAAAATAAATATTTCTAAAACCAAACACAATTTATTCTAATTTTAAACAATGTGACCAAAGTATAACAAGAAAACATGAAACAGCACTCTCTCTGTTGCTTAAAGTTAGATAGGGAAAACCATGAACAAATGTATCTGTCTTCAAAAATATGTAACGGGGCTTAGCAAACTAGATCCTTTTTAATCAAGTACTAAGGATGCACATAAGGGGAATTTTTCAGCATACTTTTTTTTCCCTCCTTCTGCCTTATCGTTTTAAAAGTTCTTTGTTTCTTCTGATTTATTGTCTTGTTTGTGCATCCCAGCCCCAGAGTCATAGTTAAGGGGACAGCTAAAATTAAGAGACTAGGAAACAGTCTGTCAATCTTTGCCCCTTGGGTAGAAGAGTGCTATAAAGCAAATGAAAAATGAAGCATCATTAAGAATAAATTGTAGGTTGTGAATATGTTCCTTTCTTCTCCAAATGGGCTTTCTTTTTTGAGAATCATCTCTTTCCATTTGAATTGGCTTGTATTAGAAGCTGATTGTGGCATTCGGCTTTCATCTGATTCTCCCCAGATGTTCATTCCATTTACAGGAAACAAACACATTTCTATTTCACATCCAAAGTTCTGCATTTTTAAGCCCCATTTGATGAACTAGGCTTCGAAGTCCTGGTAAAGTTTTCAGAAACTTATGACTTCTTTTCTATGAATCTGTATTTTGCTTTCTAATTTAAACACAACTTTTGTTGACTTTTCTGTTTTATTAAGCTTTGAATGTTTTCTTGCATTTTATCAATCAGTCAAGTTTTATATTTCAAAGCAACATCTTCATGTTAAAAAATGTAGCCTAAATATTCAGCTTTGAAATATGTTAATAACTTAATGTTTACTTTTGTTTCCACTGATAACTATTATGGATGAAAATTTTAATGTCTAGTTTCTTTGTAATTATATTTAATTAATACATATAGAAAATCATATATAAATATGGATTAATATCACAGCTGAGGTAATGATGAACACACATTTCTAATTATGGTTGGAAGGCAAAAGGAAAAAACTAAAATCTAATCTTTCAACATCATTATTAAAGTCAATTTTAGTCAAAATTTTCGTTGAATAATTCCAGGTTAAATTAAATCAATGGAGTTAATGTATATATTTATCAAAGCACTCAAAAGAGAATAAAACCAAAAGGAATAATTTGTCTATCACAAATGATATATTTCTGACCTATTTTCATATTGATCATAAGAAAAAAAACAATTTTGTCACTATCATTTAGCTTCCTATCTTCTGAATGTTTCTTGAAAGGCATTATGCAAGAACTTCTCAAATACATGCAGAACAATTTTTCAAGAAATGTTTTTAGGTTTCTACCAAAAATGTCAACAACTTTGGGTGTTCTTAAATGACATATCAATAAATTACTTTGATAATTTGAATCATAGCCATATTAAGAAATATAAATAAGAGATTTCTTGAATAAACTACACATCGATTAATAAAGGTAAGTATAATTTATATTATATGTACTTTATAAAAAATGAATTATGAATGTAGTGTTATCATATATATACTACATATGGAATAAATGTAAAATAATAAAGATAAAGAGGAGGAAGAAGAATAAAGATAAAAAATTCAGAGTAATTTCTTTTGTACATGCTACATACTTAATATGATAGGAGATGAATTTCTGTGAATGCATTGAGATTCAAAATTATTTAAACTTGCCTTGATTTGGGTGTTTAATAGAAGGAGTCAAGAGTATTTCTAGTTACAGATAAAGAATGAAATATTTGATGCATTGAATTTATGGAGGGAAATAAATATTAACATGTCAATGATTATGGAATAGTTACTCTTGTTTTATAATATTATTTTTAGTGCAATACAATTTTTCTCTACAACCAACAGAATGATTATCAAAATAACATGAAATTATGTAAGGATAAAAGTTCATCAGTTTCTGGAAGTACTTAACAAATGTTGTTAAATCTAACACTAGAACGAGTCAATGTTTGGATACCTAAATTGAGGTCACAACCAAAATTCATTATTAAGAAAAACCTAAAGAACATGTAACTTAACATTTATTTATCTTCTAGTTTTAAAAACCTGAGTATACTTAATTCCTTATACTATAGAAGATATTAAAATTTTGTATTTTATGAAAATCGGTGTGGAATATTTTCTGACTTGCGGAACACATAAAATTTAGTTTTAAATTATTTATTATAAATCTTTATGACCTTTATGTCAGTTGTATCTCTCAGACCTTGGGATGTAAGGTCAAATTGAATGATATTATATACCTTCTGCAAATTCCTGGGTAAAGGGTGGAGCTGTTCCATTGTTTTGTGTTTTGTGGTCTTTCCTTCATGTGCACGTACCATTAATTCAGGCATCGTACTACTTTATCTTGCCTTCATCAACTAAATCAGTAATATAAGATTTTGAGGAGCAGAAATCTTGCTGGATGATTACATTATATGCAGTAAATAACAAAACTTCAATTGGACATGTTTGTTCTTGAACCTTTGCCACTAAGGGTTTTCTAATTCATCATTTTACCCCACATAGAAAGCAGCTTTCCACTTTTTTGTTGCTACCTCTCTTTTTGTTCTCTTCTCTGGTCTTTCCCTCTTCCCCTCCTTTTCTTTTTTCCCCACAAAAGCAGAAAAAAAATGTCCTCTCATTTTTTCCCTCTCTGTCTTACAGAGTAATGAGCTTTCTCTTTTATTGATTGCCTTGGCAGCTACAGAATATTACTTTCTACCCCAAATAGCTTAACAAAGAGTTACTCACATAGTTATTGTTTAATTTTAATAAAAAAGAAATGTTGGCAAAATCATGATATGGGTAAAAGAGAAGCCAGGTCTTATCCATAAATGGCCTATAAAACAGGGTGTTTAGAAAGAATTTCTCATTCCACTGTGGTCAAAGTCAGAAATTACAGAAGCCATTTCATCCATGGCTCAATATCCTAATACAGGAGAAAGGAAATATCTTCAGGTAAGCCTTAGAAGCTGATAGAAGGCTACTGCCCAGACTCCTGTCATGGCAGGAAAAACTATACAGGGCGTGTCAGCAAGAATAAGAGAATAGTGAAGACTCTCCAGTAGGCCAGACACCCTGCCATAGTCTGTCATCCTCCAGATTACATCCTACCAGATGGAGTGGACTCTTTCCTCTTCAAGGCTTATCTTCTTTTCCACAGACGGCTTGTTTCTGTTATGCTCTATTCTCAGCTCCTAGCACCATCACCATGCCTGTGTATAGAGATGATCAAAAAATATCTGGGAGATATATGAAGGAATCAGAGCATTTTAGTTCTACTTAAACTATAAACTGACACAAGATTTAAAAAATAAAATTAACACTTGGTTAATAAGCACTTGGTTACTATGGTAAAATGATGCTTATCTTAAGGGGATAATATTTTTTAGAAAATGCATTTAGAAATTGCTAAAAATTAGCTGTAATTTTTATAAGAAAGAGTACGTGTAGTTCCAGTACTAACTTTTACTGTTTTAAATGCTGTTATAAATCTTAAAAAGAAGCAGAATTCTCAGTTTCCTAGTGCAAATTGTCAGACAATCACTTTCACCATATTGAAATTTAATACGAGTGTAGAACTTTTGTCATAAAGAGCCTCTGAGGCCAAATTACATGCCACTTTACAAAATTGTGTCCTTCCTGTGACTTGGAAATATTTCTGAGAGAGAACATAGTTTAAACTCCAACAATTTTTAGATACAAAGTGTTAACTATAAATCAGGGGTGTTTTTAGCTTCTTCGTTACCCAGAAGTAGACAATTGTTAAGGGAATCTACAAAGATATTTATGTTACAAAACTGAGTCTATGTTTGAAGAGAAATTGATTATTTTATATCTTCATAATAGATTATGCAGTGTTAAGAGTGTTATCCCAGGCTATTTACATGTGATCCTTTCTTTCAAATTATGCTGGCTTACACATATCATCATCACAACTTTCATGTTTTAATGTGGCTATCCCCTGGTACATTTTATTGCTTTTCCAGTGTCAAGACAAACAAAGATGGCACACAGTGGATTTACAGAAGGTGAAAGTCTTTTAAAATATATCTGGGCTTTTCTACCTTATACTGATTTGAGAATTGAATGACCTAAGGTTGTTATTTTTTTTCATACCTCAGTGGCAATTAACTCCAACCAACCACCTCCACAATCCTCATAATATCATGCCTCAAGTGCTAATGATATTATATTAAGTGTGCATCACTTACCACACAGATGTCATTTCAACTCACCACAGGTGAAGGTCTTAGTGATGCTATGGAATCCCAGAAACTATCACATCTTATTTGCCATAAATGTTGGAACTCTATTGGCACTTAACTGGTGAGTGATTCAATTCCATTATCATATGCCAAGGATTTACTTTTGGGACTATCTTAATTTCACTTCTTCCCACCCCAAGTAGACCCTACAACAAGGATTTGAGTGCAGGTAGTTAGTTTATTGGAAGGTAATTGCAGGTAACAGTTGCAGAATAGTGGGAAAATGAGATAAAGAAGGAAAGAAAGTCAACTAAGAAATTTAATACTGTGGTCAACTTGAGACTAGTCTCACACAGAGTGATGAACTCTCATAGCAAACTTATTCACTGATAATCTGAGGGGGCAGAGGTACTTATCTACAAATTCCAACTAGTCACCGTATAAAGGAAGTTATAGGGGACTGGAAGGCAGTCATTTATTTCCCAGCATTCTGGTCTTCATGGGCAAAGTGCAAAAGCCAGAAAAATTCCTCTGGCAAGGAAATGCATGTGGGGGAGGTGAAGGGAGTTTGTCTGTTGTACATATGGTTACCCGGAATGCATTCTGCTATAGTTAGATTCACGAACTTCTGGGCATATGTATATAATATTATAATGATGATATAATGAGGCTAAGGTTAAGGAAGGTCAGTATATGTACTAATTGAGCAAGTGCTTGTGGTCTAAACCGGTGGTTATTATTGTGGTTTTTACTTCCTTGTATTCCAGGACGTATGGTAATTTTAAACTATAAAATGGGTGTTTGGGGGGTCCTGAGGGAGGTCTCTGGCTTGGGCCTTCATTCCACTTTTGCTTATGTATATCTGTTTTCCTAACAGTACAGCAGAGAACATAGCACCATGGACCCCATTGTTCCTACAAATGCCTTATCACCCTAAAGCTTTCAGGCTAATAACACTTTATAACAATTCTTAAATGCCCAGCTGAAACTATAGCTTCAGGATGATACCCTGAATGGTTGGGAATTGAGATACTGTTCTTCAAGAAGAATATAATATGTAATATTTACTTAAATCAAAAGCCATTATACGGTGATTTTTTTCTCAAAGCCTAGTATGCGTGGGTCTAGGTCCAAGGTATGGGAAAGGTGTAGACTCTTTCATTGTCACTCCTACTCACCTCCCGCAGCTTTAGGTTCTGCTGGATTACAGGTACTTGTCTAGGGAGAGGTAAAGGATGGGATGGTTCTACAAGGGCACGCAGCAAGGGTTTGCTACTAAACCTACAGCTATGATTGCCTCCTGGACATTTTGGAGTCCTGCTACCAAAAGATAAATAGGCAAACCAAGAGTTACTATACTGGGATACAGTAGGGGGGTAATGGAACCTAATTATCATGAAGAGATAAAGTTACTGCGGTAACAGAGGCAGGAAAGGGTCTATCTGACATTTAGGTTGTTCTGTTAGGTGTCTCTTGCTTCTTTGTTGCTTCCCCAGTGATAACCATGAATAGACAATAAACCATATGCAATCAGTTATTACATTGATAAAGAAACATCATGATGCTAGATGATATAAAGGAAATTAATATTGAGAAAAAAATAAATTTCTAAATTCAATTGAAATTTAAAGAAACTTGTTATCATTATTTTTCCATATCCATTATTGTTATGGAATATGCTTTTTTTTTTGAATTAGAAAATGGGTAATGGATAACGTACAATTAAAAATATAAAGTCGTATATACAAAATCCACTTTTCTTTAATACCAGAACTTGTTTAAAAAGCTGCAGTGTAATAAAACTTCACTGAAAAATAAGGTTAACTTATTTGTCAGAGAACATCTATTTCTAATTTCAAAGGTTATTAAAATCAATTGAAAAACTCTGTTTTGCCATATTCTCATTCCACTTCACAGCACTCACACTGAACCCTACAGGGCCTGGACAATCATGGCAAGCTGGTTATCATTTTAGTCTGTTGGCTTATAATGTAGTCATTAAGAAGATTGATTTTTTCTAGAGTAATTTTCATATTTCTGATTAAATCTTTCCATGAATGTATTTAAAAAGTTGTGAGACACATCAGATGTATGATAAAGTAAATTAAGCCCAAGTTGAAAGCTCATTTAAACCTCAAACTTATTATTTTAACACGTTTAACTAATTCACTCCGAGGAGAGAGTAATTTGTTTGATACAGTCGTTTATGTTTTGTTTCCATCCCGTGCTGACTCCCCTCTGTGTGTCCCTGCAGATACCTTCCCCAATCTTTTCCCACCCTGTTTGTGTCCTCGGGTGCTGACTCTAGAAGGCATCAGTGATTCCCTTGCTCACAGCTGGTGGCTTCGACAAATGAGATAAAGCCAGGAGATTAGGGGGAGTGGGAGAATTACGTCAAGATATTCATTCTTTCATTTTGCTCCATGTGACACCACCCTGATTGTCCCTGGTCTAGTGACAAGCCACATTCTCTACAGAGCTTTCTTCTCAAAGAATATGCATCTGCATCAGTAATTTTCTCTCAATCCTACAACAAAATTTATACCCAGGAAAGCCATAACTGCTCTGTTTCATAATCTGGTCCAGCCTGTTCAAATATAAAAGTGTTGACATAACAAAGTCGAAACCTATAGAAAATTTTTATAAGATATTATTAAAGTTAATTAAGATACGCCTGGAAGGAAGATCTCAACAGACTAAGAAAAATGCTACAGAGAATGATGGTTGCAGTTTCTTTTATAAATATTAATGAGGTAAAGTAAAGAAGATTACAAGGTGGAGGAAAGATGTGGCATAGGATTACAGGATAGTTAAGATTATCTGCTCTCTTGGGGTGGTTCCGTGGAGATTAGATTATAGAGTAGTTAAAATTATGTGCTCTCTTGAGGGGTCTGAAAAGGAATTTTAACCCAGATAAGGCTTGCGTAAAGCAAAGATAAGCCTTTTATTAAAGAAGTTATGCCTAGGGTGTGACTACCCACCATAACCTGCCAAACTAAGAATTTATAATCAGATCATACTGTGAGAGTACTTTCGATTAGATTTATTACAGCACCTCCTTTCCATCCATAAAAGATATAATAAACAAGCCAACAAACTGCTAAATAAAATATTTTCTACTTTGTAAAAATAAATCGAGCTTTACAATATTCTTTTTAAACACGGTTTAAAAAATAGTAAAATAAATAGCACAATTCCAAAATTAGTTTCATTTTTTTGCCAGAAACTTCGTGGGCAAGGCACCCTAGGTAGGAAAGGGGACTCTTTGCTGAAGACTTAAAGGTTTGTCTTTACCCACCTGGTGCCTGCCTGGAATCCTCTGTCCACTTGGTACCCTGCTGGGCTCCTCTTTAAAAGTGTTGGAAGAAGCTTGAGGCTGGAAGTCCAGGTTCTAACAGAGACATTAGAATTTTCTTTGTTTTACAACGGAAGGTGGGAATGGCGGAAGTTGCTCTCTCTATGTAACTCTACTCCCCCTCCCTGTCCTTCCTGTCCCAACATCAGTCTGCACTTGAGGGGCCTCCAATGCCCACAGGACTACTACACATCCAAGATCCATGGATAGCTCTGCTTATAGCTATCTCTTGACCACCCTAGAATCTAGGAGTGAGGACCCCTGCTACAAGGAGGCTTCTGGGGAGGGAGATTCTAGAAAAGAACCCACAGGGTGAAAAGTGGGCGAGGGACTTGTGGACAAGACAATCCAGAGTCCTAGGTACCCATGACATGCTCTAGAGGGTAGAACACAATCTCCAAGTGGCCACATGACCTTAGCTCTGTGGGGAGTGACATGGTGAAGGGTGGCTCCAGCACCTTCTATGGCGGTGGCCCCTGTTGCTCAAGTCTGAGAATTGTATAATCCCAATGCTACTGGAGTGACAAATTTAGGATGTTCAGCTCATAAATACAGTTAACTGTTTTCACAATACCACTGTAAATACAAAGCAGAATGCTGGCAGGACTATTTAATGGATGAAAAATATGATCAGAGGCATAAGACTCTGATACTTACTGGCAATCACATTCCATCCTAGGCAGAACATAAGTCATGGGATTTCGTGTTGATGTCCTCCCATCTCTCTATGTCCCCTCTGTCTTCTCTCAGGATGAGGAACTTGCTCAAAACTTGGTATGGAATTGTCCCACCCAGAATTACTCTCCTCATAAAGAGGTGACCTTATTATTTTTCCTTTCCTTCTCACCCTGAGAAACTCCCTTGGACTTGAGGGAAATGATGTCAGCTAGAAGGGAAAAAGTAGGAATGAAAAGAGCAATTTTCTCAACAGAATCCTCAGGGGATTTTCCATTTTAAAAGAAAATACTTATTGGCAGAAATGAATCTTCCACTGATGAAGACTGAGTTATTACAATAAAGCTTGTTAAAAAGATTTTTTAGGCCCGTGTATTTTATCTTTAGTTAATTAAGTGGAAATGAAGGACAATATGACAATCACAGTGGTGCATTTTGGAAAGCATAACAAAGATATAAAAGGATTGTGAAGATTTTTTTAAAACCTAGGAATATTAAAAGCACTACCACATTGCATAAATAATGTTAGTAATGGAGGGGAGGATAGAAAGGCAGGATGGAACATGTTTAAAAATATGTACAATTTCTATTATGTAGTAATTTAAACAGAGAAAACATTATTCACTTTTTTTCAGTATATATATATATATAAGCAACTTAAGTCTGCTTCCTCAATAAGAAAAAAAACTTAGCAAGTGTTTTTTCAAATTCTTTATAGACATTTATATCTTAAGTGTCATTCCAGATTTTCATTTTCCTACTTTACAACCTAGGAATGACTTTTTAGAGGTACAATTAATGGCTCCATTCTCTTTCACTAATATAAAAGTATAATTATTTCATTGGAAGTCAGTACTATATATTATTTTATACTTTATTTCATTCATAACTTTCTTTATACATTAGTCTCATACAGTCCCTACCTTACAAGACATCATAAGAAATTATGAGGAGAGATTTAATGCAGAAATAACAATGGCATAGTTTCACTACTTATTCATTTATGCTTACATAACTTCAGAGGTTCCACAGATATTGAGTCATCAAAGCTTAGTACCCCTGTGAGCTGCACTTGGCTATTATCATTATAGCTTGTTATAATTCAGACAGATCAAGTTTCCCCTGGAGTGCTGAATGGCTCTTGTAAAACTGTTGGCTTTTTAATATTCTGCATCTGAGAATCACATTTCAAGTTTATAAAATTAGCTCATTTTTCATGAGATTGTTTCTTGTGAGTTACAGGTCATCATCCACTTCGGGTAGCATAGCAGAAATAATGCTCACTCAGCTTTTAGAAAGACTTCTAGTTGAAAGGTCACTTTGTTTCATTCTAGAGATATGGAGAAGAGGGGAAATACTTAAGGGCTGAAAAGTAGTCGGTGGGTGGTTTGCTTTCCAACACCAGCAAGGAACTCTCCAATTCTCAGTGGACATGGACTGGGTATCCTACAAATTTAACTCAATTCTGACACTACCTAGAGACAATCAGATCTCATAGGCTAAGGGCTCAGTCCTACGAGACTGCCCCTACTTCAGACATCAATTGCAAGTCCAAGTTATACTTCTGACCCACAGGCTAAAAACTGGGGTTTTCACAACTCCTTCCTAAGATTCAGTAATGACTCATAGAGCTCATTTATTTATATTTGCCAGTTCACTATAGGGGATATTATAGGGGATACAGATCAACATCCTGATGACTTGATACATTGGGTGAGGTACAGAGGGTCCTGAGTGCAGGAGCTTCTGTGCCCATGGAACTGAGAGGTTCACTACCCTCCCAGCACGTAGATGCACTTACCCACCAAGAAGCTCTCCAAACTCTGTCTTTTCTGGGTTTTTATGGAGACTTCATTAGATAGGCACGGCCGATTAAATCATTGACCACTGGTGATTGAACTCAATCTCTACCCGCTCCTCCCTTCTCACAAGGCTCAGGAATGGAATTGAAATCCTTGGCCACTGTGTCACTATGATGTCCCAATGGTAATTCCTATCTCTTTGCTTTGCTCAGGAGCAGTTATTACAGTCATCCTGTATATTGTTTGTATTGGGAGAAAACACTTGTTCACTTTAGCATATGGGTCACTAGAAAATAAGAAGCTAATTCTGGACCTGATAGAAAGGACTCTCCATTCCCTGAAGATTTCAGACTTCCAAATGTGTGTTGGAGACGAACTAGGCTTTGACGTCTGGGTTTATTTAATGTTATTCTCCTTTCCCTTACCCTCGGTTTTGTAAAACAATGGATAATTTATTTTCATATTTTTAGTTTTCCAACAAATGTGTTAAAGGCTATAACACCTTTGACTAACTCCATGATATCTTGCAATCCTTTTGTTACCTCACGCACTTTTTGACATGCAACACTTTCTTGTGATTATAAGTGATTTTTGGCCTCCAAGGCTTTCTTTCTCACTAGGCTAGCCATGTATTTAAAAATATTTTTGTAGTGTTTTTAGTTTTATGTGGGGAAGATCTCTTCTAGACACAAACTCACCACAGGCTGGAAATAGAAGGCCTGAGTTTTGGAATCAATTTTTAATAATCTCTGCTTTGTTATTATTATCTCTGCTCTATCATCATAGATTTTTCTTCTATTTTCTTTGGGACTATTTTGTTGTTTTTTTTGTTTGTTTTGTTTTTGTTTTTTGGTGCTTTTTTTAACTCTTTTTGCGAGTTGGAAATACACAGTACTTATTGTCAATCTTTCTCATTTTATAATATGTCATTTTAGGTTACAGCTTTTCCTATCGTTTAGATATGTATGAAAGGTTTTGAAATGTAAGGCTCTCAATTCAGTTCTAAGTAACTTCAATTTTATTTTATATTTGCTTTGTGTTATACAACTTTTAGATTTCCAACCTTTATGCAGTTTTATTATTTTTTTTTATTGATTCCTAGTTGTATTGCATTCAGGGTGAGTGGAATTGCCTATGGTCTATCCATATAGTAACGGACTGACAAAATTTTACATGTGTTTGAAAAATATATGTACTTTCTGGTTTAGAGTACTTAACTGTTTTTTATCTAAATCATAAATTTCCTTAACTTTCAGTTTCAAGGAAAGAAATGTCTCCCATTATCATCGTCTACTTGTCAATTTCTCTGTTTCCAATATCACTTTTTGCTTTCTATATTTTGGCGATGTTTGGTACAATTCCCATTGTTTTATCCCAGGATGATCACGCTGTTTCCCTTGGCTCCTGCTTCCACTTCTGCCCCTTCAGGCCTTTGACCTCTTGTTTCCATCGTTTAGAGTGGTATCATCGCATGGCCTACATTCACCATTTATATATAGAGATTGAGTTCAATCGCCAGTGGCCAATGATTTAATTAACCATCTCTCTCTCTCTCTCTCTCTCTCTCTCTCTCTCTCTCTCTCTCTCTCTCTCTCTCTCTGCATTCTTTTTCTTTTTTTTGTTTCTTTCACAGATTTCTTTAGTTTCTAGTCAATCATAAGTTCTTGTTTTTCGAATAGAGCTATTTCTTTTCTTAAAAAAATAATTTGGGTTAGGAAGAACATACTATAGTATTTACATTCAAACTAATATCTAAAATTTGAAATACATACCTCTATGTTTATTTACTTATATAAATAATATAGAAAAAACATTCTGAAAATAGAATTGTTAAATTCAGGTAAATATACATTTTAAATTGAGAGAGAATGACAAACTGCTCTCCAATAAAACAACGTTCAGACTTCTGCCAAGAGTGTACCATAAGGATCATTTCCACACTTTTGCCACAACGGTTAATATAAATCTTTAATATTTACCATTCTGAATGGGAAAAAAGATCACCATTTTGCATTCTTTATTTGTGAGTTCATGTAAATTTCAATTCATTTTCATTAGAATTTATATCTGAAATTAAGGAATTTGATTTACAAAATGTGGGCTTGTGTTAGCCTTATCTTTTTAAAAAAAACATGTAATCATAAGATCATAGATTTATGAGTGGGCTGAAAATCAAACCCATATAATCAGATCATTACATTATCTGTAATATGAAATAGAAAATAATGCCCACGGAAAGAGTCAACAGACACGGTTACTAGGCTGCTGTAATGTTCCAACTTTTTGGCCACAAAGTAACTTAGCCTTGAAAAATAAATACAGATGAATATGTACGTTATTTGCACTAGAGTTTCCATAAATTCTGGATACAGCCAACTGGGCAGGGTAAAATATCTGCAGCTCAACTGAAATCCTGTTAGAGTGAACTGTTCAAAACTTTAAATAGTTGTTTGTAAAACAATTCAAAGTGGCAGCTTGCTGCCAAGATTTGTTCTAGAGCTCTAGGTAATCTAAATAGAAATGCTTACCACTATGGGCAAATGAACTTGCATACAACTGGGAAGTGAAAAGAGAATTTAAATAAACCTACCAGCACTTAAAATCATGTTGTTTTGAAAAAAATGTTTTAAGTGACTCATTCTATATAAAGTCATTTTGGCTTCCTTGTAAATTAGTATGCGTAAATACCCAGAATTGGTATATAAGACTCAGAAGTTGGACTCAGAAGTCAGTTTTTATTTTATTATTCCTCAAAATTAAGAATACATATACTATCACTGCTGCTTAATGACAGGGATACATTTTGAGAAATGCATCATTAGGCAATTTCATCATTGTGTGAACATCACACAGTGCACTTACACAAACTTAGATAGTATAGACTACCATGCACTTAGGGTGCATGGTATACCACCCACCTACATGTGGTCCATTGGTGACTGAAATGTTATGTGGAACATGACATGTTTTTTTGCCTTCAATAAGTCATATAATAATAAAAGCAGACCTAAGTTAAAGCTCAGAGTTGATTTAAGGGAAAATGTTAATACTACAGTCTATTCTAATCAGTTTGTGAAATATGCCACATACTTCCTGTCAGTTATTAGGATTAACAGCGAGAAATTGTTTACCACCTCCTTAAAGCACAGGGCTTCCCAACATTTTCCTTTCATTTCATTCATAGAAAATATTTGTTCAGCTAGTTAGGACCAACTAAGCATACTGACAGCTTGAGATGACCCCATATCGCATTCTCCGTCTCCCCCCCCCCCGCCAATGTTATAGTTGTACCCCAGCTCTGTTCTCCACCACAGAACTTAGATGGACACTGAAGAGTAGAGGACGGTAGTGTCCAAGAGATCAAGGTGGAAGGAGCACTTTATTCATAGCCACTAAACTGTCTTTTTTCGATGTCAGGACTGTATTACTTTCCTCTTTGTATCCCCTATATTACCAAACACACTGCCTTGTATATACAGGCATACCTTGGGAATATTGCGAGTCCCAGACCAATGCCCTAAAGTATCACGAAAAAGTGAGTTGCATGAATTTTTGGGTTTCCCAATGCATATTAATGTTTATACTATACTGTGGTCTATTAAGTGTGCAAATGCATTGTGTCTAAAAAAATGTACCACACATACCTTAATTAAAAACTTTATTGCAAAAAAATGCTAAACAATGTTTTCATATTGACATATGAAAGACCTTGAATATATTAAAACTTTTTTTAGATCCTATGAAAGTTGAAGAATGTTATTTGAAGGTTTTCCTTCATTGATAAATATTTGAGTGATAATTGAGTGCTGCAGCAGTTAGACAAGAATCTGTTCTCATGTTTACTACGTTATAGTATGGGTATACAGACAGTAAACAAATAAATAAGTAAATATGTGTAGTATTTTCATTATGATAGATGCTATGGGAGAAAAAAAAAAAGCACAAAAAAGAATGGAAATTCCATGGTTCAGGTTGTTGAAAGAATTTCTATTTCTTTCTTTTTTTTTTTAAACCAGGAATAGGCTTATAGAACAATCGGCTAGTGTTTTAGTAAGAAAAAGACATTGAAGGTTATGCTTTTAATTGTGACAAATAACATAAATATCCAAATCATGTAATGTTAGGAAATTTTAAATGGCTTAATTTAAAAAGCATAAAAGCTATCTAGCAAGGATACAATTAAAAGCAGTATATAAATAAGGGTCTAACTTTAAAAATTACAATTTATATGTGAATAACTTTTGGGATAAAAGACTTTTTACTCAAATTAAACAATTTCAGATACAAAGTTTACATTTGGGTAAACATTCCCTATGAAAAAACCTGACTTAAACCTTATTATTAACTTCAAGGTTTTAAAGATACCACTGATGTCTCCATTTGTATTTATTCACAGTAGAAATAATTGTTCGCAAATTATCAACAAGGCAGAAAAATCAGTTTTGTTCGTTTGGGAAGTGAATCCTTTAAAATTTAAGAATTAAACATCTAAAGCAGATTTAGGATTAGAGTTCTTTGTAGTTCTAATTTCTTTTGATAAATGTTTTAAATGCTATTATCTGTATATTCTATTCATGAATATGAAATTCATGTAATGAAAATAAACGTTGACATCTTTATTATAAAATTGCATTAAGGTGAAATACACTGACTAAAGTCTCAAATCTTAAGATCCTTTTGAAAACTATTTTAAATATACGTAAAAATCACTAATTAGATTAGGAATTATATTTGTTTTCCCCCTTGTAATTTCTAAAGATACTTATAAAATATAAACTTAAAATATATGCATAAGCATGTGTTTGCTCAGGTGTGAAATGTGTTTCAGTCAAAAACCAAAACAGTTTAGTTACCAATAAAGAAGTGGCTGTACGCCACACTCTAGGCCAATGGGAAAGATGAGCAGTCTGGGACAGCAGGTCTTCTGCTCACAATTAAATCAAAGCGACGACGTTTTGTCACATATTGGGGTTCTGTGAAAAGATGTCTAAAAACTAGGTTTCACAATATTTTAAAAAATACTGAAAAACCACTTATCAAAGGAATCAAAATCTACCAGAAAACCATCATGAATTTGCTAATGATTTTTCTTTCTTCGTTGAGAACTTAGCTAGGTAGAACAAACCTGGTACACATTCAGGGAAAAGTCTCCAAACGTTTGAGTAAATGAGACATGAGCTGCGCATTGAAAAAAAAGATTAAATAATTTTCTAGGAAAAAAGATCCAAAATGAGCAAAGTATTAATAAAGGAATGAACTGTTTCCAAGGAATGGCAAAGATATTGATATGGCTAGGCTATGGGTGAGGGGCAATGATGGGAAATAATATTGTGAACTTAGATTGTGGCCAGAAAATGATGTTCTTAACACCACAGTAAAAACTTGGGCTTTTTTTTTTTTTCAGTAAAAACAAAAACAAAAATGAAAAAATTAGGGAATAATAGCAACAAGATTTCAAGTATGAGACAGATTTCCGACATATTACAGAGGTTGAAAGGATAGAATTCAACAATGGATTGGAAACGAAGTGGATGAAAGAAAAAGAAATCAAAGATGATGCTGAAGTGGAGTTGAGGTAAAGACTGTAAGGACTTAGGAGCTTTAAGCTAAAGGACTTTCAGTACCTACACGGATTTATGTCAAGAGAATTTCAAAAGCATAACCAAGATACTTGACTGATACAATTTTTATTTTTCATGCTAAAATTTTTACAAATCTTGTCATACACAATTACAAGAGTAACAGTTACAAGTGGATTAAAAAATAGCATTTTGGGGCACTTCTATTCATTTTACTATCATGTTTTGTTACGTGAATAATAACATAACAACAGTTATAATTACAGAACTGCTCAACTTGATATTTACTAAGTGTGTTATGATGGAGGCTAATACATTACATGAACAAAGAGTAAGTGCCCACATAGTTTCATATTTTACATTATTCTCTGTTCCACAATTAAGATCATAGGTTAGATCTACCCAGTATGCCATCACTCAAAATTCTGAGGAAGGTGAAGTCAGCAAGCATTTCAAATCATTTTCCAAAATCTTACTTTAGTTCTACAAGGAAATATAAGACAAAACATACAAGACATGGCTTGCTTGATTTTATGCATAAAATAAACCATTACATAATGAAATTATGCACATTTTGCAAGTTGGCATATTTTCCATCTCACACAATAATTAAAAGATGAATAGTACTTACAGTACTTAGAATATCACCCAACTGCAGCTGATACAGTATCTCCCAGACTTCTAGTTTCTAAAATTCTGGGGGAAGTGGGATAATTTGAACTTTAACAGTCTACATGGTAGTACTATTACCTCTTGGCCATTGGCCCAATACTAATCCTTTTTGGTTTTTAGTATACAAAATATGCTGAAACATTTCTCTTAAACACATTTCATTTAATGTAATGAAACAGAAGGCAATAATTTCCTTCTAGAAGAGTTAGATTTAGTTATGAAAAACTTGCCATACACTTGTTAAATTTATGAAATATTTTTAGGGTCAATTCAGACCATACTATATTTAATTTAGAGCTTGTGGAAAACACATGTAAAAAGAACTACAAACATAATCAAACATATTAATCATTAAAAAAAATGGAAATTACCATTTTTATCCCAATAGTAATTTTATAAACATATCGCTTGCTTTTATCCAAATAAAGGATAAATTTCAAAAAATCCACTGTGAAGTTTACATTCTGACTAAGCACAAAAATACATAAATATTAGTTCTAATCAGAAATTTCAGCTGACAAGTGAAAATTTTTACTTTGAAATAAGCAGATCTGGGATATAGAAGTGAAAATTTTGATCAAAGCACATTGTAAATATAGTTTTCATGTAAAAATAATTTTGTTAAAGAAATAATGTTTAAGTCTTTTTACCCTACCTTCTCAAACTTCTCAAACACATATTTCTTCCTTAAAATAAAAGTTTAAGATAAACATCTCATTTAAAATATGATTTTACAAAATAAATCAAATTAATTACTCTTAGATGTATTTGAGCCAAGTAGTTGTGGCTTCCAGGTGTTATAAGCTAAAAATCACATTATGGTTAGTAACCTTAATGGCTGACAACCCAATAACTTGAAATTCAATTCATACTGCTAATCAAGGGTGACATGTATTTATTTGTAAATTTAAAGGTTTTTTTTTTTTCAGTTTCTATTGTTGTGGCTGCAGTACATTTAGATATTCAGACTGCCCCAACTGATAAGTTGTGTTCCTTCCACAATCGACATACTGGTACCTCTCCTGGGATATCTGCTCAGAATGTCCAAAGTATGTTGTTGTTACAGTGACTCTAAAATTAAAATAGGGAGAAACATAGAATAGTTATAAAAAACTTTTCTAAAGTGAGAATACTTTTATATATCGAAATTCTTTCCAGAGAGAGATTGATTAATGGTAACTTCATATTTTGGACATGGGCCTCTTAGGCAATATTTCCTCTACAGACAACAAAAACGCTGACTGAGTAAGCTGCATCCAAATAATTTATACAACAAATGTAATTTTTTAAAAAGCACATATCTTTGGTTAAAATATATAAGTTCATTATACTATTAAAAATAATCATACAGTTCTCTCATCATAGGAAAAGAGTTAATCAAATGTTAGCTAATGGCCCAAATACCAAACCTACAATGTTTTACCAGTTTAGGATAACACCTGATTTACAAACCAGTAACATTACTTCTCACTAATGATCATTTACCACAGACAGGAAGGAACTGGAGGTTGAAGCTCAGCCTTCCTCTCAATCCCAACCCCTGCAATTTTCTTGAGTTCTTACACTGTTTAGCAGCCACATGATCCTTTACTACTTCTTGAGCTCTCATTTCCTCATTTGTAAAGTGGGATAATATCGATTCAACTTCAAAGCACTCTTCTAAGGCTTAAAACTCAATTGAGATGGCATTTGTAAAGACGCTATGTATGCTCTAAGCCAATATTATAATTCTGAAGTTTGAACCAAGAAATATCTCTTTCAAAAGAAAATGCATACTCACTGCATCATGAGTACTATGTTATGCACTTTGATGGATATCAGCGTACAGAAATCACTGTTAAAGAAAAAACAATGTGAATAAATGCAACCTATGGGATTACAATTTAAAAATTTAATTATGATTCTTATTATGGTGAAGCTAATAGAGACTATTAAGATATGATAATAAGTAGCATTTACTGGTTGAGTATTTTCTATACCTCAAATAATGATTAATATTTTCATGACTTCTTATTCTAGAAATATATATTCCTGTTCACATTTTGAAGTTTTACTAACTAGTTTGTTTTACATCAGGCTGATAGCAAAAGACAGTGAAAATTTACCATTACTTTTTATTTCACAAGAGTTCATAATCATTTATAGCCAATTTAGAACTTCGAACTAATAGAGTCTTACACATTATCAATGTTGTTAGTCCTCCTACAATAAAATACTAGAATATATGAGAATATGGTTTCCATAACATAATTAACAAAAAGTAATATGGTACATACAATCCTAATTTTGAAAAGTAAAATAATTAAAAACAAATTTTATGTGAATGGTTCACGTACATAAATGTTTAAATATGTTGTAAAGAGTGAAGAGAAATGAGCAGAGGCCAGAAGGAATGTTCCAAAATGTAGTCTTCTGACTGCTAAGATTATGGGAGAATAAATATACATATATTCAATTCTTCATACTTTATAATTTAATGAAAAAAATCATTAAAAAATCAGAACTTACAACATATAACTCATTTCCTCTGCTATAACAGTAGGTACAGTGTAATCAATCTGAAAAACAAAAAATGAAAATAAACCAATAGAGAATAGGATAAAAATATCAAGTATTTCATAATTTCAAAGAGATCAGAAATATCTACCTTCATGAGTCTGATGCTAAGACTTTCTTTTAGACATGCACTGGATACGTTTCAAAGTCAAGTTTTTGAGGAAAACCCCACCTTCCTCAAGCTGATATGATCACAAAGTTAAACTCATTAACTTCTCCAAAGTATTTCATGACTGAAACTTACTTGCTTCATATCCAGTGGGCCAATATTAGTTATGTTGTTTAAACGTGCCTTTCCAATAACTGTTTTTGCAAACTGAACTTGTGCAGTGATGTTTTCAACTTCAACAGAATAATAGTTATTATTCGTTATATTTAGTGTGTTCTGAAAAAGAAAGGAGGTAGAATATGTACAAGTTATCTGAAAATAAGCACAAATATGTAATCAAAATTAATAAAGAAAATTACCAGTTGGGGCCATGCTCCATTTGATAGGAGAAATATTAACAAAAATGTCAAAGAATATTGAATGAACTGATTAATTTTGTGAATGAGTACTATGCATATCATATGTTGTAACAAACACACGATTAAAAAAATAGGCTCATAAAATATATGCCACAGGACTACAGAAAAACAAGTGTTATAAAACGTTATTTGTGGCTTTAGCAAAAATTGAATAAAACCAATGTGAAATTTCATCTCAATTTTTACTAAATGTTAATATGTAGATGTCTCCACTGACTATATTAGTAAGCTACTCCCTATTCTAATACAAACTGACTGTATTAGTAAGCCATCTCCTATTCTAATAAATACAAAGCTGGACACTTAAAATGTTAAATAGTACTTTAAACTTTTTTGTTTAAAATAAATTGGAGAGACAGGAAAAAATGGTGTAGATGATAAAGGCTTTGTTCATCTCTCTTGCAACCAAATCAAAGTTGTGACAGAAACACAGAGCAAACACCAATGAAAGCCCTACAACTAGGCAGAGAAATGAGCAACTGTAATGGTAGAGAAGGTAGAAGGGGGCAAAGATGTGAGGCTGCCTGGTCCCAAGCAGCTGAGTGACACAGAGGCTACGCAGCAGCAGCAGGTGCAAACGCCTCTTAAAGGGGCCTTGTCCGCAAGTGGACTCTCACAGTGACATGCCTGCTTGCTCTGAGCACCAGCACCCAGTCGGCTGCATGGGGTATACTGGGGACTTACAGAGGGACATTGAGTTGTTGCGGTGAGGGCCGAGGCGAGACGCTCTGTATTGAAGTGCTGGCGGTATCCACTGTTCCTCTGTTGAGCCCTCCCCGACCCCGGTGTGTGGATGCAGCCCAGCCATAGCTAAGACATCATTAAACTGGGTAGCAGAGGTCGTCTGCCCAGAGGATTCCCTGGAACTCTGCCTTCCCCAGCTCGTGGCCCCAACCAAGCCACATCCAGGTGTGTCCTCGGCAAGTCAGGTATTCCTTGCTAGCAGCACCAAGACTCACTCTCGTGGCAGCTGGCCTTGGTTTCTGGTGTAGCTTTTTGAGGTACTATAAGCACAGCATCTGTGGATTGCCTGCTAAATCTTAACAGGTGGCCCCGGAGGGGCATAGGCTGGGGCTAAACTTGGCCTGCAGCTGAACCCTTCAGGACTGTGCCACTGGGCACCTACTACACAAAGCTGTGCTAATAAGAACGGAGACTTAGGAGCTTTGCTTAGTACATAGAAAGAGACACAGAAAGGCAGCCCAAATGGGAAGGCAAAGAAGCAGAAACCATGAGAGAACAGAACAGAGATCCAGGAATAACAAGTCAAGTAATCTAACAGATGCAAAGTTCAAAACACTGGTAATAAAGATGTTCAATGAACTTAGTGGAAGAGTAGATGAACTCAGTAAGAAATTTTTTAACAAAGAGATAAAAACATAAAAGTGGAAATGGCAATTATAAAAGGGAACCAGTCAGAAATAAAGAACATATTATTTGAGATGAAGAGTATATTAGCGGGAATAAACAGAGTGGGTAAAGAAGAGGATTGAATTACCGATATAGAGGATGGGGAAGCCAAGGACACTCAATTAGAATGGCAAGAAAAAAGAAGTTGAGACTATAATAATAATTTAAGGAGCCTATGGGACAAAATTCAATGTAAAAATATCTGTATCATAGGGGTACCTGAAGGAAAACAAGAAGTTGAAGAGATATTTGAAGAAATAATGATGGAAAACTTCCCTCACCTGGTGAAGAAAATAGACATACAAGCAACTAATTGTCCATTATATTTCAATAAAGCGAAAAAAAAAGGAAAAAGAGAAAAAAGTGTATAAAAGGCTAGGTGAATAACATATGTATACCCATTTACAATGAAAAGAATGTGGATCTTCTATAAAATATGCATGCATAATATTTATGCACAATTTAATTGCTATTTCTATTATCTCAATAAATATTTATTAGCATGATTTAAAAATTTTTTTAAATAAAAGAAATTGGTATTTTAACTTATATACAAATAGAGATTTCCAACAGGTCACTAAGAGAAGAAAGGAAATAAATTCGGTGTTTGGTTGGAAAGAAATGCAGGTACATCACGTCTATACTTAGGTGACAGCTGGGGCCAATTTCTGCGATTCTAAGTCACAATTGTTTTAAATTGTGTACTTTATAAAAGCCAAGAAAATATGAAAAGTGTCAAAAATAACAGATAACATATAAAACACCTAAAACATTCAGAGCAAAACAAACCATAAGCAAAATCAATAGACACTAAATGATAAATCTTGAAGAAATATTTGTAAGACATAGTAATGGTTACCATCTTTTACAAAGGGCCCTTACAAATTGAAAAAAGATAAATTCTTAATAGAAAAAAAAAGAGCAAAAGATATGAGTAAACAAATCCAAAGATACAAATATAAATGGCCAAGAAATGTTTAAAATTCTCAAATTCATTTATAACGGGAAAAGTTGATTTAAGAAAAAATGGAATACAGCTTTATATCATTAAACTAGTGAAATTGTGGAAAGCAACAAATTCTATTCCTGGCTATAATATGGGTATATTTTTACATTCCTGGAAAATATGTAAAGCATTACAGCCATTTTGATAAGTAATCTAGAAATAAACATTAAATAAAAAAATATATATATCTTTTTTGACCTAGTAATCCTACTTCTGAGCATTTATTCCACAGAAATAAAAAAAAAATATTAGGATGTTAATGACAGCAATCTTTACAATGGGAAAAAAGAAAGTGAATGCTCATCCATAAAAGATGATTGAATAATATTAAATCATTACATGGAATATTATATAGCCACTAATAAGAATGGGTTAACTCTTGGCCAGAAAATTAGGAGAGATTTTTTACAAGGAAGGTCTTAACAACTGAGGAAACCAAGATGCATAAAAGATGTAAAAAGTATTGTTTTTCTGAAAATAACTAATGATCTAAGAAAAACTGAACACTTGAGTTTATTGGTTAATATGAATATGGAGAAAGATGAAGAGAGAAAACAGTCTTACTAAAAAATAAAAATTGTGCTAGCAATTATATGATCACATTTATGCATTTATTTAAATTTAGTTATAAATGTAGAAAAATTTTTAAAGTTCTATAAAATAGTAGGATTAACCTTTCTCTAAATATATAAATATTTTCATCTACTTAGCTCTTAATACCCAAGTCAGTTTCATTTCTAGACACTTTAGGAAAGGGACTGTTAATCTGAGGTCGATGGACCTTTGCACCTTCTTATACAGATCAGGGAATAGGATCAGGAGAATCCTGGAATCTTTTGTAAATGCAAATAATGTTCTTATGTGTCTTTTTCTGAGGTGTGTATGGTTTTCCCTAGAACAATGGAACAAAGGAACCGATGGTGTAAGACAGGATGAGAACAAAAATACTTATGAGAATTAGAAAACATTATATTGGAAGATAAAAGAAAACACAAACACACACACACACACACACACAAATTAAGAAAGAAAAAAAGATAGGACCAAAAAGTTCAGTAACAAAGATTAGATTCTTTTTTTCTAAGAGCAGTTAAGAAGCCATTCTAATTTTTAAGTCAAGGGACCACAATCAGAAGCTTTTAGATAATGATTTATCATCCAAGGCCTAAAACTCTCTATGATCTTTAACTGGCAAATTTACTTTCAGAAATTTATCCTAAAGAAGTAACCTGAAATAAAAACAAAGTTTAAGTACAAAGATGTTTTCTGAATAAATACCTAATAGCAAAACTAAATATATTAAGAGAATAGTTGAATAAAATGTAATACAGCCATGCAAAAGACTACATGCAGCCACATAATATGGGAAAATGTAATAAAATCTGTTAACATGTGCATGTATATACACTTGCACATATGCGTATCCTTTATACACGTATGAAAGTATCTATTATACTTGTAAATGTATGTATGTATGCAAATGTATATATGCACTGTTAGCAAATATATATATATTCATATTTAGGTCAAGGGAATAATTAAAATCTTCATACATCACAGTACTTTCATATATCTTATAATGATAATTAAATATTTTCCTAAGTAGAAGGAGAACAAATGGCACTAAAAAAGTTAGTACTAATATACTGATAGAGAACCTGCAGAAATCTCAGCCTCTTATCTCGTGGTCATCTAGCTGAAGCTAATGTTTATTCTATCTCATATTTAATGTTCAGTCTCTTCTCAATTTAGTTAGGTGTTAAAATGCCAAAATGTGGGAATTACTGAATAATTATTTAAATAGTAGAATACTGACATTTAAATACACTTTCTAGAATTTAAAAGGAATGTCTGGGATTGGCAAAAAAAAAAAAAAAAAAAAAAAATCTGGCCACTGTTTTAAACATTGTATGAAAGAGGATAATATTCTCCTTGTTCCAAATGGGGATTAAAATGGGAAATGACCAACAAAAATTCCCAGTCATATGAAATGACTTACACTGTTATGTTTTATGCACCTGTATATTTTTTTCCACAGTTTTTTTTAAAGCCCTTAGATTGACAATTTTTGACAGCAATGAGGATAAATGGACCCATGGGAGTTTTCTTTTTCCTGTAATTAAGTAGTAATTCCACTTTAACATACCATTCCCTTTCACTCTCTGTCTCCACAAAACTCCCTTAACCCAACCACCATCAGAAACATCTCTACTTTAAGAAATGCTCAACTTTTAGCATATTGACCACGTCTATAAGGAAAATCGAGTCCAACATATCACTCTTCTAACAAATTACTACCATACAGATATACCTTGAGACCTGAAGCCATACATGACTGTCAATGGCATGATCAACACGTATATTCCTCTTTTATAATGCAGTAGTTTGCAAACCATTCTTTTTAAAAACAAATATTAACATGTAAAACAGGTAGAAGATCTTCTCGAGTTTTTTGTTTTGTTTTGGTGGGGAGTGGGGAAGATGTAGAGTCCTAAAAACTACTGTCCTGGGAAACACAGATGATGTTTTACACATACTAATTTACAAAAGAAATGAAACAATCACTTGCACTTTATCTTCAAACACAATAAAGGAATGATCTGTTAAAGATGACAAAAACTGTATTTTACAAAATGCAAGGGAATGAAAACGTTACATTTAAACATCTATCAAATCAACTTGCTAGGAGCTATTCTAAGTCAAAAGTTGGCAAGCAAACAGACTACAAGTGTTTTTGCCAGCAATTAATTGTTTAGTTCATTTTACTGTCCCAAAGGCATCGTCAAATGCTAAACGATTCTGTACACACATTGCCAGTATTTATTATTTGCCGCTTTCAGCAGAACCAGAAATGAGACGGTTAACAGAGCAGATATGCAGAAAGCAAATCAATCAGTGTCACCGTTACTGTTACCGTTCTCTCAACAGGGACAAGGTGCTGCTCAACACCATAAAGGAATGCAGTAAAGTATTTTTAATAAAACTTTTTACTTACCGTGATATTTAAATATATCATACGTTTTTTGAAATCATAACTGACGTATGCTGATTTTACGCCAATATATTTCACATCGATTGAGCGAGGGAAAAGGAAAAATACAGCCAATCCAGATATCAGCAGACAGACAAACACAGAAGCCATCACATACAGTTTTCTGAAAAGGAAAATGGAGTATTTAAATATATGTACTTCAAAAATTACATAATGAAACATTTAGAGGATATGTTCAACTTGAATTTTTCCCCTATAATGCCAGCCGGATAAGATCTACCTTACCAGCTTTTTAAAATAGGGTTGGGTCTGAGTCTATTAAGTGTTAAAATGTCCTTAAAAGATGTATTTACACTATTATTACTGGGATTTCAGACTTATTAGAGATAACATATTACTGCAGTGATTCCCACATTGGGCTGCATGTCAGAATCAAGACAGGGCACTTTAAAAAAATATAGATTTCAAGACTCCCTTCTGAATTCACTAAAGCAGAATTTTCACATGTGAAGTTTGCTTTCATGATTCCCTAAACTGGCTACTCATCAGAACCACCTTTGAAGCCCTTAAAAAAAGATTGTCAGAGCTACATGTCTCATTAACTTCACCCCAAGTTTACCGCCATCCGCTGTTGTTACAAAAGTACTAAAAAAGATGGCCACTTTGTATTTCCACTTGAGATTGTTTCTCTAGTTTCTGAACCTTTTATCTCCTTTATCCATATTTTTGCACTGTGCAAACTGGATTCTACCCCCAGCAGGTTTTTCCTTAGGATGTTCCTATCCTTTTGTGAGAATTTCATTGATTTCTGTAAGGTTTTTGAGGGATTAGGATGGTCCAGTTCCTTCTGATCTTCCCATGACCGTTGGTGGTTCTCTGTGGCCTTTTTTGTACTCTCTCCAAGCAACAGTAAGCAGAGTCCTCCTTCCCATTTTAACAGGTTCTTTTCAGAGGTATTTTCTAGAAGTCCTCTGCGTGGGATCCTCTCCTTTATAGGTGAAATATTTGCTATGGGTATCAGGGGTCTTAGGACTCTTAGAAACTCCCTTTTCGCTTTCCTGTACAACCTCCACACAGCTGCTAAGCATGTTTGGGTCTTTGCTGTCATGGTGTGAACACCAACTTTTATTTTGGGGCTGGTGAGGATACCGTAACACCATTTTTTAAAAATAAACATTTTGCCTCTGTTTCTGTTTCCTACTGCTATTCTAGGTTTATCTGTTTTAATAAATAGATTTGAGAAGAATCAGATACTATGCAGCTTTCAAGACCAACCCCAACTTTTTTTGATAACACAAAGCATGAGAACATAATTCAACAACTTAATAGCATTTTTCTTTTAATAGTGTTAACTAAAGTAATGATTATACATAGTTTGTAAAGCAAAAAATGCAACCCCCCCCCCCAAAAAAAACCCTTCTATTTCCTTATAATCACTTACGTTCTTCTTGGCCTTAATCTCTGATCACTATATGGAATCAATGCCACTAGCTGGTTTTCTTGCCCTAAAAGTGAAAGAAGCAGGTTTAAAATTTTATTAATATGATTAATTAAATATAGAGTGGCTCCTCATCAAAGTCTCATTTGGAAAGATGAGAATACCACCCACCTGGCTCTCATTCCTTTAGTAAACCACTCTCAAAATCTTCAAAAATTATAAAGCAGAATTTGGGTTCTAGAGCAGATCTTATGTTTTTTTTCATACCTAGATGTCTAGCTATTTGAAATAGTATAAAGAATGAGAAAGAATAATTCTTTCAATAAAAACAAAACAAAAAAACAAAAAAAATAACTAAGAAGTTCCAGCTTTCAAAAGACCTGAATTTTTTAGGTCTCCCTTCAACCCTATAGTTTTCCATTAGACTCTGATTCAGCTACCTGGATGAGAGCAAAAGAAACATATTGCTTCCACTGTGTCTTGAAACTCTTGTAACTACAGAGGTTCCTACACCACCCCTTGAAAATCAAAACTGACACCAAGTCTCATGCTCCAGATTCTTTCAGGCTGCACCTTTCTCATCAATGCAAAAGCCATCATCTATTTCTTGGGTTGAGCTATATTCATAAATTTAATGGACAAATGGATCTTTAAATGTCAATTTTCCAATCTTATCAGAACTTGGCTCTTTGTATGAACTATTAAAGCACCATTGTCAAATTCTCTTTTAAAGCCCTCCATAATGCTTCTATTATTTCTTCCAGTCTTCTCCACAACTCTTCCCTCATTTATACACTAACCCACCACACCCACATATAAATACACATATTACATATCTGTATGTGGATACATACACATATATACACACATCTCATTTTGTTTGGTGGTATTCATACGGCTAAACTGCAATCCTGGTTAAAAACCAACCCTTAAACTACTATGCCTGCATTCACACAGCTGAATGTGGATAGAGAAAAACATACAACTATGGTCACTGGTCTCACTTTGGATCTCTAATCTCAAGCGGCCCTTAATGATGCCAACAATCATGCTATACTTCCCTAGTTCACTTTCAATTTGACATTCCAAGACTACAATTTCACAACTTCAACTATTTGAAACCTCCTTCCCTAGTGTCACGCTCAGCTGATGCTGTGGTAAACAGAACTCTTACAAGTTCCTACAGCCACATCCACCCACCAAGCTACTTCTGGGTCCACACACTCTCCCTTGTCTCTTGTCACTAAGAGTAAAGTGCAGGCAAGTGTAGCGCTCTGTACCTGTGCCTAGTAATTAGCATACACACATATTATTCACTCTATCTTTAAAAAAATCCCCCTCCTGATTCATACCCTCTCCATTTCTCTCCTTTTTTATATAGCAAAACTCCCCCCAAAAAACTATCTTCCTACTATATAACTTCATTCCTCCTATGCTCTCTTGATCCCACTCTATACATGTATGCAGGATTCCAAAACTGCTCATTTAAAGATCTCCAGTGGCCTCTACATCACCAAATCTAATGGTTCATTCTCAGTCCTCATTAATTGATCTATCCATAGCATCTACCGTAGTTCATCACTCTTTCTTCCTTGGTTTACGTTCTACATTTATTTTCCAGAACACCACAGATGCAGAGATTTCCTTTTATTCTAGCTGTTCTTTTTCAGTGTCTTTGTTAATTCTTTCCCACATAACTGACTTTAAAATACCACAGGGTTAAGTGCTAGGGTCTCCTTTTTTCTATGCACACCAATGAATTTGGCGTTCTCATCCAACTCATCTAAATACCGATGACTGCAGCCTCCTACATCCTGCACCTGAATTCCAGGCCCTTATAACTGAACATATCCACTTAGGTGTCAAATACACATCTCCAAGCGTACATAACTAAAACAGAGCTCCTGATCTCTCCAGTGACATACACACTCAAACCTTTTCTCCGCCCTAATAAACAGCTACCCCATTCTCCCACTTGCTCAGACAACAATACCTTTGGAGTCATCCTTGATGTCATACTATCCACAACACACTTCCAAGCTGCTAAAAAAAACCCATTGACATACGTCGAAAATATATCAGATAATTCTTTCCCTTCCCCCAGCCTGGTATATTAATACTTTCAACTAAAATAATCCTTTATCCTCAGTTACTATGCCTGCAAAGGGAAAACCATCACATTCTAAGGGCAACCCAAGGCATTTATCAGAGACTCTGGTACATCTTACATTGTCACTTTGTCCTTCACTTGGGGCCACTCCAATCACATATTGACTTCCACCAAGCATAAAATGAGAACTGAGAACAGCACAAGGTAATTTTATTGTTTCTATTGTTGCCACTGATACTAAAGTAGCCTACAAACAGCATGTGGGGTTTTTTCCCTTCAGACACCCCCTTTGATGTACTACCAACTGATTTTTTTTTCCTCCCTGTTTGGCTCATCTTCATATACCATCCCTCTTCATGTAGTTCTTCTTGTGCAAATGCCTGGAATCATTATTTAAAGGGAAAACAATGCAATTAACACATACCCCTAGGAATTCTTCCTGTTCCTTGACAAGTGGGGCAAGTGACACTATCTCTTCCTGTAAATTCCACATATGGAAACTGAGAAACATCTCCATTTCTTCCATCTTCATTATGGACTTCACTATTAACCAATCCATTCCTCATATTTTCAGTTGATGCAACTCCACCATAAGCATCTTCTTTATTTGAATGCAAAGGCAAATGAGAAAAAGACTTCCCCATGTCTAAAGAAAAAGAATAACCTTACTGTAAACTTCAGGGAAAAAAATGTGTTTTCAAAGACATTATGAGATATTTATATGAATCTAATTGATTTAGAAAAAAATTCAAAGGAATGTTCAAAGTACTTTGGGGATTAGAATTATACTCAAAGTAATGTCTGAAACAAGGGAGTAATTTTTACTAGAGACCAAAGTTATTCCTAACAAAATATTATGAAATGATATATCAGACTTGTGGAAAGAATGGACTTTCAAACATTAAACTTTGACATCTACAATTCCTTAGGATGTTTTGAAAAGTAAGATTAGTCTTCAGTTTTTTAGTCTAAAACAAAAACACATTCCACTTTTAAGCCAATTAGCACTGAAGGTAAAAGTTGCTCTGGGCACATTACCACTAGGTACGGTATGTGTCATTGAGTAAGTTCAAAGTAGTATTTTTCATCCTTTTAAAATTTAAGCCCCTTTGTGATCAATAAATTCACAATCTTTCTCATCCTCACATTTCTTGCTTTACACATTTAAAAACTTGCAACAAAAACAACTCAAAAGCCAAATTCTACAGATTTTTCTTTCATTTAGCAGGTGGCAGGTAAAACTATTAATATTACAAAATATTGAATACAATTTATCAATACAAAGTGACAAAATTTGGAACGTTTAACTGCAAAGTTTTAGAATGATACTATCAAAATAACACGGGGAAAATTAAATATAAATTTTAGGTATCTAAACGTAATTAGTACCCGTATATACACAAAAATAACCTCTGGAGGTAAGTAATACAGTAATGTTGCAGTTATGGTAATACTATTTTAAGAATGAAAAAAACTTAAGTGATATACTCCAATCTGCTAAAAATTAATAAAGGGATAAAGAAGAATTTAAAAATATATTTTCTTCCTAAATTTCATCACATACCTTTGATCAGTTCCTAAAAATAGATTATAGATCTACATACAGAAAGATGTTTCTTTTCAAAATTCTTGTTGACTTAAATAAAGAAAACTGACACTAAAAGTAATTCAATTTATCTTGTAGCATGAAAAATAGTTTACTTTTTAAAACTGGAGTTCCATCCATGTGTTGGGGTCACTCAAACAGTGTAATTTGCAGGAAAAAAAAAAAACCCTATACAACTATAGACAAACTTAAAATTGTAGAATGATAAATAATGATGCTTATTTTAACTATTTTAAAATATCTGTGTACATGTTGTCCACATAACTTCAAAAACAAATGATTTATGATTTCTACAAATGCATTATCTTTTTTTGACTTATTTCAGTGACATTAAATCCCTGCCAAACCAATATTTCTCAGTCACAGTGTTTCGGGGGTGGATTAACACCACTGTCCCCAAACTGGAATGACTTAGGGAGAAAAGGCACACAAGTCAAAACCAGTGGCTCTGTCTGGACCTCATCTAACATTTGCCTCGATAGTCGGCCTCTGACAGGTGTTTGTTTCATCAAGGCTATGAACAAGCACCAGATTTTGTCATGTACTGGGCATCCCTGCTCTATTCTACTGGATTTTCCTCAGAGCACTGATAAATTTAACCACTTTTATTCCTGAAAAGTGGTTGGTGTATAAAGAGATGCTAGGCCCAACTCTCTTCCCTGTGCTCAATGTTTTTAATCACAATCTTTAAACTTACTGAAAACAATATACCGATCTCAGACTCGGTATGGAAAGAAAACAAAAAGTATAGCACTCCATCAAATAGGTCGTCATCTTCTGTGATGACGAAGGAAGACAGTCCCTTTCATAAGCTAAACAAACAAAACAAAACCCAGCATACGTTGGAAAGGTTAATGGTAAAATCTAGGCAACCGTGCAACCAAATTCAACAATAGCAAAATCAGGGGCTACCTGGCCGCACAAGGTGTTTGGGGATCTGGAATAACCCCGTGCGACAGGGTTAAGCGGAAGCCGCGAGCTCCTTGGCAAGAGACTGGGTCGGGGTAAGAGGTGACATAACACCTCCATCAACACAGCCTTGTGCGCTTCCGCCCACGCCAGGCAGACCCAGCTCCTCACGCCTCCCCTCCACCATCTCCTCCGCCCGGCCCAGCTCTGGAAGGGGACCTGGGGGGCTGCGCGTCTGTGATCGCTCACCCGCACGCGGAGCGCTGCGCAGTCCTGAGCTGCTCCAGCGCGGACAGGTCCGAGGACAGGGTCACGGAGTCACAGACCCGGGTGCCACCGCTGGAGCGACTGGCCTACAGCAGGGTGGCCCCGGAGTCGGGGGGAAGGGCAGCACAACAACAGCATCAGCTGATGCCCAGCCCCGGTTTAACCTGAGACTGCGCGTGCGCAGAGCGCTCCCGTAGGAGTGAGGCCTGGGAGCCTGCACTACGCATGCGTCCTTCTTCCGCTGTCCTAAAACCCGGAAGCACAGCTGCTGTCCTGTGCTCTCCGATTTATCTTGGTCTCTGCAGACTTAAAGGTAAAAAGTGGCACCCACGCCCTGGAAAATTTAAGTAATAGTGTTGCAGGAATGAACCTGTGGGAGGAATTTTCAAACCACTGGTCTTACGGGTCGTTTGTTTTTGCGGAACGAGGGACTTCGGCGTTATCAGCTCCATTCTAGGATTCTTGAACAGACAGGATTCCTAGGCTATAAACTGGGAGCAGCACTTACTGATGCCGGCACCTGCTGGGCTGATTCCTATCCAAAGGCTGAACTCGAATTGTAACGTAACAAGCAGTTTTACAGTCTTGTTATTCCTGCACAGCTACAGAAATAAGAACATTTGTTGGTTAGCACGCTATGAATCAACAGATGTGAGCTGAGAGTCCTTGAGGTGGGGGTGGGGGTAGTTATGGAAAACATGTTAGCTGGAGAGCACTGGGCAGAATGGGGAGAGAGAAGTTTTAACTGACCTAGTCGGTCATTTCTGCATGCCCTTTCCTTTGCATTTTTTCCCCAGATGTCTCTCTCCTCTCTCAATAGTATCCTTTTCATCCCGCGCTGTCAGGCATTTCCTTTTGCAAAAGAGAAAGATGTGCACCATCTGCCTCAGCTGAAAATTCTTGCGGTCATCTGCGAGTCGTCGACACTCGCAACTCTGGGAACGGTATAAACTGGATGGTAGACTCATGTCTGGCAGCCCAAAAGTCGCACTTTAATTTAGAAACGTTTGCCCAGTATATGGAAACTGTACGGGTGGAGGGACCTTGTTTTTGTTTGGCTTGTGTTGGTTTTGATTTTTACCGGGTTTGTGTTTTGCACATGGTTTCACCGCCAACACCTGCCTTAACTCTGTGTTGTTATTACTGGAGTGCAGATCATAGCTCAAATCCAGTGCTTCAGCTCATCTCTGTGATTTGGGATACTCTCCTGGAGTCTCAAAGCTAGATTATCTCATTTAGAAAACGAGAATAATAGTACAGAGTTGTCTTGAAGGTTAGATGAAATACAGAAAATAATTGTCAAGCACAAACTAGACTCATTGTTTGCATAAAGTTTAACATTTAATGAATTGTTATATTCATAGTCACAACATATATATACTAACCAAGGAAGTGACTAATTGTCTCTTCTGACGGGATCAGAATATGAAAAAGTAAGAAATGCAAGTCAAAACTATATACAATTTAACTTTTAAAATTATATATCCATGTGTGAGATAATAAGCCTTCCAACAGTGTTGATAAAGATGTGAACTCAAGTTTTCTGGCAAGTAATTAGGCAGTATGTATCAAGAGTATTAAAATTAAAAATTTTACATCCTTTACCCTAGCAACCCCAACCTCTGGTATTTATACTAAACCTAATGAGAACTCTTAAAAGATTTTTGTACTGTGTTCATTTAACCTAAATGACCAAAAATAAGACAGAGGTTAAATCATTTTCAACCCCCTTTTTTTAGCCTGTCTTCCAAAGGGGGTTGGGTGGACATCCTCCACTAACATGGTTTGAAATTTCAAAATAAATAGCTTGGCTAGAACAAGTCAGAATTTTGGGGAAGGTATACAATGTTTTGTATACATTTTCAATAGGTTCACAGATTTCCTTGAAGTCTGTCCATGAAAGCCAGATTAAAAACCCTGGCTGTAAAATAACTAAGAATTTTGTAGCAAGAAAATGGATTATAAAACCCAATTAGATAAAGATGGCTGTATTTGGGCCTCAATCATTACAACAGTGGTCTCATATTTGTTAGCCATTATTTTTCCTCATCTTCAAAAGTGGCTTTGGGAAACAATAATTATGAATTAGAGATACAGAAGCATGCTTCACTTGTGGTATATCAATACTACCCCACATTACAGAAATTCCTAAACAGTCATCTTTTTAAAAAAATACTTTTCTATTTTCTCTACTAAAGAGGTATTATTATTATTTAAATTGAAGTTTAACATTTAAAGGAGTGAGTTTAATTTTATGAAATTGGACACCATTGTTTCTTGCTGTAGACGTTCTTTAAAGTTGCCTCAATGGCCATCAAGGTGAGGAGCAGTGGAAGATATGTAAGTAGATTCAGTGTTTTATGGATTGTCATATAAGTGCTCTAATCATGTAAGTGATCTTCTAGATAACATACAATGAATTTTAAAATAAGAGTGAATTAAAAATCATATTAAATACTTAAAGTTTACATTTTAAGGAAGCTCCTATATACACCTAGTACCCCTTAAGCTCAAAATGTTTTTAAAAATCTAGTTAGAACCTGTAAATAAATAATTTTTTTATTTCTCATTAAATATTAAATCAGAGCTAAGAACTGGAAATGAATAAGAAAAAATATAGCTGATTAGAGATCCCATGTGTATAATTACCCGGTGTAACTCCCTAGTTCTCCAGTTTCCAGAATCTCCCTTTCCATTGTGCGGGCACAAAAAATAACTTTCCTCCCACCTTCTAAATTCTTCTATCTGGGATAATAAATTAATATGAGACAGATTAACAGGAGAAAATGTCCAAAATTTATTACAGATGTACATTTGGGATGCCAAAAGAATGAGGTTACATGCCATTTTGGACAAAGGAGAAGAGATGCAGGGATTTCAAAGGACAAGGAGACAATTCACAGGTAGAGGAGAAAGAGCAAGCATGTGGTAAACAAATTCTTGCTGGGCTACCCAGAAACAATGGGTACCAAGGGAAGTCTATTAAAACAGGCATTGCTATATTTCTCCCTGTCTGCTATATTTTATATTATAATGCTAAGGTGATGTTCCCTTACTTTAAGCAGGTTTTCCTGTCTGAATTCCTTTAGGCAGGTAAAGGGGGAGAGTCAAGGTTCTTTTTGAGTCTTTTTTTTTTTTCTTAATAACCAGCTTAAAATTAATACTACAAAAGGCATATTTTGGGTGGTAAAACTTAATTCCCGCACACTACTAATAGGCAAATGAAATAAGCTGAACCCTCTTCTCCAAGGAAGTGTACTTAATTTTTCTAAAGACTTATAAGAGGGAAGGTTTACAACTTTTTGATGATAATCGCCATTATTTTACGTTGTCTGTGCCTGACTCAAGTCTCAATCCCTTTGTGCTTTCTTATTGCTGCTTCTGGATGCGTCTTTGCTCTCCACATCCTTTTGCCACGTGTTTAAACATGGTTCTTTTCCAGCTTGCCACAAGTCACCAAGAACTGACAGCTGTATATGTAACAGATTATTACCAACAATGTGTAGAAGTTAAACAGTGGTTTAAGCACACACAAAAAAGAAGTAACTTAAAACTGATTTTTAGCAGCCATTGATTTTTTAATAAAGTTCAAAGATCATTGTCTTCGAGAGTCATACTGTAGGTCCCCCTTCCCCTGAGCCCAGTCTGCTAACAGTTCTCCCCTTGGCTCTCCAATGAGATTTGCCCTACATGCTTTTCTATAAATCTTGTGGCCCAGACTCCCCTTCTTTCAAGCTCACAGATGATAGAAAATTTCTCTTATACAGACAACTTTGTCTCAACACTTATCTCAACCCTTCTCTTATAAGACTAGCCTACAGACTTCTCTTCTATAACCAAAATGCCGCCTCATGTTTTTCCCAAATAGCAGTATCCTCTGAAGCCTTTTAGAATACAGCGATAGCTGCTTTTAAAATTTTGGAATCGTTTCTTCTTTTGTTCCCCTACTCAAAATAGAATGATTAAAACATAAAAGGACTAACAATAAATATCAAAGTTCTTCCTCTGAAATGTCAATGATCAATCAAGTCAGGCATTATTAGACGAAAGTATTTATTCTCTATACCAGTGCGGTCACATCAAAACTATGAAATAGCAACAAAAGCAAGCCATATATATAATTTTAAATTTCCTAGTAGAAAAAAAAAAAGAAATTAATTTTAATAACCCAATACTCCTGACTTTATTTCAACATACTATCAAGATAAAAAAATAATAAGATTTTACATTTTGTTTTTCACAGAAGCTCAAAAATTTGCATAATTCAATTCAGAGTAGCTACATTTCAGGTGCTCAATGCCAAATGTGGGCAGGATGCATTCTTTTAGACAAAACAGTTAAATACAAGAACACATAACACTAATAGAGTTCTTAGGATTTTTTGATTACATACGGCTAAAAATTTTTTAAGAGAGAAAAGAATACCATTTATTTCATCTTAATGTCTATCAAGATTTTGTTCTAACCCCAAACTTTTAAAAAGTTTTCATTATACTCTTTTTCCTCTTTTTAAATACTGCTTTCTAAAGCTCTTCCCCACTATGATTCCTAAATTATGACTGTTGGATAAAGTCTGGCATATTAGCATTATTCTTATATTTTCTAACAGGGAACCTCTAACAATTTCTTGAACCACAGAAAACATAGGATGACCAATTTAGTTTTAGATTTAAGACAGGAGTCAAGTTGAAGCTGGCACACCTGCAAGAGGTGTGTCAGAATATATGTATTTAATGTCCCGAGTCAGCTTTTCAAAGTTCTTAAATATCACTGTGAAGATGTTCAGTACTGCTGATCTCACAGATTAGTCTTCAAATTCCAAATACTAGTTGTTAATAATAATAGCTTTAAAACAATGACAAAAAATATTAGAAGTGAGCATTGGATATCAGTGCAGGACAATGTCCATTCAAGTCAGTGTTCAACTTTGAACAGAAGCTATGTGTTTTCTGAGAGGGTATGTTTTGTCTCTAATAAATGAATTTCAAAAATAGTATCTCTTTATATGGTTTAAAATCTAGTGTGGTAGGCAGATAAATCAACAAAACGATGAAATATGGTAAGGTATATGAGTAATAGAAGTATGCATAGAAAAATGCTACCTAACTGGGACTAAAAAAGTGATGAAGGTTCCTGAAGGTGAGATTTTTTTACATATTTGTAGGAGAATTTATTTATTTATTTAAAAAAATATTGTGGTTAATAATAAGGTGGTTAATAGAAAAACAATAATGGCATACCATTAACTGTACAGGTTTATAGTGTACCATTTGAGAAGTTTGAACATATGACTTTTTTTTTGCAAAACCATAACTATAAACATAACTATAATAAAAATAATGAGCATATTTATACTTCTTGAAATTTCCCTGTGTTTCTTTGTAATTTCACTCTTGCTGCTCTTTCACTGATACATTTTCTGTCACTATGGATTAGCTTATATCTTCTAGAATGTTACATTAATGAAATCAAACATTATTTATTCTTTGTCTAGATTTTTTTTCATTCAGTCTGCTTTTGAGATTTATCCAACTTGTTGCAAGTACTAATAGCCCCTTCCTTTTTATTGCTGAGGAGTATTTCTTATAAAGATAGACCACAGTGTGTCTATTCACCTGTTGATGAGTATCAGTGAAAAAATTTCAATTTTCTGGCTGTTATACGCAAAGCTGCTATAAACATTCATGTACAAATCTTTCCAAGATATGTTGCTTCCATTTCTTTGGAGTGTATACCTAGGAGTAGAATGGCCTTGGTAAGTACGTGTTTAAAGTTTTAAGACACTGCCAAACTATTTTCCAAGGTGACTGTACCATTTTACATTCTCACTAGCAGTGTTTACAAGTCTCCTTTAATTCATACCTTTGCCAACACTCAATATGGTTAGTCTTTTTCAATTTTAGCCATTCTAATAGATGAGTAGTGATTTCTTATGGCTTTAATTTGTATTTCCCAAAGGGTTACTGATGTTGATTATCTTTTCAAGTGCTTATTTATCATCCTAATAGCATCTCTGGTGATTGGTCAAAAATTTACCTATTTTTATTGTTATTATTTTATTTTCTTTTTACTGAGTTATGAGAGTTTTTCATATATTCTAGGTACAAGCATGGATTCTGGGTATAAGCCTAGATTCTGGATCAGATATGTGATGTGCAGAAATTTTCTCCCAGACTGTGGTGGTTCTTTCATTATCCTAACTCTCTCTCAAAGAGCAAAAGTTCTTAATTTTGATGGAATCAAATTCATTAACATTACTTAGAGCCTAATGGGGAAGAGAGTTAAGTAAATAAACAATTACAATAACGTGATAATCAGTATAATAGAGATGTAGGAGGCATAGAGAAGTAGAACTCGATTTAGACTTAGTAATAACACTTCCTGGAGGAAGAGATGCTTGAGGAGCAGCTAGCTGAGTAAAGCTAGAAATGGAGTTGCAGACAAAAGAGACCATGTGTACAGACTTTGTGCTATGAAAGAGTATGGTATATTTAACTATAAACATCTGTATGACTGGAGCATAATCTACATGTGAGGACAAAATAGAAAATGAAATTAGGCTGAAAAATGAGAAAGCAAATTAGTTATGAAGGAGCCTGTGCATTATGTTAAAGAATTATGATAATGATAATCATTTGGATAAGATATGCATGTTAAAAAAGGATCATTCTGGAATTTTTGCTCAAAATGAATGGGGAATGAGAGGGATTTTGGAGACTGAAAGAGCAGATAAGTATAAGAACAATCCAGGACAAAACTAATGATGCCTAGGGCACAGAGAAGATGAATAGATTGGAGTGATTGGGAAATCAAATCAGCAGGATTGCGTTATCACTGAATATTTCCTGAGAGACTGTGAAAGGAGTTAAGCATGAAATTTGGCGAAAAGAGTTGTTAAACCTGAACAGTATCAATGATGTAGCTGAGGAGTAGAGCTGCACAGTTTGAAATTTTGTCATTTGTTTATATGTTCCTGACGAACTAGTGGAGTGGGATCAGTGAGATGGCTGGTAGATAAAGAACTCAGTAGATTGTAATAACCACTAGTATTCCAGGAATAGATGAAGCCCACTGTATTAAAAATATGGCCTGATATGTTTTGCAAATCAAAGATTATTTGGAATTTAAATAATATGTTCTCTTTGTATTAGTATCTTAATTAGTATCTCCTATATTCATATGTAAGTCTATGTATTAAATCAACGCCAATCTCAGGTGAGACAATACATTTAGTAAGTGATTTGGACTATTCCAGTTGGAGTTCTAGTAGTTGGAGGGAAGGGAAATGACATTTTTTTCTTCAAAGGTCATTACAGATAAGTCAGAATGACAGGCAAATTTAATGTGTTCAGTTGGCAATTGTTAAATCCAAAAGATCAGCCCAGCTTAAGTAGTATTTCCAGATTCCACGATGGTTAGTATTGAAGAAACAAAAGCTTTCAGGAAGAGGCTATCCTTAAAACAGTGTGAGAAACCCGGAACAAACAGCCAATGTAATGAAATGTAAGGATATAGGCGAAATGTTTAAATGTGTCTGTGGTAGATACAATCCCAAAATGGAGCTTATTGATCAACCAAGGGCCTGTTTGGTAAGTTCTACTTATATATTTCCACTAAAGGTCAGAATTGTTTTTCAAAGTACAAGGGGCCCAACTATGCATAGGTAGAGAAGAAAGAAAGCATGACTGGAGTGAGAGACTGGGGAATAAAAAACAAGGCCAATTAAGAGTCACAAGGGGATCAATTAGCTTTTTACCACACAAATGCAAGGTAGAAAAATGAGTAAAGTTAAGTGGTTAGGGGAGAAAAGGAGAAATATTTTCAGTCTTTTAGTAAATGATCATCACTACTGCTGAAAGATGAGAATTGGGTCCAGAAACCCTGGAGGAGGTATTTTAAATTATGAAACAAGGAAATACAGAGTCCAGTCAGGATTTATAAAGTTACAAAGATTTGCTCTACTTCACAAGAACAAGCCAGAGAGATTTTTTTTAATTAGTTAAAAAACAAAACAAAACAAAAATACTTGAGAGCTGAGGACACAAATAAACTTTAATAAACTTAAAAAATCCAAAGGTAATGATAACTTCTAAGAGAAAAGAGAATGCAGCTCCTTTCATTTATACAGAACAGTTTATGGAGCATCAAGTAACTTTTTACTACTTGAACGCACCAAAAACAGGGGTAATGGGAGATCAGCCAATGTTTAATGGCTGTGTGTAGGCTGGAAAGTAGATTACGATCTCATGGAACTCCGGTCATAGAGTGAGTCGTATCCACTCTTCTAACTCTGTTCCAAAGGCCTTAATTAAGTGCTCAAAAGTAATATGTGAAAGGCAAGGAGTGAGACAGGATTGCTAAAGCAATCCCTTTGAGGATTCCAGGCCTTCATCAAGTGTACTACTGCAGCCCTCTCAAGGCTGGGGGCAAGGCAACAGTGTGGAGGGAGTTCTACTGAGGCACAGAAAGGCAAGACTTGGGAGTAAAGAGAACAACTCCGAGACATGCTGGAAGCAGGCTTTTGAGCTAAAAGAGTAGGAGATACTTTAGTGGGTGAGCTATCAGCTACAAAGTGATCTCCAGAGTGTTGCCAGTGCTAAGAATACAAACACATTTTAAAGAAATGGTGAACTGAATAATGAAAGTGTTAAAGTCCAGACTCAGCAAATCTAAAGATTCAGTAGACTCATCTTCCAAACAAGAAGCCTGATAGAACAAGTGCAAGATATTTTTTAAGGTAGATATTTACTGTTCTCTTTTATGTAATATCTAGCATAATAGAAATTATGAGCCATAGTCAAAAGAGAAAACAGTGGCAAACACAGAAATAGACCAGATGTTGGAATTATCTGAAAAAGACTTTAAAATCATTGTGACATTACATTCCAGGATCTGTAGAAAAAGTAGACAACATGGGAATGTTAAAAATAGAAATACTAGAAATAAAATATTAAGCATAAAAAGTTCATTTGATAAGATTATCAGCAATTTGGACACAGCAGAGGAAGTAATCCATAAACTTGAGACAGGTCAATAACAATTATGCAAACTAAATATAGAGATAAAGAAAAGGGACAGATGGAAAAGTTTCTGATATCTGCAGGACAATATCTAATGACCTAACATACTTGTACTTGGAACCCAAGGATAGGAACTAAAAAGGGAATAGAAGAAATATTTGAAGAGATAAATCTCTAAAACTAACTGACGATATTAATACATATATTCAAGAAACTCAGTGAATCCTAAAAAGCATAAATTCAAAGAAAATCAAATTTAGAGAATCATAGCAAAAAATCTTAACCAGTCAGGGGAAAGATATGTATTACATTCAGGGGAACAGTGATAAAAAAAAAAATCACTAGTGATTTTATATCAGGAACATTGGATGCCATAGAAAGTGGATGATATTTTTGAGTATTCTAAGAATATAAGAATTTTACAATTTAAATTCTTATCTGGGGCGGGGGGGGGGGATCTAAAATTTCAGGGCAAAATAAACTATTTTAGAACAGACAAAGCTGAGGCAAATTCATCTCCAGAACATCTCTAGCAGAAATTCTACAAGTTCTTCAAGCTAATGTGAAATGATGCCAGAGTCTTGATACATGAATAACATATGAAAGTTTTTTATTACCATATCTTACATGTATCCTATATTATATCTACTATAGCTATATACAGTTTTTAAAAGATCATTGACAAAGTGAATATAGTAACAGTATATTTTGGTTTTATAACACATGTAGGAGTAAAATATTGTGACAAGGCACAAAGTATAGGAGGGAATGTAAGTTACGTGTTTGCAGTGTTCTTATATTTCTTTAAGTAGTATTTTATTATTTGAAGGTAAACATTAAAATTGAGTTTTAATGTAAAAAGGAAATATACGTGAAAACAATGTAAACATGTGGATTTTTAGAAAAATAAGACTTCAATACAAAGAATACTACAGGGATACAAAGACACATTCATGGTGGTGAAGTCTTCATCATTTAAGAGATATAACAGTTCTATATCCATGCAGCTACTAACAGAGCCTTAAAACCACAAAGCAATATTTGGCAGATTAAGTAGAGAAATAGATAAATCCACAGTAAATAATTGCTAGAAGAACAGACAGGAAATTAGGAAAACTGTAGAAGTTCTGAATAACACAATCTACAAACTTGATCTAATGGAGTAATAGAATATGATATCCATCAACTAAAAGTACAGATTTTTTTTAACTAGGAAAAGAGCATTCAGCAAGATAGACCAATCATGTGGTAGCACATAAACAATGTCTCAATTTCAAAAGCTCGGAAACATTATATGTTCTATGACCAGAGAATAAAATTCATTGACAGAAAAAAATACCTGGAAAAATGCAAAATATATTTAGAAATTAAGTAATTCACTACTAAATAAGCCATGAATCATTGGAAAATCAGGAGAAAATGAGAAATATGAGAAAAATGAGAACACAATCTATCAAAATTTGTAGGATGCATCCAAAACACCAGTAAAATAAAAATTTATAACATGATGATTTGCCTATATAGAAAAGAAGAAAGATGTACAGTGAATATAGCTAAGCTTTCACATTAAGAAGCAAAAGTGAATACAAAATTAAACTCAATTTAAGACAGAAAGAAATATATAAAAACAAATTAATGAATATGGAAGATAAACAATAGAGAAAATAAAAGTTCTTTTATAGTGATTAATAAATCTGATAAACCTCTAAAAAAATGAGAAATATAAATTACCCAATATCATTGAAACATGGGACACAATTGTTACAGACTTAAAAACATTAAAAACATTATAAAGGGATAATTTAAATAACTTTATCCGTTCTTAATAGGGAACAATTTGCCCAGAGGGCAAACTTGGCAATATATCTGAAAATAGTTTGATTGTCACACCACATGGAGAAGTGCAACTAGCATCTTGTGGATATAGGCCAAAGATGCGCTAAAGAATATCCTATAAACACAGACATCTCCCACATCTATCCAGCCCCCAGTGCCCATGATGTTGAAGTTGAGAAGCTCTGCTTTAATAAATTCAATAACATAAATAAATCAATGAATTTCTTGAAAACTACAGCTTACTAAAATTGACAAATAAAATAATAGAAAAGCCTATGTAGCCCTATATGTATAAAGGAAATTTAAATTTTTCTTAAAGCCTCACAAAGAAAACTGAAATCTCAGATGGCTTTACCAGCAGATTGTAACAGATATTAAATGAATAAATAAAACCAGTCTTAAATAAGTTATTTCAAAAAGTAGACGAAGGAACACTTCCAAACTCATTTTATGAAGAAGCATCATTTAGATATCAAAACTTGATAAATATAGTACCTGAAAACAAAATTACAGACCAATATCTCCCGTGATCATAGATGTGAAATTTGTTAATATTAGCAAATTTCATGCAGGAATACATAAAAGAATAATGCTAGTAGTTAACATTGAAAATCAATCTATGTAATTCACAAAATAATAGAATATAGAAGAAAAAGTCATGTGATTTAAATAAGCGCAGAAAAGGAGTAATATCAGTATGTCATCTACATGGAATTGTACTGCCACACGTGAACTCTTTCTCATTAATGTCATCATTTATGTGACATTTGCCAACCTCTTTTCATTGGAATATTTTGGAAAACTTATAGAATATTTGGCAGCAGTACCCTGAGTCACAAACACAAATGTAAACAACACGCAGGGAACATTTGAACAGGCTTTAGCACCAAGTGGGTTAATGAATTTAAAACTCAAAGCTGGGTTCATTTCCTGGGATTTCCAAATATAGTAAGCGTTCTCTTGTGTCTTGATGTTTATGTCTCCTGTTGGTTTTGTAAATTTTTCTAATGCTTATTCCAAGTATTCAAATTTTGTTTTAAGTATCATGTTTAAAAGGTTGACATCTTTAAAATATTTTTTTTATAAAATGCATAGTGTCAATTTTATATTTCCAAATATAACTTAATTTTCTTTTTAGAGGAAATGTGTTGCGCCCACCTTTTTCAATTATGGATGCCTGTGTTCTCTAGGTAATTACCTACGTAGTAAACTAATAAAAGGGTACAGAATTCTAATGATTTTAAAAGAAAGAATTCAAGTTGAAAAGGGCAGAAACATGTTGACCATATCTTTTTTTGTAATGCCATAAAATAGCTCCTGGAATGTTAATTGTAAACTATTTTATGCTGATATCATGTAGATTATCTATAAATAATTTTGAACATTGTTATACAGATTATTAAACCTCAATATCTGTGTCCACAGTATCTGAAAACAGATGGCTTAAATATAGCATCAAGTAACAACAAAAATGAAGAAGGATTTCTTCTTAAATATTAAGACCCAAGTGCCAAAAGATGATATGGTTCATAATAATTATCTGCATACTAAATTTTATAATTTTTACAGTGTAGATCACTCTATTTCCTCTTGACACAAATCATTCTAAAGTTTCATTGACCTGTTTTCCATTTGGAACCTCACAAAGAATGTAGGTGAGAAATTACAGCAGTACTTTCTACTATTCTTCTAATTCATCTTTTCACATAATAGCAATAAATTAATTTCTCTTTGACAGTTACCTTAGGAGAGAAATTTTAATCACCATGGTGGTTGTAAACCTGTGAAATTGTTAATAAGATGTATAAGTAGCTTAGCTATCTCTGAGATGTGGCAAATGAGCAGATATATTCTTCCAAAGTGAAAATGTAGCCTTGTAAAAATAGTTTGCCTGTTTTCCAATTAAAATGTTTGAGTTCAAAATTTCTTCATGTATTTTTAAGTTATGTAGATGTTCTTCTTTTGTTATAGTGTTTTATTAACCTTTAAAAGTTTTTCACAACAATTTGAAGTGAGAAGATACCTATCTTGTGCAGAAGACAAGGGACCTACAATTTGTGTTTATCAGAAACTTTAAAAAGTAATTTTATCCCAGACCACATTACCAGAAATATCATAGGTGAGCAATAAATAGTTGTTGCATGAATATAAAAAAAAAAAATATTTTATTGTCATTCAAACCATATGTATACTGTCCAGTTAAACGATACTGAAGCCTGAGATATGGAACACTAACCAACTAGCTCCACTCATCATTACTTAGTCTTTTGTTATTACTAATCATTCCCATTTATGTTGGTTTATTTACTATCTACTCTCTCACCAACAGTATCCATTCTTTGTTCCCTCTCCTCACCCTGCCACATTTTACTGGACTGAGCTCTTGCTAAACATTTGAACTTCTCTATGACTCATGAAGGATATTTTTTAAAAATGAAGGAAGTAAAGAACCAATTACAAACTGTGGAATGATAATAAGACTTACTATATAATTACATACTAATTAATAGCCACTAAGGAAATTCATTAAAGTGAATCGCCTGGTCTTACTCCAGTGCTATTTTGATAGATAACACCCATATTATAAAGGCAGAGAAAAGGAGCGCTATCTTCCCCTCCTTAATTGGAAGACCCAACATCTGGTAAACACTTTTTCTCCTCCGTTTTCTCTACCTCCCAGTGGAAAAAGGACTGTTTGTTACAAGGACACTGATTTTAGATTAAAAATTCACATAATTGTAATTAAAATTTCTTAGTTTTCTACTGTCCTCCTCACCCATGTTCTTCCACCTCTCAATCTCTTCTTGTGCTATAGCTTACAGACTATAAATCAACATATTGATACCTATATAGAACTGAAATGTTCTCATAAATTATTTAAATTTATATTCACATGTTTGTTTACATCAAAAAATTAATACGTTAACCAATATCACAACATTTTGGTACAGTAGAAATGCCTTGAAAATGCCTTCCTTGCAATGACTTACCTTGGATGTGTGCAAACTTTGTAATCAGTAGTAATGATAGTATTGCAAAATAATATTTTTTACTCATATTTACATTAATATGAAATAAAATTTATGTCAGAATAAAAAGTATATAGTCAGTGATAAGTATTTTATTAGAAAAATGCAAAGTAATATAAACATGAAATAATAATGGTAACATCATGACATGTGTCTGAGGAGAGAGATGGGACACCTGCGTACTGACAAAGCACCAGAGTCTTTTCATATGACATTGCATACTTGAAACAGGTATACTTTTCACATGTCACACAATATTTATGAATGAAGTGTAGGAGTCAGTGATGACAGTTCTATAGAAACATTTAAGAGGATTGAAATTCTGCAGAGGAGCTTTATCCATATCATTTTACTGTTCTAGCTGAGCTTCCCCTGAGGATTTGATTTACCTATTAGATTTGGTTTTCTAATTGTCTCTAAAAGGAAAGAGAGTTTTTTGTTTCACTACGGCTGGTCTATAGCTTAGGTGTATGATGCTCTTGCTGTATAAAGTAGTAAGATGTATTGGAGTTTAATGAGTGTTGTTTTTTTTTCAGTTAGGAGAGCACAGGCCAATTACTTGGATTGAACCACACTCAACTGAATAGATTTAATCCCTGGAATCAGTACTGGTAAATCTACTGGGAAGACCCACCAAAATTATTTTATCAATTACAGAATTGCATATGATTTAATGTAGACCATAATAAACTCCAGATATAGAGGATGTCATAACTTAATTAACAAGCAATATAGTTAAATGTCATTTTCAAATGAAACTATTGATAAAATTTCAGTAGCATATGTAGTTAAAGCTTTCCTGTCCTGATACAGGTATCATTTACATTAATTCAGTCTCTCTCTCTCTCTCTCTCTCTCTCTCTCTCTCTCTCTCTCTCACACACACACACACACACACACACACACACATACATACACTACACATAAATGTATAAGCAGACACACAAACACACAGTCTTAATATTTAAGAAATATGAAAAAGATATGGAAAGACTGAAATTAGCTGACATATAAAGAAAAAGTCTCAGTCTCATTAGCATATTGCTTTATCAAGTAGTTAATAAATCATCTAGCCTCTAAAAACTTTCCAGAAAAAGAGTTACTTTATAAGTTGTTAGAGAATACATCCGCCTATAGGTATTATTACTGGAAATTTACATCAGAATATTGTGGGTTTTCTTATAATGCCATGTTTACAGATGGTTACAGACTATAACTTGGTTATTTTATTAATAAGGTGATTTTGAAAATTATTGTCTCTTGGATGCATTATAGTTTGAAGACAAGAAAAAAGCAAAAAAAGAGTGGCTATTTTCATGCTTATATCTTCCTGTATAGTGATAAAACAGAATGAGTGAAAGAACAGGGCTGAAGATTCAGACAAATCAGAATCTGAATCCAGATGTGTGTGTGTGTGTGTGTGTGTGTGTGTGTGCGCAAGTGCATGTATGCATGTAGTTCCCTTTCCCCCTTTTCAAGGTTAATGCTGCACTCAATGAGTGCTTGCCTATTAGAGGAGGCATTATAAATATTTAGTTTTTAACATAAACATTGTAATATTTTACTTTTTCTGTGCACATAATGTAGAAATATAATGTATGACTTTAGATGTAAATTTAAAAAAATACCAAGATAACATCTTGTACTGTCCATGAAATACATCATTATCCATCCAGTGGATGGTGATGGCCTTTGAGCCTCTCCTCATCAATCTGCCGTGATTCTATAAGGCTGATTTGTTTTAATGTCTTTAAGAATGGTTTCATTTTAGCATATTTTACTTAATGTGAATATGCATGATGAATTAATTAGTATTTATTATCCATTACTTTAATGGTTTTTCTCTTTTAGTCATCTATAATTCCTCTTTTAGACTTAATTTTTATCATGTTTAGGAAAATGTGTTTTATCAAGTAATAACTGTATGTTGTTTACTAATGAATATAAGGCTTGGATCAGCATACTGACCAGAGTCATAAAAATCAGGTCAAGAATGTCATAACATTCCTAGAGGAATGGGTAGTTAGCTTATGAAAAGAGACATTAGAACAGAGGCATAGTTTATAAATTTGTTCTTCGTACAATAGCCAGTGAAGGAATTTCTTATTACATTTGAATAATCTTTTTCCAGATATTACTGTACTCACAGACTCCAATTAATTTACATGATGCCCAGTCTCTAGATAGTGCTTTCTCATAAAACTTTCTGCAATGATAGAAATGTCCTTTATTTGCACCATCTAACATGCTAGCCATTAGCCACATATGTTTAATGCTTTCTAATGTATAATTTATTAAATGCATATATATCAATATAGTAAAATAATTCAAAAATTGATGTTTTAAATTTTAAATTATGTTTTAACACATAATCTGGACCCATTTCTAAACCTCTGTTCACTTGTTAGCATGAGAAATTATAAGCTAATTGCACCTAACCCAATTTCACATAAACTAAGGAAGATTCAATACTTATAAAAATAAAAGTCCTTTTAAGTTATAGTTGCTCATTTGGACAAAATACTAGGTATTTCAAATGCCTGCCTCCATCTTCATGTCTCTCCCTAAAAAGGTGGTTAGGGACATAGGTGATATGATAAGGCTTATATAACCTTGTGGCAATAAGAGACAGGTAGCACTTACCTAGTAAATTTGGTATGTCTTTTGTCTAGAATATTTTCTGCAAATAATCTTTCATTTGTTTTTCATGTTTTTTTTCTTGCTCTCTCATTATTTTAACTATACTGTTTCCTGTGTCAAAAAAGCATTTCAGGGAATCAGAGTTGGGAGATCTATGAGAAGGCTTTTCATGACTAGAATGGAGAGCAGTACATATGATAAGTAGTTAGATCTGGGACTTGAAGGTTGAGCTAACTGCACTTACAGATAGATTGAGTGTAGTAGGTGGGGTGGTGAGGTTAATTATAGATGACAACAAGAATTTTGCCCTGAGGACAGTTAATTGTAGTACCACCAACTGAAATGGAAAGGTAGGTTTGACTGGTGGTTATGAACTGGGATGAGACAATTTTTTTTTTATCATGTTCATTTTGGCCTACCTATACACCATCAAATAGAGATGTAGGTAGTCTAGAACCTAAAGGAGAGATCAAAGCTAGCTATTCATTGGGTTATTGTGGTGCATGCCCTAAGGTGGCCTCAATGAGTCATTCCTTTGTAAAATCCCCTCCTCAAGAATGTTGGCAGAATTTGTGACTTGCTTCTGACAGACTGTGATAAAGGTGTTGGACTGTCACCCCATTTAGGGTTAAAGACTGTGTGTGTGTGTGTGTGTGTGTGTGTGTGTGTGTGTGTGCACCCTAAATCCAAGTTCTTAGGAAATAACATCTTATTTACAAGCTTAGATGAAATGTCTACCCATAAACTAAATAAATACGTACATATGACTGTCTTACCAGACTGAAGAGAGAAACTGTCTCACTGGTTTTGAATAAGCAAAACCATGCTGTGAACTGCCTAGAGTTAAGGATCACATAGCAGGCAACCAAAGGAGGCCTCTAGGACCTGAGAGCAGCTTCCATCCAACAGCCAGTAAGAAGCTTAGCTGGTAAGTGATACAGCCTCAAGGGAATGAATGCTGCCAAAACCTGGAGGAGTTTAAGAAGCAGATAATTTCTTAGTTGACTTATAGCTCAAGAATACAGCTGAGAACACAGCCAGCCTAGCAGACATGTTGATTGCAGCCTTCTGAGACTAAGTGGAAGACCCAGCTAAGTCTGAACTGCTGACACACAGAAATTGCTAAGCTGCTAAATTTGAGATAATTTGTTATGCAGCAATATGATAATACAGTTGTCATCAACCATAGATGGTGTTTAGTACATAGAACTGGATGAAACTATTTGGAATATAATATTCGGCAACTATTAATCCAACACTCATTACAGATCACTTTTAGTTACTATTTTTTAAAGAATCTAACTGTTGTCTCTAAGCCTAAATCCAAGTTCTCAGGAAAGAACATATTATTTTATAAACTTAGATGAAATGTCTACCCATAAACTAAATACATATAGCCAAAAAGAATTCATCGTGCCTAGAATAAACATGGTGAGGCCTTTACCTGTGTGGGAAAGGGGAGGGAGAGTGTAGTGATCAGAGAAGAATTCTGTGGGCTTGGCAAACACCCGACATTTGTCTGCTCTATCTATCTAACTGAAATAATACAGAAAGATACTTTTTATCTTTATTATTATTTTTTTTATTTCTTGGTAAGTCACTTAAAGGTCTGTACCAATTAGAATACCAGATAGCAGTTTTCTACTACATGACATATTTTTTGAGGAAGTCAGATTCATAAACCATACACACACCTTTGTCATAATACTATATATCTAGAGAGTCTTTGTATTCATGTTTTAAAAATCTGTATGGGAGACTAGACAGTCTCTGACATATAGTATTTTTTATTTTGCTTGAGTATAAGAATAAAGTATACCTACCAGATGAGCTGCTCATATTTCTTCTTCCTTGACCCACAACAAAATGGGCAGTCTTCCTTAATAAAATACACTTGATCTTCCAAGTGGTGGACATTAATAAAACACAGTAACACTCTGAACTTCTTAAGAGGTCAAAGAAAGGATAATCTATTTAACAGGAGGACTGGCTGATATCACAGCCCTATCTCTTTGAAGATTACTGTGATTCTATGTAAGGTTTTCTAGCAATATAATTGGCTCTCTGCCCAAATCTACGTAATTTTCCCCTTGCCCACAATCCAGGAAGGGGCATTTATACGTGACCAAGAAATCTTTGCTTCCTGGCCTCAGTGATATGGTTCCAAAGTGTATTTGTGACTCTAGCTGGATGATTCCAATTTTTTCTTGGGCCAGTGAGTGGCGGAAAGTTTGGACTTGGAATAAGCAGGAACAGTTGATTTAGTTGTGAGTGTCAGGCAGGGTGGAATGCTAGAAGGACTTGGTACTGAGGTTATGCTTTCAGGATGGCCTCAGCAAATTCGATGATGAAGGAGAGGATGCTGGTTTATGGGGAAGTTTGTGTGCTGTTTCAGAGATAGCGGCAGAGGATGTATGGGTTGGTGTCTAATTATTCTTCATCTTATGAAACAAAGATCTTAAAAAAAAAAGGAGATTTCTCTTACTTCGAACTGTCATATATCTTAATTCATTGGTGAAAAATTCTTTTAGTTTCTTTAGAATAAAGATGTTGCATGTAATGAAAGAGGAGGATTATCTCAAATTTTGTCCACCTGGAAATTATTTAGTGTGGGAGCAGTACATTAATTCATTTTCATGATTTTTTTTTGCATGGAATCACAATCAATTAATTTAAATGTTTATTTTAAAATATCAAAGACATATGTGGTAATTAATCAAAAAGTTGCAACATTTTCAGCTTTCGTTTCTAGTTGATGAGATTTCCAGTGCCTTTATAAGTCATAGATTTGAAATTTTTGAAATAAAAATGAAGTTTCATAACTAGAAATGTAAAATAATCTTTAGTTAGAAATTTACCTGAACGAGAGAGGGAGATTAGCAAAATGGTGGCATGGAAATTCTAGCACCCGTCCTCTTTCCCAGAAACATCAATTTGAATAACTATCAAGCAAAAGATACCAGGTGAGGGATTCCAGGCGCCAGGCTCACTTCAGCACTTGCCAGTTCTTGAATATTGAGTAGATGCTTGCACGCGCATGTTCACTGCAGCATTATTCACAGTAGCTGAGACAGAAACAAAGTGTCTCTCCATGAATGAATGGATAAAGAACATATATACAATGAAATATTAGTTAGTTATAGAAAGAAAGGAAATCTTTCCCTTTGCAGCAATCTGAATGGAGCTTTAGGTCGTTATTCTAAGTGAAATAAGTTAGAGAAAGACAAATATGTAAGTTGTTATTTATATGTGGAATCTAAAAAAGCCAAACTCATAGAAATAGGGGGTAGAATAGGGTTTACCAGATGCTAGAAGGAATGGGAGAGATGAGGAGATGTTGGTCAAAGGGTGCAAGCTTCCAGCTAGCTTAAGATGAAGTTCTGGGGATCTAATGTACAACACTAATTATAGTGTCTACAATTAACCATATTGTATTATATGGCAACTAAAGTGTGATAGTACTAGACAAGAAACTGCTGAGTCATTCTCTTAAGCTAAATTACCAGGTGATTCTGCCCCTTCGAAGAACACTAAAAGTTTAGTACTCAAGTAGAAGAAAAATGTGGTCAATAATGTTTGCATTGAATAATGTCCTACACCCTACACTGAGGGCTTTGCATACTTAAAGTTCTGTACTGTAAGTATCTTAACCTAGGCATTGTTTCCCAAAGCTTGATTACATTTCACTTTGTTTGGCTATTATGACAATTTATAAATTATCTAACTGAAGTGGCGTTTTCATCATTTTGTTCTTCTCTAGTCAATACTAATAGTCTAAGTCACCACAGAAAATTGACCTTTATATCCTTCAAGACATATTAATTATATAGTTGATTCATAACTTAGAATTCATTTTAGACATTTACATTCTTAATAAACCTATGCTAGACTGCTCGCTAGGTTTTTAGCTAGAGCAGTTTCAGGTGTGAGATGTCATTCGTCCCTACAGTATCATTTTAAAATCTAAGTCATGGAAGTGTGATATATCCCTGCAATTGTCATTTTTAAAGAAAATAAAGGATCTCTTCTCTTGCAAATGCATTGTTAATATCTGTAAATTATAATCAAAATTATATATTCATTATGCTTAACTACTTAGTGTTGAGTAGAATGTTTTAATTTAGTAATCTTTCATGCATTAGATTACCACTTATAACACCCAGTTAAAGTGTAAAATTCCTGTGTCACTTGCGCATTGGTTGTTTAAAGCTCATAATGCTTTGTGTAAGTTTTTCAAAGTGAGCCATTTTGATATTAACGTTCTTCTGTGGGTTTCCTAAGTTTTTAAAATAATTTTAATATAATACAATTAAGAAGGATTGTCTACCTTTACTGAGCCATCATTCTCCTTTTATTTGTGGCTTAGTAAATAAAGTCAGAAAATAAAAGAACATAAATTTTTATGATACCAAGAATATGTCAATTATTTTTCTTAGAAAAAATATAAATTGGGATTTTTAGGCAAACAGATTTAGCTTCATCAGTATAAACACTATACATAGCTTCATCAAGATTCTGAGATCAATTCATCTGAGTTTAATTATGTTGTAGACATTATTATTTTCCGTAAAATGACACTTATCTTACAAAGAAGATATAATATTTCTACCTGAAAGCACATAAAACTTATTTCTTCTTGATTAATTATTTTGTCTTTAAACTTAATGAATGACTAGTCATTCAAACTACTAAATTGTAGGTTCTTTGTGAATTTCTAGTTATATCTGTGACCTACCTTGATAGAATGATTCTGTAATGTCTTCTTGTTGTATAAACTGTCAAGCTGTAAAGTTGGTAGCCTTTTAAATAAATAAGTAAGATGTAATAATGGTCTGAAATCATGTTCTAAGTTGATACGAGGTAATGAATAATGAATAACTAAATATTTTACTCTTTGCTTATGTTTTGTTTTAACTAGATAAACTATTATACAGTGATGGTGCAGAGTTGTTCCTACATTGTACTCTAGTCAGATTAGGATTAGAAGGAAAAAAAATTTTTTTAATTGAAAATAACTTTAACTCTTTTAAAAGTGCTGGAGCTGTTGGTAGTTGTATAAATCCATGTGGAATTTGGTGCAGATATTCAGGTTTCAAGACATATCTTGAATGAAAGAAAGGAAAAATCTTTAGTTTTTAAGATAATCTTGTTTGGGATTAGGCTAAATAACACCAGGATGTCTGTCTGTCTACAGTGTTCCTTTATAATATGTATTTTTAAATTACAATATAGGAATAAAATAAACATGGTTTTAACTAAATATCTTAAGTATTTTTCAAACTAGGCTTTACAGGTGTTGGTTAAATTGTGTTTTTGTGGAATTAAAGAGAAAGAAGATGTAAAATTAGGCCGCTAGTTTAATTTTTATCTTTTAGACTAGAGATTTGTGGCAATTTTATTCTATCGCAGAAAAGTTTCTTTCCATTCTTCCTTCGCTCCCTTTTTTCCTTTCCCCCTCCCCCTCCTTCCCTCCCTCTTTCCTCCTCTTCTTCCTTCTTTTCTTCTTTTCTTCTTTTTCTTCTTTTGGCAGAATTAACACAAAGGGGGAAATGAGTTGAGTAAAAGAGATGAAAAATGCTCTTAATACCACAAAGACTTTCGATGATCAAACAACAATCTTAAAGCTACAAAGAGATTTGTTAATTCCTTCACTCATGCATTAAAACTGTTTGTGAGATAACAGTGGTCTATTCTAAATATCATTAGTGTCACCCTGCCTATCATTCTCACTGTAAAACTCTTTATCCAATTTCACAGATGACAATTTCCACTTTGTAAACCATTGGTTATCAATTAAAAGAAATCATCCAGAACTAACACTTTGCCTAGTATAATTGATATTTATATATATATAGTTTACTCCCTATTCGATGAAGTGATCTGCATCAAAGAATGGAGTATGTACTCCAAATCATACCCTTGGTGTACCCATAACCAATTTTTACTATCATTGTAGTCATCTAGAAGAAAGGGGCATAAAATAATATTTCTCACCTTTAGATCATCAGTCATCATGTTGCAAATCATACTGTTTCACTAAACAAGGAATTCTAAATTCTCCAACTTTCTATACAAGGTCATTTCTGGATATATGAAAAAAGAACAATTAAGAATAGTAAATGCATAATGATAAAGTTATTAAAGGTTAGCTCTTTATTTTATAGTTTATAACATATTCCAACTCTTAATTCACTTGTTCCAAAAGCATATACCAAATTATTATATCGTAGTAAAATATGTATACTAAATCTTGCTTAAAGATTTGTTTTTAAATTCTAAATAAGGGATTGTAAGCTGACAGGGTCCTTGCAATCTGTGAGGTCAACCAAGGGTTGCCTCGCCTAAAAAATAAAAATATATATATAAAATAAATAATAAGTAAATAAATACATAAATGTTATAGCTTCTCAATTGGATATGGAATTACTTTAAACCAATGGTTCTCAACTGGAGATGATTCTTCCCTTTCAAGGGTCAATTGACAATGCCTAGAGACATTTTTGTTTGTCGGGACTTAGAGTGTGCTACTGGCATCTAGTAGGAAGAGGCCAGGGATTCAGCTACTAAACATCATACAATGCATAGAATGCTCTTTACAGTAAAAACTTATCTGGCCTCAAATATTAATATTGCTGAGGTTAGGAAACTGATATAAACAAATATGCATTGAGCACACTTCCTATGTGCTCGATATTGTGCTTAGACACGGTTGGGGATACATAATATGCCAGACAATCAGTACACTCAGGAAACTTGAAATCTCAGAGAAGAATTGAGCTGAAAGTCCAAATAATGTAGATAATAATGATAGCATTGATTAGTATTTCACAAAAAGACAAAATAAAAAGCCATAAAGGCTCAGTGGAGCCCAATTCTCATTTGCTTGCAAAATAAGTAGTTTTACAAAGATTGCAGTAGTAATGTATTTTTTTACACTTTCCCAAAGTAGATAATTTCTGTACATGGTTACAAAATACGAAATGTATAGAAGAGTACTCATTTGAAAACAAATTATCCTCTCTTCCCTTATCACCTTAATTACTACTTCCTTTTCTCAAAAGCAATGCTATTTCTATTTTGATAACCAAGGTATGCTATTTCTTTAAAATACATATATCTCACATTGTATGGATCTGTTATAATTTAGTCAGACCACTATCGATGAATATTTAGATTATTTTAATTTTCTATGATTGCTAAAAATGCTGAGATGAATATAGTCTTTTATATACCTGACTGTATATCTGAAGGATAACTACAAGTAGAATTTTTTTAGAATTTATGTGAAATTTTTATTTTGAGAAACATTTTCAAAATTGCCCCAGCTTCCAAGATGACCCCCAATTATTTTTTCTCCTGAAATATATGGTCCTGTATAGCCCCCACTCACATTGAATAGTGGTGACCTAAATGACCAATAGGATATTGAGAAAATGATATGTGACTGCACAATCCAAGTTATAAAAGGAGTCAGAGCTTCCACCTTGCTTCCTTTTGGGTCTCTGGCTCTAGGGGAATCAGCTGTCATGACATGAAGACATTCAGGCAGCCCTGGGAGAGGCTTGTAGTAGAGGAGCTGAAAATTCCCACCAACAGTCAGCACCACATTGCTAGTGTGGGAGCTAAAACAAAACAAAACAAAAAGCTTTTCTCTCATTTTCTAAATTCTTCTAGCTGGGCTAATACTTAAATTAACAGAAACGGTTTATAGGAAACAATGTCTAAAGCTGATTACAGATGTGCATGCCAGGAGGTGTGAAAAGATAAGGTACTCCAACCAAATGTATTGGGAAGATGAGCTTTATATGTCATTTTGGACAAAAGAGAAAGGGGCAGGGGACCCCAGATTTCAAAGGAAAGGCAATTTACAAGTAATTGAGAAAAGAGCAGAACACACCTGGCAGGCAAATTAAGCTAGGTAACCTAGAAACAATGGGATATAGGGGGTGATCTAGGTAACAGGCTCCTGCTTGGAGTCTTCTTCTATCTACATTCTTAATTCAAATTAGAGCAGGACTTTCCATCTAAATTCTTGGGCAGAAAAGGGGTAGGGGTCAAACATTCTTTGTGAGTCTTTCAATTCCTAATAACCAGCTAAAAATCAATATTCCAAAAGGCAGTTTTAGGGTGGCAAAACTTTGGTCCCCTTCGCTGGCTAAGTGTGTGAACCACTTTTAAGGGTGGATCATTCAGCCCTAGTCAAGCTGTAACATGACTGCAGCCCTGACTAACATTTTGGTTGCAGCCTCATAAGGGATCCTGAGCCAGAACTTTCCAGTCCAAGTCACTCTCAAATTTCTGACCCAGAGAAACCGTCAGAGAAAATTAGTGTTTATTGTTATTTTAAGCTTCTAAGTCTTGGGGTAATTTGTTATCTAGAAATAAATAAATAATACCTTCTTTATGGAAGTTTTTCCAATTTATACTATCAATAGCAGTGTATGAGAATACCTTGCTAGTATCTACACTCTCTAATACAGTTCGGTATATATATATTTTTTTAATGCTTGCCAATGAAATAAGTAAATAATACATGTCATTGTCAGTTGAATTGCATTTTCTTAGTGCGATTGAGCATGTTTTTATTTATTTAGGAATTATGTAATTCAGTATGGTATCTCTGCATATCCTTTGCTCATTTTTCTATTGGGTTGTTGGTTGTTTTCTTATTTATTTTTAGGAATTCATCATATATTGAGATAATTTATAATTTGTGACAAATGTTTTCCCCTTCTTTTTAAAAGTGATTTTTAATACAAAGACGTTTAAAAATCTTTTTGTAGTCAAATTTTTCAACATTAAAAAAAGTGGTTTCTGGGCTTTGTGCCATATTTATAAAACTCATCCCATTTCTGAGATGGCTTAAAAATCCTAGCATAGTTTTCTGGTATTTAAGTTTCTTTTTTTATATTTAAATACTTAATTCATCTAGAGTTTATTTTGTTTTAAGGTGTAAGATTCTGCTTAACTTTATTTTCTTTTTCCAAATGGTTATTCAGTTGTTGAGATATCAATAATTATGAACTAATCTTTCTCCTAATTTGAAATTATGTTTTATACTAAATTATATTTGTATTTGGATCAATTTCTTGTCCTTCTAGTATATTCCATTGGTTGAGCTCTTTATGTTATGCTAACATAGAGTTACATTGTTGTTTTTATGATATACTAAATTTTAGAATGATTTAGACTATTATTCATTTCAATATTTATTGAGCATTTGCTGTATACCAGATATTATTCTCAACATTCAGGAAAAAGAGAGTGTTTCTATCTTCATGGAAATGTACCTGATAGTGGAGAAGACAGTCAGCAACCCAAAACAAGTCAATCTATGATATGAAGAAAATAAAGCAGTATAAATGCCTACATTTCATACTGGATTTTCAGTGACAGTTTTTCTGAAGAGGTAACATTTGATGAGAATAGAAGGAATGTGAGTCCATAGAGAAGAGCGTTGTTGGCAGATGGAACAATGAGTGCAAAGGCTGATTGGCAGGAGCTTGGAAAGCATACGTGAAGAACATGACTGGAGAAAAGTGGAAAAGTAGAAAAAGTAGAAAAGTGAATAAGTAGGGCAGTTGTAGAAAGTGTGGCCAGAGAATGATCCAGGTCCTAGAATGCTTTTTAGACCATGTTAAGAATTTTGGATTGTATTTTAAGTGTGGAAAAGCCAGTGGAGAAGGTGAATGATGAGATGGGCCCTGATTGATGCTGTCAAAAGAATACTGGTTTTCGAGACTAGATTAACAGGTGGGAGGATAATGAGGGAGAAGAGGGCAAGAATGGAAGCGGGTAGTCCAGTTAGGCTATTTCAGTAGCCCAAGTGAGAGATGTTGCTCGGGCCAGCTTCAGAGGTGACAAAGGTAATCCGAATCCAATAAAAACTTGTGGAAAAACTGGCGTAATTTGCCTTACAATCAGCTCACCTTACTAGAAAAGAAAAAATTGTGGTTTAATTTTAGTTGACATCACATTATAATTGTAAATTAATACAGGGAAAATTAACACCTTTGTGTTCTTTAATACCATTTAAACTCAGAAATATAGCACACATTTTCTATTGATTTTTGTCCACAGTAGAACTTTTTCTTTATACATATCTTTCACATTCCTCGTTCCTTTTTGGTCTCTTATGTTGCTCTTGCACTTGGAGCCATATCCTTTATAATATCCTCTAACTGGTCGTGAACCAAAATCAACTGCCAGATATGTGAATGAACATGTCTTCAGATTATTCCTGCCCTGAGATTTGAAGCCTTCTCACTGAAGACACTGTGGAGCAGAGAACAGCCATCCCTGCTATGCTCTGTCCAAATCTCTGACCCTCAAAATGTATGAAGACAATAAATAGTTGTTTGGAGCAATTTGTTACACAGCTATAACTAAAACAGAAGCTGCATTCTCTCTCTTCAGGTTTTAGAAGTCAATAAGTAGAAGTGAATCCTTCTTATCAACAATTTTTATTGAAGTCTATAACATCAGAAAAATACACCAAACATAAATATACATATCAGTGCATTATCACAAATGAATCCTTGAGTAACCAACATCCAGGAAAAGAAGCAGTGTTGGAAAATAATTTGTCTATGTGTTTCGCCATTAATTCTTCTACCAAATGATATACAGGATTGTTCTCACTACCTGCCACTTACCCTTTCTCCTTATTATAAACAAAGAATTTTTTATTTTGTATCTCAGAATAAGACACTTATTTTTAGAACTGTATTCTACCAGCAGTGTCAGGGATGTACAGCTGGGGGCGTCCTTTCTCCATATTTTCCTGTATACTTTTTGACCTGGACTATTCTGGGGAGTTTTTTTCATTAGTTCTGTTATTTTGGTGACAATGAGGTTCGCATCTCTGTTCTAATCTAGCATTTTTTTTTCATGGGGATTGTGATTTCTGAGAGAGAAGGATAGACAAGTACTGGCACTATTTAAATAATAAACTTTATTAAAACTTTCATTTAAACTTGTAAAAACAGCAGTTCTCATGTATTACATGTAATCTTGGCTTTGAAAGTTGGATAGGCTTTTGGGATGTGTTTAGAAGGACAATGAAAGAGTGGACTTTGGCCTTAAAGACCCCTCTGTTTTTACTTTGGGTCAAATCAGGATGTCTCGGCCAATGAAGGTTTTTCATTTTAATAGGATTGTTTGACTTACATAATTTTAAGTATTCTATATATATTGTACAGAACAGTCATTTATCAGAGATATATCTTTATACTAGTGTCATTTTCAGATTATATTTTTGTACTAGTGTCCTTTCTCTGCTCTTGGGTCACTCCTGACTACTACAATGTGGTTAGGCGTCATGTCTCAGTTTCCTCTGGGTTATGGCATTTTCTCAGTATTTTCTTGTTTTTCAGGTCCTTAAGAGTTTTGAAGATTACTGGTTAGATGTTTTGTAGCATAATTTGAGGATAACTGATCTTTTCTTATGACTGCACAGGTTCTGGGTCATGAGGAGGAACACCACACTGATGAAATACCTTTCTGGTTCCATCTACCAGAGGCACATTATCACTGGTAAGCTTGTCCTTGATCACTTCTTTGACATTGTATCTGCCAGGTTTCTCTACTGTAAAGTGGCTATTTTTCCCATTACATATTCTGTTCTTTACAACTTGGTCATTAAATCAAGCCCACAATAAAGAGTAGGAAAATTGAGCTCAATTTCCTGAAGGGAGAAGTATCAAAAATTTAGTGTACTTGTTAAAATGGCCATAATCATTAGTACATATTTTGGAGGGATAATTCAAAGCTGTCCAACAATCCTGTTTCTCCTTAAAGTTTTGTCCACTAACTTTACCATTCATCAGTGAATCTTGTCCGCAACAGTTAGTTACTGTGTGGTTTCTAGTTCTCATTTCTCCTATATTCAATTTTTGGAATTCTTTTTTAAGGAACATATCTTATTTCTCCCTAGCTTGTTTATTTAGTTCCAGGGGTTGAGAAACGTTGTCTGATAAGAGCCAAGGCTGGATTTTGGAGGAAAATCAAAAGTATCTATTACTCTACTACTAACTTGCTCTAAGAACTTGTTCCAAACTTTGTAACCTTTAATGATTCTGGTACCTGTTGTCTGGTCTAATTTAATTGTATGTATAAAAGAGCATTCCATCATAAGTCATATTTTTCAAAACTAAAACAGCTGTACATTACTTTCTGGATACAGTTTAATGAATGGAAGGCAATTGGTATTTAAAGATTTGACAATTGGGAGATATCTTTTCTTTCTGGAAATACAATCTCTTAAAACTTCAGCCAACTTCGAAAGTTGTCCCTGTGTTTTATTGGTGACAAAACTGAAGCTTGGAGAACTTATATAAATGAGTGAGGTCATTTGTAGAGCTAGAACCAGAAGCTAGACTCTAATACTAGTGAATTGTTTTTTTCCATTATGCTTTGCTGCCACATACAGGAAGAAATGAATATATCAGATAAAAAAAATGTAAGGTTAAACTATTCTTAAAAAGTTTTGTGACTCAAATGATTTAAAACTGGCCATTATATATAATATTGGAAAAATGAAATCCTGGTCTATTTGGTCTTTATGACTGCTCATTGCTGCGAAAGGTGGCAAGCAATAAAATAAGTTCAAAGATATAAAACAAGGGTTCTGGCTACCATTTATTTTGGCAATTGTCAGGAAAGATGAATTAGTCAGCACAGGTTCCCCAGAGGTGGCATGATGTGTAAGACTAATAAAATGATCCCCGATGATTCCCTTGGAGAGTGAAAGAATAACCTCAAAGAAAAATCGGAATTAACAAGAAATGAGACCAATCTTTCACGGCACCATGAAGGTTAGAAAGATAAAAGCTAGTACTCTAAAAGCCATGAAATTACTTCTAAAGGCAATAATCGATTTAGTGGGGAACATTAGAAAACTACAAGTCAAAAACAACATCAACAAGAGTGGTAAGCCCTGGAGGTCACAACCATCAAAAAAGTGCCTGGCAAATCCTGTTTCTCTCACCTTGCTCCTCAGCTAAGATTGATTCTCGGCTGAATCCTGAGCCTGAAACAACTGTTTCCTAAGGGGAAACAGTTTTACTTACTAAAAATTGCCCTTCTTTCACTTTTAACACAAAAGGAAGGGAGGGAGGAATGGAGGAGAAAGGAGGAAGGAAGGAAAGAAGGAAGAGGGAGAGGAGGGAGGGAGGAGGAAAAAAAGAGTAAAAAGTCTAGTACTGTCTGTTTTCTTCCGTGATTATTTTCTTTACTTGACCAATTGATCAAAAGTCCTTCAATGAAATGGATTAGTTGAACATTCTTGTGTTTCGTACAATAATATAATTGTGTAATTCATCATGAGTAATGATTTTCTTGATCATTTCAAGTCTTTTCTGAGTAGTATCCATTGCTTTGTGCTCTGATAATCTGCATTGACTCTTCTCACAGTCTATTGTCAAGCGTACATTTTCAATCCATAATTACTTATAAAGCTGGCATTTTGTTATATCCTGTGAATACTGAGATAGAAGATAGTCTCAATATTCCAGCAAAACACTGGTGTCTAGTTCAGTAGTTTCATACTTCATCTGAGACTATCATTTCCTGTGTGAGATAGAACCACTCCAGACACTGGTTTGGGAAGTGTAGTCAAGTTAGAATAACAGTTTTCTGCATTTTTCAGTTTTGTAAAATGAACATGTATTTCCTTTGATAATTATAACAATATTAAACATTTTTCAATCAAAGACATCAAAAAAATTGAAATGATTAAAGTTGAGAAAGTATAAATATATTTTTGTTTCTTTAATTTTACTTATACATTACTTTTTGTCAAATAATAAATATGATATACCTTTTTGAAGGATTGATTGATCCTTTCATATACTTCTCATTCCTTCTCACTCCCGTCATATTACCCAGAAACAGCACTTTCAACTCATTTAATGTTTACTTCTAAATAACAAGCATACTGATATTTCCTGATTGTCATTAAGCAGCTATCGAATTCCTTGGATGACATTTTATTTCTCCTCATTGGTTCCTACTTCCCCATCACACACTTACCCTCTTCATATAGTTCTAACACATATATTCACAATTACTGGTTGAACCAATATTTAGCATTTGCAGTATTTATGTGTACCTAAATGCTAATCACAACAAAAGGCTATAGATTTTCTAGCCACATAAACCTTCAGTTTATCTTTTGGGACATAAATTATGTTTGCCTCACATTGGTAACTTCTGGTTTCTTCCTGTGGTAACTTTGAAACTTATTATTATTTCCAATTCCTCCAAAGAAAATACAGTCCACTGAGAAGTAGTATCCAAAAAAAGATTTTAACAAAGACCCAGTAGAAGAGAAGGCTTTAAAGGAGTGTGTGTCACATACTATATACCATGCAACATTTTCACTTCTTTAAAAATCTCCCTGAGGAGTCAGTTTCTGTGTCTTTTTTATCAGTTGCCTGACGGTGAAGATATCTCCACTTGCCCTCCTAATAATTTATGTAATTTCTTGTCACAGATCTCCCTTAAATCCTCTCACCTCTTGATTTGCCTCAATCTCTTATTATGGTATATATTTTTGTCCTCCTCAGCTTCATTACTTTTATATCCTAAGAGACAAAATTTGGTATCATAGTTATATCTGTGAGTTAGCTTTGTATTTGTCAGAGAAAATAACTTTTTCTTCCGTTACATATATTTTGATAGCTCTTGGTTAAAGGAGAGCCCAACTAAACTGACTCACTTCTGACTAACTCTCCCATTGAGTCACATGTCAGTCTAACAGAGGAAGATTTAATTTCCCTTATCTTGAAACATCTTCAGAAAACATCTTTCTCTGAGTTCACTTTTAAATTCCAAAACTTAAAGTCTTTAATTGTTAAATTAACTTAAAGTATTATAAAAGCTATATAAAAGCTTCTGGGAAATGAAAATAAATCTGGGAAATGAAAATAAGGCAAGATAATCATCCATGCACATTTAAGTTTTAATTATTAAAAATCTAAAATAATTATCTCATGTTGAGAACATGGAAAACACTGAATATAAATTGCCTCAGAGTAAAAATACTAGTTAGACAACTGAACACCAAGCAATATCATATAGTAACCTTAGGGTTTGAAAAAGAATATTAGTATAATGATAATCTGGGCCTTTACTCACAGCAGAATATATTTCTCATTGCAAAGTAACTATGATTTTAGGTCCAATAAGCAAATAGAGACGACCCATTCATTTCACGTAAGCCTCCAACGAGCTGTCTATGGAAACAAATGTTTCTTGTTGCCCAACTAGGTTGGTTTCAAATTGGTGACTTAGAGGTGAAAGGTTGTGGATTCTGTTATTAATCATCTATGCTACCCATTGCTCCATCGAGAAGGGAGAATGATTTCATTTATTGACACATTACACCACTGTGTTAGCAAATATTATCTTATATAAATTATGAACAGCCTAAAAAGTAGTTTTATTTAACATATGGAACATTTATGAAGAAAATGTGCCAAATATAGTGTTCTGCCAATTGCTATGAATTGTTAGTGAGAAAATTTATTTGCAGTTTCTAGGTATTTCTTCTTGTCTGTAACTGTCAAACAATGGCAGTGTGATGGATTGAGTCACTCCATGCAGATCCCCGTGAACACAGTCTCTGACCTCTGTCAGATAACATTACAGATCTGACTTTAACACTCACTGCTAAATGTACTTGGGGGAATAAGTTACTTTACATTTCTACTACACTATTTTGTATTTATTTGCAATAAAAACACAATAGAGAGTATAAAATGATTGTTGAGATGTAGCTAGCAGACACGTTAAGACCTGCACTTTGGGATATTTATTTCTTCATGAAGATAATTCATCTAAATTTATCAAAACAATAAGAAAAGATGAGAACACAATTTAGTCTCATAATTAGTTAGCATTACACATTTGATGGAAGTTTGAAATGCACTCTTGTGCTTTTCTCTGAGATAACTTGAATTTCTAAAAGCACCATGGCAGGATATCTTTTCTGGAAGATTTCTAAAATATGTTTCAACTGCAATTTTATGCCAAATTGGTCAACTGCTTACTGTGTGCCATGCAGTGTTCAAGAATATAGAAATAAACAAAGTCAACAAGTTACTTAGCATTATTTAATTTATATTCTACTGAGAAGACAGAATATAGATGGATAACAAATGATAATAAGAGTAGTTTTAATAAGTACTATAAAAAAATAAAACCTAAGGTAAGATAAATGAAATCAGAGTCATGCAGTTTTCCGCTTTAGATAGGTCATTTATAAAAAGCCTGTATGAAGAGATAACAGGCGAGCATAAGTTTGAATAAAAAAGAAATCAGGCTGTAAAAATATATAAGAGAAAATCATTTCAGACAGAAAGAACACCAAATTCTATAGAAGGGAATTGCTTGGAGTGTTCAAGAACCAGCAAGAGGATGAGTGTGGGCAGCAAGGCCATTGGTGCATTTCCAGTTCCAAGGACAGTGAGAAGGGAGACAAGGCAATGGGACCTGATCCTGGATGCAGCAGGAAATCCATTGCTTTTCTATTTTGCTAAAGGAAAGGCAGTGCCAGGAATTGGGCTGGTCGTAGGCTGTTTGGTGAATATGAATCTAACTTGAATGAGGAGAGGAGACATAGGATATTAGATAAGAGAGTCATTCATGTGCCAGATTATTTGGGGCCCCCAAGGCATAAAAATGCTTTGGATTTCATTCCAAATATTCCATGGGATACTCGGAAGGCCTGAGAACAGGGAATTGGTAAATGATTTATCTATTAAAGTTACCTCTGGATGATGTGTAGAAGTAGACTCTAGAAGGTCAAGAATTGAAGCGAAGAGGCTACTACAGTACAGGTAAGAATTTATGGTGGATGGAACCAAAGGATGATAAGAAATATTCCTATTTTGGATATAATGTGGAAGAATGATAGGATTTTTGAGTCTAAGAAGAACAAAGCCATCAGAATGTTTTACCTAATCAGCCGAGTAAACAGTTGGGCCCTTAACTTAGGGAACACTAAAGAGACATAGATTTGAATGGCTGGAGGACAATGCTCTACTTTGGACAGGATTAAGTTGTGACAGGATGCCTGTGAGATTCTTGTATTTGTTTTCTATGATGCATAACAAATTACCACACATTTAGTGACTTAAAACAACACAAATGTACCGTCTCACTGTTTCTGTGGGGTTAGAGTCTGGGTGTAACTTAGCTGGGTTTTCTACAAGACTGCATAAGATATCAGCCAGTGGGGTTCACCTCTGGTAGCTTGCTTAGGAAAGGATCTGCATCCAAGCTTACTCAGGTTGAATACAGACTTCCTTTCCTAGTGGCTATAGGATTTATGGAAGCTTACTTCTTTAAAATCAGCAAAGATAGAGCAAGTCAGCTAGCAAGATAGAGTTTTATATAATGTAACATAATTACAAGTGTGACATCCTGTTATTTTTGCCATATTCAAGTCATAGGTCCTATCCACACTCAAGGGGAGGGGATTCTACAAGGGCGTGAAAGCTAGGATGTGAAGATGATAGGAGGCTATCTAAAAATCTGTAGACACCCAAGTGGATAAACTGAGTAGGCAATTGAATATTCATTTCAGAAGGAACATCAGAGTGGAGATAGAAATTTTAGAGTTTAAGATAGATATCTTAAAGCCTTGAGTTTGGATGAAAATATAATGAATAAACATGAAAATGGTAGATATTTTATCTTAATGGACATATAGAGAGAATATAGAGTCACATTAATAAAAGATTGCAGAAAATAATTCTAGGACAGGTTTTTCTCCTTAATGGGTCATTTTTGTCTGTCTGAACATGTCTACCATTCTTTACTAATTATTGGCTGTTAGCAGGTGTTTAGGATGTGCCACACAAATACTGTGCTGAGACCTTTATAAATGTCATCTTACTTAATCCCTATAATAAATTAATGAGTAGATAATATTATTTTTTAAGATGAGAAAACTGACGCTCCAGATCACACAGCTGATAAAAGATACAGCCAATGAATGTGGTATGACTCCATAGTCTACACACTGAACCGCATGCTTTTTGGGCCTCCCTTTATGGCCAATTTGCTTGCATCTTTGATTCTAAATTTCCACTTTAGATCATTGATTGGTATTCATTATGCCTGCATCAGTTTTCTGTTCTTCTTGATTTGTTTTCTCTTGTCCTCCATCCAAATCGTATCTTCTTTTGGGAGTTGTCAATGTGTCTTTGCAGGCCACAATTGCTTTAACATTGTACAATAGACATAATCTTTTACGAACTTTGATCTTTTCACTAAAGACTAAAATATCTGAGGGATTAAAAACTGAAATTAAATTAGTGTTCAGAAAGGAATCAGAGAAAAATCTATTAGTTTAAACCTAAATAAAGAGGCAGTTCAAGAGGAAAGAAGGAAGATATTTTGAAGTACAAGAAAAATAAATAAACATATTTATTATTTTTACAATTATTATGTAATAGGTTCTATGCATGATATATAAGAATAATCTAAAAATTATGGCTTGAAGAATGAAGCCATAATTTACATTTACTTTCTCAAATTTAAAAAAAAGATGACATAAAATATGTTTCTCAGTTATAATGGAATGCTTTATAGTATAAATTTTAGTTAATTCCTTTTAGTTATTTTTGTGCTCAGCTCATAATGAATGGTTATAACTAATACATACTATTTGATGCATTTATTTACTGTGGTTCAAATATATGCAGGATGTGGTTTATTACCTCTGCTTCACTCTAAGGTTCCTATCCTTGACCCAATGTTATCATTAAATTGTGTTTTTATTGCATATTCAAATCGAGGTGTACAAGAACCCAAGATCCTATTTCTTAAGGAAAAACAGTTCAAGATAAAATAGATTATTCTACTAAAAAAAAAAAAACCTCTGAAATTTACATTAACCTTTTTATGGTAAATTAAAATTGAATTTTTTCTGTATAAATAAAATGTACATTTTACAGAATATAAGCGAACACAGTAAAATCTACTGATGAAAAAATTTGACTTATGCTGGTAGTGTCACACCTTCGGATTCAGCATTATTTCTATAGGGTTATGATATCCTTACAGAACGGTTTCAGTTTGAATGAACTAGAATTAAGACAATGGAAGATAGGTAACTCAACATCAGAAAAGTTGAGGCACCTCTAGTAAAAAGTCACATATTGCTATGACTACCATAGCAAAATACCACAAACTAGATGGCTTAAAACATCAAGCACTTTCTTGTTTCATAGTTCTGGAGGCCAGAAGTTTGAAGTCAAGGTGTTGGCAATGCCATGCTGCCTCAGAAGATGCTAGGCAAGGAGCTTTCCCCGCCTCTCTTCTGAGCCTCAATTCTTGTAGCCGCAGACGTTCCACGGTAGGTACATCAACTCAGTATTCACGTGACATTCTTCACAAGCTGTTCTCCTATGTGTCTTTGAATCATCTATTTGCATCTGTCTCTGTGTCCAAATTTTCCATTTTTACAAGGACACCAGTCATATTGGATTAAGGCCCAGCATAATGACCTGATTTAAACTTGATTACCTCATAAAGACCTTGTTTCCAAATAAGGTTACATTTGAAGGTGCTGAGAGTAAGGATTTCAACATCTTTTTGGGGGGTACACAATTTAACATGTATAAAAAGCTATACATTTACAATCATATTTGAAAACATTTGTGCTGAAATATTGAGTTCAGATTATGTAATTAATGTCCTCATGTTTACTACTTTATGTAGACTAACCACATTTTTATTTAACTTATTTTTAATTAAACCAGTTCCAGATTCCTATACATGATTGAACTACATTTTTTAAATTCCTTTTTTTGTGATTCAACATAACAAAACATTGATAGAATCAAGGAGAAATTAATAGTATTATCACAACAGTAACCTAGAGAAGAGACTATAAGCAGTAAGCAACCAATATTTATCACAAAACTTAACTATAACATTGAAATAATGATACATAATTATGAGCAATATTAGACATTAATTTGTATTCAAATACATATTAAATAAATCACTTGTGGTTAGGATGCTTTACATGTCATTTTAGCTGTAAGCATGAGTTTAGAAAGGTAATTCCCAGCTTCGAAGTCTGCTTTATATTCTTTGTATATCTGTATAGTGCTGTTTAGAGACAAATTTTTAATGTTTATAACTACGAAAAACATTAGAGATTTAATGAATTACTATTATGTGTACATTTCATCTGTAAAGCAGGGTTCTTTCTTAGTACATTCTGCCTTGCTTAGAGGTGTTCATAAATAAAGGCACTTGATAGCTCAGGACACTTGGTAAGATATACTGCTATTACTGCTGCTACTGCTACTACTAGTACTACCAACACTGACATAGCAATCTTTATTTCTCATTTAGTTGCCATAACAACACCATGAGGTAGATACTATTATTATTTGTAAAATACAGATAAGAAAAGGGAAGCACAGAAAGGTTAAGTGAATTGCCCAAGTACAGCAAGTTACCAGATATGGGTTTGGAAACAAGATGGTCTGATTTCAGAGGTTATCAAATTATTACTATTATAGAAGGGTATTCCAAATAATCCAAAAGAAATTATAATTCATTATGCTTTTTTGTTGTCATTTTCCTTCATAATATTTAAAATCTAACATTGTTTGTCTTGCCAAAAGAACTAGAAGTGGAGGCCTTATTTAAAAAATGATCTACCTTGTCTTTGTCAATGCTTACTTTATTTGCTCTTAGATTTTAGTCATAAAATGGAGATTAACGCATATACATTGTAGTTTCTTCTTGAATTTTGAGATACAGAAATAAACAAAACAAACGAAGATCCCTGACCAAGTAGTAATCATATCCTAGTGAGAAAATAGGCACTAGCCTTTTAAACCTCATTGTTTTCACGGTATCTGTTTAATCTTATCGTATTGCTTCTACATTTTTGAATCACTTGGCTATTTTACCACAAAATTATGGGTTGAAAATAAGAATCACTTACATTTGTGTCTAAATACAAATGTACTAAAATTTTAGATTGTCTGTTAATTTAAAAATTACCCTAATACAGTAGCACGAGATGATAAATTACCCTAAAATATTTTAAGGACTTTTAGTTGTGCATTATTGGATTGATACTAAAGCTTAGAGACACCAAAAGTATTTAACACTGCAAATTCAAATTCATCAGTCCCAATTTTCTAATGTTTTGAAGAAAACAAATTTGAATGATTCTAGATATATGTAAATCACTTTCATGTCAGAGTTATAGAGTATATGCATATATAAAATTGCATGATTAATGTTTAATTTCTTTACAGAATAAGTCATATATAAAGTTATTGTTGACCATTCTTGAACTTGTTCATCGCAGTAACCTGGTCTAAAGCCGCAAGTATAATCTGTAGGATTGATTGTTCCTAAGAAGGCTTTAAATAGCAAGCATAGTGCCAATAACTGTTATTGTTGGAATGTATTCCACCAAGACCAGTGCTTTATTTTTCTCATTCTTTTTGTAGTAGAATCACCTATAATTAAGAGGAGACAAATTATAGTCTTTAAATACAAATAATCTCAATGTGCATGATAGTTGCTTAATATAATTAATTCTAATATTTTATGGTATTTACTCTGGAGTTTTTTAAAAATACTTTATTATATATTCTATGAACAAAATGGGATTGAATACTTATTTTTTTTTTATATAGCAATCCTTTCCTCATTATTTCTACTTCTAATACTGCCTCAGAATCTTAAAAAGAAATAAGTCAACTCAATTTTCAGAACTATGCAATTGAGAACTGGCTTCTCAAAATGCACAGGAAACAATTCTTCAAAGGTTTGGGCAAGGATGTTGCAGGTTGATGCTAATTTTGCTCACCTTCCAATCCTCTAAAGTTGCAGAATGACACTAAATACTACCTGGGCATAATCTGAGGTTTTATAACTTTTGAATCAAGTGGTATGTACTTTCTAATAATGTACTGAAGACACAGAAGCAATAACAGGTTTATCAGCAGTGGCTGAACAATGACCAGCCATCTCACATTTTTGTGCTTTGTAGGAAAACAGCAGCACAAGGAACCACGCTTACTTTCCTGGACTTGTGATTTTTTTTTTTTCCTGAAAGTAATTATAACCTCTGCTTAAAGGAGAAAATATGGTAGTGGCTTGAAAGGTTTTATCTTTAGGGAACTTTAATTCTTTAGCCTAGAAATAAAATTGAATTTTTTAAAAAATTATTTTTTAATTACAGTTGACAGTCAATATTATTTTATATTTGTTTCAGGTTGTATAGCATAGTGGTTACATAATTTACAATGTGATCTCCTTGATTAGTCTAGTATCCACCTGGCACTATATGTAGTTATTATAATATTGTAATTTGTAAATTGGAGTTATTATAATATATAATATTGACTGTATTCCCTACGTTGTACTTCACATCCGCATGACTATTTTCTAACTACAAATTTGTACTTCTTAATCCCTTCAGCTTTTTCATCCAGCCCTCCAACCTCCCTCCCATCTGGTAATACCCCAGTTTGTTCTCTGTATCTATGAGTCTGTTTCTGTTTTGTTTCTTCATTTATTTTGTTCTTTAGATTCCACGTGTAAGTAAGATCATATAATATTTGTCTTTATCTGTCTTTCTCTGTGTGACTTGTTTCACTTAGCATAAACCCTCAAGGTCCATCCATATCATTACGAATGTTAAGATTCACTTTCTTACACTCTATATAAGAATAAACTCAAAACGGATAGACTATCAGTCTAGACTATCTCCTTTAAATCCACACTCTTGATTCATATATTCCAAGTTTTTGCTAGAATGACTTCGTGCTTCAAAGACTTTACTAGCAATCTTCATCTTTGTACACACTATTTCAATGTTATTTTTTTTATTAATAAACTTTATAATGTGGAATTTTTTGGATTTATAAAAAAGCTACAAAGAATGTATAGAGAGTTTCCCAAAGCTCTTTACCCATCTTTCCTTTACCTTCACATTCTATATAACCAGAATAAGCAATTAGCATTGACACTTTACTATTAAAAGAAAACTATAGACTTCATTCAGGTTCTTCAATTATTTTTCCCCTACAAATATCCTTTTTTTTTTTTTTTTTTTTTGTTCCAGGATCAAACTTCTATTCCAGTATACACAGAGAATGTAGTCAATGTTAGTTCATAAGCACCAAGGTTTTATTTGTTGCCTTCCTCCAGTCTAGTCTAATTAGTTCGATGGTCCTGAGAATGTCCTCTTGTTCCTGCTGCTTTAGTCAGTAGCATGCTCATTAGAACTCTGTGCTTACTGGCTTTGGTGTCCCATTTGTCAAATGTTTTGAGTGGAATCCAGAACTATCAAAGACTATAATGATGGTAAGAGCGAGACAATAGCAAAAGAATATAGAAAAAGAGGTTCATTTATATTGTTTTTGGTAGAGAGACCCTTTTCATGCATAAAGTTTCAGTGTACAATGTATCTCCATTACTTTGGTGCTGTGAAAAGACCTAGGACATTTTCAACATTTACAAAGCAGCAAGAGCTAGGACAGCCATGAATACCACACACAGCCTTTTGGAAATGAACGTATCAGGTTTACTTTTCCTAACCAATCAAAAAGTAAGATTATATGTATATAAAATTTGTTATTTAGAAAGCTAATGAGTTAAAAATCTTAAGGGTTATTCTTTAAAATATGTATTTTAAATGCATCTATGTTATATGTATATATAAACATCATATATACATAATAACATATAGACACACATAATTTAGATACATTTAAAAACACTTTAAATTATAATCCTTAAGATTTTTAATCTAACTTTCTAAACATGTATATATATAACATGTATATATATATATTTATACATACATATACAAACACATACATACATATTTAGTGCTAGAAACTTTCAATACTTCTTTAGCTGTCTCCTTCAAATTTTGATGTTTTATCTGCATTTTTAGATTGTCATTTAGATTTATCTGTATTGTTTATGAGTGTATCTTTCCATGTGACTGTTTAGTAGTTGCTCTATTATATATGCACTTGTGTGTATTTGTATTATATCTATGTGTTTGTATCATATCTATATATGAATGTCTGTGGTATAGATCACACTCTACTGGTGTCATCTCTTCAGTTGTCTGAGACTAGTGTAGAAATCTTGTTTCCCTTTTTCTCCCTTTATTTGCTCTATTTGTGATTTTAAAGAATATTTCTTCTCTGTATATTAAAAATCACATCAGACAGTGTTAGAATTTTTACTTCGAACATCAGTCATAATTTTAAAACTCAAGAGAAGAAAAGTCTATTTTATTTACTCATAATTGCGCTTACTGTTGTCTTGAGCAACAATTTTTTTTTTTTAGTGTTCCTTGATGATATCTTGAATTCCCCTTCATTGTTGAAAGATTTTCATTGTGTTTAGGACTCTAGGTTGACAGCTTTCTGGGTTTTCTTTTCCCTTGGAAAATATTAGGCACTCTCTTTTGCCCTAGGTGGTAATGTGTTCCATTTCTCTAGCTGTTTTTAAGACTTTTTTGTGTGTGTGTCTTTAGTTTTCAGACGTTCATTATATATTTTGGTATGTATTTCTTTGAGTTTATCCTATTTGGAGTTCACTCAAGCTTCTTGAATATCAAGGTGTATGTTCCTTGCCATATTTGGGGAGTAACTAGCCATGATTTCTTTCAATACTTTTCTAGTCTCATCATTCTTCTTTTCTCCCGGGATACTCTGGTAGCAAGAATGTTAAATATTTTGTTATAGTCTCACCGACCCATGTTTGTCTGTCTATTTATTGATCTATCCACTTTATTTATTTGTTTTTTTGTTTATTAGTGTGTACATTCTCTTGGTTGTTAAGATTGGTTAAAGGATAGGAAAATCCATTAAATATTCTCTGCTGTGAAAAGCAAAGAGAACAAAATGTGGCTCTGCAATGAATAATATTTATACAGTTATGAGATAAATGTTGTTATGGACTATAAACTTTTATAATTAACCAATATTTAAAATAAATCAAATTTTATTATGATTCAATAGAATATGAATATTACCAACCTTGCAGTAGAAATATGATGTGCAGAGGGCAGACACCGGATGATGGAATGAAAGATGGGCCTGTGGTAATACTGCTATCTTGTTAAGTGGGGAGTCAAAAGATAATTTCTGTGAATAATGGAATAAACAATAAGTTTAAACGGTAACTGTTTCATAGAAACTGTAAAATAAGAGCTAATGCTTATAAACTTTTTTTTTCTTTTTGAGTTTCCAGTTGTCACTGTAGCTTGTCACACCTGAGTTAAGGCCAATGAAATATAGAGAGAAATGATACACACCTTTTACTAATTCTCAAAACCATATGTTTAATTTTCTATATTTTTCTCCATACATTTCTTACAAAGTTTTATTTTCCCAGGCATTTTTTATTGTTTTATTTTTTCTTTTTTGGAAAAAAAGTGTTTTGCTTCCTCACCATACTTTTATTATTGTCAACATCTCATTCATTTGTTCTATTTCCTGATATCCATTCCATTATTTATCCTTAAGCTTCCTTATTTTGATCTGAACACTTCACTTCATAATTGGACTATGACTTGCCTGTATAGATTTTCTCTTTTTCCTCAAGATTTACTTTTATTTGTTCTAGCCCTCTATGCTTTTATAAAATCTGCAAGATTTTCTAAACTTACTATTAAGAAGAGGTAAACATTTGTGCCATATTTGTCATCTTAAAACAAAAGCTCATGGTAACACTATAAATTATACATGATTCAAATTAATAGCAAATACCAAGCCAGGAAATACATCATAGAAGCAATATAGTAGGTATGATCCATGAATGCATCCTAAGATTTTATCCCATTTTTTATTTACTTTTTAAGAGATGACATTTTGTAATAATATTTATGTAGATTTAGCGTAATTGTCCTAAAATCTGAATAGAATTGGATAATCTCTGGAAAACAATTTTCAAAGTTTAGGCAAGATAATAGTGTTCTCTTCTCATTCAGAATAAATGTTAATAATGTATCTCTTCCTCGCAGTTACTGATGCTAACATACGCTTAACTAATGATCACTCAAAACTAGCAGGGAGTGGTTATGGTGATGAGGGGACATTCCAAGTATAACTCATAGATTAATTAATTCACTTGTAAGTATTTAAATATACAAAATTCTTGAATCAGTATCTATCAAATTGAGTTAAAGGTAAGCATTCAACATTACTATTTAATGAAGATACTAAGATCTCTTCTTTTAGTCTTTATCTTATTACTTATCCCTTTGTTACTAGAAAAGACAACTGTGCAAGCCAGTAAGATTGGTGTAAGCTTATATTACAAACATTTAATGATAACCTATTAGTAAGTTAATTTAAAACTAGTTGCTAATAATTTCATACTTGCTTAGTCTTCCTAGAGTTATATGAAGCACTGGACTATCATTGCAGCAAGGTCATTATGGGCTATAATAAGTTAATGCTTGTATGTTTCAGCTCAGTATTTAGCAGACTGCTTTGCTCAAAATAGGTGCTTTACTAAACTTGAGCTAAAGATTGTTTTTTGGATTACTGAGCCAAAACCTATGATGGTAGTTTGGAAAATAAATTTGAGGTGATAAAACTGTAATTTGTTTTTAGAAAGGATTATTCAAAACAGTTGGGGTGAGCAGCTGGCAGCTTTGAGGTTTGTGTATCTGGAAAAGGTATAACTTTAGCCTACTATGTAGAGAACACAGAATTATAAGCTAAAACTGAGAATTAAAGTGGCAGAGTCAGTCGTAGAAGGGACAGAAGAGAAAAAATGGGTTAAAGCTCTTGTTTCCTGCGGGTATTCGTTCCACCATTAGAAACTCCTCTTATATCTATGCCTACAGCACGAAGAAAGGCATACTGCTCAGCCCTTCCTCTAACATAGGGGGTATTTTTTTTCTTCATGGGAAATAAATTCATGAGTACATATAGAATTGAAAATAATTCTTATATTGTATTTCAGATGCCTTAGATGTTCCTACAAAATTGGGAACATTTTAGTAAAAATGGGCCATCCAAATCATCTACCCAGACTTCTTATAATCCTTAAGTAGGGCAATTAAAATTCTTGATAATTATTTAATATCCAGCTAACAGTTTAATTTTAGGTCATCTTTGTGATTCTAGGAGATATATTTTTTTTCCATTCGAGAAATTGCTTTCCTAGGAGTTTTCCCAATTTCAGTAAAACTCTCTACTATATATTATATATTAAATCCAAAAATATAAGCAAAATTCTAGACCCTTTTCTCATCCTACTCCTCAATTCAATATATTCCACCACCTAAATAACTCTTGAATCCATTCACTTCTACCTATGTTCACTGTCAGTATCCTCAACGAGGCCACAGTCATTACAGCCATCTTGCCCCTACCTCCTCCTCTCCCTTCTTCATGATGCAGCCAGTAATATCCTTTTTAAAACAGATTTGAATATGTCATTTTTCTCTTAAAACCTTTCGACATCTTCCAAGTGGTCCTTAAATAATGCTCTGAAAATACCAACAACCTGGCTTTCGTTGCTTCTCATATGCACAATTCTACTATTTGCTCACTTTATGCCAGTGACTCTGGCTTTCTATTTGAGCATACTTTCCCCTGCCTCACAGCTTTTGTGTTTCCTCTTCCTGGAATGTTCCACCCCTCCTTTTAACCTTGTCTAATTGGTCCTTCAAATCACAGTGTGAATATTGCTATGCAAGTAAACCTTTCCTAATGCACTTGAATAAGCTGGATCCCCAAAGTATACATTAGCACTATAAAAGTCTACTCCCAACATTTTGCATAGAACAGTTTCTAGTAAATACTGTTTATACCTAGTAAATACTGGTATGATATTTTTTCTTCTCTTTTAATTGCTGATTGTAAACTCCATGAGGAAAGAAACTATTTTGTTAACCATGTCCATCCTCTGAATACATGATATTGTCTGCTAGGTAGTAGGCACTCAATAAATTTGTCAGCCAACTAACAGATACAGTAATTTAGAATTTACTACCTAGTTTTGTATACCTAAAAGATTTTCTTCCAAGTTTATTTTTTATTCCATTCCATGTTGAGCTTTGTCAGGGTAGTGGGTGAGGTAAAGAAGGGAGAAAGTTGAATAAAAAGATAGGCTGAAGAGCTGCAGAGTAGGAAAGTGAAGAGAAGGTAAAAGAGAAACACCGGTACTGGAAAATAATATTGTCTTCTTCAAAACATAAAACAAGACCCAGAAGCCTTCTCCATTTTTTTTTCTTTCAACATAAGCTTTGCAATATGATTTAACATTGCTATTCAGAGGCTAATTAACTAGACTGGTATATCCATATCTTTATGCCTGTTCACTTTTGTCATTTATACTGGCCATTAACATTACCTCTAAAGTGACCATGTGAAGGGAATGGGGATGAAATTTAAGCTAGGCAATTTACTTCCTGTTGACAGATTTCGTAATATGATTGATGGGGGCAGAAGGTGAAACTATCTGGTAAAATGAGTTTTTTTGCATTATCTGTGTATTTCATATATCAATGCCAGCGTTTCTCAAACTGCAGGTCAGGACCCCAGAGGGAAGGGTTACAATATAATTTAAGGGGGTTCATATATGGGAACTCTTTGGTTGTGGAAATTGTGGGCTGTCTTGAGAGTACAAGTCTTCTTTTTTTCCTTTAACTCTCCACACTTCCTCCTTCTTGACCTATTAAAATTTAATGAAATTTTGCTAATTAGAGGATATAAAATCTGACATAGTATTCATAGTATAAACACTTTAAAAACAAATATTAAAGAATCTTGAAATCACTGGTCTGAACAAGGCTGCCTGCAGTACCTTGCACAGCGCTTTAAAATAAATTAATATCTGTAGCTTGCTTTCCATTTATTCACATAAAGCAGATGACTATATTATGAGAAAAAATAATAAAAATGTGGACTAGATAGGTACTGCCTATTATACTAATTACTAGTTATATTATAGAAGAAAAAAACTGCAAAATGACTTGTTTTTACTTTATAAAGATGTATTAAGCACTTGATATAGTATTATATCCAAGATTAAACAGATTTCCCAGGGTATTTTAAATTTTATATTTGATTTCAGGCTTCAGTTATGCTACTGTATCCTATCTTTCCATTTCCTTTTGCATCATCTCCCTCTATTATATTCAAGGAAAAAATCATTTTATTTGTGGAACGTAAAGACTTCTATTACTACCCAAAATTTTACTGTCTACTTAGACTCATATTGACTCAAGCAATTTTGGTTGAATATTAAGCTCATGAAATTTTTTTTCAGTATATGAGCATGGAAAATAATGGAAAAAATGGTAATTATTTTTCTTATCTAAACATTACCAAAAGATATAAATATTATAATAAAATTTTATATTAGGATTGTTTATTACAGGTGATATTATTACCTGACAATACAACTTAAGAGTCTCAGAAGAAAATGAGCTATCTGCAGTCATATATTCTATTTTCCTTTAAGCCATCATTAAAATGATAAAGGGAATTCATAAATGTGTACTTAAATAATTTAAATTATATAACACATATACAATACACACACTAGCAAGTCAAATGCTCTAAAATTATTTTACATATTAAAATCTTAGAATAGGAGGATTGTCTAAAGTCATTCAATTATATATTTGATAGCTGTTTATTTAATTAAGATATGCATTTTAAACAAGAAAACCCACTACTAGTTTTTAAATTTGGGCATACATTTCTAATAAACAAGTAAATATAGTTGTACACTGAGGAGGGGAAGTGGCAGAGAATATTATTTCTTTTTATAAAATATTCTTAAGGTTCTAGGTGCAAGACTAAACATTTCATTTAAGTGTTAGGACAAAATCAGAAATAAAAATATATTTACTTATTTACTTAATATTTATTTTCATTACATTAATTAGAATAAAATGAAAGAAAATTATCCACTATAGCTCAATGAAAAGAAGCTAAAGGGTTTTAGTAGAATTCCAGTGTCTATTCATACAGTGAACCATTCCATAGGTTGTATTGTCATCAAAAATCTATCACATTGCTTGGAGAGACCAGTATTGTCTGGTCATCATGATAAGCAGATTTAAATTAGTTTCTTTATATGTTAGCATATATAATCTTATGTTTTACTCATCTCTGAGGTCAGAAAGGATGATTTGTTTGTTTATTTTCTGAGAATGATTTATTTGTAAACTCATTTTATCTGTTATATAATTTTGATATAAAATTTTATATCAAATAAAATCCCTAGGTAAGAATCATTGTAGGCATAAGGAAGATGTGGAAAATAACTATTAATTATTAACATTAAGTATGGCTATTCCCAAGGGGTAAAAAGATTTTGAGTCTCTGTTAATGTAGGTATTCTGGCATTTGGAACAACCCACTCAATGCAAACGACTAAATTCTTGAGAGAAAATAACATCTTGGTTAATTTCATCTTTGAGTCAACATGAAGTGACAGAGATTTGATTTATCCTCCTGTCTTAAGAAAAAAAATGAGAAAAAAAAATATATACGTAGCAACAGTTTTCAAGTAACTGGACTCCAGGCAATTAAGATAAAGATCCCTTGAGAGAGTTTTCAGACCACAGCTCAAGGAAGAGGAGCCTAGGTGAAGTTCAGTAGATGCAGAGAGTTGAGGATATGGAACTGAGAGTCCAGTGAGCCACAGCAGATAAGAGTTCACAGGATAAATTATTAGAGAAAAGAGAACTACACAGTTAGAAAACTCCAGAGATCTTCAGAGGATCCTCCACTGAGTGTTCAGCTGATTACCAATCAGTACGTGTGTGTGAAGATGCAGGACTGGGGAAATGACCTTCCAAAATGTAACAGCACTCAGTGGGCCACGTGTAGAAACATGCTGGAAAATCCTAAGTGTCCTGGGACTTTGGGCAGGGTACAGAGAAGAAATTTTCCCAGTAACAGTGATCAATTGACCCTAGACTGAGCACTACATTTTTCTCATATAACAAATGTTATAAGCAAGACCAGGAAAGATAGCAATGTTTCCAAGTAATTTAACTGGATCTGTATTACATTACTTACTATACAGAGTCATACATAATTTTTTCTCTCCCTCCCTCTCTCTTTCTGTCTCTCTTTTCATATGTATGTATACATATAGAATTATCAGAATAATCCTTTGTTTTGATAATTTAAATAAGAAAATATAAAATGCAAAATAATGCAAATTCTGACCATAACCTTTGGTCAGTGTCAAACTAATGGCACCAGTTACCTGTCACCAGGAGTAGAAGTGTGAACACTTCTGCCTGCTGAATCTTGATATCAGTCTCCAAGAAAAACACAAAGCAGTCAAGCACTACGCAGTGCTTACCTCACATAGAGAAGAAGCATAAAAAGCTCTGCTTCAGTTGTGGGTGTTGGTTCCCCACGACTAGCTGGTCTTTTTCTCAGCTGACACAGGGCAGTTGGCCTATACACACCCCTCTTGTGCTGCAGCAGAAGGCCTCCCGTCCTCTCTTCAGAGAAGAGAGCTATAGCAGTGAGGTTGACCCAGGTGCAATATGCTGTAATACTGTGAGCAGAACAAAATAGTACACCCTGACTCTGAAAAAGGGAAAGAGATTCCTACAGGAGGCGTTAAGTCCAGCACAAGCTCTATGGACTCTGTCTCCTGATAAGGAATAATCTAGGCCCAAGGTCTATTCTTATACTGTCAAGTTGGGGATAAAAACTGCATTATGAGATTGCCTTTCCCAAAAGGCAGCAAGAGCAAAAATATATTTAGTTTGAGTAATCTAGGTAATTAACATACTATTTGACATAATAAAATTAAGAATAAAATCTACCTCCTGTCAAGTAATCTCTACCCATGTTGCATATGCTTGGTAAATATTGATTAAAAATAGAATCAAATTTGAAAAAGTATGTTTAAGCCATCAAATTAAACTGTCTAGAGACCTGTTTTGTTGATGGTGATTTTGTCCTAACTGAATGTCACCTCATATATGGTGGGTAGACTCTAATATGGATTTGTCTCCATAAGACAACAAGAAACTGGCTCCCTAAGACCCACTGTCACAAAGATAAGCTGCCCAAATAGCATGAATTACAACAAAAAGAGAAGGTGCTCTGCAATGATATTAAGGGTTGAGATGAATGGATGAAAATTGAATTCTTTTTTTAAGTATAGAGGTTACATTCTTAGCTTCAAGTTGAGTGTGCTAAGAGAAAAAAAAAAAAGTACCTAAGATGAAATATACCAATGATGACTGAATGTATAAAAAAAACAACCAATTTTATAGTTCAGGTTTAAAGTTCAGAAAGTAGATTGCCTGTCTCTATATATTTGAGCCTTTATAGAAATACCTAAGAATATATATACATATACACATACATCTAGTCTATATGTATATTAATGTCTTTATATATGTGTTTATGTATACACAAAAATGTGTGTATATATGTATATATGTGTGTGTATGTGTATATGTGTATGTATATATGTGTGTATATATAAAATGAGTGAGTATACAAAAAGATAAAGAAGAAAATGGGTGATTGAGTTCAAATCTATATTCCTCCATTTACCAGCTTGTGATTTTGTGTTTGGGGCAAGTGACTTAACCTCCTTTCATATGTATTAGATTAAATCATATAAAATTTACATTTCTGTGGATCAAAATGGTTGAATAGAAGCAATATCCTATTGTCTAACCTAATCAAATGGAGGAAAATAATAGTAAATAAAGTTTTATGGTGTTGTTGCAAGAGTTAAACAATACATATAGATTATGTAGAATAGTTCCAGGCGTAGTGCTCACATGTGTTATTAAATATTCATTTTCAAATTCATCAAAGTATTGAACCCTGAGTAATGTACCAGGTGCAAGTGAATTCTTGATGCTCCTTTAACCTTTAGTTCTAGTCTATAAAATAAGTGACTGGGAGATATTAATAACCAAATATCTAAATAAACATGAAAATAAAGACAACTGAGCAAAATACCCTCAAAAAACTGTTTATTTTCCCCTCTCTGTGAATTATTTTCTCCCACATGAGACCTGATATTTGGATGTGCACCAAATTATTTAGGTAATGAAAATGAAGTTCCATTACTTTGGCAAACTAAAAGAAAGGCCCCATTCTTTTTTCCCTATATAGTAACAAGTAGAAATTCCCCATTTAAAATTTGTCAGATGAAAAATACACTAGATTGAGTTCTCAGATAATGCATTGCAGAAAAAATGATTAGTGAAGTTGATGATACAACAATAAAACTATCCAAAATGAAACCCAGAAGAAAAGGTAGAAAAAAGGCAAACAGAAGATCAATGAGTTGTGGGACAACTTTAAGCAACCTAATATACCCAATTCCATGGATTTAGAGATCCCAGATGAGAAGAGGGAGTGGGAAAAAATGTTCAACAAAATGGTCAAGAATTGTTCAAGTTTTATGACAACTATCAACCCACAAAATCCCCAAAAAGAAAATAAGAAAGATGAAGAAAACTGCATCAAGGTATATCATAATCAAATGCTAAAAACTAGTGTTAAAAAGTGTTAAAAAGAATGAAGAGATGTATTACATACAGAGATATAAAAATAAGGATGATAGCATATTTCATATCATAAACAATTCAGTGGAGCAAAATTTTAAATAAGTGAAAGAAAACATAGAAACCTAGAATTCTATACTACTCTAAAACTTCTTTTAAAGCAAAGGCTAAATAAAGACTTGACAAAGAATTACAAAGAATCTGTAAACTGCAGGCTTCCATTATAAGATAGATTAAAAGAATGTTGGGGGAGGCAGAAAGGAAACAATACCAGATGGAGATATTGATGTACACAAAGAATAAAGTTCACAGGAAATAGTGCCTAGATAGGTAAATATTTAAGATTTTTTTCATATTATTTAACTCTCTGAAAGACATGTAACTGTTTAAACAAAAATAATAACAGCGTAATGTGAGGTGTATGTATATGTAAACTTAAAATGGCTAACAATAATAGCACAAGTATTGAGAAGAGGAAAATGGAGGTATACTATTTTAAGGTTTTTATGCTATATGTGTACTGGTATTGTATCACTTAAAGATTGCAATAACACAAACATGTATCCTATAAACCTTGAAGCAATCATTAAAATAACAAAGCAAAGAGTTATAGCTAAAAAGTCAACAAAAGAGATAAAGTAATAGAAATATTAATCTAAAAATACCAGTTAAAAGGAAAAGAGAAATAAGGAAAAGATGGCACAAATAAAAAACCAGTGGCAAGATGATAGGTGTGAAGGTAACCATAACAACAATAGATTAAATTTAAATGATGCAGAAACTCCATTTAAAATACAGAGATTGTCAAATTGGATTAAAAGCAATAAATACCTATATGTTGCCTATATGAAACAAATTTCAACTACATAGATGTGGACACAAGCAAGTTAAAAGTAAAAGGATGGAAGAATCTATACCATCCTAATTCTTTGTAAAAAAAAAACAGAGTGATTATATTAATATCAGTCAAAGTAGCTTTCAGAGCAAAGACTATTACTCAGAGACAAATACATTTATAGCAATAAAGGGGTCATTCATCAAGATTTATGAATCTAATAACAGAGCTGAAAATGCATGAGGCAAGAACTTCTAGAACTATAAGAAGAAATAGACAAACCTATAATCACAATCAGAGATTTCAACAATCCTTTCTCAATAATGGATAGAATAGGAGAAAGGAAAGTGTGTAAGAAAATAAAAGATTTGAATAATACTTTCAATTGAGTTGACCTAATTGACATTTAGAAAGTACTCCAGCAAAAACATTCTTTTAGTACACATAAAATATTTACTAAGATAGACTACAATGGACCATAAAACAAATCTCAATAAATTTAAAGAGACTCAGGTTATTTGATATAAGTTATCAAGCACAAGAGAATTAAATTAGAAATCAGTAACAGAATGCTCTCTGGAAAAATGCTGCAAATTTATAAATTAAATAATATACTTCTTCTAAATAATGTTTGGGTCAAAATCAAAGGATAAATTAGATGGTATTTTAACTTGAATAAAAATGAAAACACAACCTAACAAAATTTGATGCTACTAAAACAGTATTTAGGGGAAATTTTATAGTACCAAATGTCTTTATTAGGAAAGAAGAAAGGTCTCAAGTCAATGATTTCAGTATTCATCATAATAAACAGGAAAAAGAAGAGCAAAATAAAGCCAAAGTAAGTGGAGAAGGAAATAACATCAGAGTAGATATCAATGAGAGTAAGAGCAAGATGGCAGAATAAGAAGACCTAATCCTCGTTGCCCTGCACACTGACTTAACAACAGTACATGGACCAAAATATCTTTATGGGGACTCCCAAGACCAGTTAAAAACTTGCAATACCCCAGGAAGGTAAAAAGTTGAGAACAGCTGCATTGAAATGAAGGAGAACTATTTCAGTTTACCCCTAATTGCCACACCCTGCAAGCCAGCACTGTTCAGTGTCTTTGGGGAGAATGCCAGCTCATGGCTTCTCCTGGCAGGAAAAGAGGAGAGTGGAACATGTGTCCAATGTGCAAGATTTTCAAGGGCTGCCACAGGGACTTGTTTCTTTCTCATTTGACTTAGAGCACTGGCATAGTTGGAAGCAGCATAGTTTGGATGCGTGGGGGCTGCTGAATGTGAGAGAGAATAAGGGTAGCTTGCTCTCGCACTAGGGGACCTGCAGTACTACAGATAGAAGTCTTATGGCTTTGTGTTATCAGGAGAATGCGCCCAACTCGTGGCTTCTTGTCAGGGACGGAGGAGAGTGGAGCGTTTATCTAGCTTTGTGGAGGGCTTCCAAAGAAACCAGTCCCTGTCTGGCCTGACTTGGGGCTCTGATAGGAAACCAGGATAGTTAGGATGCCTTGTGACCAATGAGAACAAAATAGAGCTGGACCACTTGCTGCTGTAGTACCACAGAACCTGCAGTACTTCAGACAGACACCAGAGGGAGGAAGATTATGAGCTCCTGAAAAAGAAACTAGAAAATGTCTCTGATATGAAAATTACATGTAAAAACCCTGAGAAGTGTCATCCTCCTGAAAAGGGTCCTGGAGGTCCCCAGAATCTCTAGCCGATGTAACTGGTAAAAGTCTTTCCCTGCATAAAGCCAGCCCATAAGGAGGGGAGAAGTGCTGTTTTTTTCAAATGCAAAAACTAAGCAAAAAAATAAACAAACAAACAAAACAAAAACACAGGGACACAAAGAAACAGGAAAACATGGTCAAATCAAAGGAACAAAATAAATGTAAAGGAATGGAGATTTATGAGTTACTTGACTAATAAAAATAAATAAAAATAATTGTCTCAAAGAGGTCAACGATCAACAAGAGAACGGCAGATAGACAGCTAAACAAAATCAGAAACATGCATGAATGAAATGAGAATGTCAACAGACAGAAAGTGCAAAAAAAGAACCAAATAGAAATTCTAGAGGAGAAGAATATAATAATTGAATTGAAAAATTCAATAGAGCAGTTTAACAGTGGATTTGATCAAGTGAAAAAAATCAGTGAACTCAATAATAGGTCATTTGAAATGATTGAATCAGAGGAGCAAAAGTAAAAAAGGAATGAGAGAGAGAGAGAGAGGAACAGAGAGCATATTTAAATAATGGCTCAGAAGTTCTGAAATCTGAGGAAGAAGACACCAAATTCAAGAAGCATTAAAAAGTTCAAGTAGGATGAACCCAAGAGGGAAACACTAAGAGGCACATTCTAATTAAATCTTCAAAAGTCAGGGACAAAGAGAAAATTTTGAAATCAGCAGAATACATTTTTCATGTACTAGGGAGCTACCCTAAAATTATGACAAGATTTCAATGTTTATTTTTTATTAATAAACATGACAATTTATTTGTCTACTGTACAATGAAATTTGATATTTTACCATTTGGAGGTATTTTGAATAATGCTTTATTTACCTGTTTTATGTGTGTGAATATCATTTGGGGGATAATAACTAGGGGTAGAATTGCTAATGGATCATAAGTAGGTATATATTCAGTTAAGTTAAGTTTTAATAGATGCTGCCAAATAGTTTTCCAAAGTGGTTTTACATGTATATGAGCAGTGTAAGAGAATTCCAGTTCTGACCTTGCTCACAACCACTTTCTGTGATCAAATTATAAATTCAATATTCTTGATGTGGAGTGCTATCTTATTATTTGTTTTGTATGCCCTTTATGACTCATGGTTATGAGCACATCTTTATTTAATCATTGGTCACTGAGACACTTAGATAAATGTACTCTCATTAGCAAAATGCCCGTTCAAGTCGTTTGCACAGTTAAAGTTTTTTTCTTGCCATTTTCATACTAATTTGTAGGCATTTTTAATACATTATAGATGTGGATACTTTGTTAGTTAAGTATATTATAAATGCCTTCTTCCAATTTTCTGTCTTTTGATGAACACAAATTCTTCATTTGAATAAAGTCTAATTGAACAATCTTTTCCTTTATTATTGGTGCTATTTGTGTTCTATTTAAGAAACCATTGACTTCACTTGATTATAAAATGTTTTCCAAAAGTTATCTTCTGAATTGGGGCTGGAAGTAAAGGTTATTAAAATGGAGAAAGATCTAAGGGATTAGGTTGTTAGAGAGATTATCTGCATTAATGGTTTCAAACTTTACTGTATGTTAGAGACACCTGGAAAGCTTTAAAACCCCCAGTTCTCCGGCTATACCTCAAACTAACTAATTTGGGGTTTCTCAATTTGGAACCTAAGCATTGGTATATTTTGAATGGTTTAGAGAAATTTAAGCAGAAGAAATCAGCAAAGAAAGAACAGCAGGGAATCAGATTTGGCGAATATCAATGTGGGCGAGACTATAGTCTCTACAGAGAGAAGTAATGGTGAGTCGCACCAGAAAAAGCTGTGGCCTATGGAACTTTGAGTCCTGAATAAAGAATTGGATTTAATTCAGTGAACAGTGGGGTTGAAAAAGGGTTTTGAGAAAATTAATAGGATTTGTTGATATATTAAGGATTGAAGTGGCAGTGTGGGAGGAGGAGAATGGAAGTGGAGGAAATAAGAGTAGATTTTCAAATTAAAACCTGTGGTCTGGTTTCTGTAATTCTGCTAACGATCAGAAGCTATGATGAATTTTTTGTGTATGGAATATTTCTGGCAAGAGGATCTAAAGCTATCATTAGATTTTCAAAGGAATCTCTCTTCAAAGGTTATAAACAACTGGGTTAGAGAAGGAAATCGGTTAATGTTTATTACGCTTTGCCCCTTGAGAGTTATTGAACACCCAAATCATGTTTGTAGTAGTTAACATGGAAAGAAGACGACTGGCGGTAGAGATGTTAGTGGGTGGAATGAGAGGTGCAAAAGGCTGATCGAATGTGGTATGGAGGTGGGTAGGAGTGGGGGAAATAAAAAAAAAGAAGAATAGGGAGAATGAGAATATGGTTACAGGAAAATGATCAATAAAGAGATATTAAGCTTTTAAACCTTGACTTTGATAATTAGGTAGCTGGAACTGAATTTCTAAATAAATTGTGTTAAAGTTGATCAGAATGAAAAGTCAATCAATCTGGGCTCTTCATAGTTTTTTTTTTGTTTCCATAGCATTCAGCAGGTATGACAGGTAGAAGACTAATTTTCATCCTAGTCATTTTGTTCTTTGCTAATAAAAAAATATCCTTTTATTTTTGATTGGTGGTCTACACATTAAATAAACTTTAAAATAATGTATATTGAAAAAAGAATGAGATTCTTTAACCATAGATTTCAAAGAAAGAATTATTTTAAATGATGAAAATATGTACTTAAGTTTAGATTTAGATACAACTATTGAAAGAGCTTAGGAATTCATTATATAATTACAAAGGAATAAATTTTTAAAACTCTGGTTTTCAGATAAGGGTAGGAAAAATCATTGCATAAAGAGCTGACAGATGAGCTAAATCGTATCATTGTTTCACAGATAAGGTTATGGCAAATGAAACAAGTGGTAATAAAAAATAATGGCAGGTCCCTACCTTCTATGATATTACATATGTTGAGGGCCAGAATGATGACATTTCTTTAACTCTTGGGTTAAAAAAGCAGTGTGAGGAATTATAAATTTGTTTTTTCAGGAGATTGGCTTTATAAGGAAAAACCACATTCAGTTTATACCAATAAAATAAATTGAGTGTTGTTTAAGAGCAGTCTTTGCAAACGATTATTTTAAACAGAGTGAGTCACACCATAAAGTTTATGTGCTTATCATTATCTCGGTACTTGATAAATTGGTTTGTACAACTCCAAAAAGCACATCAGCTTTTCACAACAAAATTAAATTTAATTTTCTAAGATCTGACAATCTGGCAACTTTCATAAAGCTAAATATACTAGGTAGGAGCTTAGTTTCATTTCTTTACCACCCACTCTGCATCCCCCCCACTGCCACTCCTTTTTTTTTTTCACTTGTGATGCATTCAAAATTTGTTAGGCATTATTGGAATTAGTAAAATTGGAAAGTTGTATCTGCCTCACTATTGGTTATTTATTTTTTTTTTTTCTAGCAGACTTTAGCAACCTAGAAGCAAGCTCACAGATGGTAGATACATGTTGGGATTTTGGCATATGAGTAGTAGGAGAAAAAGCCAAAGAAGATTGCATGGACAAAGAGTGATGAAAGTATTTGAAATAATAGGCGATGGGATCCGAGCTAGATTGGAAGGATAGTACAATTAGAATGATGCCAGCAAGTGGGAAAGATGTAGAAGATGGGGCCATCTTAAATATGTTGTAGAACACTGAGAACATTGAGAGTGGGAATAATTAAAACAAGATAATGAAAATTTGGTATTTATTCAGTCTTCAGTCTTTTATACAGTGGATGCTCATTAAATAAATACTCTTTTTAGTATCTTCTCCCCTCTACCCACCCCCCCCACACTCTAAGGATAAAGGGAATTTGATATATGATATTATCTAACTCCTTTGATTTATAAAAATGGAAAATATATTATGCTTTACAATGATTCCTAATGCTAAATAAAAATAGGGATACAATGATTATGGCATGTTAGGAAAAGAAGAGTAAAAGTGACTTTTAAATGACTAAGACATATTGTATTTATTTTAATATTCATTTTTAGAGTCTTTTACTATAATAATTGTGGCGTTCATTTTTTGTACAATGTACCAATTAGGCACAGTTGGAATTAGAGCATATGAAGTACTAAACTACTGTATAAGAAATAATATCATACCATTAGCCAATTTTGTATTACATGTATATTAAGTAACCTAAGGTGTTAAATTATATTCAAATTACCTTTATTATTTTTTTATGGAAAACTTACTTAAAGGTAATATAAAAATCTACCTAGTATAAAAGTGAATAAAAATATGTGCTGCATGAAATTGGCTATGATGCCAAATCTTTTTATATGACAAATCCTTTTGGAAGAGATTTTATTATAAAAGAAATAATAAGAGACTAATATATAGTTAGAACTGCTTCTAGATGACAGGATAAAACCACTAAAATGTAAAATATTAATTTATAATGAATTACAATGCCTGTTATGATCCAATTAAACCTTGATCAAATGTATATTTAGCTTTGTTAAAAATGATTTAAATGTAGTTGTTGATATCTTTATTTCCCCTTACCTAACCATGATGTGGTTGCTCACATTTTCATAAAGAAGGGGAAGGGACAACTATTAAACGAATAGATGTAAAGAGAGGTTTGCTTTACCATTTATTTCTATTGTTGACAACTATGTCAGAATTTGTACGTGAGTTTTACTGGATAGAAATAGATTGAAATTTCTGACAAAACCAAATGTGCTCAAACTCAGATGGGGCATTTGAATGAAATTGATGCCTTTGCAAATATAGGATTCATAGTAATTACTATGGTTTTAAAGCTTCATCTTACAAAATAAATAAATAGTTCCTATCCTCAAGGAGCGTAGCATCTAGAAGAATAGACAGATAAGGCACCTATGAATATCAAGGAGTATGAAGCTTAAGACTGTTTTCCCCCGACTGAGGAATCAGAGGAAGCTGCAGAAGGAAGATCACACTGTAACAGAAGCTAGGTGGGCCAACTGGGTTTAAGCTGTTTGGAGACACTTTGTGGACCTGTGTGAACAGGGATAAGAGCTGTTGGTGGGGCCAGGATATTCCACACAGACAGATCAGCTTGTTCAAAGCTCTGGAGGTGTGAAAGAATGTTTCTCATGCTGAATATTAAAAATAGCTAAGTACGGCAGGAGAATAAGCAAATTATGAGCGATGAAGCTTGAATGTTGGGTAGGGGCATATTGTGGAGGGACTTATATACTGAGGCAAAGGGTTAGAAGTTTATTGTTTAGCCTAGAAAAAGGCCATTGAAGGAGCAAAAGCAATGGAAAGATTTTAGAAAGGTTCCTCTGGTTGAATAATGGAAGATAGTTTGGAGAGTGTATCTGGAGAAGGAGAAAGATTTAGAGACTTAATATGCACATGCAAACTGAAACTGTAAATATTACAGAAAAAAATGTTTTCAAATATAGTACCTTATCACAATAGACTGAGGAATGTTTTCTCTCAATTTTTAAACTATATCCTTCGAAAACATTAGTTTATGTGTATGACTCTCCTATTTAAAATCTTTTAATCATGACTTGACTAGTTTTTAATACTTCCAATATTAGGTCAGACATTATCTATAGAAAACTGAATTTCCCAGACCCCCTGCTCCAGCATAGAATTTCATCCAAGGAATGTCAGCCAAGTGGGACCTGGGACTAAATCCACTGAATATTTTTAGAACTGGGTCTAATTTAAAAACCCTATACTCTGTGGAGAAAGTATATGAAGATGAGCCTAGAGCATGGTCATTTCTCCCCAACTAGATAGAAAAAAAATGTCCTTCATTTAAGAATTAATTAAAACCAATATTACAGAGAGAAGTTGAAAAGAGGAACTGAAAAAAAAAAAAAAGTTCTTGATTTTACTTGCTGTGGACCATGACACTACACTACTTCATATATTCCAGGGTTATTTACTTCTTCCTCTACTTCTGGAAGTGTTCTAGTACATTCTTTTTACTTAAATTAGAGTTGGGTATTTGTCACCTTCAACCTGCTAATATATCCCCCTCCTAGCCAAACTTGTCTCCTTATAAATGTGACACATTCATTTCTCTGTCCTTCTTTTCATGATGTTTATACCACTGTTTAATATCAATACCCATCTTTCCACCTATTGATTTAGTTTCATAAATATATAATGAACTTATTCTATGTGTAGTGATGGATGCCGTGCACTGTTGATGCAGAAGTGAGTAATCCACAGTGTTGGATCTTGAAGTGCTCACAATCTATGGGAAAGCAGACATAACTGCAGAAAGGAACAATCCCAAGTGATGAAAACTGTGTTAGGACTAAGAACAAATTGTTATGGGAGCACAAAGGAGGAGTCAGTGCCTAGGTCACCACACTGTCAATCGAATTTTACTAGAATAACCGAGTCCATATTAGTTTACCTCTTCTGTGAACTCATGTTGCCCTCATTTTGCCACTTAATACTATACTGGCCTTTTTGTTATTCATTTGCTTTGTGGACATATATCTGTCGTTTTTTTCACAGCTGCACTTTAAGCCCTTGCTGGTGAGGAATGTGATTTCCTTTTCCTTTGTACTTCCCCAAGCATCTATAACTACGTGTTGCATTTGTTAGAAGATTCAGTAATGCTCAGATTTATAGGTCCAGAGATGAAACAGTAAAATCATTTAGGACTCAGCTTGTCATTGTTTTTCTTAATAGAACAGAAAACAGGTCAAGTATTTTTAAGCAACTTGCTTACAAAGTTTCTAAGTATTCAGTGAAAGAGCGAAAACAGGGTTTATCAACCTCAAGGTGCTTTTGACAGTTGTGGCTGGACAATTCTTTGTTGGGGGGCACTCTCCTGAACACTGTTAGATGTTTTTATCACTGGCCTTCGCCCACTAGATGATAGTAACACACCTCTCCCTTCAGGGGAAATTTCTTTTCTCCTACTGATCTAAGCCTTTGCCATCCAATTCTTCAATTTTTTGTCCTCTTTTACCGTTAAGTAATGCCCAAAATATAATCTTTATAAATTTTCTTTTTTATGGCTATATTTTCTATAGTAAATTTCAGCTATATAGAATAGTCAAGTTGTAAAATATCAGAGTTCCCTGAAATCAGAAACCAGCACACACAAAAAAGTTATAATGAAAAAAAGTCACATTTTAAAGCAATATGTTAAAATACTGAAATGAAATTACAGTGAGAAAGAAAAACTTATCTTGTGCTGGGATTTTAAAAATCGATTTGCACCTCCTCCTGAACTATTTGGATCTGTTCAGATTTGAGAGCAGAACCACTGACCATCTTCTCCAATCTCATTATGGTCTTACAGAGAATTCCCCACGTAATGAATTAGTTGTCTATCGCTGCATAATGGATCACCACAAATTTATGGCTAAAAACTACACATTTGTTATCCCACTGCTTCCATGGCCAGGAATCTGGGCATGGCTGAACTGGTTACACTGCTCGGGGTGTCACAAGGCTACAAGCAAGGACTTGGTTGTGTCGCATTCCCCTCTGGAGAGCTGTCTAGGGAGGAGTCCACTCCAAGCTTGTTCAGGTTGTAGGCAGGATCCATTTCCTAATGGCGGTATCACTGAGGGTCCCAGCTACTTACTAGCTACTGGATAGAAGTTGCTCTCTGATCCTAGATACCTACGGTTCCTGCCACTACGTTTGGCGGTTCATAAGATGGCAGTTTTCTTATTCAAGGCCAGCAGGAGAGCATCTCTCCCATCTGCGGGTTAATGCAATCCAGTCTTATAAAACTTCAGGTAGTCAAGGAGTGACATCTCATCACCTTTGCCATATTCTGTTGGTTTTTATTGGTTGGAAGTAAGCTACGGGTTCTGCTTAGACTCAGAAGAAGGGAATTATATAAGAATCTGACTCACAAAGGCACCTTTAAATATGTCCTCCACACATGCGTTCATGAAGTTCTTGATCAAAAGTAAGAATTTAATAAGTAATCCTGTTAAAATTGAATAATCTATTGTTTCAGAGAGTGATCTTTTAAAAATACAATTCGATCCATATTCTCCGACCATATCCTTTCACCTGCTGCTTATAACAATCTGATAATTTCCCAACACATCTGGAATAAAGACCGATCTCCTCACTGAGGTCTTTAGAGTAACACGAGTTGGCTCTGTTAATTATTTCTTATGATTTACTGCTTGCCCTATGCTCCAGCCATAATCTAAATTTGTTCTCAGTGTAGGGTTGAAGTAATTATTCCCTCTTCCTGCTTCTCTTTTCCTTGTCAAACCTACCTTAAAGTTAATGTCATCTTCTCAGAAAGACTTTCCCTGACTACTCAGTCTAGAATTTTACAGCTTATCAAGTATTACATAACCTGGTTTCTATTGCCTTTTTGGAACTAATCATTGATGATTTTTTTCTTTTGGTTTATATTGGTTATTGCTGGTTGACCCCAACCCCTCTACAGTAGAATATTAGGTTCCATAAGCAAAGAGTCTTAATGTGCCTAGATCATCTTATTACTCCCAGCACCTACAGCGCTTTATCTTACTGTGGGCTCTGCACATATTTGTTGAATGAATCTATGTCCCACATAAATCTCTATCAGAAGTGGTTTTTACTATTACTAAAGAAATCAGATTCACACTTTAAAAATGTTTATTTACCTCCTATGTTTTTGGTTTGATTCTCTATATAAATTGTCAAATCTTAGTAAGTACTATGACTTGTAATTCTCAGTAATCACCACAAAACCTCATGCTCTGTGAATATCATTTCTGATGCCGAAATTGTTGGTCCCTTGCATTCAGATAGAATCATGTATTAACCTATATGCCTTAATATATAAGATTTTTTTTTACAAGTCATATTGTTACTAAACCAAAATATTTTGGACAATATATAGGTAGTAGCATTTCAAAAAATAATGAGGAACTCTATTGTAGCGCAATCTACTTTTATAAGAAACCTCTGATCAACAACAAAATATGGATTGGGGCTATCTTTATGTATTTAGTTTAAAAATCAGGAATTAAGTGATTTTTTTAGGAAAATACTACTATCTTTGAAAAGGACATGATAGCTTCATTTAAAAAAAAAAGAATCTTGGTTAAATAAACATGTTCTGGGATTGCTTCTATCTTGTCCTTCTATCTTGTGCTGCCTGTGATGAGTTTGATAAAGAGGTCGGTTTGTGTTTGGGGTGCAGTCTATGCTACTAGCAACGTGGACTGGAGAAAGTAGAGAACTGGAGAGGAACTGAATGAATGACGGGTTGCACAGAGTCTGCCTTTTATTATTATTGTTGTTGTTGTCGTTATATGAGAGCTATTCAACATTGAAAAAATATGCTCTAAAACCTTTTTAAACCAAGAGATTAGCTTTAAAAATTCTCTAAGATTCAGAGTAAAATCAAGCATGTTTCCTATTAGGAGACAAGACAAAACTTGAACTTCTAGAAGTACGCTTACATATGCAAGGATTTATAGAAGCATTCATTTAATACCTTGTAACACAATAATTTGAAAAAAAGTATGTAAAAATTTATATATAATTAAGATTAATGTTTAAAAATGCTGACAATGGAATTGCCAGCAAACGTCTGCTACAGAAAACTCAAATGAAGGGGCAAAACTAGAGGAAGGTAATTAATCTTCAAGAGTGAAAGTGTTGTAATAGCAATTGTTCTATTTGAGCTATATAATTGAATTTTCAGGAACCACGGAATCATCTACTTTTAAAGGTGAAAACAAAGAACATGTGAATTTATGACATTTCCTTAGCATTCTTCTTCTTTTTTTTTTTTTTTTAATGAAGAGTATCAAACTATTAATCTAGGTGAGATGTCTATAATTTCTGATGAAAATCTGTCCCAGGGCGGGTTGACTAAATAGCTCGTGATCATACCCAGTGACAAAGAATTTTAATGAGTTTCATTAACAGGGACTTCATGAATGTAAGAAGGGATAACTTTTTTCCTATAGGAGACAGACACGTTCTCTTCTTTTTGATGCTATCACTTAAAATATCTTCCTGAATTATGCAAAGCTTACAGCATTACTTTGAGTCAGACAGTACTTGTATGCCCTTCAGAAATAAGGTTTCAAAGAAAGTCCTTCTCCCCCATGAGGAATGATGGGAAGGAAAGTTTCATTCACTATTCAGCATAGATTACAGCCAAACAAGGTGATATAGGATAGGTTTACATTGCTAAATAAAATAGAAAATTTTCTTGTACTTGGGTGTTTTCCATCTATTGTAAAAAATAATGAGGAAACCTATTGTAGTTGTAATCTACTTATCTTTTTGAAGAAACCCATGCATGACAACAATATGATTAAGATTAGGACCATCTATCTCTATGTGGTTTAATTAAAAACAAATAAACAGTTTTTTTTAAAGAACAATTTGTGTTAAGTTTCTGAATGAACAGTGTACAGGATATAAAACAGTGGGTAACTTGTTTAAAGAGGATGTTTTGGGAGGGCCTCTGTGGGGAGGTGGCTTTTTTAAGGTGAAGTTTGAAAGATATGATGGGAAATCACTGATGAAAAGACATTAATATGGCCTTATATAAGCTAAGAGAAAAAAAGAAGGAAGTTGTCTACAGTGTCACCCCCTGCATATCAGTTAGTAAAGAACAATGACACATAGTTATTGTATTAATAACAGGAAGGTTGTAAGTTGCTTTGGCAAGAGCAGTTACAATTGAGGAGTAGAGAACAGAATTCAAATTTCTAGACTTATCATAGTGATCACATTATAAGGTATATCAATGTTGAACACTTGTATACCTGAAACTAATATAATATTATATATCAACTATATTTTAATTAAAAAAATGCTCAGCGTTGAGGAATGAATGAGAGTCAGGCTGGTGGTAATGAAAGAAAAGCCATGAAAATAGCCAACCTCAAAAACAATTTATTTGGCCAATTTTATGTAGTTGAACGATCTAAATACTTGAAAACACTGGCTGTAAGTTGTAAGTTAATAATATTATTGCATTGTAAATTATCATAAAGTAGCATTGTATAACCATGAAAAGTAATGTAAAAAAAGGGTATTCAATGATATATAAAAACTCACTAACTCACAAATTAAAATATTGTAAATAATATCGGGTATATAAAAATCTTTAAAAATATATGTGACTGTAACACATCTGCCTATGAATAAATATCAATAGAAAAATATGTCAGTGTTAGGTATATCAATTATATGTTATATTCAATATATATATATGAGTAAATATAACTCGAGAATATATATTGATTAAATATAAATAGGTATTATATAAACAGATATTCTTTCTATGTGATAATTTTATTGACAATTTTTTATAATGAATGTGAATTTTATAATTACAATTTAAAATTTAAGCATTAAAAATAAAATACAATAAGCTCTAGAATCGCATATTCTTGGTTTAAATCTATGCTCTGGTATTCACTAATTTAACTTCTTTGAGTCACACTCTTATTCTCTGTGAAAGTAGAATTTAGCACATTGACAATGTATTAAAACTCCTAACACTTTGAACAATAATTATACTTTCAAAAATTTACTGCTATAGTTTGTGTTTCTCCCAAATTCATATGTTGAATTCTAATCCCCAATGTGATGGTATTTGGAGGTGGCGCCTTTGAGCAGTGATTAAAGTCATGAGGGTGGGGCTCTCCTGAATGAGATTAGTACCAGATAGTACCCTGCCCGTTTTATGAACTAAGAAGACAGCTCTCACCAGACACAAAATTTTCTGGCATCTTGATCTTGGACTTCTCAGTCTCCAGAACAGTGAGAAATAAATGATTGTTGTATAAGTCACCTGGTCTATGATGTTTAGTTATAGCAGCCCAAATGGACTAAGACACTTTTTATAGATTAAAATGTATAATATATATGTAAAAATATATGCGTGTGTGTGTGTGTGTGTGTGTGTGTGTGTGTATAAAATCTTTAGTTAGATATGTAAAAAGATCATGTAATAAACTAGGGGAAGACAATAGAATTTTAAGCCAGTAAAATTCTTAAATGAGCTAGTTCATACAATCTATAACTTTAGTGAGTCTGTATCACTTTACATTTTTAGAACAAAAATAATAATTTTTGTTAGGAGAAAATCTTTATTATTCATACATATATCCTTCAAAAGTTTTCTATATTTGTATGTATCTCCAGAAAGTATCCTGGCCTCAGCTATGTGCTTATGTACTCTACAGAATAAAGTGTGGTCCATCAAGATATTAACGGGATAATTACACTTTTGGAATTTGGAGAGTAGAAGAACTCTAAAAGTTTAACATAGTTAAAATGCAAAGGCCAGTTATAAATCATGCCGATAAAAATGAAAAGTGGATATTTTTCTATATGATTTTATATAAGCAAAGCTATGTCATTCAGTTATTTTTATTTTAAGGTTAGGCTAAAAGATAAACGAACTCCCTTTCTTCTCATGATTAAGTTTGTGTAGATTTTGTAGTAAAATTTATTCCTTTTTTGAATGTAATAGCAAAAGGGAATAAAGTTTTCTACATCTAAGGCTAATACAAAATTACAACTCAGAAGAAATTTCTCTTTTATGTACCGTACCCTCTAACATAAATCCAGGTTCATAAATTGTAGCTTTTTATTTGGGGTTCTATAAAAATGGTAATCCAGGTTGAATTTAGTAGATGTCTATTTAAGTGAAAAAGCTTTGCATACCACACGTGTGCATTAATGATCTATTGTTATAATATTTATCATTGTTAAACAACTGTGATATCCGGGCACAGAGTGGAAGACATTGGCAGACACAGTCACAACCTTTAATGTAGTTGTAGTCAGTGATAACATGGATGAGAACAGTCCCGTGAAGAAAAAAATATTCAGGCAAAAAACATAATATCGATATTAAATAAGATTTTGGAATTACAGATGCTCCTTGACTTATTAAGTTGAAAATATCTTAAGTTGAAAATGCATTCAATACAGCTAATTTACCAAACATGATAGCTTAGCCTAGCCTACCTTACATGTGCTCAGAACACTTACAATAGTCTACAGTTAGGCAAAATCATCTAACATAAAGCCCATTTTATATTAAGGTTTTGATTATCTTGTAAAAAAGTAAAAAACTTAGAAATAATAAGTTGGAGTGTTGCTACCTTTTGGGAAAAACAGCAAAATAGTTATAGATGCAAATGTAAATTCAGAAAAAAAGTTATCCTTTTTTATGTTCCTGGGGAGAAATTCAAGGAGAATATGGGACTTCAGTGACAATTTGAATTGTAAAAGGACATAAATCAGAGAAAGTTGAGAGGTAGATACTCTTGATAACAGAGAGATTTCTTGCAGTACAGTGGTGAGTTTCATCCATTGAGAATATAATTAGATTATATATCAGCTATTAAATTGCAGTTATATGAGGAAGTAATTAGTAACCAACAACTGAGAGTCCCATAAGTGAACTTGGTAAGAGAGCATGAAACAATATGGACAAAACATCTGGTATTATTTAAAAGCACATTCTGTGATGTCAGACAATTCCAGTACTGGCTTGGCCACTTAAAACTTAATCTCTAAACCTACATTTTCTTATCTGCAAAACAGAGATAGTAAATAGCCCTTATAAACCCTCTCTGTTATACTAGCAGTAATGGTCTATGGTTTGGATTGACTGTCCAGCTCATGAGACACTGTATCTTTTAACCAGCACCAAATTTTTTAGTTTTAAGGAAGGACGCGAAAGAAATGACAGGATGCATAACAACATCCAAACGGAGACTATGTATTCTCAATGACTAACATGAACTGTCCCAGTCATTTTGTACCTGGGACGATGTGACCACGAGATAAGTAGCTGGACAACCCAAGCTTAGAGGAGTAATCAGCACTGGAATCTTCTCAGCTGTTTTCTTTAATTAGGTATAGTCATCTCAGGTGCTCATGATTATCCTCAATCTTCAGAAAAGTTGCTCCTCATCGATTTACCTTATTTATTGCTTGCTATGAGAGATAAAGCAAGTGTTTGGTCCAGTCATAGTTCTTGGCTGGTATCTTATTTTTTCTATAAATTTTGTGAAATATTTGACTAAGGGTTAAATCCTCAGAGATCTCTAAAACTAGAGGAAAAAGCACAGTTCCAGCCAACAGTTTTTCCCTTCCAGTGTAACCTGGTAGGATTTTATGAGGACTAAATGGAATATTACACTTACAATGTTTAGCACAGTGAATGTCTCAGAGTACTTAATACATGTTAAAAATACTTTATAAATACGATTCTGAAGAGGAATTTTCCATTCAAAAAGCTAACCTTATCATCAGCTCTTTGTTCTGCTTCTGTAGATAAGCTTGCTGCATAGGCTGGAGGGCAGGGTGACCTCGAAAATTAACTGAAGACTCAGCCTCCCTTTTGCTTGTTCTGTCTAGATAACAAATGTATTGCCTGAGTTCCAGTCTGAAAATCTCACGCTCTGTGACTGCCTGTAACCCATAGCAACTCCCGAGGTCTGTAACCACCTGAGGACAAATTAACCAATTGGCCCATGCCAACTGTAACTGTACAGATAAGCCCTATAAAAGCAACATTGCCTCTGAGCTTGGGGACCAGATCTTCAGAGCACTAGCTCCTTTGGGGCCACCGGCGTAATAAACCTGAGTTCTCTAGCTCTCCAAGTGGTTCTTGGTTTCTTGCCAGTCTGATTTTTCTGCATCATTTCAACATATAAAATTGATATTTGGTTTTGAGGATTTTTTCTTTTTTAACCAGATTCTATTTAGGACATGATTCTATAATTGTCATCACTGTCTTACTACTACTACTACTGAACATACACACCTTTATATTTTTACTTAGTATCACATTTGGAAACAACTTTTATATTACTTTTTAATTGGTAACTAAAGATCATTATTTTTTCTTTTTTAAAATATTTTTGTCAGTAAATGAACACACACACACACACACATATATGTAGCTATTATGGAGAAGTAATTTGGTTATGATATCAAAACAATGCTTATTTTATCCTCAGTCTTCACTTAGGCTCTCTTCAGCAAATTACTGAAATAATTGTCAAATTCCAGTCAAATTTACAAATAGAAATTGATGTTCCATACAGTTGATTTATATGCACACTTATCCTTTAGTATTATAACTCTAGAAGCAAAGCAGATGAGAGGTTATAGCATTTTGCATTATTGGTCTTCAGAGGACCATAGAAGCAGAGCAAGGAAGGAAAGCAAATAAAGTTACTTTGTCTGATTGTTTTCAGGGCTGCTTTTCTCCCATGACTTCCTGAAATTCATAAAATGGAGAAATATCACATTTTTTGAGGAGCTGGGGACCCTCTGACTCTAGGCTCTCTTATCTTTCAGATTTTAAAGACTTTTGGAAGAAATCATTAAAAAAATTTATTTCTAATTATGGCACAGTCTCTTGTCTTTTCTGTTTCTGTCATTTTTTCTTCTCTCTATTCTTGTTTCCAATTTAGTTTGATAATACTACAACTTACTTCAACCAACCATCTGGATTAAACAAAATCATATGAGAAAGGTGTAAAGGTTTTAAAAAGTACTAAACAACAATAACCAACCAAAATCAAGCAAAAATGGGGCAATTCTCTTATATTCTATCAATTTCTAGATGTGTTTTCTCTTAGAAAGGATGCTTCTTCCTCTAGGCGGAGAATCTCTTCTCTATGCTGCTTTTTTTTTTTTTTTTTTCAGTAAATAATCTATGAATTTCTAAAGGAGAGTAGAAAGAAAGAATGTTTTTAATATACAATCAAAGGCTGCCTTTTAAAGGAAATGTGCCAGGAGATCAATAGGCGCAATTCTTTGTCTTTATTAATTCTATACTTAAATTATGTGACTGTTTGTTTTTAGCAAGACTTAGGACTTTTAGGCTCTCAGTAACAGATAATGCATTACTTTCCCATAAGTTCATGAGTTAATCATAATTGAATCATATCCTTGCACATGCAAGCTTAACAATAATATATGCTGAGGCCCTAGCATCTCAGATTGATTGAAAAAGGGAGGGGGAGAAATAAAGGTCAAACTTGTTGGGGGCAAGTGTATGATAGCTATGGAGCTGGATCTTGCAGTAAATAATTATCTGCACATTATCTGAATGGCTTAGAGACAAACAGTCATGGATATGGCGATCGAGGCTAAATGGTAAAACTCTATGCTTAACTTGGGTTCAGCAACATAAGTCTAGCTGGCACGATGTGAGATTTGGTGACATCCTAGTCCAGGTGATCTGCCCGCCATGGACAAATTCTGGTCAGTGATTGGGATTGGGATGAGAGTATACAAGTAGTACTATTTAGCATTTAAGGTGATAGCAAGAGTTAAGTCAAGGCAGGACATCAGAACCAAACCAAGAAGGTATGATTCAGGGAGGCGTTTCTTCCCTGTTTGAAAGCTGGTACTGAAATGTGAGATGGAGTTAAAATCACAGGTTTCTATGTATTGGCTCATTTGTGCTGAGGAATTAGTGTAGACTGTGACTGAATGACTGTACAGGGCTCGACATCACATACTATGTGTATGGCTGAGAGAACACTTATAATCCCCAAAGGATGGTAGGTAGAGGACACTGGAGACAGGGCCACTCAATATCTCCTTCACATGCTCATTCCTACCCTCCTACAGGATCCTTACAGACCTGTGGAACACAGTAGCAAAATGAGTAATTTTAGGAACAGATCAGCTAACTATATCTGTGTGTGTATACATATACATATATATATATAATTATATGTAATTTTCTAATTCTTCCAATAAATTTGATTTAATTTATTTTGAAATTTGAAATATAGTCAATAATTGTGGAACTTATTGTTGCCTAATATTTATTTCCCAAGCAGCAGAGACTTTGGTCCATGATCTGAGCACTACAGTGGTTTTCTCACTTGATACTCATTTTATAAATTCTTTTCTCTCATTTTTCTCAAATACAAAGAATTCTAAGATTCTCATAGCAGGAACTATAGGGTTCCTTGGTCTCACATGTTTGAATGCTACAAGGATAGTTTATGGGTTCTTGTCTGACCTTGAGAAGATGGAGCATCCTATCTAATTGAGATTATAAGTTTATGATTTCCTAACTTATTCTCCAAAATGTTAGAGACATCACTTTTTAAAAATAAAATTGCAGACAAATTATATTTTAGATTCAATGGTAAAGGTTTCATACTGCATTATGCTGCATTTTCTTAAAATAAATTAGTTCAGTCATTTAATGAAAACTATCTCCAGTTTCAGGTTATTATTCCATTTAGCCATTTTTTTTCTATGTTAGAAAACTTTTGCGGTGCTTGTGAAACACTGTTCAATAGTCTATGTCTCAATTTCCCTTCTGATGTCAGAATCACCTGCAATGCCTTGGTTCAATCCTAGACCTACTTGACTAGGCAACTGCTTTAATTCGAAATTCAGGAATCACCCTGGCACTTCTTTATACAATAATTGAAGAAATTTATTCAATATTTGGCAAACATTTGTTAATTACCTGCAATATACTGGAGAGTTTGTTGGTATTAGCGATCCATAATGATTAAGACATATCTTTGTTTACAAGAGGTATATCACACATGGGAGATAGAGATGTGAAACATATTGCATTAGATAAATGCAAAGTGCAATAGGAACAAAGGAAAAATAAAAAAAAAAAAGCTACTTCCCTTAGGAGAGAAGAGGAAAGTACACTATTTCACAGAAGATGTGACATGTGAACTTGGTCGAAGCAAGCTGATAGATAAGTAGACATTCCCCAGAAAGAGAAAAATAAATATCCCCGTATAATCAGAGAAAATGAGATGTTCTTGAGGCTCGAGCCTTCTGTACATAAGCAGAAATCTAGGGACTTAATTGAGAAGGCATCTGTGGATTACAGTAAGGAGACTCCTAGTCCGTAGGTGATGAGAAACTGAGAGACTTTAAGAAGTGATATGACCAGATGAAGCTCTATAGCTGCTTAAGTATTTGGATGAAAGTAATCTCTTAAAAGGAAGAATGTGCCTTCATACCTCCACTGCAATGAAACAGCAAAATAACATTATTGTGAATGAATATATAGGGTAAAATAATCAGCTTCAATTTTTTTCTGTCCCTCTTCTCAACTTCTCTCTGTATATTGGTTTAATTAATTCTTAACAAAGGACATTTTTTTTTTTTTTCTATCTAGTTGGGGAGAAATGACCACGCTCTAAAATTTCAGTTATCATTTTATGGGCAGTGTTCCAAATGACAAAAATTCTGTATTTTTAAATAACAACAACAACAAAAGTTATTAAGTTTATAAACATCTGAAATAAAATGGTTTTATTTTTTTTAATCCCCCCCCTTTTTTTTTTAACTGGAACTTTTCTTAAATGCAAGTCAGCTATGACAGTCGCAAGTGCTGTCACATACCACAGCAAAATGGCCTATCTTCATTTTTGTCCTTCATCAGTTCAGAGAGTTCTTATTCAATCTTCAGAGACAGAGGAGAAATGAAAAAAGCCTAAGGACAGGCCAAGGAGACTCAGAGACTCACTATTTATAGAATAACCTTATGTTAGAATCAGCTCTCCAAAGAGAGGGAACTAAAGCTTTTTGTATGTTTAACAGAAGCAGCAGCGCTGTGAAATATGAGGAAACAAAACCTAAATGAAAGAAACACTTTGTAATTTTAAAAGAATGCAAGGGATAGATGTAAAATTAACAATGAGCTAAAGGGAAATAATTCTTAGTGTCATCTATTCTTTTCTTGTTCTCTTGGATGTTATATCTTAAGTATTTCTTCTTGGGCAAGTTCTGCTGCTTCCCCAAGACTGGCCAAAATAGCAAAATATTAGAAAATTAGCATCATCTTTTCACCTTGAATATTAACTGTTGGATTTTTTTGTAAGTTAAATTGATAAATTTATCGTATATAATGGCTTTAAAGAAATTAATGCATTTATATAATATTTGAAATAATTTGTTTTAAATTCCACTGTTACAAATCATAAATCCTGCCCAGTTTAAACATCGGAAGTTGTGAAAGATACATTGTTTCTTCTTTGTTCCTATTTCATGGAGTAGTTTTTTGCAACACCTTTATTATATAACCGGATCCAGAAGATCCCCATCCCCCATCTGTTCACTATGTTTTCTTTCCATTTTATTCCAGAAGATGCCAAGACAGCCTCCTGGTGGGTTACCTTGGCAACCTCATGTGTCATGTTTTAGAATGTCCCAGGGCTGCAGTTTTATTTCCATTTGCATGCACTTCAGTCCGCTAACTGTAAATTAAAAAGGTCTGTTGGAGAATAAACCTTTTTCTTTTTCCTTGCAGAATGAAAAGCAGGTAATTAGGGTTATTGTTCAGTAAAATCCACTTATACTTACTATTGTATATAGGAAAACTTGGATTAGTCCTACCTAAAGTCATGATATTTTTCACATGACACTTCATAAACTGATGCTGTAATACAATATAATACAATACACAGTGTATATTATGCACATAATATAATACCCAGTGTGATTGCTTAATCTCATCTTTGAAAAGCATGTCACTTTACAATCTTTTGATGACAACCATGCGAGGCTTTTATTATCGAGTTTTTGACATGTCAATCAGTATAAGACTGCAGTGACTCAAGATAATTTCATTCAGCTTGTTTCTGGTAGATAAACTATCGAAATCCCAATTTGCCTAACCCAAGCTACAAATTTCAAACAGTCTCCAATCAAACAAATATTGATTTTAATACTTTAATATTTCTCATCAAGAGTCACATCTTTTTAGCTATATCTTTTAAAAGTTAGTGACATAATTTCTATAAGCTGAAAATACTTTTAACATATTGTCAAAATAGTTTAAAATTGTATTAATCTTCATAGACTTTTGAGTTTTATAAAAATCAAGAAATACAGAAGGCCTCAAATTTTAGTAAAGTTGTATATAAAGAGCAAAGCTGAAGCGAAAAGTAATTCTTTTTGGTACTCCGGTATTTATGAGGTATCAGAGCGAGAGCAATTGATCCGTGTTTTCACTTCAGGAAACTGTCATGCATGCTCCATAGTCCTCAAGGTATTTTTTGCGTCATAGTAAAGAGTTCAGGCATCCTGTGATCATTTACAACATTCTAAGAGGTTATTCTGCTATGGAGTAGTGACATTTTTTCGTTTGATCAGACCAATGTTATGTTGAAATTAATAACCTTCTCTTTCTAAGAAATGGTCTCTGAAGGGCTTTTCCTGAGTAATTTTGAGCATGGCCATATTAGCCATGTTTCCCCCTTTCATTCCTTAGGGGCACAGGCTGAACATGCTTCAGTATGTGCTGGTAATTCAGTTGCTACTTTCTTTTACAGTATTTCCATCTGGGCTTGAATATTCTTAGCAAGTCGTATTTTAACTTAGGATTTGATGAAAATAATGGAAATAGATGGTCATTGTTCATGAGTTCTATCTTCCAAAGTTCTCCCCCTCCTAAGAGTATCAGGAGAATTTTCCAATATGGTGCACTGATTGAAGATGTCTGTGTCTGAATGTAAGTTTTGTGTGTGTGTGAGTATCCTTAAAGCAATGTGTTTCCTTTAGACATGAGTTTGTAAGACACAATTCGCTAGGGGCCTGGAGTAAGAAATGCTCTTTTTTTCTTTTAACTCTAAAGAGAAGTAAAACTAGCTTGATATTTTACTTATTGCACAAAGGTGTAAAAATCCTTTGAAATACATAATAAGGAGACAGAAGGGCTGGTGCCCAGACTAATTTGGCAGCGTCATTTAGCTCATTTCTGGTACATAAACTATCAAAATCCTAATTTGCCCAACCCAAGTTTTGTTCTTAAAGCACTGTTAAAGTGTTCTCCAAACTTTAGCTGTTTATCCTGAATTTCACTAATAACTTCCAATACTTCATTAATCTACCCAATCTATAACTAACTTTCTTTGTTGTTTGAAGAGAAATGCAGAAAAAGTTCCAAGTAAGGGACTCCCACATGTTTCATAGATAGTCTCAATAAGTCCTTTTGGATTTTTCTATTAGGAAAAACTCAAGATTTTCAACTTCCTTCTCTCATACTTTACTTACTAACATAGGTTGGCCTTGTTCATTCATCTCTGTCTGCTTCTGTTAACCACCTGCTTATTCATTAAAGGCAAGTTTAAAGAACTATTTTCAAAAATCTCGTAGATTGCTAATTAACACTGGAAAAGAATTTTTCCCTCTTTATATTTTAAGACACCTCTTGGGTGTACTTGATGAGGTTGTTTTCAAGTCTGTCAACAGAAGAGCTTTTCTGGGTGTCTTCTTTTGGTCTTGAAAGCATGGGTCGTTATGAGACAACTGAGACTCCAGAGTTACCCAGAGTCATGGAGTAATTTGGCTCTAGCCTGAAGCTGGAATTCAGGATTATCCATTTCTGGATCTTCAAATCTCCACAAAGAATAGAGAGTTTCTTTATTAAGTGTGTTGAGCCTAATTGTGTATTGTGGAGAATTCATAAACAACTGTCAACTGACAGCCAAGTCAGTGAGGTAGAGAAAGGCATACCAATTATAAAAGTTAATTTGGAAGAGTGGAAAGAATATAGGATCAAGAACAGGTATGAGTCAGGAAGAGTAGAAAGGATATAGGATCAAAACCAAATGTGAGTCCTTGATCTTGTTTATTGACTCTTGTTGGGGCAGGACTTACATTTTCATAGCTTCAGTTTGCCCTGCTCCAAGATGGAAGACTGATTTTACCCAACTTTTTTTCAGATATCTATGAATAATAAATGAGATAATAGATATAAAAATTATTTGAAATTTGAAAAGTGCAAGACACATGAAGAATTTATGATTGGTAACGTAAAGTCACTGCAAGAAAAGTGAGTGTTTTTGTGGGATGTCCATAGGGGTGAGTCAAAATCAGAGCTCTAAACAATGTCCAGTTAACAGTGATAATGCCATAATCTTTGTTGAATGCCTTTATTTTAGCTACTTAGTAAATTTGTTTCACATGAACCACACTTTTCATTGCTACAGATTGAATTAATCTCTTAGAAATTATGTGAATATATTTAACATAATTATTTTAGTATAATTTTTCCTCCATGATCAGGAAACTAAGAACTGGCATTAGACCTTTTATCAGAAAATATATGTATTTTAATTTAATTTAATATATAACATCTTTTCATTAAATTGGTTTTATAGATGAGGTAAGGTCTGCACCTTTGTCTAATACACTGTATTTTCCTCCATTTTTATCAGTTTAGCCTTAAATTTTTTATGCATTTTCCTTTCAGGTGATCTATAATTCTCTTGTAGTGTATCCATCCATTTCCCCACATTTGGGAAAATTAATCTTATTTTTTTTTCCCCTGAAGTCTATTTTTTTAGCTTCTGTGCGATTTAGGGAAAGGAAATAGAACATAAAATGCCAGTAATTACCATGCACTCCATTTGCTTTCAGTTTTGAATAATATAGGTTGATAAAGTATATATGATAGCCCCAGGAAAGCCCTAAATGTTTTTCCGTGTCACTTAAAATATACCTGGAATAACTTATAATGTAAAGAAGTAGCTTTTTCCAAGTTACTTGTGGAATTCAGTACTTGCATGGTTTAGATAAGTGGTTCTTTAAAGGGAAGATGGTCTGCATCCAAGGAAGCTTCGGTAATATCTGGAAATATTTTTGGTTGTAATAACTTTTGAGGTTCTACTGGTATCAGTCAGCTGAGGTCAAAGATGTTGTTAAACATCCTACAATGCACAGGAGAGTCCTCGCAAAACAGAATTATCCTGCCCCAAACATCAGCAGTGTTGAGATTGAGAAACCCTGGCTTAGATTAAATGGGTGATGAAATTTCGTGAGTACTTGAAAAGAGCCTATTCATTGAGGATTGTGGATGGAAAAGAAAAAAATTCAGAGGCAGATTGAAGGAAAGCTACAGTTTCAGTGTCCAGCGCTGCAATGCTGTGTTGGTCACATTTGTTTCACCTGACACTTTGAAAAGTTAGAGAAACAACCCATGCTGGCTTTTGATAAATTAGATCTGAAAGCTGTTCTGTCAAGGATGTTGGAGGATCAGATCGATGGTCCCTTGGTCGTTGTGTATCACTAAAGATGGCCAGGAAGAAAAAGAAATGGAGGGGAAACCGATTAAGAAAAATCTAAAAAGATGGGAGAGTAGAAATACAGTGGCATCTTTTGTTTATTGTTCTATGTAGTTTACTTGGTGGCGGGGACCTGGGGAAGAGGGGATCGCAGTGGAAACAAGTTGGGGAGGATGTGGAATGATCGACTCAGGATCAGTTTTGAGTGCGCCAGCCTCTCAACTCAGCCTTAGACGATATAGTGGACCCTGGCCCCAGGACGGGCTAGGCGCTGGGACATCGGGTTTGGGTTAAAAGCATGGCCGCTGGCCCTTGTGGGACTCTGGCAAGATGACGTGGATCTTGTGTCTCTGATGCGCTAGAACACAAAGGGGCTGGGGCGTGCAGAGGCCTGGGGCGCCGCGGGTCCTCCCTTCCGGGCGGGAACGGGGAGGCGGGGCGGAGAGGAGCTACAGGGAACCCTGGCAGGTGCCTTGTGGCTGGAAGGAGCAGCTGCAGCAGTGCGGGCGGGGACCTGGCTTTCGTCGGGAGGGTGGGGTGCGGGGGTCTGGAGCCTAAGGCAGGAGGCACAACCAGCAGGCACTGTCTGAAGGAGCCTAGGTCCTGAGCGCAGGGCCCGCCTGGCTCCGGGAAGCTGGCCCATCCTCCCTTGGCCAGGCCTCCACGCCGCCCTGCGCTCTAGGCCTGGTAGGCTGAGTGTGTCAGGCCTAGACGTCCTTTCTTCCAGGGAGCCTCGGGGAGCCCCAGGCTACACGGGCCGGGTGAACCCCACTTGTCCCGGCGGCGGACATCATACCAAGAGGACACCCCACCTCTCCGCCCAGGTATTTTTGGCAAAAATCCATAGGCAGCACTGTTTTTAAGTTTGTCTGCTTAGATACATAACATCCCAAGATCTGAAGTTCCAAAATAGTTCTTCCTCCCTTTTATTTTTTGGAGTGAGTGGATTGAGAGGCAGTGGGCAGAGTGGAGAGATTTGATCGGATGGAAGCAGTAAATATTTTAAATTAGCGTGTCTATGGTATAGTTTCGTCATTCCAAACTGTCATCTTTTATTCCACTGAACAAATATGACCTGAAGTTAGACAGTAAAAAATCGAAGTCTATGCTGAGAGTAAAATGTAGAGGGTTCTCATGAGACAAGCAGACCTAGTTAATGAAATCGTACTATTGGGCTGAAACAAGGCTGGGTAACAAAATAGCAGGAAATTGCTTCAAAAATTTGAAAATAAGTTTCCCTTATTTCTTTCTTGTCTGCATTTAGAGATAATGCTGATTTTTACATGAAAAGAAAGTTAAGGTTAAATTTGCGAATTGAGTTAACCAAAACCCTTGCACTATGTATATCTTATTGAAAACAAAAACAAAAACAAAAAACCAAAAAAACTTTTGAACAGTTCTGTGAATCTAACCTATTTGGAAGGAGATACTTGGGGGAAGTGGGAGCACGGCACTGATGGAAGATAAGGAAACTTCTGGAATATAAAACAAATGTAATGCCAAACCCATGAGCTAAGCTACTTTGATATTTCAGTTTCATGTATGATAGAGTAAAAGGAGTCTGAAGATTTTTGTTGGAGCTTTGCTTACTAATGTGTGGTCTAAAACAAGTCATTTAATAGTTTGGGGCCAGTTTCCTCAACCTGAAAAAAGATAGACAGTGGTTTGATTAGTGGGAATATGCTATATTCGGTATTTCTCACACTGTACATGCATAATTAGCTTTCCCACACCAGTAGCTTTAGGTAGACCAGGTGGAGAGGGGGCAGGGTGTTTCCCAGGTGATTCTGATCATGATCTTTTCCTCTTCCCTCCCCATCAGGAAATTCTTGAATCCTTCTGGACTAGAGATTGGGTGAGTTATCATCTAACTTTATAAACTACTGAATATTAGATTATTCTGCCAAAGATTTTTTTTAGTCATATTTTTTTTCTTCTGAAGCACGAAAGTAGTAAAAAGTTGAAAGGTTTAAACAGGGTGGGATGGTGATTAACTTCGAGTTGTAGTTGGTATGTTATTTAGTTGAAATATTTTTCTCTAAACATGAGTATGGTATACCACACATGTTAAATTCACTGTGTATGTCTGTAGTTTTAAGAGTGAATAGTTTTATTGGGGTACTGGCAAATAGCTTTATAAGCTTTTAATTTCCAATTTCCTTCACTTGTGTGAAGTGCCTGGCTAAGTTCCTCCATTTAAATTGGGCGCACTTGAGCCCTTTCTCTATCCTATACCGGTATACTGTATTTTATCTTTAGTAGGACATGGTTAGAAATTACTTTACATTTTCTTTGTGTGAATTGCTATAATATATACATATGTATATATGTGTATGATATACACATTTATAACATATATGCAAAGGTGAGTAAAATTAAATTTTTGATTAGATTATGACTATACATATGTTCTTGAGATTTTGAAGGATTGGGGATTTGCTACCCCTTTTTCTGGTTGACATTAATAATTTGAATCAAGAGTGCTCAGTCCTTGAGGTGTTATTTGGGATTGCTCAGGTTGGATAAATAGTCTGTGCAGATTTGATTCTATAAATCCATTCATCAGATAGTTTCAAGGTTACAGCTGGGAAAATTCTCCTTTCTCTCTTTAACCTTTTTCTAAGATATCATACAGGGTATTACAATGGGAGAATTAAAACCGAGGTATGCAAGACTTGTGCTGATGTGTTGGGCATATTTCAAGTCGTATCTATACCGCTTACATGGGACTTGGAAAGGAAATAGTAAAAATCCAGTTTTTCACTTCTGAGCTTATTCGCACTATGAGGGCATTTTAGGGGTAGCTGGAGTTTTGATGAGGGTGTTGAAACCTGAAGAAGGCTGTTTGGCCCAAGTTATCAGTGTTTTTATCCCTTCCCGGGGAGGAATGGAAGGGGATGCTTTATGAAGGGGAGAATGTTTCCTCCTCACCTGAAATCAAGTTGGAGAAGCTTCAAAGTGTCCGTTCACAGGGCCTGTTAATGCTTCTCAGTGTTTTGGAGATTAATAAATGTGCCTGAAAACATGAGACACTGAGATACCCCTGCCCTGATCTTAGAGAGCTGGAAAACTGCATCAGGAGTAAACTACAGTGACGTCTGTGGTGGGGAAGGATGTATAGGTTTGGCTATTCTTGGGAAAGAGTTGGTATAAAGCCCTTTTGAAAGTTTCTCTGCCAAAGAGGACCAAAGGTTGGCCTCCGGAAACTCAGGGAAGGAAGTGGAAGCCACCAGCTGGGAGATGAAAATTCCATATTAGAGGAAGTTCAGCATTCACTGTGGTTGAATGCTTGAGAAATTGGCACATGTGTTCCCTCTCCTCTCAAATCAGTTGTCCTGTCACCCAGAGGACCCTGACTCCATGTCAATAACAACTGCTCCCATCCTCCCCCCCCAATCTGACCTGTACTGAATCACACAGTTTATTAATGGGGTAGAGAGGAGGAGAAGAAAACACCTAATGGCATCATCACTACAGATTTCTCAGCCTGAAATGAGCTCAAGATGGGAAAAGCCCATCTTGAACTTAGATTTTTGCATTAAGTGGACATTTCTAACTAGTGAAATGAAATTATTCTTTTGATGAAAGGGAATTAGAAAGCTGTGGATGTTTCTTGAGAGTTTATCCAGAAGCAAAGATAGAACTAGCCCACAAAAGTAGGCTAAAAGATAATGGAAGAAAACTTTGTATGCACGCTAAGGAGTCTAACTTCTTTGAGGAAGTGATTATTTCATAATAATTCCTTTGACTTTGGCTCAGCTATGGGATCTTGGCCGTTGCACTATATCTGTTCAAAGCTTTGGTTTTATGTCAATACATGAGCAAAATATAAGTACTTATCAAATCTCATTGGGAGAATTAGCTTATTAGCATAGTGCCTGACACATGTAAGCAAATATTATGTATTAATACCATTGATTTTTACATAAATGTCATAGCTCCCAGTTGCATATTGAGCTCAATTGGGTACTAATTCATCTTCTGTTGAATTATCAGAATGACACGGTTAAGGCAATAAAAACCAACAGATTTCTGAGCCTGGGGGAAAAGAAAGTGGTGACCAAAAGCATGAACTACTCTGATTATTTGATTTTGTCTGTAGCTTCCCTAACCAGTCTATTCTTACTCTTTTAGTAGTAAACATAATAAAAGAGCTTCTTAAAGATATAGCTAAATATGTAGTTATGAAAATTGGGGCACAAATCAGGGGCTCTAGTGGCCATTTTTATAAAAGCGTTTTAGAAAAAAAAAAGATTCTGGTGATGAAATTCAAAATGGAGTTCAGTTGTTGAAGGCAAAACTAATACTTCTAGGTCAGATTATATAGAAGTTCAAATCCAAGTGCCACTAAATTATTTTCAGATAATCCAACATCAAAGGCACATGTGACTGTGGGTAATATGTAAATGTTCGAAATCTCAAAAGCACTGCTTCGTCTTTAAACACCAGAAAGTTCGTGCTCAGATGGTGACCATCTATGAAGTAATATAGTTTTTGCTTTTTTTTTAGCTTTAGCATTTGTTTATTTGATGAGGAAAATAAATCAATGCATTATGAAATGAAAGACAGATACGAAATTTCAGGGGAGCGATATGTGTTTAGATGTAGCCTCATAAACAGAAAAGCTTGGTTCTAGCCTTTCTATTAACTTTTAGTGAAATTACATAACCGAATATCTACAGAGCAGGAAAAATACCCTGGGTTAATAAAACACCCAAAGGAGAAGGCATTCAGCTCATTAAAAGTACCTCACTATGTCTTCTTCATCCATACAAATTGAGCTGTAATATATAAAAATGTTGAATATTCATGTGCATTTTTATCTTCTTTCAAAGAAAAAAACATTTCCTGGTGCTTTTATCTTTTTGTCTCTAGTCTCTTGCCTTCTAAACATGGTTTCAAGGACACTTATTTCTCCATAAATATGTAATCATCAGGATCTGACACAATAACTTTGAACAACTGCTTGTTCATTTTCCTGCCACAGCTTCTTGGCTCTTACATTATAGAGATTAAAAAAAAAAAAAAAAATCCAAGTGTGGGAGGCAAAGAATTGTTGCAAATCCATCTGAACTTGGAAGAATCCTTTTCTATTATTAACTAAGTTTTCATGTCAGGGCATACAGTATCATTATCTTTTCATAATATAAGCTATTTGTTTGCAAGAAAATATGCCAAGTTTTGAAAACAGTAAATAATATAGTTTTAGTGAAAATGCTGTTATAAATATATACAATTTTGTATTTTTAAAAACTTATTTCTTTCCTGTACCCATTTTGTCTTCGGAAAGCAAGTGTTCTAAACAAGGTTGGAAATATAATTTTGAAGTGAAAGTATACTCAGAGTCCTATTTCTTTATTTTATACCTGAATCCTAAATCAAGTTTTTAGATCAACTAATAGGGTCAAGACTAGAAGCTAAAACCCAAAGAATACATCTTTAGTCTCCATAATAAAAAGCAGCCCAGGGAAGTTAATTTGTGACAATGTCTTGTTTTGTTGATTTTGGTAAATTTTTCATAAGTGGATTGGTAGAATAGCTTAGTTTGATATAATATTAGTCTTATTTAATGATGGAATAGGAAATGCTATTTTAAAATTATTTATATAAAATATCTTTTTAGTTTATTTAGAGCTATAAACTCTAGTTCAAAAATATTAGTGAGAATATTTAAAAATTATCTGGAAAAAAACAATAGGATTTATTTATAGTCCTTTAGTAGAATATGGCAGTCTCTCTTAAAACTCTTATTTGTTCAACATTTTCTGGATTTTAACTTTTCTTGACTAGAAAAAGAAACCAGAATTTTTAGGAAATTTGAACCAGTATTTTATTTTACTTTTTAGTAGTGTTCATTTCATAACTTAAATTTCAGGGCTTGACATATTAAGTATTCTATTATGTGCTGGTGTATGTATTTACTTTAATGTTCTATTTTTGCTAAACTCATGTAGTTCTGATTTATACAGTGTTTGTCAAATTTGTTAGCTACTTGGTATACCATTTTTCATAAAAATAGCTTCATAATTTCCTGTGTTATGTATTAAAATTGAGTGTATTCATTTATAATCTCTGCAGTACTATATATGCCTAGAAATTTACTTGCCAATAAAAATCCAACCTGTGAGAATACTTATAATTGGAAAAGGGTTTGTTTAATAAATGATAATGGCAAAGTAGTAATCCATCTGAAAAGAATTAAATATATAGTGGATGAATTAAAATATATTTAATGAGAAAATATTTTAGAAGTCATACAGAGAAAGATAAATACCATATGATTTCACTTATAAGTGGAATCTTAACAAAGTAAACAACACAGGAATAGCCTCAGATACAGAGAACAAACTTATGGGGGTTAGGGGGGTGGGTGAAAAATGGGAAGGTATTAAGGAGTACAAATTGGTGGTTACAAAATAGTCATGGAATGTAAAGTACACCATAGGAAATATTGTCAATAATATTGGAATAACTATGTATGGTGCCAGTTGAGTATAGACTTATCAGGGAGGTCACTTTGTAAAATATATAAATGTCTAAACACTATGCCATACACCAGAAATTAATATAAAATAATATTGAATGTCAACTATAATTGAAAAATAATAAAGGAACAAAAATATTTTAAAATTTAATTAGGTTATATTTAAATTGATTACTTATAGAAGATATTAAGCTTGTTAATGCACAAAATAAGCGTTACATTTTGATGGATGATTTAGTTAATACATGTGTTATTGAAATCAATATCTTTTGATGTAAAACAGTGAATAAAGTAAGCATTCAGTTTTTCTTAGTAGCTTTTTAGAGTTTCTATAAGAATTTCTATAGGAATTTCACAAGTATTCATCTACTTGTCAAACTCTTTTAATTAAATTTATCTTCCTTCAGTCACCATGATTTAAACTAAAACATCTTTTATATTGGGTAAAAAATGATGCCCTTAATTTAACTAACCACGTGACAGACTTGATGTGAAACTAGGTAAATAACAAAAACTGCCATTGTAGACAAACATAAAACACATTCAGTGGTTTACAGGTATTTTCATCTCTTTAATGTGTGTGTGATAGGAGTACTTGAAGGAAGATTTGAGTCTTAAGTAAAGGGTAGATGGTTGTTCATATCAGTTCCCAAAATTGGTTATAAAATACATCATGAAGTAAACTTCTTTTATTCGATGTTTTGTCCTTAGGTATCTTTGACATTGTGCGTTAGACCAGGAGACTGAAATTGTGGGACTTAAGCACTTAATTAGGTGATTCAAATCAGATACATTAAGTATTGGAGTCTGGGACATCTGTGGATATTTTAAATGTGGCTAAGTTTCATAATTTTTTAAGACTTGGTTGAAATCGGGTTGTCTTCCAGTAACAGGTTAAGAACCCAGTTAGATTTTGTTCTTTTAAAATTACACAATTACTAACAATCTTTGTTGGTTTATCATAAAACAAAGACAGTGTCCTACTAGCATAAATCAATTGTTATCAACATGATAGTGCCTTTAATCACACACATTAGGAATTTTATATTGTCACATATCGGGAGGATTTTGCACTCTTGATTTAAAAACAAAACAAAACAAAACAAAAACCTAGCCCTTTAATGTTGAAAAATATGGAAACTGGAGCCAGATAGACTACATGCAAACCATTGCCTAGCTATGTGATTTTGGACATAGGAGTAGTTATTTTCCATGAGTCTTCTTTATTTGTAAAGTCACATAATATTTATATATTTTCAAAGCATTGCTGTGAGGATTGAATGATTTAATACATATAAAGACAGCATTTGGAATTTTGTTTAGCACATAGAAATTATCAACAGATATTAACTACCAGCTAGTCCCCACTCCCTTCAGGCCTGCACTAGTGCTTTTCAAATTATGTTGTTCTAAATTCTCACCTCTTGTTTTTACCTACTAGTCTCTTCCATAAACCCTACAGATATGAATCTAACTTCTCTAAGACTAAATGTGTATATGAGGTCATTGTGGATATATAAACATATATATGAGAGAGAAGTAATATTTTGATGGAAGATATATCAGAAGCATTTATAGAGTTCCTCTTTACCCTAAAAAGCCACCTTCTTGTTAGAAGCAATTGTGTGACTTGTTCTACATATGCGCTTAAATACAATGTTTACAAGTCTTAATTAGGGCCAGGCACAGGACCTGCACACCTGTCACTGTGTCCATTAGATCACATGTTCCCAGACCTCTTTGAAGATTTTTTAAAATGACGACAGAACTGTGAACCAGAACATGATAGTCAAAGAAATATATTCCCCCCCACACAAAGGATACTAAAAATTCAATGTGGTGTTTCAGGTTATTGACTGAAGATTGGGTAACAGTCCTATCTTTGCTATTTAATAGCTGTGTAATCTTATGAGTTACTTAACATAGGTATCCCTTTTTAAAATGGCTTGAAAATTATACATTTCTTAAAATTTATATAAATGCATTCATAGAATTCTTATGATATTTCTCATAGTTAAAATGATTAAAACGATCTGGCAAAGAGTAAATTGAAAAATGTAATAGTGATTATTATTCTATACTTAACTCCTACCAGTGTCTCAAATGCTTGTCTTTATTATAAAGAGTGCTAAGAAAATAAAACAGTTATTTCTCCTTAAATAGAGAATTCTCAAGGAACATCTCTAGTAGGGGACCAGTACAGCATCTTTATATATGAACAAGAATTTTTTATTCAATGGAAGTAGCATTTGCAAAACATTTATCTTTGTTTTCATTTGGAATAGTTTCAGTAATTTAAGCAAAAACCCAAAGTAGTTTCAATAATTTAAGCAAAAACCCTAATGTCAAATGATCTGCCCATTCAATAAATGTCTATTATTTACTTTTCAATTTTGCTACAGAATAATCTAATCAGTTCAAAAGATGCAATAAGCTGCCTTAATTCTCCAGTGTCAGTTTTAACAAATGTTGAGATTTTGGAGGATCTATTAATGTGGGACAAGTAAAAGGTCATGGTTATTTGAAAGACATGTAACTTTAATCTCAGCAAATGAACCCCCAAACTAAACCTCTACCCAGAATTTTTTTTTCATAAAAGTTTGTCAAAATAGAATAGTTTTATTCTCCTAATATGCAAGTCCACATTTTATTAGAGTTTTTCAGAAAATTAGATAATTGACCCAAGTGAAATGAAAGGAAATGTTTGTGAACTAAAAATGAATAATTCTGAATGAGCAATTGTTAAGGCTTTTGTCCAAGTGACTGGGGACAGCTGCAGGGTTAGAGGCTCATGCTAAGTCACTCGACATTTATGGAATATCTAGTATCTGTGTTGAGTTCTGAATAGCACACCAACATCTATGGAATATATTGAATAATCACAAATCTTTCAGGTATAAATTAAGTTGTCCAGGACCTTTTCAAACAAGATAGAGGATTGTAAATTCAAGCATCAATGAGAACATTATTGTTTGAAAATGAAATTTATTTATTGGCCCTACTTATAGCTGTGACGCATAGTTATAATGATAACACAACCCCTTTAAGTTGAAATATAAATGCTAAAGGCTTTTACAAATATTATGCTCTTCTAGGAATACAAAATCCTTTAGAAACATTTTGTAAGCCATCATCTTACTAAAGCAGTGATATGTAAGTATATTTATAACTGCAAATATCCAGCAGCTATAAAGACAGTTATTTTATGTACATTGTAAACCACATTCTGCCAAGAAAGTATAAAAGCTTAGGCAGGAGAGGACTGTTTTTTACTCTTTAAAAGTGTTAGCTGGTAGGAAATGGGGAAAATCAATAAGAAAAATTGATACACTCATTATAGACATGACAAAAGTTGCCTTTTGCTTTTTCTTTTTTACATTTGTAGTGGATGGTGGAAAAATGAGGGAGTAGGAATGAGAAAGGAATAATCTGGCAGATGGGTATCTGCAAGCTGAGAATTGTACAGACTAGAGAATAAGGAGATAAAGGTTTCTATCATCCAGAGCAGAGGGGCAAAACAAAATTCAAATTCTGAGGTTAAAAAATAGAGATGAGAATGATATACAAGGTATTTATCTCTTAAAGAATTCTCTGTAAAAGTATATAATTTAAAGTTAAGGTAAAAAAGGATCCTGTGCTCAAAACTACAGAAAACACAAATAATTAAAGGTCAGACAAACATTAATTGTATTTCTTTGAACCGATCCTTATATGTTGCTAATTTGAAAAATACTTATTTTGTAATAACATCATTTAAAATTAAGGATTAACAAAGAAATAACGTTATAAAAACTCTCAGTTTACCATATATTTTCCCTATCTTTGTATCCTTCGCTTCTCAATAAAATTCATCCCTGTCAGATCTTTGCCTCATTTCTCTTGAAAACTGCCAATATAAATTTCATTAAAAAAAATAAACAAACAACTTTCTTATGCTGTTAATTGTGTTTGAAACATTCTCTACCTTTTCTGGCCATTTTATTTAATTTTTTAAGTGTACCTCTATTACTCTATTATTTTTTACAAATTATGACTTTTTGAATGGTCGAGCACACGTCTACTTTTTTAATTCCCTCCATTTCTTTAGTTCTATCATGATATAAATTACAAAAATTGTAAGATATTTAGAGTGTACCTTATTTTTTCATGTACATATACATTGTGAAAGAATTCTGTCCATCTAGTTAACACATTCATCACCTCACATGTTTATCTTTTGCGTGTTGTGTGTGAACATTTAAGCTACACTCTCTTAGCAAATTTTAATTACACAAAACAGTGTTATCACTATAGTCACCATGTTATACATTGGATCCTCAGATCTTATTCATCTTATACTGAAAATTTGTATCCTTTTGCTAACATCTCTCTGTTTTCCCTAGTCCCTTGCAACCACATTTCTACTCTGTTTCTATGAGCTTAACTTTTTATTTTCATTCCACACGCAAGGGATGCCAGGCAGCATTTGTCTTCCTTGGTCTGATTTACCTTACTTAGCATAATAGCCTCAGGGATGATTCCCGTTGTTGCAAATGACAGGATTCCCTTCTTTCTCTTGGCTGAATAATATTGTAGACACGCACCACATTTTCTTGATCTATTCATCTGTCGATGGGCAGTTACGTTTTTTCCATTCTTTCTAGCTATTTTAAACATCACTACTACGCGGGTCAGATCAAGTTCTAACTTCTTCAATAATGTCCTTTCATTTTTTTCTCTGTTGCAGTCCTCACTTCTCTCACTAACTAAATTGTGACATTTAATCCAGTTGAAGAATTAATATAAATGATTATTAACTACAAATACTATTTTATAATTATAAATTGTAAAAATGTAACTCCAATTCGAATGCATCTCCCTCAGGGCTGGATGCCATAGTCTACTTCTCTTATATTTATTTCAATGCTAATAATAGTGACAGACAGCATTGGAAATAGACATGGGGGTCAATCAATAGGAAATTTTATTACGCTAAGATAGTCTATTGTAGTTACAGAAGTATCAATTCGCTATTTTATTATTAGCTCTACTGCCATGCTGTAGGATCCTGAGTTTTCAAAGCCTTCTTATATACAACCCAAAATTTTACCAATACGTAAAACTATTATTTTTTTTTTAATATTTCAAAAATGGTTCTGGGTATCATCTAGAATGCTGAACCTAACTGACAATGTGCAGGCTTTGGCCAGAGAAACTCAGAGCTGAAACTGTTTTAGGGTGAATTGCAGTAACTAACCAGGAGGTCACAGACTTAAAGGTGGGGCAGAATCAGTGGAAGATGCTTGGTATGTTCTCTGTCATGGTTCCCAGAAATTCATGAATGGGGGGAAGCCTTCACAAGAATGGAGGCGATCGTGACAGTCTTATCAAAACAATGTATCAGAAAAAGCCACTCTAAGTAAATCTTTTAAAGCTAAGGATCAAAATGTTATTGTAGGTAGTGGGGATGGAGGACATTGGTAACGCATCATCTTAAAAAAAAAAAGTCTACAGTCATGCCACCCTGAACAAGCCGAAGCCCGTCTGATCCTGGAAGCTAAGAGGGGTCAGGCCTAGTTATTACTGCAGTGAGAGACCACCGAAGAAGACCAGGTACTGTAGATGTAAAAAATAGAAAATAAGGGACTGTAAGCTGACAAGGTCTTTGCAATCTGTGAGGTCAACCAAGGATTGCCTCACAAAAAAAAATAAATAAATAAAAAATAAAAATTTCAGAAGTATTTATTTTCTCATAATAGTTTAGGGCATTTTCTTACTTTGGTTTTCCCAAACAAAATGATAGGATAGGATGACTCTATCTTTTCACTTGAAATTTGAGTCCTGCAGTACAGTCAGTACCAGTATAAGAATCCCTATAAAAACATCTGATATCAGGCCATTTCCCCAAAGTTCTTCATTAATGATTTGATATTCAGCTTGTCCATTTCTGAAGCTTAGCTTACTAGATTGTTCTTTCCTTCAGTTTTTAATTTTTTTTTTTTTTAACTCCGGTGTATCACCCTTTGTCTGTATCTTACCATCTAATTATGTTTTCCAACATGACTTTCAGTAATTTGCCACATTTTCTGTCTTACTTGGTAATTGATTTAAATTTTGTTTACACAGTATGATCAATGTTTCAGCTGACAATCAGTGAGGGACTGAACAATAAAAAGAAGTTAAGCAGTGATAATATTAAATGGAGAGATTTGAGTGGTAAAGGTAGATCATCAGTTTGCTTATGAATGTTTTTGGGAGGTAGTGTGTTTCATCCCTCCATTCTTCAAAAATACTTTACATCTTTATTCAATGTGACTAAGGGGTTTAAGAGTCATCTTACAGATTCTTAGTCCCTATAATAAATCCTTGTCCCTAGGCTAAAACTCACTTTGAAAGCCCAATTTAACATCTTGTAGCAGTAGCAACTCAGAACATTTTTTTTTTTCTTCAAATCTTCAAAGATTTATCAAGAATCTGTCTTCTCCGTTTTAGGCCAAAATAATACTCAAGGAGTGACATTTCCAAATCCCTCAGTGTCATCTTTTCTGTTTTCATTTGGATATCATCTAATTAATGAGTGTTTAAATATGTGCCGAGTGAATAAAACTACCAGGGCAAGAGAAATACTCAAAGAATGGAAGACATATATTTGCATATATGCTTAACAATTTTAAATATTTTACCTATGAGAGGAATGGATCATGGTTTTTTTTTTTTTTTTTTTTTAATTAAGAAAAAGAACAGGAGAGAGCTATTTGTCTTCCCAAGAAAGTACTGTCTATGAACTGGCAGAAGAAATTAGTTTAGAAATTATAATATGCATGTAAAGAACTTTTTAGATTTCTATTCTGTTTTCCTTAAATGGCTAAGTATGAAAGGATGACCTACTTGTCTCCAGCTTGTGCCTCGTAGTGCGTATGTGTTCTATTTTATGCACTGCTATTTTCTCCCTGAGTTACTCTTCTGCAGAAAGCACTTCCAAAATTCACTCATTAAAAACAGACAGTTCTGCAAATCTTAATCAGAGATTCATAGTTTGTATTCATCTGGTTCACAAGTCTGTGAATTGCCAATTTTTGTTGAATTATTTACATAAAAATGAATACATTTTAAATGTTACTTAATTGGCACTATCTAATAATATCTCCCATTTGCTACTCACCTTGTGGACATTAAGAGAATGGTTCTGGGAGGCTGGCCTACATAATCCATTTCTGGAAAATTACTGACTTTTGCCAGAACATACTTTAAAAAAAATCTCTTCTTAAATTACATCACTCTTTTCCTTCATCTTGAATTTAGTCCATGGACTCTTTTCTATTTTTGTTTTAAATAGTTTGCCTTTTAACAGCTGATAACCTGGAAAAACTTAGGCAAACACTAACCAACAACAGAAGGAAAACTCAGGAAACATAGTGCCTAGCAGCTAAGAGCATAGAACTGTAAAGCCAAACTGGGGGGGTTTGAATATTTTTTTGTCTTCTTTTAGCTGGGTAGATTTGTTAAACTGTCTGTGACTTAGTTTTCTTAGCTATAGAAATAATAATAATAATAATAATAATAATAATAATAATAATAATAATAATAGCACATAGGGCAGAGTTAAGGATTAAATGAATTAATATACATAAAGGGCTTCTCAGTGTCTGGACATGGAAAGCACAAAGTAAATATATATTTTAGTATTTGTAACATACAAATAGCTAGAAAACAATAGCCAAATCCTAACTTTTGCATAGTGGTAACAGGAATTGTACCATTTTAAATATTTTTCACATGAAGAATAAATAAAAGTTAATTGAACTTCTGTGATTATCCTTTGCACCAACCTTAGCATGCTGGTTTGAGAAACTTAAAAAAAAAAGAGAGAGAAAGAAACACAAGATAGTAGAATTTAAACTGGCAAAATGTTTTATTTTAAGAGGTAACAGCCACAGTTAACACCATATAGAAAAATGTTCAGAATTGTCCTTTGCTCTTTAGGTTATCTAATCCTATATCTTAGGAAAGAAACAATAATACTCAGTCAACACCCCAGTCTGAAAAGGACTTATTCCAAAAAGAACTAATGCATCAGCTTCCTGGTGGGTTCTGAAGTTTGTGGTTGCCTCTCACAGGACCCTTAGCACTAAGGTGCTGTGCAGCTCCAGCATCTACGGGAGCTGGTGCTCTTGATCTCTTGCTAGCTTAAATTACTTTCTGCGATAGTGGAGGAGATTATTCTGAAGAGTTACTCACATTCCAGTATCCTGTCTGCTTTCATATTTATAGGTTTCCTTTTCCCTTGTATGCTCTTCTTGTAAATATAGAGATGCAGACCACGGGGAGAGCGTCTTCACTCTGAGTGTCACAGGGAGGGAGAAGGTGGAATATATTTTCTTAGTTCTCCGGCTAATTAGTCCTTGCAGACCTCCTTCCAGTACTCACACTATACAGAAAGCTTTGAGGATAAAATTCAAAGTAAAATCTAGAAGTTGTTTTAAAATGTCTCAGAAATGATGAAGTTGATAGGTATTTTTCCTATGTTAGTATAACTAAAATGGCAAATAGCTTCTCAAATGTATCTTTTTCTAATATATATTTCTTAAGTTATAACATGTATGGTCAATAATGTTACACATTTTAAAAATAACTGACCCTCAAATTCCAATATTGATCATAGTTCTACATGAATCAATACTAATCTCTTAGATAAATTAGTTTTTACATTGACCAAAACAAAGTCATTATATGCATATTAGTTAGATGCCACAACATAAATTGAATTAATTTTAGAGGGGAGTGAAGAACATATGCTTTTCATATAACTTGATATTTGAGACTTCCAGCCTTAATTCTCTACCATGTTTTTACTGTTATAGAATCATTTCAATAGCTAAACCATCAGCTATCTGCTCATTAAGTGAAGTAAAATGTGTAAAATGTCCTGTACAATGTCTGTTATATAAAGGAGCTCATTAAATATTTTTCTTTCAGTGTTTATCTTTCAAAATGAAGGTATTGACAATTTAATCAATTCCATTTTAAGTTTAATGCCAGAGAATTTGGCATTGAAATCAAGAAACAAAATCTGCCTTATGATGTGACTTGATTATCCTTTGAGTGTGGAGTTGAGTGGAGAGTATAATTTGAGGAAGTAGTGAAATGTTTTATAAGAAGATGTGGTAAAAATAGTTACACCATCTATCACCCCACTCCAGGGCACTGCCCATTTAATTCCTCTGTGTGCACGTATATTTCTGTTTAAGAATAGCTGTTTGAACAATTTGTTTTGTTGTTGTTTACTTCTCTCTGCTCCTTCTACCCCCACTCCCACCAATAAACACACACAAACACATAAATTGTAACATGCCCAGGTCCATTTAGCATCAAAGTCATTTTTATTATAGCATTAATAAATCCTGAGGTATCAACTATACATATTGCAGTAAAGTAAAAGATTAATGTTTTATATTAATCCATGTTTAAATGAATAGGTTGAATCATATGAAATTGCTGATATTCAGCCATATTAGACCTTCAGAGAAGTCAAACTAATATCTTGGTCTCTTCTAAGATACCTAGTTATTTCTCTACCAGTCAGCAATCTTATATCTGAGAACAGAGCATATGATGCAGTGGGCTACTGTTATAATTTTTGCCTACCCAGGATGCTGCTTTTTTGTTTTCTTGGCTAGATCCTCAATTCTGTCCTCCTAACCTGCATTGCTTAGTGGGGTTCTCTTTTGACTACATAAAAGTGTTTCCTATTTTTTGTTACTAAAGACATCTAGACTGATATGTATATTTTTGAGTTTAGACTTTTTCCAAGAAAAGGAAAAGTCTTGACTTAAAATAAGTTTTGCTTTATGTCCAGCAAAAAAAAAAGAAAAAGAAAAAGAAAAAAAAAAGAAAGAAAGAAAAGAAAGAGCTATCAGATAAATAAATGCTAAGGACCTCAGTCTCTGCTTGGATTGAAAGAGCAAGGTAAAAAGCAGAAAAAGTTGGAATCAATCTCTCAAAAAGAATTTGGTCAAATGTGTGATACCTTAATCTTTTGTATATCATATAAGATAATGACAAGTCAAGTCATTTTTAGGGAGGCTCTTAATGTCTTCGCATTTGCTGGGGAACATGAGATGAAAATGCATGTGAGTGGAGAAATAGTCTAAGTAAATGGATGCTTTGAAAACTCTTGCAGATGGATGAATATTTTTTTTTTTCCCAGTCACTCCTGGACCAATACTTTTGTAAAGTACACTAAAAATGGATTACTAGAAGAATGAAAAACAAAAACAAAAACAAAAAAAACTAAAGACCTCCAATTCAACTTATTATTTGATTCAGTAGACCTATAATTACGTATCATTAAATACTATCAGAACACACGTAACAGGAGAAAAGATAATTATGCAACCGTATTTTATACGTTAAAAATGATGCTTTGGGGATTAATATAGAAAATCACGATTATATGGATAACTCTTTGTTGTGCAATTGTAACAACAAACAGTTATGAAAACTTATGTAGCTGTAAGATAATGAAAAGGTATTTTTCTCGTTATTCTTCCGGAGCACTTTGAGAAAGGGAGAAGGAGAGAATGAAAGAGGGAAGGGAAGGAAGTGGAATGAAGCAGAGAAGTGAAGCAAGGGGCAGGGGGAGGGAGAGGGAGAGAAGTACCCATTCAGTTGTAACTTTTCAGGTAAGGATGTAGACTTGTTTTTCTGACGTCTAAATAATATTAATCTGACAGGAATTATGATATGGTAATGATAGTGATAGCTTCACTAAATCACTGTGGCAACATAATGCCAAGGATTTGTTTTTAACACCTTCAAGATGTTTCACGTTCATGTTTCTGCCTGAATTTCTATATTGTTAATTTTTAATTTTTTTACTAATCCCAAATGTTATAGAAAATGACTTAACAATATACTTCCACTTAAAAGTTTTCATAAAAACAAAACAAAACTTTAGTGAGCTACTTGAATGATTTAAATTCGTTGAAAAGACAAGGAAATATTTTTCTTGCACTGATTCATGTTCTTTTGAGGTAGGCACTTATAGTTTTCCATCAGTAGTATAATCTTTAGAAAATTAATATGAGTAATATCTGCTTCTAAAAGCACTAAATCTAAAAATACGTTATCATTCCACATTAGGTGTACATTAATGTCAGTGAAAATTGAAATTGAGTTAGATTTTCCATAATTTCTATTTCTTAAAAGCCAACTTAGACCTAACATTTTCTTGCATTATTATTGTAAAATGTTTAATGGTTATTCTTGAAAAATATTTTTGATATACATATATACATCTTCCTGACTAATATGTATGTATTTGTGTACAGACATACCTTGTTTTATTGTGCTTCACTTTATTGTGCTTTGCAGATATTGCATTCTTTTTTAAAAATAAATTGAAGGTTTGTGGAATTCCTGTGTCAAACAAATCTGTTGGCTCCATTTTTCCAACAACATTTGCACACTTCCTGTCTCTTTGTCACATTTTGGTAATTCTCAGTATTAAAATATTTTTCATTATTTGTTATAGTGATCTGTGATGTTATAACACCATCTTTGATGTTATAATTGGGACACTACGAATTATTTCTGAGTAATTAAACATACACAATGCTGGCTTCTCCTTATTTCTTTTCTTTTTTTTTTTTTCTTTTTTTTTAGGGGAGGCAACCCTTGGTTGACCTCACAGCTTACAATCCCTTATTATTATTTTTTTATTTTTTACACCTACAGCACCTGGTCTTCCTAGGTGGTTTCCCATCAAAGTACTAGCCAGGCCTGACCCTGCTTAGCTTCCGAGATCAGATGGGGTTGGCCTTGTTCAGAGTGGCATGGACGTTGATTTCTCCTTAATCTTGGTCTATGCTTTGTCATCATGATTTTGAATGCTACTTTACATAGAGAATTTAATCTTAGCTAAAACATATCGAGTAGAATAGATTCCTATGATTTCATACTAGATAGCTCTTCACATCTAAGCATTTAAAAATATTCTTTGGATACCCGATTCTTTAAAACTAGTTTGCTTAAATGAAATTTTAATAGTATTTATTTTAATTGTGTGTGCTAGAAAACTTGGTAAATACTGCTGAGTTTGCTGTAAAAAAAAAATCTATCTATATCTCAGTTATATACCTAGACTTATAGTGCTATAATAGAACCCAAGGTATTTCATACAAATGCAATTTAATAACAGATAGGGTAACACAATTGTAAATACCTTGTGGTATGGACATTAACATATATCTCTAAAGCTTCCATAACAACTAGCTCTGAGCTTATGAATTACAGGAATTGAATGAACGTTGATAATTGGATGGATTGTTGTACTGAGAAAGTAATTATGAATCATTTGTACCAAGAACAATTTGATTTCCAATTTACTATTGAATTTAGGAAGGACTATAGTTAAAGGAAATAGAGCAAAGTAATATGTGTCTCTTTGATGTGAGACGTTTTTCCTGACATTTTCAACCAAATAATAATTTTCCAATATATCTTTCCAGAGAACAAAACAAGAAATATAAAATGAAAGATTTTGAAGTCTTAATGGTATATATTCTTAAATTTAAAAAGAGAGGCTGTGCTTCTATGTTCACAGCGTAGATGTTTGCAGTAAGTACCACAGAGTTTGGCATGTACTCAGCTATTAAAGTAACCACTGGTGCTGTTCACGAAATATTATTGACTCACCACTTTCTGGGTACATGATAGGACTGACATTCCTGATAAACTGAAGTGATTAGATGTGTCCTAGTACTTGCTTTGGCCAATGAAATGTGAGCAGAAGCAACATTTTAAGAGTTCATGAGTGGTACGGAATTCTCTGCATCTTTTCTCTGCTTCCCTCTCTCCCTCCTCTGTCTCCTTTGACTTAACAATTGTAATATGGAGTCGGAGCCTCCCTCAGCCTGAGTCCCTGAAAATATAGCAAAATAGAGCATAGCCCAATGTGAATAGACATATAGTATGAATGAGAAATAGATTGTTATTTAAAGATACTGAGATTTAGGGGATTGTTTGTAACTGCAGTATAACCTTGCCTAAATCGGAATAATATAGCTCTCTAAATAGATTAACTAGATACAGAGAGATACAGATAGATGAATATGATACGAAGTAAAGCAGAATATTTGTTAAAATTGTCAGTGTTGTTTGATTTTAAAATCTGCAGAGCATTCAGGCCTTGGGGTTGAATTTAGGCAGTCTTAGCTGAATTAAAAAAATATTAAATCATGTCAAGCCATGATTATTGGTTAATATGAATATTCTGTATTTTATAAATATAGCATCTGAAATAAACTTGAAATATCTTTGTTTTCTCCCCTTCTTCGAACATGCATAGAAACATTTAAAAATACTTATAAAAGTTATGTATATAGTATTACATATACATAACTTTAATTTGTAAAATTAAGCAGCAATTGAGTTAACTTTGGAGAGACTTTAGATAGTATTATCTTCATGAGGCACCGACTACCCTGACAAATTTTGTAATCCAATTTTGTAGTTGGAATTTGTGTTGGCTGATCGATGAATCTTAAATTGGCTACTCATGGGGAAATTGTGATGTGTCATTTAGGATAAAGTATGTTTAAGCTAATTGTTAATATTTTAGAGGTTGAATTTTATTTAGATCATATATATACTGCTTATATCTTTCTTTAATTCTGTGCAATTAATAATGGGTAATAGTAAAAAGAGCATCAAAAAGAGCATCTTTATAGATAATATTAAATAGCAGTTCTGCTAGTTTGTGAATAAATGACCACTGCTTCTCATAACATCACATTTTAAAATATTTATACAAATTAATGGATGTTTTCTGTCATGTTTTTTGTAAGATGGTTTTCAAAATTTAGCTGTATTTTTTCAGGTGATCTTCAGCTCATAAAGAATAATTTCTGCATTCTAATTTTTGTTATCCCAATATTTAGTACTTTCAAATAAGACAAACTTCAAAGAGTATAATTTTTTATAAAGCCTGGTAAGAGTGGGAGTGTAGAAGTTATTAAATTATACATGATTACTCAAAATTATTGAATATTTTCTAGTAAGTGAATTGAAGCAGGATGAGAAGACATTTTACTATATCCACACAGATAAATTTATCATTTCTTTAGAAAACAATCATTTCTTTGCAGTTTCCAGTGCTGAATCTTCTAATGTATCTTTCAAGTGTAGTGAGTTTTCCTTTTGGAACTTGGAATGATTCCTTCTCAGTTTCATGGTGCTTAAAGGTCAGCATCTAATGCCTGGGTTCTTGCATTTGTCTCTTTACATGGACTCTAAACTGTAGTTTGGTGGATCTTAATTTGTTTTAAAAATAGACTCCAGTGGGAATCTGGTGAAAGCTATGCATCTTCTTTCCCTCTCCTTCACTCTTTCCCTCCTTACCATTCCCTCTCTGACCCTCTACCAGCTCCCACTCGGCTCTCCTTTGTGATGGGTCCAAGGCATAGCTCCAGTCCCAGGGTTGATACTGGGATTAGCCCCTCGGCCAAACCCGGGTTTCATATTTACTTCCAACTCATAGCTTTCTGCCTTGGTTTGGGGATTTTATTTATGTTTGCTTGGTTTTGTGAAGAGGCCTTAATTATTCCCCTTAGTTTCTGAAAACCAAGAAAAAACATTAAAAGCCTGTTTTGTTTTGTATTCAGTTGTTTTGTAGCAGTAAGACTCCAGGATATCTTATCTAGCATACTATCAAAAGCAGAACCACAAATGAAGTTTTAAAATATATCGACATATATATTGTTAATTAAAGCACTTAATAATCAGACTTCTACGAATATTGAAATAATTCCATAAATAAAAAAGCGACATTTTATTAATCACTCCCAATATTGCCACAATTATATATTTTACACTAAGTATAGCTAGTTCCAATTATTTCTTTTAAAGCTGACATCCCTACCTGAATTTGTTTAATAACACAATATGTCTTATTGATCTTCGTATCTGCAATACTTAATGCAATGCATATAGTGTCGTATCCAGAAAAATGTTTATTAGATGAATGTGTACATGATATCCCAACATTATAGTTGCATTATACATTATATGAGATTTTGAGATTTGGGTTTATTTAACTTAGTATTGTGAACATGGTTCTGCTGGACAGCTTAACTCATTTAGTCCAGTATGTACAAATAGCTATTGAATAAATTCTATACACTAGGCTTTTTTGCAGAAAGAAAGTCCTGCTTGCATGGTTGGCCCTGGCTGGTATCTCAGAATGTGAAGCTAAATAGTTTTCTACAATGATATAAAACTTCAGCTAAAAAAACAAAAAAAAACAAAAAAAAAGGCTCATTCTCCCCAGACTGTTTGTACAGTGTGGTTTTACATTAAATACCCACATTTTTTTTTTTTCTGTGAGTGTAGAATTTTGCAATTGGCTGGACAGAGAATACCTATGCAATCTACCCCCAGTATCCAGCTGGAGCCTGAATATCCAATGAGCTTCCCTGGTTGACAGCACTTAGTTATCACAGTTCCATGGCGGAGGGGAAAAAAGTTTGTCCTTTGTGACTCTACACAAAGAGAAGATTCTTGAACTCTTCTTGCCTGGTTTCCTCTGGTCTCTGCCCCATGCACCTTTTCCCTTCACTGATTTTGCTTTATGTCATCTCACTGTAATTAATCATAGTCATGAATGCAACTATATACTGAGTCCTGTGAGCTCTCCTAGTGCACCACCGAACCTGCGGGTGGTCTTGGGGACCCCTGACACAGCTGTGCATCAGTGCTAGGGAACAGATGGAGAAAGACAGGATACTTGCCATTCAGGACCTTACAGCCTTACAGCTGGGAAGAAGGGGGGCAGGTGTGCAAAGGCTTATTAGATATTCAGGTAGATAATTTCAATATAATTTGGTGGATAATGACATTGATAAAGAGAGTGCTCTGGGAACACTGCAAAGAAATGTTCTAGGGGTTCAGGACAGTTTTTTTGAGTCAGGTTTTAGAAAATGAAAACTATTTTGCCAAGTGAAGGAAAGATCAGAAAGACATAGCAGAGAGACTTGACTATATAAATAAAATAATATTAGTAATAGTAATAATAGTAAAGGGTACAAGAACAACAGCGGCAAACGTACAGTACTTACCAAGACTTGTTTTAAGCCCTTTATACATGTTAATTCATTTAATCCTTGTAGCAGTCCTGTGAAGTAGGTGATACTATGTTTTATAAATGAGGAAACTTTGGCCCGCAGGATTATTAAATGCACTGTACAGGCTCATTAGCTGGTGTATAGTGCCCTGGAATTGAAACCCAGGCAATTTGCCTCTTATTCTGTGCTCTTTCTAAAGAAGAAGAGAAGAGGATATGTTTGTTAATACTTATATTTCAGTTCCTAACTTCCAACATAGGAGAGGCTTTTTGAATTATAACACATATTTGTATTAGGGGTTTCCCAGGATAAAATGCACTTTTATTATATCAATGGAGATATAAGCCTTAAAAATATGAAATAGTAGAAAACAGTATAGAACAGCATTTTCAAATATGTAATACAATCAAAAACCAGCAATGTATATATATTAAGCATTATTCCTTTGTGCATGTGTAGACTCAGTGATATCCTCACATTGTCTCGATCAATGATAAAAGCATGATAGCATATTAATTTCTTTATTGAATAATATCTAGCCTCCCCTTTGACCTTTAGTTTATACCTTCTTTACTATATATCTAACAATATTTTCAATGGTGAACGACTTCTTTTTTATATCTTTGGTGTGTGTATGTGTGTATATATAATGTATATATGTGTGTGTGCATGTGCATACACACACACACCTTCAGACTTCTCATAAAAAGTGGTGAATATAATGTAGTTTTTTAAAGAAATTTTTTCTACTCACATTTCTTGAAGTTTTAGAAAAAATAAGAGAATTAAAGCAGCTAACTTTAACTTGTTCTGTAACAAAGTTTAAAGAAATAATGCAAATAAACAAGCCAGTGCATGCTGAAATCTTAAAAATATTTTTAGGTCCGTTTAGTATTTAAGGGTTCTTTTTGGCTAACCTGACTGTAGTATAATTATTAGCTTATTTTGAATTCATTTGGAAAAGTGAAATTTTCAAGTGGTCTGACAGACACATGTATAAAAAATGATACTTTCATAGAATGAAAATGATAACCAGAAACTGTATTTGAGCATTATGATGAAATTCTTATATTAATGGAGTAATTTTAGGAAAATTAGCCAATGATATTAAGTTATACATTTTAGAAAAAAGGATGATGTTAATCTCATTTGAATAGAATTTAGTATGATACTCCATATAAGTATATGCCTAGATTCACATAGTATTACTTAAATTTTAGTCATTGTAAATTTTTCTTTTCTAGAATAATCGTTTGATTAATTTTTATACTTGTTTCCAGCTCTTGACTGAAGTTCTCTATCTTGTTATGTAACTTCATGATCATATTCATCATGTTTATTTTAATATCCATGTCTGATAATTCCAATCTGTATCTGCTATGGGTTTGTTTCTATTTTTTATTGCCTGGCTTTGAGTCATTTGGTGTTTTGTCTTGGTATGCTCGAAAAGTTCTTAAAGGAATGCTCTCATTTCATTGTGTATGCAAAATTTTAGGGGTAATTTGAGTCTTTGAGTATTTTTTTTTCTTAAGAGAGAATTCATTTTTGCTTCTTTTCAGCAGAGAGGAGGGATAAGTTACATGAACTCAATCAGGAATGGCACTTCCGTGTTGCACTTCAGTCCTTGGGCTGCTCTATTTTCATTTCACTTGTGAAATATGTGTGTTCGCACATACATATACACAAATACAGATAAAACATTTGATATATTATCTTGTTTGATATATTATCTTGATATCAATATTGATGTGCCCCAACTCGGGTATTTACCAAGACCCCTTCTTCTTGATGTCCCTTAATTCCAATTTCAATCTCCCCAGCCCCATAAGAAGCTCTGTTCAGTTTTTGAGCCCCTACCCTTTGCTTATGAATTAGAAACGATTTAACAGGAAAAGCAGTAGTGACTGCAGACTGCATGCTTTGTACTTCTCCCTGGGATCATGGTCTAAGTCCACAGCCTTAGTAATTCTCCAGTGCCTTAAAAATGGTGTAATTTGGAACATTGGTCTGTCTCAAATTTTTCTTCAGATAGCACACCTGCATTATTGAAGATAAAATGTAAAGTACACTTAAATATGTTATTCATTATAGAATCTGTGATAATTGATTTCAGAACACTTGACTGCTGCACTCAAAAATATTCCTACTATGCAGTAAATGGCAGCATATTAATGGGAGTGAATAAACTATGTGCTTAGAAGATACAATATATAATGTTCCATAATTGGTTAGATCTGGATTTCCTATTCCAGATCATAGTCTATATTTTAGAATATAACATGATGCTATTCAAAAAGTTACAAAAATATATAACTTGTACCTCCAGGTCCATGCTGTAGCTAGAGCCAGGTATAAACAGGATTCCACTGTGGCTCATGTCTGAACTTAACCTATTTCATTTTGTAGCATTGCAATCAATTTGTTTTTATTGTGTAATAAATAAATTGGTAATAGGTAAAGTGCTTGAGGTTGAGTGATATTAAAAGTAATGATGACAAATGTAAAAAAACCCTGAAAACGTATGAGTTTTCCTTGCCCTTGACTGTTAGTTTCAGTGTAAGTTCACATTTCTTATAAAAATGTCATTTCTTTCAGTTCCTGATGAGACCCTTTTCCTTCAATAAATTAGAGGAAATGCCATTTTATTACTTCACATAACTCAACACTATGAATTACTACAAATGCACATTAATATACCATTTCCCCAAAAGCCTGTTTCATAGCTTTGCAAAAAATGAGAAAGGCACATGAATGAGATTAAATATTTAATCATTTAGTAGTGCTTCTAATGTACAGCTTTGACATAACACTTTAACAAAACAATGAAGTGATTGAAAAATAGACTACAAATTACACTCTGAAATACTTGGTCCCCAAAATTTCAGATGTAAGTTAGTATTACTGTAATTGGTAGGTACTCATTTGAGCATGATGCATTTTATTGATGGGTCGTATGATCAGTTTAATAAGAAAAACATTTCCTCCTCATTACCACCTCCAAACCACAGTCATCAATTAATGTTCAGGGGCCATCTACAGGGGCAAGGCTGGTTGACTGAACCGCTGCATAAGTACATACAAGAAAAGTGTGACTTCTAATGTTGGAGTTTTTCTAGGGCCTGAAAAGTCAGTAGTAGCACTGACTTTTGTCACAAGTGAAAGGCTACTTTCACAAGTGACATATACAATAATTAATATGCTATATAAATAATGTTGAAGCTTCTTGTCTTTAAAATGTAATCTTTTTTTTTAAACAAGTGGATTAACATTATCATTCTTTATTTCTCCATAATGATCATCAGTGCCCGAGCCTAAGAATGAATTTTCATGTGTTATTTGCTTTTTGTATTTATTCATATGCTGAATAAATTTGAAAATTCAGTACATTCTTGCTAAAATGAATTTTTGTTTTTTTATCTTAGTATTAAGTGGCTATCAGACCAGTGCTCCAAATTACACCATTTTTAAGGCACTGTAGAATTACACTAAATATAATGTATAGAATTTTTTTATAGGCACATGAATGAACACAGTGCATTTGAGCATTGATTTCCTTCACTATGGTTTGCATTAGATACACGTTCCTACTTACGTAGACACTGCAAAATATACGGATTGTCGAATTAAGAACTATAGAAATAGGTGGTAGCCACCAAGAATTTTTATATGTAGAAAGAAAAAAAAATACACAATTTAGACAAGATGACTAATCATTATTATTGTGATTATTTTAAACGAAGAGATATTGAGTGCTTATAAAGTCTTTAGAGTTCCTGACATTTTAATTTCACACAATGAAGGTCATAAAGCAATGATAGTGAATAGGGTGTCTTCAGTGATGAAACTAGACATGTTCAAGAACGAGGCTGAAAAAAATACGTAGTCTCAGTCCAATTGTGTTTTAGAATGTGTGACACCAAGTCTTGGACCTTTACCATTTAAGTATTATTATTCATACTTTTGAAACGTGATTTTATTTATAAGATTTCTTATCTATTTGGATATGCAGTTTGACCTCATATACATTAAAATGTATTTCTTTTCCATGGTTATTTGCACATAAGCATGGTCTTATCTGCACATGACAAATCTGGGAGGACACCTGCTGGCACAGGAGATTTCATTACCTCTTCCACTTGGAAATGCCCTGAGTAAATAATTTTTCAGACACCTATTACCTTTCTAGAACAAAGCAACTAACGAATAGAAACATGTTTACTATTAGGCATCATGAAGAATGCAAAAATCAATAAGATGTGATTTCTTTCTTCTGGAACCTTACAACATAAAACAAGTAAATATTAGCCACAAATAAATAAAAAATGAAATTTACTATACTGCAGATTGAGAGATTAGAAAGGGTGGAGGTTTGAGAAAGAAAAATTTCACTCTTTTAAAGCCGATGTTCTTAGAAAAGAAAAAAGTACTGAATTTCAAGGATCTCCTAGAATTCATTTCTATCCTTAAGGAGCCCTTAAGAGAAGGAACTCTTGTCTTTGACATTTCAACAAAGCAACCAATGATCTCATATCTTTCTTTAACCCAAAACAAGACCCAACCTTTAATAATGAGTCCTACTCACACTGTTCAATGCATTATCTCCTTTCTTCCCCTTAGTTTTGCAGAATTGGCCTCCTCAAGTTATATATTTAAGCAGGAAAAGAATTCATTTACCAAGTAAGCCTTGTCTTTTCCTGACTAGTTAAGTAATGTTCAAAATAAAATCCTTCTCTGGCTCTGAATTTTCCAGCTTCCTTTGGCAGAAAAGAAGTAGGGATAGGTTGGGAACTGCATAAATGAACCTAAATTTGTAGAAAGGGTTTGGTGCTTACACTGATGTTGATTTGTATGCTGATGTATGCTAATCAGCACAGCAGAATTCTCTAATAGGATAATTATTATGCTGACTCAGGCTAAAATGTTAGCTCCTGTGGTATGTTTATCTTGTCCTCCAGCACCGTGGTATAAAGGGATTGATTTCACCATAATGCTAGTGAATGTGATAAATTTTTTAAAGCAGATTATTGTTTTGGTGTAACCCCAAATATCTTAATAAACATGGAAAATAATTGCTAAAAAGTAGGTTTGGGGTTCATTTCAGTAGGGTTAAGATACATAATGGTGAGTAAAAAATAATTAAAATGTGAGCAGACAAACTCCCTCAAGCACTATTTTAATGATGGATACATTCCAAGAGGGCTTTTACATCCTCAGGGCAAAGACTGGAAGCCCCTTTTCTGTCTTTCACCTAGAGGAGAATGGCATCTCATTTTGGTTTTAGGGGAAAAACATCTAGAAGTACACAAAAGCATGATACTTTTCAGGATGAAATATATTGTAATTATAAGGATCAGTTTAAAAGATTTCTTGTTTTGTTTTTGCATTTATGAATTTCTAAACATTTGGGACAAAAGCAGAATTTAAAAATCAAGACCCTTTATATTTAGACAAAAGGAAACATGAATATTGTTCTTGTGCCTTGTGTAAGGTAAACGTGTGACATGCCAAGAGAAGTTTTAAAAAGCAAGCCTTTATTGGGAGGGGCTCCCAGGCGAGGTTCATGGTCTGGATAGGAGAGGAGCCAGAGAAGTCGCACCCTGGGCGGGGCATAGTTTTTATGGGGTTATGGGGAGGAGGGATAGAATGGGGAGTGAAATTGAATGTGGGAGTGTTAATTGAATGTTAGTTGAGCAGCCTGGATTAGGGTGGTGGCACCAGGGCTTTAGGGTGGGCCCTTATCTGTTGGATCCAGACTTCATGTCCGATGTCCAGCTGGAAGCTCTGGATTCCAATATCAAGCTGGGAAGTCTCCAGGCAGGCATCTGGCTGGCCCTTCCCTCCCCCCTCCCACTGACCTAACACCTTGGACTGAACTTGGAAAAGATTCGGGGCATTTTTCATTGTTTGATTTTAATGAGCATTAAATAGAGTATTGCCATAACCATTTTGTGATAACGTGTTTGGAATATACTTTATTATGAACATCATTTAGTGTTAGTTTGTTTCCATGTACTTTTTTCTGCTGTAGAATGCTGAGCACGTCCTCTGATCTGGTTTAGTGTCTTGGCGGCTCCCTGTCCACATGACTGCAGGTGACCATACATGCCCTATGACTTTCCCTTCTGTGTACGTCCCCTGGGAAAGTTTGGATGCAGGGGACTCCTTGTAATAACTCACACTTCACCATCATCATTTCCTTGGATTGGGTAATTCCTTTTATTTAATCAGTAATTCTCAATACTGCCTGTGTGTTTGAAGCCCCAGAGACTCAATGGCATCCCCAGGTATGGGTGAGAGCAGGTATTAGTATTTCATTTCAAGCTCCTTAGGTGATTCAGTGTCCATCTGGGGTGGAGAACACTGCGATAGATGATTTACCGTCACCCCAGGGCTGTTCACTCATGGCAGGAGAGGGGAGCACGGTGATTCTTGGTGTCTTTTATATATTTTCCATGGACTTGGCCATTTCACTTTTTCTGTCCAGAGGGACTCACCAAGTTCCATTTTCTGACTAAGTCTTGCTTAATTTTAGATACCGAATCTTACTTTGTGCGCTTCCCACTGCTAGCACTTAATAGCTCAAATGTCTTTAGTATCCTAGTCTGTGGCTACACAAGACTTGAATAGTAATTCATCTTGGCTTCACATCTTGCAACTCTAGGCTAGCTTCCTCTCTCAGCCAAGAGAGGAGACTGGACTAGTAACTTATGCTGTGTTAGATATATAGGCTTCTGAAACTGTTTATTTAAAAAAGCTGTTTTTATCCAAAAAGTATAATTACTGTGTTTTTAAGAATGTATGATTACAGTATGAAAAATTCAGTCTTCACGATAAACTACTTTGATAAATATGATGATGCATATTAGGAATATAGCTTGGTAACAATTCCATGTATTAGCGAAAAGAGTTGGAACAAAGGCAATTTTAACCAAAATATATGAATAAGTTGAAATTTTGTTTGTAAGTGATATTTTGTTCTATAACTTATATTTTTATTGTTTAGTGAGTATGTTTATTTTTTTCCTCTACTAGAAGAGCTTTATTTAAAATCAAATACACAATCACTAAGAATATAGTAAAAATTTATGCCTTGGCATTAACCTTCCTTTTGGATTATTTCAGCTATTCTTATTAAATTAATGCAACCACTAAAATGTGAAGTTTTTTTTTTTTTAAATAAAGAATGCCTGCTTTACTTGACAGTGTTAAAATACTGTGTGTGTGTGTGTGTGTATATATATATGTGTGTATATATCACAAAGTTCTAATAATCTGCACTTTTACACCACATGGTGTTAATAGCAATGATATTAAGATTCCTGAGGATATTTTAGTGGTTTTGTATTTGGCTCAGGTATTATTTGGAGTCAGCTAGAGTGTCATACTGTTATCTCTATAAGGTAGCATCGACACACATGAAAACCTTTAATGACTTCACAGGATTAGGCTGGTGCAGTTACATTGATACTTTCTGCTCGTTACTTTCACTATTTAAGAGGGAAATCCAGTAATATTTTTGAATTGAGCAAGAGGATAATCATTGAGGCAAAAATCCCTGGCTCCGTAGCAGAGGTTATGTAATTATATGATTTGAACTCTTTGATTCTAAGTAACAGAACCAACCTGAGAAACTTCTTAAATCAAAAGACAACTTAATAATGAAGGTACTGGGACACAATCTAGAATCCAGGGACAGAAATTTTTTCATGCCTTACCATAAGCAGGAAAAGTCACCAGGACTCTATTCTACATCTTTATTCCTCCTTGCATGTCTGTTTTTCTGTTTTTGCATTTTTTGTTCTACTCTACTTGGTGGGATATGGCTACCCTCATCTCCGTATATTGTGTGTGGAAGTTCTAGCCATTTTTGAAATTTAAGTGGCTCTGGAAAAGAGAATCTGACAGTTTCAGCTTTGCTCAAGGACTTACCCATCACTAGTGATTGTCTGCATTAGTACATTGAGCAGTGACTTCTGGGGTCTGGGCCCATGTATAAGGAAAGGGAACAAACTGGACAGACAACAAATAGTGTCAGCTCTCATGGGAAATGCACAAAAGGGTCTAATTTTATTTGTGTGTGAAGCTTAGAGGTATTACTTAACAGCCAATACCTCAGCCTGGGATCAAAACCTCATCTTTTAGGCTACCTGTTAGACCTAGGTACACCTCTCGCTATCTTCTTTTCCTGCATTTGCACAGCTGACAACCATCCTGCTACCTGCTGTTTTGTTTCATAGGACCCTGATTTTGATGTCTTCCATAACCCCAAAGCTGGACCACATATATGCTCTACCTTGGTTAAAAAAAATAGATAGAAGGAGAAGAAAGTGTAGGTTGTTCCTTTTCCCTCTGATTTTCTCTCATCCCCAATCTGTTACCATAGCAACAGACTCAGAATAATAATTCTTATCAATAACTTTAATAATAATTAATACTACTGAATGTTAACTATGTGTGCAGGATTATGCTGGTCCTTAGATTGTTCCATTTATACTAATGACAACTTTATATACAGACATTCTTCTCCATTTTACAGGTGGGTAATTAGAGCTTAGAGAAATTCACTTTCTAGGGGAAATAAGCATTAAGTGATGGCGGTTGAATTCAACCTCAGGGCAATCTCATTTCCTGCCTAAGTAGTTTTTTACAGAAAGTTTGTGAAGTACTGCATGGCTGCAGGCCAGCATCCTGTACATCTGTCCCCACCACCTCCCATGCCGTCCTTAATGGGCTCAACCAGATTCTTCATTCCAAACACTTGTCTGGAGACTCTTTAGGCCTTACTAGTGCTCCTGTAGGGTAGTCCACTTGGTCACACAGTCATGCCCTTTCATGCAACAATGACTTTCCTAGGGGAGGTATAAACGATAAATGTTCATCCTCTGTTATGGAATGAATGTTTGTGCTCACCCCCATACATAGGTTGAATCCCTAACCACCAATATGATGGTATTAGGAGCTGGGGCTTTGGAGGTAATTAGGTCATGAAGGTGGCACTCTCATGAATAGGATTGGTGTCCTTATAAATGAAAGCTTGCTCTCTACTCTGCCATGTGAGGACACAGTGAGAATAGAGTCATCTGCAAGCATCTCACAAATAGTTTTCATATAGTCTATAGAGGAGCTACTTATGGCTCTTTATAAGCCCATATTTTGTCAAGTTTATATTCTTGTTTGTATATGAAATATTAGAAGTATCAATTTTGAAAATAATTTTAAAAGTGAGATCCTACTTATTTGTAGTCCTGGTAAAACACAGTATCAGTATAGTATATTCAGTTTCTTTTCAAGACTGTAGAATTTATTTCTGCTGGTGAGGCAATTGGTACATATTTTACTTAACAACAGTCAATAAGCACATGGCCTGTTCCTTAACCCTTCCCTTACAGTGCTAGACAAACACAGCCATTCAGATCCTTTCAAAACACTCATCATTCCACTACTATACCCACTAATTTTTTAAAAATTACTCCCCGGAGGAGTTTAATGGTAAGTATAGCTCTATTTTGTGTCATTCCAGTCCTGTAAAAAAGAGAGAAAGAGAGAAGAGAAACAGCCTTAAAAAAAAAAAAAAAGAAGTTGAAAAATTCAAAAGCCCAGCTCATTGACAGTGATCTAACTAACTCTGTTCTTTGAAGGTGAGTTTACTCTCTGATTCAGTGAAAGGAGGACTCATTGCTTGCTCGTGGTAACTGCCTTGCCTATGTGTTATAATTGTGGTACGCTGGACCATTAGTCTGCTCCCGGATCCATTTGGGTGTCAGTGGCCCTGTTATTTTATGGGTGGGACACACCACAGTTTTACATCTTAAAGTAACTTAAACAGAATAAGCATAAGAATATGTATTAGTTTCCTATTGCTGCCATTAGCAAATTGCCACAACTTTATTGGCTTCAGATAACACAAACTTATTATCTTATAGTTCTGGAGGTCAGAAGTTCAACAAGAGTGTCACTGGTCTAAAATCAAGGTGTGAGTATCTTGTATTCCTCTAGGAGGCTTTAGAGAAGAACGTTTTTCATTGCTTTTTCCAAATGTAGAGGCTGCCCACATTTCTTAGCTTATGCACCCCTTTCTCCATCTTCAAAGCCACTAAAGCTTTGGCCATTCTGTTCTTACATCTCTCTGACTGTGGCATGTATAATTCTCCATGTGTAAGAATTCATATTATTAAGTTGGGCCCATCTGGGTAATTCAGGACACTGTCCCATTGTCAAAGTCCTTAACCTTAATCACATCTCATATCATGTCAGCTAATGTCTTTCACAGATCTCAGAATTAGGATGTAGACAGCTTTGAGAGGAGGGAGGACACTATTCTGCCTGCCACAGAATAGGTTAAAACAGCAATACACAAAACTATTAGGCATTTGGTAGGACTACCCCACCCAACTTACATGATCTCTTTCAGTTCTCAACATATGGGATATTTTAGTTTATTTTTTATTATTACTACTTTATGGGAAAATTGAAGTTCATAAAATTATCATACTTCATGCCTATAGTTACAGGAGGAGCCAAAGGCTAAATTGGACTCTGATTTAAGAGTCCCTTCGCTTGTGGCTAGTCCAGATTGTTCACAAGGTAGCAGACAGAAAAGGGATGTCCTGGAAAATTATAGGGTAGTCCCTGGGTCAGGAAACCTCTGGGAATGTGAGCTGTTTGTCCAGGTCATTAAGAGATTCCTTTTACTGAGAATAGTAACAAATGTTCCTTCTGACTTTTAAAACAGTAAAATATGTAGGCCAGGGCAGAGTTTGTAGCTGAATAAAATTTCAGGACAGAGATAATTAAATCTTAAAATCGTATATATTTTAGGGCTGCCCACCAATTCAGGGGAGAAAAATGAAGAGTTCACATACATTATGGTAAATACTGGTGCTTCTCAAACTTTGGAATACATCAGGATAGTCTGGAGGGTTTTGTTCAAATGCAGGTTGCCAGGCTCCACCCTTAGAGTTACTGATTCAGTGGGTCTGGGCTGAATTTTCATTTCTAAACTGTTCTCAGGTGATCTTCAAACTCCTAGTCTGGGACCACACTTTGAGAACCACTGGTTGGAACTTTAATTTACATAGGCAGACTCTATATTTCAGCCCTGTGCTCCTGATTGGCTCTTCTGTAATCTGCTAGTCTCTTTTATCTTTCGAGTTAGGAATACTCTTCTTGTCTAAGATGCAAGGCCAGACCCGAAGTGGAAAGGGAAAAGAAACATTTATTTATTCCTGACAGATTCTCTCTTCTGGTAAAGAAAATAAAGAGATTGTGGCTTTGATATAAAATACTCAGATCTTTTTGAAGAACCTTTAGAGTCCTTATCTTAAAAGAAATTGCTTAATATCTGTTCATCAAATATTTTTTTTTCCAATTAATTTTGTGTAAAGAACAGTGTGATTTAAGTGAGCAGCAAAATTTGAGAACCGAAGGCCTAGGGATTCTCAGCGGTTCAGGAGTTTCCATCTTTGCTGTTATCAACTTCAGACCCTGAGCATGATTCTTATGTTTGCCCCGCTGGGGTTATATCATGAACCATAACCGTTACCTGAATGAGGAAACCTCCAAACTGCCTACAGACACAGTTCTGTGTCTTACGGTCTCTGGCATTGGCCTTTTGCTTCCTCAACAGACCCCATTCAGAGGGGCTCTGACTCAGCTGCTGTCAGCAACCCTGACCTAGCTCCCTCCTGGCTCTCTGAGCCACACCTCAGTCAAGCTGCTGTCGAAGTGTGATGGTTCCTGCTGTACCCGAAATAGTTTTGCTTGTGCCTTTAAGGATAGGATCTAGAAAATAACACCCCTCGTGTCATGTAGGCAGGATCTACATGAAAGTTTTAGTGCACATTTTATTCTAGCCAAATTGGCTAGTACAGAAAGTTGCTAATGCTGTGTGTTCATGTAACTACTGACAGCAGCTACCAAAACGGGAGCATAGGTCAAACAGTAACTGTTATTGAAAAGGAAGGTAGTTAATTATATAGTTTGAGTAGTTCTGGCTTCCATTTAAAGATGTCATAAAACAAGGCCTTTTGATGGACAACTCACAAAGCTGTATAGATGAGACTAAACCATATGCACAGTGCACTCAACTCTGGAGCCATGGTCTTAGGGACCTTCTTGAATTACCATTATTATCAAAACAATCATGTGGCTGGTCCACACCTACATTTCTGACCTGCAGGCTAGCCAATTAGAACCCTGGCACCCTAGAGTTAGTTTATGAAAGTTTCTAAAGCCTTTCTAAAGGCATTTTGTCTAATAAATGACAATTCAAATGTAGGAACCCTAGTGGCCTTTTTGAAAATTTAGCATTAGTTATTTATTTTCATTACAAAAATGGCAAAAATGCAATCCCAGTGGAGAAACTTCCATATATTATTCCTTATTTTTATTTTAAAATGACGTAGATATAAAATAGGTTGTTGCTTTTTCTGATGTGATCTTTAACAAGAAGAGCAGAGTAGCAGACAGTTTGAGCGTTACTATAGAACACTGCATGATCGAATGAGTGAAATGTCATAAAATTTTCAGTAGTAGATAGAATTCTCACACCCATTAAATTGAAAAACGAGAGAAGCAAGACTTCAGCTGCCACACACTTCGGTAAAGAGTTCAGTTTTCTTGATACGAAAATAAAATACCCATTTCATTCTCTTTTGGGCACTATCTTTGAAATATTACTAACCTCCATGGCAGAGGTTGCTTAATCTGCAAATTTATCAGCTAGCAAACCATTATTATTGCTAATAACCCTTATTCACATTACCCAGAGAACTGCTGTTCTGGTGTTCTTTAACAAATGGAGTAAAGCATACTGGGCGTACTGAAGCCTATTAAATTTTCACAGATCATTAGTTCCCACCTCCCTTAAAGTTTTAGCTTATATTTTTTCCTTTCTGTCATTTTCTATATGAAGGCATTTTCTTTCTACTAATGACAAATACTGAGTTAGATTTCATGCAGCTTAGTGTAATTATCTTCTGTAATTTTATTTAAAAAATAGTCAAAGCATTGGCTCAAAGTAGATATGTGAAAATGTGGTGACTCAGTCTGTTTGATAACAATAATTTAAAAGTATGAACAATCCGTTCTGTCTGTGTGAATGGTGCCAAGCTCACAATATAGTATGTAACATAAAAACAATAAAAAATAATTCTTTAGTTTGACTCTCAGGGTTCACCCTGATTACATTATAATGAACTCTTTAACAGGATCATTCTTCAAGGTTGAGTTTATTATGATAACATTTACTTTTTCATCATCTTCCATTCATCAGTTGTCTCAAGGTCATTTATTTAACTTTTGTACATAGTCTTTTTGCACTTCCCACCTAAGTTTCTACCAAATTAGGTGAGTATTTTAGGGAATGCCATACAAACAAAACGGTAAGGCCTGCTTTGTAGCATCTAACAATTTGATGTTTCTTTCCTCAGTTTCCAGAGAAGACACCCTCTCAATTAACAGTGAATATTCTGTCTTTGGCCAAACAAAGGCAAATTTGCTAATCACATTTATGCTGATCTCCCGGAAGTTCTCGCCAGTCAGGGTATTATGCTGGTGAATCCTAGGTATGTCTCAAGCCAGAAATAGTTCTTTTGGATCAGGCTTGAACTAGGAGTCAGGATATGTGTTGTGAAGATCAGTAGACCCAGCTCTGTTTATCAGCAGGAAAATAAAGTCTGCTAGTTTTTACAATAGCTGAAAATAGGATAAATAGTTGACTAGATTGGGTTGTGTCCCTGAATAATCAAATTTTTAGTGATTAAAGGGTTCTGTCAGTATTTATAGGCAAATGAGAATGAGTAATTTCTTAAAGTAGCACTTATAAAGCCGGTCCAGCATGTAAAGAGCTTGGAAGTCATAACTCTCATCCTTGCAATAACAAAAAGCTGAACAAATTGAAAATTAACTCTATAGATTCATAAAATAATTGAAGTCACGGGGCAAAGTGATGACTTCCAAAACTGGAGAGACATGCAAACAGTGACATTTAAATAGTATTTTTATTTCCTGGGACACTCTGTTTTACATACTTAGTTTTTGTCAACAACAAATTTAGCAAAAGTTTTCCAGAAATGAATGAACATGAAAAAAATTCCAGGCAAATTGCAGGCGCTTTACATAAGTGATGAAATAAAAGCAAGAATTTTTTTTAAAAAATGTTGCAAGTTATAGAATATTAAACTGCAATAATTTTAAGTTTCTGATTTTTCACAATTGACATGTTTTTGGAAAGTTATGATACAGTTTTGGAGGGGTTAGGAATATATCAGAACATTTAAATTTTACTAGGGTTGGGGCCAATTGGAATAAATTTTTTTAAAAATGTTAATGGAAAAATCTGTTTAGAAATGCAAAGTAGCTTTCCATGATTGATTTATATTTTATGGGTAGTTTTTTCATTGATTACTTGTTGAGAATATTTGTGAATGAGTATGGGGTTTTTCTCTCTGCTTTCCTACTTCCATTAAGAATTTTTTTTTTTCCAACCTGGTACAAAAAATAATCACCCTCTTCTGACTTTCTGTTTGATAATTTGATTAACAAAGCACCTAAAAAAATAACAAGGAAGAAGTTTGGAGGTCACTTTTTAAGGAAAGAAGAAAATAAACGAAAAGAGAATAGAAGGGAAATGTTAGGGTAAGAGAAGTAAAAATGTTTTCAGGCTGAATGTTTTAGGGGAAAATAATTGGACAGCAAAAGTAAGGAAGAGAGTTTTTTTTTTTTAAAGCAATAAACCCAAGTTTTCAGGCCTGTCTCTGCCAGAATTACGTGGTATCATCATTTGATTTTCATTTCACTAGAAAAAGGTATGGGAAAAAAAGGGAGGTTACAAGACCGTTCTTCAGTTCTTTCTGCTTTTATTGGTATTACTTCTGTCTTGTTTTGCTTATAAACATTAGCTCTACAGGTCGGAAGGAATACAAATATAGTTCAGGAGTTAATATCTGTGACAGCCCTGAAAATAATCATGTTTTCTGAGATAGTAAAACTTTTAAAAGAGTGGAACGCAGTGAGAAATTGATCATAGTGTCCTGCTTTCTTGTTTCTTAGTGTATCTGGATTCAAAATTTTTTTTGTCAATTTCTGTATTTATTTACAAACTGTATTTGTATGACAACAGAAATTCTAGATAAAAATTTAATTTTAGATTTTTTAAACTGGTTAATGGTTTTTTAAAAATTTCAACATTCTTTTCATCTTTCTTACTATTTTCTTCAAATAAGAATAGCTTCCATACCCAGTAACAGCCCTAGGCACAGTGTTCATTAATTCTAACTGCTTGATATCATGATTAACATATATTCAGAGAAACCATAACACTGAGCCTTTGCTTATAATGATTTCTCTCTGCTGAGACATTAAAATACAGTTCCAAACTGAATTCATTTACATATACACACGTGTGTGTGTGTGTGTGTGTGTGTGTGTGTGTGTGTGTTTATACTGTGTAAATGTTTTACATATTCTATGTTGGCATAAAAAAGTGACTAAGTTCTATAGTTATTTTGGCAAAAAATTGTATATTCTATATGTACTTGCAACTCTACCAACTTGAGTGGAGTTTTGTAATTGGTTGCTCACATTTTGAAATTTGCTGGTCTTTTATGTTTCTTTCATGACTTATCTATTTCATAGTCTTCTTTCTAGGTTTCTTAAAATTTGATGTTAAAAAGTGTGTGCTGTCTTGGAGCAACTAACTTAACCTGAAAGTAGTGTTGAAAACTGTAGTCCCGAAAACCTGGAAAATTTTATAGTTGCCAACTTTCATTTTGTCTTTTTCTTAATATACACATTTATATTTCTATTCTTTACTCTTAACCCTGAAGAATCTTTCTTACTTAAGGTTTTCTGTTATCATTATTCATCTTTTAATGTTGATCATCCTATTTGCAAACTTGTAACTGATATTCTGAAAGCCATAGCTAGGGAAGAAATCTTTCTGGTGATTTCTATTTTACATTTTAGAAACCTGATGTTAGTGATAGCCATATTTCAAGAGGAATAACCTTTGTAATTCATGTTATTTTCTTTTTCTTACACAATCTATGTTGCCTTACAGCATTTTTGAGAGAGGTGGAAAGTGGGGAGGACTGACTTGCCTAACTTGGCCTTGTCAGTAGATTGCATTCATCACCGGTACATCACTTCTAGGATGCTGCCAGAGTTTGCCAATGACCATGGCAAAGGCATGGGCTACAACCTTCTCTAGATTCAACTGTAAGTGCCTGATCCCAAAGTGGATATACAGAATATTTAGAGAAATTTAAGGAATTTACCATAGGCTTCAGGTAGTTGACCCAGTTACCTGTATTTCATTGGATGGATGATGAGGTGGCTTAGCTACCTGATGGCCTCATTAGGATCAATGACTTGGACTAGGTCTTGAAGTAAGGAATGAGTAGGTATCACATATGAATACCTTAAACAAAAGTCTCTCCATTCGCTGCTCCTTTCCTTCAGTCCTCACCCTTTAACCTCTTTCTCTTTTGGCTGGAGCTCCCCTCCCCTTACCACAGGATTTTCCAGCCCCTCTGTTTCCAGTCATCCTTGTTTCTTTCACATTTTGTAGCGAAACGCATTGCTGAAAGTTCTCAGATTTTCTCCTCTATCCAGATGGTTTTCTGTTGTCCCTGCAGAGGGAGGACCCTTTGTTTTAGGGTTTCTGTGTTTAGCTGTGTTAGAGGAGCATAATAAAGACTTCATTTTCCATTTAGAGAGAGGAAATTAATGATGGAGTAGGGTAGGTATTTTCCCTCCAGGCTGTAGGTTATTTTCACCCAAGGTATCTGAAATCAAACACACCTCCCACTGTGATGTTCATTTATTTCTAAAGGTCCCCATCTGGTGTCTGTGAGAAATTCATATTTCTTCTATTAACATGACTTTGACCTTATTTGTAACAAACAAATAACTAATAACTCTGGCCTTATAACACAAAAGCATCCGCCTTTTCCTGCCCTGGGCTATGTTGAAATTTGTCTTATATTAACAGGCAACGAATGGCGCTGTGCCCATTTTCTTCTCTTCAATTTCTAGATTTCTTCCTGAATAATAGGATGGATAGGAAAGAAATCGCATATAATTGCCCAGTGGTGTCCTTAAATTAGTAAATCAGGAGGACATGTAGCCTCTAAGAGAGTCTTGTTTTCATTCCTACCTACTCTCATCGTTGTAGATTTTATGTTCTATGTCAAACTGGAATGTTTACAGATATCTTTATGACAGATTCATTTTATTTTTATTTTTTCAAGTTTTCAAGATAAGATAATCTAGAACTAAAATTATAGATGCTTTTATTTATGAAGGGAAGACAATATAACAGGATAATTTATAAAATTTAGCTTAGAACATCTATGCTATGTATCAATTGAGAATAATGAAGATTTTCTTCATGGTTATTTAGATGTCTGAATCATTTAGGAGCAATTTCTGGTTAATGTTGACAAAAATAATACAGAAGCATGCTGGGCTGCTGTCCTTAAAGAATATTTTCACAAATAGATATGATTATTAATTTTTTTAGGATTAGCCACCAAATTTTACATATTCTTATATTTTTATAAGAATTATAAAATTATACATATTCAACCATTAGTTTAGAAAGACCTTCAGACTACTAGGCTATTTACAATATTTTGATCAATAATATGTATTAGAACTTTATTTTTCTGAATGACATTTTGTCTTTCTCTTATATTCTGGTATCTGCTTCTTTGGTCAGCTGAAGCTTGCTATTTAAGTACAAATTCTTCAGTAATCCCATTATTGAGTGTTATGAAATAAAGGAACTATTCCTCATCTGTGGTTCCTATCACTCATGTATCCCCCTTTTGTTTTATCTTTCTCTAATCTCTCTCTCTCTCTTTTTGTTTTTTGTCAGTTTTTTCTTCTTAGTCTGATGCCTGGACCCTGTCATTTAACAATTATCCTCTCTTTACTCATTACTGCTCATCTTCTAAAAATTATCTGACATTTGGTTTAATAGATTTTTATCTACTTCCAGGGGTTTTTAGAGTTGGGAATGAGAGTGATCTAATGAATATTAGTAGAGTAACAGGAATTGATACTTATCCCTCCAGTTAAATAAGTATTATTATTTATTTGATGGGTTTATTGATCACCTACAATATCATGTGGACATTCACTGTGTTAGAAGCGCCAAGCAGCAAAGCCATAAATAAGAGTTGGTTGAAACCAGGCCAAATGGCAACTAATTCTTTTCAAACTAGGCAAGATCTTTTCTTTTTTTTTTTTTTTTTTTTTTTTTTTTTTAAAGAAACATGAACCCTAGAAATTTGTTGAATAGGAAAAGTAATAATAGTAGATTTTGTTTTAGTACATTTAAAGTTTGTTTTCTGCCATGCTTGCTGTTTGCTCCCATTTTCTTGATTAGTAATATAGCAGCTACTTGGCTAAGAGATACTGTCATAGTAATAAGTTTGCAATGAAGGGTATATAGAAGAATGCATCATGTTGGGTTCATGTTTGCAAATAGCAGTAATCTTAGTTGAGTGTTTAATCCTTTAAATACATGTTGGAAAATGGAATATATATTATTTTCATATGATACGAAATATGATATATGTGATATAAGTAGAAATATCTGGGAAGGTATGTGGGTATGTATGCATGACAAGGGTTTTTCAGAATCTTGAGAGACATCTCTACTGGAGTGTATTTCTTAAGGATGATGGATATATTATATTTAGGACTTTATATGTGACTTGTGATAGTCTTGACCTGCTTTATCTATGAAGCAGTGTAAATATTCAATCAAAATCTATCTTGTAAGTGTCAATCCTTTATACTTTAGGGATTAGGAAATCTAGAAGTAAGCAAAATAACAGGATAGATTGTCTCTGAAGATTGCTGAAACAATTTAAAGAGAGTCACGAGTAAAAAAACAGAGTAATGTAAATGTTATTCTGCAATTTCAGATTCAAGCTTTGAGAGACTAACACCGAGTCACTTATTTTAATCCTCTAATTTTCCTTGCAATAATCTAAGTCAAAGAGCCAGAAGTGACTGGATCGAAAAGTGACCCCATCAATACTTCTTTTAAATAACAAACAAATTGATTTTTTAAAAAAATTTTCTTTACCTCCATTGGTACCACAAGAAGGCAGACGTGGGAATCAGTGAATATGACTGTTGTTTGAATAACACATTCACTAAAAGACAGAAGTTGAGTTAAATAACTTTGATTAACTTCCAATTTTGATATTTTAATATTTCGTATGGTTGTAGCATTTGAAAACAACAATGAGCTTTCTCTAATTTTTATCATTCACATCTATGGTTATAATACCACCTACATGCTTGAATCTGATCATTTAGGCTCTAACACAGAACATTTTTTAAAAACCCAAACTTATATATCCAGTTGCCTAATTCACATCACCACTTAGTTATATCAAATTAAAAAAAAAAATCTTAATGTGAGATAAAACATATATGTTGAAAAGTACTCCCCACCCCAGTAACCACTATGTTAACACTCAACCTCTATGCTAACACTTTAACTTTATAGCGTCATTAAAATTTTAAATGTATATTTGTTATGGATATTCTTACTAATGTGTTTACATAAGCTGTATGCTTCACCAGCACAAAGTTTTATTCATCATATATCATAGCACCTAGCACAATGCCTGACAGTTAGTAGATTGTCTATATATCACTGAATTATAAAGGGACTTTGTAAAATATAACCAATTTATATTATGCACACATACCAGTTTGCTGATAATGGAATTTTCTGATTAATTCATGAGATAGAAAGAAAGAGAAAGCTGATTACTAGTTATTGTGCCCATATTTTCTAATGACAAGATTTAGTTAAATGTTTACATTTTCTTGTGACTTTTCTGACAAAGCACTGTTTCCTTTGTGTGTAATAGATAAATAGTCCAAACACAAAACCTGCAAGATTTTTATTTATCTCGAATAAAGAATAGAGAAAGAGCTCTTGTACTTTTGGTTTATAAAACAACTAGGCAGGAATGAACATTCTTATAAAATGACATCAGCTTGCATTGAAAGGTTATTCTTTTCTCTTTTTTTATTAAATTTATTGGAGTGACATCAGTTAATAAAATAGTATAGGTTTCAAGTGTGCAATTCAATAATACATCATATCTATATCGCATTGTTTTTTTCACTACCCAAAGTCAAATCTCCTTCTGTCACCGTATATTTGACCCCTTTACTCTTACCTACCTCCCCATACCCCACCCTTTCTCTCTGGTAACCATTAAACTGTTGTCTGTATCTGTGAGTCTCTGTTTGTTTGTCTTTTTTGTTGCTTTCAGTTTTATATCCTACATATGAGTGAAATCATATGGTTCTCAACTTTTTCAGTCTGACACATTTTGCTTACCCTGATAATCTCAAGATCCATCTATATTGTCACGAATGGCAGTATTTCATCTTTTCTTATGGCCAAGCAATATTCCATTGTATATATGTACTACATCTTCTTTTTATCCAATCATCTAATAAAGGGCACTTTGGTTGTTTCCATGTCTAGGCCACCGTGAATAATGCTGTAATGAACATTGGGGTGCATATATCTTTATGGATAAATGTTTTTAAATGTATTCTTTTGGTATTCTTTATTACTTGGACCGCTCATTCTTTTCTAGTTTATTTTTTTTTCCTTAACTTTTTTTTTCTCTTTTTCTACTTTTACCTACCCTGTATTTTTTTTTTTCCCTACTGTCTACCAAGTCTTTAGACCCTAGTAGGGTCTGCTCAACACTGGTGGCCTTTGGGGCTGATGAGAAATAGAGCAACATATGGTTGACCAAAACCAAGCTGGAACTACTGGCAGATATCTTGTGTGCTTAATTGCTGTTTAGGATTCTTTCTCATTTGTTATTTCTGATGAATGGTCCCTGTTGTGCCAGACTTATTAGTTGTTTGAAGACTTCTGCAGCTGCCCTTCTGTAATTTGAGGGAAAAATTTCTGATGGACATAGATTGGTAGGCTCCTAAATTGGAAGACTTGCCTTCAAGAAGCATATTTTAGATGAGTCTCTGAGAAAAATGTACAAAATAGTTTATGATATTACTGCTCAGGCTAAATGTCACTAGAGCTAATAAAAATAAAACAGAAAGCAAAAACAAACGACATCTTCTGTTATTTTTAAGTACAGAGCCTCTTTACTGATGAGTAAAATATATCTATATTGGCATTGTTTTGTATGTTTGTGTCTGTTCTATGAATGAGCTACAATTATATGTGAAAGCATAGAAGGTAAAATAAAATAACTTATCTTCTGTATTAGTGCCCAGATCTAGTCATTCATCAAAAAATGTACTATGAATTTTATAAACAAAATTTTAAAGTTTCATTCTTAGTAATCTGTATGTGGCAGAATAGACATATAGTATGTGTGTACACATTCATACTACATACACATGCTTACTTTATTTGGTGGTGTCAGCTGTTTATCTGATGTCCTAATATGACTATGATGTTACATTTTTTGATGTCCATTGTCTTAAGAACAAATGCTAAGAGAAGGATAGTAGATACATTGATGTTCAGTGTGTTACCTTAATGGACACATTTAAATTTTTAAAGAATCAATAACATTATTAATTAAAGTAAGTTTTCTATAACACATTTTTAAATTTAATAAATCAAATTGATAGTCTACTGTAAGTTTAACTATAAATTACTTATTTAATATGATTACTGTAATTTTAATGTATGCATATATAAGTGTGTGTTCATTGTAACTATTGTAATTTAAATGCCCGAAATGATTTCAGCAGATTATCATAAACTCATGAATGGCTTTATTTGACTGCCTTTTTTATTATTATTTATTATTATTTATGCCTACAGCACCTGGTCTTCCTAGGTGGTCTGCCATCCAAGTACTAACTAGACCCAAACCTGCTTATCTTCCGAGATCAAACATTGGGCTTGTTCAGGGTGGCATGGCCATAGACCATGGACTGTGGCTTCACTGGGGCACAAACCCAAGATCCTTCTGCATGTAAAGCAGACATGCTAACCGCTGCACTATGGAACCACGTCCTATTTGACACCTTTTTGACTTAGTACTTCAGGGACGTCTTCCCCAAATGGAGGGAGAAATTTAAAGATGGCCTGCCATACTTTTGTACCTGACCTAGTGCCATTTCCACATTTTCCCAGGGATAACTTTAGCTGTGAATGTTGTAAAAGTGATAAAAGCAGCATCATGATGAATACAGGTCATACTAACTACCACTCTCTGTAATATATTTTTAGTATGAATGAAAGGACAGATTTCTGACTTCTGTGTGACTTTTTTACAAATAATATTTTGACTTTAATCAGAAAAAATGAGAATGGCACCATTGGGAAAAAAGTGGTCTACTCAGAGGTAAAGCAAAGATAAATCCTTTACAGCACTTTATCTTTGCACTATTGATTTTAAAAAATTATGTCATGCTACGTGTTAAATGACGTGTATATACGGGGGGAAGCTATTAAGGTAGTAGCTTAAGAGTTGGCAGTGCAACTCAGTTTAGAGGGAAAAAAAAACACTTGATAAGTAATTGGTGAGTTAATATTTTTAAAGCACTTGTAATACTAAGCTATCACTTTTTAACTTTCCTTATATGACTCTTACAATTATAGAATGAACACATGCCAAACACTTATGCAATTAATTGTAGGAAGAGAGTTACATGGCATTAGAGAAAGATGATTGAGAAAGAATGGCTAGGTTAGATACAGATTGGTTAGTATCCTACAGGGCAACAGCCCATAACCTTCGGCATTACCTCTCTACCAGACAGATATCATTTGCATCTCTACCAGAAGAAATATACAAGTTAAGTTGTACCTTTGCCTCCTCTAGTCTTTTAATTACTAATATAACTAAGTCAGTCAAAGATACATTCTCTTAGATAATAAAATAATCCTTAGATGGGCTGGTTAAACAGTGCTCCAATGTGAAATTCAAAAGATATGCTGCTTTCCTTTTGCCTTATATTTAAATTGTGAATACTTTTTTCTTTTAACGGAACAATTATTAATGTGTAAGAAGGACCTCAGTGTTTGAGAACAAGAAGAAAATGGCATAGAGGTGACGTGCTTGGGGGCTTATGTTTAGGGTTAAGATTAGAGAACAAAACTCATCTATGTAAGTTATGAATTTCTTTATTCCCAAGAGAGTGGGAATGTGATAATAAAGAAAGGTCCAAAAAGAACACAAGTCATGGAGAAAATATGAAATCTAGCACTGTATGGGAGAAGGTCAAGAGAAACCAATAGTTGTGACATGACCAAAAGGAGTTTTGTGAACAGGAATATCTAAGATTTGGAGTTAGTGTACTATGCAGTAGATGATGTAATCCATCTTTCTTGTCTTCCATTCTTTAGTAAATTCTAATGTGCTCATGAATGTTCTATGTGTGCTTTAGTTTTATTTTAATTTTAGAAACTGGTGAATGTGCTGTATTTCATAGGTAGATTATTTGTTTATTAATACATTTATGTATTAAACATCAATGTTTGAACCCAACTGTGTATTAAGCACGTATAAGTTGCCAGATTGGTTGATTGGACAAAGAAAACAAAAAGAACCTTTATAGAGCTCATAGTTTAGTATGGAAGTCAGGTGATAAACAGATAAATACACATAAATACAGATAAATATGTAATTATAACTTGGGGTGAATGCGTAAAGAAGAACAGGATTCAGTGATAGAGATTGATAGGTTTAGAGATCTGTTTAAATTGTGTGGCTCAGGAAAGCCCCTCTGAGGAGGAGGCCTTTAGGTAGACCTGAAGCAAAAGCCATTCAAGAAGATAGAGGTGATGTTTCTGTGTCTTAGTTTCTAGGGCTGCTGTAACAACCACAAACTTGGTGTAGCTTAAGGTAGCATTTATTCTCTCCCCTTTGTGGAGGCCAAAGTCCAAAATCAAGGTGTCAGCAGGGTTGGTTCCTTCTGAATCCTCCGAGGTAAACTCTGATCCATGTTTCTCTCCTAGCATGGTGGCAGCCAGCAATCCTCGATGTTCCTTCGCTTGTAAGTGCATTAAATCCAGACTCTGCCTCTGTCTTCACATTGTCTTCTGTTCTTTGAGTGGCTTTGCATCTCAGCCTTCCCTCCACCTTTCTCTTATAAGAAAACCGTCATTGGGTTTAGGGCATGCCTTAAAGCCAGGATGAACTCACCTAAGAGTCTTAATTACTTCTGCATAATTCAACCCAGTACACTAGACAGAGGAAGAAGCATGTACAAAGACAAGGGTCTGAAAAAGAGCTTGCTATGTTCAAGGAATGAGAGGTGATTTGGGGTGAGTGGGAGAACAGGTCATTACTCAGTTGATGTAGACAGTGTTTCTGTGTTGCCAGCTATGTAGTGAGCACAACTAGAGAATTTTCAGAAGCACGAGGAATAATTTAAATTTCACAGGGCCTGGAAATGAGATTGAAGTTGTGAATCTATTTCCTGTTCAGCTTACTAAATTATAATTATTCTTTTTTCTTTCATAGTCTACTCAAAAGCCTTGTGATTTAATGATCTTACTCTAAGTGGATATGCTACAAACTTACGTATAATTTTTCTCCAAAATTACTGTTTGTGTTTATCTCATTCATTCTAAAAGGGTCATATTTCACTGGTCCTTGCCTCTCATGTGTGTGACCGTATCCCTTTTCTGAGGTCAGTGCCTAATGGTTCATTTTCCATATCACATCCGTGAGAAAGAGTGAATGTAAGCCATAAAGCAATGGTACTCTCCAGGTTGTACAGACCAAGCAAGCCTTACGGTACTATATATATGGTACTACAGAGGATTTGTGTAGTTGCATATATCACTACTTTGAGAAGCCTATTTAGGTCCCCTCTGTAAGATATTCCAAGAGAATTCAGCTTACAGTAGAGTACAAAAAAAAAATGTTTTGGAGTCTTATCGAATCTGAGAATCTTTTGTCTAAGGAAACTGATTTTGGTTGTCTCCCATTAAGTAATTTATTTCAACTCTTTACTCCAAAGAACCACTTTATGTAATTGTAGACAACTTATTAAAAGGCATACTGTACAACTGGATTATACTGATGGCTTCATTAAGCATAAATAATAAAGAGACTTCTTTTAACCTTTTAAATGTGACTTTCTTGCTTCTCTACTCAACAATATGATGCTAAGATTACGGATGTCCCGATAGCAAACCTGCCTCCAAGTACTATTATTTTAATATTGAGATTAGCGGCTAATAATGTTAATAAAACCACTTTAGAAACTTTTCTGATGAAATATAACATTTTTTACATTTCTGGATATTTTCTACTAACAGTTTCTACTGTTTATAACTTACTTGAAAGTAATTTAGTGGCATCCCTGTAAAGGAAACCAATTGATTACTAGTCTAAGTGTTGAGAGTGAAATACTAAGAAAGTAATTGAGAAGTAGGAAAAAACAAAGTCAATTCACAGTAAGATATCCTGAGTACCTTCCTTCTGCAAAGCAAAATTGAACTAAACATTAGGAAGATTAAAATTGGTCTTTCTGTCGAGCAGTTAAAGGACTTACTTTTTCAAAACATAATTTATAGAAAACAGAAATCTGCACTTCAGGAAAATGTTCCTCAGTGGTGCATTGCTCAAATGTGGAATGCATGCTGAAGGACTTTGGGAGACATATTATAATTTTTAATGATTTACTTGTGAACCAATGCCACAAGATGTATCCTAAAAATTAGAAGCACAGCAGATGAATTAATCCATTTGTTGTTCCAAGATGGATTCCAAAAAGAGTTGAAATACAGCTTTCCATGAGAGAACAAATGAGATGTGCCTCACTGCTCAAATGAAACTGAACTAAAAGAAGGCAGTTTGGAAAACAAGATTGTTTGTTGAAATGGCATTTAAATATGCTTAAGAAAACAGCCATGCCTTATGACAAATGTGAGGTTGTATGGAATAATTTACTGAATACCATTTTGTGAAAACATTTTGTAAATCTTGCTCATGTTAGATTTATTTTTTTCCATTAAAATATAAAAAGCTCCCCAGCAATTTCTATCCCTTAAGAGAATTATAAATTATTAGTTTGTTGTATTTCTTATTTTTAACTTGAACCTTGTTTGCCTATTGTATTTGACCTTGAATAATGAGAAGATAAACTTAAAGTAATAAAATACTGCTTTAATCTTATCTGTTTTATTACTTTCATTCTTTTCCCCTTTTGGAGAAATATATTTCTGGTATAAGGAAAATGTTAGAGCAAAATGTGAAGAAAGCAACTAAAGAGATTGCTATTTTTCAGTCAACAAAGTACTTTTTAAACAGATAATAGCAATATGAAGATTAAATTACTTGAAAAAAATTAAGAGCACGAAGTCTTTGTTTTTTATTAATCAATATCCTATGCAGTAGTGTTTAAAAGATGACTTTAGTAAGTTTTAAAAAATAATATGTTAAAATTAGGATAATAGGTTTTGGTAGGTTATGATTAATAGAGCAGACAGATAAAGAACCATGTCTCAGATTCTCAGTTCTCATATTCTTGCAGTTTTTCCTTCTGCCCCCTGACTACAGTGAAACAGTCTACCTTTCTGGCATAATTGGTAGATTAGCTCAGCATGCTCTTCAAACTAAAGGAGAAAACTTCAGCTCTCTGACATTCCTTCTCTCATCAGTCCCATCCTCATTCTTATACACTCCTTTCTTCTTGGTTAAAGATAAGTTAAACATTTTCATACTTCTGGCAACTATAAAATGTACTGTTCAGCAAAAAAGAATATAGGATGTAGCATGATTTATTTATCTTACAAATTATTCTCATGACTTTATTTAGAATTGTGAAAGAAAATTGCACTGGACAAGTTGAATAGGCGAGAAAGACTTTGTTCAAGACTATTGAAGTAGAGGTCAAGACTATTGCCATAAAGGAGTGAAACTGAACTCAACTCTGCTCTAAAAGTGGCTGGAAAGTTTTTAAGCATTGCGGTAAGGTAGTGAGAAAATAATGGAAGATTCTTTGGGTGGAGGTTGGTCAAGGTGACTAGGCCAATTGCTAACTGGTGATAATGGAAGTTAGGCTTCTATCTACTGACTGGAGCACTATCTTTCTGAATGATTGTATTTCAAAGGATGGCTTCCAGGTCTTTGAGAAAGACGTTTCTAAGTTGTAAAACTGGCAAGAGACTGAGAGAAGATTTATACCTCAAAGGAGCAGAGAAATAATTTACAATAGCAAGTTTTCCAAACCCATTTTAGCTTTCTAAAGTAAAAAAAGGGAGATGAGAGGTCTATAATCGAGAAGAAAACTGTCTAAATTTAGTCAAACCAAGTGACGTTTAATCAAAACTAAAGCCAAGATAAATTTATTGGCCATGTCTCAGAGGCTATCTAATGAAGCATCCTTTTTACAAAGATTATTTCATTTCCAGGTAGTTGTTAAAGCTAACTAACACATAGGCCCATTAGCATCTTAAAACGTAAATACAGTTATACTGTTGCCATCACTGATCACTATGGCATTATCTCTAATATTCTAAACTTACAAAGTCTAATTACTATGGACATATTGTGCCCCTCCATCCCAGTTCATATGTTGAAGTTCTAACTCACAATGTAACTAATGCTAATAATACTATATTTTAGGGCTTTTTAGGAAGTAATTAAAGTTAAGTGAGGTTATGATACAATATTTTAGGGCTTTTTAGGAAGTAATTAAAGTTAAGTGAGGTTATGATACAATATTTTAGGGCTTTTTAGGAAGTAATTAAAGTTAAGTGAGGTCATGATAGTGGGATCTCAAACCTATAGAACTGGTGGCTTTCTAAGGAGAAAGTGGTCTATCTTCCATGTGAGGACCCAGGGAGAAGTTGGTTATCTGCAAGCCAGGAAGAGAGCTGTGACAAGAACCTAATCATGCTGGTTCCTTGATATTGGAATTTCAGCCTCCAGAACTCTGAGAAAATAAATGTCTATTGTTTAAGCCACCCAAGCTATGGTATGTTTTTGCGACGTATAGCCTGAGATGACTAGTACAATAATGAAAATAGTGTAGTTTAAAATGATCCAGTAGACAGACACAGGTCGACACATACTGAATCTTAGTTTTGAGAGATACTTATCTGATATGTTCAGGTCCAAGACAACCTTTTTTTTTTTTTTGCAGTAAGATTGATCTGGAATTTCAGTGAATAAGGACCATAATCTACCTGGTAAATTCTCACAAGTTTTTTGCTTGTATTTAATAGGCAGTACATGGATTTTATACTATAGCACACCTGGAAGTTTTTTAGAATAAGAGTAAAGTTAGTTTGATTCAGCACCTGTCACCAGAATCATTAGATTCCAGTCCTGCCTCAAATCCCTTCCTGTGGTAGCTGGCTTATTTCATACATGTTTTTGAATAACTTTGAATGTTTGGGCTACATTCTCTCTTCTTTTTAAAAACTCTTCATTAAATTTACCATGTTTACCATATGTATTCGTTAAGATCAGCGTTACCTATGTATAACAGAACAAAAGAGCATCTTCTGAATTTCCTCCATTAGCCACAAATAAGTGGTTGTTGGGGGAATAAGGAGTATGGACCCCATATGTATAGTTTTTCCTTACTATCGGTCATTTCCATTACAATGTAATCCCCCTGGATGAAGGGACCTTACCTCTCTTATTTAGCTCTATATAGATAACTTTTAAAATAGTGCCTAGGACATAATAAGCCCTCAGTCAATAGTTTTTTAATGTACAAATAAATAATAAGTAAATGGAGTTGATACTGGAAACACAGATGAAGGTCATTTTGTGAACTGTTATTTTTAAAATGTCAAAAAAATAAACTTTTCCCTGTAGGGAGTGGAGAACTATTGAACATTTCCAAGATGAGACAAAAATATTTTTTCACGCTAATCACATTTTTGTTTTTTTAGACTCAGCACATGTTTTTTCAGTCTAATCACATATTTTTTAAATAAATACTGGCAGGTGTAATTAATGAAAAAGAAATAATTACTTTAAAATCCTTTGAATTTAAAAACACTTAAACCTTCTATATATTAATAAAGCTAGTTTTATTAAGAAAGTAGAAATAGCTAAAAAGAAGACAATATTTAGGGTAATAATATCAGGTATGAATCTATATTTCTGATTAGTGAGACACATCAATGCAGTATTTTTGGTTTTGAACAAAACTAAAGAAAATTATAGAGAATTTTGTAACTTAAAAACTGCTATTGAGGTGTAATATACATAGATATCATAGGCATATAGTTCAATTAATTTTCACAAAATAAACATTCTCAGCCTAGCTTTAACTGCAACAGGGAAGCCCCATAATGCATGGGTGATCATTCTTTTTCTAACTTATAGATTAGTTTATCCTGTTTTCATATTTTATATAAGTGGACTTAAACTATACACACACACACACACACACACACACGCGCGCGCGCGCGCGCACACACACTTCTTAATCTGGCTCTTTTGTTCAATATTATGTTCCTAAGAGTTAATCATTTTGCTGTGGTTCTAGAATGCTCATTCTCATTACCATATAGAATTACATGTATACGTTTCTATTGAGTATATATTTAGGAGTAGAACTGGAGTATCACACAGTATACATATGCTCAGTTGTGATAGCTATTGCAAAATTTTTCCAAAATGGATGATTTATGCTCTCAAAAGGAATTTTTGAGGTTTCACATTCCTCCACATTTTTTACAATACTTGGTTTTGTCTTTTTATAAAGTTCATTTTAGCCATTTTAGTAGAAGTGTAATGATAAATGAATTGTGGTTTTAATTTTCATTTCCTTACAAAAAATAAGTTGGGCGTCTTTTCCTCCTCATACTGGCCATTTAGATATTCTCTTGTGAAGTTTCAAGTCTTCAGAATATTTCTAAATATTTAACTTTTAATGCTGTTCTAAATTATTTCATTTTTAAACTTCATTTTCTATGTATTTATTGCTGCTATAAGAGATAACTTAGTACATTAGAAGTTGCTATTTTTTTCTGAATAAAATTTTATATGTTCTAGATGCACAATTATGCACAATTATGTCTCCTATTAACAATAATACTTTGATATCTTCTGATTCTTAAGGCTACTTTTTCTTCTTACCTTATTACATAGGCTGAAATTTTCAGTAAATATTGAATAGAAGTGATGATGAAAGGCTTCCTTGTCTCATACTTATCTTTTGATTATTGAGGTATAATATTATATGTGTACTTTTCTGTGTGCATAAATGTACAGCTTGGATAATTTTTACACACAGAACACATCCATTCAATAAACCTAAAATTATCAGCAATTCAGAAGCCCACATTTTAAAATAATAATCAATTTTTGTACTTCAAATATTGTATATAATCTCATGTGCCTTGATTTTTTGCTTCACTATTCAGATAAAGTAAATTCTCTTTGAGTTCTAGTTTACCAAGAGGTTTTTATAATTATAAATAGGTGATGACTTTTATAAAATTCTTTTATTTAATCCATTAAAATATTTATATCTTATTTTTCTGTTAGTGTGGTCAGTCATATTGATTTATTTTGATTGTTAAACCATCTTTTCATTTATGGAATATGTTCCACTTAGTCATGGCGTACTACCCTTTTTATTCTCCCAAATCACTGATTTTTACATATTTCTATTTTACTTAGGTTTTTTGCCTCTATGTTCTTGAGAAAAATCTCTTCATAATTTGCCTTTTTTTGTTATATCTGTATCAGTTTTTGGTATCAAGATTACACTGGCCTCCTAAAATGAATAAAGAGAATGATGTCCCTTCTCTTTCTGCTATCACAAAAACTATTGCGGGGCATTAGTAATATTTATTTCTTAAACATTTCAAAGAATTCATGGATGAAAAATCTATCTAGACCTAGGGTTATCTTGGTGAGAATATTTTTAATAGAAAAATTAATTTATTTGATATCAAGTAATTCAGATTTTGTATATGTTCTCATCCTCGTACATTTTTGTTTTGAGGAATTTGTAGATTTCATTCAAATATTCTAATTTATTGCAATTTAAAAACATATTCTCCTGTGATCTCTTTTGATGCAGCTAGAAATGGTGTGAATGTCCCATAATACCATGTGTCATTCTTTAGTTTGTGTTTACTCCTATTCATTTACCCTCGCTCTACCTTGCTAGGGGGATAATGAATTTCATAAATATTTTCAAGAGTTTAAGTTGGTTTCTGTTGAATGTTTGCATTACATTTTATTGATTTATTCTCTTTACTATTTTCTTCTATATTTTTAGGTTTGATTTGTGTTTCTATTTTCAACTTCTTGAAAGAAAAGCATTATTTTAAATCTTTCTATTTTCGAATACAGGCATTTTAAGCTATAAATGTCTCTCGAAATACTGTTTAGCTGTATCCTACAAATTTTGAAATCTTTCAAGTTAAAGTATTTTGTAATTTGTTTTGATTTCTTCTTTGTTTCATGTATCATTTAGAAAAGCATTATTTAATTTTCAGAATCTATGGCTTTCTAGCTCATTGTTTCTAGCTCCTTCTCGTTCTCACTCTCCATCTTCCTTCTTCTCTCTTCTCTCCTTTCTCCCTCTCTTGCCCCCTTGTCTCTATTAATTAATCTCTAACTTCATTTCACTCTGATTAGAGAACATAATTTGAATAATTTAAGTTCTTTGATGTTTATTAGGGATTGCATTATAACAGATTTTGTTAATTTTATTAAATATTCAGTTTGCACTTAAATTCTTCATCGTTGGCTATGATATTCTAAAAATGTCAGGTATGTTAATCTGCTATTTATATATACCATATTTTTACTGATTTTCCATATTCTTTCAGATTTTTACCGATTATCATGTATTGATAATACTATGTGCAACTCTTTCATAGCATTAATAGATTTAACTGTTTTCTTTTAGTTCTGTCAGTTTTTTCTTTATTTTGAAATAATAGTAATAGGTACAAATTTAAGGTTGTGATAGTTTTCTTTATTATTATGAATTATAATTCTCTACCTCCAGTAATGATTCTTAAAGTCTACTTTTTTATTATTAATATACATACCTTGTTTCTTTTGATTATTGTCAATCACCTTTTTCTAAAAACTTGTCATCTGTCTGCTTTGTTTATTGAGAAGATGCCTGTTTTTTAAATACCACAAATGCTTATGGTGTATAATTTTTCTTGCATCTTTCTCCATTCTAGTAATGAAAATCATAACGGCTATTGTTTCCAAAAGGGCTAATAATGCAAAATAGAAGCATTATTTGAGGACGAGGAGCTTGAAGGTCGGCGTGTCTCTGAAGTTGTAAAACACCGGGAATTGAAAGAACTCTACCTCAGTTCATGAAATATACATACTTATTTTTCCTTTTTCTTTTTTTCTAGGACATAAACTCCATAAAAAGAATTTGCCTTTTATATTGATCGCTGCAGCACCCAGCAATTGAGTAATTGAGTCTAAATAATGTAATTGAGTCTAAAAAAAAGGTTACGTAATAACTTTTTAAAGGTGAATAAATTATGGAGTAGAATTAGAGAAAGGTCCATCTGATGTAGGAGGGCATTTTATCCTAGTCTCTACAGCGGTGGGGTCTTTAGCTGAATGATGATATGGTGGTATGATAGCTAAGGGCACATGTTTCAAAGTCAGGCTTACAGACCATCTCTGCCCTTATGACTGGGGGCAAATTATCTAACCCCTCCCTGCCTGTTTCCTCATCTGTAACTAGTGATACCAATACCTATGTCATTGAGTTGTTTTGAGAATTAAATCAGTTAATACCTGTGTATAGAAAAAAATCATATTTTTTTTTTCCTGTGGGGGAAAAACACAGTTCTTCCCATTTCTTTCTGTGTATCTCCTCTACTACTCACACAGAACACTTTACTTCCAGTTACCGTATGTGCTAAATTAACTCATTTCTGACCCTCTCTGCCCAGACATAACATCAGATCTCAAAGGCTAAGGGCTCAGTCTCATGAGTCTGCTCCTGCCCGCACACTACAGATGCCAATCACCAGTAGTAAGTCTCCAGGTTACCCACAGCTTCTGTCAGATTTTACTATAAATCGGAGGTTCCCACAATCCCTTCCACAAGTTTGATTAATTTAGTAAAGTGGCTCACAGATCTCAGAGGAACACTTATTTATCATTTTACTAAAGAATAAAGAATACAGCTGAATAGCCAGATGAAGAGATACATAAGGTGAAGTCTGGAGGGTTCCAAGTGCAGGAACTTCTGTCCCTGGTGGTGCTGCTTGTGTCACCTCCAATGTGGATGTGTTAGCCAGCCTGGAAGCTCTCCAAAGCCTGTATTTTGGGGATTTTATGGAGGCTTCCTTGTGCAGATATGATTAATTATTAATTTTATTTCCAGCCTCTCCCCCTGAAAAATGAGGGGAGGTGCTGAAGAGTCCAAGCTTCTAATCATGGCTTGGTCTTTCTCGTGACCATCCTTCATCCACAAGCCCACTCAGAGTCACCTCAGTAGAACAAAAGTTGCGCCAAGTGCTCTTATCACTTAAGAAATTACAAAGAGTTTTAGGAGCTCTGTGCCAAGAACTTAGGGGCAGAGGCCAATATATATTTCTTTTATTATCTCACAACCTGGAAAATATTATTTATAAGACAGGTTCACTTTCCTCCCCACACATAGTATCAGATCCTACTTTAGAGGAAAAAGAGAATCCATTCTATGGAGAATACTTTCACCTTCTCCAAACCTTGTATATTTGCTTTTGGACCAATATTTTCCATTTTTCTACTGTCACGGGAAGGAAGGGAGGCATTCTCTTGTATGGTGTCAATTCTCTCTCCTGTGTTCTGTATCCCACCTCTTCATTCTGTCTCTAGGAAGTCAAGGATGGATTTTTCTTTTTCTCTAATTATACCACCAATCTCTCCCTTTCTGCTGGATCTTTCTCAGGAGCATTTATAGTTGTTGAAGTAGGGGTCCCCAACCCCCCAGCTGAGGACTTCAGTGGCCTGTTAGGAACTGGGCTGAACAGCAGGAGGTGAGTGGTTGGCAAGTGAATAAGCTCCATCTGTATTTGCAGCCGCTCCCCAGCGCTAGCATCATCGCCTGAGCTCCACCTCAGATCATCAGGCATTAGATTCTCACAGGAGCACTGGTCCTTGGCATCAAAAAAAATTAGAGACTGCTGTAGTTAAAGTATCCCACATATTTAAAAATTCTTCCCAAATTCATATCCTTTTCCAACCACCACTTGGTTAGAATCAAGAAACTTGGTTCTAATTTAGTCTCAATTTCCTAATTTCCCACTTAAACCATCTCATCCCTTGATTTCTATTCCTTCTTACCTCTTCATTGTCTGTAGTACATTTTTTAAATACTGGAGTTGCTAAAGGATCAGTAATCTTTTCCGACTTAATATCAGCAGCTCTCAAACTTTGGTGAGCAGTAGAGCCACTTTCAGAGCTTTAGAAAAATTATTGATGGCCAAATATTCCCCCTCAAAGATTTTGATTTAATTAGTGCGGGTGAAATCTGGACTTCTGCTTTTTTTTTTTTTTTAAGTCATGAAGTGATCTAATGTTCAGCCAAGTCTGAGACTTGGTCTTTTAAACTCCAGTTAATTTTATTTATAACTACAGCTTTATTTATTATATATGAATGATAAACCTCTATCTGTATTTCAGCATATGGCTATTGGAGTTTTTAGGAAATTAGAAATCTTGAAATTAATCATGAATATCATGCTAACACTTGGCATGGTTCAGTGTAAAAAAACCCCAAAACTAGTGTTTTAGCAATGCTAGAGATAGGTCTGACAGTCGCATGCATCACTTCCCCTGAGCCCAAACTTGGTTGATGTTTAGAATTTTGCAATATAGAATATTGCTTCAAAAATGGTGGCCTGATGGAGAAGGAAGGAATTGAAGAAAGAGGGGAAACTCTACCAAAGGGAAAGACTAAAGGAAAAGGTTTCAAGAGAACAAATTGCAGAGAGGGAAAAACTTATTATTATTTTTTTTTTCCACTGAAGGCTTGTCCCCTTACTTCCTCAGTCCCTTTGTGTTTCTTACGATAGCATGATAGAGATAAAATGAGGCTGCTGTAAACCTTTTCTGGAGGTTTAATTTGACCCTAGGAAATATTTCTGACAGGATTATAGTGAGAAAATGAGTTACTAAGAGTGAATAAATCTGACATAGCACTTGACAGAAAGTATGAACTTGCCAAAGTAATTTGTCTTTCTCGAAGTAATATCTATGGACAGTCCCTCTGGCCAGCGAATTTCAAAATTCAATAGCTGTACATTTATTATACATATCACAGAACTCTAAAGGTTCCTCCCCCACTTCACAATCCTGGGAAGGATGCTTTAATTTGTCTTTCTTATAGATTTTCACAAAGTAAGAGTTGAAAGAGAGATAAAGATTTCTCAGAACTTTTTTCTCTGCTCTCAATTGAAGTTTATTAAACTTTAATGCAGTTCAATTACCATCTTGTGTTTACAGCACTATTTTTTATAATTCCGAATTTTTAGGCCCTTTTAGATATCACCTCGCTAATGAAATATGTTTACTGTAGTCACATGTTCTTCCCTAACCAGTGCAAAACAAAACCCTCTGTGCTGTACTATCATTATGATCCAGAATAATTCTCATTTACTCTGGGAGAAAAAAAGCGCTTCTCAATGTTGTGTTCTTCACTGAGGATTATGCTAAAACCTTGACATTCCTTAATTATGAGAAAAGGTATATTTTAGTGAATATGATTTTGTGATTCTGCTAATTTACTATTGGCAAAAAAAGGGGGAAAGGGCAGATTTTAAAGTTAATAGCTAATCTACCTTAAACTCTCTATCAGCTAAATTACAATTAGTTAGGATTGTTTTCAACATTGCTGACATGCGGAAGGAAGAAACTGTCCCCTTCTAGTTTTTTTTGGCTGGTCTAACAATAAAATCAACATGAGACAGATCAATAAGAAAACAGTAACTAAATTTAATTACACATATACATGTAGGAGCCCCATCTACATGAGTGGTTCAGGGACAGAAAGTTAAAATGAGGGAGATTTATATATATATGGCACTCTGAGGTAAGGATGAGGTAGGGAATCTTGGGGCTTCAGAAGGGAGAAAGGTCATTCACAGGATGATAAGAAGATCAGATGTTCACTAATTGACTTTTGGCTCTGCCATATAGATAGGTCATAGAAAGCTATTTCTGGCGATAATTCTTATTATGGGCAAGGCCCCTATTTAAATTCTTTAAGGGAGAGGCAAGTTTCTCTGGAGCCCAAAGGGTCTTGATTGCCTTCAACTTAGTATCATCCACATGACAAAATGGTACGTCTTGAAGAGGCCTGTTCTGAACCCCTTCGCTGATAAAAATAGTACAAATGTGTATGTGTGTATTCAAGCAATTAAAATAATTTTTTTAAGTAAATACTGTCCATAGTATTTGAAAGTAAAAATAAATTTACTGGCTTAATTTTTAGTTAATTTATAATTAAATAGTCATATTGGATATTGTTTGATCTAAGTTGCTAGTGAATTCTGTAATCAAGCTGAGATTATATACAGTTACCTGTGATCATTTGAAACAGAATTTCAAGGGTCCTGAAAGAGTGAATTAGCCTACTTCAAACACTCAGGATATGATCATCTTTAATTACTATATATAAGCTAACCCAGTTCTATCTAGAGAATTATTGAATTGCCTGAATTACTGATACAAATATATTGTAAAAAGAAGAGTTGCCTCTTATTTTTCTAAACCGCTTTCCCTCAACCATCTAATGTTAAGTCACTTGAGAGGGTAAGAATTAACTACACCAATTATCAAATTCAGTACCGTAATTATGCAGAAAGGTGACGTGACTTCTCCAAGAGCACACAACAGGTCAGTGACAAAGCTAAAAAATCTTTCATGTCTCAATCTAATGAAATATGATGTTCTTTGTAATAGTTTCCTTTAAATTACTACAAAGGAAAGAAAAAGAGAAGGAAGCCGAGACTTCTACATTTTTCAAATTTATTCTGCTTCAATTTAAACCCTTTACAAATTAAAAAAAAATATCCATAATTATCTGGTCACTTCCCTCTATTTCTGATAAATACTTCAGAATTATTACTTCATGAATAAATTTAAACTCTAATTCTTTGTTACCCTTTTTTTTTTTTTTAAAAAAAAAAAACATTCTAGATAGATGGAGGTTTGTCATATTTAAAAAGATCCAAGTCATAGCATTCTTAATTTGGAACTCTCTGTGAATTAACTTAGATTCGAAATCTTAATTAGCCTTAAAGAATATAGTTACATGTGTATAAAGTTTCCCTAATAAAATGGTTGATTAAATGTGACTAAATTTTTGAAGTTATGAAGATGACTTTTTATATATCCCTATTTTTTCAAATATTCCAAATTATTTTTGAGAAATATAGTTACAAGAAAACTAAAATGACAATTCTCTTTAAATGTTAGAGTACTTTCATTAAAAAATTGTTTTGTTCTGAAGAATAATTTTAGACCAAGCACAGTGTTTTATTTAAATTATAAGAGAAATTTGAATGTTTTTTTAAATTTTGTCTACATGTGATGTTTATATATGGCACAGGATTGTGATATATAGATTATTTGACCTTAGTATATTCATCCGTAGTTGAATTTAACGATTATATGTTATAAAAATCCAAGTCCAGTTTGAACTTTTTACATATTCATTTAACCACACAGTACAATGCACTTCAAATATTTTTATAGTAAATGATTTTAGAGTTAATCTCAATAATCTTAAGAACCACAAGCACTCCTCTTTGAAAACATACTCATTACCTATTTCATTCATGTCATTCTAGTGTGAGTTTTGATTTTAGTTTGCTTGTGTAACCCCGTCTTACCTAAACAAGAGCTTAATTTGATATCTTAATAGCTTAATTACGACCTCACCAGCAATTTTTGTGTTGACTTGTTATTTAAATTCTATGAACTGAATTGAAATATGTGCCTCATATATTGTAATGTTCTCTTGTATTTCTCTGCATTAATGTTTTCTTAACTCTTTAACATTTAGATATAAAGCATTACTGAGATCTAGAGGTAAGACTATAATCCTGAGAACACATTTCGTTCGCTTTTATTATTCTTGAGTAGGAGGAGTGCAGATCAAAGTCAGACCCTGACTTCAGCCTCCCTCAGTCATCGCCGCCTGTGCTGTCCTTCTCTCATTTTCTCCCACACATTTTTTTCTAAATTAAACTGTTCGTTAGCAATATTACAACCTTTGAATTCTTTGTTTTTTTTTTCCCACAACATTTATATGAATTTCCCCTTTTGTCAGCAAAATTTCAACAGTTAAAACACATATTTTGAAAGCTATATAAGCATTCTTCTAAAACAAAGCCTGACTTTATTGCAGTGTGTGTGTGTGTGTGTGTGTGTGTGTGTGTGTGTGTGTGTGTGTGTTTTGCACAATGGGAAGATATTCTTTGAAAGCCAGACTTGCCCAAATGCTTCTCTCATTTTTCAATACATAGCTTCCAGTTTTGTACAGAATAGAGAATTTCTAGTAACTTAGTAATGGTGAATATGGTTTTAAATATGTGTGCTTAAGGGTGTTATTCAAGTGGCGATATTTCACATTTTAGTTTATGACAGTTGAAAAATTAGTTAATTGAATAATATAAGTGCCTGAGGCATCTTCAACAAACACAAAGAAAAAGAAATAAAAAAGGTGGAAAAAAGAGGAAATGCATCTTTTAAGGACATGTTATAAATGCATGATTTAACATTATTGTATATTGCAATACATAAAAAGATGCCAGAAAGACTTTTATTATTATTATTTTTTTTACTATCTTTTAAAGAAGTCTGAGGGAACAAGAACTTATTTAATGCTTATGTGTATGTACTGAAGTACCTTTCTGGTTGTCCATTTCCCTGATTGGGAAGACAAATCCTTTATATGCTATATCTTCATAAAGAGAGAAGGTTATTAACATGTACTGCTGCTTTTGAGTTGTTCATACATCATTTGGTCATGAGATTTACTTTTATCTAAAATATTAGTTGTTCTTTGAGAACTTCTTATGACCTATGTGTTCTTTACTGAATCTTTCTGTTTATTATTTTCTAACTCTTAAATTTCTCTGGTATCAAGAAAATAAAATGGAAAATTGAAGCTGAATGCTTATTACTATCATTTTACAAATGTTGATTGAAAGTTTGGCTCAAGTCAAGGTAAGGAGTTTTTATTGATTATGACTCATTGCAGCTAAATAGGAAATCTTTTAAAATGATTATATAATGTACTCTACTAAAGCATATTTGAGTCATTTTATTATTTCATACTAATTGAAAGATAGTTTACTATTTTTTAGCATGTTAATACAAATTTGTGAATGATTCATTTAGAAAAAAATATCAAAATGATGGAAAATTTAGATGAAGAGGCAGTGGTAGAGTTACAAACTGAATTTCATTTTAAAAAGTTATTTTTTACTGGCAATTTGCATCTAGCATTGGTTAGAACCTTTGTTACAGCTGGCTATATACATTACACAGGAAAAGATTCTTCCAAACTAAAATAGAAAAGAGAGTTCTTAAGAGCACTTACTTTCTATTTGCATTACTATAAAAAAGTATTTTCTTTTACTTTATTATTTCTTGTGTTCCACCTCAAAACAGATTATTACTGTTAATTTGAAAGATCAGAGATGGCAATTTAAACAAAAATTTACAACTGTTTTGTATCTAAATTAGTAAAAATTAAAGTTCGTTATTATTATTATTATTATTATTTTTTTTTAAGGCAAGGCAACCCTTGATTGACCTCACAGATTGCAAGTACCTTGTCAGTTTACAGTCCCTTTTTTTTTTTTTTCATTTTTTAAGCCTACAGCACCTGGTCTTCCTAGGTAGTTTCATCCAAGTACTAACCAGGCCTGACCTGCTTAGCTTTCGAGATTAGATGGGGTCGGGCTTGTTCAGGGTGGCATGGCCATAGACTGAAAATATTATAGCTACATTCATTTGGAAGATTTTCATGAAGAATGTTGTAAGCTCCATCTAATTAAAAATTTGGGTAGGCAATTAGATTTTTGTTTGTGATACAAGAAATCAATAATTGCTTTTACAGTTTTTCATACATCAAGGAGAATTTTTCACCTTACATTGTGGGTCTTGAAATGCCAGTTCCTAGAATGATGATATCATTTAGAGAATTTAAAAAATCAGTCATACTTACCTATGAGAGTACTACATTTATTAAATTACATAGAAAGATACTGTATTTTTTTTTTTTTTTAGATCTCCCAAAGGAAAACATAAGACCAGCAACCATAACACAATTGCCTGTAAAATGATTGGTTATAAGACCGAGTTTCCTTAATAATTGTAAGAATTTGGACCTGCATGTGATGGTACAATGAACTAGCATTTGCTTTACTTCTGCTACAGCCTAAAATCACACTCTGATATGTGGTTGACTCATTGCAGTGCCCCATAAAGATTCTAGTCTGTGTCATCTGAGAAATGAATTAAGAGTTGTATTATTTTAAAATGGAAAGGTGGGTCTACGGCCACCCTGAACGTGCCTGATTGTGCCTGATCTCAGAAGCTAAGCAGGGTCGGGCGACCACCTCGAATACCAGGTGCTGTAGGCAAAAATGAATGAATGAATGAATGAATGAATGAACGAACGAATAAATAAATAAAAAGATGGAAAGGTGGGATATATGAGAAAGCATATGTAAATTTTGATAACATTTCTTGGAGTTTTGGTCTTAAGATGTCTCTAGGTTTTTTACTTGTATCCTCGGAGGTCTAATGTTTAAGCATCTGTGACTTATCTTTGAGGAACAAAAGCATATATTAAGAAAGTGAGAAAACTTTGTTATCTTTCTATAGATGTTGTGTTCATTATCAAACATTTTATTTTACTTTAATGCAGAATGACTCAGAGTTCTGTGCTTGTTTTCTAAGAGAAACAAAAATAATAAGGAAAGGACTACTGTGACTTCGTTCTGAGTTACTTCTAAAATGAAATTAATATTCAATTTTGCAATTAGGTCCTGCCCTAGAGTGCCTTTTTTCTTTGCTATTGTAAAAATATAGTCATTCAAATGGAAACAAGTGTTTCAAAGACAGTATTGGTCTCAAAAAAATTAGTCTGGCATAACTTTTGAAAAAGTGAAAAAAAATTTTAAAGTCCACAGTGGCATTTTGTCTTAAAAGATAATGTTTGAATTATAAAAACTTGATGGGAGTTTGCTACATAGTCATACATGTTCGTTACCTATGAGCTCAGCATCACTGATTTAAGGTTCACTGTAGTCAGGTAGAGTTGCCTTTTCTGTAACTACAGATAGCACTTTCCTCTTGCTCACCTGTATAGAAACCTAGACAGTGAAAATGCATTAGCTCAAGTCCAGGAGCTCTGACAGAAACATCTTACAGTTCTTTCACTATGACATAACGGCATGTTTGTGCATAGGGAGCATAGCAGGCTTTTATTATATAAAAGGAGTACCCCTATTCTACTGTCTAACACTACTGATTGACTTTAGTGTTTTATATTGTTAGGAACAAATCATCAATACCTTAAATTGCCCAGGAAACTAAGAAGTAAACAAAATTCCTGTGCCTTCAGAAAAATAATAACAGCTTCTGAAATTAGATAAATGAAATTTTAGCAAAGAGATCCTGAATATTTTAAACTCTGAGTGCTGCATTTGCTGTTTTTATGTAGCGAGTGGATAAGCACAGTGCGTGCTTTTATTTAGTCATTCAGAATTATTTATAGAGCCTCTAATACGTACTCAAATTGTAGTAGGTGTTAGAAATATATCTGACAAGAAAAAGTCAACTGCTTTAACAAAAAAAAAGTATAATATACTAAAGAAAATTGAGAACAAATGAAAATATCTACTCATTTACCAGCAAATGAAAAGCTTAGGAGTAACACAGACAAAAAGAATAGTTGCAAGGACATTCTCGAGAGGAGGATAGATATGTATTATTCATCCTCCGACTTCAGAAAAGCAATATTCTGCAAGTGTCAAAGTGTTCACTCTGGCCAAATACTAAGTGGAAAGTGAAACTGAACGAGAGTTGTTTAGGTGAAGTTAGAACAGAATGCCAAAAGAATATTTAATTGGAGGCCAACAGCCCACAGGGTTCTACGTGCCTGTAAATGATGTTTCCACGGAAATTTTTTCCTAATGATAGTTTGGAAGACTTACCTCTTTTTTGATTTATCTATGGGAGCAGCTTGTTGTATCCCCCTGTGGTGGATAGAACCACAAGCTTTACATTCTCCACATGTAAGCCATGGCTTACATTCTCCGCATGCCAGTAGGCATTCATAAGGTATCACTGGAATGTGTCAGTCAGTAATCAGGTTGCAAATAAGATTGTATGAAAGGTGCGTTGGGAGTTCTTTTTGACCTCTGTCTCTTCCACTACATCTGTGACTTCAAAGAGATTACTATTCTCATTGCAAAAATAATTGACAGTGAACTATTATAGCTTATTTTAAAATGAATGTTCTATAGCCAACTAAAGTAACATGGAAAATGTACACATTATAGCATTTAAAAATTACCTTTTAATGCATTTTATATACTTTTTAAAATGTCTCCTCTGATTATAAAATAAAAACATACACATTATTGAAAATGTGATAAAATAGAGACAGATAGAGGTGACATCAATTTGAATTCCAGAACATAGAGATTGTCATTGTGAATGTTTTGGAGAGTTGACTTTCAAATTTAGACAAGCACATACAAACACAAGTTCACTTACAAACACACTTTGCATCCATCTGCTAAGTGAGATTCATCTGGGAACACCTGATTTTCCAATCTTAGCTTCTCTTTGCTTTTCCATTTCCCATTATCACTGGCAGTATTGAGGTCCCCGAGGCCAATGTTCTTGAGATGGTGTTTTTGTGTTCCTTTTCCTTTATCTTATATATCTACTATGTTGTTAAATTATGTCGCTTTTAATATCTAAAAATTTTCAATCATCCAAAAAAAATGGAGAGAAGGGTACAATTCCTTCCAATTCTTCACGTGTTTATGTATTTTAAAGAAAACCTCAGACTTTATATTTTGTACCCATAAATATTGACACCTCAGATATAAACCTATCAAAAGATTATTAAAATTATAGTTCCCTACCTTAGCTATATTTAACAATAAAATATATGATTTGTTAATATTAAACCCACAGTTTTTTCATTATTTTCAAAATGTTTGTTTACAGTTGGGTTGTTTGAATCTTGTTCCAAACAAGGTGCAGACAATGCATTTGATTAGTGACCTTTCCTTTATTTTTCTTGCATTATAGTTGAGCATTAACTATGAGAGATCCTTTCAAACCAACAATGAGTTACCTCACCACAGAATGAGAATCACAGCTGGCAGTGATCAAAGAGAGGCTGAGTGATCATCTATCAGAGGTTTTGCAGAGGGAATTCATATGTTGGTTGCTTTAAAAGTTCATCCCAACTCTAAGACCTTTGTTCCTTGAAATAAAGTAATCATGAGTGCATCTTCCAGTTACTCTGGTGGACACTTTGGTATCCACGTGGGCAGAGAGCCAGTTCCTCTTCAGCTGCTTCTCTCACCAACATCAGTGGTGGGAAATGGGGAAGACTTATGTTATAGTTCTTTCAGAATCCAGCACTGGGCGGAATGCCTCTTTTCTTCTCAAAATGAGTGGGACAATGAAGATGATTATGCAAGCATTGTATAAGTAACACATCTTTACAGGCTTTGTTTTAACATAAATATGTTATTTCCCCCCTTTATTCATACTGTAATCTTTGTTATATATGGTCCAGTTACTAAAATAACTACTTTTTTCTTCTGTTCTCTTGAAGTGGTTATTCAACATTTGGATATATTTCTGTTTTTTAAAATACTGACTCATTTTCTCTAAGTTGCTGGGCCTCTTCTTTCTTTATGATCAATGCCAAGGTTTTATTGTTCAATTTTTAAGGACCCCTGAGAGTGGCCTCTTAATGAGTAAAAGGTTACTTCTCTTTCCATATCAGGATCAATGTGTCCTCCATAATAAATTGTATAGATTCTAAAGCAAACAGCTCGAGGCAACATGTATGACCTCAAGCAATTCCCTTAACCTCCTTAACTCTTTTTTTATAGTTATCTCTAAAATGAGAATAAAATTTAACTTAGAATTATCATTAGTAAGAGAGTAAAACACTTTGCACACTGCTTTGCAGATAATGAGTTCTTTTATACCAGTGTCAGTTGCCTTTCTTCACCAACGTGCTCCCTTTTATTTGCTATACCTATAGTTATTTTAATTGTGCATGCCATTTATTTTGAGCCTTATATAAGTTCTATATGTATTTTTATTAGTTGTCTCTCTTTAAGGTCCACCAATGAAGCAAATTAGGCTGAAACTAAAAGTGAATTCATTATAAATGTTCCAACTTGAAAAGAAAATAGCATGTGCTGAATATTTGGAAAAGTCAGAAAAACTAAATTCTTGCCTTTTCTTGTAAAAGATTAAGTGTAAACAGAGAAATTTTTCATAGCAATAAAAGAAAAAATGTCACTGAACCTTAACATTTATGTAATGAAGCATGGTTGTGATAAGCAGTGACAGTTTGAACACTGAATCTATCATAGTGACAACGTGGTTACCACATTTCCGCTGCGTCTGTAGCAGTCTTCTCATTCAGTAAATACTACAATTATTTTTTAATTGCACTTCATTTTGGTGTTTCTGCTCTGCTCTCGTGCCTTGTTTCTTAAGGTATCTCCCTTTACGATGAGCTGGTTTAAAGAGTTTTCACAAAAACAGGAGCCACAAGCAGGTGATCTATGCTCTAGAAGTGGTTTCTGGCAACAAAAAGACTTTGTGGACAATTCAAACAATCCAAAGTACATAAAATTATATCTTCATTTAAGAGTTAAGAACTCTTTAGGAAATAAAACTTTTCTGAGATCACAGCATGCGTGCTTTTAGTGTTGTTATTTTCTTTCCAATCACACGTTTTCCCATCATCTTGCAATTTTCGCCTTAGTGCTTGCTTTGGTGGGTTATATATTTTTGGTGGAGCAAAGTCATTTCATTTCATCATCATAGACAACCATTCATTTATACCCCAAGATGCTCGAAGAGAATTATATAAATATTTGATTAAAATAATGGCTTCTGGCTCTCAAGAGAACAGGCATAAAAGTCATAGCCCCATTTATAAACCACACTGACTTTGTCTAATAAAACAACAGTATCTACAAGAACCTGGCAAGTTAAAAGCAAGCTCAATAACTTCAACTATTTTCTGAATTCTTCTTACTTTGCTTTTTTGCCTTATCTTTTAGATATAAATTTTCATGCATTCACCTAATTTGTAGATGCCTATAATATACATAATTCTATACTAATTGCTTTTGGGAAAATACTTTATTTTGCAGTAGGCTGTGGTCTAAGAAGTTTGCAGTCTGGATGGAGAAAAAGGAATAAAGCATAAAATGTTAGATATTGAAATTAAAACGGGCAATAACTATCAATCCTTAGCCACCTTCAGCTTCATAATAAAACACTTATGAAAACAAAAATATAGAAAAAGAGGGATAAAAAACAAAGATCTATTAATACAGTCTAGAAGAAATTTCCATGAATTGCAAGATTCTTGTAACTGAATTGAGAACATAATCCAAGTCTACTCAGATGTATACTGCTGGAGACGGAACATGCCTCTTAATGTGAAGAAAGATCATGTGAACTTTTCTCCATCCTCTTATCTCCCAGTTCAGAAATGAAAGCTCTGACTGAAGAGAATGATGGACAACCATCTCTTTACTTTATTGGTGCTGGTTTTATAAACTGCCAGAGTGCTACACTCATCTTTTATATTCATTTGTAATTAAAGTTCTTGAAAACAATTGCCAGTAGGCAGGGAATAGAGTGAAACTTACACTGCCCTATCCTATTTGTAGATAAAGTATGTACAGAGAGAGGAAAAACAATAGTAGTTCATATAAAAATTATGGTTTCTCAAATAACTCCCTATGTTAAAAAGCAAAGGGGACAGTTGAATAAGCCTATGACAGCCCCCATCTGAGGCTAACAAAGACTTATCTCAAGGTCTCTGGACACTGAGATTTGGTTCAGGAAAGTGGACCCAGTTATCTGAAGTGAAAAAAAAAAAAGCAAGAATAAGGGCAATCCACACACCTTATTGACTAATAATGACTGAGTATCTTTCTTGCTTCCTCACCTAGAGCTATAGGCTCAGGAGGCAGGATTTTCTTCCAGGTTATCTCAGACTGCAGTTTTACTGAAGGTGACTTGTTGGTTTTTCCTGAATAATTTGCATCTCTCTCTTTTTAGTCTCTATTGTCAATTTCTTTCCTGTTCTTGAAATGATCACTAAGCTAATAATATATATTTTAGTTTTCTTCAATGTAAGACTTTAACTGCAAATTACCAAATTAAATATCAGCTACTGAAATAAAGTCTTTAGTAAAACGTGCAGAATTTAGCTATATTACATTTTTTAAGTGCTCACTTGCAGATTCGGCTTAAAAAAAAAACTGAAATAATATATAACCTACATTTTTCTGGCCCCTAATGTCAAAATAGACTTATAAAGACTTTCCCCTTACAACACAACCTTTCCCTCAGGCCACCTGCTGAGGAAAAGCTAAGAAGCTTAAGCAATGCACCCCTGACGCTGTTTCAGCCTGCTAACAGCCAAAGCATTGGACAGTGTCTGGTGTTTGACCGAGCCACCACATGCCTTAACCGAGGACTGAGGGAGACTGTAAGCCAGCTAAAGACAAAGCTACCGTAAGCTCACCAAATTCAGAATACTGTGTGACCAGTTACATAGTTAAAACCTCACCTGGGTAACATGAGCCTCAAAAAGTCGCCAAAGCAAATTACCTTGACAACATAAAGGTCTGTACAATTTAATCCCACCAGTAGGCTCTCTCATGTAACTTCTCTCCGAAATTCCACACTCTTTCATTTCTCAGTGTTCTCTGATCATGCCTGAAAAATTACTGGTGTTGAAAGGAAACCAAGAAATAGCAAACTATCCTCAATTGAGTTCTGAGAAATAAGAAGAAAAGTCTTTAAAAATATAAAAGATTGCCTTTGTGACTTTGTAACGGAGAAACACTTCCTAACAAAAACTGTAGAGAGAAACTGGAACAGAAACTGTAATGAGAAAAAAAAAAAATATTGATGCATTTGACTACATCAAAGTCATGGTTTTTGTTTAAGCACACAAAAAGTTAAATTGGGAGAAGTTATCGCAGCATCCAGAGATCGTTATGGCTGGAATGTTCCCCCCGATTTATATGTTGAAGCCCCAGTTCCCAACATGATAGTATTTGGGAGGTAGGTAGGTTTCAGTGAGGGCATGTAGGTAGGGCTCTCATGATGGGTTAGTGTTCTTATAAAACCAGAAAGAGAGGCCAGAGCTCACTCCTACACAATGTATGGACATAGTGAGAAGGCCTTCATCAGAACCTGACCAGGCTGGCACCCGGATCGCGAACTTCCCATCCTCTAGAACTATGAGAAATAAATGTCTATTATGTAAGTCACCTAGTCTGTAATATTCCATTACAGCAGCCCAAGCCGAGTGAGAAAGGGATATTCAGAAGTATCGAGGAAACTAATATGCATCAAGAAAAAAGGCAGGAAACCCAAAAGAAAGTATACAGATAAATAATACACAGATAGAAAATGTCTAACACGTATATGAAGATAGGTTAATACAGATTCATCAGCAATAAAGAATTGCAAATTAAAATAATCATGCTATACTTTCTTTGTGCTGAATAGGTTTTTAAACATTAGAAAGTTTAATTAGTAAGTTATTTAGGAAGTAGGGAACACAAAATTCCTTTTGTCTCAATAGATGTCCAAGGGAGCTGATATAAATTCACTCATTTAAAGCACTGCTTATGATATCAGAAGCAGACCAAACTAGGTATTCATCACTAAGAGAATAGATAAGAAGTGACAGAAATAATTGCGTAGAAGGCAGTTTTGAAGAACTAGATTTACTCTGGTTTTAGGAACTGATTTTTAAAATTCAGTCTGGAGTGGAGGGAAAAATATATAAGAACCTGAACAAGCCCATTTTTTATAAGTAAAAAAAAAATACTTATAGGTATCAAATAAGAAGTATTTTTAGAAGACATACTTGTCAAAATACACATAGTAAACATTAAAGTGACTTCTTATGGTAGCTGGTGAGAAGAGAATGGGATCTCGAATTGGAAATTTAAGGGAATAAATATGAGGGGCCTCATACCAACTAATGACAAACTGAAGACTGATTCATTCAACTATCTGCTTCTGAAATTCAAAACAAGCATCAATATCAAAATGACAGATAATCCGAGGCATGCTGGGAAATAAATGGGAAAAGGCTATAATATCATTAAAATCCAAATTGATTTTACTATAATTAGATCAATAATATTGATGATCCATAATGTTAAGAATGAAGAGTCCTTACAGAATGAAGGGTAAATGACTCAAGGAAAATGATAAGAAATCTAAGAATACATATGTAAGACATAGAATTCCTGAAGAAGAAATCAGAACCAAAGCAATAATAAATGACATTAGCAGGAGAGATTTTTTAGCTCAAAATAACATACCACATTCCTATAAACTAATAAAGTCAAATTAATTAAAAAAGATATACACCTAGATATAACCTGTCAATTTTATTGTTGTTGAATTACAAGAACATGGGAGGGGAGACAATGTAGTTTTGTTGGGGGAATTTATGTTTATAAAAAATATATAATGACCTGGCAAAATGCTTAGCATTATGTACTCTGTAAAAAGTATGTTACAGCCTGCTTATGTTGAAATAGGAGATAAAAGCAGAAAATGTAATATTGATTCCAACTATGTAGACAGTCATTATCTTGAGAGGCTAAATTTTTGATATATACGTACATACAAATATATATATATATGAAAAAAACTGTATATATAGTTTTCCAATTATCTCACTATATGCACGTATTTCTTTTAAAACCAGTATATATCTAATCTATAATATTAGGTAGTAATAATAATTTAAATAACAGTTTAAAAGCTTTTATGGCTTAACAGGTTAAGCTAGTATGGGTAGAAAAGAAAGACAGAAAAACCATGCAAATTAACCCAGGTATGGAACTGATACTGAGAGCAAGACCATACTAATTTTGTGGCTCAAGTATCTATAGGTATCAGCAGTCCAATTGAGGAGAATTTAGGACAATGGTTTCTTTAGAGAACTAGCTTAATAAAGGATTATTTTTTCTGTTTCAGCACATTTGAGAATTAGAGCATTAATAATTTGGATGCACGTGTTATTTTTATTACACTAATGCTTGTATTTCAGTACTATGAATGGGTGGAACATCAAATTACACATTAATTTTCAGCACCAGATCTCTTAAAGGATTTTCTTGAGAGTTGCAGTATTCGTTCAGTTACTAAAGTTATTATATTTTATTTGGAAATAAAAGATGGAATGTAATTTAGTCAGGTGGTCTACTGGGTTTATGAAGATTATCAAATGTTAGGATAATGTGACACTATATCACTTAATATGAAATTAATAATTTGGGTCACAGAGTATGCATTACTATCTCCAGATCTTATATTCCTTCTGCATTAATATCTACAGTACATTTTGCATTGACACTGTAATTAAGTGGGGATATTCTCATTGTTGTGACTCCCATAGCTGGGGCAGGTAGCATTGCCTGGGATTTTTCTTTCCTGGAGGTGCCTCAGGGCTATGTGATGGAATGAGGTGTCCCTGAGAGACTTAAAATAGATAAATACATCTGTGTGGACAAACCGCTTAGTATCTCTGTTTAGGAACACTTACGTTCCTTCTAAGTATTCCTCCCTTGTTCCATCCTACTTTGCATTTATAACTGTAAGATAATCAGAGGTATCAGAAGAAAACTCTAACAATGATGGTTATTAAAGGAGAAACATAGGCTCTGGCTCCAAAGAACAAAGAAGTAAAAAGTATAGTGAGGTGGTCTACTGGATTTATGAGGATTATCAAATGTTAAAGTTGCAGACATTAATATTAACCATACACACATCTAATATTTAACAGAATTGGGTCAAACTATGTAAATAGGCTGAACCCTGTTAAAATTGCCTCTCTCACCTGGGAATCTGATACTCTCTTACAAAGCTTAATTGCTAGCATCTTCACAACCACTTTTCCATGTCTCCAGACCTTGCTTTAGATTGCTTTCCTCCACATTCTGCATTTATTTGCCTCCTTTGCTATTGACTTCATCTGCCCCTAGCTAGTACATGAACAACTATTTACTGTAAGATTTTTGTTGCTTAGATACTGGATACTTGGAATGGTACACTAAGAAAGTATGATCAATGGACTCGTGGTTGACTGATACCTACCCACAGTAAGATAAAAACATGTTGAGAGTCGGTGTTCAGAAACTTGTATAGTAATTTGACATTGTCATGATGTCTAACCATGCGGGCAGTGGCTGGTTTGGTTGAACAGGGTATAAATTATTTAGAGTATTGTTAAACTTCATTGCTGAGTTGCTGAAGGTACAAAGTGTGTTACAGTTATAACATGTAATATTTCAAGATTTGCAATAGCTACAACCCAGTATTATACAAAATTTGGAATTCATTCATTTAAAAATGTAAATTTAATTACATTATATGAATAAATTGTTGAAACTAGCTATTGATGAGGTTTGGAAGATTAGTTTTGAAAACCAGTATTTCCTGCTTTATTTTGGATAAAAATTAAAAATTAATATCCCAAGCCTGATGAAATAACTTTAAGAGCTGTTCAGCTTTTCCTGTCAGCATTCCTCTGTGAGAATGCTGTCTGTTATGAGTTTTATTTAACAAATGTAGAAATACTTTTCTACACATAATTGCCTATAAATAGCATTGTCATCAATCCAATATAGATTAGAAAAATAAAAGTGAACAGTAAGAACCAAGGTTGTCATATATAAAACTTAAATATCCTTATACATGCTGTTTGTTCAAATTATGTCTATATTAATATGGGAATTACTATTTTGCTCATAGCTTAAGATGGTTGCCAAATAAAAAGTTACAAGAGTCATAGTAATTTTCTATATTAATTACCTATATATACATTTTCAACAAATATTGGCTTTTTTTTTCCTGAAAATTTCTCATCCTCTTATGTTTTTTCTGATTATATTATTGGAATGTATTCTGAATCTAAGAATAAAAATTGGAGCTTGCAGTTTTTATTTTTCAAATAATTTATTTTTTTCATTGTATATGTATGTATGTGTGTATGTGTGTAAAATTAGTATGAAACTATTTGGAAATAATTTTTTTTTAATGAGTATTTCACTAGAGTTTAAAATATATTAGAATATCAGAAAGAATGGTGTGAAAAGAGAGGTCCAAAACCTCATGACGTTTTTGAGGATGCTGTAAACCCTGGATGTCAGAGATAATATAGGCTATAAAAATGTTCAGTATCAGAAGTACAGCATTTTTATATTGCACCGGTCTCCACAAACTTCTGTTCTGGGCAGTAGCTTTGTTAATATGATATGACTACATTGCCTAGCCGCACTGATGTTCAAGGGTGGGTACCAAACTGAAGCTTTGTCAGTCACAGGCTTTCCTGGTAATTTGAAATGTGGGCACAGAACAAGAGGGTTAGGGACAAGCCTTAGACAAATTTCGACAGTGGTAGCATCGCTGAAGATCCACAAACTTCTCCAGAGCTAATCTTGCTCCTTATTTTCTTTGAGACTCAGTTGTACCGGTGGTCTTGTGAAGGACACTATTATTCTTTTACTAATCCCCCTTTTGTTCTCTAAGTAGCTGGAATAGATTTTGGTCCTGCAACTAAAATACATATGTTATAGAACAAGGGGAGGATGAGAAACAGCACTGGAAATTAAACGTAATAATGAAATAGTCTAATATCAAAGTCACCGCCTCCTTCCCTCCCCCTTCTCCTTCACTAGGGAGAACGGGAAACAGATGGACTTGGGGAAGTAAACGGCTGAAAAGCTCCAAGGCCACACCCTGCATTTGGGAGAAACCATTTGCGTCTTGGAGTTTTCTGTCATGACAGTGGCTAACCACACATGTATGTCCTGATATAGGACATTTCATAAAAACTTCTGAATGGAGAACTGTTTTCAAACATCTTACAAAGATATGACACTGCATTTGTGATTCTTGTCTGTCCTTAGCCTCATTCTTATTCTCTCAAACCACAGAAAACTAGTAGAAAAATATATATACCAAGTTCTTTGATCCCGAGCCAAATATTAGTGGGGAAGTATTCTTGCTTCAGATGTAGTAAAAGGAAATTAGTAAGTCATTTATACTCTGTTGGTGAAAATAAGAGGTGTTGAAGAGCTGTTCAGTCAGGGCTGAGATCAGAAGAAATGGCATGGTAAGCATGCAAACTCAAGACAGCAGAAATCAGACAACATAAGGCAAAAAACTGACAATGTCAATAGCTATGAATAACGAGGAACCCCAACCTAGAAACATAACTCCCCCAAATAGATAAAAATTTTCCAAAAGTACTTCTAACTATAAGAAAATATATGAACATGAATTTAATGGACAAAGACCTCAAATATGAGAGGTTAAAACAAAGATGGATACAAAATATTGAACCTTAAGGATACACGTGACATCTAAAACAAATAGGATCATCGGGGGACACTATTAAGAATGAATATCAAAATAGTGATAATACTAGTCATCTTATTTTCTACACATTATGTTAAAAAAGAGAGGAACAACAACTTGCCACAAATTATACAGGCTGTGTAAGACAGAATAATGACTTGAATCTGTTATTTTAACCGCTGTGTCCTTTTAAGTATGTAAATTTCTAGATGAAATTTTAACTTTGGATAAGGTGAAAAAAAATCACCTCTTGTTTCTTTGTAAAACTATTTATTAAGTAGACTGCTTTATTCTAGCACAGAATTGACTGCTTATTTTAACTGTAGCAGAAAGGGCATTGGTGCTATGGAGGATTTGGCTTTTTAAGTTTAGATGACAATAATCAACGAATGGTGTCTTGAATGCCCTTACATGCTATGAATGTGCTACATTTCTCAGGGATGTAAGGCAGAAGGCATGACTTCACTGCCAATCTGAGTGGGGTTTCAGGTTTAGCTGAAGCAAAGAGAGTGCTGTGAGTACAACAGCATAGGCAGAGAGTGCTTAGAGAAATACAGCGTGGAGATATCCAAAGGTGAAGAAAGCGGAGAACCATAATTCTTGTGCTAAGAAACTAGTGTTGAAAGCAGGAGAGTCGTAGCTTGCATAAATATAAAGATAAGCCAATAGCAGGGACATGAGTGAGGATAATCTAGAGAAGTAGCGTCAATTTGAAATATAACGCATGCCTCAAATGTGAGCAACATACATAATTTTTAATTTTCTAGTAGCTAAAAAGTAAACAAGTGGAATTAATTTTAATAAACATTTCATTTCACTAATATATTCCAAATATTATTTCAACATGTAATCATTACACAAATTACAAATGAGATGTTTTACATTTTTTCCTGCATTCTAAGTGCAATGAGGCCTATTCAATCCAGCCCTATTTTATACTCTCAGTAGCCACATGTGGCTACTAGCTATTGTATTAAATAGTGTGGACCTAGAGTCAAACAAGTTACTAATAGGTTAAGTTGAGAGATTCTAGGGTTAATCCATTTCATAGCCAGTTGAATGCCATAGTCCCTTTTGATTCATTGCACAAAATGGGGCATACAGTTAACTAAATATAGCCACAATTCTCTTGATTCCTCTGCTTACTCACTTACTGAACTTCAGATTTATTGGTTATGTAAGTTAGAAAATTTACGTTATATGCTCATTGTATAGGCCTGAGGTATACTATGAATGGGAGCTTTTGATGGTCTTAATGTTATTCAAATATATAATTTTTAGCTTGTTACAAAGTTGGAAGAAAAAGGAGATATGGATACTGAGAGTTCCCATCTAACCAGGACAACCCACATTAATTATGATTGATATTTTCATCATAGCTTGTATTAAATAGTCAAGTCATATAGATAGGACCTGGAGTTAATGTTTCTATCAGTTAGCTTTATTTTTATTTCTATTTTTTATTTTTTAAATTAAACTTATTGGGGTGACATTGGTTAATAAAATTATAGGCTTCAAGTGTACAGTTCAATAATAAATCATATATAATTGCATTATATGTTCATCACTCAAAAGTCAATTAGCTTTTGAATTACATAAGACAATTAAAAAAGATTTGGTTCTAATGAAAAGTAAACATAGAAAGATTGATAATCTTACATTAACAGTACTTATAGGAAGTAGCATTCATTCCTTTACATATAAGAGAAAAAGTACAGTCCAAGCGAAGGTATAGTTAGTAGAGTAAAACAAACAAATCATCCCAGAAGAATGAAAAGGCAGAAAATCAATGATCCAATGATCTGTTTCTTCAACAAAATGTGCATGTTTATGTTATGCTGCTTTTAAACTAAAAGATTTATGCTTTTTATGCTGTATAATTAGAAACAAGAGAAATAAAATAATCCGTCCATCAGCCATCTCTTTATTCAAAATCAGCTATAACTAGAACAACTTTAAACCAGGTAAAAACATGTCACGAAGATTAACATCATGAATGTTTTCTGGGAAATTTGTCTCTTTTGTGGCATTTCACGTTTGTCCAATTAAAGACATTTCTGAAAGTAAACAATGAAATTAAAATTATTTAACTTGTAAAAAAAAAAACTATTTTGAATTAGAAAGATTTTGGTATATCAAATGTGCCACATTAAAATTTTTAAATTTGTGCCCAGAATGACCTGTTATACTAAAGGAGGGAATTTTCCTTGCTCGTTAAATGTTCTCAATACTCTGAAGGCCTCTCCATTCAATGGAGAAGTTGGGCTCACAAATTAGATGTGAGAGCTGACCTCTCACTGAATCAGCTTTCCTATTTCCATAAGACTGTAGAAGGCAGATTTATAATCTTACAATGGTGTACTGGAAAGTTTTTAACAGCCAGATCTCCAGAAGGGAAAAATCAGCCTGATCTGTAGTTTGTCAATTTCTTTAATGTAAACACACCTAGTGTGGCTAGTTTCAATTTACCAACACTATTTCTTAGTCTGGTTAGGCTATTATAACAAAATGCCTTGGACTGAGTGCCCAAAACAACTGATATTTATTTCTCACAATTTTGGGTACTGGGAAGTCTAAGATCAAGACGTTAGCAGATTCCTTGCCTGGTGAGGGCCTGCTTCTTGGGTTGTATATAGCTGATTTCTTGCAGCATCTTCAAAGAGTACTATGGTTTCCTCCTCTTATAAAGGTACAAATCCCATCCTGAAGGTCTTACTTTCATGAGCTAATTTAGGCCTGATTACCTCCCAAAGGTCCTGCCTCCTAATACCATCACATTGAGGGTTGGGCCTTTAACATACAAATTTAGGGATAGGAGGGCACAAACATTCAGTCCATCAACAGCAAGGAAAAGGTGTGCACATCCTAGAATACCAGTGCTACCCTTCCTCCAATCCTTTTTATTTCCCTGGCAGTAAGATGATTGGTTAGTACCACAATGCACCATGTGTTCTTCCATTGATGACTTGTAAATTACGATTCTACACATACTTTACACAATGGATGTTTAATTTAAAGAACAACTTGTTTCTTTACGGTCAGTGTTTCTTTTTGTCTTTTAAGTTTTCTCAGTTCTGAAATGATGAAGACATTCTCAAAGCTTTTCTGGTTTGCTTTCCACATTGAGATTTATAATCCAAATGGAAATGATTTTTCTGTGAATCGTGTAAAGTCAAGTTTCAAGTTGCTTCCATGTATTTAATATATGAACCAACACCAATTATTGAAGACCACCCTTTACCTACTGCTCTGCAGCTCCATCTTTGTCATAATAAAGTACCTGTATATATGGACCTATTTCTCAAATCTAGTTTTGCTTTGATCAGTTTGCCTACCTTTGCACCAAATTGTTTTGTATGAATAATTGTAACTTCATAATGGTAGAAGAAATTATTCCATTCGTTCTTGTTTTTTTTTTTTTTTTTCAAAATTTCAGATGACAGTCTTATCTCTGCATGCAGTCTTTCAACCTCTACTTGGCCACGTAAGAACAGGTGTTGGTCTGAGAATACTTCCTTCCTAAGAGATAAAGAACCTTCACAGCTTGAGCTGGGCTTGTCATGTTGTTTGGAAATATATTTTTCTGTTTCAGACTCAATGTGTACTCTTTTATTCTGCTTAAACATATATGTCCTCTGGTACCTGGTACCTGGCCTGTGGTACCTGGCCAATCCTCTACTATATGTCCCCTGCAAGGAGGGAATGGGATCCTTTGTTTTGTGGCACAAGAGGGACGTGAATAGGCCCATGACCTTGAATCAGATGCTGAGAGGGACCCATTGGGTACAAGGGGACCAACACCCACTATGAAGGTGATCTTGCTCCTCTCTTTGTAGGTAAAGTGTTCCATTTAGTGCTTAACTGTGCTGTGTTTTCCTTGTTGACTTCGATACCAAAATGCAATGGGAAGAAGTGTTTGGATTTCTACTCATGGGGATAGGCAACAGATGCCATTTGCTCGAAAGTTTCTTTGGAATCCTTGGTCCTTTATTTTTATACATGTTTTCAGAAATATTAAAGTTATTTATAATATTTTCTAAAATCATTTTTCTGTTAATGAAGTCTGAAATGGTAACTTTTTTCAGTCTGACAGTTTGTATTATACTTCCTTTTTATTTCTTGGTAAGTCTTTTAAATCAATTTTATTAGTTTTCAAAGAACTAACTTAGCTTTTCTTAATCCTTTCATAATTTTTTTTTCTTTTTTCTGGTCTAAATATTATTATTTTTTTCTATCTACATTTTTAGGTTCAATTTAAATTTCTCATTCAACTTTTGTATGCAGTATTTAGTATCACTGATTTCAGATATTTTTTCTTCTAATATACGCATTCTAAAGGTATCATTTCCTCCTTAGTACAGCTTTACCATTATTAAAAGGTTTTCAAATATGTTTTTTTCATCATTAAAAAATACTTATATATTTTTATTTATTGTTTGAAAATTTATATTTATTTTTTTTGGTAATTTCTCATTTGATCAATGGTTCACTTCCAAATGTATTTCTCAATTTTCAAGTATCTGCTAATTCAAAATATTCTTTTTATTACTATCTCTCTTCTCTCATTGTGGGACTCAGTTGTATATAAGTTAGACCTTATCACTATATCTCCAATGTTTTAACCCACTCCTTTTATTTTTTATCCTTTAATCTCTGTATTTCACTCTAGATATTTTCACCTGACCTATCCTCTAGTTAGTTAATTCACCTCTCTTCATCTTTGTCTAATTACAATGAAATCTATTTATTCAGTTATTTTGGGGAGGATTTTTTGTTCAGTTTTTAAAGAACAGCCAGCATTTATTTAATTGGCCGTATTTTAGTTCTTCATACCAGGTCCACTGAAATAGAATGTTTCCATTTTGCATGAGGGAAAACTAAGGCTTTTGAATGGTAATGTATTGTCTGAGATTCGCTGCCAAGTGTAGAACCAGGCTTGGAATCCAGGCCAAGCCAATTTCATAGTCCTGATACCCACACGTATATTTAACTTGTCAGTCAGTGCCCTTCAGCCAGAGACCAAGAACATACCCATAGTAAAACAAATTAAATTTGTTCCTTCCTGTGAAAATATACATCACAGGAAACTGGGGGGTGTTTCACACAAGGGTATTAGAGCTTATTAATGATTTGTGATTTGGTTGGGTGATTTGCAAGAAGAGTCTAAGGAAGCAGAGGGGTTGTTCCAGAGAAGGTATTGTGAAAATGGTATTAGAAGAGAGGCTATTGAACATAGTTTGTAGTTACACTAGAGTTATTTTACTTATTTATATAATAATAAAATAAATAATAAAATAGGAATTATACCTGCCATTTTACAGTTTTCTTTTACATGTCTTATATTTTTTCTTGTTTTTATATTTCTTCATTAATGCATTTTTTGTGTTAAATATATATTTTGTGTTACTTGTTTTTTTTTTGATTTGTTTTACGACATCTGTGTGTGTGTGTGTTTTAGTGATTGCCCAAGGAATTGTAATTAAATTTTTAATTTAGAATAATGTAGTTCAGATTAATACCAAAATAATTTAACAAGTATATAACACTTTTCTCCAATTAGCTTTATTTCTTCTCTCTCCTTTGTGCTAGTGTTACCATCAAATTTTATCTTTTTTTCATTATAAGTTATCAACACAGTTTTATAACTATTTACTCTATGCAGTTGTCTTTTAGATAAGAAAAGAATTCCAAAAAAAATGCACTTATACAGTTTTTTTTTTTTTTTAATTTAACTATGTAGTTACTTTTACCAGTGCTCTTTGTTTTGAGTTACTCCTTAGTGTTTTTCAGTTTAGGCTAAAAGAGTCCCTTTAGCATTTTTTTATAGGGCAAACCTATTAGTGATGAATTCTTTCAGTTTTTGTCTATCCAGAGATGTCTTAAATTCTCTGTTGCTTTGAAGTGTAATTTTTGAAAATATGACATTCTTTCAGCACCTTGAGTATGTCATCACACTGCCTTCTTACCTCCATGATTTTTGTGGAGAACTTAGCTATTAACTTAATTAAGGATCCCTTGAATGTGATGAGTTGTTTCTCACTGCATTCAAGATTCTTCCTTTGTCTTTCAACAACTTGACTATGATGTTTCAAGGCATGAATCCCTTTGAGCTTTTTCTCCTTGGATTTATTGAACTTCTTGGATGTGTAGATTAATGCTTTTCATCAAATTTTGTTAGGGGAAGTTTAGATTTTTTAAAAATATATACATTCTCTTCCAGAGATTGCCGTTATATCTTTGAGGTTACATTTATTTTTTATTTTTTCCTTTCTGTTCACCAGACTTGATAATCTAAATTTACTTATATTCAAATTTATTGACTTTTTTTCTCTTGTTCAAATCTACTTTTGAGCTCTTCAAAGAAATCTTTTGTTGTGATTATTATATCTTGTTACTCCATTTCTACTTGTCTCTCTGGTAATTTCTCTAATATTGGTATTCTCTATTTGTCAAGACGTTGTTCTCATACTTCCTTTAATTCTTCAGACATGACTTATTTTAATTCTTTTACATGCTTATAAAACTTATCTACTAAGTGCAAGCCCCAGACTTCTTCAGTAACAGTTTCTCTTGTCTACATTTTATCTTATGTGCCACACAGTTCTACTATTTTATGGATCTCTCTCTCCAGTGTCTTTTGTTTTTGCTCTTTCTTGTTACTGCTGCTGGTTGTTTTGTTTGTTTGTTATTGAGTGATGTGTCTAGACTAGCTTTACAACTTTGTATACTTCATTATGTATGGCTACTGAAGTCTCTGCTAGATTAGCTTAGTGGTCAGCCAATGATAGGCAGAGAATTCCTTAAGTATTTTGAGCCAAAGTCTTCTTGACTTTGCTAAGAGGATCTGTGTTTGTGTTGGGGCATTCCTTCAACTCTGCATCAGGGAATTTGCAACTCTGTCATAGCATTCACTTCCTGCTTGCATTTATCCTGAAGGTCAACCAGAGATGAAAGATTAGAGCCCTCTCGGGTCTGTTCTAGATTTGCCCAGAACTCTATACATGTGCATAGCCTCTAGATTTCCAAGAATATCTCAAATTTTTTCCCAAAGCCCTGTATGAACATGTTATTAGCCAGTTTTTTCTTTTAAGTTTTTTGGTCAGAATCTCATTAGCTCTAGTTGATATCATACTGTAACTCCCACCCCCAAAGTGAGCCAATTGCAATATTAAACACTTGCCCAATTTGTTTTTGACAAATGCCCTAGAGATTGGGCTGCTCACACAAAGTCTACATCAGGTCAAATAAAGACAACTCCTGAGAAAGGGGCTTTTCAGGGAACTGTCAGGTGACCATCTGGAGATGGAGCATTTGCAGAGCTCCAAACCTGTTCTGCCTCTCCAGTGGTTTGCTTATTGGCTTATTTCACAGCCACCGTATTTGCAAGGCTGTTAGTTTTCAAGGCTACCAAAGAACAGAGAAGAAGGAAATGGCAAATTATAATACAGAAAGCTTGCTGATCTTAAAGAGTTTCAGCCAATTTCTTAAATAAAATTTTTTTCAAATAAACATTTTTTTTGCATTGTTCCAAAATTTTGGTTAATTTCCAGAGTTCAGAAAAAAATTAATTTTGATATTTTTTTTCAGTGCACTTGTTGGTCCTATGTATAAATGTTGTTTTGTGGCACCCATTCTGCCATTTCAGAAGTGCTTCTCTGTTATTCAGTTTTTTAGTTAATGTATTTTTTAGGTCTCTGCCTGAATTTTCAATATTGTTCTATATGGAAATAGTAATTATAGCTATTTAAACATTTTAAAGCTTAGATCTGATAACTTTATTATCAGAGAGTGCCTATAATCTATTTTGTTTATCTCCTTATGTGCTTGTGTGTTGTTTTTGCTTGCTACCAATGTTGAATTTGCAAGTTTTTTATGTACAAATGTCGAGTCCCTGAACAAAATTACCTTTCTCAAAAGAGGTGTAATTCTGCTATGTGTCTATTTTTGGAATCTCAAAATCATATATTTTCCATTTCAAGAATTGAAATGATTTAAAGATGGATTGTATTCTGTTTTTGCTGTTGTTGTTGTTGTACCAGTCTAAGTAAGGGATTTCAGAAGGGACCCTTAGATGGAGCCTGAACTCTAATTCCACCCCCCCCCCCCCCCGCCGCTGCCACCCCCACCGGCTCTGCAACACTACCAAAAGCACTTCTTAGTGTCTCAGCTCACCTCCTTCTGAAATTCACAAGGAAACTGGGTTCACTTCTCTGGGTCTTTTCTCTCCCCCAGATCCTGGCCTGGTAATACTTCAATATTTTATCATCTTTCTGATTCCTTTTGTCTGTTTCCCAGATTTTCTAATTATCCCGAATAGGAAGATTATCTGAATTACCTAATCTACTATAACCACATGCAGAAGCCAAGTGTATTTTTTTTTTTTCAGTTTAGTCCTGCCAAATCTTGAGTGGGATCAATTTTAATAATCTGATGGTGCACTAGAAAGTTAACTTCAGATCTCTTTTCCTTGTTTGATGAATGACAGTTTGGTGTTAAATTATCTCCGTAATGATTACTGGATTTAATGTTTCCTGCTCTGGGTCACATTCAGTCTTTGTTTTTCTTAAAAGTTAAAACAGAAATTATATAAAAGTAACCTGTTTCCATCTAGCTTCCCAAGACAGTCACTCCACTCTGTGTTCTCATAAATGTTTTTATCTCTGTAAAACTCACACTATGCTCTGGAATTCACTTTTAGGATTTTTTTTTTTTTTTTTAGACTAGCTAAGGACGTGTTTCATTCCTCTATTTTTTGTACCCTTTGTTTAATAAAAATGCAATAAGGAACAAAAATGCTCCAAAATTGTGTTTTATTTCAAAATAATCTGCTTTTTAATTATCTGATGTGCTAAGTGAAAATGCAAGTTAGAATGTAAAGTATGATCATTTTTGAATAAAGGAAAATTAGATGTTTGTATATGTGTTTGAATATAAATAGTGGTGTAGAACAATACTTGCAAATTGATTTCCTTAATGAGGTAAGGTTTTCAATGTGATAGGGAACAGGAGCTATTTTTTAAAATATATTTTTAGATTAGTTAATTTACAGAAACAGCTAATATGTTTTGAGTGTTTACAGGGATCCAGGCACTTTTCTAAATTTTTTACTTGTTTGAACTAATTTAAACCTCACAAGTGTATAAGGCAGGTTCTGTTGTTTCTCCATTTTATAAGAAAAATTTAAGCACAAAAACTTAAGGACCTTCCCAAAGTTGCATAATACTTGGCAGAACTGGGATTTTTAAATAGCTTGTTTTGCTTATTTCTCCCTTATGCTGGTCATTTTTTAAAAAGCATTAAATAAAAAATATTTTTAATAATACCAACTTGTTTATTTAAATTATTATACATTTGTACAGTAGGCCTTAATTCCATTGTATAATGAAATGAATTATGTTTCTAGCTAACATTAAAGGCCAGTGAGAATAAACCCAACCAATAATTGCAATGAAACTTCTCTTTGACAATATGTAAGATGCCAAGGGAAGTCAAGTGCATTAATTCTTGTGCCTTGATAGTATCTTTCAGAGCATCCTCTAATTTCTTAACTCATACATAGTTAATGTGACTCTTGACTTACTCTGTGGGACTGAAAGACTCTGGGGAGAAATAAATTCCCATCCCCTTCTTTTTTTCCTGAAACATCCTTTAGGGTTCTTGAATAAAAGATATTTTTTACCAGTGCTTAAGGCTTTTGTGTTAAGAATTGACTACCCTCTGGAGGTAAATGTCTATGGTGAGTTTTACCATCTGGTACATATGTTTAAAATAGGAAAGCATCTTATATACACCAGTTTTGACAGACGCTCATTTTAATGGGCAAGCCAGGTTATCCTCAAAGGTACTGAATAGAGAAAACAGGCATGTATTTAATAGGTTGAATTTTCCTTCTTTTATTTTCCCATTTCCCCATAACTGCTTGCAATTTGCATCTATCTCTTTGCTAATTGCTTCATGAATGCATTAGAAATTTAGGATGTTTGTTATACTCTGCAGTCAGGTTGCCTAAGGCAGAGTAAATTCTAACTTTAAATAATCTCAATAAAATTATCACTGAAATGCCACCATTTATAGTTCTTTGTGCAGTTATACTCAGTAGATTCTATGCTCTTTGAATGAGACCGTGATATACTTATTCATATTTAAGATACTATGGAAATGGATGTCTCTATTTAGAAGCTTTTAGTTGTATTAATTTTAATGATTTTTTTTTTAGTGTATATGAGAGACCTTATGGAATCAATATATATTGCAGATTAAAAATTGCTTATGGAAATTTTCAACATGAGCATACTTAAGAAATAGAAGGAACAAATATTTAAGAGAAATTAGGAAATAAGAAGATCTGACTTTCTATTTATATTTGAACTTAATTCCATCAAATATGATTGATGTTGAATTTGTGAAATTTAATTACCATCATGTGATAAATAGATTTTAGATATAATATAGCATGGTTAAAGTTCTCTTTTAAATTAAATTAATTGCCGCAGTTCTCAGGTTAGTATTTTAAAGGTGAAATCTCCATGAAGCAATTCGTTCACCAGTACTGTTCGTAAATATTCTAATAAAAATTTAACCTCTCTTTCAGACAAAGGTGGACAAAATGAAAAGTATTATAAAATATTTATACCTAAATTGATTCAGATTGTATATTAAAGAAAATATTAATGGACTTATTGATCTAGCAAGTTTGTTTGTATTTATAGATTTGGGTGACCTTAAAAATAGTATTTTAAAGTAGATTCTCATATTTGTATTTATTTTTTACTCAAGCACAATACCATACATATTTTTTGCCACATAAATATTCCATTACATTAAAGAAAAAATGCCTTCATATAGATTTCTGAACTATTTGAAATGTTTTGTCATTTTCCCGAAACAAAATTCTGAAACACATTAGAGTATATTTTAACGTAATCGTTTTATTTAGCTTTTTGTCAAGAAACAATTTGAACTTCTGAACAATCCTTCGAGCTAAGGAAAATCAATATATGATTACTGGATTTTATAGATGCAGAGATTAGGCACAGTTATTAAGTGATTATTAAAGGACTGCATGAGTAAACTGTTCTGAATACCAATGCCCTTGTATATCAGTATAAAGGATCGGTCAAAAAATCATTATAAAATTAAAGAATGAATAATCTTATACTTTTAATAAAGCATGGTATCATAGAGTTTTATATGTGCAGGCATTTTTTCTAGCAATGATAGCATTTTTAGAATGCGCACAATGAAAAGGGCACAATCTAAGGGAAATAAATATACATTTGAATAAATGTAAGAGTTTCAGAAATTAAAATGACAATAAAATAGACTTCTAAAGCAAAGGTACAATAATTATATTCTAATTAACATATGGCACTATAAAATTGCACATAGTTGACTGTCTTTTCATTCTTGAAATTTACATTTATTGAATGCCTCCTGTGTATCAGTCCCCACCCCATTCTAAGAGCTGGGAATACTAGAGTGAATGTCTTTTAGAAAGTCTTTTAGAAACTTGTCTTTCAGCTTGTATAGTTTCATGAGTATTATATAAGGATAATAATTATGAGTGCCACCCACTTAAATTCTATATATTTCTTTCATATTGGGACTTTTTCAATATAATATAAATTTGTGTTATGAACAGTGGCATTGCAAGGATTACAGCTGCTATAGTTTAATGTAAAACAAATTGAGTAATGCTGAATAAAATGAAAGAAGACCCCCTGCTACAACAAAAAAAAACAAACTGGCAAATAATCTAAGGGATGATGAGAAAGAAAAATTGGGATAAAGGTACTTTGTCAGTTCTAATTATCCTAATTTGAAAAAGCACATAGACCCACCAGATGTTACTACATGAGTTAATTCTGTCTTCAGCATTAAAAGTCATTAACTTAACATGCTTACACTTGTACAATTTCTAAGGCTAGAATTAAACACACATGATTTTCCATAACACTGTTTTGAAACAAAAGCCTGTATTAGAGTGATGTAAATTCTTTGGAAATAGGAAAATTCTGGCTCTCTACTCAGACACTATCCTTTGAGCAGACAGAGCAGACCAGGGTTAACCACTCCCAGCTTTGTGGTGGAGAATAGGGCTTTAGATCTTGTCATCCTGTTTCCTTAAGAGCTGCTTGGCCATTGCTCATTGAAAATTTGCTTGACACATTTCTTTTGTCTCCTCAACTCCTCCAGAGCCCCATAAAAGGAAGGTCAACTGAGGCAATGATATTGTAGCTATATTTCCCATCTGCTGGTCATCTCATTGACTGGAAAAATAGCAGCTTTTATTGTATGCTAGGTAATTGTCTAAGTGTTTCTATATATTCAGCTTTTTAATTCTTACTACAAGTTTTACATTAAGTTTTGAAGGATATATATAGATGAACATACTAAGGCTGGGTGGTGGTTAAAGGGTCTGAGGTCCACCCAGTGGTCTGAGATTTGAACCCAGGCAGTCCAGATCAGAAGCTGTGTTTGTAAAAAGTCATGACTGTGGAACAAAAATATTTTATATTCAGATTTTCCTGTATTCATGTTTATCCCTTTGACCTAATCTTCCTTAACCTTGATTTTTAATCCATAAAAGAGAAAGAGGAATATCTGTCTTGTTTCCATCACAGAGTTGTCATTGATAACAAATTTTAATGTATGAAAAAATATTTGGGAACAGTAAAATACTATATGTGTGAAGAATTCTTATCACTGTCATTTGGGACTATTGACAGCCTCCTTCTTCACTCAACTCTTTCTGGCTTTGTGGTAGTGATCTATTTTAGCTTTTCTTCTGCTTCTCTAACTGTTCCTTTTCTTTTTCTTTGGCTGGGACCATTTTCTTTTAATATCCACCAAAAAGGTGGGGGGAGGGAGCGTTAATTCAAGTTTTTATCCTTGAGTCTGGAGAATTTAGGTGCCACCTAGTTTGACTTGTTCATCTTATATATAAAGAAACAAACTTTGAATAGTTATCTGATGTCATAGGTTAATTTTGTGAGACATTGTATTCGTGGATCCTACTACCTAGCCTGAAGTTTTTCCACCTCAAATATTGGGCTAATTCAATGGGAAGCATTTCTGCATCTTCTTACTTTCATATCAAAGGATATCAGACTTGAAAATTAATAATGGTTAAAACATAAAAATTTCAAGAGTTAATGTAAGATTACTTCTGTTTAAGATTGCTAGTAGTAAGATCCATTAAAAGCAGAAAATGGAAAAGATTAAACAAATTGATTCCATAATAAAATGATATTCAGTATCAGGGCAGAGTAACAAAAGTATCTGTTTTTCTCTCTTTTGGGAAGGCAAAAAACTAATTAGTTTGGGACTGATTCAGTAGATGTCATTTAAAATACTTCTGTTTACCAAAATAATGCAATTAAATGGAGTAAGTATAATAAAGAAGATAGGTTTAAAACAGATGTCTGGCAATAGACATTCACACTATTAAAAACTGTATATGGAACTGCCTGCTAAGCAAATTTATACAGAACTAAATGTTGGGTCATTCTCAAGAAAAATAAGCCTTAATTGAATTGCTTAGATTTAGCCACAGATTTCACTTTTAATCAACAGAGAATATCATTTGGTCAAATTAAGTGGAATAGTGTGGCTTGGATTGGGGGTAAGGTGGGGGAAGGGAAATAATTGGGTTAATCAGTCTACTGAAAAAAACTGACACGTCTTTGTTTTCAATTTCTAATTTTTTAATTTGATTTATATACCTTTCAATTTGGATTGTGAATGTACATTTAATCTACATATATACGTATTTACATTTAGACACACATTTTCTCAGAGAGTTAAGCAATGTTATATATTGTATCTGATTTAGAACAATTTTCGCTAAGCTTAACCAATTCTTTGCCCAGGTTTTCATTGAATAAGGAAGGAGAATGGTTATAAGCTTAGTCTAAGATGGTAGCAACTGATTTTGACCAAAGCATAAAGGAATTTTTTACTTAAGTTGGCAGAGTATTTAAGATAAGAACAAAGTGCTGGATTTAAACTTCATTAACTACCTGAGGATCTTTGGGTATTTTCTTACTGATGCATAGCCTCATAACCTATGAAAAATAAATAATACAAAAATTACACTTATTCTGTAGCTAAGTACTAGTTTTTCTTTCCCTGGATACTATAAGTACTTCTTAAACATTCATCTGTTCATTTAAAGTATTTACAGCAAATCTATGCACAATGCATGGGGAACATGTTAGATAGGATGAGCATAGTCTGGTCTCACAGAGATTCTTTAAGGGGCATAGATTTATGATTTACAAATCAAAGTGATTTGGGCTATGGGATGAGGACTTTTCTATGTACGCTCTATGAACATATGTAGACCCAGTAAATCTAGTCTGGTGTAGAGAACTGTGGGATATGTAGGAGTCAAGAGAGGTATATATGGCTGCAGTTTGCAAAGATGGAGAGTTGAAGAGTTGGCAGAACCAGATTATGAAAAGTCTAATGACTAAGAATCTTAAAATTTATCCCATCGACAATAGAAAACCATAAAGTGATTTTAATGGGGAGAAAAGAGGGTGAGCCGATTTGCATCTTAGAGCAATCATTGTTTAAATTGATTTGCCAATTAGGATTCTTTTCAGGAAGAATTTAGTCTCTACATTTTGATATATCTCTGTGTCAATAAAGACTTGTCAGATGCGGCAATAGAAAAAGGAGAAATTTGGTCTTCTTCATTTCTGTTTATAATCTATTATCACTTATCTATCGTTTGCCTATTAGGCATGCTACAACTTGCTTGGCTCTATGGAGCAGATGTTAGGGTCCAGGACAGGCCACCCCAAAAATCCCACAATGGCTTATCGGTTACTCTCAATTAAAGTTACTTGACAGTCAATGCAAAAAGAGTACATTGACCTTCCCTTGTCTCCTTGAATATAGAAAATGAATCTCTTGTGAAAGGTGCCTTCCTTGCTCCAAGGGAGTTGAGAAAGATATCCTTATTACCAGAGTTAAGTAATTCACAGCTGAAAACCTATATAAACAAACCTTGTTATTTGTTTACTAATTTACCAGTGAACAGTCTAACGAAGTTAGACTGCTCACTAATGAATACCCAAACCAAAGTTTTTTGTCCTATTAATTCTTCCCAAATCTGTTGTTTCTTTGTGTAAAAAGTTTTAAAAAGCTATCTCATTTATCATTTCTCTGAGCATCATTTATGATCTGTGTGCCCAAATTAAAGTATTTTTCTTCTGTTAATCTAGTGTTATGTCAATTTTATAATTAGTCCAGCCATAATAATTCAAGGAAAATAGAACAGGGAGATTCTTTCCCTTTCCCAATGTATAAAAATGCCTTAAACCCATCCAGAGCTGTTCCAGTTCTGGGAGTGATACAGTTCTGAGAAGGGTCAATAATCCCCCTATTTCTTGATTTATAGGTTGTGTAATCATTTATTTACTGGTCTTCTCCATTTCCTTTTCAACCAGTGCTGAATCTCCTTACACAGGTACCTTGAAATCACCTTTGGCCTCCCTCTCTCCTTTTGCCTGTCTCCCAACAAACTTTAATCTGATGGCAACCTTAGGTTTCTCCAGGAAAATCCTGTTTCACATAGCTGTCTTTTGAATTTATGTCTGCAAGTCCCAGTCGCCTTAGATCATCATAGTCTTAATAGTATCTAGAAGACAAATGTATTTTTTTCTAAATATCACTGATTGCTTTTCATTGCATTACTTTGATATATTATCATACTACAACTAGGGTGCGCTGGTAAATGTTTAACAACTGGCCCTTAAGGAAAAAAAAAAAGTCCTACTTTGTAGTTACTGTCCCTGGTATAAATAATTCCATCATTACAGGTTTCACCCTACTTTTCACCCTACCAACTTGACATCACTGCATGTAGTGTTGGAGAGAGATATGCATAATTGGCTCCTGTAAGTTGGCACAAGCCAAATTCAACACACTACTTAAATATTCCTTTCCTACTACATGAGGCAATTGAAAGGGACAAAAAAAAAAAAGTGTAGAGGGCAGAGATCTCTGAAAGCCCATTATGCCTCAGATGAATGAAATGAAGTAAAGTAAAATGACTCAAGAGAAAATGGACTTGAAGAAATTCTCCCTTTCAATTTTTAGAACATTGCGTGTTCATTAAGTGCGAGGTTTAGAAGCTGAGAATAAAATAGTAGTTTTCTCTTTGTTAACCTCTTCTTCTCCTTGTACTTGACCTGCTTATTGTAACATTTTAAAATTAGAAATGTATATAAAAATATAAAAACCCTATTATTATGTAACAGAGATGTCTACTGTAAATATTTTCAGTGAGTGTCTTTCAGATTTGTCTAGTGTCTGATTCTATGTGTATATACATGTGTATATATGCAAAATTTTTACAGAGTAGATCACTGTACAATTTTGTAGTCCTCATTTTTTTCCTTAAAAATAAATTATTGGCATTTTCTATATGATAAAAATTTCTAGTAAACCCTATTGGTAGTAGTTAGATTATGTTTTGTGGTAACTACATATCAGAATCAATTTGTGTATTTTGGAAACTTAAGTTTACAAATATTTACTAATATAAACAATACTTTGAAAATATGTATTTACTTTTATGAGCATTTCTAATTATTTTTCCTTGGAGTAGCATTTTCAAAATGAAATGAGTTGTTCAAAATGTATACTTTTATAAGAACTGATACATATTTCAAATGCTTACAAGAAAGATTAAAGTAAACCTCCCTGATTAAGATGGCCTTAATGGGGTAGAAATGGGGTAGATAGGGTAAAATGGGTCAAATATGTGGGGACAGAAGAAATCTAACAATGGCTGGTGAGCACAGTGCCATAAATACATGCTTTACTGTTGAATTATACATTTGAAACTTATTGGATTTTGTTAATCTATCTCTCTATTAAAAAAAGAAAAAATGCTTCTTCCTGACTCTAGGCTCCTTACTTTTCTTTCTTAGAGTGTTTATTGTAGAAAACATGTAATTGTCCATTCTTTCTCTGCCTTTTGTGAGATGTAAATCTTTCAAAAGGCCTCTTGTCAGCTTACTAACCAGGAATGTCTTTCTCAAAGACCTGGGAGCCATCCCTTTGAAATGTAATCAAGAAAGATAGCGTCTTTATCTCCTGTCCTGATGATAAGGAAGATAGATTTCCTTTGGGTAAAACCAATTAGCAAACTCAGATGGCCTAGGAATCCTGCCCTCTACCCTCCCTACTCCCCCAACCTTCTACCCCTTCCCCAACTCTTAAAACTCTTCAGCCCATTTTGTCAGTGGTTGAATTCAGACTGAGCTCTCTCTCCCCTATTTTAATAGCCTTGAATTGTCTTCCTTGTCCAGTGTAATTTTTACTTTGACATTTGTTATAGGCTTAATTGTGTGTCTACCTCCCAAATTCATATGTTGAGGTCTTAACCCCAACTACCTCAGAATGTGACTGTATTTGGAGATAGGGCCATTAAGAGGTTAGTAAGATAAAGAGGTCACATGGGTGGGATCAGATCCAATAAGTCTGGTGTTCTTATAAAAAGAGTTTAGGATCATGTTAATATACAGGGAAAAGACAGCCATTATATGCCAAGAGAGAGGCCTTCAAATAAACCACCTTGGCTAACATCTTGATTTCAGACTTCTAGTCTCCATAACTGTGAGAAAATGACCTTCTGTAGTTTAAACCACCCAGGCTGTAGTACTTTGTTTTGATAGCCATAGCAAACAAATATAATACCCCATTAGTAGAATATGAGATGGCCTGTGTTATCACAAGGTCACCAGTAATCAATATTAAACATTTAAAAGTACTTGCTTATTTAGTAAATGAAAAGCCATTTTTAAAAAATTTTTTTTTGTTTTCTATTTACATTGATTAGTAGTAAGGTTTTATATATTTCCTCTATTGTATTTATGCTTTTATAAACTGATCAGTGACTACACATTTTTCTTTTGTGATCTTAATGTTATTGTTTGTGAAAATCTATTTGACTTTCTTCATATTTAAATACTGCATGCCATTTAGTTCAACATAATTTCATTACAACATTGATGAGATGCTATAGGAACTTAACTCCTGTTAGTATTAGTTAGCCTAGGGTAAATTGGTTTTATTATACATCATTTTGCTTAAAGTCAGCAGAGCCTACTGTAGATGTAAAAGGAGTGACATGGCAGATCTGAGAAGCTCAGTGACTGAAAATAACCAAGGCTTGGTCTGATCAGACTCCTAAATGGGAAGGTCATTGTGGGTAGTCACATTTCAGCCTACAGCTTCCTTAGCAAAGGTCAGCCTTTACCATACCTGTGATCCTTGTCCATTGTTCTTGTGCATCTAAGATAACATATCTTCAAAATGTCAGAGGAATTAAAGAAATAACCATCAACACCTGGCTAGAGACTCCTTGTTGATATCTTGTTTCCCGCTTACCATCTCTATTTACTGTAAATATTAAAGGTTAACTATCCTATACCCCACCAATGTAAAATAAGTAATAACTCTCCATTTTCCTTTTTATGTAACCTTTATGGTCTCTCCTTCTGATTCTAAATGCATAAAAAAACTGCAAAACTGTCATTCTCTGGAGCACTTTTTCAATCCTTTGAGATCTTGCTTCTGGACATCTCAGATTTGACTCAAATAAACTCATAAAATTTTTTATAGGTTTAGACTTTCTGGGACACTGCCAACATTAGTGAGAAGTTTCTGTACTCAGTGATTTCTCGGTTTGTCATCTATTTTGCTATTTTTTTAATATAGCAAATTTTTGTGATTTATATACTTTTATGCTTAGAAACCTGTCTTTTATCCAAAGAACAGATATGTAAATATTCCTTGAATACTTTCTTTTAGTATTTTTTTCTTCGGTATTTTTTTTATTTCTTCTAATGTCTCTGTGATTAAAAAAATATTCAACACCTTATCTGGAATTTATTCTAGGGTACTGTGGGAATTGAATACCTAAATTGATTCTTTTCCTAACAACTCTTTATTTCACTATTAGCATTTACCAAACAATACATTTTCTTTATTGACGGTTTAGTCATTACATATTAAATGTTATACTTAAAATACTTGCATTTCTAAATTATGTCTTCTATTCATGTTTATACATTTGCATGCTACTGTATTAATATAATTATAGAGATTTTTATTTCAATATATTAATGAAGATTCTCATGGCTTTTTATTTAATTTTCCTAGCTATTTATGTTTGTTAACTTTTCAGTTGGACTTTTGTATAATTTCATTAAATTTATTTTCAATGTCAAATCCCAATATAGTGTTATTTTGGGAAAATAAACAATTTTACAAATAATTTGTTCCCATTTAGTAACGGTATTTTTTGTCTCCATTTATTGTATTCTATAGGCATTTCCATAAACATGTACAGTTTTTTATGTACTTGGAAGCATATTTCAAGCTAGATATTATTTGCTTTTTTCCCCCTTGGTTAACTATTGTTAACAGTTTGGTTAATGGTTCCTTTATTCATTAAGTAATGTATTCCTTTGGTACTTAAAAACAAAGTCATTTAGCAAACACTAATTATATATTTTTTTAGTTGGTTCTCTTCTACTTTTATTTTTTAAGTAAATGGTTTTGAAATATACTAAATTTTTTATAGATAGCTATTATTTTTGTTTCACCACACGTATTTTAGCACTTACAGAATGAAGTTATAATTGATACTATAAAATATTGCATTCCCAACTTTAGCAGGACATTTTTAATATTATTAAATGTAAGATTGATTTGAACAATAATTGTCTTTGGAAGTTTTTGTTTGTTTATTTGTTTTTTTAATAAGGAATGGGTATTGAGCTTTATTCAAAAGCATTTGAGTTAGGGCATACTCTTATTCCTTTTCTTCTTCATATAATTGTACCTATAACATGATACTGACGCCTATGCTAAATATTAGTGTATTAATAGAATAATCTACTAACTGTAATAAATAGCAATTTTACTCTACATTCGAATTCCATTCACTTGCTAGTATTTTGTTTAGCATTATGAAATTTAGATTCGCAGGTTAGTGGCTTAATCTGTAATTTTATTATTTTTGTGTTTTTTTATTTTATTAATAAGTATTGTAGTTTGACCTTTTTTTTTTAGTTTGACTTTTTTGAAGTAATCAAGTTGCAACTTATATACAAGTTAAAAATGAAGTTCTTAAAAATATCAGCTTGCCCAGATATGAAACAATTTTTTAAACATTTTAAGCTGTATTGAGAAAAACCAAGCTTTAAAGAAAAGAACAAAACAAAACACTGTAATTACCAGAAAGAGATGTCTTTAGATAAAAATAAAACCATGCTGCATAGATAATTTCTGTATCAAAATCATTGGCGATTTGGCTATCTATATTGATAATATTGGCTAGATAAATGATGCCTAACTTACCATGTTTCTTACATAATAAACACTAAATGAATATCTTATGCATGAGTAAATTTTCCTTGAATGCTTTATGTAGCATTGGAATTACACTTCTTTAGTACACTCAGTTTAATTATAAATGGAACATATCGATATATATCACCTGCTATGCAAAATGATGCAATAAAAAATACAGGGGTTACGGGGAGAATGGGGACATGAGCACCACTCCCAAAAACTTCATCAGCGGCACATAAAAAATTTGGAACCTAATAACAAAATGGAAACATTCTTTTGTTTAAACAGATGTTAAATGGTTAAAAATATATAAATACTATAATAAATATGGCGTTTAAATTTTTTAAAAAGACCTAAAATTTGCTTGTGAAGTAGAAGTTTGAAGTAGTGGAATGTGGGTTAACTGAAATAGAGGGAAAGTTGTAATACCAGCTACGGATGAGTGTAGCTCTTAACAGACACTGTGAACGGAAGTGGATTGTGGCGTATTTCTGTATTATGTATTCTTACATAGCTCTGTTCAGCTGGGTACAGTTTTCTACTGTCACCAAATGTTTCCTGCAGATAATATCACATTAAAGCAAACACAAAATTCTTGCTATGCTAAATTTTTCTTAACATTCCAATTGTGTTGGAATGAATTTACTATTTAAAACAGATGTTATAGCAGAACTGACATTATGTGAAGAGTTCAAATACCTATTTGGGGAATTATTTTGGAAATAATTATTTCCTGTTTTTTAAACTTTTTTTCCTTCTTTTGATTTATTCAGGTTATCTTCTTTGGAATTATTTTTGGTCATTCCACTGATTTTTATCTGTATTTAGAGTATAATTCTGCCTCCACGGTCTGATATTCATCTTTGCTTTTGCCCAATGTCCAGCTCAAATCTTTGTATATAAGTCAATTGGGAAAAATACGAGGGAACCAATAATTCACAAAGGGAATATTTTTAACACCTTTATATCATTTCTCTTCTGTGCCTGAAGTCATCTCTCCTTTGGAGCCCCCCCCCTTTTTTTGGTCAAAATAGTACAGAATACAGTTTGTAAAGGTATTGTTTTCTGAAAAGCATAACCATGATAGTCTATAAAATAATTCTTCTCTTACTGCCCTGTAATATAACAAAAGTTTTTAGAAGAGTTTTCAGGGAAGCAAATAATTTAGCATGATTTTTTACCAAACATCTCCAGAGTGACATATAAATATGGGGAGTTACTTTATAGCCGATTTGCATGGTGGACAACCAGAACCATAGTTTATGCAAAATCATGTTAAAATTTGAATCATACTTGCTTGGAACCGCAGAAAATATCATTCAAAAACAACTACAATTCCAGGACTGAGTAAATACTGAGAAATATAAAAAATCACCAAGCCGGAGGTAATTCCAAAAAAGAAAAGACCAGAACAAATGATTTTGGTGTTTCCTCTGTATTACTTATCTGTATTTAACTTTGGACTATGGTAAATGGTTGCTTACTCCTCATATAATCATATGAATTATTAATGCTGTTATTTATTACTACTGATACTATCAATGGTAGTAATTCAAAACTAACATGATAAACTATAGTTTACAAAATATTTTCATTTATAATATCTATATATGTATTTCAAGAAGCAGGCTTATAGATGACAAAACTCTTCTATATAACCAACCCATTCTGCAGGACCAATGTCTCTTTTTTATCTAGAGTAGAAACTATATCAATTTGCTTAAATTAAGTAGTTAACAGGGATTATACAAGGTTTTTCTTGAAAAGATTGTCATGTAAAAGCAAATTAAAACCACAATAAGATCACCTCACATCTGTAGTATGGCTATTACCAAAAGACTAGAGATAACAAGTGTAGGTGAGGATGTGGAGTAAAGGGAACCCTTGAGTACTGTTGGTGAGAATATAAATTGGTACAGTCATTACGGAACATAGTATAGAAGTCCCTCAAAAAATCAAACATAGAACTACTATATTACTTATCAATCCTATTTCTGAATATATATATATATATATATATATATATATATAGATATACAAAGTAAATGAAATCATTACCTTGAAGAGATATCTGTTCCCCTATGTTTATTGTGGCATTATTCATAACAGCCAAGACATGAAAACAAACTGTTTGTCAAGGGATGACTGGATAAAGAAAAGATGATATAAAATTATATATATACAAAATAATATATTCAGCCATAAAAAAAAAATCCTGCCTTTTGCAACAACATAGATAAACCTGGAGTACATAATGCTAGGTGAAATAAACAGGACACAAAAGACAAATATTGTATGACCTCACTTATAGGCTAAATCTAAAAAGTCAAACTCAGAAAAGTAGAAAAAAGAATTTTGGTTGCTAGAAAGGTGTCATGAGAAATGAGGAGATATTGGTCAAAGGGTATAAACTCCAGTTTTAAGATGAATAAGTTTTGGGGATGCAATGTATAGCACGGTGACTATAGTTGGTAATACTGTATTGTAGAATTGGAATTTGGTAAGAGTGTAAATTTTAAACTCTCTCTCTCTGTGTCACACACACACACACACACACACACACACACACACACGCTTTCTCTTGACTGTAATAACAGCGATCTACAAGAATAAGGAAACATCTACACAATATCATATTATTGGATTTTGTCTTGAGATTTACAGATGGTCATGTAGTTTTTATACCATGATTTCTCTTCCATGACTGATCTGTAAAGATAGTCATGCCTTTCTGACAGTACTTCATTTTAGCTAAGGACAAACGTAGAAAACTAATCCAATATCTAACATAGCTAATGTTTTCTGAAGGTTATTGAATTTCAGTCATTGAATGTGTGACCTTTGTTTAAATTTAAAACACCTTTTAGACATTAAAACAAAATTTTAGACACACTTTAGACTTACATACCTATCAGCTTATGATAAAGCACATTCTCTGATTCCTTGGAAGGATAGTATATCTTTTCCAATGAAATAGACCTCTCATGAAAAGAGAGTTCTCATATCCTCATGGGAGGAAGGAAAGGAGGAGGAAGGAAGAATATTGAGCCAACTTGCTTGATCCCATAAGCCAGAGTGTACTTACTGATGAAATTAAGAATTGAACATGTTCCAAATATAACTATATGGTACATGCTCACATATAATTACTTCAGGGTCATTCTAACATTTTTGTGCCTGGGCTGGAATATTCCTTTTAATTTCTATTTCTATAGTTTATAAACATATTTTGTCCGTGATGTGTTTTTAACCTTTGCATGGGCCATAATTGTAAACTGGATAGAATTAAAAGCAGTTTGCAGAATACTCTCCCAAAATAACATTTACCTCATATTAGTGAATCTTTACACTGGTTTCTAGGCAGAGGAAAATAATGAAGCAAAAGGTCATTAAGTATCATCACTTTCTTTTGAAAGTATGGCAATCATCATGTCGGAGTTATTGTGTTTCTTTTAAAACGTAGCAATTAGTGCAATAATGCATCACATTAGTGCCTAACCAAAGGGAGTTAGGCACTGCAATGAGGAAAAGCCCAGTTGGGGTTTAATACATGTTCCCAACTCTAAAGGAACATATTTTAGATTAAGGGTGAGAGACCTGACTGAGAAACACATTTCCGGTGGGTATCCGAGTGTAAAGAGCAGAAAACCATGGAGAACGTTAACGAAGACGAAGTTGAAAGGAGTTTTTTGTTTATTTTGTATCTACCATATTCCATTATTCATGTTTTGGTGGATTTTACTACCAGTGATTCATTTCTATATACTTGTATATGTTTTGATTATATAAAGTCAGGGTTCATTTTATTAGTATTTTGACTGGTCAATTCATTTTAACCTTCTAAGCCTTCATTGTTTTATATGTAAAATGAAGATTAAAATATCTTCTCTGTGTACTATAAAAGCTTTGAGTGTGAAACGAGATAATGAAATTGAAGTGTTTTATAAGCTGAAAGGCATACACCTGTTAATAGTATTATGTGTCCATGTGGACCCAAAAGGATTTAAATATGCCATACTTTTAAAAATCCTATCCAAATGTGATTTATGAAATGATGAGACTGTCTCCATTTGAAACCTGTCCATGAACTTCTACTTTGAGTGAAAAACGATTGCCTGTCATAAGATTTTGTGCATTATAGCTATATTAGTGGATAAAATCCAAATTTTGTATCACAATCCACAATCTCTATGTTCATCTGTCAGCTCCAAGCTGATCAACAAGGGAAGGTTTCAGTGGTGAGACGCCCAGTTGGAAGAATGCATAAGAGGCCCACATGAGAATGAAATGACAGGTACCAACTTTATTGTGGGAGCACAGTTCTGTTGCAAGGAGTGCAGTTCTATTGTGGGGAGTGCACTTCTGCCTCTGTTCTTCTTCTGCTCTCCTTCTTGTGCTCCCCTTCTGCTCCTCAGGGAACTGCATGGCTCCACACATATCAGAGTGCAATAGTGGCATTCAGCCACACATGAATTACAATAAACAGAATTATGTTTATGTATTTTAGGTACAGGCACCCTACTACACTAATGTAATACTCTGAATTCTGGGTCCTATTCCTAGCCGTGAGCCTGGATCACAGCCAGACCTGGGACCAGCCAGACCTGGGACCCACACCATCTCTCCAAACTTTTTGACTTTTTGTGACTTTTTATCAGTCTACTATTAACCACTCCGAATAAGCTGCCCTGGTCTTCTGGTTGTTCACAAGGTCCTTTCCCACCTCAGAAAGGGCTTTAAGTTGGGATTTTCTTACCTTGGAATGGTCTTCTGCTAGATTATCACATGACTTGCTTGTTATCTCATTTATATTTCTACTAAAATGTCACCTCCTTGAAGAAGTCTTCCTTTGCCATTCGACCAAAGTTTTTCACTCCCAAACCACCCACTTTCTTCTTTCCTTCTACTCTGCTTTATCTTACTCATAGCACTTATTATTATTGGCATCATACATATTTCTTAGATCATATGTATTATTTTTGTTTTGGATTTCTTTTCGTCTCTTTCCCAGTGGAAGTGAGTTATTATAGAGAAAATTTAATAGTATTCTGTTTACTATATTCTATCATCCTGAACAATGAACAGCACAAAGAAGGTATGCAATAAGTGTTGGAGAAAAAAGAAAAAAGAGGAAAGAAGACAAGGGAGAAAAGGATGAATGGATTCCAGCTATCTAACTTGGCCATTATTTGCTATTGTTTCCTAATAGACAAAAATAGTACTTCAGTTTTTGGATCTGATTTTCAGAGCATCTAAAGCTTAAAAATACACTGTGACTTTTGAGACTGCTCTATGTATGTACCTAATTATTCATGTATCTAACTGGATATAAATCTATCTATACATTATCTAATTAACTTTTTCTGTTATTTGTGCCTTCCTGTGTGTGGTTGATGTCTTTCATTCCAGTACATTAAAGCTAGCTAGGCATATAGCTGCTATGTATTTTCATTGTACATCAACACATAATGAAAAGTTGTCAACAGTGCAACAAAAAGTTGTGCTGTGGTGGACATTTCCCTTTTAATAGGTATTAATAATGATTGATTTTTATTGTTGGCATGTCTTCTTGTCTACTTATCCTTCAGTTAGACTAGCTGGCAGCATTATTATAGCTGTCCACAAAAGCTAATTGTGATATTGATTATAATGTGCACCTTGGCGAAACAATGGAGTTCCATTTCTATTAAATTTACTGGATATATTCCATTGCAAATACATTTTCATAGTGAATTAATAACGTGACAACTAATAGATATATCATAAACATTGCTATTTAAGTTTGAAATAATTAGCCCGGAGACCACATTGGTAATTATTCTCATCCAATATTCCTATAGCTCTGTTCTTCTCTAGAGATAGAGGTTTCGTTTGTGAGGATTAATCACTATACTTACGCCTGTGGTCTAATACAGTAGATATTAAATCGTTATAATACTTCTTCAATCACTGATGTCGAGAGCTCGTTTAGAGTTGAAAGTAGTTTCTATTTTGTAATAAGCCATTGGTCTCCATTATAGGCAGATTTGGAATCTCATTATCTCTCACTGCATAAAGGGAACCACTTCTAAGCATTTCCTCTGCTTTTTTATGTGGGCTATGTTAACATGCTATGCATCTCATTTTATGTGCCATGACATTTCCCCCCTTAACATTATTTTGAATCACTGTATTAGAGAAGAAAAATCTTATTTTCCAAATAACTTGTCAATATCAAAGGTGTTTGTTAATCAACTTAAAATTTTAAAACAAATGCAATCAGTCTCAAAATTGTGTTAGCTTCTTACTGTTAAAAGAAAAATTTTACTTGATATGAGTATTTTATTGAGTAAGAACCAAACCATTTGAGAACAGGGGCACTTCAAACTCAAAACTGGTATGAAACTCAGAAGCATTATGTTACAGGATGGCTTATAAAATGAAAATGAGGAAGTTGTTTAACCTTTACAAGATTGGTTATTACAAAGGAGGTTTCTGAGCAGCAGGGGATTAGTTAAAAGTGATCCTCTTGTACCATTTTAAGAAGATGACTTAAGTCCTCTTTACAATTATAAGAAACACTTACAAGAAATAACCTAAGTTAATTTTCTTTCATGTTCATGGAATAAACTAGATTTGGTTTTGCTTATGTGGCTTTACCTGGTTATATATACTTGGTGGTATTTTCAAGTCTAGTCTCCATTTAATTAATTAATTAATTAATCAATTTATATTGTAATATGCTATGTGCTTTTTGTTTCCTCACTTATCTGGAGGATCTAGAGGGAAACAACTTATGACATCGTCTTTCCTAATTACAATGGTTCAAAGATCAAAGCAATTCTCAGTAATTATGAAAATTAGATTTTTAAGCACAAATTACAGGTTTTTTTTAAAGAACCTCTTTTCATTGAATGCTATAATGTTAATGATATTCTAGTGGTTTTTCTAGGAAAAAATGTTTTGTATATATGTCTCTTAACACTAGTGATGAATTTTTATTTGTAAACTTTTTAATTTACTGAGATGCTTTGAAGAAAATAAAATATTTTCTGTTGGGGTTACTTTTGTGTCAAAGTAGAACATAATCCACACATGAAGATAGTAAAAAAGTTTTCTTCACATCTTAGATTAGAACCTATATTTGGTATTCTCATTTGCATAGAAATATTACTGAAGTGAATCCATAGATTTTACTAAATGATATTGAAATCTGGATAACAAAAGTAACATTTTAGATCTGAAACTTCATTTTGATTTATGAGAATATGCCATTTTAATATTCTTTCTATTCCTCCTCAAATATTATGGTATGCTCTCTCTGTTTTATCTTTTTTTGTTTTATCCCAGAGTAACATTGCCAACTGAGAGCAAAGGCAATGAAATCCATCCATACCAGAGAAAATTTATGTATCCAAAGATTTCATCAAACTCTCAAAGGGTATCATGACTCCACAAAATGTAAAAGCTGCTACTCCAGATGGTATATAGAATTTTGTGTATGATTTAGGGGTTTACTTACTTAGCAGAGCCCATTTATATTTAAGTATACTTTTATTTTGTCACATGAAATTTTCCAGCATTCAGTCATCCATATAAAAACTCAAAATTATAACATGATTTTTCTTACAGACTGGAAAGAGGATTGTGTTTAACCTTCAGTTTAGAATCCTCTTTAAACAGCTATTGATTATTAACAGCTTGTCACTCCTCCAAAAATAGCAGGTCACTGCTGAGCAGTGAGAGAGTTCATACAACTTCCAAGGTCATCAGTTGTGGGTCTTTTTCTTGAAGGTGCGGAAATAATGCAGTAAAATGTGCATCATCAAAAAGATGATGGTATTAACAAAATTTTAATTTAAAACAGTTTAGTATGAAGACCTTTATTCAGGGGGAAATTAATTTTAACTAACTTCTGTATATTTTATTCTGTTAAGCTACACTACAAGTCTTTGTTGATTCCTCTATCCTCAGTTTCAGTGGGAGAGAAATTCTCATTGTTCACCCTTAATGTATTTTGTGCCTAGTATTCTCGCTGAAAGTCTTTGTTTCCATGGTTATACCCACAATACCTGTAGGGTATCCCTGTCATTTTTCTTCAGATTGTAAAATGCTTTTCTTCCATTATAAAATTTATATTCAGTCTCTAATTCTGTCTAGTTCTCAATCTGTCTTCAACTATTCACACTGGAGTTTCTTGAAGAAGTAATTTATTATCTTTATCTCTAATTTTTCTCCCCATTCACTCCTCAAATTAGCTGAGCAAGAGAGCCTTAAAGATACCCTCATCACGTGTAAACTTTAGATAAGCGACTTCCTGGCTTTGTGCCGTTAATTTTCTTCTTCTTATTTCAGAAAAATTGCAATTGTCTATTCTTTCTGTCCCCTTTGAGTTGTAAAGGAGTACTTACCAGTTTTACCCTCAAGGATGTCTTTCTCAAAAATCTGAGTCATCCTTTGAAATATAATCATCAAGGAAGATAGGACCCCTATCTGCCAGTTTCTGTGAAAGAGTAGGGACCTAACTTTGATAGGCACCTTGTTCCAAGTTGTAAAACAACTTCCAGTTATGGAGATAGGAGAAATTTTACTTTTTCTGTGGGCAAAGCCAATCAGCAAAGTCAAGTAGCGGGTACACCCCATTTCTTGAAACTTTCCAGCACTTTGTTTCAGTGTGATTGATCTCAGATTGAGTCTCAGCTTTCTCTCTTACTGTAATAGCCTTGAATAAAGTCTTCCTGGTCTATTTAACTTTGTCCAGTAAATTTTTGCTTGATACAGTATAATCTATTTTCTTCCCCAAATACTTCTCTTTTTCTTCTTCTACTAAGATCTCAAATTTTCTCATGATGAATACCAACTTTTAAAAAACTTTTCATTATTTGACATTTCTAAAACTTTAATACTAATAACCATAACTTTCTTCTTAATATATCAAAGCTATTTTACCTTTCTGTAGCCTTTTCATGACTGTTGATAATCCGTACATATTTCTCTTACATTTTTTCTCTGTACATCTCTCTTTAATTTCAAATATATTTCAATTTCCAAATACATGCTTATGGCTCTGAAAGTATTCTTTAGGCCATACTGCACTAGACCATATTTTTGGCTGTTTCATGTATCTGCATCTCATGCCTCATAAGCATCTCAGAACCTTAATTTATCTTAGAACCCCACCTTGCTGCTTTTTCAGTGTTCTTTTACTGGTTGAGTGCACAGCTCTCCACACTGTAGTCAAACCAATAACTTGGACATTGATGTAAAGCACATTCATTCATTTATTTTTTTAAATATGAGGGAGATATCTAATACATTTTGAGGAATAAAATAACATGTGGATAATATTTTTACAAAATCTCGTTGATTTTACCTGACTTTATATCTCCCTTTGAATGATGGCCAGGGATTAAGAGGTAGACAGATGAGTACAGCTTAAAAAAATTAGAATAAGGAGCGAAAGTCTGATAATTTGGTGATGATTGGTCGCATTTTGAACTATTAAGAGCCTAGCTCAAAATGTGATAATGATTAGTTTATAACAACATTTCACTTTATTAATGGGTGCAGTATACTCAATACCAGGGCAACATTTTCCTTAGAAATTCAGATAATAAACATTTTAGGTTTTGTGTGTCAAGAGGCATACCTGAGAATATTTTTAATTGGTCTTTATAGCATAATTTAAAATGTGATTATATAAAAGTATAAAAAAGCACTTTAATCCCACAGTCATGTAAAAGCAGGCAGGAGCCAGATTTAGCCCAATGGCCATAATTTGCAAACCCATGCTCTGTAACATACTATAAAACAGAGTATCAAATTTATGGTGCAATGAACCTGACTTTTTAAAAGTCCCAAATTATATCCCATGCAACTGCCAACTATGCTGTGTGTTGTGTGATGTGTGTGTGTGGTGTGTGTGTGTGTGTGTTGCCCATGTTAAGAATTTTTATTAGGACACAGTAATTTTAATACATATAGCTTAAGTATTCTTCTCAGAGTTATCGTTTCTTCATAGGTGTAATTGGTAAAGAATAAGTAATTACTTAAACATTTTTCCTGCATTGCATGTGAACAACTGATCAGTAGATGGAAATGAGTTGCATTCATTATTTTTGTCATGAAGAAGGAGGAGGTGTTAATCAACTTGGTAGATGCTACGAAAAAATGGCCACATTTGGGTTGATCACAAGATCACCTTATTTATTATATAAATGTCAGTCAGAAGGAGTGTTTATAAGTCATCTGTGTTAGTATCTTTCTAGCTATAAGAAACTCAGACATGCTTTTTTTTTTTTTCTTCAGTTGATGGGGTTTTATTGTTAAGATATCTTGGGGAGCAAGGGAAGAGCTGGAACTTTGTTTAGCCTTGTTGAGGGTAAATCAATACCTCTTGCAGTTTGTCCGCAGCTGTGACGATGCAGCAGGAATTTGAGTTCTGCTTTGATTTGGCTCCTCCTGTCAGCTTTCCACCTGTCCTGCCTGCTACTTTCTACTTTGACTTCCTCTCTCTATTTTCTGATTTATTGTGATTTTTCATTCCACAGAGATTTTGCTTACTTTTTTCTTACTGAATGTATGCGTGTTTTATTTTTAAAATTGCTAATGTTGGCAGCTTCTGAAGAATCTCTAATCAAGAAGGTAGACATACTTCCTAAGTGCTAAGGAATTGGGGTCTGGTTTGAGAGTTTGACCCATTTCCTCTCTTCCAAACCATGTGTTTTGGAATGGATTTTCCTTTTCAGAGGCAGTCAAAATTGGTTTATACTGGAAACACTGTTGGAAATAAGAGGGTAGTTGAAACTTTGAACCAGAACAAACAAACAAACAAAAAATACATTATGATTTGAATACTGTTCCCATCAAGGGAAAGTTATATCTGATTTGTGGGCTTGACAATCATAGATGCTCTAAGAATTTATTCATTTGCCACACTGTTTGCTTGTTGCATATCTACCATTTAGTTAAAAAGGAAACATAGAGGCTAGATATTCCTGATTGAATTTAACCAGTATCTTTAGATCCATTTTGCTACTTCGAGTAACCATTCGAAATGGCTTTTGGCCACATAATAGGTCAGTCCAAGCATATCAGATGATTGATCCAATAATCATTTATAAATAAAAGGAAACAGCTGCACTCAGGGCAGCAGCGAAATACTGCATTTGGCTGTTGCCATACAGCACAGATGACACTTGTGGAACAAGAATTTAAATATTTTTTTACTATTCAGACAACGAAGAGCCTAAACTACTCGTAATACTCATATATTAACAAATGACAACATTAAATCAGAGATTAAGAAATTAAGAGATTAAGACAATAGAACAGTAGAGAACATTGGCAAACAGAAGAGAGCAACCAAAGTTTAATTTATACCGAAGGAAGCTTTGCAGGAATGCTAGCTCACAGCTGCCAACTCATTTGATTTTTGGCAATTAAAGCTAAAACCCAGAATTTATTGTTCCAAAGCATTTTGGGTTGAATCGTCCCCCACTCATCCCTGACCCAAATTTATGTGTTGAGTTCTCATACCCAGTACCTCAGAATGTGACCTTATTTTATTAGGAAGTAGGGTCTTACAGAGGTAATCAAGTTAAAATAAGGTCATTAGGGTGGGCCCTAATCTAAATGATTAATATCTCATAAAAAGGGAAATTTAGGCATTCAGGAAATGATATGAAAAGACAAGCAAAGAGCCATCTTTAAGCAGGGAGAGAGGCCTGTAACAAATCTTCTGTACAGCCCTCAGGAGAAATCAACTCTACCAAATTCCTAACTTTGGACTTCTAGCCTTTCTGTGACACAGTAAATTTCTGTTGCTTAAGTCACACAATTTTAGTACTTTATTATAACAGTCCTATCTAGCATATGAAAGTCTCCTGATTTTAAAATATTGGCACCTATTGATTTAAAGTTGAAACCAAAACATATCTCCATCATTTTTTTCTTTTGACTCAGAATTACAGCCTGTTTATTTTAAACAATTTTACAATCAAAGGCAGTGGGGCAAGTGTACAGCCATTCTAGGCATGTAAAATGACAATTGAACACTAGGCAACGTGTGTATGTATTTGGGGTTTGTTTCAGCACTTTTTGTGTGTGTCATTGCTGGATAATAAACCTTGCTAATTATTACTATTTCTTCTTTATGTCTCAAATTCAATTTATCCAACAGAGACAGTTTAGGAGGTTGAAAAATCAACATACTGGATCAAATATTTTTATCAAAGTTTATTTATTTTTAAACAGACATCTCAGTGGCCCAATGCCAGTCTCTAGTTGAGCATTTACAGTCAGGGGAACGGGTCATGATGAATCACGCTGTGTTATTACCCACGAGTGGCTGTGGGTAATCATGCTTTCATAGAGTACTCTCTACAGTAGTTCAATTCACTGATAAATGCATGTAAGATTTGGGTCAAATAAGGCCTGTTCACAAATTTATAATCTTTACTCATTGAGCGTTAGTAGAGAGATAAGTGAAACTCCAAAAATGATATGGTCGGTCAAGTCCTATAATAACTTGGTTCATCAAAAATTCTTCTAAATCTGTAACAATAGAATAATCAGGTGAGTTTTGAATAGAGAATAGAATGCTCCAAAAATGATTTATCATTCTAACATAAATATTACTCTTAGCGCTATTTGACTTTGACTTAAATTCCAAATTATTTAACACCATAGCCTTGTTGGCTTGTTAGTTAAATGCAAATTGAAATAAACCAATCCATGCTGCTAGCAATTTTAAGTACTTCATACTCATAAATGAGCCTGTTGTTAAAATAACTGTTTTCTCTTAGTATTTTAGACTAAACTAGGTCATAAATCAGTGCGTATTTCATAAGGTAAGGTGTTTTCTCATTGCAGAAACTGTTAGAAAGAGATATGATCAAATCAGTTAGATCAAACATTGTTTCAAATGTTTATCTTAGTTTTCTTATCAGTGAAATTAACCAGTTGGCTATATAAGTTATAAAGGCCATTCTGACTCTTAGGACCAAGAAAAAAATTAACCATCAAAAACATAAGAAATGTAGTTTTTCACCCCTGGTTGTCTAAAATATGTTTTATTTGGTGGTTAGGAAAAGATTGTTATGGAAAACAAAACAATACTAATGTACATATCATGTTCTTTGATGTAGATTAGATTTTTTTCTTTACGGACTTTTTCGATAATGGCATAAATTTAGAGTATGTTCAAGGAAGGTGCAGCCTACTTTTCCCCCATTTGAAATTAGCATTTATTGAGCAGTTTTTTCGTTTTTGGTTTTTTTTTTTTTTTTTCTTTTCGAGTAAACTGCCCACAGACTTCAGCATATACCTCAGAAGACCCTGGTGTCAGGACAGGGACATGTCACTTGCAAAACAAAACCTTCTAAGTGTAACTACTATTTCTATCTGTTAATAAGAAGAGAACACCCTGAAATACATAGATCCCAACTCATGGCAGAGGCATTAGGAGGTCTTATGAGGATATGAGGGAATATTATACAATTTATTCTGTTTGAGGATACTGTTAACTTAGGAAACCCATAAAAAATGTGGTTCTGGAGATACAAACATACATGTTTTAGTTGTGATTAGCTAGAATGGAAAAACTCTGCTTTTAAAGAATGATGTCCCTCAATTTCTCTAGAGAGTTTCAGCAATGGAGAGTTTATATTCTGCTGGGTATAACCCATAGTGACAGACTCATAGTTTCTCTCCCAGTGCCCCCTGCTGATTTCTCTAAATAATATATAACCCCAAATTCTAAGCTGTGTATTTGCCATTAACTTTATAAGATGCCATATATCTGAGCAAGGGAAAAGAATAGGATTTAGACAGCATGATTTATTTTTGAGTTATACACAAGTCAGTTGTGATTAATATATGTGCAGCAGCTAGCTTTTAATATAAAATACAATTTAAACTTTAGAGATATATTCACCAAAGCATGATTGGCATTACATAGTTATTCCATTCAGGGAAGTATGCATTTACAGAGTACAGCAGATCACTTCTGAAAGTATATTGTAAACACCTGGACAATAAATTAAGTTGCTTTGCCCAATTTTTATAAACTTCTGTAATGCACATTGCCACAGTAATTTTTTTTTTCTTCAAGTGATAGATTAGTTGAAGATAAATATTAACCCTGTTGGATAATTGCTTTATTCCATTTACCAAGTTCCCTTGACAACTAGATTTTAGAAAATCCAAGCCATTTTCACAATAGGGCACATTAAAGCCCAGTAGCATCCTGAGTGATGACAGCATTACCCAGCAGTTATAACCATCAAGGGTATTGAGCTCTAACCATGGGGAATTCATTTGTCCACATGTAATGTGGACTACTTAACACTTTGCCAGATGACAACAGATAAGTGATGAGAGTTTTACTACAATTTACAACATATGTTGACACTAGACTCACTTTTATATTACTATTTCTAAACATTTTTCTTTCATGTGTGTTTGTTACTGAACAGATGATTTCAACTATACTGATTTTTCTTTGAAATACACAGAGAAACACTTAATAAAAAATAACATAAAACTCCAGGAAAAGTAATTTGTTACTGAGTTTTTTTTTTTTTTTTTTTTTTTTTTTTTTTTTTTACTGTGACTGTTAAACATCTATCTTATTCATGAGACCTTTTGCTTCTATGATTCATACTGTAAAGGTTGGTAGGAAGGGGTGTTTTCTGGGATTAATATGCATATCTTAAAGGATAAAAATCTCTATGATGTTTCCATAGAGAGTCTCCTCGGGAGCTTTTAGAAGATAGACTTGCTTTCCCCATCACTGATATTCTACTTCAGTGGATCTGGCAGAAGTAGACCTGAAAAAGCTGACCAGTCACATCCCCTTTCTCACAGTGATTCTGATAAAAATGCTCCTGAGAGGGTGAAAACAGAAAATATTAGAAGCAACAACACTAAACCTAATCAAATAATTTAGTTATTAATGTATTCTTACAACCGTTAATTTAATGGATAGTTATTAAATGCTTGCAATCAGTCACTCAGTATAGGTTTTTTATATTTTTGTTGGGAATGATCAAAAGGTATAGCTGCCTTATTCTTAGTATTTGTTTTTTGGACATTAACGTTGGTACACGATTAATTAAATTACAGACCTTATTGGAATTTTGCTAATTTTTCCACTAATAGCTTGTTTTTGTTTGTTTGTTTGTGGTTTCAGAAGGAAAGAATAGGACTATGTGGGGGAGTAGCTAACTTTTCATAAATTTTTTTTTCCTCTATCCAGGACTCATTATTTGAATGATCTTTTAAAACTGTTCTCTATATCTTCTTTATTTCCCAAACGATTAATTTTATTTTATTTATTTATTTATTTATTTAACTTTTTGACCCCCTTACTTATTTGTACCAACCCTAGTTTCCACCTATGGCAACCACTAATTTGATCTCTGTGTGTATATATACATATAGATAGATACACACATATATTTCAGAGTCTACTTAGAAGAATGATCATATGATATTCATCTTTATCTATTTGACTTGGTTCACTTAGCATAATGCCCTCAAGTTTCATCCATGTTATACAAAACTGCAAACTTTCATTTTTTTTATATGCCCGGATAATATTCCATTGTATATATATCCACCCAATTTCTTCGTCCATTCATCTATTGATGGACACTTAGATTGTTTCCACATCTTGGCTATTGTAAATAAAGCTGCATTGAACAAAGGGGTACATATATCTTTTCAAGTTAGTGTTTTCATTTTCATTGGCTAAATACCCAGAAGTGGAATCACTGGATCGTATGATAAGTCTAGATTTAATTTTTTTAGAAACCTCCATAACTGTTTTCTACAGTGGCCACACCAACTTACATACTACCAACAGGACACAGGCTTTCCTTTTCTCCACATGTTTGCCAACACTTTTTATTTTTTGTCTTTTTTATAATAGCCGTTCTAAATAGTATGAGGTGATATCTCATTGTGATTTTGATTTGCATTTCCCTGATGATCAGTGATGATGAGCATCTTTTCATATACCATATGCATGTTTTCTGTGGAAAAACATATCTACTCTTTTGTCCCTTTTCAGACCTATCATTTGTAAGTATTTTCTCTAGTTTATTAGATTGCCATTTTGTTTTGTTGATGATTTCTTCTGCTTTACCGAAGATTTTTAGCTGGATATAGTCCCACTTGTTTATTTTTGCTTTTGTTGCTTTTGTCTTTGATGTCATATTCAAAGAATCATTGTGGGCAACTATGTCAACACCTAATCATTACCACCTATGATTTCTTCTAGGAGTTTTGTAATTTCCGATATCATGTTCAAGTCTAATCCATTTTTTTTTGTATGGTGTAAGATAGTGGTTCAGTTCCATTCTTTTGCGTGTGTCTGTCCAGTTTTTGTGACATAATTTATTGAGGAGACTCTGCTTTCCCCATTGTTTATTCTTGGCTCCTTTGTCATAAATTAATTGATCATATAGGCCTGGGTTTTTTTTCTGTTCTCTCTATTCTGTTCCATTGATCTCTGTTACTATTTATGCCAGTACCATACTGTCTTAATTCTTATACCTTTGTAATATAGTTTGAAATCAGGGAACATAATGCTTCCAGATTTGTTCTTTCTCAAGATTGCTTTGTCTACTGGGGTCTTTTTTGGTTTCATACAAATTTTAGGATTATTTTGTTCTATTTCTGTGAAAAATGCCTTTGTAATTTTGATAGTGATTGCATCACATCATTATTTTATGAAGTATGACATTTAAAAAATATTGATTCTTCCAGTACATGAACACAAAATATCTTTCCATTTATTTGTGACTTCTACTTTTTCATTAATGTCTTATAGTTTTTAATATACAGGTCTTTCATCTCCTATTTTATATTTTTTGATGCAATTGTAAATGGGATGATTTTTTTTTGAATTTCTCTATGATAGTTTAGTATTAGTGCAACAAATTTTCTCATATTGATTTTGTATCCTGAAAATTTACTGAATTTGTTTATTCTAACAGTTTTTGATGGAGTTTAGGGTTTTTTATATATAATAATGTTATCTGTAAATAGTGATGGTTTTACTTCTTCCTTTCTAATGTGGATGGTTTTTATTTCTTGTCTGATTGCTATGGCTAGGACTTCTAACACTAAGTTGAATAAAAGTGGTGACAGTGGACACCGTGATCTTACTCCTGACCTGGAGGAATACCTTTCAGCTTTTCACTGTTGTGTATGATGTTAGTCACTGGCTTGTCATATATGACTTTATTGCTTTAGAGTACATTCCTATTATACCCCTTTTTTTGAGAGTTTTTATCATTAAATTTTGTCAGTGCTTTTTCTGAATGTATTGAGATTATCATATGATTTTTATCTTTTATTTTGTTAACATGCTATATACATTAATTGATTTGATTATTGACTCAATCTCCTTACTCTTTATCGATCTCTTCAGATTTTCTATTTTATCATGATTCATTCTGGGTAGGTTGTATGTTTTTTAGGAATTTATCCATTTCTTCTAGTTGTCTTTGGCTTGAGATTTCTCTTTACTCTTTATTATAATAAAGGGAAACATAATAATCACCAGGATTTGTGTACTATAAGTGGTTCTACAGTGTTTTACATTTTTAAAAACCCTAAATTTATAGATACAGTATTTTAAAAGAGATTAAAGGTATGGTCCCCATGGATAGACTGGAAGATTTTATAATTTTCTTTATACAGGTAGAGATATCCTGAAGAACAGAAGAGAAAAACTTGGGCTATTTTTGCAAGCAAACAAATAATTTAAAAATATACAGAACAAAACAACCCAAAACTTACTAAATGTTATACTTTCCCAAATATATTAAAGAAAAAGGGATAAATTCTACTCATTTTTAATAAATTTTATTAATAATTCTAATCACAAAAATGTGTGCACTTATATAACTATAATTTTAATCAAGCATGTTTCCTCTCACCTGTGATTCAGGAAACTATTTTACACACCTATTAAATTACTTCTCTATTTTTTAAACTGGAAAATCTGTTTTTTTAAACTGGAAAATTTAACACGTTATTTCTTGTCAGAACATTAGAAAAAAATACCTATATGCAGAGACATGGAATATCCAACCTATTGTGTTTATTAAGGATATAAAAGCACTGGTGTGAGTTAATTGAGTCTATGATGAGTAATTAATACTAGTGGAAATGAGTTTGGCCATTTTCTTTCTGCACTGGGAAATTTAAACAATATTGTTGAGTAATATTGATACTGTATTTGTGCATTCATTAAAGTGCAAAAGCTTCTCATTTTAATTCCAAGGGCGTGGATTAGAAAAAAAAAGATTAGGTGTAAATACCCTGCAGCACAAATGTATTCATGGGTTGGATAAATTCTCTTTGAATCTAGTCAGATTTGCAAAGGAATTTTCATATGCTAATAGTTCCTCCTAAGATGATTTGACCATTTGGGAGAAGAGAACCAATACCTTGTTGAACATGAGCAAAATAACATCTGCTAGTAATTTTTCAATAAACAAAATTATTACATGGCATAATTTATGGAAGATAATTTGGCAATTGATTATTTGTCTTTTAGCTAGATAGCTGTAATAAGTGCCCATCCTCACTTTAACAGCTTTTGTGAGTTTTCTTCTACATCTTAAAAATAACAATTGTTTATCAAACCTGGAACCATAGTATTAAAGTTTCTTTTTAAAATGTCACTGTCTACCAGCACCAAATTTTGCAATATGTTGTTAATATTGCGCAAGCATAACTGAATTTATTTTAAGATACATTTGGGATGAAATACATATTTTTTAAGAGGAAATTGTAGGTAATACCTAAAATACAGTTATACAAACAGTACTTTTTCCAGAAAATGTCTTGGAGTACATGATTATAAAATCGTTATGAGGAAACTTATATGTTTAAAATAATGTTTTCTAAACCCAGTGCTACCTTCAAAATGTGTGGGGCTGCAGCTGTGGCAGTCTCTTTCCCTGTCCCCAGAGGGGAGATATTTTAATAATATTAAACTGACCAAGGTGATCTGAGAGTTGTTTCACACACACACACACACACACACACACACACACACACCCTTATTTATTTATTTATTCATTTATTTATTTATCTATTTGTTTATTTATTTATTTATTTTTGGGTTAAGGTAAGAATGTGAAACATATAAAGAAATAATGACGTGGCTACTATTGATATGCTTGCCTTTGCATCATTCAGTGGCCTAGATACTGGCACCAGACGTACTTCATGCTCGATTTTGCCTCCACCTGGGCTACATGTTCAATGCCATATCTAACCTTGTTAAAAATGACAGGATGAAATCTTTCTCAGAAGTAGCAACGTACATAAATCTTATTTCCTTCATCATTATCTAAAAGGCCCTAATTCTAAATGATACGGCAGGCAGCTGACCCTTTGATTTTAGTTTGTTACACCCTGAGCAGAGAACCCACCTATGCAGCGCTGAACTACTGACCTAAATAACTGTCAGGTGAAAAATGAATGTTATTTTAACCACTTAATTTTGTGACAATTTGTAACACAACAATAGCAAACTACTCCACTAGTAGAACAAGTTGTTTTTATACTGTTGATTTTTCAAACATTTCTCAGCTTTTTTTGATATATGTTCTGTATCCATTTTTAAATTATTTCCTGGTTTTCAAAACAAAAGCTATAAAAAAATAATGTTAGACATTAATATTATGTAACATTTTCAATCGTATGGCATTATAATATTTTAAGAAAATAGAATTTATCTCCACTTAAGCTCTTTTTTCTCCTGATTTTGATTTTTCAGCATTATCATGTAATTCTATGTCTCATATTTATTGTTTATTTTCAGTGTAAAGAATTCTTATGTTAGAGTTTTCAAGTGTTTTATATTTTGAAAATTATTACTGTTGAGAATGAGCTATTTTGTTTCAAGAATATCATTTCCAAAGAAAAACATTTTTCAATGTATACTTTCTAATATTTAATTTTCTTGACTAATTCTATTAGCTAAACACTTCAAAATAGTGTTCAGTGGCATTGAAATTTTATTTTACCATTGAATTGGCATGGTCAACATAGTTTATAAAGATTAGTTTGTCTTTGACACAGAATAAACTGGATAAAGAGAGGTTTAATGGCAGTAGGGAGAAATGTTAAGATATTTCAAAAGTTCATCATAGAGAGTAAAATGGAACAAAGAGGCATCACAAAGGTAAAATTAACAGAACTTGGGGAGTAATTGAAGTCATGGATGGAGAGAGATGATTTTGAGGTTTTACATATAGATGACTGTGTCATTGGTGATTTAATTACCAGATAACTGTCAAGAACATAGGATGTAGGAAATAAGTCAAATAATTTGGATATGGCTTTATTGATTTTATAATGCTGGAAGAACATCTAGGTGGAGGCAGTTTGACTGTTAGTCAATTAAATTAACCAAACATTTATTGATACTCTACCATGTAGAAGATATTGTCCTAGAAGTTACAGGGTTAAAACAAGTAAGCTGAAAGACATCAAAGAAGAGCTATAATTAACTTTTCTGGATAAAGATAAATGAGTTTAGGTGAAACACAGATGGGGAAGAGCAGATCTTATTTTGGAATGTTGAACCAATATACTGAAATGAAGTTGATATGGGAATATAGGTGGGAATAGATTAGAAGGGAAAGTTGGTTCAAATTTATGAGAAAATTAATTCTCAAACCAAGAGTTTGGCTCTTATTTAGGATCTGAGGAGATATAGACAGTTTTTGACTAAGGATATGGCCTCAGTCCTCACTGCATTGCTTCACATCTTCATCTTTTCTCATATGGATGACTTTAGTGTCTTCTCATCTATACCTCCATTGCATTCAAGCTCTATTTCATTCTCAATACAGAAAAATGGAGGAATTTTACCTTCCTAATGTAGAAAATCCAATACGTGTTCCTTCACATCTCAAAATTTTTTTTAGCTTTCCATTTCTTATAAAGTCTAAGTTTCGTAGTGCAGTACACAAGGTCATTTATGACCTCCCCTGTCTTCCTCTTGACTACTGCTTCCACTCTATACTTTGTATTTCAGTCATTCCAAATCTGTTTATTATGTTACTTCAAATATCCCTGTCCTTACAGGTATTTCTTCTGCCTAGAATACTTTCCTCTACCACTGTATTGCTTATTCAGGGAATGTGTATCAAAACTTCAAACCAATTTGATGATCATCTTCTTATGAGAACTTCTCTAACCTCCTCTCTTGCTCATGATTGCCTTATAGTAGTTTCCCCTTACTTGCAGAAGAAATGTTTCAAGATCCCCAGTGAATGCCTGAAACCAAAGATAGTACTGAACCCTATAAATACTATGTTTTCCTATACATACGTGCATACATACATACATACATACAGACAGACAGACATGCCTATGATAAAGTTTATAAATTAGGCACAATAAGAGTAAGAACGATAACTAATAATAAAATAGCACAATTAACAAACTAATAAGGTATATGAATGTGGTTTCTCTCAAAATATCTCCTTGTACTGTATTCACTCTTCTTCTCTGATGATGTAAGATAATACAATGCATATGTGATGAGATAAAACGAGGTGAACGATGCAGGTAGTGTGTTGTAGCATTAGGCTACTATAGAGTTACTTGAACACCAGCAATGTGATACTCAACAGTCAATCTGTTAACCTAGACAGCTACTAAGTGATTGGCAGATAGCGTATACAGTGTGGATATCCTGGACAAAGGGATGATTCTTGGGGTGGTAGTGGAGGGGGGAGATGGAACAGGACAGTTTTAAATTTCATCACATTACTCAGAACAGTGCATGATTTCAAACTTAAGAATTGTTTAATGTGAAATTTTCCACTTAATATTTTCAGACTTTGGTTGACCACGGGCAACCAAAACCCTAGAAACTGAAATCGTGAATAAGAACTACTGTACTCATCTATACTACTATTGCTTTGTGTGCACCCTTCACTTATTGGAGTTAAAATATTGGTTGTTCAAATCCCTTCTCCATTAGACGGGCATTCTTGAAGACATGGCTCGTGTTATATTTTAATGTTTTCATTAAATATTTAGTGTGAGATTTTTCACTCCAGCATTTACTTTACCAGAAATCCTAGGCTCAGACAGGTCCTCATTAAGTCACTAAGTAGGTGTTATTGTAGACAGATCCACGTTAATTGTCCGAATTGCTGTTTCTCTAGATTCTAAACATACTTCTAAACTGGAAAAAAAGAAAAAAAAAGATACACTCATTTGCAAGCATAGGAGACTAAGAACTTATCTAAAAATCAGTGCAGAGATCAGTTCATTCTTGGAGGCTAGGGGGTATTTTCATATCTTTTAACTAAAAAGGCGTTTTACTCTATGTCTACAGAAATTTCTAGAAAAAAAATGCACTCTATTATTTCTTTAATCAAATGCTCCCTTGTAGGCTTGCATCACAGTTTGTTCCAGTCTCAATTTTGGACCTTCCTCTACTAGTGCATTTATAGAACTAGGACATCTGCTAGTTCTTGGACACTCGGGCCCATGCAGGAGCCAGCTGCAGTATACAGTATTTATTTGAACAGCTGTTTGATTTGTAAGTTTTAAAAAGTTTTTCCTCTAAAGGTATGATTTGATTTCTGTTTTCCTTTTTTTGGTCATTGATTTACTGTCCATATAAGTTTTTAAGAATAAGAACAGTGAGAAATCTCTAAAACAGTGGCATCCACCCTATACATAGATTGAGGAAAGGGAAGGCATAGCATTGTTTTATGTTCTGGAAGGCACTTATTAAAATATTCAACTTAAAAAAGAAAAAAAAATCAGAGTATTTTATTTATACAAATATATATTAGTTGATGAACCGGTAAATTTGATATAGAATATGCATGGCTAAATGGCGGTCGGAATTGAGATGTGCTGTAAGTGTAAAAGGCATGTTAGATATTGGCGACTTAGTATAAATAAAAAGAATGTAAAGTAGCTTAACAATCTTTAGAGTGACCTCTATCGGCTGCAAGCCTGCTGCAGGTAGTAGCACATGCATAAAGATGTCTGTAGAAATCTACTGTGTTAATGTTGAATCAATTTTGAAGTCAAGTGGTTTCCAGCAAAATAACCCAATTGAAAGACCTAGATCATCATGGAAAGTAGAGACCCTTTTATCCCTTTCAATTCTGCATATACAACAAGCCAACTGAATCATCCTTCCAAGCTTGAGCTCCTTTCTAGTTTTTCACACCCCTTAGCATGACCTTGAGTTGGAGCAGTAATAAAGAGCAGTAACTAGTTAAATTGTGAGGTCTGAAAGTGCTGAAAAAACAGCTTCTTACATAAACAGTCAGGGATTAACTCAGACTTTGAGATTATCTAGTAAATCAGTGTTGTTTGATAATGATCTACTTTGGTTGCTTTGTGTTGCACAAAGTCATGAGTTTGTTTTATGATGCAAGGACTGCTGACAGTCCGACACAGACATGCTTTCAAATCGGACTTGTGTCTTTCTGGTGTAAAATGACCTTGCAGCACAGTTGATGGACTTCCCCTGCCCTCCAAAGCCAGGATCATAGCAGTGTCCACTTGAATGGCAAATTGTGATAAAGTAGTGGGAGCAAAATTGCATAGCATAATCACTGCAATTTTTTATTGAATTGAGCCCTTTGCTCTTTCTTTTGACAGAACAGTTTATTGGATGTGTGTGTGGAAAACAAAGGCAATAAAGAAAAATACCCTTTCTGTCTCTCTCTCTCTCTCTCTCTCTTTTTTTTTTTTTCTTGCCTGAGAATAGAATAGAGAGAAAATGCGTCTACTTCCAGAATACATTCTTAAGTGGAAGAACATTTTCTGGTAAAATCAGACTCTTTACAAATAAACTGTGCCGCTCAAGGGCAATTCAGTGACTGATGAGGCTTCTATCTGGCAATCCAGTCAGCTTGAACAATGGAAGATTTTTGTGTCTTTTATTCCTGGAAAATGGAGAAATATTACCAGCTAGTAATTTTTTCTTTAAAAAGTAGAAAGATGATTTTAATAGATGACTAATGTTTTATTTTACACATTCAGTAATAAAAATTCTGTCAGCTGCAGGTTAAAGTTTTATAATGAACATGATTTAATCAAAACTCAATTGTTCAGAATCTAAGGTCAATCTGACACTGGGAGTGTCTTGGTTTGAATCAGAGATTTGGCATTGATGCCATTTGGAGTATTTGGAATGAGACTTCCTAGCTTTTCTTATCACTCTTGAACTTTGGAAATAAAATCCTGAGATTTTTTTGTTTCATAGATCCTTCATTTTTATTATTTTATTTTATTTTATTTTATTATTTATTTATTTTATTTTATATTTTAGATCCTTCATTTTAAAACAAGAACACTGGTATTTATTACAAAATATTTTGGTAAAATGCATTAATAAAACAAAAGTCTCAATTTTCAGACATCGTATTTCATTATTTGGTTTTGTTACTACCTATTCCAAAAGATTATTAATTCTGATATAATTGACATTTTTATTTATACTGTACTTTCAGCTCATTCTATTTATGAAGCCTAGGCTTCTGTCATATATTTGAAATAATCTTGAAAAAAGAATAAAATTAGAATGAACATCGAATGTCTTAGGACTTCTATCTTTTGTAAATTTTATTTTCTCCTAATATTTTTGATAACAAAATTTAAAAACTTATTTTAGAATTACATATATTGTTCTGTAATACTAAATACGTTGATCATATTAGCTGATTTTTTAAAAGTTACTTAGCATAAATATCATTTCATAAAGGAGCTTGTTCTATAGGCAAGGACTATAAATCATACTACACTTCAAGCTTGGCAAAGTCTTAGTAAATATATGTTAGAGAAAAATTCCTTATTTGGCAGAAAAACTTGAAAAGGCTAGCAGATACTTATTCTTACCTGTTCTCTAAGAATTTCCTATTATCCATTTGGACTCCCATTATTATTGATAAATATTAAATGCAAATTAATAAGATGTTTCCTCAAAGAAAATTGGACTCACAGCAGCAGGGGCTATTAAGAAACTGAAGTTTAGCCCCTCTCAAATACCTATTAGCTGTCTCCCACATTTCTCTTTTATTGGCACTACAATATATATTTGAAAGTTGAATCAAAACAGTTTATTAAGTACTGACCAAAAATTAAGAATTTAAAAAGGGAAGGGCAATAAAAAGGGAAGAAGATGAATTTTATTTCTCTCCTTCTCTGCCTCCACCCCCAAAGCTTTTGACTTTATATATTTATATGGTTTTCACAATTTTATCGTTCAGTCTCTAGAACTAAGAATTTTTATTTAGGGCTACAAATGCTATGGTAAATTACAACATTTTAGGTTATCTCTTTTAGTGATCTATGTGTTTAATTCAGTTAAATGAGTAATATATATGTAGAAAAGAATTGAATGGTATTATTAAGAGTTCATAAAAGATAATGTATAATCAATTACTCAGAAAATGATGGGAATCACATTATATAAAGAAATCAAAATACAAGCATTATATCTGCTTTACTATTTAAAAGTTACTTAGCATAAATATCATTTTAAAATGAAGGATCTAAAATATAAAATAAATAAAATAATAAAATAAAATAAAGATAGTATATTACTATCACTTTTATTAGGTACCTTATTTTGTTTCCTAGATCCAAATTTTTTTAAGGTACACATTTTACAAATAAAAGGAGAGCACTTTCCATGTGAAGTATACAACCAAAATTTTTAAATAGCCTATTAAACACAATAAAAGTAAAATTAATTTTATCATTTCAATTATTTCCCTATCAAATAGTCATTTTGTACCTTTTTGTACCACCATTTGGTGTATTAAAACTCCCTATTAGCTTAAAAGTTCTAATTTGAAAAATAAGTACTAATTGATCATTTTTTCTTAATCCCTCACATCTTTTATTGTAAATCAATGTTAATGGAGAGGAAACTATGATTTTTTGCTAGTAGCATGCCTTTTTTTTTTTTTTTAATCAAAGATTCCAGTTCCGATGGCCCACATGATGTAGGATCTTATTCTTCTGGTAGTTCCCCTCCCCCCCCCACGCCCCCCTCAATTTTGTCCTTGGGCTAGCTCTCTAGCTTCTTTACATCACTGAAGCATGTTTTCTTTCCTGGTAGCTCAGTTGCATTCTCAGCCTGGAAGGTGCAGTTGCTGCAAATGCCCCTGCTGCTACTGTTTTGGCATTGATGGGTTCCTGCTGTTTTGGCATAAATGTTACATGTATGCGCTGAGAATAGTTTTCTTGGCATTTGGGACAACTGTTATCATGAATATAATGAATTCAGGAGCCAGAGTGTGTTTTGCACTGTGTATTCTATTTTCTGTTTTTCTTTCATTGTCTATTGTTATGGTGCCTCAAATAAGCATGATTTATTTTCACCGTTTTATTTATAGAGCACAATGTACTTTCAAGTACGCATCCAGCCATACTTTGTTTTCCAGTTTATATTTGTCACTATTTTACTGGTTTTGTTCCTGTTTAGATTTCTTCTTTAGAGGACTTATGTGCTGTTGAAAAACTCACCCTTTGGGGAAAGACGTACATGCTTTTTATACTAAGCTCTATTCCTTAGTCCGTAATACTGGAAAACTTATTCCCCACCTTAAATCGTAGTTTCACCTAATCTAAATGACAATAATAGTATCTTCTTTGTAAAATTATCTTGATGATTAAATTAAATAATACACCAATATGTGCAGCACAGGGAAGATGTTGAACAAATTTTACCATCTCTTCTATGCAATGACCTCATTAAAATTTTCAAATTAATGAGTGATGAGGAGAGAATAAGGCTTATTTAAGTTTGTCCTCATTTCAGTAAATAAATTCTGTATAGCCCTGTTCTTCTAAACTGATTGTCAAGTTCTTCAGCAAAAGCTGAATAAATACCCAGTCCTCTGTCAAAGAGTGTTTGAAGTTATAAAAGTAGAATTTGCCTAAAGTAGGTTTGAATTTGACCAAGACAAAACTGGTATTATTCTTACAGTGAACACTTTCCTTCACAGCACACTTTCAAAGAAACCGAGAGATCTCTCCTACCAGAAAATATATTCTTCCAATAAATATTCCTCATTTTCAGTCATTCTCTAACATTTGAGGAACACATAATTGGCACAGGCAAGATTGGATGACCCATGCTAGAACTAGCAGGTCGAAAATAAACAAGCACGAAACATTTGCAGAATCTCCAGGTGTCCTCCCTCTAAGTTTTATTCCATAACTAAAAAGCGGAAATAGTAACTGTAGACTAGAGTCTTGGCAAACAGCACTTCAACCAAGTTATTGAGGTTATACCAGTAATACGTATCGACCTCATGTACTCTCTGATACGATGCACTGAGAAGGACAGCACCTCTGCGTGATTCTTCTCAATGATGCAAAAGCTGAGTCTAGTCATGAGAAAACATCAGACACTCTAAACTGAAGGACATTCTAAAAAATAGCTGAATAGGACACTTCTGAAGTGTCCTGAGAGACAAGGGATAACTGGGGAAATCAAAGATAGGAGGAGACTAAAGAAACCTGAGAATTAAACCCTATGTGGGATCTTAAATTGGATCCTGGAACATAAAAAAATAAAAAAAATCACAGAAAAAATATATAAAACCTGAATATGTTTAGTATATTAGTTAAAAGGATTATACCAAAGTTAATTTCTTAGTTTTGATAAATATTCTATGTTTAAGTGAATTGTTAACATAATGAGAAACTGAATGAAGGATCTTCTCGGTATATAATCTCTACTACTTTCTAAACTTAGGTGAATCTAAAATGATCACAAAGTAAGTTTTAAAAATTTGGACGTTTTCATATTGAGCTGGTAAAGCAGAATATATTGATTAAGGTCAATAAATTCAGTTTTCTTTAATCATATCCCAATTCACTGTTCTGTCCCTTTTTTTCACTGTGTTTTCCTAATCTGCTTATCTGTATTTCCTAGAAATAGCTTTGCTTCACATTGTTACTCTTATCAATGTACACTGGACTCCTGAAGTTTGCAGAGAAATATTTGAGTAACATTATTCCCAAGGACCATATAATTTTTATTCTTGAAAGTTTAATAAATATGAAGTGTGTCATGTAATTTTAATGCTATTCAAAAACATTTCGTTTCTAGGAAAATTGCAAAGATACAAAACAGTACCTGAGGTGCTATTATGAGAATCAATTTGAATTTTTAAATTTTTGCTTCATATTGGAGTGAAGGGAGTATAGGGGAGATGCTACCTTTTTTCTAGAAAAAGAATCTTCTGACCTCAGAATTATATCAGAGAAGTAAAATGAGTCATATGCGAGGAGCTGAGGTGATTTTTTTTGAACTATTTCTTTGCAATAAAAAAGTTTCATTCAAATAGAACCTTATTTTTTATGGTTCATACATATTTGTTACTTTACTTTTCCCTTAGCACGATTTTTGTCATTTTGCATTTTTATCTGAGCTTTCCACTAGGATGTGGAAAACAACCACTGCAATAATTTAAGCTACAAACACACACTCGTATCAGATTTTGTGTATATTGAGTTAATGAAATTTGTTTTTAGTTTGTATTTCTTATTGCCTATTTTGAAAATTTTTGCCTACCCCAGAGTGGCAAAGATATTTCTGTTTTCTTTAGGAATTTGTATAATTTTAACTTTTACATTTGGGTCTGTAATTCACTTTGATTTAATTTTTGTATGTGATAGAATTAAAGGTCAATATTATTTTTACCTTGTAGGATAACCAATTCTTCCAGCTCCTTTTGTTGAAAAGGCTATTATTTTCCCTACTGAATTGTTTTGGTACTTTTGAAAATCATATGGCCATGCATGTGTTGGTCCTTTTTTGGATATCTGATGCCCCTAAACTTTTTAGCCTTTTGCCAATCCCAGACAATGTAGATTCCTGAAGAAAGATATATAGTAATTTTTTCAATCAAGTAGTATAAGACCTCTTTGTCTTTTTTTAGAAAAAGAATTGGCCTGTCTCTTCTAGACCTTTTGCATTCCCATATATATTTTAGAATTATCTTGTCGATTTCTAAAAAAAAATAAAATAAAAAATAAAAATAAAAATGCCTGTTGTATTTTTGGCTGAGATTGTGTTGAATATACACATACATTTGGAGAGAATTTACAACAATAATGTTGGGTCTTCCTGTTTGTGAACATGGTGTGTATGTGTATACACATAGTATGCGTATATAGTATATGTATAGTATATGTATATGGTATATATGTAGTATATTACATTACTACTGTATATAATATGTATAGTATATATAGTATATTATCACACAATATACTATAGATATTATATACAAAATACTGTATATACTATATACAATATTATATTTAGTATATATAATGTAATATATATAGTATACTATAGTATAGATAATATATAGTATACAATATATAATCTCTATTTAGAACTTAAGTTCTTAAAACATATATTTGAGAAAATATCTGAGTAAATTTAACAGAAGCTTATATCAAGCAAATTGTCAAGCTATGTCCCCATGTCTTTGGCATTTTATAATTATAAAAAAATGTTGCATTAAAATTTATTATGCCAGGGAGAAAATGTTTTCCAAAAAAGAGAAAAGAATGGGTAAAATTGGTTCATCATAGAGATTAGGCCTGAAAAGAACTAGGAAACAAGGAAGTTATAGTTCTCAGAACCTAACCCTAAACTGCATTTTGGTCTTTCATCCCAAGGACTTCCCTATTTATATCTTGTCACACATAAGTTTACTCAAGATCTTCCTGAAGTTCTTTTATTTTTCTCTATCTATATATACCTTTTTTCCCCCATGGCATATATGGAAAATCTACCTCTTCTCGATCTATTTAAATAGGGCTTCTAGGTCCATATTACATTTAACCTTTCCTGACTTCTCTATTCTAAAGTTAATCTTTTTATTTCTATAATTGCATTAGCATATTATCCAGTGTCCTGGAATATGACTTTTCTGACTTGGAGCTGTGTGCTCATTTTTATTAGCTTGGTTATTCCGTAATACCTTTTTACTTAAGCAAGTTTGTTATATGCTGTCATATACATATATTTAATTGCAAAGACGGGAACAAAATAAGAATCAGGTAGGTCTTTTTAAAAATGTCATAGTTTTTGTTTCTCTCTCTATGGCAGACTGATCTTATGTCAATACTGATCATTTAGAATTGTCTGTCTGGGGTCCTGTACAGGGAAAACCTGAGAAGCCACATCTTCACTTGGTGTTTAAAAGTACTTAATTAGCAATGCCTACCAGGGGCTTGAGTGTGAGTCACCAGTATGTCAAACCTGCAATATGTTATTTGCCCAAAAGTGGGCCTATTCCTTCACTAATCCTCTAATTATAAACTAAGAGGATATTGTATGCCAATTATACTTCAATTACAAAGAAGAAAATAGTCTGTCCTAGAGCAAAGGTTCGCGAATTACTAGATTCTAGGTGTGAAGTCATTGTATGTCACTTAAAAATAATGGTAGGAAATATCTCTTTACTGGTCACAGTTTATTTTATAGTTAATACTTGCCTAATTAAAGAAACAAATTACCTATCTGAATAATAATTCTGACAAGTAAAATATGTGATAAAGATGTCTGTGGATAACTATTAATTGCTTTGGCATATCTCCTAATTAGTGATTACTAATTTTAAATCTTATTCATTATTTCTGTTGTTAATAAGACTTAAAATTTAAATATATTTAAATACTGTTAAGGAGATTTGTCTCTTCATCTTATTATTATTCAAAACATTTTGGATTAAATATTCAATGATTTTCTCATTCTAAGTAAAACATTTTTATAGTTTGCTATTCAAATAAGGACAAGGGTATACTCTATAAAGTATTTCTTACTGTCACTTCTGTATAAAATTTAGCAAACTGCTGCATAGAAACTGCCTTTTATTTATGAATGCATGTTATTAGGAACAATGTACTTTTCAATCATGAAGGGCTTTTAGATCAGAGCTACAGTAAATTTTAAATTTTCTGTCAATTGGTTTTCACCAATATCAGTAAAGAAAATTTTCTGTTAAATGTTTTGATTCATTTTAAATCTCAGGTGCAAGAAAGCTGGGCAAGTCGGTCTACATGTATTTACTCTTTTAAAAACTTATATTTAGTGTGATTTAGCTCATTCTGCTATGATTTTTTTTCTTATATAAAATCTAATCTTTTAGGCACATTTTCTTATTTAATTTACTAAACTAAGATATGTTTATCAGTCTCTTTTTAGGTCTTCTGTTCTACTTTAACTGAAGTTTTAGCTAACATGGATTCCATTTATTACTTGATTAGTAATATATAGTTTACTTTTAAAATTCAGTACCCTTAATTTTAATACTTTTAATTCCATGAATGCTTTTACTTAACTGAATTTTCTCAAGGTTAACTCTATATTATGAAGTTTAAAGTTCTATGCTACAATTCTTCCTAGAATTGAACATAAATTCTACAATATTCTTAGAGATATTTATGGTGATATAGTCTCAACTGTAGCCATTTTTTTTTTAATGAATTCAAAAAACTTCATTGAATACTTTTTGGATTCCAGTCACTTTGTTGTATATTTGGGGGTATAAAAATGTATATAGTTGGTCTCTATCTCTCCTCTTTAAATATCTTATATCTACTTATATTCTAGGTGAGAAACAGGCATTTGGTTGTATTTTCCCATTGTAGAAAAAAACGAAGCAAGAGGATGGCCACAGCTGCTTTAATCTGTGATCCCCCTTCCAAAAGCCAATGATAGTTAATGTGGTTTGATGAGTATTAGCAGAGAGAATGAATTATCTTTCGTTTGCTCTTTAGATGACTATGGCATGCTCGTGTTTGATAATAGTATTTCTTTAACTGTGAAACTGAGATAGAAGATCTGAGTAGAAAAAGAGACAATTTAAAAGAGTCCCTGGTTTTTCTTAGGTGAGAGAAATCCTCCCCCGCCCCTCCCTTTGGAAAAGAGTACATATAAAGGAAAGCACACTTGCTCTTTGTGATAGCTGGTAACAGGAAATATTTTTGGAAATCTCAACCATTTAGTATGACTGTCCTATTTTCTTTAATCATGTTCCTAGGAGAAGCAGATTCTTGGGTAAAATTTCCATGCAGGGAATTTATTATGGAGTGCACTCAGCAATAACATCTATAAGAGTTTGGGGAAAGTAGGATTGAGCAGAGCCAGAAGTTGTACTGCAGATCTTTGCAGCCAATTTTAAGGAGAACTCTGGATCTGGGATGGCCCCTTAAAGGTGTCATAAATTAAGATAATAGGGATCATTGGATATGGGCTGTTCTTAGGAAGGAAGAATAACCTTTTGTGAGGCAGCTCCCTTCAGCAAAAGACTAATTCTGGGAAAAGATTCAGCTCTGAGCCATTAGCAGGCCAACACCCCCAGGTAGAGGAATGCATTCCTAGATCCAAAAGAGTAATGGACAGCACACCACAATATTCACTTCACCTACCTTTTTAAAGGTCTGTTTCCAATATTTATAACTATGATGGAGGACTTAGAACTGTACTTCAGTATTGTCCCTGTCTTCTACTAAGACAAATAATAAAATATATGAAATATATCATGAGTAAGACTTGTTTGTAACTTTAGCTACTCCTACCCCTTTGTTCATTCTTCCTATCCTATTTGCTTTTCTCTTAGTTAACCTCAAAAGTAGAGTAATGAAGTATATCAGCGAATAAAAAAGGATACCATACTTCAATACTTTTTTTTACAAATTATTTAAGCCAGTTTAGATATATACACAAGCATACATACATACATATATATGGCATTAAATATATATCCATTAAATAACACACAGTTATTGAATCCAGAGCTTGTTCTAGGAATTCGTTATAAGTGGTAATTAGAAAAATGTTGCCCGAATCATCCAAATTACAGCAGCACCTAACTGGAACTGGCAGACCTGATGCAGTTTTGTTTAACTTCTCATTGAAATACTCTTGAGGAACAAGAAAAATGATAACTCTGATAGCAAAGATAAACAGAAAACCGAATGTAAGATTCTGTTAAAAAATTGTTATTATTATTATTAATAAATGGAAGTGGATTAAGTGAAATCTACCCAGATTTGGAACATGATTTATCTTGGTTTCTTTTCTGTGAAACAAAATATGCTTTCACATTCCTTCTTCTCAAAATCTGTACCTTGTTTCAGAAACTTAGAGCACAAAGAAAACAGAGAACTTGTCACTTAATCTCTCTATAATGTTTGAGACTAATTTGTGAGGCAAATAGAGTCCTTGGTATTTTTCTTTCCATTTCCCCAACTATATCTGGTGAGAGACCACCAATCTCAGAAAATAATTTAAGAAACAAAAGGCTTATAAATAAAACTAGAGGAGATATCAGGCCCATAAATGATATCAATATATTCCAAGATATTATCAAGGAGGGATAAGGTTGTTAGATCTTAGATAACAGGAGGGTGTATTTCTCAGGATGATGGGAATACCTAGATGAGTATCTATGAGAAACAAGAAATATAGTGCAAATTCGAGCCATAGATTTTGACAGAGATGACAACACAAGTGATAGAAATAGACCAAGGCCAACTTTTTAAAAACTATTAACAAGATCAAATTATTGCTGAACAAAGAAAATAGAATGGTGTCTGAAAGTTCAAAGAATGACATACTTTGATAACAAATGCCTTAATAAGGAAAAATAGGAAGCAATTTGGTATTCTCAGTAGAGTAAAATAGAACTTGTCCTCTTGAAATGGAGATGAAAATGCATAAAGAATGACAAAAATGAGAATGAGAAAAGGACACAGAATCAAGAGAAAGGGAACACACACACACACACACCAAAAAAAAAAAAAAAAAAAAGAAAAAAGAAAAAAGAAACCTAATACCAGAAGTAAAATCCACACTGGAAGAATTTAAAAATAAAATTGATGCAATAGAAGTCATCTAGTAAAATGAAAACAAAACAACACCAACAAAAAACAGTCAAGAGAAACTATCCCAAACTGCAAAGAAATAACATAGGAGAGGAAAAATGATTGGCATGGAAAACAAGGAAAACAAAGACATTATGTGGATATATATAGCATTACTGAAGAAGGGCTTAGTAAAAATGAACACAAAATACAGTCACAGGAAAGAATAATACTCTACTGGGCTGAAGAAACACCTTTGCATGTAGGCAAAAAGCAACCTCTGTGTCTTAGACAAACAATAAAAAATACTCTAAACTGAAATGTTATGGCTATATTTTTTAACCAAAATAATTAAGAAATTCCTACATGATTCAAAGGAGTAAAAATGGTAAACTACAAAGAAACAAAACCAGGCTGGTCTCTGATTTCTCTTCTGCAATATTAAATGCCAGGAAATGATAGAGCAATGTATATACTTTTTAATAAAAAGGTTTGAAAAGCATAAAGAAAGCAAGAGACATTCATACATGCAAGCCCTGGTTTTAAAACAGGTTTAAAATATATATGTGTGCGTGTGTCTGTGTGTGTATACACACGCACACATATATATTCAAAAATGAGGAAATAATGGAAACAAGAACTCTCTTAAAATTTTATGCAGTTATCAAAAAGTTAGCAATATTATTTAAAAGAGATTATACTCTACAGCAGTGGACAAAAGATTTAATAAGAAGTTAAAACAATACAATATAAGTGGATATGTAAATGGCTTAAACTTATATAAAAATATATCTAGGTGATAAGATGAATCTCTAAGTCTATGCAACTCACAAGTCTAATACTTAACACAGTCTTCAAGACTATAAAATGAATAAAATTAAATTAATGAATGAAGATGTTCGTCCAGGAAGGCGAGACCCTGGTAAAGCTGAGCTTTGAGCTGGGCACCCAAAGAGTCACTCCCTAGGAATGAAAACAAGTAAGAAAGAGTATCCATCACTAAGACTAAAGCTCAACTGTGTTCAGTTTTTTTAATTCCTGATTGGATTAAGATGATTTGGAATGTCTGGTCCCCTAGATCCCTGGCAAAAACAAATTTAAATCCTTTAAAGAAAGATATTATCATTTAGATCCCAAATATTTTTACTTTTTTTGGTTAATTTTTAACATAGTGGGGAAATTCTCATATTTACTGGTGCGTATTCACCCCCTTATATTTGATTTACACCAATATACATATATACATACATATGCACATATATACATATATACATACATGTTGCTAGTAATCATTAACAGCTAGAAGTTATTTTTATTGTATTTATTGGATAATTTAAATAGTCAATTACTGATTTTATTCACCATCATTGTCCATGGGATGGACTCTGGAGAGACAGGGATGGGTAGATGCAGAGCTATGTTATCAGCATACAGTGGATAAAAGAAAATTTGAAAATGAACTTGTTTTTCTATAGAAAAACGTAGAATAAGAAAAGGGCTGAGATAGTCGTTCTTCCAATGAAGGAGCAGATTCCTTTCTGAGTAGCAAAGCTGATTTCTAGATTGACTGCAGGGTGAATCTAAACAATCTTTTTCAGAATAATCATGAAAGCTGGTTAGCTAATTTAATACATTATCTGTGTTGAACAATCTACATTTTCATCTATATCAAAAGACCAGAAAATAGATTTCTTAATGAAAAGATTTTAATTTTTGAGGTATTTCTGTTAGACCCTGCTGAGAAGCACATTCATTCTTTTGAACTTTTATATTATTTGATTTAATATGACTGCTGTATTCTTATTTTCAAGATTTCAAATAGCTTACTGTGAACTTTAGAAACCCTAATAAACCTACTATATTGGTGCTAACTCTTTCATTACTTATTTCATGTGTATAAACTGAAAATCAATTAATATTCCACTGATATTAAACTTTCCTCTCATCAAAAATCCAGTGATGCCATAATAGTTAAGTCAAATAAATGAGAGAAAAGTGCAAAAGATAATTCAAAACATTCATTCCTGTATCATACTATCAATTTATATTTTAAAGTACATTACCCACTAGGGTGCACTTGTTGAAGCAATTGTGTATTTTATGTTTGCTGTGTGGTCATTAAAACTTCTGTGTAAAATACCTAGGGATCTATAGGGAAATGTAGTTGTCACTCTGGTTCTTTTTAACTTTTTTCATTGGATGTGAGAAAATATTGTGTAATGGAAACAGCTGTCTAAATTGCCATTGGGGGACCATCCCCAAAGCTTGCTTTCTTGAGCAAAGGAAGCCATTGCAGGTGGCATTCACTCCAAGGATTTGTGCCTTAAAGAAATAAATGTCCAGAGTGAAATTAAATGATAAAGTGTGGTGAACTCCAGTAGTAACAAATGAGTAGAAATCACAATATGCTTTTAAGTAAATTTCTTTCCCCACCTTATTTAAAACAAGGAAGTCTAAAATTTAAAACTAAGAAAAATTAAGAAACCCTAAATTTAAAACTAAATGATTTTTTTTCCTATGGATATTATATTTTCACTTGTATTCCACTTAATATTATTTCACTTCAAAACACTAAAGTCAACAAATCCCATTATAATTTCTTAGTCATAATATTGGTAATCATTACTACGAGTTTATGGAAGTGATTTTAAAGATAAAGAGTAAAAAAGAAAAAGAAAATTGTAATAGCGAATTAACTCAAGCTTTTTCAATTTGTTTAAAATAGTTTATTTGTAAAAACCAATTTATAAATCTAAGAACATTGTTTCAATCTGCCAATATCTAGTTGTTGTTTTTTTGTTGTTGTTGTTGTTTTTTAGTATATCAGCTAGTTTTATGGTATTTTTCTGTTTTTTTTTTTCTGCTGATGTCTTTATCATGTCTTTTTTAAAACACTACTACTGCATAAACACTATATAAAATATTTAAGCTTGGTTTAAAACAGTCGATATGACTAATGTGATAGTTGATTCATTAAAAATAAGAGATATAACAACAGACTGGTGGTTGAAGCAGTGAATTATTGAAGGCTGTTAATGTGTGATTTAGCTTTCTGGTACTTGGTCATCTCTGTCCAGACAGCAATGTTTGCAAGCTTTCTAGGCCAGATGGTACAACAAAGAATTTTAGTGGTGGGGGGTGGGGTGGGGGGAAACCCCACAACAAAAACAGAAGCATTTGCTGTTTTATTCTTTTTTTTTGTTAATTTAATTAGAATAATGTAAATTCCATACTATTAAATGCTGATTAAATTTACTTAATCACAGATTGCAAATTTCTCCTTTTTTATCCCAGTAGAGTGGTTACATTAGGTGTAAAGATGCAGAAAACATTAGAGTATTCATAATTATCTGGTTTTTTTTTAATTAATTATTTATAGGCACACAAATTTAAGATAACGTTTAAATGAGTTTTAAGAGTTTTATCTCAACATTTTACCTGGTGTTTTTAAACTAATGAAATTTAGATATAAATGATAGCTAAGTAAATTGAATCCAGCTCTTTTGAGATTTCACTTGCCTCGTAGTCTAGAAAAAGAATGCTGAACTGAGATTCAGATGACTATTTTTCCTCACAACTCTGCTTTCAAATCCACTGCTCCTGTACCAATTATGTTATCAAATTATCAACAGAGATATTAAGTGTACCTAAAATTTTGTAAAGATGATAAGTTATGATGCAAAGATTGGAAATTCAGGATTTTAACATCTTAATTTTGAATATTATTAGAATGTACTATAGGTGACTTGTTTAAATAAAACTGTTTTTTTTAAATATGAAATTTACTTTCAATACTCAGTAATATTTAAAACATAATGATAAAGTGATTGTTGAAAGGCAGAATCTAAAATTCTTTTTGCTATCTATTTCAGTGAGCTTTTAAGTAAATTTCTTTCATTGATATAATTGTGATTTTTATCTAATATTTATATTTTAAAGAAATCTAAATTCAAAGCAAAATGGTGAATTTTATTAAAACTTTGAGGTTCTGAAGATGAAGTAGTATAAAAATAGAAGCTGACACTACTGGCATAAATTTTCAGTGCTAATTAAGTTGTGGTCTACTGGTTCCCATATGGTTTGCTTGGCTGCCATGATCGCTGTTTTGTTTATCTCCAGGGCTTTCAAGGAAGCATGGAGATAAGTGGAGGCCCATGTGCCCATGGTCTAATTAGAACTGGGAAGTTAGCCTAAGCAAAAATTAAGCACTTCTTTCTACTTTATTTTCTTAATCTCAAATTATTTTTTTAAATCTCTGTTTGAAACATCGAATGTTTCTTCTTCAAGCAAATATCTTTGCCTATCGATAAGAATATTTAAACTCAAGATATATTGATAAGGACTTATTATTTGTAATGTACTTTGCAAGGTAATGAGGAAACAACTTATATGGTCCTTGTTCTGAAGGAGGTTCTAATTTAGGAAGCATAAATATGGAAATAACTAATTATTATAGATATCATAATTGTTTTCAAAGTGAGTATAACGTTTGCCTAGGCAAGTCAGGTAATATATGGGCTGATATCAATAATATCGAATTCCACATCTGTACTTTTAGATGATAGGTAAATTGTTAATCATTGGTAATACACTGTCGGTATTTTTCCACAAGTTAAAATGCCTTGGAAAATATTTGGAAAACAAAAATGAGGAATCTTCTAGTTATTACTTGAGGATCTAATAGGAATGTTGTCTTTCTTATTTTTAATGCTGTTGTTCTATACCCATCATGTCAAAGATAACTGTTTTAGAAATGCAACATAATAGACAATATCACGAGGCTCAGACCAAAAAGAACATTGATAATTACTGCTATTTAAATTATAAGACATAAAACCTATGATGTATTTGCTTTAAATTGCTTATTTTTGAAAAGATGCTAAATTGCTATGTAATATTTTGTATTTGTAGAATCATGGTAATTGTTTTTGTGACTAATGTTTTGAAACTATCGAAGAAGATGTATTCTGTTTTTTAAAATTGCGTTTTAGGCATTCTGTATTTATAATTATTTTGTTCAATTTGAAAATGAATGAGGTGTGAATTAGTCTTATATAACTGATTTTTTAAATAGATTTTATTGTATGCCACTTATAGTTTTTGCTTTATGAATGTTGGCATCATCTTGTTATGTATGTACATATATTTATAATTATATTATTTTGCCTTAGGAAATCAAAAAATTCATAACTTCTGTTTCATTCATATTGTTTCTAATGTTCTACTAGAACTAATGATAAAATTTCCTCTTCTCAACCCCACTTTCTTATGCATATGTCCACCTTTAGTTAATTATACTTTTTCTTGGAATTTACCTATATACTGTTTAATAGGCTTATACTACTGTTCTTGATTTATAAGCTTTAAAATACGTATCAGTATTATTTGACTAAATATAAGAGATAAAACTAACATACTTACATTATCTCCATCATTTTACTCTCCACTTTTTTACTTTTTTAATCTTATAAGTTCTATATTATTTTTTATCATAATATACCTATTTGCTTCAGATGTATTATGGAAAAATAGTATTGTTAAATAGATTTGATGTTCAGCAATAGATTTATTGCTTTAGTTTTCTCAGTCATCTCTTAGTTGACTCACATTGGGACAAGATTATGGGAACACTATTCCTAAAGCTTTTACGTATTTAAATCTTGTATGTGCTGCCTGAGTGTAAATTCTTGGCTCATACTTGGTTTTACTTAGACATATAGAAATGTTTACACTGTTTTTGAACATTGAAGGTCGATAGGAAGGTGTCTGAGACTATTTCGAAAATTTCCGTTCTATGTTGTTTGATTATTTATCTCACTGCACAAACAATAGTTTCTGTTAACTTTAATAGAATATGTTTGCATGTAGCTCATTCTGGCCTTTTTTTCCCCTTAGTATTAAATTTTTCTACCATAGGTTTCGATCTGCTTGTATTTTAAGGCTTTACTCATTTGTATACTAAATATTATGTTTATTATTTATTTCTTATTTAGGAATTTCCTGTTTGTGCGTTCTTTAATTTATTTCTGTCAGACTCATTTGAATATTGCCTTAATTTCTGTGTGTTTTAATTTTAATGTCACATCACATCTTCACTGAGCTCTTTCACTATATAAAGTTATCTCTGTTTTCTCACCATTATTTCCTCAAATTACTATACTTTTGCTAGGAATTCTTGATTAATGAAACTAGTAACTTTACTTAATTTTGTGAATTCATAGAAAAGCTTTTGGACAAAATTTTCTTGTATTCCTTGGTATACGGGGTTGAATAATGTCCCCTCAAAATTCATGTCTACCCAGAACTTCATGATGTGAGTTTAGTTGGAAATAGGGTCTCATTTAATTAGTTAAGATAAGGTCATAAGGATTTGGAGTGGGCCCTAAATCGAATAACTGATGTCTTATAAGAAGGCCATGTATAGACACAGAGATACACTGAAAAATCCAAATGACAGTGGAGGCAAAATTTGGAGTGATATACCTGAAAACCAAGGATTTCAGAAGATTGTTGGCAACCACCATAAGTTAAGAAAAAGCAAGGAAGGATTTTTCTGTGGAGTCTTCCATGAGAGCATGACCCTTCCGACACCTTGTTTTTGCACTACTAGCTTCCAGATTTGTGAGAAAATAAATTTCTGCTATATTAAGATAATTACTTTCTGATAATTTGTATGACACCCTTAGGAAGCTTCTGTACATGGTAACCTTTTTGTAGTGTTTTCTTCATCTCCCACTGCTTTTTTTCCCTTGCAGTATTTTCTTTTTTCTTTCTTTCTGTGTTTTTAATACTTGTTATGTTCTATAATAAATCTAGCCTTTAAAGAGGTGACTTTTTTCTTTGTATTTTTTTTAAATTATAGAGGGCCAGGGGAATTTTTTCAGGCAAACAGAATATTTTGCTAATGAACAGAGGTTTGTGTTTATACTTGTTTATCTGTTCTTGAACCTTGATCCCCAACCTTTTTAGCACCAGGGACTGGTGCTCCTTTAAGAATCTAATGCCTGATAATGTGAAGCGGAGCTGAGGCAGTGATGTTAGCGCTGGGAAGAACTACAAATACAGATGAAGATTCATTCTCCTCTTGTGCCCACTGCTCACCTCCTGCTGTGCGGCCAGGTTCCTAACAGGCTACTACTGACTGGTACTGGTCTGTGAGTGGCCCAGGGCTTGGGACCCTTGGCCAATGGGGATATGCAACTGTAGTTCTGTACACAATAAAAGATTTTCTTATTCCCTGATGCCATAAGGCCAGGATAATACTTTCAAATGTGGTTTGCTTATGTGTTCCCATCCTCAGCTTATGCATTCCATTCCTGCCACTGCAAACATGGCATTTTGATTTTGCACCATTGTTTGGTTTGTGCCCTTTTATCTATTCTCTGGTTTGCATTCATCAAAACTGTTATTTACATTTTTGTATATTATTCTTTGGCTATGAGATGAATTTCAGAAAGACAAAGAATATGCCTATATCATACCACCATTTTCCCCCAGGAGTTTTCCAATTATATAAATGACAATTCAATTTCGATGGTAGTCAAGTTGAATTTGGTTCAACTTATCCTAGAGGAAGACAGTTGAGTATAGTAGATTGAGTGTATGAGATCCAAAACCCAGATATGAATCCCAGCTCTGCCTCTTTTGTAACTTTGGGAAGGTTACTTAACTTTCCTCTGCCTCAGTTTGCTCATCTATAAAATTAAAGTAATAAATAGCTATTTCTTAAGGTGCTAAGTGTGCAAAATGAGTTATATCTGTAAAATGCTAAAGATCAGAACCTAGAAAATAATAGATGGTGTTCAACATTATTCTCCAGGATACAAGAACTCTATAGTGTAACATTTCTAAAAATAGGAAGTCATTCAAATGTGTAGACTTGCATACATTCTTTTGAGATTTCATTTTCATTGAAGATTGAAAAAATGTGACTGGTATATTCTAGGTCATTTAAAGAGAAGTCATTCAGTTCACTAAATAATTTTTGTTCATTTGTCATCAGTAATGAATGAGCTTTACTGTCAAAATTGGATCCATTTTCAAAAATACAAAGTTAACATTTTGTCTATGAGATATGCTAATTTAAAATTGCTTTAGTTTGTCTCTAACTTTCATGCAACAAAAGTCTTTTTCATTCACAAAAGTTTCTTTGTTACAAAAAGATTGTGGTGTTAGATTCATATTCAAATGATGAGTTTGCTACTAAAATTATAGTCAGAGGTAAATGAATATGTATATCATTTAGCTCTCCATCTAGTATAATTTTAATTTTTAACCAGATTTCATTTCTTTCAAGTTCTTACAATATTGCATCTTTAAAATTTTCAATATTTGTTACTGTAATTTCCTGTTATATGTTATTAGCACTGTTCACAGATAGGTTTGCTTGGAATAGACAAAAGAATTTATCTTTCGTTGGAAACAATTCAGGTATTTGCAAGTCATTGTCACACTTTAATTCTGTCTCAGCATTTACTCAGTACAGTTTTAATTCCATTAAGATTGCTTATATGTCAATCCTTTATTCATTCTTAATGTTCCCTCTGAATCTTCATAATTATTTTAATCTTTCCAATAAAGAGATACCCTGAAAGTAAAGGGAGAAATAAAGTTTTGTAAGTCAAATAGTCCCAGTGTTTTATATCTTCCTAGAGTATAATAAAATATCCATGAAAAGGCCAAGATAGTAAATACTCAATTATCCCTGTGCTTTTAAAGGAGAATATATTATAGAATGTTGAGTCAGGGAGTTGTTATATCTCATGCACCTATACATGGAAGTACAGTTGCCAGGTTTCTTTTGGAATTACTGAACCTTTCAAGATTAAAAAAAAAAGAAATCTTGGAAAACATTTCCTATTTTGGAAATGTGCTGGAAGAATTGTCACCAGTATAACTAAGACTAAAGGATGCTTTTCTGTTTGGATACTTTACATTACATTTTAAAAATCCAGTGTCTTTCTGGTGAAATTGACTCTTCTCATTACCTGAGATCATCAATTCTGATATTTTTGGCTTTTTCTGGCATAAAATTTTAAGTCTCATATCCTCTCAATAGCAAATGGAAAAAAAAAATAACTGCAATTAAATATCTTTAAAGGAAAAGTGAACTGCTATGTTGAAATTAGTGTTTACAATTTGAAAAAAAAAATGAGTAGTACTGGGAATTTTTATCTGTCTCTGTGGCTGATTTTGTAGTGAATGTGAAACCAGGGCAGGTCATTCTTTAAAAATCAGAATCCTAGAAACATGGACTCTATTACAAACAAGGAATTTTTCTGTTCCTTAGTTATTTTCCTTTCAAATGACAGGATAATGACAATCTTGACTCCTTTCACCTAATGCATGTACTTTTGACTTGATAAAGACTAGTTTAATTTTTGTGGATTTTAAACTATCCTTATGTATCTGAAAAATGTATGTTATTATGATTGAGCAATACTATGTATATAATGCTAATTGTAGAAATGTGAGCTCTGACTTTGGCTGACCTCTCCATATTTAAATGGTTATGCATTATTAAGATTTCTTTAAATCTTTTATTTAATTGATTAGAGTCCATATATTTAGGAGAATGCCTTGGGACTTGGCATTTAATTGTTGAAAGAATCTATTCTTTTAAATGTTTATTTGAAAAGTCATATTTAAAGGTATCCAAAATGTGGCACCTTGAGTGAAAAATTTGCATAATTTTTTTCTGTTTAAAAAACTGATATATTTTAAAGCATGCTAAAGAAAAAAAAGTAAGAAAGAAAGAAAATAGAAAGAAAGAAAATACTATTTTGCCTTAGCTGCCAGAAAATTTGGTGACAAATTTAGTCCCTGCTTTTAATGTTCTCTTTACATTTGTGGCCCTTTTGCTTAGGACTCAGGAGATCAATGGCCTAAGTTATCCATGTGTCAGTTTATTTTGCATTGTTTTTGAGCTTTTAATCTTCTTAAATTGTTCTTGGAAGTAACTACACATATATAAAGAATAAAGAATACTCTTGATAACCATATGTATTTATAAAACATCCCATTAAAATTTTTCTTCTGTGAATATTCTCAACACTTCTCACACATTTCCCATTCTCAAACTTAAGATAATGCAGTATTTGTTTATACATGTTAATGTAACTGATAACAAAGTTTTTGTATGGACATATTTGAATAGAGTTTTAGTCTGAAACTCACACATAAAGTTATTTAAAGAAGCATGATTAATCTTTGAATAAATGATGAGAGTATAGGCCAAGGAGCTCTTATCAGGTATCCCAAATACTATAGCTTACATAAGAGAGAAGCTTGTTTCTTTTCAACATGCAATTCTGGGTAGACAGGTTCTACTCCATTGAGTTATACAGGAACCCAAGCTAGAATGCTGGCTTTGGCATTCCCACCATATACAGGGCTTATTGCTCAGGATATAATGTAGCTGCTCCAGTTTTCATTGTCTGCACTATCTAGGGAGGTGTACCAGCACAGTTTCCACTTTCTGAAAGCGTATTTGGCTTTTATAGCCACATCGATGAGCCATGCTGATAATGCAGTTTCAATCTTCATTATACCTCTTGATCTTGCTGGTATGTCTACCCCATCTCTAGCTCATTTATCTAGACTCCTCATTTGGCGCTTCCTCGCTCAAATCACAAAGAGCAAACTATGGTTCCCAAATATACCATGTCATGTTTGCAATATTTACACATCATTTTCCATGCTGTTTCCTGTACCTCTAATTCCTTTTCCTTTCTTACCCTCATAAGCACCTTCTCAGTGTTCAATACACACATTTCTATGCTTTTGTTCATAATATATACTCAATTATATTACAAGCTCCTTATAGGCAACTACTATGGCTTACAAATGTTGTTTTGCCATTTCTGAGCCCTGTGACCATGGCAGGCTATTTAAACTTTCCATGCTTCATTTTTCTTATATAAAATTAGTGATATAATTTGTGCTTTCCTCACAGAGGCTAGATAAAAAATGAATGAGTTAATCTTTCTGAAGTTCTCTCATAATAGCTCTTTTGTCAGAAATAAAATAAGCATTCAATAGATGTTAGTTATTAACATTTTCCCATCTTTTCTGCACCCAGAATAAGTAGGTCCTTCATAGGATTGATGAGCATTACTTACTTGATTTTATTTGAAAATCAGCAACCTACATAGGTGTACTTAATAAATTCACGAGGCACACAACTTGATATATGACTGAGGCTCTAATCAAGAGAATTAGGAAGCAAAGTGATTGTGGTCTAGAATGAGGATAAGCAGGGCCAGGACAATTAAACATAACAGCTTTTATGCATCAAGAGTATTTTCCTCTTAGGCAAGCAAAGATACCATTTCAATTCCATGTCATACTCAGTGCTTCAGGATGAAATTTATTTCTATAATAAATTTCAACATAAATCTCATTTTCTATGTTTTGTACTTCTCACCAACATGTCAAACAATTTGACTTAAGAATTCATTGTTTAGTATACTTGTACACTTATGCAAATAAGTAAATACAAAGGTGTCTACTAAAATAATGTGATTAATAAAATTGTGTAGAAAATATTTATTTTAAAATATTTTAGCTTATCACTTAAGGCTATATTCCTAAAAGTCAGTGATAAGTAAAAGAATAGAAAATATTTTATGGCCTTTGATATTTATTATTTTGTGATTTGTACATATGTTTATTTTTCATTTGTAAGGGTTCTTTATATATTAAAAATGTTAAACATTGTTTTGTGATTTGCACTCCACATAATTTCCCCCATTATTTGTCTTTCAATTTTGTTTGTTCTTTTTCCTATAAGAAAGTTAGAAAATTTAAAAAGTCAAATCTATCAATATTCTTTGTTGTGTACTTTTGTATTATGCTTAGAAATACATGTTTCACAAAAAAGATATTCATAAATATTGATCTCTATTTTATTTCAGTATGCTTATGGACTCATTTAGTGTTTAATTCTTCAAACTATTTGAGATTTAATGAGAGAAAATCCCAGTGTGATTAGTTTCATTCTTTCTTTATCAATTCAAAATGGCAGCTTTATGTCACATACACCACACACACACACACACACACACACACACACTATCTGGAAGTATTTTTATTCTTATCTGAGAGTCTTTGCTATTTGTTGTAGAGCTTTAACCCTTTCACAATTTTTTCTTTTGGTCATAATGATATAATTTGTTTTACATTGAATTTCTGGCTGTATATTTTGCCTCCAGGCTATTCCTCTTTTCTGATATTGATACACGGACTCTTTAGTTTTATTTTCTTCTCCAGCCTTATTGAAGTATAAATATATTTTGATTGAACATTGCAGCACAGGAGCTCCAGGCCAGGAACCTGAGCCTTGGATGTTCTGAAAAAACCACCAGGAGGACCAGTGGAATGAGACATGCCATTTATTATTCACAAGACAGTGAGGTTTTATCACATGGTCAGTTGGAGCTGTAGGAAAAGGCATCTGGCCAAGAGCAGGCATTGTTTTATATGTGCCTCATCCCAGGGAAAAATGGTCTTACCCCCCATGGATGAGAACAGGGTGTGGGACCTAGCTAGTGTTAGTGGTGGGGAAGACTGGACCAGTTGTGTCCTCTCGTGGAGTGGGAAGATAATGTCCAGCAGAGTGGCCAAAGGGGCAGATAGTGCCCATTGGAGCAATGGGAAGTGTCCTTGGGAGCAAGCACAACCCAGGGAATCCTTGTTTACTGTCCTCCTTAGGGCTGCTGACCAAGAAGTCCTCTTTGCCTCCTGTGTACTTGGAGGGGCTATGCTTGAATTAATCCCACAAATGTCTATTTTATATGATATAAATATAGCCATTCCTGCTTTCTTTTGGAATATCTTTTTTTTTTTTAATCTCTTTACTTTCAGTCTATGTGTGTCCTTAAAGCTAAATCAAGCCTCTTATAGTTAGCATATTGTTGGTCCTTGTTTTTTTATCCATTCAGCCACTCTGTCTTTTGATTAGAGAATTTATTCTATTTACATTTAAAATAATTATTGGTAGGCAAGAATTTATATAGGCATTTTGCTAATTGTATTCTAACTGTTTTGTAGTGCCTTTTTCTTCTCTTACTCCTTGTTGTCTTGCTTTGTATTTGTTTGTTGTTAGTGGTGCTTTTATTCCTTTATCTTTTGTACATCTAGTAAAGATTTTCTTTGTGGTTATCCCGAGGCTTCCATAAAAGTCTGTTTTAAGCTGTTAACAGCATACCTTTATTTGCGTACAAACACTCTATATTATACTTCTCTCCCCATTTTAGTTGTTAATGTCATATTTTACATCTTCTTCTAATGTATATCCATTAACAAATAAAGCTATAGTTATTTTTAATACTATTGTCTTTTATATTAGAGTTAAAAGTGTTTTAATGTACTGCCATTACAGTATTAGAATATTCCGAATTTAACTATATGTTTGCCTTTACCAGGGAATTATCTATGTTCAAGTATTTTCGTTTGTTAGAGTCTTTTCATCTGACTTAAAGAAGCCCCTTTAGCATTTCTTGCCGGAGGGTCAGTAGTAGTGAACTCCTCAGCTTTCATTTGTCTCAGAATGTCTTTCTCTCCTTCGTTTTTGAAAGGTCGTTTTTCTGAGTATAGTATTCTTGATTGATAGTTTTATTTTCTTTCAGCACTTAAAATATATCAAACCACTCTTCTACCTTGGTGGCGTCATGCTTTCCTGATTTTTTTTATTCCATGTAGCCTGTGTTGGTGGCTGCATTTGAAGAAGAAAACTTCTCTTCTGCTCTTTACAGACTGTTTTTGTCAGATAAAAATGTTTCCTGTTGTTTCCCCAGGCTAATGGGATTACCTCCAAACTTACAGTTAAGCTTGATTGGAGGTGGGTCACATTACTTTTGATGGGTTTATAATGGTTTACATGGCTGATGAGCCTATTAGCAAGGTCTCAAGCAGACCCAGATCCTGTATGGTGCCTGGGTAGGTGGGACTGTCTTCTGCTTGGGAGGTTTTGGCACTCTGTAAAGGGTGCTTCAGGGTTCACAGTTGGGCCCGCAGATGTTGGGCCTGAACAGGTATGTAGGTGGTCATGACTTCAGCCAGATCCCTGGTAAACCTGCCTGATCACTCAATGAGTCCTTGGGCAGTCAGGACTGGCCCCTGATTGTGGCTGAGAGAGCCTGGAACCAAGTTCCATTGCTGTTTCAGGATCCACAGCCAGGACTAAGGTCTGAATACCCATTATCCAAGACATGCTCAGGTATGACTCTCCTGAGTCACTTAGCATGTGATGCTGGTGGCAGAATCAAAGGAAGATGGGGTTGTAGGTATGTCCACAGGGGAACAAAGTTGTTTCTGGGTCTATAGCTGGGAACACAGTCCCTGAGTTAGCCACCTGGGCATGGGCTTGCCTTCTCAAAACAGCCCTCCTTGGTGTTAGACTCCACTGGTATTTCACAATCTCCTACCTGGATCCAAAAGCTCCAGTGAAAGCACAAATGTCTGTAGCACAAATTATTGCTATTGGGGGCTGGGGAGCGTGTATGAGCAGGAGACCTTCCATTATACCATATTACTGACCATTTTTTTAAAAAAATTTTGTCTCTATTGTTTTGTGAACTTTGCAAGAAAAGTTTGAAATCCTTCTGTGATTGATTTTGTTTTGGTTTTGCTATTGTTTCTTTTTTCCTCTCTATTATAGATAGAATATATATATATATATATATATATATATATATATATATTTTTTTTTTTTTTTGGAAATAATTGATCTGTTTCTTATGATTTTACATTTTCATTATTTTACTTCTGAAACCAGAATGAATTTCTTTAATTTATTTTAACTCTATATATTTAGTTTTATCCAAGGTACAAGTACATACATGCCCACGGCTTAGAAAAGAGCAATAGAATGAGAAATGACAAACAATTTGGTAACAAAGTGTCTAAGAGTTGTGAATTTGGATTTGGTTTAATTATTCATTATATTTTCTTTTTATTGGTAAGTCTCTCTCAAACAATGATATGAATAAGTAGAATTAATACAAATATAATTCCTAATATGCCTCAGATCTGAAAATTCTTTAGCACTTTTTTTTCCTACTTTAATGATGATAGTTGTCAGGATGTTGTTACTCGAGAACTTCTTGCTTTGTTTGTTAACATTTCAAATGCCCTGGTCAGGTTATACTTGTTAAATGGTTAATCCTGAACAACATTTGGATTATAGATATAGATCCTCAATCAAATGACTATCAATTAATTATTGGATAAATCAATGTCTAAGAAAAAATCTATAACTAACCTGGGATAATGACACTGTTTGTTTTTGTGTTTTTGTTTTTGTTTTTTTGTTTTTTTTGCTTTTCTTCTGTTGTTTTCTAGCATAATTGTTTAATGTTACAAAGATGTATCCTAACAGATTCGAGTCTCACCATACATATGTATTCATTTTTTTTTTTTTTTGTAAAGGCACCTTGAAAATTTGGAATTGAAGCTCCTAGTTATACAAAATAAATCTATAAAGGTTTTAAAATATCAATTAATATGAATTATTTTTATTACATGCTTTGGAAGTAACCTAAGAATACATATATGAGTTCTTTGGGAAATTTGGATTTGGTGAAAAAAAAGCCCATCTCCTTCACTTTGCGAAAGATGCTAAACCCCATTGTATGTATGAAAGTGTCTTTTCTTAGTCTCCCATGCCCAGAAGAATCATTATATTCAGTAACTGAAGTCTCATACACCCTTGCTACCTTGTACCACAGATGGAGTAAATGGACCTGCAATTCCTCAGGGTTTTAAAAAATTCAATCTCATAGTTTAGAAAATATGGCTGCATCATTGACTTCTTACCATAACATCCTGGTTCAGTGTGGCATTCTACATGAAAAGCCTGCATAGATTAAATCTGGAGTTTTGCTTAAAATCTCTTTATGAACCATTAATCATCAAAGCAGAGAATATAATGGATTGCAAATATTTACTAAATTTGCGCTTACATATACAGCTAGTCCAGATAGTTTAATCAAGACTTGCAAGGTAATTTCTTCCAAAGTTTTGTCATTCCAAATTTAAATAGGGAACATAACCCAAAAGTATTATGCATTACAGTGGTTTTGATTATTGGCCATTAAGTAAAAAGGTTTTTATTTATTACATAACATGTAAAAATTATAAAAATAGACTTAATATTATCTAGTAACTGCATACAGTTGCATTCTTAGTTTTAAAAAAATGTGTCTACATAAAAGCTCATTGAAATTTTTCCCATGGGAAAGGAGAAAATCAACAATTCTGTTGAAAGGGCAGAAAAGAGGAATGAAGTGAATACAAATCTTAGGGAAAGGAGTGTCACAGTTTCACTGATGATATTTTACTTGGCTGATGAACAGAATATTCATTTCAAATGAGCAACCATATATTATACCTAATTAATAAAAACCTCTCAAAGATAAGCTTCTTCTTCTCAAGTGGACATTGCTTTATTTAAGATTTTTAAATTGCCTGGTGAGAATTTTAAAAGGGGAGTACTTAAGCAGCTGGTAGTGCCCTGATTCGTCATTTTATCAAGTTTGCTTTTTCTTCAGCTATTATCTGTTTTGAAAATGCATATCCTCAAACACAAATCAGCTGTGTAAGTGAATCTTGTAGGAAAACCTGTGTGAGGAAACAGAAGGCTCTTATAATAAGTTACATGTAAAATTATTTACCAGTGATGATTAAAATTAACTCTGTAAGTTTATTTTCATAAAAACTCGTTAAGATAAAAATTAGTGTTGCAAAACAGTTGTTAGAATAAACTCAAAAATCTTCACAAAAGAAAAGAAACTACTCATAAAGATAAAACGTTGTGTGTTTTTTATGATAGAACTTTAAATACTGTTAGTAGAAGATTAAAATATTAAGTGAAAAAAATTTAAAAGCATACAAACCACTCTATCAGCCTTGTGAGAAAGACATTAAATATTTAATGATCCTGTTTCTATATCTATAGAGGAATCTAAATGTCAAGTTAAAGGTCCATATAATGGACCTATCTTGAATAAAACTAAGAACCAATTACCACAACTTTGTGGCACATACAGCAATAAATGTGCTAAATCGATAAGAAAAAGGTTAATTTGTGTTAATAATCTGTTCTTAACAGTCCAGCCATTTATTTAAAGTATGCTACAGAAGAATAGAGGTATAACAGCTATTTCAAAAAGATTCTTCACGTGCAAAGAAAAAATAGACTATGTAATTCAGGTCTAGGGACACTCTGTTAGGGCTTTGAGGGATAAGATAATCATGGGAGCAGGGTTTTTTTATGCCGCTTTCAACAGAACCAGCATGTGGTGTAGTAAACCCCTGAGATTACTGGTGTTGACCACAAAATGAAGCCTCCAGGATATTTTGGGAGGGGCGGAAAACTGTGTGGGGGCTGTTGGATGCTTGTCCAATATTCCTGCATATCTATAAGCCTAGCTTACTTTTATCACCTGTAAATTCACCTGTCCTATTTTGGTAGATACAGACATTCGTGCTTAGGATGGCATAGATTAATTTTTTTAAAAAAGATGGAAACTCGGGCATATATAAAACCAATTTAAAGATTAGTCTGTGAAACATGAGGAATGTTTCAAAATGTCAACAAACAAAAACTTGGGGATGGGTGAAATGTTTTCAAATGTAATATAACATGATTAAAACAATATTTGAATTGTCTTAATTTCCATGATTTTGAGAAAGAATCTTTAACATGCTATTACTGTGTCAGTCATAAATCTTACATTCTCTTGGAAAGTGACAGTTGTACATATGCCATTGTATTTGTCTATTTTCATTAGAGTCCTCAGGTCATGTGTTTAGTTATTTGGCTGAGAATTTATGTTCTAGCTATTGGTAAGGTAACTTAATTTTTGTTTTTCTTTTCCCTCTGCCTATTGCTATAATTCCAAACTGTTAATACCAATCTAATTCATCCATGTGTATTTAACTAGATTGAAGTCTATTTAAGATGAGTGTTTGGAATGGTGTGACTGTTTTGTTAGCATTATAATTAAACTGCACTTGGTAAGCCTCTACCAAGAATGACATGGAACTCTTTTCTCTGTTGGGAGCGAGTGGGGCAAACTACAGTCTAACACTAAAACGATCAAAGATCACGTTAACTCTTTCATTGCTCTATTTAAGTCATGAGAACTTTACATTTTTCATATAGTCTATTGACAGTCTTTGAATGAAATACCATCAAAGTTTTAGCCTAGTTTGTAACACTAAGGAAACTGTTAAGAATAGAATGAAAATAATCTTGGTAAAATAAACTCAGGTGAATAAACACAGACATGCAACTATACTGCATCTGTGTTCTCAAGGGGAGAAAAAAAGAACATCTTAAAGAACATTGAATAATATGAAGATTATCATCCAACAATCATAAATCATAAAGGAATATTGTTTAGATAGAACGAAGATGAGATTGCCATTGGCTTGCAATTTCTGTGAGCTTTTCTGGGGGTTAAGAGGAAGCCACAGTGATAAGCCATTTGAAAACAAACATATCAAATAAAAGACAGTAAGATACAATTGCCTTTCTTCTAAGACTGTGACAATTGACAGTCAGAATTTTTTCTCAGTGAGTTAACAGAAGAAAAAAGAAAAAAAAACACCTGTAGAATGATGTGTCAGGTCTAAAGAAGACCACCATAAAAGGGTGTATATGTTGGGGAGAAGGGGGTGAGGGTGGATTCTTCTAGAGACTAAAGAGGTATGAGCCCTGGTTGGATCCAAATTAAAAACAACAACTAAAATATCCTTTTTTTTTTGGTATCATTGATAAAATTTAAGTATGACTTGGTAATTAGTTGTATTAGAGAATTATTGTTTATTTTCTAAAACGTGAAATGTTATACAGTTATGTAGGAGAATATCCTTGTTTTTAGGAGTTACTTTTAGGGATGAATTGCCTGGAACTTACTATAAAGTAGTTTGACGGCAATAACAAAAATACATATATTGAAAGAAATGAGCAGATCTGGTGAAATGTTAAAAAATTTTGAATTGAATCTAGATGGTGAATATAGAGCAGTGGTTATAATTTATTTAACTAAAGTTTTTATGACAAAATTATAAATAAAATTTATAGACTCTACAAAGGAGCATAGGAGCCAGCCGAAGAGATAGATCCCAAAGCCAAAGCCAGACCAATTTGAGCAACAAAAGAAAATAGTACTGAATTAGAATCTAAAGTAGAAAATGATATCATTATGTGCATTCATTGTAATATAAATAAATACTTGGTTGAATTAATAAAAGGGAAAAGCCTCATGATGGCAGACTAGGTCAATGTTGTGCTTGCATCCTTTCATGACCACATCAAAATTACAGCGAAACTACAGAACAGTCATTGAGAATCACCTGAAGTTCAGCTGAACAGAAGTCCTATAACTAAGGATATACAGAAGCCATATTGAGACTAGTAGGAGGAGTAGAGACATGCAATTGGCTTGTCCCCATACCCATGTGTAGTGATTAAAAATCAGGAGGGATTTCTCAGCGGTGGAAGTCCTGCTGGAGGAGCAAGGGGCCCCAGTCCACACCAGGCTCCTCAGCCCAGGGTTTCAGTACTGGGAAGAGAAGTTCCAACAACTTCTAGTTGTGAAAAGCAGTGGAAATTTGGGCTGAGTGAGATGGAGGGTGGCTGGACTATCAGGAATTTCTTTTAAAGGGCACATACACAGATTTACTGCTGACAAGCTTGCTCTGCGCTCCAGCACTGGAACAGCACCTGGGGGGCGGGGGGAGCTGTGCCAGGAACATGTGAAGAGGAACTGAGTTGAATGGCCTTAGGGTGAGGGCTAGATGGGCAGTTTTTCTCCCAGACAGAGGTTCTGATAGGTGCCATTGTTCCTTTTTGAGCCCTCCCATTCTCCAGTGTGCATTCACAGGTGGCTATCATATCTGAGTCTCTATCAAACTGAACAACACTATTCACCCCACCCTGGTGAGTTCCTGAGACTCCACCCTACCCAACTTTCAGGCCTACCCAAGCTTCTTCCAGTGGCCTTTTTCATTAAAATAACATGTCTTGGCTTATGCTGTGGACTTCCCTAAAATCTCTCAAAGGGTCGCAAAACCCAAACAAACAGCATCTGGCGTCTGCATGCCCTGTACATCTTGATGAGCAGCCCCGATCCAGCAATAGTGGCAGCCTGCCTCAGTTCACAGCTTAGCCTCTCCCAGGCAACTTCAAGGAGAGTTTGGGTGGAAGACAACTGTGGATTGCTTTGTGGCTTATGCCAGGTGGCCCTGGGCAGGGCAAAGTGGCCACTAAACTTGGCCTGCAGCAGGGCCCCTTTGAGGAGGCAATGGGTCCTCTGGCCCCAGGGCCCGCACACCTCAGACAAAGCCAGAATGTCACCAGGCCACCTCCACAGATGACACACTCAAGGGCAGACTGTGTAGGCATCAGAGCCTTGCTAAAGTGAATCCTATTCCACAGGGTCAGGCCCTGCACATCTTCATTGTAGTCATGACCAGTCCTCACAACCAATCACCCTGAGGGTCAGTCCCTCCCATTCACATGCAAAAGGCAACCAAGGCTTAGAAGAGGAAGGTACACACAACCCTTACAAGGGGCACACTTGAAGCACCTAGCTCAAGTGACCAGGAAAACTGTGACACTGGGCCACCCAGGACATCTACTATATGAGGCCACTTTTCTAAGACTGAGAGACCTAGCAGCTCTACCTAGTACAAGGAAATGAACATGGGGAAGCAAACAAAATGGGGAGATAAAAAAATATGTCCTAAATAAAGAGCAAAACAAAGCTGCAGAAAAAGAACTAAACAAACATAGGTAAGAAATCTACCAGATACACAGTTAAAAACACTGATTATAAGGATGCTTAGTGATCTCAGAACTTCAATGAAGAGAGAGGAAACATAAAAGTGAAGATAGAAAACATAAAAAAGAACCAAACAGAAATGAAGAATACTATAACTGAAATAAGGAATACATTAGAGGGAATCAACAGTACATTTAGGTGAAGCAGTGGTTCGAATCAGTGTTTTAGAAGATATGGTAGCAGAAAACATCCAATCAGCACAGCAACAAGAAAAAGGAATCCAGAAAAAATGAAGATGGTTTAAGGGGCCTCTGGGATAACATCAAATGTACCAACGTTCACATCATAGGCATATGAGGAGAAGAGAGAGCAAGGAATTGAAAACCTATCTGAAGAAATAATGACGGAAAACTTTCTTAACCTGACAAAGGAAATAGACATATAAGCTGAGAAAGTACAGAGTCCCAAACAAGATGAACACAAACAGGCCCACACCAAGGCAATTAAAAATTAAAGACAGAGAATCTTAAAAGCAGAAAGAGAAAAGCAGTTAGTTACTTGTAAGACAGCTTCCATAAGATTGTCAGCTGATATCTCAGCAGAAAATTGGCAAGCCAGGATTGGTATGAAATATTCAAAGTGATGAAAAACAGACTTTCAATGAAGATTACTCTACCCAGCAAAGCTATCATTCAGAACCAAAGGACAGATAAAGAACTTCCCAGATGAGGAAAAGATTTTTAAAAAAAGAAGAAGAAAAAGAAGAAGAATAAAATGGCAATAATTACATATTATCAACAATTATCAAAAGATGAAGGGTGGCTGAATGGATAAGATGCTGCCTATAAGAGACTCACTTCACACTGAAGACACATATAGACTGAAATAAAGGGATGGAAAAAGATATTTCATGAAAATGGAAACAAAAAAAAAAGCTGAGATAGCAATACAAAATAGATTTTAAAAGAAAGCCTATAACAAAAGAGAAGAAGGACCCAGTAATCCCACTTCTGGGTCTTTATTCGAGGAACCCTAAAGCACTATTTTGAAGGGATTGGTGTGCATCCATATGTTCATTGCAGCATTACTTACAATAGCCAAGATATGGAGGTAACCTGAGTGCCCATCGGTTGAATTGATAAAGAAGAAGTAATATACACATACATACACAATGAAATATTAGCCACAAAAAGATGAAATATTATAATCTACATGAACATGAATAGACCCAGAGGGTATTGTACTAAGTGAAGTCAAACAGAGAAAGACAAATGCCATATGATTTCACTTACATGTGGAATCTAAAGAACAAAATAAATGAACAAACAAAAAATAAATAGAGTCATAGATACAGAGAACATGATGATGTTGCCAGATGGGAAGGGAGTTGGGGGATATGTGAAAAATGTGAAGGGATTAAGAAGCACAAATTGGTAGTTATGAAATAGTCTCAAGGATGTAAAATACAGCATAAGGAATATAGTCAATAATTTGTAATAATATGCATAGTGTCAGATGGGTACTAGATTTATCAGGGTAATCACTCCATAAACTGCATAACGTCTGATCGCTGTGCTGTACACCTTAAACAGAATAAAATACTATTGAATATAAACTGTACTTAAAAATAATAATAAAAAACAAGGCCACCTTGTGCATGTTTATATATGTCTCCCTGTGCACACATACAAATTTCCCTCCATTAAAAACTCCTATGTGGTATTATTGCTTAGTTACAAGCATGCACATCAGAGATTGCCAAAATGCTCTAAAATATTTATTAAAGTTTTATTCCAGCAATAGTTGATTTCATAAGATTTAAAAATTTTGTCAATCTTATTTCATTTCTACATGTTTCTTCAAAGAATCAACAAATTGGTATTTACTATTTGTTCAAGACTTAGAACTGAGTTGGACAAAGTGGAGAAAATAGAAAATTGTGGGTACTCAGGAAACTAAAACCCAGTTAAAAGTCAGTACTCACATAACTTAATTAGAAACAACTTAATATATATAAATATATCATGTGAAAATATATATGTATACATAAAATGACATGTTTATATTACATATCATTAAGTAATTTATGTTCTGTAAATAGGCAATATACATGTAAAATATGTGTGTATATCAATAAATCAATGTATCTATACAATTATATATCTTTGCCATAAATAATAGACACCAAATATGCCCCTTAGGTGGAACCAGACCGTATAGACTATGATATGAAATTTTTATTTTTGTAAAATATTTTTCTTTACAGGCTTAAATATCTTCAAATAGTGACCTGTTTGTGTATATAGAGCCTCCTGTGAAGTCTCATTACGTGGAATAGTGTGAATGGAAAGAAAAGAAAACTGGGAAACTTGAGGGTAGATAGGTGGTAGTAGGAGCCAGTAAAAACAAAGAATTACAGGAGGAATGAACAAAAATAATGGTGAATGTGCCCCAGAAATAAAATGTGCAGCTTTGTCTCGGGTCTACTCCATCCTAAATAATAACAGTAGCTAGTATTGGTGGTGTATTCTTGCATTTCATGTTTTTATTATCTGGAAAGCTTTTCAAATTGTGAAAATATTGCTTTACTAGAATCCAAAATACTATTTTAGGGAATGTTATTTATTAACTTACCCTTCATATACATACAAGGCCATTTAAAATAAAACATACACTTCATACACTTCTAACTTTCACATAATCCAGCGAAATTCTAAAGAAAAATATATTTGGCAAGAGATGAATTAAAATGAAATGGGAATGCATTATGTTTTATCTACTTCTATGACATTTGGATAAAACATGTAATCCACTCTATAAAAAGATAATACATGTGCATCTGACACATTATAAAATAACAAAAACATCACCAATTTTTTAAAGCACTAACTGGGCATAAGACTAGTCTTGGTTTATTAAAACTTTGGGTTTATTTTAATCCTCAAAAATATCTAGAGCTAATCTTTATTAGTAGCACCTAGAGTTGGGCGGTTTGGTTTAAAATGCTTGCTTAAGGCCTGATAATGAGGCAATCATTCAATATAACTAAAGCCTTCCACATTATATTCATTTTATCTAAACTTAACAACTGTGTAAATGTGATCACCATGACAAGATTTCAAAGTTCTTAAACTACAATTTTAATTCCATTGGAAAAAAATTAAGCCAAATACATATGTAAATATGAAAATGTAAGCGTACTCCAGTGTTGACTCAACTTTGTATCTGTTGAATAGTGGATTATTTGCAAAATCAGTTTCATGCGTAAACCTATAAATAACCCCCCCCAAAAACATAGTAGTTTGAATAAGAAATTGAAGTTAAAAAATAATACGTAGGATACTTTTAGATTAAAAAAAATAGCTCAGTAAAATACAGTTTATTTTTTCCATTAAATATTTCATAAATTTTCTTAAAAATGAATGGAAGTGGAGTATATCCTATTAATATGTACACATAATTTTATTTAGAAATCAAAGTTTCAAATATTTATTATGCTGAAAAATCAATCAGCAGAGAATTATTAGTAAAAGAAAAATAGCAATGTGGACATGTAAAGCAAATAATTATCAAAAGGGGGTAAAAGAATTTCATCAGTCTCTAGGGAATTCAAATGAAAACAAATTGAATATGGTGATATGTATACACACACACACACACATATGTATATACACATACAAACATATACATACATAAAGACTCAAATGTAGACTTTCAAAACTCACTATTGGGATCACCTGCAGGCTTTTTCAGGCTGATGGATGCTCAAGGGAGAGAGACTAGGGAAACCCACTCGGCCTGATCCAATTTAGATATGCAAATTTTATCTTGTGTGCTTGAAAGGAACATTATGGCACTGCATAATTTGCATTTTCAGTTGTTGTAAGATGTATTTCTAATCTAATAAAAACATCCCTCCAATCATCCACTTTAACACTCACTACATTTCATCCTATCCATTGTTCCCTTATACTTTTAAACTATACTTTCATATTTTAAACTATCAAATTAGTTTATTAGGAAAAGACAAATATATTATGGAAGTCGGTCTCCCCAGAAAAGAGGGAAAAATCTTAAGTGGTAATTAATTGGTAACATATAACATACTTTGGAGGAACAGACAAAAAGAGATCTTGGAAGAAAAGAGAAAATTGCATTGTTCTGTGTAGAATATACTTTTATTGTTGAGTCCGATGGAAAGTCAAATTTTGGAATGAGAACTAGGTTTTTCAATTAACAATATACCTTCACAGAAAGATATTACACTCAACTAAGGTTTTATTGAATTAACTAATAAGCTTTGAAAACTCATTTTAAGAAAGAGACTATTGGGTGAAGGTCTATCTCTAAATCATATTTTTAGAATGACCTTTTTCTCATTATCAAAACAAGTAAATGTCCACATTACGTTAATGATTATTTGTACTATTCATAGATACAAACCTTTAAGTAGGAGAAATACATTATTTATCTGCCTTCACGTTAATGGTTCTATCTCATTTCTAATATTTCTGTCAATATCATGTCGACATGGAAAGAATTTAAATAAGACCAAGTTTCATTCAATAGATATTATGAAATTTTTAAAAGTGGTGTCACTTTTTCTGTCGACTCTCAGTCATACTCAATTCCCTCTATATCACCAAGATGGAGAATGTAGGAAGAGGAGCAATTTAGAGAGAGAAAATAATAGTTCGGTTTTGGCCATGTATAATATGTAGAGAAGTGGGAGAATAACATAAGTGGGCAACTAGATATAGAGCTCTGGTACGCAAAATCAATACTAAAACTAAAAGATTTTGGAATTGTAAAAAACAAATGCATTTTCAAAAGTTCATGCTTATTCCGCTTCCCCACTTCAAGGTAGGAAAGATTTCATTAGGAAGAAAGTTACAAATTTTATGTTTTTTAACTTTATTTTACCCTTTCTCCTCCAAGGCAACTTTCATTAACTTGGCTTTGGACCCACTAACCAAAGAAATGGTCTTTTTGTCTCTGCAATACCTCTCTGAAATACTGTCAGAATGCTTCTATCAAAACTATATTTTTTAACACAGAAACCTGATCTGTTTTTTTTTCCCCAGCTAAAACGTATCCATGGTTTTCGCTTTGCTTCAGAAAAACATCTCGACATTTTAACTTCTTCATCATATTATTCACATACACTTCTAGAGCACCATTTCCCTCCTCTCCCTCACACATGAGTCTGCACCCAATATTGCTGTCTCTCAATGCAGTGTTCAAACTCAGACCTCCTTAGCTTTGCTCATGATACATCCTCTTGCTGAAAACACTCTTACCACCTTCTTTATCTGGCTTACTGCTGCTTATCCTGTGAAATTTGTATCATTTTTTTTTTCTCATTTAGGAATCCTTTCTTAATCTGTAGACTGAGTGGCATGACCTGTGGCACTCATAAGTGAGTCGTGCTCTGTAGGTCCAGAACTCTTAGTTATTTGTCTCTGCAGTCAGGTTGTACATTCTGGGATCTTGTGGTGGTTTTTATAGTTAGTATCACAGCTCCTAGGAGACGTCTGTGTATAGTAAGCACTCTGGGTATTTGTTGAATTGAGTTGAATTTGGATTTTCACATTGAGTGTTCAGCTGATAAATCATCAGGAAATAAATCTTGGGCATATGGAAAAGATTTCAGTTTATGATTGCATTTATAACTCATTTCCAATTGTCTTCTACTTTGTTTTCTTCATATTACTGTTGTCCCTTAATTATTTTATGAAATCTGTAAACTAGCAATACATATTACTTCAATACTCCCAAGCCTTATTGAACCATCAGCAAAGGAAGGCATTTCAATCAGTAATTGTTTTCTATCGTGAACTATGTGTTTCATATCTCAGCTTCAGCACTCACTAGCCTAAATGTGGTCAATTACTTAAATGGTTTAAGCCTCAGTTTTCTTATCTCTAACACAGGATGAATGCTGTATCAGAAAATAGCAGACTTTATTATACTTTTGCAGATTAAATAAGGCTATGCATTTTATGTTCATCTACAGGAATAAGGATAACGAATATAGCATATTTATACATTTAATAAACTTCAATTAATTTCAACTATATTTACAAACATGAATAAGTCTCAAATATAATATTGGATAAGGTCACAAAAAGATATAAATGGGATTATTCAATTTATGTAAATCTTTAAAACACACAAAAGTATGTACGGTAACAGATAACCTGAAATTATTTAGAAGTGTACAGGCATGGTACACATCAAGTTATTGCCTATCTTTGTGAAAGCAAAGGGATAAGAAGAAAGCACTTTTAATTGTAAGTTTTCGTCTTTAAAATTTTTGAGAAAATATGGTAAAATTTAACCTTGTTATACTGGACATATAGGTACAGTGATTGTGAAATTTTATGTGCTTTTAATATTTGAAAGAGTTTATACTGTTAGCTACAAATTGAAGGGAAATATATTAGCTAGGAACGCATTTTTCTTGTTTTAAATAATCTGATCAAATAGACTCAAAGTTACAACTAAAATAGAAAGTTAGATTTAAACTCTCTTGAACTATTAATATCAGCTCGGATTTTAATTGACATCATAGAGAGATGTTTGATTTTTCTTTAACAGTAAGTTAGCCTTCAAATAAACAAAAAGTAACCATTTAGCATCAATTTGAAAATTATTAGCAGAATAGTTAGACTTTTAATGACTACACATATCGATTTCTAAAGCCGGACATTTTGATTAATTATAGAACTCTGAATTAGTAGATCAAGAGAAATGGGGCTTATATTAAATTAAAATACGATTGTCTAAACATTATCACTTCAAATACAAATCATGACAAAAGTACAAATAAAATCCAAATTCATTTTTATAATTTTGCAGAATAATTAAAACTTTTAAACATCCTAACCAAGCCACTACATGAAATAAATAAAATGTAACGCAAGCAACAGCAACAAAAAAATTGATGCTTCAGAATCAACTTTATGCAACAGCATGTAGCAAGAAGAAAACTATGTGATTTCTCAAGCCATCATTTTAAAAATAAGGTCTCTTATTAAATTTGGAATTATACTGTACAAATTTTTATCCATTTTCTTCAACACATTAGCCCATAAGCTTTTCACTATTTTAATATTCTACAATATACTCTTTGATTACTGCACAGTGTAATTGTGCTGTAATTTACTGAGCCACTATCATATTTGGTATTTTGTTTCCAATTTTTAACATCAGCATTTCACTATACATTAAGTAATTTTAAGGTAAATTCCCACAAGTCAGTCACTTATTTAAATATGTAATTTGTCAAAGAAACTTGATGTTAGAAAAGTTTTTAGATTTTCAGAAAAATTGAACAGTACCAAATATCCTCATGTATCTCATATCCAGTTTCTCATATTATTACCATTTCACATTAGCATGATAGATACATTATAATTAGTGTACCATATTGATACTATTGTTAACTAAAATCATAATTCATATTTCTTTAGTTTTTTCCTAATGTACTTTTTCTGTTCCAAAGTTTTTCTGTCTCCATCAGGTATTTTGTAACCTGCCCCATTGGGATTTATCTGATGTTTTTCTGATGATAACAATGAGGTTACAAGTTACTGGGAGGAAGACCACAGAGGTAGAAGGCCACTTTTTTTTTTTGCTTCATGTCTAGGATAACTATCATCCACATAAATTAATGTTGATGCTGACCCTTAACCCCCTGGCTTAGATAGTTCCAATGTAGAGTTAATCTTCATTTTTCCCCATTATTCACCCTTGACCTGAAAGATATAAATATATCTATTACATAATAGGGAGTATATCTCCTCCTTGAAACAGAATATATACATAATTATTCAGAATTCTTCTGCATGGGATATTTGCCTCTTTTCCTTCATTTTTTTTTTTAGTAATAGTTTTTAATACAGTTGACATAATTTCAAGTGCACAGCATAGTGTTCAGACATTTACATAATTTATAAATTGAACACCCAGATAAATCTAGTATCCATCTGACACCATGAATACTTATTACAATATTAACTGTGTTCCTTGTGCTATACTTTGATACTTCTCATGACTTTTTTGGAACTACCAATGTTATTCAACCTAGTACTAGAAGTTCTAGCAAGAGCAGTCAAGCAAGAGAAAGAAATAAAAGGCATCTACATTGGGAATGAAAAAGTATAATTGTCCCTTTTTTCAGATGACATTATTCTTTATATAGAAAACCCTAAAGATTCCACCAAAAGACTATTAGAAGCAACAAACAAACAAAGTTGCAGGATACAAAGTGTGCAAAAATCTGTTACATTTCTATATACTAACAGTGAAATATCTGAAAAGAAATGAAGAAAACAATTCCATTTGCAATTGTTACAAAAAGGATATAATACTATGAATAAACTTAACAAAGGAAGTGAAGGACCTAAACACTGAAAACTATAAGACAGCATTGACAAAAATTGAAGTAAACACAAAGAAATTGAAAGATATTCTGTGTTCGTGAATTTGAAGAACCGGCATAATTAAAATGGCCATATCACGTAAAGCGATATACAGATTTAATGTAATCTCCATCAAATTTGCAATGGTATTTTTCAAAGAAATAGAATAAAAAAAATTATCAAATTTATATGAGCCACAGAAGATCAGTAGTCAAAGCAATCCTGAGGAAAAAAAAACAAAGCCAGAAGTATCACACTCCAAACTATATTATAAAACTACAAACTATATTATAAAACTACAAACTATATTATAAAACTACGCTAATGACAACAGTATGATATTGGCAGAAAAACAGACACACAGACCGATGGACAGATTTGAGAACCCAGAAATAAACACACATGTATATGGGCAACTAATTTTTGACAAAGGAGCCAAAAACATGTGATGAAGAAAGGAAAGCCTCCATAAATGGTATTAAGAAAATTGGAGAACCACATGCAAACGAATGAAATGAGACTTCTATTTGACACCATACACAAAAGTTAACTCATAATGGGTTAAAGACAAATATATGACCTGAAACATTAAAATACATAGAAGAAAACATAGTGACTGAACTTATGGACCCTGGTCTCAAAGAAGTTTTTGTGAACATGACCCCAAAGGCAAGAGAAGTAAAGACAAAAATAAATGAATGGGACTACATCAAATTAAAAAGATTCTGCACAACAAAGGAAACCATCAACAAAACTAAAAGGCAATCAACCAAATAGGAGAATATATTTGTAGACAATACCTCTGATTATGGGCTAATATCCAAACTATATAAAGAATTCATACAACTCAGCAACAACAAAATTCAGTTAAAAAAATGGGCAGAGAATCTAAACAGACACTTCTCCCAGGAAGTCATACACATGGCTAACAGATATGTGAAATGATGCTCAACTTCACTAGCTATAATGAAAATTCAAATCAAAAGTACAGTGAGATACCACCTCACATCCATTAGATTGGTTATTATCAATAAGACATAAAATAGCAAGTGATAGAAAGGATGTAGAGAAAAGGGAATATTCATACACTGCTAGTGGGAATGTAAATTGCTACAGCCACTGTGGAAAATAGTATGAACATTCCTCAAAATATTAAGAATAGAATTAACGTATGACCCAGTAATTGTTCTTTTGATTATCTACCCCAAAACTTTCTAAACATTTATTCTTAAAGATATATGTGTCCCTATGTTCATTGCAGCATTATTAAGAGTAGCCAAGACATGGAAACAACCTAGGTGTCCTTTGATGGATGGTTGGATAAAGAATGGAAACTACTCAGCCATAAGAAAGGATGAAATACTGCCTTTTACAAGAATATAAATGGATCTTAGGATTATTATGCTCAGTGAAATAAGTTAGACAGAAAAGGACAAGAACCATATGATTTCACTCATGTGGGATATAAAACCAAAAGCAACCAATGAACAAACTCATAGACACAGATAACAGTATCTATGGTGGTTACCAGAGGTGAGGGGTCGTGGGGAGGAGGATGAGAGTGTAAAGGGGATCACCTTTGGTGACAGAAGGAGACTAGGCTTTGTGTGGTGAGCATATAATGCAATATACAGATGATGTATTATAGAATTGCACACTTGAAATGTCTAATGTTATTAATGTTACCCCAATAAATTTAAAAAATTTTTTTTTGAATTTTTCTAAGGGAGTTTTTCTAAATGAAAAAATTACTTATTTAAACGTAAACAGGTAATTTTTTTCCTAAATTATTCTATATGTTCATTAATCCACTTTATACACATTATTATCCTTACATTAATCCATATGATTAAGTGGTAGTGAAATATGCAGTAGGACATTCCTAAATCATATAAATGGATTCTAGCACTTACATGGAAATACCTCTGTAAATAGTCATTGTGATAAAGAGGGAATGTGGTTCTACTAGGTAAACATCACTTTAAAAACAACCAAGTAGTGGCACAACTGGAGGTGTGCAAAACTGTGGATGTATAGAAAAATCACTGGATAGAAGTTTTGAAACAAACAAAAGTTTACGTGATTGTTTAGAATATGATAATGGGAGCATTTCAAATCAGTGAGGAAACAATGAAGAAAACAGGAGGTGTTTGGAAATACTATTAGCATTTGGAAGACAGGAATAATAAATTTGTCTTCAGACTTTGAAATAAATTACAGATATATCAAACACATAGTTGTGAATAACAATAAAATTGTGCGGAGTACTAAAATAAAATGTGGAATGAAGAGGCCTAAGAAAGTAAAAAACTCAAGCCATAAAGAAGCCTTATAGCTTCATCATAATTAATTGTCCCATGTAGCAAATAAAATGACACCAAAAACTAGGTCACACAACAAAGAAAAACTGGAAAAAGCTTTTTGATAGAATTTTCTTCATTTTTTAACATAAAATCTCTAACAGATTAAGAAAAATGTTTAACAACAGTGTTAAAAAGTGAATAGTTTATCAATAGGTAGGTCACTGAAAGTGTTATACAGTGGTTAAAGAAATATGAGAAAATGTTTAACCTTAAAAATTTAAATAGCAATGAGAAGCTAAATTTTTACCTATCATATTAGCCAAAATTGAAATGTTTAATCACATGTAATAGTACCTATATTTTGTCTGCACAGCAATCCTTCTGGCAAAGAAGTATCATCTCTATGTTCTATAGTAATCTTGCCTGTGTCATATTTTTCATGAAATAGTTAACTGCCCCTGTCTTCCCACAGTTCCAGGAGTTAGCTACGTGCTGCTGTAAGTGACAGCGTGGATAAGCCTGCTCTCTCACACTCTGTATGTGGAATCCTGGTTAGGTACAGCCTCTTTGCAGTTTGGCAATACTCATCAAAAAATAAAAAAGGCAGTACATACTTTAATCTATCAAACTTTACAGAGATATATCCTAGAAATATAAGACATATAAGATGCAAAATATAGTAATTTTCTTCTCACTTTTTATTTTCTAATGATATTTGAATTTTATCTCAAAATAAGCAAGTACTATATATAAGATTTTTTAAAAATGCTATTTAAAAAAGGAAAACATGAAATTAAATCAGCATTAGCTGAACTAAAAATTCACATTGGAGCAGTAGGTTAAATTAAAAATGCACAAAATAAAATCTATGGTCTAAAGGACAAATGATAGAAACATACAGAGAATACCATAAGGAAGGCTTTGAGCTATAATGACCAAAGTGATAATTATGGTAGCTAAATAATATAGTCAGTATAGCTTTCTTGAGAAACTATACAAAATAATAATCACATTTCAAAAAGAAAAAAAAATCTTAACAATGAAAAAAGGAGTCTTCATTTTGAAAGTCTAATAATTTTCAGAATAATTAGTGAAATGAGGTACACTCAGGAAAAAAGCCTTTGACCTCTGCCTTTGACCACTGAATTAAAGAAAATGTTACTTGAATATGTATTTGAATAATATAATTAAAAGCATAAACTAACCATGTACTGAACCTCTTCCCTATGTACAGAAAATGTTTTGCATTTTCAGAAATACGTTTCTGTGTCACTGTTATTCTTCTTTCACACAGGAAACTGGAAGTTACTCTCAGAAGAAGTTAAAGCAGAGAGATGTGGGACTCTAGACATAATTAAGCGGGGAGGCGAAGAGGTCTGCTGAAACAGGGAGGCATAAATAGATAGCTTTGTATTGAGGTGGAAAACCTTTAACCTCTCTTCGTGAAGCTCTAAGAATGCTAGAAAAGGGTATACACTCATTTCATAGGAAGGAGACTTGAGAATACCTCTCTGATCAATCCCACCAGAACCAAAGAAAATAATGATACTGATATTTTCAATGAGCAACGCCTACAGAGTGCCTAGAGAATGTCCAATTTAATTTTTAGTTCTTAATTGTCAAAAAATAATCCACAGAAAAGCCTGAAATGAAAGACATAAACTAAAGCACACACATATAATTTAAAAAGAGAGAGAAAAGATGAAATGAAAGAAACAACAAAAAATAATAGAAGAAAATGAAATCAGGAAACAAACAAGATGCTATAAAACAGGAATAATCAGAACACAAGAAATAACACTTAAGAATATAGTAGTAGAAATTTAAAAATATTGCACAAAGATTTTACTAGGTAAGGTTGAGGAAATATCCCAAAAGTAAAATTAAAATGAAGGTGAAAAAGTTAGTTTCTTTTTAGCACTTTACTAAGTAGAATAGTTTTTAAAATCCAGGTAGTTATGAATAGTTTTCCCAGGTACAGAAGTCTTCAAAAACTCTCAGAATCATGAGTTCATGGAAACACGGTATTTTGAATGTTCCTCTTAATCATTTTTTCCAGTTTTATTGAGATACAATTGAACATAACAAAATATCAGTTTCACACATACATGATAATATTTGTATATAGAAAATTTCTGAAAAGAGGGAACAGAAATTGTGAGGGTGAAGAAATATGCAGGCATCTAGTTTTGTAGGACATTTTTCTCCTTTAGAGAAAATAATAAATGTTATGTGAAAATTGAATTTTATTTTTGATGGGGAATTTTACTGAGGAATCATACATTTCTCCTTAAAAAACTTTTACAGAAAATTAAGCTTTTCATGTGCCAAGATTCTGTGACTCTGTTTAGGTCCTTTTTCAGTCATAGCTGCCCAAGTTTTCTTCTCCCTAAACTTTCTTTCCAGGAAATGGGTGTTAGTAGGATCTAAAACTTTTCACAAGGGAAACACACTGTAACAGATACTCCTAGTTACAACCCATATGAATATACACAAACGACATGAATTCTGAGTATCTACTTTTTAGAGACGGTCTGTTCATACTTTCAATTCTAATACTTTGGCAGCTTCAAATCTTGTGAGGCAAGCCTACCAAAAGTTGGGAGAAACTAAGCACTTACAAGTTGACCAACATAAATCAACTCTTGATCAAGGTGTCCGTACAAAAGGCTCTGGGGCAAAGGAGTGTATAACACAAACTCAGCAGTTTGAGTTCCAGGATGCCTTTCAGTTGCTAATTAGGTAAAGTTCACACAATATGCAGTTGAAGAATGTTGACACAGAAACATCCAGTTCAAAAGCAAAACTTGGAACACACTGGCATTATGCCTAAGGCAAAAACTAAATCAGTAGTAAGTCTGGGGTTGGTTTTTGGTCCTTTACTTTGGCAAGGTTGTCTTGTCTAAGATCTAAGCATATCAACTAGTGCATTTTTAGACCTGCAAACTATATACAACAAAAAATGTTATGTGCCCTGTGGACTTTTGAAATTTTGTTTTGCCATATTTTTGGACAGTAGCTTGAAATGTACTACATTTTTACAACTCTTAAAATACTCCTGGTGTTAGTATCACAAAGGAATTATCATCCTAAAAGAGGAAGAGCTACATTTTCTTCACATTATAATTATGTAAGGAAGAGAAGACCAGTGTTTCTTTTTTTAATCAGTATTTCTTGAGTTTAGTTCAAACAATATTTTTCATTAAGTACAGTTATCTACATAATTTCAAGCATTTCCATCTTCTCCCTTTTCATTTTGAATTAACCACTGTTATTCCCTTCAAAAGGACAAATAAAAAATATACTTAATTACTCACAGAATACTGTTACAGCCTTTGGTAAATGGGAGAATATCTAATTATAAGGCTGATGAAATGCACTTCTTGCTGGTTAGACGACACAGCATGAACTGGTTTGTCTAAAGTAGGTTTTTTCCTAAAGTTTGCTTTAACTTGGTCTCATGAGCTGTTGGAGTATTTATTTCCTGGTACATTTTGGAATGGGGTTAGCACCATGGTTTACTCATCCCTAATGTGATTCTTAATATTCAGAGGGTACATTTGGCACACCTTACTTTTGTCATAGTAACAACAAAAGAAGTACATATCCTATTGTTCTTTGACAATTTTGTATAAGGATTGAGATATGGGGTCTTTACAATTGCATCTAAGATTATTTTCTCAAAGTAATAAAAAGCAGAACACTCATCTTCACAGACTTACTGTTAATTACATAGAGCCCTGTGAAGAATCTCTAGTAACTGGCTTCTCAAATTTTCTGCAATATTGGTTAGTTACATCCGCTAGATGATGGCTGTAATTAACCAAGATCTTACCTTTTAGATACTAGTATTATATACTCTAGTCAATTAAGAATGAACATTAAATTTCTCAGTCAATAGCAAAGTAATTTAGAGAAATTAGAGACAATTCATTGATGGTGACTAAAGTCAAAAAGGCTGGCTTATGTTTGGCCTAGAATTTCTGTAGAGACATGTCTTTTTCAGCTAGAATTCATAATTAATTCTGTCATTTATTTTATGAACTTCTGTCAAGATTCTGTTTAAATCTCCTGGCAAACAAAGTTGTAAGATGCCTTATCTCAAGGAGTTCATAATACATATCTCTAATCTCAGCCTCTCATTGTGTGCTGAATAATAAAAGATTAGTTGGCTTTTTGATTCTACTTTAAGAATTTTTTTTTAATTTTAATTTTAGGAAAATACTTTAAAAATGCCATCACAAACATCTGTGTACCCACAACCAGAACTGAAAATCATTAACATTTTTCATATTTACATAAAACATTTTTATTACTATTTATTATTTACTTATATCTCTGTATTCCAGACCTTCTATTAGTATTTTTTTATACATTTTCATTAAGAAAGAATGTATATAAATGGAATTTGTTTTATAGACCCAATTTCATTCCTTTCCCATCAACAAACCCCCACCATCAAGCACAGTCATCAACTTAGTGGAGATCAGGGCCTCTAGTGTTTTCTAGGTGCTTATCATGGATGGCCCTGACTTAGACTGCCAGCAGCACCTGCATCTCTTTTTGCTTTGGGCTGCCTTTGACCGCTAGAGCTCACCCATCTCTGGCAGCAGGCCAGAAGTCTCAAGAAATAAAGGGCCACCTCACCCCCACCAGCAGTCCTTAACAAGTGACTGATAGAAGCTGGTAACCCTGGTTCCTTAAGTGAGGTCTCAAAAGTGCCTGTTCCACACAGTTTTCTAGAGTTCTCCAGCAAGATTGTACTTATCCCATTTACTTGCAGTTGTGATTCACTTGATAACACATACTTTACTGCCCATCTTTCTTTCCTGTTTCATTTCTCCACTGTCCAATTGATATTCTTTGGGATCACTTCCGAAATATACTATGTTAACTTAGTGCTCAAAGTATGCTTTGGCACAACCCGAACTGCAATATCTTCCAATTTGTGTTAATAGATGACAAATAATGTTTATTCACTTTAAATCTTTTGAATGAACACATTTATGCATTTTCCTTTTAGACTGACTCTACTATTTTGCTATTAACAAGGCTCCCTTTATTATTTACAATAGTCAAGATATGGAAGCAACCTCAGTGCCCATCAACAATTGGATGAACATGATGAGATGCATGTATACAATGGGATATTACTTGGGCTAAAAAAAAATGAGATCTTAGCATTTGCAACAATGGTGTGAGCTGACATCCTTGTCTTTTCACTGACCTTAGAGGAAAGCTTTCCATTTTTCATCATTGAGCATGATATATGGCCTTTATTTTGTTGAGGTTCTTTCCTTCTGTGATTATTGTATTGAGTGTATTAATCATAAATGGATGTTGTATCAAATGCTTTTTTTGCATCTACCGATACATGATTCCCTTTATTTTGTTAATGTGTTGTATCACATTGATCAATTTACATATATTGAACTATCATTGCAGCCCTGAAATGGACTTCACTTGCTTATAATGTATTACTTTTTAATTGTGTTGTTGTATTCAATTTCCTAGTATTTTGTTTAGGATTTTTGCATCTATATTCATGAGAGATATTGGCTAGTAATTTGTGTGCGTGTGTGTGTTCTCCTTGCCAATTGGTATCAGGGTAATGTTGCCCTCATAAAATGAGTTAAGAATTATTGCCTCTTCTTTAATTTTTTGGAAAAGGTTGAGGACAGGTATTAAATCTTCTTTAAACATTCAGTAGGATTTACCAGTGAAGCCACCTAGTCCTAGCCTTTTGCTTTTTGGGAGGTTTTTGATCATTGTTTCTATTTCCTTACTGTTGATTAGTCTATTTAGATTTTCCAATTCTTTATGAATCAGTCTAGGAAGATTATATATTTCTAAGAATTTTTCCATGTCTTCTAGGTTGTTTAATTTGGTGGCATATAGCTTTTGATAATATTCTTCTATATTATTGTATTTCTGTAGTGTTCATCATAACTTCTCGTTCATTTCTGATTTTGTTTTATTTAAGTCTTTTCTCTTTTTTCCTTAGTGAGGTTAGCCAGAAGTTTGTTAACTTTATTAATCTTTTCAAATAACTAGTTCTTGTTGCATTTTTTCTATCATAGTTTTCTCTATTTTGTTAATTCTCTAAATTTTATTATTTCCTATCTTTTGCTGATGTTGGGCTTCATTTGTTCTCCTTTTTCTAGTTCTTTTAGTTAAAATGTTAGATTGAGATTTTTCTTGTTTCTTGAGGTAGGCCTGTAATGTTACAAACTTTCTTATTACCACCTTTACTGTATTCCCAAATTTTTGATATGTCATATTGTTATTCTCATTTGTCTCTGTGTACCTTTCAGTCTTTCCTTTTATTTCTTTGGCCCAGTTGTTGTTGGGTAGCATGTTGTTTAATCTCCACATATTTGTATTGTAGTTTTTCTACCATTCCTTTTGCAGTTGATTTCCATTTTCAAACTGTTATGGTAGAGAATACGCTTGGTATGGTTTCAGTCTTCTCAAATTTGTTGAGAATAGTTGTATGCACCCACATACGCTCTGTCTTTGAGAATGTTCCACTAGAGAAGAATGTATATTCTGGTGTTCTGGGTTGAAAAAGTCTGTGAATGTCAATTATGTCTATTTGGTCTAACGTGTCATTCAAGGCCAATATTTCCTTACTGATTTTCTGTTTGCATGATCTATCTGTTGCTGTCAATGGGAATATTTAGGTTCCTCTACTATAATTGTATTTTCATCAGTTTCTCTTTAGTTCTGTTAGTATTTGCTTTATATATCTTGGTGCTCCCAGGTTGAGTGCATACACATTGATGTGTTATGTCTTCTTGATGTGTTGTCTCCCTTTTCATTGGAAAACATCCATCATTGTCTCATTACCTTTTTTTATCTTGAAATGTGTTTTGTCTGATATCAGGACTATACCCACTTTTCTCTGGATGCCTTTTCTTGGAGTATCTTCTTCTACCCCTCCACCCTGAGTTTATGTTTGTCTTTATAGCTGAAACGGGTCTCCTGAAGGCAGCATGTAGTTGGGTCTTGTTTTTCTTAATTCATCCCACTACTCTGTGCCTTTTAATTGGTAAATTCAGTTCATTTACACTTAGGGTGGTTATTGATATATGAGTGCTTTCTATAGCCATTTTATCTTTTGTTTTTTTTTTTGCGGGGGGGGGGTGTTGCTCTGTCTCCATTGTTTCTTTTTCCTTGTGTGTCTGTCTGTTGTTGTAGTTTTGTGGTTTTCTATGATTTTTTTTCCTTCTGTTTCCTCTTTAGTTATACCATCTGTCTCAGTTCCAGAGTTTTGTTCTGTAGTTACCATTATATTTATGCAAAAAAAGTTTCATAAGTATAATACTCTTTTTTCTTCTGGTTTCATCTTAGCTTCCTTCACTTATGCAGGTCAGTCCTTTCCTTCTCCCCTGTTATGTTTCTGTTGTCACAAACTATCTCTTTTTTGCTATGAATTCATTTCCAAATGTCAGGAGCTATTGTCTTCTTTATTTAAGCTTTCTGTTATGTTTAAGTATTTAACACTCTAGTCTGAACAAGAGTTATAATTTCCCGCTTCTGTCTGTCATTGTATTCACGGTTTTGTATCCTTTTGCTTTTTTATTTCAGGTAGAAGAGTTTCTTTTAGCATTTCTTTTAATGAAGATCTTGTGGTGATAAATTCCCTCAGCTTTGTTTGTCTGGAAAAGCCTTTATTTCTCCATCAAATCTAAAGGATAACTTTGCAGGATATATTATTATTGACTGGTGATTTCTTTCATTCAATAATTTGAATATTTGATTTTACTCTCTTCTGGCTTGTAGGGTTTCTGCTTAAAGCTAATGGGGTTTCCTTTATAGGTTACCATCTTCTTTTCCCTGGCTGCCTTGAGAATTTTTTTCTTGTCATTACCTTTTGACAGCTTTAATATAATGTGTCTTGTAGAAGGCCTTTTTGCATTGAGATAATGAGTTGTCCTATTTGTTTCTTGGATTTGAGGGTCCAGTTCTTTCAATTATCTCTCTTGTTCAACTTGAGTTGTTTCTAGATTCCTATCTTCAGTATCACTAATTCTTTCCTCCATCTGGTCTGATCTATTTCCTAAGATTTCTAATTCGTTCTTTATCTCATTTTTTTTGAGTTCTTCGGCTCTAGAATTCCTGTTTGGTTGTTTATATAATATCAGTCTCTTTGGTAAAGTACTCCTTTGGTTTGTTAATTTTATTTCTGAGCTCATTCAACTGCCTTTCTTAGTTTTCTTGTATCTCAGTGAGTTTTTCAAACCCGCAATCTTGAATTCTTTGTCATTTAAATCACTGTCCTCCATGTCTTTGAGTTTATTTTCTGGAGATTTTTCTTTTTCTCTCTGGACTACCTTATTACCTTGGTTATTCATGGCACTTGATGGATTATTTCTCTGTCATGGCTTTTGAGGGAATAAAATCTTTTTTTTTTTTTTTTAAGTACTATATTTAGCAGGTGAATAAATAGAGGTTTTTCTTTTGTTTTCCAGTAGGTGGTGGTATAGTGCAAGTTTTTGTGTCCTTTTAGGAGCACTACTGGGATTTCTTTGGAGCAGTATCACCTCTGCCGTGGAAAATGCCCTGTATTCCCATAGAAGGTGGTTATCCTTTTTATAACTGAGTCACCTCAGTCTCAGGGCACCACCCCAATGGTGGGATGTAATGGACAATGGGCTCCTGGTCTGCGTATGACCAGAAGCCACCAGCCACACTGCTCTGCCTGAGGTGACACAGCTGCCTCTGCCAGACTCCACAGCGCTGCGTGAGGGAGGGAGGAGCGGATCCATGTGTTTGTGGTCCTGTTCTTTTCAGTGGGTTCAACCACAATGAGTACAGACCACCGAGGCTTGAATGTTCTTCTGCTCCTGCATGATCTGTCAAGTGAGGGTTGTAATGCTGGTTGAGCCATAGGAGGGAGAGTGTGGGTAGATGCTCATATCTATGGTTTTCTTACCCTGGTGATGGTGACCTATCCACCGCTGCCACCCTTTGCACTGCTTCTCTGCCCCTGACCCTGGGCTCAGCCTCAATGTGTACTGGCCACTTAGACCAGATTACCACCTTTACCACTCCTGTCTGTGCTGTAAGCCTTCACTGCTATCATGTCATCTGGGCCTGTGGGGAACACGGGACTGCATCTGAGACTCCGGACTCTGTCCTTCCCGTCATCTGGCTTCCCCTGCTTCCTCTGATACACACACCTTCACATGTCGCAATGCACGATTTCTCAAACGTATTCATGTATCAAGCAGGGACTCCTTTGTTGAGTTATAGCTGTCCAACTTGTTGTACATAAAGGGGAGAGACCTAGAGGTCTTCTCATGCTGCGATGATGCTTACCTCATCCAAACCTTCTTTTTATATACATCTTATATATTTCATATAAATCCCCAAGTTCTTTTAGCTTACCTCCTTCATAAATGATAAATTGGAATTCCTTTAATTATATTTTCTAACTGATTATTCTTAGTTCTTAGAGAATTAATGACAATTTTATTTATTAATCATTTACTTTTCTGAATTCTCATTCATTTTAAGGATTTTTCTGTTGCTACCTTTGGATTTCTCAGATATATATTATTATAATTTTCAGTTACGGATAATTTTCAGTCATCTTTCTCATTGTTTTGTTTTATTTCTTTTGGCTAATTATATTTTCTTGTACTATTAGAATACTAAATCTTTTGTGTCAGTAGTGGCATTTGTATTTTGTTAACTAATTTAGTGAGAATATATTTAAATGTTTAGTGAAGGATATAGTTGCCTTGTGTAGAAGTCATGCATCTTTTGTTATTATGAAAACATAAACTGACATTGTTGTATAGATGCTGGCTTCAGTGAAACAAACACACACAAAAGAATGCAACTCTAGATTACATACTAGCTCTATAAATATGTTAATTATATTAAATTTTAAATGAATTTAAGGAAGATATTAAAATAATATACATTATTTCAAGTAAAGATAGCTTTTTGCTACTCCCTTTCCTTCTTCCAACTAGCCTCACATTAGGCTGTTTCTCTCAGTTAATACATCTTGTCTTTATTTAAAACAAAATTTGTTTCTGTGAGTTAAGTGAAAAGTCTAGGAAAGGTGCAGATCATATAATTATATATGGGTTATTTACTTTTAAATGGTAGAAAAACAGGATACCCCAACTAATACATAGGTAGTAAATGTGCTTGGTGATATTACTTTAAAGAGTATAAAATAATTATTTCTTACTACACTTTATATTTTCACTGGTACACAACCAAATCATTCATTTCTTACCGCATAGAAAAAAACACAATCCCTTTTTTTTATTGTCACTTAAGTACTTCTGAACAGTAGCCATCAACCTTTTATGTGAAAACTTAATAGTTTGTCACTGGTATCATCGATGCTAAATTAATGATCAAACTGTTTCAACATCATGATAGTCTTAGTGAGTTGCCATTTATATTCTCTTAATCTAGTTTTCCAATTATATTCTCTTAATAGAGTTTGACTGACTTTGAACTTTTGAAATGAAAGGGTTGCTAAGGCAACTAAGCTTGATTTGCAAGAAAAATTAACTCTTACTGTAATGGGACAGAATTTCATTGAACATTTCCTATTTTTTAAACCTCTTTTGAATTCACATTTATTACATGAAATAAATATACCTTTGAACCTGACCTAACCAATCCAAGGCAGAAATGGAATTTAATAAGAGAAAAAACAATGTTAAAGTTACATGTTTACCAAACAAAAAGGAAAATGACTTTATTTAAAAACTGTTACTCAGAGAAAATGAGTTTTCTAGTTCTGTGTCTCTAAATCTATATGAAATACTAATATTTTAAATATTCTAAGATATAACACCTAGACTCTAATCAGCTATTTACTGAAAAAAATAATTTGGAATCTCTTTGGATGCTTGGTGGTGTAAAGAACATATATGACTAGATAAACAGTCGTATAAAATTTAAGTAAAAATAAGGCAATGTTCTTTGGCAAACTAATTCTCTTTGAATTTCATACTCTTTAAATTCATTTGTTTTATAAATTTCTTTTACTTTTTCAATAATTTCAAGTAATTTTCATTACCTTCATAGCATTTGCTAACTGGACCGATATTTACATTAACAATGCATAGCTGTATTAACAGCATCTATACAACAAGGTCAGTTTATATTTCAAAAGTGCTCAAAGTTACAATTCTGAAGATATAACTCACTTTACAAAAAGTATTAAACTTTTTGTTGATTCAATAGTTCAAAGTGAGGAAGGAGGATAATTTTTAGGTTTTAAAATCATTCCTCCTAACTCAATCAAATAAATAATAGAAACTTGTTAATATTCAGGATTGAACATATAGCAGGAAACTTAATTTGATAATGATTTCATAATCTGCCAATGATTCTGTATAAATACAGGCTATAAAATTTAAAACTTTTAAAGCTTGTGTTTACCTGATTATTCCAGAAACATTTTAGAGGATAAATTTGTTTATAGCAAGGTTGAAGCAATTAAAGGAGTCTTGCACAGAATTAGACTTGTCAAACCACTGGTATCTGGAACTATGAGATGCTAGATGACTGTGTGTAATGCAGCAATAACTTAAGTTTCCTGCAGCCATATAGGGATATGAAAGTAAAGCTTAATTTCAGAGCAGTATGCACTCATGACCTTTTTTCCTGCAGAATGAACTCTAATTAATGCTTCCATTCAAGATGATTCAATAAGCATTAACAAGAATCTTAACTAAAATATAAACTAAATGAAACTTTTAGTGCAGATTTTACTGGTTTAAAGATTAGGCCCTTAATTATAAGAAATTATAATCATCTCTCTCTGTTGTTGCTATTACTAAATGACTTCTTTTTAGTACAAATTGATTTGTGGCATTTAATTACCATATTCCTATTATCTTACTAAAAATAAGTATAGAAAACTCTACAAATCTGGCTTCTTGTAAATGTTTCTTTATTGGATTACTAAAAGATCTTTAAAATTTCAAGGTGGATTGGTCAGGGAGAATAGCCTGCCACCATTCTGGTAACCACAGGCAATGAAATTATTTTGCTTAAATTATGATTAGAAACAATAAAAGTAAAAGAAAATTTAATAAAACAAATTTAAAGAGTATAAAATTTGAAGAGTATTAATTTGCCAAAAAGCATAGATATTTTATAGAATATCTATGTAAAATAAATATTTAATGAAAAATGACAAATGAAATGAACCAATTTCCAAAGCAGTATTCTTTATAATAATCTCTGGTCACCATAGTTATTAGGGAATTAGGATTATAAACATGTTAATTAAACTAGAAGTAACCACTATAGTGGAAGACCCAAGATAACTTGGGCATTCTGTAGTTATCTTTGTTGAAACATAGACTTGGTGTTTTGCAAAGAAATCATTTGTTCTGCCTTAGTGAAGCTAATTATTCTCAGCATGCAACCACTGTTTCAAATTGCAAAAGGCACATCAGCCTTTGCTGTGTGTTGTAGGAATTAAAACCCAATCAAATGAGATAATAAAGTACATACAAAGAATATGATATCACTTTTGCAATGCAATAAAAGTGAAAGCCATTTAAAGAAATGTTGCAAAACCATAATTTAGAGAGGAAAAACATGCTGTAAAGCACATGCTTATGATTTTATTTTAATTACTTATTGCTTAGAGGTATGCATTAGGTTTATTTATTGAGTGGTGAAGATTCTTCTTTTAAAAGACTGAAGAATATAGTGGCTAACAATCCAATATGAAGCAACATAATGTGGGCATTTTTAAAAATTTCTTGGAAAAATAAGGAAATAGTACTATTATATCAGGGAGAAACACATACACTTGCAGGAACTTTATGAGACTATTTCAAACAAATAGTTATTAAAAAATAGACAAGGATTCATGTTCCTTTGTACTTACATGATCTGAAAGAATGAAATACATTAGTGCTATTCATTAAAAAGTCTGTGCTAACATCAATAACACTTTACCCATTTAAAAATCTCTACTTATTCTTTTTCTTTGAAACCTATTTTTTTCTAAGAATACATAAACCATTAGTAGCCCCATGTATGCTTAATGAATCGAAATATTGGTGTCTGGGTCTGTGTTCCATTTTATTAAAGAGAAATCTTTGTAATTTAAACCCATTGAGTTAATACTTTAAAAAAATTATTTGCTTTGGTGTTTGTTTTCTTCATACAAGACGTTGTCAGTGATGTTTCCTGCCCCCACCAACACTACTTTTCAAGTCATATGGGATGAAATTAAGACGGATTATAGGTTTTATTCTTTACTTGTTGTGGGAGAAACCAGATCAAGGTTCCCTTTCAGTTGCCAAAAAAGTGCAGTCATCTCAGCAGCCCCGAATGTAAAAACAGCAGGATTCAAACATCAGCAAGGACAACACAGGGTATGAAGTTTCTGCTCATTACACACTGTGGGGGCTGCTTGTCTGAAGCAGGATTCTGGAAAGTATTGATTGAAGATAATGCCTACTGTTAGTTATTTACATAACACAATGCCCTGGGTATATTAGTATATTAATAGGCTTTTCTCTTGATTCAGTGTTCTTGCTTCATATTACATTTTATCTTTGTTTACATAATGCAGATCAGATATATTATGTTGTCCCAGAGTCAAGGAACGTTGCAGTGTGACTAGCGCATGTAGTTCCAAGCTCAGTGCCATGTATGTGTAAAGAATCAGTGAATGATGCATGAAGTATAAGTCACTGTATCTCCAGGGTTTGACACAATGCTTGACACGTAGTAGGCACTCAATAAATGTTTTCCCATTGGTTGAATTAATGGGTGAATTTTCATCAATGATTTGATCTGGGGGACATAGTAGAGATCACGTAAGAACTGTGATAAAAATAAGTGGGCGCTATGAATTTTTCCATAACCACATCTGGGTCATGATGGGAAGGGCCTAGATCTAGATATTTGACTTGCACGATTTTGATGGTGTTGCTGTTAAGTCAGTATCACATTCCTATTTTTAATTTGGACTAAAAATGTAACAATTTCAGAATATTCTAACAGCTGTAAATGAGGCTTCTGTCACTTTCCATTTAGAGACACATGTGTTTATAAAGGCATCTTTATTCTAACCCTCTTGTATTGAGTGTTAGCAATTTGGTAAGTGAAATATGTTGTGGATTAAATAGTCCTCTTTGCTAATATAGTTTTTAGTAATTGCTTTTATTCACATTCCCACTGTTTATGTTCATCTCTTTTCGGTTAAGTAAAATTGGATGGTGAGCTATTGTTCAGCGAAAACTTGGCAGCTCTCAATCCATTATTCAAAGGGAAAGGAAAAAAAATTGTTCTTTTTCTTTATTATCTGGGATCTACTGCAACATTTTCTGTACCACTGACTAGCAAATGAATGAAAAATTGTTTTCTTTGTAAATTGCAAAAGGATGCAATATTCATATGCTGAGACAGGTTAGCATCTGTATCTGAAGGGAAAACTTTTGGAAGTAGCAGATCTGCAGTAGCAATTAATTAGAAAGCTTTTCATACCGTTTTCAGTTACAGACATGTACTAGTGGCTTGAGAAAATTGGTAGTGACGTCTGCTGTCACCACAGGGTAGTACAATGGATGGAGCAAATTTACTGACATTTGCTTTTTTTCTCAAAGTGTCATATCTTCATCTTACACTGTGCTTGATTTTCATTGCCAAATGGTGAGTTCAGCATAACTATAGATTTTTTTATTGCATTATAATGCGTGATGTGTGAGATGTAAGCATGTCTTACTCTTCAAGAATAAGTGTATCTTACACTTGTGAATGCCAAGATATGTTGAACAGCTGGTCTCTTTTCACCACCTACTAAGCAGAAGTATAAAGAAAAGCCACTCTCTTAGCAAAGAAAGATTTATCAACTTAAAATAATCAGCAGCAAGACTGTCAAACATATTTTTCAATTTTTTAAAACAAACACAACTTTTATATAATAATTTTTATCTCAAGGACGTGCTTGAGTTTTTGAGTTTATTTGTGAGTGACCATTATTGTCAATATTCATTCTTTCTTAGGAAAGTATTGTTTTTGAAATAATTCTGCATATCTGGTCTTGGAACATTTGGGCACAATTCTTTCTCTCCCTTCCTAATTACTAAATTAAAAATAAAATAGTTTAAAAGTTTAGGCATGTGAATTATTTATTTAAATTATTTCCCCTTTTCACAAGTACTTATTATGCATCAATTTTTGACTTTGTACTATAAATCAATTCAAATTAGACAAGAATTTATGTTTATTATATTTTTTTCAATGCAGAGTTTCTCCATAAAATCACTGGTTTTCAGTAAGCTGTTCCTAATTTGGTCAAGAAAATGTATAGGGAAATCATGGCGTCCTACCTCTTTCAAATTCACATCACTAACTGCAAGGAAAAGTTGTTAAACCTCTGTGTGTTAAGTTTTTTGTTGTTGTGTTGTTTGTTTGTTTTTCCACATAGTAGTATCTTTCCCACTTACTTTATCTACTGTGAAAGGTTTAACTAACATTTAACATATGAAAGTAATAAAGCTCAATTAAATATTAAAGTTTTGTTTTATAGCTGATTAGAAAAATATAAAAGAAAAAATAGAAAATAAAATAATTGACTCCCAATTAAATATGGTGGGTTGAACATAAGAGTTTTCTCTGTTTCATCCTCAAACTCCACTGAAACACCAGCAGCAGAATTTAAAATATATGAGGGCAAATATAACAGGAGAGGAAGATATAGCAGGTCCTTGAATAATGTTGTTTCATTCAACATTGTTTCACTATTGTTGAAGTGATACCACAGGAATTTGTGTTTATATTGATTAGCCTATGGTAAAATTGGTTTCATTATATATTGTTTAACTTAAAGGTGCAGAAACTATCAGTGATGTTAAGTGAGGAATTACTGTAGTACAAAATGAGTGGTGTCAAAAAATTTAGAAAGAAATAAAAATTAAAATGAGAGAAAACTTTTAAAATAACTTAGCATCTTGGAGGAGCTGAGATCCTATATGTATCAAAGAGTAAAATGAAAAGTAATTCATTAGGAAGGGTCAGAAATCAGAAGTATCTCATACTCTGAAGGTGGGGTAAAGAAAGGCTGTCATTTTGTATAATCCAATGAGAGCCATTCACATTGCAGTTTATGTGAATGCTATCTAAGGGATTATGAAGCGAAGTCTGAGAACCTATTGTAAAAACCTGCCCAAATATAAAGGGGTAATGCAACATAGGAAACTAATATCTATTCATCTTTCTATCAAAGACACATATTTGTGTGTTTTTTTCCCCTTCTCCTGACCTGCTGTTCATGTTTTAGTAGGGTTTGGAGATGAAGCAGAGAGGACTCTTATGTTCAACCCATCATGTTACCCAGCCTGCCTCCATTTTGAATTTTCTTCCTTATTTGATCAGAGTTAAACTCTAAGAGAGGTATACCATTGCCATCTTGAGCACTGCCAGCTCTCTAGAGAATAGACTTTAATATTTACATTTCAATCATTGTGCCCAACAATTTGACCTGAAAACATGTAGAAAGTTATGACATCTAGGTAAGCAAAGAAAAATCACAAGTCTTTTCAGTTGCCTAAATATAGGAATTTATAGGAGAGATATTGCTATGTATTTATTAAATCCATTCTTTTTTGTTCATATTGGGACTACAGAAAGGCACAATTTCTAGTTCTTACAATTAGATTGTGGCTATATGGTATTATGTTGCACAATGACATGTAGAGGGAAATGTCTCATATAGAACTCTAGAACTCTCTTGCTCCCTCCTTTCCTTCAAACACAACCATGTAGGCCACCTGTTGAGATACTGAGTCAAAAGATGGAAATAACCTAGGTCCCTGCAGAATAAAACAATTGAATCAGTAAACTTTAATATAGATCAATAGAAATTATTTAATAGAGAAAAAAAATATATGAAATGAGCAATACCTCAGAGACTTGTGAGCGAATATCAAGCATGCCAACAAACAAGCAGTAGAAGTCCCAAAGGAAAGGAGAAAAATAGAGTAGAGAAAAATATATTTGACGAAATAGTGTTCAAAAACTTTCCAAATTTGATGAGGAACATTAATCTAAATACCTAACAAGCTCAACAAACCCTAAGTAGAATAAGAGTTCTATATCAAAGACAATAAGAAAATATTATAAAGCATTAAGGGGGAAAAAAGATTCATCAAATATAGGGGAACCACAATAAGATTAACAGTTAACTTCTCATCAGGAACAATAGTTTACAGAAGACATTGGAATGTCATATTCAAAGAGCTAAAAAAAAAGTGTGAACTAAAACACTTTTATTCAGTAAAATCATCCTTCAAAAATAAAGATGAAATAAAGACATTGCCAGATAAAATCTGAGAGAATTATTGCTAACAGACCTGCCTTACAAGAAGTGCCAATGGAGGTTCATCAATCTGGAAGAAAATGAGAAAGTAACTCCAACCCACATGAAGAAATGAAAGGTGTCAGAAATGGTAAATGTGAGTTTGTAAATATATTTATAATTTTCTACTAACTTTTCTAAAATATTTAAGATTTTATATGGCAGTATTTATCACTGTTCCGTTGACTTCCTAATATAAATCATATAGAAGAGGGGAGAAAAAGGAGAGAACATATTGGGAAAAAGATTTATATTTTATGGGAATTAAATAAATAATATTCTGAAGTAGATTGTGAAAAGCTGAGATAGATATTGTAGTCCTTAGAATAACTTCTAAAAAGTTAACTTAAAAATATTTTAAAAAATCCAGAGAGATTAAAACGATTTGCTAAAAAAACACAACAAAGGCATAAAAGTGGAGAGAGGAGCAAAAAGAGATATAAGGTGTACATAAATGTCAACAGCAGAATTATTTATAATAGCCAAAAAATGGAAACAATCCAAATATATCAACTGATTAAAGGATAAAAAAATGTAGTTTATGTATGTAACAAAATAATATTAATCATAAAAAAAACACAAGGCTATACTGATTCATGGTATACCATGAATCAACTTTGAAAATTTAGGCTGAGTGAATGGAGCCATTCACAGAAGGCCACGTATTATGTGACTTCATTTAAATAAAATGTTCACAATAGGTCAGTCCATTAAGACAGTGAGTGAGTGGCTTTCCAGAGTGTGGGGGAGGAAGAAGAGTAACTGCTAATGGGTTTGGGATTTCTTTTTGGCTTAATGAAAATGTTCTAAAATTAGTAGTGATGATAGTTGTACGACCGTATGAATAAACTAGTGAACTATATATTTAAAGGGCACCTTTTGTGGTATGTGGACTATGTCTCAATAAAGCTGTTAATTAAAAAAAAAGATACAAGACAGAATAAATAGCAAAATAACATGAAAATATAATCACATAAATATTTACATTCAGTGCAAATAATCTAAAGATCCCAATCAAAGGCAGAGATTATTGGACTGGATAAAGATCAAAGTCAACAATATGCCATCTACAAGAGATTCAAACATATGAGTTGGTTAAAAGTTAAATGGATGGAAAAGATATGTGCTATACAAATAGCAACGAGAGCTGGAGTAGCTATATTATTGGAAAAATAGACTTCACAACAAAGAAAAATTGGTACTGATGATAAGAGTCAGTATATCAGGAAAATATAGTCATCAATGTATTTGTGCATATCTAACAACAGAGCTCCCAAATACATGACATAAAAATTGATAGACCTAAAAGGAAAAATACACAATTCAACAATAATATCTGGAGCTTTCAATAATCCACTCTCAATAACTGATAAAACAACTAGACAGAAAATCATCCAGGATATAAAATATGTGAACAACACTATCAACTGACATGAACTATAGAATTATAGAATGCTTGACCCAGTAAAGAACCCAATGAAGTGCACATAAAACACTCCACTATAGACCATAAGTTTGGTCACAAAACAAGGCTCATTGAATGTAATATTCTCCATTTCTATTTAACATTGTACTGGAATTTTTAGCCAGTGTAAAAGGCAAAATAATATAATAGTAATTGTAATAGTAATAAAAACTTGCAGATTGAAAAGGGATGAATAAAATCTTTATCTGCAGATGAAAATTTTATATACTGAAGAATTTGAAATTCAGAAAGTATCTATTAGAACTAATAGATGAGTTAAGTGAGATTATAAGATACAAAATCATTATGTAAAAACCAACTTGATTCCTGTATTTTAGCAATAAATAATCCAAAATGAAATTTAGAAAATAATTCTATTCACAACATCAAAAACAATAAAACATTTAGGTGTAATTTAACAAAATAAGTGCATTCTATGAACTGAAAATTAAAACATTCATGAAAATAATGTGACTATAAAATGTTCACAAAAATAAATTATGATTATCTAAATAAATGGAGAGACATTTCATGTTCATTGGGAGACCCAGTATTGTTAAGATGATAGTTCAGCTCAAATTGATCTGTGGATTTATTGCAATCTCTATCTAAATCTCAGCAGGCAATTTGCAGAAACTGAGAATTTATCCTAACATAGGTAAAGAAATGCATAGGACCTGGAATAGCCAAAACATTTTTTGAGAAAAAAATGTTGGAGGTCTTACATTACTGGACTTCAAAACTTAGTAGAAGCTACAGTAATCAAGATAGTGTGATATGAGAATAAATAGGCACACATATCATTGAACGGAAATAAACCATTCATTCCATTTATGGTCACTTGATTTTTGTTAAATCTGTGAGACAGACAATTCAATGAAAAAAATAATAGTCTTTTAAATGGCACTGGGACAGTTGGATATCCATGTGCAAAATAATGAATTCAGAACCTTCATACCATGCACAAAAGTTATCTCAAATGGGTGAAATTTAAACCTTTGTGACTACCTCTCCTACTGGTGGCATGCAAAGAGCTGCCATGGAACTTAATGATGCTGGTTTCCATCTCACCAAACACATTCCTGATGGCTTTGGTGACTGGTGTGCTCTCTGTCTCCAGGGTGGAGCATAATCTTTTCATGGGTCTTCTTTTTCTTTATATAATGCATCTACTCCAGGATGTCCCTTCTTTCTCTGTGTCCTTGGTCATTTAGGAGTTTCAGTTCCCATCGGTGTATTTCCAGGCTTCTAGAAACCACCAGTTTGGACTGCCCTTTCAGTTCTTGCCACGGTGTTAAATTCCATATCCTTGGAATGTTTCCCCAAGTTAATAAACTCTCTTTTCCTGGCTTGAGTCCATGAATACTCTGCTTGCTCTTACTAGTACATCCTAGTTAATTCTTGAAGCACCTTTGCTGTGTGGTCCTTTTTACTCTCTTAACAGACCCAGCATATCAGCCTGCAAACTAGGAGAGGTGGTGGGGCAGGCCTTGCAGAGGACATGCCTGATCTTAGTAGGGAAGGGTGGGCTGCCTCTGAAGCTTTTGAGAGTTCAGAGAAGTCTAGGGAGGCAGACCATTGGTGAATTTCCTTTTTTTAACAATTGGGTTATTATGACCTTTTATTAGGGACTATTGATACTTCACATACAACCTAGGATGGGATCCTTATTGTAAGGTTTTCAGTGAGTGATCCACTGTCAAAGCCTAGAAGGTTCTAAACCAAAATATCCTACATTTTTACCTGATGTTCAAAACAAAGGGTTCTTACTGTAGCAGAACCTTATTGTTTCCAGACATGTTTCGTTTTGATTAACATGAAGAAACCATGGGATTAATTTTCTTTCTGTAAACTATTTGAAATTTAGAATCTGCCCTCATTTTACTACACATATCTACAAACCAGAAACTAATCAACGAACTGACCAACAGACAAAACAGAAATTGTTATAAAGAAAAAGGAATTTAAAGTAAAGTAGAAGGTGAATGTTAGAGTCAGAATTGGGGGTGGGGGGGAAGTAAAATCTTTATTGCAAGGATTAACAGTGAACTGTTTTATCTTTTTATAATTTGGTGGGTGTGACAAGAAAGTGGGGGACAGAAAGAAGCCCCAAAGAAATTTTGTCTACCCAAATCTTGGTCAAGTATGACACCTAGAGGCCATACAAATGGAATTCCTGTGTGTGTGTGTGTGTGTGTGTGTGTGTGTGTGTGTGTGTGTGTGTGTGTGTTAATAAGGCAAATGCATTTATATAGAGAAAATTATTTAAAATATTTATTTCAAAAGGGTGTTCTTCGACACTTCTCTATGTAACACTCTATCAATGAATAACTACATTTCATTTACTTCATCTATTTAATTTACTTATTTACTGATGACATTAAAAGTTGTTTTCTTTTTTGTCAAGTAGTTTCATTTTTGACAATTGATTTTTAAATGTTGGTACTAATCATTGAAAATCAGTGCCCTGGTATCGTATGAGTTATGAAGTATGTTTATATGCTTATGTCCTAATAAAAGTGAAAACATGTGTGTAGAATGTTCACACCCTCACCCTCTGTTTGGAAATGATAGCAAAAATAATAAAGACAGATGAAAGGACAACACATGAGAGGTGGTAGGTTCAGAATTGTCTCATTTCTAAACATTAAAAAATATGCTTTGCATTTTTCATCCATTGGTTTGGAAAACTTTTATAGCCCTGGCTCATTAATACTTGAACAGTTCTTCATGAAAAATGATGCACGATTTACTTCATGGCAGGCTGTACAGATGGTCAATTTAATCTGCATCCTTGAGACTTCTCATGACTAAATTTTGACATCATGTCATTAAACATTTGTGTGTTATTTATATCATATTCTAGAAAACAAAGAATACTATGTCTTGCTATCTCTTGCCATCTATCAGTTTTATTGATAAGATTTATCTAACTGGACACTATAGCTTTCACAAAGGAACATGTATCTGAATATATATCACTTCTGTCTCCTCAGAGACCAATACATTCTTGTCCTCAAGTGCAATAATGACATTGTTATAGAACAGATATGTGGCAGTGGTGGAGACAAATGTTTATATGACTATAGTTTCTGTAACCTTGTCCAGAGATGTCTTTACTACTGACTGATTGTCATATGTGTGTGTGTATGTGATCCTTAAGCCTTGTATAAATTAAAATTAAGAGAAAGAAACTGATTGTTGGCTATTTTCAAACACTACTGCAGAAAATTCACTAGTTGTGTATTTTAAATGGCACATTTTGACTTAGAAATGGTCCTTGGCTCTTATGTATAATGCTTGAAGTTGTAGATATAATGTTAAATTTTTTTCCCAGTTGAGTAATTATTAGATAACCATGGATAAATACATTAGAATCTTAAATTTTCTTTTGACATTAAGCTTTTAAGTATAGCATCTGATGGCTTTTCGAAGGGCTAAGTAATTACCCCACACGTTAAATTGAACTAACTTGAGTCCTCAGAGTCTCTGTCTTCTGTTATATAATGAGTTTCTATTTGGCGGATTAATTTGGGACTTCCCAGGAATGCTTAGAATGGGCTGATATTAACAGAGTAATTTATAGCCGAAGTCCTGCCTGTGCCAGAGTTAGAGGATTTTAGGATTTAGGGCCTTAACCATACCTGGGAAATAAAAGCAAACAGGATAGGAAAACACTGCCATTGTAGGGTGGCACTGTAGTTTTCTTTAAGAGGGCAAAACTAAGCAGGCCTATTTTCTTATTTGGTGTAACTGTGGAAACAAATGCTCCTTCAGGGAGCCATACGTTAGTTAAGATCAGGCTTCCTTTGTATCCCTTATCAACCTATAATCTTTTGATTGTTGCCTGTTTTTCACCAGTGAAGAAATAGTAACCCACACTAGCTTATCTCTCCTAATCACAGACTCACAGAGCTAAGGGCTCTCTGAGCTTTTAATTCCCTCTTAGAGGCCTAACAGGGTGGAAAGTAAACAAAGACCAAATTTGCAACCTTCAACGTTGCTAATTTCCTCTGATGTCAGAATACTTAAGCAGGCAGGACCTGGGAATTATTTGATCAAACCTGCTTTTAATCTAATGCATGCAGAAGGGCTGTGTCTGGAATGATCCGCAAAAGGACAGGCGTCCCAGGAGAGCTTTATGGAAGGTTTCCTCTTTCAGAAACAGTAGCTTCCTCATTTTAAACTCTTGGATTGGCTTTGTTGATAGAGTACATTCATAAAGAATAGTTTCTGTGCTTTTTAAATTTTATTTTGTTTGGCCAAATATTGCTTACCGGATGTGAATAGTTTTCTTTGGCTTTCTGTTTGCTGTGTTATTAATTGGCCAAATGCCTTCATATTATTTTAGCTCTACTAGGAAATAAATTAATAAAAGGTCATTATTGGGGGAAAGAAAAAAAGAGGGCAGAGCATTATCTGAGTTGACACACACTCCACTATTACTACTGGTTTAAGAAAGTAAAAACACAAAAGAACAAAAGACCAAACCCTTGAGGTTATTAGATTATGAAAGGCATTTTTCTATAGTAGGAGTTCAGAGAAATGAATGCCAGAGATTTTTAAGAAAAGAATTATTAATTTGAAGATATTCAAATAATGGAAACTCAGTTTTCCCTTTAATTTTACTCAGAAGTGTGTGGATACTTTAAGGCAGCATATTTTTGACAGAGGTAAGTAGATAAAGGAACGCACCTTTATTTACTCCACATCTGAAATATAAGTTTTTGATTAGTTTTTGTAAAATTTTATCCATGTAACTAGATAGCATTACGAACACTTAAATACTAATTCTGTTTTAAAGGCTATTAAAAGACAATGCACTTTGTCAGAGTAGATCAATATTCATGATATTGTTATTGAGATAGATTAAGCTAAAAACATTTTCAAAAGTGGTTAAGTGCATTTAGGCAGCAAGTAAACATCTCTGCGGTTTTACTATGTTTTTGACATCTGATCATAAATACTGCTCCCCACAAGAAGTAATTCAGAAGACCGCTTAAAATAAATTATAAGCACTGATGCTTATTGTAAATATACACTAAGAATGACATGCCTCTACATCTAGCATTTGACTCCTTGGGTGACGAATTTCAATGCTTGTTGTTTGTCATGCTGCAGCCTGTCGGGTGATGATTCTTTTTATTGGTGTATCCTTCCAAACATATTTCATCACACCATGTGCACGGGAGTTCTTTGGGCGCGTATGTTGCATCTGTGCCCCCTTCTCCCCTTCGCTCATTTCCTTTCTTGCCCTGGCGCTCTCGCCTCCCCGCTGCCTCCAGCCCGCTCTCCCTCGTTTGGGCTCCGGCCCCCCCTTCTCTCTCTCCAGCTGGCAGCGGGGGCTGCGCTGCCTCCCAGACCTCCAGGACCTGCTCAGTCAGCTGGGGCCCCCTGTGGACCGCTGCCTCCCTCGCCACTAGGACTTGCCACTCTGCGCGGTATGGCAGCCGCAGCAGCATCCCCGCCAGTGGCGGTGGCAGCAGCAGCCACGGCCGCCGAGGACGCTATTGTTCCCTGGTGTTAAAGGAGCTTTCCTTCCTTTTCATCTGAAACGAACAATAGCAGGGAAGAGCTTTGCTTTCTGTACTTCTTGGGAAGACGTTCCGAGGGCGAAGAAAGATTCCCTGCCAGCCGCGTTCCGGATCTGGACCCTGGAGCAGCAGCACACGGCATGGGGCTGCAAGCGAGGCGCTCCGCGTCCCGGAGCCCGGGAGCTGCGGGCCCGCGCCGGGGCGTCCTGCAGCTGCTCCCGCTGCTGCTGCTGCTGTCGCTGCGCCCGCGCGCCTGCGGGGCTGCAGCTCAGGGCGAGGCTGAGGCACCCACCCTCTATCTGTGGAAGACTGGTAAGTGGGACGGAGTTCCCCTTCTCCCTATCTTCACATCTGGGTCCACATTTCGAAACTGCGGAGCTACAGGAGGGACCCCTGTGCTTCTTAATGGCCCGGGTGTGCTGAGATCCTAAGATTTAAAGTACGATCCTCGGAAGTAATTTAGGACACATCCGATACTATTGGGAAAGAAAAACCTAACAACTAAAAGTCATTAGTGAATCACTGGAATGATATATTTCTCTCTCTCTCTCTCTCTCTCTCTCTCTCTCTCTCTCTCTCTCTCTCTCTCTCTCTCTCTCTCTCTCTCTCTCTCTCTGCTATGTAGTTAATGAGGACAACCAACGCTGTACTTTCATGATGAAGTGCTGTATTTTTAACCTCTGGATTCTGATTCCACAAGGAGTTTCTTAAATATTTCTAGCAAAGAACAAGCAAACAGTTCAGCGCTGGTCTTTATTCTGTCTTGAGGCAAACTATTTGTTCAGTGCCATGATACAGATGAATATAGCGTTGAATTTGTTAAGGATAGCTTAGTGATATGTCGGACACGTGGAAACAAGCCAAACAAGAGCAGTTCTGACAGTTAAAGGCAAATGGGGCTCCAGCGAGCTCACCAAGACCAGGTGAAGCTCGGTTCCTAATGAGCGAATTATGGGATTTTTAAAGTGTACAATTGTTAGGATGTTTAGATTTAAACTTTTCCTGCCTTGAGAATTATTTTGCTTTGTTTTCGACCTACCAATGAAAGCAGCGAAGTGCTGACTAGAGGTCCTGGTGGGGCAGTGACAGGCAGAAAAACAATACCAAGTGAGGAATCACTACTCCCTCTTCAGGGAGCGGCTCCTTTCTCTTCCGAAGGACACAGAATTCTTCAACAGACCTGAAACTTCATATATTTATAGGAATAAAGTAGGAAACGTTGTTGCCATTGGTTAGGTCTAGGGATAAATTATGAGTTTCTTGGCAAGGATTTAACATTAAGAGAAAGATTCGGGAGAAGGAAGGGAGAGTATGTATTGGTCATGGGATTGCAAACAAGTTACTGAGAGGGGAGTCTCTGCTGGTTTCAGCTGATTTAGCTCTCTGCTGTAGAGACAGATCAATCTACTCTACAATTATACTGACATCCTGAAATTTTAAAGAAGTTGCATCTATCCAGCAATGTAGTGAGGAAATTGAACAGAAATTTGCTTAAAGCTAAAGTACATCATTTGCCTCACAATGTTACGTGAAATACACACACATGCACACATGCAGACACACACAGTGGTTTTTAGAAAAGCCATTTAGATTAGTGTTAGCCATTCTTGTTAACCCTTGCCATTTAAAGATCAGTCGATTAGCGGATGGAATCAAATTAATTTATTTCAATTAAAAAAAAAGTTGATCTCTAGCTAATGCCATGGTTTTGCCTTTCAAAAGCTCATCATAACAAACACTAATCAAACTTAATTTTATTTGGTTGCTTGGTCAGAGCTTCTCAGTAAGTGTTGGACAAAATAGTAGTTGCCTGGTTGGAATTGTACTGTTGAAGTAACAAGAGCCAAGCAGTAATTCAGATAGAAGAGTCTAGGCAGCATTCACTGTGCAGGAGATAGGTGCCAGTATATGTCAACATAAATGTTGTGGTGGAAGCACAAGATGATAAGCAGTTTACAATAGTGGAAAGCGTTCAGGAGCAAGGGTGTGGAGACCCAGTCCCAGCTCTTGTTAGCTACAGGCATGTTGGCGGGTCACTTAACTTTTAATACCTAGTTTTTTCAACTGCATATAAATGTGATATCTTCTCTGACTGTTCACAGTGTTATGAAGTTCAGATGAGTGAGTTATGAGAAAGTAATCTGTAAACTCCAAAGTTACGTGTGTGTGCAATATAAGCTAGTATGAGGAGGAGGAGGATGGCATCTCTTATGGTGATCCTTGGTTTTGTGAAGAAAAAAGTGAATTAAACTGGAGAGCAAAATAATGACCTCTGTATTTTTTTGAGAGGGAAAGGAGACTTTCCTATATCTGTAAAGGAATTGAGAGTAGTTATCACAGGAACCAGGAATATTTAAAGGGGGGATGCACTATAAATGAAACTACAGAGATGACAGAATCATGTGTTCCTCACTTGATGAAAATAAAGAGCAGGAAGGGAATTGGGAGAGAAAATGAGGTGAGACAATCCAGGATATCTATTACAGTAGGCTAAGCTTGGTCTTGGTACAGCAGATTATAGGGAGTCAAATTATTGGTGAGGTCATTGAATTAAAGTGATGTAGTGAAAGATACACTGGATGAGAAACTAGGATAGGAAATCTAACACTGTGTTTATCACTAACAAGTTGTGGAACATTGGCAAAGTCATTTAATGATTTTGGTTCTTGGTTTTCTATTTTGTAATTTCATTGATTAGAAATGCTGACCAAAAAAAAAAAAAAAAAGAGGTAAGCTGATATCTAAGGGCTTTTGCAGCCTGCAAGTGCTTCATATGTATGTATACATACATGCATATATACATCATAAACACACATTATGCATGTATGCACACATACATAGTGTATTAACATGTGTGCACATATATACTGTATATATTTACATAATACATGAAGTTTATGATACATGATATATATAATATATGCTCTATGAAAATTTAATATATAATGTATGTTATATGGAAGTTTTATTAAGTCAACTCACAACAAAGAGTTACTGAGGACTCACCATGTCACTTATATGTATAAGTCATTGTGGTAGAGGCTAACTAGGATATTGCCATCCCTGCCCTCAAGAAATTCACTGTTGAATAATTCTATAAATACACAACAATTACGACATGGCATACCATACTCATAAATAAAACACTACAAGAGCAAAGAGGTTGTATAGCTTATAAAGGGGACCATGGAGGGTTTCTGAGAATATTAATGTTGCTCTGGATTTGAAGGATCAGGTAGATCTCAGGGAAGATTAGAGTCCATTCAAAGCAGAGGGAACAGAGAAACTAAAAGTGAAAGGCATGGCTACATTCCTCGGTCTTGGAAGTGCTGCAGCTCAAGCCCAGGATGTTTGGTGGGAATGAATGGGTTTAATGCCAATGAGGTAAATCAGGGCAGATTATAAGAAAACCTTCAAACCATGGTGAAGATGTTAGACCTTAATCTATAAGCAGGTGGGCACCGTTGGAAGCTTTGAGCAGATTATTTACATATTCTTTGCCCAGAATGGAGAGAAGTAAGTTGAGAGGCTGAGAGGTCAGTAAGGAGAGGGACTGAGAGACAAATGGGGGCAAAACTAGGGCCATAGTTTTAGTGACGGGAGAGTAGAGGAGAACAGGGGGTCACAGTGCAGAAGTTTTAGCTGAGGTTTAGAGTCCTAGAGACACAGAGCCTTCAGAGGAGAGGAGGAAACTACCATCAAGACCTCCATCATGTCTGCACCCAGTTACTTGAGACAGAGGATATGGAAGAAGGAAGAACAGATTTCTTGGGGTTGAGAGGAAGAATATCCATTTAATTCAGAGATACTGAGCTTGGGGTGACAATAATTTATTTGGATGAATAGATCTAATGGGTAACTTAATAGGTAGATAGTTTAGGAGAAAGAGTAGACTTGGAACTAGAAATATGTGATATTTTAAGGTGTAGTAGTGGGAGGGATCATTAGAAGAAGGCAATATTGCAAAAAGGGCACAGGATATCTCGCAGAGAATATTGAGATTTAAAGAGCCATTATAGTAGAGAAACTCATGAAAGAACCTAAGAAAGTGTGATCAGAACAGGTCCAAGGAAAATGGCAATAGGTACTAAATGTAAGAAGATATTTTATGAAGGAGATGGTGGCAAAAAGCATAAAAATTTTCTGAAAAGCTGGAAAGGGATTATGAAATATTTTAGAAAAGATCAAGGGAAAAGAAGAGAATTGGTAAGAAAATTAGCAGTGTTTTAGGAAAGGATATTTTAAGTAGAGTGGTAGAGATATAAACTTGACTAAATAATAATCAAGATCGTGGAAAAGGTGTAGTATCGATAAAGTTGAATAACTAAGTGGTTTTTTAAATCTCTCCACAACACTGTTGTTTTAACAGAGAAACCCACGAATGTAAGATATTAAAATATAGAAAGTAAATGTTTCAACAGTCTTGTGTCACAGTCATTTGAAAGGTAACTTTCAACTTGTCTTTATGTGAATTATTGGAAAACATTTCATACACACACAGAGGTAAAGCACTTATTGGAATATAAATAATTAATGTTCCTGACAAGTGTTAATTTTTCACTTTTTAATATTCTAGAATATGGAATTGTTTCAATAATAACTATGGCTTACCTGGCAGTTCCAAATTAAGAGTGTCACTGCATTAAACAAAATCTGGTTGACTTAACACCAGTCAGACAGAAAATAGTGAAGACATTCATCAATTTGTATCAACTTCTGTCATAGAGATATATTTTCAAAAATGTCTTAATGAAGTAATTGAATTAATTCTATAGTGATAAAATTACACTGAAGTTCAAGAAGCAGGTACACACTAGCCATTGTTCAGAATTCAGGTGATAAGATATTTACAGGTATGAGTTTCTCTCAAGGAAATGATTTCTCTCATTAAATGCTTTTGAACTAGGTTCATCCAATGCAAGATTATACATTAATGATAATCACTGTCATTTACATGGTAATTTGGGCATAAAATAATCCCTTACTTCAATATAATATAAAAATAAGTGTTATCCTTTTATTTTTCTTCCAGGTACTTGTCCTAATATAAAAATTCTACAATGTATATGGAAAAAGTATCAGTCTTAATCCTACTATTCATTAAATAGCAAAGGTAAGGGGATGTCATTCCAGGTAGTAGTAACATGAGGGCAGCATTATCTTAATAAAAGTGTTTTTGTAATTGTACTTACAATTTACCTTAATTTGGGATATGAGAGAGTTACTCTTTAAATGGAGGATAGAGACAGTGTGGGCCTCAATGTCAGTTAATCCTGAGCAACATGGATCAAAATATATCCATGTTATCTACAAAATTATTTTATCTTCCTGAATCTTTTCCCCCCATCTTCAATATGAATAAGTAATATGTATTCCATAGAGGTTTTCTGAGGATTAAATATAGTAACATATGTAATGTACTAGTAGAGTGCTTGATACATATTAGAACTTCAGTAAATGGTAGTTTTATTATTGCTATTATTCTGTTATATATACGATGGCTATTTAATTTTATGTCCTGGCACCAGTCCAGTAATGTGCATTAGCTTTCTCTAAAGCATCTCTCTCTCTCTCTCTCTCTCTCCTCTCTCTCTCTCTCTCTTTTTTGTAAATGAACTAGAAATTACAAATTGATACAGTTAGAGTGCTAGATGGTCTAACAAATTATAAAGAGAGAGTGCATTATGGATGGAAAAGAACATGGACTTTGTCATCAGAAAACCACTGTTTGAATCTTGCTTCTTTCTGTTTGGTCAGGTTACCAAACTCTCTGACTTTGTTTTCTTACCTTAGAATGGTGACTGAAGTTTTGAAGTGAGAGTATATTTGTCACATTTTAATAAGTGGTAAATAGCAAATATCTAGCACAATGACCAAATATAGTAGACATTCAAAAAGTTACTTCTCTTCCTATTCTTTATCTTTTTATCCCTTAAAAATGACATAACTTGCAGGAATTTTACTGATCTAACACATTTTTTTGTCTTCAACTAAGGGACACCATGGAAAACAAAACAATTCTAGAAAGACAATTTTATTATATGCTTGTCTTTTATATTAACATTTTATATTTAATACTTATATGTAGACAACATGGACCAGAGATGATAAAAGTGTTTAAAGCAGTAAATTCAGGGTGAATTATTTAATTAGAATTTTTATACCTCATTTTGTGAGTGTCTCAGAAGATGTCTCAAGAATCTAACTTTTCACATTCTTGCAATTCACATTATCACATATACCGTCCAAATTAAATGATTTCACAGTAGAATTGTGGTTTGTGTATTGTTTTGTTTTACTTCTTACATGATTAAATAAACTTAAAAATATGACAGTTTATTTTTGGTTTCCTACCCTTCTTGGCATACATAGCATAGTTAGTGTTCAAAATTAATCAATCGAATATTTGGATTAAAAATCAAAGTCAAGTGGATTTGTGAAGCTTTAATATCTCATTGAACTTTGGTTCCTCAGATCACTCCTTATGCCAATTAAAAGTGGCTACCTGGTTTGCAAAATGATGGAAGCCCCAGTGAGAACTGAGATTAGGAGTGCTATAAAACAGCACATTCCAAGACTTATTTCTACATGTGAAGAACTCCCTTGATGCTGGTAGGATCAGATGCTGACATTCTGATTATGTTATTTGGGAAGTGTGATGTGCCTTGAGTCTTTTTAGGAGGAAATTAAGCCTCTCAACCTCTGATGTAAGGTAGAATGGTGACACTGGGCAGTGGGGTCTCTTTGGAATGAGAAAAGTAGAAGTCTCTCAGTCTAGCAAATACATAGGCCAGGCTTCCTTGGAATTAATATAAAGGCACATTAGAGTGGTCCTTAATGAAAGGAGCATTAGGAAAGTAGCATTCAGGGAAATATATCTTTCCTATCACAACAGCATCATAGAGTGTGAATTAGAGGTGCTAATGAATCATAAGGTTGAGATTTTTTCTTTTCTTTTTTTATCAGAGCTTTACCCTTGACACTTTAGAATTCATTAAAATAATGAATGGTATAGGAAGTTGCATTTAGTACCCAGGTACCCCCGAGCAATAAAAAAGTAATATTTAGAGGACGTGATATAACAATTACAAACACATTGGGAAAGAGTGGGGGAAACATGGCAGGACTTAAAACAGTGGTACCCAATAAATAATCTATTGCTTCTGATACATAATTGGACCTAATAAAGGATGTTATTTCATCTTCCAGAAGAACTAGTGAGCTAATTGATATTTTGCAAAGTTTGCCATGTGAAATCATAGTCTTTCTTATATTGTGTATCATACAGTTTAGTTTTACTGACCTAAAAATCCTGTTTTTCCTATTCATCCAGCCATCCCTTTTTCCCCTTCTAAATCCATGATAACCACTGATCTTTTTCTGTCCCATACTTGTGCTTTTTCAAGGTCAGGTAGTTGGAATAATGCAATATGTAGTCTTTTTATAATGGCTTCATTCACTGAGTAATGTGCATATAAGTTTTCATGTCTTTTCATGGCTTGATAACTCATTTCTTTTAATTACTGAATAAAATTCTATTGTGTGGATATAGTATGGTTTATCATTTACCTGTTGAAGGGCATCTTGATGGCTTCCAGGTTTTGGAAATTATGAATAAAGCTGCTATAAGCATCCATGTGCAGGATTTTGTATAGACATAGTTTTTGGCTCCGTTGGGTGAATACCAAAAAGCGAGACTGCTGGATATGGCAAGAGTATGTTTAGTTTGTAAGGAAGTGCTGAACTATCTTCTAAAGTGGCTATACCATTTTGCATTCCCACCAATAACGAAAAGTTTTCTGTTGCTTCACGTCCTTGTTCATGTTTTGAATTTCAGCTATTTTAATAGGTGTGTACTTGTATCTCATCATTGTTGTAATTCATCTGTTTACTTGTTATTGCATGTCTTCTCTGGTGAGGAATCTGTATTCTTTTCATAGTATGGGTAAGAGTGCAAAAGCAGGTAGAACTCTTGTGTGACAGAATTAAAAGTTTCAGTCCAGCCTCTGCTGCACATGCTCTACTTCTTGTTGCCCTGATGCTATGCCCCGCACTAAAGACAATTGTTACACATGCACACACACACACACACACACACACACACACACACAGAGAGAGAGAGAGAGAGAGAGAGAGAGAGAGAGAGAGAGAGATTAAGTAAAGAGTAAAAAATAAATGAATATGGGCCTAAACTTGGCGTAGTTTGGAAATACCTCAGGAGAGAGTTTGAGATAGATGACTGATAACTTGAAATGGTCTGATATATTAAAGTTTAAATTGGTAAGCTGAACTGGGAACTGAGTTGTCAAGGCTCCTGCTACTTAAATTGCTCCCACAGACCTTCCAATGGACACACAGTGTTGAGCAACCCCAGAATGAGGTTAGTAGAATAGTGACTTAGCTTGTTTGCATAGGGACACAGGACACTACTCAAGTAGCTAGCTTCGAACTATAGAGAGAGCTTGATGGAAAATTGATTTTCCCAAGCACATGTACCAGGCACACACATTGATTATGTCGTTGGAATCATTTGACTTAACGGTATATGGCCAATGCAGGCTTTCTAATTGTGCCACACATCCTGGATAAAAAGTTATCCCTTGGATTAAAATAAATGTCAATAACAGGATATTGTGAGTATTGTAAATGGATGTGTTTGCAAGTGTGTTATATATTGTGCCTGCTAAAGAGTGGAACCAGAGCACAAATAGTGCCTATTTGGGTTGCACTACTTAAAGATTAGTTTTATTTTCTCTATGAAAATCAGAGTATGCAACTGTAACTGGCAGAGAGGTCCACTGTATTCAGACACTTCCCTTGACAGTGAGATTAGTTGCAAAGAATTGAACCCATAGCTTGAAATGAAAGAAGCACTGATTGTTCAGTTAAATATATATTTGTGTGCATTTGCATGTATGTAATAAATAAAATGAGATGTTTAAGAACAAACTTTGAACTAGATAGACATGAATCTTGACTTGAATTCTTAATAAATCTTGTAAAGTATTAACAATAAGATCTCTAATCCCTCTGTGTCTCTTGTTCCTCAGCCATGCCGTAGGTATGATATCGATAACTTGAGATAAACTTGTAGCGCGCTTAGACGGTGCCTGGCACATCAGTGTTCAATAAATGTTCTCTCTTATTCGGTGTGATCCTGGTGTGTGAACTGCGACTGCCTCCTCTCTGGGATAGAGCTTCTCTCCTGGATCTGTCTGCATCTTTTCCTTTTTCATTTCGATTCTTCTTCCTTTTTGAATCCTCATGTGCATCTCAAGCTTCTCTGCATCTGACATGGCTCTGCTTTCTACCTGCTGTCACAGCCAACAGCATAGTTGTAAAGCCCTCGGCTTTGCCTGTTTGCAGAGTTGTGACTGTGCGTATTGCCATGCAGGGAATGCTGGAGGTGTGACTCTTTAAGTGGGACTGTGCATTCCAAAATTCCTTTGTGTGGAAACACCTAAGAATGTTCTTGGGAAGACTTTTGTGGTCTATGATGCCGTGAGTGAAAAGGTGCGGATAGACTACAGTGAATGCTAAGGCTTCCGCTCTCAAAGTCCTCTTTCTTTAAGTATATATTCTTTCTTTATATCTATATCTGTATCTATCTATATTTATATCTGTCTTTATCTATATCTGTACGTACCTCAATATATGTGGTTCCAAATCTTCTGAAAGATTTGATTTTCAAATTGAAGGGGCAGATAGTTATTTAACTGTTTCATGCCCATTACAACCCATTTATCTGTACATTCTCTAAAATTTATGTAGCATTCATAGACCTATAGAATTACAATAAATTAATGCACCTTTACAAGCATACACATACATATATAAAGACATATATACCTAGATATATAAAGATAAGTAACATACATGCACATTCAAATAGCACAGTCACTTACGACTAAATTACTACACAAGTCTTCATAATTTTCTGATGCTGTGGAAATTATTATACCTCAGATGTGCTTTTATGTTTGGTATTTGTAGTGGTGACTTTTAAAATTATGTGTAATTATAAACTTTTTGATAAAATATACAAAATATGTTAAAAGTTTATTTTGACATATTTTGTGCCAACCTTATGTTCATCAAGAACCCACTCATATAAAAGATTTTATTATACAAGTCCTTGCATTACCTCCTACTAACTTATAACTTTCAAGATCTAATCTAATCATCTTCCTGTGTTTGCCTCTCTGGTACCCGAACAATGTGTTCAAATCACAGTGCCTACACAAATTTCTAAGAACTACTTTTTTTTCTAATAGTGTCTTCCTGCCAGCATATCCATGGACATCATTTATATAAAATATAACTTATAGTTTACAATTGATTATGCTATTATTAGGGAATAATATGGATTAACTATTTGTGTGTGTGTGTGTGAGTATAATAAATACATTGAATGTGATGAATATTTATTTTCTATAAAAATAGAATTCATTCAGAGACACTGCATTTCACAACTTCAGGGACTCCTGTAATAGTTAAAATTAGGTGACCTTTTTCTTTACCAGTTTTCGTCAATGTAGTAAAAGTGGCAGGTGCTTAGTGTCTGTTTTATGCCAAGCTCTGTGCTAGGAGCTGAGGAGTAAATGTGCGTAGTACATGGACCCAACCCTCTGAACTTCCGTATCATGTAATAAATAAGTAATTCTTGTTTAGTGAACTTACTGCAAAAAATAGAAGCATATGTAAATACATATGTAGAACAAAGAAGGGGTGATTATCTTGCAGAAGGAGACAGGGAATGGAAAATTTGATAAAACACAAGTTTGAAAAACGGTTTACAAAATGGACAAAGAGAATTCCAGGCAAAGAGGAGCAGTTGTGAAGAAGTTAACTGGCATGTGCATCCAAGGGCAGCGGGAAGTTCTGAGGCATAAAAAGCAGGGAGTGGGTTGGGGTGGGAGGAAAGGTGGCTCGTGTGCGAGGCCGTGAGAGGGCTGCACCGAGCTGGCCGGAGTAAGGAGTCCGGCCTTTGCTGTTGTTCGACTCATGGAATCTAGAAGCCCAAGTCTATTTGGATTTATAAAATATTATGAAGAATAAAGGAACATGTTTGCAAAAGTTCAGTCACTTGTGAATTTATGAATTTTATAAGATTGTTAATTATATGCATGAACTATTATAACTCTCTTTGCAAATTTTCCATGGAAAATGCTCTTTAGGTAATAATAAACATTTATTTTAATAGTGGAGTGTCCTTTCTGGTACATATATAAGGATGTTTTAGTTTTTTGTTTTTTTCCTCTACAGTTTTGATTAGACCAGTGTTAAAATCAATCAACCTTTAATCAATGTACTCTTTCTCCGGTGAGGTCAGCAACAGAGACTATAAATTAGTGAAGTAGATCAGGTATGATGTAAAGCTTGGTTGTTCTAACTCGCCTATGTGGACTTGGTTAATTAAAGAAGCAACACTATCTTTTACCCTGCTGCAGGACTGTCATTTGCCATCATTCAGGGGTGGGGTTCAATTTAAAAAAAAAAAAATCTCTAAAAGGACAACATTGTTGACCAAATATAATATTAGCGAACCAAAGTTAGATTATGGGGTTTACAGCCTCTGCCTTTGGTAATCATACCGGGTTTTCAAACTCTGAAGCTTAAATATAGGGACAAAAATATAAATAAAAAGTACTTTTTTGAGTTTTAGACAATGATTACCTGAGAATATATGGAACATCAAAATCAAATATATGGAACACCAAAATCAACTAAAATATCTGAACAGTCCTGTTGCCAGCCAATAATATTTCCCTCCACTTCTCTGTATGCTGTGCTTCATTAGTTCTCATTAGTTAACGGGCCCTGTGGAATGAGGGGAGCTAGCAGGAGCAAGGCATCTGCTGCCCAGAGCTGGCACGTGTAATCACAGAAATGTAGCCAAGATCATAGGGTTCAATCACTCCATAAAACAGCTTCTTCTGACAGTGTGCAGTGGTGACTACACATCTCTAATAGGAGAGTCATCGAAATGGATTTGGATTTATGGAATCAAATAATTCATAAGGAAAGCTTGGACTGCTGCTGAGAAAAATTTCTCTCTCTGTCTCTTACTGCAAGATTTAATGTAACTTCTTTAGTTCCCTTGGCTTGTTTTATAAGACAGCTGGCTTTGACTTGCTTCAACTGTAAAAATTCCACAAGAAGATCATGAATGTTGTAGAGCAGACAAGGTGGTCTTTCAACCTTGGTTGATCAGGTGCTGCACAGCCACGACATCACAATATCCCAAATCACGACGGAGTTTTCAGAGTTTTCAAGATTCTTCTTCTAAAAGTAGTTTTCTATCTTGCTAGAATCACCTGATGGCTAAATTAACTTGATCAGGTAATGAGAAAATGTGAAAACTGGAGGAAAAGTGATTCTTTTGTGATGTCATATATATATAAGATGAATCTGCTTTGTCAGCCATATGTTGAATATTGGAATTGCTATCACAAAGCCAGCTTTTAACAGCTTTTTGGATGTAATTTAAAAACCATACAATCCATCTACTTAAAGTGTACAATTCAGTGTCTTTTAGTATATTCATAGGATTGTGTATCCATGACTATACTCAATTTTAGAACATTTTCAGTATTCCAAAAGGAATCCTATACCCCTTAGCAGTCACTACTAAACTCCCCATTCTTCCCTGTCAGGCACAGCTCTAGGCAAATACTAGTTTACCTTCCATCTCTATAGATCAGCCTATTCTAGACATTTCATAGAAGTGGAATCATCCTTATGTGGTCTTTGGACATGATTCTTTTACTTAGCATATTTTCAAGATTTATCCATGTTGTAGCATGTATCAGCACTTCATTTCTTTTACTGCTGAATAATATTCCACTGTATAGATATAGCATATTTTATTTTTCCATTCATCAGTTGATGGACATTTGGATTGTTTCCAGTTTTGGGATATAATGTATAATGCTGCTATGGCCATTTGTATACAAGTTTTTGTACATTTTCATTTCTCTTGAATATATACTTAGGAGTGGAATTGCTGGGTTTTATGTTAACTGATCTTAAGGAACTGCCAGAATCTTCAGAAATTTTAAAGAATAATAAGGAACTGTCAGGCTATTTGAGCCATATTTTTTTTTTAACTCAGCACAGCATAATATATGTTATGTTTTCTAAGAACTTCAATTTGATATAGTTGTTTTTGAGAAAATACATTAAAGTCCCAATAAAAATATCATTGTGTAATTAGAAAGTAAGTCGTAAATATAGGAAAGTGCTTTAGGGGACCTAGTTCATAAGGATAAAAGCACATTTAGGAGGAAAATCTGCTGAAGTAATCATTAGAACACTTGATAGGATGCCTACAAGAAGCTCCTTTTGGATTTTTAATCAGATCACATTATGAAGACTTCACTAAAGAAAAAAAAATATGGTAGTTGGGGTGAGAGTACTGTGATGACTTAAAGAAAGAGAGGATGACTTAATAACATGTATTTAAAGTGCACAGAGAAATAGAAGATACCAATGAAAAATTTAAATGTTGTGTAGTTTGGAAGTTGCTCATTTGGTCTTTACAGCTTAGTGGTTACGTTCTCACAGTACTCTACAATTCTTCAAGCACTCATACTCACATTCTTTTGCTAGATTCATAATTTCTTCATTAATATAGGGCAAGAAGTAATGTTCTTCTCATTTAATAAAGAGTAAACTCAGGTACGTGAGGTTAAGTGTTTTGACCTAAGTCACTCTTAATATGAGACTAGCAGCCAGAACAAATATCTTAGTGTCTTTTATTCTATGACATACATAAAAACAATACTTCTATACAAAATACTTTGAAATATACTCCTAGTATTTTAATTAAAGGAGCAAAGTCAAAGAAATAACCTTTGGTTGTGTGAAGAGTAAGCCTCAAATATTTAAATGAGCATTATATGGTATAAACAATAGGCAATAACAGAGTTTAGTTTTAATACTTTTAGACATAGGGAAGTGCAGTAAATGATTGCAGATTTGTGCTTTGATAGGCTATTCCATATCTTAACTGAACATTTGACAGTGTTCTCGAAATATTAATATTTACTTTCATAGCTTTTTACAGTTTGTGACATAAAATAATGATATATTTAATCTAAATAATTTATTGCCCTATAATCAAATATACACATATTCTCATATTGTTCCATGAGGCAATGAATGTTAGCATTGAAAGGTATAAAGTGACGCTTCAAGTCATAACTCAGTATTTAGTTGCATATGTCGATGTTATCTTTTTTATTCCATTTTTTAAAATGTTATGTAGATTGAAACTGTATTTTCTTGACAGTATAATACTGGAGTTTATACTGTACACAATATAAGAAAACATTCTAAATTCCACTTTACATTTTCCAAAATACCCCACAGAGCTTCTCTTTCTCTCCCTCGCCCTGCAGCCCCCAACCCCCACACACTCCTACATGCAATCTCTCCTTCGCCTCTCCTATTCAGTCTCAGGTTCTTTTCTCTTCTCCTTAAAGTTATCTTTATGACCACGACCAAGCTCTTCCTTCCCTTTTCTCTTACCTTCCATGTCTGAACATCTGTTGTGTTTGAGTACAATGTGAAGTCTACCTTTAATTTTTCAGGGAATCATTTCCAAGTATTGAAACTGATAAAATGTCTTGAATAGGAACATTATCTACAACAGAAATGCTGACTTTTTCAGTGTGCTATCCAGGGAGACTCGCATTCCAGCTGTAGTTCTCATTTTCTTTTTTTCTCTAAAGGAGACAAAGTGAAAACCTGCCGGCATCATTATGTTTGTTTACAGGCAGCCAAACTATGATATATTCAGTGTAGACTGTTGTATATGATACAGCTGTGAAATGAGCTAGAATTTATTATTGAAAGTAAAAGGATGAGTGTAAATTTATTCAAATGAAATCCTTTGGAAACATTACAGTAAATAGGCTTTGGAAACATTCTCATTCTGTCTCTTGTACTTTAAAAATGACTTTTCTGAAGATACTACATATCTCAGGGGCTGTGATGAAAGAGATGGAAATTGGGATTGTTAGTATTCAAAGATTTGTTCTTACCGCCAGTGTAATAAGATTTTTAATTTGAATTCAGATCTATGCTTGTATCTTCCTAAATATTGGAACAATATCGAAAATTCTCTTGACAAAGTGGATAATTAGCTACTCCTACAAGCATCATGAGTACATTGTAGAAGGATTTTACTCTTTAAGCATATACTATAATTTTATCCCAGATAGCAATTTACCCCTGAGGAAAACTTGGAATATTCTTTCCATTTAGAAGGTCTTTATAAAACTTTTGTACAGTACATGTCCTTATATTAAGTTGTTTTTCTCTGTGTGTGTGTATTTGATAATTCTCTTGGCCAGTGTGCACAGGAAATTTGTATTTTAATCAAAGTCTGCTTAATGGACAGAAGAGACATTATACACAAATCACCAAGTTTTAAAATATAAACCAATAAAATGTACTTAACGCTAACATCATATTGCTCATAATTTAATTTGTAGTTTATCATGGTGCATAAATGATTTCAGTAGATTGAAGTGCACCAGAGTCTTCATTATGAACAAAAATTTATTGCTCTAATAAACCATGAGGAAATTCTAGTTGGTAGGATGCGAATTAAACCTATGTTTGAAGAATATTTTAGTCTTTCTCATTTAGTTGTGTACTTTTAAGACATATTTAAAAAGTATCAATATTTTTCTTAATGATTTTCTACATTCAAAAATTTATAGAGACCCATTTTGTCCTACTCACATCCATACCTTTAAGAGTTGAAATTAAACCAGTCTAAGGCTAATGCTAATATCTTTAAGTTTTGCCTACATGTACATGTGTATTGTATTTATTTTATTATTTTTTGCATGATATTAATGCATCTAGAATGAAACGATTAATTTGAGTGAAGACAAAATGTTTCCTGTTTTATCTTTCAAGAAGCTGTTCTGAGACTCCCCCTTCCTTGTTTTAATCTATTGCAAACATATTGGTGATGTCAGCAGAAGATGTGGTGCCCTCTGAGCCCTTTTGCTTACTGCCCATTGTACTGATCCCGGACTAGATCTTCAAGCTATAGGGAAGTATAGATACATATGACTGGTCCCTTGGTCACTGACAGGCTCATATCTTTGAAGGAATTCAGTGCATAACCATTAATCAGTGTAATTGGGGCTATCGAAGGCGTGTGTGGAGTGCTCTAAGGGCACTGAAGAGGGAATGATTGATTCACTTAGGTTGGGAACAAGGACCAGGAGAGGCCTGCCAGAGGTGTTGACAATTAACCTGGGCTTGAAAAAATAAGTAAAAGATGCACGTAGTAAAGGCACAAAGGTGCAATTAACAACTAAGTGGCTTTTACATTCTGGAAATTCTCTCCCTACCTCAGAACCCTATAGAAACTCCCTACGGGTATCCTCAACAAACTCAGTGATCCCTGCCAGTTTCACCTCTTGTCCTTCCTAAACCGCTAGCTTTAGGGAACAGCTACAGTTTCCACCTGGTTTCTACTTTGTTCAGTCTCTTAAAATGCTTACATGGGTCAATTACTTTTCCAAATTGCTCAGTCTCATGTTTTTTAACCAAATTGTCAGTTGAGTTTAACTTCCTTGTCAATCCCATGTTCCGGAACTTCTCACTACAGTGTGAGCCCAGAAATAGCAAATAACTAAAAATGGATATTGAGATACAACTTTTAGCAACATTTACCTTTAACTATGTATGACACCACTTATGCTTTGGCACATACAAGACCCATTTGGAGGCTTTAATGGGAAAACCGGTTAAAATCTCTTTGTGAGAAATACCTTGTGAGTATCTTTATTAGGCCCAGGAACTGAGTAACAGGTTCCAGATTTACTTAAAATAGTCATTCAAGTTTTTAAAATGTTTTTGTTCTGTCTTGATGATATAATAGTGTTTATTCTAATTTTTAGCATGGTTAATTCTTTTGCTCCTCTTCACATAAAATATGGTACGATACCTCCATAAGGCCATGAAAATCTCCCTCTAATAAATGAGCCGTGATTTTCTTTCACTCACAGGGTACCACAGAAAGGGAGGGGTAGTTGAGGTAACAAATGTAATATTTTCTTTGAAGTTCCTGGTACATAAGCAACACATAGCCATAACTCCAAGAGTGGAAGATGTAATCCAAAATTTTCCTCCTGTCAGGATTGCTCAAATGCTACTTCCTCTGTGAAAGTTCCTATGATCTTCTTCTCTAATTTGTGGTGGCTCTTCTGTGATACTTGTTGTTTTGTTTTGTTTTGTTTTGTTCTTTTTCACACTCCTGTGCATGTAGTGTGTACCTCCACCAGAGTACCTGTTAAATTTCTTCTTGTTGTTCTTTATTGTTTATATGTATCTTACTATTAAAACGTGAACTCATTTAGTCAGGGGGTATCCTAGTTATCCTTGTTCTTCAGTTACATAGTAGATGTCAATGCATTACTGATAAATAAATTATTGAAACTTATTTTAGTTTATATAACTTTATATCATTTTTTTACTTCAAACATTCACAATAACTTTTTAGTTTATTAAATATCCTCAGAAAATTTGATGCTTTTTAATGAAGTATGTTTTCTATTATATTATCTAGCCATTTAGATTTCATCCTTTTCACTATGGAAAAGATGCTGTCAATTATGTTGTTGTAGGTATAACTTTTTGCACATTTCTGAGTATTTCTGTTATATATTCCCAAAATAAGGCAGTCACTCAGTTAAAGGGATGAACATTTTTAAGATTCTTGATATGTATTGTCAAATTATTATACCTACTAGTAGAGAATGAAAGTGCTTATTCCATATGACCAAAACTTGACATAAAGTTTAAAAACTTTTACCAATATGACAAATCTCAAGTCATCTATCTCAATATCATTTTTTAAGTTATAACTTTTCAATATGATTTAAAATATTTTCTATTTTGTTGTATAGTTGTGTTCATTTTTTGTTTGTTTGTTTGTCTCTTTCTAAACTACCCTAAAGAGGATGGAGTGGGCGCCTGGAGGTGCTTCAGCCTGGCGTATTCAGAACAGCTCAGGACGGGGGAATGAGGCTTCTGTGGAGCTGTGCATGGAAAGATGGGTGGATAGGTGGGGATCAGTTAGAGCCCTTCTGAGATGCTAGGGACAGGATAGCAATGTGGACACTTAGAAGACAGGCATTAGGTAGGTGCCAACAGTCCTCGAACAGTGGTTTGTTTGTTACTTATCATTAATTTTGGTATTACTTAATTTAGAGTTATTTATCTAAGTTGAGAACTTGGAAAATAGGCCTAAAAAGTTAGCTTTGAAGGAGACTAACCCTTTTTTGGAAGAAAAAAGAATTCAGCCTTAGGTATTACAGTTGTAACAAAATATTCATTGATTTAAAACTCATGTCAGGTGATCTTTTAGAGAGAGTGAACTGCTCAGACCAAGCTGTAGGTGTTATAAATCTTTTTCTGATAAATAAAAAGTATACTGTATTAATTTCCAATCATAAGATAATGCTGTAATAATTCAGTTCACATTTAAATGGTTTATTCAAAATAAATTTGGGTTCAGATCGGGCTGAAAATTGCAATATTTAATGTTATTCCAGTTTGGTTTACAGTTATATAAATCTTCAAATGAAAAAGATGATAAAGTCAATAACTTGCTTTGTACTTTTACCTTTTTATTTTTACATCAGCTATACATATAATAAAGCAGACTTTTACTTGCTTAAAAATATAGTAAATAATTATGATTCTTCTCGATTACTCTAACACTTATTTCACACTATCGCTTGACCAGTAGGTAATTGCCAATATGAAATATTTAAACTAATAAGATCCTGCCTCCATGTTTATGAAGCCTGCTTCCTCACAGGTCTTAGGACTAGCCTCATGTCATGTGATCATTGCAGCATTTACCCACGTGACCACAGACATTTACTACATGTAATTTAGAAGGCCTGAGGGTATAACAGACAGAATATATATAAATAAAATATATATTTTTCTAATATTCATTAAAAAATGCAAAATATACACTAAGGAACATTGCTTTTATTAAAATGTTTCAGAGGAAAAAGGCAGTTAGTGGTGGTCATGGGTATATGTCAGTTAAGCATAAAACATTAAAACAAATTAGAAGTTCCTAGAAGGAGAGAGTGCGTGAATGAGAATGAGAGTAGGAGTAAGAAAGATAGAGAGAGAGAGAGAGGAGAGAGAGAGAGAGAGAGAGAGAGAGAGAGAGAGAGAGAGAGAGAGAGAGAGAGAGAAGGAGGGAGGAGGGAGAAGGAGAGGCAGAGGCAGTGGGGAGAGAGAGGGAAGGTAAATTGATTTCAGTCTATAAAATAATAATGATGCACTGAACATTTTGTGCGATGGGGAATTATACTAGAGGTTTAGATAGTAGTGAAGAGGAAACATAAAGTTCCAAGGGTATTTGCATGGGAAAAGTAGAAAGTAGAAAGCTTAAGACACAAAAGCATAACAGAGAGGAGAGTCCTTGTGGGCTGGCACCTGCATTCTCTTAGCTGCAAACTGAGCACCTCTCTTCCACCAGCTATCTGCTCACTGCCCAGGCCCCATGAGCCTTTCTGGCTCGCATACCCTGAGGTTTCAAACAATGCTTTGTTTATTATCCATGAACTGTTGGGGCAAAACGTCAATCTGTTTTAATACACGACCATTTTTCACATTAGAAGCCCCATCAAACTTTTTTTTTTATATTAAAAAAAAAAAATTATATACCAGCAATCACTTCTAAACTCTGTGGACTAAAACTGAAGTTCTATATTTATAAATCCAAATGTTATTTTCTTTTTACATTTCTTTGGAAAAATGAACTGTATAGTCCATGTTCCAAAAGCTCTATATTTTGCACATTGTATGTTTTAATTCCTGGTAACCTATTTCTAATAAAAGGTTTAATTTATGTTTTACATACCTTTTGAAATGAATTTAGGGAGTTATTTCTATTTTGATATATATATTTTTTCTGAAATAAAAAATGCATTTGTGGGATTTATTGCATAAGTTGAAGTTTGAACATAGTTAAAAATAAATGTTTAAAAAATGTGATGTCGGTTACAATTTCTACCTGTAGCACGTAAAGAAGATATATGTGAATATTTAGCTGATCATAGGGCATTAAATAGATTCAATTTTGCTTACAAAATTAAAAGTGCTTTACTAGTACTGAGAAATCCAGAAAAGTGTGACAGAATTATTTTTGCTTTTTGAATGAAGATCCATATAAAAATAAAGAATCCATCACTGACTAGTTCTCCATTTGCCCTTGCAAACAGCTGAAATTATCCAGTAAGACAAATGTAATTTGTATTATCCTTTCAAAAATAATCTATTAGTTACAATCAAAACAAGTGAAATTTTGAGACCCAAATATGTTATAACTGCACCATATTTTTAAATTAGTGATACGTAAGTGATGTTGAATATAAGCAGATTACAACCATTTTTGAATAAATTATTGTCATTTTTGATATTTCAAGTGATTTAACATTGCATATGACTGTAAGTTTGTCTTAAAGTTGAAATTGTTATGGTTTCTTTTAAATTATGTTATTAACTGACATTTTTAAACCATATAACCAGATATGAATTAATAAGAATTATCAACAAATCTTTTCACCTGTGTATGGTATAAGGAAATTGTATTCTCTAAAGAAGCTTTAGAGAGGTTAAAATATATATGTAATTAGAATATTGTGCACAGTATAGAGACCATTAAAACTGGAGATTTACATTTTTGTCTTAAAACATTGTATTAACAACATAGAGAATTATAGTTACAGTGATATATCAAGTGTGTTTACTTTTATTAAGTAAAGAAAGGTAATATTGTATTATCACATTTTTGTGCTTCTATAGGTGCTAGCCATTATAATTACAGCATAATATTTCAATTAAATTTGATGACTGTGGGATCAGTGGGATACAGAAAAGAGACAGCCTTTATTTCCTTCAAATCTCTTTTGGATTGAGAAGAAATCTCAGTTTATTATTGTAATGAGAACATGAATGGAGAAGTCTCAAATGGTAAATAAGAGGAGGAAGTCTGGATATATGGGCAAGGTTGGGAGATTTGAGGACATGGGTACAATTGTAGGCAGGTTGTAGTTTAAGATGTAGTGACTAGAGATAGGCCCTGGCATAATTACAGCCCTCAATAAGGCAGGGATTCAGCTCCTTCACCAATTCTCAGAACTTGGGAAAAATATGAGGGCTTGAGAAAAATGTTCCATTACCAGAGTTAATGCATACTCTAGAGTCCCCAATATGTGTAGGATCCTCTATTACTTTTCCACCAATTATTAGCTAGAAATCGAAGGTCACATGATATTGTAAAAAATGTAACTTAGCCATAAACATTATTTTGGTCAATTTAATCTTTGCACATTGAGGTGCTGTATGTAACACTTTGTGTAGCACATTTAACTAATCCCCAAAAGCATATTCAGTAACCAATGTTTCAACCGTGATGGGTTTGAAGTTTATGCTTTGGCAAGGCCTCCAGCATACACATGGGGTTTCTCAAACCTGTGTCTGCATCAGAAGCATTTAAACAAGTGTTCAAAGTGTACATCCCCTTTTCATCCCCAGGATTTTTAAGGTAATAATACAGTGGTGAGGTCTAAGTATATGTATTTATATGAAATCCGCAAGAGATGATAATGTTGGTACTGTGCCTACATCAATCAATGTTAGAGGAACTTAAGCCCTAGGAACTCTTTTTTGGGAAGAAAAGATATTTTGAAAGGCTTCTTAGGTATGGAGCAAGGAAGTGATACAGTTGAGAAGATTCCTATACTCTAAAAACAGGATATGTCAGCCTTGGGAAAACAAACTCTCATTGTTGAGGCTAAAAAGTTTTGTGAAGAGCATAGGGGTGTCTTTTATTAGAGATAGTTACATCACATACAATTAGCAAAAAAAACAAAAACAAACAAAAAAACGGTCAGTATTAAATGGCTTTAAAAATCATACTGAAATACCACTTATGAAATGAGTTTTCATTTTGTTAAAAATAACACTGGAATCATTTATGTGAACTGATTTAAATGTGTTCCTAATAACCATTCAGTGTGAGAGTATGCATGTATTCTTAAACACATGTCACTGCAATTTTGTAGTACATTTTGCCTAATTAAAACAATACTATGTGCATAATATCTCTGACTTTTAAAATTATTGCTGTTGAACAAGTTAGAAAAACATGATTATAACTTTCAGATTCCTATGGTTATTTTTGTCATTGTTCTATATTTTCATCATTGTTTATGTTGTTTAATTTTTCCCACTCATTTTTCCAAATCTAAACAGAATTTACTTATTTATTTTTTCCAATTCTTTGGGAAAACCTTTTACAAATATGAAGTTATATGTATTAAACTTTTATATAGATAGACATGATTATTTAGAAATACAGCTCAGCCAGTAATGTAGACTACCTTAATTTGGAATCCATAATACTTTGTGGGACGATGAAAGTTCTGAACTCAAATGACCCTGTTTAAAATCCTGTTTCTGGCACTTTCTAGCATGTTAACTTGGACAAGTTTCTTAAGCTCGTTATGCCTTACTTCACTCATCTATACATCACAGTTTTTGTCAGCATTAGGTAAAATAACATATGTGAAAGTCTTACTATGGTCTTTGGAAAAGAATAGATCTCAGTTTAAAAAAAAAAATGATGAGTCAGTATAGACACCTGGTATCAGGTCAGTATAACATGACTTTCTGAACTGCTGTAGGACAGTGGGCTCCTCTTGAGACTCCTGCCATCCTTCTTTATAGGCACATGCCCTCCTGACTCCACTTCCCTGGGCTTCTGCTTCCCCTGCTTGTGATTTAGACTCACAGAGTGGAGACAGCATCTTACACTCCTGTAGGTCAGTTAACCATCTCCAGAAGATTTTCATATCTCATACTTGGCACATGGGAGCTTCATTCTATGTTATTTTATATATGTGCACTATAGTATCAAAATCTACAGTTCTACTGCTGATTGACTATGTAATCTTGAGCTTCAACAACTGTAACAAGTGAATTGGATTTTTATCTATAGTCACATCCAGCTCTTAAAATCTCCAATTCTATCATGTTTCCTTAAGTAATATTCTTTCTATATCATAACAATTTGGATCTGGTTTTGTATATAATAATAAGTATTAAAATGAAGAGCAGTTTTTTTTAAATATGCATGGGAAATTTTAATAAGAGATAAAACCCAAATTTCTTTTACTGCCAATAAACAATACAGTTGAATGTTTTAGCGTGACAACCAGGAATAAGATCTAAGGCATGAGCTATTCATACTGTAGACATATTTATTTAAAAAGATTGATGAAGCTTCTTAGAATAAAAAAATCTTTATTTTCTAAATAAATACATTATTAGTTCCCCTTGCTATGCAAAATGGAATACTTTTATTAACTGAGCATTATGTTTTCCTGATGCAGTTATGAAGTAATGTAAGTTGGAACATGATGCAGTATAAAAATAATGTATTATACTAAGACAGTACAAAAAAAAAGGATGTTAGTGTTGTATAATTGTCTACACTGGAAACTAAAATACTTATTTGTTCAAATTTCGATGCCAATTCTAACCATTCTTGAAGCTAAAACAGTGATTTTTATTTTTTTGTGACTGTAAGCATAAAAGTTGTTGAATTAGACTATCAGCCTTGAGACCAAATAGAGAAATAGGGGGAAAATGCTTTTTACATTATTTGCTAATATGATTAATATTATTCCTTTCATATAGCACTGTTTTCTCCCTAATCCCAATGCCATTAATCTATGTGCATGGTGTTATTCTTGATTTGCCAAAATGAATGAAATGATTTAAAGAGGCTCATCAGATTTAGTAGTTGTATACTGAATTCACACATTAATAACAAAAAATATGTTTGTTTGTCAGTTACACCGTTGTAGTTTAAAAAAATGAAAATGTTTCTCAAATCCTCTAAATAATGGTGACACAGGTGTGCTCAATCATGAATATTCATCAACAACACACAATTTGTAGGCATTTTTGTATACGTCTTTTTTCTTTAAAAACTAAGAAAAAACAGTTAAATCTATTATAGTATTAATAAGATAGTGCCAATAACACTCCCTTCTCTTCATCGTACTAGGACAATATGATTCAATGAATTCTATACAAACTTTTAATCACACCTGTGCATAAGTCCTGATCAATGCTTCTTCCTTTGCTTGGAGCCCCCTCCTGCCTACACAATTTTCACAATGCCTGTATTCGGGGTTGGAGATCTAGGTGGCTAAGTTAAATTTTCTCTGGTAAATTATTTAAAATATTATTAATCTCTTAAGCAATATTCTATATTAAATGCAAGTGGATGCCACTATATTAATTGAGTTCAATTTAAATCCTATTATAATGGCTATTTTTTCAGGGTTATTCAAAGGATGATATGCTTATCTTTGAGATGACATACTTTTTTTTTATTTATAAAGTAATTTAGCGCTTTAAAATGAAATTCTACATTCATCTACTATCAGAAAAAGTAAAATTGGGAAGCAAAATGAATAATGTGAAAATTATATTGCTGCAATGATCACGCAATTTAAATGTTATATAGAAATAGCACCAGTATTATGAAATATGAGTCAGTTAAATTTGAAAGCAATTTTTTTTTCATTTCCACTGGAAGAAAAAGATATGAAAATAAAGAAAAACATGATTAGGTGTAAATGTTTGACCAGTCAAAGAGTTGTTTTGATTAGCACAAAGTTTCTGAGAAGGATTTCATTATTGGTGGAGTCTAACTAGAATTTGCTTCAATTAATGTTACCTATTTTTTGGCTCCTTATAGAGAGAATTCTTTTACTCTTAGAAGTGAAAACAAGAATCAAAAAAATATTGTCGGCCACACATTCAATTTGTTATTCAGATTTAATTAACATTTTGAGTGGAAATTCAGCAATGTTATTATAGTTTACATTTCTGCTATGACTGTTATGTACAAAAGGTAACATAGAATGGCAAAATATTAGCATTGTTGGGAAAGTTCACTAAGTGACTATACATAAGATAAATATACATAAATTGATATTTACTTTTAAAGTAACTAGGCAAACATAGAAAATGGAGGAAAGGTGCCTTTCCTATTAACTGTAAAAATAGCGACAAACATATCAAATATGTAAGGATAAATTTAACAAGGAGCAAGTAAGACTTAAATGAAGAAAATAATTATATTCCATAGAATACCATAAAGCAAATCCTGAGTAAAGAGCAAAATATTCCATATTCTGGATGGAAAACAATATCAGAAACATGAAAATGATTTTCAAATTAATATAAAAGTGCAATGCTGTTGTAATTATAATACTAAACGATTTTTGTAGAGACCTGTACAAAATTATTTTGAAGTTCTTGTGGAAAATAAATACAGGAGAAATGGCAGTATATTTTTTAAAACAATATGGGAGAGTGGACATTTCTTACTAGATATTAAAATTTAACGAACATTATTTTAAGGAAAACAGTAACTTTTGGCACAAGAATAGAAACATATATCACTATAAAGAACATAGTCTAGAATTATATACAAATATATATGGAAACAAGATACTTATGAAGCTTACATTTTAAACCATACAACACCTGAGATTATTATAAAGGCTAATCGATGCTTGCTAAGTGTCTACATTAGTAAACCTTTGTAGGGATCATGACTGTTATAAAAAGCATTAGACGAATATAATTTCAAAGAAGTACCAAAAATACATGTTTTAGTACGGTTCTAGGAAACAGTTTAAACTTAAACAGGAGTATTACAATCTATAATGATTTAAATTTCATTGGAAAATAGTCGATATAAGGTTGACATTATGTAAAATTTTGAAGTTGATGAAATCTTGCTTACTCTTGATGAGGATATTTGCTGACTCTTCATTTGGGTCTTCTCTGATCCCATATTCTTGGTTTCACTCTCTTCTTCTCAAATATCTTTAATATTTTCCAGGGCCTCTCATTTCAGCTGTTCATTGTATATTCTGGTCCATCATTTTCAAATGTTTTTGTCTCTATCCTGATCAGGAAGCAGAAGGGAAGGGAACAGAGAATACGCTAATGAATATGTATCTATTTGTAAATTATATGCAAGTCTTCTGAAATAATATGATGTATATATTTGAATTATAAGTAAATATTCTTATTTCAGTGAAAGCTAAAAGATATACCTATGGACTAATAAAATCTGTTATAATAACTGGAGCCTATGAATTGTGTTAATTTTTTTTTTCCAGTCAGGCCATTTCCAGAAATGTAATTGAGAGCCATCTGTTATTTGTAAAACATGAATTTAATTGTGATTTCCTGTATGTAGGATAGTATCATTTTATGACAAATCATAAATGGCTGTTAATGCTAGTGGGGTTTTAGTTTAGGAGTATTACAATATTACTGTGACTCGAGATTTTAATATTTTTTTTCTTTTCTCCCTAAAAAGGCATTAGTTTTGTGTATGCTTGAATATGTGGATATTCACATATTTTTTTAATGTAAATATAGTCAGTTTTCTAGAGAATGCTGTAATTCCTTAAAATGAAAAATATCTTACTGTTGTTTTAAAGAACCCAAAGTTGGGCATCTCTTGCAGTAAAAAAAAACAAACCAAAAACAAAAAAACCTTGCAACATTTCGTTAAAATATAATTTAAAAAACAGCACACCACTAAGCCCTTTAACTTCTACATATAACAATGTGCAACTCATGTATGCTTGAAACTGTGCTAGAGTACAAAAAGCTTAGAAGGAAATGATAGTATTTATGAGGTGTATAATTTATTTCATTGGTTTAGAAATGTAGAAAAACAAAATCTTGTTTCTCTTCCATTTATGTCATATCGTTCCTAAATATAGCACAGTTAAAAAAGTAAACTGGTTCACAGTACTCTCACATAAAGAGTTTGTTTCTATTCTAAGGAGCCAAAGATCATCGCATGTGTGCTTTTGTATGATAATAAAGTGGGTGGGAGGGATGTTGAAAAATGTTTCCCTGACAAAGAGACTTATGTTTCAAGTGGCTTTATGAAGATGAGCCCCTGATTATTGATTCTTAGGTCTTAGGCAATGATATAAAGCTTACTGGAAAATTAAGCGAGCTTAAATACTGGTACAGACACCTCAGCAATGCTGCTTTTCCCTTCACAGTGTGGATTAGTAAGAGATTGACCTGAATTAAATCCTTCTATAAGCTGCCTGACACAAAAGAAGTGGCGATGGGCCGGGACGGGATGGGGGAGGAGTAGGGTGGAAGTGGAGAGAAAAAGTGGATTTGTAGAAGAGATTTCTGCTTTCTATTTGATTTGAAAGACATCACTAATGATCATTAATTCCCGAGCAGAAGTTTGATATGGATATGATTTTAGGCCAGAGGAGTCTATTCAATTTAGTTTAATAAGAAATTCTCAAATTATGTGGGGAAACACTGTGAAGCTCTGAAGTACTGACTGTAATTTTTTATATTCTGAGTAAAGTTGTTATGCATCTGTGTAGTATATCCTTTATTTTTATATTTTAAAAAAAAACAACTTTGAATGGATGACATCTGTGGATTGCTTTATGGCTTATGTCAAGTGCCTCTGGGCAGGGCACAGGTGGCAGTTGAACTTGCCCAGGAAGCCCCAGGACCAGCACGCCTGGTGGCCAGCTTCAGATGGTGCCAGAGCACCACCTGGGGAAAGAAGCTGTGGTACATATATACAATGGAATATTACTCAGCCATAAGAGATGAAATACTGCCATTTGTGACAACATGGATGGACCTCGAGATAATCGTGCTGAGCGAAATGAGCCAGACAGAAAAAGCTGAAAATCACATGATATCACTTATGTGAGATATAAACCTTAAAGCAACAAATGAGCAGGAAAAACAGAGGCTCACGGACATGGACTATAGACTAGTGGTTACCAGAAGACTGTTGAGTAGTGGTTACAAGTGAGGTGGGGGAGGAGGGGGCAGGTAGAAGGGGTAAAAGGGGTCAAATATAGGGTTTAGGGGGAGGGTGAAGTGGGTAAAGGGGATCAAATATATGGTAGCTGAAGGAAACTGAACTGTAGGTGGGAAACACACAATAGTATATACAGATGTCAAATGATAATGTATACCTGAAAATTATATAATCGTATTAACCAATGTTACCTCAATAAACTTAATTTAAAAAAAAAGTCTACGAGGTATATCCATGTATCTTGACCTCACAAACTTTATTTTTTACCATCCATGATTTACTGATTTTAAAGGAAGTAAATATGTTCTAACATGAACATAATTAAGTTAAATATAATTTAAGGAAATCTTTCTGCACTTGAAAATTCTTCAGTTTTTGAGAGTGGAACCTAAAATCTGTTTTTTTTCTTCCTTAACTCTCCAAAATTCTAGGTCATTTTACATTTAATAATCCGATCAACAGATTGAAAATACATTTGCATATTTTTTCATTTATTTCTTCTTGTCCTTTGAAATTTGAAAACAGAAAGGAATACATAAGGAAGCAGGAAAAATACTATATATTAGAATTCCAAGACAACGTATTTACGTATTTAACATTTAGCATGAGTCTTTTCATTATGTTTTATTCAGTCATTTAAAAGAATAGTTGGAGTGTGCTGTTTATAAATTTTTCTATCTGATTACTTGAAAAGTATAGTGTAGCATTTCCAAATGAGTTTTAAAAAGCATCATCTTATTTAATGGCTACATGATATTCATTTTTAATAATCTAATAATTTTTTGACATTTATGCTTATTTTTGATATTAAAACTATATCTTCTTTGATATTTTTCATCTAAATCTATTTCCTTAGTTTAGATTTCTGAAAGAAAAAAATATATTGCATTATGTTGTGATTTCTAGATTCTTCGGTTTTTGATTATCTTTTTTAGTCTAAATTTTATTTCTGTGAAAATTTTTCTGATTTCTTTCACAGACTCAGAAAGTTCACTCTTTAGTCTATGTATGTCATAGCTCTCTTTGTCATGGCTTTATGTATTTCTATTATATACTGGAAGAATCATTTATAGTTTTTCTCATATGGCTGATGACTTTGGCATTGCTGTTCTGTTTTTCTTATAAATATTAATTTGATGTCTTAAAATACTTCTTACTTCTTCACTCTTTCTTTCTGTTTCCTCTTATTGTCTTCCAAGCTCCTCCTCTTAGCATATAATTTTTTCTGTGTTGTGTGTTGTCCCTTTCTATTGCATAGAGATTGTGTAATTCTTTATTCATTTGGAGATAACAAAACAGGTTCATGTACCTTTTTTTTTTTGTATCTCCAACAATAACATTAAACACGCAACAAACTCTTAATTGATCCATCTTACTTTGAAATCATGAGGCTATGATACATTGCAGAGATTGAAAAACTACAACCCACAGGTCAATTTTTGACCACAGTCTGTTATATAAATAAAATTTTATTGGCATACAGCCCTGACCATTCCTTTGCATATTATGTATGGTTGTCTCTAGCTGCAATGCAGATGTCAATAATTGTGGCAAAGACTGCATAGACTAAAAGCCCTAAACTATTTACTATTTGACCCTGTATAGAAAATATTAACTGATGTTTAGTAGAGTGGAAATTAAATATATATATTATTATGTTTGCTTTTGGCTGCCCAGCCATTTCCTCCCTCTGAGAGCTTCCAGTATCCTTTGTGGGAATTATGGATTCCTCATTGGACAGAGTTGGGAGGAATTGTATTTACTACATGTGCTAAACAGATTACCTTGACTAGTCTATTCAGATGAACTGCTATTGGAATTCGTGTTTGAGTACATCATACTGTATGGTGAAACCCTGATTAGATTGTCCTCACTCAAAGCTTTCTGCTAGATATATTGGGGGAAGAGCAGAGTTGATAGAGCTAAGAGTTAGGAGTCAGATTACTAAGGACTCATATACCATGAAGAGAAGTTTGCAAGGCAGCCATCAAGGACTTTTCACCAGGAAAATGACATTCAGATTTATGCTTTAGGGCAGGCAGACCACTGCTGACCATGGAAAAACTGTTTTAAAGTTGAAAAGCTTTTGCATTACCAGCAGAATGATAACTTTTGACTCAGAATAATCCAAGCCAGAAAGGGCAAGACACTTCAGTCAAATAATAATGATGGAGCGGTAATAGGGTGATGTTTAGAGAGTAAAAGCAATGACAGATAAGATGGCAAGAGAGAAAAGGAAGCAGGAGAAAACAGTCCCAAGGGTTCTAGTTTAGGTGACTATGTTTATGGTAGGAAATGCACAGACAACAAGTGGTTTTACTAGAAACAAAATGTTCACTTTTTAGAAATACGGAGTTGGAGGTACCTGCGAAGCATTTAATGAAGTTATAAAATGGACAGGCCACCAGTAAACAAAAGTAAAATTAGGAAAAGTCCTTTCAGGATAGTACAAGTAAGTGTACCAAGGTAGACAAAGAAGACGAAGCAGCAAACAGGAACAGGGCGAGTCATCTAGAGAAAGGAAACTGCAGTACACCATTACTTAATATGTTTCACTTAGAAATTAGTTTTCATTTTTAGAAATTATTTTTCATTTGGTTTTATGAAAGAAAAATAGCCATTCATATCAAAATAGGAGATTTAAAGAACTAGATCATCTAAGTTATTTGAACTCTTAAGTCCAAATATATTCTTAAAAGGAAGATAATGCTAGAGCCTAGGCCATTAAAATTTACTAAGGAATTTGCTCTATGGAAATTTGTTCCTATCAGCAGATAAAACCTCACTATGTAAGATATTATAAAGAAAACCCTCAACTGTCACAATCAACTCAACTTTGGGATTACAACTTTTTTCCCAACCTTAACAGAGGGCAAACATATCTGAGTTTACCACTTACACTACAATATTTTCTAGGAAAAGGAGATCATAGGCTTGGGGAAATAACATTTTTATCAGTATGAGAGAAAAACAGTCCAATAAAATTTTCATAGCTATCTGTAATAAGATACAGCAAATACCAGTTGCCAAGTAAATTAGATGGAGGACTCTGGGTAATTAAGAAAAAAATGATGAAGGCAGGGAGAGGTGTGTGAGTAGTCAATCAGGTGAAAAAAAAACTGTATTTTAAATTTTACTTTTACATAGAAATTACCAAAAAAATTTAAAAGCACCTATTGTCTCAATGACTTGTCAGAATGAGAGTCTTACAGTCTTGATTTGTATGCTATTTTTATAAATTTACAATATACATATATATGTGGCATTTATATGAACATATATGTACAATTGAGTCTTAAGTATTTTAAATAAAAATCATTTAGTAAAAGCTTTCCTAGACTGTTAAATACACCACATATTTATCAGTATTTGTCAGCCTAATGCTCCAGCAAAATTTTCTTATAATTTTAGGGAATTTTTAAGTAGAGAAAAATTCCATCATTTTAACGTAATGTTTAGTTTGCTCATACAGAAGTACTCCTTTTGTCTCTCATTAGAACACTTATTTTATAAATTTGAATCCTGCCTGTTGTGCTAAAATGAACTGAAATATAAGAATTTGAAGAGTTTGGGTATGAAACCATTCTATTTCAAAGTAAATGGTATGAAACCATTCTATTCCAAAGCTCTCCCAAATCTCTGGATAATTGTTCTTACTGTTTCTTTTGGGTAAATGTTGCCAATTAGAGGATATCAGTTTACAACTTAGTTCCTTTAAGTAGAGTGTATGATTATTTTATTTTCTCAACAAATTAGTTACCTTATACAACAATACTATTCTTTTTCTATTTTATTTATTTTCATTTTCCATACAGGATAGCAGTATTTGAGCTGCTTAATTTGATTTTCAACCCAAAACAATTTGATTGCCTTCATTATAAAACACTCAGTACTTTTAGCTCAATCATGTGTGCTTTTATTTTGACTCTGATGGAAAAATCAATAAATATTTAATTTACCCCTTTTTGACTTGAAAAGCAAGTGTCTTTACTTCACTTATAATCTATATTTCAGTATGCATTTTCTGTCTCCTTGCCTCTTCTTATTTGTATGTCTATAAGTTTTAAATTTCAAATAAATATTGAAAAAATATCAATACAATATATTTCATTCATATTTTCTAGCATTTGAATATTTAATTCTATATATGCAAAATTAGATACATTAAATTACTTTTCCAGCAAATATTTATGACACAAAATTGCAGAACCAGTTTAATTTTTTCAGATTGACTTCTTTCACTTAGTAATGTGTATTTAATGTTTTTTATGTCATTTCATAGGTTGACTCGTTTCTTTTTACCATTGAATAATACCCCATTGTCTGGCTGTACCACAGTTTATTTATCCATTCACCTACTGAAGGACATCTTGGTTGCTTCCAAATGTTGGCAATTATGAATAGAACTGCTATAAACATCCATGTGTAGGTTTTTACATGGACATAAATTTTCAGCTCTTTTGGGTAAATATCAAGGAGTGTGATTGCTGGAGATCATATGGTATGAGTCTTTTTAGTTTTGTAAGAAACTGCCAAACTGTCTTCCAAAGTGGCTGTACCATTTACATTCCTATCAGCAATGCATGGGAGTTCTGTTGCTCCACATCCTTGTTAGCATTTGGTGTTGTCAGTGTTTTGGATTTTAGCCATTCTAATAGATGTGTAGTGGTATCTTAGTGCCGTTTAAATTTGCAAGTCTCTAATAACATTACATGGAGCATTGTTTCATATGCTTATTTGCCATTTGTATATCTTTTTTTGGTGAGATACCTGTTCAACTTTTTTTTTAAATCTGTTTTTTTTTTTTTCTTATTGTTGAGTTTTAGGAGTTCTTTGTATATTTTGGATAACAGTCTTGTGTCAGATGTGTGTTTTGCAAGTATTTTCCCCCAGCCCATGGCTTGTCTTTTCATTCTCTTGACAGTATAATTTGCATTCATTACAATTAAATGCTTTTAATTGTAATGAAGTCCAGCTTATCAATTGTTTCTTTCATTGATCATGGTTTTAACGTATCTAAAAAAAGTCATTTTCATACCCAAAGTCATCTAGATTTTTTTGTATGTTATCTTCTGGGAGTTTCATACTTCTGTGGTTTACATTTTGATCTGTGATCCATTTTGAGTTCATTTTTGCGAAGGGTATGGTATGAGATCTGTGTCTTTTGCATGTGGATGTCAAGCACCATTGTTGAAAGGACATCATTTTCTCCATTGTATTGTTTGCTTCCGTTTCAAAAGCAGCCATTAACAATTCCATCTGTGCTACTTCAGGATGTAAGGGGTCAGTCCAACGTTGACTGATCTTTTTTTGTTTTGATGAACCCAGCAATCAAAAAAGCTAACATTTTCTAATGCTTAAGTATTGGTAATGCATTTAAAATTTGTATAAACTCTTTAGAGCCAAGCATGCTATCGCTTGGTACTAATACCAGTTTGCCACCACTGCTTTGTAATGAAAGGTTAATGGCAAATAGAAATAGCAAGCATATATAGTTTGGTTAGTGTTTTAATTTTTTTGTCAGCTGAGTGTGGGGGCTATAGAGAGGTGAAAGAAAAGTATCTTTAATATCATATTGGCAAGTAACAAAAATAAAACTACAGTAATTTCCGTGTGTGTGTGTGTGTGTGTATGTGTGTGTGTATGTGTGTGTGTGTGTGTGTGTGTGTGTGTGTGTGTGTGTTTAATGGTGATTCATTATTCCCTTAGCAAGAACTCTGGAGTGAGGCATCTAGGGAGTTCTGTGGCTGAAGATATATCGAAGCCCCAGGTACTTTCTGGTTTTCTACCTCCCCTTTCTTAGCATTTTGTAAGGTTGTGACTTATGGTTGCAAGACAATTGCTGCACCTCTAGACTTAACAACCACATTCCAGGCAGAAAGAGTCAGGGAGGCAAAGAGAGGAAAGTATTTCTCCTAGCAAGACTTTGTCTTTCTTTATAATGAGGAAATCTCTCCTCAGGGTTTTCTAGCTATGTTTTATGGGTCACAAGCATGTAGAATGGCTATTTGTTACTGCAGGGGAGGATGTACAATTGAATAATTTGGCTCATTTGCCTCTATTATAGAAGAAGATAAGGGGAAATAGGGTTAATGATGGCTCTTGTGATTGGTCCAGTATCTGCCACAATGTTGTGCTGAGAGAGGAGTGAGTAGGAAAATTTTAAATATTTTAGAACAGGGTGAAGGGTCTGCTGGAGAAGGAACAATTGAAGATTCAAAAAAAAAACATTATAAGTAAAACAAATTATTATTTGAAAAGAAAGGGAGAAAGAAATAGATTAATATGCAGAGATACTCCATCATGGATAAACCAGTTTAAAGGCAATCATTTCAGATTGAAATGGGAAATGAGATCCAGGAGGAAGCAGAGAAATATCTCAAAGATTTAGAAAAGATGAATTAGAGAATACAAATTAGCCCCAAGAGCCCATCTGATTTGTGAGAGAGTTATTTTGTAGAGCAAAAGATTAGCCAATTACCTTTTTCATTAAGACTTGGCAAACTGATTGCAACTGTGTGTGAAGTTCAGTTGAGGCTAGGATATAGTCAGTGATTGAGAAAGCAGATAACAGTATACAATATGGAGAATACATGTGAGTGAATTTGAAGTGCTTATTAGAGCTTATTTTAATGATCATGGATTCCATGAATATGGAAGAAATAAAAGCATAATGGGGCACATAATATGCTGAGAAAATAGGAGATATTTGAGGGGCAGGATAACAATGAAGATTAAAAGCATGTAAAAAGCATGAAAATGAAATTACTGTGAACATACTGTGAAATACTACATATAATGAGTGTATACTGTGTATTACAAAATGTAAATGTGGAGTGAAATGTAGTCTTAACATTAAAGGTAAGGGTGGCTCATAAGAATGGAAAGGAAGTTTGAAGGACCAAAAATAAAATGAGTCTGAAATTCAGAGTTATTAACTCTACAATGAAGCCAAGACTGACCTCAGAAGGTTACAAGTCTAGAAATCAGAGGATTTGTAATTTCGTAGGAATCTGAGGACAGGAGACCAGCCCATAGAGTTTGAGAATTAGGTAGTTGGAATTTAAACCTCCCACCCAAAGATCAGATGCATAATATAGATCCTGTAACTAAGACTAAGGGGAAACTACAAATGGCATTATTAGAACAAGAATTTTAGTGCATGAAATTATTGGCTCTATTCTGCAAAATAAGTATGTGTGGAATTATTAAAATTTAAATATAAAACAAAAACTTCTGGGAGCAGAAAAAGATACTATTCAAGAGGACCAGGCATATTTGAAAGGGAAAGAAATAAACATAGGAACAAAACAAAACAAAATCAGTGGATCAATTAACAGCAGACTAGATACAGATGAATGGAGAATTAGTTAACTGGAAGAAGATGAAATTAAATTTAATGCAAAAAAATTTGGAATTATAAAGGAGGTTAAGAGACATGGAGGGAAAAATAAGGATATCTAACATATCTAATTAGAATTTCAGATGACAATATTTGAATTAGTATTGGTTGAGAATTTTTCAGAACTGATGGAAGTCCTAAGATTTGGGAAACATAAAAAAATTGCAATTAATAGACATTCATGATCTGTTATGTTTATCATTTTACAGAAATTGTAATATAGCAGATATGGCCAGTGCTCTACTTATATCCCCTCTAACTCACTAGCTAGTTGATTTCTAATTGCCCAGATCTGTATTTATTCATCTGAGGGCCTTTTTCTGGCCATTAATGTCTGCTTTCACTGCCTTTGGAGGAAGCCAAAAATGCTGGAAAATTAATGTTCCTGACTGCAGCCCTCAAACAATGGCCTATGATGGTTAGTGTATAAATTCCACAGCTCCCTGGCCCCTCGGGGGATGACTCTGAATTGTACCTTCTCTATTGGCTCTCAGATTAAGCTTCAGTTACTTTCAGTGACAGCTCTTTGAACCATGAGCCCTTCATTGGCTGCCCCACTTCTATTTCTCACTTTTCTATCCCTCTACCAATGTTTCTTTTACCAGAAAATACATTGTGCACACTCAATTTATTCTATCAGAGTCAGCTTCTGCAGAAACTAAAACAAAAAGTAGTATAGTTTTTTCTAACTATACGATCAAGATTCCAGTAATCAAGTAAATGACTCACCAATTATTCAAGTAAAGTGGAAAAATGTATATAATTTTAGCATTCGTTATAGATAAGTGTTCCAAAATACCTTGTAATATTGCAAAGAAGTTCTTAAAACTACAAAAAACATTCTCTTTGCTGTCTATAGCCATCGTTACCACAGCAAAACATTTCATGGCAGAAATAGCTGTAATTTTAATGCATAGGAGAGACTTACAAACAATATTTTTATTTCTCTTTTGAGACTGTTAATAAAACAGTTTCTGTTCTTAATTTATTCGAGAACTTTCATTAATTTACCTCATGTTTACTTTTTACTCAGCTTTGAAAGTTTCAACAAAACAGACTTTGGATTGTGATTTCTGTCATGCCTGATACTTAAAGGCTTTTGCTTTTGTTTTTCCTTAAGTAAAAAAGTTTGCAGTTCTTTTGTTCACCTGCTAGAAGTACTGAGAATAATAAATGGCTGGTTTTTCCATGGGTGGAAGAGGAAGAGGGAGAGAGGGAGATTAATTAAAAGCCTTATTTATTTTCTGTAATAAAGACATATACCCACCTAAAATATATTTTCCTGTTGATTCCTAACATCAGATTGATCATTTGTGACACTCTGGCAGATTATTATAACTATGGCAGATGGCCTCAGACTCTAATCAGAAAATACAAACTGAAGGTTCTGGAATTTTCTTTATATTTTATCCTTTGGTATAAAGTGCTGCAGAACAGATGGGAATAGTCCAATGTGTTGAAAAAAAAATTTTTTTTTAGTAAATGCTTATAAAGTATATTACATCCTTGTATTTGTAGCAGTGCTCCTTAACCAGGGATAATTTCAGCGCTCCCCTCCCAGGGACATATGTTGAAGTCTGCAAACATTCATAATGCTGTGGCGTGGCAAAGAAAATGGTACCACTGGTATCTGGTGGGTTGAGACCAAGGATGCTTCTAAGAACCCTATATTACAGAGGAAAACCCCTGGACAAAGCACATGTAGACTAGTCATGGGGAGAACCTGGCTTGTATGTTGGAAGAATTTGCATGTTTTCTTTTAATTTACATCTAATTAAAGTATTCTTTATCTCCATACCTTGTAGAGTACTTTATATAACATGTTTCTACTGTTTCATATCTAGCACCCAAGTTTTAATTCTCTATACAGGATATTTTTTTTCCACATAATACTCTCTATAACATTAAAACTCTCTTCTATTATTTTTATCCATTGCTGTAAAAATTTATCATTGCTGTATAATTTATCCATTGCTATGTAATTTATCCACTACAGTGTAAGTTTTACATAGGAGCAAAACTTACCAGCTTGAAACACGGTCTTTTGTGGGTCAGAATCTGGGGAATGGATTACCTGAGTGACTCTTGCACAAGATCTCTCATGAGGTTGCAGTCAAGATGCTGAGTGGAACTGGAAAATCTACTTCCAAGGTAGCTCACTCATATGCCCAGCACTGAATAGCCTGCTCTTAGCTGGAAACCAGTTTCTCACCACATGAACCTCAACATGACCCCATTCTCTAAGAAGACTCTATAAGTCTCCTTGAGTATCCTCAAAACATGGCAGAAGGTTTGCACCAGAGCTAGGGACCTAAGTGAGACAAGGCGAAAACCAAAATATTTTGTATATCCTTGCCACAAAAGTCATGCAGTCTATCATTGCCACAATATTTGATTGATACCATAGGGCAGCATTTTGTTCAGTGTGGGAGGAAACTATACAAGACAGTAACCAGAAGCTGCTGATCACCAGGGGTATCAGTGATTCTGGTTTGCATACTTCTGCTATATTAGATAAAATATTTTACTATCATTAGCCAATGTTTTTACTTCCTTTTAAATGTCACAGAGCATGTTCATAAATTATTTAGTTGTGTTTATGTTAATTCTGCAATTCATTGATTGATGTCTTAAAAAGGAAAGAGACTAGAAATAGAAAAATCCATAAGCAAGTTAATGTAACAATTCATTCAAAGGATGATGGGGAACAGCACAAATAAACATTGAGTGGTAGGACATAAATGGAAAGATGTGAGGCTGAATAAGCTTTGGATGTAAATTAGAGGATTTAACTGTAGATGATTCTGAGAATTTCTGCCTCTGCTTATGGAAAGAACATGACTTTAAGTAAGACAGAAAAACACAGAGGTAAAGAGTACTTTTAGATAATGAGTCTAGTTTTGATCCTCACGACCTTGATATGTCAGACAAATAAATCCAAATAAATTTACAGCAATTGGAGACTTGGGTCTATTCAATGGGAGAGGACACCTAATTAGAAATTTTGTCTGGTGATTAACTGGTAATAGGGATAGTTAAGGAGGGCAATGGAGAGGGAGAGAGAAAGGGAGAGATATTAACACTGAGAAGTAAATATTTCTGAAAGATGGATGAAATACTTCTTGGTAGTTCATAATAGAATTGATGGAGTAAATGTTTTTTTTTTCTAATTAAAATAACGTATAGTGAAAACAATATTACATTGGGTATCAGACTTATCTCTGATACTAACTAGCAGACTGATCTTTGGAAAATCACTTAATTTCATTTATCCTTACTTTTCACACCAATTAGAAACTTAACCTAGGAAATCTCTACAGTGCATCTAGGTCAGAAAATTAACGATACCAATTATATTTATATTTGTTATGTGAATATTAATACTGTTGTTTATGGGATTGGTATAAGAACAAAATTAAAATAATGTATGTTAAAGTACCTCATAAATTATTAATGCAGAGTCTGCATGGTATTTAAAAAATTAATAAGGATATTATATATTTTGTTTGTGTATACCATCTGTAGAATATCAGTATATTTTTTCAGTGTATGATTTCAGTGTGACGATTTCTGTTCACATGAAAAGTTTTGAAAAATTATAATTTGCAATTATTTCTTTTAATTTTCCCTCTTAGGCATAAATTTAACTGTGATCTCTGAATATAAATATCATTCTTCACAATTTTAAAAGTGTTTCATTAGTTTTTAAATATACCTTTATTAAGCTGGTGAATTTTCTAAAAAAAAAAAAAACTTATTCTTCTTTCTCCATTCTCCAATTTCCTTTCTTAGTTTCCATTTAGTTTGATCTCCTCAAAAACAGAGACTAAATATCTTGAGCTTTATTTTGTTGGCACTGTATACCAAGTATAGGTTTTCAAAAATAGTTTTGAAAATATAGATACCCATTAAATGAGTATTACAACTTGGTTAGTCATAACTAAAGCATTATCTGGTGAGGAATAATGAATGGCTTTATTTTTGAATAAAGTCTTAAAATGTGTGAGAAGGAAGTGTTTATCTTATAGAAAAAGGAATCTACTTAATGGATTATCTTTTCCAAAACCCAGTCTAGATGCTGACACCCTATCTGTTAATGTATCTATTACATAGAGGTTTTTCTTGTAGGGGCAGGAACCATTTTAACAGTTTCCAATGTGTGATATATTCAAGATTATAACAGAAAAAAAAAAAATCTGGTTCAAATGTGTGCCAAGGCACAATTCCCATTCTAGTTATTACATTCTTTTAAAATATTATTGATTTAATATTGATTTGCTGTATTTGACTTCATCAGTGCCTTTCTGATATCCATTGGCTTTAAGTGGTAGGGAATTCTGTAATTGAACTGTTTATCCTGGGTGAACATTGGAAATTTAGAAGACCCAAGAATAGTTAAGATCTAGGAATCATCTTCTATATTACTGTGAGTCCCCAGTAAAGGAGATGACCTGCTGACATAGATAGAGACAGAATTATATTAAAATACACTATATCATAGATGCTGGCCATATTTAGCTCTAGGCAACAGTTAAGTGTGTGTGTGTGTGTGTGTGTGGTTGTGCGCGCACGCGCGCATATGCGCACGTTGACTTAATTTACATTTGAAACAGCTTTTTTATACCATTATGGCAGAATGATGGCTTTTCTTGTCAGTTTATTGGGTATATTGGCTCTAATATTCTCCATGTTGTTGGAGATGTGAGTATTCTTTTTTACTTAGTTTTGGTCTCCTTATGGGGAAAAAAAAAAAGAGTACTGAATTTCCTGAAAATGCTGTCAAATGGTATCAAATATCCCTTTCTGCCAATAGAAACAACTATAAGTTTGCATCCTGTAAAAGAAATGGAGTTTTCCGAAATTGAGCTGAGCAATTTATATTACTTTTTGCACTTTTTCCATTGTACATTAAGTGATGCAAAGTATGCATCACTTTCCACTTTATTCTCGAAAATGGTGAGTTATATTTTTAATGCTTTTACCACAATTGCGAATACACACAGAATAAATGCCTAAATGAGCAAATGTAGGATGTTAAACTTCTTGATGTTAAATCAACTGCAAAATATATCTGCAAAATATATAGCAGTGTTTCAAAAGCTAATAGTGGGTTGCAGCTGATGGCCGAAATGCCTTAAGTTCATACTGGTCTCAATGAGAGAGAACCACTAATAATTGGTGCTTCAAATTATAAATACTATGAAATACTTTCAAACTCCGTTATTACTTTTATATGAAAATAATTTTATTAATTCTCAAGATGGGCCTTTGGCTTTTTTAGAACATTTCTATAATGTTCTATCAGTTCATTTGAGTTCATATCAGTTATATATATCCACATTTTCAGAAGCTGATTTTTAAATATTTTACAAATTGTGTATGAAAAATAGAATGATAAAATTCTCTGTTTTACAAAACAGAGCAAACATTCAGAAGAATCCAAAAGAGACAAACATGATGTAGTGCTTCATCCACTATAAAATGAATTTAAAGTAGATTCTATATAAAGTCATTAAACAGAAAATGAGATCTGATTATAATGGACCACCCTCTCCATTAGCAAATGAGGTTGTGAATAGTGACCAGATAATAAAGAAAGGGCTTTTTAAATTTTCTTTCTTGCTCTAGGGAATTCTGAAAAATTATAAAGCCTTCAACGTTTTTCTTCCAGACATTGTAGTCACAGCAGCTTGATGTGTTCCATTATTGGGCCTGATTTTTCATATGCAGATCCAGTCTCTGGGGCAAAATTTCATATGCGAGGTTAGAATAGCTCCTTCTACAAATTTGTTAGCTGCCCTGGAGAAAATGAAACATAGGCCCTGACTTTCATGTTTCAGATCTTTGGTGGTCTGGAAAGAGGCATCCCCCCCTCCGCCCCCACACACACACCCCTAATAGAAGCTATCCAGAGAATCATTTTCAACTTGCTTCATTGAAATTGTCACACCCTGGTGCCAATCATATCTTAGGAAACATCTGCTTCACCATCAGAAGAGATCTACAAAGGAAACCTACTTTACTACATTTTACTTTTTAAAAGAATATCAGATTTAGTTACAATAGTGAGATATTTGGGGGGGGGGTTAGAAAATAGGTTAACTATTTTATTATTTGAATGTTCATAGTTATTTTTAATTAACCTATAGGACATTTACTTTGCTTTTTTAGTTTTTTAAATTGTGGTAAAATATTAACATAAAATTTACCACTATTTTTAAGTGTACATTTCTGTGATAGTATGTTCACACTGTTGTGCAACCAGACCATAATTTATCTCCAGAACTTTTTATGTTTTGCAAAACTGAAACACTGTGCCGGATCATATTAAAAATGGATCACATTTTTAATTTTTTGAGGAACCACTATTACTGTTTCTAACAGTGACTGTGCCATTTTACATCCCCATCGATGACACAAGGTTACATTTTTCCCACATACTTGTCTATACGTGTTATTTTCTGTTTTTTTTTTTTTTTTTAAAGATAATAGCCATTCTAATGGGTGTGTCGATTCCACTGTTTATTTAGGTAATACTGCAGTAAATAATCTTTTACTTCAGTTTTATATCTCTTTTTCCTTTAGACAGCATTTCTAGTTTGAGATTTACTGGCATAAAAGCAAGATTAATGGTATAATTCTTAGCAAATTGTTTTACAAATTATTATTCTAATTTATATGCTTGCTATATATGAGTGCCGCTTTCACCAAATACTTACCTATACTAATTATTATTGTTATTTAAGTTTGTGTCATTTTTATTGTTGAAACAGAATGTTATTTTAATTTGATAATGATTATTAGGTAATTTGAGATATTTATTTCTGGTCATTTATTCTGTCTATGTGAGCATTTTTCTGAATGCTGTCTTCATGCCATTTGTTCATTTTTCTCTCTGTATTAGTTTTTTTAATAAACCACATTATATGCAATTTTTTCTTAATTTTTAAAAATAATTTTACCATGTGGAAATGTAGTCTTATGCATTCAAATATGTTTTGTCTTCTTTGTGTAATCATTCATATTTAGGTCATTTCTCACTATCTGTAATGATTGTCAAATATTTCTTCTAATGCTGTTATTGTTTACATTATTGATTTTACATTTTAACTGTTAAAATATGTGGAGTTTATTTTTGTTATCACAGACTCTTAAAGAAATATCATTTTTCCTTAAATATATTTTTTATTTTTCAATTGTAGTTGGCATGCAATATTATATTAGTTTCAGGTGTACAACATAGTGATTAGACATTTATATAACTTACAAAGCGATCACACCAATAAATCTAGTACCCAACTGACATTGTACATAGTAATTACAATATTATTGACTATATGCCTTACATCCCCATAACTATTATGTGACTATCAATTTATACTTAATTCCTTCTCCTTTTTCAGTTATCCTCCCAACCCTCCCTTCCATCTGGCAACCATCAAAATGTTCTCTGTATTTATGAGTTTGTTTCTGTTTTGTTTATTTTGTTCTTTTGCTTCCACATAAGTGAAATCATATGGTATTTGTCTTTCTGACTTCACTCAGTACAATACCTTCTAGGTCCATCAATGTTGTTGCAGATGGCAAGATTTCATTCTTTTTTTATAGCTGAGTAATATTCCATTGTATATTATATATATACCACCTCTTCTTTATTAATTTATCCATTGATGGACACTCAGTTTGCTTCCATATCTTGACTATTGTAAATAATACTACAAGAACATATGGATTCACATGTCTCTTCAAAGTAGTGTTTTGGGATTCTTCAGATAAATACTCAGTTCTCACTGAGTTCATCTACTCTTTCTCTAAGTTCATTGATCATCCTTATAACCAGTGTTTTGAATTCTGCATCTGATAGATTGCTTGTCTCCATTTTGTTTAGTTCTTTTTCTGGAGCTTTGTTCTGTTATTTCATTTGGGACATGTTTCTTTGTCTCCCCTTTTTGGCTGCCTCCTGTATTTGTATATATGTATTAGGTAGAGCTTCTATATCTTCCAGTCAATATAGGGTGGCCTTATATAGTCAATTTCCTATGGGGCCCAGTGGCACAATCTCCCTGATCACCTGAGTTGGGTGCTCCAGGTGTGTGTGTCCCTTTTATGGGTTATGTGTGCCCTCCTGCTGTAGTTAAGCCTTGGTTGCTGTTTGCACATCATTGGGAGGGATTGACCCTCAGGATGATTAGTTGTGAGGGCTGGCTGGTGACTACAGTGGAGAAGTTGTGGTGCAGGAGTTGACCTTACAGAACAGGATTAGCTTTAGCAGGGTTCTGGTGCCTGCCCAGTCTGCCTTTTGGGTGTGTCATCCTTATATGTAGCCCCTGGTGGTGCTCTGGCTGAGACTGAAGTCAGTTTCCTCCTGGGAGGAGACCCACTGTAGGCCAAGATTAGCCACAGCCTGTACCCTCTCCAGGGCCACCTGGCATGAGCCACGAAACAATCCACAGATGACTGCCACCCACACTGGGCTTGGATGTGCCTCAAGATGACAACCTGCGAACCGAGGCCGTCTGCCACTAGGGCTGCACAGCAAGTGGTACCAGACATGCTGAGATCAGATGCTGCTTGTTTCTGGTTTGTGAACCTTTGAGGGATTTTAGGAAAGTCCACAGCATAAACCAAGACAGACTATTTTTATTAAAATTCCACTAGAAGTGGCTTGGGTGGGTACACAAGTTGGGTGGAGCAGGGTCTTGGAATCACCTGGGCAGAGCGAACTGTGTTAGCCAGATTGGTGTCGATTCAGATATGGAGCCCACGTGTGTCTGCACACTGGATGTGGGGAGGGCTCAACAAAGGAACTTTGGTCTCCTCCAGCCGTTATGTTTGGGAAAAAGCTACCCCTCCAGCCCTCATTTGAATTCAGACAATTCAGTTCCTCCCCATATGTCCCTAGTGCCTTTTGAGTTGCCGCCCCAGTGCTGAAACTCAGAGCAAGTTTGTCATCAGGTAAGTTCATGCATTGGCCCTTTAAGAGAAATGCCTATGACTCCCACAGCCCTCTGTCTCACTCAGCTACAATCTCTGCTGTTTTTCACATCCATATTTTGTGGGTCTTCTCTTCCTGGTATTGGAACCCTGGACTGAGGAGTCTGGTGGGCCAGTTACCCCTCTTGGGGACCTCTGGAGCTGAGATATCCCTCCTGATTTTGAACCACCATATGCGGGTGTGGGATCAGCCAGTTCCATGTCTCCACCCCTCCCAGCAGTCTCAAGGTGGCTTCTTCTGTATGTCTGTAGTTGCAGGACTTTTGTTTAGCTAGACTTTAGGCAATTTTCAATGATGGTTGTTTCTGTAGTTTAGTTGTAATTTTGATGTGTTCTGAGAGGGAGCAAGCACAGCATCTACCTTCTTGGTATCTTGACGAGAATTCTATAAGTATCTTTTATCGTCTCAAAAATATTCTTTTGTTTCTAACAAACATGCAATGGTACCTTTATTATTTACCAAATTATTAGTACCAAAATTCTAACTCTTACTTAGGCTCTTCATCTATTTCACTAATATTATTGTGATTACTACATAGTATCAGTGTTAATTATTGTAGCTTTAAAAAACATCTCTTTAAAAATCTCATTGCTATACTTCTTTCAAGTTAACTTGGCTGTTGTTGAACTTTTATTCTTTAAAGTTTTCCAAACTCCAGGAAAAATATCATTGGAATTTTTATTAGAATTGCATAGAGTAATGTGAAATAAAATGTTATCTTTATAATAGCAATTCAATGTAAATGTAATTTATTACTTTTATTCATTTGTCAATGTTTAAATGAGCTATTTCACATTAGCTATAATTTTCTGCTTATGTATTGTTTAAATGCACTAATTTTAATATGCCAGGCATTTCTCTCTGCATTTATAATATTGTCAGTGGCTTCATATAGTCTATTTTTACTTTTTCTAACGATCATTAAATTAAAACTCTGTTGTTGTGTCCAGATTCATCTTTATTATTAGAAGTGTGAAGAATCAATTAGTAGCCAAATTGTACCAAGTTGAAAAATGCCACTGTTCATTTTATAATTGGGGAGAAGCAGTTAATAATACATTTATGGGCTTTTAAATTATTGCCATAAAGATGTTTATAATATAATTTTGATGAAGAATATTTAATGGTCAGTGTTAATATATGTATCTTTTCAGACTTGAAAAATTAGCCATGGGGGAAAAATTAAAAAGATGGTATTATGGATACTTATGTAGAACTTATCTATTCTTTTTAGCCTTCTATACTTCAAAAAATGCAAAACATTTTAAATGTTACATATTTATTAGCAATCTTATATATAGGAATGCATTTTTCTCATATACAACTATTACCTGTTTTATAAAATTGAATATATTACAAAAAATCCTTTCTTTTACTAAACCAAATTTTTCCAGTCAAGAGCTCTTGATTACATTTCAGAATATTCAGTAGATCTGAAATAAAGAGTATAAACCCATACTGACCTTGCTTAAGTTTTTTAAAGTGCACATATTTATTATTTTTAAAAAGGTTGCTACCATGCATATTTCTTAAAATACTGGTAGTTAAAACAAATCATTTAAACCAACAATCTTGTTATCTGTATAATCTGTTTGAGATTCATTCTTTAACTGTGTTTAATCCTTTGAGTAGAAAAAGTTCTAGGACGTTCTGAGTAATGATAGAGTTCAAAAGTCGTTTGTCAGTTTCCTACTGACATTAGTCCTTTCTTGGAGAACACTGGTAAAAAGTGGCTCACGATCAGGAGTAACCTGCTCTTTAAAGTACACTCTTGACTTAAAAACAAATTCTGTTTTCAAGTATAAAGATTTGTAAAATCATATACTTAGCAAACCTAAGATTAAATCAGTCATTGCAATTGCAGTTGAAATGTAATTCTTATGTTATTAAACCATTAGAAAAATAAATATTTGGCTTGGCTTATATGTGCAGCATTAATTATTTAAATATTATTTACTTAAAATTAACTCTGATTTAACTTGATCCTTTTATTGATTAAACATCTTTGAGTATGATAAAATATATTCAAGTAAGTGACTGAAAATAAAATAATTTTATAAAAGCATTCATGATAATTCAATGTTATTTTTTCTTCAAGTATTTTTAATTCTTTTTGTTTTTTTGTTTTGTTTTTTACATAAAGATCAGAGAATTGTCAGTTTACTATGTAAAAGAAGAATGAGCACCTTTGGAACAGTGGTATGAATGTTTAGATCACCACTATTGACAGTCAACTTCTAACATATGTCTTTGACATATCTGATAATATTTCATGTTAGCATGAAATGCAGTAGTGACAAAGAAGTACAATTTAGGATTTTAATAATATAAATGAAATATCTAGTTTGCAAAAATGTGTTTACATTGACAAGGAAGTACAATTTTAATAATATAAATGAAATATCTAGTTTGCAAAAATGTTTTTACATTATTTTCAAGATGTTTGAATTAATAATTGCTGTATGTTGCAAATAATCGAAGACATTTTTAGATTTAGTTAACAGGAGGACTCCTTTAGAATTAAACTACTAGTGAATAAAACTAAATATGCAAATATTTTGGGTATAAATAAATCAACTTGATATAAATAAACTGATAAACAAAAATATTTATTTGCTGTACATAATTAAAAAGAAAAGCTGCAAGTAGTACTTTGTAAATAGTAGGAACTAAAGATCTATTTGCAAAAGTTAATAAATCAGGTGAGATAGAATCACATGGGGAGTAGTAAATGCCTAAATGTGTTTGTAGAAATGTTTGTAGCTAAACATATTCAATACAGTTTTGCTTAGAAAAGTACATTTCCCTTAGGACTCTTTCTTGGGGAACAGATTCCTGACCGAAAAAGATAAATGTCTAGTTAATTTATCATCACAAGCCAATGTTAAATGGCGACCCAGTGATAGCTTATGGACTCACATTCTTAAGTCCCAACTAAGGGACCATTTCGTTGATTATTTAATAACTAACTACTATTTGGTTACAGATATATTTGAAATGATTTTTTTCAGATTAGGCTGTTTACAAACAAGAATTTTAAAATCCATTAAATGTATTACGATAAACCATGCGTTTGAAAATATAAAAGACTGTGATTCTTGTGATGTTGAGGCTGATTGTGTCCGAGAAAATTTGTAAGCCAAGTGATTGTAATTCAAATATTTATTTTCACTTACATATTATGTTCTTAGAAAATCTTCAGAAACAAAGTATTTTATATTATTAATTAACAATGAGCAATAAGTTGTTCTTAATTTCATCTTGTCTTTTTAAAAACTAAGATTTATATTCCACACATGGAAAATCTCCCAACACTTTTTAAGTGAAACCATGATCTCAATGTTATTTAAGAAGTCTCCTTGAGCTCAGAATCACATGATAGATAGAGTTGATATCACTTTTTATCACACCCATTACTAATTTCATAAATATGTAGCTCTAGTACCCAGGAAAAGTGACAATGTGTAATGCATACTATGAAAAGAGGTTTTGAGTGTCATGGCTTCCAAACTCAATATTCCTACCCATCTCTCTCCACTCAGAAACTTTTAAGTGACTTCACCTTGCCAACAAGCATCCATTGCATTCATGTTGTAATATATTTTTTTTTGGCGTTAAGCCAGTTTATGATTGGCAGTTGGTTTACATTAGCACTTGAAAATAGGAGAACTTATTAGGTGATTTACCTCATGACAAGCATATGGTTCCATTTGCCGACCTGATAGTGTAGGACAAAGAAAATTGGTAAAATCCCAGGCTCTTTACAAATGACTTTGAAGGAATGTAACATAATCCCAACATGAATACAGTCATTGATTAGGATATAGTAGCCTGATGAGTATGGTCTGTAATTTAAATTTTGTTGAATATTGTCATGTTATTACACATGTTTCATGTATATCTCACTAGATTACATTTATGCTAAACCTTTGATTGAAATGAGCTTTCTAACATTACAAAATATTGAGAAAATAGGTATAATATATTTAATTTCAGTTCTCTTTTAGCTCTCCATTATTATTGTAAAACTAAACAAATATCAAGATATCTTGAGATTATTTCATTTCAACTCCTTATTCCTTAGACTCTTCAGATTCTTTCTCTATTTGTTTAAGCTCTTTCTTCCTTGGGCTTTATCATCCCACCCTTTGTGTTTCACTAAAATTTCATACAGATCTTTCAATTCCTAACTTAAAGGAAAAGCCTTTCTTAAGCTGTTCGTCTAGTAAACTTTCCACAAGAATTAAAAATTATATGTCCAGAAACTCTTTTAGATTTTCCTGCAAACCCCCAACCCCATGCCTACCAAATCTATCAGTTTGGAGCTTATTTGGGGTAATGCATATAATAAAAGCATATTACTGTGTAAGCAAAAAATAACATTCCTGATAATGATGCAAAAAATGTAGAGAGGTTAACATGTGTTGCAGTTAAGTTACAATTTTAAAAAGGTAGACTAGGTCTTTTTGAGGTGTTTTTATTTAATAAACTAACACATGTAAAGAAATGATATTCTAGGGCTGCTACCTTGAGAAAACAGCAAATATGCCAGTGTGCTATGAAATTCAAAAGAGGAAGAATTATAGGCAAATTCAAAGATTATGAGGAAGCAGATCATATTGGGTCTTGTAGGCCACTGTAAAATGGCCTACTTCAGAATAAAATGGCATACCAATAAGGTGTATAAGCGGAGAATAAATGATCTGATTTTTTAAAATTAAGTTGTCTTAAACCAACAGAGAAGTTGAAATAATATGAATTGTATCCCGTACAATCTTCTCCTGGATTCATGAACTCTTTATCTCTTGCTATAGTAACTCAGTCTACACACACACACACACACACACACACAAACACACACACAACACCCCACATTGCCAAATCATTAAAGGTTATTTGAAACATCACTAAACACTTCAGTTTGCATTTCCCAGAAAAAAAAAAAAAAGACCTTCTACACAGCTATATCCCATTACCACAGGAAATACGCGTTTCAAATTTTCCCAGTTTTTCTTAAATGGTTTTTTTTTTTTTTTCCCCTTTCAGTGTGGTTGGTCTTTAATCCTGAATAAACTAAGGCCCACTCACTGCATTGGCTGAGTTGTCTCTTTCTCTCCCAACCTGAGTACTTCTGCTTCCCTCTGTTTTTCACACCATTTAATCTCTGGAAGAATTCAGGTCACTTGTCTTGTAGATTACTCCTTACTTTGGATCCGTGTGACAGACTCATTATTAGATTCAGGTCATGACATCATATACTTTGGGTTTTTTTTTTTTCCTTCATACTCATTGCTTGGATTGTTTGGCAGAGAAGTCAAATATATTTATAAAGTCCAATGACATTCACTTGTGTAGTCTCTGTAAGGACAAAGTTTGAACTAACAAGAGTTATTTCTAAAAGTCATATTCCATTTAAAAGATAAATGACACTTTGAGAAAGTATGATCTTGGTTTCAATACCCTAGGAGTTTGCCTTGGAAAGGTGTGTCTTATTTACCTATTTCATTTTTCCCATGGCAGGCAGTTGGTTTCTAAATTTTGAACATTCTAGTTAGATGTGTTATTGATGAAATTGCTGTTCAGGCTGATGACAATTTAATATAGAGCAAAACTGGATTGAGTGACCTTTGCTGCAACTGTTGTTGGCCTTTCTTTTTGTTAAGTGACTGGACAATTTATCTAACTTATAGGAAATACTGTGATTGCTAAATGGAATGTCATAAATAAAGATATACACCATTCATCTTGAAAAGGTTCACTGGGCAATAGTAATAAGAAGGTTAAGGGGCATGGGACTTCATAAACCTTCTTTTAAAATTCATTGTCCTTCCACACATAAGTAGTTGCATTTTTTTCACTTTTAACTATTTACTCAGTCCAGAATCACTGAATAGACACTGTGATATGCAACTGTTAGAATATGTTTTCTTAAATCATTATAAAGTCGCACAATTTAGATTTGTGTCTAGGATAAAAAACAATCTCTGTTTAGTCTTTGAGATAGGAACTCAGGCTCAGATATTATTATTATTCAGTTAAGTTGCCAGATTCTGGCCTCTCTATGAAAATTAGCTATTTTTTATAGTCCCTTACTGTTTGGGTATGTATAGGCTAGAGGTGACAAAAGAATAAAGTCATAACCAGTTTGGGGGTAAAATGGAATACTGCTATGTACTTGTATGAAACTACTCAAGGGAATCATTCTTTCTTCAGGGGAATCAAAACAGGTGAAATATATAGTATTCTCAGTGATAGAATGTGACCAAAATAAACTAAGAAAATCTAGTTCAAAAACAAAATTGAGGTTGGCAATGGCCAAAGGTTTTTTCTAGAAATGATTACACAAATTATATGTATTTTAACTGCTCATTTAGCCTAGGCGACTTCCAAGTAGTAAAGCATTTGTTAGTTCTGACCTACTAAAAGTCATATTCCATTTAAAAGATAAATGACACTCTTGAGAAAGTATGATCTTGGGTTCATACTTACTTGGGTTCAAATTTACTTGGGAGTAAATTTGATATTCTTCATAGGCACTTGTAGGACTGATGAAAAGTGCTACTCACATTGCTGTTGACTGGTATGTCTCACTAACACTGAGCAAATCTTTTCTGGGTCTTTATAAAAAGCATATTAAAGCATTTTAAAGCATATTCATAATTCTATGAGAAAGTGTCCTAAGGTAAGATAACAAATTTAGATATGGACATCAAAAGTTCATATCTGTATGGGATTAAAAATGATGACATAAAGTTTATTCTTCTCCTTTATCGTGAACTAAATGCTAACTAATAAGTCTCTGAACTATTTTCTATTAATGAATCCATATTTTTCTATATCTTATTTACCCATTTTCAAATATGTTTCTCATCAAAGTGAATTTTTGGTTTTGGTTGGTTTTTTCTTATATCTTCTTTTCAAAAATGACTTACACATTATTTATCCCACAAATTTATGGATATTTAAAGGACGTCTGCTATTTTAGGGTTATCATTAAGAATTTCCATACAGGTATATACTTTCAAACTGTTTCTCCTTACATTAGCCTCTTAAAATCCTTGTCTTCTTTTTCATAGTTTTTCTTAACTTTAGACTTAATAAACTATATAACCAGGGAAATTTACTTAATTTTTTAAAAATTTAGTTGCTTCATTAGAAATACTGCATATGCCAGAAGGCTGGAGTTGAATAAATTGAATTCTTGAAGTGTCTACTAAATGCTATGATCTATTAGCTTACTAAATTGGTTCACTCATAATTACTCAAAATTATTATGAAATCAAGATTTGGTTTTTAATATTTCAGGATATTGATCTTATTCTGTTCTTGATGTTTTCATGAGAAACTATATAAAATTATTATAATTTTATTCCCTTCCCTTTATTTTCTTGTTTATTCACTTTATAGTATGTTATTTGTAAATATAATTTATTTAATTTCAATTGGTATTTAATAACAAAGACAACTATCTTGTCAAATACTGATCCTGTCAGTTCATAACTTTTGCCTTAGTCTTTCATTCAATTTCTAAGATTTAAGATAGACTTGGATAATCATCTTGTATTGTAATATATCTCGTAGAACAATAAATTAGTAATTATGTGTTTTAAATGAAGATTTGCAGGATTTATCTTTAGTCTCTTTCTGATTTTTGATTGGAAGGATGGAAGAAAAATTAGAGAAAGGAAGAAAAATTTATTATAATGAATAACTGATCATATGGTTTGTTCTTTTAAAGAGTTTTATAAAATCTTACTTAGCATCTCTTTATACCAATCATAGTCTTATTGTAACTGTTCCACAAAGAAATTTTTTATGATGTATTTTCATAAGACACTTTATCTTTAAATCCTAATAAAATAAGCAATAGAGAAGAGCTTCGAGAAAATCTAAGGCGATTTTTGAAATGCCCTTTTCCTTAAAAGGCAGAGACAATATTTAATGACCAGCCACAAATACTGCTATAACATAATCATTAAGGGAAATTATGTTCTAAGAGTGAGTCAAGGTGGTAAAAACTGCATTTTTAATTGTTAAACTAAATTAGAATAGCTGTTAAGCCTCATTGATCCATTTACTTGACTTATTGAGTAAACTGTTTTCAGGCACTATGCTTTTTGTTAGGTTTTATTTATATAAAAAATATACATATCCATATTCATACACATTCATATATAGATACGTGTCTGTGTATGTACACATATATACACAGACATATGTGTGTGTGTGTGTATACACACACATATATACACACATGACAATATGTTGTAAAACTATTTTAAATTTCTATGAACAAAGGAGGAAGTATCTAAATTAGCTAAATGGAGATAGGGACAGCCAAGAATTACCCCAGGAAGGGGCATTTTAGCTGAGACCTGGAGAGTAAATAGTGTTGATAAGGTAGAAGAAGACAGACTGGAGAAAGCACCTGAGGCTGACAGAACAGCATGCACATCTATTTGGCTGTGGGATGACTTGGTTACCAATAGGATAGGTGCATAGTTTTTTGTTTGTTTGTTTGTTTGTTTTTGAGAGATAGTTGTAAAGGAAGATATTAAACAATTCAGAATGGCCTTATGTGCTATATAGTAAAGTATTTTTTGATTTTTTTTGTTTCCGTTGGTGATAGGGACACAATAAAGAATTTTGAACAAAGGGAAGATATGAGTTAGAAAGGCAAGTGTAACATCAAAATGGAGAATGGTTTGAAGGGTGTGGTAAGAGTGAGAGGCTTTTAGAATTTGTCAGTGTGCAGCTCTTTCAAATATTACTTCCTATTCATGGTAATAGATCTCCTAAGGACACACTTTACATATACAATGAAATAGTGCCCCTTATAATAAAACATCCGTACTAAAAGAGTCTTCCTGAAATATGCTTTAAGAAAGTGTGTTTCTGTATAAGTTATTCCATCTGCAAAGATGTCATGTATTGACCAGACTGTAATGGTCAGAGGAATTATGTCATTTTCAATTTCAGTTTGACAGATTTTAAATTTCTCTTTCCCACAAAAACAGTATTGATTATTATATCTCATTTAACCACCAATGAAATGTTTCATTAATGAACACCCAGGGCAATCTTTGTATTTAGAAATTGGTTTACCTTTTAAGAATTGACTATAGAGGTTTTAAACAGTGTTTTATGTTATTGATGTTTTCCTCAAGTTTTAGAAACAGCAATTAAATCTTTGGACTCGGCCTAAAGAATTTTTGTTTGTTTGTTCGACATATTTATAATTTTGGGTTAGACATGTTTATAGCTTATCATCATTTTAACACTATAACAAGTTTATATTAGAATTATAAATTAGAATACTCTTGTTGAGTATTTTTGTGTTCCAAAATATGTAGTTAGTGCATTATTAGCTTTTAAGTACTTCTTAAAAAATAAATGATTATTTATTGTTATCACATTAGAACAAATTTAAACCTCATAAATTATTTCTAGTTAAAACTAATAATTTTGGTTATCTAGTTTTTAATTGATTGCTGATATTATTAATTAACACAGTATGTGCTAAAGCCTCTGGTACAACATGAAAGCTATAATAAAATCTACTGTAAACCATCCATGAAAGGGACTTTTACAGATGTTGTGATTATGTGAGCCTGCAGGCTACATTGCAATAATTGGCCTCCTGTGAGACTGCTGTTCTGTAGTGGTTCCTGGAAATTCAGTGAACAAGAAGATTGGATTTCACAATGTTTACATTTGTTGACTGATACTTTGAGTTAGCAACATCCACGTAATGATGAACAGCAGTTCAAGCTTGAATCACTATTCTTTGGATATAAATGAAAATTATATCTGATTTCTTTTTATTTCCCCACTATAGATTCAGCTAAGTTATTATTTTTGAAATCACTGTTTAGTAAATATTACCGAATGTTTAATTTCAACACAGATTTCCTCCCTCTGTGTAATTGTACTTAACTCTACTTGTAACCCTCTTAAGTCTACTCAGACACCATTCAATTAATTTTTTATCTTCTAGTTTGAAAATTTTACACTTTTTACTATTTAGTGGTTATAATAGATATGTTATCAAAAATATTTAACGAATTCTAAAGTTAATTAATTTTCTCCCCATTCTCCAAAATACAAGTATCTTTAGAATGTTTTAATCCTAATTACCCCTTCATGATATTGTTTATATGATAACTTATATGATATTGTTTATGATATTTAAGTTTTGAAATTTTTTATTCTCTGTTTTATTAAGTCTTTATATAGTCAATAGGACCTTAAATCCATCTGAATATATGTAGTTTCTCTGATCTTTGCATTCAATAACTTATTTATGAAGTGCATTCTTTAGCAGTTCTATTTGTAAGAATATGTAGTGGTAAACTGTCTCAATTTGTGGGTGTCTTGAAACAACTTTAGTTTGCCATTATTATAAAATAATGCTTTTCACAGTATATAATTCTAGGTTGACAAATATTTTATCTCAACGCTTTGAGAAAATTTAATGAATTCCTTTGTTTCTGGTGTTCTGCTTCTAGACGTAATTAAAATGTGTGTGTGTATGTGTGTGTGTGTGTGTGTGTGTGTGTATGTATTTCTAAGGATTTCCTTGACTTTCTGAATCTAAGAACTGATATCTTTCATCAATTCTGAAAATGCATTATTTCTTCCAAAACTGCCTTCCCCATTCTTAGAACACTAATTACATGTTAGACCTTCTTATCTTTATTCTCCTTGTCATATAGTCATGTCTTTGTCACACTGTGACTGATTTCTATGAGTCAATATTTCAATTCATTAATTTTCTCTTCCACTGTACCTAATTGTCTAGTTAACATTCTCACTGAATTTCTAATTTTAAGCAAATTTTTATTTGTGATTATTTCATTGGTTCTTTTTTAAACTGTGGTTATTTTTATAGACTTTTTTAAAGCATACTTTTACTACGTACTGTTATTCTTCTAAATAAGTAAACATTCTTAAATTAAACTTTCATTACTTGCTGTCTTTGTACATTTTAACTGTAATGTGTTGTTTTGTTGACTTTTGTTTATGGTTTTTCCTTTCCTGTTGAACTTATGTTACTTGGAACATTATTTATGGGAATTCTTTGAATCCTGAGTTTGAAATATTTTTTCCAAAAGTGATTTGTATTTACTTCCTCCAGGTCCCTGGATCAGCATGGCACCACTTAAAGCTAATTTTTTACTTAAGGTGCTTTTGTCCAGAAATCAGTAACTTATAGCCTGCAGAAAAAATTCAGTCTGCTTTGTGCTTTTAATAAAGTTTTATTGGAACACAGCCACGGTTATTCTTTGTCCTTGGCTGCTTTCTCTACTACAATGGCAGAATTAAGTGGCTTCACCAGAGACCCCATGGTTCCCAAAGTCTAAAATAGTTACTATCTGGCCCTTCATAGAAAAACTTTGTCAACTACTGTGTAGACCATACAGGTAATATGAATTTCACCACAGCTTTTTAAAGGTAAGTTTATGGTTATGAAGTCTCATAGGAGCCTTTTTTTTTTTTATTCCCTTTCAAACAGAGACTATGATGTAACAGAAAACTGTCTTCACCTTCTGTCTTTGGTTTAGTGACTGATAGATTCATCTGGTGGGAGTCCTGGCATCCTATGTAGGTATTTAATTTGACTTCCTTTTTTGAGCTGCTTTAGGATTTTGTCATATGTCCAGTCCATTTTTAAATTTTAAAGCCAAAAACTATATTATTAAAGATAAATGAAAAGATACCAGTGGCAAATATAGATTTCAGCATCTATTTGTCTCATTGAATACATGTTTCCACATCATTTCTGCATCTGAGATTTCCCTTTCCTATTAGCTTAGCCATGCATTCAAATTTATGCATGTTATATTTCATCTAGAATTTTTTAGGTATTCCATGCTAACAGGATTTTTCTAGACATCAGTTTCACCATAGTACCAGATATGGAGCATAACCTATTTTAGGGATGATCTTAAGCTATATCAGCTTGAAGGAAGCTGGATTTAGACTGGCTGCTCTGGATTCAGACTTCTGGACACAGTTCACTGTCCACCACTTTCTTTATATGTGGCCTTGGTTTAGTTTTGTAACCACTGTAAGTCATTATTCATCTCAGTAAAATGAGAATAATAAATGCACATATGTCTTAGGAACTTTGTGACAAAAGAAATACAACCTTATATAAATATAAATATATATGTGTGTATATAATGTTAGCACTTCACTCAGCAACAGTAAGTGGTTGGTAAAAAATTATATATAGTAATAGTAATGATGATTATTATTATATTGGCCTATTTCACAAATAATTAAGCCTACCTTTAAGTCATTTTTTCCTAGAACCTAAAAATTAATAATTAACACTTTACTGGCCTCTGGGGGTAAGAGTATAAGTATAAAATATTTACATATTGCACCTACTTTATAAAAGCCCATAAAAGATACTTACTCTGAGTCATAAGTAATGTTGCAGTGGACAAAGGGAATAAAAAATTAAGACTGTATATAATCAAAAGACACCACTCCTATTCTGTCAATTAATGAAAAAAAATCTCATTCTGGGGAGTTTTATGTAGTAGTTACTTAGAGCAAAAAAAGATAATAAAGTAAGAGTTTAAATTTCTATAAAATCACTCTTGCTTCTGCCCCCAAATCTATTATCTACAAAGAAACAAATGTGATTCTCTTAAAATATAACTGGATTCTCCTCAAGAACTTCTAATGGCTTCTCATCTCTTCAAGAATAAAATTCAGATTCCTTAGCCTCATTTCTAAGCCCTGTATGATTAGACTACTTTGTTATTTGACTCTCTCATCTCATCTTCCACTTTCCCATCTATTTTAGTCATATCTGCTCCTTGCATGTCTTGGCAAACCAAGGATCATATCTGCCTCCTTGCACGTCTTGGCAAACCAAGGATGCATCCATCTCAAAGTGCCCTTCCTATATTCTCTATTTTCTTCATCTCAAATGTTGCTATTAGAGAGGGCTTCACTGGCTACCCTCCTTATAGTAGCACCTTACCCCATCACTTTCTACACTATGACCCTTCTTTGAATTTCTTCTGTTTTTCTATGTCTCTTATATTATTATTTATTTATGTGTTCAATGTCTTAATCTCCCCACTAAAATATAAATTCCATGAGATTAGAGGCATTGTGCTTGTTCATGATAGTATACCAAGTGCCTGGACAAGCTCTTGGCATAAAAAGTGGGTTCAATTAATATTATTTGAACAAAAGATGAATTCAAACTCTGACTTACACAGACTGCAACATGAAAATGTGCCCCTTCCTTTGCACTACACTCTTATTCCTAATTTCTGATGTTGTGTTATATCTTCATGTTTAAAGCCTTTCCTCACCTTTCAATCTGATACTTAGTATTTATATAATTTCAACTATCTTCTTTTTTTCCACAAACATGATTTTGAATTTCACCATTGACTGCAACCCAACAATTTAGCCTAAGAGCATCCTCTCTTACCCCATCATATTTTTTTCTGGATTCATCAGTGAGATCCAGATACCATTTTATATCAAAATAAATCTAAACTTCAGAAACTGGTAATCAGTAATCTCTAGGCTCTAAAATCAAAGTGATAAAATCTAAGGACTGAGTGTCCAAGACAGGGATGGCAGTTGGAAAGTAGGGAAGAATCTGTGCCATTAACTCAAGGGGCAACAAGTACATAAAAAGTTATGTTTACATTGTTTTCTCTATGGACTTTTCCTAAGAGTCTAATATAAACTATAGGAGGGCAGGGATTTTTGACTCAATATCCCACAGACTTAGAACTTACTACCTAGTAGGGACTTAATACATAGATTGTGAATGTATAAACTGATAGATTTTGAAGGTAAATTCGACAGCATGTGCTTGTGAACTGGATGTGATAAAGTAAAAAAGAAAGAAATCAATAATTGAAAAAGATAATTTTCATTTATAGAGAAAACTGGGAAAAGAATAGATTTATGGAGGGAATAAAGGGTCTATTTATGACATGTTAAATTGGGGTGTGTGTGTAAGAGATCAAAGTGGAGATACTGAATAGATATATGACTTAGAAATTCAGGGGAAAGGTGGAGGCAGGTGATATCAATTTGGAAGTCATCCATATGGGTTAGATAACAGGTGTACTGGACAGTAAAGGATTCTCTGAAGGGCACTTGTAAGGGATGGATACACTTTCAGAAAATTATTTTTGTTACAATGAAAACAAATAAATGTAGAAGAAATACATGAAGTAGGAAATTATTATTTTATGTAAAATAAATGCAAAAGGTAAATAGGTCCTGAAGAAGAATAGGAACAAGAATAAAAGAAAGGCAAAATGGCTTTAAGAGCAATAAGGCGGTGGAATCTTCTGGTTTTAGTAACATACTAGATATAGAGGAGAAAGAAGAAAAAGAATCAAAGGACCCTGAGTGAATAACCTGGTGCATTGACTATGTAAATAAACTAGACTATAATGACATTTAAAAGCTTATATAATGATAAAGTTGCTTTGAGATAGGTTGAGTAAGGATCTTTCAGTCATCATTAAGTTTTTAGCTGAAACATGAAAATAGAAGTGTATGTGTTTTTAAAACTGTATCTAACATATTTTTCTTTTTAAAAGTTATACATACATAATTACACAGTGATCCCTTTCTATTTTATTTCAAATTATTAAACTGAAAAAAAAACTTAGCTATATTTCCAAAAAGTATTTCTTTGAAACTTAAACATATAAAAAAAGTATGCCTAACTTCTCATTATAACAAATGAACTGCACAACTCATATGTCTTAAATGTATGCATTTGTTAACTCAGATATGATTAAAATTTAAATCATCGAACCTCAAAATGAGTGACACAGCTGGTTTCCTAAATATAACATTCTCTTTTTATTTTGTTATTAGATGATATTCCTTCAACTGTGTTATTGAAAGTAGTAGGAAAAAAAAAGTTTTCCTATTGAATGATTTTCAAATAACTATTGCAGTGGCCATGCAAGTGGATTGCTCAGATCTTTGAGAAAATTTGCTATAAAACACCTGCTTCGCTGACAGCCTCCAGCTGCCACACCTTCAGATCAGCTGGAGTGTCAAGATCATACTTCCTCTGGGGTGTGCTTAGCCAGTGACTGTGCACAGCAGCGGTATTAGAGCCAAGACATTTTGCTTGATGTGGGATTCTTCAAATTGGTATTGTTGGTCAAAACGCTTTGCATCAGTCTGAGATTTTCTTAAAATTGTGCTGCAGTCTGAGGCTTTTTTCTACCCAATCCTTTCTTCCCTATCTATCTCTGTCATAGGTGCGAGAACTGCATGAGGATCTGAAGGGCTCTCCATGGCTTCTGCTTCTTCCTTTTTAGCCTTAATAGGCTTTATTCTCATAAATGTCATGCATGTTCAATTGTATCTTGTCATCTGCTTCGTGGGGAACCCCAAACTGATAGCCTATACAATGGAGTTCATGGTTTTAGGATTTTTGCCTGTGATCACATAGTTTTGATAGTCATGATTTCAGTTGGAATTATAATAACTCAATGTAGATGCTTGTGATTTGAGAAATACTTTATTCAGGATTTGTATGAAAAGTTCACTTATCATATACCATGCATCCAAACCAAGTTTCTCAACCTTGGCACTAATAATATATTAAGATAATTCTTTGACTAGAATTATCTTAAAATACTATTGACTAGATATTTTTTTGTTTGTTTTGGCAAGTTGCCCTATGCATCGTATGAAGTTCAGCAGCATCCCTGTACCCTCTACCCACCACATGCCAGTAGCAGACATCTTCAGTTTGCAGACATTGTCAGATGTCTTCACACGTTACCAAATGGCCTCTCATAGACAAAACCATTCCCGGTTGTAGAAATACAGTATCTTGGAGACTCAACCATGCCTGAGGAAATAAGATATGTCAGTTACAGCTGAAATAGTAAGAAAAGTTTTTAGGAAATGGCACTGAGGCAAATTTTAAGGAGTGACAAAGATTCGCTTGCCTTCCAGGAAGGATTAATTACATGACCCCAGTCATAGAACCAGAAATAAAAACACAAAAGAAAGCCCTTTTCAAGGGGACCATCTTGTCATAATCATAAAAAAGATCCATACTGGTGGTGGTGCACTAGTAAATATGTAACTTCTTCAATAGTAGTATTCTCTAAGGCTTAAAACTAAGAATTTCCCCACTTCACTCCCTTTATTCTGTCATTTGCTATAAATCTTGTGTGTGGCTTCATCGTGTCACTTAAGTGTGTATTTTCTCCACTGTAGTGCAGGCTCCTAAACCTGTGATCTCTGTACTGCCATAACATCCACTTACCCTGAGTCCCTATTCCCAGTTATTCCCTAGATGTTGTGGTTTTAATCTCTTTATTAATATTTTGTATTTTGTGAGACACTGTTCACATTTTCCTTTAGTTCTTTAAATATTTTCTCTTATTTCTTTGAATATATTTATAATATTTGATTTAAAGTCTTTGTCTAGTAAGTCCAATCTCAGGGCTTCCTCGAGGATTATTTCTATTATTTTTTTTTTATGGGCCAGACTTTCCAGTTCCTTCATCTGTCTTCTGATTATTTTAGTTAGACACTAGAAATTTAATATAATATAGCAATTCTGGAAGTTATATCTCTCCCCTCCATGTAGTTTCTGTTTGTTGCTATTATTGTTCATGTTGCTATGTATCTGTTTAGTGCCATTAATTAACTTATTTTGTAAACTATGGATATAATTCTTTGAAAATCTATAGTGACACCCTTTCTTTATTTCCGATATTGGTAATTTACATTCTCTTTCATTCTCCTCCCTTTCTCACTGTCGTCAGTTTTACTAAGAGTTTATAAGCATATTAATCTTTTCAAAGAGCAGCTTTCTTTAGTAGTTTTCACATTTGTGGCCTTAGGCCTTAGAGCACTCCAGAATGCAATGGGATCCAAGATGGGTCCTTCCCTAATCTAGGAACTGTTTGGCTCCAGATTAATAGTGGTGACAGTGGCAGCTATAGCAGAAACAGTGATGGTAGCACTGAGTACAGCCTCAAGAAAGAAATGATTCTATACAGTCAGTGCTGAAACCCACAGTTGGAGATAGTTTGCCAGTCCATGCCCCAATTCCATATCTACAGCTTCTGTACAAATATGAACTATCTGGCCTGAGGTCTGGGACAGGTAATCAAGTAGTAAACTTTGTCAATAAACTATTACAAATAAAAGTGTATAAGTGGTTATTTCAGTAAAGCATCTCAGGGACTTACCAGAATTCTTATAAAAGTTTAGATCTCTGATTTTGAAAAGCTGCTGTAACAGTGTAAGACTAATATATATCAGTTTAGAAATACCAATTAAATTTAAAAATCATCGTAGTCAGTGGAAAAGAACACAAATTTATATGATCTCCAAATGTACCAATTAGAGAGAAAGACAGTTTTAAAATTAATTTTCCTGTAATTGAAAATACAGTGATAGGTTACATAAATAGGCATTTTTAATTATGTACAAATCATAAACCCACATCTAGTTTCTTTTACAACCTCCACAAGTTACAGAAATATCAGAAGTATTAAAATGCTATAGTATAAATTTACACTTAATTTAAAACTTACACAATACTGATTTATATATAGTTAAATCTTTTTAGAATTGTTTGCATGTTGAATCATCAGTTATTCTAAAATTTATATTTTAAAATAATGAATCAGAATGTATCCTATTGTTGCACCTTATAAAATACACTTAGCTTCAGTAATACTTGCACCAGCAGAAAGATCTTCGCAAAATTAAAAATAATAAAAAATTACTTTTATCTTACATTGTCCAAAAGGGAGTGACATTGATTTCAATTTTATCAATGAACAATAAAGTGTAAAAGTATAAATTATAATGACCTAAAAAATGAACTTGCAAAAATGTGAGCAGAAAAATTTTATGATTAATAAAAATATCACAACAAAGTATTATTTAATGTAAATGAGTTGTGTTTTTCATTTCAAATTCACTTTTTCATTGTTGGTATGTTCGAAAGCAACTGATTTTTGTATATTGCAACCTTACATCTTGCAACCTTGTTATAACAGCTTATTTGTTTTAGATTTTTCTCTGTTCTTTCAAATTTTCTTCATATATAATCATGTCATCTACAAACAAAGACAGTTTTATGTCTTACTTCTCAAGATATGTACTTTTTATTTTTTTTGTTGCTTATTGCATTAGCAAGAACTTCCAGTATGATGTTGAAAAGGAGCGGTGGTACCCGATCTCAGAGGAAAAGCTTCTAGTTTCTCACCATTGAGTAAGATGTTAGCTCTAGGTTTTTGGTAGATAGTCTACATCGAGTTGAGAAAGTTCCTTGTAGACTTAGTTTACCAAGAGGTTTTTTTTTTTTTTTCCATGAATGGTTGTTTGATTTTGTCAAATGCTATTTTCTGCATCTATTAATATGATCATGTGATTTTATTTTTTTAATTGTTGGTGCAATAAATTGCACTAATTTATTTTTCAGTGTTCCACTAGACTTGCTTACTTGGGATAAATTCTGCTTGGTTGTGTATAATTCTTTGTATAGTTTTTTTTTGGGGGGGGATTTTATTTGCTAACATTTTGTCAAGCATTTTTACATCTATATTCATGAAAAATATTGGTCTATAGTTTTCTTTTATTGTAATGTCTTTGTCTGGTTTTAGTATTAGAGTGATGTGGGCCTCATATAATGAGTTAGGATGTATTACCTCTGCTTCTGTCCTCTGAATGAAATTGTAGTAAACTGGCATAATTTATTCCTTAAACATTTAGTAGAATTCACCAGTAAATTCATTTGGCCTGATACTTTCTGTTTGGAAAGTTATTAATTGTTGATTAAATTTCTTTAATAGCTATAGGCCTATTTAGATTGTTTTTTCTTTGTGTGTGTATTGGCAGGTGTGTTTTTCAAAGTATTGGTCCATTTACTCTACGTTTTCAAATGTGTTAGGATAGAGTTGTTCATAGTATTCTTTCATCATCTTTTTAATTTTCATGGCTTCTGGAATGGTGGTCCTTCTTTCATTTCTGATATTAGTTGGCACTTCTCCCCTTTTTAAAAAACCCAAAGTTTTATTTTCCACTGGACCCTGAAAATTATGTGTTTATATTTAACTCTAAGTGTATAAATAGTTTGGGAATTTATAGTTTAAGGAATCTTGCACATCACTTACATGCTTTTTGATTTCTCTTGGCTTTGTTTTGGGCTTTATTTTGGAGAAGGAGAGGATTTACTATTCAATTACAGCAATATTGAGATATATGTTTATTTTTTTAAGTTTTTAACTATTTGTATACTAACAGAGTGACAATTTTTTTTTTTCAATTAGAGTGACAAATATTTTTTACATTCTTTCTAACACTGAATTCTATGAAATGTTTTCAAGAACAAATCACCTTTCATTAAGGGACCTTTTCATCTGTATTCACCTGCTAGTCACATCCACAACCAACTCCATTATCTGAAACACCCTTCATCTCCTTCTCCTTCTCCCAAGCTCTTCCCAAAGAGAAAACTCTTTTTCACTACTGAAGCTTAATCAGTTCACCAAGTCTTATCACTTTATCTTCTAAATAGTTTAGCAAATAACTTGCCTTCCTCCATTTTTACTATAATCAGGCCTTTATACTTTTTGTACTGAAGCTTCATTATGCCTGGCCTTTCTGTCTTGACATTGGGATGAACTGCTTTTAAAAATACAAATTATATCATACAAAACTCTCCTATTTAGAATTTTTTAGCCTTTAGGTTAGTACAGATTCCTTCACATGGCAGAGATCTATTCATAATTTGGCCACTGGTCTCTTCCTAAGCCTCTCTGATATGTAACCTCCATATATATTCTGTCACGCAAAAACTGTATTTCCCTGAAAGTGGTTTTTCCTGTGAATATCATCATGCCCTTGGACATAATGATATTTTCTCTGCCAAGAATATCTACCTATCCACTGTTCTGTTGGTTTATACCCCCACTTAAGGTTCAGAATATATGTCACTTCCTCTAAGAAGTTTTCCACGGCCTTCTCGGACAATTAAACTCTCCTTGTTTTGTGCATCACAAGTTCCACTTTTACAATTTTTGCAGCAGCACATATTTACTGTAAAATTATTATTTATTTACTGTGTTTATCTACCCATAGTAGGTAATCATTTTTCTACAGATCGAAACTGCTTTTCCTATATGCATCTCTGACATCTGACACAGGGTGTGTTGCATGTGCTAGACTTAAAACCTATGGAATGAAAGAATAAATGAATAAACCCAGGAAGCCAAATTGATAAAGCTAATTTGGATTCTAATAATAAGCATATTTCTACCAATCTAACAATTTGATTAAATTTCTCTGATTTTGGTATTCTAAAATTCATTTTATTTTTCATTAATAAACTTGCTTAAGGGAGAGATGTTTAAGTTCTTTGAGTAACAAGTAAAGTCATTAGAGAAGCAGGCCAAGTGCACATCTTTGTATTCATGACTAGGACTACCTCGCAGGTATCTTTGAAGGAACAGTAATTAATAAAAATAATTATAATAAATGCTAAAAGCACAAAGTGCAATAAATTATTTAATACGTATTATACAATTTTCTCATTGGAGGAAATCAAGTCTATTAATAATGTTTTCGATTCTCACTTTTAGGTATAATCTCTTCACTAAATCATGAAAACTAGTCATGTCAAAAGAGAAAATACATTTTATTTCTCTTATGGAGAATTAAAGAGGTGACTAATTTGTAAGACCATCAGAATAACTTTCACCATGAATTACTTTGTGGTTAGATAAACTCATATGTGAATGAATAATATTCATTTCTGGAAAGTAGACACCATTGACTTGAGGCATTGATGATACTTAATATTATTGTACTTTAAAAATAAGGATGAGGAGAAGGAACAAATCTTTCTTATAATTTGCTAGATTACCATGCCCCTCCTCCAGGAGGTAGGGTTTAATTCCAGCTCCTAGACTATGGGATGAATTTGTATTTATTTATTTGTTTGTTTGTTTGTTTTCCTTTTTATTTATTAATTTATTTATTTTTACATTTTATTTTTTAATTTTTCTCCTCTCCCCACTCCCCCTCCCCTCTGGTAACCACTAGTTCATTGTCCATGTCCATGAGTCTCTGTTTATCCTGTTCATTTGTTGCTTTTAGGTTTACATCCCACATATAAGTGATATCATGTGATTTTCAACTTTTTCTGTCTGGTTTATTTTGCTTAGTTTGATTATTTCAAAGTCCATGAGTATGAGGTGAATTTAATGACTCATTTATAAATAATGTAGTATGGATAAGGAAAAATAGTCATTTTACATTGGAGAATCCTGGCAAATACTGCCTCAACCAAATAATCAAAGTTCACATACCTAGTGATTTCATGTTGAAATAATTTACCCCTTACATATTGGGATGAGAAAGGCTTTCCACCATGGGCTAATCATGAGGAAAACAGTAGACAAAGCCAAATTAGAGAACGATCCTACAAAATATATGACTAGTACTCCTCAAAACTGTCAAAGTCATCAAAAACAAAGTCTGAAGATCTGTCATAGTCTAGAGTATCTTAAAGAGACATAACAATTAAATGCAATGAGGGAATTTTGAATGAAAACTTTAAAAGGTTAGTAGTGGGAAAATTGGTGAAATCTAAATAATGTCTGGAATTCAGTTAATAGTAATATACCAATATTGGTTTCTTAGTTTTGACAAATGTACCATGGTGACATAAAATTAACATTAGGGAAACTGTGTAAAGGTTATATTGGAACTCTCTATAATCTTTGCAACTTTTCTGTAATTATATGATTATTTCAAGATAAATGTTTATATAAATATAAGGGCAAATGCAACAGATGAAAATACCAAGTGCATACAGTTTTTAATAAATTAAAAGGTCAATTAGACAGGGGATAAAAATTGATACAAACATATTAATCTCATTTTAATTGGAAACAAATAATTGTATATTTATTAGTCAATCTTTTGATATCGGGAAAGGGCTTCCTTTATAAGTTTATTGCCACATGTTTTGGTACATCAGTCAGAATGAATATAAGACTTAACTTTAATCCAAAAAGTCAGTTACATTAAAGTATAAAAGAGATTTCCTAGTTTATTACTAACAGATCAGTTATTTATTGGAAACATTCGTCTGCAATATTCAACATAGTATGTGAAAAATCATGAGATGTGAAATTTTTATGAAAACTGTGTAGATTAGTTTTGGGTTCCTTAAAACTAGAACATCTCTAGAAGAAAATAGCGTAAAAACCTCTGACATCCTGTATAGCGTCAGGCTGTGTCACTCTAGTACATATTAAATGTCTGACAGTTGGTATACATTTCACATGGTTGCATGGGGCAGAAGTGGTTGGCACCATGAAAAGTTATCAATATATTCAAAGTTTATTTAGTGATAGTCTATCATTCTTTATTTTTATCTCAAACTTAATTTAAAAAAAAATCAAGACCCTTGTAATTCTTGAATATCGTATAAAGTAAGCAAGATGTGCTTTTTGAAGAGATCCCTAAATGCGATGTAAGGATATTAATTGGTGACCATTTAATAGGATTAGGCAGGCAGTTATCTATCTACTAATACAAGTCTGTGTGTTGTACAGAAGATTATAAGTGAATTTTCACATAAATTTGTACGTAGTCTTTAGGTGACCATGTTGTAATTTGTGTCTAGGGTGAAATAACAGTTTCCAAGAGGAGCTATATTCTCAAAGAAACATATTTTACACTAAGAGGAATATATTAAAATGCAATAACTGAAAGTAAAATCTGAAACCAGGATGGATAGTATTAATTTACAAAATGAGTACAATATTTATTTTTAATTATTTGATATTCTCAAAGAAACACTGCTCTCTATTGAATCATCCCAGTATTGATGAGATACTTAGAAAACATGTACAATATAAATTTGATCTCTCAGACTTAGATAGGTGTTCCCAGGGGATGATAAACGTATTTCCAGTTGCTATAAATTTCAGGTCTAAGAGATAAGAAAACACAGTACTGGTGGAATTAAGTTTGGTGCTACAGTCTAAACACCTCAACTATTTATTGTTGAACTGCCTTGTAAAGATAATGAAAGTCAATAAAGCATTGCTAAGTATCTCATCTATTAGGGCTATAAAATATTTATATGCTTTCATAAATGTTAATGAAAGAGAATAGGTAAACAAATGTCACTGGCTATAAATTCGAGTTTGGAAAGGCAATAATATATAACACTGTTTTAAATCATAACATTTATCGATGTTTATCCTTTGAATGAATTTTGGTATTGTAGCTGATTTCTTCAATAAGGGAGTGGAGGCAGGATTCCTAATTGCAGAGGTGCACTTCTAATCTTATTGATACTGTTATTGAAGAATTATATTAGAAAGTAGCAGGAGTGTGTATTTAAACTTCGGTGAACAAAATCGTAATGACACAAAAGACAGCCATTAATTTAGTATGAATTATCACGTTTTGAAGCACTGGCTGTGAAAGGGAAAATGCCACCTTTGAATGAATGGCTTCCTCTGTCTGATCTGACCTCCTCGCACTCAGATGTGGAGGTGATAAATCACAAAGTGCAGCAACAGCAGGGGTCCTTATTAATAGCAACATCCAGGGCTTCTGGCAATCACTGCAAGTGCAAGTGACTTGCACAATAGTTTTCTTTTTCAGCTGAAAGAATGTGAATTTTCTATGAGAATTTCTTAGAAATGGATATAGCATTTCTGGGTCATGCATATAAGTACTTCATCTACGTGACAGTGTAGGAGTTCTTAGAATGTGCTCTGTCAAGCTGTTATCGTAATGATTTGGATTGAGACTTAGCTTATTATAGTACACACATTCTTGAAACAAAAAATATACTATTTAATTTATTTCTCTTTCCTGGAAATAACATTGAGACAGTAGGAAAAGGATCTTATTTTTATTAATTTAATTACTTGAAAGAGAAATCAAACTTTTAAATGACGACAACAACAAAAAACTTGATTTAGTTATTTTTCTCTCTCCACCCTACTTATTACATCAAAGACTGTTGACTCTGATCATGTTTTTTTTCCTTAATTTATTTTTTCAGTTGTCTTCAGTTCAGTTGTTCTTATACTGCCTCTGAATTTGACAACTTCCTCGAAAATCACAAGACAATAAGCAAGAAGCAGTTAATTGTACAGTTTTTTAGTACTCCTCAAATTAAAAATTAAAGACTTGCTTGAAGGAATAGAAAGAGTGGGTACTTAGGAAGCCTGGACATAAGTCCTAGACTAAGCATTGTATGACCTTGGACATGACACTTTTCCTTGAGAATTAGCACCCACATCTTTAAAAATAACCATGCTTGCATTACCTGACACAAGGATTTTGTGTGTATGTGGGTAGGGGGGACCATACTAAACAATGTATGCACATGAGCTTTGAAAACAGTAAACATATATAAATTAAAGATAGTTTTATAAATATTATTGCCAAGAAACAAATAAAATTATTTGGACCACAAATAGTTTGGGGATAATATGAGAACTTTCTTCATCTGTATTCTTTGTTTCTGTCATCAACATAGTTATTTAAAAATTGGTTTATTTAGACCTTATATCTTACTTTACATTTGACTTTTCTTTGTTCCTCCTAGAGGTTTTAGCCTTATAATTTAAAAATATTTATCATCTCAGGTTTACTTTAACCGATGATTGTTCTAATTTCATGGCATATGATAGTTTGATTCCTTTCCGTGATTTGTAGCCTCTTGACTGCTATTTCAGTTTTCCCTCTATGCTGGGTTCTCCTGTGCACAAAATGGCACCTTTTCACAGATTTTCCAGAAAATATTCACTGATGGCAAGACTTTAGTGAGTGCAGTAAATTTAGCCTCGGGAAGTCTTGGGAAAGGACACAGGCAAGGGATCATACTGGCCTATATGGCCCTGGGAATTCTTTTTTTCCTTATGCTTGGTGACCAGGCCAAGGGAATCCCCCAACCCCTCATTTAGAATACCTAAAAGAAGTGTAACCAATTCCCCTACCACCACACACACAAGACATCTTCTGTCTTCAGAAGCAGCCTCCCTGCTCATTCTGATCTGACCTTCCCAGTGTTCTCATGCTCTGGCGTATAAAATGTTCTCGTTGTCAGCAAAACGAAGTAAATGCCAAAGTATTTTCAAAGAGTTTTTATTAGCCTTCTTTGAAGGCCAAGAATGCCTTTTTTTTCTTCACCATTTAGTGCTTCTTAGTTTTCCACTTGAATATAGGAGGATTATGGGTATACTTAGCCCTTTTCTTTTGAGCATCAAAAAAATTATAGCTTTCTTTTATGATTTTTGATACCAAAAGAATAAAAGCAGTATTTGCAGCTTTCTCATTGCAGTGTTAAAATAACTTCAAATAGCCCTATAAATGAAAGCCTAATTGAATCCTATGTTTACTGTGTCAGATATATTAAATACTAAGAAAGATATAAAATTTAGCTCTGACTTCTATCATGTGGACCTAGTTTATTATTATTAATTATTATCAAACTATCTTAGGTGCATCTATTACTTTAGGTGAATGATATCTTTACTCTCTGTATTCATTTTTAGAAGAAGATTCATTCAATATCCATAAACACTATTACTTCATTACCTTGATATTAATCTGAAAATTTATTTATAAATTATGAATATAAAAATGCATTGTTGAACTTTAAGGCTGTGATTTATCGTGTGAATGTTTAAAATTTAACATTTAAATGTGATTAAATATAACATGTGAAATAATAAATATACTGCTATTTGAGTGTAAGAAATTAGGTATTACTGGTTCCATTTCTCTGGTCATATAGTTTTCATTTTAATACAGAATATGTTTATGTGATGTCTACTTTCCATTTATAGCTAAGTACATCCAAACAAAATATTTATATTATAAACAAGGCACTGAGCTCTTCATGCTTTCTCATGAGTCAGAAGTGTCTTTATTCATCCAAAAATAAACGCTAACAATTTTAACCTCATATTACACCACCTCAACTTTTATTTCTTTCATATTCAGATGAAATAAAAAGTAGTTTTAAGACTCATCCATAAAAGTTGTGTCTGAGAGTCAATTAATTATAATACATTTTCCCTCCCCCATTAATATACAGAAGAAAAAAACAGTTCTGTAGTGTTACGGACACTTCAAGTTCTGTAACATTATGGACACTTAAAAAATTCACACTGATATATTATTAAATGTCTAATAAGAGATAAAATATTGTGACAATAGAAGAGAAGAGAAATCTGCCCAGAATGACTTGGGGACACTCCAGTGGAATACTAAGAATTCTAACTAGAAATGTATATCACACAATCAACTGGAGATGGAAGGCATTTGAGAAATCAATCTGAACATGTAAGAAGACTTATTTGAAGAAGCAAAGGGTTCTTACAGAAAATATTGTAACCCATAAAGGTGGGAAAGTCCATTAAGTTTTGCCTTTGGTAAAAATAAGATCATTGCATTTGGTCCTCTAAGGAATAAAAATCATTAACAAAACAATTCTAGTAAATGACCATAAAACCAATCAAAAAATGCTGTGTCAAAAAAAAAAAAAAGTGGGGGGAGCTCATTCAATTACTTTCTCTGTTTTTGCAAACTCTCATGTTTTTCAGTGAACATGATGAGGTGCTGTGTTATGCCCTGCGTGGAATGAAAATGTTATTAAATTGGAATTCCTGTCCTTGGGAGCAGTCTTATTCCTTAGGAATTTTACCTTCTAGAAAAGAAAATAATATAAACACAAACAATCATAAGAAAGGTGATTATCAGTGCTCTAAGAGAGAAACCAGAACAATATTACAGGTGTTCAGGAGCAGAATCAAAGAAATAATACAGAGGAGTCCCCAAGGGAGAGATTCCAGAATAAGGTGAGTGAGAAGAAAAAACCAAGATTAGAACCCTGAGAATTCTGCCTTTAAGAAGTTGAAGAGAAGAAGGGTCTATGAAAGGAAATATAAAAGAAAATTAGTATAGTACTATGGGCGAGGAGGGGAGAGAGAGAGAAGTTTGCAATCCATTGTATCATTGACAACATATAAATTATTTTAAGATATGAACTAAAAAATATCTATGAATATCAAATAGGTCATGAGCAGTTTTAATAAGGGAAGAAGTCAGGGCATTTGAGATGTTTGTGAAAGCTTAATTTCTACCTTATGAGAGCTTTCTGTTTCTAATTATTCTTATTCGGATCCTATTTTTTTCGTCAACCATGGGGAATCCTCAGCACTGACTTAGTAAAGGACTCACTACTTCAGACCTCAACTTCCCACCCTATGTTCAGACACTGCCTCCTGTTTACTGCAGGATGCAGTTTTCTTCCCAATGACATCCAGCATTACATCAGCCAGATCAACCACGTCACTACTTCTCTACCTCCGAACACTTACGTGAAAGTGATACAGGAGCAAATAAAATAATCATTCGGCTCTTGAAATTTTATAATTTTGAAGACACGTAGCCTAGATTTCAATCATTAAATAAAGTTTTTTATGAAACACCAACATCAACATGGAGATGTGTTGGTCAATGTATATAAGTCAAGATGTACTTTCTGACTTTCGGAGCTGTCAAATGAAAATTCAACAATGGGATGATACTGAGCTGATATTGCATAATTTGAAGCAGAGTAACTCACACCTGTAATACATGGGGGTCATTTTTGTTTTTTAGTTGCTCCTGTAGGCATCATTCCCCATAGAAATACAATTTTTCTTAAGGGTTTTTATTAGAGGATGGGACCCCACAGAGGAAAGAAATTGTGTTGTTGAGGACATTAGATGGGCTCGGTTTGTTAGATGGTGACAATAGAAATGTCTTCAGAAATTGTCATGCATTCTTATGCAAGTTTTAGTTACAGTCTGAGTAATTAACATTGCCCAATACGATTTTGGTGTTTATGTTCAAGGGGCTATGTTATATAGGGTAGTTTGATATTGTTAAATATGTCCAGGATCATCCCAATCTACATGTGTTTTTGAAATTACTTTCTTTGAAGGCATTTTTAAAAATCTGTGTGAGGAGTACAGGTTACAAACTTTGAAAATGATTCATCTGAAGAAATAGGCTTTCAACCATGGTTCATATGCCCTCACCTCCATTTGATAATCTTATAATAAGGTCACTGCCATAGGCCCCTTACATGTACCCTCAAAGCCATAAAGATAATTAACTCTGATCCCAGGTTAGGTAATACTCTACAGATAGAGTTGAAAGCACATTTACTATTGTCGTGTTGTTGCTTTATATATAATTGAGAAGTCTTCACTACATGTATAACTGTTTTGTTTTGTGTTTTTTATGTAAACTATGTATTATAGGCTCAGTGTTAAATATCTTTAACTTTAAAATGTGCTGAAAATATCTTGAAAAAAAAGGATATGATATATAAGCTTGGAAGAATAATCTCTTTAGGGTTAAACTTATTAATAAAAATCAATTTCATGTTTAATAAGGTTATACTCTGCACTGTGCATCCTGTGGCATGCTACACTGTACTTGGTTTTCAAATTTTTATTTTACATTTCTGAGTTGTGGTTCATCTACTTACATAGTAAGATTATGTATTACCATACTTGAAGCAATGCATGATAAATTTTCAAACCTCACTCTAAAGGGATTATCAGAGGATGTTGTGTGGATTTTCTTCAGTTAAAATAACATATATATATATAATATATTATATATATATTATATATATATATATAAATGTTTATGTTTTCAAAGGAACAAATGTGTGCCATGTGTTTAATGCTCAATAAACACTATCTCTCTCTCTTTTTTTTTTTTTACAGCTAAACTCATATCTCTGCAGTGAGAATTTTTTTCCAGAGAGCAACACCTTTTATAATCCTTAAGTAATGAATGACATTACTCTTAATGTATGCCTAACTGCAAATACTCACCTATTAATTTTTCAAAAATACTTAGATGCATAGTTACACTTGATAAACAATGTAATGTGGATTCTAACACAAAAAATAAGCCAGACTTTGGGTGCTATCACTTGTGATAATTAGGATGATCACATATATAATCCTTTTTAATAGCATTTTTTAAGCAGAAAGGTGGAATGCCATGTGTCGTAATTCTTCTGTTAACAAGATTTCTCTGTTTCCATGAGCACAAATTAGATTTCCTTTGCAAAGACTGCCTGAGATCAGTCTGCAGCTTGATTTCTTCTGTCATTTCAACCACATTACAGTTCTGTTTTACAGGTGCATTGATTGCTGTTTTGCTCATTGCTTGTATGATGTATTTAGATCAGGCAATTAAACTTTCTCTAACTCCATGAATAAAAAGACTACAAGATAAAATAGTAAAAGAAAAAATGATCTTGAGGTATTGTAAATAAACCAATTTTTGAACTCAAGCAATTAACTAAGAATTCACCATAAAGATGTAATTCCTTTTAATAATTCTGAGCCATTATGAAAATAGAACTCTTAATTTTATGAGTTATACATAAGTATGTACGATATACATACTTGATGAATCTTTCCAGATTAAGAGCTAATTAAGAAGCAGCCACTCTCTGTGAGCACAAAACATGGTTGGCACTCTCGGGATGCACAGCGGTTATCTCCCTCAAGGAAATTCACACCTCAGAGATACAGAGCTTACTTTTATAAAAAATAACAAAAAAAAAAGTAGGGAAATACAACAGTGTATGTAATGGAGCAGAATTCAAAATGACATGTATACAACACTAGGCAATAGGGAATTTACTGTCAAATTGCATAAGGAATATTTCAAGATTTCAGGAGAACAAATAAATTCAGTATATTGGAAAGGGACAAAGTTAAATATAAACTTTCTTGAAGGAAATGAATTAGATACACAGAAAGGCTGAAAAGAGCGTTTTTAAAATGTGATGGTGAAAGCAATTGCAAAGTAAGGCTATCTATGTATGGTATGTCCTGGGGAAGGTGGAGAGGCTGTTTTAACTGACTAGAAAGTTAGTGTAGGAGACAGAAGGAAATAAGAATGAAAAGGCAGTTGAGATTGCCTTATGGAGGTAAATGGGTATACAACAAACAGCTGAAGAGCCATCAGTGGATTGAGAGAATCTCAGGAAACAATAGAAAATATGAAAGAGATATTTAAGGAAAGCAGTGGTTCAAAAATGTGTAGCCAGTAGCGTCTTGGTCCAAAGATAAAGAAACTGAACATGAGTTATAACCACTGACTGTGTTCAGGAGGATAAATATTTACTTCCTGAAATATTTGAGTAAGAATAAGTTTCAGACAGAAACACCCTATATGTAATTCATATTTTGAACCAAAGGTTAGCAACTTAGAAAATAAAAATATAATTATAGCTGAACAGTATCTTTAGAATATTTGTATCTAAATATTGTTATATAATATACCAGAATATTGTTTATATATAACACTATTTTAAAATATTAATTTTTATAAGAAAAATATAAATTAAAAGGAGGAAAAATAGGATTAAGGACTTTAGAGCACGTGTGATAGCCTCCAGAAGTTCTTTTTATTTTATTTACTTAATTTTACTTACTTTATATAAAATAAATAAAAAATAGAATGAAAAGAATATTACTCAATATAGTTAATTACTAATTTAAATATTATTCATTAATATTTTTAAATGCTTCACTTTAGTTTAATTCTGGTTAAACATTTTATAAAATAAAGTTTTAAAGTTCTGGTTCTGAATTCAGTTAAATTTAGTTTTTGGTGCAATTTATCTAGAAGCAAAATAATCTTGAGGAAAAATAGGTGAATCCAAAGGAAAAAGTCTATCTTTGTCCATGATTATTAAATCATGATAGTGATTTCAGATACACTCACCAATTATAGAAAGTGTGCTGATGTTGATGTTGAAAATGTCAACGTTCATTAGCTGGTTGTATCTTTACTAATGTCAGTAAGCTGTTTGGCAAACTAATTGGAAGACTGCTTTCCCACCACAATTTCACAAATAGAGCTAAAGCTTCTTGAGATTCTTTATTTTTAACATTATTAAACAAGTGAGCAAATTTTGTTTCTAAATACAAGTGTCCATAGTGTCCATGGGAACTTCATTTGCTCAAAATATTACCTTGAAAGACAGATTAAATATGTTTATATGTTTTCCAAATCATCTATTCAGCAGCATTCTACTAGAAGGCAGTAAATTTGAATTTCTTAACTTTATAAGAGAAAACTGTTTAATGTACCTTTAAATCTGATTCTTTTAAGTATTTTACATGAGAAAACCTGCATTCTGTAGTGCAAATGATGTTCATGATTGCTGCCCATATATCATGACAGAATATTGTTAAATTTACTGTAAATCTTGATTATTTGTTTGTTTATTTTAAACCATTCTGTAGCACTTTGGGCTTTTAGTACTTCAATTTTTCTCTTCAGTTACATTGTGCAGGAAGGATGAAGTGAAAAAATTCACATGCAGTGTTATCTTTTGGTAACCTTATTCTAGAATCTTCTTCATCAGTGGTTACACTTAGAGGTAGTGGTTTCTAACCACAAAGCATCACTTTGATTAAATGTCATCTGCCACTCAGAAATGTATCTTTCTCCATACATCTTTTTATTTACTATCTTAAACTATGTTTTTCACAAGCTAAGACAGGATAGAAATTTTCATATTTGTATCCAATTATGAACAACCTTCTAAAATTACACAATTTGGCATTCCTGTGTTTTCACCTTGTCAACAACATTCTCTGTGTGAATTCCCCCTGAAAAACTTTGCTGACAAAGGAATTCATTCAATTTCCACCATATTGTTTTCATATGATATATCTGTCATTTTCTTTAACTAGAGAAGAAACCTACATTTCCCAAAAGTATAGTTTTATTTTATTATTTTGTTATTTAATTATTAAGTTAGAAATGACAAAAGATATTTTAAAAATAATTTAGGACGTTTCTGTAAAGTGATGGTTTATCATGACTTTTCAACATTTCTGAAAAAGTGCCAGAGGTTTGTCTTCATTAACAAAATGTTTACTTTAAAGATGTCTTCCTCACCATGGAGACTGAAGGTACTAGAAAATAAACACATTGTTACTAATATTTAGTATATAAATTGATACTGGCAGCCACACTTAGCCTACTCGGTACATAGACTATTGTGGAGGGAAAGGTAGGATATCATTAGTGCAAATCTCAAAGTACAAAGTACACTTATGGAAGTTAGTAATAGATTGTGTGAATCATAATTAATATTATCAAAACATTTTTTGGTTAACTTCTTATCAGATATGACTTATTGTTCCACCCACCCAATTATGATTGAAACAGAGGTCATAATTGGAAAAGATCAGTTTGGCCAGTTTCTCCCTTGTTCACTTGTGTTTGCATACTTTGTCTATATTTAATTCATGTTTACACTTTTCAACTTATATATTTTGAAGAGGGTTAATTTATGATACTCTAGATTATATAATCTTTCAATCTTATACATTAATGTACAAGGAAACTCCAATACATTAAACAAGTGAAAATAAAAGATTGAGCATGCATTTGCTAGATCAAATTCTGACTTTTTCTCAGAATAGCATGTGTAGCAAATGGACTGGTTTGGGGCTTCCAGTATCAATTAGTACACTAAATAATAGTAATACTTAATGTTTCCTATCTTATAGAAAAAATTGTGAGTAAAAATGAAACACCTGGAGAACTTTTTGTAGATTCTGATAAGGTAGGCCTGGGGTGGTATTAGAGTTTGCATTTTAACAAGCTCCCAGGTGACTCAGGCTGCTGGTTTCTGGACCACACTTAAGACTATTAAGGTCTTAGAGCACTTCAGTGCGTCTTCTTATAAATACTGTAGGAAGTTTGCTTCTAATTTGAAGATAATTATAGACAACGAGTTGTCATTTAAGGGTTTTCTATAGACAAAATCAAGTTTATTTTAAGAACCAAAGAAAGAGATACTAATTTGCAAGCTATTTAGTAGTGAGGTAAAAAGAGTTAGTATTATAATTGGAAATAGAAAGTAATGGATATATTGTGAGAAAAATATCAATATTAAAATGAACAAATCCTACCGATATTGGAATACTTTTAAATTTGTTTTGAAATTTTCCGTAATTTACTTAAAACAGAAATATCAAATCTCCTAAGTAAACTAGAAAAATATAAAGGATATATTGAAGTCTTTTAGCTTCTAGAAACATGAAAAACCATTATTAGTATTCCACAACTACCCATTGTACTAAGTTGACAGTGGTGTATTCATTTATGTCTACATTTTTGTCCCTAAACAAATTTAGAAAAGGAGTAATAAATGAAAGAATCCTTATAATAGAGGTTTCTAACAGGTGAATATTTATTAACTTTTCCACTTTTATATACTTTGTTTTAAATTGTTTCTTCCCTTATTATGGGCATTACCATTTTGAGATTTTGCACTCTCTTGGTAGGTAAAAAGAACAGGAAGGAGGATTACTTCAATTAGAAAGAAAATATGATGACCTAGGAAAGAACGTCAATGAGAGAAGGAAAGACCAGGAAAAACTGGGAAAGAAATGAATAAGGGGTTCAAGAGAATTAAACATGAATATCTGATTATATTGGTAACAGTCTCCACTGAACTTCACAAATACACATTTATTGCCTGCTGCATTTCTGGCATAATAACAAAGTCAATGTAGCTTACATTTTCATTAGAAAGATAGTAGCTATAATGTGACATGATGTTAGCACTGGGCTTTCAAGATTGAATCCAAAAAAAAAATCCGAATGCCTCTGAAGTGAGCCTCAGGACCATTATCACCCAGCCTGTGGTTGGTGTATTGTGTAACTCTTGTCAGAGCTCCAGCAGCCTTGTCAAGAGCTGGGCCCCAAACTTCTAGTGTTTAGTACAAGAGAGAGACTGGGGTGGACATGAGGAATTATTCTTAGACAGTTGAAAAGGTAATCTAGAAAACATGAGACCCACTAGGCATGGGGTATTATGTTTTATGATTCCCAAGTTAGTATTATTTTCTTTAGACTATGGAAAAAAATAAAAAAAGAAACGAAGTTAATTTCAGCACTACTTTATACACTGGTCAGGATTCATATGGCGCACACAGATAAAACAGCCAACGTGGCAAAAATATTGGTCCAAAACACATTTCTCCTTTATTCAGGTATGCCATGAGGGAGTTGCAGTCCATTTAGGATATCACCACAGTCATTGTCCACCTCAATCAATTTAATGCAAAGAGGGGAAAGGGAATCATTAGGGCACAAAAAATCAATTCTGGGCATCTGTCTGCATGCAAACCTCGGGCAAAAACAGATTGAGTACGAAAAAGTAGACAAAAGGGAAATCCCAGATTTTATTGTGCAGTTCCTTGGTGCTGCTTCTATTATGTGACTAATGAACCTTTCATTTAGAATCAGTGTATTTTACAGCTGCACCTAATCATTGTTTCTAAGACCTAAAACTATGATGTGTGGCAGAAGCTTTAGATGAGGTGAGGGAAGATGGATTGTCATTGTCAAATTATTAATAGTAAGGTTCATTATATATTAGACATTCAAAATATGATATTTTATTCACATATCCCTTTTGAACTCTGGTTCCAGGTGTCAGAATGAACTGTATGATTCAAGACTGTATAACTTTGCCAAAAGATGAAGGGCATTTGGCAGTACATATATTAACTTTTTAAAAAAATTTTTATGAAAACTGCTTCATATCTTGTTCTCCATAAAGCACAAGTAAATGCTTCCTAAATAATGTAAAATGTGATCAAACTATAGTGTGATAACCACAATGAAAAAAAATTCAAATTAGTGAATCTTGTTTCTGTTAAAATATTAATTTTTTATGTTACTTTCAATATATTTCTACTATACATGTAATATAAAATTTAATATTGTAATTATTATTTTCTCTAATAGCTGAGAAACAAAGACTCACAGAGAATAAATAATTCACTTAAGGGCCCCAGCAAATCAGCGTTGAACCTACAATTTGAACCAAATCATGAATCTAACCTGACACCCTTGATAATTAAGGTTAAGGGAAAGTAAGATATGTGCACAAAAAATCACACAATACTTTTAGATGTTTAAATAAATATAACATGTATAACCTTATCTATATCATGCATATATGTAAACATGGAAAAATACCATGAACATCTCAGCATACACAAATAAAAGTATTTCAAATACATAAAGTAGCTTTTTAAAAAACTAATTAACCACATAAAATTCAACCTTAAAAATTATTTTTCATTTTTATATGTCCCTATTGACATTTCGCTTTCCAAGTTGGATTCCAAACAAACGTAAAATTACTTTACAGAATGACAAAGTAATGAATTTAGTAGATCCACTTCTATTCAAACTAGACAAGCTTATTATGTCTTTCAAACTTTAACAACAAAAATATTCCAGAAAATATATCTGAAGATGTTTGGTATGAGTCTTTATCATAGAAACTGGATTCAATGTTCAGTCTCTGTGTGCAGTTTCTGGTAAGAACATCTCAGGTTTAAGAATATAAACTTAACCCTGTTAATACTGTTTATTATATGTATAATCAAGTTAACAAGAGTTATCAGGCATCCCTAGGAATTAGAAAGTAGGGTTTATTTTTAATTAACGTTTTTGCATGTTAAAACTTAAGCATTTTTGTTCTAAATGTACAAAAGAATGATATTAAAACTCAAATTTAAAAATATATTATTTCTCCATGAATCATGTTTGAGTAGGATTTTAAATTTTATACACACAAAAAAAGTTCAACAGTTAAAATGGCTTTTCTGCTGTCTCTGCTCTTAATTTTGAGGTTATTTATTTATTTATTATGTTTTACATATATATACATATGTATATGTGTATGTATGTATGTATGTATGCACACTGTGTTCACCTCCCATAGTTAGATTTCTGTCACCACATATTTGACCCCTTTTATCTCATCTATCCGCCCCCTCCCCTCACTCCCTACCTCAGTTTTGAGTTTCTCTAATTTATGCCTTGTCCTTGTCATAGGCCTTAACACTGAATCGTTGTGTTAAGGGATTTCTTTTTTTTTTTTTTTAAGTATTTCCCTGGTTTGATCTGGAGGAAACTTCTCAGTACAATTTACTTTTTTGGTTACTGCAGTCACAGCTTACACAGCAGGCTTATCAACGTTTTTTAGCTGTTATGTGTACTTAATGCATGTTTCTTCTTGAGTTCATGCACTGGTTTGGTGATCAGATATATATGACAATAGCCTTTAAAAAAAGTATTTTTCTTTAACTTAAAAAAGTTATTTTCTCATTTAAAAAACTCTGTTTTCTTAAACGTTTGCAATGTTGACAATAAATTGAACACCCCTTTTTTAACCTTCCAAGGATCAAACTATCAAAATTTAGGCTTAAATAATACATCGTTAGGGTGGGGAATAATACACAATATATATGTATTATATATACACACATACATTATATGCATACTTATAAGTATTTTTCGATGAGTTGATCCACAGTTATATTACATATGACTGGTTATAAGCAATAAAATTAGTATAGAGTTCTGTTGTCAATATCACAAAATCAGGTCAGAGGTGAGTTACTTGAAAATATTTAATAAAGAGATGCTTCTGGTGCATATGCCAAAAATGGAGCTCTCATGTCTTAACTGTAAAAAGACTCTGCATATATTGAATTCTAGAGTAGAAATTACTGAAATTATTATAGTTTGGCTCCTGAATAATAGTCAATCTAATATTCTGAATAATATCACGTCTCATTAAATGGTCCTCTATTCTATGCACTTAGGCGAAAATCTCTGGTGTCATCCGTCACTCCTCTCTTACATCTGTATCCCACATTTAATCCATTAACAAGAAATATAGAGCTCAATTTTCAGACTATGTCTCAACATCACAATTTAACACCACCTTCACTCTCCTATTATTTTGATTGAAGTCACCATCATCTGGTGTCTGGATTATTGCATTATTTTCCTAAATGGTCTCTTTGATTCCATCTTGCTACTTTTGGTTCTATTCTCAATTCAGCAGCTAAAGTGTACACAACGCCTCAAGAGCTTCCTACTTAGAGTAAAACCTAGTCTTTATGTATTAGTCAGGCTTATCTCTCATATCCTATGAGCTTGCTATTTCCTCTGCTGAAATGCACATAGATACATGGCCAGCTTCACTATCTCCATCTTTACTCAGATGAGAACCCTGTCATAGTAACTCCAAATGAAAGCATAAAACCAATCAACCAAACAAATAAACAATGGTGATATTTCCAATTTGCCTTATCTGCTTTATATATCTCGTTAGTACTTATTACTATCTAACATACCATTTAATTCACTTGTTTGTCTAGTGTGTTTTTCTGTCTCCTTAACCAGAGTGCAAGCTCTGTAAGGGCAGGGACTTTTTCTTTCCTTGCCATATGCGAAGTACCTGAACAGTATGTGAAACTTAGTAAGTCAATCAACCAATATTTGCTAAAAGAATGAATTTATTTGGAGAAGGTAGTTCACAGGGATGAAAAATATACAGGTTTCATCGTTGCATTTCTTTTGTACATAAACTAAATGTTACCAGCATGTTTTAGAAAGGTGATAAAAATGACAATTGTACGGATATTAATAGGGAAGTTTGGCATACATAGAACATTTTAAAAACATATATTTGATCTTCTCAGCCAGATTTTAAATTCAGGTTATTTGTATATATAAAACCAAATGAATAGCAGCTTCAAGTTTTCAAAGTATTATGAAAAAAAGCACATCTAACAGGCCGACATAATGAAATGAAGGAAGTAAAGAGAGAAGTATGCTGCTTGGAAACAAAAGTTATCGAGAAAACAAACAAATTAATTCTGTGACCTTGGGCAAATTACTGACCTTTTCTGGATCAAATCTACACTTTTAAAGTGAAGATGTTGAAATAGATTACTTCTTAGACCCCTTATAGCTCAAAAATATTTCATCCATGTATATGGAATAATATTAATTTGTTCTTATTTAAGATATGTACATATACATAGGCATTAACACTCCACATTCTGTTTTATCAAAAAATATGTTTATTGGATTTCTGTGGTTCATGAACTGAAAGTTGTGAAGAAAATCTGTGAAGAAGACAGGCATATTATCTGACTTCAGTAAGTTTACAGTTTGACTAAGAAGACAAATAAATTAGTATGAAAAAAAGTTTGTAAATAAACTTAATAAATGACACATTGAGAGTATGTAGTGCCAAGGTACTCTTCAGGGGGAAGAGCTAACTGGATCATGAGAGTCATGTAGCGCTTTCTGGAACAAAATGTAATTTAAGCCATGAGCGAAAATAAGATTAGAAACTACCAGGCCAAGAAGATGGGAAAGCTTTGAAGCAGAGGAAAGAGCATGTTAAAAGATCTTAGGGGAAAAAGATAAGATTTCAATACTATGGAGCATAGAGAGCAAAAGAGACACTCCAAATGAATTTAAGAGGTAGAGTGGGGCAAGCTCTCACAAAGCCTGGAACAACATATGAATTTTGCATTTTTACCTAAGATCTTTGGGGAGCCATTGAAGGGTTTAAAATAAAAATGCAAATACTAGCTTTCCAGTTTAGAAAGATCACCAGGGCTGCAACTTGGAGGACAAATTAAAGAGGAGGCGGACTAGGTGTAAGGAAGAGTTGACTTTATGGTAGTGTGGTAGGGATAAAGAGACATTGCTTAATTCAGGATTCTTAAGGAAGGAACCTAGAAAAGAGGTAGAAGGAGTAGGGAAGTTTGCTAGTCTGGGTTTTATGTAGGTAACTGAAGAAAAGCTTACCTACTCTGGAAGTTGAAGGATATGACACTTGGCCTTATGTGGATTTTAGGAAGAACAGACACACACACACATGCAGATGTTGTGTCTGTACAGAAAAGATAAAGCATAGCTCTTCTTTTTCAATAACAGCTACAAAATTTTTCAATGAATATAAAGTAATGTTTGTCTGATACTATCTTTGACATTCCTTTTGCTTTTCATAATTCCAGTTTTAGCATTGGTTTAAACATATGTTTAAAACCTGTTGAGATAGAAGAAAAAAATTACAATGAAGTTCAAAGTTTTACATGGCCAAACTTCACATTGTCTTAAATTATTTTAACATAATCAGCGCCAAAATATGCCTCTAAGATGTGTTGTTTTTAATCTGCTCTTGGAGCTTTATAAATTACTCTTTAAAGGAACTATGAAATATATAAAGATCTTTTATCAGCTAATTCTTTGGTCAATTCCTTATCTTCAATGAATTCACTCACTGGACTAATGTTCTATCAGGACCTATTGATGAAAGCAATTCAGGCACAGACTGATGATATATTTAAAGGAAAAGAATGCGGATAATTGTCACAATTATACACATTGTTTACTGGTGGACCCTGGCTTGAATATAGTCCCAGCCAGTTCCACACAATACAATCTTTTAAATTATTCATGAAAACTATAGAATGTGCCAGAATTCAAACTAAAAATATTTTAAAGGTCAATATAAAATGTTAGAATATTGTGAATGTTTTATCAGATTAGATGCAGTAAATGAAACAATCATAGTTTAAATGATATACAATGTTATAAATAAATATATATACTTAAATTTAGGTAGGTTAGGGAATTTTGATGGACAGAAAAATGTTTAAATATATAAAGTTCTTTAGAGTCTTCCTATGATCATAAGTGCTCATACAAAAAAGGATGAAATTGTGTTGCACAAACATCAACTCGCTCATCCTTTTGTAATTTTGCAGTTGCTATGCTGTTTATCAAAGTAAAGTACTCTCAAGCGAGGATGCAGAGTGCTCTTTAAAAATCTGTGTTTAGGTTCTGCACCACCCCATCCCTGCCCAGATTACACTGCCTCTTATGTAAGTTACTTCCATAATGATTACAGGTATATTTGTAATACTCTGACAATACATAGAGCATAAAGTCCCAAGAAGGATAGATTTTTTGAATTTCATAGAGGAAAACTCTGGATTTCAGAAGGTACAGAATGGACAAAGTTCCTAGAGGAGATTGTACAGAAGATACACTGCAATCCCTTCACAAAATAAATATCCTAGGAACCGTATGAATTTATATTTCTGGGTCATTGGCATGAAATTGCTAATTAAAGATTTGGGTGTCTGAGGGAGGTGGGAGATCAATGAATAATACTTCATATCTGTGTCTTAGTTTGGAACCAAATAAGAGAGAAGAGTCAGAGAGATGGAGATAGAAATAACAGCTTTGTGGATCAAGGGAAATAGCTTAATGCTCTGGGGTGGAATTAGACACACATATCCCCCTAATAACACTCACAGCTGGACAGAGGACAGACCTCCATAGAGGCAGGCCAGATGCCAGAGAACAGATCAGAATTCTACTGAAAGCCTGGTTCCAAGAAAGAGTAAGAGACAAAGGCTGTGCTGGCATTGTTCATTCCCTCCTCTGAAATGCAGGCTGCCCTCCACAGAGAAGAGTGAATGAAGGGTGAGGTGGTGGTAGGAGTGGCTAGGAGTGGTTGGAAATTGTGGTATTGCCAGTCAGGTTTTTGTGTTTTTGATTTCTGGGTTCCGTGTTTGTGTCTTTGTCTTGTGTTTGTATTATACTTTTTGGTTTGTTGTTATATTTTATGTGAGTAATATTAGTCAGGGTTCTCCAGAGAAACGGAACCAATTGGAGATTACATAAATATGAGTTGGTTTATGTGATTACGGAGCCTGAGAAGTCTCATAATTTGCAGTCTGCAAGCTGGAGACCTAAGAAAACTGATGGTTGAAACTTCTCCTGATAAGCAGAGGAGCTGATGGTGTAAATTCCAGTCTAAGGGCAGGAGAAGACCGAGGTCCTAGCTCAGGCAGGCCGAAAGCGAACCAGTCTTCCTTCCTCTGCTCTTTTTCTATGCATGCCCTCAGTGGATAAGGTGATGCTTCTCCACACTAGAGAGAGCAGTGTGCTGTACGGTGTCCACCATCCAAAGCTAATTTCATCCTGAAATATCCTCATAGAAACACCCATAAATAATGTTTTACCTGGGTATCCTGTGGCCTAGACTAGTTGACACAGAAGATTAATGATCAGAGTTATAAAAATCAGTTTGGAGAATATTATAAGCTTAAATATGATTAGTGACATTAAGAACAAGAATGGAATAATATGAGGCATATAATGATACCTACTGAATAGTCTACTTGATTGTGAAACTATTTTGTTGAAGAACTTAGTGATAGAAGTTTTAAAGAATCATAGTTGAGTTCCAAGTTTCCAAAGCCCAGAAACTCTAAACTGGAAGAGAAAAGAAGGAGAGCAGGAATCATGGATTTCTATAGGGGTCAGAAAGCAGCATTTGTTGTCTTTGTTTTGTTTGCCCATAGCATTCTGTGCATCTACATCTTCCTCCTCAAAACCTTGTATTTTAATTCCTTGTTAACCTGTTCATCTTTACTTTATTATCATCTGCTGTGTACTGACCGAAGCGATGAATTAGATGTGGCATTTAGTTACTGAAAGAGTCAGAGCATTCAAGAGGAGAGAGCTGGAAGAAGGGTATTGCAGGAAGAGTGAAATACGTGTGGAAATCCCTGCCATGGAAGAGCATGATATGTTGTAAAATGGCAAGAACTTTAGGGGGAAAATTGGAAAACAAGAAGTATGGCTAGAAAGAGAGGTGAAGCGGAATCAGTGTTAGCTTAGCGTGCTGCCAGGAGGTCGACTAGGCAGACAGATGGGCGCCTGTATGTTCCTCGCCGATGTCGTTTTCACATCCTGTTGGCTTCTCCTGTTTCTAGAATCCTAATAACTTTACTTGAGCTACTCCAGGGTTTGCCTGAGTTTCCCTTAGTTCTTTATTTCCTACCTTAATGAAAACACTCCTGTTTTCATATGGTTGCAGGATAAACAGAAACTTGATTTATATTTTAATATTTACAAAGTGGTTTTCATGTTAGAAAGTGTCCATCAATTACTACTTTTTATCCCCCTGTAAGGTTTAGGAATGGACGTAGGAGGTAAATTTGACCTTATAGAGTACCTCGTGCCAGTTTATGGCCAGTGAAAACAAGATGGGAGTCTTGGGCTTCTGCACAAATTTAAATCCAAACGTCTCTGATTCAATAACACTGTTGTTGCTTGAGTAAGCAGCAAAGTAACTTTTTTTTTTTTTTGACTCAGTGGCACTCTGTGTTTTTGAATAAGAGACTACAATATGACATAATTCTCAAATAAAAATTATATTACTCTGAGAGACAGGGGAGATAGGAAAAATCTTAGTAGCAGGTGGTATGCATGAGTTATGATTCATACACGTGTATTTCTAGCTACCTTAATCACTCTTCACCAGGTAATTAAGCTGAATAAAGTCAGTTAGAAATGGAGACCTTAAAAATGTCATTTTAAAACATTCACCATGGCTTTATTTTTTTCTTTCTGTTAGAATTGTAGTATTTAATCAGCAAATATTAAACTGACTTTGTTTTGCTTTGGAGTGTCCTTGTAGAATTAGCCTCATTATATAAACCGGCAGTCTCCACTTTTTCACAAATGAAGCTTCATCACAATGTGACAAGGCTTTCTTCGCTTTTAAATGAAAATAATCTGATTTTTCAACACGGAATTTAATTTGTATAACTTCCGTATAAATCCCGCTTCTTTCATACAGTTCTTTCTTGGACATGAATACTTGCAATTCCTGACCCAACTTTTATTGACCCCCAAAAAGTTAAGTTATCCCACCTAATTCTTCTTTGTTATAAAGAATCAGGGAACCATAGAAACCTCTTAGCTTGACTTGCACAGCCCAACATGAGGGAAAATGGGCAGTGTGCTCTCCTGGGCCGCCTTCTTAATGTGACTATTTCTGGGTTCTCTCAGTGAACCTGGATGTACCTCTCTCAGGGGCCACACTAAACCATCCATTGTTTATAAGCTTGGAATTCTTTAAACTTGACTGAGAAGATCTTTGTGTAAAGAGGAACATAAAAGACAGAGAAAAATCATACAGAGTAACTGTGTATACTGTTTTCTGGTAAATTTAATCAAATGATATTAGCTCAAACATTCCCATATTTAGACTGAAATTCTGGACAAACTGCCTTTTTTCAGTGGAATTTTTAAATTAAGAAAAGACTTTTGTGTATTTGCTTAAAAAAGGGGGCGGGATGATGGGTAGGAGAGATATCTTTAACTTTACCCTCAGTTTGTTCTAATACATGAAGAGTCGAAATCATTTATTCACTTATGGAAACATGCATTATTTGACATTAATTCAATCCAAATGTTATTACAAGAGCCTCTGATAAATGTCTTAGTTGTTCAATCTGTACAAAGTGAAAAATAAAAATACCCACTTCATGGAGTTAATGTGAAGATTCATTGAGAAAGTACGTGTAGATCACTATGAATGTTGCCTGACACAGAAAACACATTTTAAAATATTATTATACTATTATTAACATATTTGAAGATTCCAGTACTGAAGGATTTATTACATCAGTGCTTTCTAAACTTTTTCGACTATGGCTCTCATTGAAATACTTTTAAAGCTATGATAGTATGCACATACATATATGATTTAAAAGTTCAAGACTGAATAAATCTTGCTTTTATATAATGGACTCTGACTTTTTTTCTTCATTTCTGTTTTATTCTTTTTCATTCTATTCTGTTCTAGTCAGTTTTTAAAAAGGACTGAACTTGATCCACCTATTGGCTGTTGCCGTTTGAAAAAACTATATTTACCAGCGTTCCATTTAATAAATCTCAGTCATGTTAAAAGTTCAGGATCCACTGATAGGAATGACAAAGGTAAGTGACAAGACAATCTCTGGCTTCAGTGTACCTGTTGATTTGCAGGTTTACCACTAGACTTTGAAATATGGTCATCTGACCTCTATAATAGAAGTTGATGCATATTTCTTAATCTTTAAAAAAAAAAAGTTAGAATTTCCCACACATAAAATATACTTAGAATTGCTTCCTGCTCCATATAAGAAGCTTTTGTCAATTAGTCTGTCCTAGAAGTTTCTCTCTATCCTGCATATACCTGTTTAGGCCCATATGAGTAATCTGCTGGAGGGGCAGAATGACAGTAAATTCAGACCTCATTCTCAGATCATGGGTAAGTGGGGAGTCTTATTTATGACAGAAAGATTAACAATCAATTCATTTTTTTTTAAACCGGTAATTGCCTCTGCAACATGATATGTTTTAGACAAGCTGAAAGAAGCATTTAGAGAGGAAAGGATTACGAGCATAAACTTGCACCCCATAAAGTGACATTAGCTTTTTTTTTTTTTCCTTTTGAACCTATTATTTTAATTTCTCCGAGTCCTTTAGCTTTTTGATGAATGGAAGGGAAACACAATGCCAATCTCAGGCGCTGAATTTTGCATAACTCCACTTGACTGCTAACTGGCTCAGCATCAGTGTGCTATGTAGAGCTATGTTTAATTGATGAGTCACAATTTTGGAGCTATAGATAAGGCTAGTAAAACTTAAGAAGAATATCTGTCCACTCAATCACTCTTTACTTGTGCACTAAGCATACAAAATGAATAATTGATCAGAGACAAGTAGAGATGTAAAGCAGTGGAAATTCAAAAAGGAGAAATTTGACACTTATTTCTGGGCTTGGAATGTTCAAGTTAGAAGGGACTTAAATTCATCTGGTTCCTGCATTACACTCTGCTGTGTATGAATTATGCCCTTTACTTTAACTTATACTTTAAGAAACCCTGTTAGGAAGTTGATGATTTTACCTAGGAAACAAAAGAAGTTTGATTGTTACAATCATCCACTTAATAAATTATTATCTCTTACTTGGACTTGAGTTTTGATGTTAGTATGAAGTAGAAAAGACTTGTATGAAGTACATGCAGAATCCAAGGCTAAGGAAGCAAATCTGATGTTCTCCTTGGGTTATTGGGGCATGAAGTTCATCTGAATGACCTAAGATCTGGTCAATAGCTGTGCCCATAGGAAATGAAAATACTACTGATATTTGGGGATGAGGAGAATGCCTAAAGTCTACTGCCTAGATTAATGACATGTGCAAAGTCAAATATGTTGACCTTTTCTAGAAGCAATTGATTTCAGTTAAAGTTTGTGTGATCTGTAAACTCCAAAGCAAATGGCATTTTATGTGATGAGAGGAGAACGTTGTCTATTCCTTTCTTTGGTTTATGAATACATATTTATGGCTTACAGACCCAACCAGCAACCCGTAATGAATAATCTCTAGCTACAGTAGTAGGCTGCGGATTGAAATATTGGCGTTTAATACATAGGGTCAGCCCATGACCCAGGAACATAGAGTAGTAAATGGATCTGTCTTTTTGTATAATGCTGTCATCATTCTCTTTGGGTAAATTCCCCATTTGTTCTAGCCCCAGCAATCAACTGCAAGATAATTTTGAAACATATATTATAGACATGAGTTCTGTAGTTTCCCATCCATATTTATGTGGTTTATTGCATGAGGGTTTCTTTTGAACTTTTCATGTGTTAGCTTCTTAGCTGGGAAGAAAGTTTCAGCTGAGCATTTTTATTTCTTTTTGTTGTGTGCTAACTAGAGGATTTAAAAATGGACATTTTCTGGTGACAAAAAGAGAAATCCAAATAAAATTAGTGAGCACCTGAAAAATAGTCTTGAGGCTTTAATTGACTTGAATACAAAGATGATTAATAAAGGTTCTTATTTAAACTGGAATAGTCACATATTAATTGGCTTTTGACCACATTTCTCTTGTTCAGAGTGGTTAGCAATGCAATGAAACTGAAGCACAACTGAGTTGTCTGTTGTCGTTGGAGTTACAGACTTCTACCACTTCTCACTGGGATATAACCAGTTAGCATTTTTCTCTTATGACCATGTTGAGTATCTATGTGTAGGTGTTATAGTTTCACATTTATGATTTCACATAATCCTAATAACAGATATATCTCAAGACCATATAATATATGCTCTTGTTTGCTCTCTTCAAACCATTTAATAATACATTATTTTATCAAATATGGAAACAATCATAGTTATTTGAATAGCAAATATGAAGCAATTAGATGCTGAAACTTACATTTAACTATATATTGTCCTCTCTTCCGATTTTTAATATAACCTGCATAATACCACGATGTTCTAAAACAGATGTTGAGTCTGTAAGTAGGGGTGTGTAACAAATGAAAATTTAATAATGCAAACATTTTTTGACTTCTTGGGTGAAATAATAAACACTTATCTTCCTCAGAGCATTTTGCAAACTTGATCAATCATGCTTTCTTGAGAAGTAGGTCAGAATACCAAATTCTTTTGCATTAGAACTCAAGAAATGCTTTTAAATTCTGTATACAATAATATCTCTCCTGGATTTTACCCTCAGATAATTCTGGCCTTCACCCCACTGGGACTTGGAAGTAACATTTTCATTCCATGTTTTTGTAGATGATGACTTACACTTCTCATTGCGGATTTCATCTCTGAGACTTAGCTTTGATGAGTGGATGAGAAAAAAATCAATTACTGAGAGTTTAATTCAGGTTCCCCAAATGATCTGAAAGAAAGATGAGTTATAGGAAGTACATATATTTGAAATTAGAAAAGCCATCAATTTTTTTTTCTTTTTGTCTTTTTAAAATGTAAAACATTTTTAATTATCCTTGATACACCTAGTTCTCAAGGCTTGTTCCATGATTCCACTAGCATCAGTATCACCTGGGTACTTGTTAGAAATACAGATTCTCAGGCCTCACCCCAGACCTACTGAATCAGAAACTCTTGGGGTAGAGGTAATAATATGTTTTAACGAGCTTCCATGGGTTCGGGTGCTAGCTAAAGTTTTGAAACCACTGCTTTCATGCATATAAGAGACCCCTCAATTTTGTAAGCAGTGTTAATACAATTATTTGTATTTTCAATAGACTAAGATTAGAAAACTAGTCTTGTACTGAAAATTCACAAGACTTTTAAGTACAGTGACATTATAGAAGTTTGGAAAGTGCACATGTATTTTATCTGTCCTCTTAAGAGTTAGCATTCAGCATGCCTAGCTGCATGAAATAGCGCGTCCAAATAGGAAAGCACGTTCTCATTGATCTGTTTGGAAGCCGAGTACCTTTAGCTTTTATCTGACAGGGAAAGGCATCAGGCTTTCACTCACAGGAACTATTATTTTTCTTAACAAACAAAATTATTGTGCTTTCTGTGGCTTCCCAGTTATGATTTATCTTCTAAATCTAAGTGTTTATTTCCCTGTTGATAAAGAAAGGACCATTTTCTGCAACCACCAAGTAATGGTTCCTTCCAGGTGTTTAATATTACCATAATCAAAGCTAAGTTAAACTACTTCGTATGTGTCTATCAAGGCCTTGTTCTATTTCTCTTTTAATAATATGCCACATACAGACTGAAATATAGACAAAAGAGACAGCAGTTTGAGAAGTAGAGAAGAGATCCCTTCTAGTTTCTTCCATCCTAGCTGTGAGTTATGGCCATAGCCTCAAACCTGAATCAGAAATAATTTAGCTCATCATAATTCATTTACCAGACCAAATCAGCCGATCTGACTACATTAGGGTATTTGGGGATAAAAATTCATGTGGTTAACAGAATTAATCATTTACGAGGTATCCATTGGGTGCCTACTTTGTACAAGACACTGTGGGGGATATGAAGATACATTTCACATTGAACTGATGCAGCTTGAACAGAGATCCAACAAAGCAGGGATTTAACTATTCTGTTCCAATGATTAAAACTCCCTGCAGCCTCATCTTCTTTATAGAAAACTCAGGTTATACTGGTGATTCCCATGAGAGCAGGGGTCATATCTTACTCATTTTTAGTTTTCTAGGGCTTAATAGAGAGTTAAGAGTATAATAAAAGAGTTCAAAATAAATCAAGGCTATTCAGTTTCTTCCTTATCTGAATTTTCCTTTTAATAATTTTCTAAACTTCTTATGTGGCATCAGTCATATATTGCTTAGATTTCCATTATTTTTTTATGATAATATGCTTTATATGCCCACATACAATGTCTAGACATCTGCAGTCACATTAAATGATGTTTTGTTTTACCTAAACTCCTTAAGGACTATGCTTAGTTGATCCATAATAACCATTTGTTAAGGATTGTGGAAATAGCATCTACAGGACAGCATATTAGAACATAGTACAAGAGATGACATATAACAGAACACCTTTAGTTAGGTGGTCCAAAACTTTTGAATTCAGAGAAAGCATACCTAATCTGACTGGAATAAGTGGAGAAAATGTAATGGCACATCAATTCAGAGCCAGGGTGGAATTTAAAGATAATCTACTTAAAAGTCTCCATGTCACAGCTGAGAAGACCTAGTTCCTAAAGGATTAAGTGATTTTAAAGGTCTTATGGTTTTATGTTGATTTCTATTTTGTTCACTTGAGTTCATGCTATTTGATTGATATTATTAGAAGTTCTTTGTGCAAGAAGGTTGTCCTTTTGCACCCTCAAAAAACATAATACAACAATAAACAAATATATTAGCAGACAATATTTATGGTTTCTGTTTTTTTTTAAACCTACAGAAACATTTTCAAACTTATAAAAAACATGAGCAAAATCCATTTAATTTTTTAAAATAAATATGTTTTAATAGTACCTGTGATTATGAAAATCCCTGATTTATAACAAATATTTCTCCATGAGTTGAAAGAATAATTACAAATGTTTAACACTGGGAAATGAATTATAACACTGTCCCTATATTATCTCTGTAATATGTAAAATATCTGTTTAACCAGCTCTAACTCCAGGCTTTGAGCCAAGCAGTTTGAAGTTTAATAAATCTCGATTAGGCAGAGAAGCTGGAATCTCTTCCAGGTTAGAGAAATAGGGTGAAAAGAATTTAAAATGGGGGAAATTGCAAGGAATATTTGAGTGACCCTTGGCATTCATCAGCCAATTCATCTGCATGATAGTTTCTTAGCCAAGTTATTGACACATTTTCTTAGATTTAAGAAATCATGAACAGGGCAAAGATTAAAAAAGCATATATAAACTTTTCGACATGCTGTTTGCAAAAAAATATAAATAAATAAAATAAGTAGAAAACATAAAGAGATCCTTGAATAAAATATTTTATTTGTATGAGCATTTATCACTTTCAATAGTTATTTTGATCCAAGGAAAATTAATTTCAAAGAAATATCGAATAAGCATAGAAAGATGCAGACAGAGAAACAAGAGTATACCACATGCTACTGAAGGCTTAAGAGCAGATTCCTTTGGGTCTTGCAGCCCCTGATTTTGGTATGCATTGCATATTAATTAAAAATAAAAATGAGGTTTTTCCACTGCTGGGAACAATCTTAGTGTCTCTGATGGTTTTACCTGCCTAGTGCATACATCTGATGTTTGCAGAGATTATAATGATAGAATGTATTGATTTTAGCCAACAAATGGCAAATGGAGTTCCTTTTAATAATAAATGCCCAGAGTTTTCCATGATTCCTAAACCCAATTGGATTATATATAATGGTTCAGCAGGTAGCCAACACACATGGCACATGAGGCAGGGTGTGGTGGTAAACAGGTCTGCAAAAAAATTAATAGCTGCATAACTAAGAGTCAACATTCAAACCAGGAGGGGGCAAAAAAAACACTGATTACCTTCCCACTGTGGCTACACTGTGATTTACAGTTACTTGGGCATGAATTCAAAGAAGACCATGGAAAGAATCAGAACTATTAATGGTGTCATGGATAGAGATGAGAATTCAGAGATCTATTTCAAAGCGGTTGCTCTATGCTGGGGACAAAAAAGACTATCTCATTTTCTAAACTCAGTGTCACTTCCTTAGTTCAACGGTTAAATTTTCCCCTCATTTCATTTTATATTTAAGCCAGTTGCACATTTTGTGGACAACATTTTCTCTAGACTGCAGTTTAGTTTACCTCTTTGGTTCATGTTTTTAAAAATAAAGAAAAAAGGGAAATGGCATCAATAAGAACATCTTCTTGCGTACAAAGAACAAGCTGAAAAACCCTGAAGCAGAGCTGAGTAGATTGCTTGGTGTCTACCGTGTTCAGCTAATGCAAGAAGATGACTGATGAGTCATTTACCAATAAGTCGTTGGTTCTTTAGGCCCTGATAAATGTATTTTAATGATTTTCTGTTAAGCTTGGGCTTAATCTTTGAAAGTGATTAGAACCCATTTCCTCTGGTTTGCACTATTTCACCTGGTTTTTAGATGTACCTTGTTTTAAAAAGCAAATATGTCTCTGTTAAGCAGTTGACATTTTTGTTTTTAAATCACATCCTTTAAATTTTTCGACTGTTTTTAAAACCTAAGCTATGGAAATTTTCATAAAGAAAGAGTAATTGAAATTAACAGTTTTAAGTGTACATGTTAATATACTACTAAAGGCAAGCGAAATACACATGTCCTGTCTTAATAGACTAGGCTTGTGAATGAAAGTAGATTGGGTAGCTGCCACAATGTAAAGAATGTTTTTGCAAATTAATTCTATTTTTATTTGCTTTCTGAGGAATCATAGCTCGTAAGTCTCAGAGAATCTTACGTGTCATTGTGTGCTTTCCCACTTGCACGTTCAACGTGCAGTCTCTGCTTTGACGTAGTCATTCACACCCCAGCGACGGTAGCATTTAGTTTTATAAATATTTAGTATACATTCATGTTTAAGACCACAGCATTTAGCTTGACACCGGCACAATACTCATGTGGTTCTAGCTATAACAAAAGGAGGTATGTGTACAAACAGCCAAGTCGTGCCTTTTTAGCAGCACATTTTAATGTAAATATGGTGTCAGACAATACTAGATTTGGATATTATCTACACAGAATAACAAACCTTCTTAGGTTGTTTTCAAGTGTAAAATTATAGTAATTCTGAAACATTTTGTAAGAGCCAGTTCGATGTGGCTTCACAGTATATTAGTAAAAGCCTATAACCTGAATCATTTGTATAGCATGGAGACTAAAATCATAGAAATGCTATTACTGATAATTGTATACTTTTATATGGTACAACATATTATGTGCTAAATCATTTTATTCAAGCAGTCTATACTAAGAGACAGTTGGAAGCCTTACTATGCGACAGGTATTCTTAGAGACACTGAGTAACAATAATGTTGGAGTACAGAAGATGAAGTTTTGAAACCTGAAAAGATAATTAGATATTTTGGTACTCCCTACTACACTCATGGACTAATTTACAGAAGTTAATGGATTGTGGTACTCCAAAAACATATTCCCATAGTAAAAAAGAAACATTTGCCTACTAAACCAAGTTAGATGAATGTTCCTAAAATATAGCATAAATTATATTATCAAATCTAGTAAATAAAAGTATAAAAGGTAAAAATCCCCCTGCATCCCTCAATCCTCAACTTGAGGGCATATCTTCTCTGTCCTTTTTATGGGAAGAGTGAAAGAAAATGGGGATACAATGTAAGCCAGGCTGCAACAGGCTGAAAGGGAAATGAAGAAGGAATCAAGTCCCATATATCTCTTCAAAGGAAACAGGATTCCTGGAATCACCATACACTTAATAAAGTATCACAGGGTCACCTTTCAGAAGTAGAAGATGTACCGAGGCTTGGCTTATTTAAATTTTGACTCACTTTTATACTATTGAAATTTATAAGGCACTTTTTGAGCTTTGCATATGATTTTTACTTACCTAGTTAGCTTAACATTTTTGTTATTTAACTGTTTCTGACTCATTAAGCAAACTATTTCTGACTCTTATTAAGCAAATATAGTCATGATGAGGCATTTTATTTTACTTAGTGTACTATATTTACAAGTTTAAGGAGTCAACTTCCGATATTTGATAATACCTCAAATTATTAGCATCACAATGACAGATATGTTCAAATTATGTGCAGTAACCCAACAGTGCTTTATTTTTCCTCTCTCTCCATGGGGAATAATCACTTCCTGAAATCAGCCATAGTACTTTGAGTATATATTTTTAAATCACTTAGTTCTGAAATGTCAATTAATAATTATCATTTCAAATACAGCACAGCCATTAAACTTAGCTTAGGTAAAGCACCCCCTGGGAGTATGTTTTTACTTTGGAGAGCTATTTAAAATGAAACGTTAAATTATCTGATTTTCTTTTTGGTGCCACATATTATAGTTCCCAAACCACTACATACCTTAGCAAATTATGCCCCCAAATATTGCAAAAGTTATAGAGGAATAGTATCTTAACATTTTCTTGGTAATGAACCAGGAATAAATTGTATGTTATGGACCTTCTCCGAGGAAGAGATGGGAGAAGAAGCATATCCATACATTCACATGTAATTCGTGGGCCCGAGGTCAGCATCAGCTTTCAAACCCCACTCTGGGGAGTAGTATTGGTAGAAATTTTTTCAAAGGATGATAAAAACTGCCCTTTATGAAATTCTCCCACAACTACTGCTTAAGACTGAAGTTCACAAAAGTGGAAGGAAGTGGGTAGGAGTTCAGAAGGTACATGAAAAGCTTTGCACTTTGGCGAGAAAACAACCTTGTCCATTGAAACAGAAGGTAAGGGGGAGAGAACAGTTACGTAAAAGAAATAATAATGATAATATAGTAATAGTTATTATTTATTAAAACTTATGTGCAAGCCCCATATTAAGACGTTTACATGGATAATTTGATTTAATCCTTGCAACAACTCAATAAAATAGAGGCAATTAAGTTCTAATTTTGCAGATGAAAGAACTAAGTTTTATAGGAAATGACTAACAGGCCAAATTCTACCCATCAGTAAGTGGAGGAGGCCCAGCGACAACGCCGAGGATCTTGATCACTATGCAGAAATTAAAATAGCGTCAGTTTTGGTAAATTTGGTTGCAGAAAATTGAGACTCATGCAGTGGTGTTCTCTTCTGCTATGAAGTATGAGGCAAGTTTAGATCCTGGAACTAAGGGATAACTTTGATGAGAATGTTTCAAATGCTTAATTTTTCTTTCTTTCTCTTTCTTTCTTTCTTCTTTCTTTCTTTCTTTCTTTCTTTCTTTCTTTCTTTCTTTCTTTCTTCTTCCTTCCTTCCTTCCTTCCTTCCTTCCTTCCTTCCTTCCTTCCTTCCTTCCTTCCTTCCTTCCTTTCCTTTCTTTCTTTCTTTCTTCTTTCTTTCTTTCTTTCTCTTTTTTTTTCCTTCCTCCCGCCTCCTCCTCCTTTGTGTCTCAGAATTGACCAGAGAAAATGATATGATTTGCAGAATTTATATGAAGATATAATGATCTTGAATTTATAGTGATTACAATCTAGCTGGTGTGTAGATTCTTTTTCCCAGCAACTCTGGGAAACTCCAGTGTAGGTATGGAGAAAGTATACAACAAAAAGATATTAGGATTTTGTCAGGACCACTAATGAAATTATAAGACACTATATCAAAGATAAGTAAGCAAAGATGTGAGAAAACCAAAGAATTAAATATACTCAAAATTCTAATGAGGTTGATAAAAATTTTGTATTGGGAGACATTGAACAATCGAGTTGGTGGATAAAGAATTTTATTCGAAATGTGTAATCCTCCAATTGATGATTTTCTATGAGAATTGTTTCTTATTCCAAGTGTGACTTCTGGGTGATTGGATGATAGAAGATGGAATTCTTGACATGCAAATGACAAAAGTATAGCTCAACTTAATTCAACAAAATTGGCAAGGAGGTGAGGGGGAGTAAACTGTGGAAGGCTAGAGGTGGAACAAGCCTTGTAGTGACTTTCCCGAGGATCCACATACCACTGAGATATCTAAGGGACTCTTTCTTCTCTACTGCTTTTTCTCTTTGTCTATCAAAGAAACTTAGTGAGGGAGATATTGTTTGAAAAGAGATACTATATCATTATTCCCCACAAAGTCACTTAAATTATATCTTATGCATGATTTGGAAAGAAAACATTGTAACTCCATCAATAGTAAGACATAGTTAGGTATACCAAGGTATATTATTATCTACGATGACTTGTGTGTCTTAGACATATTATTTCTTATTTTATCTCCATGTTCAATTTTGAAATGCTGAGGAGTTTGTATTTTAGGCTGCCTCGTGTTATTACTAGTAAAGCTGTATATCATGATTCATTGTTTGCAGTTTTGCTTCAAAGTTTGGTTAAAAGTTCAGATAACTTGTAGGTAAAAACTATCTTTTTCTCGCTGATATTAAGAGACCCTAATGAGGACCTTGTGCTTTGTTCCTCTCAATTAAATATGTTCGTTCTGTGTAGAGTGTAAAGATTGGTTTATGGTTCAAAGATACCATTAATTAAGTGATAATCTAATGTGTTCAGGAACATTTTTTGTATTCAGCTCAAATCTACGTCTGTTGCCAGCGATGCATCAGTTAATTCTAGTTTCAGTGTGAGAAATTGTTCTTCCTTCATTGTATTAGATAGAGGGAATGCCTTTAACTGAAACTTCTCTGATCTTCCAGCTTTGGTTCTCTTGCAAAAATGATACACTATATTAAGCATGTTAATTAGTTCAGTGTATTTCAATAGGTCCTATTGTCCATCAGAGTCTAGGATCAGAGCATTAGGAAGATATAATATGTGAAAGCGAAGGTCAGACACCACACAGTATATTTAATTTTAATATTCTCTGGACAAAAAATTCTTAAGTGCTGACTTAATATAAGACGTTGTTCCAGGAACAATGCTGGTACCTAGCAGTACATTTTGTAAGCATTTAAGAAATACAGATGTCTTCAGAAAATGGCAAATATTAATTCCAGAAGAATAGCTTTTCAATTGTGATTAATGAGAGACACAGTACAATAAATACAATCGATGGAAAATTATAGACATTGGATTAACCTCGATTATGTTTTAATCCTAGTGCTACCACTCATCGGGTGTAAACGAATTTGTATTTATTCTTCAATAAAATCCCTTTGATCTTAAAATGTCTAAACTGCAAAACAGGAATAATAAGTGTGTGTGTGTGGGAATTTGAAGCCATTTCTTATAGTTTGCAGTTGTGCTCCTATGTCTGTAATTAGGCAAGTTAGGACAATTTGGGAAATGGTTTCCTAGCCTCTTCCACACTTCAGTACTACCAGGAAGTTGGAATGAGTGTGTGCAAGAGCACACACGCTAGTTCACTTAGGAAAGGTGAAGCTGACATAAGGGCCTAGAGAAAACTACTGTCCAAAAGTATTGTGCGTGTTTTCCCTGAGCAGAAATACTTAGTTTTGAGCATGTTCTCTCAAACATCTGTTTAATAGAGAATCTTCTTCAGAGAGTTTCTAGAGGGATGGGCAGACATGATTACAAGTTTCTGTCTAAGAAAGCTAAGCAGAATTATGCTGAGCTAACCCTGTACCACAGGCAGGGATACAAAGTAAAAAATGTCTGTGACTGTAATATTGATAATAATTATAGTTAATAGATATTGAGCACCTAGCACGAGACGATACTGTTTTAAACACATTACATATAGTACTGCTGTATTTGTCATAAAGATCTTATGAGATTGGTATTCATATTATCCTCATTTACAGATGAACTGAAACACAAAATTATTTAATTTGCTCAGGCAGAATTTTAAGATGGCTTCCCAAGATTCCTAGCTCCTGATTATTCAGTCAAACATTAATTTAGATACTGTTATGAAGAGATTTTTCAGGTATAATTCAAATTCAAATTCAATTGATTTTAAAATATGGAAGTTTATCCAAATAGGCCTGCTTGACAAAATCACATGAGCTTTTAAAGGCAGAGAGTTTTCTGAGGCTGGTGGCCGAAGTCAGAGATTCAGACCTCAAGAAGGATGTCAGATGTCATTATTCCCTTGATGATGAAGGGAAAGACTGGAAAAGACATGAGTATCTCCCTACTGGTAGCCAGCAAAAACGGGGACCACAGAATGCAGCAGCAAGGTCCTTGATTCTGTCAACAACCAGAATGAGCCTGGTGGTGTATTTTCCCAGACCCTACAGGCAACCACTAAATCTAGCCAACACCTTGATTTTATTCTCATGGTACGCTGCACAGAGACCCCAGTCATATCATACTGGACACATCTAGCTTCCAGATGTATAAGTGAGTAAGTGGGTGTCATTTCAAGCCACTCTGTGGTGACTTGTTACATAGCAATAGAAAACTAACATAGTCATAAATTTACTGAGTGTATCTGCTCTCAACTGTTAAGCTCTGTAGAAGTAAAAGATGGATTAAGACATGAAATAGACCTCAGATCCAGGAAGTATACCTAGCAGTGAGAATTAAGGCCTAGAACTGTCCAGGAAGAAAGTGATCTCAGGTATGCCCAGGGATTCAGAGAAAGAGGGAGCGATTGAGAGAGAGGTAGAGAGCAAGGGAGGTGGAGAGTGAGAAAGATGGAGAGAGAGAAAGAAAGTGTGCAAGTGAGAAAGAGAGAGAGTGATTCAGGAGTTGGATCCCTCTGTAGCCCACTTATTATCATATTAGTCAACCTTAGGGACTGTAGTCTGTAAACCCTTCTGGTTTACAGGTGTTTGGGAAGTGGGAAGAAAGAACATGAGTGTGTCACCTAGAGCCTTATCATTCAAAATGTGGCTTGAGGACCAACAGTGTCTACATTATTTAGGAGCGCATTAGAAATGCTGAATGTCAGTTCCTGCCCTAGACCAAATACATGAAAATCTGAATTTTGACAAGGTCCCAGATGATTGATTTACACACTAAAGTTTTTTGAACCACTGTACTGGGTAAACAACAATGACAGCAGCAGCAGGTCTGCTTAATTCTTTCTGTCAGTATCCAAGTAGAGTGTAGCGAAGGAAAAAGATCTTAATGAAGTTTGAATGACTTTTCTTCATTTTCTATTTTTTAATATCCTTCTAGTGAATTATGGTGATATATATAGCTTAGAAAAACTGTTTGGAAAATTCAAAGATGAAGTAAATGGATTGCAGATCTAAGAAAGAAAATAAATAACTCACACTGATGAATCTTCAAAGGATTTGCACACATCTTTAAAGAAAGATCTGCATATTAAAAATCTGTATGAATTGTATATGAAAACCCTGATAACATATTTACTATATGCTCCATGCCTGGTCCAATTTATCTTGGTATGCAACATCCCACATTAAAAAGAAAAGAAAAGAAAAATGTAGATGCATTTTGGTTTTTTTAACAGTTTGAGTGGTGTGTATATCTTGAAATGCTGCAACTAGAGCCCTAAGAAATATTATTAAATGTTTAAATTTTAAAGCAAATATCATTATTTTAAATTTTGCAAGCCTATTTTAAAGTAATAAGGCTTATAAAGATTTTTTTAAAAAAATAGGTATATGAAAAGAAAGGATATTTTTCATGTTCTCGTAAAGTAAAATTAATCAAATTAAAAATTGTATTGCTTTAAAGAAGACAATGCAAACAACCGAGGTGTACAAATTTAAGTACAAACAGTTCTTTAAAATTGCCAATTTTTCTAATGGGAAGCTGGAATTACTTGTAGATGAAGTCTGTTATTTTTCCCTAGGCTATGAGGTAATCATGAATATAGGAATACTTTATGAGGTAGATAAGGCAGTGAGAGCAAACAGCCATGAAATCCAAAGCATGACAATCCCAATATGCGATTGCCACTAAAATCAAAGTAAATTATTACAAATTTCAAAAATGTTTGTGAGAGTTAATTTAGTCTTTCATCTACTTTCAGGAAGGGCTATGTGTAAACAGGCAAACATGAAAACACTCCAGCTACAATTTTAGTCATAAGATAATTTTTAGTAAGGAATTTATATGTAAGTTTCCTGCCATTGGATTATACATAGCTGTTAATTTTTTCCCACTGATATCAATATATGTCCTAGTTGTTCATTTGAGTTAATGATCTTTGTGTTAGACTTGAATATCTTTTATGAAGTGAATTTTTAATAGGGAAAAATAAAATTACATAAAACTCAACTACTTTCCAAAAGTTATAACAGTTCCAATATCATATAGTAGGTTTTTATTTGAATGTGTGCCCTTAACTGTGTTTTTGCACTATTATTGTAAAAAAAAAGAGGATACATTATTTAATCAATTTCTCTTCTGTTATTCCATGAGTTGGCAGCCTTCCAGAAATTAATTTAACAAGTGGAATTTATTTAACCTGATCTACAATCAGAAGACTTCCTATAAAATAGCATTCATATCTTTAACATGTTATATGCCTTGTGGTTTTCAGAAAATAATTACTTTAAAAAAATAGGAAATCTTCAATAATTACAAGCAATTAAAGTAAATATACAGTTTATAAAATGTTCAACTAATAAATAGTGTCTCCAGATAATTTTGAGTATTCTTACACACTGTTCTGGCTCTTCTTCTAAATAAAAGAGATTTTGTTTTACATTTTGTCAAGGCAACACAAGATGTGTTGGGACCAAGCAACTATCTTGCCTTTCCTGACATCTCTGTCATTTACTTTTATAACACACTATTTACATGAGATCCAAGAAGTCATTTACGTGATAATTATCATACTTCAATTTCATAGGTGAAAAATTGAAGTTTTTACCCTGGAGAAACGCTGCCATCAAATAGCAAAACTAACCTGTTCTGAAATGAAGGAGAAGTTTTAAAAAGCTATGTACAGCATTCATTTATTTGGGACACATTTTCATCACCATAATTAACTTTTAAGGTAACTCGTGTGCTCCATGTTTAATAATAATTCTGCATTTTGCAAGATGTACTTATATATTTTATACTTTAAACATATTGAGCTAACAACTCGTAGTCATCATATCAGATTGATAAGCTGATTAAAAAATTAAGAATTGGTGTTAATAAATAACTAGACATATTAGAAGATACAAAGCTTAAATTAGACCTTTTGATTAAAAAGACATTTTTTAGTGGATTTTCTCCAGTATTTTTTTCTTCAGAGAAACGAAATAAAAAGCATACAGCAAATAGAGCAATACTAGTGTAATATAAGTTTAATTTTACTTTAAGGTATATTTGTGTACTTCATTTCCCTTCTCTATGGCCATGGGACATAATTAAAATTAAAAAAAAAAAAACTAATGCTTTTTAAAGATTGAGGCTGTATTGCTTAGATAGAACCTGAGATTCATTCCATGTCTCAAGGTCAGCATCTAACTAGCCCAAATGCAGAAGATGCACTATGTTATTAGTATGACAGAGATTCATTTATTTTCTTGCTGCAAATTTGCTGTATTGGGCTTTTCTGGCCCTTAATTAGTTATCTGACTTTTAGCAATGTTAAGGTTTCTTGGCACTGTAAATGCAAAAAAACAAAACAATCAATAACATTTCAAGGCACCTACATACAATATGCTTATTTTTAAGTTACCTTTAAATAAAATAAAAAATAAACATGGGATACATACCTGACTCAAAACCTGATCTGATTCTCCAATTTTAGGTACCATTTAAAATAATTAAAACTGTTAGTTTCTATAATTGACCTTGTTCTCTCTTCATATTAACATTTTTGAGATCAGCAAATTCCTTAATCTTTGTACTTCCTCTCAATGTTGGATGATTTCCAATATGAAGTGTTGTTTTGAACCTAAATAGAATCAGCCCAGAATGGCCCTATGATACATTGAGAAATAAAGGTGTCTTTGGAGAGAGAACTTCAAGTGCAAATTAACTTGAAATAATTTAACCTGAGTATGGAATAATTTGCAGTCTTTTCTACTGTGCAGCTGTGGGAATTGCTTCTGTAGGCCTGGTTGGGGGAGTTGCCTGGCTGTTTGGAATTTTGTCACATCTGTCAGCTGTAGCTAAATGGAAAATATAGTAAGAGGGAACATTACAGAGATTTGGGACATTCCCTAGAGGGTCTTGTCTCCTTGCCTCAGCGAATAAATTATGGAAAAGCTGAAACTACATGCAGTATTGTTGATTTGCCAACTCATGCAATTTGAAAGAATGGAAAAAAAAAATCACTTCTCAGATTCACTATTCAAATTCTCTACAGCCAGAAGCTGCTCTCTATCACAATTGTATTTCCTGATCCGGAAATCAGACCAATGTTAGCTAAGGGTTATGTTTGTTTGTTTGTTTTTTCTGATTTGTAAGTTTTTATGAAAATGTTTCACAGAAAAATTAGTGTTACATCATATTTATATAGATATATTCGCATTTTTATTTTTGAAAAAAGGTTACATGGAATCAGGCCATCAAACCTACAATATTAAGTGTTAGAGTCCATCAAAGACTAAGTTAATGATTCTGATTATACAGTTAAAACAGTCAACAGCTTCCAGGTCAACTGGGGACAGTAGCACAAGTAATATATTCTTAAAACCTGGTGAATTTACTAAAAGATGGCATGTGCCATGCTTTTTTACATGCATTTAATTGGTGTTATTTTTAGTGAAGGTATTTTATTATTTCAATTCCTAGGAAGGTATCTAAATATAGAGACCAGAGGACTTCAATTTGATCTTCCTAGTGTATAGGTTCCTGCATTTTCTACACAGAGATCTTTAACTAAGTGGGAGATTATTAACAACAGCTTCCTCTCTCATCTTAAAGACTTGTTATAAAGGTTAATGAACAGACATTTGAAAGCAGTTGATAAACTGTAAAGATTCAATGACTATTATTATCTTTTGAGTTCAATGAACAACAGAACAGAAATTGAACATGATTCTTGCTTCGGTATTGACACAAAATATTTATCTTGTTACACAATGATTTAAGATTACCTTGATGTTCAGTCAAGAAATATTTAATATACATTAAATCTGTGCAGAATATTATGATATAAAATTGTGTCAGTCATCAGTATCCTCAAGGAGTTTGTAGTCAAAAAATGGTAGCATGTAACAAACATAAAAAAAACATTGTTAGCTGGCTCAAGGAAAATGAGAATTCTGTTCCTCATAAGGTTATCAATGAAGGCTTCTGAGCATGAGTTGGGCCTTAAAGAGTTAGTGAGCAGTGAACAGTCTGAGTAATCGGAGAAGTTATTCTAGGTACAGGGAATGTAATGCAATAATGTTTTGGAAGGTTCAAGACAGAAAAATAGGCAAATAAATGATACAATTAGATCCAAATACAGAAAATCAAACTACTATATGTTAAACACTGGAAATTATAATATTGCTTTGGAGATCATACGTTAAAAGAACTACAAATTTCACAGTAGGAAATATCATCGAAATCCATTGTTAGACCCAGAATGATGGCAATCAATTTGGCCTTGCCAAGTTTAAAGGTATTGAGTTCTTGCCAGTATTTAAAAGCTTGATATTTCCCACTGAGTTTTATTTCTAGAGTTCTTGAACTTCTGACCAAAACTTTAATGGTAGGTTCATATTCTCTTATGCCCATAATCAGAACAGAACTCATGCTCCATTATAGATAGGACATGTGCTCTTCATATCATGTTACTGCTGACTTTCTTCAGTTATTTACATTGCATGCCTAGTGCCTGTAGGCATATGAGTTTGTACACTCTGATCTATAATATCCAGGGACTCCGTTCACATTTATAATACTTTTTTACTTCCTTCTCTTTGAACACTGCCAAGAATTTCCCTTCTGAGTAGCACCTTCAAGTTTCACAGCATGTTTTAGAGGTTCTTATACTGAATTAAAATCTACTTGTATCTTCCAGCTGTCTCTCTTATAGATGTTTAATGGAGTCACCTGAGAAGTCTAATCTTTTTCTCTATGAAAAATCTTTAAAACAATATATTACTGATTATCTCTTGGTCATTTTACCCTCATTTATGGATTTAATTAACATCCACCCATTTTGCCATCTCATTATTTCCAGCTACCTACTGAACACTTCTAGATCTTTGCCCTATACAGTAATTCAAACACAACGTGTATGAATTGAGGCTGAATTCATCATCTTCTTCACCAATCTAAATTCTATGCTTTATTCTCTACATTAGTAACTGGCCTTAGCATTCATGAAATGACTCAGTCTAGAAATCTAGTCTTCTCCTATCTATTCACACTGAAACTTATTTCGATCCTTCATTATATTTACATGAATCACTGTAGTAACCTCTTAGTCCCCAAGTCCTTAAGCCATGCCTATCTCCAATCTGTTCTTTATATTGTTATCTTAAAATCTTTCTAAAATGTGAATTTTATCCTGTTATTCCCTAATTTAAAAAAAATGAAAAATGGCATTTATTTACTACCATATTCAAGATGAAATCTAAACTATTTAGCTTGCTTTTCAATCTGTTTTTGTGTACTGCCTGGTATTATTTACTATTATACCCAAATATTATGTCTTTGGATCAATCACACTAACATTTAGTTTTCCATAGAATCTATCAATTAATTGCTCTCCCAACATCCTTTTCTATTTCATTTGTGAGGCTAACTCCCTCAGATCCTGTATATGAATTTAATTAATGACTCCTTGGTTAGCTCATTCTACTCTATCCCATTTTAAACTGATTAGGTACTCAGTTTTGTCTTTCCATGGCACCCTATTTGTATGGCTAGCACTACATGGAAATCTGCATTTTCTTTTTTCCCCTCTAGTACTAAGTAGGCTATTGAAGATATAGATTATATCTTGATTATTATCTGAAATTCTAGGATCTAGCACAGCGACCGGAGTCATATTTCGCACTCATTACATTTTAATTGGAAAAGAAGATATATACAATGAAATTTTAATTAAATAAAGAAGATGTAACATATATAACGGAATATTACTCAGCCATAAAAAAGGAAATCTTACTATTTGCAACATGGATGGTATTATGCTAAGTGAAATGAATTATACAAGATAAGACATACATAATCTCACTTATATATGTAATCTTAAGAACAAAATAAATGAACAAACAAAATTGAAACAGACTCATAGAGAACAAACTGGTGATTGCCAGATGAGATGGGGTTTGGGGGCTGGGTAAAAAGGTGAAGGGATTAAGAAGTACAAATTGGTAGTTAGAAAATAGTCACGAGGCTGCAAAGTACAGCATAGGGATATGGTCAGTAATATTGTAATAACTATGTATTGTGCTGAGTGAGTAGTAGAATAATCGGAGAGATCACTTCATAAATTTTATAAAGGTCTAACCACTATGCTGAACACCTGAAACTAATATAAATTAATAATCAAATGTCAACTCTAATCGAAAAATAAAATTTAAAAAAATTTAGCTGGACAAATGAATCAATAACTTATAGGTTAAACATCCTGTGATCTTCATACACTTTAATACTTTTCTTTATCCTGACTATTTTTGATATACTGTATATTTTACCAGTATTCTCCTTTAATTGAGTTTGTTATGATGAACAAGAGATAAACAGGAGACATAATACTGTGATGAAAGATCTATGAACTTTAAAGTTAACTATAGCTGATTTAATACCTCATTTCATCCAAATGCTACCTATGCAATCATGAGAAGTTTAATCACCTCATTGAATTCTGGTTTCCTTATCCATAAAATATGAATGATAATATCTAGCCACAGAATTATTGCTGAGAGTAAATGATATAGTCTAGGTAAAGATTATGGCATATAAAAGTTTATATTCAATTACTTACATTAGGTTTATATTCTATAACTCATCATATCATTGCAATATGTAACAGGATAAAATTTTTGTGGAATAGTCCTCTGAACTAACTTTGAATGCCCACTCTTTTGATAGATATATAAATAATTTATATTTATAACAAATCAAGTATAGAGATGAGTACATTTAAGTTAAAAAGGTTGGAAACAGAAGCATATTGCATATTTTAGTTCAAATATTGTGATTGTTCACAGTTACTTTGCTTAAACAGGAACCCATCTGTCCCTTTTTTGATTTCTATGAACTGTATTGAACAAAAATAACCTGTGAACAGTGTGATGAACAACCTTCAAGCTTATGAAAGTTTCATCACCTCATATTCAGTTGGTGAGATTGCAATCATCTACCTTTTCTGCAAGGCAGCATTTGTCATCAAACCCTTTTGGCATTGTACTCTATGCTTGAACACTCTCAGTATCAATCCAACTGGAAAACTCTACAATGGAGATAGAACAGAGCTCAAATTTGAGTGGCTGACATGGAACAGGAATAAAAACATAGAGTACTATCTCTAACTCCTGTTCTCCTCCAATGGAGATCGGTCTGACTAATTCCTAATGTCCTGGGAAGAGCTTAGAGTTGGTCTACTTTTTTTTCCCCTTGCTTAAAATGTATGCAGGCAAACAGAAGTTATTGGAAATGACATACTAAGAGAGTGACTCTCTAAAAAATTCAAAATGAAGTCACTAATTGACTGGACTCAGGCTTAGAAAGATAGCGAAGAGGTGCAGCAAAATGATACCCTGGGAAACAATGAGTGACAAGTAAGTAATTAAGAGTGAAACACTCCTTAGCTACACTCACTTATTCTTTTCTATGCCTGCATGTTTTTAAAATCTCAAATGAAAAACTTCTTTGAGTACTCCTATAAACCTAATTATTGGATGTTTGGAAAATTGAAAATATTTCTCTAAGTTTTATGTAATAAATTACTACAGCAGTATTTACTGAACTTCCATGAGAAAATAGAGATGCCTTAATTAGTTGCAAGTCTCATGTATTATGGAACTTCTTTCAAAAATATACATGTAATAACAATAATGTTGTGAACCATGGTGATAGCTACCATATATTATGATACATGAACCTGATACATGCTAGGTTCTGTGCAAATATATTTTCTAATTTGCTCCAACGACGACTGTAAGTATTAATATCCTTTCTTTCAAGATGAGGAGAATAGAGAATAAAGCCAATCAGTAGCAAAACTACTACTCTTCCAGTAGGGAAACTACATCAAACTCACACCTTTTTTATAATAGAAACAAAAGAAAATGGTTTCTAATTCTGGTTAACCTCTATTATTCTGATTGGATACTTCAACGACCCTAATCATGAACTCAGGACTAAATGTTAGTCTCCTTGTCTATTTTCTAGCTGACTAACTAAACAAATCACATTAAATTTCCTGAGTTTATTTTAAAATTATAATATATGGAGAGTATATGTAATTACCAGCTTTACTAGATTATCAGGATCCATCTAGTAGAACATAAGAAAAGTTTTGAATAAATGCACTAATATAAATTATTCCCTTCATTTGGAAATAAATTGCCCCCAAGTTTTAAAGGATATAAAAACCTAACACATCATGGAAATTTTCACTTATATATAAATCATGTTCTTCATATATTTATTGCAAAAGTGTAATAAAAATGTCACCCTCTTTTTTTTTTTTTTTAAGTGAGGAATTGCTTAAAATTTTTATGACTTTATTAGTTCAGTGTTCCACTTAAATTTATCACCTATACCTATCTACTTTAGGTAATACCTTCTTATTTAGAAAACTAAGAATGTCAAAAAATTAAATATGAATAAAAGATGCATCATCCAAGTATTCCTCTATGTGAACACAATCATATTTGACTCGGCTAACAATTTAAAAGTGAATATTTTAGCTAACCAAGGATGCTAACACTATCAGCACAAATAAGTGTGCAGTTGTAGTCTATTAAAAAAGGATTCTTTTAAGAAAATTGTTGACTTGTTTTTCCAAAGGAGAAGTTTTGAGAAAGCATGAGTTGTTTCAGGAATGGCATAAATTAGCCTTTAGGATGCTCATCTCCCCCAAACGACTCTCAGTATGTATCAGCATACCTCTCATGGAGCACAAGTCTTCAACAAAAAAAGTTTGTCTTAAACTTCCAGTTTCTGAAATACTGGAGCAGCCTCTTTAAATAATATTGCTTAAGAGAAATCATAAACACTAGCCTCAGAAACTGATTTTATGATAGAAAATAAAATACTGGAGAGCCAGTGAAATAAATTGTTGCCACTCATCAGACCTAGGTTTCAGGAAAAAGACAACTTAATTTGTCTGTCAAAATGAGTGCTTACTTTATGCCTTCATCCCAATATATTTATATTTTTCCCAAAATATCAACCTGCCATACAAATTTTATTTTAAGAAGAAGCAAGCACTTTCAAAATATATGGCCACCTCACACTCTCTGATCCAAGGTGAATATATGCTTTGCTTTTTGTATATTTACCAAGTTTGGTTATTTTTGGGACTCTGAAAAGTCAGGTAGAAATATATATAGTAGTTCATTGTAATAGACAATTTATGCCTTGAAACAATAGCTAAAGAAATACTAGATCTCTAAGAATTTTAAGAGGATGTGGAATGTTTGTTTTTGCCATTTTAAGAATCAGTGGTCATATTTTTTAGTATTTAGGTTCATATTTGGCATTTAATATGAACTATTTATTTGCTTGAAGCTAAAAATGTTTCATAATAGTCTCTTTGAAGTAAAATGAAATTTGTAATTTGGCAGCATTTTTGTAACAGCCAAAGGTTTGAATCCAATGTAGGCAGATAAAAATCTCTGGAGCTCAGCTTGGCGGAACGCTCAGTGGTCTTTGTCCAAAGCTAACCTTTTTCTTTATTCATTTCAAATGGGTGAGAGCTTTCTTAATTGGAATAGGTTCCATACATAAAAAAGCTATCTTCTCTCCATTTGCTATTGATTTCTAAAGGTTTGACCTCTTATATTTTTCGAAATTGTGGGTTAACCTTCTTGCCTGAAGGAGAATGGCATGGGAATGAGATTTCCATTTTCTAAAGTAATGTGACCGTAGAAGCAGGACTAAAATGGCCGATGACATTAACCTATGGCTCTAAAGAGGATAACATCATTTACTTGATTTGATAAAAGGAAAAAAAAAAAAAAACATGCTTTTATTGTCAATTGACCAAAAAAAGAAAGAAAGAAAGAGTATGACATCTGTCATTCAAAAAGCTCCCCAAAATCTTTTCTCAGCAGGATATGACAAGGCCAAGGTCAGAGGAATGACATCTACCCTCTGCATAGTCAGTTGCTAAAAGTCATAATCCTATTCCAGTAAAAGTTGCTTCTTTATTTCAATCAAATTAGAGGAAATGACAGTTAAGAAAAAGGCATTTTATTGCATACTGTTATATCAGAGGCAGTAATTGAAGCAGCAAGAGCTTTGACCTGACATAACAGTTATCATTTTAGCAGCTTTAACCAATTTGTTCATAATTGCTGGGCAGATAGTTTGTCAAATAAAGAATGCCTTGGCTCAGACTCTGTAGCTTATCTTTTATGACATAGCCCTATCATGGCCAGAACTTTCATTGTCATATCTTAAATCTTTTCTCTCTATTGTATAGAAATCAATTCTTATTCACGTTTTACTTCCAAAAGAAAGAAATCCTACAAAAGTTTATTTCCACTGGAGAGAACAAATAAAAGAATGAAATAAACCTAATTGTTAATTTATCTTTATATTTTATCTACATAAATTCCAATACAATCTGTATTATATACCTACTTTATAGCTTAAACTCTTGTATTTTACACACTGTAAATCTCAAAGAGTTGTTACGTAAATTAACTGGGATACTGCAAGGCGAATGCAAAGTAGTGGGCTTGATGAAGTGCAGGCACACAAAGATATTATCTCCTGATCACTTTCCTCCTCCATTTCACAGCTTCATAACTTTACCTCGTCACCCTCCCTCAATTTCCGCAGTCCTGCACGTTCGCACTCCTTTTTTGCCATTTAGAACACTGGCTTATGTTTTTCTATATGCCTGAAATGTCCTGTTCTTGCCTCTTACATAGCCTCTGCCTCATCGTTTTCAGTCTCTGTTTAAAGTTTACTTCCCAGGAAGGTCTGTCTGTGCATCCTGGTAGACAGTCTCTCTTCTTTTCTCATATAGCGTCCTTTCGTTTCGTTCTCCGTAGCATCATCTTGCTTTGAATGTATGAGTGAAGGACTGTGTGCAGTGCCTATATTCTCTCCATTAGACCATAAGCCAGTGGGTTTCAATCCAGGCTGTACTTTAACATATCTGGAAAGCTTTTAAATGATATTGATACATGGGCTCCATCTCCTAGAAATTTCTGTAATTAACCTTGGGTAAGGCCCAGATATCAGTCAGTATTGTTCAGAAGTTTCCCAGATGATCCTAACTCAGAGCAGAGATAAGAAGCTCTGTCTCGATTTACAGGAAGGCAATAGTCAGCGTCATTGACCGCTAGTACAGAGCGAGGCAGGTATGAAGTACATTATGATTATCTCGGAGATGTGAATGTTTGAATTAATGTCTGGCTTACTACTGACATTCTGGTTTTGTATGTTAGTTTGTTTGTTTGCCAAAATACTCCTTGGAGATGATAGAAATATTCTCAGGCAGCAGTACTCTAAAAGTTGAAATAAAAAAGATACTTGGAAATGTAAGAAACTCTTCTGAGCTTCAGAATAAAAACTAACCCTGTTTTCCCCTTCCGGTGATGAAAACAAGATATTTTCCTTCAGTTCTTTTACTGAGAGGATTATTTTAAGAATTCCCACCACAAAATGTGACCATAAGCTGTGAATGTGTGTGTATTTCATTTTTCTTACTTATGAGACTCTACCCATAGATCACTAAAACCATAAACCAGTGTTCCCATCATAGGACAGTGATTCCTGCTTGTTACAACCAAAATAAATATTTTAATTAAACGTATAAACTTATTCTTCTTGCTTATTAACAAAATACATTTTATGTTTTAGTATTATCTGTATTTATGCACATTTCCTTTTTTTTTTTTTTTTTTTTGCAACTGGTGATTTTGTTGTAGATCAAAGCTAGAACTAGGTTGAGGCAAGTGAGGCATTTGTCTCTGCAGAATTTAAGTGGGGGTGCCAGAAACTCAGTAATCAAAATAATAACAGTTTAACATAATATTTTTAGAAATCAAATTTAATACAAGAAAATATCAAAATTTTAAATAAAGGTTACTGCTATAATGAGCCATATTGGAGTCTGTGGCAAAAGGGAAATGTGGATCCCAGACACATGTTTTTAATGGATTGTTTTTTTCAGACCACTGTAGCTGATGAAAAAGTGTTTCAATGATATTTTATGCTACATATTTGGCACAAAATAATTTATTATAATTTTAATTAAACTGAAGCTAATTAAAATTATTTTAGATTGTCTCTTGTTCAAGAGAACTGGTCAAACATGGCAATTTTCTCAATTCAAAATAAGATAAGCAAAGAAGTAGATTTTGCAAAAATTGATTGATGAGTTTGCTTCTATTAAAGGCAGAGTTCACATATTTCCTTTTGCCTGAGGTTCCAACATAGCTCCACACAGCACTGTGATGCATATCATGACTTTTCATTTATAAAGTAATTTAACTTTCTCTAAAAGTAAATGTATGACACTATTAAAAATCAAATTAAAATTTTGGCAAAGGTTAAAAGTGAAACAAAGATGGTTGTTTTTATTGTCAATGAAGATTTAACAACTTGTGCCCTTGAAGTGTCACATAATATGGTACAAACATAAATATGCAAAATTTCTTCAAAATAAAAGAATAATAGAGTAAATCATAATTGTAGTGTTAACACAATAACATTAAGGTAGAACATAATCCAGTGAATTTTAATAATAGAGTGAAAGGTGTGATTTAATGGTTTGATATCAGCTTGACCATTTTTCTTAATGCAATAAATTATAAATATCAATTGTACAGGCTATTCTCTGATGGCAAATAATAAGAATGGAAGTAATATTTTAAGCAAAAAGTAAAATCAGAAAGTGAAATCCTGAGTTTGTGGAAAATTCTTTTTAGGATTTTTATGTTTCTCCCATGGGACTATCTGAAAGAAAGGAGGAAGTATAACAATTTTCTAATTAGAAATGTTCACAGCCAGGAAATGAGCAAAATTCAAAGTTGTGGTATCAAGTAGCCAGACATTTTGGAATATTTTATAAAGTCTAACAAGAATAACTTTATAAAAGTTAGGAATTAAAATGTTCCAAATTGTACTGAATTTCATTCTTCATAATAATTGGCATTATTTTATTTTTAAAAGAGAAAAAAATCAAGCTCAGAGAGCAAAGAGAGAAAGAGTAAATACTATTTTCTTAATATCATTTTAACAAGAGACTCTTAATGTATGATTGAATATAAACGCTCCTGCTCTCTTTAGTAACCTGTTAAATAGACAACCAAAGAATGAAAAGTTGAAATTGCTGTGGAAAAATTTAACCGTTCTTGTTTGGATTACATGTATTACAGATAAAATGTGTTGATTGTGTTTCATTATCCTACTAAGATTTCATGATAGCCCCAAATATGTTCTCAATTGAAACTTCTGTGTATATCTGTTTTTAATACATTATACATGTTATAATTTTTTAGCTAGAAAATTATCTACTTTTCCGTAAAGCTATGTGTCTCAATTTAGAAAGTCAGAAAACATCAAAAAGAAATTTAATGTGACATCTTTTAAAACTTTAAATGAGTTTCACAATTCAGCAAACTGCAAATTACGATGAATAATAAATGAACACAAGGCCAGCTCTATAGGTTGTTTCTCAGCAAGAGGAATGTCTTAGCGACTTCCAAATACACCTATGAAATCATTTTACTGTTGTTCCTACAATTAAAATAATTAGGTATTTGATTATTACTAATAAACAATCATGTCTGGAACTGAAAAATAAACTGTTTTATCCTGAGAGTTTGTAATGTCATAACTAAAATCATGCAGCACAACCAGAGGCTATCAGAGGAGCTGGTCATTAGGTTTCCCTCTTGTTTGAAGATTGAATTCACTAGCACTAGGAGCATCAGAAAAGCAACTAAAAGCATTTGCTACTTTCCATTCTCAATGTTTACTATGGAGTTTATTAATGTTTCTTTGTAGCCTTCAGGTATTTTACCACAAGAGAGCTCTGTTATCTCCTATTAGCCTCCAGAACTGCACAAATGTAAACTTATCATCAGAATTAAAACATCTACAAACTTGTTAACTCTTATAGAATATAACATTATTTTACAGAAGTCAGGAGTCTCACCATCTAAGACCAGTTGCTTTGCTGAGTGACGGTCTACTATGAAAATGTGAGCAAAGAGCAAAAGGTGTTAGTTTAACACCAAAGCAGTAAAGAAATAGAAATATTTGGGGTAGTTAGAGTATTGGGACCCAATTTTCTTAGCTTATGGAGACTGCGAGAGCATCTTCAAAAAGATGGATCAAATCTCTGTGAATAATAGATTTATACCAAGGACTTTGAAATACACTAGTCCTGTGCTTTTGCTAAATAAGTTAACACTGTCTACAGTGCTTTGATAAAAGGCCCCTTCACTCCAACCACTTTATTAAACTATCAGAATTTTGGAAATGTGCATCTTAACCATCATGTCTGGTAAAAGTCAGTTTGTTTCCAGCAGAGCTATGTTAGATACATGCTAACACAGCATCAGGGTAAAATATCAGGTTATTAGCACTTATAAACACTGGTTGCATTCATTTATCAGTTTATTTAGCTGTCTAGTAGAGCCCTGTAGCAAACTTGAAAACAAACATTCTCCTCCTTGATGTGTATGAAAACTCAGAACAGGCCTCAAGCAGGTTGTGCGGTACCGATTGCCTGGACCTTCTGTTTCCCATTCCGTAGCCACAGCTCTTAAACTTCGGCTTCTGCGGACTCCTGGAAGATTCCTTTGTCATAATGGCTCCCTGTTGTCTGTACCGCAGAACCTAAATGTTAAGGTATAAACTCCTTGCTCCAGCATTTAAGGCTCTCCAGAATCTGGTGAACACTGGGTTTCTGATCTCATGTCCTTCTCTCTACATCCCGCCCTGCAGTTAAACTGGACTCCACAACAATATATTAATCCAAAGGTTTTCTGCTTTTTATCTCTACTTATGCTCTTCTTGGCGCGCTTTCTGCCCTTTTTTTCCCCACGCCTGTTGAATATCACACATTACGACTTCCTCCATTGCTCATATTTGTAGCACACATATTCATGTGCTCCTGCATGCACGCACACACACACACACACACACACACACACACACACACACACACACAAATCTAACAGTTCTCAGACATGAAAAGTTTAGGAGAGTTGTCATTCGAAATGAAATGGCTCCTATGGTTCCAATAAGGTAACAAAGGTCTGGAAGGCCAAGAAGGAGTCTTTAGGCACAGTGAGCCCTTAGATGGAGGATTATGTATGTGGATTGAGACAATGTATATTTTCTAATTTCTGGGGACTACACAGATAGCAAGTTTAGAAGTAGTGTGTCTCTGAAGCACGATCATTAGATTCTGGATATAACCCACTTATTAACTTTATTAATTAGTAATTAATGTATATTAATTTACAGTTATAGAATCTCCAGAAAACCAAAAGTTATACGTTGTATAATACTACTGACAGATCTAGAATTAGGGAAACTACAACCCAAAATGAAGGTAGCCTAATCTTTATCTTCCCAGATGATGCTGATCGTTTATTTAGTTGGGATCACTTGACACTGCACATTCTTAAATGATAGCGGTCTTCAATTTACAGTGTTTGTTTCAAAGAGCGCTCATACTGCTGTTAGAGTTACCCAAGGGGAGCTGATCATCTGCTTCTTTTCTCTCCACACATGATATAGTAACTGAAAGAAAAAGAAATCTTAAACTAGTAACTTAAGGTATTATTTTTGAAAACTCTCTTTTTAAGTGTTATGTTCCTTTCACACTAAGAAATATTTTCCATTGGGGGTGGCCAGGGTACAGGTCTTTTTCTCTCCTCTGGCGAGGCACATTTCCTGTGCATATTAATAGCAAAATTAATGATTTGAGTTATAAATTAATGAATTAATATTTTATTCAGCCCTTTCATATTCCACGTGGGACATTTCTATAGCAGTGATTGGCTATACACATAATGATATGGGAGTTAGGAAAATAGAAATATTAAGTGATAAATAGCTTGAACTGGGGAAAATGTCAAATCGTGACTCTAGGCTAAGAGGTATGCCATAGACGTAGCCAATAGCCACTCATCTAAAAATACTATTCCAGCCCACATTTTTGGAACTTAGGTTTGATTTGGCAAACAATTCAGCACAGTGGGGGAAATCTACATACTTACATCATATATATGTATATATTGCATATACATACATACATACATATACATACATACATACATACATACATACATACATACATACATACATATACATATAATAACCAGTAATGCACAGGTTCATTAATTCACTTTTAATAGGTTGATTTTAGTAAAATAATCTCAGACTTTTCAAGACAGAAGTCTCAATTACATTCACCTTGCTTTATGTTCCTACTTTTCTCCACCCATTCCTCTATTTCAGGGCATATTTTTACTGACAACATTAGTTTCTCTATGGCAGGCCCTGATTGTGTCTTATACATACATGATCAGTTTATTGACTTATTTATCCTTGTTTAATTATGCTGATGTATTATGAGGTTTAGACCATAATACTTCCATTTCTTATGGAGGAAAATATAGTCGATTTCATACCCAGAGTAGAGCGCTGCTCTGGATTTCAAAGCCGGTGCTTCTTGGCCCATTTTGCTATCATGACTCCCAGCTTGATCTTGGAAATATCACTTCAGCATTCTGGTTTTAGTGTATACAAAATAAAGTGTTTGAGCTTGATTTCTGAAGTCTCTTCCGATTCTAAAAGTGTATGCGTTGATTTAACTATTAATATTGAAAATGTGCATTTTTTTCTAATACATATACTTATGTTTAATATATAAGTCATATGTAAAGGAATTTTTAATAAGTGCCATTAATAAAGCAAATGGGCAGTTCCTTTCAGATTTTTTTCAAGTCTGCTTTATACAGATTTTTTAAAATAAATCACAGGGATATATTGTAACAATCATGGTAATCATAGATTACTCTCAATTGCATAAATTGATATATAGATGGGTTACTGATAATGAAGTATTCATTTAACCATTAACATTTATTGATATTTAAACTGTAGGCCCAAAAGGAACATCTCCTTTTTCAGAAGTATGTTAATTGTATTGTGGCTATTATTTATGACTATTGTAATTGCTTTGCAGACCAAAGATGCTTTTCCTCTGTCCACTTTGCTTTACTTTTTATTATTCATTTAATATTTATTATAACTTCCAATTTGGAAGCTAAGTTTTTGATAGAAAAGAGTATGTGATTAGTAATGACTATTAAGAAAGGGAAGCATAAGAAAGGAAAAATGTTTTGTTGCAGGTTGAACTAATACTGGTTTCCTAGGAAAATATAAAAAAGATTTGTTCACAAAGAGAATAATGCCTCCTATTACGCTCAGTGAATGGACCTATACCAGTTCAGATAATTTGAGCTTAGTATGAATCCTATTTTTCTTAAAAAAAAAAAAAAAAAAAAAAATCATGACAGTAATATCTAAATTCTCTGGAATGAGAGTAGACATTTTAGTTTTCCTTATTTTAATACACTGTATTAAATGACAAAAAAAAATTTAAATGCATCAACTACTAATGAAATTTCAACTGTTTAATTCTTCTTTTTCCTATATTATTAGCTAATTGCACCTATAAAATGGAATGTCAACCTTCATATTTGTAAAAACAAATCTTATTTTACATTATTTTTGTATATTTTATAAAACATGTCCTTAAGTATATTTTTAACAAAATGTTGCATTATAGGTTAATGTAATATTTAAAGGAATAAAAAAGATTTTAATCACATCAGTCAAATTATTATATGATCCTGGATAATTAATTCATAAAAAATGTTATTCTATAAAATATTAATTGGTCTCCAATATATACCAGTTTCTGTACTAGGCAGTATGTAATAAGGAGAATTGAAATTATAGTAATATTAATGATTACTTGCCATTTATTTAATACCTACAGGAATTATTAGTACCCAAGACATTTTCTAAATGCATTATTTTAAAATTTAATTCTTACAATCTTTTGAGGTTCAAATAATTAATTGAAAATCAGTGACTTAAATATTACAGTCACTGGCTAATAAGAGAAAGGTTTACCTTGAAGAGAAGGAAGCTTCTCACTTGCACAGACACCTTCTAAGGCCCCGGGTGGAGGGAAAGGCTCTGGCAATATTATCATGTGGTCATGTATTTCTATAATAGTTGTCTTTTAAAAATATGCAATTTGTGTCTATTAATTTTCTATTCTATACAAAAACTCACTCTTGGACCTAATTTTGTATCTATCTATAACTTTGTACTCTTTTTTTCTTAGAGATGTTTCCCAAATTGTACAAGCTTCAGATCCCACAAACCTGGATGTGTTCCTACAGCTAAAATGTGAGCCAGGTGGCTTCAGTCTGAAAGATTCTCAAGACCATGCTTTTCATACTGTGCCCCACAATCTTAGAGAACTCTCACTCTAGGAAAGGAGTTTTATGTGAAAACATCTAGAGATGACAAAAAGAGATGACTTGCTCCAAACTCCTTATATCCATATCATAGAGGGTTTGTGATTGTCACACTGCAGAAAGCTTTTCTGAGAAGGAATAAGAACAGCTTTTGAGTGTGGGATAGATATCTGTGGCTGACAGATCAAGAAAGGTTCAATTAAGGACACGGTAGAAACTAAACTCACATTTGCCTTATTTTCCTCTGGGGTTTTAGGTCTCAACCTTCACACTCATTAGTTCTACTCATACTATATTTATTGAATTTATATGCCCGCAAAGCTGTTCTAGCTGGCAGGCTCTAAAAATTATTGTTAATTAACATTAATGGGCAGGAACAATTTCAGTGGAAATTAGAAAATGTTTTGGCTTCATGTCATAATAAGTAGTTCAGAGGGTTGGCTCTTCCAACATTCACATTTTCTTAGAAATGAGCTTTGTTGCATGACCTTCTATATGCAAAGAGAATTGTTTTTTTTTTCTTTCTTTATTTGGAATCTAAACATGCTTATGCCATCAAGAAGCAGCCTAGTAAACTCTGCTTGACATCACAAACAAGGCCTTTTGATGCTGCTTTACCTGTGAATTGGTATTGATGGCTCCTGAATTGTGAAATTCTGCTACAAGTAACAGACCCGTCAATTTAATACTTAACTCGCCCTTTCCCTTTTCTTTGATTTGCATCCATCTTATTAGAAAGTGACACTCTCCTATTGATTTCATTCAAACCTTGAAAGAGAAGATAAGAAAAACGAAAATGTGACAGAGATAAGAGGCTCTCAAGGTTATTCATGCATAGAATCTAAAGGGAAGGATTTTTTTTCCAAGGAAAACTAGGGTCTCAGTAAATGCTGTTAAGGGGACAGTATTCAGAGGTTCAAAAACAACCACTTTAAGGTTAGCATCGTGTACTTAAGAATCTGTTCCACTGCTCTGTCCTTAGTAGTAATTTCAGTGTCTCAGAGAGCATGTTTAAAATGTTCCAGCCTCACATCAGTTTCAATGGCTGTTTGCTACTCGTTGCTGAGTAACTAAAATGTCAGAATATGTCTCTGAACCTTAGGCAAATGTGTTATCTGATTTCTAGATTTTTCCCTTTCAGTAATAATAATGCTGTGTGTGATCTATTTAATACAAAATCCCTATGAGGTATGTTTTCTTATTACCCTCTATAAAAAAAAAAAAATAGATGCTCTCAGAAGTTGTGTGGTCCAGAGAAGTATAATATATAGAAGACAAGCATCTACACAAACCCAGATCTATCTGATACCAAGTATCCTCTCTGCATTCTGTTCTTTTGACTGCTATAGACTATATTTTGTTATAATTGAGGACAACACTGCTTTGAGGTCATTTCAATAACCCTATCATATCCTAACAGCTAACTTCTTGGCCTTTGTGAAATATACTAGAAAACTTGAATCTCTCAAAAAGAAATGTGGATGATAGACAGAAAGCAATAAAAGATGAATAACAAGATTTTATAGTAGGGGTGAGGCTAGAGAGCACCAATTTCTTTTTTTTTTTTTTTAATTGGATAAGGCAGTTCTTAGTCCTAATGGTATATGGAAGTTAAAGAGTCCAGAAGGTAGGACAACTTCTGTTTCTACTATAGCATGTTCACAGCGTATTATCCTTTTGATGTATTTATTGTCAGATCGCTATGTAAATTTTTTTAATTATTTATTTTTTACGTCTACGTTTGTGAGAGAGAATGCCTTATAATTTTCCTCTCCTTGAGTCCTCGTCAGGTGTTGGGATCAAAGTTAATATAAAATGAGTTTGTAATGATTTCTTTTTCTCTATATTATGAAATATTTTAGGGGTCAAACTATTACATTTTTTTTCTTGGTTGTTTAAGTAAATTCATCAATGAAGCCATAGGGCCAATAGTTTTCTTTGTGGGAATGCTTTCACTATCGTTTGAATAGGTAGAATAGTATTTAAATTTTTGTATATCTTGATGCCAGTTTTGATAAGTTTTGTGGTTTTTTAGGAATTTATTTAATTTTCAATTTTTTGGCATAAGATTTGTTATATATATTTTTTTCATTTTAATACCTGCAGAATCTCTATGGATGTCTCCTTTTTTATTTCAAATATTAGTCATTTGTAAGTGCTCTCTTTTTTAAGTCATCAGTCTTGGTTGAGGTTTATCAATATCAGTCTTTTTTTAAAGATGGCTTTTTGAAAATGGGAAACATTTTATTTCCATTATATTAATGTCTTGTCTTACCTTTATTATTTCCTTCTTTCTCCTTTCTTTGAGTTTGTTATTCTTGTCTAACGTCTTCAGATGAGTACATATATAATAGTTTTTATCACTTTTATTTCTTAAGTACTTATAACTTAAGCACTTAAAGTTATACATTTTTCTCTAAAAATTAGTTTAGATTTATCTCACAAATTTTGATATGTCACATTTTTGTCCTCATTGGTCACAAAATAGTTTTTAGTGTCCACTGTGATTCCTTCTGTGTTATTTCAATGTGTATTGTTACTTTTTAAGAATTCAAGGATATTATTTCTTTTTGTTATGGATTTGCAGCTTAATTTCACTGTGGTCAGAGAATATGCTCTGCCTGAAGTCAGTCTTTTAAGATTTCTTGAGACTTGCTTTAAAGTTTGCATATGATCAATCTTAGTCATTGTTTTATGTGTATTCAAAAGAAAGTGTTAATTGTGCAGCTCAGTGGTATGTATGGAATGGTATGTGTATGCCAATTATATTGATTTTGTTAATCGTTCAAATCTTCTAACGATGCTATCATTTAATAAGAGGAACGTCTTAGTGTCTTTTATTATATTATATATAACATATCTACTATGTATATAATATATTATATAATATTATATATGTACATATTTTTCCCAGTTCTGTCAATTTCAACTTTATACATTTTGAGGTCAAATGTTATTAGTTACATACAAAGTTTAAAATGTTTTATTCTGGTGGATTCGTACTTTTATTATTGTTAAATGCCTGTTTTTGATTCTTTTTAAAAATATACTTTGATATTAATATATTTCCACCAGCTCTCTTTTTATTAGTGTTTGTATTCTATAGACTATAACCAAATTTGCTTGTATCTAAGGTGTTACCGTTATAAGCAGCAAGAGCTAGATTTTGGTTTTATATCCAATCTGCCCACCTTTGTCTTTTACCTGGGGTATTTATTTCATTTACATTTAATGTAAATTCCTACATTTTGGTTTAAGTATATCATATTACTGTTTTTCTATTCTCTCATTTCTTCCACATCTTTTTCTCTTCTTTATTATTTTTATTATCACTATTTCTCCTCTAATAGCTCACTAATTATACATTCTTTGGCTGTATTTTAGTGGCTTATACATTATCTATTAAAGTCAACTCTAAATTAGTAATTCTGTCTTATCCCAGAAGATTCAATGACCTAAAAACTATTCGCCTCTGTTTACCTAATATTTTATTGGTAATGCTCTTAGTGATATGTATTATGTCATATAAATTTAGATGGCAGTAGACATATTATTATTGTTTTATACATTCCATATTCACTTGGATTTAACTTTTCAGTCTTTATTAATTCTTGAATGTTTTCTTCTTTGATATTTTTTTCACTCCTGTTAATTCATTTGAAAGTTAAAGATTTTTTTTCTGTGTTCCATATATTTTTTTTTCCTAATCATAGCATGATTCTAGATATTTTTAATTGAGTTATCGTGTATCTCAGTATCTCTCCTGCTGTGAAATCCATTTATTCAGTTCTTGATTTAGTTACTGTATTTTTCATTTCTAGATATTTAGCTATTTTTAAAATAAATTTCTGCTCTCTGCTGAAATTCTTCATCATGTTTATCATTTTCTGGAAAACATTAATCACAGTTACTTAATCTGCAGATCTGATAACCCTAATATATGGATCTCTGTTATCTTGGTAGTCTAAGCAATTTTTAGCCAAATGCCAGCCAATATGATTTTTTAAAGGGGGAAGGGAGACTTTGTATAATTGATATAATCTTCCAGATAGGGTTTCTGTGTGTTTGATGTTAGGCTACAGAAACATTACCTTCATCTAATCTGGAATTCAGCTGATTAGAAACTGAATTTCAGGCTTCTTAAAATCTTATCTTTAAAAAAAAAAAAAACTTTATCTACAGGTGTAGCATTTTGGAAATCATAACTGACATAACTGACGGTTGAGTTGTTTCTTTCTTCCTGGTAAACCCTGGACATAATATTTTCTTCCCAGGTCCAAAAAATGGCTAAAAGTTCTGCTCATCTACTTTGCCTATTGGCTATAATTTAAGAAATAGAAAATGCCTCAAGTGTACAAGCTGTGACAAATGTCAGACTTATGCTGCACTTCATTTTTGTATAGGATTGTGGTTCTTCAAGTTCTTGCTTCATTATTATGTCTCTGATACATTTAAATGGATATTTTTTTAATTTAACTAGTTATTCTAATTATTCTCATTGGAAAAGTTGGTCTGAAGTATGTCAGAGTCAGAAGCAAAAGACTTCTTTCTTTGTTTTGAATACCTATTCACATAAATTTTTCTTCTTCTGGTAATAACATTTCCTTTTTTATGTTTATCTCTTCTACCCATACATAATTTACTTTATTGTATGTACTAAGTAGGGATTTAACTTCTTTTTCCAAAGAGTTAATCAATAATTCAATGTTATTTATTATTTTCATTCAGTTTTTTTATTGTTAATATTAACTGCCACTTTTATTGTTTTTTACTTACAATATATGATTTTGAATCTTTCATGTTTTTTAAATACTTTGTAATGTTCTGTCGAACTGTTGTGTTCTTACTGGCCATCATATTTTCTTTTGACATCAGAATATGGCTTAAATATAAGCAGGAAAGGGCCAATATCATTGCTTTTATTCAGAATGTTTATTTTAGATAAACTTGATTTTAACAAGACATGAAGTTTAGAAACATTTCTCTTTCAACATTATTTTATTAAAATTTTTATTTGATTTTTAGTAACTGAATTTTCTGTTAGCCTTTGCTCTAATTTTAAGTGTATAATTATTTTTGTAAGCTTTATTTAAGCTAATCTTCAAATAAGGCAATAATTGCATCATTTTAAATATCATGGTATATCCCATGCCTCACACAGTCCTTGGCAGACAGTTGCTACTCTCATTATCTCTTTGTTGAAAGCAGAAATAAATTCATAAATTATTCTAGGAATAATTGGCTTTTTCTCCATATTAATTCATGACTTGTACAAGCATATGCCTCTCTGTCTAAACTGATAGAAAGGTCTGTCTTATACATTGGTGTGAATTAATCATCTGTACTTCTCAGACTTTAATACACATACAGATTATCTAGGAGTCTTTTAAAAATGTAGATGCTATTCAGTAGGTTTGGGGTCAGACCTGAGATTCTGCATTTCTAAGAAGTTCTTAGACATTATTGGTGTTGCTGGTTCCTGAAACATACTTTGAGTAGAGTAGGTCTAGATCCTTAAATAGGACTTCTGTGGAAATTTATATTTTAACTGAATTAAAGTATTGTGCTTATTGGGAGAGGTTTCTCCTCACTAATATATCAAAAGGGATATATATTTTTTTTCTAACTAAGCAGCTAGAATGTTTATTCATTTAGATATATTCATTACATAATAATTTATGTAGCTGAAATTTATATGTGATATACATTATCCTAAACATTGGAGATAGAAAATAACAAGACAGTATCTCTCTTCAAGGTACTAATAATCTTCAAGGAAGAAAGACATAAGTAATTCAACACACTAAGTGCTATTATAGAGGTATATTTGAGGGGGAAAAATGTGTAGAAGGTGAGTGTGGTAAAAGTACAGTATAGACAGGGAGCAAAATACAAGACAGGCTTGGAGAGGGAGGTACAGGTGAGAGCCTGATGGAATTTATAGGTTGTGCTAACGAGCTGTGCTGTAACCTGAGGACAGTGGGAAGGCTTCAAAGAGTTCTAAGCAAGAAAGTAACATGAACAGATTTGTGCTTTGGAAAATCTGGCTGCTTAGTGTAGAGAACAGATTAGAGGTGGGCTACCATGGAAAGGTTGCTTATGACTTAGAATTCCAGGTGTGAGTTTAGGTTGCTCTAGTGTCTTTAAGCATTAATACAATACTATAATCAAATGGGATCTAAGTTACTCATGATCAAGCATTTATACAATAAGGAAATTAGTGTGATGACATATGAGTAATTGCTAGAAAACCTTAAGATAAAAGAAAGGCATTTTTTTAATTTGAATAAATTCAAAATCTAAAATATGTCATATTTTTTTCTTTTGAAAATTCCTCCAAAAAGTACGATGTAAGCCTTAAGAAATATACCCATACTTGATAATTTTCCCATTTATTTTTCACTCATCTTTTTAGACATATAGCATTTTACAGAGTTCTGTTAAAAATCTTGAAATACAGTCAAATGCATCTTACATATACTCATTTTCTTTTCAAGAGAAGCAACAATTACCATGTTTTTCAGGCTACAGAGAAGTCAGGAATAAAGGAATTCCCCGATAAGTACCCCTGCTTTATAACCCCTTCTGTCAGTTAAAAACTAAGATATCAAAGAACATAAGACTGGATTTTTAAATAATATAAAAATTTGAAAAACTGCTTATCTACGGATAAAAATTTAGCCATTGGCAAAATGAGTTAAAGAACCCTCTAAGAGATGGAAATTTCCTGTGAGAACTGTGAATCTCAAATCTTATGGGCAGCGTTTGTCACTGTAGAAACCAGCGTGCTTCAGGATGATAGCAATTATGAAAATGTAACACACACTCAGAAGAACATTGTGACATTGAAGAAAATGCCATTGAAATAATGAGTCAACCATTAACACCATCATAGTGAAAGAAGACCTATATGGGGAAAATAATTTTAATTCCATCACTTCTAACAGTCATCTTCACAAGCATATTAGCAAGTGACAAACAAGTCTAAAATAAAATACACATGATGAATATGCATCCTTTTGAAGACAACCTCAAGAAAAAAAAAAGGAAAAGAACCCAGAAGGATAATAATTTTAAAGTTTTCTATTTTCAACAATCATGGGTACTTTTATTGCAAACTTTTCATTTTAATTGTCTAATGTCCTTTAGCAGCTGGTTAGTTTTGGATTAGATTTTAGGCACAAATTTCCTTAACCTGTGAGTTCATTTTCTCATTGATTAGCCCTGCAATTGATGTGTTTTTGATGTTGAACACTCATCTGCTGTCCCTTGTTGATACTGCAGGATGACCACACTATTATCTAGTGCTTGACTTTCATTACTGTCACTTTTTAAGTGTAATATAACCTTGACCTCCGTAGCCAGCTACTCTAATTTCTAATCTCTTGGTAACTTATACAGGATGTGAAACCTTTTTTTTTTTTTAATTCAGAACCTTTCCTTTGAGGATTTCTAGAAACAACCATCTTCTGCTATCTCTCACAGTTCACCAAGTATGTATTAAGGAACAATACCAATTACATTTTAAATGTACTCTGGAAAAGACTCGGATCAATTTATTTTGGCTGCCCAGCACTACAGAGGGAACTATAAAAGGAACACAACAAAACTTCTATCTTTGAGTGGTTTAAACTCTCATTTGTGAAATAGGTGTGCATACACAAAATATTTGGTGAACAATATAGAGCACAACTTAATTTGTCAAAATATGTGGGATGATTATGTGAGAAATCCTTCTAAACCTATATAACATAAGAAGAGAATGAGTGAGTACAATTAAGGCAGATTATTGAAAGAAAATTAAGATTTACTTATAGTAAGGTATCATAAGATATATGGCTAGGATTCACCTATAGGAAAGTTTTCAAGGCCTTCCACAACCTGACCCCAAGCTCCTTTTTCTTTTCATACCTGTGGATTCCATGTGCCTATTTATATATAAGTCCACATTTACTGTTTTTGTTCATGTTGTTCCCTATACCTGGAAGTCTCTACTCCCACACTTGTATCTGTCCAGCCTCAAGTCCCATGATTTCCATATCTACCTCTCCAACTCAAATCCCATTATTTTCCATCAAGCTTCGAATTCCAAAGTAAAAATATAATGTCTTCCTTGTTTAGGCTCTCAATGCACCCATTGTTCCCCTCTCTGACTGGAATCCACAGAACTCACTTACTATTTCTAAGTATTAAATGTTAACTCTGACATAACAAGGAGCTATGATTTAAAGCATATTATTAAGGCTACATTGCTAAAGTGGATGTCTTCTCATTCCTACTTTCAAATAATGCTAACAGAACACTGTATGAAATATACTACATAGCAGTTTTAATTGGGTCACATACAACTTACTTCAGAATTTATAGTGAATAATCAAGAGTTAATTCTTTTTTCTCTGTCATATTTTTAAAAAGAAGACAACAATGCTTATCCTTGTTTTTCTACATTAAAAACGACTTGACTCTTCCAATAATGACTTTTTAATAATGTGAAAGAGAATTTCACCCACCTCTAATTTCAGATACTTTTTAACTCAAAAAGTCTGTGGCTAAATGAGGAAAAGAATAATTCTGACTGATTTCTTGGATTGGCAAAGAGATCTGGATGTTTAAAATTCTAGGCACACAAAATACTTATTAAATTAAATGGAATGGAATATTTTGACTAACCAGATATTGGTATGAATAGGGTCATGGGTATTAATTAAATCATTATTCAGGTCTGCATACTTGTTTTTGGAAAAAACAAGTGATCTAAACTAAAGCCCAGAGCCAAGGGGGATACATCAAAAGATAATTATTAAATTATTAAAATTAAATTCTGCTAATATACTTTCAAGATTCTAATTTTAGTTCTTTTGGATAAATACCCAAAAGTGAGATTTCTAGACCATATGGAAGTTCTATTGTTAATTTTTTCAGGAGCTGCTATACTCTTTTCACTAAGGGCTGAACCAATTTACAACCCCACCAACAATATGCAAGGGTTCCGGTTTCTCCACATCCTTGCCGACAGTTATTGTCTTTTGTTTTTTTGATAATACCCATCCTTACAGGTATGAGGTAATATCTCATTTGGTTTGGGTTGCATTCGCCTGATGATTAGTGACAATGAACATTTTTTTCATATATCTGTTGACTGTACACCTTCTTTGGAGAAATGGCAGCACTATTCACAATAGTCAAGATGTGGACGCAGTCTGAATGTCTGTCAACAGATGAATAGATAAAGAAAATGAGGTATGCAATGGAGATATCTAAAATAGTCAAGTTCATAGAAATAGAGAGTAGAATAGTGGTTGCATGGGGCAGTTAGGAGGGGGAAGTGAGGAGCTACTCACCTATGGGCATAAAGTTTCAGTTAAGCAAGTTGAATAAGTTCTAGTGATCTGCTGTGCAACTTTATGCCTGTAGTCAACGATAATGTTTTATACACTTAAAAATTTTTGAGAGTAGATCTCATGTTAAGTGTTCTTACCACAATAAAACAAAATTAAAAAAAAAAAAAAACCTAAAATTGAATTCTGGTAGGAATGCAATCTAGGTATATCCAAATCGAAGTTTCCTGTGTCCCTCTGCTGTGTCCTATTTAGCTTGGAGACCATCTGTGGGCTGTGAGCCCCTATGCCCTATGTACTCTGGCAATTAATGAGCATTCAGTATAGAATACTCAGAACAGTTTTAGCACTGGAATTGCTTCCTATAAAGAGAACTTAATTTATGAGAGTAATTTTGATTTAAATAATTCTTTCCATCAAAAGAATGCTAAATCGATGCTGATAAAAGCACTTGCTGTACAATCACTCTTATTCCTTCATAGCATTGTATACACACTGTGTCAAAGAATGCAACCATATATTTTGAACATTTATCTTCCAACATAACCTAAAAGTTATCAATTCTCGACTACACAATGGACTTACAGCCTTCTGAGAGAAAGAAGAGTAGGGGGTAATAACTGAATGCATGACATCTCAAGAACCTGAGTCAGTGGAAGTTGCTAATCTGGAGGAGCTGAGGGTAAAACTTACATCTAGCTTCTTAAGTCAGTCTTCTGGATTAGTATTCATTGAAGAAATAAGATATTCAGGCACAGAATTTTCAATATGTGCCTTTGTATTTATGGAGTTGGGTTAGCCAAGCAATTATCAAAAGAATGGCCATAGTGAATAAATTCATTAGACAGCATAATATAAATCAAGGAAGTCTAAATCTCATCAGAATATGTGTGAGATGAGTTAACAGAGTATTTTGAGACTTGGGGTGAGACTCATCACATTGAAATGGATATGAGGTTATTTGCCTTTCTTATCTTAATAAGAGTTAAAGATATGTGGATGTAGTCAGGTAGTTTACTTGTCTATTTGTTTATTTTCTTTACCAGTTCCTGGATTGCTCTATCATATTATTGTACAGTCTAACAGAGCTGCAGAAAAGCAACAAGTCTAATGATAAGAGCAGAAGTCTTATTAGGAATAAGAAAAAGAAAAAGATTAGTTTGGAGTTTTAAAATATTTGAAAAGCTGTTGGGAAAAGGTTAGAATAGAATTCCTAGAGAGGAAGAGTTTATAGAAATAATAAATAAAGCTGTCCGTCTACAGAATGGACAACTTTGCTTAAGAGTGAGCTCTTGTCAACAGAAGTGTCCCATCTGAGAACACAAGAACGTCAGATTTAGACTGTATCACAGGATCTCTTAGATATTTCCAAATCACAGATTCCAAAATGAAGATAAGTTTTGTTCATGACTCTGAATTATTTATGGAGCCTGAGATAACTTTGATAATTTACTACCTAGAGTTTGAGAAATAGAATTCCACTGTGAGCTATTTATCTAACTAAAATCTCCTAAGGTAGAATGTGAGAATACTGAGCTAGGAAGTCAAGAACCTGGGTTCGGACCGTGGCTTCGATGACTGTATAACCTGCATTTAACTTCTGATGTCTTAAGATCATGACTATTAAATGTCAAGAACTATTTATAACTATAGTTTTCTTCAGTTTTAAATTTTGCAATTTCCGTAGATGTGCAAGTGTCAGCTCTCTCATCCCTCATCTAATCTTCTTATACTATCATATTCTTACTATCATATTGATTCTCATATTATCCTACTCTTGGAACTATTTACACAATGACGCCATGTATATTAATGTATATTAATGCCCTAAGTTTATATATATGTATATATATATATGTGTTTAAAATGCATTCTTACTGTGATTTTTAATCAAGAAAAAGAAATATTACATCTGCATGTGTCTTCATAAAGATTAAAGATAGGTCTTAAAGTATAAATTGGCTTCATAAACTGTTAGGAATATGGTTTAAAAATGTATATTACAACTATTTAATACTCATGGAATTTTTCAACCATAGAAATTTAATATCTGAGGAGAAATTATACTCAAATACAGAACAAATGTACATAGAATCAAAAATTTTAAAAATGAATGTTTATGTCCAACACCCTAATTTTGTATAATATCTTAATATTTCAGGCTAAAAGAAATTTTTCCTATTTAAGATATAGTATCCACAATTATTTAAGAACAATTAACAGAATTGTATGCATCTTCAACACTGATTTATTGGTGCCATTTCTTTGAAGATAAAACCGATTATCTGATTTTATTAATGGAGAACGTGTCTTTTCATCAGAATTAGAAATACTCAACACTGATCAAACCCAGTTATGGCTTTGCATTTTATAACTTAATTTAATACTTTCTTCCATGTGCTGTCTTTTCCAAACTAAAATTATTATATGAAAGATGATGATCAAATAATCTAATTCTTGAATGATTACGGGTTACACTATCATCAAAGTAGGGAAGATACTACTGAAAAATTAAGATATTTCTAATTCTCTTTTGAGAATTTGAAGCATTATATTTAAATCTTTTACTGATTACCTATTGATTTTTTCTAGCCTCTTATAATTATGAGCTCATGCTTAACTTTACAAACTTACTTTTTTACAAACTTGACTTTTATTCATTATAGATATAGCAATCTGAGCTCTAATAGACATATCGAGTCATTAATATTGCAGATTACTAACCTAAACCATATACTGAAGTTTTTGAACACATGGAGTTTGGAAGGATTTCTTTGGCTTCAGGTGAAGTATTTTGGAAGCAAAAGTCATTTGTATTTAAAAGTATATTTATGTATACTCTATATTTACATTCATATTCAGACCAATTAGTGTGTTGGAAATTTGCTGTTTCAGTTATTTGAATTGCTTACTTTTCTAACTCTATAATTACAGAATTTGGTGAGATAGAAATTACATAAAGATTATAAAAATATGCAGCAATGATTATAGTCTTTGATTACGGTGACCACGAAGGAAGGTTTTGTAGTCTCTTATGAAGAAGTAGTACCTCATAGTTTCCTGGCTGTATAGCAGTAGTCTATTTAAGTAAGAAGATAAACATTGAATTTGTTATTATCCTTAAAAATTGCTTGTAATGAAGCCAGTCCTGCCCCAGTGGCAGAAATAAAGAACATTAAGGGAAAAATATACTTGGGTGCTGCTTGACAGGAATGGTTTCTCTATGCAGAGGAATACTAAAATGTACTCTATACCTGAAAATGAACTTTATATTAAAAAAATAACAGATATATGTCTATATAGATATATAGATATAATATATATATATTGTTAACCAGAGTATAGCTAAAAATGTCCTAAAGAATCATAGAATAATGTATGTTTCTAGATATATATGAAAACAGCATGAGTCAAAAGGTCATTACTTCCACTTCATTTTTTTCATTTCATGAAGATTTATTCACAATCTCAAATTATTGGCTAAAAGCGTACTGAGGTATGCAGTTAACAGTGTAACATCATCATCAGAGAACATGGAATATATTGTTTCTAATGATAACTACCTATTTCATATGCTAAGTACTAGACCTAAGATGATAATGGTGGCATCTCTGAGCCACCCTTTTTTTTTTATTGTTCAATAAGACAAGGAAAATTCTATCAGATCTATATTTGTATTGTAGTAAAATATATATCACATAAAATTGCCATTTTACCATTTTCAAGTGAACAGTTCAGCGGTACTAATCATTCACGTTGTTGTGCACCATCACCAGTATCCATCTCCAGAAATTTTTCATCATCCCAAACTGAAACTCTGTACCATCAAACAATAGTTTTCTATTCCCTTCTCCCCACAGTACCTGGTAACATTTTAACTTTGTTTCTATGACGTTGGCCTTTCTAAGTACCCAAAAGTTGGGGGGAGAGAATCATACAGTAATTTTTCTTTCATGTCTAGCTTATCTCAGCATAAGTTTACAAGGCTCATCCATGTTGTAGCATGTATCAGAATTTCATTTTTTAAAAGACTGAATAATATTCAGTTATACGTATATACCACACTTTGTTTTTCCATCCATCCATTGATGGATATTTGGGTTATTTCCACCTTTTGTAGTGCTTTCTTATCTTAACGCACATCTATTTTGATTGCCTATTACAGCACCCACCACATTGCAGGCTCACACTGAATATCTGTTGAATGAATAAATAAATATGTGAAAAAGGGAGACATCTTTAGCTTTAGCAATTTTGTTCTAAAGGCATATTGTTCATCAAAAGAAATAGATGCCTTTGGTTTGGCATTTTTAGAAGAAAAAGAAACAAAAACAAAAAAGCTTCATCATTTGCTAGACATGTGATGACACTTGTATGTCATGTCAAATTATCTTGCCTCCTCCTTCACCTTCAGTCACTCCTGTGACTTCCAGTTTTGCATGGGTTTAACCAGATCCACACAGTTGCCACTGACTACAACTTAACCACAGACTGAGCAGCCTACTTTCTCAGAGCTTCTCTGACACTGTAGTGCAAGACACCTATAGAAACCCACTCAGCACTCACTCACGCATACTTGAAATTGTTAGGGAGTTAATGTTAATGATCATGGGACTACTCTTGACCAATGGAGAGTGGGGCCAAGTGGATAAATGCTTTGCTTTCTCATCCACTAGGCTTACATACAGTAGCTTAATACCAAGAGTTACTTTTTGATAGGTTGAGATGAATCGTAAATAGGAAGTGAAGCATTCTGTGTTATCCTCTAGCATAACATCCTCCGACGAATTCCAAAATAAGTGTCACTTCAAACATTCGAAAGATGCAGTATGACATTCAGGTACTGTCCCTGAAAAAAGTAAAACAAAATGAATGGATCGTAGAAGATGACATCAGGCTGCTTTTCAAAATCTTAACCAACTGTTGGTTCAATTGAGGCTGTTATGAAAGAGGTGGTATCTCACTAGAACAAATTAGCACAGTGTTTGGCACTTGCTATGGCACTTGATACTGTTTAGCAAAGGTAGAACAGTATCTCCATCCCCATTAGTAAAAAGGATCAAAAACTTTGCTTTAATGGAGAAGGCACGCAGCAGACACATTCACTCCCTCACCCTGGGGCAAATTAACACTTCTACCTTTTGTCAAAAAAGTTGGTGGTGACCTTAGTTGCCTCAGAACACCACACGAGGCCCCTTATTCATGACGTGCTAGTGAGTAAGAGGTGGCAAATACTTGAAATACCCTAATAAGAAAAGCCAGATCTTAGTTAAGTCACCCAGTTCATCAGGTGTATTTTCTATTTTACGCATTACTGTAGGTGACATTATTGCTAAACTTTCTGCCATGGTATAATAAGAATCTCCTCTCCTCAAGTTTCCTGTAAAATTCTCACTTTTAAGTCCTTACTGGCAGCCTTCATTAGGCTTCTTCCAACAGTCTTCTCAAAACACCTTTGGCTTCTACTAACACTTCTCTCACCGTCCTTCCAGCTTCTGCCTACTGTGCAGTTCAGGTATGCCACTCCCATATTTTAGACTTTTGGTTATGCCAGCATATGGTATATACCTGATACCATCTTCCGTGGTAGGTATCTATTGCCGCAAAACAAATTGCCTAAAAATTTAGCAAATTATAACCAAGAAATGTTTGTTATCTCACATTTTCTTGTGTCACAAATTTAGAAGCAGCTTAGCTGGGCAGCTCTGACTCAGGGTTTCTTATGAAGTTATGGTTCAAGACATTGGCCATGCCTGTAGTCATCACAAAGCTTGAAGGATCTGCTTCTAGGAGATCATGGGTCACTCACATGGCTGTTGGCAAAAGGTCCCGGTAACTTTTCAAAAGGCTGCTTGAGTGTCCTTATGACATCACAGCTAGTTTCTTCCAGAATGAATTAACCAAGGCAAGTCAGAAGGTAGGATATCTTTTCGACCTAGATTTATGTTTTACACCAATATTTCTACAATATCCTAGTGGTTTTACAGGTCAACTCTGTTCAGTATAAGAGGGAACCGTAGAAAGGAATAAATACCAAGAATCAAGGACCACTAGGGATATCTTGGAGACTGGGTACCATAGGCTCTTCGCATTTTGAAAGCAGCATCTATCACACTTGGGAATATTGCCTCAGTTTATTTATTTTGATTTGTAAGACTGTAAGTTATGAATGGATTCTACAGTAGAGACCTCTGCAGCAGGTCGAGGCTGCAGTGCAAGCTGTTAAGCTACCCAGGTCATAACAGCCCAGAAGATCTGATGTTATTAGACAGATTCTGGTAGACAAAATGGCTATGTGGAATCTCTGACTAGCTCTAATAGGAGAATTGCAGCATAGACACCTAGGGTTTAGAAGTAAGGCCATGCTATCTGCAGCAGATAATTACTCACCTTTAGGGGAAAAGAAAGAGCATCTCTCTCTCTCTCTCTCTCTCTCTCTCTCTCTCTCTCTCTCTCTCTCTCTCTCTCTCTCTCACACACACACACACACACACACACACACACACACACACACACACACCCCAGATCACCATATCACCAGACACCAGATCCTGGCTTACTATTGTGTCCTAGTATATAGTGTGTACTCAAGAAGGGAATCTTAGCATATTTCTCTTAGTGTATTCACCTTAACATATTCACCTTAGCACAGTGCAGACAGGGAGGATCCAAGCAAAAATCTGTTTGCTAGATTCCCCTCTTTATCCCAGTGTTTCTGGGTTGCCCAGCAAGAATTTGTTTACCATATGTTTGCTCTTTCTCATATACTTGTGGATTATCTACTTTGTCTTTGAAATCCTTGACCCCTGTGCCCCTTTTCATTTGTCCGAAATGGCATATAAATCTCAACTGCCCAATGAGTCATTGGTCTCATTTCTGATAGCACCTTCAAATGTACACCTGTAATAAATTTGGGACATTTTCCACTGCCAATCTGTCTCATGTTAATGTGATCATTAACCCAACTTAAATGACTTAGAAGGTGGAAGAAAACTAATTTTTGTACCCCACCCCCACCTCATAATATTGATACTTAGCTTATAGTTCAGGTAGTATTTAAGACGATGGAAGTTAATGACATGTTTTACATTATATTTTACAAATGGGGGAAACCAGGATCCAAAGACATTAAGTAATTTTCTTAAAAGAGATCAAACATGATAGAGCCTGAAAATAGGTTACTATATCTGGCAACTGTAAAATCAGCTCTCATAGTCACTGATTTCTCATTCATTGTCTCATCAGATTTAAAGAGCTTGTCCTAATTTTGTACATTTAATTTGATATTATTAACATAATTTCTTTTAAAGATTAATTACTTATTGAAGATGAAAGCTCAGCTTGACTTCACAGTGATCTTCCTTATCCACCAAAAGTGATTTGCCAGTTGAGAATTCTATTTTAAATTAAAATTAAATTAAATTAAATTAAAACTCAAATCAAAAAGCTATGAGTTCCCCTCTGATTTTTCTTTAAAAAGAAATTTAAAACTATTTTAGGTCAATAAATATTCAGCTTTTTTTTTTTTTTTTTTTTTTTTTTGCTATACAAAGGGGTATACCAGAGAGCATATTTATAATTAATTTGTTGACATTGAATGGCTCAGTATGCCAGGCACTCAAATAATCTATGGGATTATGTCAAGACAAATATTTAAGTACACATGTTTGCTTCTGTCCAGAGTAAAAATCCTTTTAAATGACCAAATGAGTACAAAATAGGCCAAATTATGTTTTGGTGCTGAAAAAAAAGAATATTATGAATTCTCCAGAAGTTTTGCAGTCTTTCCGGAGACCTCGGTACATAAAATATTGGATTTAAAGGAATAAAGGTGATCTTCACAGTCAAAAAAGTCAGAGGATGGAACCTCGTGGAAATAAGCACATAAAATTTGTGGATATGAGGAAAATATTTATACCAATAAAATGCTGGTGGAAAGGCAAACTGCTGGTACATTTAGGTGGGCATTTTTGTAATACTACCTATATATAAAGCTTGAAAATTTGCAAAATGTTTGACTAAACTACTTGACCAATATACAATGATGGTTTTTCATTGTAGCATTCTTTATAATGTAAATTATAAAAAAGTCCTAAATTTTCACAAATAGAATTTTAATTAGATAAATCATGGTAAACTGATATAACAAACTATGCAAACATAATATAGATATAATTGTGTAAGCATGAAGAACAAATGAGATTAAATAACTGTCTAGTAGGTTTGGTCTTAGTGTGTGTGTGTGTGTGTGTGTGTGTGTGTGTGTGTGTGTGTGTGTGTGTGAAGCCACCCCACATCCACATCTATTGAAATGGAAATATTTAATAGCATATTGTAAAGTAAAAAAAAAAAACAGATTATAAAACAATTTATAGCCCAGTCCCAAATTTACATAAATATGGATTTTAATTGCCCAGTAGGAGAATGACAGCAAAATATGAAGACTGCTTACATCTAGTTTATGAGATTTATGAGGAATTTTCTTTCCTCTTTATTAGCAGTAATCTCTAATTTTTTCTACACTGATTTACTTGAGTAAAAACAAATAAAATTTTTTAGAATTCTGTTAATTGTGAATTTTAAAATAGGATCCTGTGTAGCAATCAAGAGACAGAATTGAGTATGTTACTGAACTGTTTGTGCACTCCTTAATCTTAGCAAACTAGAACATGCCGTTACCTAAATCCAGGAGAGAAGATACACTGTCTCATCTGAAGGATGCAATCATGTGTAGTCTAACAAGAAACTGAATCATTTAAGAGTTTTATAGCAAACAAGGACAGAAAGTAGTTTGCATAATTTTTTCATGCTTCTTTTATAGTGTTTATCTTTTATAAGGCCATTTGGAACAGTTGCTAGCCACCTGTCTGTAATGTGGCCTTTTATAGACTCAAGCTTATATTGTTCCTGTGACCTTGGCATATAAATAAAAGTCTTAGAAGAAGTCATTGTTAAATATGGTGGGTCAAAATACTAATTTTAAATTTACAAGGCTGTCTTTTGTAGACTTAAATAAAGAGTTTTAAACAACATATTATAAAACCCTCTTTAACAAGAATAAAGAAAATCGTTTTTAATCAACATTTTTGAAAAGTTAATTAAGAATTATATTTAAAACATTAGCTTGTGGAAAATTAAGCCAAGTAGTCCTTACTTAAAATCATTGGAACAATTTTCCGTGATCTTGCATCAACTCCAAGTGAAAATATCTCTGTTGTGAGCTTATCAATTACATAAATATTTTGGACATGTCAACAGTTGCTTTAACTCCTTTTTAGTAGAATAAAACATCCAGTATTTCTTTCTTGATTTACATAAAATCTGTCAAGCTAAGTGTTCTACATGTATTTATTGACTTAATCCTAAAAGAGTTTTGCACAATACTGAATAAACACAATCTTGCAAATCTGTTGCAGGAATGCATTTTTATTCATAAAGGGATATTATCCAAAGCCTTAAGTAGAAAGCTTTGTTTTGTACAATTAGATTGCAAGTTCCTTCATGTAATCATGAACAAGAATAATAAATGAAGCAAGTTTCAAACCAATGGAAATTCTTTCTGTTCTTGTTAAAATGGAAACATATCTACACACACACACACACACACGTGCGTGCACGCGCATGCCCACTCATATGCCACCTTGCCAATATCACAACTTCCAACTCTTGATAATATAAGATGTGGGGCTGCAATTTAACATTTATGTAGGCACATGAGTTCAATATCACAGTCACATATTGTACTTGGGAGAGACTTCATGTTTGATAGAGTTTGCATATCATACTTTCAAAATTGCCCTTTGAAACATTTATACTGCTTGAAACATGGTGGCTAATTGGGCTAACAATTCTTAGCTGTCAAGAGCAATTTTAGATATGGTCCCTTTCTGTTCAATGTGTGATTATTTTAAGACTGCTTGGAGGAAAGAAGTAGACAGCCCTTCATCGGGTGTACCGCAGTAAAGATCTGATTTTTCAAGAGGTCTGTTAATTGGACACATGTATAATGCCTAAGGTGCAATGAAAAGATAAGACAGCAGTGAAAGCTTGCAAAGTGAATGAGTTTTCTTTATGTTCACTTGTGATTATTTTCCCACCTCTACTTTGACTAGTGCCTCATACATTTTATCTTTCTTTAGCCTAGTCAGTATTTTTATAGCTCTCCATAGAATTTTCTCAGGAAATCCAATCTTCTTGTTCTCAATGTAAATATACTGGGAATAAAATAAACCCAACAGTGTGTCTGTGGATAGCTGGTTAATAGGAATCTATGATAATATTTTTGGAAAGGAATTTGAATTGTATTTGTATTTAGAATGTATACTTTTCCTAGTTATCTAAGTAAATTTTAGAAATGCTTGCTCACTATCAGTATATATAAAATAGTGTAGGAGTTTTCTTGAACTCAATTCCTTTCCGTTGACATTGACATCAACAATGTAATATCTTGGATATTAAGATCTACAAACTAAATTTTTGAACAAAATGATTGAGGAGGTCATTGAAAATTAAAAGATATGATCAAACCAATATTGCAGAAATAGGCAAAGTTGTGTCCTGAAGGGGCCATAAACAGATATTTGGCAAACAGGTATTCAGTAAACTAATTGAAATTGTGATAAGCACGATGTAAAAACACGCAGCCTGTTCTGAGAGTAAGAACAGAACTCTCCCTAATTTGCTGTCAGCAAACCATGAGTCATTTTCAAAGTAACCATCATTCACTTTTATTTTTGAATAAACTTAAAAGTAAGCCTGGAGTCTTTGCTAAGTTGGTTTAAAAAAGTGTAATATCTTTACTGGTTCTCAACTAGGATAATTTCCAAATTTAATGGAGAGCTAGTATTATATAGCTCTGGTTCATAGTTTTGGGGTTTTGTTTTTGGTATATGTGTTTTCCTTATTCAGCAATAACATGCAGACTTGAAGTCAATTCACATTGTGTATATTCAGATTTATGTAATAAAATACTAATTTTAATCAATTAAAGTATATCCATTAATAGTATTACAATGTACCAAAAATACAATTAACTATTTTTAAGTGCCAAATTTATAATTTTCTATATGTTTGTTTTTACTTTGAGGAGAAAAGACTAACTTTTTAATAGTCCTAGTCTGACTCATCAGTCTAACTTTATTGTTAATAGCAAAGGTTGGAAAACAATAAAATAATAAGTTCTCCTGAATTATGTCTGGGATTTAGACTCTGAGTTCATGCAAGACACTTATATTTTGAAATTTAGATGTAATGTTATATAGCTTACTCCTAACTTGATGGTCCAACATAAACATTTATTGATATATTGTGCTTAGGGTGAGAAATGAGAATTACTGTTTTGTTCAGGCACAATGGGAAAAAGGAATAAATACCAAAAATGTGTGTGAAATTAATTCTAAAATTTTACATATTACTATGTTCCCTTACTGAGAAGAGTCCTAGGTTCTATGATTCCCAAACTGAATATTTACAAAATCTATAAGGAAGTATCAACAACAGATTTATGAATGTACATTTTCCTTTGACAAATTAAGAATAACATTAAAATATCAGGTATTTCATGTGGACAGATGTAAAACTTATCAATTTTCTTAGTTTATAAAATTTTGACATCAGGACTCTGGGAAAACTGTTTTCCAAAATATATTTTAACTCCCTTGTAACTCTTCACATATAAACTTCATAAGGTAATGATATGGGTATGCCAAATATTTTCATACAGTAGTGATTAGTTAGCAAAATATTCTCAATCTCTTTATTTACAACTCCATTATTCCATTTATAGTGACGTTAACATTATCAAATTGTAAACATCTTCCTAGTTAAACGAAATTAAATGTTTAAATATATGCACATTCATTCTTCATATTTTGTTCTTTGTAGTTTAACCATTCTATAGGAGTATCTAAGTCTCAAGCTCTAGTATCTAGGATAAATCATAAAACTAAAAGTCAGAACTGGAATCTGAAATCCAGGATGCTTTTGTTATTCATTCAAGATAAGAACTTGACAAATCACTTCCCCTTTTTATCATCTGTTTTTCTCACCCATAAAATGAATCGTTGGCCTGGTTCAATGATTTTTATTTTCAGTAACAGAATCCTCTTGTCAGACAAAATCTTATGCATAATCTCAACATGTATGAAATAGATATAATAATGGAACTTTTCTTACAGAAGCAGCAATGAGAGATGAGGGCAATGGGTTGGGGTTGGGGAATGTTAGAGCCCACCCCTAAATGCTGGCCCTCACCTTCCCACACAATGTAATGAAAATGATTCTAGACTACATCAAATAATGTCTCAAATTCCATGGACCACATTTTGAAAATTATGTAATTATATAAGTATTATGTTTTTTAAGTCCAAAATAATATAATTCTCAATTTAACAAATTTAGATTTGTTAAAGCGCTGAAAATTCTATTATCTACATTAAAAGAAATAATACATTAAAATATAAGAAGGTTTCATTCTATGCTAAGAAGGATTTGAAGGTAAAAGGCCCACATTTCATACTAAAGCCATACTTAAGTATCCCAGCTCTATAACACCGAATAGTCATATCTAGGAAATGAATAAATTGGTAAAACTTCAAATAACTCTTCAATATTCAGAAAATTGCAAAAATCTTTTAGTTAAATTTAAATTATCTTATCCATTTTCATACTTTACTGGGGAGATGAGAAAAAATGAATTCGGCCAGGGGGAATGGAGGGGTAAATTTAAAAGCAGAATGTGATTACTTTCCAGGTTTGGTTATCAGAAAGTAAACACTTCTATCAGCACACACATATACAATTATTGGACTCTTACAGTCATACTGTCTAGCAATAGAAAATGAGGCAGAAGAGAGCATGTTCTACAAAAGTTAATTGCTGAGGAAAAGAACAGCCAAATTCTTTACATGGGTCCATTTTCTTGGCCAGTTATTGAAATGGGTTTGATGGTTATGAGGTAAGAGTAATGGGTTTTCATTGTGTCTAATTTCTGATGTCCTTTATGAGCATGAATTCTCTAACAACCTAAAATTAAGGAAATGAATAAAAGCAAGCTTTTAATAACCCCAAAAGGACCCAGAGTGAAATTGTCCCAGCAGTTACCTTATATAGACTCAGTGACACAGTTCCCTTTTTTGTATTACTGATTACAGATCATTACTTTCCAACTGTCATGTACAGAGACCTACTTTATAACACTTCAGGGAGGTTAATGTACTAGATCTTGAAGTGTCTTTCTGGAATATAAAGTGACTTGTAGTTTTCTTCTAGCAGCACTGTTAACTCTTGTGTCGCTTTTAGGTCCATGGGGCCGATGCATGGGAGATGAATGTGGTCCAGGAGGTATTCAGACCCGGGCTGTGTGGTGCGCTCATGTGGAAGGATGGACAACATTACATACAAACTGTAAGCAGGCCGAGAGACCCAATAACCAGCAAAATTGTTTCAAAGTTTGTGACTGGCACAAAGAGTTGTACGACTGGAGACTGGGACCATGGAATCAATGTCAGCCCGTGATTTCCAAAAGCCTGGAGAAACCCCTTGAGTGCATTAAGGGGGAAGAAGGCATTCAAGTGAGAGAAATAACGTGCATCCAGAAAGAGAAAGACATTCCTGCGGAGGATATCATTTGTGAGTACTTTGAGCCCAAGCCTCTCCTGGAGCAGGCCTGCCTCATCCCCTGCCAGCAGGATTGCATTGTGTCTGAGTTTTCTGCCTGGTCAGAGTGCTCCAAGACCTTGTGGCAGCGGGCTCCAGCACCGGACCCGGCATGTAGTGGCACCCCCACAGTTTGGAGGCTCTGGCTGTCCAAACCTGACAGAGTTTCAGGTGTGCCAGTCCAGTCCATGTGAAGCTGAAGAGAGCATGTATAGCCTGCATGTGGGGCCCTGGAGCACATGCTCGATGCCCCACTTAAGACAAGTAAGACAAGCAAGGAGACGTGGGAAGAATAAAGACAGGGAAAAGGACCGAGGAAAAGGGGTGAAGGATCCAGAGGCCCATGAACTTATTAAGAAGAAGAGAAATAGAAACAGACAGAATCGACAAGAGAACAAATATTGGGACATCCAGATTGGATATCAGACCAGAGAGGTTACCTGTATGAACAAGACGGGGAAAGTTGCTGATGTGAGGTAATGTTTTATTACATGTCTCTGTCAACAGCATGGGCTAGAGAGTACTTCAGATATGTTGTACTAACCGCCAGAATTCACATGCTCACAGCCTAGTATGTACTACTCCCAAGTGTGACATTTTCTACTTTAAGGCATTTAAACTTTGTGGGTTTCCTGACATTATTTCTATTTGCTCATGTTTAGGTATTCTACTACTAGAGTTAAATTCAATTTTCTTGTCAAAATCTAGAGCATGAGCGATTCTCCGTGAGATGATACTGCTTCTTTAGGTCAATAGTGCTGTTTGTAACTGTAATGGGAAAGAAAAAAAAAATCTTACTTCGAAGCTGGAGTTCTGGGATTTTTTAATTTAAATACTTATTTTACTGAAAATAAGACATATTTGTAATCTCTCCAAGTTTATAGCATTTTCAAAATTACTTTATAAACAGAATCTAAACAACTACCCAGGGAGCTATACCTAAAAATAATTTTCTTTTACATTTTATAAAATAGAATAACTCTCCCCAGAGATGAACGGGGAACCAGCAGAAATTAAGGTAAGTAGATAATATTTAATCATGAGTTGCCTACTTTAGAAATTATGTAATTAATTGACTATATTTTCTAGGCAGAAATTATTGGTCAAGTTATCTCTGAGTAAATAATGACTGTCATGGAAGACTCTCATGCGTGATTTATTTGTTGTGAAATTATTTATTGAGGCTTATTTATTGAGGATTATCTAAAGTGTGTAATATTCTCTGGATATTCTATATTTGCTCTTGGAAAGCCATCTGGGAGTGGCTTCTGTGGGTCATTTGCATAATTGCTTTTTCTGACATATTTATGCAGTTATGATTTGGATGGAACTAAGAACTTATGATAACATCACTCAAATTTTATATCATATATATTGTGGAAATGACATTGAAAATGTCATCTATTTCATCACACGTCTGTTCTCTTAATTAAAAACACATAAGACATATTTTACTGAAATCTCAACCCTCGCTTCTAGTGAGCAGCTGGAGGTTTCCTTATGGCCCCTGGAAATCTTGTAACATCACATTTTCCTGTTTACTTTGGGAACGTAAATAGGACTGTGTGTTGTTTACTAACATACCCTACTGGCTACATCTTATTCTCACCCTTATTTTTCTTCATTCATTCTTGTGTAGTGATTTTGCTATCTATGGATTTGAAAGCTTGTTAAAAATCTGTTTAGTGTAGAATATAGATTAAGAAAATGAGTAAAACAACTGACTTATCTGTCTAAGACAATAATTTCTCTCATTATACCATTGTTCTGGTCACTTTCTTTAAGATATTTGCTACTCCCTGCCCTCTTTGGATTCACACAGTTATATTTTCTCTCAGCCATATGGTAATTTACTGTTTGTTCATTCTGGTGTCATGAGTTTAATTTCTGGTCTTGCTAATAACTGCTGTTATCCTGCCTTCATTCTCCAGTTTCCTTAAACTCCTTAATTATATGTATGTATGTATGTATTTGCCTCTGATTCTGCATCATGTCATGTGTATTTTCAATTCAATTCAATCTCTGTTTTATTCTTTTCTGACTACCCTGATTCTGCTGATTTCTCAATCTCTTTTCCTGAAGTATTACATTTATATTAGTTACTTGACTCCCACCAAGTAATTGAATGAGCCCCAAGGCAAGTTGAGTTGGGTTAACATTTAATTTAATGTTGAAAACTAAATTAAAAGTGTGATTAGGATAGTACCTACCCCTGCATAGAGTGTAATATATCCATTTGGTTGTTTTAAATAAGCAAATATATTTTTTAAAAACTGGATTATTTGTCAGGTACTTATATTCTATTAGAAATACTATATCTAACTATGCTAATAAAATGATAGTTGCATGTATGTCATAACTTATTAGGGCATAGGTTAAACATTATGTTAAATAAGTTTCTTAATATTTAATCTTATTTAAGAATTATATATAAGAATATAGATGAATAAATATAATTAGGAAAGTTTAAGTCTTAGTAAAGAAGAGACAAAAATCAGGTAGTTTGACTTAAATTTTGCTGAAACATTATTTCATATCAGTGAAGCTAATAAAATTAAGAGTATATGGATAACAGCATCAAAACACAGGCCACAGATCATGGACTTGGTGATTAAATTTAAAGTGTTTCATATTATATCAAATTCAGAAATAATTTTATAATGTAAGAGGATAAAAAATTCATTTAATAAGGCTAAAATATTACAATAACTGAATGAATTTAGCTAATTAAAGAATATTGGAGAAGCAGTTTATAGGCAAACAAAAATAAGTTTAGTAGAACCTGTTAGAACTTCCAAGTTAAAGAAGATAGATTTGCCCTGCTTTCTGCTTTCCAAGACTGAAATCAATAAGAATGAAAAATCCAAATAAAAGTCCATTCTTTTAGGGTAATAGAAAACAGTCACAACCCCAAACGACAACTAACAGAGAACACTCGGGGGAACATAGTAAAATTAGATGTAACTGAGAGAGGAAACCAAGAGCGGCATTATGTCTTTGCAGCTTTCTTGAACTGAAAATCTCTGAGTAGCCTGAATTTTCTGAGGGACCAACCCAATGGCACTACCTTAGTATGGCTTGGTCGATGTTAGTGGAAAGGCTGCCGAAGCATCTTTGAATTCTGTTTGAAAATAGAAAGGCATAATTGATAATTGGCAGGACTGAACAAGGAAACTCACTATTGCTGTCAGTAAAAGACTATCAGTTCGATGGGCTGAAGTATTAAAGTTTTGATGAGCATTGGAAATGAATTCTAAATCACTACACACACACCATCTACACAGTGGGCTTTCCTGTGAACCAGTGAGTTTCAGCCAAGCATTGGTATGAAAGTATGGGCAAAGAATTCTCCAAGAAACTAAAGATAATAAAGGAAGTATGGATTTTTATGAACCAAATACAAAGAATTTCCAAATACAAAGAATTTTCAAAGAAAAGTTGAATGAGCTTAAAAGTCATTTGGCAGAGCTCACAAAAGACATGAAGGAGAATTCCAAAACAAGAAAAGAAATAAAATTCTCAATAGAAGAAACAAAAAGTGGGAAGCTATTCTGTGATAAGAAGAGTCAACGATATAGAGAACAATTTGAAAACAAGTGAACTATAGGTTTTAAAAAAGATGATGGATATAGAAACAAAGGAAATCACTATCTGAAATTCTGATATTACTGAAGATAGAACCAGGAAAAATAGAATAGACAAAGCGAAAACACAAAATATTTAAAAGACTTCCCTGGAATTAAGGAAGACTTTAATTCACAGATTGAAATTGCACAGAGCCAGTATTCTGCTAGAAGAGGCTAAAAGTGTCCTAATGGAAGAACGGAAGTAGAACAATTTTTACATAGATAGACATAGAGACATCAAATTGAAAGCCAGAACAATACTCATTTCTCAAACACTAGAAACATCTTTTTTAAGTTAAAAATAAGACATGACAGCACATTCTCCACTGTTAGTTTACAATGATCTGTAAGTACTAGCCGGTGTAGTTGAAAGGAGAAAGAAATGAAAATGGAAATCAGATGGAAAAGTGAAGATTTTTTTTCCAAATATTATCGAAAACTCAAGATAATCAGTTAAAAATATATTATAGTCTATGGCCATGCCACCCTGAACAAGCCTGATCCCTTCTGATCTCGGAAGCTAAGCAGGGTCAGGCCTGGTTAGTACTTGGATGGGAGACCACCTAGGAGGACCAGGTGCTGTAGGCATAAAAAATTAAAAAATAATAATAAATAAGAGATTGTAAGCTGACAAATTCCTTGCAATCTGTGATGTCAACCAAGGGTTGCCTCGCCTAAAAAAAAATAAAATAATAAAATAAAATAAATAATACAAATATATTATAAAAAGTAAGGTAACTCAACAGTGTGGATGGACACGAAGGTAATACCCCAAGTACAATATATCCCCTGGATGCAAACAATTTGCTTAACATTATAATGGAAAAAGATTAGAATATTTTATTTACATTAGTAAAAAAAAAATCTGAAATAAGCCTAACTATAAAAGTTCTGCACATAATACTAGACTTGGAAAAGTAAAAAAGTAAATATGTGTACATTAAGTTAATATACCAATTGTTCCTACATTGTTCCTGTAAAATTACCAAAGGAAAAATAAGTACATTATACAAGCCATGAAAATTCTAAAAAATTAAAGGAAAAGGAAAAGACTAATGTCACAAGAAAATTAAATTTACTAATTTCATGAATAATAGTAACAATTTTATGTTAGTGCATGAATAATCATATCTAACAAATAGATTCTAGAAAAAAAGATCCCTAAAACCTTAAAATACATTTCCAATCTGAAGGAACCTTTTCAGTTTGGGGAAAATTAACTTGTTTTTGTTTATGGGGCAATTGCTTTGTCATGTAAAGGAATAATAAGAAAAAAATTGCATCACTTTGTCAATTGTTATACCAGAACAAGTCGAGGTGTCATTCAATACTTAAAAACTGTTTTCTTTTTAAATACTAGAAGAAAAGATAGAATGTTTAAAGCCTTAAAATAGGGAAAGACACATTAGACTGCAGTTTGCAGAGATCATATAGGAAAAGGCTGATATATTCGATCTTATTTTTTAAGGAAAATTTTCCCAGGAAAATATTCGCAAGGTTAAACCCAAGTATCAAACGGAGAAAAAAAAATACATGCAGTACATATAATTGACAAAGAACTAATTTTCTCAGCACATAAGAACTCCTACAAATCATTAAGAAAAAGGACCAGAATCTAATATAAAAATCAGCAAAAGTTTAAGAGAATGAAAAGACAAGCATTTGAAAAAAACAAACAAACAAACAGCTCAATTCGAAAACGAACCAAAGACTTTGACACCTCGCCAAAGAAGATATGCAAATTACAAATAAGCATATGAAAAGACATTCCCCATCATATGTTATCAGGGAAATGCAAATTAAAGCAAAAATGAGGTATCACCAAAATACCTATTAGAATGGCCAAATCCAAAACAAAGACAACACCACATGCTGGTGAGGATGTGGAACAATAGGAACTCTCCTACATTGCTGGTGGGAATGCAACATGGTACAGCCAGTTCAGAAGACAGTTTGGCTGTTTCTTTCAAAACCAGACATACTCTTACCATCTGATCCAGCAATCACGCTCCTTGATATTTACCCAAAGGACTTGAAAAACAAAACTCTATGCATGGTTGTTTGTTATAGCCTTATTCATAACTGCCAAAACTTGAGGCGGTAGGTGAATGGATAAATAAATGCTGATGCACCTGGACAATGGAATGTTATTCAGTGCTAGAAACGAATGCGCTCTCAAGCCGTGAAAAGACATGGAGGAAACTTAAATGCATATTACTAAGTAAAAGAAACCAATCTGAAAAAGCTACGTACTGAATGATTCCAATTATATGACATTCTAGAAAAGACAAACTATGGAGACAATAAAAAAGTAAGTATTGCCAGGTTTAGGAGGAGAGATAAATAAGGGGAACACAGAGGATATTTAGGGTAGTGAAAATACTCTATATGATATTATAACGCTGGATATATGATATCATGCTTTTGTTCAGATCCATAGAACAACCATAACAAAGAGTGAATTATAATGTCAGCTATGGACTTTGAGTGATTATGGCACGTGAACGTAGATTTATCTTTAGTAAAAAAAAAAAAAAAATGTGTCATTCTCATGATGATGCTGACAATGGGGGAGCCTGTGCATGTGTCCGGGCAGGGGTTATGGGAAATCTCCATATCTTCCTCTCACTTTTGTTATAAACCTACAACTTCTCTAATTTTTTTTAAAGTCATAGTAAAAAATCTGGGTAAAACATGAAGGGGAGAATAGTCTAGCAACCTCTAGAAATACTGACATGTTGGAGCATTTTTCTATCATTTTATTATCAGTTTTATTTTACCTTTTCAATCTCTGTATAAATTCAGCCTTAGATTTCAGATAGTAATGGATAATGCTCAAGTGGCTTTCTGATTTTTTTCTAAACTCATGTTTTTCTGATATACTCTTTCAACTTCAAAATTAAATCTGTTAAGCATAAAATTGTATTACTTCTCAACAGTCAATCTCTTTATGGCCAATTCCTGTTTCACCTTGGAATACTAGTTGTTAAGTCCTCCATTCTATTTTAGGATTGCTTTCTAGAATGGAGATATAAAAGTTGAATGTAAAACTACTAGCTTTACAACAGTTTGAAAACTTCCTGAATCAATAAAAGAGAAATTTAAGTAATGGATGAATAGGGGAAATGAGCACCAAATAAGAATAGGGAAACCTATACCCTCATGGCTACACAATGTTGAAGTCATTTAAATGCTCAGGGACTCAATATTCCCAACCATAAACCGTGGGTGGATGGAGAAGGGCAGGGATGTTCAAGAGAAGGGTGGAGCAATGAAATCTCTAAAAACCTCCCAAGTTTTGTGATTCCAGTGACCTCTAGACAAAAACCATGCATAAAAGAATGGATATAAAATCCTAGATATCTTTCATGACAGAAAGTTCATTATTTTTCAACATGTTCCACAAATCAGTTCATACTGAAACATGGAGACACATTTGTACGTAGTGTATATAGAATAAGACAGCTTTCAGTCTTGAAAGTAACTTCAAGGTTTGCATGCAGTGCATGGGCTGCATGGTTCCTGAGGGCCCATTTCTACATGATGACTTTGTGAATCAGTGAAATTGCAAATCTAATTCTAACCTTACCAAAAAAGAAGGGAGTAAATTGCCTATTTAAAGTAATACTGACTATTTTTAGGTTACTCAGAATCCATTTATAAAATTACTACTTTCATGCATAAATATAGTAGGCTTTTAGATTTAAAAACTTTCTGTAATACCCAAAGTGTCAATTTGCCTGCCAAGACACTCATCATCATTTCTTTATGCGCTTACCTCAGCTGCATGCTGGCCATATCTGACTAAAAAAAAAAGTAGAGTAAATATGCCACAATCTTTTGTGGATGTATGTAGCTGACAAGAGAACTTTTACTTCTCTCAACATGTAGAGCTAACTGGGCAGATTCCCTTAGAGAGTTGCTCTCACCCTTTCCAGATCCAGCTTTTCTACCTGGCGGCTGATCTCTGAGTATTAATCATTAATAACAATAATTAATATTAATAACAGTAATAAGCTTTCTAGTTCTTTTCTCTTGGTTAGATTCTACCTATGGGAGGCAGCAGGATATCAGAAGATGGGAAGAGAGGGAATTGGGGGTGTTTCTTTCTATCTTCTTGGATCAGCAGTGGCGACATTCTTCTCACAAAAGGCCTCTATCCAGCAGCTCTCTCCTATAGCTCCAGGCCCATCTCAGGTAAATTCCTTTCTCTTGGCCACTTTATCACTCTAGGGTGACCATGTTCCCATAGTTGCTAGCCCCAGGTTTCTTCATCATCCCTTGATGATTTCTCTTGACACTGCCCACGCTTTTAATAATCCTTTCATTAACTCTTCTGATTTTGAGTTTGCAATTTGCTTTCTGCTAACCCTGATAAATATAATTGATGTATACTAGAGTACAGTGTTAGAGCCAGGGAACTACTTCTATGTCATTGCTGTTTTACTTAACTAATTAATTAACTCAGTATTTCTTAATTTACTTTTTTTTGTTCAAAAAGTACGAGACATTGAGACATTCTGGTCTATTTTTCATGTTTTTACATCTTGAAACCACTATTGATGGCGGTAAACTAAAGACTAACATTGTCAGTATATACTTATAAACTTCTATCAAATTCAGAAATGTCGATGTGGCCACCAAGGTCACTTCCCACATCCTAAGGAACAACTGTCTCCTTATGCTTAGGATATCTACACCTCTCTCTTTTAACTCTAAGGAGTATTTTTGGTTTTAATTATGATCCTATCATGGGACAACTGAACAAAAGAGAGCTCTTAGGTAGCATTTAAGACATGTTTAAATTAGCATTTAGGACTAGGGACTAACCTTAAGCCACATTGTAGATATTACTGCCTAATCCTCCGTCACAATAAACTTGAAAGTCGATTTCGGCTCCCTTACTTTTCCTCAGAGCCTTATTAATATTTTCCATTTGATTGTTCTAAGTTTAGCTTTCTTCCTTGAGCTGGTGTGACAGCAAGTTTCCTTGAGAAACTTCCTTGAGCTGGCACTTTCTAGAGCAGCCTGGCCACCGAGTGGAGCAGTGACCTTGGCAGCAGCTGTGATCTTAGCCATTGTTTTCATTTATTTGCTGGAATTGCTTTATGTGAGTAGTATTGAGTCTCCCTCTGACCGGAATGTAACAAGAACGGTTTTTAAATGAGAGGAAATATGTTCAAAAGGGGAAAAGTCCACATAGGATAATGAATTTAATAATCATTAATGTGCTATTTGTAGAAACTAATCAAGAAATGCTCACTTTTTTAGAGTCTACTAACATTTGTGTTAGTAATTTTATGTATTTTATGTTATTTCCTTATTGAAATTGTTGCTTATATATTGGAAATTATTTTAGACCTCTACTCACACACTTTCACCTTCCTAAGTTCTTTATTTCTCTAATCTTGTATCATTTTATTATAGAATGTTTATTTAGCTTTTTCTCAGACATTTCTTTGACAGATATTTTTTCTCTATTTAGTACAATTATGTGGTCAATGATACTAGATTTTAGAAGTACGTAGTCATGGAAAATTTGTTTGGGTAGTATTTACCAGGATAGCAACTGAATTTTAAATAAAATAACTGTGCTGTGCTTAATACAAGAAGCCATTATACTGAAAAGATCTTGGGATACTGGTACAATCATGTGTAGTATAGAGTACTGGAACAAACAAAGCAGGTTTTTGATAAGGAAAAATAAATTATGCCTACTGATTGTCAAGATTACATTAATTCTTCTCTATGGTGTTATAAAAAAATAAAGTTTTCAAAAAGCTACTAATAGATGTAAGTCAGACCACAAATTGACATATATATATAAATACATATATATATTAATATGTATATATATACATATATATACATATATATACACATACATACTCCTGTTGATATATGGATAAGAATAGAGATAGTAAAAGAGATATATAGTCTAATTCAAGAATAATAACTATGAATTTGTCAGGAAATATTTTTAATAGCATAAAATTTGAGTTTCACACTTTTGGATTTCACACAAAGTATGGTATTTGATACATTTTGGAATTCATGCAGGTTTTCAAAATTTTTTAAATAAAAGATGCAAAAGATGCAGTTCTTTGATAGGTTCTAATCTATCAAGGATCCTGTATAGTAAAAAAAAAAAATAGGTGAACAAGAATATAATGGTTACCATATAGTTCCAGCTGAATGTAAAACATTGTTCCTGCTCTTGCTATCTTTAATTTTATACATTAGAGTCAGGAGAGAAAAATAAAAAGTGGAAAAAATGAGTAAAAATACCTTAAATTACTGTAACTTTACACAGACCCAGATATTATGTGTCCTTAATGTGGTGTATAATACATACATCATGGCTGGTAAAAAAATTACTTGATGTAAGGTTAAATCTAAGATAAAATGTCCAAAATTTTCAAGAGAAAACTACATTTCTATTGACTAGAGTAATTTTATAAGGCAATAGAATTTTACTAAGTTCCCCCAAAATGGATTGCATTTACCTAAGTGTGGAATGATGGGGAAAATGAGCATTCCGAGGCAAACATGATATATATTTTTTTTAATCTAAGCATAAGAATGGGCAGATTATCTGTAGAGGGCAGTTAAGAAACTGATGTTACTCTAATTAAAGGAGCATGTATATAGTAGTGAATGACTTTAGAAAGAAAGCCTAAAAACCTTAAGCAGAGAAATTTGGGGGAGTTTTCCAATAAGCAGGGATAAAATTATGTTCATAAACAAGAATGGCATGCAGAACGGTTAGATTTTTACTGCCAGGGCTTAGGTCATCTTTATAATCCAAGAATGGAGCAAGGAATGCCTGCATCAGCATGTCAGCACTGAGGATTTTGAGGTCAAACAGACAATACAAGATCAATTTAAGAGCAAATTCAATTTTGGAAATTTCCATTCAACAGTTTGTGCCTTCTGATCTCTGCCTGGTATGAGCCTCCAATTTCCAGAACTCTGACGAATAAGTGACAAAATGCTAGGATGGTCAGGTTAGCTACAATGGGACAGTAAGTAGTATAAAGAGGACAGAAACTTGCCTTTCCTATTTTGATGATCAGTTATTTCATGCTTTTCAAATAACATGCAGACTTTAAACTGGCCATTTTATTTGGGGTCCCACTTCCTCAATAGACCAGAGCCAAGGACACTCTCGTATCACGCCAAACCACTGAAGCTAATTTCCAGCTGTACCTGTTGATAACTTTTCATGAGGATAACTAAGGACTTTCTCCATTCTTTGTTAAACATGTTCACATATATCACTTTTGATCCTTAAAATTATGTGCGCTAGACAAACTTTGCACTGCCCAGGTTTTGCCCTTCCATAAAGGAAGAAAAAGGAATGTGAAAGTGGATCCTTTTTAATAATCACTTCATTCTGCTCATTCCCCACCACCCCCATGTTTATTTCAGAAATGAAATAAAAACTAGGAAAACTGTCAAAAGGTATGACTTAGCTTTTTTTTTTTTCTTTTAGATAACTAATATGAAAGAAGGCCTTCTAATCAAAGCATAGTAGACAATGCAGAATAGTGGTGGATAGGAAAAATGCCCAACTAGCAGAAGGGAAGAGAGGCTCCTGAGGCACAAAATTTAGGGAGACACTCACCTCCAGCATCAGGCCAGTGCTTCCTTCAGTTTTTACTCTAGGCACTTCTTATCCTGACCCTACTCTCACCCGGAGTGAGAAATGGGAGTAAGCTGGCTGATGGGCTGAAGAACCACACATTCTGTTTCTCTAAAAACTGTTTAGCATCTGTATCTATATAGTGTATTCAACAGCTATTTAATGAGCACCTATTATGTGCTTAAGCTTTCATTTGAAACATAAGTTTTAATAACACAGACCTCTATAATCCCTACCTTCTAATTTAGATATTCTATGAATTTAGTAATATTTTAGGAAGCTGCAAGGCACTGGGGGTTAGTTTGAACAGGTACAAAATCATTAATTACTTTTTCTTCAAGTCTAAGTATCTCCCTTTGTGGAAGTCCTTTCAACTCTAAAAGTAAGTAGCTATATGTAAAGCCTTTCAAATGGTACCTATGCTATGGCCTTTGAAATTTCTCTACTCAGTCTAAATTTCACCTAGCTTGTATTTTGTTCCTCTATGGTTATTGGTTATTTAACCTAACAAAATAATTCATACAATATATTCATGATAATAACACATGGCTTGTCGTTGTGTCATTCAAGAGAAATACTGAGTGCAACAATTTTAGTTATTCAAGCAAGTTAAGAGAGATAAGTTAAGGTAGTTGGGTCCCTGGTGTCCGCTAAGAGCTTAGAAACTAAGTCATACTGGACACTAGAGCAATATGTTATGCAATTGATGTATTAGAACACCAGAATCAGACTCAGGCGGCCTAGATTTAAGTCAGAACTCTTCCGCTGCTTTCTTAATTCCAAAATGGGGATAATATTTCTACATTATGTGTATCTTCACAATTATTGTAATATGTGTAAAATTGCTGTGTAAATTTAAGATGGCTGAGTAAAAGTGAATTTTTATTAATAATAAAGAATGACTAAAATAATTAGATGGTTAAGATCATTGAAAACAAAAGGAGAAACGATAAGACATAACTCTTACCTTAGGTTCTTTAAATGTGTCTCAAAGGAGTAGATTTATACTTCATAGGCAGAAAAAACCATTGTATATGTGATTTTACAAATGAATATGAACACCTTTATATTAATGTACCTTAATATAGTAGAGGTAAAACAGTATTAAGAAGATGTGTGTTTACTTCATAAGTATACACATTTTACTATGATTCTGTCTTTCTGCTAAGCTCACAGAATCTTGAGTTCTATTTACACTAACCAGGAAAACTATTTTAAATTCTAGAAGCATTCAAAATTTTATCAATGTTATTTTTAGCTACATACTACTAAATACAAAATAAAATTATCTTCATATAAAAGTTATACAATTGAGATAAAGATTTTTTAAAGTTGTCACATAATTTGTGATATTCAATAAATCAAATACAAATATGTAACAGCCAATGTCATTGAAATAAATATTAGAAATTAATAATACAAATAAATCATAGAAATTTCCATCGTGAAAAAATTACTACATCACATATTTTCATTGCAAAATAGTTTATTGACTTAGTATTTCTAAATTATTTCATCCTTAACTCTTTTCTAACTTGTAAAACACTACATTCAAAACTAAGCTGGATGCAAAGAAACTTTGTTTATAAATTTGTATATTTAAGTGCCAAGGGTTTATATCTGTAGCCACTCTCCATAAAAACGGAATTCTGTGACTTAGTTCAGAACAATGTAGGAGTTTTTTTTATGTAATAAAGGAAATAAAGAGAGAAATGTAAGGTGAACCAAATCTGTGATTAAAATATAAAAATATGAAAATGAAGATTATGTTAGAAATTATGAAGAAATTGTTATTAAGAGTATGTCATAATTATAAACATATAAAGTTTATAAAATATCTTGGGACAAAGAACGGAAAAGATAGAGAGGAACTAAAAGAAATAAATGGAAGGGTTGAAATGAATCAAAACTAGTTTTAATTGAATTTGTCATGATTTGAATGATACAGTGTTGAGAGAAACAGATAATGAATCATGTCATGTAATGTTAATTTTGACAACTATAAGTCAGACTAGGAAACGCTAGGAAACCATCATGAATAATGCATATGCTCTTCTGTGTCATCTTAATTTTAGACTTGCAAATTTGATTTCTGAAACTGTTTGCATTTGAACAACCAAAGCAGGGTGTTGCAAAATAAATCAGCCTGAAAGAAAACATTATTAAATGTGATTTGTGGAGTTTCTTGGTAGGAGTGCACTGGTGACATATTTTTGTATAGTTTCATTTTACTTCCTACTTTCATTATGAAGCTGACAATCTGGAACCCAGGGGAGCCAGAAGAACAAGTGAAGCGGAGAATGAGTTGGGAGTGGAGGCAATTGTCCTATATTATTCTGCACTGATCATCTCTATTAGAAATGACCATATTAGCAATGTCAATTTTTTAAAGTTGGAAATTCATGGATGTCTTTACATATGTAATCTCCTTATAAATATTGTATTTATTATTTCATTAGTATACAAATGCATGATAGTACTACTGCATGTAAATGAAATGAATTAATCTAGGACAGGAACATCAGTGCTATAGGTGTATCACTGGTTAAAAAATAAGTTCTGATGAATTTGTTCTAGAAAATTTATAAAAGGCAAAATGGATAAAATATTTTAGAATTCTAAAATATGCTTTAAAAATACTAATAATGCATCATACTTCAGTAAAACAAAATGATTATTGAACAATCATTGGAATCACAACTTTCCAGTATTTGTAGAAGTATAAAGAATAGAATTGTTAATTACTTAAATACCTAGTTTTCATTCAGAAAGGTTATCACATAACTGGTCAGATGTTTGTTAACCCCATAGTTTGCCATTACCAACTTACTCTCTGGATCTGAGAGAGAAGTAAGAGACGAGAGCCTTGCTCTAAGTTAGAGACGATCAGTAACTGATAGGGACAAGTGTATCAGCAATTTCCAGCTATACATAAGTGGAAATAATGTGAGATAGATACAGATAGGATGATTACAAGATTGTCCCAAGGTTCCGAGAAGACAGCAGAATTTCAGTTACACAATCAGAGAAGATCGTAAATACTGAAACTGATTCACATATTAAGATCACTTGATATTCATATTTCTTTGTGCCTTTCTCCATATTGCCTATATCTTAAAAGTACAAAAGTGAAAGAAACTGTTTTTTATTCATGTGGCTATTTTAAATTAAAAATTCAAGTAAGACTCATAAATCATATCAAGATTTATTTTTTGAAAGTTATTCATTACTAGATATGGCTGCAGAGATTATAGTTGAATCACAAGCATTTGTTGCAGTCATTAGTATTAAAAATTACATTAAAATTTGTATCTGGAAACTTTGAAAATCCAATATATTTCAGTAACAATAAATGAACAAGTTTTTTAAATTTCTTGATCATATTTCTTCACCTTGTGTCCTCTAGCTTACATGTCAATATTGCATAATATAATTATTTTAAAAATATTTATATTTATTACTCTTTATACACAGTGGGAATAGATTTATTTTTCTGTTTATATAAATAATACATTCTTTAAGCTGAGATTATATTAAAATATAAAGTAAAAGCCACATAGAGTTCAACCACACTAAAATAACCATTATTAATATTTATTGGTGATTATACATCATTATGTATCTGTATCATATAATTTTACATAAATTTGATTATATCATGCTAAATGTGAAATCCCCTTACTTGTATCATATTAGCACACATAAAGCACATCTTCACTCCCCCATGGAGTATAAGTTATGTTAACAAGCTGTGTTCATATGAACCTATACATATTGGTTATACATATACATGTATGCATACAACAAACATTTGCCAAGTTTTAAAAATAGATTATATTCTACACATGTTATTTTTTTGCTAAGTGGAACCTCATAAAAACTCTTCCAATTAGTGCACAGTAGCTCTAATCCATTCTTCTTAAATTCTTAAATTCCCTATCGTGTTGATGAGGATTTACTATATTTCTGGTTGTGGCTACCAGGAATCAGCCTGCAATAAATATCTTCATATATATGCTTACGTGAACTGGTATTTTTATTTCTATAGTGTATATTCCCAGGTGTGGGATTGCTGATTAAATTTAATTTTAGAGGATATTTCTAGATGCTTTCCAAAACGATGGTCAACACTTAACATTTTCATTAACAATGTTTAAGAGTACCCTCTTCCTCTCTTTTCTCTGAACAAAAGCTCTTAATTGTTGCCAGTCTCATGCATATCAAGTGATTTTACGTTGTTACTTGAATTTTCATTTCTCTGGGTAGTGAGCCTGAACATTTTATCATTTGTATTCGACTCTCTGAGTTGCCTCTTCCATGCATCTATATATAGAGTAAACAAAAGATGTGTATTTTTCTCTTCTGTCTCTGTTTCTCTTACTAATTTATAAAAGCTCGTGTTATTTTATAGTAATTAAATCTTTGTAATATTCACTTACAGTTATCCGAATTTATCGTTAATCTACTACTGACTAGTAAAAGTACTAAATTTTTAAAACAGCTGATATGTCTATTTTTTTATTACAGCTTCTGCATTTTCAGTTGAGATTAAGGTGGCCTTCCTAGACATTGATTACAAATTTAGTCTCCTAAATTTTCTCAAAAGATTTATATTGTTTTGTGGTTTTTTTTATAATTTTAAATTTACATCTTTTCTTTTTGGACTTCATTTTGGGTATGTGTAAGGCAGGGCTTCAGTTTTTTCTTTACTTTGGATATCTTGCACCATTTTAAATAGGTCATATCTTCCTCATTTATTTGAACTATTGATATCTCAGAGTTAATAGAATCTAATTCTGAATTCTCATCTGACTGATTCGTTTTTTTTTTTTTTATCCCGTACTATACTACATAGGTTTTTCTACAGCAAATGTATAACACATTTTGCTATATTCTAAATGGTAAGTGCTCCTCTTTCTGTTCTTTTTTCTGGTTTTCTATCTGTTGTAACGCCGAGGTCTTTATATCTAATTGTAAGACAAACCATGTTGTGATCTTAACTGAGATAATTTATAAATAATTGTAACTATGAATACCATCAAGACTGCATGATAGTTTTTTTTTTCTTTTCTTGTTTGTGTCATGTTTTTAAATCAAATAATTTTTATATAGATTCTGAATATTTTTTACTGCATTTATTCCTATTTTATAAGTGATCTTTTCTTGCTAATATAAATAGTATTTAACATTTCTGAGTCTTTGTGCTTATTACAAGGGTAAAACTATTGACTTGCATATATCCAGCCACCATCCACATTGCCAATTCTCTTTATAATTCCAAAAAGTTTTTATTAGTGTCTCGAGGCTACCACTTTTCAGAGTATATTATGATAGCATTAACAAAAGAAATTTCTCTCTCAACTTTTCCAATATTTATCTCAATTTTTTCATTTACATTATAATTTTACTTGGATAAATAAAGCAGCTGCAACTTTTTTCCCCAAATACAGTTAACATTCAATATTATTTTATATTAGTTACAGGTGAACAGCAGAGTGGTTAGACATTTATATCTATCTTATGGCGTGATCCCACTAATTAGCCTAGTATTAATTTAATACTATACATGGTTATTACAGTATTGTCATCTTTATTTTCTACACTGTATTTTACATCCCCATGATTATTTTGTAACTACCAATTTGTACTTCTTAATCCCATCTCCTTTTCACCTAGCCTCACAACCCCCCTCCCGTCTGGCAACCATCAGTTTGTTCTCTGTATCTTTGAGTCTGTTTCTGTTTTGTTTATTTTGTTTTTTAGATTCCACAAATAAGTGAGATCATATATACAATAGAATATTACTCGGCCGTAAAAAGAATGCAATCTTACCATTTATGACAACATGGATGGACCTAGAGGGTATTATGCTAAATGAAATAAGTCAGGCAAAGGCAAATACCATATGAAATAATTATTTTTAATTATTAGTATAGAAGAAAATATGTGATAAAACTGAAATCATGTAATAGTAATATAGTATTTGAGTCTTCTTTTATCTTCAGAAGTTCTGTAAATAGTTAGGAAATCTCAAATTTATTCTATGCTCTGGATTGAGATTAATCTATCATAAAAATAATTCAAGGTGGGAGGCTTTATAAGATGGACTGTGTTATGGAATCTACGCAAATCAAATCTTGTTTAAGGAAGTACAAAGTGTTATTAGTTAGAATTCCTGTTCTATTAATTCCCACTGGAATCCAAAGCTGGCAATAAGACCCATGGTCTTCAAATACAATAATATATTCTTCCTTTCAGATTGCTAATTGAAAAGAAACTCTTGATAATGGCAATTTTCAATTAACTCTAGATCTCTTAAATACCCCATTACTTAAACAAGAGTAAGCTAAGCATTGAAACAAAACATTATGTTTAATTTTCCCTTATCCTAGTTCACTTCCTAATTAGATCAGACTAACATATAACTAAGGGTATTTAATGTAACAACAAAGAAATTAGTGATTGCTGATATTCTGTGATAGTGTGAAGTATTGATGTCAGTTGCCAATAATAAAAATGTTAGAAATTTATCTGTTTCATATCACCCTTAATATTCATATGATATAATTACAATCTGTCTACTTCCAATAAGGATTTTGGGGTGGCTTATAATAAAAAAAAAGTTAAATAAATGAACAAAAAAGTAAATGTAATATGTTGAAAGAGCAGAAGGAAGATATATGAAGTTTTAAAATCACATTGGGAGGTTGCTATAGCAATTGAAAACAAAACAGATTAGTAGAAAAAATGAAACATAGTTTGTGTTTTAAAATGTGTGTGTGTGTGTGTTGTGCATATACTAGTTTCTTCTGTCAGCTACTGGTAAATGTTGAGAGCACAAGTCTGTACAATCATTCTATAAACCTATTCAAGAGGGATCAAAGTCGTATGGACTGGTAGAAAGTTTTTTTTGGCTAGAGGAAATTATGGCTTCATAGAATGGCTTGCCTAGATACATCTGCATAAACGTATAGTTATTTTGCAAAGCACTACTGTATCATCACTGTGAGATTCTAAAAATATTGCTTGTGTTTTTTTTATGAGTCTCCTTGAAGAATAAGATAATAATTACTTAAAAATAAAAACATTAATTGAATTATTGTTTTAGAAAATAAAAATCAATAACCAGTGAGAATTTACAGCCTTCTTCTGCTCTTTTCATTATTTAATGTTTCCTCTTTACCTTTCTTTTCTAAGAAGAAAAAGGAAAAAAGCTGCAGGAGTGTATTCTCTGAAAAGCAATTAGAGCAACAGAAAAACTAGAGTTTTGAGGGGCCTGTGGGTTAACTGAATAAAAGAATTAACAATTTAAGCAGTGCTGCTGAGAAACACATTTTCTGGATTCCCTTTAATGTGTAAGAAAAATTGAGAAAAGACCGATATTTCAACTGTGGCTATCTTCTTAAATTTTACATTATTCTTGGTTAGGATAAAGCAATGCCCTCCAAAATGTTTTTCTGCCTCACTAGATAGCTTTTGATCAATAATGTCAGACGCATCGTTATTACAGGACATGTGCCTTACTGGTGTTCCCACATGTGCATGTCCTCTCGACTTGATTTTATTGTATTTTCAACTTACTGGGAGGAGAAAGTTGAAATCAGAACACTGTCCATTTTCCTCTTAAAACCATAGAAATTGAGAACTGTGATAATGTGATGAAGGAAGGAGTAGCAAATGTGTTAAAAGTTACTGAGACCAGTAATGTGCCCACACGGGTGCAGAGATATGTATAAAATTAAATTATATAAAAAAAAATAAGGGACTGAAAGAGTTTCTATGTTTAAAGTTTTTTTGTGTCACAAAGGAAGTATGAAATAAGTGGGTAAAATTACAAATTTATTCAATAATAGTACTGCGGTATTAGTAATATACAAGAGTTTAGTGACAGAGAAATGTTTTTTAAAATAAATTTAGGACCCTACTGTACACGGTACAACAAAATGAATACTAGTGACATATTTTTTAAATGTTAAATAGTGGAAGAGAAGAGAAATGGATTCGTGGATGGATTTGCTCCATTAAAGTAATTGAAACAATGGAGGAAATCACAGAGGTCACGATTAGACAATGTGGTGGATAAAACACATTGTGTGAGACCAGACAAATCTGGATTAAATCAGTGTTCTTCCACTTATTTTAGACAGACTATATTTACTGTAATTACACATTACAATTAGAAACTGGCAACTAAAAAGTGGCCAAGAGAAAAAATATGTACTCTTGGGCTAAAGAGGAGATCAAGCAAAAAAAAAAAAAAAAAAAAGAAAGAAAAGAAAAAAAGAAGTAAAAAAAAAGAAAGAAAGCCATTTATAAATTAGAGGAAATGAGTACACTATATGTGAAAATATGTGTTTGGCCAAAGGAATAATTACAGAATTAAGAGACTTTATTACAAAATTAGTATACTAGTCAGTGTTCTTATCTGCAGATAATGGAGTCCACAACAGCTAGTTTAAAAGCAGAAAGGGGTTTATTAGTGACAATAGGCAGAGTGCAGAATTCCTGGGAGAGACCGGGAAACGAGCTTGGATGCTACATAGCCAGAAGAAGTACAGCTGGGAGAATTACCCAGTACCGCCATGTGACAGCTTCAGCAGAGGTCCCATGCCTCCACTCACTACTCAGTGTCCCTCAGGACAAAAGCTGCATTCTAAGTCTATGGTCGTGCTACCCTGAACAAAGCCTGTCTGATCTCAGAAGCTAAGCAGGGTCGGGCCTGGTTAGTACTTGGATGGGAGACCACCTAGGAGGACCAGGTGCTATAAGCATAAAGAAATAATAATAAAAATAAGACCTCTGTCACTGCTCTGTCACTGTTCCGTCACTGTTTGTCATCCATTTAGGATGATCACATCCTGTAAGTTGCATGTAGTTGTACTCTTATCCCTTCCAAGTTGCATACAAAATTTAGTCCATTTGCCTTACAAAATTTAGTCCACGTGTGTAACTCAAGCTGCAGGGCAACCAGAGATATGTGGTCCTCATCCTTTCAGCCTCTTATGTACAAAAAGACTTGCTCCATGGAGATTAGAGTAAAGTGGAATAGTCTGTGATTTTTGCCATGATCGAGCCTCTCCTTTGGACACTCAATATTTACTATACTTTGGTTTCATTGTAATATATCAAATATCATAGTAAACATATGCTATTGAAATTGCACTTTCCCTTTATAAAGGAAAATATATTCACCTTCTCCCCAAAGTTTCATTAGTCATCAAATTCCATCCCTTGATGATCGCTCAGCTATAATCCAAAATCAATCTATCTATGTATCTATATTATCTATCATCTACCAATGATATTATCCACTTACATCATGTCTTATATTTTAAAAAATGGACAATAAGGAGAAAAATAATATTATTATAAATGAATACATAGATACATAATAAAGGAAGAAAGAAATGCTAGCATAGTCTTGGTTTATGTAATTGTTTTTAAGGCCATAGCCGTGAAATGTAACTGAGTTCTTTCAGTGTATATTCAATTTTCCTTTTGCCTTTAGCTAGATTTGCAGCTGTTCAGAAACCTTTATCCAGTTGACTGACTCAAAGCATCAGTGTTCTGTTGGTTTCGGCTTGATAGATCTGCCTTCATAACACCAGACATTGTAGTATCAGGAGGCACCTTTTATTCTGAAACAGAAAACTCTATTCGTTTATGTAAATCAGGACCAATCACCACAGCCAATTAAGTAATACCCTCCCTTGTTTTACTAGTAGACTTAGTGGTAGAAAGAACCAAAACCAACCTGTTGATTGTGTGTCAGCTTTCAAATCACTAGAAATAATGTTTCCTAGTGGAAGCATTCATTATTTGTGAACTAAAACCTCTAGAAGGAAGTCTAGAGTCATGCGAAACAAAATTTTTCAAGTAGATCCTTAGATATAGCTCCCTATCTTATCCTTTGGTTCTTAGAAATATATATTTTGGCTCTGGGAAAAATAGTACCATATATTTGCTGCTGCTTCAGGTAAAACATTCCAATTTTACCCACTATTATTTCCCAGATGGCATCTTAACTGAAACTTCTTTCAATGATTCCATCTTTAATATAGGGCCATTTCCTTCTGGATGATGCAGCGTGTGTTAAAACAAGTGGCTTCCATTATGGTCATTCCATTGCCTTCAATCATTTGCTGTAAAATAAGTAACTGTTCAAAACAGTAGGATTCCATGACTGAATAAGGCATTGAGTAAGTGTTTAGAAGGTGGTGCTGGCAGAAGTGTGGTAAAAAGGAAGACAAATCCACAGCCAAAACAATAGTCTGTTCCAGTGATATCAAACTGCCCCCTCTTCCAGAATTAAAAGCTCGATCTACCAGTGATCACAGATTCTCCCAGATATTGTGGTGGTATACCAGGGGCAAGGTTCTCCACTGCTGATGGTGGGACAGGCACTTAGAACAGTGGTATCCAATTAACTTTAGTGAAGGAACTGCATATTTTGAGCCCATCCAAAATCTTCATCATTGCCAGCCTGTTCACTTTTTCCATGTCCAAGTGTTGAGGTAACTGGAGAAAGAAACTGAGTGACACCCATGGTGGCAGGATTCAGATATAAAGTAAAAGCATGTCTGCACAAAAACCTGAGACTCTCTTTTGTGATTATTCCATGACCCTTAGTTCCACGGATTCATAACAGAGCTGCTGGTGCAAAAGCCTGAATGAACTGGAAGTGCTTTGTTGATTGGTTGGTTTTGTTCTGGGCTTCATTCAAGACCGCCAATTTATTTAGTGTTCTTAGTAAATGGATCAAATCAAAGTGCTAAATATTGTGTGTTTCCTCCATAATCCAAAGAGTTCCCCCAAATACTGTGCCTCTTTCTTAGTGTAAGAGGAGCAAGGTATACAGCAATTTGCCTTCTACCTTGGGTGTCATCTACCTAAGATTGTTGGACCCAAAAAACTCAGTCAAAAAGGTGGAATTCCTTGAATTTATATCTCACCTATTTCCCACTTCTTACATTCAAATGTTTTACCAAAGACTCTAGAGTACTTCCTACTCTTGATTATAAGATTTTATTGGCATACTGTCAATCTTATAGATATCCTATGGAATGATGATATGAACAAAATTCCTGCAGAAAAAAACTATGGCACAGAGAGTTGATGCAACCCTAAGGTTAGATAGTAAAATTGTCCTTTCTCTTCACCATGTGAAAGCAAAGTTGAAATACAAAAAGCCAGTTGGTTAATACAAAGAATTGATCCTCATGAATAATCAAAGAAACACAAAGTAAGACAACAAAGAGTTAACCACTTACCACCTTTCCAGTTTTAAACACTGTATATAAAACTTTTATAATATCAACTTTGGGTTAGGATATGATGAAATGGTATTTATACTCTGCTGATCAGCATATAAATTAAGATTGTCATATTGGAGGATGATCTGGTAATATTATGAAATATACTATTAAAATGTGTCACCCAATAAAGTCACTTCTGATACTTTTCATAGTGACACATTGCCTACATACATTTAAATATGAACATATGTCTAAGGATGTTTATTTTTTGCAGATGTGCGGTGTATCTCTAAGAAACACATATATGATTCAAAAGTAAATATCTTGATACTTGTCTGACAGATTTTGATCCTCATACCCGTGTCAAGAATATAAAAAGTCAAAGCACTGAGAAAGAAAACTTTGTGAAGTAATCTCTTTGAAAAGAGAAGCTGTTCTCTTCATCTGTTCATAGGACTCCTCCATTTTCCAGGGTCTGGGAATCTAGTTCAGTTGTATGTATCGTCTGCTTTAGAGTGGTAGTGCCAGCAAAATACTGCTGTGCCCTGGGAGGCCTACACTTTAGGCCTTACACTATCCGAGGCAATTATGGCAACTGCTGCTTCCTGCAGACTCCATGAACACCATGCTATGGTGAGGAAGAACAGCGTGGGGTCATCCTGCGTGCTATTCAGTAAAGCCACCTGGAGGGGCATGGAACCCAGCAGTAGGAATCTGGTGCCTTTCTCTTAGGCAGTTCAGGATATTATAGTTTGGACCTGAGGTGCTGACATAAAGAACTCAAGGCTAATCAGTAGGCTCTAAGATAGCAGCACTTGAAATGTTAAATGTCCAGTTGAAGCATTTCTATCAATTTGACAATTTGCTAAAGATTTTAGGGTCACAGTTACCTCATCTGTAAAATTGAAGTCAGTTATTATCTTGGATTCCTTTCATGGAGGAGAAAAATTATCTGTCTATCTATCTATCATCTATCTATCATCTATCATCTATCTATCATCTATCTGTCTGTCTGTCATCTATCTATTATCTGTCTGTCTGTCTATATATGCACTTTATGATACTTATGGCCAGTCACAGCAATGCTAAATTGACCTGCCACCTTTAGCACCCTCCTGCGTTTTTATATATTGTTTTGATTCAGGAAGTTTAAAATCTAGTAAATTATATTATTCAATCTATGATTTTATTACATTTGATTATAAATCTAGTATGCATAGTAGCTTTCTGAACAAATAATGAAAAGTAATGCCTACCAAACCATTAAATCAATGATTATAGCAATTAATATTAATGAAATTGATCAATAATATTTATTACCTTGTAAACACTTAATGCGCAGTAATTATTTTCATAAGTAATATAATTGGTTTCTTGCCTGAGTTCACAGTTATCTCTTAATACTAGAATTAATATGCTCTGAAGAATAGCCTTGTTAATCAATTATCATAGACTAGGTAGTATAATAAAATAACATATTGTATTAAAGCCTCCTACCCCAAAATGAAAATCTATATATCTGAGAGTGCCATCTGCATACATTTAATTCATTGTCTTTCTTCTCTAAGATAAAAATTGGATTCATTTCTTTTATTTCATGTTAAATGTTGATTTAGGTAAGTCTTTCCTAACATTAAAAGTAGATTACAATGAAGGAAAATTGTATTTTAACTGATAAATATCTTTTCAAATTCTCTTAGTTTTGAGAAATATATACAGTTAACCTTGAGATTACAAAATACATATATTGGAACATAATGAAGAAAATGATGAGGTAGAAATATGGCCAACAATGGGCAATTTTCCATTAAGTTGAACAAATATTCTAGCAGGAATTCCCATATAATTGTAATGACTTTTCATTTTTTCTATTAATTATAATTTATCTAAAGATGTTGATTTTTCAGGTCCTATTTCTGACTGTCTTGGTTTCTTCCCTGAGCCTTTTGAAGCCTTCGAGGATGCATTATGGAATAGCAAATAGAATTATCTTCTTTTTATATGATTTAGCTTTCCCATTTCTCTCAGTGTAGAAAGAATTAAACAAAGTATTCTTCATCCTACAGACTGTATACTTCAAGTTTATTAGTTTTTGATTAGTGGGTGGTATATTATAAAGAACTATTTCTCAAGGACATTTTATGTCTCCAGTTTTAAGCCTTTTCTCTAGTTTTATTAGGTATAAAATAACCTTTTCTATCTTCACCTGCTATACTGACAATGATTTCTTCCTATTTGCTTCTCTACGTCATTTCGTTTATCAATTGACTGTATGTTGTCTATGTACTGCCCAATATTGAGATGAAATAAACAAATGAATAAATAAAATAGGGCTGTAATATTTGAGGAAGTATAAAGTCCAATAGAGGAGAAAATAGTATCACACATGCAGAAATTAAAGATGAACAAGAGATATTAAATAATCAAGTGTTCTTTCTATGCCAGGTAGATTCCAGAGAAAAAAGTTAATACTGAAAGTTGGATTCAGATATCTTCATACCTGGCATTTTGTAGGAATTAACAGTTTTCAAGTAGTTTTTATGTCAGTTACTTACATGATTCTCATAACTATGATATAAAATAGAAAAGTCCAATTCTGTTGTCCTTAATTTAGAGACTAAGAGAGGATCTCTGATTTGCTCAAAATCACATTACGAAGAAAGGACATGTACACAGACAGGTCTTTTCACACTCTCAGGCCAGTTCCCTTTGACACTATCAAAAAGAAAAAAAAATGGCACCAGAAAATTTAATTAAATCTAACTAAACATTGGCCTGTGATATTTAAAATAAATAAATAAATAAGCTTCTCCAGACGAACTGGGGATGAGCTTCCAGGAGTGCCTCTCAGTAAAGTCCCTTTAGCCCCCTCTCTAAAGCCACACTGCCCTATAATGGATATTCACCTAAAGCCTGCTTCAGTTCTTCCAGAACTTGTCTCTTTTTAGGCAGCTCTTTACATGTTGGACGGTAATGGTATTTAGGAACCTTCTCTGTGTGAAGCAGAATTTCTGCCCGCATTTAAATTTTGCCTAATCTGGACCAGTTGACCCCTTTTTGCCAATCCTGGTAACCCATTATTCTCAGGAACCAGATATGACTCTTCACTAGTAGGCATTTGTCACTACTAAAGTAAGTCTCCTCAATTCTGGGTGTCATTTGCTAATCTAAATTTAATATTTAAAATTTTCCATGTTACATTCAGTATTCAGTAAAGATGTCATGGGTTGGAGCAGGCCTTTGAAAGATTAAGATAGCCAAGGGAATGAAAGAGAACCAGAAGTTTTAGGACATGGAAAGATGTAATCAACACGCCATATTTCCATGAGAAGTTGATAGAAATGGTGCAAAAGGCCTGGAATGTCAGGGTTCTGACTGAATGAAGTGGACTCTAAGCAACCATTGTGGGTTCTTGAGCAGGTGATAAATTGGATAAATATAAATTTGTCAGAAAGTTTACTCTGACAAGGCAATGCGGGGTGGTGTATTTAGGGGCAGAATAAAGAAAAATGGAGTTTATCCTACTCCTGTCAAGACAAAGAATACTTGAGTCAGAATTAAAAGAGTGGAAACAGATCAGAAGATGATTTGGAAAAAATGCTTTGTATAGGGATTTTTGACAACTTGTTGCTAAATTGGCATAGGGGAGAATTGACAATGAAGAATCAGGAAGAATGGGAAAGATATGCAGCAAGTCAGTTGGGAGGAAGAGGTCGAATTTGGTTTAAGAGCTATTATATTTGTGGTAAAATGTCTGTAGTTATTTTGGTTGGAGTCATGGCTATAAATGTTCATCTAAGAGTGAACGTTCAGGGCAAAGAAAAAAGAGACCAGGAAAATGTCCTAGAATTGGTCAAAAGCAAGAAAAAGTGGTATTATTTTATAATAAATGAATTTTTAAAGTATTTTTATGAATTATAAATTACATTTCATGACTATGTTTTATAGTAATTTCAATCGAATGATCACTGGGAACTCAAGATTGTCCAAGGAATGGACAATTGGCCAAGTCAGGTGAATGTTAATGAATCCAAAGTTCTAATCAATATAGAAAAAATTCCAATCATTATTGTGGCCCCAAAGCTTTCTTGTCTTTTACTTCTGTTCCTTAACTTGAGTATATTCAATTTGATTTCTCTCTTTTCCATTTGTCACAAAAGTTATGACAGTTAATCAATATTTGAGTTGATACTTGGTAATCTTTTAAATAATTGATAAGTAATATTGTGATGTATAATAAAAAAATATATGTGGCATTCAGATGACCAAAATTATTTATCACGGATATTGTCTTTGTCCCTAGTCTCTGGCTCACAACTCCCAAAACCCTTGGAATTTTCTAAGTGCTGAGAGTGATAAAGATGTCTTTTATTATGTTAATGAGATGATTTTTGGAAAGTGCCTAAGGATGGGAACTAGTTTCAGTGGTGCCAACCATGTGATTAGAGGGTTGGAACTTTCATTTTCACCCTCCATCCTCCAAAGAGGGGAGAGAAGCTTACGGTTGAATCTATCACCAGTGGTCAATGATTTATCAGTCATGCCTGTATAATGAAGCCTCCGTAAAAACCCTGAAAGGACTGGGTTCGAAGCGCTACCCCTTTGGTGGACACATGGAGGTGCTGGGACAGTGGCATGCCTAGGCCGGACAGGGAAGCACCACGCCCTTTCCCCAGGCCTTGCTCTGTGCATCTCTTCCATCTGACTGTTCCTGAGTTATGTCCTTTTATAATAAACTGGTAATCTAGTAAGTAAAACATTTCTCTGAGTTCTGCGAGCCACTCTAGCAAATTAATTGAACCTGAAGAGGGAATCGTGGGAACCTTTGATTTACCCCGTTGGCCGTAAGTACACGTGACAATTTGGACTTGGGACTGGTGTCTGAACTGGGGTGGAGCAGTCTTGTACACATGAACCGTTAACCTGTAGAATCTGACACTGTCTCCAGGTAGACAGTGTCAGAATCAAGCTGAATTCTCGAACGACTTGCTGTTGTCCATGAATTGTTTATTGGTGCTGGGACCCCTCCCTCTCCAACACACACACATTTGACATTGGGTGCAGAACCCAAAGTAGTACTTAAAATACCCCTGTGGTTATGTTTAACTTCTCTTTTTGTTTAGTCAGAGTTTTAAAAACAGGCAAAAATTCCTAAAGAATGCCTTTGATGATGAAAAGAATTGTCAAAATCAATCATTCCACATAACACCATTTTAAAGTCTGGTAGGTAGTTTTTACCCTATCTCATAAAGCTATCTAGAGTTTTCACATGGGGTAGCTTTAGGATTGTGCCGTGAATCTCCATTATGGTTCACTGCCTAGAACAGCATGGGTGATAAGAAAACAGCTGCATTCAAGCATTTGCTATGTGAAAAGGATGAAAATGTATGTATTGGTTCTTCCAGGGAGGCCTCATTGCTGTTGCAGTTTATCCCATTACTAAATACATGCCGTGCTGATATCCTCACATTCAGCTGTTGACCAGCAACGTGCTCTCAGCTTTAATAGGGAGCATATGATCACTCCAGCTGGCAGGTGACACCATTTGGCAATGTTCCCCAGCAGCTCAACAAAAGATTTTCAAATATCAAAGCAAAGGGAAAGACCTCTGTCTCTACAAAAAAAAAAAAAAAAAAAAAAAAAAAAAAAAAAAAAAAGGCAGTTTGACTGTGCATGCATTTTGCTTCTACAAGAATTATCATTTCTAACTTGCTGAATTCTGTGGAAGGAGAGGGCACACTTAGAAAATGAGATTAGCTCAGAAAATTTGTAATCTGTTAATGTAAATTGATAAGTAAATGGTAAATTACAGAAAATTTCATTTTATGTTTAAAAAGCAATGCAGCTTAAATATAGTGAAAGCTGAGAAATATATATATATTTTAAATATTCCATCTGAAAATATAAACCAATAGGAAATTAGATTAAATTGTGAAAATTTAAGAGTCTTGAATTTTATTGAAGAAAGAGACGAGTCTTGATTTTATTGAAGAAAGAGACCATAAAGATCTTTTAAGAAAAGCTATGGGGCAGAGTAATCTCTACCTGATTAAAGTCATGCAACTCAAGGTGGCGATTTAGGAATATCTCGACTAGGAGCATTTATTATTTACTAACTTGCTACAAATTGGGAACTTAGAAAACCTGGATCATCCTCTTGGTCCATTCACTTTATTTCATTGAAAAAGCAAAAAGCAGATTAATAGAAAAAATAAAAATAAACATATCTAAGCATTATGTTTTTGTGTTAATCTCTTAATATAATTTTAAAATTATATCTGTTTACATGTAAGCATAAGAGGTGGGACTATAGTCCTGACTGTCGGTTGGCTGATGGCTATCAGTACCGTATTAGTCACATGTCAATATGTGTGCAAATGCACCTACCTCAAAAAGCATGCCATTTTTTTTCTGAAAAAGTTAATAGAGTTACAACAATACTCTATATGTGGTTTAAGCCCCATTACCTTTATATTTTGCTGGCCAGTATTAGAACAACCACTTTAATTCTTAGAACAAATTGCCTACTCAAATTAAATGTGTGACTATGTTGTCATAACAGAGCATACAAGCCTATCAATATATTTTGCTTCATACAAACAAAATGGATTTTTTATCTACTCTGAGTACCAAACTGTGTTTGTTCATATTACAAAATTTGGGGGTGCCTTTAATCTATGAAAAGATTTAGGGTAATATCCTTTATATAAAAAAACTTTCTATAACATGAGTGGTGTTATTGAATTCGTTTGTATCTCTTACAGAAAGAAACGTGTTCTTTAATTCAATGAGAATCTCATAGTGTTTATTATAGACCAATTCTACAGATACTAAGAAAGTCATATTGGTATGGATCTTACTTATAGATATGTTAAGTACCAAAATTATTTATATTTCTGAAGAAACATATGAATGCATCACAATCTATAGGCCTCATTAAGAAGCCAGGATTTGAGCTGAGTTTGGGGGTACCACAGATTGGTTGGTTCACAAATCATCCGACTCCATTTGTGTGATGCTTCTCAAGCTATCTATGATGAAGGATCAGGTTATGATCACTGGTTTTCATCTTTGTTTTGTTTTATTTCCTATAGATCCAATAACACAGCCCTACAGTATACTGTATACCTAGTATTAGCTCATGTGCTTGAGTGTTTCAAACTTCAAATTGCTGTAAAAATGCCTCAATACTTACTTTCGATGCCTGCACTTAGCTCATTACACACCCCTCACAGTTGCCTTCATCTATGGACCACGTTTTAACTAGTGCTGCTCTAGTCAGATTTCCTGCACTGCAAAGGCAGAACACTATAACGTACAACAAAGCATTCTAAGTTGCTTGCAGCCACGTTTCTGGATATGGTTTAGACTCCAACAATGTGCAAGAGTTGGGCTTGAATTTGAAACTGGAGTCAGCAGGAAGGGGTAGAAGTATCCATTAGATGGGAAGTTTGTGCTGGAACTGTGACTTCCTGCAGCCTCAAAAGCAGCTTTGTGGATCAGAGAAATGGCAATGTGGTTGTGGGACTGGAAGTTGTCCTGGAAGCTTAGAAGCCTTCTTCTCCAGCCTATCCAATAATTTTATAAACCACCTAATATCTGACAATAGATCCCATTTTGCATGCTCTCGGTTCTTGTTGTCTGTGAGAAGTAGGTCTATACTAGTAAAGATTCACTTGCCAACCATAAATACTGGATGGCTTTGCATTTTGGAGTGATTGGGAGAACTAGCTTTAGATCAGTCTTCTCAAACATCATTATTCATATGGGTCACCTAGGAATGTGGTTAAACACTGGTTCTGATTGAGTAGTGTAGCCTGGTGATCTGAGATTTCACATGTCTGTCAAGCTCCCCGTTAATAGCAAGCATTTGTCCACAGACAGTCTTCGAGAAGTGAATCTCTAGATTAGACTAAGTCTTCAGGAACAACTTTCACCTCCAGTGCCCCAGACAGCAGATGTTAGGCTTCAGTAAGACAATGGGAAACTGTTCTGATCACTTTTATTACTTTCCCTAGATTAGAAACACAGGGCTTATGGTGACATCCAGCCATAACTCTTTTCTTTTTCCTTTTTTCTCTTGTTTGTCTCACTAGAAACAAAAAGAGAAAAACCTTTTATTCATATATCTATACCTGTATGAAGAGAGACAGAAACAGAGACAGAGACAGATTAAATAAACCAGTTCTAAGCAAAGAGGGTTTAAACAGAGGATTTACAGGTGTCACTTTTTTGCCACTTCAATGCAAATATTCAGCCTATCTATTTGTAAGGGACACAGTCACTTATGACATCCTATTTTAAGTCTACAATTTCATCTCCTTCTCATGAGAAGGAAGAATTGTCACGTGGTGCTATTTTGGGGAGGGTGGTTTAGGCCACAAGTGGAGACTTTCCCTGACTGTTAACTACGCCACCTAGATCCTGAGAAAGTTCACTTCCGAGAGAGGCAAAGAGCGGGAAATGGGATTCCAAGCAGCAAATAACATAGTTAAAAGTGGGTAGATAGAACTGGGCTGTTGTCCTCCAGAGGCAGTGAGGAGAGTGGGCAGGATTGCAGGCTCCTGGAGAGGAGGACTGAAAGTTAATTTGGGCTTAGCGACCACCTGAGAGAGAACAGTGGCAGTAGTGACAGATTATGGAAAGCTTTGAGTACCAGAAAGAAAAATTTGGATTTGAGCTTGAGAAAATGAGACTCTTGGGAAGTTTCTGTTTAAGAAGGTAAAGGGTGATAATGGTATTTTGGGAGATTAATTAAGCTACCTTCAGAAAGAAGGTATATTTTCACAAGTGTTATGATTATTAAATGGGCTACGGAATTAATTTTAGAAAAAAAACGAGTTAAAATAAGATTTGTGTGTGTGTGTGAAGTATAACTTAATTATCAAAAATGAAATTTACAGTTTATCAGTTTTAACCTTGACCTGAAATTTAAAAATGTTAAATATACTGACTGGCTAATCATAGTTTAAAACTAACTCTTAGGAATATCTGTGCTTTGTCATTTCTTAATGAAGTTGCTTTAAAGACAATTATTAAAATTTGTTCTACAATTTTTTATTTTTTTCAATATTTATCTGATTACTTTACCTGATACAAGGTTTACTAAGTAATAGTTGGTTTTGTCTCAAAGCCAATCTTTTGTTTTATTCTGTCTTAACCATCTGACATCTTGACCATACCACACAAATGGAAAGGAAACCGTCACAGGGGCCCTCACTTCTTCTCCCAGGTCACCACTGCAGAAGCATAGCCCATGCCTTTGGCTTCCCAGAGGGCCATGAAACCATCATGAACCAAATGTATTGTTCTCCAAAACTCCCTTCCTCTCTTTTAACCCTGTCAACTCTCCATCGAGTTGTATAGTTTCTATGTCCTTTTATAGTTTGTAATAACTAACTCCTTTGAATTCCTGTTGATATTGCCTTAGTTGACATCTTCATAAACTTTTAAGCAGAAAGATCTAGTTACAGTCCCAGTTTTGCTACTTTCTAGAATTGGGTGAAACATTTAGTTTTTTTCCTTATCTTAAAAATATATATATATGAATCTCCACTTTACAGGTAGTTTTGAAGATTACATGAGATATTCCAGGTAAAACTCAACATAATATATGACTCATGGTAGATTTTTATTAAGATCAGGCTCATGTCCATGATCACACTTCTCTCAGCTTGACCAAACCTGGCACATAGTAAGCACTCAATATATGTTTATTATAAATAATGATATAATTATCATCATCATAATAGTCTCCCTGCCTCCAAATTTGTACACTAATATTCAGCCCTTTGAAATCAGATTCTGCATAATACACAATATCGCCTCCCTTTTGCTCTTAATCTTTCAATTGTACTCTCACCCACAGGTGCTTTTCTGGATCTACATAACTGCCCTGGATCTGAACTAGGCTTCAGTTTCACTCATATTTCTGCTGTTAAACACAAATTCCTTACATCGAAGCCAAGGAAGAATCTATATTTCCCCCACCCACCAAAATAAAGGCTATTTTCTTTCAAATCTCTCTTAATTATGTTTATCTCTATCTAACAAATTCTAACATTTTATTTAAAATTTACCACAGTAATCTACTACTTCATATAATCTTCTGTGCTGCCCCAGGCAGAATTTTTTGTTTTCAACTTAATTACCATAATATTGTCTTTGTACTTCTGAAGTAGAAATAGTGGTTTGGTGTATTGGAAAATTACAAGAGAGACAAACTAGAATTGGTGGATGGTTGGATGGATGAATGGATAGACAGACAGACAGACAGATAACATATGTCACATATATTAAAAACTACATAATCATATCACTTAATACTGTCTTCATGTTTGTGCTACCGATTTCTCATATGTAGGACCTATATTGAAAATTGTTAATATTTATTAGGAAAATGTGTTTGTGTGGGGTTTTCCATAATTACTAAGTACAGTTTAGGAGAAGCAGCGCACTTGTAAAGTGCATGGATGGCACAAATCTTGGGCTGTGAAATTATGATACTAGTTGATTTATAATGTGCCAGTAACTTTGGCATCACCCGCAGCTAATTACAAACTGAGATTTACAATCAATTTAAACTGAGAAGAAGATTGGTTAAGAAAAAGTGCTCTGAGTTTAGAAAATCCAAGTTCAATTTCCACTCCACTGTTTACTAGCTCTATGATCTTGAACATATTCCCTAACTTTTGGAGACTCCTTTCCTATAAAATGGAAATAATAATGATACCCACATAAAAGGATTGTTGTGATTGTTAAATGAGGTAATTTGAGTTACATTTTAAATGTAAGTTGTACCAAACCAAATATCATAGACAGAGAAGACAGTTTGGTGGTTATCAGAGGGAAAGCGGGAGCAGGGAAAAAGAAGAGGGTCAAGGAGGTCAAATATATGGCGACGAAAGGAGATTTGACTTTGGGTGGTGAACACACAAAGCAATATACAGATGATATATTATAGAATTGTACACTTGAAACGTATATAATTTTATTAATGTCACCCCAATAAATTTTATATAAATGAAGAGTGAATGAATGAAATGTAAGCTGCAGAAACTTCCAGATACTTAAGACACACAGGACTACCATAGGCCACACAAGGCAGCTCTTGGGCTTGTCTGCTTAGAAGGTTATAAAACAGGAACCAGAACTTATCATTGCTGCATCAGACATTCCTCATCTGGTAGAAACTCTTCTAGAAATCCAAGCAACCCAACTAAGATAGAAAAAGATAAGTTCTGTATCAGACAAGCCGCCTTGACTTAAAAGTCTCATGCCCCACAGTGTTGATATCCCTTGAAACAATCCCATTAGCATAGCTGCAAGGTCCCCCTCCACACACACACACAAAAAAGCCCTGTTTTAACAGTTGCCACATTTAGGGGGGCCCAAAGCTCTAACTGTCTACAGGTATTTATAGTTTTCCCAATGCAGATGGAATTTATCCAAAGGGGCCATTTTATCATAAATAATATGATCTAGTAACGTAGCTGGCATCCCAACTTTTATCATGTTACCAGGGTAACTGTTACTGGAGGCAGTTAACTAATGATCACATTCTTTATAAAAGGTTAAAGGAATTGTTAATCTTCTGCCTGTATATACAATATGAACTTAATACGTGTTACATGGAGGATAACATATGCATGCGTATATGAAAATAATATCATGAAGGATAAGAAGTGCATCTAAGAGGAAATTAAATAGGAAGAATTTTGTAAGAGAGGAGTTATAGAGGTCATGATTTGGACATTATTTTGCCTGATTTTCATGGATAAATTCATAAGTGTAAGAGTGAAAAATTGCTTATCACAGAGAACATTTTGCTTTACGGTTAATGCTGTACCTAATGTATCATAATTCTCAACACATTACTTTTGAGTAAAAATGGAGTTTTAGTCCTCTCCACTGTTTTAAGAAAAACAGAGCTGTCTCACAAGGCCATTTGACCACCACTCTCAGATGATCCTTCCTCCCAGACTTCTTAACTCAGACTCAATGACTTTGCTGCTTTGAGCTCTGTCTCCTAAGAGTGCAATTTTCAAACACATGCCAGTAGAATTAAGAAGATTGAATGTGAGTTGTTACATTAAAATAGACCTGCCTCTCTGTATGTTTGATTATCATAGTTAAATATAGCACCTAAATGACAAGACAGAATTATCAGTGCATTCTTTCATTGGAAAAGATAGCTCCATCATGGCAACAGACTGCCTGTATCTTATAAACATGTACTATTGGTTATTGAGAATGGGCAAAAGTTCAACTAAGAATCAACACAAGGCTATTCAGTTCCAGGAAAACTCCTCAAAGTGCATTTGTCCTTAGTCGTTGGCATCCATAACTTCATCTTCATCTTCCTATGTATACATTACAGTTAAAATTCAACATCCCTCTAATTCAAGAGGGAGTAGATAGAGTTTGAACATAAATCCTTTACTGATAAATAAATATTGCAGCCCCTATTTAGAGTATATCTGTACAGTAATACAGATATAAATAGATATATATTTCTACTGCTTATGATGTATTTAACTAAGATACCCTAATGTATACTGTGTATCAAAGTGTGAACTGGAAAAGTTGATGTATTTGAATTTGACTACATTAAAATTGTAAGTGACAACTAAAGTTTCAAATGATACTAAAAATAATGTTAAGCATATATTAAATTACTTTTCTATTAAAAACAAAATTATATTAAATTAGCCAGGCATGTTTATTTAAATCACTAAACAGAATGGAAATTATCATATGTTAACAGTTCTTGGTTTCCCATTTTCTAAATTAAAACAAGTCTGGAATGAGTGAAATGAACAATATGGGAAACTTAGTTTCAGCTAATTTTGCTTGGTCCCTTTATTTTCTATTTCCTATGAATGGTTTAACAGCTATTACAAAATAGGAGGAAATGCAAATGTTAGCTTTGAGTCTAACTGCTTTTACACATCATAAATGTTGATATATTTTCCATGAAGTTATAATTGCACCTTTAAGTAGAAATAAAAACATCCAAGATGCTTTTGCTCCGGAGACACAGTTCATGACTGCCTGTGAGTCTGTGATGAGAATATCAATGTTCTTTTGCAGCTTTTGCCAGCAAGAGAAGCTGCCAATGACCTTCCAGTCCTGTGTGATCACCACAGAGTGCCAGGTGTCCGAGTGGTCAGAATGGAGCCCCTGCTCAAAAACGTGCCATGATGTGGCATCCCCTAAAGGCACTCGTAGAAGGACACGGACCATCAGGCAGTTCCCTATTGGCAGTGAGAAAGAGTGTCCAGAACTTGAGGAAAAAGAAACCTGTGTGTCTCAAGGAGATGCAGCAGCCCCATGTGCCATGTGAGTAAATAAAGGACGTCAGCCTCTGCTGCCCTGTCTACCCAAATTGCCTATTTGTTCAGCTGTTTAATTCCAACTGAATAGTATTTCGAGAAAGAGTGATTTTTTACAAATTCTAAGTGGAAAAATAAAATAGCTCTTTACAAACACAATTGTAAAAAAAAAAATGATTTTTCTAAATAAAAATTCTAACAAGCTGTATTTCCAAACCTCTTTGAAGGGTCAATTTTCAGCAGCAATTCTCTGCTTCTATATTTTCTGTAATAGGTGTTGGATAATTTTTTCTGTAAAGGGGAAGATAGTAAATCTAATAGACTTTGCGGGCCACATATATCTGTCACAATGACTCAGTTCTGCCATTGGGGCTTTAGACAATACGTAAAAGAAAAATATGAGTGTGGCTATGTTCCAATAAAACTTTACTTACAGGACACAGGTTGGAATGGTCATTGGGTCATACTTTGACCCCATTCTATATAAGGTAATATAAACTTTCAAAGTATAGGTTCTTCCTGCTTATTGAGGAAGTTTATTAAAATGCAATATTGTATGTAATAAATCCTATTGAATAAACTACTACATAAAAATAATACGACTAAGCTCCTTGAGGACAAGGATTATATTTTTTTTTCTTTTAAACCTGAAGCATTTACTACAGGGCCTGATAAATGCCCAATAAATGTTCATTGAACTGAGATAAATATAACTAATTATGAAATATTTGGCAGTATAACCATATTCTTTTGGTTCTTAAAACATATTACTTCAAAGACATAATTATCTTGGCAATAAATACATTTCAGCTTAATTTGAATATAGAATATAAAAACAACTTAGAGAATCTTAGTTTCTCAACAATATACACAAGCTTCACTGAGAGTTTCTCTGAAATATTCTAAACACTTAAGGAACATGTACAGCTTGAACTTCATGAACAAGTGAAGAGGAAAATTATTCTTCCTCATCCTTCTTCTAACAACATACCAATAATAATAACAAAGATAATGATGATTTATTAGATCTTCAATTCTGCAGCATTTTGGAATCATTTACTCTCCTGTGAGGTAACAAGTGACTCAAACCCCAGTGTTTCCTTCCAAAGTCCTCTGCCAGGCCCACTGAATGCGTGTTCCTCTCACATAATAGTCTTGAGAATTTGCACAGTCCCCAGAGTGTATGAGTTTTTCTATTTTTGTCTCAAGCTAGTTGTTTTATTCATAATGCTCTCGGATATTCAAACAATGGGGATCAAATAAATATATATTCTAGTCTCTTTTCCCTCGTTTGGAAAAGGAGCAATTTTATAAGGTGTAACCAATTGATGTTATTGAAAATGTATTCCTTTCACATGACTCCTTAGGATGACCTAAATTAGGACTTCATTCTATTAAAACATAAAATAAAATTTTCATTTTAACTTCCCTAATGAATGACTTGTTTGATTTTACTTCCTCACTTCCCCCACCCTCTCCTTAAGGCGTCAATTATCCATGTTTTTAGAATTGGCCTGCATGCTGTACTTTCTTTATATATATCTGTTAAGAGTGTTATTGCTTGATGCCCCAGTCCTTCACCTCTGCTAAGCCACGAATTCCCACTTATAAAAATGAAAAACGGGCAAGAAAGTCAACTTTACTCTTGTGGAACTTTACCATTGGCAAAGCAAAGCATCTAGATCAGACATCTGAGAGCCCATTTAACCTTTTTTTCTAATTGAGATGAACATTAGCACATCCATTTGTACCTATGCTGGCTGTTAATCTGATTAGTAAGGAAGCATCGTGGTTAAAGTGACACAAAGTGCTTCATGAGCCATTTTTTGTGTGTGCTTTTGCAATATCCATTTTCCTCAAGGGGGAGAAATGCCATCTCTTTCTGTCTTCAATGGCGATGGGAAATGATTGCCTAGGTGTCTCCTCAGAGCCCATGTTGGGCTGACAAGCTCCTGACATTTCTTCCCCATCATAATCTTGATTGGAACTTTAATTTAGAATCACAGATCATCTTTCCTGTGTTCCATTGGTTAGAAACGTCAGCTCTTTTCATTATTTATCAGGGCTCATCAGGGATGCTCACTGCTACAGAAAAATACTCTCGTTCTTGACAATATGTTAAGAGAAAATTCTGAATTGTTATATTTTTTAATCCTAATGCACAATTATAATTTTGGTCCAGTGTGAAGAAGCAATTTTCATGCATTGTATTAAAGGCAAAACAAATGTTTGGGTTGATTGTCAATAAAATGTTTTCTATTTTCAAACTCATTCTCCTTTGTTTATAAGTATCCAGAAAGGGCATGGCTAAGTTCAGCTTAACTGAACATAAAATTTCATGTTTTCAGCATTATGCTCTCTTTTCGTAAAATATTTATAAGCAACTTCCAGTAATTTAACCCCTCTTTAAATGGAGCACTGCTGAGGATCAAGGAGGAGAAACTGAAACTGAATCTGCACCATAGATGGAGTAGTCTACGATTCATGAGGAAATGGTTTTTAGATTTTCTTGTGAAAAAAAAAAAAAAAAAACATGAGAGGAGCAGAGGAGAGTTTTATACAATAAACGTGACTTCCACTGCTGGTGTTTTCTTTATTTAGGTTGGCTGGAGAACCGCGGAGTGGACCGAGTGCCGTGTGGACCCTTTGCTCAGCCAGCAGGACAAGCGGCGAGGCAACCAGACAGCCCTCTGCGGAGGAGGGGTCCAGACCCGAGAGGTGTACTGCGTGCAGACTAACGAACACCTCCTCTCGCCTTACACCCACAAGGACAAAGAAGGTAAATTTTGTTTTCTTCTTAAGGGTCACTTATGGAGACAGAACATGGGATGACCCTGCAGGGATAGATATGCAGCCATTTGGGCATGAATAGCCGTACTCCCGTTCACATTATAACTGATATCCACTATGGTGAATAGTAATCCAATTTTGGTTATTAAAATTTAATCCGATTTCAACTTTGGTCAGTTCTGATTTACTGACAAGTCTCTCATTAAATTTTTTGACTTCAGGCTCTGAGTCAAAATTTGGCAGAAGTAGATTAATTATAATAATAGAATAAAAATTCATCTTGTTAAGTATGCGCAAAGAATACAAATATATATTAAGAAAGCCCAAGTTTTCTCTTCTTTTAAGAAGTAAACCTGCATGTAAAAAATACCTTATTTTGCTGTTTATAATGTGGTTGAGAAATACATTAGTCATAGTATTGAGTGAAATTCTCAGTTTGAATTTAAATGAAATAAATACAGAATAAAATTACAGTAAAAAAAAAGAAATCTTTAACCCAAAGGCGTGACTTTCAAAAAAAACAAAAAACATTTAATTAAACACATCTTAGAATTTTTTTCATTTAAACTCAATATTAGACCAGATATGATAAATGTGCAAAAAGATAAGCGACTCCAAGATTGCCAGGGTCATTTAAATATATTTATTATAATGTATTAATATTATGCTAAAGTTCTAATTGTTATTAAGTTTATATTCAATTAATAGCTTTAAGTCCACACAAATATGAATATTCTTAAGCAATGCTGTAAGCAGACCCTCTTACATTTCCCTCCACCTGAGGGATAGCAGGACTTCTATCATTAATCTGTTAAACATATGCCTTTTAGTTGCCAACAGAATTCCAAAAATTGTGTAAGGTGTTGAGGATAGAAATGTCAATACAAATTTTGTATCAGGGAAGTGCTCAGGGTCAGCACACAAACAAACCAATAGTTATAATTCAATATCGTATGCATTATAAATGAGTTTTAGAATAACTGTAGGGGGATTATAGAACAGGAACCTGCATGGTGGAAGAAAATGGCACTTGAGCTGAATGTTGACACATCTAGTCAAGTGGGCCAAGAATGCAAAAGGGAGTTAATCCAGACAGAGGGAACAGTGTGTATTAAAGCATGCCATTAAAGAATAGCAAATATAAAAGAAATCTTGCCAGAAAAGATGAGTACGTTGTATTTAGCAAGTGGTTTGTATGATAGGTTAGTATTTCTCAGCAAATATATCAGTTGGAAGGGAAACGAATAAGGATAAAGACCCTAGTTGATAATAGCAAACAAAGACAAAAAAAAAAAATTCAGAGAATAAATCTGATCAAGAATGATCAGAATAGAAGTGAAAGAACCAAGAGAAATGGGTATTTCAAAAAACCAAAAAAGAAATGGCTCCCCTGCCTCCCCCAAAGGAGTCGCACTGGTGACCAGCAATTCATGGAAAATAAACACTGCAGTTTTGCATTTGCAACTTGCAAAATTTAATTATTTTGTATCCGCTAACTTTGCATAAAATGTCAATGCATTTAGGAATCTAGCCTAGGGATACATTTTACCACTAACGCATCTTGAAGTTATAAGGAATAGCATAAAACATGTAATGTTAGTACTTAATATTTTCTTGGCCACTTTAATGGCTATATTTTTAACATTCTTAGGTGGATTTATTATAGCAGTCCTTTCAGAGTAGTATAATTTCATTGCTAGAGGTAGATCAAATTTTAGTTTCTGAATGTCAATTATGTCCTGTAGGTTATTACTTTCAAAAGAGCCTTCAGAATTCTGAGCTGCAACTGGGTATTTTTAAAAATCATTTTGTCACAGAGTACCCTTACTGCTATCAAACACTGTAGAGCACCAAAAATAAAAGCCACACACAAAAAAAGGAAAACAAAAGATATCATTGTTAAGATATATCTATTGGACTAAGCAAATGCCAAAGGAAAGATCAATAGATATGGAAATAATCAGTTCTCCTAAAATTATATTTATCATGTGAGTATATAACATGAATAAGTTAGAGTTTTGTGTTTTTTTCACGTTAAATACCAGAATACTAATAAAGCCTCTTACAGGCTTTGCAAAACAGTTGATTCTCCCTAAAGGTTCCAGCTTTTTTTTTTCTCAAAACTTAGACTATGTGAGTTTCCCCCAGAAGTACTTAACATTTCCCAATATGAAACTTATTCAATAAGCCAGCATACCAAGGGTGACATATAGACCATAAATATTTGTGAATAGGGAACAATTTGACCAGCCTGTGAAGATCGTTCAGTCTTTTTTCAATAAATGTGAAAGAGTGAAAGCTTACTTTATAAAGAGAGGGAAGCCTCTCAAAATAACCCCCTCAATCAGGTACTGATTCTAAGAAATCCTGACTATCACCATGAACAACCTACCCTAGAAGCAACTCACATTTTACTTAATTTGCAGAACAAAATCTACACTCTTATTTTTGCAGATTCACACTATGTGTTCTATAACAGTTATTCTCACCTGTAACTAAGCTATTAAAAATACCTGAACTTAAAATAAAATTCTTTCACTCCAAAGTAAAATTCCTTGATAAAAAATATTGAAAACAAATGATATGAAATTCACATAAAATTCCTTTATTATATTGGACATCGTGTTATACAAGTAATGACTACCTTAGCACAAAGACAGGGCATATTAAATCATTTTATTCATTGGTGTTAACTGATTCACACCATACTAGGCCATAAAAATTCTCCTCCTTGTAGCTAATATATTTAATTTTCAGAAAATTAAATATGTATTATGAAAGTACTTGAAGTATAATGTACAATGATCACAACGTGGTGCCTTACTTAACTGTGTCACTTGAATTATATCATCAGGATGCTTATTAAGTTGATGATAACATCTATAGACAATTGGAAAATATATCTACTTGATATCGAGAGTATACATTTTATTCATGTATTGCTGCTGGCCATAGGTAACCCTCCCATACCTGACAACTGAGAAGAACTAATAGTAAAAGAACCTTGACAATTTCTGTTCAACCATATGATCAGAATTCCAGTAAGCTGTGAAGAATGTCCAGCTTATGCTGGCATGAAATCTACTGTTATCAGAAAATGACAGGGAGAAGCCTTGCCCAAGGGGAGGTTATCAGTATAAGTCCAAGAGGACTGATGAAAATGTTGCTGGTCATTGGATGCATGAACATGAATTGATTTTTTTTTTATAAGCTCAAAGTGAAGTGAAAGTCAATTTTACCTATAGTAACTCAAGAAATTTTCCCATTTGATACAGATTGAACATGTTTTTAAATGAGAGAAACCAAAAATATTGGTTATAAAGCACCATGAAACTTACCATGATTTATGTTATAGGAAACTTAAGAACATTCTTTTGTAGAAAATGTATCAAATAATTCGCAGTGAAATCTGGATCAGGTTTGTGGGATTTGAGATTATTAAAGAAGACAGCCAGCATAATGAGCCTGTATGATGACATAAAATAAGATAAACGGGAAGAAAGATTTGGAGGATGGATGGAGGGAAGGATGATTATTGAACTGTGAATGGGCGACAGGAAGATGAATAAAACTTTCACATTTTCCCATGTTCTGCAAAGAAATAAAGAGAATAAAATAATCATCATCCCTAAATGGAATGCAGATTCTTTATAATTGTAGTATTTTGCCTACAGTTTATTACACAAACTAGCCCACTTTAATTAAAGCTACTTGTTGGGGGGAAAAAAGGCTATGCTTATGGTGCTATTTCCCTGTTATTTCAGAAAGTAAATATCAGAATTCATCGAAGGCTAGTGCTGCACCTTTACTATCCATCACTTTTGAAATAACAGGTAGATGAGAATATTTACATAACATCGGAATCAGAAATGTGTATCAGAGATTCTCTATACATTTTCTGTTACAGTCGTTAAACCATCTAGGAAATAGTTGTTTATATTCATTTTCTATTTTGCTCGAAATATAGCAAAGCTGTTCCATGAAATAGAAGTTATTTCATGTTTCTTGACTTTCTATAACATCATTATGTAGATGTAAATTACAGAAAAATAAAAAGATTTTAAATTTACTGACATAAAAAAATGTCACTAAGATCCCCTAGTTATATAAACGGATGCATAAAGTTTGTTTATGAACACTTTTGTTGAGATAAATTAAAGAAGGTAAGAACACTTCATAATTTACCTTATTTCTAAGCATACCACTTTATGCTCTACTAATCTTTATATAGTAAATTAAAAAGGAACTAAATCACACAGTGCTACATTTTGGAAACAGCTTACATTGATGCAAGGGGATGTAAAAAGCCCTGTAATATAATTTTAAAATAATTAAAATGTAGGAACTCCCTGAAGGAATCAGATCTTCCTCAGAAATCAGTTCTCTAGGTATTTTGTGGGAGAGAAGAACTGCTACCCTATAAAATTTCCCTGTATTCAGTAAATTACAAAATGGGAAGTGAGATATCAAGAGGTTTCAGCCACTGGGATGGAACCTAATGAAATTTACATCTGGGAATTAGATTAAGCTGGTCAGTGTTCTACCCCAGAGGTAACTTAGACTGTTTAGTAGAGTAAGAGCTTACTAATGAGATGTCAAGAAGTAGTCAAACAAAAAGGCAGTCAAAGAAAATATAACAAGGCAGCTCGAAAGTCATGGAAGCATGAAAACAGTGCTTATACTATGGTTTGACTTAATCAAACTTTAATAAATAGTTGCTGTTTGTAAAATACTAGTTTTTTAAAAAATTGCTTGAAAATTATTTCTTGATATAAATACACTTTAATATATATATGTATGTGTATATATATATATATATATATATATATTTTTTTTTTTTTTTTTATTTCAGCAAAGGTTTATACTCACACATGTCCTATTCTTCACCCCTGAGTAACCGTTCACACCTCCGACTTTGAATAGAGGAAACATGATCTAGTTGTTAGAGCCAATGACCAGACTTAAAATTCATGTCCTTTCTTTCAGTTTGGCCACTTATTTAAGACATTTTTAAAAAATATATCTATTTTATCTTTTCTAATTATATAGAGAGCTTAAAATCTTTTGAATTTTCATCTTAAGGCTATTTTCAGAAGAACCCCAGACAGATGATAAGGAAACCTGGTTTTTACTTCTGCTTGGCCTAGTATTCTTATGCACGTTATTTTATTTGCCTAAAAAATACCTGTTTAATGACTCTTCTGTTCTATGTCCAACAAGATGGCACATTAGAATATCTGAAAAATCACCTTTTAAAACACCTAGATATGCAGACTATGATATGGTTTCAAATGCTTTTAAAAGCAGAGCTTGTGTCTTAAAACGAAATGATTCCTCAAAACAAACCAGGAAGATTGAACTAATGCTCTCTGTGGTCATCCTTGGGTGGTGATGGTACAGGAGGAGGGTTTACTTTATGCGGACTTAAAGGGAGTGAAGTCTAAAGTTCATGACATGAAACTTTTATCCAGAGTGAGTGCAAGCAGGAATACTGTATTCCTTCATCATCTATAGGTAAATTGAATTTCTCTGCTTCTTGATGCTATAACCCTTTGGGAAATTTAATTTACCTGTAGAGGGAGACAATCAGAAAAGCAGGTCAGCCTCAGCCTTAGGTGTGGGCAAAAACAAAGCTCTCCTAAGAATTCCAACTATGGGCCTGTATTCACACTAGTTTGTTTCAAATTTATGGTATTTTCATGAATCCAAAGACCAGCGAGAAATTAATATAAGAAATGGTGTCAGCCCAATAATACTACCAGAGTGCCTGACATAAGCAAAAATAAAATTTCAAAGAAGGGAATCCCTTAACCTAAGCCACAGGATTTCCCCAGATAAACTGCACCATTCAATACTGCAAACTACACAAGGAAAAATAATCCACTGTAAACAGGATTTAAAATGCCCAACAAAGTGAAAGATTAGACTCGAAGATGGGAATATTAGAAATGGCAGATAAAGACTCTAAAATATATATGCTAAAACTTAATAAAGGTGCAAAAGAAAAATGTAAAACATTAAATATAATATTACAATGAAAAGGAACAGATTAAAAAAAACAGTTCTACAACTAAAAAATACTTTTATTGGAAATAAACTAATACAGTAATAGGTAGATTAGACAGATTGAGCTAAATAGTTATTAGTAAAATGAAGACAAACATAAGGAAATTAATTATTCAAAATGTAACACTGAAAGGAGAAGTTGAAAATAAAAGCAAAGATAACAATCATGTAGAATTGAATAAGAAGGTTCAGAGTGAGAAAGTCAAGAGAAAAGATGAATTTTCTAAAACTGATAAAAGACAAATATGTACAGAATCAAGAAAAACAGATTCTAAGCAGGATAATAATATGGTCAATTTAGATACAATGGCGTGAGCTAAAATCTCAAATTAAGAGTGAAATGACCAATAGCTACAAAAAAGCAAAATAGCAAAAGTGACGTATTAAAAGTACTGAGAGGAACTGTCAATTTAGGATTATTTATTTATTCAGTTGCCAGTCATTATAAACGAAGGTCAAAAGTAAGACAAAGTGGAAGAGTTTACCTCTACTAAAACCTCACTGAAAGAACTGCTAAATAATAATGTTTAGGAGAAAGAAATTAAACCCAGAAAGAGAAGAATTCAAGATGTGCAAAGAATTTAGTAGGCACCTAGGTAATTTGTATAACTATAGATTTGTATGAAGCAATACTAATAATTTTCATCACTAGAATACTGTACAGTTAATAAACAGCATTAATATATGACGTGAGGAAATGATAAAGAGTATATTGTTTGGGCAAGAGTAGAGATACTGAAGACTTTTATATTATTAAGTCATGCATGTTAAAACTTTAAGAATAATTATTAAGTTAATTATTAATATACAATTATATAATCATATAATATGATAAATCCATTATTAATAATTAAATTATAGATGTTTTCCAAGCTAACAAAAGAATAAAAAGGGACTAAATAAAATTCAGTCAATAAGAGGTTTCAAATACAGGAAAAAAACTAAAGAACTCATTTTTTTTAATTTACAGGTAATCTAAGTAATACTAAACAAAGAAGACTAGAATCTAGAAATATGGCTTTTAAATATCAGAGTCAAAGGTTATTACAGAAAATCATTTTATTTTCATTATTACCATATCTATAAAACCAACCAGCTGTATTATAAGTGTTTGCAGTGATCAAAGATTGTGGATTACTCAATCCAAACTTTCACCACTGCGCCTACGGCGATACCACCGTGAACAAGCCCTATCCCATCTGATCTCGGAAACTAAGCAGGCTCGAGCCTGGTTAGTACTTGGATGGGAGACCTAGTAGGAAGACCAGGTGCTAGGGGGTAAAAAATTTAAAAAAAGGGATTGTAAACTGACAAAGTCCTTGCAATCTATGAGGTCAACCAAGGGTTGTCTTGCCTAAAAAATTAAAAAAAAAAAAAAAAGCTTTCACCACTGCTGGCAAATACATAAACACATTAACAGACCGCACATCGCATTTCCTAGGCAATAATGCAATCTTTATATACAAAGTACTGATGAAAATTTCCTCAAGAAAATAACATGAGATCAACTTGTTATATATGTGTACAATGTCAAAACTATTCCAAAGATTAAATGGTTGGATCAATTAAATGGCACTTGATAGAAAAATTTTCAAATAATCAAAAAATGCCCAGAAGTAATTTAAGAATGAAGGATAATCTCCACAAACATAATGCTTAATAATATAACACTCATATTGTTCAATCAAGTGTGAAAGTGAGTGTAATTTTTTAAAATTGAATGAGAGAAACATCTGAAGTTTATGAGTATTTCAAACCTATCTTCTTTTTCATTATTCTAGTTCTTCCCAGTTTGCTAATGGGGAAGATGAATGACATTGGCATTATTACCTAAAACAAGGTAATAATGACAAATAACTTATTACCTAGAGAAAATAATAAAATTCATTATGAATGTTGGTGTCTTGGACAAAGTCATAGATGGTATAATGATATTAAGTGATATTAAGCTAATAAGGATAAAATATATTGAATAATAATCTTATGACACCAAAAGGTGTTAATAGGCTAAGAACAATTTTCTCCAAAAATGTGAAGTCTAATACAGACACCTACACTTAAGTCCCAGATGCCCACTCTAAAAGAAAAGAATGGTAATAATGATGATGTTGACATGATGACAGTGACAATATTGATTGCACTTTGGTAATTGCTTGGTTGCTGCAAAGATTAAATGATTAATATGGGGAACAAACACTTGGAATCAATGACTTAATGTTAAGCTCATTCTGTGTCTGTTCTCACAAGTGTTAGGCTTCTGAACGTCATTCACAATCTGTTTGATGAAGTGCTGCAAATTTGATATCTCACTTGATATATTTTCATTAATTCAATAAATACTCATTGAATGGCTAGATTATTCAATAGATTAATACAATGAGATTGCATCACTGATGATATAATGTTTAAAAAACAGCTCCCTTTTCTCAGGGAGTTTATAATCTAATAGAAGCCTTGTATTTATAGCTTTGTTTACTAGGGGGTCAGAACTGACCCTTCCCAAGGCTAACATGGAAAGACTTCTACAAACATGTCAGTGTGGGGATCTCAATTGAGTTCTGACAGCACACTACAACTCATGGTTCATCCTTAATAAAGAAACTTTACCCTTATTCATTGGGCGCATTACTTTTCTGGAAAGCACACAGCCTCAAAATGCACTTAAGGAATCACCTGGATGTTATCTGCTGAGATTGTGATTCCATAGGTCTGCAAAGGGTACAGGAATCTCTGTGTTTTTTATAAGCACCTTTGCGGCTATAATCAGGAGTTAGTTTTATATAATAAAGCTCATAAGAGTCTTCGTAAGAGACTTTATCCAAAACTTTGGGAGAGACAAGGATAGGGGCATGGAATACCAGGTTTTCTGAGACCCAAAGCTATGCAATTTAGGGGACCATCATTATTTAAAAAAAAAAAAAAGAAGAAGAAGAAGAAGAATTCAAGTACAAAATCACTAAGGTCTCTGCCAGGGTCTCAGAGGGGCCTGTGCTTGTGAAGAGTCCCAAACCATAAGCTCTCTAGACTTCTCAATCAATCTGTCCCAAATTCTAACAAAGAGAATCACTACTTTAAGATAAAAAAGAGAATTGTGGACATTCATTTCCTGAAAAGTGTTGTTTCCCATAGTTTGGAGATAAGAAAATGAAGAATGGAGCAACTGGGGAAAGTTACCATATGTCTTTAGAAGTGAATAGAACTTTCGGTTCTAATATAGGTCTTATTCATACTCACTGAGCCCTGCTTCTAGGTCTCTGAGCTGCAAATCTTTAGAAAGCCACTATACCTTGCTAGTAGTTAAGCTCGGAAATTGGAGAGAAAGAACACCTAATGCTCGTAGATACTGTTTCATCTTACTTCTTACCTGTAACCCAAGATGCAAAGAAGCCATAGATGCTAGTAAAGGACTTTCCATTAATGAAAGAAATATGGTGGATAAAATGTCACAAAACCTGACACTGTCAAGTGACTGTAGTATGTGTGATTTTTGTAACCCTTAAGCACTGATTGCATCGAGTCTGTTATGGATAAATGATAGCACCAGAAGGCATTTTGAAATGAGCACTCAGGGATGTGCACTGGTGAATGAATAGCGTTTTTCAGAGGCATGCTCTTGCAATCGAAGAGTGTAAAAGAAATGGTTCGTGGCTGCCTGTTCCCTGCCTTGCTGATGATTGCTCAATAGGGAGTAGCTACTCTCACCATGTTAACAGAGGAGTACAAACTACACTGTGGAATTCATTAATATTTATTCCTTCTAAAAGCAATGAGCAATAAAAAGGGAAATAAGCCAGGGAAAATAGCAATGGGAAAAAGAAGCCATGACAACGGATCCATCTTGGAAAGGTTCCACCATTTATTGCACACAAAAATACCAACAAAATACAAGGATCCATATTATCAGAACCCAGACTAATTAATTTATGAAAAAAATTGTATATCGAATACAATTTGAGAATTCAAAATAGCCATCATATTTTTATAATTATATGCTTTTGATGTACCTTTTTAGAATTTCACATTTTTAATATTCAATAAATCTACACAGTGTCAGGATATGTGCTGTACGTGTCTATAGACAATAACTTTCTCTCTAAGCTAAGGCTCACCTATTTGTTGCATCAGAGACCAGTGACATCTCTGTTCTTTTTTTCTTGCTACTCCTCTCTTTTCTGCCTTGAAATACTTCAAACATGGTCTCAACTATCCAAATATCTCCTTCTATTTCAAATAACCTCTTTCACACTGTAAGACCTCAATAACCTTTCTTCATCCAAAGCCTGTAACCTTATACTACTTTACACAGTTTACCATTTGTTATGTACACGTCTGTTCTTTTAACAGTTTGCCTCATGAAATATGCATGCAACTCCCACAAATTTAAGCTTCTGAGAGAGCATGGCATTTTCTTCCCCTCCTGAGCTTTAGTATTATCCATCATTCTTATCATAGGTCTCGGTACATTTGTTAATTGTGTCATTTAGGAATGCCTTTAAGAAAGACCCAAAAAGTCTTTCAGTTAGAGGATATTGACTTTCTAGACATTTAATTTATAGTGTCTCATTTTGGATTAACCTATATGTTTCACTAACTTCATTCTTTTCCTCTCTTGCTTCTCTTTCCTCTGCAAAGGCTTAATAAGATAATATGTGGAACATTCTAGCATTAAGCCTTGCACTCATTAAATGCCAAACCAATAGCAATCGCTTTTGTTTATGTGTTTACTTTTCTGGTTAAATTGATTTAAAAGTGGGAAGAATTTTTTAAATAATAGTTTTACTCTAAACTTTTTGCATGTAGGAAATGTACCCACTGCAAATTATAAAATGCTAGCTGGTTGTTGACACAAATATTCAATTTGGGGAGGGGAATTGTTTTACAAGATGGGTCCATTCTGAATTGCCACTTGCCATCCAACAAGGTTAATAGTCATTTCCACAACACCCACGATTTGAGCTTGGCCTTGAGTAGGCTTTATTGAAGTCTATTTATAATATGTCCTGAAATCCTGACATGTACTTACATTATATATGAAATTACTTCTTTCTTGGAAAAAGTAAACTTTCTTTGTATTATTCCAGAATAAAAAGAAATATAACTAATTTTACTTCTGTAGTTATGAGAGACAGAACAATTACAACCTCCCTTACTTTATGATGCTGAATCCTTGAGAAGTTTAAGCAGCACTCACTCTATTGCCAAAGTATTCTGAAGGAAATGCTTGCTATAACCCTGGGATTGTTTGGTTGCTCTGCAAATAACACTTTCACCATTGCTCAGCCTGAAAATGCCACACTGGTTCATCTGCCCCTTACATTACACTGGGCATCTAAAACACTCATTGGTTTGGTAGTGTCATGCCTGGGAGACGTTAACTCTTTTTGTCAAAATAATATTAATTATAATAATATTATATTATTACATATTAATAGTATTAATATTAATGAATAGATGAATAGATGCAGAAAAAGAGAATCTTTTAGAATAGAGTCTTATTGTTTTAAAGATTCTCAGCTAGGTCTGGTTAGAAAGCCATGAATCAATTAAGTTTCTACTCCATTAGGAATTTCCAGAAGTACTTTGAAAATAAAAAGTCATTTTTTTTTTTTACTAAGAAAGCTGTCAATCCATTTCTCACTGTCTTCCAAAATTCCATAGCAAGAGGATAAGCAAAGAAACTAACATATTGTGATAGATAGTTTTTCTCATTAATACATGACTGAATGGATAATTAGAGAATAATTTTCCCAGACATACTGAGACAAGTGACAGAGGACAGACTCAAAGCCAATTTTTTGACTCCAAAGTCTAAACTCTATTCGGCCATACGCCCATGCCCTGTGAATTTGCTTCGGTGCAAATAACTGAGCACAGTAGCCGTCCGCAGCTTTATTAACGTCACTGAAAGTAAGCACATTAGGTCAAATTACGTGACGATATCTCAGCTGCAATAAAAGTGCCATGGACATCTGCCTCATGTAACAGAAAATTAAAGGAAACCAAGCATAATTTTAGCCCTTTTTAGAATTCAACTCAATTAAATATATTCCCTGAGATGGTTCTCAAGGTCAATGCGGAGTCTTCTCCACAGTTATCTGAACCAGTATTATGTTGAATAATATGAAATTATTATTTTTGTAAGCAAGAGCTATTGGTAAGTGGCAATTTCACATGGTTTAACTGAATAGGACCATGACTGTAGTGTATCAAGTCACCTAGTGTAAACTATGCTCAGTCCTGGACTTTTCACTGTCAGGATCAAGCCTGCAGCTACTGCCTATGAATTGTAGTCACCGTTTCCATGTGAACAATCAATATGCATGTGTGCTGTATGTGGTATGCTTTAGAGAGGGTTATGATTGTCTTCTATAAAAATATGTAGATTTCCCCATAGTAGATACATTTTATGGGGAGATAACTCATATTGATGGCTTGAGAGTGACTTGAATTCATCAAGCAGTTTTTATTCTACATGCAGTTAGAAAAGAATTCTTCTGCATTGAATGTTATGATTTTCAATAGTTACCTATGTCTCACTTTGTTTTATGTAAATATATACCATAAAAGGAGATAAGTGATTTTAAGTATAGCTGGGCAAAGAATATGAGGCAAAGGAAAAATGCTAGTAGAAAGAGAATATCAAACTAATAATGAATGTAATAAAGATAATCTACAAAATATGTGCCATAGGATCTTGCGAGTTTCTTGAAGTAGGACCACAGGTTTTGTTTCTAAGCTTGTAATGGCCCATGCAAAAAGGAACACTACATTAATTATGAAATTCACAGTGCCCATTAAACAGGAAAACCAGTTTTAAAGGAGAAGCACAACAATTTCCAGTTTTAGAGTTAGGGAAAAAAAATTCACCGATAGGCCTTCATAAAGAAGACACTATAACTGTATTGAATTACAACTCATTTACATCTTTACAATAAATATAACAATGAATTGTATAAGTACGATTTTGCTTTAAGCAGTTTTCCTCAATGTAGGTCACTAGCATAAATGTGAAAATGTAACTCAGGAAAAGCAAATCAGTGGGGGTTAAAGTGATATGGTACAGATTTATAGGTCTCTCCTAAGCAAGATAATGCAGGGATAGAGTTCAAAATCTCTAAATGAATGGATGTACAGCTATGCCCTCAGGCAGCCCTCCTCAGAGCTTTGATAGATATTGAGAGACAGAGAGTTCCCTCATATCCCCTGACACAAGGATCTGGAGTACTGCTATTTTGGTCTCTATTTAGGTGCTGTTAAATGCAGAGACACATTTCCCAGCTCTCATCTAGGTGAAGATAAGATTAGCATCCCTGAAAGAAAATTGAAGGTCTTGACAAAGATGTAAACTTGAATTATCCCACTTCAAACAGGGGGATGAGTCCAAGCCTAACTCGATACAGGACAAAGAAAAAGTTTAGGCATGGATAAAGGAAAAGCAAAGGTCCATACATCTATTCATAGGTCATCACCCATAGAAAAATCCGAAATAGATGCAAGGAAGATCCAACTGTAACAAAAATGCCATCTCTTAGAAGAAGCAATTTAACTTTCCGGTATTTCTTCAAAATAAAATGACTTCAAAGTATAAATCTGTGGAACTAAACGAGTTAACTTGAAGTAATAATTACAACGATAAGAAGCATTAAGAAGATTATAGACACTATATGTGAGACACTGTTCTGTTTTATATTTATTTGCTTATTAGACCCTCCCTACAAGCTTATGAACTCAGTACTATTATCATATAAAATTGAAAATCAGAGAAGTTAAATAATTTTACAAAAGTATATAATAAATATTATAACCAGGATTGCGAATCAGAAAGTCTAGCTCCTCAATCTGAGGTTTTAACCATTTATGCCGTGGAGTTAGGGTTAGTAATTGTAGTTTGATGCTGGGAAAAAGTTACCTTCATTCTAAGTGGTATAGGTTTTAGAATATGTGCTTTTCTTTTAAGTGGTAAGTAGATAAGAGAGCCAGTGGTCTATTATGGTTATTCCTATTCAGTGACAAAGCTACACATGTATGATAGTGCCAATGTTTCTATTTTCTGTAGAAGAAAATCATTCATTCACCCATTCACTCAACCAATATTTACTGAGTGCCTTCTATCTCTAGGCGCTGCCTAAGTGCTGAAAATAGAAAAGTGAACAGTGCCGAGATTTCTGCTGTTACAGAATTTATATTTTAATGGAAAGAGACAGACTATAGGCAAAGAAATAAAACAAACAACAAATTATCAGATAGCAATGAGTACTGTGTAGAGAATTAAAATAGAGTGATATGAGAGAGAATGACTGGATAACGATGTTGTTATTTGGATCGCCAGGGTATTTGTTTGGCTTCCCAAATTTATGTAGCCTGAAATTCTTCTCTGAGGAACAAACTCATAGATTGATCTATTTGACATCGCCAATCATAACACTCAGGTGTGCTTGTCTCCCTTTAACAAACGCTTGTAATGGCAGAATAAATAAAAGTTTTAAAGCAACATCAGGTACATATATCTGAATACTACAAGCTTCATAATCTGTTGAATAGATATGTTAAAATAAATCCCTTAAAGTTACTTTGAGTTTAAAAAGTTACTAACAGAATACGCAACACATAATAAATGCTCAGTAAATATTTATTGAACATTGGACTTAGTAATGGCTTAGTCATGACCTCCAAAGGTTGATGCATATGATTACCAACTAATTTACTCTGGCAAATTTTCTTCCTCTGATAGCCAGAGAGATAAAAGTTCTAAGATATGCATATTTAGAAATATATCACAAAACCTGGTAAGTAAATATTTTAAATATCAGAAAAGCAAACATATTGTTCTGCTTCTGCTTCTAGCAGTAATTGAGTAATTGGAAACCCTCAACAAGATTAAGTATAAAATTAGACAAAATATGCAAAGCACTGTTTTGAGGCATTAAACAGCAAGCAGCAGAAGATAGCACGTAAATTGTGAGGTGATCAATCACCTTGGTCTTCTACTCAAGGGTCTTTCCTCACACAGGGCTGGAAAAGTGAAGACAAACATAGCGTCAGTTCTCTCTGACCTAAGGGCTTAGAAATCTAGTTTTAGGCAGCTGAAGTTATTGGAAATTTCAGAGCACAGAATAAAGGACTCTGTACTTCGGGGGAGGATGGAGTCAGAAGTCTGTGTGGAGATACACCATGAGCCCTTGGTCCAGGGATGAGCTGCATGTGTGCAGAGTAAGACTCTGTGAGGTCTAGCAGAGATCCTGTACTGCAAGGCTGTGCTGAAAGGTGATAGTATAGGTAGTGCAGTGCGGGAGATGTGAAAGTTCCAGATGTTAAAGAGTAAAGATTTGCTAAGCACTGTGGGCCTGAGTTTAGGAGTAAGAACCACGCTGTCACAGCCAAGTTCAAATCTGAACCAGACAAGCCTAATCCAAATGAAACGAGATTTGAAAAGATCAGAAGGGCCTGCAAACGATTTAACTGACAGAAAAAAAAAAAAAACTTATAAAGATGATATAATCTGAACTCTCTGCAACATATCATTCACAAAGTTCAGTATACAATTAAAAGTATCTCCCCATGTAGTAGATTAAATAGACCTATTATCAAGAAAAAAAAAATCATTCAGTAGACATATATCTTGAGAGGACTTAGATATTAGAATTAGTAGAAAAAGACTATAAGAAACTATTACACATATGTTCAAAAATTTAAAGAAAAAGATTGTATTGGGGAGTGAACAGATAGGAGTATGAAGAGAAAAACACATTATAAGAATATGGAAATTCAAGAATGTAAAAAACCAACAATAAAAAATTCACTTAGTGGGCTCAGTAATTTGCGATTGCAAAAGAAAGGCTAAGTGATCTTGAAAACAGAGCCATAGAAATTATTGGATTTGAGTAGAAAAAAAGAGTTATTGATTTTTAAGACAGATCAATAGAAATGATCAGATCTGAAGAATGGAAAGAAATAAGATTGAGGAAGAGAAAGTATAGAGAGACTAAGTGGTGAAATAATATCTAGGTGTCTACGTATTAATGACATTACACAGAGAGAAGGAAGTGAATGATCTGACAGAAAACATATTTGAAGAAATAATAGCCAATAATTTCTCAAATTTATTGAAAAAGAATCTATCAACTTTCAGATCTAAAAAAGTCAGGACACCCTAAGCAGAGTAAATACAAGGACAAAAACAGCAAAAATACATTATACTCAAATGGCTGAACACTAAAGATAAAGAGAAAATTTTTAAAGCAGCTGGAGAAAAAAACCCACAATATGTTCATGTGAATAAAAATAACAAATGAAGTTTGAAATCTCATCAGAGACAATGACGGCCATAAAACAATGAAACAATGTCTTTGCTGAAAATAATTGTCAGAGTTCTATATCTAGCAAAAACACCCTTCCACTCTGAGCAGGACAAACTGACATCTTCAGAGAAAAGAAAACTGAGATAATTCATTACCAAACAGTTAAAAGTAGACTGTGGAGATGTAATGCCTGAGCCATGTGCTCTTGGACAGGTTATTTAATTTCTCTGTGAACTTGTTTTTTTCCCTAGAAAATAAGGATAATAAAACTTTAAAAATTTTAAATGAGAGAATCCTGTACTGCACTTAGAACCATATCAGGTATATAGAAAAGTCTCAATAAATCTTATCTAAAATGTAAAATAGGGCCCTTGTTTTAGAATAAATTTTCCTTTAATAAGAAGTATGAAATTCTACAGTAGTGCTGTGAGGGAAAAAAAAAATGCTTCCACAATTATAGCTTAGACCTTAGAAATTAAGTAAATGCCATCAGGCTCCAGTTCTCTACCTTCTCCCAAAATAATATCCAGATTTCCTTTTGGAGGGTCTTTGGAGCCTCTGCCATTTCCTTAGTTCCAGAGAGCATTACCCAGTGTAATCAAAACCTACAGTCTTGAGGAAAGACCAGCTTCCGTTTTCATATTTGTAGCTTTTTAGCTCTGTTTGCTGCCAACTGGCCTAATAGCAGTCTTCATGGCCTTGCAACTGAAATGCAGCCCATTGGGAAGCTTTCCCCTGACCTGAGAAAAGCTGAAGCCGTGAGGGTCCTTGGATGAATCCATCAAGAACAGAGACAGAAATCATCTTGATATAACAATGTGAGAACCAAGCAAAATGCACATGAGACCAGATCCCTAGTTTTTGAATTCACTTCTAAATATCCTCTCAAGGGTTCTTTTCAGGTTGTCGCCACCTGGTCCCTCATCAATGTGAAGCCAGAAACTTAAAGCCCACCCCCCACCCTTGCCTACCATCATGCCTCCTTGCTTGGGTTGTAATGCTGACATTTTTTCTTCTCCACATTCAGTGATTCTTTGTGTCATACTTAATGGATTTTAAATATGTAGTTCTTCATGTAAACTTTGAATTATTTGTAAATTAAAAGATGTGTTCATTCCATTTTTTTAAGTACTTGAAACCTCTCAGAGATGCTTTGGGGTTAAACAGAAGGTCAGAAGAGTGAAAGGAAAAGACCCCACTCCACGTGCTGTTGTAGGTTCTCTCGTTTTTTACTGTGCTTACGGTGGGGCGGATCTGAAATATATGAGAACAGGGAACTTAAAAATAATAATAGGAGCAATTGGAAGTAATTTTTTGCAAAAAAAAAAATAGATTAAGATTAATGAGGTAATAAATATGATACTTAAAATACATTAAAATCAAAAATAAAAATATAAATAGATAAGATTTTGAATGATTATAGTAGGCTAGAAGTCGACAACGATAAATGTAAAAGACATAAAGCTGAAATGAAAAAGTTAAAATCTGTGAGATAAAATGTTATGGGGACGCATTAATAATTAATAAAATTCAACTTAAAAATGGATTAAAAACTCGAAGGTAAGACCTCAAATGTTTAAACTCCCAGAAGAAAACAGGGTGTGAGCTCTTTGACATTGGTCTTGGCAATGATTATTTTGGTTTGACACTAAAAGCAAAGACAATAAAAGCAAAAATAAATAAGTGAGGCTACATCAAACTGAAAAGCTGCTCAGCAAAGGAAACCATCAACAAAATGAAAAGGCAGCCTATGAAGTCGGAGAAAATATTTGCAAACCACATATTCAATAAAGTGTGACTATCCAGACTATCAAGCCAACCTTTCTTAGGGATCTTTCCCAGTCAGTCCCCTTTTCCTTTCTCCCACATCTTTATCCTTTTTCTTTGACTGAAGTTGTATCAGCCCACAAAAGTGAGTCAAGAAGCACCAATATCAAACCTCCAGAATTTCCTAGTGAGGTTTGAGATCTACAGTGTTAGCTGTTTTAGAATCTCTAGTATCATTCTAATCAGTTTTATTTAAAATACGGTGTAAGCTTGGGAAAGTATTCAAATTCAGCTATGCGCTGCTGTAAGTAAAAATGTGAATTTAGGCTTTGAAAAAAAGTCTAGGATGAGATAAATCACCAATAGGAAAAATAAAATAGCACTGAAGAAGTACTTCTTAATATTCTATAGCCAAAGACAATTGCAAGCACTTCGTCACCAGAGTGCGTGCAGTTCTATATGCTCACGACACTGTCTATGAGGTAAGCATTTAATAACAATGCTATGGCATCCTGTGGTTCATCTCCAATCTGGCATAGCTGTGTTTCTCAAAGGGTAGTCAGAGCATTGCTTGCATCAGAATCAGCTGAAGTGCTTGTTAAAAATTCATATTCCTAGGTAATTCCTAGATTTTAATCCAGATGTAATGAATCAGAATTTCTGGACATGATACCCACGAGTCTTCTTCCTAAAAACAATCCCTCTCCTCACTCTCACCCCTATTCCCAGTAAGTGTCAAATTCACTGAAAATTGAAAAGTCACTGTTGTAAAATTAAGCATGGATTTTGAAAATTGTCATTCAGCTCCACAGACTCAGGAACCAGGAACTTGTCACGTTCCAAAAGTTCTAATCGTACATGATGACATTTTCCAACAGGTGACGTTGCAACCCAGCCACATTTGACCTTTTATGTTTGTTTGTAGAGTTTTTTAAAATCCCAGAAACTTTAATGCTATTTTTGTCAAGGTGTCTTGGCATGGACTTCACATATCTTACCATGAATGGCATGAATATTAGCAGCCTCATGGTGAAGCCTAATAAAGGAGGAACCTAGATATGTCAGAATCTCTATTGTTTAAATGTCAAACCCAAGAGTGTAATGCAGATCTGCCAGTTCAACTGGCAGCTGCAGGAATGGGTGGATTAATTGGAGATGAAGCAAAGCAGGGAGGGAATGGAGGTACCAGGAGGAGGGATTGGTGGGGAGATTTCTGTCACTTGGAATGTCGAGTAGAGCACAGAACCTTGATCTTCTGAAAGGCAGTGAGAAAATAGACTGATAGTCTAAATGGTCAAGAACATGGAGAAACAATACAATGACAACCAAGGGCTAGAGATCAGTGGCTTTAAAGTTATTCTTGATTGCTCTCTCTTTCACTCCCACAACCAGTTCCTCAGGAAATGCTTTTGACTCTTCCTCCAATATTTATCTGACTACTTCTCCTCCACTACCACCCTCTTAGTCTGAACCATTACCTTTTGCCTTTATTATTAGAATATCCCTATGTTTCCTATCCCCCCACAGTCTATTCTCCACACAACAGCAGAGAAGTCATTCAAAATCTTAAGTCAGGTTATGTCACTCTGCTCAAAGCCCACATGATTTTGTGCGGCAGGTCACTCCAAGCCAATCTCCATGTTCTTCTCCTTGTACACTTGACCCAGATCTTCTGCCTCTTATTCCTTTTGGTCCGGTTACTAGGGCCTTCTTTGCAGTTTCTGGAGCACTTCTTCTGCCTGGAACACGTTTCCCACAGACATGTGCTTGACTAACGCCATCCCCACCTTCCAGCCTGCCTCAAATAGTTCTTTCTTGAAGAGGAAAGATGTCATCACCGTGTTCAAAACTGCAACCCACCTCTCCCATGCACACTCCAAACTCTCCCTCCGCTCTTCTTTTTATTTTTCCTAGCATTTAAACAATACTATGACATTTAGTGGCTTATGAAGCTTCTTGTTAATTTTCTGGTTTCTCACTCAATGCAAAGGTCAGCTGCTAGAAAGCAGGCATCTTTATCTTTGTTCTTTCCTAAATCCTAAGAACTTCATGTGTACCAGTGTCTGGTACGAAGTAGGCACTCAAACATTTGTAGACTGAATTAATTACGTAAATATTGACAAAATAGACATGATCCTGACAAAGCACAAGGGGAAATTTAGGAATAATTACAAAGGATTTAATAGGGAGAATTTACTAGAATAAGAATTGGATCCAAGATAGGTAAAAATAATTTGGTGAGCCAGAAAATCTGAGTGGGTCTGGAACCAAGAAATTTATTATGACATTTTTTTTTTTTACACATAATAAGTAGTTCTGAGGTTATAGTTCAAAGCTAACCACAAATCATGCTTTTGGCCTTTGCCTCAGAGTTCCAGGTTGTATTTTATTTTTTCATTTTAAGACATTAGAAGGAAAAGCTTGTCAAGGCTTTTGGCAAGTTCATGTTTATGCAATGATCAAGAAATAAGACTACACTTAGAAATGATAAATGGATATTTTGAGAAAAGAATGGAAATTTTTAGGAAAAAAAAGTCCCACACTGGAGATATTTACCTCTGTTTGCTTCTAAATAAGCTGTGGTCAGATAGTAATAGTGGCACAAATCTGCTATAGAGAAACTTGAGTGACTGCAAGTTTAGCATAGATTTATTTTTCCAAAAGAACAGGGAAAAGTTGATAAAATATGTCAGTGAATATAGTCACACACAGACCTACACTTAAGTCATTATTCACAAATTATTTCTTTCTTCGGTATTCTTTCAAGCTTGGTATTATGGAATGAATTGTGTTCCCTCCAAAATCATATGTTGAAGCCCTAACCCTCAAGTAACTTGTTTTGGAGATAGGGACTTTAAAGAAGTAATTGAGGTTAAATGAAGTCATAAGGGTGAGCCCTAGTTCAATATGACTAGCTTCTTTATAAGAAGAGAAAGGGACCCTATGTTTACACACAAACAGAGAAAAGGCCATGTAAGAACATGTTGAAAAGGTGGCCAGAATGACCCCAAAGAAACCAACCCTCCTGGCACCTTGATCTTGGACTTCCAGCCTCAAGAACTGTGAGAAAATATATTTCTGTTGTTCAAGCCACCTGGTCTGTGGTATTTGATTATGGCAGCCCTGGCAAACTGATACACTTGGTCATCAGAATGTATTTGGAGTAAGGTTCTCCATCATTATATTGTGAAAAGCATACAGGTCCCAAACTGATTCTTTTAATTTATAACATCTATTAATACTATTTGTCTAGTTAGGGATATTGTAAATAAGAATTTTAGTCAATAATGGTGTGTTGCTGAAAGGTTTCAGTGAGTTTAACATAGACTATTCTACAACATGTCCTGTTTTGTTTTGTTTTTTTAAAAGGGGGGAAAAACAACTCCAGATTTGCAATGTTGCAACAGATGGTTCATCCCTGTAGTAGGAGAGTGATGTCCTCATCAAGCTGTTGACAGAGTTTGTGAAATTTAAATCCTAACAATGACTGGCATTGCTACAAAGATGTATATTTTGAAATCCCACATATTTTTAAATGTTCCTGTCTTATATGAACCAGTGTCAGCAAGAGAAATTACCTGACATGTTTATTCCTATAATAACTTTAAAGGATAGCACAGTTCTATTTTATTTGAGTCAAGAGTTGGGGACAGTCGTTTTCAAGGCAATATGGTATTGGGAGCATAGGCGTATGGACCTCTGTCTATAATTCCCTAAATGACCAATGGCATATACAAAATGGAAGCCTGCATCAGTTCTGGAAACAATGAGAAAGCTCTCTACAGGCCAAATTCTTAGAAGGGTTTCTATTTGCAAAAACCATATGAAGATTGGAATGAAGCAAAGGAACAGATACTGTGAGATTGAGTAGAGTTTCTGAGAGAAGTAGGAAGAGGTCCTGACAAGACTCTCGCTGGCACCCAAACTCGGCAGAGTGAAGGCTGATGACAAGTCCCACACTGGGTACCCTCCTGACAGGCAGTGTTCAGACAGCAAACCAGCTGCACCATGGACCGAGTTCTTTATAGAGAGGGGAAGGCTTTCTTGCATGTTTTTTGTTGTCATTTGCAACATGGTTACTGTTCGTGTGCTAGTTCCTTCCCCATCGTCAGTCTCCTCAACACTCGTAATTGGAAGTTAAAACTACAGTATATGATGGAGTAGAAAAGGAAGGAGAGTAGTCTCTTCTAAATTTAATCTGGACCTGTGTCCTTAATTGGAATATTTGGGAAAAACCTCATCTGAATTTGTCAAATTCATCCAGTATAACTTCCAACTGACTATAAACCAAAATAGAGCAAGCCTAGACCTCCTATAACCCCAAAAGAAGAAACAGAAAAATCAAGAAGCCTATGTAAAAATCCACAATGCCAAACATGGAGACCGCTCAAACAGTTTAGCTCTGAAATAGTCTAATGTAAGAAAAGAACATTAAGAAATGGTTTGTGACCTCAGTCAAATGATTTGATTTGTGACTGCAATAGAATGCAAAAGGTTATCCAAGAGCAAGCACAAAGGAAAGAGGCAAGCTCTGAGCAAGCAGGGTAGCCTGGGGATATCAGTCCTGGCCATCAATTCATGAACTACACAGACAGTGATGCGTCTGTTGGATACTGAAGACATTAATTACAATGTAGAAAATAAACTCAAGGGCTGTGCATATATGCTTCCTAAATAAACTCTCTAATCTTGAGTTAAAAGGAAAAAAAAAAGATTAATCAAAAACAATAGCTCAATAATGAGTTAATCATGGCCAGAAGGGATTGGCAGTGAGTTTTGAAGCACATTAAATACTGAGAAATAATTCTCAGTCATTGTTTTAAAAATGGTTACAAAATTGATTAAAGAACAAGTGTATTATCTAAAACAATACCTTATATTATTAAAAAGAACTTGATGGGTTTTATGTTCTCATTAAATATAACAGCCCGAGAAAGACAAAAGAAATTTCTGTGAATAAATTTGAGTACAAGAACACCTTCACAAAACTTCAAGCAATTATTGATACATGTAGAATTTAAATTAATTTTCATAATAAAAGCTTTCTTTTTGTGGCTGACATCAATTCTTGGGTGAATTTATAGTACCTATAGCTGACATGTAAAGAGGTGTTGTGTAAACCGTCAAATAGAACCTTCTTGGAATTGAAACTGCTTTGGTTAAATAGGCCCTGAATGTAACCACTCACTTGTAATAATTGAGGGAAAACAAACAAAAAGATCACCACTGCCATTGCCATTTGTCCCACAGCACACTTTGTCATATAGGTGCTATATGCCACACAATAGCAGGACTTGGCACAGAATAAACATTTAATATTTAACTGACTTAATAGAAGAATAAAAAAGAAAGCCATCTGTAACTGATTTTATTTTAGATGTTCAGAATCTCTTTTGTTATCAGGCACCCTCATACTTAATAATAACATTTAGTCAGTTCCTATATAGAAAGTAAGATTTAAATACAAGATAATTTTCTTGTAATTGTGTTTTAGTAATCAACTTTTAGTAAGCTTGTTTGATGAAAAAAATACTATTTTAAGAAAAAGATAGATTTTTTAGGTCAGACAGTGGAAAATAAATACAATATCAGGAGGTTTTGAGTGCCTAAAATGCTCAGCTGTTTTGCTAAATGGATGAATGAATTATTAAACTTATTGCATTTTTCTCAACCTTTGAACCCTAATATATCTTTTGCATGAATACAGTAAAGGCATGTCATTTTCCAAATAGGTCTGAACTAGACTGAGTGTGAGATCTCTGATTTAAACAATTTTGAAAATCCAATATATTTTTCATGATCAAAAGAGTTAAAAATACACATGTGGTATATTTTTAAGGCACAAGAACAAACATTAGTTTAAGAAATCAGTATTAAATATGGATGAGAATCTAAACTGTTTCATATTAAATACTGATGATTCATTTTCCAGATGAATGTCACATGTAGTTCCTGCTGTCACGCCCCTCCCCCCAACACACAGATAACAATAACCAAATATTGTTTTAAAATTTATTATGTGTTCTGATCAAGCCACCCTTTGTATTGTAGACTTCAGGGAGCTGGGGTAAGAAATGAGGGAAGAACATAGATTCTACTAAATTGGTAGTATAGTGAGTGGATAAAAGCATAGTGTCTGAAGTCAAACTCAGTTGCCACTAATTAGCTGTGTGACCTCAGGCAAGTTACTTAATCTCTCTGTGCTTAGTGTCTTCATCATTAAATTTGGGATTACAATTGTACTTATTTTATGACAGTGCTGTGAGGATTAAAAGAATTTGTTTAATAAATTCAATATAAATATTTACTATTATTAACAGTATAAGTACAGAACCTCCCACTTTAATAGTAATTTAATTGGACAGCCAGTTCTTGATATTTGGCAGAATGAAAATTTAATTTTCATTCTCAACTAGGACACAAAAGTCAGAATAATTTTTACTAATAGGCCAGCAGGGTTGATGTTGAATTATCTTGATAGCCTCATTATCTTATTATGTTACTATGACACATACTATATTAGAACCCCATTAATAATGTTTTAATTCATTCTTACTTATATCAAATGTATTTGTGTGTACATGTGTATCTGTGTGTCTATGCAGACCTTACATATTATTGAAACCCTGTATATATCCTTCCAAGATCACATGGAGTAGTAGTTTGAGGTAGACCTGAAGATTATGGATCCAAACTGCCTAGATGTGAATCCGAAATCTACAATTTCCTAGCTGAGTGACTTTGGGAAAGTTGCTTAACCTCTCTATACTTAGTTTTTCCATTTAAGGGTATTTATCCCTTCCCCACCAAATGGGGATAATTGAATACCTACTCCATGGGGTTTTGTGAGAGTTAAATTAATTAATATGTCTTAAGTACTTAGAATACCAAACATTGCCTGGTACACCGTAAACACCAATAATCATGTGTTAGTAAATAAATCACATCCCCCTTCATCCATGAGTAGAATTCCTGGTTCTAAATTTTAGGTTTAACATTCCTTGCTTTTCTTTATATATTTGACTTGCCCTTGCTCTTCAGTCAGAGACAACCAGGAACACATCTGTAGTTGAACAAGTTGCGTTGATATCTCATCGTAGGGAGGAGGGATGCACAGCGTGGGCATCCATGGGCATCTCAGTAACAGTAGGACTTGGGTTTGGTTGCAATTTTTTTTAGGAGGTTTCTAATAACTGTGCTTGCCCTGGGTTAGATGTTAGAAGGAAGCATGGATAATTCTATGATCAGGTATCTTAATAAACCTTATTGGAAGGAGGAAAGATTAGAGGGAGACTAGTGCTCTAATTGGTGAAGAAGCAGAACTCGTATTAGCAGGAAGAGGGGAATATTTGATCATTCTGGTGGCTCTCGCAGTTACCTTGTTTTTACTTAGACAAATTATGAAGTAGTCTTTGTGTGTGTGTGTGTGTGTGTGTGTGTGTGTGTGTGTGTGTGTGTGTGTGTGTCACTCCATCATAGCACAGAATGGTCTTGTCTGATCTGATGCTCTGTGAAATGGTTGATGTCCAACAGGAAAACGCCATGGCATAGCTCTGAGAGCAGGCCAGCTACTAAGAAAACCGAGGTCTAGCCGAAAGGATCAGACCAGTTCCCAGGCAGTTGTGGCTGTTCTCCACTTTCCCAGGTTTACTAATTTATCCCAAAACATGATGACATTGCTTGGTTTTTTAAAACCGTATATGAATAGTATACTTCAGTATATATTCTCCTACTTCTTTCACCCTTTGACATATTTGCTTCACCATATTGATAATTGTGCTGCAGTTCATTCATTTCTACCTCTGTATAGTGTTACATAGTGTTGACATCTGTAGTTTAATATCCATTCCGTTTTTGTTGGACATGAATTATTTCTAAATATTTGCAGTTATAAACAATATTTCAATGACAATTCCTATAAATTTCTCCTGAGGTAAATGTTTGATGCTTTTACCAGAGTATATACATCTTCAATAGGAGTATGCACACCTTCAGCCATTCTAAATTATTTTTTAAAATCTTTCCAAAATAGTCAAAATAACTTAGATTTCCACCAGCAGTGTTTAACTGTTCTGGCTGTGTCACATCTTCCCCAGCACTTGGTATTGTCAAACTTTAAATTTTTTGGCAAACTAGTAGATTTAAAATGTCATTTTAGATTTTGTTTTTTATTCAGTCTGATTATTTCTGGCTTTTAGTGGTTGAAGTTAGTCTTTTGTATTCATTTCACCTACTTTATCCTCTTTGTTCCATTTTTTTTCTGTTTCTTTGTTTCTCCTTTTTTCCCTTCCTTTGAATTGTAATAGTTTTGTTATTACATTGTTTCCCTTGGTTCAGAAGTTATACATCCTTATTGCAGATAGATAGAGATATAGAGATAGAGATTACCTTAAAATGGCCAAATCCAAATGAATATAGTCTATAATTAATATATTTACCTTCCGAAAGGGGTTAGACTATTTCACCTCTAATTACCCTTCACCATCTTACGTATTATATAGTCTTGTATTTTAGTCTTATCTTGCTATTTGTTACTCTGTTAGTTTTCTATTGCTCTCAAAACTAACTACCGCAAACTTAACACCTGTTTTATAGTTCTTATGTCAGAAATCTGGCTTGGGCCTCGCCTGGCTAAAGTCAAAGGTGTAGCAGAGCTGCATTTCTTTCTGGAGGCTCTTGGGGTGGATCTGTTGCCTTGCTCATTCTGGTTGTTGGCAGAATTCATTTCTTTGTGGTTGGTGGACTGAGATCTCCATTTCCGTACTAGTTGTCAGCTGGGGACTGTTCCTGGCTTCTAGAGGCCACCACATTCCTTGGTTGTTCTTACCCCTTCCGCCAAAGCCAGCACTGGCAAATCAAGTATCTCTCATGCTTTGATTCTCAATTCCTTCTTCTTCTGTCTCATCCTCCTGACCCACCTGAGAAAGGTTCTCTGCTTTTGACACATGTGATTAGATTGGGCTCACCTGGATAATCCAGACTAATTTCCCATTTTAAAATTTGAACTCTGAGTCATATCTGCAAAATCCTTTTTGTTTAAGATAAGATATTCACAAATTCCAAGGATTAAGACAAGGAAATTTTCGGTAACCATTTTTCTGCCTACTGCACTCCCCTATTTAACCATTAGATTTACACTATTACAGTCAATGTTTTCTTTTACCCACATTTAATATTTCCTTCGACCACAATTACATGTGCCATCTTAGACCCTGCTTCTGTGTTCACTTTCCTTTTTATGAAAAATAAATTCTTTAGGAATTTCCTTAATGATGATCTATTATAATTAAACTCTCATTTTCTATTTGAAAAAAAAAAAGCCTTCCTTTTGATAATTAAAGAATTCCAAATAAGCAATTCTAGGTGCCCCACAGCCCATTAAAACTGAATGTTCTGTGACTTGAGATCCATAATGCCCAAGAAGAGGCCAGCTTTAGGATTTTACTACCAAACCTGATTCATGCTGTGAATTTCAGGAAGCCTTTGAGGATTTTCCTTTCTTGGGATTCCAACTCTATAATTAAAATATTTTATTTTACAAATAACATATGAACTCTGCTTTTAGGAAGATAGAGGAGATGTAATTTCCCCTAATTCTCTTGCTTGAAAAAGAAAAATTCCTGGATATTATTATGGAGGAAACAAACTATTAGGTGACTCTGAAAGTTAGGGAGAAAAAGGCAGACAAGATAGATGGTACCCATCAGTATTCTGGTTGTGATACTATAGTTTTTTAAGCTCTTACCATTGGGAGAAACTGGGTAAAGGATATATCAAAATTTTGTGAAATTACAATTTCATGTGAATCTACAAGTACCTCAAAATGAAACTAGCTATTCTTAGGGGTTATAGAGTGAGTGTTTTCATAATGCTTCATTGGCCACATTGCTGTAAACAAAATTCTTAAGTTTGTTTTCTATACTGATTTTTTTCCCCATTTGTAATGCTCTAAATATACAAATACAAAAATGTACTCATATTTTTGGTTTGTTAATTCTAGAAAAGTTCATACATTCTTTTATGACCTCATGAAGCATGCAAAGTAAATTAAAATTTTATAATTGAATATCATTTAAGTCATATGAGAACAATAAAATTTCTCCTTTATTTATGGGATCTACAACACGATTTTTAAAAATCAAATTATATATATATATATATATATATATATATATATATATATATATATATACATGGAACTCGTACTGGATGAACAAATTTTTAAGTAATAAAATTATATAAGAATAATGAGTAGGCCATTATAGAAAATGCAAATCTCAATTTTTGAGAATATGGGATCAGCAATAAACACTATATTATATAATACAGAACTATAGGAATGATATCCCACAAATTAAACTGTAACCCAGTAAGATCTCCAGGATCTGTCCTTTACCTCATTCATTGACTCACATTTATTCCAAATAACCCTTGGGCTATTGCAAAAATGTAATCGACTTATAGTTTTGAGAAGCTCAGCTAGTATCTGTGCTTCGCGTTAATCAATATATATGCTGTTTACAAGAAAAACCTATAATGAAAATCACCAGAGGAATAGAATCATACACAAACATGTACTCTTTCCCTATGTTTCTTTGATTAATGAAAGAACTTTATATATACTGTATAAAGACATCTATTAAACTGGGGTTATTTTTCAAGAATTATATTATCTCAGTGTTAACTTGGTTAGTTTAGAAGCTGAGATCTCAAGAGTATTTTGCTTCAAGCAATACTTCCACGAGCCTTTATTCATCACATTTTTAATAACTCAAAAAGATTTTTGTGACTGATTATTTTATTTGATTCATTTAAAATACACCAAAAGCTTTATAATATAAACTTTATAATGAAAATGGCCAGGAATTAGAAACACAGTGTTTTAATCTGTTTCCTTGATAAAAACTTGTTTTCCTCCTAAAGTTTTCAACCTTATATATAAAATAAATTTATTCAGGTCTAATAGTCTTTGCAATTGCATACCCAGTAGACTTTTGTTTATGGTACTTATGATTTCTAAAACAATATAGCAACACTAAGGTTTTTAGTTAATTTAAAAAAAATAAATGAAGACTTTTCATATAATCATACACACAATTCTAATTGAAATGATCTCTGAAAGTTTACATAAGTGAATTACTTAAATTAACTTGCAGTTAAAGTTTTCTGTAACTGTGGACTTTTATTAGTCAAGGTTCTCCAGAGAAGCAGAACCAACAGGATAGATCGATAGATGGATAAAAAGATGGATAGATGGATAGATGGTTGGATGGATGGATAGATGAATGGGTAGATGATGGGTAGGTAGATAGATAGATAGATAGATAGATAGATAGATAGATAGATGATATATAGGAGGAGATTTATGTGGAAATTGGCTCATGTGATTATGGGAGTGGAGCCACTGGTATAATTCCTGGTTTCCTGGAACCAGGAACTCTGATGTCCAAGAGCAGGAGATAAATGGATATCCTAGCTCAAAACAAGAGAATGCCCCCTTCCTCTACATTTTGTTCTATTTGGGCTCTCAGTGGTTAGGATGATGCCCTACCCATACTGGTGAGGGTGATCTTTCTTATTCAGTCTATAGATTCAAATGCTAATCTCTTCCAGACACACCCAGAAACAATGTTTTACCAGCTATCTGGGTATCCCATAGCCCAATGAAATTAACACATAAAATTAACCATCACAAGATTCTTATGCCTGTAAAGATATTTAGAACAATTTATTTTATGTGAAATATATATTATTGATGTCAAATATGTTTTATTTTCAGAGAAGTGAAGCATTTATTTCTATATTTTCTGTCATTACTATGCCAAGTACTTTCACTGTTGCAAAGCAATAAAATTAATCATTTTGGCTTTGGCTGATGTTATAGTGCACATTAACAACAATTCTGATAAACAAAAATGCTCATGGTCCTTCGTACTAAGCAAATTAGGAGTGCCCAGTCATCGATTTTTACTGCAGTATGTGTGGGAGGTAAGGAGGAGTGTAGGGAGATAAGCACTCCTAGAAGGAAAAAGGAAAAAAAAACTGTAGAATATGTTTTCAGAACTGAAAAATGGTGGGATAAAGATGAGTGAATGCAATAGACTTTAGGTAATGTGGATGATTATATGTTTGTATATGCAGATAATTGAGGGGTACACAAGACCTATAATTTTTTTTAGAGTTTAGACTACAAGTGTATGTGTGTATAATACTTTCATTTAAAATTTAAGGTGATATTGCTTCAATAATTTCTCTATGAAATTCTAGGTGCAATCCCATGCAATTGGAATTTGATAGTCCTTTATATAAAGAGAATGAGAATTAGTTAGGACCTCTATTATTTCACATTTTTATGCTACAGGCTTGAGCATTTCATATCATCAGAGGGAAACAGGAATGAGTTTTTATTAAAAGAAGTGTGTGTCTAAAACATTTACTTCTTAAAATTTTTGTAATAAAAGTAACTATAGCTAGTATTATACAATATACAACTAAATGAGATTTTTCTTCTGCTGTCTATATAGCTTGAAATACCTTTCTCATATAGTCATTTTCAACCAGAAATATGGGCACATCTTGACATTAACTGTCAAATATATATGGTATACAAAATAGCAAAACTGTTAGCATCAAAATAGAAAAGAAGAGAAGCAAGGATAAGCAATATTTATCTTTAGTTCATTGGTCAACTTAGGAACAGATGTGGACAATTATAAATTAGTCCCCTTAGCAATTCTGAGATTTGGATCACATAATGCAGATAACATATTCAGTAAAAGTTCTGGAAAGTATCTGGTGAGTCATGCAACTAGAGGTAGAGAGAGATGGCCCAGTTGGTGGCGTGAGCTCTTTCTTCATCATATCTACCCATTCCTTCTCTGGGAATCAAAAGGAGAGACTGGTCCTCCAGAAGTCACTCATTAAAGCTGTAGGCCCTGTCCTCCTGTGTTTAGTTCTGTAAACTAGATTCCAATTTCTTAGGATCTGACTACAGAATGTTAGAGATGAAGTTGACCTTAAGGATTACTTTAACTGCTTAGGGAAGTTAGACTGAGCATTATTAATTACATGGCTAATTAGTGGTAAAGCTGGTGATCAAACAATCTGCAAGACTTCTTGTCCAGTGCCTTTGACTACGCCATCCTGCTTCCCTTCACCCCGAATTTCTCCTTTTATTCTCAGGATGTATCTGAGAAGCATTGAAATAATGTCTTGGTGGCACTTCTTTAAGCATTTCTTTCTCCAAACGTGCAGAAGAATCATATTGTTGAACATAACAATCTGTGTAATTCTTAAGGAATCTCTGTTTCTCTCCAAACAGCCTCAAAGCCAGTGGATTTGAAATATTGCACCGGTCCTGTCCCTAATACTACACAGCTGTGCCACATTCCCTGTCCTACTGAATGTGAGGTTTCACCTTGGTCAGCTTGGGGACCTTGTACTTATGAAAACTGTAATGACCAGCAAGGCAAAAAAGGTATGTAATATTAACATGCTATGCTTAAAACTCCCATCAATTAAGTCAAAGGATGAATTATTTTAAAATGCTACTCTGTGTTCCTTGTAATTATTCATTTGTGATATTTTCCAGAATGGCTAAAGACTATTGATTGCAAAAGATGGATAAAACTACTCTGGTGATGATACCAGATTAAAACGGAAGAAAGTAGACAAGATATTTGTTACAACAGATGAAGAACATCTCAGGCAATTTAGAACAGTGATTAAGATGAGCTGTAGTGTCAGACTTACCTGGATTGGAAAACCTACTCAGTCCCGTATTGTTTAGACAAGTTAATTATCTAAGTGTCCTCTTATCTGTAAGAGGAATGTAATAACATCTGCCACACAAGTTTTCTCTAAAGATTCAATATACAATAAACATAAAGCTCTTAATTTAATGCCTGACCCATAGCTAGTGCCCAATAAACAGAACTCATTACTTTGAAGGTAAAAACAAGAACAAAAACGAAACTCTATTGCTTTCATGATGCAAATGATATATCTAAAAGGAATAGAATAAATGTAATGTTTTTTACATGGCAGGCATGGTAGGGTGATTCTCACATGATCTGGTAATTGAAATCATTTTCTTATTTTGTTTCAAAGACAGTATCCTAATGATTCTAGTATGTTCACATAGCGATAAACAGACATTACTTTGGTTATACATTGTCAGGAAGGGCAACAATTAGATGCTATTAAAGCACAGAGAAGGATTTAGAATAGTCCTCGTTAGAGTCCAAATGGTTTATATTCCTAATTCAAATTTCCAGAGAGTCTGAAATCAACGAAGGCTCAAAAAGACAATTTCTCTGAGACTATCCACCTTCTCCGAGGTTCCTGTTCAAATTTAATTGTGTGATAGTGTTGAAGAATTCAAAGTAATGGCACTTTTGTCTGGTAATGAATACTTCTGAATAGCTTGAGATTTCATTGTTTCTTTTAATATTTTATAACTGCAGACTTTCCAAGTCAAGCAAAATCAGTCTAGAATCTCTCTTTCCTCCACCTCTCTCTTTCTCTTCTTCTCTCCCTCCTCTCCTTCCCCAGACCTAAGGGAGATGAGAGATATATGTCATTTCTTACATTATTCTTACTATAGGAAGCTCACACCAAAAGTCCCTCCTTGGCCATTCTGTTTATTCATTCATTTATTCATTTAATCAAACATTAAGCTAGAGTTCGGGGATTTGCCAGTGATTAAAGCAGATATGACTTCTACCCTCTAACTTCATCCAGCTTTTGCTAGGGGTTTCATACAGCCTTCAGCAACCCCGGATGGTAACAATATATATTTTCCTTTCCCAATAATTCAGGTTTCAAACTGAGGAAGCGGCGTATTACCAATGAGCCGAATGGAGGCTCCGGGGGCACTGGGAACTGCCCTCATTTGCTGGAAGCCATTCCCTGTGAGGAGCCATCCTGCTACGAATGGAAGGCAGTGAGGCTTGGAGACTGTGAACCAGATAATGGAAAACAGTGTGGTCCAGGCGCTCAAGTGCAAGAGGTTGTCTGCATCAATAGTGACGGTGAGGCAGACGTATCTATCCCGCTTTTATGAATGTCTCTTTAACCCTGGAGGTATGCTTTACCCTATGTTAAAATCTTGTCTTCTCATAACTGGTTCCATTTACACACACGAAAATAACTGTTTCTTCCTTCTTCCCTTTCTTTTTCCTCCCACCTTTCTTCCTTCTTTCTTTTTTTCTTTTCTTTTCTTAATGATATTTAATTAATTTCAGATTCCTGAACTACAAGGCTTATCACAGCCTACACTTCCTAAATCAACCTTCTGAGCTCTAGGGTCCTCTGCTCTAAGAATGTCATAGAGCCACTGGGATGGTGATTTTTCTAATGGTTCTTTTCCTCAACTACAGGAATTACTTGGACTTTAACAACTTTTTTTTGTTTGTTAAAATCCTGTCTTGTTATCCCTGACATAAAATTTTTACATTCTTTCCAAAATTACTGCTACTGTTTTGAGGGACTCCCTTTACTCTTCAGCAACCCTGAATCACACTTAGGAAACAGAACTTCTCCAGATGTGGTTTAAACAGTGTCCCCAACCTTTGTGGCACCAGGGACCAGTGCTCCTATGAGAGTCTAATGCCTGATGATCTGAGGTGGAGCTGAGGCGGTGATGCTAGCGGTGGGGAGCGGCTGCAAATACAGACAAAGCTTTGCTCGCTTACATGCCACTCACCTCTTGCTGTGTGGCCCTGTTCCTAACAGGCTGTGGTCTGGTACCGTTCAGTGGCCTGGGGATTGGGGACCCCTGGTTTAAAAGCTCTGGGTAAAAATCATCTCTAAGATTCCTTCCTACTCTTGAATCCTCTGACTCTGCACATTAGAGCAGCATGGGCACAAGCCCTAGTGTCCACTGGTTTGACAGTTTATGCTGTTTACAGCACATGCGGAAACACTCTGGTGTCCCCCTCAGGGGCACTGGAACATCTGGTAACTGTCATAATTTCTTCCATCCTATTTTCTTCCAGTAAGCAGAATTGTTTCCTCCTGTGACTCAGTCACTGTTCAGTAGAGAAAGATACTCTCTGGGGTAAGAGACTGACAGACACTCTTAATACTGAGAAATTAGCCTTTCGACTTTGAAATGTATAATGTCATCTTTGTCCAGAGCCCAAGGCAGTCATGCAGGACAGCACTAGGTAAAATACGAACCGGCCCCTGAGGCCGGAAGGTGCAGAAAGGGATTATTGCTCCAGCTATTTTACAATGGATTGTATGTTTTCTGCTTTTCTTCTCTGTAGATATAATTAGCTATGATATAGCCTCTCTTTAGCGTTTAGTTGGTTCTGTTCTAAAGGGAAAGAAAAAAAAAAGGTTGACATCTAGCAAAAGAAAGCAAAAAAAAAAATGCATTCTGTGTGCTTATATACCTACTTCAATTCCTCATGTGGATTAGATGGCACTCTATTACCTTCTGAGTTGCTATGAAAACAGTAAGGCTCATGTTTATTTTGGTAATGCCCTTACTGATACTGCTTCTTGATTTTTCCCTCAATTCAAATAATTTTTCTTATCCCCATTTAGACCTAGGGAGAAACTAGGATCCCACGTGTTGTAAAAGGTATATTTGGGTGAGCTAAAATTTTTAAAAAGGTTAAGATGAAAAGCTAATTGTACATGAAACTTCTGCCTAAATATTATCAAATGAAAAATCAGATCTCACTATTGCAATGATCTTCCTTAATGTTTGTGCAAATTGAGTATATTTTAATAATGCTAGAGGAACTGGCTATATGAAACATGGCAGTGGTTAATTCTAATTTTGTCAGGCAAAAAATATTTGTAACACAAATATTCACCTCCTAAATTGTCTTGTGGAACACGGAAGAACAAGCAGAAGAATGAGTTAGACACGTCTAGTTATATTGAAAAGTAATGTGTCTTAAAACCTAAAAGGCAAATGATAACTCAGAATATATCTAAGCTGGTTTCACATTGTCTGTCTCACAGAGAATGAAATAAAAATGATAAGTTGTATGCTATTGATATTCAATTTGTTATTATTGTCCTTTATCAGGATACCTCTTTCATCATTAAATTTTTCTTCTTGACATTGATTAGTTGTAGTGCAACTCAATATTTTAACTCATTCAACTACAGGAGTATATAAAGTTGAGGAAATTCTCTATTATAAATCCTAGAGGCTACTCAAATTTATATATAATTGAAACATAATTGTGCTGATGGAATCAGAGCAAAAGCTGAGACCCGTAAATGCTACTCCAGTATTATTACCATGTGGTCACCTGGTAAGTGTTTAGCAGCTGCACCAAATGTTGTTTTGTAATTAAAGCGAACCCAGGGAATTAAAGTTGATTAGTTGTACAGGCTCTACCTCTAGGCCTGGCTGCGGCTATAGATTTTGTTTTATAATTAAGTTAAAGCTCAACTAGGGAAATGAAGAATTAGAGCCTGTGAATATAGCAAACAATAAAACGGCCTTTTTCTCCGACATTTCTCACAAATTTTACAACTTTGTTAATGACCTCACCACATTTAAAGTCTCTATTTTTTCCTGGTATAGTCTTTGTCTGGGCTTCCAGAGATCATTAGGCTTTGTGCTGCTGTTTTCATTTTTCCAGTTGTCAGCTAAGGAGCAGGACTGGGGAAGGCTGGTGACAGCGCCCAGGAGGAGCCCTGAGTAGCTTCTCTGATGGAGAAGTGTGACATACAAGACCAAAGGGGGCTCAGAGGACAATTAGACTCTCCAGAAAGAGAAATATCGTATGTGTCATTGAAAAATATTACTCATAATTTAAAGATTGCCAGAAAATCAATTTTAGATGTCAGAGCACAGATACAGGAGTATCCAAAGATGCGGGGCTCGTATTTGGGGGTGAGGAGACTGCTAGCGGATCGCGGATCTATGAGAAAACCCCAAATCTGCCCTGTTTCGGTTGTGTGAAATTTGCGGTGTTTTATTTAAAAGAGGAAATCTAGTGAGGCGACAATATTTTGTTTCCCAAATTGATTGGTTAGAGACATAACAAAGCAAAGCTTTGTAGGGGGAGAAAAAAATCTATTGTCTTATCGATTACTTAAGGGAGACTGTAAACTAAATATTGTTTCCATATCTTCCTCCTCTCTATTGAAAAATAAATGATGCCATCCATATGTCATTACCACGTGTTCTATTTCAGGTATCAGGTATCGACACCTTTCTGTGTGAATTTCAAAACCACAGTTGCATTATTTTGCTTTGGGTATTACTTTGTAAAGCAGTGAGCCTCAGCAGTTTCAAAATGCCTGCAACGTCTATGCTACCTTTCTAATTTCTCTCCACGTTAGTAAAGATTAAGATGCTTCACATTCATGCTTGACACAAATTTTTCTGAAACCAAAAAATAATATTTCTATGGAAGTAACTAATACAGGAATTTAGCTTCCGCAGCTACTAATGGTACCGTAGTAAGAGCAGTGGCCAGCCAGGGCCCTCAGGGTATTGTGCCATTCTGGAAGTACAATGGCTCTGACTCAACTCCTTCCTCTTCCATTGGGTAAAGTGTAACAAAACGCAAATAAATGGGAATGCCATTATTGTGTGGATAACCTCGAATGACTCAAATTTATTTGTGAAAAGTAACTAACTTACTTTAAATGTCATTAACAACCAGCGTTTTACATATACCTAAAACCTGATGGTAACACACCCGTGTGTCATGCCACTGTTGTTAAAAGCTATTGGATTATTAGTAACATCTGCTAAATAATTCCGCATGTACTAGAACTGCGCCAATAATATTAGATGTTTATAAGTCATATATAAGTGGATATAAGATAGGTGGACATATGTGTGTGTTCACTTTATGCAAATATTTTTTTCAACTTACTCTGTGAAATACAAGATCTGTTTTTGCAGAGAGTGTCTTAGTTAGAATCTCCTTAAGTGTGTGCTGTAAAATCAGATTCCTAAGCCTTATCTACAGAACCTAGAGAGGCAAGTCCCAGAAAGCTGGATGGTTCTAGTATGTAGTAAAGTTTGTGAACCACTACACTCCAATGACAAATGTAATGTTTGGGTGGAACCTAAGACCCCTCTGTTACTCAGACCCTGGCACCAAAGCAAACTGGCTGGATTTGGCAATGCTTAAGGAGAACTATGATTAAGAAGATACTGAGTGGTGGACTGAGGCAAGCCATTAAAGTAAGTTTTTCTGCCTCTTTTAGGAACCATTTCTGCATATCATCAGAAGCAGCAAAAAACCTGACTGTGAAAAACGGAGAAAGATAGCATTAATATCCAGAGCACTGGCTTGTCATGTAACTGCTTAGTCTTTCTAAAAATTTTACCACCTGCTCTTTCTTCTGGAATAAGATATGTGTCCACATATCAGTAGAGGGAAGGAAGACTTGAATGCTATTTCTTAACTAAGTAGTTCATGTCATACTTCTTTTTTCCCATGTATTCAGTATTAAGAGGAATATAAGGGCATATCATTTGATACCTTGAGGTAATAAATACAGGAATAAACACCTACAAAATATTGAAAAATTACAGGACTCAGTGTGGGGAGAGAGCAAGGTACTGCTCTATTTTATATTATGTCTTGTAAAATTTGTATCTAATTTATAAACTGTATAAATACTGAATTAAAATGTTTAAATATATATTTATTGAAGAGCAACTGTTTGGAGGGAGACAGAGGTATGTGTGATAAGGATTAGAGGAGGGAGCAAAGCACCAGGAATAGAAAGAAAAATTACAAAGCTTCTAGTTGAAACTAATATTTTGACTGATTGAGAATATTCATAAGTTCTCCTATAAGCACAGGCCAGGTCAAGGATTAAGATGCACAAAATTTATTAAGGATGTGCTCCCAGGAGAAACCAGTAAGAGAAGGAGGAACAAAAGCAAACTAGAGAATGGCAATTCAAATGTCTATAGAGCTAGATGAGAATGCAGTTTCAAAAGCATGATTACTCTCTGGGACTAGAATCTGCTTCTTAACACCAATTACACAGCCATTACATGGAAAAGCTGATTTTTTAAATGCAAAAATATGCTCTATAACTGAATTGTTGTTTCCATAATTCAAGCAATAAATCAACTAAGTTTCCTTCCTGTAGAATGCTACTCCATTTAATGTGCTTCGAATATAATTAGGTTGGATATTATGCTTAAATCTAAGGTCTCTTACTTTAAATTAGGATCATCTAACACTGTTGATAGGCGTTTGTTTCCTATAATTGGGTTGAGATTCTCTATTCAGTTTGTTGTAAAGATGATTTTTTTTTTTAATTTAAGGCAATAGGTTATTCTTCAATGTTAGTTTGTAGTAATCACAATTTTATTTTAGCCTTAAAAAGTCTGGCATCAGATACCCTGATCTTTCTCCTCTCTTCCTCGCCCTCTCTCTGTATGGGTATTATATTTTGATATATTGCTAATAATACTTTTACTTTTGATTTGAAAAAAAAAATCAGGATTGAGTCAGTGTTCTTTTGCACAGCAATGTCTTAGCAAAGAGTTTTCTAAAGAGTTTTCTTTTTTAAAGGAGTGTAAATCTAGCAGAAACCCCAAATGACAGTTAAGTAAACCATAGTTTACTTACCACTTAATGAGACAATGTTATAAATTTCCCACTGAGTGTTAGCTACCACCTGAAATGGCAAATAGAAAACAGCCTTGTACCTTATCTTGAGTGGTCAAATGCCTTACCACAGCCCAGGGGAGCTAGTTTTCTCATAGCTGGGTCAGTAAAAGTCAGTATGGCTAGAAAGCACGCTTTTCAGTCAAATTTGGCAGGGTAAAATTATGAAACCTAACAGATGTATGTATATTCCTTACATTCTCCGGCCCCTTGTTTGCTTCTTTGACCCTGCTTAGCTCTTATCTCTTCTGTCAGCTTTGTCTTCCCGTGGCCTCATTGATCCTACAGTCCAGATTCCCCTCTTACTGTTACCATTCCAGATGGCTTGCTCCTTTCTGCCGACTCAGTAAAGAATTACAGATCAGCAAAATTCAGGAAAAGTAAGGTTTATTAAATATGCCTGAAGAGAGAAACAGGCTACACCTGAGATGGCTATAGCCCGGTGAATTCGGGAAGTGTAACATATTATGGTCGTAATGGGTGGTTACAGGGGCGGTGCTAGATACTTGGCACGTAAGGTCATTTTGATTGACATTTTGCCGTATATAACCCCGCGTTTACTGCGCATGCGGTTACCCAGATTTCAGTCTGTTGTAATTAGATTGATCAGCTTCCGAGCAATGTGTATGATGATGTAAGGCGGGTATAATGAGGCTCCTGTCAAAAAAGGTCAGCCAATGTGCCAACTGCGCATGCGCTTATGGGTGGCCCAAACCGGCGGTGGTTTTTGCAGCTCTTCCCCGCAGTCCAAGATGTAAAGGTAATTTTTAACCATAAAAATGGGTGTTTTAGGGAGGTCCTAGGGGAGGTCTCCGGGTTGGGCCTTCATTCTCCCATTGCTCATGTCTACCTAATTGCCTACCATTACCACTCAGGCCACGCGTGTGTCATTTAAGTCTTGCTGAGTGATACACCACCTCAAAGCTCACCAGCTGAAACCAAAACCAATTAGAATGTCCCCTGATTCTGGGTGGTTGCTATTCGGGTTTCACCTGGGCTCACTTGTGGAGCTTTGACTGTGACCAGGAGGTCCAGGGTGGCCTCCCTCCATCTACTATTTTGCAGTTCACGCTGATTGTCTGCTGAGGTATATACTGTTGCTTCTCCACGCGGACTCTCATCCTCCAATAAGCTAGACCGGCTTTCTTACATGGTGGTTTTAGGGCTCTGCTTCAACAGAACACAAGCAGAAGCTGGCAGTATCACGTCTGCCACATTCCATTGGTCAAAGCAAATCACAATGACACCTCGGATTTAAGGGGCAGAAAAATGCTCTTCCTCTTAATGAGAGACATTACAAAGAATCATGGCAAATAATATAATTTACTGCAGTCCACTGTCTGGTCACAATTGTTTTTATTCCCTCCATGAGCAAAATATACCCTCTCCATACCCAAGGCCACCAAAATTCTCATGCAATTGTATCACCATGCTTAAAATTCACCATCTCATAATCGCATCCGGTTCAAATATAGATGAGGCTTCCTGTGTACAGCAATTGGGGTGTGGTTTCCCTTCTTTCTCTTCTTTTTTGGGCACACATTTACCTTGATTTCTTATTTTCAGAGGAGCTGGGTTTTTTTTCCCCCTACAAGGCAATTTATCATAAAATCTCTCATGCACTTAAAAATAAATAATTTAGAACTATCCTTTAATCAAAGGTTTTGGGTTTTTTTTTTTTTTTGAAAGGGGGAAAAAGAAAATGAATCATACAATATAAACTATGGGAGGGTTTGAGCTGCCGAGTACCAGAACTGACTTATGTGTTTAAGGAATGACTCATGTAGCTTTATTGAGACTAATCTTTAATAGAGTCAAGAAGTGAAGAGGCTATTGTAGTAATTTAGGAGAGAGATGGTAGTGAAGTTTAGACAAGAGCTGCAACAATAGAAAGGGATAGGGCATACTAGTTTAAGAGAATTGAACTAATTGGGAAGAACCAGGGCAATTAATAGAGAGCGAGGTATATCCCAGGATCAGGTTTTCCTTATTCTGGGATTACAGATCTCCCACCTAAATCCTCTCTTAATCATCATGTCATTTAGCTGCTTAAAAATTTTTGCTGGCTTCCTGTTGTCTTTTGCCTGAAGTTCAAAGCCATTTGGGAATCACAGATGGGTTCCCCTGAGCTCATCTTGCCCATTTACCAATCATTTTTTTCCTGTATTATACTGTTTATATTTTACTGTTACTCATTCTATCCTCTATACTGTTAGTTACTATGGAGTAGGAGTAATGACGTATTTATTTTTGTGTACTTCCTAGCACTGTTCTGCACGGAACAGATTGCCAATAAATCTCCGATTCATCACTGAATTCTTGTTTTTATCCCTAAACATTATGTCTTTTTAGGAAATTACTCTCAATGTCTCCTTAAGTAAACTTTTGTTATTGCTATCACTGAAAATTCAGACTTTGCCTACCAGATGTCAGTTAAAGTATGACACCAAATTGCACACTCTATTAGCATCTCAGAATGCCTTCAAATTCCATTACTTTAACGTCCCAGTACACTACAGCAAAAGAGATACTGCATTTGCATAAGGAGAAAAAAGAAACAGAATGTGCATAAAAACCTCTAATCTGAGGGATTTCACTCATAGTGTTTTATTAGTAGACATTTTTGAGATTCAATTTTCTGGAACCCAGTCATTGAAGCACAGAGTATAGCGTCAAATGCTAACTTTGCCACTTTATTTGGCAAGTTATTTAAATCCTTTGTGATTAAATTTCCTCATCTGTGAAATAAGGATAGTACAATTACCTTATAATATTGTGGAGTATAAATGAGTTAAATGTTTAGTGCTAAGTACTTGTTTAAGTATTTGTTGTTATTATCATTCTTCTGAAATGAGTTCAATAGTGAAAAAGTAAGCTAAGAACAAAGAAAAAATTTCTCTTTTTGACTAAGGATAAGAATTTTACTTTTTACCCATATTGGATCAAATGATTTACGTCTATTTCACTTATTTTTATAATCTTTTTGTTAAATAACACCCTCATAAATAGCTATACTTTTAAGGAATAGGTAGATAAATTATAGATATAGATATATATATATAAATAGATATAGGTATTGATATAGATGGATTTAAAGAAATGGTTCCTACTTCCTGTTCTATCAGTTGCATAAAATAAGTATGCAACAGTAAAATTTCATAATAGAGAATCCTTTCACCTGTTATATAAATGAAACAGGTCTCTTCACTGACATTTCTTTTTCTGCTTAATGCATGTTAATAATGCAAATTTAATTATTGATCTAGTAATGCCTTCTGAAGAGAACGAAGTTATTTGAGTTTGACCAAATTTATTATAACCTTACTATGATTTTAAAGTAGATTATAAGCGTGCATCTTCTATTTGTCTGACTTAACAATTGCACTGTGTCACACCAGGAAATTGTAGTTTTCTTTCTTTCCTTAGAAAGATGTCAATGACTATAGCCAGAAATTGGACCAAATTTGATTTATAAGATCACAGAATATTGTTGCAAATGGCAATTAAAGGGAAAAAATCTGTAGTAATCTGAACTCAAGACTGCTGGTACTGAGCACTGTATTAAGTATGAATTGGGGAAAATATATCTTCCCAAAAAACTCACCAAAAGCCACATTAGGAAATAAAAGAGGAGATACCATTTAGCTATGATTCTCAATCTGATATTTCTTATGTCATAGCGGTTCTTGTTGAAACAAGGAATGTGGTATCAAAAGCTACAAGATTAGTCCAGTGCCATTTCTTGGCTTTCAGTTTGGCCAATAGATGAGTTTAGAATTTAAGTAAAATTAACTAGTAAAACTTAAATATTTGATCTTATATCTTAGAATTGTAAAACTTTTATTAAAAGGATTTACTGAATTAATTAAAATTGTAAAAGATTTATATTAATCATCTATTGCTTGCCTTCTCAACATCCATCCATTTCTTTTCTTATTAACCATGCTTTTGATTTTTTTTTTTTTTAAGAAATTCATCTATGCCTTAAACCTATTCACGAGCTTGCTGGGATTGGTCCATTTTCCAGCCAAGGCTGTATCCCATCTACCTGGCCATAATGATTGCTTTAACAATGAGCATATGACGCAGTTTGGGCTAGCAAGAGAGAATATACTCAAGATCCTGTGCAGAAATAACTAAAATAGATTCTGTAGCTGTCTAGAGTCACTACATAAAAGTTGACAATATAAAGGTAGGAGCAGATATTAGTTGGTATCACTTGACTCATTGGATCTGTCCTCACTTGAAGCTCTTTTTAATTATTACCTAAAGCTACTTTTCAACCAGTAATGCATTTTCATTAGTTTTACCCCGAAAGAGGTCTGATATACAAAGAGGTTAGAAAGTTCCTGCTTTGAATGAGCTTATATTTGCAGATGTATCCAAAATTCACCTGTAAGCAATTATTCACGCTTCATTTTTTAAAAGAATTTGTCTATGACAATATTGAAAAACCCCTACAATATAGTAAAAAGGGACCAATGTGACTTTTTCAGAAAAGTTCATTTGTACAGATTTCTCAGTAAAAAGAACGTGGATGACAATCTAGTTGAAAGAAAGTTTGTTTTGTGTCCTCAGAGCTTTGATGTCAAATCAAGGAAACATCCTTGTCCTCATTAAAGCAAGTGTAGGCCAGCAGAAATGTGGAGTGACTGAATTCTTCAAAGTGCCCCTTTTTTGTCATTACAGGATTCCCCACCTTCCTATTGTCTTTTACCTTTATAACATTAGAGCATTCCATTGCTGGAAATCCTTGCTGAGGTGACGATAGAAAAGACATGATGTAACAAAATGTCTGCCTAATATTTTTTATTAAGATTCCAGAATGTCAACTTTGATTCAGAGCTGTATTAGGATTTTTAAATAAGAAATTTATGCAGAAAGCCTCCTGAATATTTAGTCTGGGCTTTTCTAGATACACAACCAGTATATGGCTATATTCCATGAGAGAGCTAGAACCCTCATAAACAACATTTAGAATTGGCTTGAACATTGGTTAGATTTCTAAGAGTGTGCTGCCTATACTCATTAATTCATTTCTATCACAATATTTATTGTGCTTACTCTGGTCCAGGCATTGTAGCATGTGCTGGATAGTCATATTAATGATGACAGTTTATGCTCAATAAGCACCCACCATCTAGTTGGAGATGGGAAAATCATTTAACACAGTGCAATAATTTCTGAACTAGAAATTTGTTCAGAGCGCTAAGGGAAGAGTGGGTAAATTTTACTCTCAACCCTGGAGGTCACTGAAGTCTTTAGAAAGGAGATGACTTATGTGTTAACTCAAAGGATAAATAAAAATTCTTAAGAAGGTCAATATATTTTGAAGTTAAAAGCACAGCTATGCGAAAGCACAGAGGTGTGAAAGAACTTGAGATGTTGGGGGAGCAAACGTTTGGGCATGTCACTGCAGAATTTGTGTTTGGAAAGTTGGGGGAGATGAGTCTTTTTAGATAGTACCAGATCATGAGAGAATCCAAGTGAAAGAAACTCTGTTCCATTATATTGGAAATAAAAATGTTCTGCTAGGGAAGCACTATAATCAGATCATTTAGAAGTGGAACTCGAACCACAGCAGGGAGAAAGGGAGGTTGAATTCTTGTTCTTTTTAAAAATAAACCAAGAAGTCTATTTGGCTATAAAACCGAATTCGATCTAGGAATAATCCTGAGAATTTTACTGTGGTGAAATTTGTTTTTAATAAGTGATGTTGATGCTCTCTTGTTCCCCTATTACACATTAAATTTGGAAAGGAGGGAAATGTATCCATATGTTTTAGAATCCACGTTTTAGTTAAAAACATTTTATGGGTTGTTGTAGTGTGATGAAAAGAAGTAATGTTCCAAATTAGTTTGATCCAGCAAGTAAATGAAGGAAGAAGTTATATCGAATATTTTATTTTTTATTTTAAAGAGTCCCTGATAATGTAGTTAAAAGAACATCTTTCAAAATTATCGCTGAAATACATATCCAAGCTTTATAATACACACCTCTGACATCTACATGAGTGTAAGAAGTTGACATATCACAAAATATTGAAAGCTGTAATTTTTAAATATCGTATTTTATGTGCCAGGAATAGTTGGAAAAAATAGTATAATTATATTAATGTTGTTACTTACAAGTTGTAGGTTGTTTAAGCTGCATGTTCCTTGAAAAGATCTATAACATCATTAACAGTGATTTAAATGTTGATGGCTTTTACATTTTTTATTTAAAAATTGATTTTCTTATACTTTCACTTTGATACAAGGAAATGTTATATTTATGTATTTTATGTTATTTTAATATATCGTTTATAATGGAGTTTCTTAGCAAGATAGATTTATTTTTAATAACTGTAGTGCTAAAGTTATTAAACTGTACTCAGGCATGGTCTCTTGATTGCATTTGGGGAAAACAGCAAACCAAAGTTGCATCTGACTCATAAAAGAATCCTTTACCTTTGTTCACAGTAATAGTCTCTTAATTTAATAAAAACATTTCAAAATGGATTTACTCATGGCTTAAAGTATAGCTTTTACTCAATAGAAAGGTTAATATTGATGTGAAAAACGTGATCATATGTATGAACAATGTGGCTTTGATCTACAGATAAAGCAAGTGTTTTATCTCCTGCTAAAATCAAGAAAAGCAAGGCTGATTCCCTGCTGTTTCTTTTTTAAACAATCCCATAATCATTTAGTCAAATTCAGAAAAAAAGAACATTTTTTTAACTCTTACAAAATTGTATTTCATGTTGATTTAGGGGTATGCATTAACCATACATTCTGAATTAAATATGTCTTGATTTCTTTCAATCTTCACCTTTCTCTTAGAAGAGAATGGCAGTAATTCTTTTGAAGTAGAGCTGTCCTCCTTATTTTGGTGAACTACCCACTTTTTAAAGATAAGGAATATAGAGTTTAAGGGCTATTCAGAGCTCCTCGAAGGGCTCAGGGGTATAGAGCTGTGTTTCTTTCTGGCTGGGGCACATATAATATGTAACGATTGAAAACATTTTCACAACCCAATTACCTCTGCTTACCTTATATGTTCACCTATTTTGTAAAGTATCCATATCCAAAACAATATATTTATCTGAAATAAATAGTTTTGAGTTAAGGTTCACTGAAGCAATCAAAAGATTATTCTGAATGAGTGGGGTTCTTGCTTTTTATAAAACAGTGAATGTCTTAAACCTGCTCTAGCTGAAGCAGTCAGGAAGATCTGAACCTGTATTACTAGGAATTGACTACATGGCACAAATCTAGCAACCCTATCCCATTCTGGGAGCCTATGAAGCAAAACTATCATCCATCTAGAATAGTACCCCCCAGAAGCCTCACACTGCACTGGCTTTCAACACTTCATTAAGGCTAGATTCTAAGCACCACCTCAGAACCAGGGTTCACTTCAGTTAAAAAGAAATACAGGTGGTTACCAAACTATGAGAATACTGCCACAATGACAACAAAAAAATGCAAATAATGAGATATTATCTATTTCCCCTATCTATAGTCAATAAAAAGAACACCCCAAGATATGAAATAGAAGCTCTTATATAGAATTGTTATAGGAGGAATTGTAAATTATTATGATATTCAGAATGTTGTTTAGAAATATATATTATAAACCTCAAATATGTTTATACTACTAGTAATTCATCCTAAGGAATAATACCCCACATGTGGATTCTTATAGAAAAAAAAAAATTATCTACAGCATGTACTGAAAGAGTAAGAATGAATTCCAATAAAGAAGACCTAAAAGGACTGCAAAAAAGAATCGAGAAGAATATTTCGTAAACCCATTCTTCTCTTTTCTAAAGTTTTAAAAACTCACTGATTGTCATTTTTTCAAGTTACAAATTCACTTTTTTTGTAATTTTCGACTGGGATTCTGGGAATCTTAAAATGAATTTAGGAAGAACTGACATCTTTATCATATATTATCTCTCTATCCAGAGCATGGTGTATCCCTCCAGTATTTATCAGATTTTCCTTTATTTTTCATAGTAGAGATTTGAAATTTTTGTTACATAGAAGAAACTCAAATGAAGATAGGGGGCAATTTGGTTGTTGCGATTATTTGCTTTTAATGGTGTCTGTGTGTCTCATTTAGCAATTATTTTCTAAAAGCAAAAGTCAATATATTAATGTAAAGACTTAAGCTATATTTTTAGAGATCAGGGATTTAAAAGACAAATTTTTAGTTATGACTCCCCTACTGAATAGTTTTGTAATTCATTGAACTTTTTGAATTTTCTATTTACCAAAATACAAAATTAACACATAACTGAAAATTGTTATCTATCTTTGGGTCTTAAGAAAATGTCTTTTATATTAAAATGTGTGTTACTGCTGAATACGCAGCATTTTCCTGAACTTATTTTTTTGTAGGTTGGGTATTGAGTTGATCTGAGTTTGTCAACCATGATAATCCTTTTATTTTCCTTGGCATTCAAACTCTACAGAAATATGTAAAATGCCTTAATAGGTCTAGTGCAGATTATCTTGTGAATGTTTATAGGACAGTGGAATAGTGAATAGAAAAAGGGACAGTGAATGTTTAATGAAAGAAAAACATTGTATATACACATTGATATTTTGTTTAAATGTGTGCTATGCATTGATATTTTCATTTTCCAAATACTTTCATATTGCGGTGGACACCAAACATTACCACAATAAATATCTTCCCATAAGAAAAGTGAAAGCAATGGACTGATAGAAATTTTTTAAAAACTCTATTATTGTTTCCGCAGGCTTGATATAATATGATTCTTAATATACAGTGTTTTAGCATTAAAGTGATCATTATTTTATCTTTTACTTATAATTATTTATAATGATGCAAGATACCCTCATAAGAAAAAATGATTTTTGTAATTATCAACATGTTTTATCTCAAATCATCTGATATGGTAGCAACCCAAATAGAAACAATCAAAAAAAAAAAAAAAGTCCATGGATAAATGAGAAAAATATTTAAAAATAGTGTGTAACAGTATGTAAATGTTAAGTCTCATCTATAAAGATGAGAGTATGTGAAAGAAAACTTGCATAAATCAATGTGATGAAATAGTTACACAAAGAACATTTTAAATAATACCAATTTCTACTAGTTCTTATTTAGACAGAGTGACCTACTGCAACTGGGCATTGGGCTGGTGGCCGGTGGGTAAACTTGCACTTTTAAAAGAAAATGGAGAAAGCAGGCTTCTTTTGGACTTCTAACTAGGAATACTGTCCTAGGAAAAACAGAGGATAGGAATATGTTATGAAGGCCCTCCCTCTGGTAAATACCTACACCCCTTTCTCTTTCCTTCAATTAGGTTTTTCCTTGACAGAGTCATTGAAGACCTCTATATCAAAGTCTTTATCGGACCCTCATTCTTTTTTTCCTTATTCTGGTCACAGCAAATGATTTAGGATCTAAAGAGCTTAGAAATTCTAAACTTTTAGAACCAATATCAGAAATCTATCTCAATCCTATGTCCAAAAGGGTTTAAAAAATAATGATCAGGTATAAGTTTCTCTATATAATTGCCTATACACTGAATTATTTCATGTAATAATGCCCGTATTGAAAGCATTATCACAAAAGACATGTTCAAGTTGTTGTAACATTTACATGTTATAGTATGCATTATCTTCTTTATGAAAATTGTAGGAAGAATTTACTTATATTTTTATTTTTTTTAATAAAAACCGTTTTATCTCTCCTGAAAACTTAATTAAGAATGAATTTGTAATTAATTCCTCTATGTGTTGTCTGCTAAAAAGCTTAGAACTAAGACTATGAGGACCCTGTAACCAGTGTATGGGATTTCTTATATACAAATATTTATGTTAATCTTATTTCTCTAATGTTTCTACTTTCTAGAATAAAATTATTTCTCATCTTTTTAAAATTAGCTAACTCTTAGGTGTTGCAAACCACATTAAAACATTTTTTAGAACAAGATGATATATAAATTAGTTAATGTATTAAATTCTCATTTTCACACATCTTCCTTACAAATTTTGAAGTGAAGCAAACAGGAGGTCAGATTTTGAAGTCAATCAGTCCAGAAAGACTGCCTATTAACTTGCTATGTGGAATTCCTTTCCCTCTACCCCTCAAAGCAGTCATTCAAAGGAAAATTTATACAATGGAAGCTCTGAGCTATGAAAACTCCTTTTAAGCATGTGGCCCTATCTTTGTGACCTCAGTGTCTCTGGAGAGTTCCAGCTCATTGCTCACACTTGGCAAGTTAGCAAATAAATTCTTAAAAATTAGTGATGTCATATAAAGTTCTTTGAGAATATAAGGCTGTGTAAATGTAGTTGCCATGTTTAACTCCTTAAAGGTCTAAAAGAATAGAAGATGACCTAAGTGATATTTTGTAATCAGAAAGTAGTACTACTACTAATGGGACAGCTCAGCTGAGGACTCTTTTCCGTACCATGCACTGTGTTCGTGTGTGTGTGTTCACATGTATGAAATGTCTGAATGTGTGATATGTTAATTATTACTATGTTTCTTCAAACAGGTTGATCGGTGATGTTTTAAAAATTCTCTAAAGATACACTAATTTTAATTGACTACATTTTAGAAAGCAATATTTGTGAGGTTTTTCTTTAATAGCAAAGTCAGCATTCTGATTTTCTATAAGCCCCTTCCAGTGTATTTGTAGACTGGTGGTCTGCATATTGATCCCTCTTGTTTCCATGACTAAAATTGATTCTCCCTCCCTTCCCCTGAGACCTTTGCCTGTCATCAAACTTACTTTTTCTCTCATGCCAAAATGACATTTGATTGGATTATTCAACAGAAGGATTTTGTTGTTGAGCACAATCAATATGCTTGTGTTCACTGGTTTTATAGACCTTTCAATGACTATCTTCATAAATGAAAACTGGAACGTTCAGATCTAGACAGATTATACCAAATCTTGATTTCTTTTTTTACAATTGTAACCTCTTTTATCAACCTAAAATAATGTTCAGCAAGTCTATTCCTAAAAATATTCACTCATATGTGAATATATCAATCAATCAACAGACATTTCAAATACTTTTTATTTTCACAATATGCAAAGGTATACCCATGGTTCTTATTCTAAAAGACTTTAAATCCCAGTGGCATATATAAAATATATGCATAAAAGATAATTGACTAAAAATTTCACATGATTAATTTTAAAGTAGTCATACTATTAATGACAGAAATCATATCTACCATTTATTTTACCAACAACTATGTGTTCAGCTCTTACATTTACTAATCTTATTTTCTAATAGCCCTCCAAAAAAGTATTAACTCTATTTTGCAGACAAGGAACTAGTAAGTTACTCAAGATTGTGCAGCAAGAAAGAGTTCAAAACTCAGCTCCATTTGACTCTAATGTCTGCAGTCTCTCAATGTACCATATTGCATCCCCATAGATGTTACAGATTTCGAAGGTAAGGATTGTTTCCAGCTCTTGTGGTCAGGAAGATTTAACAGAGGGTACAGGTTGACTCAGAATTTTATGTCGTGGATTCAATAAAATCGAAAGAAGGAAGAAGGGGTTCTAAGGGAAAAAAGATACAACTTGGTGAATAAAGACAGGAAGGAGAAAAGCACATGCATCCTAGAGAATTAACTATATTGGCATGTACAAAGAAGTTTCATCTGAAAGTAGTTTGGACTTAGTATAAAGGGAGCATTAATAACATGGTTATAGAAGGGTTTGTATGCCACCTAATGGCTTGGAATTTATTCTTGAATGTGCCAAATTTACTTGAAGGCTTTAGAGGAAAAGTATAATACTCTCAAATGCTATGTTAAGACTCGTATTAACCTGATAGAACTACAGGATAGAAGGAATGTATGAGCATCTGGAAACAGAATAATTAGGAGACATTCATACTCGTCCAAAGATATGGGACTAAGTTTCACAAGATTCATGCAATGGAACTAAAAGAGTATAGGTGAGTGACATTTTTAAAACTAATCAAATCTTTGCTTTAAATCAATTTTAGTAGAAAGTTGATTCAAATGTATTTTTAAGCTTTGGGGTCTGAGAAACAAAATAAAAATAGTTACTACGAAGAGATTTATCTAAATTCACAGGAGCAAATGACTTTGAGAAGAAGAGTTTTGTTTATGATGAATTAGTATTATAATTAATATGGGATATTGGCAGCATAAAAATTGAAAGCATCCAGCAAATGATGGATGTGAGATAGAGAGATGTCAGGAAACAAAGGATAGCGTGTCAAGTGTGTAAAGATATGTAAAGCCACCACACTAGATGACATCTCTAAGGAAAGAAAGTATGAAGTCAAATATAATTCTTGTCTGAGTTACTGCTATATGCAAAGTATGCACTAGAAATTTTAAAGATAGTAATATATTTTTGTTTTATCAAAGAGTAAACTGAGACACTGATTAAGCAGATTACTAAAATCATAGCTAGCAACACTTCCATGACCACAAATGGAGGAGTAATAACTAAGAACAGTTAAAGAGACTGGAACATACATTTCTAGAAATATATGAAAGCATTGGAGTGTGAACAAAGCAGTAAAACATTACACGTCAAAGATATGACAGAAGAATGGTAGAATTACAAGGTTGGTATTTAGATAGTTGCAGCTGATTGGTTATCTCCAACTTTAGGAGAGGGGGCTGCAAGGCTGAGATTAACAGAGCTTTTAGTAGCTTTATGGTGCTATGGAGACAAACATTAGAATTCAGGGCCCACCAAACAAGGAGGGCCTTAATAAACTCGCCAGTCTTTTTGGTGTAGGACCTCAAAGAGTTTTACCTTAGGATGATTCAAAAGAAGAAAAAAAAGGGGGGGGGGGGCAATACATAACCTGAAGCTCAGCTGAAAATCACTTCAATCATAAAAATTGGATTAAGCTGTCTAGGCTTGCAAGCTACAAGTACATAAATATTATGTGAAATTTTAATAGACTACTATCAATAACCAATAGAGCAATCACACAAAAAGCAAGGACAACAAAGATTTGAAAAGCACAAATTTGAGCTAAAAGAACACTGTATCCAACAATCACAGAGTATTCTTCTCAGTAAATATGAAACCTTTAAATATTATGGCACATAAAGCAAAACTCCCTATATTTAGAAGGTTTCAAATCTTCCAGAATGTTTTCTAATTATAGTATTATTAAGCTAGAAATCAATATAAAAATATCAATTATTCATATGTGTGGAAATTAAAAATAATTTTTCAAGTAATGCATGGATCAAAGAAAAAATCAAAATAGAAAGTAAAATATATTTTAAACTGACTGTAATGTTAATACTATTTATCAAAATTTGTGAGATGCAGCTAAAGTCATGTGTAGAGAGAAATATATCTTCTTAAATGCATATATATTAGAAATTAAGAAATTAAGGAATACTGAAAGAGATCGATGAACAAAGTATCTCTTTGCACTTAAAAATAAGAATAAAAATATAAATGAAAATAAAATAATAATAAGGAAAAAAGAACAGAAATTTGTGAAGTAGAAAAGAAAGCGTATACTGAATGTGATAAATACAAATTTATTTTTTAAAAGACTAATAGCATTTATAAATCCATTGAAGACAAATGAAGAAAAAGTATAGCACATACTACCAGTTTCAAGGTGAAAAGGGGAACATCATTAGAGATCCTAAAGGCATCAAAATATAGTGAGAATATGACTAACAATTTCATACTGATACATTTTAAAATTTAGATGAAAAGAGCAAATTGCCAGAAAAACACAACTCACCAAAACTGAATCCAGAATGAACATCTTCCCACAAAGAAAACTACAGACCCAGATGGCTTCACTAGCAAATACTGCCAAAATATTAAGGACAAAACAATGTCAATCTTATACACATTTTTGAGAGAATCAAAAATGAAGAATGTTTTTCAACTTATTTAAAATTAGATATCAAAATTAGATGCAAAAACCTTAAATAAAAATTAGCAAATAATATTTATATATGAAAAGGATAATACATACTAACTAGTTATGTCTTTTTCCAAAAATCTGAGGTTAGTTTATCATTCAAAAATCAAATAGTTTATTCTAATTAACCTAATGACTTAACCCAGTAAAAGAAAAAAAAAAAAAAACCATACCATTGTCTCAATAGGTCCAGGAAAAATATTTGATAAAATTTAACCTCCATTCAAGATTTTTAAAATCCCGTAGCAATCTAGGAATATGAAAAAAATGCTAACACATATCATATTTAGTGGTGAAATAGTAAAGCTTTCTGTCTGACATAAACAGAGAAGTATATACATTTTCATCACTCCTAAATCATTTATTATAGTTAACTATCAAATGTTTATATTAAACGTATCCAGCAACTATAAAATTGTAAGAAAATTTACAACCTATTTACTTATTCAGTCATTCTTCTATAGAAAATCTAGAGCTAATTCTAAAAATTTATATGTCAAAGAGCCAGGAAAAGCAGTACATTCTGGAAACAGAAAGGTGAAAGAATATGCTCTATCAGAGAGCAAGACTTTATTAACCTAAATATATAGAGATAGTGATATCGAGGCAAGATATGCAATTAGACCAATAGTCAGAATACACAATGCAGAAACAGAACCTCGTATTTATGGACAAAATGTAATAATAAAGTTATCAATAGAAAGCATGAAGAAAAAATATTTTTTAAAAAATGATGTTAATGAGATAACAAGAAAAAAGAAATTTGGTTGTTCTCTCAACTGCACACAAAAATTAATTTCAGCTGGATTGTAAATCGAAATATTAAAGACAAAACAATAAAATTTGTTATCTGGAAGGTCATATAGGAGATTAACTTTGTGAACTGGCATAGAGAAAGTTTTCTTTAACAGCATAGGAGAGGAAGGATTCATAAGTTATATTTAAGCCAGTAAATTCTATTAATAACAAAACATTATTATGACTACAGAAAGGCAAGAGAAAAATATTAGAGAACATATTTGCTGACAAAGGTTTTATATTCAGAATATATAAAGAACTGCTACAATTCAATCTGAAACATAAAAAGAAAACAGTTATTACAAAGTAAAAAAAAAAAGGCGAACAGATATTTTACAAAAGAGACATCCTAAGCCATTAAATATATGAAAATGTACTCATTATAACTGACAAATGCCAACTAAAAACAAAATTAGATTCCACTAAACAATCACCAGAATGATTAAAAGTTAAAAGTTAAGCAATACCAAGAGTTAGTGAAGATATAGAGCAAGGAAATTCTAAACACCACAGGAGAAAATAACAGTTCACCATTACCTAGTGAAAATGAACATACTCATCACCATTGACTTAGGAACACCATCCCTAAGTATATCCTAAGAAGAAATGTACATGAGTGTAGTGCATAAAATGACCTACAAATATGTAAAGAATGTTAAAACCTTAATGAATTTCAAAATTAGACAATACTAAAAGACTGATTTGAAAATCAGAATAGTGGTTACTTTTCAAGAGGAGGGAAGGGAAAATAGTTGGGAAGGTCGTCCCTTTTCATATCTACATGGTATTTTCATAGCAATGTGTCTGTTTTATCTATCTGTGACTCTTGCAGCTCTTTGCCAGTGTCCTGCATAGGGTTGGACTAGAAAGATTCATACCTCTGAGTAGTCTGTTGATTTTCAGTTATAAAATGTTGAAATTTCCCTAAAGAACTCCTAGTTCTGATGGGAATGATTTTACCATATAGAGATGATATATCTGTCAGTTTTTTCAGTAAGTATCAGAAAAGTAAACCTACTACAAAATTCTCTTTCTATGTACCTCATTATATGCACCTTTAAAATGTGCTTTCTGTGCAAGTCATTTATGAAGTTGTGTTATAATAAGTTGTCTTCTGACAGCTCAGATCAATAGAAGGCCCTAAAAAGGACTTGAGGTAAAATGGTAATCAAAAGCTCACACCAAAATTTTATATGTTGGGATTGTCTTCTTTTTCTCGTATCTGATTCCCTTGTGCTCATTTTTTACTTTATAACCTGACTTTGTTATATTCAATACATCTATTTTTAATGACACAGCTGTGTTTCGGGAGGGAAACTTTTTTTTTCTTATCTCAATATAGTAGGTTTTAAAATGTAGTTTTCTATTTTTTTTTTAATTATATGGAAACATTTCTATCTTCTTGCTTAAACTGTTGGCTCTATGAATATGACAGATGGCACTACATTTTAGATTTAAAAATAGTTATTTGAATGGGAAAAAATACTATTACTTTCTCTTTTCTATCCCTTTGCATCATATAAAGATTTTATCTACATGACTGTGACATAATTCTGATACATGACAGCAATATAAAGATGTGCGTGTCCTCCTGTTGACAAATTGCTAATGAGATGACAGAATGATTGGTACCACATCCCCAGATTGGTACCATATCCTCAAATTCAAGCTTATTATTAAACACACAAAGTGTCTCCTAAGGAATATTACTTAGGTATTCTGATTTTCAATTAAAAATTAATATTCACTCTTTCAAAAATGCAATTTAAATTCAGCTTGTTTCTCAGTCCTATAAAGAATATCATTGTTATGGAGATTCTATCATCAGTAAATAGCTTACTTTTTCTAAAGAAAAAGAGAAAGAGTTTTGCAGACAATTAAGAATTTATAACCAAAATATTATTTATAGCATTTCACCCTGAATCCGACACTGACCCTAGCACCTAGACAAACAAGGTCATCTGTGCACACAGTCAAGGTCAATTGTTTGTGGAAGCTTCATTTTATAGGAAGGTGGATGTACGAGGCAGCTATATTATATCAGCAAAGTATACTTTCATAATTCTCTGAAAGAGCTAACAAATCAGAATTGGGTCATCTGGAGTCATGAATCACTTCTTACAGAGTCATTTCTACAGTACATGGACTTGAGCTAGGCTTAATCAACAACCCTACTTATCTTACATTCTGCCTTTCTGATTTCTATAAATGGGTCAAAGAACTAATTTTTGATTTTATGAGTGTATTTTATGCATATATGTATTTTACAAGTATAATTACCTTGACTTTTGGGTTTGAATTTATTTTCAGTAAGTCCATTAAATTACTAATTAGATTTTATCATACTTCATTATAACTAGAATACAGCTTAAAATAAAAATGCATACAAATAATAGCTCTCAGAAATATCTAATTTAGGAAGGAGAGTTAGCAAATAACTTAAAAAAATGACCACAACCAAAAGTTCTCATATTTACATAGCTTAAACAATTTATCCATTACTTATTCATTCATAATATACTCTAAATCATGATTGATACTGCTCCTTGAAATATTTTGACAGGCTCTTAATAGGGTTTGGCTAGTCACAGTTTTGAAGTCTGAATTCATTTAGCCAAAGTAGTACCTTTTTCCTCTCAGCAACTTGTGAGATTATATCCCTAAATAATACAACCACGATTTATGGATGCAAATCATCGCCAGAAGTATACTGGAAGACTACTAACATATAAATAAAGAGACCCAAAATCTAATTCCAGTTCTGCCACTTACTGTAAAACATTGGACAAGTCTTTTCTACTATCACAAACTCAGTTTATTTATCTCTAAAAATAACGAACAAGATCTCTACAGCTTTAATTTTCTGTAATGGTAACTCAGTGTCTGGTAATGAATCCAACTAGATGCAATGACAATGAGTTATTTTTATGATTAGTAGATGAGTGAAATATTTATATTAAGTACATATATGGTTTTTGACTGTTGATACTTGTGCTTATTTATGGTGCTCTATATTATTAATTGTCTGTCTTGAACATTTACAGGGTCAGAGAGACTTCTTTCAGATAAAAAGTAGTGCATCATTTGCAGTCAAGTTGAAAATTGTCAGAAGTCAGCCCGAGATAGATCAAATAAAAAACAGGTAGAAAAATATGATAAATTTGCCATCATCATCTCCTATTATTGTTCAATGACAATCTTATTGGAGTTGTGATATTAAGTTAAACTCTTGTATACCCAGCAACTAATTGTGATGCTGTGGGCCAATAGAGCTATACAGAATTCAACAAATACATTGTTTTAGAACAGAAACTAACATTATAGCAACAATTTTTAATTTTCAGTTGAAGGTGTGTGTTTTAATATTTTCTAATGGACTTTCTAATGTGAATCGTGATTATTTCTTTGTAAACATTTTTCTCTATAGCTTGTATGTTTGCAAATTTATTTATCACTTATTTTGCCATTCAAAGCCGAAGAAACGTTTTAAATGTGTGTATGTATGTAATATATTATATACATATATATATAAAGCAGCTGGAGATCTGTTCATGATTGGATGAACACCTCCCTCCTGATAGGTTAGGACTGGAGTAACAGAATCACTGTTACTGAAGCTGGAGTTCCCCCGTGAATGTTGGCGATTCTTAGTTTTGGAGCCGCTTTTCAGTCTTAGCCAAAGGCCCCTATATTCTTCTCAAGAATAAAATGATATTCTTGAGAGGAAGCAGCAAGTAATTCATTTAAGTACATTTAATATTTTTTAAATGTTACCAAATAATTATACTGCTAACCTGTTCAAAATTTTTATAAAATATTTGATGCATGTAAAAGATTCCATGCAATGTTACATGTCATAAAGCATAAAGATGAAATAAGCAGTCATTAAACATTTTCTAATTAAATAAATAGAATTTTACTGATAGAATTGAAGTTCCCTACCCTATATCTTCCTCTCCCTGCTACTCTCCAGAATGATTTTCTAAGTGAATTTTTTATCATTATGTTTTTGCCATATCACATGGTTTTATTACATATGAATGTGTCCCTAAGCATTTTGTTTACTTGTTTTTGGAACTATACATAAATGATATTAATTTATTCAATAAATATTAACCAATTGCCTACTCTTCACCAGGCACTGTTTTATGTACAATGGATATAACAGGGTTTAAGTAATGTCCCTGTCTTCATGGACTTCATGTTCTAAAGGAGAAACAGACAATTAACAAATAAATGAAAAAAATATGAGTCAGATGGTGGTACTATGTAGAAAAATATTTTGGGAAATGAAAGGAAGCCACTCTCAGATGGAACATTTAAGCAGAGTCGGAAGGAAAAGAGGAAGTCAGCCCAGAAGGCAGCTGTGGGAATGTGTGCCGAATGAGGAAGGGCAAGTGTAAAGGTACGGAGATTGAACACACTCTGGCTGATTGGAGGACTAGCAAGGAGGCAGGGTGTCTGGAGCTGTGTGTGTGTGTGTTGGGCAGGGAGGGAGGCAGGTAGATGGGATGAGGAATAGTAGAAATGTAGTGAAGACCAGATCCTGAGGGCCTCGTAGACTGTTATAAACATGGTTTTTATTATTATTATTAAGATGAAATTCACATGAACCATTTAAAGTGTAAAATTCAGTGACACTTAGTATATTCATAGTGTATACACCACTTCTATCTAGTTCTAAAACATTTTCATCACACCAAAAGAACACTTGGTACCCATTAAGCAGCCACTCCCTATAGCTTTGTCCCCAGCCCATGGCAACCACCAGTCTGCCTTCTGTCTCAATGGATTTACCTATTCTGGATATTACTATAAATGGAATCATATGATATGTGACCTTTTGTGTCTGGCTTCTTTCACTTAGCCTAATATTTTATCCACATTATAGCATGTGTCATTACTTCACTCCTTTTTAATGTCTGAGTAATATTCTAAATCCCTCATTTTTGTCTATTCATCCTAAACATTTTGAATGTTTCTCTGACTATTGTGAATTTTGCTGCTATGAAAATTTGTGTGTAAGTTTTTGTATGGATATATATTTTCAATTATTTTGAGTATATACCAAATAGTGAAACTGCTGGGTCAACGGTAATCCTAGTTTAATTTTTTTGAGGAATTGCCAATTTTTTCCACAGTGGTTGCACAAGTTTGCATTCCCACCAGCAGTGTATGAGAGTTTCAATTTATCTACATCCTCAACAACACTTGTTCTTTTTTTTTTTTTTTGCATTTATGACTATCTTAGTGACTGTGAAATGATATGCATTGTACTTTTGATACGCATTTCCCTAATGATTAATGCTGTTGAGTATGTTTGCATGTGCTTGTTGGCTATTTATGTATCTTTTTTTGGAGAAATGTCTATTCGATCCTTTGCCCATTTTTTTTAATTGGGCTGTCTTTTTATTGTTGAATTGTAAGTGTTCCTTATTATGACTGCCTAAACTCTTTAGGTATTATATTTATTTATTTACCTATAAAATATTTACTAGGCTTGAACTATGTGTCTGGTTCTTTTTTAATCATTAGGGATACAGCCATGAGAGGTGAACAGATAATATCCCTGACTTGGTAGAATTTGTATTCTAGGGGCAGAAGACAGAACATAAACAATAGAAAGATACAGTGCATCTCAATGTATGTAATGATTGTAAAAAAAAAAAAAAACTTGAAAACAAGACAAAGAAGCATATAGTGATAGAGAATTATGAGTAAGGAGAAAAGTGTTTTAGGCAGAATGACCAGGAAGGGCCTGTCTTTGGAGAATAAAGTTAAACTGAGAATTAATGAAGCAAGTAAAGCAAATAGTAAAGAGATAAGTGTTTAAGCCAGAAGGAAGAGCCCAGACAGCAAAATGCTTAAAGTGTTCCAGGAGGATCACAAAGGTCAATGTGGCTGGAACAGAATAAAGCAGCCAAAAAAAAAAAGTAAAACTGGCCAAGAATGAGGTCATCATGGGGCCTTTTAGAACATGGGAAATGATTTCATGTTAATGGGAAAACACAGGAAGATTTCAGCAGAGGAATGATGATGTGATCTGAATCATGTTTTAAAAAGGTTATTCAGGCTGCTGTGAGGTAAAGAGCAAGAATGGAAGCCAGAACCAAGAAAGGGGCCAAATCAGTAATGAAATGATCAGGATAAAAATGAACCAAACATAATAATAACCATATAAATCAAGTAGAGTCCTTATAATTTATAGTATAATGAAATCTCTTTGCTAAGAAAATATTTAATTAACAGAAAAACTTAAAGAATAAAAACATCAAAACACTTATATTGCAGTATTCTTTGGTGAAGTTAAATTTTCTGTACATGCTGATACCTCTGCTTTAGTCCTGGTTCAGGAACAGTGCCATTGATCCAGGACTGCTTTATGTCTGTATTGTTCTCATAAAAGTTTATTTAATTTGATTCAGAACTACTTTTAAAAACAGGTACTCTTTGTAAATCACTATCAGATTCTCCATCCCATAATTCTAGATTCTTATTATGCCAAGTCGCTACCAGAAGAAACTAGATCAGCCCCATGGATATCTAAATTTCAAGCAATAATACATGTTTCAGTAATGCAATAACTTCACAAATGACATTCAGTTATCATGTTTCATTTCCTAATTATTTTGAATCATTACTTTACTTTCAACCACATGAAATTTTCCATAACCCTATTCACTAAACACACACTGTTTTATGTATAAGAGATATAACAGATTTAAATAATGCTCCTATCTTTGTGTTCTAAAGGAGAAACAGACAATTAACAAGTAAATAAATAAAATATAATGAGTCATATGGTGGTACTATGTAGAAAAGGATACAGGGTGATATAAATTTCTAATTTTCACTCTAATGGAAAGGGTGATTCTCCCTGAATCCATCTAAACCTATCTAGTGTATTTAATTAAATGATGTGTGTTTAAATGTGTGTTTAAAATACCTGCCTTTAATTTTGGTGATTCTATCCATGGCAGACCTTTTATTTCTAATTAAGTCGTGAGAACTACTTTGCCTTCTCTCACATAATTTTTATTGTTAAATCTTTTGAAATTAAAAAAAAAATCTTTAAAACGTAATATTAGTTTTTGGAAATATAAGTTATAGCTGAGTTATTTTAAATACTTAAATCATTGCTACTTTATGTTGAAAAGGCAAAAGGAAATTCAAGTCTTATATCAAATATTAGAGATGGACATTTGAAACTTGGGGTCATTTATTTGTAAGATCTTTTAGATAAAAGCATTAGAACAACTGATAAAATAAGCTACAAAATTTTAATTATTATTTTCTTTTATCAAAAGATTTTAATCCTCTGGTATTAAAAAGACTCAGTTCCACTGCCTTTCAAAACATAATTGAATTTTGTCATCTTCTAAAGCTCCCTAAATTCAAGACTTTCTAAGCAGTGATATCCCTATCAAATCCGATTAACTAACTGCCCACTGAGCCAAATGAGAAGGCGATGGCCACAGTTGTTTAGCAATCAGGAATTCTCAAACACACCTGCATTGCTGCAGTATCCGACTAGTTACTTCATATGTACAATGAAGATAGTAGTTTGCCTCGACAGTTTTCCTTAAGGAAAATGTTTTCTGAATGGAATGTGCTATTAAGTATTAAAGATTATTGACAGTGCATTGCACTACAAAAGGTGTTTACCAAAAGAACTTTCAGTGTTTTCTGTGCTGAAACACTGCTGGATTTGGGATTGGCTTTGTTTGAACTGATTTCTCAGGAACTTCTTTAGTTCTTTAATGTCTCCTAATGAAATGGAGTGGGGTGAATGATCAATCCCATTTCTTTTAAATTTGAGAGGCATACCAAAACATCTTGCCTCTCTCAGCAGATATGTATCCATTAAAATTACCTAATTGATTTATGCTGGATAGTTTAATTCTGGATTCATGGCATCTGTGTCATCTTCTGTAATGAAGTCTCACAATTGTTTAACTTCAGTGTTATTTTTTAATTTAAGTGGAGTTAGTTATTGTTTTCAGGCTTATAACATTGTTATCTTTCCCATGTCATTGCTTTGGTTCTACTCTTGGTTGGCTGAATTTCTTCAGTGGTTTGGTTTGGTTTTCAAGAAAAATCTCATTGTATAGTTATAACACCATGCATATTGGCATGAGATTTGCTGCTTTTATATTTGATCTGTACAGTTTCCTCACTTGTAAAAATGAGATATTTCCTGCTTCCTGAGATTATTATAAGCAGTTTACATAGCGCAGGTGGGCCCTTGGGAGAAATGTAATTTATTTGTGTTTTCGTGGTACATCAGGTAATTGAGCACAACGCTGTGTAGTCATAACTGTAATCTCTGTAATGGCCTCATACATGAGAAAATAACAAATGTTATGTCCCTAAACCTTGGCTCCATATGGTCACTGAGTGAATAATAGAAACCCAATTCTATTGTTAATTTATGGTGTGACTTGGGTAAATCTTTTCCTTTCTCTGAGCCTCATTTCCTAATCCTTAAACTAGATCTCTCCCACATCTTTTACATCTTTACACTTCTCTGATTATATGCACACAACAGTGTTCTATTGGAGAATCACAAGAAAGAGTAAATCAATCATTTCACTCACAGAAGAAAGGGCAGTGTAACCTTAGGCATATTAATCGACTTTCATGTCTTAGTGTCCTTTTCTAGAATGTGAGTATAATAATTGTGTCAACCTTATAGGATTGGTGGAGAATTATGTCAGTTAAATATGTAAAACACTTAGTGCCTCGCACATAGCAATACCCATAAATGTTAGCAATTATTAGTTCCAGGTTGTGATTTTATGTTCATATCCTTTAGACTGGAAATCAGAAACGTGGTGTTCACATATGAACATAGCATTTCTTTATACTTCTGACTCATTGTAGAATTTATCACTTGAAAAATTTATGCTCTCAGAACAACTGACAAGATCCTTACGTTTGGGTCTCTATTGTTCTTGTATTGACTTCCCACTAACTTAGCTTTTCTAAAAATTCTCTCTCCAAATTCCCTATTATTTTGATTCTATGTATTTTATCTCATCTATTTTCTCCCCTGGCTTTTTAAGTCCATTCAAATCCAAGCAGGGAGCTTATTATTCCTACCCTCGGGGTAAAGATTTCAAAAGTCTTAGCGCATTAGCTGTGGAACTCATTCTGTCTGCATCTTCTCTCCTTGTTTGATCAAATAGACAGCTTGTATTCCATCTTTCGGATGTACATATAAGCCAAGCACTTTTTAAGATTTCTCTAGTTCAGTAGTGGTTTGATTTTTTTTTTTAATGGCTTCTAGAGAGCATTATCTCCGCACACAATGCTAGAAGATATAGTTTTACAATGGAAAGTATTCGATTTGATCTTATGTTATCTTCATTGAAAGTGCAGCAACTACTATAGAACTGGGGGATAAATTGCCGCAGTTTGTAAGTAAACCTGGTCATGGTTTCCTTAGTATTCAAGCTGATTTTTAGCAACAGAGATCATGGTTGTATTTATTTATTTTCTTTCTCTTCTTTATTTGCTTACAATAGTATGTTTAACATTTATCCTCATAAATGTATAGGGCCAATGCCTTCTTAAAGCTTACTATCTAGTTATTACATAATCTGTTCTGAAGCACAGATTATGAAAGTACAATAAAAAACAGAATATAGGTTCAGGAAGTTAAAAATAAGTCAAAAGGTGAAATTATAAATCAGATAAAATTTTATCTGAAAAATAATTGCTTTAAAGGCAGAGTTATTTTGGTAGTTTTGTTTTGTTTTGTTTTAACTCTCGTCTTGAATGTACTATTTCTAGTAAATTATCAAGCCACAAGTTTGAAAAGAGAAATGTGTCAACAGTCAAGTTGCTCATAAAAACATTAGCGAAAAATCAGAAACAATTAATACTACATAGAAGAATTAACCCCCAAATAAATTAAATACCCATTCATGAACAGTTGCATCTGTGCTATAATTTTATTTTGCAGTTATATTATTGATGATTTTAAGATCGTAATATGCTACATAGAACTGATACATTTTAAGGGTATAATAATATGCTCTGAATAAAAAGGAGTGAATTTTAAAAAATGTTTTAAAAACAGACATAAGTAAAAAATAAAAATGTTAATTTATTTTACAAATTTTAATCACGTGCCTACCAGATGCTTGTACCTGGAATATATTATGTTATGAGCTTCAGAGTAGGAATGTGGGCTTGAAATCCTGCCTCTGCCAGTAAGTTGTTGATGACTTGGGGCAAAGGGAAAAAGCTTTTTTTATTTTCCATCTCAAAAGCTGTAACATATGATTTAAAAATATTTACCTCCTAAATTGCCATGATGATCATTTGCTTGGCACCTAATATGTACTCAAAAGTGTTCATTCCTTTCCCTTCATCCAAGATATAATAATTACTGTAAAACTATTACAGATTTTTATACAGAAAGGAACATGAAAGAAATATGTTAGGTCATCTTACCTTGAATCACAGTCATAGGTAGATTTAGACAGGGGAGAAGTTTAAGCCTGTGGAGTTAAATTTCATGGTTTTTGTTGTTGTTGTTCATTTTGTTTTACTCTGTTTTCTTTTTGAAATTATAATGAGAACACTGAGAATTAAAAGAACAGGATTTATAAATAAATTGTCGATTACACCCAGGAGTGTTATGCATAATATTTAACAAAATATTCACTGACCAAAGCACAAGCACTGACCAATCTGAACAGATGCCTTGACTAATTGGTTTGTCTTTAAATACCAGTTTGCCTTTATTCATCAGGCCAGCATACACCAACTGAATATTAATGCCATACTTACATGAGAAAATTGTATAACATCTAGTTACTTTTCAATTTTGAAAAATATTTACTCTCTCCTGTAAGAGCAAATTTCCCACTAATGTATACCTATACTTTCTTTTAGATTTTGGGTAAAATTATATTACGTGTGCATTAATATAAATGTGTGTGTTCCTTCGCAGCGGCAATTGTATTTTATTGATTCATGTTTAAATAGTCCTCCTAACACTCATCAAAATACATTATTAGCTAGATGTTATCACCCTCTAATGTTCCTATTAGGAAGCCACTGCTGTAAAATTTCACAATGTTATTCATAGAAGACCATGAAGTAAAGAAGAAGCCACTCTGATTTACTTTGATTTCCTTACAATTCCTAAATCATTGCTTCAACTCAAGGCTGGACATGAACACCAAAAAAGAATTAAGATGAATTAAGATGGTACAGTGAGCCAACCTTTTAATTAAATAAGTATATATAAATTCTAGTCACAAATATCACTATAAGAATTTGTTTTTAACAATTACTCCTTTCTTTCTACATATTGCCATTTATCAGAAATGATTAGACAAATTGTTCCCAAACATTGATCAGAATTATTTAGGGATCTTTTTTCCCCAACTATATATTGAGGTATAATTGACATAACACTATGTACCTGTAAAAGGTGTGTATTTGATAAAATTATATATTTCAATATGATTACCATTGTAGTGTTAGCATTATGATAATTAAAATAAGTGAGATAAAGACAAATAGTGCAGTGTACTATCTCATTTATATATGATATCTTAAAAAGCCAAATTTATAGAAACAGAGTGTAGAATGCTGCTTACCAATGTCTGAGCATTGGAGAAAATGGGAAGATGTTGAACAAAAAGTACAAACTTGCACTTAGAAGATGAACAAGTAGTGGGGATCTAGTACACAGCATTGTGATTATAGATAACAATACTGTGCTATATATATGAAAATAGTTAAGAGAGTAGATTTTAAATGTCCTCACCACAAGAGTTGGTAATTATGTGATGTGATGGAGGTGTTAGGGTATTTTTTTCTATTTGGGTATAATGGACATATAACATTATATTAGTTTCAAGTGTATATGTAATGATCTGATATTTGTATACACTGCAAAATGATCGTAACAATTAGTCTAGACATTACTATCTATCACCATCGTTAGTTACAATTTTTTCTTGTGATGAGAACTTTTAAGATTTACTCTTTTAGCAACTTTCAAATATGCAATACAGTATTATTAACTATAGTCACCATGCTGTACTTTACATCCTGTAACATTTATTTTATAACTGTAAGTTTGTGTCTTTTGACCCCTTTCAACCATTTATATCTATCCTGCCCCCAGGAACCACCAATCTGTTCTCTGTGGTGTCTATGAGCATGGTTCTGTTTTTATTGGATTGTTTGTTTGTTTTGTTTTGTTTTGTTTTTATAGATTCCACTTCCAAGTGGAATCATATGGTATTTGTCTTTGTCTGGCTTTTTCAATGAGCATAAATCCCTCAAGGCGCATCTATGTTGTTATAAATGTCAAGATCCCGTTCTTTTTTATGGGTGAGTAGTTTTCTATTTTATATATGTCCATTCATCTATCAATGGACACTTAGGTTGTTTCGGTACCTTAGCTATTGTAAATAATGCTTCGATGAACACGAGGATGCACATAACATTTGTTTTCTTTAAATAAATGCCTAAATACCCAGAAATGGAATTGTTGAATCATATGGTAGTTTATTTTTAGACTATAATATCTAGATGTGTGTAAGTACCCTGTAAAGTTCTCACAGCAACAAAATCTATCCAACGATGCATTTCTCAGAACGTATCCTATCACTAAGTAGTGCATGACTATATTATTGTATTGCTGTCTATTTCTCTTTTTAGATTTATTAATATTTGGTTTTTAAACTTAGGTGCTCTTATGTTGGGTACATAAACATATATAAATGTTATAGACTCTTGTTGGATTGGTCCTTTATCATTATGTAATGCTTTTGTTTGTTTTTTATTGCAATCTTTGTTTTAAAGTCTATTTTGTCTGATATAAGGATAACTACTCAAGCTTTCTTTTGCTTTTCATTTGCATGGAACATTTTTTCATTCCTTCACTGTCAGTCTTTATATCTGAAGTGAGTCTCTGATAGACAGCATATGAATGGATCTTGCTTTGTCTGCTTTCTTTTTTAAGTCTATTTGGCTGCTCTATGTTTTGATTGGAGAATTTAGTCCATTTACACTTAAAGTAATTACTAATAGGTTTGTACTTACTGCCATTTTCTTGGTTGTTTTCTGACCTGTAGTTCCAGTCTGTTCCTTTCTCCTTTTCTTGCTCTCTTTGTGGTTAGATGACTTTCTTTAGATTCCTTTCTCATTATCTTTTTTGTATCAACTATAGATTTTTGCTTTATAGTTACCATGAGACTTACATATAACAACTTATATTTATGGCAGTCTGTTTTATGGTGTTAACAGCTTAAGTTTGAACACATTCTAACACTCTACTTTTTTACTCATTGCCCCTGACATTTTATGTTTTTGATGTCATATTTTATACCTTTTATATGTATTATTTAACTAATTATTGTAGTTATAGTTATTTTTACTCCTTTTATCTTTTAACCTTTCTACCAGTTTTATACATCATTAATCCACTACCTTTACTATATATTTACCTTTATGAGTGAGATTTATATTTTTAAATATTTACTTATTACTAATTGGTGCTTTTTCTTTTCAATTAAAAAAAAATCCCTTTAACAATTTTCATAAGTCTAGCTTAGCGGCGATGAATTTATTTAGCTTTTTCTCATCTGGAAAACTTTTTCCTCTTTCCTTCAATTCTGAATAATAACAAAGCTAAGTAGAATACTCTTGGTTGGAAGATTTTTCCTTTCAGTACTTTATTGCCATTTTCTTCCTACCTGCTTATTTTCTACTGAAAAATCTGCTGATAACCTTATGGGGGTTCCCTTATATGTAACAAGTTGTTTTTCTCTCACTGCTTTTAAGATTCTTTATCTTTAACATTTGACATTTTAATTATAATGTTTCTTTTTTTTATAGATCTCTTTGAGATCCTAGTATTTGGAACTCTCCAGGCTTCCTGAATCTGGATGTCTATTTTCTTCTCCAGACTAAAGAAGTTTTCAGCCACTATTACTTTACATAAGTTTTCTACCCCTTTATTTCTCTCTTCTCCTCTGGAACCCCTATAATGTGAATGTTATTACACTTGATATTGTCCCATATGTCTCTTAAGCTGTTTTTACTCTTTTCAAATTCTTTTTTTCTGCTCTCAGAGTTTCACTGTTCTGTCTTTGAGATCAGTTGTCATATGTCCACCCACTCTTCTCCCATATTCACCGAGCATCTTTATGAACATTACTTTGAAATATTTATCAGGTAAATTATGTATCTCAATTTTAATGGTTTTTTTTTCCCCTGAGGTTTTAACTTACTCTTTAATTTGGAGCCAAGTCCTTTGTTTCTTCATTTTACTTAGCTCTCTGTGTTTGTTTGTTTGTATGTATTAAGTGAAACAGCTCTCTCTCTCCCAGTCTTGGAGGAGTAACCTCAGATATGAGATAAACCTTATTGTTCAACCTTGCCCTAGCTTTTGGTTGTAACCCAAACATTTGTGATTCTTCCAAGAAGCCTGAATTATTTTTTAATAGCTACAGTTGTTCAAAGTGTGCCAAAACCTGCTACATTAGAGAGGGAGGGAACTCAGTCAACACCTAGTTTCAGGCTGATTGGAAGCCAGACTCTCAGATAGCAGCTGTATGTATCTGTATATTATGTATATGTATATTATTATTTTTATGTATATATTTATATTTCTCTATCAGCTAAATGCCTTTTTATTATAAACTCATGATTGTCATTAAGTCTGAGATGGCCCTGAGCAACTTATTTTAAATGTTAACTGTTGATGAAATGGTCTGGGTGTTCCTAACACATTTGTGGTTTTCAGTGTGGAAGCAAACAGCTTTCATACCAATTAATAAGATAATATTTCCCCCATCATTGAAACTTAATTTTCTCTTGGATTCATTTCTTATGATTTACTAGCAGACATTCCACTATAATTATGAAGATTAAAGGGGGAATACTGTGACTTACTCAGCTGTGGCAGTTAGCCTCGTCTTTATGGTCCAAGCTTTCAGTGTTTGTACATGGGAATCATCACAGGATAGAGTGGAAGGCCTTGGGAAAATGTAATTGTGGTGATTAATTCTTTGAAATAGTTTCTACTTCAGAGTCTTCCCACATAGACCAATCTTTCACATTTTACTGCTGTCTTTCTCACTTCCAATCATTTAGTTTTTATTCCCTCAAAACTCAGTTCAAATTTCACTGCCTCCAAAATATCTCTCTTTATAAACTGTCATTTATAATCATCCCATTAATTCACAGTCTCTATCAGTGGGCCCAAATTTTATACTACATTTATTCATGAATGTTTTTATTTCCTAAAAATAATATCTCTGTCATTTAGCCTTCTGAATTCTGCCAAGATTCCAAAGTCAAATATAGGTTTATTTCAGTTCTTTTGGTAATTTGTCCATTATTCTATAGACTTGTTTGCACATTGTGATTTTGCAATAACTATCTGTAGAATAACTATACTTTCCTTTTATTTATAGTAACATGAAAGAGGTCCCAAAAAATAAGATTGAAGAAATAGAAATGGTAAAAATTGCTATAAACAGTAAAAATCGAACATTAAAATCGGCTTTTAACCTAGTCCCAAAAAGTTGATAAAGGCTCAGAGTCATCCTTTTCTAGACAATGAGGTTCCCATGAGCCTAGTCTTGTTGCAAAAATACCCAGAGCATAGGAAATGGACTTTGTTAGACCAGGTATGTCAAGTGGGGCAGATGATGGAATGTCTTAAAACACAACAAACATAAATGCATGCACAATCTGGAGAGCTACAGGGAATCGTTTGAGGGTATAATGTAGTCACAGCAGTGTGACTGGCAGGCTGTTTGATTGATAATTTGCAGGACAGATTGAAAATGTGAGACTCTCTCAGAAAAAGAATGTTAAGTAACCAAGACCTGAAAAAAAAAGAAGAAGAAGAAGAAGAACAAAACAAAAGGAAAAGCCACTACAAGGGCCATCATCCACAGAGAGTTCTGCAAGTTTCCATGAGCAGCTGACTGAGGTAGAACCTATAAGATACCTTAAAGTGATGGAGGGTGAGCCTGGACAGATCAACACCGGAGTTGCATTTCATCACAGAGTAAATGGAACTCTATTGAAATACTTCAAGTGGAACTATCTATTTACATAAGCTTTTAAAGTTAAATAAGCCAATAGATTTTAATAAATGACTCTTTTGTTAATTGTATCAATAACTCTTCAAAATGACCCCAATTTTTCATTTAGCAGCATAATTTCCCTCAGTACTATAATATAGTTCAATGTACCTATATTATAGCATTTTAAGAAGAAGCTATTTTTTACTTTTTGTCTAGGAGATGCCTGAGAGACTTGATAATAGAAAGTCAATGTGTACACTTATTTAACTTACAACTTTTAAAAGTTGATGCAAATTATTTAGTCAGTAGAGAGAAAAGGGACTAATGGCGCATTATAGGATTCCACATGTCTTGGTTCTTCTACTTATCACTTTGAGCTAAATATTCTATAGTATAACTTTCAATTAAAATTTTTGATTGATGTCCAAAAGATATATACAATACAACTGTAACTAATTTTTAAACAATAACTATAATATTTAATAGTCATAATTACTTAAATTGCTTTTCCTGGGATTCCTGTATTCCCTCACAACCTTAGAATTTTAACAAAAAGAAAAATACAAAATTACTGGATGATTAAGCGTATGCTATTAGTCTAATGCAATGGTATTTACTAATACCTTTCTGCAAGCCCACTTATAAGCAAAATTAAGGAAAAAGTGAACTAAATTAATTAAAGTTCACTGAAACGTAGTGGTGTTTAGATAGAGCAGACTCATTCTCACAGTGGTATATGATAGAAATGGTTAACTCCTGACAGAAGGTAATGAAAGTAAACATGATATTGTTTTAATAGATATGTTTCAACTATGTGCCAGACACTGAGCTAGGCACTCATTTAATTTTTTAAATTTAAGATGTATAATAGTACCATAAGATTATTATTAGCTTCCATTTTGCAGATTAGGAAACTGAACAGTTAAATTAACTCAAAAGCATAGAGTTGGTAAATTGTAGAGCCAGAAATAAACCAGAACAGTTTGACTTCTGTTACTAAAAAAGTAAATTGGAGATGAAATTAATATTTTAGATAATTTCATACTCAAAAACTATTAAGAGCGAAGTCACAAGAAAAAACTATTTGAGAATGAAAATATGAAATAAATAAATCTGAGGAGATAAGAATAAATAAAATTTTGTTTAATCTCAAATAATGCCAGAGATAAAGTTATTATTTTAATTTTCTAGAGTTCTCATGGTACTTTTATAAACATGATTTAGTTTATTTTTTAACCACCAAAGTCTGGGACTTTCAGGCAGACAAATAAAAGGAAAATAGAAAAGAACATACAAATAAATTATTAATTTTAGTTAAATGAAGTTAAGAAAACACAACTTGCATCTTTATTCCAAACTGCCTATGCTTTTAGTTATACCCATAGCATATTGCACATACATAGAATATGCACAAAATATGTGCCAGGATGGTTGATGTTAAGCAGGAGCAGAAGTCTTGGGCCCACTGTCAAACTTTACCAGCAATAAGCATATGCCCTTTTTTCCTGCCTAATCCTTACCCAGCGTTATTAGCAAAGGAAGTCATGGACATAGTGATAAAGAGTTGCTTGATTAATACCTAGCTCACTAAGTGGGCAGGCAGGTTATACCATGAGCACCTTAAACTCAAGCAAGAAAATGCAAAATTATAATTAGATTTAGCCCTAAATTTACACCATTTATCTACAACAAATTATGTTATTTAGTATACTTTGTTAAAATGGGTTTCATCTCAAGAATGAAGTTAAAAGTTGTACTATTTACTACATCATAGCCTGGGGTTGGAAAGTGAGAAGGAAGGCAGCTTTAAGCTCAGAGTCCCGGTTCATTTTGCCAGGATTATGAAAGAATAAAAACAGACACAGAGACTTGAGATCATGAAACAAAGAAAGGTGACAGGGAAGAGAACATAGTAAGAATATTAAAGATAAATTTGAGGATGGAAAGGGTTTGAAGATGATGAAAAAAGGAAAATGCTGAAAATAATTCTATCATAATATGAAGACCCTAGATTGCTTAAAAATATTTGAAAGTCAATAGGTAAATACATAGATTAAAAAAAGAGCAAGAAGGTGTGCTAAATGTAATATTCATATTATAAATTGGTTATAAGTTGGTTTGTCAAAATAAAAATTACACCAAAGTTACACAAACATGGAGGACTTTATTCTAGACTATTATAATAGGAACTGAAATCATTTCCACAGAAACAAAAGGCAGAAATTATCTTAAGCACTGAGGTGAGCGAGTGATAAAGCACTGGAGAACATTAAGGAGAGATTGATCAGTAGGATGTTTTGAACACATTGAGTTACTCATGAGTTTGCAAATGTTTTGCAATGTGATTAGGCCACCTGTGTTTACTAATTGGTACTGATTAAAGAAGTTAGGCACCTTCCATTCTACAGATACTGGGAGATCAGGGCACTGTCTTCTTTGATGTTTTCATGTCAAAGAAATGGTTCCCAACTCTTTGAAAAAGACATTTCCTGGGTTATAAGACTGGGAAGAAGCTGGAAGAAAGTTTACATAAATGTCAAAGGGACAGGAAACAATGTACAATTGTACAAAAAGGTTAGGTCCATAGAGTCAAGAAGAATCTTGTCTAAAGTTTAGTCAATGGGAGGGTAATGTTAAGGCAATAGATCCTAGTAAACTAACAATTGGAAATATATAAACATCAACTTTTTTTCTCCAGAAAAATAACACGTGTCCTGGGATTTCCCTCATCCAACAAACACTTACCAAAAAACTCTTAAGTTTTGGCAATAACTGAACCAAAGACTTCAGATACAAAAATTCAAATAAGACAAAAATCTCTAGCCAGAAGTTTCTCATAGACAAATGAAGGTAAAGGTGAGTAAACAGACAATTGTAAAAAGTCTTAAAAGTACTATGTCTGCAATGCTCTGGGAACAGAGAGGATACAGTACAACTCCATCTGGACAATTAGAGAGAGATGGGGCAACCACACCTGGAGAAAGAATAGTGTGCAGAAAATGGCACAGGAGTTGGAAACCAGAGTGTTAGTTCATGGGAAAGCAAATAGCTTACTGTGAATAGAATGTAAGGAAAACGTGAGGTAATGATAGAAAATGAGACTTTTCTACGCTCTAGCAAGGAACTTAGCCTTTGGGGAGACTGTGATGCTCATATTTGCATTTTAGAAACACACTCTTGGGGTCAGGATGGACGATGAGCTGTGAGGGAAATATAATATAGTGGGAGAACACAATAAAATGTGCAATAGTCTGGAAAAGAATATGGAGTCAGGAGATAGTACACTGAAGAAATCAGACTGCCTGAACATGATAGAAGAGGAAGTGTGGGGATTAAAAATGATTTGTAAAATTTCCATTTAAAGTGAAGAGAGGTGTAGCTCTTTTTCTTCAAGAAGGGCAAAGAAGGAAGAATTATAAGACCCAGTTTATGAGTGTTGTTCTCATCTCACTTAAGATGAGAGTGATTCTGGACTTTTATATCTTACAGTTGTTATAAAGTTCAGATAAGGTTGTTATGTGAAAATGCTTTCTAGAAAGATCCAGGCAACTATGAGACTCCATTATTTTTCCTTCTCAATTCTTTTTAAAAATATGTATATATTGATTATCAATAAATAAGTAAATATATAAATAATGACTTTCACTATCAAAAGTCAGTATGAAGTTTTAAGGTCATTTCTGATGAATATAAAAGACATTGATGATGCAATAACACTTTCAGGATTACTCTAGAGTTTGTATATGTCTGGCATGAAAAATCTGATCCCCAAGTTACAATGCTAGAGACTTTCTAAATAGTGTGGCTCTTAGAAAAAATCTTGATTCAATATCCAGTTTCTCTCTGCTTTAATTAATCATTTTCTTCTCACCACCCCCTTGATTCCATTACATTGCTGGGCTTTGATTTTGCAATGCCTTCTAGAGGTGCACTTTACATAGTACTACTGTGACTGAAAAATCAATTGTAACAATCTACACATTTCTGTGATTAAAAAGAAATCAGGATAGTGAAAGGAACATTTAGGGGATAGTACTAAAACAATATGTCTAACATTAAAATAAAATTAATTATATTTTAATATATTAATGTTGTGTTCTTTACCCAGCTCCTAACTATAAAAACTTATAAACTATAAAAATCTTGATAAACCAAGATTTATATTCTCTATTTAAGCTCTAGCACAATGAATACAAAAACTTTCAGTGTATAGTTTTCCCAAGAAAAACAAATTCTATCTTCTTATCTCAGTTCTCATTTTGCTTTATTTCTATGAAAACCTTCATGAATTTTTAGTGTAATTATAATAGGAAACAGTAGAATAAAAAGATATTTTGGAAGAATTAATGGAAGAGTTTGACAGTGTTCATGAAAATAAGCCAAACAAGGAGAAATTTGGGTGTTACATTAAAAATGCCAAAATCTATGTTTTAATTTGATTAAAATGATGAATTATTAAAATATATTCTTAAACTATGTTCATGAAGAAAGAGGTTAAATGGGAAGACAGTAATTTAAACATTTAAATCTCATTTTGAGTTCATAAATATACCCAAGCATTTTCATTTTATTCTCAATCTTTTGGGTACTACAAGTTTAAACCAGATATACTTTGGTTCAGGCTGAAGTAAAATGTAAGTTGTAATGTGTAGACAATATAATATTCCTTTAGTTCTGTGTTCTATATTTCATGGAAAATACACATTTTATAGGCTTGGTTAAAATGCCTAGAGCTTCAAGGGAGGTGGGAGGGGATGGGAACAAGTTACATAAATGTAAAGCAGTCATTTGAAGCTTTTTATGTTGATAGTGTTGATAGATGCATGCTGTGTGTGTGTGTGTGTGTGTGTGTGTGTGTGTGTGTGTAACATCTAATACACAAAGGCATGTGTGAGGAGGGTTCTAAATGTTAATGACATCGCATTCAGCAACTAGCTAAGAAATTTTCCTAAGACTAAAGAAAGAAAAATAGATTGCATTGGTCTGTGCCTGCATAAGTTGTAGAACGCATCATTCACTGTAATAATAATTGGATGTGTCTGTTCAGATTTATTGGGATGCACACTCAGATAATCAAAGTTTCAAATGGTTCTGCAATGAGGATATATGGTAGTTGAAAATATCCTAATCGTAGGGCCATTGATATGGAAAAATGGAATTTCCAGAGTACTAAGCAGAAGAATTTCCATTTCTCTATATGGAAAGAATATCAATTAACCTGATATTCCAATATGTGCATGTTTAATGTACTGCTATACTGCTATATATTCTCTGAAATAATGTCATGCAAACCAATTCATATCTAAATAAAATGTTTATCAATCAAAACAAAGTTTAATGTGAGAAAAAGAATGAAATTATTTTCTGCAGCTCTTATAAGTAAAGACCTTATTTCCAGGGTCACTTTTTATATAAAAAATAAGATAGAAGTAACAGACTCAGAAAGCAACTAGAGATGACAAGTTTTGGAGTTTCTCTTGATAACCATAAACCCAACTTTTTTGTTTTTCTGTTTCCCAGATGACATGTCTGGAATGCTAGAGAGTTAGCTTAAAAGAACATAGCTCCTAATAGTTCTAGCCAGTGGTCAGTTAGCTGAGTCGATTAAAAGTACCCATTAAAAGCAAAGTCAAAGATCTAAATGATTCCATATTTTCAGATCTGTTGCTGTTTACTTGATAGCTGTTATCCAAAATACGTAACCCTGGACATGTTAACAATGCATACTCTTTGTAGTTCAGACAACGTGTGGCTGAGACCACGCATCACCGTGCCTTTAGAAACAACTCACAGTGTCAGTTTCTTGACTTTTTCATCAGCAAAGGCTCATCCATTATTAACTTCCATGGCATCTTGGGTTCTCCCTACCACCACGCCAGTTAAAAAATATATGTATTTGGGGATTGGTTAGAACTCAAATCAGATCCCTGCTTCTTCAGTCATACTTCTTCTCTTTGAGAGAGTAAACTTAAACTTGTTAAGCTTCAATTTCCTTTAAAGTAAAAAATAGATATTAACACCTATGTAAGAAGGTTGTTGTAAAAGGTACAAACTTTCAGTTATAAGTCACGGTGTGTCATGTACAGCATGGCGACTATAGTTAATAAAACTGCATTGTATATTTGAAAGTTGCTAAGAAAATAAAGCTTAGAAGTCCTCATTTTTAAAAAGAAATCTGTAACTATGTATGGGGACATACGTTAATTAGACTTATTGTGCCTTTTGCAATACATATAAATATCTAGTCATTATGTCATATACTGAAACTAATGTTATATGTCAGTTATACCTTAAAAAAAAAAAGTTATTGTGACCATTAGGTGAGATGATGTATGCAATATTCATAGCACATTGCCTGACAGAAGATAGGCAGTCAGTAACTATTCATAGAATGAATGTTTTCATCCAAGTATACTCTGTATAAAGAGAAGTATAAAGGGAGAGAAGTCCCATAGAGAAATGAATGGTATTAGGTATGAAATCCAGATGAATTTGTTTTATATAGCTGCCCTTTCAAGAGGCAGTCTGGTTCTATTCAAACCACAAGAGTAAAAAGACAGAAAAATCCTAAGGCAATGCTTCTCAGATTTTATGTGCTTATGAATCACCTAGTAATCTTTTAAAATCGCAAGTTACTACTCAGTGGGTGGGATCTGGGAGACTGCTTTTCTAGCAAACTCCAGATGATGTTTATGCTGCCTGTGCACTGATTATACTCTAGCAAAGTCCTAGAGAGGCAATTTATTTATCTAGTCCAAAATTATTTACTAGAACAACGGCTTAAAATTTATTAATTCATTTATTTGCTCAGCAGAGGATTATTTTGTATCTACTATGTGCCAGGAACTGTTTCAGGTTTTAAGTATAAAATAATGAACAGGACAGATAAGGATCATTCCCACATTGAACTTTTATCTAGTCATATGATCTGGCAATAACATGCAAACAATTAATTTAAATAGTTTCTAGTGGTGTTTAAAACTAGATCGAAAATAAGATGAAGTTACTGTGAGATTGTTTATGGTCACATACACCTTCTTTAGGAAGGAGACAATTGAACTGAAACCTGAATACTGAGAAGCAGTCTGCTGTATAATGATCTGAAATTTTCATAAAAGAGAATGCAAAGGCCTTGAATAGCAAAGAAGGAAATAAGACATATGAAAGCCCCTCCTTACACTAGAAAAAAGTCTAGTAGGAAGAATAGTCATCATTATTATGTCAATTGTCAAATATGAAATGCTTCGTATTATGATGAGTTTTGTACTCAATCTATATACCTATGAATCTGCAGTCTGTCATATTGTTTTATTGGGATATAAGCCAAACCCTGAAGCCAATAAATACAGAATTAAGAGAGATCCCACAGATCAGAGCAACTAAAGAAGAGTGAAGAATAGAATGATGACTCAATTTTCACGTTAGTGAGTCTTAACTAGTAAGAATGCCTAATAACTTAAGACCTGCAAACTAGTGGCTTTTAATACGTTAAGTGCATTCCAATTGACTTCTGATTCTGTCTAATGATTTAAGTTCCTGCAAACCAGTAGCTATTAATATGTTAGAGCATTTCTAATTGACTTTTGATTTTCTGGGGTTTTCTTTTTTCAAATATGTGAATAAAAGACTGTACATTAACTGGTGCTCCTAACCTTCCATCAGTGAGAAATACCTTAAAGTTTGTCTGATAGCAAGGAAGAATAGCAAAGTTAGTCACTCTTTATCACCTGAATGCCTGTTGCCCCAAGACACACATTTCTGATCTGTTCATCCAGAATTATGGTTATATTCTGTGGCACAAAAGCAAATTAGGTTTTGCTTGTTTGTGTGTTGTTTCACTTTGTTCCATTGACCTACATTAACCAGGGCATCCTACATTAACCAGCTAAGCCACGGAGTTCAGACTTTTTTTCATGTTCTATTTTGGTCATTTATTTGTAATTCTTTTGGTTATCTTTGACATTTATTAACAGCAACAATATTTTCTTTCTCTTTGGCCTTTTGTATATCTCATTTTATTCATTCAACAAATACTAAATGAGTGCCAATCTCTAGAGCTCCAAGGGCAAAGGAGGAAGTGGAGTGAGATGAAGCTAGATAGGAAAACAAGAGCCAGGTCATTTGAAGTATTGTAAACTTTCAAGAAATCTGGTCTGTATCTTAAGAGCAATAGGAACCTACTGAAGAGTTTTAAGCACTTAAGTGACACCATCTCTTGCCATTTTCTTACCTTGTCATTTTTCTCCCCCTCTTCCAATGGGACTACCTTAAATGATGGTTTAATAGTGCTATCCTATCATTTACATTTCCTGTTATTTCCAAAAGCAAACTATTTTTTTAATGAAAGAAAAGGTTGCCAATTGTAGAAAATTAATTACCTGGGAGACACAAGAGGGTTTGAAACATATGGCACATGCTATGGATAGAGTCATTATTTGTAAATGATGGCTCATCTCTAATAATGAAATAGAGGGGAACATATTTCATTGGTGCTCCTTATTATAAATGTAATATTTTCAGAATGAAAATTACTTACTGGGCAAATATCTGCAGCATAAAAATACTTTTAACATTGTGCTTGATCTACACACATAAACTTTATGTAAAAAGAAGATGATAAATGATAGATAGAAATAGATAGATGATAGATAGATAGATAGATGATAGATAGATAGATAGATAGATAGATAGATAGATAGATAGATAGATATCCATCCCTAAGTGAGGCTTCTTTTATTTTATATATATATATATATATTCCCCCCCCCCCCCGGTGTTCTTTTAACATCTGGCTATAGTAGGCAGTCACTCTTTTGGCTTTATTTTTAACTAAGAACAAAGGAGAAATAACCTAATTTATTTCAGTGCCCATCTGGTTTCAATTGCTCATTTTACATTTATTGAAAAATGATAGATTGTTGGTGATGATGTCTTTCCCAGGAGAAGAAGTTGACAGACAGCTGTGCAGAGATGCCATCTTCCCCATCCCCGTTGCCTGTTATGCCCCATGCCCAAGAGACTGTGTACTCAGCATGTGGTCTGCGTGGTCCTCCTGCTCACACACCTGCTCCGGGAAAACCACAGAAGGGAAACAGATACGAGCACGATCCATTCTGGCCTATGCAAGTGAGGAAGGTAAGGTCGCCAGCTTCAGAAGGGACTCAGATTCCCCTTGGGAGTTGGCATGCAGTTTCTTTGTCTTGTCTGGATACGATAATATTCTAGAAAAATTTACTTCCAGAAATCCAGCAATTTAGGAGGATTTAAGACTTGTTGACTTATTGGGCAACTTGCTTCTGTTCCTGCAAATTGATCTTGAAAACAGATCTTTAATAAAAGAACAAAGACTTTCAGAAGTGAATTCACTTTGCCTTTCCTCCCTCCTAATAATTTAATTCTTTTTCAGTTCAAAGTGTTAAACCTGTGAAAAGTCTATAAATGACTACCAATTCTAGGTGTCAGGTTTAATTGTTTTTTCCCTATTCCAGAGGTCAGTTTTTGTCTTTGAAATCACTTTCTACCTTCTTATAAATAGGCATATATGTTCAGTGATAAACGTTGTATAAAAATAAACACCAACATGGATGTTGCTTGACTGAAATTTACATGAATGTTCTACCATTCAGGCTGTGAGATCCAGAAGTCTCATCCACAGACCATCTTTATATTTAAGTATACTACATCTTTATATTTAAATATATTGCTCTTCAATCAGTTCATCCTATCGGTTGCATAAAGCATGTTTTGTCATATTCATATTTCACGTGTGCTAGCTTTTTTGTCAAGAAATACAAGGCTCTTGGTAATTTTCTCTCAAGCTTATATCCAAATGCTAATTTGGCCCCCACGTGACTGGGTGATACAATGACATACTTAATCTTGTCATTCTGGAAAACAACACAGGAGTAACAAAAACATAGAACCAAATCAAGTTCTGTCATATTAAAGCATGTTCTGTCTCAAGAATATATAAGTATATGTTATTTAAATATTATTAAGCTGAATGACTTCTCATTCACATGATAAATTGTAATTTCTGTTTGTAGGATGCATATGTTTCTCCATGTATACCCCAAATAATCAATTTTGGAGTTTTTAGGTAGTCTATTTTGTCTATTTATGGAACATTTTAGTAATAGAAACCTGATAGTATTCTTATTTGATCAAACTTGCTATCTATGTATGTAATATATATGCAAAAATATAATTACTTTTGCCTTAGGACAAGTGAGAAAAATTTAACATATTTAAAACAGTCAACATATGGGAAAACTGAATTTTCTTAGTGTTCGAAACTTTTTTCTGTCTCCTTAATATAAATTTAACTATTTACTACCCCAAAAATGGTGTATCCACAGGACCTAACAGAAAAATAGAAGCTTTTAGAGAGACAATTATATTCCCTGTATTGTCAAACAATAACTCTAACCTTGTATAGATTATACTCAGACTTCAAGCTCTATCAGCTCAGATTATGTCTTGGACTTCATTAAAATTAGATCTGTGGTAACCTTGCTTCTTATAAATCCATTATACTCTGCAGACACTTGCTGTGTGACTAGTAATGAGTGACTTTTCACCCTGTGAGTCACATGGCAGAGATTTTGCCATGCTTGCAGAATTCACCAGATCATTATTTCTATAGAAATAATTTCATGATGCTTCAACACTGAAAGGTCATGGAATGCTTTAAAGGCAGAAATTTACGATTGCTCTTTGATATGTATCATCCACTTAGTTAGAAAGGGTGAGACTTCAATAATTTTTAATTAAGTCTAGTAGGGGCATCATAAGCAAGCCATGCTGGAAAATTATATATGTTTGTATATAGGAAGTCATAAAGGCATGGATTCAAAATATAATTTTAAATGGGAGCCATAGAGGAAATTGTCAATGAGGAATATCTTCTACTGTTTGTCTCTGTTAACAACAGTTACAAAAATTGGCATAATTATATGAAATATTTAATGAAGAATCTATCCTTCAAAAACTATTATTATTTTGCTGGACACACACATATTTTCTCTTGCTCAAAATAAACCTTTTATAATTCTGAGATATTTTTTAAATGGTTTAGGAACTATATTTGCAAAAAGTTTAAAATATATTTATGCAATTGTGATTTTTTCTGCAATTATAGAATTTATAATTCTATACAAAGTAGGTCTTTCTAGTCTCTAAGAATTAGTGTTGTATGTATCATAAATGTTTTTAATTTTCTCAAGATCAGAAAATTATTGTGATAAACTTTAAGGGAAAAGAATATATTAGTAAAATTATATATTGAGTTTTTAAACATGAAATTATATGATTTTCTGGTAAACTAACATTTGGACAAATTCATGCGCAAGATATTTATCTGGATATACAAAAATAAATATTGCAACCTCTGCTTTTTTTATTCAGTCAGAACTTCGTTGTTAATCATTATATGAAGATTATATAACCTCTTATATTAAATGAGGACAGACTAAATTTAGCTACAGACAGCTCAGAAGTTCAGTAACTTAAAAAGAACAATCATTTCTAGTGGGAATTTTGCTACACAGTGCTGGGTAACTCTCTAAAGGCAGTCTGTCCGCCATAAAATGTCTCAGCATTGCACCTCTCATGTGAAGACCTACTTCATAATCCCCGTGCCAGTGGAAGATGATAATTAGAGAGTCTGTCTGCTGATTTAAAAGGATCAGCATTGAGTTCTTCCATTCCAGAAGCAATTTATATAATTTCCACTGACATTTCATTGTCAAAGAAAGTTATATAGTCATGACTTTAAATTGAGCCTAACTTCAAGCAGGACAGAGGGTTGGGTTAATATAATTCTACCATGTGCTAGAAAGAAAGGAGTGTCGATTACTGATCTTACCCTTGGTCTTCTTATTGCATATTTGTGTGTATATGTATGTCTGTGTCTATATCTATACCTATATCTGTAGTTATAGCTATATCTATGTTTGTAGATGTATGATAAAGGACTATTTCATATGACCCCAATTCAGTAGATAAAACAGACATCTCCATTGTTAAAATGTTATGACTTTTATTTTTTTGTTCTTGTTAAACAAATAATAGAATAATAGAATAGCACTTCTTCTTCATACTACTCTCTTCTCCTTTCCCCTTTTTTCCTCTCCTTTCCTTTCTAGGTTTTTTTCTCTCCTTTCCTAACAACCTTACCTAAAAAAGCCATTAGGCGTAGCCAGGCAACTGTGCCAGTGGATAAGGGTTCTCAGTGGTCCAGAGTGGGTTGTCAGAGCCCAGTTCAGTAAACCCTGAGTAGATTAAGCAGTGGGGCGCAAGGATTACATAAGAGGTTAGAAGCAGCAAGCCAACAGAGGATGTCAGGGCACAGGCAGGGTGTAGAGGGAATCCCAGCATGGAGGCAGCCAGCCTAGTGTGGACTGTTGAAGCCAAGCAGGGTTTGAGAAGGGTTTCGATGTGGGGTGGCCTGATTCAGGGTGTCAGACATGGGCAGAGTGATGAAGATACCCTGTGGGTACAGCAATGGAGTTGATGGCAGTGAGAGATTGCGAGAACGGGGGGGGGGGGGGGATGTTCGACCAAATTAGTACATGTATTAAAAATAATAGAAAGGAATCAGGTTTCGTATTGCTGAAGAAGGGAGCTACAAATATGTTAAGAAAGAAAACTAGAATAAACTGTATCGTATTATACTGTAATTGAAAGTTACTTATGTGAATTCATTGTTCAATTTGTAAAGATACATAATGAAAAAATGTAAATTAAGTATGATATATATTATATATTAGCTGGAAGGACCTGGGAGCCGCAAGACACCCCAATAGCAATAAGTACATACAAAGCTAAGATCTTGGTTCTAATACCATTCTCCAAAAATAAGGTACCAGGGCTCTTTGGATAATGGCTGATTCCAGGGCTAGAATAGGAAAAGTACAAGATGTACCTGGAAGATCTTGTGCCAGAAAGGAAGAAAGGGAGAAACATGTCAAAAGGTCACAGAAGCTAGCTTGAAGGGTCTCCCACTGACCACATGTGGAAACAATTTTAAGGCCAAAATAATGGTAATAAGATTATAACCCATTAGATAAAATATGAAACCATGGATCCATACTTGATATTAAAATATATTAATTGAATATCTGATTAAGAGAATTATATTCATAGTTTTAAGTATTTCCCTAATGGGGAAGTCTAACCAGACACCACCTTAATCCAGTGATCAAAGTTTACATTGTCAATAATAGAACAAATAAAAATCATGAGTTTCTGGTATGATGCAATGAGAACATGACATCACTTCTGTGATATCCCTGCCAAAGATGCATATTGTAGAATGTAATCATGAGGAAACATTTGAAAAAACACTAATTGAAAGACATCGTATAAAATAACTGGCTTTCAATCTTCAAATTGTCTAAATTATAGAAATTAAGAAAAGACTGAGGAACTATTCCAGATCAAAGGAGGCTAACAAAACATGACATCTAAATGTAACACTTGATTCTGAACTAGATCCTTTGCTATAAAAAGAACATTTTGGGACAGTGGCAAATCTCAATGGATTTGAGGATTAGATGGTAATAATATCAATCTTAATTTCCTGATTTACTGATCTTGAATATTGAATGTGCTTATGTGTAGGAAAATGTCCTTATTACAGAAAATAGATACTAAAATATTTATGTAATGGTGCATCATTTCAACACGTCTTTCCAAATGGTCCAAGGAAAAAAAATACTGTTAATACTTTAATTTTCCTATATATTTGAGATTGATTCAAAATTAAAACATAAAAGCATAATAGAATAAAAACAATTGCTTTTCATACAATGTTGAGTAACATTGTGTACTATATTATTAGCAATACACAAAAATTATAATAAAATGCTTCTTATTGAAATGCCATTTAGAAACTAAACCAAGGGGTAGCAACTGGAGATAGATAGTTAATATACTGGAGAAAATAAAAGTATTTCTTTTCAAATTAAAATATAAAATTTATGTATGTGTGTGTGTGTATCTTCCAAAACTTTGACTTCTGGTTAAATAAAATTGGTAATTTGCTTATTAACATTGTATAATACCTTCAGGTAAAAGTCTTTCTTGTACTGTGTAAACTATAGGGTGGGTCCCAAAAGCTACTTTAAAATTGTTAGAAGTCCTAAAAGGAAGCACTCTTTTAACACTTACGTGTTTCGCATATTTTTAATATAAATGGTAGTAGTTTGAATATTAATTAAAATTAAAAACTGATGTTAGATTTATAGCCTTTAATTTTTCAACCTATGTTGCAAATTCTTAACAAAAATGGTTTAAAAAAGGAAAAAGAATTTTAAAATGTTTTCCACTGAGTATAATAACAACTTCTGTTAATTCTCATTGTATAGTTAATTATTCTTGCAGAGCAAGAAATGAAGAATGTTTATTTTTGTAAAGTTCATAATGACCTGATGTTATAATTTTATCAGCCAAATTTTAGTGTGTTTTTACACCTGTTTTGTACATGTAGAAAATAGAGGCAAATTGAAATCAAATTATACCATTTTTTTCTCAAATAATTAGTAGCCTTCAAAAATTATATTTTACAGTATAAACCATTGAAGAGAGGAATATTTCTAATCTTAACTTGTTTAGTTTTTATAGCTAAATGATTTTAATCTTCAGAATAAGGAAGAGCACATTTTCTAGAGAAATTTGAAGAGCCCAGGATGCATTTATATTTGTACATACACACATAAGTCTGACTCCTAAGTAAATACTATCACTTCCTCAAGCTCACACTATTGACTTTAAAAAAAAAAAAAAGAGTTCTCCGTCAATCTGCCCCTACAGGACAAGCAAGCAGGATTTATGCAGATTTGACAGTGGGAAGCCTTCTATCTCTTACTGCTAGGAAAAAGGGGTGGAGGGCGGGGAGAGGATGGGAGGAGGTGCTGCGGCAGAATCTCCTGAGGTTCCCTGTAGCTGATGTGCTCTTCCAATGCAATTCCTGAAACCATGCCACTGCCAGTGTGATTTTCACTCAGCAGTGGTCTGCTCTCAAGGGGTTTGGGCCACAACAGCAGGCAAAGTTACAGGCATCTTCAAACTGTAATTCATGGCACACTAATAGTCTCTTCCTAACATGAGCCCAGTCCACTTTGTTATCCTCTTTGATGGTTACTTCCCTATGTGAATTCTGCACTCCAAATGACTGTATCAATATCGCTAATTCCCAAGGTCATACATACCTGCCTGCCTTTGCTTTTATTTATTTTTTCTTCGGTTTAAAGACATTCTCCTTTCTTTCTAGGCCTTCAAGAACTCTCCTACCTGAGGCATTTTTCAGTCCTACAAAACTAAAGGCATCTGACACTTTTTGAATCTCAATTATACTAAACTCCTCTTTTAACATAATTATTATATTAGACCTAGAATTATACTAATTTGTATGTTTATTTTTCCCCTCTACTACTTTTTCCCCACTGCATTATATGATCCTTAAGAGTAGAACAATTTCTAATCCCTCTAGGTATTCTTGACTCATCAGACATAAACATTGCATGTTGCACTCAATACGTACATATCCAATTATGTTTTGAACAGGTGCTTTTTATTTTTCAATCTGCCATTTAACTTGTAAGAACTTCAATGCCTGAAACCATAGGTCTTTTCAAATGTATACTAATAAAGCTTTTATGAATTTGATGTGTAGAGAAAGAAAAAATCACTTTTTCCTTTCTAAGAGAAAAGTTTCACATAATAGTTGATATTTTTATATCAGCATTGAACTTTATTTGGCAGAATGTCATCAAAGTATTATAAAGACTTTCCCTTTAATAGAATGATAGAAAGCTTAAGTAGTCACATTAGTGTGAAGCATATATTTTTATCTATGAGAATCTTTTAAAACTGCTTATCACTAATTTTGTCATGAGTGACATTTTATCATTTCTCCAGTACTATGGAAATATTCCCAGATGTCGGGAATTAGATCTTCCCATAAATAATAAATTCAATATTATATCTATCAATTTTTCTACCATAAAATTATTCCCAAAACAACATGACGATGCTGCAGTGACTGATTACTCCAAGCCATGCTTTCGAAATTGCCATATCGTTGTTATAATTAAGACTACTTTGGGGTTTATCTGTACAAGTATCCTGACATTGGCCCAAAACTGCTGATGTAGCTTTAATATGGACTCGTGCAAGAAAATAAATAGCCTTTATGTCTGTAAACTTAACAGCTATCTTGCAGTTCCTCAACACATTATTGCTGACGTTGTAAACCTTTTTATCCTAGCATTTTTTTTCCAAAGCCATCTAGTTAATTCCGTGTCAAAAACAATTCAGAGTTTTAAACTCACAGTTTAAACAGCATATAAATACTCAGTGAAAATGGAGTAAATAAGAAACTTTTTTTTGATAAATCAATAATTTTGCTATTAAATATGTAGGTATGTTAAAATGGTTATATAAAGTGTATACATAAAACGTCTGTAATTAGCATGTGTTTGTCTGAATGATAAGATTGGATAAATCTAGAGCCTCAGGGAATGGATAATAAGAGTGCTCATTTATTTTTCCCGAATCCAATTAGTATGTTTTAGGATTTGTTTCTATTAAAATCCAAAACTTCTTTTCAGAGGCTGCCAGGGTCAGTGGGCTGTGATGGAGGATAGGATGTGAATTGTAACAGATATTTTCACCTTCATGAAGCAGGGGACTTTAATGAAACGCTGTTTAAAGCAGGTTATTCTGATGTTGCTCTCATGTTTGACACTGCATAAATGATTCTAAATCGTACTTAAATTCTCACATACTGCCTACTGATTTAATTGCTGAATGGAGGAATGCCCTCTATCATAAGTGAAGTAATACCCGAAGATCAGCTCATGTCATTTGTGTTTTTGCTTATGACTTTTACTTAAATCTCAAACTTTTGAGGTCGCCTTTCATGTTAGAGTCAGTAGGTGTTAAATCACCTTTTCTTATATTTTTTAACTTTTTGAAACTTGCTTCCTAATATCTAAAACCTACCTCTTATTATTTTTAATATTTTCTCCATTACTATCACAGCTGTGTATGATGAATCCTCAAGGTTCCCACCATTCCATATTAACAACCATTATTTTCTGTTCCTAAATGAAATCCAGAGGCTACATAAGTTTGAATAGACCAAATTGATAAAGTAAGCAATAACTTCCTCCAGCCTTCTGCTTTTAACATTATAAACTTTTTCTTTTTGTAATTGGCATTGTAAATAGAATAGTGTTTAAAACAAAAAAAAAAAAAATAAAACAACTCCATAAACTCCTAGCTATTACTGTGGCCACATCATTTCAGCTGTATGGACTCATCTTCTTTATCATTTTTTAACTTGTAAGGCAGTTGTAGATTTAAAATGAGATCCCACCTATGAAGTACTTAAAGTGGGGCTGACACATAAAAAGGATTTCATAATGACAACTCCATACCATATTCTATCAATTAAAAGACACCTCTGTTGTACCCTTTATCATCTCTATAACTATAGCATCTCACATTGGATGCATTTTTAAACCCATCATGGCCAAGCAGCAGTTATAACATAGTTGTCATTGATAATATGTGTGAATTATGTGGTTATTCCTGGTGGTAATAGCAATCCTGTGATATTTCTACCCCAAACAAACAAAAACAACAAAGGACCATTTGAAGAAGGGAAATAAACCCTTCCCCATTTGCTCGCTTGACTTTTTCATAGACATCTGCTGGTGCAATTAATACTGCAACATCATCAAAACTTAGAGATGGGTACCAGTATCCTGAGAGAAAATCCTAGAGATAAGAGTATTCTTTTTAAGAAATCCTATATCATCAACATTTTTTATGCCACAGAGATGATAATGTGCAGAACACAAACTTTAAAGAGTGTGAGTTAAAAGTGATTCAATAGATTTGTATTCTGAAAGTCAAAAAGTTTTAGGAATACCTCCCCTTTTAATGTATGCAAAAGTGATATATTTCTTTAAAATCATGTAAATAAGTCATATAAATCTATTTTAATAAGTATACAATAAAAATTAGAGTTGATAAGAAAACGTATTGTAGTTTAATTTGCAGGCATCCTCTTTCCTTGGGCTATATATAGTGATGGTATATCTCACAGCCAGATGGTATATCTGACATCTTAGATTTAAAGAAATACGGTATTACCATTACTATGTGACATTTCTGGGAATGCCATGGAAGATCAAAAAGCATCAGTCGATTTTAAAATCCCTATTTCTAATCAGCCTAAAGCCTAATAAATTAAAATAAGTAGCAATTTAAAACCTGTAATTAAGACTTTCAATTAGGGAGATAATATTTGAAAATATGCAGTCTTAATGTCCATGTTTCTCCAGTTCAGCAATCACACAGGCTTCATTTGTACCTCATTTTCAGCTTCTCTGAGGAACAATGGCCTGCCTTTTGATGTTCTCCACAGTCCTCGAAAGCAAATTTCATGTACACTCCATAGTTTAAGTTTTAAGCTAGACCACGCTAAATGAGGTAAGAATAATATGTAATGTGCCTTCCTGACAATATGCTGCTCACATGCTATGTGCTAGTAAGTGGCCAGTATCAATGTTATTGTTAATTTAAAAGAAAAACAATGATAAGGTTTCTCTTGGCACCATCTCTAATCTGTTAACTTTGTCCATTTTTATAGGTGGAGCTCACTGTCCAAATACAAGTGCTTTGCAAGAGGTGCGCAGCTGTAACGAGCATCCTTGTACTGTGTACCACTGGCAAACTGGTCCCTGGGGCCAATGCATTGAGGACACCTCAGTATCGTCCTTCAACACAACTACAACCTGGAATGGGGAAGCCTCGTGCTCTGTTGGCATGCAGACAAGGAAAGTCATCTGCGTACGGGTCAATGTGGGCCAAGTAGGACCCAAAAAGTAAGGACTTTAGAATGTCAACAGTAAATCCTGTGGCCAGCCATGCAGGGGGGCCCAGGCTTCACCTGCTTCATGAAATGGAACATTTTGATGCTTGTCATACCTGTTCTCAAGAGTAAGATTTGTTTGTTTTGAACGTCAGCCACTGATAAAGTTACCACAGCTTCAGAGTATTGTGCCTGGGATCCATAAATTCTGTAGAAACCTTTCTATGCGATATGTATTTTCAGTTTTATAGTCACACTTTCTGCTTTTATTAAGCTAGTGAGACAATGAAAGCAGCGTTTGCTGTTGGCTTGGCTGATCAATAATGGCAGTATATGAAGTCCTAGCAGTGTAGGTCATCCATGACCTCCTATATTACCCGTAGGCTGTGGAGGCTGCCAATCTAGTTTAATTGGGCAGTAGCCTTCTATGATCTCGCCTTTTATTTCCCCTAGCAAATATCAAAAATACTGAGGCCGAACTTATTACATCTTTTAATGGTTAAATGAATAAGCTATTTACTTTCAAGAGAGAGCCTTGGGATAGGATGAATGTTATGATAGGTAGAAAACCATCAGTTTCTTACTGTGGTTACAAATAATGTAATACAGCAAACAATTTGCTAGAAGGGAAGGCAAAGAACTGGAGAATTGGCGTATTATATGTGCCTTGTGAGAAATGTAAACAAAAACAAGTCATGACGTAAATAGGTTAATCATTTTCAGAGAAATTAATAAATCAACTCTAAAACTATATTTCTTTAAGAGGTAAATTTTTTCTTTTGAGATTTAGACAGAATAAGTCTTTTAAAATTCAAATCATCTTAGCCATGTGAAACGTTGGAATTAAAACCAGTCATGTTTGCATTGTATAAAAATGGCCTCATAATTTCTAGATACTTGGCCAACTACTTCAATATTATGTGTGATCATAGCAGGCTACTTAATTGATTCTGGCACAGTTTTCAGTTTGTTGAAAGGATTTAATGAAAAAAAAAGTAGTAGAAATTGTAAGTACTCAATAAATCTTAGAAATTGTTACTTTCTCTTAAAAATTTGAGATATTTCTTAGTGTTTCAGGGAAATGATAATAATATACCTGATGTATGAAAAACCCCAGGGAATAAATAGGAATCCCATTATGAGTTGTTTTTACCTTGCTAGGGTTCCAGACATTTGGGATATTTTGCCCCATACTTTGTTTATATAGTTTGAAATTAGGTAACATATTAGAAAACATATGGCAAAATACTTGAATAAACTGGGAAACTATTCTACATGCTTAATAGGTAGCCCCAAACCATTATTTTAATAGGAATAATGCTAAAGTTGTGATGATTCTAACAAAGGAAATACAAGTGCAGAGCATTAAAATTTAGCAGCAATAACAGCAGACGCAGAAGTCCCAAGTCCTGGAGGAATCTGGGTCTTGCTGGGACAAGCACAGAGGTAGAAATATCTAACGCAAAGGGTTATAACCTGACCCACCTGTCATGGCGCAGGACAGAGTGTTACTGTGCTGAGCTTCTACAAGTATACTCATTCTGTTCCTATTTTATAGTAAATCACCTTTCAGATGTTGCTATTGACATTTGCCTCACTTGTGCAAACTACAGAATATTTTGCTGAGCCATGGATGTACATGTGTACAAGCCGGTGTGTGAAAAAGGCTGCTGGATTAATGTCACTAAATCATTCAATAAGGGGGGTATCCTGAAGCTCCATGTCAGACCACCACGATAATCCATTAAAAATGTGCTTTGCCCTTGCAGCCTTTATTCAATGACCTGGATACATGGATACATTTGTCATATCAAATAGATTTATTTTGCCCTTAAAGTTCTGAATAACTAAGCAAATACTGTGAATTCAAAAGAAAACGTTATTTTCCTATGCCTAAATGCTAGGTTTAATTCAATGAATGCTTTTCAGTACTAGGCATTTGAAACAGAAATGCAAATAGAAAACTTGTTTTAAACTCTTCTTAATAAAATAGATTACTGTGAAATGGTAAAATCAATGTTATTGATCTTATCTATTCTCTGAGTAACAAACTTCAACTCCTATCACATCTGTTTAATTTGACCTTGAATAAGATTTTGGGGGAAATCTATTCCCTGATTTAAACCACAAACATTTAAATACAAACAGTACAAAAGAGACAAGAAGCATGTTGACTGAACCAATTGCCTTGCCAAAGGAAGTCTGAATTTATTTTATTGGATGTAATCTAGGCTGTATAATTTATCTTTGTTTGTTCATTTAGTGGCTTTGTTGTTAGTAATTTTGATCTCCACAGTTAGCCAAGTATCTTGCTGTGGGTATTTCTAAACTAAAACAAAATTTTGGAGGTTGTCAATGATAGCATTATAAATTCTACTGATTTATTCAGGACTAAAATTTGAAGAAGGTGCACTTGAGTAATGCTCCCCCGTGGTTAAAATTATAAAATTGCCTCATTGAAAAGGAGTGCTTTCCATAATAACTACTAATCAATAATTCCATAGTTTCAAAAGAATTAACAGGATTATATGTGAGCTTTTGCTGTATACTCTTTCCTGGTTAAGAATGAAGGTTAAATTATGATTCTAGCGATTAATAAACTGAGTTATAACAATAATTTAACTTCTATGATTCACATATAAATGTATACATCATTCATGACTTTGAGTATTCATAGCAATTAGGAAAATACAGATTTATTCTCAATGTAAACCAGGTAGATTATTTCTTTTTGAAATGTTGAATTTAAAAGATTCTGAATAAATCCTAGTGTTACAGAGTGAGAGAGGAAAGTATATCTGTATAATTGAATAGAACATAATATTAATGTATGAGATAGAACATGTAAATAAATGATTGTAATAAATATATATTAAAAATAAAGCATTAGCAAGGTGCTGTAATTATGGGAAAGAAAGTAATGATTTTTTTTTCACTCATAGTTCAGTTCTAAAACCCTGATTAACTTATTTGTTAAAACACAATGCATCTTGACTTACAAAATATTTGGCTTCTCCCATGGAGAGTAATTTGCCAAGTTAATTCATCAATGGTTTTACTGGTTGTTTGGTTTATTTTTTCACTGCCTCTCAGCTTACTTGTTAAAGATTTATATGACCTCAAAAGAGTATTTCCTAGGAATCAAAACATTAAGTTACTTTTAGTTACATGACTTATGTTATTGTATTTTGTTGTCCTGATATACATCTTCCAATGTTAATGCTCCTAGACAATGGTTGACCACTAGCAATAGTAGAATCAGACTGTGAAGATGCTAAGAAGAATTGGGAAATTTAAAAATCATATAAGTATACAATAAACAAAAGAGTACCTTTAAAACTTACATATCAGCTCCCTAAAATTATCTTTTAGGAAGTGAAAACCTTATATCACGTAATATCTTTCAGTGTTTTGTGTTTCATTGTGAATTTTCTTTTGTGTTTCTAATAAATCATATATTTTAGTGTGTTTTAAAAATAATAATTTAGTTAATTTTACCATAATTTATGTTCGGAACACAGTGTTTTATTTTTCTTTAAATTACTAATTGATTTTTTGTTTTATTTATATTTAATCTTTTTGTTTCAAAAAGTATTGCAACAAAAATATTTTAAATATTTAAAATTCTATAATTTGAAACTATGAACATAATGGAAGAAAAAATAGAGACATTAAATGAAACTAGGAATAAAGAAAAAAATGCTTATCATAATGGCCTATTACTTTGATTAGTTTATTACTTATTATGAAATATATGGCTGTAAATACAATTTTGTTTTTTGAGCATGTACTGTGTATAGAATATACTCCATTATAAATTTACTTTATGCTATACATATTTTTTAAAATAAAGTACAGAATAACCTCAAACTTTATAATTGGCAATAACCCTATTTAGTTATTCAAAGATGTAGAATTAGGTCCTTAAATCAGTCATTTGAATTTCCACAAATTTCTTAAAAGCATGTTAGAAAATACAAATTTATTAATTGAAAGGTTATTATGAGGGAATAGGATATAATTATTACATTTTGTTCTAGATAACACAAATCCTTTATTAAAATTATACATCGTACTTTGAGAAGCTTTATTAAGGTTCAGTTCGGAAGAATTAGTTTAATTGTATAGTTCTTGTCCAAAGCAAGGCTCCTAGAAGTAATTAATACATATCAGTGACTATTTAGCAATTTTAGCAAAGAAAACCCTAAACATATAAATTACCTGGTTTTCTGATTACTATAGAGACCTATTAATTTTCTTTTGCTTTTTCTAGGTGTCCTGAAAGCCTTCGGCCTGAAACAGTGAGGCCTTGTCTGCTTCCTTGTAGGAAGGACTGTATCGTGACCCCATATAGTGACTGGACATCATGCCCTTCCTCATGTAAAGAAGGTATGATTTGCAGCATTCTAAAGCCTAGTCTTCTAGAAAACACTCAGTAGGGCCTCCAAGTCCTTCTGGCTGAGCAATGTTTGCAATTCCCACATGGGGCTGTGCATTCCTGGTTTGGCATGAATGCCATAAAATTTTGGTTTCTTTCTTAAAAAATAATATAGCTTTGGAGTTCCAAACCAATGATTTTTATGCCAAAACTGACTTAAAACTTTATGGTATGGATCAAAGTGAAAGGATTCTAGAAGTTATTATATTAATGTTTCCTTCATCATTACTTATAAAGAATGTATAGTGGCCTTATGTGTTTCAAAAAGAGAGTGTACAGTGATCTTATCAGTATTCACGGCTTCCAACCAGCTTGCCCAATGGCAAGATATAGCCATGGAACCACAGATTCAATTATGTGACTCCAAGGATGGGAATAAAGGAAAAAGAAAAATGGTCAAATTCTACCTCTACCTCTACCAACACTTAATGCCATGAGGCATTTACAAGATGAGGATTCATTCTCATTTTGATTTTCTTTTCCTTTTATGACTCACAGACATAGACTCTTTAATATCATGGCAGATACTTTAATAATTCTTTATGCTCAAGGATCTGGTCCTTTGTCATTGCTTCAGAGAAAGATATTAGCATCCTCTAAGTGACTTATGCAATAAATGAGCAAATTTTCTCTTCAGTCACATTGTCACTATCTCCTATTTTTTATTTGACCCTTGTAACAAATACAGATAGTTTTTCTTGAATTCCTTTTATTCTTTTATTTTGTTTATGCTTCTTGACTCTGACTGGAAATTCAATTAAGAATCAGCTTCTATTTTAACAGTTATTTTAAGTTGCCAAAAATTATTTATATCCTTAAGATATTATATGAGATTATAAATTTAATAATGGATTTTTTACAGTGTGATTATAATTTTATATAGTCGAAACATGAGTTGCTTTTTAATGCTTTTTTTAGTTTAAGTACTATTGAAATATAAAATAAAATTAAACCACAAAGTGAACAACAATAGAAAACTTTGATTTTAAAAGTCTTTTAAGGCATCTAAAAAGCTTTTGGGTCAAAAGGAGTTGGCATTAACTTTTAAAAAAGGTTAATGGAATTAATCTTACTAACAAAGTAATATCATTGTCTAACATTTTTTTCCAGGTTTTCTTCTCTTATGCCCTTATTTTCTTAAAAACTAAACATATGATACTTCAGTTTGGTCATAGTCAGCAATAGAATTGTACTTTCTAATAATAATATGTTAATATTTCTATGGTAATTGTTGGTTATTCATCAGTACAATGAAAAGTTTATCTATTACATGGACTTTATGTGCTTGGAAATTTTATGTTTGATATCTTTATACTTAATGTGTTGTGTTAATATAAGGCCATTAAAAATTATAAAACATGATTACATTTATACCATATGATTAATATTCTGACACAAACTTAACATTTTGGGGTATTAAAAGGACTTTTTAAATTTTTATTTATTTATTTTTATTTTATGTTTTTAACATTTTTTGTGTCCCTATATTTTTTATTAAAATTATTGGGGTGATATTGGTTAATTAAATACAATAAGTTTCAGGTGTACAGTTCAATAACACATCATATGTATATTGCACTGTGTTTACTACCCATAGTTAAATTCCCTTTCGTCATCAAATATTTGACCCCTTTTTGCCCGTATCTACCTTCCCCCTGCACACCTTCCCTCTGGTAACCATTTATCTGCTACCCATGTCTAAAAATATTATACACCATGATCAAGTGGGCTTCATTAAAGGGGCACAGAGGTGGTTTAACATATGCAAATTGATTAATGTGATTCACCACATAAACAAAATAAAGAATAAAAATCATATAATTATATCAATGGATGCATAAAAAGCATTTGACAAGATACAGCATTCATTTATGATTAAAACACTTAATAAAATGGGCATAGAAGAAAGTACCTAACATAATAAAGAACATATATGACTTATCCTCAGCTAACATCCTATTTTAATGGTGAAAAACTAAAAACTTTCCTTCTAAGATCAAGAACAAGACAAAGCTGTCTGCTATCACCACTATTGTTCAGTATAGTATTTAAAATCCTAGCTAGAATAATTAGGCAAGAGAAAACATAAAAAGGCATCCAAATAGGGAATGAAAAAGTCAGATTGTCACTTTTTTCAAATAACATGATTTTCTCTATAAAAACGATAAAGACACCACTAAAAAAATAAATAACAATAAAAAATAAAACTATTAGAAACAATAAACAAATGTAGTGAAGTTTTAGGATACAAAATCAATGTACAAAAATTTGTAGTGTTCCTATACTCTAACAATAAACTTTCAGAAAAAGAAATGAAAAAAAAACAATTCCTTTTGCAATTGCAACAAAAAGAATAAAATATCTGAGAATAAACCTAATGAAGCATATGAAGGACCTATGCACTTAAAACTATGACATTATTAAAAGAAATTGAAGAAGACACAAAGAAATGGAAAGATATTCCATGTTCATGGATTAGAAGAATCAACATAGTTAAAATGACTATTTATTACCCAAAGTGTTATACAGATTTAATGTAATTCCCATCAAAATCCCATTGGCATTTTTTAAAGAAATAGAGCACAACAACAAAAAAAATCATCAGATTTGTATGGAAGCACAAAAGACCCTGAATAGCCAAACAATCCTGAGAAAAAAGAACCAGGCTGGAGATGTCACTCTTCTTGACTTCGAATTATACAAAGCAACAATAATCAAAACAGCATGGTATTGGCAGAAAAACAAACACACAGAAAAATGGAACAAAATTTCTAAACATGTTTTAAGTACAAGAGGAGTTATTAGTTTTATTTACTTATTTATTTTTATTTTTCAATTAGTTTCTGGTGTTCAGCATAGTGGTTAGACATTTATATGATTTGTGAAGTAATCACTCCAATAAAGCTAGTATCCATCTGACACCACACATAGTTATTATAGTATTATTGACTATGTTCCTTATGCTATAATTTACATCCCTATGATTGTTTTAAAACTACCAATTGGTTCTTCTTAATCTCGTCCCCTTTTTCATCCATCCCCCTCTATCTGGCACCACCAAAATATTCTTTGTATCTATGAGTTTGTTTCTGTTTTGTTTGTTTATTTTGCTCTTTAGATTCCACACGTAAGTGAAATCATTTGGCATTTGACTTTTTCTGTCTGACTTAACACCTCTCAGCACAATATCCCCTAGGCCCATCTACGTTGTTACAAATGGCAAGATTTTAATTTTTTATGGCTGAATAATATTCCATTGTATATATGTACCACCTCTTTATATCCATTTATCCATCGATGGACACCCATGTTGCCTCTGTATCTTGTCTATTGTAAACAATGCTGCAGTGGACATACAGATTCACATGTCCCTTCAAAGTCGTGTTTTGCGTTTGTTCAGATAAATATCCAGAAATGGATTACTGTATCCTTCTCTGTCTCTTGTTATAGCCTTTGTTTAGAGCTTCTTTTTTCTTTTCTTTCTTTCTTCTTCTTCTTCTTTTTTTTTTTTTTTTTAATATCCATTGTCATGAAATATCTTTTGGTCTGAAATGAGTCTCTTGGAGGCAGCGTATGTAAAGGTCTTGTTTTCTTATCTATTCAGCTACCCTATCTTTTTATTGAATCATGTAATCCATTTACATTTTAACTAATTATTGATAGATATGTAGTTATTGCCATTTTATTATTCATATTTTTAATACTTTTTCTTCTGCTTCTTAAAGAAGTCCCTCTAACATTTTTGGCAATACTGATTTGGCGTTGATGAACTCCTTCAGTTTTTTCTTGTCTCAGGAGCTCTTTATCTGTCCTTCGATTCTAAATAATAGCTTTGACGGGTAGAGTCATCTTGGTTGCAGGTCCTTTCTTTTTATCGCTTTGAATATTTCATGCCTATTCTTTCTGGCCTGCAGAGTTTTTGCTGAGCTATAATCTGACAGTCTTATGGGCGCTCCTTTGTAAGTAACTAATGCTTTTCTCTTGCTGCTTTGTCTTAAACCTTTAGAGTTTTAATTATGATGTATCTTGGTGTGGGCCTCTTTGGGTTCATCTTTTTTGAGACTCTCTGCACTTTCTAGACTTGTATGTCTATTTTCTTCACCAGGTTAAAAAACTTCTCTGTCATTATTTCTTCAAATAGGTTTTTAATTCCTTGATGTGAATGTTGGTACACCTGATGTTGTCCCAGAGACCTCTTAAACTCTCTTTATTTTTTTAGATTCTTTTTTATTGTTGTTGCTGTCCTGGTTGGGTGTTTTCTGCTACCTTATCTTCTAAATCACTGATTCGATCCTCTGCTTCATATAATCTACTGTCAATTCCCTGTAATGTATTCTTCATTTAAGTTATTGTATTCTTCATTTCTGGCTGGTTCTTTTTTATGTTTTCTATCTCCAATTTTATGTTTTCTATCTCTTTGATAAAGTTCTCACTGAAAATATCTACTCTTCCCTAAGTTCATTGAGCATCCGTATAACCAGTGTTTTGAACTCTGCTCTGGCGGATTGCTTGTCTCCATTTTGTTTAGTTTTTTTTCTGGAGCTTTGTTCTGCTCTTTCATTCGGGACATATTTCTTTGTCTCCCCAGTTGTCTACCTCCCTGTATTTGTTTCTATGTACTAGATAGGGCTCTTATGTCTCCTGGTCTTTGTAGAGTAGCTTTATGTAATAGGTGTATTGCAGGGCTCACTGGCATGGTCTTTCCTGGTCACCTAAGCCAGGTGTTCCAGGTGTGTCTCTTGTGTGGGATGTGTGTGTCCTCCTCTTGTAATTAAGCCTTCATTGCTATTTGCATAGCAATGGGAGGGATTGACCCTTGGGCTGATTGGCCGTGAGGAATGGCCAGTGAGAGGCTGATCCTAAAGAGCAGGATTGGCTTCAACAGGGCTCTGATGCCTGCCCACTCTGCTCTTAGGGTATATTATTCTTGGATGCAGGCTCTGGCTCGATTTGAAGCCAGCCACCAGGCATGCCAGCCCTGGGGCCTCCTAGGAGGGGCCTTACCGCTGGCTAAGTTCAGCTGAAGCTTGTGCCCTGCCAGGGACCACCTGGCAAAACTAATTAAGCAACCACAAATAGCTGCCAGCCTTGCTAGGCTTAGAGGTGCCTCGAGAGGCCGCGCTACAAACTGAGACTAGCTGCCACTAGTGTCGGGCTTGGGGCTGCTCAGCAAGTACAGGTGCTGCTTGTTTGGGGTTTGTGAAACTTTGAGAGACTTTAGGAAAGTTGATAGCACGAGCCAATATGGGCCATTCGTATGGAAAAAGCCACTAGACATGACTTGGTGGGCCCACAAGTTGGGTAAGGCAGGGTCTCAGGGAATCACTAAAATAGGGTGACCTGTGTTAGCCTGGTTGATGGAGACTCAGATATGGCAGCTGTCTATGTCTGCATGTTGGAAGAAGGGAGGACTCAATAAGGAAATAATGGATTCTGCCAGCATTTCAGTCTGGGAGAAAGCTGCCCCTCTAACCCTCACCCTAATGCCAGACACCCCAATTCCTCCCTGTATGTCCTGAGCAGCTGCCCTAGGGTTTGAGCTCAGAGTAAGTGAGTCTGTCAGTGAGTAAGTCCACATGTGGGTCCCTTATGAAAAATGTCTGTGACTCCCTTCTCACTCTGATACAATTTCCACTGGGTTTTACAGCCAGAAGTTATGGGGGCTTCTTTTCCTAGAACTGGAACCCTGAACTGGGGAGCCTGGTGTGGGGCTGGGACCCCTCACTCCTCCAGGGGAACTCCACAGGCCAGTTATTTCTCCTGATTCTCAACTGCGGCACACTGGTGTGGGACCATCCTCTTTCCGTGTTTCTGCCTCTCCAGGGGGCTTCTTCTAAACGTCCCTGGTTGTGGGACTTCTGTTGAGCTAGACTTCAGGTGACTTCCAATGATGCTACTCTGTAATTTAGTTATAATTTCTATATGGTTGTGAGAGGAGGCTCACACAGTATTTACCTACTCTGCCATCTTGACTAGAAGTTCAACAAATTTAACATTTTTTAAGTGAAGTTTTTGAAAATGGGGGAAAAAAAACTTTGCTTTTCCTTATATTGGGTATATTCTTATATTGAGTAAAGTATTTTAAAATAAAAGTTGACTTAGTTGAAAGTATTTTGAGGAAATAAAGTTATAAATGAAAAAGAGAAAAAGATTCTATTGAACAGATTCTTGGATAGTAACTCATAAAATGAGGAATCAAATTTTTTTCATTTTTTAGACTTTCATTTGAAAATAATTTTCAGTATTGGCATGTATCCAGGGATTAAGAATCTGTTTAGTAGCCTGTGAGTCTTTTTCTGAAAGTTTGAAAATGTGTCTCTGATTTTATTATGCATTGTCTATGTCTGGAAATAAAAGAAGATAATGTAACTTATTCATGAGAAATAATTGAAAATAAAAATAACATTATAACTGATCTAGATAATAACTAAGAAAGTGATTTACTCTTCTCTGACCATTTAGAAAATATTTTAAAAGTTTTAGGTGACAAACCGATAATTTATATAAGGTAATTTTAAAATTTTTTAGCAGATATAAGAGGGAACAAAGAGATTCCGAATACTTTGCATGTGTTAATACTCATCTGTAATATATGAATAAATACCTAATTAATTTTTTGTTTATTTCTATATATAACTAACACATTGATGGCCCTGTAGAGAAGACACAGTTCCTGGTTTTTGATATCGTTTAAAATATAAAAGTCTTCTACATAAATCGGATAATGTAGAGTCAGTAACAAGACTGAGTGGTAAAATTGAGCTCTAAAGAAGGGAAGGGAAGATCATTGTGGGAGCAGATATTAGGGGAAAATCTGTTAAATAGAAGATAGAAGATATTGTTTTGAAATAGGGAGTATTAAAAAAATATCAAGTGAGGATCAAAGACATTGGGAAAAGTGTTAGATGACTACAAGTAAGATGTGTTGTTCAAGAAGAAAGGGGGACCCAGCCCACTGGAGCTCACGTCATATAGAGGAAAATGAAGATATGAAGTTGGAAAGAAAAATGGAGGAACATTATGGAAGACTGACTTAGACTTATACTTAGAGGGACACAATTTTCAGTTTTTGAATACAGAAATGAGTAGTGGATTTCACAATATAATGGAATGAGAGGACTTTAGCAAATCTGGTTTGGACAACTGCCTTGGCCGCTTAGCAGCCAAGTAACCTTAGGCAAGGTTCTCCACTCCACAACTGTTGGTTATAACATCTATGAGCTGTTCTATGGTGCAAATGAGGTAATATATGGTAAAATGCTCTATGCTTTGTGAATCATTATACAATTGTTATTTATTTGTCTCATCTATAGTGATTATAATTTCCTATAGGAAAGCCATTGCATGCTGGATATAGTCAGTATCTGGTAAATGTTTTAATTGGACATTCTAAAAGCAGTCTCTTAAACGTCTAATTATATATTAGTGTGAGAAAAGTATTTAGATGATGATGAAGAAAAACTTACTAATATATAAATTTCCAGCTATTATTTATTGAGGATCATCTGGTAAATTTACTGTAATTGTTGTGAAATGATTCATTTTATAATTAAATATATATATTATTTTAAAAATCCTTAACTTTTTTATTCTACAATTTCTTTCAAGTAACTATAATGTGCCAGGCATAATTTTAAATATAAGGGATATAGTAGTAAACAAAGAAACCAATGTGCCTGCTCTCAGGAGGCTTACATTTTGATGCTCTGAGATAGACATGGCATTTAATGATTATTCTAATGTCTTAGTGAATATGAAGAATCAAGAGAAAGGTGTAGGGGGATTAAGCAGAGAGAAAAAGATGTGACATCATTTAGGAGAGTACATATGCAGGCAAGTTAATAGGCAATGTGGAGTGCCCATTCAGTCTTTAAAAAGGGATTGTTCAACACAGTTGTCAGTATTTTTCCAGCCATGTTCAGCTACCTGAGTGCAGAAAAAAAGTGTAGGAAAATAATTGTTTTTGATTCATGGTGGGGCTTTTCCAAGAGAACAAGAAAAGGGGAAAGGCACAGGGAGTCTAGGGCATTTTCAAAGGAGTTTCTAATAATGGAGTATGGCATCTAAGTTATGTTGGGAAGGAAGCGAGGTCATTAAGAGGATGATAGATACTGAAAAAAGTGATAGGAAAGTTGAATTGGCAGTTTTAATTGTTTGGAGAACTTTAGTAAGATGAAAGCTAAGTAGTTGAGCCGAAAGGTTAGAACAAGTGACCAGAAAGTAAGATGTTTAAAGATCAGAGTGTGCAGAGGTACTGATGATAATAATATCAGAGGATGAACAGAAGGGCTAGTAATTGATGTGAGGAGCAGGAAAAGGTCATTGAAGGTGAAGTACAATAATTCAGAGCCCAGTGCCTTGGGTACAATAATCATATAGATGCTAAAGCCACCAAAGTGCTGACGGGTAGGAAGAGAAAGGATTACAGTAAAGAACATTCCTAAGTCATTAATTAATGAAGTATTTGGAGATTATTGCTACAAGGTGCATAGCTGATGGTAAAGTTGATGACAGGAGTTTCAGAAGAGTTGGAGATTTTTAAAGGTAAAAAGAGGGGAAAAGACTGAGAACTGGCTAGGTAGAGTCAGCTTCCACTGGCAAAGAAATTAAGATCACAGTATGTGTGTAGATGGTCCTGTGGGTCCAGGTGATGATGAAAGACATTCAGGGCAGGAGCTGGAGGGGGGACAGCTAGTTTTTCATCACAAGTAATAAGCAAGTGAGCTATAATGGCCTTAGTTGCCATGGTCTCTTGGGGGAAGGCACTTAACTGCTCTAAACTGAAATGCATGGTGGCACTAGAGTAATGTTCTTCCCTAGAGCTCCTGGGGTGGTGGTGACCAAGGAGTGAAAGAATGCTCACTCAGAAATCTGCTGTCCTGAGTGCAAGCAGCTCTCTGAGAGGCAGGGCTGTGTTTAGCTGAGCACAGGTCATCTCACGGGAACAGGAGATCAGCCCTGCCTGTTCTATTTGGCAGCTTTATGTTGACTGAGTCTCCTATAACAAAAAGCTTTCAGACATCCTAAACCTAAGCCCTCAGTCTAAAAAGAATAACTATGATTGTGAATTGAGGAAATAAAAAAAGCCTGGGATGTGGGGAGAGGAAGGCTATTGGACAACAGTGCCAAGATGCTTTTGTGTGCCCTGGAGAAGCCTTTACTGTTTTGCCTGTAGACAGCTGTAACTGAGAATAAGGACACAATGGTGTAGAAAAGTAGCCTTTTGTTAGAAGGAAAATAAAGCAATTACATACGGTTAGTTTTTTCATTAGTTGGTATGAAATGGGAATAATCTAAGTTTCATTGAAATTACAGTGACTTCTCCACACAATTAAAAAATGCAAAACAAGGTTGAGTGTTCAAGGATAGATAATAGCAACAGAAAATTAATTCAGGGATGAGGTGGTTCTTTTAAATTTAATTCTGTAGGTAAAGTCTCAAGTTTATAAGAGTTTTGAATTTATGAAAATGTGGAGCCACCCTCCTTTTAAAAAATCACTTTAAAGAGGTAAAATTACACTGTGGTGTTGAAGGAAATGGAAAGAATAGCTTAGCATAGCAGGAAGAACAAAAAGAGTTATTTGAAGTGTTATTCAGCCCTCTCTCAAGATGTGTCCTGAAATTTCAATGCCAATAAAGATCATTATTGAGTAGAGAGTAGTAGTTTAATCCTTAAACCAGTGTGCTTGTTAACTTTTTTTAAAATCTTCATAAATTTTACAAAAGGCTTTTTTAAAAAAAGAGAAAACACTTATACATATAAATTATTTGTAACTATACTCTTAAAAAATCAATATTTTTGATCAAATAATACATTCATCTGCTCAAATTCTGTTTGCTTTTTTTTTTCCACACTATATTTATTGTCTTGAGAGCTAGAAGGGGTATTGCAGAGGCATCTATTCTACCTTGATGACCTTAAGCAGTATTACCCCCAAAGATATGAAAACTACCTTTACATTTAAATTTCCTATCACCGTGCTGCTCTAGCTTGCCATCCATCCCATATCCAGCTTAACAAATCTTAGCTTTGCCTGCCCTTTAAATCCTTCATGAAATAATTTCTTTTGTGAAATTTATCTTGAATGTCTTAAGATATATAAAAAAAGTTATAGCTGTGTGAGAGATTATATACCCTCTGAATCTATGTATATCATTGTGACATAATTGTTTTCTGAATATATAATCTTTTTTTCCTATTTCTATCATAAATAGGTATTTTCAAGTGTAAACAGGAATATTTATTTATTTTTTCCATGCTCATCATTTTCAGTAAGCAAACAATATTTTATTTTTTATTAATCTTCAGTACACAGACTTAATACTTATGTGCTTACTACTACATGCATTGGAAGAAATAGAAGATGTTAATAATCCATTTGAGAAGATGTGAAATACATATGTTTGCTCATTCAGCAAATATTTATTAAGCCCTTACTATCTGTGACTACTATTCTAGGTGCTAAAACACAAAGATAAATGGAAGCTATGTATGTATATCAACCACATATAATAAGTTGTGTGTAAATACATACAGGAAATTATGAAGGTTGTAAAATTCCAGTTTGCCAGCTCCTGTTATTAGTAAGGAATCTTCATTTTTTTGTAACGTGTGCTGTAGTTCTCCCTTTGTCTGCACTTTGTTCTGAGAGCTCTGTAACCCAGCTTAGCTCTACAGTCCTGTATCTTTGGATGTACAACTAATTTCTTAACAGATCTGAGAGGAAATGAACCTCCCAGAATAGAAACACGGATGTCATGACACTTTCTGTGTCATCCCATTAAACTTTCTCACTCGGTGTTAGGGCTTTGGAATGCTTCTTTTTAATCAGGTCACAATCACTATCATGTGGGCTGCACAAGGTTAAGGTATTTGAACTTTGTATAAGAATAGATGGATTGCCATTGTGGAATCAATTATGGAAGTGGAAAAGAGTCATCATAGTCTTATATATCAAGTACAGACTTGTGGAAGTTGTGATGAGAAGGCACTAGAATGTTTTAGAGTTTAACATTAGATGATATTTTTGCTTTCGGGTCAACAAAAAAATTTCAGTTGAAACACTAACATTTATTGCTACTTCCCAACTCTGAACAGCCCTACCTATGTACCAGGTGATACCTAGATGGTTAATGACCGGAAGCTTCAGTCTTAAGTGGCCACAGATGCTGAACTCACAGTCAGCTACAGTTTCTGGATTCCTTGTTCTTAATTCTGTCTATTTGCAGGTTGAGAAGGGTTGAAGAGTTGTTGACTAGTAATTTTGACCCTCTGGGAAACGAAGACCTGCTCCTCTGCGCCTGTTTCTTCTTCTCCCTGTTACAAAACAAAAGCCTCCCTCCCCCCCAATGCTAAACAAATTAGAAGAATGGTCATTTGGTTTATGTAGTCTTTTGAAAAGATTAATAACAAATTATAAACACAAAACAAAAGAAAAATAATAGAAAGCATAAAAGAAGGATGGATTCAAGTAGTAAATGGGGGTAGAGAAAGGGGAGAGGAAGAGAAAAATTTTACTATAAAATCAGAGTTAATATAAGCTTCTGCAATTGAGGAGAAAATTAGCTCTGAGATCCTGGTGAACAAAGCAAAAAAATAGAAGCACAGTAGATTCTTAACGAATTGTCATGGGAAACAAAATTTTCCCTAGCTCTAAATTTTTAGAGGAATTTATCACCTGGGCCTTAAAATAGGGGTCATTAGACAATATAACGGATGGCTACTACATTAGCAATTTTATTAAAAGTCCTATTGGCACTTCTTAGATCTTTCCTAGGTAAAAGATATTTAATATGTGAAAGTTGTAGCTAGCATTTAAACTACTACTGTTAAAATATATTTTTAAAAAAATGTCCAGGACAATATTTTCAAATGCTTTAGGTCTTGCTACTCACTACCTCCAGTCCCTAATTCCCTACTCCATTACCTGTAGTAATCTAATTATTCACTAGAATAGTTAGTACAAACATTAATAGTACAGGTTTCCCCACAATGGGAATAATGTAAAAAGTTACATGTGAACCCTAGAATCTGAAATTGGAACAAAACATATAAGGTCATCTATTCTAATAGATCATAAATCTAGCTATTCATCACATTTCTCTGACAAGCTTGTAAAAATCGGATTCTCAAACCCAGCTCCCGAATTCTGATTTAGTTGTTCAGGCAATTGGCTGAGAAATATGTTTTTGTTTTTGTTTTAATAAATTCTCTTATCTAGGAGTCACTAATCCAATCTATTGTCCCATCTAACACAGAAATTTTCAATCCACATTGCTGGGGGTGAGTTGCCCCCACCATGTTGAGGGATATCCTGACTTCATGAGAAAGGATGTTGCATTATTGGAAAGTTCTAATTGTCAAATCATATTTTTTTACTAATGCTTTAAGAATATTTCATTTTATTTCTGAGTAAATTTTCATTGTTAGGGGCTGCTAACCCTTCTAAATTTCTCTGTTCCTGTAGTCTACATATCAAATATTTCATGATCTTACAAAATATATAATGTATCATGAGAACTCTATTAAAATAATTCTTTAGGGAATTCTTTTGTAAATGAAATTGTGCCATAGGGCTATTCATTCTTAAAGTGTGTATGTTGTAAGTTGGAATATATTTTATTAAAGTTGGTAAGTCTTATAGATTATATGTTTCTAATACTAAAAAATTTTGAACATCTTTATATCAATAATACTGTCAAGTGAATATCTCCATTGAAAGTAAATCTTAATTATTTCCATTGTTTTTATAGAATAATGTGAAGTTATTTACTTACGGTGATTATCACCATTTCAAATGCTTCTCGAAAAATTCTGCCTTTAGGAAATGACTTTCATTTCACTACTTCCAGCCCTGATATTTAGAATGTGACCTGAATTGAAGATCTTAGACTGTTTAACATGAATAATAAATGACTAGAATAATTTACGAGTTATGCATTTCAAATTAAGTGAATAACAAAGAAATAAAATTTCACATTAAAACATGGAATATGTTCTCTTAAGAAAGATTCATTAGATGTGTATGCGTCCCATGTGGCAAATAGGGCTATGTGAAATGGCATGAAAATAAACTTAAGGTAGAGGAAAATAAATTAATTAGCTCTGTCATATTTCTCAAGGGGAAAGAAATATACAAAACAGCAATTACTTTGCAGCTGTGCATTAGGAAGGCTAGCTGACTATGGCACAGTTTTCTCCATTCTTCATGTTTTTAAATATAAATTGAGTTTTCAATACAAGCAGTCTTTGGGAGAATTTAGAAATGATTAGATGAGATCTTTCGTTCAGATATGTCAAAGTACATGTAGCTGGAGGCAATATAATTTCTTCACACAGGATGGTATTTGGAGATTCTTTTATCAGTGCAGAGCACAGAGGTTAAAAAGCTGCCTCATTCCAGGGGATTCCGGAGTCAAGAAGCAGTCTCGGCACCGAGTCATCATTCAGCTGCCAGCCAGTGGGGGCCGGGACTGCGTGGACCCTCTCTATGAAGAGAAGCCCTGTGAGGCCCCCCAAATGTGCCAGAGCTACAGGTAATAGAGTTAAAGAAAAAGCATTGTGAGCAGTGCATTGAGCAAAATACTTCAAGTCCAGCCCTGTCCCGCAGGCTCTCTGGAGTTTGAGATGTTTATGGCTGTATGTGCCATCTCTTGCCTTTTTAAAAAGCTGCTCTCCCACTGAAATTATCTCCAGGGAGATGATTACTTGTGAAATTTCCAAACTGTATTTTTAGCTGTGGGAGTTAGGGGATAATTCTTATGTTGGCATCAACTATAAGGAATGCAGAAAAGTGGGTAATAATTACGAAACGCATGCTTTAGGAAGCAGCTCTTTTCACTTAGAGGGATAGCGTAAGCATTCCTGCCATGGCCCCAAAGAGCACCTGTTCCTCCTCAGTGCTGGCATCCTGGCTCCTGAATGACATCTTTATCTCAGTGACACTAATAAGATGTTTCCTCTGTTTATTTATGGCCACCTCAAAGAAAATTAAGGTTATTGAAGTTATATATCATCATCTTGATAATTATTGGAGAAATTTTTCCTCAGAACTCTTAGGAGAAAGTACCTCATTGAAACTTGATTGTGGTAGATAATTGCTATCCTGACAACAAGTGAGATATGATGGCACCAATCGATGGAATGTACGATCACAAAATAATTTAAGATGAGATTGACGGCAAATTTGCCATCTTAATTTATCTGTATTTAATTCTGAGATGACAAGTAGTGTAATTGCATGTTTACAGGATGAACATTGACAACTGTTACCCCAAACATATTCATTTGGAGGATTTGTTTTTGTAAAGTGTATTATAATTGCAGTTTCTGAGTTACCCCTATTATACAAAAGGCTCATGATTTGATTGCAGTTTAACAACTTGATTATAAAATGAATACACCTTATTTAAATAGAATGCATCTACTCTCTGGTACGCCTGCTGATAGTCCTACATTAAAGAGGCTAAATGCTATCTGTGGGGTTTATTCTTATAGGACTTAACAATGATGATGTCTCCACTGCCATAGGTAGCACTTTTTTAATTTAATTCTGCTTTTTATAATGCCTTGATGGAGATCTAAATTAAATTTAGATAGGACTAAGCACTGTCAATTGAATTTCTGTTTGCAGTAGTCAAAGTCACATTTCCGTGCCTCCATATCTCTGTGATTTGCCTGGCATTTTTGCTTCCTTCCCAAGAGGCTTCTGTTCTCTTCTTGTAGGTGGAAGACTCACAAATGGCGCAGGTGCCAGTTAGTCCCTTGGAGTGTGCAGCAGGACAGCCCCGGAGCACAGGAAGGCTGTGGGCCCGGACGACAGGCAAGAGGTGGGAGGCTTCATTCCACAGTTCATTTGCTTTTAAATTCTTCAACATTTCTAACTTAACCACTAGCTTACTGAAGTGGTCACTTCAATGCCATGCTTAGCCAACAGAGCAGAGCAAATATGAATCTGCTGCTACCCAATCTACCTAACACCAGTACATGGAAACTTGTCTTTTTAAATTGTGTCCTTTGTCCTTTGACATTAGCCCACAACTCCTCTGGTCGAATTTTTTCCTCATTCATATCTAGAAGACAATCATGCTCTTGAGAGGGTCATGATATATGGTACACTGCGGCTTGTTTTTGTTTTTATTGTTGTTAGTTTTGGATCACGGTATTCCATAACACTTTGCTATTCACCTTAACAATCAATAAGGTTCTTACATCCTTACCCATATGCATTATATATGTGCATGCACATAATGTAATATAATTGGTTAACTTTCCCAGAAATTCTCAGCAGTGACATCTCTAACATTGCCATGTCTGTCCCTGGTTCCATTCATATCCAGTACTGATTTTTAAATGGCAGATTTATGTACTCAAACCCTGCCATATGTGGACTACAATCTGTCTGCACTACTAGATAACATGAGATCTTGCAGGAATAAATGACGGAAATGTTTCCAACTTACCATGATCATTTACTGGATATTACAAATAATACTTACATTCCAGGCTTTGAAACATGTTACTTATGTATTAGCAAATTTAGTCTTTGGAGAGTACATGATTATTTTTACTCATATTGACTTTCATCCTGTAGTTCCTGCTACACACTTAAAATGTAGCTACATATATAATCAAATACACAGCCACCTCTCTTTAATTCGTAAAAACATATTTTGCCCCTCATTTGTAATTATGTATTTGATAGTGAACAAATGTCTGAACATACAGAATAGAATTAAAGCTTTTTTTAATATGATCTGGGACCCCTTTTGCTTCATAGTGAAAAGATTGCTTTTCTAATTTGGGAAAAAAAGTTTTTTTTTTGTAAAATTCTTCTATTTTTATAATCATCTTAGAAGTCTTCATTTAAGACATAAAATTTAGTTTAAAATAATGTTAATACCTAGTAATTTTTAGGATTTTATTTTATATGCTTAATTTTCATTATGCATCCTCCACCATCAGCTTTAGCTAAAAAATAATTGTCTCCTTTTACAGTTATAGAGACTTAGCTGTTTAGAATTGAAAGTTATTCACCCCATTTCAAACCAATTCATCAAGATATTGAGTTATATAAGAATTTCTTGTCATGCCCAGCTAATTCTCCTTGAACCAAGCATACATTTGCATGCAATTTGGACCCTACATGGAGTTTATAATGAAAACAGGTATGAGTTTGGGAATCAGGAAACACAAAGTTTTAGCCTTATTCTTTCACTAAGACAGTGTGAGTCTTATTCATCACTTCCTCTTTCTGGGTCTCAATTTGTTTAAGGGGAAAAAGGGAAAAGAGGTTTGGGCTAAATAATCTTCCAGGATTATTCTAATTTTCATAGTATTCTAATTTTCATATTCTATAATCTATGCGCAGATAATATCGAGGATCCAAGTGTGAAACAAAATTAGGTAAAACAGATGAAAGCCATATTTTTATAGACTGCTACTGGAGGAAATTCGAGAGCAGCACAAGTGTGGAAACAAGTTCAGTTCCAAGCTCTATTACTTAACGACTGCAGAACCCTGGTCATTATTTCTTCCCCTCGAGGCTGAGAACATAATGATCCTCACAGTGCTTTGCACATATTAAGTCCTTATTAAATGTTAAATCCTTTCCCCTTCCTTTTAGACCATAATCCCAATGAGTGTACACATAAGTCATAGTAGTCATAAAAGCAACAATATTAACATGGGTCTTTTGTTTCTTGACACAAAGACTGTGTAAAAACTGTTCTTTCTGTGATTACTACTAATTTTTTCATTTCCAAATCTGAAAACTTCCGTTCCTTCTTCATTCTGGGTGACTGTTTTGCTAGCTAATACTGTGACCCATTCTCACTACGAAAGGGGTTCAGCTTCTTTGATGCTACTTTCGCCTGCTCTTCTGATGGTTTCATTCTTAGTTTCCTGTCACTGGTTCCTCTTCCTCTTCCTGTACTTAAATAATGATTTCTAATCTTGGAATACTTGTCTGACTACTTACTCTGTCAGCAATCCTTTCTATTTTCAGGATATCTGGAAAGAGAAAGTCAATTGTGCATAACTATACTAAGAACTTCCCTAGCTTCCATAGGAAGATGATCTTTTTCTTTGATGCCTTGGTAAATTAAATTTATTTTTCTTAGAGCCTATTTTTTTATAGAAATATAAAATGGGAGAATCAAGAGTGTAGAAATATCTTTTTCTAATGACAAAAGGCAACATTTTCTCTTTTTTTTTTTTTTTTTTTTTTTTTTTTTTTTTTTTTTTTTTTTTTGATCAGGGCTATTTGTAGAACTCTGCATGAAGAACCTGTCAGATTCTTGCTATTTTCATTTTTGTCATTATCTGGTCAGAGATTTAAAAAGTACCAACTTGTGCTGTTTGTTAATGATTAAAATAACTGTGTAGTAAGGATTAGCATCAACCAGCAAAGACTGCAGATGCTACCCCATCCTCTCTAATGCATCAGACTTTCTAATTTCAATTATTCATTCAACTGTGATTGTGTTCAGAAGACTGTAGAACAAGCCATGAGTTCTGGGAAAGAAAGAATCTTCAAGCCAGGGAGCTTACATTTGGTTAGAGAAATGAGATTGTAGGTAACATCACCCAACATGTATGAGTTAAAGACTGAAGCTGATCCATTGCAAAAGCAATAATTTGAAGCAAAAGATCTTAATAAAGACCTAAAGGATGAGCTTTACTTATACAAAAATAATAGAAAAAGTCAAAAGGAATAAAAGAATACAAAATAAGTCTATAAGCTAAGCATTTGATGTAAGAAAAACAAAAACATTAAATGTGTTCACAGAAAGTGGTAGATGGAAGCTCAGAAGATGTGAGCTGGAGCCTGGGGTAATTTTGTAAAGTGCTATAGATGTTAGGATTAGTATTTTAGACCTTGTTCAATAAGTGGTAGAAGCAAGCACCTGATGAAAGCAATGTTTTTATGTGTCAGTGTATACAGAATAAATTAGAGGCCAGCTAGTACGGTGTTGTAACAATGCAAGGACGAAGTAATAGAGGCTCAGACTAGAACCACATTGGTGGGAATGGGCAAAAATAAATGGATTTTCAGCATATAATAAAGGAAAATAATTTTAGGACTTAGCAGCAGACAATAGTAGCAGAAATAGAAATAAACCGGACAAAGGCGATAATATGATTCTTTAACTCCAATATTTTTAGCTTGAGAATAATATTGCTGAAAATTCCTAGATATGAAAATAGAGCTGATTTTAGAAAGTGTATTTTGTATATTGTGCAATTAGAGATATCCAAGTATGCACTTGAAATGTAAAACTGTAGCTATTGAGATAGCTTAAGACAGCAGACAAAAATGTGGGTAACTTTTTTTTAAAGGAACTTAATGAAACCATAAAAGAAACTAAGATCTCTAAAATACAATGTATACTGTAGAAAAGAAGTTATTTTATTTTGTCATTAATAGATTTTTTCTCTAACTTTGCATATGAAGACTGTTTAAGCATTGCTTTTTAACCTAAAGAACTTAAATGGTATTCACTTTAAAGTACTATTTTCTTGGTCATGGCAGAACTGACACCATATGAAGTAAAATAAAAGATAGCTAACTTTACCATTCTGTGATTCTAAAGGTAGAAATTTTTATTGCATCGCTATTTTAAACTATTTGTCTAGACCAGTGGTCAGCAAACAATTGTCTGTGCACCAAATCCAACCTACAGCATGGATTTTGTAATTATTTTATAAAAACATAGCCACACCCATTGCCTATGGCTGCTTTTATGACACAAGGAAAAGTTGAGTGCAATCGGCCTGCTTGTCCTCAGATTCCTTATCTGCAGATTCAACGAACTGCAATGTAAATCACCGCCCCCCGCCCCGCAAAATGTTACGTCATTGTTGCTGGGTACTGTGTGATTATACCTGCAATGGTTGCATTTGTACTGAACATGTACATTTTTTTTTCATTCATCATTATTCCCTAAACAATATAGCATTACAACTATTTACATAGCATTTACATTGTATAAGGTGTTATAAGTGATCTAGAGATGATTTAAAGTATACGGAGGATATGCATACATTATATGCAAATATTACACCATTTTATATAAGGGACTTGGGCATCTACAGATTTTGGTATCTGCAGAAAGTCTTTCAACCAATCTCTGCAGATACCTAGGGATGACTGTTGTTGTTACAGAAACTAGGTGGCTAAAAATACTTATTATCTAACCCCTTATAGAAAACGATTGCTGACCCCTGGCCTAAATTCTAAAGCCATGCTATAGTCACAATTTTTAATAGTACTGAATAGTGATTACCTTATTAGATTAGAAAATCCCAGAAGTTTATCTGGTCACCCTGGGGAAAAGTTTCCAAATTCAATTCATCAATAAAGGAAGTATTTTAGTATTATAAGAGCAGTGGATTTTAACTGTCACAGAATAAAATAAATGCCTTTACAATGAAATTGCTACATTCTTTGGAATTTAGGAATAAAATTTTGGCTCTAAAAAGTTTAGTAGTAAGAAAAAATTACAGAGTTAAAGGTGAAACCAGATAATATATGAGATAAGGAAGACAAGGGACAGTGTCTTCATAATTTTCCTGTCTAGAAGATGATAAATCATACCCCAAAACTGGACATCAAAAGTTAATTTACTAAGTATGCATAGAGAGGAAAGAATATGCGTCTCATAGAATATGCACCGCTCGACAGACTGCTTACAAGGTCACCTATTATGATTCAGTTTTTCTCAAATGACTTGAGCCTTTCATATAAGTAAAAAAAAAAAAAAAAAAAAAAAAAACAGTTACACGAAGTTCTCTTTTACCAGTTTACTAACCAGCCATTCTAGGTCATTCAGTCACCTGCACCTACTTACACCACCTATTAACAAAAAAGTAGCCATTATAGACAGACTTTCATTTCTACTATTAATAATTTTAATAGTATAAGAGTTCCAGTTGTAGAAATCATTTATGGTGAGACATTTCAAAGGATTTGGAAAGCAATTATATTTCCAGAGTCTCTTTGACAAGTAACTAACTGTAACTGCTTACCATCTCAGTACTGACACCCACTGGAAAGCAAATTCATGAGACTCAGCCTCACCCAGAAAAGAATTCAAATAACATAGGTGTGAGAATATAGCAAGATTCCACTTCAAGTAAATGCAGTATTGCTCAAGTCTACATTCTGTATATTTCAAAACTATGTGAAAGTGCTTTCTGGACTATTATTTTAGAAGGCAAAGTACTTTAAAATTTTATATCAATCATTACCAGAATCACCGACTTTTTTTGCTCAATTTTCTGTAAATTGGATTAGCTAATTTGCTACAAACAGGACATTTTCCTTAAGCTCATGGAGTGTTTCTATAGAAACATTAGAAATCTTTTGTTGAATAAATGCTTAAAACTCTGTGTTAATAGTTATATCAGTCTGCTTGTGCTGCTGTAACAAAATGCCTATAGACTGGGAGGCTCAAACAATAGAAGATTGCTCCTCACAGTTCTGGAGGCTGGACAGACCAAGACCCAGGTGCAGGCCAGTTTGACTCCTGGTGAGATGTCTCTTCCTGCCTTGCTGTAACCTCACATAGTAAAGAGAAAGAACAAGCTCTCTGGTCTCTTCTTATAAGGGCAATAATCCTGTCATGAAGACACCATCCTCATGAACTCATCTAAGCCTAATTACCTCTCAAAGGCTACATCTCCAAATATATCATGTTGGAGGGTAGGGCCTCAACATATGAATAGTGGTGGTTGAGATTGGGGAGACACAATTCAGTCCATGGCAATAATGATGGATCAGTGTCTTTAAGTGAAATTCCTATCCCAGTATACAGAACTATAAATTTCTTAATAATCCATCAGAAAGCTGTGAAAACAGGAAAATACCAGTCCCTATAAGCCAATTTAAATGTCCCGGATATTATTCAGTAGAATTCATTCATTCATAAAACAAATATTTATTGAATACATGCCATATGTTTCATATGGGCTGCATGGTACTGGGCTCAGCCTGTTGAGAGGATAAAAGCATATAACAAATAGTTTCAGTTTATTTCTTATGGTAGAAAATATACTATAGGTATACATGATTTAGATTTCAAGCATATTAATAACATATTAGTAGTGTATGTACACAATAACCACCAAATAACTGAAAAAGACAAAGAGTGGTGACCACTGACAGGGCAAAGGTACAGAGAAAATGGCATTTGCATAGAGGCTGACTCAAGAAGAAAAGGCAGGAACTAAAATCTGTTTGAAGAACAATGCAATGACCAGTTTGCCTAGAGTGCCTATGAGCAAGTTAGAGACTAGGGGCCAGATTCTGGATCATTTGAATACCTCCAGAAGTATTTGAATACCAGAAGAAGGAGAAGGAGGGGGACAGAGAGGGAGAGGGCAATTTTTTCAATAGGAAATTAGGAGTAAGGAAGTATCTCGGCAAGGCTTTGGATACTGACAATGGTATAATTCCAGGAAATTTTATCTAATGGTGTAAGAATTAAAAAGAAAGAAGAGAAAGATATCTTAAAATTTGAATCATTTTTGAATCATAGGACAATTTTAGAGGGCCTTTGAAATAAGCATCTTTCCCTTATTATTGTCAATACAAGAAATGCAAATAACATGAAACTATGTCTACAGTTGTATTTAATTTTTAAGTGAATAGACAGCTTATATTTGTTTCATACTATTTGAGTCACTTGTGCATAAACTTTTAATTAAAAGATAGGATAGTAACTTCTACTATCCTTTCTCTTTGCTTACATTCTTCAGTTCAAGTGGCATTTAGAAGTCTATATTATGGGTTGATCAGTGACTAATATCATTGAAAGCTTGACATATAGCTGCAGCTAGTTACCATTATGTTTTCATTAGAAATTAAATCCAGCTTAAAATAATGACAATTTTAGACCATTTATTTATTTTTTTCTTTATGACTGCCCCAAAGGGCAATGTCAATCACTACTAGTTAAAATGCGTATATCCATATATACCTGTGTATATATATTTACGTATATCTATATACGTATATCTATACGTATATAGATATACGTATATATACACATATATATGTATATAGATAGATATATTATTCCAGTGTTTGTTACTTTGTGACATATTTATAGCAAGAGTATAATACAAAAGTATCATAGATTAGATGCTGAGGTTTCATAAAAATAATTTAAAATTTGCTCTTGCTCAGTTTCCATGTTGATTTTCATGCTACCTCCTGCCAGGTGTACATTCTGTAAATTAGAAGGAACTAGAGTCAATAATCCCAAGGATCCACCCTGCCTACCCTAATCCCCCCAGCCCTTCTGCATCCTTGCCTGCCAATGAACATCCAGTGTCAACCTGTCACTAAGATCTGACATTGGTCTCTTTATGTGGAAGCCAGCATGATTCAGATGTATTCAAAAATCTAGACCACAAAAAAGAAAAAAAAAAACTTCAACAATTTGTTTTACATGGCAGGGACCCTCCTGGCCCTGGAGTCCTCACCCTGTATCACTTATTGGTTAATAAGTTTATAAAAAGAAAGTCTAGAAAGAAAAGAGAAAGATCTAATTCTCCCTCTATCAAAATTAAATCTAAATAAATTTGTAAAATGTGGGATATAAGTATTTAGCTATAATTTATGCTGTTATTTTTTGTGAGCAAATATGCTTAAATCTTAAATTGCTTATATGAAGTGGTGTAAACTATATTGCTGTCCTTAGTATTACTCTTTTGCTTAAACTCTGGCTCACTTTGTTCTTTTTAAAAGATAACATTTTAGAGGCATTATTGGGTTTATGCCCAGAATATCTAGGCCAATTTATTTTAGTAACTCACAGTAATCTGTTAATTCTTAGAGATTTTCTTAGAAGAAAAATAACAGAAGTGGAAAATAAAGTAGGTAGGAAAAAAGCAAAGGAGCTTGCTTTAATGAAATTTTTCCCAGACATGATTTTTATAATCTTCTTTTGGCTAATGTATTTATAAATTACCACCCAATATATTTTGTATGCTTAATTTATATAAGCTATTATTTTAAATGCCTAAATTTTTTCCATTTTTAAATTGTTTCTACTAATGTCTTATGAATATTAGCATCCTACTTGATTTGGGGGTTTGGGTTTTGTTTTTATCTCTATCAGAGAGCCCTGTCATAAAGTGATTATTCGCATTTTTCTTTTTTAAGTAGCTCGTAAAATCAGTTTAATGCTGTGATGTGTCTGTGATGGTTCCTCTGATGCTCCATTTGTTACTATGCAGTTAGTTAACCCTCCCCAGACTGCAGTCAGGGACCCGGCTGACCTCAGTCTGAACTACTCCACGGGAGCTGATTTTATTTCCTAGTAAGCCCTCCTACAAGGACTTTCATGTGTATGATGAACATCAGTGAGACTGGGGATCATGGGTAACTATGTAGGATCAATAAAAAAGAAAGGTACGTTTTTTTTTCTCTTTCTGCCAGAGTTACATTCACAACTTTAATTAGGTAGTGTAATTTGGCAAACTTGTCAGTGAAAATCTCTTTTACTCAGAGAAAGATGAGGATCATTATATCTACCTAGTAAACAAGGCAGCCCTCTTGCATTATTTATAGGTTTGGTCTTCTAAGCACAGTTAGGTCTCTTGGTAACTAACTCCTGCTCACATTAAGCTTTTACTTCTTCATTTCTACATGACTCATTCTTACTATTGCCATGTTTTTGCAAGTATAGAAAATAATCACTCTTCTAATCATTCAATGAGCTGAACATATTCTGTCTCTAGTGCTGCCCAGACACTTGCTGTGGGATAAACCATGTTAATATCATTCGATTTAATAAATCGGGTCTCAGAGCTCCTTGAACTCTTTGTTACATATAATCCAACAGCTTTCACTGTACTTGGACATTGATTTTATTCCATTTCCTGTAATGAACTTCTGTGTGCACATTTTAGATCTAGTAATTCATTTCACTTTGATTATTCAAATGAATTGACAACATGGTCTTACATGCTGAAGGGTATTCCCATAGATCAGTAGAACTTCTTTCTTTGCATCCTGAATAATAAGGGAGCTTTATTCTTTTTTAACAAAATGAAGATGAGCAGCTACATTCTGAATTTTATTAGATTTACTTCACAGCTACATTGGTTTACTTCATAGCCTTCCATTTACATGCTCATATGTGCATAACACAGATATTCATGTCCTTTTAGCTCAAATCAATGTTATCTTCTCTCTCTCATTCCAGGAACCTTTATTATTCTCCTGTTTAAAACACAGCTCAAAATTCAGCTTACATGAAAACATTCTGTAATTGAATCTAGTTATTAATTCTACTTATTCTACTTATTAATCTTTTCTACTTATTCTACTTGCTTATTCTATTTATTAATTTTTTAAAAATTTAAATTTATGGGAAATTTCAAAGAAACACAAAAATAAAGAGAATAATATAATGAGTACTAGTATGATATCCTCACTCCCTCAGCCTCAATAGTTAACATTACTGGACATCTGCCACTTGTCACACACTTAAAAAGATTTCCCTAGGATATTTTAAAGCAACTTCCAGAGAAGATATATACCATCCATAAATACAGAATTATTTTTTAAACATAACAATAGCATTACTGTAATAACAAAATTAACAATAACTTTAATATCATCAAATATTCAAACCATGTTTAATTTTTCCCCTTTGTCTAAAGAATGTCTGTTTACAATTTGTTCAAATCAGGGTTCATGAAATTCTCCACATTACATTTGGTTACAATAGTTCTTAAGTCATTTTGAATTTAACAATTCTAGCTCCCTTTTTCAGAGCATTTATTTGTTGAAGAAATTGGCTTTCTGATTTATCTTTCAAATATTTCCTCAGTAATGATGGTCTGAGCTTCTCTGACTCAATTCACATCTAACCCACAAGTCAGTCACATGGATATTCCCCAGGCTTTTAGCCTGCCGGAGCAGCCTGGCCATCATACTTAAATAAAAATTGCTGTGCTTTTATTTTATAAATAAAATAAAATTATAAATAAAATGGGTATAATCAACAGAAAGTTAAATATGGAATTTTACAACAATTTTTCTGCATTTGCTGACCTCACTAAGAATCTCTCCTGGTGAATTATTCATAGGGCAGAATGGTTTTGGCCCATCTTTCTAGCAAGACCTCAGCCCAAAGGAGAACTTACATACTTGTTATACACAAGACATTCGTTCTCCACCTGTAAATACAGATACAATTGTCTTAGTATATGTAGCTTTCTGGTGTGCTAGGAAACCATGCTTAGTAGGATAAATCTTTTCTGCAGTTAAAAGTCTGTTTTCAGTGTCTTAAAAATTATTTTTTAAGATTTGTAAAGTTAAGAGACCAGATGGTTTCCTTTCCAAACATTTATATTGACCTCATCCCAATAGCAGGAAGCTCATTTCAGATTGCATTCCTGTGTTTGAATTGTTGTATTTCCTCTAAGTCAGAATGGAAACAAGTTGAGATGTATGATAAATTTTCAATATATTGTACAAATGATTGTGTTGCTACTTGTTTGCATAACATTGCATGAGTAATTCATTCAAAGAACACTGTCTAAAATCTCAGATAAGGAGAGTGTAGTACTGAGTGGGTTTCTGGGGACAGATATGGGAATTTTACACATTTTTTTTTTCCTTTTAGCTACTTGAAGTACTGAAGACTTTATGTACTTCAGGTCTATAAGAAAAAGGGCTTTAGATTTATGTAAATAGGATAGATCCGCACAAAATTAACATTCGTTTCTGTAGTTGTGTTGGTAGTAGTTTTATTTTGCTTTCATTTTTGGTGTGACTTGATGTGATTGACGTGATGACCGTTGGAGCAGTTCTGAGATGCAGTTTTGTGAGAGAGCACCTCGAAGAGAGAACCTTAGTGAAGAACCTAAGACAATTCTATTTTGTTTCTCAAAAGATTTATATTCAAGACTCTGATCCAGAGAGCCGAATCAGATGAGCAGATGAAAGTAGCCTTATTTCAAAGAGCCCAAATTTAGTTTTATAATTTTCTTTTATTTCGAACAGTGCAACTTTCTTCAAAGCTGAGCATTCTGATATGGTCAAATCTCTTATTTTTCAAATTCATCATTCTCGAGGTTCCTATAGATCCTGATTAGTAAAAAGTCGAATATCTTCTTTATCAATCCTTCCTCTTGAGCCTCCTTGGGGCAACTTTGCCCACAAAACCAGCAGAGCTTAGTAAGTTTAAAGCGATTTAAAGAATCAGCCCAACTTCCACATGGCAGGTATAAGGAGAACTGAAAATCACATCAGCTCATTAATGTATCACATGATAGGGATTCCTCCTATACCAATTCACAGATAACATTCTTCCAAACTCTATGGATGCTCTTTTTTTGGTCCACTCCTTGTGCAAGTCCCCTCGAGCGCCAAGTTCAGAGCTCCCTTAGCTCATTCCCACATGCTCAGCCATTATTTCCCAAAGGTGCCACAGCGCCAGGGAGACTGATTAGCAAAGGACTTTCAGCCTTAGCCACAAACCCAGCCAGACCCCTCCGTGAGCCTTGAATACTCAGGCCTCATAGGTCTTAAACTTAAATGTGCATGAGGAACATCTGAACAGCTTGGGAAAAGATGCTTATTCCATGACACCACACACAAAGTTCTTGTTTGGGAGCTCTGGAATGAATCCAAGAAGCTTCCACTTTTACAGCATTCCAGGTATTTCTGTTGCAGTGAGAATGTATTACCTACTAGAACAGTGGTCGCAATCCACTGCTGCCTGTTTGAATCATCAGGGAAATTTTAAAAGATGCTAATGCCTAGAACTCGCTCTCAATCAATGAAATCAGAATGTTTAGTTCTTCAAGGGCATGGACATTTTCCAAAAACTAATCCAAGTGATTGTAATCTGCAGCCTGATTCGAGAACCACTACCTTAGACTAGTATGATAAATGCAGATCACCAGGCAGCTCCTCCCCCAACTGGTGAGAGTCTCTTTGGAACACTTGATGTTTTTTTCCTGTCACAGGTCCTTCAAAGGCCACTACTGTCCACTTTACCAGATTTTCATTATCCTTACAATTACATAAACTAAACCCCTATGCTTTTCATACAAATTGGCCCTACCAATGTTGTGCATACTAAATGAAGAGCTATGAAGTAGGTGAGCGCTCACCTACGTGTGCACAGTTATGTAACTTCCTGTAGCAGTTGCAACAAATCATGTTCACCTAAACAGAGACAGTCTTCCCTTGCCAGGATTGTCATGTCCTTATACACACCTCATCACACAGCCCTACACTCCTATTATTTTTAATATACAGATTCAGAAAATGTTGTCTAACCTGAGGCCTTCTGTACCCTAACAGTAATTTGGCATCAAAATATCAGGCTCCTCCACCTTAGTTTCATGATAGAATCCAATCCTGAGCAGGGAGAGCAGAGATCAGCTGCGGTTTCAGCCTAGACCATAAATGTGGCAGGCCATATAAATCAGTCTGACTAAGGCCATTTAAGCTAGTTCAATAAAGACTTAACTTTTAGGACCAAGGTATAAATATTTCATCTGCTTCTTCAATAAATTAAAGAATTATTTTTAAAACCAACAGGGTGGGAATGGCAAAGAGAAAGAGGACTTTAAACATCACTTGCTCTTTTCCTTTAAGACCCATTTGCCTTAAAGCAAGTTTATATCTAAGTTCAATAAGTAATAAAACTATGACATGGTTTAAAGGATTCAGTAGAACAATATCTTGGGGAAATAATATGTATGAATCAAAAATATTTGACCAATTTATAATAGTCTATATGTAATTGTGATGATTTCAATTATGATCTAGATTAAGGTTGCTAAACATTTTGATTTTGATTTTTAAATTCATGGTTGATTTTTGTGCATGTGAGGAACTTGTAGACAGAGGGTGGAGGACTTTGGCACTGCCCCTTCTCATTAACCACTCAAAAGCCATCCCAATAAACTTCCAACTAAAAAAAAAAAAAAAAAAAACCTATCCAAATACAGCTGCAAGACAGGTTCCATAAGCATCCCCTTTTCATCGAAATCTTCCCATCAATTTACTGTCAGTAAGACCCTTCTATATAGGAATCCTAGAGTGGCCACTGATATAAAAACAATTACTAAAGGTATGTGGTATCTCCTAGCACCTCTATGAATAGCCTGTGTTCAACATAACTATTATTACAACCCATGTATTATTTATTTGTCTCTTAAATAATTCATTTCTAAATGTACCCCACATGTGACTTGACATTCTTAATAGCATCTAATAAAAGCTGCTAAATGCCAAATGTGTGTGTGCACATGTGCATGCGTGTGCTTTTATGTCACAAAAGCCACGGAAGGTTATACGTTATGTTTTTTAAAAGCCCTACAGGATCAATTTAATGACTACTATGATTATTAGAAATACTCCTGCACAATTTCTGCTGCAAATAAAGATTTAAAAGAGGATTCCTCAGACTGTGTAAGAAAATGTTAGCTTAATTCCTAAATTGTAGAGCAATTACAGACTTTCAGATGTGTTATAAATAGTTTTCTGCTTCTTCTCCTTTAGCCATTACTTGTCGAAAGCAAGATGGAGGACAGGCTGGCATCCATGATTGCCTCCAGTATGCAGGCCCCGTGCCAGCCCTTACCCAAGCCTGCCAGATCCCCTGCCAAGATGACTGTCAGTTTACCAGCTGGTCCAAGTTTTCTTCATGCAACGGAGACTGTGGTGCAGTTAGGACCAGAAAGCGCACTATTGTTGGTAAGAATAATTGGGGTGCCAAAGACAACACTTGTCAAGATAGAGAAACAGAAAAGTTAGACCAAGAGAGTTCTGACAGTGTATTTGGAAAATGCACAGATATATAGATATTCTTTATTGTTACTGTACTTACACCTAATATGTCAGTGGATTTGGATGTGTATTTTAATGTAAATTGTCAGTGACAGACACATATACTTTTAATACAAAAAAAAAGTAGCCTTGAAAACCGAACTCTGTCTTCCTGTACAATCTATGGAAGATTATTTTTTGTTTTAAATGTGTACTTTTGATGGATTGCCTACAGACTGCCAAGTGCTTGGAGAAAAGTTTTTTGGAAATAAAAAGAAAGATTGCTACTTTATTTTCTTAACCCATTCTCACTGTCACAGCCTCGGGTTATTTTTTATATTCTTGAAGAAGAATGTGGCATTAATTTTGTATCTGCAAACTACGTTTAAAAGGCAGTCACAGTGACAAAAAGCAGTAATATAATGAGCAAGAACAGGAGCCACATGCTAAACTATACCCTGGTGTGCTCAAAAATATCATCAGTGGCAAAAGAAACCTAAAAATGATCAGAATTTAAGTTATAAATGACCACTTGTCATAATGAAGACTGTTGAAAACTACAAAAGGCAGTTTATGAAAATTACAGATAAATATATGTAAAACATGTAACTAATGTGTAATATAGTTAAATATTATGTAATACATGACACAATATTATATAAATATATGTGATCTAATTAAAATAATGATATATTATTTTTCAAGTACATATTACAGTTATACTTGAGGTATTTTTTTATTTTAAAAGGAGATTTATTTAGATTTATATATAAACCATTTCTAGTATTTTATTCTAATACTAAATATCTTCATTTTGAATATTATTTTCTACATTAATCAACCAGGTTTGTAAAAAATGATTATTCTTCAGAAATACTGAAAGATGAAGCAAAATCATAATCAGAAAAGCAAATATAAAAATCTCATTTTCTGAATTGTAATCTATACAACTATATCATTTTTAGAATTAATAAAAAAGCTGTGCAGTTCAGTGTAGTGGCCCTCTCTATGTTATGTTTTTACACATTATAAAGGAGAGATTTATACAGCTACCTCAAACTTCCCCATCTGTGAAAGCACATCATGTAAGAGGATTTTAATTATTTTAAAGAGTATAAAATTTAGTACAACAGTTAGTGCTTTATGCAAAATGGACTGTTTTAAAATAAAGAAAAAATAAGAGAAACTTCACTATACAAACCACCCAGTACTAATGAGAGCCTCTATGGAAAGTACTATGGAGTGAGAAAATAGCATTTATTTATAGATTACTATTAAATATGGTTAAAATGAAGAAATGAAATTTAGGGAAGGCGAAAACAAGGAAGTTTGAAATGAACAATGGTATGTTTCAACTTTAATTTCTCCACAGGAAAAAGTAAAAAGAAGGAAAAATGTAAAAATTCTCATTTATATCCCCTGATTGAGACTCAGTATTGTCCTTGTGACAAGTATAATGCACAGCCTGTGGGGAACTGGTCAGACTGCATTTTACCAGAGGGGAAAGCGGAAGTGTTGCTGGGGATGAAAGTACAAGGAGACATCAAGGAGTGTGGTCAAGGATACCGTTACCAAGCAATGGCATGCTACGATCAAAATGGCAGGCTCGTGGAAACGTCCAGGTGTAACAGCCATGGTAATCCTTTTTTTTTTTTTTTTTTTTTTGGTGTTATACGTTGGCTATTTTGGGGGGTGCAGGTAAAATGCACATGTCTGATAATAGAGGGAAATCTTCTAAATCGAACCTCATGGGCACCATCCTGTATGTATATCATTTATATGTAACAGGACGTTCAGTGGCACATGTCTCAGTGTCCAGAAGATAGCATCTAAGTCCCAAAGTACGTGGCAGAGAAGCTTTACAGGTAAGCAAAAATAATGCCAGAAACCTTCTTTGGGATTGATCAACAGTCTGTTGCATAAGCCCAACCATCCCCAACAGGTCTGTGTACGTGCAGGGATGGAGGAGAAGAGGGGATTTGAATTTAATTTGAGAATTCAAGTTTTAAACTAGACAGGCTATTAATATCTAAACTGGCAAGATTTGCAATGTGCCCAAAATGTCATTAAGTGGCAGGGAAGAAAGATTCAAAGCCATAATTGGTGAAATTGCAAACTCCTGTTTATTTCTCATTGAGTTGAGATTAGCCAAAAAAAAAAAAAGAAGAAGAAAGAAGAAGAAGAAGGACCTTAGAAAACTGTACCCACTTTTGTTTTCTAAACCAAAAAGAAGAAGAAAAAAGAAGAATCTATAATACAGTGATAAGAATTGAGTTGCCAAAAGTTTGAGGAGGGATTGATTATCTTTGACCAGTGTATATAGTCAACTTCTTTATTCTAAGTCTTAATATAGTCAGCATTAAATGATATTTCTCCATTATTCTTTTATTTTAATGCATCTGTCTTCTTATAATGGAATGAGGTCAGTTTATAGTAGATTAACCTAAATCATAAATGTTGCATATTTGCAAACACTGGATGATAATACTAGTTCATACCTTTTATAGAGATGGTCTAAGAAAGATGAGTTGAAACGCTAGGTAGATGTCATGTACCCTCCAATCTTGCTGAAATAACTTCTTTTGGAACAGTGTTCCTCTAGTTTTATATAATTCAGAAGGCAACATGAATAGGACCTTTTTCACTTTTATAAACCATAAAGATATCATTGTGACACATTTATTGGAATCTCTTAAGCCTGTCCCAACAAAGAAATTTTCAAAAACTTTATCCTACTTTTTAGCTTATATCAGAATTCCTATTCAATCAAATTCGAATAATGTAAGCCCCGAAGTCTCCATGACTGTAAGATATATTTTAAGCTGTAGATATATTTTTCAGTTTAAAATATATGTTTTGCTAAGTTTAAATTATTCCATGCATTTAGAACAATAACTACAAAAGAAAAAAAAAAGAGTTTAGTGTTTATAATAGGTATACTTTGAAAAACATTTCTAAGAGTAACCGAATATTTTTTTAGCTATATCAAATAACATAGTTGCTATAAATTAGATACCAGGAAAAATGTAAATGTGCTTCTCATTCTGAGAGGATATGATAATGTATCAGATTATAATTAGTCATTAAAATGTAAAACTGCAGATTACTTTAAAAATGTATTTCTTTTGGAATGTAGCATTTAAGTGCTCACATTTTACATTGTTATGCTTGGTGAATCACCAAGGTGATCATTTGTTTTTACATAACCCATGAGCTTTCAAAATGACTCTCATACATTCTCACTTTTACCCTGGTCTGTTAATTAGATGCATGAGCGCTTCAGTAAGCCACTTAACAGTCTATCTTATTTTTAGGAAAAACTTTAAAAATATCCTGTGACTCTCACAGAAATGTTGGATCACTTAAAAAAAAAAAAAAAAGTAAAAGAACCAAAATAATTTAAATTGGCCAAAGGCAGTAGGCTTCCTAACTTAGCCTTGTCGATTCAAAGCATGAAGAAAGCAGTACTGTATTCTGGAAGAAGATTACCTATAGAAAAAGATGGGCCTATGCTGGTATCAGACATCATGGGGATTGTGAATGATCTTAGGTTCTTAACTAAGTGAACTGTTCCAATTTAGTTTTTCTTGTTTGTCCAACATTGTTGCTTTCTTATTAAATCTAATCTATGATGGATGTCCAGTAGAATAGTGTTTACTAACATATTTACTCATCAAAGTAAAATCTGAAGAAATTGAATCTCTAATGCCTGATTCCTTTGGAAATTACTTTTTAAATATGTGTTCTGTCCAGGTGGTTTCAGTGGACTTTAAAACTTTGGCACTCTATCCTAGCCATGCTCTAAATTGCTGTTTCTATGACCACTGCCTTCTCTCGGCCAAATCAGCTTTGCAGATGGAAGGTAGAAATGGGATTTTAAAGTGACTTTCAAGAAAAAGTCTCTTCCTACTTTTGATTTAAATATAGAATTGATCCCCACATGTATGCAAAGCAAAGTCACTAATCCCCTGTTCAATAATGGCCTTAGGACATTTCTGTTTAATTTGTGTTGTCCATCTCTAGATCATATTATCAGTTATTATACTGACAAAGCAATTTGACTTTCACCAGCTTATATTATTTTAGACCATTTCCCATGTGGTCACCAATATTTTAATGTCTTAAACTTGAGGTGCAATTCTATTATGTCTGGAATTCCGCATAATAGTAGACTCTACTGAAAAGTGATATATACCTGTACTCCCCAAATCAGATCTTAAAGTATACGTTGGGAGCCACATAAATGTTCATCCATCCTTATACATAGTATTAAATATAGTTTCTGCACAAATGTTGATATATAAATACACTTTTGACATTTATCCTAAAAACTAATACAAACTATATACATTTACTTTTGGTATGAAATCTTGTATGGTGTCACTATAGCAACTGTGTTTAAATCACTCAAAAACATTTTCTACTCACTGCTAAATCAAACATTTTCTACTCACTGCTAGATCCTCTAAGATCTTAATTGATGAGTTCACTAGAAATTTATTGAGTGCTTAACCACATAGTACTAGGTACTTCTTAGGGTAATCACTTTTAAAAGCTTCCCAGAACAAAGAGTAGAATTTCTGGAACTTTTTAAGTTATATTATTTATTTTAACTTTGATATTTTGAAGAATCTTAGATGTAACCTAGCTTATGCAAGATGCATATATGCAAAATTTCCATTTAACCATAAGTGATAGAATTTTATCATGCTGCCCCTCAACCCTACCCTCCTCTCCTAAAACCACTTATCCTGCTCTACTTTTTGTATTTCTAAAGTATGCTTCACTCTATAACATACCATATAATTTACTTATATATCATGTTTATTTTTTGTTTTATATCCTGCACATGATGAATGTAGATTGATGAGGGTATCCTGGGCTATTTTATTCACTAATGTATCCCAAGCACCTAGAACGGTAGATGCTCAATAAATATTTGTAGAAAGAATGAATGAGTACAGAGCTGGAGAAAATTATTATAGTTGTGTTTGACCCACAATTAAGGCTTGGATACTTTTTGTTTTATAAACAGTGTCCTTCCCATTGTGTCGCATTTCTGGGAAATAATCAGACAGATTGTTGAAAACAACTAAGACCTTTGTAATAAGAGTATACATGCCACAAACTTCCTATATGATATTCATCAAATATTTGTGCTCTCCCTACCCACTAAATGGGAGGAGAAATAATAGCCACGTATCCACTCCACTGAATTAGTCTGGTAATATCAATATGGCAAGTCTCTTTATTGCCATTCAAAGCTTATGCAGAATTGCGGACTTGTACAGTACTAAATTTAAACAGCTCTTGGTTTATATTAGTAATTGTGAAAACTTGCATTTTCTCAACCTGTGTTTATACAACCTGTGTAAACCTGTTTCCCAACCTGTGTGTTAACTGAGAATGTGGGATGTTTATTTAACTCTCTTTGTTCCACACACCTTTGCTTGAAGAAATAAGGAACAACATTTCTATTTGGTGTATCTAAAAGGGATACTTTGAAGGTGAATTGGATAAAGTGTAAAAATGCCAGATGCTCGCTTGAGTGCTATGAGCTACGTAATTCCTTTCAAACAGTTCTCTTCGTCTTTACCCTCAGCAAATTTGTCTTTGTGATTCTCCTAGGCAAGTTAAGCCATAATGCACTATAACAAATATTCTAAAATTGGACTTAATTATATTTGTGATGTTAATATCTGTTAACATCAAGTAAGCAGAAAAGCTTATCTGGTATCTTATGACATTTTTCCTGAGCCCACACTGTTTCATATGCATAGTTCTGCTATCACCTAAAAGTAATATATTGCTGTTGATCTCTATTAAATACTTGGCAACATGGAGAGACCATAAGGAAACTCAAGAATCAGCTATTAGGTTAAGTTACTTGTGACCAAATGTTTTCCTAAAAGGCCAAATGACAGATATTTTAGGCTCTGCAGGACAGACGGTCTCTGTCACACCTATCCCACTCTGCTGTTACAGCATGAAAACAGTCGTAGACAATATGTAAGTGAATGGCATGCTGTGTTCTAATAAAACTTTATTTGCAAAAGCAAGCTGCCATCCTAGGCCGTCACTTGCCAAACTGAGGTCTGAGCCCTTGCTACTCAAAATGTGGTCTACAGACTAGCAGCATAGACATCACAAGGAAACCATTGGAAATGCAGAAATTCAGCCCACATTGCAGACCTGCTGAGTCAGAATCTGTATTACAAAAGGTTTTCCAGGGGGAGAGATGTATTACACATTTAAAGTGTACTTCATTGCATCTTACAAATACTCAAAGGGTCTGGTAGGGATTATGAGCTTGAACCTTGGTGGGAAAGGCCTGTGAAGATCACTTCCTAGAGAACCACAGTCGAATGTTTTCTTGGGCAAAACAATCAATACCTCCCATAAGATATTTACTCGATTGCCAGTTGTGGGAAAGAGAACATTAAGAAATGTTTGAAATTTATAAGAATGGATCTTCATTAGATGAATGCTTATTTAGGTATGATTCTGAAAGCAGAATGAGCCTGTAGGACTTCTGTGGAAAAAATATTAGCAATTTAATGATTGCCCTTGGGGAAGCCTTTTCAGTTCAGACAGAGAAATAAGAGAGGGCTCTGGATTTATTTACTGCTTGATAGGTAAACACAATACCCTATTTTATTAAAGTGCTGTGCACATTTTGCTTTGTGCACATTTTGCTTTGTGCAGTCAATAATCACGGTCCAATGGTTCTAACATTATCAGGACCTTGTACTGCCCTTTGGACATCATCCTGGCATTCGGACAGTTGTAACACTTTTGGTGAGGGGTCACATTACCCCTTTTAATTATTTTAACCTGTCTTTTAACTGTAGTCACTTTTAATAGTTCAGAGTAATTTGTCTAATGACTTTGGAGTGTAAGATTAATTTTCCTTTAACATTAATATTAAAATATTGTGATTTGTATTGATTCTGCCATGTTTTCTTTCTTTGACTACTATGTTTATGAATGATATTCTAGAGAACCTTCTGCACATTAATAAGTGGGTTTAGTAGTTGCTTTTGGAAGCATCTGTGGAATGCAAAGTGTGCCCATTAAAATTTGATATTTTGCAAAACCCTTGCTGGCACCTAAAGTTGCTCTTATTGGGTTTGCTTTATAGTTGGTTTGCACAACAGCACTAAATTTTAAAATTAAAAAGAAGCACTTTACATTTTACAAGTGAAACAAAAGCCTTCTAATAAAATATTTTCCTATTATGACTATAGCTTCCCCTTATATGGAAACTTTTAATATTATCATTCAGTAGCCTAAGTCATCTACATCTTTATTTCGCCAGCCTCCCATAGTTGTGATGCAGATGATTTCAAAGCTGGTATATGTTTCAATGACCACTCCTAGCTGCTGCAGGGAGCTGTAAATACCAGGTGCTGCCTTATCAGTCAGGGACTGTAGTACATATGCCACAGGTGAGGGATTGTTTTCTATTAGAATTCATGAGAACAATGAAAAATCATCATCAGAACTTGAAAAAGAAATATATCCCGGAGTGTATTTGTGATACAAGTGCCCAATTTAATTTTTTAAAATTCATGTAGTATTCAATTTACAGATAGATTTTAGTTCAGGAGCTTGTACTTTTAAGACATTGTATGCAACTCAGGGTACAACTAATAAAAATAATTATGAATATGGGGAGAGTAGATTTTAAGGATAACCTACATCCTACATGACCACTCAACCATAATATAACTGGAATGTATTACTTTTAGTAATGGAATTCTATAGAAGATTATGTAAGTTTAATATTAGAGGTTAATTAGAAACAAAATTGAATGAGAAATTGTTCCTTATCATAGTGGATGCTCGTATGTGAGGAAAAGCATGTTTAATGATACCCAACAGAAAAGGCAACAAACAGAGTCTCACAAACAAGCTGAAATGGAGTGCTGATGCCTCCGAAAAGCTTTTTCAGTTGGTGGTATTTATTTAATGTCTGAGTCATTTCAGAGTTTAAATCTTTCATTTCATAGTACAGGTACAGCTCGTATTGCTTTTGCAGTTGTCATTCTCAATTGAGATCTTTTTTTCCTTTCAAATGTAAAAGAGAGGCAGGAGGTAAGGGACAGACTTTACCTGAGGTAATATTTGCAGGTTTAAAGAGCCAGGAAAAGAAGGAAAGGCCTATTCTGGACCCTTAGGTACAAAAAGGAAACAGTTGCCTAGGGTTGAATTTAAATAAGGCATGGATACCAGCATTATTCTGGAACAGTCTCCCTGAAGGGACACTGTGGAGGTGATGAGAGACAGAGAGTTTCCTTGAAAAATTTCCTGCAGCTACCATTCATGTGATGCATGATGAAAAACCTTCTGGTCTCAGCATTCAGTTCTATGTGCTCCGTGTCCCAGAGACCTCAATTCATCTATTACTTAATAATATGGTTTTGAAACTGGGCTCCACAGATACCCTCAAGCCCAGCTGTAAAACATAGCCTCCCATTTATCCTATACCCTTATCGGGCTTTCTTTTCAGCATATTAGGAAGAAAGTATTCTACTTAAAATAAATTTAACTGCCAAAGATGATTTATTATTTACAACAACAACAACAAAAAAGAAATTTGATCTTTGTTTTCATCAACAATTTCTGCTTTTTTACTCTTACATCTGTAAGGATCTGCATATATATTCCTGTTATATTAGTAAAGCCCTGCAAATCCAAAGTAATTTTAAAGTTCTATATTCCATTAGTTGAATGTAGTCTCATTACTAAAATGTAGGTCTACTTCAAAGCATTATCATAATGGTCATGTAGTGAACAAGGCTTACACATAGGAATTTTTAAATAAATGCATGAAAAAGGTATTATATATTAGAATAAGTCATATCTGTAGACTCAAAAAGTAGCCTAGCATTTTAAATTTAAATTTTAGTCTATGGCCATGCCACAAGCCCAATCCCGTCTCATCTTGAAAGCTAAGCAGGGTTGGGCCTGGTTAGTACTTGGCTGAGAGACCACCTAGGAAGACCAGGTGCTGTAGGCATAAAAAATAAAAAACAAAGGATTGTAAGAGGACAAGTTCCTTGCAATCTGTGAGGTCAACCAAAGGTTGCCTCGTCTAAGAAATAAATACATATACACATACATACATACATACATACGTACGTACATACATTTAAATTTTCAAGAAAAATATGTGTGGGCATTTTAAATTTAAATTTTAAAGAGAAATCTTTCTTTGTATTTGTTCTGCATGTTTATCCCATTTCTTCATATTGCACAGAAGGTTAATTTATCCCTTGCAAGAAATTTAGTTAATTTGCATAAAAACAAAACTTTCTTCTCTCATGGTCTCTGAAATAGCCATTTGGAAAAAAATTAAGAAATTTATCCACATTGTTTTTTCGCCATAAGTTTGACCTTTAAAGCTTTAAAACTTTAAAGTATAAAATAATTTAACAAGGAACTTTCATAAGTTTGAGGGATTTTGTTTCTAATTTGGTTTTTTGCTTTTGCATGTTTTTCATATCTGAAAATGGGCATAAAGAGGCTTGCTTTAAAAAATATTAAAAGTCTGTACAGTTCAAAACATGAATCCAATTTAAATGCATTATAATTATAGTCTATGTGGAGATCTATTTCTCACGTATTCAGTGAAATACTATAGGAAACAGTAGTATAGGATTGCAGTATCTGAGTCATTTTCCTAGAGATTCACAGACATGTTAGTAAAAAAAAAGAAATCTCAGGGTGTAGAGACCTGTTTAACCCAGTCTAATCAACAATTTTCTAGCTCACTAGACCCCAGAAGGTTTCCTGTAAAAGTTACGTTTAACACTTTTTACAATCCAACAAACTAGTGTTTAGAAATACTTCCGTGGTGATATATCATTTTCACTGATTGAAAGAACAGAGCCTTTCATTGGATCAAGTTCAAAATAAGTCACTCTAATAAGTTTCAAAATTAATTTATTTCCCATTCCTTCATAATCTGAACACTCCTTCAAATATATTTATATTGCTGACAAAAACCTATTCCCAAAGTGAATGTTTTAGAACTTATCTCTGATTTTTAATGCAGTATTAGTTAAAATGATAAATGTTAAATTTGAGGAGAACATTAGTAAATACCTTAATGTAGGTAATTATTCCCAAGGTTCTTATTTTGGTTGAATAAGTACTATAGCACAGGTTCTTGCATAATAAGTTTGTTTCCTTTATTAATAAAATATACGTCTGAAAGTAAAATCCATTCTGTACTCTCTGGAGTTAGGCCATAGATCACAGGCTAAAGGCTCAGTTATCTCCAAGACTGCTCTCACTTCAAACATTAGCTGCAGGTTGACCTCCTTACTGACAAGTTGGCTACAGATTTGAGGTTACCACTACCCCCTCAGGTTCAGTAATTTACTGGAATGACTCAGGGAACTCAGGAAAGCACTATACTTACAATTACAGTTTTATTATATCAAAAAGATATAATAAAAGGCAAGATCTGGGAGGGTCCCAGACATGAGGCTTCCATCTTCTCTTCCTGTGGAACCAGGAACCATCACTCTCTCTGCACATTAGTGTATATAATCACCAGAAAACTCACCTAAACTTTGATGTCCAGAGTTGTTATTGGGGTTTCATCATGATTAATTGAATCATTGATAACATGGTGGAACTCGATCTCCCTTCCTTAGAGGTTAGTAAGTTATCTTGTGGCTTAAACCCCAACTCTCCAAACACCTGGTTGGTCATTGGGTGTTACCAGTCCCCCACACCAGACATGTCTTTAGCATTAATTCATGTGTAGTCCAAGGGGCCTGCCATGAATCACAGATACTCTCATCACTCAAAAAATTTCAGAGCTTGGAGGCTGTCTCCCAGTAATCAGGAACAAAGACCAGCCAAAATCTTTATTTTATAACAGAAAGCTTTAGAATTTGCTATAAGAAATGGTCTTGACAATGAACTTGTACATAGATCTATCTAAATGAATTTCAATGTGTCTAACCATTGGATGAGTTCCCAGTTTTAGAATAGCAACAAAACCTCACAGCATTTAATGCTGATGTTGAAATCTCCTGAAAAAATTTTAAGTACTTAACAGATATGAAGATATATTCTTTCATATATATATAAAACAAATTAATCTAAATAAAATTAAAATAGCATTACATTATAGTTATATAAATTTATCTGAACACTTTACTGTGACATTTTTAATTGCCTAATATTGATTCATAACTTTTGATAAATCAAATATACAAGTTTGGGTAGAGTATTCGATTATAGGAGTTTGGATATATACATAGTAATTTGATTTCCCTGGGTTAACAAGTTATCAGTTCTTAATTCATTTGGGAATATTTAAATTTTAAAAAAATATTTTCAAACACATGAGGACAATAATAGATAAAATTATAGCTAAATTTATTCCTGATTTCAGTCATATATATATAACACACATTTAAGTAGGAGAGATTTTTGAGGATAATTCGAATATTAATCAAGAGGTTTCACATAGAGTGCTAGAGTTGCTCATTCACACAGCTGTAATCAGAACCAACCAATATTTTCTGTGTGTTTTCTAAATTAATTCTTTAATCTATCAACAGTGCACCTTTCAACAGCACAATATAGTGACTGTGAAGGTTGTCAAAAGCTACTTTATCTGCACATTCATAATTCAAATGAATGAGACGATTGGATATATCTCAAAGGCAATATGTCCTTCAGTTGCCACTTTATGGCTGCTAGTGTTTTGTATTCATTTCAACCTGAAAGAGCAGTCAGAAGAGATATAGGATACAAAAAAATATGATCCGAAGTCAAGAATTTAGTTTTCCATGTGTCAGATTCAGTGCTGAACTGCTAAAAGTTTTAACATCCTAATTGTCAAGTCATTTATTTTAGTCCAGCATTCTTCAGAAGCCGTAAATTGCTACAAGATGCCAGCCATTTATTTAGCCTCAAAACACATCAAATATTTCTGCCTTTCTATCCCCCATGATTGTTTGGTGTTAATTGCCTTCAAAAATGGTCTTAGCAGAGAAGGCAGGGGAATGCTTATCTAGCAGTTCACTACTAGCATTAAGGATTTTAATTGTGCTAGATAAACATGACAGGCAAATTATTAAATGTTGTTACACATTGGAAAATAAAAATGGAATGTTAAGCATTATACTCCATTGCGTTTTGTCTTTATCACAGTGCATAATTTGTATCTTTTAATAGGTTGAGTTTTATTTGAGAAATGTTTTGAATAGGCTGTTTCGAAGATCAGATGTAGAAGTGTTATATCAGCTTACTTAATAATACAATGTGAATCAGTCTGAAGGCTAACATGTTAAATTTCACTAATGCCATAATATTTCAACAGATAAAAGGAAAGAAAGAATTTCCATTTTTCTCTTACCCTGTGAAGCAGTGACATGAAAGATTATGTGTTTTCTACTTTCCACAATTATTAAATAGTAAAAGGTTAGATGTTTACTTTTGTAGTCATTTTAAAGTTTAGCAAGGTAGAAAAAATGCAGTTAATTTAGAAATATTTCAATATTACTTTTGAAATACTAATGTATTTTTGACAAAGCTATTGATGACATTTGGAAAGAATTGGGATTTTAAAATATACATTGGACTTTTACAAACATGAAATAGTTTAATCACACACTAGCATTGATTTGGAAAGAACTTTAGGCATTTTGCAGTTTGATTTTATTTCTTAAACTATTACTAGGCAACACAAAGCCATTATATTAAAAATTATTACTGGCCCAATTAAGAGTGACATTTTTAAGCACTTTACGCTATTTTAGATAAATGTATTTACTGGCTGTGCTGTATCAAAAGGGGAATGGAATTTGACATATATTTCAGCTGGAAATAGTGAGGTAGGCTTTTGTTTCCTCACTTCAAGCCATGATAAAGTATAGGACTTAAGTAGATCACTACGACCTATTTGAAGATTACGCTTTTCAAAATTTTGATAAACACTATTTGATAAACACTCCTTCAGTTCACTATTGGATTTTTCTCTGGTTCATTACCAATACCTCAAAAGCCTTCTTCAATATCAGAAGTATGTTCAAAACTTAACATTCACATCTTCTTTCTGTCATCAATGTTTCACAAATGAGAAATACCCAAGTAGTACATCTGCCTTCTTAAAGATTATCTAAGACTAATTCCCACTTTTGAAAGCTCTAATTGCATCCTGCTCTTCATACCAAATATGTGATCCCATCTTTTAAAAAATTACCTTTTGTTTTGTACTTCATTTATAATTAGGTGGTATAATATGCATATATTCTCTGATACACCAAATTCACTCCTAGGAATACTCCCAACAGAAATGTATACATATGTTCACCAAAGATATGTTTTAAAATGTTTTTAACAGTACTGTTAATAATTCCACAATGAAAAATACCCAAATACCAACAATAAGATGAATAAGCCATAATATATTCACACAGTAGAATACTATACCTCTGTTAGAATGGACAATCTTCAACAACCTGCAACAACATGGATGAGTCTCGCATCACAGTGTGAAGTGAAATGAGGTTAGCACACATGGGTATACACTTTATGATTCTAGTCACATCAAATTTTTAAAAAGTAATACTCTTCTACATTGTGAGAAATCACAGTAATGGTTATGAAGGGAGCACAAAAAATGGTTCTGGAATGTTGGTTTCATGGATTTTTTCAGTGAAATTTATACTAATGAGAGATGCATTTTTGTGAATGGAGACTACCATAAGTTTAAAACAGGTGTTGTATATCTTTGACAAAAATATTGGAGATAATATATAGATAGGCCACAAATCTACTTCTCTTTCCAAATTTTATTACTTCTGCCTGTTTCTTTTACTGGTGTTCCCTAATTTCAGTCCCACACACTCAGACACACACAAATGAGTACAAGTAAAACTGGTGAAATGTGAATAAACTCAACAAATTATATCACTGTCAGTATCTTGGTTGAAATGATGTTATAGATGCCATTGGAATAAATTAGGAAAAGTATACAAGGGAACTGTCTGTATTATTACTTGCAATTGTATGTGAATCTATTATCTTAATAAAAAAAAGGAATGCCAAATACAAGAAAATATATTAATTTCCAAAAATCAGAACCTACACCAAGTGAACTATATCATAATGTCTGGTGTTGCTGGAAACCTGTACTTGTAATATGTATTTCAGGACATTTATAAATAAGCAGGGCCAGGAAATACTGTGCAATAAATTGGCTAGCTTTTGAAGACTGTCTCAATCCAGGGCACTTTAGGCACAACAGATTTATAGATTAAATTTGTCATATTGTTATTTAGGTGGCCTTATTTCACTATCATAAAAGAAATTAATGTTTGTTGCATCTTTTTAAAATCTACCTAGAATAAAATACTTAGGAATAAATTTAACAAAATAAGTACAAGGCTCGTACACTAAAAACTACAAAATATTACTGAAAGAAATTAAAGAAGACTTAAATAAGTGTAAAGAAGACATATCTATAAGTTTAAATAATGATTTTGAAGTAAACTGCCATAATAATCCCCATTTACTTCAAGAAGTTGAGCATCATAACCAGCACCTCATGTGCCACTTCCAGAATTAATAGCATCTTTGTCCCTGATTCATTTATTTTTATTGTTTCAGGAAAATTTTTCTTTTGGCTGAATTCCTTTATAATTTAGTAAATTTGTCAAAAACTATTTATTAAGGATATCTTGTGTTCCAAGTATTCTTCTAGACTCTGAAGCTTATGCCCTAGTGATGAAAAATAAGTAATGCATCTATAAGGAAATAACACAAGTTCAATACCAACTGAAGATAAGAAGTGATGCTGGCTTAAAGATGATCTGATAAAAGTTGGGATATATATTTTTTAAAAAGTGACATAGGACCCAATGTCAGTGTACCTGGACTGTGAAGATGGCAATGCTCCCAAATTGATAAACTATTCAACAAAATTCCTCTCTAAATGTTAGCTGTCATTTTTGGCAAAAATTGACAAGCTGATTCAAAATGCATATAAAAATAAGTGACTCAATAGAGCCAAAATTATCTTCAAAAAGAAGAAGTGGGAGGACTCAGACTTCCTGGTTTCAAAACTTACTACAAAATTACAGTAACCAATAAATCCAGTGTGGTACTAGCATAGAGATCAATGGAATGATGTTTAGAATCCAGATATAAACCCTTGCATTTGTGGTCAATTGATTTTCAACAAGGGTGCCAAAACAATTCAATGTAGAAACATAGTCTTTTCAACAGATGGGCCTGGGATAACTTGATAATCATGTATAAAAGAATAAAGTTGGACCCCCTACCTTTTATCATATATAAAAATTAACTCAAGTGAAATTTATAGTTAAGTATTACAGCTAAAACTATAAAACTCAGAAGAAAACACAGGTGTAAATCTTCATGACCTTGAATAGGTAATGGTTTCCTAGATATAACATAAAAGCATGGCAACCAAAGAAGAAATAAATTGACTTGAACACTTAAGATTTTTGTTCTTCAAAGGATATTAAAACCAGACAAGACTATTAAAAAGTTTTAACAAATGTAGAAATTGGAGCGCTCATACCTTGCTAGTGATATTGTAGAATGGTGCGGTCACTTTAGAAAACAATCCACTGTTTCCTCAAAAAGTGAAATATAGAATTTCCAAATGACCCAGCAATTCCACTCTGAGATATACACTGAAGAGAACAGAAAACATTTTCACACGGAAACTGATGCACAAATGTTCACAGCAGCATTATTATGATTTACAAATGTGGAAACAAACATCAACTGCTGACTGAATAAAGAAATATGACATGGCCATAAAATGGAATACTGTGTAGTCATAAAAAGAAGCAGTAATACATGCTACAACATAGATGAACTCCAAAAACAATAAGTAAAAGAAGACAACCATAAAAGACTGTGTAATGTTTGATTTCATTTTATGAAATATCCAGAATAGACACATTCTTAGAGACATAAAGATGATTACTGCCAGGAGGTTGGGGAAGGGAAAATAGAAGTGACTGCTAATAAGTATAGGGTTTATATGGTGATGAAAATGTTCTGAAATTTGATGATGGTGATGTGACATAATTCAATGAATACATTAAATACCAAAACATGAACTGATTTTCATGGTATATGAATTATGTCTCAATAAAATTTTTAAAAATGTACTTACAGTTCCTAATATAAATTGTTTATATTATAATCATTTTTAGAATCCTTCATGTTGATGTAAAATGGTAAACAGAGTGTTTTCTTGCATCAAGAGCAACTACTCTACTCTCCACAGTCAGAGTATTGCAGAGGAGAGCATTTGACTCTTGACCAGAGGAATTTTGCTTTTTCATATATTTGCCTTGAGAACAATAGTGATAAATTGATATAGTGAAATGCCAAGTTGGTGGAGAGGGACTATTCAAGGAAAATTCTCCCATTTTTCAAAACTAATCTGTAGACTATTAAGTTAATTGGCTGTGTGATTTGATGGAATGAGTTCTGGACTAGACCTCAGAAAACCTTTCCCCACATTTTATACCATGTGACCTTGCACTTGTTAGTTATCTCTCTGCATTTGTTTTGCCTGTCCAGTGGAATATCAATACCTGCCCATTACATTTATAAGATTTTCAAGCAAATCAACTGAATACAAGAGGTGAAGCTGCTTTGAAATTGACAACACTCTAAAAAAATTTTTAACATTATTTATTTAACATCTTTCATTTTTCTTCTTCAGACTTGATTTTCAAGGAAGGGGAAACATAAGTGCTAAGTTAAATGGTTCCTTTTGGATATTAATTGAGAAGGTCTGGCTTTCTTCTTGAGAAAGAACCTTGCTGGGACTCAGAAACTTGAATTTGTGTGACATCAACAGATAGGATTTTGTAGAAAACTGTTGTAATTTTTTTAATGAATTATTCTGGCAGCATGAAAATGATATGGCAGCAGACAGGTTATTGTCAATTAAACACGAGCTGTCAGAAAGTCAGAAATGTTGAAATATGGTGAGCATGAATCCTAAGGAGATCATATGGCAGCTGCTCAGCTGTTACCCTAACAGAGTCACTCTATGTATGTGTCATTTTCCTGCAGAATTTAATTTGAATCCTTAATGACGGAGACATCTCTGCATTTGCACGTTGCTGTCAAGTAAAACTAGGACTTTCTAAAGTAACTACAATGGTGGGTGGTAGTGGGCAAGTGACATGTGGAGAAGATGGCTCTCATCCCATTTTCCTCCACTCAGGTTACATCGAAGAGGCCTGCATCATTCCCTGCCCCTCCGACTGCAAGCTCAGCGAGTGGTCCAACTGGTCCCGCTGCAGTAAGTCCTGTGGGAGTGGTGTGAAGGTTCGGTCTAAATGGCTACGTGAAAAACCATACAATGGAGGAAGGCCTTGCCCCAAACTGGACCATGTCAACCAGGTATTTTCTACCGTTGGAAATATTAAAATATTGTAATTTAGATTCACAATGATCTGGGGTTTTTCCCCAAAAATAGACAACAGTAAATAGCCCTTGATTAGGAAATTTGACCTATTTTATCTTTAGAATGCCTGAGTCAATACATGTATGTTATTAATATCCAAAATCGGATATATCATCTCTATATTCTCAATATTTAGTACCTTGCATGTATATTCATATGAATATAATCCAATGGAAATAAAATAAAACTTACCTTTGAAATACTGTCAAGGTATTTAATATAAAATTTAACTTATGTGGAACATATGCTGAGACCAAGACCAACTCATTCTTAGAGTTCCCCTAGACTCTGAATGAAAACATAGCTCAAATACTAACTACTTAAATTAAAATCAAAGCACAGGTTTGAGTCTAAAATTAGAAAATGTATACTGTGTGTACATTTAAGTTGGTTTGATATAAAATACACTTAAAATTAAAAATGGCTTCAAAGTCACTGTAAGTATGTTATCTATCAATTTATTCATTGGCCTTTTCAATCTTATTTGAAACTTTATTTAACTTCGAATTTATACTTCATTAGTTGTTGTTAATAGCTGTTGCTTGTGTTCTATTGGAAATATAAAATTAAAAGCTATTAGAATCGTGACTAATTAAAATGTAATATAGGATGCATCTGACAATTATTATTATGTTTGGCCCACATGTGAATTAACAAAGAAGGAATGTCATAAATAGTATGTGTAGATATTAAGATGTGTATATAAATTTAAGTCATAATCAAATAAACCAAATCATATGTATGAATCAACCTTAAATGCATACATCTGTTTTACATATACACAGACCGTCTTATTTTTATCACCTAACACACTGCTTACCAGCACACATTTCCCTTCCCAAATTAACCGAAATTGTTCATAACAACAAAAGTACACTGTCGAGAAAATAAAAAGAATATTGAATAAAGGGATTATGAAGAACCAAGTAGAGAATTAAATTGCATAGAAAGTTTTCTGAATGAACCTTGATTTTTCCCCAAGTAGTTGAATTTGCTCTTAAATGCAACTGAAAGTGAATAATATACTGCACTGCTGCCACCTACTGGTGATCAGGTTCCCTGCCCTGGAGAATTTTTCCAAAAAAGAAAATTCAGCACCGTGACCCTAATGAAACAGAATATCTGAAATGTAATGTTTGTAATACAAAAGAGTATTTTCTCCAAGTTTTAGAATCTTGAATTCCCAATGGTAAATTTTAACTTTAATAAATTTTGATCCATGGTTTTAATAAAGAAGAATTCAGCACATACTCATACCTTTAGTGTGTGTGTGTGTGTGTGTGTGTGTGTGTGTGTGTGTGTGTGTGTACACACAGCCAATCAGATCTTAAATTAAAATTAACTGCGTTTGTGTTTGCCTCAGCATGTTCCTTAATAAGAATTTGCAAAGGTTCAGACTTTGTACCAAGTTGTTATTGCTATGAAAAGTCTTTAAGCTAAGGCATTTATCTGTCACTCTCCAACTCTGTTATAACCGAATGCAGAGTATGATAAGGACATCTGGGTACTTGTTATCAGTTTGCCGGTGGTATATTGAGACACAAGCAACAGAAAAATCAAAGCTAAAACAAGAAATAATACATTCCTAAATATTTGACTTTGAGCATAAATGTTCTACATTTTAAAAAAGAAACTGGGATTTATATATTAGTAAAATATTAGGAAAGTAAAGAATATGCAAAAAATTAATGTTGAAAACTGTAAATCACATAGATTTCTACTACAGTTATACATTCCTCAAAATAATTGGTGGTACATTGACTCATGTCTGAAGTTCTGTTTTCCAATTGCAGAAGCAAATTCTCATTTCCTAAGAAATATAGATGGATAGATGAAGATTAGATTCATCAGTCAATTAACCTATAGATAGAGAATCCATTCACAATTTGAATTACAAGATATCTGCAGTTGTATATCAATTCCCCATTATAAGTGTTTTAAAGTTAACTCAGTTTTCTCAGATGTCTTTATCCTGCCCATCTGACACTTTCCTTGACTTTGCTGTTTTCAATACTCATTTGTGTATTTTAACTTTAAACAACAATGGGTTGGTTTTTCTCTACCAAGGTCTAAGAAAAATGTTCTAATTATTTACCAAAAAAAAAAAAAAGGCTTTTATATATGGATAATAATATTTGAAACTTAGAACATAAATTCTTCTCATTAATATAACGACATTTTACTTATCTTTGTTTCTCTCCCTTTTCTTTATTCCTGATGAATGAAACTGCTCCAGGCACAGGTAAGAACTCTTAAACCTCATAGTTCATGTGCTGCTTGTTTTCTATTTTATTTCTTGTTTCAGGGAATGTATTTTTTTTTCCTACTATTGTATATTTTACAAGGAGGAGAAAATATCATATTTTCCAAAAATGTGTGTTCTGCAGCTGTTCTCTTTTTATTTCTGAACATGCTACCTGTGTTTCCTCATTTTAGAATCCTGGCCCAAGGCGTGGGGGTGGGGAACAAGCTTTACTTCACCAGGCTTGAAAAGGAAATGACACGTCTTCTTAATGATCTCATGCTTCTCAGAGGGAAAGTAAGGTGCCAGGTGGGCTGAAAATGGGTGGCAGGAGGTTGCTCTGAACTGATATTTATTCACTACAATATAGAAGGTTAAAGTGCTGACCATCTAGCGATTAAGAAAGATGGCGTTTCCCCTTCGGTTTTTCCATTCCCTGTAAGTTGTAAAATAGTCTTTTACCCAGCGTGTTTAGTTGTGTTTTAATATAGCTCCTAAGGTGAATGTGATCATTTATGACAATAGTATAAATTCTTACTCTGACAATGCTTTTTTTTTGTTTTTTTTTTTTGTTTTTTTTCTATTTGGAATAGGTCTATTTTGTGACTTTGTTTGGATGAAGTCCACTAAAATTTGCACAAAAGCCTAGCTCCAAAGGGCTATTTAAATCTACATTTTCTGAATTGAGTTACATAAGACATTTCATGTGAGAGAGAGAGAGAGAGAGAGAGAGAGAGAGAGAGAGAGAGAGAGAGAGAATGTGTGGAAAATAAGAAATAGCGATGCATTATTACAGATTTTGAAATTATTTAAATTTTTCTACAGTGGTCAAATCAGCTCTGCTGCAGTGGATTATGGTCCATTTATTTCCTTTATTTAATCATTCTTATCATTAAGAAAAGAGCATAATTACTCATTGTTCTAAAAATTCTGAAACCAAACAAACCGCCTCAGACTTGGAGCTGAAAGCCCTTATGGACCCTGGAGCACAATTTGCTTTATTTCATGTGCCTCTCGCTGCTTTAGGCTGTAGCTATGTAATAGGAGACCAATTTCAGCCCTAAATAATTGAGGGTTTGTTTGAAGACGGCTTTATTTCACGTTATCTTTTAATTTAGTTTTATAAATGGAATATACACACACACAAAATATGTTTTCACTGTTATACATATTCCTTTGGAAAACAAGCCAAATTATATTTATTTGACAACAACTACTTTTAAGCGCTTCATTCATTCATTCATTCATTCATTCATTCAACAAATCTCTATGCTATGCTAACATATGAGCACCCTGGGGTAAGTATTGAAGACACACAAAACTGTACAAGACTAATGGCCCGGGAAACCCTAATACTGTGTGGTAAGGGTCAGTACCGGAGTGTGGGTCATGTATTCAGTGTCGTCCAGCAGGTCAGATTTACAACTGCAGCATAATAACGGAGCAGCAGAATACGATGCAGCTAGCCCTGCCCTTTAGCACTTACATGCTCAAGCAGGGTCCTTATATTTCAATTTTAGAATAATGAACAACAAAGGAGAGAAATAGAAGTCGCTAAAATCAGAATATAATGATTATTAAGGTGTAAAGTCTTCCCACTCACTCTCACCTGAGATGAGATCATGGAGAATAGTGTGTGTTTCAGGTGTATGAGGTCGTCCCTTGCCACAGTGACTGCAACCAGTACCTATGGGTCACGGAGCCGTGGAGCATCTGCAAGGTGACCTTTGTGAACATGAGGGATAACTGCGGAGAGGGCGTACAAACCCGAAAAGTGAGGTGAGGCTAAGCTGAATGACACAGAGAAGCAAAGCATGTAACACCTCCCACCTCCCAGCTGCACGCCCGCTAATATGAGCATTCACTCCTCCCCTGCCTCCTAAATAAAATTGTCTTTAGTTTTATCTTTAGGGGATCTATGTTCATGGAACATTCTAAGGGGATCTGCTTCCAACAGCAGTTTATCATACCAGGCCTTCTGATTTAGGAAGCTTTGCTTCAAGTGCTTTTCTTGCAGAGAAAGAGTCTCATGTTGAATTCGAGCTCAACCAATGCAAATTTTCCAGCCCAATGACTTTTTCCTTAAAGGCCAAATATATGTCTAATTGTATTTTAGGGATAATCTGCTCTTTTATACAAACTGCTCAACTTCGATTACTCTCGTCTGCTCCAGAGAGCCTTGCCAAAAACCTCCGTTGGCTGGTGCCTTTCATTTCTTTTTATGGCCACACTGTCCAGTAAAGTGGCCACTACACACATGTGGCTATTTTCACATTAAATTTAAACTAATTAAAATTTTAAAAAATTGAAAATGCATTTTCTCAGTTAATACTAGCCATATTTCAAGTGTTCAGTAGGCACAAGTGCTATCAGACAGTTTTCATCCTCACAGAAAGTTCTTTTGAGCAGCATCGTTCTCTGGTACCCCATATACCCTTCAGCGTTTTTGAAAAGAACCTTTTACATGTCTGTAATTCTTATTAAACCCTATAAGTTTGTCCAAACTGAGATCCTGTCATCTTCATAGAAATTCCCTAATATGTAATACAAGTTTGATACTCATTAAATTTTCTCTACAGCATCTGCATATGACCCTTAAGGATTCTGGAACCTAAGTGTATGAGGTTTTATTATCTCACTTTGTAGATTCGCAAGTGTTAATTTACACACATATAGTAACACGCATCTAGTAAAGTGACACAGTTGGCATTCAAACCAAAGTCTTGTCACTCTTTTTAACTATACTAGTTTTTTTCTAACCCTGCTGAGAAACAAACAATAAAGACAAATATAAAAACATCTAGAACTGACAACTCATATTGTGAAGCTCATTCTCACCCATAACTTAACTTTTCATGAGTTTAAGATTTATATTTTTTAATCTCTTTCAGTAGGAAACATGAACAAATTAACATTTGTATCTTAAAACTTTGGTACATTACATATAACTTTGCTTTTGATAAAAAGAATCTCTGTTTCTTATTTTAAAAGCCTATCATAAGTCTCAAGTTATTTTTCTAAGGAACTTTAAAAAGGTGGATCAGGGAGGGAGAAGTTATAAGTTTATAAGGAAAGGGAAGAAAAAGACGGAGATTTTGTTTTCTACCTTTCCTCAAAATTTAAAATTTCTCTTCAAAATTTAAAATATTTTTCTTATATTAAGAATTTGGTCAGGTTGTTTTTCTTTCTTTCTTTTTCTTCTTTCTTTCTTTCTTTCTTTCTTTCTTTTTTCTTTTTTTGGTTAGTAAAATAAAATTATAATAAACTACTGTTCTTTCAGCTTTCCCCTCAACTATGTCCATGTTTCATCTTGCTCTGTGAACAGATACTCTCAACATTTCCAAATACATCCTAAACAAAGTAACTTTTCAAATCAACTTATTTTTTTTTTCAGTAAACACCTTTAATGCAAATAGAGAAAAGAGAAGGTCAGTATTGATTGTGATCTCTGATCATGTAATAATGTTTATTGATTGAGCAGTATACCTCTATTTCCTTATCCTCTGCTGATTAAGGTCAAAATGCTCTGCTTAGATGCAAGCATTGGATGACATTTTAGGATAGATGTCTATAAAACAGGAGCATTCAATATACCTGATATCATTCTTTCTCTTTTAAGATGGTATGACACATCAAAGACTGAGTGATAGAAATAATTTACCATGATGGGAAGATATATTTTTCACTGACTTTTAAAAAAAAATTGCCAGCACACTGTAAGAATAAAAACTAGACTGATTCAGTTATTCTTATTGTTGTTTCTGAATTCTCTGCAGATAGTGTACCCCCTATTGCCACACCTGTGGTGGGCCTCTGGCCCCTCCCTTGGCCTCCAGCTAGAAATAAATGATAAGCTGTGTTTTCTAATACAGCTCACAGCATAATTTCTTTTCTTATGGAGAGGAAGAAAGGCTAAGAATTTAAAGAAAGCAAATGAAGTGAAAGTGCCTTCCTTTGGGCCCAAAACTTGATTCAATATATTTTGAACTCTAGAGTGATCAAAAGAAATCATTAATAACAAATAAAGTAAATAAAACATAAATAATCTGAAATATCAACAATAAGGGGTATTTTTTTAGCAGTTGTGGCACGTTCAAATGATGGAATTCAAATGTCATTAAAAATTATATCTTAGAGATATAGTTAATAACACAATATGCCCATAATGCATCATTGCTATTTTCTTAAATGGTATAAATAGTAGGTAAAGTTTGCTCCTCTTTAATGAAATGAGATATATGTTTAAGTATAAAAGTCTATATTAAGTGTGGTTATTCTGATAGAATTATGTGAATTTATATTTTTTCTTCTGATTTTTCTAAAATGAATATATTGCTTGTATATTAAAAATTAAAGGAATAGAGAAGCCTTTGAAAATGAAGCTTTCTGTGCATAACTACTTAATAGAGTGTTGAATATTGGTCCTTAACTCTAAATCAATAGGTAATTCCATAAATTAATCCTTGCACATTGTGTCAGTACCTACCATGAATGCAACCTTTTTTTTTTCTTAGCAAATCCAACCTTGAGATTGAACTGTCCAGTCTGTTCTATGTCCTCTCAAAGCTGTTATCAATAGAGCATTTTTAAAATGCCATTGAAAGTGGAACATTTTCCTGGGAAACTAAAATTCTCCCCCCAAAATTTATCATTTATTTTTTTTCTTTCAACAATGAAACCAAATAAATATCTACCTTTGTGGATTTTTGTGATTGCTCTTTTATGTACTTATCTAATTTACAAAAAAAAAAATGAAGCAGTGAGTATTCGTATAGATATTTTTTCAGGCTGCAAACCCAATTAAGTCATGAACAACAGCACAGTTTTTAAATGCATTTTACAGGAAAAAGACATTTCTCTTAAATTCAGCAGCACTGTATGGAAAGGTTATTCTGCAGAGTAGATACCTGATGATGCAGTGTCCCTACTGATTGCAAATTTCTGAAAAAAAAGTAAGTTGAAATTGCAGGTATAATAAGTAATGTTGTTCAAGTGACAGTTTAAAGCAGTGCAATGGTTTGAGAGACTTAAGAGTCAAGCCTTCCTCTTCATCTTCTAGAATGCAGTTCTCTTCCTAAAACCATTAATCTGGTTGACCTTCTTTGAGTTGTAAATGAGCGATAGTTCTATTCTTCTACTAGAAAAGTGTCCAGAGAGATTATTAACTATGATAAAGGTGAAGGCCTATAGTAGCTGCATTAATTAAATGCCCAAGAGAGGAGTAAAGAGCCTTTCATGACTGCTTACAATAAAATGAAATGTATTAAAATGTTTGAATTTGTTCTGTTAAAGAGAAAACTAATAACAAAGGTCAAGATTTAGGCAGATCCAAACAACCACATGTAGAGAATGTGTGCTAGTCCTATTATAATCGTCTTTTTCACTTCTGGCTTACTTTTAAGGTTATCAGCAGATGGGAGGCTAAATAACTTTTTAAATGACAAAACAATTTGACAAATGCCATCAGTTACTTTCAAAAACATTTCATGAAACCTCTCACTAGAGATTTTGGTTTGCCTCATCTTCCATCATGTATGAATCTACCCTCTCTACAGAATCCACCATTTTCTTCAGAAGAAAAAAAAATGCATCATATTCCAAAATTACAAACCCTTTATGAATCTCTTTGGACCCCTCCTCATTAATTCCTTCATCATGCATGAATGTAAATGACCTTCTCCTTTCAGAGGAAGACAGGTTGAGTTTACATACGCACAGCGGTTATTATTTTTAAAGGTTGCAATGATACATACACACAAGCATAAATTTAAAAATTATACTGAAACTCTACAAGTATTTATGGGAGGCAGAGATCCTTTTGTTTTTATATTTGAAGAATTTTATTCATTAGATGTGAAGCTTTCCACCTCCCAATCCCATGATATTATCTTAATACTAACCAGTTATCCTATGGGTCGGCCATTGTTCTAACTGCCCTGATTCCTTCACTGATGGGTATGTTTTTTTCTAGATGCATGCAGAACACAGCAGACGGCCCTGCTGACCATGTGGAGGATTACCTCTGTGACCCAGAGGAGATGCCCCTGGGCTCTAGAGAATGCAAATTACCATGTCCTGAGGACTGTGTGATATCTGAATGGGGTCCATGGACTCGATGCACTTTGGTGAGATGATTAGCCATTTATTATTATAGTTTGTTTAATTCCTACCACTAAAGCTTTAAGAATATTATTAAGAAAATCTTAGTAACTAAATTAGTTACCAAATTAGTTATCAAAGGAAAGTGTGTTTTTATTTGTTTGTTTGTTTATTTGTTTGTTTGTTGACTACTTCATTCTAGGAGTATGCCATTTAAAGTCAGCAATGTTTTGATGCACACTAGAACAGCTTGACCTCTTGCAAGCTTCATACTTCTCCTCCACCATCCTCCTAACCCAGCACGAAATGCCTTGACTGGCTTATAAATACACAGCAGGTTAAGAACTGCAGTGGTGATAATGATTCCCTCCAGGTAAAGGGACAAAGAATGAAGCTCTGGTAAAGGAACTTTAATGGTGTCAGGTTATTGTCATCCCGTGCTTTTTGCCCAATCCATTTTATTTAAATTGTAGGAATAATCTTTCACACAGTGGGAGTTCTGCAGCAAGAGTATTGACACTAAAACGCAAAAGATCTTCGAAAGAATCAGAGTAAAAGGAAGAAAGCTGTGCATCAATGAATCTCTTTCCACACACTGACTCTGTGTCTCTAGTCCTGGGAAGCCAGCTGAGAGTTTCAAATTACACAAAGCTTCTAGATTTCAGTCTGTAGGGGCTCTTCCATGGGACCCTGGGAAGAGAGTCATTTGAAACAGAACTGGCTGATGATGTAGAAAATTGGGTTTACCCCTGGGTACCTCGTAAAGCTGTATGTTTTAATATGGCATCAAAAGCATGGGGAATATACATGTAACATGGAATTAATTTGCTGAAATACAGTATTGGACAATTTCAAAGAATTTATGATACATATTTTCAAGGAAAATTAATTTTCTACCTCAGTGTTAACATTACTAAAGCTGCTGATTAACAGCCAACTGATACAGCAGGAGCAAAACAGGACCGGCAGTTGACTTGGATACAGATTAAATTGTAATAAAAAAATCAACTGTTTCACAAGGGTATGAAAGTGATTTTCTATTCTCATTCTATAACATCAGATTTGAAGTTACTGCTCCTGTTCTTAGACATTAAATGCTTTTAGAACAAGACTGTACCAGGAGGAGGATGGAAAGCCTTTTATGACATTACATTAATGTGATAAATTGCATTTGTGTGCATTTGTATGTGCATGTTAGGAAAATAAAGGTCACTAACAGCTAGTTATTTAAGTTACCCTTACAATAGTTTTTGAGTCCAAGAGACTAGATTAGATAAATTAGATGATAGACAGACAGACAGACAGATGATAGATAGATGATAGATAGATGATAGATAGATAGATAGATAGATAGATAGATAGATAGATAGATAGATAGATAGATGATAGATTCCTGTTAGTGATCTACAGTAATTAGTATGATCAAAGGTATATTTGCATACATGTGATGTGATGTCGTCTATTAGTATTTGACACATAGACTCTTAAGAATCTTATAGCTAGATGGGACATCAGAAACTCACTCAAAACCTTGATCTTATAGATGAAGAAACTGAACTATAATGAGATTGTTCAAGTTACCTAGTGGCCCCAATGTCCTCACTCCTGCTCCATTGCTCTTCCTAACACATTAGCTCTTGTGTGGCTGAGTACTCACCTTTCTGAGCAGTTGTTTTATCCTTTTATTCTTTGTATTATTCTTTGTCAGCCTTGCAATCAAAGCAGTTTCCGGCAAAGGTCAGCTGATCCCATCAGACAACCTGCCGATGAAGGGAGAGTCTGCCCTGATGCTGTTGAGAAGGAACCTTGTAACCTGAACAAAAACTGCTTCCACTATGATTATAATGTAACAGGTACGTACACAGCCGTGTCATCACGGAGCTAAAGGCCCAACTTATGTCTGTCAGCTCAGCAGTGTTCCATAAGTATAGTTCATCTCTATCTGTGTGCCTTTTGGACATGCTGCTTACTCTCCCAGAAATAACTTATTCTTTATTATGTGACAGAAATATTTACCTGGTTTTTTTTTTTTTAATAAACATCAAGATAAAGATAATGAAAATATCACACAAATGAAAATAGCCCTTCAGGTAGATTGTGAGTAGTATAAGTGGTCCTATTTAAGACATCCTCCCACTTTGGAGAGGTACAAATAAATATACCTTTCCCAAGGGTGTTAGGTTTATTGAAAAATGTCTTTCTTCTTCAGATGTATATAATATACTAGGACAATAATCCTTTGTGTGGGGTTGTTTATAAGCATAACTGGTCTGGAGTAAAAACATCAGCAGTCTTAAGCTTGCTAAAAAGCATATAAAGAAAATATAACCATTTTAATATTATCAAAGGTACAGATAAAAATATTTTTATCTGATAGAAGGGTATTTTTTTTTATTAAAAAAGGCTTGTTATAAAGTCAGTTTTTTTCTCTCATATCATCAAGGCACATACTCTAGAAAAGAAGAGAGTTGGTTGGTTTATGTGATTTGGGGCAACACTGAAGCTTGTTTTGAAATTTTTTCCAAATAATTTTCACACTGAAATAAACTCCAGAAATTGTACAGTGATATGCAGCAGTCATATTGGCTTTTGTTTCTTTTGTTTTTTTTTTTTCTTTATTTTTCTTTGATGACACAAGGAAATCACTGTTCTCTGGGCCATGCTATGTTACTCTAAAAAGAAAGATGAAATCATTTTTTTGTAAAAGACATAAAATAAGAGAATTAAATAAATATGGCCAGAGTGATTTTAAAATAAATAAGTGTACATTTTAAAGCATTCTAAATAGGGACACTAAGTGAAATACAATGTTTTTTGACTATAAATAAAGTTAAAGTACCATCTATTAAAATTATGATTATTTTGCTAAAACAAAAATAATGTTAAATTAAAATGTATGTTTTTATTAGGGAAAAAGTTTTTAAGTCACATTTGATTGCAGGCCAAAGCCATTTTTACAATATTACCAAATGGCCATCAAGATTGTCAAGTAGACATCTGCCTTCCAGAATAATCCCTGTAGCTATGTGCAACCCCAGCAATTCCATTTAACTCCTGATATGTTCAAAGCTGGGACCCATATGCTCTGCATGTAGGATGATTGATTGTGGGGCTTAGGAAGCAGTTGTGAATTAAATGTGGGATTCAGGTCATCAGAGTTTCATTCGAAATCTGTTTTATATGTGGCCTTCTGTTCTGATGGGCTCCCTTCCTTTCAGACTGGAGTACATGTCAGCTGAGTGAGAAGGCAGTTTGTGGAAATGGCATTAAAACAAGAATGTTGGATTGTGTTCGAAGTGATGGCAAGTCAGTTGACCTGAAATATTGTGAAGAGGTGAGGAGATGCTGTGTTATATTTTTGTGAGTAAATTCTTTCCTAATAATTTCAATTCATGCTGAGCCAAGTGACCTGTGCTCATTGCCAGCAGATGTTTTGCTGCACTATTTAGCGGCTGTTAAGCATCTCTTGAAAAGAGGCACTGTCCAACATTACTGATTTCTACACATAATTTCCTGTATTTTGTTCTGCTTGGAGCCCAAAGGTATGCTAATTAGGCTTTTCTGAAAGAAATGCTTGGGGAACAATAAGTAATCAAGGTGAATATAGGCAATAAATCTTAATCAGACTACTCATCATCTTTGTAATTTCATGTGAATTTTGTATTGCCTGGGACACCTGCCAAGATCCATCATTCATTCTCTCTGTTGCTAAACATTGATCACGTGTGGTTTTGTAGCAGATTTTGATATTAGGATCTAATACCCAGCTGTGAGAGTCTAAGTACTCAGGTGTGGGTAAGAGAGAACATCGGATTCAAACAAAGGAATAGAGTCTGCCATTGGTATCTTTCAGATACCGAGAATTATAACTTCTAATTCTCCTACTTATCAAAGTAGTGTCATCATTTCTAAATATAACCTTGCAAAATGCACAGAAACAGTTGTTGGCCTTTCTTAGTTTTCATGAAGCTAACTTCATGTTGTAATTATTTTATCTGATTTCCATATCAAAAGGGTACTCGTATTCCTGGCAGATTTTGACTCCTAGTGTATCTGAGGCCCTCTGGGTTAAACATGAACCAAGATAAGCAGGAACCTCAATAGATTTGGAACACACAAGAGGAGCTTTAACTTCATTAGGGTTCAGTAGACATGGTGACAACAACTTCTGTCTGCACCTCCTGGGGGTTATTATAAGCCTATATTAGATTGTTCCAACTCCTAAGAGAAAAGTTGAGATTAAAGTACTTCAATCCATTTGATATCTTTATTATGTGAACCTAATTTAAGTTCTTTATGTCTCTGTCCATGTGAACAGAGTTCCCAAATAGGCTGAAAACAAGTTGTTTAGTTAATAAGCTTCTCTATCATCTGATAACATAACTTAGTCTGTTCATTCTTCAGATTTAATTAGAAATTTCATACCTGAATCAATTTGTTTTTGAAACTAATAACATCGAAGTGATATAACCATTATAAAAATAACATTATTATTAATGAACATTATTATAGTCATAATACTGGCTGGAGAGCTTTCTATGATCTACTTCTAGTTGATTAATATGTCACTTTTCCTGCAAATGCACATATAAATGCCCTCCTGGGTCAGAATGAAATATACAATGAATAGCTCTAAGAGCATTTTGAAAGCTAAATCCAAATCATACAAGACCAATTTTAGAATAGTTCACATGACCACATGACAAACGTATAAACAAGGTCTTTTATTTCTTTAATGAAATGTGAGTAAAAACCTGACAACTAATTTTAAGTATCTAGGAAACTAGATAAATTTATTCTTATGCACAAATATTATTATGTTGAATATTGCAATGACAATTAGGAATTTAAATCGTAACATTCTAGCAAATGCTGTCTTCAGGGAGAACAGTGCTACTCTGCAGGAATTGGATTAAACAATTCGTATCCCTTTTTATCCATCCCTATGGATACACTAGGATTAAATAATAGACCTGAGAAAAGCTGGCTAGCATTTTAACAATGAATTGATTGCCTGCCAACTAATACATGTGTAAACCCTGCATTCAGTGCAACAGCAGTAGCTAACCCTTGCTGTTTCCCTAACAGTCAAAGAGAGATGGCATTACTATCCAACAAAGAGGAAAATTGGTGTTAAACTCATCCAGCATTTATCTAGTACTTTTGTCTTTGATGTCTTTTAGACATTTACTCACCTGATACATAGTAATCTATTTCTTCTTGCCTGTTCTTTGATGCCTAAACAGATTTCTTTTCATTAGACACATATATTTAAATAGATGATAGATAGATATAGATAGATAGATAGATAGATAGATAGATAGATAGATAGATGATAGATAGACAGACAGACAGACGGAAATAAAGAGATACACTAAATGTAACAGGAAAAGAAGTAGTAGAATATTAAAATGTCTTACTATTGGAAACGCAGAATACCTCTAAACAGGTATCCTTTTTAATTTTCTAGTGAAATAAATAAGTCAGTAGTAATTCAATTTTGTAACTCAAACCCTCTTTCTATGAAACTATTATGTATACTAATATAACACATCATTTTTTTCCTATCACTTTAAGACTCTAATTTCCAACCTTCCATGACTTTAATTACTTTATCAGAATTTACTTAAGTGATATGGTAAAAGTTTTTATACCAAATACCCATCTTTGTCAAGTATTACTGATGGAGAATATAATGGGAGTGGTCGCAAAGGGATGTAGTACACAAATCATTGATCTGATTTCTTAGTAGATAACTTAGAGCCAAGAACTATACTTGAACCACAATATAACATTTTAGAAAAAATTTTCTTGCCATCTTCTGACATGTAAATTAGACATCAAAAACCTCTTCCTCATGCAGTAGTAAAAAAAGATCTTGAAAATTCCAAGGATTTACAAAATTATATTCTCCTAGCATGCTCTTAAATTTTGGTATTTTAATGCTACTTTGTACCTTAGACTTTTCCTGTTTGCATATATATTAGAATTTTAAATCTCAGTAGTTTAAAAGTAGAACACTTAAATAAGTATTTCAACTCAATGCCAGTAGAATGGCACAACATTATTATCTGACAAGAGGATAAAATTAAAATAACTAAATTATACCTCAGTTAGCTCCTGGGATCAGTTTTAGAAGAAAAAATATCTTTGTAATTTAAAAATGTACATAAAACATAACAAAAAATTCTAGTAATTCAGATTCCTTTTGAGAAAGACAGCTTACTTAAAAACTAATGTTTTATATTATTTTAATACATTAAATCATTAGTTTTGAGTGGCAATTTGTCTTTAAAACCTTTCCCTTTTGCTTTTCAATTTAACCTCATATATATAAATAAATAATATCCCAAAGATATAATTTTAGATCTGTATATATATTGATGATATTCTTGGTTTTTAACTAGTGGAAAGTAATCATGTTTGCACTTATTTGTTCGTCACTTAGGGAAATTCAAATAATTTAGAGATTAAATCTTTTTTCATTGCTTATTTTAAAAATTCGACACTATATAAGTATATCAAGTAAATACATTCTTCTATTCATCCTGTGCCCTTTGCTCCTACTCTCCTGGGTTGATCCACTTTATATTTTTAACAGTTTAAGTATTTCTCCTCCAGATATGCTTTTATTCCATTATGCTTCTTGTTTATTCTTCCTCTCCTTTCCTCTCACGTCCACTCCAGTCTTTTCCCTTTTCCCTCCCTCCTTCCATCAGCAATACTTCATAAGCATGCCTTCATGTCAGTACAAACAGATCTACCTCTATGCTTTCAGCTTAGCCTGGAGAAAAACTGGCAGATGAACACATCCTGCATGGTGGAATGCCCTGTGAACTGTCAGCTTTCTGAGTGGTCTCCTTGGTCAGAATGTTCTCAAACATGTGGCCTCACAGGTTAGTTGTACCTTAATTAGCATTAGGCTATTGGTCAAAGAATATGAAATAAAATGTCCCTCTTGCTTTGAGTCATATAAAATAATCTCCAGTAAGGTTGAATCAGGCTATCTTTCTTTCCAAGGCATCTGAGACATGTACATGTTTGTTTCTAGAATCTCCTCAGGAGAAATGTCTGTGATGCCTTCTCCCAATAAGATATATGCTTGCACAACTATAATGTATCACTAAAGCTGCATCTCTTTGTATGTCTTAAAGGAAAAATGATCCGAAGACGAACAGTTACCCAGCCCTTTCAGGGTGATGGAAGACCGTGTCCTACCCTGATGGAACAGTCCAAGCCTTGCCCAGTAAAGCCCTGTTATCGGTGGCAATATGGCCAGTGGTCCCCATGCCAAGTACAGGTATCAAATCTCCCAAGAAGTTGTATGGAAATGTGAATTTTTTACCTGCAGAGACTTCATTTCAAAATGATTTTTCAGAGCTTACACACAGCATGTGTAAAGATATTAGGTGCCTTGCCATTTCATAACCGTTTAATTAGTTTGATAACAAGCACTCCCTGTCCTGTATTTTTAAAATCATTTGGAGACTGATTCATTTTAATGAAAATTTATTTGCCTGTATTTGACTAGAAAACAAATAAATTGTTCATTGTATGTTTTATAGCTAATGCCCTGTAGGACTTCTTCCCTAGGGTTTCAGATGCTTCTTTAACCACTCATAAATCAAAATCAGCGGTGCAGAGATGACTGTAATTGATGAGCCCACTAATGAATTATTTTTCTTTTCCTAATTAGTTATTTCTTTCTTCATTCCAGGATGCCCAGTGTGGAGAAGGGACCAGAACAAGAAACATTTCTTGTATAGTGAGTGATGGGTCAGCTGATGATTTCAGTAAAGTGGTGGATGAAGAATTCTGTACTAATGTTGAACCCATTATAGATGGTAATAAAAAAATGATCCTAGAGGAAACCTGCACTCAGCCTTGCCCAGGTAAAAACAGCAAAACAGAATTCATATTTTGGTCATTTCTTACCAAGACCAGGGTCGAGAAGGGTTGCATATGTAATCTGAGTTAAGGGATGACAGCACTCCTCTTATTCAGTAATATCTGTGCCAACAGCTAGATAATGTGGTGTGGGCAATGGGGGACACTGCCTCCTTACCGTCAGGTAGGGGTGAAGTCGGTGGCCGCTGTTGACACACATCCCACTGAAGTTTTAACATCTGCAGGGAATGCCAATTAAGGCCTTAGGCTTATGCTTGACAGGGCAAGTGTGAAAGAAAAATTGAGAAAATAAGGATAGAACATATATCTATTTAGAATTTCTAGAAGGAAAGAGTACAAAATAAGAGATGTAAAGAAAAATTTAAGCTGTTATAATGAAAGCTTAACCTGGATCCTGGGTAGAATCGGCAACAAAGTCATACCTGGATACACTGTGGTTAAAACGGAAAATGTAGAAAAATAGAGAATTATTAAAGAATTTAGAAAGAAAAAAACAGATTACCCTTTTGGAAGACGAAATTAGACTTACACCAGAATTCTTCTCAATTATAACGAAAGACAAAAAAAAAATAGAATATATAGTTGTGCATCAATATGTTCTGATAAATGTGTTGTTAGATTTCATTGTTGGGTGAACATCATGGAGTCTACTTATGCAACCTAGGTGGTCTAGCCTACTATACACCTAAGCTATGGTATAGCCTATTGCTTATAGGCTACAAACCTGTATAGCATGTTACTGTAGGAAATTATAACACAACGGTAAGTATTTGTATATCTAAACATGTGTAAATGCAGGAAAGATACAATAAAAGTACAGTATAAAAGATTTTAAATGGTACATTCGTATAGTGCACTTTCTATGAACGGAGCTTGCAGGACTGGAAGTTGCTCTGGGTGAGTCAGCGAGTGAATGTGCAGGTCTTAGGACACTACTCTAGACTTTATAAACACTGTGCAACAAGCCCTTCCACTTCTTCCTTTTGACAGGGTCAAGTATAGAATATTGAAGCTGTCAGTGCTGCTCCATCAACAAGGATGTGGGCTGCATTGACTGGAAATATTGAAGAGCAACTGGCTTGGCAAAGTGTAGGTCACCATAACAGTGACTGTGAGGGAGTGAAAGGTGGCCTGAAAATCAGTGGGAATACAAATCAAAATGAGATACAGGATCATAGAGTTTTGTCATGGCCATGTGGTTTTCGCTATAGCATGTTGGTGCAGTGGTCAGGTTAAAAAACTTTATGATATATAAAAAGAGAGTGCTTAACATAGAGAAGGTATAGAACTAAAGACTCAATATTTTGACTCTGAAAAGTTGTTCTTGACTCTGAAAAGTTGTTCTTTGTTCCATTGATCCTGACACAAGGGGTTATCTCTGGCATTGAACTGATGGAAGAAATAAAACTTACTATGCTTTACATCATTACAACTTGAAAATATTTCAAAGCAGAGGGACAAGCTGGCTCCACACTACCACAGAAAGTTTTTTTAAAGTAACAATGGCACTTAACACTTGTTAAAAGGTATCTCCTGTGGACCTGTGTCCTGGTACAGGACCTTAGTCCTCAACAAAGAACTTACAGCTAGATCTGGGAGGGCTGTAGTGCCCTTTGAATATGTAGCACTGTGAGGACAGACTCCTCTGTGATGAAACAGGTCACTGGCTAGCTAATTGGCACGCAATCTGTGTACTCAAAATTAAGGGGCTGTGAGTGAAAGGGAATATATTGGCAAAGCCCACAGATGTTGATCCCATCAGAGAAAAAAAAATTTCTCCTGAACCATATATCCTTCCATTTCTTACAGGAAATTCAGCTCCATTATAATCTTATGGGACCACCATCGTACATGCGGTCCGTCGTTGACCAAACCATCGTTATACAACGCATGATTATATTTGAAATGTGATGGAAAATAATCATCAACCTAAAATTCTATCCCCAGCTAAATTATCTTTCGAGTCAATAAAATAATATTACAAAAGAAAACATTGAAAGAAATTTTGATGCAATGTTGGACAGAAGGGATGCATGCAGTCATATGTGAAAAGCAAATGTCTATCAAATACTATAAAACTAATTGCCAAACAGTGATAAGCTATTATTTAGGATTTCGAGCTTGATGCAGAGAACTTTAGGGTAGATAAATCAAAATAAGCTCAATGTTAAGTATGAGCCTAAGGCCATGAGAAAGATATGGGGAGCAGTTTATTAGTGGACTAGAAAAAAACAAAATTGGAAGTGAATTACCTGTATTTTACACTCAAATAGGAAATTTTTATTCTCCCAATTTGCTTATAATTATGTGAAAAATGTATGTTTAAGAAATGTGTTAGTTTGAATAAGATCTCAAAAAATATAAAACTGAGGATTTGCCAAAAGAATAGCAATTTGGCATAAGACAGACTTTATGTATAAAAAGAATATGACAAGGAAAATTTTTAAATGGATAGATTACATATATATATAATTTAAATGGGATTGAGTCCCTAAAAACTGGAAAAGCTGACAGCATGGGTTACCCATTCAGTCATTCATCAGTTTAATTATTCTTTAGTAAGTAAATTATTTGAAGTGATAATAGTGGTAGTTTCTATATTTTTTATTAAGATAAACAGAATAAATTGAACAGCAGTAAGTAAAATAATCCCTGAAACTTTGAACCGTATATTAAATTTTGAGGGCATTCCTCACTTGTGTATATTTATCTATAATAACAGTTTTTGCACACACTGATTATTTTTCATCTATTTAAGGTTAAAAAATAATGTTTTATTTTCATCTGACTTTCTAGACCTAGGCAAAGTGTTACTTCTTAGACATTCCCACATCTGCCAATAACAACCTTTTCCTGATCCAGCAATTACCGTGTTCCATTACTTACCCCTAAACTAGCCTGATTTCAGTCCACATGTCATACGCAATCCAATTTAATAAAATCATTTTGCTTCACAGCAGACTGAGGTTGAGGCTGTGGCAGCAGGTAAGGGCTCTGGACAGGCCAGTGACTGAACCTTGGGGCTTTGATGTATTGAATGGTCATATTGTCAACAAAAGATGACTGAAGCTAAAAGTTGGAAGACCTCCCTATTCCAAAACAAATTTCCTGTGTCAATAATAGGATCACTGTGACGACTCCCACAACACTGAGCATAGCTGGAATCCTTGCCAGGCATTGAAATATGCTTTATAGTGGAGTCTCCCTACTTGTTTTCATTATGCTTCCTTCAGCACACTCAGACACCCGTTTGATTATTTATCAAGTGTTATTGCAGCCTAGACACTGGGCTCAAGGTTGGAGATAGGAGACTAACACACCGTGTCCTCATAGAGTTTACCCTCTAATGGAAGTGACATTTGCTATCTATTAGTGACATAAATAAACATAAGATTAAAATTTGTGGTAAGTGAAGGGAAGGAAAACTGCAAGATGGCATAATGACATAGAACAGGGAAACACACCTTGCTGATTAAATAATTACAAATCCAGGAGGAAGATGCTCTTTTATAAATTACAATTCTATTTATTTCAATTCGTCTCTTAATAGTTTTCTCCAATGATGGGGTTTGAAAGCTAGCAATATGTGCACTAATAAACTTCAAAGTAAATACTGAAGTACAGAATACATTTCATACACTTAATTGTCATGTCTTTGCCAGGCATAGTGTAGTTTTACTACTATAATGGTTTATATGGTAAAAATATAAAAGTATGTTATATACAAGGCAATTCTCACTTTCATTTACTGTTATTAATTCTTTGAAGCCTGACATGGATTATTTGGGGGTTGTTATTATATAATTCATAGACTATCAGTAAGAAGATTTATTGAGTTGTTATAAAATCACTATGTCAAGTGATATAAGCACAGAGATAAAGTCTATTAGTAAAAATATTTGTTTTATTACCACATAGTTTGTAATCACTGGGGCAAAATTATACTACATTCATATTGACAGGAATTTTTAAATTTTAATTTTCATAGTTTCTCCTGCGTAATTTAAAACTGAGTAACCCAAGAAAAGCTATTTCATAGGGGATAGAAATGTTTCTAAAATATTCTCAGACTACTTAAAAATTCTTACTAGTTTCTTTTTCCTTAACATTTCCAAAATTTATGAGAATTTTCTGTACTTCAGGATGACATTAGTGTATCAATGACATACTATAATAAAAGTCTACAAAAATCACTCCATTTTACTATTGTATATGTATCTGTTAGTCAGTAATTCATGTCTTTGTAGGATTTCTTAATCATGACATAAGAAGTTTTCTCATGAATCACATATTCAAGCAACCTTGTGCTAATATTAGACAACTTCAGCATAATATAAGGCAATATGAATTATTCATGTGAGGTGGTTTGAATAATTAAAGTAATAAGAACCTCTGTGGATTTGTCTATCATAATTTGCTGTATCCTCTGCACAGTATCACCAGGCAGTCAGTCCTGAAGAATGGATGTATGTATGGGAAGGTGTATTTCATTAAATCTTACTTGTTCTCAAAATGGTTGAAGATGTTGATGTTGAACACATGACACATATGATCATTCCTAGGTATATATCCAACAGAAATATATATGTAAGGTTCACTAAAGGATTTATACTAAAATGTTTATAACAGCAGTATTCGTAATAGGAAAAACTTAGAACTCTCCACAGTTCCATCAATACTAAAGTGGATATCTAAACTGCGGTAATTCATACAATGAGAGAAAAGTACAACAATAAGAGTAAACAAATTAAAACTACATACATACACGATGGATCTCACAAACATAAATGAGTGAAAGATGCCAGACTTAACCAAAACTACATATGGTATGATTCCATTTTTAGTGTGAAGGGGGTGTTTGAGATTCTGAGATTGCTATGAGTTTGTTTGACTTAGATGTTGGTTACATGGGTATATAACCAGGTTGTGAAAACAATTATTTGTGCATTTATGTGATCATTTTCCATGCATATTATTCTTTAATCAATAATTGACAAAAAGGGACAGTTGACTAATGTAGATCAGAGGAAATGGTGTGTATTATTGTCACTATTCCAGCTACTCAACTGGCTGTCTCATCTTCACAACTCTGGGAAGAAATAGGAATAAAGTATAAGTACCACCTTTCTCAGACTTGGACCTCAAGCTCTTTTGAAATGACAAACACCTAGAAGATAAGTTTGATGTATATTTAGATTTCTTTTGACTAGTACCAAGTACTTAATAAACCTCTATACAATGATAATGACAAGAATGGTAGTAGGTTTCAATCAAGTATTTGTTGTTTCTTAAGAGAAGACAATTATAATAGACAAGCTTCCTCAAGTGACAGTTTACATTTGATATCATTAAGCAACACATAGTCTATACCAGTAACATCTACTCAGAAAGTAACAATATTAATACAGACTTATAAAGCTACATATAACCTTGCAAATATTAAATATTTGGCTAAATCTTACAAATCCCATGTATGACCAGCATACTTATGGACATTGCCCATGGGATTAAAAATAAAATGACTATCTGGCTTGCTATTCTTTGCAGGTGTGGGTATAAACTATACACCTGTGTTTTGCAGGTGACTGTTATTTAAAGGACTGGTCGTCATGGAGCCTGTGTCAGCTGACCTGTGTGAATGGTGAGGACCTAGGATTTGGTGGAATACAGGTCCGTTCTAGAGCGGTGATTATACAAGAACTAGAGAATCAACATCTGTGTCCAGAGCAGATGTTAGAAACAAAATCTTGTGATGGTAAGTGCTACAATTCATAAAATCATAATTTTGTTAATAACCAAAGCACAAGGTATAAAATTTTCTATTAAAGAAGCAAATTTGCCAAAATCTCACTTCAGACTGAGAGTTGAATTCGGGGTATCATCCTGAATTTTAAAGATTTAGAGGAAGAAAAATTTTGCCACCCTTTATAAATTAGATATGAAATATTGTGAAAATGGGTCCCAGTTTTATGACCAAAAAAAGCTGAGACATTTAGGAGCACATTATTTGTAACAATCCTGATCATGTTTGAATCTAACAATATCCTCAGTTTATTTGAATTAAAAGAATCAAATAAAAATTACAAATCTACAGCAAAATGAGAGATTTTATTAAATTTTCATGAACTGATAAAGTATTGGTAAAAATTACTCTAAATCTGACCTAGAGCCTATTTGAACATACATATTTATATATCTGTGTGTGTGTGTGTGTGTGTGTGTGTGTGTGTGTGTCCACACTTATAGAGCCACGCAGCAAATACAGGCAATACATGACATTTTTAAGAACCAAAGAGTATTAGTTTGGGAACACTATTTAAAAGAAGTATAAATGAAAACAGAAGAATTGTTATCTAGTGAATAATGTAGGGCACAACAAACAACCTTCTTACTGCTTGTGTTCAGAAAAGAAGAAGTATGACACATAATAGCATAGGAGCCTAAATATCATGCTAATTAATGAAAAGTTAGAGGGAAAAGCTTAAAAGTCAGATAAGAATGCTTAAAATGAGAGCCAGTTGGTCTAGATAATTTAATCCAAGAAATGGATTTATCTACCTTGTCAGCTAAATCTTCCCAAATTTACCAGCCAGATAAAACATTCCATATGTCCTGGAACAGCATAGGTAAAGAAGTAGAGAAAGGTCAGGGGTTATAATAAATGAATAATTTTCAAGGAAAGAAAAAGAATTGTTTACCCTAAAATGAGAATGAAATAAAATAAGACACCAATAGCATTATAGTTGAAAGGAATCCCCTAAGCACACATAGAAGTAAAGACTGAAACTACACTTTTAGAGACTTACATATCAAATGTTATGTAGTACTTAGAAGAGAATTTAAAACCTTAGATGCTTACATAGGAAGAAGAGTTTAAAATGAACTAAGCTTTCAACTCAATTTTTAATTAAAAAAAGAAAGAAAAAAGGAAACTGTATAATCAATACAGATAAATACAAATTCAAGGAGATAAAAAACAAAGAAACAAGATAATCAACAAAATCAGTAGCTTGTTTTTTTGACCAAACTAACAAAATAGATCACTTTATAGAAAAATCAATGGAGAAAAATTAAAAAGAACAAAATCAGTACAACTACAAATAGAATAACTTTTAGAAAAATATATGAGTAAATTTTGCTAATAAAAGTAAAAACTTGAAGACAATTTAGAATGTCACCATTTACCAAGAGTAATAAAGAAGCTAAACTAAGGATTAAATAACTATTAAAAACAAATCTATCAAATATGTACTCACACAAGCACACGAGCTAAAACCTAAACAGTTTCAATTATAAGTTTTACCAAAATTTTAAGAAATAGACAACTCCCCTTTATGTGAAAGCTTGAGAAGTAAAATGAAGTTGAGTGGGGAAAAAAGGTGAGGAAAACCTCCCCAAGACAACACCAAAAGCACAAACAAAAATGGAAACAATTAAAAATATGTTTAAATTAAAATTGAAATCTTCTACACAGTAAAATAAATCTACACAGAAATAAGGTTATTGGAAAAGCAACAGGCCTAGAAATGGTACTTGGGAAGTCAATTAATTTCAAAGGATTAGTGTCTAGAACAAAAATTCTAAAACATTTCAGTCCAAGACAATTTTTACACTCTTAAAATTGTCGAGGACCCCAAACTGCTTTCCTTTTGTGAGTTATATAAAATTGTTATACACAATTTTAAATTAAAAAATGAAAACTAATAGATTTTTAAATGTTAATTTATTTAAAATAATCATAAACTAATTGTATGTTACTGTAAATAATATATTTCCTGAAAAATAACTATTTTCAGAAACAAAAGACAATAACTTTAATGACAAGTATGGTTTTGTTTTATTCTTTTTCAAATCTCTGTCATGTCTGGCTTGAAGGAAGGAAGACAGCCGAATTTCTTTATCTGCTTCTGCGTTCGATCTGTTGCAGTTTCAGTTTAGTTTATGTATATGAGGAAGTCTTACACAGATGTTATAAACACACACTCTGAAAGAATGTCAAAATCTCCTGTGGACCCTGGGCCATACTTTGAGAGTTGCTATCTATCCTAGAATAAAGCATTCCTACCATTCAATAAGAAAGGTATATATTTCAGTAGGAAAAAAGGCCAGAAGATATATGTAAGCACTTCATATAAGAAGAAATCTAAATGCCCCTAAAACATTTTTGTTCCATTTAATAGATTTATTAATCAAAGGGCTGCAATTCAAAATGACAAGATAGCTTTCCACACCCACAAGACTGACAGTCTGGCAGTTATATACATGGTCGTGAGAGTTTAGAGCAGTGGTAACCCTTATTCACTGCTGGTGCACATGTAAATGGTTACCTTTTAGTGGGAAAAATGATCTCTATATAGTAGAGTTTTAGCTATCCCTACAGTGATACCCAGAAATTTCCCTTCTAGATATGTACCTGAAGGAAGCACCAGGAAGCTGGCACAAAGCTGACCACTGAGGCTTTGTTGTAAGAGCAAAAATTGAAAATAACCTAAAATTCTACCCTTAGAGGAAATAGCTAAATAAATTGCAGCAATTAGTACCATGGAATTCCATATAGCAGTTAAAATAAATTGACTATATCTGCATTCAAATCACATAAAAATATTTCATCTGTAACACTGACTATTAAGTTTTAGAATGATTCATAGTATGACACTTTTTTAATTTTAAGATTGACTAAAAATGCTATACATCATTTATAGATATGTATATTTATATGTATAATATCTATATATTAAAGGAATAAAAAAGGTCACAGAAATGCATATATTTACTCCAGAATATTGGAGATTGCTGGATAGACATGGAGAGAGATCAGATCAGAAAGGAATATAATAGAACATCAAGTTTATCTGTTATTTCTTACTCATCAACAAGCAAAAGAAAACTAAAGCAAAGATTACTACATGGTAATATTTGTTAAAATTGCATGATGGATAATTGAATATATATTTTTAGTTATTCTCCATCCTGTCTATATGTTCGGTTTCATAATACTTTAATAAAACATAAAATTACATTAAAAATCCAGGTTCACATCAAATAGTGTGACAATAGGTGTGGAAAATGAGTTAAGTGTTAGGTATACATCTGGAATTTTGTAACATTTATATGGCAACTTCAGGACAATAAATTGACATTCGGATCATTTGAGATGTACTTCTTATCCCTTGCAACTGTTTATAAATATTTTATTAATACTCTATCCCAGATTGTCCTTCTGGACAGCAGAGTGCTCTGTTAATGTTTATTGTGCCCATACAGATGGACAGTGTTATGAGTATAAATGGATGGCTAGTGCTTGGAAAGGCTCTTCCCGAACAGTTTGGTGTCAAAGATCAGATGGTACAAATGTAACAGTAAACTTCCAATTTCTCTCTGTTCTCTGAAAGTCTCCGTAACACACATGTATAAGGTTTAAAAACACTAAGGAAACAAAGATATTCTTTCAGTATTTAACACATGGTTGGATTTAGGACACCTGAGCTGTATACCTGTCTGGTGACCAAAGACAAATTATTTTCTTTTTTAATGTTTCAATTAAATTTCTCTCACCCAACATTTTAGATGTTGCTACTGGAATTTAATTAATTAAGACATTAAATAATTCTAACAAATGGTTATTATAAGTAAATAATTCTCAGATTTTTCCTGGAAATTTTACATATTAATAGCTTACTACATGCTAAAATAATCAATGTTTTGTTGACTATATGTTTCTGTGCCATCAATGCAATACAGATGCAGACCAAAAAATATTACCAAGGGAATATGATTATACAAATCCAAATATCTTGCTTGAATTCAGAAATCTATGATTAATAGTTTTTTATTAATTAATAGAGAAGACTTATTGGTAAATATCAAGCCCAAAGCATCTGACCAGCTCTCCTACTCTGTCCTCACTCAAAAATTATCATACCTCCAAAGAAGAAATCCAAATGAACTTTTCTGAATGTCCTTTATACCACATCTACCCCAAAGAACTAATCTGCAATTACTAAAATTTTCTTATCTGAGCCCAATAAAGGCAAAGGATCCAGGGATTCTTTGAGGAGGGAAGAAACGTGGCTCCAAATATTTAGCGAGGTGAACCATCCTGCAAATTTCCTAGAAGGAAACCGAGGTCAAAAACCAGAACCTCACACTCAAGCACGTGGACCCTAAGATCTAATGTCTCTTCTTAAACAATTTGCTTTTACAGATCTAATTTGCAGGAATCGCCATAGCATAGCGCTAGTAGTGTATTGACAGTTAGGTAATTGTTCAGGGAGACCTGCTGACTTGCTGTCATTGTTTTGGCCCTCTGGCAGGGAGAAAAAGTAATGTGCAGTTGGGTTGCCTCTGAGTATGTCCATTTATAAATTTAGCTGTAATATATACAGTAAGATAACAGGAGCAGGAATCAATATGCTTTTTGGAAAGCATCAATTTTTATATTGAAGTTTTAAATTACCTGGATTTATTGAAACCTAATTACTTATTCCTCCCTATGAAAGCTGAAGCAGATGTCAAATTGTATTCTTGGTAAGATTTTATACATGAGAAATCCGTATGAAGAAACCCTTGATAATAGCAACTCCCAGTGGACACATACATAATAAAGATGAAACCTTCCAGAAAAGCCTTTGCTTTCTCACGAAATTACTTTCTGGGAGAAAAATCTGTTCCAACCACACCACTCTAAAAGACACAGGAGGAAAAAGAGCTGAGCGAGGAAAATATAGGCATTCTGAACCTGACGTCATTATAGAGGTGGAATGCTCAACTCAGGAGTTGAAAATGAATGTTTTCATTCTTCTTCAAACTATTCAAAGAAAATTTTATAGCTTCCTCACAGAATCCGGTTAGTTTTCAATGTTTTTTTTTTTCCAAATATGAATGCAAATAATATTTGTCTGGCATTTCTTTTACATGTTAAATCACTTTTCTTACTGAAATTATACCAATCCAAAGGTAAGTCAAATTTTAAAAGACTTACCTGTAGAAATCATATTTTTAATATCTTTTTAATGCAGTATAGCATCTATTATATTTACTTCTTTCTAATACTGTTTGATACCAAAAAGCTAATGTGTAAATTATTTGTGATAAGCTTTATATACATTCTTCTTCCATCTTTTAGGAAAGATGAGATTCTTTATGAGAAATAGACAAGCATGTATAGTATATTACCTACCTTGATTGATACTTTAATTTTATGAATAGTTATCCTTATAAGAATCTCAAGATGTTGTTTTCCTTTTTTTCACGTTTAATGATAATAACTTCAAAATGGCCATTTAGCTCCAACTGCCTTGCAATGACTAACTGCTTTCCATAACATGTATTCTATAAATACTTTTTTATAATATTGAGAGATAAGGCAAAAAATAAATGATACTCACATTTGATAAATTTCAAAGGATCATTAATTCCATAAATAAAGGAAAACTTCTGCTTTGCTAAAATTCTGTTAAACGAGCAAAAATGGTTTGAAACTGTGAGTTTCTTTAACATCACTATATTGTTTCTTAACAATATCTATTTTCATCTTAAACCTCACTTATAATAATTTAGGCACGCTTAATACTATACTGGAAAAGAGGAAAAAGAGGAAGGATAGAGAATGGCAAGTTAAAACTATAGTGCAAGCACACTACTTAGAAGCTACATTTTTTTCTTTCCTGTACCCAAAAATATCCTGAATTAGCAGGAATAGTGATTTTCTCAAAAAAAAAAAAAAAACATAAAAAATGCATTTATGTGGTAGTCATGAATTAAAGAGACATCTCAAGGGATATGCAAACTGTGTCTTTGAATGCCAAGAAAGAATTTTAATTTTAAAAGAAAATTAAATGTGCTTTTTAGTGCTGGACTTGGCCTCAAGAACAATGACATAAATAGCTTGTGTGCAATCAGTTTTTTTTTCAAAGTAGCAACTATAACATCCTCTGTTCAACAAGTGCTTAAGGAGCACCTGCTAAGGACCAGGCACCGTGCTGTCTCCTCTGGTCAAGGTTAACCAAATATTTCACAGTCAACTGCCCTCAGAAAAATCTGTGGAATTCCCAAAGTGGTTCAAGATTCAAAGATGAGCCTGTAACAGTATATTTTTATTATTGCAAGAGATACTACTTGTCTAAACATGATTTTCTATTCTGCAGGGGGCTGCTTGGTAGTACGCCAGCCTGATGCTGACAGGTCTTGTCACCCACCGTGTAGTCAGCCCCATTCGTACTGTAGTGAGGTATGTGTGAATTCACTGGGATAGACAAACCAGCATCATCTTTTGTCACCCCACTGTCTCTCGTGCAATCTATTTTCCTTAAAAGAAAGTATGTCTTGAGGCATAAAAATTCTATTGTTGGAACTCCCTTTTTATCAATATAAATAATTCTGAATGCACTTGTTTCTACTGTTAAAATAAGTTTGTGTATCATACAAAAAAATGTATTTTTTTTATGCAGTGAAGACAGAAATTACATGTAGTAAAATTAATGTTTCTTTGAAAGCTTCTTTTCAAGTCAAGTCTGTTATACTTTCAAAGATCACCTTGTATACACAGTCGAAATCATTTTGTTCTCCTGCAGATGAGGACATGCAGTTGTGAAGAAGGATACACTGAAGTCCTGTCTTCTAATGGTACTCTTGAGCAATGCACACTGATCCCTGTGGTGGTGATACCCACCATGGAGGACAAAAGAGGAGATGTGAAAACCAGTCGGGCAGTACATCCAACACAACCCTCCACTAATGCAACAGGACGGGGAAGGACCTGGTTTCTACAGCCATTTGGGCCAGGTGAAGAGACTCATCAGTGTTGATGTAGAATTCTTTAGTTGTATAGTTAACCAATGCCAAAGGATTAAAAGATGAGCAAGCATTTTCATATGAGCTATTTATTATTTCACCAAAATTTCTTCTGATTCTGCTATATAATTTAAAAATTTGTACTGTTGTCATAAATATAATATATATATATATATATATATATATATATATATATATATATAAAACCACTCATGCTCAAAGTTCAGAGAAATGAAATTACTTTATTCTGAGAAAAAAATATTAGGATTGATATTAGTTATTCAATCTCAGACCTAAATTCATAAGTATAATTGTTTTCACACTGAGCAAAGAATCTAACAATGAAAATATTAAGTAGGAAAAAAATTATGTTATCATTCAGTAGTGGAACAAATAAAACTATAAATGCATTCAAGAGTTTTTCATTTGACTACAGAGTAGTAATACTTTGAACCTAAAATAGGAACATCAGTAATGCAGTGCCACGTTGGGGGACACTTAGTGGTTCAGACCAATTTCTGTCAGCCCTTAGAGTTGGTATACTCAAAATCTCAGAATCTATTCTAGCACCAGATACGTAGGAAGAGTGTTGGAGCCTTCCTGTCTAAATAGGATGATCTGAATTTAGAGACTGACCAGACTCTTGTCATATTAGACAGCTCTCAATGCATCTAATAATGGACTAACATGAAGCCAGTACAGTTAAAACCTTGAAGGCTTGATGAAATGTGATTTTATTCTGCACACTTTCCCTCTCCAGTTGGATTCAACTATACACTTATCCTAGAAATAAGCTCATGTTTAAAATGTGCTATGAGCGTAACATGGTAGCTTAAGATCATACCACTTTTTCTCACACCAAGAGGATTACTAGTTCATGGTCAAAGGAAATTTCCAGGCAAAGCTGAGCATGGACTACTTTATAACTCCATTATAAACATGAGAAAGGAAGGAAGAAATTTGTATAGCTAACACATCTCTATATTTAATGCATTAAGTCAAAATACTTTCCCTTATTGGAAAATCACTATTAGGGTTTTTTTAAAGTATTTTCATTATTGGGTGATTCATATTTATCCATGTTTTCCTGCCTTGATTAAGTTTTAGTTGAAAATACATTTTATTTGCAAAGTTGACCTGACTGTGTAAACATGGGTAACTCTTCTTCCAGTGTTCAAGACAGAGGACTAGCAAACGTTCATTACCAATCTTGACCTTGACTAAGAATCCAAGCAGATCTCCTCACATCAAAACTGGTTTTTAAAAAGAGAGAATATTGTTATTTCTTTTAAATGTAATATACGGTTTACCTAAAGTGAATATTTTAATATATTAAAAAGATATCTGTTCTAAAAATATATTTAGCCCCTTTTCTTGGTTTTTGAAAAACTAAAAGAATATTTGTTGAGGAACTCTCAGGACAGGTAAACCAACAATAGAACAGCTCTTTTGATTTTAAACTCAAGCTTAATTCTTTTCAATCTTTAGAATCACAAAGAAAAGACATTTAAAATATTAATTTATTTCCAGCAAATAAACTCTTAAATTGATCCAGGACAAAAATTTCACAAAGTTGATTTGCTCTTGGTGTCATTTCAGTATTGAATAAACCAGAGTCTCTGTGGGGTCAACTTGCCCAGTCTATAATTTAATGCTATGATCATACATTTGCACATATACAACAGAAAATATGTTGATGTGCAAACCAAATTTAACTTACCAAAGTCATTAATAATGTCTTCTTTTTGAAATTTATTCTGAATATAAAACTGAGAAGTTCAAAAAGAATGAGACCAGAAAATCATTATTAGAAAAGTCCCCGTCCTATCTGATTTCATACATAGGTTTTCCCTGCTAACCGAAAGTGGAGCGTTCCTGTGAAACCTTTCATAAGTGGAAATGGCATAAAGTGAAGAAGCAGTTATCAGTAATATGGAAAAAATTTTAAGTGCTCCCAGGTCTAAAAAAAACCTACCTATTCATACCAAATATACTTAATTATGTCAAATTTTACACTAAGCATAACACCCTTACAGCTTTCTGAGCCTGGACGCTGCCTCCGTAACAGCTGGCTGCAAAACAAACGCTGAACCCCATTTTTGCTCTTTGCCTTTTTTTCATAAAAGAGAAAATCCTCCTCAGATTTCTCTCAGCTAGTAAAACTGCTACTAAGGTAGGTCTTTCGTAAAAGTGAAGTGCATAACACAAAATTTCAAAAAAGGGGATACCTGTAATAGAAAAGATAGAAAAAAGTTATTTAGAGATCCTTTCATACGTCACCAAACTTGGTTATTTTTACAAATGATATCATCAAATTAACTTTAAAACTTACTATAACTATAAACTAGATAAAAGATTACTAATTCCCCCAAAATATTAAATATGTTCACCTTTAGTTCATCTGGGAAAAAAAATGTTAAACTGACAATGTTCACATTCAAACACCTGTCTGCATCAACTTTTAAGCTGTAGGACTTTCTTACTTCGTTGAAATTGCTTTATTTTTCTCCTTTTCTCATAATTGCTATTCTCAAAATAGAATGAAAATCAGAAGAAAATGTTTATATAGCTTTATACATATACTGGATTTGGAGTAAAATTCAGATAAGAAGCAGCAGAAATTTAGACACATTAACTCAAAATCTGAACTCAAATTGAAAACATTTATTACTTTTTCATTCAATTTTCATTGATAATTTATCTTTAATGAAGGACTGTCTAACTCATAATAACAGCTTTGCATTAATTATTAATTATGCCTAAGCAATAATTCATTTTCAGTTTTGAAAGGACTTGGTCATATGTGACTGGTCATTGGTCATAGTTAAAGACTGTCATTTGTATACCAGACTAATATAAAATTAATGATTAATATCCATTCTTCTTAGATGGAAGATTAAAGACCTGGGTTTATGGTGTAGCAGCTGGGGCATTTGTGTTGCTCATCTTTATTGTCTCCATGATTTATCTAGCTTGGTGAGTTTTTAAATATTTCAAAATCTAAGGGGATATATAATCTATTTCAGAGGAAGCCCTCTTAATTGATCATAACGCAGGAACAGTAAACCAATGTCTCAAATAAGTGTTCCACATTTATTTAGTATTCATCTGAAGTTCTAAATAATCACGGCTTTAGTCTTATTCTAAAATCTACCAAATCTGAGCCCTTTAATTTCTGAAGATGAGCAAGAGTTGCTTCAGGCCATCTTCTCAAGTATGTTCTCCTTCATTTTGCAGGAGAATATGCTTATGATGAACCATAAATTTTTATACTGAATTGCTCCTAGAGAAAAATGTTATGGTAATGCCTAATCTTATTCAATTACCTTTTATACATGTATTATTAATAAATTATGTATTATTTATAAAGGGTTCTGGCCAAACATAAATGATTATACTATAATGGTATTTTTATTGTTAGTACTAGGGGATTTCCATTTGGATAATTTATCTTTTATAGGATAATAAAATATTTGAAGGGTTCCATTTCAAGTTTCTTCAGAGTATAAAGCTGAGAAATTCAAAGATACCAGAAAATCACATTTTAAGTTTGATTTTAGGCAATGTAGGCAATTAAGTAATCTAGGTTTATCAATATGTTTCATATTTTTTCAATTAAAACAATAAAATTTACATGGAAGATTGATTTTTTTCCTCCCAATTTTAATGACTTTTTTTTTTTTAACAGCAAGAAGCCAAAGAAACCCCAAAGACGGCAAAACAACCGACTGAAACCTTTAACCTTAGCCTATGATGGAGATGCAGACATGTAAAATATAACTTATCCTGGCAACAAGCAGTTTCAGCTTTCTGATTCTGCAGTAGACATCCAGAGGTCACAAAGCTATTTAAACTGTGTGGATCAAAATGCATCTTGCCTTTTTTAAAGACCATCATTATGGAAAGAGTGAAAATCACAGTGCCATTGGCGATATCAAGACGCCACTGCTTACATAGAAACCATCAGCCCTGAGTCGTCTAGGAGATCAAGTTGAATACATGCCACACCTTCTAAGAGTTATATGTGATCTTTTATGAAACCTACCAACTGGAAATTTACTCTCATCTCTAAAATAACACTGTCCGCAGTGTTAACCCATAGTAACATTTTAGCATGAAAAGTTGATACCAAGATTTCTACAATACTATAGGCAAATATAACACCTGTATACTCAACTGAATGATACATAGTATTATGCCAGGTTATTCACTCATGAATAAGCCATTTTAATGGTGAATAAAAAATAAGCTCTAAACTGCGCAGAAAATCCATTGAATAAATTCAATATCTTGGTAGTTGATGGTAGCTTTTATTGACCTGCATTTCAAAGGCAAAGACTCTTTTCTAAGACTTAATTCTTGTCTCTCTCCAAAGTACGAATGTTGGACATGTACTATTACCTTAGAAGAGTCCTCAAGTTCAGTATTTTATAGTGATTATTGTCTGGAAAACTAATTTGCTTGTGTTAATACAATAAGTGTCTACTTTCCTTAATTTCAAACTGGTTGCCTGCATCTTTTTTGCTATATGGAAGGCACATTTTTGCACTATATTAGTGCAGCATGATAGGCACTTAACCAATATTGCCATAGAAACTGCCTCTTTTCACATGGGATGAAGACATCTATGCTCAGAGTGCCATGGAGACGTATACAAGTTATGGTACCCTGAAGAGAGTAAAGTTCATTTTGGATGGCGACTTGATGGAGTTAGCTGTTACAACTGCTGTGTACCCTCTTCCTCATCACTGCAGCCATCGTGAAATAGACAACGTGGCGGTAATTTAAGTGTTTAAATACCGACTCATTAACCCTCCAAAAGATGAATCCCTCGAGTTGGTTTTTAATTGTACTTTGAAGGCTGTTTATGACTAGATTTTTATATTTGTTATCTTTGTTAAAAAAAAAAAAAGAAGAAAAGAAAAAAAATGGAGCTGGTTTTCTTTTTAATTTTGAGCACGTGGAGAAAATAATGTATTGATGGTTTTTGTACCCAAAAGAAATCAAAATTGTGTATTGATTTTCCCCCTTGATTTGTTTTCCTAGTTTCAGATCAAATGTATTTCAAAATCCATGTTTTGGGGTTTTTTTAATTCTCAGTGGTAAACTTGAAGTGGTCTTTTTAATGTATGATTTCAAAAACTAAAATTTTGAAAAGAGATTTCAAAATATTTTTAAAATATTTTGCCCAGGGCTTCATTAACTATCTAGACCAAGGGTGGCAAACTTTTTTTTGCAAAGGGCCAGATGATAAATATTTTCAGCCGGGTCAATGTTGCATCTTCTCAATTTGCCATTGTGAGAGCACAGCCATAGACAATACGCAGTACATAAATTAATAAGCATAGATGTTTTCCAATAAAACTTTCTTTGAAAAAAAAAAAAACAGTCAGCAGGCCTCATTTGCAGGTTGTGGTTTGCTGTTTGCTGACAGCGAGTCTAGAAGTTTTTCAGTGTGAACTCTCCATTGTGAAATATTTAGTTTTCATTCATTTACCCTCAGACAGCACCTAGTGTTTCATTTCAAAGGTGAAAAACAGTCATTAAACTTAGTACTGTGTTGGAAGGTTTTGTTTTTGTTTTTGTTTTTGTTTTTGTTTTTGTTTTTGTTTTTGTTTTACATCGGTAGTCCTGGGAATGGTACAGTGAAATATCTAACTTGGCAGATTTCTTTCATATGAAAAGAAAACTCAAAAGGTGCCATTAAAAAGCAATACCATTTTTCAGACAACGTTTACTGCAACAGCCTTGGGGAGAGGGGGTGACGTTAGTGTTTGGGGTCTTTTAAAAGTAGTATAACAAGCTATTTTATCTTAAACATAGCTATGTTGCTATAAAAGTGTCTTGGACTAGAAGGTATTTTACCTACATACTAGAGTTTGAGCTCCCCCTGCTGTTCATTAAAGTATTTGTAAAAATTATAGAAGACATCAGATTAGGATGTCATTGTCTCCAAAATGAACAGATTGATACCTATTTCAATAAGAGTTAAATGTGGTAAACATTAATTTCTTATTCAATACTCAGTGTATTAGGCAATGTAAATAATTTCAAAGCAAATAGGTAGTAGGAAGATGTGAGTTTTACCTGAAACAAGGAAAAGCATAAAAACAAATTCCATTTCATCTGCCATATGGAAGAGGAAGACAAAAATAATATTGTTACTCTAAAACTGTGATTGTCAGTACATGTACTCAGGAGTCTTCCAGATAATTGATCGCTTTGAATGAAATGAACTCCATTTGTTCAAAATGGTTGAGAAAAAATCTACTGTAGTTACTTGAAGAATTCAGCTAAGAGCCTTATGAAATGTGTACAACACCTACTAACTTTGAAATTATTGAATAAAGTAAAATATTGTTGCTGCTAAAGCTATACATATGATACTGTAAAATGTAATTAATTCAGAAGGCACATTAATATCTTCCTACCTTTGTTATAAGAATTAAATGAATTAATCGATCAAAGTTATAAAATGTTATGAAAATAATATTTTATTTATAAATTGATTACACTTTACAACACAAGGTACATGCAGGAGACTAGACTATTGCTAAGGAGCCTATTGGAAGTTTATTGTCAAGATAAGAAAATATTGGATGGCCTCTCCAGTTAGAAAGGTGGCTATTTTGGAAAAATTGAAGTTACTATATTAATGTTTATGGTATGAAAATAGCCTTATTTTTGTTCTGGACATAAATCAATAATGAGTTACTTCACTGGAATTTCATCAAAACCTTATTCCTCCTGTTTATTTTAAGTATTCAGGAGGGAAATATAGGTAACTTGTCTATTGATACTTTTGCCTTATCAAAATGATCTGAGCCCCCCAAAAGTTAGAATTACTGTGGCTTAAGTTTGAAGATATGCTTGGTTTAAAAAACAAAACAAAACAAACAAAACAAGAAAAGGAGAATATTGACAAAGTATTATACCATTTTGTTGGATTATTTCAGTATGAACCACTTAGAAGTGGCATAACTGTTTTGAAAAGGATTGGATTTGCTCATTCCTCAATACATTATCTAGGATATTGACCATGATCCTTATTTCAAAGCCTTTTGAAGGACACCACAGTATATCTTAAGCAAAGTTGAGAAAGAGTACAGAAAAGCATGTTTTTATTTACTTATAACAAAGCACAAATTACTTATAACAAGACAAATTTTTACTGAGTTAGGTAAGACACTGCTACTCACTGTAAAAAAAAATAGTAACAGCTTTCGTACACATACACACCTAAAGAAGGAAAAAAATGCTTAATGAGTGACAATAGCACTTACATACATCGTCCTTTACTCTGGATTTGTTTCTCAGTGTGGTTAGTATTTTTTCTTACATAATGTCCATGTCTCAGGCTACGCTGTTAGGCTTTTACTGTACCCCTCCTCCACCCTCAAGCAGGTAGCAATGGTCATTGTGGCTTAATCAGAACTCTCTTAAGTTCCTGAATGCTTTAAGATAGAGTTCCTTATTTAAAACTTCTTACAGGAAGCAAGTAAGATCTCATAATTTTATTTTTTCTTTTTCTACCTCCTCTAACTCCCTATATCCTTGCTCCTTTGTGATGACTTTCTCTGGCTGGTCTCTCTCTACTGTCCTCTCTTATCAACAACTAATCTTGTCCACCTTCCTCAGAACTACCTTCTACTAAACATGACCACATTTTTAATAAGATAAAAAAAAAAAAAAAAAAAAAAGGTGAATACCTGTATTTCCTTACTGGAGTCAAAGTGTCAGAGGGTGAACATATTGATTTAAACAGAATGTACTGAACAAACATGAGTAAAAAGAAAGGAAAGATGTGGATGACATGCAATCAGTACATGCATACATACATACTTACATACATACATACCTTCTCCATAAAAGTGTCAGTTCCTATACTCAGTTTAGTACGGCCTTGTTTCTTTCATATCCCATTTTGCGAGATAGGGAGGGAGGCCTGCACCTTTTGCTGCACAAAGGAGAGCCCATTCTTAGGTGGATTTGGAGTCTGGATCGATTTGCAAGAATCATGCTTCCCAAATGATCTGGGATCTCACTATTTGTAAAAATAATACCCAACTCAAATGTGTTTCTTTTTCTGTTTTCCCTGTAAGATGATGTGGAATGGAGAGCAGCTAGTGGATTTTGAGGAATCTTGTCAGAGTGCTCTCTCCTGGGTCGAGTTTAGACGTGAGACATGAAACATCTACCTGTCCCACCTGGCCTATCTTCACATGGCCATGACTGCAGAGCAGGATTTCGGGTGTCTGGAACTGGTGTGCGGGCCTAGCAAACATCACTTTTTATAACAAGGATGCGTGATATGATAATTCTATACCTAGCAGGGACATTGGAAAATGATTATGTCTACGTTATTCAATAAGTAAAATAAATCCTAAATGGATAGAGTTAGTTTTGTAGTTTTATGTTTTTGTGCTTCTACCAAGCCAGACCTTAAAACAGGCAGTATATGAAAACTTTTAGTTTGTGGGAGTAATGTTTTCAGCGATCAAAAATCTCTATTTATATATATAATTGGGTGTCAGTCCTATTGTTGTGTTTCATAGATGTTCTCTTTTTTTTTTTAAGCTATAGTTTCTAGATCGCCTACTTTGAACCCTCAATGAACTTTTCTCAACAATTTTGGAGGAATCTATTTGTGTTTATTTTTTTAAAGTAAACATTAAGAATCCCTTTCTGGTACTTTTTCCTGCCTATTTCTAGCACAGAGATTTGAAGAAATCAGTATTCGTTATTAAACTTGCAATATGTCTTTCTATAAATTATAATCCCCTACATGTGTTTTTTGGTTAATTTAATTACCTGAATATTTATTTTCTTTAAATAAGGAGGCAGCTGTTTAAGAAGTTTTTGTTAATATTACTTTGTAAATTGTGTAATGTAATTTATTTTAAATTATGTACATTCCTTTTTTAACGCACAAAATGTCTATGTACTAATTAACTACAGATTTGCAAATAATGCCACTAAGCTTTATTCAGTTAATACAGATGGCATGTGAAAATGTAATATGCCTTTTTACATTTTCATATGGGTAATTTGTAAATAACTGTTGCTGACAAACATAAACACAGAAATCGTTTTCATTCTACTCATGTGTTATCTGTTTTAATTTGCATCATTCGCTGCTCAAATGTGTGTTAATTTTTTTATTCAATGATTATCCAAATCCTTTTACTACTTTCATTGGCTGTTCCTGGGTCTTTTTAACAACTCCAATTTAGAAAGTTCAAGAGATGCAAACCTTTACTTTAAAAGTCTGCCGAGGCTACCAGGTTAATCATCATGACAAAGGATCTCTTGGTTTCCAGTCAATTAAAAGGATTGTAAAACACTCTAGAATAGAGTGCAACCCCTCATTCAGAAGGAAAGCCTCTGCCCATCCCTTCTCTCTCTATTTATAAAGAACAAACCTAAAAACAAGGCAGGAGCTTGCACATTAACAAATTGATTCCCTTAATTCCCCCAAATTAAGTGAAATCCATGCATTTACAATTCAGGAAGGGATGCACAAATTAGATAAATTATGTCCAGGGTAGCTTGCAGTTAAAACATTTTCTAAAGTGGCCATTTGCTAAAATATTAAGCAGGGGACCACCTTTTCAACACTTAGGATATGAACCACTCAAAATATGCAGCTAGCCTCAAATGCTTGATGAAAAATGGTGATTTGCAGTCTTCTTACTTTCTATGTGGTTCATTACAACTGAATCTAGATGAAAAAAATTTAAATATATCACCCAGGTATTTTTTTTATGTATATCTGGGCATTCATAGTCAAATTACTAACTTAATTTTTTGGTTTGTAACTTCACTTTATGTCCTGCAAACACAAATGCGAACATACAATAATGGGCCTCATCTATATTTATTTCTTCTGAGTCCCTAATGATTCCTTTCATTAAACTCTGAACATTTTCCAAAGAAAAGCCAACATACACTTCAATTCACAGTTCCCATCAGTGTCAACTACACTCAAAAGATGTTAGATACGTACGAAAATACCTAAATTGCAGGGGTTTTTTTCTTTTTTTCTTTTTCAGGTGACTTCCCTTTCTTCTTTTTCCGCCTTTGTCCCCAGCATCTCCCTACAATGGTAGCTCAATTTAACCATCTGATCTCTTTCCTGCCATATATTTCTCCCTGACCATGTATGATCTTGTAAACATGATGAGGTTGGGGAGGAAGAAGAGAAGCGAGAAAAAGAGAGAAATGGGCTGAATTTAGTAGAGACAATTAGAAAAAGCTTCATTTTTTCTATTACGATTTTTTACAGTAAAATGTCCTTTGTTCCACCCCACCCTACCCCCTCAAAACCCACCCCACACCTACAATATCTAAGGCAAATGCCATAGTTTTTGGTCACAATTTAAATTATGAAAAAGTTCTGGCAAAAATAAAACATCAATCCATCTCATTGTTTTCATTTCCTTGACTACTAGTGAATTTGAGCAACTTCTCATTTTTTTCATATATATGTGGGCTATTTGGATTTGGTTCTCTGTTACATATAATTTTTAAATATCAATTTTGGTGACGCCAAGTGGTTGTTAGTTTTAGGCATCAACAAAATTTTAACTTTTAGGTAAAGAGAAGAGAACCTTCTGGGTTTCACTTCTCCATGATCTATGCTCTATCCCAGGCAGAGATGCTCTTACAGTAGCTCCCGGCACCCCACTGCCCCCCAGCTCTCTGCTGTATCCTGAGCACAATTGCCCCTCTCTCATGCCAGCCCTCAGGGCAGTGTCACATGGAGGTGCTGCAGCTGGACCCCAATCGTCTATTAAAACCATACTCTTTTCTCAGAGCTCTGCCCTTACTGTTACCTCTACCCGATACACTCTTCCTTTCAACATAAGTCTGGCTGCTCCCTCACTTCACATAGGTCTCTGCTCAAATGCCGCCTCCCCTGAGAAGCCTTCCTTGACCACCCCTATCACTATCTCTGCCCTTGTGGCATCCAATATATTTGGGGGATAAGGGGTTACAGTTGCTTTTACTCTCTCACACTTGGGAGAGGCCAGTCCTTTATCTGTTTTGTTCCTTGCCTGAAATGAAGCCTAGCACATAGTAAGAATAATGAACTCTTACTGGATGAATAAAGGAAGAAAAGAATTAGTGAATGGCAAGGTTTATGAACAAAGAGTGATTAAGGATAAATAGCAAATCAATTACAAAGAAGCCATTAAGAAACCAAGTAATTCATCCAAAGCTTAAAGTTTTCAGTACTCCATCATGAATACATTTTATATTCATTTCACTTGCCAGAAATATGTTAACCTAAACTCCTCAGACGGCATATTATTGTAACATGAACAGAACAGTAACAAAGCTGTTTAGGAAATAAAAAGAATAGTGACAGAGCCTTGCATCATAGAAGACTAACAGTTGAAAATATGCCAATAAAATGTAGGCTGTGGCATTTGGGAAGCTATACTGAGAATGGAGTCTGTAAAAAAGAAAATTCATAACTTTTTTTCAGTTCTAATTTCTTTGCATGGGAGTATATCAGAGAGCTAGCAGTACTGGAAAATGAGGAAGGGATGGCGATTAAGAAAAGAGCAATTGCAAATTTCTAAACAGCTCTTGTTTCAGTATACGAAAAGCAGCCTGACTATGCTATTCAGACTTAAACTGTATTTATTTATTTTATAGTATTGATAATAGTCAAATGATTTGCTATGAAAACATAACAGAATAAAATTACAGTTCAAAGTGCTTCCTAAATCCTCCCAACTAACTTTGGGAACAATAAAGGGGGACATTCAGCAACTGTGTAAATACATTAACAGACCATTTAAAATCCATTCTCTGTAGAATACAATGTTTTGATTTCCTGGAAAAGTAAAAAAAAAAAAAAAAAAAAAAAAAAAAAAAAAAATCCTAAGTCAGAGTCCACTAATAAGTCTAGAAAGTAATATGAGAAGAAAGTGAAAATCTTAAGAGGAGGGATAGACTTATGTCCCAGTCTTTCATAAACACAGTGATTAGAGTGAAAGCTCTGTCAAACGATATCCCCAGTGACCCTCCAGCTGCTACTCTGACAGCTGATGTATAACTGTACCCTTTCACAATTTATCTCTGTAAAAGTTTCATTCATCTATAATATATATATATATATTAAAATGCTTATCACTACCTTTGCCAAAGGCTACAAGTCTGTTCTCCTGGTGGCACTATTTTGCTATCCATGGGAACAGTGATTTATAAAAATCAAGAAGAAAGCATCCTGGCTGTAGGAGTCATAGGGGACAGGATTCTGATCTGATATGTGTATAAAATACCCTTAAATATTACATGAAAATTAATTTTACATAGTCATGTAACATAATGTCTATATGTAAGAATCTATAGGAAAACTAAATTAAAATGTCTTCTATAATTAAGTAAAAAATGATAGACCAAGCCTGTCTGGTAGTAATCGTAATATAATACACGTGCCAAAAGATTTTGGCACTGTTTGTTCAGTGATAGAAACTAAAGAGGCCTTTGATAAAATTTCTTTCAGAATAGGATCATATTGGCTTTGAAACATCAAAAATTCCTAGCCAATAACATTTAAATGTAATATTGGATTTATAATCGAAGCAGACCAGTGATAACGTGCTACATTATTAGATTACACCATTCACAATCACAGTCCATTGCTACGTAATAAGCAGACCTGCCATTGACAATTATCAGATCCTGCATATTTTACAAAGTTTGTTAAACAAAGGAGGGACCAAAAACCTTGACTGAAAGTTCCATTTTACTTTCTAGCAGGATATAAGAACAGGCCAGAAGAAGAGAGGAGGAACTATAAATGGCTTTTGAACTTATGGAAAAGATTCTCATAAGTATTTATAGATTTAAAAAAAATGCCACTTAAACAATGACCCAATAGATGGGGAAATAAAGTTTGACGATACACAGTCTTAACAAACCTAAGTCACCCCACCCCTCAAAAAAAAAAAAAGACATTCATACTAGTGGGAAAATCTTGATTGAAGGGCAATGTAGACAGACACTTTAATTATAAGCACATATATAATAAACTCATCCTTTAACCTAGTAATTCACTTATAGGAACTGATCCTAAAGTGTGGAGAGAGCTGTGGTAGGTGATAGATAATTAATAGATAGTAGATTCTAGATGATTAGATAGAGGATAGATACAGATATTTATGATAGAGAATGCATGTGTTATATGCGTGTATACTGTGTGGGTGGACAGAGATGATAGTAGGCAAAGATAGATAAAAGATGATAGACGATAGATAGATGATAGATAATCGATATAAAGCATATGTACGATGATATAGTATAGGGATATTTATCACATTTGTAGTTACAAATGTATGGAAGCAATGAATGGGTATAACTAATGGAACATTTAAATAAATAAATCATGGTACCTATATAACAGTACTGTGCACATCTTGTCTACAAGATTCTCTTATTTCTGTCTTTAAGTTTTAGAACTGTAGACTGGCAAAAATCTATGAGAAATTGCAATACACACATTCACAAAATATTAAAAATGGTATTCAATCCATTTATTTTAAATTACGGTCGATTAGAAATTAGAGTCCTGATTTTTGGTGCAATATGAAATTCAAAAATATTTCCTCCTAATCAATCACTTGTAAGGTCAACTTAAAAAGCAATTACAAATGAGGCTCTTTCAGCATAAATAAAAGGAAAAGTAATGCTGAATATTTGTTATTTGAAATGGATCTTTTTTCTGTTGAAGTCTATCTTCTGAAATAACTTAAAAAAAAAATCCTTAAGAAACCCTCTGGCTCATTGTTGCTAATGTGAGATTGAACTTTGGAAGTGCAAAAGAAATAACAAAAAAAGAATTATCTCTCATTTTAACAATTGCCTGAAGTTAAATTTAATGAACTGAAAAGGAAGGTTTCTGCAACATTAGGGAGAGCAGCTGGAAAAAGAAGCCAGTTCCTGTCTGCAGTGGTTGGTGCTTCCCGGATAATGAGCAGAACATTTACAGCTCATCTGGACTTAGAAAAACATAAAACCCAACTTGGAAGCACAATGAACTGATCATTGTCTTTCTGATTAGATATCCAGCCTCAGTTTTTGAAGCTAATAAAATAAATAGGGAAAAAATCTCCAATAATGTGCATCAGAGACTTCTAGGAAAAAAAAATGAAACAAATGTTTATCTAAATAGATTATTGCAATCTCTTCTGAAACACTCTATTAGAATTTTGTTGTGAAGAACAAGAATAACAAACCAAGAGAAGTTTTTATCTTCCATCCAGAGCTAGTTAGAGCAAGTTGAAAAACACTGGGAACTTAGAATCAATGGTCAATCCGAAGGCAGGTATAATGAGAATGTTATTTGCCACATGAAAAAACTTAGTTCTAACATCTCTGATGCTTCACTACTATGACAACTGCTGGCACACTGTATATTACATTATCGAGGAAATTGCAGACAATTAAAGTTGAGAGTCTGAGAAGACCACTTGGTAGTGAGATGTCTGAAACATTCACTCAGATTTACCAAATATAGGCAGGGCCTGTGGTATATCTCTCTGTCTACTTATTCCTTCAGTAATAATTGTTGAGAAGCCACATGTACCAGGCACTGTTCTAGGCTCTGTATGGTGAGAAATGAGAAAGAAAAAAGACAAAACTTGTCTTAATTGATCATATATTCTAATGTGGGGAAAGAGACAATAAAAAATAAGGAAATATAATTGGTGGTTGGTGAAAATTGCCATAGAGAAAATAAAGCAGGATACAGGTGACAGGGAATGCTAGAGCACTGAAGGGGGCTCCCCCACAGGGTGCTACTTTGGATTCCTGGACCCAGTTTATTCGGAGGTGGGGCTCCTACGCAAACAACAAGCAATTCTCCGATACCAGCTGGGTGTCTACAGTTCAACTCTGTTTGACACTATGTCTCCGTATTAGCATCAGTTCAATGGGTTAAGGGTCCAGTCCTACCAGACCACCCTCTCCTCACTTCAGATACCAGGCACAAGGCCCAGTTGCCACCTGTGCTTCTGACTGGCTATAAATCAGAGGTTTTAAAACCCCCTCCTTGGGTTTGATTAATTTGCTGGAGCAGCTTACAGAACTCAGAGAAACATTTTGCTTACTAGGTCACCAGTTTATTATAAAAAAATAACTCAGGAACAGCCAGACGGAAGAGATACATAGGACAAGGTCCATAGGAAGGGGTGTGGCACGTCCATGCTCCAGATGTACCTTTCCCCAGCACCTTCACGTGTTCATCAACCCAGAAGCTCTCTGAATCCAGTCTTTTGGGAGCTTTTAAGGAGGCCTTGTGACAGAGGCATGATTGATTAAATTATTGGTCATTGGCAATTGATTGAACCTCCTTGCTCTCTCCCCTCCCCAGGGAGTGGGAGGATGGAGGTTGAGGCTGGGACTGAAAGTTCCATCCCTCTTATCACATGGTCAGTTCCTCTGGCAACCAGCCCCCATCCTTAGGAAAGATCCAAAAGTCACCTCATTAACATAACAAAAGATAACTTTATGGCTCTCATCACTTAGGAAATTCTCAGGTTTGGGGGAGCTCTGAGCCAGGAACTTGGCCGGACCAAATTCATCTGAATGACCAACTATAAATTTCTTATCAATCACAATATCATACTTCACTGCCCTGGTCTTTGAACATGGATCTCTTAGAGCAAAACAAGCATAAAAATCTAAAGATACCAGTACATTACCGAACTCTCATTCAGTCATTAATTATTCAGTGCTTCATTCTATGTATGAAAATGTCTCCCAGAGCAAGGTCACTCAGATTTGCAGGCTTCCACTTGATCTCGCCAGGTTCCAAAGCAGGAGTGCTCTCTCTCAGTAATCTGTGACTTCACTCTTTCAGGCATCTGATATAATTGAACTAAGAGGCAATATCATCTCTTACTCTGAGCCTGTTTCGAGGTGTTAGTGTATACTGAATTTTCCTCATAATATAACACATTTATTTATTCCTTTACCCATAGTTACTATTTTTCTTCTCTCCATTTATACCCAAGCTTTTCTATCTTCAGAAGGGACATTAGGTTCACCACTGTGCACGTCTAGATTGCAGGCAGCAATACTAGTCTGGCAAGTGTCTCCCTATCAGTCCACTCCTCTTCACATAGGGTAAGGTTACAGGGCTACAAAATTAGGGGTGGGGGAGTGGGGTATCTTTACCACCGGACCATATAGATGCACTCACTGTTAATCTCAATTTTGCCAGACGAGGTGAAGGCACATCCTGCCCCATTAGGCCTCTAGGAATTCTGACATAAAGTTAAAAACATAGTTACACTGCTTGCTGTGGTCCCAGGCCAGGCTGGTCCAGGCTGGCTGTGATCCAGGCTTGTGGCTAGGAATAGACCCCAGATTTAGAGTGTTACATTAGTGTAGCAGGGCGCCTGTGCCTAAAATATGTAAACATAATTCAGCTTATTGTATCATGCATGAGTGGCTGAATGCCACTATTGTACTCTGACATATGCGGAGCCCATGCGATCCCCTAAGAAGCAGAAGAGCAGAGTCAGAAGCGCGCTCCCTGCAGTAGAACTGCACTCCTCACAGCAGAAGCGGGCTCCCCGCAGTGCAGTTGGTGCCTGGTGCCTGCCCTTTCATTCTCAGGCCCCTCGTGCATTCTCCCAACTGGGCGTCTCATTGCCGAACCTTCCCTTCTCTATCAGCTTGGCGCTGACTCTTGCTTAGGAGTTGGTCCTGCCTCCAGCCTTTGCTGTCAGCCCAGGGGCCATGGAATGATGGGTGTAGCAATTAGTAGAAGGGCAAACGGGAGGTCAGGAACTGAAGGCATTTACAGATTGTTCTATTGAGGTTATTGGCTGGTTGGAGAGGTTGGACATTTCTCTAAATAAATAAAATACATGATAGAGCAATAGAAATAAAAAATACCAGAGATATAGAAAGTAGAAGGGAATAATTGCTATTACAGATAATATCTATGTTGTTTTGAGTTGCTTTTCAAGAGAGAGATTACCTGAGACAAAGTAAGAAATGCATCTCTGCCTAACTGTTGACATTTGATGTCAAAAATAAAAGAAATTGGAAGAATTTTGATTTCTTATAAAGAAAATGTGGATATCAAAAAGTTAAAAACTTGCAATATTTTTCCAGTGCAAGCAGGTAATAGGAAAAAGTAATAAACTTTTTTTAAAAAGCACAATTTTATTTAGGTCAAATAAAATTGATATTTGCCCAAAGTGAAGAAAATACCCAGACCTCTTCTAGGTATCGACCGTATCCCCTATTATCACAACCTGAGAAAATAAAGGTAGTTCTCTTCCTTTGATTCCTAAGGACCCCAAACACTCCTATCCTTTAGTCGGGACTATGCCAAAGCATGGTTGCATCTCAAGCTGCCGTTCAAGAGCTAGTGTAATAAGGAAATAAGACTTCGACTTCTCACCCATCCTAGAGGCCCAAAGAAACTATAAAGGAGTGAACGCGCCATTTTAAATATTACATCATTTCATGGATTCACAGGGTTACTTTGGAGCCTCTGCTAGGTTTTATGTAGCTATGAAACAGTGTCGTTGTAAGTGATGTTGTGCTTAAGGACTGATAGCTTCGTCTTCTCTCAGAGAGCTCGTTCTTGGGTTCCAGCTGTTATGCTGTGAAAGCTCAAGTAGCTTCACGGGGTGGCTGTTTCAAAAAGAAAGGAATTGAGCCCCTGACCACCAGTGCTGGCTGATCTCCCAGCCACTAGCCAGCACCAGTTTGACAGACAAGATGAGTGAGTTATCTTAAAAGTTAAGAAACCCCAGCTGTCATCACTCAGAGCTCGGATGAGCTGGCCCCACCGAACTGCAACACAGCAAAGGCTGAGCCAATTATATGATTGTTGTTTTAAGCCGCTTAAGTTGTATATGATTTGTTACTCAGAAATAGATAACAAAACAGAATTTGGTCTCCGGAAGTTAGGAAGACTTAAACCATGACATTGACTTTGCCCCCAGGTAACAGGTGGAAGGTTCTCCGAAGGATTGCTCGTGTGAGTTGGAAAATCCTTTTTTAACTTAGAGCAATTGTGGAATTTGAAAGTCATATTAAGACAATTATTCAATCTCAAGTTTTTGAAGCATAACAGTTTTAAAATAAAAAATAATTTAACATAGAAACAAAGAGATCAGTTAGACTACAGTGTAACTAGCTCCTTTGGATCCAATTTAAAGGGTTATAAAATAGGAACTATTAAGAAAGTCTTAAAGTTCTAGAGATTAATTAATACTGGAATAGAAGTATCGGAAGATTTGTAAAATAACATGCCATACATTACCTACAGTGTTTCTCCACCGACAGAACAATAAAACACGTGCTTAAACAACAGCAGGAAGGAGATATGCTAAATTTAAAACACAATTGGCAAAAGAGTTAAGGCTGTTAACTTCTGAGAAGGTGTAATCAGTCACATTTGCTCTGGAGAAAACCTGACAAGAAGTCTGGAGATGGACTAGTTCGCCTGGGAATTCATTTGCATGCTTTCGGCTGCAAGTAACTCTAATTCAAACTACGTAAGCAGAAGTCACATATTATTATCTTTCATAGCAGGAGACCAAGCCCACTGCAGGGCTGATCAGATCACTGGCTCAGTATGTCATCAAGGATCTAGGTTCTTGATGTTTCTTGTACTCTTGGTATGGCTCATACACCAATGAGTACTTTTTATATAACGACACCCAGCATCAAGGGAGGCTGGCAAATAAGTCTCAAGTGGGTCAGCCATGTCTTAGAAAGAAGGAGAAAACAGATCAGCAGGTTAACCTCAATCTGGCACCAAGATTTAGTGGCGATAACAAACAACAATGAATTCAGCTCCTATTTGCTTTGCAGGGTAGTTTGAAATAGTGCTCGCTCATGTTAACCAGAGTCAAAAGTAGGAGCCAATGGACATTTACAGGTGAATTCTATGCCCCTAAAAGGGCAGAAACAGGACCATTTGAATTATCTTTTTAGCAGGCATAATGCCTTAAGATTCAGAACACAGGACGAGTGCCCAGCCAGGCATCCCCTACGTGGTAGCGGGTAGATTCGTAAATACCGCCACGCCACGGCACATCCTCACCCGAGTGGATGAAAGCAGTGAGCTCCCGCTCTGAGCCGCTCTGACCTCAGCCCCGCCTCCGCGCCTGCCCGCCCCGCCATTCCACATGGGTCACACCGACCAAAACTTTAGTTCTGTTTTGTGGAAGAACCAGGGAGGCAACAAGGAGCTCGGATCACTTCATTTTTATCCATACCTAGTTATTTGCACTGCGCGGGGTAGAATTTGAGGTGGAAATAACCTAAGCTGAGAGCATGGCCATTTTTCAGGCCCAAACCAGGCCTCGGTGGTCTGGCCTCTCTCCCCAGCGTATGCTCTCTATCCGCCCAAGAGCAAAATGGCAGGAGGTGTCCAGAGAAGGGGAGAAGTGAGGAAACCAGCTGTGTCTGACACCAGTAAGAAGTCTTCACAGCCTAGCTTCCGAATGACTTAGCTTGTTTTCTTAGAGCAACTTCAGGAAGCTGCCACTTTGCATTCCATTGTCAAATAAAGCCTATTTGGGATTATTTTACATTTTGGATTATTTGTACTATTGTTCCTTTCTAAAAAATGGTAGAATGCAAAATGTTTAATGCAAGATGTTATCTACATCCAGACATTTTGATGGCCATGAAATCCAATGTCTGTTTTTCAAAAGAAATATTTTTAATGTCATGCTTTATATTTTTAACAGAGAAATCGGGGCCATAGAGCCACTTACTTCACCTCCGCCATCCCCCAAAGAGCCATATCTAGCACCTCCTGATTGTTAACTTCTGTGTCTGGTCCTTATCCACAGCAACCAGATTGTCAGAGCCCTGCAGATTATAAAGCATTTACTATTATAACCCAGGAAACAAAGCTTCTTTAAAACAAAGCTGATCATACTGTAACACACACACACACAACACACACACACACACACCACACACACACACACTTTCATAGCTGTCTCGTCTGTCTTTAGAAAGATTGATATCAAACGTCTTTAAAGACTACGGTAAACCCCTGAGGGTTTTAATGCTAAAGCGTGTAATAGATAATGATAGACAACCCTAAGCAAATTAATTATTACACAACACTGAACTTCAAATACTGGAACACACAGAAGTCAGGTGGCAGGGCAGATGCACTTTAAAACATCAGGGAACATCGCGCACATCACAGACCAGAACTTCGCTCTGTGCAGAGCAACACGAGGCTGCCGAGCAGGTCTTTTTCTTGCTGCCTCTAAACTTAGATCTATGAATGACTCCAGGATTCCCCACGGCTGCTCTTGTGGATGACAACTTGCTTATCTAAAAAGCATACTTGCCAGTATTTAAAAAACAAATAACAACAACAAAAAAAGGGCCCTGCAACTTCCAAACGATATCACTTTACATTCTATGTCCAAATAACATGCTTGAGCTACCACGACAAGTGTACCCCACACCCCACACCCCCGATCATGACCTCTAGCTCCTTCTAAATCCCCCACAAGGCTATCCGTGGTTTGGAAGGAGGTCCTTCACACTCTTTAGCTCCAGCTTCTTCAGCATGCCACTTAGCTACTGCCTCCTCGGTTTGTTACCTCTGTGAACCTGGGTTAGACAGTGCGAACCTGGGGGCTGGCAAATACCTCTGAACTGCCTCTGCCCATGCATTGCTCCCCTGAGGGTATGGCCGACGGGGTCCAGACAGACTCCCTTCTGCCTCTGTCTCCTGGTTGAAGGGACTGAAGAAGAAGATCATCTTGTGTAATCTCATAGCAGGACCATTAAGAAAAATAAGATTTGACTCTAATTTGGATGTTGGAGTCCAGGTAGCATCTGGTTTTCTCCCATTGCAGCCGCCTCTGTGGTGTTACATTACGCAAAACGTGGGGCCTTTTCAATGCTGGATGGTCCCTGCGGTTCACACCAGGAGAGCTCTGGAAACTGCGTCCTGGGAGATAAGTGACTGTGTGAGCGGAATCTCAAGAGCTGATGCAGCTGTCTCTGTTGGTAAAGGAATTTGGTGCTTCTGCAGCAGCAAGACAGAATTTCACAAGGTTAGGAGAAGCCACTAAACACTAAGTGACTCCTTTGACTTCTCCTAACACTCAGGCTTCCAGAGGGAAGAAAGGGACTCTGTCCCAAAGGCAGAATTTCAGTCATCTTTTCAGAGCAGAACAGAGACCAGCCCATTAGTTTCAGCAGGACCTTATAGAAATATCTAGGGTGAAGGGGGGACAAGAAGGAGTGTTTATGAGCAGCGTTATTTACTGCTACCCATGCAGGCACAAGCCTACCTGTACCTCTTCTTTCTTCACCTGAGTCCCCTGTCCTAGCCCATGGTTATCAGGACAACTTGTATTTCTATCAGGGCAACCACCACCCAGACAAGTGATATCTGTTAGTGTTACTTCTCTTATTCCCCAAGTTCACCTTCAAGTCCAAAGCCCACCTCCAGAGCCCTCAATCTCTAATGATGAGCTGGAGAAGCACATATTGCTTTCAGGAGAAACTCTACAAGATGATCACACCATGTGTGACAACAGAACATTTCCCAGCTACAGCAGGACTATACACAACTTTCACTTTCTTACTTATACCTTTTTATTTCCTGAAATGTTCACAGAGAGTAAATATTTTTTTCATAACGAGAAAATATAATAAATTATTTTCATTTAAAACAACAACAATAAATTCACTTCTGAGTTAATGGTTGCTCAGGAGGCCTACTTTTCTCCAACAAAAAGTAAATATTCCTTGTAAAGGAATGGTTTTGATTAAAGAAAAATTGACCTTAGCCTGTAATTAAGATGTCACGATCTATATAAAAAGTGTAATGGATGAGAATGTTGTCTTTATCGACCAAAATAGATATTCTTTTGTTTGACTAAGGTAGTCTTAACTGAAGGGGATAAAGAACTAATATAAAATCCCACTGTTTACTTTCCTATTGCTGCTGTAACAAGCTACCCACCCTCCCCCAATTTAGTAGTTTATACGTTTATTTTCTTACAGTGCTGGAGAAAACCAAGGTATGCACAGGGCTACGTTCCTTCTAGAAGCCATCTGCATTTCTTCCTTGGCCCACTCCACAACTTTTCCTTGTATTACTCCAACGTCTTTCTTCCATTACCACATGTCCTCTATTAATGCTGACCCTCCTCCTCCTGCTTATAAGAATGCTTGTGATTACATTGGGCCAAACAGATAATCCAGCATAAATTTCCCATCTCAAAATCCTTAACTGAATCACATCTACAAAACCCCTTTTTCTATGTAAAGTAAGATCTTCATAGGGTCTAGAAATTAGGACTTGGATATCTTGGGGGAGGGAGACATTATTTCACCTACTACACTCACCTATATTTAAAGTATGTTCTTATTAAGTAGGTACCTAGATAGTACTAATATGTCCACAAATTCAGAAATAAAAAATTGTACAGTATTTTTTAAATTTTTAAATAACTATCAAATCTCTAGATTATTATATCTCAAATTTTTAAAAATTAGTTGGGTCTACAGCCATGCCACCCTAAATAGGCACAATCTCATCTGATCTTGGAAGCTAAGAAGGATCGGCCCTGGTTAGTACTTGGATGGGAGACCACCTAGAAAGACCAGGTGCTACAGGCACAAAAAAGTTTTTTTTAATAAAAAAGAATTGTATAAAAATTAGTTGGATAATCTCAGATTTGAAGCCCATTAAACTATAAGTCTTTTCATATGTGGACATAGTAAGAATAGTTGTAAATATTCTTATAATCACTTTTTTGAGATGTAAAAATTCCAAATTAATCTTTTTGTGATATTCAGTCCAGACATATGTCTTCAGTGAGTTTTGCACCTGTTTATTTTCTAGAAGAAAAAAAAAATGAAAGAAAGGAAAAGAAAGGGGGCGGGGAAGGGGGATAAAAAGGGAAACAAATGACTGCAGTTTGGGAAAGATGAAACACCAAACCTAGGTGAAAGTGCTAATTTTGTCACTTATTAGCAGCAGGACTTTAAGCAAGACACCTCGCCACATCCTCCAACATAGAACTGGGAATGCTACTTCCTGCTTGCTTTCCTTACAGGTTGGGACAAGGATAAATTGAGATAATTGCAAATGTAGGCTATTATTATCATCCTTGAGGGTGAAGCATTTAAACGGATCACTCTCTATTTGTAATTAGGATCTCAAGGAGAAAGGCTTCAGTTTGAGGTTCATTGAGCTATTTCCCTGGAATTCTGACTGTGGTGCATTGAATCTGTAATCCCTTTTGTCTTCACTTAAAGCCTCACAGAAACAAAGGGGGGGGGTTCCATTTTAAAAGAGAGATTGTTCTTTAAGAACCAAAAGTATCTGCTGCTTCTTTGGGCTTAATGAGTTCTTCTACTTAGTAAGGAGAACTTAGTACATTGGTCAGCAAAACTGGCCTACGTTACTTTATTTCTTCCACCTCTAATTGTTTGTCAAGTTTTCGCAGGAAAAATGGAAAGTCACAAAAACAAACAGACAAACGAAAAATGTGTATTCCACACCAGGATGTCCGAAAAGAATATTTTAAGCTCCTTCCTATTCTTCCGATAAATTCACCACATTAAGACATGTTCGTTCAAATAATACAATCATAAACTCAGTTGGCTAAAACAATCTTAGACTTCTCTGAGTTGCCTAAAGTTTCACAAATTATGTTTCACTCATAAAACTTTAAGAGTTTCTTTAATGAACCACAATCTAATTGATATTACCATCCCCCAAATATTATGTGCGGACTTGCCTCAAATTCCATCTATTCCTTTAAGAGCTAGATGATTCAGCTGTTCAGGAAGGGCTTCTGAGGCTGATGCTGGCAGTCAACTGCAGGAATTAAAGATGGCTTTGTGCCTCTTAAAGAAAACCTGCTTCAACTCTTATTTACTATTACCGAAAGCCATCACATTCTGACAAGAAGATGTTTGCATAAAGGTTTCTCAAGAAAGAAAGCCATGGGATTAATTTACTTCTGCCATCTTGATTGACTGCAGAACAGCTAGCTGTCAGACAACTGAAGTGTCTCCCATCTCCCTCACAAATTAGTCTAAATGGTTTTTAAGATAAACTTGCCACGTCCGTTATGTCTAGAAACTGACAGGAAAATGTGCAGTTGACTTAAATGAAAAACAAGAGGATCTGTTTGGGGTCTTCATAATAAAGCTGCCACCGTGCCTTTGTTCAATGATGCTCAAGAAGCCACAGGTATCTCATGAACATCTAGAAACAAGGAATCTGTTATATGTGCATTTCTATGTAGCTCATGACTTCGCATCATAAAGCTGGGCTTGTCTAAAGTGACAGACTGCAAAGTAAATCTGCTGTGAGATTTCAAAAAATGTTAATAAAAAATTAGTCATATAATGCTGTTAATTCTCTGTTTCCATCGATGTTCTTAATGCAGATAAATCCAAAGGGAAGTAATATATTTCTCTCCTCCACTTTTTTTCAGAAAGGTAAATTGTAAGAGGTAAGTATGAAAATTCTATCAATCACTTTCTATTCTCATCAAAGATTTTTTAAGGTATAAAGTCATTAATTAAAAATAAATTTTTGTTTTATTATTTCAGAATGCTCATCATTTCCTCTGAACCATCTTTATTATCTGTAGTTTCTAGTACTTCCATGAAATGAAGAATTGATTCATTCTGATGCTCTGTGACTGGAGTGTTAACATATAAACTTGGAATTGTTGACCTTGTGGCCTGGGAAGTGGAAAGAGACAGTCAAGGATGAGAGGGAAGGTAAAGCCAGGGACAAGGAGAAGGAAGTCCTGAGGGTGTAAAGGTTCTAGCTCTCTAAATTCTCTTGCAGCTTTCCTCTCTTCTCAGATCTAATTATGTGAGTTCAAAGACATTGCTGTAATTGCAATCCCCAAATTCCCAGGCTTGCATTATTATTAGGGGGAAAATGTATACATCTCTGCTCTCAAATTACCTGTAATTTCTAACACTTGAATTTCTGCTCCCAAAAATGAACATTCAAATACAGTTATAGAGACCCCTAGTGGAAGAGTGTAAAATTGCCAGCCCCTAGGTTACCATTGATGTGGTGATGCTCCCTCTTGAACGCGGTATTTTGTTTAAAGGAGATGAAATCTGTAACACACCCAGTGACATTCTAGAGCTCTTACTGTGTCAGGTTCTCTTCTAAATGCTCTAGATGGGTTGTTTCAGATAATCCTCACAAGCACTCAGTGAAGCAGGTAACAATTATAACCATGCTAGGGATGAGGAAAAAAAGAGGAACAGGGAGAGTTTAGTGACCTGTCCACAGGGAGGACTAGTGATCGGACACTCATACCAGGTGGCCTGACCAGGGCCTGGCTTTTAGCCACTTCATGGGTTTTTCCGCTTTAAATTATAGAGTTGTGAAACTGGAGGAAGGCGAGAAGAGAAAACAGAGAAAAACAGATCATTGGTGGGCACTGCCTTCATTTATCTTCATTTTGGATTAGGGAGAGAAACCACAAACAAGTGTGCAGCACTGCCATGTCATTCAAGGTATATTCCTATGGCGAAACGGCAAAAAGTTCAGGCTATCAGATGGACAACAGGGAAGGGCACTCTGTGGCTTGGAATGTCATATTCCTCGATTTCACTTACATGTCAGTTTAATGAATAGGGGTTGGAGAAAAATGAGACGCCATGGTTTAGTAATGTTTGTGGGAGAGAAAAATGTTTAAAAAGTTGGAACACAGCCATTTGGGCTGCCTAAATTTCCTCGGAATTTCATATTTGAATTATCAAAATAATTAACCTGACCCACAGTCCCAGCAAAGAGGCAAAACTATCTGTGTTGTCAGATTCTGACATGAATTAGTCAGTGTCGTTTAGACTACCGTCATTTCTACAACTCGCAGGCTTCATTTCTCCCTCTCTCCTCTTCCTTACTGAATAAAAAATATAAAATAGATGTACAGGTTAGGATGGCAAGGAATTTGTGGTCCAATGTCCTCGAGTGTCTCTTTAAATTCTAATTTAAAAAAAAAAACTCATAATAATGCTGAAAATTAACTCTAATAATAAAAAAAACTTTGCTATAATTGAGGAGAAGTTTTCACTAATTATGACTTATAGAGATACTGCTTTGTTTTTCCCAAAGACTAAGGGAAAAAATTATACTGGGAAATGATTTAATAAAAGAACCAAAAGAAAAATGATTTCATTTCTAAAGGATGTCTTCAAAAAGACGCACAATGCATGGCCTCTATGAAATGGAAATGGAAGCAAAAGCAAAAGACAGAGATGAAGGTGAAACATGAAAGGGACATTTCTGAACATAAAAGCTGCAAATGGAGCGTTAGGAAAAAGTCTGGCGCATTTTACTACACTCACAAGAAGTTAAAACTTCAGAAACCAATAAAACACAGAGAACAAGTTGGGGAAATAATTAGCAGTTTATAGGAGACATGATTAATAGCCTAACTTTATAAATAGCTCTACCAAATCAACAAGAAAAATACTGCAGAGAACAAAAGTGCAAATACTTATGTAAGAAATTCAATTTCTGGTCAACATAAAAGAATTCAGTCTAATTATCGAAGAAATGAAATTATTATTCACTGACATATTCTTTATACTTTTATTTAATCAAAAGAAAAGAATGTTGCCAATGGTGAGACGAAATGGTCCTCTTATATAAGGATACCCTGAAAAAATTATTATAACTTTATGAAAGGTAAATTTGCTGTTTAAATCAAAAGCCATAAAACATTTTATAATCTTGAACCCATGAGTGTCCAGAAACTGTGTCCTCAGGAAATAGTCAGATTCTCACCAATATGCATATGCCAAAAGTGCAAGGCAGCAGTGTGTCTAAGAGCAAAATATTTGGAAACGACCTATACTTTTAACACTGAAGACTGGTTAAATAACTTTTACACGTAATTAAAAAAAACATTTTTAAACTGTATTCTTGAATCACTTGGGTGAAATGTTCATTTTGTAATGTTAGCTAAGAAAAGTGAAACCAAACTGATGAAAATTTTGTCAAAGAAAAATTATAAATATACTACAACTATGAAGAGATAGAAAGCTGAAAGGAAATACATCAAAATGATAAAAGTGGTTATGTTTGGAAAGCAAATTATAGGTATCTTTTTTATTCTTTGTATATTTCTTAATTTTCCAAATTATCTGAAATGAAATTGTAGTATTTTTACAATCAGATAGTATATTTCAAAAACACAGATCTTTCTATGAGAAAAAATATAAGTAAATAATATATGTAAAACAACTTGATAATGCATTGGTCAGCAGTAACAGCTATGTGCCTTTCAAAGAGCATCTGTCACAGCCTAAAGTATTCCATGGCATTCAGTTAATAAGGAGGTTAATGACATATTGTTTTGTGATTTTCTTTTACCAAGACAAAATGGCTATGATCTTTGATGGGCTCCAGAAAAGATGTCTGTCTTAATTTCAGCCTTTTCTATAAAATTATTTCTGTCATTAGTTTCACTATCACACTTCCCACAGCAAATATAACAGAGCTACCCTTGGTTACTCAATACTTTAGAAGCTCGGCAAATTTAATAAAACAGCAAGCATATATCCAGCAGCCACTTTAGAAAATTAAATGCAATTTTAAGTTTCACTACACAAATTCGGTAAATTGGAGTCCGGGTTTTGCTTTGAACTTTGATGAAAGGAGTAATTTCTATTCCAAGAAACACTGCCTGATTGCATCATTGTAAAAATTTGTCTTGACCACTTTATCCCACTAGATGGCAGACTTGGGACACTGATGTAACAAAATGAGTAATATCTGAACAATAACCGAAAGAGTAAGAAAAAAACAACCGAGAGAAGGTATGATGAAGTTCAAAATGCTAAAATGAAGAATATAAACAAGCAAAGGGCAAATATCTAATCATCACAGCTAAGACTACTAATAAGAAACAAAAAATTATTAATCCCTATCTTTATTAAGTGTGCAATTTCAGTATATGGCTTATTCCCTTTCATATTTTGCTTTCTTTGATTAAAAAACAAATTATATATATATATATTCCACAAAGAAAGAAAGGTAACTAACAAACTTTGAAAATTACTGCTGACACGTCCTAAAGTATAGATCACAGACGTCATTAAAAATAAGTTATTATTTGATATCAACGGTTATATTGATAACATTGTCTTTGTTTTTATTAATAATGGTCCATTCACTTTTTTTTCATTCACCAAACTTTGGTGGCTGTCTCTGAGCAGACTCCGTGCGATCCAGACTTTGTTACACTAAAACTTGTGTATCCTCAATCCTGTTCCACCAGTGATTAACTGAGCCCCACCACCGCCCCGACACCCCTCAAAAAAAAAAAAAGGATGTCATGACTTATTGGGTCACCCAGTGAGTCAGGGACGAGTGAGAAGGAGTGCTTCTAAGCTCCATCACTCTGCTGCCGTCTCCACTGTGTGCTGTAGCGAGGACTTGCTACCTCCAGCCTGACCTTCTCTAATTCCCGCCCTCATTATACCTTAGTTCGCTGAGCAGCTAGCTAGAGGACGCACATACTCGTTTGTCAAAAGTACGATTCTCACAATTGCTACTTCATTCCTTTTACAAATATGTCTTGAATTCTTGCTATACCCTAAGCACTCAATTGGGTTCAGATGAAAAAGTTATAGTCAGGGCCCTCCGGAGCTGTAACCTAGTAAAGGAGAGCTGGTGGGAGAGAGGGGAGGGGAAGGACACGTGGTGCGTGAACAGCTGTGACACCACCAGCCACGACCTCAAAATCAGAACCGCGGGCCCTCCAGAGACCACACAGCCTTCCGTGGCACGTGAACAGGAGCAGTTAACTACCGAATCCAGGTTTATCCGACTGCAAACCAACGGGCTTAAGCTCTGGGGTATTTTATACGAACTTGGTGAAAAGCAGCATATAACCATATGTTAAGCTTCCAGTATCATATATTCTAAGAGGAAAAGTATTTTCCCTTCAAATCACCTACCCTCTAGTAATAGGGATCAGGCATATATGAATAAGTTCTTATACCATGTGGAAAATGTTATTTATGAGTTATTGGGAGGCCAGAGAGACGGCATTGTTGATAACTGGAAAGAGCCATTAGGCCCTCTGTGCCTGAGTGACACTCAGCAGACCTTGAAGGGTGGATAGGATTTGGACTTGTGCTGAAAAGCAAAAGCAATGGCCCCCAAATTATGGATTAGGCAGAGGGAACAGTGGAGAGTTCGGAGTGATTAGTCTGAATGTTTACTTACTAGTTTAAAATAAACATTTATTAAGCACCTACTATACTTCTGGTACTCTTCCAGACTCTAGGAATTTAGCAGCAAATAAACTAGTTGTTGTTTTGTTTTTGTTGTTGTTGTTGTTTTTGTTGTTGTTGTTTTATCCCTGCTTTCGTGGCAGATCTAAGTAAAATATACACGATGTCAGACGGTGATAAATGAGTAGAGAGAGTCAAAGCACAAGATAGGACTTTATTTTATGCTAATTAAAAGATTTACCTGTTAGTCCATAGAAAATTACTTTCGAATTTAAATTAGGCCCTTTCTGACAGTTGAGACCATTTCGCTGGTTCCTTCTGGCTACTGTAAAACCTGGAAGGAAAGTGGAGCCCTGTAAGGCCTTAAAACTGAGAAACACTTTTTCTCAGGACGGAAAGGATGCACAACTGTACCCCACGCCTGTCACCAGGCCTCGGGATTGCAGGTCACTGTTTATGTGGCTTTCCTTTTAGGACCCTCACTCGTTACAGGGCTGTCTCAGGGATGGAATTAAGTCTCCAGTTATCAAGAATGCCACAGATGAATTCATCAGCAACACTTCACCTGAGCACCCAAGGACAAAGAAACACCTCTGTGTCTCTGGTAATTGGTCCTTATCTGTTCACTAAAATCATCACTATGATTCACTAATTGGGACTGAATTGCTGGTGCAAAGACTCAGTAAAAATCACCCAATGGCATCCATTTGCTGGCTCAAGAAGGAGAGTGATCTATTTCATTCTTCTACAAAACACTGTAATCTTAGTGTGCCCCTCGTAGAATTCAACATCACAGTATCTGTCGGTAGTTTGTTTTAGTAAAACAGGGATATTTCATGAATATAGAAAGAGAATGGTGTCAGGCAGTTGCCAGTTACCTTTTTTAAATGAAGGATCATATTTCAGGACTCAAATTTTTTTTTAATTTTTATTTTTGAATTAGAGTTGATGTTCAATTATTTTATATTAGCTTCAGGTGACAGGATAGTGGTTAGACATTCATATAGTTTACAAAGTGATCCTCCATTTAGTCTAGTACCCACCTGGCACTATACATAGGTATTGCAACATCATTGACTACATTCCCTAGGCTGTACTTCACATTCCTGGGACTATTTTGTAACTACCAATTTGTACTTCTCAATCCCTTCACTTTTTTTACCCAGACCCCCAACCTCCCTCTTGTTTGTTCTCTGTATCTATGAGCAGGACATGAATTTTTAATTCTAACAAATAGGCAATCAGAACAATCAAAATTTAGATAAACCTCAACTACATAAATTTTTTAAAAATGCTACAAAATAACACACCACTCATAATACAGAGTAGAATAATATCAGCATTAGCACTTCATCTATTACAAATATTTAGTGACCAGATAGATTTTTACCTAATCAACGATTCTTCAAAGAAAGCAAATATTTCCTTTGTCATCTAAATTGTCCTTTTATAGTGTACCCAATTATGTACCTAAAAGTATCCTTAAGAATCTCTATGTATTGCATTTTAAAATTCACTGTAAAATAAATCTATATGATAAATACTTATGTACTTAAACAGAGGTGCTAATACAAGTAGATACTAAGATAATATCAATAGGTTGAATGAAAATGTTGAATTAAGGAGTCTGATATAAAAATATAAGACAATGGGCATTTTTTTCTTGAGGGGAAAGGTCTTCTTAAACGGTATAGAGGAAAATACTAATAAGTTTAATAATATCAAAATTGAAAACCTTGCAAAGAGTAAAGATTTTTAAATGTTGCAAAAAGCATCATAAAAATTAAAATATAAGTAACATATTGAGAGAAAATATTTCCATTATGTATAAAAGACAAAAGATAAGAATCCAGAATGTATATAGAGGATAAAAACTATCTTCCAAAAAATCAAATAATATATGACAACTCTTGGATAAGGGGAAAGTATATAAATGTGCCCCCACCTCATCAAAAGTTATAGAAGTAGTTATTAAAGCTCAATAATATGTATTCCTTTGCCCATAACATTTTTTTAAATGTGCTAATACCAAAATTTGACAGCGTGCGATAAAAGATACTCTTATGTATGCTGTTGGCTTTATAAATTGCTACAGCCACATTGAAAAGCAATTTGCCTAAATTTGCTTAAGATTTAATAAACCCATAGCCTGAATCTATCCCAGGAAAGTCTAGCACACATCCACAAAAAGGTATGTTCAGAATAAGTCAAGAATTGTTTGTATAGCAAAAAATGTATTCAGTGAAATGTTATTTCTCCAGGTGCTTAATAGGTATTCAACAAAAAAAGTTTCTTGGTCAAGTAAGTTAGGGAAACTCGAAGTTAAATTAATTGGGTCACAGACTTCATTACCATGGGCTGCTCAGTGCTTTAGGTGTGTTGCTTGCGCTCTGAGTCTAAGGGGGCCTAAAGCAGGCAGCACTTCCCAAACTGACTGAACCATTAACATCTTTCTCTGACACAAGGAACCAGTGGCTTAGAGAGTGACCTTGTGGAGATGCTCAACTATTTGATGGTGAAAGACTGCCTCTTCCCACGAAAGGGCCAGAAGCATGGTAGCTTGGACAATTTATTGATCAGGTCGAGGAAGTGATAAATGGAAAATGAAGATATAAGACACAGTAGACTTTTCCCAAAGTCTGGAAAAGTAGAATCAGAAACAGGCAGTGCAGGATTTAGAGCAGGTATGTTTCATTTTATGTTGTTTTGATCTTGGGTTGTTTTGTTTCTATTTTTGTTTGTAAATGAAAGAGACACATGTATTTGTAGGTAATTGGGAATGTCAGCAGAAGGGCAGAATTTCTAAATAAAACACACGTGGGGAGGAGGTGTGCATTCCCGACAGAGGAAAAGCTAGCCTTGTTTGGAGGTGGAGCGATTCCGGCAGAGAGGAAGGATTCGGATGTGACCCGCACAAATTGGTATGGGAAGGAGAGAAATAAGAACTCTAAGATTAACATACTGTCTCCTACTTTTTCAATAAAGTAGGAGGTAAGATTATCCTTTGTGAGTGAAGGGAAAACCAGCGTGGAAGGCGTTGAGGTGAGAGAGGAGCTGAACGAAGCCATTGAGGGGAGAAGGAGATAAACTGTCTCTTTTTCCTTATCTCTTCAGCATGGCGCCAGTATTTTCCTTAGCTTTTACTTGCTTACTATTTATCGCAAGTTTTGTGCATTAATTACCTTTTATTCAAGGCAAAAAAAAAAAAAAAAGGAAAGAAAAAACTACGGAAATACCCATATCTCTATTTTACAGAGTAAGCTCTAAACTCTATTCTCGATAGGATCAGTGAAGACAGTGAAGAGGGAAAACGAGTGTTCTCTTTCAGCAGAAGGTGTTATCAAAGACTTTTTAAACAATGATAGTAAAGTCTAGCCTTTATATATAGATTTGACCCTCTGCAGCAAGAGGGTGAGTGAAAGAATAAAGACAGTATATTCTGAGATCCTTATTAAATGAACCACTTAAAACCATTTCTTCCCTAGGAAAATACACGCACTCAATACCGGCCGCACATGTTGGCACTGCCGCTCTCCACAAGAGGGCAGTATGTCCTCAGTTTTGCGCGGTTGGGTTTTGCTTACAATCTCCATTCGAGATTTTTTTTCCCCTTTTCCCATGCAGACCGCTGCTAAACATAAACGTGTTTGGTTTCGGCTGGGAACATTGATGTGAACATAATACATTCCTCCCCCATGCAGGTGGGGTTTTATGGGATGCATGCTTACCATTTGCAGGAACACAGACCTGGCACTGCATAAGGACAGTGGAGAAGCTGTTTGAGATTACGTAATTTCATTCTACACAAGCTGGCAGAATTTTTCTCTTTAATAAACACTGTTTACCTCCAGAAAATCTATCCTCCTCTCTTGGGTGAGTATATATTCACCAAAACCTTATAGTAACATACACTGCTTCTGTAAAAATGTGATAGACAGGGGTATTGTTTCCCAAGCTTAAAAAATATTTGTACAATTTCTTTGAGACCTTACTTCCCAAACCATTATATTATAATGTTTTAATCTTTAATAAGTACCCAAAAGGTGCTAGGCGCTATAGCTCATATATAAAATAAAGTTAAATGGAAAGTATTAATAATGTAGGAACATGGTTTTTACTAATTTTTTAAATTTTAATTCACAAGAAGAAGAATAGTGTTGCAGTGGATATATTTTCCAAGTTGGGAGAAATTGTTTTAATTCAACAAAATGAATGTGATAAAAACAAGAAAGTCCTATTCACCACATAGACTACTTGGACCTTTTGCAATTTGAGTAATTCTGATTTAATAAAATATCAAAGAACTTAAAACTAAAACCCTCTGGTTTATATTACCCTCATTAACTATGAAACTGATCTGGTTAGTTGGGCTTTTTTGATGGTGGTGTTTTATATTCGCTGAAGCTCGGGTCGCTTTCCCAGAGTGAATTCTTTACTAATACGTTTCACTCTCAAAATAGAAGATTCCCCATCAAGCTATCGGCATCCACTAAACGCTAATAACCTAAGAATTCAGCTGTGCAGAAAAGCAATCTACGGTGTCCAGGAATGATTGCTTGTTCCACAGATAATTCTGCCTCTGCACAAAAGAAACAGAGGAAAGAGGACTGCATTGTTCTTTTGATAACAAACAGTAGAGACCCTCCCTGATTCTCTCCTTTGCCCACTCGCAGGAATGAGGACGCAATGTAGTTGCAAAGCATCCTGGTCCTTGCTCGTTATGATTCTGTAAAGTCCTGCCCTTTAGGAAATGTGTCTCACTTTCCGTGGAGATGAAGCAGGAAGGTCAGGCTGGGCTTTAATGAAAGGTATCTTCCTGCCGGAGTAGAAGGCTTCCCTCCCCTCATATATGTAGCTTTAATTTGGTTGCTGTTTTTTCAAAGGTGCCTAAAGCAATGTAGGGGCCTGGCCCTGGCTGCTGTTCGCTTAATTCCCAAAACTCAGCCAGGACACTGATGTCATCGTCGAGGATTTACTCTTGCAGTATTTCTCTGCTAAACTGAGAGGGATTTTGTCACCAGTACACTATCAAAAATACATGAAGGACTTGCGTTTTATAAGAGATGCCGTGTCAATTGAACTAACGTTTATAACACCACCCTAGTGACGAGTGGTCCCCCTACGTGAAGGAGACAAGAAGGCATCCTGTGCTGCAAGGTGGGTCATCTCCTCCTGGGGCGGGGATGGGGGGAGGGTGTCAGGCTGTCATTCCATTTCTGCGGAAGCTTACCTCTGCCCTCGGCCTGCGCCCATCTGCCTCCCATTGCCAAGCATTCCCTCCCCGCCCCCACCTCGCTCTCCCTCCTTTCTTAATTGCCGGACAGCCCTCGGTCATCTTCTCTGACACCTTTGTTTCATAGGAGAAAGAATTCTTTTTACTTTTCCAGTGTCCTAGATGCCGTAATTCATTCTGCATTAGGTGGGGATTGTTGATATCCTCCTGAGTGAGCTCGTTAGTTAGAAGCTCTGATAAATGGGATTCTTGGACTAAGCAGGGTGACAGGGCGCTACATAGTAGGATCTCTCTCTTCCCAGACTTGACACTGGGTATCCCATCTACATGTTCCTCTTCAATTTAAAAGTCTCTTCTGTTCTGCTAAAGGCAGACTATATGCATTAGAGACAAAACTTGATTTCTGTTCATCAAGTTCAAAAAAATTGGGTTTCTACCCTGGTGTTTCAGACATATGAAATAATTGTAAGAGACATAGTCAATACCAGGCAAAACTGCCACCCTCCACAGGCCTTATTAGCCCACCCTCCATAGGCACCTTTCTTGCCCATTTTTCCTCCTGGCTAGCTATCTGCTGCCAGCTAACAGATCATTAAATACCAGCTTAAATTGGAGCCATTTCTAGGAAAGTTTGCAATTGAAAAGTGAGAAGCAATAAAGGTCTGCTATATGACCTTGGACGGCTGCTTTCTGTGTTCTAAATAAACCTCCAAAGCAACTCTAAGGATGTTTTCCAGGATTAGGGACTTTTGGAGGGCTGGGACCTTCTTTATGTCCTCCTCTTCCTTCACTTTAATAGCCTTTTCCTAATGAAATGCCTGAAATTTGCTCCCAGAAAATGTCGTTTTTGCTAAAACATGTTGAACTGTAGAATCAAGATATTAAGTAACTGTGCTTCAGGGAATTGAAAGAACGATGGTGTTAATGCCATAAATATTTCCCTCCTACTTCTTGGTTGCAAATATCACCTACTTGCTCTACACAGCATCTAGACGTTGGTAGACCATTTGCCAGAGCCAGAATATTACATCGACAGAGCATTTAGTCTCGCGTCCCGGTGTGTAGCCCTCCAGCCCGCCCAATGTCAACAGAATCAGAGTCATGTTCTTAGCTGTAGGTCTTGCCCTCTTTACCCTGTTAACATGCTCTTCCTGTCTCTCTGTTCTTGCACTCTCAGTGAAAGTGGCAAAAATCAACTTAGGGGAAAAAAAAGAAATTTGTCGTTAAGATATGAAAGTACCTCACAGAAACCAAGAAAGGGTCAACTAGCCAACCAAGGTAAAAATGAAGCAGGATCAAGGTAAGGCTCTCTCTACCACATGTCTGCCATGTGTTCTTCACTCCGCCCCTTCCCCTTCCTTTCTCCCTCCCTCCCTTCTTCCCTCACTGGTATCATTTTCTCTGCTCTCATGGCAGAAGAACACAACCACTAAGTGGTCTGAGTTTTACACAGCACGGCTTCTGCTATGTAGACAAACACAGAACTATCTTTCATGACAAACTGTAAAATGCAGGCTGACACTTCGATTGGCTTACGTAGGCATCTTAAGCTGTGTTCAGGTGTGCTCACCTGTCAGTACTCGTTGTAACCAGAAGGCCAGGTAAGCAGTTCCCCCTTATCTGCAGTTTCACTTTTTGTGGTTTCAGTTAACCACATCCTGCAGCACAGGATGCCTTAATATTTTCGACCTCGGTCTGAAAATATTAAATGGGAAATTCCAGGAATAAACAATCCATAAATTTTATATCTTGCACTGTCCCCCTCCATCCTGCCCAGGACGCAAATCCCTTTGTCCAACATCTCCACACTATACACGCGATCTGCCCATTCGTCACCTAGTAGCCACCTGGGTCATCGGATCGACTGTCACAGTATCACTGTGATCGCATTCAAGTGACCCTTATTTTACTTAGTAATGACCATAAAGCACAAGAACAGTGATGTTGGCAATTCATATATGCCAAAGAGAAGCCATAAAGAGTTTCCTTTAAATGAAAAGGTGGGAATGTATAGAAAGGAAACATAGTATACATAGGGTTTGGTACTGTCTGCGGCTTCAGGCAGATGGTCTTGGAACATATCCGCCACATATAAGGGGGGGGGGAACGACTGTAGAGGTCAAAAAGGTTAAAGGTAAGCCCTAATCTCCACAATATCTGAATATTAACTATGTGGCCAAAGTGACTATGCAGACATGATTAAATTAAGGATCTTGAGATAGTAGGGTTACCCAGGATTATCTGGTGGACCCTAAATGAAATAACAAGTGTCTTGATAAGAAACAGGCAGAGGGAGCTTCCACTGAGAGGAAATGGAAGGAGGGACTTGACTGAAATGCTTTGAAGATGGAGGAAGGGGCCACAGGCCAAGGGCATAGGCAGCCACGAAAGACTGCAAACGGCAAAGAAACAGCCTCCCTCCTCGAGCCCCTGGAAGGGACACAGCCCTGCTGACACCTTGATTTCTGGCCTCCAGAACTTTAGGAGAATAAGGTTGTGTTGCCGTAAGCCAGCAAGACTGTGGTATTTTATTAAAGCAGCCATAGGAAACTAACATAGAATTCTTAAAATAAGAGGGCGGGTGGTGACGTCTAGAAGGAATTCTCGGCAGGACGCTAAGCCATCAGTGCAGAAGAAACCTGCCATAACAGCCGAGGAAGCCCTGCCTCGGGAGAGGGGGCCTCAGCGTCAGCCAGCTTCTGACTTCTGATGGGCGACTTCAGATACACGCAAAAAAGGTGTATCCTGATTGAACAACTAGATGCAGATTTTTTTTCTGGCGGAAGTGGGAAAAATTCAAAAACAGTAGAATTGGCTTCCCAGGGCAGGAAGTTCAAAACGAAACTAAGGATGAGGGGGAAAGACCTGAACAGAAAAGGAAAGTGTAGGAGTCCTAGAAAGAGCGCTTTACTGGAAATTAGGTTTCTGTCCCCTGCCTCTGGTACTAGTTGTAGAGTAGGTTAGTTTCTCTCAACTTTTTAGCCTTTGTCTAGGCATCCTTTTGACATGAGTGTTTAAGTGACATGATCCTGGAAGTCCCCTCCAGCTCTAGGAAGCTGTGATCCTCAAACTTCTGTCTAGATTTTTGCCTAGTAATTGCAGCGCTAACTCCTGGGGGCTCTTGAAATTTACATCCCTGTGCTTTGATGTGGTAGATATATTGATGCAAGACCCTGTACAACTGGGTCTTGCATCACGTGCAAATTCTCAAAGATTATTTAGTAAGAAAGAGAACAAGTGAAGCTGAGGACAAGAGCCTGGAGTCAGCCCTGGACAAAAACTCTTCACAATGAACTAGCAACTGCTTTGTAGAGCCAAACAGGATATTCCTCAAGGAAATCTGGAGATAGTTCTGCAGAGTCGGAGGTAGAACTCAAATCCATCGGCACCAGCAGAGGGAGGAACACATTCTCTGGTGATGGTAGAATCTAGTGGAGACAGAAAAGATAGCACTTTAAAAAAAAAATAAATAAAAAATAAAAGGTAATTTCTATGTTCAGAGAAATAAATTAAGGATGAAAACATTGCGCTCGAAATTGGCACATCAAAACTTACTTTGCCCTAAATTTCTCATCTGTATTCCTTTTATCAGCTAAAATTATAGTAATCCTAACAAAAGTTGTTATTTGAATCCCCATGATTAAAAAAAAAATGGCCATAAATTTTACTTCAATATCTTTAAATCACCTGCATCGCTCTGTCATCTGTATGAAAATAAAAAGATTTTTGCTCTGTCTTGAAACCGTAATAAATAGAAAGGAGGCTGTGGATGCTGGTTCCAGCTTGCATTCAGGTAGCTGTAACAGAACCCAACATATAGCGTGGTTTAATCAAAGAGGATTTAATCCTTCTCTCACTGGAGTAAGCTCAGGGGTAGGCAGTCCGCGATTGGTCCAAGGGCTCCACAAGGACATCAGTGTCTCACTTCCTCTAATTCTTCTCTGTCGTCTTTGGCAGATGGCTTTTCTTTACATTGCTAACCCATGGGTACAAGAGAGCTTCTCCAGCTTCAGATCACCTTGCATTCCATGCAAGAAAAATAAGGAAATGCAAAGGGCAAAAAGATGAAAAAGGTTTACTGTTCCCTTTCAAAGCCTTTCCTGAAAGCAGCAGCTACTTACATCACAGTACCAGAGCTATGTCCCTCTTCGGTCATCCCCAGCTGCAGAAGGGGCTGGGCGATGCAAAGTTTCAGCTGGATGCTCTGCTTTCTTAAAGAACATAAGAATTTCTTTCAGAAATAAAGGAGAATGGATACTGGGTATACAACTACAGTGTCTACCCATACTCTTGAAAAATTGTAAACTCTTTCATTTGCCTCAGTGAAAATGATCATTAGAGTTTCTCATTGCTGGTTTTTAAAAAATTAATAATGGGGTATATTCGTTAAGAATCTTTTAGTTGCAAACTAAAACTGACAAGCTTAAGCAACAAAAGGGGGGAGAGGGATTGATAGATGTTCACTGGGTATTTCACAGAAGTGAACAAAAGTTGAATAATTTACTCTTATGAAGAAAAGGACTTAGGGATGCTTTAGGGATGTCTTGGACTTTTTCTCTACAAATCTGCCAATAACAGGTACAGACCACACAGTACATCTTACAAAATAGCACCCTAAAATTGCAAGGTGATAACTGCCAGCTAGTGTCATAGCTGGGTTTTTATTAGGTCATTGAATCATTCTAGAAGGCCAGTATTTTCTGAATGATAGGGTGTATGATGGTGTCCATTAATCCCTTGGTATCATCCCATTGCCTTGCCGCTTTTGCTGTGAAGTGAATTTGGAGGTAATATGTTTACTCTGACAGTGTATGTGACTTTCAGAAAACTCTCCACTATGAAGAGCATAGGTATACAGGGAAGAAAAAGGAGATCCAAACCCAGAGCATACGTGTCTATTCTGGCAGTAAAAATCTCTGATCTACTCACTGACAGCAGGGGCCCAATTTAGCTGATCTAATTACCGGGTACTTGAAAGAATCCTTGAGGTTTGGCGCCAAATTGTGGTTCAGGATTGGATGCTGTTGCTTCAAAAATTGAGCACCCAGGAATGATCCCAGCTAGGCAAGTCAGATCTAGTGAGGGGAAATTCATGCAGTAAAACCCAAAGAAAGCATAACATCTATCTCTGCCACCATGCCTGCTTTGTTCATAGTCCACTAATTAAATTCTGTACAGGTTAATAAAGGAAAATGACTGACATCTATGGGCCATCTGTCTACCTGATCACTAAGAATTTCTTCCGAAAGATGTACTGGGGATTGTTTTCATGCTCTAAGCTCATTCTGAGAGATCCAGACACCGGCCCAATCCCTAACCTTGTGGTCACTAACACTCCAGTCTTACTCTTCTCCGCCAAGGGCCAGACCATGGCTATGACCTAGAAATTAACATACATCCTGATTTTAAGCCAAATTCCCTTTCAGATAAAGTAAGCGCAAATTGTTATATTTGGAGTTCTGGCCACAAAGAGATTTAACTTTCTCTACTGCTTCAGGTTCACTCTTGTCTACATCTAACACTGAAGACTATTTCCAGTTTATGTCTGCACTTCAAAGAGAACCAAGTGAGTGCTTTATCTTTAGACAAGTGATCATAGGCAACTACCCATGAGGCCATTCATAGATATGGACTGAGAAAATCATGGCAGAATGAACAATGGGAGTGTATGTGACCTAATTGTGCCAGTAATTTGCGCCTTCGGATCTGGATTGATGATAGAGTATTACTAGTTATACTCAGCTTTGACGCTAGGTATATCAAATAACATTCATTGCTTATGAGTAGCTCAAAACCTACAACTATCCAAGGCCAGGTATTTTGTCTTTACCATAGTTCACTTAAGTAAGCTGGGAGTTCACTCTGAAAAGGAGGAGAGAAAGCTAGAAAGAAAAGCATGGCTCTGCTCTCAATCTCTAGAAATTACCACTAGATTGTCCCATCAGGGCTAATCAGGCTCCCTTGTTCACCTTGTAGCCGCTGGGTCATAGGGCTGAGTAAGGAGCAATGAGAACTTTGCTATGGGAAAGCTAAAAATGCCTCTCTCGCTCTGGGAGGTTTTCAGATACCAAGAAGTGAAAAACTCGCAAATCTTTTTCTCCCTTTTCCTGCCATGGTTCACTGTAGATAGAGTATTTCCTTTATTCACAGACTTCGGGCTTCACCAGCATGACTTGCTTTGATGAGTGGAATATGGGTAGATATGACAGTATTCCAGTTCCTTAAAAGAGACTTTAAAATGTGATGTGTCCTGTTAGAATGGTCATAACCAACAGGAAAAGTAATAACAAATGCTGGAGAGGATGTGGAGAAAAAGGAACCCTCATACACTGCTGGTGGGACTGCAAATTGGTACAGCCACTATGGAAAACAGTATGGAGTTGCCTCAAAAAAACTAAGAATTGATCTACCATAGGATCCAGCAATCCCTCTACTACGTATTTACCCCAAAGACTTGAAAACCCGTAGCTAAAAAGATATTTGCACACTAATGTTCATAGCAACATTATTCACAGTGGCCAGGACATGGAAGCAACCAAAGTGTCCTATGATAGATGACTGACTAAAGAAGCTGTGGGACATATATGCAATGGAATATTACTCAGCCATAAGAAGAGATGAAATACTGCCATTTGTGACAATATGGATGGGCCTCGAGATAATCATGCTAAGCAAAATAAGCCAGACAGAAAAAGTTAAAAATCACGTATCACTTATATGTGGGATATAAACTTCAAAGCAATAATGAACATGACAAACAAACAGAGACTCATGGTCATGGACAATGGACTAGTGGTTACCAGGGGGAGGGAAGAGGGGAGAAGAACGGGGGAGGGAAGGGGGGAAAAAAGTAAAAAAATAAAATGTTAAAAAAAGAAAGAGAAAAAAAAGTAAATGTGACATGTGCTTCAATTGCTCTCTTGCACTCAAGCCTTGTGAAAACATCCCAGTAGGTGGTGCTGTTTCTACTTTGGCCCTGGAATGAGCAGCCCCGTGGCCCAGATCTGAACCCTACCTTAGCCTGGATCACCCACCGCCTGCAGTGGCAATATGCAATGCAAGTGAAGAAGAAATAAATGCTTATTTTGTCAGCCACTGAAGTTCTTGAGATTATTTGTTATACAGCAACACTAGGGAAAGCAGACTAAAATGCCAAGTAGACAGGGCAGAGATGATGTATGACATGCTTCTTTCAAATGTGACTCTAAAGAGGACGACCATGGCATGTGTTGTCCTTCTCTGTCGTAGGAGACATCACGTATATTTCAACACACTCTAAATTATTCATACCATAGAGATATCATAGAATCAAACTCTAGAATTTTTTAAGTTATCTCCTACTCAATTAACCAAAGCATCTGAGGTACCTCTTGCTTCCTATACTCCCAGGCCCATCCCCTGGACATCAGCAATGTAATGAACCCATATAGTATCTACTCCTGAAGGCTTGCCTAGGCTGGCACACCGGTCTGCCAGCTGCCCTGAGTGTTACCTGCTAACGTCTCGCAGCTGCTGCAATTTTCTGCCCCATGGCTATGGACAGGAAGAGACACTGAGCAATTCCCTAATAGTTGGCTGTATATCACAGACTGCTAGTTATTCATTCCAGAATATTCAGGGGCGCCTCCCCTCAACACACGTACAGTCCAGTAACCAATTCCAAACACCTGACTTTGCACATTTACTGAGACTCTACCACCTGCTCCCTCTCCCCTGACCAATGACTGAAGTGGTTGAGATTATTAGGGTTGTTAGCAACAGAAAAGGACTCTGGCTGGCTTAATTAAAAACATTATTGGAAGAGTTTACAAATTAAACTAAGAGTTGAACAATGAAGATTTAAGAAGAAACCATGGAAGCTCCAGGAACACCCTCTCTCTATGGTGATGATCCTCATGTTTGTTTGCATATTAGAATCACATGACAGTTGCAAATCCCAATGGTGATACTCAGTCCATACCCTAAGTGAATTAAAATCAACATCCTTTGGACTGAGACCCAGATACCAATATCCTTTAAAATCCCAGAGGTGATTTCACCTGACATGTTTGAAACTTCAGCTGCATCAAAATCACCTGGAGGACTTCTTAAAACACGGATTGCTGGGCTCCATCCCCACAGTTTCTGATTTACATGAAATCAGGTAGAAATGATTTGCATTTAAAACGAGTTCCCATTGATGCTGAATCGGGATCTGGGGTGGAGCCTGAGATTCTTTATTCCTGACAAGCTTTCGTGTGATCTTGAGGCAGTGGATGCTCGAGCCACACTTAGGGTAGCAAAGTTCCAGAGTGGTGCTTCTGAAATCTGAGCAAGCATAAACATCACCGCAAACCTTGCGAAGACACCAATTCTTGGACTTCACTGCCAGATTCCGGTTCAGTAGCTCTGAGGTAAGGTTTGACATTTTCTATTTCAAAGTAGCTTTAAAAAGTAGCTGCCAGGCCATAGGCCACGCTTTTAATAGAACTGCTCTAGAGTAATAGTTTAGCACCAGGGGTGACTTTCCCTCTATGGGAACATTTGGCAAGATCTGGATAAATTTTTGATTGTCACCATGTGGCAGATGGAGACAGATAGGGAGGAGAGAGAGAGTACGCCTGGCATCTGGCATGTAGAAGCCAAGGATGCAGCTAAACACCCTACAGTGCAGAAGACAGCCCCCGCAGCAAATTATCCAGCCCGAGATGTCTATAGTGCCTGCGTGCAGAGACCTTGCCCTAGCAAATGGCTATTAACAAATCTCAGCTGCTGCTCCTCCCTCACTATTCATTCTGATGTTATAATTCCTATGAAAAAGAATAATGTTGTCCCAGTTTAAGTCAGGTGTTCACTGCTGGACCAATCAGCTATGTCATGGGGACAAGATTTGGCAGTACACACATGGCCACTGGACACCCAGCCCTCGGAGAGGAGTGATAGGAGGCAGACAATGAGCTATCACGCAGGTCGAGAGAAGCAGAGGAAGGTATAACTTTCGCCAAGATAACTGTGCTTGCTGCAGCAGGGGCCATTGGGCACCTGGCATCTCTTTTTGATGGATGACAGATGATTGAGTCTTCATGCGCACAGCGGTTGCTGGAGCCGCTGCTGTAACCCAAATGCTGTGACCCTCATTCCACACATTAAAGCCTAGGGCAGCTGCAGAGAGCTCCGTATATTCCATCCTTCCCATGTTTCCCTGAAATAAATCCCCATCTCGCAGGGAACTGAGCCTATTTCTTTCCTTGCAAACTGAAGTATGTACACACGTGCAGGACACACACACACACACGCAGCTCTCAGTGTTGATTCAGTGTGAGCTTTCAGTCTGTCCCCCATAGGAACAGGTGAAACACACAACTGGCTGAGGCTAAAAATGATTCTGCCCCAGTCTTTATCAGACGACCTCTCACTGTAGTCGTTCAATTCTATTTTAGCCACTAACCTCTTTGTTCTACCAAAGACTGACCTAGAGTTGTTCTGTCCTGAATGAGAGTAATAATATCTTCTATTCAGGATCTGATCTGAATACACACACACACATATACACATACTATATATGTATATATATGTGTATATGTATATGTGTGTGTGTATATATATGTGTGTATATATGTATGTGTGTGTATATGTATGTGTATATATGTGTATATATATACACATATATATACACACACATATATATAATTTATGTATAGAGAGAATGCATATATACATATATGTATAAACATACACACATATCTATTTTTAATCCACATCATTCTTATGAAGTAATATTGTTATCAGTGAAGAAAATTAATCTTAGGTTAGATAACTTGCCCAACGTCATATAATTTCAAAAGCAATAGAACTATTTCCCCTTTTTTCTCTCCTACTCTGGACTTTCCTCTACTTCTCAATCCCAAGAATGAGTCGTAATGTATCCCAACATCCTCGGTAGTTAAAACAGGTTAATAAGCTCTCACAGGGTTATCATGAAAAAACAAATTTAAACCAAAGTGGTAATTGAGATTGATCACACTTAATAGCATTTAATGTTTACTGAAGACAATTTTAACACATACCGAGGTACATAGCACCACTTAGTAATAGCAGAATCTTCATGTCAATCAACCTAAGTACACAGCACAATTGATTTTAGACCAGATGGTAAAGTAAACTAAGAATGAGAGAGCCATTTTCTCAACAAAGTTACCACATATGAATCTGTAACTGCAACTGGCTCCCCATAGATCACCCAAAAAACATGCTGTCAGATTGGCCCAGCTGGAATGAACCCTGATGTTAAAAAATGCACCAGGAATTTCCCAACGCTTTGTGGATTTCAGACCCTGCACTTCACCGGTTCTTACAACAGAGGGTAAAGGAGAAGAGCGTGCATGCGTCATGCCAGGTCCTCAGAAGGTTGTGACTCACTTAGACCATCAAAGCCATTGGCCAGACATCCTGTCATCCCCAGTGCTTTGTACGATGCCAAGTATTCTGCAGATGGTTCCCTGAGTGCTGCATAATAAGTGTCTAGTTTTCATGGGCTATTTGCAGTACAGTCATTCTTTATACTTATTCTATTAACTGCCATTGTCTCTGCTCTTGGTGAAAAACAGTATTACATGTGACAAGAGGAACACCAAGTTAAAAGACAGCTTCAGCAATAGCACTCCTTGCTCCCAGTCATTTCAAACTCTTACAGAATTTGACTAGAGCAAAGCATAAAAAATTTTAGCAGCTAGTCCTTTACGGTGGTTGCAGAATTTACAACCACCCCTCCACCTGCATCTCCTCTGAAATCCTGTGTGTGAGGGCTAATGTGACATAATTCGACTCTACTATATAATGTAATGGTGAAGAGGAATTTTCTGCTCGGAAGAGACCATCTCATTTCAATATGCTGTGACATCTTTTGGAAACCAATATCCTCTATAATGGGGAATGGCTGCAGATCAAGGGCAATCATTTCTGTGATTTATGAGCAGTGCAAGCAGATGTTTTTTTGAATATTTGGCCTTTTCCCAAAAACCTCATGCAAGCTAAGCTGTCGTATCTTATTGCATAAAAAGCCTTTGCTTCCAGGTAGGAGGATGGGGTGACTCAGATTTTGACTTTGTACTTGAAAACAGGAACAAAAGATGCTACTAACCTAAAGAAAGCCAAGGAACTATGTTTTATTTTCCCTATAGCTAGGAGCAATCATAACTACAGACCAAGCTGTGTCAGCCAGAAAAAGAGCCAGATACCTGGTCTGGAAGGTGAAGATGTCTCACTTTGCTGCGATTATTAGATTATCAATTTTCTCCCCTCAAGACCTGTGTGATTCACAGGGAACACTATTAGCCTGGCAAGAATTAATTACAGCCTGATAAAGGTGACCTTCCAGATAAAAGAGAAAAGCAAACTAATCTTTTGTGTGAAGCACCTGAGAAGTTAGGAGATATGGCTAGGATTATAAACAGGATCTTGAGAAATACTGTTTGATTAAAAAGAAGTATATTGAGTCATTTTAAATGGGAAGCCAGATGAGTAGAACCTTAGCCTGAGCCATGACAGGAAATTTTAATTATCCATATTGTTCAGTATTTTGAAATTTAAAGGTTTTCATTTCAATTTGGTTGATATTTTCACAGGTCAAAACAGTGGCAATTTTTTGAGGACTAAGGATTAACAGTAGGGAAAGAGTTATCACTTTATTTCATCTCAACATCAGAAGATTTGAGGATGTTGCATGTGTAAGTGAAAGAAGCCAGTCAGAGTAACTTGTAACAGGAAGCCATGAAAAGTAACTTTCTCTGCACTCAATAAATCCAATAATGTGTCATTAGCTTGAGATTCTATTTGTTCCTCTTTATGTTCTGGAGAATTAATATTGGGAAAATGTATAAAGTAGTCGAAATGAGTCTTTAATGATCCCACATTCTTCCCCGTAGCAATAAAAAAACACTCCCTCTCCAGTTTCTCAGTGCCAAGCTGTGCATCAACCTTCTATTTAAAACTGCGCATTGAGGAAAGGTTTTGCTCTTAGTAACAGGCCTCACAGTAAACCTAAATCACTTGATTACTGCAAAGGTTTTGATTTGGGGTTGAAATGAAAGCCTTTTGCAACTGTTCAAAAGATTTTGAGGGTGGGCAATAAGGAGGCTTGTTAAAGGGCCACAGTGAAAGCACACCCAGGGGCAAGTCTCCCTTCTGTGACAGATTTGGCCCCCAGAAGGTGCCAAACATTCCAGAAATGAATTATGAGGCCTCTGGCCCTCCCCAGCTGTGCACCTGAGACTATATTCGGCTCAGCTCACCTATTTTCTCTATAAACAGGCATTTAGAACTGATCTGTCCATTTTCACAGCTCCAAGGGGCAGAGAGCAGAATCCTCTTTAAGAATGCAGTCTGAGTATCCTTAGGAGGTCTTAGATTTTCAGTTTCATTAATATTCTTTTTTTCCCACAAATTTTGTTTTTATTCATTCACTTATGGAATCACTCATCACATACCAATTTAACAAACATTAATTGCTTGTCTGTAGTTCAGAGCACAGACTTGGGACCCCAGCTCAATACAGAATAGACATGCCCATGTATGTCTTCCTGAAGCATACATAAATTTATGTATCTGATTAACTTTATGTTATTTGGTTTTACCTTTAATAATTTATTCAGTTAATTGATTTATTTTTTCTTGTTTAATAAAAACATTAAAAACTATGAATTTGCCTCTGATTACAGCTTTGATAATATGTCATTAATATTCTTACATATTTTCCTTCATATTGTTTTTTCTAATAACTGATTTGAACTTCTCTTGAAGAGTTTACAGGAGGCTGGTTTGCATTAATGTTTGTTTCATCTTAAATGGTTGGAGATATTTTGCTTTCTTATTAATTTCTGGTTTATTTTGCATTAAGGCCAAAAAATGTATCCAATATAATTCTGGTTTCTAGAACTTATTATGGTTTCTTCATGAACTAATAGGAACTCAACATTTGTAAAATTTATTTATTTTTAATTTTTTAAATTTTTAAATTGTAGTTGACATTCAATATTATACTAGTTTTAGGTGTACAGTATAGTGATTAGCCATTTAGACAACTTACAAAGTGATAGCCTGGATAAATTGAGTACCCACCTGACACCATACATAGTTATAATTGACAATATTTCTTAAGCTGTATTTTACATCCTTGTGATTATTTTGTAATTGCCAATTTGTATTTCTTAATCCCTTAACCTTTATCACTCAGCCTCCAAAGTTAAGATTAAACCCCTAACCTTGATCACCCAGTCATCAAAATGTTCTCTGTATATATGAGTTTGTTTGTTCCTTTGACATTTTTTTAGATTCCACATATGAAAGAAATAATAGTGTATTTATCCTTTTTGTCTGAATTATTCTACTTAGCATAATACCCTCTAGTTCCATCTGTGTTGTGGCAAATGGCAAGATTTCATTCTTTTTTATGGCTGAGTAATATTCCGTTGTATATATGTACAACTTCTTCTTTCCATTTGTCTTTTGATTGGACCATTTAATTCACTTACATGTGAAGTAGTACTGATAGGTATGTAGTTATTGCTATTTTATTAATTTCTGATTGCTTTTGTAATTCTCTGTTACTTTATTTTCTTGCTCTCTTTTGAATGTTGAGACTTTCTGTAGCATTGTATTTGGATTCCTTTATCTTTATTTTTTATATGTTTGGCAGATTTTTGGTTTGAAATTACCATGCACTTCATATATACCAAGCTATGTTTATAGCACTCTATTTTAGGTTGATGGTTGCTTAAGTTCAAACACATTCTACAATCACTACCATTTTTACTCAGCTCCTCCATGTTTGTGCTTTTCATGATTATTTTTTATTTCTGTGTATGTGTGCATTTGTGCGTCTGTTAATTTACTGTTCTAAATACACATGATCTTCCTACTTTTGCCTTTTAACCTTTGTACTAGATTTAGTGTTGGTTAATCCACTACTTTCATTATGTGTTTGCCTTTGTCAGTGAGAATTTTTTTTCTTTGTGATATTTTCTTATTCATATCTTTATTTATTTTTTTCTTCTTAAAGAAGCCGCCTTAAATTTCTTGTAATACTGGTTTGGTGGTGATGAACTCCTTTAACATTTTCTTGTCTGGGAAGCTCTTTATCTGCCTTCCAATTCTTAATTATTGCTTTGCTGGGTAAAGTCATCTTGGTTGTAGGTCCTTGTTTTTCATCACTTTGAATATTTCGTGCCAATCCTTTCTGGCCTGCACAGTTTCTGTTGAGAAATTAGCTGAGAATCTTATGGGAGCTTCTTTGCAGATAATTAGATGCTTTTTTCTTGCTGCTTTTACAAGTCTCTCTTTGTCTGTAACCTTTGACGTTTTAATTATGATGTCTTAGTGGAGGCCTCTTTGGGTTTGTCTTGTTTGGGATTCTCTGTGTTTCCTTGGCTTGTATATCAATTTCCTTCACCAGGTTGAGGTAGTTTTTTGTCATTATTTTTTCAAATAATTTTCCAATTCCTTACTCTCTCTCTTCTCCTTCTGGGAGTCTATAGTGCAAATATTGATATGGTTGACTTTGTCCCAGGGGCCCCTTAAACTACCTTGTCTTTTTTTTTTTTTTTTTTGGATTCTTTTTTTCTCTTTGCTGTTCTCATTGGGTGTTTTCTGCTACTGATCTTTCAAATCATTGATTCGGTTCTCCGCTTCATCTAATCAACAATTAATTCATTCTAAGGCATTCTTTATTTCAGTTATTGCTCTCTTCATTTCGGATTGGTTCTTTTTTGTTTCCTGTCTTCACTTTTATGTTTCCTATCTCTTTGCTGAAGTTCTCGCTGAGATCATTGAGCATCCTTATAAGCAGTATATGAACTCAGCATCTGGTAGATTGCTTTTCTTTTCTTTCTTTCTTTCTTTTTTTTTCTTTTTTTTTTTTTAGTATTTTTCCCTGAAGTTATGTTTTTTCTTTCATTCAGGACATTTCATTCTTTTGTCTCCTCATTTTAGCCATCTCTCTGTGTTTGTTTCCATGTATTAGGTAGATCTGCTACATCTCTTGTCTTGACAGAGTGACCTTATGTAACAGGTGTTCTGTGGAGCCCAGTGGTACGGTCTCCCTGTTACACTGAGCCGGGTTCTCCAGGGGTGTCCGTTGTGTGGTTATGTGCTTTTCTGTTGTAGTTGAGCCTTGATTGCTGTTGACACATCAGTAGATGGGATTGACCCGAAGGCTAAGTGGCTGTGTGGACTGGATATGACTACTCAGGACAAGCTGTTGTGTGGCCGCTCGGATTCCACGGAGTAGGATTTTTTTTAGTGGGCATCTGGCGCCTGCCAAGTCCACTCTTTGGTGTGTCATTTATGGCATTAGTTGGCTGGCACTCTGTTGTGATCTGAAGCTGATCACTATGTGTGTTGGTTCTGGGACCTCTTGGGATGGGCTCTAGAATAGGCCAAGGTCAGCCACTGCCTGTGTCTGGTCTGGGGTCTCCTGTTAAGAACTAAAAAGTGATTTGCAGCTAGTAGCTACCCATGCTGGGCTTGGAGGCATCTGAGAGTGGTGATGTTGTGAACCAAGGCCAGCTGCCACTAGCTAGACTGAGGGGAACTTAGATAAAGGTAAAAGCCACACTGAGCCCCACTGCCACTTGTTTGGGGTTTGTAGACCTTTGAAAAATTTTAGGAAAGTCTGTAGCATGGACCCAGTTTAGCCACTTATGTAGATTAGTCTCTGAAAGAGGTTTGGGCCTGGCACAGGATTTGGGTGGGGCAGGGTCTCCAAGAATCACTAGGATGGGGCAAGAGTGGTATTAGCTAGGTTAACGGAGACTCAGATTTGTCACCTACCTATGCCTGAAGGCTGCATGGGGAAACGTTCAACAAAGGAACAGTGCCATCTGCTGGTCCTTCAGTCTGGGCGAGAGCTAGCTGCTCCTTCAGGTCTCACCTAACAATTCAATTCTAGGTTCAATTCTAGGTTCTCTGTTCTGTCCATTGATGTGTCTATCCCTCTGCCAATAATACACAGAATTGATTACTATAGAAATTGAGTAGACTGATTCCTCCTAATCCATGATTTTTTTGAATTGTTTTAACTATTCTCGTTCCTTTGACTTTAACCATTTAAATATGAGAATAACCTTGTATATATCCACAAAGAATATTTATGGGATTATGAAATGAATTGCATTAAACCTGTATATCAATTGTAGAAAATTGACATTCTTACTATGTGTATTTTTTCAATCCATGAACATAGTTTGTCCCTCCAGTTATTTAAATATTCTTTGATTTCTTTCATCAGCATTCTGTAGTTTTTAGTATCTATTTCTTGTGGGGGGAGGGTTGAGCAAATTTAAATGTTATTTTATATTTATGTTTCCTTTTCACATGTTTATTGCTGGTGTGCGTGTATGTATGTGTGTGTGTATATATATATATACAATTGATTTTTATATATCTGTTATATCTTGCACTCTACTGAAGTTATGTATTAGTTTTAAGAGTTTTTGTGTAGATGCTTTGGGATTTTTTTGTAGATAGTCATGTCATTTGAAAACAGGAGCAAGTTTATTTCTTCTTTTCTGATCTGTATGTTTTTTTTTTTTTCGTTCCTTTTCTTTCTTATTCTTCTAACAAGAATTTATGGCACTATGTTGACTAAAAGTAGTGAGGCAGATATTTTTACCTTGTTCTCAGTCTTAGGAAGAAACATTCAGACTTTCACCATTAAGTCAAATATTAGCTGTAGGGTTTTTATACATGATCTTTATCAGATTTAGGAAGTCCCTTTCTATTTCTATTTATTCTGAAAATCTTTGTAGTATATGTATATTGAATTACATCAAATGCATTTTGACATAATGGGTATTGAGTTAGGATAAATGATTTTTCTTCACTGCTTGTTATTAGCATGCGATTTTCTTCTCTAACCTGTTAATATTATGTTTTACATTGGTTGATTTTCAAATATTGAACCAGCCTTTCATTCTTGGTGTCAACCCCTTATCATGGTGTATAATTCTTTATATTTAGCAGAATACTATTTGCTAACATTTTTGTTAAGGATTTTGCATATAAATTTATGAGGGGTATTTTTCTGTAGTTATTTTTTTGTACTATCTTTGTCAGTTTGGGTGTGGTTTTTTGTTGTTATTGTTGTTTTTGTGTGTGTGTGTTAGAGTAATTAGTCTAATAAAATGGATTGGGATGTAATTTCTTCTTTTCTAGTTTCTGGAAGAGTTTGTGCACAATTGATGTTAATTCATCTTTAAATGTTTGGTAGAATTTATTAGTAAATTTTTCTTAGACCTTGGGGATTTCTATTTAGGGAGTTTTTTAAAATAATAGTTTCTGTGTCTTCTTGAAGTTAAGTATACAGTCATATATAATTATATTCCCTCTGATAAGTATTCTCTAGTTTAATAAGCAATAAGTAACCAGGAAAAATAATAAAACATGAGAGAATATATGTAATGAAAAGCAAATCTTCCTCTTATCCCAAATATCCACCCTCTTCCTATAATCAAACATTGTTTATAATTTCTTATTTTCTTCCAGAAATATCTTATGTAAATATAAGCATATAAATATGTTTTCTGTTTTAATACAGAAGGGATCATTTTATAGACCTAGCTTTTCTTACTTAACATAGACTTAAGATCATTTTATATTAACATCTAACATTCTGTTAATTCTAATGTATAACAATGACACTGTTCTCAAAATAGTACACAAGTAGCATTCACAATACATCTGTTTTACACATGTTTATAAACACTTCTCTACATGCATCATAGAATGACTATTACATTTATTCACTGAAATAACACCGTTCTCAAAGTAGTGAGCAAGTAGCACTGAATGAATTCATCATAATTCACTTATTCACTACCCCATGATGGATATTTAAGTTGTCAAATGTATTTAACTAGGAAAAATGTTTTTAAAAAGTATGTTCTTCCTTTGATTTTTGAATAACATTTTTTGGAGGGATTATAAATATTGTTTTTTCTATTTCTCTTTTTTCTTCTTTGCACATTCTTGAATAATAAGAGATATATCCAGATTTGGTGCTTCTCCAGAAACAAAATGACTTAATTTTCCTTTCCTCTTACCCCATTCACATTTTTACAGTGTCCCTCTTCCAAACACAAAATTTAGGTGCTTATTTATTTTATAGTCCCATTCAAGAAAATCTGAAGAAATAAACACCAAAATATTAATATTTATCTAAGAGATTGATTTAAGAGATTTTCATTTTTATCCATATGGCTTTTTGGTATTGCTTAATTCCTTTACAATGAAATATATTAATGTTATAAGAAAAAAAATTGCATTACCATTCAGCAACCAAAAATACAAGAGTAGAGGCTACTGAAGGTGAAAACTGACCCGGAAGAGGAATTTTGTCTCTATGGCGTTTTTTAAAGTGTGTGGAATCCGTTATGCTGGTGACACACTTTCTGTTGGCCCTAGCCCTCATAAAAAGAATAATGGACACTCTCAGATGCCAACCCGAAAAATGTTCCCCCTTCTTTACCATTAGCAAAACTCCAATGTTGTTTAGGCAGAAAATAAAGTATTTAACAGATAAAAGTTCAATGAAAGAACTGTTTCGAGTGGTTTGGGCAGAGTCCAAGGATCCATAACAGCAGAGAGCTAAAACTTACTCTAGATCTGAGAGAAAAGATGAACAAAAAGTTCTTGAATGTAAAGGAGTTATAGCTACAGGATAAAGCTCTCTGGCAGGAGCTGTGGCCTTCGATATAAAGAGAATGGAATTACCAAAACCTTGAAAGAGCTGGAGCCATGGAAGCAGAACTATCCAATAGGAGTTGCAGCCAATCACAATGCAAAGAGGAAGGAAGCTGGGGAAAAGAAATCCCCAGCCATTCTATTCTCCTGCCTTCAAATTCCCATCCATGTCTCCTGGTAGCAAGACTCAATGAGAAGTCAGATAGCACGGGAGCTCAGGTAATCTAGGCACAGAGGCTGGCCCCCTGAGGTATGGAACAGGTTGAGAATGGCTGTGAAATACACATCTTTTTTGAGAAGGGCAGTGAGACATACATCTTGTTTCACAACCCCTTTGGCCACCATTTTGTTCTGGCCATTGCTATGGCAACCAGCTGCAGGCAATAGCACCTTGGCTCAACTACATAGCATGTCTCTTTTGCTTCAGGAATCCATGAGACACCTATATGAGACTAGGCTGCTTACCCACTCTGAATTCTGCTCAAACTGTACATGAAAGGAAGTTGGTCGTCCCGGGGACAACTCTTGACCAATCAGGACTGGAAGCAAGTAGACAAATAAATTCTCTTCCATGTCTTGAGCAAAAATTCTAAAAGAGAATCTACACAGTTCTTCAAAGCGTTCTCAGCTAGATTGAACCCCAGTTGTCCATAACAGTAACTAACGCTCAATCTCAATAACTCCACTGTTGAATGAGCTTTATCAACTTCTCTATTTTCCTGGTTGGAGTCCCCTGACTCCTGTTCCCTGACTCATTTCCAAAAATAACTAACTTTATGTATCGCTTTTCTCAGGCTCTACTTTTAGGGGAAATCCAAAACAAAATAGAGAATGGGTAGCTCTGGAGGAGCGAAAGGAAAATAACCAAGCCATATATCCATCCTTCTCCAAAGTGATGAAAGGGTAAATAACTCTATTACAAAATGCAGATTTGGGGAGATTTTGATTAGCCTACAGTAATGATTTAACTCACTTTTATTTTTCTAAACAAGAAATGGGTTAAAAGGTGTGTGTGTGACCAGTTTGGGCCAATGATAAGTGTATTGGTATGCTTTACAGTGTAGGAGAAAATTGTGGCACTAAAAAGGCAGCTCTAAAAAACAGCCCGAAATGTGAGACTACTGCAAAATACGTGTTTCCACTGGGTTCAAAACATAACTCCAAGGGTGTAGGTAAAAATACACACACCATCAATTCAACAATAGTTTATCAAAGAGCTGGTGCCACAGTCACAGATAAGGGCTGGAGCCAGAACCCTGAGAAAGGAGGAAAGAGAAAGGGAAGCTGTGGTTGCTGCAAATGTCTAGCAGAGTTTGGGGGTGTCCAAGGTTTAGTGGTTTGTCAAATATGTGGTTTGATTCTTCCAGAGTTTAGAGGATGTGCACGCTCAGCTCTGATTACACAAGGTAAAGGTGATTGTATAAACCAGGGACTGCCAAACTTTTTTTTTTTTTTAAGAAAAAAGCCACATAGTAAATATTTAGGTCTTATAGGTCATTCAGTCTCTATAAAAGCAGCCATAGGAAATACATAAACAGGCATGGCCATGCTCGAATAATTTTTTTTTAATATTTTTTACAAAAAGACCTGGCCTGTTGGTTTTAGTCTGCTGACCCTTGTGTAAACTAAGAAACCCTTAGCTGTTACCTACTTTCTTCAAAATATAAAAGATTTCATCAGTAAATAAAATATTAGACTACATAGCAACTGTCTTCCAAAATTTTTATCTCCTCCAAGAATTCTAGCTTTCTATTTTTTTTAATTTTCAGAAAAAATTCAAATAAGCAAAATACAGTCTAATTGACCATATTTTAATTTATATATCTCACAAAACTCTTTGTATTTCATTCTGAAACTTCTACCCTCAGAAATAAAATTGAAAGCATAGGATCTGAAAATCTACCATGAAAGTCTATCAATTAAAAAAAAAAAAACATTAAGTAGAACTAAAGAAGAATACATTTGTTCAAATGCAATCACATAACTAAACCAAAAAGTAGTCACCTGGAGATAACCTTATGTTAAAAGATTTTCATGTTTTCTTGAGAGTCTCTCATGCTGAAATTTCTGAAAGCCCACTGGCTGCACACAGTGGCCGAATGCAACAGTGATTTAACAACCCCAGGCAAAAATTATATAACAAAGCAAGGATATGGAAGTATATTTCTTATTCAGTGGTAAGTAATCAGCAATTGCACAATTTAGAACTTGGTCAGGCCCCAGACGCTAATTGCAATACCTTGCAGAGCGTACTCAAGGTTTAATTTACATCAGATACAGTAGAGGCTTCCAGTACTAGGCACCGAACCCAATGTTGGAATGCTGTAGCTTTTCCTAAAGCAAAATAACACATGACCAACGTCATTGTTCAGGAGCACCACAGGTACCTCTGTGGGAGTTTTCTAACAAATTACTGACAAGAGTTGGCCCTGTTTAATCCATAATCATGAATGCCATCAGCGCCTATGGTTAGAGAACTATAAAGCCAAAGAATAGCACACGCTTGGGTCTTGTTCAGACTAAATTACTGCAGAAAAAGGGCCAAGTATCAAAGTAACTGGGATTGCATCTTTAGATAGTCCTTTCAAAATAGTTATTTTTTTTTGTCCTGAGAATTTAATGGAAAAATAAGCAATTGCTTGAAGTTAGGAATTTATTTTTTTTCTGATAAGCAAATGTTTAACTTTCCCATCAAGTAATGATTTTATTTTCTTATTAACACCTACAGTTTCTATCAAACAGTACAGATTTTTCTTTGGCATCTTCTTTAGATATTCTATAAACTAGTATATCATGTATAGACATTGATGTCAAGCAGCTTAGGGCTACAGAGCATAATTTAGTCAGATTTGAATTGATGTATAGAGAAATAAAACCACCAACCAAACACTCCAACGTATTAGCAATGGTGAACAAATGGCGGCAGTTACATGTGTATTTAGTGGGAGTGTGTGGAGCTAGACTCTCGCTTATTCTGTTTCACCACAAAAGACCTCCTGAGAGAGAGTGTTGTAAAAGAAGTCCAAGTGCAAGATGCGGTGAGCAAGGAGATAGATAAAGAATAACAGACATAACAGAGAGAAAGATTCCATTTAAAACATGCATGTTCTTAAATTAATGGGAACTGAAATAAATTTGCATAAGCAGATCATAGGAGAAATAATCTGATTATGAAAATTTACAGTGGTCCTAAAGAGACATGGTCAGGGTTATATTAAGGCTGCATTTAATAGATGAGACATTAGAGGTCAAAAGAAAGGCATTATACCTTTTATAGTTCTTTGCTAAAGATATCATGTACATTGATTTTATCCTCAAAGCAATCCCATGAAACAGATATATTATCCCCAATTTCCTTATGAGAAAGTAAAGAAATTGTTTCATCTAAGACAATTTAGCTGGTAGATGATAGAATAAAATTTAATTTAAAAATTCAGATTTCTTAGCTGCCTATCCATTTTATTTCCACTCTAAAAGGACAAAGCAGCAAGACACCACAGTATATGTACTCCTGGACTGGAGGGTGTAATAGCTTTCAAGGGCAGTCAAAAATGTTTCCCCAGGCTTTGCTAGTCATGGTTACCTGTAGGATCTCATTAATGGCGTCAACACAAATTTCACTAATCTTGTCTCTACCTACATTACATAAACTCTCAGCCTTTTGCAAACCCCTCCACGTGCTTCTTGGGAGTCTCAGGGATGTCTCACTAATTCTCAGGAGCTGTCCTCCCACAGTCTCCAGTCCTGTCCTTTCAGCAAGGCCCACTGCTTTGAAACCACTTGAGGACAGTGCCTCTCAGTGCCACTGCTACAGCTGTATTTTATGAGTACTGATGTCTGACCAAAATGGCCTAAATAAAATTCCCTCAGCTTGACTAAGTGTAGGAAAGCATCTTCTTGACTACCACTTGATCTCCCTTTTCTTAAAGCATTAACTTTAGAAAAACTTGCAATTGTAAATTCTTTCGCCATCCCTTTGAGATGTAAATTTTCTCCCAGCCTCTTGCCAGTTTTACAACCCAGTAATGACTTTCTCCAGGACTTTGAAATATAATCATTAAAGAAAGAGCATCCTCCTCTCCCTGTCTCTGTGGGAGGATAGGCGACTAAATTCCTTAAGTGCCAATTAGCAAACACAGATGGACTAATCATATCTACCAACCTTCCTGGTAATGTCCTCCAGTTCCTTTCCACTAACATTCCATGCTTTAAACTGTCCCATCTTTTGCCTCAGTGGATTTGAGTTCAATCTCTCTCCCTATTACAATAGTCTTAAATAGAATATTTCTTGCCTATTTAACTCTGTGCAGTGCAATTTTTAAGACCAAAAGTGCCACCACCAAAAATATATATATATCAGAGCAGTAAACTGACAGGGACTCAAAGAAATGTGCATAAAACACCCATCTCCCTGACTTGGGTCACACTTTGTAACTTGTACTAAAGCCAAAGCATTATCATTTTTCCATATTTCATGGAGCCTTTTATGCAGAGTTCCTCTACCTGCTGGCTGCTTTTCTTATAGTCTCAGATAGGTACAGTATGATGGGCAAACTCCATGCTAGCATTCAAATCTCAATTCTTTGATCAGGTACTGAAATGAAACAAACCACTTTCTTCATAAGTCCTACCCCACCATTATTTTAATCTCAATGAGCTTTTCATAGACCTACCCACCAAATGGAAATCATGCCCACACTTGTTTAAATTACACTTTAGTCTAAAACCAAGATCTCCATTTCACTTAGATGAGTGAAGTAGTGCAATTGGGGTGCTTGAAATTAGAACAAATCAGGGTGGGGAGAGAAATGAAGTGTTCTCTCTTTTTTTTTCTTTACCCTTTTTGCATTTTTGAAAGATCCAATTCAAAAGACTACTCATAGAATATATTTTAACACTCATGTGCTCAGACTGTGTACTGATTTTTCAATTTAACTTTAAATGCCAACCCAGCAATTTTACAGCCATTTTACTAAAAATAGTGATAATAAAAGGACTAGCAGTATGGGTAGAAAACAGAGAGAGCTGATCTTGATTCAGTATTAGAAAGAGCTATAACTACATAAATCCAGCACTCTAACCATTTTAAGAAAATGACTTTGCCTATGTTGGGATCTGGGTAGAGTCTGGAGATAGTACATTCAGGATGTTGTAGAGGGAATTGCTCCTAAGGTAGGACACTGGAATCACCCAAGGACTCTTCCAACTCTGATGATATTATGTAGTGGTGTTACTATTTGTAAAATACTATTCTTTCGGATTCCTTATGAGATTTTCTTAATAATAATATTAATATATATATATATACATATACATATACATATACATATACATATATATATATATATATTTGTTAATCAAATAGAAAATATCCCCAAATATAAAACAGTTCCTTCTGAAATGAGCACCTAATAGCAGAAAGTCATTTTTATCAACACATCAATGTCAGAGCAGGAAAGACAAAAGCATTGAATGGTGCATTTAAGTGGCTATTACTAGTTGCTATTATCTTTGCCCTTTGGCATCATGTGTGAATTGATTTAGTTATTCCTTAAGGCAATATCCATAAAATTAGGCATTGCTTACTCACAGCCCAATGACCTGAGTTCTTCAGAGACAGGGAAATTGTTCTTTCTCTTTTCCTTTCTTTCAAGCATTTATTAGAATACTTCTCAGAACCCTGTGCCAGATGTAGAACTACATGGAAGGCAGAATCCCCACTCGCAAACAGTCAACGCTATAAGAAAGAGGGATAGAGCTCTATACAGGAATCAGATGTGTCTCTTTCAGTTGATTTCCCCTGCTTCCAGGCTGGTGGGTGAGCAGCTGGGCTCAATCAAGGCTGAAACCAAGTCAGTTGGCCTGACATCTTAGTCATTGGCCCAGTTGGAGGTCATCCAATCCTGCTGGAACACAAAGCCATATAATATTAACAAGAAGAGACTACAGACTTTAGCACACCCTAGTCTTAGGTATAGGATGATCTAGGCTTGTGGGTAAGTCACCTGCTCCTTTCAAATCTTAAGATCTGATCCACATCTGCAAAATAAGAATAATACCACATACACTGATTACCATAAAATATTGTTGTAAAAATTAAAAGATAAAAACTCTATGTATGTATAATTTTAAAATTGTTTTTATATATATATATTTTAATAAATGAATAAAAAAGCCACAGCTATGCTAATCAGGGAAGTCCCAGATCATATGATTTTCATATGCCTGGTAACTGAGTCACAGAGAAAAAAGGTGACAGTCTAAGGCAGCATTTCCCAACAGGCTCCAGTAAAGCAGAGTAGAATTTATGAGATTCTAATTTCTTATCCTTTATCAATAATGTCCACTAGTAATCAAGACCCTAGATATATAATCTAAAGGATTTTCTTTGTGCTGAACACAAAATACTTCCTTTCCTATTCCAGCTTAGTATATAGTTAAAACTTTTGAATATATGCTTAACATGAAACGTATCCCCCACCCCTCATGATGCCATTGTTGTTTATAGGAGAATTTTTAATAATTTCTCTTTAAAAATTTATTTTAAAACATTTAATTCTAGTGGGATAGAATACTAAGAGTAATAGTGGGTTCTCCCCTTGGCAAAGCTGCTTCATTCTACTCTACTTTTATTTACCCCTCCAATTGTGTTACCGAAAAGAGTAAAATCCTATCATATAAGAAAAACATCTAAAGAATTTATCACATTACATGAACTGCTCTGCTCATCAAAACAAACGGAGAGCAGAGTTGTCTGTGGTTGTTGAAATCTAGCCTTCCTGGAACTGTGTCAAGGAGAATATAAACAGGCAGAACCTCATCCACTAAAAACCAGTATGTGCTCCTGGCTGGAATGAGGATCTCAGATTTTAAAACTTGCAGTAACTAATCAGAGCCACAGTATTCTGGTTCCAGTTAATAATAAAACAATATCTGACTATCTTTTTTTTCTGAAATGATAATGCTATTTTTTCTGAAGGTAGAGGAAAATACTTTAATAGCAAGGATAAAAAGATTGGATTTTTTTTCCCCTCAAAAATATGGCTCCCAAAGAGAACAATTCTGTTTCATTTTTTTTCCCCAGTTACTGTCTTCCTTTTACTTTTACTAACAACATTTTAGGTAAGCTTCTCTTTATCAAATTTTACTTTGAAAGACTCTGAGTTTAAATTCTGTTGGCGTTTCCTGCTGCTCTAGTCGAAGCACAGAGAATTATGGCCAAAGCATATCTTTAAAGTCAGTGTGTTGGCTTAGACACTGGCCAGCTTTCATACAAAGGTGTTTTATGAACATGAATCAAATGAATAGTATAATAAAAGCACATGCCTCTGGAAGTATCCATCTAATGCATTTTAGATGGAAAAATAATATCTAGTCTCTCACTTCTGAAACTATGGAAATAAAATTTAAAAAGGTTTGTACTTATCCAAGTCTACACATTCTCTTTTCCCTTCTTTTTTTAGGGAGCATTACTTATTTACAATGTGGGATAGACTGTGAAAGGCAACATCTTGTTTGCCAAATACTCTAAAAAATGGTGAAAACATAAACATTTATCACTGCTAGCCCCCACAATAGAAGTGTAACAATTTTAATATCGACATAAATCAAACAGAGGTAATAAGAAGCACACACAGAGACACAAAGGTTAAAAACAATGATGAAGGTCATTCTCAAAAGTTGTCCAAGACTATTTCTAAGTTCTTTTATGGTAAAAATAGTTGGTGAAAGTCTCTTAAATTCACTACAAGTAAATTGTTCAGGCACAGCTTTATTTGAAAAATCCTGGGTTTTTTTCCTATTTTTTTCAAATATTGCATCTCTGAATTTTTTAATTGAAATTTGAGCTATATAGGGTTTAAGAAAACATGTTAAATCACAAAAGAGATATTCTATAATATCTGTGCATAAATTAATAGCAGAAGGGTGAATTGGAGGAAATTTTGTTCCTATGCAGTCCTGATCAAGAGTAAAATCTAACAGTTTTCCCTTCTTCCAGTGCCTGGATCTTTAAGTGTCATGAAACCCATCCTCTATTTTTGAGGCTACGAATTTCTATCAAAAAAGCAAGTTCTAAAGGAGACAATGCAAATCTTAGAAAAGCTTTAGGCAGGCTCATTAGAAAGCTCTCTCTGCACCACCACCTAGTGCCCTCCAAATTGATGAGGATTCTTCACACAGACTAAATGAAGCTCGTGACATTGGCACAACGATATTCACTCAACTTCTCTCCATGTAGTATCCTCAGGAAGGACTTTTGTCTCCGGTCTCACCAACATCCTCCTGATTTGTTTTCCATTCAATTCTTCATTTCTCCACCTCCAACCTGACATAATTCTTTCCTTGGGAAAATTTCATTGCAAAAAAAGTAACTAAATATAGCAGAGCCAACTTTGGCCTATAATACCGTAACATACTTTGGGAGTGCTTTGCTTTCCCTGTCCTCATTGCTTCCCATCTCTTCTCCTCCTGTCTACCTAGAACACAGATGTGGGGCTGGAGCAACCATATTGTTACCATTAAATCACCAGGTAAATGAGAGCTAAACAAAGATAACGGAAGAAACAGAGCAGAAAGAATAGAGCCTGGGTATTGATATTATGAAACTGTGTGTGTGTGTGTGTGTGTGTGTGTGTGTGTGTGTGTGTGTGTAGTCTAAAAATAAAACTAAAGAAATTTTCCTAATCAATAACTTTTAGGAATTGTGCAACCTCAACATCTGTCTCTTCAAAATGAGAAAAGATATCAACTCTTGATGTTTACATTTTTCTAGGGAGTCATATGCCATGCTGTACTTGGCAGAGAGTTAAGATTTTTAACCTGATAGATCGTCTAATATAAATGGAGTCAGACACTTTGAGCAAGGGCTCAAATTACTAACAGCAATCTTATACCCCTCTAATTCCTAGAAAGAAGTAAGCATAAAAATGTACAGGAAAAAAACACCAGCACTGAATCTCCAATTTAAGTGTTTATGAACTTGAGAAATCACAATGGCACACCACTGTACTGTTTATCTTTCAATAAGTTCATTGCCTTGGAATGTGTTCTTCTATAACTCTTTCTATAAAAGAAAATCGTGTTTTCTCTCAAGGGAAAAGACTATAGCTTTACTTTCTCCATATGTCAAACACATAAGGGACCTGCTGGAATCTTATTAAACAATGTTGTGGTCATTTCCAAGAGGTTCCATATCATGCTTGAATAGTAAAATTTCCTTGTTGAAGAAAGCCATAATTAATCTATGGGGGGGGGGGGAAGGGGGCGTGGGTCAATTTTATGATGAGATTCCCAACACTCCCTTTTTATCTCATCAAGACATTTCCTACTGCTAATTATTATTATTCCTTTTTATGATAATTTTGCTTATCTATAGTGGTTTTTACTGTCTATTTTCTAGGGGTGAAAAAAGGAAATATAGCTTGTCCATCAAACTCCTCTCAACACTCCAGGCCTCTACCTCCTTCCACACTCACTCCTGAAGAGGAGGACCTCATTTAGAGCTCCACTGCTCCTTCTCATCACTCTTGCCTCCCTTGTGACACTGATGTGTGGTGGGTCTCTATATGCTAACTCCATAACCCTTTCGAGCTAACTGCTAATAAACTATTTAAGGGATTGGTGGGGGTGAAATTTATGGGTCTTTTTCAAATGTTTAATTAAATGTCTAATATACCACTTATCATCTTTCTACTTCCTCTTTTATTCTAAATCTGTGTTATCACCAAGACTTTGATTTACTGTGAATACCAAGCCTCACTAGCCTGTGATCATATTAGGTTACAACACGGCAATTGCTATGCACTCCCACTGGAACTCATCTACCCTCAAAGCATCTACCAGTTTCCTCTAAGGATTCTAAGTGCATTGTCACATGCCTCAAGCATTTCTCTCATGCTCCTTTCTCCTCGCTTTGTTGTTAAGCTTCAATGCACCAGCTCTGCTAGTAATGGCCTCTAGTGGCCTCCAGTGACGTTACTCCCACCTCAAGGTAGAGACATAGATCTCCAGTTTTCTGTTCTGTCCCAAACAATGAACATCCTTCTCCTAATTCCATACGACCTAATCAAACCCAGACTGAAACTTATAAAAAACAAACAAACAAACAAACAAACAAACAAACAAATAAAAAACCTCATGCAAAGCAAATTCTGAGACTGAAATTAGCTTTGTTCTTGAAAACAACATTCTTGGAAAAAAAGAAAGAAGGATTAGACATAAAAGAAGTTTGGATGTAATGTGGTTTCAGTGAAGACCTCAGTCAATCCTAAAGGATGTTCTGGATCTGGGATGACCCCTCAAAGTTGTCCATAGTTAGGGCAAGAAGATCAAGTCTTTATACAAATTCATCAACCAGTCACTGATACAGGTTTCCTCAGAAGGGACCATGACCCTGGGCTACATGATTCTCTTCAAATAAGACAATCTAAAAAGGAGTTGACAACTGAGAGTTGTCTGTCAGCAGCATGTCCCATGTTGGGGAAATAAAATTCTCAATCACAAAGAGTAATCCAGGCAGCAAATTACAACTTCCACACAAACATCTAGGTTTTAGATAAGAAATCTCATTATATATATATTTTTCTTTCTCAATGTAATACTGTAATCAGTTCTTCTTCCTGTGTTAGGTAACTTTATTTTTCTCTTCCTATAAATTCTACTGTCCTCTAAATCCAAATCCAATTCCACAAATGTCTCAACTAATATAGCACTAACATCTGCCCCAGTTGTTTCCTGAGTATATAATAATTATCGCAAAACATACTAAACAAAAAATATATAAATATTTTGAAAATTTGAAGACCTATAATCACTTTGTAGAGCTCTTAGAACAAAGTACATACTACAGAGATTCTTTATAATGCTATTCTAAGTTCTTCTCTAAATAATAGCTGTTATCAGTAGCAACAACCACACACACACACACACACACACACACACACAACACACAAAGCATATGGTAGCTATTAACTACCTGCAAATGCAAGTGTTTCATATGAAAAATATGTCATTAATATCTTAGAAAATTATTGAGAGAATTGAATGAAATTGAAGTCTCTTAAAAATATAATGTATACTAGAATATCCTATTCTAATAGCATTGTCCAAAACAATGCCAGAAAAAAAAAAACAACTAATTTTAGAACTTACTTATCTAAAAGTTTGTCAAAGTTTAGCTGCTATTTATTGGTTTTCCTAGATCTAAAAATATGTGTGGTAATATCCTGTTTCAATAATTTTTATAAAGAAGATTATATATTTCCTAAAATATCTTAAAACACAATTTGACTCATATTTCTCATTATGTGTTTAGGGTAATGAGATAATTAATGTATAATTAATATACTGGATATCAAAATGTCTTTATAACTATAATGAGTTTTGTGACCTTTTATCTCCATTAAACGTCATTTAAACATGCTAGCAACCTCTAATATAGAACTATTCATTATTCAGTCTCAGAGATTTGATAAATATAAAAGAAATAAATTAACTATTTTTACCTAGATAATTGGCCCATAACACATTTTTATAAATTTTTTTATTGAGGTATAACATATATACTTAAATGCAATTATCACACAAATCAAGATCTAGAGTATCATTGACAGGATTAAAATGAAAAATAGACAAATCCACAATTATAATTAATCCTGTCAATTTGTGTGTGTGTGTGGTGTGTGTGTGTGTGTATATATATATATATATATTATATATATATATATATATATCCTGTCAATTTGAAGTTATATTATTAAGTATATACAAGTTTAGTTGTTTGGGCTTCTTGTTGAATTGACGCTTTTTCATTGTGAAATATCTTTTTTATGTCAAGTAATATTTTTGTAGTAAAATCTTCTTTACCTGATATTATAGTCACATTAAATTTCTTTTTTTAATCATTTGTATGGTGCATGTTTCATCCTATTTTCAATCTGTGTCTATATTTAAAACTGATCTCTTTAGAGAGCATTTGGATTTTTAAATACATCTTTTTTTTAAATGGTGCTTAATTTATTTCTATGTAATACCTAATGTACTTACTTTAACAACATCTCGATAATTGTTTTTCTTTGCTCCACTTGGAATTTGTTTCTTTTAAAAATCTTTTCCTGCCTTCTTTACAATTAATCAAAAATTGGATTTACTTCTTTTTACTTCTTCTTTTAGCTTGTTTACATTTTTATTACTTTTTAGAAATTATCCTAGACATTACCATATTCATCTTTATCTTCATGTAGTCCTCCTATCATTTGTATTTCCATAACTTAGAAATAATACAATAAACCTATAACAGTTTAATTTAATTTATATTTCTCTTGACATTTATACCATTATAGTCATATATTTTATATTTACATATATTAAAAACTAGAAATATATTATTGTTGATTTAAATACCAAGGTCCTTTTATATTTACTCATATATTTACATTTTCCATTGTCCTTTATTTCTGCCTGTAATTTTGTACATTCATCTGGAATCACTTTCCTTTAGTATAAACAATTTCTTTCATAGTCTGCTTCTATTGGACAATTACTCTCAGATTTTATTTATATGAAAACTTTATTTCATTATTTTTCAAATAACTTTTTTATTTTGAATTATTTTAGATTTACCTAAAAGTTACAGAGATGCCACTGAGAATTTATGTCTAGTAATAATAGCCTATAACCTTCACCCATATTCTCTTAATGGTTAACATTTGACACAACATGGCACACCTCAGAACTAAAACACTAATATACTTTTAACTAAGCTTCAGTCTTTATTCATATTTTCCACTAATGTCCTTTTTCTGTTTTCAGATACAATCTGAGATAGTGCATAGCATGTAGCACCTTCATTTTTAAACGATATTTTTACTGTGTATAATATTCTGTATTGGTAATCATTTTCCTTTTCAGCTTTTTAAAGATGTCTTTCTGTTTTACGAATTCTACAGTTTCTACTAAAAAGTAATTAACTTTATTGCTACTACTTTAAAGACAGAGTGTTTAAAGGTAATATTTATTTTGCCTTTGGCTGATTTTAATCACTTTTTATACATTGATTTTCAGTTATTTATATGATTTTTCAAAAGAACTAAACTTGGAAGAAAAAAAAAAAACAACCAAACACAAAAAAGAAAAGAGAGAGAAATAGAGTGAAATGGTGGTTACCAGGGGCTGAGGGCAGGGGACTAGGAGAGAGATAGTGAAGTATACATACTTGCAAATAGCAGATAAATAAGGCCTAGATATATAACACACAGCACAGTAATTACAGACAACAAACTATATTATAAGCATTAAGTTTGCTAAGAGGCTATATCTTAATTGTTCTTAATACTAGAAAAAGTAATTATATGATGCAATAGAGGTCTTAGCTAATACTATAATGACAATCTTATTATAATTTAAATGTATCAAACCAATTTGTTATACGTCTTAAACTCACATATGTCAATTATATCTCAATTCTAAAAATATCCTGTTTTCCCACAGTGTGTCCCTTTGGTTAGACTAAAGTTGATCTTTCTGGACTTTCCTTGGGGAGACAATAGCAGGAAATCACAAACTCATCTAGAGAAGGCTCTTCCCTCTTTGGAATTTTATTTCACCTATTGTCTTTACTTACATAACAATTCAATATCTTTAAAAATATAATTTTATAATTTATCTTTTATTTTAAATTTGTTACAGTTGTTGCCTTCCCATCATCTATTACTTATAAGTAGAACTTCAATCCCATTACATTTAAACAAACAAACATATTCAATTACTTTAGATCCATGTAAAGAAACAGAATAGTAAATCATCTTAAAAGTAAGCCTTTTGCCTATAATGTTGAAAAAAAAAAGGAAAACAGTAGTGATACTCTAGACAATACAAAATCATTGGCATTACTCACCTACCTAAGTGTAAAGTGGCCAAGATATGGCCACTCTCTGGAACATGCCAGTCAGGAAGCAGAAGACTCATTTATGTTGGCACCATTTGTGTACATCTGGAATAAATATACATCCCAGTTTTCTCTGAATAGTCCCAATTTATAATTATTTTGTAACAACAAGCAGTGTTCCTTTTACTCACATATACATCACAGGTAAAATGATAAATTATGTGGTCCCACTTGAGTTTATATATATGGATATGGGGCATGAAGAAAAATAACATTCTGGTTTTCACTGTGAGGAGTCACTGCCATGCTTGTATGTCATTAGATCTTACTATCAACATACTAGTGTGTTGGGGTTTCTAAACTGTGGCCCTTTATCATTGCCAAAAACCAGAGCAAAATTAATGACTCATATTATAAGTATTTCTTAATACTACATACCTACAGCTTCAGAATTTTTTTTCATTATGTTCATACATATTCAGCTTTAAGAAAAGCACTAATAAAATTCACTGTTAATATAAGCTTATGCCCCTATGACTAAAATGTAGTTCATTCCTATTAAAATATTTTTATACTTGAGTATACTATTTATTGTTGTAAGACAGACATGTACTTTTTTCTTTAAGCATAATATAATAGATGAAAAACAGAGCCCGAAAACAACTTTGGATTTTTATCATTTTTATAGGTGGCATATAAAACAGGTTGCATTCAATTCTCCACAGAGTAAAGTTTGAAAATGAAGCTGAATTATTCGCAGATGATAAATTTTAGACCCTAAAACGTGCTTGGTACATTGGAGAAAGTCTTGGTTAAATCACTTGAGCCATCAAGTTTTTCTTAAAGTGTCTCGATATGTTCTTGACTGATACCATCTGTTATCTACTAAAAAAAATTATTTTCCTTTGGAAAGTATTCATCAAATTATAGGTGACATATTTGTTTGATAATATACTAGACCATCTGGTTCTATAAAAACATGTTGCTAAAAAATACTGCCATCCCATCTCAGCTACACTGTTGGTATTTTTCAGAAGCTCTTTTTGTTCCACTCCAAAAACAGAAACACATGATATTTTTGGCTCCTGGTTGAAGCAGCAAAGAAAAACATTTATAAAGAGATTTTTCTAAGCACCATGATATTGTACAACTATTCACTAAAAGAATAAGTAGGTTGCCGAAAGAATGGAGGTGAAGAAAGGGAGAAGGCATGGTGGGCTCAATGAATATTTCATGTTCTGAATAGAAAACACTAAAACAAAAAAGCTCCACAAAACGGTCCCTGCATATACAAACTTTGTAGAAGGCTCAGGTATGTTACCCTATTTTAATCACGAAAACCGAATTTTCAGTTTGTAGACATACTTCTATTCCTATTATCATCCTGCATCAGTAATATTAAAAGTTATTTTTCCTGCCCTAGGGGTGTTTTCTATTAAAATAATTGATGGGAAACCTCAGAATATAATCTCAGCTCTAATTTTCTGTTTGATTTAACTAAACTTGTTAAAGGCCAAATTTTCTACAACTATGAAATGAACTAGTTTCTCTCACCCCAATAAAGTTTATCTAAATCAGGCCAAATTTTCTTTTTAATGCCATGAACCAGAGCAATTGTTCTTAGACATTCATACTGTAAATTACTAAATTTGCCTTTACAAGTTATTTTTACAACACTCTAGTATCATATATCCTAATATAAAGATAGGAGTTATTTGACTGCTATTTTTTGAGACTAAATTCTGGCACTGGAAGCTTAGGAAAGTTCAATTGTCAAAGGGCCACTTTGGATGACATTCAGAGTGCATCAGAACATTGCCAACATAACATCTTAGAAGACAATCAGAAATCTGCAAAAATATGTGCTGATTTGAGGAATGGAGCAGTTAAGAAAACAAGTGCAAATACAGAGATCTCAGAATAAGTCCAAATGCATTTCAAAATCCCCCGTAAATGTCAGGCCCTTTGCATTCACTTCTATATTTGCAAAGAAATAGATCACTGGGAAAAAAAAAAAAAAAGAATGCTTAAATAACCCCCTACATTAAATGTTGCAGAAAAGTTTTTTCATGGTTGCTTCTAAAAATAATGTTACCCTTACAGAAAGGGGGGAAAGTCTCCAAAAAAGGGAACAACTGCATTTCAGTTAACAGCATCTTGGTGACTTAGATTTAAAAACAGAAGATAAACAGATAGGCATCAAGTTATCTTTAAGAAACTTTTCTATATTCAGACTGTACCATTATTCAAATAAAAAAATAATTTTAGTATATAAATATTTTAATTACTGACATGTAAATATTTTATTTGTATTTTATATAAAATTATAATATGTAATATTCCTAATCATAGTAATACTTTAAAAAATTAAATATTATCACAGTGTGAGATAAAATGCAAACAATATTTTTGTTCATGTATTATTCTAATTTATTTTCTGACAGGGAGCCCAATTAATTGGAAAAAACTTATATTTGTCTTATAGATCATATAGGTAATCATTAAGTATACTGAAATCTTAAGATTGCAGAGTTATATATGTATATAAAACTATATTGAGTTAAAATAATAAAAATATTATACATATTTCTTGTAAACTTCAAGCAATGTTACAAATTACCTAAACTCACATTTATATTATTTATATACTTATTTATATTATCTGAGTAAAATTTTAGTGATAAGTGTTTAATACTGGGTAGATTTATTGTTTTTCAATGTCAATTTAAATTGTAATTCTAAGACCTTTAATTAACTTCAAGACTTCAGGCTTAATTAACTTTAAGACCTAAGGCTTGGAAATGTTTAAGTAATTAAAATAAAAGAAACCTCTACTTGTAACCAAGGGGTTGGTCAATAGCATCAAACAAATATATTTGGCCACCATACAATGTTTTTTTACTTATGTACTCTTGTTTATTTGTAAACACATTTATTCTTCTTAATATTTATTTTAAGAGGATAAAATTAGTGGAGTGAAAATATTGTCTTAAAATATCTGCACAAAAATCTTTCTGTTTTCTTCATATTCTACCCAGATGGTAGACATTTTTTGCCTAACCACTACCTGTTTGTACTGTTTAAAAAGTTTATTGACCCTTGAGCCACTTTAGCATGTTTCATAACTAAACAGTTAAAGGGAAACAAACAGAAAAATAAGAGATTTCTCACTTCTATAAAACTAACATCCCTTTGGTAGTTATAATCTATTATTATGATTAATAACATAGCCAACACTATGGCTATCCCTTGTTCTTGAACACCTGTAATTTTATGCAGTGACCATTTTATTATTCATCTTTTCCAGATAAGTCCCCAAATTCCAAATAATAAAACTGACCAGATTTTTTTTTTTTAATAATTGAACCATCTCTGGTATTCCTTTGAAGCACAGACTTTCCCTACTGTAACAGAGTATTGAGCCTTGGCCAGGAAGAATACTAGCAATAGTGAGTTAAGATAGATGTGCTTCATATTTTCTTAGTTAAATGAAAAAGAGAAGCTAACCAAATCTAGGTTAATCTCATTTGGGAAAAATGTAATTAATATTAATATAATTTAATGATTGTATAACCTTTGAGGATGGATAGATGGACACTCATGTTTTTAAACATGGCTGACATAGTGACACCCAACAAATTCACTTCTAAGAAAACTTTTTCCTTGGTTTAAAATACCTGAATCAAGGCCTCTGTTTCTTGCCAAAATGGAGAAACAAAAACTGGATTTTCTCCCCCACCAGAAACAAACAAAAGATATGTAAAAAATATGAAGGATTTTGAAGATATTGGATATCAGGCAACAAAGGACAATGATTCATGAGATGGAAAATAAATGATGTGAACTCCATGATTTGCCCAGCCAACTGCTTTGTTAGTTTCCAGGCTATGGCACAGAAGGGAGAACCAATACTGAGCAAATTGAATACCTTAGAATTTTTTGAAGTGCAAAGTACCAAAGTTCACTCAAGAAGAAATAGATAACCTAGGTAGCCCTATATCTATTAAATATATTAAATTTTTAGTTAAAAATCTTCTGACAAAGAAAACTCCCAGCCAAGTTGGCTTCATCTAGAAAGAAATAGTATAAATTCTTCAGTAACTCTTTCAGAAAATTGAAAAAGAGAGAACACTTCCAAAATTATTTTTTTAAAAAGAGCATTACCATGATAAGGATATTCAAGAAGAGAAGACCACAGATTAGTATCCCTAAAGAACATAGATTCAAAAATTCAAAACAAAATTTTAGCAAACCAAGTCCAACTATATATAAAATATACAATATAGCATGAATAAGTGATGTCAATTTCAGGAATGTGAGATTGATTTATCATTTAAAAATCAACCAATGTAATTTACTGTATTAAACAACTAAAAAAGAAAAACCATATGCTATATCAATAAATGCAAGAAAAGCATTTGACAAAATCCAACATCATTTCCTGATAAAAACTTACTAAAAAACTAAGAATAGAAATTAAATTCCTTAGCTTGATAAAGGACATGTATGAAAAACCTACAGGTAACATTATATTTAATGGTGAATGTTTTCACCTTATTAGGAACAAGACACGGATGTCTGTTCTCACCATTTCTATTCAGCGTTGTGCCAGAGGTTTCAGCCAGAACAATAAGGCAAGAGCAAAAAGAACTCCATGTTGGAGAAGAAGAAGTAAAATGATTGGTATTCACAGATAATATAATTGTCTCTGTAAGAAATGCAAAGGAATTTACAAAAACAACAACAACAACAACAACAGAGTTTACGAATTCTTAATGCAAGGACTATAAATGTAACTAGTGAATTCTCAAAAGGATTTAAATACAATGCCTCTAATATTTGGAAGTCAGGAATGAGTTTTAAATGGGTGAACTCAGAAAAAAATATCACAACTGTTTTAGTTAAAAATATTAGAGTAAAGTTTACTTATTCTAACCACAAAGTATTTGTAAATCATCAAATCACTGATGGTACTTATGATGATTCTATAAAAATAACATATATGTGGATTGACCTTGTTGTAAAACTATTTGTAAAACAGGTAAAATATTATGCACAGTGCCTTTATGGATTTCCTGTACTGCTCATGGCAATGTAATTGTTTGCATAGTTTCATATAATTGATAAACCAAATTTATAATCATCGCTGTAACAGAAATGTCACCCATAAAGGCAAAGCTCATTTAATTAAGTATGACAAGCCCACCCTAAAGGAATTAAGACTGCATTTTATATATGTAACTTGGTCTGGTACCTACTCTATGACAAATACAGTTTCAGCCCTACAGGGATATGTAGAACACCACTCCCTGAAGGCCAGATACAGTGACAAATTTTGCATTCTTAAAGATAAAAAAGAATAGCCCTGTGTGTTTTAGAGATGGTGGGTAATCCTAGAAGAAAACAGGCGCTTTCTGATTGGTCTTTTTCCTCAGTGTAGATAAGATGACAAAAACAATCACAAGGAAGGAAGGGAGGGAAGGAGGGAGGGAAGAAGAGTGAAAGGATGGATGGATGGATGGAAAGAAGGAAGGAAGGAAGGAAGGAAGGAAGGAAGGAAGGAAGGAAGGAAGGAAGGAAGGAAGGAAATAAGGAAGAAGAAGAAATAAAAATTAAGAAAAAAAAAGGGGGAAGTGGAAAGTAGAAGACCAAGGAGAGGAAAGAGGATAAGAAAGAGTTGAGGGAAAATAGGTAAATAAGGAAGAGAGAGAGAGGAGAACAAAAGAGAGTGAATGGCGGGGAGGAGAGAAAAGAAGATTCTAGGACGACAATGCAGCCCTTTTTTATTTAATCTCCTAGAAGAAGTTAATTGTCTTTCCTTAGTATGGAATAACTCTAGTTTTATTAAGTAAACAGCAAGGGTGTTAATCAACACCTTTAATTTAACTTAGGTAAATAAAGTAGGCCATGTTGAAAAGAACGTAGATAAAATAAAAGTTTTAGTCCACAGACTATATAAAACAGCTAATACTGATTCTGAGCTGCCATAGATTTTTGTTTGAAAATATTCCTTTTATATAGGCAAAGGAATATCAATGTAAAGTGAAACATTCTGGATGACCTGGTGAGTATGACTTCATGTATGTAGCATAAATTAGGCTTATGTCTAATTTTTGCCATTTAATAAAAAAATGTTAAAGTGATTGACTGAACAAAAAATTCAATAAGTGATCTCAGCACAAGTATACAATGAGATCTGTTTATTAAATTATACAGACTGTCTAAAGAAGGACTTTAAATTAAAAACTACCCCAAATTTGATCAGAGACAGAATATTTTGTGATACAATACTCAATGTCATCCCCTCAAAAAAATTGGTATTCCTGATGAACTATTTAAGCAATTTCTGATAGATGTTAATCCGATTGAAACCTCTTCAAAGAAACTAGTATTCCACCCAATCCGACTGACTGTCAGTAGACCTTAAACTAAATTTTTTTTAATCTCACTACTTTTTCCCCCAAAATGTCTTTACCAAGAGGGAAATCCTTGAAATAGCCTGCTATTTTATGTCTGTAAAATCCTTAAAATGGATTCATAATTAATTTCTCAATATCATTTAAGAGCATTTTGTGCAAAAGAAACAGGAAATTGTAAAATTTTAACATACTTTTAAAGGCAACAATGTTAAAAATAAATTGCATTGTTGTGACTTAAGAAAATACATATCAAAATAATCATTACATTGGTCACCAGTTTGAAGGAAAGATAAGTCCAAGATTGTCAGTAACAACATGTTGTGTGACATGACAACCACCCCTGAGACATATATCTAAACAGGAAGAATAAAAATGATGAATAATTCTTGGTTAATAGAGGAAATTAAGAAAACTGGCTGGTGTTTAAGTTAAAGATTAGAATATTCTAAAGCAACTGCATATGTTACAGAAATTAGGAAATGGCTGTGCGTGCTCCAGGGAAAGCTACAGACTCAGAAAACATCTTAGAAGACCTTAAGTACACACCTTAGGCTGATGTTTTTCTCAAGTTTCATATCTCTGATGGAAATAAATCATTTCTGTATATCTACTTATAGTCATTCTATTTATAAAATGATGAAAAATATTTTTAAAATAAATTTATACTCACTAGTCAGCATAATACAATGACCGAAGTAGATTTTAACTTACCAATAACCTGAAGATTACAATTGTGAAGAGGTTGAATTGTCAAGCACGGAGCAAAGGATGAATATGAAATGAAAACAGAAATTATTCTTTTGTGTGTATATAAAATGCCTTTATTACTATGTCCGATTCTCGAATAATTCATGCTGAATAAATATAATGTAGAAACCAAATTCCACAAACAGCAAATAGTAACAAAAAACTGAAACTATTTTTTGTCATTATGTGAATCTACAATTTTCAGGTTTAACAGATTCAGTAAGTATTGGGCAAGCTGAATAGTTCTGAGAATGCTGTGCACATTTGCCAAACAATCAAAACACTTCCAACAGAGAGGGAAAAAGAAAAGCAGATCTATTGAAAAACATTTTTATGACATAGAACCATTGAATTAAGTGACTTTCAAATAAAGGTGTGAACCTTACAGTAAATCCGAGTTACATTTAGAATGAAGCAAAGATTTACATGAAAGAACTACCTATAAGTGTAAGAGCATTCAGATGAGAGAAATGTGCTCAGTGAAGTAGAGAACCCCGAATGCTTTGCAATAACATTGCTGTCTATTCCTCCAGCATGATGACTTCAAAAGAGGCTACAGAAAGAAATGAACACAGAATAAATACTGATCAAGCGATAAAAGAGCAGAATGAAAGTGAGTTCCCATTACAAATCTAAGTCTAGATAGCATTCTGTATGGATCATCCAGAGATGATGAAGTCACAGAATGCCAAAACCTGAGTCTCGTCTATTACCACATTTCTTCTCCAGATATTGTCTGATGACAGTCCATCTACCCAGTTACCCAAACACAAACCTGAGTCATCTTTGAGTCTTCAGTCTTTCCCATTTCCTCCATCTTTTACCTCCTCTGCTAGTATCTGGACACTTCTTTTAATATGTATGTTAATGATATGAGTCAGAGCCTCATCAATCTCTTGCCTAGGTCACTATAATGATGTCTCAATTGATCTTCATGTCTCCAGTGTTTCTCCTTTCAATCTATTCTCCACATTGCTGCCAAAGTAATCATTCTAAAATGCAAATCTGATCACATCGCTTCCTTGATAAATATCCTCCAAAAGCTCCCTAGTTCAAAGGGAAAATTCAGACTCCTTAGCATGACATAAAAGGCCCTTGATAGGGACTAACCTCTTCCCTACCCATTCCTTCCCTAGCTCCCCTACTCATCCTCCAGACAAATCAGAATTATCTCCTTTGAATATTCATTTATGATACCTTTTTCTGAAACAGGTTTCCTAATATATCATAGCACCTAACAATGCTCTTTTATCTTAATTTATCTTAATTTGCTGCAATTGACTAACCATGTCTCTTTATCCCTCCTATTTTATGAGCAACTTAAGGAAAGAAGCCATTGTCCTTCATTTTTGTATCCCCGGCAAGTAAAGTATTTGGGGGGGGTGGGGGTGGGGGGAGGTATTAGGAAAGAAAAAAGAAAGGAGGGGATACCTAGATGACTCTAAGAACTTTTTAGCTCTAAAATTCTGTCTCCATGATTCCACTTATTTGGCCCAGGCCTTCATGTCAGACACATATAATCTACAGCAGTGAGGAGTAACCTATCAAAACCAATAAGCTATTCTGTTCTCCAATCCCAAGAGAAATCATTCCCTTTAACTCAGCACAGAAAGGCAGCAGGAAGCTTTAAGATGAGAGAAACTTTTAGTAGCATAAATTCATAGGATAACCAAAAGAAACAGACCCCCAGGCGGAATGCTAGGGGACTGATTTTTATTTCTAAATCCACAGTGCATGTAGGAGCAAGCATTGCCTCGCCCTCCCACACTGCAGAAAGTCATCGAAGCCAATGCAACAAGAGGTGACCCCTTTCCACACACTAGAGGGCACTCTTGGAGCAGCAGTCGGTGTTTTCAGGCTTGTAAAGTTTCCTTCCTTTGTCCAAATTTTTTCCCCCTTCATGTCAAGTTAAAGCGTATTTTTCCCTTATTCCTGACTCCCCTAGGCAGACTTAGCTGTGCACTCCTCTGTGGTGCATCCATCACTCTTCTACAAAATACGTCACACTGTTGTTATTGTTGGTATTTAAGTGTTTGGAGGCAATTTTCCATGGGGCTCTATATTTCTGCCCATTTGAGCGAGACATTGATAGCTTTTCAAGGATATTTGGATGGCAAACTTCCTTAGAAGAGAGAGAGTACCTCCCTTCAATGGGGAAGAAGATTGTTTTTTTCCTAATCTATATTGATAAAGATAACATGTGTTAGCAAGGTGAAGGGTAGGCAAGTTGGCTAGCAGACTCCTTCATACAACTGGGAGCTTCATAAACTTAGCATTCCTCAGCTGTGATATCACAGCTGAGGTACAAACCTACTTGTATACATATCTACCTGGCTCACTTTATCTCACCACCTCAGAACTTGGTGGAAGTGTGGAAAGAATTCATAAAAACATGAAGTCCATGCTGCCTGCTATGCCATGAATAATGAAGTCTTTTTCTCTGACCCAGAATCTCACGTCCGTACAGTAAAATCTCAGACCCTTTTTGAGTTCCTGATAATGTGGTGTGTGTATGTGTGTGTGTTTAACTTATTTAGTTTCTTCTGACCAGGAACTCAAGAGTAAGGATCTAATTAATCCAGGTAGCTCTAAAACTTAACCTAATTAAAATTAAAATAGATATTAGCTGAATAAAAACATAGTGAGTAGTTAAGAAGAGGACAAGGGCTCAGAAAAAACACACATAATTTACAGATCTTTTTACTACTTAAATTCATACTGCTTTTCACTAGGTTAAATTAGTGCTATTGTTCTCAATTAGAAAAAAAAAACTAGACTGCTGTCCACATATATTCTTTAAATGATAATTATGACCTTGACCCCCTCTCACGCTGTCATTCTATCCTCATACCATAAATTTTGGGGCATACTTTAGCAAAATGAATATATTAATTCTAAGTACCCAAAATGTATAAAAATTTACAAAGAGTTTTGCTTGAATAAAAATCTGTGCTTAGATGTAATCAGTGATAGAAATGTAATGTCATTCCTTCCCAATGTCTTGGCTCAGAGGAAGTAGGGAAAAACCCTTCCTCAACATCTACATCTATATTTATCATCTCTCTATATCTCTGTAGAGTCACAAACTATAGAGAGCAATTGGAATCTCATGGAAGTTAAAGAACTTGGGCCTTGACTCTTCTCCCCATTCACCAACCAACCATCAAAATTAAAGTTTGAAATACAAAATCATGTTTGTTTTGTTTTGTTTTGCTTTTGTTTTTTGTTTTTTCATTTTTTTCAGTAAAGAACAATGAGAGCTTCTGACTAAAAATGTAACATGAAAAGAAAGAGTTTGGGCCTGTGTTCCAGATGGAATATTGCTTCTGGATTCTGGTTTTGGTTAACTTTGGAACTCAACTTTATTTGATCACAATTGCACTATAGGCATATGTGGAGAAATGCCTCTCTGTATGTGCATTCAAAGAGTTAAAGCAACATAGCTAATAAATATTGGGGTATGAGTTGTTGTAAGTCTCTCCCTTCTTAGTGTCATACTAAAGAAATAATGTTCTCATTCCCACTGAGAGGAAAACTCATGGCTGTACAAAGTATCCAAAGAAGTGAAAGATTCAGAGTTGATAGCAATGGATTCAGCAAGTGAAACTTAAAAAACAGGAGGAATAGAAAATTTAACTGTGCCATATCTCTGTGTATCTCCTGGGGTCCTTGAGGCTGCTCTCATTTACTTAAGGAGATTGAGTTCCAATGAGCCTGAAGGCACCTGATTGATGGAATGCACCTGATAGATAAAGTTATCCAGACAGAGCCTCAATGGGGTCCAGACAAAAGGTCTGAATTTCTATTTCTTCTAAGATAACTGATTCATGGGCATGTGTAAGCATCCCTGGAGAGCCTTAGAAAAGTTTGGGAAAGGAAAGCTTGCTAGTAAACTGGGAGAGGCTTTAAAGACATTGAAATTTTGTCGTAAATACAAACGCAATTTTATTTTATCCACAAGCTTGTGAGCACAGGGACATTTGGTAACAAAAATATGAGAGTACAAAAGATAAATTTCAAAGGAAAAGTTTACAGCTTGTCCTCTGCAAGACAGACTATCTATGATGCTCTTTCATCACAGTTAGTTAAATGAGGGCTCTGGCAGTGCAGTGACTCAGAGATAACAAAATAAAGTCGTAACATCAATATCCTCAAACGTTTGGGATATATTTGAGAACATAAATATTAAATGTTGAAAAAGGGATTCAACCTGCCCTTCAAGTCCAGCCAGCTGGCTTTCCTCCATCATGCAGTGTCCTCTAAGGTTACCAAAAAGAAAAAACAAAATTCTCAAGGAGCAGTAGACTGCAGTATTTTGTAAAGAGATAATGAGTAAGTGGTTTTATGGTTACTGTTTTATTTAATTTTTATAAATAGAAGATTTAATTGTGCTGACTCTCTCTGACAGATAGATACCTCATCTGAGGCCAGATATTGCAGTATGAAGCTCTGAGTACTGCTACCCAAATAAGGCCTTCTAGCATCTGTCCATTGCTGCCATCGATAGATAGATTTCAGCAACTCGTTTCTTTGAAGAAAGGCCTTGTTGACATTCAAGGCCTATTGGTTGATAATGCATTGAACTAACTTTGTTTATTACTCTTTTCAACAGGTCGGCAAAGGAGATCCATTTGGAATAATAAAAAATGTGACGAAAAGTTAAGAACATGACCTATAATTTCAGTGCTACCCAAGATGCCCATAAAGGAGAAAGGAGAGAACAGCAAAGAGGGAGGTAAGACAGCTCCAGGGGCAAATGTCACAGACTTTACCTGTAACCTGATAATAAGAGCCATGTTAAAATCTACATGCCTTTCTGAAGTATGGAAGTTTCTACTTTTTCTTAGAAGTGAATCTCTCAAAATTATGTTAAATGACAGTCACTTAGGAGACTCTTTGAACCCTACTTGGCTGTACACTATTTGATAGAAGTTCAATATCATCTTAACTTAATATGCTAAAATGAAAATCCCACCAAGAAGTAAAAGGTTGGTAGAGAGAAGTAAATACTCCCTTAGCATGTATGATTAACACCTCTGACTATTTTTCTTAAATTCGAAGAGCTATTATTAGAAAATTGTAGCACTGTGCGGTTGAGTATGGCAGATGGCATATAGGAGTGAGTGGTGTGCAATTTACAGTAAACAAATTCTTTATCTTTGACGGATCATGGGGAGAACTAAAACGGTCTCCAATTCAATCAGGGAATATGCTAGAAAATACTGACATACAGATTCACTAATTATAGTGAAGTGTGTTAAAAAGCTACAATTATCCCAATGGATGGAACCTTTTCCCATGAAGATTAGAAAAAACAACCAAGCATCATGGGCTGACAGCAGGATACCATTTGTAAATGTGCCCCCAGATTGGTTGACACCTGTTCAGAAAAGAGATTCAAGTCTTCAGGGCCTTTCACTTGGTCCCTTTCAAGATAGGTGTACTTCTTAATAGTATGTGTGAGTATGATTTCGTCAGCTATTTTGTATCAAATATACAAGAAAAAACTGTAGCTAACTTTCCTTTTTGTCTTAAAAAAGATCAGTGGAGAGTGATTCATTCCTACAATGCTCATTAGATTGGTTATCATCAAAATGATGTTTTAAATATTCCAGAGTTTGACTTCCACTACTACAAAAAGGGGGAAGGGAACATAACAAACAATTCTGAAATGCGTTTTTTCAAAAATAATTGTTTGATCACGTATTAAACGGTGGCCATTAAAATTGATCAGACTGTAAAATAAAGATGCAAAAATATAAAATCATGTAATACATAGGAACCACCCAAATGCTCTAGAGTGTGTCCTATATCATAGCATTCCATGGGGTTTACCAACGGCTTGGAACATATGAATGCACACGGAGGCACAATGCGATGCTCTTAAATGATGCCATGTGGAACTTTGATCCAAAGGGATGAGGTCACTCACTACTTTGGAGGAAAAGTTGATTTGATTGAATAATCCCTTATATTCAATGGTAAAATATTAGGATGTATAAAAGAACACATAGGATTTGAAGGGAGTGCCTTATCAAATATCCCCCAGCTATCTGGAGGTCTGGGAAATTTTACTGGGTTTGTATCATTTGTGTGTGCGTGTTTATTACTTGTAACATACCAATTACCCAAGAAAGCTCAGGCTAGAATTTCACTCTGCAACTGGTGTCTGGTGTGCCTGTTGTACTGTGAATGACAAAGTAACCTTGGGTATGCTGCGGGAGGGGAGGTGGTGTAAGACTTCAGATGCTGTCCCAGAATTGTAGCACCCCTCACTTCTAAGATGAGAAACTGATTTCTCATTCTAGCTGGGAAGAGGAGACTCCCCTTTCCTCAGGAAAATATAACAAAGTGCCATCTAAAAGACTCATCTATCTCTAAGGAGGGATTTGGAGCTGCTTGACCCGACTTATTATTTATCATGTCACTGACTACAGGGTTTTTCTCCTGAGCGGGTACATGCCTTTATGTTGGGAATTATATTATGGTCAATGTTTCTAAACCTGGGACAGATATATAAAGAGATAGCCACCAAATGGGCCTCAGGGTCATATTATTTTAAAAGATTCCCATTATATAGGAAGTGATAGAGAAATAAAATTGAACTTGCAGCTCTATTTGATGGTATTTTGTTTTTGGAATTTCTTTTTGCTGTTACATATTCTCATTGAATATCATCTGGTGAGCTCTAATAGACCATGTTTCTAGATATAATTTGGGAGGAGAAATAGAATTAAGTGACCTCTAAGCATTAGGCAGAGCAAGGTCCTGGAATTAGTTTAGATAACATACCATCCTCACTTATTTTTAGAGCCTTCTAAATCAAAGTCTGCATTGTTGACCCATGGTACCAGAAATCTGCACAGCAAAGGCCTATTGGAATTAAGAGAATGTCTTCATGAGGGTCAGAGTACTATCTAGGTAAGGGATGATCTCCCCATAGTCACATCCATGGGGAACCACTGAATAATTGTTAAACCAATGGTATAAAAGAACAAAAAATTGGAAAGGTTATAAAGACTGTTTATCCCTCACTCTTCATGATTCCCTGTGGATCATTCACTGCTCACTCACTATTTAGAGGGAAGAAATTAGTAGATCGGGTTTCCAAATCAGATGGAGTTTCATGTTATGTCTCTTAAACATTTAGGACTTAGTCTCTTTCCTTCCCTAGCCACACAAACCAGTGAGGGGGAGGTAGTGATTCTGAACAGCTCTCTGTCTGGGAAGTATTACCACACTCATTTGTTCCTTTCCTTTAAGCCACATTCTTCAAATTAGCAATAAAAGTAATGATATTTCTATCTTCATCTGACTGCCTTGTGTAGCTATTTCTCCAACAGTTCTACACTTCAGCAGAGAATAAGGGTGTTATTTATTAGCCTACTCACTCCTATATATTCTAATTGTCTTAAATATTTAAATTATTTTTTATATCAAAATAGGAACATTTATTTTTATGTATTTGTTCTGGGAATATCCTCTAGTTTCTAAACGATATGTTAGAATTCATTTTTTTCAGGGAAAACTGAAAGTCAAGTAAATATGCTTTCATAATTTTTATAAATCCATTCATGTTATAATTTTTGACATGAAACAAAATCACAAATTTCATGGGTATTGCATTTGTATTGGGAAGAACAGTTTTCATATATATATATAATATTTTATGTAATTTAAAAATTGTCTTCAGAAATCCCCATTCTATACTACTAGATAGCTGAAAAACCCAAACTTCTTTGGTGGATATTGTCTTTCTTTTGGATTATAATACCTCCTCCCCCCCACCCCCACCTCCATTCTATATCTGGGGAAATCTCTACTCCATGAATCTTTATGAGAGTCAGTGACTACTGCCCACTCTAGAAACTAATTTTTTTTTCTCCCCAGCATGCCTTATAGATAGGTTACAAGACCTACATTTTGCCAGTAAGATGCACAAACTATGGGTTGGCCTGAGGTTGAGATGCAGACATGGGAAATGTACAGCATCCAATCTGCCAGTGTTAGCAGGAAAGGAGGTGGCTGCGTCCATTTCCCAAAGACAGCAGCAATGGAAGGGATTCTAGCATTATTTCTATTCTCCAGCATTGATCACGGAAGCAGTTCTAGAGGAGATACACATTCTCAGCAGAGCTGTCCTGATGGACCAGTTCTGTAGAATGATTTGAATTTTGACGATGTAGGTTCCGAGTCTAGTTTTCCAGTAGTCATAGTCTTAAAAGTCTTAATAAATCTGATTTTCTGCTTAAATTAACCTAACACTATCCCAGTTTCTGCCAGTATGAATGGTTTCCTATCAGTTTAAAACAACCTTTTTCAATGTAAGTCCTCAGTTTCGCAGAGTTCTACCCTATTCCCTTATTCTTCCACAAAAAGTACCTAGGTCTGCATAGTCCAATGGAGCAGCTACTAGTCACAAGCAGCTATCCGAAGTGTGGCTATTCTGAAATGAGATGTGCTGTAAGTGTGAAAAACATGCTAGATTTTAAAGGCTTAGTACAAAAAGAGAGAGAGAGAGAGAGAGAGAGAGGAGAGAGAGAGAGAGAGAGAGAGAGAGAGAGAGAATATCCCCTTAACAGCGTTTCATATTAATTTTATGTTACAATGATATTCTGGAAATATTAGGTTAAACAAAATACCTTATTAAAATTACTTTTCCCTGTTCCTTTTAACTTTTTAAAATATACCTATTAGATAACTTGAAATTACATATGTGCTTTTTATTATATTTTCATTGGGCTATCATATGGGAGAGCAAATGGTTAACAATGATACAAATATCTAGTCCTTAACAAGAAATCCTTATTTTCCACAATATAATTTTATAACTAGAACATTTTTATTACCGTGGGAAGAAAAAGAAACTAACGTAATAAAAGTGCTCAGGCGCCTGGCACAGTGCTATGTAATTTGCACAAATTATTTTATTTAATCTTTATTATTATGCTGCGAAGGAGTTATTAGAATCCTTACTTTAGAAATGAGGATGTATACCAAAAAGTAGGGTAGTTTTTCACAATGATATATGTCTATTATATGCCAGAGCTAGGTCTGTAACATAGCTCAGTTTGTCTTCCCAGAACTGTTTCCCATTACCCTGTGGGTGATACCCTCTCCCTCCCCACTTCACTCCACTAACCATTCAAAGGAAAAACAAGTCTATAGTTCGTGAATCAACATACACTCTTTGTTTTAATCTATATATCATATTCCCTCTATTTTTCTATTTCAAAAAATTGTAGTATTTCCCCTAAAGTATATGATGACCTGTTTCAGATTATTGGAGTCAATAACTAATCAAAATTTAAACTTATTATATAGAATTTCTGAATCAATAGCAATTGTCTATGGCTTCTATCTTTGGGGTCTAGTTTTCAAAAATAGTTGAATCTATACCCATTTCAAAACATAGCTATTTTTTTAACTTTCTATTTTAATCAACCAACTATCTGGTCTATTTGGAACCCTTTGAGCCAGGATGGACAATGACTGTATTTTCTACATATGTATAGGTGACCCAATAATTTTCTATGTGCAAAAGGTTACCTAGGAAATATATTTTTAAGTTCTGAAATACTAAAAATTTCTGGGATATTTTGATAATTTATGGGACCTCTGGAAGGACTAATTTTTTATTAGTAAGTCAGAATATTCAGAGCGTTTAAAACCATACATGAAGGTTCGGCAAAATATTATTTCCCACTATTTATAGGTTCAAAATAAACACCAGAATAAGTTCATTAATTTAGACTTTGTAAAAGATGTTTCTCAAAATTTTGTTCTTTTTTAGTCTCTGAACTTTTGTCAATTGTAGATTAATTTGTCCCACATACATATTCATCCAAAACAGCACTGTCCTTGTTATTTATTCTGTGGTGGCTATCTGCAATTATGGGTCTATAGAATAAGGGGCTCTGTTGTAATGTCTCATTAACAAAGATATTCACAACCTCTAAGTGCCGTAATCCACATAACTATGTGCCTACTGGTATACCCTCTGTATTGGTAGGGGACTGGGGTCTGAGAAAGGTAGAAGGGGTATCACGGCAAGTCTTTTAGAGTAACAAATTCAGTGCATTGAATTCTCCTAAGTAGATTTATTTTAATACTTTAAAAATAAATTAGATGATATCTAAGGGGCCCTAAGATAGGCTAAAAGGAAAAATATAAAGAATGAGTCCATCTTAAAGAAGAGTACAGAGTAACAGTCAAGTTGCTATAAACTTGATTGCTCTAAACTGAAATGATCTGAGGAGGTTATGAGATCTTGGAAGGGAACAGGTATTTGGGGAGGGAAGCTAAGAGAATTTCAGAAGTAAAAATATGAAGGCAGGAAAGAGAATTGCATTTTCTAAGACAAGTAAAAGATAAAGTTGGTTGGAGTAGAATGTGAAAGAAATGAAAGGGGAATCAGATAGAACCTCTCAACTCTAGTTTATATTGTGAAATATCTTAAAAGCCAAAATTATGTATGTTATGCTATGTGTTATGAAGTACTATTAACCAATTTTATGTAACGTGATGAGAACGTTCAATAAGATTCTTAACTAAAGAGATCAAAGTGAAGAAAAGGGGACATGAGGCATGTAATAAAGCAAGCACTGAGTACACTGGGTGAGAAATAATGATGAAGATTGAATCCAAATTAAAACTAAAAAAGCAAGACTGGAAGTTTAGAAGAAGGACTTAAGTATGGATCAAAATACATATAATATGAATATTGCAAGAGGAGGCTAATTTGGAAGAATCAGATGCTAAATTCTGTTGATTCTGAGTTCACAGCACTACCAACAAGATACTTAAGCCACTAAAGGCTGTGAAAAGACTTGCTGGTATGAGTTTTTTTTATTTGCCAACTTGACTAAATTCATTGAATGCATTAAAACAATATGAAGAGTCAAAATCTCTGAAAACTTACTTATTATTTATTAGAATAATTTACCTCTTACTTTGAATCACTGCCTGATTTTAGTTAAAATTACATAACATGAAGTGATTATTCAAGAGAAATCACAAGTATTTTGGCAAGTGAGCATATGCATGCAGAAACAGAGACTACTAAATATATAAATACCTAAACTGGCAGCTGTTTTACTATTTTGTTAACCATTGGAATGCATCCTTCAATTTGACATGGTACAATTTCTCACAACAGGTATGGTTCACCTTAATCTTGACTTTTTAAAAATGTATTCAGCATTTCTCAAAAAGTTCATTTTTATTCCATATTGATTTTGTATTGTACACCCAAGCATAGAAACTTATCAACTAGTGCTAAATTTATTGATTCCTTTAATACATTTATATGTTTAACCAAGATTATTGTTAAGTTGTCTCTAAATTATTTTAAGCATATGATCCTACAGGAAGTACATAGGGACTTGTTTTAGGAAGGAAGCATTTGGGAACATTGATTTTTATTTGGCAGCACACTCAAAAGTAATCATGTATAGCAGATTTGGGTCTATTTATCTTTCTGCTATTTGTTATCCAAAATTACTTCCCAAGGTCATTGTTCTAAGTCAATCAAATTTGCAAATAATTGATAATTGGAAACTTTAAGAGTATTATAATTTGACTAATGCCTGATGACCCTTTGGTACATTTTAATAGGAAAGAAAATTACTTACATACATTTTCTTCCTGACCCACCTCTACAGCACAACTATAAAAGAGACACTATAAACTTTATCTTGATTCAATTGGAAAAGTAAAAGTACATTTTAAAAAGTTCTAAGATAAATGGACTATTACTAGTACCACAGCTATTAGTATTATTTATAATTGCTGCTCCCTTCTAAAAGGAGCCTCTTGACAAAGGAATCATAAAAGCTACCGATTTTCACTTCTATAGAGATGGATTTGTGGATATTAATGTCTCCTTTTGTCACATCTTTTTATTTTATCCAGTAAAGTAGAGAGAAAAGCTAAACTAGGCAGAACAAATAGAAGTTCTTTGACTTGTATGACAGAAAATTCCCCCAGGTGGAAGCTTCAAACAGCCATAATAAATCTTGATTTAGAGAAGTATAATATTTCATGATAAAAGATATTTTGTTACCCTAAACTGCTGTATTGCACATGCCTACAACAGAAGAGCAAGAAACAAAATTTTTATTGACTGATAAAAACAGTACTGATAGTTAGTTATGGTTTGAAAAAGAAAGCAGTAATCTAATTTGTGAAATTAAGATAACAATATAAATTATCGTATGATATTAGGACCTACATCATAGGGTTTTCTGAGGCTCAAAAGAGTCAATGTGTATAAAGTCCTTGTCACAATCAGTGTCCTACTGTAGGTATTGTTAAGCTACTATTATCAACACCATCAGTGTTACTTCTATAACAACTGCTATATTTCAAGTAATATAATATAAGTAAAAGTATTTGTATTACATTTAAATGTAAGAATGTGTTCACTTTTGTAAACAATATGAGATATAATTTAAAAAGAGAAAAAATACCTCACTTAGGTAGAAATTAACATTTGGCAGTTCTAGTATCCAAATAAAATAGTGCACCTGTGCTGGGGAAAAAAAAAAAAGTAACATTGGAAAGTGGCCCTCAGTCCTCACCCCAAGTCTATTTTTACTTTGCAAATCATACTCTCTATCCCAGGTTGTAAAGAAAATATTTCAAGATGAAGGAGAATTAAAAATACATAAAAGCAGAGAAACTATTACAAAAGCAACTATCTGATGCCCTTGATATAGGGAAAATATGACCCAACACATAGCAATATCTTTAGAGATCATCTTAATCTAATAACATCATCAAGATGAATTTGGTTTATGTTTATAACTCAACAAGAGGGAGAAAGCGTTTTCTCCAGAATTTTTAAGAGCTACAGATGGTCAATAGCACAGTGAGGCTGATCCCCAAGAGGGTAGCAGGATAGGGGTAGAGGGAGAAAACAGCCGAGTTTCCTAGGGGGCTGCTAGCAACAGGGAGAGCAGCATGGGCGTGCCGACTGGGGGAGAGCAGAGAGGAGACCCGAAGGGCTGGGAGTTGAAATAACGCTGTGGAGCCCCCAGATGAACACTGCAATCCCTTCCTAGCTACAACTGGAAGCAAGGTTCAGAACAACGGCCACCTAAATTTCTGAAAGGCAGAGAAGTTTTTGGTGACACCAATGTTTTGATTAATGGGAAAAGCCTGTTTTAATTACGCATTAATGTTCAAAATTTCTGTCACCTGAGACAAAATAGCTTAACAGTTTTAAGGACTGACTTTGAAGTCAGGCAGATCTAAGCTTAAATCACTGTTATACCCGGGTTGGACTACTTTGGATAAGATATTTAACCTCACAAAGTTTTTCTTCATAACTTTAATAGCAATACCTACTTTGTTGGATGGTTATAAAGGTGAAATAACATATTTAAAATTGTTTTAGTTATTGATTGCTGTGTTACAAATTAACCCAAAATTTAGTGGCTGAAAACAATAAATATTTATCATGTCGATGTCACTAAATCCAGCCCACACTTAGGTGAAGGAGTTACAGAAGACATGAATTGGATGCAGGAGGTGGGATCATTAGGGTCTTTTTGGAGATTGCCAGCCACAACGGTATCAAATGCATGTGACCAAATAATAATCCAGCAAGTTATATCTGAACACACAATATTAGAAATCATTTGTATCTGGGAAGGTGGAGGACAGTCAAAAGCAAAAAGCCATGAGAGGGCCAGCAACATCTATCTATTCTGAAGTCTTGTAAAAGTGGTGTGCTTTCTCTGTGACCACCACGTTCTTCCACTCTATAACTGAGGACGCCTGAATTAACTGATGTCCTGCTATCTCAGCTCTATGGTGAATCAAATGGTGATGTGGGATAAAGAAAATTAAGTGCCCATTACCTCAAGAATTGGCAGGATGGTTAGACTATGATTTATGTAAATCAAAGAAAATTTCCTTCAAATTATGTGACTACAAGTTGTAAGAGAAAGGAAGAGAATTTGAGGAATTTGATAGTCTAAATTCTTAACTAAAATAGCTGTCTCTCTAGTCTTTGACAAAAAAAACATTAAAGATGTCAAAAATGGGATACTACCACTGTTATAAACATCAGCAGTCCTCAGACAAGCACAATCTTGGATACTGTGGTCATCTTAAAACTGACAATCTAAAATCTTTTACACTCTAAATTGTATCTTCATCCCTATGCCACCCACCAGCAAAATGTCCTAAGACAGCTACTAGTTTAAAGGCAGAATTAATTGCAAATGACTTAGTGACAGATGCTCTGCGTTTGGTCTCCAACTGAAAAGCCTCTATGTGTTGGGCACGAAGCTGGTGTTCTACTCTAAAGACCTCACTGCAGCCATGCAGTGCCACTTGGTGGGTGGCTTGCTGGCAAACCACTGTGACTTAGCCTAGTTTTCTGATTCCCCCAGCTTGCTATCCCTCTTACTGGCACTCTCCTTCTTTCCCCGTGGCTAGGGCGCAGTCTTATTTGTCACAGTGCATCACGGAAGGGGATCCATACCAGAGAAATGTTCCTGCCCTCCCTTCTCTATTAGCCAGACAAGGAAGGTGCTTCACACAGAAAGTGCCGTTCCTGCAAAGATAGTCATTTACTTCTTCGGTACCAGTCACTGCCCCAGTAGTTCCCAGCTACTATGTTGGTCAATATTCCCACTTCCCAACAAGCCATCTGATTCCTCATGGCAGAAAAGAAACCTAGAATTTTTAAATATTTATTTTTTAAAAAGTGATACATTTGAATTTTAGAAAAGCTAGAACATTTTTAAGAAAAAAATAATTGAAATACATATTCCAGTCTGTTAGGTAAATTATTTTAAAGGTTTTTTCCAAGTCTTATATTTGCTAGAAGTCCTTAGTATGTATCAGGCTTAGAAAAAAGAAACTTTGCCTTAATTTTATGCCTTATATGCCTGGAGTAAATGTAGGGCAATAATATTTCTTATATTTTTTCTTTTAATTAACATATTCTTAAGTTCAGCATATTTTGAACCCTAAATTTCAATATGTCATGCAAGATAACCACTTTTATCAATTATTTTTCTTTGTAAAAATTAAGCTTCACCCGTTGACAGGACCCTGCTTTTCTTTTTGTCTACTGAAACCAGTTTTCAGATATGCTTAAATCTACAAATGTCATGCTTAACTCAAATGTTCTGTCCACCAAACTTCAAGAATCCTACAAATCTCCTTTCCTAGTGTCTGCCTTTCAGCCTGCCATATTTTGTGTAATCATTATGTTCAACAATCATGACTTGACAAATATAAAGAAAATGTATTTCTAGCTCTTACTATCTCTTAAAGTACACTCTATTAGCTAGATCATTCCTGGTACTGGGGTGAAAATTAAGGCAGGCCCCTTGACATTTTCTGGTACCTCTGAGGCAATAATAAGTTCTATGGTCATCTCATTATACAGTCACAGTAGAGCAATTCGGTTATTTACTCCTATATAATGGTCAAAATTCAATGTTACTTTAAAGTTAGAAAAAGTTCTTCCTTTGAAACTTTTGCATCATGGTTGGGCACCCCACTTAGAAATATGTTATCAATTTTCTCAGAGCTACAACTAGAACTTCTTTGATGACATCTTTTTCCTATACTTCCTATTCTCTTATGCTCATAATGTTTATAAGTTATAGTAGAATTCCCCCAATATTTGCTGTTAGTATATTTTATATCAAATAAAACAATAAATCTGTTGTATCAACAGATTTATTTTGTTCACCTTTCAGAAAAAAATTGCCTTATTATTTGTTTTATCTTCTATTCATCACAAAGAATCATATACTTCCTCCAAATTGTGACAACAAAAAGTCTAAATTCCACCTGCAGGGCCATCACTAAAACTCAGATTTTTTTTAGTGAAACCCCACCAACTTTCCTTTTGGAGTATTTGCCTCAATATTCCTGTTTTCTACTACTCTGTAAATTACCTCACCCTGGTTAGACATCCCGATTTCTCATTACTCCTCTCCCCAACTCCCACATATAGTCCCTCAGATCAATTTCAACCCACTGTTTTATTCATCCTAGTTCTTCTCATCAATACCCCTAGCACCCAAACCCTATGCTTATGTAAATAGAAAGCTCATCCAAATCAAAATCCTAAAATGTGAATACTCCTTTTTACCCCATTTTCTTTTCTTTGACTCACATCCTAAGAAATTGAACAACACATTGACATCATATCCCTCACTGGTTTTTCTGATAAAGGTTTCCTGCCTCCGGCTCTTTCAATTCAGAGAAGATTAGAGACTAAATGGGTCTCAACTATCTCTGTCCTTCTCTACCTCTCAATTAGACCACTCGTGACCCTTTCCACATTGACACTTATAAGCAATCTCAGGTTATGCATATCATAACCATGCCTTGGGATAGCTCTCCTACATGTTCTTTACATCACACCCATGGAATCTATTGTCTGTTTTCATGAAATCTAACCTTAAATCACTTATGTCCTAATCTTAGGAGAGATTTTTTTCCACCCTTGCTCCAAACTAGAGATGTAGAAATTACCTAGGTAATCAGGAAGCTCTGATTCAAAATCTATCCCAGCATACCGTTATCATTTTTATTCCCCTAAAAACAATACTCTTTTTATATAACTCTTTGCCCAAATACCTTTAATGGTCCTTTTTTACCTACAAGAGTAACTGCCAGTTTTGATTTGAGTTTCTGCACTATAGAGACCTGGTCATACTATATTGCAGACAGGGTTGCAAGATTTAGAAAATAAATATAGAGGATTTTATCTGGTGACCCTAACTGAAGGATAACCAACTGCAACAGTGAAACCATATTATTCCCAAACCATACAAATGCTATGCTTGCCACTATTTAAAATTCTAAACAATCAGTATAGCTGAAAACTGACCAATAAGAATGGATGCAAATGGATAACAAGTGGTAAGACTGAATCAATGTATCCTCATGACAAATCAGCCTTGAGTATTCCTAACTTATGGCGCATTCTTCTAAAGAAATGTTATCACTTAAAGATTCCTTAATGTTAATTTTCTCTGTGAAAGCTTTCTGAACTAAAGTAGTATGGGTTTGGTATCAAAGATCAAGTTCATTGCCTCCTTATCTGCATTTCTCTAGTAAGTACTGCTTATGTGGCTCATCTTGAGAGATGCTGCCTATTTGGAGCCAATGCTCCACAGATCTTTTGCATTTCCTCATATCTCAGCAGAGACACTATCTGCTCTTTGTTCTGGACTATCTTTTCAAGGATAATTGTACATCAAACAGCCTTGGAAGATAGAGATAGTATCTTCCTGTGAGCAAAAGGCAGGAATGATTACTGCCTAATATAAAAAAAATTTGGAGATCTACAAAGTTCATCCCTAGGCATAGTGTACCTCTCCTAAAGCAAAACCCTGTGAGTGTGAAGGCATTCATCTGGCCCATCTGTATCACTTCTGTGGGGCTTAGAGGGAGGGGAACTGACTCATACATGTTACTGCTCATGTAGTTTGTTGTTCTGTAAATAATGAAGTCCTAGTTCTCTGGCTAAGAGTCTCATGTCTGCCAGTATCCATGCAACTAACTGACAGACCAACTTGTAAGCTTATAAGTGTGGTAAAACCCCAGACTCTTCACAGTAGGTGATAATGTCTTGATATTTAAAAGTTTTGCACATGTAAATCTAATATTTCCCTCTAGATTACATTTAGTTATTTTCTTTCTTTCAGCGTCTAGGTCTGTACATAGTGCTAGCTCTACAAAAAATCTCATCAAATGATACTTTAACATATTTTGAGAGGCAAAATAAAAAATGTAAAGAGGAAGAGGTTATAGAAGATGCTTAAGGAAGACTATAAACAAGGAAGGAAACCTTAAGAAATTGGGCACTGAGTGAAAGTTAAGAATAAGGCTGTAAAAGCTGGAAAAAAAAAAAGAATACGGCTGAACTCAGAATGCTAGGAAAAGATCCAGATAAAATGAAAGAATCAATAAGAACTTATCTCCAACTCTGATTTCTGATTCTGTGCTGCATGTTGGCACTGCCTGACTTGCAAAAAGCCTACACCATTATCATCCTTGCCATCGCTAACAAATTATTTACTTCTTTTATATTCCTACTTGATAGTTTCAAGGATGTCACTATCATGATGACAGTACAGTTGGGCTGCAGGAATTAGGAGGGCAGCAACACGGAGCTTCTCTAAGCCTTGAACTGAGACGAGGTGGGCCAGAGTTAGCAATCATCTAGCTGTGGACCTTCAAATAGCTACAGGCCACTTTGGTGTTAGCAATAAGCCTGTGTAATGACCCCGTGCAGGAGCTACATTAGAACATTTCTGTCAAGTAGAAGATCATGCACCAGAGTGTTATGATACATGAAAACCATAACATTCACTAAACACACACATACACACTTAAAAATAGACTGACATTAGAATGGCCTCAAACTACCTTCCTTTATTTAGAAAGAGAAATTTGTAGTGTTGTTCACTCTATAAGCTGAATTGACCTCTCCAGCATTCCACAGGTGACCTGTGGTAAAATACATAACATAACTTCTCTCATTTAAAAAAAAAAATCCCAATGTAATGAGACTTGATTTTTAAGTAGTAAAGTTCAAATTTGGAAAATCAAAACCTTTCTTGATGTGAAACTTCAAATTCCAAATAGGAACATGATTATGAATTAAATGTCAAAATTTTTCTAGCTTCTTTCTCTGACTTTTTTTTTTAATTTAACAAGACCATTTTTGATGCCCTCATGCTGAGTCTCATCGCTCATTAGAACATTTAAATTAAAAACATCTGACAGACAGACTTGGCTTATGAATTCATTTTCATAATGTTCAAATATCCACATCAAGGCTCTGTGACTGGTAAGTGGCTTTTTAAAATAAGCATATTATAAGCCAGCAGGAGTCATCTTGCTAGTTACATTTTCATGTAAGAATTAGATATTAGGAGATTCTTAGGTCAGTGTAATCAACTGCAATTTAAACTTTTTTTTTTTTTTTTTTTTTTTTTTTTTTTTTAGGACTTATGAGCTTCTTGAAATGGGCTCTCATAACTTCCAAATGGGATGAAAAATGCAAGGGGAAAAAAGCATTGTATTATGATTTTTTTTTCTCATATCCTGAAGCCCTTTATCTTAAAACGTATAACTAGAGTATAAAAGGTGATTAAAATAATATGTGTATAAAACATATATTATACAAGATTTTTCCTTTTCCCTTCAGCAAGGCCTGAAATTTGGAGATCTACAAAGTTCATCTTGCCTATTTTTCCCCTAATATCTATGCCTAGTCAGATTCTCATCTCCAAGTTTCTTATTAGCTGTCAAAGCTCTATGACATGCCCAAGGTGCTCTTGTCCAGTTCTCTCTGCTTTCTCAGTTTTTGACTCTGGGCTCTCAGAGTGTAGCCACACCCAATGACTAATAGTGCCGTGGTAAAGGGAAGTACCAACCATTTCACACATTACTCTTTGGAGTAAAAAAAATACACACACACACACACACACACACAACACACACACATACACATACACACACACACCCCTCATCCCAGGCTTCCTGAGAATTATTTTCTTAACACCAGAAGTTTATTCAAATAGTCACCTAAGATAGTCCCTGGAATATAACATATGCCCAATCAATGGCCTTTCCAACTGAGTGGAATTAATCATGACGATTTTTGGCAGATCAAAAAATAAGATATCTGGTTCTCGTGTATTTTGTACTACACAAACACAGAGTCTGAGAGCAACTGCCTGATCAATCTTGCATAGAGAAAGAGGGAGACCGTACGTGGTTGAATACAACCAAAAATCAGGTTGAAAACATTGTTCAATAATTCATTGTATAAGCAAACTTGAGCCACTTGATACTCATTATAAATTCTTGGGATCAGATGACAAATCCTAAAACAAGACAATTTTAAACCCTTTACTGTGCATTACATATTCTGACCATCATGTGATACATTGCTTCTGTACTGGGTTATACCACATGTGTCAGTCAGAGCATATTATTTAATGCTATGGAAAAATAGCCCTAAAATATCAGTGGCTTAAAACAGCAAAGATTTCTTTCTGGCTCACAGTGTGTCACCAGCAGAACACCATGTCAACCCTCATTTTCACAACCTTCAAGACAGGGAAAAGGTTGTGGCAACTCATGCACTAGTTTGTAAAAGCTTCTGCCTAGAAAAGACACTCATCACTTCTACTCACATTTTTAGGGCAAGCAAGTTACCGTCTTCAAGTGTGCCCAAAAAAGAACCAGAGTATTATTAATAACTCTAATGTTACTACCTTACACCATATTAGAGCCTCACAAAACTTTGGAGATTATATTGTAATATTTTGTCATTTTACAAATGTGAAATGGAAACCCAGAGAGATGAAAATTACACAGCCATTCAGTGCTAGAGCCAGAAGAAAGCTCCTAGGTCCTGATGTAGGATTTTACCCTCAAGAAATCATGCTATGATAAGAAATATATCTGTCTGAATAGGAATAACCATAGATAAGGCAGCATTTGGTAAGAACTATTTTGTTGATTTACTTAGTTCAAAGAGAGCCTTACTAAGTTTTAGTTTGGTTATGTTCTATCCAGATATTTACCTATGAAAGAATCTATAAAGATCTTTAAATAAAGTTTTTTTTATGACCATAAAGAATTAAATTAAAGTAACTAGACTACCCAATAGCTAATATGATAAGTTCAAACTATAATGACAGCAAAATATATTGCATATGTTCTCTGTACCAGGCACCATTCTGACATTTAACAGGTACATTTAATCCTCAGAACAGCTTTTTAAGTAGGTACGAATGAATACTTTCCCCATTTGCCTGAGATAACTGAAGAACTAAGAGGTCAAATAAGTTGCCCAAGGCCACACAGCTATTAAGGAGTTGACCTACAGAGTCTGGATGATGAAGAATGAATACTCTTATTTTATTTTCTGCTGTCCTAAACCACTGCACTACATATGAGGACTTCATTTGCCTATTAATATAAGTATGAAATATGTACACACAAAAATCTAGTTTATATACAGTGTCAGTCTAATTTTAATTTCTTATTCCTTTAGCAATGTATGCTAAAAAATAAAAAATGTCCCTGGGCTAACTAGGCTATTCCATTCTGTCTGTTGTACCCTGCAAGTCCCTTTGGGGCAGAAATCAGGCCAACGGCCAGCACCATGCCAGCCACATAATTAATGCTTAATAAATATTTGTGGAGCAAATGAATGAATTCAAGTTCTCCACTGCTTTTGATTTATCATTGTCACAACATCTAAATTAGAATGTCCTTTTATTAAATAATTTTAAAAAAATTTTTCTAACATACATTTTAAAAACCTTTAGGTTCTTGGTCTGAACATTTAAATACAGCCTTTATTAACTGTTAATTTCTGCCAATGTACTCTACAAACTTTTGGCTATTTCACCAAAGAAATAGCATATATATATATATATATATAATCTCGCACTGTATATTCTTATAATCTCCCCATACTGTTTACTCATTTGATACTGTGTCCGGTAGCCTCCATGTTCTGTAGCCTCCTCTAGAATCCTGAGCAGAAGGCTCTCCCTGAGTTTATGAGAAGAAATTTAGTTGCTTATCCCCCTCTTACATAGAAATTCCTCACTGCTCCCTAGGGTCTTTCCACTGTCCAGAATCCAGCACAGAAACTGTAGAAACAGGTCAGAAATATCTGATACCAAATATAAGATTCACAAAATTCCCCATTCATACAAATATGTACACTGGGATTTTTTTCCTTTGATGTATTGATCCCAGCTACAACAAAATAGGAAAAAGTCAGGCACAAGGAGGGAAAAATAGAGAAAAAAGAGACTACAAGATAGACTATTATACCCTAAACACTATTGTCCATATCAGAGAAAGAGTGTGTTGTGACTCCTTTTCATGTTATATTTACTACCTGGTTTTCTACATGAACTTGGCTTTATGTAGCTAATAGAGTTTTTAAACAATTCGAAAAAAGCAATTGACCTAGAGAGTATTCCTTATGTATGCTGCATGTTAAATGGGTTCCTTGATCAAATAGACCAGAAAAAGGTGGGTTTAGGACAATTAAATGGATTTCTTTGTACAGACTGCTCAAGTACTTTTCAACACATAAAACTGTATAAACAGAAATTCCAGGGTACCTAAAGTTTATTTATTATATTTTTCCATTCTTTTACACCAGCGCGATGAAATAGTTATGTTCTAATGTACATTTTTCTATAGAAAATATGTCTTTGTAGAACCATACTTGACAAGTAATTCTTTCAGATCCAAAGCTGAGGACTTAAACTCATGTGCATTTGAACTTGCCATTTTAACACAGTTTTTTTAAGCACACACTGCATTCATGCATGCACGCATGTGTGCACGCGCGTACACACACACACACACACACCACACAATCAGTAAACTTTATCGTATTTGGGGGAATTAGTGACTCAGTATTTTGTAGTTCCTTATTTGGCAGGATTTTTCCATGAGTTGGGCACTCATTTTCCACTTAATTAATGCACCAAGAATAATTACTAGGGCTATTTATTAGCTCTATTAAGATCCAGCAATGTGCTTAAAACTCATGATCTCTTTCATCATCCTTCTTCCCCTTTGATAATTTGAGCCAGAAGATCAAAGTTCAACTTCTATTATTATCACTTACTCACTGTGTAAATTGGGCAAATTATTTCATCTTTGTTAATTTCTGTTTTCTCACTTATATTGAGAATAGTAATTCTTCTTTGCAGAGTACTCATGATACTAAAGGAGAACCTTTGTAAAAGAGGATTAGCACAACTCATTAAAAGGGAGCACACTATAGATGTTATTTCCAAATATTCTGTCACTACTTCATTTCTACCTCCCTTTCAGCTCACCATCTAATCTCCCCAAATCTTTTAATAAGAAAATAAAATATTCCAAAACATAATGTGTATTCTTTGTAAACCATTTAACTTATTTCTAAATTGTCTTATCTATTATCTAATTAGTACAGCAAAGTTCTCTTAAGAGGTGGTGACATTAGAAGAGAAAACTATAGGTCTTACTATGGTGAGGTACATTTATCCAGTCATCCATCTGATCCTTCCAACCATAATTAGAAAAACGTAAGATTTCTTTACTGAAAATGTTGCAGAAAAATCTTATTTAAAAACGTCTAATGTTGACTTGGTTAAATAAACTAATTCAATAAACAAACACCGGAGTGGCTGAAAAATTGGGATGACTTCCATAGATTATTCATTTTATCCTTTGCAATAGGGCACTTTTGATGAAAATTCACATAAGACTTAAATATACTCTTGTCGTGGGACCATTTTAGGAAATCCAAAAAATATTTACCTTCCCTTAGACCTTTTTGTCAACAATCCTTGAAGTTTTCTCTTTCCAAGATCTATGGTCATCCAGCCAATCTCAATCATTACCATGAGTCATACAGCTCTTTAACTAAAGTCTTTTCTTCTGCCAAAGAGGTCAATATGATATATTTATAATTAGGCCACCTAGAGAATTTTTCCCCCACTGTCCTTTAAGAGCACTATATAACACGCCGAATCTTCTATAATTCAGATTTGAATCTTCTCCTCAATAAATAGGTCATAATGAACTCCCTAAGTACCATGACTGTGGGTTCACAAAGGGATGGCAGTGAGGAAGAGCAGGCATCCTGAGAGCTTGATCTATCCAGGCAACTTTCTTGTACCTTCAAGATCTGCTTGTTTGACATTCTATTTGATGATGGAGTGTTCCTGGATAATGAAGTGTTTCTAGGCATCCCCTAACTTTATGGAGAGGCAGATATAGTAATATCAATTTATGAGGGACAACTCAGATCACTTTATGTCTGGTCCTGTGGTCTCTACTGATCTAGTTACAAATAAGAGATGCTTCTTATTAAGTAGAGTTACTTGCCAAAGGTATTATTTTTCTTCCTTTCTGTTATGAATTCCCCTCTTGGAGCATAATGTGTTTTCACTCAACTTCCCAATTTGCCACAGGCAATTTTATCATAATAGTGTCTGCTAGGTCACTAAAGTAGAATGGCACAACTGCCTGCCTGGACCAGTTAGAGAGCTCTTCTCTTGCTCTGGAAACCTTCAGGTCATAGAACACATGCAGATGTAAAATGCATTCCCTCTAAAGGCTACCCACACACACACAAAAATCCAAAGAACTGTACTTCTTTCTTAGTGGTAACAGGCTCAATGAATAGTTTCCTTCGAAGAAAATCTTGTATCCCCCAGCACTTCAAGAGAGGTGAGACAACACTATATTGTCAAGATTTTTATCCTCCTCATCTGGTACTTGGTAACGTATCTTACAAGACTTCTAGGGTTTTTTTCTATTTCCTTTTCTCCTTATATTTGCAGGATGTGATAAATGTGGTGAACCAATATGACATTCAGTGAAACAGGGATATAGCCACATCTCCTTTTGTCAAAATTTTAACACAAAACTGGATGATCAATCAAACTCTGAGACAAAACAGTAAGAGGGTACTGTTTTACCTTCCAGGTAAGAACAAACCACTTCTGTCATTTTTCATTTACTAGACAAAGGGGAAAATATTTGCCAGCTTAATAGCTACATAACAGATTCAAAGGGCTGTAATGATTTTCTCGACTAAGGAGACCTCTTCAAGAAAAGAAGCTGTTGGATTTACACCCGATAAAGCTTATAATGACCTACCATCATCCTCCAAGATACATCTGTCTTCTACATTAATCTAACTGGAGATGTGATAAGAATCATCAATCTTTATCTTTTTATAGTGGCACTAACTTCTACAATTTCTCCAGAGATACGGAGTTGATTTGATTTAATCTTTTAGAAGAGAATGGAAATTCTAGATGCTTCAACTCTGACATTTCTACCACAGTGGGATTTATATCCGTCATTCTCAACCCACAGCAAATTTGTGATGCAAGAAAGTATCATTATATCCTGTCTCTTTTCTTTTTGCTCCCTACTCCCAATTTTTAGACTTAATGTTTTATTTCTAACATTCTTCTATAAGCAAAGCCTGAGAAGATACTATTCCCATTTGCCCTTTGGAATACATTCATGTCCAAATGAAAAAGAATTATAATCTTCAAACAGAACCAAACTGATTTTTAATTGTAAACCTATCACTTGCTAAATCAAGTGTGACTTTGCCCACATTAATTAATTTCTTTAAGCTTCAGTTTTCTCATCTTTAAAAAGGGTGATAAGTCTAAAGAATTATGAGGCAAAATCATAATATACGTACATTTGTAGTAATCACAGGTCGTAAAGCACATGTTGGTTTTTTTGCCTAAAATATTTCAATTCTCCAGCCTTCTACACTTCCTTTGGATTTCTTTAGGACACATATTCTGTTACCTTTCTCTGTTTATGTCAAATTCCCTCTTACATATGTTCTCTTAATACCATTTCTCTCCCCTTTCTAGTGTTTGTCTCTGTGTTACCTTATATTCATTTTTGTATTTATTTTTTTCTCTGTACCAATGCTCTGTATGCCCCTTGAAAAGAAGCCATGTCTGCTTTTGTTCATTTTTGTAGTCAGTGCTTAGCATAGAGCTTGACCATTGTAGGAACTTAAATGAATGAATGAATATTACAAGAAGACAACAACTGAGCACTTACTATGGGTAATACTTTATGTTTTTTGTCTACTACACATATAATAACCAAACATCCATCATATTTCTTCATTACAAATTTGGGAAAGTGAAATTTGGAGAAGGCTAAATGCTGAGATTTTTCTCACCATTTTCCTCATTGGTCTGGGTATTCTCTCTTTCTACAATATATTTTTTCATATAATATCTGATCACACATTCAAACATCTCAGGTCCATAATATAAATTGTCTTTGCTCTCAAGATCTCTAACACAACACAGCTTGGGAACTCCAGTCTGCATCAGGGACATCTGGAACCTGGTTTAAGTACTTCCCTCATGCATAGAGATTCTAATTCTACAATCAGGAGAGAGATCAGAGTATATGTGTCCTTATAAAATACCAGGTGACTCTGATGTTGATGTAAAGACTGCATATATCACTTAAGAAACTTTGAGATCTAAGAGCCTGGAGTTAGGGAAGGAAACAGGTGGCAGACTTGAAATGTTCAGTGGTAGATCGCAGAGAACTTTACTGTTGGAGAAAAGGAGTTCTCACTCTTGGAACCTGAACTCCAGTAGTCTGAAACACACAAGCATTCTAGGTGTCAGAGATTGTATGCTACTGCTGTAATATGCCAAAAACAAACAACAAACAAAAATACCACTGAAAACTTAAAAAGTATATACTGGAAAATTGATTTCATAGTCTGAGAAATCTTGATTTTGTTGTAAAAAAATGTTAAAATTATTTATGTAAACTGTTTTCCATTTATGCTTAATTACCATGCAGTCTAACATGTTCATACACCTCTAAAAGTGTATCAGAGTGCCTTTGTGTAATAGACAGTGATCTCTGTGAATCTCAGCCTTTTTAGATGACTTTCCTACCACAGATATTTTACCACAGCTTTAAAATACAGTGAAATTCTGAAAACACAGAGTGGGGGGATTTATTTGGGGGATGATGGTTTTGGAACTGTCCTGTATCCTACCGGAAAGAGAAAACTGGTGTATACTTTCTGTAGGAAATTTGGCATCTCTGAGAATGACAATTGAGGTTTTGGAGATGGACACAAAATGATCTGTGTTTTTCTAACCTCTCCATATGCTATCTCTAAGCAGTAGACAAAGGAGCCTGGTATGCCCCACACACATTTTAAATGCCAACATAGGACTTCATGTATAAGAATGGGCACTTTCACTCTATGAGTTAAATGATATACCTTGTCTTTGTTTGTCATGAGATTATCGGATTAGTTTTTTAAATGTTTGCCAAGATCTGTATAAAAAACAAATAGAATTTTCCACTTGCATATTCAACCCTTTCATCTCCTTTATAAAATTCTCTTGATTCTTCAAATACTAACATTTAGACAGGTACAGTAAAATTTAACAAATTGAGTTAAATTTATATATATTATGAAATCAAAGAAAACAAATCTAACCATAAACATTTCAAGTTCAAGAAACTGCTTTAAAACAATGTAAATATCATATTGGTATATGTAATTGCTAAGCTAAGACTCTGAAATCAAATTGACCATAATTCAAATATCATCTCTGCAATTTACTAGCTGAGTGATCAGAGGCAAAGTTTTTTAACTTCCCCAAGACCCAGCTCATTTATTAGTAAAATGGGGATATTTATTTTATAGGTTTGGTATGAGGATTAAATAACCATGTATATTTAAGAGTGCATTACAATGTATCTGGTGCAAGGCAGATATAAGAAGTATTTTTTATTATTATTAGTCATCATTGATAATAAAAATCATTGAGAACAATTATGATAGTGATTATTATGAGAAAAAGGACCAGCAGGTCTTTTACAAACCTCAGATGTGTAAGCGACTTGGATTGTGGCTATAGTTGTCTGATTCCCTATCGATTCTGCCTTTTAGACTGTGATAGATACTTTTCTTTCTCAACCTCGTTGCAAAAAAAATATTTAAGAATTTAAGGTTAACAGTTATTTGGAATAAAATAACTAAGGTCCCTTTGGTTCCTAGTTTTCAAGTTTCATGTGTATTTTGATGCCATTTGAAGGAGAAAAACTGTTGTAATGTTCAAATGGTAACAGCACTTTTATCAGATGGCCCTTTGTCAGTTTTCTTGATGTGAAAAGCTGAACATGGTCCACAAAGCTATTTTTCTGTTTCAAAAATAAGACAGGACCAGTAAAACTGCTATCAGGTCACTTTTCTCAGCCAAGCATTGGCTGTCGTCCCACAGGTAAACTGAATTATGGAAAACATCCCCATTGATTTTTGCAGAACAAAGCAGACTAACTAGGGACAAAGCAGACCATGAGCTGAAAATTAACAAGGAAGCTAAAATGTAATGAGGACCCATGAACGAACTCACGTTAATATTGCCTGTGCTTTATTTGCTAAACAAAGAAATAATTTGGGATTTGATTTTACTGTTAAATATCTGGCTAAAGTTTTATTAACGTAAAAGTATTTAATTTGGAGCACTTAAATTGAGAAGAGGTGTGCCTGACTTCTGTGGCTATCAACTATGGACTGAGAATTACCAGTAAATGACCAAGGCAGCGTTCTGTCAGCCAGACTTGCAACATTAGACTATATTTGTGTATGGTGGCTTTGTTTCGAAGTAACTCAATTGTTACTTTGGAACTGGGAGGAAACTATAATTTGACTCACATGCTAACGGAGAAAAGAAGAGAAAGAGCAAATAATAGTGCTCAGTACAGAGACAGAGACAGTCACATCATATCTCACTAAGACTTTTTAATTGTGCAAGATAGGACTACAAATAATAGTGCTGTTTTTTAAAACTTTTATCCTTAAGCATAATACTTCAAAGACTAAGAAAGGCCTAAGTAATAAAATAATTCATGGGAATAAGAAAAGATTGAGTTATTTGTTGTTTCTTCCTCATAGCTTTTATTAGATGAAAAATACTTTTGAGTAAAATTTTTAATGGAAAATGCTTATATTTAAATAAGCATTTTATATAAGCAAAATATTTATATTGCCTTGAGTAATTTTTTACACCCAGTTAGATATATTCAAGTTACAGAGATATCCTATTAGGGTAGGATGTCCTTTAAAAGAAAAAGAAGGTGGCTAGGAATTCTAAAGGCAGCTTGAAGTTAAAAACTGTAATAAATTGTAACTGGAAAATAAAAGATAAATTCATATGAGTAATTTTTCCAAAAATTTGAGATAGTCCTCTACAAAATAATATTATTTTTTTATATTATCAGCAAAATATGCTCAACAAACTAAACCATAATTTCAAATGATTCTTGTGGAAAATATTATAATCTAATCATAAAAATAAAGGCATATAAATGGAAAATTTTGTTAAAAATGAGGAAATGGTCATCTTATGACAAAGGGCTGTGCGGTATTGCTAATAAGTGAATAGTGAACAACATAAGATGAAGGTGCCATATTCTTAGTAGAACACTATATAAATTATAAAGCTCTATAAATATGTTAGTACCAAGAAAATTAATAAAGAAATAGTCATAAACCTAAATGCACTCTTATTTTGACTAATAAAAACATTTACTTGAATGGAAATTATAATCCATATTTTAAATATAATTATTAATTATAGTCACCACCTTGTACATTAATTACATCCCCATGGCTTATCGTTCAACCTTGCCTCTTTGTTATCTCTCAATCCTTTGTATCGTCTAAGTGGCCTATTTTATTTTTAATGGCTCTCAGTAGCTGAGGGTGTGCCATGACCTGTCAGTACCCCAAAGTGGGAGATCTCTGTCAGCACCGAGATTTAGGCTGTTTGGAAGCCAGATTCTCAGGTGGCAACTTTTAAGGTATGTAAATATATAGTCCCATTGGATATGCCTCATTGGCCACCAGTGCCAAGTGATCTAGAGGAGCTTCCTAGGTGGCAGTCACAAAAATCAGGGCTCCAGATGAATGCATGAGCTCCTGAGAGATGCCAGTGAGTGCAGCAAGGCAGAGAAAGAGCACAGAAATGGTGTGTACCGGTCTACATTCGCTGAGAACATGTCCATAAGCCTCTAGAGGTTCCACACCTAACGTCTCCCTCTCAGGCCAAAGCTCCAGAACAAGCAAGAAGGCCTCTTTCATAAAAAGACTGGGGTGTGATAAATATGAACTGGAACTTTAAGCAAACATAATTGGTCAGGAGGTCTATGGGAGGAGCGAGGGCTTATGGAAGTTCTCATGCTCTACATAATCACGAGAACCTTACACAAGGGAACACTACAGGACGAATTCTGTTTATAATAAAGCTTTATGGTTTTAACTTCTCCTTCCATTAACTTTCTTTTCCCTTTTCTAAATACAGTGTAAATACCCCTCCATCTTGGCATGCAACCAGAGTGTGCACATAGTTTGCCATGTCTGTGGGCACTGGGTTGTAACACTTTCTTTTTTCCTACTAAATCCTTTTTAGTGATGAAACACCTAGTCAATATTATTTTTCAATTGACAGGTGTGTTTCAGTCTGCTGTCTGTGCAGTGCCCTGGGGATTGTAACCTGCCAACAGCTATCTCTTCAATTGTGACAGCCCTGTGGAACCCAGGAATGCAAGACCCCTGGCCACCAGAAGGCAGGCTATTAAGTGACATCTATGGCAACCGCAAAGACCAGGGCACCAGATGCACGCAAAAACTCCCCCGGAAATACTGGCGCTCTGGAGCACAGCAGGGGGAGATCATGAAGGCAGCAGCTGCTCAGAGGTCTTCGGAGGGTTTTCAGTCAGCCCGTAACAGGTGTGTTTCATTAGAAGCCTGCCCATCAGGCCGCAGTCATGATGATGAGCTAATAGGTCTCCTTCACAGAAAGACTGAGCTCCTGGGTCTCTTGGCTCTTGCTGTGGCATGGAGATGGGAGCTCTTTTCTCCACAAGCCCCGCTGGCCACCACAGCCAGGCGACGTAGAGGTGTCCCACAAAAACTGGGGCGCCAGACATATACTTGAGGCATCAGAAACAAGTGATATCTTCCCCGGAGAAATACTGGCGCTCTAGAGCCAGGCAGGTGGAGAGCACACAGATGGTGCCCGCCAGTAAGGAAAAATTTTTAAAAAGAAAAAAAAAAAGCCTTTGTTTTGTTTTGTTTGTTTTGTTTTTTTTGTTTTGAAAGAGGGCGCCCACCGACTAGAGTGACGCAAGGTGTGAAGGCTGCGCCCACCAGGAAAGAAAAAAGAAAAACAAAACCTAGAGTAAAAAGAAAAAAGAAAAAGGATTGTGTCTGCAGGCTGGAGCAAGGTGGAAGGAGAACGCAAAGACGGCGCCCACCGGCTGGCGGGAGGTAGAGGGGGAGTGCAGAGTTGGTACCCCTGGGAAAGAAAAAGAAAAAAACCTGGAGTTATAAAAAACAAACAAACACGGAGCCAGCCAGCTAGCACAAGGTAGAGAGAGAACACAAAGATGGCGTCGATGAGTCTCCACTTTGGAGAGCACCCCAGCAGACGCCACACTGTGTGTCAGTCAGATGCCTGCCCCTCAGGCCACCTCTCCAGGGAAGCAAACGGTCTTCTCCCACGCCAAGTTCAAGTCTGGGCACGCCTCCCATGGCTCCTTCTGCACTGGGTCCTGCTGCGGGTGAGTCCACGGGCGCAAGCCTTTTAAGAATCGTATCTCAGATTTCTCTTGGCTTTGTGGATGCGAGCGCTACTGGTTTACAAAGCTAGATGGTTTAGAGGCTTGTGTCTTAGGTGCAGGTCTTAAAAGTTGGGGTTCCTGATGTGGGGTATAAATCCTTTGCGCCTCAGGGAGAAGCTCCAGGTTTTGAGTTCCCACTTCACTGTGAGTTGCTGTGCCAGGGGCGGGTTTATAGCAAGATTGTATCCCAGCCTCTCCTAGCGCTTTGTTATCAACCTTTGTTCACCAAATACTTAGGATTCATTCAGCCAGTTTTAGTTTTTTTTTTTCAGAGGAAGTTCCATGTGTAGCTGTAGAATTTGTGTCCACATGGGAGGAGGTACACTCAGGCTCTCTTATGTCACCAGGTTGAACTGGAACCTAACCATAATATTGTTATTGTGTACATGATCAGGAGCATGCACAGGGTATTTTAGAAATTCTCACTTAAAATACAATGTGTTCGGTCATTGATACTTACAATATTTATTCTTTTAGTACAAGTGTTTATTAAGTCCCTACTATATGCCAAGGACTTTTCTAGGTGCTAGAGAAGGCAGGGAATGAGGTCCATGAACCAATGAAATTTATGTTCTAAAGGGGAAAGAGTCAATAAATATATTTTTAAATAATGGCAGATATATGTTTCAAGAAAAATAAGGAAAGAAAGTAACAGAAAAGTGAGTGGTGGAGTGTTGCCTTTCATTGGGAACCAGAGAATTCCTGTCTTAGGACATGGCATCTGATCAGAGAATTGAATAAAGGAGAGTTAGAAAGAGGGAGAAAACAGTTGAGAGGCTGTGGCCATGGCCCCAGCAGGAATATTGAGGACCGTTGCTGTTGCATTAGCAGATGCAGAGTCATGAGGACAGAGAGTAATAGTTCACAAGAGATTTACAGGGCAAGAAGAAACATTTTAAAGGATTATTCTACTGGTAGCATTGACTTCAATTTTCTCATTGAACACCTACTGCAAGTTTCTTAAGGACAGAGATGGGAAGACTTTATATGCAAATCATAGAATTTAAAACTAAAGAATCATTTTCAATGTAGTAAAAAATCAAATCCCTAGGGCTCTGAGGACTGTTTAAAGAAAAAACTTCTCAATTCTATTATCCTCAGCAAAAGGATAAAATCAGTAAAGTCATGATCAAAACACTGAGGTAGAACTCTGTAAAAGATAGGAACAATTACAGCCATGTAAACAATTACTAGTAATGTTAATATTGTGCTATGGAAAGAATATAGCATGTGGTTACCTTACAATTTGTGATACAAACTATGTAAAACAAAAGATAAGGTTAATTTGCTTTATGGTGTTCACCACAGCAAATGATAGCAGAGTCCTCAGAGTTTAATTGCAGTAATTTCGCATTTAATTCAGAATGTTGCTTTAACATTGATCATGCTTGCATGTGATTTCCCTAAAATGTTAAAATCCTGTGCATCAAAAATAAACATACCGTTTTCTTTATCTTTTCGTTAACATAGTTATTAACTCAGAGCCTATATAGTCTCACACATAAACGGCTTGGAAATCCTCAAGGAATCGTGAAAATGTTTAATGAATTTACTTCATTGTCTACCAAGATAGATGGATACATGAAACCCAATTGGTGCCCAAATAGTAATCAGGGTTTTGTTGTTTTTTGTTTCATTATCTAATTCTAGACATTATACACACACACACACACATGCATACACACATATACATACATACACAGAAGAGGCAGCTAGCAACAAGATTAAGTTTTGAAAAAAATCATAAAGCAAATACTTCAAAGAAAGTATATCTTTTCCCTGGAACACTGAACAGGGCTTAGCTGGCATGTTGTCAGCAAACAAAAAGTAATTCAATGTTATCATTTATGACAGAGTACACAACATGATAAAGAGGAATTTGGGCTGAATAAAGAGATGATCCCAAACGCTTACAATTTGCCACAGCACTTTAGGACTGGGGCAACCTTGCAGCATTCTTTTGTAGCAAGCGTTTGTTGCCAGCCCACTGAAATAAGAAATGAACCATACTGGTATTATTAAAGGCTGAGTGAGTGAAAGAAAAATAGACAATCTCATTAAACAGTGCCAATAGCTCCAACTCACTGTGAATATCCCCACATAGAAGCCAGTAATCCAATATGATATTATGTTTCAATAACATGCCTAAATGTATCTCATTACAAATAATTGTTGCTCGACACTTCATAAATGTGTTGCACAATGAACTTTTTTAGCTCAAATATCTTCATTTTAATACTATTTCATAAAATTTAACTATTAAGTAAAATAAATCAGTACTATAAGAAACTGTACCTAACATAAAATACCTGAAATATTCATATATATATATATTTTTAAATCTATAGATTGCTCTTCTATAGCTTCTATCAGTACTATTAAACTAAACTTTCTTGATTGTCTAACTCATCTGAGTCCACTTTGTTCCTTGCAAAAAATTTCTCTTATAGATTTGTTTTCTTGGCTTCTTTCTTCTCTTAAACGCTCCTCCCCCAAAGCACTTATGTGCAGTTTTTAAATTTGGTGTTTTGCTTGTTAGAACAGGAAATTTTAACCTTAGTAAAAAAAAAAAAAAATGTAAGTGACGTCAGTAAACAGTAAGTAGTAACTGACAATCTGTGTAATGGGCTTTCAGTATTTCAGTTGAGTTGACAATGGTAACGGCATGTGCTGAACTGGTTTTAATGGGTAAAACCAATCAAGCAAGAATTCAGAAAATGCAAATGTTAGCTCCATATGTAAAGAGAGAAAAACTTTAGAAAGACACATGTAACCCATGATGAGGAAAGGATGAATGGTACTATCAGGAGGAAAATTATTTACCATATTAAGATGAGAGAGAAATTTAAGATGAATAATATTATGAGATTCTGCTCTGAGGTAAAGCAGAATGAATTAAATCAATAGAATTAGACAAATGTGATTCAAAAAGCAAAAGATGTCTTGGTCAGCAGGGTACTTGTAGTTTAAGGTGAAGTGTCTGAAGAAGACAATGGTAGATCATATGAGAAGGAAAAGTTTTATGTTATATTAGAAGGAAAACTTTGAGCCCATGAGCTCAGAGCATCTGCTTTGTCTTGCCTGTCAGCTTTCCCACAAACCTGATCTACCAGTCTTAAGTAAATTGAGTCTTCATAGCTTCACAATGCCTCCTGGACCTGTGTTCTGCCATCAATACATGAAGAAATTCTAGAGGAGGAAGGCTCAGAGAATCTGTGTGTGGTCGTATTTATCTCTTTTATAAGTAGATCAATCATATTATTTTTTGTCCAAATGAGGACATTTTCGAGAATGAGAGGGGGAACTATAAACAATTAAACTAGGACTAACTAGCCATCAACTATAACTATCCCAGGCAAACTACAATATTTATTAACCCTGGATTTCTGATTTCTAGAACCTACTTTGCCTAGGTTCTTATATCTGTTATACTTAAAAATTATCACTCATATGACGGTAACATGAGTATAGACATACTTTCAAACTCATCAAATTGTATACATTAATTATGTGCAGTTTTTTTTATATGCTGGTTATATCTTAATAAAGCTGGGGAAAAAAAATGCCAACTATAAGATTTACCTATGGCTTTCGGGAAGTCCATGCTTGAATAGGCTGCTGAGCAGAAACCAGTCATTCTACTGTCTATGGAAGGGTTAAAAGGGCAGGAATGAAGCAGAGCAGTAGTTCTCAACCATGGCTGCCTAAAACCACCTAAGGAACAACTGAATCATAATATCTGTTAGCAGGGTGCCAGTGTAATCACCCCAGGTGATTGTAAAGCACATATTGAGGGTTGAGAAGCAATTGGCTAGACTTGCCTCTAAGGTTTGATACACTGACCAGAAGCATCACCACCTGGGAGCTCATAGAAATGCAGAAGCTCAGGGTTCTCCCCAGACCTGCTGAACCTGAATCTTCATTTCAATAAGATCCCCAGGAGATTCTATGTACTTTAAAATTTGAGAAGTTCTAAGCTAGAAAACAGTTGAATTGATAAACATTAATATCGTGTTTCTGATGGCAATAGAGAGATTATACAAAATTTTAAGTAAATATATGCTAACGACCCGTTGACTTGGACTCCTTGTTGGATACCTGCCTCTGAACAGCCCTGAACAGCCATCCTCTCAAAGTCTACCAGGTCATGTGTATGATCCCAAGACTGGCCATATCATTTCACTCTTTCGGTGGCTTTGGTGAACATTCATGCTACATCACCAAAGCCAGTATCCCTAATGTGATACAGAAGCCCTCACACCCACTCCAGATGATCTGCTTACCTCATTCCTTGCTTGCATTTACTTAACCAATAGACAATATCGAACTATAGTTTATAGTTTGTAGTTGCCCTCTATACATGATACTGTTGTCCATGGAACTTTTGCTCCTCCTGGGCCTCTGCCTGACCTCATCCCATCCCTTTACATCTTAAGACAGCCTCTGAACATGAGAGTGCTAACAACTCTTTTAGATCCTGATTTCAATTCTTTTAAATAAATATATGGAAGTGGGATTGATGAATCATATGGTAGTTCTAATTTTAAGTTTTAGAGAAACCTCCAAACTATTTTTCATAGCAGCTATATCATTTTGCATTCCTACCAATAGTGTGCAAGGGTTTCCTCACCATTTGCTAACTTTTTTTTTTTGTATTAATCATCCTGGCAGATTTGAGGTGCTATATCATTGTGGTTTTAATTTGCATTTCACTGATGATTAGTGTTATTGAGAATTTTTTGTACATATGTTGGCCATTTTCTAGCACTATTCACAATAACAAAGATGTGGAAACAAGTAAATATCCATAGGTAGATGACTGGATAAGAAAAGGTGGCATATACAGACAACAGAATATTATTCAGCCTTTTAAAAAATGGAAATCTTGCAATATGTGACAATGTGGATGAACATTAAGGACATTATGCCAAGTGAAGTAAACCAGTCATGAAAAGACTAATATTTTATGATTCCACTTATTTGAGGTATTTATTCCTTTTCTTACCTGTGGGAAGGTGGATGGTGATTATTCTCTAAATATTCTCTCCAAAGATTATGTTAGTTTGCTATTCTATTTTATGTTTTTACATATGCCCGCAGGCTACACCCATTTTATGGCTCCTTATTCATTTCAATATAGATAGGAATTTTATTTATTTATTTTATATTCCTGAGAAAGAAAGGAAAGAAAGGGAAGAAAGGAAAGGAAAGGAAAGGAAAGGAAGGAAAGGAAGGAAAGGAAAGGAAAGGAAGGAAGGAAGAAGAAGGAAGAAGAAGAGAGAGAAAGAAGGAAAGAAGGAAAGGAAGGAAGGAAGGAAGGAAGGAAGGAAGGAAGGAAGAAGGAAGGAAGGAAGGAAGGAAGGAAGGAAGGAAGGAAGGAAGGAAGGAAGGAAGGAAGGAAGGAAGGAAGGAAGAAAGAAAGAAAGAAAGAAAGAAAGAGAAGAAAGAAAGAAAGAAAGAAAGAAAGAAAGAAAGAAAGAAAAGAAAATGGCTATTGTTTTCATTAGAAAAGCACAAAATGTCAGGGAGGGGTACAGAGTTTGGTGAGAAAAAAAATCTCCAAGCATTTCCACACAAGCTGGGACATTTTCTCAGATAAAGTCTTAACCTGAAAGTTTTCATCTTCTTTCTATCAATTGTATTATTAACAAGTCACAGATATAGCAAGAGTCACTAAAATCTGAGGATGAAGGGGCAGGGTATGTGCAGAACTCTATTCACCTGCATCTACTTCCTAACTGAAGGACATATTATTAACAGAAGTTTTACTAGTAGATTTGATACCTAAGAGTTAATAGGATGGAGAAAGGGAATTGTTAACTGTGATGAAAGGGTGCTTGTCAATGAACTCTTAGGACTTGTTCAGGAAATGTGAGCTTCCTCGATTAAGAAGAATATACTTTCCTGATCTCCTTTTCTTTCTTTTCCTTCCTTCCTTCCTTCCTTCCTTCCTTCCTTCCTTCCTTCCTTCCTTCCTTCCTTCCTTCCTTCCTTCCTTCCTTTTCTCTCTCTCTCTCTCTCTCTTTTTCTTTCTAAGAGATAACTGCTATTTGTTATGTCAATAGAAGGAAAGTAAAATGAACTAGAGATTAGGAATCTGTAGGAAGATGAGAAGCCACATGAAGTACTTGGAAATTAAAGGTGGCAGGGGTTAGGAGAGGTCGAGAGAATGCAGATATAAAAAAATTAAATCAGTTGTTTAATCTCATGTAATGTTTCTAAAGATCAATGAAATGTTTGACTGTGTAGCTTTCAATTCAGTAAGTATATTTTTACTGCCTAGCCTGTTAAGGCCACGTATAATACCGAAGAAATATAGCACCTTATAACCGCAATCAAGGACCTTTCAGCAACATTTTCCATATTGGTGATAAGTGTCGTTTAAAAGTCATATGATAAATATTACCTGTGGATGTTGGAGAGGGCAAATGAGGCACTATTGTTAAGAACTTTAATTAATAAAATGCTCTGGAGAACAGGTTGGCAATGTGAATGAAAAACTTTAAAATTTTGTGTGCCCGACATCACTAATTGCTAAGAAAATGTAACTGTACATCAAGACCACAATGAGATACCACCTTACACCCATTACAATGGCTACAGTCTTAGCTAGCTAGGGTTTCCATAACAAAATACACAGACTGAGTGCTTAAACAACAGAGATTTATTTTCTCACAGTCCTGGAGGTTAGAAATTCAAGACAAGTTGTAGGCAGTTATGGTTTCTTCTTAGGCCTCATTCCTTCACTTGCATATGACCCCTTTCTCACTGTGTCCTCACAGCCTTTCCTCTGTGCATGGAAAGAGAGAGAGACCTCTGGTACGTCTTCCTCATAAGGACACCAACCCTGCAGGGTTAGGGTTGGTTTTATCCTCAGTTTTGTCTTTAAAGTCTCTATTTTCAAATTCAGTCATATTGGGGTTTGGGCTTCAATATACAAATTTGTTCAGGGTAGGGGGAGGACACGCAATTCAAACTAGAACAACTTCATTGTTTACAATAGGCAAACATTAGAAATAACCCAAATGTTCACCAACAGGAAATTAACACATCTCTGTACATTCATTCAATGGAATGCTATGCCTGATATTAAATGAGATAGTTTACGTGGACCTCGGAGCTATTGCAGTTTGGTTCCAGACCACCACAATGAAGTAAATATACAATAAAGCAAGTCACATGAATTGTTTTGGTTTACCAGTGCATATAAAAGTTATGTTTTCACTGTACCGTAGCCTATCAAGTGTGCAATAGCATTATGTCTAGAAAACAACATACATACCTGTAAAACACTCTACTGCTAAAAAATGCTAGCCATTATCTGAGCCTTCGTGGGTTGTAATCTTTTTGCTGGTGAAGGGTCTTGCTTTGATACTGATGAAAACACAGTATCTACAAAGCACAATAAAATACGGTGTGCCTGTATATTTATTAACATGGAGAAAGGCCGTGATATAGTGAAATATAAAAAGACATGTTCAAAGCAACCTGTATAGTATGATCTCATTTTGGAAGTATAGAAAAATGCGTGTACAGATACATTTTTGTATTTCTGTGTGTGTGTGTGTGTGTATTTATGTAAATCATCTAGAAAGGTACACATTATAAAGTAAAGCTAGGAACAATTTTATTGGTTGGTAAGTGATAGTTGATATTTTTCTATTTTAAAATTATTTTGCCTGAATATTTGAATATGAGCATGTTTTTTATTCATATGTTCCAAAATATAAAGTTATTTTTATTAAAAAAGTTACTACAATTAAAATAATAATATTAGGCTTCAAAGTTAATCTGAAATAAATAGGTGAAGGAATCTACTGGTTGTTTTCCAATATGCCCTTAGGTATGTACCAAAACCCAGGGGCTATGAATTTCACTCAAGTTATTGCCACTGAGTTTTCAACACATATATCTGTTTCCTGCATTTTTTCATCCAGGCAATATTCTTCATAAGATCTTATCCTTAATTCTAAGAAAATGATCACTTTTGTGCCTGCTAATGGATATATGGCACCATCCTGACCCTGCACTAATTCGCCATTCAATGGGCTTTCCTTAGCTCCTGAAAAAGAAGCATGGTGTATAACAGCTCTTTCCCAATTCACCCCTTTTTTTCCCAGCCCAAGTACTGCTAGACCAGATTGTCTCCTATGGGATAAAACCAATTGACATTTGATTCACCTCTGGCAGCCACCCAACCCTATCTGGACAAGCAAGTCTCACCGAAGGGAGGACTTCATTTTTTTTTTCTCCTACAGTGTTTATCAGCTGTTTTCAAGCTGTTAAAATGATCTTGGCAGTGCCATTCACAGTAATCCCTCACTCTTCTTCCCTACCACATATTCCTTTGAAATCCAGCACCTACTCTGTTTTTAGGTTTATCTTACAGCCCCGTGTCATGAGGCCTATGGAAGTTATCAATCATCAAATTTATTAAGTTCTTTTGTGAAAGTACTGCAAGACATTGGACAAAAATCAATACAGAAATAAATAATAGAGAACAACCATTTAAGTTCAAGGAGTTTATAGTTTCACCTCAAAACATAAGCATAGTTAGAGAAATGGCCTAACAGGATACATCCAGTTTCCTGACCTGTTTTCAAGTTGTCTGTTCTCAGAATCTAGCTTCAATGTAGCAGAACCAACAACAGCAATAGGTAGTTTAACTTAAGGGAGGGAAATTGTATTAAAAAAGAAGAGAATTTCTGCCTCAAACATTATAGAAGAAATGAAGAATTGACTTAAGGATCGATCATTTGAGTAAAAGTCATTAGTTTCTTTTTAGATTTGCAAAAGTAGACCAGAAGCTTAATCTAGATAAAGACCAAATTGTTCTGTATAACAGAGATCAAATGTACTCCCAGGCAGCTGAGGAGACAGGAAAAGGGTTTGGGGCAGGCATCCACAGACTAACAAAAGAGCCTACAGAGAAAGATGACAGCGAGAAATCCCTAACACCCACGAGACCTGGAAAATTTTAAAAGTGATGTCATGTATTCCAGTTCTGCCAGATTGCTAGGTTTCCTTTATGTTACTTGCCTCATAAGTAAATGCTGCCGGACACAGCAAGCAGTCTTACATGTAGAATGCTCTGAGGCATGAGGGAAGGAGTGTCTAGTGCGTGAAGCTTTCTGGAAATGACAGCAAGGAGAACAATTGTTAGGAGACAGTAAAGAAGCAAGCTGTGGTAGGGGCCAACTCACAAGTGCACACATCTCAAGTTCTAACACCTACCAAAACCTAGTAGAGAACAGTTTGGAGATGAAGGAAATGGCTACCCGGCAGGAATATCCAGATGGCAGTAATGTGGTTTCTGACAGCCTATCGTAAAGCTGTGCTACATGGTTCATGTCATCATTTCTTATCTCCCTACTTGGAGATAAGAAAACTGAGCCACAAAGAGAGAACGAAATAGTCCAAAATCACATAGGAGTCACTGACAGGACCAGGGTTGAAGCCCATGTGGGATTGCCTCATCTCTGCATCTGTCCACCATGCTTGGCACATCTGCATAAACATCCATCTAAAAGTTCAAGGACTCCTTTACACCTGACTTGCATTACACCTGACTTACACGCCATTCATAACTGTCTAATGACAGGGCCACCACATCTAGGGTAGGGAGAATTCCACTTTGCCAGAACAACTGCAGATGACTCCATATATTTCACTGGCATCTAGTGACGAGTCAGTAAATTCCATGAGTGTAGGGCCATGCCCCTTTTCTATCCATGCCTCCCTGTCACGAAATCTGTGCGCCAAGTTACTTATTGAATAAACGACTAGTGCACAAAAGAAAAGTTTGATTTGGCCATTTTTAAATGAATATCTATGCTTAATCTTTTCTCAATCAACTCTAGAAGAGGAATTTCATGTTGAACATAACAATAAAGTTCACTTTAAAAGAGCCTTCTCTTTACAACTTGAAAAATGAATACAAGTAATTCATGTTCTTATAGAAAAATTAGAAATTACAGATATGCAAAGAGAAAAATAAATGAAGCTACCCATAATCCCAATGCCTAGAGATAAACTGTGTTGATGTCCTGACATGAAGTGCTCTTGGGGGTGGATAATGCTCAGAAAACCGGAGCTACCTTTCTTGAAGAATCACTGCACATAAGCATGAATTTGGACTGGGGACATCACTGCAATTGTTGGTACTCTGAGCTATTGGGGCTGGTTTCAGAATCACTAAGGCAGAGCAACAGTAACAGTAAACAGCAATTGACAAACCTCTATGAACAGAGCTTGTCTTCTAGTTCTTCCATCACGATGTTTTTAGAAGTTGTAAAAGCAATTATGGACTGACTAAACGTGTGTTTCTTTCACAATTCTGAAGAGGAATCTTGTCCTCTCACCAAGGATTCATGGCACTCACTGCCAATCTGGCACCAAAGTAATCAAATTAGACTACATTTGAAAAATAAAAGCTCTGTTTTTATTTGTTCTTCGGGCTGGACCCATTACATAATTATGCTCCAGTAACCATTCTAATACATACATTTTTGCAACTTAGCAGACGTAATTTATAAATTGATAGGTTCCAACTGTAAAGAGGGGTGTCTGGTTTATAGCAAATGATTGAATTAACTCATTTGGAAAAGTTTTTGGAAGGGGAGCTGCTGCCCCAAAAGGCCTCTCTTTGATGCTTTAGATTCATTGTCAAAATACCCATGATGAGACCTGCAAGTGACACTAAAGTACTTATAGGTGAATGGCTCTAGTTTACTTTACAAATCCTCCATTTTATTCTCTTTTTTTCTCTTGCACTGGTCCCTGAAAAAGAACAGATAAAGAACAAAAAGATATTTAGGAGATCTGCCAGCTAACTTTTTTTTTAAGGATACCTATAGCTATTTCATTATGTAGCTACTGTTTATGGCAACATGGTGTCAAGTACTCCACACTCATTATCTCATATCTGATTTTGCCAATTAGATGTTGTTATTATACGTATCTTATAAGATCTGAGGCTCAGAGAAGGAAAATGACTTGCTTAAAATCACATAGCAGAGCCTGAATTTAAGTGCTAGTGGATGTTATTTTAAAACCCATCCTCTTACCCACGACTTGTCACATTTGACAAGGGGCTTGGAAACATGGGTGACCTCATATGAAGGAAATAGGAATGCAAATTTTACTATGCTCTGATTTTTAACAGATGCTAATCTGTGTCCCTTCATCACAACAACTCCCTAAGAGGCAGACCTTCGAGTAGAGAATCTACAGGGAAAAGACTCAAGGGAAGATCTGTAGACTGAGCCAGTCCGTTCTGTCAAAGACATACAGGTGGCAAGATGATCCGAGAACTGCAGGAGCTGAAAGAGTTTCTGAACTTTCCAAGCATAACATGATGAATTTAGAGGAAAAATATGATTTTTTTTCCCACTAAATATCAAATTGTCATAACGATGGTACATTCAGCTTGATCCTCTCTGAGTGTCTAGCTTCTAACCACAGTGGATAACTACAATTGTGATATAAGAAGTTTCAAATACAAAGAAAGTTTAGACTGGCTACCCTCTAACCTTCTTTGTGGAAAGAATATTTTGTTTAATCATGTAATTGGTAACAACTAATATTTCAATGGATTAAAAATACTATTCAATTTCAATGACAGCTTTATTAACTGAGTAAAATGAAGGTTACATTCTGGAATCAGAACTAAATACATTTTCTATACAGTAGCTTAAGGTATAAATATAGAAAGGGTAGTATAAAATTCCATACAATGGGATTTTATATAAAATTCTAGTTCATCTTCACAAAAGAAGTCTGCTTCTTCCTATGCTATATGTTGATCTCTCCTGGGAAACTCGGTTTTCTTGGCCAGGTCAGCTGCAGTTTGAACTTCTTTTTGGATGAGAGTCTAATCTACATAGTGCATTTTTACTTACAGACTTGTCTGTTTGCCTTAAGGCTTTTCCCTTCCTCTGTTCATGCTCTGCGTGTCTGCCACTAATTGCACATTAAGAAAAACAAGAAGAAAAATTATATTCCTGCAATGTTATACATTAGTTCCATTTTAAAATTTGAGTCATCAGTGCTATAATTTTCTATAAATTCTTCATAGTGTAGGTAACAACTTAGGTAACTAGTTGGTTAATGATGTGGAATAGAGGCTTAGATCTTTGGGGGAAGATTATTCCTTTTATCAATATGAACTATCCTGTTTTCTTCATTTAGTGCTTTTCATCTTGAATTTATTTAGTCTACTATTTCAATTACTATAGGTACTTTCTTTTTGTAGCCAGTTGTTCATACTTCTTTTATTTTTTATTTTTTACAATTTTTATAAAAGTTTATTTCAGCCAAATTGACGACATCTGCCAGGGTACAAAATCTCAAATGCTTCCTCTTCAGACTTTGAAAAATATTCCTTTATTCTGAAACCTCTGGAATGGATTTTTAAACCTTGGAATCTGTTTTTTGATGGATAGGCATAACACACTACTGACATTTATCGTGATTACCTATATGTTTAGATTTATTTCTCCCTTCTCATTTTATGCATCCAATTTTCTAAGATTTCTAGTCTTTTAAAAAATGTTATCTGTCTTTTTGCTGAACTGATCAGTCTTTAAATCCACCTATATTGGGGGGTGGTAATTTAGTTTTCGTTGTGTGTGTTTTTTTCTTTTACTCGTTTGAGAATTATACATTCTGTTTTTATTTTTCTTGTGATGATCCTTACATTTTTAGCACACATATTGAAATGTCATTCTAACAATGTTTCAGATTAATCAGTATCTACAATTTCTACTTAAGCAAGATAAGGGCGAGAACTATTTTTTATGGTCTTTCTACCCACTCATCCCTATTTCATATTTTGATATAGCTTGAAATTTTCGATTCAAAATATTTTATAGTTAATACACATTTAAATATCCTTTTTAAAAAAAATTCAGGGGCATTTAATATTAGTGATTCTATATACATATTGAATCAAATTGGTAATTCAAGGAAAAATTGTACTGATAGATGCCAAGATATAATTTTGTAATATTCCTAGTTCAGTTGTTTCCACTATCTTGACCGGAACTCCCATTCTAAACATATTTTAAAACACTAATTTCTTTTATCACCATTCATATTTCTTGTTCTTTTTTTTTTTTATTTTGGACTCAAATTTTTCTTGCTGTGGGGTACATTCACTGATAACTGTTTCAGAGAGTATTTATTAACTGTAAACTCCTTTGACCCTTTCAAAGTCAAACACTGTAGTCCGGCTCATTCAACTCTGATTCAGCCCCTCTTCTAGCTTGCCTTCCTGTCTGTAGAGCCTGTCATCCTGAAAACTATGATTCCAATCTTTCAGAAGCTAGATATCTGCAAAGAGATCGCAGTTCTGCCAACCAGATGCACCCACATGAGGCTTAGAGACAGCAATGTGCAATTTCAAGTGAAGGTGGTGGGCAGAGAGAGCTGATCTTTGGCAAGCACAATAATAAGGGTGTCTGATTCCTCTGGGGGCTGTGGCAGAGTTCCTCATGTCAGCTGCACAGGAGCTGAGCATTAAGCAGCCACAGTGATGGGTTTTTGCTGGCTTCGTCCAATAGTTTGGGTAAGTGCTCCAGCCTTTGGCTGCACTGGTCCTGGCTGTGTGGCCTGCTAGCCTCGTTCTCTGAGCTATCTAAAAGCTTTTAATAAGTCCCATTCTACTTAAATGTAATAATTCTATGATCTGCCACTAAGAATTATAACTGAATCAGCATTTATGTTTTAAAATATGTTTACTTTGCTCTTGTCTTTGAATAATAGATTCACTGGGTATGAAATGCTAGGTTTAAATATATTTTTCCTAGGAATTTTTATATTATTCCATTTTCTTGCAAGTATATCTGTTTCTCATTTCCTAGTTAATCTGTTTTTTTTCCTCTGGAAGCTTTAACAGTTTTTCCTTATCCTGAGTGTTCCAAAATGTGTCTTCAACTTATCTAGGTATAAGTCAATGTCGTTGTTTCTCCCTTTATCCTATTTTGTACTCAATGAGCACATTCGGTCTGACATTTAATGAAGATACATCTTTCTCTATTGTTATTTACACATTGCCTTCCATCTATTCTCTCCACTCTCTTCTAGATAGATCTCCTAAGTGACTGATACCAGACCTTTTTTATCTCTCCTACATATTTTTAAAATTTCCTTCGTACCCTCCATGCCTTTATGAAGTAACTGCACATTATGTCCTGTCTCTATGATTCTCAAACTTTCATGTGCATATAAATCACCTGGGGATCTTAGTAAAAATGAACATTGTATTTAATTCAGTGTTGTGGGCTGGCACCTGAGATTCCACATTACTATCAAGTTCCCAGGAAATGCCAGTGCTGCTTGTCTGCAGTCCATACTTCGTGCAGGAGGGTCTTAGGCAACATTCCAGGCATTACAGATACAAAAACATACGCTGAAAGCTCACAGGCTCCATAGTCAGCCAGTGTGGGAATCTTCCTCCTCCACTAACTAGCTATATGACCTTGGGAAACCTGACCTCTCTTTTTGAGGACCCACTTTCCCCTCTACAAAATAAAGATACTCGTCTCCATGTTTCAGATTTCCTGCAGTGATTAAGCGTGATTTTTAGCCTGCACACACCTAGAGGGCATGAAATGAAAAAAAAAAAAAAAAAAAAAAAAAGAATAACCCTGGGCTTCTGCTGTAAGGGGTCAGCTTTAATGACACATGGCAGAAAGCACCCTGATACTCATGACTCTGCCCCATGGGGAGAGCTCTGTTCTCAGTTTGACCTTAGCCATGAAGTTATTCTTTGAGTTGAAGGGATTAGAAAAAACACCCACACCTGTTTCATTCCCCACACAGATGCAGCCCCACCCAGTGAACAGGAACAAGTATGCTCAATTTCAATAACGAACAACCTGCAGGGTCAAGCACTCAAAGAGAAAGCAAATTATTCTGTGATTAATGGAATATATTGAAAGAATAATTTATGTTAAAACCATAAAGGCAATACTTAATGTGGAAATCGTGAAAAGTCATGAGTAGAGAGTGAGGATAAAAATCTGGTGTTTGGGAATTGGGGCAAATCTTGCCTTAAAACCATTTTAAATTTATGGTTGCTCTGAGCAGAGAGAATGAAAAGGAAGGAAGAAAAGGCAAGGAAGGAAAACAATCAACAATGATTGAGTAGCTATGTCATGCCAGGCATTTTGCAAATATAATGTAACACAAGGTCCACCAACACTGAATTCAGCACCAAATCTCCATACCCCCCCAAAGTGGCTTATGAAAAGAACAGGGTGAACCGCAAAAAGGACAAGTAGCCTCATGCCTAGACAAATGTTTAAAACATAATTTTTCATATTGGAATTTTAGTTATAAATACATGTTTGGTTGTAATCTTGCTGTTTACACATACAGGCAAACATTCGGTTACAATTTTGCTCTTTGGGGGCTAATTTAATTAGCAGGCCAACTTAAAGTTTTAGTGTTGGTAATGACATTTTTAGAGACCAAGAAAGGTTCATTAACCTTTTGTCAGCTCAAATACAAAAAAAAAAAGGAAAGCAAAAGATCACTAGACTCTTGAAGGGATGGGTGGCAGGTTTTCTAAGAATAAGCCGTCTTAATTCCCATAAAGTTTTTCAGAAAATTGCTTGGTGTTTTATTAACTATGTTAATACCTTTTCAGAAGGAAGTCATGACTTATACTACACAAAAAGATTCTGTACTAAATGAGGCTTGGGGAAATTTTTTCCTGAGCCAAGGAGTTTTCACTGGTTTCCTTAGAGAAGAAAAATCTAGAAATTTAAAAATGAATTTCAATGTCTAACAATTTCTATGTAACAATTAAAAGGACTTTTTTCTAGAATTGTTGTAAGTCATTTTCTCTCATGGGGAGAGATGCAAGAGAGAGGCCCCTATCTAACTTTCAGCCACAGTTCAACTTTCCAGAGTCGATGAAGGGGATATGTGGCACCATTTTTAATATGTTCTTCAGTAGGGTGCTTTCTGTCCAGGTGGGCTGCGTGCTGCACCAGAGCACATGTAACGTACCTGGCACTTAGAGTGAGCTCAAATCTACATTTTGTTCTTTCTTTCCTTTTACCTACTCTTCACGCTTCTCTTTCCTTTCTACCCTTCAGAGCTAAGCTTACTTATGACAGTATTTCAGAGCTGATGAGGTTCTATCCAGCCACCACAGTCTTCCTAACCTGCACACGTTTATCTCAGATGTACTTAAGAGACTACAAAGCCCTAAATTCCACATTTAAAGTAAGGAGATTAAAATGTAAGTAACTAGGCTTGCATTTCATGCAAAGCCTAAAATACAAAGTGTTGATGAGTTTCTTTCACCAACTAAATATTTCTTTTTAGTTTTATTTTTCTTTTTGATTTGAAAAGGACTCAGAAATTAAAAAGAAAATACTTGAAGAGTAAGGATACTACATGTCATTGGAAAAGAAGATATCAACATAAAGTGGGGTAATTGCATAGCCCCAAATCAACTTTCCTAGCTTCACAATCAGGCCCTAGACCAGCCTCGGGTAGTGTCATCTCTCCTTAGGTCAAAAACAGTGGTGGCAGACAGAGAGTCTTCCTGTCCTACCCACTGAGTATGTTCTTCTAAAAGCAAGGTCCCTTTACAAACAAGGTCAGGGTAGGTAGAAGAAACCTCAATTTTACAGAACAATTAAAAGTTATTGAAAGGGTTAAAGGGAAAAGACTTATAATCAAATGGACCTGGCTAGAAGCTATACCCTATTATTGAACTCTTCTAAACTCCAATTTCCTGTAAAATGGAGCTAATAATATACCTCTCAAGACTAAGAAATGATTAAGTGCTCAGCATGGTGCCTTGGATGTAGCATTATACCATTCAACTATTGATATATGATGAACATCTCCCGAATTCAATGACATAACAATAAACTTTCATTCTCACACTCATAGGTCTAGAGTTGGCTAGAGTGACAACTTTAAGCTGCAGGAGTTTGGGGAAGCTAAGCAGGCTTTGAACCATGTCCCCAGGGCATGTTCTTCCCATGGCCATGACAGAAATACCACCACAGAAGCACATTTTGAGCATTTGCTTATGTAATATTTACTAACATCCCATTGGCCAACGTAAATCACATGGTGAAGCCCAGTACTAATGGGGCAGTGGGAAGGAGAATGGGCATTTGCTGAACCAAAACATAACTGTTACAGTCTACTCTGCTAGATATATTAATTTATATCCTTGTCATATGCAAAATATACTCATCCCCATTCTAAGACCCTCAAGTCTCAATCACAACATCAGGTTCAAAGTCCAGGACCTTGTGGTCTATATAAGGTCTAAATGTAGCTCTTTTTGATCTAGAGACCTCTTAATAAAATGACAGGTTAGCCACTCAGAGCACACTCAACATACAATGGTAAAACAGGGGTAGGATAAAAGTAATAAGAACTCCTGTTAGAGAAATGGAAGGATGGGAGGCACACACATCACTGTTTTATAGTTATTCTGAATCCCACTGAGAAAATGTTGCCAGATTCCACTACTCTGAGAGTGGGAAATGTTTCTTGATTAGGTCCTGGTTCTGCTCCTGAAAATGACTCTGTGATTCATTGATTTCCATGGCTCTGCCCTCTGGAAGTGTCTGCCATTCCCATCATCCTCCATGGTCACTTTGAGAGAAGGTACTGGAGAACATTATTTTTGGACACTGAGTAGATTTCCCAGCCTATTTCTGCCTGAGGAAAGCTGGGGGTCCCAGGACCTTTTTTATATCTCAGATAATTTCAGTCTTTTCATTCAGGCTGACAATGCTTTCTTCAGTGCGGCTCTTTAGAAAACATTTTAAGTTCCAGACGTTGTGGCACTAAAATATGACACCCATAATTCTTTTTGAGACATGCCTCTCCCTCCTTCCCTCCCCACCTCTTGTCAATTATGAATACTTTGGAAGTTTCCAGCATCTATAGAACCAATTTTTGAATTAACTTATCTGTCCATGCAAGAGGACCTAGTAGGAGCCTTAATCATGACAAAAGTCTTAGCAAAAGACCTTACAATCACAGCCTTGAATTAACCTTTACTCTGAGGCAATGTCTTACCCTGAATTTGTTCTTTTCCTTGACAATGTGTCCTAATATCCAAATGCCTTTGATGAGGAATAGGAATAGTTTCATTTTCCATTTCCCTTTCCACTGATGTCTATTTTTAAAATGTATTTATTAAACAGAACCAGATTTCTCTACATAAGTAAGGGACAACTATCCATACCATTATTCTTTTGAAGAATGTATTGGAAGTGCATGGAACTCTTCCAATGCAAATCCTGATTCTTTAAATGTCTCCTCAGACTACAGTTAAACCTAAAGTAGCACAGGAAATTTACAAAGCAAAAAAATCACAGAGATTCAGCAAGAGGAGCAAAATTAATGATTTCACTTCAGGCAAGGGTCTGTTCTTGGTGCTGGTCTTCCCAATGCAATAAGAGAAACTCAATAAAGAATTTTAGAAAATATTCATGAACCAAATCACTGCAACACAATGAGCATTATTGATGAATTAAGAACAACTACCAATCATCATACCTGGAATCTTGGTGTGAAGAGAGCAATTAACAGCCACTCAATTTAAAAAATCTGAAGGAAATGAATGTTCATAATGGATGTTGTGCAATTATGTGAAACTATACCTTCTCACAGTATTGCTGGGGAGCAGAAGGTTATACAGTATCATTAGTAAATCTTCATGGATTGATATATGGAATTATAAAATATAAAGTTAAGCAGAATTACCCAAAACTGTGCTTTTGATCCTTCTTGGCACACAGAAGTAGCTTCTGATTTCCTCTCAAATAAGATGAAAACTCTAATCATAGATATCCCTCACACCAGCCCTGTACAGCTATAAGCCATTCCCTGAATACACTTTTAATTCTTTCTCAAGTCCCTGTGGCCCCCGTTAGCCTTCATTATCTCTGACCTGAATATGACAGTTGTGCTGTTCCATCAACCTTAGTTCTATTCTCTTGTCTTTCAGAGCCTTGTTCCAATGCCATCTCCTCCATAAAGCTTTTCCTAATGATGTTGCTCAGAATTATTACCTTTTCATAATGTTCTGTTTCTCTCTCATTTGGGAAAAATCATGATATAATGCATTTTACCAGAGGCTGATATATCAAAGTCTGTTGCCCATACTGGACAACTGGACAATACGCTTCCTGAGGGAGCACAGGGGCTTTATTTCACTTTAATTCTTGTCTATAATGTTCATTGTTCTAAATTTTATTTAATGCAAGATCCTAGCAATTGAATCACTTATAAAATGATTCTGACTTACCAATATTCTCAGACTCATTAGAAAAATATACCCATCACCCTACTGACCTAACTCAGTCCTTGATTTTTCCAAGCCAGAGTTCTATAGTCAATCCCATGATCTCCAAGTTCTTCAGAATTATCTTGTATAATTTCAAACCAAGTATTCAAATTGGAATACTACTAGCAATAGTAGTTATAGGAACAACCTAAAGTGTGCACTAGATCATTATGAAAATGGGAATTATGAATATGCTCATATGAATATATATGTATATAAAAGATTTTTCAAAGTTTCTGAGACTAGCTAAAAATGGCTGAATAATGTACCAGAGTAGAAAAAGCATAAAAACTTATTTATAAAACAATCAAGTTAATTAAACAGGGTAATTCCTGGCACCTTACAAGGTATGATGTAAGTTATTCTCTATACTTTCATTGCTATTACTCTCCTGAATAAGTTAGAGGCTTTTACACTAGTAAGCGTGTTTTAGAAGTGGCCTCATTCAAGAGTTATCACCCATAAATCTCCACACACATATTTTCTCTTCCCCCCAGTCTCATGGAATTCAGTCTTTTCTGAATCAAAGCAGCCCAGAGATAAGTAGATATTTAGAGGATGACAGTATGGGACCCAGTTCTGAGGTTAAACAAAAAGGGGCAATGACAGAAGTTTCCTTGAGATGCAAGGTTCTGTTTCGTCACAGTTGCCTTCCTCTTGTCATCTACATCTGTTGGGGTGGACAACCCCAGTGACAGACAAGAAGTAAGTGTGAGATTTAACAGATCTGTTCTCGAGCAACTGATCTTGCATAACAAGACAGCAGCAAGCTGTCAGTTTTGTATGTCCCTAGTCTCCAGACCTTTGCACTCTCTCCCACACTGCAATCCCGCTGACCTATTATCCTATACATAAAAAATAAAATGCTAGCTTGTTATCTGGCTCAGTGTTTTCTACGATACTGCGCAATTTGTGAGATGGGGACTCAGTGTTTCAAATGCATTTCTTTTCCTAACTTGTTGAAGTTAAGGCTGGTTGCCTAAATGGGAAGTACTGCCATTTTTTAGGCTTAAAGTGCAGTTAGAAATAGAAACAATACTCTGCCACAAGTACCGTAATGCACAGAAATGGCAAAAGGGTGAAGAAAGAAATGATAGAAAAACCTTTACCATGGAAATAGTGGCTATGTTTGTTTTCTATGTGAATGCTCCAACACTTTCAAAGTCTAAAACACACCAAGTAATTAGCCCATGTCGAATAAGACTTCACATGTTCATTCAATGAGAAAATGTTTTTTGTGCATTTTTCTAGATGCTTTTGTTTATATGTAATGATAAATAGTCTTTGAATTTATACTATGTCATGTTAGAATTTAATGTGGTGTTTAGGCAATAGTTTGATTTAAAAATCAGTATACTCATCCTAAGCTAACAAGAAAAGCTACTAATCACAATTTCAAGTGTTGATCTTTCCATAAACCTAATATTTAAAATATTCATTATTTTCTTTTTTTTTTCTTTTTTTTTTTTTTTTACCAAAACATCTCTTCCTCTTTCTTATATGAGAGCTCATTTGTCAGACTAAATCTAATATGGACACCTTTATTAACAAGATATTTGATAGAACAGAAAAAAATATATAAAATAAGACATTGGTAGATCAGCTTATCTGGCTACATTTTTTTTTTTTTGTCCCCTACTTAAGGATATAACCACCCAAACAAGCATATGACAGGGACGCTCTGTGCATTCTCTGTGCATTCTCTCACTGTCCCCTAAATCTCATTTGTTTACAGAGGCCAAATTTTATACACATCAGATTTGATGGGTAAGCATAACTTATCCATCTTTCTAGTAGTGAAGACAGAAGGAAAAACAGAACATAATTACAGGAAAATGCTATAGGCCGTAAAAAAAAAAAATTGTACTTTGCTGTGGCCAGTAGCACAAGAGACATTAATTGTGAATGTTCATCCTAGTGCATATGCAAATTCTAATGTCGTCCGGCAGATGGCACAAGGCTAACTCCAAAGCCTTCTGGAAAGCAAGAGAGTTCTGAAGAGCCCCAGATATCAAACTATAGAGCAAAAAATGTTATACAACGTTGAGTCTCTTAATTTTTAATTTCTTTAGTTGAATGTAATCCTAGACTTACCTTTGAATTCCTTTTGTTCTCCTTTTACTCTACTGCGAAAGTAAATCTGGGTAGTGCTTGTTAAAACAGACAGCCAAACAAAAATAACCAAAAAACACATGCATATTTATTCAGTTTGATCAGCTGGATCTATTTGTCTTTCAATGCTTAGTCAACATACACAGATCTGTTGTTTTCCATGTGATTTACTCATGTATAATTAAATGTAAATGGAATTGACAAGTGTTGGAAGACTTTAGAATGGAAAAGAAAAATCTAGTGGTCTTTAATAATGTTATGAGTTCTCTTGCTTATTCATTTATAGCGGCTACCCTTTGCTTCGAAATTTCCTTATACATCTTTGTGAACAATACAAGTTTAATTGTTTCTTGTGCAATATTCAGATAGGAAAAATTTTCTCAGTGAACAGACTTGGAAAAATACTTGAGGACACTGATTTTTGTTGCAGTGTTAATTATAGAAGCAGGCAGCCTCTTAAGAATGAAAACAAGGTGCATTCTAAAAACGGACAGGCACACAATTCTGAAGTGGTTTATTTTCCCCATAAGACTGTTGTCCCCAGCATTAGATTGTAATTTTACAACATTGTACAGTTTCTCCTAGCAAAAGCTTAGGATGGTGACTATATGGTAGATTTCTTCATTCAAATTAAGAAGCTAAAGAGGGCATGTGTTTCCTAGTGATGAATATCACTGTATGTGTGTTCCTGGTGACTACACCTTAGATCTACTCACTTTATTGCAACCAACAAGAAAGTTCAATTTAACTAGTTATGTACAGGTTTCATGCACAGATTTTCTTTACAATCAACACCAAACAGTGGGTGTTATCTTAAGATATGGTGGCCTCTTAGTTCAAATTTATACCGAGAACTAGAGGTGTTCTTCCTCTGCAATATCTGGCTCCCTCATCTGCAAAGAACACAGGACACAGCTTTACATGAGAGAGAAAACTAAGGAATCCAATTCTGACTTCTGGGGATTAAATGTGATTGAAATGACCATGAGTTTGTTTAAAACACCGTTGTCAGTAGCTTCATACAAAAACAGCCAGGTTACAAAGGGCAGCGGAAAGTAGATGGTGCATTCCTCTTTCTTGGTTGATGGCTGTCAACAAGGATTTTTAAAATTTTATTTCTAGGTGTATTTTCATAATTTCTTGCAAACACTTTTACGCAATTTATTTTTCTCTCTCCCTTGAGAGATTCTGCAGTTGCTAAAAAATCATACTGAAAGTGAAAAGAAAACACCATTGAGATTTATTAAGATGAGATCACACAACGGAGACATATCTTCACTAGTTATTTTGGGCCCCCACCAATCTTGAAACAGGCTATTAAAAAAAAAAAGTCCTGAAAACTAATTATATTCCCTTTTGTTTTTAACTTTTAAGTGTGTTTAACACGTCCTGAGTAAAAGATGCTGGTAATATTTTTTTTCACCTTGTACAATAGTTAACTTCCACCTTTAGAACCACACCTCAGTTGCATTTTTCAAAATGATTATTCATTTTTCATTCCATTCCAAATATGTTCTAGGAATATACAAGCATGTACAAATACATATATACGTATGTTTTTTCTTTTTGCATTCTACTCCACAAACTGTTCTACAACTTGCTTTTTCTCAATGCATACTACCCATTTTAATGCTAAGTAATATTTCATCATAAATGTGTTTAATAAACTCCTTTATTGACCAACATTTAGGCTTTTCCCATTTTTCACTTCTAAAGGGTACTTCTGTGATCATCCTTTCATCTATCTTTGCACATTTGTATGAGTGTACCCAAGGGGAAATTTTCCTAGTGGTGAAACTAACTGCAGGGTCAAAGGAAATTCACATTTAAATTCTGCTACGTATTTAAACTGCATCCCTAACCAGTGCACCAAATGATTTTGCCACCAACAGGGTATATGAAGACTCCTCCTCCTCATCGAGCTGCATCCCTCTTCTAATTCTCAGGAAAAGAAGCCCCCGATGTATTTTATTATTAGCTCACAATTATTAAAACTATTAGAAATATCAAGAGATCACTTGTAAAAATATAGGAAAATCAGGAAAGACAGGATAATGCTTATTCTCCACACATTATATATGACTATAGTTTGCGTTGTTTTTAGTCTATTATTTTTGTAACATCAGAAGTCAAATACATGCTATAGCAAACCAGGGTAGGATAGGAACGTAATCAATATATGTATAAATTCCACTTTGTCTCTGAGTCTCCTGCTTACTGAGATAAAGGAGGCTGGTTGTTGGCGTCAATCAGAAAAAAACAAAAACCTATTACCCATAATTCCTTACAACTTCTCTACTTGGTGATGCACCAATGACAATACAATAAATCTGTTTGTTCAAGAGAGCCCAGCACAGTTCAGTTAGGACAGCAGTACTTGGCAACCTGTATCATCATACATCACCTGGAGTTGCTGCTGGCCGTGCTCTGGAGAGTGACACTGCTCTGGTTTTTCTCCTTTTTATCACTGACTCCTCCAGATATCACTGTCTTTGTCAAGTGTAGCTGATTCCTGACTACATTTCCCTTCTCCCTGCCTCCTTTCATTACTTCCACTCAGATAAATCTCCTTACTTTGGCAGAAGGGGTTGAATATATAGCCTCTTCCCCTCACAGTGATCAATACTTGTACGGAGATAAGCCAGCCAACAAAGAGTGGACGGGAGCAATAGGTCTGGGTCTTCTGATGATTATGTCTCATGTTTGAGGAGCTTCATGTTATAACCCGTAATAATAATACACATATTAGGAGACTGTGACCTCAAGATGGACGCCATCAAACCCCTGGCCATAGACCGGTACTGGTCTGTGGCCTGTAGGAACCAGGCCGCACAGTAGGAGTTGAGCGGCGGGTCAGCGAGCAAACTTTCATCTATATCTGCAGTTGCTCCCCGATGCTAGCATCACTGCCTCAGCTCCCCCTCTGATCATCAGGCATTAGATTCTCATAGGAGCACTGGTCTCTGGTGCCAAAAAGGTTGGGGACTACTGCTTTAAACACATGCAAGAGAGGCTTTCAGGTGCAAGCTAAGGGCCCTGAGTCACAAAACCCACCCAAGTATGCCCCTATTTCTTTGTAACCCAAGCCTTCTAGGCCTTACTTACATGTGGAATCAAATGAGACTCATTATATCTATGTCAACACTTATTTCAATGACTTGACTTCATCTATTTACTGAGGTCCCCTGTGAAGTCTGACCTAATTATTTTGGGGAGTCTCTAGAGATCACACTAAAGTGCTCATGCCAAGTTGTCACTTCTAGCCAAAGTTATGTTGCAGCATCTGCTCCAGCCTCCTGCTTTGTAACTACTACTTGCCAGGTACTTGGAGATGCCGCCCACGAGCTGTTTGCTATCATCACTTGAATGTCTCTAGAAGTGGAGCACCAGAAACAACAGACCTGACGTGGACCCCTCCACTCTTGTTTCCCACTTTCCTGAAGTCTTCCACTCATGTCTATCAACTCTTGTAAACAAAGGCCTAGGGAATCCTATTGTCTCATCAGTCCTCCTCCTAAATTGCTTCTGTTTCTCACATTTAGTGTGTAATGCAATTCCATGACCCAAAAAGGAGTTGCATGCATAGCTATATTTTTTAGATCACATGAAAATTATGCTTATATAATTAGAGTCTTCACTAACTAAATTGCAGTAATTTTTTGGAGTTGCCTTCTAGAATAAAGTTTTTTTTGTTTTTTGTTTTTTGTTTGTCTTTTTTTTTTTTTTTGGATATCAGTTTTGTTTATTCCAAAATTTAAAATTTCAAAAATATTTGAGCATGCCATTTTCCTGCCAGGAATGTTTCCATGTAAAATCAGTAGTGGAGACAATATCTAGTCTGATGTACAAGGTCTCCAGGATCTGTCCTTTTTTTCCTACTCCAGTTTCTCCCCTTTATCCCCCCCTCACCAGTCATACTGAATGACTTCCAGTTTCCCAGACAAGTTTTCCTTTTTTATGCCTGTAACCCTTGCTCCCAATATTACTCAGCCTAGACCACTTATGTTCCCATCTACTCATCTTTCAAAACCCGGGTTGAGCATGACTGCAGTAGGGAAGACTTCTCTCCCCACTCCTACCTCCTCTCTCACTACCCCGAAAGAATTGATCATGTTCTCCTCTGACCCAGCACTGTGCTCTATATGAAATTCTACCATAGCACCATTTTATGTTACGAAACTTGCACAACTCAACAGCAGAGTTATCTCAATGCCTGGTGCTCAATACAAGTTTGTTTGATGAATTAATCTCTTGAAAAGAAAATAAAAGGTGTTGGTACATCTTGCAGTCATATGCAAGTAATAGTTATCAAGCCATGCTTTTCTCCCAAAAGGTTTAATTTAACTATGGCTGACCTTAGAAATTCTTTGTTTACAGGAAATGCTCCCATAGAATAAAACACTGAATAATACTACATGGGGGAAAAATACAGACAAATCCGAAATATGGGCTATTGCTCCTGGTACCCATACCACTTCCCCTTGCCCCACCTCTGATGACAGCTGCAGCTGGAGTGGACAGACACTAGGGATTGCCTTTCTGCATTCTTGCCCAGGACCTTCTGTGATGCTGTATGAACTCGAGGCCTGCACAAACACGGTGGGAAGCAGAAGGGAGTTAATGCCCTCCATCCCAAGGGGACTTGGCAGTTAAATGCTTCAGATTCCTCTCTCTCAGGTGAACAATTCCAGGTGCATCCCGGGTGCTTCTCAGCAGTCGTGGCAGAATTGAACCTCAATCCTTACAGTGACAATATCAATAACATCCTCCCATGAGCATTTCATTCTTCCTTTTTGTCTTCCTGTTCCCTCACTTCTAATTCATAGATCACCTTCCAGAAACTACTGGTACAAAAGCCTTTATCTCAAGTTCTACTTTCAGGGAACCTGAACTAGGCCATGCCATCTTGTCCTGAACAACTAACTGGCCCACTCTGCATTAGTTCATGAAAAGATGTAGCAGGCTAGACGAAGAGAGATCTAGAAGACATAACAATTAAAGGCAACACGTGGTTCTTGATTGGATGCTAGTATGTACAAACCAGATATAAAGGACATTTTGAGATAATTATAAGTGGAAGATAGACATTGTGAACTAAAGATCTATATGTCTATCACTTTTGTAATAATATATATTATATGATATATATATATAGCCAAGAAGACGTTAATCAAACATTAACAAATGATCTAAGAAGATATAAAATAAGACATTGACTATTCACTCCCTAGGTATCTGCAATATAATCTTTTTTATTCACTTAATTTTACTTATCTGTATATTCTAATATTCTTTCACATATACCATTTCTTTTTGTTTTTAAAAGAACATTTTAAAAAGCAATGCTGTGTTCAAATTTCAACCTTTTGTTTTGTTATTCCAAGACAGTTTCTATATAGTTCAGTGATGAATGAGTCTGAGAAACAAGGGAAATTGTAAGTGGACCAAGGAGGGCCCCACAATGCACTGGGGGAGGATAAGAATACACAAGCCATGACCCGGCTCCTGTGCAGACAGGATCCCATAAATATCAGAGTCCGATTCTATGCGAGTTATATTCACTCCTCCCTGTAAACACGTTGACATGCACTCATTAAAGTACTCAGAGAACACAGACGTATCCTTTAGCCCAGATGGAGGAAGATGCTTGTTTTAACCAGCTTCCTAATTTATGATTGCAGGGATTAGGAGCCTGCTTCCCTGCTTACTAACTGCACCTGATGTGACTCGGCAAGGAACTTCCACCACGACACGCACATTCTCCATAAGCTGGTTATCCTCCGATACACTTAATCTTATCCCAACCAATTCCCCCAAAAGAAAACAAATATTTGTAGATTAAAGGAGAACTGCCTTCTCATCTTTTACCGCTGCTGGCATGCAAGCTGTTAAGCACCGAGTGTTTAATTAATAGATAGACACCATTAGAGAGGCAGCTGGACCTGCATTCAGATGAGTTTAGATTCTGGACACCAGGAGATAAAGATCTGAAAGTGGAGAAGCTGAACTGCAATTGGATTCATTTATAAAAGAGGCTGTTAAAGGTCAACTGTGTTTTCTCGCTCTAGAGATAAAGAGAAGCTATTAAAAACAATTGGAAAGTAATTCATAAGGGAGCAGTAAGTCACTTATGTTAAATTAATTTGTCTTTCTCATAGTGTGGCACTCATGATGGGAAAGTAAATTTACTTAAAATCAAGATCTTTCAAAAACAGCCATTGATCATGTTTCTATGCAAAGCCACTAGAATATGCTCTGGCTACCGAGACCACTGATCCTGTCTGATCACAGAGTCCCCACAGTTCATTGCAACCCCTTCCTAGTCTGAGAATTCACCATTTTCCCTCTAAGGGTAGTAAGTGTGTTGTTGGCATTTCTGTGGACGTGCCGAGATGCTCAAGCCTGCTGACATCTTCCCATTACTTCTGAGGAACGAACAGCCAGGCATCCAGACAACCCACTGTGCATATGATCCCACTTTCCTGATATTTAGCAACATGTTAGAACGCTCTAGCCCACTGCACTCCACTCATGACCTTGCTGCCTCCTAGTCCTCACTCCAACACATCCATGTTCAAACAGGTACATACCAAGATGAAAATTGTTTGCTTATCCAGAGACTGACTACATCTACAATTATGACTGGTAGTTTATTTAATTCCACATAGAGATATGATATGTTTTCTTTGTTCTCTTCCTCCTCAGTTTGTTTTCATTCAAGCACTAGAAACTTTTCTTCTCCCCAGTGGATCTCCCGGCGCTAGCCCACAGTATGACAAAGGTCTATTGCTTTTGGTGCCTAGACAGGCTGTCCTTCTGAGGCACACGTTCATCTTCTTCTGGGCAAGATGAGGGTTGTGTCTATCTGATGCCAGGCAGAGGGATGAAAAGGGAAAAATGCACGCCATCAGATGTGCTCTTGTGTAGACAATCTGTGTCTGATCAGCTTCTCCCTTTCTTGTTGCCAGAGAAAAATTGTTTATTGCTCTTCTTTTTTTCTTGGCCTTGGAAATTAATTGGGGTCTTTATTTCCTGAAATCACAGGAATAATGAGCAATTCTTTGCAAAGGTCTGTGAACAACCTGCATTTCTAGACACACACTAATTACAGCCCAGCTCAGCGAGCTGCTCACCAGTTTCCCAGTGTCAGCCAAGGAGAGACAAAGAGGGTTAAAGGGTTAATGTCACACATTTACCACTGCTGGTCATTTTTACATTTGAGAAACAGTTTTGCAATTCAGATTCTACACTAAAAAGGCTTTCTAAATCATATAGCACAAGGTTCCTTCTGAACCTGTCACCTTTGAAAAACTAGGGACATGGACATGTTCAGCATTAGCTGCTCTAGAGTGGATGCACCTTCCTCATGTTAGACTTCAGATGCATGATCTTAATGGGATGCGCTTTAGGCTGTAGTCAGTGGAAAGAACCCCAGAAACAGCAACCACCTGCTTAGGAAGGCTCCCCTCCTGTAGTGGAAGCTAATGAGAGGAGCCAAAAATAACAGCAACAAAAATGACAGCCATGGACATGGTTCCATAGTGTAGTGGTCAGCGCATCTGCTTTACACGCAGAAGGCCCTGGGTTCACCCCCCAGTGGAGCCACAGTCCATGGTCTATGGCCACACCACCCTGAACAAGCCCAATGTCTGATCTTGGAAACTAAGCAGGGAAGGGCCTGGTAGTACTTGGATAGAAGACCACCTGGGAAGACCAGGTGCTGTAGGCATAAATAAAAAATAAATTTATAAAACACAACAGCTGCTAACCGAGTACCTGTTACAAGCCATGCACTGTGCCCTTGGTTTACATGATCTCATTTAATTCCTAAAGCCATTCTGGAAAATAGAAATTAATGTTTTCATGCTCTGTATACAAATAATTTAGGTGATACTAAGTTAGTAATCTAAGATTAAACGCCTGCTAAATGGAAGAGACAGCATACACTGGTGCTGCTTGCTCTGTTCTGGGTATCTGAAACCATATCTTGTGATACAGATTTACCAATAAAATTCTGGTTCAAAAAAAAAACGACAGAGACTCTGACAGATCCTCGACCCCTCTGTCCACAGCTGATTGGCCCAGAGATGAACACCTGCCCTAGCCAAGCCAATACCTAGGAGCCCTTCCACTTTCCTTTAGATAATTGTTTCTAGGTGGGCACGTGAAACAGTAATAATAATAATATATATATTAGTGTTTTTTATGTGCCGGACATTTTGATTTTAACTCATTCTCACAACAATTCTATGATATAGGTACTGTTGGCTCCATTTACAGAGGGGAAGAGCAAAATCTAGATGGTTAGACAACTTGTCCAGTGTCACATATCTAGAAAGTTGCAAAGCCAAGACTTGGTTTGTATCACTTAGCTATTGCCACAAAAATGCTGGGTTAACAACTCAGTGGCTTAACATAAGCATGTATTCTTTCATATCTGGGGTCACATTAAGTGTTGGCTGGTCAAGAGTGGGCTGGGCTGGAGGTTCCGATGATCTTGGCTGAGCTCGCTCATGCAGCTGGGTCAACTGAGGTCAGGAGATGCAGCCTGGACTAGGCTAGCTTGCTGTTCTCTGTGTGTCTCTTATCCCTTCTGACAATCTGGAGTTCTCTCCACTGCCTGCAGCCGAGTCCTAACAGAATAGCCAAAGAGCAAGAGCACGGATGGAAATGAAAGGGGCCTCCTGAGATCTGGGCTCAGAATCAGCACACTGCCGTCTTCACCTCATTTAGACATAGTCAGGTCATGGAAGTATAGTTTGTCTTTTGTGAGGAGAACTTCCAATCAAAAACAAAAGATAAAGACTCAGGGAGATGTGAAGAATTGGGGCCAATTCCGCAATATACCACATAATCCCATATGCTTCTTCAGGAATCTTTCATCTCAAGCTGGGGAATTTCAGTTCCTTGCCAGTAGCTGACATTATGAGATGTGAAGCTCTTAAACAGTCAGTACCTATGTTCTCCTGTGTGAGGAAGAAACTGATATGCAGTGATATGTGGGGAGAGATGCAGAGACAGACAGATGAGTCTCAGGATGCCAATGACACCAGAATCAATTGATCTTAAGCCTCAGCTGTGTTCCTGGCTTTCCTGCCATTTGATTGCTCAAGCCTGCTTCTGAGGTCTTCACCCCCAAACTCTTTTAATTTAAGTTTATTTTCTGTCAAATGTTACCCATGAGTCCTGAGCAATACAATACCCTGTAAATAAAAAAGAAAATAACAGCAACAAAAACAACAAAGTAGAAACCAAACTTTAGTAGTTCGTGCTGATAAATCTAACATTCAACTCAGATTTTATGCATATACTATGTACAATGGATAGATTAAAAACTGAGGATCAGAAAGAATGAGTAAGACTGACTCTGTCCTCAAAGAACCCATAATTTAGAAAAGGAGACACACACACACACACACACACACACACACACACACACACACAGAGACGCATCCACACACACAGCTTGCAACACTGTAAAATGAGTGCAACTTGCTCCAAAGGGAAACAGGAGAGAGTGGGATTAAACTCACTTGGGCAACAATGGGAACGCCTCACAGAGGAATTGATGTGCTGCATTAAGTCTCAGAAGATTAGGAGGATTTCTACAATCAGGCGAAAGGAGATGGATGGTAGTGAGCATTTGGTGAAGGGGGAACGGTGGCAAAGGCGATGAGCGAAGTCATAGAGGCACCAAATGACATGATATCTGATAAAGGGATCAGAGTGATTTGGTGATCGATAAGAAATTTTAAAGTGAAAAGTTTAGAAGAATTTGTCAGTGTACCTCTAAGAATTATGCAAGGGAGTGGGCCTTGTTTATCTAGCAGAATTGTTCTGCCCTGCTTGACATTATGTTCCTAAAATGCTGGGGGTTGTGGAAAGTGTCCCTGGAGATTGTCTTGCTCCTTTTATCCTGACTTTGCACTTGACTTTTCATCATAATTTGCTTTCCCACATAGGCTGTCTTCTAGGGAAGTGAATGTGAGCTAACCAGCCAATCCACTAGGCAATTATATTTCCTAGCATAATTTTTTAAATTGACAACATACTTTATAAAACAAACTCTTGAGAGTCTGGTATGTAGCCAGGACTCTTTATTTTACAGAAACCCAACATAAGCTAAACAAAAAGAGTTTCCTAGAAAATTGTCAATTTGTCTCTCGAAGAAGGAACTTCAGAAACTAAAGCTGCTCAGGACCTTCAGGATATGGGACCTAGAACTTCGTGTTGTGCTCTCATCATTGTTTTGGGTTTTTTTCTACATCTGGCAAGACACTGGCAGCTCTGGGGTCTTATATTTATAGCTCACGAAGAAGAAGAAAGAGAAAATATTTTCCTAGTTCCAGCTGAGAAAATTCTAAAACATACAACCTATTCAGGTTTGGATTGTATGTTCATTTGTAAGGAATGCCAAAGGTGTGAAATACAGGGATTGGTCCAGTTCGGAATCGTGGTCAGAGATGGATAAGAATACTATTTAAAGTTTGGGGAGTGGAGGGAGGGCGTTTCCTTGGACAGACACCACCTTTGTTTATCATGAATCGATTATGCTTTATGCTAATGGTCCCCAGGCTAATAGATAAAACCTACAATGAATGGAGCAGCCAAACAACTTTTACCCTGGCACTGCATTTGTCAAAGTCGTGGTTTGATATGATGCAAATTGAATAAGCTTTTGGACAGCCAAATATTAGGTCTGTAAAGGTTAACTCTGTGCATAGGATATTAAATTTATACTGAGGTTGAAAAATCTGGCTGAGCACCAAATGATAGCAGAGAATGGGTCTCTTTACTTCCTTTGCTCCCTGGGGAAGGCGATCATGTGCCCAGCAATACTGACACCGACTTGGAATCAGCCACGTTCCATATGCTCGGAAGAAAGGTGAAAAGAGAAATAACATGGCCAGAGTATACACAGCCAATTTCCAGATCTCAGCCCAGGCAGCTGTTCTTCCCTCACTCTCCACCCCTACCCAAGGAGTTCAGGTTCAAAACAGCACAGGAAACTTCAGTGATCACAGACGCAAAAGTTAACAATTTTTCACGATTTCTTGCAGCCTTATTTAAACCAAGGACTACTTAGGCAGGGCAAAAAGAGGCCATTAATATAGTACTTGCTAAGCTGAGAAGAGTTAGAAGCACATCCAATAATACCAAGTTTGAAAGTGAGGCATGAAACGTAAGGAAAACAGCAATGGACATCAGAAGACCAACTCTCTGCCATTCATTAGGGGTGCATTCTTGAGCAAGACACAACCTCTTAGATGCTGTTTCTTCATCTGTGAAAAGAGCTTGTTGCACACATTAATCTGTATGAATCTTTTCACATCAAAATCTTTTCAAATCCATCTACATGTTCACTAGAATGTCCAGTTCCTAACCTATTCCAGGATTGATACCTTAATGTATTCCCAGTGGGCTTTGTTATTAGCCAGGATGATGGGAACACGGGCATGAGAACAGAACCTATATTTTAAAACATCCTCAGTAGTTAATTTATACGGCACAGAAAAGCATTCAGAACTCGGCATTTGGAACCACACAGATCCATATTGAAATCATACTTCCTCCACACTACGCAGTGTGAGGGACATTGTGAACAAAGAGCCATGAGGACTTGGCAGGAGGCAGAGAGGGAAGTGAGAACGGAGACTAAGAGGTACAGAATTATAAGCTGGAAAAAAAATGTATCCTTTTTGTTTTTTCAGCAATGAGGGCTAGGAGCTAAAAAAATTTGGATCTGACATGTAGATTGACAATAGCCTCAAAAATGGTATTTCATAAGGAATAGGATAGGGACATCTTGGAACACAAATATAGTTCTAATACTCTGTTGCCATGGATAATAAGTGACGGACAGCTCGATGAGGCTGCAGTGCCTTTCTCACGTCACCTGGTCGATGAGGGCAATTGCACTCAGCCTCATCCTTGCTTTGTTTTGGTTATTTGACTCTCCCTCTGTGCATTATATTGTTGTCTTTGGTGAATAAAAGAGCCAGTTCTGCCAGGTATTTGCTTTCCTGGAAAAGGTCGGGCAGAGTCTGTGGTCTGTAGTCAACTAAGACTGACCTTTAACCCTAAACTGACACCGATATTTAGTGTGCACAGAAATGAAATAGAAGTAAGATCGTCAGTATCACATATTGTTTGGATTGTGAAACAATGTGAATATATTGCCTATTTTTTAAAAAAATAATTCAAAAGAAATTTGGGATACTTATGTTAAAGTAATACTAGCTTCTACTGCAAATAAATCACAAAACTCAAAGGCTTAACATAATAGGTTTATTTCTCCCTCACATGACCTCCAAAAGCTCATGATAATTCAGGAACCTCTGCGCCTTTCAGAATATCTCAGAGTCCTCTGCATTCAGCTGCTGGAGTGGGGAGCCGGGAGGAGGAATAGGCCGGGAAGGAGAATGGTCCCTTCTGTCTGCATTGCTTTGGCCAGACTGTAGTCATATGTCTACCCTAACTGCAAAGGAAGCTGAGAACACAGTCTAGCTATGCATCCTGGAGGAGGAGGAGGTAAATTTGGTGAACAGATAGTGTTTCTGCTACCAGTGGAAAAACCCAGCTAAAAGGAATTATGACTTTTATTTGTTGAGTATTTAAAATGACATGTATTATTAAAGCATTATTTTGAAATTGTAGCATTAAGTAACTCTTCTTGCAAGACAGATTTGTTCATTTCGATGAGATGTGAACATTCACTAATCTTATTCATTTATCCCATGCCTTAGTCTTCGTTGAAAGGCAGCCGTCAAAGGGTTCGCTATTAGGGCAAATCTGGAGGCTCCACAGAAGAGTAGAACTGTGTTCTGCACACTATACTTTTTTTTTTTTTTTTTTTTGAGAAAGACTGATCTGTTTATGAATGTCAGGAAGCAAGGTCAAGAGCATCAATTAGACTTCAAAATGCTCTGAAAATGAACACAACTAGTACCAATACGGTGCCCAAGAATGAGGCTGTATTTCCTTACCGGTGTAAGGAAATTCAGAATAAATTCAGGTAAGATTACTAGGAATCTTCAATGGAAAATTATGCATTATTTAGAGACAGATACCCTTTCAGGGTTATCTGATTATAGCTTTCATTGCCTTTGAGCAATTTTATGACTGATGGCAAAGCAAACCATACATGTCTATAGACATGCAAATGAATTCTGTCTGGTGGAGGGACAGCCCTCTTAAGGGTCCATTTGAAAATTCATTTCAATATTCCTGATCTGTAAATGAAACTGTTCTTTGTATTCTCCTTTGAACTGGTCCTAACATCTACCTGGTTTCTTAACAATGCATTAAGCAATATCTTTAATGCCTGTTCATTTTTTATCTTCATAAGAGTCATAATTTTATCCTCTTTTGAACTATATCCTTTAACACTAGTAATTGTTGAGAACTGAGGATTTGTTGATATTGAGTTCTGGATATTCACGAACCTCATCCATTCATCAAATCCCTTAGTCTTAGGTTAAAGGGAGTCATTGAAGGATCTGCTTTTAGGACAAAAAGCTTCCGGCTCTTGTCAAGTTTGGTTTTCTTTCTTTGATTTATTTACTTATTTGGTTTTCCCTTTATGTTATGCCTGTCATCATTGCCCAAAATGCCATTATGTAGCATAGCATAAAAATCAGGCAACAAAACAATTTTGCTATCTTCCACTTCCACCCCCACCCCAACTGTTAGGAGGTTATGCCGGCATAATATCAGAAAGCCTGTTCTGCTGACATTTCAAGCTTGGGCAGAAAGTGCTGTGAATCTTCTGAGAAGAACTTATTTGCAAGATTTGTTCAACAAAGAGGTTAGATAAGCATCTTGGATTAAACCTTGGAAGCAGCAGGCCCTTGGTTACTTTTCCTGATTAACCTGAGAACTCTTTGAAACTCTCTTCCTTATTATAATATGTTTTTTGGAACTCTCAGTTTTCATAATGAGAAACATTGTTGTAAACACCCTTCTTTATGCATTTCTTTCTAATTAGCAAAATCTTTATTTTACACAAAAATTCCCATATTTAAAGTTTATCTGCAAAGAATGTTTAACGTTTAAGTATTATAGAATTAGATGGCTAATGGAAAATACATTTTTCCCACTGATAACATATCAAAATCTGTTAGTCTGTTCATTAATTTCTAACTGTTTAGCCCCCAGGAAGCTCAGAGCCAAATTTCTGGCTCGACTTTAATAACTCAGTAAAACCTACCTGTCTTCATTCTACCAGTCTCCACTCTTGACCTTGGTTCCTAATTTATATTTCACCTGTTCCCGATTTTACTTTTTTATGTTTATTTTCTTCAATTTTATTGTATAGATTTTATAAGCCATCTCTACTTCTTTAGGGAATAGTCCAGATTTAAAGAAAGAAATACACATAGATTATATACATGACTTTGTATTTAATCTTATAAAAGAAATTCCTGGGAAAATTAGTTTCCCTTGTCATATACTTTATTCCCTTGTCATGACAATGAAGAACTTAGGTATCTTACTTAACCTGTTCCCATGCTACGTACTTAATGACTATACTTTAGGATTGAATAAACAAAGTCACAGTAAGATTAAATTGGTGTGTCTCAGTTCCTACCATGATTTATGTCATGTAAATAATACTGTATTTTCAGCTTCTATAAATATTTTTCAGCCATATCTTTATTTATTGGAAAAGTACTTTGTGATCACTAGAATCTCATCAGTCTTTCCATAAACATTTCCTGAGCTGAAAAATGGCCCACTTTTATGCTTAGAGGTTAGGAATGCCACTGGAACAGGCTTGTATCTCAGGGATTTGAGTTGCATCTAAATCACCCTGGGAGCCCAGTGCTCCTCAGATCTCTTTACAGAGGTGAAAGCTCCATAGAAAGAACTGAAGTGTTGTCCCAGAAGAGGGAAATAAGAAGGGTTGGTTAGCTGCCTTTCCACTGTAGCAGAGAAAGCCCACTTGATGGTTTGGTATTAAAAGCGCTGGACTTGGAGCCCCAAATCTGGGTTCAAGTCCTATGTTTTGCAGTGCACCAAAGTGTAGTTTCCTGCATCTATAAAATATGGGTAATAATTCCCCTTACCTTTTGGGTGGTTGTGAGGGGTCAATGTGAACATGTCTGGCATGCAGCAGGGTTCCCCACATCCTCTCTGCCTTGCAGTAGGAGTTACTTCTGTGCGGGCCCAGGGCTTTTTAAGCCTCTTTCTTTCCTCATGCCCAGCTGCCATGCTTAGACAAGCTTCAGCAACATCAGCTCAGGCCTGTGGCTTATACTTTGTCCCAGGGGATGTCCTAGCTCTATCCTTGCACACACTGCGTTTTGTTTTAATTCCCTATGAAGACGCATTTATGAATTTATTTGCCCATTTGTAGCAGACTGTATTTTCCAAAGATGGCTACATCATTTTCTCTCATTCTATAAGTTCTTCTGGAATGTGAAAGTAAATAGAGGAAAATCTGGTCTTAGACAGGGTTTGATATCCAGTCTATGGTAATTCACTTTCTCAGTGTGCCAGTGTTTTGAATTGTCCTTCTGTTTGTCATCTAGAGGTGTATTGAGGACAAATGGGTGGGACACTTTTCTTTTGTAAATTGGGAAACTTGAAGACTCCTTCCTAGGAGTATTAGTTTGAGAAAAGAATGTAAGAAAGAGAGAGTAGGGTAATTGATTTTTTAAGGGTATGTGTTCCCCAACTCAAGTCTATTGCCTTTTGCAGCCACTACTTTGTGTTATGATCATTTGAAAACTATTTTATACAAAAAATTATTAGAAGTTAAAAATTCAAAATGGGACTGGGCTCCATAATAATAATTTTAAAAAAGGCAACTATGACTTAACAAAGCTTCTTCCTTGTATTTCTCAGACTCTCTAAGGGGGTGAGGAATATAAAATGCAACATTCCCAACAGTGATTTACATGTAAAACTTCCTTTTTTTTTTCATACAGCCTGATATTAGCAAAGTGTCCAACTAAATATGTATGCTTTGGGAAGTACTGACTATATTAATTATCTATTGCAGTGTAACAAATGAGCATAAATTTAGCTTAAAACAGCACACATTTATTATCTCACAGTTGCTGTGGGTCAGGAATCAGGGTACAATTTGGTTTCCTGCAAGGCTGCATTCGAGGTGTTATCTGGGGTGGGTCTCATCTGAATGTTTGACTGGGAGGAGGGTCATTCCAATCAGGATATTGGCAGAATTCATCTCCTCGTACTTGTAGAACTGGGGCTTCATTTTCTCCCTGATGGTTGGCTAGAGGCCATCCTTAGTTCCTTGTTGCTTGGAGCTCCTTTCATCAAAATCAACAAGTGAGCAGAGAGTCTCTTCACAAGATGTATGTTACCATTTGATGTACATAATTACATAAGTGTAGTCATGTTCTTCCCGTCATCTTTGTCAAAATCGGTTGATTAGAAGCAAGTCATGGGTCTCACCTGTACTCAAAGGGAGGAAATTACAGAAAGGCATGAGTATCAAGAGGTGAAAATCATGGAGGTAAGAACTACAAAACATTCTGCACAAATGATTTTGTTCACCACCCACATTAAGAGACTTAAACAAGCTCTTGTATGGCTGCTATCAGGTCAGGGCTGTGTCCCTAGGATGACATCCCAGGCCCTTTGAAATGGCTGCTGAGAAATCTCAATGTTGCCAGAAGAATTTCCTGTTTCTTCTAGCTAAAATCTGACTAAAGGCTCCTGGTTTTCCTTTTCATACAGCATTTACTTTAGAAAACTTGCAGTTGTAAATCCTTTCTCTGCTCCTTTGAGATGTGTCTTCTACAACACAAGAATGTCATTCTCAAGAACCTGGGAACCAACCCTCAGAAATATAATCAAGATAGGTGGGGTCCTTGTCTCCTATTCTCTGTGGGAGGGTAGGAGCCTGACTTGGATAAACACAAGTTAGCAGATGCAGATGGCCTAATCACATCGACTAACTTCCCCCCATAACATCCTTTAGTACTTTTTCTTTAGCATGCCCGCCCAACATTTAAAAAGCATCCTGCTTCCTGTTTCAGTGGCATTGAATTCAGTTTACACAGGAGTGTCTCTCCCCTATTGCAGTAGCCTGAATAAAATCTTTCTTGCCACTTTTGATAAATGTCCTACTCTGTTTTCTTTGATGGGGCAAACTTAAGAGTTTATCTTCCACAATTACTTAGAGGTTTTGGTGTCATTTTACTTTCTATTCTAACACCTCTAGTTTAGAAAAGCTGAACTTCAATGAGCCTTTGTGGATTATGTATCTGTGGAGTATTGAGTATTTCCCCTCTTACATAATGCACATGTTCCTAATGGGTGGTAATTATTATAAAGTGAATTAATAAAAATTAAAGTACCAGGGGGTTTTGATATTGAAAAGAACCACAGGAGAAGTACAATCCGGGTCGTAGGTCTGGCTCTGTAACAAAGACTGGCCTGGATAGTTAGTGGGTGGGAATGAATTCCTTTAGTCATGAGGTGTTATTACCTTTGGTCACTTGAGGAAGAAAACAAGTAAACAACAACAAAAAAGTAGTCTCAGCTTTGCTCCAAGAAAGAAACTAACCTAGAGTTGAGTAACACACCATTATTCTCCACTCCAACCCCTTGACAGGAGTTAACTCTCACTCTTGAGGAACCAGGAGAATCCTCAACAGAGAAATATTTCACTTATCCTGCACATGCCTGAGTTAGAAGAACTGATAAAATACAAGGAGGGTCTGGAATTGGAGAACTATAGAAAGCATGTTTGCCAGGCAAAGGCACACGTGGTTCTGGGATATTTATTTAAACCCTGCAGTTGAGGACTCTTTCTGAGGCAGTGTTGGATCTAGAAGTGGTGGCCGCACATGTGTTCCCTCTGGCCTCCACTCTGGCTCATAGTCAACCAAAGAGCAGGGGGCCTGCCTCTTCTGGTTTCCTGTAAAGAGTGGGTCATTGTCTAGCAGATATCTCTCCTCTGACACTGTAGGACCAGTTCCTCTGTGTCCCTCCCAAACCTGTACCTCCAGCCCAGTTCCTCAAAGGGTGCATGTGATTTGTGATCATGATGCACTAGACCAGAAGGAAAAAAACCTTAACCACGTATTGTGAGTACAGAGCAAGAGGGGTTTGTAGGTGGTGGTATTTTGTTTTGTTTTTTTTTTTTTTAAGAAAAGCTCAGGGCTTCTTTTATGTTTAATAATATAAACTAATGGCACCAAGGGCTGAGATTTCACTTTGACATTTTGTCTGTTCAGTGAACTGCAGAAAATGCAAACCTTTACAAGCCAGAGAAATGTATTTTATATATTTCTAAATTTCTATCCCTGTGTGTGCTTAGAAATTTGAAGACCAATCTACGTCTACCTTTTTTGTTCTCAAAGTTTTAGAAATAACATTCTGCTAGATTTTATATTTTTTAAAAATCAATTGGTACCAATTCTGCAAGAGTATTTTAAATCAACAATTAGTTCCCTAGTTTTGTCTTATCTTTAGTATTCATTTCTGTCATCGCAAAACCATTATATATTATACTTGAAAATATAATTCTTAGGAAAAGTAACATTATTCACTCCCTGCTCTCAATCGATTGGATCCAAAGCCATGATAGATCTGAAGTTAAATTAAATTCTATATAGATTTTTGCCTTTTCTTACCTTTCATTTTCACCCCTTATATTTAGACCTGCTTTGCAATAAAACTATTTCTTCTCATATAGACAGCTTCATTATATTTTTATTCTATTAGTGCTTCAGTTCTAGATTCTTCACTTTAACATTGGTCACTTTAAGAAGCTTCAGGTCTTGCTCTGAGGATTGGTCATTAAGCTATAGATTCTGGCCTAGGACCTTGCACATTAACTACCTTCACGTTTGGAACCAGTGTAGACAGTCATATTCTTCATGCTTTGAATATCACCATGCATAGCTTCTCTTAGCCACTTGGCTAACATTACTAGATTGAATTTTGTATTCTTACAAGATTATAATGCCTTTTAAGCTTATTTGGGAGTGAAATGTTTTAATGACATTATAAAGGATGAGATATAGAAGATATTCCATGAAGTTGGAACTATTTAAGAAGAAGTACTTATTTAATATCTGTTATGTGCCAGAGCACTGTCACATCCATTACTTATTTAATCTCCGTGTAGCAGATAAGTCTTAGTGACTCAGATCTGGGAGAAGTGTCTCATTCCAATGGTCCTAACTATCACTACATTCGTAGCCTACCACTCTCTGCCCATGGCTGATGGGATATGGAGAAACGTGTGACTCAAGAACTGGGCCAAATTACCTCATCTGAGACTTTAGAATTTGTTAGTAGAAGTCCCTAGAATTGTATCAGGGACCTGTTATAGTTCATTTAAAACCTATGCTGATGAGTAATCAGGAAGAGAGGGTTTTCACAGACATAGAGAAGGAACCAATTTTAGATGAGAAAAGTAGGTGGCAGACTCTAGGGAAGAATGCTTCCAATTAGCTACCCTGGTTCTTGAAGGCTTTCTAGTCCCCCTTGCCAGCCTGTCTGAAGCTTTCTGACACTTGCATTCTGTGAGACATCCCTGCGCTCACACATAAAATCTCTTTTACATAAATAGGCTTGAGAAGATTTTTATTCTTTACAGACTACTTATATCTAAGGAATTTCACAATAATCCTGTGAAAAATTATATTTAAAAACTAAGGCTGATTTTTTTAAATAGTAGACTAAACCCATGTTTCTCTCTGCTGCCTAAGACCTAGTAAAATTGTGGTGAAGAAATAAAAGGATTTGTAATCACAAGGACAGAAGAAAAAAAAAGTCCGATTTGGGAACAATGGGAAGAGCATGATGAGTGGTAACCATCTTAGTTCAGCAGAGACGCCAAGGCCCAGGTGACTGCAAAGGGGGATAAGAATCAGACCAGCATGTGTTTGAAACCCCATGAAAACTCAAGAAATGGAACCACAAGGTGTGGTAGGAGACTGGGGGTAAAGAGTGAAGCTGGAAAGAACATGAACAAAAACCAGACATCTAGCTGCACTTCACTAATTTGCCTAGTCAGGCGAGTGTCCCTCCAGCTGAAGAAAAGAAGTTCTTTCACTGACAAAGGTGAACCAGAGTCTCCAGACAGAAGGACAGCAGGTTCTCCTAAGGACAGAGGGTAGGCTTCCTATGACCACAGGGAGGTTGAGTGACTTTACACATGGGGCTGTGGGACCCTGGCTCCATCCTCCCGGCACACGTCCTGAGACATAGAGTTGCAAGACAGAGGCTGTAGTGTCTTCATGAGGAAATGAACAGCCTCACTGAAAAGAATCAGCGGTGCCGACATGTGGAGGAGTCTCCTATCAGAGCCTCCTAGGTGAAGCTCGCCAAGCTGCATGCTGCTCGTGTACACAGCGCCCGCTCTGAGTGGCAGTCAGGAACTTCCGGACCTTTGAGGGAAGCCTTCAATATGAAAAGGGAGAAGGGGAGGCAGGGAATGAACAATTAGGGGAACAGAGGGAAAAGAGACAACAAAGCAAGATAGCTGAACGCGTCGTGAGATGAAGAAGAGAGTTTGGAGATACTAGCTCTGGGAAAGAACGGCCTCACGTGGGAAAGATAAGTGGCTGGAACAGGAATCTAACAAGAAGATGCTACTCGCTCCAGAAAGCAGGACCTAGAATAATATTTAATGATAGAAAAGAAATTTTGGTTATTATCATATGAGTAACAACGACTGCCTCGGTCATAGTTTAAAAAAAGGCAATCAGGACATTAAGAACAACTTTGCAAACAAACAACCCTGTAGAAAAATGGCAAAAGGTTCGAATAGGTAATTTAGCAGATATTATGTACAGAGGGCAAATAGGCACATGAAAAAGTGTTCAACATCATTAGTCATTAGGGAATTGCAAATTAAAATCACAATGAGATGCCCATTTGACGGGATATAAATAAAACAAAGCAAAACAAAATAAAAGATACCGAGGGCTGGTGATAAGGTGAGGATGGGAAGATGGAGTAGCTGTAGCCATCACATATTGCTGGCGGGAATTTAAAACGATACAGTCATGTTGGCAACCACTTTGGGAGCATCTTACAAAGTTAAATATATACTTATACATCGTATGACCCAGCAAGCAATCTCACTCCAAGGCATTAACCCAAGAGACATGAAAATTATGTTCCCACAAAGATCTGTACATAAATATTTATAGTAACTTTCTTCATAATCACCCAAACTTAGAAACCTCTCAAATGTCTCTCAACTGGCGAATTTAAAAAACAAACAAACAAACAAACGGTGGCACATCCATTCAGTGAACACTACCAGCAATAAAAAGGAATCAACATGAAACACCATGAATGAACTATTTTAAGTAAGAGAAGCCCACTTTCATATATACATACTATATTATTCCATTTATATGATATTCTGAGAAAAGGCAAAACTATAGAAACAGAAAACAAGAATAGTGGCTACCAGAGGTTGAGGGTGGGACAGAGACATTGACATTTGGCTATGAAAGGGCACAAGAGACTTGGGGAGCACGATGGAACTGTTCTCTAGTGGTGGTTACATGACTAGATGATTTGTCAAAACACACAGAACTGCAGACTAAAGTGTAAATTTTACTACATATAAATTATAACTTTGAAAGAAAAATGAAGTTTCTGGCTTGAGTGATAATTAGAGATTGACATTGCTAAGGTTAATAGGAAAGTTTGGTTGGGCAGCAGACAAGCCCAAAAGGAAACAGGGCAGATTCCGCCTCAGCAAACAGAGCCTGGGGCAGCAGAAATATGAGAGTTAATACGGGTCGAGGTAGCGGGGGCTTTTTATTGCTGACTGGTATTCCATTGTGTGACTGTACCAGAGTTTGTTTGTTTCTCAGTTTCTCAGTTGAGGGACATTTCAATTGTTTTCAGGCTTGGGCTATTATGAATAAAGTCTCTACAGTAGCCTCCCCCTCTCCCCGCCACAACTTGTGGTTTTACTTTCTGTAGTTTCAGGTACCATGGTAAACTATGGTCAGAAAATATTAAATGAAAAATTCCAGAAATAATGCATAAATTTTAAATTGCATGCTGTTCTGAGTAGCGTGATTAAATATCATGCTGTCCTTTCCTTCCCTTCGTCCAGTGTCTCCACCCCATAGATGCTACCTGTTCATTAGTCACTTAGTAGCCCTCTTGGTCACCAGATCAACTGTCAGAGTATCGCAGTGCTTGTGTTCAAGTAATCCTATTTTACTTAATAATAGACCAAAAATACAAGAGTAGTGATGCTAGCAATTCAGACATATTAAAGAGAAGCTGTAAAGCACGTCCTTTAAGTAAAAAGGTATAAGTTATTGACTTAAGACATTTTATCATCTCACATCATCACAAGAAGTGTGAGTACACTACAATAAGATATTTTCAGAGCGAGATCACGTTCACATAACTTTTATAACAGTATGTTATTCTAATTGTTCTTCTTTATTATTGTTACCTTCTTACTATGCCTACTTTATAGATTAAACTATTATAGGTTTGTATATATAGAAAAAAATATATGAAGGGTTCAGTACTGTTCATGGTTTCAGGCATCCACTGGGCGGGGGGGGGGGTGTCTAGGAACATCTCTCTCATGGATAAGGGGAGACTACTATATACACATTCATGTGGCTACTGAAAGATCTGAGCAGAAAGCCAGAAATATATATTCACTGGTTCCTTGTTGCCCACAGCAGTGATTCTGCACCATGACCGCACACTAGAATCACCTAGATGCTTTTCAAGCTGCCAGGCAGATGGCCCACCCACAGCGATTCCAATTGACTTGATCGTTGGGCAGGGCTCAAGTGTCAGTTTCTTTAAAAGCTCCTCATGTGATTTTTAAATTTCTTTGTTAGTCTTAAATCTTTTTTTAAAAGCATTATTGAAATATAATGCACATACCATACAATTTATCCATTTAAAGTGTTCAAGTCAATGGTATTTGGTACATTCCATTATTAATTTTTTAAATTGTTGTAAAAAATATATATATATACAACATGAAATTTGCCATTTTAAAGTCTACAATTCAATGATGTTAATTATAGTCACAATACTATATAGCCATCACCACTATTACTTCTTCCATTTGACTTTCATAAATGTCCAATTCTACAGAATTCAATCTAAGTACCTTAGCAACTCCCAAAGCCTTTCATGAGAAAACCTCATTCTGTCTTCCTGGACACAGCTCCTGTTACTTCCTGCCCTGCATTGTCTTGGTTCCAGATATGCCAAATCATCTTTAACCTTTGAAAACTCATGTCTTCAAAGTCAGACTCCAGTATTATCTGTATAAAGTTTTTTTCCCCCCCACCTCTGGACTTTTTTAGCTGCTCCCCTCTATGACCCATAGCACCCTTTATCAACTTCTGTTGAGGCACTTAATCATGACAATTTTCTATGTCTGTTTTTGTTTCTCCCACAAGATATTCATTCATTCCCGTCCCTCTCTCTCTCTTTCTTTCTCAACGGTGAACACTCAAATGGCAAAGTTGCACTATGAACATAAAAATCCATGAGGCAGTTCTTCTCCAAGAACTGCCGAGAGCCACCTGATTCACATCAGACAGACTCTTGTTGGGTTAAGACAAATTTCAGGGATGTTCATTTCCACAGTGTGGCCTTGCCCAGCCTGAGAAATACACTCATGAGGATTTCATTCACCATATTTATCAGCTGTTCTCTTGCAATATAACTAAAAGGAGGGTGAAACTCTTCGGGAAAGAGAGTCTGCGTTTGAGGAAAGGCATAAGGGGAGCTTGACTTTAGAGGAGTCTAGGAAAGATGCAGGTGTGAAGGAAAGGTCTTGAGCCAAAGCTGTTCCTCAGAGAAGGTGGACCTGGTCTAGGATGAAGGAAGAAGGAATTCACACATTGGGTGCTCTAAGGACACTGAAGACAAACAGCCTACTGAAACCTTTTGCCTAAGTGTTCCTGACTTCCAGAATTAGACATAATCAAATGTAAAATTTAAAATCCCAAATCAATACTTGCCAAAAAGATATAGAAAAAATTGTGATCCTGAACAGATGTTCTATGTTAGTTTTATATTTACTAGATGAATTTTTGAAGGCACTGCTAATATACCACTTTGTCCCCCATTGGTATAAGAAAGAAGTCTTGGTTCAACAGTGTTCTAGAGGTCAAAATGTGTTCTCCTTTACGATTTGTAGCTCCGATTAATTCTTTTTTTTTTTTTTCTGCCTAAGGTGCAAAAGTGCCAATGTGGACTGAGATTCTGTGTTGTTTCTGTTTCTTACATCATTACCCTTAAAAAATTTCAAAGCTGGTATCTTCTTTTGAATCTCACTAAAAATGTGGCCTGAGGTGCACAGAGTAGAATATACAATAATTAATTCTTCTATTACCATTTTAACCTATTGACTATCTCACAATATAAAAAAAAACAAAGTCTGCATCTGTCATAGAAAATATGTATAAATTAAACATATCCAATCAGAAATGAATTGTTGAAAGGAGAAAATTATGTTAAAAAACATTGCAGTTGGGATCTGCTTTAAAATAATTTGGTAAAAGAAAGAAAGGAAAAAAAAAGATAAAGCAGGTGTGGCAAAATCGTAATAATCTTACTGAATCTGTTAAGAGTACATAGGGGTTCATTATACTCTTCTCTTCACTCTCATGTATCTGATATTGTTATTGATAATAGTAGAGGGATCATCAACTTACAGATGAAATACCTTCAAACATTTGCACAAGTCTAAGAACGCACCTTATAAAATTAGTTCCTTAATTGCAGAATTTCATTGTGTAATGTCAAAAGCAATAATGATATTTTGCAAATAATAGGCTTGATTCTGTCTTCAGAGGCTTTGCAGACGTTATTTCACCATGGAACATAGAATGACAGATTCTTTCAGTGATTATTTCCTACTTCTGCTACTATTTAATAAGCTGCCTTCCTCATTGCCCTGAAATCTGAATACCTTGAGAGTTCATCTATCTTTAAAAGCTACAATAATCTTACATCACCTGTAGAATTAGACTCAGTATTAAAAATGATAATGAAACTGACATGCATCATGGAGAGCCACATTTTCTGCTCTTCATGTATCAGATAAGGAAGGCGATCATTTTCAGACTTACACATACAACATCTGATCCAATTAGCTATTGTTTTCCAGAAACCATATCTATTGATTATTTGTGGCTTGAAACATGCATATGAAAATAGTAATTTTTTAAAACTCCATTGAGAGTATCAACAAAGGTAGAGTATATCTTTTTCTAGACTGAGATATTTAGCATGCTGTAGGTGTAAATGGAAGACAATCTCAGAGACACAAGTGAACCTTTCAAACATTAATGTGATGTCGGCTATGTTATTATGCGTCTAATGATATCAAGTGCACACAAAAACACATAGGTATCATGCTGGGAAACCAATGATCTAGCTCTCATCTTGACTGCAGGCAAAGAATATCTCATTAAAGCTATAAATTTCATGAGTCTGTTCCCAAATTTAAAACCCTGAAGGAAAATGGCTTTCACAGTTCAACAGTTTTAAAGGGTTGTTTTTACTTGGCTTCGTAACAAGGAAATTAATAGTTTTTTTGAAACAAATCAGAATTATGCCATAGTTGCATGTGTTTTCATGCTGTTGTCGTTAGCTCATAACTTCCTCTTTAGATAACAAAACCATTGACTCCACATTGCATTCACCATGGGAAGAGATTTATTACCTGCTATGATTGCTCAGGATAGTCTGGGATGAGAATGAAATGTGCTCATTCATGGCTATGTAAAAATTGTTTTCATGAGGTAATGTGAAATGGAGTAGGTTTCTAATCAACCTTCACTATTCAGAGTGAATCCTATTTAGCCTCCTATCAGGAGAAGTTGCTTCAGTCCCATAGATTGTTAGTGCCCAACCAATAGAAACGTGCACAGGCCCCAGGGACCCAAGGCACTGGGGGATTGTCAAAGCAGTTAATTGAACTTATTTCTTCTTTCTCAATGGAATTCAGATGAAATCTTACATAGCTATGTGAGAGATGCATTTGTAGGAAACATTCTTTTTTTTTTTTTTGGCATAAATTCAATTTAAAGAGTAACCATTTATTGTATCTAGAAAAAACAAGACAAATTATAGTAGATGTAGCATAAGATATATCAAATGCCTCTAATTGTTTAAGCTTAGTGGAAAGGCATTAGTGATTTACAGAAAGAACATACATACACAAAATGAGCAATAAGGATATAATTATCACTTTCCAAAAAATATTAAATAAGCAAACTTATCTAGACTCACCTTATTTTGCCTAGATGGTCAGAAAGTTACAAATGAAAAACTATTATTCCCTACAAAGAGCATGTCCTACTTAGTTTATGTGGAAATGAAACTCAAAGTTCATAGACCCTTAAAGTTGGAGCAACTGGGCACATATCTTGCTTTCCGCCTCCTCCAAGCTTTCTAAGGGATACAAGTTATCCAGAAGACATAGCTATGACTTAAAAATTTTAAAGTGGGTTTAAATGTAGTTTCAACTGCAAAGGCCATTAAAAAATCATTAAAACAGAACATGGAATCATTAAAAAGCTTTAACTGCATTAAATGTTTTCAATAAGATATCACACTATTTTTCAAATGTTGAACTTTTTGTATGTCAATTTCTTTTAAAACTTTCTTTAGTCTGTTTTGTAGATAATGATTATTTCTAACTTTTACACTGTTGTTAAAAACATTATTGCACAATATATCCAGTTTCCCTGAAAAAAAAATCAAGGAACAAACACTAATTTTGTGAACCACACTACACAATTTAGTGCAACAAATGGATTCTGAAAAGAATAACCATTATGAAGTATATGACTTTTATTTAAAAAGAAAAAAAATGCCTCTAGTTTTTGGCTATTATGAATAAAGTTGTTAAAAAATATTTACATGCAAATATTTGTGTGGGCTCATATTTTCATTTATTTTGTGTAAAAAATTTATTGTGGTTTTCTGGATCATCTATTAAAGTATGTTTAATTTCAAATGAAACTTCCAAACTCTGTTCCAAAGCGGTGTACCAATTTACACTTGCACTAATTGATGACAATTCCTTTTAGTTGTCAGTCACCTTGTTTTCATGGCCACATTGTTACTTTTTTGACAGATTCATGAACAAAATGGCCATTCTGCAGGGATGGAGACTATGCACTCATAACGTTAGTGCTTACTCCTGAAGGCTGAATGACGAACTTGCCAACAGCAGCAACCTATCTTCAGCCTCTTATGTGATTGATGTATTTATTCATTTTCTATTCAACATTAGCTGCATAAACTTTACCACAAAATTAATAGCTGATAACAATGAACATTTCTTATTTTATAGTTGCCATGGGTCATGAGTCTGGACATGGCTCAGCTGAGTCCTTTGTATGAGTTCCAGTTGCTTTATAACCTCACCAACATTTCACCTTCGGACTTCGAATTATAACCCGGACTGTCCAGTAAAAATGCAGTGGAAACCACATATGTAATTTAAAATTTTCTATAAACCCTTTTTTAAAAATAAAAAGTTTAAATTCATTTTAATATATTTTAACTGAATCTATTCAAATATTATTTTAGCAAGTAATCACAATAAATATTAATGACCTTTCATTTTTTATATACTAAGTTACCAAAATCTTATATGTGTCTTATACCTATAGTACCTCTCAATTCAGACTAGTCCTATTTCAAGTGCCCAATAGCCACATGTGGCTGGTGGCTGGATTGGATGATACAGTTATAGACATTTTCATGAATATATAGTGACAACTCACTATGGTTTTCATTTGCATTTTCCTTATAACCAAATGATGTTGGGCATCTTTACATGTATGTACTAGCCATTTTACCTCCTTTTATATATTGTTTCAAATGTTCAGCAACGGCGAATAGATACAAAAACTGTGCTATATTCATACAATGAAAAAGTACTAAACAGTAAAAAGGAATAAACTACTGATTCATGCAATAACCTGGATGAATCAAAAAATTATGCCGACTGAAGAAAGCCAGAACACATTCAAAATGATCTCATTTGTATGCAATTTTATAACAGGCGAAACTAATTGAGAAAACAAGCAGGTCAGAGGCTACAGGAGAATGTGCGAATGATTACAAAATGGCACAAAAAAACTTCAGAGTGATGAAAATGCTGTATATTTAGATCGGAGTGATGAGGACATAGATATATAAATTTGTCAAAATTTATTGACCTTACATTTAAAAATGAGTGCAAGGTTTTTGTATGTGAATCATGCTCTAGTAAAGTTGATTTAAAGAGTAAAAGCAATAGATGTTAGTAGTACCTAACTACTATGTAATTTGCAGGCCGAGTGCATATAACTGTGGGGTCTCTTATTCAAAAAGTATTAAGAATTTCAAGACAGTGACAGTGGAAGGAGTTTGTTATTGAATCCCCAATGATAGTGCATGGCATAGAGCAGGCGGGTCCCAGTAAAGTTCTAGGGAATGAATATAAGAATTTGGGCTTCTCAGTGCCTAGCACTTTCCATTTGAGAACAGCATAACACTTTTTCTTACTTCTGCTGTTTGTTCCACAGACCTGAGGAAAGAGAGTTCTGAATAAATTTTTAAAATACTATTCATAAGTATGATAGAGAAAAAAACTGATTAAAAAGTTGTTTTACTTTTAAATTCTTAGAAGCTATGAAAAAAAAAAAAAGTAGCTCCATAACTAACATGAAGAGAATACATTGGTTGAGTGGGTAGAAATTATACAGGAATCATGAGGTAAAAAGGAATTTTGTCCATTAGGTATTTCATATTATTAGTTGCATGCTGACATACGGTGTCACGCCTAGTATGAGTCAAAAAATGACCTAAGTAATGAGGATATAGAGTTAGAACAGGTACATATAATTGTCGAGTGGTTTTTCTTCTTTAGAAATCAATTTAGGTCATATTCCAATTATTAACTTTGTAAAGACCCTAACTATATAGAATCCATATTGCTATAGACTTTTCATTAGGACTTTGTACAAGCGCTCCTTAACATAACCCAGAATTGTTGTAACAGAGGCGTCTGCACTAATTTAAATAATGTGTTATGGACCAAATGTGCCCCCACCCCATATTCATATATTGAAGCTCTAATATACTCACCCTAACCCAGTGTGGCTGTATCTGGAGTAAAGAAGGAATTAAGCTTAAATGAAGTCATACGCTTGGGGTCCAGATCTGATAACATTAGTGTTCTTCTACACAGAGACACCAGAGGGCTCGCCTGTTCTCTTTCCACATGCACACAGAGGAAAGACATGTGGACACTGCAGAGCCACCCTCTACAAGTCAGGAAGAGAGGTCTCACTGGAAACCAAAACCTGCTGGGACTTGATCTGGGACTTCCAGCCGCCACAACTGTGAAAAAATAAATTTCTGTCGTTTAAGCCCCCCAACCCAGGTATTTTGTAATGGCAGCCTGAGCTAATACAATATGGAACATTCTATATAAATAATATGCATTGATTCAAATAACTAGCTTAGTCACAGTCACATAATGTGGGCAACCTTGTAGCATTATAATAAGATTTATATGACCCTAAACATTTGAGAAACTCATATGGCAGATTTTTCCTAAAGGAAATTTACAGTGATTCTACTTTATTACTCACTGTCCTAAACCAAGGAATATGTATTTTGAAAACATTTTTAAAAGGAACACAGGTTTTAAGTGGTAATAGGTATCAGTTAAATATACATATTAAAGGTATCAGTTAAATATAAATATTTTAAATGCCTGCTGGGTGGCTGTCACTGTGCCTCTCATACTCAAAAACTTATTTTAGATTTGAAGTATTAAGAGATGAGAGCACACTAATAACTGAGCAGTCTACTGAAAAATATGGTCATACGGTTATTGAAAAATCATAGAGAGCTGATAAAACGCTTTGATACTTGTTCCATCATAGCTCAATGTAAAAAAAATAAAAAATAAAAAACAAAGCAGGATTTTCTGTTTTGGAGCCAGTGAAATGTAGTTATAATTATTTCACTTAAACCAAAGTCTTTAAAATGAGTTAAATGTGGCTAAGAAGTTGGGGAAAATAAATAAGAGAGGTAACAGGTGTTGAATCAAGTGCTAACAAGAAAGACTACATTTTGGGGGAAGATAGTGGATTGAAAGAGGTATAGTATTAGTATATAGTATTAGTATTTAACAGTAATAAAATGTGATATTCTGGGGTGAGACTCCTTGGGTTTGAAGTCTTTCTCTGCCAGTCACAAACTACATACCTTAGTTAATGTATTTCCCTTGTCTAAGCCTCAGATTGATCATTGGTAAATGGGAAGGATAACATTAACTATCGTATATGTGTATTGGGATGATTAGTGGCATAATGCACAGTTCCTGCAACATAAGTGTACTAAATTTCAGCTATAATGTGAATCACATTTTATTGCTTTTCAGAAGTGACATTATTCATGTAATTCCAATCTATAATACGGGCATTTTGAAATAGATTTAGATCTATTTCAAAACAGAAAAAAATAGGGAAAAAGTCAAAATTAATTTTAGTTTTTGCTTATTGCAAGGGCCTTCTGCAGACTCTTGCCTGACTTCTCAGACTTTTCTTTGGCTAGAAGTCTTTGCTCCTAAATTCTCTGAGGGAGTCCAGTCTGTGGGGTGTTTCCTGATACCCAGTTATGTTTCATGACTTGAGGCTTATACAATAATAAGTTTTCTCTCTTGTCTAGTTGCAGTTTATCCCATTTCAGCTGCTGCATCACAGCTGACAGCAGATTCTATGGTCACACCTTTATTGATTGTCAGATGCAGGTATAAAACTCTCGCTCCAGGGCAAGTATATCGATTCCATTCTCACGGGAAAAGAAGTTGTATGCTGACGTTCTCTCATAAGCCTCCCAAAGTTCTGTGTCTCATTTTAAGAAACCCTGCCTTAAGTAATCAAACAAAGACATCTGTCAAAAACATTTGCCTCTGCAAATAGCAAGTAGATTCTCTGTTCCTGCTGTAGTTGGCAAATGATAGCTTGGGAATTAGAACCAGGAGAAGTAAAATGGCTGATTTCTAAGAAAGGGTAACGATGGGAATCAAAGGAAATTTAGAAAATTCCTAAGCCAGACAAACAGATGGAAACTGTTCTCGACATGTCCAGGAAAGGTGTGTAGGGCCCAGCACATAGTAGGTCCTTAGTAAATATTTTATGAATTAAAAGTCGTGGCCCTACTTCTGCCACAGGAAATGTTAAATCATCATCTCTTTTTTAGCCTTTACCTACAATGCTAGAGTATTATACAATATGTAAGTTGACATTATCAGAAAATGGTATTTCATTTTGTGGCATGGTTGATTTTAAGTGTTTTCGCACGCTTGTGTTCCCTGCATTTATGAACTATGCTGTTTTTTCTTTATGTGAATAACTGGAATTCTGGTAAGGCCACTGAAGAAGACAATAGAGACTAGTAAGGGGATAAAAACACTTTGAGTTTTCTTTCAGGTCATCCAGGTGTGCTGACACTTAGTTTAGAGATAAGAGAAAATTCTATCTCTATTCTCAAATTTCAGTTAAGAATTTTTTAAAAATATTTTAAAGGTCTAACTGTTATAAAAAGTTTAAATTGCTCTAAACAACATACAAATTCCAAATGCAAGCTCCTATTTCATTTTCAACTTTATTCAGAACATTTTGCAAATTAAGATTTTACAATTTAACATTTTACAATTAGAAATTTTATCTGCTACTACATAAGTTGCAAACTTTTCAAAACACTACAGAAAATCCTTTATTTCTTTGGATTTTTCTGTTCCATGCTGAGCTCCTGAGATATATATTTTCTTTCAGCTTCATTTTCATCTTCCTGTGAAACAAATTTTAGAAAACATTAAAATATAAACTTTAGGGCATTTTATCAGCTATACTTAATACATTTTAACTCTATTTCTCTGAAGAATTGACTTGTGATTCCAGTAATCCTAGGGAAAAGGCTATAAACAAATATGGTAAAGTTATGTAACATTTAAATAATTACAGTGGGTGCTGTTTTATACTACACATTGTCTAAAAATTTCTGATATATTTTTAAAAGCAACTTATTTTATCAATGACCTAAAAATTACTTTTGAAAACACCTGCCACTAAAAAGTGTCCTTTTTAGGGGGCGAATCAGATATTTTAACTTCGCTGTTTGATAAAAATAATAAATTTAACTTCTGAGACACTGTATGTGCTCCAGCATGGCATTTTTGTCTCATCTAGCATATTTTCTTGACAGTTCTGCCAATTTTCCAATTACTTGTACCACCATATGTTATCTGAAGATCAGTCAGCTCTAAAATAGGAAACATGGGCATGTCAGGCTATAGAATACTTAAATAACCTTCTACAGTTTCAGTTCTAAGTGGTGGCCGCATAATTTACAGGTTCCTGTGGAACATGATGAATAAAGTGACATCATAATGTCTGCTTCCATAAGAATGAAGTGCATCTTGTATTCAGTATTAAATGGTGACCTCCAAAGTATAAATAATGAGAGTCTGGACTATATTTCATCTTACCATTTGAAACCCACCTCATCATACTTGTTCCTTCAACAAGACCAAGTACAAAGCAGTCTTACTTTTGTAATATTTCTGATTTTTTCAAGTAATATCTTTCACTTTTATTAACAAGTAAAAAGCACTGCCTAACTCTTTACTAAGTTAAAGCAGGAGTAGCAATTTTTTGACTATTTCTTGTCAACAGTAATAACATTAGTCTGACCAAACACATTACTCTATATCTCTATATCTTATAAAACCAAATTCAGTTCACTTCAATTAATTGTTCAGCTCTGCTTAGTAAATTGACTTTATAAACAAATGCAAATCAAGGTGTGTATATGTATATATATATTTGTTTTCCATGCAAAACCATACCTTTGCCTTTAAACATTAAAGCGAAGAAAGCTTCCTTTGTATACAACAGCATTTGTGATTTAGACTTTGTCAACCTCAGGAAACTAGAGAAAATATATTACCAATGAACCTGAGTCGTCACAGATACCTGGGATTCAAAGGGTGGTGTTTTGAATATTACTTTGACAATGTCATTTTAATATATTTTTCTAGCATAAAAACCACTACATTTTGTTTAATATTTTTTTCCAATTTATCTCTACTGAATAGAGATATTATGTTCAGTTAACTCTTGAAAATATATTAATAAATAGGTAGTTTCCACTTTTAGATGAACTTCTAGACATTACATTTTAGTTACATCCTAATAAAAAGGATATCTTATTCTACCCTTTCTACTGCCTTCTTCAGGTGAGACACTGACAGAAAGTTTTAAATCAGCAGATAAAGGTAGTAAGAAATTTTTGTTAGATAGCACTGAATTTGTCTGTTAATCAAGGCAGGGCTTTATCTCCTTTGTCTTACATTCCTACCAACTAACAGGGCAAATTTAGTGTATAGTTGGAGTCCAATACATGTTTTCTAAACTATGTGAAACAGTGGAGTAAAAAAAAGTAAGTAAAAGAGAGATGTGCCTAAACTAATATGTAATTTTAAAAAGCACAATACCCTTCCTTATCCACAAATCACACTTCTAGCAATATTAACTTACTAAAACAGTACTGAAAACAGAAATAAGCAAAATGTTTGAAGCAACATCAGTCAAGATAGCCATTTTCAAGCTCATATCCTTTAATATAAACAAGAATGGAGCCTTTATCATGTAGACAGTCTATTAACTTCCCGCACCAACGTGACACTGGTTTAACAAGCCCAGTTCCTAGTTTTCCTAGCAACCTTCAATGATGCTCTAAGTCAAAATAGAAATGCAAAGGCTTAATTATTACCTCAAGGGCTAAAAAGTATCTATATGATTTACTTTCATATTTAACTAATATTCTTAATATACTGCCTGTCTTTTTATTGTTGAATTTTTCCTAGTAATATAGAATGGTTTTGAGTTTGGGTGGCAAACACACAATGCAATATATAGATATACACACACACATACATACATACATATGACATATTATTGAATTGTACGCTTAAACATTTATAAGTTTATTAACCAATGTCACCCCAATAAATTTAATTTAAAAAAGAATGGTTTATAAATGCATGTCTCTTCTAACATTGCCTCCTATTCAGGATAGGTGCAAAAACTGTTCCTCACTTTTTTTTTATGTTGAAGACATATCTTTAAATGTTTTGCCTTTCTATGCCTTTAAACCATTTATATAAGTAACAAGAAGCAATCTCTTTCTTCCTTTGTACAAGGATAGCTGTGATCTAGATGTAGAAAAGAATTATGGAGGAGTGGAAAGGCATTTAACCCTAACGGCTAGAGTATAACCAGTCATAACTGCTAAAGTATAACATCATCAAAATAATCAAAATAACAATAATAGATTTTTATCGTCATTAATAAAAGCATTTAAATTAGAGACAATAAAGCTCCAGAAAGGATTATAGAAGTTTCCTTTTAGGGGGAGGGGAAGAAATGCTAATTTGTGTTTCTAACATTGCAGGTCAGTTTTTGTAAGAATTATATGCAGTTCAAGATTAATAAAATCATTAAAATAGCTCAGGCAGCAAATCAAGTATCATTGACAAATGACTATATAATGAATGAAATGGCAAAGAAAGGAAGCTTTCTTTACCAAAGTATTTCTTTACTATTTATTAAACACAAGCACATTTTTTCCTAATAGATGGCAGGGTTTTGTCAGTGTTTGCTGAGATAAGACATCTGTTTGTTTCCCAATGAAAGACCCTTGCCACACGGATCATTTTCTTAGTGACAGCCATGACAAGTCTGACATTTGTTTCATGAAGCGTTCTGAGGCAGCCAGCAAGAAAATGTATCCTTTGGGGCTACTGGAAAGTAGACAGATTTACCTCTTAATGTTTAAGCTTGTTAACTCATACTCCAGAAAACACATTGTTTGTAACAACCTGGACGATCTGCTAGTTACATGTCCCCTTAGTTACATGTAGAATTTCAATAATACATATTCATATAACAATAACATTCATAATGCCAGATAACTAAATGAGGCTTCTTAGTCTTTCTGCTCTTTTTATAGTGGCAGCATTGTTATGATAAGGAGAATGATAATTTCTAGGTATATATGGACCATGTAATTATGGTCTAATGCTCCAGGTGGCAACATAAGACTAAGACTTCTAACAGAAATAAAGAAAAACACTGCCGTTTTAATCTAAACTAAATCCCTTTTACCACTGAATAAAACTTAGAAGATTTTTTTCAATATTATTCAGTTGCACCATCATTAGCAATAAAGATGCCCTCTATTTTTCTTATTTACAAATTTGACTTAGTTCACATAAGAGTTCAGAGAATTGATGCCAATTTTAATAGAACTATCTAACTTCTTTCCTGTCTCTTAGGAGGTAACTGATTCCAAACAAACACCAATTATTTTAACAGCTGAAATTTCTACTGCTCAGGTAATATTTAGATTTAAATTACAGTCTGTAATATAAATAACTGTGTATTTATCCTGTAGATTGCCAAATATAAAATGATTTCTTTCAAAGGCAGAACTATAAATACAAAGCAACAACTTTCCCCTTTGCTTTTTTGTTTGTATCCTTAAAGATGGCTTTATAAATACCTTTATAGTGGAGAAACCTGTTAAAAACTACCTTAACCAAGTAATCAAGGTTAACATCACCCGTGATATGTATTAACATTAATCTTTAGGTATGATGCACTAAAAAAGGCACATCAACTCTGGTCTCTAGGAGCCTTCCCAATTATTAAAGCATGAGAAAACATCACAATAGTCTTCAAAAGTGTCAAGGTTGTGAAAGACAAGACAAAACTTGGATTATCACAGATTGGAAGAGACTACGGGACATAATGACTAAATGCAATGTGGGATCGTAGAACATAAAAAGGACATTAATGGGAAAACTGGCAAAATTTGTATAGCTCATGCAGTAGTTATAGTATTGTCTTGATGTTATTTTCTTAGTTTTAATAATTTACTTTGGTCATAGAAGATGGTAACAATACAAGAAGCTGGAGGAAGGGCGAATGGCAAGTATTTGTAGTATTTTTGCAAATTTTCTGTAAGCAGAATTATTTCAAAATAAAAAGATTAAAAAATAAAAATGGCTACTTAATGAAATCTTTCTAAGTTCAATTTAAGTGTGAAATTTGCACAAAGATTTTATGTGGAAAAAATATAAGGCACCTGTAACTCCTACATCAAAAATATACAACTAAAATAGTTTGCTTTCCATTGTTCTACTTAAAATTCTTTCTTGAGTACCTTAAATGTTCATGGTGGTTATGTTAAATTTTATTTTCTTGTCTGTGCTTTCATGAATTTTTTTCACTCTAAGCATGGATTACCTTCACAGTGAGAAATATAAGCTTTCTTTTAATAAATCCCTTTATAATAACTCCATTTGAACTATTTCCAGAAATAAGTAAGCCTAATGGGGGGTCTGTGTTTACAAAGAGAATGATGTCAGTTGTTTTTACTTAACTGAATTTTCTATTCACAGCAGACAAAGACACATGGTGGCCCAAGAGTAAAATGAAGTGAGAAGGTGCAGCTCAGCACTAAGTTAAAGTATTTCTATTTTCTTATGATATTTTCTTAATATTTTAAATATGCCACTAACTAATCAGAGAAGAATTGTTGTAATTGGATTCAAATGGACAGTCAAAATTATCTATATGCTTTAATAATGGTCCTTTTAAAAATGTGTGTGTATGTGTGTGTGTGTGTGTGTGTGTATTGTTTCTAGCAAAAAAATAATATGTAGACAACTTAACCTGTCCCGTTAGTTATAGAAGGGTAGAAAGACAAAATGCAATATATTGTTCCAATCTGTGATCAAAAACTTTCTTTTATTCATTAAAACATATCAGATTTAAGATTGTGCTTTTAATATAGAAAATATGCTACTGCTGCTCAATGAGGGAAAATTTATCTTAATAACTGGAAAAATACTGACGATAATGAAAATGTTTTAGGCGAAATGAGCACACTGCATGCTTCAGACTAAAATTAATTAGACTTTTTAACGTTTTACAATTCCACCATAATTCTTTAAATGGTGCATTTACTTCATAGTAATAAATACTTGGATCATTAAGTAAAGTGAAAATGTGTATGATGTGCTACATTTACAACCTTTGGCCCTTTTTTCTGTACTTCTGCTTTCAGTTTTCCAATGCATTGAATAAGCAATTGAAGACCACAATTAAATTTCCTGACTTTGCATATTCGAGATTCTTATTTCATTTAATACAAAAGGCAATTAATCTACCATTTTACGACTGAATTCCAACTTTAGTGGGCCATGATAGATACTGAAATGAACTTACAAGAAATGCTTAATTAAATTTACTGTGAAAAGCTTAAGAGGTTTTTTTTTTCTTATGACATAAGTTGCATATTTAATTAGAAAGTCTAGAGCTATATTATAAAATTAAAGTAACTAGGGAGGTTCTTAGTAAATCTGGCTCAAACACATGTCATTTAACAGAATAGAGTTATTTTATAAATTTCTGCCTTTTTCTCCCTACTTAGTGATTCAAACAAAAGACAGCTAATCAAAGAAATCTCCCTTTATTTAATATTATGAAATCATATCCTTTAATAGCAAATAACATAGATAAAAGAGTGATAATGAATTTCTAATTTCATGTATAAGAATACATTAATAATTTTATTTATTTGTTGAGCCATCATTTATTTTTGCAAGTTGTGATTCTGGAGCAGATATAGTAGAGTAGGTTTGCTTTTCTAAGTCTTCAGTGCCTCTGGTCAATTTTTACTTCTTTGTGGTGGATTTTGGTAGTATGGAAATGGGCAGTTAAAAATAAGACTTTGGATTTCCTAAGTATGATTTGGGATCAAGAGCAAATCTCTCTGACCTGGGAATAAAGACCATAGGGATTTGCACAGCCATCTAGGAAGGGCATATTTATTTATAGTAAAGGAAATAAAAATCAATGAGTGGAAGGTAAGAGTCTAGCAAAATAGGTCAGATAAAATGAATGATGGATGGTAAGTGGTAGACTCTTAATGAGCATAAACTCAAATTTATAAGTTTATAAACTTCCCATAAACATGAAAAAGCACAACTTTCATTATGTGAATTTTTAGATATTTAAGATATGTTTAAGACATGGTGCTAACTTGCTGGGGCCAAGAAGACTATAATACTCTTCTTCTGACAGACGAATTCTCATACGATGCATATGTTTGATAAGCCCTGGTGAGCTTATGGTCTTAAAGATAAAACACATACCTCTCTTTCTCAGGTAGACTTCTAATATTTGGGGAAATAAGCATGTAAGTATAAGCTAGAAATCTACATTAGAGGTTCCACATTGATAATTTCCCTTTGTTTATAATTTTTTGGTTTAAAAGATATTACTTGCTTTTGAAGTATTTAGGTTGGTAAGCTGGAGTACAGTAGCACTGATTCTAGAAAAAAACACCGCCCCCTCCCCACAAGAAAACCTCAAATTCCATAATGGGCCAACACATATTTTTAAATGAGGATACAGATGTCCAATATACACTAACTAAAAGTTTATGGTATACAAAGGTATATTTAAAGAGGTTCTTTTAGAAAATATTTTTGCAGAAATCATCTACTATAACATTCCAAAAATCCAAAATATGCTAATATTTAAAGACAATATATATATACTTTCCCCATAAGTACACAAGAGACATTTCTAAATTTATGTTTTTAAATTTTTTTTCCTAAATATACACATACAGGTATAAATTCCCAGGAGTTTAAAAAATACTACCAAATTAAAATAATGTTTAAAAATAATGTTTAAAATGTTGGAGATATGCAAGTTCACCTGCCAAATTATAGTTCCATTGCCAAGAGACTTCCAGGTTGGATTAAAAAAAAATCAGTGATAGACTCATTAAAATTTTCAGAGACTTACATGCATTCCTATGATTAGAAATTATTCACAAGAACTGAATTCATTATACAGCTGGAAAATACTTTTAAAGGATATTTTATTTATTCATTAATATAAGCAATAACCATGATATTGGAATCAGTAGCCTGCCCAGTAAAGCATACCTCAATCTAATCATGATAAAATATTGGATAAATCCAAATTAAGAGATATTCTACAAAATAAATGTATAGTACTCTTCAAAAGCATCAAGGTCATGAAAGGCAGGGAAAAAGTAACTCGTAATTGAGGAGACATGATGACAAATAAAATAGAGGATTTTGAATCAGAAAAAAAAGACATTATTGGCAAAACTAGTAAAATCCACATAAATTCTATAGTTGGCTTAACATCTAAACAACACAAGTAAAAAGACAAGCAAACAAATAATCTTTGTTAGGTGATTTAGAAATAAGAATATTTGGGTTTTAAATACTATAAAGTTTCTTGCCAAAATAGTATTCAGATGTAATCAAGAGTTATGCATAACAAGGTTTCAGCATTCCCGTGATATGAGAAGCTCATTACAGATTCTATACCATAAACAAGTATTCACAGCTTGTTGGTAAAATCATACAGTCATTCAGTAATACTGAGTCATATTTCCCACATGAAATTCATTGTCATGTTTTTTGGGTTCATGAAGTTTAAGAACAATTAGAAAAGATATAACCTGTAACATGGTTATATGGTAAAATACAACATGACCTGTTTTTTTTATTAATTAAATTTATTGGGGTGACATTGGCTAATAAAATTATATAGACTTTCAAATGTATAACTGTGTATTCAGCACCCAAAGTCAAATCTCCTTCATGACGTGTTTTTTTAGTATCACATTGTAATTTTTTGAGGGTTAGCAGATGTTCTCAGTAAGACTGACATTTTATTTCAATACCTTTAATCAGGGGTTTCAAAATAATCTCTAACTATTATCTAGAGGAAAAGAGGTACTTTTCCTTAACAATACATTTCTCCATAGAAGTATCATTTGATCTAAGAGACCTGATTGTGTACAAAGGTTAAAACAAAATGAAAATGTTAGTAAATCGAAACCTAAAGAACCATTTTGATTTTTTTTTGTAAGACTTGACTGTAGTGATCAAACAATCTTCTTATGTTAGAAGAACCTCAAGGACCGTTTTCTTTTGATTCATATTAAACATTTAATCTTAAGCTGATCTTAATTCTTCCAAGAATCTTTCCTTTCTTCCTCCCACAAAACTTATTGAACAATTATGATGTATCAGACATGGGGCAAGGCGTTGGAAATGACAAAGATGAATAAAATGTTTTGCTGCTTAGAAGAGCCCATGTTCCCATGTGGGAGACAGGTGCCCACATAATTACAAAGCAATGGAGAAAGTATATGATAGAGTTCATCAGGCATGTAAATGTGAAAGAGAAGAAAACTGAGCCATGATAATACATATGGAGAGTTTTTTTTTCTTAATGATTAACATTCTACATGCTGGGCTACCATATCAAAATAATATACCCTCTACATGCCCAAAGATTAGTATTGTGAATCTTTAAAAACAAATACTTCTTAATGTAACATACACTAATCTTCTATTAAGGTAAACTCAACATTGAGGATATCTTTCAGAAATAAACATGTTTAGAAAGTGAATTTTCAAAACTTTATTCCTAAGTGTGCAGATTAAGTTGCCTCAGATTTCTATTTCAAGTTGAGTGCTAGTCTTCCCAGAGTGAACCCATTAATCTTCACAGTTTTATTGGAAATTAATTGCTCATTAGATGCCAAGTAACACATCTCCTATGGCACATTAATTTTTCATGCATGAATAAAGTTGACTTTGCTTCAGAAAAATTAAAAATACTGTTTTAAAAAATTCCACACAAAAATTATCTAATAGTGGTATTTCATAATCAGTGTAAAAAATAACAGCCACACTTCCACATCTTGAATTTATTATCACTTAGACACTATTTAGCTTTCTTAAGAAAGAGATGAAATATATTAAACTGTTTGCTTTAAACAGTTACCATGAAACCATGCATTGATATGTTATAAAATGGCTCAATAAAGTAGGTCATTTTACAAGTTCCAAATGACTTATAAAACTTGCCTGAAAATACATTCATTTAATCATTTTCTATGACTAATTAATTATTCTATAAGTAAAAAGTTTTCTCAATATTCCATAATCTAAGCTATGAGACGTTAGAAAAAATATTTCATACAATGACATTTTAAATTTCATAATTTGATATAGTAGAAAAAACAGAAGATAAAGATACAAAGTGTGGGAACACACTTTTTCTTGGACAAGGTAGTCAGGGAAGTCTCTCTACCTAAGTGGTGACATTCAAGCTGAGACCTGAATGATCTGAAGGAACCAGTCATGTACAATTCTGTGAGAAGAGAATGTCTAGGCATAGGTAACAAGTGCAAGGGCCCTACAATACAAATGAACTCAGTATGCTTGAGTATCAGAAAGGTCAGCACATATGGCATGAGACTAAATGTTAAGTGTAACTATGTAGGCCATACTGGTTACTCCATTTGGAAAAAATGAGAAACCACTGGAGGGTTTAGGGATTTAAGTAATATGATTTGATTTTGAGTTTTAAGCTTATTTTGGTTACAGTATAAAGAAGGAATAAAGGTTAAAATGAAAATAGGGAGATAAGGCAGAGGGCTATTGCAATAATCCAGATCAAGAACAATGATGGTTGCATGCAAAGAATGAAACTAGACTGCTGTCTGTCACCATACACCAAAACTAACTCAAAATGGATCAAAGACCTAACTATAAGACCTGAAATGATAAATCACATAGAATAAAACAGGTACTAAACTCATGGACATTGGGTTTAGAGAGGATTTTATGAATTTGACCTCAAGGCAGGTGTAAAAGCAAAAATGAAATGAATGGGACTACATCAAACTGAAAAGCTTCCGCACAGCAAAAGAAACCATCCAACAAAACAAAGAGGCAAACAACTAAAAGGGAAAAGATATATGCCTCCAATAAGGGGCTAATATCCAAAATATACAAAGAACTCATACAACTCAAAACAACAACAACAAAAACAAATGATCCAATCAAAAAATGGGCAAAGGACCTGAACAGACACTTCTCCCTAAAGGACACACAAATGGCCAACGACTATTTGAAAAGATGCTCAACATCACTAGCTATTAGGGAAATGCAAACCAAAACCACAATGAGATACCATCTCACACTTGTTAGAATAGATATAATCAAATAACAAGTTTTGGAGAGGATGTGGGGAAAAAGGAACCTTCATACTTTGGTGGGAATGTAAACTGGTACATACACTCTAAAAACAGTATGGAGGGTCCTCAAAAACTTAAGAATAGAATTACCATATGACCCAGCAATCCCTCTTCTGTGTATCTACTCCGAAAATTTGAAAACATTTATCCGTAAAGATACCTGCACCATGATGTGCATAACAGCATTATTCACGACGGCCAAGACTTGGAAGCAACTGAAGGGTCCTACGATAGATGATTGGACAAAGAGGATGTGGTTCATTTATACAATAAAATAAGACTCAGCTGTAAGAAAAGATGAAATACTGACATTTATGGATGAATCGAGATTATCAGGCTAAGTGGAACAGAAAAGTCGAGAACCTTATGATTTCACACATATGTGGGATATAAAACTGAAAGCAACAAACATGACAAACAGAGACTCATGGACATGGACAACAGTTTAGTGCTTAACAGAGGGAAAGCGGGGAAGGAAAGAGGTAGAAAAGGGTAAAGAGGGTCAAATATATGGTGATGGAAGGAAATTTAACTTTGGGTGGTGAACGCACGATGCAATACACATGATATATTGTTGAATTGTACACTTGAAATCTATATAATTTTAGTAAGCAATGTCACCCCAATAAAGTTAATAAAAAGAAAATGAACAATGGTGGCTTGAAGTACTATAGTAATAGTAGGACTAAAAAGAAGTTTGGAGTCACAGCAGGCTGATAAGTAAATATGGGAAATAAAAGAATAACTAAGAGTGATTCCTTTGTTTTGGGCACCCAAAAATGGTAGAAGTGAGCTAGGAAAGACTATAAGAGAAGAAAGTTGTAATGGGAATGAGGAAGAATCAGGGAACAAGAGTTCTGTTTTGGCAACATAAAGCTTGAGATAATCTTTAGCTATTCAATGCAAATATCAGGCAAACATTTGGATATGTGAATTTAGATTTGGGGGAAGTATTCCAGGCTGGTATTAGAAATTTGTTAAATCCCAACATATAGATAATACAGACTATATGCAATCATCTAGGGAATGGTATATAAGTAGATTAAAAAAGGGCTCCAAGGATTAAGCCACATACAACTTGGGTACAAGTAGAAGATTCAGTTAAGAGTACTGAGAAGGAAGAAATTAGGGGACAATGGGGGTGATCATAGAAAACAAGTTAAGAAAATGTTTCAAGAAAGGGAAAATGGCCATACATTGTCAAATGATGTTGAAAAATCTGGTAAGATTCAGAGGCATGACTATTGAGTTTGACAAAAGAAGAGATTTTGAGGGACAAGACATTTTAAAGACAAGAGCCATTTCAGTAAAGTAGTAGGGATTGAAGCCTAGTTTGAAATCGTTTAAAGAAGGATTGGGAAATGCCATTATGCACTTCATCCTTCCTCTTTGACTTCAGAAATGTGTATGTCATGACTGAAAGTAGCCGTCTTTGAACCACAGAACCATGTTGGAAAGACTAAAAGAATCATGGTAGAATGACTCCTGATTTCTTGGGCTGCTGACAATACTATTGCTGGGCTTTTTGTTAAGCGTTACATTTTTATATCTCCTCTGTTAATCAAATCTTTCCTGCCGCATAAAAATATTCCTCCCCTAAAAACAATATGTAATATATTCTCATCCTGGTATCTAAGAATTTCAGTTTGAATAATAATTAAACACACACACACACACACACACACACACACACACACTGCAGCACTGATTTGCACAAAAAGTGAGTTTACAGTATTTACTGTTAGTAGTTATCTTTCAGCATCACCTTTTAGGTTTGTATGTCCTAGTTATGCTGGAAATGACCACATGGACAGGAACAGAATGTATATATGAAAGGACAACTTTCTCACATAGTAGAGTTCTATACATGCTTTTTTAAAAAACATTTGTATATATTGCTTTATACTCCCAACCATAAACAGTCGTATCAGAATAATCTTCCCAACTTCAATTTAATGTTCCAAGAATTTTCTCTACATGATTATAATTGGTAGGTATATAATAGTTTGCACTCTCTCACATATTTTTTATAAACATTTATAATTTTGAAGGAATTAAAGAAAATGGAGGTACTGAGTATGAATAATTGTTAAGTTTTGCTGTAGTACAAAGATAAGCAATAGCTGGAGAAGGTATAAAGATAAGGGTAGAGTCTGTGAAAGACGAGAAATATTATATGTTTGTCAAAGAAAACATTAAAGAAATAGAGTCTTCTTAAAAGTATTAAGATTTTTTCCTATCTGGCATTTCTCTAATATTTCAAAAGTAAAATATTAGATATAACAAAATTATTTGCCTTCAAAATATAATTTTGTAATATGTAAATATTCTATTGTAGGAATTTTCACATTTTGACTAAAACACTAGAATTATGTTATAAAACATACTGTCAAAAGCCTAGACTTTTCAATGAAATATTTTAATATAGTTATTGTTAATATAAACAGTTAATTATAATTCATGATGAAAACTTTAGGCTCAACACATTCAAGAGCTTATTTGCTACAGTTTTTTTTTTAAAGTTTTTCAATATGAAATATACTTTTATATTTTCCTTAGTTTGCTTTCTAATATTAATACAAGTTTAAGATATGGTAATGTATTATATATAGAATAAAATAAAAATAGAAGTGAAACAAAAAAATTAAAAGTGTTCTATGACATTTTTAATTTACTACTTTAATGAAATAGGATTATGGTACTATTACATGTATCTATAATACATGTTATTTTTTTCACATTCATTAGAATATTTCACAATGGCAAAAACAAAGGAAATGATTATTTGATTTAAAAAATGGTCTTTAAATAATTCAATTAAATTAAGTATATTAATCTAAAATTATTATTACAAAATTGCTAGAAATGGTGATAATTGTTTTAGGACAATAGTAGTGTTAAAATGAATAAAATAAAATATTTCCGTAAAATATAACAAGTGAATCAACAACTTTATCTTATCGTACAAATAATTTGGAAATGCTAAATTCATTTCTACCCATAGTGAATTAATTGCCAAATAGACACTTTGGAGATATGCTCATTTTCAGTCTATTTAAGTTTATAACGGTGATAATAATATTGTGATTTTTAAAATAATGTGACTTTTTCAGATATAAAGGCTATATGCACACAAGAATTGTTTTTCCTTCTATATTGTTACTGCAATGGCCAATGGAATATTTAAAATATAAAAGAGCAAGTGAGAACATATAGGATGAGAATCTAGAAAAGATTCATACTATATTCTAAAATTATTAAAAATATTTGCTGAGACCCACCAAACCAGGTTAGTTCTCCCTGCTACTGGTTTTAACAGTACGTGGGTTCTTCCACAGCTTTCATCTCCTTTGTCTGTATTCTCTGATAGACTACAAGGGTCAAGAGGACAGGGGTGAGTTACATCCTGCCGTGAACACCATGGTAGTCCCAGCAACTATTATGGGGCCCTACACCTATAAGATGCTCAGTAAATATTTGTTAAATGAAGGCAAGAGGAAAAGCTAGAAAGAAATACACCAATATGCTAACAGTGGTAATCTCTGGGAGGCAGGTACAGCTTTTGTTTTCTTTATCCATTTTTTACATTTTCCAAATGATCTATAATGAATATGTACTACTTGCCATAATGAAAACAAAATAATATTTTAAAACTGCGACTCTTAAAGTAACCTGACATTTTAATTCCTTACCGAATACACCATAGATAACTGGCAATATGAAAAAATAATAATGAAAATAATGCTGCATAGCCGTTTATAGAAAACATTTATGCTAAATGTTTATATATTTTACTTCTTTATGAATTACTGTAGCATAACATCTTCAAAATTTATTTAAAGGCATATTTTAGTATACAGACCATAGTTTAATAGCATTTTATTTTGCATCGTTGAAAACAGCTATATCAAGTCAAAGCCAAAAAATGTAAATATGGATTCCCAAAGCATGTCGAATATTTCTAACATAACTAAAACGCTTTTTATTCCTATATTTAAGTAATACATATCAAATATTGTATTGTTAGCTTGTTCCTATCCTATACAAATATTTAACTTTACAAAAAAATGCAAGCAGAGCTACATTTTATGTGAGCAGAAAATAAAATTCTAGATTTTTGCAAATTGATAACTTTTATGATGTTAGCCAATTAGCCATTAAGTCATTAATGTAGTTTATCACTATATTTATATAAGATGATAATTTTTTGAGAACTTAAAGTAGAAAACTATGTACCACTAACATAAGAACTATTTCACTTTTTTTTTAATTTTAGGAGTTTTTTTTTTTTATGGTCTTATATAGTGAAAATTTGACTAAACCAAAATCTTACCATTATTTTTTCCCTAACAAACAAACAAAAAAAACCCCAGGATTTTCTTTAATCTAAGTTTGTGATACTGATAAGTCAAACTTGTCATACTATTTTTAATAAAATACTGCTTCCTTACTTTAATATATGTAAGATACATTTCAAGAAGGAAAATGCTGATGTTATCTTGGTTATAAGCTTGCTGCTGAAAAGATCAGTTTTTTCTCTTTTCTCTACAATATCAGCATAAGGTCTTTCTTTTCAAGCAATGAATTATAGCTGATACTTCAAACCTATTTTATCTGAATCTCTTAGTTCAGAAAAGTGAGAAGACATAAATATTTATTCTATATAAACAGAACAGACACAAGATGCAGATAAAAATGATCCATTATGGAGCAATGAATAATTATTATGTGTACTAGTATAAGAGAGAAAAGGACATCAAATATTTCTACCAGCTTTAAATTTGAGGATACCTAAGGTTACTAAGAAAATTTAAAATTTGTAACTTTATGTATTTGGGATAATATGGGTCCATGTTCATGTTTTTGCACTGATAATAAATTTAACATTGCTGCTACAGCACACTCAGTGAAACAGCCTGCTTTATCTGAGAAGCATTTGTAGCAGCAAAACAAAAAAACACATCTAAGAAATTCTAATGTAAAAATAATAATCAGTTAAGCTATTGCTTAAGCCAACCGTTTATGTTACTTTGATATTTCTGATATTAGATATTCAAAAGATGGCCACCTAAAATTCTGTAGGAAAATAATTTTCATAGCCTGATAATTTGAGGAAAATATACTAGTATTTTTTATTCTCTCATGAGTAGTATTTTTTAAATTTGAGACTAAATGGTAAGGAGAAGCAAATATCAAGTAGGAACAGCAGTATCACCAATGAAGTGATATAAGTATAAAAATTTACAGTTGCTAGAAACAAACGACTTCAAACTAGGTTTTAAAAATTAAACACAAAACTACTAAGAAATTCACATATTAACACTGAAGCAAAATGAAGCCAATAATTATAAAGAATAAATCTGTATACAGATTAAACCTCATTATGGGAAGTATATATCAAATTATGCTCTTGATGAAACTCAGAGAGTAACAAAATTCAAGGAAAACTTTAAAACAACTTATTTTATATCAAAATAAGAAAATACCCTGTCTATATATGTCAAACAATAAGTCCAATTAATTATAGAAATTATACAATATTTGAAAATTATGCGGGCACTCTAAGAGATTTAACTACAAATAAGCACTGGACATCAGCACTGTACAGGGGAAAGCCAATGGACCTGGGGACAGAAAGTCACAGTCCTTATCTGGACCCTGCTACTTATGGTCTATGACAATTCATTTACCAATCTGAAACTCCGGATTTCTTAGCTAAATTAGGTCTAAGAGAATTTTACTATTTGATCTATAGGGTCACTTCTAGATTTAAATTCTAAGATCCCAACTATTCTAAATGAATGAGCAGTATACTATTATTAATAAAACTAAAGGTGAAACTGGCATTTTCTAAAAATAACTTTGGGGAACCAATTCTCTCCCTGGGTTATTGCTTTATAATTATAAAACTGAATTTTAAAGGCAGACATTACTTGTTTTTAGGTAAGTCTGAGCACACAATATACTAACTACTGACCTCTGTTATTAGCAAAAATATAATATCATTATTAAATTTCAATACTTAGTGCCTAAATTAAAAATTGAGATACTTAGAAAATACAATATTCATATAATCCTGTGTTGAAAAAAAATGAAATAGTATTAGGCTGTAATTTCATGTTAACCCAGAGACCACAGGTTATAAGTAAGGAAAAATAAATCTATAATCAAATTTATATATGATACTATTTTTCTCAAGCCATCTTTTTTGACAGTAGCAATGATATAAAGAGCCTCTATAAATTTTTAGGCATTTCTTTTGGGTTATGAAAAATCAAACAAAGCTTGGCTTTATTCATAAATGAAGACAAACATAATATGAGATTAACAATAACATTAATAATAACAGCTATAATAATAATCATAATATGTGTTACCATCTATGGGGGATTTAATGGGCCCTGAACTGCATTAGACATTCTACATATGCTATTCTCTGATCTTCAAAACATGCTTATCAAGTATTTACTAATGAGGAAATTGAAACTCAGGTTAAGAATTACTTAGCGTGGCAGAGCTACTTAAGTGGAGGAGTAGATAGATATTGACTACAAACCTCTTGCTAATCAGGCATATTAAACTTAATTTCAATTTATAGAAATAGATATAATAAAAGAAGTTACTTCACAGATAGTAAATATAACAGAAAATAGAACTGGCTTCTTGACATTTACATGACAAGATTGACCATATATCAAAGACATTTCCAGGAATTAAATATTCCTTCAGTGTCAGTAAGTAGTTAGTGACCATTTCAGATGATGCCAAAATTCACAACCTACTTCCATTTAATGGCATGAAGCCCTTCATATAACATGAAGTACAGGAATTTTAATCTTATTATATGAACCTCATATCCTATCATTTAAACCTCCTTCCTGGACTTCTAGTTTCTTGAATATTTCTGCATAGGATCTTCTTGCCATTTATATATCATATGGGTGGGGGAGGGACTTATACATCTATAGCTCTTCATTGCTGAACAATGAAAGATCATATTACAAAAAGCTTGAAAAAAACCTACACAAAATTAGAAATATAACAAATTATTACTTCCTTCTAGTTACCTATATTTATTTCTGTATCTGTATTCATATGCCTAGACACGTAGCAAAAACATATAGATCTATATATCAGTCAGGATGTATTAAATAATAGCATGCACTCTCTGTGGTTTAGTGAGTTGTGAACAATATTTGTTTTAAAGGTGAAATTTTATAGCAAAATAAAACTGGGTACATCACAAATACTTCAGATAAGAAGGGTAAGTTTGTCTTAGTGTAGAGTGTGTATGTTATATACAGGGTATGGGTAGGGTCTCGTGAAGGGCTAGTAGGGGGTGTATGTAGGAACGTATGTAGGGTTGACCTCTGGATTTTTGTCAGGGTAGTGGGGATGACTTGTCCTATCAGACCATTTATTTAGAGCTGTAACTTTCAACGATCTCTGACTAAGACCTACAATTCCTACACATTCCTACATACCATCCTATGCACATTCCTACATATGTCCCTATACACATTACTATACATGACTATACACACCTCTGTACAGCAGCCTTCTCATACCCCTACATTCAACCCTACATAGTCAGAGATCGTTGAAAGTCAATGCCCTTATTATATGGACTTGCTAATCACAAAGATGCATTAGTACATTTATTAGGAATAATACTGTAAGTCATATCCTATGGAAATTTTTACTCGACTTTCATCAATTCTAGAAACATTTACCTACTATAACTACTATATCTTTTGTACCTTAAAAGGTTCCAAAGTTACTTATATTTTTCATTTTTCTGTAATTTATTTTTTATTTCTTTAAGAAACAAAGCTAAATGCTTGGCATACTCCAGATATTTTTTTTTTTAAAGATTTTAAATTCCCTGTATTTTAGTTAGTGTGAAATAGTTACATTATTCATTTAACTATAACACAATTTTGTAAAATCCTTTAAATTTGATTTCAAACCCAAGCTTATGATTTCTATTTGTCTTTAATTTCCTCTCAATATGAAGTTCATCAGAGTGTGACAATTAGTTAACTTAATTAGGCTAACTTTATTAAACTCTTTTCTAGGTCAATATGTAAAGTTACTTAAATTAAGAGCAGAGCTTGTAAAATTAACATTTCTACATAGTGCAGATGACACTGAGTCAAATATAAAATACTCTCCAAATATCCAAAGCAACGAGTATACATTGAAATAAATGTAGTGACTCTAAAAGGTTAAATACAGATAAATGCCTAATTTTTAGGAACAGAAACAAAAGAAATTATTTAAACATCTCTCTTATTATGTCTCTTATTAATAAATCTGTAAATTTTTAAATAAATCAGTTCTTTCTAGGTACAAATTTTTACTTTAAGTTATTCAAAACTAACTGATTTCTATTGTCGATTCCAGTGGGATTGGAAGAATATGTTTTAAAAACTTTCTGCTGTAAAACAAAATTTTCTTATATATACAAACATTGAGATATAAAAAACAATAACATTTTGCAGCATCACTACTACCTAAGATTTTTGTAATAAGAGTATTTGCAAGGCCTTTGTTGGTATTAGAGTTTTAAAAAACTCATACATGGGAAAAAACATTTCTTCTAAAAATAACACCTCCCCAAACTATAAAAACAAAAACTATGTAACAACCATATCTGTGCATTTGGTTAGATTAATTAGGTTCCAACATCCTTGTTACATGGGCTCCAAAGTAACTTAAAAAGAATAAAATTTAAAAAAGAAAGTATATTATATGGTTCAAGTCTAGAGGTTAAATTTCAGTGACAGTGAACCTAGTGAAAATGGAGGTGGATCTTGAGATTACCATGCTAAGGGAAATAAGAGTTGAGAACCATGTATTTCACTCATATATGGGATATAAAACTGAAAGCAACAACTGAACGAGACAAGACACTCACACACGACAACAGTTTAGTGGTTACCAGAGGAAAGAGAGTGAGGGGGAGTAGATAAGGGTAAAGGGGGTCAAATATACAGGAAGGAAGGAAATTTAACTTTCGGTGGAACATACAATGCAATACACATATGACATATTATTGAATTGTACACTTGAAAACTATCTAATTTTATTAACCAATGTCATCCCAATAAATTTAATAAAGAAAATGAAGCTGAATGTAAAAAATAGAAATCTTTTAGTTTAAAATAAGAGAAGCGATTAAAAATATACTATTCTCACTATAAAGTACTTATTTCTCTTAAGCTAATTAATGGAAATGGCAAAAATTATATGTAAGGTAAATTTCAATATAAAATATTAATATTTAATATAATATACAATTTATATAATAAAAGTTATTGCTATGCTTCATTCTGCCAAATATTTTTTGCTTGCTCCATTAAAAGAGGGTCTATTCTATAAATCATATACTTGGATTTTTTTATAACTTTTTAAGAATTTTTTTAAGTTTATTTTTATTATTGTGACATTGGTTAATGAAATCCAGTAAGTTTCAGGTGTATAATTCAGTAGTAAGGCATATATATATTGCATTGTGTGTTCACCACCCATAGTTAGATTTCTTTCTGTCACCATATATTTGACCCCTTTTACCACTACCTCCTTCCCCTCCCTCCCCCCTCTGGTTACCACTAGTCTATTGTCCATGTCCATGAGTCTCTGAAATAATAATAATACATAAAAAAATGTTACAAAGGAATCTGTTGAGATAGATTCAAAGAGGTTGCTGTTTCAATGTCTACATTGATATTTATAATTCTGTGTCTCCATCAATCACAAAATGATCTAGACCTTTATAGATATTTGTAGATTACTAGCATTTATAGGTTATTATCTCAAATGAAATTGATTATAACAACTGATGCTGGTAAAACAAGTGAATCTACAAATTACTTAATTTAGTAGCATGTGTACTGTGTATGTAGGGCATAAAACTGGCTTTACTTAAGAGTAATTTTAATGCTTATTATGTAATATCAAGGGAAAGAGCAAGATAAGTCATTTTTTAATTGACATTCCCAGAGTCTTTACAGAATTTTTTCCTAACTTCTCCCCATGAAATTTTAATGCCACATAATACTGTATATCTGTTTCTGTGCTTATGTATAGCTGTACTTTATACATAAAAAGAGTAACCATAAAGCTTAATTCTTTTTATTTGATACATGATTATAAATGACTAAATATAATTTTAAGTCAAAAGTAAAAGCCATTGATATGTCATAACTTTATAACTACATCTGCTGAGTAATTTTTACTTATATTAATTATAACATCATTATAGATGCAAATGATAATTACATAAACATATAACAATATAAAAGCAAGTCTTAACAAATTATTCAAACTAGTGTATTTCCCGTAAAAATAACTGGAAAAAGTAAATCTTAAAAAATCATTTATAGTGAACTTTAACTTTTGCTGGTAAGAGAAAATAACTACCTGCTAAACAGTCATTCATATACTGTCAACATTTTCTTGTTCTTGAGATAATCAATGATGGATTAAATAATTTTTGTAATATTACATAATATTATATTTTTTATTTCATTCTGAAGCCTATTATATACAAAAGCACTGAAGATCAAACATAAACAACATCCACAATCAGCATGGCAGCCAATAGATACATACACACTACCTCATGTGAAATAACTTCAAGATCAAGCAAGTGATCAAACGTTATCTGATCACAACCATCTGTTTGTCATTATTTGTAGCAGTTATGTATACGTTTATTGTATTTTCCATGTACTCGATGTCAATACTATTTGTGTGATACCCAAGAAAACCACAAAGAAAATACTAAGAATGAGATTTTATTAGAAAAGGTTAAGTAAGCTATGGAGGGTCATAAACCAATTAATTTTGGGTTTTTGCTCCTGCAAGAACCAATTTTTACCCTGTTGAGGTGATACTGTCCCCACTGAGAATTCATGGCATATGTTGTATGATATTAAAGTCTTTAAAAGTACACATAGAAAAAATAAAATATTAGCAGTGGTTATTCTCTGAATAACCTTTATTTTCATCATTATATATTATTTTATAATCACATACTGCTTTATAATTTTCAAAAAAGGAATAGAACTATAACCACGTTTGCCATAGAAATCATAATTAGATGTCTTTTCATCTTAATACCTAACTAGATAGCTACAAGTTTCATTGAAGAAACTACAGAATTTCTCAGTCTCATATACCTAAGCTTATGTTTATATATATATATTTATTATTTATTTATTTATTAACTTTTTTTAGCTTAGATAACAAAACATTTGCAGTGTACAAAATGCGATACACATGGTTAAAAATGACTAACACACTTAAGAAAATTTCGACATTTTCTAGACTCCTAAAGTAACAGAATGTGGAAAAAGATATGCCCATCCTCCACATTTTTTAGAAATAAAGGAATAACCATGATTTAAATGTAAAGAAGGAAAATGTAATGCATGTTTCAGTTGTGAATGCTGACATGAAATTTCTGAAAATCTGACTTTATAGTACAGAATACTTTACTATGGTAGTTGTATTATTTGTGGGTCTAAAAATAAATAAATATGCTAGAATAAAGAGATAAAAACACCCACAAAGGCAACAAGCCTAATACCGATTTTTCAGCTCAAATAAAAATGAAGACTCTGACTCCTTTCAGCTTGCATCCTGAAAAAGATTATTTGTAATTTAAAAAATGCTGACAGAATATTTTAGCAACAGCATTGCGACCACAGCATACAATAGATTTGGTGATGTGGAAGTCACAACAGCTGCTAACTGTATCCAGCCTCACACTGACCTTAATATGTGATGAAACATGAAGGACTTTAAAATATAAGAAATACAAAGAGAACTGATTTTACAAAGAAAGGACAAGAAGCTAGGCTTGAAATAAGATGATGAAAATTTAAACTGTTGTCAACAATGTTAACTTATGTGAAGCAAAAGATTACCAATTATTTTTTCCTACCATTCCCTACCTGCCACCTCTATTTTTTAACACCAGTTGACTTTAACAAGACAGGTCGGAATATATCATAAGTTAATTCTTTATCAGTTTTCATATATCATCCTTTACCTTGGTTGGCTAGCTGAAAATTATGCAAGCTATAAATTAGCTTTAAACAAGCTCTAGATCAGGTTAGAACGGGTTTTCAAATTAAAGAGGCTTCAGTATATTACAAGGTGCTGTCATTTTATTACCTCAATCAATTCTGTGTGGCCTGAGGCGGAAGGAAATGCAGGCTGTCTTCATTTGCAATGGGTTTATCTCTTATAGCAGGCTCTGGAAACATAACCACAGCAATGAATTGAAAGCTGAAGTTACATTTAACATCGCCAAATGCAGGACATTGTTACTCCTTAACAAAGATGGAGCTCAAATGGGAAAAAATAAAAAATAAAAATCACACTTCTTTACTGTGAAAAAATATACAAAAACTGATGCTTGATTAAGCTTAAATTTTATAGACTTTTTAAAAAATTATAAAGCCATGATTATGTTAAAATAATTTTAAATGGGCCTAAAATTTTAAAAAAGGATAAAACCACAATGGATGTGCTATTCTCATTGTTTCCAAAGCACTAGAAATATATATACATATATATTTCATCTTTATCTTAGTGAAAACCATTTCATTTCTTTTCCCTGTGGGCATGCAATTAAATAGATAAGTGAATTAGGTACTAGTCAGGCTCATCATCATTGTTACCAGACTCTGAAACACAGATAGAATAGCCAAAAAAAAAAAACGCCCCTAATAAATAGATATTATTTATCACTAAGGAAATGAGGCACAGAGAGAATAAGTCACTCCCAAGTTTATATAGCTACCTAGATAATATGATTTTGAGTATATATTCTTGAAGGTGACTATTTGACTAAGGATATGGGGACACCAAGTATATCTAAGGGACTGATTTCTCAGGAAACATTGTTTGTGCCAGAAGAAGCAACGAGGGACGTTGATGAAGGAAGGAATATAATCAAATATAGAGGCCTTAGAGGGACTGGTCAAGTGAAGAAAAAGGGAAGTTCCAGTGCCAGTAAAAGAAAAAAAAAAGTTTATGTGAAGGGACTCATTTAGCATACATATAACATAAGAATGCTTTTAGTCTTTTGACAAAGTTTGCTTAGACAACGATGTGCTGTTCTAACTAGTCATTCACTACATATCCTTCTTTCGTTTGAGTTTACTCATGTTTTTGAATAATGATTTTAGCACTAACCTTGTTTTTAATTATTAAACAGAGTTAATGATAACATATAATAATTTCTCAAATGCTCAATGATAGATTAATAAATGAATACATTAAGAACGCTAACCACTGCTAACCTAGTCATAGGTCTGCCATTAACTAGCTGTGTAACCCTGAAGTTAACCTGAGCTTATTTCTCCGAGTCTCACTTTCCTTTCTGTAAAATAAAGCACTGTGACAGATGAATATTTTTGAAATGATTTAACCCTGTAAGTGGTAGTGAAATCAATTTAGTGGAGATTAATCAGCATTTTGTAATCTACAAAGAACAAAAATTATCAGCAGGCTTTTATTCCATGAAATCTTTAAGTTTTATAGATGTATATGTGTGTGTGAGTATAACAAACTCTATAAAATAATCTCTCATTGAAAAACTTTGCAAAAAAAAAAAAAGCAAAGAAAAAGGTTGTAAATCAATGGTCTACATAATATCTTCTCTTCTATAGGGCTCCAAACAAAACTTCATTGGTCACAGATTCATAACATAATATTTACAACCCTTTATGATATGGTCTCAATCTAACCTCCCAACCACTTTGCATTAAAAACATATTAGCTGAAAGACTATACTTTCTACATTGACTCACCTTTGCTACTTTGCAAAAGATCAGTTCACTATCTAAATATACGGTTCCATTCCCGGACTCTCTATTCTGTTCTATGTGCCTATTCTTTTGCTGATACCACACTGTTTTGATTACTGTAGCTTTACAGTAAATCTTCAAATTAGACAGTTTTAGTCGTCCAACTCTTTAACATCGTGTTTGCTATTCTGGGACCTTTGACTTTCCATATAAACTTTAGATCAGTTTGTCGATATCCACAAAATAACTTGCTGGAATTCTGACTGGGATTGCACTGAAACTATAGTTCAAGTTGGGAAGAATTGTCATCTCGACAATATTGAGTGAGTCTTCCTATCTATGTACACAGAATATTTCTCCACTTGATTTTGCTTTCTTTCATGAGAGTTTTACAGTTTTCCTCATATAGTTCTTGTACATATTTTGTTAGAGTTATACCTAAGTATTTAATTTTTTTTCCTTTGGTGCTAATAAAAATAGGACTGTGTTTTATATGTCTTATTCCAATTGTTCATTGCTGGTATATAAGAAAGCAAATGACTTGAATATGGTGATATGTCATCGTACATTTTCCAAAATCCACAAAATATAGTAAATTACAGGGAGTGAATCCTAATGTAAATTATGAACTTCAGTTAAGAATAATGTATCAGTATTGGTTCTGCAATTTTAACAAATGTACCACACTAATGCAAGATGTTAATAATCAGGGAAATTGGCAGGGATGGGAGCAGGAATAAGGGACAGATAGGAAGTCTCTGTACTTTCCACTCACTTTTTCTGTAAATCTAAAACTTCTCCCCAAAGAAATCTATTTGAAAAAAAGCAAAAGAAGATTTTAAAACACATTAGCAACTATTATTACTAGAATTACTAATTTTCAAACTACTGTGCAGTTTTCCCCATACCAATCGTACACATACTCTTTTTCCTAGGATTCCCCTCTGTTGCTTCAAATACTAGAAAGGCCTTTAAAGTTATGGTAGCATATAGTAGCATTACACTTGCCTAGCTTCTTAAGGTTAGCTTTAGGTAATCTGTAGAACGTAAGCTGGTGTGTCAGTTTCCAGATATGATTTTAAAAGTCATTCTGCAATTTGTCATGCTTCCGGCTACAGTGCCTTGGATCATATATGTAGAAATAAGACTGCCATCAGCTTGGGTCCCCAAGTGCCTATGATGTGCAGAGTTGCTCTGCCAACCTGTATTAACATGATACTTGCATGAGAAATCAACAAGTGTTAATCCACTAAAAATTTGGAACTTTTTTAGTGTGCTGCATAACCTAGAATACCTGACTTACATTCCTATCAAATCCTATCTAGTTTTCATAATTCCATTCAAATGACATTATTATTCACAATCTCTTTTTGATTCTTGACAGCAATGTTTCTAGTCTCTCAATTCCCATAATAGCTTATCGGAGCCTTCTAATGACATTTAAAACTTTAAACCTTATATTGAAACTTTAAATCTTTTCTTATAATTATATGCATATATTGGTTTAGCTCTCCTTCTAAAACATGTTTTTAAGGACCAGATCATGTCTGGTTATCTTAGTATATCTCAAGTATCTAGTAGAGTATGTGGCATACTATACAGATTTTTATTCAGTAAAATAAGATTCCTATTACAGACAGATTGGTAGGTCCATCAATAAAAAGAAAATACCTTTGCAAATAAAAGAATTACTGTCCCCAAATGTTATGTGCGAAAAATACAAAACAGACATTTTCTTTCAGATTAGTTTTACACTCTTAGACAACTTTAGTGTTCTTTATTCTGGAGGACACAGTTTCTTTTTCATTTAAAACCGTATCTCTATTCCAAAAAAAGTATATTATAATCAACAGGTACTCCTAAATGTTAACAGAAATGCTGAGTAAACTAGGTAGGAACAGAAACTTTTCTAAGAATATTATTTTAAACTTGCCAAATAGATATTTTCTTATGTCTCTTATGTTTCTTATATCTCTTCAGGTCATTTCTGCATATTTGGGTCATGGCTGGCAGAAATTTATGTTTCAGACATTATTTGTTGTTTCAACAAATAGCCTTGGGCATCCACAGCAACAACTAGAACCTGCACCACTTCCACTGGCATTCAGCAAAACAAAGTTTAAAAAATAATTTCGATAACAACTAATAGGAAACAGGTGAGCAGTGAAGACTGCCAGGAATTTAAAAAATCTATCTTAGAAAAAATTTTGTGTAACAATCAGGCTCCTTGTCAAGAAAGTATAAGAGAAATACTCTCTGCCATAAGGGTTTGCAATCTAGCTGGTAAAAAGAACCTCGACATAAAAAGATGAATGGCAATACAAAGAAATATCAACCAAATGCCAAATGCACAGTCTAACAAAGAAATACAAAAGAAATTTGGTCTAGACCTAAGAACTGTGAAGAAAACTAGGATTTAAGATGGAAATTTAATTAAAACACACTCATACATACACACACCCTGATGATATTTTTGAAAGAAAGAAAAGGAAGGGAAGAGAGGGGAGAAGGAGACAGAGCTATCTGGAATATCAGCATGGGGCCAGGTTTTAGATGGCCTTGAAAGTCAGGAATAAAGCTCTGACGTCTGTCCTGTAGTATGGACAATGGGAGTTCCTTCCTTGAGTTTTATAACCTGAAAGGACATGTGAAAGTCATCTTTCAAAAAACAGATTTGGAAAAGAGTTCTAAAATAGTTTAATGAGAATAGAAACAGACTCTGAAGAGAAAGAAATTTTTGGAGTAAAAAAAAAAGTGACTTTTTTTTTTTTCTTTTGAGACAGGAAATAAGAGATCGAGGTAAGGAAAGCAACAAAGATTGACGTAGGAAAAGTAACAAAGATTAGTTCACAGGTTGACAGAAGATAGGATGGGGATATGGCTGGAAAGTAAGAGACGGAGTCATCTTGAAAAATGAGTGTGCTGAAAATAAAACTGAGACGAGATTTATGGCAAAGATTTGAAATAGCTGCTATAAGAAATCTGATAAGGAGCTCACAAAAGACAGCAGTGAGGCCTGGTTTAACTTAGGAGGCATAAATTTGTAGGGAACCTAAGTTCATAATTTCCTCCAGTTATTTCTGGCCAGAAAAGAAACAGTTTAGATGAATCAACACAATAGATCCAGAAAAAGCTGGGGAATTATAACAGAGCTCTAATATTTTTGTAAAAGTGTACAATACAATTCTAGGTCATAGTTTAAAAAGAGGGAGGGGGGAAATTAGAAGGAGGATGCTTGCCTGGATGTCTTAAGAAGAGCTGAGGAACTGGCAGAAATATTTGAAGAAGTGGAAGTACTTAGAAAAAAAGATCATGATTTGAGTCATGGTGATAGGGAATTAGATATACTGATAATAAAGGACTCATGAGGGGGGAGAAACTTTCTCAGTCTCTCCTAATTGTCTAAAAAAAATTTTTTTTTAATGATATGCACTGATAAAATACTTAGAAAAATATTTTCTCCAAAGATTCACATACAAAAAATTGGTCCTGTAACTCAAAGGATAAGCCTGAAGAATGAGAAAAAGTAAAACTGCAGAGTAGGGATTTCTTTAGAAGATGTACTTTAAAGGAAGTCCCTAGATAAGAGGGGTTTTCTGAAAGGTACTCAGAGAGTTGTCTTCTGGGAGTTTGAGGGACGCGGAGACTGGGTGGTGATGCATGTCTGTCTAGCTATAGTGACAGAGCAGCAGAGAAAAGATACTGAGTTGCAGGGGGAATGATTGTTCTGAGCTTGCAGGGCAAGGGTTGACATGTGCTTACTGAGGATAAATGGTGACTCGTGAAAGTGGGCAAGACTGTCCAGAAAGATATCTAACCAAAGAGGGCAGCCTACTTGGAATGAGGTGATACCAATCAAAAAGAGAAAAGGAACTTAGGCTCTGAAAATGAGTTTTAAGTAACCCACAGAAGGAACCTCTCACATCAAGAGAACTGCGGTAGGAAAAAACCTAGCAATGAGAGATCACTAAAAACTCGCTAAAATTCACTAAAAAGGAAGCAAGGACAAGAGATTAACTTCAGTATAGCTCTCTTCCAAACTACAGATTTCCCAATTTGAAGCAGATCTGAGCTGATGAGAGGAGTCTCTTTGAACAGGTCAAAATACTGAAGTACTGACATTAAACTCTCTAGATTTTTGATATTAAAAAGACAAAAAAGACTACTAATAATACCTCAAGGAGACCAAAAGAAACATGAGATAGGACCTACAACCCTTCAGTCATTTGAGAAAGATCCAACAGAGATATTTTAAAGGTACTGGGCTGAAAGAATTGTCATTTTCTGAATGCATCTTGTCTCGAATTCAAGAACAAAATTTATTTATATCTGAATAAAAATACAAGATTAGTCTTTTAAAAATAGGAATCTGAATAGTCTTTAAAGCATTTAATATGGAGATCAGTTAAGACCATGTTTATTGTCTCCTTTTGTGGTCCTGATTTAAAATTAAATTGAAGAGTTTTTGTTTAAAGGTATGATTTCAGACTGCAAGGTTTTTATTTTTTCAAATTGCTATGGTGAGTAAAAAATGAAAAGGCAACTAACAATATTTGACCCTAATAAGGAGGTTCCTATTTTATAGAAGCTTTTTACTGATAAAGAAACACAAATATACTCGAGAAACATGTAGTGTCATGTTTCCAAATGCTGCTTTCATTAACTCAGGGAAAATGAAGTGAAAAAGAATAGGGGGAAAGAAATTGGGGGAGTTTTGAGCAGCTACATCATGAGGACAAAAAGCTTACCTTGGCAAAAATTAGATGCATGAGTCGTAGACATGATGGTACTTAATACAGTCTTTGTGCTATACACAGGTTAAAGCTCCCATATCGTCACTACATGTCATAGGGAAAGGGTGGGAAAATATTTAAATTATATAGTACTTTCTCTGCTTGTAAAAGAGGAAAGAATGTTTTATAAAAATATCTACTTCATTCACAATCTTAAAATGACTTTAAGTGAAGAAAAATTAATGACAATAACTGGATACTGAAGTAAATTTTAAATTGAGTTATTTAATAATGATTTTTTGTTGTTGGTATATATGTTGAAATGCTACATTAGAATAGGAAAATAATGCTGAAATATTTTATGTTCATGACTTGTTTTAAGCTACCTAAATATCTGTGCTTTGGAAACTGATTCACCAATATCTGGTAATCTAAATTTAGAAATACTATTTGTCTCTAAAAGTTGAGAAAATAGTCCAGTCCCTCAAGAACACTAAAGTGAACTGATAAAAATGCTTTGATGCAGCTTGAACTTTTCAAAGTGATTTTTAAAAAATTTAACCTCTATGTGCTTACTTTAAAGAGTTTTCAATCCAGTGAAGCAGATAATTATTTGTAGACATTATCAAAGGTACATTTAACAAAAAACCAACTTAACGTCGATGAAGATACAACACACTACAACATAAACCTTTAAGAAACCTTCAGAAAAAAACATTAAAATAAATTGCATCTTAGGTGATCAGGGTTTAAATTTAGCATTTAAATATAGTTCAAAAGGAAAAAAAAGAACAATATATTAAGGCTAAAACAACTTATACAAGTCTGAAACCACAAAAGAACCTAGATGGCTGAGTTAGGTCACAGATGGAAATACAGTAGAGTAGAAACAGTTATATGTATGGATCTTTATCTGTCAAAGAGGAGGCAGACTTTTTACAGGTGAGGTAATAATGTCATACTCTTTGGTTAATAAAAAGAATTAACCCAAATGAGCCCAAATTGCATTATTAATTTTTATTTGATCCACTGACAAACAAGGTATTGTTTTTGAAAAGGGGGAATTTTATACTGCAAAAGAATGCTTGCTGATATGGAAAAAAAACATCCAAAATCTTCCAGTTTGTACACAAAGTGGCTGACACCGCACAAATCAGAATATTCTTAAAACTCTTTGCAAAGAGATTGGATGTGGCTGGTTTTAGTTTCTTTTCACAATACAGGTTTTTAAACTTCACAACTCATGACAAACATTAAGAAGTAATATTTGACTCAGCTAAAATACTGAGCTTAGTGCCTAATAAAAAAATTCACTTTTAGATCCTTTCCCTCACCCTCCTTTTAAGTATAATAGATTAGATTCTGCTGGCTCTACATAAATCATCCACATTGCCAAGTGGCAGCTCCTTTAACACAAATTTCATTGAATTTTATGACGAGCAAGCCTTGAGGAGTTATCGTCTGTCTTCCTTACCTTACAGTGGGACCATCTTTAATCAATTTGTTTGTTTTAAGAACTACTTTCAGACTTTATTCCCCTATTAGTTAGAAAGACCAAAACAGATCCCACTTAACAATAAAGACATTTTTCCTTTTTCTATTACTAGTGGTGTTGATTTATAATAAAATATTATCTGAGTTTCTACATGATGAAAATTTAAAATGGCTTCAGGATATAACCTAATTCAAAAATCTCACAATAAAGGATAGAAAACACTTATTTTGATATATAAAAGCATGTTTCTCAAACATAGGCTCTAGAATCAGGCAGATCTGGGTTTGGATCACTGTTATACTACATATTAGCTATGTAATCCTTAACTTCTTTGAACCTCATTTTTTTTTATAACTCACAAAAAGGATATTAAAAAACTACTACCTTAAAGACTATGGTGAGGGTTTAAATGGGATTACACATTTAAATGTTTAGATAATGCTAGGCACATAGAAATATACCATAAATGTTAATTGTTGTTATTGTTATTACGATGGTACTTCCTTGATTTAAAAACATTGATTTTTTTGACCCAGCAATTACACTAAAAGTATATGTATACAACAGAATACTGCGCAGTACTTAAAAATATGATTAGAGAAGAGTATTTGACAACATGAAAAACTGTTAAATATAAATTACATGAAAAAGACTATTAAATGACAAAATGTATAATATATTTGCATTTTTTAAATATTTTTTTCAATTACAGTTGACACAATATTATATTAGTTTCGGGTGTACAACATAGTGATTACACATTTATATAATTTAAGAAGGAATCACCCAAAAAGTCTAGTATCTATCTAACACTGAACATAGTTTTTATATTATTAACTATATTCCTTATGCTGTACTTTACATCCCCATGACTTTTTTTCTTAAACTAGCAATTTGTACACCTTAATCCCTTCCCCTTTTTCATCCATCCCCACAACCCCCTCCTACCTAGCAACCATCAGGTTGTTCTTCGTATCTATGAGTCTGTTTTGTTTATTTTGTATTCTAGATTCCACATAACAAGTAAAATCATATGGCATTTGTCTTTCTCTGTCTTACTTAATTTATTTCACATTAAATTCCCTTTAGTTCCATCCATGCCACAAATGGCAAGATTTCATCCTTTCTTATCGCTGAAGTACTGCTTCTTTACCTATTTGTCTATCAATGGACATTTAAATTGCTTCCGTATCTTGGCTGTTGAAAATCATGCTGCAATAAACAAAGGGGTGCATATGTCTTTTTGAGTTAGTGTTCTGGATTTCTTCAGATGAAAACTCAGGAGTGGAATTCCTGGGTCATGAGGCAGTTCTCCTTTTAATTTTTTGAGGAACCTCCATATTCTTTTCCATAGTGGCTGTACCAATTTACAATTCCACCAACGGTGCATGAGGGTCCCCTTTTCTTCATACCCTCACCAACACTTGCTGTTTGTTGACTTCCTGAGAATAGCCATTCTGACAGGTGTGAGGCGATATCGTATTGCGGTTTTAATTTGCATTTCTCTGATGCTTAGTGATATTGAGTATCTTTTCATGTCTATTGACCAGCTGTATGTCATCTTGGGAGAAATGGCTATTCAGGTTCTCTGCTCATTTTTTAAATCAGATTCTTTTTTTAAAAATGTTAATTTGTATGAGTTTCTTATATATTTTTAGATATTAACACCCTGTCAGACACATCATTGGCAAATATCTTCTCCCTTTTAGTACATTGTCTTTTTGTCTTGTTGACAATTTCCTTTGATGATTATGATTGAAATTTCTAAAGAGTAGGTTGTAGTAGGATATACTACGAAAACATGAGCAGAAATGTAATACCTTTAGGTGCTATCATTGCAGGTAATTTAAAATATTTAAAATTTTTTTTGAATTTTCCAAATATTCTACAATGACCATGATATTGCATTTATAAGAAATTTAAAAACATACACTCAATGTATGTAATTTTTTTGACTCTAACTTTTTCTAGAAAGGTAGAGTCAGAGAAAAGAAAAAAAAGTAAAGAGAAAAAGAGCACATATTTTCTAAAGGCAAGATTTTATATAAAGGTTATTCTGTAATTTTAAAAAACTGCTATTTTAAATTATTACTTTCTGGATTTAAATTAAACAGAATTCAGAGTCTGACACCTCAATTATAGCATATTTAATCATATCTCCAGAATAATATTTCACTTGGAGATCAGTTGATATGTATTCTCCTACTTAAGCAAATACTACTTAAACTTTGTAGTAGAAGGAGACTATTAGATAGTATAAATGGCCAGCTAGAACTTATTAGTAAATTTAACACAATGTATCTTAAGTATTAGAACAAAGGATAATATTTTAAATGCAGAAAGCCCCTCTCTTGATGAACATTAACTCAGAGAAAACAGATGGATCATAAAATCCTAAATCTCAAGTTTTCCTGTCGCAAAAGTGGTACAGTACTGAGCTTTGGGATGGATGCAGAGTGAGAAGGCTGTGAAAACAAGCCAAAGTATCCTATCGAAAAAGCCAAAGACATGGTCTCCTAAGAAGGGAGAAAAACAGTACAGAACAGGTTCACTGAAGGCAAGAAAGGAGTTTGTGAAAAATAGGGAGTTACCAGCAGTGTCACTGCCACAAAGAAGTAGAAAAAAGATGAGGCAAAGTGATTGAGGGATATTCTCGAATACAGCTCAGAGAAGATCCTTGAAATGTTGCTGGGCAATTCTAAAACTTGGAAAGAAGAACCAGAATATGGTATATTAGTAATCCAAGAATGCTATGGTACTGAACCTGAATCAGGTGTCATCAATATACCTCAAACCTCCCGTAGGGCTGAAAGACAGTCCTATTATAGAACATCAGAGTCTGAGAATGATATCCTTTAAGTACAATAAGTGAACACTGAAATTAGAGACAAAACGATGTGTCAGGAATTTAAGAGATTAGGGTCAAAAGCAGCAGTTCTTACATTTTACTAATCATAATTATCACCTATTGTATTTATTAAAATGCTGACTCCTGAGCACCATTCTAGAAATACTGATTTAGCCAGTCTGTACGGGGCCTTCCAAATTGAATATTTAAGAGTACTTTAGAAGATTCTGGTCCAAGTGGTTTGTAGACTACACTTTGAGGAGAAATCACTGGCATTTGGGCTATATGGATTGACAAATGATGAAAATCATAAATGCTGATGTAAATCAGATTAAAAATTTATTTTTAAAAGTAAAGCACAAGAAGGAACAGAGTGATGTTTACCTAACCTATTAAAGTTAGTTGAAGGTAGCTTATAGTGCCCTGTGAAATGAGAACCGAAGCTAAGAATTTAATACAGAGCAGGACTGGCCTAAGCTGGGGCTATGAGGCAATGGAGGACAGTGTGGACCACTGTCTTATAATTTGCCTTAGTCAGCATTTTACCAATTGCATATATGTTAAAACAGCATATCTGATATTCCCAGAAAGAGATATTCAAATTTTTAAGTAACATGAAGGTAAACAAGCAGAGAAATTCATAAGCTACAGTTAAGGAAGTACAGCCATCCCCGAGATCTGTGGGGGATTGGTTCTAGGGCTCCCACGGATACCAAACTCCTCAGATTGTCAGCCCTCTGTATACTCAAGTTCTGCATCTCTGGATTCAACCAAATGAAATCCTTGGTTGAATCTGTCGATGTGGAATCTCTGATATAGAGGACTGATGGTATGTTATTAATAGTTTCTTCCGCTGAGAATCAGAGGAGCAAGTGGCAGAGAGGGAGAGAGAATGGGGTATAAATATAGAGTTCTGAAGAATTTACATACATAAATCATTGCCCTTTGACTCACACATATAAAGCATATGTTGAGATCCTACCTTTCTAAAAGAAAGGCATTAGTAGCATCTGAGAATGAGTACAGTTTCCTTAAGGAGGAGGCTTTATCTTGGCATAAATGCTATAAGACATATTGAAGGTACATAATCATAATCACATTATGATATTCTAAATATGTTTACACAGTATGCCCTAAATGTTAATAACCTTAATTTCTAGACTCCACAAGGAATGTAAAAATGCTAGCCCAGAAATCCCCATATTTCCATCCTTAAAAGTATTCAAACATTTAACAATAAAAAGAGTTGCTGATGTATGCCTGTTCCCTAAAAGCCATTCGTTAGGCTTGATGAATCTTTTATTATCAAAAACTGCATGCACCTTGACAAAGTAGACACATAAATTATCTTATACCTATCTGCAGTGGTTTGTTACTTTTAAATTTTATTTACTTTTTATTATTATTTCAGTTTCAAGTTTATCGTTTTCATGACCTTGACAAGGAAATAATACCCCTCCACAATATATAGAAAATTTCTTGGATATTTCTTCACCTATTAACAAAATGTGTCTTTAGTTAAAGAAGTTTCCCCTTTATGCCCATATCAGTTACACCTTTTCCTATTATTCAGTACTAGGTAGAGCCAATTGTTTAAATGTAAAAGTAAACATTTACTTTCTAAATATATTGCCTTCTATTTATTAAATAAAATAAACACATTACTGTATGATCTGTGATTCACAACAGACCATAATTCTATATTTAATGTGAAATAGTCATTGCCATCAATATAAAAAAATACTAATTATTTGCTAATGATATACAATAAAGAAAAAATACCTATGGAACACTATACAATTTTAAAGTCTAGACAGCCATAGTTCCTTCGTTTAAAAATAGATTAATTATTAAAATACTTTTCCTTGCCTCTTAACTCGAGCAAAAAGTTGAAAAACAGACTTTTTGAGAATGAAAAAATTAGACATGCCCTTACTCTATTTAGTGTGAAACTCAGAGAGACAAGATTGTTACTTGGTATGTGTGAAGGCAAAAATAAAACAGAAAACTGCTCTTCAGATTACTTTTTAACATTTCTTATATTTGAAAATCAGAATATTATCACTAATTCTGAACTTTTCTCTCTGTGACTTGCTTGCTTATTTTTAAGAGTAAAAAGATGCCATTTACTGAATCTCTTATTATTCCAAGTGTTGCCATTAAACTTCTCACAAATGAGCCACCTGAAGCTCACTGAAGTGAAGCAACTTGCTGATGTCACATGCGTTGTAAATAGTTAACATCTGAAACCAGTTTATTTCTTTTCAAAGCTCATTAAACTCTTTTCTCTACATCATATTGCATACTTTAACTTTTTGTATAGTTCAAATTATTCTATTTTCTTAACAAGGCCTCAAATTACAAGAAACTCTGTAAATTTAATGGTAAATTTTTATGGAGAAAAACATTATCATTTAACAGTATAAACCTTATAGATATACATCCAAATGTCAAAAAATAAGTATGTTAAAAGGTAAATAACATAGCATAACACACTTTCACTATGCTCTCAACTCCTATAATTTCTTATCTATAATTTCTTATCAGTCTTAAGGATTATATCAGAACATCAAGATTAGAAAGTGTAAATATATTTGATTTCAGAACTCAATTCCATTAACTATGAGAGTTCATTCTTTGAATTTTCAAGCTTAGATCTGAAGAAATCATATTAGTTGTAAACAAAAGGGTACTTCTTAAACCACAATATATATGTAGGTTAAAAAGAAAGTTTTTTAAACAGTAATTAACTAAATGTTTAATAAATTAGAAGGAATAAACTAATTGTATCTACATCTAGAACACATGAAATCTCTTTTTTCAAGCTAGGATTTGAGCTTTTCTTATCACATAGGTATTAGTTTCACAACTGAGAATAGGCTAGCTTAGTTTGACTAGGACCATCTCTTTGCAATGAATAATGTTTCTCATTCACATACATAAATACTGGAATAACAAGTTACATAATTAATATATTCTATATTCCTTCTGAATTTTTACATAAGTATATTATAAAGCCCAATTTTAATATTTAAAATACTGAGTTAATAAGGTAAAAATATTCTTTTTAAAAGCTGTAATGAAATGTCCTTCATTTAACTGTATTTTTAGCAGGAGACTTTTTCCTTCAAAATACTAAAAAATAAAAACATAGAAAAAAATTGAAACTAAAAGATGGTATCAAGTTGGTGAGTTTTGAAAGACATCCCTATGTATGGTACCCTACTGTACTTCAATTAATTATCTCAGTTATGATTTAGTTTCTCATCACATATGGTATTCCACAGCATAGTATGTAAATGCATCAGACTCACACGCCATCTAAATTAGAAAATGGCTTGGTTTTTCCAGTTTTTAGTATGTATAACTTAAAAAGTAATTTAGTTTTTAATTTTGCAAATTATTAATATAGAAAAACATTTGTCTAATTTTAGAGGTTCCAATTATTTTATTTCTCTGTGAATATGTAACTAAAATATATTAAAATCTATGTCAGAAACACTGATAAACTTTACCTGGAGGAAAACATTCACATTTTCAAAAGATCCTTAGGGAATACCTGACAATGACTTACTGAAACATACAAATATGCTTAAGATGTATTACACAGTCCCCATGAAAACTACCTTCGTTACAGAACTAAACAGATCAGCATAGATTTAAATAATATTATAAAGAATAACCATAAACAATATTTGTTTCACTGGAAATTGTTACTCAATAAAAATATTACCTAGGGATAGGTTTCAGAAACCTGTCTAGGGCAATCAAGTAAACAACCTCTTTGAACAGTAATGACAAATAATCAGTACATAAATGTTCAGTTTAAACAAATAACACTTAAAAAAAAAAGCAGTGTCAACTGTAATTAGCAGAATTGTTAATGGCTATTTTTATTGAATCACAAATTATTGTTACTAGTGAAAGTACAGCACTCAATTAGAAACTAAAGGCTTAAAAGATATATATATATACAACTTTACCTGCCAGGGAAAATGTTAGAGTAACTGGCAATAGCTTGAACTTAGTCTAGAATAAGGTAGAAGATCAACTGGAAATTTGTAGGCTTTATTCCACACTCTAGCAAAGGGGAAATCTAAAGTTTAGATATTTAACTATAGCCATCATCAAGAATAACCACACCAGTTTTAATTCTTGGCCTTTCGGTTTGTCTACAAACCACAACAGATTTGTTCTATGGGATTCTATTATAAGATACTATAAATAACTTTTCTTCAGACTTTTACATACCTGTATCAGTAAAAAGGCAAATCAACACTCAGTAAAGCTTAATAAAGCACATTTTTGTAAGCACTAATGCTTGTGACACAAATGCTAGAAGAATACTGAATTAGTGAAGTGCTGTAAGTTTTACCTGAAAATGGTTTCTCTGTCTTCCACGCTAAATTCAGAAACCTAAAATTTAACCTAAAGTCAGATAAAATCCCCAAGGCCAAGTGAATAGTAAAAATATTCAAAAGTCCTTTTTTATGAGTCAGTTATGTGCTTCAAATTTAAAAGAACCTTAAAGGATAAGTCATTTTAATTTTATATTTTCATAAGTCTTCATAATACATAAAATTCAGACATTCAATTTCCAATATTACCAGGTTCAATTAAATGCTCTTGTTTAATGTGTTGTAGCAAAACACTCCTTGAAGAGATTGTTCTCTTCAATTCTAAAAGAGGCAAAATTCTCAATGACTATTTTACTTGAAAAAAATTTATATATGTAATTTTGACATAAGTATATTGATTATATAGAATTCTAGTTATTCAATCCATAAAATTTGGAAAATAAAACAAAAATGAAAAGTCATACTTCCCCTACTCAAGGATTTGTAATACAATGATTAGCAAAAAATACCACTTGCCTCAGCTGGCATGTGCATTTGTAGTTCCAGAAAATCTTCCGTAGAGATTTAGATACGATTTCTATGCATATAAATTTAACTTATTTACAGCTCAAAAACAGTAGTGCACTAGAAAGACCAAATAAGAGTGACCTACATGCAGGTCTCTAAGCTAAGAAGCTCATCTTGTAGTAGTGAGATAATAACAGGTCATGTATACTCTATGGTTTTCCCAAAACAGAGCTTTAACAAAGAAGAAAAGCTAAAATTATAACTGGCATAGTCACTGTAAAATATATGATGTATATTTAAATCTTAGTGGTATAGATGATTGGATGAAACACTTTAAAAAAATATTTATACATGTTCATTAACCATGTCAAAATAAGTTATCTTCATTTCAGCAGACAGAAGTTGCTGAGATCTATATCAAATACACCCTAGAAAAAGAATGAAAAGTGAAGTGTGCCCTACATTTTTAAAAAAATACAATATTAAGTCTACTTTTTATCTTATATGTAAGTACATATCATAATTTTAAATTGTCAAAATCTGATGAGTTATACACATCATGTATATGTTTTAAAATTATAAGTTAATTTTTAGCTTAAAAGCTTTTTTAAAGCTTAAGAAGTCATAAAATACATTATAATAATTTGAGGAGCTTATAAAACATATAAGCATCTACTCTCATTCCCTCTTCTCTGTCCTTCTTGAATAATTCAGTCTAAAAACCATCAGGTTATTTTAAGCAAAGTAAGTATCCATGTGGGATGGAGATGAAGGGTGAAAGAGATTAGTTTTATATCAGGGGATTAATCATATAAGAATATATGTTAAGGATACTGGGAGCCAGTTTCCTGTCAGGGAGTTACAGACATGGAAAGAGAGAAAACTAGAATGGTTTCCAATATCTATAGACAGAGAAATATAGGTGTAAATGTATGTGTGTATGAATAGACATATAGGCATTAAGCAATATGCTAAAAAAATAATGTAAATATATACCTTGTCAGAATGTGATACAGGGACACAAAGTGAGCAAATGCTGTTGGAAAAATGGTGCCGATAGACTTGCTCAATGTAGGGTTGCCAAAAACCTTCCATTTAAGAAGTGCATATTTGTGGGGTGCAATAAAGTGAAACACAATAAAAGGAGGTATGCCTGTACATACATCTAGTCCTTCACATTGTCTACTGAGAAGACCTAGGAGGAATCCCGGTAGAAATGAGTACATCTAGTACCTAGATCTTGGTTTCTAAATGCCATTCTCCACTAAAAGTAACCGGAGCTCCTTGAGAAATGGCTGGTTCCAGGAGTAGGGGAATGGCAAGTACAAGTTAAGCCTAGAACATTTTTTTAGTAAGGAAATACTCAAAGATTTCTGGGATCATGTCAAAAAGCCATAGATGCCAACTTGAAATGGCAGCATCCAGACTGAGGTGGCTTCCATTACACACATTTGGGACAATACAAACATCAAAGTAAATAATAATAGCCCACTGAATAAAACAGAAAATGAAAGTCTGATGAGGAATGGGATATTTACATAGTTTCAAGGGTCCTCCCCACTAATTATTTATTAATTAGAAAGGGGAAGAGAATGGAGAAGACTGGGCGGATAACTCCTTAGTTGTGTGATCAAAGTTAACACACCATCTATGGTTCAAATTGAAATTACATGTCACCTGACAGGATGCATAGTGCATCACATCCGTGTAATTCTTATCAAAGATTCATATAATGAATCTAACCACAAGAAAAGATCAGAAAAATGCAAAGTGAAAGATATTTTACAAAATAACTGCCCTGTAATCTTCAAAAAATGGTAAGGTAATAAAAGTAAAAAAAAAAAAATGACAAAGGACTGTCTAGATTAAAGACTAAGGAAACACGAATATTAAACACAGCAAGTGTTTCTGTACTGAATCCTTTTGCTCTAAAGGACATTACTGAAGACAAATGGCAAAACCTGAATGAGGTCTGAAGATTAGATGGTAATAATATATCAATGCTAATTTCATAATTTTGGGGGGGTTATATTTTGCATATGTAGAAGGATGAAAAAATACCGACAGATGTAAAGCTGAGGTGTGACAAATATACTTTCTGAAAGATTACTCAATTAGCAGTAGAGGACTACAGTCTCCAAATACTTTTGTTGATGTACCCCAGTATTAAAAATATAAAAATATGTACCTTAACATAAGTACACATATGTGAACTTAAATATCTGTTCTATAGCATCACTATATTATTTACATTATAAAACACACTCAGACATAGAAATTAAACTGGGATGTTACACAAAATTAAGTTGACTTAATTAGCCATCTCATCAATCTCTTGGGGTACAAACACTTCATTCTGGAGGCCTCTAGTAAAGGGAATGGAGGAAAGGGGAGATGAGTCTGGTAGACCTAGTTAGACATCTTCTAAAATAGGAGGAACTGAAAGAATGAGAAAAGAAGTGAGGCACTGAATTAAGGCGGTAGCAGTGGAGAAACCCAAGAACAGACTGGAGGAGCATTTAAGGAAGAAAACTTTTACAGGACTCAGGAAGTGATTTTCTCTACGGGACAGGATAGAGACGGCTTGAAGAGGACGCTAGGTATTTGGCTTGGGTGAAAATAGAGATGGAAGAAAAATAAGAGATGGGTGAGGTGGAGGAGGAAGAAGAAAAAGCATTGCTTTTCTATACAGTACACATTAGCAATAGTATTTTCACAACATGGTAAAGACCAAGAAAAAAATAAGTAATTCATGGTGATAGGTAGCAATGAACTAGCTCCACTGAAAACATAATTCACTGTCTAGAAAGCTACTACCTTATTCAACTGTCTTTTAAGAGTAGCCTATGAGAGAAGATATATTTTATGCATGTGAGTTTCCATGTGTTTATATGTGTATAGAGTTGTGTCATTGTGTGTACACATGTATATGTATATATCTGTGTCCAAGTATTTGGTCATTTTTCATGAAACCTAAAGTGACTGCCGAGATTTATGGAAGGTTGATAAGGCAGAAAAAGTCACCATGCCATACTTTGAGGGTTTAGGTAGAATAAAAAGTCATTCTACATACAAAGATTGAATCATTATACCTAAAACTCTTTTTTTTAAGAAAAAGCCATTCTATTTTTAGGTAAATTGTTATTAAATCAGTATTATTAAAACTACATTTACATGTATCTTATCTTTCATGTACTAAAACTTGAAATTATAGATTTAGATTTGATGATCTTTTTAGATTTTTATGGAATTTCTATAAAAGTAATAGGCAGGATTAGTGACAGAACATTTTTGCCTTCATATAGCCCACAGCAAAAAACCTATTAATTGAAAAACAAAGTCATGTGTAAATATATTATGCTGCTGAGAGCACACATGGTATTATTTTAGATTTTCCCCTAGTATGCACAATTTGGAGACAAGGTTAACAGTTCAATAATGTTACAGTAAACTGCTGGCATTCTGAAACTTAGATACCATATTTGGATGAAATGTGAAAATGTTGGTTGTTTATATCTATTTAATCACAGGTCGAAGTATAGCAAATGAGATGCAAGTTTTCTAACAATGTGCCTTGCTAATAATTTCCATTCAGAGTCCAAAGACCTATTCTCTGGAAGATAGGAAAAAACAAAAATAGAAACACACCTTACCCTTTTCAGTGACTACTAGCACCTACTGCATTTACAAAACGTATGATATGCTCCCAATATATGTGAAAAATGTCCCCTTGTATTTTCAATATTCATTAACAAAAGTACTACACAACTTAACAAAGCCACTCTGCATTTAATACAATGCTACATGTTAGTAGTAGTACTGAGCCTTTTCAAAAGAAGGTATGCAAAAGGTGTATTTATAAAGGCAATAAATCCTTTTTCAAAAATTGCTTTCCTAATTTATTTGTTGAGAATAGGAGAAAACTCCAAACTAAAAAAATGCACTTAGAAAATTATATTATACCACAAAGAGTCCCTTAAGACGATGATTTAAAATCTATTGCATGCTAGTATTTTTTTCATTTAATACAATTTCTGGAAAGAATTTTTTAATTCTACAATAAAATCTTTTGATATTAAATATGGTCCCTCTTGAACCCAGGTCTTAATAAAATGAATTCAAAATAATTCTTGATATTGTATAGTTTAAAACCTTGGGCAAAAATGCTTTATTATTAAATAATATGAATAGTATATTCTATTTTAATAATCATACAAATATGTAAATTTTTTAATAAATGTCATTAAAAAATACTTTAGTTTTTTTCTATAACCAAATTTTCTTCTACAGATTTTAATAAATAACTTTTACAGATGGCCCATGTATTAAGCTGGAGCAAATTAATTTTACTAATGATAAAAAAAATTTTCTTCCATGATCAGACAGGAATTCAGTATCAATTTTAATTCACTTTAGGCAGACAAATGCATTTAAGAAAGATAGACTGATGTCCATATTAAAATAGATAGTTAATTTCTATTGTTTATTTAAGGAAGAACAATTTAATTAACTCACAGCTGACCAGAATGTCTTAGTTCAAATATATTCAATATTCTTTTAAATGATCAGGAGTCTAGCTGTTCACTCACACACTTTAAAGAAACACAAAATAAACTATAGATTACCACCATTTAAGGTTACAATAATGTTATTCAAAAGATATAATTTCAATAGTTTATTTTTGGAAATAAACTATTAAGTGAACTTATTAGAAATTTCATCCTTTCTACTTAGCTAAAATAAATGATCAGAAATAAATTTTAGAATATAGAAACTAGTTTTCTCAAAAAACAGAAACAATCAAATATACTTATTTACATTAAGATGAGTCAACTACAAAATAAAATTGGAGTTTTTGGTTATTCATTTGGTTATGCATGTTAATATTACATATATTGTACAGTAATGTAATATATAAACATAAATATACTTTTTTGTCAAACCAAATTTCTTATGACTGAAGTCTGAACTTCTGTTATTCCTTACTCCTAAGTGTGGTAAATTAGCAGAGGGTGACTTTTTTTTGACTAATAGAGAGCTACTTAATATGCTATAGTAATATAGAGAATACAAAAAAACAGCTAAAATATTTCATAGAGGAAATTTATATAATTTAGTAGAGCTGTTTATTCCTTAAGGGCAATAAAATCACCATGGCAATATATTTTTAAAGTGCATTAGATTAAAATGTTGGTCTTTCATATTCCAATTCTCCTTAAACTTGGGAAACTGGTGGTGTGATATAGAAAAGCTATCAAAATGAAGGGAGACAACAATTTTTCTGATAGGCTTTCCCCTGCTTACCTTAGAAGATGAAGAATCACACTCCTGACATATCCATCCATAGCCTGTTTGTTTAGGAGACTTTTTCAAAGGAGGATCCAAACAGCCGAAATGGTAACACAGTCTGCATTCATCACACCTGCAGGGTAAACAGATTTACGGTATATCTAAATATTATTTTTTTAAAAAAATCTTTTTCAAAGACAAATAGCAAGCTATTGCACATTTCAACTTTAACACTCTGATTCTACCCTTAACTCATAAGATTATTAAATTAATGTTTATGACAAAAACAAGCTAAACCTGAAATAAATGTTTTAGAAAAAATAAAATACAACAGAATTAACAAACAAAAATGTATTATTCAGGACATGTTGATAGTAGAAATATTAAGAACGTATGAATTAATGTATGTGTTTAGCTATTATGTGTAAAAAACTAACACCGTTATTTCAATTTTGTACTTTAAGAATTATTTGCCCATTAGCTAAAAAAAATTTAATAATATAAGATACATATAATTCAAGATTATGAATTCAGTCCAATACATAGTGATTATTTTTAAAAATTTAGAACTCTAAAGAATTCTGCTAGGTTACACAGACTAGTCTCTAATGAATTCTATACAATTTACAACTCATCATTTTTTTTCCAAGTTAAGGTAGATTATAAACAAATTTTCCAATGTTTACTGTATGCTAACATAATCTATAATAAATAAAAATCATTCTAAGAATTAGGTATTATTTTCTCAAATACAAATTTTCTCAAAATTTACCTGTCAGTTTTTCTCAGTGTATTTGGTTTTTCAAAGGACCACTTAGTGGTACATTTTAAAGCTTAGTAATAAATATTTTGATAGTATCTTTGCCACCTGTGATGTACAAAATCTAAGAAAACTATCATACCTATTCTTCGTTTCAGACAATCTCATCCTGCTGACAATGAAGAAAGATCTGTATTATTTCATGTCTTATAAAAAGAATTTTGCATTATTTGGAATAACAAGACCAAAATTTAACAACAAATAAAAATGCATCTTAAAGAATTATATTCTTCATTTTCTTTGTAATGTTTTTAAGTTAAAAAAATAATACTTTCTCTAAACCCATCTGTCAAATTCTCTTTTATATTGTTTCTCTTACTGATTTAAAACTTAAAAAGTTGAAAAATCCACATCTAAAAAACCAAGGGTAAAAAATTATAAGACATACTTTACTTGAATATAGTGCTAATTACTATTCAATATCCTTTATTAGGAAAAAAAGGGGGAAGGAGTCATAGTTATAAACAACACACAAAACAACTGAGTTTTAAAAACCAGCACAATAAAGGAGACTATAAATATACATTTATACTAAAAACTTCATATTATGCTGCAACACCCAGAATCAAGAGTTTCAGAAAAGTTAGCAACTTTGCTAAGTTATTCAGGTATAAAGAAGTTTAAAACACAACTATATATCATAAGTTTATATATTTTTCCTTTACAACTTTCACCTTATGAACCAAAGAAACTTATGTACTTTTCCAAAAACCTTTTAGACTCAAAACATGGACTTGAAAAAAAATGTTTACTATGATAATTTTAGCTCTGGGAAAAATAAAAGCAAATAATAACAGTACTTTGTTTACTATGCCAGCATTATAAATAAACTAGCCAAAATTATATTTAAAAACAATTAAAATGTTTAAATACCTGTTGTTCTGACATTAAGAGAAATAATATGTAATATATAGCTAACATCAAATGTAACATGAGACTAAATAACAAGCCCTCACAATTTTGTTCTTCTCAAGTCAACTTATTTATCTTTCAATAGTTAAAATTTCAATTATATTAAACATATGGATGGTTATAGGAACATTCAGAGTATAAGCATTTCTGAGTTAAGAGTAGCTTGAGATTTCTAGATAGTTGAGGGCATATTCCTTCAAGCATGAAAACTAGTATTTCAATCATTTTGGTGAAAAGTTTTAAAAGAACTATATTCTTCATCAAGAAAATACATTAACTATAATTTACTCTTTGTCATCTCAGGGTCATGAGTATTAGTAACACTCATGTGTTACTATGTGTCTAACAAGGTGCCAGCCTTTTGTGTCTGAAGTCAGTACCATCAACCTGCTGCTCTGTCTGAATTCCTGTATTCAACTTTTATAGGTTTTTAAGAGTTTTCACTTGCTTGAAAAGTATCATCCACTAATTTCTGATATTGTCAGTTTATTTTTCTAAGCAGTATTTCCCCAAAAATAGGTTGTTATGGATTTGGAAAGCAAATGAGTAAATTTATTAAGACTATGCAGATTGACAGGAAAAAGATATGAAATGAGAACTTCTACTGAGTTTAGTACATGAAATCAATTTTGATTAACTATAGTTTCTTTTGCTTAACTTCAGGTTTCGGGCTATGTTCCTTATAGTTCAGAATGCCAATTATCTGGCTCTTGCTAGGTGAAGAGTTATGGTATTAATGTTTTCCTAGTTCACATGAAATTACAACATAACTACTGCATATTTATAACTATGTCACAATAACTTGCAAATGAAGATTTCTAGGGTAAAATTCAAGCCAAACGTCATGATGAATATAAGGTGAATCATAATTCATTATTTTTCACCTTTGTGTATGCAGGTGATTCTTGGTATATCTATGAATTTCCAGCTAATAAACTAAGAACAAGTTTCCTATCATTTCAATTTGTCACTGGTTTCAATTAATTGTATAATCAAGTTATCTTTTACTTCAAGAATAAATGCAAAAGGAAAAAGAAAGGTTTTATATGCTAGATTTCTTAAAAGATGCTGAAGTACATGACATTTGGAAATGACCTCATCCTTATTGATTCTTTCAATAGTGATACCTTTTAGAATGACTCAGTCTACATGTGGAATTCTAGTGTATTTGTGATGGGTCCCAGAGGAAAGGAAGAATTAGCTTGTATGAATCAAGTTATAGCTCACTCACTAGTAAATAAAAACTGTAACTTAAAGACTAAATAGCAAAAATGAGTAGTTGATATACTTAGGAAATGCCAAAATCCAGGAGAGGAATAACAAAAATGAAAAGAAATAATTCAATCTTGAAATCAGTAGGTCTGTTAATAAACAAGCATACAAATATAAGCTCTTTCTAGAAATGACTAAAATTATTTTCGTGTGGGAAAAATCTAGTTGTTTCTACACTAGAATATTGAATTGGAAAAATCTTTATGAAATCTTTATTACCAAATAAAAATATCCTGAATGACACAAGTGAACTCAAGCAGAATTTGTAAGAATCAATATATCATAGACAAATGTAAGGGATACCACTAAAAATCTTAGATATTGAAGAACAGAGTGGATGGTAAAAATAGTGGATTACTTATTTCATTCATACATTCACACCAGTTTGTAAACTTTAGTAAATTTTGTCAGCCAAAAAAATTCTGGGTACGTTACAAATTTAGATCATTTTAATAACTTAAAAATCAGAAACTCATAAGGGTCTGTAATTATTCTGCTACCTAAAAGCTGAAAGTCGAAGTAGTTATTGATCAAATTATTATTTATGGTTCTACTTCTCACATATACTTGGAAACACATAATTGCAGCACATGATATAGTACATATAAAATCTTTTGCAGAAGCAGTCACTGACCCACAAAAGCATAATGATATAACACAATACTTTATTAAATGACACAATGTCTATGTAATAAAAAGACTATTATAATATGCCAATAGCACATATATTAAATAGAAAGTCAATATCTTAAACTATATAAGATAATATAAAATTAACCTATAACGTAATAGTATGAAATTTTTAATAAAATGCCAACTGAATGCTTAAAGAAATGTCCTTTAAATAGCTAATAAATACTGTACACATTAACAATACAGGGCACGCTAATATTACAATTTTAAAGGAGAGAAAATGAATCCCATTTATAAGATAAAAGGAAAACTGATGGTTTAATTTGATTCTTACTAAATACAATTCCCTAGGTATCAGATTCATAATGGAGACAGTGTAATAATAAAGCAGCTATATCTATCTATCTATCTATCTATCTATATATGGTCTTTTACATACTGATTTGACAAAATACAGTACGCAAATAAACATAGTTCTATTATGTATGTAAAATACTTACTTAGCATATGGTTAAGTATAGCACCCTGGACAAAGAAGAGGAAGAAAATGATTTATATGCATATGTCCTATGATCCATATAACAAGCAATCAGTCATGTTTACCTGATTACTGAGAATACAGATACAGGTAAAACTGAAACAACTGATTTATTTCCTCCTGTGCCTAAGAGACAGGCTAAATGCCAGTGTTCCAAAGGATTTCCTTAACTCCCCTAATGTCCAATTGATAATGTCACTAGGAAAGGGCACTAAGTAACTACTTTTTAAACTAACTGAAATGATACGTGCACCTCCCATGCATTTAATTTTATAATCACAGCCAGATGATAAGCTAAACTTTAGAAAGAAGAGAAACCCAACATGGAATTTGAAAAGTGAGGTACATTTTTTTATGATCGATACATCATCATAGCTATTTTTATGTCAAGAGAAAGTTTTAAGATTCCTTCCAAGTCTATACAAAGAACTGATTCTAAAAAATATATACTATTACATGTTTACTTAAAAGAAAAACTAAATATCAAGAGAATTCATGGATTGAATTTTTTTACTTTTTCATCATTTCTACATGAAAATTCTATACATGGAAGATCAAAAAATTGGAATTGAACATTAACATTAAATAAAATCATACTAGCAGCTTAAACACCTACACAAATCTATTAATCAGTAGTGATAAATTCTTTTATTGAACAATGGCCAATTATTTCAACTACTCACTTTAACAGATGGAGAATATGCAGACCTATAGCTCGTTAAATCACTTTTAAAATAATACAAACGTGCACAAAACTCTGCATTCTACCAATATTAGAATAACATTTATTATCAATAAAGACCTATTTTATTCCTTATGTTTTACAACAATTTTAGTGCAAACAATAAGCATTTTCTAAACAGAATAATTAGAAAATGTCTTTATATCATATTTCACAAATATAGGACTAATGTACAGGTCTTGAACATATTTTCATTAATGCCACTATAGTCTTTTATCACAGGCAGTAATGACTGGGTGAGTGGGAAGACAAAAATATTCTTTACATGAAAGTATATTAATTGGAAAAAGTATGAGTAATTATCAAAATCTAAATTCATAATTAATACTTAAATAATATGATCACTTAAGTTAGCTACATTTGCAGCAGCCAGGTTAGAAGATTAAAAGTAAAACAAAAAAGAAAACATGAAACAAAATCATTCATATGAAAATATACAATAAGGTCAAGTACCTCTTTACAGCATGAGAGAATATTAGACATTTCTATACCTAAAACACATCTGATTTGTTCTTTAATAAACTGATCTCCATCTGCTCATGCCCTTGGAAATTTTTCAGCAGTATAGCCTGCTGTGCTTACACCCCACATAACTTTGTGTTTCCCTGCTCATAATTAACTAATCACACTCTAATCAATAGTAGATCTTGATTTTACAGTGTAAGTTAGATAAATGAGATAACGGCTGGGGGTCAATCTCATTTTATTTACAAAGCCCAGCAAAAGCGTCCAATTTCATTATATCCTATGTACCTGAATAGCAGTGAATCTTATCAGCAGGTCTGCAGAAAGTCGCAGAGTGAGCACTGGGAAAAAGAGGTCTACATTTTTATAAAGAATGTATTTACAAAGCATGTCCATCTCAGCATACGATTAAATATTTTTAATCATAATTTTTAGCATTATGTAAATTTACAAAGTGCTGACTCAGATTGTAGAAAAAAATTTCTTTTATATGCTATGCAACTCTAAAGCTAAGTCTCTTATACAAGTTTCAATTGTTAAAACAATTTCAGAAAACAAAATTATGTTAATATTCCACTCTGCTGCAGACAGTCCTCCTTAATTCCTTGAACAGACTGGTTAAATATTCATAAAATATTCCCATATTGTAAGTAAAACAGTGGTGATAAGTTTGTCAAATAACAAACATTAAGTGTTTAAAAAAAGAGTGGTCTCACTAAGTAGTAGGATATAAAATCAGGGAAACAGGAAAAGGGGTGTGAATATCTTTAGTATTTATGGTTAGCAATCTATTTTTAATATCATAGATGTAAAATCAGATAAACATTCAATAAATACATGAACAACAAGGATATATAAATGTGTATATAAGTATCATTTCTAAACTTTTAGGTGGATAAAGGTTAAGGCTAAATTTTGTTTTCATGTTCAAACAATGCTAATTTCAAATCTTTTCTTAACAAAGCAGTTACTGAATTATGAACAAAGACTATCTGAGTTTGAGTCATTTCTGAATCTAAAATACTGCTGTTGTCCCCATAGTAAGTATAAAATAAAATAAACACTTAACTGAATGGAAATAAAGAAATCATAGTGTATATGTTATAGATGAAATTACCACAAACTCTTTTATCTAGAACAAATATTTTTGAAAATGTAAAGGCCCTTTTAAGGAGACTAAAGCAACATTCAATCAAATAATGTCAACCACAACACAATAATTCTTTTAAAAACATTATTTACAAATGGTTCTCAAAGTGGTGTCTCTGGCCAGCATATCAACACCATTTGGGCACTTGTTAGAAATGCAAATTTTCAGGCCTCATCCCAGACCCACTGCTGGGAGTCAGGAGGGGGAGTAAAGTGGGGAGAAGGAAGATAAAGAGGAGACTATAGTAGCGATCTCTACTTTAACAAGTCCTTTCTGTGATTCTGATACACCATAAAGTTTGAGAACCACCGCCTTATACTGCCATGTCATTCTTGTATTTCAGAGTCATTTGGTTTCCTTCCTGACATTTTAGTGTGTTTTCCTTTCCCTGGAGTGTGACAAATAGCCATCATTTACCTGTTGCATGTTTTCTCTTACATGTCTGTGAAATATGAACCGTTTAGTGCATATTTTCTTAAGTACAAATTAATATCTCCTTTGAAGAGCAACCGGACAAATTATGGAAAAGATACGTGTTCCTAGGGCGGATACTATTATGAATTATGCAATTTACATATGTGACGTGTGACAAAGATTCATAGGACTAGCATCAAATATCAAATAGCATATCTACCACTGAAGACTGCAAGATGAGGAATGATGATGATATTCTAATTGAACCAAGGTGAAAAGGATTTTGATTTATAGTGACACCAAAACCAGAAGGCTTAATGATTTCTCATAAAATCTAAAATAAAATGGCCACTAGCAATTTCTCACCATATGTCAAAGGAGAGTGAGGGCCTAATGCATTAGCACATTCCTTTAAGAAAACAGCAATATGTTATTCTTCTGAAAATCAGCTGGAGTTCAGCAATAGAATTATTACCAACTTTTTCTTAATCTTATGCAGTGATGATGAGTCCTTCCTTATTCTTAAAAAAAAAAAAAAGCCTACTGGTTTTGCTACAGGTTATTAATATTTTCCTCCAAAGTTATCTTTCAATAAATTAATAATCTCAGTTTATACATATTTTATATGCATATTACTTTTAGTAAACATCTAACCTAATAATATGGTTCCTTACTATAATTATAGATTAGAATACAGCAACTTCATATTTACACTTGCTTTTGATTTTTTGATTATAACATTGCCTACTCTATTCCTTAAGTTTAAACTATTTTCAATTGCCACTATACCTGAAAAGATATCCAAAACCACATTTAAAAACCAGGAAATTCCAAGAAACAAGTTGACAATTTACAAGTACGTGTGCATTTCAATTTCAGCAAAGAGTCTCTTCTAAATCAGTTCAAGATGGAGTGATGAAATATTCAACATATTTCTGTAGTTGACTTAAAACTGGATCATTAAAGCTCGAAGATCAAATTTTAATTCTGTAAACCTCTGGAAAGACAGAGATGTGAATGAAGATCTTTCAGCTGGCAGGTTGCATAGTCAGTAAGCTTTGTATCAACCTCCTTATTTCGTAACCTCATATTTAAGGTCGAGAAAAATAAATTTATATTGAACACAGAAAGTTTGTATTAAATCAGTAAAGACTGAATAAGTTTGGACATTATATAAGGTCTAGAGATCAACACAGATACTCTTACTTATGAACTTAAAATCTGAAGTCATAAAAATTTCATGCTAACATTAGTGCTTTCATACTAGGCCTAATAAGTCAATACTAGAATGACATATGCTTTACAAGTCTTCACTTCTGCTGAATATTATAAATAGAAATAATGTTTAACGTGAGAGTCTATAGTTGTTTCCCAATGCAGCATTTCATATATGAATATATGTACTAAGTTGCATGAAACAGAATAGCAAACTAATGGAATGCATTGTCTTTCTTGTTTGTTACTGGTATTGTTCAAAATCAGTGAGTAGCACATTGCCTTTAAGTCCCATAGGCTTCTGACACTCTTCAGTAAGTCCAAACACTGTATATCATCATTTGCCAAAGAAGAGGGAAAGACATTACTTAATAGGGCAATTCTGACAAGACATTATCTAGTATTTTTCAATAATGCACATATCAAATATTTCTGATTAGTGCCAAAAAAAAAAAAAAAAAAGAAAGAAAAAAAATTGGAAAAAAAAAAAAACCACACTGGCAAATTGAGTGCTTTGTCAGTCCAAGTAACAAACCAATCAATTACATTCTATCCAAACCTGACAAGCAAAGGCAACTTTCTGCAGTGATAAGCTTATGGAAAGGACAAGATAGCTGTTCTCCTTTACTTTATGTACTCTATTGAGAGTGTTATCCACATTTTTTAAATCACACTTATAAAAGAGGTTTCCAGGATTGCCTCCGAGGATGAGCTGTGGCAGAGTTGGGTCTCATGAAGGGTATCTACACAGTAAAGTGATAAGAAAAGAACATTAACATTTAAAGATCATAGCAGCTCTGCACTATGTCTTATGAAACATACTAACAACACCACAGTAGATTCAAATAACATATGATCTGGTCCAAAGAGATAGATACCCTAAACTAAATGCCACGATCTTATGGATCTTCTCAAGGTTTTAACTGGATAAAATGGAACCATTTTCTCATTTGAATATCGAGTTGCCTCCTCTTGTATTATTATAACTTTAGTTGACAAAATAAATCTATCTTCCTTCAAAGAACAGCAAATATTAAAATGAGGGGTTTGTATTTATATAAGCAAACATATTTGATTAATAAGTGTTTTGAAAAATAGCAGTTTCTTATTTTTTTTTTAATCAAATATGGCAATTAAGCAATGCTTGAAAGCATGCACTGTGCTGAAACAAGCACACCTAAAAAATCTCCAAATGATTTTTTTCTCCTGTGCCGACACTGCCTTCCTTTTTAAAAAATTATACCTGAAACGTTTGGTTATAATTGTGAAAAGTATATCCCTAACTAGCTATGTTAGTAGATTATGCAACAGAAAACAACAGAGAATACACCTCACTGTAAAGACCTGGTCACTGATTATAACAGCACTAATTGTAGCCAAATTTTCAAAACTCATTCATTTGCATTTATTTCTCAAAACTTTCCCTAGTGCTTCTTGTATTTAGTTCCCTGTCGACATATATTCATTTGCTACCTTTGGTCCTTTATTTACAGAGGAGAAATTTTATGTGCTTAGTAATTAGAATATTTTTTTGACCATGGTAAACAAAACTGATCATTTCCTTTAGATATTTAGCTGTATAGATGGAGTGAAATTGCCAGTCACATCACAGAAAAAGTCATTTTAATATTTAGCGAGGAGAGATATGTGTTCAATGCTTCTAAGTTCCATTGAGAAAAAGAAAGTGAAAAGTGGCACAATCACAGACAAATAAAGCACTACTGAGAAGAGCTACCATGTCAAACTGAATACCTCCAAAGAAAGCAAAAACAAAACTGTACAAGGAAAAAAATATAATGTGAAAGTTTTCAGAGAAAAGTACTTATCAACATGAGAAAGAGTTGAATTTCCTTGCTGAATAGGGAAATAGACAGGAAGAGTTGAATCCCCTGTTAAACAGTCACATGTGCTGTTTCTCAGTGCTTCAGTCTCTAAATGAAGAGCTTTAAGCACATTCTGACTTTGATATTCTGAGAAGTGCTCTGTCTACAGGTTAAGCACTACTAGATCACATAATGCAAGAGGAAGCAACCATACCGTTTACCATAGAAGTACAAGTAACTTTTAATGACATGCACAAATGGAGACTAGCAGACAACACGAAAGATATGTTTACATATAACTTTGAGAGGAATCTGAATATTGATACATTAGGTATCACTGAAATCTGCTTTATACTCCAATTAAATTTAAGTTGAAGTTTAACTCTGAAAAAAAAAAAACTAAAAAGCTATCAGCAATATCTTCCAAACCAAAATTTTACTTAATATTAAAAATCTCCCTGAATGCCAGAATAAGCAACATGACTTGTTTTGTCTGCTGTCTCCTAGGACAAATGACTTGTGGTCTTTTACATCAGACATCAAGTTTGACTTTGTCTTCTTTCCATGTGTACCTAGTAAACTTACCTACAAATTAACGTGGAAAAAATGGAATTAAGTATTTTCAAAGAAGGGACTTGCTTCCCTGATGTATGCACAAGTGATCTGTGTCTTGTATTGTTGGAATTGCCTGTCAAAACACATCTTTTTCTTTTGTGTCAACAAAGTCAAATATGCGAAAGCAGTGCAGCTGGTGAGACAGTAAGCCTTTAGAGCATGAGCTGCAGTCAGGGCCGCCGAGGCTCAAACTCTAATCTACCACTTTCTAGTTATGTGATCTCAGACAAGTAATTCTTTTCTGTTTCTCACCCATAAAATAGGGATAAAATCAATATCTAATGGGGTTGCTGTGAGGATTACTTGAGATAAAATACCAAAAGCACTAGCACACCGACTGGCTCATAGTAAGTGCTCTATAAATCTCAGCAACTCACATGAAGACCAGTAGATTTATCAACCACTATAGTAGTGTTTACTTGAAGAGACTATATTCTAGTACATAATTTATATAATTTTAACATGTAATTAGAATAATTTCTACTTCATAAAGCTTAGCAACTCTGTACCTCAGTTACCTAGTTTCCAAAAAGGAGGTATGCATATCTCATAAGACTAATGTAAAAACTGAATGAGATAATACATTTAGAGAGAAGAAAATAAAGTCTGGGACATAGTAAACATCTAACATTAGTATTATCTTAATTCCCAGTCTATAAAGTCTTTAACATTTCTCTGGGGTTCAATTATATATGTTAAAAATATGAGATTTTTATACATTATTACCTAGACATTAAAATCAACTCCAAAATGTTTATGCAATCTTATTTTCAAATTCATTTCACCTTTAATTTCAGTAGTTATATCCATTACATATATCCAAAACTATATAAAAACAATACAAATCAAAACCTTGTTATAGGAAGAATGGATGCAAAAAGTGTTTAACTTTTAAAAAGAAAAACCAGAAAACAATATACAGGTCCTCAAATAATGTCATTTCATTCAACATAGTTGTTATAATGTTAAGATGCTGTAGGAACTTAACTTTTGTTTATTTCAATTGGCCTATGGTAAAATTGGTTTCGCTTTCAATTAAAGTTGCAGAAGCTATCCACTACATTAAGTGAGGACTTACTGTAGTTGGTTTCTAAGAGTAGAAGCTGGATTATGCTTGACTGTATGACTCCAAGGACTGGAATTACTGAGACCTATCAGCTCACTTGGAGAAACTTCCATCGGTCAGAGCTGCCTCAAGAGGGAATAGGTTACTTATACACTTCTATCCCCCACAGAAGCTCTTTCCCTTGTCACTTAGTAGTGACAGTAGGCAAGATGATTCAAGTGTTGGATGAATTGGATAACTGACTTGGAGAGCCTTTACAGGACTTTACAGTGTTTTGGCATCAACTTGAGTTATAAAACTTGAGAAAAATGAGGTCGATGCCCTCATTTCTCCAATGAGAAAATGACTTTAGAGGTCATTTAATTCAAGGTCATTCATCTAGCCAGTAGGAGAACTGTGGCTACAGTCCCAGTCTTTCCAAACAGTTGAATATATAATAGATTATTGCTTCTGTATAAATTAAGAATATTAACACACCGCAATGGAAAATAAGTAGAAAATTACAAAAGTAAATTTTACTGAAAAATAAATGAGTGAAATGAGAAATATTTCAGTGCTATATGTTTGAAATTATGTTTACTATTCTAAAATTACACACTCCAGAAATACCACACTTCACTATGTAATTAATGTATACCAAGTTCAGGCTTCTGTTTTCTTTAAATATGTATTGTCAATAATGCATTTATCTTTTAAAAAATAAAAATTTTTAATTCAAACATTAACACATAACAAAAAATATTTATGAATCATACAAAATTAAAGGTTTAGTGTTTCAATACAGATTTTGAAAGTCAGAGAATGTCATACATTAAAAACTAAATGTGTGAGGTAGGTTAGCCATTCCACACATCTAACAGAATCATCAAATCAACTTAATGATAAAAAGAAAAAATATACTAAGTAAACATTTTCTTTTTAATCCAAATTTTATCAGAATATCACCTTAATAAAAAAATATTCAGTGGCAGCTGGGCTCCCTTCATTATACAAATATAAATATTTTGAAAATTAAACATTCCTTCCCCAATTTTTACTAATAGGCATTCTTAAATAATAAACTTTTCATATGACCCAGTTTATTTTCTATTTTCCTCTTTAGAATCTACTCTCTTCGTGATGTACAATTGGCCATCATTTTATTCTAAAAACATTAAGTCACTGATCATTGCTTCTTATGAGTCCAGATCTAAAGCGAAAAGGCAACATTCTTGGTAGCAGGGATGGCCAACTAACTTCCAAGAACAGCAATATAGAGCATTCAATTTTAAATGTTATATTGTTTTGTGCTGTAAGACCTCTCACTGTTATCCTACATTGCCCAGTTAATGTTCAAGACATATGGTATAGGAAAATAAAGTAAAGAACAGCAGGACCCAGTAAAGAATGAAGAAACAGAACATATGGTCTGCCCTCAATATTAGGGAGGATACTAGTGGACTTTCACAATGATTGGAGTTCAGATTTAGGCCGTTTTTTTCAGGCAAGAGAAAGTCCCAGAAGGCTAGGGAACTGAGGCATATTAGAGCTACAGAATGCAGTTATACATTAGCAATGAAAATGAGGAGAGCATAGGGAAATAGACTGGAACCCAAGGAGAGCTCATCAGAAGTTAGAAACACAGTAGGCAAGAAGAAATGAGGTGTACAGAATAAGTTGTAGAGAAGAGTGAAACAGACATTGAGAAAGGACTCAAGGAAGCCACAAGAATGGAGAAGGGAGGAAATGGATAGCAAGAAATGTTATGATGGAAAATTGATCCCAAATTATTCTGATATTTTAGTTTTCAAATAATGTACAACAGCTATATTTTTAACATTTTGAACAAAATCATTAAGATTAAATGAGTAAAAAATATACAAAACATTTTTTTTAATTTCCATTTACCTGCCTTTATATATTTTTTTAATTAATGGACAGTTTTAGATTTACAGAAAATTGAGCAGTTTTTAGAACAGTTGTACATTTACAGAAAAACTGATCAGGTATACAAAGCGTCAAATATACTCCCTCCTCCACACACACACACAACCCTCTCCCTTTAAATTTAAATTTTAAAGTCTTCATTTTCACATCATGACACCTATGATAGCTCAGGGATAGGAAAAAATAAGGGAAAAAAATTCTAGATGGGCAGAAAGAGAAAGAGAAAGAGACAAACATGCTAAGATCTGGGAGTGTTCACACTTTATCAGTTCTTATTCAGTGCAATGATATTGAGCAAGTCACTGAGTTAGATACAATGGGATAAACCATGAACTTGGAGAATGTGAAGGGAAGAAAGACTTTCAAGTGAGGACTGAGCTAGCCTTAACTCTGCCTCTGGCATTAAGTGTGTGTGGGTTTTTTTTAAGGTTCTTATACTACTTGCGAAGTAGTAAAATAATATTTGAAGGGAGTCAGTGACACATTAAAGATGTATATTGTAAAACATAGGGCAGCTACTAAAAAGTTCTTAGAAAGAGGTCAAAATAAGATAATATAGATAAAAATGGAATCATAAAAAAATAATGCAAAAGTAGGCAGAAAAAGATGGAAACGGTAACAAAGAATAGATGGAATATACAGAAGACATACCAAGATGGCAGATTTAAACTCAACCATATCAAGAATTACATTAACACTAAGTAATGGGACCAACCCAGTTAAAAGACTGAATTTATCAGACTGGATAGAAGATAAATTCCAACTTTATGCTGTTTATTAGAAATCCAATCCATTTTAAATACAGTCTGTGTGTCTGCATGTGCATATGTATATGAATACATATGTCATGTAATTATAAATAAAAGCTATTTTAAATATAAAGATGCAGATAGTTTAACAAAGGAGGGTAAAAGATACACCGTGCAAACAGTGATCAAAAGAAAACTAGAGTGTTTATGGTAATGTTAAACAAAGTAGGCTTCAGAAGAAGGAGGTCATCAGGGTAAAAGGGACATTACATTGAATAAAGGGATCAACTCACTAAGAGAAAAAAATAACAAGAGATTCAAAATGTATAAAGCAAAATAACTAATGGCACTCAAAGGTGATACATAAAAATCTACAGTTATAGAGACTTTAATACTCCTCTCTTAGTCATTAATAGTACAAGTAGATAGAAAATAAGTATATATAGAAACACGTGAACAACACTATTAATCTTCTTCTATACCATATTTCACTTGACAACAGTTGAATACACAGTCTTTTCAAGGCCCATAGAACAAGGCAGACCATATTCCAGGCCATGAAAAAAAAAAAAACAAAAAACAATGAATTTGAAAGAACCGAAATCATACAAAATATGTTCTTTGACTACAAGGAAATGAAATTAAAATGATTAACAGAAAGATAGATTGGAAATCCCCCAAATATCTGAAGATAAAACACATGTAGGATGTAAAACTGAAAGAACAAACGAACAAGACAAACAAAAACGCATAGACACAGACAGCAGTTTAGTGGTTGCCAGAGGGAAAGGAGTCGGGGCAGATAAGGGTAAAGGGGGTCAAATATATCGTGACAGAAGGAGAGTCGACGTTGGTGGTGAAAACACAATGTAATATACAGATGATTATTACTGAGTTGTACCCTTGAAACCTATATAATTTTATTAACCAATGTCACCCCGATAAATATAAATAAATAAATGAACAAACAAACATACAAATCCATGAGTTAAAGAGAAAGTCACAAGGGAAATTAAAGTTTAGAGTCTAAAACTTCAAAGTTGTGTCGAGCAGGGCTATATTGCACTTTCTCACTATAGTAAAAACAGAAGTCTTAAGTATCAAGTCATGGTCTTTAAGAGATATCCTCAGATAATGCACTATTTCAGAACTGTCTAGCGCCACCGTTATTGCCAATCTAGTTCATGGGTCACCATAAAGGAAAAATTCCTTTTTAACTGGTTTGTCATTTGTATGCAGAGCTTTAAATGATTCTGAGGTTATCTGCATCCCTCCTTCAACATTTTATTATAACATTTTGGCCAAAAGAACTGTCTCTCCTCCCTAAAGGCTCTAGAAGTCGGTGATCAGATGCAGCTAGCAGAGAACAGGGCTCTTGGTCTTATGAGGTCCCTGCATAAGCGCAGCTCCAGTACAGACTTCAGAAAGCCCAACTCACCTGTATTTGGGTCAGTAAATTTGTTAACATATGCAAAAAAGGCAGAGATGTTTAAACTCTTAAGTACCACTCCTATGTTGTTTACCTCTGTATCTCTGAAACCAAGTCCAGCACCAGGGACTATAATTATTTGCTGAATGAATGCTTTTCCAGAATCTTCCCCAAACAGCTACAACTTATTAGCATAATGAAAGGTAAATGTACAGGCTGAGAGAGAACTGGTATAAGTACTATTGAGTAGTGCTTATAAGGTACTATGAGGTACGTGATACCTGTGAAGTTTGGTAAAACTGGAGATACTTGAACTCAATGCCATAGATTTAGAATCTATTGATTCAAAATCTCCAAGAGTAGGTTTTTTGTTTGTTTGTTTTTGTTTTTAATTCTTTCTAATTTAGTCTGCACCCCAGCTAGCTGAGAACCACTACCTTAGGGCTTCAGCTAATGGGCATCTGGAATAAAGCAGTGGTTCTCAATGTATGGTTCCGAGCCATCAGAATTAGCATAACTGAGGACTTGTTACAAACAGAAAGACTTGGGCACCACCCCAGACTGTCCAAAACAGAAACTCTGTGGTTTAACAAGTCTTTCAAATGATGTATTTAAGTATATCTTCAAGATTAAGGGCCTCTGCTTAAAGAAGAGTGAATTCCGCTGGTATGGAAAAAAAACACAAAATAAGAGGCTTGGAAACAAAAGCTAAAAAAGAGGGGAGGGTAGGAGACAAAGTACAAACGTTCTACAACTTTAAAGTGGACCAGCTGACATTCAACTAAGCAGAGACATATATTACTTACACACACGGATATTCTGGTCACCAAAACAAAGCTTTAAAAAACCTCACAGAGTATTAAGCAATCTCATCTTGAGGGCCTACTACGTGGTAATTAAGTTTCTCTGGACTCAGCCTGTGGCCCAACTTAAACCAAAAACATCTACTCATTTCTTAGACATGATTTCCTACCAGACCTTCAGATCAATCAGAAACACAGTCATTTACTTAAAGGGAAAAAAGTTAGGTTTCGATACTTAAGTTGCATAGAAATCTGTAACAGTGACCAAATCTATTTCCAGGGTTTGATTCGGCTCTGTATTTATAACTCTATACCTTTAAATATGCATATTTATAATCCCAAAACTTTAAATACATTTGAGAAATTTCTAATTCAACATTCCTGAAAAAACTCACAATCTGCTATGATGCCATTAACCTATTGTTTGTCTCCAAAAAATATAGTCACTCATCTTTCTGTTACTGGTACCACTATTCTTTCCAATTACAGGTATGCCCCACTTTTCAAAGTTCATGTTACACCACTTTGCTTTCACGAAAGACCTACATTAGAACCTGTTTTCACTAACTGAAAGAAATCCAAAGATGATTTTACTTTTACGAAAAAAAAAAAAAAAAAAAGCTCAAAAGCAACAATAGCATTCAGTGTTTGTTTCACAGCAAACTGTTAAGAGGCAGCATGCACCCCTAACAGTGAGAGTGGCACCACCAAGCTCCTTCCTGGGGAACTAAGCATCTCAGCATCAAGTTGCCATAGCTTTGAACTGTGTCTGTAAGAATCTGTGCTATATCTCAATTTATGTGTATCTGTTAACAAGATGTGTTCTAAGGTATCGGAAAAGCCAAAGAGCTCCAATGGTGTTAGCGCTTAGCATAAAACTGGATGTAATTAAGGGTTTTGATTATGGTGAACAAAACAGGACATGGGGCATGCAATGAACCCTCTTGTGTCCACAAACATAATGAGCTTTTGAAGGGGCATACTGGTTTAGGGAGGTTTTCAGGGTATTTGTGCCTACAAAGAACTATGATAGAAAAATGCGGGAGGCAAAGAAGTCAAGCATACTGTCATATGTCAAGCCTTCAACATCAACCACACAGATGACAAACCTCAACCTTACACATCATCAAGTCAAGCAGACATAAGAGGTGTAGACGTTAGTGACATGCCTGTCATGAAGAATTCAAACAATGAGATGTTAATAGATAACCTTCTTCCCCTTCTCCTACACCCTAGTCACCTGTATCTCTCATCACCCCAGTCTCAACTGACTTAGCCTAACACACCATCATCACTAGCTCTCAGCCTTCCAGTGTTCTCACTGCCTCCCCAATTCTGGTAAGTGAAACTATACTGTACATACATTATTTCTACTTTTTACAGCATTGTAGTTATATCATTTCTGCTTTTATTATATGTTACTGTCATTTTAGGTTTTATGTGTTATTTGGTATGATTTGGTATTTCTTTTTGGGGTCTAGGAACACTCAAAAAGTTTTCCATATAAATTAATAGGAAACTGCATCTTTGCTTTACACCATTTCAACTTACAAAAGATTTCACAGGAACACTCTACTTTCAGATAGCAGGGGAAACCTGTAGTTAAATAATTAAGTCAGCCAGTTTGATTTAACACTCTTTTCTTCCTTGCCTCCTCATTTTAGTTAATTATCTGCTATAACCTCTAACATAAATGTCTCCTGAATCTTTCTAATCCTTTCCATTTATTTTTCCATCAGCTAGATTCCTAGCTCCCAAAAAGGTCCAACTCCAGCTGCTCATTCATTTATTACAGGCCACCACAGTATCAATCTTCTGAAGCACTATCCTCCCTATTATTCCTTGCCCACAATGAATCTCAACTAGGAATCCTAAAATCTTTAGTCGAATCCTGGCGCCAATCTACCTTAAACCTGCATCACAAATGACTCCAAAAATCACATTCTTTGTCTTTTTTCATGTTCATTCATTCTTTTGGAGGATTTGCTAGCTCCCGTATTCATCTTCTGAAGCCTGCTCAGACTTCAGGATCCCACTCAAATGTCACCTTGGGTTAATATGAAGATTTCCATGCTTTTAGAAAAATTCCCATGATCCTATAAAGTCTCATGTCTCTTACACCCTCCATATAACAATTTGATGGATGAATAAATGAATTGATTTTAATACCTGTAATGAATATAAAATCAATTAGGAAAATAATTTGATAAGAATAAACAGAAAATTATTGTTAAAAGATTAGAGAAAAATAGAGTCTATTTTTTGTTGCAAATGAAAGCTTCAAAAGAACAGTCAAAGGAACTTTGGTCAGTGTGCTCAGTACTTTACATGAAACTCAACTTCCCTTGAGAAAAAGACCTACATTTACAGGCCTTGTCACAATAAGGTTCTTGATCTTATCAAGCAGTTTTCTGATTCTTAATAGTTGACACAAATGAGTAACCTGACAAAAGAAATTTGGGTCTGGAAGATTTCAGTCACATAAAAGGAAAGTTACTGACTGATGTAATTTCAGTTGCATGTGACTGAATCCCATTGATTTAATCTTTCCTAGTCTTGTCTTTCTTGTGCAGCTGTCCATGCCATCTGATTTACTGAGCAATTATAGGGAGTGCTAACAGTTTCATTTAAAGCAAAACAGTTTCATTCAAAGCAGAATTCCTCCTCTACTTCCTATTATTTGGAGAGAACATACTTAAAGAGTTACTTTTATGTAGTTCAATTTATCCATTCAAATGGTTGCCTATTTATGAACTAAATCACACAATTCTTGGCCTCATATATTATTGTTGTACTAAAAATTGATATATACACGGAGAACGCACGATGAACAATTTTAAACTAAAGTCACATCACATGGTTACAGTATTTATAGCATAGTCATAAGGTAATAATCAGCCTCTCAACTTATCACTCTTCTCTTCACCTATAGAATTTTCTCAAATTGCCTCAGTAGTTTAGGAATACAGACATATATTAAGTAGCTCTAAAAAAAAATGTTTCCAGAGTATTCATATATGGTTCAAAGTAAAATCTTAAAGGATTACACAACTGATATAGCATCCATGAAAGAAAGGCTGAAGAAACTGGGTTATTCACTTTTAATAATTTTCTAAATTTCTCTCAGCTTCTTTCACCAAAGAACTAAAAATGGTACAATAAAGCAAACGGGTTAAATAATAGCATACCCTTGCCTAGGATAACTCAAATATCATTATAACCAATTTAAGTAAATCAAAAAGGTACTGTTTTGGAGAAAGATGATAAATTCTGGAATTGATAATTTAATTTTCAAATAATACATGCAAGGAAGTAAGGACAAGAACCTTTCTTTTTAATATACAGGATTTTAAAGAAAAAAATCCAGATTTAACAATAAATAAATCTTTTGAAAATTGTGGTAAGTCATTTCACTTGTGTCCCAGTTTCTAATTTTAGTTCTAATAAAGTAAATCAAAATTGTTGATAAAAAAACAATCAAAATGAAGACAATCTAATTTCAAATCTAATCTTATCTCACAGTACCACAGGGTAAGCAATAAAGTATTAAGCAATCAATCTCATTTTATATATATATATATAAATAAATGTTATTATTTATCAAAATAAAAGAGGTTTGATGAGATTGAAAAACTTACCCACAAATAAGAAGTCTGTCTGATACCAGTAAATCACACATTGTTAACAAAAAACTGTTTTCAGGGATTTAAGACACCCAAACATCAGAACATGAAGGTCTATGAAATTTATAAAGTGAACATAATATATGGGATATAATACCACTGCTACATTGGGCACACAATTTAAAAGATACAGCTGTGAAGATCAAAGCTCAAGACATGGATCAAGAATTGACCACCAATTATATATACTACAGTGACCAGAGTAAATGAATAAACTGTCACAGAATAGAATAGCTTTTGTCATGGAAGGGAAATGAGGAAACCCAATGAAATACAGTGACATGATATTGCAAAGGGTTAGTATTTCAAGTATTTAAATAATGAAAAAATTAGTAAAGTTAATCCAGAAGGAGCTAAATCTCCAAAACAAATCTATGAACAGTCAAGACTCTAGAATAAAAGTGTTAAAAAATACACTCATTTCATTAAAAAATAATACTGTTGATAGGGCACATAAAGATACAACTAACTGTGCATTATAATAGGCTCTTCAAAAGAGTAGGATTATTATAAGAACTTAATAACAGACCTGGTAGATACAGTATGATAATGAAAACTGAAGTCAAAAGGTGTGGGTTCCATGCCCAACTCACACACTAAGTGACCTTTTACAAATCACCCATTCAAAAAGTTACTGAAAAGACTATAGCATGCCCAGTTTTATCATGGCTCTTAAGATAAAAAGATAAGTACAACTCTTTCATTAAGTTCACAGTCTGGTAAAAAGTTAAGTAGGAATTTACCAGGCAGACAATATGGAATAAAATTTGAGGCAGAAGAATAAACAGATTTTTAAAAAGAGTATGCCAAAACGTTGACAGTTTGGTTGGATTTTGGTTGGCGTAAACGGTACTTATAGGTAAGTGACAGGAGTCTAGATATTTTTCTGGAGATCCTCTGAAAGGACTTAAATACATAACCTAAGTATGTGAGATAGAAATAGGGCTATAGATGCATTAACTAGAGAAAAAGGAAGCTATACAGAGAAAAAAATTAGAAAGTTATCAGCAAAAGCTCAAATAAGACACTACAAAGGTCAAACCGGTGCAGTGGGAGTGAAGGGGCAGATGAGGTGTGGACTGTTATGAGATGTGAGAAACTGAGTCAACAATTTACATATTGAATCTGAGATGCCTGTGAATTCCCAGTTGGCAATATCTTGCTACATTTGGCTATAACAGTTAGAAACTAATTAGAGAGTCTGGTTAGAATTAAGAATTGGGGAATATTTAACATTAATGTGATAATGAGGACATGTCAAAGATGAGATTACAGCCATGTTTTTTTTTTAATATTTAATGAGCCTTTCTGTGTTTAGAAATAGGGCTCTATTTAAACATTAAATTCATGTAATTAACTTAAAATTTTAGAAAATATTTTTAATGCTTCACTCATACTCTTACCATACTAAAAAAATCCCATGCTCATTTCTTGTTCCCTTTCAATCTCTAGCTATCTATATGTAACAATTTAGCAGGACATACTTATGTCCTAAAATAGGTTTCATCATGCTATGTAATTATCTTGTAATCTATAAAAAGATACATATTTTTTGTTATACCGATTTGCTATAGTTTATCAGCCCCTCTTATACAATCTTTAAGCCGTTTTTATTTTGGGATTTTTTTCAGACATAATGATCATTTTTGGTGTGGATAATTTTCCAACTATAAGTATACCATAATTTTTTTTATATAACTTTTTTTTTTGCTTTGAATATTTCCTTGTGATGAATTCTGAGGAGGAAGTTATTACCGTAAAAGATAAGAATATTTATAAAACTAACAATGAAAACGAGAAAATTGATTTTTTCCTTAAAATGAAAAAGTAGGATTATGTGAAAAATATTACTAAATTTGTAAAATATACTTTGAAATGCATTAAAATGAAAAAATAGTTATTTTCATTAGTTGTTAGCATTTGAAACATTTGACAATTTGTAAAATATTCACACCAGAAAACAGACTGTTGTATGTATATGTATAACCAGAACAAATATCCTTCTGAATTTAATAATAATCTTGCAAAGTTAAATTTTAAACTGAAGAAAACAAAGTAAGTGGTATTCTACCAGAAGTTAAGACTATAAAACTTGTAAAATTATGTCCTCCAGTCACTTGTAGTTGATTTATAATCTTTGTTAGTTTGAAGATGTATATTTTATTTTTGCTTCCTTTAAACTTCTAAAAATCATCAGAACTGTCCTAAATTAGTCATAGTTGACTTCTAACATATTTAAAATGATTACCCAATACCAGAAAAGAGTGCTAGAGTTAGTTTTATATATGTGTCTACACACACACACACACACACACACACACACCACACACACACACAGCTACGGACGTGAATGAAAATCACCTAGAGATTAATTTCCAAATGAGAAGGGTTCTGGGGACAGGTAGCTTGTAGATCTAATTTACGTCAGCAAGAGCCACTAAAAGAAATAGCTGCATGAGTAAAGATCCCTTAGAAGCTAATCACTGTAGTGAAGCAACAGAATATGGTACTATATCAAAGTACCTATATCTAAAAACAAAACAAACCAACCAAAAACAACAAAGAGGCACTGTGCTGCTACTGTCATGGAGTTACCCCCAGAAGCCAAATTAGTTCTCAACCTGTTAACAAATTTCTCTCAGTTAAGAGTGAAAAGGACACCCAGAGATTTACACATTACAAAATGAAGTATAGCCTTAATTTCCTCCATTCTGACCAAAATTAGATTAAGATATAGTCAAATCTAAATTAGCTGATTCCATGTTACCCAAGCAGTCAAAATTAGCAAAAACTAAGGGCAACATACTTATTTCCAGATTTAAGATAATTCGGATTTCAATGAAATAGGTGATATCCTCAGAAATACAGAACAGTAAGGTAATAAAACTCATTTAAGAATTTAAAATATATCTTAACTCATAGAGAACAGAATATCCATAAAAGATAAACTGAATTACTACAATAATTATATTAAAATCCACTAATATCTGATTGTCACTTTAAAATATTAAATAAGAACTACTACAATTAAAATATATAGATTCTTTATTCTCTTCAGATATGTAAAGGGAATACTATGTGATAAACACTAAGCTTAGACTAGGAGTATTAAAACAAATTTGTTTAATTATTAAGATATGGTACTTATACACTAAGAATCATGGATTGACCAAGACAGATAAAGTAAATATAAATGGTTGAAAGCCCTCATTCCAGAGAAAATGGCGAGGCCATGTGAGATAAGAGGGCATAATAGTAAAGTAAAGCAAGATGGCATAAAAGTAACAGGAAAGTTTTAGGAAGAAAAAATAGCCTGCTGTGGTTTAAATACGGGTATTCTGGAGCTGTGAATAATTAGACATAAAGATCAAAAGACTGGAGGTTTGGAGGGCCTTATAAGTCATATTGTAAACTCTGGATTTACCTTGTAAGAAATGAGAAGCTTCTGAAAAATTTTAACTACAACATGAACAAATTCATTCAGACAGCTGGATAGAGACTAGAGACATTGAAGCTAGTGAAGGTGCCAGTATTGCAAAGACTAGGAGAAAGTTAATGAAGGCATATAACCAATATATATTTCTATTCATTTAATCCTCACAGCAATTCTGAGGTAGAAATGATTATTACTCTCAGTTTACAAATAAAGAAACAAAGGCAAAGAGATTAATATAACCAACTCAAAGTCACAATTAAGTGCTGGATTTAATACCAAAGAACTTGGTTCCAAAATTGAAACCTATTAACCTCTGTTTTGCTACCAATAAGAACTATAATAAAACACTGCTCTATGAACAAAAAGTTTTAAGAAGGAAGGCTGGTCACTAATGTTAAACGCTGAATTGAAACTAAATACGATGAGCACTTAAAAAAAGAAAATGTCACTAAATTTGGCAATTTAGAGTTCACCAGTGAATTTTTCAGTAGAAAAAATAATTGTTACTTTTGGAATCAATCACCAAACATGTATTCAATATACTTTAAAATTTGAAGTCTCAATATTTAAAAATTAATCAGTCTCTGAAAACTAATAAATTATGTTTTTAAATCAACAGAAGAATATGACATTCTAATAAAGCTATAAAATAACACGTTTCTATTAGGCTAACATCAAAACAAAATAAAAATTATTTTTAAATGACATAGTATCTCAGCAGATCTTTAAAAATATTTTAAGTAAAACTGAATATAGATCATCTAAAGGGCAAAGACAATATGCAATGCCTGCCTTAAGTAATGTATAAGATAGTATGAAATAGCCAACCATTCCATAGATTAGTTTTTTTTCAGACATAACTATCATAACATATAAAAATTAAAATTTTGACTTCGTAAATAGTACTATTAACCATACACAGACACACACACACACACAACACACACACACACACACAACACACATCCCTGAAAGGAAATAATCACAACTTATACAAAGACAGTGATAAACTCATTTTTTTAAAAAAAAAAAAAAAAAGGAGAAACACCTCAATATAAATAGAAGCACAGGATATGGAAAGACAACATGATTAGAAAACCCAGTGGCGCATCAATATATATTCAAATGCCCAACCTCATAGGTAGCCACAGAATACAATCAAAATGCCAATTTCTATCCACGAGATTGTCAAATATCTGTGCCATGGCATCCTCACACATTAGTGTCTATTAAGAAATAAAATAACAGTATCTATTAATAAAATGTAAAACATATATTTTGTCTTAGCAAACTCATTTTGGGATAGATATCAAACAAAAAACTGAATTTCCATCAATAGGGAAGTACTACAATAACTTATGATACATACACCACATGATGAACTTTGCAGCTATTTAAAAGAATGGTTTAGTTCTGTATTGAAAAAAAAGTCCATTAAGTGTTCTCAAGTTGGAAAAATAAGGTTTTAAGTAAAATCTATAATAAAATGGATAGGGAGAAAAAGAGAGAGAAGGCCAATCGGCCCTGAATATTTTGTTTGCACTTAGAAGAATGGATGATTATACACTAAACTACAACTTGTTATCTTAGAGGATCAGGATTTAGAGTAAGTAAGCAAGGAAAAGAACATTCCTTTATACACTTGTTATTTATAAATTATTATAAACAACATATATTGCTTTGGTATTTAAAACATCAATCTGATAAGTTAATAAATGTTTTCTAACCCAGTACACCATTAATTACCTATAAAATCAAAGACTATCTGTATATGCCAAACCATTTTACTAATGGTTTTAACTTATTTTTGCCAGAATATGTGTGCATGTGTGAATTTATTTTCTTTGTGAACATTCTGAAGTTTAAGTTGTGTAACTTATTTTTAACTACATTTTTAACAAATAGTGATAGTTGTAAAATAACATTATAAAATATATTTTACATCTTATGTAATTTTACAGTCCAAACAAACAACCACAAATTGTTCTGTTTTACATCAAATAATTTTCCATCAACCCCTGATTGAATCTACTTATTGCCATAAAATAACGTCCCATCTTCCTGGCTATGCGTATAGAACTCTCTTCTCTCCTGGAATGCCTTGCTCCATTCTTCCTTACTTACTTAAACCTACCATTCTTTCGCAGCCCCATTGGTTTTACTGGCTACTACTCCTTTTTTACAATTCTTACTGGGTAATCCTATACTGAGAGTTCCCACTATGTGAAATTCTTAGGAAAACATTATTTCTGTATAACAGACTTCTGTGGCTTTCTGGTCATGATGATGACCAGATGATGCAAGTGAATGAGTAGACTGACTAGGGAGTTTTGGGGTTTTGGGGGAAGGAAAAGGAGGAAGGGGGGGGAGGGAGGGAGGAAGGAAGGAAGGAAGGAAGGAAGGAAGGAAGGAAGGAAGGAAGGACGGACGGACGGACGGACTAACTCAGCAGGTACACTTTAATTATATCACTAACAAAGCCCTTAAGTCATTTTTAGTTGAAAGCATGGGGATATATATCCATACTGCATATTGTCCTGAATAGTTCTTTTGATCTAGATAACAGTTTTTTGGACAAAGAATTAAACAAGATAAAATGAAGAAAAAGAATTATTGAACTCAAAGTAAATCCTTCTGTTTTGTAACATTTGAAAGAAAAAGCAGCAGAGTTAACTTTTATTAGGAAACTAAATCTAACCTACACTTACAGAGTTCCTAAAGAGTGACACAGTTTCCTACTGAAAAAGTTAGTGGGTAAAAAGAAACAACTGACTGAGAAATTCCAAGTTAAATTTCCATTCCTTTAATTGTAATTGCACCTTTTATGAATATTCCTATAATACTGAGGGTGGCAAGGAACAGAAGTAGTGTTTAGTCAAACACTATCCAATGCATTTTTAAGTGAGATACTAAGTATGTGTGTATCAAATAAATTCTTAACTTTTTTTTTTGTTTATTTTTAAAATAATTGTGTGACTGAGTCTATACCCAGGCACTGCATATCAACACAAAAAGTGAAAACCCAATACTACAAACAAGTCTTACAAACTGTATTTTGGCAAGTTACTTTCTCTTGCTCCATGTTTTCGTAGGTGTAAATAAGTTTTGTACTAGTTTTATGTGGGATAACTTTATAACTTCATTTCCAATAGAAATGGATCCTGTCAAATTTAACAATGATCTTTTAGATCCTGAAGCCTATTCGTACTTTGTTTTCTCGTATAATCAGTTCTAGTAATATACATTCAAAATGAAAACAGAAAGCAGGACACTTTCTGGGTTATATGTAATTGGTGCTATCTATGTAATTAATAAACAAAGCTTTCCTGATTTATTGATATGTCATTTATGATTGAGGTTACTAGGAGGAAAAAAGAAGAGGAGGATGACAGCGGAGAAAAACGTTAACTTTAAAGAACAAATAACAGTGTTGTGAAGATACACTAGAACCAAATGATTTGTATATCACGTTAACATACACTGTAAAAGGGAAAAAGCCATGTTCCCAAAACATTTTTATTTATTTTGAAAACAGACTCCTATAATAGAATTCAGTGCTTGGTCACTCTTCCCTGCATTCCTATCTAACTTTGGTTTCTTTTTAATGGGGGGAAAAAAAGTGTCAGCAAAACAAAATGCCACCATTAAATCATTTTGCAACATTATGTGTCAAATATGTAATGGGAAATGCACACATCAAGGAAAAGGTTACTGTTCTTCCAGAACATCTTTTCCCTTGGTTCATGGCTCATTCTTCTACAGAACGTGCAGGCACTACTGATGGTTTCTTTCTTGGTTTAATGTGGCATTTGAAGGATTATGGCATTTTCAGGAAACCACAGTGCAATGATTTTAGTGGTTATCTGGCTGAAAGTGATACTGTGATTTAGAATAAGTATGCTATTTATGTGTAATGGTAAAAGTCAGCTACTAAGTAATCTCACAATGACAGTCTAATTCCTGATTATGTATTTCCTTAATAATACATGAGGTCAGTCTACAAAGTGAGACTAGAATTAGAGGAAACACCTTTTAAATAGGAGCTATATATAGGCATATGATATTTAGCTTTAAGTCCTATTAAATACATTGTAATAGGAGGAGCAAATTTAAAAATTAGTAATCTTAATTCATTCCAGTTTAGCATAAATGTAATTGCTCCTTGAAACTGTTCACAAAAACAGATTAAAATAAATTAAGAATTAAAAGAAAAAATCTTAAGAATTAAAATGAAAAGAAACCATATATTATACATGCAAAACAATCAGGAACTATAAAATGAGTATATAAGAAATGCTATACTTACCCAGATCACATGTAATTATTATCTACAAATGTATTTTATCTTATTTAAAAGCTCAATCTATAACATTTTATTTTATAGAATTAAGGAGAAAACAAAATTTTTCAGATTAAAAAAATTTCTACCATAAACCATTCCTTATAAACCTACATCTCAATTAGTAAAATTGAAAAGTAGCTGCCTCACAATTAACTCACATATTTTTGTAGGTTATGATCTATAAAATATGTAACTGAAATGGAAATTCGAAAAATATTATGGGCTAAATACACAATTAAAAGTGTGGGAGGTTTATGCTATAAATTATTCAATGAAAAACCTAAGTGTTTTTCATTTCCAAATCTCTTTCCCTTCTTTATTCCTATATTATAAAATCATAGAATGTAAATATTAAAGGGATCTTCAAATCAAAATAATACATTGCTCATTTTATGAATTAAATAACTGCTTCCCAGAAAGTTATATGCATTCCTCATGGTGACACAGCCTCTCGCTGGCAGAACCTTACCTAAAGTTCTGGCCTCTCAACTTCAGCCCTATGCCCTCCCCACCATTATTCTTGGTTATTTAATAATTTTTCAAAATATTAAATTACCACTATTGCCCAAAGAGAGAGAGAGAGAGAGACTGTCCCTTAATAAGCAAGAAAATTATCACCATGGTTTTCCTAATTAACAACCTATCGATATACGTCAGCAAAATTGAGAGGAAAATTCAAATTATACTAAGGACACATACCACACCTACAGAATGCGTGAATAAGTGAAAGGAGGGAAAAAATGAGTGTTGATAGATTCTTCTATCCTTAATCACAAAATAGAAATGTGAAACACTTCTGTTCAAATATCAGTGTTAACTGAAACACACACACACACACACACTCACTCACTCACTCACACACACCATACCTGAAAAAGACCACCCTAAGGTTATGTAATTCTAAGGTTATGTACTTCTGAGATTTAACTCTCATTTACATGTATGCTGAAGAAAAAATTGACTTGACACAACTAAGAAATAAAATGACACTTATTTTATAAAAATTCTAAAATGACAATGTTATTATTTTCTAAGCTAAATTTCAAAGGACTTCAATCCTTTATTATTTTGTACCGTTCAACTCATTTATGCCTCTCTTCTTAAGAATACAAAAACAAAAGAAAACCTGTCAGATCACAGATAATCTAGAGGCTGATTGTGAGTTATATGATCTCCAAATTTAATTCACAAAATGCAAATATACTATGCTTATGACCTTGCTTTTTTTTTTTTTTCATAGCTGATGGTTAATACAAATACCTCCCTAAAATTTCACATCATTCTGCCTGTATATTCAGAGATTTCTTCAATCTACAATTACAGCAATGTGTGTTGTTCTTCAAGCAAGTCATAGGGACTACAAAAGCATTTAGTAAATAGATGACCACAATTTAAATTACTAATGACCAAAAAAGTAAAAATTATAGATGGCATCACAGATTTTCACAAACAGCAACTTCAATTAATATATTTGTATATTAAATGTATATATTATATGTGAATTAAATATGCATATATACCATTTTAATATGTATATATACAACATAGACAATATAAACATAATATATTCATATACCCTTTAAACATTAACATATCTTAAAATTAACTGGAAAAGTAATCTTATTCCTCAAAAAGGGCAAAGTTGTTTCCTTAAAAACAAATATCCCAGACATAACACCTACAAAAGTCACATCTATTATGAGTGCTATGCTCCTCATTCAATATTAAGTATGAAGAATAATTTGATAACATCTAAAGTTAAAAAGGAAAAGTAGCATTTTAATAAATCCTTTTACTATCCAAGAAAGTCAAATAGCATGGAGAGAAGAATAAAGATTATAGCAGTGAAGTCTCAATACTATATAGCATGTACAGTCTTGAAAACCCCATAAAAGTGAAAAAAAAAAAAACCATCAGATATGATCTTGAAACGGATGTCATCATTTAGCCTATAACAAATACATTTACTAAAGGCAAGCCAGGGAGCTAAAATGTAAATTATGCTGACACTATCCAGGATTAAGAGCATAGGATCTGGAGCTAGACTGCCTAAATTTAGGTACCAGTTCCACCACTTTCTAACTGTGAATTTTGGGAAGTTATTTAAGCTCTCTATGCCTTAGTTTCCTCAATTCAATGGAGATAATAATACTGCTTAGCTCACAGGGTAGTTGTAAGGATTAAATGATTTAATATGAATATGAGGTGCCTGCTATACAGTAAGCCTTACATAAGTGTTGTATTACAGCTGCTGTTCGCATGTATGAGCATTTACATTTCCCTAACTACAGTGCCAAGCCCTTTACTTATACTTATCTCACTCAATCCTCCAACAAAGTATGGCGTAGGTACTATTGATTATTGCTATTTTACAGATAAGAAAACTAAGCCACAGGGACATAAAGGCAGAATTTACAAATAACAGAAACAGGTTTCAAACCTAAATAAGTAGGTATAAATCTTCTTTAGAATCATTCGTTATACATGTGTCTCCAAAAATGTAAAATTTAATAAAAATTTAGGCTTTTTGCCTTAAGTCAGCAGGGTTTGTTTTTTTTTTTTTAATATCCAATGTTAGAAATATCGAGTTGACTAAGAAATAAAATGGGATGTTTTTTACATTTCAAGACTGAGTTCAGTTAGTTTAATTAGAAGTTCCTTTTTAAAGGAAAAAAATTTCCAATGACACTTGCTAAAAATGGTACGGCAGTATTTATTCAGGACTATCATGATAGCTAAGGGGACTGCTACAGTGGGATTTTTACAGCAGAGGAGAGACGCTGGGCTCAACTTTGAGTACAGCTTTGGCAAGTGGGAATTTATAGCCAAAGAGCAGGGTGGGGATCAGTGGACAGAAAATTACTAAGAGGAAAAACATCAGGGGTAAGGGAGTTCTGAGTAAACTGATCTAACAATTCTTGCTGAAGAAAGGCCAGGGTGATCAGACATCACCTGGGGAAAGGTAGTGGATGAGGAACCTGATCAAATATCTAGGGCGTTAAGATATCAAGGGTCAGGGGTTCTGGTTAAACTGATGTAGCAGGGTTCATGCTAAAACTGGCTTTTACAGATGAATGAGCCTAGAAGGTTTAGGAACCTGGCTCGTTCAAGCAAAGCATCTCTGTTGCCTTTAATGCATTAAAAATTTTTTTGAAAACAATCTAATTTATATATAACCAGAAACATATACAATAATAATATTAAGATGAAAAACAAAAGGGGGTCAGGAAAGGAATAGACTATGAGGAGCCAGTGACAACAGCCTGGGGCTGAGGGCAGGAGCTAGACTGACAATAAACAGGCACAGCATTTTTTGAGGGGATGGAAATACTCTAAAATTGGATGGCTGAACAACTCTAAAAATTTATTTAAAATCATTATGTTCTACACATAATTTTTGAAGTTTTATGGTATGAAAATTAGATCTCAATAGAATTATTTTTTTAAAAGAGATATTGCTATTTATCAAAGGAAGTAGCTGTTTTGATATTACTTATTTTCCATTTTTCTTTAGCTAAATGAATATCAGACCTAGTGTACAGGACATCAAAGATGATATAGACTAAGGTATTCTCCTCAAATAAGAAAACTGAGATCTACAGAGATTAAGTAACATGCGAAATGAAAAGTTTGGACTAGCTGAGATCTCCAAACTCTCAATGAAGAAATCCTCAATCAAAAGCCATTACTTACCTACTCTTTTTTGTTTGCCGATTGCAACATGTATATATTATTTTTAGTTCGTTTTTAAAATTAAAAATGTTTACATTTAAAAAAATAAAACAAATCAATCAGGAACTATTTAAAGAATGTCCCTGCCCTCAGATTATAAACAGTTGTATAAAGCTGCAAATGTGTACAGATCTAGCGACATATTAAGTACTTTGTTTTGAATTTACTGCCTGTGCCATATTGTATTAGACTATGAGAACCATCCTGAATAATGAACCAAGTATCGGCCTGTATTTAGTGGAAAAAGTAAAGACAATTCACAGACGATTTCCAAGCAAGTGAATGACAGCATGATGTAGGACTTTATATAGGTCACAAAGGCCATCAAAGCAAGAAAAACATCATCATGGGTTATATCAGTCAGGAAGAAGAGACCAAAAAAGTAATATTAACCTAATCTTAGGAGTAGAGAATATGATCCAAATATTATAATAGAAAGTCATAAATAAATATTGTAGTACATTCAAAGGATAAGCACAAATAAAGATGAGTGGCAACTGAGATGAAATGAATAATTTCTTGAAAAAACACACCTTACCCAAACTAACCCAAGACAAAAAAAAAAAAAACCATAGCTCTATATCTATTTTAAAAATTGAATTATTACCCTTCCACCAAAGAAAACTCTGGTCCACACAGGTTCACTGGGGAATTCAATGAAAATTGGCAGAGAAATAATATTAATCTTAAACAAAAGCTTTTTAAATAAATAAATAAATAAATAAATAAATAAATAAATAAGAGAGGAACACATTGGATATTTAAAAAAAAAAAAAAAAAAACCCTTTTTAGAAGGCCAGTATAACCTAATTACAAAACCTAATACTTTATAAGAAAAAAAATTAACAGAACAATACTTTCATGAATAGAGACACAAAACCCTTATCAAAATACTAGCAAATGAATTCGAAAAATACGTAAGAGAACCCCTCAGGACCAGGAGGGGTTTATTCCAGGGTTGCAAGGTGGTGCAATTCTGAGGCCTCCTTATATAGAAAGGAGGAGCTAGACTAAAACACTGCTCCCACACCTCCACCAAAATCTCCTTGTTGAGGGGTCTTAAAGACACTTATTCACTGACTCAGTCCTTTTCCCCTTTCCTAGCCCTCCAGCTCCTCACCCCGGCCCCTGGGTCCATAAAATAGCTGGAGACTTTGGTTCAGAGCTCAGTCAACAGAGACATTAATTCCCCATCCTCTTCCAATGCCTGCAGTGATTCATTTGACTCTTACCGAGTAATATTTGGTGGCGAAAAATTGAACATTTGGGAAGCCAGCAACATTCCTGTTTGGCCTCTTGCTTATGCTACTACAATAAATAAGTTTGACTATAACTTTCTATTTGGTTTGCAGCTCTCAAACGCTTGAATAAACAATTAAAATTATATCAAATGTTTTTCCTATACAATAGCATCAAAAAAACATTAAATACTTTGGAATACATTTAATAATATATATGTAAGGCTTCTACAGTGAAAACTACTAAAAGATTGATGAGCAGAAAATTAAAAATATATGAAAAAATGTAAAGACAAACCAAATTTGTGGATTAGAAGACAATAAGATGTTAATATTAATTCTCCCTAAATTTATCCATGTATTCAACACAAAGCTTATCAGTAGGCTTTTTTTTTTTTTTTTGGTCTTTTATAGAAAATTATGGTTAAATACATCTAACACAAAATTTATCATTTTAACCATGTTAAGTGTGTAGTTTGGAGACATTAAGTACATTCATACTGTTGTGCAACAATCACCATCCACCTCCAGAATGTTTTCATTTTTTCCCCAATGGAAAATCCGCATCTGTTAAACACAAACTACCCTGTCATTTTGCCCCTGGCAACCACCATTCTATTTTCTGTCTCTATGAATTTGACCATTCTAATTCCCCGTATTAGGTAGAACCATACAGTTTTGTCCTTTTCCGACTGGTTTATTTCACCCAGCATAAGTCTTCAAGGTTCTGCCATGTCATACATAGCATGTGTCAGAATTTCCTTCCTTTTTAAGGCTATACATATATATCACATTTTGTGTATCCATTCATCCATCAATGAATGGCTGCTTCCACCTTTTGGCTGGAAGTGGAATTGCTGGATCATATGATAATTCTAACTTTAATTTTTTGAGGAATCACTATACTGTTTTCCAGTGGATACACCATTTCACATTCCTACCGACAGTGCACAAAGTTCCAGTTCATCCACATCCTCACCGATATTTGATATTTTCTAAGTTTTTGTTCTTGTTTTTCAATTTTGTTTTCTAATAGCCACTCTAATTGGTTTGAAATAGTATCTCATTGTGGTTTTGTATTTCCCTAATGATTAGTGATGAACACCTTTTCATGTGCTTACTGACAGTTTGTATCTTCTTTGGAGAAATGTCTATTTAAGCCATTAACTCATTTTTAATCAGGTTTTTTTTTTTTATTGTTGATGAGTTGTAGTTCTTCATATACTCTGAATAACCCTTTATCACAGATACGATTTGTAAATATTTTCTATTTTGCGGGTTACTTTTTCACTCTGCAGAGTGTCCTTTGTACACAAAACTTTTTAATTTTGAATGAAATAATTTTATCTATTTTTGCTGTTTCTGCCTGTGCTTTTTCTTTTTGGTGTCATATCTAGGCTTTCTTTTTTAAAAAATAAAAATAAACTGTTTCTGACACTTATGCAAATGCAAAGGATCTGGAATAACAAAAGAGCTTACTATATATAAGGCTTCAACAGTCAAAGCAATTGGTACTGGCACAGAATAAATATGTAGCTTAATGGGATAGAATACAAAATTTAGAAATAGATCCACATTCAAAAAGTCAATTGATTTTTCACAGGGCCACTAAAGCAGCTTAATGTGGTAAGGCAAGCATTTCAGCCAATGGTTCTGAAAAACTAGAAACCCACATGGGATAATAAAACTTCCTTAACTCTACCTGACACAGTAAACAAAAATTAATATCATATAGGTCTCATATCTCAATTTAAGTTAAAATTACAAAGCTTCTATAAGAAAACAAAGGATATAATCTCTGTGACCTGGACCTAGAAAAAGAATTCTTAGATGGAAAACAGGAGCAATTATCATAAAAGAAAATGTTGCTCAATTGGACTTCTACAAAATTAGTATCTTCTACTCTTTAAATGACACTATTAAGAAAAACAAATATAAAACTGAAAAACAAAGCCTGGATATATCTGTAAAAAGACTCACATCCAGAATATAGTAAGGACTCCTACAATTCAATACTAAACATAAAACCTGAATTTTTTTAAAAAAAAAATAAGCAAAATAATTAGTTCACAAAGAAAGAAGACAAGTAGCCAGTGAGTGCATGAAAATATGCTGGACGTCATTATACAACAGGGTAATGCAAATTAGAACCACAGTGGGATCCCCTCAACGCCCATTAAAATGCCACGTATGTGAAATTTTATAAGAGGCAAAACTAACATAGTGAAAAAAATAAAAATGTGGTTGCCTTCGAGAAGGACTGACTGGGAAAGGGCTCAGCTTTTGGGGGTGATGAAAATGTTCTGTACCTTAATAGAAATGGGGGTTATGTGAGTCTACACTTTTGTTAAAATTCATGAATTTTTTTACTTAACATTTATGCATATCATTGTATGTAACTTTTACCACACACACACAAACTCTTTAATTTAGGTAGATTTATTTTTTGCAGTGGTTTGGGTTGGCAAACCTGAAACTACTTCCTATATATTCTGAGCTTGAACAAATAGGTAAACATATTGACTGGAAAACCTAAATGTTAGAGAACTACTGAACAAAACAATTTATAAATAAATTTGAATAAACGAAAATAATATTTCCTGAAATTGTTTAAGTTTGTTTCATCATTTCATCATTACTTTCAAAATTTACGTTAGCGAAGTTAGTTGAATTGTTACTCTATGTAGTTCACAAAGTCTGGATTTAAAAACATTGAAACAAAGAACATATGATTTAGTTTCTATTTAGTTACAATCATTTTTTTACTTGACTTTTAATTTTTTGCTGTTTACGTTCAAATTACTAAGATTGTATTACATCAAAATATTTTTTAAAACACATCAGCAAGGATGATATATTATTAAACTTTAAATCATTGTAGAATTTGCTTTTTCCTCTACTTTTTTTTATAAAAAAGGAAAAAATTTCTTTGTTAATCGATACCCAGGCTGATTTCCTTACACATTCTAGCATTGTGAACATTTTAAATATTGGCATTCTTATACAGTTTTATTTCTGGTTAAGCTGATTCAATTAAGTAGCTTTTTAAGAGTTAATACAATTAAAATGACCAGTGTTTCAAAAATAATAAATTCAGCTTTCAAAACTAAAGGAAACCTTAGAAGGTAATTACTCTTAAAAATATCAAAAAATAATCTGCTAAACAAAATGTAAATTTATGAATTTTTTTCAAAAGATATAATTATGTTAAATATTCCAAAATGTGGCAGAAATATTTGTTCCTATTTTATTGAATTTTAATTTTACTTAAGTTTAAATGATATTGTTTGGTAGTCATAACAAAATTTCCTTGAAAAGCAGCCGTCTCTATAACAGTTATTTAGAATATAAAGTAAATATATGAATATAGAATAAAAAACCTAAGGAAAAGGTTCAAAGAGATCACAATTATATTGTTCAAATTTTCAAATAACTTCTAATGCTTCATCGATTTGGGTTTAGAATTCCAGACTTTTCTTCCTTTTTGATGTGAACTCTTTTAAAAGAGTTAAGCAGCATATTTCTTCAGGCTAAGAAGTGAAGCCCACATGTCTTCTGAGACAACTGATATGCTATTTTATCTTTGCCTTTTATATTAAGTCTAACATAAAAATTAAGAAGATTTAATATCCTCCAATGATTCCTTAATGTCACTTCCTATGAGGTATGTGAGCCACTAATCAGCTATTATATTAGTTCAGTGACTTGGAGCAACAACATGGAGCCATATATAAGTAAAAGAGACCATGCCTTTAATATGGTTATACTTTCAAGAGAGAAAAGTCAAGTTAAACATATACCAAATATAACAGCAGTCGAACTTAAAAAATTATATCATAAAGGCTATCAGGGTGACAATGAGGGAATACACTTTTCTACATATAACGGAAAGAAAATTAGAAATCCAAGCTTTGGAAACAATCCTTTAGAATATAGTTATTACACTATATTAATCACTGACTCAGGAATACAAGACAAAAACAAAACTAAAAAAAAAGAAAAACCTGAAAACTATCCTTGAAATTGCTGGTAGACTTAAAGAATAGAAATAGAAGTTTATCCAGAAATACCTTTGTGCAGAAAACGTCTGGTTTTAATACATTAAAATTTATTAGAAGACATATATCGTTTTAAAACATATTTGTTTCTGTTTTACTTTACAAGTATCCAAATAATACACATATTTGTACCATCACTTTATAATCATGATATTCCTAATATAAAAATTTAATTAAAAGTAATTATTATGTGATAAACTGCACAAGAAACAATAAACTAGCAAGTATATGATTAAAATAAAAAACTCATTCTATTTGTTTTGCGAAATCTATCAAATGCAGTCTTAACTGTCCTTAAAAGAGATAACATTAGGTTTCATTTTATTAAGTAATTTAAAACCATTTTAAGTGATCTGATAATCTAAGAATATAATACTACAATTACAACTAATCTTAGTTTAACTCTTTTAATCTATCGAATCTCTGGGAGAAAATACCCCTTTAAAATGATCCAGAAAATCTAGAAGCCTCCATACATGTTAGAACAGAAAAATTAATTAAAAATCTGAATAACTGAAGATACTAATATTTGAAATAAAAATTTGATAAATATGAATCTTGCTGGTGCTTCTAAAAACTGATACAATCAAATTTCGTTTTGGGGGGAACCACTCACAATCCAGATGTTTAAAATGTGAATAAATAAAAAAGCTAAAACATTGTTAATAGACCAGACATCCAGTTCTTGTAACCAAAATGGTTCAATACCTGTAGTATTTGCCATATACTCAAATAAGGAAAAGAACATAGCAAGCATTTGATAGTTTGGATTTAGCTACAAAACTGAAATAGCTTCACAGATCACTTCTTATCCTCAATGCTTCTGAGTAATGGCTACAATAGAAAGTAAAATTAACAATGCTAATGTTCCTAGTTTTAGAACTCTTTTCTCTCTCCTATCCCCCATTAAGTAAGAAAATGTGTCACATTGAGTTTACGTAGTTAAGATAAAATTTGAGGTCTAAAATTTTGAAGTCTAAAACTTTGGTCTTATTCCTAATTTGATAGCCTGATAAAGACCTACAGAAAATAAGGCCCACCTATCCCTAAAAATCTATCTTTTGAAAAATCAAGTCCATTCAAGGAGAGGAAGCACTTCATTTCTATTTTACATCGCTGCATCAACTAACTCACCTGAAATCTATGGTTCCTATTTCCTTATTTAATACACAGAAAAATATCATCTACTATTCCTTAGTGACATAAAAGCAATCCTCCTTTACTGAGATTGTTAAGCATCTTCATCAAATGCTTATATTTAGTGACCAATTTGTTATAGAAATAAATTATATTAAAAGCAAAGATTAATCAGTCATTACTTATGTGGTATAATCATTCATTGGCAAGCATGTATTGAGTAGTATTATGTACCAGAACTATGGAAATAAGAACAAATAAGATATCACTAAGTGGGCCCATAAAAACTTCCAACAAAGAAAATCCATTACAAAAAGATAAATACCTTTAAAAACCTTACAATTTCAAGATAGATTTAATTTGGTCTTTAGCACTTAATTGCATTATATAACATAAAGAAATATATTTTTAATTGGAAACTTCCCAGGTAATTTTTAATTAAATTTAAAAAGTAGATGGAAAAAAAGGAAGCACTATTTTTATAAAGTCTTTAAGATACTGTAAACCATCTTTCTCTGTAAGAATTTGATATAATTTTCATATTTCCCATGTCTAATGGAAATAGTTCAGTCTGATCATTTTAGAGAACAAGTTTCAACAAATTCAATTTCTAGAAATAATTATATACAAAAATAGGACATGTACATTCCCTGCAAGGTAAAAAAAAATAAACATTTATTATTAATGAAACATATTTACCACTGGGACCCTTATTTCAGAGCTCACATGTGTCCTTTGTATAATAAGTAATATCACTTCCTTACTATTTTATACAGAAAGAATTTACTATCACCCAGCAATTATTCACAAAATCCCTAATGGAACACAGTATGATTTCGATCATGTACAATAAAGGGAATAACTGAGATACAGAAATACTAAATTATTTGCCAAAGACCTGAGAAAAACTTGAGGCAAAACAGAAAACAACAGTTGGAACCTATTATAGTTAACTGATAAATTGAACACAATTTCCCAATGATATTAAAAAATTATACATGTAAATTCACATAAACATATATACAAATAACAAAGAAGTAATTTTTTATATAGCCTGAATTACATAGAGAAGTGTGGTTTCAAAATCACAGCTGCTAAACAGCAGGTTCTAGTGAGTCATGTACAATCGTTCAAAGAAACTTGAGAAAATATATTTCAATAAAAAATTAATTAAATCATGACCAAGAAATTTAATCTTATAAGAGAACCTAACAAATATAGTAAGTAAACTGTATCTTGACCAAGCAGTGAAATATATCTTTAGAAAAAATAAAGTCCAATTTAAAATGTCTTAAAATCAAAGTTACAAAAGAATTGCATGTGTACATAATACTGAAGATGCAACTTAATCATAAAAGTGTGGACTTTTTAAGAGATTTGCAAATAATGATGGTGCCAATTACAAAATAAAAGAGATGTTAAGGGAAATGGCAGATATTATATAAGATTATCTTTTTAAACACATTAAATTCTACATAAAATTCTTTAACCCAAGAGCAATAGTGCTTAAACTGAATGTAATTTTTTTACAAAACAATCACATTATAACTATAAAACATTTTATGGCATTGTTTTATATCCAGCTTATTTTGTCCTCAAATACATTAATATATAGTATTTATAAAACATTTAAGTCCCTCTTCATTACCTCTTTAAAACCTTGGCTGAAAATCTGTGATGTTATCTTCTTAATAAGGCAAAACCAAGGAAGACTTTGTATATCCACCATTTCTAAAGTGACAAAAATATCTTTACCTTCCAGAAGACTTTTACAAAATTCCAGACACTGGCATGTTATAATAATGCAATTAGGAATAAAAATTTTGTAACAAACTAATAAGTGAGAGGAAAGACTAATATTCAAAAATCTTGTCAACGATTAAAGATAGTACCTAATATTTTAAGACAATTAAATTATGATATGTTGAAGATGTTCTTATTATAAAGTGGTTTTTAAAATAATAATTGTATTTATTTCCTGGGTTTTTTCAAATACATAACCCTGTAAATAAAAATCTAGTGAAAAATGTCTATTTCTAATGGCAAAAAGGCCTGAATCACTCTACTATATTAAACAATAATAAATAAGAGGGTAGATATTCCCATAGGTTCAAATAATTAAAAAGAGGATGACCAGCTAAGTTTTTAACGTTTGTTTCAAATTGATCATGCCCAACATTGCTACCATCAACCCCAAGGAAATTTCCTCTAGAATAAATTTTTGTCCACTATATTTGAATATTTTTATGTTTTATTTACCTTTTTATTAATTTTTGTTCTTTTGTTGTTTTATGCACTCCATTATGTTATGCTTATGCTTGGGATTTTTTTTAAATAAATCAGAAAATTATATTGTGGTCAGAAATATTCATGTGTATCTCTTGATATTGGAACTACTTTATCCTAAATTCAAGTGAGTTTAACCTCTACGTGTGCTTTCATGGTATTCAGAAAACACTGGCCAAATGTTATAGACTGTTACAGCCTTTCTTAACTTTGTTGAAGCACTTAGTATTTCTTCACTGGAATTTTAATTTTCTCATCTTCTTCAATGATAGTATAAAAAGCTCACAAAACTTAAAACTGCATGCCTTTGAGGAATTAAAACAAATAGAGATTATATTTCAATGACAAAAGATATCATTTTGGAAGCAAATATTTTAAATACTATAACTACTAATATATATTTTATTGATTTCTTGTTTTTGAAACATTTAATTTCCGTGCCCTCAGTTAATTTAATAGGATTTATCAAAGAAAAATTTTGAGAGACGTCAGAAAGGGTTCCCTTAACATACTAAAAGACTGTGTCACTATCCTTTGAAAGAATGATACCTCTTTTAATTATGGTCTCCTTTGTTCACCCACCCACTCCTCCATCTCACCCAGATGGGCTTTGAGCAATTTCTTCATCTCAGCAAAAGAGGCAAATGGCTAAAATTGGCAGTGTCTGGACCATCAGGAATAGCCACTGTGCAACGTCAGCTGAGATTCCTGATTAGCATTATGTCTGCTAAAAAAAACAAAAAGTACCAAAACAAAACAAAGAAACAAAGAACAAAACAAAAAACAAAAAACGAAATCTATCTAGGCCATCTTTTCACCTTTCTTTATTTCATAAGAGAGAAGCATTTAACACATTTGTTTTGATAAACGGTAAGGAACTGCTAATAAAACTCAGGTCAATAAAAGTATCTATCTTATCATTACTGTTAATAAACTTCGACTTTTATAACAGATAACATGCTGGTAATTTTATTGTTTTATGATATAAAACCTAATAATCCTAATACGAAGTGTTTGAATCAAATTGTTTTTGCATCCTCTATACAGTTTAGAGTATTGTCAACTTCCCTCATCAAAAAGAAAAATTAATTCTCTTATGTTCAAAATCCAGATTATTACATCTAAATCCAAAGAATAACTACATATGGCAGGCTAAGAGGTGGATAAAATTTGCTTTGTAAGTACTATTTCCACTAAATTAGATTTTAGGAAAGGTCCTATACTGTGATTTTCCCCCCCATATATCTGTGATAAGAAAATGATGAAAAGGAACTTAATCCCCTAAAGACGAGGTCTCAGCATCCAACTTACCTGACAAGATTTTCATTGTCTCCAGTTCCCTTGCAAGTTGCACATTCAGTCCGTAAATCTTCAGCCTTGGGCTTCTTTTGTAACACAGACTGCCTTTGTCTTCTCTCTCTAGGAACTCTTTCCTGCCATACCAGTGAGGACAAAACAAAACATAAAACAAAAGCAGGATATGAAGAAAACTGAAATAATTTCGAGTAAGAAAGTTAAGACTACGTAAAAGAATGCTTAACTTAGTCCAACCTCATGTTTTTCTTCATCAGGAATGAAGCTCCGTTTTCGTCCTCTGGTTCTCTAAAAAAAAAAAGAGAGAGAGAAAAGAAACGAAAAAAAAAATCCACAAAAATATCTAATGTTTAATTAATAATAAAAAGAAAATTTCTCTGTTAAATATTAATGCTTAAGTTAAACACTTGTTAACTTAGTATTTCTAATTAATGCTATATTGCTCTATTGTACTTTGTTGTAATTTTTGAACAGGAAATAAAAACATGATAAATACACTTTATAGCACTTACTTTTAAATAACTAAGTATCTTATAGGAAAAATAAGTCTGAAGAGTTTCAATATATCAAATTATGTCACAATTATGATTTAGGCAGAACATTTAAATTCTCCTAACTTATAGTATATGACTTCTACAGCTGAAATGCTAAACCTGGATTTATACATCTATTAAATGCTGTGTGTGCGCATGCACGCGTACATGTTTGTGTAACATAAACATTCGATTTTTAACAGTCATTTAAAAAATGGAAGGAAAAGTTCCCAGATGTCCCTAAATCCTAGTTAAAATAAAACTAAAACATGATATAATCGACTTATTTTATTTTAAACTTAGTTAAAATTTACATCCTATATTTCAGAACATATTTACCATTTGAAAGACAACATCCAAATGTTTAAAAGAACGTGCAAAATACTAAAAGTATCTGCAGCCTATATGTTAAAAATCTCCACCCACATAGCACAGCCTGTGTAGTCTATAATCCCATGTGCAGACAGACCACTGCTCTTTAAAGACTGTAAGAGAAAGGAGGCACCACACCCACAAACTGTTGTGTTGAGCTCAAAGGACATTCCCAGATTAGTTACCAGATAATTCTAACCAGAAATGCTGTCTAATATAAATACATAAACGTTTTCCTAAATTACTGTCATTTCAATACTTGACAATACAGAGTCTCTTGTCATTTAATACCATGGCTAATTGCAGGCTGTTTAATCTTTCCTGAGATAACCAAGAGTTGACCAAATTAATCATTCAAAAAAAGTAAATCTATAGACTGTATTCATTTACATTTGTGATACCAATTAGTACGTTTTAATTACATTATGTAAGGAATTAGGAAGAAAAAGTAAGACAGCATCCAGACCCTACATCTATTCTTACTTCCAAAGACAGCACTGAGCCTTGCTCTCCAAAATGTCAATCATGGATCCGCTCATAAGCACTGTCATCCCTTAGGAGCGTGTTAGAATTGTAGAATCTTAATTCTCACTACAACATACTGAATTGGAATCTGCGTTTTAACAAGATCCCCAAGTAAGTCATATACATATTAAAGTTTGAGAACATCAGTACGGAAGAGTCCTTAATACTGACAATACCTATCTAAGTTCTAACTAACACTTTTTGGCTAGCTCATTATATACTCATCTTTCCCTTCTGTGACATTCCTGACCTTTACCCTTCAATTTCTGTCTCCCAACACAGTTCATCCCAAAACTGGTAAAGACCATGTCATACTCATCTTTATAAACCAATAAAACTTAATACAGTATGTATGACATAAAGGCTCAATAAATTTGTTTTAATAAAATAAATAAGTAGTTAGGCTAAAACTCTTTAAATGATTATGCTAGGTAATACAAACGATAAAACAACTGACAAAGAGGGTAAATTATTGTTTCCTTCTCTAGTAGGCTATTTTCATTTTACATAATTTATGTATATAGGGCTTTCAATAAGGTGATCAGAATTAATTAACAGCATCAAGGGGAAAATATTCAAATTACTCATATTAGTTCTATAAACATCTCAGAATGCTCAAAAGGCCTTCACACATTCCCATATTTCTCTTCATTCAACTCATCCTTTAGGTAATAAAATAGCAAATGAATCATTTAGTTTTGAATCATCTAATCAGTAAATTAATCTTTGCAGTATATATGTGAAAGCTCCAAATTCATGTTTTCAATTCTTTTAAAGATCCACAAATTATTTTCCATTTCTATTAATACTTTAAATCTTCAAGCATCTGGAACGATTCTATCAACTGGAAGTTTTTTCCTACCCATACTATAGTATCATAAGGTGCAATAATGCCAACGAGCAACCCTAACACACAATGGCATAGTTACATTTCTCCATATTTATAAATTCCTTCTTCATAAATATGTATATATTTCATTAAAGTGCTATTTTTAAAATGAAAATATTTATAATTACCTAAAATGGTCATTCTAAATTAAGTGCATTTATTACCAAATGGTGATCATTGGTGTTTTCCTATAGCAATTTTAAATAACTAAATATAGGCAACATAAATAATCTAGCCAGACAAAGCTGTTATGTTACAAGCATTATGATATTACAGCATCTTAGAGCTTTGAAAAGGTGATCTAGGGAAGTAACTTGATGATCACACAGCTAATAACTGACAGAGGCAAACCTCAAACTCGAGTATCTCAACTCTTAATTCAGCTATTTTCTTACATGCCAAATCCAAGATTAATAATTTCATCTCAAGTGGAGTTGAGCAAAATTATCATGAGAAAGCAAATGCTTTCACTTAAATATTTAAACTATAACATCATAATGCCTAAATGAAGAATTCTTACATTTTGAAACAAATTAGAGAATTATACCCGATGGAGAGGACACCTCAGTATCTCAAATTCACTCTCTATTCTACCCAATTTGTTACCCTATATGACTAACATGATCCATTACCAAAGTAAATTATAGCAAGTTTCTTTATCATTTATCACACCATTAATATTTCCAAAGGAAAAAATAAGGGGATTTATTCCAAACATATCTCTTCAACCAAGTCTTCCAACCAAATCCTCCAACCAAGAGCATGCTGAGAGTTGTTTCTTTCTAGTTTTAATGAAGCAGCAGCAACTGTAACCATGACAATTCATTACTGCCTATGATCACAACAGATATCTTAAATATGGTCCCCCTGAATGAGCAAGAAAATGTAAGGGTAGGGTTAAAAAGAGTAAGAAATGACGTACAAAAAAAATAAAAAATAAAAACAAAATACATTTGGCTCATCTAACAAATTTCAATTATCAGAGAACTTGCCCCATCTTAGATCATGGAAGTATTTATAACCAGGTGTTTATTTATGGGGTACATTGAGGCTGACACTATTTTAGAAAGAAGATAAAACAGCAGATTGTAAATAATATGTGGAAAAATTTTTTTAACAAATATGTGTTTTAGAACTTAACAAAGATACATTATTTAGAAGTTCCAAATAATCAACTGAGGGTTCAATTCAAATTGTGGTTCCTTTTGCAATTATTAATCTACTAAAAGTAAATGAGAGTTTGAAACTCACTCCAAATTTTGACATATTCCTATGTTTTTCCTGTTTTGTTATATTTCGAGAACTTTATTTCCCTAAGGAACAATGCAATCTGAGCTACTCAGATTACCTGGCTCTTTGTCTATGGTATATTTACTTGAAGACAAGAGATGAAAAAAAAAATCCATGTAGAGACTGACATGATATTAGAGATCATGTATCTAAGTTAGAAAAAACTAAAATATTTTTAGTAATCAGGCATCATTTTAATAGCTTATTCATCTGAAACAAATACTTAAATGTTTCAATAACTTCATTTATTTGGCTAGGAAACAGGTAACAAATTTAAATTAACTTTTTAGAGCTGGGGTTACTTCAATTAACTATTAAGTTTGATGAATGAGGGTTACTCAAGGTTAGAATGATTCATTTGACAAATGAACTAAATTTAAAACTAAAGGACAGTGCCTCAATATCTTTAATATCATGATGGGTTTCACATATTCATTTGTGCACTATTTCTCTTAAATTTAATACTTATCTTTTTGATGACTGATAAACATTCACATAAACAATTAAATAAGTCATTATGTAATCAGAGAAAATATAAGGAATGCCTCCCTATGTAATTTATATAGAGAAAATACTTATTCTTGAGCAAAATTCCAAATTCAATGTTAATTAGGACAATTAAATAAAACCTTGAAAAACCTCTGTCAAGCTAAATATCTTCAGATTTATACTCAGGAATAAATGCCAACAGCTATTTGGTAGCTGTTCAAAATGCTTCAATACAAATTTATATATATCTATATACATACATATATATATATCTCCACACACACACGTATATATAAAGTTTATACATACTCTAAAAATAATATTTGTTTTCCAATTACAGGATATATTGTAAACAATCATATATTAATGCACATAAAATATTCAAAAGAAAAGTGTTATATACACAAACAGGGTTCAACAAGGTGCCATCTGTTTCTCTGTTGGCTACTGGCACACAACAGATGGAATGGTGATCAACAAAGGTTAGTGTTTTCTCTTCTTGTCAATTGGCTATAGAATTTATTTATATCTAATTTAATTTTATTAACAGGGCTAGGAAAATACGTAGAAGAATAAAAAGAAAATCATGATCAGTTTGGCTTAAAGCTATAAATCAAAATAACCACAAGCCTAAACATATAAAATATACATTTTACATAATAAGTATTCCTATAAAATCCTTCTCACGGATAATGGTATAGTCAAGACAAATAAAATCCTGAAGCTCTGCCTATTCTTTGCTCTCTTTATTTCACACTCCTGGAAATAAATAAAAATGATTGATTTCCAAGAGGAAAAAAGCACAGTGGAGCCTTTGGGCTCTGATTAAGATTACCTGAGCTAAAGACACCCACAGTGAAACTCTTTCTTCCAAGTAGGCCAAAGTAAGTTAAGTATGGTCCAGTACTACCACAAAAATGATGTCAGGCATTCTTTTTAGGATGACAGAGAAGAGGTTATATAATCTGTTTAGTACCCGCGGGGTCACCTTGAGTCTCAGACACAATAATAGCTCTTATATCTAAAGCTGCCTATAAAAAAAAAAAACCTTTCTCCACAGAACTGTAATAATTTAGTTAAAACTGTCAGGATGAAAATAACAAGTAAATTAAAACATGAACATAATGCATAGTAACCTTAATCGTTTCAATTGCACTAATCCAAATGTTTCTTTCTGTATTTCCAATTAGCATTACAATATTATATATTTATTAAATTTTAAAAATACGTAAAAAATAAATTCCAGATTTTCAAATTCTCAGAATTTAAGCTCCAACTTTTTAAAATAGGATATTACTTTGCATATGTAAAACTAATTTAAAAACAAATGTAATAAGAGTAGACTCCAGAATGTTTGATTATATCTCAAATGACGACTGCCACTTGGAACAAGCTATTGATTTACAGCGTTAAGTAAGATAGAAAACAGATTAACCATGTGTTTAAGTCTATTTCCAAAATAATGATCTATAAGAAAAGGTGTATCATGAAAAACAATATGGTTTCAGTCAAAGCTGGTAAAAACTACCTTGACATTTTACTGCATTTATTTTCCCAAAAAGGAGAAATACAAAATTAAAATGTATGAGACAGGACGAAAGATACGACAGCTTCAAAGAGTAGAAGATGATACATGTGTGTAAAAGAATATGGAAAGATAGGACCCCACAAGTCCTTTGGCACTTGTATAAAAGATGAAAAGTCACTAGATGACATAGAGTGTAAAGAAAACAAAGAGAAAATCTGAAAGCTTTCAAGTTACATTAAAGTTATTAGAAAATATGCCAAAAAGTACAAACATCAATTCTGAAGTAACTTCAAAAGGTACATGAGTAAGCTAATTTATGTTTTCTTCAAAAGTAATTTACTTCCCTAAAAGCAAGTGAAAAGTTTCCACATAAAAAAATAATGCGAAGAAAATATCTGAATAACAGGTACTTAAACAGAAGTATCCCAGGCTGCCTTTTCACCAATGAATTATGATTGATATACAAAAAGAAAGGGACCAATTTCCTTCCTAATAATAAAAGGCTAGAAAAAAAAAAAGACTCTTTCAAAGTACAATGGCTTCAAATGCATGGCCATACTGGAAGAGGGAAAGAACTCATTTGTGATATAGTCCCTAAGCACCTGCTATGAAGCAAACCTTGTGGTAGGTCACGGACATACAGTGGTGAATGGGACAGCTCCTGTCTGTGTGGATTTCAGGTCTATGACTCTATAGATAGCAAATAAACAATTACATGAATAATTACTTATATAAATGGTAAATGAAATTAAAGAGAAGTAAACGAATAAAACCAAACACTGCTGAGATCTTTCCAAATCTCAACTATGATAAGAATTGTTCTTAAATTTAAGAGTCATGTTTTTAATACCCTTCATAATGATATAAAACTCTACATTCATCTTTAGGATGAGTATAGAAAAAATGCCTAAAAAATTTTTTTTTAATCTCAAAGGAGCATATTTGTGTGATACCAGCGACCCTTAAGCAGGAATGAGAAAAGGAGTTCAGATTAGCAAGAAGAAAAAAAGCATCAATAAAATGACTAAACATAGAATCCATGTAAGATACTGGGATTGTAAGTGATGGCAGGAGGTACCTGGGTAACTAGGTTGCTGGGTAACTCTGAGAATAAAGATAGCTATTGGACTAGGTAAAGGACCTAAAACATGCTGAGGTCAAAGGAATTTGGAGATTTAATCATGATTATTTCACACACACCTTCAAATTAAAATCAAATATTATTTCATATAATCTGTCTATCCAATGCCAAAACCCTTTAAAATATCTGATAGTCTCATAGCTTTAACCATTGCAAAGAACAGACAGCAGTTTTCACTGTAAGATAATTCTGTTGGTCCAGTTTTATTGTCTGAACTTATCTTAGCATTTACATAACAGAAGCTTAAATATTTAAAGATAAATGACCAGGCCATTATTATTATATAAAGAGTCCACTCATTTATTAAAGTAATAAACATGCAAAAAATTTTTAATTATAATTGTGATAAGGGCATCAAAAGAAAATAGTGCTGCGGGGGTACTCTTTCAATTATTCCTCTGTGTATCTTTCTAGAAATTCATTGTAATATCACATTAGTTTTTGCTAGAATTTCATTATGATATCACATTAGTTTTGAACTAAAATTGGGGGATGGTGGCAATAATACAGGATTAATTAACCTCAGTCATTTTTCATTTGTTTGAGGGTCCAACTAGAAATAATATTTTAGCACTGTTATATATCACAGATAAAAGAGAGGGAAAGGGGCTGCACCATTTTTTTCTCTTTTAAAATATCATCAGGGTCATTAGCCAACAAAGAAATGCAAATCAAAACCACAATGAGATACCACTTCACACCCAGTAGGTGGCTATAATCAAAAGAATAGAAAATAGTGTTAGTAAGGACATGCAAAAACTAGAGCCCTCTGTGTACAGCTAGTGAGATAAAAACTAGTATAGCTACTTTGGAAAACAGTCTGGCAGTTCCTCAAATGTTAAAATTACAGTTAAATATAATGTAGTAATTCCACTCCTAGTTATATGCCCAAGATAAATGAAAACTCATGTTCATGCAAAAACTTACAAGTGAATATTCACAGCAGCATTATTTATAACAGCCAAAAAGTGAAGGGGAAAAAAAACCCACAAACGTCTATCAAGTGACAGATGAATAAATAAATATAATCTGGTATATCCATAAAGGAGTATTACACAAAAACAAAAAGAAATGAAGTACTGATACATGCCAAACATGAGTAAATCTTATAAAGATTATGCTAAGTGAAAAAATCCAGTTATAAATGAGTATATATTATTCCATTTATATAGCGTGTCCAGAATAGACAAATCTATAGTGACAGAAAATAGACTGATACCTGCCTAAAGCTTAGGGTTGGGAGAGTGTAAAATGGAGTCACTGCTAATGGTATAGGATATTTTAAAACCACTGAATTGTACAACTTTAATGGCTGAATTGTATGGTATGTGAATTATACCACAGCGAAGCCGCTATAAATAGTATCAGCCATAACTAGATCAGGAGTTAATATTAATTGTAGCAAACTTTAAAAAATAATAAATAAATTTTCCATTACTGCTTAAATGATTAAATTTTATATTAAATTATATCTAAATAAAGCTAACATGCCACTTACAAAATTATTTCAACTTCCAACAATGATGAAAAAATTAAACATTGTAAAATCCACCTACTGACTTCATTGTTTAATGATATAAAGTACTTGAGTATGAGTAAACTCCTGCACTACTGAAACTCTCCAAAAGTATAAATGCGTGTGTCATTTATTTCCAATATCTATGGCTTCAAGTAAAAATTATGTAGTGTTATAAATCTTTTTTCCATTTCAGTTTTAAATGTCAAAAGAAATGCAGAAGTCACTCTATGTGTTCGTTTCTATCACTGCCAGAACAAACTGCCACAAATTCGTGGCTTAAAACAAATGTATTGACTTAACAGTTCTGTAGGTCAGAATTCTGACATGGGAACAAAAGGTTTAACTGGGCTAAAATAAAGGTGTGGGCAGGCTATATTCCTTTCTGGAGGCTCTAAAAGGAGAATCTGTTTGCTTGCCTTCTCCATCTCCTAGAGGATGCCAACATTCCATGGCTCACGGCCCCCTTCTCCCATCTTCAAAGGCAGCAATGCTGCACCTCTCTGTGGGTCTGTAGTCACACTGCCCTCTTACAGTCAGGAAATGTCTTCTCCTTTTAGGTACTCATGTGATTAGATTGGGCCCAAATGGGTAATCCTGGGTAATCTTCCCATTTCAAGGTCCGTAACTTAAACAGACCTGCAAAACCCCTTTTGCCACGTAAGATGACATATTCACAGGTTCTGAGCATTAGGACACGAGTGAAAACAAAATAATAACCCAGAGCCACACAAAGGGTTATTAGCAGAGTATGCACTAGAAATCAAATCTACGTGTTTGTCCAAGTACTTTCCACCACACTCTAGGCTATCTTACAGGTTTTGATGCTATCTAAAACTGAAGACTTTGATTTTGTACAGCCTATCTTTTAAAGGAAAAGCTATTACATTTTAAATTGTTACTTTCTCAATTGCTTATGTCATACCCATATACAAAATGTTTCTAATTAAATAAATATAAGAAAATTACTTAAATTAAAAACTCTTAAATCAGTCAATACTCTAATGACCAGAATTTCCTTAGCACAAAAATAATTTAGAGAAATGTTCCAAATGTTCCAAAAAATATTCACATCTATTTATCTGAAAAACTTAAGTGGTTGAAATAGTAAATGACTTTTTTGCTAAAGGTATGCTACTACTTATTAATAACTTTAATTGATAAGTGAACCTACATTACAACTAAATTATTAAGATTTAATCCAATTAACTTCTTTAAAGTTTGGCCAGGTTAGTAATGCCAGACCTGTTGCCATCAAGATACATATTATAAAAATATGTTGTAAGAAGGAAAGCTATAGGTATTTTGATACCCAAATATGGTTCAAAATTTTTACACTGAATTTTATGCTAAAGGCTCCAAAGCTTTTACAAATGTCTGGCTTGCTGTTACTTTAAAAATGTCACCTTATTAATACCCTGGCTTTGGGCAATAGAAAATGAATACTTTCCTATCCAGTAGAATACTTCCTACTAGTAACAGTAAACTTGTAGTCTTTCTTGGTCATCTCAATCTTTCATTTTTCCTCTTCCATTTCAGAACTATCACATTACTTGCCAGGGCAGTTTAACTATACCTTTCATGTAGAAACTGTACTTTCTAATTTATATTACATTTCCTAGAGGGTCAACTTGCTAGCCCTAGAGGGTGTATGGCATGTCTTCATTTTCACATTCTAGTTTTCATCTATTGCCAGTACCTTCCATTATTAGTTGCTCAATAGAGGCATGTTGAAAAACATAAAACATTAACCTGCTCATGGTTCAAGAATAGGAGAAGGAGTCATAAGCAAAGACTAGAGAGTCTACAAAGACCCAAATTCCCATGCAGCCAATTTTTAGTGCTTATCATAGAAACTATTCAACTCAGGAATAAATATGATCAAAGCAATCACACAAAATATAATTGCCTACAATTTTGACACCTCTGAAGAAAATACAGCATAAATTCATGTTCTATATATTATAAATAAAAGTTCTCCTTAAAATACTATCTTCCCTTTACTGGACTCTGAAGGTTTACCGAGAGGACAAATAAGCGAAAGATCAAATCACTGAGGCTGAGCATTATGTTGCATGCATCACAGCCCATGAGAGCTATGAGATAAAGCTGAAAATCAGCAAAGTCAGAATGGATGAAACAACTGCAGAATTATTGGGATCTCAAAAGTTGTAAAAACAAAATGAGTGTTAAAACTAGAATATTATAAAATCGTAAAATAGACTATGTGATATTAGACATTGAATGCATCACAGATCAGTAAAACAGCAACCTACAAGGTCAATGAGATTACAGAGTTGTGGCTCAATGCCAAAGAAACAGCCTGGAAAGGCAGAAGGAAAAAGATACTATTTGAAATGGAATGAAATGGAAATATACTGGAATGGAAGTACTATAATAAAAATATGTAGTTGAAAGAGTAGAAACACATAACATTTTAAATACAAGAAAAAATTTTTAATCCAAATAATATAGGAATCAGAAACACTATATATGAAGTATGGTCATTTTTTATTTAAAGGTGGGCTAGGTATATAAATTAATTCGCTATCCTATGAAAAGGCTTTCATCCAGAAGAAGAAAAGCAATTATTCCAGTACAAAAGAAGATGAATTATATTATGATAAATGAAATTCCAGTCCCAAAGACTGAACATTTTTATTCCTACAATAAATGAAAAATGTATTAAAAAATTATCTCCAATTATTATTATTGGCTATCAGTACAAAAGTTAAAACTACTAGAGAAAACTTATTTTTTCTAGAATGTATAATTAGACATATTTTGCAAAATGATGTAACTACATACATTGAATGTACAGATTTAAAGCATAGCCTCAACAACTAAAAAATGAATAAATTACATCAAAGCCAACTTTTGAAAAAGACACTGATAATAGAAGGCATAAATTATAGGAATTCTGAAGGAAAGATTTGCTTAATACAATCAAAATCAAAGGGACTCTTTGCCAAAGTCTCTAACGAGAAAAGCCCTATGTTCATTTGCATTGCTTCTTTAAATAAAGAGGAAGAGAGGAAGAAAGTCACAGGGTAACAGAGACTGACTGACATATTATCTATCACAAGAACTTTATTTTGTATGATTCTCTATTTCACCCATTATTCCTTTTTAATCAACTTAAACCAAAGGGAGAGGAAAACCTGTGGCTCACTGATAAATGAATGGCAAACATGGTGAGGGCTTGATGATAGATATTCAGTAAGCCAGGGAAGGAGTTAACCCTCTGTTTTACATACTGCTCAGCCTGTAAAAAGCCCTGGTTCACTTTCTTTGGCCTACACTCAGGTAATCCTCTTTGGTAGTTTACAACTCCTCAAGTGACTGTATTTATGCTGTCAGTGATTCATTTAACCACTTTCTCAAGAACTTATTGCATGCCTTGTTCAATGCTCAGAGCTAGGAGAATACGGATAAAAAAGACATTATGATGGCCCCCAAAAAGGAAAGAGAAGGCGGCAAGGGGAAAGGGATCAGAATATGTCACTTTTTAGGGAACCTACCACGTGCCAAGTAAGCACATTAGGCACTTTTTAAAACTGCAGTTGGTTACCATGCCAGGTTGTCTGCGGTCAGTCTGGCACACACTCCACCATCACACCACCACCTTACTTTAAGGTGAGAAACCACATTTCCCATAGTCCCCTTCCCTGTGTAGTCCATGTTAGCAACTTCAGATTGAAATAAGTAAGTAAAATGAAGGTCACTTTCTCAGGAGGTCATGGGAGTCAGGTGCTTGACTTTTTCAAATGCTGCAGCCTTACTGACCTTTCCATTAACTTCTACTTCAGTCTTGGCAGGCTTTGCAGACTGCCCTACACAAACTCATTTTTCTACCCACTCACAAGGGCTATTCAAGCTGAGATCTTTGCTGTCAAGTTCTCTGACCTAATGTCAGCTCCCACCACCTGCTCAGTGCTTCATGATAAATATTTCATTGACAATTTCTCTGATGTTCACCAGACCCCATGCAAGCTGTGGTGACAGCTTTCTTGAGAGCCACACCCCCAGTTATGCCAATAGTGGTAAAGCCACTAATTCTTCAGAGTGACTTCCATTTTCATGACCAAACTCTTAGTCACTAAGCTGCTGGAAGCATGGGAGGCCTCTAATTCTGGTCCAAAAAGAAGAGCCAGGAACAATTACCAGCAATCTTGTCTAGAAAGGCAGCACAAAAAAGGAAATTAAAAGTATGGGCTCATGATCTACATAAGCTTGGTTCCTGGCTTTACCACTTAGAAGCTGTATGTCCTTAGACAAGTTACTTAAACTCTGCCTCAGTTTTTCATCTGTAAGGCAATGATACCAGTAACTAATAGGGTAGTTATGTCAAGTGGATTAATATAAAATACATAGTAAATAATAGATAACGATAAATAAAAATATACTTTTCAACTTTATTCTTTACACTTAGTCCTCCTATTTGTACTCAATAATAAAAGAGAGAATGATTACTAAGATACTGATATACTGGAGATAAGATTATGTGTCAGCCAATCTAAGAAGATGTTACAAAGTCATATCTCTGGAAGAGGAAACAATACATGAAGAATCTTCTAAAACCACTCATTCCTCTTTACTTACTAATTCTTGAATATTTCTTTGTTTCTTGAACTATCTCCATATTATTTTCCCACATAGCTCAGTGATAATGTTTTTTGACAGATACACCAAAAGAAATATCAGATAAAGTTCAAAATATGTACCCTTGTATTAAAGGTAGATTCAAGGCATGTGAATTTTTGTTAGAGAAGGGAAATATCAGCAGGAAAATCAAAGGAGACTTTATATTTTTAAATTTCTTATAACTAGAAAGTATTTACATATTACTTTTATAGTTAAAATTTAATTTAAAAATAATTCTGACATTCAGAATGACAGACTGCAAAATACTGATAGTAACCTAACAATTAAATATAAGAGAACATTAAAAGAGGAATGAGAATCCCCGTGTTTGTTTAGGAAGAGTACTTTCTGTAAGTATAGTATTTTCATTCTTACACTTAGAAATAGCTCTTCTTCTAACCTATTATTTTTAACACTAAATCTTTAGTGCTATATTTTTTTCATGTAATTTTTCTGGCTAATATTTTTATAATTTTTTGGTAAAAAAATCTAGAGAAAAAAAGTAATACTGGGACTACTTTGAAAAGCATCTATATTTTATTGAATTTACTGTCTCAAAATATGCTATATTCATTCATATTTCAATAAATCCTTATTAAGGAAACCAGAGTAGAATGAAATGAAAAGTGACTTTCCTCAGTATCCAAATAATAAAAATATAGTACGGCTTGTCGAAGTATTCTATTCCCCACTGCACTCTCTGGCCATGATAAATGGAAACTGCCTGTCAGCAGGCAAAAGTGGATGCCACACTTCTAATATCAGGCTTGTTTGGCAAAAAGCAGGCACTGGAGCACAAAAATTAAGTCTATGGGCCCATCCCTCTTAACACTGATCAAACCATGTGAACAAATCAAAAATATATATATGTTCATCCCAATAAGCCAAATATTTTCGGTACATTTAAAGTGACAACTTAGGAAAGAAAACAAAATAGAAAAGAAAACCTCTACATACTTTTCTATCTTCACTCTCAATACGAAAGCATACACTCTTTTTTTCCCCCTCCAGCAGGTTTCACAGCATCACAATTTGGAGGAAAGACAGCAAACCAACATAGAAGAACAGAAAATAAACATATACTGGTGGCTCATATATACACATGCTGCCAGTGTACTTATCGATTTGCTGCTTCTAATTTTTTCTTTTTGTTTGATTTTTTTAAACATCAAGTTCCTCAAAGCAGAATAACCTTCAAACATTTTATTAACTTCTACAATATTGCACTGTGATTGACAGGAATGATGCCAATGCTCTTACACAAGCTTGAAAAGGAAAACTATTCACATTTGATTGAAAGTACAAAGAAAAAGAGTGTTGAATCTAATACTTAATGTGAATTAACTCAGTTATGCAAGACAGTAACTGGATATGTGCCTGCAATCCCATACATAACACTATGCTATGGAAAGACACATGAACATTCTGGTATCAGATTAGAGCACCACATTCCCTACTATAACCAAATAACCGAACAACCAAATGTTTTACGACAACTGTATACATCAACTAAATGCTCCTCTACAGGCACAGAAAAGACAGGAGTTCTTAAACAGGCTATCTAGGTTCAATTTCTACCTGCTTACAGTCTATGAAATCACAGGTAAATTACTCAAGCTTTCTGTGCCTTGTTTCATTTTGAGTAAAATAGAGGTTGTAATCGTTAACAACTTATTTTTTTTTTTTAGGGGAAGTAAGGTAGAGGATTAATACAGTGTCTGTCATATGATGAGTAATCAACAAATGTTAGATATTATTATTAAATCATTTTATATAAAAGTAAACTAATCCCCCATGTCCTCTTCTGATTTACCTACCTTTGAAAAACATAATGAAGTATAAAATACCCAATAGTCATGTGGTAGAAATAAAACAAAATAATAAAATGGTTGGATTTATTAGCTGTATGGATAAACAGAAATTAAATTAATAACAGCAATATTCCAGGATTTATTCAAATATTCCAACATAGGAATCCCTTGCATTCCCCTTTCAATCCCTTACTCCCACTATGATTTAACTTTTAAACATAAAGATACAAAGTATAAGAGGTAAGAAAGTAATAGCAGAAGATAAAAAAAAAACTATTCAATAAAAAAAAAAAAATGGGACTTCAATCTCCAGAAGCCCTGATCAATTTATGTTTTTGATGATTCTTGGACAACTCCACAGAGATAGCCCTTTTAAAAAGAGTTTAAAGTGCTATATGCTTAATTATACTATAAAGTCTAAATTTTTTTAAATAAAATTATTCTAACAGAATAGCGACTCACATGTGCCAAAAAATGATTAAAACAAGAGTAAAAATCATTTTTATTAGCATGAAATAACCCCAAACTACTTTTCTAAAAACTGTGCTATTACTGTAACCCAAAAGAATGTAACAAATTTAAAAGAAATCGATATAAAATTATAGAACAAATGATTGTTTTAAGTTTCATTGATATATTATTTTGAAATGACAAAGTAAAGCTTAGAGTATGTCGTAAATCCCATCATAAAGGAACATTTTTCTTCAAAATTTTGATAGTACAATACAACTATTGTGAAATGAACTACATGTTCATTAATACTGGCAGGAAATACATAAACTGACAAAAGCAAAAATATTATTATAAGAAATTTAAGGATGGACTAACCCAAAATGTAATACATGTGCTAACAAAACAGTGTAAGGAGAAAGATACTAGGAACAACAATTAAAAAATTAAAGGAAGAGATAAATCAGTGATTTACTGTGAATGGTACTTGGTTATTCAAATTAGTAGGCAGTTATATACCTAGATTCCCTTAATTAACAGTGTGCTAAGAAACTAAAGTGCCTCATTTTAACCATACCATCTAATAATTTAAAATGTTAATAAAATTCTGAAACAGAAATGATAGATAAAAACTTAAGGTAACAACAGGAACTCGGCCTAAATGGTTTAGATCAAGAACAAGAGAATGATTAATCATTCTCTTCCTAACCTCTCATTCTTTTGATCCTCGATCAAGTACCTGATCAACTAAATATTCTCATCAAAGGTTTTCTGAATTGCTGTATGGACTGATGGAGGGAAGAAGGAAAGAAAAAAGTAATAGTAATAATCATAAATGTAATCCAGGTAGTTTTCAAATTTTAGTATGGAATAGAATAATATCTAAGAAGTCTGCTTAGCCCAACCCTCTAATTCTAATTCATTAGCTCAAGGATGGGTCCAAAGTCCACATTTCAACAAACACCCCAGGAAATCCATGACCTCTGGAACACCACTTCCAAAGCTGGCACCACATGGTACCCTATGCTACAATGGAAAATGTGCCTTGAAGAAAAGTGCTCTTTGATAAAATAAATTAGGAAAAAGGATAAATAATCACTTTTCTAAACAGCAATATTTCTCAGAGCTTTATGCATTTGAATCCCCCAAGAGAGAAAATAACCATACTGTATTTTCTAAAATTAGGCATGGAATCCTTTTTTGTGTTTTACCCACAAGTATCTATAAGATGACTAAACTTTTACACAAGAAAACTAGAGACAAAGAATAAGATGAAAGCAGTTGCACTAAATTAGAAAATTTTAAAGTTTTCTCATAATTCTAATTCTAAAAAATTTTTATCTTAAGTAATATTATACTATGGGCACATAAATATCACTATGATGTGTACAAAACTTCCCTCTATGTGATAACTTTAAGAGTGAAGAGGATAATAGTGGCCATAGGATTTCTTTAAACAATAAACTAGAAAAAAAATGTTTCATAAGAGGATAATCTTTGTATATGAAGTAATAACAGCTTTTCTCTAAGATCTGAAGAATAGATACAGATACTGGCATCAAACAGTTACAGAAAATATTTAAACAGAAACAAGCAGATTTATTTAAAGAAGGTAAATTCTCTTTAGTTCTTTTGTAAACAAAATAGATTTGCGAAGCCTAAAAAACTAGCTAAAGTATAAATAAAAGCTATTTCAAGTTGATCAGTTTAAAGCACCCAAAATTAATTATTTCAATTATCTAAGAGATAACAATTTCCAGATTTGCCTTATCAATTTCGAATGAGTCCATAACACAAAACTGAATGAAATAATCTAGGTGACTTTTCTTAAATAAGATCTTTTAAATGATTACAATATAGATGGCTACTATATATAAAAGAAAACTTTTGAGAAAACATTACTTTGAGGAAAAAAATAAAGACTCTCAAAAACTAAACAGATAACAAAACAAATGATGACAAAATATCTTTACATCTCCCTCAGGGGAAGGCAGATTTTTCTAAAGTGCCTGCCTTAGCTCAAGGTAAGAAAGTAATAAATGTCTCCCCCAGGAATTCCTAACTGCAAGCCAGAGCTCATGGGTTTGGAGCAGAAATTCACATTGCTTATATAATAGAGAAGACACACACGCCAAGCTTTTATTTAAAACGGTCTTAGGTTGGTAGAGTTCCCAGCTATTTGGCAATAACAAATATGTTTTCTAGAAGAAAGTATTTAAACTCTGACCTCGAAGAATTTTCAATGCAAAATAAGCTTGACAGAAAAACTAGAGAAGACATGCACATACATTTCCTAGAAGAAAAAATACAACTAACCAAAAATATATAGATGCTCAAAGTCATTAGTATTGAAAGAAAAGAAAAATAAAGTGCCTACATTCTATTTTACATGTATCACATTGGAAAGCATTAAAACATTGGACAAAACAAGTTTGGCAGCAACAGTAACTTTATTCACTGCTGGTATGAGTATAAATTGGTTTGGAAATCATTGGAATTATCTTCCAAAACTGAACATATATAAATATACCATAGCTAAGCAAATCCACGCCTTGGTATATACCTTAATTCCTTATTTACCATGCTGCAGGAGGCATTAACAAAAATATTTTAAAGAGTGTTATAAAAGAAAAAAGATGGGAACAGCAAAACTGACAATTTACAACACAAAAGATAAATAAATAATATATATTCTTTAAAAAAAAAACAGGTATTGCACCTTTGTGAAAATAAATGAACTACAACTACACCATCAATATAATGTTAGTCAAAATATCAAATAACATACAAAAACATTTTGACTCATTCACACGAAACTCAAAACCAGCAAAACTATGTATTATTTATAAATACATACATTTGGACTGTAAGTAAAGAGAAAAGAATAAGAAATATAAAGCTGAGGAAGGAGGTGGCCTCTGAGCTAAAAGGATGGGGATGTGACTGCAGAGGAATTCACAGGGGATTTCAAAGGCTTTGGTAATATTCTATTTTTGAAGTAGTTTGGTATGTTCATTATATTAATGATGGGTGTTTATTATTATGTTCTAAGTTTATATATAAACTATAAATTCTCAGGTATGTATGGTATATTTCATAATATAAAACAATAAACTCTTAATAACCAAGAGCAATATCCACATTTCTTTCTTTGGCTCCTGAGTATATGTTCATCCTTTGTCTTTCTTACCTCTTAAATTTTGGCCTCAGAATTCTGTGATGATTATGATAAATAAAAAGAGAATAAATTACCGTGTTTCTTATTGGAATCTTCTTGGGTTCTGGAGGCATATCCTGTGGAACAAATTTCACTGGTTCCTTAATCTGCCTCCTTGATCGTTTGGTCCCATCTGGCAAGGTTTCCATGGCCATGTCTGCTTCCATGTCACTGCTCCCTGCCTGGTCACATTCTGAACATTGCCTATGTAAAGAAAATATTGTAAGCTCATACATTTATTTTTACATTCTAGTGTTAGCATTGGTTTCTATCAATACAAAATTCAGATGTGTGAAGTATATATAAATATACAAAGGCATACATGACCACAAGGTGTACAATGATTATGCACACTGAAAGGCACATAAATTCCTTTTAAGAATGGCAACAATAAAAATATAAAGCAATCAGTGTATCCCTATAAATATAATAAGAACACATGCAATAATGCTGCATGTTTAAATGAACCAACAGAAGAGATTCAGCACTGATTAAAAAGATAGTTTCCCTTTGCAATTCATGACTTTTCCTTAAGTGACAAGTACTGTGTGACATCTGAGAATCAAAGTTATTCATTGACCCTGACTCTATTCTTGTCACAGCTGTAATATTTCTTAATCTTAACAGTAAACTGTGCTTAATATTACAACCAAGAAAACTCTGTAAAAACAGATTCCAAGAAATGCCGAAAAAAATAAACAGGTCATTTTAGTTAGTGGCCCATACTAGTTATAAAAGGGAAAATATAAGCCTATTTATTGACAGAATTTAAAGCAGTATTTTTTAAAAAATGTATGGGAGGAAGAGGGCAAAGTAGGACACAATAGGAATCTTGAAATCAGAAAGAGAGACATTAAGAATAATCACATATAAGAGCTCCTCATCAGAAGGGGTACTGATATAAACACATGTAAACTAAAAGTAAACTTTTTTCCATATATTTTATTCAAATTTAAAAGACCGATCAGATTGATATTTAGTTTACATGTGTTTATATCTCATCAGAAACTCTGTAGGCACTAGGTCAATAAATTTGATGTGTTAAAAGAAAAAAAAAGAAAAAATCTGTAATCCAAGAACCGTACGCCCAGTAAAGGTGCCCTTCAAAAATGAGGGAGAATAAGACATTCCCAAACAAAAGCTGAGTAAGTTTTTTACCACTAGCCCCGGCCTATAAGAAATGCTCAAGAAAACTGAGGATGAGAAAAGGACACTAGACAGTAACTCAGAGCTGTATGGGTAAGTAGATCTCAATAAAAGTTAATATATGGTCGAAAATAAAAGCTAGTAGTATTGTAACAATGGTTTTAACTCCGCTTTTTGTCTTTTTACATGATATGAGACTAATCCACTGAAAAAAATTATTACCCTAAAAGCTAGTATTATGTAACTGTGGCTTGTAAGCCCACATGTTAAGAAGGATTTGAATAAACGTTTCTCCAGAGAAGATATACAAATGGCTAAAAAGCCCATGAAAAGATGCTCAACACTACTAATAATCAGGCAAATGAAAATCAAAACTACAGTGAGATACCATCACACACCCATTAGGATGACTACTATCTAATAAACAAACAAACAAAAAAAAACAGAAAATAATATGTACTGGCAAGGGTGTGGAGAAATTGGAACATTTGTGCAATGTGTGTAAAATGGTACAGCTGCTTGGTAAAACTGTAGCGGTTCCTCACAAAGTTAAAAATAGAATTTCCATATAATTTGTCAATTCCAATTATGAGTATATATTCAAAAGAACTGAAAGCTGAGTCTCCAAGATATTTGTACACCCATGGTCATGGCAGCATTATTCACGATAGCTAAAATGTGGAGCGACCCAAGGATCCATTGACAAATGAATAGATAAGCAAAACGTGGTATATACATACAATGGAATATTATTCTCCTTTTAAAAAGAAAATTCTCCAATAGTCTATGACATGGATGAACCTTGAGGACATTATACTAAATAAGCCAGTCACAAAAAGACACATACTATAATGATTCTACTTAGATTTGGTAAAGACATGAAAATCACAGTCAGAAAGTAGAATGATGGTTGCCAGAGGGAGAAAAGGGAGTTACTGTTTAATGGGTATAAAATTACAGTTTTGCACGATGAAACACACTATATAGATAGATGTTGGTGATGGCTGCACAACACTGTTAATATATCTAATACCACTGAAATGTACAAGACTTAATTTGTTATGTGTATTTTGCCACAATAAAAAACATTTGAAAAAAAAACATACGCGTAACACTAAAACTGAAAAGTCAGACTAGATCAGTGCTGTCCAATAGAACTTCGTGTGTTAGAAGTATCTAAACCTGCACTGTCCAGTACAGTAGTCAGTCACCATTATACAGCAGCTATTGAACACTTACGCTGTGATGAATGTGACTTAGGAACTAAAATTAATCTTTTTCCATATATTTTATTCAAATTTAAAAGACTGATTAGATTGATATTTAGTTTGCATGTGTTTATATCAGTACCCTTGAGTAAAACATAATTCTCTCATCGAGAATTTTCAAAGATCTCTTACCATTTGAATTCATTCATCAATAATAGTCATACCTGTCACTCATTGATACAGTAAACTTAATATCAAATATTTATTTTTAAAAAGTAATAGCTTTAAATTTGAACTCTAATAACAGAGTTAAATACAAAGTGCTATTTGTGTTGCTAATACAAATACCTTAATTGCCAAAATGCAAGGTAGTATTTATGCATTAATTTTAATATCTTAAAATCCCCATTTAAGCAAAATTGTTGTGCAAAAATTTTAACACTAAAAACATTAAACAATAAGAGAAAAACAAGTAAGTAATTACCATGTGTTACTTAAAAATTTTTATGTATTTAATGCTAGAACCAAGCACTTTATTCCTTGGAATCATATACAATCAAAATAAAAATACCACTAAAATGTAATATACTAAATTGCTCCTGTTTTGTCCCATATAAATAGATTAAAGGTTCCTCGGAGAAGCTAACACCTTACTGAATCTCCTAACTGAAATGATGAGTTATTTTGAAATAATCTATTGATAGTCCTAAATCGTGAAAATACCACAAATGTTAGATATTATTAGTAAGTAATAATAAAAACAACCACCATAAAACAGAAACGCCTATATAAAGATAAAAGGATCAGTTTTTCTGCCTTTACAGTATGTAATCTTAGTACTAAGTGATCATTTCTACTGGTTGAAGTGAACCGTAGTCAAAGTTTCTCAAACAGTTCAATTCACTTTTAACATACATGAATTTCTGGGATATTAGGTGAATCATTGTGGGTTGTTTTTTTCTTTTATGAATTATTTCCTCTTTTGTTTCTTATTTTGTAATATAACTCTTGTCAAGACATTCTCTAATTTCTCCTGTTCATTCTCATCCCCACCCAAAGTAATACATTTAGGTGACAAAGAAACTTGCTTTTAGAGCACTGAGATAATAGAAATGTTATGTTATGTACAACATAAAACATTGAACAACTCAAAATCAAAAGAAAATGTAACTACCAATGCAGAAATTTATCTATTCCTATTTCAAAATAAATGTCATAAGATAGTTTCAGTACACAGAGCAGACACAGATGGACATTACTTGCAATTTTTTCAACTACTATTAAACATTATAGTCTCCATCTTATAAATACCCATTAAGATATGAAAAAGTATCTCTGCAACATTAATCTGTACACAAGGTGTTAAGAAATAACCTAGGATAAGGCCATGGTCTGTCCAATTACTCTTTTCTAAAACTAGAAAGGTAATTTGTATAAAAAGAATAACATGTCCATTTCAAACTTTTCTATGTCCTATATTCTTCCTGTATAGAATCATTCAATTAAAACTTGAAAATCTGTCTCCTCCTTGGACTAAAATTAAGGAAAAGATAAAACTCATCATAGGTATCATAAGCTTTCATCAAGCATCTGTAGTGATTCAATATGCCTTAGTTAATAAAAAAATCATTAAGAAACATATATCAAATATTTCTAGATTTACAAAGAATGGCTGAACTTAAATATAACTAGCACAAATGATAAACACCAGAGTAAAGCTTTCAGTAATATCAATTTATGAATAAAATATTAAATTACAATAACATGAATATGAAGGTAAATTCTTGATCAATGCATTTGATTTCAAAACAAACATAAAGCATTTGAGAAATTCTTATAACAAAGCAAAAGAGAATATATAAACACACTAGACACAATTCATGCCTTAAGAATCCACTGGTAAGACACCAAAATAGCCTCAATCAACTTATAATTAATTTCTGAAAAAACTGTTACAGCTTAATTCATATACTACTATAATAAACATTTATGTATACAGTGTTCTCACCACACAAAAAAAATATAGTTAACAATGTGAGGTGATGGATATGTTAATTAGTTTGATTATGGTGGTTATTTCACATGTCTACATATATCAAATCATTAAGTTGTATATTTAAATATATACAATTATGTTCAGTTTACACACAATTATATACAATTATACCTCAATAAAGTTAAAAAAAATTACAAAATTATCAATGAAAAACTATGCCAAAAACTTTATAATGAAGCAATATAACATTTCACTTACACTGTTGAAATAAAGCCAAACCAATTCTAGCATCTAAATCCCTTCCATTTTACTTACCAATAACTGTTTTTGGTCTTTCTTGGCATCCTTGTAAGAGGAGGGTCCAAACATCCAAGATGGTAATGGAGTTTACAGGTATCACACAATAAAAGAAGATGCTGATCATGGTTCTTCTTACATATTCCACAACTTTGAATAAAGGCAGCAAATAAAGTATTAGAATAATAATCATAATGAAATGGTTATTTTTAGCATATATTTTAAATTTCAAACTAATATAATATTGAAAGTCAACTGCAATAAAAAAAAATCTTTTTTTAAAGAACTGCGATGAGGTATTAGTCCAAATAGATATTAAACATACTACAGCAAAGTCACAATTATTAAAATAGCCAGGTACTGGGGCATGAATATTTATCTAGATCAACAGAATATAAAATCTAGAAATAAACTCAACTGCATATAGAAATCTAGTATATGATAAAGGTGGTACCTCAAATCACGAGGGCAACAAACTTTTGTGAATGGTATCAGGACAAGTAGATAAAATTAGATCTTTACATAATATGCAAAAATAAATTCAAGTGGATCAAGAATCTAAACATAAAACATGAAAACTATGCAAGTAGAAGAAAATGTGGGTGAATTCCTCTACAACTTGTGCATGTAAAAAGGCATTCAGTCACTAAAAATCTAAATGCAAAAAAGTGGCAAATTTAAAAAGAAAATCATCTTGACAGTATTTTTGTTGAAATCAAATGTTTTTTCATGATATCTTTTTATAATGTAAATAATTATTAGTGCTAAATACTTTTGAGAATATAGATAAACAGCTCAAATCTAGCATAAATTTAAATACTGCTAGAGTCAAACTTTTCAAAGAAGGGCATATATAAGATCTATATTGTCAACTCTTAATTCTCATCTCTTAATTTTAATTACCACTTAAAACCTATTTAACATTAGCTCAATATTTCTCTAGAAACACAAATTATTTAAAAAAAAAGAATTTTCCAATTTTCTACTTCTCTAAAACAATAAAAGAAGTGACTTTACAAACAAAAATCAGTTTATTTTCTAACATTAATTATAAATCTTTCAAAGGGTCTTCAACATGTAAACAAACTGTCTATATAAATAAGTCTCTTTACAAAACTGAGAGAAAAGCTATCAAGAACCTAAAAGAGCCATCCATGTATAGAAACAACAACGATGTTGGAATTTTTAAAATAATCCTAGAAAAAAAGATCACACACCACCACCACAACCAGTACTCTCAAAGCTGCTCACAGTTTTAAAAAAATCATCTATATTCTGAGACAAAAATAAACTGTAGTGATAAAACTCAAAAGCATAGCAATATGCCTGATTGTCCCAAATGAACCAGTTTTGTTTGGAAAAGTTGGACTGAGAATGTGCTAGTCTTCAGTCACTGAGACACTGGTGGTCTTTCCCCAAATTTCAAGGAAGTTATTTGCTATTACCAGTGGAGGGATCCTCCTATCGAGAATGGAAAGTAATTATAGAGATTGATATTGTTGCTATTGCTACTATTTCTGAGAAAAGAAGAGGCTGTGGGAAACATTTACATATTACATAACCATATATATGTATGTATGTGAATATACCAGCATCGTCTGAACTTTTCTCACTTAATATAATTGGTTACATTTAAAAAAAGTAAGATCCTAACCTATTTAGGTATGGAAAGAAGTCTTGACTATGTAAAATTACTATAATGGTGAACACTGCAAAACATTGAGCTAAAAAAAGGAAAGAACAAAAATAACTCTAGAAATAAAATTATTACTACTGAAAGTAGAAAAAAAAATGTAGATTTAAATCTGTCCATCACTGTACAAAGGCAATAAATAATTCATAGTGTATATATAACCATCACTACCTAAAACACATAAAAACTCTAAAACTCACTCAAATAAAATAATAAATGCCCATTTATCTAATATATTATTTAATTATTAAAAAAAATAATCATCTACATTATTTAAAGTCACTTTCCAATTCTCCAAAATAGAACTGTTCATTTCCATGAAGTTTATGCACATATATCTCCAGTTAGTTAAAGGATAGAAAAAGTCATTTCATGTCTCTTACCATTAAAAGAGGAATAAAAGTCTCTACTATCATTCTACCTGAAAAGTACCTTTGATAAAGATATTAATAAAATGAACTTTAAATGGATTTTCATAAATTATGGTATGGATATAACTGATTCCCAAATACTTGAAGCATATTGTTACTAAAAAGTATTAGTTTAAAAATATGTAATATCAATCTGCTATAGTTTCATTACTTGCCTATAAAGTATTGCGGGAAGAACAGATGTCTTTTGTGTGCCTCCTTCTTTTTTACTTGGTTTTCTTTCCTTGGGTGCTCGCAAAATTGCCGGTATGTTCAACTTCTATTGATTTGAACAAATGCAGTTTATTTTGTTTTAAAGAAGAAATGCAAAGCAACGTTTTCCTCTCTATGCCACTCAAGTTAACTAAATATGTTAGGATTGTAAGGAGAAAATGTTTTTACCAACTATTACACTGGCAAAAAGGATTAAAATGAGTTTGTTTCAGTTACTTCCATTAGAAGCCTATAATTACATGCTTCTGTCAATTTTCAGTGAAACATTAAAATGCTATGAAAATTAAACTTCTACTTTAGCTTTAAAAAGTGAAAAACAAAGACAAGCATTTAAGAACATTTAATAAAAAACCACAAAGTACACTTGACAAAAAGAATATTGAAGACGTTTATTTTCAACATCCCAGCTACGTTGGTGCTCCACAGGTTAATTAGAAAAATTATCTTATTGGACCAAACTCTCAACAAAGAGAATGAGATTCTCTTCGGGTTTCTCCTAATCTGTAGTATGCTGGCTTCTCAGACAGCAACCATCTATCAAAGTCATTTCTCAGTGGCCCAGTGGGCTGGCATCTGTTCAACCAACTGGAAAAAAGTGTCATGCAAGCGGTACAAATGAATTCTACTTCTGTTCTGATTTTACACTTGAACAAGGAAATCTGTGAACGTCTGTTAAAAGTCATTTAATAACTGAAAAGCGCCCTTTAACAGGAGATTCTTAGGAGACAAACTTGAAAACCAAGCCAAAAGATAACATTAGCTTGGCAAACAAATAACAAGTTTGCATTCAACATTATCATCTCTAAATATAAAATATAAAACATCATCTTCCAAAAATCCATCAACGACCTATCACTAGGAACAAGGATCTGTTCTTCATAGGCGACTATTCACTCTCACCTTTTAAACTATTATTCATTATAATATAAACCACATATACCCAGCTCACAAAATAAGCATCTTCAAAGCTAGCATGAGACAATACATGTCAATATGTATTATTTCCTAAAATAATATTTCTACATTAATTGTATAATGAATTTGACTCTTTGTAAACCTCTGAAATGAGTACAATTAAAAACGTCTGTTCTTTGAAAATTGTCCTTCACAAACAAAGATTTCATAGTGAAAGGGCTAGTGAGTCTCTATCATCCTTAAAAATTATAACTAAAATTACCTGAATGAATTCTTAACTTATGAATTATACATACAGTACTAAAAAAAAAAAAACATTCAAAGAAATTCATTTGGCAATGATACTTCTTTCCAACATCAAGAACTTTAACAGGCTAAAAATGTTCAAGGGTAAAGTATTTTTTTTCTTAACTATGGTAATAGCTACACTTTAACACTAAAGTTTCAAAAACCATCTCTAACACAGCTCAACACCAAATCAACATGAAAATGAATCTCTCCAGTTTGCCTTTTAAATTTTACATCAAAAAAAAAATCTAAATATTTTACAAGAACAGAACAGAAAAAAATGTGACAGGGAATCTAAAACTGCTAAATTAGAGGAAATAAGAATGTGCTAGGAGTAACCCATGCTTCAAATCTTAGTTTTATCGCAGTGACAGGTAAATCAGAGCAAATGAAAAAATACTGGAAACAAGACAGCTGTTAAAAACCACCAAATTAAGCTGAAGTAACCAATGTTCTTGGTGTATTTCAGGCAGAAATCATTATCCCAGATGATTAGTTGGCCCTAATCAAACAGAATTCTTCATTTACCAAAGTGAAAGTATATCAGAGATCTGATCTTTGAAAATCATATAGGGAACAAGACTAGGAGATAGCAATTGGAAAGAAACTAACCTGCCCTGTGATTCTGCCTAGTAAGGCCCATATTCCTTGCCCTTCACTTCGAAGTTTTCCATTCAGGTTTTGTAGTTCTTCTAAAGATTCACATAGCTACAGGTAAATAATTCAAATTGGTAAATCATTAACATATGTAGTAAAATATGTAAAAATTTAAATAATTCATCAATAAATGTCCAAGAACATCTATATTTTTATTCTATATCGTTTTAATATATTCAAGTCAATACCACAAGCAATGAGGCTATCCAATTAGTTAAGAAGCACTGACAAGATGTTAGTATTTTATGTTAGTGGTTTTACTAATGATAATAATGATGCTTACGTTTATATATTGCTATAGTTTACTAAATAATTTCACTCACATTCTGCTAATGAATTCTTATGACTTTATCAAACACATTTCTACCACATCCCAATCAGAAAACAAAGATCACAGAATTTTTGTGACTTGGCCAAGATCATGGAACTGGCCAGAATCCTTAGGTCTTCTGAATCTACAGTGTGGCTAAGTATAAGAAATTTACTTCTTACTAATTTTTCATCACTTAAAATGTTATCTAACAATACAATACCAGTTTTATATGTTCATGATTCTTATTATGTAACATATTAGACATACCTTGCTTTTAAATAACCTTTCCTTTTGAGCATTCTCATCATTAGAATGAAGAGGTAGAATAAAAATTTTAACTGAGAGGCATTTTTTATTAGCCAAAAGTAACATTACATGTAATGGTTGGGTGTAGAGTCAGAGGAGAGAAAGAGCAATCGGGGATCTTTTTATGAACTATATAAATGTCTAACCAATGTACTGTATACTTGAAACTAATAATAAAATTTAATTTAAAAAAGCAGATACTTAAAAATATCCTGCCAGTATTCACCAACAAATCAAGATTTTCAGGGAGTAATTTCTTAAATGAATAAATAAAAATTTTTATATTTAATATCAGATTATACTATATTCAAACTTTACTATTAGGACCACAATGTTACGAGAGTATGACTGAGAGAAGAGAAAATGTAATGTACTAAACATTCCCTAAAAATAAACATTAAAGTTCCCCCCTAAAAAAAGTAACATTACAAAACAATTCAAGATAAAAATAGTAATTTAAAAATAAGTTTCTGACTTAGAAATAGGTCTATAGTATAGTGGTTAAGAATAAGGAATAAACAGAGACTTATGGACATGGGCTACAGACTAGCGGTTACCAGAGGTCAAGGGGTGGGGGAGCGGGGCGGGGGTAGACTGGTAAAGGGTGATAAATACATAATAGAATATACAGATGTCAAATTATAATGTATACCTGAAAATTATATAACCGATGTTACCCCAATGAACTTAATTTTTAAGAAGTTAAAAAAAAAAAGAATAAGGAATGGAGTCTGATTGCTTGGCCTGACTACCTCCATGAGTGTAGACAAATTACTTCACTTGTTTAGGACTAAGTTTCCTCCTCTGAAAATGGGAGCAATAAGCATAACCCACATCATAAAGCTGAAGTGAGAATTAAATGTATTAATACATGTAAAGTCCTCAAAATTGTGTGTGGCACATAGCAGGTACTCAGCTAAGTCAATTATTGATGATAACGAATATATAGGAGTTATAGGGAAGGGCCTAAAAACTCCATTAAGAATTTTAAAATGAAACATAAATAGAAATGCTATAACATCACAAAAGAATCATCAGTAAGATCTATTACATGTTGTTTGGTAACCAACTTACCTTATTATATTCCACATGAAGCTTTTCTTGTTCATTCTCTAATTTATCCTTTATATTCTTTTGTTCAGCCATATTTTCCTGAATTTGAATCATGCGCATATTTCTCTCTATTTAAATTAAATATTCAATTTTACTTTATTAGAAAATAAAAGCTAATATCCGAAATACACAAAGGAAGAGTCTAGCCACAGAGATGACCACATGGATAATCCACTGTTTAAAAACTTTAACTAAACGGGAAGCATGGAAGAGGAAATGCAGTTAGCATTAATATGATGGCTAAGTGGAGGGCCAGAGGAGGGAGGGAGCATTGGGGGGATTGTTTTATGAACATTATAAATGTCTAACCAATGCACTGCATACTTGAAACTAATTTAAATAAATAAATTTATTTATTTAAAAAAATGCTTTACAAGAACTCACAACTTATTAGGAAAATAAACATGCTTCTGCCTGATATATGTACATGGATAATAAATTTAAAATTGACAGTATAGCAAATATTTTCATTAGCAGTTTGTTCTCATTTGAAAACATGCACATATCAGTGTCTATACTGACCAAAATAATAATTCACAAAATCAGCAGTGAGAGCAGGTTGCTTATGCTTTCTCCTTCCATCCACACTAGAACTAGTATCTGAATTGTCCACTGGAAAGATGTCTGTACTGATCCCCATTAGTTCTGCTTTCCGCATCAGCTTACGAATGGCTGATGCACTGCTAGTGAGTGGTCTAGGCAATTTTTCCCTTGGAACCCAGGCCTGGGGCCTGGTGGATCGAGCTAGCTCTGCTTTGGCACGATATTGCTGAAGCCGGGCATTGATCCTTGCCTATATTAAAAAAAAAAAAAAAAAAGTATACAAATTTTAAAAGACATTAAAATGGAATATACTCCTTATGATTTTTACTTCCACGCTTAGACAAAGTAAAGATAACCGTAATTTCCTACATCAAGGCAAATTCTATCTATCCATGATATACTGTGTAAATTCTTGAGTTGCAATAAATTAGATCTACTCCTAGTAATAATTTTCTAATCTATAATTAGAATTGTAAGAAACTAATTTGATTAAGCTTAAGTTTCTTGTCTTAATAACTACAATAGTCTCAATAAATTTACTTAATTTACATAGAAATACATTTTAAATGATGGGAAAACTGATCAAATCTTTTGCATAAATTAACATTTGAACAGGCTGAAAAAGATGTGGTCAACATATTGCACTATTAGATTATTTCCTCTAAGCCACATTTTTCAGTGTATTTGGAAACATGCTTTATAAATGGCTGCTCTGTTGACTAGATGAGGAGCAATGTATTTAGCAACAAACTTTACTAACAACCTTAATGACAATCTACTTCCTAGATAACTAACCAAATTTCATAACTATATTTCACATGGTATTGGCAAACACACATAAGATCAGAAATATATAACCTTGAATTAAAAAAAAAAAATGAGTTTGGCATAAATTCCATACCTGCGCCTCTGGTGATAGTTGCTTCTCTCTCTCTTGTAAAGACATTTTACAATAAGATTGTAGAGCCAATAATTTTTTCTCTTCCACTTTCTGTCTAATCTATCTGCATGTTGCTTACAATAAGCAAAAAATGGATCTGCTATATCCTATACGAAAAAACAGGGTGGAAAAAAAGCAAAAATTTTTAATCCAAAAGGTCACATAAAACCTAACACAAGAGAAATTTTTAATAGTCTTCTACAGTGGTAGTTACTTCTAAAATAAATTACAAAAGTAATTCTTATACATAATGATAAAAACTGCTGCTTTAGAAACTTAATCCTGTACATCTGCTTCAACTTAATAATAATTTTTTCTATAAAAGGCCTTGCAGATTTTAAAATACTGAAATCAAATTTTGTGTATATATAATTATACTTGTATACCTAAATGTATTTCCATTTAAAATAAACAGGATTTCAATAACCTTAGGTACAAATCATCATTAAAGTTATGCGTTCATAGATTAATATCACAAAACAATATATTCAGAAACTACAGAACTAACCAACACAGATAAATGGGACATTCCATCTGGCTAGCAATGTATGGAAGATTCCACTCAGGACAAAAACAGATTAAGAAGGCCAGGCCCTGTCAATAAAGCACTTCATTTTGGGGAGCCCCTTTAATTCTTTATATTATCCTAAGACCTCAAATGAAAACACAGCTCTCTCATTGACATCTTTCATGGTAGTAGTCTAATGAGTATATATTTTATTCATAAAGAATAGGATACCAAAAAAAAAAGGAATTTATCAAAAACAGAAATAATCTGTAAATATGTAGCCTAAAAAAGTAATCTATAATGTTATTGCTAAAATGATAGGTAGTTCATTCTTTAGGTATGTCCCAAGGAGATAAGGTCCATATTGTTGGGTCTTTAAAAAAAAATTTATTAAAATATAGCTAACATAAAGTATTGCATTATTTCAAGAGTACGGCACAGTGATTAAACACATATACCTAAAGAAGTGATCACCATGATAGGATCCATATAGTTTTTATCTAATTTACATTTTAAAAAGTATCTTAGTAAGAAAGGATTTTACAACTCAAAGAGAAAGGATGACACTAAAAAAGAAACAAATAAGAACAGAAAAAGAAATAATAATAAAAAAAGAATCTAAGGTGTCCTTAACATAAAAAAAAAAAAAAAACAGCGCATGATGCAATTCTGTAGTGTGACGCCCATAGCTGTCATAGTACAGCACTGGGGATAAGATCACAGAATTTGGAAACACAGAAACCCAGATACAAATCTTGGCTCCACTATTAACTGATTTTGCAGCTTTAAACAAGCTGCTAAACATCTCTGAGCCTCTGTTAATTCATTAGTAAAATGAACTTAATAATAACTACTTCATATGGCTAAAAATTAAATATGAAAATGTAGGTAGGAGATTGCATTCAGATACACACACACAGCTGCTTCCTCAACGCCATGCTCTAAATCTTGGTGACAGAAGATGTTAAATGGAAATAAAGATTATATTGAACCTCAGTCAAATGGCCAGATATGAAGTATTATTCTAATGTTTTAAAATAGGAAAGGTTGGAATTGAGTTATCAGAAATGAGACTCATGGTTCCATAGGTGAATAAAGCATTAGGGCCAAGACTCTGACAGGAAAAAGACCAATCGTCCTTGGTCTAAAAGATATCTGAAAGGAGATAAGTCGCCCAAGTAATTTTTTTGTTTGTTTTAATTAATTAATTTGGGATTGGGGGACAATAAACCTAAATTCTAAGACTGGGATAACCAAGGGATTAATCTTGTTTAGAGAATGGAACATATATACCAAGCAATATTAACTATTGTAAAAACCACTGTCTTTTAATATCTATTCTCCCCTTTGTCTCCCGTTAATACTAGAACCCTCTTAGTTTTTACTTGATACTTTGGTACCCTTCTAGAAATGCTGTGACCTAGCGCCTCCCTGAAGCTAGAAATGGCCATATGAAAAGTTCTGGCCAATTAGATGTGTAAAATTTCTGGACCATGACCTTGAAAGAAAGCTGCCCACTCTTAACCTCTTCTTTCCTCCTTCCAATGGAGTGGAACCCGATCAAGGCAGTGATAAACCATCTCTGACCATGTGAGAAAGTACAACAGACTAAAAATATGATAAAACATCAAGAAGGTACCTTGTCCCTGGAACTAAACTTCCCTGAATATTAAATCAGTGTGGAGTCTTATATTAGAAAGAATTCAACTGCTCAGTTTAAGCTGCAAGTTATAAGGTTTTGTTAACCAGTGAAAACATTGTCCTAATTAATGTACTGGTTGCTTTGGGATATCCCTTCAACCTGCTTAAAGAAATGAGCTTTCAAGATCCTACTCCCACTGGAAATGGAACGGGAAAACCATTTTCATGCATACCACTATGTGCCAGGCACATCTGCATACTATCTCATCTATCTTTTAACACGTCATGTGAGATCGGTTCTTTACTGTAATATCAATTTTATGGATAGAAAACTGAAAACCAGAGAGGTTAAGGTGCTGACCCAAATCCAGAGCTAGTAAGATCTGTCTTTTTCAACTACTGCCTGACTGTTATCAGACACACTTAAGGAGGTTTCTAAATAGAGGTGACAAAAGCCAACTCTGGAGATTTGAATTCAGTAGGCATTAAGGCAATGGTTTTAAATGTGGAACAATACCAATAAACATAAATGAGCAAACGGGGGCTGAAAGATGTTAGAAAATTATAAGAGAAAAGTAAGTGACAGTGGGGGGAATAAATGATGGGGTAACTATGAGAACTTTAGGTCCATGGCAAACTGGAATGCCCCACCTAAAAGCAAGGTGTTCTTTTCATAATACTGTTCCTACTAACAAAACGTATGGCCAAATTTAGCCTGTGGCCTCTGGATTGCATGGTTTGGTCTAAAATTTTTAAAATTTTTTTTTCAAATAAAGCTCCTTGAGTAATATTGGCACAGCAGATCAGAGGAGCATAAACTGAAAGAAGACACTATTGGGAATCTTATATGATGAGAACCAAGTGGCACTTGTAAACAGTTTATTTTTAAGAAAACAGAGGTACTTTATTGGTATTTTAATGATAAAATTGAAGTGTTTATTGAAACCAGTAGAGCATAAATACTATAATGAGTTAGGAGTATATTTTATTTATCTTCTTAATTATAACACCATCAATATTCCTGTCCACCCCACCTCAGCCACCTAATTGTCATGACCGTACCTACATTCTGCACCCTCTCTATAATTTAACACCTAAAATATCATTCTCTGAGCATCATTTTTTATCCTTCCTGGTCACTCCCTCTGAGACTCAAAGAAGTTTTTAACACCATTTGCATCTCCAACATCCTGACTTTCTGCCTTCTGACTATTCTACAGCCCATGCACATAATGATTGCCCTTGCTACTTAATTATTCCATGGTCCATAGTTAATTACTTCTTGCATGGAACATCAACTCACTTGCTCCTCTCTTCCTTATTTAACTCCACTTGACAAAACCTGAAGTACAGGTAAATCTAACTCTTCTACTGTGCCTCTGCACCCAAGCAGCTGAACACATTCCCAAGTAGATTTACTCTCATTTTCATAGATAATTATTGAATAACTTGATCTCTCCCTCAAACCTTTAATTATCTCCTCACTATTCATGATTTGCAGATCCTGACCTTATTTGTTACTTATTTCACTAGAGAGGGTTGGAAAAGTAGAAAAAAAGCAACAAACTGAGACCTTTCCACATCTTCCAATCGCCACATACATCAACCTATGTTCATCCCTACCTATAATCCTCTGCCTAATCTCCCAATGGTCTACTTAAGGTTAATTCATTACTTTGTGATTTGGATCTCACTCCATCTTTCCTCTAGCAATTCTACATCTCTCCTGCATTTTTCTCTCTACTAAATCACTCCCTTCAGCATACTTAAGCATACAGTATACTAAATATATTAGTTATACTAAACATAAGCATACAGTATACTAAACAATATACTAAACATTAAAGATCTTCTGTGGACTCCCATATGCTGTTCCACTTCTAAGCTCCTCTTAAAAGGAAAAATCTAAAGGCCCATCTGTATTATCTATCTTCAATTCTATTCCACTCCCAAATTTTCATGACTACTACCAACTACTCCAGTAGCTCCTGTTAAGTGAAAAATAACCTTCATTTTGCTAAATCCAATGGTTATTTCTCAATCTTCTGTTCATTTGACATAATTGCTCACTCTCTCTTTGAAACATTTCTTTGAAGCACTCCACGGATACTACTCTCTCAGTTCCCTTTTACCTTATTAATTGCTGCTTGGTCTCCTTGGTAGAGTCCTCCTTACTTCCTCAACCTTGATGCTAAAGTAGCCCTATGGCTGTCACTAGGGCTCTTCTCATCTTAATCTGCTCTCATACGCAAGACAGTTCCATCTAGTCATCTCACCATAAATGCTATCCACATCCAGACAGCTCTCCATTTATATCAGTAGCCTTGGCTGCTTCCCTAAACTTCAGACTAGATAGATAGTAAACTACCTACTTGATGTTTCACTTAGATGTCTCACAGGCATCTTAAACTCAACATGTCCCATACTCCACCCTTTGTCCTGCAACAAATCAGCTCTTCCTGCAGTTTTCTCCTTCTCAGTAAACTGCAGCTCCATCCTACTAGAAGCTGAGATCAAAGAGAAGTCATCTTTGATTCTTCTTTCTACTATACTTTATAAACAATCTTAGGAAATACCTATAAAATCTATCATTACTCATTACTTATATTTTAAAAACTGTTGTAGTAACATTCCAAACTGGTCTCCTTATTTTCACCCTTGCCTCCTCGGTCTGTACGTGACACAATAATCAGAAGGCTCCTTTTAAAACTTATTTAGTTCATAGTACTCTATGCAAAACTCAAGGCTTTCCATCTCACTCAGTAAAAATACAATCTCTCTCCATGTTCTTCCAGGTCCTATGGAATGTGGCCTTCTGCTACCTCTATGACCTCTTTCCTCCCCTCTTACCAACCCCAGCTCCTAACTCTATACCAGCCATACCAGTCTCCTTGTTTACCCTTTAACCAAGCATGTTCCTACCCCAGAGTATCTGCATGTTCTGTTCCTACTGCCTGTAATGTTCTCCTCTCAAATGAAGATATGCTCCCTAACACTTTCCTTACATATTTTTCATAAAATGTCACCTCGTTAGAAAGCCCTTCTCTGATCTTTCCATATAAAATAGCGTTTTAGCCTACCTCCCTTATTTCCTAGATAATTTATCCTGCTTTATATTTTTTCATGCTACTGATAACAATATATTTTTAATCACTTTTTGACTATATGTCCTCTCCCTACCTGCCACTCAAATGTAAGCTACCTTAAGAGCAAAAGTTCTGTTTGGCCATCTTTATAGAGTCTATGACAATGCCTTATATATAGTAAGCCAATATATCTGTTAAATAAACATGTCGAATGAATGACAGTAAAATACACTAATCTGCAATCCTTAAATAGCTAAAGTAAGCAACAGATAGGTCGACTAGGTCCAACTTTCTGGTTCTTCCAGGGAACCTTCTTCTTTCTGTATTTACATCGCTGCTTGTCCATACCCGGCACTTGTGACATCTTCTAATGCCATCTTGTATGGGTGTTTGCTATCTAGCCCAACCTAGGTAAATACTGTGCCTTAAAGCTATTTTTATACTCCCTGATAGACTCCTCCATCCCAACTAGGTACTAAGGTAGACAGAACATGAATAAGGACTACTATGTTCATGTTCCTCAAATGCTTGCTGAATTATATTTCAGTCAGCCCTCAAATGCAGTGCTTTGCAGATATTTCATGATTAACTTGTTTATCATAGAGTTGCAGTTTATTTAAGAGTCTTATACTCAAATCTGAAGCTCCCAGATAAAGACCAGAAAAGAAAAACAATGAATTTGAGCAAGAATTCTTAATTTCTTATTCCTGTACTTAAAATTTCTAAGCTCTTTTACAGATAAAAATCTTAAATGCAAATTGTATGTCTAGATGCCTGGTGTCTAAATACAAAAAGAGAAAATAAGTTTGATAATGCATGATTTCTGAACCATAAACAAAACTATGTCTATAGCTGCTTAGTATTTTTTCCTATATAAACTGAATGTAACCAACTTAGCTACGTTGATATCCTGCACTGGGGTTCTATCTAAGAATCTTTATTCAATTTGAATACATGTGAGGGTGTATTTTTCCCATTTGGCATTATCACTTATTTTCCTCTAATTTTTATGAATTAAGTATTTTAACAATTCTTAAAACACTCATACATATTATATACAGAATATAATGGTCTAAAACCATGGTGAACTAAAGCTAAATTTACATTAAGTGTTTTCAAGTATTTAAATTGTATTTCTTAAAAAGTTATTGAAATATATATAGCAGTTTCTTTACACCTCACAAAAATATTATATTTATCTTTTATATAAAAATTAATACTGATTTAGCTAATGGCAAAATAAGACTTTTATCCAGGAAAGCAAAATTATCCACTGGCATGAGATTTTACAAAAGCGTAAGATAGACATTTCTTTCTGAAACAATAATAGGTATGACTCAATGATTATATAACATTTTTAAAGTATCTAATTCCACTTTTCATTTTTGACCGTGTCCTTAAAAAAAGTAAACCTATGTTAATTTATTTTGGAGCTGAAGCCTGTCTTATCCAACATCAATTTTACATATAAAAGTACTAATACTCTGCTCTGCATATATTTAAAAATTATCCATCTGCATCTATTATTATATTTTATATTTTCTTAAACTTACTTAGACCATTATAAATTCGCTATTTACCCAATAAATCCATCATGAATATACAGTAAGAATTACCAACAAACATTCAATTAACCTGCTCTTATAAAGAGCTTAAACAATCAATAAAACTTGACCTCAGGATTCCTTAACAGTCTTAAAAATTACTGAACACCCAAAAAGAGCTTACATATAAATATGTAAGTCATTTTTATTGACAGTTATCATATTGGAAATTAAAACTGAGAAATTTTTAAAATATGTATTTACTTATTTTAAAATAACAATAACCACATGACATGTCAACATGCATAACATAGTTATGAATAATGCAATAATTTACAAACAAAAAAAATTTAGTGAGAAGAGTGGAACTGTTTTACATTTTTACAAATCACTTTAGTGTCTAGATAACTGACATAAAAAAAGATACCTGGATTCTCAAAACTGTTTCCACATTCAATATGCTATATCATTATAGGTTATATAATCTCTTGATAGCTCCACTATCACTAATTAAAGAATTAAGAATTCTTTAACCTCACAGACCCCTTGAAAGAATTAATTTCATCAGATCTCACCATAACAGGATTTCCAAATGTCTGACTTGCTTTAAGACTGGAAAAAACTCATATATATTATTTATTCTTCAAGTTTTAGACCACTGATCTAGGCAAAGACTTTAAGAATAAACTTGTTAATTTATTTTATGAAGTAAACCTATTGTAGGATACAATGGAGTCATGAGAAGTCTTATGAACATGTTCACCAACTATAAGTTTAAGTAAACCTACCTCTTCTGCTGCTGCCTCTGAAAGCAGACCTTCCTTCTGAGCACAGGTCACATGGAAATATGCTCTGCACATCCCTGCATCACAGCTGATGCAAACCCCAGTTCTAGCAAAACGGGGGTCTTCACAGAAGCTACACTCCTATAACAGAATAACAGAAAAATGCTCAGAGTAAAAATATTTCCAGAACAAAGACAGCATTCTCATACAAAGTATCCACAAAGGACAAATAGTGAACCAATACTATTACAATACAAACAACCATAGGCAAGTCAAGAGTTTGTATGAAGAATAACAAAAGAAAAAATAAACAAATAGGACTAAACCAAACTAAAAAAGTTTTTGTACAGCAAAGGAAACCATCAACAAAACAAAAAGATGACCTACTGATTGGAAGAAAGGATTAACTTATGATATATCTGATAAGAGATTAATATCCAAAATATTTAAAGAACTCATATAACTGAACAACAAAAAATCGATCCAATTAAAAAGTGGAGTTCAGAAGACCTGAACAGATATTTCCCCAAAGAAGAAATAAAAACGATCAATAGACATATGAAAAGATGCTAAAGGTCACTAATCATCAGAGAAATGCAAATTAAAACCACAATGAGATATCACCTCACACCTGTCAGAATGGCTATTATCAATAAATCAAAGAATAACAAGTGTTGGTGAGGATCTAGAGAAAAAGGAATCCTTCTATGCTATTGGTGAGACTGAAAATTGGTACAGCCACAATGGAAAACCGTCTGGAGGTTTCTCAAAAAATTAAAAGTGGATCAATCTTCTAACCCAGCAATTGCACTTCTGAGTATTTACTCAAAGAAATCCAAAACAGTAATTCATAAAGATCTATGCACCCCTATGTTCATGGCAGCATAATTTATAATAGGCAAGATATGGAAGCATGCTCATCAACAGACGACTGGATAAAGAAGTTATGGTTCATATATAGAATGGAATATTATTCATCCATTTGAAATAATGAAATCCTACCATTTGCAATGACATGGATGGACCTAGAGGTTATTATTTATGCTGAAAAGAAAAATACCATATGATTTCACTTATATGCAGAATCTAAGGAACAAAAAGAACAAACTAATCAAAAACAGACTCACAAATATAGAGGACAATTTGGTGACAAACAGAGGGGAGAGGGGTTGGGGGGCTAGGAGAAAAGGGTGAAGGGTTAAAGAAGTACAAATTAGTAGTTGATAGATGGTCACGGGGATAGGGAGCATGGCATAGGAAATGCAGTTAGCATTAATGTATTGGCTAGGTGAAGCCAGAGGGGAGAAGGAGCAATTAGGGGGATCGTTTTATAAACTGTATGAATGTCTAACCAATGTAGTGTATACTTGAAACTAATAAGTTAAAATTTTCTTTAAAAGTTTATGAAAAAAGTAATTTTCTATGTGGTTCAAAAACCAAATTCCACTAATTTAATAATAATGATGATAGAAATATCTGAAGGCTTACCCATGCGCTAGGCACTATTCTAAGCACTTTACATATATTATCATTTAACACTACGCATTAATATATAAATGAGATACTCTAAGTATTAGCATTTTGTACATTAAAAATTTAGAAAACAGGTTAAGAAATCTGTTTGAAATAACACAAAAAATAATTGGGAAGCAGTCTACATACCAGGGTAACATTTTACAGTCCATGCTCTTAACCATTAAGCTACACTGATTTGAACCACTTAATACTGCATGGAAAAATATATTAAAAGCCAGAGAAAATTCACCAAAAGATATAGGCATTACAACAAAAGAAATCATTCATTTTTAGCATATCTTTAAGAGAAAAATAATCATAAGTAAATAATTTGGTGAAATCAGTAGTGACGCAATATAGCCAATTATTTCTGTACACAAAGGGAAAAACTGTAAAACTAAAAGTATACATTGCTTAAATTACTCCAAATTCCCCCAAAATTTACTTTTTTAGTCTTTTAACTATCTTAACCACAGAGAGAAAGAAATCTAGTCTCAAAATATAAACTGCTCTGGTAATAGGAATCTTCATAAAAGAAACACTGCTAAATTGTAGAAGACTGCCAGTACAAATTTAATAATTAAATTTAAATAGACTGCAAGTACTCTTTAATAAATATATTCTAAGTAAATTAATATGAGGGAAACATATAAAGGGGAAAATACAAAAGTTTCATTAAAGGATAAAAATATCATTACAATATTGTAAATAGCTGGTGACTACCTACTAGGTAGACATCAGTAGGACTGTCAAATCAGCAATGAATGAAAACAGCAAGAACAGGACTCTGCTTATTGATGTGAAAATACTCCCAAATCCTAACTCTACTGCCTACATAAGGGTCTTTGTCCAATAACAGTAGAATGTGTATGCTATAAAATACCAACAAATAGTAATCTAAAGATGAGACCTAAAAAGAGAGAGAATAGAAAGGAGGTAAGGAAAGAAAAGAAGAAATTAAATTATCCTAAGGATGTCAATACTATGAACAGAACCAAGTTGTTTAGTATACTTCCTTGAGTAATTTAATGTAATATGATGAAATTGAACAGGGATTTCAGGTGAATACAAAGAAAAATTTTCTAACAATAAACCTAACAAAGAAAATAGAATCCTCTTCAATTGCCTGATTCAAAATGCTAGGGAACTAAGCAACTGAGAACACAGGGGAGAAAGTAATCAAGATCAGGAAATGGGTAGCACAACGTGGTCTAAAAAAGCTGTCCCAGTCATAATTACAACACCATGTTTGATTTTGCAGATAAGCTAGAGGGTATATAATTTTTTACTCCATTTCCCAGTAACACTTCAAAACAAAATCTGGTTATAATGAAAAATCATCTGACAATTGCACATTAAATGCTCTTCTTTTCAGTCTAGAGGTCACTGCTGGCTTCAGTTACATCAAGTAACATCTAGTTACTGTTTTTTTAATTGCTTCTAGATTTATTTTTATAATAATGTGTGCCTATTGAAAATGGCAAGCTAGTCCGAGGTTCTGTGCTTATGAATTATGAAACTATTATCAAAAAAGTAGTAACTTCCACTTCCAATAAAGCTGGACTAGATAATTTGTTCTAAAGCCACTCAACTAGAAAATGTGGACAAAAATTTTTAAACTATATCTTAAAGGTATCAAAGAAGGAATAAGACAGTGTAGAATTACCTGAGGACCAAGAGAGTAAGTTCAGTGCTTGGGCCAGCTTTTCTCCCTGAGAACTCTAGCTAATTCTGGAGAGTGAAGCTACATGCAGTTTAACGGAAATTGCACAAATTAAAGGACATGACTATTGGAGCGCGAGAGGAGGGGGAGGCATGGGGATAGCGCAGAGCCCAAGGAGGATATTCGGCATATAAGAGCAGAAACTGTCAAATTTCTAAATTTTCAGTATCGGAATTTTCCAGCAACCTTTAAGTTCCCTACCCCACCTTTAATATGTTATTGATGCTTTTCAAGGATCTTCCGTCCCAATTTCCCCATAAAAGAGAATATATCAGTGTCCAACTAGTTCTAGTATTCCAGAAATATTTGTAGTATTATATACCGAAGTTTAAATTAATAAGTGGGTGTTTTTATCACTTATAATTTTAAATCTCAATCAATTAAAACCAATTTATAAACTATCAAGGCTGAGAATCATTTGCTCAGCAGGTTATGTAGTCATAAAGATAAAACTAGTCCTTTAAACCTGAGTAAAATAACAGGTGCTTCCTGTACTCTTCTTCATAATTTTGACAAATTCCATTTCAAAAGTAAAGTCAGAAATTAGGTTTGTATTTGATTCGACTGATTAAAAATAAGGATTTGGTCTGATACACTAGACAGTGTGTTAAACGCCAGAAAAACAGCAGTAGTATTAATTACTACTAGACCTCACAGGTTATTCTAAATTAAAATATATGGAAGAACTTATACATGCTTGGCTTTCTGAGAAAATTAATATCAATAATAAATGATTTGGTGCTAACTGCTGTGTGAATAGCATGATTACTAACAAGCATTTCTGTATCAATAATATTAATAAAAAGTCATGGACATTAATAAGTAAAAACTTTCTCTTTAAACAACCAAAAACACTTTGTCTCACCTTGGCACCATATTTGGAATAGTTCATTTCTGTTAGTGTTACTGGTCGTAATTTGTCAATATCTCCAAAGGCTACTCCAGGAACATACAGGGCACAAACAATGTGAACCCATCTATAAGGGAAAAAAAGATATGATTTTGCTATCAATACACTTTCTAAAATGTCCACATGGGAAACAGACATAAAATACGTGCCATCTCAAGTGTCTACTAGAAGAATCCTAGAGTCAGATATCAAAACCTCAGACACACCAACGAACAGAATGGAACAGATACAGATGACATCAGTTACGAAAGAAGGACTGCAATAAGAACTACTTTCCCAGCAGCTTAGCTAGAACTGAGAGTTAACAACAGTAATTGCTTGAACTTAAAATTCACTGCACTTTGCACTCATCTGTTATTCTTAAATATTTGCACAAAATCATTATTCAAATGAAACGAAACATCATTTTCATATGCATGAAAAGGTATTCACATTCATTATTTTAAGTGCTTTGAGAATTAAGGATCCTAATTTAAGAACTATGAAGTTACTTTGCAGTAATTAGGTAAAATTGCTCTTTCTTGTTATTTCTTTTCTAAAAGCTGTTGGATAATTTTTAATGACATATTTTAGAACAACTTTCGGTATGCATCTTGACTTTCTTCTCAGGTTAAACTGATTGCTAGAAATCTGTACAGAATAGTTATAAGCATATATGGAAGTCATACTTCACTCAATTCATCTGTTTACCATACAACCTATGTATTAAAACTTATATTCCTCACATACTAATTTTTCTAAGACTGAATGATTCTGTAACACTAAACAAAGAATGCTCAAAGTTTCAATACACTAAAAATAAATAATAAATGGGAGTTTATTTAATTCTATGTTTTGAAAACTGCTCTGAACCTTTTTTAACATAGGCACCATTTCTGTTTGCTTACAACCAAACTATGGATCACTGGATTTTGAAATTTAAACCGACCTGTATCACTTCTGAAGAAAGAGGGTAAAAATGAGATAATAAATCTCTCTTAACCTTGTGACTATATCAACAACAAATTCTGCCTTATCACAGCTTACAAAGCTATGGTTGCTACATGGTTCTTTTTTTGTGATGCACTATGAGTTTTAAAGAAATAAGACTAAGAATCATTTTTAGAGGTACTGGGGAAAATAGTTACAAATCTTTAAAATTGCATCTTTTATTGGAAGAAAATCCAAGGTTTTGAGATTTTTCTTGAAAGAATGTTTTCTTCAAACAATATCAGTTGCTCCACGTCTCTTCTTCCGACATGCAAGATAAACATCTTCAACAAGCAGCTGCTTTCTCAATTTAATTTGCTCAGTTTTTTCATGCTCCACTGGCGTATTAAATGCCGCTGTACTCTGTAGGAGTTTATCTTTAATAAACCCAACAGCTGGCTGCTTCCTTCATACTGACCTTCTTAAAATGTTTTAGTACAAGTCACACAAGTACTACTGACTTAGTAGTACTTTAGTGTGATTGGCACACAAGCGTATCCTTTCCCCCAACCACTCATGACAGAATGCCAACTTGAATCTTTATTAAAATATATTTCAAACAGCTGAGACAATTTTGGTCCTTATTAATACCTGCTGTAAATAGATTTTTGTTCATCTGTTTAACTGCACAGACTTTAGAACTTTGTAACTAAGACAAATCGAGAAATCAAAAAGGAATAATCATCCTTGTTACTTTACCATACATTTTGCTTGGAGCTATGATGACAGATGTTGATTGGGGAAAGATGCAGAAAACAAGCACCACGTAAAACCACCAAAAAACAGAGTCAGAATTGTCATTCTAGCATAGAAACTACTAATAGATTCTTTTAAAATCACATATTTTAATAAAGCAAACTAAGAATACTTCTCGAAAGACTCATTTCGGATGGTAACAATATTAATCAATCAAATTAGATATTGAAATGCTTTGTACTGGTAGTGCCGTTACAACATGTAAAGCAAATTCACTTTATGTTATTTTCAGTTATTAAGTACCTACTTGGAACACAGCACCACACAGGCAGTTTGGAAGTTATATTGAAGTGTCTGATATTTCCCATAATTGGGTTTATAAGACCACTTAAACACGGTAAAATACTCTAAGAAATTAAATAAAAATTTAATGACATGCATGTAACTGATGGTTTTCTCACATTAAATCACATAATTCTCTATGTGGAACTGGAGGCTCCCATCAGAAACTGGGGGGGAAAGTCTAATTAGCCCATGTGATGGAAGTCAATTTCAAAACCTATTTTGTCCTTTCCATACATTGTTCTTTCTTTTCCCATTTCCATGTGAAGCTAGAATTCTAAATGGCTTGTCAAATCTTCTTGACTTTTTTTGCCTTCAATCAAGCTAGTTTACACCCTTCAAACTATGTCAGGACCTATAATTTCCACTATAGCCTATAGGTGAGTATGAACATCAATGCAAATAAAATGTTCAAATAGTACAAAAGACCTTTTGCCAGGCTGCACAATCAAAGGGAAGTGTCTATATGTCTAAATCCACCAGTAGATAAAAATCTCTCTCAGTAAATCTAAATGTTAAAGAGGCCTTCCTTTTCTTCATTCAGAACATTTACAAGTTGCTTTGTGAACTGTGAACATGAAGAGAAAGCTTTACGTTAGTTTTTCAATAGAACTTTAAAATTATTAACAAGAAAAAGAGGTAAAAAAAAAAAAATTATCCTCCCTGGAAAGAAGTTCTGTGTTTTCTAAAGTTGCTTTTCTTATTCACTGCAATTTACTACCATAAACTTCAACTCTCAGAACTAAAGAGTTACCAGAAAAAATGTATGCCGCTGGTATTCAATGATTACCTTAAATAAGTAAATAGTTCTATATTTTTAATGAGAAAGCACTAGTAGTAGCAGTAGAAGTTAAGGAGACATTCACTGAGCACTTACTATGTTCCAGAAACTATAATTGTTTCATATGAATCATCTCATTATAGTCTTCTCAAAAGTGCTAAGGAAACAGGTTTAAAAGGTTAAATCATTTGCCTAAAATCACAGTTAGTAAGGAAAGACCAGAATCCAAATACGGGCAGTTCAACTTGAAAGCACACACTTTAAATGCTGTACCAAAGTCCCTAATTCTAGGCTAAAGTCAACCCAAATATAAAATAACGCCCATGTCTATGATACAGACCACGGAGTCATGTCAACACATCAAATTATTTGTTACATATTTCTTTTCTTTTCTTTTTTGGATGAGCAATGAGGAAAAAGAGGCAAGAAGTTTAGCCATTTTTCCTAAACATCAACACCCAAGGTTTTCCAAGAGTCCATGACAGAGTCTATGCTATCCCAACAATCCTATATGGCAACATTTCTTACAAGGGCATGTATTGACTGAGGCAAAAATAAGGAAAAGAAAAAATAATTTTTACTTTACCAAAGTAATATTGGTTAAATTTTGAATCCTAAGGATAGGATAAAATGTATCCTATCCTTTTCAATGTTAAAACATGGAAAATGATGGTGATAATTTGAATAGGTTTTTTTGGTTGCTGTTCTTAAAATATCAAACATGTTTGATAAAAATACTAAAATATCTTTATGTGGAAAAAAAGCTGAGCACTCCCTCTTACGGTAGGGGGTGGGGGTTAGAGTGGGAGGTGGTATGTAACAAAGGTTAGGAACTACTCTTATATTTCAGTTATCCATATCCCAGATGGTAGTTTCCTGGGGGAAAAAAAAAAAAAAACATTAAAGATGTCAACACTATGATGATGACAACTGCTCAGATGTGATAATAAAGATGAGTGTGAACACAACAGTAAAAACAACATGGGTCTTCATGCCAATTAACAATTTATTACCTCCCAGCTCCAAATCCACCTTTCCATGTCTGCTCTGTAGTAATGAATAGAAGCCCTTCAGCATTTCCACTTTATAGTGAGCATGATATTAAGCTTTCTTTGAGAGTAGAAGAGGGTACTACAGGAGGAAAGGGCTTTTCAGCAGGGATGACAGGACATCTGCCAGTGCCTGCCCCAGACATATGCGCTATCCCCAGTGACCTCACAAGCCTTGCAAGAAAAGTGGCCTGGAGATCACTTTTCTGTCGCCCTGCAACACAGAACCAAATATTCCAGGCTTTATACCAATGCCCCAGCTCCCCCTACAATCTGTGCTCAGCCACTTGCCAAGAACCACAGATCTGTTCTGGCCCAGGCAAAACGGCAACTTCTCTGCCATCTTGTAGCTGCAACTACCCCTTCTCCAACAAGCTCTGGACCCCAGCCTGTGGGAAAGGGTCACCTTACACAGTCTGTCATTCCCTGGATACTCTCCCTTCAACCCTAGAGTATCCTTTAGAGATCTTTTATATCCTTGGTTACTCTTTTATCATAGCTTAGTAACTTCTTAAATTAAACTTCCCTTTTTAAATCACTACATGGGTTCTGTCTCCTGATAGACTCCTGAAGTCAAATAGATATGGGTTCAAACTTGACTGTATCAGCTTACAGTCTTGAGAAAACTGAAATTACTTAAATGATCTAAGCCTCAGGTACTATACCTATAAAATGGGAAACTTTATCACTTGTCTTATAATAGGATTAATATTAGGATCAAATGGGATTATGATTATTAAGGCAAATGTTGGTACTCAATGGTCTTTCCTCCTCCCTGCTCTGATCTGTAGCCTATTGTCCATTTACTCTATGCCAGAAGATATAAAAAACAATCAAATGAAATGGTGTAAATCAGAAAAATCAGAGTAGAGGAATAGAGTAGTCAGAATCAACACATTATAAAGCAGGCATATTAACCCAGTAAAATTATGACATCACCTTCCAGCATCTGTCTCCTTGAAAATTCCATCCTGATTAGGACAGAGTTCACAGCTGGGGGAAACACCACATTTACAGGCATCGCAAAACCAAGGTTCAGTGGAGTTTTCAGAAGCCGAACTCATAATAGAGTCACTCTCTCCATCAACTCCATAGCAACCTAAACAAATAAAAAGAAAGTATAATTAAACAATTTATTTTTTAAACACATTTATAAAATCACAAAAGAAAAAGAGAAGGGAAGAGAAGTACAGAAAAATTCTGAAAAATAGATTATATAATGATACTAGCATCAAAACACAAAGATGAAATCATTTTATAAAAAATACCTTTTCACCTACAATAATATATACAATAAAATAAATGCCTTTTAAAATAGCTCTAGACCTACTGGAAAAGCATTACAGGAGGGAGAAAATTATAGTTCATTAATTTTTTTAATTCGAAAAAATACTTAAATATGAGTTTCACTAAAAAAAAAACAGAGTGAGTCTAGGAATTATCGATTAGTAAATATTTATTGAACTCCTTTTGTACTGACCAGTAAAATACATATAAAAGACCACAACCATGCAAAACAAACATATAAACATAGAGCCTTGATTTAATTTTGGAGATGGCAGATTAACAGGCAAACTCATACAACCAAAAGTTCAAAGTAAGAATTACTAAAAGGAAAATACAGAAATATGCGGGAGTGCGCGCGCGCGCGCACACACACACACACACACACACACACACACACGGGGACTACAGAACAGTTTGACAGAACAGTTTGAACAGTTTAGACTAGAGTCAGACATGCTAAGTTCCATTCACAAATGGGCCAACTCTAGCTATATGAGGTATTTGTTCTTTTTAAACATCTATGATTCTATCTTCTGTAAAAATTTATTCATAACTAAAATGAACAAAAACAAGAGATTACTCTCTTTTCTTCTTCTTATTCACCAATAACTTGTATTCTGAAAGGAGTCAGTTAAATCACTGATAAAAATTTATAAAGATCCTATGAACATATCAAACAGAGATTATTTAAGCATGAGCCTTTACATTTTAGAGTAAGACATTATATATACTTCAACTACCTTCCAAGTATCAAAAGCAGAAAGTTCCCTCATAACTCAAATATACATGTTTGGAATCATATAGAATTTATTTAAAGAGAATTTTTGTAAGCTTATTTGAACCAAAACTGACAACAACTGCCAAAATCTCAAATGCTCCTGTATAAATATTTAAGTTATTATGTGGGCTTTCAGATCTGTCTAAAAGTTTTATAAAATGAAAAAGATTTTCCCTAGTTTTGAGCTTAAAAAACTAGATTAGATGTCAAAGATGTAAGCCAATAGGAAATTCAGGCAGGATATCAATGTCAACATGTTGTTAAGATCAATTCTCATCATTAAAATTCCTATAACTCAATTTTGGCTATAAACTCAGTGTTGATAAAGATCTCAGTGCCTGACAAACCAACCAAACTCACTAAAAATGATGTCACATCTATTATGAGTTAATTGTTTCTCAGTCTAAAGATATAACAAATGTATTGGCACCAACAAAGTACTTATAATCATGGAATCCAATAAAGGGGAATTGAAAAGTGAGAGAGAATTTCACCCAAACTTCAAAAAACTATGTTGCACTATGATGAGTTATAATAAAGAGCATTTCACCTAAAAATTTTCTTTTTGCTAAATAGTGCTAGACATAAACCAATTTTAATATAATCCAATTTCTCTTACTCTGGAAAGGAAGACATGGCCCTCATGTTAAACATTCTTCAGAGAAACAATTTAACGCATATATAGTAGTAAAAAAGATCACAAATTAATTCTAATCCAGATGTATTCCCTTTTCATCTTTAGGCTTGGGCATTTTTTTGATCCTCCTAAGACTTCTTTATTACCTCTCAAGATAGGTAGCTTCTATAGACACCAAATATCAACCATCCCAGGATACTAGTGACCAGGTTTATACTAGAGTAGTCTTAGTGCCAAGTTCTAAGGGGCACCCACAGTAACCTCCAATAAACTGGAGACATTAGAAAAACCACTATGAGAAAAACCACATATGTAAGTGACAATCATCTCTGAAAAGTTTTCACCACTTAGTTAAGTGTGTGTGTCTGTGTGTGTGTGTGTGTCCATATAAGGGTATGTGATTATCTGAACTGGCTATACACTAAACAGACACAACAGCAGCCTTACTTGGACAGTGCCTTCTTACATTCACCAGACACCCAAATTAAGAATAAATAAATAAATAACTACATAAGTAAATACAGACGCAAACAAATCACTCAAAGAAAAAGTACATACAACTAGTAAATAATTTGAGGTTACGTTAATTTACTAGATGTCATTTAATAGGTCAACAGTCATATGTATTTTAGTCATATAAAACACTCAATACAGATTATAATTAAAACAGCCTAGTAGGCAGAAAACTAAGTTGATTTGCAGCTATGACTTACATAAGCTGCCTGAAACAAATCCAATAAATATTGTCATCTCATGCTATTTAAAGGCTTATAGTGAAACTTAATATAATGTAAAAGTCATAAAAAAGAATGCCAAAGAAAAGATTTTAAAGGAGCTAGACTGTGGTATAAAAGATAAGCAAAGTAATCAAAACTCATTAATTTCTTTAAAATAATTAAATTGTGGTTGGTAATCATCACCTTCATCACTTTTGTTCAGCTATATACTTTTAAAATGATAAATTACAAAATTAAAAGGAAATACAATTTTCTTCTTGGGAGCAGTTATTATTGATTGTCACCAATAAAAGAAATTTTTTTATAAATGCAACAGTAAGCAAAATATTGTATTCAGAGAAAAATCATAAAACAAAACAAAAAGTCAATCTGTTTTCTCAAATGGTTATGCATTAACAAGGAAAAAAAATCTATTTTCTTTAAAAAATAATGTTCCATTGAAGCAAATTCTTTCATCTGTATTCACGCAAAGGAGGCAAGCAATTACCAGCATAATAAAGCCCCCAAGGGGCTATCCATTTTATTCATTTCATTCACCAAAATCAAGGTAAATCACAGCAGTTCACTTTTTTAGAATAAAGCAAAATTTCAATTCTATTTTTAAAGAGATACTACACATATAGCAAACATCCAAAAAGAGATTTAACCACCTAGGAACAATCTCAAGAATGATTTCTGAGCTCCTCTCCTAGAAAATTTCTACTTTGTAACCTAGGAGATTAGTATTGTGCAAGCTCAAAGAATGACCAGCAAGCAGATAAGTATTTCTTCTTTAGCTTTACTGACCCTGAAAAATAACCCACACTGTGTAATCACCTTTATAGAAATTTCTCCTTGCCTTTCACTGCCACTTTTCCCATATTTCTTTGCAATACCTGTTGAGTTTACTCAGCTATGGATAGACCAAAGTTCTAACACTTTATAACCACTCTAATCTTTTAATTAATGGCTAAATACATTTTTAAATCTTTTTCTTTCTTCCATAAGAAACAAAATTTAAATTACCATAAAATTTAAATTACCATAACTATGAGTAGACCAGGCAAAAAGTGCTTTTTCAATATGATTATGGAAATAAGAGTTTTTATATAGGTAAACATATAAAATAAAAAATTATTGACATATAAAATCCATTTCATATGGATTGACCATAATTTCAAATTAGTAAACAAAAAACATGTTTCTATGGCTATCTATTTAGGATTAACCTGTAAGAAACACATGCAACCCACACAAATCATATTTAAGAAAAAATAATATAAAATGTGTTTACAATTGTTTTGAATTATACAAGGGTAAGTATAGTCCAAAAAAGTGGAAATTTTCCACATTCAACTTGTCATGAGGGACCAGAAGTCCAGTAGTCTCTAACCTCTGGCTATGTAACTGGACAGACTGCATCTCTGAGACTGAGTTACCTCATCTATGATATATATTTAATTGTATCTATCCTAATTATTTCTCAGTATAGAAAGGAAGAAAAAAAGGAATCCAAAAGTTGCATTTAAAAACTTAAAAACACTTGTTCTGTATTTAACATCCTAAAGTTAGACCTCTGATTACAAAATCCATTAAGATCTTAACAAGTAATATTGTTATTTATGAGTAGAAAAAAATTTACAACATGCATGATACCTGTCAGAAATATATCTTAAGCATAAATGAACAAAATGTCTTCTGACTTATAAATTCCAAATGGTTATAACTTGAACATACTTTACTACCCAGTAAACACTCATGAGGATATGTACATTACACTATGACATAAAAATGGTCTAGGGCTAGGCTAACAGCAGAATGAAAAAATAAACTAGGAGAAAATATTTTTTTAGTAGACCTGATCTGATTTAATGCATAGCAACTACATTTAAGGGTAACTGCTGGCAAGTGCACTACCTAATGCTCTGTCATATACTCTGACACATATCTGACATTTTTCTTTAGACACAGTGCAATCAGTATAGCAAAATAACTGACATCACAGTCAGGGGTACCCTACCATTACAAGATTTTGTCACAAAGGTGTTTATACTAAGTGACAGTATGAAACCTTTTGATTTCAAAGAGAAGAGATTTATCTACATTTAGATGAAGTCCGATGAAAAGTAATTAGACAATCGTACATTTAAAAAGCAACATTTGGAGTACTATCTTTTAGCAAAACCTCAACTTAAAAGTCTCTCTTAATTATGATTACTTAAGGAGTATGAAGGAAGAAAAAAGGAGGAGGAGGAGGAAAGAAAAGATAAATGAAGTACACCAAAACACCAACTCTGGCTGTCTGGGTATTAAGACTCAGAATGTTATTTCTATCTTTGTTCTGTACTTCCAACATTTTATTTAACATTCATGCATTACCTTACGATGGGTAAATAGTTTCCTCTAAAATAAAGCATTCAAGGGAGTTCATGTTTAACCATGAGATGTTCAAGGGAAAGTTGCATGGCTGAATTACAATATGAAAGTGTGCCATTTAGGTACTTAAATTTTTAAAAAGCAAACAAACCATATTAACACTAGCTTCCTATCACACTTTATAAAATTTCCCTTTCTCTGAATTAATTTTAGGTGAAAATTCATTTGGGGACTTAAAAAGTATTAGAGAAAGATCTACAGATATGACAATGTAAAAATGAACATTCTAAACAATGAAAAACACCACAAAGTTAAAAGGTACAGGACTAGATAGAAAAAAACATTGGCAAGGATAGAAAATAACTGTAACACAAACAGCAGGCAAAGGATTAACATTTAAAAAGAAGTTGAATAAGTCAATGAGAAAAAGACCAGTAAAACCTATTAATAAATGAGACAGGAAATGTATACCAAATAACAGAAAATAAAATGTAAATGGCCTATTGGGGTAAGTCATCACAAGTCTGACCCCAGAGACAGACCTGGGCAACTGAAGGCTCCCCAGTCCCTCCCCTGTACTTGGAATACGCGCTCCACTTGCCTTCCTCAGCTAGAAGCTGCCCGAAGACACAGCCTCGAGCTAGAAATGTGCTGATGAGACTACCTGCACTGGGTATGTGACTGTACCTGTTAGGGCCTCCAGTGTACATGACTGACCCCAGTTAAGGCTTCTATATAAACTTTTAAGATTCTAGCAGGCAAGTGCAGAAACCTAGTTATCTTGCAGCCGCCCAAGGGAAGGCTTCCCCCCTGCCCTCCAAGGGGAAGGGGCCAGTTTCAGATTTCACCTGGAGTCCCATGGTTCTCCTTACCTCACTGCTCAGCCATGTGTTCTCCATTTCCACTGAAGTGCTAGGAATTTACCACTCTCTAGAGAGTACATTCAATCTCACAGCTTTAAATAATGTCTGTAGGATGATGAGTTCCAAATTTATATTTCTAGTCCCGATATCTTACCTACACTCTGGACAGTTTAAGATAAAACTTACGCTATCTACCTCAAAACTATTTCCTTCTTGGGTCACTATAATGGTCTCCCTGATTCCTACCTTAGACCCCACCTCAGTCTATTCTCAAACCAACAGTCTGAGTGATCCTTCCAGAATATAAATCAAATTAAATTAATCCTCTGATCAAAACTCACATATGTCTTCCTATATCCATCACAGTAAAAGCCTCACCTGTTTGCCCCAATCTCTACCCCACCACTAAACCAGCTGGCTCACTCAGTTTTAGCCATACTAATCTCTGTGCCATTATACAAACACTCCAAGCATGTTCTCACTTCAAGATCTTTACACTCATTGGTCCCTCTTCCTAAAGTGCTCTTTCTAAAAACATCATATGACTTCTCCCTTGCATCCTTCAGGTAACTGCTCAAATACTACCTTATCAGAGAGAGTTTTCTTTATCACCTTTTATAAACTTATCCACTCAACCACCCCCACTCTTAGCATTCCCAATGCTCCTTGTCATGCTTTATTTTCCTCCATTGTCCAGGTCACCATGTGTACATATTTATTTATTGTTTTATTATTTCATTGCCTGTCTCTCTTACCAAACATTAAGCTTCATGAGGTCAGAAATTTCTATATTGTTCATTTTATATGCCTAAAACCTACCAAATACTTAGCACATAGAAAGTACTCAACGAATCTCAATCAAGTGATCAAAGTAACATCAACCAGCAACTGGACAAATAAATATATTATGCTTCCAATGTGATACACTGAGAACCCAACATAACTTCGGTGACATTCCTGCCAAAAGCACATAACCTCCTGAGCCTAATCACGAGAAAACTAAGAAAACCCCAATATAAAAGACATTCTGTAGAAAAACTGGCCTCTATTCTTCAAAAATGCTCATATCATGAAACATAGACTCAGTATCTGTTCTATATTAAAGGTGACTAAACATTCAGTGTCATGACAACTGGATCCGGTGCATAATCCTGAATTTAATTTGCTAGAGTTTATATTATTGGGATAATTGGTAAAATGTGAATACAGTTGATAGATTGCATAACAATATTCTATCAGTGCTGATTTCCTGACTTTGATAATTATGTGGTTATGTACGAGAATGCCCTTTTTCTTAAAAATATACACTGCGGTATTTAGGGATAGAGGGGGTTTACTCTGATAGAGGTCAGATAAAAACTATTATATGAGAAGATAAAACAAATATAGTAAAATATTACCAACTGGGAAATCGGAGTGAAGAGTATAAAGGAATTCTTTGAATTACGCCTATAACTTTTTTGTAAATCCAAAATTATGTCAAAATAAAAATTTATAAGTAAAAAAAATTAAGTAACAAAAAAGGTTCAAAAATTATAATCAGAAAAAATACTTTCAATATATTACAAAGACTCTTATTTTAGATTTTAAAAGATGATCTCTATAAATTCTCCTTTCAAGTTCAAAATTAAAAATAACTATGAAATAAGAAACTAGAGTATATATTTTTAAATACTGTATGACATTCTGCTAGACTAACATACTAGACTTTTTCTACATCTAAATTTCATTTTAAAACTAGAAATAATGCCATGAAAAAAAAAAAACATAACTCTGACCATCAAATAAACTGTGGTTATGACATAATAACATTTCTATTTTAATTTTTAAAAACATTTTGGAGGGAGGTTGAGGAGGGTAAAGGAAGTCAAATATATGTTGATGAAAGGATACTGAACTTTGGGTGATGAGTTCACAATGCAATATACAGATGATGTATTATAACATGACACACTTGAAATTTATATAATCTTATTAATGAACGTCACTCCAATAAATTTAGTTTTAAAAGTGTTTTTTAAAAAACCTTTATTTTCTTAGGTGAGTCAACCCTTGGTTGACCTCACAGATTGCAAGGACCTTGTCAATTTACAATCCCTTATTTTTTTATTTTTTACTTCTACAGCACCTCGTCTTCCTAGGTGGTTTCCCATTCAAGTACTAACCAGGCCTGACCCTGTTTAGCTTGAGATCAGACGGGATCGGCCTCGTTCAGGGTAGCATGCCCGTAGATTTTAAAATTAACATAATCTGAAAAATAACACCCATCATACTTTAAGGATTCAGTATCTACTGAGACATCATGAAATATTATAGAAAAATCCTGGAATATTACAAATGTAAAAAGGTTGATTTACTTATGCAAACGCAGTGTCAATCAGCCATTTCAAAAAAGGAGACAAAATAAAGCAAAATTACCTTCATGGACTGTAATGCCACAATTGTCACACTGAATTATTTCATCGGCATCTTCGCTATTATCTCCAAGACAAACACAGCAAATCAGAATATGGTCCATTTTTTGAGAACTCCAGTTTTGACTCTTCTCAAGAATCAGCGAGTCCTAATATTAAAATATATCAGAAAACCACATATTTAAATTAGAAAGTAATTTTACTAAATAAAATTCTCTATTTTATGCATTTCCAAAATTATGCTGCATTCCCCATTCTGTTAGTAATTTCAGAGTATGCTATATCTGGGAAGTACACCTTTGTCAAAGGACTCTATAAGGGCCCTTTTATTTTTCACTTCTCTGCAAGTCCCATATTCACTCTTCTCTAGGAAATGAAAAAGCAAGCATGCAACTAACAACTCTATATCTGCTTTGACACTCTGAATTACAGTCTGATCCCTTAAACTAGGAGAAAGGAAAAATTAACCTATGAGTAATTATTAATCCAGTATAGAGGTTTAAAAAGTATAAAACATTAGACTCCTACTCTTTGGAAATTTATAATCCTGCCTAGGGGAGACAAGACACACATATATTAAACAGGAAGAAATCAATTCAAGATAACACATAAGCAAATATGTACATAATTGCATAATTACAGATTTTATAATCCTTAAGTATCTAAGGAGAATTCAGAAGTTCCAGAATCATGAACTACTGGATGGTGAATATATGAGCATCTACCTAGGTGTATCTGTATACAGGTGCAGAAAACTATCTAAAAAGGAGCCAAGTTGACTAGTTGAAAGAGAGTCAGAGCACTCTATTAGATTTATGTTGATGTCTAATGTAAAGCTGTAATACAATACCTAATTGTAATATAAAAGGAGGAATATAATTAGATAAATCTAAAGAAAAATTTCAAGAGTTTGCTTCTTTTAAGTTAAACCTTCTGCATTATGAATTTAAATCTTAAATGATTTAACAAGATAATGATTCTTGTCATATTTAATAGATTGGGCTTAGCTTTAAATATAATAAAAGATAGCACTTGTGTCTACATATTTTCAAGACCCTAACCATAATCAGAAACAAAATAAATTAGTTCCATATTATATACTCATTAAACATAAGTTTCATATCGTTTTTTATATCTTTATATCCTTTTAAACTGACCAGTTTCGAAAGGAAACATTTAGTCATCATTTCAATAGCAATTGTGACGTTTGAACGACACCTGAATGTCACAATTAACACTATCAATATATTCTGAGTAATATATCTAAACTTGCAGTTGATCTGTAAAACAAATCAGAAAAGAATACAAAAGTCAACAAGAAGGTATGCCATTTCTCTTAAGGGTTCTAGCACTTTTTAAAATTTTATATTTTGCTTCTCTTTGTTATAAAACCAAAGCAGTTTAAGGGCTTTGACATGGCAAGCAAATAAAAACTTCCAAAAAAGAAAGTTCATGTTTTATAGTATTTTGATAGAGTGAGCAAATAAAAATTTGCCCAGATTTTCATATCATTAGCCATGCTTCAAATATAACAGCATTTGACTTAAAAGTCAAACCTTCTTTGGGATCTTTCTCAGCTCTCATTTAACAGCTGTTGAACCCCGAGGCTGCAGTTTTCTCATTTGCAAAATGGGGTGATAAAAATAATACCTACCTCATGAGTTGTTTTAAGAATTAACAAGATAATATATGCAAGAATGTTCATAAGATATACTAGGTACTCGATAAATCTTCATTCCTATTCTTTCCTCTGTACTTCTTTAGGTGGTTCGAGAAGAGTAACATATTACATTGGGGAATCTTCCTTGGAACCCCAAAAGAAAAGTTATAAGCCTCAAAGGGTACAGTTACTTTAAATAATTTCCCATGGTCAATCCAGAAAAGACTTCATAAAATACCACATGTAGGTTAAAAAATAATAATAATAACACAGGCTAGAAAAAGACCTAATGAACAACTCTCATTTATGGCCTCTACAATATTTCTCTGGTTGAGTTACAACTAATTAGGCCTTGAAAAAAAGTTTACCTATGTGGGAAACAAGTAAATTTTCTGGATCAGAAAAATTAACATCAACAGGAAGCTCTAATTCCATTATTTTCTTATTTTTCCATTTTGCTAAAAAAAAAAAAAAAAAACAGTAAGCAGTTAAATTATATCTCTACACCAATTTTTCTCTACACATGTTATCATTTAGAAGTAGAGAAAACAAAATTAACTGGTATTTCTGACTCTCTGATTCCCATCATTAGAGATCTTGCTAGAAATGAAATGCGAAGAGAGAAATGGGGGAACTAGAGCCCTCTAATACTATCCAACCAAACGGCTGATTATGTTTCGATGGTAAAATATAAATAATATTCTCTTAAAAATGTATGCTCCTAGTTGTCATTAATAGATCAAACATGAGTTTAACACACTTATGATCAGAATATAAAAGCAAATTTAATATCAATTTTATTAGCATATTTCTGAAGCTGTATATCATTTTTCAAGTTTCTGGAGAAAATAAGGAAGCTCAAGTTTTTACCACAAAAGATATCATTTGAAAGTATGATTTTTACAGAAAAATAGAAATGGGGAAAGTGGGTTTTGAACAGTACTAGAGTATATCACCTAGACTGTGATTTTAATATTAGGGAATAATTTAAAGGAATTTAATGGTAATTATAAAAATAAATGGGACACGATAGTAATGTTATAGTAAATTATTTCATTTTTCCCTTGGGATTTAATATTTATACTAAAAATGATACTATTGCCCAATGTTCTCCATGGGTCTAAAATATATTTACTGTTCATTTATATATGTATTCCAGAGATGATTATAAATAATATACTCATAGGGATAAATTCTATTTAAGTTATATGTTTTTAACAGAAGTAAGTTCCAGCATATTTCACCTAAAACCAGAATGAGAGGAATCCTACTGGTCTAAAGAAAAGAAAAAATTGGTATACCTTGAAGTTTGACCAATGATTCTTCATCTACATTTTTAAATAAGGTTAAATTCTCAAGAACCTCAAGTAATTTCAGTCCTTAGAGCAATTTGTTTTATTTTGAAATGTGTCAAAAGGCAATTGATTAATAAGTAAGAAGCTCTAAATGCAATTGGCTATTTATAAATTTTGGCAAAATGTTTACATTTTATTTAGCAAATCAGATGACAATTGCCATTTCCTCACATGCCAAGACATCTAATCCATGTAACATAACACAGCCTTTTTATTAAAAAAAAGTTTCATCTGAAAATTTCTATTGATATAATTTTCTGTCACATATTAATTCTCATCCACAGCTCTAGTTTCAAATTCCTGAAAGTGAGAACCATTCTCTGAAAATGCTATACGGTCCTACCCAAATAATTCACTTCAGAAAACTAAAAGGCAAGATAACTTTAGTGATCTCAAAGCTTCAAGATAAAAGTTTGAAAAGGGCACATAACCATATTCTGAGGGGACTGTTCAAACTGCATTAATTCAAAAAAAAAATGTCATAATTGATATAGGCAAGTACCGATATGCAGAAAATGCAGGTTATCTAATGCTCAATTCTAGAATCGTTCTCAAGGTATAGTCTGGGAACTCTCCTTTCAAGAAGGTTCACAAGGTAAAGGCTATGTTCATAATAATACTAAGGTTATTTGCCTTTTTCACTCTTTCTCACAGGTGTAAGGTGAAGTTTTCCATAGGTAATATGACATAGAATAGCATTATCGATCTGACCACTGGCGTGCTTCCATATGTCTTTTTGTTTGTTTTTAATTTAAGTTTTAATTTGAAATGGTAAAATAGATATAACCTATACAAATAATAACTGAGATCCTCAATAACTTTTTTAAGAACCCTGAAACCAAATGTTTGGGAACCACTGCTCTAGAGTAGTTCAAGGCCTGTGACATAGGTATGTTTAGGCCACTAAGAGCTAATAGTTATAAAAGGCCCCTACTCAAAAAAAAATAACAAATTCCCCTAAGAAATTTCAAAATTATTAAAGCTCTTACGTATCATTTACATGATACCCAACATCATTTCCCTATAAAGCACCTGACATAGCAGCCAAGAAAAAAGTTTATCTGCTTATAAAGTAAATATAATCACATAATGTATTTCTAAAGCCACATTTTTAGCTATCTCTATACAAAGTAAATCTGAAAACTTGAAGTAAAAGCAGAGAAAAATGAAACCTAAAATATAATCAAATACATATGTATTAACTAGAGAATATTTGGCAAGATATAACTACTTAAGATAACCAGGAAAGTAAGATACAAACACTGACTGTAAGACAACAGGGATTACCTTTAACCAATCATCTTTTACAACTGAATATCTAATTCGAGTAACACTTACATAGAACTAAAATCATCAAAAATTACTGAAGAATGCAAATAAGTCTTGGGGGGGAAGTTATCAAGCATTCAGGTAGAATATTATTAAGGGAAAATTACCTTATCTATAAGTTCTTCTACATTTCTGCATAAGGGAGAGCAGAAGAAGATAACATAAATTAACAAAAGGAAATAATTTAGCTACTTAAGAAGAAACAAGGCACTTTTCCAAGAAATGCTCTGGAATCTCATTCTTTAACTGTTAGGACTGTTAACCTAAATATAATGTCCCCTTATTTATTAAAGTCTCTTCTGGTGAGAAAAACTAAATAGTGCATGTGGCCTCTAAATATCATAAAAAATAGTCTACAACCTCTTAAGCAAAACGTTATATATTACAGATTATTAACAAATGGATAATGTACATATTTAATGAGGCAGATTTCTAAACATATGCAGGTGCTTCCCACACCTCAGCACTAATCTAATCCACAGTGATTCTATCATTAGCCAGCCTACTTTTGTGACTGTTGAGCTAATCAAAATGAAGAAAGGAAGTAATGTTGCCAAAGGTAAACTCATTCAGTAAACATAGATTGAGTACCATGTGCTATTAAATTAACTGGATACATGTCTACATAAGATATGAACAACTGGATTTTCCATACTTCTATTTCTATAAATTGGCATTGGGAATATGCAACTATCTATGCTACACTATTATAATTATTATATTATACCCAATGACAACTTTCCTTTACCTAATAATAAGAATTAAGATAGCACTGGAGGCGAGCAATATTCTTCATACGAAAGTGGGCAAATTAGAACTGAAATATTATAATCTACAATATAAACTGCTGTTTCATCTCTGACATATAACCCCTCATAGACTGCTACATATTACTTGTTAAAAAAAAAAATCACCAAATTTTTAAGTGAAACTTACTTAAAATAATCACTGCTATATAAAACTTACAAGCAGAATGTAAAAGAAAAAAAAAGCATAAAAGAAAAAATTTTCAATCGGTTTAACCTATTTCAATGATATGAAAAAAAAAACTTGGTCAAATGAAATGTGAAGTTTTGCAACTGTAAACACATTAACGAAAATGACAGACTTAATTATTATAGTTCTACATGTGATGTAACATATACATCTACATGTGAGAAGACAACTCAATCTTTCTTTTGAAGAAAAACATATACATAAACACACAGACAAAGAAACATAAATGTATTTGACTGAAGAGTCTTGAAATGTTGCATCTCGGGCCCAATGGATAAACCTAACTTTCGGCAGTAGAACTTCAAGTGGAAGAAGTGAGTCATTACTGTAGTTTTATGATAGAAATGTTTGTTTTATGATAAAAATGTTTGTTTTCATTTCTTTGTAGAGAACTTATTCACTAAATATATGTAAACACATACTTCGTATTTACTCCCACACATTTAAAGCAAAGATCTGGTGACCATTCAGATGATGGGTGCTACAACTTGTATAAAGGATTAGCCTCCAAAATGAACATCTAAAAATCTGAGACAATCATTAAGCTGTTTGTTGCCCTGCTCTAAAGTATTCTAAACGTCTAAATTTTTATGTGGATGTGGATATAACTAAGTTGAAAGAAAGGTGACCTTTTTCATAATCCACTTAGTACCACTCAGCAGTCCTATGAACAATGGGGTGAGAAGACAGAAAGGGGAAAGGAAAACCCTACCATTTCCCAAGTCTATGGATATAAAAATATCTCTCAACTATTTAGACTGTGAGCTCCTTGAGGACGGTGATTGTGAGTTCCTTGAGAACGGTGACAAATAGCAGATACTCAATAAAAGTTGGCTGACCAAATGAATAAATGTTACAGTTTAGGCACTTATTTGCTCCCATAGCTGTCTAAAAATAGGGTTTCAAGGAAACCACTTAATATAACGAGTAGAATGGTTTACAGAATTCCCTTTTCCCCAGACAGACAGATATCATAAAAATTGGGTTGATCTACCTCATTACTCTTGCTTTGAGATAGTGTCAGGCTATCATTGGTCAGTTCCTCATCATCAGCACTGTTTCTGCTAAGAACTTTACTCTTCTTCTTCTTGCAACCCCCTTCACTGGCAGGACTACTATGGTCTTCATCATTGCCTTCATCATTCTCATCCTCATCACTCCCACTTCCCTCATCTTCATCATCCTCATTGTCTCCATCACTTCCTTCTTTCTGGATGCTGATCTTCCCTTTCTCTTTACAACAGTAGGTCGCCAATCATTGTCATCTTCACTATCATAGTCATCCATGTCATTCAGTTCTTCCATAGATACAAAATCCAAAAGTGGTCGATTTCGACGAAGATTCCACTTCTTTGGCTCGCTGACCTGTTCCTCTGTAGTAGCTGTAGTGGGGACTGAGGAGGACTTGTGGTTAACAAGCAAGGAGGACTTGTGGCTGGTGTGGTAGCAGCAGCAGAAGCAGCTACGTTATCAGATACTGTAGCTTTTTCCTTCTCCTTCTCTTTCTCCTTCTCTTTCTCCTTCTCTCGCCCTCTCTTTTTCCTTTTCTTTTTCCTTGTCTTTCTCCTTTTTCTTTCTAGCTCTTTCTCCATTCTCTTCTTCTTCCTTCTTTTCTATTTTAATTAACTGTTTTTCTGATGACAGTATGTCTTCCTCTGCAGAATTTTTAAGTTGTTCTTCTTTAACTTTAGTATCTTCATTCAGTTCTTCCTCTAAAATATTTTCTTCAGAATCACTACAGGAACCTTCTCCACTGTCCTTTGAGGGATCTTCACTTCCATTACCACTCCCTTCAGAATCTGTTGAAAATATGAGAAAAAAAAAACCACACATATGTATATACATACACACACACACACACAACGCTGACACGAATGAAACCACCAAAATTTGTGAATAACTTCCAAAACAATATAAACAAATTTAAGTCAAAGAATGGTAGACATTCCCAACCTAATTAAATAATAAATCAATGACACTGGTATAATGGTTTTAGTTCAATATAGCACTAATGAAGATGAAGATATGTAACTCTAAATTACTGTATGCTTTAAAAAGAGAAGCATAATTTTGTGTCCTATATATATAGTTCCTGCTATATTTGATGCCCTAGAGGCAATTTTTTTTCTCTAAAAGTAAATGTGATTTCTTTTAAATTGGGCACTTGACTTTAACTTAATGATAATATATTAACATCAAATTATTTTCTTACATCTTCCTTTCATAAACAATATGGAATTATAAGCATAGAGTCATATTCAGAACAAGAAAAATCTGGCCCAAAAAACTTTATTTCACTTATTTCATACTTTACCCAGCGAAAATGAGCATAGATATTTATGACAACCAACTTGTACCACATCTCTAATATGCCAATCAATTTTAGGAGTACTAAGTACACAGGTGTGAGGAGACAATAACAATGGCACAGAAAAATGGAAGTTGCAAGAGAAATTCTCAATTTTCCTGATTAGGATACTGTTCATATCAATAAAAGAATCGCCTAAACTTTGAAAAATTCTATGCATTAACTGCTACAGCCCCTACAATTAAATAAGTTAATGAATTTTTTAAAAAATCCATCTTGGAAATAACCAATCACAGTATTCAGTAAAAAGGTAGGCTAAGGGTATTAAAGAGATCATGCAGGACTATAAGCTTTCTAGGAAAATTCTTTCATTTCTGCCTAGGGCAACACTGGCCCTCTTAGCCCAAAGCTACTCAGTAACCTTCTAATTCTCTCTAATCTTCTTTACACCCAATCAAATAAATAAAACTCTAAAATATCTGAGGAGAGGGATAAAGAGGAGGAGAAAAAAAAGAAGAGGAACCGGAGAGGAGAAAGTAGAAAACAAACTAATCAGAGTCAGGTCATGATCAACACCAACAGTAAAATCTGTAGGGTGATGAATTTTTTTGCACCTCTACATAACCAAAGAAAGGGTAATAATAAATGATGAAAAGTCCATGTTTCCACACCATTTTAATTTCTGTTAGCTTCTGTAAGTATAGGCAGTAAATGAAAGAAAGTTGTCTGTAATTAGTAACTGGTATTTAAAATATCTCAGGAATCCTTTACTGACTAATAAATAAATAAATAAATAAATAAATAAATAAATAAATAAATAAATAAACTGACTAGCATACATTTAGCAGATGTTGATTGCCCTTATAAAATAAATCATTGTCAATCTCAAGATTACTATGCACAGCTTATGCAGGGCTGTTGTGAAAAAATACTTTCATCCTAAACAATCTTGCACAGGACACAAGAGCAATACCATATTGGTCAACAATTCCTAATCTGATATTTTTGGAATCAGATATGTTTCAGAATTTAGATTTTTAAAAATTTTTTGAAAAACAGAATAGTATATGCACACTATATCACACTAACACCTCCAGTGAGGTCTATATACTATCCTAAAACCAAACACATTATTTCAGCAGTAAACAGTATGAATATTTTTAAGCATGATATATAAACTACAAATACATTCCTATCCAGTCCAGTCAGGTTTTACCATCAAATTAGTTTGTACCAAACTTAGGAAATACCTTTGGATTTGTAAGCTTCTTAGATTTCGAAAAGTGTGGGACTCAATATCAATCACAAATAGGTAACTTTAGTCCAATAGCTCTACAAAGCATTAAGAAAATTATAATTTTTTTATGCCACTCACACCAATTAAGCCCAATTTACTAAGAAAAACTACTTTGGGTAAAAAATACTAATTATTTCTGGATACTTTTAGATAAGGATCTAATAAATATAAAGTTAACTAAAAACTTCTAAGACCAAAAAGGATCTCTGTGCACACTGAATGCAGAAAATTGGAACATCTTCCAGCAATGCCATAATCAAGACAACTAGGAGATGGAGAAGAGGTGCTTTTGTCCCCTGAACAATCTTCTAGATGCCTTTGCAGAAGTACATAAAAAGTACTCCTAATAATTTTACCAATAACATGACAACAAACACAAAGAATAACTGGGATACAAATGTGATTACTTGAATAAAATTGAGACCAATCCAACTTTGCTGTTACTTGGTAAATTTTATGTAATGTTAAGAATTTTTGCAAATTTATTTTGGTATGGTTGCCATATCAATCAATTAATTATTTTTTCAGATAGAGATATACAGGATTAGTTAAAAAGGGAAATTGATGCCTTTTGTAATCATGCCCAAATAAAAAAAGAATTTTAAAAAGATTTAAATTAAATGCTTTACATTTATTTACATATCACTACAAGAATGTGAGATTTTTCCACAAATCTAAATCCTAGTGGCTTATCCAACCCTTCATTCTCCAAATACAACACATTAGCCATACTTCAACTGTCAGCATCAAGAATATATCAAATTTTATTTTTCTTTGAGCTTGGAAAAATAACTTCTTCATCTGATTAGTCATGACTACTTTTTGGTACATATGCACTTGAGGGATGGAGATAAACAGTATTTAGTTCCAAGTATAACTGGTAACAATGACAATGAGAAAATGAAAAGTGCTTGGCTGTCTATAATTATATTTTTGTAGGCTGCAAAGAAAAATTTCCCATTATGACAAATTCAAACAATGACTCTGTGCCAAGTTCTAAATCCATCACTCTTATGCCCTTAAAAAAAAAAAAAAAGGGAAAAGGAATGACTAAATAGACTAGAGAAATAAGCCAGATACTTTAAATACTGTAAAAATGTTTAAACTAGAAAAAAATATATTTAAAATTGAAATCTTTACTTCCTTATTCAGTTAAACAAAAGGTAGCTTTTCTTAAACACACACTATATCAAAATCTCTCTAAGTAACAGCTATTTCAACTAACAGATAAGAAATGTTTCAGTCATAGAATTTTAAAAAACCAACCCTCATGAATTCCTTCACAATATTCAATGCTTAAGCTTTCTCCATGATAAATATTAAACAAATATTAAATATAAAAGAAAACCCAGTATGATTTAAATCAGAGTTTTATGTTAGCTATATAAAGAATCATCTTTGTTCAACAACCCTAATTATTTAATTATTTGATTTTTCTGTTCATTGGTCTAGTACAATAGACACAATAGGTAATAGACATCACCAGTCTACTGGTTATTCAGTTACCAGCTTGTGGCCTTTTTAACTAATCCTGTATATCTCTTTTTTAAAAAAGCCAATCAGTTAACACAACTCACCCTCTAGCTCTAACTGTGACAATTTTGGCCCACAGAGGCTATCTGGCAGTGTCTAGAGATAAGGTTGCCCTAAAAGGGTGGTGGTAGGGAGGGAAGCTAGGTAGGGAAGATACACTGGTCTTTAGTAAGTAGAAGACCAGGATGCTGCTGAACATCCTACAACACACAAGACAGGTCTCCACAACAGAGAATGTCCACATGAAACATCCACTGTGTTGAGACTGAGAAACCCTGGCCTAGCAAATAAGGCCTCAATGTGACCTCATTCGACTTTCCCATCTCTTCTACTATTCTTTCATTTAGTCTTGATCCAGGATTGACAGATGACATCTTCCAGCCTCCATACTTTCCCCCACCTAGATTGCGTTTCTTTCCGTTTCTAGCTCATCTCTTCTCAATGAATTCGCCTTAGATCAATCCTGTCTCCTTTGAAAGACTTGAACTGCATTAAGTGATCAATCATGCCTTGTATCATCTATCCATTATTTTATTTAATTCTATTATTATCAATATTTCTTTGTGAATTCACCATAACATCCAGAAAAGTGCTTTTAAACAAACAAAACTACAGATGGTCAAGGAACATGTCTTGATCCACTTAAGCTAAATTCAGATTAAGCACAAAATATTACTAAATCAAAGTCTTAGTTTGACTCTTCCAGTTAAATTATGTTCTGACAATTCACATAACTAAACTAAGATCTAAAGTTAACTATCTGATTTTGGCCAGGGAGTTGGGGACACTGCACTGCTATTTTGTCTTTTAGTAAAAGTAATGCATGTAATTATCTGCAAAAATATTCATTTATCTAGTAGATTACTAAATATAATCTATCCTAGCCCTAATCCTAGGTCCAATTCTCAAATACAACCACTTTAATTAGGCCAAACCATGAAATTGCCAATATGACTGTTTTATACCTAAAAAGCTGATAATTTTAAATGGTTCTACCTACGTTTCTAAATATGGTTCTTACTATAATTCTAATACACTTATATTCCACTTTAGGACTTATTAATTTTAAAATGTATTTATTGACTGTCCTTAATCAAAAGTGAGAAATTTAGCTCTACTTTCACATTAGAGGTAAAAGATAATCTATTTTTCACTTCATAATTTTCTAATGGTAGAGGCTTATAAATTATTAACTGTCAATAATCACTTGCCAATCTTATTGGCAGATAATATTTGAGCAATATTTATCTGTTTCGATTTTATCATCTGAGAAGCACGTGAATAAAATCGTTTATCAGAAGGGCCTTTAATAACCTTTCAGAATTGTCTATATTTATTCTTCAAGCCAAACAAAAATATGAAGTTTTGTAGTCAAAATTTCAGATTTCAAAATAAGGATCAGAAGAAACTGATGCACAGAATCCACATAAAAAATTGAAGCCAACCAATCTAACCACTTTAACATTAAGTTCTAAGGAATTCGATAGTTCATTATGTGAGTCATTTCTGGAGAATGTTTTGAAAGACGCTATGATCAAACAGATGTTCAGCTATTACTCCACTTTCAGTTTAATCTCCCACCAATAAGTAGGGTTGGGATTCCACAACTTCAACATGTTCGAAAACCAGGGACAAGTCTAATGTCTTATTTCTTATAAAAGTCCAGTTATAATAGGCAGAGGAGAAAAAAGATTCAAATAGAAAACACTGGTAATCTAGAGTAAGCCAACATCTCAGCTAAGGGAAACACTAAAGCACCTTAACCAGGAGCAGAAAATATCATTCAGTTTCTACTGATTATGAACTATTTCCTTAAAAAATAATTTTCTACTGAACTCTCATTTACAATAGCATATCAAGAATATATAGATAAATTTTGACCATAGGTCACAAATTTAAGCTCCCCAGGGGCCAGGGAAGTAAACTGAAAGTCAGCCAACTAGGTGCTATGAAAAGAGGGAACAGAAAGTATATATATATTTTTTAGTGCTTTTAGGAGACTTTAAAAAAAATTCTATCAGCCTTACAAAACTCATCCTAATACTTACCACAAAGAGATAATTCCCATCAACTCTGATTAAGATTTAACAAGGTCAGGAATCTCTACTTAGCATGATAGCATAAATTATTTTGAGAAAGTAGTTTGTACCACTAAATTGTTTTAACCCATTTAAAGAAAAGTGATACCTGTGAATAACTCCATTTCAATAAGCAAAAAGAAAAAATATATCTACAAATCAGTATTTATTGTCACAAAATAACTATGGAACACTTAAATTAAGTTTTGGAGTTTTTCCCATAATGGTATTCAAATAAGTCGTAATTTCTGAGACCCAACTATTTTTGTTACAGTTTACAACCTGGACCATAACACACCAAAACACTTTAAACAAGAATATTTTTATCTGCCAAAGTTTCACCAAGAAAACCAAAGTAGGTTTGGATTTTATCTCTTTTCCTTTCCCTTTGGAATTATCAAACAACTAAATAGAAGATAAAACAACTGAGAAGCAAAGGTTATAAAGCAATTAATCAAGATAAACAACTTTTGATTGCTGTGAGTTACCTCAATTAGTCACAACATCCAAATAGTTTTGGTTCAAGGTTATACCCTGGGATCTAAGCAGTGAAAAGATAGTGCATTTTGGAATCGAGAGACATGGATTAGACCCACGATGGCCTAAGTGACCTCATCCAAGTTATCTGTAAAATAATATCTCCTTCACTGAGTTATTATAAAAATTAAATGAGCTTATGGAAACAAAAAGTTCTTAGTGAATCACCAGGTGACTTCTGACTGCTGATGCTACTAAAAGTAATAATAGCAACACAACACAACCTAACTTCATTCCTTCCTATCATCCCTAGGAAAAAAAGAAAAAGGAAAACCAGAAAGGGGAGAGATATGACTAAGCATAGAAAACCCTCCAGAAGAATATTTTAAAACTGTTAAAGGAATACGACTAGAAGAGATTTCATTTCTCTGTTTAAATTTTCATTAAAAACGGCAGAATTATAATTTATATTGTTCATGTCTTAGTATTTGTCACATAAAATATTTAAATATAATTTATATCCATTTCTAATTCCTGCAATTAAAACTTTTTATATATCCATATAGATGAGGCACAATTAACAGAAGATACAAAGGAAAACCATACTTTTCTGTTTTCCAATTCTGTACATGTGAATATACGACCTTTTAAAAAAGTTCTTTGTTTTTGAAATCACAAAATATAAACAGCAAGCATACATGCTTTACATCTCAAGAGATTTTTGAAAAGCCCCATCCACAAGGTCCAGCACCTAACGCACAGTACAACTTTTTTATCTGGTCAGTTTTATTCTGGTAAGAGAGCAAATACACAAAAAGCAAAACTCCCCTCAGAGGGTACCAAGTGATCTTAAAGCTCATGTGCTGTTTCTGGTTCATGTTACTCTCAGGATATTATTCTAGTCTGGGCATTTCTCAATTTTTTTTCCTCTATCCATGAAATAGGCATAAATATATTTTAAAGTAAATAATAGAGGAAAATGCTTTTGGATCTTTGGAATAAGTCCTCTGCCTGCTAATTACCTAAGTATCAACAAAAACAGAAGCAATGATAAAATCTAGTGATAGGATCTTAGGAAAATGTGGTAAATCAAATGGACAAAATAAATATTTATGTGCTTTAACTTTAAGTTGGCATTTTAATCAAAACCGATTCTATGGAAAAAAAAAAAAGTCTGAAAATAAACCCAACTCCAGAAAGCTGGGAGAAGGGAAAGGAGAAACATTTACCTGAGGCATCTCCAACTTTAAAATCACTGTCATCTGAACTATCATAATCGAGAGCTTCTAGCAGAGAAGCTGCCAAAGGCTTCACCTGCCTCCTCTTGGAGCTGCGATCCACTGTTAAGAAAAAAATATTACATCATTTATAACCACACCGAGCACAGGGGAGAGCTTTAATGCTGAGGGAGGACACAGAAGACCTCGTGCAGGGAATCTTTTTCTAATTTAGTTGTCAGCAAACGTGGAGGAGCCGGGGGAAAGGTTGGAGTGGGATCATGGGCTGGAGCGGGCCGGGCAGCAACGTGGGTAGCTCCAGCCCCAGGGTAAGAACCAGGGATCGCCAAAATCCAAGCTGACTCTCTTGCACACCTTGTGATGTTTCTCCGACTCGCTCGCAATCTCCCATTTAGACACCATACGAGTCAACAGAAAGGTAACGCAAAACCCAAGGAATAAAACGCTGCCATCATTCTCGCGGTCTGCGGACGCGAAGCGTCCACCAAGGGTCCAGCTTGCCGCAGGACCCTCCCACCCCCCGCCCTGTCTCCCACCGGCCCCGACTTCCAGCAGGCTTAAATGCACCTCTCTCCCCGCGGAGGCCTCCGACACTTACTAAGGAATCCGTGAGGTGGTCGTTTGGAAGAGACCTAGCGAGAGGCTGCGAGAGCCCAGGCAGCGCCGAGGTCAGGGACTGAGACCGCGGAAACAAGTTGGAAAGATGCTATTTAAAATTGAGATGCAGCCGACCGGCCTTGGGAGTCCCAAGGTGCAGCCCCGCGGTCCCTCCCGCCCCCCAGCCCCGCCCCTTAGTCTTCGCAGAACACCGGCCCCTGCCGTTCGCGCCCCTTCCCCACGGCGCTCCCGGGGCAGAGGCGCCCTCTGGCCCAGCAGCGCGGCCAATCCGGCAGCCCTGGGGAGTCAATTCCCCCCGTTAAAACTGTTAGGAAAAAAAAAAAGAAAAAAAACTTTATTAGCCTGCACCAGAAGCAACAAAAGCCCCAGAATTTGCACAGTCCAAGGCCGATTGCCTTAGACAATGGGGAAAGCAACGACCCGGATACAGCTCCGAAAGAAGGAAGTGAAAACACAAGGTAGAGCGCTGCCCTAAATGCAGCAGGAACCGAGAGCGCGTGCGCTGGACCCGCCGCCGCCCTCCCTCCAGGAGGGGAGCGGAACAGACCCGAACGGAGGTGAGAGGGAGGTGAGAGGCCGAGCCGAGCGGAGCCGAGCGGAGCCGAGCGGAGCCGAGCGGAGCCGAGCGGAGCCGAGCGGAGCCGAGCGGAGCCGAGCGGAGCCGAGCGGAGCCGAGCGGAGCCGAGCGGAGCCGAGCGGAGCCGAGCGGAGCCGAGCGGAGCCGAGTAGTACCGAACGACAACAGAGCTCGCCCAAGACCCTGAGCGGCTCCGCCCACAAATCCCTGAGGCTCCGCCCTTAGCCCAAATCCGTTGGGCGTCAATTTTTGTTTCTGGTTTTTGTTTTCTAAGGATTTACTCAGAATACACTTTCCACAAGGGGATGTTTGCTAACCTAAGTCACTAACAAAAAAAAATACCGACAGCCACACTCTACCTGCTGCTTCTTCCACGAATTGCATCCGTTAAAATTAGACCTTGTTTGATTGCTGCTTTGAAAATTACAACTCTAACAGGGAAAAAAGCATTCATTTAATTATATTAATTAATTGTTGTTAGAATGATTGTACTGTGGACAGACATTTCCACGTTAATAAAACATACTCAGTATTTAATTTTGCTAAGAAAAAGTGAGAATACATCTTGAGGAAAATATTCCCTCACAAGTATATTCTGCATTAACTAAGAACATGTGTCCACATGAATGTGAAATATTGCCTTGCATTCACTTAGAGAATTTATTTTTTTAAGATAAATTTTTAAACACATAAAAACATTAGGACAGTATGTACAACAGGACATCCCAGTCCTTCAATAGTTTCAAACATGTTTATTCCCATTTAAAGCAATATTAAAGTGTTAGAATCTGAGCAGTATTAATACTTTTTAAAACATCAAATCAAGGTTAGAGAAAGATTTTCATGAAGCTGATTCAATTCATGTGTTTATTCCACAAGTGGCAGTGTTTGTAATATGGGGAAATACAGTGTTATGAAAGACTGTAAATTAAATGTAAAGGAATCATGTCATATAATTCAGCAGGGGAACTTACTTTTTAAAGAAAATTGATTAATGCTGTACATACGGGAATTAAATTTTATAACATTAAATTTGAAAAATAGTAAATATTTATGTGCTACAATTCATGGGATGATTACATAGAGGCTGGGCTTTCTGTAAGACATTTGTTGTCTTGCCCTTTTCAGAGCTTAGGATTCAGTTGAGGATACAAGAAGCCAATAAACAATTGCTGTATATTGTGAAAAGGGCTACCAGGAAAAAAAAGTATACATGAATAGAGAAGAGAAGGTACTCAGGGAAGTCTTCCTGGAGAAAGTTATATTTAGATCCAAACATTAAGTATCTGAACTGCTCTGGGGGAGGGAGAAAAGGAGAGACAAAGATGTTTCAGATCACAGAAAGGACACATGCAAATGCCCAGGGCTAAAAGAGTATGACCAATCAGATTCACCCAAAGCTGAACTACTTCTAATGCCCCCAGGACATTCCTCCAAAACAGTAGTTATACCAATTATATTACAATCTCATCTTTCTGTCTTCCTCATCTCTGCTAAAAATGTAAACCCTTCCAATCTCTCTAAACCTCTAGTCACCTGACCCAAACTACTGCTGCTATGTGTTCCCTCAAACCTTTCCATAGTGCTGTAGAAACTCCCATTCCAAAATTTTAAATAATATTTAGCAAATCCTTTTCCTTATGATTGTAACCAAATCCAAGAAGTTTGAGGAAAGTAAAATAAGAGAAATGAATACAAAAATCGAATTATCTGGTTTAAGGGAGAAGATGTAGATCCTGATTCATGTTTTAAAGCAGCCGGGAAAGTATATCAGTTTGTTGTAAGTCTAAGGATAATAGGTCTGGTTCACAAAGGGTAATTGAAAATGTGAATTATCTTTCTATGCTGAAATTTTGCTGAAATCACAGAAGAAATATAAAAATAGAAATAAAAGCATAAAACCATAGGACAGCTATAAACCTGAGAGGAGTGTCACCGGCAAACTTTTGAGGGTTATTGAAGTTGTGGAGGTAGCTCAAATTGCCAACAAAACTGCCAAACTAAGAAACTAAATAATCTCATCTAGGCGAAAAAGATAAGTCACTGAAGTGAGTTTTCCAGTAAATTTCCTGTATTACCCTCAAATTAGAAATAACAAGGCCTGTGAGAAAGGCATAGTTTTGGACAACAGGCTGAGTAATTGATTAGAAGGGGAAAAGCCACATAGCAATCCTGTTTTAAAGGAACTGAAAACAGTGTTTTTCCCCAGAATAAAAATTCAAGTTCAGTTCTATTAAGTAGGAAGTCTGATTCCAGAAATTACCAGAATGGGCACTACATTTACAAGAGAAAGAATGAGCCCAGTAATTACTGCCACAAGATAGGAAGAGCCAGAATATAAATGACTCATAAATCATAAAAGAGAGCCTGCTCACGTGCATCCTCACCACACCACCATTCTTCTTCCGACCTGCCACAACCATCAGAGCTAGGACAGCTATAAATAGAACTTGCATTCACTATCTGCCAGGTGAACAGGGCTTCTCATTTAACAGGGCAAGGTATATGAATTCTGGCTACCAATACCACACAATCTATGTATACAGACATAGAAACAATCAAGAATTCTTAAATATTTAAGTAAAACTAACAACATGAGAAGCACTAAATTTTTGAAAACCTTTAGAACAATTATATAATTCACATATGCTGGGTCTCATAAGATTTAGAAAGTGAAAGGGAGGCACAGACTATCTTCCTTCAGCTATAGCACCAGCAAAGCAAGCTGTAATATCTGTGAAAATAGAATCTGCATTCAAGCCTCTGCTCACCAGCTTCAAAGTTATAAGGTCATGGTGGAGGAGCAGTTGTGGAAAAGGTCAGCTGCAATATCTGGATGTTTTCTGATTTCTATACCACAGCTACAGCTGTATGATCTTGAAACTAAAATTTCATTGGCCCCCTGATGTTCACGCCCCCAATCTTTCAAAAGATTTTGTATGCACCAAATTTCTTTTTAGTACAAAATACCTGGATTGGTTTATATTTCTTCTATTAATGTCTTGTCTGATACAGCGTTTGATACAGAAAGGTGTTCAAAATAAATAAACTTCAACAATATGAATTTAAGATTTATTATTTGATTTGGTGTGGGTCAAAAGACAGTGATGACTTCATTACCATTGGAAAATAAGATACAGGTAGTCCATGGCATGCAATGGTAAAACAGATACTTATATTATCAAATGTGGTCACCTGGAATAAGGTACCTGTTGCAGGAAAGCCTTTAGTAACAAGTGTCGGTTACAACAGAACCTTAAGATGGAAATAAGAAATACTCAGCTGGGCTGGAGTGAGCAGCTAGCCAAATAGCTGTCATTTATAATCATTAAAGGATATCTTTTGCAGGAAGTCCAAGGATCATTTTATCTTGCTATCAGTAATATTTTCCAATATATTTAAGAAAAAACAATATTGATAAAGACTGTGCTGAAATTTCTGAATTTCAAGAGAATTTCCCATAGAGATTGTTCCCATAGAGGAAAGACAGAATATCTACAAAGGAGTGGAATCAGGTTTAAATTAGAGTTCTCAACTGTAACTTTGTATAGCTAGGTACTTCTAAAATCATTTCAATGTTTTCTAATAAAGGGTTTTTTAGTAATCACCCTTTCAAATTATGTAAAATATACTGACTATAGAATTTTATTCAAGGATTGAGGCAGCAATGATCTAGTATTACATGAGTAAAAATTTTGTAATAACAAAAGAATAGTATCAAAAAAATAAGTTATTTTTTCAAAAAGAGTATGTATACATAATTCAAAAATTTTAAATGCACAAAAGAGTATCATGACAATAAATTTTCATCTTATCCTTATGGCCTAGCCAGTCAGTCATCTAAGACATAGTAAGACTAACACTCTTTTTAAAAGGTGCTTAGCTGAGGACTAAGGTTTTTTAACAGTTTTATTGAGATATAATTCAATTACCATAAAATTCACACTGTCATAGTGTAAAATTCAGTGGTTCTGAACATATTCAAAAGTTGTACAATCATTACTACTATCTAATTCTAGAACATTTACATGACCCCAGAATAACTGCCCATACCATTCTCAGTTACTCCTTGTTTTCCCTATTCCTAGTCCCTGGCAATTGCTAATCTACTTTCTGTCTCCATGGATTTACCTATTCTAGACGTTTCATATAAATGAAATAAAATATGGCTTCCTTTACCTAGCATAGTGTTTTCATGGTTCACCCACATTGTAATATAGCTTGTTTTTTAAATTAACATGATACTGTGAAATGTGATGAGCATTTGTTCTGCATGGAGCAAAGACAAAAGGGAGGGGTGAGTATTTCAACATTTGTTGTAATAGCTGTTTATTAGACAGATCTCTTAGACAAGTTGAGGTATTTAATTATGTTTCAGAGCATATGAATGGCAGTCTTAAGGGCTGAGTTTCACAAGGGGCAAGTCCCAAGAAAGCAAAGCAGATGGGCAAAGACATCATCAGTGGAGCAACAGCATAAAGTTTACAATAATACATTGTAGTAGACAGACAAATGAGGTTAGTTGGAGACAGGAGGTTTCATGTCATCAACTCAAGAGGTGGAAAAGCTTTCAAACAAACAAAAATGCATAAATGATACCTTTTTTCTTTTTAATCCATCAGATCTTTAAGTGACAAAACATAAGCAAACTCCCTAACATTGTCTAAATCTATAACTCAGTTTTTAAAATTTTTTTATTGGAAAATATAATAAAGTGAAAAATAAACAAATGTATAGATCAAAGGATTATCAAGAAGCAAACGCCCTTATAAAACCCCATCCATGCCAACAGCAGATAAGCCTCTTTTGAACCTTCTCAACTGATACTCCCTGCTGCCTGTAAGAATAGTCATTGTCCTGAGCCAAACACTGTTTTAAAATTTTATGTAAAGGGACTCATACAGTGTGTATTGTTTGATTTCTGATTTCTTTTCGTATTATTTTTGTGAGGATCATCTATGTCGTGTGTAATCATAGTTCACTTGCATTATGGAAACACATGCTCAAGTGTACCACAATTTATTTATTTACTTTTGATAATATTTTGGCTCTTTCAATTTCAGGCTATTGTAAATAATGATGCTATATATACATTCTTGTTACTGGCTTTTGGTATACATAAGCACACATTTCATTTGGGTTTATATCTCGGAGTGAAACTGTTGGATCATGTGGTATTCAAATACTCAACTTTAGTAGAAAAAGTCAAACGATTTTCAAAGTGTAATACCAATTTATACTCTCATCAACAATGTTTTTCTTCTACATAGTAGTTGAACAGAGTTTTGAATCTTTAGTTTGATATCTTACATCAGATTTGAAAGAATCTTTGTTATTATAGCTCCAGCTATTTTTATATACTCAAGTCTCCTAGTCGTCTCCAGAACTCCAATTTTATATATGTTGGACACTCTTATCTTCTTTGTCTACTGAACTAATCTCCATTTTTCTTAATAGCTCCTTCTTTGATTTATTTCTTTCCTCTTGCATTTACTATAAGTAGCAAGGGGAAGCACATCTGTACCTTCAACACTTAGCTTGAAATTCTCCTCAGCTAAATGTCTCGGTTTATCATTTAAAAGTTCCACTTTACACCCAAAATAGAATGTAATTCAGCCAAGTTGTCTGCCACTTATAACAAGAATCACCTTCCCTCTAAAGCCCAATGATATGTTCCTCATTTCTTTCTGAGACCTCCAGAAGCACCTTTAACATTCACATTTTTACCAATATATGTTCATGAAAATATATGTATTCTCTAAGATAATAGGAGCTTTCTCTGCTGTACTCCTCACTTCCTTCTGAACTCTCACCAGAACTGCCTTTGATGTCTATATTTCTATCAATAATCTATTCATGGCAATCTGTGCTTTTTCTATCATATACTTCAAAATTCTTTCAGCCTCTACCAATTCCAAATACATTTTTAGGTATTTGTTACAGCAGCACTTCACTTCTGGTACTAAAACTGCCATAAAAATTACTACAAATCGGGTGGTTTAACATAATGAGAATTTATTTTCTCACAGTTCTGGAGGTCAGAAGTCTGAAATCAAGGTGTGTAGACAGGGCATACTTCCTTCAAAATCTCTAGGGTAGACTCTTTCCCTGCATCTTCTGCTTCCTAGTGGCTCCTGGTGTTCCTGGGCTTTTAGTAGCATTATTCCAATCTCTGCCTCCATCTTTACATGGCCTTCTTCTTTGTGTGTTTCTGTATCTGCGTGGTCCTCCTCTTCTCATAAGGATACCGGTTATTGTATTTAGGGCCCACCGTAATCTAATAACATTATATTAACTATTTACATCTGCAAAGACCCTATTTCCAAATAAGTTCGTATTCTGAGATTCCAGGTGGCCATAAAATTTCAATGGGCATTATTCAACCCACCATACTCTCCAATGTCTTTGAATAGAAAAACATAGTTTGCAATGTCTGAGTAATCTAGTCTGCCAATCTCGAAAGTGAGTCTGTGAATGATTTTAAAGTCAAGTAATTTTAACTTATTTTACTTCGGCCCCATATTTGATGATATTTCTTTAATATAACTGCTGTAATTAGTCTGGTTGGGATTAAAGAAAGCATGAGTGGACTATTTCTTTTTTTCAAGTTTTATTATGAGGTTAATGCTTGCTTTGTAATGTGAATTTGGGAGGTTCTTTTTTTGATGTTATGGGACAAATTTAATAGCATAGGAATTATCTATACCATGAAGGTTTGATAGCTATTATGAACTGAATATTTGTCCCACAAAAATTCATACACTGAAGCCCTATCTTCCAATGCGATGGTATTTGGTTATGGGGTCTTCAGGAGGTAATTAGATTTAGAGGAGGTCATGAGAATGCAGTTCCTATTACGGGTTTAGTGTCATTATAAGTAAAAGAGAGAGCAGAGCATGCACTCTCTCTCTACCACATGAGGACACAGTGAGAAGGCCTCCATCTGCAATCCAGGAAGAGGATTCTCACCGGAACCAAATCTGAGGGCACATTGATCTTGGACTGGTAAATGCTTTTGTATTTATAGCTGTTATTAAACAATCAAAAGTAGTTTGCTTTTCTGTTGACTGGTAACACACTTTGTATTACCTCAGGGATACATCAACTCTGCAGCCCTTCTGTGGGGTCCTTGATTCTCTCTTAATGCCATAGAAAACCATTACAGCCAGTTATGCTGAAGGTATGTTGGATGTAGTAAGAAAGAAGTAACAACCACTCTGGACATATTGGTAAGATAATTGCAAGCCAGCTGGTAGGAAGTGAGTCTGACTGAAAAATCAGTTTTTGCCACCTCAGTAATATTTCCAGGGCTTCAGTCATCTGGGATATGTTAACATAGCCTTTTCAAAGTAAAGGACAAGTTACCACATTTGGCTCTTCTTATCACAAAGATGCACAAGACTATGTGGGCCTCTTTGGATTTTGGAAACACACCTCATCCAGGTATGCTACTCTGAACCATTTACTGAACAACCTGAAAAGCTGCTAGTTTGGGACAAGTCTCTGCAACAGGTCTGGGATGCCATGAAAATTGTCTTTAACTGATATGTATAACCTAGCAGATCTATTAGTGTCTGAAGCAAATTACTAGGCTATCTAAGTTATCCATCATAAACTGGGTCTTGTCTGACAAAGTCGTGAGACTGAATATGCATAGCAGCAGTCCATCACCAAATGGAAATCATGAGTTTGAGCAGGTCCTGGAGGCATAACTAAGCTGCATGAGCAAGACACAGATGCCCATGTTTTATACTTCTGCAATGCCTCTTCCCCTCCCAATCTGTACCTATGGTTACATGGAACATTCCCTATGACCAGTTAACTGAGGAAGAAATAGTTGAGCCTGGTTTACACATAGCTCTGTATTAAATGCTGTCAATTTCCCAAAGTAGACAGCTAGTAGCACTGCAGTCCCACTCTGGACTGACCCTGAAGGACAGTAGTACAGGGCAATATGGAGAAGCTCCTCTAACTACTATTTTCCCGTGATCCACTAGTGAAATTTTGACCTACCATCCCTGAAACTGTGGTTTTACTGGTCCATAAGTCTTAGTTTCAAGGGAAGAATAATTCTATCGGGAAATAGGTAATGATTCCATTAAACTGGAAGCTGAGAATGCCACCTGGTCACTTTGAGCTCCTCATACCAATCAATCAACAGGCAAATAAGAGGGATTACTCAATTAGCCTGGGTGATTTATTTTGCTTAGCAAGGTGAAAGTGGGGTACTACAACTCAATAAGGGTAAGAAGAAGTATGTCTGGAATACATGAGATTCCCTGAGGCAACTCTTAATAATCCTGTTCTTGCCAAATTACTCCTTTAGTTTCTGTATTCCTGGGCTGGGTTTGTGTCTAGTTCTATGACAAAGGGCTCTAACATCTTCTGCAGGAAACCCACATCATTGAATCTGAGAGTTTGGAGGTAACAAGAGACCAATGGGGTCTTTCCATCCTCATGAGTTCTACCCATTCTCACAAGCTCTAATGTGTCTTTGTTTCTGCACTTCATGTCCTTCTTCCCTTCCTGACTGCCTCCACTGATGACTTCAGGCTACAAAAATAAATACCACTTCCACAAATTGCATGTCAATTCCTTATTATATATGTATATAGCCTAGAAGCTCTGTTTCTCTGGTTGAACCCTGACTGGTATATCTTCCTACATTTCTGACATTCTAATTTTTCTGTTCTGACTCCTTCTTCCTGGTCTGACTAATGATGTACCCTCATTTTCTCTAGGGTTTTAACATTGACCTTTTCCTCTCTTTATACATTCCCTCTTAGATATTCTTCATAGACAAGCTCACTGATATGCCCTATCCTTTTAAATTGTACCTCCAGACCAAAATTTACTCTTGAGCTCAGGTGATGTTTCTGCCAGTATTCAGGGTATCACTAATATTAATTGGATATTTCATAGGTATCCTAGACTCAACATTCCAAAAATGGATTCATATATATATATATATATATATATATATATATATATATATACACACACACACATACACACACACACACACTATATATATATATACATACATATATATATACACACTTATTATAAAGTATATATATAGGCACTTTATAATAAGTGCCTATAGTAGCACTTATTATAAAGCTCTGTAATTATACCCTCAATCCCACTAGACTACCAGGTGTTGAAGAAAGACAGCAGTGTGTTATTCTTCTTATCCTAAGCACTCAGTCTGATGAACAATACATACTAGGCACTTTAAATATATAGTTAATGAATAGGTACATTAACAAATGAATGACTGAATGAATGGATTCATAGAAAAAAATAGAAATTGCAGAGATAAATGGCAACATAGAAGAGTAATAGAACGTGGCTATTCTTAAAAAGCTATAACCTGATGACCTAGGTATATGGTATAATTTTCTAAAAATTGTAAATACACAGTTTTCCTAAAACATTATTTGACTAGAAGGTTCCAGTGAAAAGAAGTACCATTTATTTCAATTGCTAGAGTTTCTTTACTTTTTAGTATTCATTGAATTTTGACCATAAAATGCTTCAGGTATTTAATTTAAACTGATGACAGTATGTGAAGCTTTGAGATTTATAATAGTGAAAGTAAACTTTCACAGACCAAAAATTGTTTTCATTTTTAATAGAAATTTTATAATTAAATATAGTTTATGCTAAGTAACCACAATACCAGTGGAAGAACATATTTATTTTTAGATTAAGGATAGGTGCAGAATCTTTATTAGCAAGCGAAGGTATAATTTGTATTTGTATTATCAGAAAAACAACCTCAGTTGTCAATTTATCTGCTAGAAAAATAATTAAATGCCTAAATGCAAACAGAGTAAAAAATATAAGATTCTGCCTTCAATTTGCATTAATATAATTATACTTCATGGCTCACTTATCAAATTATTTCTCTCTAAAGAAGCTATTTCTTTACTGTCACACATTAATAACAATACATAATCACTACACCTACCAGAATTTTCGAGGCTTGAATCTTCAGAGAAACTATGCAAGAAACTTGGATCATCTTTGGGGGGGTGCTGTTGATATACTGCCTAGATTTTTTTTAGAGTTATTCACTGTACAATTTATATTTCATTTGGACAACTAACAGTTATACTTTCTTTTGTATTTTAAAATTGTTCATAGAACTAAACAAAGAAACAAGAAATCTGAAGGGCATAAGTCTCAGAAGAGGAGGGTAAAAAACAGCTCCAATTCATTTATTAAGATATTATTCCCTGCAGTTGTTTTATCCTCTGTTTAGATACAAAACATTTTATGAGTCTTCACTGCTTAAAGGATAAAGCCCGAAATCTAAAATTCTCAAATATCTGGGTTAACTTTTTCCATTTCATTTTCTATAACACTCCCTATGCAACTTAGCTCCCATCACACTGAATTCATCTCAATTCCTAGACATTATGTACTTACACTATAAAGTTTCATTCGTTCTGCCTTATTCAGGCTATTTCATCTATATGGAATGCAAATCTCCCTCTTTTTTGGCCTGATCATTCTGCAAAGATCATAGTCTTTGTTAAATTATTCACAGGCCCTACAATCTTGTTTCTTTCTGTATTCTCGATAATTTAATTTTTGTATTCTTATTGCCCAAATAAAGTCATATGGCTAAGCTTGATATAAACAGAGAGATAAAAATATAATCTTTTCCCAGGAAGAACACTAAATATTTGTGAACAAAATGACAATCTACCACAGTCTGCCCTTCTGAAGACATTCATGCAGATCCTTCTCCTTTCCTCATTCAAAATATACTCACCCTCCACACTGAGGAAGATAAAAGTACAATACTATCATTATTGCCACCTCAAAGCCCATGATCTATGAGTGATGCTGCAGTCTCTGTGTTTGTTCTGGGTATGTCTCCTCTTGATTTAGAGATCTATGAAATAACAAAGTCCAGTTATTTGCCTCACAATGTGCAAAATACAATGGTGGAACATGGACTGGTTAACACAATGAACAATCCTATTCAGAAAGAGGAATAATGGAAGATACACATTGGTCTTGAAATCTCACAAGACAGAAGTTGCTGCTGACCAAAGGTATGGGATAGTCCTTGAATATGCCCTTATTTTGCTCTCTGGGGATTAGTTCAAGTGACTCTTCTCTGTGGCTCCTGTCTCACCCTCTGAGAAATTTTGCCTTAGGTCCACTAAAGAGGATATTAGAACAGAGCCTCCTTGGAAGATGAGCACATTTCTCAAGCAGCTTCTCACTTTCAGAAGACTGGGGACTCTAAGTGTTGTTTCACATTTCAAACACAGTCTCTTTATACCAAGGCTAATGTTTCTTTTAACAGTACCCAGTCTACTTCTCTTCCATTTGATTCCAGTCAACATGTAAGGCCACACACACAGTTATTTTTAGAGATTACTTTCTTTCTTTAGATGTAACTTCAGTCACCTTGATCCCACCAGGCTTTATTCAGAGAGCTACACCCTTATCTACTTGTCCAGACTTTCATATTGTTCAGTGGAAATGATTTACTGAGATACCTTAACTTACCAAGATGTTTCAACAAGGTGATGGCTACATTCTTGAATAGGTCATTATCCAAGGTGTTAATTGACTTTTTGGCTTAACGTCTTTTTATTTTTATCTTATACAGTGGAGATAAGAATCAGTCCCACCTTCCAACCATGCCAGTCTCTAAATTTCTCGATTCTCTAGAAATTCTTTGCAAGCTGTCATTACAGCTTACAAAATGACCAGCTACTTCCTGAGTCCATCTCTTTATTTAACACCTTCACAGTTGTTGCCAGTAGTAACTGGCACATGCTGCTAACATACCCTTTGCCTGTCATTTCACTGACAGCTAAGAGTTCATCAGCGAGTTAACTGTTTCCCAGTTAACTGAGAACTATTCCATCACTGTATAAACACATATTGCCATCCTTCTAGCTCTGGTAATAGTTGCCTTGTCACCTGTTGCTGGGACCTGAATCAAATGCCACATATTTTAGTATTTTTATTACGATAGTATGCTACCACACTTTCAGTGTCAGTCAGAGTAGGTTAGGTTATGCTGCAGTAACACACTACTTTCAAATTGGTGACTTGCAACGATAAAGGTTTACTTCTCATTTTCAATCCATGTCTACTGCAGATCAGCAATATCTCTACTCAGGTATTTCCACCCTGACACCCAAGCCTCTGTCTAAAACACTGCTAATCTTGTGGCAGACAGAAAAGAGAGAATATGACACCTGTTGGCTCTTGAAGCTTCTGCTTGTGCATGACATATTTTACTTTTCACATCTCATTTGCTAATAAAGCAAGTCATCTTATTAAACTTGCCATTAATGAGACAAGTAAGTGATATCTCCTTCCAGGGAGAGGCAGTGGGTATTTGTATACAGTATAGTCTACCACAATACCAATCTTACTTCTGAAATTTAAATTTATTTTTACAATATGTATCATCTGCTACACCCTCATTTTCTAGACCATGACTTGTATTCTTCCAATCCTTGTTTAAAATATAGATCACAGATTCTTTCCCCTAATTTAATGAGTAGAATTTAAACTTTTACAATTTGACATTTTGGTTAATATTTAACAAAATTTATATTCCTTAACCCTACTTTGTTCACATTTCCAAAGGCATCACTTGATTACTTATATTATAGTTACCTCTAGAAATGAGGCCAGTGAAGAAAAAGCAAGCCACTAGATTTTACTTTCTTATTAACAGTGGTATTTCAGTATACCTATTATTTTATTATCAACTGTTATCATTAAAAATACAATATTGCAAAGAGAGGCCTTCCCCCTTCTATGTTTTTTGCTGAAAACCTACCTATACTTACTGCTGTTAGATTTCTATATTTACTTCTAAGTATTTTCTATAATTTTTTTTAACATAGCCAATACTCCTTACCATAGTCTGTAAGTTCAATGTCAGACAGACCTTTATGACCACTCAGACCTCATTTTCTTTCTACTCTTCTTTGTTATGGACTTGCCACACTGGCTTCCCTTAAGCATTTTTTTTTTTTTTTTTTAGTCGCAACTATTTCTCTTGACAATTGGAATGTTCTTTCATAGATCTTCACCAGGTTACTTCTTTTCATTTAGGATTCAACTCAACTATTACCTCCTCAGATAGACGTTCCATGTTCACTCTCATTAAAATAACCTTTCTTCTACTTCCCCATGTTCTTCTCTTTCTCATTATTCTATTTTATTAGCTTATCGCTGTCTAAATTATCTTAATTGTTTATTTATAGTTTGTTTTTCCAACCAGGATGTAAGCTCCATGAGGGCAGAATAATTTTCTCATTCACTACTATCTTCTTAGAATAGTGCCTAGTGCAGAGTAGGTACTTAATAAAGATTTACTGAATGTATAAAAAAGACACAAGTCTTCCTAAGTTTCATGATATATCACCTTAATAACCACCACTTATCCTTTTTTCCCCTCCTATTTCACTGGGCATATCTCCTCGCCCAAATATCACATGTTGGAACTCCTTAGTTCCATGTCCTTTGTCTCTTTGGTCATTCTACTTTCTCTCCCTAAACAATGTCTTTCCGTCATACCACTTCATTTCCCATCAATAAACTGAGCCCTAAATGTATTCTCCTAGTCTAGAGTGTTCTTTTGCCCTACCAAAACCCACTTGGATTTTACATACCTATCATTCTCTATTGTTTCTTATTTCAGTAATTGACATCAACATGCACACAGCTAGTCAAAACTGAACCTCTGAAGAAATTATCCCAGACTCATGCCTCTCCTAACTTCCCCATATTCAACCAAGTACCTTGCTGGTGCTACCTCCTAAATATCTCTGTAATCTTTTCTTCATCACATTCCCTACACTAGTCCAAGTTACCATTATCTCACACATGGACTATTGCAAGGGCCCATTAACCAGTCGCTCCGGTTTTATGCTCATCTCTCTAATCCATTCTTCATATATAAAGCAATAATTTATTTGTTTTTTCCTTAACTTGCTAATGCTTTCAGCATTAAACCCATGACGTGTTAAGTGATCACTGGCCCAGCAGATCTGATTCCCACTTTGCTATCCCTCTTCAAAGTTCCAACCATAGCAGAATTCCATCAGCAACTCCAATGATCTTTCTAGCTTCAGACCGTGTCACCTATGACCTCTATTTTGTACGTGTGTGTGTGTGTGTGTGTGTGTGTGTGTGTGTATTCATTCTCCATTTTTACTTTGTTAATGTCTACTCTTTCAGGTCTAATGTTACTTTTTCGGAGGAACATTTTCCTACTGTTTCCAGTACCAATTATTTGTGTATCATTGGATTAATGCTTTAAGCTATACATGAGGTTGGGGACGGGGGTAATTTCATTATCCCCAGCCCCCTAAAATCTGTGGAAGACTTTAGGGTTAAAAGACAGATAAATTAAAAATGTACTGGAATACCGGAAAATATTATGTGTAGGGACACGATCATTTAAAATATATTTTAAGAAAACAATTTTGAGCCCAGGGAGAGGGGATAATGGCAATGTCGCAAAGGTCTTTGTGGCTCTGAACATTCAGGAGGGCCAGGACCTAAGGGCTTAGCTATCACAGGACGGAACCACTGCCATATTTAAGGCATTTATTTCTTTTTGAACCTCTGCTCGTAAGAGACAGTCGAAGACAGGAAGCAGCTGCAGTCTTCTTAAACCGCAGTCGCTGACCTTAGCGGCAAGAGACTCGACCTGCCCTCCAGGCGCCCGGCGCTCAGCGGCTACAGGCGCCTCTCGGCTCCCTCTGCGGCGGTCAGAGCCTGCCAGCGCGCGCCCGGCACGCGCGCCCCAGGGCCTCCGCTCGCAGACCCGGCTCGCAGGCGCCTAGCAGGAGGACCCCGCTCGCAGAGCTCGCGGCCCATTCGTCCGCCCGCCCACCTCCATCCCTCAACACGTGGCCTCCGGAGCAACTGCCTGTCTAGTCAATACAAGTGTTCTAGTTTTCGACGCGAAAAATTACTCGTTTGGACTATATGCTTCATAGAAATAAGAGTTTTCGATTTGGAGTGGAATGTTGTAGGTCTGGCCAGGTTAGAGCAGACGCGAGAGGCGCTGGAAAACGCAGGCACCGTTAAAGACAGCCGCACCGGGCGCTCCTGCCGCAGGGGGCCCTCTGAGCCAGGGGTCCTTCAGGTAGGAGGTCCTGGGTGACTTTGGAAGTCCGCTCGTCATCTGTGCAGAGGCCGGCCGGTTTCAGGTCTTGCAGTATTATTTTTTTTTGCTTCCGGACCTGAAACCTCTGTCGCAACCATGCTCCGCCAGATCCTCGGTCAGGCCAAGAAGCATCCAAGCGTAAGTTCGTGACCCCTTTCTCAGTGTCTTTACGGGTTCAACCTGTATCGGATTGCGGCTACCTCAAATCCCCTGGAAGCTTTCCTTTCCCGTCACTTATCGTCCGTTCCTTGAGGCTGGACTCGGTTGTCCCAGGCCCTTGAGCTCTGACCTTCCACGCCGTGCATTGTGGGGTTTAGGGCTCACGGGCTGAAGGTGAGGGATCCATTCAAGGAAAATAAACTAGTGAATGTTGGAACATTCTGGTGGCTGCGCCTCTTGCAGGTGGCTGGGACAAGGAGGGATAGTGTACCGTGTGCGTTAGAGACCAGGAAACGTCAGCTTACCCATCTGTTGTGCTGTTAAGGATATTGTTTGTACTCACTGCATTGCACCACTAGGCCTTATGGCAAAATGTAAGGCTCTCTGATCTTGGAATCCTTAATTTGTCTTTAAGTCTTTACATTTGGGGGGGGGGGGGAGTTCGATAGCGTAGAGGTTAACCGCAGTTACATTATTTTGTATGTTTCATTTTCCCCCCGGCACTTCTACGTGCAGTGGTCCTAAAACGCAATCATCTAGTTTTTAATCTCTATCTTAAATCCGACTATCTAAGCATTAAGCATTGGTAGCAGTATGTGTTCAGAGATTATGCCTAAAACCTGTATTCGTAATAGGCGTATTTCTCTTTGTTCATTCAGACTCTTTATTTTACTATGCTTGTGTTTTTTGTAATGCATATATAGAAGCAGGCTTGTCAAGAGCTTGTTTTTCAGGCCCCGAAATACAGGAAGCCAGGAAATTTAATGGGAATGATGCATAAATATTAGAGAACTTGAGAAGACTTGATATATTTTCTTGGAAATTTTTTAAATTAAATTTTTTTTTCCATATTAAATTAGAATCATCATCACATTCTTTGGAAATTCCACTTTGAACACAGTTATAAGAAATGTTACCTCAATGCAAGGTCTACCTTTATTAAAATTTTAAGACAATCAAAAAATAGCAGTTTGAAACTTGGGAATTAGTGTGTAAAAACTACTGTAGCCTTTTCGTTATTAGTATCTAGGTATTTGAAGCTGACTATTAATACTTGTCTATTTTGTATTTGGTTCTAGCTGATCCCACTCTTCGTGTTTATTGGAGCTGGAGGTACTGGAGCAGCTCTGTATGTCTTGCGCCTGGCATTATTCAACCCAGATGTCTCGTAAGTACTTAAAAACATTTAGAACTTTGATGGTTTAGCAGGCTGGTTTAGGACACAGTCTTTCTGGGGGAGTTAACATCCAGTAATAGAAAAAACCTGAGTTTAGTAGTCACACAGTAAGTTCAAATCCCCAATCTGCTGTTGTTTACTTTTTCTGGTTCATAAAATCATCTAAATTTCTCTGAGCCTCATTTTCTTATCAGTACTATGTGGTAATGTCATAAAAATTGAGGTGATAATAACTTTTCATAAAATATTTAATTAGCGGTGCTGGTACATGTAAGTATTTTTGCAAGCTTTCTAACAATAGGGAATTTTTTTCTAAGTTGGAAAACAAGCAAGAAAAAGAAGATTGGTTCATTGTTAGTTTATGCACTTTTCTATATATCATTTCGTTGATGAAATAGAAAACTTTAAAAACAGCCAACTGTTTTTAAACAACTGCCCCAAGAGTCTCTGTGTTTACCTTTTTTCTAATTGATTACATGGGACTGCTTGTTATACATCCTCTCTCTCTTTCAACTTTATAGTGAAAACACCATGCCTCACCTAATAGAGAATGAAATTGATTTATTAAAAATATTAGCTTTTTAAAAAGTACAAAACTTTTAAATAGTATTTTATTAATATAACAATTATAATGTTTTATTTTAGTTGGGACAGAAAGAATAACCCAGAACCCTGGAACAAACTGGGTCCCAATGACCAATACAAGGTAAGCTACAAAATTGTTTCAAAATTGCTGGAAAGTGTGTTTTAATAAATTTTATCAGGGAATAGGTTTTTTGTTTTTTTTTTTTTTTTTGAAGTTGAATGTACAAGTAAAATTTCACAATAATGATCTTTGAAGAGCTGCTAGATCATTCTCTGAAATTAACAATTTTCTAATAACTATATTTTTCTAAGGACTTTATTCAGTCTTTAGACTCTAGATATGAGATTAAGATGTATCTCAATTCTACTGATTTGATGAATAAAAAGGGAGAGATAATATAGCTATTCTAACATTTTCATAGATCTTAGGTCATCTAGTGCAGTGGTTCTCAAATTTCAGTATACATAGGTGTTAACCGAAGATATTGTGAAAACAGATTCTTTAGGTGTACCCCCGTGGAGATTCTGATTCAGTTGGTCTGTTGTGGAGATTGAGAGTTTGCATTTCTAACAAGGTGTCAGATAATATCGATGCTGCTGGTCCATGGAGCACACTGGGAGTATCACTAGTCTAGTGATTTCTTTGGTTGGCTTTTCCTTCTTGTTGATGTGGTGGAGATACTTCATGTGAAGATTAGTTGAAAGAAATGAAAGTCAGTTGAAACTTAAATTTTACCATGAACTTTCTAGATAAACTTTTTAACATCTTTCTTGAAGAGTGGTTTGTGAAACTGCTCTTCCAAAGAATGATTTTGTGGATTGAGATCATTTGTTTATCTTATTGAAAAATAATTGACATATACCATTGTGTAAGTTTGAGGTATGTAGCATGTTGGTTTGATATTGGTTTGATTACATTTATATAGTGCAGTCTGGTTATAACAGTAGCATTAATTAACATCGTTATCACATCACATAATTATCAGTCCTTTTTTCTGTGTTGAGAACAATTAAGATCTAGTCTCAACAACTTTGAAGTTTATAATACAATTTTGTTGACTATTTCACTATGTTGTGTATTCGATCTCCAGAACTTATTTATCTACTAGTTACAAGTTTGTACCCTTAAACAACATCTCTCCAACTATTCACTCCCTAGTAACATTCTACTCTGTTTTTACAAGTTCAGCTTTTTACATTTTACATATCAGTGATATCTATATAGTTTTTTCTTTCTCTGACTTATCTCACTTAGCATAATGCCCACAAGTCCATCCATGTTGCCACAAATCTGAGACCATTTATTAATTCCCCAAACATAAACTTCGTTATGTGTAAGAATTTCATGTACCGAAGACAAACACTTGCAATGTCAAACAAATAAACAGAAAAAAAAAAAAAACCAACAGGGTAGCTTTATTAGAGTATAATTCACATACCATACAATTTACCTATTTAAAGTGTGTAACTAACTTACACACTTTCCATTGTACGAGGCTGCTTCATCCAAAGAGAAGAAATAGCAATTTGTTTAAGCACCTTCAAGAAGAGATACCTGACCAATGAGTGTCCGAGACCCTTTAGCAGATATACCTCTATGATGGAGATGGGTGCTGTCATTACTGATAACAGCAACTTTTAAGATAATTATCATCTTTTGCTGATTCCAAGCTTTCCATTTAACCTTCAGATTATGATTTGGCTTCCAAATCTCTAAACAGATCTTCTGCCAAGAAACAGAAATGTGCTGGCAACGCTGAACTGAGCCAACTGATCTGATTTTGTCTCATAAATGCTAAACAGTCATCTTATAATTTTAAGTCTCTTCTAGAGAAAATGATACCAGATCCAATAAACTTTAAAAAAAAAACCAAAAAACAAAAACCAGGCCTTAGTTTTTCCACCAAGGAGCATATTGGAGTCTCCGGGTATTTGTAATTCACAAAGTTCCCCAGGTGACTTTGATAATGAAACTCTGGAACATAATAATACGTGCAAGTATGGGGCCATGTGAATTGGAAATGGCATGTTGCTGCAACAAAAATCGAATGTGTATGGCTAGGTTGGGCTGTGAATAGCTATGACACTGATAATAGAAACTGGGAAGATGAGTCATAGTGGCAAAATATTTGATAAAGTGTCACCTGGTATAACTTGGAAAGTAGACCATATGTCTGAGAGTTATTATAGAAAAAAATTTGGAAAATAGAATGTTAATGGACTATTGCTGGCTGTATTTGCCAAGAGATAAGCCTATAGAGGAATTGGGAGATTTGCAAGCAGAAACAAAAAGAGAACCAAGTCCAGAAACTAGTGAGCCTAGTGGGAATAAAGTCTACTATTGCTCTAAACTCAAACAGTGAGGTAGACTAGATTATTTTGTCATTCAGTGCCCCTCACCTAAGAGAATTTATTTTTCTGGCCTACTGGCACCAGGTTTGGTGGCATGACTTGCTCTGGCAGATTGTAAGTGAGAGGAAGTGATATCTGCCATTTCTGAACCAGTGCATGGTTCCCCCCATTGTTCTTTTTCATCTGTCACGAGACCAAAATTGACAGCTAAGGATTACTCATTCAGGATTGGATTGGAACAGAGGACATGGAACAGTCAGCTTATAAGTGATACTTATGAGTGAAAAATAAACCATTGTTGTAAGCCACTAAGATATGGGGGTGTTTCATTGCCACTTTGCAGTCTAGCAAAAGCTAATTTATACAGACAACAGAGAGGGCTAAAATAAGATTTAAGCATTAAAGGCCCAGCAACACTTCTCAACTGAATAAAATATCCTAAACCAAAATCAGAATGTGTTACGCCTTCCCAGCTGTTACAGAGACCTGAAGGTGGTAGCTACCATTAAATTGAGAAAAAGAATGGGGGCATGGAAGCTGAAAAATAAAACATTTGAAACAACGTCAACAGAGAATTTTGAAACTGGCACATGGAACCAAATAGAAGCAAATACATGAGAAGCCTGCTTGCTTAGTTTTGAGAAAATGGCAATGATATTATGTAGGGGCTTGGTCCTGCTTCTTACTCAGTGTTTGGCAATTTGATTTTCAATTGCTTCTTTTGTAAAGTAAGAATGAGTAAGGTTGTGATAATTAACTAAGATAAACAAAGTATTCTGCCCACAGTGCCTGACATCTATTAAGAGAACCCAACAAATGTTTTTCTTAAATATATAACCTGCATTTCCTTTTATAGATAGTCCATCTAATATTTTGTTCATAACAGCACAGTTTTTTTTGTTTTTTTGTTTTTGGTTTTTAAATCTCATCTAGGTTTAATTGCTTCGTAAGAATACTGTCAAAACAGAATTTTGTTTTATGGCTTATTCATATTTCTCTGACTAAAGGTCTGTGTATGTATCTCAAGGATAAGCTTTACAACCTGGGAATTTTTCTTTTTTAAAAAGTCAAGCAAATAAGGAATTTTCAATTAGAGACAAAGCAAAGGGTTTGAAGAAGTAATGGATACATATATATGAACACCCTGCTTAAAAACCCTGAAGAAAATGTTGATAATTTTGCAGTTTGGTTTTTTTGGAGTTAAATAATGTAGTCTTCAAGTAATTGTAGCACAATCTCTTAAGTGTTCTTTGGCACAAGAATGAGTAAACCCAAGATTCTAGCCTTATTTGGGATTATGTACAAGTCCAAATGTTTCCTCAGAAATTCTAGAGCAGTTTGCAACATAAATCATTTAAAAAAAATTTGCTGAGAGTTAGAGGCAATTTTTATAGCAATCATAGTAAGATTTTTTTCTAAAATTAACTTCCATTGAATATAAAAAAAATTGGCATATAAAATTTCCAAATATATAGTATTTAAATACAGTATTATTTAAAAGCTTTTGTACCTGAGGTGGTCAGGTGTCAGTTTGATATTGTTGCAGTCTGGGGTAGAAAGTGATAGGAAAGCCATCAAGGCAACTCAATTTGTGTCTAAAAAGTTATGTACACCACACAACAAAGCATTACCTTTTATTACTAGCCTATCTTGGTTACTGTAAATCTCTCCTATCTAATTTATAGCACCTTGCTAACCAAAGTAGGGATGATAATGCTTCGTATTCCTCTATTCTGTTGGAGATTTATTTGTATATTTAGTGGAAATGGAAGTCAAAACTTAGAATTGGAAGTGCATATCAGAAGGAATTCTTAATCACTTTGAAACAGAATTTTTTATAGTTTCTGACTAAAAGAGCAACTGACATTGCTCTTCTGCGGTAGATTAAATATTTTTACCTTACACGACTATTGTTAAAGGACTGGAATTTTAGTGCCTTTCTTTGAATGACTTTTACATTGTTAAATATGCTTAAAATTTTTCATGTCTGTAATTTTATTATAGAAATCTGAATAAAAATAATTCTAAAACTTCTGTACCATCTGTGTATGTTTGGTAGATTATCTAAATATCTTTTTTCTTTTCCAAGTTCTACTCAGTGAATGTAGATTACAGCAAACTGAAGAAAGAAGGTCCAGATTTCTAAATGAAATGTTTCTTTATAAAGCTGCTTAGAATGAAGGTCTTCCAGAAGCCATCCGCACAATTATCCACTTAACCAGGAAATATTTCCCCCTCCAAATGCACAAAATCGTGTTGGTGTATTTTGTTGGGATTTACACTGATTAATAAATGTTTGAAACTTGATATGGTCTCATTATTTAATGCCGAAAATCTGCTCTGAACTTTAGGGTATAAGAAATAAATACTAGAATTTAAGGAATTTTTTAAATTTCTATGTATTTGTATAATTTGAAAATAAGATTTTAAGTTCTTCAGTAAAACACTTTCATTTTGTGTATAGGCTATAACTTCCCTAGAGCACAATTAACAACTAGAAATTATACAAAGGTGGATCAGGAAGAATATTCAAGCCTCTTTGGCAGTGGCAAAATGGAAACTTCTAGATTTCTTTTACTGGCTGATACTGAAGTACATGCAGTGTTAACAATTGTTTTTTACCATGGCATTCTCTTTGCTGAAGATTTTAAAGGTTATCACTCGCTGTGGTCCTGCCACGGATTGCAGTTGAATCTGAGTCCATCACTGCTAACTATGGACCTAGTGGCCAAGAAGAGATCCTGAGAATTTCTGCTGAATCTTGGCAGGTTTTCAAAGGACAGGAAGTATATTAGCAGCAGTTCTAAGATACGGAAAATGTAAGAGAGTTATGTTTTTCAAAATGGGCTGTGGAATTGGAATTCAGTTAGAAAAGATAGTAATGTGCTAATTGATGTTGCCTGTTAACATGGCTCAGGCCTTTTAGATAAGTTGCAAATGATTCAATGAGCAGAATATTTCAATGATGGCTAATTAAGAATTAACCTTATCTCATATATCAAGTTTTCATATAGATGTGTATTTGTAAGTCATTACATCTTAGAAACTTGAGGAATTTGAGACAGTTTTGGATTTTAATATAGAAATACTTTGTTTAACAAGGTCATAAAAGCACATTTACATGCCAGGAACTAAACTAAATGTTTGAATTACATGGATAATCTCAAATATAATCTTTAAGAAACTAAGACTTGCATTAGTTAAATTACTCAATTTCTTTCTTAGTCAAATGTGGATATTTGAACACAGGTGGTTTTGAATCTAGAGTTCAGAGTACATTTGTTACTTGACTTTCCCTACTTTAAGCTCCTGTGTCACTTGCATAATTTCAGTCTCCAGAGTTTGCCACTATTGACTTTCTGAGTCAGATAATTTGTTGTTGTGGCCTGTACTGTGCATTTTAGCATATTTGGCAGTGACCCTGTTTTTTACCACCACTGGCCCGTAGCATTCTTCCCCTCCCCAAGTTGTGAAAATCAAAAGTGGCTTCAAATGTTGCCAAATGTCCCCTGATAGACAAAATTGTTCCATTCCCACCCATGTTGAGAACTGCACTAGACATGGTACAAATCACCTCCAAATTTGATTGTGTAAAGAAACATTTTGGCCATAGTTTTAGACACCCAAGTAATTGATACACATTTTTTTATTCACACAAACAGTAATCATTTCTAAGTAAATACTACATTAAGAAATTCGTAATGCCATTTTTTTAATATTGAAGATAATTGTATGGATTCTTAAAGATTCTTAAACTTCAGATAACATCCCCTTTGTGTTCAGTATTCCTGGAATTTCCTAAGTAAAAATGGATGTTAAATTTGGCATGAAATATAGTATGCTTGAAGAAATTACTTCGTATTAACTGCTGCTCAATGGCAATAGAAGTAAATTGTCACTCAGGAATACATCAGATGTCAGTGCTTCCAGGAAAGATAATGTGCTCTTTTTTCCCCTCTTAAATGTCTTCGTTTAGAATTGTGCTTTTACTCTGCTTATTTAATTATACAACAAACTGCTTTGTCAGTTCCTTATTTTAATGTGGTTACTACGCAAAGTTGTATTTAAATATAGATGTCTTGGGTTAGTATTTACGTGTATTTGGAAAGTTGCAGTTTTAGAATTTACGAATGCTTTCCCAGTAGGTATTTGGGGGAAAAAAAGATCCAAGCAGAAATTATACTGATTTTCTCTTTCAAATTTATTAACCCCCCCCAATCAAATTTTACCGTCACTGCCCCATTAAAAATGCTTTCGTTAAGTTCATTGATGACCTCCATGTTTCTAAATTAAAACGGAAATTATTAGTACTCATTTTGACCAAACAGTAATCATGAACACAGTTCCTCTGAAACATTTTTATGCCTATTCTGTCTCTTGTGTCATTCTGTCTTTGTTGGAGTTGTTCGTTTGTTTTAACATCATTGGCTTTTCTATTCAGTCTCTTGGTGCACTTTCATCTTTGTGACCTTTTAATTTTGGAGTGCCAAAAAGGAAAAACACTTGGGACTTTTTCACTTCTGCTGTCTCTTCACCCAGTCTTATGTCTTCAAACACCATGCTTTGGATGTCCAAGGTAATTTTTCAGGCTAAGTCTTTCTCCCATATGTATATGTATATATACACACACACAAGCATATAGATATATCTATTCACTTGACCTCGACATGTGGGTGTCTAATAGGCATCTTAACACATTCAGTTCTGGATTTGTGAACATCTCAGTTCCCATAGCCATAATCTTTAATCCCACTGTCTTCAATCATCAGTTTATAGGAACACCATACTTGGTGTGTTTAGGCCCAAATCCTTGGAGTTTTCATTAACTTTTTTTAACATTCTATATCCAGTCAATAAATGAATAAATCATGTTTATTAAATAAGGTTTGCTCTAGCTTCAAAATATAGCCAGAATCTCACAATTTTCAACATGCCATTCTTATCACTGTGTTCCTGACCAATCATCATCCAGATGATCTTCCTGTCTACAATATGGCCTCAACATAGCAGCCAAAGTGATCTTTAATATATAAATCAGAAATGGCATTCCTTTGCTCAAAACCCACCATTTCCCCATTTTATTCAATAAAAGCTAGATACTTAAAACACTTTCTGACTCTATACTGTTCTTTACTCTGCTCACACATCTCCACTCATTGGATTTTCTTGAACTTTCACAAACAAACATTTAACAACTTTGCCATTCCCTGGCTTGGAATTTTCTTTTCCAAATGCTGGCATGGCTCACTCATTTTTCTAGTCTTTCTTCCAACGTTACCTTTTCAATGGGCCTTCCCTATCCAAAATTGCCCACCCTAATTCACCCTTAGCACTGTTTATCTTCTTTCTCATCTTTATTTTTTTACCTTGGTACTTATTACCATCTAATGTGTTATGCAATAACTTATTTTGTTTGAAATATGCACCACCACTATGTAAGCTCCATGAGGACAAGTATTTTTATTCATTTGTTTATATGTCCTTGACACCTGTAGAGGAACCTAACACATAGTTGGTTTTCAATAAATATTTAAGTGGAAAAATAAAGGACCGGTTCATCAAGTGTCTAGAACAGAGTAGTCTTAAGTGGCAACAAATGACTCTTGCTGGAGGCAGAGAATCAGATTTGGAGATGGTGGAATATCTTTTGCAGAAGGACTCTGACCTACGCTCTCTCATCACCACTCCCAGTTGATAATTTTTAAATCTTTTTTATTTCTCACTAGAATATTATACCAAGGCTGCATCTCTTATCCTGAAAATTGAAGGCTATTTCACAACATTTCAAACAAGATGAATCTGAATGAAGAAAGTAGATAGAAGCACAAATAAAACCAAGATAGGTCCTCCTTTTATTAAAAAAAAAAGTCCCCTAGAGTCCACAGTACCATAGTCATCATTGCCAAAAACTATTCATTATCTTTTGTTTCTATTTTTTCTTTCTTCTTTTCCAATTGTAAAGGCAATGTATGCTCAGCACAATTAAAATAACACACGGAAAACATTTTTAAGACTTTAGTGGTTGCAGAGAGAGAATATATGAGAATGCTGTTCTGTAACCACTTTCTCAAAAATAGGTCCTTCAGGAACCTTGCTGTTTTATATTTTAATAACTGGTTGTTAAACACCTTATATGTTTATTTTAAATTTCAAATTATGTAATACAAAATATACAAATAAATGATCCATACATTTACTACACTTTAATATTTCCCAGTGTAGCAGCTTGTCTCTTTCCTCTAGAGTGGTTGGTCGAATTCACTTTTGAAGGAAATCTCAACTTTTTTTGGTTTTGAAGAAGGTAAAGAAAAAAACCAAGAGATTTTAAGAAGGCATCTCATAGGAGGATGAAGCTAATAACAATAATAGATAACATTATTAAGCCAGGTACCACACCAAGCTCTACACATATTACTTCATTTACTACTAATTACAGCATTGTAAGGCAGACTTATTACTCCTTTCTTTTTTTTTTTTTTTTTAGACAAATGAAAAAACCAAGGCATCAAAGTCAAACATAACTAGGAAGTGGTGGAGCCAGGATTTGAATCCAAGCACTTTGACTTCAGAATTCATTTCTTGAACCTTCTAGACTTGTCCCATAGGGTTGTATTTAGAATTATACAATGTATGTGAGAATTTGGTATTTCTCTTGGCAGAATGTTACTTAAATATTAGTTACTATAATTATAAACCCTGTAATTAATTTCTCCTATCAGAAACTTTAATGGGGATCTTCTAAAAGGCCTATTATATAAAACTTAAAGGTAAGAATTACACTTTGCTTTTCCTTAGAAACCATGTAAACAGAGAGAGTGGAGTGAGTGAAATATTTAAAGTGTTGAGAGAAAAAAAAACCCACTACCTTAGAATTCCGTGCCCCACAAAATTATCAAAGCAAAGGAGAAATAATTTCTCAAAGAAAGATTGAAAGAATTTATTGTCAATAGACCTGCCTTGCAAGAAAAGTTAAAAGAAATTCTTTAAGAACTTGTATCAACATCAAGAAATGAAGAGCATTGAAGATGGAATGGTGAAGGTAAAAAAACCTTATTTTTCTTCATAGCTGATCTAACAGATAACTGTTCAAACACACCAAGAATGTATTTCATTATGTGTGCCTATGTGTATATCTTGCATATTTATATATGTATTTATATATTATATATGATTATGCTTGTAAGTGAAATGAATGATATCAATGATACAAGGGACAGGAGGAAGGAGTTAGGATAATTGTTAGGAGGTACTCACACCATGCATGAAGTGGTATAGTGTTATTTGAACGTGGATTTGGGTTAATTTTTAATGTATATTGCAAACTGTTAATCACTCAAAAAAAAGTTAAAAAAATTTAATCAGTATGGTAAGAAGAGGAAATGGACTCAAAATGCTAAGCTAAAATCAATAAAGGAAAAAAAAATGGAAGACAAAAATAGGAACAAAGAACAAGGGTATCAAATAGAAACACTAACAAATGTGGTATATGTTATTGCAACTATATAAGTAATCACTTTGAATGTCAATGGTCTAAAGTACCAGTTAAAAGACAGATATTGTCAGAGTGCATCAAAAAATAAGATCCAGCTATACATTGTCTACAAGAATCTCACTTCCAATATAAAGACACATATAGATTAAAACTGAATGGATAAAGAAAATATGCTAATTAAAGGAAAACGAGTAGCTATAATAATTTCAGACAGTAGACATTAAAGTAAATAACGTTATCATGGATAAAGCAGACATTACATAATAATGAATGGGTCAATTCTGCAAGAAGACATAGTAATTGTTAATGGGTATTCACCTAACAATAGAGCTTGTCCCAAACTGTGTGAGGCAAAATGTGATGGAACTTCAAGGAAAAATAGTTGAATCCACTGTCATAGGTGGAGACATCGACACAACTCTGTCAGAAATGGGCAGATCCAGCAGGCAGAAAATCCATAAGGACATAGTTGAACTCAAAAACACCATCAATCAACTGGATATAGTTGACATTTACAGACGATCCAGCAACAGCAGAACACATTTTTCAGGCTTACATGGAACGTTATCCAAGTTAGACCACTTTTTGGGACATAAAACACACATCAACAAGTTTAAAAGAATAGAAATCATGCAATGTCTGCACTCAGACCACAATGAAATTAAACTAGAAATAACAGAAAGATAATTAGAAAATCTCTAAATACATGGAGATTAAGCAATACATCTCTAAAGAACATGTGAGTAAAAGAAGAAATCTCAAGAGAAATTTAAATATATTTTCAACTAGATGAAAATGAAAACAATGTATCAACTTTTGTGGGATGCCATGAAAGCAGTGCTTAGAGAGAAATTTGTAGTGTTGAATGCACATATTAGAAAAAAGAAAGATCTGAATTAATCTAAGTTTCTACCTGGGGAAACTAGAATAAGATCAAATTAAATCCAAACTAAGCAGAGGGGAAAAAAAAAAAGAATTAGAACAGAAATCAATAAAATTGAAAACAAAAAGGAAATCAGTAGAGAAAATCAAGGAAAGCAAAAGCTGGGTTTTTTGAAAAGATTAGTAGAATCAATAAACCTCTAGCCAAGATAACTGAAAAAAAAAACCAGGGCATAAATTAATATCAAAAAATGGCATTGAGGATACCACTACAGAGCCCAGGGACTTTAAAAGGATAATAAAGGAGTACTATGAACCACCCACAAACTTAATATCTTAATATCTAGATGAAACAGACCTTGAACAAACAACTTGCCAAAACTCATACAAGAAGAAACAATCTTAATAGGCCTATGTCTATAAAAGAAATTAAGTAAATAATGAATAACTATTTAAAATGGCAAACACCAGACCCATATGGATTCACTGATAGAGCCTACCAAACATTTTGGAAGGAAATTATACCAATTTTCTTATAATTTCTTTCAGAGGATAGAAGCATAAGAAATACTTTCTAACTCATTCTATGAGATCAGCATTACCATTATACCCAAACCAGACAAAGACATTATAAGAAAACTATAGACCAATTACTCTGATGAGCATAGATACAAAAATTGTCAATAAAATATTAGTAAAACAAATCCAACAGTGTATATTATACTTCACAACCGAGTGGAATTTATCCCAGGTATGCAAGCCTGGATCAACATTTGAAAATCAAATCAAATCAAATTATATTGACATACTAAAAAATAAAAATCACATGACTATATCAACACAGGCAGGAAAAGTATTTGACAAAACCCAGTACCTATTCATGATAAAACTCTGAGCAAACTAGGGACAGAGGAGAATTTCCCCACCTTGATGAAGTACATCTGCAAAAACCTACAGTTAATATTATACTAGGTGAGAAACAAAGCTTTTCTGCTAAGATCAGGAATAAGGCAAGGATGGCATCTCTCATCACTCTTTGGGAAAAAGGTGTAGAGATTCAGAAGAAATTAAAACTGTCTTTGTTCACAGATGATGTGATCATCTATGTAGAAAATCTGGAAGAATCTACTAAAAAATGTCTGGAACTAATAAGTGACTATAGCAAGGTTGCAGGATATAAGTTTAATATACAAAAGTCAATCATTTTCCTGCATGCCAGCAATGAACAAATAGAATTCAACATTTAAAAAAATATATCATTTACATTAGCATCCAAAAGAAAGAAATACTTAGATATAAATCTAACAAAATGTGCACAAGATCTATATGAGAAAAACCACGAACTTCAATGAAAAAAATCAAAGAACAACTAAATAAATTGAGAGAGATTCCATGTTAATGGAAAGGAAAACAGTATTTTCAAGATGTAGTTATTCCCAACTTGATCTATAGATTCAGCACAACCCCAATCAAAATCTTGGTAAGTCATTTTGCAAATATCAACAAACTGATTCAAAAGTTTATATGGAGAAGTGAAAGACCCAGAAGAGCCAACACAAATTGAAGGGAAAGAACAAAGTTAGGAAACAGACAGTATCCAACTTCAAGATTTACTATAAAACTACAGTAATCAAGACAGTGTGTTATTGGCAAAAGAATAGAGAAATCAATTAATGAAACAGAATAGAGAGGCCAGAAAACTGGTGCAGCTGCTTTGGAAAACAAGATGGTGGGTTTCTTATAAAACTAAACATAATCTTACTATAGGATCCAGTAATCGTGCTCCTTGGTATTCACCCAAAGGAGTTGAAAACTGTGCCCACAGAAAACTTCACATAGATGTTTATACCAGCTCTATTCATAATTGCCAAAACTGGGAAGCAACCAAGATGTCCTTCAGTAGGGGAATGGAAAAAGAAACAGTGATACATCCAGACAATTGAATACTATTCAACACTAAAAAGAGATGAGCTATTGGTCCATGAAAAAACATGGAGGAAACTTAAATATATATTACTAACTGAAAGGAGCCAATCTGAAAAGGCTCCATACTGTATGATTCCGACTATATGACATTTGAGAAAAGTCAAAACTATGGAGACAGTAAAAAGTTCAGTGGTTTCCAGGGTTTGGGAGTTGTGGTGATAATGGTGAAGGGATGAATAAGTGGAACACAGAGGATTCTTAAAGCACTTAGCATACTGTGTATGATGCCATCATGGTGGATATGTGTCAGTATACATTTGTTCAAACCCATAAAATGAGCAATCTCAAGAGTGAACCACAATGAAATATGGACTTTGGATCATTGTGATGTGTCAATATTGGTTCATCATTTGTAACAAATGTACCACTTTGGGGAGGATGTTGATAATGGGGAGGCTATGCATGTGTGGGAGCAGTATATGGGAAATCTCTGCATCTTCCCTTCAATTTGCTGTGACCTTAAATTGCTCTGAAAAAAAATCTTAATTTTACAAAAAGGAAAGGTTAAAAATAAATCCAGGATGCACTTTCGGACAACCTACTATTCTTTTCTCCCTTGGACCTCTCATAACACATTGACATGGACTTAATATTTATGATAGCTACAGAAACTTTACACATAAATCTACTTCTCTATTTTACACATTTTGAGTGCATCATTGAGGTTTTCTATATATTGATGAGAACAGGATCAATATCTGTTTTGCCCATCATTGTACCTCCAGGGCTTGACAGTGTCTGCAATTAATGGGTCCATAAGTATTCACTGATTGAATATACAGAACATAATGTAATTATAAAATCTTTTCTCAATCTAACTTAATTTATAGATGGTAGCTGAATTTTGAATGAATGTTTAGAATCAAAAACTGAAGTGCTTATAGGTTTTAAAATGAAAATAAAATTCAGCAAAATGTTTTTATAAGCACTGAAGGGATCATATACAAAACAGCAATAAAATGACTATTGAAAAACAGTAATTACTGACAATTGTTTACTATGTAGACACCTTTTTTGACATTTCTAGATGGAAGCAATTAATTTGATGACTCTAGAAATATAATGTATATAAATATTTATAGTTTATTATAATATGGTGACCTACCCCTCTTTTAAACTAGAATCCCACAGCACCTGCCTTGAATAAATTTATAGACTTGTTTTTTCATATTGAAGCAAAACGACCATGAACATGAAATGTCCTCTTTTAGTTTTCTTACTGAATGCAAATAAAACAAAGGACCTAATGGTTATTGAGAATAAATTATTCCATGGAGAAATAAGAACTATATGCCTATTATTAATTTTTAGGTCTATGAATGAACAAAGTAAATTGTATCACTGGTCAATATTAGTACAAAAAATCATTTTAATTCTAGTTTTGAACTTTACTTTTAAAATAAGTATAATTTTTGAGTAAAAATAAATGTTGCCAGGAGAAGAAAATGAGTATGTTATATCCTGGCATATGTAGATGTGATCAAAGATCATAAACAATTGCAAGAATATAGTGCTATTTATTTATTAGAATGCAGTGAGAATTAGTTCACTGGAAAGAAAGCAGACATTTTAGCTAATTTATATTGCTTCTTAAGAGCACAAACTTAATAAAATGTTAAGTTAGGAAAGAAATATTTGGAAAGCAAAGAACATGGAGAAACATTGAATTATCAGACTGCTAGGCATAAAAAATAAAGCTTCAGGAATTAAAAGGATTAATTTTGCTCTTGCTTCTGTAATGGAGGAGAGAGAGAGAGAAGGGAGCTTGTGTTTAAATGTAAAAGGCTATTTACATATGTTATCTCACTTTTTATCCTCATTTCAGTCCTGTTGGGTTGCCATTATTTTACTCATTTCCATAAAGAAAAATTAAAGTTCAAGGAGGCTGGTTGAATAGTGATTCAAAGTCATACTAGTTTTTATTTGAGTCCAAATTTACATAGCTCCAAAGTCCATTTTCTTTCCACTATACCATGCCTCTTGTCTGGCAAGATTCTCTCTACTTGCAGCAAAGCTTGTCAGAGCAGTTCAAAATTACAGAAAGGTGTCTGTAATTTTAAGTCCTAAAGCTATTTACAATATGACCTGGTTTTACAAATCTGCAGACCTGGTGCAAGTGACTTAACTTTGCCTTAACTGTAGTTGCTCTTTTTATTATTTTTGGGCTAATTTTATTCCTCTTTTAACATAGGAAGAAACTGGAATATTGATATTAAGTAAATTACCTGTGTTACACAAACACAAATTGCTGAAATAAGTTTGAAACCAGGAAGGGTAACTCCAGAGCACACATGCTTAAGCACTTGTGCTAAAATGTCAGGCTTCATGGGGAGGAAATACATTAACCTTCTTCCTCTTTACCACAGGTTTCATTATATCCTGGTGTTTTATGCTGCTCCTGAAAAGGTGGTTGAGATAAGGGGATGGGTGGAGAGGGGAGTGCAGAAGGAAAGGAATCAAATGCAGTTTTTTAATTAGTTAATTGTGAGTGTTTTGTGGCTCATACATGCTCTTAGTATATGTTGTGGGAGGCAGAAAAACAAAAAGTATATTTGGATGGTGATAAATAGGGATATAAGGTACAAGGTTTACAGTATATGGTATGTATGTTGGTAGTAAGAAATAAGACTGAAAACGTGTGTTGAGGACCGATCAGGAAAGGAAGAAAAGGTAAGATTAAATTTTATGTGGTAGATGAAGAGGAACATTTATGATAGATGCAATCAGAGGTTTGTTTTGGGAGATTAGTCTGGTATATTGTATAGGAGAGAGGAGACACTTGAATCAGGAAGTCCAACTGAAAGGCTATTTAAAAAATGATCTATTTAGTGGCAGAGGGAAATAGAGGCAGGGAGAAAGAGTGCATGCACGAGCGAGTGAGCAAACTCCCTGGTCTCTTTTTGATGGCACTAATGCCATTGTAAGGGTCCCACGATCGTGGCCTTGTCTAACCTTAATTACCTCCCAAAGGCCCCATCTCAAATGCCATCACAATGTGGTTTAGGACTTCACAATATGAATTCCACGGGAACATAAAGTTCAGTCCATAACACTCCAAATCTTCATGGCTTAACATAATAGAATTTAGTGATGTCCAAAGAAGATGTTCCTAGACAGGAAGTTTTTAATATGGGTTGTATTTAGGGACCTTTCTGTGTTGTGATGTTACTCTCTTGTAGGACGTTGGAGATCTCTGCACTTATTTGGCAAATGGGCAAAGAGAATGGAGGACCATACTGGGAGGTTTTATAGGATGTGCCAGAAAGTGGTTCACATCTCTTCTGTCATACTCTTTATATGATAACTCATTCACAGCTAACTGCAAGGGAGAACAATGTATTTTAGCTGTATCAATCAAGATAGTTTAGATTATACTGTTGTAAAAGGCAACATCAAAAATTTAGTTAACTTTACTAAGAAAAGTTTTTTTCTCTCTCATAGAACATTTCCAAAACATGTCAGCAAAGAAGCTCTGCTTATTGTAGTCACTCTGCATCCCAAGCTAATGAAGACCTAATTTTGCAGGCCACTATTCTGATTATTACAAAGTTGATTTATTCCCCTTCCCTTAAGCAAAATGGTCACCTCCTAATTTGCAACTAGAAATAGAATTAACCTCATTGCTGGGATTGATTCCTTCATGATACATAATAGTTCGTACATCAGGAATTGATGTGTAGTAATTTCTATGTTAGATCTTGATATAGTTCCTCTCGTTTTGGAGACTTAAGAACTACAAGGCAAACTATCTACATCCTACGTACTCAATGTATAGTGGCACAACAGGGACAAGATAAACAATAAACATTACCATTCATAAAGAGGAAGAATAAGAACACACAGCAATCTCTACTCTGGTCCAATAAAATTCTGAAACCTCTCCAGGTTGTAAGGCCCCACCCCCCATCCTAGGGATAAGGACTATTTCTTGATGGGCCAATTTTACATTCTGGGAGGTGCTCCCCAGTCCATTGTTTTCTGTGGCTCTCAGGTCTTCCCTTCTGAAGATTATTCTGTTCTTTTATTCTTCTCTGTCTCACCAAGAATGAACATTAGAGAATATGCCCTCCTTGGAGTCTAAGTAGCTTTTTATCAACCCACTTTCTAGACAGTACTGTTCTAAGTCTCAAACAGTCACAGATATCTCTAGTCTGGGTTCGTGATTTATTTGACAGAAAAATGCCCTTCTAAACTTAATGGGCATTTAATCTGATTCCAGTTACTTTTATGGGCCAATGACATGCCCATAGTTCTTTTCTAGACCTATGTAGGTTTACTATATATCTCTTCTTTTTTACTCCCATATGTTTCTTCTCCTCTCTCTCTGTTACTCTCACTCTCACACTAACTCTCATCATTCTTTCTTGATATCTCAACTTAATTAGACTACTGTGGACCTACCAGACTTGGGTAGCAGAGCACACCCTTAATTTATTTTCTTGGGTAATTTTGACCAATTGAAAACATGTACTGGGTGTCAACTCAGTTCATTCACAAACCTTACATTTGCTCTCTACCAGAGGCTGAGTTTTACTGAGTCTTTCTTGCTCAAAGGTCTCTGTATTATCTTTTACTATTTGGATTTGAGGTGAGTTACTTACATCTTTTAACCCTACAAATCACTGAATTTGCACATTCTCGCTAAACCTTATATTCCTGCTTGATACTAATTCTTTTCTTGAGCTTCTCCTTTTCTTGTAATACCTTATGGCATGTAACCAACACCAACCAAAACATGCTACTAAACTGCTCTTTTTAACTTTTTCCCTTAGGGCCACAAGTCATTAGGCATATAATCTCCTAAGTTATTCCAGGAGGCAGGTCTATCAAATGTTTTGCCATTGGTATCATATTTAAAGCCATATTTTCAGCTTCTGAAAAGAGTTTCTTCATTCCCTGTTGCCTGAACCCATAGTCACATTTGTTAGGTTTTGTCATTATGGCAGCACCTGATGGGTAAGCACTAATTTCTTCACTTTTCAGGATAGACTAGAATATGAAATAGAATAAAAAACTTTCAAATCTCAGTTACTTACTAAACCAAAGTTTATTTTTATTTTATGCTCTATGCTTAGCATGGGTTGGGTGAAAGGTTTTGTTCATAATAGTCACCATGGAATCTAGACTAGTGGAGGTTTAATCTAACCACTTTCTTCCAAAATCATAGGGTGACCATGCCATTTGCGTTTGTCTGGATCTTTTCCAGATTTAGCACTGAAAATTCTCCTTCCCTTTTAGTCCCAGTCAAACCAGAGCCATTTGCTTGGGATTGTTATGATACCAAATCTAGAAGTCCTGTGTCCCAGGAACCTCCTTAGCTCTAGGAAATTGGGATGTTTGGTCACCCCACACAAGCACTGCAGCAGTGGGAAGGAAATGTTACTCTTTAGGGATCAGCCCAATGATGATTCCTGCTACTTCTCATCGGCAACATGAGCCAGATGGCATTGCCTAAAATCAAAAGTGGGCAGAGAAGAGTAACTGATCATGTGTCTACAAGGCAGAGAGTAAGAAACATTTAGTGAACAGCACAAAGGACGACCACATTCTGTGCCCAGGTAAAAGACAAAATGGTTTGATAAGCAACTGGTCAGACCATGGCATATAAAAGAATTTTTGGTGGCTTAAGATGCTAAAACATATGAGAAATTGCACAAAATAAAATAAATATAAAAAATGATAAAAGTAGATTCAGAAAATAAATCAGATCTAAGATCTGCTTTTGAAACCATAAATTTAGCAACAAATGCCTTCTTGGTTCTGGTTAGTATACAATCATGTGCATATGGTGTTGAAGATAATATATGTAGAATTTTAAGATCAGTTACTCTTTGAGAGTGAAATTTTAGAGAGTAGACAGGCAATGAATGCAAATAAGCCACCTGTAGGAATTACTCTTTCTGAGTTCAGCAAATGTGAGAATGAATTTTAAGGATTTCCAAATCTATCTTACTCTAAGTTCAGAATAGTATTCAACCATTCATTCATCTATTATTTTATTCAACAGATATTTATTGAGTGACAAACATTGTCATAGGGACTCAAGATGTATACATATATTGCCCCTCTTTTTATTGGGAGAAATAGATAAAGAGGTAAATATGTTACAGATCATGATGAATACTGTGAGGAGAATAAATGGGGTGATAAGATGGAGAACGAACAGAGGGCAAAGAAGATGTGGGAAGATTTTGAATCAAGTCATAAGGGAAGTTTTCTTTGGAAGTCATATAACTGAAGCCTGAGGGGTAGGAACAGCTTTACAACCATGAGTGTTAGCAATTGCATAAATGCCAAGGCCTGAAAGAGGAGCCAAATGAAGCCCACATGGCTAGAGTGTAGCCATGGGAAAATTTGTACAAAAAAAAAAAAAGTGGGAAAGGAGGCAGGAGCCAGGTTAGGGTAAAGAGTTTGGATTTTATTCTGATAATAGAAAGATTTTTACTCAGTAAGTGGAGATATATATATATGCAAGAGTGAAGCCAAGGAGCTTAGTTAGGAGCCACTTTTAACAATTCAGTGAGACATAATGACCTTTGGATTAGGGTAGTGGCAGTGAGGATGAAAAAAAGAGAATGGATTTTAGATAATGTGGAACTAGCAGTAGTAGAATTTGATGGTGAATGTAAGGGGGAAAGAAAGAGAAGGATCAAGAATAACTTTCTAGTTTTTGGATTGAGCATCTAGAGTAGATGTTCCCTTCACTGACCTATCGAAAACTTGAAAGAAACAGGATTTGGGGAAAATGAAGATTTCTACGTAAATAGATGATTTGTCATAGCAGTTGAACATCTAAGTGATTGTATCAAGTAAGCTTTGGATATGGGGGCCTGGAAACCTGAAGAAAAGGCTGGGCTGCAGGTGTGCATTAATGAGACATCAGCATATAGATAGTATTTAAGATAGGGTGATGGTTAAGAACATATAAGGAGAAAGCGTATGTACAGAAGAGGAAAAGGCCCTGGAAATATCTGGAAGTACTCCCAATCAACATTTAGAGATTTTGTAGAGAAGTTGAAATAGGAAAGGAGACTTAGAAGATGCAGGTCAGTGAGACATAATGTAGTTGGACACCAAAAGAGGAGACTGTTTCAAGAAGTGGTGGTGGTAGTTAATTGTGCTATTGCTACTGAAAAGTTTAATAAGAAAAAGAAAATAGCTACCAAATTTGGCAGCATGTAGACTGCATCAAGAGCAATCCCTATAGCTTAGGTTGAGCAATGAGTAGAAAATGAGAAAATGGAGACAGTGAGTGTAGATAAAGATCTCCAGGCATAAACTAATCATATTAAATATAAACAGCTGTACCATGATTAAATTGTAACTTAATATACTAGAGTAAGTAGGAAATTACCAGTGTATAATTATATTACTTATCTCTAGATGGAAATTAATTAATCAAAGGTGATAGTGAGTGTAGAACCTGGAAATGGGAGACAACAGTCCAGGAATCTAGTAATCTAATAGGCTCAAAGGGAGAGTGACAATGAACCTGGAGGGAAGAACTATTTTTATTACCACAGAGCTGACTTTGATAAAGAGCTAGGATTCTTCAAATTTCACTATTGCTGGAACAAAATTTCCTCAAGACTATCTATTTGTTTTCACTTTGATTTCTTGCCCACCAGACAAACTTCTCACTAATAATTCAGTTTCCCAAGGAACTTGGCTCCAGAGAGAAGGGAAAGAGAAACAAGAGCTTTGATAAAAAACTGCAGATGAAAGGATTTTTTTTTTTGAGATAAGAGGTTTTGTTTCTTGTTTTTTACTTTTTTCCTAAGAGGTGAATAAAAAGATAGGATGTGATGAGAGAGCCAAATATGTGTTAAGTGACCAAATTTGGAATTCCTCTAGGATGGTGTATTAGTCAGCTCAGGCTGCTGTAACAGAGTACCACAGACTGGGTGCTTAAACAACAGAAATTTATTTTCTCATAGTCTAGAGGCTGGAAATCCAAATCAATGTGGTGGCAAAGTCAGTTTCTGGTGAGATTTCTTTTCCTGGCTTGCAGACTATTGCCTTCTCCCTGTGTCTGTCTTCACATGACCTGTCATCTGGGCATGCGCCTGTGCATAAAGCGAAATCCCTGGTGTCTCTTCCTCCTCTTTTAAGGACGCTGGTCCTATCAGATTAGGGCTCCACTCTTATAACTTCATTTAACTTTAATTGCCTTCCTAAAAGCCCCTCTCCAAATACAGTCACTTGTGGGGGTTGGGCTTCAACATATGAGTGTAGGGGAACACGAATCAGTATATAGCAGATGGTTTTACGGTTCTTAAAAAAAAAGTAGCATGAATTCCCTACTGACATATAATAAGAAAATGAAAGTTTTGTGTACCCCATTTATTATTGCTTGATTATGTTCCAAAGCAAAACTTGGCAGCCTGGGAGTAGGAATTTGTGTAAATGCAGAGGTTAAACAGAATTGGAAATTGGATTAGTAGACATAAAACAAAAATGTCTAGGAGAGTCGGCACAAGGGTGAGGAACAGACAAGACCATTTATGAGAACTTCCTTAAAATGCTTGGCTATTGGATTTAAGCTAATGCTCTTTATGTCATGGCAGGAAAAATGACATAATTTTTTGTGCCATTTGGAGGCATCTGTATGGGTCTTGGTGGAAAAAATTTTATTTTATATTTTAGTAATTATAGTATAATAAGAATAACAAATAGCAAATAATATGGAAGATATTACTGTCAAATGTGTATGCAATTCTAAATAAAATGTATTAAAATGTTTTAATGTATTAAAATTATTTTTAAAATGAGGATTTTGTCCCCTTAGAATGGCCATATACAATCATTGATAAAAACTTTAAGTGATTATCTGTTTAAATTCTTGATTGTCATTATTGAGGAGAAACCTTATTCATACAGTGTGGAGTTAAAAAAATTAAAAGAAATTCTTTAGGGCAATTGACTTTTATAGGAGTCGAAATCGATTTTTTAAATGTTTTTAAAAATATCTTTTTTTATTGACAAGTACAATGTTGGACTTTTTCATGACAGTAAAAAGAGATTTCAATTCCAATTAAACTTTTCCACTTAAATGTATATGCATTGTTAGAGGAATCATCCTATAGCTAGCTTGGTGGCCACTGCAAGGACAAATTAACCATGACTATTATTTATGGTGACAGATTTTGGGGATGTAGTTTCCAGCTGTGTCAGCCAGGTGCCCTGCCTGACCCCTCACCCCAACATTCTGGAGCACAGGCTGTATTACTTGGATGCCTGGAACACAAACTCTAAACAGCCTCCTGGTTCCCTTGTGGAGAATGGGTGCTGACTGAGTGCTGAAGCAAATTTTGAGGATGTCCAGGTGATAGAACACATCCTTGCCCATGCTCCTCATTGTATGACAGAACAGAAGTGGGCACCAAGGTTACTCATGATTTCTTGTGGGCAGCATCTGGGCTGTCCCCTGAGGAACCCCAGAGGAGGTTATTTTCTGCCCTACTGTGTCTCCTCATGGTAAAAGAGAGCATCATTTCAGGGAGCTGCTCTGCTTAAGTTTTATAAAGAGGCAAATAAAATCATAAGAGGGACGATGGTTTCAAGGAACCCAAAAGAAGTAATAAGGAAAAAGAGCAGACTCATTTACTTGGTGTTTAAATTCTGAAAACTATTGTTTTTCTCTTTTTGTCTATAATACAAAAAAAAAAATGCCATATTTATTTAGACCAATGGATCATCCAGCTTTTATTTTTTTTTGTATATTATCACCAAGAAATGTTTCATTGGAAATATAATTCTCTTCAAGCAAGGATTAAAACCCAATTTGCAATTTGTCTTTATAATCTATTATAGATAAGTCATCTGAATATTTGTGCCAATCTTCTTGAATATATTGTAATACTCTTCTAGTAGTAGGCAATACATTTTTTAAGTAGCTTTATTGGGATATAAGTCACATACCATACAATTCACCCCCCTAAAGTGTACATTTTAATGGTTTGTCATATGTTCACAGATACGTGCAACCATTGCCACACTCGAATTTAGAACATTTTCATCATTTCAAAAAGAAACTCTGTAACCTTCAGTTATCACCATCTTTCTCCCCATAACTTTCTCAGACCTTAGCAACCACTAATCTATTTTCTGCCTATCAATTTGCCTATTCTAGTCTTTCACATGAATGAAATGATATAATATGTGGACTTTTGTGACTAACTTTGTTCACTTAGCATAATGTTTTCAAGGTTCATCTAAGCTCTATCATGTATCAGTACCTCATTTCTTTTTATGACCAAATAATATTTCATTGTATGAATATACTACATTTTGTTTATCTATTTGTCCATTAATTGACAAATTTATTTTCACTTATTTTCACCTTTTGGCTATTATAAATAATGCTTCTAAATATTCTTGTATAAGTTTTTGTGTGGGCATGTTTCATTTCTTTTGGGTATATATTAGTAGTGGAATTACTGGCTCATATAGTAACTATATTTAATTACTTGAGGAACTGCCAGACTCTTTTCCAAAGTGGCTGCATCTTTTTCCATATTTATAAGTAGCGTGTGAGTGTTCTGATACCTCCACACCCTCAGCAGCACTTGTTATAATCTGACCTATTAATTCTAGCCATCCTAGTAGGCATGAAGTGGTATCTCATTGTGGTTTTGATTTACATCTCCCTGTTGACTAATGGTGTCAAACATCTTTTTCTGTGTTTATTGGCCATTTATTTGTATACCTTCTTGGAGAAATGACTCCAGATCTTTGCCCATTTTTAAAATTGAGGTGTCTTTTTTATTATTGAGTTATACGTATTATTTATATATTCATGATATATTTCTTATCAGATATGTGATTTACAAATATTTTCTCCCATGGTGGAGATTGCTTTTTTACTTTTTGGTTGGTGCCTTTTGAAGCACAATTTTTTTTAAATTTTGAAGAAGTCAGATTTATCATTTTTTGGTGTTGTTCATGATTTTATTGTCATATCTAAGAATTCTTTGCCAAATCCTGTGTTTTCTATGTGTTCTATAGTTTTAGTTCTCGAATTTAGGTCTTTGATTCATTTTGAGTTAAGTATCTGTTACAAGGTAAAAGCATTTTGATCACCTCCCATTTACCAACTTGGTGAGAGACGTATCCCCTACCATTAATAACATAAAATGGCTGAACACATGACATCCAACACTAAATAGATGAAATCGAATGGAGGCTTTAAAATCAATCACACTCATAGGCCCAGAGGAGGACGTAGCATGTCATACAGGGATGCATGGGGTAGCACTTGGGAATAGTAAGAATGAACATAGGTCGTGGGAATCAGATGTTGTATATATGAAAATATATATGTAAGTTGATCTAATCTTTACTACAAGCTTAATTGCTCCTCCCAAAGGTCTAGACCCTAGTAGATAATTAAGGCACAGTAGAAATAACATCAAATCGAACCTATGGGCTATGTAGCTGCTGAGGTATTTACTGACCAATCTAACATCATCATGAGTGTAAGGTTTCCTGTCATTAACTGAGTTTGGCATGAGATAGGAGACCTGAAACTCAAGACTAGGCTTGAGAACAGGAAATATTTTACTACTTAACTTTACAGTTAAGTGAATTAGAAGCAACTGGTACTAGCTTTACAAAACCAGATTCAATATAAGACTAGGGATATGCTATAAAACCATGTTAACCAGAAAAGAGAAAAGAGCAGTTCAGGTAACACTTGCTTTGATTTTTTATTATTTTAACGTTTTGATGAGATTTGAATACATATGTATATAGGTCGCATAATTAATTTACATTGTTAAATTCTTTAGCATTTATTGAATTAATGTTTATATCTGATACTTCATGTAGAATAAGTATTCCACTATACTTACTATGTAAATTAGTCCCAAAACGATTTGGTTGTTACCTTCAACTATAAACAGATATTACATATTCAAGCCGATTTGGGAAATTATTTAATAAGAGACAAAATATATGCAAATGAAAGTGAAATGTCATATTGCACAAATCAATTTCATGCTGAAATAATATAATTTCTACATACAATTTGAGCTTCCTATAAATAGTAACAATGCAAAGTCAAAACCACATCTTTATTACCACACTATAATTTTTCAAATATATGTTAATGTGAGTTATAGGAAGTGAGGCTAGAGTTGTAAAACTTTACCAGAATGAAATTTAGAAAAAAAAAAAAATCACAAGTTTGTATATTTTTCTTCAATTAGGTTTATTCCATATTTATATTTTTAAAATGGATTTTATATTTAAATTACATACACAAAAAAATAAAAGCTAATGTTTATATGATCATCACCATGTGCTGACCCTGTGCTAAGTGTGTTACACTTTTTAAAATCTTTATAATTAGTCTATAAGGTAGGTACTATCATCATCCTATCAGTTTCAAAGTAAGGAAACATACTTTGAAAGGTTAAAATAACCTGCTTAAGATTAAACTGCTAATAATTGAGGAAGCTGGAATGAATCACTGTCTTTCTGACTGTAAGACTCCTATTCTTATTCTATAAGACTTAGGCTGTAATACTGCTGCCTCCCATAATATTCTTGTATTAATTTTACCACATTCTGGAGAACTGTATGGCTAATAAAAATTTTAAAAAGTACAAATTTACTTCAGATTAATTTTGTTCTTTCAAATGGAAATTTCATGATTTTTTTTTGCAGTGTACATTTAAAAATCTCAGTAGATGATTTACCAAATGTCTTGACTTAAATTTATTTGCCCTATAAACATTGAAAACTGAAAAGATAGGTGGATAAAGATACAAATAAAATTGTCCATTTAAACATAGTAGTTTTTTTTCCTTTCTTTTTTAATCTGGCTTGAAAAGATGTAACATATTGACTTAGAAGCAGACTGTTTTCTTTGTTCTAGAAAAACTGCTGTGGGCTATTTTATTATACAAAACTGCCAGTGAAGTTGGAGGAGTTTGTCTAGGAGTAGGCAGATCTGCATCCTGCAGCAAGTGTTTCTTCGGCAGAAGAGATTCTTTTCCTATGTATGTCATTAAGTAGAGCCATGCTTGGTAACTAGCTTGCAGAGATTGTGTACTTGCTTCAGTGCATTTCACAGGCAATCTACCTCTGAAGATGGGAAGAATCAATTCATTGGACACAATAGAGCACCATCTGTGGATCAGACACTGTGGGAGGTGCTAGAATACTGTAGTAAAAAATAATACAAAAATCCATATAGCTTATGTTCTAGTAGAGGAAGGTAGGCAACATCAACAAATAAGTAAAATATATTGTGTATCAGATGTTTAAGTGCCCTGGAGAGAATAAAGTGGAGAGGGAAATGGGACTGCATTGGATGACTTTACAATTTTATTTATTTGTGTAGAAATAACTTCAATCTTACAGAAAAAAATGCAAGAATAGTGCAAGAAACTTCTGTTCTTATGAACCATTTTAGAGTAAGTTGCTATTAGTCCAACTACTACAAACAAGGACTCTCTCCTGGACAGCCGTGATGCAGTCATCAAAATCACAAAGTTAGCGCTGATTCCTTATTGACATCCAGGTTCATCAGTTGTTTCTAGAATGTTTATATAAAAGTGTTCTATCAAGGATCTTGTATTACATTTAGTTGTCATGTCTTTTTAATGTCCGTCAGTCAAAAGCAGTTTTCATTGATAGGGGGAATCCTTTCACTATGTATCTGTATATCAAATCATCACGTTGTACAACTTTAAATATCTTACAATTTTATTTGTCAATTATACATCAATAAAGCTAGAGGGAAAATAGTTTTTCACTGTTTCTTTGACTTTCAACCTTGATTCTTTCAAAGATTATTAGCCAAACATTTTGTAGACTATCCCTGTGTTTGATGATTCCTCATGGTTATATGCAAATTATACATTTTTGGTAAGAATGCCAGATAAATGAAACTATGTTCTTATTGCAGCCTTTGAAGTGATAGGTAATTTCAGTTTGTTCATAGTTGGTATTGTTAACTTTGATTACTTCATTAAGAAGACGTCTGTCAGGCATCTTACTATTAAGTTATTCTTTTTTTTGTTTGTAATTAAAAAGCATTTTATGGGGAGGTATTTCGAGAATATGTAAATGTCCCATTCCACTTTCATCCACTAGTCTTAGCTGAGCATCTGTTGATTTTCTTGGTTGATTACTATGATGTTCCATGACTTTCACTGCATTTATTAGTCACCATTCTACTATAGAGGAAATCTTTCTCTTGTATTCATTTCTTTATTATTTAAAAAATTATATCAAAATGAGCTCATGGATTTAAATTTTATTCAGTAGGTTATAATTTTTAGCATTATTATGTAATTTGGTGCTCAAAATTTTCCAGATTTGGCCACTGGACACCTTTTCAAGCTGACGTCTGTCATTTTGACACAGCCCCATCTTTCCTTCTCTCTGGCATAATAAGATGCTTCAGGCTTATTTTGTAATTTTTCTCCTGAGCCCTGTAATCAGCCACTTTCAAGGATCCCTGGATATCTTAAATGGAGGGTGAATTTGGATATTTGGAAACCAAGATCTAAGTGCTAGGTATGCTTACAGCTAATGGGGCATTACTTTTTAGTGGAAAGAGCTGGATTATGTATGTATATACACATATATACACATAGGACTATACATATATTTATATACCTATTCCTTTCTTTATATATATTCTGAATGTATTTATATTCTGAAAGTATAAGTTAACATTAACCTCCAGCTCCAATTCAACACCACAAGGTTCATTCTAGTTTTCTCCCTTTCCATATCTATAACTCCCTTCTCACCCAGTGAGAGATGTGGTTGCCATTATCTTTAACATATTTCGTGTTAAATCTTCTCTGAATAGAACCAATCTCCAGTTGCTGCTACCAGCCTCCTCCCTTTACATGGCTGAACTTTTTACACTTCACCTACTTTATCCAGTTTAGACTTTGCCATCCTGCTCCAACCTTCCTCTGTCAGTCCCTCTGCACTGATGGCCTCCTCACATCATGGATTCCTACATGATGCACACATTGCCATGCCACCCTAGCCTGATTCCACATGGATGTCTACCTTGCTGGGCTTTTAGAATAATTATGTAGGGAGGCAAGAAGATTGTAGAATTGCAATTTTCAATAGAGCGATCAGAAAACATCTTGCTAGAAAGATTAGATATAAAGGAAGACCTAAAGTTGCTGAGGGAGTGGATCACATGGATATTTGGAGAAGAGTATTCCAGATAGAGAGAATAACATGTGCAAAGGCCCTGAGGCACAAAGGTGCTTTACGAATTAAAAGCAAGAAGGCTGCCATCATTGGAACAGTGAACAAGGGAGAGAGTAGTAGATGAGGTCAGAGAGGTGTCAGTGAACCAGATTTTGTGAGGCCTTGCAAACCATTGTACAGTCTTGGCTTTTCTCTAAGTTAGTGTGGAGGATTTAAGCAGTGAAGTGACATAATTTGATTTTTATTTCAAAAGAATCATCTTAATTCTTGTGTTGAGAACAGACTGTGTATAAGTGTGTGGTGGTGGGGGTGGAGTGACAGAGAAATTGAAAGCTATGAGAACAGTTAAAATATTATTGGGATAATCAGAAGAGATATTGGACTAAATGTGGTAGCTGCAGAAGTAATGAGAAGTGGTCAAATTCTGGATATGTTTTGTGAATAGAGCTGATGGGATTTGCTGAGGCTTATATAGTGTAAAACTGAAAAAAATATATATAGATGGATGGATGGATGGATGGATGGATGGATGGATAGATAGATAGATGGATAGCTAGACAGATAAATACTTAAAGCATACCGAAGTGTAAGCTTAAGGAGGTTAGGGATTTTTTTTTATCAGTTTTGTTCACTGTTATATCTTCACTTCCTAGAACATTACCTAGCACATAACAGATATTCAACAGCTAGTTGTTGAATTGAATTAAAAATAAAAAGTAAAGGAGAAATCTAGTCTTTCAACTTCTTGTGGAATTCAAATCTTCTCTTTTAATGGTAAATATAGAAACCACCACTGAAAAATATTGGGAAAAACCTGTATTTAGTCAACTGATGAAACGTGAGGTGAGTACAATGAAAGCATTCAGAGAGGTCGACAAAAATAGACTTTTAAACATTTTCTTTTGCCAAAAATACCTTCTAGAAACTAAAATAAAGAATTCTGAAGGGTCTGGATTATTTTCAGTAGCTCCTCATCCCGGGGCATCGGCACTTCCCTGCTGTGTGACATGATGAATTTGCACATACAATCTACCCAATGAGGAAGCACCACAATTTGAGTAAGATTTATTTAAAAGAATAATATCATAGCAAATGTGGTGATTATTCCTATTATAATAAACTCTTCCTTTTTAATTTTTTATATTTTGAATTAAAGGAAACAGCAGATTTGCAGCAAGTGTTCTAGAAAAAGTACACAACCCGTAATCTATCACATCTATTTCATACCTCTAGTGTAAATGGGTACAAACTTTCGAGAATGATATTGACAATATATATACATTGAACATTTTAAACATCTGTGATAATTGACACCAGGAATCCCTCTCTGTATTCCTCTCAGTGTTGCTTATGTATATGGATTGACCTACTTTCCAAGACTGGTTATACAAAAGGTCACATTAATTTTAAAAATTCACATAATTCATGTAAATTTCTCAAGACTACACATGCTCAAAGCAGTAGACCATCTGGCAACTCGCTTTTGATGTCATCCCCATATAAATCCACATAAATTGTTGAAAAATTCAGTGGGCTTAATTTGCCAGAAAGGATTGTCTTCCCTAGGGATTCTCTAGGCAGAGGGGCAATGAGAGGATGTGGGTAACTGTGTGATTTGTAACATTTATCCCACCCACACTCAGACTATCCATGTCTTTGGCTATGATGATGCTACTCTTATCACTGGGATGACCTGCATGGGCCACAGAAGTTCTTTGTGGAGATTTACTCAGTCTTACAGTCAGGCATGAGTTAACACTCACAGATGCAACTTTTATGATTATAAAATGTTACGCATGCTTATTGGATAAAAAAAACAACCACCAGCTAACATTTCAGACCATTTCTTTCTCTATTATTGGGATCTTAGTGTTATTTTTTTTAATGTTTAGCTATTGCATTCGATATTATATGATTTCACAATACATATGAAAAAATAATAGTTTTGCAGTTTTTAAAAACATAATTTTTTAATAGTCACAAAATATTTTGTAAAGAGTTACCAAAATTTATTTTAGCAATCCCTGGGCGTTGGACATTTAGGTTGTTTTTGTCACTTCTTCTATTTGAAGTGCTCCTATTCCAGGATTTTAATTGAGAAGCTGAGGGAATTAAAGAATTGGACTCTTGAACTATTCATGAGCATCAGACTTGGGCAAATAAATTGAGGTGTAAAAGAATCTGTTGCATGCATAGACATTATCATTAGCCCCATTATAGTCCTAACTTTAAAACCAGGTTCTGACTCAGCCTGGGTTTGGGGGAATTACAGAACAGTGGCACCAATTATATGTCATTTTTTAAAGGTTGTATTTGTGTGATGCTGAGTAATTTGAATAATTTAATTCTGTAAAATTGACGTTTCAAATCCTGCCATGCTACTAATGGCTACTAGAGGGCAGCAGAAGCCAGGAACTGGCAGGAAGAGCAATAGCTGAAATAGGCTGAAGAGGCTCTGCCCAGGCCCAGGGAACCATCTGTTCAGGGTTGAGACAAAAGATTGGGTTTAAGAAGTCTACAGTAAAGGTCTCTTTAGTACCTTGAGAGGGCAACAAAGTAAAGGAATAGCAACAACAGTGCTAAAGGGGAAAGTGCTTAACAGGCACTTATCTTAAATATTTTGGAAGTTTGAAAACAAACTTATGACGACTAGGAAGAATCACCAATTTTAAGTCAAAAGCCTGCAGTTACCATGTTTTCCATTTGAAGAAGCGAGTAGAGATAAAGCTGTGGAAAGTCTGACGTGTGTGTATCAGGAAGCAAAATGTTCATACAAGAACCAGGGATTTCAGAGAGCTATGGCAACATGGCTCTAACTTCATCTGAGCAGACCTTCTGTTCAAAGAGGCCACACTTAAGGGCAACACATGAGTAAATGTTAGGGCATAAGAACCTGGGAAGTTTAAAAGCTATAGGAAAAGGTAACATTTTAGTAAAACAGTTTCTAACTTCTGGTATTAGAAAGAACATTGGGCAGGATTCCAGAGAGTTGGATTTAAAGTATATCCATCACCTAGTTATAAAACTGTAAGCAAGTTACTTATCTTTTTGGGCTTCTGGTTTCTCAAAGCCAAATTGGACTGGATGAATTCTAAGATACCTAGAATATCTGAAATTCTAGGGCTGGATTTAATCCAAATCATCATCCAGTTATACTGTGTTTTAGAGTGAGATAACAGCCTTACATCAATCTTTCCATTGTCTCTGCAGGTTGTCCTAATGTGTTACGATCCTATTATTTCTTATTTGTACTTACATGAAGGACAGAAGCCAGACTACTTGATGTTTCATGTCATGCATTCATGTAAAAAAGAGAACAAGCAAGGCTTCCCAGGATTTGTTGGCCTTGTTTTAAATACACTGGTGTGTGTCTTTGTGAAATCTTTAAAGAAACTGTAAAAGAATGCACAAAAAATTCATCACTGAAGTTCAAACTTTTTAGTTGTTGACACTTCAAGCCATAGAGTTAGGAAGACTTTAAAGGATTTTTGGGATATTTAGATTTTTTAAAATCAGAGCTTATGGTTTTGAATTCTAAAGTACTAGATAATGATAAACATATTGTCAAAATGTTCATCATTTCCTTTTCCCTAATTGTTACTTTATGGTTACAAACAATTCTTTTGTTTTAAAGTTTTTAAAAAATTTATTTGAAACCCTATTTTGAAGTGGGGATTTACTGCTGTTTGAATTTTATATCTTTATGGAAAAATTTATAGTAAGTAGATAGATCAAAGGAAATTGTTTATAGTTATTAGACTATAAGCATTTTTTGAGAACCTAATCTCTTCTGAGCAGACAAGGGAAAAAGTAAAACATAGACATTTTAAAATTTCAAACAAATTTAAAGCTCTTTGGAAATAAAATTTGATCTGCTTTTTTGTCTAATAATATATAAGAAATAAAAAATATTATTAAAAATTGATTTTTAAAGCTGGAAGATATCAGAGACATTGCCTGGTATGAGTGGTCCTTGACCTTTTCACTGCCAAAGGCTCTTTTAATTATTTTTTTCTCTAGTGATTCAATATTTTGGAATATATTATCTATTTTTTACCACCAAAAGTGTTCCTTAAATTGTAATTAGGTTTTTCATTTTAAATTAATCAGAAACACATACAACTGCTGATCTCTTTAGCATGAGTTCAGCAGTGACACCATCCTGAGATGATGAATGTCATCCAAATAAAAAAATCCTACTGTTTAACGCAGACTCACTATGAGCCAATACATTTCTACCATAGCTTTGAAATATTGAAATTAGGTCCAGGACTCCTGTGGACTCTGTGGAACTACTTCTTTTACCTATCTCTCTCAATTAGCAGATAAGTAATTCAATCACTTGTTTATAGTCACATGGATAAAAATCCACTGTTCCATCTACAATGCTGAGTGTTCTCTCTTCATCAGGGTTAATCATGACAATTTACAGTAATAACTGAAGATGAGTTGACATTTCTCACAAAAAATAAATCTAGAAACTTGTTTGTTTGTTTGTTTGTTTTTTAGGTAATACTTAAACTGAACAAGTCTAATTTTAGGAGGCATCTCAAGTAGCAGATTCAAGGAACTAAATTATGAATATTTCCCGGAAAATAAGTTCCAAGGTATTGTCCTTTTTGTTGCTTGCTTTATGCACTCCTTTAAGAATAAGAGTTGAGAGAGTATTTTGTTTTAACAGCATGTTGATGTGACCATAGTTTCATTACTTAAACTTTTTAGACACTAACTTATTTGCAAAACAGAATATATTTAATTTCTGACTCCATAAAAGCCAAATAGTAACATTGCGCATGCATGCATGTGTGTGTGTGTGCTGATTGCACAAGCAGCCTTCCCATTCCTGCCCCCAAACATGTTACACATCTATAGTTTTCTAGAAGCGGGGAGGAAAACTATTTTGAGTACTCCTGAAATACCAAAGTATAGATTACCTACTCCTGCTACTCATAGAACTAGCTCCCTACATACACATAGCCAAAACTATCTCTTGTATTCTCTAGAAGTTCTGTACCAATCTTTTTAAAAACTTAAAATATCCAAAAATGTCATCTTGGAGGGCTAACACAATGATTTATTATCAGCATAACCTAGTCAACATGAATTATTTTGTTGATTAGGTTAACTAGCAGAGTAGGGATAAGAAAGAGAAAAAAACAAATTTAGAAGAGTGATGAGATGAAGGATAATGGGACTGAGAATGCTCAAGTGACAAACAGTAAAGACATCAGGAATTCGGTTTTGGAATCAAAGAATAAATGAATTTTGTCTTATTTATAATTTTGTTCAGGTTGATTCAATACAAAGTATCTGTATTCTGAGGAAAACTAAGCCTCTAAGAACATATTTGAAAGTACCACATTTTTGTACCCACTTCTAACGCTGATCTAGCATTGGGACGCTCACTGCTTGACCTTGCTTTTAATATTGCAGTTAACAGTAGAGGAAAATGAACACTTAAGTTTTTTTTTTTTAAAGGGTAAGCAATTTAAAAATACTTTAGTCTTATACATGAAAAAACTTATTATGTTTATATTTTATGTTTGTTTCTGGAGAATATTTAAAGGAGGGCATCTTTAAAAATAGTTAGATAATTTGACCAAAAACACTTAAAATACTTAAAAACACTTCAATGGCAACTAGTGAAAGAACAAAACAAAACACTTAGGACTCCCTGGGAACAGAACATTGCAGAGTTTTATAGAATCCTGCAGCTCATACTTGCATAGTTGGTTAGTCACATGATCTGGCCTAGAGACAAGTTTCCTGCTCCTCTTGAGATGCTCAATTCACAAGACAGGGCCTCCTGAGGAACTGAAATAAACCTAAATTTAAAATGTTTTAGTTCTTCTGTTTACTAATAATAGGTACTCATTATTATTATTATTATTTTTAATCAAAGTCTTGTCATGAGCCAGGCATTTACATGCATCAATTGCAATATTTATAACTACCCTGTAAGGTGGTGACAGCTAACATTGAGAGGTGGAATAGCACAAAGGTTAGGAACACTTTCTCTGAGTCACATAGAAATGTACCTATTACCTATATAGGTGCAAATTCACTTAATGGTTGAGTGCCCTTGGTGGTTTCTTCATCTTTAGGAGCTAAATAAGCAGTACCTCACAGTATTGCTGTCAGTGAGAAAAAGAAAAGCAGCACCTCAGAGCCAGGAGCTGGCCTGGCTCTATTAGCTGAGAGTTGGTGTTGCTGGAAGCTGGCGCGACACTGGCAGATAGGTTGTGGTGTTTAGCTGTTGAACATACACAAGTTTGTAGAACATCAACAGCAGACAAGGCCGCTCTGAGATTGTGACGAATCAAGATAAAAAACAAGACTACTCTATAATCACATCTGAACACAGGCAAAAACAAGAACATTATCCAACCCACAAAAATGACAGTGTTCCCCTATCCTTGCTAGAATGAATACTGTAACTTTATCAATTACAAATCTAGCTTTACTTTATTCTTTCTGCTTCTTCTAGATAAGAATTATTAAGATACTAATTATACAATACCTTCACTTTTTAACAGTATCAAATAAAGGACCATGTTCTACTTTCTCCAACTTTCCCTAAATCACCTAACACAAGCCTGAATCTCAGTCCTTTCTAACACCCACTTGCTGAAATGCCCCACAGTTTTCCATGGTCTGTGGTCTGTCTCATTTTAATGAGTCAATAAACCCAACCTGATTGACCGAAGGTGTGCTCCTGGTAGTCCTTGGCTAGAGGGCGCTGACATCCAGAATGAATAGGTTAATAGTCCCTGGTACCTAGTAAATGTTCAATGCTTATTATCTATATAGTGTTTTATGATTTTGTAGATGGTGATAATGGTAGGTCATGGAGAGGACCTACTGCTAGGTGGTGGTAGTGCTGGACTTCCAGTCTGGCTTTGCTATGCTCCAGAGACCTTGTTTTCACTACACCACACTACCATGCTTTGATTCATCATCATTATCACCCCTCAGTCCCCACACAGTCCCTCAGGGTACATTTCTTGGCCCCTGGGATTCTAATTTTGTCTCGATCTATGTTAAATAAGAATTCTTTCCCTTTAAATAGCGTTAAAATCAACCATTCTTTTCATTTATGTAGAGACTTGTTAGGTGAAAGACCTTCAGGTTTTCTTTCTTTTACTACAACTTTAGTCCTTTGATCATGGTAAAATTCTCTTTTATCCTTTGAAGTCTCACTGAATAAAAAGGGTGTGGTAAAGAATATTAACTTAAATTTTTTGCAAACTGTAAAAGACAGTTTGAAGTTATTTTTTGAATTGTTACAACTGTATCTATTTCTTGTAGAGTCACAAAGGCATATCAACAGCAATTAAAAGCTTTTAAAACTTCAGTAAACTATGTTAATCCTAGTAAGTCAGGCATTTCCCAAATTCATTTGAATTTAAGACTTTTTTCTTAGAACATATCATCATTGTCATCATCATCCTTATTATGGCTAACACTTATGGAGTGCTTACCATACACTAGACACTGTTCTAAGTACTTTTCATGTATTAAGTCATTGCCTCAACAATTTTATTATTGATAGGGAGGCTGAGCCATAGAGCAGTTAAGTAACTCTTCAAGGTTGACACAGCTAGTAAATCAGTACAGAATATTCCTTTAACTGCTAATGTCATAGGGGAAAAAGTGGGAAGCACTCTCATGACTTAGGGAGGTAACAAAGAGAAAAGAACTAGATTTATTCAAGTATTTTGTCAGCATTTATTAAGAAATTAGTATGAACAAATACTATTCAAAGTACTAGAAATATAACATTGAGTAAGACAGAGAAAATCTCAATTCTTATGGAGCTTACATTGTTGTGGGGACAAATAGATAGTATCGAATAAGCACATTAATATATATTTAAAAAAAAACAGGTAGTGATAAAGGCAATGGAGTGGTCTGATAGCGTGTGGATTAAAAGTAGCTTACTTATTCTTGAAAATCATTGTAATGCCTTATCAAACAACTTAATGTAACTAAAGCAGAATAATCAGTTTAATCATAGCCTTTTAATATTAGCCTTACTGATTCATTGATGGTACATATTTCTTTATTGGAAAGATCATCAATTTGGCTTTTATATTCTTAAAACAGTGTTTCCCAAATGGGATCAACGAAGTACTATCAATTACTGTGAATTTTAATAGTTGTGTATATGTGAAATATTTTTGGGGTCAAAGGAGTTAACAAGTTTTTATTACTACACCAATTATCCAGAGCTTTCAATATGCCAGTTGTTTTTTTTTTTTTTTTTGAAAGAAATAGTACAATATTCTAAAGTTATTTGACCATGGAAACTTTTCTAGTGAGAACTTTTCATGAAAGTAATGTTCTGTGTTACACACTTTAGGGAGCATTGCTTTAGTGTGCTTTTAAAGAATTTTTTGTTAGTGCAGGCACATTGTGGCGCTACTGCATTGTGATAATTAGCTCACTTAAAAGAAGTTTTGATCTTTTGCATTGATTTAGACTAATCCCTTATCAAATTCTCCTTTGTTGTTAGAGTTCTGAAAAGCTAGGTTATAGATGTAAGAGAAATAATATTTCATAGAAAAGTCCTGTTCTTTAATATTCTGAAATCTTGTTAATTCTGTTTGCTGGCATTTGGGTTAATGGGTAGAAGATTGGACTGGAAAGTAAATAATCTGATTTTTCCCCTTGGCTCTTTGCTTTATTATGATGAGTCAGTTTTTTGATAAACCTGTGCATTTCATGGAATCTAGTGTTATGTGTTCATTCTCTATCAATAAGTAAAAGAAACTGTACACCTTTCTGCGTTTGTCATTTCACATGAACACAATGAAAAGAGTTTTGCCTGAATGTACAGTGAAAAATAAGTTTCTCTCTCGCCCATATTCCCAGTTCCCAAAAGTAAAAATTGGTGCCCATTCTGCATATTTTTCTAGAGATATTATATTATCATATAATCTAGAGAAATTATATAATATATATCACACACATAATAATATACATATATATTACACATATAGTGTTTACACTCACGTACATGAATGAAACTTCTTTGAACACAAGTATAACAAATATAATAGCTCACTGTTCTATCCCTGCTTTATTCACTTTACAGTCCATTTTGGGAATGTTTTCATATCAGTTTGTAAGTCTGCATCATTAGTAAAAGGAAAAAAAGAAACAAAAACTCCTGCAGAGTATTTCATTATATAATTGAGTATAATTTATCTAAATATATTCTTCTGTATGGATTACTCTAGTCTCCATTTCAAAGACATTTATGTGATTTTTAAAATCACTGTCTAAAAGAAAATAGTGAATTTTGCTTTGATAATATTTTAATAACTCTGGTTTCTAAATTGACTTTTTACAATTTAAAAAGACTTTTCATTTGTTATTTGGTTTGGTATAAAAATGTTTGCAAGTGTCTAGAACATTGCCATTTTTAAACTATGCTAAAAAAGTAGGCTTATAAAAATCTTATTTCCTTTATTAAAATTCTAATTTTTATTTTTGCTGATATTGTATGTTTTCATATTCATTACATCATAATATTAATCACTAGTTCCACAAAAATTATATGTTAATGAAGATTTTAATTTCTTCAGTTTTGAATTTTAGACCTGGTCCCTTCTGCATGAATGAATAATTGTTCTGAGGTACAGTATAGTATACACATTTGGTTGACTTCTTTCTATATAAACAAGTCACAAATAATATAAATGAGTTTAGATTGAATCAGATACAATGAGGGTTGAAGAGTGATGGTTGTTGCAAACAGAGGGGTGATTAGTATTGTTCTTGCTGCATGATGAATTATTGCTACGTGCATTGAAACAATGGATTGTCTTTCAGGATATCAAAGAGTTTTTAGTAAACAACATAATGGGAAAAAATACAGTCTTTTATCATTTTGCAAAAAGTGAGTTATGATAACAATTTTGAGAATTCTTTTTAAGTCTCAAAGAGCATCATGGTGTCAGTACCGATGAGAATGTATGCACCTTGTCCTTGGTAATGGGCATACTGTATTTTATTGTTCTTTTACTCTGCAGCATTGTTCTGTGATGACTCTTAAGCTGTTTTGATCTCTAGGTACTTTAGCTTAAAGTGGACCAGGAACTCTTCTACCCTTGGGGTTGTTAGTAGAATTCTAATGATTCTGTTTGATCTACCATGTTAAATACAAATGAAATAAATCAGGAGAAATACACATAGTGAGTGTATCAAAAGAGTTATTTCTACTTCTGGGCATAAGGCAGTTGCTAAGCAACCTGTGTCAGACTTCATGGTCATCTGTTAGGAAGGACACAAAGTCAATGCTCACTCAAGACACTTAAAATCGTAAATGAAAAATATTTTGTTGTATTCAAGAAAAAGCTGCTTGGATGAATGTATAATGGTTGCAGGATATGAAGCATCTATTTACAGACATGTTTAAAGGAGCAATGGAATCACCACGGGGTGGGGGGGGGAACTAGGCACAACAAAAAACCTACATTCAATCCAAGCAGGCTGAGAGGACAAAGAAAATAAATTAAATTTTGGATGAATTGTTCCCACTTTTCAGGATCTACCTTCAGAACACTGTGGTTATCTGTGGGATGTAATGGCCTTAATGGGCCATGCTGTGAACCTGCCAACAACAGGGAAGTCTACAGTGCACCTTTGGAACTGGGAGTTTTATTGATAATAATAAAATCACTTAAAATCTTCTTTCACATCATTCTTCAATAGCACATTTTAAGATATGAAGACTGTAACTTAGAAAAGAGTTTTTTCAAAGATGAGAGGTATGGGGTAGGTTTTGGACTGAGTTTAACAAAGCTATTTGAGGCACAAAGTGTGGAGGTATTATGGTTTTTGCTTTGCAGAACCTATATATTCAGTATCTAAAATTGACTGATGATTTTCTTTCCTTATTTTTTTCTGGATATAGATTTTATTTTCTCTGATATTAGACTATTACTTGGCTGATCAAAGCATTTCATTGTGCTGTTTTCCACAGAGTCATGTTTAACTGCAATGTCTTTATAGTACCATTTATTAGTTACTGGGTCTTAGACAAAGTTTTTGAACTCATCTGAGTCTCTAGTTTTCTAAATGTATAACATTTAAATGTAAATAGTCATCTCATGAAATTACTAGAACCTAAGGAAATAATATATATGCATATGTAATGAGTGGGAAAGTGTATTATCTCATGTTTTCAGTTTATTTTTTGAAAAATTAATCATATTTAATTGGGATTTAAATAATTATTACATTGACATTTTGAATATATTGCATCTTTGTTTAAAGTATGGCAGCCCATTTCTTTTTGTTTTTGCAGTAAGTATAAAATACCTGAAGTTTATCAGTAAAGAAATGTTTCTTTTTATAATATAATTATGATAACTTTAGCATATTGGTGATACAAAAAACTCACTACCCATAAGTCTGACCTCACTCACAGACTCATAAATTCTTCTTGGAATCAGATGCCTGCTTTTTCTTTTTGGAGAAGAATTTTTATGTTTAATTTTGGAAGCCTGTTAAATATCTGATAATGTTATTCACAATGATGAGTTCAGTGATACTGTAAAGTCAGTTGTGATGATAAGGTGAAAGATCCAGAATCCATCCTTAAGGAGTTATAGCTCACCTTTTTAGGACTATTTTGGCCAGGTGTTCTCTCTGTGGCAGTGCGACATTGGTGAATTGGTCAATAACTTTTTTTTTTGCATGCCTATTATGTTGTGGGTGCTATGTTTGATGCTGGGAATATAATGGTGAACAAATTTGAAGTGAACTCTGCTTTCCTGGAGCAGTGGAGAAAGTAAAGTGGTAAGTGCACTGAAGGGAATGAACATGGTATAGGGATAGAGAATGTTGCTACTGGGTTTGGTGAATGAATTGAGAGCATGGCCAGAAAATATCAATGAGCAGGTATCATTTAAACTGAAACCATTAGAATAAAGTTGACCCCCTGCACCTCAACGTTCAGTGTAGGTAGTTCCACCACAGTTGATCCACCTGTCAATGACCTTTCTTTGTCTCCAGCACTCATAAGTTTGAACAATACAGTACAGTCTTCCATCTCCTTTTCTTTTATAAAGGCATTCAGTTTTTATCTTTGTTTTCTGAGACAGGTGTTTCATTTTACTGATAGATACTGTGTCATTCTTTGACAAGCCAGTGCTTCTTTCATTTTATGAGAATTGTTTTCTTCTACACATTTTTATTTCAACTCATTTTTTTTTCATATAAATGATGAGCTCTTTAAAAATAAACTAATCTGTTGTTCTAGATCAGGGAGGAGCTGTAATCCACAAATTAGAGTAGGGTTGTTCCATTTTGCAGGTTTGTTTTTCTATATCTTGATTTCTAGTTTCTCATAAACAATTGAACATTGCCTAAAAAGGGATTTAGAAGGTCATTTATGTAGTACTAATTACTACATTTTCATAGAATTTTAACTCTTTCAAATTATTATGTTATCTTTGGAGAGAAGTCTGGTTTAACAACAATAATAAAAGCATCCTCACATTGGCAGGAATGGTGTTTTCAATTTGGTTACCTTTCAAAACACACGTGAATTGTAACAGTAGGAGCCTATTAATCTACGCAATTTAAACGTTAATAGACTAGTAATCATGTTTATACATTTATATTGTTAAAGCCTAAAATGTACAATTTCTATTTTAATACAAATCAGTATCTACATGTGTATTTCAGAATTTATAATTAGCATCTAACAACTGCTAGAAAGGTATTATGAAAAAGGAAGGAAACAATATGAAACATAAAAGAGAATGCCACATTATAATAACATCTGTAACCTATATTTTATCTCCATTGTGTTAAATAGGTGAGTGGCTTCTAAAACTTATTGAGGTGGTATACAAATGTAAATCAGTTGTGTACAGAAAAGAATTGGTTCAATTTATTTTTTCCTAAGGATTTTTTATTGCCCCCCTTCAATTAAAAACAATGGGAAATTTAGCTGTTTTATACCAAAATTTTCTATTTGTAAATATTAGAAATAAGCATAATTATAAAGCATAAAGAAATTCAGTTATATTAAATAATGAGAACACCATTTTTCAGACCACATATATATTCTGAAATATATGTATATTTACATATATGTATATGATAATATAGATACAGATAAATTTTCAGACTACGCACTTTTCTAAATCATACATATCATTATAAATACCCACCCATCATTTTCAGACTCTAGCTCCATATATATATACCATGCCAATAAATACATTGACATGAACATTTAGGAACAAGCATGAAAATAATCTCATTTGATTTATGAAATGGTGTTTTGAAAAATTTTATGAACAAGAAAAATTTTTGTGGTGCAACTGGCATTTTTGCTATGGTTACTAAGATTCAGACTTACAGCAATAATTTAATTACATTTGATTAAAGTGCTGTGTTTATCTTTGACTAACAGGATAACAAAATACTGATGTGCTCAACTTGACCTTAATGATCCAAATCACTTACTCTAACTATATTTCTTTGTAGTCATTTTAGTAATAGACTTGCTGAGGTACCCCCATTTTTTGAGAATGGACCGAACTTTACTCAAATGACTCACTATACCTTAATGAACTCATTTAAAAAAAAATTCTGCTCTCTTTTAGAGAATATTTAGTCAGAGGAAAAAGCTGTTCCATTGTGACTTGGCCCTCATTCCTGTGCAAGAGCACATCAGTTCTATTAAGTGTAACACATTGAGTGAGTACATGGGAGAAGATCTGGCCTGGATAACTGCTCTCTTTTTGACATCATTCTTCTGGGTCTGAACTTTGGATCCTGGTCAATAAAATCAGGCTCCATGTCCAAAGTGTAGGAAATGTAAAGAAATTTGCTTTTTCCTTCTATTCTCCTCAGTTTCAAGCTAATTAAAAATACTACAACAGTATATGTTTACGCTACCCCATCCTTGAAATCAGAGCAGGAATTAATAAGCATGCTTAATCAACTATTTTATTTAAATATTTATATCTTAGTGTGCATTTTTTTTATGTCTCCTCTCTCAACTCAAAGAAGAGATATCTATGTATATATTTTGCTCGTACCGAATTTTCGATCCTTCTTAAATGCGTCTTCTCGCTTTATGGCTGCTGTGAGCAGCTACAGTCCAGATACCATGCGTTGAATAGCGCTTCATAGGGTTCTTAAATACGTGAGCATTTAATCACTTTTCCCACCCTTTTTACTATCATGGGGACCAATGGATTAGGGGGACAAGTGTGGAAATTTGCTTTATTGCAGTTACCACTTAGACTCATGGAAAATTGAGTAATAACTTATTGAAAACAATCGCTTTGGCCACTTCAAATATTTTTAAAATCTCAGCAAAAAGATTAGGGAGTGATAATGGATATATATTTGATTTACAACATTTAATGTAATATATTACTAACAGTTGCTGTACATAAATGTTAATTTCTTCAAGAAATCATGTTATAACATTATTCTGTACACTATGAATTTTAAATGTTTTTTGTTTTTAAAAAATAACATGCATATGTTTGAATACCAGGTTAACTTTTTTTGGTTATCTATCTATCTATCTATCTATCTATCTATTTATTTATTTACTTATGTTTTTCAATTGAATTTGATATTAACATTATTTTATATTAGTTTTGGATGTATACATAATGGTTAGGCATTTATATAATTTATGAAGTGATTCCACTCCAGTTTAGTCTAGTACCACCTACCAGGTTAATTTTTTTAGTTGCTAACAGAATAATTCCCTGTGGTTCAAAATGCAAAGAAAGAAAGAAAGGAAGGAAGGAAGGAAGGAAGGAAGGAAGGAAGGAAGGAAGGAAGGAAGGAAGGAAGGAAGGAAGGAAGAAAGACCTACAAAATTTATATATATATATAAATATGTAATTATAAGCTTGTAATTTTTTAAGTGCTTAGTGATTTGGTGGGCATATCAATAGCTATAAACCTTCATTTTTCTCCACAAAAAATATTGTGATCTGATTCTGGGAAAGAGGCACACATGCTTTTAAAAAGCTATCACTCATGGCTATACATGTACCTTTTGAATGTATGTAGAGGACATAAATATGTCTGTGGAGCTCAATCTTATCATTTTTACACCAAACTTTTTTTCACAGAAAAATTACTTTGTTGTTTTTGTATTAAAGGATTAAACAATTTCAAAAATTACATAAAAGAAAGTAAAAAAAAGTGATCTCCAATCTCACTATCTCCAATTATATATTAAATGAACATTATTCCATTATCTTTTTATGTATCTATGCGAATAGAAATTAGAAAGAAAGCTTTGTGATATTTTTCATGTGACAGGGTCATGTCATATTGTATGTGATATTTTAAGAACAAAATATATTAAATTTATTTTTATTTAAATTTAGAGGTAGCAAATGAAAATGAGGTGAAGTGAAAGGAATTGCTGAAATTCAAGTGTTTTTGAATTATTATTTCTTGAAAGATTCTTTGAGGTTAAACAAAATGATTATGGAAATAATTAAGAGTTTGGAGTCTTTTTCAAAACTACATCTTCAATATTTGATCATATTGATCAACTCTGGGTGATGCGGTTTAGTGCTCTCAGGTTTCCTTTTACTTCTGTTCTTTAGTCTCCTGGTTTTTGTAGCAACATTATTATTTTCATACTGTGAAGGTTTATAGCATTTACATTCTATTCTATAATCTACACAATTTTCTTTGTATTCCACTTAAATGGAGACAGTACACGTCGCTGGTTAATTTTAACTGTTTCGCCATTCCTGAATTCTTTATTTTCATTCATCCCATAAAAGTTGTCTTAAATTTTGATATGTTTATCAAAAGCAGAATTTGAAGAAAGACGTTTATGGGTTTTTTGGTCCCCAAATTCTTTCATGTTTTAAAATGGGCTGCTGGTTGGTTTTATACTTGACTAATATAATGGTTGCATCTTGGGTCACCACCTATTTTTTTTTTTAGAATTATGTAGATATTTTTCCTATGCTTATGTCATTAAATGTTATGTGTAGAAATCTAAGGCTAGCCTCATTTTTATTGCTACATGGGATTTTTTTTTTGACTTGGACATCTGCCTGAAGAATTCTTTCTTTAATTCTTGAAGTTTAATAACTTAATTAGAATATGTCTTAAAATTTAGCATTTGTATAATTTTCTAAAATCTGATATGCTTTTTATGTCTGAAAATTTATTCCCTTTTTCATGGAAATTTATTTATCAAGTTTTCTACTTCAAGAACATAAATTAACTTTACTTTGGATCATCCTCTATACATATTATTTGCTCTACTTTTATTTACTTAATAATTGTTCAAGCTTTTCTCTGTATTAATAATTTAATTATTAGCTATATCTATTGTTTCTTATAGTTTCAGATTTAACTATTATCTTTATGTTGCTTTAATCCTCGATTTATTTCCCTAAACTGGTAACCTCTGTCTCTTTCCCCTTCACTCTCTCTCAATCTCTCTGTGTATACATATTCTATTAGTTCTGTTTCTTTGGAGAACCCTGATTTCTCTCACCTTTTGTTCTTGTGTTATCCAGTCTTTGAACTTTTGTTTTCTTATTAAGTTATTAAGTTGATGTATAAATTATTGGGAATTTTCTTCTGAGGGTAATCTATTCTTGTTTAGCTGGGTTCTTTGACAGTTTTTTTTCACATAGTATTTTATTCCCTTTCATCCTTTTTTTTCTTCTTTCCCTCCCTTCCTGTCCCCTTTTTCTTTTCTTTTCTTCCTTCATTCTTTCTTTTGTGGTGTGAGCATGTGTGTACATACATAAGTATGTGTGTGTATGCACACATGTAAATACTCCCTTTCCTTTTTCCTACCTGCTACTTGTGCAGCTCTGTCCAAAACTTCTATTTGTGTGCTGACTCATTTAAAAAAATTATTTTACTTTTAAGAACACTTAACATGAAATCAATAATCTTAACAAAATTTTAGGTGTCCAATACATTGTTGTTAACTATAGGTGTAATGTACAGCAGATGTCTAGAACTTATTCATCTTATTCATCTTGCTTAACTGAAACTTCATGCTTGTTGATTAGCAACTCCCCATAAACCTCCTTCCCCCAGCCCCTGGCAACTACTATACCCACTATACTACTCTCTGATTTTATGAATTCGGTTATCTTAGATACCCCATATAAGTGGAATCATATAGAATTTGCCTTTCTGTGACAGGCTTAATTCACTTAGCATAGTGTTCTCAGGGTTCATCCAGGTTGTCACAAATTGCAGAATTTCCTTCTTTTTTAAGGCTCTCTGTCTCTCTCTGTCTCTTTCTGTCTCTCTCTGTCTCTCTCCATCTCCCTCTCTATCTCTCTCTGCCCCTCTGTCTCTGTCTCTGTCTGTCTCTCTGTCTCTGTCTGTCTCTCTGTCTCTCTGTCTCTCTGTTTCTCTCTCTGTCTCTCTCTGTCTCTGTCTCTGTCTCTCTGTCTCTCTGTCTGTCTGTCTGTCTCTCTCTCTCTCTCTTATATATATCTCCCATTTTCTTTATCCATTCATCTGTTGATGAACATTTAAGTTGTTTCTACATCTTGGCTGTTGTGAAGTGGGGTTGTGGACCATTGGGCAGTTGTATTTTCAATTTTTGGAATTGCATTGCCATACTGTTTTTCATAGTGTCTGCACCATTTTACATTGCCACCAACAGTGTGCAAGTGTTCCAATTTCTCCACATCCTTGCTAACACTTGTTGTCTTTTGGTTTTTTGAGAATAGCCATCCTGACACATGGGAGGTGATGTTTTATTATGGTTTTGCATTTCTCTGATGATTAGTAACTTTAAGCATCTTTCATATTCCTATTGACCATTTTAGAAATCAATAACAGAAGGAAAACTGAAAAATTTGCAATTATGTGCAAATTGAACAACATGTTCTTGAACCAGTCAGTCAAGGAATAAATCAAAAGAGAAAAAAAAATCATGAGACTATTGAAAATAGAAACAAAACGTACCATATTTTATGGGATGCAGCAAAAGCATTACTAAGGGAAGTTTATACCAATAAATGTCCACATTAAGAAAGAAAGATTTCAAATGAACAACCTAAATTTACACCTCAAAGAACTAGAAAAAGAAGAAAAAACTAAGCCCAAAGTAGTTAGGAGAAGAAAGGCCATAATAAAGATTTGAGCAGAAGTAAATGAAATAGAGAATAGAAAAACAATAGGAAAAAAATCCCTAGGAATTATTTTTTTAAGGAAAAAATTGCAAACTTTTAGCTAAATTTTCTAAGAAAAAAAGAGAGAAGCCTGAAACAAATAAAATTAGAGGTGATTAACTTTTTTTAAAAAAATTTCCAGACAAATATTATGCTCCAGCATGAGGGAGGCAGCACAGAATATAGGAAAGCCCTGCGAACTGACTGTGGAGGGCTCTGCTTGGCTGCTTTTATAAGCTGGGGACCAAGTGGACTTGTGCAAAAAAGAGTTTTTTGAAAGCAGTGAGCTTTTTTAAAATTTTTAATTAATTAATTAATTAATTAATCATTTTAATTAGTTTCAAGTATACAGTACATTGGTTAGACGTCTATTTCATAAAAACGATCTCCCCAATTGCACCCTCCCTCCCCCGACTTTTCACCTAGCCATCATATTAATGCTAACTGCATTCCCTATGCCATGCTCCCCAACTGTGACCATCTGTCTGTCAGCTACTAATTCGTACTCTTTAACCCTTCACTCTATTCTCCCAGTCCCCCAAATCCCCTCCCTCTGTCCATCATGAAATTGTTCTACTATATTGTGAGTCTGTTTTTATTAGTTTGTTCTTTTTATTCCTTAGATTCTGCATATAAGTGAAATCATATAGTGTTTATCTTTCTCTATCTGACTTAATACCTTCTAGGTCCATGAAAGCAATATCTTTTTTCATCCCTTCCTTTTCATATGTAGGGATATTGTTTTCTTATCCTTTCAGCCACTAAAATTTTTTGGGTGGAGCACTTAATTCTTTTCCATTTAAAATACTTGTTGACAGGAATATACTTGTCATTTTTTATTACTGTTTTTGATACATGTTTTTTCTTCTTAAAGAAGTCCCTCCAACATTTCTTTAGGTTATTTTTTGTCTGGGAAGCTCTTTACCTGTCCTTCAACTCTAAATAATAGCTTTGCTGGATAAATTATTCTTGGTTGTAGATCCTGGGTCTTCATCCTGTCATATATTTTTTGCCAAGCCCTTCTGTCCTGCATAGTTTCTTTTGAGAAATCAGCTGCCAGTCTTATGGTGTTCCCTTATAATAAATAACTATCTGTTTTTCTCTTGCTGCTTTTAATATTATTTCTTTGATTTAACTTTGGCATTTTAATTGATGTGTCTTGGTGTGGGCCTCTTTGGATCCCTGATTTTTGGAATTCTCTGAGCTTCCTGGGGTTTTATGTCCATTTCCTTCACCAGGTTAGGGAAGTTTTCCATCATTATTTCTTCAAACAGCTGTTCAACATCTTGATTTTCTTCAGTTATGCAAAGATGGATATTTGGACCCTTAATAGTGTCCCATATGCTCCTTAAATTATTTTTATAGTCTTGGCATCTTATCTCTTGCCATTCTGATTGATGTCCTTGGCTTTCTGTCCTTAGATAGGGCATTTGATCCTTTTCTTTATTCACTTTGTTTATTCCATTTAATATACTTCTCAGATAATGTGTTCTTCATTTCAGACTGGTTCCTTTTATAATTTCCATTTCCATTTTTATGTTTTTTATCTCTTTGTTGAAGTTCTCACTGAATTTATCTACACTTCCCAAAAGTTCATTGAGCATCTTTATAACCAGTGTTTTGAACTCTGCATCTGTTAGATTACTTGACTCCATTATCTGGATCTCTGTTCTGTTCTCTCATATGGTTTCTGCTTCTTTGTCTTCCCATTTTGGCTGCCTTTCCGTGTCTGTTTCTATGTACTAAGCAAAGCTCCTAAGTCTCCCGTCTTATTAGTGTGGATTTGTGAAGTAGGTGTCCAGTGGCACAGTCCTGAGAGGGGTTCAGCTGCAGGCCAAATTTAGCCCAAGCCTCTGCCCCTCTGGGCCACCTGTTAAGATTCAGCAAGCAATCCACAGATGCCGTACTTAGTTGCCTCAAAAGGCCACATCAGAAACTGAGGCCAGCTGGCTTCAATGTGAGTCTAGAACCTTCTCAGCAAGGAGCACCTGACTTGCTGAGTATATACCTGGATGTGGCTTGAGTGGAGCCAGGAGTTGGGGGAGGCGAGGTCTCAGGGAATCCTCTAGGTGGAGCAACAACCTCTGTTATCCAGTTTGATGACATGGCAATAGCAGTGCTGTGTTTGTGAACTGGTTATGGGGAGGGCTCAACAGGGAACAATGGATATGACAGCTCTTCTGTATAGAGCGAATCTTGCTCTGGCTCTCACTCTGACAGTGTCTCCCTGTAAGTCTCTGGGTTCCCCTGCACACAGCCAAATCAGCGCTGGTGCTCAGAGCGAACAGGTCTGTCACTGCGAAAATCTGCTCATGGATGAGGCCCCTTTAAGAGGTGTTTGCCCCTGCCGCAGCCTTAGTCTCACTCAGCCGCTCGGGACCGGGCAGCCCCACATCCTCACCCCATCCTACCTTCTGCCATTACAGGGTACTTTCTTGAATTTATCCACAGTTATATGTCTTGTTCCTATAGATCCCGGGCAATTTTTCCTTGCTGCTCCATGTTCCTATCACATCCTTGATTTTATCGCTAGAGGGATGAACAGAGTCTCTATCATCTATGCCAATTTCTTCCTCCTCCTAAGGTGACTAACTTTTGATTCTATGAGAGACAGTGGTTTTCTTCTCAATAAATTAGAATCAATGGCTGCATATTTCTTGTGTCCTCCATAGATAGGGGTTTGGGGAGGGAAGTTAGGAAGAGAGTTGAGCTGAATTCTGTGCAGCCTTTGATAGAATATTTGGACTCTGTTCTCACTTCTGAGGTTTTGTTAAATATCCCACACAAAGGTTCCCTGAAACTGTTTTAATACATGTCCTATTCTTACTGAGGGAACAGGGAAATGAATCTGCACTATTTCTCATTAGATGTGTCGCCCTGGAGGCTTTGCTTCCATTAGAAAGTCTGAGCTTTATTGTTCATTTCCCGAACTTTACCTCTTTCTTCCCTGTAGCTCTTTCTACTTCTTTCCATCAGAACATCACTCAGTTCATTTTCTCCAGATTTGGGGATATTCTGAGAGGACTCATAATTGGGCTTCTGAGAGATTGGGCTGAGTGAGGGGTTAGGTGCTTCACTATAAAATACTTCCCACGCTGCTCCAAATTGTCATCTCTTTCCCCCTCTTCGCTGTCACTTTTTGATCTCATGGCATTGAATAGCTTAGTTGCTGGTGCTGAATTTTTCCTCGGTTTTGTTGTTTTTATTTTTATCGAAGAGGTTGTTTGGAGAGGAAATTCTGTACAGTTGTTTTATTCCACCATCTTAGCTTAGAAGTCCCCACAGTTTTTTATAAACCAGAAAAATATTTCCATTCATCGTGCAGATATGGAAATTTGCAAAGAGACGATTAGGTAGAACATATTATCATGTGAACAAGTACCTAATTACATTAGAGATGCAAATGTTTTTTGAGATTATACTTTTGTAAACAAGATGATCTTGTTATAATGGAGGATTTGTGATAACTGCAATGTAAAGGAGCCTCAGAGGAAAAATTAGGAAAGCTGAGTATGTGAACTATTTATTGCCTGAGTTAGTAGTATGCATAAAATCCATGACTACCAAAGACTGTGTGCAAAATCATAACACAGTGCGTTCCGTAACACAGTCCCATTTTTTTTAAATATCTAGATTCCTTTTTCATTTCTGTAAGTGAATTGAAGAAATGTTGTCTCAGACTGACACACTTCTGAATGTTTTATATCTTTAACAATCAAAAACACACTTGGCAGAGAACTAATTTCACACCTCAGGCATTAAAACCCAGAGTCTGTATTCATTGTTTATTTTACATAATGTAAAACAGCACGAAGCATGATATATCATACAATGGATGAATGGAAATTTTAGAAAGTAAGGAATCATTTTACATTTACACTTGGTAGATGAAATTTTATATGTTAGAGATGTCTTGATAATATATCAAACATTTTTTTTTAATCAACTGAATTTTTTTGTCATTAGCAAACATTAAAGAATAAAATATTTTTATAATTGTTGTTTGATTATATTCTTCTGGAACATAATAGTAATTTTATGAGTTATTGTGATATCAATTTTAATACCTAATAAGTCAGCCTTTGATTTAAATATGGGATATATAAAAATTAGAGATAACCACAAAATCTAGATTAATAAAGTTATTATAAGCTTACCAGTAAATAACTGGGTCAGTTAAAAATAAATCTTCAGGAATATAATGATTATTCATTTCTTATTCTAAAACTTTTGAATCATTAGCGAGTATATTAGGAATTGGTAGTCTACTTGCTGAAGCCAAATAGCTATATATTGGTGTAATTTTTGTAATTTAAAGGTATTTAAATTATTTTAGGTACTACTGCTGGTAAATTAGTGTTCAGTAAAATTGTTTGATAGTATGTCACTTTTTGTTTACTGGGAGCAAAACTCCTATATCATTATGGTAAAGGCTAAACCATATACTATAGAATCATAATTATCAACTATCAGTGGGTGATGTGTTGCTTTATTTTAAGAATTCTAGTATAGAATTCATTGAGTTGACCATTTCCTAGACCGTTATTTTTGGTGCATGCTATGCTTTGATGAAGTGATGCAAGTGGTTGAAGTCAGTTCAGCTTTGAGTCTGGTGGCTTCTGCTCAATTTTGAATCCCTAACTGATATTCCTCCAAATAACCAGTTGTTATAAGGAAGTTAAATATGGATGAAAGGGAAAGATGGATGCTGAGTAGCCAAAAGGGTGTACTGGGCTGTCTTTCGGTTGCTCTTAGGTCTATTCCTGATCTTCTGTACTTCACTCTGTATACCAGGAAACTGGACTTTTGCAAACTTCAGTTTCTAGACTCTTTTGCCAAGTAGCTTCTAGTTCGACTTGACTGATGGGAGGCACCTGCGGGAGACTGCGGACGAGAAGAGCGGCGTAGCCTCCACTTCTGGTGGTATTTCCAACAGGAGAATATAGCTATAAGGTCCAGTGTTCTTTGGTAGTTCCGCCAGTGGCAGAGATGGCTTCTGTGGTTTCAATAGTATCAGATCTGAGGCCAGGCTTGACCTCTGTTCCCAGTGGCTCTTGACAGTTCAGTAGGGGTGTCAGAGGTTTCAGTGGCAGAAGCACTTCCTATCAGTATTAGCAGTCAGTGTGCCAGGGTTCTCGTAATCCCCTCTCCTCCCTTCTGTTCTTCCAGCCCAAGGGGTGGTAGCAGGTTCTGCAGTTCTAATTCTCTTATTCTCCTTACCTAACCTAAACATTTTTGATCCTTCAGCTCTTCCATTATTTTTGATTCCTTGGAGTGAATACTCTGCGTTTGAACTATTTAGCCTCATTTCTGTTTCCCGATGTGAGTTTACGGATTCTGTACTCTCAATATCTTTTTGGCATTACCCTAAACTGTCCTAAACTGGGCCCTCTTTGGCTTGGAGTGGGCACTCTTATTCCATCTGTGTGGCTGGAAACTGTCTTGGACTCCAGTGACGTGGATCAGGGGTACCCTGTGGCTTTCTGCGTGAGCATAATGTGATGGTTATTTCCCTACATGTATTGGCGTTCCCTAGGATTCACATGTTTTAATACGGCTCGTTCTTACAAGAAAAGCAGACAATGCATACAAGACTAACTCTAAATGATATGACTGTTTCTCCATTTACCACAATATCTATAGGTCCCCCATCATAGCACTTCTCACATTGGATTGGAATTGCCTTTATTTATTTATTTATTTTGGCTTTTTTTTTTTTTCTTAACTGAACCTTAATATTCACAAGGGAAGGCATCATATCTATTTTGTTTACCATTATATTATGAGTGCTTAGACAGTACCAAGGACTAGTGGCTTCTTATTAGATATTTGAATGAATAAGTGAACAGCTTACTCTGTGTGTGTGTGTGTGTGTGTGTGTGTGTGTGTGTGTGTGTGTGTGTGTGTATTTGGGTATAGTATTCCTCTTTCTTGGGACTCTCTGAACTTCTTGGGGTTGTATATCTATTTCCTTCACCAGATTAGAGAAGTTTTCCATCATTACTTCTTCAAGTAGTTTTTCTACTTCTTGATCTCCCTCTCCTCCTTCTGGTACCCCTAATACATGGATGTTTTTACACTTAATTTTGTCCCAAAGGCTCCTTAAAATATTATTATATTCTTGGCTTCTTTTTTCTTGTTGTTCTGGTTGGGTATCCTTGGCTTCCCTATCCTCTATACAGGTGGTTCAATCCTCTTCTTCATCCATTCTATTAATTCTTTCTAATACACTCTTCATCTCAGATAATGTGTTCTTCATTTCCGACTGGTTCCCTTTTATAATTTACATTTCTATTTTTATTTTTTTATCTCTTTGTTGAAGTTCTCACTGAATTTATCTACACTTCCCAAAAGCTCATTGAGCATATTTATACCCAGTGTTTTGAACTCTGCATCTGTTAGATTACTTGACTCCATTATTCCTGAATCTCTGTTTTATTCTCTCATATGGTTTCTGCTTCTTTGTCTTTCCATTTTGGCTGCCTTTCCATGTCTGTTTCTATGTACTAAGCAAAGCTCCTAAGTCTCCTGGCCTTATTAGTGAGGCTTTGTGTAGGAGGTGTCCAGAGGTATTGTCCTGAGAGAGGTTCAGCTGCAGGCCAATTTTAGTTTGAGCCTGTGTCCCTCTGGGTCCACCATTAAGATTCAGCAAGCAATCCAGATGCTGTGCTTATAGTTGCCTCAAGAGGCCATAGCAGAAGTCAAGGTCAGCTTCCACCAGTATGGGTCTTAGAGCTTGCTCTGTAAGTTGCACAGGATTCACTAAGGACAAAACTAAATGTGGCTTGGGTGGGGCCACGAGTTGGGGTAGGTGGAGTTTCAGGGAATCCTCTGGAAGGAGTGACCTCTGTCATCCAGTTTACTGATATCTCAGCTATGGTAGCCCTGTGTCTGCACACTGGGAAGGGGAAGGGATCACCAGAGGAACAATGAACACTGCTGGTACTTATGCCCAGGAGAAAGCATTACCTCCAGCCCTCACTCTGACAACTCAGTCTTCTTGTAAGTCTCTGGTGCCCCTGGAGCAGCTGATAGAGTGCTGGTTCTCAGATCAAGCAAGTCTGTCACCGTGAAAGTTCAGTTGTGGACACGACCTCTTTAAGAGGTGTCTGCAGCTGCCACAGACTCTGTCCCACTCTGCTGCTTGGGACTTGGCAGCCTCGTGTCATCACCCCACCCTACCTCTTCCTGTTGCAGAATGATTTCTTAATTCTCTCTCTAGTTATAAGGCTTGTTCATCTAGACCCCAGGTGACTCTACTTGCTGTTTGCTCCGTGTTTCCATCACAACTTTGATGTGGTTGTAAGAGCAGATAAACAAAGCCTCTATCATCTACACCATTTTGACTTCTCTCCCAAACATATACATGTTTTTGATACCAGCGTAATGAATTGTTTTGTGTCTGGTACCAGCTTTAACAATAATTACAATAACAAAAGGGCCAATCTTGTTGTATCTATTAATACTCCCCACTTCGTGTCATTTCCTTTGTAACCATTTCAGTATTTGTTTCTGAATGGTAAAGACTCTTACAAAATATAATCACAATGCCATAATCATTCTTAAAAATTTACTTAATGTTATCAAGTACCATATCAATGTTCTAATATTTCTCATAGTCTCATGATCTTTTTTTGTTAAAATCAGCATCCAAATAGGCTCCACAATGACAATTGATTTAAAAAGCAAACTCTTAATTTGATCTATTTTAATTCATTTCCCTCATCTTTCTCTCTTTTATTTTTCCTTTTCAAATTGTTCTGCAAATTTTCCTATAATATAGATTTTGTCGATTGCATCCTATGACATTCTTTTTAAAAAATTGGAATATAATTGACATATAACATGATATTAGGTATAAAACAACCATTTAATATATGTGTATATTGAAAAAATGATAACCACCATAAGTCTAGTTAACATCCATCATCACACAGTTACAATTTTTTAAATAAGAACTTTTAAGATCTATTCTCTTAGCAAATTTCAAATCTATAATACAGTGTTATTAACTGTAGTCACCATGCTGTATATCACATTCCCAGGACTTATTTATTTTATAACTAGAAGTTTATATCTTTTGACCCCCTTCACCCATTTTGCATATCCCCACATCTCTCCCTCTGGCAACTACCAATCTGTTCTCTGTATCAATGAGTATTTTTTTAAAATAAGTAAGATCATACAGTATCTGTCTTTCTCTTCTGATTCATTTCACTTCATGCCCTTAAGATCCATTTATGTTGCCACAAATGGAAGTTTTTCTTATTCTTTATAGCTGAATAAGATCCCACAACTTCTCTATCCATCCATCCATTGTTGGACACTTAGCTATCGTAAATAATGCTGTTATGAACATGGAGGTGTAGAAAGCTCTTTGGTGTTCTCATTTCCTGTGACCATATTCTAGAAGTAGAATTACTGGATCATATGATAGTTCTATTTTTAATTTTTTAAGGAAACTTCATACTGTTTTTTATTGTGGCTGTACTAGTTTACATTTCCACCAATAGTGTATAGTGTTCCCTTTGCTCCACATCCTCACCAACACTTGTTATTTCTTTTTTCTTTTCTTTTTCTTTTCTTTTCTTTTCTTTTCTTTTCTTTTCTTTTCTTTTTTTCTTTTCTTTCTCTTCTCTTCTCTTCTCTTCTCTCTTCTTTTCTTTTCTTTTCTTTTCTTTTGATAATAGCCATTCTCACAGGTACGAGATAACATCTCATAATTGTTTTGATTTGTATTTCCATAATGATTAATGATGTTTAGCACTTTTTCATGTACTTGTTGGCCATTTGTATATCTTCTTTGAAAAAAATATCTATTTGGGTCCTTTGCCCACTTTTTAATTGAATTATTATTATTTTTACTATTATGTGAGTTTTTATATATTTTGGATATTAACCTTTTATAAGAAATATATTTTGCAAATATTTTTCTCATTTTGTAGGTTGTCTTTTCATTTTGTTAATTATTTCTTCTACTGTGCAGAATCTTTTTAGTTTAATATAGTCCCTCTTGTTTATTTTTGATTTTGTTGCTTGTGCTTTAGATGTCATATGTAACATTTTGTTGGTAGTTGCAATTAGCAATGATGGGAGTATTTCTTACAGAAATTGGGAAATGCTACAAAACAGGGCTTGATTATTTTTTTGATTATATAGAGTTATGATGGTAATGGAGAAAATATTAAGAATGTAGATAAACTTAAAAGTGTGCTGCATTTGTAGACATTGAATTGTGAATAACAAAAAAAAGAGAGGAAATATTCTGCCAATGTTTGAAAACTATTATTAAAGAAACCCTTTATGTCACTGATGGATGAGTGAAGTTCTGACACACATCTTTGTTGTTTATTTTGCTTGTTAATGTAAAAGGGAAGTGCCAACTAGAATATAGGTTGGAACTACGTCTGTCCGTCAATAACAATTATAGGTTTTCTATGGATACAAGAGTTCAGCAAAAATCAACAAAATCAACAGTCATTCTGTAAGAATCAATTAGCTATATGGAATTTGCAATAAAGAGTATTATGTATTTTATTATTATTTGTAAATTATGTGTTACACATCCTTTATATTAGTAAAATTTATAATATATTTATGTATATATATGTACCCCATCCCCAAGAAAAAATACCAAAAAACATGTGTAAGCATTTATCAGCACAATACTAGCAGTAGGTCTGTGCAATCATAGATTGTAAAGAAAGAAAAAAATATATATATGTTATATATATATATATATATAACAGCTTCATTGAAGTGTAATTTATATAACAAAAATTGCATATATTTAATGTATACAATTTAATGGGTTTGAACATATGCGTACACCTCTGAAACCATCACCACAATCAAGGTAATAAACATTTAAAAGTTTCTTCCCAGCTTCACCTTTTTTGGTGAAAAGGATCCTTAACTTGAGATCTATTTTCTTAACAATTTTTTTCAGTGTACAATATAGTGTTGTTAACTATAGGCACTATATTGTATAGCAAAGCACAAATACTGTATGATCCCACTTATAAGATATATCTAAGATAGTTAAACTCATAGAAGCAGAGAGTAGAATGGTGGTTACCAGATGGAAGGGGGGAATGGGAATTATTTGTCAAAGTTTCAGTTATAAGATGAATCACAGGAATTTGTAGCCTCCTTTTCTGGGGCTGAGGAGCCCTCCTCCAATTTGTTTCTAAAGAGTGAGCCTTGAATATTCTTGGAGAACCTTTAGTCTCTTCTCTGTTAACCCTCAGGAGTTGAGAGCTGTTAAGCAACAGCTTTTTGAGGAACTCTGAATGCATTTGATTCATGGCAAGCACTTGGTTCATGATTCTAGTTACTACTCTGCTTTTCTGTTCTATTTTTGAACCACGATGCTGTTTATTTTGATTTTCTGTGTGGTTTTGTCTTGAGAAAATTTTATCATTATGGATCTAGAGCAAATTGGGGAGGTCAGAACATAGACACACTATGCATTTGATCTTGATTACTTTTATTAATATTTGAGTCTATAGCAGCAAGTGTGAGTGAAAGATGATATAATGATTTCTCTGCTTATAGAAGTCCTAGTTATTTCTTAACTTCAGCATCACCATTTCTGCAAATTCTTGCCGTTTTTGGTCTTCATGTCTATATAGAATTCATTGTTTTATTCCTTCCTTTTACATAATTTTCTCATTCGACAACTAATTTCTGTTTCCAGTGTGTCCTCGGTATGTTAGGCACTGGGCCCACAATAGTGAGTAAAATTAGACATGGTCTTAAACCTTGTGGAACTTATACTCCAGTGGAGAGACAGATGTTAAATAGGTAATCACATAAATAAATTGAAAACTATGATAAACACTATAAATAAAAATGCAGAAAGGTTTGAAGAAGACCCGATATAGTCTAGCCTTCCAATGAAGACTTTGCTAAGGTCGTGACCTTCGAATCAATATTTGAAGGGTAAGAATTAATGATATAAAACAAGAGGAAGTGCTAGGAGCAATGAGGGCAGGAAGGAAGGCTAGTGTGTTTGAGATGCAAACACCAGGGGCAGTAAGGGCAGAAATGAGGGTGGAAAGACAAACGGCAGCCAGAGCATGGAGAGTCCTGAGAAAATGAAAAGTTTGAATAGTTGAATTCCATGCTCTGGTATATGTTTTTAAAAGGTCATTTAGTCAAAAGTAGTTGGGAAGAAGCCAAATTATGGGTCATCAGTTAGCCAGCTATTAATGTAGCAGTCTAGTGAGAGAGATCCTGGAAGCTTAGCCTGGGGTGGTGGCAATGGTAATGCAGAGAAGTGAATGATTAAAGAGATATTTAAGGAGCATGATTGATAAGACCTGGCAATGTACGGGATATTGGGAACAAGGAAGAGGTGGGTTCCAAGAAGTCCTACTGTTTTTTTGTCATAAACAACTAGAAGAATGATACCAATCACTGACTAAGAAAAGTGAGAGAGGGCCCAGTTCAAGTTCTAGTTTTGGATATTCTAAGTTTCATGTACCTTTGAGACTTCATAGTGGAGATGTTGATTGTTAATTAGATGTACCATGTTTATGCCTTTTACAATATGTTATTATGAGACAGTGAACTCTAACAGGCTAGGAAACACTATATCACTCAAAGTTTTCATTTTCAGTTAGCAGATGCTGGCTCCAATGAAGCAGAAAATGAGTTTATTAAAAAATATTGAGTACCGCCCATGTTTAATGGTGGTCTGGAACTTTATTAGGAACAAAGCCCCAAATCCCACATCAGAGTGGGTCCAATGAGGAAACAAAGCAGAACACCAGATGCTATACCTGTACTGCTGCCCCGTTGGTGCCAACACCTTAACTTTACTGCAGCTGCTATCACATGACACTTCTGGGCCTTGACCTTGCAGCCTCCATCACTGATACTGCCTCTACAGATAGAGTAGATTAATCAGAGTCATACATGGTTTCACTTGAACACCAGAGCCTAGGTCAAAAGATTATTCTCTATTTGCAAGAATGACTGGGAGTGTAAATGTCTAATATTTTCAGCTCTTATGAGAGAAGAAGCTTCTGCCCTTCTACTATGATAGTGACGTGGAGATCTTTCACACAAAATAGAAAAAGGTTCATATTCTGGATGGCTAACCCAAATAGCAGGTTTCCACTTATGTGTATATATCTCTTATTTGTCTTTGTATACTAGCACCTCATGTAGCCCTAGCACATATAGCACATGCAGCACATATGTAATAATAAATAATTGATTTGGAATTAAAATTATTTAATAATGAATTAGAGTAAATCAGGTAAAAAAGTAATTCAGATAAAAAATTTCTTTGTCATTTTTACCATTTGGGTAGTCTTTCTATTATTATATTATTATGTATCATTTTAATTTGCTTTTGTAAACTAGCCCCATTGTGAAATTCCATACTTACCATTATTTATTCTTTAGAAAAATGTGTAGTTTTTCAAAACAATGATGGCCTTACATTTCTTATTTGAAGAGTGTAAGGCACATTTCAGTGCCCAAAATGTTTTAGACATTTTATTTAAGGAAAACATTTTTTCATTCTCCTTTTCTACTGTGCCTTATAATGCTAAACAAATAAATAATATTTGACATTTCCTATTGTTCCATGGTGTGTTTTTGCTCTAGAACTTATTTCACATTCCATCAGTCCCATTTAGATTGATGGAGTGAGATCATTTACCAGTTTCTTGCCTTCCTCCTTTTTATGTTTGATTTTTCCCTTCAAAAATTTTAAAGAAATTTTTGAAAAATCCTGCATTGTCTTTATAAGCTATAATAGAGGAGCAACAATGATTATAGTCGAATCTTGTTTAATGGTGACAATGATTAATTAGTGAGGAAATAATTTTTTATTTACTTGTAAAGAGTAATCCTACTAGATCATTTCTCCCTAGACCTGGGCGTGCAAATCAGACAATTTTACTTGCTTATTCCCACTTTACCTCTTATATTTCAGTGTGAAAAGAAGTCTCTGTTTTTTTCCCCTTATTAATGTCATAGCTTTCCTTGATAGTAACATCTTGATGTTTTTTTTTCTTTCTCTGATAGCAAGCACTGTTGTTACAAGAGGTATGCTATATTATAATGCTAATTATCTTCCTTTTAATCCAAATTCTTGTTTGTAGTGTGTCACTTATGCTAGCTTCATATGTGTTAGAATGCTCCTCTCAGTGTGGTTTTAAGTTACCATTGGCCAAAAGAGGACTTTATGCAAGAATTGAAGCCACCGTGGTTATAGGCAGTGATGGACAGACGCAGAGGTGCCTGAAGGTGCTGCAGCTTCCAGCTGGTTCTTGCTGCACATCCAGCTTTTCTCTCCGATTGCTGATCCTATTGCCCCACGGTTGTTCCATGCCCACTCCTGGACTCCCCGCGGTGAGCTTACAGAAGTGGTAGCTGCATAGCAGCGCACTTCCCATAAAGCTCTTCATGAGTCTTCCTTGGTAGCCATTTTAGTGGTGGAGTGTGCTTGGCTTCTCAGATTGCCTGGCTGATTAATTTCATCTGATCCTCCACTTTTTTGACCTCCACTTGCCCAGCCCTTTTTCTAATTGTGTGAGGGTTAACTCCTATAACAAATCTCTTAGCCCTCAGCTCATGGTGGGTCTGTTTCCTGGTTGAACCCTGACTGATTCAATTCTTTGTACTGAAACTTGTTCTGATAACTTTTCCTTTGCTGCTTGTTGTTTGTCATGAATTACTATGCTTTTTTGTTGTTGTTGTTGCAAATTTAAGACTTGTCTCTTGACCTAAATAAATTTGCTTTCTATTATTGGCAAAAAAAATCTAAATTATTTTTTTGGAGTTATTCAGTGTTCTCATTCTAGTGCATTCTGACATAACTAAAGCTATAATCATCATTGCTATTTTCAAAGTTGATTATGCTGATGATATCATACAGGGTCATGCGAGGATGTAGTTCCAGAATAGGTCATAATCAAATGACCTCATTTGAACTATTTATAAATATATATTTTTGTACTGCACACCTATTGGAGGTATAGCTAAATTAGTTAATCTGAGCCCTTAACAAATGTAGGCAATGTATTTAAATATGAATTGATCAAAGTACTCTGCTTTGTACTTTTTTAAACCGTGCAGATGGTTTTGAGATGTGGCTTTGTTTCACACTTACTCTTAATGGAGGATGAAGTGTATTTTGTCTGTTTGAGAGTGTGGAAATATGGGTGATATGTTGAATAATAGTTTATATTAATTTAGTATATAGAAAGCTTAAGCTAACAGGTAACTAATGCAGACATTAATTACATGCTTAATAAACTGAATTTTACCATTTACTTTTTTATAATCTATGCTAGATTTAATATTTTTATCATCAGACTTTAAAGAATTAGAAATCGAAGGCACAGAAGGGATAAGTAATTTATACAAGATCACAGAAGCATAAGTTGCAGAAGTGTGTTCTGGGCCAAAGTTGTTGAACTTAGGTGCTCATGCTTATGACAACCACAGAGTGCAACCTCCCAGCTCTCTGCCCAGCATGATATGAGAAGAGGGTAGACTTTGATGTTGGAAAAGCCTGGAGTAAATATCAGCCCCACAGCTTATTAACTGTCTGCACTTGAGTAGGGCAGTTAAATTTATTTGTTCACAATTTATTTTAAAAAGTGAGATAATTACACATCCATATCCCAGGATAGTTATGGGAATGTGAATAAATTATAAAGCACATTATGATTGGTAGTTATTAGTTTATTCTCTAGATGTACATGAACTTTCTATATATCGTCCTTAATAAGACAAGAGATGCTGCAAAACAAAGACTTATTTTGTCATTGGAGAGTTGGGTGCATTATCCTACTGTTTCCAGAAGAGATATTGCTTAATTTAGAAATAAAAAGTTCAAGTAATCAAAAATAAGGCATATATATATGAACAGTAATGTGAAATGATATTTATAAGAGTACAAACTGGACACCTTCTAAATATCTGACATGGACAAATATTAAATCAACTTTTTAATATACTCTTATTAGAGTTATATATAGCTGTTAAGATATTTATTAAGAATTTATAATAACATGAAAAAATGTTTAAATATTAGTGGAAAAGTAAGATACAGAGTACTACATATATTTAAATACTGGAAGCACATATTTTCAAATATCAATACTAGCAGGCCTACAAGTAAAAACATTTTTTTGTTTTATTTTCCTGAGGTTTCTAAATTTTCTCTGCTACCTTAAAAATAAAGTATAAGCTTCATTTTAGAAATTGCGAACTGCTGTGCAGAATGGTACTCTGCTGTTTATTCATGGGTCCGAATCTCAGAATAAAATGATAGAGGAGCTAATAAATTACTTTATATTTCATTGGCAAAGCTAAAGAGGTACGTGAGCAAACTTCTTTTCTTAAATGGCTGGCATATATTTTCTTCCTTCTTTGTTTTCCTTCCACTATTATTGCTAAGTGTAAAGGTGTTGGCACCAGTACAACTTTTCATTTTCTGCAGAGGAGTGCATGCAATGTTTATATATTATATCTCATTACTTTGAAATCAGTTTGTGATAAAGGGAGCCACGGGGCTGCTTTTTTCTATTTAAAGAGCATCTTTTCATTGAAGTGTAGTAATGTCCATAGTACTTCAGCAAATAGCTATAAAACATGAAAACGTCCTCCTTTCTTGTATTAATCCATCAGGAAGCTTTCAGGGATTCTTCTTGTCTAAAATATTCATAGGCAGCAAAATGTCCTGAATGCCCTACAGAATTTGTGCCGAGCCAGTCAGATGATTGATAGTGAAGTTCTGTTCTGAGTCACTCACAGTATGTAATTCTATTTGTCTTGCCAAATACGGGAGAGCAGGCAACGCATGAAAGGTAAAGGTAACAGACGCCGTATTTTCATACATTTAAAAAAGAACTTGGTGTCTCCACTTTATTGTACTCCACCGAATATAGCAAATTTTTATTAAATAAAATAAAAGGCAGGTAAACTACTTTTTTTGTAGAGTGGTGTAAAGTTTTATTAAGCAGATGTCATTTATTATATTGAACATTTCTCTTTGGTGTATATTCGCCTACATGGGCATATTTTAAGTGAATGGTGTTTAAATGTTTTCTAATTAAAGAAAAACCAGTCAAGGTGCCTAGTTCAAGTAAGGTATACAGTAGATATTCAATATGTCCCTTAATAAATAAAACTCAGCTTCATTTTTTTTTTCAGTATTTTTGACATTAGCATTTTAAAGATATTCAGTTTTCCATTAAATCAATGTTAAAACTGAAATTCTGTTCAGGTTAATCTCATGAAGTCAGGTAATGCAATAGATAAGCAATAGATGATAATGCAACTGTTAGCTGGATTTAGCACTTTGAACCAGTCTTATTTCCTGAGGGCACAAGTCTATCATTCATGCAAGTCTCTGAGTTTTGGCTGAGTCAGGTCCTTGGAATCAGGTCTGGAAGATTTGCTTTTAGTTTACAAGCTTCATAGTATATAAACTATCATTGTTCATGCAAGATATTCTACAGCACTATATCTAAAGTGAATTGCAATGTATGGAAAGATAGAATAAATTAATTATAGTATTTCTATTTTACTTTTCTGTACTAGAAATATGGTATCACTGTGAAGAAATTCTTGATGTATGAGATTATTGAAGGTAGTTGGGACCCTACCAATGGAGAAGAGGTATTTGAGCTAAGAGTTGTTAGAAGTGTGTATAAATTTGTAGACTATGATTAATTAAAGAGCACGGACCATATTTCAAGATTATTTAACTTTTAATCACATGTATCTCTTTGTACATAGTGCAATATTAAGAAATGTCACATTAAGCAAAACCCATAAGAATCTTAGATTTCCAGCAATAATCATGCATATAGAAATATCCAACTGGTGTTTTTTCACAAGAGACTCACTAGACCATGAAATCTGGGTATCACTTTGACTAGTTTGCTTTACATTTCTCATTGAGATCTCTTCCTATAATATTTCATGCTTCAGCATATTATTTGTATTTATGCTTGGCACATAAAATATGGCTACCTTCCAGTATTTGAAACAGACACTAAATTTGCCCAGAAATTTGCTGAAACAAAATTAACCAAAGATGTATACACATGCCTAACTTATTCTGAAAACATCTTCCTGCTGGCTGTAATTTGTTGAGAATTTTTGTACCTTTTTAATTGAGGTGGTGAAAAATTGATTTTCAAGTGGTATGAGAACTAAGTAAAATTTGTGATTCTCTAAGTCTATTAGGTTTTTTTTTTTTTTTAAACAAAGCATGTAGAGAGGCAAGGATAGAGTTGGCTACTTTAAAATTTTTTCAACTTTTATTTTTGATTTAAAATTATGTAGAAAATGTGATTATTGGGCTAAATGTATGAATTTTAGAAAGTATTATGTCCATTCAAAATGTTTTTGCCAGTCTTTTCAATCAGATTTATTATTACATTTGATGGTATATGTATTACAAAAAGATTTTCAGCTTCTTTTAGTGTATGTGTTTATGTACAGATTTACCTTTAGCCTGATTTAATATTCTTTAGTTTCTTGATTTTTTGAATATCTGTGAGAAATTTCCATAGCTAGATATTAAAAACAACAAGACAAGATGTTTGGGGAACTCATTTATTTACTCATCCTGCATTTTAGTTGAGAAAGCGGATAATAACTGTACATTCTGGTAAATATTTCAGTTTAAATAAAGAGTAGGCTCTGATAGATGGTAAAGGGCAAGGCAGGGAGTGGTGTGTGTGTGTGTGTGTGTGTGTGTCTGTGTGTGCATGTGTGTTTGTGTGTGTGTCTTTGTGTGCTTTAGACAAGTGGTCTGGGAAACATCTCTGGGAGAGTGACATTCAGCTGAGTCCTAATAGATGAGATGGCACCAACCTCTATGCAAAAGACCAGGTGAAAAGTATTCTTAGGAAGAGTAAATGCAAAGGCCCTGAGGTGGAGCAGAGCTTACTTTAAAAGAACAGAAAGAAGACGAGAGTGTGAAAGCACAGTGAACAAGGGGGAGGAGAGTGTGTGGTAAGGTTGAATCGGTGAGACTCGGAAGGACTTTGTGGTTATGTTAAGGAGGTAACATTTTATTCCAAGGGCAGTGTAAACCCATTGAAAGGCTTTAAGCACCAGAGGGACATATACTGATTTAAATTTTTCAAAAATTATACTGCTATGTAGAAGGATCATATTTCAGGGATTTGGGGGGCTATAAATGAGAAGAAGATAAATTAGAAGGCTATTGCAGTAACCCAGGAAAGGGTTGACAGTAGCTGAGAATAACTGATGGCAGTAGATTTGGAGAGTAGTGGACTGATTCAGGATTTTGTGTGTGTGTGTGTGTGTGCAAATAAAATGGACAGTTCTTGATAATGTATTTTGGAGAGTGAGGGAAACTGTGATATCAAAAAAAAATGCAGTAAAATTGTGTGATATTGAAATATGTGCTGACCTGTCTAAATTTAATTTGAAAATATGAAAGAAGCTTGCAGAGTTCACCTCTAAATGTCTGACCTTTTACATTTAAGCAGACTTGAGCTTACGTGGTGAACTCTATTTTGATCACATAAATTAAGTGAAGGTGGTAAAGTTAGTGGTTATAAGAGCTGGTTTAGGGACCAGACTGCATGGGCTGGATCTCAGTTAAATCACATACTACTTATGTGACTCTGGGAAAATTACTTTCCTATCCCTCAACTTCTTCATTTATAATTGTGTCTTTCCGATAAGTTGTGACTAATAAATGAGGCAATTTACCTAAAATATTTGGTATACTATGGCAAATAGTAAACACTCAATGGCAGCTCTTACTTTTTAATAAAAGGCCAATTTTAAAAACCAACCTAAATAGCCAAGAAACAAGAACAGGTCATCTCAGATATCTGGATATTTGAGGTTTACTGGGGTGGGGGTAGGGGTGGAAGGAATTTACCTTAATTTTGTCCTCTTCTATTCAAGCTCAAAACTTTTAAGTTATTCATATCTTTTGCAGAAACAAGTATCTGCCTCTAAAATATTTTGCTTTCATGTAAATTTGAAACTATATAGAAATATTTTTATTTGCAACTGCTAAATTTACCACTGAAGAATTTCTGAAACGTTGAAAAAAATGTTTTACATATCAATATTCTTTCTAATGATACGTACTGCTCATTTATCATAAGAACCACCTTAGATGAGTGCTCGGTTTCCCTCTAGTTATTTTATTAACTGGTTTTTCCCTGGATAGTCTGATTCCCTAAACATGATGTGAGCTGAAAACACAGATTTAAAGGCAGAGGATCAGAGAGGCTCTGGTTATTGATGTTACCACATGGGAGGTCCTGGCAACAGAGTGGACCAGTTCTGTCTGTCTGGGTGGCTGCCCCTCTGAGGGGTACTCGGGAGCAGGAGCCATATCGATGGGAGGCAGCCTCATTAGTGCTGCAGCCATCATCAATTAAAACTTGTCCTTGGCAAAGATTGTCCCTCTCCCCTCCAATCTGCTTGTAGTGCAAGGGTCTGTTTTTAAAGAGGAACTTGATTTGGCTCTCTTTTCCCGTAATTGACAGAGAATATAGAAATAATACTTGCAACAACAACTATAACAGCAATTAACTCTTATTGAGGACTTGATATAGTCACCTTTTATGACTGTTGGAAAAGTGGGGAGAGATTGCTTATGTAGGAAAGTAAGTAGGATGCTCCTGCCCTATTTCATTCACTTGTTCAGCATTTATTTCTTCGTATTCTGCACCTAAGAATAGGATCCTTCAGAAAGGGTCCTAAACAAGCAGCTGTGATTGGGTTTTAGATTGGGAAAGGAAGTAGCTGGAGAAAGAATGGATGGATTTAGACAGGTGGGATTATGTGGACAGGAGGCTCTACAGGCTCCCATGGAGTTGGCTGTATGCAGTCCCAGTGTGTTTGGGTAATGGAACCAGACAATTCTGACTTCCATGCCCCAACTTGGACTGCTTTGGAGCTGGTTTAAGCCTGAACAGCAAAGCAGAACCAGAACTGTATATAGTTTGGACATACTCTATGTTTTAAGAATGCAAGCATGACTTTTTCTAAATTAAGGATTTAATTTAGAAAAAGTCAAGCTTGGCCATGGGTATATTTATTTACTCATTTAAATGACATGCTGAAAAGCCTGCATGAACTTATTAGTTCAGTGGCCAGGGTTCAAACGAGAAGAAATGTGATATAGATATAGATAGTTATGATACAGATATATAGGTGTAGATAATTGAAGTTTTTTAGGAGAATGAAAATACTACTTACTTGGGGGTTGGCCAACCACTGAAACTTTATTTAGTGGAAGTTGTTTGAAATGCATTGGACTTTTGTTTTGCTGAGCAGGATATATGAGATAGGAATTTTGAATGTATCAGAAAAATGAGGAGAAGAAATAAAGCTAGCAGGAATTGTTAGGGCTTTGAAGAAATTTTTTTTTATTTTTGTAATATAACTTCTGTTTTCTGATGAAAATTTGTTGAAAATCTCCATTTTGAGGTTGAATTTGTTTGGGTGATAATGCACTAAAATGAGTTCGATGCACAAGGTGAGAGCTGAAATCGTCATGCTACCTGCACATGCATGTTTACAAGGCAAAAAAAAAAAAGGGGGGATGTGAAGTACCCACCCTTCCATGAGTATGGCAAAGAGAAGGTGCCCAGAAAACATTCATCAATGGACTCTAATACCTAGCATATAATAGACATTCAAGAAATATTTGTTGAACAAATTTTACATTTTGAATGAGTGAAAAGTAGGAGGCAAGAGAGTGGACATGCTGAGAGACTTATGAAAATCTCCTCAGTGTTTGGGAACAGAAATATGCCCATGTTCATTCTGAGCAAGTGAAGTGCTAAAAAGTTGTGTGGATGCACTCGTGCATCCATGTGTGATGTTTGAAGGATTAAGTGTGTATGTTTTAAGGATTAAGTATATGCAAGAATTCTGCAAGAAATTCCACTTCTTGTGGTTTGAGAATAAAACCAGCAAGTTGGTACATTTATAGCGCTTGAACCTCTAACATTAACAGCTTCTATTTGGTTCCTTACAATCACTCTTCTCTTTCATGTTCAAGGGACCTGTTTTACTCTGTAAGTGGTGGTGGGTTACAAGATAGTGTCTTTGGTTAACAAGGGGTAGGATAATAATCCATATAGATGTATCTTGATTATTAGTAGTCTACTTTTCATTGAAGAACATGAAATGAATTGTGACTCGCAACTGTTTCTTTTCTCTTTCTCTCTCTCTCTCGCACGCTCACGCTCTCTCTCTCTCTCTCTCCTCTCTCTCTCTCTCTCTGTCTTAAAGCAAGCTAAGTTTCTTCCAAGGATTTCATCACAAAAGGAAAAAAATGCAAGGGAGTGAAACAAAGGCTATTAGTTTTCTCCTTTTCAATTCTTTTCATTCATGCTCCTTTTGGCTATATTGATGAAATAAATAGATTGGAATCTAGTTGATTTATTAATTTAACCCCAATCAATGTGGATTGCTGCAAGACTAGTTAAGCTGATGAAGAAAGTGACCGAAATGAATGGATTTTGAATAGCCAAATCTACGTCATTCACCTTATACAGACTTATTTTTGTTTTAAATAATCAATTTAACAATGAAGCAGGTAATCGTAAGGGGCAAAGTCCATTTTTTTATTCTTGTAGACATTGCCACTTTAATTTTAATTGTCTTTTTATGCCCAAAACAAGATAAATTATTGTTGGAACGTTTGACTCTCTTAAATAAAGGTAGATATAATGAAACTAATATAAGTGAAATCCAACAAAGCTTAGAAGACAATAGCTCTCGAAATTTCAAGTTTTACTTTCACTGTCGCTTAAGGAAAGCTATGTGACAGGAAAGAAGAAAATGTATGATATAGAGTGAAGTAAAAATAATTGTGTGCATATTCTGATCACCAATGTTATGCTTAAGGGAAGAAATATATGAGTGTGCGTGTCTCTGTCACACGTACACACGCAGTGTTCTAAAAACATTGATTTGAAACCAGTAATGTGGCAAAGAAAGTTTCTCATTTAATGTCTATAATAGAGTAATATTCACTGCTTTGAAATTGTAACAAACTGAAGTGAAACTTTATCTATTCGTCTTCTATGGATATCTTCTAGTCTGGATATAGCATCTGAGAGCATTCTATTCTGATAGCTCCTCGTCGATGTTTTTCTTCTTCCCAAAACATTTGTTACAATTTGGTTTGACTCATACTAAGAATTTAGAGATGCATTTTCACCTTCTTCCCAGGGAGTATTGTTATCTTTTAGCAACTCTTTTGTTGAATACAGCAGAAGGCAAGTTGCTACATTTTCTTTTGAGGTAAGTCCATTTACAAAACGGTCTACTAGCGATTTGTAGCTGAAAAGAATCAAATTGAAGGAACACATTTATAAAAGCATTTCTCACTCTCCAAGAAAAGAAATCCCACACCTTGATAGGGTACAACTCCCTCTGGGATCATGATGTGATATTATTTGTTTAGACATAGTGGATATTCTGTTCCTCTTTTTAAGTCTGTGTCTATGCAGTATAGACATTTACTTCTTTTTCTGTGAAAGCAGAGAAGGAGTGATACAGGGAATTAGAATAATTCTGACATTTCAATTGGAATATTCCTGATAGTTGCAGAATATTAGGAGCTATAAAAAGAACTTGAAAAACTACTTACATTAGTTGTCCCACAAAACAACCAAGTAGAAATGGGTTTGACAATGTGTTGAAAAGTTATGAATTAACAAATGAGATCCTCTGAGGAGAGCTGATGCCAGAGACTGGATTTCTAGTCTGCCACAAAACATAGTACTAATTAAAGTAAAATGAGTAAAAAGGTGTGGTGAAGTAAATATTATTTAATTAAGGATTAATGGGCAGGCACATGAAAGAAAGGAGGGAATTTAAAGAAATATGACAGCACTGCAATTTAGGTAAACCAAACTTCTCTCAATTTCATTGTGCCTCAGCCACGCTATGACTGGTTACAGGCTTTCTTGAGAGGCAAGGGCTTTATATGGGAAATTAATTAATGAAATTGCCTTTTATCATTTGAGTTGTCTGTCATTATTTCTGGTAATACTCTTTGCCTTAAAGTCTATTTTAGCTGATAATACTGTAGCAACTCCAGTCTATGATTATTGTTTGCATAGTATATCTTTTCTCATCTATTTATTTTTAATCTAGCATCTTTACACTTAAAGTAAATCTCTTATAGAAACATTTGGCTTGGTCTTGCTTTTCTAGTCACTGACAATCTCTGCTTTTGAATCAGAATGTTTACCATTCTTTTTTTATTTGATTGGATTTAGGTATACTTTTTCAGTATTTTCAGCCACATATCCTTGCATTTTATTATTATTTTTTTTAACATTTGCTCTAAACGTCCTTAACTTTTTAGAATCTATTTAAAATTTTATAACACACACATGCAGAGTCAATTTCATGTGGCTGTTTCTAGTGACAAAAAAAGTCAAATATGAGATCTAAAAATGTGATTTAATTAAGTTTAAAGAATACAGTTCAAATATATAGCCTTTGGTAGTCTAAAATCACCAAATAATAGAATTAGTCTGAATAAAGGAGGGTTTCATTACTGAATCTGCCAGAGACAATGTCAACTGCATCAGATCCTGCATCCTTTTTCTATCAGTTACTACAAGAAGCCTAAAGCCCACTTGGACTATTGGATTCTCATTCCCATATGGTTCTGAGTAACTCCTAAGTTGGATCCCATCTCCCCTTTGCCCCACTTTTTTAAAAAAAATCCACTAATCTGCCCTTTAGAATGTATTTATCATAAGCAAAAACATCTCAGCTTTAAAGCTCAGCATTATCTTCTCTCTTTTTCTTTTTCTTTTCTTTTTTCCTTAACTATAACTGTTGTCAAATACATAGTATAACATTTCGTCTCTATCCTAGATGGGTGAATGCTTCCTTTCCATACTCTTTGAAGCACTGGGCTGGAGATAGTATAGTGATACTACCTGCTCCTCATTGTTGCTTTCAAACTTTTCTCCCTTCCAGCCCCTAAAGAGCCACAGCTTTACAGCTCATACCATTAGATTATGCCAACTGCCTGCTCCTTTGCACAGCTCAAGTTGCTTCTCTTAAGTCACTGAAGATTTTAATATCTGGGTTGCTGTCATTCTCTCCAGATGATTCCACTCACGATTTTTGATGAGTTCCAGATCTCAAGCAGAGGATCTCTTTAATGCCCTTGTTTCCTCCATTTTTCCTTCTCCTATGGTCTTGTCTCCTTCCTCCTTCAGCTATTTCTCCTCATGGTTGCACTTTCAACTTTGTTACTATTTCCAATGTCTAGCTTCCTTTTTAAATTTTTATTTCAGGCCTTCTGCCTCCTATAGATCTAGCTTGTTCCCTGCAAAAAGACTGTTACCTATTAAGAGTTCTTCGATGATATCACTTTTTAAATGTCCATTAATGCTCACATCCTTACTTCCTGCTTACCCATATTAGACTTTCAGGTGTATGGCAGAGACTGCTTAGGTGCCCCTCATATTTGTTCTCTCTGTCTTCCTTTAATATTTAGCTGGTCACTCGGCCGCTCAGAGTAAAGACTGCGTTTTCCAGCCTTCCTTGCAGCAATGTATGGCAATGAAACCAAGTTCAGCCTAGGGATGGAAACTGGAAATTTAAATGTGGTTTTTAGAAATTGCTTTTCAACAGAGGATACTTTCCCCAACCTTCTTTCCTACGTGCTGACTCAGATAGGGACTTTATGGCTGAAACTTGAGTGAACATCTTAGACTAGGAGAGGAATCCTCTTCATTGTGAGGCAACAAGATAGAAAGAGCCTGGGTCACTGATATCATAGAACACCATATTCACCTTGAACCACTTCTAACTGGACTATTTCATGTGTAAGAAAAATAAGCTCCTGTCTTGTTTCAGGTCCTATTATTTTGGGTTTTCTGTCACGTATACCAATACCTAATCCTAACCAATGCAGGAGAAAGTGAGGAAGCCAGAAGGTACATTTTGAGGTAATTTTAATAACTCAAGTGAGAGAGAACAGTGGCTTGGACAAGGTGGCGGCAGTGGAGGTGGTAAAACATGCAGATTCTGAATATTTGGTGCAGCAGAATGTTTGTTTATGACAAGTAAAGGAAAAAGTCAAAATAATCCAAAGGTGTGATCCTGGTCACTAATGATGCAATAAACCCACAAACAAGCAAAAATGTGACCACAAGAGGAGAAACAGGTTTGGAAGGAAAAAGAATAAGCTCACTTTAGATGCTGTTGTTTTCTGTTTGAAGTGCTGTCAGGATGAGCTGTTCAAGATTTCTGAAACATTTAGATGTAGGTCCGTGGATTATTTACACTGAGCTGACAGGTGGTCACAAAAGCATACAGGCTAAGGCACAAGAAGAGAAGAGGGCCCAGGACACAATTCTGTGGATTAATTTTGTGCCAGGGGTATTCATAGTTAGAAAGCTTTATGTACACTATGAAAAGATATACTAACCTTACTATCATGACATTGTAAAATTAGACACTGGCTGTTTTTTGTTTGGCATTGCTTCTCTACTTAAAAGAATATGTTCTTTTTCCTTTTCTAGTTTTTTTTTTTTTTTAAGGGACTGAATCCAAATTCTCTTCAATGAAATTATTTTGGTAACTTTGGCTGAGTATTATACAGCCCGGAGGTTATGTTACAAAATTACCGCACATTTGGCACCACTGTTTAAGACAGCCTTTTATATGAAAGGCCAAAATTAGCATAGGAACTAATGAAGAATATAGCATATCCTCTTTTTGTACCCATGGAACAATCTTTCTGAGTAGATATGTTGGCAAAATGATGCTTACATTTAGGCCTACTTTGAAAATTAAAGCAAAAAGTGTTTGTTTTGGGAATGAAAAGTACAGCTTAAATCATCTTTTTCCCCAAAAGTTTTCTCACCTTGAATATAAATGAACATCTTGAACATTGTTTTACTGACAGTATGTTTTAGCACACAATGTAGTTAACTGGGAAGTCTTGTATATACAATAATTCTTTTTTGATGTTTTGCTATTGGATTTCTAAATTTTAGGGGAAAGTATACAATTAAGAGGTAGCTAATAATTTGGGGGCATTTTCTGATTTGTTTTTACCTTGTTTAGTAGAGGAAACATGTCAAGGTGGAAAGAACATGGACTTGGTCATCAAGCAGATAGAGGTCTGACGCTGCTCTGCCACTTACCATCTGTGCGACTACTTTAATTTATCTTTAAATAAAGATAATCGCTTGTGTGTTATAAGACCATGAGGATGGAATGAGGTGGTGCAAATCAAGTGTGGAGTGTTATGACCATAGCATAGTATTTTATAGTAATCACTGTTGGTGCTGTAATTATTAATAATGACTTCCTTCCATAACCCACACTGACTTAGTATTCTTTTCAAGGTTAAAAGAAAATTTTTTTTTTTTTAAGAAAAAATTGGTTTAACTTCTGTGGTCATAATTCTCTCTTTCATTTTGTTTGCCTTGTTGCAGTGCTTCTGATAGATGATGTTCACACAGGTGACGTGGGCATGTGAACTTTCCATGGGTTGTATATAAGTAACTCCTGGCAAGCTGGTTATTTTGTCTCTCTTTCTTTTCTGCTTAAGAAAGTATATTGAGATACAAATGGGATTTACTCGTTTAACAGCTGGCGAGAGCCTACTGCATCAGAGGCACTTTTCTGATGAATTAAAAAGGAATGGATCTTAACCACCCGGAACAGGCAGCCTAGAAGGTTTGAGAATGGTGTCAGTATATCAATAACCTTGAAAGTGATCTAATTTTTTAAAATGGATCATTTTCCAAATGTTGAAGTTTGACATGTAATGAGTTTTTGTGACATCCTTCACAGCTAATTGAGACATCCTATACGCTGCAACTTTGGAGTTAAAATCTCTCAGTCTAAAGTACTAACAAGTCACCTGTCCCATGATATACACATAAGAGGCAGTCATATTTTAGGCCAAATCTATCTAGAAGGGGTAACAAGGAAACTGCAACAGAAGATGATAGCTAACATGTATAATACCTAGTAGGTATCTAAAAGGTAACCACAGTATAGGTGCTCTGTGGTGGGAATTAGTCAAGTACTACCAGATTGCCCTGCTTCTTTCACATTCTGGCCTGAGAATTTCATCAAGAGAAGCCCAACTCGAAACCAACGTGTCTCCTTTGGCCACTTTGACTTGCGCCCCTCTCAGCCCACTGCTTCCCTTGGAGGGCCTCTGATGATTTCGCCAGGACATTTGACATACTTTGCTGGACAGTTGTATGAAAAGGCAGTCTTCTTGCGGAAGCACTCTTCCCAGGTAACAGGGACATCTCTCACCATCTGCTCTCACATATCAATGTGGCTTTTGACAGCATTGTTGAGGTCATGCTTGTGAGTCTGATACACAAATCAGCACAAGAGATTCTGAAACTGTGTTATGGCAACAAGATGGGTGGCATCATAGCAAGCTCAAGGGAAACAGTTTAAAACTACAGAGTCAGAAAATATATTCTGGGTAGAACATGGAGTAATAGTTTGTAGATTATTTTCCTTTTATGTAAATATCAGTAGGAAAGTTTTAGTAATACAAAACAAATTAATTTGTAACAAAGAACACATAGCTGAAGAATCCAAATAAATTACACTTTTTTAGTTCTCAAAGTTCACCTCATTTTCATTTTAATGAATGGAACTCTATAAGACAATCTTCTGATTATTGGAGCCCTTGTATTGCTTAATTTGGCTCTATTATGAAACAGCTTTGATTGCATGGGCAAAAGGTAAGAACACAGGTGGTTGTACAGATATTTCCAATGCACCATAAGGAATGAGAAAATATACAAACTGCCACTACCTTAGTTGCCTTAGGAGTTTGGAGACATCTGTTGGTCATGTTATTGAGAGTAAAAACCTGCTCTTTTATGATGATGGAAACACAAGGAGCCACTGGAGCATCAGGGAGGCAATGTCCCTGAGAGACAGGTAATAGGTCATTTAATCCATGTATGAGAACTGCCTTCTTGCAAAGCATTACTCTGAGCTCTAGTGCAGGGTAGGGGCAGGTTCATAGTGACACGAATAGGCAGTTTCCTTCAGTAAGTTCTAAGTTCTAATGATTTTAAAGATGGTTCTAATTAGAGTAATGTTTGATTTGTTCACATCTAAATTATTCACAATTGTAATACAAATTTCCCCAAATAAGCAAAATTTATAAAATAAGCAAAAATCATCTTTAAGTTCGGAGATGTTCCTGTTCAATGTGACTTTACCAATACTAGATCCCCTCTGTCTACGCCATTCCCAGATAACTGTTTGATATTTCATTTCCAAGGAATTTTTATAAAAGCTGGGCTATTAAATTAGCTTTGCTACCTATATCTAAATTCTGAGATTCTTGAAGAAAGGCGATTTAAGAGGGATGAGGGAAAGAAGGCTCTAAAAAGCAATATTTCGACAGCACGAACACACTTTATCCCAACAAAGTAGAAACAGGGGATGAATTTAAATGAAACAATATTAACAAAAATCTAGGTTTTCAATGGGCATAAATAAAAGATAAAAAGAGGATAACCATGGGAGAATACCCAAGTAGCGGATATCTGTAAGATACATTAAGAAGAACAAATTTATGTCTTATTTTCTGTATATTTTAAATGGATATAATGCCAGAAAAGGGGGGGAGTATTGATACATACACAAACTTAGATGAATTTCAAAGACATTGGAGTTAGAGAAGCCAGTCTCAAAAGTTTACATACCGTATGATTCTATTTCTCTGACTTCTTGAACAGACAAAACTGTAGTGATGACAGAAAACAGATTCATGATAGCAGAGGTTAAGAGTGAGAAGTTTGCATGTGGCTGTAAAGGGGGAGCACAGAGAAGTTTTGGGGATGATGGAAGTGTTCTGTATCTGATTGTGGCAGTGGTACACGAATCCATTGTGAGTTAATATGCATAGAACCGCATACCTAAGATAAAAAGTTAATTTTTGGCACTTAGGATTTTTGACATTGTTCGACAACTTAGAAAATAAAATTAAAAAATAAAATTTAACAGAAGAAAAGACAACTCATGGAGCAGTTCCAAAGATGAACTGAGATCATGTGATTGTGTGTGTGTGTGTGTGTCAAACACTCAGCAACATCCATAATTGGTGATCAAAGCATGTAGCTGTCTTTATACCTTTGCTTTTAGGTAAGTCATTCAATACCCCTAAACCTCGGGTTCCTTATTCTTTCTTTCTTTTTTTTTTTTAACAAAAAATAAATCACATTACATTTTAGACATGCAGCAGATAGTTTGTGTGTGTGTGTGGAAGCTGTAAAATTGTTCAAAGCATGTTTTAGATTTTTAGGGATAGGTTTGAAGCAGAGCAGAGATTTTTCTGAGCCAATGGAGTATTGCCATCTAAGGCATCTCACATTGTTGTTTAGAGGACTAGATGAAGTAATATGTGTAAAGTATAGATTATAAGTAAACAATAAATTACAGTTTGAATTTGAAGCTAATTCTAATACTAGTCATATTCATATTACAGGGTTGCAGGAAATATATGTCAGTGTTTTGTAAGCTGTGAAGTAACATTTAAATAAATATCACCTTTATAGGCTACTTTCCTTTCAATTATGCAATACATATATAAAGTGAATATATTCGCATGTCATCTATTTAGATTCCTCACAGTGGTTTGCCTTCAAAATATTTTTCCTAGCATCAATTTTTGTTGAAAACAAAGATCTTAAAAGTATACGAGGTTAAAATATTATATGTGCCTTTAAGAAATACAATTATGTGGTACTAAAATAACATAAGTAATAAACAATTATTCTAAGCAGTAAAAAAAAAAGGGGGATATTTGCTTTCCTCAATGATAAGTATTTCATTGGAAGACTTATGAAGGCTTTTAGTTTGTGAGGTAGTGACTTGTTCCTCTTTTGACTATTCTTTGATTTTTTTTACTTGTCTATGAAATAAATGGTCTTAACCCTGAGCATGGATGATCTGTCCTCTTCTTGAACTACAGGGATGTGTGTTTGAAAGCCAAGGTTTAAAAATATTCTCTTAGAGTACCACATTTAGTGAAAAAAAAGTAAACAAAACAAGGATCTTTTGAAAAATTGTAGTCTGTATTTCTTTACTACAACAGAAAAAAGAATCAAGCTATATTTTCAGAAGAACACCAGAGAGGTTTCTGTGAGAGTTGGCAAATGCATCAAAGCATTGTTTGTAGATATTATTTTTGATAGATTTGATATACAGCATAGTTTTTGGAGCCAATGGAATATTGTCTTTTTACAAATCTCATTAGGCCAGCAGTGCTGCTGCTATGGGCTGGCTTATCAGCTCCAGCCAGAGTCTGCAGCACTTACACGCACCTTCATAGCCTGAGAGGAAAATAAATTGTACCCAAGCAGTTAATAAGAAAGAATTATTGTGAGTAAGATGCATGACATTATGAGTGAGCATCATGTTTTACAGACTAAATGGTGATTTGCCAAAGGAAAAAAAAAAACCTTCCTATACATGAGATGAAAATTTCATTTCAAAATGGTCACTTTAAGAGTATTTGCTAGTTTTCTAATTCGAGAGCTGAGTATTATCTATTTTTGATGTGATTTTGGAATAGTCCTGAAGAGATAATTTCTATTTTTCTTATTTTCTCATATTTTTATTCATTCCAGATATTTAATGAAATATCTGTTTTTGTTTATTGAAGCAGATACGCAGTACCTATAGGTACATAGAGTGTATGTTTTAAAGCACTAAACATAGGAACATAATCTCTAATGGCATGACTGAATTGCTTATGAGGAGTCTAAGGTCCTATTACTTTTTTCACTTTTTGGGTTCAGCATTTCTAATGCCAAAAGATTTGTGTGTAAAGAGCATAATTAGTTAAATTTAATAGATGATAACTGTTGGTATAAAGTATGACCTTTGCTAAAAAGGGAAGTGAAGTCTTAGCTTTCTATTCCAAAAGTCAGGCCCCAGAAGTTTGTTAATACTTTATCACAGTCAAAGAGGTAAAACAACTTTTGTAAGGCCACAGAACTACCATTTGAAAGAACTGAACTACAAAAGGAGATTCCAATTCTACTAAGAAAATATCTATTTTGAATTAATTTGGCTTACTCTATATTTAGAAATGAAAGAAACAAAATATCTTGTAAGATAATATTATTCGCTGTAGCAAATCAATGCCATGTTTTTAGTAGCTTGACGCAATAAAGAAACACATTTCTTATTAAGAATTCACTGTGGGTCTTCCTTGTCCATGCACAGCTTTCTTCTACTTGACGATTCACAATCTCAGAATCTTTTTATTTGTGGCTCAAATATCCATTAGGGCCTCAAAATCCTAAACTTTCATCAGGCAGATGGGGAGAGAGATACTGGAGAAGGAACATCTGATTTTTAAAATCCTGGCCTGGAAGAGACACACACCATTTCCACGGAAAATTTATTGGTGAGAAGGAGTCAACACACCAGAATATAAGAGAGAATGAGCATGATAGGCAAAATTTTTGGATGGCTTACTGAATATGCCTCACCCTAATTCTTAAAATCTGTGAATATAATGATATAGCACTCCATGATTATGTTATGTTATATGTCACAGTTGACCTTAAGGTAAAGATAAACCAGGTGGATCTGATCTAATCTAACACATTAGCCCTGAAAAACAGAGTGCTTCCTCTGGCTGGATGATAGAAGAGGAAGTCAGAGAGATTCTAAGCACAATGGTGGATATAACAGCTGTCATTGGTTTGCAGCATGTGGAGGGTTATCTGTGAGGAATGAATGGCAGCTCTAGAAGCTGAGAGAGCCCTCAGCTGACGACAGAGAAATAGAACTTTTCTACAACTGCTGAAACTAGATTCAGCCAACAGCCTGAATGAGCTTGTAAAGAGATTGTTCACTAGAGCCTCCTGGTCTGGCTCTAGGAAAACATATTAACATAACCATCATTCAAGTCTATGCCCCAGGTACAGAGGCTGAAGAAGATAAGATGGAAAGCTTTTACTCAAGTATCCAAAAAGAAATCGATCACATACCCAGACAAGACATGCTAATGATTATAGGTGATTAGAACATAAGAGTAGGAAATAAAGCAGAATCAAATATCTTTGGAAAATTTGGGCTATGGGTCAGAAATTAATCAGGAGATTGGTTCTTTGATTTCTGTGAAGCTAATAACTTGTCCATTGCAAATGTGTTTCAAACAACTGAATAGATGACTGTATACATAGACATTACCAGATGGCCATATAGAAATCAAAGTTACTATGTAATTGGAAGCAGGAGATGGAGAAGCTGTATTCTCCTCCCCCCCCCGCCCTCCCCGCCCTCCCCCAAAAAAATCAGGAGTAGGTTGTAGCACTGACCACAAACTGTTAATATTAAACATTAGAGTAAAGATGAAGAAGAGCACTAAAAGAATCGATGTCAAAATATAAATAGCATTCCTGATGGAATTAAAGTCCACATAAAAAACAGATTTGCACTGTTAAAGTTAATTGACCAAGAACCAGAACTGCAGACTGAAACTAGAAATATTATTAGGGAAGAATACTAAAAGACAATGCCAGGAGTAAAAAGGAAAGATAAATTGAGATGGATGACAGAAGAAACACTAAAAGTTGTTAAAGACAGGCAAGAGCCAGAAGTAAAAGTGACAAAAGCAAGGTTAGAATCCTGACTGTCACATAGAGATAAAGAGAACTGTTAACAATAGTCCTTGTAAGGAGATTAGAGAGAACAAGGAAAAATGAAAGACAACTGATCTCTACCAGCACATTCAAGAAATAAAAGGAAATTCAAACCTAGAGTAGAAATGTTAAAAGGCCAACGAGGAAGCACTGTTATCTGACCAGAAGAAAATAAAGGGAAATTGGAAACGGTATACTAAAAAATCTATACATAAGAGACAAAAAGATTATAGATACTTTGAAGAAGACTTTTATGAGGAAGAACCTATAATTCTAGAAAATTTAGTGAAAGCTGCCCTGAAAATGTTGGAAAGAAATAAATCACCAGGTGTGATGAGATACTGATAGTATCATTTCAGGCCACAGAATCTGTCAAAATTCTAACATGACTATGTGGACAAAGATGGAAACAGAAACAATGTGTACACTCTGGAAACCTTCAATAAACATCCCGATTTTCAGGAAAGGAGATGTCAAGGGCACAGCAACTGAGGGACCATTGCTCCAATTTCTCACACGAGTAAAGTGATGCTCAGAAGATGCAATGATGGCTTCTACCTTATACGAAGCAAGAAATGCCAGATGTTCATGCTGGATTCTGGAAAGAAAGAGACACTTAAGGTCTAATTTTGAACTCATTGGATACTGGAGTGCTCCAAGGAATTTTGGATGATGGTTAATCTGTATTTTATAGACAATGGTAAAATCTTCAACTGCATGGGTCATGAAAAGCTTTGGGTTGCTTTGAAAGAAATCGGCAGGCCTCAGCATTTGATTGTCTGATGTATAACCTATACTTTGGACAAGAAGCTACTGTCGGAGCAGAATATGGAGAAACAGGCAAAGGTGTCAGATGAGTACATTTTATGCCCCTATTTGTTTAATCTGTGCACAGAACACATCATAGTAAAAACTGAGTTAGACTCAGAGGAAGGAGGAGTGAAAACTGGTGGAGGAAATACCTGTAACTGAAAAGATATGCAGATGATACCATCTTACTGGCAGAAAGTATCAGTTAACTGAAACAACTGATGAAAGTGAACAAAGAAAGTCCCCAAACAAGACTGCATTTGAACATCAAGAAATCAAGAACCATGAGTATAGAAGAAATACACAACTTTAACATAGATGATGAAGACATCAAAATTTTAAAGTTTTTGCTTACTTTGGTTCAGTCATCAATTTAAATGGAGACTACAATCAAGAACCAAAGAAGGCCGAGACTTGGAGGGGCAGAAATGGAAGAATTAGGAAAGATTATCAAGAGCAAAGATGTGTTATTAGAGACCAAAGCTAAGATCATCCACTCCCTTGTATTCCTGATTACTATGTACAAATGTGAAACTTGGACAGTGAAGAAGCGCGATTCATTTTGACATGTGGTGTTGTACAGATGCCCTGGACCACCAGAAAGACGAACAGATGGGTCTTAGAGCAAATTAATCCTGAAACATCAACAGAGGCAAAAGTGACCAAAGTGAAGCTGTCCTACTTTAGGCACAATGCGAGAAGGCAGGGTTCTTTGGAAAAGACAATAATGTTGGGAAAAATAAAAGGCAAAGAAGAAGACAAAATATAAAATGGATTGACTCCATCAAAGAAGCCAAAGGCAGGAGTCTCCAAGAGCTGAGCAGGCCTGTTGAGGGCAGGATGTTTGGACGTCACTCATTCACAGGGTTGCCAGGAGTCAGAGCTGGCTCAATGGCATCTAACATACTTGTAATTGGTAGATTTCTCTCAACAAAATAAATACTTAAGAGCCTGATTTATAAAGTGCTTTAGTCCTAACAAATTAGGAAGTATTGCTGTCAATATTCTGGTATATGTTTGAAATAAAAATATGTAAGTGGAAAGAAAAATTTTATATTATTATTAAATACAAGTAATTATTTACTAATAGAGTGTGGGTACTATATGACTCTCAAGACTTGGAAGTAGATTGAACACCGACACCCTCATTTCCTATTACACATTGATTTTCCCACTATTACTGATTTTTACCACAGCAACCTTGCACAACATGGCTTTGTAAAGATGTATCAATGAAAGGAATGTAGACATGACGTCTTCAGAAAGAATGTAGCTCCATTTAATATTGTGATCTACCTTCAGCTAATATTTTGCTCGGTGTCTGGAAGATGCCAGGTATTGCTGTTTTTTGTCAGCAATGTGAGACGTCCTGCAGCACTCCTGAGTTTCTGCAATGCATCAAGATACCTTGACACACCGTCTGTAAATGTGGTGTTTGATATAACATTTATGTAAACAAAAAAAAATAAAAACCAGCTAAGCACATAAAAAAAGTTCTTGTTTGTTCTTAAGAAAATATTGAGAACGGAGCATTCTGGACTGGTTTTATAGCCATCTTTTGACAGTATGAACAGTTGATAAGGTGAGGGCTCTCTTCAGGGCTCCTGCAGTTGTTCTAACATGTTGGGCAAGGAGAAGTTCACTTATACTCAGGAACTATGGACAGTAAACATTTTGTGGTTAACTTTCAGATATCTGGATTGGGGCCCAGGAAATTCGTGCTTTTTTAGATTCTCCCTGAGTGATTCTGGACACCTTGTATTTAGAAACCACTGTCCTAAAGCTTATAGTATCCTTCTTTCGTGCGGCCCAAATACCAAAATTTAGAAATGTCTGCTACTAAGGAGTAATCTGAGAAGGTGCCATCTGAACATTTTTTCCTCTTTTCTGTCCAATCCTAGAGCAACATGGCTTTTCTTAATTTGTGTAGATAATAAGGACTATGGTTTTGCTTTTGTAAAAAGCTGTTTTTTCCCCTTCCAAACCTTCCTAAAAGCATTAACGCACACCATGTAATGAAATATGCGTTTATTTGGAGACAGAAAATGAAAGAAAGAAACAAACAATAATTAAATCCCTTAAATAATGTGAGCTTTGTGGTTAAATCTCCATGCATCTCCTTGAAAATTTAATAAGGGAATAAAAGCTGTTTTCCACTTGTGTAACACAGTAGTGCATTTCTCTTCTCTGTGAAATTGTCTCTGGCTAAAGAGTGCCTCACAATTTAGGTTGCTGAGTACTACCTTGAGAAATTTTATGTGTCTATTTTTTAACTCAAGTCACTCATGTACAACCATATTATCTTACATCAAAGGAGGATATAAAACCAGGAGACTGTATGAGAGGAAAAAAGTCAGGGATGAATGTCATGTTATACGATCCAATTACACACAGCCCCTGACTTGCATATGCCTGACTTATGAATGTCCTTGCAGTTACAAATGGGTTTCTGAGAGACGGTCAGCAGAATCCTCTCTTCCTCTTACCACCTTCTTTTTTGCCTCATTCATAGGTTGAGCACTTTCAGAGCTGCGCCAAAGCTTCTCAATGCTGCCTCATTTTTATACTTTATAATTTCTTAATACTAACATTAGAAACAGTAACAAGTAGGAAAAGAAAGCAGAAACTTTTGGGAAAAAAGTACAAACTTCATTCACTTCTTGTTGCCTCATCCTCTTCTGCAGCCCTTGTAGTACTTTTTTATTAAACAAAAATTTGAAATAATCTATTCACCTTTGCCAACTGCCTGCTTCTCATGTCTGTGTCTCACCACAGAGCCTCTTTCTCAGGCCATGGGCACTACATTACTTATTGTCTGAAATAGATGTGCCTCATTGCTGGACAAAACATTTTGAGGAAGGAAGGTGTTGTAGCCTTTGCTCCCACTCGGGAGAAATGTGCTGCTGACAGCCCACACTGGAACTTGAAATATGTTTTCCAATAGAAGTAATGACTTGAATGGTGTTTATCATTCATTCTATCATTCTATTTTGGATGCTATTAATACATATCTTAATGAAATATTTATAGTTATCTTAGGCACCTAACCACAATGTATAAGCCACCTCAAGAGCTATAATTTACTTGGAGAATTGGTGTATGAATGAAATAAAATTAGAAAGTGAATGTAAAGTTCTTATCACTGTAGACAATTGATTTTTTTGTTTTTTTTCAAGATGATTTCTCCTCCTTAGGACCTTCTTTTCCTATGAGAAAGATTTGTACACGTTTCAAATGACTGATACACACTTTTAAAACATGTCAGACACATCTGTTATGGCTTTTTTTTTTTTTAACCTATAGTGGTGCACATTGAATCAGGACAGAGCCATTGGTCTCAGACAACTATTCCATAGGCTGACCAGGGGTTATGACACAGTGTAGTGCAAAAGACTCTTGTTAAATCATCTAGGATAACCAACTGGAATGTTTTTTTTTTTTTTCCCTATAAAAGTTTGAACTAAGCAATCATTATTAATTAGTGGAGTTTACCGGAGCAGAGGGCCATGATAAGGAGTTGAGGCTGGCAGCCATCTTGAGCTCCATCCAAGGCTTTTTCTGAGGGTGCTGCCAGAGAAGAGGATGGGGCAGCACAGTCCCAGAGAGAAAGAAGTACAGGCAGGTGACCACAGGCTGCTGAGCAATGGGTGGGATGGTATTTGTTCCAGACTTTCCAATTTCCAGCTCCAGTTTCCTTGAAATCTGACATTTTGATTTTGTTCTTGGAATGAGTCCATGGTTTTTTCCTGTCTGCCTACCCCTCTCCCCTGTTCTTTGTACCTTTCACTCAAAAGAATTTTGACTCAGCAGTACCTTCTCTGTATTTTGTTGAGCTCTCAGTCCTACTTTTTCTGGAGTCTCCTGATATAACTTTGATAACTGTGGAAAGAGAATGCAGTTTGTGAATGCATGTTAATTGTGTGGCTGACACAATGCTTAATATTAAAGCTAGGTTTACTAGAAGAAATGCGTATATGTCTTCCTTTAAATATTTTGCTTTTATTGTTCCCATTCACAGCTCTAGGCAAACCCTTTGCACAGCTGTTGAGTTAATAAAACTGTTGTTATTGAAAATATTTTTGGTAGCTTATGAAATTAGGAAGTCAGGACCAAAGTTAATAAAATGAAGACAGCATCTCAAATTTGTAATGAGGTTGAGTAAGTGAAAATATTTCCAAGAATGTATGGCATTGGACGTTAGCTTTTCTTTTGTCATTGTTGAAGCAGAAAAGGTTAACTTTAGTTCATATTTCTTTCTATTTCCTTTTAGATTTGTTTTAGCTTGAGTGAGCTATTGAATCTCTAAGTATTAAATTGATTTTAAAACGACAGCTTCTCCCAGACCCCAAGCTGTGTGGTACTCTGGAGTTAGCCAGGAATCTGAGCTCTAGTTGACCACTTGCTAGTTGTGTCAAGGAGGGTCAATTCATATAGTCGCTTAAGAGCAATGAACATGTAATATAAAATAACATTGAATGTCAATGCTTTTTGGAAAAAAAAGAGCAATAAGCTTTTGTTGTTGTTGCATATGTAAAAGTTACAAAACTAATACATACTTGTTATAACCCATCAAAAAGATGGGGTGTATGAAGAGTTATTATTTTACTATCTCCCTTGTCATTCCTGTCATTCTGATGCAATTAACATTTTGATATGAATCCTCACTAATCTTCCTCTGCTAGTACAAGTATACAGCAATATAGCACCTAGAACACATATGAGCACATATTGAGAGCTCAAAATATATTTGTTGAATGAATAAAATAAATCATATATACATTATACATATTGGTTTTTCATAAAAACCCATGATCTTTTTTTTTATAAAAACAAGATCAGACTGTACACATTATTCTGCGATGTGCTTTTATTGATGTGATTTCTAATTCATTCATTTTTTTGCCACTAAAACAATACTGTAATAAACTTCTTTGTACATACATCATTTTGTACAGAGGCTTTCATTTTTTTGGAAGATATATCCCAAAGTAGGTTCACTGGATCTAAAGATAGGCGCTTCTAGTTTTGAATAGATATTGTCAGATAAGATTCCAAAATGTTTTAGTAATTCAATATTCACCACCAATGTATGGACTGCCCAATTCTTAAAATAGGAATGTTAATACATAAGTTATGGATTGTTAAGAAGATGCAATTAATCAAGAAGTTACAATTAATAACTTACTTTCCCTTTGTCTACATAGATATAGTACCTGGCACATATCTGCACCAAAAAGCTGCTTCCCTTTCTTTTATTGTCCATGCTTCCTTGTTACTGGAAGTGTCTCATGAAAACTCTGATATTTTCTAACTGCCTTTCTCAGTTGACTGCTATTAGGAAAGTGACATGCGTGGGAAATAGGATCAACCTACAGTCAAATAGCTTCTGGTTACATAAGTGACTCTTTGGACTAATCTTAAATATTAGGGAAAAAGCTTTCTGTTGACCAAAACAGCAAACCCTGAGGCTGGGTGGCTGTATCTTCCAGTTTTCTCAGCATGATCTCTGTTTTCTGGGCTCTTGCACATAAATGATGAGGCTAAAAATTGTCTATCTAAGCCAGTAGAAAAAAAGAAGAAGAAAGCTTAAGGTGAAATTGGGGGTGGGGAGCAACAAAACAAAACAAACAAACAAAAAATCTAAACAACCCTAAGACTTTACCATAGAAAGACTAACTCACCCAGCATAGGCAGTAAGATCTGAAAAGCCTAAAACAATAAGGAGGAAGAAAATGGAAATAATTGACTGAACTTTTTTCTTCTGCTTGGATGACTGAAAATGAAAGCTTCCAGTTGAGTATGTCTGAGAGATTATCCTAGTTAATGTTAGGATGAAGATTTATATAGTATGCACATTATTGCTTTGCCTTGGGAACCAGAAATATGGAGTGTTTATTAAGTAGGTTTCTGTTTTGTTGAACAGGTATTTTTCTCTTATGACTTGGTTCCACTATATGATCACATTTCTTTGGGTAATTTGTATTTGATATATGTATGAGTCCTGTTTCGAACAGACCATATGGAAAGCTCCACGAGTGCCCTGGGAACCAGCACTACGCAGTGATTAACCATGGGTTCTGCTATTTGTGCAGCAGATGAGCGGAGCTGTGAAATAAAAGGCATCACACGATTGTTTCATTGCCCTTATTTTGTCCTTTGTTTGATGATGCTTTACTAAGGATACGAAAGTAAAACAAAATAAGGAGAAGTCCCAGACAAGCAAGGAAGAAAAATGGCAGAGTTTTTCGGAATACCATTGAGGAAGGTAGGCTATTCAATTGTATGAACTTTGAAAGCCTGAAGAGTTAACTATTTTGTGAAAGTGAAATTAAAAATAGGGTTATCGGTTTCTCAGGAACCCCATGGAACTTTCAACATGTGTGAGACAGCGCAAGTGACAGCAAGTGGTCTTTAAATTAAATTTGGTTTAACATGTATTGTTTAACAAGTATTTTATGTGTCTACATTATTGGAGACACTAATGTGGGATACTCAAAATGGTGCAGTCTGTTTGTGGAAATCATTCTGACCCAAGGGTAACAATCTAAATGAAATAATAAGTCAAAATTAAATCTCTATAAAATATTTTGCAATATATCAGTTTAAGATTTCAATATTTAAAATACGCATTTTCTTACCAATTTCTAACCAAATTACTTAATAGACATTGGATAAAGATAAAACAAGTTTCCTGGACTTTGTAAGCCATCTTTTATCTTGTTAGTTCAGGGTTTTATAAGCCTTCCTTATACCAGTGTTTCTTAAATTTGGCTAACAATCAAAATCACCTGAAGGGCTTGTTAGTATAGTAGTAGCCTTCCAGGTTCTTTACTCATGAATTCATAGATGGTTAGTGTGCTGAGATTCCAGGGCACTGAAAAGGAGACAAATACGAATCTGCTGGAAGAAACTTAAGAACTGTTGTCATTTATTCTGTCCATTGGCCTTCCTATGAGCAACCTTTTTTCCTGAAATTGTTAGAATTTACCAGTGAGCATCTACTCGTACATTCTTCAAATTTATCTCTCATCTTATGGAAGTGGGGGAAGAGGTCAACTTTCTTTTCAATGGCTCCATTTAGCTTTTTATCCTTTCCTTGTGAATGTTGGACATTTTTTTTTGAATAAATAAATCAATGAATTCTTTTATAGCCTGTTTAGTGGTTAAATATCTTTCTATGAAGTATCTGGTATGGGATTCTAAAAACTATAAGCTACAAAAGTATCTGATATGGGAGTCTACAAACTACTTACAAGGTAGTTCTAGTTTGGTAAAAATTATTCCTGTGTTTCTTCTTAGGAAAATAAAGTAATTGAGACAGAGACATCAATAGAGAAAATCATTTTAGAATAGTCTCAATAATAAAGTGAATGGGATTGAGGGATAAGTGTATAAGTCAGAAATAGAGTATGAGTTGGAAAATAAAAGCAAATAAGGCAAAGGAAAGGGAGACAAGCAAAGCCAGGAAAAAAGACAGTTGTATGGAGGATCTCATTGGAACAAGTGAAGCTATATTTTAAAATAGAAATTAAATGTTTTGTTTGGGAGCAGGCAGTTATTCCCCTACTTTATGCTAGAGGATGAACATACATTTGACTTGGCTGTATAGAAAACTCTTAAACAGTGTTGACTAAAAGAGGAACAAAATTGTTAACTCTCTATGGGGAAATAAGTTACAATGTAAGTAATACGAGCATCTATTTAGTCACTATTAAAGGATCTGATTTAACATAATTGTCTGTACCAAAGGTTGAAACTTAATTTGATTACATTACAGAATTACCTCAACAACCTCTGAATAAAGGTCACTTATGACATTGAGAAGGTATAAATTGCTAATTAATACTTTATGTTGAAATTGAGTTACTTAAGATTTTGAAGAAATGTTCAGTGAAATAGTAATGGGTACTAAGACTTCAAATTACTCTGATTTCTAGAGGTAATAAAAACTCAAGGAAGGAAATTTCAGCCACTAACTTAAAAGTCTGTTGTAGAGAGAGTAGGGAGTGTTAATTAGATTAAAATTTCTATTACCCCTAGAAGTGCTTTCCTTGATTAAATACAAAGATCTTAAAACCTGATGCCTTCATGCTTGGTTTTCCCTTTAGGAGTTTTGAGTAAATGAAAGAAACAGAGAGATTAGAATTCTTTAGTTTTGTAATCTAAGAGTTTTAAATTTCTTTGCTGGTGTAGTGAAGGAGATCTACTGCTTTTTCTGGTTGGTGCAAGGGCATGGCATCGACTAGTGGCTGGGGTGGAGGAGTAGTGGATTCCAGAAGCAGAGCCCTTTGGGCTAAAATTCTGGAGCTACCAATCTAATAAGTACCAGATCCAAATGGAGCTGGACATATAGAAAAATATGCTGCAGAAAGAGGAAGGTAATGGAACACTTTTTGATGCATCCTATGTGCCTAGCTTCTATGATGTGAATTTCCACATATATTATCTTTTTAACATGAACAGGAACCCTGAAAGGCAATTAAGGAGACTATGTCTATGAATCAGAGACATTTAATAATTTGCTTAAGCTCAAGCGCTAGAGTCCAGATGTGCACTCAGTGTGACTGTGGACTCCATGCTGTTTTCCAGCATATTATTCTGCCTTTCTTGGAGAAGAATGGGTGTTTGAGATACAATGGAAACAATTCTAGGAAGGTGCTTAAAAAGAGGTAATTTGAATATGGCTAATCTATAGTAGGAAGCTATTAACATTAGTAAAAAAATGATTTTCTGACATTAATTTATTAAATTTTTCATCCATTCAACAAATTCATATTTATCGAATGTTTACTGTGTGCTGGTGACCACTTTGCTAAGCTCTGTACTGAACAGAGCAGCTACATCCTTCTCTTCTAACCAGTAATATTACCTACAGTAGAAAGTTGTCTAGCAAATGTATTTCTTATATCAAGAAAAGGTGTAAGAAAGTAGATAACTCTTACATCGAAAGGAACAGTAAATTTATTTTATTATACATTTTTAAAAACTTTTTGGAGAGGAGATCCAACAATATTATTGAGGGCTCTCAGGAGAGGGTCGAAGGCCTTGGGGTACAGTGAGATCAGCCATCCTCAGCCCAGCTGGGCTTTCCCCAGGTTCACAGCTGCCGGCAAGGAACAGTAATTTTAGATAATTACAATTATTAGATAAGAACTTAGGAATTCTATAGATCGTAATCTCTGATTTGTTTATTTTAATTTCAGCAGGCTGAGATTTAATTACTAAGTGATATCAAAGCCAGAATTTTCATTTCCTTCATTAGGCTAGTCTATGAGTTTCATAAAAAAATCTCTGACATGTGGGTAGCAAAAGGATAACAAACAGGCTCATAGATTGCAGAAAAGAAAAGTATGTCATCAGTCAACGAGTACTATTGATTTTCTTCTTCGGTGAAATCTTCAGATTTAAAGGCAATTAAAGATTATTGTAACTATTCTCAAGTATTCATTTACAAAGTTCCATGCATTTTTTACTAATTCTTTGAGTTCACTTTCATTATCTTATACACCATATCTATTTCCACAAAGGCAGTGAGGCGTTCCTAAGAAGCTGGCCTCTTTTTTCCCTTTCAACTTCTGATGGGTTCTTTGAAGCACAGTTTGAAAACCATCCATCTTGCTAAATGTCATAACAGATTTGGGTTGCACCAGGGTTGGCAAGGAAGAAATAAACATAGGTAATAACAAATCAAACAATTACTTGCTGAATATCTAGCACTTGTTTGACATTGTGCTAGTTAAAGAAGCTTATAACCTAGTTAAGGAAACAAGCCATTTCAAAAGACTAATTTAAATAAACTACTTTATATAGACAAGTTTGGAAGAGGCTCAATACCTCAGGGAAAACTTGATGGAGGAAAAGATACTGATTGTGACTTGGAAAATAGATTAGCTTTGGGTAGGTGGGGAAGAGCAGAGACCAAAGTCAGGAAACTAGCTTTTGTCCTAGTGATCCATTGACTTTTATACTATATTCATAACATCAAGAATATGGCCTACTTGTTAACACATTACACAGCTTTTTACTTTTAGGGTTGTAGCTTTGGATTGTTAAAGCCAGAAACTCTTTTTATAACTATTCTTCCGATGTTAGAACTTCCAGTTAGGTAATACCTCAGCACCAATTGTAAAGAACCAGGTTTTACTTAACATCATTATCTAGAAGGAGGAATAAATGTTCAATAGGATGTATTTTAATTCCAATCCATAATTTATAATTGTCAATCCAAAAATTTCCGTAATATGTCTTTAGCCCTTCTGCAAAAGTTTAAGGAAGAAAATAGAGAACCTTTATAAATGTAAATAGTTTCGAGATTTTGTTGACTGCTACAATGCTCTGAAATCATGATAATGATTCTGTAGTGCCAAAGTGATTGCTGATTTGTATGGAAGTAGTTACTGATTGCAGCTCAGTATATATATATATATATATATATATATATATATATATATATATAATATATATATATAATATGTGTGTGTGTGTGTGTGTACACACACACACATTTATTTTAGGGGATTCGTTAAAGAACTAAAATAGACAATTAATTTTTTTGCTATAATTATTTGGTTTCTGAATTTTTAAAACTCAAAAGTTTAAATGAGTAGCATTCAGAGCTGGACATTGGAAATGTTGTAAATTTACTTTTGTAACTTTACTCTGAGTCATTCTTGGGACATTGTGAATTGTGACCATTTCCCTAGACTCATCACTATTTATACTCAGTAGAGACTCCAGGATGTTGTCCAATGTGGGGGAAAGATAATTCTGCCATCTATGTATTGCTTGAAGAACAGCAATAAAAAGATGACTATGCAATCTATACAAAAGGTGTTAGCATTTCTTCTTCAAACATGAAGATAGACTTTCTCCATTTTTTCATAGATACTATTCTGAGGCTGCAAAATTTTTTTGAATTATTTTACCCTTCATGACTGCTCTTGATGTTCTTATTCATGAAGAAGAATCAGTTTACATTGCACATTGATGAAGGACATGTATGACTTGCACCAAGTTTGCTTTCTGCTTAGAATGGCCCTACCCCCACAACCTGGTCCTCAGTTTCCTCAACAAACTCCTTTGCAGTCCCAAAATACTACTCTAGGATGCCATCCAGGCTTGCTTATGCCACAGTTAGTTCTTCCTCTACCTTTATCTTCTTGTAATTTCTTTTCCCTCAGAATTTTCCCAATTTCCCTGGAATATTAATGGGAAAGCAGTCTGTTTGAACTAGTTCATATTAAGTTAATAATTACAACCCTCTAATCATACTAGGAGTGTTTATATTTTAAACCTCTTAATACAAATACATCTCTAATTGGTGGAATTCCAGCCAGTTTTCAAAAAAGAGCTTTACAGCTATGGAGAGCCATCATTGGTATTCCCTTTAAAAAGTCCTAAATAGAATGACAGTTCACTGTGCCTATACTGGATTCATTGTGATGGTTTCATATCAAAACCACAAGTCCATCAACTCTATCAGAACTCTACTTTCCTCCCTTACCTAATAGCACTTGACTCTAGTGTCTCTTTATGTACTTCATTCCATTGTTCCTAGAACGATCTTTAAAAACCAAGCTAGAATCCAGTAACTTGCATCTGATAGCCCCTCTTGCCTCTACAGCACAGGGCAGAATCCAATCTTCATTTCCAGCCTTAGCATCCATAGCATCCTTTTTTCTCCTCATCAGAATTAATAGCCACATTCTCTTTGGTCCCTATCGTAAATAACACAATTACTTTAAAGTTCGTTTTGTAAATATTTTTTTTTTGCATTACCTATAAATACTAAACTCTTTGAGGACAAGAATACTGTCTCATTCATTTTTGTTTCCCACTCCCCAACAACATTGTAGAGAACTCAAAATGATTTCTTGAATTTAATTTTTATGAATTGAACTATTGTTATGGAACATGAAAAGACCAGTGTGCAAAAATGCATTTGTGGCATTGAGGATAAATGAAGTCATGTCTGGTGAATCTTTTCTGGGTTGGTTATAAAATGGTGGGACAAAAAAAAAAAAAGGAAATTTTAGAAGTACCTTATAGCAATTATGGTTGAGTTGGGAGTATTTAAAGAAGACAGTCAAGATAGGCTGACTTCGTGAGTGCATTATGGAGGAAGAAGAAACTGGGGTCTATTTAGACCAGAGAGAGAGAACAGTGACTTTGCACCAATCCAGTAGAGATAGTGGGATAAGTTAAGACTGAAATCCGAAGCAGAGCAGGTTCTGATTTATAACTTAACACCTGTGTTTAGCTGATTGATGAAAATACTCTGAGAAGTAATACCAAATGAGATTAGGGATGAATTATTTCAACAGAATTTTAGATAAAATTTATAGTATGACCCATGAATGTATAAATGTCTAACTTTTTAACATTTAAATAAATAAAAGAGAAAATAATGTAATCAAATGTATTAAAATGTAAATACATATATTGTAACAATAAAATTCAAAAAAATAATAACATTTATAGCATGGTCTTAATTATTCTAGGTCTTCTAATAGGAAAGACAATATTTCTGGTTGTTGGAGTAAATTCCTGCTGTGTCCTTTAACCTCAAACTTGACTATAGGCCTTGATGCCTAATATCCTTGATTCCTGCTAATACATTTAGGTTTATAAAGTTGGGAGCTATTCTTAGGCTGCTTTGCCAATGAGATTTACCTTTTTCTTGAGAGAGAAATAAATGTTTTGTCATGGTCACATTAGTTATCAGCAAAACACATGTTTATTAATACTATCTTGAATGTTATTTACAACTTATTTTTCTAGAATTAGAGCTTCTGAAGAGCCAGAGTCTTAAAAAATGACTATTAAATCTCTCTAAATCTTTGTTTGGGTAAGAGTTAGCACTGCTGATGTGTGTAAATACTGGGATAATCCTTTTGCCCCTGAGAGGCCTAAGCCTAGAAAGGGAAAGGAATATAATCCAAAGCATAATTAAGAGAGCCAGCATCAAAGAACTGAAGCTAAACGTTGATGTGATGGACAGATGCATGATTTTTTTTTCTTTCTTTTCCAATATGAAGTCAAAAACCTAATTAGACCTCTTTACCGAAAGAAACTGCAGATGAGATCCCTGACTTTTGGTCACTGGTATGGTACTGACTTCAGAGAATCGTTTTCATTTTCCCTGGTTTTAAATGTTCCTCTCTAACTGGCTCTTAGTTACACAGGTCAAATGGAAAAGGAATGAAAGAGTTGGATGCAAGAATTATGTTTTTTCCTCTTTTGAGAATTTGTAGTATATTTCTTCTAGTTCCTTTAGTGAATGGTTTAAGATTTGTACATTTTCAGATTAGCAATAATTTTTAAAAAATAAAATGCTAAAATATAAATAAAGCAGTTGTTTAAAATAGCCCTCGTTTATTGACTTTTTTTCCTTTCCTCATAATTTGAAAATTCTCAGAAACAAAAGTTTGAATTAGAGTTAGATAGAGGAAATAGAAAAAGGACGCTGATAATAATAGAAGGTAAGTAAATATCATTCTTATTTGGATATTTCTTTTGTCTTCCTTTCTCAGGTTGAAATAATAATAGAAACTCTTAGAGATAGATGAATGGAAAACTTTTCAGAAAAATTCTAAAATGATATAGGATTAGTGAAGCTGAGAAAAATAATTTTTGAAAAATTTTACTGTGTATCAATAAAATTGGCTAGAATATTTTTGACCTATGAATGGTGAAACTTGTTTCATTTTCTTAATTTTTTAAAATGAGGTAAAATCTAGACAGCAAGAAAAGCATTATTTATTGACTTTTTCTTTGTTTTATTTTAGAAGATTGTATTGGATGATAATGATGAGTTAGATGAAACATCTGTAAGTAGCTTTCTCCCTAGGAAATCTGCATGTCTCATAGCTCCTTTGACTAGGATAATGGCCCTGTACATTTTCCCAGACAAGAAAAAAATCACATTAATAATCCCCAAAAAGTTTCATGAAGCTTTGGAGTGAGAAATAAAGGTTGAAAATTATTCAGGTCTATGAAATGCTTCATCCTCCATGAGATTTTCTCTTCTCTACTCCCTCATCACCCAGTACATGAGAGTCCCTAAAATTAATTTTTTTGCTGTTTTCATCATGTGTATTTATCGTATAAAATAGTTACTTTTGTGTTTGTCTTTTGCTTTTTATTTAGAATTTATCTTAGCCTTTAATAGAGGCTTGGTCTTAGGGAAATTTGAGCCCAGATGAAATTATAATTATAAGAAGGCCTCAGGTAGAATAAATACCATTCCAAATTTGGGAATTTATTTATTTTTTCAGTGTGAATTATAAGGTTCCTAATTATAGTTTTGAATTTGAACATATTTTAGAAACATTTTCATAGAATTTTTTCTATGATATATTAGTAGTTTTATTATAGTTTGTGATCAATTCTTTTTATTATTGATATAGCAAAGCATGTGATTAAAAACTTACCACTAATAATATTTGTGATTGAATATACAATAAATGATATAGGAAGTTCAAGAAAGATACATAGATATAGAAATAAAATTAAATTCAAATTGCTTCCATTTTTAACAGAAGTTAATTTTTTGTAACCATCCTTTCCATATGAACACATGAAGACTTTTAATCATATGAGTTATATTATGCATATTAATACCAGACTCCTTTTTCAGTCACAATTATGCATAGATTTTTGTTATTTTTTTCTTTTTCCCATTGTGTTCTAATTTCTTCCTTATTTCTTACACAGGACTATTAAACTTGAATTTGTTTGTCATATGTAAGAATGCTCTTCACCTACGTTCTCAACAATACTTTTTTTTAAACCCGTATAATGAAAAACAAATAACTTTTTAAAAATCATTTATTATTTTTAATAGAGCAAAGGAAACAGTGGACCATATTTTCATAAAATCAGAGCTTATATTGACAATTAAAAAATGGATATGCACATGGTTAGAAAGTTTAGATGATATGAAGGTAGAAATAGAAGTTTAAAGATCTCTCTCCACTCTCAGAATTTCTCCCCAAAGGACACTAACAATGGTTTCTTGTAATTTTTTCAGAAATTTGAAAATTTATATATGTCTATTTTTATATATAAAAAGTATATACTAACATATAGTTCTGTACTTTCTATCTTCTACTAAATATATTTGGATTTCATTCTGTATTATTAACTACTTCTTTTAAATGATGACATTGATTTCTAGTACATAAAGCCTCATTTATATAACCTGTCTTTCTTCAGGGGTCATTTAAAGTATTTCTAGTTTTAGGGGTTATTTTTACTGTTATAAACATTTACATATGTTAGAATACTTGTGTTAGAATTTTCGTAGAATAAAATTTCTAGCTGCAGAAATGTGAGCTCAAAAGTACATGTATGTACAATTTAAGAGACATGGCCACCTTTTTTTTCTAGAAGTACTTTGCCAATTTATTAATTTTTTTAATACCTTGGTTACAACAGTGTACAAGTTAACTTTCAGTTAGCTAATGGACTAGATGAAAAACAGCATCTCATTGTAGTTATCATCTGCTTTTTCAAATTAGAAGATAAAAGGTTTTTTTATGACCTTTTCTCTACCCTTACCTGTAAATTGCCTTTATTTTTTGGTCCTATTTTTATTTTATTTATATTTAAATTTTATTTTAGTTGTATTATTTCTTCATTTCTCATTAGTTTTTATGGATTGTTTTGATGGACAATAATAGTTTTTTGAATTTGCATTAAAAAATTCCCCAATTTTCCATATGATATTCTTCATCGTACTCAAATGTTGAATTTATAAAAATTCATTGATCATTTTTTCATGACTTTCCATTTTTGTTTCCTGTTTACAAATGCCACTCTACACCAGGATTACAAATATGTATATTTTTAATTTTTCAATTTTTTTATTGAGGCATAATTAACACTGACATTTTAATGTATTAGTTTCAAGAGTACAACTTGATTCAATATTTGTATGCACTATGAATTATTGCCATAATAAGTCTTGTTAGCATCTGTCACCATACATAGTTACAAATTTTCTTTTTTTTCTTGTGAGGTGGACTTTTAAGATCTAGTCTTCTAGCAACTTTCAATATACAATACAGTTTTATTACTATAGTGAGTATGATGTACATTATATCCCCATGAATTATTTATTTTATAGGTGGATGTTTGGACCTTTTGACCTCTTTACTCATTTTATTCATGTCCCACAATTACATCTGATAACCACCAATTTGTTCACTAAATCTGTGAGCTTTGTTTTTTGTTTATTTGTTTGCTTTGTTTTTTAGATTCCACACATAAGTGAGATCATACAGTATTTGTCTTACTCTGTCTGATATATTTCACTTAACAAAATGCCTTAAAGTCCCTCCTTGTGTTTGCAAATGGTAAGGTTTCATCCTTTTTTATGGCTGAATAGTATTTCATTATGTGTATTTGTATATATATCCATTGTGTATATACATACTTCCTTATATATAAATATATATATTCATTGTGTGTGTATGTATTGCATCATATGTGTATGTTTGTGTATATATATACACACAAACATATATATGTATGTATGGATCACATCTTCTTTATTCATTTCTCTGTCGATGGACACTTAGGTTGTTTCCATATCTTAGCTATTGTAAATAATGTTTCAGTGAACACAAGTGGTACATATACCTTTTCATATTCATGTTTCCATTTTCTTCAGAAAGAAATGAAATACCCAAGAAGTAGAATTCCTGGATCATATGGTAGTTCTATTTTTATTTTTTTGAGGAAACTCCATACTGCTTTTCATCGTAGCTGCACCAATTGACATTTCTACCAACAGTGTAAAAGTGTTCCCTTTTTTCCACATACTCACCAACACTTGTTATTTCTTGTCTTTTTAATAATAGCCATTCTAACAGGTGTGAGGTGAGATCTCATTGTGGTTTTGATTTGTATTTTCCTGATGATTAGTGATTTAGTGATGCTGAGCACCTTTTAATGTACCTGCTGTTCATCTGTATATCTTCTTTGGAAAATGTCTATTCAAATTCTCTGACCATTTTTTAATTGGATTGTCTGTTTCTTTTGCTATTAAGTTGTATGAGTTCTTTATATATTTTGGTTATTAATCTCTTATCAGACACATGATTTACAAATATTTCTCTCATTCAGTAGGTTGTCTTTACATTTTGTTGTTTTCCTTTATTGTTCAGAATCTTTTTAATTTGCTGTTGTCCCACTTGTATATTTTTGCTTTTTGGTGTCAAATCTAGAAAAATCACTGTCAAGACTAATGTCAATGAGTTTACCACCTATATTTTCTTCCAGGAGTTTAAATGTTTCAGATCTTACAATCAAGTCTTTAATCCATTTTGACTTGATTTTTGTATATGGTGTAATCTACTTCCATTACTGTGGATGTGTCTGTCCAGTGTTTCCAACATCATTATAGAAGACACTGTCCTTTTCTTCATAGCACATTTTTGCTGCCTTTGTTGTAAATTAATTGACCATATATATATGGGTTTATTTCTGGACTCTCTGTTAGGTTCTATTTATCTATATGTCTGTTTTTATGCCATTATCATACTGTTTTGACTACTATAGTGTTGTAATATAGTTTAGAATCAGGGAGCATGATGACTCCAGCTTTGTTCTTCTTCCTCAAGATTGCATTGGCTATTTGGGATCTTTTGTGCTTCCATATAACTTTTAGAACTGTTTGTTTGATTTCTGTGAAAAACGTCATTGAAATTTTGATAGAGATTGCACTGAATCTATAGATTGCTTAGAGTAGTGTGGACATTTTAACAATATTAATTCTTCCAATCCACAAACCTTGAATATCTGTTCATTTATTTGCATATTTTTAAAATTTCTTTCTTTCATTTACTTTTTATTTAATCTTTTCACATTTTATCATTCTTTAATGCCTTTGGATGTTATTTTGGTGAATGGAATACAGAAGAAATGTAGATTTGTTTTTTTCCAAACAGCTATATTGGTTATCTCAAGACCATTTATTTGATAATTTCTTCTCTGCCTACTAATTAAAAACCACCTTTAAGGTCAACCATATACTTTTGATTGTATTCTGTTCAATTAATTTGTGTCTAATATTTCTCTAGTATCAAGTATTTAATTATTGTAGCTTCATCATATAATCTTAATATCTGGTAATACTAGTCACTCATTAACCTTCTTATTTAGGATTTTCTGGATACTCACATTATTTTTCTAGATGAATTTTAGTACTATTTTGTAGTTTCAAAAATAATTCTATTAGTATATATTGAATATTTTCATTTTGACTATTACTTTCCAAGAATAATTTTTATATTTCAGTAAATTTTAAGTATTTTTTTACATAAGTTTTTCACACTTTAAAAAAGTTTTATTTTAGATATTTTACCATTTTTGCTATTATAATAAGATATTTCTAGCTAGTCATTGATTATTATATGTAGTAAAATTATTGATCTTTTAGTATTAATTTAATAAAATGACATATTATTGAATTTTCTTATTTATTATAGTTTTGTATTGACTTCTTCAGGTTTTCTAGGTATATAAAATTTTATATGCAAATCGTGGTAATTGTATCTTTCCCTTTTCAAAATACACTTCTTTTTTTCTTTCCTTTTATTGGTTGATACTTCCATAGAAATATTAACTAACAAAGGCAAAAGTAGACCTTCTTGTGTGAATGGTGAAGTTCTTCAAGTACTTTTATTTTACATCTATTGAAATAGACACATTTTACTCTCTTTTAGTCTATTAACATGGTGTAGTATATTAATAGATTTTCTGATATTGAATCATCTTTGACGCAAATGGATTTAATGAAGCCAATTTAAAAGGGCATATAACCAGTATCATAAATTAGCAAACGAAAGGAAATACTTTATTTTAAGAACTCTATTCAAGTGAAGCAGAAATGGCATTCTCAATAGTTTAAATTTTAAACATCCTAGAGCTCTCTATGTGAGCATCATTATCTCCTCTTTGTTGTCTTAAGAGGCATTATTATCAAATCCTGGCCAATTAGCTATTTTTTTCTTTTTTTATCAAAGCATTTCATACTACTTCTGCAAGGAATAATATTGTATACTTTCTTATTTGAGTCAGTTTGCAAACTAAATAATTATTCTTAATTTCTCTGTCATAGCTTGGCATTCTGTAATATTTAAATAAAACCTTTGTATAATCTGGATTTGCACATCATAAAACATAATCAAAAGATGCTAGTCTCTAGCTTGTTTATTGTGGAAAAGGGGTTCTCTTACTTATCATTACCTTCTTTCTTTCAAGTGTGATATCAAAAGTTTTATACAAATAAGAAAGCAAAATTGGGTCAAATTTCACATAAAAAGAATGAAATAATGCCAAATAATATGTTATTCAGGGAAAAAAACTTTCAAATGTCTGAATATCATAATATCAGACCAACCTATTTTTACAAAATAGGCTCTCAGAGCTTAAGCTCTAGTGTATGTTCATTTTGAGGCAGAGTTTTTATTAGAATAACAAATTTTAGGGGTTTTGAATTGAAGTGAAATATCTTTATTTTATCAATTATTATTTTCACCCTTTTTCAGTAAACAAAATTAAGTAAAATAGCGTGATATTTCAAGGTATTATTTCACAAAACACATCAAAGCGATATCTATTTTATAATGTGAGGAAAAATAAGATAGTCTTTCCTTTCATCTAATTTTTGTGAATTTTTTTCAAGTTTTCTAATTTATTTAGTCAAAATAGCTGCACTATAAGCAAAAATATTTGAATATATAAATAATCTAAGATATAGGTCTAAGAAAAGTTCAGTTCATGAATCTTGAGTTCATTTTTGGTTGAGATTTCTGAGAAGATTACATAAAGATTTTGAGAGGTCTGTATTTTATAGGTATTTATGTCTTCCAGTATCTGGCTCAGTAAATTGTTCATAATAAATACTTAAGGAATAATTATGGATCATTATGCTTCATAAGTACTTTTCTTCTATAAATGAAAGGTTAGGTTTCATCAACAGTGAAGATGCAACCACCCAGGTAAAGTAAATATAAATTAATTCCCAAAATTTGATAATCACATTATTGACTTCTTTGAATTTTTAAATAAATATTTGTCCTTATCAATTCTGAGACGTGCCACTTGCTGCAACTTTGCTCTTTCAGGGTTCTATTAGACTATGGCATTTAAGTGGTCAGTGGGGACCTTCCTGTTTTAAAGTTATTTGGGGGCTTAAGTGGTCTCAAAAGTTTAGCAACCAAACCTATTTGAGAAATAACTATATAGAGCTTGAAGATTTGCCATCAATAACCTTATCTCATAAACTACATTTTGTAAATGATTGCCTTAATACAGAGGAAAAGAAAAAGTGTTGTGAACACCCATCGACTGCAAAAATGTTTTCTGATTTCTCCTCTTTCAGACAAACAGTGCCTATGGAAGTTCCTGCCATGGAACTTGCTTTCTTGGGAACATTGAATTAATATTTTATATCACATTTAAAATATTGTTTACATGCAGCTTAGCTTTGTTGCTAATGCTTATTTAACTTTTTATGTGGTTTAGATTGTGTGTACAAATGGTCTTTTAAAGATATTTTTGAAGGTTGGTTAATATTTTAAAAGATTACAACAGCAATCTATCAACACTGGCTATAATTTAATAAATGGTGACAAGAAGAATATTTCACTGTGACTTTTTATAGCCTTCTGAAATACAGGAATTGTTGCTTATGTATAGTAAATTATTTTGATCCATATGGGACATTTGAAATGGTCACTAACTCTGAATTTGACTAGTAGAGATGACTAAGAAAATAAAGTTAGATAAAACAATTCCTATTAATTTAGCCTGTATTATGTTGTGTTACATATTAATGTTGTCTAAATCCAAATGACAGAAGAGAAAGCTTATTCATTAAAGAGGTTTAATGCATTTGTTTAGGTTGAGCACTGTATGAGAGAGTTCTAAACAAATCTAACACATGGTCTGTGTCTAAAAGGAATAAAAAATATGAGTCAAGGCAGAAATTCTTTAGTAGTTATTACAGTTGTTGGGCTTCAATAACTAATTGAGTTAATGAATGAATGAAATAAAAAACACAAGGCAAAAACACCGTAAATAAAATACTAAGGGTAAGGAAATTAGTGTGATTGTAGTTAGAAAGTGAGTTAATATTTTAAATCTGGCTTACTCCACAGCTCTCAATAATCTCCATTGTTCCCATACTTTACTGGAGGACTGGGAGATTGAGAATATAAAGAAAAATATAAATGGTGTCAAATAATAAAAAATAAAAGTTTTCAGACTCAGTTTTTAATATTTTTCAATGAATATTATAAAAGAAAATCATTAAAACCAAACATACTGAACGTTTTAGTATATTTAAATTTATTTTCAATTGTGAAGTCTTAAAAGAAAATATTATAAAGGTGATAAAACAATTCAAAATAATGGTAAAAGACTGTCTTTTAAAAACTTTGTTTTTATTCCTTTCCAAAGACAGGGACAGAACCAAGGGTTGTAATGTGCCAAATAAAGCATCTAGATATTTTGAATTTACAAGGACTATTCTCAGAACAAGAATCTGAATTTATTTGGTCAAGAGTCTTGAGTTTGAGTGGATGGGGCTGCAAAAAGATCTAAATAGATGTCTAAATATTTTTGTATTTTTATAAGTTTTATGTGTAAAAATAATTTTAAAGTCAAATTTAGCTTGTTATGACTGATAGCAGTTTCTTCCTGCATTGCCCTCCTCAGCTTCTCGCTCTTTATAAGTAATTCTTTTCAACTTCAAAATATTTTAAAGTTTACTATCATTTTCTAAGTAATGCATAATTTTAGAAGATGTAGATTCAACTCAATTTTATAGGACAACCACTGACCTCACCATATGCATGCACTTTTTCAATGCCCTTGCATGTTTTGTTCAGATCAATTCCCTAGAGTACATTACATAACTAAGTAATCTCTATAGGTAAGCCATATAGTATATACTCTTACTTTTCTTTTTGACACAATCTTCTGATTTCCTGGTGTTAATAATTGCTTTGGTTTTACATATGCTTATTTTTCTTTGTATTTGTCACTAATTCTACCCTAAATTCTTCTCTGCATGTGTAAATATTCTCTCAGTATATTGAAACTCTCAAAAGAGTCTGTCAATTTCCTCTTATTGGAACTTCTCATTTGTAGTGTTTTGTGCTGCTGGAATCTGGATACGATGCTATGTAGACCTGCAGTACAGTGTTATCCTTGGATCTCCTTTTATGAATGAAGATATATTTTTTTTTGAATATCCTGTTTTTCTGGAAACACTGTCTTTTTTCGTGGCATATTTCTACCAGTATCTTACTTAGAAGGTAGTATGGTAGGAACTTTTTTGCATATCAGAAAATGTATTCTACCCAGTTGACTGATTATTTGGGAGGGAATAGTGTTCTTATTTGGAATGTGTATATCTATTTATCTATCTATGTAAATAGATAGTTAGATATTTCCTATATCTGTCAGTTCAAAGGATACAATCTTTGTTGCCGGTCCTGTAAAATTATGAAATGCTCATTTTTGGATGGTGTCCTTTTTATTCAATATTCTGGGCTCTTAGTGGCTTTTTTTTTTTTTCATTAGAAAATCATGTCTAGGGAGGAGGGAGAAAATAAAATAGCACAGATGATAGAGGTTCTCTTCATCCCTCTGATGACCAAATCAAAGTTGTGACAGAAACAAGGAGCAAGCCACAAGAAAAAATCCTGGAATATAGAGGAACAAGCCATATAACTAAGGAGAAGTCCAAGAAAACACCCTGCAATAGCAGAATATAGGATGGGACGAGGACATGGAGCTGCCCGGTCCCCAACAGCTGAGTGGGACCGAGGCTGCAACAGCAGCAGAGGCAGACGCCTCTTAAAGGGAGCGGCATCCATGAGCGGAGTTTTTGCAGTGATGAATCTGCTTGCTCTGAGCACCAGTGCCGATTGGGCTGCGTGCAGGGGCACCAGGGACTTCCAGGGAGACATTGTCGGAATGAGGGCCTAGATGAGACTTGCTGGGTACAGAAGTGCTGGACGTATCCATTGTTCCCTGTTGAGTCCTCTCCCACTACCAGTGCGTTGGGACAGAGTGCTGCCATAGCCATGATGTCATTGAACTGGATAATAGAGGTTGCTCAGCCCAGAGGATTCCTGAAACTCCACCTCTCCCAACTCAAGGCCCCACCCAAGCCACATCTAGGTGTGTCCTTAGTGAGTCAGGTGGTCCTTTGCTGAGACATACTGGAGGCAGCCTCGGTTTTCTGGTGTGGCCTTTTGAGGCAACTATAAGCACAGCATCTGTGGATTGCTTGCTGAATCTTAACAGGTGGCCCCAGAGGGGAGAGGCTTGGGCTAAGTTTGGCCTGCAGCTGAACCCCTCTCAGGACTGTGCCACTGGACACCTACTTCACAAATCCACACTAATAAGACTGGGACTTAGGAGCTTTGCTTAGTACATAGAAACAGACATGGAAAGGCAGCCAAAATGGGAAGACAAAGAAGCAGAAACCATATGAGAGAACAGAACAGAGATCCAGTATAATGGAGTCAAGTAATCTAACAGATGCAGAGTTCAAAACACTGGTTATAAAGATGCTCAATGAACTTTTGGGAAGTTAGATAAATTCAGTGAGAACTTCAACAAAGATAAAAAACATAAAAATGGAAATGGAAATTATAAAAGGAACCAGTCTGAAATGAAGAACACATTATCTGAGATGAGAAGTATATTAAATGGAATAAACAAAGTGAATAAAGAAAGGATCAAATGCCCTATCTAGAGGACAGGAAAGCAACAACACTCAATCAGAATGGCAAGAAAAAAGATGCCGACTATAAAAATAATTTAAGGAGGATATGGGACACTATTAAGGCTCCAAATATCTGTCTGAGGTAACTGAAGAAAATCAAGATGTTGAACAGCTTTGAAGAAATAATGATGGAAAACTTCCCTAACCTGGTGAAGGAAATGGACATAAAACCCAGGAAGCTCAGAGAATTCCAAAAATCAGGGATCCAAAGAGGCCACACCAAGACACATAATTAAAATGCCAAAGGTTAAACAAAGAAGAATATTAAAAGCAGCAAGAGAAAAACAAATTTTACTATAAGGGAACACCCATAAGACTGGCAGCTGATTTCTCAAAAGAAACTATGCAGGACAGAAGGGCTTGGCAAAAAATATTCGACAGGATGAAGACCCAGGATCTACAACCAAGAATAATTTATCCAGCAAAGCTATCATTTAGAGTTGAAGGACAGATAAAGAGCTTCCCAGACAAAAATAAGCTAAAGGAATTTATCACCACCAAGCCAGTATTACAGGAAATGTTGGAGGGACTTCTTTAAGAAGAAAAAACATGTATCAAAAACAGGAATAAAGAATGGTAACAACTACATTCCTATCAATAAGTACCTTAAATGGAAAAGAATTAAGTGCTCCAACCAAAAGATAGAGTGGCTGAAAGGATAAGAAAACAAGACCCCTACATATGAAAAGGAAGGGATGGAAAAAGATATTGCTTTGATGGACCTAGAAGGTATTTAAGTCAGAGAAAGATAAACACTATATGATTTCACTTATATGCAGAATCTAAGGAATAAAAAGAACAAACTAATCAAAAAGACTCACAAATATAGTGGATATTTGGTGTTGGACAGAGGGGAGGGGGATTTGGAGACTGGGAGAATGGGTGAAGAGCTAGAGAAGTACAAGTTAGTAGATGGTGGATGGACACGGTGATGATGAGCTCAGCAAAGGGAATGCAGTTAGCATTAATATGTTGGCTAGTGGAGGGTCAGGGGAGGGAGGGTGCAATTAGGGGATCATTTTATGAACTATATAGATGTCTAACCAATGTACTGCATGCTTGAAACTAAATTTTAAAATGAAAGAAAGAAAAAGAAGAAAGAAAGAAAGAAAGAAAGAAAGAAAGAAAGAAAGAAAGAAAGAAAGAAGGAATGAAAGAAAGAAAGAAAGAAAAAGAGAGAAACTCATGTCTATCAGTTCTAGAGATTTTCCTCAATTCGTTCTTTGAAGATTTTCTCTCCTCCATGTTCAATGACGTCTCTGAAACTCCTTTATCATGAATTTCTAGAGTTGTCCTTTTATTTTTAATTTTGTTGTACTTCTATCTCTGTCTTTTTTGTTGCTTTTTCTGAGAGATTTATTCTATAGTGTTTTAGAGTTCTGTTATCATATTTTTTAATCTCAGCCATTTTTTTTTCCTCCAATGTTCTTTTCTTATAGTGTCATGTGTTTTCTTCATGAGCGTGAAAGAAATTCAGTATTATTTGATTATATACTTTGGCTCAAAAAATTGTACAATTTCATAATCTAAGCTTTATTTGAAATTAATGTTTAGGTGTGAATATAAAATATTTGGGCACCTTAATTAAATTTTGCCTCAGTTATAAACTGAACTTGTAAGTACCTAACCTTAATATTCTGAATATAGATCTCTAAATATTTGTCAGTAATTTGTAATCAAGATATTCAATTAACATACTTGTTGCCTTTGTCCATATTTTATTGTTAGTGGTACTTTTGCTGATTTTTGTGAATTCTGCCACATTTCATTTAATAGACTAGAACTGTGTGATGTATTTTTCTCCCTTCTCAAGACTTTAAGAAATAACTAAAACCCAAGGCAGACTTCCTCATTACAAAGTTATATTAGTAAATATTGTTTAATAAAACTGTATGTATACATATCTCATATCTAGTACATAACATATCCACTAAGTGCAAGAAGTTGCATATAGATTATTGTAGACATTAAGCCCACAGAATCCAATTACCCTACCCAGTAGGTACCTGAAATTGTGTCCTGCTTTGTAATCCAGGCTTTGGAATTTTTCTGGGATCACAGGACTCTGCTAAATGCCCTCACTTGTTACCTTGTAAAAAGTAGCTATTTCTCTGCTGGTACTAGCCAGTATCCTAGGTATTTACTTTCCTTACTTTATAATATTCTTGGTTATATTTCTTATAGACAGAAACTTTTTATTTTACTAGATGTAGTTATCTTTTCCTTCTTGGTCTAGGTTCTTTCGGGATCTTTCTAATTCCCAGAACTTCAGCAATCCACATGCCACCTCATTATGCATTTTTTACTTGTTTTATATGATGATGTTTTGTGTGTGTTTTGCAGCAGAAGAGTGGCACCTTGATTTTTTGATCAAGTTATGTGAATACTACTTTCAAAATGACTTTGTTATAAAGACAGCATGTGATAAAATTCTCCTACTACCTTGCCATATGTCTAGATATCCATCCATAAGCCCATATTTTGAGACCCGTGGGTTGATGTTTTTACTTGGAAAAAAGTTGCCAGTTAACTGGCCATCACTGATGTTCATAAAGGAAGAGCTGGACATCAGTACATTAGCTTTTGGTTATTTTATAGTCATGCCATTCTGTATGCTGCTTAAATTATACCTCTCTGGTGCATACCAGAACTTTATTCCTTATAGCTAGCTATATATGTTAGCAATGTATTTAGTATTTTAGTAAGTACTAATAGGAATAGATTTGGACCATGATATAACTGGTGTGTCTGATTTGGACAACAGTTATTGCAGTTAATGGTTTGCCTTTGTTTTGGAAATTTTAGGAATTTAAATGATTCTTATTGGCTTATGTTTATATGAGAGAACAGCCCAGAAATTTTGGCTATTCTTATCCACTGGGTTCTCAGCAGGACAGCTCAAATTCCCAGAATCAGGCCAATATCAGGTCTAATCTACAATATCAGCTCGAGAGAGATGAAATTTCTCTATTCCTGCTTACCACCTCTAATCAGAATTCATATAATATGGGCTTCTATAGCCAGAATTAATTTAAGATGCCCAGAATTCTAATATGCACTAGCATGCTGAATATATGAATCTACCTGAACTCCTGTAGAGGCTTATTAAACTTCTTTGACAAAAAGGTCTATTTTGGTCATTGTCATAAAAGCATTCCTTTTCCAAACACTAGGACCTCCCTGGGGTGCAAGTGTTTGTGGTGGAAGAAGCTCAAGTGATTTTCACTGAAGTAGATCCCCTGTCCCAACCCAGTCTTCTCGTCCTCCCACATTTAGCTCTTAATCTCTTTCCTTCATTCTCTCTCTTCCTCTTTCTCCATTCTCTCCTTTTATTTCTATCACCCCGTCCTATTACCATAAATATTACAAAACTCAAGATCTTCACTTTTTATAAATGTTAACTTCAAAACTGATATGTAATATAATATGTCACTGAACTAGGTACTTTACAATGTTTTATATAATTTAATTCTCACAAAAACCTTGCAAATGAGTTATTCCTTTTTTTTTAAGCCATGATCTATCATGTATCATCTGTCTGTCTGTCTATCTGTCTATCTGTCTGTCTATCTATATATCTATCTGTCATCATTTCTCTTCATGTTTAGGACAGAGTGATTTTCACAGACCACTTTTAACTTCTAATATCACATTTGAATTGGATTTAAAAAGTATAAAATCTAATAGAATATCTTATACTTTAGCTTGTAATCATTTAGTCTCTATTTAATTCATGTTTCTCTGAATAATGGAAGTTTTATCTTCATGCATACAGGAATAAAATGTTTTACCAAATTGAATGTTTCTGAGTAAAGTAAACTCACAAAGATGAGAGTACAATGATTTATTATTTAGGCTGAGCATCTTCATAATTTCTACTTTTTGTGTGTGTGGATATCTCTGTGTAGTAATAGGACATTGCATCTGCTGTTTTAGGTAATACTCCTTATATTTTTTAGTAAAGAGTTGTCGCTATGAAAATCAAAAGCAGAGACATCATTTTAAATCCTGCAATTAAGTATATGCTTGTCAGCAGTGCAGTCATGACATCTTTGATAGTGTGGGTAATGTGTGTTTTCTTCTCAGCTTACTGAGGCTGTGTGGTAATGAAAGCCAAACTCAAACATCAAAGAAAAGAGGTTTTCTTTTGTAGGAAAACATCACTATATTTTCACACCATTAGGGTAATAGAGGTATAGCAGCTCCTCTGCATGAAGTAGATGCTTTTGATTATTTTTTAAAAAACTAAACATAAACTAAGAAACATAAAATATTGATCATTACTACAATGCTCAAAAATAATGCCTATTGATTACCTTATTAACATTTTTAGGAAAAGGGTGGAACATTAAAGAACTCACTAATTGAAACTCAGTTTAATTAATTACTAGCAGTTAGGCATCTCAACATCTAATTTTCTGTCTTTTAAATGACATTCTTGTGAAAGCTTGAAGCGTTCTTTATGACAGCCCATAAAATGTCAGCCTCAGCAATTATTAAAGTTGAGGACATCAGGCAATTTAATCTCGACTGAAATCAGGACGAGATGCTGAGGAAATGGCAGCAGTACCTATTATTCTCTTTCTCTATATTGTTAATGAACCATTTCATAAAAATAAGGGTACACATACTTAAGAAATTGAGCTTCCTGAAAAGTTTTAAAGTTGACATTGCTGAAGTGTGATAGGATGAGTACAGTTGAGCTAAATATGCCTGAATTCTATAGCTATTGTTTTAATTTAATATAATTTTCCTTAAACTAAGTACTACTCCCAAGATAGCACTGCTAAAAAACAACAATAGTGATGGTAATGACAAAAACCACCACAAATCCACAAGAATGGGATATATACCATAGTATATACATCCATTGTAATATATACCATAGTATATTACATCCAAAAAGACCACCAGAAGTAGAATGTAAACTACCTCATAGAGACCAAAATAACAAGAGAGGAAGCATGTCTTAATGGCTAAATTATTTTTCTGATTGGTTGAAACTCATCCATCTCTTTGTTATAAGCTGCTGGAAAGGTAGCAAGGCCAAGATGCTACTCTGAGCAGCTGCTGTTTCATTTTGATTTTCACATACTCCTCAGATTAAATAATGTCATCGCAAAAATCTTAGCAGCTGTTGCTTACTTGATAGTTGCCTATCAATGTTCTTCAGATAAAAATGTATCAACTACAAAACGTTAGGGTGTATTACAGAAATTATGACATTGGTTCGATATCATCAGTCCAAAACAAACAAAATAAGTTTTGCTTTGCTTTGACAGTGATTTTTCCAAAATTATATCAAGTTAGCCCTGATATTTTATGTAAAGCAGTAAACCATATTCTTGCAAAAATGTTCTCTATTTTTACTGATATAAACCGTAAATTACTTTAGTGTTGTTCTCCAGGTGATTTGATAACTTATGCTAGCCACACTGGATACAATAGCAACAAACTTGAAAGACAGAAAATGTTTACATTTAGATAAACAATGTACTTCTATCTGGTTTTACAATATAGTTCTATCTGATTTGTTTATTATTTATGCTACTCTGTTTTTTTCTTTTTTTATTTCTTTATTTTTACTGGTTTGCAAATTGCTGCACATTTTCTTTCCCTCTCATTTAGTCTTTAAATAATTGGTGATTGCAGTGTTATTCGGCACAGAAAAATACAAATCGACCAATGAAGCAGAATAGTGTCCAGAACAGATTGCATTAAATAGAAGAATTTAGTATGTGGCAAAGATTTAATTCAATAGGAAAACCATGGTTTTATTAATAAAGGATTCTGGCACAACTGGCTCTCCATTTGGCCATATATGCAAATAGCTTCAGATAGATTAAAACTTAAATTTAAACGTTAAAAATCTTAGAAGAAAATATAGATTACCAAAAAGAAGAAACTTTACATGTAAGAGCTCTTATTAGGGATAGGATACTCAGAATCTATAAAGGAAAGAGAAATATATTCAAATATTTATAAATTAAAACCTGTGCAAAAGTCCCATAAATAAATTCAATAGAAATGATAGATTTGGGGAAAATATTATAATGCAAATGACATAAAATAAGCTAATACCTATAATAAACAGAGCCCTTAAATAAGAAATAAAACTATTTATTAAAACAACCTTATCAAAAAACAATTACATTAAAACATGCAATTTAATAATTTAAACCCAATTTTGTGAATGGCCCTATTAAAAGTGTGCAGAAATTTTGACTTGCTAATTGATAGAAGAACAGATTCAAGTGTTCTTCAAGGGTGATCACGTTTGTTAATCTGAAATTTACTACTTGGGAAAAACAACTTAAAGTAATAGTGAGAAATCACATTGGTGCCATTTAATTACATCTACTCTGACGGGATGTAGAGACAGGGTGCTCTCGTACTTTGCCGGTAAAATGTGACTCAGAATGCAATTTGGCATCGTCTACTAAATATAGTGATGTACATACCCTTTAATCAGCAGACCTACTCCTGGGAATCAAGCATATAGAAATAAGAGCATTGGTGTATAAAGACATGTTCAAATAGTTCACTGCTGGAATATTTGTAGTGGGAACAAGCTGGAAACAAGGTGAATGCCCACAAACAGAGTCATGGTTGAATAGATTATGGTACATGCTTGCAATAAAATATTGTGTTTCATCAAAAAGTGCAGATTGGATCTTTGTTAGTTCACTTGGGAAGATTTTCAAGTGAAAAGATAAGGAAACATAGGAAGAGGGTATAATTGTGTCAATTTTAGGAAATAAACGCTGACCAAATATTTCCGAAGTTCCTGCATGGATGACTATGTCTGTGTATTATCTTTTGGCGTGAAGGATATGACGAATATCGTATGGCAGGGTGCTAACAGTAAGGGATGATATATAGTGAAGATGAGCATGGAAGTTTGGAGTCAAACATCTTACATTCAAATCCTGGCTACGCAATCTGCTAGCTGCTTGAACTGGGTGAAGATTCTTAATTTTTTTTAATGCCTCAGTTTCCTCCTTTGTAAGAATAGAACGATGCTAGAATCCACGTCGTTGGGTTAAATGAGTATACATATCACTGAAAACCATGCTGGTGGTACAGTACATGCCTCAGCTTGCGTGTTATATAAGTCTGAGTAAGGCGAAGGGCAAGACAGGGATAAGAGCAACAAAAGAACATAAATCACCACACAAAGGAAAGAAACCACAGAATCACAGAAATGGCTTGTTTCTCTGAGTGTTCATATTGGTTACCTAACTACATCTTTCGCCAGCCTGCTCTATTCAAGCTTCTGACAGACGCTTTTATTCCGAGCCCCGCTTTCAAATTCTTGTAACCTGGTTTGTTCAGAGACTGAGGCATGTTTGTTTGTTGCTTTCAGTTTATAGCCCACATATGAGTGAAATTGTACGGTTTTCAACTTTTTCTGTCTGATTTACTTCAACTAAACACGATTATCTCAGCATCCATCCAAGTTATTAAAATGACAGTATTTCATCTTTTCTTATGGCTGAGTAATAGTTCATTGTATATATGTACCATAGCTTCTTTATCCAGTCATCTATTATAGGACACTTCAGTTGCTTCCATGTCCTGGCCACCATGAATAATGCTACTATGACTATCGGGGTGCAAATATCTTTGCAGATAAATTCTTTCAAATTTTTTGGGTAAACATCCAGAAGAGGATTGGATTGCTGGATCATATAGTAATTCAGTTATTAGTGTTTTGAGAAACCTTCATACTGTTTTCCATAGTGGTTGTACCTATTTGCATTCCCACCAGCAGTGTATGAGGGTTTGTTCCTTTGTGCCTATAATCTCTCCAACACTTGTTATTGCTTCTCCTGTTGATGATAGTGATTTTAACAGGTGTGAGATGGTATCTCATTGTAGTTTTGATTTGCATTTCCCTAATTGCTAGTAAAGTTAAGCATCTGTTCATATATCTGTTCACCATTTATTTTCTTGTGTCTGTTCAGGTCCTCTGCCCATTTTTTAATTGGATTATTTGTTTTTTATTGTTGAGTTGTATGAGTTCTTTATATATTTTGGATATTAGGCCCGTATCAGAGGTTCTGTTTGCAAATATATTCTCCCATCACATGGTACCCTCTTTACCCTGTTGATGGCTTCTTTTCTGCATAGAAGCTTTTTAGCTTGACATAGTCTCATTCATTTTGCTTTTACTTTTCTTGCCTTTGATAACCATTGCCATTTTTTTCAGTGTGATTCTCCATAGATCTGTAACTGTTGAAAGCAGAGACACCACAGGTTTTTTTTTTTTTTTTTTTTTTTTTTTACTTTCTTTCTTTCAAATTCTTTTCAAGTATGTTTGCATACCAAGCAATCTAAAAGAGAAAGAGATAGTGTCTCTTTCTCTGGAAAGGGGAAATTTGTTTACTGTCCCTATAATAAAGATATTATCTCCCTCTGGGGCAGAGGACAGGTTTGCTTCTAGTTGTTATAAAAGGTTAGGGGTTTCTTAAATTTGACGACACAAACCCACTGTGTATGCAGCGAAATCTGGGCCCCTACACTTTGCCCTTAAGCTACCTGGGGATAGGAGAACAGACATGAACATGAAGATCATGCTGCTTGTTCTACCATGAGTAGTAAAGTTCTTTGTCTCTGATCCGAGTCTCATGTATCCTGCCAGCATCTATAAAACTGTATCAGGCTAACTCGTTAACTTGGAAGAAGGGTAAAATCTCGGACGTTTCACAGTACTTGACACCATTCACTATAAAACATTTTTGTACTTGGAGGTGAAATAATGTAGGTAAAGTGCTCACGTAGCTAAACTGTAAGAAAACATCTTTAAGATTGTAAAGAGATAGAGAAAAATACACTTACCACTTTTCTCTTGAAAAAATGCAGTTTACATTTCGAAAGAAAAACTTGAACTTTGAATTTTTGCAAGTTTGTAGGGGATGATGATATCCCAGGGCTTGCTTAATTTTCACTAAGTAAAGTATTACTCAAGCTTCAGTGGCCGACTGGGAGATGTGATCTTTGGATAGGTAGAATGTGCTCACATACATTTCTATTAGTATGTAAGAATAGGAGAATGGGTGTTGGAGTATAGCTGGCCATCAGAATGGCTGCTTAGGCTTTAAATCTGGCTCTGATGGCTCTTTAAGGAAAGCTTCTCAAAGTTAGTGATCCCAGAAGTAGACTGGCATAATTAATAGTTACAAGCTTAAGAATGAGAGTTAGGGAGAAAAGAAATGTATTAGGTGGTAGTATGGCTTAACTGACAAGGGTGAGAAATATGGCTAAGTTTTGGGAAAAGATATTACTGGGTAGGTGGAAAAAGAGAAAATTTTTGAAAGGAATCAAAGGTCATGATGCAATTTATTTAATGATGAAAACAATGGATCTATTAAATGATTGAGCAGTGGAGTACTTTAAGTAAGTGCTCTGCCATACATTTCATATCATAGAAAATAATAATAATAAAATGGCATTCTAGAATAAATAGAGGAGACAGTATGTGGCTGATAACTGACCAGAGCATCTCAGCCCACTGCTGTCCACCCTGAGGGCATCAGCATCTACAACTTATACACTGTAACACTATGCTTTATCACACTTTGGGGAAATTGTGTACTCAAAAGCATGTATAGAGATGTATTCTCAGTCAAGATATAAAGACAGAATACAGAAGAAGTAACAAATTGGAATAAAATGACTAGGGCCATTACTTCCTCAAAGAAGAAAGCAAACACGTAGATCAGGTTACCTTAGAGAATGTACTTGCTTCTGAGTCTGGCCCTGGCCTGACAGGCTCAAAAATATTATTTGTCAGTGAATCAGGAACAAATTTGCCTCAGTGACAGACTCACACAAAACAAACTTATAGAGATCGATGACTAAAAAACAGAACGCCATCTATTAATTTACGTTGAGAACTGAACACGTTGAGAGGATCCAAAAATCATATTTGCTGATCAATATATTTTCTCCCTGCGGAAAATCTTCTTATAACAGTAAATTATGATCAGAGGTTTGCCCAGTGAGCCCGGGATAGGTTTAAAGGCAGGAGAATGAGGGATCTTTGGGCTTGAATCTCCAATTGGTGAATGGGTTCAGATGCTCTGTGCATTGGGGCCTCCTCAAAGTATGGAGCTACATTCTGATCTTCAGATGTTGAATCCTCTTTTAGAGAGGCCATCTTGACAATTTTCCTTTGTTTATCTCTCTCTCTCTCTCTCTCTCTCTCTCTCTCTCTCTCTCTCAAAAGAAACTGTACAGTTCTACTTGGACATAGATAGTTGTAATTTCAGTTCATTATTGCTTTCCTGGGGGCCTGTAGTCAGGTCACTCTGAATGATTTTGAATCATTTCTACAAATAGATGGCATCATGCATTGCATTGTGCGTCTTCTATGACTTGACAGTGTCGGGAGGAGGGCAGGGAGGACATACTATTAGTAGTAGAAGCTACCTTTGGTACCTAGAAAAATAATTATTTACATATTTCCTTACTTCAAGGAATTTAATTTCTATATGTAAAGACCAGACTTACAAATAAAACTAGCATAGAAAATATTCTAGGAAACTTAGCTGATATAATAACAACTGTGAAAGACATGATATTTATTTAGCAAAAAGCAAAATATAAGCACTACATTTTAATCTGATGTTCTTAATAAAGATAAATTTTAGAAGAGAGTCTTTCAGTTAAAAAATAATGATATAATAAAAAGCAAATAACACACATATAAAGAGAGACACACACATAGACTAGACATTTTTGTTTTGTGGAGAAATGTGGCTGCTTACTACTCATGAGCAGTATCTTTAAGACAGTGAGAAATTTGGGTTTAAAATGAAGAAAGAGAGAGAGAGAGAGAGAGAGAGAGAGAGAGAGAGAGAGAGAGAGAGAGAGACTGGGAATCATCTGTGAATAGCTGCATTAGGCCTATGTGGAACTTTCTTAAAAGGATAATAGGAAATTGGGGGAAATGATATATGCTCTATGAGGCTTTAAATTTTGAAACAGAGAATATGTGCTTAACTGTGTATGAGAAACTTGACTTGATTTTCAGTTAAATGACAATATTAGCAAACTATTAGGGAGTGTTTATGTTGGCCAGATACTTTTCACATGTTATGACATTTCTTTTCTTCAACTTTTCTGTGAAGCAGATTTATTTTACACTTGAGGAAACTGATCCTTAGCGATGTTAAATTTTTCCAGTAGTCAGCAATTATTTTCTGGGCCACGCATGGTTCTAGGTACTAGGGATCATCAACGAAAGACAAAGTCCTTACCTTGTGGAGTTTGGATCCCAGCGGACTGTTCAAGGACAGAACAGGGTCTCAGATTCAGGGCTGTCTGAAACAAAAACTAATGGTCTAAAGCAACACTGCTCTGAGTCCTTAGAATAATAAGCTGCTATTTAAAGTCAAAGTTGAATATTTTCATCACGTCATTGTTTGCTCCAGTGAAATGGAAAAGCCTACATTTCCCTCTAAGGGCCAGTCAAAATGAACTGACATGAATGAAAGCTGACACGCAGCCCAAGGTTCTCCAAGGTCTGGGAGAACCAATTGCTAGGAGCAAATCTGTATATGATGATGTTTCTTTCCAGGTGATCCTTTGCTTTGCCATGTCTTTTGGTTCTTTTAGAATGAAGCCCACTGGAGATAGTCTTTTTCATATGTGTAATTTACATTGAGTGTAATTCTAATTATAATAATTTATTTCTTATCTCTAGTGATCCTTTTAAAGAGACCTGCACTGCAAAAAGCAGTTAGAAAATCCTTAAATAAGGATCTGCATGCACAAATAATAATGTAAGTTGTGTAGAGCTTAAATCTCCAATGCATCTCTCCACTGTGTTGGTTCTTCTGTAATATTTTCAAGAAACATTCCATCTTAACAGAAAAATTACTTTGATTAAAGAACTGTTTGATCTAAGAATAAATGATCTTGAACTAAAGTTTGTATTGAAATGTAGAAATAGTGGTTTGTCTCTTTTGAGAATTGTATTTTCATGTCTTTGGAGTTACTTTTAAATATTGGATACTTTTTTTTTTTTTTAACAATTTGTTACAGAAGTGAAGCAACTACGTTTTTGATTATATATTATTTGTGCATGTTGCTATGCTCCTAAAACTTAAGGTATAATTTCATTTTAAGAAATACTGTATTTCAACATTATCTTTGTGCCATTTAATGTATAAACAAGTGTTTGTTTATTATATTTACCTACAACCTAGCAACTTAGATTTTTCTACACAGTATTGTAGAAACAAGTTAAAGGTGATAATTTCAATTGAAACAGTATTGTAACATTACTTTTCACATGAGTTTTAAGTACAGAGATGCAGGATGAAATACACATTCTTTTTTTGCTGTGACAGAACTTGACTTCTCCCAAGGAAATCCAGAATTTCCTAATGCTCTTTCAGCAAACCTGCTCAAGCGAGTTCTAAAGTCCTGAATCATCTAGAGGGTCCTGTTGACTGTGTGTGTGTGAGATGTTGCTTCAAATTTAATCTTGATTTCTTGATGTCTAAGATTCAGAATGAGTCTAAGCACCATCAAAATGTAGCCCATATGTCTGTAAGCTAGATTGGTTTAAGTAGTAAAAAAATTATATCGAAAAATAAAATAAAATAAAAAAAACCTACAGAAAGTCAATCTGAGGCAAAAAGGAATCATCTATGCTTTCTTAGTGAAGCTGTAGTTGTAGTTTCTGTATATTTCTGAATGTGTATTTTTGGAGGGAGAAAATTAAGAGCTCTTCATGTTCTGAAAAGAATTCATGGCCCCAAAATGTTAGACATGAAAATCAGGTAAATCAAACTTTAAGGGCTTTCTCTTCTGCTTTCTTCAACAAATATATAAAATCTAGTTAGAGTGAATACCAAGTGCAGTCGTCAGTGGCAAAAAGGGGATAGGAATAAGAGAAATGAGAGGAGAGAAAGAACTTGTTGCTAAACAGCTAATCTCAATCTTGCCTGATATTGGAACAGATTTCAAGTGTGGGATATATGTATGTGGCTGCTTAATTTTTCTTTTAGTACTAGCTCCTGATACTTTTGCCTGGTTCCCAGGAGCTCAGTCCTCTTTGGTGGAGAATGCTGACCACAATGAGAACTTCCTTATTTTCATGGTCTAAGGCAAGAGTAGAACTCACGATCCTGAAAATGAGAAAAGACTGAGTGCTCATGTGGTCCACAGGTTGACTAATAATATACCATGAAAAGTGGATTCAGCCCATACTTTTGAAAGGCCCTGAACTTTGAAGAGTAGCAACCTTGGTTAAAATAACCAGATGTGCAGACTTAATATCTTTTAGCTTTAATTCTCTTCTATGTTTAGTAGGCAAAATAATATCCATGTAGAAAATTTATAATGAGGACTAAATAGCCTGATGTAGAGAAAGGAGCAAGCACTCTTTCCAGTACGTAAAATTGAGACTTTATATTTTTAATTGTTACATGTTAAATTTCTGGCATAAGGTCAATTTAAAGCAAAAAAACAAACAAAACAAAACAAAACAAAAAGAATGATGTTTATCTCTTAAAACTGACAATGTGGATAATTGAGAAATTTGAAAAGGAACAATTATTCATGGAAAGGTTGCAGTGACCAGACTGCTGTGGTGGAGTATTAATATCAATCAATTTCCATCTGTCTGTGTTTGGCGATACCACTTGATCAGCCACCACATATTTCTGAAGAGCATCTCCTGCTGCTGTCGCATTGTCTGCTGGTTTTATTGCTTGCTCAAGAAAAATAATATTTCCTTTGGAAATGTGAATGAATTTGTTAGGAAAATGAGTTGCTTGTAGCTGATTCTATAGGACGAGTTTACCTGCTAATCAAACATTTTTAAATTGCTGGAGTCTAGCAAAAAAAAAAAATTAACATAACCATCGCCTTATATAGCAAAACATTTGTTCTTGCCCAATACCAATTTTTAGAAGCTTCAAAAGATGCACGGGGTTTAATGCTTTTGTTTATCACTAAAATATCTACTCCCTTATGTGAGAATTTATTCATTCACTCACTCATTTAAACAATATTTGAGTGTCTGTTGGATGTGAGTCAGTACTATTTCTTTTTAGATTTTTTAGGATAATATTTGAAAAATCTGAATTTGCATATTGATGACTGAAGGGATATATATCTATATCTATCTACCATTTTCTATCTATCATCTATCTATCTATCTATCATCATCATCATCATCATCATCCTCAACTCAACTGATTTCAATTCAGTTCAGTTCACCAAATTGAACTGGAAAATTGCTAGATGTGCACACAGCTAGAAAATTAGGTAGAAGTTCTACTCTCATGGAATATTTAGTTTTTAAAAAAAGCAGAATACCACAGTGTATATAAACTGTGAAATATGTGAGCAGATGGGCAAGGACTGAAAAGGAGCTTGAAAAGTGGTAGAAATAGTAAGATGACAGAAATTTATGGTATTTATCTTAGTTTTAAAATTTGTCAATAATGGTATTATGGGCTGAATTGTATCCTCGCAAGATTTGTAATTTGAAGTCCTAATCCTTTGAACCTTAGAACATGACTATATTTGGAGAAAGGACCTTTAAAGAAGTAACTAAGTTAAAATGAGATCAGTAGTGTGCGTTCTAATCCAATGTAATTGATTATAAGAATAGGAAATTAGGACATGAACATACAGAAAGAGAAAACCATGTGAACACACAGGGAGAAGATGACCATCTATAAATCAAGGAGAGAGCCCTCAGAAGAAACCAACCTTGCCAACACCTTGACCTTGACCTTCTAGCCTCCAGAACTGTGAGAAAATACATTTCTGTTGTTTAAGCCACTCAGTCTGTGATGCTTTGATATGACGGTTCAAGCAAACTAATATAGATGGCAAAACAAATTATATGAAAAGTCTGGAAAAATATCTTTTACAGTGTTTATCAGGTGTTAGGATCCCTGGCTTTCAGTTATTTCTCCCATTTACTTGCTCTGTGACCTGTAAGTCACATGGCTTTCTTCAAATCAACGGGGATGGGGAACACGCATAGGGAATGAAGTCAGTAGTAATGTAATGGCTAGAGTAGAGCTAGAGGAAAGAAAGAGTAGTCAGGAGGATTATTTCATAAACTATATAAGTTTCTAACCAATGTGCTATATACTTGAAACTAATAATAAAATAAAATGTAAAATAAATGCTTTAAAAAATCAATTTACTTACTTATAAATCAGTGAATACACTTTCCACTTAGCTCATCTAACAGTTTTAATGATTAAATGGTTTGTGATTTGGAAACTCATTGTAGACCACTAAGAACCACACAAAGTTGAGAGATATTGACCTGGTAAAGATAATATGTTTGAATTTCACATAAATGTGCACACTCTATGCCTAAGTGAGTAATTTCATGGAATAAAGTTTTTAGGAAAGTCAAGGATATTTAGTAGGCTAATAAAAATTAATTTTAATTCTACAATTGAAATAAAAATGATACCCCAATTAATGATTAATTTTGATTTTCCTGTTCATGGACTGTTTATGTGTATTCAGTGACAATATAACTTCTGGAATGGGACCATATTACTCAAAAGGAATTCTCTGGTTCACCTCAACCATTCCTATCTTCAAGCTAGATGGATTTTAAAAATTCTAGGCAGAATGGCACTTATTTTATTTAAAAAAAATAAGAAAGAAAAAGCTATCAAAGCAACACTATTGCAAAGTAAAGCCAACATTAGTTTGGTCTGTACTTCCTACACAAATATGAAACACAAATGACAGGTACTAGAAGTTTTATGAAGTTGAAGGAAGAGGAACTGAAAAGCTTGCTGTAAATGGTCAGTTGATTGAAGTGATAAAGGACAAGGGAGTACTGGGCAAACTAGAATGATGTCTAAGTTGTAGATAGGAGACAACTGACCCAGGATAAAATGAACATTATTTGAATGCTGAAACCAGATTAGAGTGGGCAAACTGATCAGTTATTTTGTATGCATTTTGCTCTTAATCTTATATATATATTTTTTCTGCCTCTGGCACCTCTACTTTTTAATTTAAGAACTCCACAGTTGACCTCCATGACTTCATTTTCCAATTCACATGCAACTATCACAGATTGGAAGACTAGCAGCTGAATCCTAGCTCACAGGGAAGAACATTTTTACTGTAGTAATTCAAATAGAATTGGCTGTTATTAATAAAATATAGCTACTGAAAGAAATTTCATACCTATAAACAAGTCAGGTAGACCCAGGAAGTAATATTTTTCAAACTGGGTAATCAAAATATCTTGCTGCTGTTAGAGAGGGTGATTTTACAAACAAGACATTACTGTCCCCAGAGATAAGGTAGCCTATTAGCGATTTGCAAGTCATCTATTAAATAAATAAATAAATAAATAAATAAATAAATAAATAAGGAAATCTAGAAATCATTGCAGGCATTAAAATGGAAATCTAATGCAAAGTAAATGTATTGTCACAGATATTAATGTAAATGTCTCAAAAGGATAAAGCTTACTGAAAAAAGCAACTTTTAAATGATACATACTATGTGATTATGTTTATGCAAATATTTGAAAATACACAAAATATTTTAGAATATCACATGTAAAACTATAACAATATGCATGGAAATGATAGCACAAATGTTAGGATAGTGATTACTTTGGAGGAGAAAGGATTGAGGGCATGCAGCACATTGGCTATATCTATATTTTTTTATACAGGAATATCATTATTTTATTAAGAATCAAAAATATTCTAAAGTTATTAAGCTCAGAGGTATTAATGACTACTACTAATAAACTGGACAAATTTATACAATTGTTGTTTTAATAAGTTCTTAATTATGTTTGAAAAACACCAGGAACTTGTAAAACCAATATAAAACATTTTCTATGAAAGGCTGTGGAGTAGTTCATATCTCAAAATATTGTAAAATGATTTGTGAACAATATAGTACAATATCTTCTTGTTAGTTATATGATATAAAGTCTTCTTTAATGAAGCTGGATCTTTTTCCAAAACTAATTTTATATTAAAAACTCTGGGTGATCTTTAATCTGGCCCTTATCATTTCAGCCCTTGCCACCATTCTAAACTCATGAACAAATTATGAGAGATCTGTTACACAAACTGAACATCAGCTTTTATTGTCAACAAATAGAAAAAGAATTCATGGTCTCAATGAACAACTTATTTTGTTGCAACAATATACTATGTTATACTTATTATTCTAGATATCCTAAGGAAAATGTATTTCCAACCAAGCACTAGGTATTTTGACTTTCCAAAAGTAGAGTGCTCTTCCAATTCCATTTTTAGAAATGGCTTCTAATGAAAATTTGCTTCTTAAAAATCCACAACATTGATTTTTAACTAAGTTTAGGAATGTAAACGTTATAAAAGAGACTTTCAACAATTCTGATACATTCTGAATGTGATAATTTAAGTATCTAAATCAATACTGACACTTATCTGTAGAAATTTAACCTTTGTTCAGAATACTTTCATACCATTAAGACTCATTCTTATTTCTTAAAAAGAAATTGGAAGGAAATACGGTAACATTTTCATACATTAAATTCAGGTGGTAGCTTATGTGTGTCTTCATTATTTTCTGAATGTTTGGAATATTTAAAAATTAAAACTAGAATCTTTGTAATCTGTGGGTTTTTAAAATTTTTTAGGTTGTATTTCACTTTATTTTTTAAATGATTTATTTTTTAAAGTTGCAGTTGGAATAAGATATATTAGTTTCAACATATACAACATAGTAATTAGGCATTTCTATTACTTACAAAGTGATCACCCTGATAAATTTAATACTAATTGACACCATACATAATTATAATATTATTGACTATATCCCTTATGCTATACCTTACATCCCCATAACTGCTTTGTAACTACAAATTTCCACTTTTTAATCCCTTCCCCTTTTTCATCTATCCCCTCTCTATCTGGCAACCATCAAAATGTTCTCTGTATCTATAGTTTGTTTCTGTTTTGTTTATTTTGTTCTTTAGATGTCACATGGAAGTGAAATTACATGGCATGTGTCTTTATCTGTCTGACTTAACTCCACTCAGCACAATACCCTATAGCTCCATCCATGTTTTTGCAGATGGCAAAATTTCATTCTTTTTTTATGGCTGAGTAATATTTCATTGTATACATGTACCACTTTTTCTCTATACATTCATCCATTGATGGACACCCTGGTTTCCTCAATATCTTGGCTATTGTAAATAATGCTGCGATGAACATACAGATTCACATATCCTTTCAAAGTAGTGTTTTGGATTTCTTCAGATAAATACCCAGAAGTGGAATTACTGGGTCTTTCTTTGTCTCTTGTTATAACCTTTGTTTTAAAGCCTATTTTATCTGGTATAAGTGTTGCTTCTCTAGCTTTTTGTTCCTTTGTTTTCCTTTTCATGATGCATATTTTTTCATCCCTTTACTTTCAGTCTATGTGTGTCTTTTGATCTGAAGTGAGTCTCTTATAGGCAACATATATAAGGGCCTTGTTTTCTTCTCCATTTGGCCATATTTTCTTTTCGATTGAAGCGTTTACTCTATTTACATTTAAAATAATTATTGATAGTTATGTAATTATTGCCATTTTATTATTTATACTTTTGATTTATTTTACTTTTTTCTTCCTCTTCTTAAAGAAGTCCCTCCAACAGTTCTTATAATACTGGCTTGATGCTGACTAACCCTTTAGCTTTTCTTTCTTTTTTTCTTTTTTTTTTTTTTTTTTAATCTGGGAAGCTTTTTATCTGTCTTAGATTCTGAACGATAGCTTTGCTGGGTAGAACAATCTTGTTGCAGATCCTTGCTTTTCATCTCTCAGAATATTTCATGCCAATCACTTCTGGTCTATGAAGTTCCTATTGAGAAATCAGCTGACAGTCTTATGGGTGCTTCCTTATAGGTAACTAGTTGCTTTTCTTTTGTTGCTTTTAAGATTCTCTCTTTGTCTTTAAACTTTGGCATTTTATTTATAATGTTTCTTAGTGTACGACTGTTTGGGTTCATCTTGTTTGATACTCTGCACTTCCTAGGCTTGTAAATCTATTTATTTTGCCAAGATAGGAAAACTTTCAGTCATTATTTCTTGAAATGTGTTTTCAATTCCTTGCTCTCCTTCTCCCTCTGGCATCTTTATAATGTGAATGTCGGTACACTTAATATTGTCTTGGAGGCCCCTTAAATTAGCCTCATTTTTTTTTTCTGGATTCTTTTTTCTTGTTGCTGTTCTTATCAGATGTTTTCTGCTACCTTATCTTCTATATCAATGATTCAACCCTCTGCTTCATCTAATCTACAGTTAATACATCCTAAGGTATTCTTCATTTTAATTATTGTATTCTTCATTTCTGACTGGTTCTTTTTTTATGTTTTCTATCTCCACTTTTATGTTTTCTATCCCTTTGTTAAAGTTCTCATTAAGTTTATCTACTCTTCCCCTAAGTTCATTCAGCATCGATATAATCAGTGTTTCAAACTTTGCATCTGGTAAATTGCTTATCTCCATTTAGCTTATTTTATTTATTTATTTTTTCTGGAGCTTTTGTTCTTTAGTTTGGAACATGTTTTTTTGACTCCCCATTTTGGCTGCTGCCCTGGGTTTGTTTCTATCTATTAGGTAGGACTCCTTAGTCTTCTAGTCTTCGTAGAGCGGCCTTATGTATTGGGTATCCTGTAGGGCCCAGTGGCACAGCTTCCCTAGTCACCTGAGCTGGGTACTCCAGGTGTGTCCCTTGTGTGGGTTGTGTGTGCCCTCCTGTTGTAGTTGAGACTTGGTTGCTATTTGTACATCAATGGAGGGATTGACTTTCAGGATGATTGGCTGTGAGGACTGGCTGGTGACAACAAGGGAGGAGTTGTTTTGCAGGGGCTGACTCTATGGAGCAGGATACATTTTAGCAGGGCTCTGGTGTCTGCTTACTCTGCACTTTGAGTATGTCATCCTCGGATGTGGACCCGGGTACTGCTCTGGCTGAGACCAAAGCCGGCTACCAGGAATGCAGATTGGGGCTCCTGGGAGGGCCCCTGCCACAGGCCAAGTTCAGCTGCAGCTTGTGCCTTGCCCAGGACCACCTGGCATGAGCCACCAAATAATCTACAGGTGGCCATTACTCTTGAGGTACATTTGAGTGCCTCAAGAGGTGAAGACCAAACCGAGGCCAGCTGCCTCTAGTGCTGAGGCTGAGGTTGCTCAGCAAGAGGTAAGGCACATGCTAAGGCCAGATGTTGCTTGTTTAGGTTTTGTGAACTTTGGAGGGATTTTAGGAAAGTCCGCAGTGAGATAGGCCACTTTTATGGAAAAGCCACTGGAAGCAGCTTCGTTGGGCTGCAACTTGGGCAGGGGCTCGGGAAATCATCAGGGCAGAGTGAGCAGTGTCAGCTGGGTTGATGAAGACTCAGATATGGTGGCCACCTGTGCCTTCATGCCAGGAGGCGGGAGGGCCCAATGAAGGAATAGTAGATTCTGCTGCACTTCTGTCCTTGTCCAGGAGCCAGACAACTCAGTTTCTTCTCACATGTCCTTGGCACTTTTCGAGCACTGGAGCTCAGAGCGAGTGAGTCTATCAAGGGTAAATCTGTGAGAGATGTTTAAGGGGAATTTCAGCTGCTCTCCATTTCATTCAGCCATAATCCACTGATTTCAAAGGCAGGTGTTGTGGGGATTTCTCTTTCCTGCACTGGAACCCTGGGCAGGGGAGCCTGGTGTGGAGCAGGACCCTTTGCTCCTCTGGGGTGACCTCCACAGCCAAGAAACCCTTCTTAATGTTTAACTGCCACATGTGGGTATATTGTGTTCCATCCCTCTGCCAGTCTCGAGGTGGCCTCTTCTGTGTGTCCCCAGTTATAGGACTTCTAGTCAGCTAAATTTCAGGCAATCCTCACTGATGGATGTTTTGTAGTTTAGTTGTAATTTTGATGTGGTTGTGAGAGGAAGTGAGCAGATGCTTACCTACTCCACCATCTTGACTAGAAGTGTAATTCATGGGTTTTGTGGTGAAATTTACCATATGTATCCATTAGTGTATAGGTTTCCTTGTTTCTAAAAAGGTAAAAGAAATGTACTCATATAGTCTCTTCTGTACATTTGGTCAGGTGGGCTGGGCCACATGCTTGTGAAGCCAATCACCATACTGTAATTCCCAAACTTTCCCAAGAGTTATTTTCTGGGCCACACTAATCTCCAGGTTAGACGGAATAAGCAAAAGAGTTGGAATTCTACTGCTGTCACTCTGTTGACTTGGAAGTAAGGTGCGATGTGACAAATTTAAACTATTTCCCTCCTGTTGTAGTTGAGACTTGGTTGCTATGACTCAGAGGAGCAGATAGCTTTGAGAAAGAACTCTCATCCAACCAGTATATTCACCGTTTAGCAAAACTGGCAAAAGGCTGTTAAACAATGAGATACATTCTGTTAACAAAGCATTCTTTGTTGTCTCTTTCTGTCTTTCAGATACTCAAAGTTGATGCATGTATGTCTGATATTCTGCTGTTTGTTTTTTGCCTGCTCTTTGTTTTTTGAATATAACTGATTTTGTTTTCTATGAAAAAATTTTCTAAAATATTTTCCTTTGAAAGAAAAAAGAATTCTCTGCATCCCACCTCTAGCAATGAAGAGAAGCTATGTAAATGTTGGTTGGACAAGGGCTTTGCTTGATTTAGAGACCGATATTTTCATTTGGGCAGTATTAAGAGTGATACAGTATTGATAGTCTTATTACACAATGATTTGCAAAGGTGGTGGAGTCTAGTGATACTCATATATCAAGGTGGAACATGTATGATCTAAGAAAATGTTCCTTTTCTGAGACTTTTTCTCAAAACTTCATTCTTTTTAGACTTCAATTTCTGCTTATGGTTGATGGGGAACAAAGTAGTTCTTCTTCAAAAGACAATTTTTGGGATTAGCAAACCTGTTGGTAAAATGTTTTTCTATCTTTGGCATAGAGATATTAATAATGACAAAGTGCTATTAATATTGGACTATTGTGAGTTCTTTAATTCCCTGTGTGTGTGTGTGTGTGTGTGTGTATGTATGTATGTATGTATGTATGCATGGTCTGATTAGTTTAGAGAAAAATATGTCAATGGATCCACCTCTTTGTTTAGAAAAAAAGGTTTCTAACTGATAACATAATTAATTTGAAGTGAGGGGTACAATGAACAATTTACATTAAATATCTGAGGGAAGAAATGCTTTGTATCTATGGTACCTAACGTGGGATGTTAGCAAACAGGGGCTTGACATGTGCTTTCTTGTTCCTTTGAGCCTGTGCCACCACCAAGAGAAGAACATGCCTGGCTAGCATGCTAGCCTAAGAAGAAGATGAGAGGCACACGAAGCAGAGCTCTCATAGTTGACTTGCAAATTCAGGAGTGATAAATACATGTTTATTCTTTCTTGCCACTGTGATTTTGGGATTGGTTGTTAATACAGCATAATGTAGCAATAGCTAACCATTTCCCATTGGATTGAGCAGGTTGCAGGAAAAGGTTAAATTAAAACCTAGTAAAATTGGTAGAATAATCTTTAAAGAATCTTTCAATCTTGAAATTCATGAATTTTATGCCCAAGTGAAGTTCATCTTGCACATTTTGATGATATGCCAGGAGATTATAATATAAACACATGGATAGATCACTGATTTCTATTACTTTATATATCTCAAAATAAAATAAAAATGGAAATAATTAGAATATGGGTGACAGAGTTACATGTGGTAGAAAAGTCTAAGAAATTATTTATTTGAATATTCACACTTCTCTAAAAGGAGAAACCCAAAGTAATTATTGCATTATTACTTGCATGAGAAAACAGTGCAGAGGGTTATCTAATTTCCTCAATTTATGCTTCATGATAAAATAAATATTCTAAATTTCAAGCTTAATTTTTTTATGTTGTGTTGCTATTAGATGAAAATCAAGTTATTTCTTTTATTTTGTATTTTTAGGGAAAGTAGTCTATAAGATTCTTTACATAAAATATCAGCTCTTAAATAACAAGGTATATAAAAAGCCATTTTGATTGTATTCACATTTTCTTCTTTGATAAAAGCTAAAAACAGTTAAAAACACACTTACAATTTTAAACATGTACCTCGATTCTTAAAACTTTTATTTAGTTATTTTTACTTATTTTTTAAAATTCATTTTATTAAATTTATTGGAGTGACAGCGATTAATAAAATTATATAGGTTTAAATTGTATGATTCTATAATATATTATCTGCGTACTGCATAGTGCGTTCACCGCTCAAAGTGAAGTCTCCTTTTGTCATCATATATTTGACTTCCCCAATCTCTCTTTTCCTCTAGTAACCACCATACTGTTTGTATCTGTGAATTTTTGTTTATTTGTCTTATTTGTTACTTTCTGTTTTATATTCCACATATGGGTAAAATCACATGGTTCTTGATTTTTTCCATCTGACTTATTTCACTTAGCATGGTATCTTCAAGATCCATCCATGTTGTCACATATAAAGTATTTCCATTTTTTATGGCTAAGTATTATTCCATTGTATATATGTACCACATCTTCTTTATCCAGCCATCTACTTAAGGACACTTCAGTAGTTCCCATGTCTTGGCACTGGGATGAATGCCTCCATGAACATAGGGTTACATACATCTTTAAGAATAAATGTTTTTTAAAATTTTCAGATAGATATCCAGAAGAGGATTGCTGGGTCATATGGAAATTCTATTTTTATGTTTTTGAGGAACCTCCATACTGTTTTCCATAGTGGCTGTACCAATTTACATTCCCACTGACAGTGTATAAAGATTCCTTTTCTTCACAACCTCTCCAACACTTACTATTTCTTGTCTTGTTGATAATAACCATTCTGACAGGTGTAAGATGGTATCTCATTACATTTTTGGTTTGCATTCTTTTAATAACTAGTAAAGCTGAGCATTTATATATATATATATATATATATATATATATATATATATATATATATATATATATATATATGTTGGCCATTTGTATGTCTTCTTGGGAGAAGTGTCTGTTGAAGTCCTCTGCTCATTTTTTAATTGTTTTCCTTTTTTTGTTGTTGAATTGTGTGGGTTTTTTATATACTTTGGATATTAACCCCTTAATGGAGGTATTGTTTGCAAATATAGTCTCCTATTTGGTTGGTTGCCTCTTTGTTTTGTTGATGGTTTCTTTGGCTGTGCAGAAGATTTTTAGTTTGATATAGTCCCATTATTTTTGCTTTTACTCCCCTTGCCTTTGGGGTCAAATTCATGAAATTCAAGGTCAATAAGTTTAGTACTATATTTTCATATATGTATTTTATTATTTTAGGTCTTATATTTATGTACTTTATCCATTTTGAGTTAACTTTGGTATATGGTGACAGAAGTGTCATTTCATTCTTTTTCATGTGGCTTTCCAGTTTTTCCAGCACCATTTATTTAAGGAGGCTTTCTTTTTTCCAATGTATGTTTTGGCTCCTTTGTTGAAAATTATTTGCTCATATATATGTGGTTTAATTTCTGGTCTCTCAATTCTGTTCCACTGGTCCATATGTCTGTTTTTCTGTGAATACCATGCCATTTTGATTATTGTTGTTTTGTATTATAATTTGAAGTCAGGGAATGTGACACCTCTGGCTTTGTTCTTTGTTCTCAATATTACTTTAACTATTTGGGGTCTTTTGTGAGATACAAATCTTAATTCAATTATTCTTTAATAATTATAACTTCATTAAAAAGTGGAAGTAAAATTGCTAGAATGTAGGCTCAATGAGGGCAAAAGTTCACTGATATAATTACCCCCACATGCCTAGAACACCAATGGGAACATAATAGGCACTCAGTAAGAAATTGTTGAGTAAATAGAATGGGTCTTTCTATTCTATTTAGTACAGAAACTAAATAGAGAGTTGAGTTTCTGTTCTTATCCTTATACAGTGGTGTTCTGCACTACCTGATATTTATTGGAACTAGGACTATATTTAATGATTAGATGACTAACAATAGTTGAATAAAAGTCTATTTCCTGCCAGATTTCTGGGTGCTGCATACATGACAATGTACTGGGTAGTCACTGCCATCTTTTTTCTGAACCTGTAACCCTCTACAACTCAATAGGTAGTTCTTTTTTGGTGAATGGAGATATCAACTATTTTCTCTCCCATTCTTCAAAATCATAGATAACTTGCTAAAGATAAGTTTAACTTTTCCCTCAGTATCTGACTTTATTTCAGAAGAAAAGCGATTCACTTTGTGGGAGAAATGTGATGGTTAGCAACTGCTTACTGTGGTCCATTGAAGATCCTTTGTCCTCTAGTCTGGATTTTAATCTGTCTTTACATTTCTGCATTTTACGTCTGACTAATTAAGTCTTTCATAGACTTTGAAGCCTAGTTTAAGTCCCATTTACACTATAATACCTTCCTTGGCTATTTTAGCTCTCATTGACAATGATGACGACGACGATGATGATGATAGTCATAAATGTTAATAATTTGTTATGTACTGGCTACTATATACTTTAAATAAAAAATCTCACATGATCTTCATAACAACTCAGGGAATTGAGTCTCAATGAGGTGATGTAAACCATCTAAATTCCCACATAACTAGTCGTTGGAGAATGGCATGGGAACCTAGCATGTCTACAGTAAGCTGTATGATAATAATTAGTTACCTTACCCTTCAGCTCATTGCTATCCAATAGAACTTTCTATGATGATGGAAATGGTCTGTATCTGTGCCGTTTAATGCAGTGGTCACTAGCCACATGTGGCTTTTGCGCACTAAAAAAGTGACTAGTATAATTGATGGACTGAATTTAAAATTTTATTCATTTTAATTAATTTAAATTTAAATAGTCACAGTGACTAGTGGCTATGACTACAGGCATACCTCATTTTACTGTACTTCACAGATAGTGCGTTATCATATAAATTGAAAGTTTGTGGCAACCCTGCATCCACCAAGTCTAACAGCGCCAGTTCTTTCAACATCATTTGCTCAACATTTTGTCTGTATGTTACATTTTGGTTATTCTCACAATATTTCAAACTTATTTTTTATGATGATCTGTGATAATTGATCTTTGATGTTACTATTGTAATTGTTTTGGGGTGCCACAGACCATGCCCACAAAAGTCAGCAAAGTTAATTGCTAAATATTGTGTGTGTTCTGAGGGCCCCACTGGTTGGCCAGCTAGTGCCCTCCATCTTTCTCACTCTCCGTGGGCCTCCCTAATCCCTGAGATGAAACAGTATTGAAATTAGACCAATTAATAATCCTACAATGGTCTCTAAGTGTTCAAGTGAAAGGGAGAGTCAGCTGATGAGGCAGATTTCACTGTTGTCTTGTTTCGAGAAATTGCCACAGTACCCCCACCCCCAACCTTCATCAACAACCACTCTGATCAGTTGGAAGCTCAGCACTGAGGCGGGGCCCTTGACCTGCAAAAAATAACAGCTTGCCAAAGGATCAGATAACTGTTAGTAACTTTTAGCAGTAAAGTATTTTTTAATTAAGGTATATATATTGTTTCTTTGGAGATAAGACTATTGCACACTTAATAGACTACAGTCGAGTGTAAACATAAATTTTATGTGCACTTGGAAACCAAATCATTTATGCAACTCACTTTATTGCTATATTCACTTTATTACCATGTTCTGGAACTGAACCTGCAATATCCCCAAGGTATTGTTTTACACAAGCACAGCTCTAAATGCTTATTATGTTTCGTCCTTTATACAAACATTTGAGTACATATTTTTTTCTAGATGCTGTGATGAAGTTGAGGGAACAAAGATAAAATTAATACCCTTTTTAAAAATCCCAAATATGTCTTCTTTTTCCCTTCAGACATTCTTCTTTGCCTTAAGCATATAACATAACCTTTATCAAAATACAGTGCAGGGAGATTCTGCATCAGAATGGTTTGAAGTGCTTATTGAATCAGACTCCTTAAAAAAGAGAGATTATAGATGAGTTTTGGGTACACTGGAGTCTGAGAACATTATGGACACAGTGACTAGGTCAGTGCTCAGAATAATAGTATTCACTGTTTCATTGGTTCAGTTATTTAATATTGGAGGTCCCTGCCAAACTGGGAAGCTTTGTGCATATGGCAAGATGAGGAGAAGGAAAAAAATGAGTCAAATAGTATGCTACATCTCTTCCAAATATATATGAATATATAATTATTTATTCATCTGTTTATCCATTCAACAGATATTATTGCGCATCTACAATGTACTAGGCATTCTTTTAGTTGCTGAGGATAAGATACCCAGAAACCAGAGTTCCTGTCTTCATGTGGAGATCACATCCTATTGTGAGGAGAAGAATGAACAAATAAGTATATATGTAGTGTGTCTGATGATAAGTGCTATAGAAGAAAATATGGAATGGTACAAGGAATACTGGGTATGTGAGTTTGGGTAGGTTAGTTCTATATAATATAAGATCCTGAGACTAGGCCTCATGGTTTGCAGAGACCTAAAGAAGGTGAAGGAGTATGCCATGCAGATGTCAGGGTAGCCATGCAGGAGTGTTTTGGGTAAAGGAAGTGCAAAAGCCAAAGTCTTGAGATGAGAGTGTAATCGATATGTTAGAATACTAGAAAGAGCCAATATGGTTGGGGCATGTGCATGGGATGTGTGAGGTGGGGTGGGGCAGGACGGGCAAGGAAACCTAGTCAGTCAGAGAGGTGTTAAGAGGCCACATTTTGTAAGGTCTAGTAAGGACTTTGGCATTCACCCAGAAAAGTATCATGATCTGAGAATGGTTGAACATCAATGAAAAAACCTATTCAAGATAAACTAAAAGTTTCTTTATTTTTCTGAGAACTCATCAACTTCTTATATTCCTTGCAGATATTATCTCGTGCAGTTGTTTCAGAGTTTCATTTTGGTTTCAGGGAAATAGAAAAAGCTACTGCAGTGGTTGAGGCACAGAGCATCAAAGGGACAGGAAGCCTGTCTTGCTGATAAGAAAGAGAGAAAATCAAATCGAGGGCCTCAGAAGATGCTCTACTGGGAGAGCTCTCTTAATGGCAGGGACTTCCATGATGAGTGCCATCCCCTTAGACCCAGAGTTCTTCCTCTTAAGTACTTTTTTTTTTGATTTAACACACATTTGTTTAGTATTCAGTATTTTTGAGGCCTTGTTCCAAGGGTTTTACAAGTATTAACTAATGAATCTTCCTGACACCCTTTGAAGTAGATTCTGTTATTCCAGTATTATGGATAGCAAACTAAGTCACCATTTGTTGCGGACTTGAAAAGGTATGTGGAAGAATGGTCACTAAAGGTAAAATTCCTTACTGAGTGGGGGTACTGAGCAAGGTGGTCTCTAAGGTTCTACAATATCATGTATTCTGTGGCTAAAAAAATGTGACTGTATTATATGAGACATTTTCTGAACATTGAATGCCAAAAGATTGATAAAATATCGCAGCTAGTGTATTAAAATGTGCTTGAAATTCTGATTGGAAAAAATTACTTAGCTGGAATTGAAGCTCTAGTTCTCCTAAAGACCCATTGTTATTACTATCAATGATTAGCTTTTGACCAGTGAATTAAATAACAATTCAACTGTTTTGCCAACTCTCTCATTACTTGGTCCTGCTTGCACACCTGTCATATTCCATGCTCCAAAACGTGGTATAATTATAGGATTCAAGTGCTGCTCTCTGTCCAAACTCTTTAAAGCACTAAGCTAGAGCTTTGAAAATGCCACCACCTTCTCTGAAACAAAAGAAATGTCTCCTAATTGGGGCCTGAGTTTTTTTGAGCAGAATAATTTGAAAAAAGAGGCCACATAAAAGAAATAGAAAAGGTTATGGCTCTGAGTCTTAATAAAATTTCTTAAGAAAATAACATATCTGAATACATATGGTACCAAATTTTCTACTCCAAACAACAAAGGTTTGGTGAATTAATGCTCTAGAGATATAAAAGAAACTGGTCTAACACAAAGCAGAAAACTGACATGTGCTACTTTACTCAATGACACCTGTGAGTGTGAGAAAGGCTGCAGGGTATCTCAAGGGACCAAATGAGAAGACAAGAATTCAATAACTGAAGTACGTTATTTAATTTTATTTATGACAAGATGTCTTTTCTTGTTTCTGGCCTGTGGTTAGCTACTATGAAAATAGTGACACTTATTTACCAAAACATTGTCTAGTCTGGGCTTTAACCCTTTTTACTCTCGATACCTTCCCTTCATGAAAACCATGAGTGCTTTCGTGACTGACATTGGAGGAGGTACTGAGTGAATCTGTACTAGAGACAACTAGTTGCCCCCTAGTATCCAGTTCTCTTCTTCCTTTCATCAGTTAAAGTATCTGAGTTTTAGCAAATCATATGTTTGCACTGATGGTGTCTATTTCTCTAGCCTACTCTGTGGCTTGATGTGACCCTGCACTGTTCGGTGGAGTGTAAGAGGAGGTGACACATGCTGTTTTGAGGTCATGCCCTTAAGAAGAAACTGCTTACCCTCTACTACCTCTCCCTCCCTTCTTCAGATAAAAATATAGATGTGCTATGTCAGCTTTAACCTCAAACATCTAGATGAGGACAACTCAGTAGGTATGTCAACCACAGCTCACAACAGGAAATAGAAACCAATCTAGATATCCAAAGCAGAAAAGGACCTAGTACAGTGAATTAAGTGCTTACAAAATAATTAGAGCTGTTAAAGGGGAAGTCAGAGAACCATCACAGGACAATTGGTTTTAAGTCACACTGTTGTACCTGTGAGGCAGAGGTCAGGGAACTGCTGTTTCCCCTCTGCAGTCACCTTGGCTGCCTCATGCTACTGAAGAGTAGTGTTAAAACTATGGCTTCTGAAACATTCACAGGTCTTGGAAATTGCTTGAGAACTACCTCTTATCCATCCTGTAAGATAACCTCTGCCTCTCTTCCACCTTTCAAATCTCTCACAAGTGCATCTCAATGGTACAACCAACATTATATCTGGAACAGTAACTGCTAAGGAATCTGGAAAGTGTGGTCATCTGCTTTCTGCTTATTGTGATAAGGAGGTGGGAATGTACTCTAGATGTCAATAAACCAAATCTGGAGTCAAACCAAGAGTCATGACAGCAAAATAGGAGTCTGGGCCCCAGACCTCAGGGAGTACCTAGTCAATCCTGTACTATGCACCAGGAGTTTAAATGAGAAAGACATAAAGTGTTACCTTGTTTAATTCACTATTATTTTGGGTTTTCTGTCACTTGTAACTTAATCTAATCTTAATTACTTCAGTTTTTCTTATCAGAAATGGGATGCTGCAATTAACATGTGGTATTGGATTAGTGTAAGTGGCCAGGTAACAAGAACTCATTTCAGGTTGGAAAGTGGGTGACTCTTATTATGTCATTGCAAACATTTGGGAAGACCATCCTCAAAGATTTCTACAAAGGCAGTTAATCTGCCTGCTTATCCTCAAAGTCTCAGGGAAAATGGTAACAATAATAAAAAAAACCACCATTTTTGGTTGCCTTCAGCAGGCCTTGGAAATGAGATATTCACTTAAGATAGAGTTGGCTAGTATGCAGGCAGAGATAGTAGAAATATTGCTCTTCTAAGTCAACCATCTCTTCCTCTAGCTGGAATGCAAACTGAGAATTTGGTAATTTAAGGACAAATAGTCAACTCCTTCTATAACCCAACAATGCTACAAACTTAGCAGAGCATAAAACAATTTCCAAGCCAACTATGATAGCAAAGCTAGTGGCAAAGATCAGTTCAGAGGTCTTGTCTTTTCTGTCAAGCCTACTGTTAGCTGTTATAGACTGAATTTTGTCTCCTCCAAATTTATATACTGGAGCCCTATCCCACAATGTGACTATATTTAGAGACAGGGACTTTCAGGAGGTAATTGAGGTTAAATGAGGTCATAAGGGTGGGGTTCTGATCCCATAGGACTGGTGTCTTTATAAGAAAGAAGAGACACAAGACCTCTTTCCACCTGAGCACAGAGGACAGGCCATAAGAGGACATGGTGAGAAGGTGGCTGTCAACAAGCCAAGAAATTAGAGGCCTTATCAGAAACCAACCCGATTGGCACCTTGATCTTGGACTTCCAGCCTCCAGTGCTGTGAGAAAATGAATTTCTGTTGTTAAAGACACTCAGCCTGTGGTATTTTGTTACAGCAGCCTGAGATGACTAATACACCTACTTTTTCAGATGTCACCAAGGTAGCAACTTCATGGCATGGCAATGGGAAAGAGTGGGGATGGGCAGAGCTAAAGCCTAATAATTAAAAACCAGATTTGTTATGCTAAAATCTATGCCTAGATAAGATTTTAGATTCTAATTATTTGCACTTGGAACTGACTGGAAATGAATACTCAGAAGGAATTTTAAATACTGGCCATTTCACATCTCCATCTCAGCCAAGACTGGACTGCAAAAGCCCTAACTGTTCAATCTCAAATGCAGTCCTCAGACCCACTAAATTGTGCCAGGAGGAGGTAGGCTATGAAATCTATACAGCTACCCCAAAGGGCAAGCCCCATTGTCTACTTTACATGGGATCATGGGGAGTATGATCAGTGGAACTCTCCAAAAGAGACGTGAGGGCCAAGACAATGGACAAAAAGCAAAACCAGGGTTGCCAGATTACCTACTGAAGAAACTTGTTCTAGAAAATGGAGTCTTTATAATTCCTGGCCAACAAGTTTTGATAAATTACAAAGGACCAGCGATGGCTATATCATTCTAGTTTTCCTTTTTCCTAATGGGAATCCTATTCCTACGTTACCATTGGATGCTGTGAGGGGACAAAAAATTGTAGTTTACTTTCTAGATTGTCAGACCATCACCTATGGTATTCAGGATTGATGCATCATAACTATGCAGATATCCGGCACTTCGAGCTTAATGATGAAACTGATTGGGGCTTTGGCACTGGGTTCGTTGGGAAAAGGCAGAGTGCATTCCACATATGGGAGGAATGAGGTGGCCAAAGAGGCAAAGTGTCAGAGCTGGTTGCTCTTTAATATCTTTTGCTTCTTCCATGGTACCAGAATCCCATTTTTGGTTAAGCACAACCCATCATTGACTACATTTCCCAGTGTACCTTGCGCTCATATGGCTAAATTCTGGCCATTGGTGTATAAACATAAATGTGATGAAACTTCCTTAAAAACAATGCATATTCCCTTTGACTCTTTTCCATTCCTTCTTCTGTCCTAATGCTTGACATGTTGATAATCACCACACTGATTATCTTTTTTAAAAATTGTTTTCTAAAGAATTTTATACATGAAAAAGCTGCTTCAATGATTAGCCTCTTGCTAACATTTTACAAGCTAAATTTTTGCCAAGCTCAGAGAGATAGGCACAATTTAGGATTTTCTCTTAAATTCAGAATAGGAGAAAAATTTCTTCATGTTGTTATATTACCTTTCATTTTGTTTGACACAAAAACCTTAGTTTTATGTATTCTGGAAAAGATCATAAATCTTTATTCAGGCATGACTAGTATTTTATACCTGCCTTGTAAAACATGACTTTTATTCCCCGAGAGGGAAACAAAATAAATATAAAGGAAGGATTTACTTATAATACAAAATACCTCATTCAATTTTTTTCAATTAAGAAAGAAAGAATTCAATGTAACTATCTCAACCCCAGTTTATACTCTTTGTTTTCCTCTGGTTTTCCTTTTGCCTTAAGCAATGAAAAGGATTAATTCTGTGTAGTGATTTAAATAGAATTACTTGCTAAAAATCCCTTGCCAAGATCAGGGAAAGAGGATTAACTTTAAAGCTGCCCTAATCAGAATATTTTTAAGAGAAAGTGTATCAGAAACACTTATTGATATTATAGGCACATCCATTTTGATATCCTTTGTAATATATATTTTCTCTTAAAATTATAAACTTATAAACAATTATCTATAGTTTCTGACCAAAGGTTTTGAATGGCAAAATATATCACTGAAGATACTAAATTCCTCAACTTCTATGATAGTATTCTATATCACTATGTAGAATATATCCTTTTTGGGTAAAGCCAATGCATGAAGATTATTTCTCAGTTCCTCTCACATTTCCATATTTCTTTATTTTGGAGAGACACCAAGTCTCTGCCTAATGGTCATGATTTTTTTCCTTTCATTCCAGTGATGACAAAAGTAACCTAAATCCTCCTGTTCACATTTAGAAGTGTCAATGTGGGTTTATAAACCTTATTTTCAGGAATCAAGCATATGCTACCCAAAGAGGAAACCAGAATAGACAGAAAATAAAGACAATGGAATAGGGAATCAGTAGAGATATCATTAGTGAATTTCTGGATTTATCTAGAATTTCCAAAAGAAAACTCAAAATATTAGGATGTAAATGATAAAGAAACTACTGCTCTCTTATTCTTCAGGGATTACATCTTGACAGCACTGGTTTTGATTTAACATGTCTTGTCCCAAGTCACTACCTCTCACATCACAATTGACCCAGGGCTGTCATTTTTTATTGTTTACACTGAAGCTGACACAATTCTCCTGAATCCGTGCCTCTTAATGGAATCAGATAAATTTTTAGAACACTATGTATGTATTAGGATGCAAGGGGAAGAAAGTAAAACTGTTTAGAAAAGGGCTGAAGATATATTCAAGAAGGCAAATGTCTAGTCTTGAGAATTGAAGAAAAAGAAATGAATGCAGAAATTAGAGTCTGGAGGTCAAAGGATTCATCAAGTTCAACACTGCAAATACAAGGTAGACTCAGCTATGGCAGGTGCTCCATGCCTTTTACTGTGTTTCATATTATTTTCTGAGTGTACCCTGCAAGGACTTAGAGACTGCAGACAAATATTCTTTCTGGTTAAGACTGGAGTAGAATATGCAGTTACACAGAGATCTTCAGGGTGTGCCGTAACGGTTGATAAAACCGAAGGGGGAAAGGAGAATATTTGGGGTGAAGAATTTATTTTGTGGATTTCTATATTTTTGCGAATCACATATACTAAGTGATTTACCTCATTAATCGCAGAATTAATACTGTTAGAATTTCTGTTTTTAGAAGTTTCATTTCCCTATTTTACATTTTAATAACTTTCTCTTCATAACATACAAATACAAGGCAGAGTATGAAAGAAAAATTGTTTCTTTTGAATTTAGTCTATCGTTCTTAGATTTGGCTTTTTACCACTAATTGAACATTTCTTAAAATAATAATGGAAATGACATTCTACCTTTTAAAGCACCTAGTGTCATGCATTTACTTTGTGGCTTTCATCAGTAAAAAGAGGGAAACTATGCTTTTGGAAAACACTTTTCAGTGGGGCAAAGTAAACTGTCATTTGTCCAAGGTCATTTTATTGATGATGGAGAAGCCAGTTAGGCTGATTTCAATTCCTCACTTTGCACTGTAAACAGAGTTTACGGCTAAGACCTTGTAATTCTATTCTCTGGAGAGAGCTATCAGAGTCCGTGGTTCCCCGAGGCGGACCACTTAATTTTTCAAGGCCTTAAGATCCTCATCAATAAAATGGAGGTAATGATAGTACCTACCATTGGGATAATTGTGAGGATTGAGTTAATACATCTAAAGTACTTAGAAACATTAATAATTAATAGTGAACACTCAAAAATGTTTTGTATTGTGCAAATCTTACAAGGATTCTGTTTAGGGGTACTATCAGCCTCGTTTTATGAATGAGGAGACTGACCCAGAAAAAGATTTAAGTGACCTTCTCAAGTGTTTCCATCATCAGGTGGTGAAATGAGATTTGGAATCCAGGCTTTTGGTCTTTTCATTCCAGTTTTTCAAATGCTCTAGTATCTTAATGTGCTCATTAATTTTTAAAATCAGCTACAATTACTACTTCATGAATGCCAATTGGTGCTTTTTATATTATGCTTTTCTGTTCATTTATAAACTGTTTACCAAAAGGCCATTTTTTTTTTTTGAAAAAACAGACTCCTATATCTTATATTGGTAGTAGTAAAAATGGAATAACTACTTTCGAGGGAAGTAGTTATATTAAAATAAAATACTGTGGCTTGTCATAATGATTTGATTAATGCCTCATGGTTAACCAGTCAGATTTTAAAAGTACAATTGGATTTTAAAGCACAAAGAAATAAAAATAATAGGACTATACTTACTCAAACGTCTTCTCTTATAGATAAAAAGAAAATTCTGAACTCCTAGGTGTGATTTATTCATATCACCTGAGTAATAACAACCAAAAAATATATTAGGTGCTGAGCCTACACATTTTTGAAACAAGTATACCCACATATAATATGGGCACCCCAATAAACATATTTCCAATTAGGACTCTTCCTCTTAACTGTGCTGATAAAGATCAAGGATTAAAACAAACAAACAAATAAATGAAAAACAAACAAAAAAACAAAACTTGTCCTTACACATAAAGGAGACGCCACTAGCCTTATGTTACCACAGTTGGAAAAATGGGACAATCCAGCAGAATTACTGGTCAGGTTGCCACTGAGATTTCACTGTGCTTTGAATACAAAACAAAAACAAACAAAACAAAAACACCAAAAAACCTCATCTTTTCCTGAAACAAACCCAGGGGTAGGAAATAAAGGAAAATCTTAAATTATTTGTCAAGGAATTAATATTTTCCAGATGTATTAAAAACTGAAGTACTGATTTCACATTAAATCAGATGGCAAGAGGGGGTGAAGTTAATCACAGAAAGTAGACCAGGGTTAGAAAAAATAAAAGCATCTTCCACTTATGAACTCTATTTTTGTTTATAGATGTAAGGTCTTACTTGGTAGATCTTTTAAAATTATGATTTGAGAAAGTGATTATATAGATATTAGTGTTTCGGTATCTGCTCTACATTTTACTAAATACAGGAAGCTGTGTTTTTCTTTTTCTTTACTTTGTGAGCAACTTGAAGGCAGGGATTGCTCATGGATCCAGCACAGTACCAAGTAGAAACTGAGAACTCCATAATTATTGGGATTGGATGCTGAGTCTTAATGAACAGAATTGTACTGGAAATGGTGCAAGATACATTGTCTTTGGTGTGTGTGTGTGTTTGTGGTCCCTGTATAACAAGTGGGGTACTCTTGTTTTAGGGTCAGAGAATGAAATCCTAGTCATATAAATAGAGCTTTGGGAATTACAGGAAACTTGACTTATCCCCTAATTTCTGATTCCCTTCATCCATTTCCTAAGTCCTTACTCAGCATTGAGGGTGCAATGGGACAAATGAACTGAGGAATATCTGTACCCAAAGTGTCATTGGAGAAAGACTTGACCTGTATCTTACAAGATCTTTGGAGTGGAAGAATGGCCAGTGCAGACTGTGAGGCACAGGTGTTTCCTGCTCCGCGCTGGCAGTAGCCCGTTTCCAACAGGCTGCTGCACTGAGCACCATCTGAGGCTCCCAGGTGGTCTTCAAGGACAGCCTGCACTCCAGCCAACTCCTTCTTCTGAGGTCAGGGAGAGGACTTGGGAACACAACCAAGGATCTGCAGAAGGTAGAAGTAAATTATTAGAGGGCAAGAGTGGGCATTTGGGAAAATAGTCCCTGACTAGTGATAAATAAATGATTAATTCTCTCAGGACTGTTGTACTGTACTTAATTTTTCTTTTATCTTAGTGGGAATTTTGAATGAATATTGAAGAAAAAATGTTTTTTACTAACATTTTAATATAATGTTTACTTAAAATTTATCATATGGCACTAGGGATATATAATTTCTATGGCATCTCACTACCTACATTTTCTTCAAAGTCTTAACAGAGATCATGGAAAGTTGCCCAGACACAAATCACGATAGTCATCAGGATGGACCTCCTGTATCTCTGCTTGTGCTGGGTTATGCAACTTCAGGCTCTTGAAAGACTGTGGAAATTATTAAACCTAGACCAGGCATTCCAGCCTGGCCTGACACAGAATGGCTCTTAGCCAAGTCTCAATAAGAAAATGAGGTCAAGTCACTACCACCATGCCTACTCCGCTGTCCACTGTGACACCTCTCAATAGGCAACATCATCCTAGTAACTATTCTGCTTTTTAATTGATTTGTCCTCCCTCCTTCATCCCAACACACACACATACCACGCGCATATGCATGCGCACACACTCCTGACCAAACACTTAGACTTTTTTTGTAATTTCTGCTTTTTGGAGGACAAAGTACATCTTTAAGTTCTTCAAACAGAGGTTCCTCTTCTATGCCTCTCAACATATATAATTCTAAAATTCATATTTTTCAAACTTTACTGTCTCTGAAATAGGAAGCAATATTAAAGCCTATTTTAAATTATGATTGTTAACTTTAAAAAAATTTCTTTGTAGTACATGAAATTATGTGTGTCCTGGCCCTGAGGGCATCTTGAGTGGAGGCCTTTCACTTTTTCACAGGCCTCCCAATCAATGTGCCTTGCCCCATTGCTAGTGAGTTTGTTTTCTTCTTCGAGGTCTACAGAACCCTGTGTAGACTTCCACCATCCATAGAATCATAGTATATGATAAAGAATTTTATGTCTGCCTAAAACTCTAGACTGGCCATTGGTTTACATGAATGGATCATCTCCTATTGATCTGTTTGTTCTCTTTTAAATCAAATAAAGTAAAACTGGGAGAAGCAAAAATATGTATTGCAAAAGTCAGTACTTGAGAAATAAGATGGCATTAAGTGGAAAAATATTTTCTAACAAATGTCACCAACAGTTTTCCTTATTTCTAGCATAGGTCTTATGATACCAGAGTTGAAGAGAATTGTGTCTGTTATATTTGTGGTTCTACATAAAAATAAAATTAACTTGTATAATTATAATGTATTTCATATACATTATTGTTAATTCCAATGGAAATTTTACAAGAATTTACTTTGCTCATTTGTGCTGGTAAGTCTGATGAATTTACTCTTTTTTTTCTTTTTTTTTTTAGTTCTGATAATTCTTATACAGTCTTGGGCTTGCTAAATTACTATGAGTATATGTTAAGAAGAAATTTCTGAAGATAATGGTATAATCCTTTTGCAAGACCTATTAAAATTATTATGATATTATACCTTTAATTCTTAGATGTTCTTTTTATTTTCTCTAATGCCTTATGAGGGTGATTTAAATATGAAATTTTTAAGAGGATGTTTGTATGTGGAGTGTGAAAAATATTTTTAAATGGGTTTTAACACAAACTGTTACATTTATCAATAGAAAACTATAATTGGGAATCACAATATTAACCTGTATATGGGAGGAATTAGAAAAATTTTAAGTACTCAATAAAAATACTTCCTTATAAATCAATGAATATGTATTTGGATTATGAAATATCTATTTAGAGTTTGGCTTTGTTCATAACAAAAATGTTTTCTGAAAAAAACACTCCTTGTTTTTCAACTATTTGTTTAATTCTTGAAATATAAACATATACATACATGTAGAACATTGTTTGGTGTATACATAACTGAAATGTCTATATACGAATATTAGGAAGCATAAAAATTTCTCCATGATTGGCCAACTTTCTATGTACCCTTGAAAACCAAAGATTACATTGATACATCAGTGGTTAATAATTTATAGTTCTAAAATATAACGAGAATACTAGTATGTTCTTTCATTGCTTTCTTTTGCAAGTGATGGAGGTGATAGCTTTTCCCACATTGACGTATCTGATGTCAACTAGAGTATTCTCGAGTCAGTTTTCCTCATCCTCATCATGCTCTGTGGGCCATATCTCTGGGTCCAATGATCTGGAAAGTGAGATTGTTGGTATTGACAAGGGCACAGTTTATAATCCCTTGGCAGATGCTCTGTCTTGAGCAAAATAGAAACTTCGTGACAGCATCGTATGTTCAGAAATATTTTCACAGAAGTTGGCAGATCCTTCTGACCGTACCCCAGTTAGGAGTTAAATTGTTGAAGTTAGGAAAAAATTTGTTAACACCAAAAAGATGAAAGAGAGTGCTATATTAAATTCCTTGGGGCTACTGCTGTTGCAATTCAGGATCCCTTTAAAGTGTAGAATCTGGAGGCTTACTACCTTTGAGTAAAGACATTTTTCTGAATTAGCATTATTTTCCAGCATTTTATATTTTTAAACATGTACTTGGCTTCTTACAGTATTTATTAAATTATATTTCTAATTTTTGTTTTTCTTTTCTTGTAATTAAATGCATTTTTTATTTATGATGATTCTTCAGTGATTTATTTTTCTTCCAAAGAATAAAATACCAAATTCCTTTCTACCTAGCTCATAGGGATGAATAATAGGATATAGGGAGTTTTATTTGATAGGTTATAAATCTAGCTCAAATCCACTCTAGGCTTGTAATGGTCAAAATCTGTTACTTACTGATAGTTTTTTCAGTGCCTTACAAGAAAAAGAATAGTGAAATCAGACCACTTCTTACTTTGATGGTATGTGTGATGACAAAGCAATAATACTGAAATGTTAAACTCAGTATTAATTTCTAGAAAGGAAAAGCATTATAATGCTTTTACATTGTACCTCTTATATGGAGATGTGATCCATTCAGGTCAGGGTTCAGGGCTGGCTTACAGGGAACTCTAAGGTCATCTAATGACTTAGTTCAGTGGAGATATGAATTAAATATGTAATTAAGTCATTATGAATGTTTCTATATAATCCCCCCTTTTTTTTTAACCCAGAGGAAAAAGAAAGTTAATCGCAGGAGTTCTTCAAATAGTTAAGGAATTTCTTGGGCCCACCAATATTTATTCTCAGAAGAAAATAATGGCACTTGTTTTGACAATGCTTACTTGGTCACCTTCAGAAACTCATATTTCTATTTTTATCCATTTTTATTGCCTTTATATTGCTTCCCTTACATGTAGAGCCTTCTAATGAAACACTTATTATTTAAATATTTCCATTAACACTTATTTTCTTTATGCTGCAATCTACAAGTCCATTCAAAAACACCTTTACCTGATTGCTAATGCTCTTGGTTGTGTCTTTTTCTTAATGCTTGCAAATAGCCAGATTTACCTTAAACTAACCCAATATAGATATTCAATACCTGTAGATTACATGATAACTAGTACTATATAGTCTTATTTTTACTTAACATTTATTGTGTGCTTCTAAAGAAGATTTTTAAACATAAGAAACATACTAAATTCCATATATTTTAATTTTTGAGCAATAAAATAGGAAATTGTGTGTATTCTCTGCATCATTTGGCACTTTTTAAAAAGGGGATTTTAATTGGACGGAACTTTATTGATTTAAGGATTAAAATCTCAATGCTATTTCAAACGATGTGAAAAAATCTGGGCATGTTTAACTAATGACTACTTATATCTTGGTACTGACTTAATAAAAATAAGAGGAGGGATTCTAGTACCATTCATATACATTTGAAGGAAGTGTAAAGCTTTAGGTTTACGTTTCTTGATACTTACTCTCAAGGAAGGAGAAATGGATCCCAATCTCTCTTCTTACATGTAGCCGAATAGGCCTCGAAATCTTAAACTAAGATGATAAAATCTCAGCCTTCAAGCACACTTAATCTTTGCTCTTAGCAGTGCTAAACTTTGTTACCTCACATTGAAGATTTAAGAAAAAGAAAAAAAAGGGGGGGAAGTTAACACCAAGACATAATTTATATTAAATCATTTGGCACTTTGCTGGTCTTTTGCAATCTGAAATTTCCATTCTTCATGCATTTACTTTATACCTTAAAAAGGAAAAATCAAACTTGATTTATGAAGCAAAGAAATAATGACAGCAAATGGGGATTTTTTATTTGTTCTTTGGTGTGAATTGACATAGGCATTATGATGAAGTTAAAACGCAGAGGTTAATTGAAAAATGAGATAAACAAAGCCCCTTGAAGGTCTCTGAATAATTCGCCTGGCAGCATTGACAGTCTACAACCATCAGGCACTAAAACCTACTCCGAACTGCTGGAGATTACAGAAGAAAAAAAAAAAAGCTAAAGTTAATTGTCTTTCTGTTCCTTCCACCTCATTTCAGCCCAATTATAACTGGGAAAAGTCATTCTGTCTAATTTGCATTAATGCACTTCCATGGAAAAAGAGCTTAGCCAGTGAATTTGATTTTTTTTTTTTAAAATATATTATGGACATATACCTATCACAATTCCCAAATGTAAAATTGCTTGTGAAACCCTGGATGACAATTCTCAAATTCTCCTAAGACACCTTTAAATTATAGGTGTTAATAAAAATGGTCAACGTATATGAGGGCATCCTAATGACAGAGACTGTACTAAATTTTGCATATGGATTGTTTCATTTAATCCTCACAATAACCCCAGGATGTGGACTCTTATTTTTTGATTTTTTATTTCTTTTTGCCATCCCCTGTCACAGATGAGAAAGCAGAGGTTTAGAGAAGTTAAGTAGCAGGCAGGCTCAGGGTCGTGCAGCTAGGGAGTATTAGAGCTGAAATTTAAACTCATGCTATCTGGCATCGAATTCTTAGATGCCATTGTAATTCGATGATACTTTACGTATTTTGACTTTAATTTTAATTTCATAGTTAAGCGAATATCAAACTGCCATTTCTTTAAGTCAATATGAGAAGAGGAAGTACCAAAGCACTATGATATCACTAGTTCTTTTCCTCATGTTACTTTCATGGCTGCTTTGCTCTGAAATTCATATTCCTAGTTCTGTTATTAAATGGAAATATATTTAGAAAAACATAAATATGCTTTCCTGTTCAATAGGAAAACAGCTGCAAATCAGAATGTTAGCTGTTTTGTCTCCAATGGAAGCTAAAGGGTCGTCATATTTTCAAGGGGATACTTTTTGTTTTTTTAATTCATGCAACAGATCTGATCAGTTAGTATAAAATTAGGTATCTCTGGATGTGCTTGGTGTCTTGATTTTTCTTGGAATGGTATGGAAATATTTTTATTGCTTTTAATTGACAGATGTGGAGCAGAAGCTGTATCTGTTCAGAACCATTTATATAAATAGGTGCACTTATCCATAGAGGCCTTTATTTTCAAAGCGCTGGGCTCATAGCTCCTTTTTGTGCTTCCTTCTGGTGTTCAAGCACTCATAATGATGAGGAGCATCTGGCTGCAAACTATTGTTTCTCATTAAAAGGACATGTCTCTGAAGCTTTTGGGGATTCTTTGTGCTGAATAATGCAGACTCTGAACATTTTGCCCTTTTCATAATCTGCAAATGTGTGTTGTTGCTACTGCTTCTAGCAGTAGGTACATGCTTGCTTTTTGCTCAGCTTCTGAGCTTCTAAATATGAGATGGGAATGCAATCAGTGACCGCACACCCTTCTTTTGTTTGACTGACATTTTGGTTTCTCTGTCTTTTCTGTTGTCTGCCATCAATAAATATGATATAATAATAAGAGTGGTAATGACCCGAATCGACAATTATTTGGGAGTAATTTCAAGTATTTTTACATATTTAAATTCTTTCTTGGAAACAGAAAATTCTTGACTTATGTCAGGTTAGTGCAAGAGATAGAAAACGGAACTGAGAGGACAGGTTCCTGCTTGAGTCATAAAACTTCCTGGGCATTAATTTCCTCATCACAGAAAAGGAGAATTATCTCCCTATTTCTTGTGTGGAGCTCTCATGAGCTACTATCAAGGCACTGAGGAGAATCTGGCTGACTAAATTAGCTTTCAGATCATTAGAAAACATTCTATTTGGCCTGCATAGTATGCTTTACCTTTGGCCACATGTAACTACACCATCTTGTCCTCTTTCAACTTCGACTTTGCAGGTAACTTCCTAGATTAAAGGAACAATGAGCTCTGCCTAACTGAAACATGTTATGTTTCTGCACAAAAAGATTCATGTGAAAATAAAACTCTGTGTGTGTGTGTGTGTGTGTGTGTGTGTGTGTGTCAGAGAGAGGGGGGAGGGGCAGAGTACACTTGTTTTTCATAGGGCCAGCAGAATTTGGTTCCAGACAGTTAGTTATATTTTTGGCTGAAGACAGGCCAATTTTCATTTCTGTAGCTCCTTAAGAAGAAAAACTTTCAAATCTGTACAGTTAACATGACTCTTTTATTAAAAGGAAAAAAATAAATTACTTAGAATTAAAAATAGTACATTGTTTGTAGCTACAAACAATGGGGGCAGGGAAGGGAACTGTGCCTTTTTTCATGATAAATGCACCTTAAATTTCCCCTGTGATGCTTGCAGTTGATTTTCAGAGACAGAAGTTTCCATAAAAAGAGTAGTGCTGGATGTGAAAGGGCAGCTAGCCGAAGTGGAAAACAAAATAGTTTTCTGTATAAAACACATATGAGTTCCTAGGATTTTGTTATAAAAGTTTTGTTGTGGTTGTTTCTTAATCATGACTTAGGGCTGCCATGGTACTTTTCTGTGACTGCGTACCTAATTGTGAGTTTGTTAGGATACAATCAAGAAAAAGGTTTTCCTTCCAAGAAAATGCCTCATGCATGAAAGAGAGCTTTAAGGGATTCTTTAGGAGGTGACACAGACTGTAGAAGGGACATAGGCATAAAATGGAGAAAAATAGTGACTACCTTGAGATTAGCTCAGCAGGAAGAGAGGGTGGAGGCTGCTGTACACTGGTAAATTATGTCGCTGAAGAGTGGGTGTTTGAAATGGGTTAGAAATGGAGTGATATTATCTATGCAAAATGATTGAATTGCTCTAAACACTGAGAAATTGCACTTGTTCTTCTGTCGAAGTTCACTTTATTAACTCTGCCTCTTTGTTTCTTGTTCTCTGTTTTCTGCAAACAAGTTATATTTGGCTCACTTGTATTTGAAATAGAGAATTGCTGGTTCTCTGAATTAACCAATCAGCTTCATCTCAAAATCTGTTGCTTATTTTCTGTCAGGATATCTTTAAAAGCAGTACATCTATTATAATAGTTACTGATGATGGCAGCCTGTAGGCACAGGTTTTGCAGCTCTTTATTTTAAAAGGTGGTAAGTCACTTAGAATGCGGTACGTACATTTCCAAATACACATTTACCCCTTGTTTGTTCACCTTTCCATTTACAGTGATATAAATCTCTGTGGAAAGGGGCATAAGCCATGACCATTGCATGTATTGAAACTCTATGTTTTGTGAAAAAATGAAATAAGGCTGAAACAGACCTTCAATGATTGGTGATGAATTTTAAATGTTTATTTTAAACAAATTAGCACTTAAAATTACAGTGTCAAATTAATTGTGTCATTCAACTGGCAATTATAGTATTTATGAAAATATAACTGTGTTGGTACACTATATGTAGGCCATGTGACTAGCGATTCGATACAAGTTTAAAGTTCTATGATGAATGTCTATAACTGTCCGTGTAACCTCACCGAGAGACAATGTCTAAGTCTAAACTTTAAACATTTTGTGTGAGGCCCAGTCCAAGTGGCACTCTGGTTATCCATGAGTTTGGCCCTACCTCAGTAGCTGTGGTTCAGCAATGAAATACAGTCCCTACTGAGTATGGGTGTAGAAGACATAAAGGGGAAATGAAAGTAGCCAAAGGCACATTTACTTACAAAGCAGTAATTGGGCCAGAGATCAACATCGAAACGTTTGTAGGTCATTCTATCTATCCCAGCCTCAATTTCCTTACCGGCATAGAGAAAATAGTAATTTCTGTCCTTTTTAACTCTTGGTGAAGCTTATTCTGAGTAAAAAAAAAAAAAATGAGGCAAATGTATCTAAAAATATATTGTAAACATGATGTCACATGTATATGTTCTCAAATGGACAAATAGCAACTTCAAAATCAGATGAAATCTTCATCATCATAAGGCAAAAAAGGGTGGCATATATCTACAGTCTGTGATCTCTGCTATTAATATTGACAGTAAATAATTGAAACCAAAAAAGTAATTAAAGCCTAATGATCTCTCTCTCTCTCCCTCTCCCTCCTTCCTTTGTTCAGTAACAGCTATGCAGACTATAGCAAGAGTCTGAAAGAACTTGCAAGGACACTTAAATAGGAATATAATGCCTTTAAAAATGAAACATGAAAACTAGCTTTCCTTTGCCAGCTAAATTCTAAATTTATTGCCCTGTGCTTCTTCTATTAGCATTGATAATTAAAGCAGTATAAGGAATGTATTACGTTTGATGTTAATAGTGTCATGCTGGCTGCTGCTGGACCCTGGGCCTGATCTCTGTTCCCTCTGCAGGTAAATCTTTGAGTTCACCTTTAAAAAGCACATTAAATATTCTGGAAGAGAATCTTTAAATTGTGGGTTTTCTTATGATCTCTTAAGTATCAGCAGCTCAGCTTAGAGGATGGCATCTTATAATCTTCTGACTACTGCCTGTTAGCAATGGAATGGTATAATAAAACCTTAGGCTATTACGCTTCTGATTTTTGCTTTGGACTGACCTTGGAGATCCACTGAAGCCATAAGAAAATATCGGCATGCTGGAGCTATATTTCTTTTTGTATTCTACATTTGCTTATTTAAAATAAATTCTGAAGTATTGCATTTACTAAAAACAGTAATTATAAACTATTTTTGTAATGTTTTATCAAATTAGTATATGAGCAAAATAAAGACTTATTATATATAAAATTAAATGCATATATTTAAACTACTTCACTTGTTCACTATTCAACTCATTTGTATTTCATATTTCTATAGTTCTTTGCAGGTTAGTTTATTTAGTTATTTATTTTAAAACTAAACTCTAGACTTTTATTCAGTTTTTCTGCTAATGTCTTTCTTCTGTTATAAGATTCCATCCGGGATACCACATAACATTTACTCATATGTCTCTCAGACTCCTAGTCTGTGACAATTTTTTTTCCCTCGCTTTTTTTTTTTTCATGATCTTGACAATTTTGAGAAGCACCTGTCAGGTATTTAGTAGAATATACCTCAGTTTGGGTTGTGTAATGAAATGGTCTCCTCGTGACTAGACAAGTATTATATTACTGTTATGAGTTAATTCAATTATTGCCTCTCCTTTCTGCCAAACCAATTTTAAATGATAACTGTTGTCCTCTGTATTAGTTTTCTATTGTTGCATCACAATTACCATAAATTTATCAACTTAAAATAGCAGACATTCTTCAGCTCCAGTTCTGTAGGTCAGAAGTCTAGCAGGGTTAACTGGGTCCTTCTCTGCTCAGGATCTTATGAGCTAAAATCAGAGTTTGGCTGGGCAATAGGTCTGCATTTCTGTAGGCTCTGGGGAAGAATCCATCTAGGTACCCTCAGGTGTCGGTAACATTGTTCTTTGTGGTTGAGCCACCTTCACCCATTGCCTCGAGGCCCCTTCTTTCTTCAAGGCCACCAGTGGAAAAATCTATTTTGCACTGGAATTCCTCTTACACTTCAGTCCCTCTCTCACATCTTTTTCACCAGGAAGACCCTACTCACTTTTATGGGCTCACCTGATTAGGTCAGGTCCACTCAGATTAATGTTCCTTTCTTAAAGCCGACAGAACCCATCCAGGATAATCTCCCTTTCTTAAGGCTGACTATGCCATAGAACATAACCTAATCACAGGAGAGCCTGTGCTTACAGGGGAAGATTACGCAGGGCAGAAGGGGGCAGGAATCTGGGTGGGCATCTAAGAATTCTGTCTGCCACATCTACCACACCATAATCCTTAGTGTTGGCAAACTGGATTGAAAGTATATTGTTTCTTTAGATACTCCATGTGGCAGGAATTTGGTAATGCTATTCTAAGCCCCTGTGTACTTACAAGGATAGCCAGATTCTTACTTCTGCCACTATTGAACACAATTGAGAATTGGCACTTTTTTCCGCATTCTGTGAAAAAAAAGAATTTTTTTTCCTCTTTTGCTACTTCAACATTTTTTGTGGGTAGCATTTTAGGAGAACTTTGAGATTATTTTATTGATTTCTTATTTTTAATACTAGAACTTAACAAATCAAATAAATTTCAGCAGCTCAGTATTTTAAGTGTTGAAATGTACTTAAACTCCTTCAAAAGATCAGCAAATCTTATTTCATTAACCAGTGAAACTACAATTCTGGGTTTCTTTATATTATAGATTAGGTATTTATATATACAGTGCTCTGAAAGGATACATTGTTAGTTCTGAATATCGAATAATAAAAACAGTAATAAGAAAAAATTGTGCTTCCTCATTTATTTTACAAGCAAATCTTTTCCTGGGGGACAAATGCCACTGATTTTGGTGCAACTCCTAAAAAAATACTTAACAAATTGAGAGCTAAGCTATATTATGAGTATAAGCAAAAATAAAGTCAAAAGAATATTTAAATGAGAAAGATCTAAAGGTGAAAAGAAAGGAGTAATTTTGTGACACGAGTGTGAAGGTTTCTACACCTGCTCTTCTCTATGCAACTATCAAAAGCAAATCTCGGCCAGTGGTTGGCTGTCCTGCTATTACCTATTATAAAGAGTCTCAGTCCAAATTACACAGAGGTCTTTTTTCATTCACTAGTTTTGAAATGGTTTTCCCATGCTCTTTTTCTCGAAGAGCTATGACCTTACATTGTACAGAGAGTAAATTGAAGGGCAGTAAATTGATCCCTGGAATCTCCAAAACTCAACCACAGACTGGTGTCTGAAGCCAGCTTGTACCTCATTAAGACTAGCCTGTCTCTAAGGCCTGCACTATGATCTTTATTGCCTAGCGATTTAACTGATGCCCTTATTTATCAATTGGAATCTACCCAGAGACATCCTACACTTCAGAGACTCATTCCTTTATTTAAGGAACTCTTAGATTGAAACTCCTGTATGGAATCTGACTTAACTGTCCTCCCTTGGTGCATTCTGATAGAGTGAGTGACATCTAGGAGAGTCTGAACTAAGTGAGTGTCTAAACATGAAATAGTTTAATTTTTCTTCAATTACTCTTTCAAACATGTTTGGCCAAATCTCCTTCTCCTTGTCATATTTTATGTGTCATTTTTGGGTGGATCTCAGGCTTTCTGGTTTCTTTCAGTTATTAGAAAATCTAGCCTACTCTAATCCAATTCAAAGTTTCATGTCTAATCTACGCCTCATCTTCATTCCCTCAGAACTTGTGAGGATTCAGCCTGAGGGACTCGTGGAGGGGAAGAGTTATGGTCTGGTCTTTCCTTTCCTCCCTTTTCTCTCCTGGCTTCCTCTGGTGTGTTTATGAAAAGGAGTTAGAGAAGAGTTAAAAGTCTCCCCTTACCTGGGATTGATGGAGATTTTTCTTGACTCTTGAGGCTTCTCTGGTAAACACTAACCAGTCATCACTGCTCTCCCCATAATGGGCATCTAAATATTGTCTCTCACATGAGATTCACTGGTGAATCCTTTAGAAGGCCCACTAGCACCTCATCACTGCACTGAATGGGGTACAATCACCCTGCTCTGACTTTCTCTTCAGGACTCTTACAAATCTCCTTGACAACTCTGACATGTTTACCTGACTCCCAGGAAACTCAAGCGTCTTTGTCATGACAAAAGCGCTCTGCTCTCTCATAGGTCCAGAAGGGATGCCAGCAACTCAGGTGCATAACCAACTCATCCAACCCAGGGAAGAAGGTGTCTCATTTGGTTTGCAGGCGATTGTGAAAACTACTCTCTCCCTAGGCTGACAATTCCTTATTTCAACAAATCTCTCTCCAAGTTTCTTCAACTCTATAGGGTGGGGAAGGGATGGGATAGGGTGTGGGAAAGATGACTAGGAGTAGCAGAGCTAGTTTGGCCCAATTTCTAATGAATTCCAGAGAGGACCCTTGGCTCTCAATTGCTTATAGGTCCCTTACAAAGGTGGGATACTAATGATCTATTTAACCCCAGCTTTGAATGCAACTTCTAGGAGTACCAGATAAAATATAGGATGTGCAGTTAAATTTGAATTTCAGATAAATAAGGGGCAAATATTACAAGTGACATACTTACACTAAATAACTTTATACCTCGAAATTTAAATTTAACTAGGCATCCTGTATTCTAATTTACTAAATCTGGAAATCTTAGATGTAAACTGGCAATATAGAGCAGCAGGAAAATCTCAGACTGTATCTGATTACATTCCTAGCTGCTAGGCCCCTGTGCTAAGCATTTTACATAGTTTATAGTGTTATTTTGCTAGGCAGGTATTATTACCTCCTTTATATAAGGAAAACTATTGAAACTCAGAGAATATTAGTGAAATACCCCAAATCACTCATAAACTCACAAATGCTCAGGGCTAAAGGGAGAGTTTGGGTCTAGGTCAGCTGGCTCTAGCACCTGATCCTATCATGTACACTTTGTCACACTTCTCTGTTGTCCTTTCTTTCCTACCCTCAGACACAGGAATCCTACCCCCTGTCCTCTATATTGGATTCATAGCCACTGGTCACATTCCTCCTATTTGGGTTTTTTACTTCCACCATTGATACTGGGCTATAATGTGTTCTAACTTTTTTTGTGGGATTTAACCCTGATTAAGTGCAAGTGGATAATATGTATTATTTAGGAGCTAAAGTTTCTTTCTCATTTTTTTATCCTGGTGAGTTGATTAGTGGAGGCTTAAAGGAAGCTTGGAGGCCTCCTCTTCTTCTTTTTCCATTAAGCATAAAACAAGCCCATCAAGTGATGTTCTACTTCCCATCCTCTGATTCTCATTCATCAGAGTCTTCAGAGTAAGAGTGCCTTAAAGAAAAAGAGCTCTCAGAAAACTGAAGGAGATGTTTGTCCACCACACCTAGAAGTACCTCTGGATTCAGCTTGGTTTTCTTCTTGCCAAAAATCCCTGCCTTTGTGATGCCTCTTCTGTCAAAGATAATCTCCTCTTAAAGTGATAAGGGGAAACTTTAATCAGTAATACATTATTATTGCAATAGAGAAAAGAGTTCGGCATGACTGAACTCATCTTCAATTTGTACAGAGGTAATTGGGCATTTTAAAGGGAGAATGAGGGAATAGGGAGGGTGCGATTGGGGGTCATAGGGTCAGGGAAGTAAAAACATTATAAAAAGCAAGAAGTGATGTTGGTCTATGTGAAATTCATCTGAGTTTACTAACTGGTCTTATTGAAGTTAGGGTCCTACCCTTCCATACAGATTGAAACACAGGAGCCCTCTCTTCAGATGTTTGTTGGAACAAACAGCAAATTCTTTCAGAAGCCTTAAATTTTCTCCAGTAGGCACTTCAAGGTGGGTGAGGTCATCCTAGAATAGTGGCTTGAACTGTTAGAAACTATGTTAGTGTTTTTTCAAGTCTTTATAAGCCAAGATAGAGGCCTACTTGAGAAAAGAGCTCAGCAGAGCCTGGTTAGAGTTTGGTCAAGGACAGAATCTTTGTCACATTTGAACTTGAGGAGAAGGAGGAATGACTCTGTCTCATGCTTTCTAACTTCTCTATGCAGCTAGTTGATTCACTGAGTTAAATTCCTAAATCTAGCCTATTTAGCATTTGTACAGTGGTTCTTCTTGCTTTCCTTCCCTGCTCACTCTCTCTGCTTCCCAGGAATACCTCTTGAGAAGGATTGGGTAAGTGAATAGTGCATGGGCCTATGATATGAGTGATGGAGAAATAATAAAAGCAGAGTTTAAAATGTTAGCAGACAAACACAAACAATGATTGAAAATGAACTTAATGTAATAAGGAAACATGTAAGAACAATGTAGCAAAAAAAAAAAGCAAATGAATGAAGAAGAAAGGAGATTTATAGCAAAATTTAATAAAGTCAGATCCACTAAAGATTTACATCTATTACCTATTTTAAACCAGTGTCCAAGTATAATTGAATATGTACTATATAATTTATTGGTATTCTCACTAGTTTCTCTTAAGTTGTCTGAAGACAGTTTTGTGGAAAGACACACTGTCTTCTGATGAGTATGTGATGGGTCAGTGCTTCTAGGTGTAATGTAGAGGTTGACTATTGATTAACACATTATTTATGAGACCATTTTTAAAGGAGGCATAAAATATATTGCAACATGGCAGATAATACATTATAATATGCTGGACATTATGAGAGTGATGCTTAGTTCTAACTTACTATTAGAAAAACAGGTGATGTGTCTTAAATCTTTGAGGCAGTTTAAGGTAACAATGAAATGTCCTTTATTTTTTAATTTTGGAGTTAAATATACCTACAAGGTGCTAGAAAGTCATACCAGCTTTATGATATTGGTCAATTCACCCTTTTAAATCTTGGTTTCCTCAAGAAAAAGCAGAAATAATAAGTTTCTATCTAAGTAGTAAAAATCAAGTGAGATATGCATATAACACATAAAACAGTGGTTTGCACACTGCAGTAGCTCAATGATAGTATATCATGACCATGATCATGATCATTATCGTGATTATTGTTAACGATGGGACATTTGGGTTTTGGGTATTTTGGGTATGTCCTTCCTAATAAGACAACACTACTGCAGTCAGCATTATTATTTATGTGATTTTTCAAGATAACACTAGCATGTGAGTCATAAAAGTGGGGTTTGGAGTCAAACAAGAAGTTGATGAGGAGTGAGAGTGTCTGAATTTTCATTCTGGCTTATTGTCCTTTGTTCTGTGACTTAGGAAAGTAATTTTATCTTCCTTATCTAAAAATTCAAATCTGTAAAATGAAACATTTGGAGGAAGTAATTGCAGAAATCTGCTGTACTCTAAAACTTTTATTTTATCTATGTTTAGCTATAGTCAGAACCAACTGCAGAGTAAACTTCCTTCAGAGTTAAGAATAGTCAATACATAGATGAAAAATTCTACTATCCATGTCTTTAGCTTTTCCCAGTTCATTATCTGAAGTCTTTTTAGTTAGGGTAGAGAAAAAAGTCTAAAATGATAATTTCATTACTCTATATTTTTAATAAAAATAACTTTTATTATAAAAGTAACATCTGTCTATTGTAGAGGAATCTATCAAAAAAGAGTGAAAATCTCCAGTTACATATTCTCCCTCTACAAACTCCCTCCCACTTCTCCCAGGGATAAACATTCTTGACATTAAAGTATGAATCTTCTAGGAATTTAAAATGCATATATAGATATAGTTATAGAATATAAAACTATATAATATTTGCTATTTTTCATTTAACAGTTTTTTTCTGGACATTTAATGGAATCATACTGCATGATTATATCATCATTTTTAACAGCTGCATAGTATTCTTTTGCAAAAATATATCAACTTATTTATCTAATCTGAAACAACGAACATTTAATATTGTTTGCATACCTCAGTCTAAATAGCAACACTTTGGATATTCATTACTTATTTGTGCAAAAATATACATTTGATAAATTTTCAGAGATTACATTTCTGGTTAAAACAATATGCACATTTCAATTTTATATATATATTATCAGATAACTCAGATTTTGTGTGTGTTTACATATATGTATTTCTATTTATGTATTAAAATGTTTATTTCTGCAAACTCAGCATTAAGTATTAGTATCCTTTTAAGTCTGGGCCAAGATAAAGAAAAAAAGCTACATGACTGGTCTTTTAATTTATTTCAATTAATTGATTAATTAATTAATTAATTTACTCACTAGTGAAGTTGGATATAACTCAGTGTGTTATATTAGCCATAATGGGGTATTTATCCCTTTCTTAAAAGCTGTGTAAGAGCTCATTTTTTTTCATAAGTGTATTGACTACCAGTTGTATATATCATAAACATTTTTTCTTAGTTTTCTTTTAGTTTAGGTGAAGTTGAAGGATTTTATATATTAAATCTAGCAGCTTTTCCTTTTATGGCTTCTAATTTCAATGTCTTGTTTAGAAACTTCTTCCCTAGTCAAAGATCATAAAATTGTTCATCAAAATCTTACTAGGGACCATATTACATTAAAATTTTTAATTCACATGGAATTTATTGTGGTTTCTATAAAATGTTTGAAACTATTTTTAATGATTTTATGTAGACTACTTGTGTTCTATAGTTATGCACACATGTTGGAGGGGATGTAAATCATTTAAAAACCAGTAATGAGATACAGTGACCAGTATTTCAAATGCCCACCTGCCTCGCCGGTGGCCTCAGCTGCCCATAACACATCACAAGGGGGAGCCTTTGTGCTTCAGTAAATACATCAGTGCTTCCCAGGCCATTCCTTTCATTTGTAGCTTTTTGTCCAACCTCGGTTTGTTTCTTTCTTGATCATACAAAAAGTGGTGTGTTGAAGTGGTCAGGAATAAAAAAATAACTGAAAAGATTAAAAATTGAGCTAACAAGGCAAAATCCTAAATATTACTAAATCCAATTGAAATATTTTCCTCTCTGCAAAGGAAAGAGATTTAAAATTATTTTCATTATTCTCTGGTTTCCCAAACAATTATTGAATATATTTCCATAATAGTGGAATTCAGATCCATATTTAAAGTTGAGAGCTTGAAAGAAAAGTACATTAAGGTGCCATAAGTTGTCATGCAAGCCTGTGTGTGTTGAAGAACACATGATGGGTACGAGCAAAGATTTCTCCTCAGCCCAACTTACTTATCAACAAGTCATATTCAATTAATTACACGTACATGGATTTACCCCCCGCTTCTTTATAGTATCCTTTTGCAGGACTCTTATCTACACATTTTGGGATCTAAAGTGAATAGAAAGGGTGATCCTGTTTGTGGCTAATCATCAATAAATTAATATTTTTCTAATTTCTTGGTAAAATGCAAAAATCTATAGAACTGTATCTTGAGTGGAAGCCACTTGCACTATGCCTGTTGTTTGTACTGAGCCATCTAGAATGAGAAATGGGTGCTGTCAGACAGTCTCTTTCCCTGGAGGTGAAGCATATTCTTTTATGAATATTTGGATGATAGGGAGAGTATAAATGGGAGATTCTCTTAAAAGAGGATACAAAGGCTCCCAACTACTCTTAGAGCACATATCCAAAGCTAAACATATGGCCTTGTCATCACAATTTCCCACATTCCCTTTCTTGTGGTTTTAACCTCTTACTTTTATTTATTACCAGAAGGCCTTATCTCTCTAGCCTGCTGCTACAGACTGCTAGGCCATGGTGTAGTGAAAGCACAAAGTAATGAAACAGGATGATCATAAAATAGAAGGCAAATGGCCACAGCTCTGTCTATGTTACAGCTGCTCAGGTTCTATAACCTGAGCCAAACCATGCTAAAGAGACATAATGTTGCACAGTGCTAATCACACCAACATTTCTGTTACCTTTGGTATCACCAGAATACTCTAGACTTAGTGAATGTCAAGCCTTTCACAAACTTCTTGGAAAAGCGTCAGCTGAAGGAAGCGGGGAAAGACAGCCAGAGGACCTCGAATGCTAAGATGCCATTTAAAGGGCAAATAACAGCTCAAGTGAAGAAATGCCATACAAAATATTTGGTGGGCTCAAGGTAGAGGACAGTAAAGAGGAAAAGCAATGAATACTGCTTGGCGATAGGTTTTTTGTTTTGTTTTGTTTTTTAATCACTTTTTTCTTCCCTGTGGAGCCCTTAGCAAATTTATCAAACCAGAGCCCTGTGATGAATGACTGACAGGAGGTTGACTGCGGCAAGTTGGATGACAATTAAATTAGTACCTTCCAAAAGCAAGGCCAGTTTTGGCTCAACCCTGTGAGTTGTAGTTAGTGTGAAAGCGTCTCAGGGAGATCTGTGTCTTTCTTCTTTCCCCGAGCAGAGCAGAGCAGGAGCGAGAAAGAGGAATTTGACTCAAAAGCCCAGATGCCATATACAACCATCTCCAGAAATTTCACATCTTTATAACACAGCTTTAAGATTTCTATAACAATAAGATACTTTTTATTCTTAGGTGGAAAATAATTTTTAAATGATAATGATAATATGGTGTTTGTAAAGGATAAATAACTGAGAACTCCAATACATGATTGATACTGCATTTTGTTTCTTTTTTGTGTGTTTATTTTAATTTAATTTTATTTATTTTTATTTTTATTTTATTATGGCGACACATGTTAATGAAATCCAGTAAGTTTCTGGTGTATAATTTAGCAGTAAGGCATAAGCATATATTACATTGTCTGTTCCACTGACCATAGTTAGATTTCTTTCTGTTCCCACTTATTTAACCCCTTTTAACTCATCTATCTCCTTCCACCCACTGCCCCCTAGCCTCCGATTGATACTGCATTTTGAAGGACAATTTCCCAACCTCTGTTATAATCAAAATGTATTAAACCCTTTCACCTAGCATTCTACATCTAGGAATTTATTGTATTAGAAACACTAATATAAATGAATAAAGTGATATGTACAGATTGTTGCAGCATTAATTATAATAGTAAAAATAAAATAATCCAAATGTCTTTTAAGATATAAATAACTAAATTAAAAATAAAAATGCTATGTAGTCATTAAAAAGAAAAAGGTAGAACTATATACACTTCAGTTGCTGGAATCTGTCCCTTACTACTGTGTGAACTTGAGTAGATTATATCTCTGTGCCTCAGTTTTCTCATCTGTATAATAGTCATAATAATAGTATTTACTTCAAAGGGTTTCATGAGAAGCCAATAGATAAACATTGTCAAAATTTTAAAACACTCTCGCTGGACATGTATTGAGTATAGATACTCAATAAATGTTACCTCTTTACAGTTATGTTTATATATATTTTTTGTATTTTCATGGGAAATGCGCAAGACAAAATAAAAAATTACAAGTATAGATAAAACTATCCTACCAAGTTAAAAATAGTAAAGTAATATTATACTGATGACTCTTTTTGTCCGTGGGACTGAGTTATGATGGGCATTCATATTTTACCCAACATATTTCTAAAATGTTTGAATTCTATTACTGTTATTTTTTACAAACAGCTTTGTGGCATGCGGTGAATAATCACTTCAACTCCTCCTTCTTCTGGGCTCTCAGAAGGAGCTACTATGTTTCCAAAGTTGTTAGTAGAGTTTGAGGTCAAAGGGTAATGAAAATAAAGCAGTGTCTCTCAAATTATCTACAGCGAAGGACCAGAATTTTTTTTAGCAGACAATTTTTTTAGAGCAGTTTCAGGTTCATAGCAAAACTGAATGAAAAGTACAGAGATTTCTCACGTACTCTCTGACTCCACATATGTACAAACTTTCCCACTAAAAACAACCCGCTCCACAGTGGTACATTTGTTACAATTGATAAACCTACATTGACACATCATTCATTATCACCCAAAGTCCACAGTTTATGTTAGGGTTCACTCTTGGTGTTGTACTTTCTATGCTTTTCACAAATACATAATAACATGTATCCACCATTATAGTATCATATAGAATAGTTTCATTGACCTAAAAATTCTTTATATTCCACCTGTTCATCCCTCCCTACCCCTAACCTCAGGCAACCGTTGGTCATTTTACTGTCTCCAAGTTTTCCTTTACCAAAATGTCATATAGTTGGAATCATACAGTATGATTGACTTCTTATACTTATTAATATGCATTGAAGTTTCTTTCATGTCTTTTCATGGCTCAATAGCTCTTTTTTTTTTAGCACTGAATAATATTTAATTATCTGGATGTACCATAATTTTTATATTCATTCATGTACTGAAGGACATCTTGGTTTCTTCCAACTTTTAGCAATAAATATCTCCCAAAATTTAGTTATAACATTTGTGTGCAGGTTTTTGTATGGACGTTTTCGACTCATCTTTTTTTTTTTTTCCAATATTCCAATTTATCACAGACCAGTACTTTTGAAAAATAAAATGAAAGCGAATTATTGGCATGAGATAAAAGCAAATAGATACAAAATACAAATCCTAAATTATTACTAGATTCAATAAACTTATTCTTACTCTTAAGTTCTGTATTTACTTGATCTCGGACCAGAAATAGATTATGGATCGGCTCCAGTCCACACACCTTACTTTGAGCAGCATTTATATAAGGGAATTCCATGTAGATGAAGGAAGGAAGGTCAGGATATCCTCTCCTTTCATATTGAAAACTAATACTTAGCCTTGGGGAATCAGCGTTTAGCCTTCTCTCACTCACGCCTTCTGTCTGGTTTAGCTGCCCCTTCTTTGATTTAGAAGTCCTGATGCAGTGCTCGCTGGTTGTGTGGGTTCCGGCTGCCTGTCAGCCTGTCGTGTGCTGCCTGGTAGCAAACACCAGCACCATGACACCTGCACAAGGCCAGGGACATAGAAGTAATTCAATTGAAGTGAATTAAATGCATAAATAAGAAAACAGGTTTACCCTAAAAAAGAAGTGGTGATCTTTGTCACGGCAGATTCAGTCAATCAAATAACCTTTAAGTGTGAGGTAAAATTGTATTATTATTTTGTACACCGTAATGTGCATTTAACTTTACCTTTGGTCAGCTTATGACTCTAGTTTAGTGTGGAGGTTCATTTTTCATCCATGAAATTTTCTCTCATTATTTTTATTTTAGCTAGGAATTATCTTTCTGATATGCTCTGATGCTAGAATAGGTATTTTTCCCAAACAACAATATAAGTAGTTAGCAAAGAAGTGACAAAGTCTCATGTAATTAGAAATGCTAGGGCTGTATTCCTTTTGATATAATTTTCTGGTGTAGACTTTGTGTGGTAAAAATGTCCAAAGCTTCCATTGCCTTTATGGTTGATGCCAGGTGCTATAAATAAAAGAATTCACGTGATGATCCATACTAATGCTTAAGCGATCAGAGGCTCTACCATGAAGAGAACCATCCTGTATATTCTGTTGGACACATTTCTGGACAGAGGTTAGATACTTCAGAACACAGATTCACATTAAGGTTAACTAAGTTGCTTATTTCTGTTTCCTATGTTGTTTTAGTATTTGGCTTTGTCGTGACTGTTCAAACCTTTGCCTCCTTCATCACATTTTCAGTCATTTCTCCTACCTTAGTCTATGCCCTCAGTACTGATTTTTTGAAACAATCACATGCAGCTCTTGCTTTCTCTCTTTTCTTCCTTAAAATATTTTTTAATGCATGCCTTTAGTCTATGTAGTCTTTTAAAGTTCTACCTTGACCTCTTAGGCATCACCCACTTCTTTTCTCTGTCTTCTTTCTTGACATACCTAGAGATTTATATTGATTTGTGCTTCCTACCTGAGATCCTCTTCTTCTTTAATGTCTATGAAATTACATTGCTCCAATTTTCTCTGTTTTCTAATTTTCTTCTCTGAGTTTTGCTGATCCTATCTTATTGGGTAGTGCTTTCAACTAAGGTAGCAACATAGAAGAGGAAGAGATGGAAATAATTGGATCTGAATAAGATTTGGATGCAGAGTTAACAGGAGTCGCTAATGAATTTGATGAGGGGATGAGTGAAAGAGAGGAATCAAAAATGAATTCTAAGTTTTTAGTTTTAGCAACTGAATAAATGATAGTGTTGTTTACCGAGAAAGCAGGAGGACAAATGGGAGAAGTTAATAACTAAGAACTATTTTTAGGTGACATTAAGTTTGAGATGCTTGATGGACATTAAGTCCAGGGGAGGGTTCACGTGAGAGATATATATTTAAGAGTCATAATTGTGCAATGATATTGATGTTTTTTCATTGGATAAGATAACCTGTGGACATGGTTCTCAAAATTTGGCATGCGTCAGAATCACATACAGGGCTGGTTTATTAAAATATAGATTGCTGGCCCTACCCACAGAGTTTCTGGTTCAGTAGCATTGGGTTGGGGCCCAATAATTTTCATTTTTAATTTCCCTAGGTGATGCTAGGACTACTTGTCCCAGGACCACGCTTGAGTATCACTGTTGAGGAGAAAGGATATGGTCAAAGAAAAAAAGAGAAGAGGTGCTGATAAATGAGGCCTAGACTAGACAGCATTTAGAGATTCTATAGGGGAATTTGAGAAGGCCCAAATCTGCATGTCAGTTGTCCATAAAATGGTTGGAATGGAATTTTCCAAATTTAGCTCAGATTACTCAGGATCTCTGCGCCAGATAGCACATAAAAGAGGGTTATCAGCTAATTCTTATCAATTAAGAACTGCTCTGAAGCATAAACTCTCTGAGAGCAGGACCCATAAGCTTATTTGTTTAATGGACAGATGACATACATATTTGGGCCTGTAATCAGAACCAGCATCTGAGTAGCACCAGAGTAGGTGAATGAATGTCAGTGTGTGGTGGGTATGAAAGAGTAAACCTATCATTTTTTTTTCATAATTCAGTTATCTTGTTAAAGAGGCCATTTGTGAAAGAAAACTATCATAAAAGGAAAGATTCACCAAAGACATTACAGACTTATTTTTTTCCAATAGTTTACCAAATTGATACACATGGTCAGCGAGTTAAATGTGCTAACAACCTACAAATTAACTGAAGTAACTAAAGGGTAAATTATAATTCAGTGATTGCAGACATTTGTGAGTGTTTTTTTTTTTTTTAAAGTTCTTGCCACTTGAAGGTTCAAGTAGGGTGCAGATACAGAAAAGGAAGTTACTGAAAAAATTAACAGAGGCTCGACAAAATATATTCTGGGATTAAGCGAGATTAAATGGGATAATATCCAGAAAAACACTTTATAAACTATAAAGCATTATATAAATATTTATTATTAGAAAGTATTAAGGAAAAAAATCATTGTATGATTCTTTATTATTTGCATGACTCTGAAGCAATTAGAAGCAATACTTTCGGCTAGTTGAAGTGATACCTTTTTGATGTAGAGAACATACATACAGTGAATAGAAATTGACATGATTGTCACTGATTTTATTGCTCTGTAAATACTAACAAAATTTTTGCCATACTGGTAAACCAGCTAGTCCATCAAACAAATCTAACAGGTGCTGTAAAGGATTTTGTTACAATGGAAACAGACACTGTGTTTCTGTTTTTTAATATCTTACAATTTTAGGAGAGAAAACAGAAACGAAGACCACAAACTAGTTATCAGAAACATATTTACTAACAATTACATAGCCAGCTCTGTCTATAGAAAATGATGCCTTTAATTTTGTAAAAATAGTCCTTCAGTCTCCTCATCACTACTTGTGGCTTCCCCAGTCCCAATACTGCCTGAATGTGACTGTATTCGGCTCACAATCCCTCTATGATGTCAGATTCCTTATCAACCTCTTTTCTTATCCACACAGATTATGATGTCCACCCTGAGGCTGCTGCCATTCAATCTTAATGTTTTGCTCCTCTGAGTACTTATAGTTGTATGTTGCAGTGATTTTAGAAGGAATTAGCTTATTAGAGTTTGGGGGCAATAAAAGATCATGTTGGAGATTGGTAAAATAGAGGGGATTTTTTTGGTATTTGTGTGTTTTCTTTTTTTCTTTTTTGTCTTGTTTTTTACTTACTGTTATTACCCAGTTTATTAAAGTTATCATTTAAAATTTAATCATTTCTTAAATAAAGTAATTATCTCTAATTTTCTATTTGTGCATAAGCATAAAATATTAAGTGGCAGGTTGTTGAATGCAGGTTAAATTTTAAATGCTGATATTACCTAATTTTGATCATTTTGCTTCCGGTGTGTGTTTTTTAATATGCTCATAATTACATTGATTTGCTGAGCTGGCTTCCCCTCTGCTTTCTGTTAAAGAGTATGGCAAATGAGTTTTAAATCTTGTTAAATTTACAGAATTTTCTTTCTCTCTAGGCTCTTTATTCCAAAATAATCCCCTTTCTTTTTCCTAACTCATCTATGGTCCCTAGTTAATTGTTACGCCAAATGAAAAGTGACTTTTTTTTCAAGTTAAAAGTGGAAAATTTACCCCATTGGTGTTATGGCTGTGAAGAACTGGGTGTTTTAAACATTTTTTGAGGGCACAAGAGAAGTCTGTGTTCTTCACATTGAGAGTGGAGGGACTTGCCAATTGAAATGGGTGTGATTGATCTGCTTAAAACAAAAAACACATTTTCTGACAAAGTGTTAATAAACTCTCTCCAGCAGTTGTAGGTTCCTTTCAGGATCTTACCGGTTGTTTTTGAAGTAATGAAATTTACAGAGAACTATTATAAGGTTCTAATTGAATTTCACAGAAGTAGTCCTAGTGTGACCCAAAAGGGAAGAAAAAAAAACAGCCCACAAAACCCCACACTGAGAAGCAACTCTCTGCAGAATCATTGATTAAGAACACGAAGTAGAAAGAGAGGCCCAATTCCCAAATAATTAGCCCTGGTTAATGAATACTTTTAAGATATAGCAAGTTGATGCTGATAACTTCTCTGGGACATAGGGAGTTGATGAAAAAGATTGGTGGCTGTAAAAGAAGTGTTTATTAAAACACCTTTTAAATAGCTGTGGGATATAATAAAAAGCCATCTTTAAAGGAACTTATTAAAATAAGGCCTAGATGGAATCTATGATTTTACCTGCAGCTTTCACAAAACTTTCTCGGCTTTTGCGAAAGCTTTTACACACTTCGTGGAAACCCTAACAGGTGTTATGTGCTCTCTCCATTTTGGTGGGCTACATAAAAAGAGGTTTATGACACATACACTAGCAGGAAGGTTTCCACATTTAAGCAAATACTGATGCATTTAAAACATTTTCTTTAAAAAAATAGCCAGTGACCACAAGTGGACACATAAATACTTTGTCCTTACTTCATTAAATATATAAATGTCAAATTGCTAAGTTGCACACCTGAAACTAATATAATGTTGTATGTCATCTATGATAACAAAAAAAATACCTTATTCTGTGGATAATAAAATAATTTTACCTGTGAATTTATTAGTTCATAGAAAGCTTTCCTTTGTCCTCGATCTTTGCAATAATCCAATAGGGTATGGAAGGAAGGTAATGAGGTCTTTAATTTTCATGTGGGAAACAGGCTTGCACGAGGTCACACAACTTATACAAGTCACACCATATATAAGTGGGAAAGTAGGGATAAAAACTCAGTATTTTAACTATAAGGTCAATAGTTACCTATTACCGTATAGAACTGTCATGAGGGTCAAATAAAATAATGTACATAGCCCTTAGGCCAGGTCCCCTCACTTGCTAAGTGCTCAGCATATGTTAGCTGTTGCTGTTATTCCTGTTGTTTTCTGTCACTGACTCTTTGCATATGAAGAACACTTCAAATATCTACATGTTTAATTGATAAGTTGTATTGTTAGTAATGCTCTGTTTAGGCAATATAAGCAGTAATAGTAGTTTGGGGTCCTTAGTAAAAAAATAGAAATAACCAACCTCCTTTCCCATTAAACCACTAATTAAGATATAACCAAAAATAAAGGCACATTTCAGTGGCTCTGTTAGCTCAAAATTATTTGAATAGAGGATATTCTGTATACTTCTGCCAGTGCCACCTCAAAATCTTCAAACATGTGATTCCCCTCAGGTCCTTCTTCTCTTTTGTATCTGCCATGGGTCAAAGGTTACCGTGAGTTCGAGGGCTTTGGGAGGTGTACAGCTTGGTCCTCTCAGTATTATGGGATGAAGTAGCTGCTGAGTGGTCATGGGTTGTTGTCTCCCAGATGGTGTCAATGACTGCTCATACTCTGTGTGCTATTTGCTGTATGTATCATCGTCCAGAGTTCTGAGTCCTGGGGAAGAGGCTATTATTTCTTTTGAGTCCCTGAACTTTCAGATAAAGCGTGGACTGAACAGCCATTCTGCAACAGTAACTGGTATGGATTACAGCGCTAAGCTGCTGCCTGCAAGTTCTAACATGTACCTGTTCTTTCCCTTCCCGAGAGACGGAGGCATAGGAGAGTCAGCTTACACTACTTACAGATCACAGGGGACTCCTAAAAATAAGTCTCATTACTAAAATTAATTAAGATATGACCAAAAATAAAGGCGCTAATTTCCTATTTTTATATTATGTTATAAATGGCAATGAATCTACTATTGTCGACCATCATTCTTAATGACAACAGTGAACTAGTGACCCGGTTTGCTATTTTGTTCCCAAGTGTGTAACTTTAATTTGAACATCAAAATTCTGATGATAGGGCCTGCGGGGTAGAGACGAGCTGCTTCCAGAGCTCTGGAATGCTCAAAGGGAAGATCAGGAGAAAAGGTCAAGGGGCCTCCTTTGGAATGTGCAATCAGAGCGACCTAGCCCTCTGTCCTTATCCACACAAACAGAGGGGGAAAAGGGAGTACAGGCATTCAGGTTCGTCCTCCTTGATTTTATAAAATTATACTGCCTCCACTACATGACCTCAAAATGAAATCCAAGCTTTCCCCAGACAGCAGAGACAGAACAGAAAAAACTTGTAGCTTCAGGCCTATCAACTCAAGATAGGATGAAAAAAGGAAAGTGTTTGGCATTTTTTATTTTATTTTATTTTTTTATTATTATTACTATTATTATTATTATTATTATTATTTTTACAGAAACAAGCATTACCTGAGTGGGAAAGACAACTTTTTAAAAGTCATTTGATTGTTCTAAGTCTCAGCATATGTTTCCTGTTTTAAAATATATTACTGGAATATGTTTTGTTGAAAATAGTAAATGAGGAGATCTAGTCAAAAGCAGAATTTAACGTGTAAGCTGAGGAGCTTACACTGGTGAGTGATTTTCTTCGAACAAAATTAGTATTTCTGTTTCCTAGTTAGAGGAGTAGAAATCATTTTTAGTTCTTCTCATACTTTAAAACATATTTTCCAACTCCATGAATGGATTCAAGTTTCAGAGGCGTTATGTGATCATGGAGCTGGTGTAAATAGTAGGAATTTCCATATCTATTGGTTGTTGAAGTGGTTCAGCCATTGTGATGCTGGGAAAGTCACCCTGGCTCTGAAGTGTTTTCATAAAGATTTGATCCTCATCAAACATCTTTAATGAAAATCTTTCCCAAATCATCACATATCATCCAGGAGTATGTATTTAGTGTCCATTTGCAAATGAATCTATGCTGGATAGTTTTCAAATAGGTTGAGCAGCTGTTGTCTATACTGCCTGCTGGAAATTTACAGTAAATAAGAGCCTGGGGACAGAAGAAAAACAGCCCCAAATGATTTTTATGCAAAGACAAATGATATCTTAATTGGCAGCCTTATGATTGGATCTGAAATGCTGCGGCCTTTTAATTTTAAATGGCAAATGCAGACTCAGGTGTTGCAGACACACTAATAAAAAGACAATCTTGCATCCTCAGATAAATGCTTGGGAGCCCCTCACCTGGCTGTCATTTCAAGCAGGGCAGGAAACCAAAAGAGACCATGAAGGCTGAGCATTCCAGTGCCTTGCAGGGTGTTATTCTCATTAGATGTGGTGTGGATACCATCACATGCTAAGCATTGCTAAGTAAAGATTATAGCCATAGGGATGATGAATTGATGAAAGCGGGCTCTGAATCAGAAGACGTGGACCTCAAGTGACAATAGAATAAGTTGTACTCATCACCTCCCAACTTGGCTACCTAGGTGGAAAATGTGACCTTGGTAGTAGCTAAGTATGGCACAATCCAAGTTTTGTAGGATATGAGCTCTCTCATTTTTAGGGTCATACTTATGAAAAGGAATCTTAAATATACTGCTTCTAAAAAATTTAAAAAATAGATGAACATGTGAAATCATCATAGGGTCCTTTCCAAGCTTTGGATAGGATAGGAGCAAGGAAAGAACACAAATTAAACTTCATTTTCTTTGAGGTAAAGCTCGCTCTGCTTCTAGCACACGTGGGAGGGTTAAGGTATGGAGATGATTTCTCTACTCATCAGTGGTGTAAGTCCCAGGTTAATCTGTTGATTCATTCACTTACGTGTAACCTGTAATGTTATAACATGTCTGCAATCATGCCCAAGGCATTGATGTAGATTCAGGATGGGCTGCGAGTGTCCTCACTCACAGTTTGGCTGATTAGTGCTATGGTATCTTCTGCAGGATAAAACAAAATAAAACAAATGTTAGATGAGAAGTAAAATCCAAAATGTCTATTTACTTAAGTTTTGAAAATATACGGCAAAACAGGAAAAATGCTCTTGAGTATTTGGATATGAGAACATTAGAAACAGCCGTAATTGAGTGTCTGAAACTTTCAAAAAAAGACAGGGATACAAGGATTTGAATAGCCATTTAAATCATTGGACTTTAATAATAAAACTATTTGCAGTAAAATGTATCTAATACATTGTAGTTCACATTCAGGATTGCAATTCTAGACTAGCTCCTGTGAAATAAAGATGAATTCTACTGGATTATAGCTGATGAGATAAATCATTACTTTAGCATACAGGTTATGAGTCTTGAAGAACAGGCTAGCTTTTAATTTATTTGTTTTCTTAGAATAATCCTTTCAATAACAATAGTGGAAAAGAAATAAAGTGCTTAGGAAAAAAATTGTTATATATCCCTCATTTTATATCAATTTCCTATAGACCATGATCAGCTCTCTGTAATAGCTAGGATAAAAGTAAATTATAGCTTTTCCAAATTCTCAGTTGCTATTTTTAAGAGATTGGAATAGGTATGGCCCAGTTTAGAACTCAAAGATAGTTCTTACTTATGTATAGACTTCCTTACCAAAAACAATGGTCTAACGATATTATAATAATTATGATGGCAAATATTTATGAGACGAGTATAATAGGCCTGTGAAATGAGTATAGTATTTTGTGCCCTGACCAGATTCCTTTAAGAGGCTGGTATACCCATCCCCAGATGTTGTGGGTATTGGCTGCTCACAGCTCATAGCTGCACTTTTCTGGAGGTTGGCTCTTCGCTGATAACAGCCAACTTGCCTGAAATGGCTTGGGAGGCCCATGGCTCAATAACTAGCTGGTACAGGAGGGTGACAGCCAGGCAGCCTTCTTGCCTCTGGTTGACACAACCTGTGAGGTTCAATTTATGCTCCTAAACTCCCAGTGGGATCGGCCTGAGATTAGACTGCTCTTGAAGCCACATCATTGTTCAGCTCCTTCCCTGCCCTGCCTGCTTCCTTTAGTTCTCAAAAACACTACCTCAATAGATTACTTGCCCAAGAACACTCATTGTAACTCTGCTTCTAGGGAATCTGACTGGAGACAAACTATAGCAGAGTCAGACCACATCGAGTACTTTGTATCCACTCAGGTCTGATGCATGCAGTGACTTAAGGTAGGAGAAAGATAAAAATATGGAGTATAATTCTATAATTTCAGTATTTACTATGGCCGACCAGCAAACAATAAAGTGAACTTTTAAATTAAGAATGGAATAATTTTCCATAGTTCTTGGCATCAAACCAGCACAATGCCCTTCTCCTAAGAAGTAAATTTTGCTTGTCACTTTGAAACCAAGCTGTGCATTCTGGCATGGCTTGACATTTGCCCCCTGGTCAGGGTCAGGCATTCTGTGATACAGACAGCCAATTTCAAGCATTGCTGGAACCAAAAAATGAGCCATTCGTATGACAACAGAAGCCTTAGAAAAGGCAGGTGATGCAGGATGCTTGGGCTTCTCTTGGCAATTCTGCAGTAGGGCCAAAGCCAGATGCCAAGCTGTTTATCCGTCTGCTGTTGACTCCACTCTGAATTAGCTAAACAGGGCATAACACCTGTTGATTTAGAAATGATTTTGAAATGAATAAATGATCTTTTATGGAGGCCAGACATATAGTCATAATACCAAGATCACTGATATTAATATTATGTTTTTGGTATTCAAATGATCTTTCTCAATATCTGCATAACAGCAGGCATAGGCTTGGCAATTGTGAATCATACCCTAAAAGGCCATTTTGGAGGCAAGTTTTGGAAGACCTTGCCTTGAGGTAGCAGATGTTTTGAAAAGATAGTCAATTTGACTCCCTGTACCCCTACCCCATTTCATGTTTGAAAATGAAATGACTCAATGAGTTAGGCTAGTGTGTCTGGAATGTTTAGTGCCAGCAGAGATGCAGGAGATAAGGCCAGGTAGAAATGAGTCAGGATAATGAAGGATTCCATAAGTGTTTTGGACCATATTCTAAAGTGATAGAGGAACTATTCAAGGATTTAAGCATGGAAGCTATGATTACATTAGCATTTTAGTTGAGTAAATTTTCAGGTAAACATTATCTCATTAGAATCTCAAAATAGTTCTAATGTAAGGAAAGTTTGACATTATTCACTCCATTTTCAACATGAGGAAACTGAGACTTAGGGACATTTCAGTCACTTATCTAAAGTCACACAGCTATTTGGTGAAGACTGAGCCTTCACTTCCGATTCCAAATCCCATGATGCAGGTTTCATGAGTGGCCACGATAAAAATTAAACAAAAGAGAAGTTTTAATCCAAGAGGACAGGATACATGTACATACTCAACTGACATGGACAAAACAGAAGTGTAGAATTATAAAGATTGGTCAAGGTAGAGATAAGAGTTAGAAATATTGAATTTTCCACCTATGGAAATTCTTACACAGAAGTATCCACATTGCTGTCACTGGGTGGGAAGAAAACCATGTATTCATTTTTTGCATTGGCATTTGTCACACCTAGCTACACGCTGACAATAGAATTTTTTCCTGAATATTAAGGAGAAACCTACATTATTCTGTAGAAACAAAAAGACAATATTTTACTTAATGTTTAGACTGCTTTTTCATGACTTACCCTCTATGTGAAATGTAAAGTTGACCACAAATGGTTAGAAAATTTTATTTTCAAACCAGTAGAATTCTGGTCCTTTGCCCTGTCTTTCCTAAGGTTACCACTACATAAAACATTTTGTCAGAGTCATGTGGTGGGGAGAGCTAGTGCCTGGGTTGGGAGAGATCAGACTCAAGCCAGGAGACTGTGAAAGAGCCCATTAAACTAGATACCTGGTATATGTGTGTGTGTGTGTGTATATGTGTGTGTGTGGGCGGGGTGTTTCTACTCCTGGGATATGCTCGGGGTGGGCAGGCAGGTGTTGTGTGGGGTTCTGACTCTAGAGTTTTCACTTAGAAGTAAGGTCCTTAGAATACACAGATGCTTATCCTTTTCACATTGTGCATGTATAAAGCTATGCAGCATTAGTGGGCCATGAGCCCATCCCTGGTGACCCACTGTGTGCCCTGCATTTTTACTGTTTCTTGGGAAAGAGAGCAACAACATCAGGAATCCACTGCTTCTGCGACTGCTACCTACTGACCACATCAGAGTAATTTGCTTTGCCTACTTTATAGAGAAATATTCAGTTCAGGTATATTGAAGATCATTCTTTGATTTGTTACCCTGACATAATGTGCAGTCTATCATAATATGTCACTCATTTTTAAATTAGTATGCTAGTGCTTGAAATCAGTCCTCATAGTATGAAATGTCAAAGGGAATGTACAGAACTATGTCCAATTTTATACCATTACAATAGAAATTGTAGAAGCAAAATTAAAAGTTATATTAAAAGCTATCTCTGAATAGTAGGTTTAAGGGAGCTTATATTTGCTTTGATATATTTTTCCTGAATTGTTAAAAATGTATAAAAAGAACATTTATCACTTATAATTTGAAAAATAAATATTATTTATTTTATCAAACCATTCAAGGGGAGTGATTATTTCTGTGAGACTTCCCAGCATTGTACTGCACATATTTTCTGATTCATAGTCTAGTACACTTTCCTTATAAATGATGTTCTTGATTTTTCTAGCATTCATATACAGCATGTTCCTTTTGTGTGCTATGTAATAAGATGCTTCTTTCCTTTATCTGGATCTAGAGTTTATTGTTCAAAAGTGACATTCAGATGGGGAGATAGGCAGTCATCCTGCCATCTTTGTCTCATAGGAAGAATGACTTTATTTTCTAGGATAGGTGGGAAACAAGAAATTAGCCCTCACAAATCATAAAAGTTAATAAAAATATAGGAAACAACCAAATATTTTTGAGTTAGTTTTCCAAATTAGTGTAAATTATATTATATACATAAAATCATCAAAATTTTATGCCAGTATTCAGAATAGTGATACGTAAGCTATAGAACAATATATAGACTTGTTTATAATGTACTTAATAGAAAAAAAGAGTGACTTAATTTTAATAAAGACTGAATTAGAGAGGTGGGATTATGAGTGATTTTTAGATCTGATTTTCAATATATTTATTTATTTATTTATTGAGGTAACATTGGTTTATAACATATAAGTTTCAGTGTTGGACATTATAATTCACACATTTGTACACTATGTTGTGCTCACCACCAAAGTTTAGTTTTCATTCGTTACCACAAAATTGGCTCCCTTTACCTGTTTCACTTTCCCTCCAACCCCTTTCTGTCTGATAACTTATCTGTTGTCTGCTTCTATGCATTTGATTTTGTGTGTTTTGTTTTTATTTGTTTTTTTTAATATTCTATGTATGAGCAAAATCGTATGATATTCGTCTTTTCCTGTATGACTTATTTTGCTTAGCATAACACTCTCAATGTTCATCCACATTGTCAAAAATGGCAGGATTTTGCCTTTCTATGGCTGAGTAGTATCCATTGAGTGTGTATGTGTACAATACCTTTTTAATCCATTCACTGATTGATACTTAAGTTGTTTTCTTATATTAGCTATTTTAAATAATACTGCAATGAACAGAGGTGCACATATATCTTCTTAAACTATATTTAATCTACATTAACTATTTAGGTTCGCTTTCTCAGAAGACAAGAAAATGAGATCTTTATGAATCTCAGTATATTTTTGGTATATCATTTAATTCTCAATGCAACATGAATGTATTCTTAACTAAAGCAAAGATTTAAAATATCCTTAACATCCAGTCTAAAAGATGCTCAAAAATTATTTTGAAATAAACTCCTACAAAACTGAGAGGTCATATTATAGATTTTATTTCAAATATTATTTAACAATAATTGGTTAATGGTAGCTAATACATTGCTAGGTTTCTATTGCATGGATCAGGAGTCCATACCACTTAGAAATATTCAGCCAACAGTGTGGCTGGAATCAGGTAGCAGTTGATGATCTCTGAATGTTTGAGTTATGATGCTCCATTTATTTCAAGCGATGTATGGAGGCCATACTCACTGTGCTGACATTAGGAGGCAGTATTACTGTGCTACCTCTTCTGGAGCATTGCAATGTAAGTGGAAGACATCCAAGTGTCACCAAAATATCTCTCTTAGGGGAATTTTATTATGTCCGTCCACTACTTTTGTAGTATCAACTTTCCCCTTTCTTTTTGGGAAAGTAATTTCATGTAGTTTAGTTTCTGCTGACTCTCTCCCCAGGCCAGAAGTGTGCACAAATGACAAAGGTTAATTAAGAGAATCTCTCTCCATCACCCCACCAGAGTGATACGTACCGAAATGGGCCCAAACCCCAGCTGTGCCAGAATCCTCTCAGAACCATTTCCAGTCAGTGCATGTCGAAGTAAGTTGTCCTTGGTTTTAAATGTAATTGAAGTAGAATTTTAGAAATAGAAATAATTTTTTACTTCTGTGATTCCTAATTTATCTCATTTGCAATGTAATATAGGTGTTTCCCTGAAATTTGAAAAATTGGCATAATTATTTATGTTGTTAGACTGTAAGAGAATATTTTCTCTCTTATCCAGGGAGTGAAAGAAATAATAGATTTCTCTTCAATTGAGTTAAAAATACAATGTAAGTAGTTATTCCTAATGATAGTTTCCTTGATATGAGAACAGACCTGAAAGAATTTCGAGGCCACATCCATTCCTGGTGACATATTTTCTACTCACTGGCCGTTTTACAAATGTCACTGGGCAAGTGCTAGAAGTGAACTTTCTGTGATTCAAAATGGCCACATTTTCCTCTCTCTTTAGCAAAGTGCCATTAGAATATCAGAAAGTTCCACCTAAGGAATCAAAATTCCAATGGCCAGTGTGCTCCACACATTGAACTGTGTAGATTACTCTACTTGTAAGTAAACTCGAAGTAGTTAGACATAGGAATGTTAATGTCCTGCTCTGTTAGGGACAGGACAATGCCTGCTTATTGGACATAAGAAAGTCCCTGATGCCTTTTCAGTGAGACTTTCAGTAACATTCAACATGAAAGATGTTCTTTTAATACAACAAAACAAAACAGAATTGGAAAAAAATACAGGGTTAAAAAAAGCCATTTTGAGCTCAAAATATAATTTTGCTAAGGGATATTATATCTGGAGAATTGACTTTTTACTTGGTCTTGCATCAATTACTTAGAAATGTGTTGGAGTTGTGCTGGTTGTTACACCTTTTGGACAAGCAGTTCCCACATATCCAGGGTCTTTAGCATAGCTGGTGGTAGGGTGGATGATAAGAAGGAATTGAAAATCCAAAGAGAGGATCTTTACTCCAATTCGGTGGTATCGTGGTCAGTGTGCACCTAGGAAGCTTGTAGTTCCTACTCTGCTGACACTTACTTTACACAACACATTATTGTATTCTTTATTCCTAAGACAGTAAACTGTTTTCTTCTCTATCAGTCACTCCAGCATTATCTTTGTGACAACAGTCCACCTGGGGGTAATTTCGTAACAGGACATTTAGCAGGAAGCACTTTCAGAAAGCATGAGTTTCCTTAGTCTCAAGAATTGTACCAATCTGTGCTGCAGACATCAGGAGCAGTCATGGAAAGGCTGAGAGATGTGATTAAGCAAAGTCTCTGAAGTGACTATGTTGATCTATTGCAAAAGGGGGGGAAAATTCTTCATAATTTAGTAAAGAAAACTTCAATCTAAGTCACTAATCTCACAGTGGATATGGGATGTGAACCAATGTGCAACAGTGGGGAAGGATTAAGGATAAAAAGGCGAGGCCAGAGGGAGAGTTGAGTGATATTTTCTTTATTAGATTTCACTGATTCCAAAATATACATTTTTTTTGGTATAATTTAATACTTCTGAAAATGGGATATAGTTTACAAACAAGGGCATGCCATCTTTAATTGGTGTTTTTTCATTCTAACAGAACAACAGAATAGTATGTCTTATAACCAGTGACATCTTGGAAATATTTAACTACCTACCTAATGAAACAGGCTTAGAGTAATAACAACTCCATGCTAACTTAAGATACAGCATCAAAGTTATATCTTACGTGAAATGTTTTGTAAACTGTATATAGCATATAGGCTGGAAGTTGAGTTATTTTCCAATAATCATTTCTATTCTTTCTCTAATGCCCAAATATAAAGATCCATTCTTGATATTGTTATTCCTCTCACTAGGTTGCATTCTCCAAGATGCCAGGGATTATGTTTGTTTAACTCACTATTGAAATTCCAGCAACGATTTTACTGAAGTTCTCCATTGCTAGGGGATCCTATTTAAATCATCTTTGATATAACACCAGTGATACTGTGTCTATGCTATAGCTCGTTTTCTTTGTGTAAACAATATTGATTTGATCACACTTTCCATAATTACTGTTAAAGCAAGCCATGTAAAAAATTTTGGCCGAGACATAGATTTAACATTATTTTCACAAAGTAGTTACCTTAAAATAAATAATAAGAACAAAATTTATTTTTCTAATTAATAATTGAAGGACAAACTATTAAGGAATGGAGGGAATATTATGCTATGTTAGATGCTATATAGCGATTTTATTACAATAAAGATGTTTGAAAATTTTAGTGAATTAAATGACATAGTCATCTAATGACCAAAAATATATCTTTCTAAATAATCATAACTTTTATCTGTTAAATGTATGAAGCATAGAATATATAGATTTTGCATTACACATATGATATACATATTTAATAGTAAAACTCTATCCATTTTAGATATAAATGATTTTTATAGCAACACAAAAATTGATTTTGTTTTTCCTGCTTATAGTAATTTTCTAAAGTATAATTTAGATAACAATGTTGATTAAAAAATATATATTGTATATATTGTATCTACACACATTGTTGATGCAGTATCATTCATTAAGCTCTTAAGGCCTCATAAGAAGCTGACATTTACAGTTATTCACTTGTTATCACCTCAGTGTTATATCCTGATCTCTGCAGCATGTTAGTTTTAATGAAAAAGACAGATAATATAACAAAATATGGGAACTCACTATTTGCCTTAGAAACTATAAATATTAACCCAAGAATATAAAATTAAGCTCCTCAAGAAGATTGCTGTAATAATGAAAGGTTTTGGTATTATAAAAAAGTTATAAGAAGGGTATTCTTATAAATAGGGCAGTGCTGGGTATTCCTGAATCTTTGGAGGTACTTTTTTCTTTCTTGTTTTCAAATATCACTCTCACTCTTTTCTGACCATCTTTTTCTATTCCCATTTCTCCCATCTCTTTCCATCATCTTACCATTGTTCACCATGCCTTGGTCTGTGTCACAGAATTCAGTCTCCATCAGGGTGAACAGACAGAGGTCGTAAGCTCCACAGGGTCAGAGACTGTGTCTGGTTTCTGATTATCCACTTGATCCTGGTGCCTATCCCACTACTGGTACAAAGCAGGCACCAAAATTTGCTTGATGTCAGGAAGAATCTTCAGTCTGATACAAATCCAAAGTGGACACTTTTCTTTAGGAGTTTTAGGCCAAGTCCAGATAATGTTTATGACATTAAATAATGCTCATGCGGTTGTTGCTCTTATCATTACCGTTGCTATGCAGTTGTTCTATTACATTTGAGTTGATTCCTTGAAAGAGATTATATCATTTTGAGCTTTCTTTTTATTCCTCCAGATAAACTAATCAACCTTTGTCACTCCTTTACCATGACAGCGTGAGTATATGATAACTCAAGACCTGTGAATGGTGTTGCAAGTTAGAGAGGGCTTCCAGTACTAGTGTAGAAATTGACAGTCATGCATGCTGAATTTTCAAAGCATCACTGAACATCTGATGATCATATTGAAATCCTAGGCAAGGATTAGAAATGATTGTTTTGCTCAAAGGAAATAGAATTTACTTTCTTAAATAGGCTGCAATTCCTGAGAAAAGTACCATAAATTGGAGATGGAAATAACAATAATACCAAAAACAATAATAATCAAGCCAGAACTTCACTCATCACATCTCTACCTTTTCATGTCGAGTATTACAGAAAATTGTTGCCATTTCATGTATTGACTTGGTAAATGGAAACCTATTATTATAACACGCATTTTATAATATGCTAAAGGATTTATTTAGCACATTAAAATACAAATAGGTGTACGTCTTAAAGTTTCTCAATTATATTTGTATTTCATTGATATTGTGTTTCTCAGCAGTAATACTAAAAACAATGAAAATCTTATCGGTGTTTTTATGTTCATAAGTGTTTCAAATCATATTACTAAGGGGGATGACTAAATTTACACTAATAAAATTGATTTAAGCAGAATATGCCCCTTTTTCTTGGCTCTAACAAAAATTCTGTGCTTATATCGTGGGGCTATGGAGTGGGAGAAGAATCAGAAGGAAACAAATTTCTTTGGCAGGTTACTTTTTATTTCCAGTTTTCTTGAGTCTCACAGACTATTTCCAGTAATATTACTGGCTAGTGATTAAGCAAACTAACTTTGGGGTTTCTTCCCAGCTCCTCCCTGTTCTAGTCAGGTAACTTTCTGGGCCTCATGCTCTCATTCTTATAGTGGAGATAAGAACAACAACAACAGTAGCTATAATAATAATGACTATTCTGTAGAGTTCTTGTGAGGCTGAAAGGAGTTAATATATTTAAAACCTCTCCACCAATGCCCCTAATATATTTAGCACTCAGTACCTGGAACATAACCCGTATTGATTAAGTCTTGGCTAAACATTACTATCATCATTATTATTACCCCAAATATTTTCCACTGGCATTTTTATAATCTTTAGCTGCTTTCTAAAAGATAAAACTTGTTCTTTAAAATCAAATCATCCTCTTAGGATTCTTTCATTTAAAAAATTACTAATCTTATGTGACTCATTATGTGACTCATTTATTTACGTTGGGGGATCAACTTAGGCTAAATTATATGGATTCGATTTAATATTAATGAATGAAAGTGATTTAAGCTTCTAAGTGTTCATGGCAACCACAAAAAGCTTCTGAACAATTAACCTAGATTCATATAATTTGCAGGTTTTACTTTTTCTAGCATTGGTCTTTTTGCTGAACCCGCGAAAATGTCCTTATTCTTTTCTATTTCGTTTCATTGTTCTTTTGCTCTCAAGTAATGACCAATTCAAATCCAAGCACTTAATGCTGTGGTAATACTTTTCAGGTGTCACAAAGAAAGAAAAAATTAACTGACTCCAGTTTTACCTATATTCTTATTTAACGACCCATTGAAGCAGACACCATCTTCATTTTAAAGAGCAAGTAACTAAGGTGTTAAAGTAACACGAATAATCAATGGTAGAGTTGGCCTAGAATTGAGGTAATCTGATTCCAGGGTAGCAGTCCTTTCTTCACATCACTGCACACAGTTCCCAAGTATAGACAAAGATTTACTGAAGGGAACTCCAGAGAACTTTCCTTTGGTCAGAAATGAATTTCAGAATCTTAGTTTCTTGACTATTTTGTGTTGGAGAAATAACCTTCAACCATCTTAAATGAATTTGTATCCTGGCAAGTATCTGAAAATATGTGCACTTGTGTGAGGGTTAGAGGGAAAAGCATTGTCACGGATATATTTTGATGATACTGAATACTCGATCATACCTCCCTTTGTTCCTGTCCATGATGGCCCTCGACAGAACTAAATCTGCAATATTGTGGTCTGCATATGGCCATGAACATGTGATCTAGTGTTTTTCCCTCAGGTAGAGGCAGCCTGATCTAGACAGGTAAATGAAGTGGAAGGTCAATTAATTATTTTTGGAATTTGATTAATGCAGAAAATCAACATGAAAATTTCTGTATCTTGATCTTTTTTTCCCTCAGTTGTGTATGTTAAACCTTAAGTAAATATTTTCTTAGTCCTCTGTATAACTTTGACACAAGGATTGAAGGGGAGAGAATGAAAGTGATCCTAAGGGGATATTCAGAACAAAAGATCTAAGTGTGGCCCATACAACCATGGAAGTCTTCAGCACAAGACAATAACTGTCAAGGAACACAGGCATTGGCCTCAGGATCATATTGGCATGTCCCCTGGCTCAGAGTGTCACCGTTGATCACTGAACCCAAGTCTCTCCCTTCTCACAAGATCCCAGAAGAGCTCACAAGTGTTCCACTCCATCTGTCTACGCAGTTGACTGCTCCATCTTTCGGGCTTTGCATGCAGCTGTTCACTACCTCCAGCCACAGTGTTGCCTTTAGAGCTGTTTGTCTTCTGAAGTGCCCTGCCACAGTCTCCATTCAAAATATCTTTGTCATCTTAACCAAAGGGCACTCTTCCACGGGCCTCCCCCACCTAGTCAATGGCCTTGCTGCTGCTTCCTTGGGGGCCTTCATTCCCTGCTGCATCTTCTAGCTGCACTAGTGTGGCTCATTCTAGGGTGTAGACAGGGTGACATACACAGATCGTTGCTCTGAAGTAATTTAAGTTTCCTGGTCTTTGATTTTTACCAGAGAATGAAACCCTTGGTTTTAACCACCAGGTGGAGCTAGTGGGGGAGACGGGTAAAGGGAGGAGGGTTCTGTGATGTGAGGCGAAGGAGGCCTTGCAAGCCAGTAGCCTCAAAGCTCTTTTTAACTTTAAACCCGTGGTGTCTTTTTTGCCCAGGTGCCTCTATAAAAACACTTAAAAATAGTACCCATCACACATTTTAAAATAAGTATTCATAACTTTTCATAATCAGTCTAAAACTTTTAAAAATAGGAAGTATGTAATTATTACCAGTATACTCTAAATTTTGACATTAAGAAATAAAAATTTCCATTATTCTTCTAAATGTATTCAAAGCAATATAAATTATAAGTAGTTTGATAACCATTATCAAAATATATATGTATATGTGTGTATATGTATATATTATATATGTATATGTTAGACCCAATGTGATAGTTAAAAATTTCGCATTGTTCTTTTTTTGCCTTAAACTTGCATTTCAATTCCACTTTCAGAAAAGAATTTTCTCCTAATGTAATATACTTTTATGCTTGAAAGACTTTTATTGATTACTCTATCATACTTCTCTGCAACAAAAATCATTTATAAATTGAAATTTTTTTATATGAGCAAAGGCTTTAAGTATGAAACTATTTCTCTGCCTTGAGTTATTATTATAAATATTAACATACAATTGATCACAACAATATAAACATGTTATGAATTTTTGTATATAATTATTTAATGTAAAATGTCAAATGATATGGATGAGTGGGAAGGTTGATTATGATGCCTTGATTAAAGCAGTAGTAAAGTTGTTCCTTTGCCGCTGTGGAAGATTTGTACCTTGGGAAGCAATGAGCCATAAGAGGGCTCTGACTTTCTCCTGTCACATAGCAAGCTGGTGAGTGTGAAAGGGAAGGATGAAAGGAGAATCTGAACTTCAGTGGCTTCACAGGCAGATTAAGTTTCAGACAAAATATATACAGAAGCTGAGAATTGGAAATTATTTTTTAAAATTCCCACCTTTTCAAAATAGTGTCTTCCATTTGAAGAGTGCTGCTGTACATTACAGTTCATTTGTTAGATTTGCTCCTTCTTCCTCTGTTGCAAGCAAGGAAGCTACACTTGAGTCTCCACCATCAGTGAAGATAAGCAATATTCTTCCCCTGACTACATAATAACTGAGAGATCTTCTATCTTCCCCATGCACACTTTCCCAGATTTTTCTAATTCTTGTCTTTCCTCCCTAAAGGACTTTGCTATGTAAGCTGTGACTGTGAGTTCATTCATTAAGATTACAAATAGGAATTTTTCTGCAGTATATATGACATTCTGAAATTTTATAAAATTAACCAGATATAACCTGGTCTTCAAAAAGCTTCCAGTATAATAGGCAAAATAAAACATATGCACAAATCACTAGGCAGAGATGAGAAGCTGAGGTGTCATAGATGGAGGAGAAAACATGGAAATGGCACAGAGTATCAAAGCAGAAGAGTAACCAAAGAATGGACAGGTGTTCAATGTGCCTGAAGCACAGGGTGAATTTCAGAACAGAATTTCCCAAAGTGTGTCTGTAGAACACATGTTGACAAGTATTTTTGAAAAAGAGAGAGACAGAGCAACTTTGTTCTTTTTATTTTATTTTATTTTATTTTATTTTATTTATTTATTTTTTATTTTATTTTATTTTATTTTATTTTGTTTAATGTGTTAGTTTTGAAGTCAGGTAAGAAAGAAAATGCTAATGTGCTAAATTAAAAGAAAATAAACTTTTTTTTTTTTACTATAGAATTTGTTAATTTCTCCTTAAGTTTTATTACATTAGGAAAGCCAGGAAAGAGAGGTGTTAGCATGCAATTCTTCCCAACTCACTTCTTCTCCTCTTTGAAAGATATCTAACCAGAAAAGTGTTGAGGATCAGGCTTTGGAAAGAGCTGTTTTAGGAAATAGTAAGATGTAAGGAAAGAAAGCTTTTCTGGGTACAGACTGCCAAGCTATTACATCTGGAATTTGGTTGAGAGTAAAAGTCATTGATGGCTTTGGCAAGATGGTTCAGAACTGCGGCTGGGCTCTAAAACAGATGACTTTGTGACCTATGTTAGGTCTGGACTGGCCGTAGGTACAGAGGAAAAAGATTCTGAGTCAGGAAGGCTTAGTAACTGAACAAGAGAAATATAATTCTACATTTTGCTAGGTTAAGTGTAGTGGAAGTGAGAACAGAAATGAATATATATTACACACACACAAACACACACACACACACACACACACACACACGACCATTTGAAGAAGTTGAAATTTTTAGTTAACCTGATATTGAGGCTGTTTATTTTTTTAAATTTACTTTTGCTTTTCTGATGTTAAATAAGAAATAAGAAATTTAACTTTATTTTATTTCTTAGTTTATTAGTTTATAGTCAATACAGAACTTCTCATTAAAAATACAGAAAACATCAACATACAAAAAGAAATATCGTTTAATTTCTTTGATGTTTCTAACATTAATGTATTTTCCATAGTGTAGAGGAAACATCTCAGGGTATTTATCCAAAATTTGTAATTTTCATGCAGGTATGGTAAGTGGGATAGTGTCATAGTTTTAATATTGAAAAAATATTATTTTAAGTGATAACTAGGTTATAAAGTATTCACATACATAATATGGCAATGTCTTTTGAAGAATTCAGTTTAACATACTAAAATAAGAGAAAAAAAGTCAATTTAAATCAAAATTTAATTTTTTAGGTGGTTTACTCCTTCACCCATTTATTTACTCTAGTTGCCTTGGCATACCTTCGAGTTAAATAATATATATTCTCTTCTTATTATAGGATTTCAACTCCAGTATTTAGGAACACATTCTTCAGCATATTGCTTGTATAATGATTTAGAACAAATTATGGCTTTACACGTATTAATTTAAGTCAGATGACTAATCCAGTTCCACCTATCAAATAAAAAAAAAAAACAATCCTTAATTGATTCTCATTATAAAGAATTAGCAAGAAAAGTTGCAACTATCTTCAGATTAAAAAATAAAATACTTAAGCAAATATAGCCACTTGATGGAACACAGTAACCTGACAGTTTATGAATAATCTGACCAATCTTTATTAAAGTTTGATATGACATTTTGGTAGAAAACAACCTAGCCCACTAATTAGTTATTGAGTAATGTGCAACAAGGACTTCTGACAATATTTTTTTTTCCTGTGACGAACTGATAGTGGTAAGAAACAGTGCAATGCTTAAATAAATTACCTTAAAATGAAATTTAGATCAATAACAATTATAACAATAGTAAATAATAATGGCCTCTATTTACCATGCGATAGTAGCTTTATACAAAATAGCTTAATCCTCAGCTATTTTTGCCTGGTGGAATGATCACCTCATTTAGAGGTGGCAAAACAGGCACAAACAAGTTAAGTGACTTGCCAAAAGTCCCACAATAGGTAAACTTTCTAATATTTTGTGCTGCTTTCTGCAAACTGCAAATCACCATTATTCTTGATCTTGGAGAATATGTAAGCTCTGATGGAAGATTAACGATAATACTTTATTTCGGTTTAAATTTTTTATAAGAGATCATGAAAAATTTTCTTATACTTGTCCTTGTATTTCTCAGAATTTTGTTTCATAAATACTTAATTGATTCAACTGTAATGGACTCAGTGAAAATCTGCATTTTTAGACTAGAAAAAAAGGAATGATGTTGATTTTGCTGATCATGTGAAATTTAAATATTTTAACATAGAATATCTATCTATCTATCAATTATCTATCTGTCTGTCTATCACCTATCTCTCTATCATCATCTACCATCTATGCAAAAGTAATTCTAGCTTTAGTTTTCAAGGCTTTATTTTATATAATTTTGTAACTTCTGAACTGAGTCAGAACACTTTGATGCAAAAGAGCCCAATCTAGGGTAAGAAAAACTTCAACTAATTGTTCTTAGAACAGTGTGTAGGCAGCGACTGGCTGATTGACAAGAATTGTATTTCTGAAGATCCTTTTTAAAACTGAAATTTGCAAAGTTTGGACATATGCCACAAGCCTGAACATGGGTAATATACACTCACCTACTCAATTTCTTGAGATTAATTATAACCTTTCTAAGGGAAATAGGAAAGATCTTTGCTTCATCTATTGCTTGGCTAGGGGAGAGATGTTTGTTTTATAACCAATCTTTCTCTCAGCCAAAATCTATACATGTTTTGTTTGGAATAGTCTTTTACCTAGAGTTAGGGGACTGATTTTCTCCAAAATGATGTTTTTTTAAAGGTTTGTGTTCAAACTGTAGGTGTAATTAGTACCTAAAAAACACCAGAATGACTAGGCTTAGACAAACATTGAAGAAGGAGCACACATAGTAAGAAGTGTGGCTATTTCTTTTTTCTTTTCTTTTTTTTCTTTTTTCTTTCTTTCTTCTTTTAAAGCCTATAAGTGGTCCCATCCGAGTACTAACCAGGCTCGACCCTGGCTTCGAGATAAGAGAGTCAGGTGTGTTCAGGGCATGGTCGTTGACAAAATGTTGCTATTTCTTAGGGCGTAGGTCCTTTGAGAAATTTTGCTTGGTTTAGGAATCTGAACATTTTTTTCCCTACAGAAAACTTGGGCTTATTTGCCTGCTTCTATCCTGCCAGATGATTGGGTAAGGCTCTGATATGCAACTTCCTCTATTTCATTAACTTGTGGGAAGTTCTTAGAATCACCATAGAGTCATTTGAAAGACTTGACTATTACATGGAATTAAAGCAATTATTCTGTCCTTTTATTGATCTATAGGAGTGTGGAAATGGGACCCAGGACTACTTGCCCTCACTTAGGGAAGAAATTCACAAGAGAAAAGGAATTGCTTAAAAAAGAGTGTACCACTAAATTTCAGCATCGTTAGGCACTTTTTATATTGAATTCCCTGACAGACATATGAGGTAATATTATTATGTACATTAATATCTGTAGCTCAGACTTTTGCCTTGAGTTCTGTATTGATATATTCAAGTGCTTAATGGGCACTTCTACCTGGATATGTCACAGAAACATTGCACTCAAGATGCCCCAAACCAACTCCATCACCTCAACACCCTCATGCACAATACAGTCTATTTCCCACTCCTGTCAAACATATCTTAAATATTTTTCAAATCTTTGACTTCTCTCATTTCCATTGCCACCTCTGTACTACAAATGGCCATTATTCTCAGCTGGAATGCTCTTTGGTTTTCTAGCTGGTTTTCTTATATTGCTACTCAGTACTCTTCTCCCTTTGAATCCATTCTCCACACTATAGCAGGAGTCATCTCAAAAAATATCAAAGCTCTCAAGACGCTGTATTCGTTAATTACTCTGGTAGTTTCTCCTTGTCCTTATGATAAAAACTAAAATACTTGACAGATGTGTGGCTCTTACCTACTTCACCAGCTTCCTCTCCTATGACTCTCTTCTCTGTACTTCTTCCCTCTGACTGTCTTTCAGCTCTTTGAAAAGCAGATATTCTCCCTGCTCTAAGGCCATTGCTATGTTCCTTTCCTCTTTCCCTTCTTACCTAATACATGTAATTACTCCCTGTCCTTTCATACTTACTTCGGATATTACTTCCTCCAGGAGCTTTCTCTGACTCTCTAGATAGAGAGGTCAAGACTCCCTGTTCCATGCTTTTTATTCAGAGTTGCCACAATGGTAATGGAAGTTATATTTGTGTAATTAGCTGTCTAATATTTGTTTCCCTAGCTACAAAGCAACCCAGGAGAGCAGGTACAGATGTTCTACACATAATGTATTTCTGGAGCTTTGCATATACTTTGCCCAAGTAGTTTCTAGATGAATATTTGTTGAATGAATGAGCAAATGAATGAGGAATTATTTTCCAGGTGAAGAAATTTAAGCTCAGATGGGTAAGTGAGAGAGTGAAGATGTGAGCTCATATCAAATTCACCCTAATTAATGTCAATGCTCCCATTCAAATTTATAATTCACAAGTATGTTCTATTTACCAGCAGCATTTTCAAAATGAGTTTATAATAGTTTAAATTTATATATATGTGTGTGAGGCCAAAATATCAAAGACATACATCACAATAGAATTTTTTCATATCATAGTTTTCCACAATATCAAGTGATTTTGTTATTACAAAGTTGACAGTACAAATTTTTGTGTGACTTTAGTGTGTTTATTTCTAATGTAATAGAGTTGTCCTTTAATTTGTCACTAGTATTTCTATCTAGTATTATTTTGAAAAAAGTTTGTAAAATAAGTAATAAATGGCAAAAAATAAAAAATAGCCTATCATTAATAAAGATGTTTAAAGGGGCTACTCAGAAAGCATAAATGGTTAGGCCTTCACAGAGACTTTGGTGATAGCCAGAGGAAAGTAGTTAGTCTATTCATTTCTATATTTCACAAGAAAATGGCTGACTATTTTGGTCTTTTAATAGTACATACTTCATAATGGATAGAACAAAATTAATTTTAAATGCCTGCTGATTATCTTCATAAAAATTATAAAATCTCAGGTATTTTGGAATCTTGTCCTAGATTTTTATTTGGAAGCTTACTGCATTTCAAATATGCATACCATGTTAAATATTATTAAATTGTATACATGAATTAATTGAGCAATTGGGAAATTGAATTTCACAATGGATCACTGACTTTAAACTATATAATTCTACCTTGGGCTAAATTAAAAAGTAACCACTTGGTATTTTGAGGTCTCCTTAGTAAAACTTTTTTTTTTTTAACTATGTACCAGCATGCCAATCCAGAAAAGCAATCTCTACAAAGTCTTGCTTAGAAAAACAAAGTGATTTTATGAAATATTTCCATTAGTATTTTTTTTGATAATGAGTGTGTAGAATATACCAACAATTAGTTATTTTAAGAGGCTTCTTGGTTATCATCATTAGTGCTTTTGCCTCTTTAAAAGCCAATGTAGGGGATTTTTTGATAATTTCTGTGGCTAAACTGCAAACATTAAAAATGAAGGAAAGAAAAATAAAGAGATGTAAAGTGTTACCATTAAGTTGATTTGTAGCCTAATTCAGCCCGATTAGAGCTGATCATTGGTCCATTAGTGGGGTCAGAGGTGGAGGACTGGGAGGAGATGCTTGAGGAAGGGGCAGATACCAAGAACAGTTTCAAAGTAATTCAACTGTTTCTGCTGTAATGATCCCATTCTCTATGACCTCCTGCAGCCCAAAGTTCTATAATACTGAACATCAGCATTTAAAAACTTAACAATTGTGCCACTAGAGTCATTCAATGGCAGCTGAATGAGGTACATGACAGTGATATACATGGCTTCTCCTACAAAGAGTAGAAAGAAGAATTCACTCATCATTTTATAGATGTAATAACACAAAAATTATTAAAGATCTTCTTAACTTGCTTTCCTATATCACTAGAATCAGAAAAGACATGTATTTTGTTTTAATTTTCAATGTAGCCCTTTCTATAATGTTTAAATTCTTTAAAATATAAATATAACAATATTAAATCTAAAAAATATAACAACTCAAAGGTTTTCTTAATTAGATCATTGAGAATTTATCCAAATATATTTATTTTAATGTGAGCCAAAGTCAAGATTGGAGTGGTAATAGAAAGATTTAGATAAAATAGAAAGCTAGAACTGATAGCTAGAGCTCACTCTAAAGTCTCCGTGTAAGACATTGTGGGGTCAGCACTTAAAAAATATAAAGGATTCAGAACATAGTCAAAACCTATGTCAAATATTAGGTCAGAAACTACAAAATGGATGAAAAGTGGATGCCTGGAAGAAAAAAATCTAACCACTCTCACAATTAAAAATTGGTGTTGGTTCTCTTAGTACTCTAGGACAAATCTTAATTTTCCCCAAACATTAAAAGCATCTTAAAATTTAGTCTTGACCTATATTACTGGCCTTGACTGCTGCCATACTATCCCACCTTCTTTCCGTTTCAATGCTCCAGCTATCCCCATGCAATTCCCAGCCATCCTATACCACCTGGTGACTTTTGGTACTCCTGTGACCACCCATGTCCCCATCCTGTTGCACGTGTGGTATACTCCCTCTGGACCAGTCTCCACTCTTGCCTATGTGAGCCATCCTTGGAGACCTATTTAATATAACACGATCCTACACTTTCCTGAGTCATCTAGGCTAACTTAGTCAGTCAGCCACTGGCACTTTCATGCCACTGTGTTCACGCTTCTGTTGTGTCACTAACCACAGTGTTTCTTTACTGTTTATTTACAATTCTGTCTCCTCTGATCCTCTATGAGCACTGGATATGTGACTCTAGATGATAGTAAAATGTCTGGGGTTGCGATCTGACATTAAGCCGGAATTAAAAGTATTCTCATAGAAAATTTCAGGCCTAAAGAGAATTATATTAAATTCTAGTTAGAGACTGATTCCAGTTCTTGGTCTTCCTAAGTCCTGAAGATATCAGCAGATATGCAGTGCCTCCAGATAGAAGGTGTGGGGCTAGACTATAAAGACTCATCCTGACCAGCTGTTTGATATCTGTTTATAATGACACAGATCCCCAAACCAAAATCCAAAGAGACTCACATTGACATTTGAAATAATAATACCTGACTTACGCTTAGCTTAGGCACTTGAATGAAGCTTTAAAAAAGTTAAATAAATCTCCACTTCCCTTCCAAATTTCTTCTTTATCAGATATAAGGCTAAATTTAAAAAAAGATAATAGTTATCTATTTTGGAATCTGTTTTCTAGTTCTATGAAAGGGATAGTAAAATGACATTTTCTATGGACTTATTTTATTGTCATGGGAGCTTAAATAAGAGGCATGCTACCAGGTGTAATAGAATCAGGAGTGTCTCATTTCCATAATAGGCTGTGTCTCTTTCTCAGTTCTTCTTCTCTGTACATGGAAATAGAAGAGTTGGGGATTCCCACGAAGTTGGGAAGGGACATTTGTGTCCTCTGCCTGGATCCCTGGTGGCAGTAGAGTACAAACCTCTGGTTCAGTGGGCTCCAAAGTGTTTATATTGTGCAACCCCATTAGCAAAAAATTCTGTGCATGCCTTCTGCTCTTCATTTAGTTATGTATATATTATTTGGCCAGACTACTTTATGTATGTACAGCATACACAAAAATGGAAAATAAAAAGAATGGACTAAACAACCATTTAGAAATTACTTTGTTTTCTTTAACAAAACATATTTGACTAGAGTGTGTATAAATCCATTCATCTCTCTAGTAGTCTTATAGCTTGAATGTTTTAGGCTGATGTTTTGACAGATAGGATTGTTGTTGTTTTGGTCTCTTAACGTGACTGACGGAGAGTTTGCACTGCGAAGCCGGTCCAGCTATTACTGTTTACTTGAGATTGGAGTATCCCCAATCTGAAGTTGATTGTATGAATCTTTTAAGTCCATATGTCCTTTTTGTGATCATTGATTACATTCTGCTATATAATCAATAAGTTAATGTAACAAGGTATGTGTAAACTGCAATATGGCATGATACGCTGAGAAGGAATGAAAAAAGGTAGTGCTGGTATCCCCTCCACATGGTAGAACCACTGTGGTTTTCTCAGGATATCTTACCCACTACATGGCAGCACACTTCCTTTTGATATGTGCACCAGGAATGAAATCAGTGTCAATCAGTATTTTAATGATTAGCTAACTCTGTTTTCTAAACATAACTGTACCGTATAATACGAATATTGGTTTTCTTACACCTCATTGAAGTAATCCATTTGGACACATCCTGAGGAATGTGTACCTAAATTTGGAGGCTACAATGCTGTGTTACAGTGAATCAGACAAATTGGAACTATGTTCTTCAATATAATTATTGGCAATGCTTGAAGTTTTAGAAGAAATAAAGCAATGTATTTGTCCCAAAAGAAGGAACAGGGGTAAGGACATTTTTTTTTTAAGTATATGGTTCTCAATAGAAGGTATAAATTTTTGTTTACATTTGTGAATTTGCGATCCCACTTTTGAAAAGGTACATCATTCCCTCTCTTAGTGTACGTCTCTTAAAGTACTCAGTTTGATCATTACTACTCTAACCAGAAGTAAAATTTGACTCCTGCTGTGTCACCAATAAGTGAGGCAAGGATGAAAACTTGGAGACTGCTACAGTTTTAAAAATATAGTTGTAAAAACTATAGCTGACTTGGTTTCTATAAACCGTGTATACTTATGATTCTAAAATGATATTAATAAAAGTTCTCCAGGATTCAGAACATAAATGACTTTCCCTCACTCTGTGAGAGCAGAGTTATCCTCCACTGCTATGCGAGGCTCCAGTCCATAGTAGGCAACTTATCTGGTTGAATAAGAGGAATATGTTTTGTTAATGAAAAATCATTTTATTTAATAAATCTCTGAAAGTCCATGGCAGTCTAAGGAGAAGTTATGTGACTAATTTTAGCATAGGAAATATTGTTAAATTACAAGAGATCCTTTCAGAATAATTGAGAAAATAAAGGCTAAAAGACAGAAATGTTTTCTCAGCTATGAAATGGTAAATATGGTTTTTTGTTAAAAACCAACCAAAACAAATGCCCCAATCAAAAAATGGGCAGAGGACCTGAACAGACACTTCTCCTTAAAGGACATACAAATGGCTGACAAACATATGAAAAGATGCTCAACATCGCTAACTATTAGGGAAATGCAAATCAAAACCACAATGAGATACCATCTCACACTTGTTCAAATGGCTATAATCAATAGGACAAGTAATAACAAATGCTGGAGAGGGTGTAGAAAAATAGGAACCCTCACACACTGCTGGTGGGACTGCAAATTGGTACAGCCTCTATGGAAAACAGTATGAAGGTTCCTAAGAATTGATCTACCATATGATCCAGCAATCAATCCCTCTACTGGGTTTTACTATAAAACTTGAAAACTCATATTCATAAAGATATTTGCACACCAATGTTCATAGCAACATTATTCACAGTGGTCAGGACATGGAAGCAACCAAAGTGTCCTACGATAGATGACTGGCTGAAGAAGCCATGGTACATATACATAGTGGAATATTTCTCAGCCATAAGAAGAGATAAAATACAGCCATTTGCAACAGCTTGCATGGAACTCGAGATAATCATGCTAAGCAAAATAAGCTAGACAGAAAAATGTTGTAAATCACATGATATCACTTATATGTAGGATATAAATCTAAAAGCAATGAAGGAACAGGACAAACAAACAGAGACTCAAGGACATGGACTATAGACTAGTGGTTACCAGAGAGTAGGAGATGGGGAGTTGGGGAGAGGTAGACAGGTTAAGAGAGGTCAAATATAAGAGGTAGGGGGAAGATGAAGTGGGTAAAGGGATCAAATATATGGTAGCTGAAGGAAACTGGACTGTAAGTGGTAAACACACAATAGAATACACAGATGTCAAATTATAATGTACATCTGAAAATTATATAATTGTATTAACCAATGTTACCCCAATAAACAATAAAAACTGAAAAAAAGAATTTGTTTTGGCAATTAAAAGTCTTGACAATTATACTTTGTTCAAGCCCCAAATACCATTGAGATTAGATAATATGCTTCTTGTACCAGCTTAAAATAAAAAATTCTGTGTGACAAATGTGACATGGTAAGATTAATACATCTTTTTAAAAAGGCTGAACATATGGAAAACACATGCACTTTATTTTATATATTAGAAGGGTTCCTGAAAATTTTCAGGTACATCAAACTGTCACTTAAATTGTTTTTTCAAAACTTTGTCATATTTTATAAACTTCTAAAATTATTGTTTTCTTGCTAAAATTATATGAGAAGTGTGTTTATGGGTGAGACAAATGGGGTGGTGGTGGGATAAAAATAGGAGCTAGTGGATGTGATTTTAGGTTCTTGACCCTTGAGCCACCAGCAAAGATACTCCAGAGCTTCTCAGAGCACTGAGATGATAAAGCATATAACTCTCTTTATAAATACACACACAAACAAACAAAAACCACAACAATTTAACTGTTTTCATTCATTCAGCAAGCATTCATACATTTATTTAATCACACTCTTATTTAGTCAGCATTTATTGTGTGTCTTCTAGGTTACATATACTGCATTAGACCCTCGGGAATCAGGGTGATTATGCAGAATCTTCCAACCTAGAGGGACCTAAGATGTTAAGGGTGATGTTGCAGAGTGGAATCAATCACAGAACCTTATTTTGCTTTGTGTTGTTATGGTGAATTGGGTCTCTTTATAATCAAGCTGATAAATTTTTTTAGAAGTTGACTGAAATAGACCATATCTTTTAAAAGTCAATTACAAAGCTAAGGTAAACTATAGACTTTGGGTGATGATGACGTACCAATGTAGGTTCATTCCTTGGTAAAAAAATGCACCATTCTAGTGAGTGATGTTGATATAGAAGAGGTTCTGCTTCTGTTACCTTTCTTTCAATTTTATTGTAAACCTAAACTGCTCAAAAAATTAAAATGTTTAAAAAAGTCAATTACAAATGGTTTATTCACAAGTAAGAGTGTGTAAGCATACATCTGTTTAGTGGTTTTGTAATTTTATTCTATAGACAGCAGATATTTAATGCATTGTCATCTATAGTGATGTCTGCTCCCCGTGACTTTCAAACTTACCTCAATATGTTTATTCAAATTCCTCATTTAAATATGTTATATGTAGGAGAAATGCAGACCAGACCAAGATGGTTTGAGGGTTTACTGTGTTCTTGCCTGCTAAATCTTTACTAAGATCATTGTGTATGAGGAAGTTCTGCTTGGAGCAACATTTTCATATTTCAGCCAGAGTTTTTAAAATTTTTCAGTTCTCATAAAGTATAGTTTAGTCTTTATGCATTATGTATGATTCTTTATAACATCTAATTTCCCCCTTTTTACCCTAGAGTATAACTATAAATAGCCATAACATTTAGCCGTGGCTATTGAACAAGCATGAGGGAAATTTAGATCCAAATGGGAGTCGTTGCTTCACATTTCATGATTCGGTGTGCAATCTATGTTTTAAAATGGCTCTTATATTATCATAAATATGCTCTTTTCTGCCTAATTGTGACATCTTCAAGAACAATTATTGCCAATTGAATTCATAGTACTTTAGAATAAGTAACTTGTATGGTTTGAAGTGAGTGAAACAATAATTATATTGTAGATGGAATATATAAAAACAATGTTTTCTTTAAAGTTCAACTCAGCCACAATTGATAGTCATGTGGGGTTTATTATGAATTTGTAAGTAAAGCTGCTCAATAAAAATTTAGTCTGCAGTTTAAAATTTAGAAAAATAGGCACTAGTTATATTTGTATTCTAAAGATATTATTAAAATGAAATTAACATTTTTGAGGGATAAAACCCTTAAATCTTAACATGCAACACTAGAGCTCTTTCCATGCTTACATATTGCAATTGCTTTGAGAAATTTAAAAATGCATTGGAAACACTGACAAAGGAAATATTTGCCTCTTGTATTGGTGAAGTGATAGAAATACAAACAGGGTTAGTATGAAGATTAAATGAGAAAACATATGAAAGTATGCTGGCTTCAATAATTGTTGATTGAGTGAATGATTGCATGATAAAAAAGTAAGGTAAACTTTTAACAGTGTTATGTGAGATTAATTAATAGTAGGTGATCAAGGAAGGGTCAAAATCAGTAATAATTGCAATGACAGGCAAGACTTGGCTCCAACACTTCATTAAACTTCTATTTTTATGGGGATTTCTTCATTTCCACTGGAATGAACAAGTCAGTATGCATGACTTATTCTACAATGAACTTTGATGAATTTTTCTAAGTGCATTAAAAATGAGTTGCATCCTTCTCTTAATCCGAGAATTCCTCTATACCTACAGTGATAAACCCTCTGATGTACATGTAAGGAGGCAGGATAATGGGCATGAAGGACAATCATCTATGTGTATATATAAAATATATATTTTGCTTGTCAGTAATAACTCTGAACTGCCTTCAGCATTCATCGTGCCTCTTAAAAGTCAGGTATTGTATTGAATTCAAAAATTCTCTTATGCTGAGCAGGGGAAGGAAAAAAAAAATCAAACACTTTCTGAATTGGGCCCAAATATCCAAGGTTAATTTTCTGAGAAAGCTGCAGTGGCTAGATAAGGCCATCCCCTGCAAATTAGTTTTGCCTGCCTGGATTACAGCTAAATTTATGCAGCTTGCCTTATCCTTTCGGAAGCGCCTCTGAAGTGTCGTAATTAACTGGCACACATAAAGTGAGCACATTTTCTGCTTGGTGGCGGCCATTCCTCATTTCATCTAACCGAAATGGAAAGGTAGTTTCTTATTTTTACTGTTAAAAACACACATGAATGCACTTGCGTGTGTGAACACAAACACACACACACGCACAAACGCTCTCCAGTATTTTACTAGAAGTCTTTGAAAACAATCATAAAACAGCTTCAGAATCGAATTTGGAAATTTAAAGGGGCAAAGAATACTGCTGAGAGAGCAGAGAGAAATTTTTTCATAAAATTGAAATAAAGAGAAAAAAGCGACATTTGTGAAGTGGCTGGACTGGATTTTTTTTTTTTTTTTTTTTTTTTTTTTACTAGAAAGGTTGGGTTTTAATGTACTTTTTGTGTATTTTTTTGGTTATCTAAATGGAAACTCAAAAATCACCAAGATATGGTGAAAATTAATATGATCAATTGCTCCTTAGTTTGTATTTTCTGTTGTCATTTCTTTACATATTTTATATATTCCCCATGTCCACCTCCAATTTTTTGATGTCATATTTCCAATGAAACTTAAGCCAAAAAAAAAAAACAGTTCAAAGAAAACTGTTATTAGACACCTTCTCAGATATGCGGCTTTGCCTTCTCATTCATTTATGTATGTACTACTTTGGTTGAACAGCCTCTATTTTTTTCCTGAACACAAGGCTGAAGCAGTCAATGTTTATCTGATATCAATACAAGGCTTTTTCAGAATTGTCCCTGGCATCATATTTGACTTTGGTCAGCTCCTGGAAAATGCTCTAAATATTCCAGTGCTCATACTTCAATTTAGGAGGTTTTTTGTTTGTTTTTTTCTTTTTTGTTTGGTTTGTTGTTGTCATTTTTTTGTTTGTTTTTGTTTTTGCGTAAAACATTGTATTTGTAATCTGTAGAAGCTGATCAAGAATCCTGCAATACCCAGGCTCATGAAGTCCCATGCTGAGTATGACACCAGATCAGTCATAATTCTCCTGGAGCCAGAAGTGATTTTCTGTCTTCCACCCTATACTTTGTTCCCAGGTTTTCTTTGGCTTCAGTTCCTCATAGAGTTATTATGAGGATTAAGTGAGTTAACACACATAAAGTGTTTAGAACTGTACCTGCCACATAGCAAGTGTTCAATAAATGTTAGCCATTATTATTCTATTCTCAGTAGGATGTTGCTCTAATGTCAGCTTTTGGCTGAGTCCTTTCTCACTCATTTACCTACTAACAGTTGTGTTTTCTCAAACAAGTTCTTATTTTCAGCAAGTGAACCATATCAGAATTTCATTCCTCTCTCCTTGCAATTTCTTCCTCTTCTGAAAAAAGCAGAGACAACCAATTCCTGCTCTTTCGAGTGACTTTTTCCTTCTAATCTTCCCCGCTCTTCCTGCTGGAAACCCAGAGCATCATTTTCACACCCTCTTTTCTAGGTGCCCCTTTGGGCCCTCTAGGACTTTTCCTTTATTCTCTAACATTTTTACAACACTTGTCTCCTTTGATTCCATTTTCTAGAAATGCTCAATTCATGCTCTCTTCAGCAGCACATATGCTAGAAATGCTTAATTCTCTATCGCAAGTAACCACTAATGAGAAACAGAATACCCCACAGTCTTGTGTGTTTAGGAAGCACTTAGTGATGCCTCAAGAAGGATGTTATTTGATTGCAGAAGTCATCGAATACAGTTTAGAAAATATTTGCCTTCTTTGATTGTTTTTTCCTGCTGAAAAATTACTGTGCTGAGATTATCTTTACATGAAATAGAATATTCACTTTTCAACTCAATCGCACACTTAAAAGACTATAATTTGCAAAAGTCATTATTTGGACCTACAGATTGATAGTCTATTCCACTTACCTTCAAAATATTTTCTAATTGATGGCAACTAGAGCCTTGAGACTTTCCCAGGAAAGGGGACTATATCCACATCCTTTTTGGGTGTGTGGAGCTAGAGAGGATTTTATCTTTTGGTGATATATTAGAAATGAGGGAGAGAATCAGACAAAATATTTCCTAGTGGAAATGTTAGACTTATTTGGGAGATTTGAGTCTCGGTCCTGGTTTTAATCCAAACCGCTTGCCAAGTGATTGAAAAGTGTATGTAATAGAATTATCTCTAAATCTGAGGCTAATATGCTGCTCACTTTGAGGGCATCAAAAATACTAGTTCAGGAAGTGGGCTTCAATTTACCTGGCTTTGACCTTGTTATTGAAGTAAGAGTGCTTAGATGACACATTATAGTCATTCAAAGAGTAAAGAGGCAGCCATGGTTCTGAGATTAAGATATTATTCAGTTTATGTTGACTTGATTAAAGCAGTTATTGCCTGAGAAACCTAAAAAATTATGACCACTAGGGTGTGGGTTAATTTTAATTAGATGCTCAAAAGCCTTATTTCAACCTCTGATTCTAGAAAGATCCGGCAAGATGCAATATCACAGGGGCAGGAAATGGAGTGGGTTGAAATCAGTAACATAGAAGTGATACAGCAACTAAGTTATGGATGAGAACTGGTTCTGGCAGACTCAGTGGCTGAGGCTAAAAGCCCTTCTGGAACAATGGTTAGAGTTGTGATTGTGATCAAGTCTAAGTATGGGGTCCTAACCGTTGCAGCTGTGTAGGCACTTGTCATAGCAAAGAGGACCAAGGTCTGTGGAACTGTGTAGAGTACAGTTTCATCATTACATCATGAAGCAACGAGAAACCTTGCCATTAATGGAATTTTCTCTCTTGTCCCTCCACTGGAAGGGGATTGACTTCTTCTAGATTTAAGCATCAAACTTCACTTAAATGGTTACTTATTCAATTGATAATATAACTTAACATTTATATGTTTTAAATAAATGTGTGACTTTTTTGATCATAAATCATAGATATTAATGGTTTAATATTTTAAAATAAAGGAATTTTTTAAAATCTGTGATTCATGGTAAAATGTATTTGATATGCTTCACTGTCCTTACTCTTGCCACTTCAAATATTTAGTGTGTGCTTGAACACCTAAGTTATTTTGTGGCTGTCATAGTTACTCGGGCCCATCAAAGGCACTTTACAACCCATGTGTAACTGTATTATACAGAGAATGCAGAGAATCACACCGGATCTTACTTTATGTATTCTCATCTCAAACAAGACCAAAAGATAATAAAAAAAGGCTTTCAAATGCAACAACTATGCATAGACAAATAGTCTTAATGTTAACGAGTATATTAGCATAGTGGGTTGACTACCCAGGTTGATCTACAGCAAGATTTAAACATAATAATTCAAATTTGTGATCACTAACAAATACTTAAGGAAAACACAATTTCCTACTCATGCAAGTAGAGGTAGATCTTCATGGCCTCTTCCTAAAATTTTATTAACTCCCGAAGGTAGTAATGAGCAGAGGAGGAATAATGCGTCAAAAGAAAACCCAGTGATGTATCTAGAGCACCATATGACCTCTTGACTTGAATCCAGCTTTGAACTGAGAAGAGGAAGAATACATTTCAATCAGACAGCTCTCATTTTACTTTAAAAGTCTGTCTGTAATGTTTACTTCAAAGAACTGTTATTACATTTTTATATTTGAAATACAGATTAAACTAATTTCTTAGAATTATGCTGCAAGCTTTCATGTGAGGTAAATCCTGAGTCTCTATCTTAATATGAAAAATACATTTTAAAGTAAGTTTTCTGTTTGTATTTGTTGCTTTATAAAATATTTGGTCATTTTTTGGGTGGACATGAGTGTTTGTGTCAGATTTTCTTGTTTGTTAGCTGCAACAGAACTAAAGCTCCCTCTGTACACTAAGAATTCGGTTAAAATTCCCCAAAGAGGAGAGAGCCTGCACAGAGTAGGAAATCATTTTAAAACCTACAAAAGTTTTAGGCAGTTTATCTAAGATATGTTAATTTTAATAAAACTGGGAGTGACTGAGACCAGAAAACAAAGACCTATATTCTACAGACCTGAAAAGAAAAGTCAATTATTCATAGAAATAACACTGGATTAATTGGCTTTTAAAAACAACAACAAGAACACCACCACCTTTGGCAAAGGTTGAGAATTAATTTTTGTGTTCTCTAGAATTAGGTACAACTGACCTCAGTCTAGAGGCTTAGAAAAAAGAATGCTTTAAAAAAAAAAAAAAAAAAAAAAAGGCTTCTAAAGCCTACTTCTTTTTTTTTTAAATTTATATACAAATTTTAAACACAAATTATTTATTTTAGGTTTATTTTAGATGATCTGATATACGATATATAGTGAAGCCTGTTCATTCTTAACTTATTCTTTACAGAATGTCCTGTTTGTAACTCCCTTTTTCTGTCCCTCTTCCTTCTGGCTGGAGATGTGATGGTCAGGTGATGCTCAGGTCTTTTACATGGGCATGAACACTTATTTTCACTGTAGTAAGAAAGAAAATGAAAAGCAATAATTTCCACGTTTCCCTTAGGTACAGGAATAACTTCTTTGTGTCCTACAGGCAATCAAAGGGCAAAACAGAGTGAGTCAGAGGTCTCTAAAGTAGCAAGTCTTTCTCAGTGTGAAACTACTCACTGCTTCAAGCAATGCCCCACGCCAAGAGTTCCTGTTAGGTCACCCTCAGCAGCTATTCCCTCCCAGTGCCCAGCAGCTGTTCCTTCAGTAGTGACCCTGGTTGCAAACCACTCCTTTCAGCAGTGGCTCTCATGACTGGGATTCAGCTCCCCGTGGTTGCTTTCAGTTGGCAGGAGTGGATTCAAGCAGCAGTTTTGATCTAGGCTTCCTGGTTTTTCATCAGTGGGACAATTTAAGATAATTAGAGTGACTCTTGCATTTACCTTTCTATTCCTCTGGGACCCACTTGCTAAGACCACAGGACCCCCTCTATAGGCTTTGGAAACATAGCTGTTCTAATGAGGGGAAAGTGAAGATTCTAGAATAGAGTGCCAGCTCAGAACCATCCATAGCTTGTGTTTATGCCTGTTTCCAGAAACTGCCATCTTGCTGTGTTTGCGATTCATCACATACCTCCCCGCTTCCCTGTCCTTGCACACAGATGATGCCTTGTGCCAGTTCCTGTGCCCTGACCTGTTCCTTATCCTCAAGTGTCTGTGTTGGTACCCGGTCAAACGCTCTGGTCGTTCCTTGTTCTTATCCTACTTGCAAATTGAGGACTTCTTTCTCTGATCCTCAGAAAACAGGGAAAGTTCATCCAAGCGTCCAGATGCAGACCTTACTTGTAGACCATAGGTCCTGTTCTGAACAGTTATTCCCAAAGGCAGCAATAGCAGGAGTCTTGCCAAGACCTCTAGTGTTTTCCAGACTGTTTTTTAGAACCCTAGTTTCAATACAACCCATCAGGTTTGCTTTATCTTTGTATAACCATCAGCCTTCCAGGGTGTTTTCGCTAGAAAGAGAAAGCATGTATCCTTAAGGTAAATTCTGGTCTCTACAGTTTCCAGATAGAAACTATCTGGAAGCTTTGTTTCCGCTAACTCCCATGGTACCGTCTGTTCCTTTACCCTTCTTGTCCTATCTGCTCTAAAGTCTTGGCAAAAAAGTCACTTCCCTTGAGCTCTGGATCTGTTTTTCAAATATGAGGAGGAGGATAATGTTATTCACTGGGAGTGATGACTGTCCCTTTCTTGTTATGAACACAGTATCTCATTTAATTTTTCCAACATTTCTTAATTATGGGAAAAATGAAGGCCGGTGACTGTAAACTCTGATATACATGGATTTGGAAAAATTCTTCTGTTTTTTTTTTTTTTCATCTTTCTTCAGAGAGTTCTGGGTCAAAATGCAAATTAAATTCCCTGAGAAAAGTTCCCCTAAGTAAATATGCAAATGTGTTCTAATTACGGTTGTGTATTACATATGAATATGCCCTTCCTCATAACAGAACTGGTTGCTGTTATTAGATATTTCCATGTGTTAAATATTTATCATTGCTTTGATAAGTTAAACATGCTACAAGGGATTATTGACCCTTTCTTTTATAATTTTTTTCACCTTCACACTGTAATGTTTGCGTAACCTGATCGCTGTAGCCATATTTGGTTGAAAAGATGTTTTGGTTATGTGGTAGGTATTAAATGCGGAAAACATTCACTAAGGTCATATTAGAACTGTTAACAAATGAATAAAACAGGAGTTGAATACCTAAACGATTACACACAGAAGAATTTAAAAATTTGATAATAATCATGAGAGTGGAGCTGCACATCCGAGAATGATGGTATTATACACAATGATTACTTGTGGGTATTTTGTGATGATCAAGCAAACCACAGCTCTATGCCAAAAATAATACTCTAATGAAAGTTATGAAAATATGTAAAACAAATCAGTAATTAGTGGAAAGGGTGGGTTTTTGAAAAGGAAGGTATTTGAGTTCCAAAACTTATTGCTATATTTCACTATTTCTGTGACTTTGGGAAATTCACTTGCCTTACTAATTTCTCACCTTTCTATTTTATTAAATAAGATCTATAATAATATTTATATCACAAGTTATCATGAGGTAAAATATATGAAAGTGCTTTATAAACTACAAAGCATCCTGTACATGCTAGTTTTATTTATTCACACATTCATTTTATTACTTGCAAAGCAGGGTGAGATCTGTAAGGGAGTATTGAACACAAGTGACAGAAGTCCCTGACATAAAAGAGCTTGCATTTTAGTTCAAAGCAAGAATTTTAAGGTTAATTTTTACTCTGTATTAGAATCCACTGGAGTTTATTTCATAGCTTATTTTCATCTAAGCCTGAGGAAAGGTTTAAAAAGTTGAAGATATTTGTATTTATTTAGTCAAGTTCTGTGTCATAAAAGCTTCTACAATGTTTCCTTTTAAGATTATTTTGCACATGTAGATAAAAGGAACAAGGACTGGGTTTTGGGGTATTTATAAATTAAGATGGTGAAGCCATTGAGAACTTCTAAGTAGAAATGTCTATGCCTCTGCTTCTTGATATAAACTGTATACTTAAGAAATGACTGCTTTAAAATATGTTATCTTAAAAAACAGACTTAGTAGGATAGTCCATGTCCCTCGCATTCTTTAAGATTTGTCAAAATCTGTCCCTTTCAAGAAATTGCCTTTGATTTGCCTGAGAAATACCCATGATGTCACTGTGTGGCAGATTGTATCCAAAATGGGTGCATTAATATTTCTGGTCTGTGTATTTTTGTCACTCCCTATCAAGACAGAGAGTCGATTTCCGTCTCCCTGAACTCAGGCGGGTCTGTGTGACTGTCATAACAAATAGAATGAGGTGAAAGTGAAGCGACGTGATTTCCAAGGATAGGTCATAAAAATGATATAGCCTCTGCCTGTCGCTTCCTTTTGGGACATACAACTTATAAGAAGTCCAGCTACTCTGACGCTACCATGCCGCAAAGACCCTGTGCAGAAAGTTCTTAAAGGTAGAGAGAAAGGCCTGAGGAGCCCCAGCCGTGCCAGCCCCAGATGTTTGAGTTCTCCCTGAATGCTGAACATTTTGATGATTAAAGCTCCAGCCTTCAAATGGCCCAGCTGAGGCTGAGTGGAGTCGAGACAAGCTGTCCCTGCTGAATACAGCCTAGACTCCAGCTTCATAAGTAAAATAAATGTTGCCGATGTTTTAGGTTTGTTATACAGTCATAGGTAACCAGAATACACAATAACTCAACTGACCATTGCTTATATATTTAGGCTGAGACACTATTGATAGAAGCTATTTAGCTTCTGTCTGTTTATATTATTTTTATTACTTACATAACTAAATAACAAATGCCTGGAGGACCTTTTTGCATGGGATCTAGTCTACATAAATCCTCTGCATTGTAACACATGTATAAGGCAAGACAAGTGGTATTATTCAATGTCCAGGTGTACCTCAGAGACACTACAAGTCAGTTCCAGACCACTGCAATACAGCAAATATACAATAAAGTGAGTCACGGAAATTTTTTGGTTTTCAGTGCATATAAAAGTTACGTTTGCACTATACTATAAGTCTTTTAAGTGTGCAATAGTGTTATGTCTCAAAAAAAAAAAAAAACCTGATAGCATGAACTGGCAAGTCTCTCTTGGGAACAAAATTGGGACCTAATCAAGGACATTTCTTATCCCCAAGAAAACAAAATTAGTGGTCTAGGAGGGGGAAAATGGCTAGATGATAGAGGCTCTGTTCATACCTCTGGAGACCAAATCAAAGTTGTAATGGAAACAAGGACAAGTCACAAGGAAAAATACTGGGATCCAGAGGAACAAGCATACGCTAGGGAGAAATCCAAGAAATCACCCTGCAACAGCAGAAGATCGAATGGAACTAGGTCTGAGGCTGCCGGATCCTGAGTGGCTGAGTGAGCTGGAGGCTGCAGCAGCAGCACACGCCTCTTAAAGGGCTGCATCCGCAAGCGGATTTACACAGTGATGGGCCTGCTCGCTGAGTACCACTGCTAATTTGGCCCATGCAGTGGGCACCACAGAGTGAGGGCCCTTGTGAGACTCGCTGCTCTTACAGAAGTGCCAGCAGTATCCATGATCTCTGTTGAGTCCTCTCCCCTCCCAGTGTGTAGACACAGCACCGACATAGCCAAGATGTCATCAAACTGGATAACAGAGATTGCTCTGCCTAGTGGGTTCCCTGAAACCCTGACTCCCCCAACTCTTTGCCCCACCTAAGCCACATCCAAGCATCCTCAACAAGTCAGGTGCTCGTTGCTGAGCAGCGCCTAGACTCACACCGGAGGCAGCTGGCCTCAGTTTCTGAGTGGTTTTTTGAGGCAATATAAGCACGGCATCTGTGATTGCTTGAATCTTAACAGGTGGCCCCAGAGGATAGAGGCTTGGGCTAAACTGGCCTGCAGCTGAACTCCTTTCAGGACTGCGCCACTGGACATCTACTTCACGAATCCACACTAAGAAGACCAGAAGACTTAGGAGCTTTGCTTAGTACATAGAAACAGACACGGAAGGCAGCTATAATGGGAAGACAAAGAAGAAGAAACAATGTGAAAGAACAGAGATCCATCAATAATGGAGTTAAGTAATCTAACAGGTGCAGAATTAAAAACTGGTTACAAAGATGCTCAATGAACTTTTGGGAAGTGTAGATAAATTCAGTGAGAACTTCAACAAAGAGATAAAAAACATAAAAATGGAAATGGAAATTACAAAAGGGAACCAGTCTGAAATGGAGAACACATTATCTGAGATGAGAAGTATATTAAATGGAATAAACAAAGGAATAAACAAAGTGATTAAAGAAGAGGATCAAATGACCTATATAGAGGATGGGAAAGCCAAGGACACTCAATCGGAATGGCAAGAAAAAAGGTGCCAAAACTATAAAAATACTCTAAGGGGCACATGGGAAGCTATTAAAGGTCAAAATGTCCATCTGATTGGTGTACCTGAAAGTAAACAAGATGTTGAACAGCTGTTTGAAGAAATAATGGTGGAAAACGTTCCTAACCTGGTGAGGAAAATGGACATACAACCCCAGGAATTTCAGAGAATCCCAAAAAACAGAGATCCAAAGAGACCCACACCAAGACATCATTTAAAATGCCAAAGGTTAAATACAAAGAAAAAAATCTTAAAAGCATCAAGAGAAAAGCAGAAAGTTACCTATAAGGGAATACCCATAAGACTGACAGCTGATTTCTCAAAAGAAACTATGCAGGACAGAAGGGCTCGGCAAAAAATATTAAACAGGATGAAGACCCAGGAGGTACAACCAAGAATACTTTATCCAGCAGAGCTACCATTCAGGGTTGAAGGACAGATAAAAAGCTTCCCAGACAAAAATAAGCTAAAGGAATTTGTTACCACCAAACCAGTATTATAGGAAATGTTGGAGGAACTTCTTTAAGAAGAAAAAAACAGGAATAAAGAATGGTAACAACTACATTCCCATCAATAAGTACCTAAAATGAAAAATAATTAAGTGTTCCAACTAAAAGAATGGATGAATGGATAAGAAACCAAGACCCCTATATGCTGCCTACTAGAGACTCACTTCAGATTAAAAGACACACATAGACTAAAAGGAAGGGGATGAAAAAAGATATTGCTTTAATGGACCTAGAAGATATTTAAGTCAGACAGAGAAAGGTAAACACTATATGATTTTACTTATATGTGAAAATCTAAGGAATAAAAAGAAGAAACTAATCAAGAACAGATTCACAAATATAGTGGACAATTTGGTGACGGACAGAGGGGAGGTGGATTGGGGGGCTGGGCGAATCGAGTGAAGGGTTAAAGAAATACAAATTAGTAGCTGATGGATGGTCATGAGGATGGGGAGCATGGCATAGGAAATAGAGTTAACATTAATACGTTGGCTAGGTGGAAGGTCAAGGGAGACAGGGAGCAATTGGGGGGATCTTTTATGAACTATAGAGGTATCTAATTTCTGTATACTTGATACTAATTAAAATAAATAATTTTTTTAAAAAGCACCTAAGTTAATTAAAATACTTTATTCCTAAAAAATGATAACCTACATCAGAGACTTCAGTGAGTCATAATCTTATTGTTGGGCGTTACCTTCAATTTGTAAAAAAGCAATACCTGCAAAGCACAATAAAGCAAAGCACAATAAAACATATGCCTGTTTAAAGTTTGCCAGTATGTTTCTCCATAACTTCCTATCTTGTTGATTATGTGGAAGTCTTAATGGATTATTTTATTAGTGTGACGTGACTGCAAGTGACATAAAACCCAAGTCAAAGTGGTTGTACAAAAAGACATGTTATCTCATGCAATAAGAAGCTTAGGGGTAGGATATCCCAGATTTGGCTCTCTCACTTGACATGCTGGCTGCGTTTTAGGTTTGCCTCTTCAAAGTCACAAAAAGGCTCTGGGTGTTCTAAGTACCACATGAGATAAAAAAACATCCAGCTAAAGAAGAATGGCTTTCCTCCTGTATACCTCTTTTATTTTTACAGAAGCCCACAGAAGCCTTCTTTTCTGGGTGCATTGGTCAGTGTCAGTCTAATGATCTTGAAAAAGCCTTGAATAATCAGGCAATACAATGAGAGAGCTCTAGGTTTCCATTGGAAACTATTTTATATTGTAGAAGTGGCATCACCCTAAAAGTTAAGGATCTTATGAAGAGAAGATCAGATTGTGTCAAGTTTAATCATCTCTAGGGTTAGACAGGCAAACACATGTCTCAAGAGCTAAAAATGCCTAGTACAATCAAGTATATAAGCTGGAGACAGAGATTCTGCTGACACTGAGGCACTGAGACCAACTACTCTCCTGGTATCAATCCTTGTGTCAGCTATAAAGAAAACCTTAAATACTCTATGAGGGCTTGGGAAAAACAAAAACAAAAACCAGTTAGTGACTCAGCTGAAACAGATGGTTGTTCAGCAGTCACAAATGATGGAAGAAGTTTATTATTCAAAATAGCCTGTTATGACATTATGACCTAACTAGTTAAGCACTTTTTATCCTGGGGAGATTAAGAAGTTAGTGTCAAAAAGTTGAAGAAAATCAAACCATGGTGTTATATAGTTGATGTTATATAATTGTAATTTTTAACAGATTGAATCCAGTATACTTACACATCAGCTTTGTTATTCCATTTAAAATATAAAATTATTATCAATTTGATCTGTTTTACATTAAAATCTAACTATGTTTATATATAATTTTGAAAAATTTATGAGAATATATGATTTAATTATACTAAGTTTATTTATTAAAGTTATTTTTGAACTTGAAAGTTTGTATTAAATAAAATAATTTAAGTAATTTAAAATTTGAATAAATTTGATTTATAAACACAAATTAATATCTTTGAAGTTTAAATCTGTAAGTGGTAGCAAACATTAATCAAAGGGCCTTTAAAACTAATTATTAAAACTTGCTAAATCATTAATAGAATTATAACACATCTATAAGCTAAAAACTTAAAGATAACTGGCTTTTTAAATAAGTGATTTTAATAAAATAAATTTTAATTTTTAAAAATTTAAGTAAATGTGTGAATAGTTTTTTTTTTTTACCACAAAAATTACCCTCAAGTTCACCAAGAAATTCATATTTAACATTCAAGACTTATTTACATGTTAATTCCTAGACCAATTCCTGGCAAGGGTAATGTGTCCACAGTGATTAATTCAGACCTATCATTTCACCATAGGGGCCTGGAGAGAAGCCTCCTCTTATCTGCTGGTATCCTAGCTTATGTTAAGAAAGTCAGCCTATCCATCATAAACAGAACTTATGCCTTGTATACTAAAAGATAAAGATCTTGCTTAGCCGAGATTCTTAATTTTTATTTCCTGAGATAACAACACTGTGATTTCTTTGTAGATCTTCAATATTTTATTCTTTTGGACAAATGTAACCTCTTGATAATTCTGGGGTGCTTTAGTGAATAAATATAACTTCAAATACATTTTATTAGCATCCTTCTAAATAGCTTTTTAAAAGTTTGCTTATTTAGATCTTATAGATTTCTTTTCCCTGTTCCCTGAGCATCTGAGTTTCATCTTCCTTGAGCTTCACAAAAAATTGTCCTTCCCTCCTTATCACAAAAGAGATATGGGAAGTAGTCTTGGGAATATGACAATAAAAAAGACTATATTTGTGGTGCCTTAATTAACTGGAAAGTGGGGTTTCTCAGCCCCTATCTGATGAGCTCTTTCCCTCTTCCTTTCTGCAATACATTTCTTATAAATAGTCTTGTTTCTAAATTCTAAGTCTGCAGTCTCTCACAAAAAGATTGAACAAACTCAGACTGCTGCTGGAAAGGAAAAAAGGAGAATGTAGGGGAAAGAAGGTGGTTGCCACAGTGTCTGTCACAATCTTCAAACAGATAAGCTTTGATCCTTTGACATTGTTTATTTGGCTACAAGTATATAAAGGTTTTGATAATATCTTTTGATCAATATTAATGGTTGAGGCAGTTAAATTCCTTTTTCTGAAAAGAAGCTCTAAATGATGCTTTATAATAAACACCTAAGCTTTAAAAATAAAGTCATTCGGATACTTAATTATTTCTAATGGTGCAACTAGACCAGACAATCCATTCTAGGAAAAAGAGATGTTCAAGTATTTATTGGTGGAATTGCTTGGATGTGATAAATGGGAAATACATTAAAAAGAAATTCAGAATGGTAAAAGCTTCATAGGCTAATTAATGATGTAATTTAGACTAAAATAATTTATTTCTTTTGTATTATTCAACCATCAATCTGGTAAAATTTTTAATAGTGCCTACATATAAAAAGCACACAAAAAATCATAGTTAGAATTCTACAATTTAGGTTGGACATAGACTCTATGAATTTAAAAAAGACAATTTACAACATGAGATTGAATGTGATAATTGTCACATTAACCATCTAGACACAGAGTGTGTAAGAATTCTGGGAAAGAAAACACAGCTGAAACGATAAGGAATGGCTTAATGTCTTAGCCTCTCTGCTAAGTTCTTGATCACTTGATAGCTGCCTACTAGACACACCCATTTGGTCTGGCATCAGTTAACCATTGGCTCAAAAATTCTGTATAATAGACAACCCAGAGCTGAGTAACTTAAAACAATCAACATTTAATTACCACTCCTGTGTATAGTGCTTGGTATCTAGCAGTGTTATTTTTTGATTGGATTAGTGAATAAAAGATAAATGAAGAGAGTGTTGGAATTGAATGGACTTTGAAGGATGCTGGGACTGGGAATTATTGAAACATCATCTAAGTTAAAGAACTGTGTAACATAGATAAAAAGTTAGAGGTGTGCAAAACATATTATAGGATATAATGAATGGGCTAATTTGGCTAGAATACAGGACTGATACAGAAAAATAGGGAGAGATAAATAAAAATCAGGTTGTGTTCAGATTTTAAGATGCTTGACTCTGTCTGGTAGGCAATGGGGGAACAAATGAAAAGTTTAAATTGAGAGTTCCTGATAAAGTTGTGTAATAGGAAAGTTATTCTGGCAGCATATGGATTTAGAGGATAAGGTCAGTTGTAAAGATAATTAAATAGACCAAGAAAAAAGATGATGGGATCTGAATTAAGATGGTGCCTATGAAATTAAAAAGGCACATCCAAGTGAAATTTAATGGAAAATTGAGTCTCAGGGTATATTAGCGTTTCAGTAGGAGTGAAAGATACACAAAGCTTGGATCCCGGCTGGTAAGGAGAAGGGTTATTACAGGGAGACAAGGAAGATCATTTGTGTGGGACTATCACGGGTTCAGATTTAAATATTTTGAATTGGGGAATAGTGGATGTGGTAGGTAACTTCTAGATGGTACTAGAATTCCCACCTCCTGCAGTTCATACCCACGAATAATTGCCTCCCTTGAGTGTGAGCTGGGTTTAGTGAATTCTTTCTAATGAATTGAATACAGCAGATGGGGTAGGATGTAATTTCTGAGATTAAGTTATAAAAAAACAAATGAACCTTAAGCCCCTATGTTGGTGCTCTCTTTGGCTCTCAGATTGGTTTTCCAGGGGAAAGCTAGCTATGATGGACACCTGTGTGGCAAGGGACCAATATTTGACAACAGCCACATGAGTGAGCTTGAAAGCATTCTACCCTACTCCCCAGTCAAGCTTTCAGGTGAGATCAGAGATTTAGCTGACACAGCCTCAGGTTGAATACAGCCTCATGAGAAATATTGGGCCCAGAGAAGCAAAAGACAGATTTCTGACATATGGAAGATGTGAGATAATGTACGTTTGTTGTTTTAAGTTGCTTGGTTTTGAGGTAACTGGTTCTATAGTAGTATATAACTAATATAGTAATTTATTTACGATACTGATTGATATTGGATTTATTTATAAGTTGGAAGTTATATACCTTCAGGGTACAGTTGAAGCCAGGGTATGTGTGTGTGTATCAAAGACTGAGCCACAGGGATACTGTATTTAAAATAAAACCAAAGGAAAAAGGCAGTTTCGAGGAAGACATAGTCAATACTTTCAAGTAATAAAAATTGATAAAATAATTAGGCTTTAAAAATATTTTTCAAATAATGCATTTATGGGGTATTACTGTAGCACTTGAAAAAAAATGAGAAATTCTCTAATCAATTACTATATATAGTTTCATTCAAAACACGGAAGTCCAAATATTAGAAAACTAAAATGGATGTGAACAAACTGGCATAATTCATGTAATTTAGGTTACTAGTACCATTATTTGAATGATATGAAATTTTAAAAACTGTAGGGATTATAGATTTACCAAACCTCAAATGGGTATTGTTCACCAAGTACTTTAAAAGATGATTAATGACAATTTTTTAGAAATAGATCATCTTAGACCATGAGTGAGAGATTAAGTATTTTGTGGGATATTTCTAATTTTTTTTTTCTCACTGATCATAAATAGTACTCTATCAGACCTAAAAAAACCTCTCTAATCGGTCTCTGATTGGAATTAAGTACCATTCTATGAGAGCTCAATGGACATTTATGAATTTGAATCAGGACCAACTATCCTATAGCTCCAGAGACAATGACTCTTTGGTAGCAATTTAGACAATGCCTTGTGAATGTCACTTTATCAATCATCACAACTCTCCTAATTCTATGTAATAATTTTAAAACTCTCTCATGGGGTTCCATAAAACCACAGGGCTAGTCTAAGGCTTAAATCCATCAAATAAGTTATTTTCACTTCATATCTCCTATGTATTTTATGGAAAAAATACTCTTTGGTTGATGTGTTTCCTTCTCTTAGATGTCTATGAACTCTGCAAGATTTAATTAACATTAAACTGAAAGAATAACATTTTTCATTTCATGCTGATCTGCTTAAGTAACAAACACCATTGGGTACTTCTGTGTCTGGAAAATTTTTCAATTGTTTAGTAATCTGTAGCCATTTTATAAAACCAGTTTAATCTGTCAAAGTTTTATACCAAGAGATTAATAAAATTTAAACTTCAAATAAAGCAAGCTAAATGATCAGTTCGGTTTGCTATTTTTAAACTGTAAAAAGAAAAAGCCCTTATATAGAAATTATGAATAAAATCCTATGTATCAATGCTATAAAATCTAATGCAAGCAAAAGCTGATAATCATCAATTTCTGAGATATTTAAAGTTATACCTCTCAGATCATGGCTGGGTGTGCAATACATATTATGATTGAAAAATCTTCTGTTAGTTTTTATTATGAAGCAGCTTAGGACTTTTGTTATGAGAAATGCATTAGGACAATATATTCAAACTCACATCTGCCAATTGGCAAATTATTAAAATTTTCCAATCATGCCAAATCATTTGAGAGCAAAAATTTATGTTTAATAAATGCTATTTTAAAAAATACTCTGAATTTAGTGAAACATTTTAATATTTTTTTAATCAGTAAATAAATACCTCTTTTTTTAAAATCAATCTTTTTACCTAGGGGTGGAAAAAATAAACACCCAACAAATCAACCATCTTTAAATATTAGAGAGCTATTGTGTCGCTTAATCTATTTACTTCCTGATTCCACAACTTCTGACACTGTGATTAGGTGAGGACTTTTCTTTCTCATGTGAATCAAAATTTTCTCTAGGCACTGGTGAAAACAGAGATGGTTCAGAATCAAAGTCTTGAAATAAATATATAAATAATATAAAAAGTGTTCTTATTATCTATTCGGAGTTATTTGGAGATGTGGTGATGAGGAAGATCTTCAAAGTAAGAGAGATAGGGTCTTTACATGGATAAAGTGTTCTAAGTGTTGAAGTTTAAGAGAGAAAACGATTAATCATGTTAGAAAGTGGATAGTCAGGACCACTACCCATATGTCTTCTTTGTGAAAAATGGGAAAAGGCATCCCCTTTTACCAGAGTAGTATCATGGGCATATGGCTTGAAAAGTAGATGGTACCTTTGTATAAATATTTTAGAAGAATGGGTTTTTTTTGTTTGTTTGTTTGTTTGTTTTTTCCTTCGGGCATATGCAGTCCCTTGCCAGAGTACATGGCTTGACAAGAAGATTATAGGCTAAGTTATAGTCCCTACCACCTTTCTGGCCAAAATCCCTGGGTAGTAAATACTCTGCCCAACCATTTATAGTGATCCTATGGATGATAGAGGAGGACTTTGCTTTAGACAGATGGAAGAGTTATTAGGATGGTATTTTTTAAAAAGTTAACATCATACATTCAATCTTTAGCACTGTAATTATTATGGTTCTTTATTTATAAGTAAGGGAAACAGACTTTGGTTAATGTAGCCAATATTTATTAGAATAATGTAAGGTAGTTCGCAGTATTAAATTTAAAAAACTGAATAATGAGCTTTTAAAAAGATACGAATCCGATGTGAGGGTGATCTGGCTGCAACATCTTTCACCCCATTGATCGCCAGAGTTGATTTGGCTGATCTGACTGGCTAGACAGGTGTCTCCTTCCTCCCTCACCTCTCCATGTGCGTCCCCCCTCCCCCGAACCTTTATGCTGGGTCTAAGATGACAACCTTCCCCAGTAAAGGAGAGGATCATTCTTCGGTCAAGGATATACGAGTAGCTGCACTCCCATGCTAGAACCTCCAAACAAGCTTTCAAGATCCGTTTGTAGGAGAACGCAGGGCAGTCAAGCTTCCAAGACTCCAGACACATCCAAATGAGGCACGGCATGTGGCAGTCTGCCTTTCTAAGGAAAAAAAAAAAAAGGTATGAATCAGGGAATTTTACAGATCAAGGTAACAAGAACTAACTGGATTTCCTATGATCTAGAGCAGTGATTCTCAGTTCTTGCTAAACTCGACAATAACCTGGGGAACTTTTTTAAGTCCTGATGCTCAGGCCACACTCCAGACCAATTAAATCAGGGACTCTTGGGGGGACACAGGCATCAATAGTTTTTAAAACTCCCCAGGGGAGACATACTTCATAATTTTATCTTTGGGATGGTGAAAGCCAGCTGATTTCAGTTTTTATGTAATTATACTTAAGATTTAGATTCCAAGTTTGGGTGGAGAAGAATCTGTCTAAGTTTTGGTTTTGTACCAACCACCCCTTAGACAGGTGAGGGAGAGCTATCCTGAGCAACAGTAGACCACACTGTCTGTAAAGGGGTAAGAATAGATCTCAGTAGTGAAATCAGAAGAAATGGAGGCTGAATATATAAAACTAACTGAAATCTCCTACAACTACCTTTGCAATTAAGTAATATATTGAATAAGAAAGAAGAATAATTGGAAAATTCTTTCATTTATGACACTTTCTTATTTTTCCTACCTCATTTCAATGATTAATATGGGGACATATTTGTTCTTTTATTTAGGATGGTTACTATTGTCATAGTAAACAGCACATCAATTTTTTTAGAAATTATGCATGGATGGGGGCATAAGCCCCTGTCTTAATGTCACCCTATCCTTTCTTTTACGAAATCTTCCCCAAGATCCTAAGGAATAATTTGTATGCTGTCTAACTGACATAACACAAGAAGAGGCAATGTGACAACTCAGGTCTTATTTGAAAGGAAAACTTCACATAATTTATGCATCATTTCATGTATACATTATAATATTTTCCCAAAATCCTTTCCAATTTTATCCCTCTACCATAAAAACCTATATAATACAATAGTAAAAAATCATTGAAAGGAGACAGAAGAGAGGGAACTTTTGATGTTACTTTTCAGGGTTTCATTTCAAGTTTTTCACCCCTTGATTTGTAAAAGTTCCACCAGCATTTGGAGATTCTAATGTGAGGGCCCAGCAGGATTCTTTAACCCTTCTCTGCCCTTTTCTAGCTCACACCAGTTTTATATCAAAACCTAAATTAAATAAACTCTATGTAGCCCATAGGGGAATGGAGGTCACTAATTTACTATATCCTCTACCACAAAATGAGCTGCAAACACAAAACCCCTTCAGTTGAAAGTGAGTGTCTCTGTTTAAGAAGAAAAAATAAAGGCAGGATATAAGGGATTCTCCAGCATAAAGGCTTTTTAAGCGGGAGGACAAAGGAAGCACAGAGAGAATTAGGCCTCAGAGAACATGTTATTCAGCACGAAGGGTTCTGGCTAAGAGAACAAAGAACAATACCTGAGCTGGTTTAAGAATCCCTTTTGCCTCAAGCTGGCTTCCTAGAACAGTTCATCCTAATTTTGTGTGAATTTTAGATCTCTCCAATGGTGAACACTTGTTTTAAGTGTTATCAGTCACCTAGTTAGGAATCGCAAGCCTTTCAAGAATCTTGTAAGAGGCAGCAATCTTTAGGGCAGGAGTAACTAACTATACAATGGACATGACAGATTCACCTTTTCAGGCTTATAAAGAGTTTAATACGTTTGAGTTTTACTTTGAAGGATAATAGAAAAATGTGATGTTACTGTGTATAGCCTTTTGTAACATCATACATAAATTACTGAGTTATGGACACAGTAAAGTAAAATCTCTCTCAACTCTATGTTTAAAAAAATAGGTAAAAATTCACAGGGAAGAATAATTTCCAAATTATAAGTGGCCAAAAGTTAAGAAAATGAAGTATAACAGCAGGCCACAAACTAAAAAGTGGCAGATGAGAAAAGGGGAAAAAAAATCTGGTGAGGTATAGTCTAGCTCCTAATTCCTAACACCTCCTTTCTGTATGGGGGAAATAAACATGCATAATGAAACTCTGAAAAATTTTACTAACAGCCCAAGTTGGAGAGAAATCGTCCTTTAAGGCCTGGAGAAAAGCCTGTGAAACAAACATTTGAAAGTAAAAAGAAAATTAAGTAGACATCCCTATCTACTTCTAAAAAATCAGTGCAAAAAAGGTCTTAATGTTAAGAGAATGAGCTGAAGCCCATGAGAGTGAGAGAAGACCCTTACAGTATGAGCGGTCCCGGGTATGAAACATTTATGGCATCTCAGAAGAATGAAACACGTTAGAAAACTCAGCATATGCTGAATGTCCTCTCAACTGAATGCTACCCCATCTCCATGCCTCCAGGTTTAGCAAAATAGATAAGGAATAGTAGTTAACACTACTATAAAAGTGTAAGGGAGGTAGAAACATGGGATATAGAAGGGACCAATCACCCCAAGTAAAGAAGGAAGTGTGTAAGAGAATTCACTCATACTATATTAGAGAGACAGTTCTGAATTAAGGTGTCATTGTTCAAGTCTCAGTAGGATGAAAAGAAAGGGTGTGTGGAGATCATATCAGTTATATTTTGTTCAATAACAAATCATCATAACTTAGTGACTTAAAATAACAAGTATTTATTTAATTCACAGTTCTGCGCCTTAGCAAATTGGCCTATGCCCAGATAAACAGTTATCCTGATTTCAGCTGGGCTCAGTCATGAATCTGTTGCTAGCTGACAGACCATTGGGGGCTGACTGGTCAAAAATGGCTAATCTGGGACTGCTCATCTTGACTCCATGTGGTCTCTTATCCCCCAGCTGGTTAACCTAGTTTTGTTCACATTATGACTACACAGAAGTTGAAGAAAAGAATCAGAAGTGTACCAAGTTTCTTGAGGCCTGGTCTTTGAACAAGTGTATTGTATTCATTTGGTCTGAAAATTCCAAAGTTCTGTCTGAAGTTAAGGAGTGGGGAAATAGATTCTACCTTTTCTTGAGAGGAGTTGCAAAGTCATATTGATTGAAGCACTAATAAGGGAGTCTATACAAGCACACTATCACAAAAAGAATAGATGATAGATAGATTATAGATAGATAAATAGAAGATAGATAGATAGATAGATAGATAGATAGATAGATAGATAGATAGATAGATGCTGGATAGACAGACATCACAATCACATCAAATCACCTAATTTAGAAGAAAACTGAAGAATCAAAAGAAAACGTCCCAGGATACACATACAAATTCTGTAAAACATGAACTGGATGTTAAACAATAGAATGAGATGTTAAACTAAGTGAGATGAAGAACAAGAGAAATAAAATGAGTACAACAATAGCAATCTCCATTATAGATCTGACAGATACACAAGAAACATTAAAAATAAAATAAGTAGCTAAAATGAAATCATTGTGGTAGAGGAAAGATGATCATAGTGAAAGGAGAAGGAATAAAGAGCAAGCATATCAAAGCAATTACAGACATGAAGGACAGACAAACAAGACAAAATATAAATATAATTGGTATTCTTGAAAGAGAGAAGTCAGCAAAATGAACCAGAAAATGTAGGCAAATATCCCTGTGTCATAGCTGCTTTCACTCATCTCCCAACACAGTCAATGTCAGAAGACAATGAACATCTAAAGATTTCTAAAGAAGGAGAATTATGATCAAAGAATATCATTTATATTCAGCTAAGTATTTATTTTGGAATTAAGGCAATAGCAAAGCATCTCAAGCATGTAAGAACTCGGGAAATATAGAAACTCCAAATTATTCTAGAATAAATTAATAAATGGAAATTCATCAAGAAATGAACTTAGAAATAAATTCATCTTATTTCTAAACTTTCATAGTTTACTTGAGAATGTGAGGATTTGTACTCAAGCAAAGCCAGTGTTTTTTTAATAACTATAGTAGGATCTCATTTTTATATACTGTTTAATCTAGCTCTCTATTTAGCTATTTAGACAGATATTTTTTCTTTTTATATGTATGTATACATTAAGAGATATCCAGAATGAAGTTTCCAAAGTTGTTGATAATTGCTGAGTGGTGGCATTTCCTCCTTTTAAAAAAATTCCTGAATTGCTTTAATTTATATATTTTTTTACAACGAACACATATTGATATTATAAGGAGCCAATACAGTTATGATTTTTGAAAGAAAAGATATGTTATTTTCTTTAAATCATGTTTGATTAACAAACATACTGATAAACCTAATTTATGTGAAACTGTGACCTTGGCTTCTTGGTCTTGATCCTGTTCTTCTAGGGCATTCTGTTGAATATAGACTGTGGCAACTACTGGAACATACAATACAGGTTTCCTTTTTTAAAAAATTGAGAAATAATTTAGATATAACAATGTAAACAAACCTTATATATATAGTTTTATGAATATTTATATATGTATTCATCCCCAAACATAATTTTTTTTTAATTGCATGAAATAATATGCACAGATTTCCCTTTTTCCTGTGGAGGAATAATGGAGCTGTCCTAGTGAGATCTCTTGGGGCCAAAACAGGAAGAAAGAGAATCCGAAATTGAGAAAGTGCTTATAGTCTAGAAATATGCAGGGAGTTGACAGGTGTTTAATGGTCACTGAACCATTTGGATGGAACTGTGTAAGGATTAAAAGGAGAAAATGAGATAGTTAAACATTTTAGAACCATAGAGTATTTGTATTTGTGCTTTGTATCTGAAAATAAATGAGGTTGTTTCCCTGTTTCCAGACTAGCTGACCTATGTATACTGGGCTATGAAATTAGAGAGAGCCATTGTATTAAGTGTGTGTGTGTGTGTGTGTGTGTGTGTGTGTGTGTGTGTGTGTGTGTGTTAAGTGATATGTGACTCTGATTTATCAGTGGTGTCTCAATTAGAGAAGCAAAAACACTAGAAGATGTATATACATATGTACTAAGGATTTGTGTTTGTTATAGGGATTTGACCCTATAAAATTTTTAGAGTTGGTTAAGCATTTACTTTAAGGCTCTTTTCTTCCTGTCTGACCCTGGAGCTTGAAGTATTCAAAGCAGGCAGTTGTGAGGGAAGACAGATATAAAATGATAGAGATCAGGAGTAAGCTAAAACCTGCAAGCATGAGCTAGAGCTCATGAAGATTGACTAAAACATCTGTCAGTTATGTTGTCTCTAACTTTGGTAGTATGGAGGTCCTGCAGAAGCTGGGGCTCTTTGTCAAGAATTTAAACATACATACCTGATCCATATGCTGAAAAGCTAAAGGAGGATCCCACAGAAGATGGAGCACTTGCAGGCTTAGCTGCTACCTCATGCCAACAAGATGAATCTGTCAATCAGCAATAATGTGGGTGAACTACAAAATGACTGCTCATCACTTGGGTCATCAAAATCTCCCACAAGAATTTCTGTGGCCCACGCTAACAGGAAATACGATGGACAGGGGTTTCTTGAAAATGTAGTATAGTGTAGCCACATTGATATAATAGGTAACTATCATGTGAATTGAAATTCCGTTTATGATAAGTGGAAGAATTTCACTTAAAGAATTAATCTTTATTAACCCCCCACCTAAGGCATTAAGTTTAATCAGAGGTCCCACCTTCTATTTTTTAAATAAATGATGTACCTAAAGTTTATTTTCATTGCATAATTAATTTGAGTTGCTGGATTTTGAACTGTCCTGGAACGTGTCTGTGTCATGTAAAAAATTACCATATGAATGAGGTCATGATTGTGTTGCTCTCCTACATCAGTTAACATTACATATACAAAATATAGACCCCATGCTTGACTTTCCAATGTTTGAAAGATGTAAAAGTACTAATACACAATCTTTGAAGTATATGAAAATTATGACTAGATAATACTGTATAAAAATGAAAGGAAAAGAATGGTGAATGAGAGTTCTATTTTTTTTTCTTTTCTCCTTGATAACATTAGATTTAAGTGCAAAGGAGACACAGGTAGTCTTTATTTAGTTATTTTTTTTAATTCAAATGTTAAAAAGTCACCCTGAAGATTCGAAGTGTCCACTCTCATCAATAACTCTACTTATAAGGGAAACAGAATGCTAACATTTATTGCATAGTTTCTTTTTAACAATTTTTGTTATTTATGCAACAGATAACATGACAATGTAACTTCATATCCTTCCTTCTGATTCCCTACATCATCCTTCGGTTTTCTCTATTTATGCCAGTCTTATTCCAATTGGACTTCATCTGTTCTTAATAACTTCAACCTTTACTTATGACAGGCTTTGGTAAGGCTTGTTTGCTTTTCTATATGAGAAAATGACTAATAATGACCTGAAAAGTCTAGAAGAGATTGGTTTATGAAATGCTTATTCAAGATAGCAGGTCTCTGTCTCAATGGTACAATTAGTTAGCTATCTTAAAACATATTTAAAAAGCAGAGATTTAATATAAAAGGATAATGATGCATAGTCAATGAAATTTAAGCAAAGGGGAGCATTCCTAAAATTAGAATTTTACTTGTGTGATAAAGAAGGGTCAAGTCACCTAAAAATAGATGGTTAGCACCGAATCCATATCCCCACTTTCTCCTGAGTTCTTTGGAAGCCGTGTTAACCCATTCCAGACACAAGACTTGTACTTTATTTGCATAATAATTTCAGCACTATTCCACAAAAATTTTAAGTGGTCCACAAAAGAGCCAATAGAAAAGGATATATTAAATAATAGAGGGAATGAGCAATATGAAAAAGGCATAACAAAATATGAAGGGAAGAATAAGATTAGTAAATACAGAATTTCATACTATTGCTAAATCTACTGTAAAAAATCAATAAGATCAGTTATATTCTTCAAATGGCCTATAAAGAAAGATATCCAGTTTACAGATATGCCCCAGAGAGGAGGAAGAGTTACAGTGAAATGTTCAATTTATGGATACATGTGGCAAGTAATATGTGTGATAGCTTCTTTGAGCATCAGGCATTGGTTAGCTTCTTACTTCAGGATTAAGTCCAAAGATAGATAGGGTACAAGTATACCCTGGTAACTCCCAGGTTTCATTCCTTGTTCAGCTACTCCAGGATACCCACCAAAGTAAGGGGCTGCATTCTCAAACCAGTGCTTTGCACACAGTGAACTCTGAGATGTTTAGATGAGAGTGATAGAATGACAGGGAATAGAATGAGAACACTAAATTAAAAGTGGGATTTTGGTTATACTTTTGCTTAAAACCCCAATTTTAGAATTTTTTTTAAACAGAATTCATTTTATATTTGATCAAGGAATTATTGCTGGTTGAGGGAATATAAAGGGAATAACTGAGTGACAGGCTAGTCAATTCTTTCATTCCATGTCAAGAAAACTTAACTGTTCAAGTTAAGAGGCTGTGTTCAGGCATAACTTCCTCTCCACATGGCAGTGTAATCCAATCATAAAGTTCTTATATGAGGAGAAATGTGCTATGTTTTGAGGGCATGGCCAGGGGCAAGGAAGGTATCCTCCCTCCCTCTAAGGACAATTTCCAGAAGTTGCAGAAAGCACTTTCCAGTGGTTTTACATGATATTTATACTTACATTTCATTAACCTGGCTTGGTAACTTGACCACATCTAATTGCAAGGAAGACTGAAAAATAATTAAGGGATCTTTTGCTAAGGAAAAAGAGACACTAGAAACTGCTAGTTGCCTCTGCACAGGGGATAAAGTCAAGAGTTTGATTTTGATTTTGTTAAGTTTAAAATGTCAATTAGTAGAGAAGAGAAGAGAAGAGATAATTGGCTATTAATTAAGGAAAGTTAAGGCTGGAGATTTGTGAGTCATCATATGTAGATGTTATTTAAAATCATGAGATCAAATGAGATTAATTAGAGAATAAGTTTATGGACAGTAAAAAAGAGGACCCAGGAGTGCTGAGATGTGGGCCATTGTTAAGAGCTACAGGTTGAGAAGAAGAGAAGGATCCACACCATGGGATTAAAGATTGTTGGTGATTATGATATACAGGAAGACTGTGGGAAGTGTGCCCTGGAAGCCAAAAGACAAAAATGTTTTGAAGAGAAATGTTTCTCAACATCGGTTGCTTCCAATAGGTTAGGTATAGAGAGAACAAAGAACTGATCATTGAATTTAACAAGACGGAGGTCACTGGTGATGAAGAAAAAGGGGGTTTGAGGAAAGAAAGGGGATGATAGCTTGATTACAGTGAATTGAGAAGTAAAGAAGAGATAGTAGGTACACAAACCTTTTTTAAATATATATTTTTTTCTATAAATAAGAGCAAAAAAAAAAAAAAAGAGGAATGGCTAAGGGTAGGTATTAAGATGGGAGATACTATACCATGCTTGTGTTCTGACTGGTATGATGCAGAAGAATGGAGAACTTTATGGTGTGGGAAAAGGATTGATAAGCTGTGTAAGCTACCTCCTTGAAAAGGTAACTGATTCTTTGATCTAATATACTAGTGGCCTTAGATAAGAGAGGAGAAGAGAAAATTTATCATTGTAATGGAAATAAAATATGTGGGCTATAGATTAAATGTGGTGACGGGAATATAGGAGTAGTCATCTGTTTTGTTTTGTTTTTTTCTGTAAGTGAAATTAGAAAAAAAGAGGAGGAATTGGGGAGGAGAGTGTTAGAAGATTGAGGAGAATGGAAAAGATGTGAAGAGTGGAAAACTGAATTTACAACTAACACATAGAGGGTGGCTGTCAGAGTTGTACTAAAATTAGATATTTACTATTCTGGTATGATTTTCTCTAGTTATGTTGTTTGTTAGATAGAGGTCTGATATTGGAGTAAAGTTGGGCTAAGCCAGAATTAGAATTCTTCTAGGCAAATAAGATAGAGGAAAAGAAATAAATGATGAAGAAATTTAATAAAGGAATGGGTTTCAGTGATATTTCATGAAATCTAAACAGGTAAGAAGGAAAAGGAGGAGAAATGAGGGGGATTATGGCCAGCAAAAAGTAGTGTGAAAGCATGAAATGACCTACCAAAGATATTCCATACCCTAATTCCCTAAATCTGTGGAAATGTAATACTATGTGACAAAAGAGATTTTGTAAATATCATTATGATTATGAATCTTGACATGGAGAGATCTTCCTGGATTACCTGGTGATCCCAATCTAATCTCATATACTCTTAAAAGTGAAGAAACTTCTCTGGCTAGAAACAAGAGAAATGAAGCAGAGAGGAAGTCAAAGAGATTTGAAGAATGAGAAGGACTTGACCTGCCATTGCTACCTTTGAAGATGGAGAGAGTGTGCCAGAAAAGGAATGTGGTGACCTCTAAGACCTGAGAAGAACTCCTACTAACAGCTAGCAAAGAAATGGAAATTCTAGTCTTAGAACCACATGGAAGTGAATTCTACCTGGAATCTGAATGAGTGTGGAAGTGAAATTGTTCCTAGAAACTTCAGAAAGCCAGACAGCCCTGTCAGCACCTTGCTTTGGACCTTGTGTAACTCTAGCAGAGAAACCAGCTAAACCACGCCATGCTTAGATTTATGACCTACAGAAAATAAAGTAATAAACAGGTGTTATTTTAAGCTACTAAATTTATGGTAGTTTGTTACAACAGCAGTAGAATACTAATACAAGTGAGGATTGTCAAATGATTTGAGGCATCAGTTGGGGATGAAGATGGATGTGGAAATATTAAAAGTAAATAAACTAGAAAGATAAGAGATTTTGATAAGAAAGTAGAATGATAGAAATTGATATTTTGCTGGTGGTACACTTATTGATAACAAACATTGGCTGAGATGGGATAGAATATTAGACTGCTGGAAGTGAAAAGTTTGCTAGGTAATCTTGTATGGATGATTAAGAGCAGAGTAAAAATGTAATCCAGGCTTTAAAATCTTCAAAAAATTAGAGTTAGTGACCCCAGGTCAGCGTAGAAGTGCAACAAGGAAGGCTAGCAGTGAAGGGGTTGATGTCATTTTCTTAAGGAAGCTAGAACATTTGGAAGAATAAAATGCCAATTTTTAGGATGAAGAAAAAGAATACGTACACTTATGAGTGCTGTAGTATGGAAGTGTGTGTGTGTTTGGGGGAAAAGTCACAATCTATTTTGCTGAAGGACAAATAGATTTTTCATGGATAGCCGGGTTTCAATTATAAGAAAATGAAAGAAAGTTTAGAGAAGAGGTTGAGTTGATAATACAGTGTAGCCTGGTGGTAGAGTGAATGATAGGGAAGGGAAGAAGCTGGGTTAGTCTGGAGAGTTTATAATATAGATCTACTTGTGAATGAGGGATGAGCTTGGACTTCTTTCATGTAATGATTGGAACAAATAAGAAAGTAAGGTTTAATGAGATCTAAGCTTTGATAGTCCTTTTGTAGAAGTTAAGCACATTCTAATTGTATTATTTTTCTTAGATCTTTTTGGTAACACAGGGCTGAGTAGGGCAGCAGTTTAATATGGAAAGGCCCTGTCTTAAAGTATGTGTGACTTTGGAGGACGTATTTACAGATGGCATCAGGCAGTTACATCGTTGCTATAGAGAGCTTGAGATATCAACACCCAGGAACCCTCTACCAACTGTAGATTAGACTTATTTATACCTCCTTGACTTTGACTAATCAAAAATAAAAACCTTATCCTTTAATTTCATACATGACTGAGAAATAGTGTTTTAAAATTTACTTATCTATTTTCAGAAGCTGCATGTATTTCAAATACAAAGGATCTGTACCACTACTTAGAGCCAGTTTTCTTTACCTCAGTACTTTTATCCTTTACTGACTTTCTGGGGAAGCAAGTTAAAATAGATTAATCACTCAAACTTTCTGTCCTAAGGAGAGAGTTTTACTTTCAATTTAGGGAAAGCTATTTTCTAAATATGACTTTCTCTTGTTAGAAAGGAAGCTCAGTGGGGAAGGATATAACTTAATATTAGTAGAAGTTAATTCTCTAAGTAAAGAATGCTAAAACTTTGTAAGAGTTCATTGCTTCATTTATAATTTCCAGAAAGTCTTTGTTTCCCTGCTGGAATATTATAGCCTCTGTTTCAATGGTGATGAATAACTACAAAAGTATAGTCAGGGGAAATAGAAGAGATAAAATTCATATTCATCAGCAAATTCTTCATGTGAAATCACTTATATCACCTATGATATTGATTACTTTCCCAAAAAAGTGATGACTAGTAGTATAATAGGTATATAACTTAAGTAGTAAGGAGTCTTACATAATACATGATGACACTAGAATAATGTGGACAAGAATGAAGTAATAGAAAATTAGATATCAGCACAATATACTCTTTTTTTATTCTAGAAAGCCATATTGGTGTTAATAAAAAGTATTCAGAAAAATGTAATTTGTGAGCAAAGAGAAGGTGAGTTGTTTGGAATAAGACCAGATCATAAAATTTTATCCATTATCTAGCCATGACACATAAAAATAATACCATGGGAAGGTCTTAGAAGCTTAGAGGGGCTTAGTGGGTCTATTGGTCTGCAGGAGCCTAGTTGTCCACTGGTAATGCAAAAGTCTGAGTGCTTAAAGGCTATCTTTGAGAAATTACGGTTTGACGTCTTACATCTAATGAGGAAAGTGTTTCTCAGTTCTGTGTTGTAGTGGGATGAGGTGAAGAAGTAAGGTTTGGATCTCATTAAACCTTACTTCATTTAATGCCCCGGAAATAACCTCATGCCATTATTTTACTTCTCAAATGATGTACCTGGCTTAATACTATTACTCATATTTCAGTGGGAACCATAAGTTCAGGCCCATTAATAATAATTCTTATTAACCTTTTCTAAAGGACAAGGGTGAAACTTTCCCACAGCTGGATTGATTTCCATATTTGAATATCTTTCCATTGATCAACCTATTCAGAAAGCCTTTCAAGTAAAGACCAAGTGTTTTGATTCTACTTCTTTATGCTTCAACATTTAATCTCTGATATTCTTTAAGTTCTGTTAGGATTAAGTACATTTTCTCACATAGATGTAAAAAAATTAATATTCATAAAAGCAGGGACAAATATTTCTAATAAACAAGATCTAAGAGATGTGTTTTACAGAAATTTTAACATTGAATTTTAGAAGAAAAGATATTTCCCTTTCAAAATTGTCAAAGAGATTTTGGGAATGAGATATATACAGATAGTATCCTTTATTTAATTAGAATTTTTCATGCCTTGGATGCTCTCTCTTCTAAAATATAAACTAAGATCTGGTCCATAGAGCTTATTCCTTATCTTTTTATTCCTTTAGAGGTTGAGCAGCCTAACTATGACAGGCTGGAGCTAAATCAGTACAAGTATCTACCTTCCCTACATTGTACTTGTCAATCTATCTTTGGATAACTAGTTATCTGACCCTGAATGATTTTTAAGCCTCTTGGAGGGGAGAGTCAAATGTATAGTAAGTAGACTTTGGATGAGCTGGAACATCCTGTTTCAACTGGTGATGTGGTAAATTGTTTTTCTGCTTCAGTTCAGCCAAGATTTTTCTGGACCTGATAACAAGACTGTAAGGATGCCAGATTTTCCGTGCCACCCTTATCATATTTTCTCAGAAAAGTGCACACACTGGCACTTCATTCTTATTAATGGCCTAATTACAAGCCTGCAGTCAGGACAATCTTTACATCTGTTTGTTTGGTGCCTGTTGTGCTTTCAAGTAGCTCAGACAAGTTAAGAGTGCTAACATTTGCAAATTAGTGAATAAGAAATAAATTCAACCTATTTTTGCTTCTGAGTCATAGTTTGGTAAGTAGTACGAGCCTTTAGAGCCGTTCTTTTCTAATATAAAACTTGGATATCATCTGTTTATATTAAAGAAAAAACAACAACTAGAATAAGTCCTTCTGAAGGTGACAAAATAGCATAGTAAGAGTTCTATGGAGATACTAGTTTTTATAGACGAGGTCTTAAGTTATGTACCAGTTTAGTTGGAATTATGCAATAGCTTTAGCTCTTTTAGCAAGATCATAGATTATAGATAATTTCCACACCATCTGAACGTTTCAGTGTTTTTTTTTTTCTTCTAAAAGTGAAAAGTGTGTATTAATGTTTTACAGAATTCTGGGCTACAGAGTTCTCCGTGTATAGTGCTGTAATAAATTGGGCTACAGATTAGAGGTGACTCAGCCTGTGGCTCTAGGAACAAGATCAAATTGGATGAGAAGAAAGTCTGACTTGCCATAACAAATGCTTATGGCTGTGCTGTGCTGAAGCAAAGAAATACCTGCCTTATTTTGCTAAATAGCCCCACACGAATTGGTGCTAATCTGATTTGGATGTGTTCATTTTGCCTTGGCTTAGGTTATTTTCAGCAATTTAAATCATTTCACAATTCCAATATTTTTCAAGATAGTTACTTATGAATCTTAATTTTACCATATGCTTTGAGAATACCAGATGTGCTTCTCACCACCATATAAAATAACTCTAACTTTTAGTATCAAGGTTGATTTACTCATTCATCAAGTATTTATTGGGTACTCACTGAGTGTCAGACATTGTATTAGGTAATGAGGGTAAAATGAAGAGCAGAAATAAATCAAGTGCCTGTTGTCTAGGACTTTTAGTCCTTAAAGGAAGACAATTGAAATATTCAACCAGCTAAATAAATAACGAATGACCACACATACCAGTTTGCCCAGGACAACCTGTTTTGAGGTTTTTGTCCTTATATAATTATCAACACTTTCAATTTCAATTTTGTTTTTGTTTATACAATAGTCTTTCTAAAAATGATTATGTAAGTATTATGGAGGGAAAAAAATAAGGTTTATGAGAGAAGGTCAGAGAAAGAGTAGAGTAACTCCTTTACTTTTAAGAGCTAAGTTCTCTAGAAGTGATAACTAAGCTTCTCAGACCTAGTGAACAGCAAGTGGTTAGGCACAACTGGCTTTAACCGGGTACCTCTAATATCAACAGTAGAGATCTCAGGGAGCAGAGACATTTGTTTCTCAAAAGTGGTGTTGATATAATATCAGTGTGAGACTTTAGATAAATTTTTATGCAAACTAAGACATCATTTCAATTTATTTGGTAAATATAAAGAGAACATTTGAATAAGAAAGGAATAGACATGTAAGCATCTAACTACTCCCTCAGGGGCAAATTGAAATGAAAAGCAGTATAATGCCTTTTAGCCACTAAGAGCTTGGGTTTCAAATTCAGAAGCCCTTAGTTTTAATCCAGCTCTGTCATTGACAACTCATTTTGTGATCTTGTGTAAATTGCTCAAACTTTTTAAATTTCATATTCTTTTATGAGGAAGACTTAATGTTTGTAAAGTGCCTAGAGTAATGCCTTCACGTAGTAATTACTCAGCTAATATTAGTGGTTATTCTCTACCATGACTCAGTCACTTTGCCTGGCCCCATCCTTAAACAGTATTTAAAGAAATATGAGTTGGTAGCTAAAATATAATTAAAAATAGTTAAGCTTCTTATCTATTTCCATTGGAATTGTCAAAGGCAGGGATGCATTATGGCATTAATTGCGGGGGTCTGTCTTAAATTACCACACACTGGGTCGCTTAAAACAACATAAATATATTCTCTCACAGTTCTGGAGACTAGAAGTCTGGAATCGAGGTGTCGGCAGGGCCCCATGTCCTCTGGAAGCTCTAGAAAAGAATCTGCTTCATGCCTCTTCAGCGTCTGGTGGCTGCAGGTGTTCATAGTCTTGTGGTGGCATCTCTCCCGTCTCTTCCCCTATCTTTATAGTGCATTCTCTTCTATGTGTCCATCTAATCTCTCCCTGCTATTTTCTTATAAGGACTTTTGTGATGGCAGTTAGAGCCCACCTGGGTAATTCAGGAAAGCCTCCTCATCTCAAAATCCTCAATCTAATCAGAAATCAGGTAACAGTCACAAGTTTCAGAAATTAGGGTATGTTTGCATCTTTTTGGAGATAGAATTCATTCACCTCACTCACTTATTAATGTGAAATAGCTCATCCTCATAATGGCCACTTTTTACATTCTTCCCAGTGATGCCAATCATTCCTCCAAACTTTTCCTCACTCTCAAATACTAATCTAGAAACTTCCTTAACAGACGAGTCACATGACTCTTATGTCTAAACTTTTTTTGTTAAGAGGTAAATCAACTTTGCCTTATTGTTCTTCTTGTTTTATTTCTCTTCACTTCACCCTCACCCGGATTTTGCATGACAGAGTAAACCCAGGAGCTGCCCCCAAATGTTACTCTACCTTTGCCTCTGAGAAGCCAGGGACTAACTGGGGGGCTATTTAGAGCTGTGATAGCTTAATAAATGTTTGCTCTGTGACACAATTACAGTGACTTCGGATCCCTGTATACAATTAAATAAATTATTTGATCAGATTCTTTTTGATCAAAGGAAGTCTGGCCTCATAAAATGTGTTGGAAAGTATAGCTCCCTCTTTGATTTTTTGGAAGAGTTTGAGGAGAATAGGTATTAAATGTTTTTTGAATGTGTAGAATTCACTGGTGAAGCCATTTGGTCCTGGACTTTTACTTTTTGAAAGGTTTTTGATGATTGTTTCAATTTCCATACTGCTGATTAGTCCATTTAGATTTTCCAGTTCTTGATTCAGTCTAGGAAGGTTGTATTTTTCTAAGTAGTGGTCCATTTCTTCTAGGTTATTAAATTTGGTGTCATTTACTTTTTCATAGTATTCTTGTATGATCCTTTGTATTTCTGTAATGGCAGTCATGATTTCCCCTCTTTCATCTCTAATTTTGTTTATTCGTGTCCTTTCTCTTTGTTCTTTAGTGAGTTGAGCCAGAGGTTTGTCAATTTCATTAACCTTCTCAAAGAACCAGCTCTTTGTTGCAATACACTTTGGCCCCACCTGGAGAGCAGACCTCAGTTATTCCAGACAGTGAAGGTAGAGCTACAAGCTCAGAGATGGGGACAAGGATGGGGAAGGGACTGGATTGACAGAACTTGGCCCTGGGCTCCTCCTCCAGTTTCTTGAAGTGGATGATACAGAGGCTTCTCCTGCAAAATCACCATCTTGGAAAAGGAAAAGAGGCAGGAAAAAGAACTGAAGAAAGAAGAAATCAACCTAGAGAATTTGAACTTAGAATTGAATGAATATTTTTTTTTAAATATTGTTTTTAAACAAAATGAGATATAGTTACTTCTAATTGGCAGTTCACTTTTTTTCTGCCTTTAGTAGGTTCTGGGAAGTCCAAAACAAGAAATAAAGCTAAACTTATTTTTATATATGTGAGTTTAGAGCGCAAATTTCAATTCTAGTATTTTTTATACAGAAAATAGGTCATGGTAATAACTGTGATATCCTCCATTTTGTTTTGTTTTCAATCATAATAAATTGGTTTAAAAATTCTTTGGGAATAATACATGTGTCAGAATAAAGCTTGTTCTCCGTAGAGTGAAATTGTGGGTAAGTTTTATCTTTTCATACTGAATGTATTCTGGAGAGAGGCTGTCTGCTCTGAGTCCCACATATGCTTCTTTCTGTATCAGTTTTTACATCTTAAAGATGGTGGTAATAATTGTGCCAACCACAAAGGATTGTTTTATGTAGTAAATGAATTTACAACCTTACTACAATCCATGACACGTAGTAAGTGATAAGTGTTAGCTAGCTCTTGTCATTTTTTTCTGTTTTTCTTTTAAAAACTTTCCACAATAATTATTATTTATTTTCTCTAGGAATATTTATTAAGCATGTGAGTTTTAAGTATTTACTCCCTTGGTATTTCAGTTAAAGATAGTAAAGTATTACTATATTTTAATTGTTTTTTTTTCTTGAAAGGAAATGCAAAACTGTAGAGATTTCTGTTCGCCTTTCCTGATAAATTTCTGTATCTGATAATTTTGTTTATATGCCATTCTATGAATTTCACTAGCACCTTTTTTTTTCATTTTTGATAGTCATTTGAAAGAAATAAATTTAAAGGACTACAACTTCAACCAGTTAATGTAAATGTAACACCTGACAGAAAACAATCTGAGCATTTCTATGACTTTGAGGTCACTTGGTGGCTTCCCTTTTCACTATCTTTCTATCATAATTAAAAATTAAAATTTCATGTAATTAAAAGAATCTGGCTTTCACCATCACTCTAACAACATGTGGAGGTAAAAATAGCATAGTTGGCAACTTGAGATAGTCTGGAGTTTGCATTTGTCATTCAGAGCAGATAATCTTGTGGGCCTCCTTCTTTTGTCAGGGACAGGAAATAGATTTTTGATGTTATCTAATATTGATTGAACTGTCACACACTGATGGGACACAATTTGAAGGGTACTGTTTTAAGCAAAGCTGAAGTGTTCTTTTTACATGACAATTATGAAAGGAGGGGTTTCACTGACTTCCTTAAAGACAACTCTTGCTTACAATAATTTGACTTTACTTGGAAGGGCTTTTTTTGGAGGTGTGGTGGAGGAAAGATAACATGAGATTGGAAGACTTGTTTTTCTTTCTCCCAAGTCAATTTGCATCTAATCTGAGCAGTCTGTGAAACATGATGGTTTTATGCTAGCTTTTTTCTTCTTATTGGTATTTTACTTATAATGGAGCCAACAAAATTTTTAACCCAAGAAAAATAGACCATAACCCAAAGAAAATAGAAGTTATTCAGCCTTAGGGGAAAAAAAATCTTTAAATTATTTATATATAAAAATATTTATTTGAACATTGAAAGGAAGAGAAAAGCTAATACAAAGAACTCTAATTGAAGTAATATTTCTGGATAACTTCCTATACAGATAGAAGAATAAATTAACTCCAAAATTCAATTGCTTCTTGGTTTAGTGTTTAGTGGAGTTCTACAATCTCTTTCCTTAAATAAGTGACCTGATTAGATTTCAGATATAATTAAGTGGTAGTTTTGAGAGCAACACTTCACAAATACAATTTTACTATAAGAAATGTTCATTGAAAATAGCATCTACTTTATTACTAAATGGAACATGATTTCAGTGTCTACAATTATTCTTTTTCATATTGTTTAAGAGCCATGGGCTGAGGATCTGTTATTTTTGTCTATATAAAATATTTTTATATTCATTCGAGAAAAACAAATACTGTTTTAAAATGAATTTCTTAGTAGAAAAACAGCCAAATTGATTTTAATAAATGCCTGCTACAGTTCTGAGAGTTTGAAGAAACCCACAATTATATTACCACCAATAATTTTTAATTGTTATCTTAATAGCTGAAAATAAATGGTTTTTAAAAATAACCCCCCTTTCTTCTTATATAAGTAACAAATGCAGAATGGATAAAACAGGAAACCTCATGGGAAAATAAGAAAAATTACTCAATATATATACCTCTAGACCATCACTGTTAATAATTTGGTTTCTATACTTCCAAATGTTTTCTATGTATCTTATATTTTACTACCAAAGTGGACTACTAACAATTATATTAGCGCTCTATGGCCTTCTTTTTTTCCATCAAGATTTTGAATACTTTTATTAAAATAATTACTTTAAATAAATAATCTAAATTAAATATTACTTAACCATTTTCCATAAACATCATCTCTTAACATTTTTTAAAAATGGCTGCAGAACACATCCCAATGCATCGGAACATAGTTTATCTAGATCTTTATCATTGGAAATTGCACTGTCTTCCAATTTATTCCATTCAAAATGTGTATTGGTTGCCAATCATTCACATGTCAGTATCTCTACCCTTAAGACATTCTTAAAGTAGAATTGCTTAGCTAAATGGTATGCATGCATTTAAACATTTTATACTTACTTCTTATCTTATGAAAATTTGTTGTAATTAAAAAATATTAATTTTATAATTTTGAAAGAAGACAATGAGTATGAGATGAAATAGATTTAAAAACAGGTTTCTCTAACCTAAGTAGAAATACACACACACACACACACACACACACATACATACACATACACACACCACATGCACACACACGCGCACACACACACACACATATTATCACAAAGAAAAGAATTTTTTTTTTCTGTTTCAGGCTAAAAGTCAGAAAGAAAGAAAAGAAAAAATATGCTAGAACTATAGTGAAAAATCAAAATAATTAAAGTCTTTATCCCATACGTTCTCAATCAGGGGTAAAATCTTATTCCCTGCCTCCAAAATTTGTCAGTTTGGAGAGACCTTTTGGTTGTTGCTACTGGGAAGGCTTGCTACTGGCATTTTGTGAGTAGAGGCTAGGGTGCTGCTAAATATCTTTACAATACATGGGATGTTCCACCTTCCTGCTTCAAAAACAATACAAAATCCAACAAGAAAATTATCTGGCCCAAAATGTTAATAATACTAATGTTGAGCAATTTTATTAGAAACTCTAAATGAAATATGAGAAAGAGCTCACAGCAAGGATAAATGTTATCAAACTCTTTCTTAGAAGAAGACCACCTCAGAAGTCTTACATTTTTTGAACTTCAAGAGCTGACACTAGCAATTAAAAACTTCAAATAGATGTACAAGCAAAGAGATGATGGACCCGATCGCTGATCAGAACCATGGTTTATTTAAATAGAGATAGTTCACAAATATATGCTAGAAAGATGGCCATAGACACGCTCTGTATCGTAGGCTTTACTTCACTGATTATTTCACCAAACATTTTATTAGCAGTGTGTATATGTAGATCATTGATTTATATTTATAGGGCTTTTTTTAAAAATTTAAAAAACGGGAAAATTTTAGATGTGGAAGCATGGAGTTCATAGTATATTTTTTATATTTAAATGGCTGATTTGTGTGCCCAAATCAACTGTTGGTAGCTAATGATATTTCAGAGTGATTAAGTTCTCTTAGCCAGCTGATAGGGGATGTGCCTTGAAAATCCAACTTATTTCAATGACAATTGTGTTACACAAAAGGTGAGACTATAGAAGATTGTTTCATGAAAATGTTATAAACCTCACTTTTGGTCACAGCAGGGTTGAATCAATAATTTTGGGACTGGGATTTCTGGTACTTTATAAAATAAATAAATATTCCCAGTTTGCATGTCATGATACCATCCACTACTATATGAAAGAAACAAAAGCAAATATCATGTGTCAGATGAATTAATCTTACAAATAATAGATGTGATGTTCTCAAAGTAAGTGAAACTCTCAAAGTTTCCTCCAGGAAGGAGAAAGCATGGTAATTACTATTTTTACCTTAAAGGTGGGAAATAGGGAGAGATGAAAGATTAAAAAAGTAGAAGACTTTTTATTTATTGCCTAATTTACTATTGAATTATACTTGTCAATAGATATTAGACTTCTGTTCTATGGATGAATATATTGAGGTACATTTGGAAATATTTATTAAAAAATTATGTTATTTTGTCCATTGAACTTTGGCAAAAGTCAGCTATAGAGCTAGTTGCATAAATTCAGCATAGATTGGCAGAGTCTCCTTGTAAATTAAACATTTTGATAATCAGAGGTTAGAGTTTGTTTTCTGACTCAGCAGATATAACTCCCAGTTGATGTGCAATTGTGTCTTAAACGATCTTTCTAATTTATATCTTTATACCTGATGATGATACAACAGATGAGATGGATGAACACTGTTAGGTCCAGGATGGCCCTATCCTTACTCTCATTATGTGGGAACCAGACTTCTCTCTTACCTTTGTGTGGGAGAAGTCTGGTTCCCACACTGCTAGAGGTAGGGATAAGGCCCTCCTGGACCTAGTAAACACTTCATCAAGACTGGAAATAGGGAGACCAATCTCCTTAGCATACTGATAACATGAATAAATTAGAATTGGCCAACAGAAGCAAGTATCCCTTTTGTTTAATTACTGCAGGAAATGATCAATTCGGTATCAACCTAGTATGTCAAAACCAAAGTATTCTAGTTGTCTAGAGAGGACAGATTTCAAAACTGAAATAGACAATATTAAATAGTTCTATTACTAATTTGGATCAATTTGTTTAATTACCTTGGGATAGATTTTGCAGGCTGGCAGTTTGGAAAGCAGTGCTGCTAAAAGTATTCAGAGCAATAAGAAAATGCTGAATATTATTTTTTTATTGAGGAGACAACTATTTATACTTGTTTTAAACTTTTACATGTAAGATAATTTCTGCCATGCTCTGCAGTGTTAAAATGAAACCTCAGTCAAGATCCTGTTCAGGAATACTCAAACAGAATATTCTGCCTCTCTAGTAGTAATGGTTCTATTAATGTAGTAAAAATAATTCTATATTTTCATATGTGCCAGAATTACTAACCAGAAGTTAGTAATTATTAATGTATTAATTTTTCAGGTGAAATAAGAAGTTCTCTTAGAATAAATAAAGGCAGGAGATAACTTACTTAACTAATATATCCAGTTCTCTGACTTTATGACTTCTAAAGTTTAAATAATATATGCCAAATTTTAATGAAAGAACAATGGAACAAATTTGTTATGAAATAGATAATACTTTCCTTTTATACTCTATCATTAACTTTTATTCTTCTTTCAAAGAGAAATTGAAGTTCAATGACACAAAATATTAGATAATACAGACTATATAAACAACGTAACCTCTTTAAAAAGGATATACATATCATTATAATCATAACATTATCATTAAAATAAATGCATTTTGCAAAAGCAGTGAGTATATTTTCTTTTTTATTCAGTTAGCCAGGGGCTATTTAATAGCTCCTTCAAAAAGTCTAGTAAAAGATTTCCCTTTATATTTCAAAAACATTTCAAAGTAATAAATAAAATTCTCTCTCTTTTTTATTTCACATATTCTTGAAAAATTAGTACCCATGATAATGAAATATAGAAACTCACTATCTATGTTTAATTGAATTGTATTTTTCTCAAGTAGGGTGCTTTTGCTAAAAAGTAAACTTAATGCCAATATTACAAGCCAGAGAGTGCTAAAGTATAGTTTAGTATTTGCTCCACATTGTCTTTGAAATGAGTTCCATTTATTTTAATATATAAATAGGCAGTCCATTTCACCCTTGTCCACACAGAGAGGGTGTAGTGAAAAGGTAAATTTGGTATCTCTCTGTCGTACAACTGTTGTGCAGAACAGTTGAAAGCTTAAAGTCAATGGGAAAAATCCAAGGTGAAGTAATTTTTTTTTTGTATTTATATAGAAACCCACTTTTAGAAGGGTGACTGACAGTACAGAATTGTGCATAATAAAGCTTTGCTAATGTTTACAGGCAATCAAAGTGATCTTAGATTAAATATTGATAGTTTGGAAGTAATAAAAAAGGGAGAAAGAAAATGAGAGTAAATCCTTTCAGGTATTTTAATAGGATGCTTATTGAAAAAGAAGATAACTTGTGAAAATATAAGTAACTTTCTCAGTGTAGTCTAAGAACAGCATTGAAAATTTCTCAATTTTACTTTAGAGTATGGAGGAAACAATAAAAGATGACTTTTCAGAACATAGCTTTTTTATTTTTACTTATTTTTTTTTAATTATGAGGAAAAAGAACAGTAATCTTCCAGCAAAGCTGAACTTCTAAAGTAAATACAATTTTTTAGCATGTTCTGTTTTAGTTCAATGCAGCATGGCTCACTACAGCAATTTGACTAAAAAATTAGAGGATCAGAAATTCGATTCCAGACCTTTTAACTAAGTTGCTATGTAATCTTGGAGGTGGGAATAACAACCTGGAAGCCAGACTGCCTTCTCTATATGGCTGTGAAAGATAATATAATTCTTATACCAATGAAGATGACCTATTAAAAGATTTTTAGTCTTTGGAAATGTTAAGATGAAAATATGCAAAGTAAGTACAAAATATCTAAGTTTGGGACCAGGGTACAAATAAAGGATAATGGAACAGGTATTTCTTAGATTATTGGAAATGCTATGAGCCTTAATCCTAGGACTGCTTCTAATAACATGGCTTAATCTCTAGCCTCACATCAATCAGGATGTTGACGTTGGCAACTCCCAGTCTCAGAAAGGTGATGTAAGAATTAATGTTTATAAAGCTATCTAGGATCCATGGATGAGAAAAGTGATAAGGGGAAGTGATGTTGTTATCAGAAGTAGCTACATATTGCCTTGCATTACACTAATATGACAACAATAGGTATTATTCCACTATTAATAATAGGTATAACAGAGCTACTCTTTAACATGAATAGCATATATAAAATTTTCATATTAATGAATTTACATATGCTAAATTCTCTCATAGACTATGTCCAAAGGAACCAACCTATTACATGTCCTTTTTCTACTGTAAAGTTCTCCTGAATGAATGCATGTAATTATTAGTAAAGCAAAGGAGTCAGAATGATTCTTATTTGGAAACTGGTGTCAATCATGCTTCCAAGTAGACACAATTGGCTTGTCAGTTCAAACAAAGTTTAGAATGCTTCTATGTGAATAATGGTGCATTCTTCTGGCTGTAAGACTGGTATGATTATGTATGTATAGCCTTCTGTTCCAAATAGTAATATTTTCTCTATTTGTAGCCACCAAAAGGATCAAAATTAGCCTTGAAACTAGCCAAAAGCAAACTAGTGATTGCACCAGAAGGACCAATTTGGCATCTCAAACCTCAGTTTTGTCTACTCTAAAGTATTTTTTGTATTTTTAGGGATTTTATAAAGCTCAAATCAAAAAATGCATGTGAATTGTAACTCATGACACACAAAATAAGCTATTCATTATATTTAGAAGGAAGGACTAATAGAATTTCAAAATATATCCAGAATCTGACCACTTATCATCAGCTCTACTGTTGTCAGCCTGGCCTACATTACTATAATCTCTTTTCGGGATTCTTGAAATTGACTACTAAGTAGTTTCTCTAGATTTCAGTACTACATGTTCTTTTTCTCAAATTCTTATTAATTGAAACTAGTATGGATTGATTCTTTAATTTATATTTTAGGAGATATTTTTGACTTTATATTCTAAACTTTCCATTGAAATGTCTTATTTCAAGGAGTCACATTTTTTAATGATAATACGTTCTTTAAGCCAGAAAAAATGAGAGCCATACTCCTGTAAACACAGACATCATAAAGTATAGGGAATAGGGGGAGGGAAAAGGGAATAAGAATCTTTACCTCTCCTGCTAACATTTTTTTTAGTAAACAAGACTCTAGTGTATTATCCTATAGACAATACTTATATGTGGTAAAGCACAAATGCAATCTTTATTGTAGGAAGTAAGATCACTCTGCTTTGAGATAGCAGAGAAATCAAACCAGAGTAAGAGGCTTTTATTTGAGGGGAAGACAGATCTTTCAGCCTCTATAGATACTGCTGCTCTGTAAATGACACTATATTTATGAGAAATATTTTTAAATGTTCTAAGAGAGATGAATAAAGCCTCAGCTCATGTACCTCCGAATGCAGATTTGTCTATTTTCTGCACTTCTCCTGTTAATTTTGACTGTTTTCTGGATCCACGTCCTTCTGTTTGTGAGCCTCTATTGGTGTAAGCTTTTTTTTTTTTTTTTTTTTTTTTTTCAGAGTCGAATTTCCTTAGAGCCAAGGTCTGGGATCCACATGTTACTAGTGCTTTATGTACAATTGGACAACTTTTACATCTACTTCTCGTTAGGATTCACTTTTCTTACCAAGGCTTATGTTGTCTTCTTGGTCCCACTGTCCTTCCCCTTACATTGCCCTCTTAGACTGTGGGATCTTAGACTGTGGGTTTCTTCACCATGATTCATCACTCAGTCTTCTCTCTATCACAACTATGCTATGCATTTAAATGATTTAAAAAAAATAACTTTACTATTTTAGTGGTGTCTTGGGAAAGAGGAATTATTAGTTTGTCTCATAACCATCTTGACTGGGTGCTTCTCAATGTATTATTTTCTTGTGGCAGAAATGATCACTTGGTTGCCTCTTGTTTATTGAGCATCAAAATCCTAGTGTGGGGAAGTGACAGAAAGGAAGAAAGGCACATAACTTTTAATTATTGAGTATCTGCTATATTTCTGCACTTTGATAGACACAAGAGGTGGGGAATATATTGCTAGAATTAGAAAATTAAGAAAATTATCTTAATTTTCCATATCAGTTTACTGAAGTTTTGAGAGATTATTTACCTTGGTAATTTCACATACTAACTGGTACAAAAAGATTCATACCTTAACTTAAATACTTACTGTTCTTTCCACTACTAAATGCTGTAGTCATATCATATAATATCTATAAGTCTAGACTATAAGTTTTCACTCATTTGGTTTATTGTGTATATCATTGCAACACACTTCTTTTAAGGCATTAGTTCAGAGATTTTTAGAGCAAACTGACACAGTAAAAATAAAGCCAATTTAAAAATCAGTTAATATAAAACATTACCACAAAAACCTCAAAGCATAGACAATTTTAATATTAAACATATTGATTTATTTGATATAGTGCTTTGCAATAATACAAGCAAACTATTTTTCTCTTAATAATGATGTTGATATTGCTTTTTTCCAATTTGATGATGATATTGAATCAGCACCCTGTGCATCACATTCCTCTAAGTCTCTTTACAAAGAAAAATTCAACAAATTTCTTTGCTTATTTTCTTTTTCAACAGTTTTCAAGCATTCTAGGCCATAATTCAATTTTCTTTAGCCTCAAATCCTCTATCTTGTTCCATTAAAATACATGTTATTTCATGAGAAGATGCCTCATTTTTTATTAGAGTACTACAATATTGATAGGAAGATCAAAAGTGAAATGTATCATGATTCTGGTGTCTTTTTCCATTCAAGTTTTGTTTTGTTCTTTGTAGAGTATTAACTTTAAATGGATTTTTAACATTCTTCCTTTAAAAAAAATCAATCAATTAATTAAAATTTTAAAAATTTTAAAATTACAGTTGGCATACATATTATATTAGTTGCAGATGTACTACATAGTGATTAGGCATTTATATAACTTACAAAGTGATCACCCTGATAGGTCTAGTACCCATCTGACACCATACATAGTTATTACAACATTATTAACTATACTCCTATGCTATAATTTACATCTCCATGACCATTTTTTAACTACCAATTTGTACTCTTTAATCCGCTCCCTTTTTCACCTAACCCCAAATCTCCATCTCATCTGGTAACCATCAGAATATTCTCCATATCTATGGTTTTGTTTCTGTTTTGTATGTTTATTTGTTTTGTTCTTTATATTCCACACGTGAGTGAAATTCTACAGCATTTGTCTTTCTCTGTCTGACTTACTCCACTAGCACAATAACCTTTAAGTTGATTCAAATTGTTGCAGATGACAAGATTTCATTCTTTTTTATGACAGAGTAATATTTCATTATATATATATATATATATATATATATATGCCACCTCTTTATCCATTTATATGTTGATGGACACCCAGGTTGCCTCCATATCTTGGCTATTGTAAATAATGCTGCAATGAATGTATGGATTCACATGTTCCTTCAAAATAGTGTTTTGGGCTTCTTTGGATAGATACCCAGAAGTGAGATTACTGGGTCCTTCTTTGTCTCTTGTTATAACCTTTGTTTTAAAGTTATTTTGTCTGGTGTATGTACTACTATCCTAGTTTTTTCTTTTTCATGAAATATTTTTTTCATTCATTTCAGTTTATAAGTGTTTTTGATCAGAAGTGAGTCTCTTATAGGCAGCATATGTAAGGGTTTTGTTTGCTTATCCATACAGCCGCACTTTTTTTCACTGGAGCATCTACTCCATTTATATTCAAAATGATTATTGATAGATATATCATTATTGCCATTTTATTATTCATATTTTTAATCTTTTCTTCTTTATCTTAAAGATGCTCCTCTAACATTTTTTGTAATATGGCTTGGTGGTGATGAACTCCTTTAGTTTTCTTGTGTGGGAAGTTCTTTATCTGTCCTTCAATTCTAAATGATAGCCTCGCTGAGTAGAGAATCTTGGTTCTAGGTCCTTGCTTTTCATCACTTAAAATATTTTGTGCCATCCCTTCTGGACTGAAAAGTTTCTGTTGAGAAATCAGCTGAGTCTTATGGGAGCTCTCTTGCTGCTTTTAAAATTCTTTGTCTTTAACCTTTGACATTTTAATTTTTATTTGTCTTGGTTTGGGACTCTTTGGGTTCATCTTGTTTGGGACTTTCTGGGCTTCCTGGGCTTGTATGTCTATTTCCTTCATGAAGTTAAGGAAGTTTCCATCATTATTTCTTGAAATAAGTTTTCAATTCCTTGCTCTCTCTCTCCTCCTTATGGTATTCCTATGATACGAATGCTGGTATGCTTGATGTTGTCTCAGAGGCCCTTAAACTATCTTAATTTTTTTGGATTCTTTTTTCTTATTGGTGTTCTGATTGGATGTTTTCTGCTACCTCATTTTCTAAATCACTGATTCAATCCTCTGCTTTATCTAATCTAACGTTGACTCCCTCTAATAGTATTCTTCGTATCAATATATTCTCTATATCTGACTGGGTCTTTTTATGTTTTCTATCTCTTTGTTAAAGTTCTCACTGAGTTCATCTATTCTTTCCCTAAGTTCATTGAGCATCTTTATAACCAATGTTTTGAACTCTGCTTCTGGTAGATTGCTTGTCTCCATTTTGTTTAGTTCTTTTTCTGGTGCTTTGTTCTGTTCTTTCATCTGAGACATGTTTCTTTGTCTCCCCATTTTGGCTACTTCCCTGTGTTTGTTCCCATATATCAGGTAGGACTGTTATGTCTCCTGGTCTTAGTAGAGTGGCCTTCTGTAGTAGGTGTCTTGTGTGGCCCAGTGGTGTAGTCTTCCCTGGTCACCTGAGCCGGGTGCTCCAGGTGTGTCTTATTTTTAGGTTGTGTGTGCCCTCCTGTTGTAGTTGAGCCTTGATTGCTTTTTGTATGTTAATGGGAGGTATCGACCCTTGGGCTGATTGGTTGTGAGGAGTGGCCAGTGGGGGGCTGACCCTACGGAGCAGGATTTACTTTAGCAGGGCTCTGGTGCCTGCACAGTCTACCCTTTGGGTATGTCATTCTCACATGCAGCCCTGGGTGGTACTCCGGCTTTGTCTGAAGTTGGCCACTGAGTATGGTGGTCTCAGGACTCCTGGATGGGACCCTACCACAGACCAAGTTCAGCTGCAGACTTGCCCTGCCTGGAGCCACATGGCAAGAGTCACCAAGCAATCTGCAGATGGCTGCCACCCAGGCTGGGCTGAGAGGTGCCTTGAGAAGCCAAGCTAACTAGAGGCCGAGCCGCTGCTTCCAGTGCTGAGTGTGAGGCTGCTCAGCAAGAGGTATGAGGCCAGGTGTTGCTTGTTTGAGTTTTGTGAACCTGTGAGAGATTTTAGGAAAGTCAGCAGCCTCAGGAAGTGCTGGGTGGGCCTGCAGTTTGAATGGGGCAGAGTCTCAAGAATTACCTGGGCGGAGCAACCAGTGTTAGCCAGTTTGGTGGAGATCTGGATATGGCAGCTGCTGCCTCTGCAAGGTGGGAGGAAGGAGGACTCAACAAAGGAACAATGTGTTTTTCTAGCACTTTTGTCTGATAGAAAGCTGCCCCTTCAGCCCTCACCCCGAAGTCAGACAATTCACTTCCTCTCCATATGTCCCTGGTACCTGTCAAGCTGCTATCCCAGCACTGGAGCTCAGAGCAAGTAAGTCCATTAGCAAATAAACCCACACATCAACCCTTTAAGAGGAACGTCTGTGACGCCCACAGCCCTCCCTCTCACTCAGTTATAATATCTGCTGATTTTCACAGCCAGAAGTTGTGGGGACATCTCTTCTGGAACTGGAGCCCTGGGCTGGAGAGCCTGGTGTGGGGCTGGTACCCCTCACTCCTCCAGAGGGATCTTTAAAGCTGAGATATCCCTCCCAATTCTCAATTGCCACACACATATATGGGACCAGCCTGATCCTAGTTTCTGCTCCTACCAGTCACAGGGTGGCTTCATCTGTATGTCTCTCTAGCTGTAGGACTTCTATTCAGCTAGACTTCAAACAAAGCCCAATGATGGCGTACTGTAGTTTAGTTGTAATTTTTATGTAGCTGTGAGAGGAGGCCCACCTAGCATTTACCTACTCCATCATCTTGACCCTTAACATTATTTCTTTATTTGCATGGTTCTATGGAAGTGAAATTATTGAAATTTAAGAGTCCAGTCTCGGGGGGCCCTTACTCTACTTGACAATATTGTTAAAAATTTTTAAAATCATTAAATTAACCTTAGAAATATAAATTATTATTTTTATGTAAAAATAGAAATGTTTTATCTTGGAACAATTTTAAATTGTATTAATTTGCTCAATGCTTTTGAACAATAATGTCATTTAATATATTTTAATAGACTACCTTGTCTTCTAGTATTACTTAACTAGATTTAATACAGTTAATGATGATAATGGATAGATATTTACTTAGCTTTCTTTAGAGCTTTTGGCATTTTCTCTACTATTTAATTCTTTACCATCAGTGTAAATAATGAAATACTTGAAGATCTGATTAAGTTTTAAGTTTTTCTAAAAGGAATAAAGATCAGTATAATTATCACCTCTTTAAAAATCCTCTTTGCTTCTCCTCCCTATGTCAATGCTAGATCTGAAATTTACTGTCTAATTAGTATTAAATATTTTATACAAGACTCATAAGAGGACTGAGTATAATTTCACCACCTAGACTAATATTTAATAAATATGAAGGTTTATTCAGTATCATTTGAAAGGTTGTGGCGCAACTTAATTATTTTAAATGTCTACAAAAATTTTAGTGGGAAAAGATGTTAAGGAATCAGTTGACCTTCCACTCAATATAACAATTTACTTTTCGATATCTCTGCTCTTTGGCATCTAGCCTTTTCTTGACTTCTAATGGTCTTTATTGTTTTTGTCTTGAGATGTTTTTTTTCCATTATGCATCAGTTCTAAAGGTTAGGAATGTCATTAGCTAAATTTGCTTCTCTATCATGTCTACCTATAAGCTTTCATTCTATATCAGGAAGCCAGCCACATCAAATGCTTACTTTAGCACATTTTATTATAATGCTAATAATTCATGATAGTATAAATGACAGAAGACAAATACATATGTGGTTACTTGAAAGAAAATGAAGGGAATTTAGTAAGATTTTGGAAGAGGAAACAAAGGTATAGGTTATGTGATTTTCTCTCAGTGAAGTGGCAGCAAAGAAAGAATATTTGATTATGAGCTAGATTCATTATAATTCCAGAAGATTTATTCTGATCTATTTAGGCTAATGGAAGTGGAGGAGAGGATGCTGCATCTAAGATAACTTTTGTTGAAGAAAACAAAGAAAACACAGAGCATAAGTTTGGGAATGTTAATTATAAGCATGATCATCAAACCAGAGTTTACCATAAGTTCATGAAATCCTTCCAGGGAACAGAGCCAAATGAAGTGGGCTGAATTAGACAGATGTGTTATCTACTAGTTTAGCATTTTTTTTATTAGTCCTCTATTGCTCTGTCACATATTCATTTCATTTTGAATTAGCAAACTTTAAATTATAAATGATTAGAAGAATGTTTATTAAACCAGCAATAGAATCTTGATTATGAGATATGTGTACCTTTACGTGTTTTTGAAGGAATCAATAAATTTTCCTTCTACCAAATGCCATCTTTTATTTAGTATCTTTGGCTTGGATACAGTTTCTTAAGAAGGTATTAAAAAATCTCACTGGTGATTATCTCTTACTCTTGGTGGTACAAACTGCTAGATGTTGAAATAACACCTATTACTTCCTTTTACTTTACTAATAGAAGGCTTTCCAGTTAAAAGACTACATTTTACAAACTTACTTGGAATTATGGATGGCCAATGAGATGTGAGTGCAAGATGTGGTGCTGGTATTTCTAGAAGGATATTTCTTTTTTTTTTAAGCATGTGGACTCATCTAGGAGGGATTTCCATTTTCCCTTTACTCCTCTTTCTTCTTCTGTCTCAAATTAGATAATTAGCACTTAAGCAGTTATTTGGACCATGAAGCAGTGTTGTCAATGGAAGCCAGTCCTAAATATTAAGATGTATAAAGATAGACAAAGCTTGGATCCCGAATGCCTGTGGAATTACCATGTCAGCTCTGGACTCTGTAAAATTGAATGCTTCCTACTGTATGGAAAAATAAACAGCCACTTTGTTTAAACCATTGTTATTTTAGGGCAGGATATTGTGTTTTATGCAGACAAAGCTAATTCTACCTGATGAAAGCCCACACTGAAATTATTGATATGAGGAAATGGCTCATAGAAGGTATAGCACTGCCTGTGTTTCTGAATATAATGTTATAGAATTTACTGGCTTCTAGAACCAGTCATGCCATGCTAATCTAGAGATATTCAACATTGTTGATCGTTGATTAGAGAGTTTCATATAGTGACTCTTTTGATGACCTGGTTGAGTTGATGGAAGGCTCTATAACATCATGAATTAGCCCATAAGCTTGAGGAGATAGAAACCTGGGTTGAATTCCAACTTAGTCATTTTTAGGATAATTCTGGGAAAGTTGTATAACCTCTTTAAGCCTCATTTTCTTTAGCTACAAATTGGGAAAAATAATTTCTGCCTTGTAGGTTTGTTGTAAAAATTATATGAGCTAATGTTTATAAAGAATTTAATATAGTGCCCAGCATTTATTAGAAGTTAGATGTTATTATTGCCAATGTTTTTGTTAGCAGTTAAGGGTAGATGATTTCTTTCCTGATTTTGAACTGTTCCCCATTCTGCTTCTTAACAATATTATTTACAGTATGCACGATGTTCAGCCTTGCTCCTTTCCTAACCTAATTTGTTTAATAATGATTCATAGGGGAAGGCAACTGAGAAGCAGTATTTAATTGTTTTAGAAATTTTCTTTCTATCTACCAAATTCAGGGAGGCAATTTATGGAATTAAAGCTTCAACCATTACAGGGTTGTATTTTTCTTAGTTGTTAGAAATTAATTATAAATTATAAGATTTAAGAAGTAAAATATATATCTTTATTTTGTAAATCTATAATTCTTTAGTATTGCAAATTATAAAACTTGATGAAGCTAAATTTTCTCTGCATCTCTTGTTGATGTATTCTTCTTAAACCGAGATTTGAAATCCTACATGATCAGTTCCTATTCCTTTGTTTATTTTATGATCTGTGTCAGATAATTTCTTGAAATACCAATACTCCCAAATTTGGATTTGATTATTGGATTCCCTGCCCTTTTCTTTGGCCTATTCTGACAAATGGATAGGACTTTTATGCTTCAGTATTAAAAGATGTAGAATCAGGACCACATCTTCAATTCAGAGTTCAGCTTATTCTATCACATTGCAGAAGAAGAATTTATTGGAGACATGGATGAACTAGACTCCATGATTCTGAGCTGAGGTTAGCATTTTTTTAAGTTCTGGCTTCACATCATAGTATGGGTTTAGAGCAAAGAGCCCGGACTCATAAAGAGTAGAAGGTAACACTAATGATTCAGTCTTCATCTGTCACTGACTAAGATATGTATTTGGACAAATTGCCAGGTAAGGTTTGTTTTATGATTGATTGGAAATGTCTAATTATTTGGTTGTCAGCCCAATAATGTCAGGAAAGACTTAGTTAAATACTTGGTTATTGGTAACTTATTTGGATTTATTTGAGAAGTGCAGTCTCATTAAAATATTTGTTAAAGAAACCTGTTTCTTGTAAATGACAACCATCATTCTCTCCATGAGCCTCTCAGATTCAGAAATTGTGAAATGAAGATTCTTTCAACCTTGTTAGTTTCATAACAGAAAAGTTTTGATAGTTGTTTGATCAAAGCAACACTTTGAAGCACATTCAGAAGTTAGATCTGGGTATGTGATAAACAAATCTCTTTCTAACATCAGCAGGGACTTCCACTTCTTTCTGAAGTTGCTAGGATATTATCTTAAAGAAATAACTCATTTGATTAACTGCAAATAGAAATTGCTTTTTTGAAAGAAGTCCATACATTTATAATAGCCTAGGTCATGCATAAATCTATACTAGCTAAATGTTAAGCACATGATCTGATGACCCTTTTGAATATTGGAAGAAAAACCATTATTTTTCTTTATTAAATGCATGACACAGAATGACTTTTAGCCATGTTTTACCATAAAAATGAAAATATTATTGGAAAAGGAATATTTTTTCATGCTTTACCCCAGACTTTAGATCACATTGTAGGGATCAAATGAAATGCCACATGCAAAAACACTTCAAACCTATAAAATAAATATACAAATCCAACAATTTTTAAAAATGATATTCTTGACAAGTAAAAATCTTGCCTCTTAGCTATGCCTGTTACTTGGTACCTATGCCTGTTCACTATTCATTAGCATTTGATTCCATATTTTATTCTATAATAAAAAAGTCCTATAATATCATGGCAGTGGTCATTATTATTTTATGTTATGGCTAAAGTCATGTCTTAAGCACAGCAAATATTTTGCTGTAGTTACAGTTTGTCTATAGAAAATTTGGTTTTAATATGAACATTGTAAAGTAACTCCACTATATAATAACCTTTCCTTGCTATTTTGGTATCTTGTGATATCAAAATGTAGTTGCTGTGATGAATGTTTCTACAGGAGAATTCAGCTCAAAAAGAATGGAGACTCCAACATGTACAATTCTCACCAATATCAGAAGGGAAGGTAACTCTAAATCTAACAAAAAGGTAGAAAAAGAAGTCATCTAAAAGATGCATAATTAATTTTACAAAGTTAGAATCTAAGAATGAACCATAACTTGCAAAAAAAAAAAAATCAACTTGACACCTTACTAAAAAGTTTCTTCCACCCAAGATATCATCCCCTACTTGGCTGCCATCTTGGGCTTCTTGACTCTCAACATTGTAAAATTCCAAAACCACTTGCAGACATGCAGGACAAAAGCCAAACAGGTTGTTTAAAACAACGTACACATTAGAACCATTTATCCAAATAAATCAAAATATGCCAATTTACTTACTAGTTGTTTCCTCATGTCAGACAAAAATTTCAGATGCCCTTCATTATGTTGAGATTTCAAAAGCATCATTAGCTTAATATATTCTTAGATCAGGATGATAATCTGCGCAGACAGTGTTTCCTGTAGGTGTGATAGTGTGATACTATCTTAGTCCATTCAGGCCACTATAACAAAACACCACAGACTGAGTAGCTTGTAAACATTACAGAAACATGTTTCTCACAGTTCTGGAGGCTGGAAACCTGAGATCAGAATGCCAGCTTGGTCAGATGTTGGCCTTTTTCCTCATTTGTAGCCAGAGCCTTCTTGCTGTGTCCCCACGTGGTAGAAGGTGAGAGAGAGATCTCTGTGATCACATTGGGCATTAGGATCACAACATATGATTTTTTTTAAAATTCAGTTTGACAATCTCTGCATTTAAATTGGTTTGTTTATTTCATTCATATTTAAAATTATTATTATAGTTGTATTTATATCTACTGTTTTACTCTTTGTTTTTTTATGTTTTATGTTTTTTGCCCCTCTATTCTTCTGTTAGTGTTTTCTTTTGCATTAAGTAAAATACATTTTAATGTAGCATTTCAATTTCTTCAATGAGTATTTCACCATATTTTTTAGTGGTTGCTCTAGTGTATAATGCTCCACAATTAGAATATAAAATCTTTATATTTTACATATAAACTATTACATTAGAATTATCTCATGTATATACTATCTCAATTCCAGTGATACATAGATAACACTGTTGCCCTTTCCTCTTTTTTATAAAAATGCATTTATATTATTTTTTTATATAATTACCTATTACCTATACAAGATTCAAATTATATCTGGGTTCTCTTGCTTTAATCTTAATGAACTTCCTTTAGTATTTCTTGTACGGCAGATCTGCTAGCAATGAATTCTCTGTTTTCGATTAGTTGCAGTTTTAAAAAGTGAGCTATATGTGCACATAAAAGTAAACAAATGCACTCATTCATAAGAGATGAGTAATAATTTAGAAGTCTTTATAACAAATTGACACGTTTATTGGTACACAATCTAGCTCTGTCCAGGTGCACAATAATCCAGATAGTCTGTCTTCCATAATCTGTCTTCCAGAGTCTGTCTTCCATGTATAAGAGTCTGATATCAGTACAGCAGGTTGTTGTATCTAGCAGCCTCAGCTCTGTAAGCTGAAAGCTCTTAGCTTCTCAGGCTTTCCACCTGAGAAGGTGGTACCTAGGTTAGGTAGTACCTAACAGCTACATTTGAGGGCTGTTCTTTTGGATGCATTGAGCTGGATCCCAGTTCTTTAGAGCATCAAAATGCATCCCTGAACTTAATATACAATTTTTTTTATATAGTTATGACTCTGATGAGCATGCTAAGTGGGTAGCACTGATAGTATATCCAAAAACATTTGATAGTCTCATTTTTATTTTGCTAAAAGTTATATTCCTAGCTTGGACAGTTTATACTGTTTGAGACCAAAAGAATACCTACTAAAATTTTCTATACTTACTAAATCTATAGATTTGATTTTATACAGGCTCTTATCATTCCTAATAATTATTCATATGATGCCTTATAAGATTACCTAAGAAGTGGGAAGCCTAGAGCTCTAAAGATTTTATGTTCTAATTATGGAGCATTATACATGAACACAAATCTATATGTGCCTAAAGGCAAATTTAGCCTTTATTGGTTATCTGGGAACTCTGAGTTTGTTGATATGCATGGAGTACTGCTTTAATAGTTACATTTAGTAATTTGATTAATAAAAGGTAAATTCCTGAGGGGCAATGATTCATACATACCCTTTTAAATATTAATCAATTTAAGATATTGCTGACTCCACTACTAGTTTATTCAGTTCCACAAGTGACTTTTCTGAAATTATCTGACATGTTTAATGCATAATAATGATAATAATGACAATTGATTTTATTTTATATCTTTCTTCAGAGGACCTCAAAGAACTTTGGGCCTTTTTCTACAATTAATTTTCATGAAATTTCTGTAATGTAGTGGAAATTATATAATAGAGGGTTCAATAGCACTTCAAAAATAGTGACATTTCTATAACACACATCTAAGTATCATGGCCTGATAGCAAAAACATGTCATAGAGTGGCAAAAGACTTAAATTTACTTTTATGTCTGTCACTGAGCTCCTTGTGATCTCTCGTTAAAATTTATAACCTTTTTTTTTTTTTGCTTCTTCCTTCTTCAACTTTATCCATTTCTTACAATCTGAGATTTCTAAATCAAATAATCAATTCCAATAAATAATTGGTCAGTAGATAATTGTCCAACTGACAATTCCATGTGTGATTTTACTAAAATGTATATGCCTCTATGGTAAGACTAAGAATCAATCCCTTTTAAACCTAATTAGGATATTGTGATAATGTGAATATGTGTGTGTGTGTCTCTCTGTGTGTGTGTACATATATATAATACATATATATATATAGTGATTTTATATATATATATATATATATATAGAGAGAGAGAGAGAGAGAGAGAGAGAAACAAAGACAGACAGACAGAGACAGAGAGACAGAGAAACAGAGAGACAGAGAAACAGAGAAGGAATCAGTATATAGAGGATAAAGCTTCTACTCTGGAGTGATCAGGACACAAAACTGCCTGTATTGAGACTTCTAATCTGTGTGTGTAGGTGTGTATATTTATAGATATATGTAATTTTTGATGAGTGACAATTATTGCCATCTCTGATGGTAAAGGAATACAACACATTATAAAGAAAAGGTTGTGTCTGATATATGATACAGAAGATTTTGACAAATTAGATTACATAATTTCTGAGAAAATATGATTCCGTTACTGTTATGAGCTGAGCTGTGTCCTCCTCCCACCAAAATCCTCATGTTAAAGCCTACATCTGTAGTACCTCAGAATGTGACTGTACTTGGAGACATGATCTTTAAAGAAGTAATTAAGTTAAAATAGGATCATTAGAGGGGCCCTCATCCAATAGAACTGGTATCTTTATAAGAAGAGGAGATTGTGACATAGACATAGGGATGTCAATGTGAGGGTACAGGGAGAAGGCAGCCATGTAGAAGCCAAGGAGAGAGGCCACAGAAGATAACTCTAAATCTAACAAAAAGATAGAAAAAGAAGTCATCTGAAAGCGCATGATTAATAAAAAAAAATGTGTTAGAATCTAAGAATGAACCACAACTTGCAAAAAAAAATCAACTTGACACTTACTAAAAAGTTTCTTCTACCCAAGACATCATCCCCTACTTGGCTGCCATCCTGGGCCTCCTTGACTTTCAACCTCTAGGGAGGATTATTTTGAGGGCCAATGTCACAACCTTAAATCTCTTCAAGATTTCTCTAAACTTTCCAGGGTCTTATTGTCTCATCAGCCCTTGTTTCCTGAATCTTCCCTTGCTATCACCATGTTGCCTCATGTCAATCTGCATGTGATAATCTGATGCTTCACCGGTTTCCAGAAAAATTTATGTACATTAAATACTTCTTGAATTTAGAAACCTTTCTAAATGCTTGCAAGCTTAGAGAAGAGTATCAGGATCACATAGTTTTTCATTACCCTTCTGGCTTTTTTCACCTCTCCTCTTTTCCCTTCCCATCTCTCTCTGTTTTCCATTTCTTTCGTCTTCTTTCTGTTGAGCGAACAAGCTCTCTTCATACTTCAGCAGATTGATTTGGGCCCTTCTCTGGGTGTTGAACAGCAGCACACAGTCATTCCTTCTGTGTAGAGACTCACAGGCCTTTCCCAGCAAAGTCAGTTCCCCTTCCTTAGGGGAAGAAGATAAATAGAAATGTAAATAGCCAGTTCTGGCAAAAAAAAAAGAGGAAAAAAAGAAAAAATCATTCTAATGACAGTAGAGTAAGTAGAATGACTTGAGTTCTTCCTTGTTATATATATATATATATATATATATATATATATATATATATATATATATATATATTCCTGTTTAGAATAACCTTAAAGTCTAAAATATAATACAAACATTGTATAGTGTAAGGTGAGCCTAACTCATGAGAGAACATCTACCTGGAATAAATGAATTTGAAAAACTAGGTCTAGATAAATTCCATCTCAAGGAATTCAGAAATATTTGCAGACGTAATTACTATTGTTAATGAATGTTAAATTTATATTATAAACACTAAAAGCAGACAATCACAAAAGACTACATATTGTATGCTTCCATGATATGAAAAGTCTAGGATATGCAAATCTGTAGAGTTAGGATATAAATTAATAGTAGCCAGGACAGGGGAGTTGGGGCAAGAATGGGAGTGAATGATAATAGGGGGTGTTGAAATCTTTTGGGGGTGATGGAAATGTTCTAAAGCTAAGTTGTTTATAGAAATGGTTACACAACTCTGTGACTGTACTAAAAGCCATTGAATTGTACATTTTAAATGGTTGAATTTTATGAAATGTAAATTATATCTCAATAAAGTTTTTTAAAAAGTCTATAGACCCATGAGTACTGATAGGTAAGGTGCTCTGAGATGTGTTGTTAAGATTAAAAAATTGCATAATACAAACAAAACAAAACCAAAGAAAGGCAGTGATTAATGAAATTTATGTGGGTACAGTAAGAAGAATTTAAGACAAACTAAATTTTTTTAGATTGATATTCTATAGACGTAGATATAAAATACATCCAATTTTAACAAATAATTTAATAGTTTCACTTATGTTAGACTTGGAGAAAGGTGTAGAATGTGATTTAAGTAAATTGCAAATTCAATTTGATCCAGAGGCGATGGTATTACTATATATAAATTATGTCTATTAATATATGGATTCAATTAGTGGGGGAGTAATCTGGTATATATTTAAAAAATAAAACAATGACACAAAGCTAATAAAATTAGCTAAAAAATTAGAAAAAAATGCATATTAACAATTTCTTAATAGTTTTGAATGATGGAGTCATATTAAGATGCTACAATTTGTCAAAAGAACTTTAAGGAAATAAAAGGAAAACAAATTATTGAATATGAAGATCATGTAGAAATTTGATTGGCAGAAAGACATCATTTTAACTAATCTCAGCTAAAGCCTAATTTGGTTCCTTTATGAGAATAATTTTGGTTAAAAATTCAACCCAAATTGCTGTGACTTACAAAGTTCTAGGGGTAGTACTGGTTTTAGTCATACATGGACTAAGAAAATTACCAGGACTCATTGTACATTAGTTTCCTATTGCTGCCATAACAAATTACCACAAATTCAGTCATTTAAAACAACACACACTTGTTTTTTTGCAGTTCTGGGGTCAAAAGTTTAAAACAAGTCTTAAGGTGCTAAAATCAAGATGCTAGCAGAACTTTCTGGATACTCTAAAAGAGAATCTGTTTGTTTGTTTGTTTGTTTGTTGCCTCTTTCAGCTTCTAGAAGCTGTCAGCATTCCTTGGCTCCTGGCTGCATCACATATCTCTGCTTTCATCATCATATTGCCACCTTCTCACTTACTCTCTCGCTTCCTTCTTATAAAGACCCTTATGATTACAATTAGAGCCTACCTTAATAACATGAGGTAACTTCCCCGCTAAGATTTTTAACTTATTCATGTATGCAAGGTCCTTTTTGATTTTCACAGCTGCTAGGGATTAAGACCTGTGCATCTTTGGGGAAGTGGGCATTGTTCAGCCTATCACACCACCTCTTGGTTTTTTTTTCTTTCATGATTAGCAGGATGTCTGACAGTAGCCCTGATTTTTTAATATATTTCCTGCTTAAAGTCCAGAGAGGAAAGTTTGCAGCTTTCTCTATGATTCCAGCAAATTTCCTCAGATTCTCTCTCAATCCATTTCAGATGCCCGAGGCTGAATTTATCACTATACCAAGGAAAATGAGATGCTCTGATTGTCTATTCCTTTATAATCAGCTCCTTTCAAAGCACTTAGAAAAAACATAGAGTTGGTCACTCGCCACAAGGAAAATAAGAATACTGTAACCAGAGATTGGACCTGGTGCTTGATTTTCAAAAAATGGCTACTATAGCAAAAATATCCAGGATTGAATTTATGGTACCTCTAATTTAGGGATGTCCAAATGTAGATATTGTTATCTACAATCCTTCTCTAATGGGGATCTTTATATTTATCAGGATATGAAAGTTGCTTTGTGAATAATTTTAAAAAAATGAAAGTTTTTTAAGGCAGTTTGACCAAGTGTATAAAATTTCTTTTTTAGACTAATTACTGCCTCTGTCTTGCTCTCTGTAATGTGACCTCAAGTGAACTCTCTGACTTAAGTCTGCCTCCATTAAAATCCTATTTAGTGTGGTCCCTGCTTACAGTTTGAAACACATTTCTTTACTGATAAATGTAAAATTGTACATGAATTTTTAAAAACCAAATTTGCTTAATCACAGGAAAGGGAAGATAGAATGAAGAAGGAACATCAAAAAAAATGTCTTCAAATAGTTGAAGGATTGCATCATGAAAAAAAGTGGTAAGTGCTAGATATACTCATAATATTTTGGGAGTGGGTATAAAGAAGAGCTTCTAATGATTAATTCTAATGATTAGAACTGTCCAACTAACAAATGAAATTTATTACTCTAGAGTGAAATTTCTCTCAACGGAACGTTTTAAGAAAGAAAACAGAGAATTTTCAGGATTTTTATTGGAAGAGTCTAATTGTGTAGATTGGGCAAAGTAACTTCTAGGCTTTTATCCAAAATTGTGTCATTCTCAGTACCAATTTTGGACATAAAGTATATATTTTAAATAAAACATAATAGAAAAAATGATATTTTCCTACATTCAAATTTTATCCATATATATTTATGTTATGATAAAAAAATATAGCTTCCAATTTCTAGAAGTTTCAACTTTAAGTCAGTGAAGTGCAGGTTTTTCCCTCATAAGCAACAAATGCACATAAACTTAAAAGATTATACATTGGTAAAAATAAAGTGTGACATTATGTAGGTCAGGACTTTATAAAAATAAAAAATTATAAGCCGAAAGTTTTAGTGAGGGAATAAAAGTACTGGTTAATTATAGTACGATATGTTGACTTTAATTGAATATCATCAGTGTTTGATTTTTAATTGGAGCTGGATGGCAATGTAAACAACTGAAAAGTATGGAATTTGTTTTCTGCTTCTTCAAAGATCGAACTTTATTCTGGAAAAATATTCCTTAAGGAAAAATGTATGGTTTCTTTTGGTTTCTGATTAACATAAAATGACAAATCTGAGATGAGAGGCAGCAAGTATTTATTTGGGATCAAAAAATTGCAATTTGGGGAGCACAGATTCAGGCAAAACTCAAATAGTGTCCCAATTACAGGGTGAGGCAAGGGGTTTATATAAGAAAAGGAAAGGAATAACTGTGCAAAAAGAAGAAATTCCTTTAGAATAACTGAGTTCTTCAGCTATATATGCTTGTTTGCTGATAGAGAGTTCATAATGATCAGTCCTTGTGGTTAGAATGTCCACTTTCCTGCTAGTTTACAAACAATTGTTTGTAGGACAATGTTGGTTTGGCCTAGTTCAAAGATCTGGCCCCGTTCAAACAGCCCAAAGGGCAAGGAGCAAGACATACAAGATAATTCCTCTGGAATGGCTACTCTGACTCCATTTTAAAATAGATCTACTTATGTCAACTTTCACATTACCTACGGTCAGAGTCTAATACAGAGTCTTCATGTTTCAGTGTGTCTTTTTATTGACACTTTAGTAGAAAAAATTCCTATTGAATGTGTAGGCAGATTTCTGGTGGTATACTAAATGCTGGTAGGAAAAGAGAAAACATGAATAAGATACTAAATATTGAGACTAATGGTATATATTGCCCTAGGCAAGGAAAAAGCAAAAGATGAATTTGCTTTTTGTTTCTGGTATAGAGCTCACATTGAATAAAAATCATGCTGTGGTGGAGAAATACGAGGAATACCTTAATGACAAAGCTTATAATGTTATTTTGTTTGATTGTGTTTATTTGTGAATTAGTAAGTCTTTTAGGGCATTCTGTTGGGATCTAAAATTCATTAGAAACACATTTTGCAATTTCTGTGTTGTAAATTCTTTACAATAATTTGACATGGAAAATGAAATTTATATAGAGAGATTTAAGACTCAGTCTAATACCTGTTGAATAAGTAGTTCTGTAATTTAAAAATTTAGATTATTTTACTTTTTATTTCATATAATTAATTTGATAAGCATTGAACTGAATTAACTGCATAATTAAATTTCATTATATTTATCTGAACAGTGTTGTGCTGTGCAAATCACATAGAAATTTAATAGGTGAGATGTTTTGTATTTTATGGTTCTTATTTCTATTTTTTGACAGTTAAAAAAAGTAATTGAAATAGTATTAGCATGTTAATAGAGATGATTTTGATTTTATAGCTATTAACTTTCACTTGTTCTTTTTTTAAGGTCAAGTAGTATTTCTAAATATAAAATTGATTCCTGTGACAATATACTCTTTTTGTCAAGTTATTTCCTGATATGTCTGAGTTTTCAAATCCTTAGTAATATGAACTACTTTCATCATTCAAAACTGTTGGTTTGTTTGGGGCAAATGTTATGATCATATAATCTTTGGAAAGATTATTTTTCTCAATTCAATAGAGAACAGTTTGAAAGTGTTTTGTATCTTCCTGTGTCTCTTATACCCACACTCCCAGTTCATTATTTTTTTTCTCTAGGACATGTAAATCTTATTTAATCTTTCTAGTTTATGAGAAATTAGATTATATTTTAATTTGTTGGCTTATCTTCTTCAGAAGTCTCCTATTGATGAACTATCATTTAAAATTGGTTCTTGCTACTCTGAGCAATGAGAACAGGGCAAATTTGTTATGAATACCTTTTACTTATGTTCCAGTTCATCTTTATATTCAAATGGTATAAATATAGAGAGATATTTTTCCAGCGTGGACATGTTAATTTGAATTTAGGTTTTAGACATTCAGATTGATTTTCCTCCTTCTTACTTTATCTTCTGAATGCTCTGTTGCCCTATATTCAGTTTTCTTGATTTATTTTTTCTCATTTGTATTTTCCGATAAGAAGTAACTTAATTTCTTTCTACTGTTCTTTTAATTGCCAGAGTGGAAAAGGAAATAGGTGTGGTATAGTATTGGAAATAGAGTGAGGGCCCGCTATTTAGCACAGTTGGTGCTGAACTCTCTGGTATATATTCCTTTTTTAGAACTGTTTAATTATAAATCTCTGATTATGCTTCTAAACTCAAATGGTGTATTTTATTTTAATTTTTAAGTTATTTGAATTTCTGCAAACAATAAATATAGACTTTCAGATAGATAGCTTTTATGTCTGTTTCTTGCCTTCAAAAATGACCCTTTGAGTGGGAACAAAAATTTCTTTAGTCAGAAACATTTATCTCAAACAGTAATTTGTAAACTCACTTCACTAATTTATTTTACTCCAGAGCTGCTAACTTTATGGTAAGTGAGGTGCTCTCTGTTTGTACTTTATTTACATACATCACATCTCCTATACTATGAAAATCTTTTCTAAAAAGATTTGTGGTACCAAAGCAAAAATTGCACCAGACAAACTTAAACAAGCAAGAAACACTTTATTCGGAGTTATTGCTGTAGGGGAGAGACACCAGAACAAATCTGAGCTCAGTTTCACTGACACACATTGAGTAGAGTTTTTTATGGGCTGGATGAGGTAGCGGAAGATTGCTGGAAGACATTTGGGCTATGTCATAGACTACCTGTGTTTTCTAATTGGCTTTATCCAAAGGAAACATTAGCTTTTCATCTTTATGACAAGAGGTAGTTTTGTAACTTGGAGGAAGATGCCTTTGAAAGTTAGGCTTCCACCTGTTTGCAGACTGGGAAATAGGGATGCTATCTCCTTTGATGATTACAATTCAAAGAGATGGTTCCCAGGTCCTTGAGAAAGACATGCCTGGAAGTAAAACTAGACAGGTCCTTTTAAAAGATTTACATCTCAAAGGGGCAGAGAAAGAATTTACAATTACAAGTTTTCTAAAGTAAACCTTTTAAGGAAAAGAAGATCAGGAGCCTAGAATCAAGAAGAAGCCAGTCTAAAGCATAGTGAATCTGAGAGGGACATAAATCCACTTTGATCTTGTGCTGTGTTATTAATTAAATGTATAGTGCACCTTCAAATTTCCTTATAATTCTTATAGAAAGAATTAATTTACTACAGGAATTCATACATTTTCCCAAACCTTCAGATTTGTGTACACTTATATATTAGTTATTATTTGAATATAATCCATTTAAACAACATCTAGTGTTAAAAGTAGCAAATTACTTCGGGGTGGTAGAAATCCAAGGTAAGATCTTGCAAGCCTTGTCTGATAAATGAATGACAGCTATGAGCACTGAAAGCTACTGCTACTGTTTTCTATGAACCCCTTTTAGATCCACACATTAGCTCTCGAGTTTACAAATCACCTTCACTATCATTATTTTCTTTTATTCTTTCAGCTAAACTGCAAACAATGTTTTTACCCGGTGGGCAAACTTAGACAAGTTTTTTAACCTCTTTAAGGTTTCATTTTAGAATTAGGTTTTCCACTTTGATGTAATATTTGATAATACAGTTATCTAACAAAGTAATTTTAATACTTAAATGAAGTAACTTATTTATTTAAGAAACATAGTAAGTAGTCTTTCTACTTCCCAAAAACAGTTTGAAAAGAAAATCCAAACTCCTTTCCAGCTGTTGTGGGGAAGATTTGAGGATTTTAAGTAGAGAAATGATATAATTTGATGTCCTTTAAAAAAGTTTATGCTAGCTGCTGGATGGAAGATAAGTTAGATTTGGAGGAAACAACATTAGAAGAAGGGAGACTATTGTAATTAAGAGGTCATCACAGAAAAAGATTCTAATAATGGTAGTGACTTGGATGAGGGTAATAGCAATGAAGATGAGGTGATGTGGCTTGATTTGGGTTACTTTGGAGGTAGAATTAACAGTTTGCATTTGGATTTTATGGAGTTACTTTATGGAAAAGGAGGAGTAAAGGTTAAGTCTGTAGTTTTTGCCTTGAGAAATTGGATGGCTAGTGATATCATTTACTGTGATAAAAAACTAGTTGGGAAGCAAGGTTGAAATCAAAAGATCTTTTCGAATATGTTATCATTTAAAAAGAGATGTTATGGAGGCCGTTCGCTATATGAATAAGAAGCTTAGAAAGAACTCAGGGTTATAAGTATGTGATAATAAATATTTGAAAGTCATCAGAATGTAGATAATTTATTTTAAGGAATGGAAGTAAATGAGATTATTGAGAGAATGAATATTGATAAAGAACAGGACTAAGAACAGAATTCTGAAAAATAAATGTGAATCAAGAAGGAGGGACTATTAAGCTGTGTAAATGCATATGAAGATTAAGAGTAAAAACAAAGAAGTATCCATTGGATTTGCAACATGGAAGCCACTGAAGACCTGATCAAAAGTGACTTTGCAATGGTAGGTAGGAAATCAAATTGGAGAGGGTGGGAGACTAAATGGGAGGTGACAAAGCTGTGACAGGAACTATAAGTAAGTTTTTTGGGGGGAGAGATATTTGATGTAACAAGGAGGAGAATAGCTGGAGTGGTTTGTGAAGTCAGGAAAGATAAGAGGGTTAATAGAGAAGTAGAAGATGAGAGAATGTGTTCCAGAGCATATGACTCTTCCAGTTCACTCATTCAGAAAATGTTTTTTAAATATTTACAAAACGTTAGGTACTGTGATAGACACTGAGGTTTCAAAGACAATCTATTACTCAGAAATGGTTACAATCCAGTAAGAGACACACATTAAAGGCAAAAATGGCAGAAAAATTATAGAAGTTATGTGGAACTCTAGCAAAAAAAAATCATAATAACTTCCTGAGTGATAATAGAGCCATTTTGACTTTCTTGTAGATCTTTGAAATATGACTATTCACAGCCTTACTTTTCCTGGTATTTTATGGAGGGATAATAAATTGATGACTGACTTGGCCTTAGCACATTGAAAATATTAGCTATCAAAATATTTCAGAATGTGCTTGTGAAAACTACAAAATTGCAATAGTATTCATGGAAGGTTTTTGAAGGAAGATGACAGGTATCTTAGATTGGATCATCTATATAGTTCTGGTGTGTTGTGCCAAAATATACCTTTCAACTTGAAAACTGCAAGATTCCTCCTGTAGAATGCCTTTGAAATGTTATTTCCTTTCCTTTCTTGTGTTTCTATGTTATGAATGTCTGTTTGTTGCAAATCGTTTTAGTAATTTTTCAATTGTTCAACCACAGGGAACAGCTATCTATTATGATTATTCCAAAGGGAAGAGGATGGGCAGAAGGGGCACCTGAGCTCATTCTTCAGTGGTGAATGTCATTAGCATTAACCTTTTTAGAAGGTCTGTTTCTGTTATCAGGAAAAGCTGGAGAACGGTTTATCCAGGAAGGATTGAAAGTTTGCTCTTTTGCCCTTATCACCCTTGACTCTTGCCTATATTAATGGTTGGAACATGATTTGATCATCTTTTAGATTGGCGTCTCTCAGACTGAGATTAGATTTTCTCTTTCTCTGTCCTCCAATTTTAAAGATCAGAAAGGCATCGGTCCTCTTGATGGGATGTGTCATTTCTTAACTGCTCAAAGAAAAGACTATTCCTTTACACATTTTGAAATTTACCTTTATTTCCTAATTTGGAAAAATACTGTTCCGGTGACATGTTCAGGACCCTCCAGGAGACACTTTATGGCCACATCGGGTCTAGGAACTTCTACTCTATGCTGCACTGAGAGCATTGCCTCCAAAGATTCATTTTGTCTCTGACCAGACAGACAGGGACCCTGCATAATAAGGAAAGCAGATAAACTATCTGTCATTTTGAGGGAATATCTTAGATAACTGTGGCCTAGGATCTGATGTAGCCATACTTTTCAGTTGGGAGGTTAAGAAGAGATAGTTTATAGCCCTGCTTTCCACAAAAGCCCTGAGACTCAGCACAAAGGGGTGATTTGAATGGGAGGGGATTAATTATAAATTGAGTAAAACATATGGAATAGGAGACTCATGGATAATTTGCCTGTTCTAGAGTATTAAATAATTGGTATTTTTCCCACCAGAACTAGAAGATCATGTGCACTAGTTTTGATGCCATAGTAACACAAAAAAACAAACTGTAGTTTATAGTTGCTTTATATTATTTTCCATGTATGTAATAATTGTTGAACAATCTTCATTGCCTTATACAGGGCAATGTACAGTGGAGTAGATAGCTGAGTTCTTGTTAGATGTAGAAAACATTGACCATCTCAGCTATAACAGAGCATCTGTCCAGATACTATTGAGATTTTACATAATATTGTAAATTTATTTATTTATATTATTGCTTTCTACATTCTTTACCCTCTTTTTCTAATATCTATATCTATTTTCCAGGTATTTGCTATTTTGACTTAATCTAATTTTGTTATTTAGTTTTAAGTACCTATAATTCTTCTTTAATGACTTTATTATTAGTCTTAATATTTGTACATTTGATTAATCTGCTCATTATTACCTTTAGATCTTTAATGAAGATATTTTTTAAAACCCACAATTTTAACCCCTGTAGACATCTTTTTTTGTGTGCTACTATTTCTTGGATTATAACCTTATATTTCTACTGGTAATAAAATTTTCAGTGGATGTAAAAGTGCTCATTTCCAAACTAATTTGAATTAATTTTTCAAAGTGTATGACATGATATCATAACCCTAAAATTTCACAGCAGTTCCAAAATTCTTAAACATCGCTGTGTTAGTGATTATATAAATAACCTTTAATTTTGCAGATCTGTTCTCCTAGTTAAGCTGTTTTCTTAACTCTGAGAATCAAATGTTCATAAAGCAAATGTCAAACTGAATTTAATGTGTTTAGAGATATGCAGTATGATGGTGAAGTACAGTCATCAATAGCTAAATACCACTCAGGAAAGACCTGTTGTACCATGACTATTTAAAGGCAACTCTGAAATAATGAGTTCCAATCTTGTTAACTTGTTTACTTTTACCAATTCTTGGGTAGGATGCTGCCTCACTGTATCCCAAACAACCCTTTATTGTCTCAAAATTATAAAGGCATTGAAATACAAGTTGTTCAATCTAAAACATGTGCTACTAGTGTTTTTGATAAATTACAATTTTATACTTTTTGGCTCAATATTTGATATGGGAATCTAATGAGTTCAGGGAAGCCTATCACTTCCACTAGAGACACCTAATAAACCTGTATTCTTTTGTATGAAAAACCAAGAATAACACAAAAATGATGTAATAATATAATGCAATATTACAGATTTCAATGGCCTTTCTTTCGTTTTTGACTCCATAATTAGAAAGTGGTTATATTTGACTCAATATAGACCTTAGACAGCACCTAAATCAAAATACTCTCAATTACAAGGGCCTTTTTATGCTTTAGATAATAATTTCCAAAGAAATTATTCCAAGATTGAAAAGAAGATGCATTTTTGTTCCTTTTCTTGTCTCTTTAATCTTTTCCTCAATAATTTGATTTCATGTTCATCTGGAAGCATTTCCATTTTCAAGACTAAAGAGTTAATCAGGCATTCTCTAATAATAAAAATGGCTTGATTTTAGCATCATAATTTAGGAAGGGCCTTTATCAAAAAGTGACTCCGCTATTTTATCCTAGAAAAGAGAAAGCTTCTAGATCATCTACTTTAAAACCAAAGTCATCATCAGCAGTAGGTATTTTATTTTAACTGATATAAATAATCTCACATATAGTGGTGTAGAAGAATGTTTGGAATAATTTTATATTGGGATATTTTATATTGAGTTTCTAATGGGAAATTTTTTACTTGAATCTGTGGGTTCTTTATTTAAAACAAAACAAAATTTTTGGTCACCAAATACGCTCAGTTATACTTACTTTTTAATAATGGATATGAGCATTTGCTTGGCTTATTTCTTCTTTTCAGGCAAACATCTTTATTAGGCTCCTTGATATAAATTCTATCTCCACATTGACTAATTGTTAAAACTAAAATAAACATTAAAATGAACATTTGAGGTAGATGCACTGTAGGTGTTTGTCAGAATATAATCTTGAACTATCTGTTGCTCAACGCCTTTTTAAAAAGTCAACTGGGAAAAACAATATAGACAGAGGAGTGCTTGGATGTCATAAAGTCCACTAAATCAGTGATTATCAAGAAAGAATATGTTCCCTTGTATTTATCGGAATAAGCTCAACTATGCTACAGTGACAAAGGACCTCGATTCTTAGTGCTTAAAGTCAAAAATCTCTCACATAAGAAATAGCTATCTATTATGGGTCATCTCTGACTTTGCTCTACATTTTCTTTGCTCCAAACATGGGATGACAGAGCAGCGTCTGTTTTGAGCATTCCAAGTATTATAGTGTAGGTAAAAGAGACAAGGAGAACCACAAACAGGCTGTTAAAAAAGTTTATGTCTGCAAGTGCCACATGCCACTTCTGTTCACATTTCATTGGCTGAAGCAAGTCACTTGGGCATTTCTGAATTTTACACCATGGAGATGTATACTTTTTCCCCAGAGAGGATTACTATAGTAAGAAAAATTGCAATATTTGTTTTAGAGCAGTGTAATTTCCTACACTCCCCAGTTAGGGGCACATATCCTGTGAATAGAAGGTATTCTTTTTGATATTCAAGCTGTCTGTTGGAATCTGATATGCCCCATAAAGGAGCATGCCTCCTCACCAACATGTGATGAAACGTGGTGTTATGGAGCTACAATTCTTAATGGCTATGCCATTTCCACTCATTGTTCTTGAGCAGGAACAATAATGAGTACTATTATAGATATATTATTTTCAATCACTTTGTTAATCAGACCATGTCAAACCATGAACTTACAATTAAATTTTCTGCTTGAACATGGTATACATCATATGTATTTACATCCCATTGGCCAAAGCAAGTCATATAACCAAGCCCAATCCAATTGGAGTAGAGATATATAATTATTTTACTATGAAAGAGGAAGTGAATAACTGACAATAATACAACCTACCATATTATCTTTAGCCAATATTTTTCTTGTTAAATCTTAGTTGTCAAAGAAAGACTAAGCATAGTTTTAATTTCATCTAAAGACGGTAGTAGATAATTGATGATTTCTAAGATAGTTTTCTATGTTACAATTCCATGGACTGTGTGTGTGTGTGTGTGTATATGTAATTTTCAAGGTCTTTATTAATTTTGCAGTGAATATAGAGTCAAATTATGCTAAACAGAAGCTATTGTCATTGATTCCTTTGATATGATGATGGTGATTTTAATTAATCCTTTGACTGTCAAATTAACTAGAGAATACTCATCACCCAGAATTGTTATCTTTGTCTTCTAATGCTATTATTTATTCATTCATTAAATAATGATTTAGTGATATCCAAACTATTTTGTTATGTGAGATATATACTTGAAGCAAAGATGGGTCCTGCCATAATTTTGAATTCTATTCTTCTATTTCAAAAGGAACCCTAATTTATGTTTTCCCACCAAACTATAGAAATACAGTATCTACCTCTTAGGCAAGAAATAAGAAACAAGGTCATTTCCTGAATGAAGACTGATGCCCTTTTGTGTCCTATAGAATTACATGTAACATTCAGGGTAGCAACCGGTGTTTGTGAGAAGATACCCAAGTGTTTTTTTTCAGAACAGCCACCTGTGTCTTCTTAGCTTAGTTATTGAGAGAGCTCATATGGCAGGAATGTAGTGGATATAGGAAAGCTGACTTAAATCCATTGACAGTTGTTGGGTAAATCTTTTGGTGTAACAAGGATTTCTTGACTCTGCCTGCAAAGCTATAAAAATGAAAAGGCATTATTTTTCTTATACAACTTCTGCAGGCACACTTGAAAAATTCTGTAACTTCTCAGTGATTTAGGAATAGCATAGTGTATTTAGATAATGAGAGAGAGAGAGAGAGAGAGAGAGAGAGAGAGAGAGAGAGGAGAGAGAGAGAGAGAGAGGAAAGGGGGAATGGGAAGAAGGAGAAGGAGAAGATTGGGTCTATAGTCTATATTTCTGAAAAGTTGGGCAATTTATTCATTCAGATTTTAGTAGAGATTTATCTACTAGTTACTGAGATCTTCCCATGAATCACATCTTGAAATGTCAGAACTAGACAAAAATCAACCAAGAAAGTAGAGGAAAAAATATATGGTTTCCCACTGCTGCAAAGTAGAAAGTCAGAACTACTGCATACAACCAAATCTGCAAGGCCAAAGGCCAGGTATCGGGCCCTTTTGTCCCAAATCAAAGCGTAGAGTAGCAGCTGCTGAAACCACTTATTCTGTCAGTTTTTTACTTTGCAAAAGATCCAGTGGAAACATGAGCAGAAATGGGAGGCTCTTAAAGAACTGTGCTCTCTATGACACTTTTAAATGTAAAGAATCTGAGAAGAAAATAAAGTTTATAAAATTCTTACAGTTTAGAAATTTTGGCATGTAGGATTCATAGGATTTGGCCTTGAATTTTTGATGTAAACCCTCTTTTCTGCCTCTTTTCATGATCAATTCTTCTTCCTTTCTGATGCTTTCATTTTCTTCTTGCCAAAAGCCCTAGCTCTGGGTTTGCACTACTAGCCCCAAGGCCCTTAAATCTGAGAATTTTAGTTTCTCCATGAGAAAGTCCAAAATGAAATAATTTTCTTCAAGGGATTTTGGAGAGCAAGGGCAGAAGATTAACGGCACTTGTATTTCTCTGCTTTGCTTTGAAGGAATCCTTCAGATTTTGTATATGTTAGGAATGCAACATGTTTGTAACAATTGTCGTGCCAGAAAGCAGAGCTCTGTTTTTAATCCCATGGACAATGTGCAATGAATGAAGTACTCAGGCACTGTGGCATAAAGGAAAACAGTACCCATAATACTTGTGAAATTATACACTTTAGGGAGTCCATTGAGCATCCCACACCTGAGATAATCCTGTCACAACTTCCAGGAGAGGAGCAGCCCGTTGCTACTACCTACTCCTCCTCCTCCCCTGCAACACTTCTAAATTCTGGTTCTAATTCACTATGCAGGAAACCTTTCTTTTGTGATGGTATTTCATTATGATGATTCCTCTGACATTGCCTTTGTGTGGTTTTGCTTTCTTAACAATGTGTTCATTTATATTCATTTATGCATTGTTTTGAAAACATTTCTAGTTGTTTTCCCCCTGCCTACATGCTGTGGGTAATCAGTTGTTTTGTGACTTTTTGCTGGTAAAGCCCATGCCTTTTTGTTTTTTCTTTCTCCTGGTGTCTAACTCAACATTGCGTAAGCAGAAACACTTATTCTCATGAAAAATGACAAGGAGGACTTTGGTTGCATGATTTCTACATGAGTCTCTTTGTTGTTAAGATTGTCTGAATGTTAGATTCCATTTCAAGAGGTGGCAAATAAGAAAGCAAGGAAGCAGGGAGAATGTGGGGAGACAGGAGGAGAGGAAAAGAACAAAGAATGTAAATGTTCTTAACCAGAGTCTTTCTATGTTTGCACCCCCTTTTACAATGCCATTGGCACATGATTCTGAACCTTTCTTCTTTCTCTTTTTATCTTGATTTAATAAGGTACTTGAAGGATTGGCCTCTTTATTTTAAACCAGGCTCCATCACTCATTAATTGTAGCATTGTACAAGTTACTTGAACTTTCAGGCCTCGGTTTCAAAACTGGGAATGAAAATAGCACCCACTTTGCAGTGATACCACGAGGAGTAAAAGAGTGAATATATACATAAAACTCTTAGAGCAATACTGGGCATGTAGTATGTGCTCAATAGTCATCAATATCATTATTATGAATTGGTTAAGAAGCAAGAAATAAGTGCTGATCAAGGCAGCAATCAGATTATTTCAAATGATGGGGATAATAAGAACCTTTTGGGACAAGAGTAAAATAATCTCTGAATATGTTCCTGACATTTATTTCTGACTTGTCAATGAGATGGGAAGTTTAGTTGTAAAATCATCAGTGTCTGGTCATCTTTTAACATACAAATAATAGCGATAATGAAAATTATTTCTCAGTATAACATCTACCAAAGGAAGCTCTTGACAATTATTATGCTGCATTTCTGATTCTTTCTCACCTTTACCTAGTATTTATTAAAGCAAGATTGCTATCAGATGGAGATCATATCTCGAGCTTACTATGTAATTGAAAGAAACTAAGTTTTCAGGTGGGAAGAATGAAGAAGAATTTAAGAAGGCATAGATAGTGTTGTTTATAGGTAATACCAAAGGGACAAATGTACTGAGTTATTTGCTTGAGGTGAAACACTCTCAATACAGAAAGAAGGTGTACTGCTGTGGTAAAAAAAAAAAAAAAAAAAATGAATTTTTACTTTCAAAAATAGTGAGGATAATTGAGAATATTGTAAAACATATTGGATGTAGTATTTATTGATTTGTTAATATTTCTTGAAGACGATGTGTTAAAATGTTAGAGAATAATATCATCCTTTATATTTGTATCTTCTCTATGAATCAGCAAGAATTTATTAGGTAAGTTTTGGTGCCATATATTACAATATCAACATAACTTTAAAAAAAGTACACATTTTTTAACAGACCTGAAGGATCAGAAAATAACTGCACTGAGGAGGAAAATAAGAAAGAAGTGGTAAACATAAAAAGTAGTCATTTAAGCAAATATTATGCAGACAGCAATATTGTGTATATATTCTACAAGGGAGCTTCTAAACTGGACTGAACCTTAGCTCAATGGTTACTTTGGTCCAACTGGCCCAGTTAACCAGCTTTAGTAACCTAAAGCAAATTTTTAATTCAGGACTTTGTGAAGATAATGAAAGGATAAGTTGAAGACAATTAATCCTGAATCATGGAATGAGAATTATGTAGGTTAGGTGATTAAATCTAAATACCTAAAAGTTTTGAGATAAGGATAGAATGCCTTTGGGTTTATTCTAATGTTTCTTTGTTAATTCTTAAATTATATACTTAGCTAACTTGTTTCAACATTTTCTTTTTTCTTCTTCTTTTCTAATGTAAATATTTATGGCTATACAATCAGCACATTGTCTCAAATTATCACTTTTTGGTTATCCTGCAAAATTTTAATTAATGAATATAGTAAGCATTGTTGAAAATTTCACCTTGATTTTTTTTTCTTTTCTCCATAAATTATTTAGTATTAACTTTCTAAAATACGAGAATTGTTCAATTTAAGTGTCTGATACTAACTTCAAACTCGATTGCACTAAGATCTGAGAATGTGGCTTATATAATTTTTCATGCTTCAAAATTTGTGGAGACTTATTGTTTCAGCTACCTACATGTCAGGATTTGAGACAGCATTGCTCTGAGAGGTTCTTTGGTTCCATGTGGCATCACTGGATGGACTATTGTGGAAAGTCTAAGATAGTTTCAGTCACATGTCTTGTGCTTTGGCAAGGATGACTAAAAGAGTGGGGGCTCAGCTGGGATGATTGATTGACCAGAGGGCTAATATGTCCTCTCCCTAGCTTGGTGGCCAGAGGGTAGTTGGACTTTTCATCATGAGGCTCAAGGCTCCAAAAGTACAGAAGGAGGAATTGGCATGTCATCTTATAACTCAGTCTTGAAAGTAATACAGTGTCATTTCCATTGTACTGTTAGAAATGGAGGAAAGGATTGGCATTTTCCATTACCTTCTGTAAGTCCAGCATTATATTAAAAAGTATTTTCTTTCCACACCACCCCATGATCTAGGTGGTATGTAAGGAGGGCCTTAATGTGTTTGGTCCAAATTAAGAAGAATCTTCTTAATAATAACCCTATGATACCACATTATTAAACTTTTCCTTGACTATAATGGCTTTCAGCTGGACCCTTTTACACCCATTTATTTCAAAGAAGTTATGTGTCCTACCTTCTGGTATTTATGGCAGAGCTTAAAAACAGAGAGAGCCCATTGCTTGAGATCATTAGTTTGAGAAACTTTGGCTTCTCTAGGGAAATATATCAGCCAGCATTTCAGAGAATGTCTTACAAAGTCAGACAGGAGTATGCTAAATGAGTTGGGCAATTCCTCTGCTTTTTAAGTCTCCAATTAAAATAGAGTTTAATGAAGGACAGCAGAGCCTAGGAAAAGCTTGTTTTCAGGTGTGCAGATGGTGTGCCACCAAAAACAATCAAGAGAACTAATTATGAGAATGATGAGCAGCCTCAGACAGGGTCTGAGTGTGTGCTCTGATGGACGTGCACAAGAAATAGGCTTCTTTGATAGTACAGGTAATATCTTCCGGAGATGGAGGCTAAGATTTCTAGTAGGTAGATAAATACATGTACCAATTGGTTTAGGGAACAATAGAGTTTATATTTGTTAACATTTTTGTCTTTTGGCTTTAACCAAGTTTGGCCTGTACCTGTTTTATTTGCAGCCTAAATTTAAAAGACACTTTTAAAAAAATGCAATTATTGTTATACAACCTGGATTTGATGAGAAAACTATATGAAGAAAATAATGCAATTATCCCAGATATGAGCAGATGGTCAATTTTCAGGTGTGCTGAAAAAATTAATGTAAAAGATCATTCTACAGCAAGTCACATTCCATTAAAACAAAAGCACTAACAATAAAATTCTGTATAATGAAAAATATTAGAAAGCTCCAGCTGATATGAGACTTACTTCAAGAAATAATTTATACAATTAAGTTCTAATACAGAAAATCTTGACTGTCTCTTGGAAATTTTATTCCTTCATTGACCAAATACTATTAAATGCTTATGTGCTAGGTGCTGTTAGAGAAATTGAGACTATAGCTTTGTACAGATCAGACAAAATTTCCTCTTTCAGAGCTTACACTGTAATGTCAGGAGACAGATAATAAATAAATATATGCTATATCAGATAATAATGAGAGCTATAGAGGAAAACAAAGCAGAATAATGAGAATGAGGAATGTTTGCAAGTGTGTGAATATGTATATGTTTGTGTATCTGTGTGTGTGCATGTGAGTGCCTGTACATGTGTTTTTACTTTTTAGATCAGCTTGTTTGATAAAGCACCTGTGATAAGGTGACATTGGATCAGAGACCTAATTCTGTGGAAACAGAGGCTTGCAGATACCTGGAATAAGAATGTTTCAGTCTGGATAATTAACGAGTATCTAGTCCCTAAAGTAGGATTATATTGGATGCATTCGGGGAATAGCTAGAGTACAGAGTTAGGATTGAGTTGTATTTTATGCCAGAGGTGTACAGGACCATTTTCCCTATGATATTAATGTGATTTTCATAGAACTTCTAAGCAATCACATCAATTATGTCCTCTAGAGATTAAAAACATACATTATGTAGTTTGTAATTATTACCTGATTATCGATCGGTTATTATTTGCCTGGTGTGTAGCACTATGCTAAGAGTTTTCCCTATTCATAATGTTCATAATGTAATTCTGGAGACAACTTTTTGGCCTGCTCATTATCCCTGTGAACTACATAGCTTTTTTTTTTCTAAAACAATTTCATTTAGACTATGTGGTTTTCTTAAGCTGACCAATGTCACCACCTCCCTAGTCATTAGTCTTGACAGATAGGTGCTTTTATGCCTGGAAGATGCCCTACCCTTTGTGTCTTTTATAACATCTCTAGACATTAAGGGACACTTCTAGATGCTCCTTCAATTCTCCATGGTTGGCAGAAGACTTGAAGATCTACTTCGATTTTACCTGTCAAAACATTTCCTTTTATCACTCACAGACCCAGATAGAAAAATCCCCTGTGGGTTCTATCATGAATCCCATGTCTGCTCCCCTTACTCCAGCAGCAATTAATTTTGAGGGTTAGGGAGCAGTGACATCTTTCCAGCAATTCTTTTCTTTCAGACCCTCTCCCTTTCCTAGACCTGATCGAACTCTGAGTGGATTAGCATAAACTTTCTTCTGTTTTTTTTTTCTTAAAAAAATTTTTTTAGAGCAATTTAAGTTTCACAGCAAAATTGAGGGGAAGGTACAAAGATTTCCTCTATGCCCCACACATATATAGCCTCCCCTGTTATAATATCCTTCGCCAGAGTGGTACATTTGTTATAACTGATTAACCTACATCAACACAATTGCCTTTTTCTAATCCTCTATTTATGTACTGAGCTTCATACCTTTTTTCCTTCAGAAATTTGTATTTGGTATCCCAAATCAAAGTTTTGAAATGCAAGTCTTATTCTTTCTCTAAAAGATTAGTTTTTAAGATTAAAAATTTCTGGCTAAGTTACTAATTCTTTTATGAATTTCAAAAGACTTCTTAGAAACTGAAAAGCCAATAAACTAGCTTTCTGTTCTCTGATTTGGCTATGAGTCCCTTTCTGGAAGTGATGAGCTTGACCTCAAGCACAAATTTTAACTGAGCACAAAGAATTTGTCAGTGTTTTTTAAATTGTATTCCATCATATGATAAGGTAAGTGAATAGTTGAGTGATTGAGAACTATTTTTATAAATGACACACAGAATACCTCCATTAAGTAAACAGATTTCTCAGACCTCTATCTCTCACAATTTCAAACTAAAGTTCAACAAAGTTTATTGGATTTCTTCTCTGCATATGTTAAAGAGATCGTGAAATCCTGCTTGAGGGCAGACTATCTGCTTTGACTATTTGGAATTCTTTTATGTGAACATTTCTTTCTTTCTTTCTTTCTTTCTTTCTTTCTTTCTTTCTTTCTTTCTTTCTTTCTTTCTTCCTTCCTTCCTTCCTTCCTTCCTTCCTTCCTTCCTTCCTTCCTTCCTTCCTTCCTTCCTTTTCTTCTTTCTTTCTTTCTTTCTTTTTCTTTCTTTCTTTCTTTCTTTCTTTCTTTCTTTCTTTCATCTTTCTTTAACAGTACTAGCTCAGAAATATTTTATGCTTTGGAATGAAATATAATTCTAATTAATTTGATTTGTTGATCAAAATGTTTCAGATTTGGCCATTGGAAGCTTTTAGTTGGCTGCTATATTTCTTCAACATATTCTATCATTGTGTGTGTGTGTGTGTGTTTGAGCACTTCATTAGTCCAGCACTATAAGATACACACAGCTCTTCTTATGTCTTTCCTGCTTTAGCCCTAGAATCAGTCATTTTGTTCAGGATACTGGTTCTTTTATTGGAGAATGGTATCCGAGACCAAGACCAAGTTTAGGTGAACTCATTGCTATTGGGATATTGTTTTTTTTGTTGTTTTTTTTTTTTTAGGTTTTCTCAAGATGACAATAAAAAATATATATGTGCTTATAGTAATCCATGTATGGATTATATATATGTGTGTGTGTGTATATATATATGTGTATATATATATATACATATACACACATATATATATGTAATTTTTAGAGATAACCACCTGTATCTATATTAAGCCTAATCTGAATTCATACTGATGTCGTCAACTCTAACCTATGACCACATGGATCATTCTAAACCTCTTACTCTTGCTTATCTATCTGTAAACTGGTACTCAGATAGTGAGAAACCTTACTTAATTGTTCATTTCAGTTTAAATGTATAATAGAATGAGAATTGTTAACCAGTAATCCCATTGGAAAGAGCATTATTAACTGACTATAGTACTTATGTGCAGTTTCTTTTGTCTTTAGTCTTACAGATTTCACTTCTTTCCAAAGTTACTTAGATCACTACTTCTTTCTCCCCGTCCTCTTCAGTGAGGTTGTTTCGTACATTTGCATCAGAGTTAGACTCTCTTGGGTGTGCATTCCTTCCTGAGATACCTGAACTCCTAAATGAATGTTTAACAAATATTTGCATACATCAAGTTTCACTCTTTGTGGTGTAAAGTTCTCTGGGTTTTAACAAATGCATTATGTCTTGGATTCATTGCTATAGTTGCATACAGAATAATTTTATTGCCCTACCACCTTCGCCTCTCCCTCTGTACTCTACCTATTCCTTTCAGGGACTGGTCATTTTGTCCATAACCACTTTATCTTTATGTTCTCCTCATTTACTCTCTGTTCCTGTGTCCTTCGTAAAGGCATAGATCTTTAAATCCTTCCAGAGTGTCCCCTCTTCTCTTCTGTATTTTCTGCCCTAAATTAATCTATGGGTAGCTCATCTTCCTGTTGATTAGCAGAATGTAGAGATCTTCTAAGACTGCTTCACTGTGGTTTCAAAATGGACTTGAAAAATACACTATATTTGTCTACTACTTGTCTCATACACACCTCAGATTACTTTACCAATTAAATAAAACCTCGAAGCTAAGTGACTGAGATTTTTATAAATGGTTATGTTGAAACAGAAAACTTTTCCCAAGGTCACAGAAAACAGCCCAAATCACAACCATGCAAAGAGTATTTCATTTCCTTGTGCCCTTTATTCAACAAGGTTACCTCCTCAATAATGAATAAAGAAAATGAAGTAAATTCTCCATTGCCTTCCTTCTTTTCCCCTGGGAATTAGGTACAGTTAGGAAGCAAGAATCTCAGATAGCTACATTTGGGAGTCTTTCAATGGCACAGTTTTAATCCAATCTTGCTTCTGGTGTTTAGGAAACCAGACATATAATCTCTGTCTCTGTAGGAGATCTAAGCACTCTCAAGCTTTTCTCGCCAATGCCGTCTGCCTATTTTTGCCCAAAGACATAATAACTATTTTAGGTAACTTCATACTGTGACAAAGCTTGTGTTATGTAAATGAAATGAAGACTTTTTAGGCTGAATTAATGGATGATTTTTAAGGGGAGGCAATTTGAAGGAGAACATCTAAGCAATTTGGGCAGAATTTAAAACTTCCTTCCTTTACAGTATTGACTTTAGCACCCACTTGAGAAGCTATTTTTTCTCAACTTATAGTCTTATTCTCTTTCTCAGTCAGTCTACTACTTAGTTATTTACATAGTGCAAATTATCGGAGCAAAATATGGTTCCGCCGATTTAAAAATTTCCTTTCAAAGACAGAGAATTAGTTTGGATAAATTATGACAAGTATGTGCTTTGACACATTTTAAAGATACTTTCTAACATGTTGGAGGTATAACTATGAGATGTGTTTTGCATAATGGAATGTATAATGAATATTTCATTAACTTATAAAATATGTTTTAATAGCATTAGATTTCTCATGGAAAATTAAAAATCATGAAACTTTTATACTCTAGAAAAAATAAAATTTTTTGAAAGTGTTATTCTTATACAGATGCATATAGAAGTAACATTATGTACACAAAGCATTCTTTTTAAAAGAAATAAAATAAGAAATTCACTATGTCAAAAACTGCTTTAACCCACATTTCTATCTACCTCCAAAGATTATCCTGATTTCTTAATTATCACTGGCACTGGGATTCTACCAGAGACCAAGCTCAATAGCCTAGTATCCATTTTGACTTATTCTTGACCTCTTCTATCCTGCTATATGCCATAGTCTATAGATTTTACTTCATTGTTTGTTGAATCTCATTTCTATCATTACTGCTATCCCACCCTGCATCTAGATATGTCTCTTCATAGTTTTTCTTTATATGGTGGAACAGTGAAACTTGCTCTCCTGATTCCTTTGTTCTTCCTGTCCTAGCCTATCTTAGAAAATGCTGACAAATTGATCCATGTAAAGCAATGTTCAATCATAATTTCTGCGTACTGTGTTGGTAGTTTTCCCTATTGCTACTGAATTAAATATATATTCTTCATTGCAGTGCTCAAGATTTTTTCAACTTTAGACTCCAAGAGCGTTTTTAGCTCTAGGAAAACAGAACTATTTGCCCTTTCCTTACCTTACACTCCACCACAACTTTCTTACCTCTCTCCATTCTAATAATATTAACTAGAAAATGTTTGGTAGCAACAGTCCATGAGATACTCTAAAATAAGGAAATGGTTGTTCCTTGATTACAAAGTTCAGGAAGGGTATGTACTATGTATCCTTGGAAGACTTTCACATATGAAAGACTGCAATGGCCTGAGAAACTTGTTTAGTTTTGACCACTTTCCCAAAATTATTGGATCATAGCATACTTTTCAGTGCAAACGATTCCCATGTCATATTCTTTTGTTCAGGCTGTTCCTTCTGCCTGGCTTGAATTTATTCCCACTGCATCCATATGCAACTAGCAAAATCATCACTCTTTCTCAAACTTATCTCTAATGCCCCTCTTCCACAACTGTTCTTGAATCACTGATCACTAGCAAACACAGATCTTCTTTTTTAACTTTTGTAGTAATTTTTATTTGTAATTTTCTTGTGCACATACCTTATTCTGACTTTTCTTCAGTTATTTACTCTATTAGTTTTAACCATCTGACTAAATTGTAAACTCCCTGAAGATAACAACCATGTCTTCTTTGTCTCACTATCACTTCCAGGGACTAATACTATTTCTTGTACAAGATAAGAGTTCAATAAATATTTATTGTATTGAGTTTTATAATAATAACAACATGCCTTTCAGTAACTTCTGAAACATTATCTGATTTGATCCTTATCACCTGCAAGCTGGGCAAGGATTGTCACCCTCGCATTTGAAAACTGAAACCAATATAATTTCTTGTCCTCGTGTTAAAAAATACTGAGTACAGGTATACTTCACTTTCCTAATTTTGAAAACAAGTAAAACATAGCTTAGCTGCCTATTCCAGAATACTCAATCTAAAAAGATAAAATTGTGAACCAACTAAAACAGTATATTTTTTTAATATATCAAGACTATCAGTTTACTCATCAAGAATCTTTTTGAGACAATCACCTCAATGGACCCAAAAGTCCAAAAGTATCTTGTCATAAATTCTGCCCTATCTTAGTTCCTGAAATACCTGCTCTTAAACTACCCAGCCCAGTCCTTAAAATGATAAAAATATTCTCTTTTCTCTGACTTTTGAGATCTGGTACATTATCAAGATTTTTATCATGGTCTCCTTTACTGCAGTTAAGTCTAATGAAGTTAGCTTTGCTTTATCGACAGGTTTCACTGCTGGTCTTCTGGAGAAAAAGTGGTTACACTTATAAATTAAAAACTTGATGCATAAAAGATTAAGAATTTACTCAAATTGCATAGGTAAGAAATGGCAGAGCTAGGATGAATAGTCAAGCCTCTGAAATCTTTATTAGCAAAGATTTTCTCCACCTTTCCTTTGTATTATGTCATTTCTCTGGAATAGTTATAAACCTCAGGAAGCTGTAAAAGCAATACAAAATTAATTTGCCCATAGACTCTCCTTCAAATAAGTATGCTTCATTCATTAATTCAAACAAACAAACATATTTCTTGAGTCCTTACTATATACCAGGCATTGGAGTCATAGCCATGACAAAACAAAACAAAACAAAGTTTCTGCTATTAAAGATGTCATATTCTATTTGGGGTGGGGGGAGCAATGACTGTAAATATATAAATTAATAATAGTTGAAGGGGAAAAATGATGGAAGGATTGAAATTGTATATGCGTTATCAGAAAAAGTCCATCTAAGAGGGTGACATGAGATAATATCTCATATGAAAGAGAGATCTGTGGGAAAACCCTTCTATTTGCTCATTGGGTAAAGCCTAAATTTAAAGGCCAGGACACTTATTTTAAAGACAACTACAGTGATTGAGCAATCATTTTGCTGAATAAAATATTGTGGATCGAATCAATGCTGTAAGTGGTTTAAGGTTGTGTCAATGGTATTTCCCACTTTATATTCTGGTGCTGCTTTGATTATAAACAATGTGCCCTGCTTGTTCTTGCATATCTAAGTCATCTTTAATCCCTGATGGGTGATGGCGACCCTGTCCTCTGATTAATTTTCTTTTTATATTCCTATGTACATCTCTGGTGTGATACAAAATGTTTAAAAATCTACTATACTACTGAAAGCCTGAGGAATCATAACATTTACTCCCAAAGCCATTAAGGTCATTTGGTGGGAGAAAAACCAAATGTGATATATTTAGCCATTCATTTGATTCATGTTTTGTGAAATAACTCCTTTTAGATGATTAAATACAGAGAAATTTCAGTCACCATGGCAAAATTTGAGACATCCTGATAATAAACCCTTTAAATTTTGTGTAATTCAACCAAACCACATTCTTTTGAGTAATTTCTCTCAATGTTTCTGAAAGATTTTAATGGCTAGATGCACAAAATACATTGTCAAAATATTTTTATGAGCATTCAAAGATGAAAAATGCCAAAACCCAAAGTAGTAGCCTTTACTATTTGATGTCATTACAAATGCTGCTTCTCAGAAACCTGACCCTTAATCCATTTAGCTCAATGTGATTATATGTGTTGTCCAGAACTTTTAGGGCTCCCACTCAACACGCTGGACTCCCTAACATAAAACCTCTGGGTCCTGGCTCTCTCCAGCATTACCTCTATCACTCCTTTTAACAATATTTTTCTCCCAGCAATCTTCAAACTAATAATTTAGAGTCTCCTGCTCTCACTCTGTGCAGCCCCTTATCTCTCTCCTTTAACTTTTTTTTCCGTTTCTACAGAATTCTGCTTTCCTGGCTCCACTACTATTTTGAAGTTCTTCAAATTTCCATTAGATGCTCCTCTCTGTTCTCACTTTATGCTCTCTCCCTTGGGAATTTCATCTACCTTATATGATTTCAATGATCATATCTCTGTAGATGACTCTCGCATTCATCTCTACATCTCAGTTTTTCTTCTAGACACATACCTAGTACTCAGCTAGGTGTCTCAAAGGCACTTTAATATTAAAACTCAACATACCAGGACCAAATCAACTATTTTTAATCTAAACATTCTTTTTGGCATCTTCGTGAGTTCATCGAATGTCAATATTATTTAATTGGTTATATAAGACATAAAGTCATTGATTGATTGAGGCATTAATTAATTAATTAGTTAATTCAGTGATTACTATGTGCCAGACAGTTTTAGGCATTGGAAATACAACTTTTGATAAAATGAATTCTTTCCCCTCAATGAAGTTGATGGTTGAATTGAAAGAGAGGTGAAAACTGATAAATAAATATATAGTATGCCAAATAGTGGTAAATGCTAAAGAGAAGAAGAAGTAGGGTAAAAGTAGTACGTAGCCTTACAAATAAGAGGCTTTGTGGGTCAATACAAAGTTTCTTAGGTGGGACTACACTTGGAGTATCTAAGGAGACCAGTGTGGTCAGAGTAGAGTAATTGATGGCATAAATATTAGAAGTTAAAAACCAAGGTGGACCATGATGGACTTGAGGCCATTGTAAGAGCTGTGGCTGGAACTCTGAGTGACTATAAGACCATCAGAGGTTTTGAGCAGATGAAGTGTAGAATTTTACTTACAATTTAATATAATCATTCTAGCTGTGTGTTGAGAACTAACTTTAAAGGGGTGAGGAGAATCAATAAGACTAATTATTAGGATAATGAGATAAATAGGATAAGAGATAATCATCTGAGATTATGATTTAGACTTAGACTAAGGTATTATTAATAGAAAGGGTGAGAAGCTATAAGATTCCAGGTGTGTTTTGAAGGTAGAACTGAAAATTTGCTGATAGGATTGGCTGTAGGTATAGGGGAAAGAAATAAAAATGACTTCCATTTTTTTTTTTTTTCCTAAGCATCTGGAAGAGTGAATATGCTAAGTGCTGTTCTAAGCACTTTATGTTTTATTCAATCACTTAATTCTCACAGTAACTTTGTGGGCTCACTATTATTAACCCCATTTTATAAATGAGGAGATTGAAACACAAAAAATTAGCTTGCTCAAAGCCACATTGCTACCAAATGGCTGAGTGGGGTCTTGAATGCAAAGAACTTGCTTCTGGAGCTTGAGATTTTGACCCACTACACTATACTACAGCTAGAATGAAGGACATTCTACTTGAAGTATAGCGGCATCTGCAAACATACGTTATAATGGTAATTAAAATCATGAGCAAGATAAGATCTCTTGAACAGTGACATTAGATAGAGAAAATACCTAAGAACTTCAGTGTTTGAGATTAGAAAGATGAAGAGGGCTCAGAAATGAAAGCTGAGAAGGCATAGCAATAAATAGGAGGAGGTTCCTGAGAGAGAGTGGTGTCCTGAAAGTCAAATAAAGAGTTTCAACAAGAAGAAAGCAATCAGCTACTCCAAATTATGCTGATGGTTTAAGTATGGAGAAGGTCCTGCTGACATTTTGATTTTAGCTAGTGAGAGCCATTTTATTTTGAATTGTGAAAATATTATTAAATAGAATATGAGATAATGAACTTGTGCTATTTTAAGCCATCAAATTTGTGGTAATTAATTACAACAACAAAAGGAAACTAAAGCGGTTAATGAAGGAAATTAGTTGGAAAGGTTAGGAGGTGATGGCCAGAAAGTGAGATACTTAACACTGAAATTAGGGAGGGTCCAAAGTAAGACCAGTGGTTGTTGAGGTAGGGTGGATGAGGAGATCACTGAAGTAGAGAGTCTAGGAACTGAATGGCTAAAGTGTTGGAAGTGTCATTTAGGAAGACTGAAATCAGAGCAATAGTGCCAAAGACAGAAATGTTGAGACAAGTGCATCCAGGCTTGTCCTTTCCACACTCTTCTTCATTCTCTTTGAAATCCATGTCCTTTCACAACTTTCACTTTCTTAAAAATCTTCAATATCTTGTCATTAATCTTAGGATAAAAACTAAAATCTACAATATGGTCATTGTAATATCTTCATTTTTATCATGTAAGTTCCATAATTCTTTGTCTTTAGGGAAGCCTTCTCTATGTTCTTGGATTAGATTAGATTTTTGTTGCTTTCACAGCAGCCTATTTTTTCTTTCAAAGCATTTCGGAAACTTCATGTTCATGTATCTCACGCTAATGCATGTGTGTATGTATGTGCATGTGCATGTGCATGTGCATGTGGGTGATCATTTGATTAACTTTCCCAGTAAATTATAAATTAATTGAGGGCAGGCACATTTTCTGTCTGTTAAATGTTAAAAAATAAGTCTTCCTCTTGAAACTACAGTGAGAAACATTCTTTAATTGAAGTTTCATCTATTCAAGAGTAATAAGAACAAGAGGTAATTTTTAAATAATCGCTGTAGCAATTTTGTTATAAAGAAATTAAACATTTAATTGTGTAGCCCTCGTATTTCATTTCAATCTAACGTTGTCTTACTATGGCTGATAATTTATTTTTCATTTACTGGGAGTATTGTTCTTTCTCTGCTACATCTATTGCCAGAGAAGTTTGACGTATGACTCTTGGAATGTGTACTTGCTCAGGATATCTAAACTTTTTTCCAAGATGTTTTTGGGTCTGGACTGGGTTAACAAAAAGAGCTGGCTAATTTATATCAGCTTCATCAGTGACAAAAAAAAAGAAAAATGGCGAAGAAAAGAAAATATGGGAAGAAGAATCTAATGAAAAGACTTAAAAGACATAACTAAATGCAATGTGAGGATATTGTCTGGATCCTGATTCTGACAAACCAACTATAAAAATTATATATAAGGAAATGAGAGAATTTGAACACTGAATATTTAATAATATTGTATTAGTTATCTATGGCCATATCACAAATTACGCTGGAATTTAGTGGCTAAAATAACAAACATTGATTATCTCACAGTTTCTGAGGTTCAGGATCTGGGCATGACTTATCTGGGTGCCTGTTCTCCAAGGTCTGTCATAAAGCTCTAATCAAGGTGTTCTCTGAGGCTATAGTTATCTCAAGGTTTGACTGAGGGGAGGATCTGCTTCCAAGTTTACTCATGTGGCCATTGGCGGACCTCAGCCTCCTATTTGGCTGGTGGCCAGAGTCATCAGTTCCTTGCTACCCAGACCTCTCCACAGGACTATTCACCACAAGGTAGCTTGTTTCCTGCAGATGAGGGTTTAGAAAAAATAGACACACACACACACACACACACACACACACACACACGCACACACACACACAGGGGAGGGGGAAGAATTTGAGAGAGAACAAGAGATGATAAGAGAAGTTAGCAAGATAAAATCTGCAGAGTCATTGTAACCTAATCTCAGTGATATCCTATCACTTTTGCCATATTCTATTCATTGATAGATTCAGCTCACACTCAAAGGGAGAGTTAACAATAAAGGCTTGGATATGAGGAAGTGAGGACCTTTGGGGGTCATCTTAGAAGGTTTCCTACCACAGATATTAAGGAATTATTGTTAATTTTTTCTTTAGGTATGATAATGATACAATGGTTATGTTAAAACATTTTTTATATTTTATTGATATATACTTAAATATTTACTCTTGGGATGATGTTAAGTCTGGAATTTACTTCAAAATAATCTAGTAGGGGGTGGGAAAGTGGTTGAGGAGATAGATGGAACAAATGGAGCTACGAATTGATGACTATTGAAGCTAGATGATAGAGTATGGTAGTTTATTGTATTATTCCTTTTAATTTTGTGATTGTTTTATTTAAGAAATATTTTAAAATATCTAAATGTTTATTTAAGAATTTTTTTAAAAAATAAAGATATTTTGGTCTCCATTTACCTGATTTCTGTTTTTATTGCACAATAGCTCATAATGGGTTAAAGATAAATAAATTTATTTAATATGTCCTCTAAACTTGAATACTAATAAAGCAAACATGACATGTTTCTATAATTGATATTCATGTGAAATTGTTTTATAGATCTTTAGTCAACGCTAGCTCTAGAAATTTCTGATATTCCAACCAATTTACGCTGTAATCTAATGTTTTAATAAAATTTCTAGAACTGCCCTAGCAACTTGAGGCGACTACTGCGTTTTAAAAGCCCCTTGACACTGAATACTCGGGATGATGTCACCTGAGAAAAAAATTCACCACATCGTGATATAATAATCCCCTGGACCCACACCGAAGTAATTAGAAAGCTCTGGTTTAATAAATGTAAATACCAGCACTAAAATGGGTCTGTATCTTTTAGTCTAAAGAAGTTGGAGTACAGTAAAAGGATGCTTATTTTAAAAGCATTTATGCGGAGTGGAAACAGACCCATATACCATTAATTTTTATTCCTCAATTCTCTTTATTTAGTAGATAGTGAGGCTGTGGTGTTTTTATTCCTCTTGTTTTCCACCAGAGAATGTAAAATGACATTTTTCATAACCTAGAGGCACTAATATCAGAAATATTAGATTAATAAATGAAAATGAGGATAAGGAATAAAAAATATGAGACATGGTACCTGCTCTCAAGATATATTAAAATTTGTTCAAGAAGATAATATTCATAAAAAGGCAAAGGGCAAAATAAAGTCAAATAGAATTGCCAAATAGAGGATAGAGATAGCAAGAGACACAGGATTTGGAGAAAAGAAAGCAGCGACTATGAGTTGAACTGTCAAGGAAAGGTTTCGTTGAGGATATAGGACTTGTGACAATATGATTCAGAAACCTGAATAGGGGAAGAAAAGACTAAATATCTCCTCTGCTTCATATTGTGCTATTCTGTGTGTGTGTGTGTGTGTGTGTGTGTGTGCATGCACACACACATGCAGAAGAATTTTTATTAAGATACTGAACATTTGCTATTTGAATTGAAAATAACAAGTGTATGTGTATGTGTCTTATATTTTACCTAAACTTTCCACTAAGTACTTAAAATTTTCCTCCGAGTAATTCTTTTATGTGAAATTTCCACTATAACTAGACACATGAACTCACTGTATACTTGCTTCTATACTTTGAACAGACCTTGTCTGTCAGGGAATACCTGTTAGTTTTTGTATCACAGTTTTGGAATTTGCCTGTACAATGTTCCTCAAATTCTCTCTGAAGATTTTCTTCATCTCTCAACCAATGATAATATCTCTTCTATAGTCTTTCACTGAACTCATTGTCTCAGTCAAACATTCACTTAACATATATTCAATATTTTGAGCTGTGTTTTTTTATGAGTATTTTTGATATCTCTTTGTGTCAAGGGTAAGGTCATTAGAAGCCTGGGCCATGTATCTTACTTTTTGTATCCCTCAAAGACCTTGCAAATAGTTGGCTTATAGTACATGTATGCTGAAGGAATCAAGAAATAGAATGATTTGCAAAGCTTTGAGATTTATAGACTGAGTTTTATTCCACTGTCAAGTGTGTTCAGTGATGTGTATTGAACTGTTTTGTATGGGCTCTGTTCAGTTTCTTAGGGAGAATGTGTTAGTTGTTAGTTCATTTATTTGAAGAGCTCTTTTCTGTGAAGTCTCACAGGCTTTCAAGAGCAATATATGATTGAAATATGTCTGAGTACTTTGCAGGTACTTACTGTTGTGTATCAGTCTAATTGCAATGATGCTTTCTCTTGAGATGCTACATGATTGAATAATCTGAGATGTAAGAGTGAAAATGGTGCATTCCAGTGGGGCAGAGGTCATGCTAGAAGCACATTATCAAATTGACCTTTAAGTGTTCTTTCAGAATCTTCTGAAAGGAGAATCAATTAAGGTAATTTAGTAATAGATTGAGTCCATATGGATTCTTTTTTTAAAAATTAATATTTGGAGGGCGTATGCTTACATAGCATTTCTACGTCAATTTATAATATGCTCGATATTATTTCTTATCACTTTCTTATACAAAAACATTGAAGCATGCTCAATGGACTTCTGGGTCAACAAGAAAATCGTCAGACAGTTATTGAGACTCTGAATTAACAAAAAGCAATGTAAAACAAACAAAAATGCAAAAATGAACAATAACAACAAAATAAAACCCAGCAGAATATAAAAATATATACAATATGAAAATAATCTAGGTTACTAAGATTAAAATGTGAAAAAAAACTACTATATCCTGGATCACTGAGAGTCTGGTTGTACAGGAAGAGGGTGGCTTACTACCTTCTCCTACTATAGGCCATTGCTTCTAAAATATCCAATCAATTTACTAACTAGAAGTAAAGCCATCTTCTTACTCCAAGCAAGTAGCTTTCTGAGGAATATGGAGAAATTTTTTTGCTGTCTGACTGATCATTCATACTTTTCCTAGTAATGCAGTTTAGTCATGGGTAAGAGATATAGTTAAACCAAATATGGAAAATTAGTTATAAGAAAGAGTAGAAACTAGAAGTACCCAAGGATGCATTCTGAGAATAGGGTTTTTTATACACTTGATGCCAGCCAGGAAATGTTGCTTCTCTAGTAACAATATTAGGTACCATTTATCCAATACTTATTATGTGCCAGGCATTCCACAAAACACTTTACATATACTTTCTATTTAATTCTCATGATGACACTGCAAGAAAAATTTTATCATATCTATCTTACAAATGATGGGAATGAGCTTCAAAGATTAAATCATATGCTCATGATTACACAGCGCAAAAATGGTAGAATTAGTAGAACCCACTTCTACCTGATTCCAATGTCTCTATTCCTAATAACTTTCAGAATAGTTCAAATATTTAAGAATAAATTCATCTTTACAGAGTCAGATATTCATGTACTAGGAGCAGGATGCAAATGACTGTTATAGATACTGGAAATTTATCCAGGGACTCTGCAGATAAATTTTCCTAGAATATTTTAATAGCAATCAGATTTATAATAAGAGACACTAGGAAAATCCACCCACATGTTTACAGGCAAAAATCAATATCTGAATATACAGCAGTTCTTTCAGAAATAACTAGATAGAAAATAAAATAAATAAAAACATTGAGCTTAAGCTATTTGCAGAAACAGAGAGGCTTTATTCTTTCCACTTGATTCTTAGTTCAAAGAGGCTCGGAAAATGGCCAAGAAACTTCCCTAGGGTTGGCGGAACCTCAAGGAAAGGCCACTAGGCAAAGGACTAAAGCAACCCCGCTGAGAAGATCTAAACTGGAGACCCCTTGCCTTTCATGACAATGAGACTCTCATGGGCTTGTCATGCTGAGAAGCTGCACAGGCTGGTCAGGTGGTCACCTATCTTCTTGATTTCCACATTTTCACACATCCAAGAAGTGGCTCCCTAGGAATTCACACAGAAAAGCTTATACACGCATAGCAAGGCTTAATTCAGATTCTTCTCAAAGGCCATGAGGCTTCTATGACATCTGAGTTATCTCACTCATCACGAGATGATGTCTGAACCTCTTGGAACATGGTGTGGCTGCCATGCACATTTCGAAGATTGAGGAAGGACTCTTAGCTTCACTTTTTCCTGCTCTCAAGTATTTCCAGCGCTCCAGGCATAAGGTTGAAACAGAAGTTTAGGGAGAAGAATATAGGAAGCCCTCAGACTTTTAGGAAAGTACATCATATGATAGTTTTGCTCCTAGGTGAATTTAACAGTATTCTTTTTTATTTTTTAATTAAGTTTATTGGGGTCACACTGGTTAATAACAATTATCTAATTTTCAGGTGTACATTATCATTTGACATTTATATATTCTATTGTGTGTTTACCACCCAAAGTCCAGTTTCCTTCAGCTACCATATATTTGACCCCCTTTACCCCATCTATCTCCCTCCTCCTCCTCCACCCCACTAGTAACCACTATTCTATAGTCCTCCTGTAACCACTAGCCTATGGTCCATGTCCATGAGTCTCTGTTTGTTTGTCCTGCTCATTTGTTGCTTTTAGGTTTATATCCCACATATAAGTGATATCGTGCGGTTTTCATCATTATCTGTCTGGCTTATTCCACTTAGCAAGATTATCTTGAGGTCCATCCATGTTGTCTGAAGGCAAGCTCAGCCAGCTTTCTAGTCTGGTATCAGAGTTATTGTCCTCTGTGGAGCAAGGATGCACAGACCTAAATGGAGCTTCTAACCTACTTCAAATAGGCTGCTAGAATGATGGAGTTTCTTATATATTTATTGGTGCAAGGGGGTGTTGCAAAATCTTTATAGCTAATTACATACCCTGATCACATTCATTTTATCAATAAAAATAATTACTAACTTATTTTGCTGATTAATAGATGTGAGGGTAGATTTTATTGAATTTGAAGCACTTGTATAGCTACCCCTGAGTGCAGATTCTGAGTGAGGATACTTCCAAAGATAAGTAACCCTCCTCTCCCTCTCCAGTATAATTCATAGACTATACTTAAGTATTTTAAAGTAAAGTACCAGTCTGACAATATTATACTGGGTATATGATATAGAGAACATTCAGCCAAATAAAGTTTATTCTAAGCTAGCGCTTTGATTCTAGCCCATTCCCTTGTCTCCTGATTGGGATTAGATGTCTTTTCCCACATTAGTTAAAGTACTTAAGTAGTTGCAGACTAGTGACCTCTATGACCCCTTTATTCTTAGGTTCATGTTCTGACTCCCATGAGCACACTGAAATTGATTTTATCAAGGTCAGTGAGGACCACTGCATTGCTAAGTTCACTGGCCAATTCTTAATCTTCTTATCTAACTTATCAGTAGCACAGTGAAGATTTTATTCCAATGTCCCTTTATCTTAGCCTTTCTCTGATCACTCGATCTAGGATTGTTAGTTCCAGCTTCATTACTCTCTTTGTCACATCTTTGCTTCTTCTCCCTAGCATCTATATATTTTACTTGTTGATTCTATTTATTCTCTTTCCTCCCAACTAGAGCATGAGCTTCACAAAGTCTACAATTTCTAACTGTTTTGTTCATTGTTGCATTCCTAATACCTAGAAATTTGCTCAGCAGTATGTGTTTGTTAAGTGAATGAATGAATAAAAAATATCGTTTCTGGGGCCCTAAACCAACATGATCATTATGGAAAGCAATTTGAGAATGTATATAACATTATTTTTACTTGTTCATAAATTTTGACCACAAATTTACATTTAAGAATCTATCCCAAGTTAATAATCAATGAAAAAAAATGCATGTTCTTAGTTCCTTAAATATAATTATCACAGGTTATTGGAACATGTCTGCTATTCACATAAAAGTGTTTATTACCAATCTGATATTTGACTACAAACTGATGTATATTCATCATCTTTATAGATGCAATGTATTGTTTTGTGCTCTGCTGTGTGTGTGTGTGTGTGTTGTGTGTGTGTGTGTGTTTGTGCGAGTCTTATAGGAGTTTTGATTCTGGTGGAGTAATTAAGATAGTAAAATTCATTCACAGCATATGGGAGCATAAATTAACAGTTTTATAAAAGCAACTTTTTCATCTGTTTGCCTTAAAAATATTCAAAGTGGTCAACTTGGAAATCTTACTTCTAAGCTCTAATCATAAAAACAAAACCCCAAAACACAGCAGCAATCTATCTATCTATCTATCTATCTATCTATCTATCTATCTATCTAGTTTTCATATAATTATTTATAACTGTATAAATTTGAAAGAAAACTAAATGTTTATTCAAAATTAAACATTACATTTATTCAATGGAATATTGAGTTTTCATTTAAAATATCTTATGTTTCCACAGGCTAATGACCTTCATAAAGCTTTTCATAATTGAAAAAATGGATTTCTAAACAACGAATCTAATTTTATACTAATAATTTACATTTAGTTGTAAATATATATGCAGAGAAATGGAATGAAAGTGAATAAATTAAAATGTTATCTGTGGAATTTTTCATGGGTAATTTCACTATTTTACATATTGATGCTAAAATTTTCTTCAGGAGTATGTATAACTAGTGAAATCAAAAATCAAATAATCCAAATATACCAAGAACTTACCACATGTCGGGGAAAATAAAAACTTGCTGTAAAACTTTACAAATTTTTAAAACAATTCTTGTAAAAATTCTCACTCTCTCACTGCAGAATGTTAAGTAGAATAAAAAAAAAAAATAAGAGAGTAAAACTCACGTTTTTGATTGAGAATCTCAAGGTTTTCTTGCCTGCCCTTTGCATTTACATAACACTTTGTGTTCCATTTTATGTCAATTGATTCTCCTAAGTGTCCTGTGAGGTTAACAGGCCAAGTATTATTATCTCCAGGTCTTACATGTGAGATAATTGAGGCCCAGAGAGGTTAAGTGACTTGCCCAAGGTAATCCAGTTAGAAAGTAATAAAACCAAGATAAAAATTCACATCTTCTCCTCTAGTCACACACGTTTACCCCCATTGCTCCAAACTATTGTGCTGAGAAATTAGAAAAGAGAAGTCAGTGATTGTGTTCTCTTGAAAGCTATTTGAGTGCACTTCTATTAGGGCCAGACAGCTTCGAAGTCATTGATTGCCTCTGTGAGATGATGAGATTGTGCTACACAGAACTTGCCCATCGTTACCATGTGATTCTCAATTAAGAAGAAAATCAAAAGTATCCCAGTGTCATGGTCATAACCTGAAGGGTTCAGACAAGCTACCAGCTGCATACAAATCAGGGAAGACTAATTATTTATCTGTGTGTGCAGACTGCAGTCTTTCGAAAGAAATAGTCTTCGTACGTACAGCCTAGCTATTTTGTTTTTCATGGCATGAATGTTGTCATTTGTAAATTCAGTCTTTAATTTGTTTTTGACTCTTGGGAAAACTTACTTCAGAATCTGCATTGATACAGAATGTAAAAGTACATTGTGAGAATGGAATACCTGAGAAGTTTATTAGGATGGCTGCCGTGGAAAATATACAAAGCTCTGGCCTTAATGATCTGGGATCAATACAGCCAAGCTGATGGACCAACTCTCTAACCTTCAGCAAGTCATGACTCCTCAGCTTCATATTTCATAAAATAAGGCTATTAATCTCTATCTCACAGAATAGTGAAGGTCAAAATGAAATGACACAAGCTGAGGGTCTAGGTCTGTCATAAGGTATAGATTTGATGATTACATTTTCATTTTGTTTTGTTTCAATGTAGTGATATAGAGACAATTTTCTAGGATTGACTGGATACTTTACGACACCCCCTAAGCACCTTACTGTGAGAAAGAGGACTTCATGAAGGAAATATGAGTGTTGCCATGTCATATGACCTTATAAACTGGCCACTGAGAAAGACATTGAAGGAATCACATGAAAAATGCTGTAAACATGCCTGCTAATGGCAGTTGCTTAGTGTTATAGTTGGTAGCAGTGTAAAAGGTAAGAAATAATCTTTCTCTGCAGATGTATTATACAGAAGATGAGAACATATCTATCTCATTCTATTTTTTAGATCTTAATTGTAAAGCAAGGTGCAGCTGTCAGAAAAAAATTGGCTTGATTGTTAATTTTATTGACAATAATAGGGTTTTTTTTTTGTTGTTAGTGCAAATACATGAAGCAATGTGTGAACTTCAAACCTCAAGTCAAGCAAGATCTGGATTGATTTTATTAAACATTTTCATCTTGCATCTCTTCTGGTACACTTTCTGACCTGTTTAAAATGAACTTATTTTTACTATTATGTTTATTACAAGATATGGTTTTTAACCTCCATTTTTTTTTTTTTTTTTTTAGTCTCACAAATCAATTGGATATAAACTCTGGTACCCTAATATAAGGACTTCAATTTTACCTTTTAAAATTCTTCACCAATTTAGTCACTATTTCACATGCTCTGTATTTTTATCTTGTTAGTGATGTCTGCAGTTCCCAGCACTCTGCCTTTTATTTTCAAGTGATGCACTTGACACGATTTGGTTTTAGTGGCTCCCCAGGTGTCATGAATGAAATGATTTGATGGCCATGATGTCATGCTCAGCAATTGGTCATGAATTTCTCCCTTAGGACATTTAGAAAATCTTAACTGAAAAACAAAGAGGACAAGTGATTACCAATTTCTCAGGTTGGGTTAACTTTTAATATTAATGCTAATGTCACAGTGCATCAAGATGCTTCTTGTGCTTCAAGTGTGTAAACTCAGAAATCTCTGCCAAGTTACTGAGCCAGTTATGTGCTATGATCATTTGCTTATTTGTCTTTGTTCTGAGCACAGTGCCTAGTGGATGCTTGGAACCACGTAACTTAGGTGTTCCTTTGCTGAGCATATGGCCCGTGTTCTACATTCATTCATTCATTCATTCATTCATTCAATAGATATCTCCTGGATGCCTTATATATGTTAGGTACAGATCTCTGTGCTGGGGATATAGAAAAAATAACCCATAGCTTTATGGGAACTTATATTCTAGTACAGGTGACAAAAAATAAATAAGTAAAATAACATGCAAGGAAAGGTATCCAAGAGAGTGTTGCCTAGCCTGATAATTGTGGACATATAATGAAATTGCCTCAAAAAGTTATTTAATTGATGGTGGTATATTTTAGAATCCCCAAGTACAACAAATATTTTCATGTCAAAATTCTACCATTGTCAACGTGTTGAGACATGTCTCTATCCTAGTTACTACTCAAATGTCATGGTTTAAGACTGATCAATAAATGCAATATCTTGAGTATTTGTGCTGATGACCTTGGTTTTGGTCACTATCATTATGTACATGGTATATAATTAAACAGTTTATTTTTCTGTGCCTTCTAATTGACCCTGAATTTCTCTAGAGTTGTTCCAAAAATATTTGAACACTGAAAGTCTCATTAGAAGCATGTGACACAACATTAAAAGCTGACCATTTTCCAGGACAATTTTCATTTGGATGTTTTTTAGAAAACAAAATTATTAAAATTATCTTATGACTTTGTTATCATTGAATGAACTTCATCAAATGTCAATTTTATGACTGAAGCCCAACCCAATAGATGATAATCCTGGGGCCTTGTTGTGCCTGGGCTCATAGTCAGCAATATAAACATTATCAATATTCCAAGGGCTTGGGAAGATCAGTTTTAGGTGAGGCTACAGAAGTGTAAGCTGAGCCATCAGAATATCTGGTAATAAAATCCTGTTATAACAAGGCCTGTAACAGGACTTTGCCTTGACTCTCTTGGAAGGTCGAGGTGGACATCAGAATAAATTGCACTATTAGGATTTGATAAAAAGCCTCATTTGCTGCTTAAGTTTGGATATTATCCAGATGAATAAAATAGGATGTGAACAAATATTCATTTCTCTGTTTTCATAATAACTCCCACTAGATGTCATAAATGCTGGGTGAACCTTTCAGAAATAAATACTGGCAGTAAGAAATACTGTGTCCCATAAGTCATTTGGGCTGTTTGTGGGAGGTATACGTACCTAAAAAAGTCCATGTTTTGGTAAGGAGGCAGGGTTAACAGATGGTAGGTAAACAACAGAACCAGCTGCACATTTAAATCAAAATTTAAGCCATCGTCATTTTGTTTGCATATGTTACTAATAGTTGCTTTGAAATACAATAAATTATCCTGCAGGGTCAGCATAACAAATGTAGTTGGCACAGTTTGGACTTGGTTGTATTCATTATGTGTTCACTGGGTCTGTGAATAGGGCTCTGCTATAGTTGGACAAACACCAGTAGCTGAGTCTTTCCTTCAAAGCGTATACATACTCCAACAAAAGAGCTCATGCAATGATGAGTGTGGTAAAATAATAAAGCAGCTACACTATTTAGGGAACATGAGAGGAAAGGTAATCATAAACTAGAACTCAGAAAAAGCATGAAGCTTTTTTTTAATTACAACTATATTTGTACTTTATCATTTAAAAGTTTTTAAAAATGTTTGGATCTTGGAAAATTCTGTGGAGAACACAAAACTATGTCTTCTAACTTCAACATGTTAAAAACATCTTGTGTTCCCTTGATTATATTCATCAACCATTCTTGTTCTTTTGCTATTCATTATGTAACAGTGAAAAATATGGCTTAGCCACTGTGTATGTTTCTAATTTAAGACTTTGCACAGAGCCAAGTTACGACAAAATGCTGTTTTGAGTGTTGAACATTTTCTGCTGTTCTGTTTCCTCTTCCTCTCTTTCTTAGTGTTCCTGGGAACTAAATTGAGATTCTGGCTGAGTTCATGTTACTAAGAACAGTCTTTAATTATTTGTTCTTATTATGTCTTTCACACCTGAGGCTGTAATGAATATTTTGAGGTTATAACAGTGTCACTGTGTGAATTAACAGTTTCAGGGCCAAGACAAGGCTTGAGAGCTGTTAAATTCCTGGGCCACAAAGAACCAGTACTAATGAAGCTACCCACCCTTGAAAAATTACTAAATTTTATCTAATAGACTATATGTTTTTTTTTAACTGTTGCTCCTAATGATGATATTAGGAATATATTGTCTAAGACTTGCAATAAACCTTACACTTGTGGTCAGGGAAAGCCAGGTGAATCACTGTGGCAAAGCAGAGCATGTGAAGAGTATGGCTGACTGCCACACCTGTTGTGATTTCCTCTGAAAATGGTGGCTTCCTGGTTGTATAAACTGACGTACTGCAAAACACAGAAACTATAATGTCTCCCCTCTCTGGCCAACTTCATACTTGTTAGCTCTATAACCATTACAGTCTATATTTATATAGGATATTTGGTTTTACTTCTTGCTTTGTAATGTGTCTCCAATATAGAGAACTGTAAAAGAACGTTCTAGTGTATTCATTGGTAATTTTTATATTCTATCTATTGAAGCCATTTGAAAAAAGCTGATGGTCTTTTACTAGCTTAAATTCAGAGCTCAGAAAATAATAGTTTATAACATTCCCATAGTACTTTTTATGGTCATTTCTTTCCCTGGACTTAATTTTTTTTTTTTTTCTTCTCTGGGTGACAGTTTTTTACTCCAGCATAGAACTGTATGTGTTTGGCTGTCTCTTTTTTGATTTAATGCCACATACTGCATTCTAATGCTACAACATGTGTGTACAATAAATTTTCTTGTAAACCGAAGGCTTCAAGGCTAGGACTCTGTCAAGCTTATATTTTCAGAGCTCTTGAAGTATTTTCCACTTAGCAACCTCTTTGCATTACTCGCAAAGCTTTTATGGGGCATGACAGTCAAAGGGATGACTCTAACCAATGAAAGGACAATTCAGAGGCCAATTTTTATAATTAGTGTCTGGCTCTAAGAATTTTCATTGGAAGAGTGTGAGAAAAGCAAATATTTTGCTTCCATTTACATAGTTGTACATTAAGGCAGGTAATTGAATATTGGATATCCAAATGTTGTCTATGTTGTAAAACTCTAAAGTTATAATTTACATTTTGAGCTAAAGTTTTTCAGAACAGAATATGAGACATGGATTAGTAGTAACAAAATGACATCCAGGTGAATGAGCACAGGTGTATGAACATATACCCACATTTGGTGTTGGGTAATTATGTTTCCTTACCTGACAAAAAAAGATTGAGGTGAGAGCAGTGCTTTCAAACATGAGTGTATCTTTGTTTCAGATCCTCTTGGGTCACCTTTACATTGACATGGGCCTATATTCACAGAATCAGGAACACATACCAATGATGTTATCAGTACTGGTGGGGGCATTATTAACTTGCAAAGACTTCTTAAGTGACCGTTATGTACTTCCTGCTCAAGGAAGAATTATAGATACCAGAATATCAGTAAGGAGTGTGATTAGAAAATGAGAACTGAGGAAAGTTGGTAGAGGGCCTCAAACACCACAAGTCATTGAAAAAAGGTCAGGGTTAAATTTAGTGAGAAAGGAAGTGAACAGCAAATGTAGGTCATTTTTGTCTGCCGCTAGCCTCTATTGTCTTTATCCTCAGAAGCTGAATCTCTAGACATCCCCCACTTATGGACTCTGTCCTACTCTAGTTTCTATTCAAGTTTTTCCTGAGACAAGTATTCCTCCCATCTTGGGAAAGCTAGAAGTTAAAACTGACATATTATGATATATTATGAGGCTTATCAAAGATGATGTAGCTGCTCCTTGGTGAAGGCTCAGAAGCAGATTATGTTCAGCTCCATTCTGTGTACTGAACTCGTGACTGGCCCTGAAGAAACAACTATATTTTCAGGAGTCAGAGGAGAGGAAGGGATGGAGGGAGAGAAAGAGAGAAGGAGATGGATAGATAGAGAGAAAGTGATCAGCATTTTTTGGCACCCTCAGCTATGTTGACCAGGGTGACAGTGGTTCCATAAGGAGCACTGAGACCTGTCAATAAACCTGAGATGCCTGGCTGTGAATTAAATCTCAGACATGGTCCATTGTTGTTCCCTGGACTTCTAAATTGTGTCTTAGTTTTTCTCTTGGCCCCCATTCTGATAAAGAAGTTCCTAGAATGCAAGTTCCCAGTTCGCATCTTCCTTGGGTATTTAGTATAAGTAGCTCTTTGCCTCACCTAACCCCAGATTACTATCCTGGAAACATATTAATGAAAATAATAGCTAATATCTACTGAAGATCGTTTGCATAACAGAAATGGTTCTAGTTAATGAATACATTATTTCATTTAATTATTTCAGTTATCTTGTGTTTCCCAATGGAACTTTTCCAAAGGTCTCAGATCTAGTAAGTGGAAGAATACAGAATTAAATTCAGGACTGTCTTATGAACTTTTTATTTAGACTACAATAGGCTCTAGCATTCCTAGAAGGTGAGATCTATGTCAATTTTAACTAGTTCCTTTTACATCTGAGTGAAATCTTTCTGGTGAGCCTCTGTTGACTGGATGAATATTCTCAATCCATGGACAGATTTGGACCAACTATTTGTCTGGAATTTTGAATACTAACCATTGCCTACCCATGTCCTGGGCTTCCAACACCTCATCTTAGATTTCTTATCTCTCTTAATTTGTGCCCCTCCATGTTTTGCCTTCCTTATCATCACTGTTGGCCTTTGACTGGCTTCTCTTGCAAGTCACATTTTCATAATCTGTGCTCTCACACAGGTGAGAACCTAAACATATGTCATTTGTATAATATGATTTATTTAGCATTTCCAAATGAAAAACCCATGAAAATACCTGTAATATTGTTCATATGTTTGTATTCTAATTTAAAAAACATCTAGTATATTTTTTATATGTAACTTATCCTTAAACAAGAAATTCCAAAATGCAATTTTATTTTATTTTATTTTTTTAATAAATAAGTCATGAGCATGTAATATATAACCTAAGATATAGTCAATAATATAATAACTATATATGATATAGTTACTAGACTTATTATGGTGATCATTTAGAAGGTATATAAATGTCAGGTTATTATATTGTACCCCTGAAACTAATATAGTAGTATATGTTAACTATATTTTAATAAGGAAAGAAAATATGAATTTTAGATAAAACAGTGCATGCTCCATCTCCTTAATTCTGACTCTAAAAATCTTCATCTTAATATTCTATTTCTATTTCTTATTCTATTTCTATTTTAACTGATATAGATATTAATATGATTAAGAAAAACAACTGAACATCCAATTTTCTACATATATACATCTTTCTTATTTGGAGAACACACATTACTTTGGTGAGATGGTCCAGTGCCAACTGTTGTCAGTCCCTTGAATCTCTTGTCATACTGAGTGTAGACTGCCGTGTTACTCTTGAAATCTCTCACATTCCCTACATCTTTCCTTTTGGGAAAGAGCAGAATTTCTCAAAGTGTATTTCATAAACCACTAGTACATTGAGAGGTGCCCTGGGAAATAAATATTGTCATGGTCATATGTGCAGTAATTCCTGTAATATATCCACATATATTAAGATATGAGTTTTTTCATACACGCTAATGTAATAAAGGCTTTAAGGAGTCCTGGTGAAAGAAAACTTTTTGTTGTTTAATGTATTTATTTGACCACAGAATCCTCTTTTCATCCAATAAGTGTTAACTTCCTATAGAATTGAGGTCCTACATAGCATACTTTGGTAAATGCTATTCTAGGGACATGACATTAATTGGAAAGAATTGGAAAGCTTAACTAGTTTCTAGGCTCTTGTAATTGGCTGGACAAAAGTTGGGAAAAGAATTGTGGGGAGACATTGAGATAGATCAGTCATACTATTCACAAAAGAAAATGTATTAAATATGAAACTTTCCATTATAATTTAAATAATAAGAAAGACTACATAGAGCACATTTCAGTCAAACAAAATGATAATTGAAAAAGTAATCTTTAGTAGAGGTTAAATTACTTCCAGAAAGTCTTGGTATGAAGCTTTTGCCCTGGAATAATTATGAGATATGCATGGAAATGTGCTCATTTGCAAGTAGAGTGCACCTACCAGTCAATAGGCTTAGTCTGTGTAAGTGAGAAACATTCCTATCTGTCCTTAGTCTTCCATTTTGGTTGCTGTTATGATTCTCTTAGGCTGATAGGTCAAAGGAGCAATGCTGCTGTAAGTCATATCCACGTATTTTGAAGGATTATAGACATAAATAAATTTTTATTTATGGAGATAATTTGATGACACATTAGGAAAATAAGGCTCATAATTACTGAGTAACTCAAATTTGCTCTTCCTTTTATGAATCTGTAGTTTTCCTCTGAACTTAACCCTGTGATGATTGAAAAAAATATTGATTGTCCTAATTCATTTAAGACAACATTTAATAAATTTTTATAGAACATCTACTACTTACCTTGTAGAGAGATATAAATGTAATCAAGACACAATCTCTGCCCTGCTCAAAACACTTAGTTGCCTAGGAAGAAAACCTATATATCAATAATCCCCATGTTAATTTGGTACCCATGTGCAAGGTATGAGCAGCACAAAGAAGAGGTAATTAACTCTATCTGGCATTTGGAAAATATAAAAATCTAATTATAAAGAATGAATGGGAATAATTCAGGTGAACAAAGGAGAAAGGTGTTTTATGTAGGCAAAACATTGCCCTATGTAAAAGCAACTTGTTAAGGGATTAGCAAGTACCAACATATTGCTGAAGCCTTGTGAGTGCTGAGGGAGTGGACGTACATAAAGCTAAAGCTTGATTATTGAGGCCCTTGCCTGTTAAGCAGTTTTCCCTTTACCCTGTAGGTAGATGATGATGGAGATTCTGATGGGTTTTAAACTTTAAGGATTTGCCTTTTAGAAAGAGCATTCTGGCAGCAGGGCGGGCTGAGTTGAGCGTGTCACAGCTATCCCAGACTCTGGAATATTCTTAACACTAAGCCAGTTCCAATCATTGATGCTTACTAACTCTCACCAAAAATCATAGTTTTAAAAGCTACTTTCTGATAAGCCATCCTAATATAAAATTGTCTTCTGTTCTCCCCACCCACCACGTAATGATTATAGCATAAGGGAGATGATTTTTCTACTATTTTAATCAAACTTTCAAGTCTGCAATAGTAATGTTGCCTTCTTTTTATCAGGGTATATCTTCTTGTCCTTCTATTAAATTACTTCGTTAGCATAATTGTGATGGCTATTTGACACACAAGTGATAAACAAGTAAGAGGTGACAAAATATTTTCTATGGGACTTAGGGTCCTTTTCCCAAATGTCCTCAGTTTCACTTACAGAATCTTATTAAACTCAGATGATACACCATGCATGAAGGATAATATGCCTTGCTGTTAGTAAAATGAGTGCTGTTTCCGTGGTAATCACCTTAGATTGGCTCAGAACAGCGTACCCACTTCTGTGGCTGCATGGAGAGAACACTGTTGCCTAGTATGACAATGTCAATGGAATATGCCATTCTATTAATCTCCAGCCATGGGATACAGAATTTCCTACATAATGTGGTGATCAGCCATTTCTGTTATGATTTTATGGAAAAGGCCAACTGGCTAATGCTTTAATTATTCAAGGAGATATTTTCACAGTTATAGCACAGAATTCACTTAGGACGATGTCTGCTTATCTCAAGGACAGCTTGACTACCTTGGAGGGCATTGGAATATCTGCCTGGGATTTGGGGAGATAACCATTACTTTTAAGATTTATTTATTTTTTTTGTTATAAAAACCTTTATTGAAGAAATGTAGGAGCAGAAAAGTATTTTAAAATTCACACATAAATTCACCACTGAGGAAAAAAACCATGATTAAAATGTTGAGTACTATTTTCTATCCATATCTATATTTACTTCTAACCCAATATCCAACACTTTATCTGTTGTCATGTCTGATAAAACAAGAACAGTAATAGCTAACTTTTATTGAATCCACAGTATATCTAAAGCATTGCTCTAAAATCTCTTCTGTATTGTCTCATAGATTCTTCCCAAAACTGTATTTGTTAGATATTACCTATTCTAACAGCTCATAAACCAAAAGATTAAGAAACTTACTCATGGCCATATAGCTTGTAAGGGGTAGAGCCACTTACATTCAAACACAAACTTCAAAACCCAAGCCATTAAGGAACATGCTTATATTTTCATATATATACACATACAGATACATACACACAGAACAGTAGAGCATTTAAATTATATATTTAAATATGATGGCAACCTTACTCTCAATAGTTTCATTCAGCCTTTCTATTTGATTCCTCACCTCTTGCAGTAAAAAGCTGCATCTCCCTAGAAATGCTATATTTTGATTTGTGTCACAGAAATCTTCTTGGCTTATACAAAGAGATAAAATTATATTGCCTAATCTAATATTTTTAATATGGAAATTGTTCAAAATAAGTTTGCATGATGCACAACATTTTTATTATTAGATAAACCTGAGGAAAAAATTTGAGTTCCTTTTAAGAGCATTTAATTAAAATCCTTATAACAGACTATAGTTACGTAATACTGAGAACACTAATCGTAAACTGTAGACATTGGTATTGAAAACTGTAAACACCCACGGTCCCACATACTTATCAGACATAGTTTCCTGAATAGCCCCCAGAGCAACCACTGTCTTGATGTCAATTACTGTGGGTTAGTTTTGTTTGTTTTAACATGGAATCGCATATCACATGCTCTTTTTGATATGGAACAGATTGTTATATTAAGAGATCAGTAAATAGTGTAGAAAGAAGTGTAAACTATGAGTTTTAGGCCAAGTCCAGCCAGTCATCTGTTTTTGTAAATGAAGTATTATTGAAACACGTATACATTCATTCTTTTACCCATTGTTTATAACATCTTGTGCATTTCCGTGGCAGAGTTGAGTATTTGTGACAGAAATCATATGGCCTGTAATGTCTGAAACATTTAGTATCTTTACAGAAAAATTTGCAAACTCTCTCTCTCACTCTCTCTCTACATGTATATATCTATATTATTGCTGAGGCCACAGGATTGCTGAGAGACATGGAGATAAATAAAGCTGGAACCTGATTATGGAGACTCTAGCTTATTATGCAAAACAATTTTTATTTTATCCCATAGATGACTGGAAGCTTCTGATGATTTTAAGTTGAAAGATTTAGCTTCTTTCTCTCAGATTATTGTTCTTGAGTTTCATTCATGTTGTTTCTTTTATCAGTAGTTTATTATTATTATTTTTTTATTGCTGAGTTGTGTTCCATTGTATGAGTATATCACTCTTTGTTAACAAATATTTGGATTGCTGCCATCTGTATACTATTGTGATAAACCCCACTATTAACATTCTTATACAAGTAGTTTTGTGGATTTTCCAAAATGGTTGTTCCATTTTATATCTCTATATAGCATTCTGTATACATAATTATGCCATCTGTGAATAAAGACAGTCTTACTTTCTTTTTGACTCTGGATAATTTTGTTTTCTTGACTTATTACACTGGCTTGTGCTTCTAGTACAATGTTGAGTAGAAATGGTTAGAGTAGATATTCTTGACTTATTTTCAGTTTTAAGGGGGGAAACATTTAGTTTCTCAATAACAAATTTAATGCCATTTGTATTTTTTATAGATGCTCTTTATCAGTTTGAAGAAGTGCTCTGTTACTTATTTGCTAAAACATGATTATCATAAATGAGAGTCATATTATGTTAAAACCTTTTTGTGTATCTGTTGAGATACCATTAAATTTTCTTGTTTGTTAATGTGGCTCATTAGGTCAGATTAATTTTCAAATGTTAAACTGATTTTACATGTTAGAATACAACCTATTCTATTCATTCATGATCTTTGGATATATTGCTGGATCCAATTTGCTAATATTTTGTTAAAGATTTTTGGCCATGTTTATGAGGGATATTTCTTTCCTTGTTATATCCTTTTTCCAGTTTAGGAGTGAAGATTAGTTTGCCTTATAAAATAATTTGGGAAATGTCATCTTCTCCTTTATTTTGTGAAATACTTTGTATATCATTAGCAGTATATTTTCCTAGTTTTTGCTAGAATTCATATCTGGGCTTGGACTTTCTTTGTGGGGATTTCTTTGTTTTTATTTTAAATCTAGTAATTAAAAAATTTTAACCAATATATGGCTATTACAATTTTCTATTTATTTTGCATAAGTTTCAGCAAGTTCTGTCTTTCAAGGAATTTGTCCATTTTATTTAAATTGAAAATTTATTGGCATAAAGTTGCATATAATGTTCTCTTATTATCCCTTTAATAACTGAAGAATCTGAAACTTTGTCCCTTCTTCTATTCCTGACATGAGTAGTTTGTATTTTTTTCTTGATCAGTCTTGATGTCGTCAAATAACTAACTTTAGATTTTATTGATTTTCTGTACTAATTATATGCTTATAATTTGTTGATTTATAATAATATCTTTATTATTTTGTTCTACCCACTTTAGGTTTAATTTGCTCTGCTTTCTACATTTTTAAGATTAATGTTCTTGAAAAAGAACTAAGTTAAACCTTTCTTCTTTGCTAATATAAACAGTGAAAGATGTAAATTTTCCTGTGAGCATTGCTTTAGTTACATACTATAAATTTTGATATGTGGTTGCATTATCATTTAAATTGTTTTCTAATGGTTTGTGATCACTTCTTTGACTCATAGATTACTTATAATTATACTGTTAAAAACATTTAGAAATTTCCAAAATATCACCTTGTTGTTCATTTCTATTTGCCCCTGAATAGAGGATATATTCTTTTTGATTTCGATACTTTGAAATTTATTGAGAATTTTGGCTTGGAATATAGTTTGTCTTGGCAGAATTCTACATATACTTAAAAAAAATATTTATCTTGGCAAAATTATGTGTGCATTTGAAAAGAATTCCATGTGCACTATTATTTTTGAGTTAGTTCTCTGTATATAGCAATTTGGTTATGTTGGTTGATAGTGTTGTTTAAATATTATATGTTCTTACTGACTTTTTTTTCACTTTTTCATCAGTTATTATTGAGAGAATCATTGTGAGAAAAATGTTAAAATTTCCTACTATATTTATAAAATTTTATATTTTCCTTTACGATCAGTCAGTTTCCCCTCTATGTGTCTTGAAATCCTGTTATTTGGTGCATATGTATATATATCTCCTTAATAAAATGACTCTTATCACTATGAAATGTCCTTCTTTATCTCTAGTAATATTTCTTACCTTGAAGCCTACTTTTCTGATAGTAAAATAGCCACTCCAGCCTTAAGTTTTTGCAGGTTATATCTTTATTCATTCATTTATTTTTACCTATCTGTGTTTTTATACATAAATATATCTCTTGCAAACAGTATATAATAAATGATTATTTTCTTTTATTCAGTCTGACCATCTGCCTTTTAAAAAGTGTATATGTTTCATTTATATTTAATGTAATTGTTAATATGTTAGGTTTACCATGATATCTCATTTCTATTTGTTACATTTATTTTTTTCTCTTTTCCTCTTTAGCCTGACTTATTTTGGATTAGCTGAGTATTTTTAGCTGCTTTGGGCATTATAATATGCATTAATTCATTTCAGTCTACTATTAATTAGTATATGACAATATGTTTTTATTGTTTTCATACATTTTTCTTCTAGATATGCTATAAATACCATAATATGTTATTATTATTTCTTCTAAATATTATATAAATATCATAACATATGTTGTTAGTTGTTATTTTGCTTTTAACAGTTAATTATTTTGTAATGAAATTGAGAAATGAGAAAATATTTTAATATGTACTCACCTATTTATTTATTTATTTATTTATTTGGTATCATTCTATTAATCAAAAAATGATATCAACTTTTTCTGTAGTATAATTCTGTGCTGATGATTTCATTAATTTTCCTGCATTTCTACGTGTATGGTAAGTTTTTGTTGTGTTCTGGACATTGTGATTGCTACATTGTTGATAATCTGGACTTTGTCATCTTAATGTTAAAAAGTGTTAAATTTGTTAAGGCAGCAATCAGGTTTTCAACTTGTGAAAACCTCTGTGTCTTTCAATAGACTATCAGGGTGTTGAGTACGTTATGTCCACATGGGCTCGTTGGTAAGAACTCATATGTATTTTAGCAGTTTTAATCTCTTACCTATTGTTTAGATCATAGATTCCTGATTATTCTTTTTGTGCCAAGCATTGTAGGTTCTTGCCCTGTGCATGCATAGCCTAGTATTTGATGACAGATTTACAAATATCCCTAAGAAGAGTTTTGGAATTGCTTTTCTGCATAGTTTTCTCCATTCTGGTACCATGCCCTACAATATCTAGCTGCCTGAACAGCCCCGCAACTCCAATATCTGTCTTTTTTTCTCACTGAAATTTCCATTCTCTGCTTGAGATACATCGTCTCTATATGAGTTGGAAAGCACTCTCAGCAAAATGTGGCCATCATTGACTCACCTGTTGTAATAGAAGGACCATGATGAGTTATGTATCATGGCCAAAGCTGAAAATCAAGCAAAACCTTTTTAAAAATAATTTTGTGAGACAAAATCTTCTTGAAATGCAAACAGTAATTCTTTCAATTCTTTGATGAAATTTTCTGCATATCTAAATTCATACCAGAAGATTTTGTGCTGCTCTAGGTTAACTGTATAGCATATCTTGTTGAGCACAGGGAACATTTTTTAGAAAATGGACAACTAACTGTACACCGGACAATACAACATTTTTCTAAGAAGATATAATTTCTAGCATTGTTTTGGGAGGTTGTTCTTTGGTTTTTCCTCATCATCCTCTAAAGTCATGATATATATCCTGCCTGAAACATCCAGATAATATTTAAATGACATTATTCCATCACTCTACGGTGATTTTCAAAATGTAAAGGATTTCTACCATTTCCTAATTTATCAGTGGTCTACCTTTAATCCTTGTACTATTTTCTGATCTGCCAAACAAACTTAACATCAGCCTATATTGTTCCATTGTTTTCTTTGGGATAAGTTCAATAATTATACCTATTCCTTTGGCAATCATAAAGATTAACATTTTTGCTGAACACAAAATAAAAACAAAAAGTGAATAGAGTAAACAATACAGGTTTCAGAAAACCAAAACTCAGAGTAGAAATGCTCATTTATTGAAGCATTCCATATATACTCTTTCACTTATCACCTTGCTGTATATGATGGCATTCAGATTATGGGAAAACTATGTATTAAGAATATTCTGTAATTGCTTTTTTATAGGTGTACATACAATATACACTACATATACAACCATGTGTGTGTGATTGTTCATTTGTAGGGAAATATTTGAGAAAAATGCCACTGCAATGAATTAGTGATGGTAACCATAGTATTGCTTAATTTTATAAGATCAAATAGATTTGGGGGTATTTTCTTGTCTTATCTTTAGTCTATATTCTTTATATGCTAAATGAAGCCTTCTGTGCTTTGGTCATCAATTTTCTAACTCTGAAGCACAGTTTATTTGGGAAATGGTATATATTCAGAGAAAAATGAAAGATACCTTTTGTGAGTATATAAGAACTTGACTACTTGGTACCATACGAAGTACCTGTGTAAATAACTGTAGAATTTATACCAGAATTTTTGGTAAATATCAATAGCTGATTCCTCTAACTGAAAATGAGAGATGGCATATATCAATAGGCATTTTTTGGTCTTCAGGTCTTTCTGCTACTTAGCTCCATTGGTTTCAGCATGGTGCTAATGAGGGCAATTCAGGGGTAGAGCCCTGTGTGGTTAATTAGCTTCATACTGAGGAAAACCTCTGTTCCAGAGCCTAAGATAGCTTTCTAGCTCTCACAGCTGTATCATCAATGCATACAAGTTATGAGGGGTGAAAGAGCTCATAATTATCAGCAGAACATCTATAATAATTTATGAATCACGTCAATCATGACTGGATATTATTGATCTTGAAATTGCTATTTTCATAGCACACATCTCCATAAAGAAATTTTTCTGTAGTTGAATAGACAAAGATATCTATCTCCTCAAAAAAGACTTTACTTGAATTATCTGTTAACTTCCATTGCCTTTGGAAATTCAGTAAAAAATCCCTGAATAGTACAGGACATGGAAAGAGAAAGCTTGGGATGTGTTCGTCATCATAAATACTGTCTTTCTTTAACTTGATATACTTAAGATCTTTTGTTTTTATTTTTATTTTGTTATTAATTTTTCTCTATGTTTATTATTTTTATAGGCATAAAATTTCAATATTCTGAGAGTTTTAAATATAGTTCACATTTTTAACATTGGTTATTATTTAACTAATATTTACTAATTAAATTGCCAAATATTAGAGATACTTTGGTGAACTTATAGAGCTATGGTCCCTTCTCTCAAGGTATACCAAGGTAAGTGAGAGTCTCAACCAATAAGAAGTATCGACGATCAGATGTAAGAAATTATACATTGTGATCTCAACAACTGAATACTATAGTGGAACATATTAGGACTCCTACCACTATGTGGAAAACAAGAAGAGTATTTTGAAACTAATCAAAAAAAATAATGGGGACACAGATTAAGGTTTAATATATATTTTTGGATAACCAGTAACATTCTCTAGTGGATTATGGAAAAGTAAAAATAATCCAGACAGTTCATAGTTGTGAACACCTGGGTGTAAAGTGATTGTATTTAGGACTTGGGGGATACTGGAGACAAGGCAGATTTGAAGAAACAGGACAGGAGAGCAATGGTTCAGTTTTGAGCAAATAGTTTTCAAATTGGAATCTTCATTGTAGTATGAAATTTGAACACTTTTTAATAATTTGATAAAACAACATTATAATTTGTTTGAATAAAATTATTATTTTTAAGATTGCTTAATAGATGTGGTAATGTTTTAATGCATATGTTGACTTTTAAAAGTGAATTTTGAGGAACTTAAATTGTCTTATCTTGAAAACCCTTGCTTTATTTTTAAAAACACCAACTCTATGATACTAATAAAAATTCCTTTGTAGATATAGACTTTTTGCAGGTAATGATATGAATTTTTTTCAGGTAAATAATTTTTCATTATGCGTATCATGGGACAGGAGAGTGGAAAGTTGCCAGATACTACAGTTAGATATAGGGATGAATTATTCAAATGAGAAAGTCAACTTTATTGAGTGCTTGGAATTTTTAGATTACCCTCCTGGGATAAATTTCATATAACGAATTAAGAAATCAGCACCACCTTCATGCACAGCATATTTTAACTTAGAATTTATTGCAGATAACACTTTTAAAAGAGAAGCTCAATATTATCACACACCATTCAAATTAATGATATCCTCACATATTATGCCATATTTATCCTACTTAGCTCCATTATGGAAGAAAGTATCAATAGTAAAATGTCAATAATTAGAATACTAATCATTTTAATTGTTGGTAAATTGAACATGGTCTATTTTATTTTTAATAAAATAACTTGTAATATTTTTTTCTCTTTAACACTTTTTTAAAGAACAATTTAACAATGGTTTTAATAGCAGTTATTTTATTATTGCTTTGATTTCTGGTACAAACACATATCTGTCTTAAGTCCATCGAAACTTAAACACTTTCATTAAAAATGTAGATCATAAGACATACCCACTGTAAACATTTTGTTGGTCAGTATTTATTTTAAGGCAGAATACAAACTAACCACTTTGCAGGAAACATTTTGCACAAATGAATGTTTCATTTATGTGGTTCCAATTTTTCCATAAATTAGTTTCTTTTAAAATTACCTTAGAATCAGCAGTTGAAATGCTGGGGAGTCATCAGAATTATTAGTACAATTTTGTTTGGTCATTTGGATCACATTTCAATCTAATGCTAAATAGCTAAACAATACATCTTTACAATTTTTCAAACCTGGACATTGTTTATGTTTTGAAATCAATCTTTCTTTCCAAGGTCTCTGATGGGGTTTTGCTGTGTGTGTTGAGGAAGTGGGTTGTAACGGATGAATGCTGAAACGTAAGATGAAGGACTTCATTCTAACTCTGACCTGTGGCTACTGAAATGTTTAGCCTTGAGTAAGTCACAGAACTTCTTTCAGTTCCAGTTTCCTCATTTGATAAAAAGGAATGATGTCTAAGGACGCATTAAGCCCCCAGATTATACAGATTCATGATACTCTATCCTCTGCACTGTTACATTGGGCCAAACATATTAAATTAATTAGAAGACTAGATGTCTTTGCATACTGTAAGAAAATATTTTAATGACTGAAAAGTGAACCATTACATGAAAATACTGAATGAAATGATTTTTACCATTTAATATCAAAGAATAATGACTAATTGTTTGATATGATATTATTTATGAAGAATCAGAAAAATATCTGTAACATAAAAGGAAAAGAGATCTGTGGTAATTTCCACTGAATTTCTTATTTATTGATTTATATTAGAAATGCATGAAAATAAGCTTTGAAGCAACATTTTAGGTTTACATAGTATTTTTTTTGTTGTTAGATGAGAAACTCATAAAATATATAATGCCTTATTTTGCACCTTTTGTCTCTGCCGTTATTAGCAGGTGTAACTTTAACATTAAAGGTAAGGTAGCCTTCCAATGTACAGCCAGTTTTCCTCACTTAAATCTTTTGAAAGCCTCAGATGAATTGGCTAAGTAAGAAAATTAGCTAATTTAACTTCAAGGTATAGGCTTGGTAAAAGGGGAGAAGGGGAGTCAGGATATGGGCTGGTGTCTTTTTATAGTGACTTGAAAGGCTAGAGTAAAAGAAAAATCATTTAATTCACATAATTATTGTAAGTGGATTAGCTTGGCAGGACTGCCCTGTGCATTTTCCAAGGGAAGAGTTTATACACTCCATAAATAATGATTTACTAGACACGATCTAAGATATGACCTGACGAGGCGTTTAGAATAACATGTATAAGTCTACGTTCATACTTATTTCAGCACTCTCTTAAGAAGTCAAGGTTCTGACAGTCATTTTCTGAGAAACAAGGGGGCAGTGATGGTCTGCATAAGTGGACTTGGCTGCACAAGATCAGCTCTTGTCATAGTTCCAAGAAAAGAATGTGCAATCACTTGGAGTGCCATTCCCAGGACGAGTCTTGCCTCTTGGCAAGAAAGTACAGGGCTCTTGTCAGTCACAATGATAGCTCCAACAGCAGGCGCTCGGGAAAGTAAGGTGGAATGCCTCTGTGGCTTCTAACTAGCAGCTCTGCACGCATGTAATAATGGCCACAGCCTTGTCTGAGTTGGTATGGAAAAACAGCTTAAGTGGGTGGTGAAGATTTCAGATTTTTGACCTTTTTTTTTTTAGGTTGAGTGCTGCTTACTGTCTAAGGTGTTGTGAGTCTAAAACAAACAAAAAACAAAACAAAAAAACAGGTCTCCATTCTCCTTATCTCTCTCAATGTACCTCTTCTAATGGTCCAAGTGTGTGGCACAGGGACTTACCCATTCCCATGAAATAGACACATAAGGCACATCAGCTTTTATTAGACACCAATTCTAGAAACCTTGCCACATTAACATGCAAGAAATATGAGGGTTACCACAGCGCCATAATCTCCTGTGTGGTTCGCAGGCAGCAATTGATTATAAAAGTGTCTGCTTTCTGGCTTAATCTCATGTCAAGGCCCAGGCAAAATCTCACTCTTGTTCATTACACTTCTGTGTTGTAGGCGGGGAAAAATAGGATTTAGAAAATATCTGAATAAAGATATTTAATGTTTTTAAAAGTCCTGTTCTGTGAAGGGCTTCCTTTCCATCATTTAAATAGAATTATTTGCCATCATTCAGAATACATTTTCTGTTCATGCCTTCCACCCATAAATTTAATGCCTTTTCCAGTTTAACACTTACCACACACACTGTGACCATAGCTTTGGTAGTTTGGGGTGCAACAACAAAACTGGCATGAATTTCTTTTTCCTTTTTCACAATTTCACAGACAGAAGATTAATTGTTATGGTAGACCTTAGCAAGCTTAGCATGCATTTTTTTCCTTATTAGTTGAGAACTTTCACCTTTTCACTTAAATTAAGCACATTTTGTGGCTTTTCTTTGGCATGTCGAATTGCCAGCATCACTACTCTTGTGCTTTGAGGGCTATTATTAAGTAAAATAAGAGTTATTTGACCACAAACAGTATAATATCATGACAGTAGATCTAATAACTGAGGCACCTACTAAGTGACTGATGGGCAAGTAGCTTCTACAGCATGGAGATGCTGAACAAAGGGATGATTCACATCCAGGTCTGGATGGAGAGGGATAGTGGAACAGTGAGAGATTTCATCATACCATTTAATGGCATGCAATTTAGAATCTATGAGTTGTTTATTTCTTGATTTTCTTATTTCATAATTTTGAACCATGTTTGACCATGGGTAAATGAGACAGCAGAAAGCAAAACCATGAATAGGGGGACTACTGTCCACGTTATTCACAAATTATTAGAAGATATGAAAAGTTTTGGCAAATATTAAAGAACTCAATGCAAAAAATTGGAAATTTGCAGAGATAAAATTGAAATAGTCAACAAAAATGAAAATATTCCTATTTCAATGGCAATCAGGATAATACAATATTAAACCATGTGGTAGGCAGAATAATGGCTTCCAAGGATATTCTTAGAAACTGAATATGATAGCTTACATTGCAAAGGGGAATTAAGGTTGCAGATCAATTAAGTTTTCTAATCAATTGACCTCCACATAGGGGAATTATCCTGGATTAGTGAGATGGGTTCTAGGTAATCATGAGCATTCTCCTAAGTGGAGGAGGATGGCAGAAGAGTAAGAGAGAAAAATCTGAAGATGTCACACTATTGTCTTTGAAGATGGGGGAAGGGACAACAAGCCAAAGAATGAGGGAGATGGTAGAAGCTAGAACAGCAAGGAAATAGATTCTCCTGTAGAACCCTTGAAGGAATGAGACCCTGCTGACCCCTTGATTCGAGAGCCTTTTTGGACTTCTAAACACCGGAAATGGAAGATAAGAAACTTGGGTTGTTATTAAGCCACTGCATCTATGCTAATTTGTTACAGCAGTAATAGAAAACTAAGTCTCAGTGAAATACCATGACTTTCTTCCAGAGCAGCAAACATTTAAAATTCTGACTATGTCAAATTTTAAGAAAGTGGAAAAATGGGAAGTGTCATACAGTGCTACTGATAGGTGATAAATTAGTACATCTTTGGAGAGAAATTTTGCAATGCCTAATATGTTTATATTCTTAGAATCAGCTATTTATTTCTGGGTCCATTTTAGAGACATTGTGACATGTAAGGACAATGAGAGACATAGACTTGCTTAAGAGAACTGGTATCTTAGAATTTCTGCTTATTTTCAATATCTCTTCCATGAAAATTTCAAATCAACATAACTATCTATTGGAGAATGGATAAATAATGTGTGTTTATCTGATGGAATAGCATACAGCAGGTGAATAAACTAGAGCTACTTATATTAACATGGCTAATTGACAAAATGCAGATTTGAGCAAAAAACAGGTTTCAGAAAGGTTATGTGTAAATGCATTATAAAATATCATTTATATAAATGTTTAAAACATGTAAAATGATTATATGTATTGTTCTTAAATACAAAATATAGCAGTTTTGCCCCAGATCAATCTCAAAGGTAAGCAAGACAGCTAAACTTACTAATTCTGCAGCGGGTTGTTTTCACTGTTCAATGACTCCTCTGGGAATGCAGGCTCTCCGAGAATTTCAAGGATGCTCTAAAAAATTGGAGTAATCAGGCAACAGCTCACATAGTAAACCTTCTCTACTTTTCTGGAATCTCTAGTGTACCTGTGCCTTTATGATTAGAGTTGAATGGACCAATGTGCCTGCCTAAAATTGTGGCTTTGCAAAGTCTGCTGGGTGCGTGGGCTGAATTCACAGGTTTCATCTTGAATTGCTAAAAACAGTCAAAGAGCATTCATTTCCTTAGATGGTTACCTATCTAGGGTAGATTTACATCCTAATGACTTTATCATTCTGATCAGCAAAATCCGCTAGGACACCAATCGCAAATTAATAAGTGCCTTTAAATGAGACAAGTGGTCATTTCAAATAATAGGGATATTCACGTTTTTGAAGAAATTGCATAGATCAGTAGCAGGTGTTTTCCCCTCCCACTATGGACAGATCAGGATATAGAAGCTTTAAAATAATGGAGAGAGATTTAGGCCAGAGAGAAGAAATCAGTGTGTATTTAAAAATTCTTTGTGTATGTTTGAAATGTGTTGTAATGTTTTTAAGAAACAGCTTTTGCTTTAGCAGTGCTGCTAAGGAGCGTCTGTTGGGAGCTGCAGCTGTGAGAGTGTGGAGTGGGGAGGATGCAGCTGCGGGGCGTGCCATCGGGAGGGGAGTACGAGTTCAGAGAAGGATGGGGGTGTCCATCAGGAGGAATTTTTAGAACCAACGTTCACATTCTAGAACAGTAGTCTCTAAAGCAGGATTGCCTTTTCCAAAGACTGGGCAGGAGGCCCCATTGATGTCTAGGAGGAAGAGATTAGAACTACCATTTAATGTCTATATATTTTTAAATTTGTGTTTATATTATAGCATTATTATATTGATAAGTATGACAATATTTTTATGATTTATATTATACATAATAGAATGGATATGACTTATAAACATGAATATGACTTATAAAAAGCAACTGTATATATCTAGAGTGCTGACACATGTTTATTTATGATTTTACTGGTAATGGTATAGCTTGGAAATAATTCAGAGACTCTTGTAAATCTGTTAACCAGATGTGCCATGGGAGCAGAAAGAACAGTGCCACCTCAATGAACAGCTTCTAAGGTCAAGGTTGTGACTGGCTCATAGATGGCCCTGGTGAGAGTTTGAAAAAAGACACTCCTCTAAGTAAATGTAGCACTGGGGGGGTCCCTGGCTTGGCAACCAGGGTTGGGCTGAATGTCAGCCCATTCCTGCATATCCTTACATAGCCTGTCTGAGGCATACTGAGGACACTAGGGAGGGAGAAGGTGGAAGACTATTGTATTTTCTCTGCTTCACTTCCCCAGGTGAAACTCGACATATACTAAATGAAGGAAAGAAGGAAGGAAGGAAGGAAGGAAGGAAGGAAGGAAGGAAGGAAGGAAGGAAGGAAGGAAGGAAGGAAGGAAGGAAAGGGAATGGGGGAGGGAGAGAAGGAGTGAGGAGAGAGAGAGAGAAGGAGGAAGAGAAAGAGAAAGAAAAGAAAGAAGAAAGAGAGAGAAGAAGAAAGAAGAAAGAAAGAAAGAAGAAGAAATGCAAGCACCCTAAATCTTTAGGTCTGATGAGATGGTTAACTTTGATACAAATTTGGGCACCTGGAGGAGAAAGCAGACTTAATTCTTATTTTATTTCTCAAATGTGGCACTTTTTATTGCCTCCTCATATCCATTCTCCTTTCATTCCTGAATATTTGTAGCAAGGTGTAGACATATAATTTTATTTTGGCCAATGAGAAGTAGTTTTAGGAGTAAATTCAAGAAAGTCCTTAAAGAGAGAGGATGAATCTTCGTCTACTGCTTCTTTCACCCTGCTGCCTGGAATGCAGATGTGAGGGCTGGAATTCTGGCAACAATATTGGATCTCAAAGAAAACTATACCTAAGAATGACAAATTAGTGATATGGAAGGAGCCCACATCCCTAAAAACTTCATGCAGAATCCACATTACAGATTTTCCTTGCTTGAAAGAAATTTCTGCCTTGCTTAAAACATTATTATTAGATTTTCTCTTATTTTTGGCTAAACTTAATCTTACTTGTATACATGAAATTTTTCTGGTTCCATGATTTTAAGTGTCCTTGACTATATTCATTCCTGCAAACCTAAATATGATAATGGAACAAATGATCAAGGAATCTCCTGATAATTTCATTAAATTATCATTAAAGTCATTAAATTATCATTGCAAGCCATATAGCAGCAGATTTTGTAATAGAGCTTTCAGGAGCTTTACAGACCCAGAATCAAATCTCAACTTTGCCACCAACTAGATATATAGACTCAGAGGAGAGAGAGAGAGAGAGAGAGAGAGATTGATTTTTTCAGATGTGCCCTTTGCTCTGTGTCCTGTAAAACCAGCTCATAGTATTGCTATGTTTATTCAGTGAGATGATATATGTAAAGTGCCTGCCACTAAAAGGTACTCTATAAATGTTAAATTCCCTTCAAAACGAATATTCTAGTAACCTACAAATTTCTTAACATTGTATCATTACTGCTTAGCACATTGCCTTGTACAGAGTACATACCAAATAAATGATCCTTTAATAAAATAAAGTAAAGATTTTAAAGGGCTTTATAAGCCACATATCTCTGTCTCTTCTCATTGGAATTCACTCTTCAAATTATGTAAAATGTTACTATAATGTTCAGAAAGATTCATGGGCCACTTAAGTTCCCAATTTACAACCAGGGAGTTAGTTTGAAATTGAGTAGAACCTGGCTTTTTGTTCCCTTGTATGTAAAAAAATAATAATAAAAAAAATACACCGAATTTCTCAGTGCATGAAATTCTGTTGGAGATTAAAAAGAACATTTATTTGTTTTGACTACATTAAAACACCATTTGTCTTAATGGTGTATATAATTTGGAGTCAGTTTGTAATGAGCAAAATTATTTCTCTCTAACATTTTCAATAACTTGAGCTAAAAAACATAATGCATGGGACACTTTTTAAAAATTAGGTAATTTTCTTTTTCCACAATATATTCCACTATCTTGATGTGTTTGTTTTTATCTCTCTCAGCAAGAGAAGCATGGAGCTGAGAAGAATTGATAGAGATCCTGTAGCACATCGCTCAGTGTTGATGTAGGAGTTTGCCCAAAGCCACCTAAAGATATGGCGAATTTTTTCTGTTTAATAACCTTCATAATGTATCATAATTCTTTCATGTACAGTGGTTTTATTAATTGTGCTCTTTCTGTTCTTCTCTCAGGAGTATCTAGCATAAAGTTCTCATCTCATCAAAAATGTTCTATGTTCTTTTCTTTATTTCCTTTGGTTCAGAGATCATATTTCAGATGTTAGAAAGGGAGGATTAGAAAAATAAAAGGCTGGCAGAAGAGGTTGAAGGGCAAAGGAAAACTTTCTTTTTCACTTCCGCAAACTGTCTCAGAGAAACACCAGACCTCTTCACCCAGTAGATAGATAGCATTTGAGTTATAACTGCTTTAATCTAGAGGAAAAGTAAACTTACTGAAATAGCGACATAATGTTGGAGACGAAGAATCCAGTACCACCAAAATAACAAATCTCTCTGTGTATCCTCTTGTTCATTCCAGGATCCACAAATATGGCCTTCAAAAAGGAAACTCCAGTTTACTGTGCTTTATGATATATTTTGATGCCATTAGAATATGTGGAGAACCTTAAGAAATAAGAAAATAGAACATGGAGAAAATTGGGGAAAATAACTGTTCTTAAACTTAGGGAGCAAGAAAGAGGCTGCATTTTTCAACGTACAAGTATTAGCTTTTAGGATGAGCATTTTATGTGAATAGGATCTCATCTAATGCTAATGAAGGAGTCCCACAAGCCTCTTGATAGATTCCATGCTGACACACACATCAAACTGTATTTGAATGAAATTCTGATATTTTTTTCTATTTTAACTGAAATTAATTGAGCTTTAAACAGCTCGATGATATTTCAGAGAGTCATTTGTCAGGGCTTTATCAACAAATAGTGCCCTCAGGGAGGATTTGAGGAGCAGGCTGTCGCGGGGAGAGAGGATGAGAGATCTGGGCAGCAGACCCAGTTAAAACATGCGTATGAAGATGCCAGTCTGAGGATGTGCACTCAGTCAATACCTAAGCTGTTCTGCCACCTCCCGCTTCTTCTCACTGTCAACAGTGAGCCATCTCATGGTATCAAAGGGCCTGAGTGAGAGTACAAAAGCTGCCCCTGAGAACAGCTTCTGTGGGTAATTTGTTCACACTGACAGATTTATTTATTTTGTCTGCACTTGTGCTATCAAGGTCCTGGGAGAAATTCCTTCCCAAATGTACTCTGACATGTGCTAGTGTCCTTGGTACTCGGAAATGATGTTGCTTTTTGAAGTGATTGGAATTGTAAGTGCAAATATGTACTCTATCTAATTTACCTCCTGGGTGAAGCATTTATTCTCATAAAAACTTTACCCTCCTGACTCATTTAAACTCAAATTTTAAATGTTGAAATATTAGAAGAATAGATAAAATAATCAGTGGATGCATATGTAAAGCTATTTTTTTTTAAACTCCCCTATTGCTTCAATTTTTTTTTTCTTTTAACCATGGGGACATGGAAGTGCTGTTTTTTATTTCTTTTTCCTCTAATGTTTAATTTTCAAAAAATTTTTAGTTAGGAACTTTGAAGCCTCCTTTTTCTCTGCTGGGCTTTTGTGCTCAAGGAGCTGTACAGTACAGCAGGCAGCATGCAAAAATGAAAGTCAACTAAAAAGAAAGATGTCTTTAATAGTTGCTTAACATTTACATTTGTTTTTCTGTCCATTTCTTTTTACTGAAATAAAGGAGCTTATTTTTAAGATTGTTAATCAGTAAAATCTACTCAGTTTTGACATTTGTATTTTTTAAATGCTCAAGAAATATATTATCTCCAATTGTTTTAGATTAGTGTTTAGTTAGGAATGTTTTCCCTGTTTTAGTTTGCTTAGCATATGAGGGATGATTTTGACCCTACAAAGTAATTGCCAAAACTGTTTGTATATAAATAATGTTTCAAAACCACTAATAAGGATATACATATTTACTTTTGAGTGTTCTGTATTATATAATAGCAGTTTAATATGGACTTCTCAACTTTACACAATTCAAAAGCCTTAAAGTATACAGTATTTTTTTTTTATTTTTTAGATGTGCTAGTACTAGAAATTTTTTTGGACACACAAATTTTAAAAAGCTTAAAGTTGAAAGCTATTAGGGCTTCATAATTGCTATCTGTGTGTGTGTGTGTGTGTGTGTGTGTGTGTGTGTGTGTGTGTATCTTTCCTCCTTTAGATTATAAACTTCTTGATGTAGGGATGATGTATTTTATCCCGTGTGCTTCATTGTTCAAAGTTTAACTTTAAGTACTAGTATCTTCCCTGCCACTTTGGAAGTGTTCAAGAAACATTTCTTAATAAGAGAATGAATCAAAAAGCACACAAGTAAACAAACAAATATAGAGAGCAAAATTAAAAATATATTACTAAGAAACAAGAAACATAAACAGTAGCATGAAAGAGGATTGCTGCTTTCCATAGAAATAATTGTCTTAGCTCAGTGGTGTGTTGTAATAGATTGTGTTATAAAGACTAGAAACTAAAGTATTATGTATTTCAAAAGGCAAGGAAAAGACTTTAATTGGAGCTCATGTCAGTGGTGTTAAGTGATTAGGATAGCATTCTGAAGGCTTGAAGTTAATTATATCTTGAAGATCACTCATGGTAGTTAAATATTTCTCCTTCTATGATACGACTTTAACCTAGATGCAGTCTTAGCCCTGATAGGCTGATGAAAGTGTTAGAACTATTTTTCATGTGGACACTTCAAGCAATATCATTCATTTTCAACACACTCCATATCTACCCCACTGAGAACCCCTTTTGGCTCTACCACCAATATTTTGAATCTGATTACTATTCACCATCTTTATCTGTACAACTGTGTTCTTAACCACCAGCAGTTCTGTTGTTTAGACTCCCTGATTTTCTCTTTTCTCTCATTTTCCCCTTAGCAGCCACACTGATCTTTATAAGCTTAAATCAGACCATACACATTCCCTGGTTCAGATGCTCCAATGGCTTCATTGCTATTAGGATACGATTCACCCTCTCTCTCCCCTCTTCGCCCTCCCCTGTAACTCTACAGAGTCTGGCCTTCTCCTTTCTATTATCCCATCTGTGAATGACTCTTCTCCACTTGGCCATTAGAAAGATGGCGGTATTCTCAGCCTCTTCCCGTTAAAGGCGCTGGACTTGCTATTTTCTCTGCTCGGGAGGCTCCTTCACATTTCAGAAGCCTGCTCCTCAGCATCGCAGTCTTTGTTTAGTTGTCATCATCCTGTGTCTCCATTTCTAACCACCCTGCATAGTTGCCTCACATTCAGTCTCATCCAGTTAGCCTCACCGTCTAATTGTATTTCCCTATTTTATTTTCTCTGTTATTTCTTATTGCCAGGAGTTAAATGACTGCTTTTCTGTTTGTTTTCTTATTTGGCTGTTGTTGGTTAGAATGTCAGCTTATTAAGGACCTAACATTGTTGGCTTTGGGGAGTTTTCTTGGTCTGGTGCAGTTTCGTGCCTAAAACTCTGCCTAGAGAACCTCTTCTGTGAAGATCTTCACTTGAGGCATGACCTCTTGAGAGTTATTTTTCAAAGTCAGTCTCGCGTACTTTGCTGCTTAGTCATCAATGGAAAAAGACGACTATTCAAAGACCTAAAGGTCTCCTATCCATACTTGTTCATTACTTTTTTACAGACAAATTGATTAGTCTTTCCTGGCCTTAGTTTTTCATGTAAGATGGTCCCACATTTCAGAGAACTATCTAGGATGCTGAGGCAAAACTGGGGTTCAAAGAGACAAGTAACTTGTTTGAGATCTTAAGGCTAAGAGAAGATCTTAGCCTTGTAAAAGCTGTCCTAAGGAAGCTAGATTCCAGGAATTTCATTATCTCTGTAGTTGGTAGAAGAAGTAAAGTTCTAAAATCTCCAGGACATGTCTTAGCTCTGATTACAGTATGGGTCATTATGGAGATTAGAAATGATCACTTAGATAAGTGTTTTCCTGAGGTTCTGGTAATGGATGGTTTGTGGCACAGTGTTTACCTGGTACTGGAACCACTTCAGATCAGCTGCCTCAACCGCATAATATTATTCAGGAAAATGACTGTGTATGTGTCTAAGCAAAGAGGGACCAAGAGTGGGATGAAAGCAGGTAGTTTGATAATACTGGGAAGAGAGGAAAGACTTTCTCATCCTGCACCTGGAAAAACTATGTCAAATAGCAGCAATGTTTAGAGAGGGCCATTAGGCATATGCAATATACATGTACTACTCTAATTTCTTCTGAATCCATGAATTCAGCTTGTGGGGGAAAAATTAATATATTTTGTTGCTGGTACATATATTTCATCTTGCAGGGTAGAACTCCATGTTTAAAAGGTATTATCTTTCAGCTCATGTGATAGTTCCTAATAGGCACCATTTATAAAGCTAATCACTTCTGGGTGATGATCTATGCATTAAGGCCAGTATCTCATAGACTTCAACTTATTGCCTCATTTCCTTTGTATTGAAGTGAGTTTCTTAGTGAGAGGCAGCTTTGAGTATGAGAGGTCTATCTGTTATTAGCTGAATGTTTGTGTCTCTCCAAAATTCATGTTTCTAACTCACAATATGATGATATTTGGAGATGAAGCCTTGGGAAGTAATTAAGTTTAGGTTAGTTCATGAGGGTGGGAACTTATGATAGGATTAGTGCCCTTAGAAGCAGATGAATCTAGATCTCCCTCCCACCCTCCCTCCCTCTCTCCTTCCTACTTTTCCTCCCTCCCTTCCCCTCTCTACATATGCAAAGAAAAGAAATTATGTGAGCACACAGTGTGATGGTGGTTGTCTACAAGCCAGTAAATGGGCAATCACCAATAACTGAATATGCTAACACCTTGATCTTGAGCTTCTAGTCTCTAGAACTGTGCAAAACAAATGCCTGTTGTTTAAGCCACCCAGTCTGTATCATTTTATTATAGCAGACTAAGACAATATCTATATCCCCTTTCTCAAAAATATTTATCAACAGTGCTCTAATATTATTCCTTTACTGTTTTTGACCAGCTGGTTAAATAATTAGCCCCTGTAATTAGGCAATGTAAATCCTGACTTTTAGTCATATCTTCCTATAGGCAAAATAGATCTTAAGATACTGCTTTATGTTCTGCACTCCAGGAAGATTGTCTTTTTCACTTAGTGCCACTTCTGAGGAGCTCTGCGATGACCCCAATTTTTCAACTCTGCTACTGCCAGGATATTGTGTGGAACCATTTAATTCATTTACAAGTCTTTTATGTTCACTCAACTATTCATAGTAAACTCTGAATCCACAGGGATTGATTGAGGAAGTGCAACAGAGTGGTAGGCCTAGGGATTCTGAGTGCACCCAAGGAAACTGGGAACTTCTTTGCGATTCCCCATTAGGACTTGCCAGGGGAAACAGAAAGCGTCCTGATCTGCCTCTGACCCTAGATATTGGGTCTGCTGCTGAGGGTTAAGTGTCCTATTCTTGCTTTCCACCCTGGATCATTTGGGAAGGCTTTTCTTTCTCTGCTACCCTTAAGACCTTTAGGTCAGAATAGGAGGCCAGAATGTAGTACATGCCATCAAATAGAATGCTTCCTTGTTAGAAAAATTGGATGTGAGATATAGCATCTTGTAGTCACTCTCTTTACAGTGAATATTCTTGAAGTCCACTATTTTTGACACTGTATGTTTTAATGTTAATCATTCTGTATCAACCTTTTCCTGGGTAGTTTTAATCTGAAGATTACACTTTTTTTTTCACAGACATACACTTCTATTATACGTTTGAATATTTGTTTCTCTTTTAGTTATTTTAATTTCTTATTAAAGGAAAACCAATTGTAAAGTAGATACCTCCAATATCTATAATATGCTTTCCAATCATACTTCTTTTATTCCAAAGTACATTATTACCATATATATTGTTCCGTGAGATATTTTTACAAACTTCTCTTTTCTGTTCTTAATGTTTTTGTGTTTATTCTTTTCATTGCTTCTGTTGATATAACAGTTTTTTCCTACATCATTTATTTCTCTGTGTACTCCTAGTCACCTTTTAACACATTCTTCAAAACTCATGTTGGGTGGTTCCTTCCTTTAAGATGCCTTCTCTGACCCCTTCCCCACTCACCATAAAACTGGGCCAGGTAGTTCTTATATTTATTTCTTGTGACTACAATATTCTTATCTGTTTCTGTCTTTGACCTCTATACTAGATGTTACCTACTTGAAGGCAAGAACCATTTCTTATTCATCTTTATTTTCCCAGTATGTGATCCTAAGTATTAGAATATTAGTTGGAAGTAAAAAAAAAGTCAGTATAAGTATTTTGGAGTTAATGCCTTCCAAAACAACAGAACCACGCAAATATAAAGAATCACCAGCTCTACATAGACATAGGGAGGGTGTTAGATTTATTGAGAATATAAGAATATGACAAGATTAATGATCATGATATATATATATATATTTAATATGAAATTACTGTGGAGACTTGTTTAGAATAGCGGATTATTGTGGTTGAAAAGAAACTTAAGTATCAGTGAGTCTAGTCTCCCTTTTGATATCGAATGAAGAGAAAATAGTCCTAGAGAAGTGAAGAGACTTAAACAAGTTTACTCGGGCAGTAAGTGTTTAAGCCATTGTTAAGAGCCAGGTCTGTCATGATTTTTTCCCACCGTTAACCACCCTGCGTCACTGGACAGTGTTAATCTTTGAAACTCTCCTCCACTGCTTTCTGCAGCCCTCAGCTACTGTGAGGCAACTCACAGGGTCTTGCTTTCAGAATTCTTTCAATTGCTACTTGTTTTACCAATAAAGGCAAAGTAGTTCATCAAAATCATCGGTAATTAAAATGGAATCGCATTTGGATAAGCATATTTTTCTCAAGAAGAGAAGTGCCCTTTTCATTTTTGATACCTAGCAGAGCATCTACCTAGAACATATAGTATTTGCTTAAAAATACTTATTGGTTAAAGAATTGTATACCTCTAAAAGCAGCACTGTTATAAAGGTTGGATCATTTTCAGTTAAGCTTTTTAAAAATTGAGCAAATTTATCATATATATTATATATCATGTAGTTCAGAGATAGAAACAGACCCCAAAGAAATGTTTGACATTTACCATCTTTCTTTAGAACTGCTCTTCTTATAAAGTGCTATTCTGGCATCTTGTCAGTTTTGCAGTAACCCTCTAAAATGTTTATTCTGTTATTGGCATATAAAGGGTCTTTTCTTATGGTAACATATAGACCCACACTCTTGGTTAGAGATAAAGTTGGCTTTGGTGTTCCTAATTTGCTTACACCCTTAAATCTCTTTCCACAGCTAAGTCATTAGTTGGACAATTTCCTGCATTGAAACAGTATTATTGCCATTGTGTAGGTTAAAAAATCAGCTTTGCAGGAAACCATTATTGAATATCAATTATAGAAATATTCTGTGACTCATTATGCCATTTCTTCCCTGTCTTCTTTTTGAAACTAGCTAATTATAAGCAAGGTTTGACGCTGTTTCAAAATACTAATAATTTTGGAGCAAATTTTTATAAGTTAAATTGCATGACAACTGCAATAATATACATCCTAACCATGTTAATAAAGTGTGATTAGATTGCAAGTGATTAAAGTTATGTTTATAAATATTAATAAATGCAAATGGCCATAGTAAATTCCTAATGTGTGTACAGAATTTCTAGCAGCTGGAGCTGTTCTCTTGTGTATTGTAATCTATAACCAACAGGTGGCAGCAGTTCCCAGAAAGTTCACACAGGAGAGCACATTAAATTATACAAGTTATAACTTTTATGCTTTATTCCTCACTAGGGTTGTGTAAAATACAATGTATTTAAACAGATTGTTAGACGCCTCTGCTCTTTTAGAAACAAAATTATTCAATTATGTTTAGAATTATATGTATAATGTACATTTACTTATTCCACTGTTGAAATATATATAGTACATGAGTAACTGATTTGCGTTTTGTTGAAGGATGTTGGGAAGGAATGATGAATTGAATATATTAACTCTTTTAACTTTTCATCTCTGGGAATGCTTTAAAAAAATGACTCTACTGATTTATTAAAGATTTCCATTTAGCTCTAACACAGGACCAGATTATAGCTGTTATTTGGAAATGGGGTACACCACAACTACAGAAGTTTGTAAAATTCAGAATCAGATGTGCTGACTATATCATGTTTGATAGTTCTGCCATGTCTCTCCTTTATTAGAGTGTCTCGTTTTATACTTTGTTGTGCCATTGAAAATATATGACCACACATTAATTCAATCAGTTGATTTTGTTTTAATGTATCTTTCATCACAAGAACACATTAACACAATTAAAACAAATTGACATATTTAAGAGAAAAGTTATAAAAAAAATCAGAGTCACTTGCAGATGTACTGGAACTAATTAGTCATCTAACAACGTCACAATTCCAACTCCACCTGCTGTTGCACACTGAATCGGTGTTATGGACAGACTTAGATACCTGCGTCAACTGATGATTTAAAAGATATTTTGTGCAATGAGAGACGTTTTTGGTTGTCACAACTGGAGGAAGAGAGTTACTGGCATCTAATGGGTAGAGCATAGGTATGCTGCTAAACAATGCACAATGCCCAGGATAGTCGCCAACAAAAAGGGTTATCTTCCCAAACAGCAAGAGTGACAAAGTTGACAAACTCTGTTCACTAGGTAGTTGGCTAGAAAAGTCAATTGTATTCATGTTTTGGGAAGCCATGAAAAGAAAGGCCAACAAATTAGAATCCAGGTGCATAAGCTAAAAGGTGAAATTACTATTAGAGTAATTTTTTTTTTTAACATTTAAAAACTTTTCAATTACAACTGACATAATAGTATATTAGTTTCAGGAGTACAATATAGTGTTATATATTTATACAATTTATGAAGTGATCACCCCAATAAATCTAGTACTCATCTGACACTATATGTAGTTATGACAATATTAATGACTATATTCCTTATGCTATACTTTACATCCCTATGACTATTTTGTTACTACCACTTTTTACTTTTTAATCTCTTTCCCTTTTTCACCCATTCCTTCAATGGGGGGGAATGACCCTCGGGCTCATTGGCTGTGAGGACTGGCTAGTGAGGGGCTGACCCTATGGAGCAGGATTCACTTTAGCAGGGCTCTGGTGCCTGCCCACTCTGTCCTTTCGGTGTGTTGTTCTCAGAGGCAGCCCAGGTGGTACTCCAGATTAGTCTTAAGCTAGTGCTCTGCCAGGGCCACCTTGCATGAGCCACCAAGATATCCACAGATGGCTGCCACCAGCTTAGGGGTTAGAGGTGCCTTGAGAGGCCAAGCCATGAGTGAAGACTAGCTACCTCTAGTTGCTGGGCTTCGGGTTGCTCAGCAAGAGGTATGGAGCACATAAGGATAGATGCTGCTTGCTTGAGTTTTATAAGCCTTTGCAAGATTTTAGGAAGTCTGCAGCATGAGGCAACACATGACGTCTGTATGGAAAAGCCACTGGAAGCAGCTTGGGTGGGCCAAAAATTTGGATGGGACAGGGTCTCAGAAATCACCAGGTTGGGGCCAACAGTGTTAGCCAGGTTGACAGAGATCCACTTATAGCATCCAACTGTATCTTCACCTGGGAGTAGAGAGGGTTCAAAAAAGGAACAATGGCTTCTGCTAGCACTTCCGTCCAGGAGAAAGCTGCCCTTCCAGTCCTCACCCTGAAGCCAGACAATTCAACTCCTCTGCGTATGTCCCTGGTGACTTTCAAGTTGTTGCCTCAGTGCTGGAGCTTAGAGCAAGTGAGTTAGTCAGTGAGTAAGCACCCAGGGGCCCTTTAAGAGAAACACCCAGGACTCCAGCCACCTTTAATCTTACTCAGCCACAACTCACAGCTAGAAGTAGTGAAGACTTCTGTTCTTAGCACTGGAGCCTTAGGGTGAGGAGCCTGGTGTGGGTCCAGGACCTCTCAATCCTCCTGGGGGACCTTCACATCTAAGCTATCCCTCCCAGTTTTTAACCGCCACATGCGGGTGTGGGGCCAGCCTATCCACATCTCTATCCCTCCTACCAGTCTTGTCATGGCTTCTTCTGTATGTCCTTAGTTGTAGGACTTCTGTTTAGCTAGACTTTATGTGATTGTCAGTGATGATTGTTCTGTAGTTTAGTTGTAATTTTGATGTTTTAGGGAGAAGATGCAAGCACAGCATTTAACTGCTCTGCCATCTTGACAGAAATTCTCTAGAGTAGTTTTTTTTTTTTAAAGAAAAAATATATCCATCCTTTGTGTATCAAAAGATCATAGTGTAAAAGTTTTCTTTCCTGCAAATTATGAATGTGAAGTACTCTAGTGCAGGAATTCCAAGGGACAAGTTTATGTTTTTAAAACTGTGCAATAAATTCCTTCAGAGAGCCTCATTAACTACCCAGCAAAATTGAAAGACTCAGCATATTAAACCTGTGTTTGCTAAACAAATTTTGTACTGAATATGCTATTAATATATTACTATATATTTAGTTACTTTTAAATTATTGATTTATACTTCAAAGAATAAATGCCGAACAACTGTTCTTTTCCTATCCATCTTGCCTCTAAAACACAAAAACTGCTTTTCCATCTTGGGAATTAGGAAATATAGAAAAACTTCATGGAGTTGCTTTTGATCTTTTGATTTGATTTGTCCTTAAAGAATTTGTGTGCGTGTGTGCACGCACACATGCACATGTGCACACGCTCCATATGGAGACATTGCAAATACTGGAATCATTCCATGTTCTAGAAAGCTCTAGTAAAAAGTATTTTGTGAAGGTATGATTACATAGACATTGAGAATATTTAAATATTATCTACTATGAAAAAGTTTTTTAAGTCCATTAAATAGAAAATATCACAGGACTATTATAGGATTACAGTTAGGCACCTAAATAGCACTTATTTTGTAACAAGTGTATTATATCAGGGCCTTAAAAATCTAACCTGGCATAAAAGTTCATATTATTGCATTAAGCAATTTTGATCATTGCTTTAATTCCTAAGAAGTTCAAATGTGGCATCCAATAAGTACATTTTGGTTCATTTAAATTATTTTTGTGAAAGGAAACAAAAGAAAAAGTAAAAAATAAGTGAAGAGGTTATGCTAATACAATAAACAGGTTTAGTATAATGATCCAAAGCTTAGTATATCAGGGATAATTGCTCTGTCATTGGGCTTCTTAGATTTCTAGCAACTGCATAAGCAGAAATTCAACTTTCCTGTGATGTAAAGTCTTGACTTCTGTCTTATAATGAAAAGAAATGTGTCTCTAACTCTGTAGATCTTGTGCTTTGTTTAAACTGATAAGCATTTTTCAATTTTCTGTACAGAGCTTATTTGTTTCATGAGGCTCTGTTATATAAAGAACAAAAATGAGATTGGAACTCTAACTTTGGCCCAATGATGTTTTTACATATTTTAGGTCATTGTAAAAAGAAAGAAAAAGTAGGCAGTATCTATAATGCTTTTATATTTAAATGCATTGCACCAAAAAGAAAGCAGGTGAAATAAATTGTTAACAGAACTATTTGCATGTCTTTGATGAATGCTTTAAGTAGAAAATATATAAAATAATCTAAGAAGGTTTTTATTCTCACAGGGTTTAGTATTTTTTTCCACATGCATTTTCAATAATTGAATGAGTTCTTTATTCTTTTCTTTTTTCAATTGTAGTTGCCATTCAATATTATTTTATATTAGTTTCAGGGTACAGCATAGAGGTTAGACATTTATATAGAGATTCCCTGTTTAGTCTATTACCCACTTGGAATTATACATAATTATTACAGTATTATTGACTATACTCCCTATGTTGTACTTTACATCCCCTTGACTATTTTGTAACTATAACTTTGTACTAATCGCTTCACCCCCAACCCAGCTCCCATCTGGCAATCATTAGTTGGTTCTCTGTGTTTGTGATTGTTTCTATTTTGTTTGCTCGTTTATTTTGTTCTTTAGGGTCCACATATAAGTGAGATCATATGGTATTTGTTTCTCTCCTTATGACTTATTTCATTTGGCATAATACCCTCTAGGCTCATCCACGCCGTCACAGATGGTAAGATTTCATTCTTTATTATGGCCAAGTAATATTCCATTTCTTTTTTATCCAATTGTTGATGGCACTTAGTTTGCTTCTATATCTTGGCTATTACAAATAATGCTGCAATAAATTTAGGGGTGCATATATCTTTTCAAAATAGTGTTTTAGATTTCTTTAAATAAATAACCAGGTGTGGAATTTCTGAATCATAAGGTAGTTCTATTTTTATTTTTTTCGAAGAAACTCTGTACTATTTTCCATAGTGGCTGCAGCATTTGCAATCCAACCAGTAGTGCAGGAGGATTCCCTTTTCTGCACATCTTTGCCAATACTTATTTGTTGATTTATTGATGATAGTCATTCTGACAGGTGTAAAGTGATAGCTCATTGTGGTTTTAATTTGCATTTCCCTGATGATTAGTGACTTTGAGAATTTTTTCATATGTCTATTGGCCATCTGTATGCCCCCTTTGGAAAATGTTTATTCAGGTCCTCTGCCCATTTGTTTAAATTGGATTTTTTTCTGTTAAACCATATGAGTTCCTTATATATTTTGGATATTAACCCTTTATCAAATGTAAGAATTATTAGTAAATATCTTTGCCCATTCAGCAGGTTGTCTTTTTGTTTTGTCGATGGTTTCTTTTGCTGTGTAGAAACACTCTAGTTTGATGTAATCACATTTGTTAATTTTTTATTGGTTTTCTTTGCCCAAGGAGATATATCCAAAAAGTATTACTAAGAACAGCGTCAAAGAGCTTACCGCCTGTTTTCTTCTAGGAATTTTACAGATTCAGGTCTTACATTTAAGTTTTTGATCCATTTTGAGTATTCTTGCATATTATATGAGAAAGTGAGTCAAGTTTCATTCTTTTGCATATGTTTGTCCTGTTTTCCCAACAACATGTTTTGGAGGGACTGCCTATACCCCGTTGTATATTCTTGCCTTATTTGTCATAGATTAATTGACCATAAAATGTGGATTTATTTCTGTTATTCTATTGTGCCCATTATCTAGTGTCTGTTTTTATGCCATACCACACTGTTTTATTTATTAGAGCTTTGTAGTAGAGTTTGATATCAAGGAGTGTGATTACTTTCAACGTTGTTCTTTTTTCTAAAGTTTGCTTTGACTATTTTGGGTCTAGTGGTTCTATATAAATTTTAGGAATTATTTTTTCTAGTCCTGCGAAAAATGCTATTGGCATTTTGATAAAGATTAGTGAATCTGTGATTGCTTTTGGTAGTATGGACATTAATTTAATTATATTTAAATTTAATTTAAAATTTAATTTAATTAATTTGCTTCCTATCTGTGAGAACATATAATGCTTTCATTTATTTGTATTTTCTTTTCTTCAACGTCTTATAGTTAGTTTTTCTGAAGTGCAGGTTTTTACCTCCTTGTTAACATTTATTCTTAGGTATTTAAATTTTTTTCTGCATTGGATTTTGGAATTGTTTTCCTATTTTCCTCTTTCTGACATATTTATTATTGGTATATAAAATGCAACTGATTTCTGAATATTTAATTTTGTATCTTCCGATACTTTAGACCGGAATTCATTTATCAGTTTATATGTTTTGGAATGGAATCTTTAAGGTCTCGTTATATAATATCATATCATCTGCAAATAACGACTGTTTATTTTTTTCCTTTCCAATATGGGTGCCTTTTTTGATCTTTTTTTTTGTCTGATTGCGTGTTGATTAGGGCTTACTGATTTCTATGACGAATGAAAATGGTGAAATTGGGCATCGTTGTCTTGTTCCTGATTTAAGGAAAATTTAAGGATATTCTTTTCACCATGGAGCATGACATTAGCTGTGGAATTTTCACATAATGGCCTTTATTATGTTGAAGTATGTCCCTCTATTCCCACTTTGCTGAGAGTTTTTATCGTAATTGGATGCTGAACCTTGTCAAAAACTTTTCTGCATTTATTGATATGATCATATGATTTTTATCTTTCCTCTTATGTAGTGTATCATGTTAATCGATTTGAAAATATTGAACCAGTTTTGCATCCCAGAAATAAATTCCACTGCATCATGTTTTGTGATTTTTTTAATGTATTGCTGAATTCAGTTTGCTAGTCTTGTTGAGGACTTTCACATCTGTGTTCATTAGAAATATCAGCCTATAACTTATTTTAACGTTTTTGTCTGCTTTTTGGAATCAGGGTAAAGGTGGCCTTGTAAAATGAGGTTGGGAGCCTTTCGTCCACTTGAATTTTTTGGAATAGTTTGAGAAGTATGGGTGTTAATCCTTTGAATGTTTGGTAAAACTCACCTGTGAAGCCATCTGGTCCAGGACTTTCGTGTTTTGTGTTTTTGGAAGTTTGGGAAGTTTTTTGATTACTGATTTGATTTTGTTAATAGCAATCAGTTGTTCAGATTTTCTGTTTCTTAGTCTTGGAAGATTGTATGTTTCTAGAAATGTATCCATTTCTTCCAGATTGTCCAATTTATTGGCATATAATTGCTCATAGTGTTTTCTTATAATTATTTGTATTTCGTGGAGCCCATGATTTTGCTTATCCTTTCAAAGAACCAGCTCTTGGTTTTATTTGTTGTTCATATATATATTTTTTTAGACACTATTTTGTTTATTTCTGGTCCAGGGTTTATCATTTCCTTCCCTCTATTTGCTTTGGACTTTGTTTGCTGTTCTTTTTCTAGTTTCTTTAGATGTAAGGTTAGTTTATTTGAGGGGTTTTTTGTTTGTTTGTTTGTTTATTGAGGTAAGTCTATATTGGTATGAATTTTTCTCTTAGAACTGATTTTGTTGTGTCACAGATTTTGGGTTATTGCATTTTTATTTTTATTTTTCTCAAGGATCTTTTGATTTCTTCCTTGATCTCATTGTTAACTCATTCATTGTTTAGTAGCATGGTATTTAGCCTCCATTGTTTGTGTGCTTTTCAGTTTTTTTCTTGTAATTTATTTCTAGTTTCATACCATTGTGGTCAGAGAAGACTCTTGATATGATTTCAAACTTCTTAAGTTTATTGAGACTTGTTTTATGGCCTAACATGTGACATATCTTGGAAATGTTTTATGTGCACTTGAAAAGAATGTATATTCCTCTGATTTGGGGTGAAATGCTATAAAATTATCAATTAAATCCATCTGGTCTAATGTGCCATTCGAAGCCACTGATTTTTTGTTGATTCTTCTGCCTGGAAGATCTATTCATTGGTGTCAATGCAGTGTTAAAATCTCTTAATATAACCATATTCCTATTGATCTTTCCTTTTATGACTGTCAATATTCGATTTATATATTTAGGTGCTCTTATATTGGGTGCACAAATGTTTTCAAAGATTATATCCTCTTGTTGGATTGATTCCTTTAGCATTAGGAAATGTTCTTCTTTGTCTCTTATGGCCTTTGTTTTAAAGTCTTATCTTTTTCTGATATAATTATTGCTACCCCAGCTTTTTTTTTTTTTTTCATTTCCATTTTCACAAAAATCTTTTTCCATTCCTTTACATCAGTCTGAGTGTGTCTTTTGATCTGAGGTTGGTGTCTTGTAGGCAACACATGTACAGGTCTTATTTTCTTATCCATTCAGCTACTCAATGTTTTTTTGGTTGAAACAGTCAGTTCATTCATAGTGATTATCGATAGGTACATAGTTACTACCATTTTATTATTCTTATTTATGTTCTTTTTTTTTCTTCCTTCTTCTTCTTAAAAAAGTCCCTTTAACATTTCTTGTAATACTGGCTTGGTAGTGATGAAGTCCTTTAGAATTTTTCTGTCTGGGAAGCTCTTTATCTCACCTTCAATTTTAAATTATAGTCATTCTGGATAAAGTAGTCTTTGTTGTAGCCCCTTGCTTTTCATCACTTTGAATATTTTGTGCCAATCTTTTATGGCCTATAAAGTTTCTGTTGAGAAATCAGCTGACATCCTAATGAGAACTTCCTTGTAGATCACTGTCTTTCTTTTGCTGCTTTTAAGATTCTCTCTTTGTCTTTAACCTTTGCCATTTTAATTTAATGTGTCTTGGTGTGGGCCTGGGTTTCCAGCAGCCTTCCTTTTCACCCAGATGAAATGAATCTCCCCTGATTTTCACAGCCAGTGTCGGGGCTTCTATTCCTAATGCTGGTGCTCTGGGCTGGGGAGCCTGGTGTGGGGCTGGAGACACTTTCTCCTCAATGCATAATCTACACAGTTGAGATAGCACTTCTGATTTCTACCTGCCACATGTGGGTGTGTGGTTGTCCATTTAGCATCTCCATCCCTCCTTCCAGTCTTAATTTGGCTCCTTCTTTATATTCTTAGTTATAGGACCTCTGTTCATCTAGTCTTCACATGGTTTTTCAGGTTGATTATTCTCAAACAGTTCTTTATTCTGTTTCAAATCTTTTATAAAGAAGCTTGCATAAAGAAATATATATATAGGTTATTTATAGGAGACCATGATTTTCCTATCAGGTTGAATCAGAAACAACATAATTTGTCTAATAATTATTGTCATTGTTATTAATAAAGCAGAATAATAAGTTGGGCTTATCAGATTGCATGGTTATTTATTTATAAATGATGGTTTATTTGCTATACACGAGGTGCTCTTCCGGGAACTGGAAATACAGCATTTAATGCAATGATCAATCTCCCTGCCCTCATTTCTAACAAGACTATGAGAATGATGGAACCCATCTTATGCTCTATCCTTTTTAGTTATGTGGACCCCAGCTACAAAGATGGAAAACTTTATAAACACTTGTGCTAATTAGAAATAATAAAGTAAAACATGCTATTTAAGCATCTGTTTTAAACCCTAGTAATATTCTATTACTAGCAGTAACAATAAATTATAAATATTTGCTTCTTGGCCATGAAATGTTTTAAAATATTTAATATTTAATAATATTATTTTAACATTACTATAGTTCTCCCTTGAAAGAATATGTGATGGCTTTTAGCAAAGTCAAATTATTATTCTAGTTCTAAAAGTATTTATATATATATATGTATATATATATATATATATACATATATATTTTTTTTACACATACACATACACACATATACACACATACCTCAAAACCATTATTTTGCTTGGTGACTGGACATGAAGATGTAGAAACATTATAAAATTCTGACACCTAGAGTTCCTAAGAATAGGGAAGAAACTGGATAACTCAAAGTACTATTTCATAAATGAGATTCTTTAAGTGCTTTTCAATTGGTTTTATGTAGTATTGATTTGTAAATAAACTTAGACAAATGAAAGCTTAGATATTTGAGATGTGTTCCATGTTTTGCCATTCAGAGCATTACGCAACTATCAAATTCAAAATTTATGCAACCTAAGTTGAACATGATCCAGATTGGGGGAGGAGGAGAATTTAAGGTATCAATAGGGTTCTCTTCAAACCCACTTTCTTAGTTTAAATAAAAGCTGAAGTGTAGATAGTAATCTCTTGTTTCAGTACCATATGAAAGATTATCCTGGGCCACCCATATGAGAGGTGGGAATGAGGAATCCTGCTTTGCTTTAGAAACCAGTACAAAGGTGGGGAGAGAAGCAAATTGTAACTGCCATCTGCTGGAAAAACTAAAATCTGTCTCACAATGCACAAAAAAAAACAAAAAAAAAAAAGAGAGAGCATATCTTTTCTTTTTCTCACATATATTCTTAAAATTGAAGGTGCTGCAATATAATATATTATCATATTTGTTAATATTCACCACAAAGTCTCAAGTCTGTTTTTTAGGTTGTAGTATCCTTGAGGATCTAGTTTTGAATATGACTGCCACCATTGGGATGAGTTGATCCTGGTCACCAGTTGTGAACACTTGATTGCCTTCTTTACTAAAAGTAAAGCAAAATTCTCTAAGTTTTAATAACAGTTTGGTCTTGTCAGAGGTAGGTAAGGGGAAAGAAGTTCAGGACACAGGACTGCAAGTTCATCTGTCTGTTGCCAAGCAAAAAGTCTCCCTTCATCTCACCGTCTACAGTATATTTCTCTGCTTGGGTCATTTGTTTTCCTCTTGAGGTTTTGGGTAAACTTTTACCTGTATAAAACATCTCGAGGGGGTGGTGGGGACAGAGGGTCAAAATCATGATGTACTCAGTTTTTATAACTCTCCAGGGATAAGATTTACCTTTTCCTCTTGATTAGGAAAGTAGGTCTGTGGTCAACAGATATTTATAGAATATACACAGGGATATTCAAAATATTGGGTGTATGCTTGGTAGATAACAATGGCCATTATATATAAAATGGGCATTATATACCATTATAACAGAAGTAGACAAAATATCTTTTTTAGAAGAACACAACAGGAAGACTTAACAAATATATTTATTTTTTCTATTGTCAAAAAAACTTCCCCATAACCTTTGTCATTATGAATAATTTACATTTTGAAAAAGGAATTATACAGTTGTAATTCACAATGAACATACTAAAATATATGTTGTCCGATTCTAAAGTTTAATACTAAGACTCTCTCCCCACATATGAAAGGGTTTTTTTTTTCAAAGTTACAGTTTGGGGTAATGGAGTGAGATTTAGGAAATATGGTTACTGTACTAAAGATAATATTTTCAGAGCATATATCTGCTAGAAGAGAATTTTTAAAATTTATACAGTGATTTAAAAAGATAATATATAATTATGGGAGAAAAATTTACTAAAAAAGAATGCTAAAATTAGTATTTAATATCTCATTACTTCCAAAATTAGATAAGTAAATTAGAGTAAGATAATATATCTTAAGATTTTATAAATAATATTCAATTGAAAATAAAATTAAGTATCAATTTATTTAAGAAACAAAATATAAATGATGTAAGAGGTAAAAATACATGAAAAATTTTAAGTATAGTGAAAGTTAAATATTCTATTTTTAAAAAATACAGTGATTATTAAACAAATTTGCCAAAGAAGTAGATTAGCTGCAATTTGGTGTTTTAAAAATGATGTCCTTTTCATGTAGATATTTGGTATTTGCATACATCAATTTAAAAAGTTATGATAAACAAGATTAAGAAAATGATATTGTGCTTAAAGGAAATATAATCAAGAAGTTGTTTTATAATACACACTGTTTAATTGTGAAATTATCACTTTTAACAAAGACACAAGTATCAAATTTTGCAGTTAATAGAACTCCAACATTGTTCTGACATAAAGAAAACCAAACTTTCTTACAGTATAGTGAATACAAACAGGAACAAAAGAGGCATCAGCAATATAATAACATACACAGGGTTAAATAGTTCTTTTTCAAAGAAATATTGAACTAAAATATTCCTAAAGGTCACATGCCATCTCTTCAGCCTATTTAAGGCTTCTGAAATGCCACTCTGAAGTAAAATAACTACCTCTCCAGAAGAATCATTCCATTAGAGAGCCAACTAACATCAGTACAGAGATAAATGGGAGAAGAGAAAATTGATTTTACACTTGTGCTGTAAGTGTGGTCAAATGTTATAGGCCAGCACATCAAATAGGATTCCAAAGAATTGCTGTGCCTGAAAAGTAACAACATAAGAGGATGTGGTTAAATACAGCTTAATAATAGGTCTGATATGCTCGGTGGACAGTAAAATATTTATTTACTTTCCCTGCTTGTAATATGACACATTAATATATCATTTTTATTTTCGTTAATAAATTTATTTTTTTAGTGCTTCTCTCATACCTTTCATTCCAACTCATGCTATCACATGTACACAGGTGTGCAACCATGTAGCGGCCATGCTTTATATTTTGTTTGACTTAAAACATATGGATTGTGCCTAATAAAGATATTTTAAGTAAATTTTATTTCATATGATGCCAATTCCCTATGCAAATGTTATTCAGATTAAAATATTAAAAAATGTTCATCTAAACTATGGAAGTTCATTAGAATCACTGGAAACACAAAATGAAGGTTCACTTTTCAACTTTCTGTAGTTCCTATGCCATCTCAATGATGCTATAAGGGTCAGTTGGGACCCGCCATTTCTCTTCAGGTGTTTTCAACCTCACAGTGGTATAGAGTCAGGTATGATGAAAGTGATACAGCATATTCCTTCCTCACTGCACTAAAGAGTCTCAGTGGGTAAGCAGAAAGCCGGACAATGACATTTTAAAAAGCCCTTGGGTGCCCTTGGCAGCTTAACAAGAAAGTCATGGTTAATATTGTTTTCCTCTTATAGACAGGGCTTTTCAAGACCAAGGCAGCCTCTTTTCACCTATTGCTGAGCAAATGATCAATTCCAGTATAGACTGAAGAGTGAATGAATTTTCAACAAAGAAAGAAAAGGTGATTTGGGAAATTCAGTTCTTTCTTAAAGATGGTTACAAGAGAGCAGCCCTTGAAATCTACTCCATCTCTTCCCCTTGTTTTCCTTTATGCCTTATCCTTCCTGTGAATACAGATTTTATAATCGCACATCACCCATCACTACCTCAGTTTATTTCCTTTCATTCTTTCATGAGAGAGAAGAGAGATTTTAAGCTATGCATACCATCCATACACTATCCTAGAACATGGGCTGCTTTATGAAATTCAGCACTATTCTGGAGAGAAAGAAAATACTTTGCCCCAACTCCAAGTGTAATTTTGAGACGAATGGAGATAGAGTTGTATTCTGTACAGTATAATGATTCTGTATTTGTGTATATTGGTTAAAGATCACCATAATGTTTAGTTAACATTGTCTCCATACATTGTTACATTTATTTATTTATTTATTTATTTATTTATTTATTTATTTAGTGATGAGGACTTTTAAGATCTACTCCTTCTCCTCTCCTTTCCTCCCCTCTCCTCTCCCCCACTCCCCTTCCCTGCCTGGTTGGCAATAAGTGCTTAGAGTTAAGAGGCAGCCAGTCTCTTTGCCATGGTTTCTTTTTACTGGTGGTTTCTTTCATTTACAGTACCTAGTGACTCCTGGAGGTGTTCAAATGCACAACCTCTAAAGAAGTCAGTTGAAAAGCTACCACCACGGTAAAAAATATGCATAAAACTCAAATTTAAAAGTTCTCAAATTTAGATAATATTGAGTCCTGATTGTGAAAAGAGTTAGATCACTTATACCACTTTTATTTATCATCTCACTTAACAAATGTACAATGCACATTATTTTAGCTCTTTTATTGTCTATCATTATAGCTTTATATTATTTATTAAAACTCTTTCCAACAACTCCAGGTATTTCTTGATAATCATCTATGTGAGCTAACTTCCAAGCAAGTTTCTCCCTGACCCATATGCCCAACTCCTGCCAGCTATATTATTGCTTTTACAATTTCAGAATTGGTCACATCTATAGTTTTTTTTATTTTAATAATTGTAATTTTTTATAGATTGTTTATAGATTTAATTTGGAGGATTTAAAAATAATAAACATCATTAAGTGTAGGGAAATATTATTCACTGCAGAACCAATTACTGTAACTGACTCATCCAAAGAGGAAATGCAATCAGTCCTCCCAAGAAACCTCTGTCACTCTGCAGATACTGCTTTAATCTGTGTATTCAGCGACATTTTCGTTTCTTACATTATATCAATCAGGGCTCAAAATTAAGTAATATTTTAGGAGGTCGCATACTAGGCTGTGATTTGCTTCTACGCATGTTTGTTATTCCTAAAGTTTCTAACTTTCATTTAAGATATATAAGAAGATCGCCCCTACTTCATCACCTACACTACTTATCAAATAGGATTCATTTTATCCTTAATGATGTTGTGCTGACCGACTATTAATCATTGAGATCAACTGCTTTGCAGACTTTTGTTCAACTGCCTTTTTGAAACATATTTTTATTGCAATTCTGATTCAGTATCACTATTTTTTGGTGCCATTGTGTTCTTTTTAGTTGTTGTTGCTTTCGTTTTTGCTGAGATAGATTATCAAGTTTCCCCCTCCCCCCGCCCTTTCAAAAACAGGTAGGAAAGAAATAAATTTAATGGAGTCTCTTCATGACTAAAACTAACTTTATTTTTTATCTATTTGTTCATAGTTTGCTGTTAAAAGTCCTTCCAAAATGTTTTACTTCACAGCTTTGGAGATATTGCACTATTTTGTCTTCGCATTCTGTGAGCTGATGAGAAGTCTGATGTCAATCTAATTCACACTACCTTTTTGATGCGTTATTTCTGAACTCTGGAATTTTTTGAAATATCTTTATTTTAGTTATTCTAAAGTTTTTTGAGGAGAGTCTAGGTATGGGTCTTCTGTCATTTATTGCATTGGACACATGTGAAACTTTTTATATGGAAACTTGTGTCTCTATCTCTGAGAACTATCCCTTTATTATATCTTTCAGGGTAGGACAAGGATCTCCTGAAAAATATCTTCTTTATTATATCTCTTCTTGATATTTTTACTTGTACTCTCTTTCTAAGATACCTATTAGATGTGATAAAAAAAATTTAAATTTAACATCTTCTAAGTTTTTGTCTAGATTTAATACCCATTTATGATATGATCTCATGGCAAACTAAGATTAAAAAGAAACTTCCTCAATCTGATATATGGTATCTATGAAAAATGTATAGCCTGCGTCATTGGTGCTTAATGAAAGTCTGAATGCTTTCTCTTAAGTATCTGGAACAAAGCAAAGATATACTCTCTTACCAATTCTATTTAATATTGTGCTGGATTACCTGTCATGTGCATTAATGCAAGAAAAATAAATAAATGACATCCAGGTTAGAAAAGAAGAATTAAACTGTCTTTACTCATAGACGTTATGTTTGTCTATATAGAAAATCCTAAGAAATCTACAAAATTTCTAGAGCTAATAAGGAAGTTTAGCAAGGTTATAGGGTTAATATTAAAAAAATAATTGTATTCCTGTACATCGGCAATGAACAATTATTTAAAATTAAAATTTTAAAAATACAATTTTTACAGCAAAAAGTTATGAAATATTTAGGAATGGAATTTACTGAGTCTTTATACTGAAAATTAAAAATATTCCTAGCAATATTAAATAAAATCTTAATAAATTAAAAAATATCAAGTGTTCTTGAATCAGAGGTCTTACTATTTTTAAGCTATAAGTCCTCCTTAAATTTATCAATCAATTAAAAACAATTCCATTAAATTCCAGAAAGCTTTTTGTTTTTAATAGTTTTTGACAAGCTGATTCTAAAATTTATATGAAGATTCAAAGGTATTAAAATAGCTAACACCATTTACAAAAGAAGAACAAAGCTGGATTATTATGTTGATTCCAAGATTTATAAACTATAGTAATTAAGGTGGAAAGACAGATATACAGAAAACGGAATATTCAGAAAAAGACCCACAAATTTATGGTCAATTGATTTTTAACAAAAATTCAGAGGCCATTAAAAATTACAAGGCTGTTAGATAATATTTTTAAATTAATGGTCCTAGAGTGATTAAACACACACACATACACACACACATGCGCACACACACATGCGTACACACACATAGACACACACCTCAACACTAAACAATTCTTGCATCACACTACGTGCAAAAATTAACTTAAATTGTAAATTTAAAATGAGAACAAAAAAACCTAATTTTCTAGAAGGAAACAGGAGAAAATCTTTGTGACCTTGAGGTTAGGCAATATTTTCTTTAATAGAACACTTATATGTATGTGAAATCTATATAAAATGATAAAAAGAATTCATAAAATAATAAAATTAAAATCTTTTCTTCTTTAGAAGGTATTTAAAGAAATGCCAAATCACAGGATGGATAAAAATATTTGTAAAACCTATATCCAGTTATAACTGTTAATTACAGCTCAATAATGAGAAGATAAACAGCACAATAAAAATTGAGCAAAATATTGGACACTTTACTATAGAAGATGTGGCTGGCAAAGAAACACATTTGTCACTAGGGAAATGCAAATTAAATCCATAATGTGATACTAAAATACATTTACTGGAAGGGCTCATATGGAAAAATCTGAGCATACACAGCGTTAATGAGGATGTGCAGCAACTGGAACTCTTACAAATTGCTATTTGGAATGCAAAATACTACAGACACTTGGGAAGACAGATGGCCAATTTCTTATGAAGTTAAACATGCATTCATAATAGCCAGAATTTGGAAAGAAACCTAAATGTCAATCAATTGATGAATGGATAAACAAATTGTGGTATATCCATTAAATGGAATACTGCTTTGCAATATAAAGAAAAATGAACTGTGGATAAATACAGCATTACTGAATCTCAAAAGCATTATGTTAACTTCAAAGAGCCCTGCAAAAAAAGACTAGGTATCATATAATTCCATTCACAGAACATTCTAGAATAGGCGAACTTTAATGGTAACAAGCAGGTCCACAATTGCCAGGGTTGGGAATGGAAAGAGTATTAACTGCAAAGGACAAAAGGTAACATTTCAGTATTATAAGAATGCTCGATATCTCCATTGTATACATTTTTCAAGTTGTACACTTGAATTTGATATATTTTTATTAAATATTAAATTGTACACCTAAAATTGATATATTTTATTGTATATAAATTATACTTCCATGAAGTTGACACCCTCCCCAAAGAATATGAGCTTTCTTTTGGAACCAGTTAAGTTTGAGGTATCTGTCCGACATCCATGTGAAGTTTAGTATGAAACTACATACAGGAAAAACATCCAACCTTAAGTTTCTGACCTGTGAGTCATAACATATAAGCGATGAAGGTGGCCGTGGGTCACACAAGGGAGAATACTTAAAGTAAAAAGATAGAAGGTCAAAGACAGAAGCTCATATAATGTTCACATTTGGGGGATCTGACTGAACTGAATGGTTAGAGCTGATTTCTACCAAGTCAGTTAGTCAAATTAGCAATTATAGAGAGGTTAATGATTATTTCACTCTGTTAAAACACTAAAATACTAAAATTTGTTTGTATTGACCTATGACTGTAAATGCCCTTCAGGAGTTTATACTAAAGGACATGGATAACTACCTTGAAATTATGCCAATTACCCTTACGAATGAGGGTAAAGTTCCAGAGCAGATAAAATAATTAAGAATAAAAACTAAACAGACAATGAGCTCTTTTGCTCTCGAAGACTTAGTATAATTGTTAAAATTCAGCTAGTCCTTGTTCCTTACTTTCATAGTCTTTTTCCCTAACGATTCCTGGCAACTACCAAGGATAAAACATACTATATTTTAACTATTTTCCAAATTTCATTTATTTTATTTGCTTATGCCTCTTCAGTTGTCAAAATACATAAAAATTCAGTATTCTATATGCAAATTCAGCTGAAATTATGGTCTTTATTTTATATCTTTGTAAATGTTAAATAAGTCTACTTCAAATCATCATTCTTTTTGAACTCCAATTTCCGATTCCATTTAAATTTAGTAACTGAGACTATATAATGTTTTATTTATGATCTTTAATAGAATTTTCAATTCATTTACATTTTTCATTCAATTTAATTTTACAAGTAAATTTCTTGAAGCTCTGAACTAAGTCTTTTTTATATGGAAACTAATCACTTAGCATTTATATTCATTTTCTGCATTAATTTTCTAAATTTATTGAAAGTAAAAATTTGAAAAGTCTTTTTTTGTTGTTTTTAGCAGAATGTAACTTATGCATTATGTATAATTGTTTTCTACCATCCTAAAAAATAAATGCATTACCCGATCATACCAAGAAGTGACAGCAGCTTTACTAGAAAATCATACTGAGGGCCTCTTTTCTTCTGAAATGTGCTACTCTTTCTTAGTGTGCAGTATGGTGCATTTTATTGCATCGCTGTGTTTTTGGGTATCCCCTGTTTCTGAGTATATTCAGAAGGCTCTTTTGAAAGAGGAGCTCGCAAAACCCCAAGATGCCACACACACAGCTACTCTATAAGAAAGCGGCTCTAACAATTTGTTTCCTTCTCAAACTACTGTAAGTCGTGACGCAGGTGAAAATAATGCTGCAATTCTTACGATAGCTGATTGAAGGAGGGAAATGACGCACACGTGGGTTACCAATAGGCAACTGAGGGATGTCTGGAAGCTATGAGGAAGGGCATCAAATCTGCCAATAGGGGGTGCTGCATACCAGACAGTAGGCCACTGGTCCATAACGAGTTATTTATCTGTCAGTACAGGAAAATAGACCACCTGAGCTCAAGTTGTTGATTCATCCAACAAGTTACTTGTCCAGTTCTCTATGAAACCAGTTGCATATCCTCATGTTAGAAGAGGTAGGATCTAGTGTGACTGATGAAATGATTTCCTGTATGTATTTAGCGAATCCTCCCAAGAAATCTTCATTATCCAAAGTAAACTGTGAAAGTCTCTTCCTTAAAGCCCCAAGAAAGCTGACACATGGAAAGAATGATGAAAACAAAATGCACTAAACAAATAACAAAAACTAAAATATCAAAGTGGTATTGCTTGTAACCAGGTCCCTTGGCACAACAAAACTCTCAAAAAAGTATTTAAATACTGACATTTTTAGCTTATAGCTTCACGTGTTAAATCTGCTATTTTTCTAACTAGTAAATTCATCAAGTAGATAGAAAAAATTATTTAAATACTCCTTATGAGGTAAACTCTTATTCAATCTAGTCAGCATCAGAGAAAGTAATAGAAAATTTATATAGATTTATAGAACATGTGTCTAACGTCCCTAATTTTATATGATCTCCAATAGGAAATTTATATAGTATGTTATTCTGGAAAATAATGACACCAAAACTTCAGTAAAATGAGGTTAATTTTATCTCTTTTATTTTTTTAAGTCCAAAAGACAATGTTTCTCTAAGAAGTTTAGCGAATTAGGTAAAATATATATATTTTTTCTTATGGCTATACCCTTTAACAAGTAAAAAGAATCAGAAGAGTTCTAAATCCTAGAATGTGTCAAAATCAACAATTCTGAAAAGGAATAGAATGATGTAATCAGAATTAGGAAATTTGTGACACTGAAACAGCAAGATAAGTTTTGCAGCATTCAGATCTAAATTTAATATTTTTGTTATCGGCTTATAATGCAAGGATTGGCAGGTGCATTTTATTTGAAACTCATTATACCCTAAGTATTTAGCATGTACCCTTGTTAAAGGCTGAATTATGTCTCAATAAAAATTCATATGTTCAGGTCCTAACCACCCAGTAACACATAGGTAATCATATTTGTAGACAGGCTATTTAAAGAGATGATAAAATTAAAATGAAGTCTTTATGGTGGGATCTAATCCAATATGACTAGTATCTTTATAAGAAGAGGAAATTTGGATGCTCACACAGAGTAAAGCTGATGTAAAGACACAGGGGTATAATAGCCGTCTACAAGCCAAAGAGAGGCCTGGAACAAATCCTTCTTTCATGGATCCAGAAGGACAAACACTGCCAACACCTTGATCTTGGGCTTCTGTCTCCATAACTGTGAAGGAAAATAAACGTCTGTTATTTAAGCCAGCCAGTCTGTGGTACTTTGTTATGGCAGCCCTAGCTAAGAGTAATGCTTTTGTTAAAATAAGCTACGCATATAAACATAGAAATGATGTGGGGGCATTTTATACTGAAAAAGATTAGTATCCAGTTTGATTTGACTTTTTAGAGAAAACTATGTTCTCAACCATAATACTTGAATGCTATTTGCAAAAAGGATTAACATTTAACTGCACAAAATAGTTAATTATGATGTGAAGAACATTCTTGTTAAGTTTATAACAACTTAAAAGTTCACACAGCTCTTATTAGTTTACATTTGAATTATGAGATGTTATACTTGAAGTCCTCTCATCAGTGTTGCTAATTCACAACACTGAATAAAAGAGAATGTTATAAATGAGTAAAGTATTGTCAGTTTCAAATAGCATTTTAATGCATATAGATTCGTCTATTGAATTTTGAAGGATTTTTATACTGTACTATCTTTATGCAGTAAACAAAATTAAATTTATCAGAAAAAAGTAAAAAAAAACCCTTGTATTAGATTTAAAAATTAATGTTTTTTAACTGATGAGATATGATAGAGCAGAGTTTGGCAAATTTTTTATGTAAAGGACCAGATAGTAAATATGTTAGGTTTTGCAGACCAGAGTCTCTTTTGTAACTACTTAACTCTGAAAGCAGCTATTATTATTATATAAATGGTGGTATTGCTGTGTGCCAATAACTTTTATTTACAAAAATAGATGGTGGCAATATTCTACTTGTAAGATGTAGTTTGCCAACCCTATAATAGAGGACTAAAGGTATACAAAAACCCCAGCTTTTTCTAGTTGAATTCATTTTGGGAGAGTTTCTTTTTTCTTCTTCTTTTTTCTTTAAGTTGGAATTTTCTTTTCCTGATATTAAATGATCAGAATTTCTTCCTTCTAACTATATGATAAAACAAAAAACAACAAAACAGACTTCATTGGAATCCCTCTTTCGTGAACTAAATTTATAACACTTTGTCTTAGACTTAGGGAAGTAGGAAATATCATTTCATTGTTTTAAAGAATTAGTGTGCAACTTCTTAGGACATTTTTTATATGATTTTACATAATGACTGTATTTACTCAGAAGGAAGGTTATTTAACAAGACTAACAACATGACATGTTTGGGTAACATTTACTGTTTAGTTACTGGTCACTAAAGACTCCATGTAGCTTTGTGTAATATGCCAACAGTACATGTCTAAGAGTCGAAAGCAAAGTGCTATTTTTCCCTTAAATGTTAGTTTTCATGTGTAAAGTTTGAAGAGGTATACTATCACATAGACTACCAGCAAATTTCATTAGTTTTTATTAGATATCTCTGTTTTCTTTATTGATGATGAAAGCAGAAAATACTAAATTGGATATTTTTACAATCTTCTTGCCCTGCTAGAATGCAGGACAGTGAAATATGGACAAAGGCCTTTACTTGCAGTGCTGACCAAGAGTGTAAGAGAACTTCTTCAGGTAACTGGTGGGTCAGGGAGAAACAGTTAGAAAAGAGAGGAGCAGCTGCACTAGAGAATGGGAATTTGGGGAAAAAAAATGTTTTAAAAAGATTTGTAGGAAGTTATCTTTTTATGTGATGTAATCCCCTTTCTGTGTCTCTAAGGGAAAAAAAATCTCAAAAAGCTCTATCTCTTGTCTGCTTGTGGAGGAGTCCAAATTCTCTTTTCATGTCGGAAAAAAACAACATTTTGAATTTGATATTATCTTGAAAACAGTGCAGCTCAGTTCTTCTTTTATCTTTGGATTTTTTAGTGGTGATGATTTAATGAACGCAAGTATCTCTAAATCCTAAATCTCAAGGATCTTAGAGACTTGTTTTATGCAAATTACTGCTATAATAGGCAAAACTACCAGTGATCAAAGGGTACATATGTTAAGAAAAGATCCATGTCCTATTTTTCCCTCCCAGAGCAAGTTGTTAGCTGCACTCCGCATAAGCTGAGGTAGGAAAATACCTGGGAACAGATCTTGAGTGTCCTTTTTTTGCTTCAGTATGACAGAAAGGTCTTTATCTAAGGGGAAAAATATATAAGGGGACTTTTCCTTTGACTTCACAAGACCAGACTCTTCTAGTGGTTTTCAAAGCTCTAATTTGCAAACAATGTTAGCAGTCTCCTAGAAAGAAGGACCTAACAATCCCTCCAGCCAGTCATCCACACTTAGGGGTGCTAGATGGTCCTGGCTAAGGTTGAGGGGCAGGGAAGGGCAATATGATATTTGACCTAAAATTAGCAGTGGCCTGGCACTTGGTCAAAAGGGGCAAAAGGGAGATATTGTAACCTGCTCTCACCCAGCTCTTGTAGAAAGTTGCAATATTTTTTGAGTGAAAAAACTTGGTTACCAGGAGCTGTGATATTTGAAACTCAGGTTTGCTTTGGCAAGCTCATCCATCCTCAGACTTCAGTGGCAGCTTTAATTGAAGTCAGTGAACAAGTTCACTGTTAAAATACAGTTCTCAGAAATGCAAATGCCTTAGAAGAAAAAAGGAAAGAGAGAATATCGATTATTCTTTTTTATGTATACCATTAATGACTATTTTTACAAAGATGAGGGTAGAGAATTTTCTTGTAGTCTAGTCTAACTTCGCAATGAATTTCAAAAGAAGTGCTTCTGATTCTTCACCTACATGGTAGTACCATAATTATTTTTGCAGAAGGATGGTATTTGACATGAGTTTAATAAATACATTTTTCTGTGGATTTGTTCTATCAGGTAAGATAGACTGACAATGCTGTCAGTGAAGTCAGCCACCTGAATGGTTGCTTTAATTGTCTATAAAGGTACGAACTTATTTTAAACCTATTTACCTTGAAACAGCTCAATGCTTTTCAATATCACATAAAATATTCTAAAATAGATTAATCCTGTGTGTGCTCATGTTGGCTCAAAGGACATGTACCTTTTAAAGATCTGGAAAACAGTTTGTTACAGGAGACATTTGTAACAAAATCAGTTCTCATGGAACAGGAACATGCAGTTTCATGGTGCATGGGTTTCAATGGCCCAGGTAAATAGAGGGAAATTTGGCAAGGTTGGAAGAGAGAAGAAAGATTTATCCTTAAGTAGGAAAGATAACTGTGTCTCCAATATACAGAAGGGGAAGTATTAGAGTAGTTCTGGTAGCCTGCCTTTTCTTGAAATGAGGCTTTTTAAGGAGAAACCATTAATAATTAAGGGGTAATTTGGGGACATTAATGCATGGTTTTCAGAAAAATAGGTTCAAAAGCCACATACTTATATCCAGAAATGCTGAAGGAGACCTTACAAAAATGGTTTACTCTACAAAACACAGGAAGTACATCAAGAATCTGTTACACTAAATAATATAAATAGCATGTGTGTAATGAAATAAAACTTCTAAGTAAAGGTTAAAGTTCCTGTAATTTTCTGGTTGTTTGAAAATTCTAAATGAATTCTGGTATCTAGAAACACATTCTGTAAATAAATTATGAAATCCCCTTGTAGTCATTTTGCTACGGTATTAGTATGACATTTGTCACTAATATGATGCAAATACATTGTTTATACACTTAGAACGTCAGTAAATTTGATATGACATTAAAATATGTAGCTGAATGCCTCTGGTGTCAGTTCTGACTCATTTAAACACTGTCTTTGAATAAATAAATAGCTGAGCTGATGGCACCTTTTAATTTTTTTCCTCCTACTTGATTTTAATAGATTATTGCCTCTCTCAGTGCTATTTGAAATGTTTTTCTTATTCATTTACAACATAAATTAACATGTCATTTTTTTCATGAATTTTTGAAAGCAGATAGGATAGTGACAATACTTATACAGTGTGCACCTGTATACACATTTTAAGACTTTAAATGAGTCATTTGAAGAAGAATAGAACTATATGAGCATCTGTCATTGCTATGAAATTATCATAGCTAAAATTGCAATGTCACCATTAGAAAATGAAACAGTGCCAGAGTTGTGGTAAAATAAAAGTCAATTCTGGAAATAGAAACTGCTGGCTGTTATTTACTTTGCATATTCTGAGGTTACCAATTGACCTTGAGAAAAAATGTTTTCGTGACTATTGATCAACACAATTCTCAATAACCTTTTCACATTTACAAAATGCATTGACTCTTTTTGATTTTGGTACCTGAATAAATTAAAGATAATAAAGGAAAAAGGAAATATAGTTTTTTAACTGTTGAATAGAAACAAACCTTTTATTTGTAAATAATATGAAGATTATGCTCTGTATGTTAATATTACATACCTTAACATTGGTTTCAATGTTTTCAAAAATATATTCAATTCATTTTATCTTGCTTTTAATATTTGTGAATTCAATTATACTATATTTTTATTGGTGACTATTTTAATTGAATAAACTAAAGCTTTAATGTTTGTATGTTCTTTCTCTTCAATGATCCCTTTGTTATTATTATGAAGCATCCTAATTCCCTCAGCATTCACATAGTCTGTGTTTTCTATGATTTAGCTTCTGTTCATTCTACTCAAGGTATTTCAATAACCAGGACACCTGGACAGCTGTACCTAATGATCCTTTCTCCAGAAATGGACTTTATTTCCAGTTCTAGATGGCAAGACTTACCCAACCCAACCAAACAGCTTAATTAAACTAAATCTGCAGAGGTGTTTCTATGGTGCTTCTCTACAGAATAGTGTCATGCCAGCCTTCTCTGACTTGGTAACTCCCCCATTCTTTTAAGCGGGTTTAAAAAATATATCTTTCTAATTGTTCCCTGTGTATGGTTGTTCTGAAACGAGTTAGTCTGAGATTTAAAAGCCAAATATTACTTTAATCAGAAAAAAATTAATATTATCTTTTACTAGAGCTCTCATTTTGATTTTTTATTTATTTCTTAGGAATATGTCCAATCTTTATATTAGAGCTTTGTTATTTATTCCCGTATCTTTTATCTTCTCCTGTATCATTTTAATTTCTTTGACTTTTTCTCTGAATTTTGAGAGAATTTCTAAATTTTTCCTACTTTGCTAGGATGATTTCCTGGAAGTCAACTCTCCTTTTCCTGACAGTAGTCGAAAACATTCATTTAATTTTTTTTAATTTTTAATTTTTGTTGTCATTTTAAATTTTATTTTTCTTATTGCCCTTACATTAATTTTGGTTTTTTAAAATTTTAACTGTTTTCCCCTTTTGGATATTTGCCTCTGTTTCAAATAGCCATGTCTTCAAGTCAATTCTTGTGATTATAAACAGTTTCTAAATATTTTTGCTTTTATAATTTATTGTATTTAGAGAAAAGTTATTTCTCTTAGTGTTCACTAAAGAGGTCCAATCCTCTTTGATTTGCAATCTTATTTTATAAACTTTATATTTAACTTTCTAATTTCTCCTTCTTACTCATAAACTCTTAACAATAGATAATAAATGGCTACATAACCCTTGGTTTTACATTTTGTTCAATTGGATACTTTTCAAATATACTCAGTTGCACAGATTAAGGTTAGTTTGGTGTCCACAATGCTCATATTAGTGTGAAATGGTATCTCATTGTGGTTTTGATTTGCATTTCCCTAATAGCTAGTGATGTTGAGCATCTTTTCATATGTTTGTTGACCATTTTTATGTTTTCTTGGGAGAAGTGTCTGTTCAGGTCCTCTGCCCATTTTTAATTGGATTGGGGGGGGGTTGTTTGTTTGTTTGTTTGTTATTATTGAGTTGTATGAGTTCTTTGTATATTTTGGATATTAGGCCCTTATAGGAGGCATTGCTTGCAAATATATTTTCCCATGCAGATGGTTGTCTCTTTACCTTGTTACAGTTTCTTTTGCTATGCAGAAGATTTTTAGTTTGATGTGTCCCATTCATTTATTCTTACTTTTATTTCTCTTGCCTTTGAATGACCACTCTAATTTTTATCTGACCAAAACACTATACTTTTAAGAATGAACTTAAATATTTTTAAAGATTTTAAAAATTAAAAAAAAATTAAAATAATAAAAAATAAAAATGGTCTCATGGACATATCGTAATATATATGTTTCTAACCTAACATTTTATTTCTTGTATTTTTCTCTAGCAACAAAAAATAAGTGGATTAGAATCATAATATTTAAAATTTTCTATAAATGTTCTCCTTTTTTTTTTTTTTTATAAATTGCTGTAAGCCACAGGACAGAAACCTTATTTTAGTATGACCTGAAACAAGTCACAGAGAAAGCAAAAGAAGAGCTGGGTTTATAAACTATTCAGTCATATTTGCATGAAGAATTGGTATAAACTTCAGATAGAATTTCAAACCTGATAAAGCTTATCTAAGCAAAGAAGCTAGATGCTTAAGTGGTGTTCATTACTAAGGACAACACATTATGTAAAATAAAGAGGAAAATAACTTTTAGTTGTCACTATTATAGATGGTTATTTTTCAATTTATATAAAATGTTAATAAGCATATCAAAATGGCTATCTTTTTGTGCCACTCTATCTGGTAAACTCTGAATGAATTGAAAGCAATTATAAGGGATAGATTTATCTCCTTGTAAAGTCAAAGTCATAGATATGTTCTTTTATGTTGGGTTGAAAAATGAATCCGTGCGTAACTGTTTAATTTTAAAATATTGAATGATGCAACAGATGTTGGCAAATTCACATCACAAGTGTTATTCTCTTATAATACTTTTAAAGGCTTTGGATGCATATTTCAAATGAATAGATGTCCAAGTATAACTTGCTAATAGAGAATATATCAATTCAAGCAGCAGCATTAAATAATATGATTGATGAAATAGTAGTGTGTCTTACAAGAAAACTGTTAGCCTTTTTAGCATCTAAAGTGTATATTTTGAGATATGAATATATTCAAGCAATAGGTATCCAGGTTCTGTAAACTAAAACTTAGTGTGACTCTTGAGCCAGTATTTAAACTACTTTCATCATTCTACATGATGTATAAATTGGGATTTATTTTAAATGACACATGCAATTACACTTATCTAGATTTGATTAAGTAGTAAAGAAGTTAGCTACTCTCAACTTTCTAATGGGAAAGTTCTGAAAATATTTGTTTTTAGTGAAAGAGATTAAAAGGGAAAGATTCCAAGGAATTATTTCAGGGGTTCTCATGGTCTACAATGGTGATAAGCTTCTAGGAGAAATTCTATGTGACTTTCACTCTTTTGCCTTTATCCAGGGCCATATCTCAAAGGCCTGTAGTAAGTCTCATGTGAAAGAAGAATTCAGTCATTCAGATATTACTTATATGATAATCTTGAAGATAAAGAATACAGCCAAAAATATGCAATTATTTTTTAAATGTCAAAATTAAACTTGACATGTAATTTATTATTGAGCCAGAGCCACTTGCCCATCATGTATAAGTTTCCAAATGATTGTAAACAATTCTATATTGTTTATTGTTTGAATGTATGATATACAGTTCAGACATGTTCTTAATAAAACATTAGAAGCTGTCTACAGAGACGATATTCTTAGAGGCAGGCAAACCAGCAATAACAAGAAGAGATATCTGAAGTGAAACAAGACAAAAGTGTTAAAGAACAGAGAGAAAAACAAGGCCATATTGGAACAATAAAATCACCCTTTTCCCCCAACCCTATTGGCTATTTTAGCGTGGATCTTATTTCTCTTATTGATATCTTTACTGATAGATCCCCTTCTTACACTTACACTATCTTAAATAGCCATTGAGATTAGCTTTTCCGAGGTTAAAAGTCTCTCCCTTTTCCTCTCCCACACCTTCCACTTGCTATTCTACAGCTATCGCTTATAACAGGAATTAATCTCTTCCCTATTTTTTTTGCTCTTTGCCTCCTCCTTAAGGATTTCACCTATTTCTTCTGGCTTCAGCTATTGCCATATTGATGATATCCTTAAATAGGAAGGGTAGGTAGTGATTGAAGAGAAACGAATGGACATAAATCTATCTAAAGGTTTTCATCAAAGGAAATCAGGCAACCAGTATTTGATTTGTTCTGCTGTTGAGATTGGTGTGGAATGAGAATCAAGGTTTTCTGTTTTCTGTTGTTTGCTTTTTAGGGCGGGGGGGATGGGTTAAAGCGAAAAAGACTCTACATTTTTAAGTAGCTTGCCATAAAATAAAGCAAATAGAATAATATCAAAATATTGAAGCATGTGAAATGAAAAGTTTAAGTGGAGAAATGTACTGATATTTTCCATTTAAAGCTCAAAATTTGTTTTCCTTGTACCTTATAATAATATCTAAATGTCATTAAAAATATTCCTCACATGGAGATTTTTAAAGGGACTTTTCCTTAAAGTCAAAGTATTCAATTTATGCTATTTTAATTTGCTTATTATAAGTAGTTGTTAGCTTAGGATTCACTTTCCATCTTTTTAAAGAATGAAAAAATATTAATATGTAATCTGGAAAGCTTTGAACAAAGCTGAATTCCTCTAATGTAGGTGGTACTATGCCCTAAGACTATGAGTCATATAATTTTTATTGAGAAAAATAATAAAGCAGGTGTGAGGAGGGAATATGATATTCTTCATGTTTTTCATAATTTATTACATAGTTATTACATAATTATTACATGTAAGAGAAATTGTCACTAGAACAGAAGAAATGAATGATACCTCCCTTCCTTATTTTTCTGTATCTTTTGGTAGAGAGTGAGGATTTTATTTCTTTAGGATAATAAATATAATAAGCTTCTTTTATGATTTGCTATGCTCCTTCATTTTGAATTAATTCTTTTGCTGGCAATTCCTGTGACACTAAAGTCACAGCCCAAAAAAATGAGACATAATTTTCTATAGCACTCCAAAATAGAATAGCATACTATTAAATAAAAAATTCACAAGAAGTTTTAAGAAACCATAGACTGTCCTTTGGCATTATATCTTTCTCGACCATGAGATGGTGGCTAAGATAGCAGGCATCACTCAGAAAGGAAAAAGAGGGGCAAGGGGTGAAACATGCCAAGTATTCATCATTGTTTTTAAAGATGCTGTCTTAGACACTCCAATGCTTACATATCACTGGTCAGAATCCGTCATGTGGTCACCCTTATCTGCAAGGAGGTGGAGTCTTTAGCTATACACATGTCTACATGTAAGGGAAAAAGAGCTATTAGGTAGACAACTAGCAGTCTGCTCAACAACCCTGACCACTTATATTTGGGCCATATTTGCATGCGTTTTACTATTCATGTATTCCAAGGTAGATATTGTTAAAATTCTCATCTGACAGATGAGGAAATGGAAGTTTAGATGGGCTAAGTAACTCACCTGTAGTCACGTAAGGAGCAGGAAGTAGAACGAGGAATTAAATTATTTCTATTTGGCACAGTTGCCACCCTTAATCGCTATCCTTCATTGCTTCTGGGCTGGTCTCCTGGTCTCTTGTTGACTTTATTTCAGGGAGCCAGTACTGGGTTCCAAAGATGAACTAGCTCCTCTGAAAGACATACAGAAAACCTGGGCCGATGTACAGATCCTGTAACCGTTTAAAAATTCATAGGTCCGAGATGTCTGCATCTGATTCGAATCTGATTGTTTTGCTATTTCTTGATTGATTAGGGAGACATGGCATGAAGGCTTAGCCTGATGCTATGAAAGACATTTAAAGATAGAAAAAAACCTCTTTCCATGAAGTGAAATTTTACAGATTATGTTTCTGATAGTTGAGGCATTTTACGAATCTGCTTAGCTTCTTTGTTAAAAGAAAAAAAAAAAACATTGGATCAATTGGTAGATAATTGGAGTAGCAGATAATGTTTATAGGTTAACCTCAGACTTGTTCCCAATTCCCTTCTTCCCTCCTTGCTAATACAATAGAGGCTAGAAAAGCTATATACTTTCTCTTAGAGTCTCTTTTCACATTACGAATGGCTAGGTGGTACAGTTCTCATTAATGGTATGTTAAAAAAAAATTTCTTGGGGATGTTTCTAGGAAATCTTTCACTTTCTTGTTAAAGGAGATAGACATAGCAGACACTTTCTTCCTTCTGCCTTCCTGGATTTAGACCTGATGACTGGAGCTATAGCAGCCATTTTGCAACCATAGATACTTCGAGATACTGGCTTTGGTACCATTGAGTTGATGAATCAATGCCGACTTCCAGATTTCTTATTTTTTTTATCTACTCTTAATTATGTTATCATTTACTTCACCCAAAGTTAATTCTAATATAATTAGTCATTGCCTTATACAAAGGACACAATAGTTAGTGGATTGATTTATTTCAAAAATAAACACAAAGTTTGGGTGTATTGTCTCAGTACAGAGATGTAAAAAATCCTGTAAGCATTTTTGGAACCAGAAAATAAATAAATTACATATTGTATTTAGATAGCCACAAGAGTATTAAAAATATGGCCCACTGCCAAATGTTTGTTTGTTCAATAGGATTTTCCCCTAGAAACAAAACAAACATAAAATACTAACAAAACCTGATTGCCTTCATAGCATGTAACCAGCATTGGGTGTCTGAAATTGGATAAAGTAGTTGTCTAAGTCAGTTCAGGCCGCTATAATAAAATACCACAGACTGGGTGGTTTAACAGAAATTTACTTCTTACAGTTCTGGAGATTGGCCAAGATGAAAGTGCTGGCCAATTCAGTTCCTGGTGAGAGCTCTCTTCCTAGCTTGCAGATAGCCTTTTTGCTGTATGCTCCACAACAGAGCGAGAAGGAGAGAAAGAGAAGGAGAGAAAGAGAAACAGAGAGAAAAAGAAACAGAGAGAGAGTTCTGGTACCTTTCTCTTTCCATCATGAGGCCTCTACTCATCAGATGACATCATCTAAACCTAATTAGTTCCCAAAGCCCTCACATCCAAATGCCATCACATTAGGGTTTCAGTATATGAATTTGGTGAGGAAACAAACATTCAGTTCATGGCACCAATCTTTCAATAAATAAAGCATGAACAAGAGGTTCTCAGCTCAACTGTTTCGTAAAAAAGTCCAGTTTACTCTCTTTTCATGGGAGGCCTAAGGTTATTGATCCATCATGATGCTTTTCCCCATCTATTTTCAATCTGGGCTACACAGGTAACAGTATTTTCAATACAGCTTTCTCCAACTCAAAATTTCTTTTGTTCATGGAAAAAAATATATAAGCAGAAAGCAAGGAATATACTGTAATATGTGTTTATTTGTTTTCTCACCAGAACAATCTTTTAGTTCTTTCTTTGTTTAAATGTTTTTGAGAACCTTGGTCATATCTGAATTTCTTTTCAACTCTAAAATTATGATAAACATAAATAAGTGGATGTACTTTTTTATTTAAAACATGATTGGTTCATTTACACTGTTTGTTCTCATTTTCTATCTTATCTAGTTAATGAGAATTGTGACTGAGAATCTAGTATTTATAAATTAAATTGAGAATTTAAACTGTACATTGAGCTAGATAAGAGAATCATGAAATTCAAAATAAAGGCAGAAGGTATGGTACAGATAGTGAATGTGATGATATTTAAGAGACAGATGTAGAAAGGATCTCCCTCACCCTCAATACACACATCATTAAACTGACTAGATAAAGAGCCAGAAGAGTCATATAATAAAAGAGAGTTTTATTTTTAATTGTATAATATGATTGTCTATATTCTCTATACTGTGAATTAGGTCTCTATGGTTTATTTCCTATTCTTTACTAGTTATATACTGAAAAACTATCACTCTTCCCTGTTCTTCATCCCTGGTAGTCACCATTTTACTCTCTATTCTTAATAGGTTAATTTTTTTTTTTTAGATTCCATATATAAGTAATATAAGATAGTACTTGTCTTTCTCTGTCTGACTTGCCTTGCTTTACATAATGTGGTCGAGGTCCATCCATGTTGTTGCAAGTAGGCGAATATCCTCTTTCTCATGGCTGAATTATTTTCCACTGCATATATGTGCCACATCTGTTTTATCCATTCATCTTTTGATGGGCATTTGGGTTGTGTCCATATCTCAGTTCTTGTTAATGATGCTGTGATATATGGGAGTGCATATATCTCATTGAAATCCTCGTTGCATTTACTCTAGGTAGATTTACAAAAAATAGAATTGCTGGATCGTATGGTAGATCTATTTTGAAGTTTTTGAAGAACCTCCATATTATTTTCCATACTGGTCGGAACAATTTACTTTTCCACCAACGGTGTATGAGTTCCCTTTGTGGTAGAGCTGTTTAAGGAGAAAGGCCCACAATATAAAATCCTGCTTTGTGTTTATAAAAGATACATACTAGAGAATGCTAACTAATGTTTTCATTAGAAGAACATTGTTTAACATAACTAGGGGCAGAGTAAATAGAAGAGTAAATGTAGAACTATTAGCTAGAGAGATACATAGATATGGAGAAATTATATAATTTAAAATTTTTAAATGTTATAAGCAAAACTATGCTGACAAAAAAAAGTTAATAAAGAGGCATTGAAAATGCAAAAGGAATGGGAATAATGAATGGAAAATACTTGAGAGGCTGTGTGCTGTGTGTATAGGTAGGTTGGGGGAAGGGGCTGCAGAAAGAATTTTGAATGCACTGATATTTGATGGTTGAAAAGCTGATTATATCCTGCATGCAATAGGGAAATGAGCAGTTTAAATTAAAAGATCGAATACATTTTATTTATTTTTATAAATTTGTTAGCTAATAGTGGGGAAAATGAATTAGAGAAGGTAAGACTTGAGACAGGAACAACTGTGGCAAATAAGTCCAAGAGAGATGAACAGAGGGAATAAGAGTAGAAACATTAACTCAGGAAGATCAGTAGGATTTAGTAATACACTGGAAGTTGGGAAGGAGAAGGCAAAGTAGAAGAAGATTTGAGAAGGATGTAAAGTCCCTAATTTGGGCACCTGGTGAGAGCGTGATAAATTCAACTAGGAAAAGTTTGAAGTGTGAATTCCAGTTCAGATAGTCTTAGTTTTCACGGCCTTTGGAATATCCAAGTGGAGAAATAGCATTTCGATGGTTGAAAAAGTGGGAAGGAAAGTAGATGGACAGCAAAGCCTGGCACAGGGCTACGTGAGGCTTTTGTAATACAGAAACTAGCTGAAGTGCGGCAGTAGAGGTGTTGCTAGGTGAGAATAGGTAAAGAGTGAAGATGAGGGCCTTCCATGGACTTGGAGGCACACTAGCATTTAGAGGCAAATGGCAAAAGGAAATCAGTCAAAAGAGTAAAATAATATGCTGAAGGAGGAAATTGAACCAGTGCGAATAGAATCACAAAAAACATCCAATAAATTGTGTTCATGCTGGAGCAAGATCAAGTTATATAATTTAAAAGTATGTATTGTATTTGCCACTGGAAGGCCATTTGTGATTTGAAGTAAAGACTTTTTAGTTGAATGATGAAGGAAAATATCAGATTATAGACAGCTAAGTTATTAACAGCAGTTGAGGAAGTGCAGACAGAGTGCAAACTACTCTTTCAAGGAGAACACAGGAACCAAAGAGGAGTTACTTTCTTCTTGCCTAAAGTCATTTTGCAGGAGTTTTTGATATCCCCAAAAGCCCAGTAAAGTAACACATGTTTCAATATCAGTGTCAATAATATTGTGCTTTCCTGTTAGGATCCATCTTTCAAAAATTATTGATATATGAAATTACAGATGTTCATGTAGTAATGATTATCTAATTAAATGAGGAAATGGGCCAAAATCCTTTAAATACTATGTCTTAAGGCACAATCTAGTTTGTTAGTGATAGGTATTTGTTATTTTCTTCAGGGCTTTCTTTGTAGCCTTATAATCTGCTCATCCTGAACAAGATTGAATATTTTAATAAAGTCTTGACTAGTGCTAAGTACATTGTGATGATAACATTTAAAAAATATCAATTTTAGCATGGAGAATGATGAGTGTCCTGTAATACTTGTTTTCATCAGTATCTTATTTTTGTTATTGCTCATTTGCATTTGCATCTTATTATTTCTACCTATATAGTGACTGTTTTAGTTTAATTTTTTTTACTGGTTTATAAGTTGAGTTTTATTCTCAGCCAAGAATAAAAACTTGAAAATCTTTTCTTCCAACAGATAACTTTGAATACTCCTGTTGGAGATTTCATTCTTGGTTGTGAACCTAATTCTTCCCAACTAAATATATCTTGAAATATTTGATACTTGTATTAGAGTACTTTTAAATACCAGAAGTTCATCATAGTCAAAATATTATGTTCCTCCTCTTTTAGAAGTATTATTTGTATTCATTTTATATTACTCGACAACTGGTGATGTGTTTAAATGAGGTGGAATCAGTTAAGGCTATTTCCCTGTGATTTTTACCTATTGAATTTTTTTGGCCATGGCACATATATACTATGTATATATGTATGTATATGTGTGTACATATATATATATATACACAATATATATATATGTACACACACACATATATATGTATATATATATACACACACATATATGTGTATGTGTATATGAACTAACAATTACGTCTAAAAATTCCATCAATTATATATGAAATATATACTGTATGTGAAAATGCAGATATTTATATGTGGCAAAAAGTATGTAGTTAAATATCAATAGTATAAGAATAATAGTATAAGAAAATATCTTATACACACTTAATTAAAATGTAAATAGAAGACAAAAGACCCAAGAGATCAATTTATTCTATCATGTCTTCCTGTATAAAATAAGCCATAAAATAATGCCATTTCAATGCTAAAGTCCTTTGATCTTGGCTGACTATTAATATCAAACATGAAAAATTTGAGCAGGAATAAAACATGGTTAATTTCAAAGTGGTGTGTGTGTGTGTGTGTGTGTGTGTGTGTGTGTTGTGTGTGTGTGATCCAGGTAGAGGTGAAATGACTCTAGAAGCTGTTTTGCTCAGGTAGGTGTGCCTGTTTTGAAAGTTGACTCTGAGCAACCTTTGAGAGTATATGAAGCCACATCATAAGCTGACCCTAGAGACAGGGTTTTGTGGAGGTGAGGCAGGAAATTAGTTAGACCACTATCATTCCTACTGAAATCTTTCCAGCTGAGAATTTATTTCTGTTACTATTAAAATTCTCCATAGGCTTTCATTAGTAGAAAGAATTTTACAGTTCAAAAGCATTTGAAAGCCATAGGTACAACCTCTTATTTTTCCCTTCACTGATAGATATTAAGTGACCTCTTCAAGGTCACACGAGTGAGTTACAGAGCCACAATAGAGACCTCAAATACATATTTCATTCCTGGAAGTTCTCAGTATTAGAAAGAACTTTCCCGTGTTAGCTAAACCCTGACTTCCACAGCATCAATCTATCAAACTTCACCTTTTTCTTTAAGGTCATAAAGTATAAATCCAAACCATTTTCCACATAGTGGTTTGGGTTGCTCATTTATATGAATGTAGAAATGTGTTGATGAGTTGGTATTCTTCTAATTTTCTGCCCAGGCTTTCAGTTTAGGAGGTGCAAGAGATGAGAAACTCCACTAGAGAGGGCTGCGTGAGAAGTGGTATCTTCATGTAGAGCCTAGGTGCAAATGCGAGATGATTCTAGATGAGGATGTAATAATGATAGAGAGGAGAGGTAACACTTTTTGCAGACTGTGTTCTCTGTCTGTATTTACTCATTTAAGCTTCACAGTACCCTATGAGTGAGTACTATTATTTTCTCAATTTATAGATGAAAAATCAAGTTTCCCAAACTCACAGAGCTAGTAAATAACAGAGCATAGATTTGAAAACAGAAAGACTCATTTCAGACACAAACTTTTAAACCATTATCTGTCCTGCTACTCTGGAGATAGAATGTTCTGAGCAGAGATTATGAAGAAAATGTGTTTATATAATAGTAGGAGATTCTAGAGAGCACTGGACAGGGACGAAGGTGGAAGGAGCAATGGGAAAAGGCAAGGAAGTGCCCAAGTGGTAGGATGGTGATTAGGGTTGTAAAGTTCGGAGTCACCTTGCTCTGGAGAGAACCTGTGGTTAGAGCTCTGCTGCTTGTGTGGAGCGGGGAGAAAATGAGCACACTGTTCTCACTAGTGTCTCCTGCGTTATATCATACATCTTTCTTGGCAATGAAATGTAGTTTGCAGATATTTCCCTATGGAAATTGTCTCTGAGCAATGGTTTTATCATTTGGATCATGGACCCTTGTTGATAATATGGTAGCAGTTTTCAGTTTTCTCTCCAGAGAAAGTGTGCATTGGCATAAAATGCAGATGGAAAATGTTTATTTTGCAAAATTCAGGAGAACTGAAAAAAGGCATATGATTTCAGAGGGCCCTATAGACAAGTAGAGACTAGATGATATTTCCCAGGATCTTTATCGGACAGAGAGGATCTTATGTGATAAACAAAAGAATTGGAGAGGACAAATGTGCAATACTAACTACATGAACAAGGAAGGGAAACAAATCCAGGGAAATCTTGTGAACTGTTTCATGACCTTACAAGTTTTAGTACATCCGTAAAACTCATGTTTGTTCTTAGTGGAATTTCTCACGGAGGTGAGTGAAAAGGGCATAGCTTCACTTCTGGTGAAACATGGGCAGCACAAAGGGCTGCTCTGATTCCAGATCAGAACAAACAAACAAAAAATCACAAGTAAGGCACACACAGGGTGAGTGGGGCTTTTCAGTACCCCAAGCCCTGAATCTGGAGTTTGGGTGAAAATTTCTAAACCTGTAAAAGCAGAGATGATCTCAAATGACATTTGTGTTATGTAGATGGTCTCTCAAGACTTTTTCCCTATTATTTCAGGGGCTTCTTGGACTCTCTGAAGCATATCCTACCTCTTAGGTTAAAATCTTGATCTACCAAGATGTTTTCTAATACTAAGCTGGCCTCAAATGACAAAAAGTGACTCTGATCAATCACCCACAGCCTCTCTCCTGTATGGGAATCCGAAGAGCTCTGTGAGTTTTTTTAGTGTGTCTCCATGTTTCTTTCATGCACCACTGAAGATTGAACACGTTCATTATTGAAGCCACTGCCTGTATAGACTAGGGCCACTGATAGTGTCTAAAGTGTCAGGTCAGTTATTTGCTTTTACTGTTCTATTCCCTTGGATGCAGATGCAGAATTCTGAGAGATAATGTTCTGTGACAAGTTAAAGACACCTTTGCTGTCCAGAGGAAAGCAGAGCCCCAGCACACAGGGCTGAATCCAACTTCTTCTACTGTTAGAAGGGGAGCACTATTTCACAGACCTTTGTCTGCCTGGTTTTGCTGAAGAAGCTGAAGTCTCGGGAATAGTTCTGTGATATCACTGACCTCAATTGGTTTTGAAGAAGGTTCTGAGACATTTTTGTCAGAACTGAAGCCTACAAACATTTCATTTTTTTTTTTTTGTCTGCCAAAAGCTGGAACACTCTTATTTGAAAGGACTAGCGACCATATTATATAAATACCCATATAATATTTTAAGTAAACATCAAATGTCCTCCTCATCTATCTCTAAGGGACATGGCAATTCAAAATTAAAAAACAAAGGACCCAAATTAAGCAGAATTAAAAGGAAGAACTGTTTAGTTGGGTGGATCTTAATTAACTATTGAAATATAGGCACTGGGAATATAAAAATGAATGTGGTACTTTCATTGCCCTCACAAAGTTCATATTGTTAGCTATGAATACAGGTGCAAAGATAAACAAGCATGCTGAATATGAAAAAAAAATTCTACTACTTAAAAACATGGCATACATGCAAATGTATAATTTATATGACCATTCATACATAGACTTTAAAAAATAACACAATGGTTTTAAAAATAATTAACACAATAAGCTACTTGTTAGCTAATAAACCTGAACATGTCCTCGGAATCCTGAGTTCATTTGACTTACTTCTTTCAATTTCAACTTGGTTGTGAAATTTTGAGATCACCCCAGTGATATGAGTTGAGGACTGAGAAGCATTAATTAGTCTAGAGGTACTCAGCCATGGAAGATAGAATTCTAAAATGACCTTCAATAGTCTATGCCCTTGTATAGTGCCCTCCTCTTGAGTGTGCATGGAACCTGTGAATACAATGAGATGTCACTGTCATGAATGACTGTGTTACATCACATAGCAAAAGTGAAGGGATTTTTCAGATATAACAAAGATCCATAATCCATGGATTTTCAGTTAATTGAAGGAGATTACCTTGGGTGGGCCTGACCTAAATAAATGAGTCCTTTAAAAGAGAGACCAGAGCCCTCCTTGAGTTCAGAGAGATTTTTTTGCTAGTCGTGAAAAGGAAACTGATGTGTAGTAGAAGAAGCCAGTCTATTATTTCTTCCATAACCATGTCTGTGCTCTGTACAGTACCTTTCCAGATCCTAGGAAGTAAGTAAATGTGAAAGTAACAGAGTGCTAATAGGGAGCAGCAAGAGATGAGGCTGGAAAACAGGCAAAGTCCTTTATAGCCTACTAGGAATTCTATTCTCTATTGAGTAGGCAATGGAAACCACTGAAGGAATGTGATCAGATTTATACTTAAAAAAAATATTTTTAGTAAAAATATGGAAGGTAGCCAGAAGGAAAAAAGGAAGACTGAAGTGAGGAGACCAGTTATGAGGTCCTCCCAATAGTGTCAGAAAGAAAAAATAAAATGATGGAATGATCTAAGACAGTGGCAATAATGCTGTGAATGGAGAGGAAATAATAGATCTGTTGGAGAGATATTTAGGAATTGGAATTGCAGGATCTGGTGTCTGTGTGTTGGTTAGCAAGTTTAAAGTTCAGGTAAGTTTTTGGCTGTGCTGGATCCAATTAAGTATAATCAACACAGTGGGGAAATTGGGTTGTAATCGAAGCTGGAGGAAGGAGAGGGATGTAACGTTTAGTTAAGATATATTTTCCTCTCAGTTGTGTTTAAGTCTAGTAGACAGTTTGATGTATAGCACCTGCAGCATTGGAGAAGGGTCTGACTTAGAGATAGAGTTAGTAATCAGCATTTCTAGTTAATTGATGTTATGAGTATAGATTAATAACTGTGAGAGAATATGTTGGTAAGTAGAGAAGGACTGAGGAACAAATGTCAGAGCATTCAACATTTAAAAAGAAGGTAGCATAAAACTAGATAAATATGTAAACAAAAATCAACCATCAGAAACATGGTGGAGTTGTGAGTCAAAGGCGACAAAGAGAGAAATGATAAATTTTGACATATGGTTTGATTAGGATAAATACTGAAAGATGTCCACTGATTTGCATTTTTAGGGGTATAACTGACTTTTTAATTTCTGCTTCCAACCACTATTTCTGTTTCGCAACATTAATGTCCTGATTTTGTTTTGGGAGAATATGGCCTTGATGTTCTTCACTCATAGTTCCTGTGCATTGGGTAAAGCTGAGTCTACCTCAGTATCTGAAAGTGAAGAATGTGAAATAAATCAATCTAGCCAACAACAGATTCTAGTCTTCTGGTCATAGTTATTGGAACAGGAAAGTCATGTAATACAAGTCAGGCTAATCAGGGCCAAGCAGATAAAATTTCCTGAACTTTTTCAAAATTAAAAAAATATATATTTTTTTACTATAAGAAGGATTTCTCTGCCTGGTTTGTTGAGTCAAAGTAGACTGGAGATGCTTCTGCCACTGTGACTGTGTTCATCCTGGAAATTGAGCCAGTGCTGAGGAAACTTGAGAAATAGAAGCTGTAATCTGGCTTAAAGCTAAACTTAACAGTGTACTCTTCAGTTGTAGGATCTCACATATTTTTTATGAACCCCCAACACAGGCTAGGGTGTTGGTTCCCTCAGTGTTCGTACACCATTAATGTACTGATTTTAGATTGATCTAAGGAAAACAAATTTTATTTATTTATTTATTCATGTAAGAACATATATTGGGACTCTACTACGTGCCTTGTACTTTTTTAGGCATTAAGGACAGGGACACAGTGATAAATAAATAAATGAAATAATGTCTTTATTCCTTCAGAACATGCATTTTAATTTGTAATACAGAAATCAACATAAGTAAACATTCACATATCTAAATGTAATACAAAAAAATGCTAGAAAAAATAGGGAAGAATAAAAAATTACAGCGGTTGTATCTGTATTCAAGGTGGTAAAAATAGGGATGTTAGGAAAATGAATTTCTTCATATCCTGTCAATGAAAGGGATCATTTTATCAGAAAAGCTAAAGGGTTGAGATTCCTTCAATAATCCATTGATCTTCAGGAAAGGGGCTTTTCCTTACCATTTTCCTATCTTATACTCCCAGGAAAACTTGAAATACTACTAGTGTTTTGTGTGTGTGTGTGAGAATCTCAGACCCAGTTTTAAAAAACTTCATCTATGTAACACAAATTACATCGGAAGAAATAGTATCTAAAGGACTTGGGTGAGGCCAATCTGGGTTCTTCCACCTTAAATGGTGAATCCAGTATCTTCAAAAAGATGTCTTGAATTGGACAGATTCTGGAATGAGATGCTCCGTGAAAGGTGACTATTCGGTCACAGGCTACAGTTGTTTTCTGAATGTGTTTCTTTAAAGCCGGGTTAAAGAAGATAACCGGCCATAGGCTTACAGGAAAAGGGCTGTCTTGGCGGTGGCACAGACCCCAAGCCGTGTCCGTTTCCTCTGTCTTTAAAACTAAAGTGAAGTTCAGCAAATACCTTGACGAAAGATATTAAATTGCAGATTTTGCAGTTTTGTTGTGCCCCCAATTTCCCAATGTTGCTAGTGAGAAGCTGAGCAGGCCCTTCAAAGTCTTTGTGCTTGGCACCTGCAGAAATCTAATTTCTGATGAATAGGGCTCTAATTGGGTCAATTATTCTATTATACTACACAAGAGTACTTCAGACTGCTGCTTCAGGAAGGAGAGGAGCTTTAGTCTCTCCATTGGCATTCTCCAATTTGAACAGAACTCGGAATCCTGCATTTAAGTTTTCCCTTCTCAGTGTCCGTTTTCTCTTTCTAATCTCACTTTCTCATATGTGAATCAACTGCTGAATAAAAGTGAAATCTTTAACTCTGTACACGGACTGCAATTTCTTACCTTCTGAGACTAGGAGTAAGATTACAAAGGAGATCTTTTAACTCTTTGAAAAATTGTTTCACATACATTTGCAAATATATGAAGCAACTTTGTTAGTGTACCTTATTCCAAGGGAATATTCTTTTGATTAATTATTATCCTTGGAGAAGGAAGAACAGAGAGCCTGAATTTTATTTGTGGATTATATTATACTTTTATCCATTTGTAAGGCTCTGATTTCAATTTTATTTCCTTATTATTTCTAGGGTTTTACCTGTTACTTTTTTATAATCACGCATAACATGTAAGTCAGAAAAAAATAGTATTTGGAAGTTGATCATGATGACACTTACAGACTCGTTATTTTAATGATATTTATTTCTTAAACATTTGTTTTATGTTAAATGTTTTAATTTGTGACATAAAAAGAAATTTCTGTAATTAGAATGAATATTGTCACTCATGAGTTGGTCTGTAGTTCAGACTTTACTATGGAGAAGATGAAGTTATATTGCTGGTGGTCATATATTAAAACTTCTATGCACTAATTTGTAGCTTGAAGATGCTTTGGCTGTGGCATGGGCAAAGTAGAGAAGATGGCATTTTGGCTTTTTAAGAGCCAAAGAGACTTGTATCATTAAAAAAGTTGAATTTAATAATGTAGTTACCTGGATATGTATAAAAACTCTAAGCGTAGTGTCTGGCACATATCAAACACCCCCAATATTGATTTTCTTTATTTTGTTGAACTGTGTAAGAGACTTGTTCCTAATGTTGGCATAACAGGAAATAGAGTAGTGAAAAAATGAACCAGGCACAGTCTTTATTTTCAAATAGTTTATAGTCTAAAAGGGAGATGAAAAACTATATGCTTGATTGAAATATATTAAGTATTCTGTAAAAAGTGTCATCAGAGGGGTATAAAATGCTATGAAAGCTTAAAAACGTGTGTGTGTGTGTGTGTGTGTGTGTGTGTGTGTGTGTGTGTATGTGTGTTGATTTGTAGCATCCTGGCATATTCACTTTGTAATCTTTGAGTAGATACATGCATGTCTGGCCTTAGAGATAGCAATTCTGTATCTTTCTAAGGCATACATCGGTACTTCCCACACACTACACGGGAATTGATTTGTCTCTGCTTTCTCTGAAAACCACAAATCTAGTAAGGAACATAGATTGATTGATTTTATAGTAAGTCAGAGGAAGGAAAAATTAGTATGCAACTTTTTCCGGTTTCTTTCAAGAGGGGCTTAGAAATTATTGATTCTTTATGGGAATTCTTCATGGATTAAATTCCCTCATAGATGCAGTACTATTTTTGTTAACTCTTCTTTCTCCTCAAAGAAATTTTGAAAGTTGAAAGTTTTTTATTTTTAAGTCTTTCCATTGATTTTAATTAAAAGTTTGGCAAAGTATATATACTAATATATTTTTGGCATTTTCTCATAAACTTATTTGCCTCTTTCTTTATTATTACTTATAGTTCTTTGCTATATCTACTAGTATTTAGTTGCAAATTAATTTTTTAGAGAAGTTCATTACCTAACTGGTCATGAATTGAATAGGGACATTTGGCAAATATTTGTCATATCTTCCACCAAAATAAATTCTAAGAATCATTTATAACAACTATATGTTACAGTATATGAAGTACTCTACATGAATTATCTCGATTCTTATGAATCTTTGACAGAGGTATTGATGTCTCTATTTTAAAAATAAAACTGAGGCCCAGAGAGATTAATGTACTTGTTCAAAGTCACAGAGTGAATAAAGACAATGTTCATTTTGAATGCATCCAAAGTACTTGTTCTTTTCAGCATTTTACTGAGCTTTAGTCCCTGAGCCACACCCTAATATTATAACTGCTTATGACAACACACGATTTCAGAAAGTTCAGAATTCTCTGATGAAATATGTTTTTTTTTTAAATATTCATTATGTTAAACTTAGAGGCAGTGGCCTAAGGATTAACTTTTTCCCATCAATTTTAAAGCTCAAAGTTCAATGGAATGTTGTTCTCAGAATAAGTGGAATGGCTATGACTTTGATCATTAAATATGTTGCTTTAAAGATACAAAGTAAGGAAGGATGACTCCTTTGGGCAAAGAACCCTCTCCTACACTTCTGGATATAGCTGAGCAGATTGGGTCAAACACACTGTAGGCGTACATTCACCTATGTAGACATCTACTGTGTACTTTAGATGAGACCCTCCTTCAATCATCTCTGCTGCCTCAGCTCGTCAATCGAGTCAGTAAGACAGTCAGTCAGTCAATAACTGTGTGTGAGAGGAAACAGTTTTTGCCCTCAAAGAGCTCTTAACTGGTGAGGTGAAGACAGGAATACACACAAATGGGATAAGGCAGGATGTAAAAGATGACTCAAGAGGCAAACAAGACTGATGCAAATTGTGAGAAGCAGGAAAAGGAATCAAAGACAGGGTATCTTCTAATATTTTTGACTGTAAATATCATGAGGGTGAGGGCCATGTCTGCTAATTCACTATAGTTTCCCAGTATACAGCACAGCGCCTGGCACGTAAGACATGCACTATATAAATTAGTTACGTGCACGAGCAGCCCATCCTTTGTGCCCACAATGCCCCCAAAAAGTGAGGAGAGACAATCTCCTAGTCAATAGTTCAGGCACACAGTACCAGAGTCGGCTGCAGAATGTATCCGTCCCTGCCCTACCAAGTCCTTGGTTGTCGTGGGAGTTTATCTCAGAAGAGTTTTCATGAGATCCCTTCACACTCTGGGATCTCCTTCCTCTTCTCTTTAAGACCCCATGCCTCTTTTCTGCCCTCCAGTACTCTCCTCTATAATGGAAGGACAGAGGCATCAGATACTGGTGGCCCAGACTTTACCTCAAGGAATTTTTTCTTTTTTAAAAATCTTTTTTTATATATTAGTTTCAATTATACAGTTTATTGATTAGACATGTATATAGTTTATAAAACAATTCCCCTACTGACCCCAATGTGTCTAAATCTTTCCAATTCTCCAGAACAAAACGTCCTAAAAGATAAATAACATTTTCTCTTGCCTATTTGCATATTTCAAAGCATAACCCAGGTGTACTATTATGGGAATAAAGTCCTTGTTATTGCTATATATATATATTAGTAAGATCTCCCACTAGGAGGGGGGAAAAACAAAGGGCCAAGAAGAGTGTGTGTGGCATGAGAGGTGAGGGTGGAGGAGGGAGACCTCTCCTCATCTTGAATGAATGAGCAGTGGTACTCTCTTGGCAGAGTAAAACAGAAGGGATTTCTGGTGAAGAGAAGGGATTTGTAGTACATAGGCATGTCTGTTGAAGGACACTTTTATTCTACAGAGCAATGCGCTCAAGGCTAGTACGAAAGCATTGCTTTTTCTATCTGCAGTAAGAAGCCTTGCTCTCTGCCCCCAAATTCTCTCTGAGCAACTCTAAATTTACCTGCTGCTGCTGTACACCATTCTGAAAGGAGCTGACAGCTTTTCCTTCAAGCATTCTCTGCCCTGAGGCTTTCATGGAGGTCAGAGGAGATTCCTCAATCTGAATTCAAGCAACCAGAAACAACAGCAGAGGGAGGTGTTTAATTCCCCTGAGGTCAACCCTCAACCAATACAAGGCAGAACTTGGTGGCTAAGTGCTCCATCTTCCACCTTTTGTGAAACCATTCTAAAGGAGGATTTACATGATTTATTAGATTGCCCTCGGAGGTTTGAACCCTGCTAGCCTGATCATAAGTACATCTTATTGTCCCTTCTCCCATTCCTGGTTTACCTCCCCAGCCCTCACTTGTGTTTTCTGCTGTCAAATTCTTCCTCAGGGCCAGCTTTGGGAGAAACCTAAACTAAATACCATCTTAAAACCTCTCTCTGTATTCACCTAGCCTTTATATTCCTTTCCATTTCCAAAAACAAAAGGATTTTTTTTTCCTCTAGAATCAGACTTTATTTTTCCCCCTAATTTTCTCCCTTCTGTTTCTAACCATTCCATCATTATGATCCCCTTTCTTTGCTAAATCTTTAATTTCTTCTTTGCTGGTTTCTCAAGACACTCATATGTAAAATAAGTAGAAGGAAACAAACACAAAACAAAGAAATCATACTGTCTTTGATCTTACTATCCTAAAGACTTCAATCCTTCCCATAACTTTCTTTGATCTTTAGTATTCTAAAGACTTCAATTCTGTCCTTCCCATAACTTTTCAGTGTCTTGAAGAAAAGTCTACATGTCTCAACAATTTTTACCACCAATTTACTCCTTGATTCACAATAACAGTCTTTACAGCCAATAGAACATTTTTAAAGTGATTAATAACTGCCAAACTGAAAAGTCTAATAACTTCCTCTCTTCCTTCCAAACCAATAACAAACTGTTTCATTCCTGTGTGTTCTTACATTAGTCGATAATGTCACTCTGCTCATCAAACTGGCAACTTTTGAAATCTTTCTGTATCCATTCTGCTTACTCATGACATTCAAATTACTAATAATTCCATTATTCTGCTTCTGAGGTAGTGCTTGAACCTTCTACCACTTTACATCTTTGCTCTACATTTCCTCCACTTCTCTAGTTGTACCAAACTCAAGGGGTTTGCTTTGCTTACATACATCAAAGCCAAAGGAGACATGCATAGGAGTTAGCAGCAAAAAAAAGTAGATAGAGGTTTATTTAAGGTAATGGCACCAAGCCTGTAGACACAGGTGAGCTAGTGCTCTTACGACCTGGCTCCCTGATGCTGTATAGGTTAAAGATTATATAGGATAAAATCACAAGACACCATGGGTTAGGGGTTCAAGGTCCTCTTGGGAGCTGATTGGTGAGAGGTGTCATTTCTTTAAGTCTTAAATTCTGAGGTCTTATCCAGAGTCCCTCTTTCCAGTCCTATGGGAAAATAGCCAGGGAGTCATTTGAGATTAGGGCTCAGGAGTTAAAACATAACTTAGGTCAAGATATTACCTTTAGCCTGCCAGAGGTGCAGACCATGTGACCATTAGTCAGGTCTGGACTATCATCTTCTGCTGTCTCAGGAGTTGCTGATTATCCAGGTGAAAAGTTAGGTCTCTGATGGATATATATAGAGAGATGATTTCTAGAGCTAGGATTTAAAACTACATTTAATCACAGACCCCTAAGCTTCATGGTCTAGATTCCCAATAGATTTTTCTTCCTGATTCTAGTCTCTTCCCTCTCCAATTATTTCCCATGGAGATTACTAATGCTAGTTAAGCTAACACACTGGGATGATAATGTTGTAGTTAATTTATCAAATATACTCTCATGTATAGGCTCTTTGCCTTGCTTTACTCATGTTTTTGTCTCTTTCTGTAAGCTAATGAGTTTGGAGTCACAGATATTGCATTAAAAATACTTTTCTCGTTTCCTGCTATTACCAAATGGTCTTGAGCTTTGAAATGTTCATTACTAGAAATAAATGCTTTTTGATATTTGATTTTTTAATGTTAGGGGTAATTTTCTAATTTGTTCAAATTTGAACTTTTCCACTTATAGATAGAAAAAGTTAGACTTTAAGATACCTGATAGTTTATCAGGATGTGAAATTTAGGTTGGGCTGCTGGCGAATTCCTGATTTTACCCCTGAAGAATAGGCCTAAGTTTCCTGAGAATAGTAAGGGCAAAGAGGACCTTCTAAGCATCACTCTGCCTGGGTGGGTCTGGGCCCAAGCTTTAGCCTTTTCCTTGAATTTGGTTTTCTACTAGCAGACATACAAACTGGCAAGTGAAATGGAGAGAGAACTTGGATCTATAACTCTTTCATTTACTGTCACACTCTCTGGGTCAAAAGGGAAGATTACACACTTCTCCACACCAGATATTCTCAACCATACATCTTTGGATTGACAAACACATACACAATCCAAAGACTCTTTTTTGCATTATTTTCTCTATTAACTTTATCTGGTTCTCTTATGTTAAGTGTTCTTATAATGCCAATTATTTGAGATCATTTTAAGCCTGTATTTATAAATCTTTTGATTATCATAATATAGTAAATATTTTGGTTTCTTCTAATATCACTTTAGTACCTACAGAGTCCTTCCTGACTATAATCTAATAAGTGCAAAAATTTTTATACATGTAAAGAATCCTCTACTTCTTATTATATTTTGTAGATATCAGAACTATAAAATAAACCTAGTTTTTTTTTTTCCTCATCATTCCTGTAATTTCATTCTTTTATTTTTTCTTTTGGTATTAATTTTTTTCAGATCGTCGTCTGCCTCCTAATAAAATACAATTTAAATTGGAACATAGTTATTTATTTAATTGCCTGTTTAATTCATCATTATTTTATATTTCTAATAATTTACTGACTTATTACCTATAAATGGTTGAATAATTGATGGACAATCCACATTGTATAGAGGTTTACATACCAAATGTTTTAATTTTTTTTAGTTAAATCATTTAAAGAACTAAAACTAAAATTTAATAATGTAATTTTTCCCCAATAATACAAAAATTTTTTTATAATCAAAAATTTTTCAAAGACTTAGCATGAAAAAGGTATAAATGGATATAAATATTAATGAAACTATATTGTTCCTAGTATCTTACAACTAAGCTTTTCAATAGTAGGTTAGAAAGCTAACTAAAGATTTACGAAAGAAAGAAAAAAGAGATTAACTGAACAAAGTCCAAGAGACCAAGATAAGTGGAGAAGCAAGAGATGTTTAATCAAGGAGAGTAATGTTTTTCAAGAATGATTTATTTAATTTCCATCATCCTATTATCTCTATCACAGTTTTGATTAGAGATGAAGTTTATTTAGTAGTTAGATAAGGACGAGATTTAGAGGAAGTACTTTTCTGTCAAATGCATTACAGCCAGCCAAATTACACAAACAGTAACATCATATGTTCAAATATGAATATTTTATCTGTTGAACTATATATTAGGTGATCTTTATAGAGATTTGATATTTTGGTTCACAGTGATGCCCTTAAAACAAGTTAGTGTGAAATGCTACTGATGTACATTGAAGCTTTTCTCAGCTTCACATATTGCACAAATAATAAAACCACTTGAAGGCATGAATTCCAAAGAAAATATGAGTTACAATTATTTATTAACTAATAAAACTGTAAGTTTGCCTATATAGAAACTATTGTTTAGATAAAATTGCACGATTCTTAACATTTTATACCATCGTATTTTCTTGGCAATTCTAAGCAATATACTGAAACTTAAATATTTTTCAGGAGAAATCAAAGTCAGTTTCCAGCAGAGAAAATACTAGATTTGGGCTAAGGAAGCAAATAGACATTTTTGATCTTTAAATTTCTCCCTGCAGGTGATTACAGTTCAAACCATGGTCTAAAGCCTCTGGAAACTATATTAAAATGAGGATTCTCATTTCATTGGTAAAAGCGAATACTTTGCATAATATATACTGCCCCAGGTATCAATACTATTTTTGTAGAAGAAATTGTCGTTACTTTTGCTATCTGAACCAAGTTTTTTTCAAAATAGAAATTTTCCATTGAACAATAAAAGTTTACTTTGATATTAGGAAAGTTTCTTAAATGTACAAATAGAGAAAGTTTTCTATCAAGGTGCATGTTAAAAACTTCATCAAATTATTGGACCAAATCTCAACCCTCAGAGTAGGTGAGGCTTGCCATGAAATCTTATCCAGTGCTGAATCATATTGACTAGTGACAAAATGAAACTAATTGGGAATGGCATCATTGCATTACTAGCCTACTTTTACTTCAATTATAGATTTCTTTGTTTGTATTGTGTTCGATAATGTTCAATGTGCTTTCACAGACATTATCTCCTTTGATTCCCTCATTTGATCTGTTTTATTCCCATCATACCAAAATTAGTCTAGAATAAAAATCATTAAAATGTACTTGTTTGCATTGATTATTCCTGTTAAAGAGTCACCTCAATGTCCAGGTAGATCAGATACTCTCTTCAACGCTGTGCTTTGCAGGGTACGTTTGCTTCCTCACTTGCCTGTTTTATCCTTGAAAACTCTTTATGTTTTTTTTTTTTAAATTAATTCATACATTTAATCTTCAAGTATTTACTGAATTCTGGTCATGGACTAGCTAAGGTATTTGGTCCAAATCTTAATATTTGATTCTACAGAATGTGCAGTGGGTTCACTTTTGTTTTGGAAGTAAAATTAACAAACATAACTATGTCACTTAAACAAAAAATATATTGCTTAAGCAAAAATATATTTATTATCCCAGAAATACTTTAGCCCTCAGCAAAAGTGAATTCCTATTTTCACATGTTATCAATGTTCCAATTAAAATCTCACTTTTGTGATGTTCGCTGCATGATTATCACAGGATGTGGCATCCAATAACCAAAAAGAGCTAAAAATGGATGGTGGGCTGAAGTATCTTTGACCTCCAATTTCTATGATATAGACTATTACTTTGATTAAGGTAACTTTGCAGTTCATGCAGAGTTGAAAGGCTGTTATCCAAAATAATTCAGGCTAATTATTTATTAGATCATCCAAATAGATGCTACAGTGGCTCTTCCAATTGCTATTATATAGAGAAGCAAGGAGGAATTTATATATATATCACTGGGACTTAAGCCTGGAGGGAAGGGCGTGAATTCACTAGGGTCATTTTGAACATTGCTTGGTAGAACAAATGTTACGGTTTACTTGGTAATAAAAATAAATAGTAATCTAAGCAGGAATTACATGTTATTACCTTTAAAACATTCATACTTAAGTATACATAAGACAGATATCGAAAAGAGAGGGCTAAATGGTTTATAAATGCTGTGGAAAGTAGAAAAGAGGGTACCAATCTGACTGGAGATATTAATGAAGGTTTTTGGAGAAGGTAACAGTTCAGTTTGTAGCATAGAGAGGTTTCAAATATATGAAGATTGGAGGGAGATATAGTTAAGCCATGACATGTAGCAGGGCTGGTTTTAATAGACATATAGGAGTAGATGTACAAAGGCTGTAAAGAGGAATAGAAAGTTGCTAGAGTTTCTTGGAGTATGAGTTGGATATGGGTTTGTAACAGTGGATATGATCCTGTGGGTAGTTTAAATATACATTTAATGGAGAACAGACAAATAAGAAAATTTAAAATATGGATATTCTACATTATAGTCAGTTATTTCTTGACTTTTGACCAGGCATGGCTGAAGTATATGTTTTCTCCAAAACACAAATTGCAAAGGTTAGATCTTTTTTATTCTATGAGCAATGGCTATTTTCTTTAGCTAATAGTCACACATTTGTGTAGCAATATAGATACAAGTAAAAAGTAAGCATTAAAATTTTATTAACTTGACCTGGTTTTTTAATTCTTATGTTAGGATTTCATGAATTTCTGAGTTAAAAAAAAAAAAAGACAAACAAAAAACCTACTTAATTTGTGTACAAATCGAAAAACTGCCCTATAGTTACCTATAACTCAATCGAAGTGTTAAACAAATTGGGACTACGGTTTAAAATTTCCAGTGAATAGTAGGTGGGATGAGAAAAAATGTTACTTTACTTTTAAGTCACTAAGTTTAAAATTAATATTGCTTTGCCAGTATTAGGAAACAAGAATTGAATATTATGTGGTGTCCATTTTTATCAAGTTTTTGCTAACTGTTTCTTTATACTGATAATTGTATTCTTCTATAATCAAGTTTTCTGACTCTTCTACCCTTTCCATTCTTCCGTTAAACCTTTCACATCCCAGAGATCTGGTCAGGTTTTATACAGAGAACTTTCTCAATCCAGATTTCTAATTACTTTACTTTTTTATAACTTGTGCATCTCTACTGGTATTTCATGTTCATTCATTCATTTCAAGCATTTTTTCCCTTTATTTCCTTAAGTATAGTTATGGATGCTTTAAAATCCTTGTTTGCCAGTTCCAAAATCTGGGTCATCTTGGTGTTTGTCTCTGTTAACTATATTTCTCTGGAAAAGCATTGTATTTCCTGTATTTTCATATGTATTTTTCATTTTGAATGGCATCCTGAACATTGTAAGTAGCATGTTATAGAGAATCTAGGTTCTGTTATATTCTTTTGGGAATTTTGATTCTTTCTCTTCTCCTAAACTTTTTTTTAAAGCTATAATTTAACTTGTCAAAACTTAAATTCAAGTTTCGTATTTCTTGTATTGTGCAGCACCTTAAATCTCAATTGGTTTTGAGCCTTGTGTTTGCTTCTTGGAGACTGCCTTATGCATGCATTGTTCTGGGAGCAGCCATTTATACAAAGTTTTTGTGTAGAATTGGGACTGTACCCCAAAGACTCTTTCCTTTCTAAGATTTGCCTCTCCTAGTTCTTCAAACAGTAAGACTAGATTTTCTATGTTTTAGGCACCTCACATGGGACTGAAAAGATAAAATTCAGGCTAAAATTCTGTAAATAATTTTTTTAAAAGCTTCGCCTGGTGACATTCCCTTCTTCTTAGGTATAATCTCTTTCATTATCTGCCTGTATTTAGTCACTACCTAGTGTTTTCCGATAATTGCCTCTTTTCTATTTTGACTAGAATTCATAATTATTTTATGTATTTGTTGGTTTAAAAGGATTATACACAAAGCAGAAAAATAAAAATGACAAAATTTTGTGAGAAAAATTTACTTAATTTTGAAATGTCTGGAGAAATTATCAAATTCTATTTCTAAGACAAAATATCATATACTAAATTTACTGATTTACACTTAAGAAAATGAAATAAACTAAGAAGAGTAGACTATGAAAAAGAGAGATATTCTAGTGTAAAAATTTCTATTTAAATAAGACAAGTTAACACTTTAATGAGTGACTATAAGCCTATTTTTGCTCCATAAACTCCCTAATAATATGTATCGCTAATATGTAGAGTACACAACTATACTGTGGTAGAAATTTCAATTTATAACAATAGTAGGACTACGTTAATGTAAATATATACAAACAAAACAATATCATGTTATTGCATAGTTTTCTCTATTTTACTTCCTAGCTATGAAAGAAGGAAAATTCAGATTATGTGTTCATTATGACTATTTTTGTTATCCAACAAAAGTCCTGTTCACAAATAATATTGCCTTAGAAAACTCAGAAGTTTAATTTGCTGCTCTCTTGCCAGATGCACTCAATGTGGATATTTTCAGGACTATTTTTTTTGTTTGTTTCATAATATAATCCAGTTTTCTTTTTTAACAAAAGCGTATTCTTCTAAAATACTTATTTAAATTTAGAAACTTTGTCTTACTGAAGAAAAGATCAGCTCAGTCTTCACAAAAAAATTCAGGCTACAGTTTTACCAAGTTAATTTTTATAAAATTGGCAATAATAGAACTTTTAAAATGGAATTCAGTTTTTGTTAAAATTGAATTCAGCAATATTGCTGCTTATACATAAAAATGAAACAATTGATTGGATTGAATTTTTAACTTCCTTTTCCTGTTAAAGTAATCAATCAGTATAAATAATAATGGGAAATTGCTTCCCTTTATTTTGCAAAATGCAATTTTTGTTGTTCCTTGTCATGTATGTTTCTTGAAATATTGACATCATTTGAATGGTGCTTTAAATTTTTCAAATTTAAGTATAATTGTTTATATAACATTGTAGCTTGTTTTACTAAAACAATTACATAGATAGGATAACATTATAGTGTTTTTCCTCTATCATATGGCAGAAAGTGTGTGACAGAAGGCTGAGTAGCTTGTACAGAGAGATTTTTCTGAGGAGCATACAACAACAGTTCTCTAGGTCTTGTTTTTAAGCTATTATATTTATCTGAATTCTTAGTTCGTGAAGTTACCAATTCTATAATAATGAACATCTTAAAAAGTGATAAATAATATCCTTTTTTTTTTTTTACCTCAAAATTTACTTCAATTTCTCTTTAAGGAAGGACCTCCACTTGCCAATAGAAATTCTGCCTAAAGTTACTGTTCTGCTGATTTTTCTCAATATTTATTTATTTATTTATTTATTTATTTATTTATTTATTTATTTAAGGAAGACTTTCTAAATAAGAAAGCAGAGCATAGTTTAATGGTATTCACTGCCTACGTTTGCATTCCAGCTCCGTCATTTATTAAGTATGCATCCATAAGCAACTACCTCAGCTTTCTCATCTATTAAATACAGGTAACATCAATATTTTCCACACGAGTCTGTTAAAAGGATTAAGTATTAAATGATCTATTTAGTCCCTTAGATGTCTCAGTGTGGCACCTACTACATAGCCAGCATACCATAGAATTATGCACCGATTCTATGTATTATGGGCTTTCACAGTGATACAACAGTATGACAGTATGCAACATTAGATATGCTAGCATGTGTGTAGAGTAAAAAAAAACACCTCTATTTTACTTTATCTGAAATGTTAAAATATTGCTATGTCTGATTTTTGCAATATTAGTGTCCATTATGATATGTGAATATTTCCTAGTTACTCCTAATGGGGAATTGAAATCTAAATGCACAGAGGGTGTTCTTTTTTTCTTTCTATTTTTAAACTCATGAATAATCCCTCTTTATGGTGAGAGATTATTTATAAAACAAGAGACTAGTCCCTTCAGTGTAGGTTTCTCTTTCTCTTTCACATCTTATAATAGTTCTGATTTTTAGCACTACCAATATATTTTTTAATTCTGCTTTGCAATATACTGAATAATTTCTCAGTCTCTCTTAACACCAGGTAATTTTTAAAACTCTTCTCAGCAACATTGCTCTCACCTAGACACAATCTACTCTTTACTTCCACGAATAGTGATAAATGAGTAGAGCAGTGACCTTTTATGAGAAATATCACAAGACTGCCTTTCTCACAGTATTTCAAGTGCATTTCCTCCTGAAAGATCATAAGAAAATGCCTTTTATGTTCTTCTCTCTATAAAATTGGTCAGCTCTTGGATTTTGTGCTGATTCTTTTGTGTGTAGAATCAGATGGTATAAAATTTACCATAGTCTATTAAAACAATCAAAGACTTTGAAAGCCCAATCCTGTGTTTATTTAAATAGACAGAATCACAAATATAATGTAGATATATTTGTTTTACCATACTTTTGAATCTTCTTGACCAACCCAGGCAGAATTGAAGCATCTGGATTAACTTAGGTTGTGAGAAGTTATCAGTCAATTTTTCATGAAGGAACAAATGCTACTCCAAACAGTTTGGACTAATAGATGTCAGTTTCATTCTTTCAGGAAAGAAGTTATTTGTGTAATTTTCTTTAGCTATTTTTTTTTTTTGTAACATTGAGAATAAACTGTTCGTAAGCTCCTGTAATAGATGTTATGGCAGTATGTACAAATTTAAGAAAGATAGTAAATTCTTACCAGTGTTTCTGAATCTGATAAAAAAAACTATTACCATAACAATAACAGGCAGTATGAATTAAGTGTTTAATGCATTGGAATTCAACAGAGAAAATCTTTTGATTAGGTAACAAGGGAAATAAGACATGGAGTGAGTAACTTTTGATGAATGGAATAAAACAAGAAAGGCTTGGATAAGGTAGTAGCGAATCACATAGGAGCTTGAGGACAATATAAAAAAAGTAGGTATGTGTGAGAGGTGAGTGAGGACAATGTTCACAATATCACAATATATGTATCGAAAAAATAGTTTTTGATAGGAGTAAATGTCTTAGGGAAATGCATGAGAATAACTTCATAAGTAAAAAAAAAATGCTTAGAATTTAGCCATCATAGTCTGAGATTAGATGCCAGCAATTTCTTTAAATACTGGGAAAGTCATCTGTGCAAACTCAAAATTTAGGGGATTGTAGGATATTACAGTCTCTCCCACTGCTGAAAGAAGGTGACCGCACCATGGAAAGTTAGTGTTTGGGTGACATCTCTCATGCTAAAAAAAGGAAGAAAACTTCAGTTTCTGTCGGTCTATTACTAAGCAAAGCAGAGAGATCCTGGTGTATTTGCTATATAAATGGTATGTTTATAAGATAGTGATAGTTTATAGGGTAGTTTAATTTGCATGAAACAGTGTATGAGCAAGAAAGTGGTAGAAAACTATGTGATGATTCCAAGATAGATTGTGAATGATAACGAACCTTTCTGGTTTTGAATTGACATTCAAAAGATAGCAAAATTTTAAGCCCTAGAAAGCTAAGTGTTATGATCAAAAATTTGCTTGGGAAATTAATCTAACAGTGATGTACAGGTTGATTATACATGAAAGAATGCTTGGAGCTAAGACACCTACTTGGAAGTTATTAAAGATGATCCATTAATAAAGACTTACACAAAAGAAGTGACAGTAGAAATAAGGAAAGAAATAAACATGAGATTATAAATAAGGAAATTCTAGATAATTGACTGATACAAAGGAGTAAAAAAAATCTGAGTTTTTAAGCTTGAATTGTAATCCAATGGAAAAAGATTCTGAAGACAGTACATTAGGCAGAGATGAAAAGGCTCAGTTAGATGTGTAATGTTATAAAGCTAATGGCGCACATAGAAAACAATGCCCAGAAAACTCTTAAGCATGTTGTGCTGGATCTTGGAAATAGATTGGAACCAAAGGTATAGATGAAAAATCATCTACCAATAGGCAATACCTTCAGTCTAACTAAATTGGAAGTGTCTACATTCACAAATCAAATAGCCATTGATAGACTATGACAGACAATAGGTTTAAAATTGAGAATGGGAAGAAGGTCTTTAAAAAAATCTTCTATTGAAGGGCAAGTAATTTTGGAAGCCATTTATCTACATTCTCTGGGTAGATATACGGATGTTCTGGGAAAACTTAAAGGAAAAGATAGTTGAATGAATAGCAACATTTAACAGTTAAGCGCTTTCTTTGATGTGAATGCCTTGGGTAGATTTCTAATGTGAACCAGTTTCTTCTTCAAGGTTTCTGCTCTGCACCTCTTTAAAGGATGGGTAGACATTCATTTAAGTGGCAGCATCATGTCTTTATAAGATAGCCTCAAATAGCATCACGTGGGTAATTGTCATAACGGGGAAAAGATATGCAATATGATATCTCCACCTTTGGAATAGAGAGTCTCTGAAAAGGAATTTTAACTCAGCATAAACATAAGAGACACTGGTTTGAGCTTCAATTTTTCCAGCATGGTTTCTGGGTATCCTTATAACATGCTTGCATCATTTATGAGGCAGTAGCATAGAGACTAAAAAAATTTTAAACAAGTCTGGCTTTTAGTCCTCATTCTGTCATGACACAGTTCTATGACCTGAAGAGAATTAGCTCTGAGTCTCCAACATAGAGCTGGTAATGTTTTCCTCTCAAAGTTTTACGAGTAAAGAATGAATTGGTAAGGAGCATAGCATGGGGACTGGTACATATCAGAAACTCAGTAACTACTTGTTTTTCACATAATTAATTAAGCTATCTTATTCCGTGTCCCAGTCCTAGGGCTCTAACGACCTGTGAATAACCTAGCCCACCCAAGGACAAGTTTTTTAATGTGCTCTTTTCTTGACATTGTGCTAATGAATTATCAACTTCCAGTTTCTTAGGAGGCTCTCCTGCTTATAAAGTAATAGTTCCCATACTGTGGCTGTTTTCGTTTAATAGAAATTCATAGTTTATATTATGGATATCATTATATTAAAAGTAGAACATTTTAGTATTGTGACATGAAAAATGCTAACTCAATGTCAGAAACTTTTTTTTTTTTTTTAAGAATCAGGGATTTAAGGTCTGGAAGCCAAGTTCAGTTCTTCAAACAATCTCAATGAAGTAAAAATGCCATTAATGCTAATGGCTCTCAACTCCACTTAGTCTAGTGGATTTATACTACCTCTCATTAGTCATTGTTCTTTCAGATTATGATTTCTTCCTTGTCCACAGGTGGGAGAGAGGAGAAATGGAATCTTCCTGATGTAGAATCCCCAAACCCTATGCTTTTTTTGAAACACAACTCCACACTTTCTTTTGAGGAATATCCTTACATAGTATAAAACCTTATGATTCACTTTCATACTCAGTTTATAATAAAATATTCTATTAGTTTTCTATTGCTAAGGAAAAAAGTTATCACAATATAGCAGCTTAAACCCTCCCCCCGCCCCAGATATTTCTTATCTTGATGTTTCTATGGGTCAAAACAGAGGCACAGCTTAGCTGGGTCCTCTGCACAGAGTTCACCAGACTGCATTAAATATGTCAACAAGTCTGAGTCTCTTAATGGAGACCAGGATCCTCTTCTAAGCTCACGTGATTCTTGGCAGAATTCTGGTTTTTGTAGTTATAGAACTTGCAGTGACATGCTTCTTCAAGGGTAGCAGGAAAAAGAGTTTAAAAAATATATATTTCATTTTTTTCTGATCTCTAGACCCTCTATAAAGGGCTCATCTGATTAGGTCAAGCCCACTCAGGCTATTCTCTTTTTGATTAACTTAAAATCAATTGATTAGGGACCTTAACTGCATCTGCAAAATCCTTTGAAGTTTTTCTTAAAATCATAGTAGTGATATTCTAACATATTTGCCATACTGTGTTGCTTGGAACCAAGTTACTTTTGAGCTAGTTTAGGTTTAAAAGGATATTCATTAACTCTTGTAACCAAATTAAGAAATGAAAGAGTTGAGATAAATGGGGAGATGAAAACCAACTGTAATTTCATCAAAGACTTTTTCTGTTTCTCCTGTATTCTACTCCTGTGTTTGTGTCAACTTCAGACTCTAAATGATCTATTTTCATTAGACTGAAGCCACGACCAGGGAAGCTTTGGAGCTCATGTAACCATGGACTTAGAGACTGAATTCTTTCTTCTTCCAATTTGGAAATCATAAAGATACGATGATTTACTCCATCATGGATTGTATCTCCATCTATTTAGAGGCAGGTGGGGTACTGTGATTGGCAGCCTCTATCAATATCATTTATATGAAAGGAAGAGGAAAATTTTTAAAGAAGGATAAATAACACTGACATGTTTATTATGGGAATTGTATATTGAGGAACCACCTCCAGTTTTTTGAGCCAGTGCCTGAGCTGGATTCTTTTTCTTCTGAGATGGAACGGAAATATTTGGAGTCACAGAGCCTGAAAAAGTATAATGGAATTTGTGTCTGGCAGAAATAAACATTGTATTCATTAATGGACGTAGTTAAATAATGAAACTGTTACTGATTGTGCTTTATGAAATGTTCTACTAGCTCTTTAAGTGTGGGAGATCCATCCACCACCCATTAAAACCTTATGATTCATTGAAATTAGAAACCATTAAAGCTCTTCTCCACTCGAGCAAATGGCCTGTGGCACCTTCTGCTCATATTCTTAAATTTACTACTGGCTTACCTATCATTCTGAGCAAACCACAACCACATGACCATTTTTTGTTGTTGTTGTCTCAATGTCTCTGTGTGTGTGAGCAAAAGTAGAAAAGGTACAATACCAGTTCCTTCTACTTTATAGGGCATCAGCTTTCTGAAATTATCATGGACAGTTATAGCAGTTTTATATTTTAGCAAAACCATCTAGTTGGAAACACTCAAAGCTATCCTTTTTTGAATTTTTCAATACTTCTCAGCACACTTTGCAATATGCAGAAACAAATCTAATATTGCAAAGTAGGGCATTTTAATGTTGAGTGTTTCCTTTTGAATTGAGAGCTAGTAGAGAACACTAGAAAGGTACCTGTAAAGATAAAAACTTGAAGAAAGGAAACATGAAACTAATTTCACCAATAGGATCCCTAAGATATATACATTTTAGAAAAAAATTTTCCTCAGTTTTTAAACCAAATAATGATTCTCTCTGATTTTTCAAGAATAAAGTAGAATCATGCTTCATTTAGTGCAATTCTAGAAAATGTTTTGGGGATGGAGCAGTATCTAGAATAGTGACATCAAGTCTATTGCTCTCCATTAAACATGAACTAGAACAAATTGAGACATGAAACAAAGTGTAATGTGCACCTAATCTCTCTTTTACTTTCACTCTCTTTCCTCCTTCCCTATGAACTATTTTTGTTTGTTTTAATTTGCACTCCTATTTGAATTTTTCTCCCACCACCCCTACTTTATTGCAATATAATTGACATAGAACATTTACGTATATAACATTGTGTAAGTGAGGTATGTAACATAATGATTACCACAGTAAGCTTGGTTAATACATACATACTTGGTTAATACATACCATTTTTGTGTATCTTTATGGTGAGAATTTTATCTACTCTACTGCAATTTTCAGGTACACAGTACAGTATTATTAACTAGTCACAATGATGTACATTAGATCCCCAGAACTTATTCATCTTATAAATGGAACCTTGTAACTTTTGATCACTTTCACCCATTTTTACTACCCATTCCACCCCTGGGCAACCACCAATCTACTCTCTGTTTCTAGCACTCATTTGTTTTTTGGGTTTTTTTTGAGCTTCCACATATAAGTGATACCATACAGTATTTATCTATCTCTGTCTGACTTATTTCACTTAGAATAATGCCCTCAGGTTTCACCCATTATCACGAATGACAGGATTTACTTATTTTTTATGGGGCTTAATAATATTTTACTTGTGTGTGTGGATATATATATATATATATATTTCCATATATTTTCTTTATCAATTCATCCACTGATGGACACTAAGATTGCTTCTATGTCTTGTGAATTATGACCTAATGATCATGGGAGTGAAGGTATCTCTTTGAGACTGATTTCATTTCCTTTAAATATATACTCAGAAGAGGGATTATATTGTGGTTCCATTTTTGACTTTTTGAGGAATGCTATACTGTTTTCCATACTGGCTGTACTAATTATAATCCAACAGTACATGAAGGTTCACTTTTCTCTACATCTTGCCCGTCTTTGTATTGCCTATCTTTTTGATGACAGGTATTCTAACATGTGTGAGTTAATATCTTATTGTGGTTTTGATTTGCATTTTCTCAATGATTAATGATATTGAGTATGTTTTCTCATATCATGTTGGGCATTTGTATATCTTTGGAAAAATGTCTATTCAAGTCCTTTGTCCATTTTTCAATTTTTTTTTTTTGCTATTGATTATATAAATTTCTTATATATTTTAGATATTAACCCTGTATTAGATATAAAATTTTCAAACATTTTCTCTCATGATATAGGTTTCTTTTTTATTTTGTTGATGGTTTCATTTTCTGCGCAGAAGGTTTTAGTCTGACAGTGTCGATCTTTTCTGTGCTTTTGGTGTCATATTCCAAAATCATTGCCAAGACCAATGCCAAGGAGCTTTTAACCTATGTTTTATTTTTAAAATTTTATGGCTGAAGTCTTAAATTTAAGTCTTTAAGCCATCTTGAATTTTTTTGTGTGTGTGCGAGTGGTATAAGATGGGTTCAGTTTCATTGTTTTGCATGCACATATCCATTTTTCCCAATACTACTTTTTTTTGGAAGAGATTATCTTTTCCTCCTTGAGTACTTTTGGTTCCTTTGTCAAATATCAGTTGACTGCATATGCATGGATTATTTCTGGACTCTCAATTCTATTCCATTGGCCTATGTGTCTGTTTTTATGGCAGTAACATACTGTTTAGTTACTACAGTTTGTAGCATATTTTGAAAGCAGTAAGTGTGAGGCCTGAAGCTTTGTTTTTCTTTATCAAGATTGCTTTGGCTATTAGGGGTACTTTGTGGTTCCAACAAATTTTAAAATTATTTTTTTTTCTTATTTCTATGAAGAATACCATTGGAATTTTGATAGGATTGCATTGAATTTATAGTGGCTTGGTGTAGCATAGTCATTTTAACTATGTTAATGCTTCTGATTCATGAATGCAGACATCTTTCCATTTATTTGTGTCTCTAGTTTTTTTAATCAATGTTTTAAAATACTCAGTGTATAAGTCTTTTTTACTTAAGGTAGGCATTTATTGCTATAAGTTTCCCTCTTAGAACTGATTTCGCTGTGTCTGAAAAGTTTCGATATGTCGTGTTTTTATTTTGTTCATCTCAAGAGTTGCTGTTGGTTGTTCAGGAGGGTGTTGTTTAATTTCCATATATTTGTGAATTTTTCTGCTTTACCCCAGTTTTTATTTCTAGTTTTATATCACTGTAGTAGAAATGTAACTTATATCTTCTTGAATTTGTTGAGACTTATTTTATGGTCTAACATATTATTTATCCTAAAACATGTTTCATGTGTGCGTGTGAAGAATGTGTTCGGTTGTTGTTGGATGGAATGTTTTTTATATGTCTGTTAGGTCCATTTAGTTTACAGTATTATTAAAATCTACTGTTTTCTTATTCTCTGGATGATCTATTGATAGCTGAGAGTTGAGTATCGAAGTCTCCAAATATTATTGTATTAATGTTTATTTTTTCCTTTTAGTTCCATTAGCATTCACTTTATAAACGTGGGTGTTCTGATGCTGGGTGCACCCATTAAATCTTAAGTACTTTTTTACTACTTTATAAATAGGTCTCTGAAGCAGTCAAACACTGGTATTATCATTTGTATTTTACAGGAGGAAAATTTAAATACACTTTCTAGAATGGTAGTGCTGGTTGAATTAGAACCCAAACCTTGGTTGACTCCTGTGGTGGGGCTAAACGTAAAGGAAGCTGATTTGTGTCAATACATTCCTGCTCTGCCCTAAATTTGCCTCATGTCCTGTTCTCTTGGCAGTGGGACTTAGGCATGCTAATTCTTGCCATTTCACCATGCCTGTGATAGCTGAGATTTCCATATATTGGAGTGGATTGAATTTAAAGCCAACTTATTGTTTTTTCTTTTAATTTCAGTGGTACATTGTTAAACTCCTAGAATGAGGTACTTGAAAATTTCCTGAATGTTCTTAAAATAGTTTTCATACTTCTTTTTTTATCCTTTACATTTTCTTTATTTTATTTTTAGCTGGAGAAATAATGCATGCTTGTTGCAACAAGTAAACCAATTTAAAAACATATTAAGAAAAAATTAATATTTTAGGCATTTCTACCTCCAAGTTATTCTATAACGTCACTAGTATGCTTCTCTTTATTTTATTCTCCATATCCTTAAACAATTATTTGCACATATTTTATAAAAATGTATTTATATTGAGTACTCTAATAATTTGTTTTTATCAGTTAATGACATATCATAATCACTCTTGCTATCCAGGGATACAAAACCAGCTCCTGTTAAAAGCCATATGTTATTTCTCATAGACATAGTTATTTATTAAATAATTCTCTTATTGATGGGTATTATATTGTATTCCAGATTTTTGTCATCATAAAAATGCCTTAGTAAATACATTGCACATATTCATATATATCATGCATAGTAGATTTCCCAAAAGGGGATTACTAGATCAAAAGCATTATGTACTTTTATTTTTTACAGATAACAAGGGATCATTTTCCAAGAGATCATAAAATAAAATATTTATCTTGCTTTAAATCCACAAATACTACCTATATACTCCTGGGCTTCCTGCTGTTTTATTATGAATCTAGATAATTCAGCTATAATTTTCAAAACTAAAAGTTTTTTCCCTAATATCTATAATAATGGGCAATGCATGGACATATGCAAATATCCACACAAATTCATGTTTTTCAAGTTCTACTTAATTGTTTGACATCGTTATTTTATTAAATTGCATATTTATTGAATTTGAATATTTTTACATAATCCAAAATCTTCAATTTCTTTCCATGGAAAATATTCAGGAAGAAAGAGAAGAATGAAAAATATTACAGATAAAATTCCTCATCTGTAAAGGCTGTCAAAAGAAACATAAATAGGTGTGCATGATACAATAGTGAACATGAGTTGAAAGAATTCTCAGCAGTGTAGCAGCATTTTTAAAAAGTCATGTATATTTCTGTCCTCAACAAGATAATTATGCCCTTCACAGGATATATTTCTACTACCTCTAGTACTATAACAAGAAATAACCTCATAGTATAACTGAGTCAGAGCTAGGGATAAAAAGAACACTAAGGAAGAAAAGGATTTCTACCACAAAGGAGAAGTCTCAGGAGCCAGGGCATTACATAGGACTGGATCTTCAGGGCACTTTATCCAAGGGATCAAGACACAAATCAAATAAGGGAATGCTTATTTATTTGGGAGCACTCTCTCTCCTGAAATTCAGGATTTAACATTCTGCCAAATATTGTGAGAGATTTGAGTGAACATGCCATGGCTATGTGAAATGAGGATAAATGTTAAATTTTCTATGTAAGACAATGAAAGAAGAGAGAAAATAAACTCAGTGAAATGTGTATACTGGAATGAATATGCTATATAATGTTGGAAAAACCACCAATTTACTGGGTTCTATGGGAATTTCCAGGGATACGCCATTTTCCGAAGTCATAAGGCTAGCGCTGGTAAGAAAGGCATCAGAATCACTAAGGAAATCAATGGTTATTCTCTTCTACTGTTCAGGTATGTTCAGGTATTCTCTTCTACTGTTCAGAGTCTATTACCTAACTCTGCTACTGATAGCAATGGGAGTGATAGGCCCAGATACAGGACTCCTTGGGCTGCAGGTAAGCAGGACTTAACTGTCCAAAGTGAGGTAGCTGAAGTTATTATAATGAGTGGCAAAGTACAAGTGACAGCCAAATGGGCCTCAACTACAGAAAATTATGAAGTTTATTAATAGAATATGCTGTCACTGGGGGCATAATAGAGGGTAAATTAGAAAGAGTACCAATCAATATGCACTTGTAGCAGAATAAAGAATGGGTAATCAGGAGGTTGAGGGCAGTTGTCCCAATAAAAAGCTACGATCCTTGCCCGCTTTCCCAACTTCAGCCAATTTTCAGACCTATAATCTATTAATTGAAGAAAAGGCTGTGTCGTAGGAAAAGAATTCTACAGTAAGATGACAAGTATACATGATAATAAATCTCCATGTTCTTTCCTGAAGGAATCTACAATGATTTACTTAACTGTACATGGGGGGAAGGAGAATATTCTGAGGACTTGTATACAGAGTTCATGTTGATTTTCATACTCAGAGACCCAAATAGTTATCATGGTTCCCCTAATAAAATGGAAGCATGTGGAAGTTAAGCAATGGATAGGGTCCTGACCATGTTCCAATTCACAATGGGGTTATTGAAAACTTATTCCATGATCATTTCCCTGGTACCTAAATATATAATCGAGACAGACAGATTTAGTAGTTGGTACATACCCTACACTGAGCTTTTGGCTTGTGTGGTAAGAGCTATCAAGGTATGTAAAGCCAAGTAAAAGTCTCTGGAATGAGCCATCTAGGCCAATGTAGTAAGTCAGAACAAAATTATATATGGGAGGTGAGCATGGAAATTAGTGCCATACTCAAAGATTTAAAGGATGCATGAATGGTCATCCCCATCAGTCCTCCATTTAATTCACCAGTGTTGCTGAAACCAGATGGATCCTGGAGATCACCTCAAAGAACAATTGCAAGATAATGAAACAACCAACAGTTGAATACATTGTTCAAGAAAAGACTTTACTGATATAAATGAGCTTAATTTTATATATTGATAAAGTGTATGTTCCAAGGAAAATTGACACAGGTTGGCAGCTTGACATTTCTTGGCAAAATTTGGAATAAGGGGGTAAGAGAAAACTTTAGACATCCAAGAAAAATACCAAATCTCTTGCAAGGGCAAAATGTCATACTGGCTTCTCATTCCTCCGCCCCCTCCCCCTCCCCAACATTCAAGATCATCAGACAATGAAGAAACATATACAAGGGAAAAAATTGTTCTGAAGAGTATAAACATGTGAATTACTTTTCAGCTATATAGGCCTCAGTCATGCTACTTTGAACATGCACTATTTAAGGATTATTTTTACATAAGCGTCCCTTGATAGATAGCCAGAGAACAAACTTTCCATGGCTAAAGGACTGGCAAGAAGAATTGGAAATACGTAACTACATATTATAACTGCTGTGGGTGAATTAGGAGAATAGAATGTAAATTGTATGTTCTGACAAAGTAGAGATGACGCGTCTAACCACATTCAGTAGGGAGATGGGTGTTAAAAGATAAACTGAGGTATATTAAAAATTATGAGTTTATTTGAGCAAGAATCAATTCAAATAGGGCAGCACCAAACTGGAAGTGGTTAGGAACACTCTGTGGACAGAAGCTAGGAGAAAGGCTTATATAGAGAAGATATGGAAGTAAAGACAGAAAATTATTTGATTGGATATATTTTAAAGCCTAGTTGGCTATTTTTGATTGGTTGTTCTTAAGTTTCAATATTGTAACCTTGAGGAATTTATAGGCTTAGATTTTGGTTTGCTAATGTAGGCTACCATGGGATTAGAGCCACTCCGGTCTGATACCTTATTTTTAAATTAATTTAACAGGGGTAAACAAATTATAGATTAAGAAGTTACTCAGATTGCTTCATTTCTAATAGCTGGAATTAAAATACATGATTTTAGTTTAAAATACCAAATGTAAGTATAAGCATCTTTAACATTACAAAAGTAATAAATTAGAAATAAAATATTACTGAATAACATATGCTGTTGAAAAGAGAATGTAGAGGAAGAAAGGGAGAAAAAATAATAATATTAATGTTGCTTAAAATGCAAAATTAGTTTTCTATAAATCGAGGACTAAAGGCATATAAAATTGTAATGCTAGCCATAATAGGACAACAGCAACAACACTTCATAAATGTAAGACTCACACACACATATATACACACATCAAGAAACAATAAAATAGACAAACATGAAAAATAATTATTTTAAAAAATATATTTCTTTTGCAAAGAAAACAAATTAAGTAAAACCAAATGCTAAATGGCTGCCATTTTAATAAATGTATATTTTTGACTCATGTATTAAATGCAAACAATTTCAGAATGGATCATAATGAAAACAGCAACCAGTTGTATACCAGAGAACTATCGAAGACAAAAGTGAAAGCAAGGTTCATGATCTTATACTGGACAAAGTGGAAATCAGTTTAAAAAGCAATAAATGAATTTCAGCTTCTGCCCATGAAGGGTTAATTGCCATGGCAGTTACTGTTCACTGCAAAGAGCTAGAAAATTGAAAAAAGAAGTGAAATCATGATTTTCAGAAAGTGGACAGTAGGAGGAAATGGTACTATGATCTCTGAGAGAAGAGAAACAAATGATATAGGTGCTAAGGTTAACTTGGGTTTTTCTCTAGAAGTAATTTCCTGATTACAATGCGAGGAGAGGAAGTAACACAAAGCCAAATTGAAAAGAAAGAGATCAAAATTCTGGGATCCTAGAAGGCTAGAATTTGAAACTCTGAATAAAAATGAAGAGAGGGAACTGAAGAAAGGGAGGACAGAGAGAGTGAATGAAAGCAAGAGAAACGCAAGCGAGGATGAAAAGTGCCAGGAATGGTAAATATATGAATAATATAGAATATCTTTTTTTCTAACTTTTAGTCTAAAAGATAGTTTAAGTAACAAAAAAATGTACAGCTAAAATAGATAAAATTAAGATGGAATTATAAAAAAATATTTAAGTAATCCAAGAGAAGGCAAGAAATGAAAACAAAAATTAGAAACAAATAACAAATAATATGAGATCTCAGGACAACCTTAGAAAACTAAAAATAGAAGGGAATTTCCTCAATTAGACAAACAGCCACTGAAAAAATTATAGTGATATTACATGTAATGATAAAAACAATGTTTTCCCCTAATATTAGGAATTAGGCAGACTATCTGTTCTCATCACTTATGTTCAAAATTGTACTGGATGTTCCAGCCAGAGGAATAAGGCAAGGAAAAGTAACAAAAGGCATAAAATTGGACATAAAGGGGTAAAACTGTTTTTATTTGCAGAAATGTATCATGCATGCAGAAAATTTAAAGAACTATACAAAAAAAGCAACTAAGCTAGTGAGTCAGTTTACCTTGGTTGCAGGTTATAATATTAACAAAAGAAATCAATTAAATATTTATATAATAGCAACAAAATTTGGAAATCTAAATTGAAAATACCCTTTAAATAATATAAAAACATGATATATAGACAGTCTCATTTTGCATGGTGTCATCTTCACTGAAACTCATGCAAATAGGAAGCATATTTTTGTTTTGCGCTGCTCCATGGTAACTGAGATTGTAATTAGAAATACAATTTAACAAAAGCTATGTACTGAAAACTATAAATTATTATTGGAGTAAATGTAAAAATATCTAACATGTTAATCAGCTATGTTCATTGAGTGAAAGACTCAATACTATTAAGTTGACATTCCTCCCTAAATTGGTCTATAAATCCAATACAACTTTTAAAATTCTAGCAGGCTATTTTTGTCGATGTAAAATTTACAGCTTGATTCTAAAACTTTATGGAACTGTAAGGGATCTAAAATTTTTTGCAAAAGAAGTTGAAGGAGTTATACCGTTAGATTTAAAACTTACTGTAAAGCCACAGTAATCAAAACAATGTGGTATTGGAGTAAATATAGATATAGTTTGGTGCATCAGACAAGGTAGTTCAGAAATCAGTTCACAAATAAGTACATGTCCAGTTGATTTTTTGAAATATTTGCTAAAATAATTGAATGGCAAAGATATTTTTCAATATTTCTGAAACAATTTATACCTGTGGAAAAAAATTATTCTTGACCTTTATACTACAACAAATACAAAAATTAACTCAAAATATATCATACACATGAATAAAGAGCTAAAACTATAGAACTTTGAAGAAAAGAGGAAAAAATATATTTACCACTTTTGATTAATTGAAGATTTTTTTTTTTAGAGAAGACACTTAAAAGTGTGAATTATAGGAGAAAAAATTAATAAATTATAATTCATTGTAATAATAATCCTCACATTTTTGGAAGCTACAGTTAAGATACTGAAAAGCAAGCCATAGATTAGAAAAAAATTTTTCAAAACATATCTGATAAAGGACTTTGTCTAGAATATATAAGTAACTCCTACAACTGAATAACATAAAAATTAACAGCTCAGTTAAAAAAATTATTTTCTAAACAATGCAGCAACTATTTATATATCGTTTACATTGCATTACATATTATAAGTAATCTAGAGATGATTTAAAATGTATGGGAGGATGTGTGTAGGTTATATGAAAATATTATATTGTATCATTTTATATGAGGGACCAGAGCATGTTTTAGAACCAATTCCCTGTGGATCTTGTGGGACAACTGTATATTGATTTTTGTGTTGGTAACTTAACATATTTGTCAAATCACATTGAAATTATACTTAAAAATCAGTGGATGAGCTAAGCAGAGTTGGGCCTGGTTAGTACTTGGATACCACCTAGGAATACCAAATGCTATAGGCATTTAAAAAAAAAAAAATTGGTGGATGAAAATCTAGCAGTTTCTGACATTCTGTTATTGTTTGCTTATTTTTTTGATTCTGTCTTTTATAGCTATAAACATTCCAAATCAGTACTCTCCAGTAGAATTTTCTATCATAATAAAAATGCTTTGTGTCTGTGCTGTCCAATATAATAGCCACTAGCTACATGTGGCTACGGAGCACTTTAAATATAGCTAGTGTGACTGAATTGCTTTGCTTAAGCATTTTGATACTAAGAATAATTCATGGACATTTTGACATGAACTTGAAAATAAATTATTAGACTTTAAAATTTTTATTTCTATGATATTTTATATTTGTAACAATTTATTTCCAGTCTGAAACTTACTCAAGAAGATGAGAGTTGAGATAAGAAATGCATTATTTTATAGTTGGTAAAATGTTCAGAGAAGGAGTAAGAATCAGAAAAGACTCATGGCTCAGGGATGAGTTAAGAATCAGGGCTGGTGAGAAAGGGTGAGGTGACAGTAAAGGGTAATATGTTCTATATATTGAAACAGGCATTTTGGATTAGCTGAGTTAAAAAATGTCCATTTCAAAATTTTCTGTATGCCTTAAGATAAATGAGTAGGACAAGGCTACCTAGCCCATATGGGGCTTTGCATCCCTTGAACCATAGTCTAACTAGCTCATAAAACTCTGAGGCGAACAGATTGGTGAGCAGCAGAATCCTGGTCCTGGGACCAAGAGGCATGCTGTCTAACTTCTCAACTCTTTGAACTTGAACCACCTTTACTAATCATGACTGATTTGGTACATTGAAGGGGCCATTACTGATGGCTATTCTGATTAATGCTCTGTGGTGTGGCAGTAGTTCCAATTTTCTGTGACATTCCATCTGGGTAAATAGCTGTCATCATTAGGTAATGACTGCTTTGCTAGGCTATCAAATTACTAAGCAGTTACTACAATCTAGCATTGATTTAACATGATTTGATTTAATAATTAGTTATGATTTTCCCATTTCTACTTCTAGATGAATAGCAATTTAAAGTACACCCTCTTTTTGCTTTCTGTTTTTTCACTCTTTTGTATTTGTGTATTCCTTCACAAGTATACTATATAATTTTTAAGAATAATATAATGGAGTAGTTAATAGTCACTATAATTTAACTGTTATGCTCATCTTTCACAGTAGGATTATAACCCCTAAAATCTTTGGATTTTTTTTCTTATTATTTGTATAATTTCAGGGATATGGTAGACTTGGAACAAAGGAATTAAGTTTTATATTAAATTTCAGGAAAGAACTTAGACTGCTTGTGTGATTAGAAACTCTAATGACACAGTACTAATTGGAATGGGGGAGGGTATCACAGTGAAAGATATATAAGCCTAGTCACCAAAATATATTAGATCCTGCTATACCACAAAAGTTATGAGTCAAGGTTATTGCTTACATGAGTTTTCCATAAGGTTGATTACAGACTTCCTGAAGAAATTACATATAACCAATTACCCAAGCAAAGACAAATTTATTGCTTATGCAGAAAGGGAGGATAGTACATTAATAAATCCTAGTAGCATGTCCTAAGGGGAAGTTTCAAGGCAAAATATTTCCAACTTTAAGGCAGTATGATTTGAGGCAGATCTTCTTATGTGAAATACTGAATGTGACTGAGAAAAATTCATGATATAATAAGGTAAAGTAAAGAAGATGATACAGAGAATTCCCATATACCCCACACCCAGTTTCCCCCATTGGTAAACTCCCAGATACTTACTTTATACTTTGTGTTAAAATCCAGTAATACGATATTGTCACTTTTTAATTATTTTCCTAGTTTATATTCTGCTTTTCTAAATATATGGGATATAAAGATTTTTCTGTACTAGTCTCTATTTATTTCTCCAGCCTCCATTCCTGCCACCCCTTTAATCATTAACTCAACTAAATTATATGCAATATCCCCAAGCAGTCACATTATCTGTCCCAAGTGCCTTAATACATTCTCGTTACTTTGCTTGGAATGTTCTTTCCTTTTGAATCTAGTTGTTTAACTTCTACATATTTCTTTGGACTTAACTCAGCAGTCCCCGGAAGCCATCCCTGACATCGTCCATATCCGTGACCTTGCTTGGAACACCTTTATCAGTCTTGTGGATTTCTTTTAAACACTTATTAAATGTAATTTTAATTATTGCCTATTTATGTTATCTTTCATTAAATATGAGAACATCCAGAAAATAGGCATAATTCCTATAGCCTTACATTAGTAGGTATATAAAACTCCATAAACTGTCATCTGTGATTCCAAAATTGAAAAATTCCACAAGAGTTCTTAAAACCAAAAGCTTTTATATTACTTATTTATTTTTAGAAGTTGACCTGACATGAACTTTTTTGGCACCAAAATCCTATCTGAATACCTAAACTGATGAGAGTCTATTAGTGATCTTTATTTATACCATCATTTTGCTGTAGACATGTATTTGATTGCTAAGTACTGATCCAGACTTCACTGAGGATATTAGAACATATGGTACATGCACCATATTACCTCTCTAAATTTGAAAAGCTGAATTTTGAAATGCATAGGGACTTACCAGTTTTGGATTATGGATTGTGTCTCCATGTTATAATCTCATAAAATATTAATATATTTGAATTTCAATATTTGGATAACAAAATGGGTCATTAAGCCAATCCTGTAGAAAGATGAGACAACCACATAATATCTGAAAGAAAACAGCTGAATTTATTACTTTAGTAAGAAGAGCTATGTTCTTCAGATTTAGTCTCTGAACAAATAACTGATTTTATTCATAAACTTACATGGATTTTTTCGGAAGCATTCTTTCAAAAATGTGTTGTTTCAGCAGAGGAAATGGGTTAAAGCAGCCTGAAGAGTGCTCATTGGAGTGAATTTGTTATCTATTGGCTGACTTTTAAAGCATGAGCCCAATACTGATTGTGGGCCTACAGAGGCATGTTCACTAAAGCTAGGTGGTCTTGACTGCTTACAAAGGTTAAAAACAGTTCTGGGTTATAGAACTGACAGTGATTGATTAAACAGGATTAAAACCTGATCTGTCAGATCTACTTCAATGACTCATAATCTTTCTCTAGCAGTGGGAGGACATTCTTTTTACATTTTCAATGCACCCTAAACTAAAGTGATTTCTTCTTCTGCAAAGAATATCTTAAGAATCTTATTCTTGAAAACCAAAATATGCTCATAACACCATTTCGGTACTAAATTGATGAGATAATTTCCCATTTTTATTCACTCAAATGTTGAAATGGTTGTGGTAACTCCGGCAAAAGCCATGAAAAGAATTTCAATAAAAATTTGGATCATTTGGTCAGGACCATTGAGGTCCTTTTTAAAAAGGGCATTTAAATCTAGAACACAAAAATCTCCCTTCTTCCAATTTGCTGCCTATATAGTTTCAGTAGTATATTGGTTTTATTTACTGTAGAAAGTCTCATAGACTCACAGCAGTCAGATCTGTACTGGATTTCTGTTAGCAGCAATGGAATCTCTGGTGTTTCTGGCATCTCACTCAGAAGTTGGTGGATATTTTCTAAATTCAAATAGATATATGCCGAAATGAGCAAAGAGGATGAGGACATAAAGGTAGCATCATCAATGCGTGTATATCTAAAAATATCTTAAACAAGATCTTTAAAGGATTTTAAAACATTCAATACTGTAAAATATATTGCTTTTTACTAATATGTTCTGTTTCTCCTGATGTCAAACCATGGACAGGAAAGTGAAAGACAACCTACAAAATAGAAAGTTTGTATTCATTTTCATAAGATGATGAAATTTTAAAATAATTAAAAAATCTGTGTGACCAGAATGAATTTTACTTTTAATTTCTCCTCTTTTCTTGTCTTATACATTGACTAGCTAGAGAGGAAAAAATCTCATCCTATAACATATGGTTGGGTCTTGCCTGTCTGAAAGGAGTTTGGAGCCCACTCAGAATCTTAAGAACCTTGTGCCACTTTAGAACCTCAGAAGGAGGGCAGAAAAGTAGAAAAAGGCCAGCGATGTTGAGGGGTAAAAAAAGAGGAAGAAACACTGAGTTCTAGCTTCAGCGAACTTTAAATTAAAAGGTAAATAAGCAAGAAAAGTAAATAAATGTTTTGTACCATTTACTGGACTCCGTATGTATTAGTGATCAACTAACAGAATCACTTGCTTCCTGGATTGTGCTCTTCCTAATTGCCTTCTGCTACCTTGTTGTCCTTCTGCGTAGAAAGCTCCTCCTCTAGCTCATTTTCATCCCTTATGCCTATGTCATCACCTCAGAAAGCCACATCCATTCTACCTTAAGCAATCCTCTCCAGTGTCTCTTTCCCTCATAACACTTATCTTGCAATATGTAATCTCACACAATTTTTAGTTTACTTGTTAATTATCTGTCTCTCCCAACAGAAGATACCCGTGAAGGTCTGGTAGTACAGTGGAGCCAGCTCATATTGGCCTGTAAAAGCCGATAGTTATCCTGGAAACACATAATGATGAGCTATGGCACATCTCTTCTCAACTTTATGTCCAGTGGTGCCATATCAGTAGCTTCAAATCAGTCATGGTAGAGTATTTATGCCATGGAAATTAACTAGTGCTACAAAGCAGGACTTTCTTTTCCCTAGACAGTTAATTGTTAAGCAGTTACCAGCACACCACTGGTAAGGAACAGGTTTGTATTGATTGCTGTATAGCACAGTGCTTGGCATGTAGTAGTGCTCAGTAAATATATGTTAAATGAATGCACAACAAATTGAGGGGTTGCAATTATTTTCAGCTACAACTCTTATTTTTCTTTGTTTCTAGGAATCTTATTTAGCAAGTTCAGTGGATCTTTTAATTTTCATTTAACAATAAACAGGTAGCTAAAGAGCACTATTTATTAAAGTATTTATACTTTAAAAATATTTTTCTTATTTTTATAAGTATTTTTAATACCATGTACTACAGACTACTTTTGGGGGGAGGGGGGTTGATACACATTCACAGTTGTTTTCAATCTATTCATTTCTCTGCATTATTGGGAATGGCATTATTCTGAATAATTGGGTGAGGAAAAAAATCAGCCCTCTGCCATGATAGGTTGAGCAAGTGCGTTGTAAAGAACACTGACCCAATGAATCAAGTGATTGGATCTAAGCTCTAGTTCTGCTAACTAATAATCAGTTCTGTGAATTTAACCATCATCACACACAATCTTCTGAGCCTCACTTTCCTAATCTCTAAAATGATGAGATTGAATTGGACAATACTTAGGTTTCTTCCAGTTTTAAGATTCTATATTTAATCTTTGCTGTTATATTTGTTATATTTTTTAAAATAATTAAAACCTATATCTAAATATTAGTGTGAATTTATATCTTGGACATATCTTCTTCTCATTTATTAACTATGCTTTTCTAATTACATATGTATATATATATATACATATATATATACACACATACATATATATATATATACACACACATATATATATTCCCTTCTCTTCTCAACTTTTCCCTAGTATACATGGTAAACTTTGACATCTTAATGCCTTTTTCATCCTTCATTCTCTTTTCTTTTCTAAAATCCAAAACCTCTCTTCCTCAGGCTTTCCAGAACTTATCTTCACCATTCTTGATTTATTTTCTACTAAACTTGCTTATAGAGCCCATATGTCTCCTTAGGTATCATTTTCCTTCTCATTTACTATTTAAATACCTTGTACTTTGGTCTGTTGTATGGAATTATGTTTATCAAAATGTTCTTTTAGAAGTAATTATAGTTGATGCAAACTGTGCAAGTTTGCCATTTTATATTTTGTTATGAGATTAATTTCACCTCAATGCAAACTTAAATTTCTTAGTGTTCTGAACATGAAGATGCGCCTTTTTTAAATTTATTTTTTGTCTAAATGTAATACATAGCACAAAGCACTTCTTTGATAAGAAGCCTTTTCAACATTTTATTTGATATTTCTTTTGGAACACAGAACAGTTCATTTATTTTTCTTTTCCAAAATAATTCTATAGAACTTCTTAGAGTAGTTTAAAATTTTATGCTTTAAAAGAAGTTACAAATATTCATTTTTGCTCATGCATGTTATAGAAAGCTGGATGGTTTTGTTTACACATTTTGGACATTAACTGCATGTGTGACACAGAAATGTTTTTTTCCCCATCTTCCCCCTTTTAACTCACTGTTTTTGTCTGTGTAGCTTTCATCATCCCTGACTGGTCTAGCCACGTGGCTTTCATACTTTCTATTTTACACATCTCTTTAGTTTTTGTGATAGGTTGTATTTTTGTGTGTGAGTGTGGTATACATAGGTATACACAGAAAGCCACTATTACCAGATTTATTTATTAAATTAAACACTGAAAGTGTGCTAATGGCCTAGAAATTTTATGACCTTTATGATTATTAACATTAATTCTTACAACAGGACCAGACCATGAGGTAGATACTACCACTAACCCCATGCTAAATAAGAGAAACTAAAGTAAGAAAAAATTAAGACGCTAACCCAAAGATAGACCAGTAGTGGCAGAGCTGAGACTAGAATCAAGGCTGTGTGATTCCATACGGCCTAAGTTCTTAACCACTACTCTATGCTGTTTGTTTTTTTTTTTTAAAGATAGTTTCCTGAAAAAAATCAATAAACATTCTAAGAGAAAGTCTCTGATGTAATGGAAATTCCATGTGCTTTGAAATTTTATATGTTTTTGTTCAAGCATGACTGATCTCTTTCTCTTATATGAAATCCAAAGCATTGCTTTTTAAAAGGAAAGATGCCGGGCCACATGACTACCTTTGTTATAAACAGTTTTTCCACTTTATTTTGTGAATACCTATCCTTTATTTTTATTGAATAGTGCACATTTTAAATAATAAGAAATCTTATCATAAAATACTTATTTAATTATTTGTTTTGAAAGCGTGGGATTATTTCAATGCTTTAGAAGCAGAAGAAATGTTTAGAGAATGATTGTCTTGGTAAGTAGCTTTAGAATTTATAGAGAGCAACCCAAAGCAGCCTGTGACAAGAAGGAATATGTGTATAGTGTCACTAAATGATATTGTTGGATAATCTAAAATTTTAAGGATTTTAGTTTTTATACTATCTGAAAATAGTGATCTGCAAGTGATAGTAATAAAGCTATTGAATAAAATTATCTCTTAAATCACTACACTTTTGCAGTAGGATTATTTTGTATTTTTATCATTATTTTGTTCTTTTTTTCATAATGGTATATACTGTCATTTTGATGAATATCCTGTGAAAGCAAAAAACACCACTTTCTCTGACTTATTATAATGAATAAAATACTAATGTATCCAACAAGGAACAGAATAAATATTAAATCAAAATGCCAGAATTAGAAGAGAATTTAGAAACCAGGTGGATCACCACTTAGTTTTATATAAGAAAAATGGACAAGATATCACTTAGTGCTGCACAGATGCCCAACTAATGGTATGAATGGGTTGTATATAGTAAAATCTCAAGTATAAGGGACATGTTAGGTATAGAGAAAACTAGACAGTAGTTAAACTAATTCTTATAATGATTAGTAAATCTGCTCAACTGAATCTAAATTAAGGACCAAAGATAATCTCTATTTTGATTATAATCATCAGGAACATATCCCAGTCATTCTTGACTACTTGTACTGATAGTCCCATAGTACTTTCCTTGCTTTGCTGGCCTTGACAAACTTGAGTAATTTAGTGAATGTAGACTTCACTGCAATCTGAGAACTGTGATAAAGACCGAGTTGGCTTTATCTCATCCTCACTCCTCTCTGCTTGTCCCTCTGTATTTTGACCTCTAATTCTGCCAAGTCTTGCCCACCTCCTGGTCTACAATATGTATTAGATGTTTTACAATATGAAATATTATTCTTCCTTCGAGTTTAAGTCTGTATAATGAAATCAACACACACAACTGTTTACATATTCAAATTGGAGAGAACTTAATTTTAAAAATATTATTTCAAAGAGATTTGAAATTTTTAACCTTTAGTCTACCAGTAGAGCATACTGGGAACTAAAGTAAAAATGGAAGAGATTTTAAAAGAATTTTATGAGAAGATGGGAAATTATAAATTTCTGAGAAAAAAATATTTAATTTTTGTCTACTTATAATAAGATGAAAAAAATTCTAAAAGATGGATAAATTTACATAGTGAAAATGATATTCAAATGAGGAAAACAATCAATGATCATATACTTCTTTAAAGTTGTGGACCTAAAAGATTACTTGAAGCAGTCACTTTGAAATAGTAATCAATTGAATTCACTTTTGAGAGGAAAAGTATTCTTCAAGACATTTGTAAGCTTGGGGTTAGAAGAGAAAAGGTCAATGGTTGACAAAATTATGAACTAGTGTTACATGTTATCACATAATTTAATAAAAAGAAAGATACCCGTTTGGCCTCTTTTGTCCTGGAAAAAATCTTTGATTCTCTCTGGTGCTGACTTTTCTTTTCAAAAGGATATTGCCTGGTAAAATTTTTAAACTTCTTTTTCTTTACTTTTTTCTTTGACATATTTCTTTACCTGTTAAAAATGATCCCATAATGTTCTAAAGCATTTATTTCAGACATCTTGATTATGAATATATTCTGTAGTTTTTACACAGTAAATTAATGACTAAAGGAAGGGACTCCCAAAATTATAAAGATCTAGAGTCCTGAAAAGATCATTAGTTTGTCAATGTAATTTGAAAGCTTGTTTTATTTTATTGCTGCTGTTATTGGTTTTTTCCAAGGAAAATCCAAAATTTAGGAAAATCATTGTGGTTAAAAATATTAAAAATTCTGGGAAAAGACCTTACATCTATCTGGTGATTTTAATTTTTTCAATATGCTCTCTAATTTTAGCTAGGCTAATATCAAATGGAAGTAGATTCCAGGGACCTCTTCTTAGGCAGTCTCATTAAGAGGGACCAGGGTGGATTTCAGATATGTATTCAGATGAGAATTTGACATAGAGGCCCAGAAGTCTACTTTAAGGGGGGGAAAAATGGCAGATAGAGGGCAGTGATTTTCTAAAGGAGAGATGTTACATTTGTAACATCTGAGGGTCTCTCCAGCTATATTCACCTTGGCTTTGCCTACCATTTTGTGTTGGACAGACTGTAGCCTGGCCACCCTCCTGATGTTTATACGTTTGTATAATTTCCTCCCCTAGAGTATGGGTGAAACCTATGACTGCTTCAAAGTAACGATAATGGTATTTCACTTCCACGATAATGCCACTTCATGAGACTCCATTTTGCTAGCTGACTCATTCTACAGACTCCTGCCCTCCTAGAAGTAAACAGCCATGTTGGGAGGACCACATGGCAATGAATAGAGGGTGACCTCTAGGTGACAGCTAGCAAGAAGCCTAGCCTTCTAGCCCACAAGGAAATACATTCTGCCAACCACCCAAGTAATGTTGGAAGCCTGATTTCATCAGGACTCCAGGTAAGAACAGAGCCCAGCAGACACCTTGGTTGCAGCCTTGTAAGACCCCAAGAAGAGAATCCACTAACCTAATCCTGGACTCCTGACCCAATGCTTTGAAATAATAAATGTGTGTTATTTTAATTCTTTAAATTTGTGGTTATTTGCTATATAACAATAGATTACAAATATACAACCCCCTCTAGATGTAAGAAATGTTTCTGGACCAAAACTTGACTGCAATATTTTAAGATATTTTATTTAATTGCACCCATTAAATTATTATTGTAAAAAAAGATAATGTTCTGGTTCCCCCCCCCCTTAAAGTTGCAAATCACTGCTCCCTTCTCATGAATAAACAATGAGGCTGGATTGGATTTTAATACTACGTTCCCAAACACTTTATCACGTTAACTTTCTATATTTTTGCTACCAGGAGTTTTTGTATGTCCCATGCTGCTCTAGGGATTTTAGATCATATTTTAAAAAGAGAGAAATGACAGAAAATAAAAATAAGGAATGAACTTTGGGTGATGAAATTAAGCCAGTATAAAATGCATAAAATTTGTACATAAAATTTATTCTGTTCAAACTAGATCAACAGACCTGTGTGAATGAGAACAAAAGTATATATTCACCATGTATATTATCATTCAGAAAAGAAAAAAGCATTTCCTATCAATTAAGGGCCTTATTTCAAAGGAAATACCTATATTCAGCATATGAGAAATGAGCACCTTTGATTAGGAATAGAGATGTTATAGATTTTATTCTTCAGTGAAAACAAAACTTGGTATGCACAACTGCTGTGAAGGAGGAATTGGGTTGTTCTAAAGCTAGTGATAAATATTTATGGAAATAATCTAGACATACAAGAAAATAATCAGTTTTTCTATGTAAGCTTTTATCCCTTGATTTTAGAAGGGATTGTTTGACTAATGTCTTTAGAATTAAAAAAAAAATCTTGAACCATAGTTAAACAAATAAAATATAAAATTGCTAAGTACAGGAACTGAATCTCCCTTGAACTCTGAAGATAATCCAGACCCTCTAACAAGGCAGCTCTTTCTAGGAGGCCCAGTATCCAGTCACCAGCTATTTTCTCTTTCAGGTTTTAATAAATATAGATTTAAAAAATTTTTAATTTAATAACCTAGTTGAATTTCTTTTCTTTTCAACTTCCAAGCTTTGTAACTATGGTTCCTTAATGTCCACCTATAGTTTCAGTCCATGCCTAACTGTGTAAGACTCAAGCAATGCTTTAAGATCATGAGAGGTATGGCCCCTTTTGACGCTGATCTCCTTTGACTTTGTACCCTAATTTCAGATTGCTCTGGATGTAATCCTGGCTCTACATTTACTAAATCAGTAATCTTATGGAGTTTTTTTAACCTCTCCCAACTATCGTTTTCTACTCTCCAAGATGGGAATTATAATAATTCCCATATCATAGTAATATTTTGAGTAATTAGTGAGATACTCCATGTAAAGTACATTAGACCTAGCATATTCTATGTGGTCAATACAAATTGACAATAAAATAGTTTTCCTAACAACTATGTTCTTTTGCCACCTTTCCTACGGATGAACCTAATTCTCACTATTGTTTCTTTCTGCTTTGGTTCTCTGGATGTATGTTGTGCTTGGTTGAATATCCTGTCTTCCCCTACCCCCTCAACATTCTACTAGCAAGTCTTCCTAGACTGTCTGCCCTTCCTTTGATTGCCTGAAGTTGTGTTCAGTGTTAATTCCTTTCCAAGGCCTATAAATATGTCTACTTTGTAGATTTCTCTGCCATTCTTAGTATATATATTCTACCTTCAATATTATTCCTAATTGACATGGTGTAGCAGATAACCTACTGAATTGGATGTCAAATATCTTCAGTTTTAATATTCTCAATGCCACTAATAAATTTCATATATTTAAATTAATGATTCCTAATCTTGGCTAGACATTATAATTATCTATGCAGTTTGCTAAAAATTAAAAAATTGGGGGCTATTAACCCAGATATTTTGATTAATGGCTCAAGTGTGCACAAACATAAGTTTTTGTTGTTATCGTTTGATAATTTGTTTATAAATATACCTATAGGAGATACTGATTCATAGCCAGGGCTCAGAATAACCCCCTCATTCACTTAAAATTCATTTAACAAACTTTGGTTGAAATAATAAGGCTAGTAGGTGCTGAGTGTACACTATGAAACACCACACAATTCCTGCTTTTATCCTGCCTAGACAGATAACAGGTTGGGACTATGTCTATTGCTGAATAAAATTTTTGGTATATAGTAGATGTTTAAAGAATAGTTCATAAAGAAGTATAGTAGGCCCCATTTTTCTCATCTATAAAATGATTTTAGATCAGAACGTCTTATGTACAAGTTCTAGGCATGTTAAAAAATCTTATGATAGGAGGTGTTTAAAATGAAAATAAAACGATAATAACAAAATAGAACTTTGAGAAATACAAATAGCATATTTTAGAGGTTCACGGTATATGCCAATACATTAAAGTCTGAGAAATTCTGAATTAAATAAATCTATTCAATTTTTCTTAAAGGTCCTGAGTCCAGAACTTGTTTTTTTCTCCACTGTCCCACAGGACCATGTTTTATAGATTGTCTATTTAGAAAATACTGGTTTATATAATATTTAAGGTCTCTTTCAGGTTTAGATGTCTCTGTTTCTAAGTCTGTGGTAAACACATTAGAATGCTTGACTCTCTGTACTCCTGTCTGTGCTAACTGATTAGATAAAAATAGGCATGCCACTCAAAGGTTTCCTTGCCATAACCTAGTAATGACCAATTAGTTTCAATTTATAAGGAATTTGAATAACGAAATATTGGTCAAATGAGGTATTTATAGTTGGAACTTAAAGACTATTATATAAAGCAGGGTTTGAAAATAGGTACAGAGCATGTATCTTTCTCTGTTTTTTAAAAGTTGCATTTGAAGCATGCGTTGTCTGAGTAACTAAAGCTTCCCATGCCCTAATGCTTATATTCATCTGTTTCATTCGTTTAGATTTCAGAGCCCCCCAAATACATCTATGTCTGCCTCTTTTGAAGTGGCTCACATCCGAGATGGCTAGAATGCAATTTGTAGCCTTTAGAAGTAAAGGGAGAAGTGATGAAAGCATTGGTAATAGGGCTGGCATTGTGGCCATTCATCTAATCTCCAGAAGACAGAAAAACACAGTTTGTAGGAAAAGATACCAACTTAAATAAGTTCAACTTTGCCAGAATAATATGTTGGCTATTTGTTTGTTTGTTTGTTTGTTTGTCGCTTTACAGCAAATTAGTAAGATGAAAAGCAATTACCTATTTATCGAAGAATAAAAAGTCCTGCAAGTTGCAAGGTTTCTAATGCTGGCACCTTACTTCAGTTCCAGACTTTCATGTTCTTTCCAGAAAAACGCTGATGGAACCTGAGTGGGAGGGGGGCTGGACACTGCTGGAGATGACGGGGAGAGAGAGAGATAAAGAGAGGCAGGTGCATGACGGGGAGATATGACATGGTAGGCACTGCCATTTGTTCACTTAGAAAAGTGCTGCTTCTTTGAGTGCCTCGAGTTCTCGGGTTTTAAATTAGTGTAACCTGCACTGAAACTGCCAGCACATCACTTTGTTTCTCCTCTGGCAGTGACAGCCTGCAGTCCGAAGCTTGGTGAAAAGATCTGAACTCCACATGTTGCAAGAACTGATTATCTTTGAATGACTCCTTTAACTTGACCAAACAGGTTTTGGGTAACAATTGTTGCACGTCCTTTTCTTTTCCATAATAGCTAAATTTTCTCACTCCCCTTTGGGCGCTGAGTTTCTTTTCCTTTTTTGGTAAAGGAACAGTGGTTATAATTTCAAATGAAGTTATTCAGTCCCACTTTTGTTGACTCTTAACGGAATCCTTTTTAGAAATAAATGGTGGCATTGAAAGCATACTTCCACTTCATCAACAACAGGTTTCTCAATCCTAAAAAGGCCTTTTGAAATGCAGCTAAGCCTTGGGCAGCTGATTTCTGTATTTTGATTTATTCAGAGTATGAGGAAAAAAAGGTATTATTCAAGGTACTCATTTCAAAAATGCCAGAAAACAAATACTTCTTATACCTTTATTTTCGAGCATTATTGTTTGTGAAGTAGTGAGGAAAAGCTGACAAGTAGAGCTCTGAATGCAAAGACAGAAGATTACATCTTCCACACAGACTGAAGAAGCTGCAGCTATAGGAAGAACTTTTTCCAAAGACAAAACCCAAAAATGTAAATCCTTTCTCACCCCGAGTTATAAAATGTTTCCTGTATTCCTTGCTTCAGAAATTATTATCAAAGTTTTTTACATGAGAAAAATTAGCACAAATACGTACAATTCTCTTTTTTGTATTATCAGAGAAATTGGTGTTGTTTAAACTGTGCCAGTATACTATCTCACTTGTCACTAGACATTGTATAAATATTTCCAAACGCTTTATGAGGAAACTTCACCAATAATTTGATTACTCTCTCCTGTAGGAAAGGAAATAAAAAATGGAATAAAGAGGAACTAATCAATGTTACAATTTAACCTCTGATCAATGAAGTGCTAGACAACCACATATTGTTGTTTTATTCTTTTTAAGTGAAGTGTATGTATTCAGATTAGTTTCTAGTCAATCAGTTTTATATTTGGTATTCCTATCAATCTAACACTGAGACTCTGAGTTTAGTAGCCAGAAAGACATGGGTTCAAATAATACTTAGTATAAATTCTTAGCTGTCTGACTGTGGTCAAGATACTTTATCACTTTATCTCTCTGCTCAGATGTCTGCATGGAATAAAATAGTTATATCTACTTAGAGTTGAGATAAGCCTGAAATGAGATAAGGTATGAAAATGATATGGCACTATGCCAGGGCCTAGTAAGCACTGGAGCTTATTATTCTAAGCTGCATTACAGCAAAACAAAAAAATAATTATGATAAAAATTATAAACCACTAATTTGGAAATATTTCTTTGAATTGAGTAGAATCATTGAAATAGAATTTTGCTTACTTAAAGAAAATATCACTCAGCAAATATTTATAACACACCTACTATATACCATAGTAGGGATACTTCAGTGAGAAAAAGAGACACAACTTTGTGCCTCAAGAAATTCATAGTCATGTTTACATAGTTTTAATAGAAATCCTTCACCCTTTGAATGTTTTTATTTTATTTTTTTAAGAAGCATAAGAATTAAGCCACAATTTTAATTACATTGAATCCAGTAGAAGGAAAGAGATCTAACCTCTTAATTAGTTAGGAATTTAGAACTTTCTTTAAATACCAAGTTTGGGAGTACACATTTATCTTATTCATAGGTTTATCTTATTAAAGATGTTTTTGTCTTTGCATGAAATGCTAAGGTCTTTGACTATCCCCTCCAATGCTGGAAAATTGTGGAGCAAATGTTGTCAAAGGTAGGAGCCTGGAAACATGAGCTGAGCATGCAAGTGGAGGGTTGGTGTCCGGGGGACCTGGGCCTTATTCTAGTCTGTGTGCCTTGAACCAATGCAAAGTAGGAGTAATATGCATCACCTGCTTAGTTAGATATGTCTCTCAAGCCAAATACTTTATAAATCCTCTGAATAAGTTCTCCCTGGTAGTTTTCCTGAGGCAACTAGACTAATCTTTTCTATCCCTAAGGGAAAAAAAAATTTTTTAAACGGCTCCTCATTTTCTTTTCTCAAGATCAAATTCTTATAGTTGATTCAAGGCACCTCTATTGTACATACGGTGATATGCAATAACTTTTCAATTTGTTGTACTAGCATTTGTTGAGAATTCTTATCAAAGATGTTTTAAAAGCCTTTCAGCTTGCTTCCACCCCTCCCCTATCTGCTTTTTATTAATTCTACAAACTGCACTGTGTTTTTCTGGAAGAGGAAATGTTGCCAAGAAGAAAGGTTATAATATGTTCTACTTGTTCAAATATTTATATTATTATTTTTTTTTACTTTTAGTGACATTGATTATTTGTAACCACAATTATAGTGCTTGTGAGTCTGAAGCATAGGAGATGATCTACTCAAAGCATCAATTTCTCTGACAAAGTAAGAAAAAAGTTTTAGGGAGATCTTTAAGGAAGGTGGAGCAAGTTTGGACAAAAAAAGAGGAACGAATACCATATTTTAAAGGAAATAAATCTATTGTAATAAAGCACAGGTCCTATCATCAGCACTTGGACTTACAAGATTGAATTACTGCAGGAACTGAAAATCAGATCCTGGAGTAGGAGTTCCTTTTTAATATTTCTTTTTCTAATCTTATTTTGGTAATCAGTCATAAAATAAAATAGCACATGTGACTTGAACTATTCCTAGGTGAAATGATAGATTTAGCTTAAAAGAGAAATGTTCAATTGTTAAAATTTAAAAAAAAAAGTAAAACATTACAAAATCTTCTACTTTTATTCTTCCTGCCATTCTTATTCAGATTTGGACTGTACTTTAAAATGGTGAGAATTTGGGATATTAAGTATTGAATTATGTTTTGGGAAAAACACCCATATCTATTGTTGGGATTCAGGAAAATAGATGCTATAATCTTTATATTTTTAGTAGATTTAAGTACTAATAGGACATAAATTTATAATTTCCCCAAGTCCCTTCAGTTCTACCATCAAAATTTCTTTTATATATTAGACTTTTAACTATACTTTATTGTTTTATAACTCTATGCCTTTCTAAATATTATTTATTTGTCTAAAATATTCTATCGCCATATACATCTAGCAAAAATGACACTTTGAGAAAGAGATGAAGAATCTCATCCACTATGAAAAACTATCTGAAACCCAGAAGAGAATTTACAACTCTCTTCATACAGTTTTAATAGTATTTGTTTACATGGTTGTATTCCTTATTAGACTTTGCTTTGGGATCTTTGAGAACTAAGAATATATCTCATTTATCTTGAATATATAGAAAACCTCATGAAACAAACACTCAAAACTGTTAGCTAAATAAATAGAATCCACAATGATTGTCTTCAAAAATAATTTTCTATTTTGAAAGTTAAAATTGAGCTTAAAAACTTTTAGGGGGAGAAATTATTTTTTTTGATATATCAATTACTTATAAATATCACGACAGTTCTTGGATTTGAGAATTAAATGCTTCTTGAGTAAAACAATACATGTTTCTTTAAATGCTTTATGAAGTTACATTTTATATACAATTTCACAAATATATATATATAAATATACATATATACACACATATATTTTTAGAGAGAGATTAATGCATGTATTACCTCTCAGTATATTTGTCTAAAATATTCTATATATGTTTTGTTAGTTGCTAGGATGGTGTATCTTTAAAGATATTTCCACTGCCAATAACTGAAAACTTGATATGAAAGTAGCTAAGATAATTAAGAATTATTCCTTTTATAACAGGAATTTCATATGTGGCCAGTCTTCAGAACTGAAACAATCAGAGTTCTTATTTGATTTTTTCTGCTGTTCTCACAATTTTATCATTCTCTGGGTTTTGGTTTTCACCTCATGCTCTCCTCCTTCAAGTTTCTAAAAAGGTTTCTGATAATAGTGTAGTAGTAGATGGGGTTATGTGCCTTATTTTTCTTGTCCAAAGAGAAGAGAAAACCTTTCCCCCATTCCTGAAGTAAATATTGCTTTCTCGCTCTTATTGAGTAATTTAGATCATATGCATTACTTTGTATCAATAATAGTTATTAGGAAAATGCCATGTACTTACTGGCTTAATCTTGAAATCCGGAATCAATCACAAAGGAATGAAGAAGAGAAGGAAGGAAGAAAGGAGAAGGAAGAAGGAAGGAAGGGAGGAGGGAGGGAGGAGGAGGGAGGAGGGAGGGAGGGAGGGAGGAAGGAAAGATACTAATACAAAAAAAGAGACAATTTACTAGATAAGAGGGTAAAAGACTTAAGCAGGAATTTCAAATGATCAGTAAGAATATGAAACTTTTCTCAATCTACTTAGTCATAAGAGGAATACAAACAGAAATGAATATAAGATACCATTACATATTTATCAGATTGCTAGAATTAAAATGTTGGACAATATCAAGTGTTAGAATGTGGAGCAACTAAAATTCAACTTATTTGATGACTTCAGAGAGGAGGAGGTGAGTGGTAACTGGAAAGAATTAAACACAGCTGCCACGATGCTGGCAACATTCAATTTTCTGATCTGAATGGTAATTACATGGGTGTGGTAATGAAAATTCATTAATATGCATATTTGTGATGTTTGACTTTTTTGTGTGTATATTATACTTCTTTTAAATGTTCATTAGAAATAACCAATTCTTTTAACCAGGAAGCTTAATATTCTTACCAGGAAATACAATAAAACTGCTATTTAGAGTCTACAGCTATACCACCCAGAACACGCCCAATCTTGTCTGATCTCAGAAGCTAAGCAGGGTCTGGTATGGTTAGTAGTTGGATGGGAAGACCACCTAAGAAGACCAAGTGTTGTAGGCATTAAAAAACAAACAAAAACAAAAAAACTGCTATTTTGAGGTTTCTTACTACACACACTGTTGCAAAGTCAAGATTGAGGTTGCAATTTTGTATTTCCTTAAATGTCTCTGAAAAGGATAAAATTGTGGCAAATCACTAAAAAAAGGGAGTGAATATGAAAAGACATAACCAAGAAGTTTATGAGGTTATTTAATGTAATATATAGTATCAAATTTTATTTTATGTATCAGGTGGGTTAATTAATGCCAGAAAGATTCATCATCTATTCTAACTCTTTAAAAAGTTGTGACCTTGAATTTCAAAATCAGTTCTGACTATGTGACCTCTCAAAAATCTATCATATCTTCGCAATGTTAGAGAAAATGCAATTCATGAATAACCTCTTATTACATTTGCGACATTTCTTTCCCATGAATATAATGCCTTTTCTTCTTCTCCATTATTCAAACATGAACTTAAAAATCCTTTCATCAGGATAACCTTTCCCTGATTCTTAAGTATGTTGACCTTCCTACCTTTGCATTTTTTCCAAAGAATAATTATCATTGAAGTTTAATGTATTTTATGGATTTACTTATTTTCCCCAAACTTTGAAGTCTTTGAGGGCATGGATTACATCAAACACGAATATATCTTTTTAATCCCTGTAATTAAAATAGAATACATAGCATGTACCCCAAATGTATTTATCCAACAGTGAATAAATGAGTAAATAAATCGATGTGGTGTTAGCCTTTGGCCAATAGCTGAGATAGTGAAGTTTCTAAATTGTGAAAACGCTTTTGGGAAATATCTCTTTTGAAGCTATATTTACAACTGACAGTCATGAGGTAATAGCTTTTACTGGAAGTAAAAATATGAAATATTTCATAGGCCATGTAATATAATGTAAAAGTAATAGAAACATCTCCAAAAACAACTTTGCTAGAATTCTTTGTCTTTCTTTTTTGTATGTCTAGTTTAAAACTTCAGTTTAGTTACTGCTTTCACAGCAAATAATTTTGGCTTAGTTGTCCAGATTGGTCCAGTAAGATTTTACTCCCCAAGGCACTTTTTGGAATAGGAAGGTACAAACCATCTTCATTTATCTTATTAGAAGTGTCAAAGTTTTCAAACCCTGTTTAGATTGGACACATTTTCCAGTCTTCTCTCTGCAACACTTTCTTTTCTCTGATCATAATACTAATAATGTACTTAGTTTATCCCTAGATAATAATTTCTCATCATTTTCTTGTTTAGTAAGTACATACTAGTGCTTTTTAATATACCATGAGGGTTAGATTTCCCAATTACCTGTGCTTTAGTACAATATATCATATCCTGAGTCTAAAATATTTCACTATCAATTTCTGCTTAAAAAGACCCAGTGGGGCTCACATTACGTACATACTCTCTCCATTGCTTCTGTATAGGAACACACACACACACACACACACACACACACACACACACACACACTCACACCCATATAACTTTTTCTCTCTCTTTTATCTCTATTTTTCACCCAAAGGAAGCAAAGCTATCATAAAAACTAAATTTTCCCAAATGTGTCATTAAAATCAAGAGACCAATCTTGAATATGCACTCTCAAGAAAATCTCAGAAGTATGAATAATTGTTGTTCCAGGAGTGTATTCCTCTGATGAAGCAATAATCTACCAATCTGCCTTTTAACTCTAATTGTTTGTTTGGATTTTATTTCTTTCTATAAATGAAGTAATAAGATTTAGAAATTAAAGGGCAGAAATTTAATTGACAGTGCAATAAACAGACATCTAAAATAAGCTTTTACAAATGATACCAACACTCATTGAAAATTTCAACGAAATTCAGAATGAATAAAAATGGTTATCTTTTGCAATATTCGATGAAATTTGTACCCTCTGAGAATTCCTTTCAATCGGTATTAAGCAAAAGATTCTTCTAAAAGAAGTGAAGATTAGCAATTATGTTTTGTGATTTCCCAATACTGCTTTAGCATTTCTCCTGTGGGCTAGATCATGAATCTGCATACTTCAGGGCAAATTCTCAAAATGTATTACAAACTGGCTGTCTTTTGTTCAGGTGGAATAGGGCAGATATTCTTACAGGCAAAATATATTTTAGTTTAATACCTGCACCATTTTGCAGCAGAAATACTGTCATTTTTGTGATAGTACGATTCTAATTCAGCTAATGTATTTGGTTATACTTTATTTCCAATTGTTTATATCTTTATCTAAATAGCATTAAAAAGTAATGAGAAGTTTATATTAACATGGTTCAAACTGTGACCACAAAAGCTGTTGTCATAAAAACTCTGCCCAGTTGAAAAAGTACCGTGTTCCAATATGTGGTATAATATTTCTTGAAACAGAATCACACTGTACAAAACATTTGGCAATTCCTTGAAATTTCTTAAAAGAAGATTTGAGCTATAGAAACAAATGTATTGAGGAAGAGAAGAGAATAAATTTGCTAATTTGTTTATTTTTATTAGTTTTATCTAAATTTTATAGCATTGTTTTTCTTGGTCTTAGTATTTCACTAGACTTTTCAAATATATATGTATACAAAATACATATATGTTAAATAATATCGTATTTAAATATCACAGATTATTAATTATATTAACATTATTGTAATTTAGCATGATTTTTTTCAAATCATCTGATTCATTATTGAAACAGAATTCTACTTTAGGGGCTGAGAGATTTAAAAAGAAGCATGGCTAAATATATCTTATTTATAATTATCTAATCACATGCATCATTTAAGTTTTATTCTTCTGGACCATTTTTTCTATGTGTGTCACTTAATTTCAATTTTGAGATTTTTTTTTCAGAAGATCCTCCAATTTTAGAGCCAGATGGCACCTTACTCCTTGGTTTCATTAGACCATGTTTTACTTTGAACAAAGAGCATTTTAAATGATTAAATGATGTATGTCATTGTCTCATTGTACTTCAGATTTTTACGCCCATCCAATCTGTAAACGTGGCTCATCTGTGAATTTGGCCAGCCTCATTCAACAGAGCGCCTATGAAGGGCGTTGATGATATTTGTGCTAGCTGCAGAAATGGCAATAAAACCATTTGGATGAACCATAATCTGTTTCCACATTAAACAAGATTTCTAGAGACTCAGAATTACTAATTAATTTTCAGAGGACTTGATGTACATAGCCACAATTGGTTACATTGGAAGTTATGGTAGACACTTTTAGACAGTGGTTTTGCTTCCAAACAAACATGCACAATCAGCAAAGCCAGATGCTGCCTTTGGATCAAACATTTACCTACTCTTCAGAGAAAATAAAATGGACAAACCTTCAAGTTTTATCAGTTTAATTATTTTAGGTATGGCGCACTAATATATAATAATATAATATATATTAATTAATATAATATAATATAATATGATATAATATAATAAATGTAATAATATGTAATAAATATAATGTAATATAATATAGTAAATGACTCTACAGTTTCATTGTAACTCATTGACTGTAATTGTTTAAGCATATCAATAAGAATTTAATTAATTTAGTATGTTTTTATTTCCTCCTCTCAAAAGTCTTCTGCCAATATTTAAGGAAAGGTTATGTATATATACTTTCACTAGAATTCATAGAATTCCCAGAATAAATGAAGCTGAAATGATAATTATAAAAGGAATTCCTTTTTTTTTTTTTTTTTTTTGGTAATCCAGAAAATTTACCATTGTTCCTTCCTCAAATAAACATTATTTGGTATTCATCTAATCAGTATTCCTCATTTGGCTTTATTATGTTAAAAATAACAAATCACCTCATGCATAAAGCTGGCTCAGTAGCATTTATGTTTAGTTATAATTTGTTAAAAGACTCTTTATTGTTTTCCTGATGTTTTATTATATGCACGTGGGATACTTACTGTTGGTTTGAAGAACAATGAAAAGCCAATATCACACTCCAGGATCTTGCTGCCTGCAGGACCGTTAACAATAGATAAAATGCATTTATTCTTGGCTGTCTTTGAAAAGTACCTTAGAGAGTTACTGTAGCATTTGGTACTGTAAGCTTCAATGAAACTACAGACTAAAGTGTGATTTTCACAGGCTTATTGTATTCAAAATGTATTGTATGTTATTAAAATAGCAAAGCTTTTCATGTTGCTGTTTTTGAGATCCCTGACAAGATAATACAATATGGAGCAGTCACATAGGAGAGGTACAGCCCACTGACATGCTTACTTGGTAAAATATAGGATCATGAAAATTATTAATTGGGAAACTGAATTTTAGAAGGACCTGTGACGCTGCTGTGTAGCACAATTATCTAGACTCTTCCTTACATGGGCACACCTTCTGATTTATCAGCATCTGCTTTTGTGTTGGCTAAAACACCCCTGGTCAGCACCTTTCTCTATAGTACAGTTCTGCAGCTTACCATCAGGACTGAAACTTTTCCTGTACAGTGGCCCACTTGACCTCTGATACAGACCAATTTCCTGGCATAGAAATGGCCTCCTCAGGAGGGAGGACACAGATTGGCAAAATAGAAGGAAAAAAGAAAAGATTACTTCGGTGCATCTGCCAAGAAGAAAACTGCAAAGACTATGTTGGCAGTGAGTATAATCTTTGAGAGCAGTTACAGCATAGTAACAGAAGATGAATTTTAGCGGCGAAGGAAATTTTTTTAGAATGTTGGCAGCTGATACAAACTATGTTTTACTTGCTTTTGTGTGATGAATCATTTATTTCAAAGGTTAGCTAAGGTAGAATGGGCACTAATGTCTATTGAGAGTCTATCATACCAACTATTATATTAGGCATGAAAATAGATTTTCAGTAATGATCATGACAGCTATGCAAGGAAGGCATTTCATCCCATTTTACCAATGAGAATATCTACCTCTACCAACTTGCCCTGCTCTCTGGAATAGCTCTAAATTATACATACATCTTTACCTTATTCACAGTTACAGTGCCTAAATGGTGAGGTCCCTGTTAATAAACCTTCAGAGGAAGAATAAGCAAAAGAGTCTAATGACAGTTGGATGACAGTATATAGAGCCCTGTACTCTACTAATATATAGATGTCATATTTTCTGATCTGGAGAGAATTTGCAATTAATAGTGAGATAAGATATGAAAATAAAATATATAAGATATGATAATAAAAGAAAACATGAAATAGAAATGTCTACTAATTGCTTCTAACGCTTTATAATTTATAGAGCTCTTTCACAAAATTATCACATTTGAGCCACAAAGAAATTATGTGAAAATGGTATTATTTTTTTAGCCCCATTTTATGAGTGATGACATTGAGGATTGGATTATTGTGGTGACTTTCATTCTAATAGCTAAGAAGTATTGAAACTAGAACTCAAAGTCAGCTCTTTTTACTCCAAATTCTGTGACTTTTTTATTATACCATATTATATATAAGTGAAATGATAATTGATAGTAATTAGCATTTTTAGAATGCTTTCCTTATGCAGCATTCATGTATTAAATCAGTTAATTCTTACAACTAATTGAGAGATTGGGATAAACCTGAGGCATAGAAGTTCAGTGACTTGCTCAACACTGTAAAGCTAGTGAGTGGCAAAGACATGATTCAGATTCAGATAGTGTGGTTTCTAAAACTATGCCTCAAACACCATGTTATACTTCCTCTATGTCACACTGGTTTGGAAGACTGGATACGAACCCTACCTCACATAGTTATTGTGAGAAGTGAGTTAACATACATAATGAGCTTGAAACAGTGGCTGGAACTCAATAAATTTAGCTGTCAATGACGTAGCCTATATATTTAAGCTTTAGTGATGTTCTGTTCCAACATGCAAAGTGTGGCTACTTTAGAAAAATTTCAGTGGTAACATGTGACATTCATTTATTATTTTTCATGACTCTGTGGATTGATCAGGCAGTTTTTATTTCAGCTGGGGATGTGGTTCTAGGGGGCTCACTTGATCTGGTGTAGCCTCATTTCCTCCTCATTTTCTTTGTTCAAGTGAGTCACAAGCCATCCCAGATTCAATATGGGAGGAGATACATAAGGGTGTAAATACAGTGTCATCATTTATTGGAGGTCATCTTTAGACATCAGCTACAATGAAGAAATTTAGAAACATAGTGATAAAATTTAATGAGTTTCTTTTAAAATCATGTTTATAAAGTTACGATACATTCTTTTAAGTGTGGAGTTGAGTTTTGACAAATATATACAGTCCAGTAACCACCACCACAAACAAGAAAATAAATATATCCATCACCCTAAGTTTCTTTGTATACCTTTGTGGTGAGTCTCCTCTCTTCACTCCAGCCATGGACAACCAGTGATATGATTTCTGTCCATAACCTTTGTAGAATGTCATTTAAGTGAAATCATATGATACATAGATTTTTGGGTCTGCCTTCTCTTACTTAGCATAATGCTTGTGTTATATCTCTCAGTATATTTTTATTGCTGAATGATATTCCATCAGATGAATGTACCATCTTTTGTTTATCCATCCACTAGATGATGGAAATTGTGGTTGTTTTTAATGTTTGGTGATTATGAATAAAGCTGTTTAAAAGATCCACATAGATTTTCAGGTGAATATGTTTTTACTTTTCTTGGGTAAATACCTAAGGGTGAGATTACTGGATTATATGGTAAATGTATGTGCCCCCACCCCCACCCAGAGTATTTTATTTATTTATTTGTTTGTTTAAATTAGTTTCAGTATGCAGTACATTGGTTAGACATTATGTAGTTTATAAAGCGATCCCCCTAATTGCCCTCTCCTTTGGTTTTCCGCCTAGCCAATATGTTAATGCTACTGCATTCACTATGCTGTGCTCCCCATCCCTATGACTATCTATCAACTACTAATTTGTACTTCTTTAACCCTTCACCCCATTCTCTCAGCCTTCCATCCCCTACCCTCTGCCTGTCACCAAATTGTCCACTATATTTGTGATCTGTTTTTAATTAGTTTGTTTTTCTCCTTAGATTCCACCTGTAAGTGAAATAATATGATATTTATCTTTCTCTGTCTGACTTACTTCACTCAGCATATTAACCTCTAGGTCATCCATGTCATTGCAATTGGTAGGATTTCATTTTTTTTAATGGCTGAGTAATATTCCATTGTATAGATGAACCATAATTTCTATATCAATTGTCTGTTGATGGGCATTTACATGCTTCCATATATTGGCTGTTTAAATTGTGCTGTCATAATATTGAGGTGCATAGATCTTTATGAATTACTGTTTTGGTTTTCTTTGTATAAATATCTGGAAGTGTAATTGCTAAGTCAAAAGGTATATCCATTTTTAATTTTTTGAGAAAACTCCAGATTGCTTTCCATAGTGGCTGTACCAATTTGCAATCCTACCAACAATGTATGAGGATTCTCTTTTCTCCATATCCTCACCAACACTTGTTCTTTTACTTATCGATGATATCCATTCTGACTGGTATGAGGTATATTTCATTGTGGTTTTAATTTGCATTTCTCTGATGATTAGTGACCTTGAGCATCTTTTCATACATCTATTAGCCATCCGTATTTTCTCTTTAAAGAAGTATCTGTTCAGGTCTTCTGCCCATTTTTTAATTGGATTGTTTGTTTTTTTGTTGTTGAGTTATATGAGTTCTTTATATATTTTGATATTAACTCTTATCAGATGTATCATTAGTGAATATCTCCTCTCAATCAGTTTAACTTTATGAGAACTGCCAAACTGTTTTCCAGAGAGATTGTACAATGTTACATTTCCACCAGGAACATTTGAGTTCTAGTTATTTCAACTCCTTGTGAGCACTTGGTATTGTCAAGGTATGTTTTTCCTCCCTTCCTATCTAATGAGCATGCAGTAGTATCTCACTGAATTTAATGACTAAGAATGTTGAGTACTTTTCACATACTTATTTGCAATTCATTTGTCTTGTTTGGTAAAGTGTTCAAAATTTTGCCCATATTTTATTGGGTCGTTTTGTTTTTTGTTTTTGAAATTGGAAAATTTTATACATATATTTATTCTCAGTACTAGTCATTGTCATGTTTTGAAAGTATTTTTTTCCAATCTAGGTTTTTGTTTGTTTGTTTCATTTCATAGTAGAATCTTTTGAAGAGTGAAAATTTTAATTCTGATAAAGTCCAATTAATTATTTTTTATAATTAGTGTTTTTAATATTCTTTCAAAGACATTTTTGCCTGAAAAAGTCACAATTTTTTTTATTCTTCATAAAGCTTTATACAGTAGTCATCCCCTTATCTAAGATCCCCACCTGATGCCTGAAACTGCAAGTATGCTGAGCTCTACATGTACTAAGTTTTTTCCTACATATAGACACACATATTTTCACTTAAAGGAAGCACTTTATGGCTTCTCTTTGGCATATAAAAATTCCCAGCATAATGCTCCTATGCTTCGGAGTCATTATTAAATAAAATAATGGTTGCATGAACACAAGCACTGTGATACTTTGCCTGTTTGATAGCCAAAAACGGATACTAAGTGACTAATGGGTGGGTAACGTATACAGCATGGATATGCTGGTAAAGATTTCACCATGCTACCAAGAATGGCTCACAGTTTAAAACTTATGAATTATTTGTTTCTGGAATTTTCTATTTAATGTTTTCAGACCATGGCTGTCCACAGGTAAATGAATCTGCAGAAAGTGAAACCATAAATAAGATATGGGGGGTACTGTAGTTTTAGTTTTACATTTATGCTTACCATTAAATTTTTGGTATACGAGTGAGAGCAGAATTTTGAAGTATAAACAAGTTCTGTTTAATACTTGGATTTTCTTATATAAAACAAGAATAGTAACACCTTTGCCATTTCTTTAACTATACATTTAACAAAGTCCTAAAAGTTTACTATACTTAAAAAATAATTTCTTTAGTTGCCTTCAAGTTGATTTTGACTCTAAATTAATTTTACTCTGCTCTGAAAGTTTTAAAAATATGTCTAAGGAAGAAGATAGTTGAGCTAATCTATTCTTAACATCCTTATTTGTGCTTGAAGGGGACATTAAAATCTGTTTCAACTTTTTGATAAGCAAAATGAGAATGTTGAAAATAAGCAGTGAAACATTGTATATAAAAATATCTTGAAGAATATAAAATACTTGATGATGATGGTGACTATGATGATAATATTCTTATTTAACTTCAACTATTCTAAATCATTCTAAACATGTCTGCTAGAATAACCTTCCAGGTTGAAGTTTTAAGCCATTCCATAACTCACTGCCTTCTAATAAGCATCCAGATCTCAACAGATGTCCACAAACTATGGCCATCTGGTCTCTCTTCTGCTCTACACTGTTACAGCTTGCTATATTCATACCTCAATACTTCTTTCTTTTTCTTCTTCATCGTATTCTTTGTATGCTCAGGTAATTGTCACTCCTTAATTATATTGTGGGCTTCCTGAGGCAATCAAAATATAAGAATATGTGGGACAGAAGTAGAAGAGCTTTGAAAATTACTTATGAAGGTCTAGAGAGTGAAGGTTCTACTATAATTAATGAAGTTGAGGATTGGTAATCAAATTTTTGGAGGATTTACTAATATTCTTTACCCCTTGACTGCTTTACAATTTTTGTGTGTATCTGTTTCCATATCTATAGATATGGCTTAATGATCATGTTTTAGAATTGCTCTGAAAGCCTTTGGTAAAGAGTAGCACCTAAGTGCAAAGTGTTATCTTTCTGTTGATTGCATCTTAGAATTCAGCACAGCTTGAGAAAATATGTTTCTTCAAGGCATTTTATCCTGAACTAATTTTGTTTCTCTGTATCCTGACTTGATTGATATTGAAAAAAAAAAAAAACCCTCCATTTTCACAATGGTTCTTTGAAGATAACAGAGGCTGGAAAAAAATAGAACAATAGTTTATCAGAAAGTGTTATATTCCCGGTTGAGAAACGATTTGTAACAGGGTGCATAAATATTTCAATCACCTGAAATACTGCATTGAAAACTCCCTGTGAGATCAATGCCTGTTGAAAGAATCTAGCAGTCTCTTTGTGTGAGAGTCATCATTTCCTACACATATTTTAAGATATTGTCCATAGGAACTTGTGTCTGGAGTTCACAAAGTTCCAGTGGGCATGGATTTTATGTCAAATGTAAGTAGCATTGATGTTGCTAAGATGTAATAGAATTATGTCCTGTTAGCATGTAAAACAAGAATAGAATAAAAATAATCTTTTGGCATAGGTAAAATAAATTCACTGCTTATTTTTTTTATATAATTCTAAAATCTTATGTTATACACTTCTTTTGTATTTTTTCTTGTAACTTCTCTTATTGTCTTTTTGTTTTTAGTTTTTCATTCTTTTTTCCCACCATTTTATTCCCTTTCTCATTAAGAAGGCATGAACACTTTTTATGCTGGAATCTTAAGCTACTTAGTAAGTTGTTGCTTGTAGCTTTAGAGCAGTTGTTTTCTTCATTTTATAACAGAATGAAGCTATAGGTTTTTATGAACAGGAAATTTTGTAAAATTAAAGGCAATCCATATTGATAAACTCTATATGGAACTGCTGAGAGATAAAAGAAAAGAAGAAGAGAGAGAGCAAATTTTAATCAGTTGTTACTGAGGTTTTAAGATTCACAGTTTGGTCTTGCTTGCTTTATTCTGTATCTTTTTCCAAAGAATCAACAATTACCTTTACTTAGTTTTTCAAGGAAAAGATGTTGGTGCTTTGCTTTTTACTATAAAATTCAAAGACTTCTGAATTTTTTTCTGAATGTCACTCTATCTGAATGCAGAAATCCTTGAGATGTTGTGGTGAAAAGGGAGGGCTGGATGCCCACAACTCCCATGCAGAAGACCAAGGTGGGGGAAACCCTTATTTTGTCTTTGTTACAGAAACATAAAATGTAATTGGAAAGGACAGTCATGCTCTGCTAGGGACTTTGCTACATTTAATTGAAAGATAAGAGAGCAGAGTACTTATTCTGCACCAGAAAGTAATACTTTCAGACACTTTAACCAGCTCGTGTCAGCTTGACAATGATAGAATGATGATAAGAGAAACTACAGTTTCTGTCTCTGTAGATCTATTTAATTTTTTTATAATTCACTCCTCAAATATACTTCTAGTAAAATATGGTTTCACATGCCAGAAGGCTGTGCCTTTAATACACTTAACATCATTCATTACATCATTACATATTACTGAGCACTTACTAAGAGCCAGGTGATGCATTGGACTTTAAAGAGAGGGAGACACATAGTTCTTTCCTTTAAAAAGCTTATAGTCTATATTGGGAAAATCAGAAAAACCAGTGATCCCAACACAGTGAAGTCATCACTATAAAATAGTATTCCCATGATGTTATAGAATGATGGGTCCTGTCCTGGTAGGATCAAATTTGTGATATGATATTATGTTAGTTCACAAGTGGAAATATCTCTCCGTAGTTCCAGGAATGGCCTGGTTTATCTATAAAGATTTGGAATTCATAAGCTTATGGCCAAAGCTATAGGAAAGAAAAGAATTGTCTAGAGAGAATGAATAAAGTAAGATGAAAGAAAGACTGAAATTAGAATCCTGGGAATTTAAGAGAATAGTGGAGAAGATTAACAAAGATGGAGTAAGAGAATTTAAGTAGTAATAACCAGAAAGATTGCGGAGAATTATGAGATAAGAATGTCACTGAAAAGGAGAGAATGGACAGACAGATGGAGAAAGTGTGGTTCTTCAGAGAAGTAATCCAATAAAGCAAGAGATGCAAAAGTCAGTTAGGATACAATCTGAAATCATGACCAATGGATTTATCATTTGGAAAGGTATGTGTAGCTTTAAAATAAGCACTCGTGAAGGTAACCGGACTTGAAAGTGATACAAGGTAAAAATGAAAAAGCACAGCCATGGGAAAATCATTTGCTTTGAAAGTATAACTAAAGGTCAATGAAACATAATTACAGATGGTAGAAAAGTTGACCAAGAGTCTATTAAGGACTATTGCACAAAGTAAGAGAAATGGGGATTTTAGAAGAGGGAAGTGGTCAATAATAAAACAATGCTACTGATAGAGTAAAATACACTGAAAATAATTCTGAGGACTTGCAACTAGTTAGATTCAATTATATAATGATTTGTGTAATTATTTGGCTATAATTTATCTTTCCCATTAGATGGTAAATTCTAGGAAGAAATGGTGCAAGTCCATTTTTTTGTTTGTTTTATTTAGGGTTGATGGAAGGGTTTATAAGTAGGAGAGGCATGGCCACAATAATAAGCAATGGAGAAATAATTCAGTGGAAGAGAAGCAATTAAAGAAGAAAAGAAGTGACTCACAGGGCAATGCCTTGTGGTCAGAGGGGGAGATGGAATTTAGAGCACTATGGATGGATTAGTCTGGGACATGAAGAAGAACATTCTTATATTTATTCTACTATTTTAAATAGCATTCTTTAGTTTATTTCAACTTCAAATATCTTTTTTTCTCAATAAGCTGAGTCATAAACATAACATTGACTGATCGTGAGATTGGAAAATCCAATTTGTCAGGTAAAGATATACTTCTGCACATTTCAAAAATAATTTTAGATCCTTTTCCTTATTTTAATGCCTGTATAATGTACAGCATGGTGACTTTAGTTAATAATACTGTGTTGCATATTTGAAAGTTGCTAAGAGAGAAAATCTTAAAAGTTCTCACCACAAGGAAAAAATGTTATAACTATGTATGATGATGGATATTAATTAGGCTTATCGTGGTCACCATTTTGCAACATAAACAAATGTCAGATCATTATGTCATACACCTGAGACTAATATGTCATGTCAATTACACTCCAATTGTTTTTTTTAAGCTTGTATATCCTATATGTATGTTAAGTTTACTAGATTTGCTTTTTGAATTTTTCCCCTGAGTCAGGTCATTTAAACATCTTCAGAAATAAGCATGCACTATAATTATATTGAGATTTAATTCTTAATGTCAGTGGAATATATTTAAAGCTTAGAATATCAATCCTAAAGCCATTTAAAATTGTCATTCAAGTCTACCTCTCTGTTCTACAACTGAAGAAACATGTCCTGGGAATCTGATGTTTATCATGACATACAACCATTGAGATGAAACCCCAGCTTCTTATTCAGCAAGGAAATATGACGAGGCTATCAATAATATGAAGTGATTGGTTGTATTTTAGCCTCATATTATTCATTCTGCGATTCTTTGATTTCCCTATTATTTCATATTTAATTCTTCAAAATGCCTGATAGAGTTCTTAAGTGGTAGACACATCTATAGCGTTTTTACTTTGATTTTATACAGGAAAGCTCTATTAGTTAAAAGAAATAATAGATTTGAGTGCGGATCAGAGTGTTTGTGACTCCTAAACATATGGGTGAGAAGAGAAGTGACTATTTAGTCCAAGTTCATTCAGTATTCTTTTTTTGTTTTAGTTTACATGTCAAAGGAATTGAAACGTCTAAAAATAATACGCTGACAGTCATATATTTGCCTGCAGTAATGATCTCATTGAAAAACCACTTAATTTGATACACAGAGTTCCTCAGCATAGTCATAAACAGACTTTTTTGGGTTATCAATTTCCTGGTGACATAATTACAGTAACAATTTAGCAGTCTTTTCTTATCCTTTCTTTTAGAAGAAGTGAGCAGGCTTTAGTGAAGTCATGTACACAGATGCAATTCGAATGGTGATATATCTTTTACATCTGTGAAGGCTGATTTTACTGACCTTTGCTTCAGCACTGTTGAGTAAAACACTCAGTTACTATATTTAAGACAAAATGCATATTATTGTACTTTAATCAGGGTTATTTTCTTTTTGTCTGAAGAATTATCATTTAAGAAGTGCCATGGCCTCAACTTCTCTGTTTTTGTTTGTCTAAAGGTTTTTATTTAGCTCTAATTTTGAAAAGTATATTTTCCCTAAGTACAAATTCAGTTATTTTTCTCTATATCACTATAAATGACCTATCTCCCATTGTTTTGTTTCAAGTCAGCCCTCAATTGAAGCTAGTGTCTTTTTTATTTGCATGTTTTAAATATTTTATTTTTGTCTTAGTTTTTAGCAGGTTTATATGATATGCTTAGGTGTTATTATTTTGTATTTAGCCAGGCTGTGATTTTTAGAGCTTCTGGAATGTCTTGATTTTTTTTTTTTATCAGTTTTGGGAAATTCTCAGCCTGAGTTATATATATATATATATATATTTCTTCTATTTCTCTATCTCTTCTTTGAATCCAGTTATAGATGTGTGCAACTATTTGATCATGTTCCACATGTCTCTTCTTTTCTTTTCCTTCTCTTTTTCACTTGCTTCAACTATATTCTTTGCATGCATGTATATATACAATTCTATAGTTATACATTTTCTTTCTCCAACTGTGATTAATCCACTGTTAAATTCATCTATATCTCAATTTTAGCCTTTTTTAAGGTCCTTGATTTCTACTTGATTTTAAAATTAAATTATAATTCTCTGATAAAAGTATTTCATCTTTGTATTTACTTTTGGAACATTCTAAACATAGTTACTTAAAAATCTATTTCTTCAGATTATGCACATCTATACACACAGATATACATATATATGTATACACACACATATGGTTGGATCATACTGATTTTCTTGGCATGCCTAGCTTTTACTGTTTGCATTTTAAATTTTGAGTTGATTAGGTATTTATCTAAACCTGACCAAGTACTTGTTGATAAATTCTCAATAAATGATAAGCCCACTTAACTTTGAAGCATGCTTCCTTTTACAAGTGTCTTGCTCAATTAAAATCCAGAAAGACAACTAAAAAAATCTATTCCTGATAGCTCAAATACATGGGATCTCTGTTGGTCCACTTTTGCTGTTATATTAGGTTTCTCAGCCATTGGGTCCTGTTTTCTAGTGTGTCTGCTAATTTTTGACTGAATGCCAGTTGCTGTAAATGAAAATGTATTGGAGCTCTGGATGATGCTATCTTCACATTGTGGGCCAGTTAAGCATGTGCAGATTACTTTGTGTCTGTTAATGTTGATTTGCTTCCGGTTTGCTCTTTCAGAGGTCTCAGCTGAAAGCCTGGGGTCTTTGTAAGGACCTCTTCTGCAGTGGTCCTAAACTCCAATTTTTGTCTCCCAGCACCATAAGACTGCCACAATACATGCTTATATTTTTAATACCTTAGCAGCTGTTTTCTTCTTACTTTCTTAGAATTTTGTCCTTCAAATTTATCACTCAGCTAATGCCTCAAGGGGAGATTTTTACAGAATGCTATGCCCACTCCTCTGAAGTTCTCTTATGCTCTGGAGCTTCTGACCCTAAGTTCTTACTATTTTAATAGCCCTAAATTCCAATAATTGTTTCTGTAGCCCACTGAGATACGCATAAATTCTTGAGATCTACTTTCTTTTCAGAATCCATGCCCCATGCTTGTTATCAACAAAAGCCCTGAAAGGAAAAATGGGTGGCCCAATTTGTACACTTTTCCAAAAATAATTTTAAAGATGAAAATTATTGTAATAATAGTTTTCTAAAGATGAGAATTTCAAGTGGCATTTTTATAACTTAACATTAAAAAGTCGAATAAGATTTCATTTTTTCTTTATTCATTATCTTATTCATGAATAAATACATTTAGGCTGTGGCTTGACTCTATCAACTCTTTTTTTTTTTTTTCAGTAGATTTACTTTCTCTTTCCAGTTTTCATGCTGTGAGAGCCTTAGTACATAAAGGTCCCGAAAAGGAATAAAAAACTTCAGGAAACATGATTAAAGGGTTTTCATTTTATCCTACATTGTGTATCATTTCTAATCTGACATAATTGTCACTCTGCTTAGATCCTGTGCTTTACATTTCTTGGCTGAGATAATTCACAACCTAAATGCATATAAATATAAAGTATGGTGTAAATTGTCAAAGGAGTTAGGCATTTTTTCACAATTATTTTAAATAAGTCATGAAATAAATTTATGAACTGTGATGGAGTATCGAATACAATGATCCTGGTGCTTCTGAAATGCATGTTTTCCATTTCCATTTTGATTACTATTGTCATTTAACTGGGTATCAGTATTTTATATTTAAGTTTTAGTAACATAGATGTTTGGGTTCTATTTCTGCTTTTTGCAATGAATGTTTCAAAGCAGCTGTTAGAAGCATATATTTACAGCCAAAGGTAATATCACTTACATATGGGAGAGGTAAGGAGGGGGTAATTGAATCACAAAATGCTTGCGATGAAATGTGCTCTGTGAAACAATGGGAGCAGGAGAACAATGGCAGAATGGTGTCCACAGCGAGAGAACAAAAACCCATCTCCAAACAGAGGTTGCAAAAACAAATTGGTCCCTCTGCAATTAGATGGAAAAGCACTTAGCAACCCGATGAAAATGAAAGACTAGCTAGAAATCAAGCACAATAAAAGATGACTCAGACTGTCTAAAGTTTGCATACTTTATAGCATTGCTCTCTATTCTACATAGAGTTAGTTCACATGAGACTTGACGATATGGACTTACAAGTGATGGAAGAAGAAATAATTTCTGAACTCCAGATATAAAATCAATACTAATCTCATTTAGTAAATGAACTCAAACTCTGAATATTTATTAATTAATTCTTACTGAGATTTCCCTCAAAATCTTAAGGATTGGTATATAGTATGGTTTTGAAATAGGTATAAAATTGACATACTAAGATTTCTGGTTCTGCTAAGCATTTTTGGTTCTATCGTTCCTTTTGAAACTTCACACATCAAATACTAAGCTTCACTGGGATCTGAAACAACATGATTAAACATGAATATACATTTTACTACATCCTCATAAAAGACTGTTTATGTATAACAAGTTCCCTTCTCTTGGTGTAACACTATTGTTTCAGCTTACACCTATGAATTTTCCTCTGTGTGTATGTGTATGTGTGTGTGTGAGAGAGAGAGAGAGAACAGAGACAGAGACAACAGAGAAAGCAGAACAAACAGGCTATACATGTTTCAGAGCCCAATGAAAAATAAAAATGCAGGATCCCATGTTCAAAAGTTATTAAGAATTTCAAGAGGACAACAGCAGAACATTAAACCATGTATAAGACCTTTCTAAGCACAGAGCCACGTGTGACTACCCAAATGGAATGCCCAGAAAACTGGCCCCAGGGAGATAGATAAAGAAGGAGGCAGTAGAGAATAGAGAGCATTATTTATAACAGACAACCACACTCTCAAGAAGATGTGTCCTAACAAGTTGAAGTCTTGTTTATTCTGATCACTTTAATGATTCAGATGTGCAAGTCTGGGATTAGAGGTTAGAACAGAGTAAATTACTCTGCATAAAACTGAAAGTTAAATGGGGTCAGAATTCAGTGAAAGATTGAGACAAACCATTAAGACTGGATGGTGCATAAGAGAACTTATAAGAACTTACTGTTCGGGTCAGGAAGGGAAATCTGAGTTTAAAATTTATGTCGATCTCTCTCTCTCTCTCTCTCTCTCTCTCTCTCTCTCTCTCTCATCTATCAATCATCTATCTATCTCTTTATTTATTTGTCTATCTATCATCTATCATCTATCTATCACCAACTATTATCTGTCTATCTATCAATCACCTATCATCTATCATGTATCTATCATCTATGTTAAAACCTCTCCCGTATTTCTGCCTTGAAATCTTCAGTTAAGTCTACTTTAATAAATCTTAATCACAGACTAACATTTGGAAAATGAGTAAGATGTTGAAAAAATTCAACACTTTCTTCCCCATTATGAGCAAATTATTTATTTCTCAGAATGATATATCCCATGTCTTCTTGTGATATACACAGTTGACCTGTGAACAATGTGGGGTTTAGGTGTGCCAACCCTGACATAGTAAAAATCCACATATAACTGTTGACTCCCGCAAATCTATCTACTAATAGCTACTGTTGACCTGAAGCCTTATCAATAACATGAAGTTGATTAACACATATTTTGTTTTATACATGTATTACGTACTGTATTCTTACAATAAAGTAAGCTAGTGAAACCAAAATGTTATTAAGAAAATCATAAGGAAGAGAAAATATATTTGCAGTATTTTTGAAAAGATCCATATATAAATGGACCTACACAGTTCTCACCATGTTGTTCAAGGGTCAATTGTATATCTTTTGAGATGTGTGTGTGTGTGTTGTGTGTGTTTGTGTGTATTTTCATATTTCCCCTTGACTCTGGATTGGAGTGTGCAAGCTCTCTTATTATTTCATTGGCAAAAAAAAATTGACCATTTTAAACATATTCTTACCAATAAAGAGGATTTGCAGTAAATATGCTTTAAAATATATACTTACTCCCATCCAGAAATTCTGATACTATCCTTCTGTCTCCTAAGTCTCTACCAATTGAAACTTGTTCAAAAATTTTAGTAACAATACTAATATTTACTTTCTTGATACATTTTAAGTTTAGCTCCTTTGAAAATCAAACTGTTATCATTTTTCAACCCCAATGGTGGTGGAGAAATTTGTATTATTTAGCATACAGTAGTATTTGCAGTAGTAAATATGCAGTAGTCAATTTCTATTCCATTAAGTACTATTAACTGATTCCTTTTCTTTTGAGATTAATCAAAGTGAGTAGATATATTGGAACTTTTAATGAATGATGTGTGAACCTAAATTGAACTATCTATTATGTATTTATTCACCCGATATCATATTACACAGATTGTATGAACTTTTAAATATTTATTATAAAAGCATTTTCACTACTAATTTTTTATTTCCAAAACTTTCTTAGGAACTCTTTTAATATTAATTTTTCTAAAAAATTAAGAATCATTTTATCCACTTTAGGGGAAAATTAGGATTCTAATGGGAATTTCACAAAATTTACATATTCATGGGAGAAAAACACTTTATAATTTTTAAGTTGTATGAGCTAGGAAAACAGTATCACTCTCCATCTGCACGCATTTATGTTAGGTTTATAAATAAAATTTTATTTATTTGTCTCTTAGGTATAAAGTTTGTGTCAAAACTTAATTTTAAAATTTTGTTACTAATTTGAAAATAGTGTTACATATACAATTACATAATATTATATTTGATGTTATACAATCTAAACTAAATTATATTTCATGTCTGTCTATCATCTATCTATCTATGTATCTACCTATCTATCTATCCATCCATCCATCCACCCATCCATCCATCCATCTATCCATCTATCCATCTATCCATCTATCTATCTATCCCATGAAGCACAACCACTACCTCTATATAACATAAACTATAGAAGGTCAAATTCCTGGATAAGAATAGAGAAATACAAGTGTATGCAGTCATCGTAAATTTTTTTTTATAAACATGGTAAAACCTTTCAATATAAAATTCAGGTCTTCTTTTCTTTCTGTATAGTTCTTTTGTTATTGTTCTGCTTAAAGGAAGACTTTTATACACCACTCTACGTACAGGACAGTTATCAAGTGGAAAAGAAAGTTGGAGAGCAGGACCCCTTCAGCACTCTCTAACCCCTTGCTGTGCACTTTTTCCATAAAATACAGTAACTATTAACGTATTTATTGCCCATCTCCTTCTACTAACAATGTATACTCCCCTCCATAGCCCTACTCTTTACAACAGTGTTTGGCATATAGTATTTGCTGAATAAACATCTGTTGAAAGACTGAACAACTGAAGGAAGGAATTCTATCTAGTGCTCGGTGATATCCTTTGATCTAAACTAAAAGACTTTTTTAATTGATAATTTCTTTAATTATTGTTTTCCCCTATAAGTTTTGTATTTCTGCTTCTGATACAAATTTAATTGAATATTTTGCCCCAAGATCTGCTCCTAAATTCCTTCTTTTATTCTTGAATTATAATTTGTTTTATTTTGACTTTAATTGTGAAATACTACTTCCATTTTATCTTCTAAAGCTCTAATTAAATTTTTATTCTTGTATTAATTTCTAAATTCATAAAGAATAATTTATTAACTTGCTTTATATATCTGTTTAATTCTAACTAGTTGCTGTGTATGTGTGCTTTACCTCCTGCATGTCCAAAGTTTGCTTTTGTTAAAAAATAAAATATGATGCACTGTACATTGAATGGTTTGTTAAAAGGGAAAGATTAAGATCGATTTGAAAATTTTAGAAAGTTCATTTGGGCAGTCTACAATTTTTATTTGTTATCATCTTATTTTATTTACTAATAATTTATTGCAAAGTACTCCACTACACACCAGGATGAGGGTACCAAATCAAATGGAAAGTTTGATCTCTAGTAGAAGATATACATTGCGTATTACATATAAATCAGTTCCCATTATGTATGGGCCAGAGTAAGACTCAGTAATAATTACCAACTGAGGAACACTCAGCAATTATAGACTAAAGCTGTAAAGACTAAAGGCTGTAATTTTTTTAGAGCAAAAAACTTAAGCATTCAACTTTAGTAAATAGTTTCCCAAATTAGGACACAGCAAATCAGATCTCATGAGTTTGGATTGATGAAGTAAGTTGTCCTACTTCTGGGCATACTGATTTATTCTCTTTATAATGTGACTTAATAACTTTATTTGCTTTGCTTTGTATTGCTTTCCTCATCACAACTACACAGACAAAATGGGATACAGTCCATATTGTCATTGTCAGAATATCTGCGTTTTAGTTGTGGTAAAAGAAAAAAAAATATTCCAAAGTTACAAGTATGCATTGGATAATGTTTAGTGTGAAACCCAGGAGATTTTATAAACAGGTAAATGCAAATTATTTCGACATTTTTTCCTATATGTTTATGCCAATTAATTCTCACATGGATATCTACATCTTTGAAGCTATATTAAACCAATTCAGCATTTTCTCTCAAAATTGCAGATAACAAATATCCAGCATTTAAATGTGGTTGAGCTGTAATGTAACTGCAAATACTGGTTTTGATTTTATAGCCTATATAATGTATTAGTTCTATAACTGCACTCAGGCACAAAATACTTATTAAAATAAGGGTTTTTTTTTCTGTTCACCAAAATGTGCACAATTAGGCATGTTTTTGGACGAGATTCAGCTGTGTTTTTGCTTTATCAGTAACTTTAAAATACAGAGTATGAATAATTTTGTACCTGTGCTAATGTTACAGTCTAGTAAAGAGAAATAGTGGTCATGATGTTCCCAAATCGCTTTCTGGTCATTAGGTTACTGAGATTATATCATTCAGAGAGATACTTTTCTTAACAAGGAGAAAGAACTATGACTGGAGTTTATAATGTCTTTCAGGCATGCACTGAGACAATTTTCAATGTCTAATTATAGCTTGAGGAAGCAGAAAAAGATGACCAGAAAAAAATTTCATCAGAGGAGTTAATTTGGAGAAAGAAGGAGTGCAGTTTGAAAGCAATTTTGTAAATTCCAAGCGTAACTAACATTTGCATTCTTCAAAACAATCTCAGTTTTACTGACTTTAATGATAGGGATTAGCTATAGAGGAAATAAAATGCTCATTTTGTAACTGCAGTGCCTATATTTGTATAAGGTGTCCTGAGAAGTCAACTTAATTCCTTTGGGAAATTATTGGAGGAACATTTGAAATATTAAAACCTATAGTCTCTAGAGTCAAACAAATTGCAGCTTAAAATCATTCTTTTGGCTTCAGTGACCTCATGGATTTATCTATTTTTTAAATTAAATTTATTAGGGTGACATTGGTTAACAAAATTCTATAGATTTCAAGCATACAATTCAATAATATGTCTTATGTATACTGCAGTGTGTGTTCACCGGCCAAAGTCAAATCTCCTTCCATCACCATATATTTGACTTCCTTTACCCTCATCTACCTCCCTCCCTCCCTGCTTTCCCTCTGGTAACCGAAAAAACTGTTGTCTGTGTCTTGAGTTTTGTTGTTTGTTACTTTCAGTTTTATACCCCATGTATAAGTGAAATCATATGGTTTTCAATTTTATCTATATGACTTATTTCGCTTAGCATGATTATCTCAAGATTCAACCATGTCACAAATGGCAGTATTTCATCTTTCTTATTGCAGAGTAATAATCCATTATGTATATGTTTCATATCTTCTTTATTCAATCATCTATTGAAGGACACTTTGGTTGTTTCCATGTCTTGACCAATGTGAATAATGCTGCAATGAACATTGGGGTGCATCTATCATTACAGATAAATGTTTTCAAAATTTTTTGACAGATACTGAGAGAAGAGAATACTGGGTCATATGGTAATTCTATTTTTTAATTGTTTTAAGGAATCTCTATACTGTTTTCCATAATGGCTGTTGCAATTTACATTCCTATAAGCAGTGTATGTAGGTTCTTTTTTTCCTTTCACATCACCAACACTTGTTATTATTTGTCTTGTTAATAATAGTCATTCTAACAGGTGTGAGGTAGTATGGTTTAGATTTGTATTTCCTTAATAGCTAGTGAAGTTGAGCTTCTTTTCATATGTCTGTTGGACTTTTGCATGTCTTCTTAGACAAAGTACCTGTTCAGGTCCTCTCACCATTTCTTTAATTGCTTTTTGTTGTTGTTGAGTTTTATGAGTTCTTTGTATATTTTGGATATTAGCCCCTTATTGCAGGTGTTGTTTGCAAATATCTTCTCCCATTCATTTGTTTGCCTCATTGTTTTGCCAATGATTTCTTTTGCTATGCAAAAGCTTTTGGGTTTGGTATAGTCCATTTGTTTTTTTTGCTTTTATTTCCCTTGCCTTTGAGGTGAAATTCATAAAATCTTCTCTAAATCCAAGGTCATGAGTTTACTACCTATGTTTTCTATCATGTAATTTATTGTTTCAGGTCTTATATTTAAGCTTTTGATCTATTTTGAGTTGATTTTGGTGTATGGGACAGATATCAGTCTAGTATGATAGTGCGGACCTTTTAAAGAAAGTAGATGACTCCACACTAAGTTTTAAGCATTTACTTGAAATTACTAAAATTTTGCTATCTATGTTTTTAATGGTCAAATAAACTTTATATATTTGTTTAACTTACAAAAAAATTGTTAAATGATTTTGTCAAATGATGGCTTAGGAATGCTGTGAAAACACATTTGCCTAAATCTGTTGGCTACAGTTAAGTTGTTTTAGTAATAAAAATGAGAAATACATATGTAGTTCTAAAGCCCGGGCAAAATTTAAAAATCTTATTCTAAAATTGGATGATAATCACCAGCAAAATTAACCATAATCACATCAACTAATAACTTACCTAATTTCTATGCAAATCTTGGCTGATATTAAGGAATCAGACAACAATCATGGAAAGTACTCTAATAACTTTCTAATTGGTCTCCCTGCTTCAGTCTCAACAGCCAGAGTGGTGTTTTATGCTTGTGTAAAAACCATGGAGAATAATCTGAATACCTGTGGAATTTTAATAGAAGAATGAAATTCCAATTGGTGCAGAGTGGGAAATTGAAATGTCCTATAGCTAAGGAAGCATGAGCTATAGGAATAACGATGGGTTGATAAGACAAGTTGCAAAAGGACTCAAAAGGTGGTGAAGGACTTGAGAAACAAATTTCAAGCATTTTTAAGAATAAACAAATGAAGTCAATATTTTAAAAGAATTTATGTGATATTCAGATGGAACGGTGAGAGTTAAACCTGGGTGATTAAATTAAGTGGCCTTTGAAGAAGTCAAGGTAAGTGGTTACAAGTCTTCTGTCCAGGGTGATGGCATAAATGATTGGAAATGAAATAAAAATCAAAGGATATTTGAAAAGAAAGGGAATATTGGATGCCTACTAGCACATTGGCATAAGAAGAGGAAAAAGTTAGAAACGATTCTGATATCCATTGTTTTGAAACCTGATATATTCTGATATCCATTGTTTACAAACCTGATATATATATATATCATTGATAACCACAAGAAAATGTAGAAGGTGGTTGGGAATGGGCTCAGATTGAAATCATGCTAAGAAGGCGCAATAGCAATGAGTAGGTGGAAGTCAGAATTGTGGGATTAGTTAATAGAGAATGAAGCAGAAAGGTTTAAAAAGTGGATGTTCTATATCACATTCAATTGTTTGTTGACTTTTGACCCATTGACCAGGCATAATCTGAAGTATATGTTTTTTCCAAAACACAAATTGCAAAATTTAAATTTCTTATTCTATGGGCAACTGTCAATTGTTTTCTCTAACTAATAATTACATGGTTATATAACCAATTTAGATAAAATAAAAGGCAAGCATTCAAATTTTATTAACCTGGTCTAGTTTTTCTAATTCATGAGTTAGGATATCATGAGCTTCTGAGTTAATTTTAAAACTATATAATTTGTATAAAGATTGAAAAACAGCCTTACAGTCATTGTTTTACTTATAACTCAGTCAAAGAATTAAACAGATTTGCACACTGGTTAATTTCGAATGAACGGTGGGTAGGATGAGAAAGGATGCTAATTTACTTTTAAGTCACTTTGATTAACATTAATATTGCCTCGTCAGTATAAGCTTAAAAAATGAAAATATATTTAAGATATTTAGCAATCACAAAGAACTGCAATTTGCTCAACACCTCTATTTATCCTTGAATGCTAAAAAGACTCATTATCATAATTGATCACTTACTAAGGAACAGTAACATTGAAAACAAAACAAAACCTAAAACCTGTATGACTAGTTAGTGCTTTTGTAGAAAAGTATTAGAATGATTGTACGTGGGAGAGAGTAACCACTCCTTTGAAACAAATGCTGCGACCATTCATGATTTCTATATGAAAAGAAGCTCCTCACTCTTGTAACCCATCATGATATTGATGGGCAGAATGAGTGTTTTGGAACAGCCTTTTCCATTTATGATTATTATGATTATGATGATGATGATTGTTATTATTATTATTTATTACCTCTAAGGAACTTTTATTAAACCAAAACACATTTGGAAGCTTAATACTTAAAGCAAACAACACTCTTGCTGTTGTAAAGTGAGCCTGAGAGGGTAGGGCCTGAGATGGCAGAGCCTGGTTCTTCTGATGTGTCCACTCATTGGGCCTTAGCCTTCCTTGTTGGGGATCAGCCACTCTAGGCCAATGCGTTTTTTTTATTGAATATGTTCCAGGGATTTTTTCAGGCCTTGGACTGGAAGTTTCTCACCATTCTAGGGCAGTGCACTGCGGGCGACTGCTTCCATGAATGATAACTAGTGGCATTTATCTGATTCCCTATCCTTGCAGATACCCGGCTACCATGATAATCTCTTAATAATTGCCGTAGGCTGAATAATGGTCCCAAGTATATTCACTTCATATTCCCTAGAATCTGTGAATTTTACCTTACAGGCAAAAGGACTTTTCAGATATGATTAAGTTAAAGATCTTGTGATGAGGATATTATCCTGAATTAACAGGGTAGGCCGTAAATATGATCAGAAGTGTCCTTAAAAGAGAGAAACAGATTTGACTATGGTAGAGGCAATTTGATGACAGAGGCAAGAGGTTGGAATGATGCAAGGAATGGGTCATGGGCCAAAGAGTGCCAGTGGCCCACAGAAGCTAGAAAAGGCAAGACAAGGGACCTTCTCGTGGAGTCTCTAGAAGGAACCAGCCCTGATGACACCTTAACATCAGCCCAATGAAGCTAATTTTGGCTTCTAGAACCATAAGAGAAAAAATTTGAGTTTTATTAAGCCACCAAGTTTGTGGTGGTTTGTTATAAAAGCCATAGGAAACATACAATAATCATCGATATTATCATAATCATGTGATAATAAAACTAATAAGCATGAGTGTTTATATAACAAAAGACTTCCCTACAAAAATGGTGATATATTTTTCACTAGTATAGTACTTTATTTGAAAACAAATGTTTATAGTGCTTTTAAATGATCTCACTTGAGTCTCAGAATAATTGTATAAGGTAAGCAGGGAAGATATTATTATAACTATTTTGTTTATGAGGAAATTAAAACTCAAGGGGCTCATATGACTCAGTAAAAAGTTTCTTGACTCCTTGTTTAGTGCTTTCCCCTCTATACACTCTTAATTTTTCAAAAAGAGCTCAGAAAAGTACGTAACAAGCTATATAGACAACATTTATTTAGGGACAGACAAATGTTCCCCTAAACTAGGGGGGAATAGAAAATTCATCATGGAAAGAAAACTTTCTGCCTTAAATTCACATTAAATAGCAGCTTATTGATCGATAAATGCCAGGCCCTCTACACATAAGAAAGAATTGGGCAGAATATTCATCTGAATTTATATTATTTAATATGGAGTATACAAAACATAAGTAAAGATTTATAAAATGTGGTTATAGTTTTGAAAATAAATATAATCTTAAAGATGTAGATGGTTAAATAGAATAGAAAATTAAAATATATTTTACAAATATTCATTTTTGTGATGTTTTTACATTTTTAAATATCATGAGACACATGAGTTTAGAAATTAGAATTAAAGTACATTTTTAGAAGGTATTAAAGAGATTATAAGGTCCAGCTTTATTTTCATACTGTGTTTGCAATCTCCAGTAGGGAAGATGATAATATGCCTATCACCAAGGCATACTTTCTCATTTTCCATGGTCAACAAGATAATTACTGTAAAGGCAAACATCACGACTGAATACAAGTACATTCAGCAGGTAAAGCATACAGTATAAAGTCTATACTGTAACTATGCAAATGCCATTATCCTCAAAACTGCAAGCAAATATTGATTAAGAATTTTAAGCTCTTCAAAGGGTTGCTAGAAGATGAATAAGTTTGGGAGATTTTAGAGATTGTTTTTGCCCCAGGTCTGCTTCTGGAACTGAGTCCATACTTCTAAAAGAAGGCAGTACACGAAATACATGAAAATGGTACAAGACTGCAGTTCAGAGAAACTTTAAAATGAAGGATAAAAAAAATCTTTATTTCATTTTTTTGAAAATAAACAATCTTGATAGAAATCCATTTTAACTTTAACTTTCATATTAATTAGAACTCATGTTTTATTTTGTTTCTTTTATATAATTTGTGTCTGTCATAATATGTCACTGAAGAAAGAATAAGGAAAAAATGATCTCATTTGATGGAACATTATGGTTAAGCTAATTTTATCTAACTATATCACTAATTGGTTAAGTCTACCATGTAATGTTAGACCTGGAGACGACATTAGAAATTAATCCCTTCATTTTACACCAGAAAAAACATAGAAGACTAGGATGATGTGTAGGTGCCATCATCATCTATTGCTGACCAAGTTAAAACTCAAATAATAAACAAACCCAAAGAATTCTTATATACTCACAATTTACCAGAGACAATTTGCCATTAAAAAATTTCTTAAGTCTATAATCTTTCAGAACTTGATAACCTAAGCTAGCATTTTCTTTTATCTAGAGTATTCCAATAGCCTACTACCTTTGGCCTCCATCATCATCTCTTCTTGCCCTCTAGTTTGTTCTCCTCATAAAGCCAGAGGGACTTCTTTGAAGTTCATAAATAATCAAATAACTTCCTACTGGAATGATTTCAGTGGTTTCCCATTGGTCTTGGGATGAAGACTGCGCTCCCGAACTTGCAAACTGCCTGCTTCTCATAGCAACTCTCACCTCCCACCCTGGCCCGTTGATCACTTCTTTATAGCCACATTCACCTTCTTCTCATGCTTGTGACTCTAGTACAAGTCTTTCCAGGCCCTGGTCCAGTTACTCACTCCCTTAGACCTCAACTCGAACAAGGGTTTTTACAGCACGCCTTTCCTAATTTCAGTACTTAGTTTAAAAGCCCTGTCGCAGACTTTTATAATGACACTCTCCTTTACAATACTTAACAATAGTTGTAATTTCACATCTCTGTGCATAATATAGCCTCCTCTGTGAGACTGTAAACTTCAGGAAGGGCAGTACTGTATCTTAATTTTTTTTCTCACTACTTGTTCCCCAAAAGCTAATCACAATATATAGACAATAAAAAAAAAAATTGAAAAGTGAGTTGACAAAGTAAAAAATGACAGTGATTTAAACTGTTTTAGTGCAGAAATATTTTGTTTTGCTTTGGTTAATTAGAGAAAAATCCAAATATACAGATAAGCAGCTGCAACAATAACAGCTAGTATCTTACTTATAGGATAGTCTTCATTTAAATGAGGCAGAGTCCTGAATAGTGGAGAGATTTTTTTTTCATAGTTCAGTCAATACAATAACAACATTTACTAACAGCTTACATCCACTGATAGGTGAGAAATATAGAATGAGTAGAAGACTAGGTTCTTTGTACAGTTTAGAGCTCTATTTTTGGTGAAATATAATTTTCAAATAAATCTTAAAATATTATCAATTGTGTGATAATTTAAAAAATAAATCAGATTAATGGCATTTATCTCAGATAGTCACTTCAATTCTCAAGGCACAACATGGATTCTGTTTGTCGAGTTGAATCTAGAATCTATTCACCAACACTTTATCTGCCATAGTGAGCACTTTTAACAATACAATCTCCAAGCCATTCCAAAGACATTGTGCATTTTTGAGAGAGATGGTGTGATTGAGATATTGTTTTCATCAGCAAAAATAATGAGATTGTCTCATATGACACATTTAAGCCTCCACCTTCATTCTAGCCTCAGTAATATTTCTTAAAAAGTCTACTGTTTAATAAGATTGTTAATACATTTGACAATTTTGTGACATTTCCCAAAACTGTTGTTGAAAGATGCTGGCTTCTATAATTTCTTTGCAACATGTGGTGCTGACTTGAACACATTTAGGCAATAGATTCATGCTTGCCATCTCGGCAGTTGTTGACCTCAGTGCTTTCACACTGTCAGTACAGATGTCACTACATTTTTGCCAGCATCCTCTATGGTGTGTTAAGAACTGATCCAAACACTAGCAAAAAATTCCCCTGTTGTCTAAGCATCAAATGTTTAAATTAATGTATCCTCCTCACATTCACTTGCATGTATAGTATAAAACAAGCAAATGGAAATCAGATAATACATGTACTCTCATTCAATTGAAATGTAAATGTGGCAGTTATGGATTTCAGCCATAAAATTCTAGTGCACAAGGAATATAAATATTTAATCTAACAATTTGTTCTCCAAGCCCCCATTTACTAGAGTAGAAGTAGCTGAACCAGTTATTTAAGTATTTCTTCCGATCCTCAGAAATGACTCAAAGTTCTAGTGAGTTTATACATTACCAGAGATTAGGACTGTCACCCCTGATACTTGGTCTTTGAATCCCATTCATGACTACTGAAATATTCCATGTCCCCTTTCAAGTCATGTGAATATTTCTGCTACCTTCACATCAGCTGGCATATAGGAGGCTCGGATACAGGAATCTGCACATAGGAATCTATAGTCCTATACACCCAAACTCAGTTCCCAATAGTCATCTCCTTCTCAGGTGTCTTCCTGCTTTGCCAGAGCTTATCCTAGGTCTTAGAGTTCAGGGCCACTTTCTCCACTTATTCTCTGCTCCCGTCATTCCTTCTTTATTTTCCCTTTCTGCCTAGAGTCATCTTTTTTTCCTTCCCTACTCTAGGAACAAAACATCACACTCTTTTCTGTCCACTTCTTAAGAGAGAGAGAAAAAAAAAACTCATTTCTTTTCAATTTTGTAAGGGCTATGATTTCTGAGATATTCATTCAGTCAATAACAATAAGTCAATAACAATAACAATGCCCTCATGAAACTAACATTCTTGTAGAAGAAACAAAAAATAAGCAAATTAACAAATAAATCTAAACTACATTCTTTGATAATGTGAATTTCTATGAAGATAAAGCAATATAAGAGGGTAGGTGGAGACAATCTCTTTGAAAAGGGATATCAGAGCAGAAGCATAAATGAAATAAAGAATTTGGAAAAAAAATCAGTAAGTACAAAGCCCTTTATGTCATCTGAACTTGACTAGTTTTAGGAATAGTAAGAAGGCCAATGTTATTGGAGTTGAGAGTGCGAATGGAGGAATGGTTATATGATAAAAATGAATATGGACATAACAGCCTTTTTACCATTTTCTATCTCTCATTTCCATAATCTGTACAGGGCTAGGAAAAGAAAACAAAAATCTGAAATAAAAACAGAAAGAAAAAGGAATTATAAGCTTATATCCCAAATATTTTCTGGCCTAACAAAAAGTTCACATAATTTCAGACTTTGGACAGAGTCTTGTTGCATGATTGTTCTTAGAATTATTTCTGTTTGAATTATCTGACAACAACACAAATAATGTTTTCCTTCCAGCTGATCCATAGCACATGTTTGTTGCAATATTTGTCATCCAAGATTTAAATATATTTTTTCTAGTTGTATCTGCCTCTCTTTCAAATATGATAAGTTTGAATCACCTTATCTATTACTTAGATTTTTTTTTAGTAATATTAAGCCATTCAATATAAGCTAAAAGCAAGTGGAAATTATATTGTTTATATTTCTTTATTCTGTCTCAAAATTATATGTAACTTTACAGGGACCATAGCATGATTATCTAAAAATTTACAACATAATAGAATTTGGGAAGTATTTATCTGCATACATGTAAAACATAAAAGACAACTTATATTCTCTTGTCTTTAAGTGAATTCACATGAAAAATTTCAGTTTACCCCTTTAGTTCATGAGCTATTGACTGAAGCAGCAAGCAATCATTGAGAGTATAGTAAAAATTATCTTTTGATCTTAAGTCTGCTTAATTGTGTCAGAGCTATTAATCATTATCAAAATTTCTTTTTAAATGTCTTCTTTATAATGGATGATAGAGTTCTACTTTTAAAAAATTATTATACTCATTTGAAATCAAATAACCTTTTATAAGCATAATTTAGGTGTAATGGTCTTAATTAAAAATATGAAATTTAGATATTATTAAAGTATGGTAAGCTCTAAAATTATTTGTAATGTATACCGCAGCATTATTAGGGCATAGTAAGTTATGTGTTCACTTATTACTACAGAGTTCTCAAGAGTAAGCATGGAGCTTTGACTAGCATTTAACTAACCCCACTTCATGTCTGCTGTAAAAGAATACTTACTGGCTTGCAAAAAAGATTATGGGAAGTCATTCACAGACCCAAGCTTAAAGAATGATATTGTAAGCCACAGACTTCTTACTCAATGACACGTATGAATAAATATATACTTAGAGATGGCAAGAAATTTTCATCTGTACTAAACAAAAATGGGTTGAACTGCTATCGAAAGTTAACAACAGCCATCACATTAACAGATGCTAAAACCCACATTTGTGTTTGTAGTTTAAAGCCTTAAAATATTTAAATATATGTTTAAAAATGTAAATAATACATACTTGAAGCTCAATCAAAAGTTTGAAACTTTTGAAATAATTATCTGATAGGCCATGAATAGAATGATACATTAATTGCTGACCTATACAACTGATCAACTTTGTTAACAAATAAAAAAATACGATGGCCTGAGTAAGAGAATGACATGTATCAACTCTGCATTTTTCAGAGATCCAACAAATTCTAATAGACTCAATTTAGAGTCTGAACCAAAGGCACCATAGAAACTACTTGGCAGCAGAAGCAAAACTATAGGGAAAAAATCAGAAAGTAGTAGCCTACCTTATATGAAAACATAGTAAGCCTGACTTGGAAAACTATATAATTGTGACCTCTGCTCCTCAAGGAGGGTGTGACAGAGCTGCAGAATTCAAAGGTAGAATATCTGTAAATGACCAAACAGAACAGTTTCTACAAAACAATAAAAGTTTGACTTCTTTAGAATCTAATATCAGATTAAGATGAACTGATGAGCTTTGTCTTCTCTCTAATTCACTTTCTGATCTAACACTAGAATTCTCTGATTTCAGTCACCTATTGAACACTTTTTAGGGACTTTCTAATAATTATAAGATAAAGTCTACTTTCTTTAACATGGCTTGTAGGGTCGAACCATGATCAAGCTTTAGCATAACGTCTTAATTATATTTACAGTCATATTCTGTCCCCTAACATGTTGTTAGTTTGTTCAGGGATATTCATCATTTCCCTAGGATTCCTTGAAAGTTAGATTGTACCTTTCCCTCTAGCAGAAATAGCTTTACTCCCAATTAGACTTTACCACCTCATTCAAATTATACTGTGTCAAAAAAGTAAGCCCTTCCCTTCATTTCCATTAACAACCTTACCTCCTCCTATAGCAATATTTATTCTTTGCTTTTTCTTCAATCACAGGACCCCATTTTTTAATTTTTTTATAGAAATAGAAGATATCTTAAGGGCCATCTTAAGATACATATTGGCCATCTTAAGGGGAAAAAAAAAAGACTTTTCCCAGAATTCCTTATAATTAGAGGTGGCTCACAATAGACAATAAAATGTAAGTGGAAGTCATTTGTGGAACTTTTAGGGACCTTTGTCCTTTGCCTTTTTGCTTGTAATTGTGAAGCAAAGTCATGTACGCTAAGCACAGTAGGGTAAAAAGACATAGGGAATCTGGGTCCTTGAAATGCTTTCAGGTTTCTTGTTACATGTGAAAGATTAATCCTCTAATTTGTTTATCACATTGTTATGTTATATTTTTGTTACTGTAGCATTATACTTATTGATTGCCTTTTGGTCTCCTCCACTGGATGCCAATTAATAAAAATCTTATTCATCTTTGTTTCTACATAGTATAATAACTAGCACAAAGTAGGTGGTCATTGATTAGTAGTGGCAGTGTAATTGATACTACTAACAACCTTGTCGTATTAAAAAGACATTGATGTCTCCAATCAAAAATAGATAGGTTAAAGTTTTAATGAATGGATGGATCTTGGATTAATAGATGATTGATAGGAGAGTTATTGCTGCAAAGTAGTACTTTTACTTTTTGTAATATTATAGGGAGGAGAACTATCAAATGTCCTCTGAGCCTTAGAATATGGAAAGAAATATAACTTTTGCTAGATCCAACATGACATGTTCTCCTTTTAATGAAAAAGTAAACAGGAAGAAGTTTGTGACATTAAAAGACTCTCAAAAAAATTCTGTCAGAAGTACAAGACAGAAAGAAATTTTGCAACAGTTTCTTGCCAATAATCTCAAATCACACAGAGAATCAGGGATCTTGGACTTGCACTTCAAGGAAGATAGAGTAGATGTGCTTTTCTTCCTTTTTTCTTCAACTTTTTAACTAAAAAAGTTGGGCACTATATATAAGTAGATATTATTTAGGATCATTGTATAATCTAGCCATTGGACTCTGGGATAGGACTTGTTTAACAAAGACAGTTGGCTATATTGAAATGGTTTAGACACTCAGGTGAAGGCCCTCACATTTGCCTATCTCTAAAATTCCTTTACAGAAAAATAAATTTTATTTTACCATTAAAGTAATATGCATAAAAATAAATTGCTCTAGACAAAATAATAATTTATCTTAGTATCTCACTAAGTTTTTATAGAAAAGAAAATTACTAACATTAAGGAGATTTTGGGGGTAATAAAAAAGGTAAATAAGAAAGGTAATGGTATGCTTGCATGGTCAGTGCTGTCTAAAAGAATCATCCGGATTCTTAATTAAAATACAAATTTCTGAATCACATTTCAAAGGTTCTGTCTAACTATGTTGGATTGGGTTCCACAAGTCTGTGTATTTAATAAGCAAGCTTCTTGGGTGACTCTACTACGGGTTGTCTCCGGTCCTCATTCGAAAAGGCCATCAGTGAGGAGGAGCATCAGAGGCAAAGGCCATTTTGGCAGCAGGATAAACAGGTGAAGACGGGTTCCACACGCTCTGCAGTGGCCAATCACAAAGTCAATCTGCACAAAGAAACTTTAAATAGGGAGCATTTTACATAAAGATTGTATAACTTAAAACATCCTTTGAAGTTGAAAATGTTTTCAACCTACTTTTTTAATCACTAACCTTTATGTATGCTTACTATGTGACAATTATCTGTTTTTCATGCAATGACTTATTCATCCTTTTAACAATCTATGAGGTAATTACTAATTATTACCATCGTTATCTTAACACAGCAGGTGAGGAAAGGGAAGTGTGGAGAAGACATGTATCTTTTCCTGGCTCAGAGATGATGAAACCTAGAGCCATGGTTTTGTACCAGGCATTGGATCTCTAGAGCTCAACTCTTGACCATTATGTTATGAATTTGCCTCTTGAATATCCTTTAATGAAAAAGATGCATTTTAATTCAAGAAAGGCTATATATTTAATCACATATGACTTGAAATCTGAGGAGGTAACTAACCTACCAGATATTAATTTTATGATTCCTTTTATAGTCAACTAAATGCCAGAATAGCCCTAAAAAAGTCCAAGTGTGCAGGCTTCACATTATCATTGTAAATTCCTATAAGAGAAGCAATAAGCTATTCTACTGTAAACTCATCATCATTCTATTATTGAGAAGAAATAAAGAGAAGAAAAATAAAATAAAGAAGAAATGAAGAGACTTAAAATATACAGAAAAAAATAATTGAAAAGGCAACAAAAACTAATGAGGTAAAATGATCTAGTTTCAAAAGCAGTGAAGCAAAAATCGATGAGCCTATTTTTTTTCCCAAAAGCAATAAATGAGTAGGTAGATTACAAGTAAGAACAAAGCTAACCGATAGAATTGTTTTGATATTTTATAGTAAAATGAAAATCTCCATAATTTTTAAAGTTACTTTAGTACTTTTGAGTTAGGTTCATTATACCAAAGGTTTAGATAGTTTTGATGTATGTTTTTCACACATATTTTATCAATTTTTATTATTTTCAAGCAGTTGACAATCTGTAGAATATGTTAATATCAAGTCATTAACATTTCTTTTAAAAATCATATTTATATATTTAAAATTTATCTTAAAATTTTAATACTTGACCCAAGATTGCTTTAGTTATATTAAATAGAAATTAAGATTTCTACTCCTTGGTATAAATTTGTTTTGTCATTCAATAGCTATGGTAAAAACAAAACAAAACAAAACAAGTACACTCACACAAAAAGGAAACTGATAGGGTGAGGAAAAAATGCCAAATTTTGAGTATAATTGATATGCATTCTTAATATTCCTTAATCTTTTAGGTATAAATTTTATTTTCTTTCTTTTTCAGCTTGAAGTTATTGTCTAATGGAATATTTTATTCAGTGGATAAAATAAAACTTCCTTATGAAAATCAAAAATTTTTTTCAAATACAAATAAATTCCAAACTAATGTATATTTAAGAAAATACTGTTTCTTTTTTTTTAAAGCATCTTTTCATTGAGTCTGAAAAATTTCTTTTATCATCACTGTACCTAAATACAAACTACTCAAGTGAAATCAGATTTTTTTTTAGAAGTTCCTGGGCAGTACGTAATGTTCAGTCTGTTGGTCAGAGCCAGCTTTGTATTTTGAACGGAATTGTGGACTTTGTTAAACAGATGGCAGATCGCATGCATTGTATCATTTAAAACTTCTCAAGTTAGTTCTGTTACATCTTTATGTACAGCTTGAGACAAATTATATTAAACAATAAATGTCATTCTAGTAACATGAGATGTAAATATTATTAAAAGATAAATCCCAAAACATTAAGAAGTAAACTAACTTTAATGCATTTGAGAGTATTTTAGAATAGTTCTTTTAGGGGGTGAAAGAAGTGATTCTTTTGATAGTCATTCTTTTGAGAAGGTAATTTAAAAATGTTTGGCCCTTATCACACAAAATAATATTAAATTTAAAAATATACAAATCAAGAAACTCATTTAAAAATGAGTTTCCTTGACAAGCAACACTTATAATACATATAGTCCTCTGTAAGGCTGGGAACACATTTCTCAGGTAGGAACATATTACTTACTTTTATTTTTTTAATCTCCAAAGTTTCACTGAAAAAAAAGATTTTCATCCAATTATTGAAGACAAAAATGGCAGGACTAGAAATTGTTGCCTTGAGAAGGGTTGGCTTTGAACCATTTTGCACTTCATTATTCTCTAATCAAGCAGTCAAGTTTCCTCACCTCTGGAATTTACATTCAGCTGATTATCATTTAAGCACATTAATTGGTTACATTGTAATTTCTAGCTAGACCCTTACGAACAGGAAGAGCTGTTACTTATGGCTCATTCACAGTTTTATTCCCTTTTGTGTAGTTGGCTAAGAGATTCCCTCCAGGTTTCTCTATCATCACCTACACAGCTCTCCCACTGGCTATAAAATACTGCAGCAGCTTGTAGGTAATTGATCAGACAAGTGAACTGTAAAATATTCATTTTCTACTTCAACAGCCAGATAAATCTCTTGGGAAGAAGATGAAAATATTGCTTATGCACATCAGGGTCTGGAGAGTAATAGCAAGGTTGCTGATAAGCAGGGGTCCACTACAGAGCTAATACTTAATTCAGTGCTATGCTAGAGACTGAAAGCATGCAGCATCCCTTTGCCTGAAGCTACAAGTCTCATTATATGCTCAACCTGAGGCATCAACATCAGTGCCCCAGTCATGTTGCTCAAAGGATAGTGCTTCCTCTTTTAATTAATCAGGTTCATCTTGGCATAACATGCCAAATAGCCAATTAACACTTAGCTACTGTAACCGACATGCTAAACACTAAATAATGAAATGAAAGTGAGTAGAAAGGTAGCTGTGCAAAGGATGATGGGAAAGTAGGTTGGCTGATTTTTTTTTAATAGCACCTGTGTTTCTGAGCTTTTTTTTCTCCCTCAGTTGTTTTTTCTCCTCTCTGCCAACTTCTCAAATAACTGTCAAAGCTGCTTTAATTGGAAGTTGTTAGAAGACTACATTCAGACTAGTTAAACTAAAGCAAAAAGTAGTACATTATTTTAATTCTTTGCTCTATGAGTCGCAATAGTAAAAATATTGAGATATTTTCCCTGGTCTTGTCTCTATTTCATTTTATATAACCAGCTTTTTATGGAGTCTCAAATCTGTGAAATACACACCTGAAACAGTTATTTTTCTAAATCATCACTTTCATCAGAGCTTTGATATGTTTTTCTTTCCTGTCCCTTAATGGAATCTCAAGAAGATTTTAAAAAGTACGAAGACTTTCGTTAGTAAAATGTAGTGTACTTTATAATTTAAAACATAATCTCAGTTTCAAATTCATCCATCTGCCTATTTGTAGCAAAGGCTGGGTCCTTCCCCATGTCTTTGGAATTCTGCCTTCTTCAGTGTAGATGAAGTAGGAAGGAGAAAGAGCATTGCTTACAGTTGTCCTGCTCCCACCATTGAGCATCGCTGTTGCTTAGACCTACTCTAGGTGATGTAGTGTCCTCTTTCTTGATGGTATCTAAAGGATGGTTCTCAGAAGAACAGTCCACTGAGTTCTTTGGAGAAGCTGCAGAATCTCTCCATTTGGCACCTCTCTGTTGTAGAAGGTCTAGCTCTGGCCCAGCTCCTACCAAGGGTCTACTTAACTCCTGCCCTCAGCACATGTGCACTTCCTGTGGCCCTCCCACTAGCAGACCCCACTCTTAAATGAAATACCAGCAAGGTAGTACATGATTTTATGATGGAAAAATGACTTTTGAAGGGAAAATCATGTACTCCTTTCCATACTATGTTACAGGATCTGGGCAGCTCTTCCACACCCTTTCTCTCTTCCTAATACCTCTCTGCAATTCTTTCCTCCATGCTCAGGCGATGTAAAGTTTGGATGCCTTAGCAGGTATCCAGGTAGGGACTGGAATGTTTATCCCCTTTATTTCAACCACTTCTAGGCTCTTTGCACTACAAGTCATTTTCTTTACTTTACATACCGTTGTCTTGAAATAGAAAAGACGTACTCTCCTTCCCTTTCTCTCCCATAAACAGGAAAGTGAGTTAAGCAATACATACTGTAGGAAGAACCCTCATGGTGCTCTGTAAACCTAATGACTCTCCTCTCTAGTCTCCTCCCAGTCTTATAGAGTCAAGAAAATTGTAGAGGGGTGAGAGATTTCCTTCAACTCTTAATAACCTGTGATAAAATGTGTCTGTTCATAATTCTTGGCAGTAATCAGTAGTTTGTGGAGTATTATTGTTTTTAGCTCAGAGCCATACTGATAATTCTGGGACAACAAGAAAAAATTTACTCCATATCCTGTTATATTTCTAATCTGTGCTAAGAAGCTTAATGGAAAACCAAAAAGCAATCAGAAAATGCCTGCACTCTCTTCCATCTGGCTTTATTCTTTACACAAGAAGGAAATTGGAAAAATAGTTAAAAACAAAGGCTTCTTGTTTAAAATTGCATGTGACTAGCAGAATGGTCAGAGAATCTGAATTTTTGTTCCTAGAAATGGAATTCTTTCTCATCACTCTCCTCTTCCTATGTTTCAAGGTTTACCTTCAGAACAAAACACATACTTACATAACTTTTTTTTTCTGGTTTATGTCATTTTTCTGTTTACGAATTCAGTGATTGTTAGAACAATAAAGTATTTTATAAATATTCTGATACTGGCAGGCACTCTATTTTCAGGGAGGAAATTATTAATGGCCAACCAAGTATATTTTTTGTTCCACTTAACTGTCATCAAGATTAGTAGAAATTCCCCAATTTGCCAACAAATAATGAATGAATGAATGAATGAATGAATGAAGGTATGGATGGATGGATATAGTTTCCACATTCTCCCCAATTAAAAATATCAAAGATAGGTAACTAGAGGAAAGAGCCCATAACATTTGATCAGAACCTAATAAAGAAGGGGAGAATAGTTACTGGATAGGTAGCCAGTAGTACCTGCTAAAAGGTAATTTATATTTTTACATTTTTTTGATGTTCTACAATGTGTATGTTGTTTTCATAATTAGTAAAGTATTAAATTGATAAATATATTTTTAAAGACCAAAAGATCACAATCATATAAAAGCTTATATACTAAAGAAGGAACAACTCTAAAATGTTAGCACTGGCTAGTTCTAAGTAGAAGCCATACAAGTGCTTTTTCCTTTTTTTTCTCTTTTTAATTTAACTTTCAATTATTCTGTGATGAACATACAGGTCTTTTCTAATGAGGAAATTAATTATTATTAAAATTAGTTTTACTTTTCCAGTAGTTCTTGAAGTGTAGTCACATTTTGCAGTTCTGTTGAGGCATTTGTCAACTGAAGATGTATAATGAAATAAAGCATTGTCAATATTATGGAGTCTACAGAGTCATGGCCTCCTGGGGAAGACAAATTGAACACAGGTTTTTAATACTAAAGCAAGTACACTGCAAAGATATTACAAATAAAACAAGTAAATCAAAGTTTATTAGAACAGAACAATTGGTCAATTGTTAATCTGTTATAAATTTTTTAATACATATTGCCTTCTAATAATTTGAATAAATTACAGAAATAAAAATTAAAACCCCTCAATACATCTACTTATAAGATATTTTTAACATACCCTTTAATATACTGTCAGAAATCACAGAATCTATATCACCTTTGAAATTGTTTTTTTCTACCTAAACAATTTTTTGATAAATAATCTTAAAACAGGATAATATTTTAATTATTTCTATAATTCTCAAGTCATTGTTATTGCAGATATTCTTCCCTTCAATGTTTTAAAAAGAAATGTTTAAGGCATTCAAAATGAAAAAAATATACTACACTAATCCATGTATCCATGTCCTATACTGAGAAAAATTAAGTTTCCAACAGACTGCCCATTTCCAATTATTCATGTAAGAAGCTTGGAAGTTGCCGCTTCGTCTTAACAAGTAAAAAGCTTAACAGACTCAAACATTAACAATTCTTCCTGGACTCACAGGATGGAGGAGGACACAGGGAAAACCACTGCCCCATATTTGAAGAGAGAGGGAGTAATGGTACAGAACGGAGACTCGGGGTGAAAGCCATGGGCGGAGCTAGTACTGGGGAAGGAAAACCTGGAGTCTTCTCAGAGCTACTATAATGACAATTATCTATTAATACTTTTAATGATATACTGGGACTTCCCACCCTAGCACTTTTTGTACTGTACTCTTTACTCGCTATTAGCTTAGCAAAACATCCTAAGTTGATTTTATTTTTTAAGGTCTGCTTTCTCCTATGAAATTAATTTTTGGGATAAGATAATAAGAAACAAATATAACCTAATCTAGAGACCATACTTCAACCCAGTCGTTTTTGATATTTTTCATGATATCTAAAATATATAGAAGCTAACCTTCTATGATTGAAATGAGGTGGAGGGTCTAAACCTCTGATATTTTAGCTTTTCCTTCATATTCAGGACAGAATCTACCTTCCTTCTAAATGCAGTCCTAAGTGCTTTGAACACAGATAAAACATTGCTTTAAAGAAAATTTAAAAAGGAAGGAAAGAAAGAAGGAAAGAAGGAATGAGGAAAAGATAGAAGAATGAAAGTAGAAGGGAAAGTAAAAGTAGAAAAAGAATGAAAAAGAAAGAAGGAAAGTAGGAGCAACAATCTATTGCCTCTAGCAGAGCAAGGAGATGTTTTTAGTTAAGCAGGATAATTGGTAAGCTCTTCGATGTTTAGTTTAGATATGGGGTGACGATCCCTGTACATTACTGTCAATGAAGACTGAAAATCATTTCTGTTCACTTGCTAGTTTGAGCTTGTGCACTAATTTAGAGATTAAAATAATTATTCTTTTCAAAGCAAAGTGTCCACAACCTTTGTGAAAATAGTCAGCCCTGATTGATACATGATGTTCTCGCCATTTAGTCATTCCAGCTCTGGTTTGCTCAGGGATCTCATTGTTCTGACTGCAGGCATGGATATAGATAAATGAGAATCGGTAAGCACACGAGGGATTGATTCATTTCAGAAGCATTCACAATATTTTTAAGGAAGCATAGAAACTATAGACAAACAAACATGAGTACCTCTTTTGTTCAAACCTTTAAGTATGGAAGGTTGAATCACATGAAATAACATAAATGATAAAGTTGAAGAGGTAGAATTATATCCTAAAATTCACCAGCATTATTTCCTTTGAGGTTTTTAGCATTAAAAAAGTCTCTTTTAACCAAAACATTAGAGCTATAAGGTTCACTTATCATACCATACAGGGAAGCAAGAGAAATAAAAGTAGGAATACTTAGCTTAATTTTCCTGTTTTTAAGTATAGAATCAAGTAAAATCTGATGCATTAATATGTATTAATTACTATATCTTCTCTGCATTTCTTTTCACTGATGATACTAATGAAATACAGGAAAGACTTTTTTACTGAAATGTGCAACTATCTTATAGGAACTGAGATTTCTTTTTTAATGTCTCTGTAACAGATACAAAACTTTGCCTGAGGGTGCTCTTTGAGAAATGAGAAACATTAAAATAGTATGAAGAAAAAAAATTCTTTCTCAGTCTGTCCATATTCCTACTTAAAAAAATACAGCTTGAAAACAACTTTATTATTTTTAGTTATACCCAGTGTACTTTTTAAACCCAGTGTGAATGAAAAAAAAAAGTAGTTAGACTCAAATATTCATATTAATGTAAGAAGACTACAATTTCAAAGGAAAATATAAAATATATAGTACGAAAAAAGACCTGAGATAATACTCTTCCCTCTTGCATTGACCATACGCCTACTAATCCCAATCTGTTTTACCTTGCGTTTAAATATATGTCTGTCAGATTAAAATTTACTCATTAATTCTCATCTCTATGTCTCTCTGGGTTTTGAATCTGACTTCTCTAGCTGTGGTTCCTCTCTCCCATTGTGCTTTTTGGAACTGTGGTTTCATGGTAAATGAACTCCCACACAGCTTTAACCTACTGATAAAACTCTAATTATATATCACAATTTTGATTGAAACTTGGAATTCCCTGAAGATGCTACTTTCTGGGAGAATTCTTGAAGATATGTAACTCAAAACTTATTACCCCCGAGTGCTAAGGTATAAGTTAAGGCTGGAGGGCAAGGTTGACATGCTTTAAATCCCTATCCTAATTCTAGATAATTTCCCCCTGACCCTTGAGTAAAGATCTCTGCTCATTTGAAATTCATGCCATATGGTCGATGTATGCTCTTCTATCTTCACTGTTGTCATCCGTCTCCCATTCTTATCACTTTCCTCCATTCACTAAGGCTTTGACATCCATTCCACAATGACACTATAATGCAAGATAACAAAATGTCCATGTGAATTACATGTCCAAAATTCAGTCTACCGTACCTTGCTTTCTTTCATTCCCATGGAAATTCTGGAATCATTACTCACTTCCAGCCTAAGGTGCCTGTCTGTGAAAGTTGTGGTCAGAGAATACTCCTTCCACACCTCTTCTTAGACTTCACCCAAACCTCCAAATTGTTTTTCCTTTTACTTTTAACCAAAGATTTTTAAACATTTTTCATTGTGTTGCAAAATAGTATATGTTCATTGGTAATAAATATTAATTTTATTAGCTTCCTCTGATAAAGCGGGAGGAATAAGCTTCACTATGAAGAAATTTTATGCCAATTAATTGGAGTCCTTTTACATAAAGATATTAACAAACTTATTTCATTTATTAACCAATTTTAATTTTATATATTTTTATTTTAATGAGCCTTTCTAATTAATCATAACAAAAGAGGCATTTTTTTGAAATTCGAATATTAGAGATCTATCTAAGACTACAAAATCTATTCATTACTTCAGATTATGAATATATATGTGGATATTTGATGAGGAGTTTCCTCTTAACTTTCAGCCTTCTGACATGTGATGTTTAGAAATTGTGTTATCTTTAAATAAACAGAATCTAATTAACTTATAAAGTGTATACATGATGTAAATTCAGTATGAAACCTATGATGTTATATTATGACCAGTACCAGGACAAAGACTTGGTGAATAATCTGATCTGCTTTGATTAAGTGTGACCTTTTTATACACCAAATTCAGAGATATTCCAATTAGTGTGACACTTCTTGTGAATCTATGTTAATTTAATGATAATGATAAGGGATAAAAAGAAAAAATATAAATCGCACCACACACTACAAGTGCAAATGTAATTCAGTTCTGCATATTTCTTCTTTTTTTTTACTTAGAATTTATCATGAAATATATGAAGCTGTTATCACATTAAAATATAAGCATTTATAAATATGTAATTTATAAGTATATTAATAGAATATTAAAAGATATCAGTACATATTTGTGGGATATTCAAATTAGTCGCATGCAGAACATTCCACAAAATTATATTAACTTAATATTTTTATATAGTGTTGTGAATTGAATGGTGCCCCTCCTCCCAGGATATTGATGTTTTAACTTCCGGGACCTTAAATGAATAAAAGCTTAGGTAGAAATAGTCTTTTTGGATAATCAAGTTAAGATTAAGTCATTAGGGTGGGCCCCAATCCAGTATGACTGTGTCATTACAAAAGAGAGAAATTTGGATGTAAGGAGACATGTACACAGATGGAACATCATGTGAACATGAGGGCAGGGGTCGGAGTGATTGAATATCTCTAAGTCAAGAAATGTTTTGGCAAACCATCAGAAAGCTAGGGGAGAGGTCTGAATAGATTCTTCCTCACCACCCTCAGAAAAAAATCAATCCTGCCAATACTTTAATTTCAAATTTCAGGCTCCACACTGTGACACTCACTATACATTTCTGTTGTTTAACTCACCTAGTTTGTTGTCGTTTGTTATGTCAGCTCTAAACTAATAAATAGTAAAATATGCTTCTTTACGTTATGCATTTTGTGTCCGCTAAATATTTCCCTACTTCTACCGATTTCTATTTATATGTGGTATCTATATCCAGTAATGAGTGCTACTACTAATTAATTAATTATGTTAACATTTATTCCAGTGTGCTTTCCATTAACATTTTCTTTATACATTTTTTAATTCTTTTATTTTCAAACTTTTTATTCATCTGATTTGATCATGTTCTTCCTAAATAGCCTATATTAGCATTTTACTTTTTATCCAACCTGAAATTTATAACATATAACAGAACTTAGCTCATTTAATGCATTGTGGGTATTGATGTTTTGTAATTGCTTTCAAAGTTATCTTTGTTGCGCAGATATTTTTGATTATTGTTTTTTTTTTAATCTTCATGATGCAGGTTTTACCACCCCACCATACTCTTAAAAACTTTCCTACCTGTAAATTTTACATTCTCTTTTTGTTTGATTCTGGAATCATATGTATAATTTAACGTACTGAAGCTTACAGGTTAATCAATATAATAAGCACTTTCTGACTAATACAATGATTCTAGAGCTCATTAATTTCAATGAGACCTTATTGAAATTAAGTAGACATTATTATTTTTTATAATAAATAAACTCACAATAGACATTATTATTTTTATAATAAATAAACTATTTATAAATTAATTTACCCACCCATTTTTCTTATATTTCACACCTTTTTTTCTGGTATTATTTTATTTAATTTTGAAGCACATACTTCAGATTTTCTTTTTGTACAAGAGTGAGATAAACTCTGTTCTTATTTATCTGAAATATGCTTATTTATCCTTGTTTTTGAATAATTTATTTCCAGGAAGACGATTCTTGAAAAGCTATTATTTTTCTCTCATGAAGTTAGTATTTTATCTTCTGGTCTCTCTTACTGCTGTTGAGAAAATTGTATAAATGTCTTTTTTTGTTTGTTTGTACTTTTATTTTCTGGATGCAATTAAAACCTTTTTATTATATTTGCTTTCCTAAAGTTCCTAGTTATGAGTATATTTTTATTTTTTATTGCTTTATATATATTATGCTGCTTATATCTGCACATTAAGTCTTTGATACTTTCCAAATAATTCTCATCTCTTATTTTTTTAAACATATTCATACCTCCTTTTCTCTAGTGTATTCTAGGGATTTCCATCTGAACCTACTGTCAACATTCTCATTGTATTCTCAATATCTACTAATCATTTTTTTTTCTATTTTTTCTCTCCATGTCTTTGTGCTGTTTTCAGGATAGTTTATCAGTCTAACTTTCAGATCACTAATTTTCGCCTTTTAGGTGGACTAACGTATTGTTTAACGTACTACTGGAATTTTGAATAATCAGTTACATATTTTTATTTCTAAAGGGATGTTTTCTCTTTTAATCTTTTGCTGTTGACTTTCAATACACATTTTGGATATAATTCTTTTTATTTAAACTCTTTCTTCATAGCGTTTTTTTTTTTTTTTTAACTCTGGATGTGATCATTTCAATGTCAAAGCCATAGGGGTCCTTGTCTGCACTTACATGACTCTTGTTCATGGTAGCTTGGGGATCTTTGTGATAGTCATCTCAATCTATGACATTGCCATTGGCTCAAATTGTCCATGATTTTCTGCAGAGTGAAGTTGCATTTGTGTCTATCAGGAGACAGGGTAATGCCCTCAAGCTAGGAGCAATTTTGCTCCCATTCAATATGAGGGATTCTGGTTAAGCTGCCTCCTCCTGGGCACTGGCAGAAGGCTTAATCTTCACATTTATGCACATTTAAGCTATTTTCAGGGAAGTGTCTCCTCTTTCGCTTGTTTTATAGTCATTGTTCCCAGTTCATCTTATTTCAGCTCATGGCTTTGTTTGATTTTGGGGGGAGGGGTGGAGGGTGGAAGAAGGAAGGAATTGGGACATCCTTGGAAATACTCTTTTATCTTGTAAACCAACAATTCATTGAAAATATGTTTTATCCAGAGTCTAGTTGTTTTGTAGCGGGAAGACTTCAGATTATCCCCTACAATACACTACTGAAAGCAGTATTCTGTTAACTGTGTCTTTTAAACTTATTTTATTTTATCATTATTATTGCAAAGAGTATTTGCAAACTAGTATCTTTGCTACAATATTTAAATTTAAAGCCCTTTAAAATAAATTTAAAATATTTCAAATAGAGAAACTATCAGCTTAGAAATGCAAACAAGAGGAACTTCAAATGGACAACATTTAAGGACATTCAAAAGATAACAGAAGGGAATTTAACATTTTACTTATGGATGTAAAATGATATTAATATTTTGAAAACAAGTAGAAATATCAAATTTTTTTTCTATTTAAAATGGGTCACCTTTTAACTGTCTCCTGTCTAGCATTTTTTTTTCATTTTCTTCTTGTCACATACTTGGCATTTAAAACAAATCTAAGAACATAATAGTAACTCTGTGGTTAATTTTATATAAAAATAAACAACATTGGCAATAGAAGACTTGCTCAAATATATAATAAATTATACTAGATTTTAAAACATTTGTAAAGAACCTCATGTTCTATGTAAATACTTGTTTGTATGTTTGTAAAATACATATTCTAGAATATGTAATGGGGACTTTTAAATGACTTAAAAATTAAACAATTCCTTTAGCAGTCATAATTTACTTTCTTATATGTACATTTAAAGTAGTAAGAAAATTTAAAATGAGTTTTTAATGCTCTGGCTATAGAGCAAACCGCTTATCTGTAGTTGAGACTTTTAAGTTGTGTATTTGAAAAAAAAAAAAACAAGTATCTCTTACTAATTGGATGACTTTCTCTTCACAGAATTTCACGAGAATTTCTCTGAACCATTCTAAATGCCAGGTATTGCACAAATTTTACTAAATTTGCAAAGGAACAGGACAATGTGGGATGAATTCAAAAGAAAACTCAATTCAACAGTATTGAGATCAGAAACTATTCTGGCTTCAGATTTAGACTAGTTTTTAATACTTATATCTGAATAGCATTGTATAATATTTAAGAAACTTTACAAACAAATTCACCAACCTAAATCTTTAGGCTGTTTTGAAAATGGGTTTATAAAAAAATGATTAGGAGATACTGAGAATGCAATGAAAATGTTAACAATAGGTCCAGATAGAAATCCCTAGAATAAACTAGAGGAAATGGAGGTATGAATAAACAGAGTATTGATCAATGAGGGCCAGTTTACTTGTTTCACGTTTCTTGATATGTTTGCTTCTGCCTTTTTTTCTGCCTTCCTTTTCTCCCTTCTTTCTTTCTTTTTTTTCCCAGTATCTTTCTGCATCTATCTATCTATCTATCTATCTACTATCTATCTATCTATCATCCATCATCTATCTATTTTTAATTTATTAATAAATAAATAAATAAATATGTGTTGTGTGTTGGTAGCTGTATTCAATGTGAAGAAGTAAAGATATATTCTCTAAGTAATAAAATATTATGAACTAGTTGGGAGAACATTGAAAAGCATGAGAAGTTAAATAACAGTGAACATCAGTCTATACTTCTGTGAAACTGTATATTTTGTAAATAAAGATATTGCTACTTTGAAGTTCAAAAAATAGATCAGGCTATACTGTTATGGGAATAGTCAAATGACAAGAATTGTAGTGGTGATATTCTCTAAATATAAATAGCTGCAAAATATGTATGCTTAGCTATAGAATATTTTATACATTATCTTATTTATCAATAATCCTATTATGTGCAAGGATGTGTAGGAAGAAATATGGGCTGAGTTACCAGTCAAAAACATTTCCTAAAGAGAATATACCTAGTCAAGATTTTGAGGTATAAGTATGTAAATAAGTAAAATGAAGTAGGCTTTCCAGGAAAGAGAAATAGTATGATAAATACAATAATAATATTGGAAATGAGAAGATACGTTTAGAAAATAATGAATATATTTTGTGGTTGGAAAGCAAGGCCTCTTTTGGCAATTTTTGTTTGTTTAATAAATCTTATAAAGAAGGTCTGGAAATAAAGGTTGAGATAACTCTTTTTGAGAGCCTTGATTACCAACCTATAGATATTTTTAAACCATTGTGAATGCAGTTAATTGATTTGTGCAGATATTTAATATGACAACAGACATGCCACAGAAAGATTAATCAATTCTCTATCTACATGTATATATACACATATATATACATATACATATACATGCCTATATATACATATAACATATATACATGTTTATATGTTAGCCAACAGTAGCCAAGTTACAGAAATAAGAGATTGGAGTTTGGAAAACTAAACTGTTATGGAAGGATGGTTTGGACAGGAATCAATAGATTTGAAAAGATAGAGTATAAAATCAAAACTGAATTAAGAAGTAGAGAAAGATAAGATAGGGTTGAGGGAGCAAGATCATGGAGGAATCAAAAGTCTGAAAGTCTTGATGAGGGTGAGGAATAATTATAATGAGAAGCATAGGAATTGGAGTTGTATGGAGAGAGTGAGTAATTGAATTTCTTGTTTAGGGGAACAAATAATTCTAAGTGATGTGGAAGATTGTGGTGAGGCCATTGGAATAGGTAATTGAAGTGGATTAAGAGTGAAAGTCATGGAGATAATAAAATAAAAAAAATAAAAGGGTAGGTATTTATAGAAATAATTCTAATGGATTTTGAATTCACTTAGAATTAGGATTATTGTATATCTCAGTTTGCCCAGAAAGTTTTCAGATGTTACTGCTAAATGCAGATGTTACTGCTTTCTGCAGCTTTCTTCTTCCGATGCTCCCACAAAGCAAATGTTGGTCCACTTGATGATGTCTCAGCAATCTCTTAGGCTCTGTTTACTTTGCTCATTCTTTTGTTATACCTTATGAACTGGAAAATATCAATTGTCCTGTCTTCATGTTTCCTGATTCTGTCTTCTGTATTTTTGCCTTCTCTAAACTGTTATTGATTCTCTTTAGAGGACCTTTTTTTTTTTTTAAATTTGTTATTGTACTTTTCAGCTCCAAAGTTTCTGTTTGCTTTCTTTTATAATTTAGCTTCACTAATATTATTTTTCATTTAGACATTGTTTTCTTGATTTCCTTTATTCTTTGTCTATGTTTTCCCTTAGCTATTTGAGAATATTTAAGATATTGTCTTAATGTCTTTATCTTATAATTGTAATGTTTGAACTTCTTCAGAGACAGTTTCTGTCAAATGTTGATGGACCATGCATTCTTGTTTCTTTTTCTCTCAAAATTTAGGTAGTCTATTATGTGACTTAATTCTAATATTTTTACCCAGGCATCTGCTGTTTTTCTGGCCAGGGTGAGTACCAAATCAAGCAAAACAAGAACGTATCTTGAGTCCTTCAGGCAGCCCCAAAACAGGTTAGAACATATCTGTACAATTATATGAAGTAAGGCCCTCTCTTCTCCATTCAGAACTAGGGATCAATTCCCACACCGAGAATACTGGCTGTCCTCTTCAAGAATGCCACTGAGTGAGGGAGGGGGTAGGACAAGGACAAATAGAAATGCCATGCATTTTTCTGCCATTTTAAAGTTAACTTTTTAAAATTCAGCACTCAGTGCTCTAAACTTTTTCCCATGTTCTGAAAAAGTTGATTCTGATCATTTCTGCACATTTTAAAAAATGTTTTGTCAGGTGATGGGAGCTTGTAACTGCTTATTCTGCCATTTTATTTCCATCATTCAATACTATATATATATTTAAAGAGTACCAAATAAGTGTTTATGTATAATTTACATACCATACAATTAACCAATTTAAAGTATGTAGTCCATTGTTTTTAATATATTCATAGGATTGTGCAACTATCACCAGATACATTTTTGCCCCTCTAAAAGAAATTTCATATTCATTTAGTGTCATTCTTCAGTCTCTCCACCCATACCTTCACTCTTAAAAAACCATTAAGTCACTTTCAGTCTCTATAGATTTCCCTAATCTGAACATTTCTTATGAATAAGACCATAAAATATGTAGTCTTTTTGACCAGCCTCCTTCAGATAGCATGTTTTCAAGATTTTTCCATGTTGTAATTATATGTATAAGTATGTTATTTTTTTAAAGATGAGTAATATCTAATGGTACAGATATACCACATTTGGTTACCTATTAATTAGTTGATGAACATTTGGGTTGTTTCTACTTTTGAATATTATAAATAATGCTGCTATAAATATTTGGATTTTGTATGAACATGTTTTCACTTGTCTTGGGTATGTACTAGTAGTAGAATTTCAGCATTACTTGGCAACTCTATAGTTTACTTTTTAAGAAAATACAAAATTGTTTTCCAAAATTTCGGCACACATTTTACACTCCTACGAACAATGTATAAGAAGGTTAATTTCTCCGCACCCTCACTGGCACTTATTATTTCCTGTCTTTTATTATATACATTCCAGTGGGTATGAAGTGGCATTTCATTGTGGTTTTGATTCGTATTTCCCTAATGACACATGATGTTGAGTGTCTTTTCATGTACTCATTGACATTTATATGTCTTCTTTGGAAGAATAACTATTCAGATCCTCAGTCAATTTTAACTAGGTTGTCTTATTATTATTGAATTGTGAGTTTCCTTGGATACAAATTCCTTATCAAATATATGATGCACAAATATTTTATCCCATTTTATGTAATGTTTTTAGATCTATCGATGCAGGCACATGTGCACATGTACACATTTCATGACACCCCATATTGGTCTTCTACCACATTTTATCTACTTGGCACTCTTGTGATGACACCTGTAATTCCCAACTATCATGAAAAAAATGATGCAATGAATATCCTTATAGAATTTTGTAATATATATCTTGAGGATCGATATCAAAATGAGAATTGCTAAATAGTGAGTAATTTAATTGCTTTCCAAAATGATTTCCAGGATTATTACTCCAGTCAATACTCTCTCTGGTAATATAAAAGACTCCATATCATGTGTTCTATAGCTACATTGACAGTAAAAATTATACATCTTTCTATTTTTACTGGTCTGATGCTTATAAATTGTTGTTGGAATTTATATTTTTCTGATTTCCTCTCTTAATTTTCTCATTTTAAAAATGTAGTAAACCTCCTAAGTTTCAGTGTATTTAAACTTTAAATTAAAATAAATAGTGTCTCTCACAAAGCTACAAGGACTAAATGAATTAATATATATAAAGCCCTTTTTTCAGTGCCAATGCATAGTGGGCATTCAAAAAATATAAGGTTGTGTTATTTGTAATATTAATATGTTGTCATAAATTATAAAGACCTTTGTGGATAGTACTATAGGTGGCCTAGTGGGAAAATAATAAAACTAGAATATTAGTATCTCAGAAAATGATAGATGCCATTTTACAGTTATTTCTGAGGATTTAGCCTCCAAGTGTGTCCTCTCTGATCATTTCACCTTTTTCTTTTGTTCAATGTTTTTTGGTTTTATTCTAACAACATAAATATTTGTTGATTTCTGTCTACGCAAATAGTTCCATTATCTTCCATCAATGATTGCTTAAAGCACTGTTGACATTCCTTCATCACATCTGCAATCCTGAACCCAGCCTCAGTGAAATTAAAATTTGGCACCTTGAACAAAATTAAAAATTGTCTTAGATAGAGCAAAGACTCTAGAAACAAGTTGCCTGAGATCAGATCCCAAATGTATCATCTAGTGACTATGCAATTATTGGTAATTACCTAACTTTTATGAGCTTCAGATTACTCATTGTAAAATGAGAATCCCCAAGGCAAAATGGGGATTATAATAGTGTCTACCTCAAACCATGACCATAAGGAAAAAAAAAATAAAGCACCTTGTACCTGCTACATAATAAACATGTCTTATTCATGTTAATTATTATTATCATTATAGTTATTATATCAGATGGCACTTTAAGTAACCAATAATTGATTGAGAAAAGCTTATATTCACAAAAGACTTTAGATTCTGTGTACCTGGTGATTTTGGCTTATGTCCAGTAAACCATTACTTAAATGACGATCTTGGCAGTTACTGCTAAAATCAGGATTATTCTTACTTGCACTGTCAACCAAACGCAGTTTTACCTTGGAGTTTTACCCTGAGCTCTACCTTGGGAGAAGCAAGTGGGAATCTTTTTTTGCCTTGTCAATATTCCTACTTAATCCTAGCAGATTTATCAACTTTACATATTGACCACACTCAGTAACCCAGAGTTAGACAAGAATATGCAATGTAGAATATATTTATAGCAGCTTAAATAAGTCCCTTTAGAGAGCAAGAGATTATTAGGAATGTGATCTGCAAGCCAACTTTAAGTTTAAATAAAAGGGGAGGAGAAAATAGGAAAGCAGAGGAAGAATTGCAGCTTGCCCAATTGCATATAGATTTGGTAAATGTGAAAAGCCAGTTTAAACACTTAATAATATTGATCTTCCCCCAAGGTTTGTCTGTAGCTGACTTAATTAGTGTTTATTAACCATTCTTCACCAAATACATGTCTAATACCTTAAAAGTTTATCTCAACAGCTATAATCTCTGCCAATGCTAGAAAATGCCACCCTATTATGCCTGCTCAGTGGAATAATTTAATTTGTATCTATCTACCTAATGTTCAAACAATGAGCTGAAAAGTGAAAGATTCATCGATCAATTGGTTGTTTGTTTACATAAAATTAAATAAATTAGCTAATGCAATTTTTCTTAAATTGAATAAAAAACAGGAGAGTTATAAAGATGCAGCCTTAAATGCATTAGTAATAAGAGGAAAACATAAAATATTTTCATTAGCTTGTGATGAGTTTTAAATACTTTACTATAAACTTGGAAAATGAGTTTGAAAAATAAATCCTATAGAAATAAAGATTAGAGATAATCAACAACCTTTAGATAAAATGAGAGCAAACACTCATAAAATTTTTATAAAGATATTAATTCCAAAATATCTTCAAAGGAAGACATAGGAAGGAAGGAAGGAAGGAAGGAAGGAAGGAAGGAAGGAAGGAAGGAAGGAAGGAAGGAAGGAAGGAAGAAGAAAGGGAGGAAGAAAATAATTATTATGTTCAGTACACTATATTATTTCAACTTCGGCTACATTCTTAGTGTTAATGAAGACTTTGGTGGCATTTGTGATTCTTCACCAAATAACCCAGCATTCAGAATGTTTACCAAGGTAAGGCAAAGATCAATGAGGAGGGTTGGTTTAAAGAAAAAAGTGATAGTTAAAGTAGTAAACTAATATTTCTTAATTACTATGTGCCAGACATGGAATTAAGCATCTTCCATATGTTATCTCATCAGTCTCATGTGATTCTTCCACCTTCACTCATGAGGTAAAAATTGATATTCATTTTAAAAAATAAAAATAAATTTTAAAAAATCCAGAGGGCTAAAGAAGTTATCTTACTTAAGGTCACACAGTTAGAAAGTAAAGTTTTCAGGAACTGAAGCCATATCTGTCTGACTCCAAAATCTTTGCTTAACCACATTTTACAGTTGAGAAAAAGCAACTGCTATGCCAACCTTCTAATGATATTTTTTAATGGTCTGATTAATCTGTCATATTCAGAGGAAATTTCAGGAGAAACTCCAAGTTTCCTGGCCAGTTTTGACCCCAGAATAGGATTTGGAATCCATAGTAAGCAAAGCAGTGATTAAATTGATTTGGCCATTAAAATAACTAGAATGGTTGATCCATGATGTAATAGCAAGTATAACAACTAAATGAATTGATTGACTTGATTACTTGGGGGTTCCCCTTTTAGGAAACAATGTATGTATTCTTTGGAAATCAGCTAAGTCATGATAGTGCCTACAGAGTCACCAAAGTTTGTCCCTTGTTTTTCATTTATTCACATATTCACTCAATTCTACAACCTCTATTCCAGACCTATGGTGGTTATTATTAGATGAATCAGAAAAAGTCTTTTTGCTAAGGAGCTCACAATCTACTAAAATACACAAATAGTAAAATCCATAATAAAAACACTGCAATAAATACTAGAGTTATGCAAAAAGCAGCATGAAGACTTTTATGACTTTGGCGAGTATCACATAATATTTCTATAAGTAATCCTTGATTGTGGTCCTAAAGAATGATTTATACAGAAGAATTCTAAGTGAAGATTTGCATTTAGAGGGAAAAGTGTATGCAAAGGCATATAGGAACAAAATGTTATAGCATTTTTAGAAAGTGACAAGCAATTTGCTAAGTCTGGAGGTTTACTATTGAAAAGTGAAACGCAAAGAAGATGGAGAAGTAGATTAACAATGAGTAACCATAACAAGCTTATGTAAATTTCATAAATTAGTAGAAAACGAATATTATATTAACATATATGCTGCTACTTTTGTTTCTCTGTTTTTTTAGAGTCATCTTTCTCGAATCACTGAAAATAAACCGCATTTGTCAGTTTTTAAATGGTTCTATGTGAATCAAGAATATGATTTTGTGATTATTATTTCTGCTCAGACCATTGAAGTTATAAGAAAGTATCTCAGAGTGGATCAATAGAGTTTCAAATTGAGAAATTAACTTGATCTAGCAATATTAGGAGATTTCCCTCTGGTTTGTAGTTTCTAAATAGGGATTCAGAAATCTAGGCCCCATGGGCCTTTAAACTGTCTTGAGGCAAAAAAGATAAGTGAGCACTATTCTATTACCAGGAAAGAGAAAAGCTAAATGTGTTTAATTTTGCATGATCGAATATTATTAAATGAAGATGCTTTATTAAAATGTGTTCAAAACTAAGGCAAGCATAAGAGATGCAATTGTTTGAGGAAATTAATATTCAGACTCTTAAAAATTAATGTAGCACATTGCTTGCTTATCTCTGTTCACCAAAACATTCTCAATATGTGTACTTTGCTCCTTTTGAATTCCCCATTATCCATAAAAAATGCCATTTTTTTTTAACTGTTCAATTTGCAAGTACCTACAAAGATTCTGGCTACTACCAGAATGGATATAAAATGTCCTATGATGAACTTGAATACTGTTACCCAGGTTTGGAAAGACCACATGTAAATTTATAAAATTGGTAATAGGTTAACGTAGTTGCTTAGAAGACAAGGCCTAGGAGCCACTTTTATGAAGTTAAAATTTCAGTTACTTGAGCTCTGTTAATAAGTTGAAAACAGGACTCATTTTCTGAGTCAGTCATCCTATGAATGGGCATTATTGGTCACCATGGATTCTGGGTGGATATCTGGATGTGTTAACATAAAGACTTTGCTTCTATCAGAAAACAGTTCAAAATACACTTTCTACTGAGAGCATCTAAAAAGGAAGAGCTCCATAAGATTAAATATATTATAGCTATGTTGCTTGTCTACCAATTTCATTATATTTAGGGCTGAACTCAAGGTTTAGCATTAAGCCTTGAGAAATTAAAACTCTGAGCCAAAGGTGCATAATCCATGTGAGAAAGGAGATTAGATATCAACAAAATCATCATTCCCAACTTTATGAATCTCTTTTCATTCTGCCTAGTTTTGTTTGATGTTTAAGATTTTAGCTAGTAGATAGTATTATTGAAGATACAATAAAGTAATGGTTTCCTCCTTGCCCAAAATCTATATTTATCTCAAAGGGGCAAAAGTAGAATTGTCCCTGGGAGGGTGAACAGATCAGAGGAAGAGTCAAGAGTGATTCTTGACACTTGGCAATACTAATTGTTTCAGGGAAATAATGTGTTTTCTTTAGGACTTTGCTTGTGGAAAAAATCTTCCTGCATGAACTATATTGTGAGAATAAAGCTAAGGAGAATACACACATCCATCTATTACCTAAAAAGAGGATTGCTTTTTACAAAACACCTGTATGACATATATAGTAGAATTATGTTGGAAAATATTAGTGTTTTTTACACATTAATTTAGTGAATTGGGGTCTTGCTAAAATTTCTCATGAAACAATTTTTTCAGTGTTTTTCTCTTTTTAAATAAATTTGATTAGATTTAGTTTTCTAGCTCCAAGGGGAAAATAGTTTAGGCAGTTTGATAGCAAGCATACTATGCAGCTTTTTCATTTTCTATATCTGAATATGTTCATCTTTTCAAAAAAAATTTGAGATTTTTCATAGTCTAAAATCCTAATAAGTTTATAAACCACCCCTTTTTCTATCAAAATGAAATAGAAAGTAATCCTAATACACTATAATAATCTGTTCCATATTTTCTTTTGTAACTTTAAGCAATTAATTAATGATATTTTTAAGTTAAAATATGGCTTGGGAAGGATAGTGTTAAAACTGCTATTATTTTAAAATGAGATTTATAGGTAATCAGACAAAGTGTATTATGTTTCTAGATATTCACTCTTAATTAATTTAATACTTCTACTTATCTCTGCAGAGGATGATTAGTAAAATTATATAGATGACTTGGTCCATATAATTTAAATATTGATTTAAATATCATCCTTACTATAATATTAGTCTGAACTTTTTGTTTGCCTCAGCTCTCTGCTATTAAAGTGAGTAGGTATACAGAGGTCTTTCACTAGCCTGAAACCTGGCATAATAGAATCTAAGAGAAAATGCTGGCATAATGAAAACAGAGGTAGGTGGAGGAGCTCTAAAGGATGAGTATGTTAGAAGCTGAGAGAAAAGACTTCAGATCAAATTCACCTTATGTTCATGTTGAATGAAACACTATTCTCTTTCCAATAAACATTTTATGAAATTGTTTTATAACAATTTTTCCCACAAAAATAATGAGCAAATTAGGCTACATTGATTTTAATTGTATAAAGTTTTCAAAATAAACTTATAAAAATGTATTCTCGACAAGTTTAAAAACTTGACCAGAGTATTAATTATTTTCCTGGGGAGAAAAAAATCATAATATGCAAAAGCACTGCAAAGTAAAAACTTGGTTTAGGGTATAAATGTGTTGTCCAAAGTGCAGTGTTTTTGTATGTGACAACTATGATAAAGCTAAATTTACTAATTGATACAAAGGTGAAGAATTCTACACTTTAAGATGAGAATGAATAAATTGTACAGGACAGAAAAGTGATATGAATGTAATAGATACAAAAAAAATATTAGACGTGTGGTAAAGTTAAATTCAAAATATTACCTAGCCTGGTGAGAAAAAATAATGTGCCCATATATATCTCAAGTCTTACCCTGAAGTATAAGCATAGAGTTTATAATTGACACAGACTTGATATTTTTCTCTAATAGAGCTAGTCCTTAGAAGGCTCAGAACTTCTGACATTCTAGTCCGTTCTCTTTCAGACCATGGATTTCTTCTGTGGTCATTCAGTTACAATTCTGGGAATTGAACTGATACATTGTTGAGTATCTTTAATTGATGTTTTTACTACACTAAACTGAAATCATAACTCTTTCTAATTCTGCCCATTGGTCTTAGTTCATTGGCACAACACAGAATGGTTTTGGTTTGTCTCTCAAAAGACTACTCTTCAAATAAAGACTTTAGTTAATAAGTTTTTGATAAGATAATAATAATAAGATAAAATCTAAGCACAACAGTCAACAATTCATATAGAATTTTATATTTTTAAATATATTTTAAACTTTTTATATTTTATATCTATTTATATATGTTTCATTACACATATTTTAATTTATTTTATATTTGAATTTTTTAATCAAACCATCATTTCATAAGCTTATTTTGAACTTGTGACCAACTAAAACTACACTAATATATTTCACATAAACTACTGCTAAACAAAGTCTAAAATATGGGTATATTTGAAAACTTTAAATTTTTCTAAACCTGAAATTATGGAGTTTGTCTTCATTTTAACTAAATTATTTCTCCTTAATTTTAGCCCTTCTTTCATATTATAGAGAAACTTAGTCTTAATTCACATATAACAATTCCTCTAATATTGTATTCTAAACTTTATATATCATAAATTACATGTAATTTTTCATAGTTTTTAACAGCAAGGATAACTGTCAATGTCTCTGGAGACATTTCTCTATGTTGAAATCAATCTATTGATTGACATTTTGTGGACATAGATATTAAATTAGTTACTGAATCTAATCTACATTTTTTACCTTAAAGATGTAATTAGAAACCAACAAATGTTTTATTGAACCAAAGGTGATGTATTTTTAGATCATAATAGAGGAAATGAGGTCTTTTAATAGAATTTCTTAAGATGCTCATTCACTTACAAACATCTATTTAATAATCATCACAGTCTCTCAAAACTAGCACTATCCCTAAACTCCAGGAATCCAAGACTATGCACCAAATGACCCTGCAACTATTCCAGTCAGAAAGTTTGCCCCAAGAACCTAGTTCAAAACTATAACAGAATGATTGCACCCCATAATATTTGTTCTGAGTAAAAACCAGAGAGACAATTTGGAGTCATATCCATTTGAGCTGTTTCATATCCAGGAAGTTGTAGTAGGACTCTATCATCAGGTCGTATATTAGGCATCCCAATCAGAAACGCATAGATTCTTGAAATTGGATAATTCAAAGAAGATTTATTTACTCAGAGACTATTTACAAAGGTGTAGGTATGGGCAGCACAGCACAGCCTATCTGTTCCCAGTCTTGGCTTGAGGTGACAAGGGGGATGGAGTAGTAACCAAGACCTGACAGAACACTAGAAGATACAGGAACATGTTGTTATGACCCATGCCAGCCAGGCGGCACACTAAGACAGAGAAGAGTAAAGAAGGGAGAGAAATGAACTGGAGAGTCAAACAGAAACATCCAGTACCATTTCCAGGGCTTATAAAAGGTCAGGATAACAGATTGGCAATAGATACTGAATATTTTCCTGTTTGTGTGCCTCCCACTTCCTTCTGTGAGGCCTGTAACCATTCTGCCATCTCGTATCTTCTCAATGGTCTGTCACTGCTGTGACTCAAGTTCTTCCCACTGCATTTCCTTCCTTAGTTTATTTGTAACTGATTGTTTAAGTTATTTTATTTAATATTTAGCAGATCATGAAACTGAAGCTTAGCATTCCCACAGCTTAAGTGAAAAGAGTCAGGGATCAAACTGAGACATAGATCCAAACTATATCATTTTGCTAATGTTTTAAGCCTTCTGGAATGCAGTGTTTTCATTTACGAAATGAGGAGGATACAGTAACATAGACATCTTCTAAAATTCCTTCAACAACTAGCACATAATTCAATATTCTAAATATTAATAGTAATGTAAGCCATATGTATCTCTAGAAAGACTACTTGTAATTTTGTTCTACTTGGGAGCAATTTCATTTTTTTCTTCTGCACTTTATCGAATGTCAAGAATGCATTTTTTTTTTCCTGTAGATACCAGGCATTTTAAACATCAAGCCGAGATTGCAAAAGACTCCACGCTGGGATAACCTTTCAAAAAATTTAGTCACTTTGAAATGTAAATTTGATAAGCAAAAGTGCTACTGACACAGTTACTGTACTCCATGCAGAGCCATAAGCAGGTGCAAATGAGTTCACTTTGTGATAAGAACCTGCACCTGTTGGAGAGCAGCGTTTGGAAGTAGCCTGTTAGCAAATTCCAAGATAGCTGGAATGAGAACATATTAAATTGTGAAGGGATATCTGAAGGGCTGTCTACCCACTGATGCACATCTGTAACCATGGGCTAATGTCTGTATAATAAGGAGTTTCTGCTATTTTTCTTTAATGATGTCATCTCTCCAGTTTTGCCATGCCAGTCAAAACCTGCACTGTCAGAATTCTTTGTTTTGGGTATTGTGTCTGCCTGGTCACACCTTAGTGCTGAAAAGGAAATCCTCAATATCACTTGAGACTAGATGCCAGAGATTATTACAAATAAATAATTATTTCACTATTTATCTTTTTCTTGGTAATAAGTTTTGAGTTTCTAACTAGTAAATCTAGCAGTGATTGTAAGGTTTGTAATACAATGCCATAATTTAGCAAAGAAAGAAATTGAAGTCTAAAGAAATGAAGTGATACTCTTACAGTATGTTTTATTCCTCTGTAATTTAATCTAATTTTTATGTTAGATATTTAAAACACGTTTTCACTTATTAATGTTAAATTTATTGATAGAAACACTAGGAGCTAAACAATGTATCTGGAAATGACTGACTGCAGATAGTCACCATTTCAAACAAAAGAGAAACCAATTTATAAACACAATTGTAATATCTTGGTTTTTTGGTAGCCTTCTCTTTATAGGTAAACACAGAAGATATCAGAAGGCTGTGCAGTGGTTACATTTGTTTTCATACTTTTTCAGCAAAAAAAAAATGGAAGGATTGCTAGTGAGGGTAGTGGAGTCTAAAAGTCTGACCAATAAGTAGCCAGAAAGTGACTCTTAACATACTTTTTCTCCACCCTCTGAACTTTTCAAGAGTTAAGAAAAAGAAGATTTGGCTTCCAGAGAAGTGTTCCATATGTAAGTTATTTCTTTTGTCAATAAATATCTTGGCTTTTTAAGTTAGATTTTATAGATGCCTTATATTGTATAGTATTAGCTAATTTTGGTTATCATATCACCCAAGCTTGCCATCTACATTTACATTGTTAAAAACAAGACATCAGGCCCAAATGAGTCACTTATGCTAAGTCCTAGATCACCAAACCAAAACAACTTAATTACAGTTTTGGCTTCTCCCAGAAATGGAATTGTAAACTATTTAATCAGGAATTGGCTGGTCAGTAGTAGTTTAATAATCTGCCTAATAGACCCCTGTATCCCCTAAAAGAAAGTAACCATGCAATAACCAACCCACTTTTTCGCTCAGTATAGCTTCTTTGTTCCCACTCACTTCTGCTTATAAAAGTCTTTCCTTTGGTACAGCTCCTCAGTGCTCCTTTCTGTCTGCTGGATTAAATGCTGCATTCAGCCAGTATGATATTTTAAGTTTACTCAGTTGCATTTTGTCTTTTGATAATATAAAAAGCTTACAATTTTGAATTTAAAAACTCAGCTCATTCCCTTTCTAAATCTAAACCATTTTATTCTTTGATAAATTTTCACCCAATTACTTTGCTTCTGCATTTCCTAGGTCTGAGTTGAAATAATGTGAAAATATTAGGGAATTGCTGATCATTATTTCCTTAAGATTCAACAACAGCAACAAAACAAACAAACAAACAAACAAGAGGCACACAGGGATATGATTGGAAAACTTGTTTTCTTGAACTAACTTGGCTGATTTGAGGTGAGTGGTCATAGAGTTGTGATGAGCTTCAAACACAGGCTAGGTGAACTGTTGAAGACAGACTCTTACTGAGCCAACCAAGAAATTTTAAATGAAAGATAACAACAAAACTCCAATGCCACTAAAGTATTTTTCTTTTATGCCATTTATCCTCCTTTGATTTATCTTTTTACCTATCCCCTCTTACCCCATAAATATGATTCCCCTAATGATTCACCCCTTGAATACATCCACAGGCAAACATTCTAACAGGAACAGAGAAAGACCTTTCTTCATGAATATACATGAAAATGGAGTGAAAGGCTCCTTTCTACCCATTTGACTGCCTGTATTCATTGTCTAATAGAATATTGGATTATTTTCTGCAAGGCTCCCTGTTAAAAAATCAATGTTCTGCTAGGCTGAGCAGACTGACAGTAGTGTAAGTCTTGCTAGACCCACAACTGGATGCCCTCAGAATTGGAATCTGAGGGTGTTCCTGCTAATGATGAGAGGTAAATAAGGAAGAAAAAAAATACAATTACATATATTCCATTTGCAGTCACGAGGACTTTTATGAATTTTTGGGGAAAAGAGAAATATAGCTCAAGCTAAAGAGGATATTAATTCAAGTAAAAAGGATTAAAACTATCTCTTAATTACTTTTAGGGATGGATGAACTTGGTCATATTTTGGATTTATTGAATATCTCAACTGTTTCCCTAAATGTCTGGAGTTTTAAAAAAGCTACCTACTTCAGCTACCTTTGTTTTACAGATCTCTTGTGTAATTTATGGTAAATCCAAATGAAAATATTTTAATTTGGTTTGCAACTGAGGAAACATTTGGCTTTATGCTTTTTCCTATTAATGCTTGAAATTTAGTTTTAATCAAAGTCTGTAAGTCATCTAGAAGTTTTATGTGTAACAGAAAAGGATTTATTTTCAGGAAATAGATAAAGCCTTTGCAATATAAATATCACATTTACTATCAAAGAAAGGGAAGAAAATTTTAAAAGAGTACATATTGAGCATGACTGTGTTGATCTCTTTTTAGACATTACTTATTAGTTTGAATAAGAGTGCAATGCCACCTTCTCAAATAGCCTCTGAGTATACCAGGATTTATAAAATAAAGACTTTTAAATAAAAGTTTAATTAAATTAATTTAATTTTTGTATCAGTATTGTTAGGAAGCATCATTTTTATCACATTTACACACTTTTAAAAATATAAACAAAATAAGATTTTTGAAAGTAACTGATATAAATTTGTGTCTATATTAAATTTAATATAGTGGTAACTTTATTAAGTGAATTCATAAGCATAATCTTACTTTTGATATTTTAATATAGTGAACACACACAAATCCTAAAAACTACATTGGCAAGAAAGGCTTTCAGTAAAATTGAAACAATTGCTTTTTATCCTATACCCAGGCCTCTTGCAAAAACTGTTTCTGCTCAACCACTTATTTTTGTCATTGTTTCACTTTGGGGGTTTATTTGCAATCCTATGGGAGTATAATAGTCCCTCCCTATCCACAGGGGATACATTTCAAGACCTCTATTGGATGCCTAAAACTGTGGATAGTACTGAACCCTATATATATACATATTGGTTTTTTTTTTCTATACATACATACCTATGAGAAAGTTTAATACCTTTTTCATTTACCTAAGCACTTATCATGAACTGTGGCTGTAACTTTTGCAGTTTGACAGCAAAACTAACGGAATTAGTATGGCAGCAGAAACTACCATGAATTTCTTATTCCTTCTTTACAATTTCATGGATAGAAGATTCGATATTAATGAAGATCTTAGCAACCTCAACATACAGATTTTTTTCCTTATTAAGTAAAGAATTTTCACCTTTTCACTCAAAGGAGTCATTTTATGGCTTCTCTTTTGCATGTTCGAATTGTCAGCATTACTGCTCTTGTGTTTTGGGGCCATTATTAAGTAAAATAAGGGTTCTTTGAACATAATCACTGCAATATGGTAATAGTTGACCTGATTCCTGAGACGGCTTCAAGTGACTAATAGGTGAGTAGAGTCTACAGTGTAGGCATGCTAGACAAAGATGATTGAGGTCCCAGGCAGGATGGAGCGGGATGGCAGAAAGTTTCATCACATTACTGAAAATAAAGCACCACTGAAAACTTAGGAATTGTTTATTTCTGGAATTTTCATTTAATATTTTGGGACAGTATTACTCACCATATAGTCAATGATCAAAATATTCTTATTATTGATGGCAAAAATGCTTTTGCCTAGAAAGAGCCTTCCCAACTGGTTCATAACTGGTATTGCTGTGGCATTCCATGACAAAAGCTATTTTATAATTTCCTTAGTAAATATTTATTACAGGCCATCAAAAATAGCATCAAGGGCTCATTTTTATTTGTAGAGCAAAAATGTCATTTTACTAATTTTTCTACCACTGTACCCTAAAATATTTTATCTAGTCTGATATTTTTCCAGAAGGGAGATATTATGTTTCATCTACAAATACATTTTCATATTCAGGGACACTGAAAGTCTAGAATCAACTAAACTGTGGTTAGTTAATCTAATTCTGAGCTGAAAAAACAAAATTTCATTGGCAATAATTACACATTTAACCTCACCAGGAGGCATCCCTGGTATGGAAGTCAGAGTATTTTATTAAAACACTTAGCTAAGTTTTCTTTAGACTGGCTATACCATTTGAACATAGCAACCCCTCAAATATGCTATGAGTGGGGTATGACATAAGATTTACAAAATCCATTTCTACAGTGTTTCAACAACCCTTCTAGAAGGAATATGTGTGCAACTCCTACAGAGTTTCTTTAACAATGAAGTCAAGATATGCTAAGGTCTGATGAAGTTAAGGGCAGTTAACAGACTGCTTTTGACCTCTCTTAAAATGTGTATATTCTGTTAGGTCTTAAACATATAACCTATTACTTTATTCATAAAGGTTCTTCTCTTATTCTGTATCATTTCTACATTTGGCTTTTAAAAATAACATTTTAAGATCCTTTGGTCCTTTGATAATGTCATTCTTCTTTTTTACTCTGTTTTTCATTACACAATGGAAATGACCTCAAAAGAAAAAAATAGAAATTTCGAAGTTAATGATTTGCTCACAACTGCTGAAGATATAGGGACCTTGGATAAATAGCTGCATTGGCCCTGCTAATGTGTGCCATTACAAAATAACCATTGAAATATGCTGGTGATATTGATCTATCTTATATTAACTTTCCTCTTTTCAAAAAAGCTACTCTTGCCTCACATCTTCATGCTAGCTGGAGACTCAGGTTTTTTTTTTTAATGGTAATTTCTTTGTACTTCTATGATATTGCAATTTTGGAGTCTTTTATGAATTAGTTTTCAATTCTTAAACTTAAAACACCATGATGTCTCTTACTGCTATTCCAGAAATGCTATTTTATTTGGCCTCATACCATTCAAGACAGGTTCAATAAAACTTGGAACTGCTGAAAACATTTACTAATCTTCTATTGCTATTTGCAGCTTGAGGTAGTTGTCTCTTTACATCCTTTTCCCATTCAACTCAATGAAAATTAAAATTGACAGAAACAATTTCTAGAGGGGAAGTGGAAAAACTGAACTAAGGAGTTGAAAATATATATCCTCCTCTTTTTTTTTACATTAAGCTCTTGTACATTATTATAAGTCCACTTCTATTTTAATGATATTTTAGATGTTTACACATTCAAATTGCAAAAAGAAAATCATATAAAGTAACTTTGGAATGAAAAGACAAAAACTGCTTGGGATAATTCATTATGTACAGGCAATACATAAGACAATTAATTCTTAAAGGCTTTAGTGATGAAAGGGAAAATTAATGAACATGAATTGAAAAGAGTTTTAAGATCACAGTACATTAAAACCTACAAAATACCTTGTTTTGCCATGGTTTTCAGTAATGTATGTCAAATAATCTATATGCAGCATTATTCTTATATTTTGTAGCATTATTCTTATATTCTGCAGCATTATTCTTATATTTTCATATCTACAGTGAACATTTTGCTTTAACTCTAAGTGAAGGATATGGTTGAAAAGAAATTTCATGGGAAAATCTTGTGCTTTAGGGCTTCATATCCAGATGCTATTTCTTTCCACTAAAAATTTACAACTAAGGTTGCAGACTGGCAGCCCCATGAACAGTTTATAAACAATTTGTGGTTGTTTGTTATGTACAATGTATTAAAATTAGGAAATTTTACCCATTTATCTAGCTATTCTGTATTACTTAAAAAATGCTGGATTCTTATTTCTGCAATGCAGTGGTGGCTGGGCCCAAGTAGTTTTTGCCTTCTTTACATAAAATATACTTTATTAAATTGCCACTACCCCTCTCTTCCTTACTGTTTTATAGCTGACTGGCTATATTTACATTAACTATCTGCCCCTCTTGCACAAAAGTCTGGCTTTACCAAAGTCTTTCTTAATCTTGAAATCTGCAAAGAATGTTGTCCTCTTCTGAGGCCTATATGGGACTGATATTAATTTTCGTATGGGCTTGGGGTGATATTTGGGGAGCATTGTCTTTGAACTTTGATTATACCTAATGCCTTCTAACATAATGTTTTATTAGTATCTATTTTCCAAAGTGAGATAAAATTTGAAGATAATATAACCCCTGTACACATAATTAAGAAAATACACCTTTTCCCTCAGTAATGGTGAAGAGGGATTAAAGGAGGGTAAAATAAAAGCTTGGTGATGATTACATTAGAAGATGTAATGGAGTAGTCAGATGGTATACACCTCCAAAGAGATTTACTGGGAATGCGAAAGCTGTGGATGTAGTCTGATCCAAGTGCATAGCTTCAGTGACTCTAATGGAAAAAGAGCATCACACTCAGAAATGAGAGTTTCTGACATGGATGACATGATAAAGAATTTTCAGTAAAGTTTTAAATGAAACAAAATACTCAGTTTTTCTTTCATATACATGGAAATAAATATACATGGCATATACTATACAAAACTATTTTGTGTAGTGTAACCACCTGGTAGGAAGGTCTTAGATTCAGCTAAGTATAAACAGAGTCTTCACTGTTATTGGTTGTCTGTTATCTGGGGAATGCTTAGAAAGATGGCATCTAGAAAAATGTTTCATTCTGAAAGCCTTTCCTTTCTCTTGGAGGATATCAGCATCCCTAGGCATATATAAAACCTGACCCAACTAAATGTCAACGGTGCCTTCTGAGTGTTGTGCCAACCAAAACAAATCACACAACAGACATTTTCAAATGTCTACTAGGGGATAGGATAGCCTGTGATGAGAAACAATTGTCTAATGTGAACAACCTTCCAGAATTGCTGGGCAAATATGACCTGAAAAAGAAATGGCTGACCTTTTAAGCTGGTAACGATGAAGAAAACTTTTTCTTATTTATGTAGCTTATGGATGTTTACTAAATTAATATACCATTTTTTTTTGCAGAAACAACTTTTTTCTTTAAATCAAATGATTTCTAGTATTTATTCTTAAGTAGTTTCCAAATGTTATTTTCTTGTAAGTTCTTTCACACTACAGATAATTGTATGGACTACTTCTAAAAATTGGAAAAAAAAAATTGCAATTTTTATATATGATACCTAATGAAGAGAAATAATTCCAAACGAAGTATTTAGTTTTTAGGTAGGCATAGTATTGTCTATAAATGTCATTTAATTGCATCTTTAATAATAAACATATATAAGATAATTCTTCTCCCATTTACAAGCTAATACAAATTGCTTTTATTTAATCATTGTTAGAAAATGTCTGATTTGTCAACATAAATGCTAAAAATTACATTTTATCTCATGTTTAATTTGAGGCTTAAATGTAGGTCAAAATTTACTTGTACAAAATAAAATATATACTGATTTCAAGTCTTATTTTTAAAATTATAATATTTTGTTCTAAAATGATTTTAATGCATTTTATGCTTCTTTCTAAGTGAGAAAAGAGAAAGTTTTACTTCTTTGTGAGTACTCCTCAAGTAACACAGTAAATATGGACAGTCTTGTAATTTTTTTTAAAAATGGACATAATCACAACTCTTTTTATCTCTTTTTTTCTTTTTTTTGTATGAGATATTGCAATTTGTTATGCCATAGAAGGATTTGGACTACAAAACACAATTTATGATCTCATTAAGGTTATCCTGAAACATTTTATGTTTCTTTTTGTTTTCTAACATTAATGTTCTTTATGTTATAAACAATAGCTTATTATGGCAGAGGCTAAATAATATGTGAACAAGAAAAAAAAGAAGTCATTTGACATTTAAATAGATGTCATAGTGAAAATACCTGTGACATCTAATGGGTTGTTGCAGACCTGTCTGATCTTTAAAAACGCCACCTGTGTTCAGTTGCTATGCATTAAGTGAATTCTGTATTTGTAACTGGTTCTGTTTGAAGGAAAAATAAACAAATTCTTAATTAAAAAAAAAAAAATCACTGTTTCTTCCACTCCCAATCTACAGCTGCTACCACTAAGCCTGTCTAGAGTTAAAATCTGTTATTCAAAGTTATTCTAATGAACCAAATTCTGGATTACAGTTTCTGACCAGGGTCAGAAATGTCTCAAGTACATTTTAGAATTTGTATTATGATTTTTATCTTATAATTTACTTATTTTTATACTGCAATGTAGTAATCTAAAGTAAGCCACAAAGAGACAAAAGAGAAACAAATTCTGCGTAGTCTAAACAAAAATTCTAAATGCTAGAAAACAAACTAGGTTATAGAATGCCCAGGATTTTTTTTGTTTATTTTTTTTTTTGTTTTATTTGGTTACTACTAATAAGAATCAGAGAACAGAATGCAAGAGTATATTCATTATTAAATAACAAAGATGCAATGTAAATTTTTATCGTATTTATTTCATACTTAATATTACTATACTAAAGATACTCTTGAGTACTATTAGATACTGATATTCTCCAAAAATGGCCATAACAACTTTTTCTTTGTCACTACATGTTCTTCTAGAACTTTGAAATCTCCATTAAGATGTAGAGTCTACCTTCAATTTGAACTTGAGCCTTAGCGACTGCTTTGACAAATAGAATTGCTGGAATTAATGCTGCATGACTTCCAAAGTTGGATCATAATAGATGATGTGTCTTCTACCTGGTTCTTCATTCTCATCCTTAGAACGTGGCCATCATGCTGTGAGGAAACAGCTAACACCTAACAAAGATCACTGAGGATGGTCAGCATCAAGCACCATAAAATGAGTGAACAAGTTTAGTCCCCCCACATCCCCCGCCACCTTCGAGATGCCTCAGTTGACACAGAGTGAAGGAGAGATGAGCTCTATCTCCACCAAGCCAAATTAGAGAGGGTAGAGGAGAGGAAATGGAAACAGTGGGAATTGGAGCTAGTGATTAATTTGTTTGCATCGCCTCTCACAATATATAAGCATTTACTGATCTCCAAGGCTACACATTGTTGAAGGGAAAGAAAAATTTATTTCTACTTAAAAATTTTTTACCTATGTGATAAAATTCTGTTTAATGACCCCTTTTTTATTCAATTAGCCACATATTCATTCCATCAGACAACCTGGATCTCAGATACTACCCAGAAGGAGATATAATCAACTATAATCGACTACTGATGCTTATATTATCTATCATGAAACCCTTATACAAATATACTTTTGCTATAATTAAAATATAGAAAGCCACTGAGAATCTATTTCAAAAAAATTATCAGAATTTTATCTAAACCACTTTTTGAATACTAAGCTCAAGATATATATTTCTGGCATTTTTTAATGTATCTAAATATATTAAATAATTTCATGGGTCTTTCAAATATATTCAGGATATTCTAAGCAGAACACAGCAAATATGCTCCATTTATTTTGGTCCTTTGTCCTAGAATGCTGTCTGTCTGTTGAAATAAACAGATTTATAAGCTCTACAAAAATTTCTTTTTCTTTTTCATTTGCTCAGTGTAGGGCATTTCTTCTTTTTGTAGGTAATCAGAGAAGTACAGAATAGTAAAACATTACAATAATTATTTCATTTTTTTTACTTGAAGAATATTTACCACTTAGCTCATAGATATTGTGAAATAATTCATTTTTTAGCATCTTTAAATCCTTCTGTGAAAAATGTCATAACATATATCATAACATTATGATTCCTTTATTTCGAAGTTGTCATCTTCCTTGTCAATTTTCCTCTGGGAATGTGTTTTAAAGATGTTTTTGTCAAACATCATAGTAGGACTTTAAACTAAGTATCTAAAACCATTCACTATGAACACAGGGTAAATTGGGTTATGTTGGAATGACAGTCTATTCATTTGCAAGTCCCCTGACACAGTCATTTTAACAACTTAACTTTAGCATTTATAGTCAGCTCCCAGCTGCAGAGGGAAATTCAATGGCCTCATTATTGTGTCTGAACTGAAGTGTGTCATCAGGAGGAGATCCAGAGTCGGAGGCGGATCGGGGCCTTCCGCTTCATCTGTAGTGTGAGCTGCTAGTGCAGCAGCAGCAGCAGCAGAATAGGGAGGCAGGGTGGCATCGGCTCAGGGGACGGAGGCTCTGGTTCATCCCCAAATCCTAAACGAAGAGCATTTTTGCCCTTTTAGGCACACAGAATTCTTTTGAACTCCTGTTGGATTCAGGGATCACAGGGATCAGCTTGACTCCTGGAAGCAGGATATGTTCATTCAGAGGCAGCGGCTTTGGCAGCCAAAGAGGATTGTCAGAGCCTATTTTCCTTTTGGCAGCAGGAGTAAGTACTGTGAAGAACAGGGCTCAGGGAGGCCGCAAGATGCATAAACAGTATGTAATCCACTGAATGTGCTGGGAATTATAGAGAAGAAGGAAAAAATGAACACAATTTTGCTGATACTGCACTGGGGGGTCAGGCAAACCTCTACACCATGTAGACAAATGCTTGCTAGAGACGCTCTTGTTTTCAGAGGAATTTAGATGTCCCATGCATATCGAACTGCTGTCGTTCATTATACATTTAATCCCCATAATTTACCACCCCACAAAAAAGTTGAGATCCTGCCACTGAATTCTGAACAGATGTAGCTCTTTTTTATATTACTAAATCATATCACTTATTCAATTTATTAAATTATCTAGAAAATAAGAGTGAGGGTAAGGATTGTGGCTTAATACCTAAATTCAAGCGAGCATCAAAATAAGCAAAGATAATACTGGGAGTAGCAGGGGAGCTGCTCCTTTATGCACAAGAGAGAAGAAAATACACTTCTGAGAAATGACTTAACTGTTCTGTGAAATATGAAACGTTTTCCCTGGAGATTTGTATTATAGCCAGTATTTGACTCTGAGTAGACTTGCAAACACTCTGGGCAGGAATAAATAAAGAAGACTATCATCAATCATGGGATATTTATGTTAAAGAGGGCTGCTTTTTTCTTTCTTTGTCATTTGTTTAATGGCCCACACAGTTTGACTCCTGAAGGCTATGGCTTCAAGCCCTAAAGGCACATGCCTCAAATCCAGCTCGCAGTCCACCCATGCTAATTTACCAGCACTATTCAGGAGAAGGACCTGAATGTAGGACATAGCAACAGAGAAAAGGCCTTGGCCAAACTTAATACTTGCAGCTGCGTTCCTGTTTCTGAGAGAGCTCTGATTTGCAAGCACTTCATGGCAGTATTTTCAGACGAGTGGAATTTGGCATGGTTTTCTTCCTGTGGAGAAGAAATGGCAGAAACTCCATGACTACCTTTTAAAATTACCCTCTTACTTCCCTTTGAATGGAAAGATTTTAGGCTTTTCCTCAGAATAATAAAGTGATTAAAATTAGTCAAGCCTTGTGAAAAAAAAGAACGTTTCCATATATATGATAATATTTGTCAGCACAATTGTCCATTTAGGGAGAAAGGTGCCTTTTGTTTATTGCTGTGGTGTGACTTCCAATTTGCAAACATTTTACATTAAGGAAAACTGTATTAATGTGTATATCCTGTGATGTGACCTTATGCTTAGAAGTAAAAGAAGACGTTTAAAGAAAAGATGGCTTTATTGATAAATTTTGACATTTTAAGCTATCACATTATTTTTTCCCCCAAACTGGTGGAATTATTTTGAAAATGTATGTGTTATGCATAGCAAACCCAAATTGGTTCTATATAGCCAATATTTGAAAATTTTCACTCATCTCTTATTATTATTCAAATTTATGAATTCCAAAAAAATGTGAACTACTAAACATTGAGAATGTGTTCCCAATAACTAAATTAGTAAAATTTGCCATTGTTGTTAGCCATTTTCTACTTGATCACTTTAGAATTTTTTAAAGTAAGGAAAAGGGAAGAAAGATGAAATACACACATGCTTTATCTTGCTCTCCCTTGACCCCAAGGAAGTGAATTAGTAAATACAGATGACAAGGTCTTGGACCACAGAATATAGGATTATGATTGCTTTTAACAGAAATCTCAGATTGCTAGAGTATTCTATTTGGGCTTCATAAGTCTGTATTCTGTGTGGAATAATAAAAAGATACCTAATATTTCTACCTTAAACATGCTTTTTCTAGAGTTTACCTAATTATAAATACAACTTTTAAACATTTGTTCAGTAGGCATTTGTTGAGCATGTATTATGTCAAAGAACATTTGGCAGAAGCAAGAAGGATGAAGAAGATAGGCTCTCTTCCAGGCATAGAAAAAGTAGAATATCAAAAAGTAAAATGTGTCTTATTCAATAATAGAAATACAAATACTGTGTGATGGATAACCAAAGAAAAGGCCATTGTTTTCAACTAGTTTAATTTTAGAAGACTTCATGAGAAATTGGCATTTGCATTAAGCCTGAAACATGGTCGGGTTTTTAGTAAGTGAAAGAATCATGAGCAGAAAGACTGAGTTATTAAAGCTAACAACACAATAAATCTGGAAGACTGAATTATAAAAAGCATGGAGAGAACAATAGGATAGCTGTGAAAACACTGAGCAAGAGTCATTTAGTAAATAAATACCAGTGAAGTCTGAATTAGAGTGGAGTGCCTAGTTGTTAAAATACATTTGGAGAGACATGACATAAGGAAGAGAGAATGGGTTATGGATTTCAGAAGAACTTTTGTTCATATCCTGTCATTTCCACTCAACAATGGGAACTTCTTTAACCTCTCCAAGCCTCAACTGTAAAATCTGTAGAACAGGTTTGTGATAAAGGTTTAACTGAGATATTATACATCAAATATACCGATACTGTGCTAGATAATCAATAAATGGCGGTTATTATTACTGTCATTGCCTGTGTTCTGATTACATAGTCTAGATGAAGTTGAAACCTAACTTGTGTCCAAATGTAATGGAATGAACAAAAAGTTGTGCTAACCTTACTGTAAACTGGAAACCTATTTTGAAGAATGCTGTGATTTCATAAAGCAACTTTAGAAGATTGATTCCAGCAGTATGAAATTTCTGGTGGAGGCATGGAAACCAGTTAGAAGACTCCAATGATGGACTGAGGATGAATAAATAAGAAAGCCAGATATGGTGGAGAAATGAAAACTACTGACCATTGCACATAATTATGCAAAGGAAGAATAGCTTAAGATGTTGATTACATTTGCATTATGAGAACCTAGAACCAAAAGAAGAGAAAATACTTTGAAGGACATGCAATATGTTCAGTTTGCTTTTAATATTTGAGATGTCAAATGGCCCGGAATCAAAGTTTTGAGCAGAAGAGAGATATCAGTACGATTGATGTAAATTTTCGAGTTATCAGCACAAATGTAATCATGAAAATAGGTGTGATTTCCTTGAGACAGAAAGTATTCTGAGAAGAGAAGGGACTAAAGGTAGAATCTTGAGGAATGCCAACATTAAAAAAAGATGATGAAGATCTTGTGTTAAGTTATAAGCACCATGCTTTAAGATGAATACGGACTATTGAAGTAACTTTAAGAGAATTTGAAGAGACTTAGAATGTAAATAGAAGGTAAAGATTTAGAGTAATAAAGATTCAGGCTGAAAATTGTTGGAGGAATGCAATATGGAAGAGACACGTGGCTTCCTCTCCTCCTTCACCCTCTCATATTCTTTCTCCTTATTTCTCTTTTATCTTTCTCCTCCTTTATTATGTAGACAAAATTTTTAAAAAGTTCTAATTTGAGTTTCAATGAAGAAAGCTGAGACAGATCCATTATATCTATAATACAGGCTATTTAAACTGCAAGGAGTTACTGCCATGGAGTTACACATTCACTGCCATTCAAATTCTGTCTTGCTTGCTGTGATTTTGGAGATTAAATATTACAAAGTAAAGGCTATAAATCTAATGTGATATTTTTAATAAGATAAAGCATCCTATTTTAAAATCACTTAGTTTTCCATTTTTCTCCTACACAGATTGTACAATATATGCCATTATGGTGATATAAACAGATTATATAGTTATAGCTATGGCTGTTCTCTATTTTGTATAATCATTTGATTACAAAACAATTATTTATTTAATTGAGAGGTGGTAGATATAATTCAAGCATTTAATACTTTAATCTAAAACTTTCCTATATTTTGATTTTAAAATACTATAATTTGGGTATCAGCAATTTAAAGAAAGTTTCTGTAATAGTGTTGTAATACAGTCATGCTTTTATTTACTTCTCATAGAAAAAGTAGAAGTAGAGAAGAATGATTAAAATCATTAAAATATTTAAAGAATATTTTATTATCTATCACTAACTACTATAGTAAGATGCTGCTGGTAATTGGGTGAGCTGCATATACAGATGGGAAATTTAAGTTAGAGATGGGCTCAGCATTTTTTAATCTAATAGGTGTGTTTTATGGACATTTTCTTCAATAACTATCATTGATAAGGTCTTTCATTGTCTTTGCCTTCACCTCTTATTTCCAAATCACAATGTTGCATATGTCCCCAATATGAACTTTATCTTTAATATTGAGTTCTGAGGCAATTTCTTGGTGGTTGTTGTGTCTTCATAGCCCAAAGCTAATTCTTTTAATTGTACTCCAGAATTAAACTAAATGTAGTTCCATTTTTTCTCAGATTTTGCCCAAAAGAAAAGTTAAAATGTTAAGAAAATTTTCAAGATATTGGGTTAACCTAGCAATATATAATTTGATATCCATATGATTTTGACCAAAATCTTAAAACTTCATGATCTTAAGTTGAAGAATTATATTTGACTATTTTATTTTTCTCTTTACCAGCCTTTATATATTAAGCAGGACTATACAGGTTTATCAAATTCTGAGAAGGGTAACTCTTTACAAGGGAACCAATCTATGGAAACACAATTCCTCAGAGCAAGTACTCTTAAACTTTGGGGTCCATAATTGTATGTTGATCCCCTAGATTTATTTTACTCAGGTAACAATGAACATTAAAGAAGTAATTATAAGATTTGCGTACTAGAGATAAATAAATAAAAGCTGTAATACAACACATGTATTCAATCACACCTATATAAAACCAATTCTTGTCCTCAAGGAGCCCCGCTAGTATATGGAAGACATAAAAATAACCATCTATTTTTAAAAATGTAGTAAAGGTTATAATATAGGACTGTACCACATTTCATGGAAAACCTTAAGAGGGAGAGATTCAGTCATGATAGAAAGGTCAAGATATACCTTAACAAAGTTCCCTAAAGCCAAGGAAATATATCTATTGGATTCATTACTATATTTCGAATGTTTTGTAACAGTTCAAGTTTCATGCTGAAAGTTCAATATAAGAATAGAGTAGTTGACTAATTGACTATAATAATGGATGAGTTAATGGATTAATGAAGAAGTGACATTAGAGTTGGATTTCGAAGTATCTTTAAGAATTGAACAAATATATATGTGTGTGTTGTCATTGAAACAAAAAGAAACAATAAGTGAACCCTGAGAGACTTAAAAGAGACTAGGGTGTGTAATGAAGCTACAATAAAAGTGAAACAATTGCTACAAAAACCCAAAGATTTCCAGTTATGACATTCCTTCTCCGGATGTTAATGAGAAAAAAAATAGGAGTTCATCGGCTTGGTGGAAGACAAGTTTGAGTTAATATTTATTTGAACAAGTTTTTGGCTGAGAAGAGGAAGCCAATGAAAAGAAAGAAGTTAGAGACGCAAGAACAAGAAAACTTGACAGACCAAGGAGCTAGAGAGTGAAGAAATGAGTTGTCGTATGAGTGCAACTGAGAGGCCTACAGCTCAAAAAAGAAATTTCTTTACTTCAAAGGCAGGAAAAATGAATATGAGACCCTTTGTTAAGAGTGGGAAGGAAATTAAAGAATGTTAGTATTTGGTTCTTACATTTTTATGATGTACTAGGAAGCTAGATCATTTACTTAAGGCAATAGGCTGAGGTTGATCAAAGTGAGTGTAAGAGGATGGTAACAGTTTGGAATAACCTCTGTACTGAATATATGTGCTGGCTGATAGAAATGAACCAAAAGATTACTTTCAAACAACTTTAAAGACACAAACAAGTCTAGAGTACCTAAATTTGTAACAAAGTCAATCAGCACCTATTGAGCAATCTCTCTAGCAGTGATTGGTGATGGTAGTAAGAAAAAATAAGATGTTGATTTGTCCAAGAAAGAGTGACTAGCTGAGGGAATAGTGGCAGGTAAAGGAAGGGAGGTAGTATTTTTGATAGATGCACGTGCAAGTGAATCCAGAGAATGCTACTATGGAGTAACATATTTAGAAACCCAAGGATTAAGAGATTTTAGAGTCACAATAGTAAATTTAGTGAGAGTGAAGTGAGAATGAAGTTAAAATAAAGTTGTGGTTAGAAAGCAGAAAATTTCAAATTAGAAATTAGAGAGATGAAGATAAAATCTTGAAAATTAGAATAGCCCCAAAGTGGGAAGAGGTATTGCTGGCAGCATTTTTAGTTTTTAGGTTAATTCAGTCAAATTCGTTAATCTTTCAACTGTTTTTTTTTTTTCATGGAAGTTAGAGTGGAAAACAAAAACATGACAACAACAATAATAAAGCATTTTAGGTAGTACTCTGTCCAGGCAATGACAATAGAACAAGTCATTGTCAACAACATCATCATTAGTACCATTTTTTTTTTTTTACCTTTTTTAAAGCCTTCACCTAATTCTAATGATATTTCTATTAAGTTGGCAGGCACTATTATTCTTACTTTACAGATGAGAAAGAAAAAGAAATCATAGTGGACCCAGCACTAATAACTGTCAAAGGCAATATTTGAATCTCAGACTTTTGGATAAAAGCATAATGTTCTTTACATCATTATGTTTATAAAATAGTTTTCTGTTTACGCTGTTTTACTCATGACTGAAGAAGTTAGTTGGCACAAATAAGAGGGAAAAAAAACAGAGAGACTATTCTCAGATAATTTATATCTTATATATTTTATATATATATATATATATATAATGCTGGATTTTTACAGAGTACATGAAATCTATCACAGTTAGGGTGTGCCCTTATGTGTTCAGAAAAAAAAAAAAACATGTGGTCTGAACACTGAGGAAATGAGTTTGTTAATCCCTAAGAAAAGACATTAAATACTTTTGGGTAGCCTTATTTATCTCAGGTTAGCCCAGAGTGAGTTCATTGCTTGCCTGCAAAAAGGATGATGGGAAAGGAAAGAGAGTAAGAAGCCTCTGAGCAGTACAGTCACAGATGAACAAATTATTGTAACTAACCATTTCCTTTGTATAGAGCAGTAGACAGAAGACATCAACTCTTAACTACGTATCTCTTATTAAACAGGCAAAGTACACTAGATTTCGAGCTGTGCCAATGTGAAGGTGCTTACAAAGTGGATTTCCAAAAATGGGCAATCATGTCTCAGTCACAAAAGTTCTAAGAGGCTTACTACTTCAGCTGTCCCATAAATGACAGTAACACCATAAGAATTTATCTTTATGCACATCCTGAGGAGGCTCAATTTATCAAGGATAATTTTCTTCCTAAAACCTTGTTTGCTTGCTGCTCACGGGGAATTTTTTCTTTAAATTTTACCTCTGAGTTTATCTGCAGACTCAGTTGCTACATGATGTTAAGTATTTGTAGGGATAGCTTTCATTTTCTAGAGGCAAACATGGTGTATGCTTTTAGTTCCAAATGTGACAGATAATGATGAGAGCAGAGTCTAGGGATCTCCAGGAACAAAGACATAAAAGACATAAGGGTTTAGCCTGCTAGAGGGTATTTACTGGTTCAAGGTCCCTGGTAGTATAAAACATATGGTGATTGTGAAACTGATATACATGTAAAATATGCCTGTGAGTGTTTGAAGGCAGTTGTTAATAATACTGCATTGGCATTTATCTACAGGAAGGGTGAGAATACTTCCAGGTTCCATAAAATAACAATAATGAAAAGAGGGAAGAATGCCTCTGTATACTCCCTCCTTCTTTTTTGCGATCTTCTCTTTTGTTCCTCCCACCGTCAGCACCCTTTCAGGCAAAATTCATTAATGCTATAGTGTACAATCATACTTTTTATTTTTATTTTTGTATATCTTCTAAGAAGACAATTGCCCTTGATATCATGGTGATATTTCAGCAATTCTTTAAAGCTTCTTTCCAGGCCCCTATTTTTAAGCATTTCAACCTCATTAATAATTGATATTCATGTTTAAGTCATTGGTTAGAAAATACCGCAAAGATTTTACTTTATTAGCTTTTAAGTAAATGTTCCCCCAAATTGTTTTGCATTTTGTTAAAAATATTACATATCTGTTGGTAAAACCCACAGAGTTAAGTCCTTAATAAAATACTACATGTAAAAAATGACAATTCATAGTTTAGCTTTATGCCGAAGTATGAGGGTTTGTCTGCAAAGGTATGAATCACTGGTTTTTCATTTCTTTAATTCTGTTAATTGCTACTTGAGGCAATAAACCATAACATATAACTCTGGCTTTAGATAAGCTTTAATGAGAGCTTGACCTTTGCTTGGATACGTCTGTGATGGTGAAAGTGTTCAAGATAACCCTTTGAAGTTCAAATTTATGTGATAAATGTTCTTAGCACTTCCTTATCTTAGCTTGAGCTGATTATTGGGGGGATATTCTAGGGATTTATAATTGAGATTTGGAAGAAAATTATATTCTATTATGTGCATTTCAGTGGAAGGTTAAATAGCATTCGTGTAACTTCTTTCTTTAGTTCATTATTTTGTACCTGGAATTGTACTAAAGTTCAGAGATCAGCAAAAGGCATGCAGCTGTCCTGAAAATATAGTATGAAAGTGATAAAAGAACCACAGACATTTTCACTATATCGTCATAATTTCTTGGTTGGAAGTGGCCAGCTCTCATTCATTTTTATATACACTACAGTACATCAAAATGCAATAAAATCAGTGTTAAAACTGCATTTTGTTATTGAGTCATCGAATTTAAGAGTCACAGAGATATTTTATAGTTCCAGCATTTTAAAGGAGGTGCAACTAAAAAAGTAAAATACAGAAGACTGAGTGTTTGGATATAGAGTTATAGAGAAATATTTCCAATTTGAAAGGATTCAGATAGTATTTTTCTTTAATGCTTTAAATCAGAAATAGAACTATGACATCATATTAAAAAGGTTGAGTTTAAGTTGACAGAGAAGAGGTAGAGGACATTAATGTGTACAAACCTGGACCCACATAACCTCATGTTAATGCACTAGGACAGCATCACTTTTGAGTCTTTATCTTGTTCATATCTTTATAGCAATAGATAGTTTTAACCATTAGCAACTCCTAAAATTCTCCTTTACCTTGACAAATCTGGCATGGCTTTCTTGGGGTTCTCTTTCTACTCTGCTGCTCTTTCTTAACGAGGTTCTGAAAGATGCATAGTATTTGCTGAATAAATAAATGAATCAGCCACGATATGGCTTCTCATTCCTTCCTGCATTTCAAGCTAACACAGCTATGCACTAATTAACCATTGATAAAGAAAAGCTACATGACTTATGTGTCATCTAATTAATGATGAAAGACCAAGCTCATGCTTTTGTTTCATGTCTCCCTTGAATTAAAACTAAAATGAAAATAAAAGATAGATATCATAAATAAGTATATAAACCCATATATATGGGCAGAGGAAAAAAGGAAAATGAAAAAAGAATTAAAAATGCCTGCAATCTTCTGGAAAATTGCAAATGTTAGTGTATGAGTTGAAGACTAGCTAGGTGGAGAAGTAATGGTATCTATCTACTAATGAAGCTGTAAGAAAAGTCAGAGAACAATTTGCTCTCTAGAACTTCAAAGAGGCCCTGGGCTTAAAACCATTGACTGAAGGCTCAGAGTAAAAAGTACCTCTCTGTATGTGACAACTTTGGAAGCTAGTAATGCCATACTCCCCTTTGTGCCCACTCCAATACAACACTCACACATTCACACACAAATATAAAAGCTTGATTTTGCAGCTTAACAGAGAATGCCATGCCTGTTTACCCTAAAGTGGTGTATATTAATAAGTCTCACACTACCTAATACAAAGATGCTAGAGAGAAACTCCCCCTCATGGGTGAGATCCAGCCGGAAATAGACCTACATGTACAACAGCTTAGGAAGTTGTAAATGTGAATAAACAATCAAGGATCTGTAAGCACATTAGGAAAATTAGCTGTACTCAAAACAATAACTAGATAAGCAAAATATTTGATTCTGAATGAAACATAATCTAGGGAACAGGAAAAAATTGTAATGTAATTGATAAATGCTGGGATATTTGATAAATTATAATTGTGGTCTAAAAGATTTATAAACTGCTGCCTAGGGAAACAGTTACACATGTGAACAGAACGCATGGGCAGGAATGTTCATGGTAGCATTGCTATTAATAGCAAAACAAACAAACCGTGAACCACCAAAATATCCATTGACAGGAAGAATAACTAAATAAATTGTTGTATATTAGCTCAATGATATACTATTCAGCAGTGAATGAAAGAATGAACAACAGCTTCACACATCAACAGGGATAAATTTCGGAAATCTAATGGTCCATAGTTGATATAATTATCATTATAAAACTTAAAAACAATCAAACTAAACATCTAGTATTTTGCATTGCCACCTATGTAATTTTCTTTCACAAAAATTGAATAAAGAAATGTTTTGGTGGCTTAAGATTCTTTTTCAAAACTAGAATTTTATCACAAATTATATTAGTTTTTCACGATATATGATGATTTAAGCCAGCTTTCTTTTCCAGTTTCTGGATCTCAAAGAAGAAAAATACAAGGGATCTATTTCTTACAAAAGCAGTTAGATGTTCCATTACCTAAGGATTAGCAAAAAAGCACCACTCTAGGAAATGAGATGCCTATTGATGAAGACTATCTCTTCCATGTTATGCCATCGATGACTTACCTAATAATAGAGATAGAAGGAATTATAAGAACTTTCTTTAATCAGAAAAAAAATGCCTTTTAGGTAACTGTGAGGAAAATAAAGGCCTAGATCATATCAAAAGCTTAGCAAGTGAGAGAAAATAAAGATTTCCTGAGTATAGATAGAGAGAAAAGCAAAATTTAATTAGCCAAAGATAAATAGTTGATATAAGTGAGACTGGATTGCTTAACGGCTCTTGGTCTTTGTGTTTCTTTAAATATTGTTCCAAGTTTTATGTTGACTTACTTTATCAATTAATTAATTAATTAATTTTTTATGGTGACATTGGTTAACAAAATCCAGTAAGTCTCAGCTGTACACTTTAACAGTAAGGCATAGATATATTTACACTGTGTGTTCACTTTCCATAGTTAGATTTCTTTCTGTCAGCACATATTTGACACCCTTTACCCTGTTCAACACCCCGCCTTCCCTTTCTCCGAACCTTCTGGTAACCACTAGTCTATTGTCTATGTCCATTAGTCTCTTATTTGTTTGTCCTGTTCATTTGTCGCTTTTAGGTTTATATTCCACATATAAGTGATATCATGTGATCTTGTTGACTTGCTTTTATAAAGCCAAAGGGTTGCTAATGATTTAGACAACTCAGTTATATGTGCAGCGAAAATAATAAATAGCTGAATAAAGCACTTATCTTAATTCAATTACTTATATTTGAGAAAAGTCTCCAACCCAAACTGAGTTTACACAGTCCTAAGAAGCTGTTTCCATTCACTTGGTCGCATCTTTAAAAACTGGGATTTTTTTTCTATTCCATTGGACTGGCTTTAAATAGTCCCAATCTAATAAAAATTCAGCAGTTTTTATAGTAGGTAATAACTATCAGAATCTAGTTAGAAGGTTCACCTTAAAACCAGTGATTTCAAAACTTTTTGGTTACATACCTATCAGTTAAAAATTTTTGAGCTGATATCCTTAATATATTCATATTTATTGAAATAAATTATATATATCCAATATGTCACCTTACTATTAAATATAAATGGAGCTTAATTTTATTCTAATGTTTGATTTAAAAAAAATTCTAATATTTGTTTCTAACCTAAATTATCTCCTAATTCCACAGAGCCTGTTTGTGTTTCTTTGCCAACAGCTGTGTTTTAGTTGTAATTAGTGTGGTTTCTCAAGAGGTGGATCGATAACCAAAGTAAATCTTACATGTCACCATACATTCCAAGATAAGGAACTAGGAAAAAGGCTCAAGTCCCAGTCAGCTCTAATGTGCTATAAAACCCAGCAAGATCACTCTGAAATCTACTAATTTTTTTATAGACTTGGCCACCTTGCCTGCTTTCAAAGATTTATCTTATGTTTGTTAGATCATCACAGGGAAAGTAGGAATCAGAGATCCAACCTGGAGAAATAGCAAATAACGGCTTTTTGGGGGACTGTTGCTTCTCTATAGTTTCCATGTTAAAAACAGAGCTAAGGCAGTGATAACAGAGAATCAGAAAGCATTTCTGTCTTGATGAAGAATTGCCTGAAATGTTACTTAAAACAACAAAATCGCATAAAAATTATAGCAGTTTGTGTAATAGATTATAATTTAATATCTTAATACAGTAGTAGGCAGTCATTGATAAGGCTTATTAACATACAGTTTCTTTTGACTAAAGAAAAATGTTCAAAAATAAGGCCAGAAAATGGGTAAGTATAAAGACAGAAGGTGTGAGCAAGTAATATACTGAGACATTCTCATATGAGATGAAGATATTTTAAAAATGAAATAAAATGAACATATTTTTATTAATCAGACAAATGAACTTAAGGCTAAGAGGTCTAGTTTTGAGAATCTCCTTGGATATTTACCTACTACCATGTCTATAGCCCCTGGCCCTTATACTGAGCTATAAAAGATTTTTCACCCTAACCCCAACCAAGTAAACTAACCACAAACATGCTTTCTGATGTAGAACAAGTTATTCTTCTCTAACTCTAGTCTCCAGACTTAACTGGGTCTGTGTACATCATCCAGAACTTCCTTCTATGCCCTGCTGAACAAAAACGTATCTACTCAGAATTTCATTTTTACATCTCTCTAACAAGGCTTTCTAAGATGGCTGGTATAAAGATTTATTTACCTTCTAATTACGTAAATTATATATTATGTAATTCACCTTTGAATATAGAAATAGCTACTGTAGTTTTAGCTCTATAACTTGTTTTCCTTCTTATATGTATGTCACACTTTCTATCTTAGAAATTGTGATTGAGCAGAAAAAAATTAGCAATGGAGTTAATTTCCAAGTCAAATATAAAAGTATACATTAAAGTAGTACTTAGCAAGCTATTACCTGCCACAAAAATTTTAGCTATTTCTTTTTTCATTTTATTTTTTTACCTTAAATTTTTATTCTGCTCCAGAGAGGATTTAGGGTGATGGATGGATGGATGGATGGATGGATGGATGGGTGGTAGATAGATGGATGATAGATAGATGATATATAGATAGATAGATAGATAGATAGATAGATAGATAGATAGATAGAGACATATAAAGATATAGTATAAGTATAGGTATATAGATATATATTTATTTACATGGCAGTCACTAGCCATATGTGGCTTTTGAATATGTGAAATGTTGCTCATCTAAATTGAGATGTGTTGTAGGTGAAAAATAAGTATCAGACTTCAAAGACTTAGTATGACAAAAGAATATAAAATATCCCTTTATCAATTTTTATATTGATTATATGTTGAAATGTTAATAATTCAGATACATTGAGTTAAATCGAAATTATTATTAAAATTAATTTCACCTCTTTTCTTTTGCTTTTTAAAAATGTGGCTACTAGGAAATGTAAAATTACACAAGCAGCTTATATTTCTACTGGTCAACACTGACGTGTAAAATGCAGTGAGATAAAATGAATCGAATATAATACTTCCTGTGTAACATCAGTAAAATGTCTCTGGCAAGTATAGCTGGGAGGGTCTTATTCTTAAGCACTTAATGTCCAGTGTAGAGTGGAATAAAACTAAAACGAGCACTAAGTAGCAGTACTCCTAATTTTTGAAGATATTCTGCTACCTGGCCAGAGAGAATAAGAATCCATTTGACTGGGGTATGTAGCAAGATTAGGTGATGGTGCTGAAAATAATTGGTAAATATTTCTCTCATTTATTTTTACAATAATAGATCATTTTAAATGGTGAAATAGATCAGAAGCTTTGTAGCATCTACTTTAGTTAACAGTAGGAAAAATTGTTGCCATCCCACCATTTTTGGACTGAACTGCAGAAATGGGAATTGATGAGGCTCATTTCTACACTAAACTGCCCTGGATCCTTCAGGAGTCAGAGGCCAATGGAAGTATATAATTACTGTGTTAAAGAGAAATGGCCTTGGGTTCTCACTTGGTATCAGTGTGATTTAAAAGGGAAGACTTCGCACATATTTAATTTGATGCAGGTGATTTTAGGTATGGGGAAGAGCTGGCACAGCCAATACTCTCCATAAAAATGTATTTACTAGTATAAATAGCAACACAAAGTCAGAATTCATTCAGGAAAGTTAGAACATCTAGTCCCATGCCACCCTCTTGTTCCACACTAAATCTAGCTGAAATGAGCACTATCATTTATTTTTTGTTCATGATTATGATGAAGACATAAGTAACACTCGAAAATAAAGGGTTGCGAACCATATTGAAAAAATTAAAAAGAGGCACAGAAGTTACCTTTTATTGTAAAAGCATAATAAGCAATTTTCCATTTTTACCTGTTCACTATATCAGTATGATACAGTTCATTGAAGTGTTTCATGTAATTTATGATTTGATCTAAATGGAGATGATAGATAACCATTATCCATAGATTCTCTACTTCTTCTTAACTGAAATTTCAGTTACCAAAAAACCTTCTTACAAAAAACACCTATTATATGGTTTTTTTCTTATTTGTTCTGGACATACTGCTGCATATCATGGCTTATCTGTTTCATCTGTTATAAAATATTGACATCTTTCCAGCACTACATCTTTTACCCATTATAGAATATTGACTTCTTTCCAGCTCTACATCTTTCCAGTGTCCAAAGAGATACTTAATGTCTAATTTCTCCATGAGATTGTGAGTTTCATGAACAAGAACAAGGTATTACCAATTCCTAGCAAGTTATATAGAATAATAATTGGCAAATAAATTTTATTTAATTAATGGACAAATGAGTGAATCTAAAAATAGTGAGGACATGAAGATATTAATATCACCAATTGAAGGAAACATAAATTGGCATCAACATTTCAGTTAGTAATTAAACATTATCTATAAATTTTAAATGTTCATGTTTATTGATTCAGAAATTACACTTTAGAAATTTATATATTATAAACATATTTACTGTAAAATCTATCATCTATCTATCATCTATCTATCTATCTATCTATCTATCTATCTATCATGTATCTACCTACCTACCTACCTACTCACACATATCTACAATTATATATACTGCAGCACTTTATAGTTGTGTAAAAAAAAAACAACAACAACTAAAAGCTAAAAGGTCCAACAATAGGAAATTGCAAAACAAACAAACAAAAACAGAATACTCTGTGAGTCTTTTCCAAAATGAGGTAGCTTTATACCCCATTTTTTCTTTTACAATGAAGTATGATTGTGAAACCAAATAGATAACATGATATTTATTTATATTTATGGATGCCTTACTTTATTACAGATAACCTTTAAAACATTTTAAATTTATTGATGTAATCCTCACATTATGCCTATAAGGTAGACACTATTATTATTACCATTTTACAGATGAAGAAAGTGAAGTGCAAAGAGATTAAGTAATTTATTCAAAGTCACACAGCTAATAATTATTAGAATCAGCATTTAAATTCAGATTGTCCAGTTTCAAAGCCACTTTTTTGTTTGTTTGTTTTAAGAAAGAGGGAAGAAAGCTTTTATTTGTTTTTCAATTTTAAAAAACTTACAGTTGACATACAATATTAGATCAGCTTCAGGTACACAACATAGTGATCAGACATTTATATAACTTACTAAGCGATCACGCTAAGTCTAGTACCCATCTAACACCATACATAATTATTACAATATTATTGACTATTTTCTCTATGTTACACTTTACATCTCTGTAACTTTATAACTAGCAATTTGTATATCTTAATCCTTTTCCATTTTTCACTTATCCCATTAACCCCGCTCCCAAGTGGGAACCATCAAAATGTACTCTGTATCTATGAGTTTGTTTCTGTTTATTGTTGTTGTTGTTCATTTACATAAGTGAAATTATATGGTATTTATCTTTCTTTAGCTGACTTACTTAGGATAATACTTTCTAAGTCCATCGATTTTGATACAAATGGCAAGATTTTATTCTTTTTTATGTAAGAGTAATATTCCATTGTATATATGTACCACTTCTTTATCCATTTGCCTATTGATGGGCACCTAATTTGCTTCCATATTTTGGCTATTATAAATAATGCTGCAGTGAATATAAGGTGTATATATCTTTTCAAATAAGTATATTGGTTTTTTCATATAAATATCCAAAAGTGGTATTGCTGGGTCATAAGGTAGTTCTATTTTTAATTTTTGAGGAAACTCCATACTTTTTTCCATAGTGGATACAGCAATTTGTAATCCCACCAACAGTGTTCAAGGGTTCCTTTTTCACCACATCCTCACCAACACTTTTGTTGTTAATTTATTGAAGATTGCCATTCTAACAGGTGTGAGGTGATAGCTCATTGAGGTTTTAATTTGCATTTCCCTGGTGACTGGTGACTTTGAGAATCTTTTCATAAATCTATTGACCATCTGTATGTTCTTTTTGGAGAAATGTCTATTCAGGCCCTCTGCTAATTTTTTAATTGGCTTGTTTGTTTTGTGTTAAGTTGTATGTGTTCTTTAAATTTTTGGATATTAACCCATTATCAGATGTATCATTTACAAATATCTTCACTCATTCAGTAGGTTGTGTTTTTGTTTGTTGATTTTTTTTGCTGTACAGAAGCTCTTTAGTTTGATGTAATCCTGTGTGTCTATTTTTTCTTTTGTTTTCTTTGCCCAAGGAGACATATCCAAAAAGATATTACTGAGAGTGATATCAAAGTTTACTGCTTAAGTTTTCTTTTAGGATTTTTATGGCTTCAGGTGTTACATTTAAGATTTCAATCTATTTTGAATTTATTCTTGCATGTGATATGAGAAGGTGATCCAGTTTCATTTTGTTGCATGTGTTTGTCTAATTTTTCCAACACTATTTATTGGAGAGACCATTTATATCTCATTGTATATTCTTGCCTTATTTGAAATAGATTAATTGACCATATAGTTATGAATTTATTTCTGAGTCTTCTATTCTGCTCCATTGATCTATGTGTCTGCGTTTATGCCGGTATCATGGTGTTTTACCTACTACGGCCCTGTAGTTTAGTTTGATATCAGGTGGTGTGATATCTCCAACTTGTTCTTCTTTCTCAAGATTACTTTGTCTATTTTAGGTCTATTTTGGTTCTTCATAATTTTTAGGATTATTTATTCTAGTTCTGTGAAAAATACCTTTGGTATTTTCATAGAGATTACATTAAATCTATAATTGCTTTGGGTAGTATGGCATTTTAATGATGACTGTGTGTGTCTTTCTCTCTGAAGTGAGTTTCCTGTAGGCATTATGTGCATGGGCCTTGCTTTCTTATTCATTCAGCCACCTTATGTCTTTTGGTTAGAGCATTTAATTTATTTACATTTAAAGTAATTATTCATAGGTATATAGTTATTACCATTTTATTATTCATATTTTTGATTTTTTTTTCTTTTTAAAGAAGTCTCTTCAACATTTTTTTTCTTTGTATTTTGATTTGGTGGTTGTAAATTCTAGCTTCTTCTTGTCTGGGAAGCTCTATCTCTCCTTCAATTCTAAATGTTAGCCTTTCTGAATAGAGATCCTTAGTTGTAGGTCCTTGCTTTTCATTGCTTGCTTTTCATTTCTGAGAGTTATGCATATCTGTTGAAAATTTTGATTGTTTCAGAAGATATGTACATTGTATGAAAAACATGACACTTAGATCAGGAAGATAAAATTTTTATTTAGTTTACTTCAACCTCTTTAGTTATTTTTACTTATAAAATATCCTGTTTCATAGTAGAATGCCTATTTAATTTAGAATTATGAAATTAAAAATACTGATTATTTTTCCTATTTTGATAAAATTGATAAAAAATCTAAATTGTGTCCTATTTTACCCAAAGCATAATATAGTCTGTAAGGGAAACATTCGGCTATGTCTTTGATGCATTGTAAGTTCCAAGGTATTTGTTGAAAAAGCAGAATATTCCCTTGTAAGTTTTTGGAGGTTTTTTCCACATTTTTCTTATGCATCTATTAAGTTATAATGCTTTATTTTACATTCAAATTTAGGGTTTTTTCTTACTTCAGTCCTTGTAGCAGACATTTTACAAAATTAATGCCACTGAAGATAAGTTAACTAAAGCAATATTTTCCTGGGTAAGACTCTACCTCATTGCTTTTCTTCTGCAGATGATGTATTATTAAAAATAACATGTCATGTTTTTAATAATAAATACACTAATGAAAAATGTGAACAGAAGAAAATTAATATGTGTCAGTCATAAAGGAGAACTGAAATCTAGCTTATAGAGCAAAAATGAAATGACTAAAAATATCTAATCAACAGGGACATTTTTGAGTACCAGCTGTGCAACATAGCAAGATTTGTCTTAGTCAGTAAGAGCACTTATATAGCTCACCAGAGCCCAGTGAGAAAGTACAAGACCAGGAGTCAGGAAATCTGTTGGCAGGCCCAAGTTTGGCACTTAATACAGGAATAAATTTAAAAATATTCACCTGTTTAAAGGGGATATTGATAACTGTTAGTACATCACTTATGAAAAAAATATAAACTAAGAAATTTAGAGAAATATTTGTTCTAAAAGCTGAATACCTCCGATGCATCATAGATATTTATTTCAGTAGCCAGTTTTGTGCCTCCTGTATAAATTACTCAATTTCTCTATGGCTCAGTATCTTCACTGACAAAATGGGGATTATGATAATATCTGTTTTTTAGGACTATGTGCAGATTCAATGAAGAAATGTGTGTAAAGAACTTAGCACTATAGCCTTGACACATTTTACCTATTAATATTATTATCTATATTATGATAGATTAACCTAGATTATTCATTACTAATTGAAAATAATAGTAGTTTTTCATGGGGCCACTTTCTAATTAATACAAGCTAAATAATGTCTCATATTTTTTAGTAACTGATGGAATCTGAGAAATACACACTGCATACTAAATTCAAGTCTATGATGATCCAGAATATATTGTTTTCTCTGAGAAAGAGAAAAAGTGCCTCTCTCTCTCTCTCTTTTTTTTTTTTTTTGAGGTGGGGATACGTATAAATAAAAATAAAACCACATCTAATTTCCTAATCTAATGTAAACACTTCCTTGGTGTGCTTACTTTAAAAATGTACAGAATAGAGATATTTGTATAGATGGTGGTTTTAGTGATGATGGCTTAAATAGATGCAATCATATGATTTAAATACTTTTCCATTCTGTTTTTTTTTTCATTTAGAGTAAATGTAGGAAATTTGAAATTATTGCTTAAAGGTAAAAGCTAAATTTTTGTTTATTTTAAAATATTTTTTATTATATAAATATGTCATAATTTAATATCATTCTCTTTTTGGATATCTGATAATTTAATGTCTCTTCCCTACTATTGAATATCTAAATTGTTTCCAAACATTTTATCTTAAATGCCCCTCTGAAAAATAAATTCAGGTAGAAGGGATGTCCAGATTTGGAATTGTTGAGTGAAAGATAGTAAATATTTTAAGAATTTTGATACTGATAAATGGATTTCCAAATAATAGTAGTAATAGTATGAACCTTTCATCATGTGTTTATCAACTATGGGGTTTCTGATTTTACTGAAATTATAATAATTTCATATGAAGAGTATTATATGCTTTGTTTATTGAAGTTTATACTTACCAGATTATGTCTTTCCATGTTTTCAATAGGTCTAATTCCTCTTTATTAACATTCATTTCATGATTTTTGCCAAATTATCTATTGAGAAAATCTGTTTCTCTATTCTTTTGGTAAAAGTAACACTATAAAAATTAACTCATAAGAAATCATAGACCTAAATGTAAAACCCAAAACTATGCAACTCCTAGATGAAAACATAGGAGAAAGCCTAATTCAGGTAATGACCATGGCAATGGAAAGGAAAGTGGGTTGTTCAAAACAATAACTAAAATCTAGTGTGGCTACAGAAGAGAGCATGGGCCTACAATTTAAGACAAAATAGTAAAGAGTAGCAGGAGGAGAACCACACGGAAGCATACAGGAAAAGTTAAGAATTTGGTATTTCTCCTAAAAGTAGTGTGAGCGTGTTAGAGGAGACTGATGTCACATTGGGCTATGCCATGAAGAATTATTTGAAAAAGGGAGAAAACTGATGAACATAGGTCAATCAGAAGGCTATGACAAATTCTAGGTGAAAGATAATAGTGATTTGGTCTAAATTGTAGAGGAAATGTGGGAGGAAAAAATCAAAATATATTTAGGAGTGAAACAAAATGCTTTGATAATGAATTTTCTAACAGATTTGAGTGAGAGGGAGGTAGCCATAGTGATGTGGGATCTTTTGCGAAACTGGATGGAATTATGGTAAGTTCTATAGAGATAAGGAGCCATATTCAAGCACCTGTTGGGGGATAGATGAGTTAAATTTCAGACCTATCAGTTTAAGGAGACTTTGTGATATCCTTGTGGATATATTGAACAGACAGTAGAATATAGGGATGGTACAGATGAGAGGTATCACTGAAGAATGCAATAGCAGTTCGTAGGATTTTAGAAAGATATTGAAACATGTCTTAGAGGATATTTTCTATGAACTGAACATTAAATTGTAAAAGGACCTAAAACTTTGTCTTGAGGAACTCCAATATTTAAAGCTAAAGAAAATCTGATAACAGAGACTGAAAAAAAAATCCTCTATATGTAGAAGAAAATTAGGAAAACATTGCTTTCTGGGAGATAAAGAAAAAGAATGTATCTCAATAATAAGGGTTTGGTCTTCTCAATGAATGTTAAGATCAGATTTCAACATCTGCCAAAATTATCACTAAATTTAAAATTCATTCTAATTTTCTTAGCCATTATTTTAAACTTCAGTAGCACCAGAAAATGATTTAATCAGTTAGTAAGGCATAAAGCATTCAGGTCAAGTAGATCAGCACTAAACATGTTTTCTAGTTCTTTCATTCTTATTTTGCCAGGATTTTGTCCAGAATTGGATTACATACTTTGATAAATAATGCTGGGGAGTGGGACCTTCTATTTGATGTAATGTGAGCACATCACAGGGAAGTTTGTCAAAAGTCTATATGCTTTTATCTTCATTATATACTTCTTCATGGTTTTCTTTAGATTATTATAATTATTTAAGTTATTGATCTGAATGCTGAATTTCATTTTCTCTTAATTCTAACATGCAAAACATAAATTTCTTTGGCTGTATTTAATGTTTGTTAATCATTTAAGATTTTTGTTTCAATTTATTAATATATTCTTCCATTGCATTAAATGTTTTATAATTTAGTAGTTTTTGAAACTGTTTATATGTTTATAAGAATGGCCCAAAAGTCCTTATGCCTCTGATTGTGTTTTCTGTTAACTATTTGTTCAGTACAGCTCTCTGGGGCTTCTTTTAAAGATATGTAAAAGCTAAGATGAAAAAATATGCCCAGAAGAACTTAAGGAAAAATTAATTTTTTGCAGAAATGGAGGAATGTACCAATCATATTTAACAACGTGATTATGAACTTTGTCACTGCTCTGGGCCTGTTTGCTGGATTTTGTTTAAATTTATATAGTAAATAGAGTATAATACGATAAATTTCAGCTTTTAAAATTTATTGATTTTTTTCTTTAAAAGTGGTCTATAGACTCCAGACAAGAAAGTGTATTCCCTGTAGGATACAAGAATTAATAAGTTGAATTTGAGTGTATCACCAAAGATGTAATTAGTTTCCTCTGGAAACTTAATGGGCAGTCACAGTTACTTAACAAGAATTTTTACCTTTTGTATAAAGCATTGTTTCATGTTAACAGATAAATGAGATTTAGAAACAAAAAGAAGAAAGGAAAAAATACAAAATACATAGAAGGAAAAAATGTTTATATAGTATCAGCACAAAAGGCAAAATGTCCTATGTTTATTTTTGATCACAGATAATACACATAGGAGAGAAAAGATGTGTTATATAAAGAAGCTTTTTAATCCCTAATGGCCACATGAATGTTAGCAGATTTGAATTCCATCTCATTTTATCAGAGCTGGAGTGTCTTATCCAGCTCTCTAAACAGGCAGAGCTAATCTTGCTATAACTTACTCCAATCCATTTTTGTTTTTCTTTTTAAATATTGTGTTGACAAAGACTCTCTCCTTGACCAAACTAGTCAGGCTCCCCTGAACTCTCTTCTCAACTAGGCCTAGACCTTGGCCTTCCATGTCCTTTTTGTTTTTGTTAAGTCTACACAGTTCGATTTTAGCAAAAATCCTGATTAGTTACTTTAGTAATAATCTCCTACCTTTGATTCTCCTCTTAGTAATGTTCTGTTGACTGACTCCCTGCTCTTTGGCTATGAATCTTCACTTATCCTTGTTATGTTCAGAGTTAATCCCCATTTCTCTCCGCTATTGCAAAACCTGTATTTCAATAGCCTTAAATAAAGCTTTCATTTGTTTTAACAAGTGTCAGAATATGGTTTTCTTTACCAGTACCTGATCCTTAAGACAATAGTAAAAAGAATCTAAAAATAAGCAGCTTAAATTAGATCCTTAAAAGTAAATATAAACAAACTGAATAATTTTCCAAAAGAAAAGTAACGAATAAGTTGCATTCAGGTACTTCAGTCACTTTCTGTTCAGCAGTACACAGCACCCTGTACTAAGAACTACCATACTCTGTCTCCTTACTAATGCAGTCCATTGTGCTGTAGATGTGTTTTAACATACATATATGTGAAGTTCTGGTCATGTGGATGTTTGACGAATAGCAAGCAAGTCTTTTAATTCCAAGAAAGAGGCTTAATTTAAATAAAACCCACTGTGTTGTGGATGTGGGAAGAATCAGACACTCCTTTCTTCTCCATTCCATGGAGGGAGTCATTTGTCAAGACTCTTTCCACTGCATGTGGTCATAAGTTTAGCCCATGACCTAGGACTCAATTTATTCTATTATTGTTTTCGTTCATGAAGAATTAAAGTTTAAATTTCATAACACACTACATAAAACCTTCGTTACCCTCTTCCTGATGGACTTGATCTTATCCCCTCACATTTTGGTGCTTATACACTATGCTTCCAGTTTGCATCATCACTTGTTATTCTCCAACTCTGGAGTCTCATGCTCTCATTCTTTACTGTATGTCTTCTTCACTTCTTGAAATCTTCCTACCTGTACTTTGTCTATTTCCCTACTTCTGTTTCCTTAATTTGTCTGGTCACTTTGTTAGATATATACATGTCAAATAACTATACTATATACCTGAAAATAATATAATATTGTTTATTAACTATATTTTAATCTAAAAAATTAGGTCAGTTCTTGATTATGTTTATGCCTATCATTCTTATTAAGGCAGAGTCTCTGTTCTATTGACCATTTGTATTTGCAGAATCTCTCTGTCATTAGTCAGTGTTTAATAATATTTCACGAATTGATCAGAACCTAAATTATGATTTATTTATGCATGTCACACTGAGTCCCCTTGGGAGTAGTTTGCTCTCACCTGTATCCACTTTGAGGACAGACTCGGATCTTAGTTGTAGCTCCCAGTTTCCAACTTCCCACAAACAAGACCTAGAAATAATGACACACCGCATAATTCATTGCATTAAATCCCCTTTGTAGACATTTTTCTCTTTCATTATCCTCTACTCTTCATTCTCTTTCATCCTCTATATTATCTCTCAAAACCTCTCTAATCTCTTCCATTTTTTAAGTAATCCTGCTCCGACTTCAATCCTACAATATCTCATGCTGCAAAGAAAAGACCTCAGAGGATGAACCTTTTTAAAGCACTTATTAAATAGGCTGTCATGAGTGGGTAAAATTTCTTGCCTACCCAAAATTAAGTATTAACAAAATAGGTCTTCTGGGGAAAGGCTGGGAAAACTCTGTCACAAAGTAATATTCTTTTAAAAATTTTATATAAATTATTATTTTAGCATATAATAGCCCAGAATTTAAATGATTTTATAATGAATCATTTTGTACAATTAATAATTTTTATAATGCAAGTAGTCAATTCATCCTCATCAAAATTTGGCTTTTCATATATTAGATTTGTTTAACAGAATAATTTATATTAAAGAAATTAATAAAATGAAAACTAAGAAATGACTCTCTAGAGGTATATCATTGAATCATTTACTTTTCACTAATTTATTGGTTCAATAATTAATTAATGAGTGCCTGCCATGCTTCAAGTTTTCTCCTAAATAAAGTTTGCTTAATGAGTTAATGAATGTAAGTAAGAAATAATGAATGAAAATGAGTATAGTAATGGCTCAATTTTCCTTAAGTAGTCTTGAGTTGATTTCCATTCTTTTATAAAGTTGACAGATCTCTGTCTTTTAAAGAAAGCACTTTTGCATTTCTGAGGACAACATTAAATTAAGTTAAGAGTTTATTAGTGGAGTTTGAAACCAATATCCCCAAAATGTACCACTTTGGCAGACGTACTATTTTTTAACTGAAAGCAGTCAAGACCTAGCTGACTCATGAAAAACATTTGCTTTTCCCTTAATTATCTAAAGGAATTTAGGTAGAGGGGCTCGAAAAAGAGCTATCACCAGAAATAACTTTTTACCTTTTAGACCTATCTGTATGGCAGGACAATATTTAATTCCTAAACTCTGCTCTCCTTATAGTCCCATGAATTATCCTTCACCCCTTTGAAGTCCCAGATCCTTATCTCATTCTTTAGCTCTGGTTAGCTTATAAGTCTCAACCACCCACCTGTCTCTAGGTTTCATATTCTTATGGGTCCCTGATATGTATGTAATTAAATTTTTTTTTCTCCTGTTAATCTGTTTTGTGCCAATTTAATTATTAGATCAACTGAAGAACCTAGAAGTATAGAGAAAAAAATTTGCTCCCCTATCGTAACATAATTTGGTATATTTTCAAGATATTAATAGGCAGAGATTTTTTTTTCTATATGAAACCTAATTGGAATGTGGATGCAGACCTTCTGCCAATTTTTGTGTTTTTTTGAAGTACTCAAGCTGAATTTAAGGAGGGGGTGCTCTGGAACTCTCCTTACTTTTCATTGTCATTCATTAAATCCTCGACCTGTTTCTAAACTTTACCTTCAATAAAACCTAATCATTTTGCTGAAGTCATAGTGCAGACAATCAGAAAATATGAGCTTGAGGTTACACAATAACAGTAAAAGAAAAGAAAGAATTTGCAGCCACCTAATTTGCATATGGAAATTTTCATCTGTAGCTGAAGGAATGGCTATGTTCTAATCATTCAGGCAGCAGCTGCTTAAAATCAATGATGAAAGCAGCATGCTTTTTTCCTCCTTTCTCTACGACTCCCCCCAAAAGATTTAAATTCATTTTTCTCAGCGTTCTTTGTTTCTATGTATGTTTCTCTGCTTACTTCTTAAAAAATTTGTCATAATCATTGGATGTAATGTGCTATAACATACGGGATGACTCTGCAATTTAATACCATGTGCAATATTTTAAATATTTTGTTAATCAAAAGAAAAGATGAAAGCATCCATATTCATTTTCTTCTTCTTTTTTTTTTTTGAGAATACCAGATGATTCTCTTGTTATATATTGATTTATATATATCATTTATGTTAAAATATAAATAAACTTATACTAGATAAGTAAATGAAATGCTAATAAAAAAAGCTGGTAACAATTGTAATGATGGGGAAAATTATTTTTAAAGTATAAATCATGTGATATTTTACTTGAGAGGAATAGAGACTCCCTGATAATTTGCTTAAACAATAGTTTTCGGCCTTTTAAATCACCTCTCCAAATTTAACATTTCAGTGCTTTAGGGAAAAAAAAAAAACTGATTTAAATGGGACACTGTTTAAAGTATGAGTAAGAAAAAATCATATCTTCAAATTGGAGAAATAAATATAGTATAATATACTAGAGATTAAAAAATGGAATTATAGGTATTCTTCGTCATAAATATGGTGTTTGGAACATTGGAACTTTACCTTTCCTTTCCTAAAAGCTTTCTTTTGTTCATCCCAGTGATAGTAATACTTGTATGGTCTTCATGATTTTTTTTTTTTGTGGATGAGTAGAGTATGAGGTGACTAAGGCTTGGGTCACATATATTTGATAAGGCATCTTAGGTTGCCTGTAGTTGTGTGTGGCAAGGCCTTACATGCTCTCCATATCTCTGATTATATCTGGCATATATATGCACCCAATAAATGTAGCTTTTTTGGAAGAAAGATATATTTCCTGTCTATATTAGTGTATCTGTTTGTGGGCTCACAAGGAGAAACAGGTAATTTTTTTAGTTATAATTTTTTTTGTATTTGGTGAGAACATTTAAGACCTACTTTCTTAAGCAAAATTTAAGTTTAGGTAGAGTATTATTAACCATAATCATCACATCATGCACAACACTCCCAACATTTATTCATTGTATTACTAAAAGTTTATATCCTTTTACCAACATTGCCCCCACTTTCTCTACCCCTAAAACTCTGGCAACCATCATTCTATTCTCTGATTCTATGAGTCTGACGTTTTTAGATTCCACATATAAATGAGATCACACAGTATTTGTCTTTCTGTGTCTGGCTTATTTCACTCAGCATAATGTCTGCAAGTTCATCAGTGTGATTACAAATGGCAGAATTTCCTTCCTTTTTAATGATAAATAATATTTCATTTCAAGAAAGGGAAATGACTGTCTTCAGCCAGGGCCTCAAAACTGGGTCAGAAAGACACATTTGAAAAAATAAATAAAATAAAACCGTATTACGTTTGGTATGCTTATTTGCAAAACAATTATTTTTGTATGTGATTGTATGTGATTTAAAAGACTATGAAGTCAAAAATCAATGTATTTATTAATTTTAAGTTATAAAAAGTAATACAGAAGACAGAAATACCACTAAGACCTGAGTTTTAATCCTAGTATTTTTTAAAGAGTTTTCTGCATTTCTACTAGCTAAGGGAATTGAACTGTAGTTGAGATAGACTTAGTCACTGCACAGAATTTAGGGTCTAGAGAGGCCCAGGAAAGTGCTTTTAAAAGTTAAATAATGGGGACATAACAGGATGCTAAAGAGAATAGGCAGAATACCTTGCTTAGACTTAGGGATCGATGATGATGGTTGGCTTCCTTTTTTGAAGTGATAAAAAGCTGAGATATTGACAGAGAAGTAATAATTGGCATACAACATCCTTGCCCATAGTAAGCATTAAGTAAGTAAATAAAATTTGAAGGATTTTGGCCTTTCTTTCTTTCTTTCTTTCTTTCTTTCTTTCTTTCTTTCTTTCTTTCTTTCTTTCTTTCTTTCTTTCTTCTCTTTTAATGACATATGGCTAAAATCTAATTTTTATTTTATGTATTTTTATAAATTATTGCAGTTTTTTAAATGATGACAAATTTTAAACTTCACTTTAGGTAAAATTTGGAATACTGTGGGGGCGAAAAAAATAATTTTACTTATACCCTCTCAGTTATTAATAACATGTATACCTCCTATATATATAAAAGAAACCCAGAAAAACTGAGTAACTTTTTGAAAAGGCCCAAATTATTACCTTAAATACCATCTCCAGCTAAAGACAAAACACATTGGGTGGAGGAATTTATGGAAGTTAACAGAAAAAACACAGGTGAGGTTGTTATGCTGATTTAAGTCATTATCTTCTGCATTGACAAGCATTTTTTAAAAGATTTAGAGTCATCCTTCTTTTTCTGGTATAGAGAAAGACAACCTTACAAATGAAGATTTCCCTTATGAATGTCAATGTCTCTTATAAAAAGGTAGCTACTACGCAGTTTCTAGAGCTTCTCCTATGGTTGCTTTTTCTTAAAAATAAGCAGCATAAAATAATCAGTATGCCAAAGAGGCACATTTTGGGATGGCATATTCTGCTTCCTTTCAGTATGTTCTGGCCCAAAAGAGTAATATATGCAAATAAGTGTGTGGTATACTTAGGCAACTGAAAGTACTTTATAGCAAGACCATAGAACTTGAGAACAAAAGAGGCTAGAAACAAAGCTGGGAGTGTAGGCACCAAATCATGAATGTTCTTCTAAATCAAAATGAAAAGCTGAGGTTTATGTTAAGGGCAGTGAGGAACTGCTTATTTAAAAGCTATCACATCTCCTGATTATATTTCAGAAAGATATATGTGCTTTCTGTTTGGATGCTGGATTCAGGGGTCAAGTCTGAAGATGAAATGGCGAATTAAAACTGTTTCAGTAATCAAGATAAGAGATGGTAGAGATCTAACTTACAAAAGTGTCAGTGTAGATGGAAGAAACATGACAAATTCAATAAATATTGAATTTATCAGATAGAATCAATAGAAATTTGTGATTTATTAAGTGCAGGCAGTTGGGACAAAAGAAAGTCAAGAATAACATGACTAACTAGATGACAGTTGGAGCCAGCTGGAGAATAGCAGGAGGCCTAGATTGGAGGAAGAGGTAAGTGACAGGCAATAGACTGTGATTTTGACATGTAGAGTTGGGTCAGTAGATTGCATCAGTGTCTCCAATCAATGGCCTTTGGAGTGGCCTCTCTCATTTCCTTTAAGCTTGGCAATGTGTCTTGTCTTGGAATAGTGGCAAACGTAATAAAAGCAAAGACTTAAACACATTCATACATTTCTACTTTCTCTCTTGGATCCCCCTGCTATCATCTTAATAAACCTGGAAAAACCTGCTGGATTGAATGAGAGAGAAGTAGAATCGATTTGACTTATTTCATCTAAGGCCATCCTAGATTGGCCAAATCCCAGATGACTGACCAGCTTAACACTGACACATAAAGAAGTCCACTTGTGACAATCTAAGCCCAGTTTAAATCTACATAATTGTCCGTAGGCTCATAAATGTTTGTTTTAAGCCACTAAGTTTAGGGGTGGTTTTTTAGACTGCAATAGACTCCTGATAGACTTATTTTGAAGGTTCTATTTTTCAGATGTACACAATTAGATTGTGAGAGTAGAGCTCAGAAGAAAGAAAGGCCTGGCCTGCAGATAGGGCTCCTTGTTGGGATATTCAATAGTCCAGCCTTACCTATTTGTTTATGGTGAGTTTCCATTCTTGTTTGGACTTGTCTTCTGATTGGTTAATGTACATGCCTTTTACTGTTCTACATGTAAATATAAATTCCAGAAGCATTGTGTTTAAGCGTTCAAAAGCCATGTGAAAGTATAAGGCTACTCATAGAGTTAAAAGGGAAGATGGCTGGTAGCAGAACCTTTAGAAAAGTGATATTTATGGAATGAACAGAAAAAAAAAAAAGCTCCAAAATATCTAGAGAAGAAGAAGAAATCATGGCAAGATAGCGTTCACTGCAGCCAAGGAAAAATAATGTTCAAAAAGGAAGATGGGGTATAAAACACTGTTGAAAAGTCAAATAAGATTGTGGCTGATAACCTTATATTGGATTTAGCAATTTTGAGTAAGTTAATGACCTTGAAGAGGGCAACTTTGTGTAGTGGTAAATGATGACACTGGGTCCACTTTGATTCCTGAGAAAAATATCAATCTTTTATTTTTTTTAATTGAAAATACTTGTCTCTAAGAGCAGGATGAATTAATCAGAAATGTGTCTCCTGTGATAGTCAGATGCTTTAAATCTGAATTAATTAGAAAAGGGTGAACCAATGCCAATACCATATATATATATATAAATATTTTAATCTGCATGAAAACATTTAGTGATAAAATGCATAGTAAGCCTCACCAAGTCTACCACATTAAAAAAGCCTCGTATTTAGAATTCATTCACAATTCTCTCAACTCTAACCTGATTACAAGGAGATTTCGTTGCTGTGAAGAATAATGAATGTATCATAATTTATAACGCTATGACAAATTTGAGTTAAGTAGCTTCCCTGCTGGTGTAGAGGGCAACGGCAATTGCATATTCATTAATTACTTCCTCCAATTTTGCATCCTTTTTTTTTTTTTTGATTTGTTGCTGACTGAGAGAGGACAGTGAGAGTTTTCTGTCAAAGGAGGCAAGCAATCATTAGACCATACACTCAGTCACACAGTCATCAGAATAGGTGATTCCAAAGGTTTATTTAAAGTTTCACAAGTTATAAAATAGTCTTTTTTTGTGTAGTAGGAGATGAAGTATATCCAGTGAGAGAAAATGTTTCTTTGTACTGAAAAATGACTAAAAATTAATTAAAAACATATAAGTAAAATGTTATCACTTTTTAAAATACAATGTGAATGTAATAATCATTTTATTATTTAATTTGTTTTTAACAATGACATTTTAAAATGAATTCCAAGTAGTTTATTGAGCACCTATGGCAAATGATATACATGCTGTTTGCTAGATATAAAAGTATACTCCTTGCACTCTAGGCTATAATTGTCTATGAGTAAGATGACATAATAAAATGTAATTTATATTAAAACTTAAATGTTATTTCATAGGAGACAAAATCCAATGAGGACACATATAAGATAAAAACTAATTTAATTTCATAAACATTTATCAAACTTCACCCAAGTGCACAGAGTCACTAGCATTTAAAAAATGATTCTGATTTCCTGTGTTCAGTGAACTTGAATTTCTAGAAGTTAAATTTGTGAAATTCTCAGAAGGACATTTTTTAAAAGTGGCTGACTATAAATATAAGACATAATATAACATTTAAAAAGCAAACATTTTATAAAAATAGAAAAGTAAATCACTTTAATCAATTAGATAACAATCATCAATATTTTATTACTTTATGTTTATTTTTTAAGCAGAAACAGTTGAACTTATAATAAACAGGTAAATAGAGTTTTGAATCTTGAGATATTTAAATTTAGTATTATATCATAATTTTTCTAGGGCATTGCCTTTTTAAAATAAAAACTCCAATTTTTTTGTCTTATATCAATTAAACAATGATGTCATAAATATTTATACACTCACTTGTTACTCAGCTTTTTTTCTCAATTTCGGATAGTACATATACATAGAAAAAGGTATTTTACTGTGTGAAAGACATATTAAATAAATAAAAAGTTACAAAATGAAAGAAAATACATGAAAATATGATATATCATATCTGACAAAGACTTGAGTGCAGAATATAAAAACTCAAAACTCAATGACAAGAAAGTGAAGAAACCAATTTAAAATTTAACAAAAAATTGAATAAACATTTAACCAACAAGGATATACAGATAGCAAATAAACATGTTTTAAGATGCTCTGCATCATTAGACTTTGGGAAAATGCAAATTAAAACTGCAATGAGATATCACTAAGTACTTATTAGAATGACTGAAATTCAAAAAAAATATTCAAAACACCAAATGCTGGCAAGGATGCAGAGAAGCTGGATCACTCATACATTGCTGGTAAATGGATGTAAAATGGAGCAGTTTCTTGAAAAAGTTGTCAGTTCTCATAAATATACACTTACCATATAACCCATCAATCTCATTCTGGGGTATTTACCTTAGAATAGCAATTACAAAAGAGCACAAGAACCCAGAGAGTATTTCTCAATGACTGGGGGCATTTTTGTTGCTACAGCGGGAGGATGAAGGGCATGATTATCTTTTAGCACGTAAAAAGGCCAAGAGACTCCTAAACATCCGACAATGCATAGGACAGCCCCAGCATCAAAGAATTACCCAGCCCAACATGTCAGTAGTACCAAGTTTAAGAAATCCCACTTTAAAGAGCTGACAAATTAGGTTCACAGGAAAATCTCTACAACAATGTTTGTGTCAATTCTCTTTATAGAGTGCCTTCAGATGAACAGATGAATGGATAACGAAACTGTAGTGAATTCATATAAAAGAATACTACTAAATTCATACAATGGACTACTATTTGGCAATAAAAATGAATAAGCAATTGAGGCACCCAACTTTGATGAATCTCAAAACCATTATATTGAGCGAAATAATTCAGTATCAAAATGTTATATGGATAATGATTTTATCTATATAACATTCTCTAAAAGGAAAAATTTAATGATGAACAGAGAAGCTGTTGCAGAAAGGTTAGGCTTGGGAAAGACTGTGATTACAAAGAGAGCACAGATAATTCTTGGGGGATGGTACAGGTGATAGAACTCAATGTATCCTGAATGTACTGGTAGTCAGAAAAATTTATGTGTTACAATTTATAGTAAATGAAGAATAAGTCAATTTTATTGAATGTCAATTTACAAAGTAATTTTTTTATGTGAAATGCTTTCTTCTCTTATATTCTGAGTGATTGTATATAGTATTATGTTTCTTAAATTTCTATAGTTTACTGGGGAAGCCATTTGGGCCTGAAATTTGTTTCTGGGAAGGTTATAACCGTTATGGTTTCAGTAGACTTAGATGTATTTGGGCTATGAAGTGCTAATTCTCTTCTGTTTTACACTGTGAAATGAGGTAAGTTCTTATTGACAAGGTTTTGAAGAAGATTGCTATAAAGTTGTGGACACAGATGACTTTCATGCTAGCATAAGTTCTCCCTGGTTTACAATAACATTCTTTATAACATAAATTTCTTTGGTGTGCTGTCTAAACTTTACTTTCCTCAACCAACAGCAATTGTCAATGACAGAGTTACTCATAGTGCAGAATATTTGTCTTTCTCTTTTTTTTTTTTTTTTTTTTCACAAAGAGGCTGATTCCTGGAAACCGCAGATGTATGTAACTTCTTATAAATTTTTATGTCGTTGTCTTAGCTTATTCTTTGGGACAAATGATTCAGTAAGGGCCTACCAATATTCCATATACTCTCTTCTTATTCCAAAAAATATTTGGCTTCTACCCCTGAGTATGACTCATACATTTGAAGAATTTTCTATGAGTTTTCTTTCTCAACAACTTGTATGCAACATTACTTTTATTTAATTTAGCATCCCTTTCTTTTATACTATTATTTGGGACTATATGTGTATTCTAGTTTTGTAAATAATAAGAGTTTTAATTTCTGTTTTATTCCTTTGCTATTCTAGGGGGATTTTTGATTGGTGACAACATTATCTTTACTGGCGCCATGTTTCCTCTCTTTCTGTCTCTCTCATTTATTTTAGATGAATATTTCTCAGTCAGGGATCTGCTGAAGGCTGATTGCATTACTGGAGAGTCATTAATTAATTAATTTCTTCTGCTGGTGGGGAAAAACTTTTTGGAAAGAGAAACTGTAGGATAGGACCTGGAACAGGAGAGATCTTTCCACCCCACATGTGTAAGAAGTAATTAAAACTTCATGATGAAAGCTTACACCTATGCGGTTCAACTGCAGTTCAAACATTATCCTAAATATTTTACATATACATAAGAAAAAACTACTGGGTTAATTAAGAATAAAAGTGGAATTTTGGAGTTAGGATTTTTGCTGTAAGCTATTTAGAAATCAAAAATAACAAAAGATATTATTTACTGAATACTTACTGTGTGCATGGTACTACTTTATGTCCTTTACAAGGGGGGATTTACCTTCATTTTAACCTATGAGGTAGACACTACAATTATTTTTAAATTATAGATGACAGAACTAAGATTTAGTGATGTTATGTGACTTGCCTAAAGGAACATGTTTACTAAGTGGCAAAGCAAAAGATACAGTCAATCACTGCTAAAAACAGTCTAGTGGCAAAGGTAAGTGACATTTTATGTGTTTAGTGATTTACTCTTTCATTCATTTATTTATTCAACAAATATATACTTGTGAACTCATTGCTCAGGAAAGTGTTAGGCTTTAGGGGCACAGCAGTAAAATAAAGTCTAAAGTCTCAGTTTTTATTGAATTCACAGTTGAGAAGACAGACATTGATCAAACAATAGCACACATACATTACAAATGACAACTGTGATGACATTTGCAAAAGAAAATACAGTCTACAGAAGTATATAAAATAGAATCCAAGGTATTCTGGCATCAAGAATCACCTTTGAAATGGAGTGTGAAGGGCACAAATGGATTAAGTTCGTAAAGGGGTTAAGGATAAAATTCCAGCGTAAGGAATAGCAGAAAATGTACAAAAAGCTCTAGCGTAGGAGCCCTTCATATTTGAGGAACTAAGAGAAAGTCAGTTTGTTGGAACACAGATAAAGGAGAAGGAAATGATGGCTGATGAGAGCAGAGAGGTTATTGGGATCAGATTGTGTTGCTTTGTATCCTGTATTAAACATTTTAAATATTGTCATAAGAGCATGGGAAGCCACTGGAACTTTTAGCAGTAGGATGAAATATCCAATTAACCTGCAATGTGAAGATCTTTTTAAAGGTGGGAATTATTTGAAGAATCAGTAGTACAGGTGAAAGATAATGATTTTTTGGAGAGAATTAAATTGAATAGAGACATATTAAGTATATTAAATCAAATGACCTAAAGATAAGAGTTATTGATGATAACTGTCAAGTTTTTGGCTGGTGAACATTAAAGAAAGATAGTGTTGTTCATTAAATTAAGAACAGAAGGACGGCCATATTTCTTGCAGAAAATCAAGACTACATTTTTGGACATAGTGAGTATGTACGAGGTAACTTTGAGGCATCCAAACTCAACGTCAAGTTGGTAGTTCAATACGTAAGTCATAAACTCAAAGGATGAGTTTTAACTAGATATCCATGTTGCTAATCATTGACACCATAGTTTTAGATGAAATATCAAGAGAGGAATTTTTAAAAGAGAAAAATGCTAAATACAAATTTTAAGTAATTTTGACATTTAAAGACTGGCAAAGAAGCCTGCAAGCACAACGAGCAATGATGAGAGTTAGGAGAATTAGGAATGTGCGGCCGGCATTAAAGGAGGGATCATTCAACGATTTCTCACTTTAAGCATTAACATTTCTGCTCTCTGGCATGGAAAGTCCTTCTTACATTTGCTCACATTATCACTCCATCATAAACTTCATCGCATTTGCATTGAAACATTTTCTTATCACTGTTTAAATTTGGATTTCCCACTTAAACATACCCCAAGAAACTCTTATTTTTTCTGCCTTGCTTTATTTTATTTTCACCTAATATATTACTTATTTAGTTTTTTATTGTCTGTCTTCCTCCCTCCCCAACCCATGGGTTATAAAGGTTGTAACTTCTGTTCACTTTTGTGACCCCCACACCTAAATTAAGGCCTGGCACATAGTATACCCTCTAGGAATTAATAAGTATGATGAGTAAATGAATGAACAATTGACAGTTGAAAACAGTTGAAAACAAATATCAATAAATGGCAAGCATATAAAGCAAGGATTGACATTCGTTAAATGAACTTGAGGTAGTGGTAGCAGTAGCCAAATCATGGTGACCTAGAGAGAGAGGGTGATAGGCAAGCAGACAATGATAACAAATACAGACAAGTCTTTTTAGAAGTATCACTGCAGAGAAGGAGCAAAGTGAATATTGATAGTAATTGGATAGGAGGAAAACATTGGAAAGACTTTTTCTTATTTTTATTTTTTTTTCAAATGGACAAAATATTGAACATGCTTAAAATGCCATTGGACAGAAAGATGAATTTGAGAGGGAGCAATTGAATCCACAAAGGCAATTGTATAAGGAAAGACAGTGGAAGACAGATGAGGGATCATTATTAGAGTCAGATTTGGAGGAAGTCCATGGAGGGAGTAGTTTTTGGAAGAGGAGCGTGTCTTTGACCCTTCTATTTTGGAGGAGGAGAATACAGAGATGTGGGGCAGTTTAGAAGACAATTTGATATATTTGGTAGTTAGAAGTTAGGTGAGGTCTCTGTGAGGTAGTATTCTAAGAGTCTTCGGGGTTAGGCATATGCCTTAAATTGAACATTTGAAAAGAAGAAAATTGAAATAGTAGCTTTGAAATGCAGTTGGGAGAGTCCAAGTGAGAAATATGTTACATTTGCTCTGGACAATGTGTAATATGCATAAACAATTTATACTAAATCAAAGTATAAATAAATATTTTGGTGTTTGAAAACATTTTTAAATAAATAAATAAAATACAGGCAGCTTATAATTGAGAAACCTACAAAAATGAGACAACGAATATTTGGAACTCTAATAAAAACAGTATTTTCTAAACACGGTAATTTTTAAAAAGTCCCTTGTGTCGAATTTAGTGACAAAATTTTATTTCTTTCTAAAAATTTATACTTTCTTCTAAGAGTATTTCCAGATTGCTGAATTTGAAGGTACATAAAGTTGTGATATTAAATTTGAAAAATTAAACCTCTCTATATGTACATATACTCATATATATATACTCATAAAGGCAAATGATACATTGTTGATGTTTGGTTTTAATTTGTGTTGCATTTTAACAAGATAAAATAACATGGTTTGACATGTTTTCTTAATTGTTTTGAGCAGTAATTTAAATAAGCTGCTCATCTCTAGCACTCTGACTGACATAACTTTCTCTGGAACTTGATTTGTCATTCTCTCAATTAGCAAAGCCCTGCAGCTATGCTATAGAATGGTTTTATAATGTATCTTCAGCTTTAAAAGTAACTTTTTGAGGTTTTTCAATTATGATATACAAAGCAATATCTTCTTAATTAAAGAAGAAATTTCATTTTGAGGCACTTTAAAGTGCTATTTCAGTTTTTGTTTGAAAGCTTCCTGTTAAGATGAATCTGCCCTCTGCATTTAGTGAAAGAGATGTGGAGCGCTTGGGCTGGAGGAGTGAGAAAATAACCAAGAAAGGATGCTGAATACTACTGAGATTGGAAAATAAAATTTGGTTATAAGGTGATGGTTTCTAAGAGACAAGATAACATGTCAGTAGGTATTTAAGCATTGTTCTACCAGAAATAATTTTCTGATTATAATAATCTGGAAAAAAAAAAAGTTTCATTTAGAACTGAGGATATGGTAATTAAATGATGAAAATTAGACCTGAAGAATAATGTCTGATGCGGTGATGCTGGGAGTACACACTGGAGAAAGTCCATTTTATGTGTTTTGTAAAAAAAAAAAAAAAAATCTTAAAGAAATAAAAAATATATTGGTATGTGGTCCCCTTGGGAGACATATATTCATACACACAAATGAAAAATCTCCAAACAAAAGTCGAGCCATAAAATACATATGTAATTCTAACTTAGATGGTACAAACAATCTCTCAGATTTTTCCTAATTAATTTAACATATTCCAAATAAATCTTTACATGAGTGCTCTGGTACTGTGTATTTTTAGGCTTAAAGAACTCTTAATGCAGGCAAAATGGTGCAGCTGACAGTGCTCATGGTTGATGACAACACAGATTTTAAAAGATGTTGGCATGCTAGTGAGATGAACAACAAACAGAAAGACTTTTGGTATACAAGGAAATTACTGTACATGAAGCACTAAAAAAAGTGCTCTTTACTAGTATAAGCATATGCACATGTTATAAATATAAACATACTATATATTTATATAGTTTTAAAAATATATATATGCTGTATATATAAATGTATCATATATATCTGTATATATAATACACTTATCCAGCATCACAAATGCATTAACATATGCTGGTGCCAATTTTTTCTATTATTTAATGATTTATCGATAGCAAATTAACTTAGAAAAGACCATTAAATGCTTCAGGACACTGTTAATATATTCTAACCAGTCAAAGGAGTGAATACCTAATACATAATGTCTTTTAGCCTCTCAAGAGTAACTGCTAATCATTAAAATGTACATCTTTTTTTAAATGCCTGACTGACGTTACTCTTAATCTTTCATGACAATCTAACGATATTGTAGAATGCAGATATTCTTATAAAAATTATGTAAAACATGTTACTATGATTGTAGTTTACTTTTCTCTCTCTTTAAATATACTCTTTTCCTTAGTATCAAATTGTATAAATTCTCTCACAATGGGATAAATATTATAAAATTCCACTAAGAATGCCTTATTGCCTTATGCTTCAAGAAGAGTAATGAATAACTCATTAAGCTAAAACAGAACATCTCTGACATGCATGTACTCAGATGCCAATGTTAATTTAGGGTTGTCTTAGTAGGCAAATTCATTACTAAACTATAAAATGTTTTACAGTATTGTGGTATTATTCAAAATTCAGTGATTTTTTTATTTTAATAGAGTGGCATAATTTTGGTAACAAAACATTTGCTATCGTAATATTAAAATACATGCTCCCTTAGAACTAGTCTTTTGATTTCTCATATACAAGTTACATTTCACATTCTAATCACGTTTTATATTACATTCTCCAAATGATACCATGATCACTATATAGGGTATAGGAAAATTTTTCTTTTATTGACTAAGGCTAATTCATTTCCACTATGGTGGGGACCCTGGAAATTCAAAATGGAAAATGGTATCATGAGGACATGCTTCATTACTGGACTTATCCAAAATGATAAGGCTAGGGCTATTGAAATGTGAATTTGTTTGTTTCTGATATTTAATTCTGCTTTAGGAAAAAAGAAAACAAATGGAACTTATAAGATGTGTTAAGTATAAATATATCATATGGTGTGTTAAAAATGGGTAGAAAGGGATGGAAGGAAGCAGATATATTTAATATTCATAAAATTTTTATATGTGACATATATATATACTATATACATGTATACTATATATGACATTTGAGGTATTCAAATATCTACAATACCTTAATTTGACTTCCTATTGGTGATACCTAGTCTAACCCATGTATCCTCTACTACCAAACACAAATAAAACTTGGCTGTTTAGCAAGCTACAGCTACTTGTCAGGCAACTTTGTCCCTCTGTCTCCTTGATAGAGCAAGGGAATCTTCTATCTGTGAGTTTATTTGTTCAATCACAACTCCAGTCTTTATAACTAACTAAAAACATTTTGTTATATATAATACATGTATTTCACATCAATACATATATTACAGATAACATATATAATGCATGTAATTAAAACATTATGCCATTAGTGGGAATGGCTCATGTGGTCCAGAGCTAGGATATAAATGAACATTGGGTGCTCAAGATTCAGGCACTGTGGTCCTCCCATCCACTTACATCTTACTCTGTGTATTAAGTTACCCAAGTTTTACTCTTGCTTCGTAAATTGATTTAATAGTCCATGATTCAAATAATTTAGTTCGGTCTAAGAGCTTTTCTGTTCCATGACAGTAATGTTCCACAGTGATTTTCATGGTAGCACCATTTAGAAATTACCACTGAAAAATGTTAATTTCCCAATGACACCTACTTAAATGAATGAAGCAGAGTCCATATCTCTAAGGACCTTATATTAATCCTGTACACAGTTTAAGTTTTTAATTCATTCATTTTAGAACTTTACTCATCATCAAAAATGACATCTTGCTACCCTTCATATGGCTTATAGTTTCTTTCTAGGATTCAACAAATATAATATTATCAAAACAATATTAAGCTATCCTAAAATTTAGCAAAAAAAAAAAAATGACTCCTAGGTATATCCAAGATGACCTCTCAACTTTGTTAGAAAATAATATTTAAAAATGTATCTATCTTTGGCTAGGAGCAAGATCCGTGTACATCAGAAAACATGGAAGATAGTCAGGGTTCTCTCTGGGAGACTGCTGAACTGATTTAGCCCACCACCTCTGTGTCACATCAAAGAGCAGGAAAGGTCTTTAATTTTCAGGTGTACTTTACTTCTAGAATTTATTTTTATTGTATCTTATTATTATTATTTTTTGATCTCTTAAGCTTTCCTCCAGGTTTCATTTCTTTTTGGTAATTTGTTTATTTTTATTAGAATTTCTTGATGATACAATGGCAAGAAGACGTCTCTTTCAAGTCATCAATAATGCCCCATTACATGTGATCTGTGAATTGGGCAAATTATTTAAGATGTTAATAATTTTATCTTTAAAGAGTTGTTATGAGAAGTAAATGAAATGTTTTACATGGAAGATTTTTATAAACTATGGAATATACAATTGTCATAATACTGTATTGTATAACAGGCAGACATTTTGATATTGGAAAGGATGCTACTTTGTTGGGGTCTATGGGAAGAAGGCAATTCCTTTTCTCCCTGTGACTGTGCAAGCTTTTGCTTTATAGTTGATTAAAATATTACACCGACCATTGGCAAAGTGCAAAAATAAGTCTAGATCACTGAATTCCCCATCACGTTGCTGTCAAAATGTGTTTGAAATATTAGAATGAATAATTAGCAATGAAATATTCTCTCCATTCTGTCACAACACACCAGAGCATGTACTTTTAAACATTCTTCACACACACACACACACACACACACACACACACACACACACACACACACAGCACACGCTAGAATGCATTTCATAACAGTCTTAAGCTTGGTATACTTTATTCTTATTCTGTGACTATAATGTTGGAGCCCACACACATTTTTTTTTTCTCACTGTTTTCCCTTCCTCTGCCTCCTCCCTTCTTTATCTTTCCATTTCTTTGACATAAAGTTTGACATGGTCTTGGCTTTTAGCCACTTTAAACTCTACTGCAATTACTATCATTATGAAAAATTACTTGCCCCCTAAGGACTATGTAATAGGCTATTAGGAAAAAAGATTTAAAAATATATTCTACATTGGTATTCCTTTGGCTATGCTCACAGCAAATTTCTTGTTGAAGATTTTTTAGAACAATTACATTTTGACCCTTTGACTTTGCTTTTCTTTTATAAAAATCAACCTAATAATGTAATACAAAATATTCTCATATCTAATAACTGAGTGGATAAAATTTAAGGATTTTTTGAAAAATGTTTTTTTTTTTTTTTTTTTTTTCTTTTCAGATACAGGTGCACAGCTTTGCCCACTGGCAGGATTTCTGTTCATCAGCGTCCTTCAGGGATGTCCCAGAGAGGGGCCGGGTGCCATCCTTGTCCACTTCTAAGCGGTCCCTATATGCATGGAACCATCAGCAAACCAGGCCCATGTTTTCTCTTCCTCTGTCAGCTGAACTACCCATGAGAGTATAAGTGCCGGCTGGGAGAAAGAAGGTGAGGTAGCAGAAGTGGGGACTCTGGGCATTTAGGCCACTTTATCACGTAGTTTATTTGTGGCTTCAGGATCTGACTGAATCTGATCTCATGTGTGTAACTTGTATCTGATAATGGAGTGTTGCCATGTCTGCCCAACTTTATGACTTAGTACATCAGACAACACCCAGCTCATAATGGGCCGCTCAGGCCACACAGTAACTTGATGGTTCATGGTTAAGCATTTAGTCCCAACTAAGGCCCAAGAGCAAGCCAAAAGTTGTTTTAAAAAAGGAGAGCCATTATTTACAGAAGATGGTAGGACTTTGCTCTAAAATCCTGAGTCTGCAATGTAATTCCCCTGTAGGATCCTGCCAAAGACGGCAAACTCCATCTCTATTTGCCAATGACACTTCAAGCACTATTGGATCTGCTAGGTCTGCTGAAGCCCCATCTCCGCATCTTTCATATGTGATGGTGACACCATTCTCTGCAATCTCTCAGGTATGAAGTACTGCTTCTTATATTATTCAAAATTTGTTTTGCTTTTGGCTCACTACTTTCCTAAGTTGGGAAAGTAGGTGAAACTATTTATTATAATAGTGTAATATTGGATACATGACACATGCTTATGTCAAAACTCACAGAACTTAACATCACAAAAAGCAAACTTGAATGTATGCAGATTTAGAAAAATAATTTAGGAGATTAGGAGTTCCCAGTATGGAGTACAGAATGTGACAAAGCACTCTAACTGTATTGCAAATGTAGAAAACAGTATCACTTAAGAGGTTGCAGGGGAAGTACGGCCTAAGTATTTTTGGAAATGAGTCAAGTGTGTAAGACTAAAGACAAAAGAAACTGTAAATGAGCAATGTTCTTAAGTTGATAAAGTCATTTCCCACGGGGTTACAGGTAAGTAATTCTGATACACTATACATGTATACTGGAATCAAACACTTAACTAAATGGATATTTCAAGCCAGGTTTTTTATTATGATTGTGAGAAGTTACAGATAAGCAAGTGTAGGAGGTTAGAATGATCTCTGTGGTCATGGATTAGAGCTGGAAATATAACAATAACCTTAAGTTTAATGTTATATAGATTGTCACATTTAGAAATATTTATAGATATGTCTATATACACAGATAAGTATAAACATATGTATTCCCTTCCGTCATTAGCTGAGAGAGGCTAAAAGCAACAGCACTCTAATAGCAATGAGCATATCTAGAGCCCAGATTTTTGTTTCTGTTGCTAGTAATTCTGAAGTGTATGGATTTATGATAATTTCTATTTTGCCTCTTATGTATGTGAAATGAACACCATGTTTTTATTTATAGATATTGATATGCATATTCTTTTTATTATTTTATTTTATATTAGTTTCATATACAGTACAATGGTTAGACATTTTTATAATTTATAAAGTAATCACCCCGATTACACTCATACCCATGTGGCACTACACAGAGATGCATATTCTTTTAGGAAGTGAATATAAGCTACTTAATTCAATGTTAAAAATTATGAAATTTTACTTGCCCTTAGTATAAATGCTCAATTATAAATCTAAGGTATGATGAAGATGACATTTCTTTTACTCCAACAGTAAGTTAGATGATGATGGTAATGATGATAATGATGCTTGAAAATGCTATAAGTTTCCTTTCCTCAGAGCCCCAAATATTCTTTTTTTCATACTTAAAAAATTTTATGACTGTGTGAATACTACCTTCACATCATTTGTTCTACTTTTTCTGCTCATGTAACCAAAAAGTTTAATTTGTAGGCCTCGTGTAGTTTTCCATTTATAGCTAACATGGAAATTCACTGAATTCTAGGCAAAATTGGATAGTCCTTGGCAAACTATAATATGCATGTGATTCACTTGGAAATCTTGTCAAATACAGGTTCTGTTCAGTAGTCTGTAGTTAGACCTGTGAATCTGCATTTCTAGAAAATTCCTAGGTGATGCCAAAGCTTCTAGTCCATTGGCCCACTTTGAATATCAAGAAATTAAGATTTCTCAACAAAGGAAATCCTCTGGACATTTTTTAATTTATTTTTAAGACCAACGCCTAACTCCCACCCAAGACCAACAAATCAGAATTTCTGAGTTCAAGTCTGGGCTTAAATAAAAGGTCGCCATTGATTAAAATGTTTAGATAAGCTTGAAAACCATAGTTGGAGCATATAAGTCATGAATAAAATATCTTTATGACATTGCTTAGAACTAAACTAATATGGGCAGCAGGACTTATGGTTACAGTTCTGTCAATGTGCTGGGAAGAATTGTAAAACAATTTGCTATTTTTGATCCTTGCTTAATTTTGAGTAGAAACTAACAGAATGACAATTGTACTAAATTATACTGACTTGTATGGCAGCTTTGTGATAATGGAGCTATTGATGAGGCCAACCATTAAATTCATTTTCTCTAAAGACTGAAACAAGGATTTGAACAGAATTTTCTAGAGGTGAAAAATGAATGTGTAAGCACATTTGTATTCATATGTTGAGTGAATTAATTCATTTTCTCTATATAATGGTTTTGAGATAACATGCACTCAAATGACTATAAGTAGAAATTATTTTAAGAGTAAAAGCATTTTGAGATTGTTTTGTAGATAATCGAAGAGGTATTTCAGAAATATACTCATTCCTATATAATGACCACTACTACTATCTACTTAGGAAGTATTTACTATATGCAAGTTATTATATATAATATGTATAGTATTATTTTCCCCATTATATAGGAGGAAGAAATTGAGGTTCAGAGAAATTAAATAACTTTTCCAAGTGTGCACATCTGGTATGTGGCAGAGGCAAATTTAACCCATTTATCTGACTCCAAAGTCCATGCATTTTCTGTCTCGTTCATCACACCTAGAGCTATTTGAAATGCTAATTAGTCAATGTGTTAGTTCATACTCAGAATGCTTATAGGACACACAGGAGATACTTAGAAATCCTATGAAGTAATATATATGCATATGTGCACTATTAATTTTTTTCAGTGATTAATTTGTAATAGAAATTATAAACCTAGTTATTAGGAATGCACACATTTCAGTCTAGGAATGCATGGAAGTGTGCCTTTAAATTAGTGACTATAAAAAATACGCACTTAGATCCTCATTATTTTCAGTAATACTAATTCCTAGTTTCCTATATGACCCTGAAACTTTGCTTTAAAAAGTTGTTTTAACCTATATAGACAGAACAGATCTTGTCTGTATAGCCACCATCAGATATGCTTACTGATTATATATATAAAACTAAATGTCATCTATGTTCATGTTAAAATATTTTAAAGGAAAACTATATATATAGTTTATTTAAACATGTTATATATACTTTTTAAGTTATGTTGGTTTTCTTAAAAATATACATATCTAACTCAAATATTAAAAACTATATATATACACATATATGTAAATATTTATTTTTCCTTTAATTATTTTATTATGGAAAAATTCAAACATATACAAAAGTAACATTAATAATATGATAAAACTCCATGTATACCACTTACCTAATTGCATTAATAATCTACTACTAAATTTTGTTTCATCTATAACCCTCTACCAATAACTACTTTTTAGTCTATAACTATACTCAACAAAGTATTTTAGAGAAAATCTCATTGTCTGAACTTATGCCTAAAACATAAGTTTTTAACATGATCATATTATCATTATTGAACCTAAATAATTTCATAATTTTTAAATATTGAATTTCTACTCAATGTTTAAATATCTCTAATTACATAATAATCTCCCTCCTTCCCCCTCTCATCTTCTCCCTTTTACTTTTAATTTGATTATATGAATTGGGATAAAAAAGTTAAGACATCATTAGATTGCTATATTTTTTAAGAGCCCTTTAATTTGTAATTACCCACCATCGCTTTTTTTTCTATGTCCTTTATTTGCTGTTAAATACATTGGGATATTATTTTTTATAAAGCTTCCTAAATCTTGGAATTTGATAATTTTATCCACACATTATTCCTACACATTTTCTTTTGTTCCCTGAATTTCCCATAAGTTGGTAATTAGATCTAAGTGTTAATCAAATTTAGGGGGAAAAATATTTTTGATGAGGCTACTTCATGAAGAGGAATATAATATCTATTTTTTTCATGGTTATAAAAACTCTTGATGATAATTGCCTAGATCTAATAATTAATTATGGGTTCTAAAATGATATTCTTTCATTTCTTATTTATTTGTTGGCTGGAATTCTTCTATGCATTACTTTTCATTATACATTCATTAGTAAACCTAAAGGACAGTTCACACAGAAAAGATAAATTATATTTACTAGTCTCCAAAATAATGAGTTGATTTCCCAGCACCGTTAAAATTACCTATAAGTATTTTTTTTTCAATTTCCCTTTTTAGAATCATTATAAACTCATGGAATTAAACATATTAGATTAGTTTCAATTAGTACAGCCTATATTATGAGACTATTTCATTTGACTCCTCATCTTAAATGGTTTTGTCAGGACCCTAACTGTCTTAATGCTTTCTTTGCTTTCACTCATCAAAAAATGTCTGAAGTCTATGGCCATGCCACCATAAACAAGTTTGATTCCGTCTGATATCGGAAGTTAAACAGGGTCGGGCCTGGTTAGTACTTAGATGGGAGACCACCTAGGAAGACCAGGTGCTGTAGGAATAAAAAATAAAAAATTAGGGATTGTAACCTGACATGGTTCTTGCAATCTGTGAAGTCAACCAAAGGTTGCCTCACCTAAAAATAAATAAATAAATAAATAAATAAATAAAGTCTGAGTTACATTGGCACATTGCTTTTAGGCCTTCCTAGGAAATAGATGTATCAAGTGTGTATATGTATTTTTAAAAAGTAAAATATGAGTTCATACTGATTTTTCTAAATCAAATTCAGTACTGTAGAGTTTTATGCCAGCGTTACAAATCTTGGCTCTCTTCTATCTTACAAGCTGAAGAACCCAGTTGTAAAGAACATTAATGTAAATTATCATTTGCTTTATTCCATATATTCACAAAATAGTCTCAGAATAAAAGTAAGTAGAAAGTATGACAATATTTACTGAAAGTAGTTTATAAAGTAAGATTTAAAACAATTTTGTTCCTAGGGTGTATCTTATTAGAGTTGTACAATCAAGTTATAGTATATTAATTTGAAGTAAATGGTCTTTGTGTAGTTACACCATCAATTGAATAAATAATTAATTTCTTTTGTTTTATTTATTTATAATTTTAGGAAATAAACTTTAAATTATATAAAATGCATGTTACCAAACTCAAGTTCGTAAATCAAAACATATTTTAACAAGTCTAACTTCTATTTCTATCCCTTATGCTAGATTTCATCTGTTTACCTTACATACACATTTGAATAAATAATGATTCCTCTTACATTCACCTTTTTGGGATTGTTCTAATAGTTACATAATAGCTTCAGTTCCACCTCTTCTCTTAGTAATAAAAGGTTCATTTCTATGAATAAGATTGAAATTAGCTACTAACCATGTCTTCCCCTTTACTCTCTATTTCCTCTTCATCTCATTTAAAAAATATACTTTTAATTGTAGTTGAATCACTAAGTTTATACTACTTTTTCTATACTCTCACCATTTTGTTCCATTTTTCAAAATTAAATAATCAGAGCATTAAAACATTGTAGTCTATACTGGCTTCCTATTATTCAGCATTTATCTTAGTTCTACAATAAAAAATAAATATGATCAACACCAGTCCATAAGTCAATGTTTCTCTAGCCTTGGCTGTAGGAAGCTCATTCTTTAGTAGAATCCTCAGAAATAGATTAACAAAGCATTCCTTGTATTCTTCTATATTGATAGAAGTGTGTCTTCAGTTTATACTTAAAGGTCTTAATTGGATAGAAATACTTTGCTTACTCTTTCATTCCTTGAATGATATAAGCACATTATTCTAATCATTTCAAAATAAAGTATTGCTATTGAAAAAAAACTCAAAAAAATTAAATTATTACTTATGACTTGGTTATTTTGGCTGGAAATTTAAAGTCCTTTTTCTTTTTTTTTACATTAAGTCCATTAATTTTACTAAAATTTTCTGGTTTTGCCATGCTGCTTTAAATTTTTCAGGTATGTAGTTTGTCCTTTCAATATATAAAATTTTCCATTCTTTGATAAAATTGCTTTAATCATACTTGCTTGTTCTTTTCCATTAATTTATTATTCTTAAAAATCTCCTGTTATATGTGTATTGGTTTTTCTTTGCCTAAATTCTCTAATACTTTATCTGAAATTCTCTTCTCTTTAATCTTTTTATTCGTTGCTTTTAAAGTTTGAAAATATCAACATTTCTATCTTCTACTCCTCCATTGAATTTATTTTCTTCTTTATTTATACTTCACTTTTTATGTAACTTTCTTTAATCTTTAATTTTTTCCTCAGATCCATAATCTCTCTTTTCAAATATTGCATAGATTTGCCTCAGTTTTCTTATGGTTATGTCTGTCTTTCATAGAGTTTTCCATTTTCTCAATTTCTTTTGACCAGTTTTGAAATATACATTAAAATTTTCATTAGTTTCTTGAACACTTCTTTCTAGTCTGCTTTTCTTTTGTGTAGAGATGCAATTATTTTTATTTTTTCTTTTCTTATAATAACACTTTGTAGGATTTAACTGTACTCATTTTTTTAGTGCTTGTATTTAGGTAAAAGGGTTTCCTTATAGTTTCAGAAGTCGGAGCAGATTAACGTTACGTTTTAGCTGTGGTACTCTAGAAATATCTCTTTTGTTATTGTGAAGTGATCAGGATATGGCCTCATACTTTTTGAGACTTTTTTTTCAATTTATCTGTTCATATAATGACACCAATCATGTCTTACAGCTGCTAATATTTGAAACACATCCATTTATCTATTGTGGCTCATGGGGATACCGTCTCGCCTTGCCTTATTTATTTGTTTGTTTGTTTATTTTTGTGAGCGTTGTATTTTAGTTCTGCTTTGCTTAATTATTTGGTATGTTTTATTGGAATAATTGCAGAAATTAAAAAGTGCAACTGCTACCACTACCATTTTTCTCTTGATGTGCTATGGCACATAGATTCTCATTGTTCTTCAATCATTTCTTAAAGAATTATTTTTAATTGTATGTTTTAAGGAACACTAGAGCTATTGAAAGTTTAATTGTTTTATATAAAAATGGTGAGGTTTGTAGCCAAATAAAATTTTAATGGAATAAAAAAAAATTGAATCAATTCCTCAATGGCAGAATATGTTTTACTCCATTCCCCCAAATTATTTAAACTTGGGCTCATTTTTTTTCTTCTGCAGCATTATTATGCATGAGTAAATGGGGTCTTAAAGCAATTTTTTCAGCTTTTCCAGTTGTGCTTGCCCCTCTTTAGCTCACAACCAAAAAAGATAGCCTGTCAGGCTGCTGATGCCTTGTCAGTGAAATGTTTCATGATCAAGTTTCTGTGTTAGTCAGCTGATCATATTATCATCAATCAATTTTATCTTGCTACTTTTTGCTTGCTAGGATTACTATAGATTCTATCTTGAGATGACAAAATATTTAAATCATGTTTTTATAAATAACAATCTTCTATCATTGCAAAATGATGTTTCTTGCCTTTGAGAGTGAGTGAAACATTAACAAGCAACAACATTTTTCTATTAAATCAAAAGTTTTTGTGAGAGAAACTATGACACTGTATTTAATTTAAAATACAACACGAAATAGTGATAAACATGGAAGTCTGCTTTTAGGTTTTTTTTTTAAATTAAATTTATTGGCGCAACATGCTTTTAGTTTTAGATGTGCATTGAAAGATGACAAAATAATGATAATTTGTAAAATTTATGCTTAACTTTATAATTATTTCAACATAACATTTTATGTGTGGGCCAAGTAAGGTATTTTTTCAAGTGGGCTAAAATGATAGGATTTTGTTAAGAAGGTTTATTAGAAATGTAGTTCATTTCTTCCTCCATCCATTTTTCCTCTTCCTTCCTCTCTTCTCTATGTGCCTTTCTCCAGTTAAATAATAGCATACCATACTGTTTGAAAAGTACATATAGTATGTAATAAGAGAAGGTATTGAAGTAGGACTGCCTAGGTTCAAATGAAAATACTGTCATTTATTAACTGTGTGATTTGGGGAAACGTTCTTAATCACTATATACCCCAATTTTGTAATCTGAAAATGAAACTCAAATAGTATCTACATCATTATGTTTTTGTTTGCACTTAGTACAATGTTCTTCACATGATCCTCGGGAGGACTAGGGCAGAGTACATGAAGTATAAGGATATCCTTTTATAATCATGAATTTATTCATTTATTCAACCAGGCATTTGTTAATTAATTTGTTACAAAAACATTTATTGAGCACCCCTAGTTATAAAGCACATGGCTAAGAATTTGGGATAAAATACTAAACAAGAAAGACATATTTTTATCCTAGGTGCTTAGCAATTTGATTTTCACATAGGGATGTTCTTTCTGAGAAACATGTGAAGGATACTCTGATTTCAGAGTTCACAAATCCTTTGTAAAAAAAAAAAATCACAAAAAAAGTAATAAATATAACAAAACAACTACCTTGGCTAGACTATGTGCTCTGTGCCAGTTTTACTAAGGTTTTCAATAGGATTATGTGGTTTTACCTTGATCATTAGTGTATCAGCCAGGTTTTTGGTTGCAGACAATAGAAAATTACTATGTTTAATTAAAAAAAAAAGAATTACTTTAAAAATTTGTGAAAGATGCTGGTAGAATCAAAAAGAGGTTTAGAGAGTAGGTTTGAGAAAATAAGCAAGGATATTTAGACATTAGGCAGCAAGAGTCAGTCAAGCTCATACATAGTTCTTGTGTCACTATATACGATGTGCTCACTATATATATAAAATATAAAATGGCTAATATTTTGAGATATCTATGAATAGTGTCATATTTCCCACTCCTTTTGCAACTTCGTTAAAACAAGTGTGACTTTTTTCTGTATATATAAAGAAGAGCAGAGTACTTTGTTATTTTAATTTTTAAACACATCAGTTACAACGAATTTATATTTTGTTATTCTATTTGATACTGTGAAGGAGATTGATATTACTGAAATAATGTATCCTTTGAGCAGTTGAAAACAAACTGAAATTTATAATTTTGTGAAGGTTGTGCCAATGGGAGACATTTTAAGCATTAAATTCACAACAAAATTGTTTTTGCTTTAAAGTGATCCTTAAAAGGTCTTCAGGGACAATCATGAATCTTTTAAACTCTTGGAATAATTAAGAAGGCTTTGTGTAAAGATCAAAAAGGAGGGCAAAAGTATTCATATGAGGCAAGAAGATCAATGGTCACTTGTCATCTCAGGCTTTTTAGGGCTTCTTAGGTGGAAATGTCTACTAAAGTTTGCCTTTCTCTAATCATTAACTGTTATTATCCTAAAGCAATGAAAACAGAATGGCTCAATTTTCAAAGCTCCAATTTAGTCACTGAATATAATGATTTAAAAAATAAGTAACAACCAAGTCTGGCATCATGATGCAAAAAACATTGATCAGTCATCAGGCCCAAGAGGGAATGAATCTCACAAATCTCTAGTGACAAAGAGTTTTATGGAAGTTTGCATCATTTAGTTCTAAAAGCAGAGGTACCTTCAAGGCAAAATGGCTCTTGCTACTTCTTAAAAAGTCTCAATTTTAGACCTCATCTATTTGACATAATCGTTTGGGGTTTTTGAGACTTAGAGTGAACTATGAAGCTCTTGTTTTTCTTGGTCTGGAAAATTTACTAAATAGACATCTTGTTCAGGTGTGAGTAATGAAGAGAGATTGGATTTTTTCTTGAGATAGACTGGCTTCTGAAGAAAAATAATGGTGTTATTCCCTGAGATGGAGGTGGTTGATATTGTTCTTGTCAGTGAAAGAATTGAAGTAAATACTAAGGACTAGTTCTTTTTGATGATTTTTTCATTATGAAATTGGAAGTCAGGCCTCTGATAGCATATGTCTTATTTTGCATTGAAAAGACTTTTTTTAAATTGGAAATTTGTTAGAGGTTTTTAAATTTTGTAGTAAATTTCATATATTTAAAAAATTTAATCTAAAACCAAAGGGGATATAAATATCTGTATATAATGAAAAGCATATATAACTGCATTAATTTGAACATAAAACATTGCGTTTAGAGTATCTCCTTAACTTTTTCCTATGCATACTTATTAAATTTTAGAAAAATTGGATACTGTTCTACTGTCGGCTACTTACTATATTGTTGATAATTTTTTTACTACATGGCTATTAACATAATAATTTTTAATGGCTGACTTATATGCTATAGTAAAGATGTACCATAATTTATACAACCAAGCCTTTATTGATGGATAGTTGGGTTGTCTCACATTTTCAATACTGTTGCTAGTTTAACATTATTAAAAGTTAACATCTCTAGATATAAATCTTGCATATTTTTCCAAGCTTTGTCTTAGCGTAAATTCATAGGTTTTGGATTGTATATTTTACCTTAGATAATACTGACAAATAATTATACCAAATATTAGTGTTATTATTTTTACTTGATTCCTTATCAATTTGATAGGTGAAAGATATTTAAAATTTTTAATTATTACTTTAATCTCTAGAAGTAAACATGAATTTTAATTTCTAGGTGAAAATATGACATATTTTAGTTAATATTTTCATTTCTGCATTTATGAATTGGCTATTTGTTTCCTTTGCTCATTTTTCTACTAAAGCATTCATCTTTTTCTTATTGAAACAAGAGTTTCTAATTTACTGAAGATATTATCACTTATTCAATTTTAGTTCACAAATATTTTCTTTTCTTCCCCATTTGTCTACCATCACCATCACGATAATCAGTTCATCCGCTCTACTGGAAAATTTCCATCAGCATATACACATGCTGTTATTACTATCACCTAAAACAAAAACTACATGCAAACAAACAACAAACCATTTTAATTCTACTTGTCTCTCCAGATATAACCATATTTCTAACACCATTTCTATCTTCTATAATTGGTCTCTTTATTTTATCTCCTCCTGTTCTTTCTTAAACATCCTCTTGATGTTTTTAAAGACCAATTTTGTACTCTTAATAGGAAATTCTCAGTCATTGCTTTATTGGATCTAATGGCAGTCTTTGATATACATTCAGTCCTGCTCTTCCTCTTGGAATGCTTTGTTTATTTATCCTCCTTTTTCTCTACTTCATCTGAGACTCTTTAGCTTGTCTTATCTCCAACTTTTAACACTTAGATTGCAACAAGATTCCATTATTGGGCCTTTCCCTTTACTGTAGTCATTCTCAGTGATGTTAAGGATTCTCTTGGAATTAATCACTTATTATCTGAAGTAGAATAAGCACTGACTTTTTTTTTTCTTTTCTTTGTTGTAATGCAAGTGTTTGACCTAAGTTTTGATTACAGAGGCATCTATTTCAAAGAAGTAACCACTTCAAAGCTTGCTCTCTGGAATAAAGGTATTATGGCCACATGATGAGATAAAAGAGCCAGACTGACTTCACCCACAGAGAGTTCTTTGTTTTAAAGAGCTTGGTTACTTTCAATAACTGAGGATTTGGGCTACTTGTTTGTTCTATCTTCCCCTGCTTTAAATTCCTACTCTTATATTTTAAATTCACCAGTAAAGTGAACCCACAAAACCTTAGGCCCCCCTCTCGACCCCAATTAAAGCAGAACCTCAGGCTTGTGCACTTTCTCTCTCTCTCTCTACCAGAGACCTCCCTCGCTGTGTGGTCCCAGATGTGTTGTGTAATTTCCAGGTCTTGTAACTAATAACCCTGTATCTTTTCAAAGTTTTCTGATGGTTATGCCTGAAAGGCAAGTTATAGTCATAATAAGAACCACGAGGGCCAGTCCAACCAAAACCTTGGTTATTGACAGGCTGAGACCAGTACAAAACACCTGAAGACTTTCAAATTTATATATTTCATGATCCTAAATAGTCTCCTGAAATTCAGACTCATATGTTAACTGCCTAATAGACATTTCTATTTGGATATTTCATGCGCATCTCAAATTTAACAGATTCAAAACTGAATTCTTGGTGTTTCCTCTCACACTTTTTCCTCTTGAAGTTTCCCATCTCAGGAAATGGTGACTTTATATTGCCAGTTCCTTAGGCTAGGAACTTTGAAATCAGCCTGGATGCTTTCTTTTTGCCATACTCTACTTATAATATATCACCATATCCTATGGACATGATTTTTTATTATTAATTTATGAAAGTTCTTTATGCATTAAATACTTATTTTATCCCAGTTACTTATTCCCATTTTTGCTTGTCTTTTTTTTATGATGTAGAATATTTAATTTTAATATGTTCAAATTTATTACTTTTAATGACTTCTGCTTTGAAGGGCTTATCTAAAAAAATATTTCCCCTTCACAGAGGTCATAAAGATATTATTTTATATTTTCTTATAATAGTTATAAAGTTTAATTTATATATTGATGTCCTAATAGAACTAGATCTATAATTTAGTTTTTAAATAGTTTTCAATATAGGAATTCAACAACCTATTAAAGTCAATTACCACATAAAGTACTTAGTAGTTTATCCCCCCCTTTTATTTTTTTGCCACTTTTAATGCTGTATTTGATATATAGAAGGTTTCCTTATATGTATAAGTTTCTTTGATCTGTTTGCCTCTGAGCTCATTTAAGACTTTTAAAGTTAATTAATACATGTTAGGCTGAATATGCTCTCTTGTTTTATTTTTCAAATTTTGCTTGGTTATTTTGAAATTTATTGTGTATAGGAATCAAATTGGAAAATTCCATGAAAAATGAGATTTTCTGTTTCATTAAATTTGCATATTAACTTGAGGTTTACTCAACATTTATAATAGTATGTCTTCTGATTCAGGAGTAGGGCATGTATTTTATTTATTCAAGTCTTCTCTGTTGCAGCATATGATAATCTATAACAATTGCATGTCTTATCTTAAATTTGTTCTTAGGTATCAGATTTTTATTGTGATGTAAAGTAAATCAGTTCTATTTTTAAATAATATTTGCATTTGGTTATTGCTATTCAATAACTACTGATTTTTATAGAATCTTTTTTGAAGTTTAACAAACATAAATAAAATGCCCACATTGTAAATGTAATGAATTTCCACAAAGTGAACACCACAGGACCCAAATCAAGAAATAGGCCATTTCAAGAATCTTCAAAGTCCTCTTCTATCTTCTTCCAATTACTATCTAATCCTCCCTCTAAATAACTACTAGGTTAATTACTATCCTATTAGTTTTGCCTAAATTTGGATTTTACACAATGGAATCATACAATATATATTCCTTGTATCTGCTTTTTTTTATTCAATCACATCATAGCCACATATTAAATAACCAGCATGGGTGTGTCTTTGTGAACTTTCTATTGTTCTCCTTTAGTCTAATTGTATAAATTTGTGCCCGTCCCGTGCTTTGTTATTTTTTATATCTTTACAGTAAGTGTTAAGATCAGGTAGAGTAAATTCTGAACTTTTTCTTATTCATCATTGTCTTGACCATTCTAGACACTTTACATGTTTATATAATTTTAATATTAGCGGATAAATATACAAAAATGTGATGAACTTTTCACTGGAATTGAATTAAACTTTCATGTCAAATCAAGTGCAAGTGAAATCTTTAAAATACTAAACTTTACATTTTGTGAACATAGAAGCACTCTCTGGTTTAATTTCTCTCATAAATGTTTTGTTATTTTTAGTATAACGATCTTGGATCACTTTTGTTGGATTTATTTCTAGGTATTTGATGTTTTTGATCTTATCATAAATGTCATTTTTATAGGGTATAAAATGTAATTAGTTTTACATATTGACATTTTGATTATATTATAAGAATGGGGGACTCATAGTTTTAACAATTTTGTTTTCTAAGATTTCATTAAAATGCCAAGTCTAATATATTTGGATTTTGAAAAACTGTCTAATATAAGCCTCAGAATTTCTGTATACCTAGAACTTGACAAATGCATATCATATATTAGGTAATACATAAATGACTATTGAACAGACAATAATTCTCTTCATAATGGTTATGTATAATATCATTGGTTAAATGCTTTTTGAAAATAAATCTGGGAGACTTACTACAACCATTTTATGTAATATTGTACTCAGTAAAATAGATGTTAATTGCTTACACATTACTCCTTCTTTCCTTTTTTCTTTACTGTGTGCTCACTTTTGGGGGGGGGTAACAATGTGCATAGACCTAAGTATTGGGTAGAGGTTCTGTTACAGCTAGAAAGGACCAAGTTTTTGACAAATGAAACCTACAATGAAATCTTATGTCCTATTGAAAAGGAGTCAGATATGTCTAGGCCATCCTTTACTCTTTCACTGTTCTTCTACCTTGATTTTAGACTTGGTGTCCCAAGGTAGATAGGAGTCATTGCAAAAATAAGCCAGTGAAGGTGAGGTGAGATGCAACATGCTTTTGGTTGATTAGGGAGGTAGAAATAGATTTGGCTACTATGTCATCACTGAGAAGTCAAAAAAAAGTCTCCAACTGCTATCTCTGGATTTCTTCATTATGAGAAAAAGAAACCAACTTTGTTCAACTTACTGTTATTCAGGTATCTATTACTTGAAGATGAATGAATTCTTAACTGATATTCTTAGTTTGTCACATTTTTAGATTATATTGAATGTGTTACAAATAAGTTGATCCATGATCCTAATAGAATCCAATAAAATAACATGGTAAACCCAATTTGAATGAAAATGTTGAAAGACGTAACAGTATAATTAAAATTAGAAGTTTAGATCTCATTTTAAAGATTTATTTAACAATATACACCATTCTCTAAAGCTAAATTTAAGTTTTCTTCCTCTAAAGTCTTTCCTAATTATTAAATCTTAATATTTTAAATCATTTAAATATTTCCAATAACAGTTATTAACTGTATTGCAGCTTGAAATAACATTATTACCTCTAGTTTCTTTTCTGTGTATGTGGTTTAATCACTTCTACAAATATATATATTATAATAAATAGGGAACACAAGTGCCACCTTTTCCCTTCTTGTTCTCAGGGCAGACATTCCAAAATGACCATGGCACTATTTCCCTCTAAACCCAGATACAGTCCTAAACTCCTTTTCAAAACAGATTACCAGGTGGTTACTACCAATTTATCAGAGTTGGAATGCTAGTTATAACCTAATATTCATAACTAAGCTAAAATATAAACTCAGTGATATCACAGATTATGTAAATTTTCTTTTTTCTCAGGTGTGTTTTTTTGTGTGTGCATGTATTCAGTTGCTTGTTGTTAGGTCATCGGCGATACAGCATTGCAAGGTCATCGCTACTTACAATATGGATGTTTTTGCAAAACCATGTATCTATCACAATGGCTAACATCATATGAAAGTACTGAAAATATGAACAAAGCTTATTTTATAATTGATTAATCTTGAAAAAAAGCATACTTTCTCAGGCCCTTTTACATGGAAATTTTCTGTTCAGCTAGTGATATTAGAATTCTTTTCTCTTTTTATTAAGTTAGCACATCAAAATCCTTTGTCAAAAGAATCACCGTACAATGCATGATAGCCCTAGATTTGAAATGGATGATATAGGAGTGAAGAAAAATTTTATGTATTACTAATCCATTTAAAGTTTGAAGTCAGACCAAGAGGAAGTATGTGTTTTGGTATAAAGAACATTATACATGAAGTCGGAAAAAGGTTTATGATAATGTTATTTTTTATTTTACAAAAGTATAAACCAAAGTTCAGAGATATTTTTTCCTTAAATTATATAACTTAAGCAAGATTTTGAATATTAACCCATTCTCTTTCTCTAAGATAAGTACTATTTCTCTAATTCATTACATTTGCAGTGTAATTTCATATGTATGTGTGTAAATACTATATACTTAGCCCAACTAGGTCCTTTTTTATTTCCTATACACTTTCTGCCCTTTCCCACTTTTATGCTTTTGTGCAAATTTTGTCTTCAGCGTGGAATGCTTTAACCTGTCCAAATCATATCATTATTCACATGAGTACATTTGTAGCTTTTCTATAAAGCTTTATGTAGGCCCCCTCAAAATGAATCTTTTGCCTATGTTTCAAGGTCATGTCCTGTACTATTATCTTAGTACACATTTGTGCACTTTTTCTACATTGGCTCATGTTTTTTGTATATTTCTTATTATTTTAAAGTAGATTCATATGCAATAAGCACTCAGATGCTCTCCTACTCTCTTATGTAGACCCCATACTATCAAGCATTACATCTCTCAAGTACTAGTGGCTCAATACATCATTTGGTGTATTTATCAATTGCTACCTAGCAAACTGCCTCATAAGTCAGCAGCTTAAGAGAATAAATATTTATTATCATATGGTTTCTGTGAATTAGAAATCTAAGAAAGGCATAGCTGAGGGGTTTGACTCCAGGTCTCAAGGATGTGGCTACAATTTTATCTGAAGGTTTGACTAGGGGAGGATCCACTTCCAAACTCCCCTCCTGGTTATTGACAGGCCTCAGTTTCTTTTCTGGCTGTTAGCCAAAGATTTCAATGCCTTGCTACAGTGGCCTCTTCTAAGGTTCCTTGTCATTGAAGCTGGCTTCTCTCAGAATGAATGATGAAGGAGAGAGAGAGAGAGAGAGAGAGAGAGAGAGAGAGAGAGAGAGAGAGAGAGAGAGAGAGAGAGAGAGAGAGAAACACTAATGGGAAGCCACATTCTTTTTATAATCAAATTTCAAAAAGTGATATATTATCACTTCTGTCACATGCTATTGGTCATGTTGATCAACTCTGAAGTACTGTGGGTGGGGATAACAGTACATCAGATCTGTACAAAAGTTTGAATACCAGGAGGAACAGCTCATAGGGGAACATGCTGAAGGCTGCTTACCTCTCAGAAATTGTGGTAAATTCAATTATAACTTGTTTTGGTCTTAGTGTACCACCTAAAACACATTATCTGTTCCTCCCACTATTCCTTTATATTAAGTATATTTGTGTCATAATAAGCCAATAGCCAAAATATGTAATATTATTAACAAATATATTTATTTAGAGAAAAATACAAATAAGATCTTTTCACATTTTCTTGTGACTGGATTCAATTAATGTTTGATGTACATGCATGCATTTGTGTGTGTGTGTGTGTGTGTGTGTGTGTGTGTGTGCCCTACAATCTAAGACATTGAATAGTGTCTATCATTTAAAATTTAGTTATACAAATTTCTACAGTAGTCATAAAATTTCAAAGATGATTCTTAATAATTATTAAGGATGTTTTCAAAGGGTAATAAGAATAGATTTATTATATACTAAGAAAAAACAAAAACAATCAAATCGTTTGCTCCTAATTGACATTATACATACTACTTCATTATTTCATATAAGGGATAGTTTTAATTTTTTTGTTTAAAATTATTTTTAAACAACTCCACAGTGCTTTTTTTATAAATCAGTTAAGTAGCTTTGTATTTAATGCAGGAAAAATACCTTAACTTTGGGGTCTTGCTCTGTGCATTAAATTACATTTGTAAATGCTTCACTGAACAGTATTTTTCAAATATAATCCACATATAGTAATCATGTTAAAAATATAATTTTTCATAGTTATGACCCATCTGCTCAATACTGATAAGAAGTTTAATAAAACAAACTGTAAAAATCAATGCTGTTAAATGTTTATTAATTATCTAACACAGTGCTTAGCTTACTGAGCACATTTAATACCCAATACATACTTCAAGGTATATATGGAAATTTTTACACTTAGGTTTAAAGATACATTTTAAGTTTCCATTCAGCTGTGTTCTTTTAATCCAAATTTATAAGCATTGCACTTATTCCATTTAATCTGATCTTTCATTGAGGATACAATTTCGCTGAAGGTAAGGCAGACAATTTATATCTGGGGGAAAAAATCTTAAAAGTACATTGTACATTAAAAACCACTGAAGCATAATGGACTATGCTGCACATGGACCAGATTTCAACATTTGCCAAAAATTATCAGTAAATTTAAGACTCATTCTAATTTTCTCAGCCATTATTTTAAACTCCAGTAGCACCAGGAACTGATTTAATCAGTCAGTAAGGCATAAAGCATTCAGGTCAAGCAGATCAGCACACAAATGTTTTCTGATTCCTTTCGTTTTCATCTCATGGAGGCCTTTTGTCACTAAGATTATCGGTGCTTGGGTTCTAAAATTATTTCTCCTTGCACACTATACTAATGTGTTTTAAAATGGTAAGAAAAGCAATAAAACTATCGAGGAACTAAAAATAAAACCACAAAGGTTAATTCATGTCTTCCAGCCGCCCTATTTTTTTTCATCCTTACTTTATAATCCTCATTCCATTTTCACTCCTGCGTCTGCATTTAACTTAATGCCTTAGCTTTGGGTTAGTAGGTGTGTTTGACCTTATTGCTTCTTTTTCTGTAATATTCTATCTAGCAATGAGTTTATAAATTGTGCTCTAAAATGCACTGGATAAAATCTTAGTCACACAATGCCTTTCCAAGTCATAATACCTAAAATTCTATAATTAGGGATTTACCTTTGAGTCTTGAAATGTGTGAGAAGTCAAAAAGTTTTGTCTGGACTTTTTTAATGTCCTTACCATCTCTGGTTTCCTGGCCAAATTTCATACAGCTGTTAGAAGAGCTTTCCTTAATGTGCACATTTGATCATTTCTTTCCATTTGGTGGCTTTTCCTTTGCCTGAAGGATAAATCAAAACTCTATAGTAACATCCACATGGTTTCATGTTTTTGCCCCAGTGCCTCTTGACAGGTTTGCCTCCTTGAATCCTACATTCTCCTCCCATTCATATGTAATCTCAATTATACCCCATTACGCATTCAGTATTCTTTACTCATTCATTCATACACACCACATCCATGTACCCTATATTACATTCCCGTCTATCCATGTACCCTCAATCATGCCTTCCACATTGCCTATCAATTGAACTTTTCACTATTTCCCATATTGTCTCAGAAACTTTCATGTTTTATTCTATACGCCTATAAAATCCTCAACCCAACCTTTCCTGTTTATTGCATTTTTACCAGCTTAAAATTCACCTCTTCTGTGATGGTTCCTGACAACTTCTGGCTTTTCTATTTGTTCACGACACAATATACCCACCCTTTCTGCCATTTTAACTCTTGATTGTGGGATACCTCAATGTATTATACATATCTATATTTCAACTCCTTTCCATTTCTAAAATAATTAAATTACATTCATTTCAACAAAGCTTAATATCTTGTGATGACTAAGTTAGAAAAAATGACTGAAAAATGTCTGCTACAGTACATTATCCTGTGTTTATTATTTGTTATTTACTAGCAGCTAGAAAAGGATTTAGAACAAGGTAAGTCATTGAGAGACAATTTAGGAATCTTCTTAGGAACACTTTTTGACTGGTAAAGAGGAAAAAGTCATCTTTGTTTTTAGCAGAACAAATTAGACAAAAAGACAAGAGGACTGAATTTAATGTACAAAGTAGAGTCTTCAGGCATCATGTTTTCAGGACTTGATCTAAATGTAATAAATTCTTGCCCAGAGGCTGCTTCCTTAGGATTCTTACATTCTAATGTTTCTGCTGTGAGACAGTCTCATTGGATCTTTCCAACCCCAAATAGGTCTTTTAGGGGCTTTGACTTTGGAGAAGCAGAGCAAGTTTCCAAGCTAATCTGAGATCTCTTAGGTGTACGTGTGTCCGCACACGTTGGGCACACATTGCTGAAGTTATTTGATGTTGGAGATTTATTGATGTTATTTGATTAAATCTTGGACATCTTACATATCAAGTAGACATTATCTAAAATTCATCTATTTTAACTAGGGGCTTGATTATCATGCTTCTTTTTGAAAGAAGAATATTACTGTAGAGTAAAATTAATTGTCTTTTCAAACCAGATTAATTTGGGGAGGATAGAAGATAGAGCAATATAAAATATGTAAAACAAAGTAATAGAATTACCATTTGAAGATTATAAAAGATTATTTTTAATAAAATATTAATTTTTAAAATAATTTATTTATAATCAAGTGAGCCAGAAACATAATGTATTCTTTCTTCAATATAATTACTATAAAGACTGCTTAAATTGCTAACAGGAGGCTAAATACTTGGGGCAATATACCACTGATGGATTACTAGGGGAAATGATAAATGAATCCCATTCTAAATACTGTCAATGAAATAAATCACTTATGCCATCAATTTCATTAATGCATTAACATTCCAGTCAACCAATATACCTCTTACTTGTCTTTTCCAGGGATACCTGTTCATTTTAGTTATACTTATCTTGAGCTTTATGGAACTGGAAAAGTATTATTAATTGTAGCTGCTCTACACAGGAAAGCCCTTTCGTAGGTATCATTTGTTGGGAATTAGCCTTTGTTTTCTGAGTACATAGTCAGTCATCACTAAGGTGATAAAAATATCATTTCTCTGCAAAATGGGCACAATTCCTGGAGAGTGTATGCCACAAGGGACAGTTCTTAGTTTTTGATAGGGTATTAAGAATATAGACATAGAAAAAGCTGGCTTATACAGAGATAAAAATAGTGAATGAGTTGTCATTGTATGAAAGCAAAATGGAGTACACTTTAAAATAGAAGTTCTCTCTATATACAACACCTAAAAATTGAAAGTTTTTAAACAGGATAATATACCATATAGTATTTATTTTGTATAAATTAACTAAGATACCAGATTCTAAAAATTAAGGTAAATTCAAATGGAGAGAGTTCTAGTATTTTTTGAAAAGAAATTTTATTGAAGGTTTTATGATCTAGAGCATCCATTTCCTACAAAACTGATAGTAATAGGAATGTTAAATAGTAAATAATGTATCAAATAAAATAGTTATTTTAAATAATCTTAATTTAATGTTGATTTCTAATCATACTCTTTCAACTTAGAAACACGATTTACTATAACAATTAGTTAAATTTTAAAGTTTACATAGATAATAAACCAGAGGATGTTCATATTTGGTATATATTATTCACTAACTTTATGTATACATGTATGTATTCATTCAATCATTTGATTATTTTTATATATATATTCAACACTTACTATGTACCAGGCACTGTGGTAGACCAACAATAAAACCATGCATAAGACAAGACATTGCTCTTTACATTCTAGCAGGGATGATAGTAACTGACAAATAAGCATATTCATATATACTCTATTTCATTAATTCTAAAATGTAGTTTTGAAATAGTTTAAAGTCCAAATGCCAATTTATTTCATAACCACTATTGACCAAAAAATGAAATATGGTTTTTATTGTCTGACAACATGGTAAGATTGAGAAAGCATCAACAACAAAACTTGCATCTTAAGGGTTGACAGCTTAAAAGAAAACCTGAGAAACAATAGTGGGGCATTCCTTTAAGAAATACTCCTCATCAATTCTTAATGGCACTGCAAATTATATTATATTGAAAAACTCAGTTGTTGACAATAGAGTTGAAGACAGTCAGAAATTGGATATTAAAATGAAGCAATTTTAGGTACAGCTGACCCTTGAACAAATGGGTTTGGACTGTGTTCGATTATTTACATATGGATTTTTAAAAATAAATGCTTATACTGTTTTTGATCTGTGGTTGGGAGTCTGTGAATGTGAAGGGCTGACTGTGTTCACTGCTCTGCACCATTTTATATATGAGACTTGAGCATACTCAGATTTGGTTGTCTTCAGGGATTCTAGAACCAATTCCAGAACCAAGTCCCTGCAGATACTTTGGGACAACTTAAGTTTCTGAGGAGTCAAAAATTATAGGCAGATTTCTGACCAGGTAGACAAAAACCCCTGTATTTATCGAAGATCAATTGTACTAGAGTGTTTTTTTTGTTTTATTTAGTTTTCTTTTTATAAGTCCAGGGAAATTTTTGTTATTATTTTGCATATGTATGTAATTAAAATGATTTCTCTTTTTGTTGACGTTCTTATGTCTGGAGGAAACATTTAGGTATAATGCCATACTGTACAAAAAGTATAATAAAAAATTTCAAGTAACTGGTTATGTTTTAAATCTAATCGATGCATTACTTATTCTTTTCTTGTAATCAATTGATGTAAGAGAATTCAAACTACTATAAGATTTGTTTTATGATAGAATTATTATTTTTTCAATTAGAATAAAGTCGCCATCATAAGTGAGTGGATAAAAAAACACATTACTTATACTGGAATTTAAAAAAAATCTATGTAAGAATTCTACTTGTTCTAGAATGAAAACATGACATTGGAGTAACATATTTGAGTAATTTGTGATGTACTGTCAAGTTCTGTTGCAGACAAGAATATTTGACTAGCAGAGAAGACATTGAGGAGTCTAAGTGAAATATAGATGACAAATATTTTTACCTTCAATATCACAAGAAGTATCACAATATTTTTGTTAAGATAATAATTTGGCTGAAAGAAAATCATATACTAATTACTCCAAAGTTCATACTTTTGAACACTTGTATGAGAAGTAACTTCTGTCTTTTACATGTATCCATTGAACATCAAAATAATTGAAAGTACATGTTCCTTTGATATCTTTGTTGGAATTATAAAGATAACATGCAATTAGAAATATATCTCTTTAACTTTCAAATATTACACTTATAAAAACTCTAGAACAAGTTTTTCTTTCTTTTTAAAACTACAAATTCACTTGGGAATCATTGTTATTCTCAAAGAAAATGCACATGTTCTGAGATCTAGCCAGCTAAATTGTCACGATACCAAATGAATTCTCTTAACAAGATTACAAAACTTACATAAAAAACTGATTACATAGTATAGAATTCAAAACTTACAACTAGGTAGAATATGAATTTTTGTAGTTGGCCTTTTACTGTGATTTCAGGATTAAAAATGAGATAATGACTGAAAATAAAGGGACCATGCAATTACGGAAGGCTCAGTCTTTTACAACAGGAATATTCAACTTATAAGTCACCAGTGCTGGAATAAAGACATATTGTAATGCTTTAGCCAAGAACAGAAATTATTTCAAATTCATTTTCCAGTATTTTTTTTTCGAGAAATTCTCAAATGACAATCACAAATTGTGAGACTATCTCTGTAACGACAATAAAAACAACAGATGTAGAAAGTCTAAAGGAATAAAGAATTTATATACCTTAAGGTAGCCTATTTTTTATGCAGAAATATTAAAAGGTATAGAGGTGGTAGGTAGTGTATTTTTGTGAGAATATTCTGTAAATATAGCCAAATGAAATAATGTGTATAAAATGCTTTATATAAAGTCTGGAACAAAGTAAATTATCTTAACTCCTAGATATAATAAATTATTATTATCATTATTATTAAAGTGACAGTTATTTGGAACTCTGTCCTATTCAGATTTTAACGGGAGGGGTTATCTAACTCTGATCATGCGTGTATCACACACATACACACATCCCTTTATATATATCTGTGTATATATATGAGAGCACAAAGAAATTAATAAATAAGGATCACTGAGAGAAATTCACTGGAAGACATTTTTGAAAATACTTGAAAATTTAGAATTTATATCAGAATTTTATAACAATATAATGAGCTTTCTTAAGAGATAACTTTTACATTCATACACAAAAAACATGTTCAGTCATAACCTAGAAAAACACTTGATAAGCATGCTGTAGAAATTCATATGTATCCAGTGCAATTGCATTAAATAGTCAAAGATCAATTTCTAACATGATTCTACAGCATATGACTGAAAAAAAAATGGATGACCTGCCCTGTACTCACATCTATTTCCCATTTCTTTTCATCCCCTCTTATAACTTCTAACAGTACGGAGATGATTGAGACAATGTACTGCTTTTGCCAACTACCAATCTGGGAGTGAAATGGGAAGTAAGCATAAAGAAAGCAAATGATTGTCCTCATTCCTACACTGATGGTTTTTGTTCATCTTCTTGTGTTCACAGCTTGTATACTCTTTGGGTGAGAAGGCTAGTTCAGGATTCTTGTTTATGTAATAGGTACTCAAAATGTGGGTGACAATGACAATTTAAGAAAATTTAGTATCATGGATTATTCAAGGATAAACAATAGATTAAGTTTTAGGATACTAACTTCAAGCATTTATTTCATTCATTACTGGCTGTGCAACTTTAGAAAAGTGGCTTCTGCGCTCCAGGTCTCCGTTTTCTTAAATGACATTGAAGGAATTGTCTTAGATATGCTCTAAATTTCTTTAAATTTCTAATATTATATGAACCTATAGTAAATTTCAAATTTTATCAATAATTTATATTACTTAAAATAAATGAAAAACAAAAATATTAACTATCTGACTTAATTTTTACCTATACATGATCAGTTTAATGACATAGTAATTTAGCTTTATTTTCAATGTAGGTTTTCAATGTGGTCTAACATAATAGTTATATTCCCATGTATGTCTTCTATCTTTTTAATGTTAAGAATATAAATACAATTTAATATGCTCATAGAAATTATGAAATAAACCATGAAATAGCAATTATACTTATATACAATAAAAGATAATAGGTATTCACCTGATGCTTTATTTCTGTACAATCTTATTAATTTTGCTCTTCTAGAAATAAAATAAAATATTCATATATTATGATGGAACAAATTGTTTCTCATTTCTTTTGTCTCCTCTAAATGTTATCTTTTTATAACTTTAACTATTTTTACCACCTTGATTTGCTAAACCAATTCAGGATATTCTTTCTCTTTCAGAGCAATAAATGATTCTATGATTATGGTAGAAAATTAAGAAAACATACAACTCTAAAAATAAATACTAATGGCAGTTTAAGGGTAATCTATCAAGAAGGGTCTGTTGACAGTTGGATTTTTTTCATTGGATCATATTATATCAGGACAGCATGTTAAACAAATGTACTCTGTCTTGCTGTTTGCAGATAGAATGTAGGGGGCAAGAGTAGAAGCAGGGAGATTAGTTACACGGCTATTAGGTGTTAAAGTAGAGAAAATACATGACTTGAATTAGGATGATAGCAGTAACAGTGGAAATAAATGGTTAAATAAGAGATGTATTTTGAAGATAAATCCAAGAGGATTTGATAATGGAATGGATGTGGGTTATAAAATAAAAGAAGGGAAATAAGAATTTTTAACTCAAGCAAATGGATGAATGGTGGAGCTATTTCCTGAGATGCAAAACACTAGGAAGGAGATAAATAGACTTTTGCTTTGGGCACGAAAAGTTTGAAATGCTTAATAAACATCTAAGTAAAGATGGTGTTGTTAGTTGAATAAATGCTTGGATTGCAGGGGACATGTTCAGGATGGAGATATAATTTTGGCAATCTTTCATGAATAGATATATTTATAGCGTGAAAAACATGTGGTCAACAAAGAGTGAGTTTTGATAGAGAAACAAAGAGGTATGAAGACTAAGTTCTGATACTCTTCAGCATTTGGAGGGAAAGAATCCAACAGTGAACCCTAAGAGGAGCACATTGTAATGTAGGAGAAGAACCATAGGGTGTGTGTGGTCTTCCAGAGGCCAACTGAAGAAAGTCTTCAAGATGAGACCGAAGCTGTGGCAAATAATGCTGAAAAGCCAAGTTATATTTTTCTATCTCATGTTTTTAAAACATAATTCTTAATGTTAAAATTTCTCATTTATCTGCACCCTAGTTTACTAAAGCTGAGTATTAGCTTCTATTTATTACTGTTGCTTTTACAAATAACATTACAATAGCCTACATATTATTTTTGAATGAAGAGATGAATTTCTCAGTAGATAAAATATAACATAAAATTTGTTAGAAACACAAGCAAAAGAGGGAAGATTAAAAAGCAGAAAAAGGATGATGATAAATAAATATACCTCTTCATGTCTCTAAGCATTATTTTAAATGCATCACACAAATTTTGATATATTCTGTTTTTATTTTGGTTTAATTTGAATGAGCATTTAATTTCTTTTGTGGGGTCTTTGACCTTGAACTTATTTAGTAAATACTGGTTAATTTAAAATACTTGAAGAATTTTCCACAAACTTCTAAATTCATTTCTAATTTACTTGTATTTATTATGGTCATAGCACATACTCTATATAATATAAAATCTTGAAATTATTGAAACATGTGCATTTGAAATAATTTACATATTGTAGTTCTTGGGTATGGTGTTCTTTACATGTTAAAATTGTTTAATGATGTATTTAAATAACGTAATTTTAGTTGACTGATTATTTTTGTTTATTCTATCAATTTAAGAGAAAAATCATAGAAATAATTTAAAATTTGTCTCTTGTAAACACTATTTGACTTATTTTAAAATCTAGTACAAATTTCCTTTCTTTTATTTGAACTATTTAGTTTATTTACAATTATTGTAATTATTGATATTTTGGGTCTAATGTCTTGCTAGTTGTTTATTTTTTGTTCCATTTTTTTCCTTCTATGATTTTCGGACTTAATATTTTTGGTGATGTATTTATTCTCTAATAGTTTTGGTTATGACAATTAATTCATTTTTATTTTAATATTTTCCTAGGGATTACAATATATATCTTTAACATCACTCTCAACCTTGAAATAAAGTCAAACCAATATAGAATGTAATCATTTTACAACAGTATAATTCTATTTATTACTCTCCATCTTGTATGCTATTTTTATTATATATTTGTAAACTCCACATTGCATTATTATTACTGCTTAAGTGTTCACTTTTCTTTAATGAAGTTAATAAAAGCAAACAGATTATTAAAAACCACATTAGCTATTTCCTGTGTTCTTTATTTCCTATGTAGACCAAGTTTCTATGAGTATTTCATTCAAGTCTGAAGAACTTCCTTTAAAATGCCTCATAAAAATACAGTTCTGATAATGGCAACATTTTTAGCTTATGTTCCCAGAGTAATTTCTTAATAAGTACTGCTCTTTATTATTTGGGATAAGAGTTCACTCAGGTCCCTCTTCTTCATAATTGTGCTGTGGAAGAATGGTAGAATTAAACCACTCTCTTTGTATAGTATGGAGAAAGAGAATGACTTTGCTAAACTCTATTACACGTAATACTGTAATTTGTTTGTTAAAGATTATTTTGTTCTCTTTCTCTTTTGTTAAATAACAGTAATTTAAAAGAAGATATACAAAGCATGGAAAGTAAAAAAAATTGATTACATACTATACGAAGGAAGTATGCTAGACATTTAAGAAATATAATCATGTTGACTCTGAAGCTTTCATTATACATACTATTCTTTCCTAGTATTAGTACTGTTATATCACATTTTATGTAATGAATATTCATTTTGTGGTTATTTTGTTATTCAGCTATGAATAGAGGGAAATATATTTCACATTCTTTCAAATTAAATTTTTATATTATTTTTATATTATTTTTATAAAAGAAATTTAATTTTTCAGAGAAAAAATTATTGCATTTGTAATATGTAAATGAAAAATTCTACAAAATTACTTTTATTAATAAAAATCTAAGTATTTATTTCTTAGAATCTAGTAATGAATTCTTCACCTACTTGAAGCACATATTTATTAAACCTGTCAAATAAGGAGTGCTATTAAAAGATATAGCATTAGCTGACTCACGAAGGCTAATGGTTCAATTTCTATAGCTCTTGTTTAGTTATTGTGTTGTAAAATATAGAATCACAAAAATAAACATTTATTTGTAGCCATAATAACTGCCAGTTCTACCATGGATTCTAATCGAGTATATAATTAACTAAAATAACAAGTTAACAAATATGTATTTACAGTACAATTTTGCTAGGTGGAAGCTCTTAAATTACAGAATCCCATGCTGTTGCAAATAGTGTTAATTTTAAATATCTCTTGGTATTTTTAACTATTATTTAGGAAAAGAAGTAAAAATGTAAAAGCATTAATGCATTAAAAATATTTTACTTTATATCAAAATAGATTTATGTATCTTCCACTGAAAAGGTAGACTTTTAATTCTCAATAATTTTTCCCTTTCAATCCCAAGGAATTTGCTTCAGAAAATGAGATTGCAATAATGTATCTTGCGATTTCATATATTTATTCATTTACTAAAAATTCCTATTTGTTAAAACATTTTATTAATTTAATTTAGTCATGGTGGTTATTGCCATTCTGGCAGTGAGTATCCTCTAGAATGAGGATAAAAAGTATTTGAGAAGTAATGTGCTATCTCTTGGGAATAAAATGTTTCTTAGGATCCAAAGAATTAATATTATTGCCTATATTTTAGGCTTTGGATGATACGTAATCTTTGAAATACAATGGACACTAATTTTTCAGAATAATTCTTACATCACTTTATATTATAGTGAGGTACAATATAATGTGCTTTTTTTGCAAGATAAGGAAAGTAACTTGCAGAGTAACACATATACATGGCATGATTTAGGTAAAATTTTTAAAGAACAATTAGCATGAAATACATTGAAATGGTTAACCTAACCATTAGGAAAGTTAAAAAGGATAAAAACAAACCATTGGGGCTAGAATGGTAATGACAAATTTTTAACTTTATTTTTTTATTATATAGAAGTTTTTTTTCACTTGCTACATTGAGCATGTGTAAAATATGGTATGTAAAATTAAAAGAAAATTTAATACAGTAAAATGGTATACATTTTGGTATAAGATAAAGCCGGATTCAAATTTGATCCCCATTGCTCAATAGACATAAACCAAGTACATCTCTGTTAGACAAATCCATCTTTGATAACAGCTGTACAATTTTCCTTTGTAAGAATGTATATCACAGATATTTAGTCCATTCCCTTAACTATGGGTATGTATATTATATATTTAGTTTTGTCATTATAAGTCAACGTCCCGGTGACTATTTTGTAATGGTCAATTTGTACTTCTTAATCCCTCCACCTTTTTCACCCAATCCCCCAAAGGTTCTTAACTGAGCAACTGGAAGAGTGGACTTGCAAAAACTGAAACGAGGAAGACTGAATGGTAAAGTTTTATGTATGAAATAGAGAGGAATAAGAGGTTCAAGTTCAGGCATTGCTGAAATAAAGATGTCTTTTAGACTGGTTTTTCACTAAGGTTAATCCATGTTGAGACAAGTGGCAGAATTTCCTTCTTTTATATGGATAAAATTATTAGATAGATAGATAGATAGATAGATAGATAGATAGATAGATAGATAGATAGATACGCATTTTTTATCTGTTGACTGATACATATCTTAATTTTCAACTATTTTATATTTTCCTAATTAAAAGCTCAATTACACTGTGATCAAAGAACACACTATCAATTCAATTCTGAATTCCTTACAGTTGCAAATCAAAAATATTCTGCAGTTCTTGTTTGAAATAACATGACAATTAGTGAACACGCACATGATACATGCACACACTGTAAAACCACCAGTTTCCTAAACATGTTGTTTAGGTCTTCTAATCAATTATAACTGATTCATGGCTTCTTGTTTTATCACTTAAAGAGAAAATTTTATTAAAACTTTTCAATAGAATTAGAGTTGTCTACTCCTATTTTTAGTTCTGTAATCTTTTGCTTTCACATGTAATAAACCAATCGTTTTATGTTGCAAACAAAATTAGAATTGTTATATATTTTGCTAAATCTTTCATCATTATGAAATACCTCCTCTTTCTCTAGGAATGCTTTTAGCCCTAATGTCTCAAATTATTACTGTTATACCAGTTCTAATTTAATTGGTTTTAAATGGCATAACTTTTTCATTTTTTACTTTTATCTTTCCTGTATCTTATGTTGTAAACAGTAAACAAAACTGTGATATTTTAAATCAAGTATAGCACCCTTTGTTTTTAATTAGAGTTTTATCCATTCATCTTTAATATAATTACCAATATAACTGAATTAAATTTATTATGCTAAGGTCTATTTTTAATCTTTGTTATAGATTTCTTTGTTCACTCATTTTCTACTTTAAAAATTGTGTATTTAACCTATAAATTATCATGTGAATCTTGATTTACCATAGTCTAATGCTAATTGGATCCTCTTCTTCTTACAAGGACCTTCGATTCATGTTTATTGCCTCGTTATTTATCTGCTACCGTTATGTTTGTTAATATACATAAATACCACTGGGTGATTCTATATTTTCCATTTTCTTGCTCTTCTTGCAAAGTGCTATTTGTGTTCATTTCTTACTATTTTTGTAGAATTCTCTTTAGATTTTCCCATTATTGTAGATTTTCTAGAGATGTATTTTCTGTTTTCATGTCTGAAAATACATTTGTTTCACTTTTATGCTTAGTGAATAATCTGCATTGGACATAGAATTCTAATTTAACAAGTACTTCAGCACTTTAAAGATGTCATTTTGTTATCTTCTAGTCTCTACAGAATTGGTGAATAAACTCTCAGTTTTACTGTATTCCTTTTAAAGGCAAACGATCTTTGATTCTGTGGCTGCCTGTAAGATATTCTGCTTTAGTTCTTTGGTTTTCAGAGGTAGCACTATAATATAATTTATTTCAACTGCATTCCTGTTTAAAAACAAAAACAAAAACAAAAACAAAAAAACTGACTTTTTAAGGATTTTTCCAAATTTGTGGCTGATATTACTCACCACTTTTGCAAAGTTCTCAGTAGCCATCTCTTTAATGCTGAGGCTGCCCCATCCTCACCTTTCTCTCCTTTGGGGAGTTTAGCATGTGTGTTATATATTTTCACTTCTTTATTCCTATGTCATTTCTTTTCTTTTCTTTATATTCTGTTTGTCTCTCTACATTTCAGTCTGAATATATTCTTCTTTTGGGATATGTGTCAGACTATCCACTGATTTCCTCATTTTAATTACTGTTACTCTTAATTCTAGATTTTCTATTTCATTCTTTTCCAAGTATATATATTTCTGCTACCAAAGACCTTTTTTTTTAATCTCGAAAACTTTAGATAAATTATTTTATATTGTGTTAACCTGTGTCTAATGACTCTAATATAGGCAACCTGTGAATCTCTTTTGTTTGTTGTTGCCCTCATCCATGTAATTTTGTCTTTCTATGTCACTGATTATTTATAATTTTGTGCTGCATATTATAGTTTTAAAATTTGAAATAATATGGCTCAGGATGTCATCTTAATACACAAAAGTTTTATGTTTACTTCTCTCATGTATCTGGACCACTAACAATCTGAGGACATCTTCATCTAATTTCAGGTATTAAGATAGTTTGGAATTGGGCTACAGTTCTTGAGAGCCAGTTTACTTCTTGTTTTGCCTTTTTTTCTAACAGTGTAGCTCTAGTGGTTCCCAAACAATTCAACTTCCCAGCTACTTCCACTGCCAACCCCTCACTTAAGCGGCCATGTTCTCCCATCTTTGCTATTAGCATAAGGAGGATATCAATTGATACAGTCAGAATCTCTAAAATTAGCAAACACCCAAAGGTTGAAAAAGTTCCGAATAATGATCCCTTGTCTCTGGATTTCTTTCTTCTCCTAGATCTTGGCCTGGTAATTGTTTATTTCTGAGCTGTCTTGAACTTTTAGGCAGAATTTCAGAATTTTTTCCTCCAGTTTTCTAATTTTGTTAAGAAAGGAGGGTTAATCTGAGTTATCTAATCTGCAATTACTAAAATCATAAATCTTTATTGATTTTGAATTAGGAAAAGTATTTACATAAAGAAGAAATAATGCAGTTTCTAAATGATCTTAACACTTTGAGAATATTTTAAGGCAACAATCAGTCTGGGGTCCAGACTTCTTAAGTTATAGATGCTTTAGCAATTACACCATTTTTATTTCATTCTACTATGTAAGTGTTTAATGTGGGATATCTATCACTGTAAATATGGAAAAATTGTCAGAGCTTTTCTGCTTCCTTTTCTTGACCAAGTACTTGTGTCAATTATGACCCGTGTTTAAATTTTACTTTTAATACCATTATCAAACCCTTTTACTATAAAGCCTCCTTCACATAGTGAATTTTTTTTAAAAAAAGAATTTTTATAACAAAAGAGAAGAAATAAAGTAATGACTAGTACAATTCCATTAAGAACACTTAAGTAGACTACATTTGGGTATTATATATAGTCTCACTATTTAAGTTCGGTTTATTTGCAGTTGATAGTAATTCTCATTTGTCATAATATGGTATATTGTAGAAATTTTCTGTATAGTTTTCTTGTTTTTCTTTCTAAAGTTAAGCCTTATTACTAACATTACTATGAAACCACTTTAAAATCTAGATAGATTTAGAATTTTTTAATCTTTTTAATTTCATCTATTTCAGAAAATCTATTTTCCAGAGAAATTTAAATACCAGTTTCAATAATTTAAAAATATGTTTAAAGTAGTTGCTGATTTAATTACCATAATAACCTTCACCAATATTCGCTTAGGTATCATTAGGGAAAGCAAGTGTAGTATCATTGGTTAACTACCATTATAGTTTTTCTTGGGAAAATCTCCAAGTTTCATGAGTTTTCTTTAGAGAAACTATCTGTATTTTGAATTTCATCATTTTAATGTTATCATCACTGAACTAGTCATATTTCTTTACTATTTGCTCTTAGAATTTATTATCAGACTTTTAAAAAGTTTACTTTATCTTAAAATAAACATTGCTAAAATTTGGTCATATGTTAGGAGAAAATTTCTATATATTTTTTAAGCAAAGGACTCCTATGTATCTAATATGATTTTATTTTTGTTTACTATATATTTTTTAAAGAAACAATTGTGGATATAAATATATGAAATTTAATATTATAAGAAATAATGGAAGTTTTTGCCCTTTATTATTTAATTTAAAACTAAGCATGTGCTTTTTGAATTATTTTGCTTCCATGGATGCATTCATTATCACTAGATCATGACAGAAGTATCTTGGAAGCGAAGGTCTCTGGCCATTGAAAGTACATTCTTTATGTGAGGCATGATACTAGTTGCTGAGGGTAAATGATTAATGCCACAGACTTCTCCCTCAAAGACATTTTTGGGAGAGAGACAGAAATAAATAATGATGGTGCAATAGGATAATTACTATAATAGTGCTTTGATTGTAAAAGAACATCACAAGACAAGAGTAGAAATAAGGATAGATTTTGAAATCTATTCAAAGATACTTAAATCTTAACTAAGAGGTATTGGAGCTGAATCTTGGAAATAATAATCATTACCTTTGTTATTACTTATTTGTGACAGACATTTTTAAAAAGTACTTTATCTATATACATATATAGACATAATATTTTAAATATTTACAAACATTAGAGTAGGCATTATAATTATTATACTTTTATTAGTGAGTAGATGTGTCTTAGAGAAATTAAATTGCTTGGCAAAGATTGCCAAACAGTCTAAGTTTAGAACTTGTATATCTAACACTATGTTTTGCTGTCTCCCACTATGGCACATTTAAAAAAAAAAAAATGGAAAGAGGCTTTAGTTGGTAAATACATTTTCAACACAAACAATACTATTGGAATAGAGAAAAAAGGACAAGATGTAAGAGATATTTTACTTTATAGTGACTCAGATAATGAAAGGGAGAGAAGGAAAGTATAATTTTAGCTTGGAAAACTTGCAGTTGCTGAAGAATATACCACTGACTTTGTGGAGGATGATGACTTAGTATTCCGAGATATTCATATCAAGTTTAGGTTTATATTGATTTTTTCTTAACTTTTAAAAATTCTTTGTGGTATTAATTGATTAGAATATCAAAGATATACTGAACTTATGTTAAACATTATAGCCTGGTCTTAGATATGTTTTACTTTTATAAAGGAGTCTGAGTCTGTAGTAGGGGCATAGTGATACTGGGAGTACAAAGTTGGAGGAGAGGAATTAGGAGATGGTAATGGGTGATCTGTAGAAAAATAGGTCCAGGACCAGATAGCTGTCTGTAGTGGCCTGAATGCCTACAGTTTTTAACAATCTGTAAGTAAAAATCAAATCAGATTGACAAACAGGACTATCAGAAACTGTGACTCTTAAGACTATAGGTGAACTTAATAACAGAGGCTGAAGAGTAAGATGGTTCTATATAGATCCAAATTCTTAATTCCTTGAAATAGAGCTATAAGGGATCCTCAATTTCCTTCTTAAACCTTCAAATTATAAATGACCTATATGGTCTTAATGAGTGTTTGTGTTCTTAGGCTAAATTTAGCATGTTTCAACCAATTTGTTCTTAATCTGTTTGATGTTATTTAAAAAGGAGATAAATAAAAATTTACTCTCAAAGATACAACTCTGTTTTAAAGAGGAGATTGCTAGATTAATCAATAGTTCATTAACCTCTACTACCCATGCAGCTTTTTCTTTCCAAGAAAAAATATTTTAAGCATACTATGGCCTATGACTTCAAATGTCTTTGACTAATTGGATGACTTAGCCTTATGATAACTATGAGACAGATGCCTTTCTCATATAGCAATTGTCAAAAGTCATCTGTATGCCTTGAAGGGAAAAAGAGAGAAAATGTACCAAATGTCTGAATCTAAAATGGCAGCAACTAATACATACGTTTATGCTATACTTCTAAGAGAATATAGTATTCAACATTAACGTGGTGGACTCCTGCAATATTTTTTGTCTTATCCACCATCATTGCAAACCTACCAATGTAGGTGGCATACAGATTTAAACTGAGAAAGGTGTATGATTTAAAATAACCGTAGCATTGTTATAAACAATACATTGTGCTTTTCCAGTAAATAATAGTAACAATGGCCAATTTGATATAAAGAAACCATAATTAGTAGAAAGAAAACTCCTGAGAAGCAGTGTCAAAGTCTGTATATCTCTACTAAAGCAGAAATATCTGTCCAACTATGCAAGGGGGTTACTTTTCCTCAGACATTTTAAGAAGTTGCAACTTTATTACTCCTATATTGTCATTAATAATTCTGGGGAAAAAATCAGAAATAATGTTTAGCCCACCCAATTCTGTTTTAGTTTCTTTGAATAATGACTGTGAAGTAAAAAGTAATGTTTATGGGCACACAGCTCAAAGTCTTATACACATTTCCACATATATAAAATAATTATCAGCAGTAATGGCACCTTGAAATAGATAGAGAAAACAATGTTTAAACAATAATTGATGACTAAATATAAACTTTCTGAAGAAAAATAGAAAACAAAGTGGTAGCAGTCATAGGAATAGGACAATTGAACACATAGAGACTACAATTACAGTGTTATATCTCATGCTATCTCAGTATATTTCTCCACATAAAAATGTGTGTGCGTTTGTTTATTGCATCTAATGTGTTTAGTGCTCTTTCATATTACCAATTATAATATCACAAGTTCACTATAGACAAGAAATCTGTGTGTTATTTCAGGATGGTAGAACTGATTGATTCAATAGGCTGTGCTATTTGAGATTCCGCAGCTTTACAGTCCTTGATTGACTCTTTTGCATAAACTTTTTTCATTTTCTTTAACTATTCTGAGCAACCATTCATCTTTAAGATGCCCTGTTAAGCAAACTACAAATATGTGTTTGTATGTAATGTTATTTAAAAATTACTATAAAAAGCAAGTCATAGTTAAGTAATTTTAAAGTTGTGATAAAATTGAACAATAGCCATTTGTTCTCAAACTGAAGCCAGCATCATTCTCAACTCATGGTCTGCTGAGGTGAACAAAAATAATGTTGTACAAGTGAACTGAGCTATGCCAGGTCTAATGCGAATTTCTAGGTTTTAAAATTACATTACATATCTGGGTCTATACATGTCTTGGATATTTTAAAAGATTGTTTATTTTATATATGGGCATAATTTCATCATGACCCCATATAAACAACGACACACATTTATAAATTCTGTCCCTCGGTTTAGGTAAAAATGCTTTTAACATTTTCAATATTGCTATTATTTGTGTAACTTTTAAAGACAATTACTTAAGTGGAGAGTTAAACTAAACTGCATTAATCATAATAAATTCTGTGTAATAGTAGCACCGATAACAATGAAAATATTCTTCTTTACCCCCAGCTCCCAACATTATTACCGCCTGTGCAATAATGAGAGGCAGCCCTACTTGGTATTATCAGCTCTTTGTCAGATAGAATACTTCATGTGCTTATCTAGCTAGAATGGTGAAGATTAGGATGTTGTTGTATAGAAACTGCACCATTAGAATCTATTTTAAAGTAAAGGATCACATTAAATTTTTCAATTTAATGAATTATGTAAAAGATCTGTACACTAAAACTATAAGACATTGATGAAAGAAATTGAAAAAGATATAAATAAATGGAAAAATATTCCACGTTCATGGATTAAAGAATCAAATTGTTAAAATGTCCATATGACTTAAAATGATCTACAGATTTAATGAAATCCATCAAAATTCCAATGACTTTTTTTTACAGAAATAAGAAAAACATCTTAAAATTTGTATAGAACTACAGAAGATCATGGGAAGCCAAAATTATCTTGATAAAGAAAAAAAGCTAGAGGCATCACACTACCTGATTTCAAATTCTATTGCAAAGCTATAGTTATTAAAACTGTATGGTATTGACATAGAAACAGATACATAGATCAATAGAACAGAATATAGAGAAAGAAATAAACCCATGCATGTATGGTCAATCAATGTCAGCAAAGAACACAGATATACAATGGGGGAATGAACAGTTTCTTCAGTAAATGGGATGGGAAAACTAGATAGCCACATGCAAAACATTGAAACTAAACCCTTACACATACACAAAATCAATTCGAAATGGATTAAAGACTTAAACATAAGACATGAAAACAGAAAACTCCTGAAAGGAAAAAAATAGAGTAAGCTCTTTCACATTGTTTTTGGAACTGCTTTTTTTTTTAATTTGACACTGAAAAAAAAAGGTAACAAATGTACGAATAAGTGAAACTATATCAAATTTTAAAAACTCTTCACAGAAAAGGAAATTATCAACAATATAAAAGGCAACTTATGGAATAGGAGTAAATATTTGCAAGCCCCATATCTAATGAGTTAATATCCAAAATATACAAAGAGCTCACACAACTTATGGCATAAAAATAAATTACTTAGCAAAAAAAAAACAAAACAAAAAACCCTGTCATTTGTGGCAACATAGATAAACCTGGAGAGCATTACGCTGGTGAAATAAGCCAGAGAAAGACAATATTGCATTGCATTACTTATATGTGGAACATTTAAAAAAAAAAAAAGGGAAAGAGAAGATAAGTAGAAACATTATAAAAATGGTCACCAGGGTTTGGGGAGTGGTTGAAAAACAGTGGTTGGTAAAAGGTTACAAACTTTCTGTTACAAAATGAATAAAATCTGAGGACTATAGTTGGTAACACTATACAATTGAAATTTACTAAAAATGTAGAACTTAAACGTTCTCACACACATTGAAAAATATGAGTTGATGGATGTGTTAATTAGATGGGTGGAATCCTTTCACATTGCATACAGATATCAAATCACAACATTGTTCACTTTAAATATCTTAGAATTTTGTCATTTATACCTCCATAGAGCTGAAAAAAAAAAAGTTTTCAAAATCTGGAGCTGAATGTTTCCCTTAATAACTAGATTCATATCTGGATGTAGTACATAATTCGTCTTCAAAATTAGATTTGCTTTCCTGTAGACTTACAGAAAAAAATAACTCAGAATGAATATAGGAAAATTATTTAAGTGGTGTAAAGAGATCCATATTCATTAATGTAAATAAATTGTTTTCAGCATGATTTTATTTATATGTTAAATAAAACATATCTCAGAAACAGAAATGACAGAATAAAATGAGTGATTAAAGTGATGATAGTATTTATAGTCTTACAGTTTTAGTGTATAGATCTTTTACTTCCTTGGTTAAACTGAAATTTTTAATGTGATTTAAAAAATAGATTCTAATGGTAATGTTTCTATGCAAATAGTATTTAATTAATTATAATTTTTGTAAGTGCTAGGAGATCAAAGTATAGAATACTATGGAGTCTGTAATGTGACTCTAACCTATTTAAAAATTTTGATGCAAAATATTTTATATTTTATAATAATTTTCATTTTCATGTCACCTGTAAGTTCTGTATATTTCTAAACATTTCTAAATTACTCAATTTTGCTTTTATTTGCCATCCACTCTTTCAAGAGCCTTTTTGTTGCACAGACTAATTGATACCTTTGCTATTTAATACACGGACAACTCTGATGACATTTTAAAAACATTTTTGTTATTTTAAACATAACTGAGTTTTTAAAAACAATTTTAGAGGATTTATAGCTTTGGTATAGGCTTATGAAAAAGAGAATTTATAATTAAAGTGCTGACACAATGAATACTATAAAAGCATGAACAGCCTTGCCGTAAAAATGCTTATGATTGCTTTGGCTTCCTTTGCAGAGCTTGTGCTACAGAACTGCTATAGTAGGAACAGTTGTGGCTTCTGATAATAGTGTGCCTTTCATAGGATTCTTATCTGCTCATCAGATGCTATTTTTACATTATTGCTGAAACGTTTTTCTCCTGTACTTAAAGTGGCATTCATTTATATTTCCATTCAGGGAAGATAGCTTGTAATGAGCAATTTCAATTAAGCCGAACTTCAACATGTCCAACTTTTCAATAAAGTAATCAATTAGATTCGATGGCAATTGACTTTGACATGTGCACCCTATCAAACCAAAAGCATTTTGCAGCACTCATAATCTTCTTGAAGCTTGGATGGAAAACTTACCAGCAGATTTTAAGCAAATTCACGAACTTTTAAAATAATGCAATTAAAGTTTCTTCTACTGAAAGATATTCTACTGTCCCTGTAACATGATAAAATAACAGGCACAGTTTAAAAGGTCTTGAGAGAATACGGTGGCTCCCATGTGAGAAGAGAAGAAAAAGTAAAGCCTGATGGCTTAGACTGGATTGGTGAAAGGTAACCTGGATTTCTACAAGTCAAATAATTTGTATCTGCCAAAAATCTTAGAAATATATCATTGTGTTTAGTCACTCGTTGTAAAGTTCATCTACTAAAGGTGGCACTATTTACTAATAAGCTAATTTTAAGAGATTGTTTCTTTGATACAAACTTACTTCAGTTAATGCTTTGAAATTTTTGACCCTTTATTTATTTACTTTTCCAGTCTGTATTATTTTTATTGTCACTGAGTTCCCTGTAAATTACTCTGAGGATGTTGTATATTTACAGAAATAATATGATGTCATATACCAGTTCTAAAGTATTCAGACTCAAAGAAAGCTAGTTAGATGGAGAGAAAGAAGAGCAGAGGGTCGCTCTAAATGCAAGTGCTTATTTAAATTTTGTGAATGGCGACTGTATACACAACCAAGCATTTATACCCGGCAGAATACTGGAGGATTCTCTTCTAAAGAACTAGAGCAGAGTGGGACTTGGGCATACTTGGAAGAATTAGGGTTGTTAGTGTTGAACTTCAAAGTAAAGCCTTCTAATTCTGCTATTTAGAGGACTCACAGCGTATATGGCCACCCACTTACCTTTCCTAATGTAAAATTATCACCCTCAAACTTATAGATCTCTATCAATATTCCTATCCTCTCATTTTAAATTAAGAATGGAAACACAAGATTATCAAGTATTTGAGAAATGTATAAAAGAACAAAAAATTAGTCTAGCGTACCAATAGGAAAAATGATCCACAGAAAATTGAAATAGTTTAGGAAAGAGAATGTTTTTACACACGTGTATATGTACACATGTTCACACATATCCACACATGCAGACACATACTCTGGGATGCTCTGAGACATTTGATATATGATGCATCTACAAAAATTTATGCATGTAAAACTCAGTAAAATGTTTGGAAGATAAAGTGAAGATAATGTCTTAGACTATATAGTACCAATAGAGTCAGAAATTTTGAGGGAAATTATAATTGAGAGGATGTTGTTTTGTGATACCAGCTTTCAGGCTAATTCGATAAATATTAAAAAAATATCCATTAGTGGAAAAATTACTTCTTAGCAGAGCAACAGAGGAAGAACAAAAGGAAAGGGATTTTTTTTTTTTTGCATACACATTTTACAATTAGCTCAAATTTTTTTCTACTATTGATTATTTCTCAGTATTAGCAGTGAAGTCTGACACGATATATCTAATTGAATGTTAATAAACATTTATTTAAAAAACACCTTTTGAAATTATTTTTGTCACTATATGCTTAGAAAGTTATACAAAGACTTTTAAAATTTATTCATCAAAACAATACAAATAGTTTAAGAGGAAGTCTTCTAGATCATGGGTAAGCAAACCCTATCCATAGATCAAATCCAGCCCACTGCTGTTTTTATAAATAAAGTTTTAAGAATACAGCACCTTCATTGATTTATGCATTGTTTATTGCTGCTTTTGTGTTACAATAGTAGAATTTAGCACACAGCTCCAACATTGTTCCATTTAATATAATTTTGTTATAATGTTGATGAGATGCCATAAGAATCTTGTTTATATCAGCAAATGGAAAAATTGGTTTTGTTATTCATTGTTTTGCTTGAAAGTCAAAGAACCTATAGACAACATTTAAGTGAGGACTTACTATGGTTGCAACAGATGTTATATAGCTTGCAAATCTGAAAATATTTATTATCTGGCCCTTTACAGAAATAGTTTACCAACCCTTGACAGAGATATGTAGTTCTCAAAGTGTAGGCCCCAACTAGCAACATTAGCATCACCTGGAAAGTTTCTTAGAGATGGAAAATCTCGGGCCTCAGCCAGAATACTGAATCAGAAAATTTGGGGGTAAGCCTAAGCAGTCTGTTATAACTTTTTCTAAGTGATTCTCATGCACACTCAAGTTTGAAAATCATTGCTTAGTTCAAGCGTGGGTGAATTACAGCTGATGGGCTAAATTTGGCCATCTTCCTGGTTTTCTCTCTGCCTTCAAGCTAAGAATGGTTTTTACATTATTTTAATAATTAGGAAAAGTCAAAGAAAACATTTTATAACTCTTTCAAATTATATGAAATTAAAGTTTTAGTGTGCATAAATAAAGTTTTATTAGAACAGCCATATTCAATTTGCTCATATATTGTCTATGGCTGCTTGCACATTACAATGGCAACATTGGGTAGTTTGTAACAGGGACCATGTGGCTCACAAAGCCTAATACGTTTGCTATCTGCCACTTAATAAATAAATTTGCCAACCCCTGACTTAAATCATTATCAAAATGTATGTTATAGTATCACTGAACAGTAGAAAAATAAGAGACCATAAAGATTAGAACCGTACTCCAAAACACTAACAAGTTTCAGTGTGCAGCCAGATGTGCAGACACATTTGAGGAGTGCCGAGCTGTAGGAAGCCAACGGGCTATATTCATTAGGGTTTCTAGGCTCCTGAGAAGAACTAGGAAGGTACATGTTAGATGGAGAAAAAGAAAACTAAGCAAATAATAAGTAAGCAAAAAAGTCAGGGAAAAATAGCAATTCCAGCATGAATTAAAACCTGCCGCTTCCATACAAGGTTCCTAAGAATGGAGGTGGGAGCAGGTGTAAAATCTTGATTTTTACTCTACTTTTCTTTCTCTCTTTAGGAAGACTGGTTGGAGGCCAGTGGAACACACTTCAAAATTGTGTGAATCATGTTTCTACTGTTGGGAAGGTATAAAGAACTAGTAGTTTTCAAAGGACAGGGATTTTTAAAAGACTCCCTCCCCCTAAAAAATGAAATTAATGAACAAATGATGTAAATTTCTCCTATCCCACTAGACACAAACTAATAAAATTTTGATACTAAATTAGAGCATCTGAGCTTAAATTCTTGAGAATTTCACGTGCATCCATTGCTCATCTTACGATTGCATAAAACGGTTGCTATGGATGACCTAGAAATGAATCCAATCATGGCACTGTAATTTAAAACTAAAACAGCTGGCAAAAATCTTTCCTCTCAGAGCATGTTGTTGTGGAAGTAAATGAAAAGGTTGGGAGTCTTTTCATTTGCTTCTGTGATAACATAGACGACCTGAACTAAGGAACATATTAATGTTTCCTCTGCAGCTTTCATTATGTGTCAGGAGCTCCATTCCAGGATGTCACACTTGAGGTGATAGAAAAAGACAGATGATAGAATGAAACGGTCGGTCCTAACACAAAATAATCAGGCATCTTTATATTTCCACTTTACATTATAACAGGAAACCTGATTAGATTCTGTGGTTTTACCTAAAAATAAACCTGACTCAGAAGGAAGTTTTTGTCTATATGCACTGATGCTTATTATAAAAGAATCTCTGTTAAGAGCACAGGCACATTCATACAAGATATATTTTAAACTTCTCAAATTAAGAGCCAATAAGCTCCCAAAGAAATTTCAAATATATTATCTCATATGTTTCAAAAATTATAGTAAAAAAAGTTCTTAAAAGAAATCTGAGATTTTTTTAATGTTTAGCTCTTGCAAAAAAACCCACACAACTATGAAAAATATAATTTTACTATTAAAAAAGTAAACATTACAAAATTTATATTTAAAATTACAATGCCATTCTACTAAACAGACTCCTTTCATAGAGTATAAAAAGAATCTAAAAATACATGAGTTACAAAATAGTTTTAGACTATAACTGCCAGTGGTTTCTCAATCAATGTTTTAGCTAGCTAAAGGAAAGAATCAATAAAATAACATTCTAATTTAAAAATTAACACAAAGAAATCGCAGAAACAAGATTATTACACTGATATTGGATAAATTTCAAGTACAATAAAATACATTAAAAATAAAGCCATAAAAGTACAGATAAAAATACAGGTGAACTGCTGTATTTTCTGAAAAGCATGGAATGGGGAGCCTTTCTAATTATGACTCAAAATTCAAAAGTCATAAAAGCAAAGATTAATAAATTCAACTACACAAACAATTAAAAATATCTGCATCATTAAAGTATCTTAACAAATGTCAGAAAACAAGTGACAAACTCCAAAACATTTCAATTCACATTGCAAAGAAGTAATCTCTCTAACACATAAGTTCCCTAAAAATTTATAAAAAAGATAAATAATTATAAAATGAAAGTAGACTATCAGATATAAAATGTGAAGAATATAAATAGGAAATTCAGAGAATAGGCAAAAAAAAAAAAAGATACTCTTCTCTTCTCATAATAAGAGAAATACAAATTGAAATGATACTGAAATTCCATTCACTTCCCCATCAAATTGCTACAAATTTCGAAGTTTGATATCACACTATCGTAAGGAAAACAATTTCATACAGCTGGTGGTGCTGTAAGTGATCCAACTACCTAGAGCAGTCGTCGTGAGGGGCGGTTTTCTCCTCTTAAGGGAACAATTGGCAATATCTGGAGACATTTTTGGTTATCACAAACGGAATGGGGTAAGTGCTGCTTGTATCTAGTGCATAGAGGCCAGGGACACTGTTTAACATCTTACAATGTGCAAGACAGTCCCGCAACAAAGAATTATCCAGCTCAAAAGGTCAATAGTATTGTTTTAAGAGACCTTGCCCTAGATCGCAATTTTTATAATATCACTTAAATATTATATAGCATAGCCTTCACATCCAGAAATTTATCCTCCATTTACAGACAAATTCAACAAAAGAATAAATGCAGGGTGTTTTTGTTTGTTTGTTTGTTTTGTTTGTTTGTTTTTGTTTTTTTAATAAAGCATGGTATGGAATAGCAAAAAAAAAAAAAAAAAAAGGACAACCATAATGTTCATCGAAGACTAGTAACCTACATACACACACACAGCTATAAATGTATAAATGAGTGGATATGCTTTCTATATGTCACTGAAGAACTATCTCCAGGATATATTACTAAGCAAAAAATGTAAAATGCTGATCAGTGGTTTATAATTTGCTAACCTGGATATTGGAAAAGGGGAAAAGAAGCATCTATATTCTTATTATTTAAGTTTTTACGGCTCTGGCTTTCCGAGCAATGAAAGCAGGATGTTTGATTTCAGGTGTACCAAATGTTTAGAACTGAACAACGAGGTAAGCTCTTTATGAATGAGAGCAATGATCAATTATTTGCTAAAGAGTATTCCTTAACAGCAAAATATGGTAAAGTCAAATATTTCTAAGGAGTTTTTAAGTGGAACCAAAGAGTTAAGAGGAATAAATAGTAACTGAAGAAACACATCTAATTTTTTACTATTTGTCAACCAGGAAACCAAACAGAATTTTTTTGTTTTTATTTTTGTTTTTGTTTTATGCATATTGTTGCAGTACCCAATGGCCATTCATGCATCTTCATTAAAGAATGATTTGGTTGGGACAGCCGAGAAGGGAAACTCAAAACACTACCCTGAGTAATTCTAAGGTATCCAAACAAAGGGGAAAAAATGGCAAACATGAAAGATTCTACAAGATAGGAATGGAATCAATGGAACTGTGAAAATTGGCAATTAAAGTACAGGCAAATCTTGTAATAGTAATTATTTTTAACATTAGCTACAATCAGTGAGAAAATAATAGAGAGTGATTTACTTCACAGTTCCAACTTCCAAGATACACTGCTGTGTGGTGTTCCTTCCAAGCTTTAATAAGAAATATGATGATAAATGGCCCCTGCTAATGTTTTTAAAGCAGCCAAGATTAGAAGATAGAGTTCTTAATAATTGTACACTCTATGAAAGGAATCTGAACATGCAGAGAATGGCGAAGGAGTTTTATTAGTTATGAAAGATACTGTCTAAGCTACATTTAATTTTTTAAATCTTGGTCTCATTGTTTTTCCAGAAATGTAAAAGTTAATGCCCTCTTTCTTATTTCCACTTGTCCCAAAATAAGCTGTCATGTACCTGTATTTTCAGCTGTCCATCAAAGGATTTACTACTTTTTTAGAATTTGCTTATGGAGACAATATATATTTATTATAATAATTAAAACTTTGAGTCAGTAAAATTAAAATAATGACACCTGATAATTGTCTTGCTGCTAAGTGATAGTGTGATAAAAATATCTTGTTTCATTGCAGGTTATGTTGATGTCTAGCAATTATTTTGATTGAAAGTAATGTCATCTTAGTAATTACACATGATCGCATGACAAGACTAAATATAAATTCACTTGCAATATTTTTTAAAGGAAAGAGGGTTTTTTTTGTGTCTCTAAAAGAGCATGTGGGTTATTGATTCTTTAAAAATAGTATCAACATCCTCTAATACACTAATCTATGACTATGATTTCTGTTTTCTTTGATTACTGGAAGTAACTTAAATCTGAAAACAAAACATTTTATTTCTTTAGACTTACCTGTAATTAACACTGCCTAGATGTTGTTAGGCTGGATTCTTCTGACACACTTATCACAGAGGCTGTCTTTGAAACCAGAGAGAAGATGGTATCATCAGAGTGGACGGGCAGGGAGCTACTCGAAGCAACAAAGCCATTATGTCTTTTCCAATTACAATAGTAGCTAGTTCTGAAGTCCTATATTAGTAGAAATTGGGGAAAAACATGTTAAAATATTTAATAAACCAAGAGGGTTTCCTTCTCAGCAGGAATTATTCTCCAATTCATTTAGTGTTTTAAATGTGTTATTTATTTCTTTTTGGTATATTTTCTGATAGCAAAGCTATCCTACAGCCAGGATCTTCTACAGAAGGCTTCCTCTGTTCCTTAGGCATGCTGCCTGGGCTAGAAGTGTCTTTTTAAAAATTGTTAGACAGCCTTGGTTCCCTCTGTGAAGTCTATAGACTAACACCAAGGAGCTGACATTTAACTAACAAATTTTCACTGAGATGAATGATTTGAGTCAAGTGGCATGAAATGACTTCAAAGTGCTCAGAAATTGAATCCAAGAATCAAACTATGCTGAACAGCAGTCTTCTGGGCATGCTTTATATCCATGTCAAAAGTTCAACTTTTCTTTAACTGGAGGACTTGAGACTAATGCTCTGCATGGTAATTCCTGTAGTCTTAATTATTCTACCAAGTTCAATTACAAATTGGAGTTTTCAAGGATCAGAAAGCTCTAACATTATTAAAGAACAAATTAGAACAACTACATATATGAACTGTATGCATTCTATACTCCATATATAGAACTCCAAATTATGTATTCATAATGCCTGGATCTTCTGATGATAGTAAAATTAAAAATTGAAGAAATATATTAATACTATCACTCTTATTTTATTTTTATTTTGATCCCACTTACTTCTTAAATTATGTTTGAGAAAATTGTAGATTCACATGCAATTAAGAAATAATACAGAGGGATCCTGTATGCTCTTCACCTGGTTCTCTCCAATAATAAAATCTTGCACAGCTGTAGTACAGGATAATGACATTGACAAATGCCTTGGCCTTATGCAGATCTCACTAGTTTACATGTACTTGTTTGTGTAATTATCACTACAGTTAAGAAAAAGAACAGTTCCATCACATAAGAATCTCTTACGCAGCCCCTTCATTACTTCATCTACCTCCCTCCAACCATTTTCATTTTGAACCCCTGATAACTGCTAATCTGTATAATTCAGTCATTTCAGAAGTGTTATGTAAATGGAATCATACTGTAGGTAACCTTCTGTGATTGGTTTTTCTCTGCATAATTTTCCACAGGTAGCAATGGTTTATTCCTTCTTATTGCTGAATAGTATTCCATAATATGAATTAACCAGTTTGTTTAACAACTTGCTCAATGAAGGACATTTGGATAGTTTCTAGTTTTAGGGTATTACATGTGTGAACATGCGTGTACAGGTTGTTGTTTAAATAATTTTTCATTTGTCTGAGATAAATGTCCAAGAGTAGTACACTTACTGGGATATATGTGATTACACATTTAGGTGGGTTTTTTTTTTCTTTCTTTTCTTTTTTTTTTTTAGGTTTGCACATTTTTACAAAGGATTTGCCAAACTTTTTTCCAAAGTGGTTTTATCATTTCCATTCCTATTTGCTGTGTACGAGTGATTCAGTTTCTCCACATTTTCTTAGCATTTGGTATTGTCACCTATTTTTTTATCTTATTTTTAAAATTTTATTATGATAGGTATGCAATGATATCTCATTGAAATTTAAATTTGCATTTCCCTAAAAGCTAATAACATCAAACATGTATTCATGTGCTTATTTGCCACTTGTATATGTTCTTCTGTGAAATTTCTAATCATGTTTTTTTCTCTTGTTTTCTAATTGCCTGGTTTTTTTTTTTCATTGTTGAGTTTTAGAGTTGTAGTTTTAGAGTCCTTTCTCAGATATATGATTTGCAAATTTTTTTCCCCAATCTGCAGGTTGTTATTTCATTCTCTGAACAAAGGAAATTGCTTCCATTTCATTTCACAGGGAAAAGTGGTTTTATTATTATTATTATTATTATTATTATTATTATTATTATTTTGAGAAGGTCCAGTGTATCAATTTATAGATTATGCTTTTGGTGTCAACTCTAAAAATTTTCCACCTAGACTCTGATAATAACTTTATATTATTTTTTCCCCTAAAAGTTCCATAGTTTTACATGTAAGACCATGGGACTTTTGAATTATTATTTTTTTTATAAGGTGTGAGATTTAGGTCAAAGTTTACTTTTATGGCTATAAATGTCTAGGTGCTCTGGAGCCACTTATTGAAAAGGCTTATATTTCCTCCATTTATTTGCTTTTGTAACTTTGTCAAAAATCAGCTGGGGATATTTATGTGGGTTTATTTCTGGGTTCTTTATTCTGTTCCATTGACCTTTGAGTCTACCTCTTCACCAATATCATGGTATCTTGGTAACTACCTATAAGTAAACTTTAATAAGGGGTAAACTGATTCCTCCCACTTTATTTTGCTTTTTAAGATTGTTTTATTATTTGAGAGCACATGCTTTTCCACATAAATTTTAGAATAAGCTTTTCGATATCTACAAAATCCTGAAAAAAGAGAGGATAAAAACCTGTAATAAAAATCTCAATGAATAAAACTAGATGTTTTCAGCTAATTTTATAAATTAGGTTAGAGAGTTGACGGTGTATTAGTCTACTCAGACTACCATACAAAATAGCATAGATTGGGTGGCTTAAACCAGAGAAATTTATTTTCTCACAGTTCAGGAGACTGGAAGTCCAAGATCAAGGTACCAGCAGGATTGATGTCTCATGAGGTTCTCAGAACCCTTGGGTTGCATATGGCCGTCTTCCAATACGTGCTCACATGGCCTTTCCTCAGTGTGGATGGAGAAAAAAAGCAAACTTTCTATTGTCTCTTTTTTAAAAGGACACTAATACTGCAGGATCAGAGCTCACCCTTAAAACCTCTTTAACCTTAATACTTCTTTAGCAGCCTCATCTCCAAATATTATCACTAGGGATTTAGGATTTAAGATATGAATTTGGGGGATACATGTAGTTAGTCATAACAAATGGAATAACCAAATGTGCCCAGAACATGTGTGATAATTGTTATCACTTTTGTATGGTGTTTTAGAGACTCTAGTAAGTGCTTTATAAGTAAAAACTCCCCTAGTACTCTTGATTCCCCAAGGAGGTAGTGGTAATATTATTATTATCCCCTTTATAAATAAGGAAACTGAGCCTGAGAAGTCTAAATAATTTGCATAATGTCACTCAGATTAAAGGAGTTGTAAGCTTTTGAACACTACATCATACTGCCTCTCTTAGCTAATTACTGAAAAGAGGAAGAGAGAAAATGTAGTTGCTATATTTATTTCAAAAAGTTTCTAAAACAGAAGCAATTACTTTAAATACAAATGCAAAATAAATACATAGAGGAAGAATTGTGACTTTTTTTCAGTCCACAACAATCCGACTTTTTGTATCATTAGTAAGGACTCAAAATGACAAGGAAAACTAGAGACTCCCCAGCAGGCAGTTTCTATAGGAGATCAACAAAGCAGACTCATTTTTCTTTTGTGGAACCTAGAATAAACCGATAAGAGTTAAACACAACAAACTGAGTTGAACAAGAAATGAAAGCATGCCAAGGGCAACAAATAGATTTTTAATTTTTGTGTGTACAGCTTTCCTCTCCTTAGTGTCTCTCCATGATGAATGAGGTGAACAACAGACCCTCTGTAAATTACACAGACTCTGGATAAATTATGAGCAAAGTAACAATGCATAAACTACAACATTCTTCTTCAGCAGAAACTGCTTTGGTTTTATCCTAGGGGGCCTTCTGCCCAGAGACGGAATCTGGGCTATTTGGAGGCTCACATATGTACTGTAAACTTTAGACCACATATTTTGGTGAGAAATTGAGTTTAGAAGTTATTTAAATGTGTCAATATTTTGCTACCTTTCCTTCTCTTGCTCTTACAAAAACTTCTAAATGGAGGGAACTAAAGATAGACTGAAAATTTCTTGTAAATTTTTTAAATAATGATTTTTCTTTAAAAACCATTGATATGTTTAATAACATGAAATTATATTCTGGACTAATACATTTTGGGCTAATTTATTACTTTTAATAATTATTTTGATTCTATAATAACCAGAATATAAAAAACATAATTTTATTATAAAACATGTTTACAGATAATTATTTTAACTGATACACATTTATAAGTATATTCTTCCTTTTTCCTTTCTTATCTACATTTTTAACTGATTTTTAGTACAAGGCTCACTCTTACTTGATAGAGCACCTGGAAAAATACAATAGAAATGCATTTAGGAATCACAAAATGTTTAATTGAAAAGAACTATATTGGTCATGTAGTCTAAACTTCCCAATATATGTATCTATTTAAACAAAAAAAAAAAAAAAAAGGAAAAGATAAAAAGTGAAAATCTTTTCTCAGCTCTCCCACTAGAGGCATCCTGTATGCATAATAATGCTTGATCCAAGCCATGAAAATCTATGCCGAAAAAAAAAAAGAAGAAACAAATTTGTACTGAATTTGGAAAGCTGTCCATGATAGATTCACAAATGACAACTACTATAAGTTGCAGAAAAAAAATAGCAGAAGGCCTTTACTGCCAAAAAATAAAAATAACTCTGTGTTACTTACTACTTACTACTTTCACATATTTATGTTTATATTTAAAATGTATGTCAGTGTACAGAATAAACTGTGAGAAGCTTTTGTTCCATACCAAGGAGAATGGGGAGAAAGAAGGTTAAATGTTACTCTTTATTTAAAATTTTTATATTTACTGCATAGTGAAAATAATTCAAAGAACAGACACTGGATAAAGAAGGAAAAGCAAAAGAGAAAAGAATCAAGGTTAGGGCATGTTAATATAGCTTTGTCACACGGAAGGAAAGCCAGAAATGGGTATGTCGCGCTTCTGCGCAGGTTCCTGTCCTGCTAGCACTGTTCAGGAGGTGGCCATGGGGAGCTGTCAGATAAATTTAGCTTGAGCTAATATTCCACTCACAGAAACTTTCAGCTTTATTTCCAAAAAAAAAAAAAAAAACAGTGACGCTGTCTAGTAAAAGTGTACTTCTTTGCCCTTTCACGAAATAAGCAAGAAGGTAAATGTCACCAGTTTGCCTTTGCTTAACATTTTCCTGTGTAATTGGGTACCCCTCATAGAGCTTCTCAGTCATGTCCTGTGCCCCTAAATTAGACTGATCCTTAAAGTCCTTGGAACTGAACAGACTTCTTCCTCTGACCTTTTCTACTAATGTTGTAAATCCATTAGCATTAAGGCCTGTGTGAACATGCAATGAAATGTTGGTTTGCCAATAGTCATAATACACAATCGACGTCTTCTCTTTTGTAGATTTTTATAAGCCTCATAGATGGTAGCTTTTGCAAATCTTCAATGGTAGTTGAGGAAAAATTTAAGTTCAGAAATTAGCTATAGACGATTAGAGAATAGGCAAATACTAACTAACAGTTCTTTCTTCTAGATTTAGTGAGGGTATAACTGATGTATTGAGTTAGAATTTCAGTGAATGCTACCATGGTCCACAGACCAAATTTGACCAACGTATGACTTGGGAGCCAAGAATATTTTTTAAAAATTAAAACAAGAATAATATTTTGTGGCACATTACAAGTATAGGAAGTTCAAATATCATTATTCACATTATTCACATAAAAAAAGTCTTATTGGAACACAGTCATGCTTATATATTTACGTGTGTTTATGATTGTTTTCACACTACTAATAGCAGAATTAAGCAATTGAAACAGAAATCATTTGACCCAGAAAGCCTAAAATAATTACTATCTGGCATTTTACAGAAAAAGTTTGTAATCCCTAACTTATTTTATAACAGCTCGTTTTACCCCAAGGGCATTTGAAACTTATTCAAAAGTTGTTTTTGCCTCCTTTTCCCGCTTCAGATGAGTGGTTTCTCTGAACTGTTAAACAAATGATTGGATAATTTTCACAAAATCCAAGGTAAGACAACACTCAGGGGGATTTCATTTTTTCTTGGCTTCCTGGAGCTTTTTATCTCTTCGAATAATCATTGTCCAGTGCATGCAATTTTAGAAACTGATCCTCTCCAGCCTATCTGTATGGTTCTCCCCAACTGTCACATGTTTTTTAACTCATCTTGTTTTTCTCTAAGAACTGTTTCATTCCCAGCTTATACTTGACATTAACGACAAATATATTGATGATTGTCATCAAAGACTGTTAAAAGAAATGAAGATAATAATTTCATGTTAAGCAAGAATGCAAACTCCTCACTCCCATCCTACAGTTTTTCCTTACTCCCTGTTGAAAATAAGCCCTGGGTACTCTTCAACTTCTCTCTGAAGCTTCTCTTTTCTCCTCCCCACCCTTTTTTTTAACAACTCACCAGAGAGGAGTAACTTTTCTGGTTGATGAGTTTAGAGAACTTGAATGTGCCAGGTTCAGCCTATGGGATTGCCTGCCCAGGGCAGTCCCAGCTCTCCCGTTATGTAATTTGCTTAGGCGATCTCTTTCCTTCTTGTAAAGAATACATAGAGTTGTCTAGGGGAGAAAGATGAGGGAACTTGATTTAACCATGGCATCTTAGCCACATTCTCCCATTGCATTTAGGCTTAGTAAAGTGATACATTGATCTCCAGCAGCCTGTCTCAGGTATCTCATTTTCAGTTTGATTTAGCCTCAGGAAAGGAAAAGGTGAGTATTGGTTATTGGTTTCCCAATCTCCAACAAAATATAAGTGAATACTTGATTTATCATCTTATAATATTTTTACACTCAGAAATCTATACTCAAATATTATTTTCTACTGGAATTTTGAATTATAAATGGATTCATTACAATGTGTCAATGAGAAAAGTTGAGTTTCTAATGCGCTGAGTATCCCTTCCTTTAATTTCCTCTGTATCAGAAGAGAATTAAACTTTAAGAAAAGTCAATTCAACAAATAAATACTCATTGAGGATTCACTGATCAAGACATCATGCTAGGGGATGCAGTAAATTAAAAGCAAAATAAAACATTAAGTCATAAAGTACTTGTAATCTAATTAGAAAAGAGAGTGGTTAAAAATTAAATTAAAGTTATTATATGAGACAGTATACTCACAGGAAAGAATAAAACAGAATTCTAAGTGTTTCACAGGAAAGTGAGACCACATAAGATTAGCTGAATCAGGAAGAACTTTATGATTGGGTGGACTGCTTAGATATATAGAATTAATGGTTTGATGGGAAGAGAATTCAGGGTGGAGAATTTTGATATTGAGAAGCTGTGTTATCAAAAGAATACGTGTGAAAATATCTTCTCATATCAATTCTTTTCTAACTGACAATCTTATATTTTGGCTATAAAGTCTAATCTTTTTAATGGAGTAAAACCCTGTCTCTTTATTCTGTCCCTCTTGTCCCCTGTGCTGCCAACTGAGGAGTGTGAAGTTATGTAGGCTCATTTCTGTAGTCCATCCACCCCTTAGGACTGGCAAAGTTGGTGTTGGTTAATTAAGTGATTGTGACAGTGTCTATGTCAATAATAGGACATGACCATAATCATAGACCAAAGATTACATTTGGAGGAAAAAAAATGAACTCCTAATCTGGATAATTAAGGGAAGCTGTTGATACATTCTCCTATAAAGTTCAGTGTTTGTGCAGTGGGCTTGTCCATATAAAAATGGAGCATAGACTGAAATGAATGACTCTTAAAGCTTCCCTGCAGTCAGTTTGAGATGCAATTGAAAGCCAGGGTCCACTCCAGTATGGACTGGGTAAGAGGTCTTGTGTTAACCTATACCTTTCCATATCACCGAGTGGGTCAACTCTATTTTCTAAAGTGAGAGGTAGCTCAGTTAATCTTCTTTACAGTGCATTTTGGGAGAGGGGAGACACTTTATTTTTTTAACACACATTTTTATACTACATAATTGACGACCCTCACTTTCCTTTGGGGTGCCTACTGTTCAGAGGAACGGCCCACTAAATGCAAGCAAGTGTCAGATATTAAGGCTGAATTAAATCTGCAGGTAAAAACAGGGACACTGGTATATTCCTGTCCATGGGCTTGACAGGAAATTTATTTTGCTGTAGCTGAAAAGTAATTAACCTCCACTGTGAGAGAATTCTATTACTAGTAGCTATTCTGCCATGCAAAGTGCACTACATGGAAATGTTACAGGCTATCGAGCAGAAATGGCAGATTTGTCTGCATTTTAAACTGCATTTCCATTACCCTATTCTCTTCTCTGTATCTCTCCTGCCTCACCACCTTCTCTCTTGTTTTCACTGAAGCTGGAAATTGAGACACATATGGAACTTGAAAAAAGATTCAAAGCAAAGAAGCGCTTATAAGTATTTTGTAAGACCTATTTTTTTCTGATATTTGGAATTTTTAAAAACAAATATTGTTCTTTGGTGAGGTGGAAAAATGCAGCACTATGTAAAAATTCTCCACCATGAATAATTTAACTATGGATGTAAATAAGAAAACTCATAATTCACTGAATTCTACTAATTTTCTTATCTTCCATGTTACTTATATATACACGCACACACAGGTATATGCATAATCTGTATAAGGAATAGATGTGAGGATTGTGTGTGTGTGTGTAGGCATTTCTGACATTTGTATTGGAAATGCAAATCGTTCCAAAGCGATTGATATATTAAGGAACAATTTAGGAATAATGCCAATTTCATATTTGATTATCCTTATTTTTGTCAGCAAGAAACACTAAGTGAAAGCAGAAAGCTGCACTCAGCTGAATGGAGCCTCATAAGAATACACAACACGTGCACACCTCAACTATCTGCCAGTTACTTTAGTCGTCATTCGTCACACGTATTATGAGCCACGCCCATCCACATCTGGTGTTACAACTCCCCTTCCGATTTCAGATAACCCTTCAAGTCCACACTGACTCACAAGCTGCAACCCCATTCTAACTGCAACCTAATGTCATTGTCAAAGTAAAGTGTCATATTTATTGTATTCACGTAGTTCTTAATCATTTAACTGGACCAGTGTTTCTATTAGATCACTACTTGTCTTTTCATATGTCACTGTTGAAGTTTTTTGAGTATTGTTCTCCTAACCTCATTTTCCCATAAACCCTTTGGTCTTTTTAATGCATAATTTTGCATAGCACAGTTTTAGGAACAAAAAACATGTTACATGCTAACAGAACTGACTATACTTCCCTTTTCCTTTTATTATATTAATGTGTATGACTCTCGTTTCATCAACAATGGATGTTTCTGAGTTGGCTGTACATTTTTCACATAGGTCCAGCTAGCTGTGCAATAACCAGTTATACTTTAAGCTATTACACTAGAGTAAGGGCGGAGCTCTTCTCCTAGAAAGTGATTGCTAAAATAAAGAAAGCAAAACAAGTGGTTTTAGGTGGTTTTGTTGAAATAACAACAGTAGTATACAGAAACCTTACCAGGTACTTGGCATACTACTGCACTCTTTTGGATGGATTTTTATGCCAACATGGACAGGAGGACAGAGTTGTCCCCTGTGTTTGACAAATGAGGACACCAAGGCTTCATGAACCCAAGTAACTCAAGTAACTTTTCCAGTGGTTCTGAACTATTCAGAATAGAACTGAGGACTTGGAAGAATGCCCAAATGAAAACTGGAATTCTGCCACCTCCAGCGTCTTCCTTATTGGCTTCAGATGTGTCTAAGCTTATTAGTATTTACACTCAGACATTATTGAGTCTAATGCTCTCATTTAAGAAATGAGGAAATTTAGACTCAGGGGATCTGTGCAACCTATCATGGGTCCCTGGTCAGAGCTAAAATTTAGAAACCTGTTTCCTTGAAATCAAAGTTTATTTCTCTAGGCCTTTAGTGCTGTGTTTTTAAGTGTCGGGTGAGGGGAGGACTGGTTCTCAAGAGGCTGCTTGGTTTCATAATTGTTACATGATAACTCAGCCAATGCTTTGTTTCCTTCCATTTCTTAAGTAAAATAACATGCATAGTTATGAACTCCCTGAAATAAAAAATTGAATGAAGAGCAACTCCATAGTTTTTCTGTATTTCCAGAAATAAGTTAGCAAGAAAATCAATTTCAAAACATCAGGTCTTTTTCCTTAGAACAACGTCTAAATGTAGGGTATTTTATGGTAATTACTATTTATAACCTACTATTCTGGGAATTGAACTTTACAAACACAAAAGCCAACTTGTAAATTTTTCCTGACAGAGAATAACATTGGGCTTCAGAAAGCAGAAAGTGTTGTACATTCTCTCTGGGATCTGTCACTGTTCATGATTATTAAAGAAGGCAGATGGGATAAACAAATTTCTGTTATTTGAACATTACAGGGAACTTGAGATGGAAAACAAAATCGCCTCTCTTTTTTGGACTTGAAATAGCTAACCGGGCTGTCTGTCTTCACTCTAGGAAAATGCCATGAACTGGAGGCTGAAGTTGTAGTTCAGTCTATTTTATATGCCAAAAAAAGCAAAGCCTTCACTGAAAATTACAGGGGTTGTAAATTTTAAGAATTATATACTAATGGTTTCTTTCCTTCCCTCCACTGCCTAACAGCCAACTTGTGCGAGTGACAGCTATGCATTAACAGCGTGACACCCTCCTTCTCAGGAAGAGGTGGCTGATGGCTATAATGGTGGGCTATAGAAGATTGGGATTTTTTTTTCATTTTTTTTAAAACAGAAATTGGCATTTTTAAAGTGTCAGGAAACTCTAGGATTCCAAATTACTATTATTAATAAAAAACTGTTTAAATACCTTTGTGAGAGGAATTTTGAATTATAGTTGGGGAAATTTTCCACTTCTCTTAAAAAAGTTTTTGAGAAGAAATAATTGAAATTTACAATCTACAAATGTAGAACAACTATTCAGAAGCCTTTTAAACTCCATTTATCAATCCTCTATGCTGAGAAAAAAGAGAAAGAGAGAAATTGATCAATATACTGGATCATACTGATTAATTTAATGGTCTCTGATTCAACATTCAAGCTTCTCCCCTAACCCAGTTTGCAACCTGTAAATTCTTTATTGAGAGTGTATGTCAAGGGCATATGGAACAAGCTGGATTCAAGAACTCTTACCAAAATAAGGATTTGTACCTATTGGATGAACTAATAACAAAGTATTTGATATAAATGGATCCTCAGCAAAAACAGTTTTTGTAAAAATTGACTTTAAATGCTTTTAGTCTTGAAAAATTGAGACTGAACACAGCTATAATATTTGGGAGGATCAACATTTATATACTTCATCATACACTACACACTTTGCAAAGGAGATTAGCAACAGAGAGAAGGCCAGAGATTCAATTGTTTCTGGATCTCTGGGTGCAAAAGCTTTAGTCTTACTCTTGAAGAAGTAAGAGAAACACTTTTTGTTTTCTCTCAAAGGTTGTAGTATCTCTCCCCAATTAATGAATTTCAGGGATAAGAAAATGTAAGAGCATTTTTAATTAATTAAACTTGGAGATAGAACACAACTCACCTCTGACAAGTGACAAAGAGTAAGGATGGGGCATATGGCATTTCAACTTTATATCTGAACCAATGGAAAAAGGTTAGAAAGGAATATGGGAAGCTAATTATCTTTAAAATTAACTCATGAACATTACTTTAGGTCTGAATGAAAATTAGAATAAGAGCAATATATACAGGTTGACAAGTGCTGTGTAAAATCTCTCTAGAAACAAAATATTAAAATGAAAAAAATACTAATTTTCAGGAGAAAATTATATATAGGAGTAGATAAATCAGGAAGAAAATTTGTTTTCAACAAAGGTATGTATCAAGAGAAATAAGTGAAGACAAATTACTGTACAGAAAGATATCTACAGAATAGTTTTTTAAAGATACTCAGAATGAGTCTTTCTCGTCTTTCCCCCATCCTTCCCTTTCTAGACTACATAAGGAAGAGCAAGGGAGTATTTTCTGAAAAATATGTCAGGAGAAAGAAAAAAGATGGGGTCTCACATAAAACACATCTGTTCTGCAAACCACTTGAAAAATAACTGAGTATTAACATGAATGAAATGTGCTCAGCATGAAACTAACCAAAAGTAATGTGGTAGCAAGGAGGCGGCCAGAGTGACATAAGGAACTTACACCCACTGAGAAATAACTTCTGAGTGTCCAAATCCAAGTCACCCCCTCGGCTAATGTGAGGGGAAGTAGCGGCAGGCTGGCATTATCCAGGCAAATTGCCCATGAAGTGGCACAAGTTGCAATTGAATCAAGATCTAGAGATGCAAAAGCTGTATTAAAACAAATGAGATTGCAAATAACATTTCAGGTTGTTTTTTTTTTTTCCTTTAAATGCCAGAAAAATTTATAACACTGAGAAGAATTTTTTTAAATGGTTACCTTATTAAGATAGAGATAGATTTTTCTGAATTATGAATATGCAATTGTGAACATATGATTTATTCCAAATTGTGTCTTTTGTTAGATGTTCCTTTTATTTCACTTTTATATACTTTATAGATGATTTTGAAAAAATGGAGAATATAATTAAATGCTTAATTTCCTAAGATTCTGATTTTTATACCAGGGATAATAAGAATATCACCAAATTTACTATTTCCTAAAAAGTTATAATCAGAAAACACCTTCACAATCTCTTTTAGTTTGAGACAGTTTTAAATTATCTTTCACATGTTTAATTTGTTTGCGCTTTCAAGGAAATAGTGAATGAAAGAAGAGAAATGTTAACTTAGCTGCTGTCACAAATATAATCTTTTAAAAAACTTTTTAAAAAACACCTGTTTAAAGTTGGCATGTTCATTATTGTTATCTGTGCCACTCCTTCTTCCCTCACAAAGAAGGGGATAATTGTATCTGCTTAAAGTCACACGTTTAGTATTAGAGCTACAAGGAGAGCAGATTCCATGCTAACTTATGTTCAGACTGCTCTTTTCTTAATGCACTTTTATTGATTGCATCTGAAAACAACAAAAATAAAATCTGCATGATGTTTTTATTTCATAAGTAAACTGTTAAAACCCACTGCAATCAATTTTTATAAGGTAAATAAACCTTATACACAACAAAATCCAAATTATGGATTTCATTGCAATGCAAGAAAGAGAAAATTTAAACTGCAAGGCTTTGTTAATGGGACTTATTAAAACAAGAACATTGGTATTGTTATGGAATTTTTCTGCTTGTCTTCCACATGCCGTTTTAGCAGATTGTACCAACTAAGCCACTGCTGTAGCCTGGCATCCCTAGAAAGTAGAATCTGAAGCAGAGGCATACGTGTGACTCCATTACTAGAGAGGGATGAGCACATCAGGAAAAGAGGGAGGCCAAGTCAATGATGAAGGGTAGAGCTGGCCATCACTATGGGCACCTGGCTTCTCTACACTGTGGAACCATCTGAGAAGCCTTGTGGAAGCTCTCTCCAGATCATCACTCTGGGAGAGAAAAGATGTATTTACCCTTTTCCATGAGGCATTCCAGCAAATGGTTACCTCAGAGTCCTGAGCCCACTTCTCACCAGGGTTACAGTTGGAAGGTACATGATGAACCTAGATTCTGTCAGTGCTGCACATGTGGCTGGGCTTTGCCCTTACAGAAATGGTCACTTCGTGATGGCTGTATAAAATGTAAGAGGATCAAAGTGGTGTATAAGAAGTACTCAGAAGAGCCAGTTTTGATGTAGGCTTGGTAACAATATACAAATTGTCTCTAAAGAAAGCAAAAAGAATGACAAATAAAACAAGCAATGTTGAGAATAAGCAGAGGACACAGAAAGAAATGCTTTTTTTTTTTTCCAAGATAAATTGGAAATACTTCATAATTATTGCAGAAAACCAAAATCAAAATGTGTTCAATCAATTTGACAGCAAGGGAAATACTTAGATTCTAAGGATTAGAATATAATTAGTTAATTATCATCCAATCAACTTCTATTTCATGCCAAGTACATGCTAGATTTTGTGCCAGGTATTGGTGCACAGTGGTTCATAAGACAGGATTTATCTGCCCTCCTCATGTATTCCCTGGGAAGACATACATGAGATAGTATACTTACAAAGGAGAATTACAGACACAGTGGGGGCACATGATCAGCTATGAAGCCAAGGAAAGAATTCCCTAAATGTTATTTTTAAGCAGAGACAATGGAAGGAAGCAAAAGAAGGTGATGGTTGTATTTCACATAGCTAGAGCAGCCATCTCATTCACTGAGTACTATGATTTTACTTTCCATCAACCTCTTAAACCCACCCACCTTTTTCCTCTCCCACTGCCACCACTCCACTAGTGTTTGGTTATTGGGAGTAAGGTGGGTGTGGGGTGATGAGGCAGAGGAAGTTTCAGGAGAAAGTCCTTGAAGATTGTGGGGGCAACTCGTTCAAGAAAGCAGCCCAAGTTAATCACACTTGCTAAAGGATTACATTGAAGGCAACTTTTAGAGACCCCTTGGGGTATCTTTCAAGACCAAAATTTCAAAATTGAATTTTAATGTATTCAAAAAAGAAGAGGAAAGTGCAAAGACCTATTGATATCCCTCAGTTAATTATAGGTCTGAAGAAGGCTGTACTAGTGGATCTTTCCAAGAGACAGACCTGGTCCTGAATGTGTTAATATTTAACACAAACATTGGTAACAACTAACCTTTAATGAGAGTTTACTCTATGATGATTATTCTAAATGTCCATTTGTTCTTCACAGAAACTTATTTATTTCTCACAACAACCTGAGAGCTAAATGGTTACATTACTGACCATGTTACAGATCAAAAATTTGAAGCACAGAAAAAAATTAAGAATTTTCTCATGGTCACCTGCTTAGTCAGTAGCATCATCAAAAATAGACCCAGACATTCTGATTCTAAAGCCCACAGACAAGTAAGAGCTTAATGAATACGGTTGTTACCAATTCTCCTCCACCCCTTCTCATCATTATTTTATTTAAAATTGGAAAATGTAGTGTGCCACAAGATTACATGATATATGTTAATAAAGCCAATTCTTCTAGATTAGAAAATGTGTTAGATGCAGTACATTTAAAAGGAAAGAACATGGGTTTCAAAGTCAAATTCTCAAACTATGCAATTTGCTAATAATCCAAACTTAAAGTCTAACCATAAACCAATAATTAGAGCTCTCTGAGCCTGTTTCCTCACCTATAAAATGAGGATAGTAATATTTGTGTTTTAGGTCAACTGCTTGGATTAATGCCTACCAGAGATCTTATACTCAGTAAATGTTAATTTTTCTCTCCTTCACCCTCAAAGCTATTTAGGAGTAATCAAGAAGAAATAGGTAGAAAGAATGTGACTAGGGCAATTAAACATGTTAACATCTTATATGGATGTTATTTGACCAGTGTCCTGTTAAAATTGATGATTAATTAAAATTATTCCCATCAATAACATTCAGATACAACAAGGTGAAGCAATTGTGTGGTTGTTCCAAAAAAAAAAACTCTACAATTAGGAAAAATACATAAAATGATTTGGATAATTAATTCATTCAGAAAATATTATAAATCAATATGGCAAGCATGGAATACAAAGAAGAAAGAGACTCGCTTTCAAAAAATACTTAGGATGAGACAAAAATTGTGGGTATCATACTTTTTGCTAATTTTTCAATGTCCTGTAATATGGTGTGCTATTTAATGTTTGTTTTGTTTTTTGTTTGTTTGTTTGTTTGTTTTTTGTTTTGTTTTGTTTTGTTTTGTTTTGCCTCAGATAAGTCAAAATATTAACTGGCGAAAATCACTTTTTCTAAAATAAAAGTCTCTATTATTTTTGCATAGATTTTGTTGCTTTTTAACTTTTATTCTTGTGGCTCTGTTGCAACACAATGATTATTTGCAACTTCCATCATAAAGATTTTTATGGATTTTTCTGGAGGAATCAAAGTTTAAATATGGATTTATTGCATAAAAAGAAGTAAAGTGAGCCGTGCTATCTACATTAAAATAAACATCTCTTGAGTGATAATTGGTTTTTATCTGAAATCTAGCCCTCAATAAATATTCAGTTTTCTGATAATGAAGCTATCATTTAAAACGTCAATAATAACAGTCACAGTGCTTCCATGCTAAAATACCCATGGAACACAATGTTTCACGATTACAACTCAGGTAATTTTATTTGCGGAATGGAGAAAGTTCAAAAGTATATATTTATACAACTGGTCCTTAAATTTTCCAAAGTAGAACATGTTTGTATTAACATAAACCTGAAATTCTCTTCAGAATTTTCATCAGAGATCTCCTTTATTTAAATTAAGTTGAATCTCTATTATCGGAGTGACCTACTATCTACATTTTAAAACTTTTGATGTTTTTTACTCTATAAGCCTTATATGTGTTACACTGTCTTAGGGATTTTATAAATATGTCAATTACCTTTTTTACTGAGACACAAACTTGTCCTTAAGAATTTCCAATTCCTCCGGACAAAGGAGTTATTTGCTAGTATTCGTTTTAAGTGTGTGTTTTCTCCTCTGAGGAAAAAAAAAAATCAGAACTAAAAAAACACATCGAAAATATTTGAGGGTTTAAGGATAAGAACAAATGATAATTTTCTTTGAGGAAATATGAAAAACATAGTTCTTCACTCTTATTTCTTCCTCTGTCTTGCCTTCTTGTCCTCCCCCTTAACTGCTATCCTTTTGGCTGTAAAGTGTGCATCTTCATCTTAACATATAGATTACCCCAAAAATATGTTGAGACAGGCCAGATGAGTTTTCTGGCATTATATTGTAGGAATTTTTAAATCAACAAAATCACTCCTTGTAATTAACTGTTTTTTAAAAATCTAATATTTATATATTTTAAAGGCAATTTTTCTTATACAATTTCAACATCCCAGCCAGTAAGATTACACATGGCTTCTTAGAAATGAATTGCCCTAGAAAGCCAGGGCACTCCGACAAAGAGTCAAGCCAGTTTTGTTATCTGGATGCTTTTTCCGTAAAGACCAAAAGTTAAGAATGGCTAAATGTTTCCCTTTTCATTTGGATATTTTGGAACTGTACACAAATAGTCAAAGTCTTTTTTTTTTTTTTTTTTTTTTACTAATTGAATTGCCATTTCAACAGCAGCAGGAGAACACTTTCACTGACTCTTTTCTTAAAATTGTTAAAATAGGTCAGCCTTAAATCATGGATGACTCAACACTGTGCCTCCTCCCATCTGAGTCACTAGTTAATTGCTATGTTTACCCTTCTGCCCAACTGGATGGGAGTCCAGCTTTCAACTGGAATTAAAGATGCAATGCCTGCACCATAAGGCTTATTATTTGAGTCTGAAACACCTGCTGCAAGAGAATGAAAGGCGATCTTATAACGGATCATTTAATAAGCGAGTTAGACTGGAAAAAAACAATGGCCCTTTTTGATACTTGATATCATGTCTCAAAGTGGCAGTGAACATAATAGGAAGACAATCTCTTGTTGAAAAGATGTCAAATTTAGTCTGACAGTATTTTAGTAGTTTTGTACCTGATCCCAATACTTATGACCAGGCCTCTCTGGTTGTATTCAGAAACGGTTTAGTAATTTATTTTCTTAAATGCTACTACAGGCTGACTGGATGCAATGCTAGACTGAGGTGAAAGAGATAAAGTGAATCCTGATTCTTACCCATCAATAAACATTCCAAGGAAGACAGTCCAAGCTCAAATCTTCCCGGGGAACTCTGAGGCTTCATTAATCCCAGTTAGTCGATTGCTTTGAAATTCTCTGATGAAAAGATATCTAATTACAGATATCTCTGTGGCCCAATTGTAATATAATTGTTACACAGTTCTCCCTTTATCTGAGCTGTAAACTCTGTCTTAAATACTAGGTGATAACAGACTCTGGCAGTAAGCAAAGGGAGCACCACTGGCACAACAGAACTGAGAACCAGCTTCAGGGTGAGTGGGGCTCAAATGGCTTCTACAGTCGGCGTTTTGAACATAGTGCAATTTATCGGCGCCTAATTGTGGTTCCGTTCTCAGCTAAAAATCCCATTGTCTTGACACAGAGTTCATGTCTAAAAGGAGAACTAAAGATGATAAGCAAATTTGAGAGCAGTGGTAGATTAATCAGAAATAATAAAGAAAACTATGGAGACTTGGAGAATATTTTATTAATGAGAATAAGTGAAAGAGCAAGACATATAGGAACAAAAATAACAAAATTTGTGCTGTGTTAAAGTAAGCATAATATTCACAGCAGTGAAGGGAACCCCAAATGTCAAGTAGGTGAAAACTTATACAAAGTAACTTTTTCAATTTCAGAAACTCCATGTTATTGTTTTTAATTTTTAATTAGCTCAGATTTTCTTTGCAAATATTTTCTTTCTAAAATATGTGTTTTTTTTCTGATTATAAATGTATATATTCTTCCTGATAAAAATTCACAAAATACAGAATATTAGTGTAATAGTAAGAACAGACCAACAACTTGTCTTCTCTAGAATTGAGTTAAAATAGAAAACAACTTAATGGAGCTAAACAGAAATATATTGAGTGGATTGATGATATTAACGTAACTAAAGAAAGTTTTCAAAAAAATGTGTAAGTATTAGTTAGGAGGTGATTGATTAGTAAGGAAAACTAAAGGGAAAAAAAGGAAACCAGAAAAAATATTTTGGCTATGTCCATACTTCTAAGTAATAGCATTGGAAGAAGCTATTCAGTCAAAGCCTTGAACTCAAAATCTTTATCTCCACTGCATCCCTCATAGTGAATGATGCAGTAGACACAGTAGGAAGACAATTTCACCCCTCTCTGAGTCAGCTGAATTGGGGTCATTATATATTCGAATCAGATAACTACTTTTTTGTTCCGAATGTAGTTTCAAGTTCACCAAGTTACCTCATAATAAATAGTATTTCTATTTGTCTTAAGAAAAAGAATCAACTAGTCAGACTAACCACAAATGTTCAGTCGATGTGACCCCTTACTTCTCTTGTAACAAATTTATTGATATTCCTTTTAAGCGTTGGTTTCTTAGGAACTCTGTGAACATGAGACAGCATCCATTCTGAAACATAGCTAAATCAACTATCAGGCTTACTAAACTGTGAGAGCAAGACTTTTGATAATGCTAAATTTATCTGACGCTAGTTAATTTCCTCCAGTATGGTATTGCTGTATATACATTTTTCCCCCATTGGAAAGTGTGCAGACAGAATAGAAAATTAAAGAAAATTTCCTCTAGATTTAGAGGAGGTTTTGAAGAACATTTTTTCATTTATTTAATAGTTAAGACATTTATAAATATAAAGTTTTCACAATTAGCAAAATTGAAAGTCATGACTGATGAGACTTTATAATTTAGCTGAGACATTTAAACAAGTCCATTCGAAGGCAGGTATGCAAGATTTAGGAATTTTGTAAATTGACTGAATGTCTAAAATTCACATCTCAGTCCCTCTTTGTTATCCTCAACGGTGCTTAATAACCTAGGGAATTTTAGATGTTTATAGATAACCGAGGAAGATAATGGGTTACCATAGTGGCAAGGCTAACTACTAATTCTGATGATTAAACTGGAAACATCTAAAGAATTACATAATATTTCATTTGGAATTTATTTTAGAAGCATTTTTGTCATGGCGTTAAAATTATTTTAGATAGAGTTTTATAGGAGGTGTAATGTTTTAATATATGGATGTACCATATTTAATTCAACAATTCCATCAATTTAAGGATCTTTAGCTCATTTCTTATATTTATTATTTTAATAAGGCCTAGTGAATGTATTTAAATATAAAAATGTTTAATATTGCAAACAGTAATTTTCTTAAAGTATCTAAAATATTTTCATTTGTGAAAGGGAGCTGTTTCTGGATTTCTGGAAATATTCACCAGATTACAGGTGCTATTGTATACTGCAGTACATGAAATTGAATTTGACTTGGCTAACAGCCCTTTCAGAAATAAATTCTAATAGACTCCACCAATTATCATAATCTCCATTCCTATCTAATATTCAAACTTGCATTCACTCAAACAAGCAAGATAATTATCAACTCTGAGATTCACCTGGAAAACCATGATATCCAGAGGTATTTAAAATACTATTAACAAATACATGGATTTTTTCCCCCAAGATTTTAAACAAGGACTGCTATTACATTTCTTGTAACCCAATGAAGAGAACAGGTAGAATTATTTAATCATTTATTCTTCTATGCTGAATATGAACAGTACTGAGGTTCTGTCATTGGATACTGATGAATATAGTTCCATTTCTAGTTCCTGAGATGTTTTTTTACCTTTCTTTTAAGATGTGAAAGTTTTCTGGTTGCAGATTGTTTTGTTTTTCTAGTAAAGTAAAATAGCAATTTTGATGTTAGCTTTGTATCTTAGGGTACTTTCTCAAGGTGCATTTCATCTCATTTTATAAACCTCTGGTGATAGTCATTATTCTCAGAGACCTGTGGTAGACCAAAATTCTCTGAGTATAATGTATGGGAATACATAGTATGGGAATTAATACATATAATAGTACGGGAATTTTAAAAAATTCCAAAGTACTAGTATTTTGTGTGTGTGTGTGTGTGTGTGTGTGTGTGAGTGTGTGTGAGTGTGTGTGAGTGTGTGTGAGTGGTGTATGTTTATGTATGTTTATATATATATATATACATATATAAATGTAGTTTTTAAAATAAATATATTAGAATATATATTTAATTTTATTTATAGGCATTATCTTTGATATCCAGAAAAAACATATACTCAAACATTTACTTATAGGTTTTATCTTGAAATAAGTATTTTAATATAATATATTTCATATTTTATATCTTGCTTTTTCAGACATCATCCTTATTATCTTCTAGTAGTCTAGATATGTCATTTCAACACATAATTTTTAAAATATAGAGAATTAATTTATAACTTGGTAAATACTACTAGTTAACATGAATACACAAGACAATATTTCCCATCAAGTGGAGGGTTTTTTTTCTGGTCACAGTAATTTTTCTCATTTTAGTATTGCATTTAAAAGCACAGATTCTGACATCAGACAGTGTCAGTTCCATAAAATATTAGTTGTTATGACCCTGGAAGAATTGCATTTCTTATACTGTAGTTTTCTCATCTGTAAAATATGCACAATTATAATAATTACTCATATAGTTGTTAAGATCATCACAAAGATATGTAAATTAGCATATTCCTAGTCAAACAAATTGATAGAGTAAAAATATTTGCTATTAATATTATTATATTTGGCAGAATTAGGCTTTATAAACAATGGGAAAAGAAATGTTTTGTTCTATTGACCTATAAATAACTATAATTAGAAGATATAATGTAGCAATATATTATATTATTATTATTATTATTAAACATGGACAAATGTTCTATGGTTTGTTATATTAGAATAAAACAAACATATTTCAAATTCTAATGTGCTATAGATTTTCTTAATTTAGGCTGGTATGTAAAAAATAAATAACTTAAAAGCTTAGCCCAATTCTCCTCTCTAAATAGAATTGCCACCTAAAAGATTCACTTGAAGCTTTAGTTATCATCTAGAAACATGATCTGAATTAAGTGTATCTCTGTCATTTACTGTCCTGGCTCATGCCTTTCATAGAATTATCTCAATCAATACTAATTGAAGGCTCACAGTGTGTATGGTTCTGGACGAGCTATTTTAATTTAAAAGGTAGAAATGCATTAAATACCTCTGGCATTTAGCTTAACTTGAAATAGTTTTTTATAATCAGACTTAATCAGAACAATTTTTGTTATCTTTTTATGCATTTGTTAAAACTTTGCTTGATGATTTATTCATTCATTTATTCTAAAAACTATGATTAGTGCCATTATGAGTCAAGCACTGTGCTAATACCAGGGAATACAGAGACAATTTTATCACAGACTTTACTCTTCAGATGCTCAAAACTTAGTGGTGGAATTGGTCAAGGAACCATACATTGCACTGATATAAGTGAATAAAGTGCCTTTGGAGGATGGATGAAAGAGCATTTAACTCTGCCCAAAAGAAGGACAAAAGACTTATAGGATGGAGAAGCTTTAAGATAAATTAAATGACTTTACCTATTTTGATATCAGTAATTAATTCCACTAGAGAAAATTTTGAAAACGAAATTAGCTGAAAGATTGAATAATACATCCATGATTCTACCACTTAAGGACAATTATTGCCCATGTTGGCGAATATCTTTTTTTAGTGATAAAATGTGTATACTTATAAACATATATAACCCATAAAGGTATGCAAATATATACATTTCATATAACACAGTCATGGGAACGTGCACAATTATGCTCTGTTTAATACTTTTCAGTCTTGCTTAAGAATTTTTCTTGATCATATTTTCATCAAAACAAATATATTCTTGAAGTGATTTTCTAGCAAATGACTAGAATCCCATGATGCAAATATACTTCATGTGTTTTATTTAACTCATTTTATTTTGTGGAATATTTAGATGCTTTTCATTTCTCCTACTGTAATGAGCAATCTAAAGAAAAAAAAATTAGAAATATTGTTTATTTTTCCCAAAATAAATTTCTTAAAGAAGACTTACCAAATAAAATTGTATTTTCAACGCAGTTGTTAAGTATTATCAAATAGCTCTTCAGAAACATAAATCAATTTTAAACCTCACAACTAGCTTACAAGTCTACCACTATATTCATTAAAAAAAATTTATACTAATTTAAAAATCTTTATGCACTTAATTCATTAAAATAACATTTATTGAGTTTCTAGGGTTAAATGAGAAACTTCACAGTGAAAAGCTTTTCTGAAAGAAAGAGTCTATTGAGTTACATGCTACCCAAAAAGGAGGCCAGGTCCTGGGGCATGCAGGCTAAGCCACCAGCAGCAGAGCTAGATGGAGAAGACGTGTCCACTGTCCTGGAGAAAATGGGCACTTTTATACATCAAGTTTGAAGAAGAAACATGTAAATTGTTTTGAAAGAATTTACATTGACTATAGATAAAGGGTGTGGAACAAGGCGAAGTGGAGCTAGATAGATACAGAGTCCATAAGGGGGAAATGTTCTCTCTTTTTGATTGGTTGTGGGCAACTGTCCAGACAGCTTATGTGTAAGCGAGATGCGGTGACACCTGGTAGTTGACTATTCAGTTATTCTCCAGATAATTGAGGCAATAGTAACCTGGAAATTAATTCAAAGCTTTAAAATATATTCAGGAATGTAAGAAGTCTGTTGTTGGTTTTGGCCCAAAATTTTAACTGATTAACTTCTCTTGTTTCTTCCCTCCACCCTCGGGCTGCTGTAACTGAATTTAGGACGTCTTAGATTTTTTTTCTCTTATCACTAGTATACTATAGGCATCATGTTAAGCACTGATGGAATAAAGAAATAAAATATAGTTCCGACCATTAAGTAGCTATTTGATAAGATAAAGAAAATCAGATCATTTTAAAGCAACATGAAGTGTAGAGATAGAGATGCACAAGGTATTTTTGGAGAACTGGAAAGGTGAGGAGAGGGGGAAACCTTCAGGAAAAGGTTCCGGGAAGAGAAAGTTGAATAGAAAAATGAATAGAAAATGGCATGGTGGAGAAGAGAAGTAAGACTGTTTTAGGCAGAAGGTACAGCATGAACAAAGAGATATAAGGGCAAGAAACAAGATGGATTATATCAGGGAATGGAAATAGTTAAGTGTTGGGACACTGAAGTGAGCAGCAAAATGTGAAGATGCGCAAGGCTGAGGAGCAAGTGAGAGTCCCCGGTCATAGGTCCTTGAGTTTGGACTACATCTTGAAGATGATAAGGGAACACATTAGAGTCTTAAGCTAGGAGATAAAATGGTAAGATTTGTGTCTTAAATAAATCACTTAGTTGCCTTTGTGGATAATGAATTTGAAGAGAAAGTGCCTGGAGGTAAGCAGACCAATTTCAGGGTCTTACTGTATTATTAACAAGAGATGCCCACTACATTCATTTTCATTTTTTCATAAAACCTTTTTTTTATAGAAAAGAGCTAACTTTGCTTTAATTTTTATTTCTTTAATAATTATTATTAGAGCTATTTGCTTTTCTTTCTTTGCAAGTTGCCATACATATCATTATTCCATTTGTAGTGCAGTCTATATTCTTATTGATTTGCAAGGTACTTTTTTTTTGTATATTAAAAGTCTAAGAGTTGGTGTTATACTACAGAAAGATTTCTGGATCAAACATATTAAGGGCATACGGATTCTTCATTAGATACTTCTTTTTCTGAAACTTTGTGCTCTGAAGATGGACATTGTGCTTTATACATCTAGAGAGGAACATTGGTAGATGCATTTACCAAACTTATCTGATTAGGGAAACTTTTATTTTTCATTTAACATCAATTGATAGCATCGGACTCTACATAAAAGAATGTTGAATACAATTTACTTTTTGAAACGCAGGTCAAAAAATGTCTCATTCACAAATGTTCATATGTTTGTGCCTAATAAGTTTAACGTGGGTTTACTAATCGGGGCTTTACTCTTCTTCGAGAAAATATACGTTTCAGAGGTTTTTAGGTACCTACTGATCAGAGCCTGACTGTATGTCTCCAGTAGAGGATAAAAGGAGAGGGAGTTTCTAAAATACAGATTACAGGGCTTTATTGCTAGGGCTGTTGATTCTGTAGATTGGGCCCCAGTATCTGCATTAATAATTACAAAAACAGAGTATTTCTCAAGGGATTTTTAAACCAATAACCTTAACAAGATGTATAGCTATGAAGTAAAAAATATACAGCAGAAAAACACCTGAATTGTGAGCTAAGCCAAGCTGAGACTCTAAAAAAATTGTGCTGGGGTCAGACATGGGAGGGAAAATGAATAATGAAGAGCTTAACCAAGAAATAATTACTTTTTCCCTGAATAACTCTTAATGTGAGGATCTTTCCCTGAGGAATTGTGTAATATGCTGAAAAGAGCTGGCATTTACAAAGGGAAAAATCAATACACTAGAAAACAACAACAACAAACAAACAAAATACAAAGTGGGAACTCAGGAGAGATCTCTTATGCAAGGAAAGAATTAAAGGATGTGATATTCCGATCAAGGCTTAAATGACTATGATGTGGTTAAAAAGGAAATAGGTATTTCTAAATAAAAGAAACAGCATGAGGAAAGCAATAGGGGAAGAAAGTATGAGAAAGTGTGAAAAACTTTTGATTAAGACACAAGATGCATGAATGAGAATCTAATAGATATAGTGTTTGGTCAACAATAAATAGGCAGAGTTGGGTTGTGTTTGAACCCAAACCAGTGTTCAATGGGAGAACATGCAAGTTTCACGTAGGAAATACACGATGAGAGAAAATAGCGATGATGTAATTCATTTTATAAGGCTTTAGAAACAAAATTCATACTGATTTATGATGGAATCACCAAGAATACCAATTATGTGCAGATTGTCAGTCTCTTCCCTCAGGGCAGAACTACCTTTTAAACTGCTATGAGTGTATTCCATGTAAACAAATTTCCAAAACTGTCCAAATATTTACGATAAGCTACCTTGTGGTTAATTTGTTTCAAATGTGAAGAAAACCTCCCTTCTCTGAAATAGCTTTGGTTAAGTAGCAGTTGGAATCTGTATCTTCATTAAAATTTCTCACTGATAAGTGAATGCTTATGTCTTGATTTCACTTTCCAAGAATGTGATATTGAAATTTGTCTACAGATACAAAGCCAGGCCTGAATTCTTCTGGAATATTTAATGCTACTATATGCTTACATTTAGTTCAATTGCTTACAATTCTATGCAAGGGTAATCCACTCGACTGTTAGATTTTACTGCAGGTGGGTTTGGAAGAGAACTAATTTGGGTCCAGGATTAGCAGGATGTGTTAGAAGGAACAATTCTCTAGATTGCTGATTTTGATGTTAATAACCCAGATGTTAGTAAAAGCTGCCAGCTGGGAACACAATGACCAAATTCCCTGCATATGCACTCTAATGATGATGAGTGAATCATTTGACCACAACTAGCATTCTTGGCTTAACTGACTATCAAGGCTTGTAACCTCATTGCCTCAGTTTAAGAAACAGTGAAGAAATTTAACAAAATGGGTGCTATTTAAAAATTCACTGTCTGCTGTTTTTGCACATACAAAATATACTTTCCTTTGTGTTTGGATTGTTTCATAAGGAATAGACTTCAGTTATGCATAAAAAGTCTGACTTCTTTTTACTTCTGCTCTAGAGAAATAAAGCAATGTAGCATGGTGATCTGCAGACACCAGCCCCCCACTGCATCCCTACCCAACTCTAAAAAGAGATGCTCTTCATGAAATCATTTGATCATATATAAAAGGGCCAACGATTGAAATGATGGTGCTTCATCTGTCTTATCCTTTATTACTTGGCAATAAGAAACTAGATAAATTAAAAATATAGTTAAATAAAGCTTATTCAGCAGGTAAAAAATGAAGTGAAGCAAAGGTAATAAATATGCTGGTCATTTTTACACAGCTGATTTAGTTGTATTGTATACAGTCTAAAACTGTATATCAGTCAGACCTGGGTGTCTTTTTCTTTTTCATAATCTAAGACAATGAGATCTATAGCTACACTGCCTCATATTTTCCTGCTAACATGTTTTCCATTATGTAGATAAAATCCATTGGGAAGATATTTAAAATCAAACCACTAAAATCTGTGTAGAATTCAAACTTAACTCATAATAGTCAAGTTGTTTGTTTTCTTTGTTTGTTTGTTTGTTTGTTTTTTGTGGGTGGTGAAGAAAAAAGGAAATTTATGTAATTAGAATAATTTTTCAAGCTTAATAGTATGTGAATGTCTTTCAATAGCTAATCTAAATCCTTGAGAGCAAGATGTGAGCTAAACACTAAGTAGATCATCAACTTCTCAAATCTATTGATTTATACATAAATGAAAATATAGAAATTTTATAGTCAAGCATATTCTATAAATTCTCATCTTTTTGCACAGCATGAAAACATTTCAGAGCTTCTTAGATTGATGAAGAGAAATGCCTCATTAAATAACATAGAGCCCCATGCAGTATTAAAAAACCACATGGACAGTGCTATAAAAACTTATTCCTTAAATCAAGCAAAGAGAAACTTCTGTATAGAAACTAGAAAAGTTGACAGCTAAAAGCAGGATAGAAGACCTCTTATGTTAAATAGATTTTTAAAAGTTTCTTTATATACACATAATATTTTGTTACATAATCTAGTAATAATCCAATGAGCTGTATGTAACACAACATGGCTAACATACATTTTTTTCTTGATGTTAAATGTTTCAAGCATTTTACACCAAACCATGATATTTGCAATAGGCTTTGAGTAGATGCTAATTATCAAGCTAAATAAGTTCTTTTCTATTCTTAATTTTCTGAAGATATTTCTATATTAGTGATTAGTGATTTTCTACATTCTTTAAAATAATTAAATGAATTTTCTCTTTCAATCTATTAAAAGCATGAGTTATATTATTAAATTTTCCAAGTCAAAATAATCTTTGAAGTTCAAGGATTAAACCTTACTTGGCAATACTATTTTATTATATCTGATTTGATTTGCTAATATTTACTTCAGATTTCTACAAGTATGGAGAATTTACATTTTGCTTGCCTTGTCCTATTTTATTAAAATAAGATAAGCCAGATTCTGTATTGTTTGTTGAAGTTTTGCTAATACTTATAAATCTTTAAATTCTTGTACTTTTTTGGGTGGATTAAAAAAAACCTATTGATTAAAATTCTTAAGAAGTTATAGATAACTGTGTGTCTTGTATTTATACTTCAGCCAATCTTGGAATTTTATTTCCCATAAAATTGTATTTAATTTATTTTATACTGTTAATCATGATTCCATTAGGATTTCTCAATCACTATGGTCTCTGTGTTTAGATGCCATCGAAAACCTGCTAATTCATTGATGAATTAATTGGTTGATAACTACTTGAAGACTCTGAAAAATAATCAGAAACAGATGGATTGAAGAAAGACACCAGAATTTGATGTGCCACTGACCAGTATTGAGTTTACAATGTTTTTCTTCCACTGACCCCTGGGCTGAATTTAATATACTAAGATGTGTGCAAATGAGAACTATGGAAAGGCAGAGAGAACTCAGGAGAAACCTTTAGCTCTGACTCTAGGAGCGGGAAAGGGAACTCCTCAGCTCATTCTATTTCCTCTATTGTCTTGCTCCCCCCCCAAAGAAATTTTATGGTGGCAGCTGTGACAGCAGTTTAAGAGTAGTACCACTGTGATCCTGCAGAACCCCAAACTCTGAGAGGGTGTAACCTCCCTGTCTGTGTGTTGAGGATGCAGTTACAAGACAGCAGAGCAGAATCTTATTGCTTTTTATTTGTTTGTTTGTTTGTTTGCTACTCTCTATTCTTTTGCCACTTGGCCCTGAGCATGACACAGCTATGGACGTGAAAGATTTTCTAGTCAAAAATTTAAAAAAAAAAAAATTTCAGGGAGCTAAAAATTATCATGATTGCACAAAGCAAGAAGCTCATGAGAATGACCCATAAAGTTGTTAATGAACTCCTGGGATTTCTCAGTTTATACATTATTGGACCTATTTTATATACCAAAGACTTTAAGACTTAACTAATGCATAGACTTTATGCAGATGTCAGATGAATCAGTGAGTGGTGCACACATAGGACAAATCTGAATAGCAGTGCAAAATCTATGAAAACTATACTGACCATAGCACAGAGTAGGTGGCTTAGAATTTGTAGCTTATCTATTCTGACCTACAGGTTGATTGCTCATCAATAGACAAAAAAATTATCAATATTATCCATAGAACTTATAGAAGGCCCAGAGGCTTATAATGTAATATTCAGAATGGCCAGGATATGATCCAGAATTACTTGGAATGAAAAAAAAAATTATGAAAATCTCAATATTTAATGAAAAAGAAAATTAACAGTTTCCCAAAATAAGATGACATAAATATCTGAACTATCTGATGATATTTTAAAGCGGTAATTATAAAAATTAAAATGAACAATCAAAATATTCAACAAATTAAAAAAGAAAGTATCAGCAAAGAAATAAAGGGGAATAAAATGAAAACTTCAGAAAGGGCAAATAAAAACTTATTGAATAAACACAGGAGATAGAAAGGAAAGATTCAGTGAGCTTGAAGATAGATCAATAAAAATTATCCAATCTAAAGAGCAGAAGAAAAAATATTGAAAAATGAACAGAGTTTCAGGACCTGATTCATAATAAAGGGTCTAATGTTTGTTTCATCAAAATCCCAGAAGGAAAGAAGAATGAGTAAGAAGCTAAAAAAATATTGAAATTGCTGAAAACTTCCGAGGCTTGGCAAAAGACACGTACTTACAGATTTCAGAAGCTGAGCAAATGCTTAACAGTGTAAACTCAAAGAAATCTATGTCCAAACACAGCATAATCAAACTACTTATAAAGACAAAAGACTATTTTATAAGGACAAAAAGATACAGGCCTAATTCACCGATTAAAGTTTAAACAAAACGTGAAATTAACAATGGAAGTTCAGGTCTATGGTCATGCCACCCCTGAAGTGCACGATTTTGTCTGCTTTTGGAAACTAAGCAGGGTCAGGCCTGGTTAGTATTTGGATGGGAGACCACCTAGGAATACCAGGTGCTGTAGGCATTTAAAAAAAAAGAAAAGGAAGTTCAAAACTTTCTAATCTGGATGTTATAAAGAACACTTAAAATAATTCTTGGGTAAGAAATCAAATAGAAACTATAAAATACTTTCAATAGAATTACAATGGTAGTTTTAAATATTAAAATCTACAGGAAAAAGCCAAAGTTGCCATTGAAATTATTGCCAATATTTGAACAAAACCTGCTACCCGGAGTTAGCCAAACGCAAAAAGTTAAGGCCAAGTCTGCCCAAGACTTTTGACTCCAACTGCTAGGAGTTAAGGTCTAATTGCTGTTAGAGGGAAGAGTCCACTAAGTTCATCGTCACTTCTAACACCAACTACAAGTTCAGGGGTTTCCTCAAACCACCCTCAGGTTCAATAATTCACTAGAAACACACAGAAAACTTACTGCAAGTTAAGGCTGATTCTACTCTTCAGGGGTAGAAGTACAGATTGTTTAACAAGAAAAATGTGCCGCTGAAGATTTTGAAGCCGAGAAGTAACATGCTGGATTTATATTTTATATGGATAACTCTTCTGTACATAGAGTTTGGATTAGAGAAAGAAGGAGGTGAGAAGACATGTTGATTAGAGCCTAAATGAGTACCAATAAAACAGGAATATTTACTTGCTTATTTCTAAATATGTAATGATATCTGAATGTGGTTTATCTGAGTTAATTTCTCTGCTTTTAAAATTAATTTTAGTTAATTATCTTGCATTTGCCTATTAGTATAATTTGATCTAATTATATGTTTAATGTAAATAGCTCTAATCACATAATTTGTATGTGTTAATGACATAATTAGATGATGCAAAATTATAATTTTAATGATGTCATAAAATCTTTATAAGGCATGGCTAAACATAAGCCTACCACATAACAGGGATGTACCCCTTAAGATGAGAGACTATGGGAAGTGGACGGGACCATATATTGTCTACTTCAACCCACTCATTTAACAATAATATTTTACCAAGGTATGAAATGGACATTTGTGTAGCATGTTCCTAAATTAATATTTTCATTTTTATATGCTAAGTGAGATTAGTTTTAAAAAATAAAAGGGAATAGGACATTCAAAGAATGCACTGGTCCCATGAAAGAGAGGAATTTCTTGAGAAAAAGATTAGATTGATACATGGGATGGTTCTCAGTTCATATCATTCATTCATTCATTAATTCATTCATCTGACATTTACCAGAAAGCCACTTATTCAAGGACTTTACCCCAGGTCCACTTGACCACAGAAACATTAGGTCTAAAACTATATATTGCACTGCCTCTCATGAATAAGACCTGATCTACAATAATAAAAGGGAAAGTATACATGAATCACATAATACAATGCAGGATATTCTATAATAGGACAAAGAATTAACTGGTATTATAGAGGAATGAATAATGAAATGTGCTTTCAGAAATTTGGAGAGGTTTTATAGAAGGGATGATAAGAGAGTTACATCTTAAAAGGGAAGCAGGAATTTAACAGATAAAATAGAGGAGAAAGGCAATTCTGTCAGAAGTAGAAATTTTTTCAAAGATAAATTATTATTACAAAGCCTGGTGTGTCTGAGTGCCAAACCAGGACTTGTGTGGAGAGAGTGATGATGTTGGACATTTAGTTTGGGGCTAAACTATAAAATAAATCATTTGCCATACTAAGTTTGAGTTCTGCTTTATGTACAATGAAAAATCGATAAAGACTTTTAAATCTAGAAAGTTATGTGGTCAGAATTGTGTTTTAAAATGATAACTCTGGAGACAGTGTGAGCGTTGCTTAGAAGCACAACATGAGTTTATAAAACAATGAGACATAATGTATTTAATAATTAGTTTAAACAAACTAGTGGGGGTGAACTGAAGATACAGAAATGAACATGGAAGCGAATATATAAAATGTGTGCATTTTTCAGTGATATTATAAATGTAGTATTAATAAGATAGAAATCAAATAAAATATAGATATAGAAAGAGATAAGATTAAGACTTATTAGCACAATGAATGGAAAATAATATTGGGGAGAGGCAGAGAAGAATCATTATTAAACTGGATAGATAGTAATGTCAGTAACCAAGGTAAGAAATAGAGCAACAAGAACAGACTTGGGAATTGAGTGATTTCAGTATACATCTGTTGAAAATGTGGTCCAGTTAAGAGTATATATTCAGTCAGACAATATTTTTCACAGTTCATTCATTTGCCTATCATCTTCACAATTTCCATCAAATCTTAGCTGTACTATAAGTTGCTTAATGCTTATTTTTAAATTGATTCACATTTTTGTTTACATACATTTAGGTTAAAAATAACCTAGTACCTGTGTCATTAATGAAAATAAGTGTCATCGATTGTCCTCGAGGAAGTCAACATTAAAATAAGGCAAAACACCAAAACATATTCAAAATTCTAAACTAAATGTATACATAATTTATCATCATTCTAATAATTTATCAGAAAAGATTTTGTGCCTAAAGAATAAAGCTCTTTAAAAAGTGTTATTTTGCTTAGTCTGTGTTTAAAGTGAAGATGAGGTCCTATATTTATAACATTTCAATGTTTAGTTCTGAAATTCACTGACATTGTGAAAACATATTCATATTTTCATGGTGAGAAAGACTGACATGATTATCCAGACTATAATTTAATTTTTTACTAAGGATCAGAGCTCTTCAAGCAGTAAGGAAGGAAGTGGGATGCAACCTGGCGACTGCCTTCATCCTCTTTCTAAGAAAAGAGATTTCAAGAAACTTATTGTGAAATAATAAGAAATATATTTTGATCTCTTCCTCTAGTTCCTGACGCAGAGCTTCTTAAACCCTTGTAAATAGGAGTGCTATGAGAATCTTTTTTTTCTAACATTCAGTCTTTGACCCCAGCTCCAGGCATGAATCTCCTAAATCCCTTGGAATTTCCTGTGAGTCAGGAGAGTCTTTTTTTCTAATGAGGTGACTCTGGGTAGACTCCTGGATAGGAGCTGGTCCCTGGAAAGACAAAGCCATGACCAGAAACGGAATTTTCAGCCCATCTCCCATTCTCTAGAAGGGAGAGAGGCTGGAAATGGAGTTAATAATCACGCCTACTTGATGAAGCCTCCATAACATTTCAACGGTTTGGGGTTTGGAGAACCTCCATGAACACATGCATGAACAGGAAAGATGGCACACACAAACTCCTCAGGGATAGAAGATACCCTATGTGGGACCCTCCCAGATCTCTCCCTATGTATCTCTTCATCTGGCTGTTTATCTGTATCACATTCTTTAGTAAACTGGTAAACATAAGTAAATGTTTCTCTGCGCTCTGTGAGCTGTTCTAGCAAATAATCAAATCCAATGGGGAGGAAGTCATGGGAACATCTGATTTGTAGCCAAACTGACAGAAGTGGATAACCTGGAGACTTACTACTTGGAACAGGCATCTGAAATGGGGGGCTAATCATCTAGGACTGAGCCCTTGATCTGTGGATCTGATGCTATTTCCAAGTAGATAGTGTCAGAATTGAATTATATTATAGGACACCCAGCAGAATTGCTTGCTGTGGGAAAAGCCCTACACATCTGGTGTCAGAAATACTCTGAGTGTGGTAGCAGTGTGAAAGTAAAGGAGAAACATGGGATTCGTGTGGGTTTTTTCTAACACATTTTTAAAACCACTCTGCTTTCTTTTCCTCCACTTCCCAGAGCCTTCAATGTCTACCAGAGTCAGAGACTAGCCCTGGGGATAAGGCAAGAACTTGAAGTATGAGCTGCCTTTGTGCTGCCTATGCCTACTGCAGCCCCACGTCAGGGAGGAGCATGGTGGTCAGAGCTAAGTATTAACAAAGAGCACTCATTGTTGCCCTACAGCCCTGCCTTGCAAGGCCATAATAGAATCAAAGCCATCAATGAACTATAAGCACATGTCTGTAGAGACCTCGCAGCTCAGCCTAAACCTAAAATCATCTCCCGAGTCACAAGTGATGTGGACACCACCTCTCCAGAAATACTGCGGTGATTAGAAATGCAACAAAAACTAAAAGAAGGCTGGAGTTTAGCTGTGAAGTACTGAGATCCAGTAGTAATCGTGATCATGGGAATGGATTGATAAAGATTTTGGATACATTAATATCTAACCTATCTTATCTCTCTGTGACTAAGGGCCATATGTGTATTATCATGTTCGATCTGTTCAATTTTGCATTATATAATTGATTTTATTTTCTTATCCCGCACAAATCTTAGTTTATTTGCTATATAAGAATTTCAGATACATATATGTGTGTGTATCCATGAGTAGTGGTTTCTGCTGTTCAATTAGAAATTGATATCTGCAAATTAAACTGGAAAAATTTGTTCTTGAAATGAATCTGAGGAGTAACAAATATATATATTTTGGAATGGCAACATTTCAAATTAGTGTTATCCTTGTTTATATTTGTGTACATTCATATTATGTAAGTATCTACCAGAGACTTTAAATTTGTTTAGACATGAGGAATCTACGTTGATCTCACAAGAGTATGATAGATACAAACTGATACTTTAAAAATGCGTATTTTCATTAGTGTGCCTGAAGAGATTCCTCTGGAGCTATTACCTTTCATTGTTTCAAATCTTAATTTTTATAAAATACCTAATCACACATTAATCAAAAATCTCAGTTTCCTTGGAACTGTTCCATTTTCCCTAGGAAATCACATAAATTGCATTATAAATGCATATTTTATGTTCAAATTATTTCTGAAATGAATACTTGAGAAATTAGGGGTCAATATAAACTGAGGTAAGAATTTCATCACAAGATTTGCTACAGTTTAACAACCTACTTTTTCTTTGATCCATATGTAAAATAATCATGATAACGATTATTATTATTTACTAGTATTTTATTTCCACAAACTTCTCATGCTTTGTATTAATTTATAATGTTACTTTTACATCTTCTTTGTGTGAAGATTTTCTAGAATAAGACAAAGCATTAAAAATATAACAACAAGCAAATAAAATAATTTAAGAGAAAAGTACATTTTCAAGCTTGATATTCTCATCAGACAATTGTTCATTGTACTTTAAATCTCATTCTGCCTGGTTTCAGCCATGGCTCTTAGTCTAACTAGTATTTAGCGAGTCTTTTTAAGTCCTGTTGTTCTACTCTAGAATATAGCATAAAATAGCAATCCAGTCGTTATTTTTTTAAAAAGGTAGTTTTAAGAACTAAATTTCCATTTGTTTTACACTTATGCTCATACCAGTTTTGTACATTTTTTGGTTAAAATTATACCTAGATATTTTAACTTTTTGTAAACTCATAAATGAGATTGATTTAATATCCTGATACTTTAGTAAATTCTTATATTGTTGCAGTAGGTTTGTAAAAGTTGAAGTTCTTGGATTTTCTGGATATGCCTTCTTATCAAATACAAATAGATATATTTAGAACTTTTCCTTTCCAATATTTTTTGCTTTTCTCCAGAAATCTAACTGCTTTCTCTTTGTTTTAACTGCTTTTGCTCTTCCAGACATTATTATTTTTTAAAAAGTCATAATAATTTCAGATTTTAATGAGGAATGTAGTATTTCCTCATTAAGTAAGATACTAGTAGCTTTTTGTCTATACATGTCTGTGTGCTTTGTAAATGTGCTTTTATATATTGATATATATTCAGATTAAGGATGTATCCATTGATACCCATTTTAAGGGTTTTAAAAAACATTTGTTGAGAATTTTCTGGAATCTAAAGAGGTAATCTTATGATTTTTCTCTTAAATCTGCTACTATAACTATTAATTGATTTTTCTTGATAGAAATTAATTCCTGCTTTGCATTCTGAAATAAACCTCACTTGGTATCATTATAATATCATTTGATTTTCAAATAACTTATTTAATACTTTACATCACTATTCATGGTAGTATTTTTCTTCCTTTTGTTCCACTGTTATCAGGTTGCTCCATAAATTTTTCTTATGTTGCACTTCACTGAAATAGTTAAGTAGCAGAGATAGTATTTAAGTTTTTGGATATTTCAAAGAATTCCCAGAAACCACCAGAGATTGGTCATTTGGGGTGTGTGTGGGGGGGTGGTCTTTAAAAACTTTCTCTATTTCTTTTATGAATATTTTCTTCTTAGACATTAGATCTCCATTGGAATATTATGTATTCCAAAGACGTATCCAATTCATCTGAATTTTCAACTTTATTTATATAGATTTGCACAATGTCATTATTATAAGGTTTTTTATTTCAATGTTTATTTTCCAGTTTTTATTTTTATTTTATCTGCACTTTCTATTTTTTAAATGAAATTACTTGGTGATTTATTTGTTATTATTCTTAAGAATCAGATTATATTAATTATTAGGTCTATGTTTCTCTTTTCTGTCATTATTATTTCTGCTTTTAATCTTTATTCTTCTTTTGACCTTTTTTTTTTTACCTTTTAAGGTAGTTGCTTATTTATTATTTTAATAATATAATTTTTATTAATGTATGTATTTAAGGCTACACATTATTTCCTCTATTTTTCTAACTGTACCCTAATCTTGATTTTTGTCTTAGCTCTGATTTTAAATATTGAATAGAAATTAAAAGAACCAAGAATAAAAACAAAGTGAAAGAATCAGAGAAAAAGTGATAGATATAGAAGACAGGCAAAGAGGATTCAAAATAGTTATAAATGTCTAAAAAGAAAAAATAAAACAACATGAATCACAGCTAAAATTTACAATTATAATTTGAGAAAACTTTCATGATATTATCGTGGACCTGATTCCTGAAAAATTCCATTGAGGGTCTTGCCTGGGAAAATTGACCCAGAATAATACTAGATGTTAAGATAAAGGACAAAAAAGTTATTTATAAAGGAAAAAAATAAATTTGTTATCTGTTATCTTGACAGCAACATATATTTAAGACAACATTGGAACAACCTTTAAAACAAACTTAAAGAGTGTGACTATTCAATAAAATAAATGAAAATCAAACTTTTCAACAGAGGAAATACAGAAGAAAGTAGTGACATTCGAACACAATACAATGTGAAAAAAATAAAACTTACCTTCAATTGCGTATGTGAAATAACACCTTATATCAAAAAGTCAGTGGTTCAGAATAAACAACTAAAATAGGATAGAGAAGCTATTATAGTTGTTTATAGACTTTGAAATATGTACATTTCTATATATTAAAAAATAACATCATATAACATTAAAAATAGAGAAGTAAAGCCTCAAATTAAGAAAAAAATGGAAATGTATGTATCTATACACAAAACAAGTGCAGAATTATTTCAAGGGGTTTTTGGATACAATACTTGGCATAGTCATAGTTGGACATAGTTTAGGCCTAAAAATAACTGCATTTTCAGGACTTTTACTATTTGTAGCGATTGCGGGATTTTTAATTGAAATTATTTTATGTAAATTCTATAAGAAAATCAAATGGATTGGTATATTAATGTTACTAGAGCCATCATCTTTCAGTTTAAAAGAAATGCAATTATAAACTCAAGAAGACATGAAAAAATACTGTCCTTATTTTGGAACATGGAATTGGAAATATCAGTATTAATTCATATTAATTTCTTTAAACTACTCAATAAAAGGACTTAATAGCAATGTCATTTCAGTAGCAATGAGTACACCTAGTGCCCAGATATTCATTGTCTAATAGGACCACTCTGTATGGCTAATTCTTTTTCTGGCTTTGGATATAGTCTTTGTATGGAGAGCATAATTTACCCATCACCCTCAGATAATAAAAAGTTTTTCAGTCTCTTTAATCAAATCTCAGTCTGTTCAATAATAATGTCCAGCTCAGTGTAATTATCAACACTCTAATTTTTATTTTAATTTTAATCCCTGCCCAGTTGGAGCCAGCTGCAGGTAACAGGACTACATGGGATTCACATTGATGTTCATAGCAGCATTCTTCACAATGACCAGGACGTGGAAGCAACCAGTGTCCTATGATAGATGATTGAATAAAGAAGTTGTGGTACATATATACAGTGGAATATTACTTGCCATAAGAAGAGAAGAAATACTGCCATTTGCAACAACATGGGTGGACCTTGAGATAATCATGCTACATGAAAGAAGCCAGACAGAAAAAGTTGAAAACCACATGATATCACTTATATGTGGGGTATAAACCTAAAAGCAACAAACGAACAGGACAAACAAACAAATTCGACATGGACAATAGACTAGTGGTTACCAGAAGGTAGAGGGGAGGGGAGAAGGAGAAAGTAGATGGAGTAAAAGGGGACAAATATGTGGTGGCAGAAAGAAATCTAACTATGGGAGGTGAACACACAGTGTAAATATATACTGTTAAAATGTACAGCTGAAACTTATAAAAAAGCCATTAATTAATTTAAAAAAAAGAAAAAAAAGACTGCATGGAAAAGGGAAAAGTGATCAAATTATTCTCTGTCTTAACATCTACTCATATATTTCTTCCTAGCTTGCTAACTGTAATTCTGACATACCCAGCATCAAACATGGGGAGAGGAATAAGAGTCAATAGACTAGGGAATTCTCCTTTAACTTTCTGGTTGTGAACTGGATTTGACAACTTCTTATAGGGTATGTGACTAAAGATACTCTTTCTTTTTTGGTGGTGAGGAGACTCTGTAGTATCCTCATATAGTCTCCTCATGTGTTATCCTCTTCCTGGTAGACCAGCCTCCAGTAGCCCCTGGACAATCAGTAACGAGAAAACCTCCATGGTATTTGTCTACTGAGTTATCCTTTCTCTCCCAGATAGCCTTCTTTGGAAACATAAAACAACAGCATAGTTTCTTTTTCATATGTGATTCTTAACTGACTCTCAATCTGCTGGCTTTTGTTGCTTTAGCCAGAATCTTACATTTCAAACAAATTCAAAATAATTATCAGAGCTTTACAAAAGAATTACAAAAATAACCCTTGTCTTAGTCTCTCCAATCTCATTTAAGGATTGAAACTAGGTAGTCATCTAAGAGATTAATCAGTTTTAGTCACCTCCCTTAGATGTCCACCCTAGAGGGCCTGGCATACCTTTTGGGGATATGGGAATAGAAGATGCCTATTGTCTTTGAGCCTCAGACAAAACTAAAACTTAAGACATTCCAACTTAAATAATCTATACATTTTAATGTGTTTTGCCATGGAATATATTACTGCACTTAAGCTAAGTGGTATTTGCCATTTAAAGGTCTGGTTTGCACTAACATCTTGGGAAATGATCTCTTGTACATTTATCTGTCATATCATTTATTGACCAAATCAAGTTGGAGAAAGGAAGGTTCTTCAACAACTCTTTTCCAGTTATTAGTTTTATTCAATAACAGAATATGTTAATCATTGTCCTTGTTAGTATAATGCCAAATGAAAATGATTTATTTAACTTAGCATTTGTCTTTATTTTCAGAAAGAGAAAAAAAATCTAATATTATTTCCTTGGTCCTTTATAAGGACCAAGACATTCAGTTTGGAACAGGGCCTTAGATTTTGAAGCAGTATTTAATCTCTTCTCTACAAACTTTCAAATAGCTGAAGATGCTTTTGGTCCCAGAGTAAGAAAATGCTATTTATTTTTCACAATACCCTAGCCTTTCTTGAAGCTGACTCTTCATTAAGTTGCCAGAAAGCATGCACACAATCATTCAGTATGGCTATCAAAGATGTGATTCTGTAACTCCTCAGTGTACTCATGCACAATATTTACAGTGCCAATGGTCACAGGAACATATCAATGACAAACTGTTATTTACAATCAAATCATATTTTTAACTCTGTCTGTCCCAATTGAGTCTGACAGAAGAAAATAGTACTGTTGATTAAATTTATGTTTATTAGAAGATCAGGTCAAATGAAGCTTGGAAAAGCTTTCTTCTTTTAGATATCTAACTTAACTACAATGATACAAATATTATCAGTATCAAGAGAATAAAACAGTAACCTAATTCCTATTTAATTACATATTCAGGCAAGTATTTGAAATGGTTATATATGTATTATATATTATATATTCATAAATAAGATTTTCTTTTCACCATGCCGTTGGTATTGCTGATATCAATATCTAATGTACCTGGTTGGCCTATTCACCTTTGCCAGTGATTGGCTTCAGGGTGGAGCAAATGCCCAAATTTTGCCAATGAGAATAAAGGGAAGTCTTCTGGGTGACTACTTGGGAAGATTTTTCTTTCTGCTAAAATGTCAAGTAGGAGAAACAATCACTCTCACTCTCATCTTCCTTCTTTTTGTTGTTGGTATATGAGAATGTGATTTTCAGAGTTGAGACAGACATGCTGTGGCCATGACAGGAGATACTTTTAATGGATTGAGGATTGCAAAAGAGAGAGATAAAGAAAGACCTGGATTCATGTTAAAATCACCAACTGCAACTCAGGGACTGCCTAACTTTGGGCTTCTTAGAATGTGGGAAAATGATGTATTGCTTAAGATATTTCTATTTGAGTATTTTTTAAACTCAAATTTGATTGTACCTTAACTGATATACCCCCATTTACTTACTTATTTGCTTGTTTGTTTGTTTGTTTATTTTGAAGGTGCAATCATTTCTATAAGGAAGAGAATAAAATAAAGCATAGTGGTGGGATCAGTTTGGTGAAAGCGGCCGGCATAGGTGCACACAGTTACTCTACATATTTTGCATCACTAAAGAGATATTAATGTAGGATTAGTTAGCCACCTCTAAATGCAAGGACTAAAGGAGAAAATCAATATTTTCTTATATCTTGCCATCTTGTTTTCTGAATTGTGTTTATAGACTTCTTCCAAGCCTATGGTAGTTGTCAGTCTTTAAATGTGTAGGCTTCTAATATATATATATATATATATATATATATATATATATATATGTATGTGTGTGTGTATATACATGTGTGTATATATATACACACACACATACATATATATGTGTGTGTGTGTGTATGTGTATGTGTATGTATATGTATATGTATACGTATATTTCAGTCTAAACCCTTAACATATATATCAGTTCTAATTCATAGAAGGAAATGTTTTTAAAAATTTAATTCCAACTCACAAAGGAGATTTCTGAACTGTACAATATTCACTTTCCAGTCTCTCTTTTCTTGGATCTTAAAAGCAGATATAATTCTCATTTAAAATATTTTTTTCCTGTTAAGTGGAGAGAATGAAGATGTATTACGGGTGTTTCAATTCTGTTAGTTTCACCAGTGGTTGCTGTGTGGCTGCAGATAAGTGATTACTCTTTAATAAACTGAGATGAGAATCTTAATCATTAATAAAATTTGTCAGGTGTGGCAGAATCCCAGATGCTTGCATAATTCTTCTCATCCCCCTGCTTAAGTAAAATCACCTGGGAAATACAGTTAATTGTTCGTAGCATGAAAAATCCTAAATGCAGAGTTGTAAAAAAAAATAACTGATTTAATTTATATTCAGTAATTGCAGAACAAATAAGACTTGGGGAAGATGAAGAGATGAGATCAAGGATTGGTTAAGATATGAACTAATATAGGTATTTGAAAATGACAGGAAAAGAAAAGCGATCAATGATGAGAAATAATGACCTGTTTCTGAAGTTGAACACTATGGCTAGGATAGGACCATGGGCAGAAACAACATTCCTTTGTGATCCAAAGGGGTCAGATATATTGAACCAAACTGAGTGTATGTTGGCACAGTAATTTGGAATAGTTCTCCTCTAACAGATGCTAAAAATATGGCAGTGGATCACTCAAGTATAGAAGTTTAGAATTTGTTTCTCATTCATATTAATTTAAAAAATCAAACAACTCACTGAGGAAGCACTTTATTATTAAATAATTTGGTTTGTTTGTTCCTCTATTGGTAATCCCTCAGTGCCAGGAAGAAATTGTGTTTAAATAACATTAAATTCTATTTATTACACTGTTACTTTGAAATTGTCTCTTTTTATTTGTTTCACCCAAATACTATAAATGTGTGTTTTAAAGGCTATGGTAAGGAAATAAGTTTTCTATTTTTTTATTTTTTATTTTCATTCTTCTTACTCTAGTACCTGGTATAGTGCTTTTTTATATAGTTGAAATTAGAAGATTTAAATTAGCCAATTGAATTTTTTAATGAAACTAAGCATATATATAGAGCAAAGTGCAGCTCCATGCAATAGTTTTTTATTTAAGCAACTTGTTACGAAGTTTGAAATATAAATAAATATAAATTAATATATTTGAAAAGTATGAACATTTGTTAAGCACACAAATTCATCTTCCACTATTTCAGTCTAAACCCCTAATAGCAAGTTGTAGCTGTTGAAATTGACAGAGAAGTTGCTAAGTGTAAAAGTAGTTGACAGCTTTAAAACAGCTATTTTCTAAGATGTCATTTCTATATACTTTGGACAGCCAAGTTAAACACTTTTTTTTTTTTTTACTGTTAATCTTAAGAAACTACGGCATTACAAGTTTTACAAAAAGAATTGAGTGAATATACATATATATAGTTCACTATTATATTTCTATTTTTAAAAGGATCAATTACTTTGTATAAAGTGAGGTTTATACCACATTAAATTTTCAGGACGTTCACTAAGAGAGCTTTAGGAGATCTGTTCGTAGCGTTTTCCTTGGCAGCAGATGATAATAGTGACCTGTTTTATAGAATTATTCTGTGTAATAATAGCTAAAAATTATTTTTAAATCCTTAAGACCTATGAAATCTTATATCAATAACCTGGTTAAGCTACAGCTTCATTTTTCTTTTCTAATGTTAGTTTATCTCTGAACTATGTTTTATTGAGAAGACTTGAAAAGTATTCTTTATATTAGAGTATATTTGAGAGAACCATATTTTGATTTAATCAAAAGTGTATTAATAAGAACATAAAATATAAAAATATTTTTAAAAGCACAAAATGTGTATGTGTGCACACATGTGTGTATTTTAATAAGCTATTTATTGGTGTCAAACATGTAGGGCTAAGGTGAAAAATACCTTTTGTTTATCAGTCCTTGGGTTTTCCTTGCTAACAGTTATAAACATGGATGGCTGGTTTAAATGGAAGAAAAGCAATATTAATTTTAAGAAGTATTTTCTTACATGCATTTTTAGTAAACCATTTATTTTTAGTGATCATAAGCTTTATGCACTATCAGTATAACACATCATGCCTGGTTTCATCAGCCATTATAAAATGTCATCTTCCAAGGTGTGACAAACTTGGCAGGTTAAAATGGAGTAGTTCACTAAAGCCCTTGACTAGCTTTAAATAAATTTTTTCCTATTGAATAGGTAACAAAATACATTAACAAATGGAAAAAGTCAGCTAAATCCTTACTTTGCAATATTGCATAGTCAATAGTGCATGCTCAGATATTTATAAAATCATAAAGCCATATTGCTTTCCCTTGTTGATTTTATCAGATAAATAGAAAATATAATATAAAAATATAAATAGGTTCTCAAAAGTATAGTTTATCAGAACACGATATTAAAACACATAATATAGAGACTGTTATCTTTTAAATTGTAAAAGAGTCATGAAAGTATAATTTCTAATAAGATTTCAGACTTCCATAACAACTAACAGTGTAGGAATATAATAAGTATCAGTATGGAAAAGTTGTTATGAAATAATAAAAAGATTTTAATTTCTAGACTTATATATCAAAACTACAACTGCTTCCTTGGAAAACTCATATCCTAAGATGGTAGTTTTCAATGATCATTTTAAAATTGTCTTATGTCCCAAGTAGATCAAATGACAGTGTACTTTCTTCACATAATATTTAATTAGTTTAAGTTTCATTATGAACATTTTTGAGGGTGCGCATCTTTTATCAGATCTGTATAGAAGAGAGGTACACAGACTTTTTATATTTTTTAATTGGTGGTGATGTGTTATTCAAATCTACCTTATCATTTTGAACTTGCCTCAAGAGCTGCCATCATATGTGAGTATTCTGTGCATATTGTTTCCCTATCCAAATATATTTATTAGCCTTTTAAGTGAGTATAGAGTAGATTGAAGCAAGTTTGAAAGAAATCTGTAGATAAACTTTTAAAAGCTTCATATTTATTTTACTTACCATATAAGAAGAATATAATACAGTTCAAAATTAGTGTTTTTATGGCATTTATTTGCAACAACATAAAAGCCATCCAATTATAAAAGCAATTGCCTTTGCATTGTGGGAAAAAAAAAACAATTCTGATTTCAAAGAATCCTCATCCTCCTGCTGGTATGCAAATAGTTACTTAGCAGGAATCTTCGTCCAATGAGAATTATTATATAGTATTAATGATCTGATAAAAGACTATTCCATAGAATAGGGTCTATAATTTTAGCTTCAGAAAGGAATTTTGAAATAATTTTTTAAAGTCCCCTCATTTAAAAAAGAAGAAACCTGGAGTCCAGAAATATTAAATAATGTGCCACATCTAGTTAAAGTCAGACTTGGGACTAGAATTTCGACTTAGAGACCCATATTCTTTCCATCAACACACAAATTTTCATTAGACAAATTATCATCACCCTATTTATTCTTTGGTGGAAATCCTTTACTTTGTGTTAGCATTCATGTGAAGAAAATCAATGTGGTCTTATACTATGAGATAGCTATTTAAATTACTTTTCCAGAAATAATTCAGTTAGTTTGAGGACTATCTTAACAGAGAAAATAAAAGACTGAACTCTATAGATTTATCTTTATATATATAAGTTAAAAATTATTAGATTAACCTCTCTGTCTTTATCATTATGTAACTTGTGCTTACTAAATTTTCAGCTTGCACAGATTTCCTTTAAAAGAGTTTAATACCTAATCTGAAGTTTAAAAACAGAGATAGAGTCACCAATGGTAGACTATACACAGCAGTTATACAGTAACAGTTAAGGTTTTCAATCTGAAATTGGAATAAAACTGAGGGCTGCCAAAGATCAGGTGATAAGCTCAAAAGAGGAAGAAATGTGATTATCCTACCACCCAAAGCCTCATAGTGGCTAAGTTAGTCCAACCTGTAAGAACAGCTTTGCTCAATGATGCTGAGAGAAGCAAGCTAAGAATTACCAGCAGCCTCTTGAGTGGACATGGCTCAGTAGTGCCTAATCCAAGGAGAAATGATTAGGCTGACTGCCCAGGCCATGACTGAGATTCAGAGGATTGTAGCTAAAGATAAATGTGAGAAGAGGTATTTAGGAGGAAGGAGCAGAAGTGGATTAGGCTCAGGTACACAGGTACAACAACAGTTCAGGGCAAAATGAATTACTTTTCGGGTTGTGCATATTAGAAAAAAATGAATCCAAGCTAACTTTTAGGAAATACAGAATATTATCCAAGTTTCTTAAAACAAGAATGGTTACCCAACTGGATTTTGACTGAGTAAGCTACTAAAATGAGTTTCGACCCAATGTCACTGGGAGAGAAATGGGGTTCTCTAACAGCATGGACTGCAATTTGGGGTCTGGTTTAGCTTGTTCCATTCTGACAATCTCTATTCATAAATATACACTCATTGACATCTGTAGATGAAATATATTATCTTTACTAGAAGACAATTCTAATAAAATTTCAATAATAAAATTCTCATTTAAGAATGCCTCTTGTTCCTTCCTATTCAATTCAAGAAACAGATATTGATAAGCAATATGGCTAGATCAGATTCAGTGAGGACTGCAATCTGAAAACTGAAGTTAAATACATGCAAACTGTCATCTGAGAAAAAAAAAAGATCTGTACATGAAATTTTCTAAGATTCAAGGTGAATAAACTTAACACTATTCCTCTCAATCTAACGGCATGTTTCTTCCCAGCATCAACTTCCTATTTTATGTAAGCCTTTTTGAATGGTACCTCTGCTTTGCTGCTAAATATAACTATTTAATATCCTAAATAGTCATATTTGCCCTATTATTAAGCATTACTTCTTTTTGTATTCCCACTCTGATGATGTTTAAACCTTGTAAAGATGAACATCTTCCTCTCTCCCATTCTCCTTCATCCTTCTGTCCTCCCTCTTTAAATTAAATTCTGCTCATGAAGGATATGGGAGAGTTCCTCCTTAATGAATCTGGGCTGGGGTGATCATAACTTTTTCTGCTGGAAAAGCTGAAATATCATGATGCGTCTCAGTCCAGACGATGACTAGGGTAGAGATGTTATTACATAAGAGGAAGAGAAGATTATATGCGGAACCCGGTTGAGCCAATTTGGTGCCTCTTGTACTCTCTTGCCCTATTGTGACTGAATGGGCAGGTAAAGTAAAACTGGCCTGAGAAGAGCATGGCAACTCGGGGTTCAGGTTCCTCAAAGATAAGGCTCTGTCACATCATTAAGGAAAGCTATTGAGTCCAGCAAAGATAGTATTTGAGAGTGAGGAGACTACAGAATGAATAGTTGAGGAGAGAGATGGTATCAACTGCAGCCTGATAACAACTACAGTGGCAATGGTTGTAGTTTCTCCCACTAGCTTCCCCCCCCCCCTAAGTTTCTTCTGAGGGAAAGAAGCTCACCAGATTCCTGGAGGATCTGCTTTGGGATGATTTTCATAGACATGGAGGTGTCTGCTCTGATTCCCTTTCAAGACAGTTTTCTGCCCGGCTTTGGATTGTGTAGTCAGAGGCAGCTTCCATTTCTCAGTTCTTTGAAGTCTGCCTGAGCTGAAGAGAGCTTCCTTCCTGAGAATCTTTCCTGGGAACACTGAATCCAGGGACTGAGTGAAGCAGATATATAAAGGTACAGCCATTTTGGCCTGATGAACAATTTTTGTCCTAAAGTATGTAGGTTTTCCAAGGCTATGCTGGGTCCCTATCACTTCTTTTCTCAATCTCGATGCCTTCACTTCACAGGTACTGATATATGGTAAGCATCTTACGTCACAGTCCCTGTCTCAGCATACTCTTCTGAAGAATATAATTTATTATACTCACTTTGTGCTAGCTATCCAAATCTTATCCCAAGAATGTTTTTTGACTCCTAATAGTCCCCTAAGGAGAAGGTAGCAGCTGAATCAAAAGTAATTAAGTCTCTACTTCACTTAACAGCTATTAGGAGTAAATAAGCTATAGAAAAGCAGCCACCAATTTCAGATGTAAAAATTGTGAAGGAAACGGCTCATGAGGAGAAGAAGAGAGTTAGTTGTTCTAAGAAGACTTGAGGGTACAGCTGGATTGGGCTTTACGAAAGGACTAGCCCCTGTCCATCGGTTGGGACTGATGCAAGTGGCACACGAACTCCATATAATTCCCTCTCTATTTAATTACTCCCTTCGACTTACCTTACATATAGAATCCATTCTTGGCAATAGGATGATTGCTTTCCCAGTTCTCTAGAGAAATTTTCCTAATGCACGGCCAAATTTAACTGCAGACACATTTATTAGCAAGAATGGTTAGCCTAAGTCCAACTGACTTATTTTATAGGCTGTATGTAATCAGCCTAAAAAGTTTTCCATGACCCTTATAACAGCTTTTTAAAAAATCAAAGAAAATATAAAAATGTACTTTAATGCAATCTACTATGCTGTGCACCTTTCTTTTAATGTTAAAAGGAGTATAAAAAATTGTGTTCCCAGGGCCATTTTTATCATGCTAACAGCTTTACCTAAGTACTTGCACACAAATATGTGGACATTATGTACCAAATAATAATGGCCAAAAGTAAAATTTTAGAGACAGTGTAATGGTACTTGAAATCTTTGAGAAAGAGAGGATTATAAAAGGTACATCTAATACTGATATGTTTTTCAGAATAAAGAAGCATATAGCTAGATGCCTACTTTGTAGATATTACCTTCTTTTTCCTCAGTGACAAAAACAAAAACAAAAGCATAACAAAACAGTAAGATGCTTCATACAAATACTGCATAAACTGTTTTGTAGGTACAGGAGGCCAATGAGATAGATATCAGAAAGTGCAGAGAGAAACTCCCATGAATTCCTCTCCACACTTAGCTGAAAGCCCTCTTTAACTGTTTACATTTTGCTTCCTGCTTCTTCGCTTGAGTCTGGGTGTAATGCCCAGGACTCTAGACATTTTGGAACATGAGGCTAACTTGAAGATAGAAAGCAAACGTTAAGGAGAGTAAAGCAGAACGATAAAAAAATGACGTTGGGTTCTGATGACACGATGAAGGTGTCAGACCTACCCTAGAGTGCCTTCCTCAGAATTCATTTTACAAGAAAGAAATTTAGGCTCACATCTTTTTGAGCCACTGTTATTCCTGGCTTCTGTAGGGAGCCTCTGAATGAATTTCCAAGTGATACTGTACTTAAGCCTGGTAACCAAGCAATTATTTTATGCAATTATTAAATGAGTTGAACTCTATGTATGTTGGATGTTTGATTTATATCTTAGTTTTCAGTTCTATATAAATATTATCATTAGTAATCATGAACTTATTTTTTCTCAACAAAAGCTACATTGGTGTTTTATCTTTAACTGACCCATGATAATTCCAGACTGAGTAAAATAGGTAATTCTTTCTGATTTTGAAGAACATCTTCATAAATGTAAAAATTGGAAAATGTAAAATAGTTTATGAAAGGTTTGAATAATTTTCTGTTGGTTGTAACTAGATTCAGAGATATTAAAAATCATAATAGCTTAAATCATCTTCAATAGTCACTCATTCTTCATAATTAATCTCACACAAGAGAAATTTTTTATTAATCTTAACTGTCTAATTAGTCACTTATCTATAGTCAGAGACTTGTAACTACTTACTGATTTAATTAGAATGGCTTTAAAATTCTTTATTTTTTATCCTCTTTTCCTTTTTTATACAATTATTTAATAAAGATAAATTTTTGTTTCAATATAATGATAAAGTCTATACCAATTGATTAGATTTCTTCTTAAATACACAGTAAATGACTCACTATAATACGGTTCTGAATTAAAAAATTAACAACCCAATAATTAAATTAATTTCTGGCAACAAATAAGATTTAAAGGTGAAGGATTTGCTTAATTTTACTCCTTATTGGCACATAAGGCGACTATAACTGTCAACACTAGAAAATACAATGTTTAAAATAAGTCTCTTAGTCTCCCATTTTATTGAAGAATATTACTTAAACATCTGTGTTCTTAAAATATATTCATCATATTAAAACAAAGATCCCCATTATTATTTCTTGAATAATTATTATTTAATTAATCTGCTATAATTAAGTTAAATATTAGAATTCTAGTCGAGATTTGACTCAGCATATTTTTTGTAATGGCATTAAAAATACAAAAATTTAAGTTTCAGATAATAAAATTATAGAAGTGGAGTATAAACTATGGTTCGAAAGAATGTGCATAAAGTTTAAAATACATAAACAAAGATTAAGAGCAAAAACTTTGGTAGAGAAGACATCATCCTTTTTTATATAAAAACAACAAAAATTTATTTCTGCACTTGCATTACATTCTAGCTCTTATCTGAACTTAAGGCTAGTGCCATCTATTTGATTTTAAAGAAGTATTCTTTCAAAAATTGTCTTTACTTTAGATTTACATAATCTATTTAGTAATATACTTCTCAAACAGTTTCTGTTGATGACAGATGGGACGGGTGTTGGAAAGCTGGGTAAAAAAAGGGAATTGCTAGTTACAAAATATTTATGGAGATGTAAAATATAGCATAGGAAATATAGTCAATGAGGTAATAATTATGTATGGTGCCAGATGGGTACTGGCTTTATCCAGGTGATCACTTTGCAAGTTATATCAATATCTAATCTCTACGTCAATCTATGTCATTACAATGGCAAGTTTTTATTCTTTTAAAGCTGAGTAATATGCCATTGTATGTACCACTTCTTTATCCATTCATCTATTGATGGACACTTAGATTGCTTCCATATTGGTTATTGTAAATAGTGCTTGCAATGAACATGTGAATGCATATGTCTTATCAAATTAGTGTTTTGGGTTTCTTTGGATACCCAGAAGTGAAATTACTGAGTCCTTCTTTGTCTATTATTCTAGCTTTTGTTTTGAAGTCTATTTTGTCTGGTATAAGTATTGCTACTTAGCTTTATTTTCCACTTTCATAAATATCCTTTTTATCCCTTTACTTTCAGTCTGTCTGTCTTTTGATCCGAAGTGAGTCTCTTATAGAAAGCATATGCAATAGTCTTGTTCTCTTATCTTTTGATTGGATCATTTAATCAATTCATATTTAAAGTAATTATTGATAGATATTTATTATTATTTGCCACTTTATTATTCATATTTTAATTTCTTCTCAAAGAAGTCGCTTTAACATTTTTTATAATGCTAGATTGTGGTGATGAACTCCTTTAGTTTTTTCTTGTCTGGGAAGTTCTTTATCTCTCATTCAATTCTAAATGACAGCTTTGCTGGGTAACAGTAATCTGGTTGTGGATCCTTGCTTTTCATCATTTTGAATATTTCTTGCCAATCCCTTCTGGCCTGCAAAGTTTCCTGTTGAGAACTCAGGTAACAGTCTTATGGGAGCACCATTGTAGATAACTAACTGTTTTTCTCTTGTCATTTTCAAGATTCTCTCTTTGTCTTTAACATTTGGCATTTTCATTATGTGTCTTGGTGTGAACTTCTTTAATTCATCTTTTTAGGATTCTCTGTGGTTCCTAGGCTTATATGTCTATTTTCTTTGCTAGGTTAAGGAAGTTTTCCACCATTATTTCTTCAAAAAAGTTTCAATTCCTTGCTCTCTCTCTCTCTTCTCCTTCTGGTGCCCCTATGATGTGAATATTGATACATTTGACCTTGTCCCAGAGCCCTTTAAAATATGCTATTTTGGGGGGGATTCTCTTTCTTCTTACTGTTCTGATTATTTTTTGCTACCTTATTTTCCAAATCAATAATTAGATCTTCTGTTTTATCTAATCTATTATTGATTCCCTCTAATGTATTCTTTATTTGTTATATGTGTGTGTGTGGTGTGTGTTGTGTGTGTGTGGTGTGTGTACACACATACATACATATATATAATTTCTGACTGGATCTTTTTATGTTTTTTATCTCTTTGTTGAAATTCTCACTGAGATCACTAAATATCTTTATAACCATTGTTTTGAACTCTGCATCTGGTAGATTATTACCATTTTGTTAGTTCTTCTTCTGGAATTTGTTTTATTTCTTCATTTGGACATTTGTTGCTTGTTTGTCTCCTTTTTTGCTGCCTTCCCTGGTTTGTTTGTATGTATCAGGTAGAGCTGCTATGTCTCTGATGTTGTAGAATGGCCTTATGTAGTAGGTATTCTGTAGAGTCCAATGGGTGTAGTCTTCCTGGTCACTTGAGCTGGAGGCTCCAGTGTTTCCCTTGTGTTTGTTGTTTGTGCCCTCCTACTGTAGTTGAGCCTTGATTGTTTGGAATGTCAATGAAGGACTGTCCCTTAGGCTGATTGGTTGTGAGAAACTGGCTATGACTACAGTGGAGGATCTGTTTGTGCAGGAACTGACCCTATGGCAAGATTCACTATAGCAGGGCTCTGACACCTGCCAAATGTGTTTTGGGTGTGTCATTTGTGGAGATGATTGGGTGCTTTGTGTAGTCTAAAGCTTTCCACAGGATATGTTTGTTCTGGGCCTCTTCAGAGGTTCTGTCGAAGGCCAAGTAGCTACTGCTTGTGCCCTGCCTGGGGCCACTTGATATGAACTACAAAATAATATGCAGATAGATGCCACTTGTGCTGGGCTTGAAGGTGCCTGGGAGAGACAAGCTGTGGACTGAGGCTGGCTGCCACTCCTGTTGGCTTGTGGCTGCTTAACAAAGGTATAGGGGCACACCAAGGCCAGATATCCTGTTTTTGGGTTTGGAACCATTGAAGGATTTTAAAAGTCCACAGCTAGAGCCAAGATGAGCCAATTGTATGGAAAAGCTACTGGAAGAGGCTAAGATGGACTCAAAGTCAGGTAGGGTGAAGTCCCAGGGAATCATAAGGGTGGGTCGACTACTGCCTGAGTCTGTACCCTGGGTTGGGAGATGGCTCAACAAAAGTGATGGCCTCTGCCAGCACTTCTGTCTGGGAGAAAGCTTGCTTTCACCTTGAAGTCATATAATTCATTCCCTCATCATATATTCATACCACCTTTCAAGCTGCTGTCTCAGAACGAGTGAATTCAGTGAGTAAGTTCATGTGTGGCCCTTTAGAGGGATACATGGAACTCCAGCCACCCTCTGTCTCACTCAGCCATGATCTCCTCTGGTTTTCACAATCAGATGTTATGGAAACTTCTCTTCCTGGAACTGGAACCCTGAGCTGGGGAGGCTGATCTGGGGCTGGAATCCCTCACTCCTCAGGGAGACCTCTGCAATTGGGATTCCCCTCTCTATTTTTAAATGCCACATGTGAGTGTGAGACCAGCTCATTCCATGTCCCTGCCCTCCTACCAGTCTTGTCATTGCTTCTTTCATATATCTTTAGTTACAGAACTCTGTTCAGCTAGATTTCAATGATGGTTGTTCTGGAGTTAAATTGTAATTTTGATGTGGTTGTGGGAAGAGTGAGCACAATGTTTATCTACTCCTCCATCTGGACTAGAATTCTCTCATTGTTATTATTTTTACTATTTTATTGCCTACCATTGCTATTTACCTTTAAAAATGAAATTTAACTTATTTGTCATGCCAACGAATTATTTTGATAGTTTGATAATAAGCTAAATGAGTTTAGTGATAAAATCAGGGGTGAAAATTATAAACCAATTCAGAAATAATTGGAATTCAAATAATTTTAAAAGTCTTCATCCATCTGTATGGTATATCTCTATTTAAACAGATAGAATTGGATGATTTTTTAAAAAGTATTAAAAACTTTCTCAAGTTTATTTTTAGGAAATGTACATGTTCATTGCTAGTAAACATAAAAAATTTATTTTCTAAGAGTATATTGAAAGATTATTTTTTCGAATATTTAATTTTGTAAACAACTACATTATGTTTGGATTGTCCTCCAGAACACCTTCCCTTAATCTGAGTAGGAATTTATTGAAACACTTACAAAATCCAGGCATAAGCTCAAATAGTAATTTTCTGCTGCCTACTCATGCTCAGATTTGTCAGATTATAAGTAACAAAGCTTTCTGCTCAGCAGTGACCAAAGCTTAAATAAGAAGATAGGTCCCTAATACTATTTATTGCTGCTCAGATTCTAGTTTAACTTCATGTCCAACACTTACAAAGGAGCAGTTGTTTAAAATACAGGGGAGAAGTAATCCATCGATTTCTAAACTGTTGTTCATTCAACTATAAATTAATAGGAATGAGTTGTCAGCATATCAGAATTCCCACTACATGTCTATGCTTTAGTATTGAGGAGACTTGTGATTCTGGATAGAGTGAAAGTAGGTTAACCATGGCAAACCTCCTGCCTTTTTGAAATAATACCATTATATAGTGTACTTGGATTGCCAGTATGGAGTTCTAAAAGTAGCTTCTAAAATCTTTATTTTCAGTGAAGTATTAGATATGCCAAAAAGAAGTCAGTCAAATTGATGCTAACAGTTACTCGATTACAGATATTTTATTTTATAATACACACTTTACAAATAACTTCTTCATGCTTTGCCTCTTTGTAACCTTAAGAAATCGGTTAAACTAGACAAGGCAGAAATAATTTTCATCATTATTAATTATTCATTTACCACATATTTATTGAACATGTACTATGTGTCATCCTGTAAAACTGAACTCAAAGCTCAGGTAAAAAGCTTAATCTTTGCTTCCCAAAGGTTTACAATCTATTGAGAGAAATTAATAATGCTAATAGTGTGACAAATATTGTAAAGAGGTAAATATGAAAGGATAAAGAGAAACACCTCAATCAGAGTGGAACAATGAGGACTCCTACTCAATGAAATGATAGAAGAATCAGTCTTAGATATAGATTAGGGAAAAGCCAAGTGAAAATAGAAGGGAAATGGGTGTTAAGCAGGGATAAAATCATGGCGTTTCATAGGGAATGGTCAATCAATTAAAGCTTTTAACGAGGAGATTATATTATGGCAATAACATTTAGATTGAGTATACTGGCTATTGTGTAGAATTTGCAGTAAGAATGTTCAGAATATGAGTTTTAACTAAAGCAGTAACCATGAGATTAAGAGTATGGAATGAGCTCAAGGATAATAAAAAAGTTAAATTATTATGACTCACTGTAGAACTGTGGAAAAGATGAATGAGTAAAATTTAAATCAATATTGGACATGCCAAATTTGTATTCTCTTTCTTTGAAAACTTGTTGTAGTAGGTAGTGGAATGCTCCTTAAAAAATAAATGTTCATCTCCTGAATTCTCCAGAATGCTTATCAGCTGACTTTAAAATAGGGAGATTGTCCTATCCTGGATTCTCAAGATGGCCCAATGTAAACACATGAGTCCTGAGAGTGGAAGAGGAAGGCAAAAAAGTTGTTTAGAGAATGTTGCTTTGAAGTGGAAGAGGGGTCTACAAATCTAAGAATGCAAGTATTTTTAAAAACTAGGAACAGCCTTAAATTACACAGTCAAGAAAACAGTAACAGTCCTACATGTAAGTAACTAAATTCGCCAAAAACACAAAGAATCAGTAAAGGGGAGTGTTCTCAGAACCTCAAAGGCATGCAGCCCAGCCAATACCTTGCTTTTAGTCCAGTGAAACCCACACTGACCAGATTTTTGACCTTCAGAAATTGAAAATAATAAATGCGTAGTTTAAGCTAGTTTGTTGTTGTAATTCAATAAGGCAGCATAGAAAAGAAATACATCATGAAATTTAACATAAAGAAAAAAACAAAATACGATTTAATCATCCATGCATTTGCTTTCATAGTAAATTATTTTCTTTCATGTCTAAATTAATTCTTTCCAATCATTCCACACACTTTTTTGCATACTATTATCACACTGGCTGAAAATATCATATCAGCAACTTATATTTGCATGTGATTCTGTGAGTGTTATCTAGGGAATGGACTTGTATGAAGGGGTTCTAGTGTCATTTAAGGTCCCACAGGCCACCTGGCAAAACAAAATGGATGCCAAGCAGTGATACCATGGAGTAGCTTAGTTAACCTTCAAGTTACTTTTATGCTAATTGTGTTGTGTGTGGTGTGTGTTGTGTGTGGTGTGTGTGTTTGGGAAAACTTTCAGCAAAGGAAAAGGAGGATAATAGTTAAAAATATTAATGATAGCTACTATAAAATGATTGCTTATTATTATAATCAGGCATTGGACCTACTTTTATGGAAATTAGCACATTTCTTCTTTCTAATATCCTCTGAGTTAGATATAAATAACACCATTTTATTATATGAGAAATCTGAGATTTAGTTAGATTAAGTACTTTGGCCTACTTTTAGAGTTGATATTCAAACTCAGATCTGCCCTTATCCTCTTTGGGGTCTGTTATTTACTTTCCAAGTCTAGGAAAATACTCAATTCAGAGTGAGGAAAAGCCATTCAGATACAATGGTTTGCCTTTTTATGTTTAAAACTTCAATTTTCAACAGAAAATTCTTGCATTTCAGAAAGGATTTGAGTTGAAGCCACTGCTCAAGAAATAGTAAAACCACTCTATTGAATCTCATTTGAATTCAGGTTATTCACAATTGTGGCATGGCCCTGTAGTATTGAAGTTTGTCCTCATTTTAATGTTGACTTCATACTCTCCAGTCTGAGATTATTGGAATGGTCACATTTTCCATATATATATATGTAATTGTGATAAATAATATTGTGGTTTCGTGCCTATTTATTTTGAACTGCAGTTTAATTTAATAAGTAAACACAACCTATTTTTTACAAAAAACACTTATCTATTATTATTGGCCAGAAATGCTCACTCCCCTTTCAATTTCACTGTCTTTCTGGCCCTTTTTTTTCATCTTTTGAGGGCACCTGACAAACAATAAGGCAGGAAAAAAAAAACTGTCTGAATTCACTGTTAAGAAAACTTTGTTTCCTTTAATAATTTTGTTGTCCTAATACATATAATAAGTAAAAATCTACAGTTAAGCATTGACTTTTCTCAGTCAACAAATCCACGTTGTTATATTTTAAAACAAATATTATCTAAGTAAAAACCAGAGGTAGAAAAAATCTTATCCATCATAATGATTTCTTCATCAAATGGTAACTGTAATAATGGACATGTGTCCTTTAAAAAAATCAATTTGTAGCAAAAGAAAACAGTAAGGAAAGAATGTTGACAAATGTCAGGAGGCTGATAGCTATTGGTAAAACAGAAACAAAAGCACTTTATTAATCAGCAAAGTAGTGAATGAATCCTGAGGGGCTATGAATAGCAAAACAAATTATTGTGACCTGCTAAAGCTAATGAATAAAATAAGAACATTGTAAAAATAGAATACAGTAAGACAGAACCAGATTGAAATATTTCAAGGCAATTTCCAGGGTCTCCAGGGACTATGGATAGATCTTTTGATTAACAAATACCCGAAATGGAAGAAGGACCTAATGAAAGTCACCCTTACCTTCTATCCTAGGGACATAACAATATTGCATTTTTGTAGTAATGGGTTTCTGAAATTTGAAAATCCAGGAATTATTAACACATTTTGCCTTTTACACTTCACTGTCACGCAAAACTATATTGCATAGGATTATTTAAATGAAATGATACAAGAGGTTAATAGATAAGAAGTTAGGAAAAAAAAAGGTGTTCAAGGATTGAGGATATCTTGTAAATACATTCCACACCTAGACATATATTAAATCATCTGAAAAATGTTGTAAAAATTCATTTTCTAGGCTTCAGTACTAAGCTATTAAGTCTGAGTATTCTGATATGGGTCTTGCAATATTAATAATATTCCCAAGCAATTCTAATTTCTAGCTCACTTTCTGTTTACTTTTAGGCCACCTTGGATGAGAACCTATTTATTCTCTTTATAGCAGGGAAGAGGAGGTCAATAACTTCTTTCAGTCAGTATGTTAAACATTAACTCTGACACATCTATGTAGTCTAATGAACATTTCTATAAGGAAAATAAACTGAATTTTTTTTCTGCTCTTAGTAGGAATTAATTTGTTATAATATTCCTATTAATATTTTTTCAGAGGCTTATTTTAAGTTTATTGTTTTCTCCACCTAACAAAATTTGTAATTATTTTAAACCTTTTCCATTAGGTTCTATTTTCCAAGGCATCTTTTTTAAACTCCTGTAGAATGTTACTCATAGAGCAAGAATACATGTTGATTCTCTAGATGAACAATTAACATTTTGATATACAGTTTTATGCTTAGATGTTTTCATTTAGGCCTATATTTATAGTATTAAAGATTAACAACAGGGCTTGATAAAAGTTGCACCACCAATATCCAAAAGTGATATCATGCATTTTATAGGAAGAAAATGACACTGATTCTGACAGGATTATAACCTGTCAGTGAGGGTTCTTGGGAAGTCAGTGAATAAACAACATTGAAAGGAACTATTTTCAATTTCTTTGTCATATGGATGCACTAAAATATCTGGATACCAAAGCACCAACTTTCATCAAAAATGTTGGAACTCTACTTATATATGTAGAAAAAAACTGTGTTAAAAAAAATGTTGTGCTCCCTATGGAGAACACTGATTTCAGGTTATCTGATTCTAGATTTTCATTGTCTTTTAAAATTTATGACTCTTTGTATGTATATAATTGATAGACATAAATATTCTATTGTGTCTGGCAGAGACTCAATTGTCTTATTCCCTGTGTAAAAATTAGTTTTCCCTCTATTTACATATTCATATCAATATTCCTGATGTATAAATGTTTCCATTCTTTGATTTTCTTAAACAAGTTATAATATCTGCCTGATTCCCACATGAGTTAAATACAATCTTAAACATGTATTCTTTTATATACATGAAGATTATAATGTTGCTTTTTTAAAAAAAAATTATCTTTAACAGATATTATCTAGTGTAAATTGTATATATGAATTTCTACTGATACTAGATAACTCAGTGTTAAATATCTGGAGTTGATCGTCTAACTTTTAGAGGCCAAGTTATCAGAAGTACTATATTGCATAATTGATTTCAATGTCATAAAAGAACAAAAAGAAACTTTAATTACAAATAACAGAAAGGGCATTTAAAATTAGGTTTCAGTAAAGAAAATTAACTATTTAGGAATGCTATTTAGTCATGAAGTTCATTGAGATTTCCTTTACTTCACTTTTATACTTTGATGCCCCACTTCCATAACATCAATTTCAAAGTTCAGCCCTCTCTGTAAGTCCTGACAGCCTAAAGAATGAGCATTATTATTCATATTAGATAGATAAAGAATTTGATAATTTGGAGATGCTAAATAACCCAAACCTGCATTATTTCTACTGCAACCACCATGGGCATAGTTGGTCCTCTCTGGGTGTTAGTTTACAAGGGCTGCCATAATAAATACTATAGACCAAGTGGAACAACAGGAAATTTCTTTCCTCACTCTCTGGAGTCCAGAAATTCAAGATCAAAGTGTTGGAGGTTTAGTTTTCCTGAGACAATCTCTCTGGCTTGTAAGATGGCTACTTTCTTGCTCTGTCCTCACATGGCCTTTTCTTTGTGCACTGGCATCCTTGGCTGTCTTTCCTGTGTCACACTTAATCTCCTCTTCCTACATCACTGGTCAGAATACGTTAGGGCACATCCTAACAACCTCATGTTAACTTTAGTAACCTTTTTAAGGGCCCTATGTCCAAATATAGTCATATTCTGAGGTGCTTAGGTTATGGCCTCAAAATATGAATTTTGGGGATACTATTTCACCTATACGCAATCTGACTTCTATTCTCCACATTCTACTTAAAAGCAACCAGTAGTCTGTGTTCACTTGTAACACCCAATGAAACCACTTATTTGGGGCTCATTGATGACATTTTATTTAAACTTTTTTTATTTTTGAAATAGTTTAACACTTACAGGAAAGCAGCAAAATAATGCAGAGGGTTCTCTTATACCTCTTACCCAACTTTCTATGGTTGCATCTTACATAGCTTAGTATAAGTATTAAAAAGGAAATTAAACATTATTATAATACTATAACTAATTTGCAAATTTTATTTACATTCCGTTTTTCCCACTAATGTCTATTCCTGTTTTTAGTATGTAAACCAAGATACCACCATTGCATTTTTCACCATGTTTCCTTAGTCTCCTCCAGTTTGTGACAGTACATCAATCTTTCCTTATCCTGATGTCCTTACGTCTTTTTACTATTTCAGAGGGGTTAATTCATAAAATGTCCCTCAGGTTGAGTTTATCTGTTGTTTTCTCATCATTAAATTGAGGTCATAAATTATGGCAAGAATTCCACGGGTGAAACTTGCTTTTCATGGTATCATAACAGGACTACATGATATCATTATGTTTCATTACTATAATGTTAACCTTTACCATTTGGTATATTTAGGTTTCTAGGACTGCCATAACAAACAACCACAAACTTGGTGACTTAAGACAACAGTAATATATTCTCTCACATTTCTGGGGCAGAAATCCAAATCATGTGTTAGCTATGTTCATTCATTTTGGAGCTCTGAAGGAGAATATGTGCATGCCTTTCATCTTCTGGCAATAGCCATCCATCCTTGGTATTCCTTGGCTGTGTAGATGCATCACTCCTGTCTCCACATCTATCTTTCATATGGTCTTCTTCTGTGTATGCCTTATTTCTGCCTTCATTTTAAAGTACCAGTAATTTAATTTAGGGTCACCCTAAACCAGGATGAGCTCATCTAAGATAGTTAATTCAGTCTGTAAGCCCTCTTTTGAAATAAGGCAATATTCAAAGATACTGAGGTGAGGACTTGGGCATATTTTAAGGGGGAACAAAATGTCAGCTTATATATGATTATCATTTTTTTATTTTTGTAATTAACAAATATCTTGAGAGTTACTTTGAGACTAGGTAACTACAGTCATTGCTGCTTAATACAGGGATACAGTCTGAGAAATATGTCATTGGGTGATTCTTTCCTTGTGAAATATCACAGAATCAAGTATACAAACCTAGCTTTTATCACTACTACTATAATTGTATGTGCTATACTTTCTACAATCGGCAGCAGAGTTGGTTTGTTACACTAGTAGCCATCAACAAAAGAAGTTAATGCCTGCACTATAACATTATAGTGAAAATGCCATTTGGAAACCAAATTTGGCTGAAGTTTATTTTATTACTATCAGCGTGCTATTGCTTCAAGGACTCAGCTGCCAGAGCTTGGAAATATGGGTATGTATATTGACCCGGCATAGACATATGTCTAGGTATATTTCTGACCTATCTGTGTAGGCAGAACAATCGCTCCTTAAGAACTTCTATGTCGTAATGTCCAGAAACTATGAATATGTTACATTATATGGCATAAAGAACTTTGAAGATGTAATTAATTAAGGATCTTGAGACAGGAGTTTACCTGGGTGGGTCCAATGTAATCACAAGGGTTCTCAGAAGTGAAAGAGGGTGTTAAGGAAGACCAGAAGAGAGAAATTTGAGGATGCCACACTTCTGGCTTTGATGATGGGAAAGGAAGCCACAAGTCTAGAAATGTGGACAGCCTCTAGAAAATGGAAAAGGTGATGAAAGCAATTTCCTTCCACAGGGACTAAACCCTGCCAACACGGTGATTTTAGTTCAGTGCATCCTTTTTGGACCAATGACCTCAAGAACTATAAAATAAGAAATCTCTGTTAATTTAAACCACTAAGTTTGTTTTTATTTGTTACAGTAGTAATAGGATATCAGTACACTATTTACAGAAATATTTAAAAACCATGAGCCCATACTATGATCCAATTCCAATAATACAGAGGGTTTTTTCTTGCTTCTTTCCTTATTTATAATTTTTCTATCGTCAACAGCAAGAAACTACTTATTGTTATCTACAACATATTTATTTATATGTTCAACCTTAGAATATACATAAATTAATTTCAGAATTTCTAACTGATATTTCTGTAAAAACACATTCAATAACTAGAGTATGGCATTTATGTATAGTGCATTGTGTATTTAGCTTACTAACCTCCAGTTAAAATGCTGTTTTCCAAAATAAGTTTTCTTTTTCACCTTATTCAGTTGGTTATAGTATTAATTTCCATATTGTTATTCAGTTAGATAATTTGCTATCATTGCTATCATAGTTTATTTTTAGCTTCCATCCCCCTTGAACTTGGTTGGCATTTTATTAAATTTACATATAGTTAAATTTATTATGTATAGTGCACCATTCCATGGGTTTTGATAATGGATAGGATCATGTATCTTCCAACATAGATATAAAACATAACAGTCCCATAGACTCATTTCCTCATCTAGTTCATTTGTAGTTATTTCCATGTCCAACCTCCTGTGACTGAGAACCATGCATTTGTTTTTTCTTCCCTGTAATTTTGCCTTTTCCAGAATGTACTGTAAATTAAATGACTAATATGTAGGTTTTCAGGTCTGGCTTCTTCCAATTAGAAATGGTTTAAAATTCACTTATGCCATTGAGTGAATCAATAGTTAATTCCTTTTCATTGCTGATAGTACTCCACCCTAAGTATGTGCCAGAATTTATCTATTCATTTGTTGAAAGACGTGTAGCTTGTTTCCAATTTTGAGAAATTATGCCCTAGGGTTTTTAATATATATTTTAATTAATTGACGTCTTTCAAGTAGTATTTTCCATTTCCAGTGTAATAAAGAAAGCTTATGACACTATATTCTCAATTCTTTTCTCCTATCCATTGCTTTATTTTTTCATATATTTTGCTTTTACATCAACTATAACATTATATGTCAATACTAATTTTGCTTTAGACAGTCACTTCACTTTTAGAGCAGTTAAAAATAAGAGAAAATAAAAATGAATGACTTATTTTAACTTTATTGGATTTTCAGTACTGTTCATGTATTTGTATAGATTCCATTTTTCTCTCTGGTATCCTTCTGCCTGAGGAGCTAACTTTAACATTTGTTGTCAATTAGTTGGGAGAAGTTTTCTAGCTCTAACATATTTGTCATACATGAGATATTAGGTAATGGAGAGAAAGAAAAACAGAGGAAGAATGAAGGAAAATGAGCTTATTACAAACTAATGTATCTAGGTCTACAGTGTGATATTTTTACAGATCTTTGGAAACATGGTGGAGTGAGAGATGTCCCCAGATCTCTCCCCTTAACACAAAAATAAGCTGAACGTCTAAAACTCAACAAAAAAGGTCCAAACTGCACCAGCACATCTGAGCGTGGGATCTGCACATAAGAGCGACCACAGGTCAGAACCCCAGGAGGCGGGTGGTGGACTGGAAGAAATAAAGAAGTTGCCTCTGGCAGCCTCTGGAGCTCCCTGCAGGCAGAGGGGAAGGGGAGAAGGAGCAGCAAGTTTCTAAGGAGAGTCCCCGAGCAGCCCTGCCTGGGAAAGCTGTGAGTTCCCTGTGGCTGGCTGCCTGCAGGGCACAGTTATCAGCATAAAGCAGAGCTGGACTGGACCGGAGAGGAACAAAAGTTGATTTTATCGCCCTGGTTGCAAAACGGAGGCTGACCTGCAACCCCTAATCACCAACCAGAAGGCCCCTCACCCCATACCCTCTGAGACTGATCACCGCTGAGCTCCAGGGGGAATCTGAGTAAACTCTGCTGAGACTGTTGCTGACACTGACAGGGACTGGAACTGAGGATGGCAAGCGTGATTAAATATCTACAAGAAAATTTAAAAGCGATATTAAGACTTTATATAAAGCAGGGATCCAAGAGGCTTAGATGCCACCTACTGGAAACCAAAAGAAAAATGCCTTCTTTGTAGCAGGCTAAAGAGAGATCTTTATATAATAAATTTTCTTTCTGGAAAGACAGCAGAACATACTTCCATTAATCCCCAGGCAGAGAAATAGTCCATTGAACACCACGAACAACCAAGGTGGCAAGGAATCTCAGAAAGAAAGAGAAAAATCTCTAGAAAATAAAGCTTACAGACATAGAAATATGAAATTTAAATGACAGAAAATTCAGGATGGTACTTCTGAAAAAACTCATGATGATATCCAAAAAACTGAAGTCAACAATTTCAGGAATTAGATAAAAAAAACTAGATGAGCAGAGCAAGGTGACTGAACCCTCAGAAAGAACTTCTGGCGATGAAAAGCACACTGCAAGAGTTGAAAAATGAAATAGCAAGCTTGGGAAATAGAGTCGACCAAATGGAGGAAAGGATCAGTGATATCGAAGACAAGAATCTAGCAATAAATCAGAAGGAAGAAGAGAGAAACTGAAGAATTAAAAATAAAAAAGGGAAATTCAAGAACTAGCTGATACCATCAGGAGGGAAACATAAGAATAATGGGCATTATCGAAGGCGAGGAAAAGGCACAGGGATCAGAAATCATTTTCAGACAAATGGTTGACAAGAATTTTCCAAATCTAACGAAGCTGGAGCTTGGAATTCAAGAAATCAACAGAACATCCAATTATCTCAGTCCAAAAAAGGCCTTCTCCAAACACATTGTATCAAATTACCAAAAATCAACACAAAGACAGACTTCTCAAGTCAGCCAAGGAGAAAAAAATGGTAACTTATAAAGGTAAACCCATTAGATTATCCTTGGACTTCTCAGCACATACCTTACAAGCCAGAAAGGAATGGAATCAAATATTTAAACTATTAAGTGAAAAGAATTACCAGCCTAGAATAAATGTATCCAGCTAAGCTCTCCTTTAGATATGCAGAGAAATTAAGACTTTAACAGACATAAAAAATAGGAAATTCTCCACTGTGAGGCCTGCACTACAGGAAATACTGAAAGGGGCCAGTTCACCTAAAACAAAATGACAAAAAAACAAAACAAAACAAAACAACATAATTAGGCATTAAGTGACTATCAGGCAAATAGAAACAGAGGAGTGCAACCGTTACTAAGAACAGGGCATTATAGGATGTGGTTCCATAGTGTAGTGGTTAGCACGTCTGCTTTACACACAGAAGGTCCTGGATTTGTGCCCCAGTGGAGCCAGTCCATGGTCTATGGCCATACCACCCTGAATGAGCTTGATCCTGTCTAATCTCAGAAGCTAAGCAGGGTAGGGCCTGGTTAGTACTTGGATAAGAGACCATTTAAGAAGACCAGGTACTGTAGGCATAATAAAAACAAACTAAAAGTATTGTAAGTTGACAAGGTAATTACAATTTGTAAGGTCAACCAAATGTTGCCTCACCTAAAAAAATCATAATAGAAAAAAGATAGAAGGAAAGTACCTTAACATAATAAAGGCCATCTATAACAAACCCTTAGCCAACATTATACTTCATGGTGAAAACTAAAACCCTTCCTTCTAAGATTAGGAATCAGGCAAGGCTGTCCACTATCACCACTGTTATTCAATATAACATTGGAAGTCCTAGCAAGTACTATCAGACAAGGGAAGATATAAAAAGACATTCAAATAAGAAACGAAGAAGTAAACTCACTATTTGTGGATGACATGATTCTCTATATAAAACCCTAAAGATTCCATAAGAACACTACTAGAAACAATGAGCAAATACAGTAAAGTCTCTGGATACAAAATCAACATTCAAAATTGATAGCTTTCCTATACTCTAATAATGAAGTGTCAGAAAAAGAAGTGGAAAAAATATGCCTCTTTTGCAATTGCACCAAAAAGAATAAAATGCCTAGGAATAATTTAACGAAACAAGTGAAGGACCTATGTAATGAAAACTATAAGACTCTATTAAAAGAAATCGAAGAAGATACAAAAGAAATGGAAAGATATTCTGTGTTCTTGAATTGGAAGAATCAACAGTTAAAATGACATTATACCAAAGCATTACAGATTTAATGCAATCCCATGAAAATCTCATCAGCATTTTTTAAAGACATAGACAAAATCATCAGATTTCTATGGAAGCACAAAAGACCCCAAATTACTAAAGCATCCTAGAAAAAGAATGAACGTAGGCAACACTCTGCCCGACTTCAAATTATACTACAAAGTGACCGTAATCAAAACGGCATGGTATTGGCAGCGAAACAGACACTGGACCAGTGGAACAGAATCGAGAATCCAGAAGTGCACCCAATTTATATGGGACAAATAAGCGCAAAACATACAGTGGAGAGAGAACGCCTCTTCAATAAATGGTGCTAGCAAACTGAAAAGCCACCTGCAAAAGACTGAAACTAGACTTTGTCTATCACCACACACCCAAATTAACGTAAAATGGATTAAGGACCTAAATATGACCTGAAACAATAGAATGCATAGAAGAAAACATAGGAACTAAACTCAAGGACCTTGACTTAAAGAGGATTTTATGAATTTGACCTCAAAATCGTGAAGTAAAGCTAAAATAAATGAATGGGACTACATCAAACTAAAAGCTTCTGTTTCAGTGAACTGTGAACAAGGTAAGGGACAACCACCCAAATGGAAAAATATATTTGCAAGCAACACCTCTGATAAGGATCTAATATCCAAAATATATAAAGAACTCATACAACTCAATTACAGCAAAAAAACAAATGATCCATTCAAAAGACGGGCAAAGGACCTGAACAGACACTTCTCCCTAGAAGAATACAAATGGCCAACAAATATATGAAAGATGCTCAACATTGCTAGCTATCAGGGAAATGTAAATCAAATCACAATGAGATATCTCACACCTGTTTAGAATAGCTAACAAGTAATAACAAATGTTGGAGAGGAAGTGGAGAAAAAGAAACCTTCTACATTGCTGGTGGAACTGCAAATTGTACAGCCACTATGGGAAAACAGTATGGAGTGTCCCCCCAAAACTAAGAATTGATCTACCATAGGATCCAGCAATCCCTCTACTACGTATTTACCCCAAAGACTTGAAAACCATAGCCAAAAAGTTATTTGTGCCCAATGTTCATAGCAGCATTATTCACAGTGGCCAGGACATGGAAGCAACCTAAGTGTCCTACAGTAGATGATTGGCTAAAGAAGCTGTGGTAATACATACAATGGAATATTACTCAGCCATAAGAAGAGATGAAATGCTGCTATTTGCGACAACATGGATGGACCTAGAGATAATCATGCTAAGCTAAATAAACCAGACAGAAAAAGTTGAAAATCACATGATATCACTTACATGTGAGACACAATCCAAAAATAACAAATGAGCAGGACAAACAACAGAGACTCATGGACATGGACTATAGACTAGCGCGTTACCAGAGGACTATAGACTAGTGGTTGCTAGTGTATTGGGGGAAGAGGAGATTGGTAAACAGTTAAGGGGGTCAAAATATAGGGTTTAGGGGGAGTGTGAAGTGGGTAAAAGGAATCAAATATATGGTAGCTGAAGGAAACTGTATATAGAATATACAGTGTCTAATGATAATGCACACCTGAAAAATATATATAATTGTATAAATTTAACTTTATTGTTAATTCAATAAACTTAATTTTTAAAATTAATATTAGTATAAAATACTTATTTTTTGTCATAATAACATTTTTATAAAAATATACAGTATGGTTTCATAAAGTTAATCCATGATATCTTACATATTACAGTTATGTCTCACAAAGAAATATTTCATGTTTAATACATGTCGTAAAAAATATGTGTAGCATAATGCTATGTATATGTAAAAATATAACATAATATGCATCAATCCATAAAGGTACACACCAAAATGTTTGCTAGGCTTGCTTTAAGCACGTAAATGAGATTGAGGGTTGAGAGGGAAGTTTTACTTATAATCTGTATATTTCTGTATTCTTTAAGTTTTGTTTTACCATTAACATATATTAATTGTATGTTTCTTTAAAAGTAGAAATAACTGTATTTTCAAAAGTTAACAATCCAACTAGTTTAAAACTAGTATCTTAAAAACACAGCCAATTATTTTCTCCACAATGTATAAACGATGCTGTGGAAAACTTCAAAATATTTAAAATCTGAAACCTCCTTTAATGGATATCTCTTACGTCTAGAAGCATTGGAAATTGTAGGTTCTATTTCTCTTATGTTTAATTGTAGCTTTTAAGTACCAGTCATTGAGATTTGTTTTTCATCATTTCAAATCATTAGCCCATAAAGTATTATTCTGTATCTACTGACTCAGACAAAATAATGATGGGACTAAAGAATATATTAGTTACTACTACTGACTAAACAATCAAAAAAAATATGTTTCCTTATAAACAAAGGAACTGATATTCACCATACTGTTCTTTTCCTGTTTTGTCTAATTTTGCGTTACAGATCTCTAAATTGCTCTCAAATTCTTCTGTCCATCTGGAACCATCTTTGAATACTTTATCATTACTGTGCCTCACTCTAATGATTTAGTGGACTTATAAATCATTAGAAAGACCAATCTGGCTGATGATGCATTTGAGTAATACATCATCAGAAAAAGGTGCTTAGATGATATATTACCCAAAGATGGCATTGTGTAGAATGGAATCCAAGAACACTTCCAGTTAGTGCATGGAATGCTCTATTTGGAGAGGGGTTCATTTAAAAATACACTTACTGTCTTTGGCTAAGTTTTAATCCATCATTAAATATCTTGTTACAAGACTTCCACTCCAGGCTATTTGTTCCTAAAATTCACATGAAATATATCATGTTTTTGAGGGAAAAATTACTCTCTTTCTTCATTAAGAAATGCACTAACATGATATTTTGGACTGTTATCGAATATTAATTTTCTACATCTCTTAATGCTAATGTATGACTGTATAATATAGAGATATTTTTCACCGTCAATATTAATCATCATTTTGCATATTCTAAAGTAGCAATACTGGAATAATTGACTCTGGAGACACATCTACAATCACTATTAACAGGGCCATATGACTCCTGTGTGAACTGTTTAAAACACTATAATTTAAAAATTAACTTTCAGGGATCTGTGCATTAAATTTAAGTTCTACGTAATTTGAGAGCCATAGTTTGTCAGTCTTCTAATATTTAATCATAATCAAGTATTATTCTGCACTATTGTTTTTCTCTTTGTGAGAAATAGTGTATAATTTTTCTCATACTAATTCATAAATAATAGTCTGGACTCTAAAATTGAATAGACAGGGTTACTTTTTTGTTTTTTTGTTTTTGGGTGTTTTTTGAATAAAAAAGAGGCAATCTAGCACCCGAAATGAGCACCCTAATACACTTTTAATATTAATGTAAATGGTACCATCATAACCTTGTATGAAAGCCTTACTCTGTGATGGGAAAATAAATGGAGCCACTTCAAAATGAAGTCAGAGCTGCCAGCCCAGAGGAATAGACATATAAGTCTCACTGCTCAAACTTTGTAGTTTTAACTGGGCAAAATAAACTGGGCCAAAGCAACATCAAATTTCAAACAACTCTTTGTAAAGCTAACAGGAAAGCAGACATCCTGATAACTACACTAAAAATTAAAGACATTCTTTAGCGTTAGCACCACCACATATGGCTAAAGAATAACTTGGCTTATTTGCACCTGTGGAGATTTCATCCTTGGCTTATTAACACCAATAAAATATGCCTTCCTTCTATTTATGTAATTATTCTCCTTCCTTTTCTCATAAATACCCCTTGCCTTCACACTCTAATAAGAATACTATTTGGGTTTCTGCTTGAATCAGTGCTTCTCAGAATTGCAATTTTTTTTATCTCAAATAAACACTTGTTGCTTCACACTTTTGCCTAAATTTCTATGAATGTTAGAGACTTTTCATCTCTGATGATACTGATGCACGCTTAGGTTTATTAATCACGGTCGTAAAGCTTCCCATTGCCTTGAATCTTAGAAAAAAAGTCCCTCTGATCCCAAAGAAAGAATAATTGTTTTTTATCCTTGCCCCTCCCCAAAAACAAAACAAAACAAACACAAAACAACAAAACAAACAAAACAAAACAAAACAAAACACGCCTTCTTTGCCAATCCAGGACTCAGGAATTTCTGCCATAAGCTGGTGGGCAGAATTCATATCTATCATTTCAACGCAGAAAAGAATATCTTACCTTTTGACCCACTGTGGGCAATTGAGAGAGTATAACTATATTCTAGAGTGTACATTTCTTGGGTATATGTATAAATCTCATCTCATGTTCACCCACAATCATAGTCCCATATCATTGGCTGCTATTTCTTCTCTGTGAGGGGACAAGAACAGCTTGACCCACCCTGCTTACAGTAATATGGTACCCTCACAATCTTCTGTCAGCACATATTTCATTCTTTAAAAATAAGCAAAATTTTCAGGCATAGAACAGCTCAAATCCAGATTAACACCACCACTAAATATTTGTTTTATATAAAGTATGAAGAGTCTTAATTATCTGATAAATTTTCATCTATTTTCATTACCAAGCAGAACTTTTAACATAATCATTTACACACTCTTCATTTTGGTTGACTTTTCAAAACACTCAAATTCTTTCCAAGGACAATAGAGGTTATTTACTTCAAGTCTGCTTGATTAAATGACCTGATAAAGTAATTCTCCCCTTGTAAAGAAGCTGTTAACTTGAAAGGTAAATTCCAATCTTGTTTTTCAGATGGTAGAAATTGCTTATGACTTTGAAATTGGCAGTTTTTCCTGCCAGGCACCACAGGATGTCTCATTATACAAGCTTCAGGAAAGAAATTTAAACTTTTTTAAAAAGCCTAAGAATGTTTTTTATACACAGGCACAATAATTCCTCTTTAAGAAATACTAAACAAAGAATCCAAAATACAGGAAGAGCTGCCCTCCAGTATATCCATTGATCTATTATTGACAATCATAAAATTAATAGGAGTAATCTAAGCGTCCAAAAAATAGGGGACTAAAGGCATACATCTTTCCAGCTAATATTTTCTCAGTAGGATATTTCCTGGTTTTCGATATCAGAATTTTTATTCTTTCATTATAATGATTTAGTCATTGTTTACCAAGAAATATTTTATATTTGTGTCTCTAAAACACAATGAAATATTTTTAAAAAATGGTATTTGGAATAAATCTTAGTATGTTCCAAATCATCAGTGTCATGGTAACACATTTTGAAAAGCATGCTGAGTACAACAAAAGGCAGGTGTGCTGTGGCTGTGGCTAGCCATAGAGCAGTGTTGTTGTGGAGTTGCATCCTGTGTGACATTAAAATAAACTTTTCTTTAAAAATGGCCTATTATTGCTTTACCACCCAATAGAGAAACTTATAGCTGTGTACTAGCCCCATCTTATCCATGGTTTCAGTTTCTGAGGTTTGTCACCTGTGGTCAACCATAGGTATAGATATTATCTGAAAATATAACCTGAAACCTAGTAAATCTGCATATGAGAACATACCATAGAAGAAGGGAAATGTATAAAGATCCTTATTATAATTCAATTTTTTTTAAAAATGTTTAAAAAATGCAAACTAATCATTCATAAATAGGCAAATAGTTTATTCTAATAATAGAATATAATATACTAGTTAAAATGAATGAACTAGGGTTATATGTAACAACATGTAGATAGTGTAAAAACATAATTTGTTATTTTGAGTAAAAGTTACAAATTTAAAAAGCTACATATAATATTTATGTAATTTAAGATTTGAAAAATACTACAAAATTATATGTATGTATGTATATAAAATTTAACTATAGATAGATGTATGAGAATGATCTATAGCATATGAAATCTATATTATATATCAAATATATAATATGCAATATTATATAATATCAAAAATATTATATGAAAAATTCCATAAGGATACAATTCCTAAATTTCAAATCGTGGGCTGGTCTGTGTAGTGTGATGAAATCTCAAGGCGGCTCTCCCAAGACCTGAATCACTCCTTTGTTCAGCAGATCCACACTGCATACGCTCCCTGCTGGTTTGTCACTTAGTAGCTTTCTTGGTTTTCAGATCAACTGTCATGGTATCACAATGCTCATTTTACTCACTAGTGACCCCAAAGCCATTCACAGAACTTTTCTTACACTATATTGTTATAATTGTTCTGCATTATTATTAGTTATTATCAGTCTCTTACACTGGCCTAATTTATAAATTAAACTTTATCATAGTTATGCACATACAGAAAAAAAAAAATAGCATATATAACATTTGGTGCTATCCACAATTTCAGGTATCCACTGGGGGTGTTGTATGCTTCTTTGATAAGGGGCTACTCTAATTCACATATCAATGTTTTCTTTAGATGTTTTTATTGTCTTTATTTTTAAGGTAAAAAACGTTACAGCTATTGCTAAGTTTCTGCTTCCTTTTTAATATCTGCTCCCCATTTCTATCTCAGAGGTTACAAGTGTCATTAAATCTTTCTCATACATCTACGGTTAAATTTATACACATACATACATATGATCATGTAGTATTTTTTTGAATCTTAAAATTATATAAATATTGCATATAGCTTTTTAAATTTGTAAATTTCACTCAAAATAACAAATTATGTTTTTACACTATCATCTCCATGTCGTTACATATAAACCTAGTTCATTCATTTTTAACTAGTATATTATATTCTATTGTGAGAACAAACCATTTGCCTATTTATGAATGATTATTTTGCATTTTTTAAACATATAAAAACATCTGAATATTACAATAAGCGTCTTTGTACATTTTTCTTCTTCTATGATACATTCTCATATGTAGAATTGCTAGGTTTTAGGAAAAACACAACATTAACTTGACTAGTTATTGACAAATCACTCTCTGAAACTAGTTGCACTGATACACTCCCACCAGCAATGTAAAACATCTTATTCCCCTAACCTGGGCAGCAATATCTGGTATTAAAAGTGGCTTAAGATTATTTCAATCAAATGTGTGTGAAATGTACCTCACTGTTGTTTTAAGGGTACTCCTTGATTATCAGTGATTCTGGATCAATATATATATTTTTAATTAATTTATTTAAATTAGTTTCAAGTATACAGTACATTGGTTAGACATCTATACAGTTCATAAAACGATTCCCCCAATACTCCCTCCCTCCCCTGGCCCTCCACCTAGCCAACGTATAAATGCTAACTGCATTCCCTATGCCGTGCTCCCTATCCCTGTGACCATCAACTACTAATTAGTATTCTTTAACCCTTCACCTCACTCTCCCAGCCCCCCAACCCCCCTCCCCTCTGTCTGTCATCAAATTGTTCACTCTATTTCTGAGTCATTTTTGATTAGTTTGTTCTTTTTGTTTCTTAGATTCGCATATAAATGAAATCATATGTATTTATCTGTCTCTGTCTGGCTTATTTCACTCAGTATAATAACCTCTAGGTCCATCTATGTCATCGTAAATGGTAAGATTTCATTTTTTTTAATGGCTGAGCAATATTCCATTGTATATATGTGAACCATAATTTTTTTATCCAATTGTCTGTTGACGGGCATTTAAGTTGCCTCCATATCTTAGCTATTGTAAATTGTGCTGCCATGAATATTGGAGTGCATAGATCTTTATGAATGATTGTTTTGGTTTTCTTTGGATAAATGCCCAGAAGTGAAAATTCTGGGTTAAAAGGTAGATCCATTTTTAATTTTTTTGAGAGACCTCGACACCATTTTCCATACCAGCTGTACCAATTTGCAACCCTACCAACAACATATGGGTAGGCTTTAGCCCAACATTTATTTTGTCATGGGTCAATACATTTTAATTGCATAATTAGAATATAGTAAGTTATATGCATTATATAGAGATACACATTGCCATAATGTGTCTTTTTCATTTAACTTAATAAAGAATATGTTTTTATGTTATTAAAAACTTTAAAAATAAAATTTAGTAATTTGATTTATTCCATCCTATGTCTGTGACCACTTTTTAAATTTAGTTAACCATTATTCATTTCAGGAATTCCTTAGTTTTACTATGGCAAAGAAACGGTTTAAATATGCTGATTTTTACTTCCAAAAAGATGGAATAACTATATTTCTCTCTATGCATCCTGCTAAGTACATCCAAAAATTTAGACATTATATATATATTAAATATATATATATATATATATATATATATATATATATATATATATATATATATATTAAAAACAAACAAAAACAACAGGAAAACTCTGAGGAGTAGAAAGAAGAAATATATTGGCTGGAGATCTCAGAATCCCCCACCAAAAAACAAAACAAAACAAAACAAAACATGACATAGTGATGAGTTTATGGATTTTCTTTTGCCTAATGTATCTCAGACTTGGAGTTAAAGACGCTGACTACCTGGAATTCCAAAAACCTAAAACACACACATGCAAAACAACAGAGTCCTATTCTCTGTAGCCTGAGGACTAGGAATAAAGCGCCTAGCGAGATAGAAACTTGTAAACAATAACCACTCTATTTGAAATTTCAGAGCTGAACTCTACCCAAGCCAGACTTCATGAGGCACCCCAATACTCTTACTAGTGTGGTGTACGAAAGCTGAGTAGAAAGCCAGGAGATTCATTCCCTCCGAGTGATAAGGACCCACTTTGTGGTGCCAGTGGAGATCACACAGTTGCCAGGGTTCCAGAACTACCCAGCTGTAACATTCTACTGATTCTGATGATGACAGTTTTATATAGTACTTTGTAAAATTATTCATGAACACTTTATTCTCAATTTTATTTTAGACTCTTAAACTGTACTTTCATTTAAATTATTTACATTTATGAAGGCTTCAAAGTTGTTAAATTTTTTCAAAATAATTGGTTTATGCTTCCATCTAGTTACTATGAGTTACTCTACATTTGTTTTATAATTAATTTTAATGTTTAATAATTTATTCATAATTTACACATAGTTGATACAATTCATATGTAACATACAATGTTAATATGTAAAATATATAATCATTTCTAATTTACAAAATTGTACACTTGGTTTGTATAAAGATATATATATTTCAGTTATAAGTTAAATACTATTTACATATTTTATATGTAAATTAACATTTTTCTCAAAATTTCATACACAATAATTTAATTTATTAAGTTGAAAAAAGACCCAGAAGTTACCTTTGAGTATCATTTGGCTAACTGTCAAAGCTTCTGATACTTCATTTGGTATATATCTAAGGGTTTTAATGTATTTCTGGACACTATGACTTTCTCTTGACACTTTAGTTACTTGAAATTTTCTTTTAACATTCAGTTGGTGTGATTTTGTTTTATTCTCTTATTAATTTCTAATACTAATACTTTGTGGTTTGGGAATGGCTTCTTTTAAGAATTGGTGGTGATTTCCTTAGTAGCATAGTATATTCTTATCTTTTTAAATTATTTCAAGCCTGCTTAAAATGTTGAAAGCTCTGTATATGTGTATGTATAAATACACATAGGTAGATAGATATGCAAAAATATAATTTTAATATATAAAGAAATAACATATTTTTATGCACTATTCACTGTTAATCGTTAAAGTGACAAGCTTGCAGTAATAAATTTTGGAAACTATAAATTAAGGGCTACAAACCTCTTGCAAACTCATTTAGTGTGAAAGTAGCATTTTATAATATTCCTATTAATATTGTAAGAAAGTGGAACACATTTAGAAATTGTTAATATTAAAAATTGTTTTCTGCTAAAAGTTGACATTAGAAATGGTACAAATATGGAATATAAGGGAAATAGATATCTCCTTTTAGTTAAGTACATTATAAAAACCTTTTAAATTAATTTTTAAAATATATTTATATGTGCAGTTCCAATGCACATGAATAAGTATAATTCTCTCTACAAATGTGGAATTTCCTTTGTTTGGAGGAGGTATCCTATCACTTATTTTTTCCCCAAATGCAGTAGTTTGACTATTTCCCAGAAAGACATTTCTCTTAATTTCCTTTTGGATTATCTAGCTCTTGGGTTTAAATTTAAAGTTTAAAAAGAACCATTTGATTTTAATAACTTTTATGTGTAGTGCTCCATTGAATTTGGGCTTTAGCACATAGAACTACTTTTCCATCAGGTGATTTCTAGTAAATCCCTGTGTGTAAAAGCAAGATAAACACACATCACTGAGTTTGTTATTGCAATTAAATTATTGGATTTTTACATTTGAATATGTTTTGAGCATTGAAACGCTGAAGAGCCTGTTTTCTCATGTTGGTCATGGACACTTTTCTGACACTTAATAACTTGAAATAAGCCTGCCAATATTCTTTAATGTCTGAGAATATTAAAATGCTACATATTTAATATAGGGAAAACAAATTCAGTAAACCACATTCACTTAATAACAACCTAGATAAACTCTTTCACAGAATCCATTTTGTGAAATCTAAATTCTTTTGGTATATTCTAATTTTGATTTTTCCATTAAAATATTTACTCTCTACACATTTCTTTTTGTAATGTTTCACTTATTTTGCTCAACGAATTAACTAAATTTACTCTCTTTAGAATTTTCTTGCTAACTGACCACCCATGTACATTCCTAAACGTGAGCTATATGCACTCTTGAGACAAGTACTCTTGAAGAATGCAGATTTTGGTGTAAAGTGGATACTTGAGATAATCTTTCATATATGTAGTAATTTATTTATTCAGAAATCCATTTACTTATCCAAAAATTCATTCATATGATTATTCAAAAATATGTATTAATTTGATCAAACACTATTATGTGTTAGATACCATGTTGACCTAGAAGAAATTGTTAAGCCAAATTCCCCTTGTACAGTGACCATGAGTAGACAGTGTAAATTTCTAAAAATGATGCATTCAGCATTATTGAATGCATCTTTCTCAAAACTTACTCAGTAGGGCCTCCACTAAAACCAATATTTTGCATGAACAGATACTTCATTAACTCTATTCCTACTACAATTTTCTGAGAATGTGTGTGTGTGTGAGAGAGAGACAGATAGAAAGCAGAGACAGAGAGAGAAAGAAGGAGAAAGAGAAGTGACATGGTAGTACTTTTATTGGTCATAATGGTCACAACATAGTTATGAGTAAGTATATGAGCAGAAAATTCTCAAATGACCTTAGAATTATATCCTCTGAATAAATATTAAACTGAAGAAAATACAAAGAACAAATTACATGTTATATTTTTGGTGTGGGGAAGAATGATAACAAAACAATCTGTTTAAATTTATTTAGGGATAATAATTTTACAAAAATTTGGAGAGATAACATTTATTTTTAGAGTTATGATTTCTATTAGACAGTATACTAAGTAACCCCTCAGAAGAATTTCATGTGGTAAGTGTTATATATATTAAGAAAAATTTAGCCATACTTCGTAGTACATACAGCCAGTATGGATAGTGCTGGTTTCAAAGTATGTGCCATTTTTGCTGATAGAGAATAAATTTTATTCATTGTCTTTGTTTTTACTTAATTCTAGAGAATTCTAGAGATCCTTTAAATCTCTAATGAAACAATTTAAGTGATAACAAAAACTATATTTCTTAGAGAAAAAACTAGCTCCTGCCTATTTGAGAATTTATTAAATTAATTATTTTTTCATTGGTAGGTTTGTTGTTTTCTTACATTTAATATAGGTTTCGGCTAAGAATGATGCTGACATTACACTAAATGGTGGCACAAGTTTTTAATAAACTTCGTAACAGTGAAGTATATTACCTTTATAAGCTGTTTTTTGTTGTCATATTATTATTCTAAATAAATGTATTCCATTTTTTTCTCCTTTGGCTTTTAAATTAAACAGGTATCTACTCAGTGTCTTCTCTATGAGATCATGGCACAAGGCACTCTGCTTTGCCTTTGAGAAATGTAAAGGTCAAAGTAATGGTTGCTATCAGTGCCTTAATGGAGATACATGGAAAATGGACAAAAGAGAAATAATTATAACTTAGTTGATGTGGTTCTTTTTTTATTTTTTAAAGAAAAGTGGCTTTAAATTAAATCTTGAGAAGATGCTGGAAAAGCAAATATCAATTAATTAATATGTGTTTAATTCCTGTTATGACTTAGATAATGTTAAGGATACCAGTGAATGTGACTAAAAATACAAAAAGATAAGACTACATAATTCCCACTACCTAAACTGGGAATCTGTTTGGATGGGAAAAAAAAATAGAATTCTATTTTCATTAGTTTTAAATAAGAAAATATACTAAGAGTCTTACAAATTCAGGAAGTACCCATTAGCCTTAAAAGAGATAAGAACCAGAAATTGTAAACATCAAAATAAATACAAATGTCTTTTTTTCTAAGACTTTAGGATTTGTTGACCCCCTTTTTTTCCAGAGCTAATTCAAATTTTTATTCTCTTTCTAATGGTCATTTTCTTTGCTGACCTCCAGTACTGATAATCTAGTCTCTGTTCTAATTCCTGATCCCTACAAGGGAAAAATATAGTGGACAAAATTCAGATCAGGAAACCATCCTTGGCTAGCCATCTATTAACTATGACTAGGAGCAGGGTCAGGTCATTCAAGGTCACTTCTTTATCATAGGTGGTGAGAGTTCTCTATAAAAGTATGGGTCATGTAGGGACAGTAGTCACGGTCACTAGATTTAGAAAATGGAATCACTTTGTTCTGAACCATCTAAATTGCATAGTTTGATTTATAACATGATATAATTTGGATGACACCTAAAAAAATCTTGCTCATGAAATGTAATTTTTTTTTTTTATAGTAACACGTATTGAATTCACCAAAACTTTCTATGTTTCTAAGATAGTTGAAGCTAGGTCTTTGAGAGGGAAAATTGTTTCATTGGGTGGTGTGCAAGCATAAAATTGCACAATAGAGTTACAAAACAGCTTATGGGTACACAATACCAGGGAATCTATTGTGGTAATTCAGAACAGAGTGGCCACATTTGGAAATAAACTGATACCTGGGCATTTTCTCACAGAAGCTTTTAGCTACTATAGAATGTCAATTGATACGGTTATACACCTTGTATCTTTCTCTTCTACCTCAGCATATTATAATCATTAGTGATCATGTTGTCTTCTATTTTCACAAATCTAAAACCAGAACAAGACAAACCTTGGTTTTCTAAGTTAGAGTTTAAACAAATAGGAGCTCTTCACATTGGATGCCTGTGTAAATAATAAGACCACCTCTGCCCTCCAGTAATTTAAAACTTGCGAGTCAGATTTTGAATTTTGATCATCAGTGTCCTCCTGTGTAAGTAAAGACCACTCAGACATTTGGGCTACTTACATAGAGGCTTAGGATCAATTTCTCCTTTACCAGCTTTCTTATCCAAGTTGAAATAATTCTATTCGTTGCTGTGTAACTCTGTTTTTGTTTTGTTTTGTTTTGTTTTTATTCTATATATCAGGGCTGGGCACCCTCACAAAATATTTATCCATCAGGGGGTAAAGATATTTCTCATTTCTTAGTACAGAAAGAATAAGGAGAGTAACAGCTGGAACCTTATTATTAGTCTAAGTAGTTTGATTTTAAGGCCCTAACCTGTCTTAGTCAAGGATAATTTGGTTGAAAAGAGCTGAAACCCACTGAGAGACGGTAAATAAAAAGGGGAACGGGTTATTATCTAAATATAGGAGAGTCTTAAGGAATCCAAATGAAGGAAATATACCTAGCCTTCGCCTTTTTTAGCAACTGGATATTAGAAAACTGAATTCTTTCTTCCTCCCTCTCTCCCTCCCTCCTTGTCCTTCTCTCTCTTCCTCTCCCTCTTCCTGCCTTCCTCTCGCCTCTCTTTCCTTCCAACATCTCTGCTTCTCTATTTTCCTCAACGCTTTTGCTTTCACATTTAGGCTTCTTCTTCTCTTTCACCTGCTTGTAGACACATTATCACAGCCGATCAAAAGAGGCTCTGAGTCCCCAAGATTAAATGATTTTCAGTTCAATGTTTTCCCGCAAACTGATTTGTTTTCAGGTCCTGCCCCAAACTTTGAAAAGGTAACTTCATTAACTCAATTTGGGTCAGTTGCATATTTGGTTAGCCCTGGCTGAGCATGAAGACAGGGTAAATATTCAGAGCTCCTCCTTCAGGACTTTAGACAAGCTAGATTCCCCCAGGAAGATATGGCTGGGTGGAAATTGTTTGCATTTCCAACATGTATCCCTTGCAGTTCTGAATTAAGATTTAACAAATTATTAAATAGTAACTACCTTTGATATGTCAAGCATCTATTTTAAATTTTATTGTATTTACTTAATATTGTTTTAATAATAACCTTGTGATAATTGCATTACTCCCATCTATTAGAATTAAAAAAAAAAAACATGGGACTAAGTGATTTTATATAAATTCTTTGTGGAGGGCAGAATTATAGTGTGTGCTTTGGGGGGGGGGGGACAGAGTGAGCCCAAATTAAACTATTTATCGATTATTTTTTTCTTACACTAAAACTCTTAAACACGTTGCCCGTTTCTCTTCCCTACAATTTTAGCTATATGCCATGCTGAGACATCAGGGTTTTTTTGTTCTTTCTCATTTTTTTTTTCAATTTTTTTTAGTAGTTTCCACTTTTCAAAGATACCTATAGAGTATTTATTTGATATTTGCTGACATATTGGGTATTTCTTACCCACATTCTTATATGGCACACTTTCTCCTTATTAAATAGTTTCTATGCATATACATATAATATATATAATATATATTTATTTATATATGTATATGAATATATATTTATATAATTCAAATTATATATAAATATATATAAATATATAAAGAGAATCAAAACCTATTTATATATATATATGTGTGTATATATAGATATGTGTGTATAGATATATACACATATATACATATATGTAATTTGCTTGCCCTCATTTGGTGACTGGGCAAATGATGAAAATGAAGGGTTATTTTACCTTTATTTTGGTGCTTCTCCTGATTGTTATCTACAGGAAAGCTTTCAACTCAGGATTTGATAGATATCAACAAGATTAGATACAGATACAGTCACCCTCCATATCTGTGGTTTCTGCATCCTTGTATTCAATCAACTGAGAATCAAAATTATCCTAAAGAAATGTTCCATTGTTGCTGATGTGCACTGTGTAGTTTGGCCTACAATGGTTGCCTTCTTTTTTCCTGTTATTATTTCCTAAACAGTACAACATAACAATTATTTATGTAGCATTTACATTTTATCAGGTATTATAAGTAATTTAATGACTTAAAGTGTATGAGTGTAGGTTATATGCAAATATTATGCCTCCTTATATAAAGAATTTGAATATCTGCAAATTGGCATACCTGGGGGATCCTGGAATCAAAACCCTGCAGATACCAAGGGACAGGTGTTACAGAAAATAACAGTGTAGACTTCACGGTTGGATGGGCATCTGCATATGATTCTGGGAAACTTAAACTCTGTAGACTCTGAAGTAGGGTGGTTTTGGGGCTGAAGTGAGAAAATTATAAAGTGTAAATATATGCATAATAAAGGATGGTGATTATTAATACAATGGAGCAAATTTCATATGAAATGTAGCCATAGCTGCAATGTGCTTTGCTTTTCATGAGTTTTTATTCACCAGGATAGTATTAAAACGAGAAGCCAATACTGACAAATACAGCTTCTTGGTCTTCCCCTTAGATCCTTTTCCCTTTCATCGTTTTTGTTTTCCATTTTGAAGTTTTGTTTGCTTCTGGTCCATGTCGTATTGGTTTCATCCTACTGTCAATGCTAATACACACACTGCAGTGAGTTCTTGGACTTCTGTTTGTAATTTCTCAAACCTCAGGCTTAGCAAAGAATAGTTTTTGATTTCTTTTTCAAGAATAAATTTTTATAATGTTACATTTCTTATCCTAAATAAAGCAATACAAATCCATGTAAACTACAAAAATACAAGCAGTATAACATCCCCGGCCACCTCCTTCAAGTAGAAATGAGCTCTGGTCTGTGCTACCGTGAAGATGTGCACACTATGAGTTTGGTCTTTGATATCTTGTTCTTATTGCCTACCCCAGCTGAGCCTCACTAACTTATCTCACCACCTTGAACCTCTGGGAGGTCCCAGTTTCCTGCTCCTGGATACATTGTTGAGACATAGCCAAGGGTCCTTTTCCTTACTACTACAATCCAGATATGTTAGAGATTTTTCCAAAATAATGTTTCAGTGATGCTAAGGAAAATGAGATGAAATGAAGAAATAATATAATATAGTTAAAAATGAGTGAGCTTACATACTGCTATTAAACAGAAATCAAAATAGAGGCCACTGTTTGAGCATACCCTTAGACCAAATACCCATAGTCATGTAACCAAAACTTAAGTTGTTCCAATTTCCCAAAAATGCTGCCTCTGACCTTAAAGAAAATGAACTTTTTTATGCCTGAGTGACCTTACGGCTTCTTAGAAAATCTGCTACAAGCAAGTAAGCTTATGCAATGAAAAAAAATGTGAGTTTCTAGTAGTCAATCACAAGAAGAACAAACAAACACACACACACAATGTACTTTCTCATCATGCTTTATACTGATCTGTAACCGCTGAGAGCTGAGCTTCTAACCTCTTTCATTTTGAAGTCTTATTAGTGAATAGTTTGTTTCTTGCTCAATAAAATATTCAAATCAGGTAAAACCCTCAGAATTTTTGAAAGTGCAGTTTCCTACTGATAAAAATGAAGTCGAATTACAATTTGACTAGGCTGTCTTAGCTTTTTAAACATCCAAGCCAGTTTTCTTTCTCAAACTTGATTGGAGCATTCGACCTTTAAACACCTGTTTTCAGTTCTCAGAAATATCTAATTCTTTCTTCTCTTTGCCTTTAAAATGGCTAAGTTGGGAATTCTATTGGTAAATTGGAAGAAGGAAAGAACAGTTTAAAAATTTTAAATGCTAAGACAAGGATTATGGGCCATAAGAGGAATCAGAATGTTGGGCCATTATCAAGAAAAAAAAAAATGGGTATTTCAGTCTTTTTTGGACATGGAAACAACTTACAAAGATTCCACCCACATCTTTATCATCTCTCTCTCTAAAGCTTTGTGACTTTATATCTACTGAGTTTAGGAATCACAGTAGAAGAACACAAGTGTTGGGATCAGATAAATCAAATAAGTCCTTCTCACGCCACATCAATTTGATCTACTATTCTGCCTTCCTTTTCCATTTCAAGCAATTTTGTGATTGCAGTGTGCTCTCTGGGATAATCCAGGATATTCTCCTGTGTTACAGTCAGCTTATTAGCAAATTTATTTTCATCTGCTACTTTAAATTTCTTTTGCTATGCAAAGCAACATATTCCCAGGTTCTGGGGATTTGATTATGGGCCTCTTTGGGGGTTATTGTTCAATTTGCTACATTCCTGGTCTTCCTCTTAACACTCACATCTTTAATTATAATTTCTATGTGGAAGCACCTATTTCCTAATCTTTGGGCTCTGCTAGACATCTCTACGTAGATATTTCCTCAAACTCATTATGAAATTTTATCTTCAAAATAAAAGAGCCCTTCTCCCTAAAGTATCTTTTTTCTCTTACAATGTCATTGTATTATGAAGCAATAAACCTCATAACGTGTTTTTTCATAAACTTTTGTTGACATTATATATTATTTCTAGACTCTCTCACACATTTGTTGTCTCCTTTTTATTTTTGTGCCAATCTCCTTGACTGAGGTAATCATTTTTCACTTGAATTAATAATATTATTGCCTACTAACTGGTCACATTATATTCTACTTTCTACCATTTCGATACATTCCATACTCTTAAATTTAACCTCCAAAGGCTCCTCTTGCTTAGAGTTAATATACATGTAGAAGTTGTCATGCAAGGCCCTATGGAACCTAGTTCAGATTCACATTTCTATCTTGTCTTCTGTTATTTGTAAACTAAAGTTTTCTTTCTAATGCTCAGAAATTCTTCACGTTTGTAGTTCTGCTTTTATTTTTGGTGATCTTTCTTTGCTGTGTACTCTGTTCTCTTTCTTCAACAAATCATTCTTTCTTCACATAGCATCAGAAATTTTACTTTGTCTATTCCTTTGACCAGTATTATTGAGCATCTATCAGATCAACAATAAAAAAAAAAAAAGGAAAAAGAAAGATGTGATGTACGATTTAAAGACAAATGGGACTTTTATCCACCCATCAAAGAACTTACAAAACTAAAAAGGAATAAAACATACATTAATACTAGAACATATGGTAGACAATGATAAGTATGCATTTTTCATAAAGACACAGATAAAGAATTTTTAGAGTCCAGACGCTGAAAAATAACTTAAGGGGTATTTCATAAAGAAATTTGATTTGAAATTGAAAGAAGCAGTAGAATGTGAAACTTATACAAAAGTGTCAGGGACGAATAGAAAAGAGTATCATAGGTAGAAAAAAATAAGTATGTAAAGTTACAGAGGCAGGAACTATAAAGGGATAAATAAAAATTAGTAAATATTGAATTTGACTAGAACTATGGTTTTCAACCATATCAGATTCAAAGTGCTGAATATAAAATATTGCAATTATTTTGCAATCTCCCATTTATTATCCTGAAATGAAATTCTTATATAATCATATAAACTACTCATATACAATTTTTAAAAATCCAATCAATTCAACACCTTAACTATAATTTAAAAATAGACAAGTTAAAATAACATGTATTGCAATATGTAAATTCTACCTAGATATAGACACATCTGATATCTGGCCATTTGTGTTTTAGTGTATTCTACTGATCTCTCTTTTTTATATTAAATTTTCTTAACTCTATGTCCAATTATAACTGATATTATGAATGCAAATACTCATTCATAAAATATAAAATCTATTATTTTTTCTGAGTTAAATGATAATCTTACTAGATAGCAGAGAGTTTTAATAATTAGATTATATTTGCACCTCTTCTCAATTTTATCACTGTTAGAACAGGACGTGGTAATGTTGTTAATTTTATTTGTTATAGGAATGCAAACTCATATATAGTATGTCAAATATTGAAAAAGATAAGACATTTTAAAGAGTATTCTGCTTCTGCTATTTATTTTTGATTGGGATCACATTTTAATTAGTTAAAGTCATATTATGTACTAAAATGAAATAAAATGTAATAGTTATTATTTTGTAGCACCTAAATATGGCAAAACATTCAAAATAATCATAAATAAAGGCAACTTATTTTGAAATGTTTTTATAAAAAACAACTGTTGAGGATGATACTCTGAGTTTTAGCAAAAATGATCTTACTAAGAAAAAATTATATTACATATAAAATTTTTAATACAAATAAATGCTTTAAATAGAAATATTTAAATTAAATAAATATTATAAATAAAATATTTACCTAAGAAAATATTGGCGATAAATTATTTACACTTTTCTAATAGAAATTAGGATTGACAATATCTCCCAAATTGCTTTGAGCATACAAGATAACTGAGCATGAAAGAGAGACTATTTTCTCATTTAAAAATAGGGTCAGCTACAGAACAAAGTAAATTAAAGGTGTCAATAAATTTAAATGTGTTAACCAAAACATGTGACTCTGAAAAGAATTATACATAATTTTATTAAAAAATAAAGGTATTTAAATTTTTTCTTCAAAAAAAAAACCCCAAACAATATCATTTTAGAAACAAACTGCTTAAAGTACATAAATACTTAATTTTATTTATTGACATTTATGCTCAGATAACCAGTTCATATATATTTTTGGCATGAAGGTAAAGAGATACATATCATTCTTATTTAGGAACAACTTTAAATAAACACATTTTATAGGTTCCCTAATAAATTAAATATATCTATTGGTCAATAAATAATTATTTATGGTTGATAAATATTTTAAAAATTTTTTCATACCCTTTTTATTCTTAAAAGATTCCCATTTTGGAATAATAAATTATATAAATCAAATTCTAGCTGTTGGAGGAATTGACATAGTTAACTATGTTTTCAGCCTGAGTCACCAACTTTTTCCTGTGCTGTCTTAGTACCAAGGAATTACAAGTTTATGTCTTGAATTAAACTTAAAAAAAAAAAAAAAAAAAACGAAACTATAAGGAAGTAAAACCTCAAACTGTGAGATTTGACACAGTGCCATCAGTCAACAAACTCATTTCTCTTGAGTCTTACAGGTTCAGCTGACAGAAGTAACGCTCGTTTAATTGGGAGGTCTCAAGAACCCTGCTTTGTAACTTCTAGTTCAGCGGTTGATCCCCTTGGACTTTCCTTATTTACCTGAATTCCCCAGAAGCTATAAACATCAGAAAAGAGATGACAGCAATACTTAGGTTAGGATAATAGTTTTCAAAAGTGATTATGAAGAGACTAGAGTGGAAAAGAAGATGATAGCATATGTAAAACGAATATATTTTATCTTTAATGAATGCAGGAATTCTTAGTTCAGACACCTGTGTAATCAAGATGCTGTGAAATTTCTTTGAACTCTCCTAATTTAAGTTTGATGCAGTCCATTTGTTTAAAATGTTTAATAACTTATGCACTAATTACTTGTTTAAACCCACACTGCTTTGGCAAAGCTTTCTGTTACTACTGATAAAATATAGATCATCCTGAATATTTATGCATAATTTGCATATGAGCGACATTTATGATTAACACAAACTTACTTTGTTAGTGAAATAAAATTTTAAAATGTCTTCCTGTGTTCTACTGAAATGATTAGCAGAGTTCATTAATCAAAGAAATTCCTTTTGTTCTGAATTTTATGCCAGATAAATGAGTATTTGGTTAGTCTTGGGCTTTCATTAAAAATACTTAATTTTTTAATGAGCCAGATAATTTCAAAGTCTAAGTTATCCTTAAAGAAGTCAGACATAAAAAATAAAAATAAAAATAAAAATAAAAACCTTTCTTAACACCTTTATATCAGAAGGTTGCACATGTTTCTGTCTTGTCAAATTCATCCTTTTATTTTAAAAACTGTTTTGGGGACTTTGTGTATCTTTTACTCATTTATCCTCAACTAACTAATAAAAGACTAATAATTCTAATCCAACGGAAAAAAAAAAATACCCAAACTCATTATGCAGCCAAGTTCCTTAGCTCTTGGGATCAGACCTTTGTTCACTATGAATTAGGTGCCCTATTATGATACTGAAATAAAATTTTTAATTGATTCTATGGCTTAACTTACTTATCTTGAATTCCTCTCTTCCTTTCACTTCCTGAAAAACTATAGGCTAGATTTTCTCAATTACATTTCAGTTTTATAGTAATGTCTCTGCTGCTGCTTTCTCTTTTAAACTTGGTAGTAGTAGCTGGAAGAATCCCCAACTCAGAAGATAGAAATCTTCATAGCCATAGGTACCATTTGAGGATCTCAAATTCTAAGAACCTCTCTCTCTGCATTCTACCATGTTTGTTAAAATGTGATCCTATTTTGGGAGAACAAATGTTTCTTCACTTTAAAAAAAATTGATTTGTGACCAAGTCAAGTAAAGGGTTCAGAAATTTTGTTTTTGGAAATGTAAATCCATTAATAAGTGAAGCAGGAAAAAGTGGTCTTGCTGTCATATGCACTCAGAAGAGTGAAGAATCATACCTGATTACCATACAAATGATATGTTTTTTCTAGTAACATAGGAAGATGCTAAAAATCGCATGAAGGTAGAACTGGTAGAGACAAAAACTGAAAACTCTCTTAGTTTTGTTTTTATTGTCCAGGGAAAAATGATCTTATTTTAAATCATGGCTTCAATTTTATGTACAAAAGTGGACATGAATATATACAGAAGTGATCAAATGATAATACATAGGGATGTAAAGAAGGATGAATAAATATCACCTACCTTAAGCCAGTCCACAGATGTTTGGGTTTTTGTTTTTGTTTTTTTATTCATACTATGTGCTTTCTTATAGATTCTCCCATATACTAACCCTGGGGCCAATAATCTTATTTGATATGTAAGTTGTTACCTATCATTGTTATTTAGGAATGTTTAAAGTAGTTTTAACATAGTTTGAGTTAAAAGTTCTTATTTGGGGTAAATTTAGCTGAATCTACAACCTCTTATTTATGAACAAACCAGCACTTTAAGAAAACAACTATATTAGAAGAAATAAAATTGGTATGAATTAAATACTTAAAAAATATATTTATACACTGATACATTTGTTCTAGGGACATGTGGTTCTGCTGTTGAAGCAAGATTCTAGCAATTGATAAAAGGATAAATCTTTTTAAAAAAGATAAATAGCAATTGATCAAAAGGATAGTGTGTAATATCCTAGGCAAAGACAGTGTGTTGAAAAAAAGAAGGTATTTATAAGGCGAATAGCCTTTCCTTGTGCCTTATATTACAATCATCTTTTTATATTTAATGTCTGAAAGATAAATTACTTCGTTCTGGCAATAATTTGCCTCTTAAAAGTAACAATATTTTATTAACTATAAACTATTATATTATTAACTTGAGTAATGCATAGTAAGTGGTGTAAATGGTTGGGTGACCAACAGTAAACTTTTAAACACTAGCTAAATATTTCAATGGTTTCAACTGGGCAGATATTTTAAAACTAGAGTTTTTCCACTGAAAAGAGCTGCCATTATGCTCTGGGAAAAGCAGCTTACATTTTGGAAAATAGACAGAATAAAAATATATAAATAAAGCAGTTTTAAAGGGTATTTTTAAATTCATGTCATAAAAATATAGCTTATAGAATTAGAATAAAGAAAATTAAAATTGTGTATATTGACATATTAAAGATTAAATAAATATTTAACATAAATAAATAACATTTTAAGAGTTTTTAACAAAATTGCTAAAGTTACATTAAAATAACATTATATCACAGAAGCAGTCTCTGGAACAAATGAGCAATTCTTGCTTAGAATATTCAAGGTAAAGATTATCCTCAAATTAGAGCTATTTTCCAGCTACCTTTGTAAGGGGATCAATTGTGTCACAGTACACATTTTAGTACCCCTAAGAGAGTTTATAAGATTTTCAATTTTTTTTGTTTTAGATTTTCCTAGTTTACAATATCAAAATGTGCTCTTTGGCTAAACATTTTTTTTTTTTTTTTTTTTTTTACTGAGGACTGTATATGTAACTACCACAGCAGTGAAAGGGGTACATTTCAATCTATTCTCAGTTAAACGTGGCTTTGAAACATAATTAAGTAATTATAAAGCTCATAGGACACCTTCCTCAAACTGTTGCCTTTTTTTTTTATCATGGTTTGAGCCTCTTTCTGAATAACCTTTTCCTTTTCAGATACACATCCCTCATAAGTTCCCAGTAATTGACTAGAGAGATTTGGACATTTTTTTCTTTTTTTTTTTTTGTATTTTCCACATATTTTTTAAGATGAAGTTAGTACTGAGGCAGTGTTACTATTAAATGCTATAATAATATTGCATTTCTTTTTTTCTTTTTACATATTTGCGCATTGCTTTGCTTTTGCTAGATTTCATTTCCTTTTTTCATCTTTCCCTCCCTCTTTTATTCCTTTTCTCTTTCTTCCTTTCCATTCTTTTTTCTTCATTCTTTCCTTCCTTCCTTCCTTTCTTCCTCTCTTCTCTCCTTCTCCCATTTAACAAATATTCTTGAGCTCACTCTATTAAAAACTATGTTAAAAATAGGAATTTTATGATCAATGTGGTATTATAGTTATTAGTCTCACTGAGTCTACCTTATAGACAATTACAACTCATTTGTTAAGTATAAAGATGGTAGACAGGCTGTGAAGAGAGTTGAGAAAAGAGTATCATGCCAGTGATAGGATGAGCATCAAACGACTTCTGCAAGAGTTGATGTAAAATTTGATTATCCAAAGGCAAATTAGATCTAGATAAGTGAACTTCAAGGATGAGAGTGGGAGAGAAAAGGGAGAGAGAATGGGATGAGATTATTGCAAATCCGAGATATAACAAAATTCAAGTAAGAAAGGAAGACTAGGGAAGTGCTCCAGCCGGAGCTATAGTAGTGCTTTCATTAAAAATAAAAATAGAGTGGGAGATAAATTGGTTTATTTTCTCTGGGTTTATCTTTCGAATGGGAACCAAGAGTGACATAGATCTGAAGAATAATTAACTTCTAGGCTTCTCGCTGAAAGTGTCCAGGCAGGGTTTGGTAAATGAAGGTACTTCTTTAGGTTTCATTTCATGTCTGTTTCACTGTGAATCTGAGGAACTCATCTCAGGTTGGCAAAAGATTAGATGAGTCAGTTCTTAGAACAAGGAATAGCTCATATTGTTCAAAGCAGAATCAGAATGTTAAGACCTCTCTGGAAGATTTCAGCTCTGTGTTGAGTCGATGTCTGGTCATCTACCCTCTTTAGGGGTTGTCTGAGGCTCTTAATATTTAATACAATATTTTAAAATTATTTTTCAGCTCCATCATAATTGATGTCAACCCAACAAGTTGACAATTGGCAATAAAATATGAGCACTTCCTTTTGTTTGTATAACTAACTAAATGGCTTGTAGGCCCTTATTTTTAAAGTCCTTTACCAAGCAACATATTTATCTAGTAAGTTATTTAAAAATCATAATAAATTATTTGTAAACTAGATGTAGCAAATGATAACATTTTGTTGAGAACTCTATTTCTATATCTTACTAAAAAATTGGGTTGCTCTACAATCTATAATTCTTGGCATGTTTCATATTCCTTGTGGGTGTTTTAGTCTTAATTTTAGAAATGACAATTCAGAAACTTGAATTACATTTATTTTGTTCTTTTTTTATTTATTATACCCTACTGTTTGTTGTCTTCTCATTAATTTAGTTTGATATGGTTTGTGTAATGCCCTGGTTTGGAACTCCACGAGCCAAGAAGGAAACTGACACCGATGCAAGCGCAAAAGGGAGTTTACTGACAAACTCGAGTTTGGACCCACTGTTCACTGACGCAGCAGTGGTTGAGAGGAGCCCTGACCGGGGCTGGGACTTAATTTAAAGGGCAAAACCGCAAGCCTTGGGGAGATGCCTTGGCATTACCTGATTGCGGGGTTAGGTTGACCTCTAAAGGGATCGGGTGGTAGGTTGTTGGGTCTGCGTGCAAAAGGGGGTCGTGTGCAGTTGGGGCTGCGTATAGAGGGGGCCATGCGCAGAAAGGGCCGAGTGCAGAAGGTGCTGGGTGCAGTAATCAGAATATGTGCAGGAGGAAATAAGGGTGGGGGTGCCTTAAGGGCCCACCGATTAGCTGGCTTGGCTGGTTTGGCCAGGTGGTAAGGCATTGTTCTTGACCACTGGCCTTTGGGGAACTTTTCATACAATTCATCTTGGGATCACTCAGAAAAATGGAATCATTCCAGTCTTTCAGTTTGTTTAGATAATCAATCCCACATTACATGAGGGGGCATATTTGTATCCACAGTATTAAATTCTATATATTTTTTAGAATTTAATTTAATTTTTAGTTTTAATTTCTAAAACTTATAGTAATTGTGTTTCACACGTAAGTGACCCACATCTCGATCACTGAAGCGAATGTAGCTATATTCTATCCCAATTTTCATGTAGCAATGTCACTTCACAGTTGTGATTGTGCATGTGTGCTACTTAAATAATTTGCAATAAAACAATTATGTGTAATTAAATATTGAATTATTTTAAATTAAATGAATGCATGGTTTTGTTTTATATTCTTTGTATGGCTAACTTCTATTCTCATATGTAATAAACTATATGTAAATTTGACAAGTACCTTTTTTATGGAAAATTTTTATTTTGGCACATTGTCTTTCCTATGTATATAAGTCAGAATTCTTTATGTTGAAAATTAAACAAACCATCTTCCATCTGCCTAAAAAAAAAATATTCACTGGAATATTTAGTTGGGAAGAATCCTTATAGAATGAAAGAAATAAGGAAATTAGAATATTAGGGCCTGAAAGAGTATTCCATTGTCACCAGTAGTGCATCTCTTAATCTTCCTGATTAATGATTCTTTATATTTAAATGTAGCAGAAACAAAGGTATTGACAAACTCAGGTCCAAGCCCTCTGAATTTGTAATCCATGATGTGGAAAGAAATTCTGTCCTATTTTATTTATAATTTGGAAAGTTTTGAAGAAAAATTTGAGTTTGCCTTACTTGCTTTATGTGCCATGCTCAGTAATTGGAGAAATATGGAGACATGATTGACAGCTCTACAAGCACCACTGAGTGGGGAAATAATTTACAATAAAAAGCGTTTGAGGATACCAAATAAAGAAGGATGAAGAAGTTAGTAAAACTGGGGGCAAATGCTGCAACAGTCTCAACAGCTCTCTTTTTTACTCTATTTTCCATGAACTAATCCTAAAATTTCATTATTAGTTTTAATTCCCGTAGGTGGCAAAATAAAACATAAATTTTGTATCATTTCTCAAGTTTCAAAATGTTACTCGCCCATAAAATGCAGCTTTTGGGACGCCTGCTTTGTGTGCCCTGCCTCTCTTGCTGTTTTCAGGCTGCTGCCTGATGCAAATGGCCCTTATGGCTGTAGGGTCTTTATCGTCTAAGAGTACCCATGACCATTTTGGCTCACTGGCCACTCCATTCAGGGGTAACTGTTATGTTCTATGCAGCTGCTGACCAGAAATTTATTCCCTCTCAACATCATGAAAAGATAAGAATCTGAGGCTTGCAGCTAAGCCTGTATTTTTAGTGGGATGTTAGTGGGAACATCTTTCCAAAAGTGGTAGTTAAAGGACTGTTCTCCTAAGAAATACAAATAGATTTCCCCTCCATTTACCTTTAAAATGGCCCCTCTACCCTTACCTACCTGACACAGGGCCATTGACTTTGCCAGCTCAGGCAATGTTGTTTCATTAGGAAATATTTTAACTCTTTTATTTCCACAGGTGTCAGTAAAAGTTGCGTTTGACTAGAAGACAATTACAATCATGTACAGTTCCATTAGCAAAATCTATTACCAAAAGTCTCAGTTTTGAGCCACAGAGAGTCAGAAATACAAACTCTTCAGAATAAAAGTGATATCCTAACTATCCGTATAGTTATAAATTATTAGTAATAAGGAACGCTGGTTAACCAAGCTACATGTTGTATTTTTGTTTGTTTGTTTACTATTATTTAATATTACAAACATTTGTAAAGTTTAAAAAGTAATATATGCAAAGTCTGGTTGCCATTCTTTGCTTTGGTGAATTTTTTTTTTTTTAATGTAGATCATCATCACCATGTCATTTTCATGGTATTCTATATCAAGTATCTTACAACCACTGCATCATCAGTGTTGGAGTGTGTCAGGGTTATTTTATTTGTTTTTTCTCCCTTAAGTACTCGAGAGCAAACTAAGTAGTTTAATTAATGGCCTTAATAAATCAAACTAAACCAAACCAAAAGTTTTTCATCTAAAAAAAAAAAATGAGACTTGGGATGAAAGTGTTATTCTGGTATAGTATGCATCCAAATGGTTTTCTTAGTTATCTACTCCCTTCCATGTGAATAAACATATGAATAAAATAGTCATAATAATATTTTTGTTTCTAGTGATAGGTCTAACACACCAAGTAAAAAATGTGTTCTTTATAAATGCCCTTGTGGTTACTCACTCTATTGTAATTTAGAAAGGTTTAAAGGAAAATTTCTGCATCCCTTTAGCATAATGTACAGAATGTTAGAAAGAAGCATTCCAAAATTAAGTGGTTGAGGGACTGAGAGATGTGAAATGCTTATAAATAAGAAAGTAAATATCATTTTGCCCCAAATATGTAGGTAGTTCAGTCACAATGTGTTTTTTTTAATACATCAATTTATATTTATCTATTTTGTTCAGTACTTATTCTTTCTCATATGCTTTTAATTCAAGATAAGAAAGTAATGAAATGCTAAATCTCTATGTAACATTAAAGTACAAATCCTTTTTTTGTGATCTGAGGTTCACCTTTATTACCATAGTTATATCTGAATATACTGAATAGTTGAGGAAGACTAAAGATTATTATCATATTTATAAAATGTTGAAAATCGGTTACTAATATTATTTTTTACAGCTTATTCACAAATGATTCTATAAACTTTAGCTGTCCCCTGCCTTCAAACCTTTGAATCTTCACTCTGAGAATCTCCATCAATTCCATCCTCATCTACAGAAGTTACATAAACTCTTTAAATTATATTTAATAAATAAATGAAAGAAGCCATTCCTTACCTTGTTTCCCCCAAAATAGTACTGGATACTTCAATATCTTAGGTAACCTATCTCTGACTGCAGAGTGATATTTATACGTAGGGATCAATTAGCTTCCTTAATCTCAAAACGACCTTAGTATTATACTATCTGGCAAAAATGAAATTGCTGACAAAGATCTTTACTTGATCAGGTGAGGCTTCTACACCTTCTCCTAGGCCTATGTACTTCCTTGTAAAATCCAGTTCTAGCAAGAACCCTGCTAAGTCATTTTAGCAAGGAACTCCCCACTGTGTATATCTGATCATCCTTGATAACTGATCAGCTTCCTTATTCTTCATAATCCCCAGATGATGCCTGATCACACTGGCCTGTCTTCAGCAACATTCCTGTTTAATCAGTTTATCCAGTATCTCCCCTTACCCTGGATGTTCCCTCTTAGTAATTTTGCATCCACTGTTTCGCATCCTGCTCCTTGACTATAAATTGCCACTTACCGTCTTGTAATTGAAATTGAGTCTAATCTCTCTCCCCCATGACCAGATCCCATGCAGTGGTTCCTACACCTACCCCCCTTGAACAAACTCTGCCTTACCGTCTTCAACAAATGTCACAAATAATTTCTTCTTTAACATTACCACCTTATTTTTCTCTACCATACTTGTTTAAATTCATTTTGCTACTTCTATGTCAAGCATGAGTTACTTAAAACTTATTTTGTGTTTTTAAAACCAATACATGTAGCAGCAAAAAAAAAAGCCTTTCGATAAAATATTAAATGTTGCTTTTATACAGAAGTAAATCACTTTGCTGCCAAATTCTGCAATGTCATTTAAAAATATATAGAGAGATATAATATAAAAACAAACACCAGCACAATGTTAAACAAAATAGCAAACAGTGTTTGCAAGCTGCTGGCAACTTTCTTTAGAAAAATGAGAATAGGACATAGGATCCCCAGAAGCATTGATTATTCAAGCTTCACTCAGATTTTAGTGTAGTGTTTGCAGAAAATGTTCAAAGAAAATGTAGAATTCATTGTTAAGTTTAGCATTTTAAGGCCTTAAATCAAATTGAAAGACATATTTTACATTGAAGAACTCTAGAGATCTTAGTGCATATGAAATGCTGGGAAAAGTGCTCACTTTTCACTGATCTGGGGCATACTAATAGTTAAGGCCAAGAGGAAGACGGGGGCAAAGTATATGAAATTATTTTCTATAATCCCTAGCTCTAGGTTCTATAGCAATAACAGTTAATAAAGAATTTATTTTTATTTTAAACATTATTTTAAATAAGTAGCTGTGGTATCTTGTACAAAATTCAAAAGAGATAAAATTAAATATTTCTCCTCTTGTTTCTTAGCCATTTAGTTTACTACACAAAAAGGCAACTAGTATTAGTGGCTTCGTATATATTCATTGTGTGTGTGTGTGTGTGTGCATACAAATTGTATATGTATATATACACACATATCTATAAGCACATATATCATGAGAATGTATCATTTTTCTTTATCAAATAGCATAATACCCTTCAAATAGTAGCAATAATATCCTACAAATTCTTTAGCAACTTGCTTTATTCACTTAAAATATTATTTTGAGATATTTCTATATTAATATATACAAAGTGACATTTATTTGTGCTTTATATTCTTTTATGCAAATTTTCCATAGATTATTTTCTGTTAATAAACATTTTTATCTTTTCTAAACTTCTGCTATTACTAACAAAAAAAAAACTATAATAATTTGACCTATACATGTGTACTTGCTTTCATATGTGAACAGGTGAGTGGGATAGATTTCTAAAAGTGAAATTTAAGTGTCAATGAAAGTATATTTATTTATTTAATGTTTTAACATCAATTTATAAACCTACAATACATAAGAATGCCCCCACACTCTTAACTGCATAGTACATTATGTACCTCTTTTGATCTCCTTCAATCTGTTTAACAAAAAATGGCATCTCATTGTAGATTTGTCATATTCTTTATTATCAATGCCTTCAAGCATATTTGCATAAGTTCCAAATTTATACATAATTAATAAGCTTAAGATTGTAACTTTTAACACATAAGTGATGAAATAGCACAAATAGTATAATCTCTCCTGCTGCATGAGAAGATGTCCCTCTAGTCACACTGTCTTTTCATGGAAGTTAAGATTGTGATTTGCCTACCATCTGCCTGAGAATTGTGCCTCAAGTCTCAGGAACTATGTGGCACTATTCTCAAAAGTCTCCCATCCTTGAGGCCCAGTTCGATTGGTGACAGATGCTGTCCTCTTCCAGGAGTCGATGAGCACTTAGATTTACTTCTGCTATTGAATAGTAGAATTTACAGTTTTGTAATGACACTGACAAAGGTTTGCTTTTGTTTAAAGGTTTTTTTTTTTTCAGTACAATAAGAATGATAGTAGTAATTTTGAAAATTTCTTCATCACATGCTATGTGTCAGGTATAAATATTGATGCAAACCATTCAGATTCTCTTGTTTGGAATCGCTCACTGAAAGACCATCAAAAAGTGATAAAAGTGAAAAAATCAGTAAAATCAGTATTTTTTCTGTTTGACACCACAGTTTTAGTATCACTTAGCCACATCTGAGTTTCTCTGTTCTGTAATTAGCCAACAAAAGAGCAGAAATTTAAAATGACAACTTTTAAGGCACAGGCATCACCATCAATGGACACTATTCCTAACACTGGTGAGAGTGTGAAGGCCACCCCACACATGGTGGGCATCATCACTTTAGTTTGGGAAGGGCAAGGAAGTCTAAGGGGAGAATGGCACCCAAGGTGAGGGTCATAGATGGGCTTGGGAAAGCAGCCTTTTCTCAATACCCAAAATATCTCGATAATTCTAAAATCAGCTTGGTGTATACTGGCTGAAAACAAATTCAACTTGTTTTAGAACTCACTTCGGCTTCTTTTGAATGTGAAAGATACTCCAGTTCCCTGAGAAAGTCAGGATCTCTTAAATTCTTTCTGACATTCCCCATATTTGCTTGACATTTTTAATTTAGTCTATGAATCCATCTATCAGGCTGTTGATAAACACATTAGAAAGGAATTAACAGTACCTGTGAGTAAAGAACCTGATATATCCATTTCTTTAAAACGTTTCATCAGATATGTATCTGACAGTGTCGTGTTTTCCCAACGTGTGATGGTACAATTTTCTGCCTCTCGTTAGTCACCCTCAATAACATCAAACAGAGTTTTAAAAAATCTGAAAAGATTGAAAATGAACATATAAAAATATACATGGTAAAATAATATTTTTAAATGATCCATGTCAATATGGTATTTGTCTCAAATTTCAAACTCCTAAATTAACAAAGGGAACTTATACTAATGATCAAAGTCAAGCAAGGGTAATGTGCAATGACAAAAGTAAATAAAGAAATAATAAATAAATAAGAGAAATGCACATGCCTCTCCTCACTGAAGCTCCAGAGCATGCATCCACTTTTCTTCCATTGTGTGATGTCTAGGTTACTGTACAGCTGAACAGAGCACTCACTGATAACTAAGTCAAGCAATTTCTGGATGCTATGCTGATAGTGTCTGTGTCATCACATTCGTAACATTTTTAAAAGCCAGCTCAAACAGTTACATCGTTTTTGTTTTTGTTTTATGGCTATAATTTTTCAACGTTTTCAGTGAACTCTGTACATAATACTCAAGATGAAAAAAAAAAGATTGTTGAATTTTTTAATTTTTTTTTCCGTTGTCTTTTAGCCTTTAGTGTAGAAAAGCTCTTTGTTATTGTCAACTAGTTTAAAAAAAAATTTTACAGGACAAATAAATAAGTGCTTGTAAGATTAGGATTTCCTGAGGCATCGATTTCAAAAATCCCAAGATTATATTGAATACTTTCAACTCACAACGGACAGCTCCCTGAAGTACTACTGGAGTCTCCATTGGAATGTACATAAATGTTGCCTCCAAGTTAGATGTCATTTTATTTCCTCGTTCATCCTCTCTTTCTTTTCCACACATATATCATTTCAATATGTGGCTACAAGCAGCACTTGTGGATTGTGGATATCATCCAACACAGACATTGTTACACAGTCTGAGGAATAATTATAAAATACCTATGGAGGACAATATGCCAATTAGAATTTTTATTTATTATAACTACTTTACCTCTCATTTTAATATATTTGTATTAGAAAATCGTGGTGAAATTATTGTATTTTTTGCATTAATTGAAGATATTGTTTGAATCAATACATTGGTTTTTTGCTCACTATAAGAAAAACGTGTATAAAATGAGTCAAACTCAGTACTTTTCATAACTAACAAATGAAAATATCATATGCTGGATCTATCAGCAACATTTTCTTATTGCCACTCCTGCTTCATCCTGATATCTAGGACAAGTAAACATATTGTGCCTAAAGTTTTTCTGCTTACCGAATGGATGTCTCTCTTATTTTTTTAGCCAATCCTGATGGGGGACCAGGGTTTGGTATCCTGAACCAATGATTCTATTTACAAAGTTGATATGAATTCAGACTTCGTTTTTCTTTGTACTGACTCAGGATCTAGTTCTGTATAGATCCTTCCACATTCTCACTCCCTTTTCCTTAGCTATGAGCCTCAAATTTGGGTATAATCAAATTCTCCTTCATTTTTTGCACTTGAAATCATATTTTTCACCTGATTTAATGTCAGTTGCCATTATAGGACTGTTTGTAGCTACACTCCCTTATTGCATTACCAGTATTATGTAACAGCGGCCAAGGTTTGTAGTCTCTGGCCATACCATATCCATCTCTCTTGTTTGATAGTTACAATAATTCTGAATGTTAAACTTTCGCCTAAAAAAAAATTTGATCCTTCACTATTGGTCATAATGACACAGTCTGGTAAATGAGAATATAATTTATAAAGTCATAGAAAGGATACTCCTAATCCTGGTCCTTAATTTGGTGATCTTCCTTTTTAAATTCACTTTAATGAGGGTACCTCTCAAGTTTCTCTTTCAAAAGTCACAAGCATCCCACAATTTTAGCTGTTAGCCATGTACTATTGACTCCCAATGATGTCAAGTAAGACAGTCTCCCTCCTAAAGTTTCTAATCTTTTATTTCCCATCAAGTACTGAGTATTTGGGCTTAAAAACCCCTAATTGATGCTCAAATTCAATGCCTGGAACTGAATTCAGCAATTTCTCTTCAAACTACTTCCATTCTTTCTGAATTTTCCATTATATAATTAAAAAGAGGGAAGGAAACAAATGAGAAGAAAGGTAATAAGGAAAATGAAAATAAAAAAAAGAAAAGAAAAGAAGACGGGAGGTCTCAGGTAACACCACAATTTAAGGAAAAGACAAGGAAAGCAGTTTCCATGACATGACTTGAGAGCTGACGGACTGGTCAGTACATGATTAAATGGTATCGTGGAAGTCAGGGGTGAAAGTTATTTAATTTCAGGCAACATCTACACAAGTGGTAGTAGGAGATTTTCAGAAAAACCCATTCCAATGGTCGACTTAGACAATCCAGACAGGACTATCTATGAAGAAGTCAACCATGCACCTAAAATTGTTTTTCACTCATTATAATCGTATGAGATGAATTACAATACAAATCAGAGGTTCACTACTTTTACTTACAGACAGGACTATTAGCTAAAGGGAAATAACAAAGTACTGGTCTACCTACCAAAAGTGCTGTGAAGTCACCGCAGAGCATTGCTGTAAAGGTGAAGATATCAGAATTAATATAAGGGAATGAAACACTTTTTGTTTCTGAACTATTTCAGCCACTATTTTTCATACTTTGATGCTTCAAATATTTACTCATTACTGCCCTTTGAAAAGTCAAAGTGATAATGCATTTGCATAACTTTTTGTTTCTCTGTCCAACTTTTCTCACAGTGCCATTCCGAATATAGATGAGCCGAGGGTTCAGGTAGGGAACAGCAGCAACAGAAGACTGGCTGAGCTTTGCGTATTTGTTTGTACATGTGTCGTTGGCAATATTTCTGGGGATGGGTGATTCTGATAAAAACAATCACAATATATCTATAAAGAAAAGCTTGAGATTTAAGCAAAGCACTGTAACAACTAGAAATAACTTTTTTGTGAGTACTGTTCATCTATAGCTTCATAGTGTAGTGTCAGGGACAAACTGAGGTCCCAGCTGCCTTAACTCATTTAATAAATTGTGATAATTAATAGCTATTATTCATGCATTTTAGTCTTTTCACTTTTAATAACAGTTCGTTCCACTCAAAAGTCTAAAAACATGATCAGAGTGGAGTGTGTGTGGGTGTCACAATACAAACAGTAGATTGGAAACCTGCTATGTACTGTCATTCGATTTCTTTCCAGCAGAACACTTTTTTTTTTAATTAACTTTGGAAAATGGGAAACGTTTCTGTATAATTTTAAGAAAGGTCTGACTGGCATCATAGTCAATTGGCCCTTTTAAATTTTTTCCTCCTGTTCATTTGTTCAGATATAATTATAGATCCTTTGCAAAATTTCAATGTCACTTCTTATTAATCTCTAATTCTAATCATAGGCATAAGGGGTTTGGAAACTGCATTTCATATATTACGCTTTGGAGGGGAAATTGACATGCTTCTGGTTCAGTAAATTCCTAACTACATTTCTCTCCAACTTACCCCCAAGCGACGGTAAGAATAAAATGGACTTTGTGGGAAGTTGAAGCTGAGTTCCAGCTCTTAACACAATTATGGCTAGATTTATTGGTGGGCATGACAGTTCTTGGTTGTACAACTCCAGTGAGAAAGAAGATAAATGAAGCTACAGCACCTGCGAGACATAGAGGCAAGATTAGCCAAGAATTAAGAGCCTCTTCTGAGAGTCACAGAAAGTTCTGAAAAGCCTGGCAGGAACTAAAATTTGAGAGGACCGCAGGATGAGAAGTGAAAAAAAAAAAAATGCTATTTTTAGGTTACCACTTTATGTGAAATAAAATGCTGATAGTTAAGGTATAGGAGAAGAGCCAGTCAGGAGTTCAGTGTGCAAATCTTGGCACTTGCTATTGAACAATTACCAGTTACCTCTTGGATATTTCTGGAAGAGCAACAATTCTTGGCAGTCATTAAAGAGCAAGTCTTTATGCATATATATGTATTGTGGTCACTGGTTGCACTGCTACAGTTGCAATATATTTCTATAAACTTTAAGTAAGTAACTTTTCTATGGGAATAATCTATATAAATATTACATTTAACCATAATTTTTAAATTAATAAATTTTATTTTAAAAAGCAATTTTAGGTTCATAAAAATTAAATAGAAAGTACAAAGTATTCCCATATACCCCCTGTCCCCATAGATGCACAACCTCCCACATCTCAGTGGTACATTTTAGAAACCTATACTGACACATCATTATCACCCAAAGTCCACAGTTTACATTAGGACTTATTCTTTGTATTGTACATTGTATGTATTTGACAAATTTCTAATAACATATTTTAACCATCATAGTATCACACCGAAAATTTAACTGCCCTAAACATCCTCTGTGTTCTGCCTACTCATCTCTCTCTTTGCTCTAACCCCTGGCAATCATAATCTTTTCAAAGTCTCTAGAGTTCTTTTTTTTTTCTCCCAGAATGTTATATAGTTAGAATTACATAATGTGTACCCTTTTCAAATGGTTTCTTTCACTTAGTAATATGCACTTAAGTTTCCTCCATGTGGTTTCATGCCTTGAGAAGTTATTTCTTTCCAGTGCTGCATAATATTCCATGGTCTGGAGGCACTGCAGTTTATTCATTCACCTACTGAAGGACATCTTGGTTGCTTCCAAGTGTGGGCGATTTTGAGTAAAACTTCTATAAATTCCATGTGCAGATTTCTGTGTAGACATAAATTTTTAGTTAACTTGAGTAAATACCAGGAAGCACAATTCTGAACCATGTTTAGTTTTGTCAGAAACTGCTGACATGTCTTCCAGTGTGGCTGTGTCTTTGCATCCCCGCCCGCATTGAACGAGAGTTCCTACTGCTCTTATTCATGACACATCTTCATCAACATTTAGTGTTGTCAGTGTCTTGGACGTGGGCCATTCTAATAGTTGTGCAGTGGCATCTTGTTGTTTAATTTGCAATTCCCTAATGACATATGATTTGGAGCATCTTTTTATATGCTTATTTGCCATCTGTATATCTTCTTTTGTGAGATATCTTTTTGAGTCTTTGTTCATTTTTAATTGGGTTGTTTGTTTTCTTATTGTTCAGTTTTAAGATTTCTTTGGATATTTCAGATAACGATCTTTTATTAGATATGTCTTTTCAAGAATTTTCTCCCTGTCTGTGACTTGTTTTTATTTTCTTGACATTATCATTTGCAGAACATGTTTTTCATCTTATCAATGTTTTTCTTTCATGGGTGTGCATTTGGCGTTGTATCTAAAAGGTCATCACCATACCCAAGGTCATCTAGTTTTTCTCTTATGTTATTTTCTAGGAATAATATAGTTTTGTGTTTTACATTAAGGTCTATGATTTGAGTTAATTTTTGTGAAGTGCGTTATGTCTCTATGTCATCCTTTTTTTTTTTTTTTGGAGAATATCTGAAGTTCAGTGGTTCTAAGAGCATTTCAAAAGGACAATGTGTTTTCCATTGTATTGCCTTTGCATCTTTGTCAATGATCAGTTGTCTATACTTATGAAATATTAAAATATTTATATTTTCATTGGTCTATTCTCTTGACAATACCACACTGTCTTGATTACTATAATTTTCATAGTAAGTCTTGAAGTTAAGTAATGTCTGTCCCAGACTGTTTTTCTTTGATATTGAGGTGGCTATTGTGGGTTTTTTGCCTCTTCATATAAACTTTAGAATCAGTTTATGATATCCACAAAATAACTGGCTGGGATTTTTTTGAGACTGTGTTGAATCTACAGATCAATTTGGAGAATAACTAACATACCAACAATATTGAATCTTCCTATCTATGAATGGGATGGACTATCCATTTATTTGCGTCTTTTGATATATTTCTTCAGAGTTTTGTAGTGTTCCTCATATAAATTTAAATATTACAAGATAAAGCATTTATTTAATTAAATAGCTACATTATATATGAAAATCGACCATTTCTACATGTACATTGTGAAAGTATGTATAATATTTTCAGGTAAATTAAAGTTCCTTTTTAATTGAAAAGTCATTATTTTATAGATGACATGTTAAATAACAAATATTAATTCAATAAAATAATATTTATAAATGTTATGTTAAATATGACACTATTCCATTATTATTAATTTTTTTTATTACCATCATAGCAAAATGTTTGAGTTCTGAATTAGAGTTAAAGTCCCAGATCCACTATCTATTAGCTATACAGCTCCTGATTCTTAATTTTGTTATGTGGAGTTAAAAATGTATTCTTACCTTGTGGTTGTTATGGAAAAGTTGAATAAGGTAAAGGATGTTAAGATCTTAAAATTGTGCATGTAGCATAAGAAGAGATCAATAAAAATGAACTACTTTACCACTGCCATTACTACCACCACTATTTCACTGATGCTACTGCTGCCGCCACCACAGGTGCTGTTTCTGGTTTTACTACTACCACTGCTCCTACTACTGGGACCGCTACCACTGCCATAACCGCTATAACTGCTACAACCACCACCACCATCACTACTACTATGATCACGATTACTATTACTAATACTTAGCCTAGTGTAGAAAAACAAATTCGGGAGGTAAAACCAGAACTCGCATTGTCTTAACTTAAGATGTATAGCTTCAAGTAGGTCAAGCCATTATCGGCCTCCTAGAGAAACTAGGTGACACATAAATTCCTTTTTCATCTCTAAAAGTATAGAAATGTCTATGAAAAAAAAATGTTATTAGGTTAATGGTTGGGAAAATTGTATATTGTAATGAGAAGGAAATTATAATGCAAAGAAAATATTTGTTGCTAAAATTTGAATTTCAATTAGTTATGTAGAATGCAAAGAGAAATACAGAATTAATGAGCTAGAAATCAGTAATAAATGTGCATAAACAACAGAAAGTCTTTTCTGAGTCTGAAACTTTCTTGAGTCATCTTACAATCACTATAAATTGTTTTCTGTGATTTATTATTTTTATCACTTAGGTATTAAATTATGTTCAGGTTTGTGTAGCCAACTATTTTTTTCTTTACAGAAAGAAAGAAATACAGCTTTGCAATCAGGTATTATTGGATTTTGAAGATAACATGGTAACAATTATCAACTGAAGAACTAAATATCATAAATTTCCAACAATAGCAGAAGAGCTCAATAAAATATAAAGTATCCACTTGAACAAATTCTACACAACTATTTGGTTTAACAATTACCAAGTAGGAAGTGCTTCATGGACAAATAGTTCTGATATGTTGAGTTCTTAAATAAAAAGCAGAATACAAAAGTGTACATGTTATATACAATTACACACATATAGAAAGAAGTATGTCAAAAGACTAATAGTTATGATGGATTGTTGACTTTATAATAAGTGTTATTTCTCCTAACAATTACTAACAATTTGGCACAATCCAATTCATTGTTTTGCTGATAAAAAAAACGTTTAAAAGAAAAAAAAAAGAGATTTTAATAGTGAAAAAGTCCACTTTAATTCTCAGGAGACTTTGATTTTACATTCAGTTTCCTCTCCAATTAGCTATTTGGCCTTAGAAAAAAATCACTTTACCTCTCTGAGCCTTCTTGGACACAAGTTGCCTCATTTAAAAAGTGAATGATTTGGAATGAGGTTTCTTTTGTCGTTAACATGACATGAAACTATGAACATCATTTGATATATTTTTATTAGAATCACATGCCAATTGGCCTACCACATAGGTATTAATCAAATTAACCATACTGGCGCTGTTGGCACAGGTTTAAATTAATTGCAACTTTATTTGTAGTAAATGACTAGAAGCAATTTAAAAGGTAAAAAAATCATATACAAAGATGTTAAGTATTCCAAATCTATGCAGATAACATTACCCAGGATCAAAGTAACTACTTTTGAGTTACCCAAGGTTAAGACATATCAGGGACTTGAGACATGACCACAAATAGGGTTTCACCAAGGTCAGTACGAAGTTTGATTTTTAGCCCTTTGAAGGCTGCTCTGGTTGAGGTCACAGGGAGAATCTACAGACTCCTGATGACTAGCTTTCTGATTAGCAAATTAGAAGCCCTTGGCGACCAAATCAAAATTGTGACAGAAACAAGGAGCAAAGATAAGCAAAGTCACCTGGGAATTAGATGAACAGAAGCACTACAGCTAGCGAGAGAAATAATTAGTCAACCTGCAATGGGGCAGAGGCGTCACGCTGACCAGCCCAAGCTGCTGAGTGGGACAGAGTCTGTGGCAGCGGCAGTGGCAGCTGGCAGCTGTGGATGCCTCTTAAAGGGGCCCAGCCGGTGAATGGACTTTCATGGTGACGAACTTGCTCACTCTGAGCACCAGTGCCAGGTTGGCTGCTCAGGGGCACCAGGGACTTACAGGGGGCCACTGAGCTGTCGGAGTGAGGGTCGAAGTTGAGAGTTGCTCTGTACAGAAGTGCTGGTGTTAACCTTTGTTCCTCTGTTGAGACCTTTCCCCTCCCAGTGTGCGGATGCAACCCAGCCATAGCTGAGACATCATCAAAATGGATAACAGAGGTCACTTGGCCAAGAGGATTCCCCAAAACTCCTCCTCCCCAAACTCAACCTCACTAAGTCACACCCAGTTGTGTTCTTCACAAGTCCCATGTTCCTTGCTGAGCTAACTCCAAGACTCACACTGGTGGCAGCTGACTTTGGTTTCTGGTGTGGCCTCTTGAGGCAAATTAGGCATAGAATCTGTGGATTGCTTGCTAAGTCTTAACAGATGGCTCCAGAGGGATATAGGTTTTAACTAAACTTGGCCTGCAGCTGAACCCCTCTCAGAACTGTGCCACTCCCTGGATACGTACTACAACACCAACCACACTAATAAGACCGGAAGACTTAGGAACTTTACTTATTACAAAGAAACAGACACAGAAAGGTAGCCAAAATGGGAAGAAAAAGTAGCAGAAACCACATGAGAGAACAGAACAGAGATCCAGAAATAATGGAGTCAAGCAATCTAACAGATGCAGAGTTCAAAACTCTGGTTATAAAGATGCTCAATGAACTTAGGAGAAGAGTAGATGAACTCAGTGAGAACTTTAACAAAGTTCTCAAGAGATAAAAAAAAAACATAAAATGAAATGGAAATGAAAATAATAAAAGGGAACCAGTCAGAAATGAAGAACACATTGTCTGAGATGAAGAGTATATTAAAGGAAATCAACAGAGTAGATAAAGAAGAGGATCAAACCACTGATATAAAGGATGGGGAAGCCAAGGACACTCAATCAGAATGGCAAGAAAAAGAAGGAAAAACTATAATAATAATTTAAGGAGTCTATGGGACACACTTAAATATAAAAATATCCATGTCATAGGGATACCTGAAGGAAAACAAGAAGTTGAAGAATTATTTGAAGAAATAATGATGGAAAACTTCCCTCACTGGTGAAGAAAATAGACCTACAACCCAGGAAGCTCAGAGAGTCCCAAGAAAAAATAACTCAAAGAGGGCCATACCAAGCCACATTATAATTAAAATGCCAAAGTTTAAATACAAAGAATCTTAAAAGCAGCAAAAGAAAATCAGTTAGTTACCTACAAGGAAGCACCCATAAGACTGGCATATGATTTCTCAAAAGAAACTATGCAGGACAGAAGGGATTGGCAAAAAAAATATTCGAAAGGATGAAGACCCAGGATCTATAACCAAATACTTTATCCAGCAAAGCTATCATTTAGAGTCAAAAGACAGATAAAGAGCTTCCCAGACATTATAGGAAATGTTGGAGGGACTTCTTTAAGAAAAAACGCATCAAAACATGAATAAAGAATGGTATAACTAGATTCTATCAACAAGTACCTTAAATGAAAAAAAAAAAAATTGAGTGCTACAACAAAAGATAGAGTGACTGAATGAATAACACAAGACTCCTACATATGCTGGCTACGAGAGCCTCACTTCAGATTAAAGATACACAGAGACTGAACGAAATGGGTTGATTAGAGAAAGGTAAACATCACATGATTTCACATATATGTGGAATCTAAAGAACAAAATAAACAACAACAATTACAGAAATAAATTCACATGCAGAGAATATCTTGAGGGCTACTAGATGAGAGGGATGTTAGGGAGATGGTGAAAAGGGGCAAAGGGATTAAGCAGCATAAATGAATAGTTACAAAATAGACAGATATAAAGTGTAGCATATGGCAAATAATTAATAATGTTGTAATAAATATGTAAGGAAGAGGGGCACTAGATTAGTGAGGTGATCACTGTGAGTTATATAGATCTCTAATCACTTTACTGTACAACTGAAACTAATAAATTATTATATGCCAACTATAATTGAAAAAAACTCATTGAATTATACAACATTAATACAAGCAACTAATTATATATTATATTTCAATAAAGCTGAGGAAAAAAAAAAGAAAACAGAGGACCTTTCTTGCAGCTGATACACACCCTACTTCATTGCCTGGCAAGAGTTTATGTTCTGGACTATGTCCTACATGTCACCTGCTAAATGATCTTATGTATCTACTATATTGCCATCCAAACCCACCCTGACTTGTTCAGCTCTGAGCTTTTTCCTTTCACCAAATTAGGACTTTATTATCAATTTTTTTCACCTTGAAATTAGCTTTCTCCTTTTATTAAAATGTAATTTTCATACAGTAAAGTATAACTTGTTCAGTGTATAGACCAGTGAGCTATGTCAAATACACAAAATTGTGTGACCACCTGTACAATGAAGTTACATAATTCTTCATCAGCAAAAAATTTTCATTTCTCTTTTTGTCCATCCCTATCCCTGACAACCACTGGTACGTTTTTGTCTTGTTTTTATTCCTGTCATTTTTTTCTTATAAGAATGTCATGTAAAAGAAATAACACACATATGAACTTAGTTTCTCTTATAAAATATGATGTATTTGAAATCTATTCATGTCATTGTATGTATCAATAGGTCATTCCTTTTTCATTAATAAGTAGCCTTCTGTTGTGTGAATGTATTTGAGTTTGTTTATACATTTTCCAGTTGAGAAACATTCTTTTATTTTCTAGGTTTGGCAATTATGAATAAAGCTATAATGAGAATTCATATACAGGTATTTGTATGAATACAGTTTTTTTCTCTAATTCATTCCAAATGACTATGATTATGATTGCTGGGTCATATGGTATATGGATGTTAACCTGTATTAACCATTCTTTAAATATTTGGTGGAATTCACCAATGAAGCTGTCTGCTCCTGGATTTTGCTTGTTGGGAGTTCTTTATTACTGATTCAATTTAATTACTAAAAATTGATCTGTTTAGATTTTCTATTTCTTCCTGATTCAGTCTTAGAAGATTATGGTTCTATAAAGTTATCCATTTCTTCTAAATTGTCCAATTTGTTGGCTTGTAATTACTTGTGTAATATCTTATGATACTTTTAATTCTGCTGGTATTTTGGGGGCTCATCTCTCCTGTGTGCAGGGGTAAAGGTTTAAGTGCCTGATGTTGAGCTCAATCCCTTGTTCCTCAGGGCAAAAGTCTCATACCTTTGAGATCCCTCCTGACCATGAAACACCATGGCTAATGTGTGTGTGGGTTTTTTTTTTTCTTACTAAGTTCTTATCTCTGTCTCTCCTAATCTTCTCAGTGCTGTCCCTTTAAGTATAGGTTCTGTTCATCCAGTTTCTAGATTCCTTTCAGAGAGAATTATTCATATGTAGTTGTAGATTCGCTGTATCCAGGGGAGCAGGGGAGCTCAGTATCTTCCTATGCTGCTACCTTAAACCCCCTTGCCACCACCATATATATAAAAAGCTCTGTGTGTGTCGGTTGGTACACCACACTAAAGACTTTCTGAGGGATGCACTTTGTCCTATTTACCTTATTTCCAAAGCACAGACATATTATTACCCATAATAGGTAGGCTTTAAATAAATTTTTGCCACATGTCCTAATATCAATAAGTACTCATGATTTTCTTCCAATGTTTTGAAGACAGCTTCCTTGAAATCTTAGAGTTAAAGATTAGGAAAGAGGGAATCATGTTCTCTGAGTCTGAAAATATTATGAAAACCAACAACAATATATATTTTTCATCAAAGTTAACTTATTCCTAGAAATTGCAACTGAAAATGTCATCTACATTAACCACATGGCAAGTCCATTTAGAGAGAAGTAAAATTTCTCAAAATTTAGAATTTTTCTTAGAAAGTGCTGTTAGATACCAAGAATTTTCTTTTACTTTGTTCACTCTAAATTACCTATCGAGCTGATCTAAATCCATCCAAGTTATTTCAGCTTTATATTAAGTGCTAAAAGCATAAAATATATTTTAAAAAAACCTCATTGAATTGTACAGAGTAAATGTGAACAACTAATTGTTTTTTCAATGTCAATAAAGCTGAAAAAATCTCCAAAAAAATTTAAAAAGCATAAAAGACAATCAAAATGTAGTCAGGAGACTTTACCAGCATTCTCTGAAGAAAGTGGACATTATGAATTCTAACCAGTTACCTATTCCTTATCAGAAACTTGAGGATGCCAATTTATTTTCAAAGTAAAACATTATAAAGTTAAAACTGAATGATAATTGGTGGCATGTGTTAAAATTATGCAAGTTACATGACACCCACCTTGTTCATCGGGTCCCCTTGGTCGCGTAGCACATGAAGACCTCTGTGGCATTTACTCAGCATATATTGATCCTAGTTTCTTTTGGCTGATGTAAAATGATGATGTAGATCTCCAGTATGCTTGTAAATTAACTATCTGATCTTTAAAATCAAAATTATTTTTATTAGTTTTGCCTATAATTATTGTGAACTAGATAATGTTTTCAATTCTAGAGAGATTAGCTCTTTCTTTATGAATGTCTAATATCATTGCATTGGTTAATATAATTTGTATTTATACACCTTATTTATCTCTGCAATTATTTTAAATTTTAGCTATCCAATATTTCATATAGAAAAAAATTTAAGAATAGTTGGAGTAGAGATATTTGTGATACTTCATATTCTTACTGATGGTTGTGATATGTCAATTATCTTTTTAATTGTTTTATATCTATATATGTAAGTGTCCTATAAGTTTTAATATTAAGATTAATGCAAATTTTTGCTAAGTAAATTATTTTCTATGGCAAACATTAGTTTATTACAAATAAAAATCCTTGAGAAATTTATTGTGATGGACCATATAAGAATGTTTATAATGCTTTGTGTTAAATGGTGTCCTTTAAATGTAGCAGTTACTCTGGAGATGATTCTAACCTTTAGACATTTAACTAACTATCCTGGTTCCTGTCAATTGTGACTCCTACAATGGAGCACACTCTTTTTCCAGAGTCAAAACATTGCGCAAATCTTCTGTCCCACACTTTGCACATTCTTAGAAAGGACAAGCACAGAAATTTCAGGCCCATAGATTCACAGAAAGCTCAATATTTGTTTCTAATGCCTGCATTCATCTATATGGACATGAGAGAGAGAGAGAGAGGGAGGAGGGAGAAGAGAGAGAGAGAGAGAGAGAGAGAGAGAGATTTGAAAAAGAGATTTCCCATTTTGAAGTTCCCAGTTCTAATAACTGTTCCAGAATTAAATTATAGAGAATGAGCCATAATGTAAGTTTAGCCACCACAATGGCTCTCTGAGGGCTCTATTCACTAATAACACATGCTCATTTGTGTGCATTTTCAAGTGGCTTGCTTAAAAGGGCCTCGTGACCTACCACTTCTTAGGAAATTATAAGCCAGTAATAGCCTCACCCAAGGGGTTACTTGGTATGTAATGATTTTTGCAGCCATATTTGGACATCACAAAAGGAAGGAAGTGGGAAATTATTAGTGAAGAAGAGAATAAATAGAATGAGTTACAGAAAATGAAATGTTATATTTTTCACTGTACATTAAACATTTGAGAGAGAAAGATAGTTTAAAAAAGACAGTCTTGAGGGTAGAATCAGTTCTTGAAATTTATCCATGATAATATACAAGCATTCAAAATTTAAAAGTACATTGGTCATGTTAAATAAGGAAACATGCACACAAAAAAATGCATCCATATGAAAGTAACAGGAATATGTGTTTAATTTATGAAAATCACATAACAAAGCATCAGAATCAGAAAGTGTATCTTCTCACAATCTAACCTGATGGATATCTGAATTTAAATGGCAAACAGTTACTTTTTTCTTTAGCCACTAGTTGTTGAATGGCTTCCAAGATTGATGCCTCTGGTTACTGAGTGAACGATTCTAAACCTGAAGCAACAAGCAAGTGATATTTCATTCTGTCAAAATGCAGAGTTGGGCATCGGTGTAAATCATTTCTAACTATAAGAACAGTAAGAAAACAATTCTGTCCCCTGAATACGAAAGATGACTTTCATGGAGAGGAGAACTAAAGCGGAAGGCTTTCCTGACCCTAGAGCATGTTGGATCGATGAAGGGTTGGCAGGATTTAGGAGTGGGCGCTTATTGGATAAACATAAGAAAATGAGGGAACCACAAATGAGAGTAGAACAGAGAGAAATGAATGTGGTGCTGGTTAAGGAGTTTGCCAATGGTCAAAAGCGGAATTAAAAATAAGTTTGAAATAGATCATGTATAAAATTGCTTGAAACTGTAATTAATGCCTGAGGTATTTACCATTTCATTTCAATGTTTAAAATCTTTCAACAATTCCCCATGTCTTATTTTGTTAATCAATATTTTTTGAGTGCACATTGTATGCCAGGTATAGTACTTGATGCAGAGGTGAACAAAACAGAGCGAACTAGTGGCATTTAAGGGAAAACTTTTAGTGTAAGGGTTTCAAGAATCTATTAGTTTCCCATTGCTTCATAAGGATTACCATAAATTTAGCAGCTTAAAACAACATATATTTATTATCTCAGTTTCAATGAGTTAGGAGGTTGGGAACATACTAATTAGGTTCTCTGCTCAAGATCTTATAAGACTGAAATCGAGATGTTGGCTGGCTCTGCCATATCATTTAGAGCTCAGGATCCTTTCCAAAATCACTCAAACTGCTAACGGAATTCAGTTACTTGTGGTTATAGGACTAAAGTCACCTGTTTTTGTTCCCTGCAAAGACGCTTCATAGCATGCTTTCTTCCAGCCCAACCAGAGGCAATTCTCTGATACTTCACCTTCTTTTAAGAGCTCATCTGACTAAATGAAGCCCACCCAGAATAATATTCCTTTGGGTTAACTTGAAATCAACTGATCAGTAACCTAATCATTGAATGATATTTCATCATATTCACAGTTCTTACCCACACTTGAGGAAAGGCATATAGCGTATGGGTCATTGTGGATCATCTTCGGAGTCTGCGTATCACAGACTGAGGAAGTGATATGCAACCTGAGATATAAGAGGGGTTAGAGTTATACAAAGAATGGGAGTTGATTTATTATATAGCCTGAGGAACCAGCATTGGTACAACCTAGAGGTACAAGAAGTAATAGAGAATCTTAAGAAAGTTGGAGAAGCTCAGCTTAGCTTTGGGAAAAAGATCTACACATCATAATAGAGTTAACAAAATCATGCATATCATAGCACCATAATGCTTTTCTGCCTCATTTACCACAACTTGCCAGATTAAAGTCTGTTCTTGAACTACACTGAATTCCATTCTTTTCTTTAATGCATTTATATTAAACTTCCTTTAGTTCTGCAAATCGCCATGCTCTCCCTTACCTCACAGTTCTAATATGACTTCTTAGCAGATGAGTTCCTAAACTGAGATAAAAAGGATAAATAGAAATTATTCTGATGAAATCCTGAATCTACAAACTATTTAAATGTCATTGGTCTTTTAGCACAATGTAATGCCAGATAATATCTTTCACATATCACCCTATATTTCACCTATCCATTTCATTTTCACTAGCAAACGTAAGAATGTGTTATTAGATCCTTATTGCCTAGTTCAATTAGACCAAGGAAGGGATAATGATGATGATGACAATGAAAACAACAATGATGATGAGAGGAATGAGAAGAGAATTCAGAACAAACTTTAAAGAAGTGATCAAATTATTTAGTATGAGGGACCACACAAATATTTTTTTACTCAGTTTAGTCCATTTCGGTAATAATTTGATCAAGAACAAAGCTCAATCACAATACTTCTGGCCATCAAAAATAGCTACATATAATTCTATTCGTCCCCAGAGCTGAGTAAAGAGTTATATGCATAAACTCTAACATTAAATGTCAGCTACATTTGAAATGTATTTAAATAAGTAAATGTTTTCTCATTGATTCGCATTTAACCAATATTGTGCATAGGTGTTTTATTAAAAGCAACTAAAAGGCTAGAACTCTACTAAAGAGACATACCTAGTGTTTGGGAATGTAAACACAACTACGAACATATCATGGGCTATGCTTTCAGTGCAGTAGCTTCATTTTTGGCCTTGACAGTCAAATAGGATTCAAATTTTCATTTTTGGTAAAGATTTGACAAGATTAAACTGATTAAGTTATTAAAATACTTATAGAAAGACTTCAAATAGAGGGGCTCCCTTAGGAGCAATTATTATTCTTTTTTTTCCTAAAATTCTCAGAATTAAAGTTATTCTATTAGTCAAAATGATTAGATTTAGAGGCTGTAATGTAAGGGTTAACTCAGAATAAACATCTGTCAGCCAATGAACACTTGTCCTGTGACCATGGCCAAAGAACTATATTCAAAGCCAGGTATGAATGACATAGTACTAGATTAAATTCACCTCCTACCTATTTATTCATATGATCATATTTATGCCTGCAAATGACATTCGCAATCTCTTATTAACCATATTTAGTAAAACTAGAGTAATTTTAGTCACTATCTTTGTAATTTGAAAGGCCATGGCTGCATTTCATGCCTGTTCACTTGTGTTTTAAAGCCACTAAGATTTACTTCAACAATGATACAGTACTTTTACATTCTTTAAATTTACAAAATTTATTTGGCTATGACTGTTTACTTTAGATATGTGTATATCAATAGTTTGGTAATTGGTTACACTTATTTTGAAAAGTGGGGTCTGTTACATGAGTTGAACTAAACCCAAAAGTTTATCATAAGGAAGTATTAGACATTGCCTCAAAGTACTTCTCTAGGGACCTGTAGGCAGACATAGAATTGCTAAATATCTAGACATGAGTTTTAATTAGGTGTCTAACTTGCTAAAATAATACACTCTTTGCAGATACTTTGTAAAGTATATAGATATATTCCTGATTTTAGAAGTATGGAATGTCTATTTTCATGTTTTTTTGTTTTTGATTTTTGCCAGAATTTTCATTCCTATACTTTTATCTAAGCATCATCAAAAACCTGAAGATAAAAAATTAAGATTTATAGAGCATTGTCTGAAAGACATGGTCTTCATACATTCTCCTATACCTAGGTGTTCTTAACCTTGAATCCATTGCATTTATCATGTACCTAAATAGTCTTCAGATGACCCTTCAAGTACTTAAATTAAATTTGAAACACTGTTGTTAAGTGAGCATACCAAATATGAAATTTCAAGGAAAAGATATATAACTTTAATTAGATTATCACTCATTATTTACATTCTAATTCCTATATCTCTGTATCTTTCTAGGCCTAGATCTTTCCAAGATTTTTAAAATCAACTCTTCATTTAATGTATAAACAAGATATGAACCGTCAAAACCTAAGATTATAGACTGATAGTTCTTTATATTTACATCAGACTCAGTTGGGTGGGTATTTTTTTTTTAAGATATATCTTCAGATTATCCATGACATATTGAATTAGAAAAGTGGGGTAAAAATTGGTAATCTCTATATTTCAAAAAAGTTTGCCAGAAATATTGATTTATGCCAGAAACATTGTTTATGAATGTAACATAAAAGTGTGAATTTGTCAAGATTTATAACAGAGACAACTAATGGTGATTCATTCATGTTATCATTTAGTAGTATTCATTGAACTCATAGATGAACATGTCATAAATTTTCAATATTAAGCTCACTGTCTTCTCCCTTAAGTCACCTCATGAGCTTTCTAGTACAAAGCCTTGTCTAAGAGCCATAAAACCACAAATGCAAAAGCCTGTTAGCTTCTCTCAATTCAATATAAGTAGAAATGTAGGACAGAATTAAAAGATTATGAGTGTTTCATTGTGCATGCAGTTTTGCTTTGTTTTTAATTTGGCAGTAAGAATTAGAGAATTGAATAACGACTATCATGGAGAAATAATAAAAGAAATAGGAACAAAGTATATCTATTCACACACACACAAGCATATATACATATATATGCTTATCTATCTCTATGTTTTTAAAACTAATTGTATTTATGAGAAATAGTAAAAGAAAATATTGCTCTCTTACCTTCTATATATGCTTATTCTCATAGGACCCTTTTATTAGAATGACTTGTTATTCATTCATTCTATAAAATACATATTTCCAACTCTGCCCCTGAATAGGATTTCCTGGGCATAAAGTGCAAGATTCTTAATTTTTAATAAATAATTCAGCTAAATCTTGTTTTCACTTATATTTGGGTACCACTCTCTTATTAACCACACAGAGTATCCATATCCTTGAAAACCATATAGAATCAATGAAAACCATTATGTTATGATAGTTTTAGAAAACTAATGTGAGGAGTTATATACTCTGAAAATTGTCATTTTGGGGTAGGTACATAACGAATACTTTTTAGTTCATTTAACTAAAACTATGTTTTAAACATATCTATTGAACTAAAATTATTTGATTGTCACTCACACATTCATACCAAGATAGTTTAAGCTTTATATGTTTAATGCTTGAAGATTTATTTAGATTTTTTAAATAAGCAGTGTGTTTATTAAAGTTTTATAAAATAATCAATAAAATTGTTCATCCATAAAATATTGTTTGACTATATTAAAGAAAGTCATTAATGTGAACATTAAAGCATATATACCAAGGCTTTGAAGAATTAAAGAGTTCATTTGAGAGACCTTTCGCTGTTTTTTCTTCTATGAGTTTCACAGGTTATTTTTCTTCTATGAGTTAATTTGTGCAAATGAGCTTTTGCCTTTGTTTAAATTATAACATGAAAATAAAAGTTAGGATACTGACATTTTGATTTCCATAAGATCATTTACCCAATTCAAAAACCCCATATATTTTTTAAAATGAAAAATTTTTAAATGTTTACAAATTATCTGTATTTCTGGAAATGAGACTATTTATAAACTAATTGTTTTTGTTTTTTGTGTTTTTTTAACTTTTTTTTGTTAGATAGCTCCATCTCTAAGAAAATAATTTGGTTTATTTGTGAAACTTTTAAATTATGTTATGAATAAGCAATGTGTTTGTTTTTATTTATTGTTTATATGCTTGCAAATGATATCTGCTCATTCTAAAATATATACACATATAGAAAAGTACAAAGAAGGTAAAAGTAAAAACAAATCACTAAAAAGCTCTTCACCTCATAATAAGTCTTTTCAATAGGAAAGTGCATTTTTGGTAAATGTGGCAAGAACACGTTAATTCTTTCTAAATTTTCCCTCAGAAATTACAATTGCTCAGGCAACGTTTTGGCAGAGAATGAGGGATTGTTTTAGGGTATGATTTTGTTCTCAAACTTCAAGTGAGAGTACAGGTGGGAGTTTCACCTGCTCTGTTGCTGGAAGATCTCCAACTATGGAACCAGGAGTAGAGGAGAGGGCTTGTCTCTGCTGGAAGTCAGGGGCAGAGTTCACAGATCTTAGTTCCCTGAGAGAGCAACGCCTGGTACACCTGGCAAAAGAACCGGATGATCCTTTAGGTTCAGACAAGCTGTCCTATTCTGTTGACCTCAGTAGAACTGGAGAGTGCTGCTGTGGTGGATAAAATTTCTCCTAGCTTTTCCAATATAAAACAAAAATTATACACCCGCCAACAGTGTAGGAGAGTTCCTATGGACCATGTCCACACCAACCCATAGTAATACAAAACTTGATAATTTCGCTGATCTAATCAATAGAAATGATATTTCATTATAGGTTTATTTTGCATTTTTCTGGCTACTAGTGAATTTTCATTTGAATTGTTGCCTCTAGGATCTACATATTCTGACTTTCAGCCTTTCTTTGGTGAATGCTGACTTGAAATAAAGCATTACCATATAAATATGGCAATCATGTTTGACAACTATTCAACACCAGGTCGAGTTCTGTCATTCAAAGTAGCCAAGCAAATGCATGTTGTTAAAGTCAACAGTCAGTGCACTGGTTATTCTGTGCTTGGACTTAGAGGTCCATTATTTGTTCTTTTCTGCTTTGCTCTGTACCTCAGGAGGTTGATAATATTATCTCGCAACATCTGACCTCTCAAGCTCTTTGTTTGAATTTAGATTTGGGAAAAGAAATTCCCAGGAGCAGTTAGAGGGTGGAAACACTGTTCTCTATCCCATTGCCCCATCAGCCTTGGCGAGGTAGCAGTTTCTAGTTCCTAGTCCCTGGGTGCTTTACCAGTCTTGGTTGAACCCTTAATCACCTTCAAACTCTATAAGTGACCTTCCCATTAAACTTTTTCCAGTTACCACTCTGAGCACACATCTATGTCCTGATGGACCATATCTGATAGAGGCAATCTCCCTTTTTTCTTTAGTTTTGATTAGAAAATTTTAACTCTTCCAGTTATTTATTGCTACATAATCAACTACCATAAACTTTAATGGTTTAAAACAAATATTTTATTTTGCTCTTTATTTTGTTGTTCAGGAAGTTGGGAGGGGCTCAGCTAGGTGGTTAGTGTCTGATCCATGTGATGTTAACTGGAATAATCAGAGCTGAAGAATACATTTTTCAAAATGACTTTTCACTCGCACATAGGGCACCTCAGGGCTTCTTGTTCTCTCTTTCGCTCCAAATGGCTCATCACAAATAGTGGTCTTAAAGTATCCATGCTTTTTACCTGGTGGTCTCTAATAGACTCAGATTTAAGCTGCTAACTCTTCAAGTTATGCTTAGAACTGGCAAAGTGTCACTTCTACCATGCACTATTGACAAAGCAATTACAGACAGCCCAGATTTATGGGAAGAGAAAATTTTTTAATTATGTTCTTAATTTTATGTTCTTAATTTTTATGTTCACGTACTGTGCTTAAACTTTATACTTTTGTCTCATTAAATACTTTCACCAGTCTTATAAAGAAGTTAAAATATTTAACAACTTTTTAAAACATTGACGATTATCTAAAATCACTCTTATGATCCTGGGGGTACCTCTAACAAATATTCACTCTGATAATTATGATATCTTCATTTTTAAATTGTAGAAATTTGGAATAATTAATGACAAGTAACTAATCTGTGTTGATTGGTAAAATTTACACGGTTGTAAGTGGAAAAGTCAAAAAGGATTTGTTAGTAATTTTGTCTGATCTAACCCCTGTCCTTATATTCTCTAGGAATGCCCAGCCACTTTTCTGGGAAAAACCACCAGCAACATGCAATCCGCAAGATAGTTTTATTTTACTATATTACATTTCTATTACTTTGTACTTAAACTCTTAAAAGCTGGCACTTTTCTTTTACTTTGTGTGGTTTTACGTATTTTATGAACGACAATATTCCTTTTGTACTTGTGTCAGTTGAGACACTGCAAGAAGTAGACACTAAGACAACATATAATTCTAGCCTAGTAATGAGAAAAACATAAAGACTCATTCCAAATAAGGGACATTCTACAAAATCATATTTTATATCATTTTTGTACAGTACCTCTAAAAAGTTATAAAGGTCATGAAAAGCAAGGAGAGTCTGAAAAACTGTTAGGCTAAGTGGAACCTAAGACATAACAGACTATAAATGGTATACTGGACAGAAAAATGACATTAGGTAAAAACTAAGGAAATCTCAATAAAGTATGGGCTATATATAATAAGTATGTCTCTATATTCTTTCATTACTTGGGATAAATATATCACACTAATGTAAGATGTTAATAAACAGGGAAACTTCTATACTGTCATCTCAAATTTTCTGTAAATCTAAAAAACTATTCTAGTCAAAGCTTATTTTCAAAATATTCTAAGGATAAGGAGTCAATTAAACTATACGATGGTGGCATGGACTAGTAGTTTGGAGATAGAAACATAAGGTGGAGGTTTATGTCTATATCTGCCTGATTCTCTATTGGGCTATGTATTTTTCAATTGGTGACCCTGAAAAAAAAAAAAAGTATTGTTAGAGATGCTTATTTAGACCTGAGTCCAAGAATTTCAAGTGTCTAAGAATTCTATTCAGGATGAGTGGAGATCATTTCCTCCTATAAAATATATCATTACATATAATACTTGGCAAATGGGGTGCTATTAGCATTTTTGGTGGGACATGTCTTTGTTTCAGATACCCCTCACATTGATGAATTATAAGTATCTTCAACCTTGTCTTACTAAATGGTAGTATAACCCTGCCCCCTCCAGAATTTATAACAATTGAAAAATCTCACATCTATTTCAAAAGAAGCCTAGGGATACTACCTTATATCTGCCAATATTGTGTTCTTCGAAGATCAGAATATTGCCAAATTGAAGTATTAAGAAAGATAACCTGTCCTCTAAAAGTGCCACAAGAATGATAGTCTGTAGATATGAGTCAGTATATTTTAGTATTTGGATAAATAAACTTCTTACACTCCTACTCAAGGTTAATTCTTCTCTCTGTGTACCTTATTTTTAATTTTGTTATAATACTTTCAAACACACAGAGTTGAGAAATTTTTACCTATGCCCTTTATTAAGATTGAATTATTATTAGTGGCCGCATTTACTTTATACAGATTTTTCCCCTTTGCTTAAGTAATTTAAAGCAAGATATAATACATAGGACCCCTATAAACATTAGTATAAATGTATGTAATACATCAACATTTAAAAATATTAATGGAATTAGCACATCACATAATAATATCAACAGTATTTTCCTGATATTTTCTCATGTTCAGTTCATAATTTCCCCAATTGTCTCAAAAGTTTTCACTAAATATTGGTTGGTGTGAATCAGGTTTGTTTTTTGTTTTTTGTTTTTTGTTTTTTTGTTTTAGTTTTAGTATTTTTTAAGGATTTCTTTTAACAGTTTCAGCCAGCAAAATTGAGGGGAAGGTAGAGAGATTTTACATTATTCTTCTACCCCCATATAAGCATAGTCTCTTCCATTATCACATTCCCCACCAGACTGGAATACTTTAACAAGTTGATGGATCTTCATTGACACATCATAAATCACCCAAAGTCTATAGTTTACATTAGGATTCACTGTGATGTACCTTCGATGGATTTGGACAAATTTTACAATTTCATGTATCCACCATTACAGTATTATGCAAAGTGTTTTCATTGCCCTTAAAATCCTCAGCACTCCACCTAATTCACCCTAACCCTTAGCAATCACAGATCTCTTTATTTATGTATTTTAATTAAATTTATTGAGGTGACATTGCTTAATAAAATCAAATAGGTTTTAAGCGCACAATTCAATAATACATCATATGAATAGTGCATTGTTTGTTCACCATCCAAAGTTAAAATTTCCTTCTGTCATCATATATTTGACCCCCCTTTACTCTTATCGACCTCACCCCTCCTCCTTCTTTTTGGTAGCCACTAAACTGTTGTCCGTATCTGTGAGTCTCTATCATGTTTGTTTGTTGCTTTCAGTTTTATATCCCACATTTAAGTGAAATCATATGGATCTCAACTTTTTCTGTCTCATTTATTTCTCTTAGCATGATAATCTCAAGATCCATTTGTGTTGTTGCACATGGCAGTATTTCATCTTTTCTTATAGCTGAGAGATATTTCATTGTATATGTGTACCACATCCTCTTGATTCAATCATCTATTGAAGGGCTTTGGTTGTTGCCATGTCTTGGCCACTGTACATAATGCTGCTGTAAATATCAGGGTGCATATATCTTCACAAATAATTGCTTTCAAATTTTTGAGGTAGATGCCCAGAAGAGAGATTGCTGAGTCATATGGTAATTCTACTCTTAATTTTTTGAAGAATCTCCGTACTGTTTTCCATAGTGTTTCTACCAATTTACATTCTCACCAGTGATGTATAAAGATTCCTTTTTTCCCCACAAACCCTCCAACACTTGTTATTACTTGTCCTGTTGATGATAGCTATTCTAACAGGTATGAGGTGGCATCTCATTGTGGTTTTGATTTTGCATTTCACTAATAGCTTGTGAAGTTGAGCATATTTTCATGTGTCTGTTGCCCATTTGTACTTCTTGGGAGAAATGTCTGTTCAAGTTTTCTGCCCATTTTTTAATTGAGTTGTTTGTTTTTTCATCGTTGAATTGTATGAGTTCTTTGTATATTTTGGATATTCGGCCCTTATCCTAGACGTTGCTTGCAAATTACCATTTGCTTCCCATTAGGATGATTGTCTCTTTGCCTTATTGATGATTCCTTTTGCTGTGCAGAAGCTTTTTAGTTTGATGTAGTCCCATTCATTTATTTTTGCTTTTGCTTCCCTTGCCTTTGAGATCAAATTTATAAATCCTCTCTAAATCCAAGGTTCATGAGTTTAGTTCCTATATTTTCTTCTATGCGATTCATTGTTTCAAATCTTTTATTCAGTCTTTGATCCATTTTGGGTTAATTTTAGTGTATGGTGGCAGATAGCATTCTAGTTTCATTCTTTTGTAATCACTGATCTTTTTAATAACTCCTTAGTTTTTGCCTTTTCTGGAATGTGATACAGCTGGAATCATACAGATTGATCATTAAAGAGTCTTTTTCAGATGTACTTCTTTTACTTAGTAATATGCATTTAGCATTCCTTCATGTCTTTTCATAGCTTGAATGTTTATTTCTTTTTTGGGTTGATTAATATTCACTTGTCTGGATGTGTCATAGTTTTTTATCCAACTGAAATACATCTTGGTTGTTTCAAAGTTTTGGCAATTGTGAATAAAGCTGCTATAAACATCTGTATACAGAATTTTGTGTGAACATAGGTTTTCAACTTCTTTGGGTAAATATTAAGAAGTGCTATTGCTAGAGCATATGGTAAAATTACGTATTATTTTGTAAGAGACCATCAAACTATCTTTCAAAGTGGCTACACTATTTTGTATTCCCATCAACAGTGTCTGAGAGTTCTTGTTGCTCCTTATCTTTCTCAGCATTTGGCACTTAAGTGTTTTAAATTTTGGCTATTCTGATAGGTGTGTAGTGGCAATTCATTGTTATTTTAATCTGTAATTCCTTGATGTCATATAATGTGGAACATCTTTTTCTATGCTTATATACTGTCTCTATACCTTCTTGAATGAGATGTCTGCTAAGATCTTTGGCCCATTTTTAAATGAATTTCTTTTTTTATTGTTGGATTTTAAGAGGTATATATTAGATAGCTATATACATACATACACACACACATATACCTATATAGACACACACACACACACACACACACACACACACATATATGTAGAATAATAGTTTTCTCTTCTGGGTCTTTTGCATCTTCATATAAACTTTAAAATCAGTTTGCTGATATCCACAAGATAACTTGGTATCTTCATTTAGATTACAATGATTCTATAGATCAAGTTGGGAAGAAGTGACAGCTTGGCAATATTGAGCCTTCCATGAATATAGACTATCTCTCTCTCTCTTTTTTTTTTTACTTCTTTGATTTTGTTCATCAGAGTATATAGTATTCTTATATAGATCTTGCAAATATTTTGTTAAATTTACTTAATTTGGGGGGATGATAATGTAAATAACATTGTGTTTAATTTCAAATACCGCTTGTTCATTGCTAGTATTTAGGAAAATGATTTATTTTTTATATTAAACATATATCTTGTAATTTTGTTATAATTACTTATTAGTGCCAGAGTGATTTTTTTTTTATCAACTCTTTTGGATTTTCTAAATAGACAGTTTTCTTTCTTCCTTCCCAATCTGTACATATTTTATTTCCTTTTCTTGTCTTATGTACTAGCTCGAACTTCCAGTATGGTGCTGAAGAAGAGTAGTGGACATCCTTGCTTTGTTCCTGATCTCAGGAAAAGCGTGGAGTTTCTCACCATTGTCTGATGTCAGCTGTAGGTTTTATGTAGATATTCTTTATCTAATTGCATAAGTTCCTCAAATTAGCAGTTAATTTAGAATTTTTAAACATTAATAGGTTTAAATTTTTGTCAAATGCTTTTTCTCCATCTATTTACATGATAATGTGATTTCTCTTTTTTAATCTGTTCATGTGATGGATTACATTAATTGATTTTTGAATATTGATCCAGGCTTGCATACCTTGGATAAATCCCACTTGATAATTATTTTGACATATCATTAGAATCTATTTTCTACTATTTTGTTGAGGATTTTTGCTCTTATATTTATGAGAGATATTGGTATGTAGTTTTCTAAGTTTATGCCATAAACATTTAATAGAAAGGAGAGATCTTTATACTCCTTTCCAGCATTTCCTTCCCTGCTTCTTCGCAAGAGATGGAATACTCATCTGTTCGGATGGAATCTTGGAATTATGGGATGATCAATCACTAAGAGTCTGTACTAGGCTACAAAACTGTAAGATTATGACTTTGTGTTGTTTTTAAACCATTAAATTTTGATAATTTGTTACAGCATAATGAAAAAACTGATAAGTCCTCATACTGGTGAATGTTTAGTTTGTTTACCCTCTTTCCACTATCATATATAGTTGGGGAAAATGTTTTTATAAGACAAAGTAACTTTTTCTTCTACATTTGTATTATGTTAGTGAGATATAATTTAAAAGTATAATAACTGACTCAAAGTAATTGTCCCATAAACAGTAATAGAGAACGGTTTTATTATATTCTAACCAGCACTGAGTGGTATACAGTATGCTTTTAAATTTTTGTTAGTTTTATAGATAAAAATTATCTCTCATGTCTTTAATTTGCATTCACTTCTTTCAAATTATACAATTTCCATGTACTGATTAACAATTAGTGTCTCTTCTTTCATGAACAATCTATTCAATGTTATTCCCTCCCTTTTTTTTAAACTGGATATTTCTGAGTTTTAATTAAAAATACTTACCTCTTAAATATTGCTAACTCTGAAATTCTCTTTTGAAGTGAGTAAAGTACACACATATACCAACACATAATGTATTTTTAAATCAATCAAAAATATTATTTATTTCCCATTTGTTCAAAGCAGTTATTACTACCAAAGTAGTTATTACATACTTAATATTAGATTTGATTTGAAAATGTATTTTATTAAGCATATTGACATTTACTAAAGGAATTAAGAAAGTGAATAAGGAAAGATGGAAAACAAATCAAAGCTGCGTTATCAAATTGGTCCACTGGTGCCCAATACATCCTGGACTTTCTGAGGAGTTAAAGCATTCTCTACTGACTCATGTTCTCCACTTGTTGAACATTGCCCCCACTATCCTCTACCATACATGAACACTTTATGGTGCATATACACTAGTGCTGAGCCAACTCCCACGGTCATCCCATGCCACAGCATCACAGGAGTAACAAACACAGCATGCCACTGAGGTGATAGGACTAATTTCAAGCCAAAAAGAGAAATCACACATCTATGTTCTTCTACAGATAAGCCAATCAACTCCAATTTATCTTCCTAAGCTAGTTTGAGTTTAAGTTCTAATTCTCACAAGTAAACAAAATGATAAAAAGATATAGACTTAAAAACTGACTTATATTTGGACAGATGACTTAAATTCTCTGTGGCTTGAGATTTTCATTCATGAAATCCTATCTTATAGGGTTATTTTGAGTATGAAATTAATTTTATAAGAATAGTGTTAGAACAATACCTGTACCACATGTATTCAATGCAGATTAGCTATTATTATTACTTTCTGAATGATTGATCTTAATATTATTTAGATTTCTTGAAAAACAAATGATGTCATTACTATTAATGTAATTTAAAACATTAAAATTTTTGGTAGAATAATACATTTTCTTCAGTTATGTTTTATCATATTAAATTATTTGTGATGAATACCCTTAATATAGATAGTAAAACAACTGTACAAATAATAGTTGTTCAGTAACACTTATTGAAATTGTCTTCAACTAAGAATCTCAGTGATTGCTGATAGAAAGCACAGTCTTTTGAGATTCATAAAAGAAAAGAAAAGAAATTATTCACTTTGAAACAAACATGGTGCAAGAAATTTTATATAAATATAATTTGTGCACATGTTTTATTAAAGAGTGTGTATGGATCAAAGCAGAAGATAAAGCAAATTGAATGTGGTATGTGTATTTTTTTGTCATGTATTATTATTATTGCATCAACATCCTTTTACTTTGGAAGAAGAACTATACAATTCAAAAGAAAATATCCCATAGATGAAGTTTAAGAAACTTATTTTTCTTCCATATTTCTAGAGATTATTTGAAGTTTGCACTAATCTTAGTATTTAAAAATGCTGTAAAATATAGAGCAGTGGATGTGATTCCACATTTAGCAGCATTATCTAGAAATAGAATATCCTGACATCCAAGATAAATGAACAACAAGTGGAAAAGGCTACAGAAAGGGTCAAATCCATCTGATGTGTGGACAGTTGTAAACAATGTTGAGCTTTCCATTTCTTTCTCTCTTTTTTTTGAAATTATAGCATAGAAATCAGCTTATGAAAATAATTCTAAATATTTCAATTAAAGAATACAAACTCTTTATTATACATTATTTACTTGGTAACTGGAAAACACTCTAACACGATCATTGTAGAAAAGAATAAGAGCATCTTAAATCATTTTTGAAACTTTGCTTGGAAAGAAATAATTAAAGAAGGTATAACGTACAACATTTAAAAAATATAATGAGGTAAAATGTTCAATAAATAAGCAAAAAATGATAGGGATATTTTAGAAAATATTAGCTTAAATTCATTGATACTTTTTAAATGAATGTTTCCAAAATTACCCCCCCTCATTACCACATAAACACACAGCTAAGAGGAAATTACAAAATAATGACATTATTTTTTATTTCTTGGATTAAGTAAGTACTGTGGAGAAAGGTTAAATGATTTGTACAATAATAGAATACAAGTTATTGATGAAATGAATGCATAATCCCTATTATCACCTCCTAGATTTAATTTCTTTATAGTGCCTGATGTTGACACTATAGAAAGAGAAAATGGAAATGTGATTGGGTGATTGCTTTGCATGCTTTCTACAAGGAAGGGGTAGCAAATAAAATTAAGGACAGAATTCCTGTCTAAATGAATTTATATACTCTCAGAAGAAACACAAAGCTACAAAAATTATTATAACAAAAATCAGAAAATGATGTGACATATACTACAATAAATGCAAATATGCTTAGTTGAACATTTATAAAAATGAGATAAATTTTGCCTGGTGTGATTTGAGAGGTCTTCTTTGAAAAGATACAATTTTGATTTCTGTTTTTAATGGGTAAGATGAGGTATTTTCAAGTTTACGTACCTATTCGAGCATTAAAATCAGAAGTTAAATTCAATTCCATTTAGTATCAAAGCTCATACTCTTTGTATTCCAATAAGAAGATATGAGAAATGAAGAATAATTGGAATAATCTCTTCTACCCCGTGTCTCCTTTCTCTTTCTTTTTCTTTTTTTTCTTGTTTTTTGTTTGTTTGTTTGTTTTGTTTTTTTGTTTGTTTGTTTTTTTGTTCCTAAGGATGGTACACAATATTGTTGATGGTCATATCCAGAAGAATTTGAATAGAAGAACTGAGCATTAGATGGCAACTAAGAGGCTATTATAATCTAGGAGTTAAGTGACAAGGTTATGCAAGACTGCAAAAGTGATTGTTTAGACAAAGAGAATAAAGAAAGAATTTAAAAATGCTTAGATTCTTGTGTTGGAGATGTAAAATCAATGGCACCATTAACAAGAGTGAAGAGTCTGGATTTCAGCAAGGTTTGAGCTAATAAAGGAAGGGTCTAAGGACAGGCTTAATTAAGATAAGTATGTTGAATCCACCATCACCCCTCTTAACACAGCATAATAGCTTCAGTGTTCCTTGAAGCCCCATTCCTCCTACCTCTCACTCTTCACTCACATAAAAATAAGTATCTACAATAATAATACATGCTTGCTAGGCAAGGATATTTGGAAGATAAATTCCTAGACCCTCAATCCAAATGTCTTACTGCCTCTAACCCCAGGTTCCTCTTATAAAAAATATTTGGGAGGCAGTACTTTTTTGGAGGAAAATGTTAAATTCATTTTTATGCATTGAAGTTACATATAAGTAGTTCATGTAGTTACCTGATGTATAAAATTTTATGTACTGTACAGAGCCTGTGAGAATTATGCCTGGTCACATTCCACTAAGAGAGTTACTTTGAGTTTGGGGAGTGGATGAAGATTTGAAGTAGGTACTGGCTGACAGTCTGTTTTAGAATATAGTTTGAGAGAAAAATAAAATAAAATAAATAGCAAAAAAAAAATCTTTTGGAAAAATGGATAACTAATTTTGATTGGTTTCCTTAGGGCCAAGCTGTTTCAGTGATCTTCAATGAGCTTTGATACTAAATGGAATTGAATTTAACTTCTGATTTTAATGCTCGAATAGGTACGTAAACTTGAAAATACCTCATCTTACCCATTAAAAACAGAAATCAAAATTGTATCTTTTCAAAGAAGACCTCTCAAATCTTAGATATCTGAAAATTTCAGAAAAATGATAGAGAGATGAAGTGGACATGAAAAAGTACACATTTACTTCAATATTCCAAGAAAATCAAATACTGCAATGGTGTAAGGAAAGTGTCACATTTAGAAACTGCTTCCTACCCGGTACTGTGCACACTGATGATTCACTCTCCTGTCTTCTCAGAATCCACTCTTTGTAGTGTATTTATCTTTTCAGCAGACTGAAAACCAATCGCCCTCCAAAACTTGTTTCTAAGAAATGTCTTTTCCAGTGTAGTTCTTAGGGAATTTAAATTTTCAAATATTATAAATAGAACATGTCAAATTTAGGTCTGCTGTTTTTTAATCCTCCCATTTACCTATTACTTTTATAGTTATTTAAATAGAACTAAAGCCTTTCAAATTTCTTTATATGTCCCTCAAATCCTTAGCACCATATTAATGAATAGTGATATAACTTCAATACCAAATATGCTGAAACTTGAGAATAAGCAGGAAAAAAAATGCCATAGATTAACTAAAAGATAACACAAACTCGTACACTAAAATCTATGCATGTAACAACTCAAAGGAAAGCATCTTCTGTTTCCTATTGAAGATTATTTTAGACATGATTTAAATGCATCTTAATGACTTCTAAGTATTCAGTAGTCATTAAGCCATACTAACTCAATGCTATCAGAATTGTTTTATTATTTTGAAACATAAAATATGTGAAAGTTTTGTTTATTGATGGAAATACATAGTCAATGTCATTATAACTTACCATTTAATATCTCAGCTCAGAGTACATTTAGAACAGGAGAAGGTGATATAAATGCTACAAGAAGGGACATTGTCAGTAGAAAGAACTGGCTACTGATAACTCACTGATGGAGATAGAAAGCCATTAAAATCACACTGCAAAACTAAAAAAAGAAAATACAGATAACATAGAATTATTTAGTATTTTACATAACTTTAAAACTCCTGAAGTATGACTGTATCACAGTTCGGTTCTAATGGTTTTTCTTAGTGTTGACTCTAAGTAATTGTGAACGAATTAAATTACATAAAATATGTACTATTTGAAAAAATAGGGGAACATGAATTCAAGAACTGATCTTTCTCAATTTTACTTCACTTGCTCCTGACTCCTTTCCCTACATACAGGTCCCAGTTTTGCTTACCCTCAACCCACTAACCTCGCTGTGCTCAGATTTTCTCCTAATCTCAGTTAACGGCAGCAATAGACACATTTCTGTCAAAATATTTGGCTACTTGAAAGAGGAAACTTAGCTAACTAAAATTAGCTGAGTTGGAATATCTCCTCTTCTGAAAATGTCAGCTAAAGGCCATATTGTGGAGTAGGAAGCAAAGGACATGTTAGATGAATTCATTATAAGAGCTATTTTTCATTTCTTTCTAACCTTTGAAAGCTAAATTCCAATGAAATTAATTAGCCTGATGTAGTTCTCATTTGCACCATGTCTAATTTACACAAATAAAGTAAACTGCATAGGTAACAAATTGCCTAAATATTCCAAGCAAATTGAAATAAACTTCAATTTAGTAACTATTCCAAGAGAAAATATTTTTGTTCCAATGATCAGCCTAATTATCTTAGTTGTGACACTTTCATTTACACAATATATACTTAATGCTAACAAAATTGCCCAAATTTTTTAAGGAAAGCAAATTTCAAGTTTGTGAAAATTTCAGGAAACATAATATTTTTGACCCAAATTACCCAGCTAATTATCTGAGTACAGACTCTCCCCATTATAGAATGGATCAGTTCATGTTGCTTTCTTATTCAAACTTCAGTAGCAAAATATATTATCTCTTCTCATTTTTCTCAATGGCAAATTTTTCAAGACATAGAATTCTATTTAATACTAGGTTTTTTTAATTTTATTTTAATGAGCCTAAGAAAACATGAATATGGGATGGGAGAAACAGGTTAAGAACTTGCTTGACTTTTTTGAGAGTTCCTCAAGATATCTGAAAACACAGGGTGGGGAATTTCTATAATAGCACCATGTCCCTAAATCAAACTCTTTGAAGAAGCATTTCTTTCTATTAGTGTAACGTGAATAACAAACAACCAAAACTTGAATCACTGAAACTTTATATGCAGAGTAGAAAATTCAACTCAAACATTTTGGTCAAAAGCATACCTAGTGACCAGATATTTCTGTGATGGAAATTTTTTAGAGAAATTAATTATTTCTTTTTTCAACTGGAAACATTTAATTTTATAGTACCGTCCTCTGTCTAGAATTTTGAGACAAAAATCACAAAGACTCTTTCACATTTAGTTTGAAATCTCACCTTACAAAACCTTTAGAACTTCATTTCCTTGTTCCTGGCAATGCTCTGAGTGACACACATTATTTCTTTTTTATTTCTTTTTGTTATTATTTCTTCACTATAGTACTTATTATTCTCTTGTGCTTCTGTACCTGGTGTCCATAATCAGCAGGTACCATTGTCAGAGCAACTGATGCTACCTTTGCAATCTAAGTGGCTACTTCTGATGTTCTTTCTCATGCAAGAGCTAGAGATACTATTCCATTTGGGGTTGGGGGGCAGAACACCACTTCTAGCATTAGGGTTGTATTGCTATTAGGATGGCCTGAATTTTCCCTTTTCTTAAGACTATTTCTAGTAAGAATTTGGAGACAATATTCTCATATATGTGTCAGACATCCAAAAAGCAATATCCCATTTCTCATAAAATTACCTTTTCCTTCTTCATCAAGAATTAATGTCCTGGGACAGAACTCATACAACTTTCTCTAATAAGAAACCTTAAATTCAAAGTTAGAGTAACACTTTCTGTGTCCAATTATTGACTGCTGGAATGAGAAAGCTTGCGGGTCTTCTTTCAAACAGGTATAACATTCTAGCACTTTTCTTAACCCCAAGTAACAATCTGACTTTGCATTTTTATTAGAACCCTTCCCTTGATCTTACCTTGAATTTTTTTTAAAAATTCAAATCTTTTATATTGTTTGCAATGCAAATTAATTCATTCTGTTCAACAGATAATCAAATGATAAGGAAAGATACAAAATCAGAGGCTATTTTGTGCCTCTTAAAGCTGAAGTACAGTAATTCTTCCTTATCCACAGAATCTTATATTCTAAGACCCTCCGTGGATTCCTAAAACTGCAAATAGTACCAAATTCTATATGTACTATATTTTTTCCTATATATCTTTTCATTTAAAAGAAATACTTTATGGCTTCTCTTTGGCATATTCTATTGCCTATATCACTATTTTTGTATTTTGGAGCCATTATCAAGTAGAATAAGGGCTACTTGAATACAATCACTGTAATACCCTGATAGTTCATCTGATAACCCAGAGGACTACTTAATAAATAACAGTCAGGGAGCATATATGTTCTGGATAAACTAGAAAAGTGATGAGTCAGATCCTGGGCAAGACAGAGTGAGAAAGCTTAAGATTTCATCACACAACTCAGAATGGCATGCAATTTAAAATTTATGAATGGTTTATATCTGGAAAATTTTATTTACTATTTCCAGACCATGGTTGACCATGGGTAACTGAAACCACAGATAAGAGAAGATTACTGTACTCAGTTTTAATTAATTTAAAAAGTTGTCTTGGGGATCTTAATTGCCCAATCAATAGCGCTATTATTATTTTCTAATTAGGAAATGTTTTGGTGGTCAGATTTAGTTCTCAGAGTTTTAAGAGTGTCAATGGCTTTTCAAATTTAGAACATAGGTTAGCATAGACTGGAAACTGCCAACAGCCTTAGGATTAATCTATTCATTTCAGTGTGTCCCTCGTTATTTGGGCATGGCTGTCATGGTGAAGATGAACTCTTGTACTTGGACTGTTAATATAAATGAGCTCTATTTCACTTTGAGATGTCTTGATTGAGAATTCTTGAGACGACTCAAGTCCATTTTCTGAGAGGTCACAACTAATTTAAAACTTACTAGTGAGTCTAAATAGTTGAAACTGATCGTTTTCTTATGACATATGTTACTTTTGGGTTGAATTTCATTTGTTGTCCCAAAACCAATTATTTAGGTTTTTTAAGTCTTTCCAGAAATCTTACAAAGTCCCAACTAACAAAAGCATAAATTTTCCTCTAAGTACAGACATTTTAGAGATATATCGAATTGCAGTATGCAATGCCGATCCCTTGGGCACCCCACTGGCAAATTCTTTGTGACCTAAAAATCGTTTAATTATTCTTTTTCTTTGTTCCTTATCTTTTAATCAGACTTTAATTTATCTCCCTATGATTTTCTTGATTTTATTAATGGAGCTGCAAGAAAAACGTAATCAAAGTCCTCTTTTGTAAGTTTAAATAAATTAAACCTATTTTTTTTCATATGTAATTTATCTTTTGTATTGTTTTTTTTTCTTTTTATGATTATCTTGTCAAAAAACTAAATCGTATGATATTTTCAAAGACTTAAAATAGATTATGGGCCTAAAAATTAACTTACTAATCCCTGTTAACATTACTTTTCTGTCATTAAAAATAAATTTAACATCTTTTTGAAGATGACCTGTCATAATTATGTACATAATTCCTTATAATTTTATTATAAGGTACAGTGATTTTTATTGGTTTTTGATAAAGAAAAATTGCACTGGACAACTTAGACAAGAGAAACTTTATTTAAGACTCACCACAGGGGAGAGAGATTAAACTCAACTCTCTTAAAACAAAAGGTGGAAGAGTTTTGAAGCTCTGGGGCGAGCTAGCAGTAAAATGTTGGAGGCTATTTGAACAAGAGGTTGGTAAATCTGATTAGGCAGTCCTTGTTTGCTGTTTGTAGGCATTTATGGAAGTTAGTCTTCTACCCTCTTACAGAAACTAGGATATAAGGGCCCTATCTTTCTTTTTCTTTCTTTTTTGATATTTATTTTTTAAGTATAATTGATATATAACACTATATTAGTTTCAAATGTATAACATAATGATTCCATATGTGTATATATTGCAAATGATTACTATAATAACTGTTAAATTTCATCATCCTACATCGTAACAACATTTTTTTCTTGTGATGAGAACTTTTAGGATTTAATCTCTAAGCAACTTTTAAACATGTAATACAATATTATTAAATATAGTCACCATATTGTACACTACATTTCCATTGCTTACTTTAAAACTGAAAGTTTATTTCTAGGGACCACATTCATTCATTCTGTTCACCCTCCACCCTCCACCTCTGGCAATCACCATTCTGTTTTCTGTATCTATAAGCTTGGTTTTGTGTTTTGTGTTTGTTTTTGTGTTTGTTTATATCCATATATAAATGAAATTATGTGGCATTTGTTATTCTCTGTCTGACTTATTTCACATAGCATAATGCCCTCATTTCATTCATGTTGTCACAAATGACAAGATTTTATTTTTTATATAGCTAAATAATATTTTATTTTATATATATCCACTCATCCATCAGTGGGACTTACATTGTATCCATAGCTTGGCTATGGTAAATAATGCTGCAATGAACAAACATAGAGGTGCATATATTTCTTCCAATTAGTATTTTCATTTTCTATGGGTAAAGAGTCAGTAGTGGAATTGCTGGATTTTATGGTAGTTTTATTTTTAATTTTTTGAGGAACCTCCATACTCTTTTCCACACTGGCTGCACAAATTTATAATCCTAACACTACACAAGGGTTTCTTTTTCTCCACATGCTTGCCAATGCTTGTTATCTCTTGTCTTTTTGATAATAACTAACAGTTGAGGTGATATCTCATTGTGGTTTTGATTTGCATTTCCCTGATGATTAGTGATGTAGAGTATCTTTTCATGTACCTTTCTATCTTTCTTGATGATTACATTTCAAAAGGATGGATTCCAGATTCTTGCAAAAGACCTACCTGAGTTGTAAAAGGAAAGAGAGGTTGGGAAAAAATTTGCATCTCAAAGAGGCAGAGAAATAATTTACAATTGCAAATTGTCTAAAGTAAATGCTCTAAAAAAAGAGAAATTAGGGGTTTATAAACAGGAAAAAGTCTGCCTAAATTTAGTCAAGATGAAGGAAATGTTGAGGCCCTGTTGGTCAGTTCTAATAATTATTAATGAAAAAATTATGAAATTTATCCAATAAGGCAAATATCATGTTAAATATCTGAATATTTTCAAATGTCTATTTCAGTGTTAAACAAAATATTTGGTTGTTTATAATGGTTTTAGGTGTGCCAATAAAAATCTAATAATGAAGCCGAGCCCACAAATAAGTATTACAATTTTCTAAAATTTCCTTATATTCCAATGTTGAAAAGTGAAAGGAATGATTAATTAGGATTTTATATGTTTCATACATTAAAATTATAGGCAAATATAATGAATTAATTTATAACTAGTTTATAAATGTGATATCTTCAACTTTTGATTGGCTATCTTGGCTTCTGATAAAATCATAGGTTCTGTATTTATCTGTCTGTAATATCAAAACCTGTGAAGTATCTAAGATTTCATTATTCTTGCAAGTTAACAAGTTAGCTTAATATAGTTTTATGGGTGTTAGCAGAAAACACAAGACTCCAAGATACCAGGGCCAGTGACAAAAGACTTTATCATTCATGGGACAACAAGCATGAGCTTCATGTTCTTATTGTCTTGCCTTTCAAGCTTTATGAGGAGTGATGTGAAATAAAGCCCAGTTAGTATTTCAAATGATATGGTTTATATCAATAGCTAGAGAACCTTGAGTTTAGGAAATTCCAAATCTTTTAAGGAAACTGCTGGCACACCTGTCCAAACTTTGTCCCTAAGGGAGACATTATATTTACTATCCTAGTCTGGAAATAAATCTCCCCTCTGCCCTGGAAGGAGATACTATCTTTATCACCAAGGCTGTTTATTGTACAAATATCTTTGACAAGGTATTACAGAGCAAAAGCTGGTATAACAGCAAACACAAATCATAGAGAAAAATTCCCTAATATGCAAAATTGGTGATTTTTAAATCTAGATTTTTTGGTGTTATACCACATTGTCCATCTGGTGATTAATATTGTTTTATTATGAAAAGTTTGAAGTATGTATATAGACACTAATTTGAATCTATACATAGTATTTGCTATACCCTAATCCAGAATCTATGTTCTAGAGGAAGCTATGAGAGTACTTCAAATATCGTTATTAAAAATTTCTATCACAGAATTGTTAATGAGCATAAGAGGTCTTTATTTTAAGACTAAAATTATTCTATTTTTCTTTGGTGAAATGAAGAGTTTTTCAAATATGTTATTGGCTAGAAAGAAATTTAAAATTTTTAGAGCAGAGCTTTAGGTAAATAATTTTTGATTATTTTTTTTCACCATTTTATTGAAAAGGACTCTGTAAACTCACCTGACTTTTAGAAGTTTGAATAGGTCTGCCTTCTTGATGTGCTGCCCTAGGCAGAAGGTTTTCATAGAAGGGTCTTGCCAGAGTGTCTGTAGATAAAAAATAGGATCTTTTTTGAACCTAGAATAATTCGTCATATCACTATTTTTCTTTAATGCATATCCGATTGTTAGAGTATGGGTTAAGACTTGCTTTCATTGCAATATATTATCTGACTATAGAGTTGTAGAAGAGAAATTCATATTAACCCTTTATATCTAAATACTTGAGTCTGCTGACATTTATCTAAAGAATCTGATACAAATTATATGATACACTGGCCTAGATAGTCTGCTAACTGCAATGTACTATATAGTACATATAATATAATAATATAGTGGATATATCTTACTATACTATACTACTATACTATACTATACTATACTACAGTGGATGTACCATGTATACTATTTCTATACTATACTATATATACCACACTATACTATACTAACTATACTGTATGGTACTTTACTGTACTGTACTGTACTATATATATACTATACATATGTATTATACTATAGTATAATATGATAGCCTATGATAGTATAATGATTAATACCTGGTTTGGGAGAGGGAGAGGGACTTGGAGTTTTGACAATTTCTGTGCCTTAAGTACTCCTACCACAGCCCATTTTAAGCTGTTAAAGAGATACCACCGATCAGGAAGTTGGGAAGATGAGTGTATAATTGGATCTCAAGGACCAGTAAGAGCTGGCTCTATTAAGAGTCAGCTCCAACACACTATAGTTTAATGTTTCAATTTTTTTGGAAGCTAATTATAAAGAATAGAATTTTTTATTTTAAAGAAGACTATTCCTCGCTATTTTTAAAAGTAATCTGTAAAAATTACACTGCGATTTAATTGAAACTCAGAGACAAGAACACACATGCAAAATTGTAACTGTATTTTAATCATAAAATTTCACAAGCATTTTTAGTTTGTTCATGCCATTTCCCTAATTTTTCTATGTTAAAATAGAGAAAATTCATAAATACATATTTAATTTTAATAGGAAGAAAAAATAATACATTGGTACATTGTAACAGTTATATGCTACCCAATGTAAGAAATAGATATGTTTCTGGCCTTGAGACAAGAACTTCAGCAGAAAAAAATGGAAACTCTGAAACTGTTTAAATACTCTAAGTTACTTTAGTTGGAATTGCATTAATCTCCCTTTGTTCCTTGGGAATCTGTTGTGTCTGCTGCAGGCAGTAATACAAAGCGGTTGATAGGCACGGCCTGAGATATAGATGGGCACTTTCTGTGGCAGCAGTCAAGAGTGAGTTATTTCAATCTGTGCTACTGTGGCTGGAAAATATACCTTCACAGGGCTGGAATTTCATTTCAGTCTGTTATGATACACAACACTGCACCTGCTTCTTCAGGAGCCAGAGCATCAATGAAATGTGGTTGCTGAGATTTCTAACCTCTCAAAACAGTTGCTAAAGCTAAATATCAAAAGAGGAAAATTTAAAAATATATATATATATATATATATATATATATATATATATGTTCTTATGGGAATAGAAATACCAAATGAATTGAGGGGTGTATAAACGATGCAGAAATATCAGTAAAGATGTTCTTGTATTTATTTTATTTGTAATTACTTCTAAGCTTCATCAGTGCTTGAAATGTTAATGAGTATTTGAGATTAGTCCATTTCTTGTATTTTACAACTTAAAAATTACATTGGTACAGCAAGAATTTAAAAACAAAATCATCACTTGGATATTTATTTTAAAGTTACTGTTTGAATCATTCGCTTCAGATAAACTTCTTTGTTTAAAATTGATGTTATTAAGTGACCTTGACATAAATTTCCCTTTCATTGTAAAAAGGATTATGAATGGGGTCCTATAGCCCTACAATATGTAAATGGATTTCAACAAATATATTAATATTTTAAATTATATGCAAAGTTTTGTGAATATGGGTATTTTTGTACTTATCTGAAGATATTCCCTAGCATTCATCAATTTCTCAGAAGTTAGAAACCAATACTGGAGTCTGTATAATGCAGCAATGGAATTAATAGATAAATGGCCACACACACACGCACACACACAAATATGTGGACTAAGTTAATGTCACTCACCCACCTGACAGGATACTGTTTCCCTTTTTTCCTGAGCTGATAGTGCAACCAGCAGAATCATCCCCCTGACTGGGATAGAAAAATCTGGGGGATAGCAATTAGAAAAGTCAAAGATGAGTGAACACAACCAACAGAAAGGGCATTATTCTGATTCTGTTAGCACATTATCATAGATAAGCTCCCCAGCTGGGGTAATTAACATTTCTGACAACAAAATAAGAAAATATGGGGGAGGGGAGGATAATTATAGTTTGAAAGAGAAAAAAAGATTTAAGAAGTATGAGAGTCTGTGAGATCAGGAGGCAAGAGATAAGGCAAAAGCACCCAAGCATGGACCAGGCACAAATCAGAAAAAAAAAAGTTAATAAAAAAATTTTAATTTAGTGAAAGTTTTGCCTCAGTTGGTTTAACAAAAAAATTATTTAAAATTTTTATTGATGACTCAGTAATTCTGACATTTTAATTTTCAGTCCTTGATGTGACAGAATCAATCTTTTTTTCTTTTCTTTATTTTTTTTTATTGAAATAAAATAAATATTTTTTTTCTGTCAGTGAGTATTGCTGTCTATTCCATTAATGGAAAAAGTGGCAAGACATAAAACAGAATAAAATTGCACAAAGTCACAGCATAGTTTTTCTTATTTAATCTGAAAGGTCATGAACTTCTACACTGTTTTACAAACACAGGAAAAAAAAACAAACAAACTTGAATTTCAAGCTCAATAAAGTACCTTCCTTGATTAACCATTATAAGCATGCTATTATGCTTATGCTCCTGCTCCTGTCCATTTTTGTGTTTGCCTAGAGTCTTGTTTTAAATTAAAAAGAAAAAAGTTGAAATTTATAACCAATCACCATTTGCTTTCAATTTAAAAATATTACTGTAGAATATTAAAAATTATGAAATAATTTCTGGCTTAAGGTCTTTCCAATAAACTATTTTATAAAGTTGTACTTTGTAGCTGCTTCTTAAATTAAGAATTAGTCATTTCTATTACCCATTTGTGTGTATGTCAAAAAGAGCATTTTCATCCTTAGAGTGGTATGATAATTTAGTCTACAATAACTTCTGATTCAAACGAAGTTGAGCTTGAGTTCTGATTTTATCAATTCAGTTGCAGAAATAAGAGATAGCTGGAGAGGCTAGGGGTTCAGAATGTAATTTAGCTCAGATTCTTCACTAATTCATCATACAGCCACACCAAATAAACCAATAATCTAAGAGAAAACCATGTGCTTTGTTTCACAGTTTCAAACTAGTTCACCAGACCCAACTCTTTGACATTTGTTCTTTGGGCTTTCATAGCTCCTAAGAGCTTTTTAGAAATGGAGAATCTCAAACTCCACTCCAGATGTGCAAATCAGAATTTGTTTTGTAACTAGATCTCGGGGGACAAGAATCACCCTTTCCCACATCCACCAGAATGCAATTTTACGCTCTTCTTTCCTTATACTGTAATTCTGACTTCACCACTGTATGAATTTAGAGATATTGCAGCTGAAATGTTCTCCTCGAAAGGTCTTTATTCAAGTACAGCAGGTCTCCTGTGTGGTCTCCATTTAGTAACTTCCACTTTTATACTTTCCAGTTTCTGTGTGTGAACACAGATAAATAGTCTTACACAAGGGAGACAACTAAAAGCAAGTGGAAACGTTCATTTATAGCTACAGCAATGTCTACATCTTTACAAAAGCAGCAGTTACATTGTGCAGGTGGTGATAAATGTGAAACTATAAATTCTGGAAATAGTGGTAGTAAATAGATAGAAATATGAGTGATCCACAGATAAGAATATGAAGTATATTCTCTTTATATTTTGCTAAAAAATGAACTTCATATATTTTGTGGACTAAAGAGGTGTTTTAAAGGAAATAAATTCATAACCAATTGCCCTCTAGAATTGTTCGTATTTGTAAGTCATTAATAAAATTTTTTAATTAAAACATATTGTTTTTAGCTTACATATTTCATTCTTTGCATTATTTTATAAAATGTCTCAGATAACAAAGAAAATAATGACTTACTTTTCACCTAAAATTTTCAACATAGTGTTTTATACTTTCTAATCTTTAATGACCTCTATTTTCAAACAGTCTTATGTGCAGGGTTGTTATGTTTTTCAAATACATTTAGAATTTGTTGAATCATTTTTGGAGAGTAAACTTTTTCTTGGACAAAAGAAGCTGAAAAAAGAGGGTAGATGCTTAGCATATTTGCTTATTTCCTACATATAGCTATATATTTTAATTAATTTTGCTTAAATTCATACCTAAAATTAACTATATAGAAACAAGAACATGATTTGTTTCATCAAAGTAAATTTTGATGTCTTAATCAGGTTTCAGTTTCTCCAGTCAAGTGAACTTAGAATTCACTAAAAATGTGAATTATCCAACCTTCATTTGACTGTAATTTGTTTAATAAAGCTAAATTTGATACATTTCTTAACAAAATGCATATTTTGACTAAATAAATTATGCTATTAGTACATTTTAATTTTATCTGTCACTCTACTACATTTTTCTTCTTCTAAATTAAAAATTGCACACAATTTCTTTTAGTTTTAAGGTTTTGATACTATATGAGTTAAACCACTTAATTTATTTTGTAAAAATTTGATAATAATCTTTAGTCTTTCAATTTTCTAAAACATTTAAAAAGTAGAAAATAGAGCAAATTAGAGAAACAGTTTTGATGTCAGTTCTTAAAGAGAACTTTCAAAAAAAAGAAAGTTTATTTGTGGGAGAAATTGTGGAGTCAAAGAACGTTTTGGAAAAAGAATGAGGCCTCCATAATGTTTGTTATTTTCATTACCCTCAAAAAAATAACATATAGAACATTAATAGAGGAGAGAATAAGAGGTGGGGGTTGGGGAAGGGTTGAAGTAGGGACCAAAATGAAGAGAGATAGGAAGGTAGATGGCAAGATAAAACAGAACTTCGGCTCTGACTCTTCAACACTTACTAATGGTGTGACTTTGAATAAGTTCCCCAACTTCTAAGCCTTGCCTTAATGTAAACCATTTTTGGGCCTGCTCTTATACTTTACCCTGAAACAAATATGGAGAACATACTTGAAGGGAGTATATAGTAAGAGAAAAAGAGCGACTCAATTCGACCTGTGCCCCCTGGTAAGGAATCTACGCTTCCAGCCAATCAAAACAGCAAATTCAAGGTCCAATGGAGGTATTTCCAACAAATGCTCTCAGAAAAATCTTCCAGCAGCACAACTTTTCTTTATCATTTTATTCTTTTCTGGAGTTGGTTACATTTCATGCAGTGTCTTTCCTTTCATCTTCACTTCTGGTACTAATCAATTTCATTTCACAATGTAAGTGATTTTGTACTAATAAAGTAACCTCTCTCTTTTTGTTGTTGACTCTAGCTTTTGTTGTAGGGGCCCTTATTCCAAACCTCACTGCAAATTTTTATTTAAAAGTTCTTTCAAAAGTGAATGTATTAAACAATCTTATTCTCTTTAATTATTACTAAATATGAGAAGTGATTATGATACAAAGTTGGCTAATTAACTGTCTATGTCAATAGCCACATACATAATCAACGTTATGGTAGAAAGTTCATTTTAGAGCCAAAGTGATTCAGATTCAAGTTTGACTATGTTTCTCTCTCCTCATCTAAATGTAGAAATAGAAACTTGAATGTAGAAATAAATATTTGGAGATTAAATGAAAGAATGCATGTAAAATGCCTAGAACGGTTCCCAATATGTCACTGGTGCTCGACAGTTATTAAGGCCTGTCTTCCTTATTAAGAAATGGAAAGGCCAACTTCTATAAGAAAAGAATTCAGCATAGTGCTGTGGGTCCTGTATATGTTTCAAACAAAAGGTTGATCTCTTGCCTCACACGTCCCTTTATAAAGCATATATATCAGGCATTTGGTGGGCACAAAACAGCATTTTGCAGGAAACCTTGGACTTGGTCTTAGGAAAATGCACTTTACACTGAGGAAAATAAAAATGCATTAAGTACCACAATTGTCCTTTAAATTTCAAAGGTTAGAAAGCTGAGGTTGGTAAACATTTAAATTGCAGTTTTCCCACCTGGGAGCTAATTTTTACCTCTTTCTTCTGTGCCTTAAAAGCAGAATTTTCAAACCTAGAGTACTTCTCACCTTTTATTAAATCCGCTGGTTAAAGAATTCTTATGAATGCATTAATTTTAACATCGTAAGGCCTTTCAGATATATACACACAAAATAATGTGTTACTTCTCAAAGTAAAAAATATTATTTAAAGAAAATTGTTATAAATAGAAAGTCACGAACTAATGAAAAGATACTAAGGAATACAAATAAAGTTTTCATATGAATTTAGCCAAATATTAACTCAACATCCCCTGTAATACCTTGAAGTCTGTTGGGAACATTACTAATTTAAAATGTTCTTATTTACTTGATGAAAATCTTATTAAATACTTGTTTCATTTCTGTAAGGGTTTAATGTAAGTCACACATTCTTTAAGATTGGCATATTTTAGTACCATATTGTCTCTTATACTAGTCATTACAATGACAAGGAAAATTGTACATTTTAGCCAAAAGCAACCTTTCAAAAATAATTTTTAAAACTCCACAGCCAAATAAATTACCTTTTAGGTGTGTTTACGACAACGAGGAAACTATTTTCTAACTTTTAAAGTGGCATCCTTAACAAAATGAGATATAGTGTGATTTAAAATCATGGTGTGATTTAAAACCAGTGATTTTCAGTGTCTCCTCTGACAGTATACAACAGATAAGAAGGCTTATGTTATAAACACTCATTTCAGTCTCCAATTTCGATGACTCCATAAGAATGCATTTGATGCATCCCTTCAGATTTAATAATTGATAAAATATTAGGTTGGAACCAGAGAGAAATAAACTGGCTCAGAACAGAACAGAAATAAAATGAAACCACACAACTGTGGGTGGGATAGAACCACGGAATCCCAGACTTCTCGGTCAAAAAAAGGCAACAAAAACTGGTGTTTGGCTCATTTAAGGTAAAAAGATTTTAAAAGACTTTTAAAATAGGTTCCTGGTCTACCGCTTGAAGTGCGAAGCTCAGGTGGATCTCCTTAGTGGTGAAAGAATAATAAGGAAGAAGGGGGGTGAGGGGAAGAGAGAGAGGGAGAGAGAGAGGAAGGAAGGAAGGAAGGAAGGAAGGAAGGAAGGAAGGAAGGAAGGAAGGAAGGAAGGAAGGAAGGAAGGAAGGAAGGAAGGAAGGAAGGAAGGAAGGAAGGAAGGAAACTGTTTTCAACCACCATCAACAAGATAGATGTAGAAAAGCAGGAAGACACAGATGCGGCCATTCCCTCTGAAACTATACAAAACAACCCAAGACTGTAGTACCTGTATCTGAGATATCTTTGCTTTAATCTTGGCTCGAGAATCTCAAATTTTAATTTTAAAACCTCTTTCTGATTGGACAGTCTGGGGAGGAGATAGAGAAAACCATAAAAATGTAAAAAAAGGGTGGGATAAAAGCAAACAAAGTGAAGAGGAAAAATAACCCCCTAAACATGTCTCTTTACCGAAATTTTAGATACATAAAAAAAAAATTGTTTATAAAGTTAACAAAATCAACAATCAGAAAATAAACTCCAGGGAAAAAATATTTTATAGATATATAAGAAAAAACTTCAATGTGTATACATTCAAATTGCTTAACGAGATAAATTTAGGGTCATCTTTTATGTAATAAAAAACTACTGCAAAATAAGAACACACCAAATAAAAAAGAAAGTAAAATATTTAAGAAAAATCATTAGAAATCTTGGGGAAAAGTACAACAACCTCAAAAAATGCAACCAATGGACTTAACTCTGTACTGGAAACAAAGAAAGAATTAGTGACTGGGAAAAAATGTATATTTAGAAATACATACAGAATGTACTTATGACTTTATCTGGAAATCAGTAAATTAGACAAAGATAAATAAAAATTAATAAAATGTAAATGAATGTTTTGCAGCTATACTATACAGTATAGTAGTCCCTAGCCACATGTGATTATTTAAATATAAATTTATTAAACTTCAATAACATTTTAGTTCTTCAGCCATAATAGGACTTTTTAATGCTCAATAGCCACATATGGCTCTTGACTACCATATTGGACAAAGAATATACAGAATACTTCCATCATTACAAAAAAATAATTGGTTTGGACAATATTGCTATGCAAATAATAAATTATAAAATGAGATTCAAATATCCATAAAAACAATGGAAAGATTGGTGGAAAAGTAATATTTGAGGAAATGATTGTCTAAGCCTTTTACCATCCTGAGGTTGAAAATACGCTTAAATTTTCAAAAATAAAAATGGATCTTATCACAAAGTAACTAATGAATATTATGATTAAGGAGAAAAAAATCTTAAAAGCTGTCAGATAATGACAGAGCACTGTAAGTTACAGCAATTGGAATGGCACCTGATTTGTCATTAGTAACAATTGATGCCAGAAAACTAAGTAGCAATGTTGTCAAGATGCTGAAGGAAATTGTCTGTAAACTTAGAATTTTGTATTTTACCAAACTACTAGTCAAGGATAAGGGCAAAATAAAGACATTTCCTTACAGACACAATGAGGGAGAACTTTCTACCTTCAGATCAACACTGAAAGTAATTTGCATTTATTAAATAATGCACTTTCACAAATAATAAAATTGATAGTAGTTAAGATTATAAAGTATGTACTACATGCCAGCCTAAGTAACATTCCTTAAAATGAAATACACAGATGCATGCGTGCGCGTGCGCGCACACACACACAACACACACACACACAATCTGTGAGGCCGGTACTAGTCATTTCTCTATTTTATAGGTAATGATGAAATTTAAAAATTAAGAAATTAAGGCATAAAGAATCAAGCATCTAATATACTGTGAAACTACAATTCAAACAAATATCCTAGTTCCACAGATAATTCCTTTTTAAGTATGTTATTTTACTAGAAACTCAGATGTAGATTTAAAGGAAAAAAAAAAGAAAAAATGCAAAAAATAAGCTTTAAGAAATAAAAAATCCCAGAGATATAAAACATAAGAATACTAAATTAATAATACTAATATGTGTACTCTGTGCCATTTGAAATGTTAAATGATGAGGTCACATCACGCTGCATAAAATTATAAATTTTTAAAGTGACTCCAGAAAAGGAATAGAAAATTCTCAATGGTCTGTATTACTCAGGATTCTGACAGAAACAGGTAATATACGAAGGGTTAAGAAAAGAGAATTTCCTGAAGAGTCTCTTTAGGGAGACATAACGTAACCAATCCCAATGGAAATACCCACAATTAGCTGCTATAGAAAAAACCTGTGAGCACCTCTAAGTGAATGGAAAGGAGCTGTTTAGCCGGAACACAGAGGGAATTAGAGCTGTGGAAAGGATACAGCTGGAAATGCATTGAGCAAAAAGAGTACAGAATAGAGAAAAGTAGAGACTGAATCTGGAGGACATTTGTAAAAAATAATTTGATAAATAAAATTACTCCCTTTATAAAAAAAGAACAGAAAAACAATGGATCATATGTTTGTACAGGCAAATGTTGAAGTATGTTCAAGGAAACAATAAAAATTATTCTATACAAAGAAAATAGAGATAAGAAAAGCTACCCAAACTCATTTTAATAGTCCTGTATAATTTTGATTCTAAAACCAGACATCACAAGAAAAATACTACAAACAAAATTAGTTAGATGTAAAATATATATGATATCTCTTTATCAAGTGTCAGAGGAGTATAAGGATAGTTTACCATCAGAAAATCCATCAATGTAATTGCTGACATTAACACACAGAAAATATGATTCTTTCAATAGGTATAGAGAAATATTTGTTTAAAATTTCACTCTCAGTTATCATACAGACTCTTGAAAATTAGGAATAGAAAAAAAAAATTTAGCCAGTTTTTTTTAAAAAAAAGTTTTTAAAGTTTTTTAAAAACCAAAGAAAGCGAAAAAGCAATTATTGCAATGTCTCTGAAAGTAGTTAATACTGATAAACCTATGTTTTAAATCATATATATCCAAAATAGTATTTCAGTGAGTTTTATTTTATCCTATTCTTATATTTGAGTCTGAGCATCTTTTGTATCTTTAAGGGACATTTGAATTTCTTTTTTATTCATATATTACTAATTTTCTATTGCAACATACTTTATTTTTCTAATTTCTAGGAGTCATGAGTAGGGTATGAGAATAACTTTCAGTAAATTGAGTCTGGATTTTGTAAGATAAGAAAGCCTTCCTAACACGAAGGAGATAAAGGAATTTGCTAATATCTCCTTCTAAGAATGCTCATATTTCCTTTTTAAATGTGAAGGTTGGATTCATTTTGTCTTTTTCTAGATCTTCATTTGAAGTATGATTCCAACTTTTCTTTTACCATAATTGCACTCAATGTTCTATTCTCATTTATTGAAGAGCCCATCTTTACCCCATTGATGCGAGATGCTGCCTTTATCCTATACAAAGTGGCTATATCATGTCAAAGTAAGCTTATGCCAAAGCTAAGTGCCCCACCTCTCCAATCTAACAATAAGCTCGAGTCCCTAGACATGTAAAAGAAAGGAGAAAGAGAAAAAAGATTGTTGAAATGGACATAACTGAGATAGAAACTATATTCATCACAGCAGCTGCTTCTGTGTATGGTTGTCAGTAAGTAATAAAACTGAGATTCAGGTACAAAATTGTACTTTAATTTTTTTCATAATTATTTTTATAAAATAATACTTAAAGTAAATATAACGGTGTTTACAGGTTTTTTTTTCCCTCAAGGTGGCTATACAGGTGTTTATTTTATTAGTTTTTGAACTTTCATAACATTTTAAATAAAACTTCTCAAAATGAAAAGAAAAATTGAAAAAAAAATGAGAAGTTCTAACTTTTACTCTGGCAGAGAAGGCAGCGAGGAGTGGAATTGGTACTATGCTTAGGCAGATAGAGTCTTGTAAGGGATCACTTTTACTCCTGAATCTTTTAAAAATGTTGTCTAGCATGTATTTCTGGCTTAGGACCATTTATTCTTTTTATAGCACTAACACTAATGAGCCTAGCAAAACTGGGAGTCGCATAACTCAGCAGGGGTTTGAATTCGGGCTCTGCCACTTTCTTTTGTGTGAGCTTGATTCAAACTTCTCAGTTTTAGTTATAGTATCTGTATTATGAAGTTATTATATAACCTATGTTACAGAAATGATAGTAATAAATTAGGTAAAAAATGCTTTAAAAAAAGACCATAGCTCAGAACCTGGTATGTAGTAAATATTTTCTGGATAATCATTAATATTTGTTATAATTATTCTTCACAACTTTTCCTACCCAAATCTAACATAACAATTTTAAAGCATGGAAACAGGTTTATTTTTGTGCTTGTCTTGCTAATGGTCCTGATATGATTGTGATTTTCTTTTCCTTCTTTTTCCTACTGCTACCTCATATATTATGATAAACACAGAAACATGGTGTTAATTTTGAAAAGTACTATTTTTGCATACAACAGGGAAATACTACTGTTTCCTTTTCAGGAGAAATTTAGAGAATTAGACAAAGAAAAGCAGTAACATTTAATCGTTCTAAAATATCTTAGTGTTTTGTTCTTTGTGTAGCAACACTCCCCACATTTTTTTCTCTATAGACAAAGCTACATAAGACTAATTTAAAATGGCCCTATGAAAATTCATCACCTTTTCTTAAGGCTATTTTTCTTTTTCTCTTTCTTTCTTTTTTCTTTCTTTCTTTCTTTCTTTCTTTCTTTCTTTCTTTCTTTCTTTCTCTCTCTCTCTCTCTCTCTCTCTCTCTCTCTTCCTTCCTTCCTCTCTCCTCTCTCTTCCTTCCTTCCTTCCTTCCTTCCTTCCTTCCTTCCTTCCTTCTTTCTTTTCTTTCTTTTTTCTTAATTATACAAAAACTCATTGAGTATCCTCAATCTTTCTCATAGAACTCGAATAAGAGTGGCTATGTCTCTGTTTGGCTCAGGCCTCTTAGGAAACAGACATAAAGCATCATTTATTAGCTCCAGAACATAAATTACACTTATGTCATCTCTAAATTTTAGAGGATTTTAGATAAAAAAGAGTTTATCTTTAGTTTTATCTTTAAGGACATCTATTAAAAAGAAGGACATAAATATATCAGTTAACTTTAAATCATTTTAAAAAGGGTTTTTTAACATTTAAAATATTCTAAGGCTGAATTTTATTACAATGCTGCAAATTTGATATTGATAGTTAATGATTAAATAATTCATGTGATTAATGATGTATCATGATTAATTTATAATGATTAAATAGTTAATGATTAATGGAGTAAAAGGGATCAATTATGTGGTGACATTAAATAATTAAAAATGGTTAATTAAATAAAAGTGTCTGGAATAAAAATTAAAAACTCTTTATAATAATCATAGGTCAGACTAATTTTAAATAAATATTTATTTTTAAGAATCTACCCCTAGCAGCACAAATCCACTTGGTCTAGATATGCACACTATTTTCCAACTTAGCATCAGTCATTTTGTATCTCATACCCTAGATTTCAAAATGAAATAAAAGATGACAGAAAATATAAAATGTTTTAGTATTGGATGTCATTTTGAAGTTATCTAAACAGATAAGTTTGAAACAAGAATGGTCATTGCAGAATTAAGTAATTATTATTTTGTTTTCCAAAGTGTACCATGAAAAGTTGTGTAAGCAGCAGTCAATCTCACACATTTGACTGTACTAGCAAAAAGGCAAATACTATGTCCTGGCATTTTGTCAGATTTACAAGTGTTCTATTATATAATTCAGATATGATGTATAGATTATTAAAAGGTACTTTTATCACTTGCTTTTAACCTGATCTTGGAAGATTTGCTATGAAAATGTATATTTAAATTATATAAAATAAAGTCTCTTCCACAGTTCATTAAAAAGTTTAGCCAAGAAATTAGTGCTGAACAGTAATTGGACACCGGACATTAGTTGTTAACTTAAAGCAAACTAGAGCTGAGGGTAGAAATTACCACCAATTTAGTAACTTAAACACCTTATTTTTTGGCATGTGCATGACACTATTTTATTTGAAACTGTCTCCAAGAGATAAATCAAAACAGATTGAGGAGTTAGGGTTCAAAAGACAGAGATTCTTCTGTAGAAAATCTGTTTGATATTTTGGGTTTTAATGAGATTTAAATGTTTAGTGCTATATAATTGAATGATTTCAGAACAATTACCTATTTAACAAGAGTGGATTCGCTATTATGCGTAACGATTTTATCCTTTGTATGTCTATATTAACCAATTTTATAGAGGTAAATAAATACATAATAAGTACTCAATTATGAAGCTAAAGTTTTCCTAAATAAATGGCATCTAATATGGTCACCATCACTCTCACATTTTTAAGATGCCTTACCACTGACTTTCAGTAAGGTCTTGGGAAGAAATTTTAAAAATAACTTTAATATTGGTATCAAATATTAGATATAAAAAACTAATTTTTAAGTAATTGCAATTCAATGTTTTTTCAACTAAAAAAAGAATCATTGAACCTTATTAGCTATTTTTTTTAATATTAGAAAAAAACTTAGGTTTTATGAACTCTGACAACTGAAATTTTAATGAGGAGGAATCCCAATGGAGAAAGTTCAGACAGAATATCAGCTAGTAAACCATTTATAAACTTTGAGAAAATATGGTATGTTGTCTCTATTTACATCCACAAAAAAGAATACTACTTATACTTTTAATTATAATTAGAATTAGGAGAGTCAATTGTTAGAAATATTTTAACTTTAAGAAAAATTCAACTCTATGAGAGGAACATTCTGTGACCTTCGTCTCAATCAAATGATCATATAAACACTTCTGAATAATCACTGCTTTAGCACAATGCATAAAACATACTGATTTTCACACAGCATTTGTGTATTCTTTCAATATTATTGTAGAAAAAGCATGTAAAATATTTTACATGAGAATGTCTTCATGATTATCTTTAAATTTTATTTAGCAATGCTTGTACTACCTGAGATTTTCATAGACCATATTTTGACTTTCAGTATTTAAAAGCCATGATCTTACTAAGACCAACCAAAGTAGGGGCTGGGAGGATGGTACTAAGGTGATACAGAAAATTATAAAAGGATATAAACAAAATAGAGTACTAATTAAAGAAAATATTTCCAAAAATTCAAGATGCCAGGACTGGAGATTTGTAGCTGATAATTTATAAAACTATACATAAAAATCAACATATAAATTATTTCGCAAGATATTCGCCAATGCTTTTCTTCTAAAAAGTTATCTTGATGTTGAGAAAATTTGGACCAATGTAACTTATCTTTCCCTTCAAAGGCAACATTTACTCAGTTGAATTTTATGTACTTAGGAAAAAAACACAAAGTTTTAAGTACCAAAACAATTTTAAGAACATATTCTGTGTATATTGATACACCTTTGGTAAAATTTTGTAACAGAGATATTTGTTAAAATCTACCCTTTCATAGAGCATTTTATTTTGTTAAAAACACCCATTAGTGATATTTAAACATTATCCTAGAAATTGCCTGGTAAAATGTAAACAGTAAAATGTAAGTGCTGCCTAATGTATAAAATCATTTTATTAATTAAATTCCGCATAACATATTGTAAAAAATAATCACCTGAAGAACTGATTATATTAAAGTAGCCCCTTTCTCTAATGTACTTTAAATATACTGTCTTTTATCTTTGAGTTCAAATGTAACTATAATTATGCTACGCTTAAATGTTAGATGGTATTTAACCCTTGCATATGGCAACTGGGTTTATCAAAATTTTTCTAGATTTTCACTAATTCCTCTTTCTTAGACTATGATTGTCACTGTTATATTAAAAGCTACAAGAATTGGAGACAAATCAATCTTGTTAACAAATTGCCCTGAAACTTTAAATTATTAAATTCAGTCTTCCTTCAAGTTTATTATTTGTATCGTTAAAAGGCATGATTTATTATGATTTGATGATTTATAATTCTCTATGAAGACAGTTTGATAAACAAAAATGTTTAGTACATCCTAGCTAATAATGGGTCCACAGTATGGATAACTCTGTTTCAGCCAAACTCTTCTTTGTGAATTTCCTTTTCTAGCCTTTTCAAGGACAATTGTAGGTGTGCCAAAAAGCACTGAGCCACAGCACATCCTTGATGAATTTCACAAGTCCGTCCTCTTCAAAACAAGTGTAATTCAGATTCAATTTCTTGACATGAAGCAACATTACAACATGCTTTGAGTAATTTTTATGTGTTATGTCAATTAGAGAGCTTAGGGTCACTGATTATACAGCTAGATGTTACTAATTACAAAACCTTCCAATGGTAATTAAAAATCTATTATAATTAATGACAAAATGTTAAAAGGAGTCAGTTATCTCAGCAATTGGAGCATTTTACATAAATTAGTACACTTACTTCCCATTACCAGTCTAAACGGATTAAAAATCATTTTGTGGAAAGGTGGTATGGTTGTATTTAATGAAAAGTGGAATGGAGAAATGAAGCAAGCATCTGAATAATTTAGTGCCTTTGTTCTTTAACTCTACTTGAAATATTCAGATATTTAGTATATTTTTCAATATATATACATTTATGTAAATTTTATTTTCAATATATAAATATAAATTTTTACTTGTTAATTTCAGTCATTTAAATTAACATATCAAATCCTTTAAAATTTTGTGATTAAAAAATCAATAAAAATTATTTAGCATTAATAAAACAAAAATGCACATACCTCATGATACTGACAGAGAGACAACATTGATGCTGTCAAAGAAAAATTGCATTAAATTGAGTAAAAAGTTAAGGAAGACAAAAAGTCTTTACGACTTGGGAATAGGGAAGACAGCTTAAAATCAGCTCCCTTGAAATAAAAAGTAAGAGAGTTTTAAGCACTGGGTGAACTTGTGGGAAAGTACTAGAAGACCTTGGGGTAATGTAGAGGCCTTATTTTTCTTGATGATCATATTTCAAAGGGATGAAACCCAGGTCTTAGAAAAAGACATTCCCTTGTTGCGAAATTGGCAAAAGTCTGGGAGATAATTTACATCTAAAAGGAGCACAGAAACAATTTCTAATTGTTAAGTGTTCTAAAGTGAATGATCTAAGAAAAGAGAGGTCAGGGACCTAGAGTGAGGAAGAAACCTGTGTAAAGCTTAGTCAGCAGAAGCGAATATGAAGGTCATCTTGGGTAGCTCTGAATATTCATAACACTCTCTAACTTAAATATTATTTGAGTTTCTTCCTAATAATAGCAAGACAGTAAATTTCTCATGTGAGTGTGAATCAGCTATCTTCTAGTTAATGTACAGGCTTTAAACATAAACTTGAACATTTTGACCCTCACGTAAGTATGTGGCTTTTTTTAGGTAAAGAAAGTCATTGAACTAATAAATTGCTATTTCAAAATTAACCAAAAAATGTATGAATACTCTGCTAGAGAACGTTCTTTTCTTTCCATTTTCCATTTCCCACCAAGATTAGTAGTACACATTATAAGTAAAAATAACAGTAGAATTTTCTAAAATGAAATAAAATAAAATAAAATAAATAGTAAGTGGATCTTAACTTTCATAATTATTTTCCTATCAATAATCATAAAGTATAAAAAATTAACTAATTTTGAAATAAGAAAAAGTTCAGTGGAAATCCTGTGCAGAAATATTATTGATACAAATTATCAAATTTTGTTTCAACTTCTAATCAATTCAATGCTTCTGTAATTTCTCAATTCAACAGTTCACTTGTGTAGTCTTTGTGGTGAAAATATGAGTAACCTTATCTATCATATCAATAATATGTATTGATGCATGATACATATTATTAGTTAAGTGACTTAATGTCTTTAATATATTTGGATATTATCATGAAGAAAATGTTCAAAATGAACATAAGCATAGAGAAAGCACTGTGAATCTTTTCCAGATGATAGTAACAAAGGTAATATAGTACATGAAACTCACAAAGCAGATCATTTTTGTTTTCTCTTCTATCAGGCCATTCCCATTCTTTCAAACAGCTTTTTCTATTGACATAAAATGGGCTACTTAAATACAGCACCAGGAAATTATTTCTGAAATGAAACATGATCTTCACTCAAGCACAGCTAGAAAATATGATTGATATACTATAACTGCCTCTTCTGAAAGAAGGTCAGATGGAGAAATAACTACAAAGTTGTTATAAAAGGAAAAAAAAAGCAAAAGAAAATAAGATTGCAATATTTCATTAGAAGTTTCATCCAAAACAGAAATTTGCCAGAACAAATGGGTATATAGCAAATTTATAACCATGTTTAAATTTAATTTTGCTAAAATTTATTTGTTAGAATTATGTTCAAGCTAGGATATTTAAATTTACATGAGAAAAGTTTTCCAATATTTGGAAAATTGAAAATCATAGAAAGAAGTCATAGATTATACATTATTGCTCATAAAGGAAGAGAATTATCTTGCCATTAAAATATAGAAGTTTATTTGAAGGAACTTTCCTTCAACTAAAGACTTTAATCTTGTATTTTAGACACTTTTAGTAAAAACAATAATTGTTGATTCTGCTTTGATTAATTACTATCCTCCATCATAAAAGAAAAGCATTATAATTAATGTTTTATATAGTCCCTTTTAAAAGAAAGCTTGTCCATATAAAAACACAAAAGAGATGACAACATCAGTAAATTTTTTAACATTTACTGATAATTGGACCTCATTTTTCTCTGTATTATGTAACTAAAGAAGTTATGACTTTTCTTCAAATTGACTGTAATTCTTAGTGTGATTTGGATAGACTAAAATTATAGTGATTTCTGAAACATTCTCAATCATCTTTATAAAAAAACATTAACAAATGATTCATAAAATGATTTCTTCTAAGTTAAATCTGGTGAATCTAAAGACTAGATATACAGCTAAAACAGTAATATTCTAACTATGCTGAGTATTAGACATGAGGAACTTTAAAAACTCCCAACAGCTCATTTGTACTGAATACCAATTAAATTAGAATGTCTTGAGGTGGGTGTGAGGCATTGATATATTTTTTTAAAACCTCAGGTGGATTAAATATGAAATGAACTATAGAAACCACTGAGCTAAAAGGCATTTAACCTGATATAAGAAAAAATGTTTGAACTCCTAAATACCAAATAATAGAATAATCTGTATTTGGACATAGTGACATCCACCTTTTTTTAGAATGAAGTTATAAGCTAAGTGACTAATAAACAAGGATGCTGCTAAGGATTATGGTGAAATAAATGAGAGGGATTAAAAGTTCACTTTAATTTTGAGTTCTTGATAATCCATTGTATTTTGTCAATTTTGTAGGTTTACACATAGCACTCAGAGGCTGTTGCATATTGTCAATGCAAATCTCTATTCATATTCTCCTCTATTCCCTTTCTCTTGTATATGTAAACTCAGTCAGTAACAGAATGTTGACTGCTTATTCGGTTATGATTTTGTCTTTTTACATAAACTTCTCTTTCAGAATATAGTAAATATGATTCTAGGTCTCACATGTTATAAAACTTGGAGAAGAATTTTAAAATAATCAATGAGATTAATTTATTGTGTCTCAAGAGCTAACTGTCTGACCTTAACTTTCAAATTTACTACTCCTAAAAATTAAATAAAAATGATCCACTTGCAATATAAGGAAAGTATTAATAAAAGGCATATTTCAAAATCAAAGGTAAAACTTACAGTTTGCATATTTTCTCTGAGAAATGAGACACTCTGTTGGCTGGTATGTCCTAAATCACTACACCTAAGATTTACCTCTCAAATGTTTTGAAATTGATTTTTCAATCTTATGCAAAATTACCATACAGTATTGTAGACTTGTATTTGTTGCTTTATTGTATTCATCAGCATTGGTCACTTGCTAATTCTAAAATCTCACTGGCTTACCAAAATACAACTTTATTTAGGGAGAATCGAGGGAATATGGCATGGGAAGGAAGAAAGTGTTGTGTTTTTCCCTGCTGTCTGTCATTCAGACCCCATTCTTTCCACCCCATGGCTTCTCTATCATGGGCTTCTGTCCTCTCTTAGATCCTCTGTTTCCAGCTATGAATAAAGGGATAGAGGATGTGTGCAGGATGATGGAGAAGTGTTACATGCTGCCATTTCAGCAAGTGGCATAAACTCCTCTGCCTGCTTTCTATGGGTCAGAACTTAGTCTCATGACCTCACTTTATTGCAAAGACTGTGGGAATTTAGTCTAGTTTTTTTTTTAAAGAAGAGGAAAAAGGTGGATTCATATCCTTTTGGTTGCCAAATATTTTTTATTCCAATTACTCCTATTCATGAAATACCCAAAGCCTCTCTCCAAAGGAGTCATTACAAAGTCACATCTATAGTTAATGCATCAAAGTCCAAGATCTCCAAGCAATATAACATGTTGTTTATTTTCCTTGGCCCTTATCTCTCCACTATTTCTTCCTTTTGTCTTTAACTCTTTCTTTGTCTTTAGTGTGGCTATTGTTCCTGATAAATTTTGCAGCCTGCTTCTTACAGAAGCAAACTTGGAGTTCCAAAGATTGTGCTGTCATTGAAGAATGAAGGCAAAAAAATTTCCTAATGTATCAGTAAACTCCTTATCTATTTAGTGCTCATGTGACTCAACAGTAACTGTATTCAAAATTCTCTCTTAGACATATTTATTTCTTTGCTTCCTCAATCCCAAGTTTCTCCTCCTCAACTTAGTGGCAATGACCTAGTGACTATCTAAAAGCAATAGATGTGACAGCCCCATCATTGGACTTAAGCCTGTTCCAGTACTAAGTTCCTTTGTTTAACCCGGAAATCTTACTGGGGTTTGTAACTCAAAGACTTTTAAAATTCCTTTAAAAAAAATTGGGGTGGAGGGAGTTTCTAGAAAACTGGACTTTTCAACCTAAGAGATCCAAATTTCTGGATATTTTTTCTCTAATTGCTTTATTTAATGTTGCCAATAGGCTTATTCTTTCCTAGGCTTATATTTTGGGTAGTACATTGCTCAGAATAATTAATAACTATATTCAACACATACCAATAAGTTTTTTTAACCAACTTCTTTTCTTAAAGGTAGAGCCTAGTAGATACATGATTTTCCTTCTACTGTTTTATCAAATATTTGACACCAACCGATACAGTTATGCAGCCATCCAACCTATTGTATCTGTTCCCTTACTACCCACAATCAGCCTGCTAAGCCAGTTATCACATATTTGAAGTTTCAGTTGCAAAAGCAACCTGATATAAGATAGTAATATCCATATTGGGTGAGTTAAGTCACACTAACTGTTGAAACAAACAACCCCAGAATCTCAGAAGCTTGTTTCTTTCTCATTCACATCACCATTTAATAGGCATTGGTGGTGAAAGGGAATGAAGTGTCAGTCTTTACTCCATGGGTCAATCAGCAGCCAGGCCTTTTCCAAATTGTAGCTCTAACATCATCAAAGGCTCAGCATTTCCATTAGAGAGGTTAGCTCCAACTGGCAGACAAGGAAAAAGAAAGAGAGAGGAGCAGAAGAGGTAAATATCACTTCTGACCACAATCACTTAGAACTCAGTCACATGGCTTTACCTAACTTCAAGGGAGTTGCATAATGATGTCCATTGGTATTACCTGGAGGAAGAAATAAACCAAATATTGCTAAGCTGTAGTATTTTCTTTCTCAATTTCCATGTATTTCAAATCATTGTTTCACCTAAGGGTAAAATACTATATAAATCAGCCTATTTTCTTTAATTTATTCATTAAAACAGCCATGCATACAATATATCTTTATTGGCATTGGTCTGAACTTAGATTTGCTAGATAAAATACAGGGTTCCCAGTTAAATTTGAATTTCACGCAAACAATAAATAATTTTTAGTAAAAGATTTCCAAAATTGCCTGGGCCAAACTTATATGAAAAACATAATCATTGTTTATCTGAAAATCAAATGTTAATGAGCACCCTATATTTTTATTTCCTAAATCTGTCAATTCTGGACTGAACAGTTGTTGTTGTTGTTGTTGTTGTTATTATTATTATTATTATTATAAGATATGCAGTGATATCAATATGAGTTGTAAAAATAATAAATATCAGGTTTCCCTCAATTACTTTTAAATAAACACTGCTTCAAGTTAAAGCATGAAGTCTCAACTACTATCTGTTATTTAAATCTAATTTATATATGTCTAGAAGCTTTATTTATAACATCTTTAGTGGTACATGAGATTTGATGTTTTAATTAAATTTCAGTACAAAAATCTTAAAATAATATCATTGTACTTTGATTTCATTTCAAAACATGAGTTCTGTTTTGTTAGGGGGAAAAGTCACATAGAACTTCAAATTATTAGATTTAGCATAAATTAAGAAGCCCTGATACCTTCACTGATCTTCAAACCAAGAGCTGCCCATAAAGTGGTGTTGCCGAGATTAGATTGCTCCTGCACGCTCCCTCAGTGATTTTTATATTTTAATAAGACCATTCATTCATTACATTTAGCTTCTCATGTTAGAGCCATTAGATATTTATATGAAATAGTATATCATTATCTCAGTTGCATTCTGTACCATGCTTTAAGTGAGGGTGATTTTTTCCCTGTCTTCATTTTGCATACACTAGTGCCTATGTGCCTCTTCAGCTTTATCTCAGTCTTCAGGTTCTTTATCTTACTTTTCAAATTTATTGTGTTAAAGTGGCTGATGAACAGTGTAGCTGACTACTAAGTAGAAGTAGTCTAAAAGACAGTAATTTCAAAAATTTACTTGAAAAGTAGATAAGAGTTGATATCCCAATCCCGCCCCCCACCGCTCCCCGCCACCCGTCTAAAATTCTAGCAAAGTGCATTCACTCACATATTTGTATTTCTTCAAATTCTACATAGGGACTTAATCATATAAACAATTATTTGGACAGGATATGACCACAAGAACTTAGGATATTAAGAGAAATACATAGTAAGCAAATACAATGCAAGCTCTAATATGGTTAGTGAGTGATCAAACCAAAGGTGAACTTAGCCCATCTGAGTGATTTTCTGTGTTGCAATTCAAACCTATTAAAGCCTCTAAATTGCAGTTGAACAACCTGGGGGTTAAGGGTGCTAATTTACACACCCGCTTCCACACAGTTGAAAATCTGCATATAAATTTTGGCTCCCCCAAAACCTAACTACTAATAACTTACTGTTGACCAGAAAGAAGCCTTACATATAACACATATGTGTATGTTACATGTATTATAGATTGTATTCTAACAATTAAGCTAAAGAGAAGAAATTTTATTAAGAAAATCATAAGGAAAACAAAATGCAGTATTGTATATGTTTTTGTTGGGAAAAAAAGTATTAGTGGACCTGTATAGCTCAAGCTAATATTGTTCAAGTGTCAACTGTACATTGTTGCTTAACTTGTCATTTCCATGTAGTAAAGTATGTGTGAGGTATGAATTGGATTTAGCAAAGCTAAAGTTATTCTTGTAACTGATCTTGGAATGGGTGGAATAGATAGGGAGTAACTAAACAGAAATTTTCTCTTCCTTCTCTCTTATCTATAATTTGTTATCCACAAGATCCATTACCTGAATTTCAAATTGCTCTTTATTTTCTGTCCCAACTAGTTTGCTTAACACCCCCATAGGATTTCAGCATTTTTTTTAAACAGGCATGTTGCCTTACTTCATATTCCTTCTTTATGTTTACTGTGAATGGTAGCCTAGAATTACTGATTCAATAAATGAACATTAAATGAGTACACGTTATATTCAAGCATTGAGTACTTGGAATTCAAATATAAAATATAGAGTTCATCTCTACTTCCAAGAAGATAACAAATAAGTATGTGTGTGTGTATGTGTATTTGTGTGCACAGTCATTTCTCTTCTGAACTGTCAATGACAATAATTTTATGATGTTGATTTTATAGACCAATAAAGTTCATACCACTCCTAAATTTAGCTACTGACATAGGATTACTCTTATTTTTGCTAAATACATAACCAGAAAAATAGTATTACTTTTTGAGGTGAATATTGTTTTCACAAAGAGCATATGAATCTAAAAATAAAGGATAGCATAGTCCTAAACAGAGCCTCTTAACAGCAATAAATTTGCTTTTAAAAATACTCACTCTGTTACTCTCATGTGTTTCATTTCACTGTGGACAGTGAACACTGTCATGGCAGCCTTTGCAATCCACTCTTCTTTGGAAGCTAGTAAAGAATACAAAGTCTGATCTTTTACCTCTGAGTGTGTTTGGAGTTAAATTAAAAATTCGGCAAATACTTGAAAGGAAATAAAACCTTAAGACAAAACTGTACTCAATTCTGCAAGGAAATATTTGGCCTAAATGCAAACAAAGACTGGGTTTGGGGGAGAAAAACAAAAATTAAGAGAGTTATGCCAAAGGGATGAGCTATGGGCACTGGAGACTTCTGTATCGGTCAGGATGAACCACTCACACCTTGAGCGCAACATTCATGAGAAGAGGAAAAGAGGCAAAAACAATAACTTGTGCACCTTATACATTCTATTCTCTAACTTTATTTTATTTTATTATGCTTACTACTCTCTATATTATTTCAAATATTTATTTTACATAACAGATATTTATCGAGACATCATGAATGCTTGGCCCTGTTCTGGGCTCTGGGTAAATGAGAGAACAAAGCCAAATGCTCTACCTCATGAAGCTTCCATTCTTGTTTCTGCTTGTTTACATCTCAACATAACACAGAAACTCTGTGGAAACAGGAGCTTGGGTTATGTCTTAATCTGTTGAACATAATTACACTTGTAACCTAACCATTGCATCTGAGATACTCAATAACTTTTGTTGAATGAGAAAAGAAGTCAAAGGAGCCCAAACTTACTGCAAGATGTGGTGGTTTCTGGGATGTGGCAGGCCGAGGCTAAGAAATTTATGTCTTTGAGAGGTGTTCCTTGTATGATGTGAGTAGAAATTTAAATAAAAAGACAAAGGCAGTACTTTGCAGTAGAAAAAGCGAGAGGTGGAGAGCTTTTCTGTTGAATCAGTGTTAGGGCTTATCATCTGCACTCTTTGCACAAGAGAAACACAGGCAAAACTCCTGGTGGTATTTCCAGGGGGCCAGGATGAGTATCTAGTAGTGCCGAATTGAATCTTAAGGTTCATTGAGAGTCTTTAGCTGTTGCTACTCCAGTGGATTGGAAGGCCATAATGCTATTAAAATGATATAAAATACAATGAAATATTAGGAATTCCAGCTGTCTGTCTCTACTCTACTTTATGTGAAAAGAAAGGATTTTTGCATGGGGGCTCTAAGAAGCTAGTTTCGAAGAGCTATTATTATCTTGTATCCTAGCCCTGCGTTTAGACTGATGTTCTCAGGAAAGTATTTGCTACAAAATAAGCTTGTTTATCTTGTCTGTAGGACTACAGAACTAAATTTACATCCCAAAACACACTTCCTTCTTCAAATAGCCTTTTCCAAAAAGGTCTGGCCCTAAGTTTTCTTATAGACTGAATCAGCTCTTTTGAAAATAACCATGCTTCTTTACCTTGGCTATGGTGACAATGATTAAGGGAAAAAGAATGATAAATCTATAAAACCCTGGTCTTTAAGTGCAGGGTAAAAAAGTGCTACGGATAAAGAATCACTATTATAAAATAGACAAAGATGAAAGGTGGAAAAATGATTTAAGTGAAAATAATGACAACTACTTTAGAAGCAGTTTAAAAATTCAGATAACACAATGGTTCAAAGTTTAAGAAGTGAAGGGACAGGGGATTCAATATACTGATGGTTGATTATTTGCCTGGCATCCACCAATATACTATGCTAACCACTTCACATGGCATAAGAAAAATCATATTCATAAGTCCAGTTGCCAAATATAATCACCTCTACAATATAGTGATTTTTTTTTAAAAGTGCAAATTTTTGAAATAACTTGCCTAGAGCCACATGGTTAATAAGTGTTATAGGATTTAAATCAGGTAGTCAAGTAAATCCCAAATCTATAACTTTTATATTACATTCTGGTATCAGCATAAAATATAGTCTCATATCTATGGGTTATAGTAATTTATTGACATCAAATAAAAGGTTTTAAAGCTGTTGGAAGTATTTTAAAGTAAATATGACTCTCAATATATTATCTTTGCTTATAATTTAGTTAGTATAAAACCACTTGAAAGCCATATGTGTAAAATAAAGGCAATTCACTACCCTAATATTAATTAAGGTCTTTGTTCCAATCATTTTCAATAGGAGCAATTAGATTAACAAGAAATTCTGAAGGGTTCAAATCTACTTGCAACAATCCAAAATACTATGACAAAAAGGGATGAAATATAGCTAGAGTGATTAAGACTCAACACAATCCTCTGGCAGAAAAGATGTTAAAACATTGAATTGGACTTCCAGGGCAATGTAGAACTCCTGTTCTGGAGGGAGGTCTTTTAACATGCATCAATATGTGAGGGACAATTTTCGATGGTTTGCTTCATTGAATTATCTTTAACTTTGCCTTGTGCTTGTACTTCTATATTTAATTTACTATCAGAGGCTTTTTATTCTGTTAATGTTCCTATCTATTCTCGCTGCCATCACACTAGGTCTAATGCATTGATAAGCTTACTAATTTTCCTCTGGTCTCTCTGACTCCAGGTCTCTGTATTCAACTTTTCTCCCATTCTTACCACGTAGCACCATCATTAAATGATTCCTTTGATTTTATCAAGCCACTTGACTGTGCTAACACCAATGGCTTCTTATTTCATACAGCTATCATTGTGCAAGGCACTGGGTGAGAACAGAAAAAAAAAATGATGGAGTTCAATAGTCAAATGACTGTGAAAATACTGGAAATTTTACTCTGTAAATTCTCAGAACCTTTAAAATGACAAAATATGCAGGTATTGCATTTGATTTGACTTAAGGAGACTTCATTCAAGTACCTACCATATCTGCAAGGGGTGATGATGTATCATGGGGCACTTTGGAAAAGGCTGGTTTACAAGATCTTATAATTTAAAATTTAAAGTCTTGCCTTACCAATTATGCCCAGCTGGCTTGTTTATTTAATGTCTTGTCCTCTAAATATACTTTGTAATGTCCTATCTTCTTATCTTACACATTCATCTGCCTAGAATGTCCCTTCATTATCAGTTCTACCTATCTTTAAATCTCACCTAATCATTCTTTTCTATGTAGTCTTTCATAACTGGTTCAGTTACATCATTCTCTTTCCTAAACATTGCAAAGGCTACACACATAGAAGCTTGTATCTATTTTACTATGTGATTGCCTCTGAGTTATAGGTTAATTATCTTGAGTTTAACAACCATACATAATATTTTGTATATTTTTCATAGATCAGTATGTATGTTAGACCTCTAATAGCAGAAGAAAATCAAGTATAATATATGAATTATTGTCTAGATTAAATCTTTCCAATTATTATTAGCATCAGATCAATGATAAGGTGATATTATTATATCATTCCCATTAAATTTTTTTAAAGTATTAGTTATACCAACTAATGTCATAGAGTGAATACCTAAAAAGTGTTTCAAGAAAGCGGCTGTAATACTATCACTGATTACATCTTGACCATTTTCTTATGATATCTGAGATAATTCACACATAGTATAGGCATAGATTATACAAAATTTGTCTACTGTGGTAGTGAATTTTTCTTAGTCATGGCAAGTGAGTGTGTGATAGCAGTGAGAACAAACAGAAACATTAAGAGCACAGAATAAAAAGTCTCTGATAGTAAATTAAATATAGAAGTATAAGGCAAAATTAAAGATACTTCTGTATAGCAAATGTCAAAAATCATTCCTCACATATTAATGTATGTTAAAAAGCCTCCAGAAGAGAAGTTCTATAGCCTTCCTGGAGCTCTACTTCAAAGTTTTAAACTTTCTTCTATCTGCTTTCTGAGGAAAAGCAACTCCATAGACTTGGGGTATTCATGCAAATCCTGTACAAAAATTATTAAGGGCAAAATACATACAATCAACTCAAGAATAAAAATAAATAAATAAAAATTTCAAAATCAAATCAAATATTATACATACCGTATATACACATATTCTAAAAAAATTCATATCATATTATAAAAGTGGGTCTGCCAGTTTTCTTTGCAGTTTTATTTACAACTGACCAACCAAAACAGATTCTATTAATAAAACAGATTATCTAAAAGAATTTTTTTGGTAAATGACATATTCAGGATTAGCAAAAGACCTAGAATAAAATTTAATATCCTGGAATGATTACAATACAAATATAACCTATTTACTTTCTTTATTGGACCATACTGTAATTTATGCACTCTAAGGTATTTGTCATTACTAACAAGACATCAGATTATAAAATCCCAGAAAGTAGATATAGGTGCTATGCATTAGTTCTCAACCGCATTGTCAAATTTTAAAGTTATATGCTGACATGTTTGATTTACTGGTCTTGCCTCCAGAGAAGTGAGTAAAAATGACATTTAAAACTCTAAAGTATCTGAATCTTTGTGTCTGTTTCTCTATCGTCATGCTCAATTTCGCTTAATCATGAAAATTTTTCAGGTACCCACTTTTCTTTTCCATTTTACCTAGATGTAATTAATTTTTCACATCCATTTTAGCACATACTTCAGAGACTCATATTCCAAGGTTGCATCACAAATCCCCCATTAAATCAGTGATTATGGTTTCTCTGAAGCATTTTGCCTATTTGGCATTTTTCTGTCACATATGCTGTTTCTTATTTAACCAATGGAAGTAGTTTGTCAAACACAGCAGCTTTATTTCTAAAGATGTTTGCCCTTTCAAATAGCATTTCTATACCTTTTGAAGTTGTTTACACACAATAAATCTCTGCTATATAATGTGGTTGTATCATGTAAGAAGCTTTTTAAGACTATGGGCACAGCACAGTCATCAGTTTGGGAACTAGAATTTTCTTTTTTCCCCTTCTCTTTCCTTTGTTTAAATAACAATTGTGAAAGTACCTCACAGACACTGATTAAAGAGATGTAGGAGATATATTAGTTTGAGGACAAAGGCAGTACTTTTCCACTTACTTGATTTCTCAGAACCTCAGTTTTCTTATCTGCAAAATGAGAATATTAATATCAGCATTATGTGGTTAAGTTTAGTACTGAGTGAGGTAATGCAGCTAAACTGTTTAGCACAGTGCCTGGTACAAAGTAAGTACTTAATAAATGGTAGTGGTCTTAGTTATTCCTAATAATATGGGAAATGTGATCTAAATTATGTTTTAGATTATGAACTTTAAAAGACCAGAAACTGTTTTATTATTTATTTGAATAAACTTCTATAAAATTGGCATTAATGAATATGAATTCTGTTTGTGTGTGTGTGTGGGGGGGGGTGGTTATTAAACATTTTTTTGAACACTTGTGGTTCTCTAGACACCATGATAAGGGTGAAACGATGGGGAAAAATCTACCCAATGAAAATTGTGTGGAAGAGACAGACATTAACAATAACACAATATAGACAAATAATTGACGCATATATTAATCCTATATTAATATAGTATATACATATATACAATAGTGACTATATATATATACAATAGCTACTATATATTAAATATTTACTGTGTGAAAAGCTGTGCTAAGCGTTTCAAATGTATTACCATATTTATGTTAACATGGTTAACATGGTTAAAATGAGCAAAGGAAATTCACCCATTAATACTTCATTTAAGGTTGTCAAGCTTAAAAATATATATAGCAGCCTTTTAGCTTCAAATAACCCTGCAACAAGGCCATTTACTGGATTAATACCATGTTAGCTTGACAATCAGTTAAAAGTATTGTCTGCACCGTGATATTAGTACTGTATGATAATCTCATGTTGATGCATTTCATGTTGCAAGCACTACAGACCATGAGTCAAACACACTCCTTTTTTATTACTACCCACTTAAACCAGATAATTTTCCTTTCTTTCCCTGGGAAGTTTTTTGGGAAACTGTTGTAAAAATCAATCCTTATAATACTAATGTGGTCTTAAATTATTGCCACTGCTGATCTCTCAACTCACATTGATTCTTACTCATCTAGGGTCTAAAGCAGATCCCTTTCTGAGTGCCCTGAGACAAAGGTCGTCTCACTTCCAAACACAATAGAAAGAAAATTCCTGAGAATGTAAAGATACTAGCCATGCTGTAGCACGTATCATGTTTTTAAAAATCAACTTAGAAATATAGACCAGTAAAATTGATTCTGAAAAACTATAGTCTTTGAAAAAAATATTAAAATGTAATAAAAAGTCAGATTAAATCTACAGTTTTATACACACACACACACACACATATATATATATATATATATATAATATATATATATATATATATTATATATATATTCAATGGACTTAACCTGCATCTGAACTGAGCAAAAATTGGAAGATGAAAAAAAATTTTTTCAAGAAATTGTGTCGTATGTGGTACCTTACAAACAGTTAACATAAGACAGGCTTATCCATCAGCTGAGCAGAACTTGGTTTTATTTTATTAGTATTATTTTAAAAGTACAAAGGAACATAATTTTAGATAGTTCACCATTAAGAATCCATGATTTTTGTTTAAGTATTGTATCTTCCACAGGTCTTCATTTGAATAATTCTAAGAGAGATGATAAGATTACTAATATTTTAGGAGACATTATTTTGTGTAAAGGACCAGAAGTATAGAGTCTGTAAGACTAAGAGACAGAACTGAGAGAAGAAATAGTGGAGAGACAGAAGGCGGGAAGCCTTGTACATAATTGTTCTTAGAGCTTGTTATTCTCCTAAAATTTTGAGACACGCACATGCACAAGTAAAATTCAGTGTGTTCAAAACCATTAGTGTCATTATTCTTTTTACACTCACATTGTCCAAAATTTGGCCAGTGAAGACCTTTAAACAGTTTTGGTATCATTTTGACATGGCTTTATTACTATTTGGGCACTTCCTTCTGTTATGCAACAAGATGTTTCAGGTTTACCTTGAACTTTCCAGAACTCAGAATTTAAATCAGCTATTTCTTAAGATGCTTTGATTCCTTTCACTAGAGTTTGCCACTGAGAAAAATATTTGCATAATATGTTCATTACCACTAAGGTGTCATTGGTCTGATTGCTTTTATTAGACAGCTAAAGCCAGCTAGCTACCTAGATAGAAATAGACAGACAGACAGACAGGCAGACATAGATATGTATTGATTCCATATTGACAGTTCCAATTCCAAACAAACAACACAGTGTTCTTTCTCACCTTCCTCATTACATATGTATCTCTCTTTTCCCAAAATAAAAACTCTGGTACTCTTCAGCATCAAAACATTTATATCTGTCAAACAATACACAGAAAAATTTGACACCCATTTCACTACTTATAATGACAAAAGCTATAACAAATAAGTTTTTTCTGTATGTGTTTATATGATGTATATGTTTATAACTAAAGAATGTACAATAAAAATGCTGAATTCAGAAGTTACTTGAATTATTATCATTTTAGAATTGTTTTTGCAGCTTAATGAGCAATTTATTGGTTTGTTTACAATAAATGTAAGTTTTGCTTTTTCATATATCTTATTTATTAATTAATAATATGGTTTGAAAGACCAAATTATATTAAAAGGTACACTCAAAAATCCCGTTCATCTTTCTATTCCCCTCATCTAGTTCTCTCTAATCCCTTACAAATCAGTATTTAATTAGATTCTTATTTATCCTTTCTTTTCTAGAAGAACTAAGCAACATACACATTTTTTTGTTTTTTATTTCTCACACAAAACGATGTGCATTTTTTTCCCCTGAATCTTTATTTTTCAAAGGTTTTTACCTTTTGGCTCTTAAGTAAGAAAACTATCAACAGTAATCTAAATGAAAGTGAAAAGTGAAAGTAAAATGTTAAAACCAAAGATAGGCCCTGAGTCTCCTGAGACTTTTGTTAAGAGTGAAAATTTGAAATATCTACCATGCTCTGGCCTTATTAGTAGATTAGTACAAAGACAGAAATGCAGCATTGACACGAAGACAGTATATCTAAGCGTCAATCCATGTAATTCTCTAGACCGCAAGAATTGGATTTTGTTTTTGAAGTCTTACCCACCTTTTCCAAATCACAGTACAATCATAATTAAACTGAAAATGGCAATATTTATTTTATTTTGCTTATTTTTTGACCTAATCCTATACACACCTTTTGGTCTGTTACATATTTATGTTTTATACATTCTAGATATTTTAGTCTGCAATCTTGGAGGGAGAAAGAAAAGCATAACCAAAACAAACTCATTTGATTGCATGAGCCCTCTTTTGTGACTAACTTAATGGCTTTCATTCCCAGAAGTGCCTAATGAATTATGAAGGTATTTCTCCTGAGCACAATAAATAACATATTTTACTAAAGGAGACCTTATGTTCTATCCACACCCTAGACATCAATTAAACCTCTGTGAGCCTGTCTGGAAGTGGCTGCCAGAGTCAAGTAAGACAAGATGTAAAGTAGTGATGTGAGGGAGATCTTACTCTTTTCTCTTCTTTGAAGGCAATATCTATCATATTTGGTATTTTATTGGCTGTAACAGTGCTGATGCTAGGCTGACCCAGGGTTTAAGTGCTTCTCTGCTCACCACCATTATACAGAAAACCAAAAGCTGCATTTTGCTCTCTGAACAATGAGGCCTTTGTTTGCCAAAGCAGCATAGCCCAACATTTCAGAGCTTTTTAACCTTTTTTTCTTATTGGTGATTACATTTGCAATTCATGCCAGTGGGATTATGGAGATTTACTCCAAATCCCTGGTAGGAAAGAACCTCTTAATTTTTCCTGAACTCGAATGACAAGCCAATTTTTCCTTTCTCATTTGCAGGTTTAAAAAAAAATGAGCCCATAACTAGGTATTATCTTGAAAATCTCTTTGAATTAATAAAACTAATCTAGGCATCATAGATCTACTCCAGTAAGGAGATGCTTCATGGGGGCAGAGTCATTCAGAAACTACAGGCAGAAGGATAGTTCTATTGGAGAAAACAAAGAAGCAAAATCTTATAATTATTTGTAGTGGGAATGACTGTCTCAGAGGTCCCACATGCATATATACATTCATGGCATACATAGAGACGCAAATTCGTGATGAAAGACTTAGTAGTTGTGAGGGGAAATCCAAGTTTTGTCGGGGCAGAAGGTCATTATTTAAGAGACTCTCTTTGATGAAAATAAATGCAAATTTACAAATAGAAAATAAGATATAAACATAGGCATTTATTATATTTGTGATAATAAACTCCAAGAAAGTGAAATTTAAACTGGTAATATCATCAATATTACAACATTCAAAAATTAATGCAGTTATTAATATTAGCTGCCTAACACTTCTATACTTGAAAAAAAGCTACAAGCCCTTTGTCTTTTTGTACACAGCAGTTTTTAAATATTTTCTATAAAGAGAATGGAAAGTTAATTCAGTCAATTATGGTTGATTGAAAATAGTTATTGAAAGCTTAGCTTTCTCTCAGGTTCACAACATTTTATTAGTAATGCCACATCTGTAGTGGCTCTTCAGTTACTTGCTGAGGCAATAATCTCTGCCCTGAGAAAAGTTCTTGGAGGCCTCCATACTTTTGATTTGGTGGACATGGTTTCCAATGACCCTTACGGAAGAGTTTGGTTATCTTGGTCATTCCATAATAACCCATTCCCCATTCTATCCCCATCCTTGCCTCCACCTGGTTGATGCTCACAGGCCACTTTATAGGGAACCTTGTGGAGAGGTTGCTCTTGCTCATAGCCCTTTCTTTGGGATCAAAAGTGCTTCATCCCAACTTTATCCCTTGAGGATCCACAAGGACAAATGACTGTTAGGGACTCAGTGGATATCACCACCGGAGTATATACAATGACACTTAGGGTGGGCAATGTTCTGTATCTCTGGTACAGAGCTGGGCTTTTGCTCCCAACCCTCCCCCACTGCCCCATGTCCTTGGGGTGAAAAATACTAGCCTTGGAGGAAGCCCGTCTAAGTGAAGGACCCTGAGTTTAAACTTCATTAACTTTACAACGTTCTCCTGTAGTAACGTTATTAGATCTTAGATGCTATCAAGTATTAAAACCCATCATTTTTTTTTAAGGCCATAGCTTGTTAAACATGGTACTACTGGGATTCACACCTCTCACATCTGGTGGCTACTCCACTACAGCGCATAATGTGTGTGTGTGTGTGTGTGTGTGTGTGTGTGTGTGTGTGTGTGTGTGTGTGTGTGTGTGTGTTTTATCTGAAGCATTTTGACATAATGAACACTTACTGGATAATTTCTTTTTGAGAAGTATCCGTATAGCTAGTGTTGTAATTATCATTAAAATCAGCAATGTGAACTGTGAATCAAAAGTAGTTTCCCAAGGAACTAACAGATTTCTGATCTGGGATTACATTTTCTCATAGTAAAGGGGTAGACTGAAACAGTTTATCAATGATAAGTAGGAAAGAAATTACAAGGCAAACAAAAGAGTCAAGTTAGCAAGATATGTGGTTTCCCTGAGTCTTCATTTCTACAAATATGTGGGATTAGAGGAAAGGCAGCAATCATTGAGAAAGAGTCATGCCATAATATTTTGTGACCTCCCTGTTTTGCCTATAGAGTCTTTTCCCACCTCCCCCAACCCCCGCTTTCACCTTTCTGTGAGCAAAAGGTAGGTTATTCAAAATAGAGGATTATTATTAGAAAGGTATGGCAGATGATCCTCAATAAACCTCACCTCTTGGTTTTCATTCCTTTGTACATCCAGTCCCCTTCAGTGTAGGTTGGACCTGTGACTTGTTTCTAACCAATAGACAATGGCAAAGATGATGTGGCATTATTTCTGAGAATAAATTATATAGAATTCCATCTTGCCTCTTACTAGCAAATTTTTGCCGCGCAGTTGTGAACTGCTCTAAGGAGAGGCACACAGCAAAGAACTGAGTGCAGCTTCTACCTGACATCCAGAAAAAAACAAAATCTTCAGTCTGACAACCAGCAGAGAACTGAATCCTGCCAACAACCATATGACCTAAGAAATGGATCCTTTCCCAACTGACTGTTCAGATGAGATCTCAACCCTGACCAGCATCTTGATTGCAGCCTTGTCAGAGACCCTAAAACAGAAAATTCTGTGAACTGAATTTAGAATAATGACCCACTGAAATTTTGAAATAATAAATGTGCTTTTTTTAAGCTGCCAAGGTTATGGTAGTTATATACCAATAGATAACTAACACAAAACATTAGAAGTCTTTATAATACAATCACATTAAGTAAAATAATGTTAGCATTGAGTTTGGTTTACTATTGAACTTTCCAAAACCATTATTTTAGCCACTTTATTTATAAAATTTCATGTCTGAAATTTTGTTTCCAATTATTCAACTTCTTTTTACCCATCATTATAAATTTCTATATTAGCACTGCTCATGTTCTCAGATCTAGGCATGGTACTCACCACTGTTATCTTTGTCATGCCATTTGCCATCATTCTGGACATCACTCATGTTCAACATGGATATTCTAACCTTGGTTCCTTTATCTACAAAGATCATTTCTACACTCTAAGAACACTCTACATGGGCGCTTCTTATCAACCAGAAACATTATAATTCAGGAGATAATATTAAAGTGATTAAGAGTTAAACATCTAGATTTAAACTGGCCTAGTGTTTAATCCATGCTCTGACATTTTTCTTGTGCTATTTTCCAAGTCATTTAAATTCTCTAAAACTTAATTATTCCAACTATAACATGAAAACAATAGCTATCATATTAGACTACTGATGAGATTCTGTGAGAATTCAATAATATTCATAATCTTTAGTACACTGCCCAGTATAATATTTTAGCAATGTTACTTTCTGAGTTTAGTGTCTAAGGGAAATATTGTCTCTGTCAATGTTACCTACTACACATGTTCTTCCATTTCTTTGCAACATAAAGTTCCTTGACTGCTTCCTATTTTTCAAATTGATCAGCCTACTCTGAATTTTATTTTCTCTCCTCTAGTTGCTTAACCATTACAACTGCATTTTCACCAATACTTTTAATTCTCTTATCTGTTTTGCTAAATCCTAAATCCGATGCCAGGACTCTTAGAATTGGCAGAGAAAATAATAAAGCCATTCTGATTCGCACTTCTAAACTCAGGTAAACCTCTTGTACTTTTTATTATATTCTTTCTTCGAAACTGTATTAGGGCAAAAGTAGAAAAAAAGCCCAATAACACAATGGAAAAAAACCTCAAAAATATATAACTGTGTTTCAATGAGCAATTTCTTACACAATAATAATGTTGTCTCTTGATTGTTGACATGTCATACCACCAATGTACCTACCTTTTATTCTTCCTGCAACCTAATGTATTACAAAATATAATGATCCTGCACTTTGGAAATAATATGACCTGGAAATTTTCTTATTCTAGAAAGGCAAATTAATGATCAAACTGACTGTATCAAACTGTGTAAGATAAATATTCAAAGGAAGCATGCACTCTCTTAGACCCTTATCTGTGCACTGCTTGCTTGCTGTTATAGTTGCAAACTTTTAAGTGACCTTGAACAAGTCCAAGTAATTATTTCCAACAACATTCAACCTAAATTTATCTTTGGGCCTTTAATTTGAGAAGAGGGTTGAATTGAATAAGACCAACACGGCCCTTGCCCTCAGGGAGTTAGCAATAGAGCAGGAAAGCATGTCATCTGTGGTTATCCAAAGCTTAGAACTTCCTCTGGTGACTTTCCAAAGCTAACTCATTTTCTGTGATTGAGATCCCATCTCTCTGTCTCTTCTGAGACAATTTCTTCATAAATTAATCCCTTTCTTTAACTTTCAGCCTTTTTCTTTTTCTTCTTCCAAGTTACTTAAAAGCACAGGAAATTTCTTCTGAAGCTATGATTCACTTTTTACTTGTTAGTACTCCTATTTCACTCTTTCATTATTGATTCAATAAGTTATCTGCTTGTGTTCATTTTCAGTTGTTTGGAGACTCTGGGTTTAAGAATTTTGGTTTTACCATCTGGCTGCCTCTACTTTCTTTTTGAAAATGCACAATTGCTGGAACTTTCTAATTTTCAAACCCAGTGATTTCATGTTTCTAACAGGGACCTACAAAATCTCTTTACTGATTTTACACAACAAGCTGGTCCAGCTTAGAAGTATTTATATTTATTCTTTGCTCTCAAGACACTACTCTTCTTTGTTATCCTTTTACTTCTCTCATGATTGATGTTTATTCTCCTAGCTTTTCTTCCTGTACCGTCCTTAATTGTATGCACATATCAAATAACCAATAAAGGGTTTCTAATAGCCTTTCTTTACATGAAGTCGCTTACTGGTCTCTACCTACCATTTCAATTTTGAAAAGTTTCAACAAGTTGGCTTTTTCAGCTTCTCTTGATATTTGGAAGATCTGCTAATTCTGGGAGCCCACTGATGAACAGTAGCAATCACTCAGAGCTGAGCAGTGACCTTACCATGTAGACACCTCATCACAGTGCTCACCTCACCCACTTCACTCCTTTCACTGCCCAGTGAGCATTTGAGTTGAATAACCTTTTCTACATTATCCCTGACGTATGACTTCAATGATTCATTCCTATGTAGAGGATCCACAAAAGAAAAAATACCAAATACAGAATGTCTCCTTCCCAAAATAACAGTGTTTAATTAAAACTTTTCTCAGGTTTCTTTGTCAGCATAACAAGCTTCATTCTTTTGCCTCACAAAACCATTTGCGCCCCTGCCAGGATCCATTATCAGTTACTAGTCCTTCAAAGGAACATTTTAAAGGTATTTCCATTTTCCCTAAGATTTTATTTTATAGTCTAGCTCAAACTTCACATGGATTTTAACTTCAAAATTTATACTATTTAGGGCACAAATGCAAATTGGAACCATGAGAACTGGGGCCTGTATTCTTTGTGTGGAAAGTGTTCCACTGTTTCAAATTTCTACTTTTTCCTTCTATAAACTTGGATTTTAATTGTTACAAATACTTTGGTTTTCCCTCTGAGGTTTCTGATGCTTTTGGCTTTAGACAGATGATATGATGTTTTAATTAAAAAAAAAAAAAGTCAACTGGACAAATATTTTTAAAAATTTCTAAATTCTATGTCACTCAATTAAAATGTGTTCTTCAAAAAAATTTAATTTTAACAAATGAATGGCTGATGATTAAGGGTGCATCTTGGCAGCATATTGCCTGAGTTCACATCAGTCTGTGACTTTGTGATGTAGGATTGGTTATAGGGCCACATGGTGCCTCTTTTTTTTAATCAAAATGGGGATTTTAAATAATCTACTTCATATAGTTGTTTTGAGGATTAAACAAGAGAATATTTCCAGAGGCCTTAGAATTTTGTGTTCCTCGTACATAGTAAATACTAAATATTTGTTAAATAAACTTTTAAAAATGTTTAAAAATATCTTATTCATGCTATCAACATTGAGAGCACATTCAAAAACCAAAGTAAATCAGATAATTTAATTTCTTTTTCTTTGAGCATCAAAACAACAGTTTAATTATAAAATCTCTACATCATTTCTCTATGAAGACATGGTATTCATCTAACAAGAGATACTTATACTACAAGATCTATTTAAATTAACTGTTACATTATATCTTAAGGTACTGTAATCCACATTCTAAAACGATAATATTTTAGATTAATGAGCCATATAATTTGTGCTCAAATTTATTTTTTATTTTTTTGGAGATATATTGCTGCCATATGTAGCCAATAATTTTGGAATTAAGTTAAATTTAATACCAAGTTTAATATATGTTCTCCTGTCAAAAAATAAATTATATTTCTCTTAAGACTTAACTTCCACTTTTGTTTCCAGGGGAAATAAATGACTAATAAGTAAATAGAAATCATATTATAAATTAATCAAACTCATTATTAATTTAAATATACTTTATTATGTTTGGAGTCAACACTAGCTTTATTTTATATTACAATACCAGATTTTAATTAATCAGTGCACTACATTTTAAATAGGGAGCTATCAATAGATAGGTGATGAACAAATAAATATATATGTATATATTTTTACAAATTGCATTTATACCAGGCATTCATTTCTGCTAACTTATGAGTTTTATAACTTGGTAGTTATCAGCTGAAATAGAGTGAGATATCTTTCTGTTATATATTTCGTTCAGAGATCCAATACAGATTTTTGGGCCTTTCATACTGCACAAAGCATTTTGTAATGCTAATATCCTTGTCTGCTTTTTGTGATTATTTTGAACAACTTTTTATTTTTTGAGTTGTGCTATGGAGAGGAAATGGGCTGTTTCCTTGAAGAGAGCTCCTATCTGATATCTGACTTGCAGGAAAAAAAAAAAAAAGAAAAAGTGTTTTAAACCAAATCCATTGAGATCCAGCCATAAGATCCTCTCACATGTCACTGGGGCCTGTTCTACAGAATGTAATATTAAAGGTTAGGTTTCACTCTGCTTGAGTGGAATTTCTTAACCAGGAAAACATGAGCAAAGATAGCCTGTAGAGATTTGACATGATAACCATTCTCATCTTACTGAAGTACAGCATAGACTGCAGATGTCCATTTATAGCATATTTGAAAATCTTTAACATTCTTTGAAGCTTTAAAAGTATATTTCCCAGGGAAAACTTTTTTAAGCTGCAAGAATCTTCTCACAATTTTTACAGCTGCAAGTATACCTGCACAGTATCCTGTTTCTTATTTTAGTGGGAAGTCATCAACTGTTTCATCTACATTTTTCAAATGACCAAAAGAAAACAGGCAAATTCAAACTCTTATACTATGCTAATGAACATGCATTTAATTATAGACATAATAACTACCTGAGAGAACCAGACATTTATAGAGTGGATACCTTTCTCTTCATTTTCATGCTTATTACTACAAGTAAACTTCCAATCCTTTCCAAAGATTCTATCTCTATACATATTGAGTGAGAAAACGTCTCTGAGTTGAGGAGGTTGCAGTAGTAGTTACCTCAGATGATTCATGCTTTATTTTTAACTTGCTCATGTAATACAATAAAAAAAGTTCAAATGCAGCTTAAGTCATTCTATCCTTTAATATGCTAAAGAAGTTTTTTGAATCACAATTAATACTATATGTTAACTTGAAAAGGGAAACGACCTAAAAAGAATAGTAAACAAAAGCAATATTCCATTATTTCTTGCAGAATGAATTCTTTTGTGAAGGTTCTATACATTCATGTTCCTAATAAAACTCATTTTTAAGTTCAGTTTATGGAAAAAAAAAAAACTCAAGGCATGATAAGAGATGTTATTTTTGAGTGCTCACAATGTAATGCCAGGGATTTTGCTTAATGCATTACCCAATATGTTCAAAACACCCCAGGATGGAGACATTGCTATTATTGTCATTCCAAAGGGACTGTGAGATGCCGTAAAATATCTGCAAATATAATTTTGGTTCCTTATTTTTCTGTTACCTCAAAATATACCAAAGAGAATCAATCACTAGTTGTCTCTCAACATAAGATGTTTTCCAATAGTAAGAGTCAGAAAAGATAGCTTAAAAAAATAGTAATAGTAATTGAAAGATTAAACAAATATTAATTGAGCTGTTACTTATTGCCCATTGTTAATTCTGGACACTGGAAATACAGCTGAGAACAGACTAGAGCAGTGTTTCTCAGAATTTAGTGTGCATAAAATTACATTGTTTTGATTCCCACACATAAATTCTGTTCTAGTGAGTCTTGAGTGGGGCACAAGCAATGCTCACATTGTTGTGTTATAGGAAGCGATACCGACAGAGGAAATTTGGGTGCTCAGACCACTTTGTTAGAAGAAAGAAAATTATTAGGCTGACGGAGCACACAAAAGCACAAGCTCGTTCCAAAAGCATGAGCTCCTTCTGGTTAGATTTCTTACAGCTTATATACCTCTGCAGTGTCCATGCAAGGGGTGCATGATTCCTTTTTCTGAGGGTCTATGTGCACTTCCTAACTCAAGATGGGAGGGGAAGTTTCAGGTGGGGTTGCAAGGAGGAAGGAATTTCCAGACCACCAGTCCTATCTATTTACAGATCATACTCCTGTAGGTATGACAAGTTTCCAGAAGGTCATGTAGAGATCTATAGAGTGTGGTTAATCTATAACCAGCTGAGTGGTCATTTCTGCAAGCCCTTTCCTTTGCATTTTTTGGATGTCTCCTCTCTTATTTGGTCTGGACCATATTCTAAGGAACATTGGGCCACTATCTCTGCTACCAGGTGCTTATATTCTGGTAGACTTTTAAGTATTAATAATAATAAAATTATAATTACTACTTCTTCATGTTATAATATTACCTTATTTAATACTTACAATGAGTAAAAATCTGCAAGACAGTGATTCATTTATTATTATTGTCACTATATACATGAAGAAACTCTTAATTAAATAAATGAAGTATCTCCCCTAATTAGATCAGCTGGAGGCAGCAGACCAGGGTTTACCTAGTTTTCCCCTCAAGCCCAAATCATAGACATTGCATTATTCTCTGATGTATTTTATATTTACTCAAACTTTTCATGTTGAAAGCCAAAAAAAATATTTTCTTGCTTTTGAAATGTGCAATGAATGTTACTAGAATCAAAGGGGTCACAATTATCACCAGCTTGTGATGTGGTAAAGCATCAATTATATATATTATACACGTTTATGTCTGTGGAGATTTTTATTCTGTATTTGTGATTGAAATTAAACCTCATCTTTATTTCAGGATACAAATTTGATTTGTAACTTTAATATTCAATAGAAAGTTGTAGATTACCAGGTATTATTAAAAAAAAATCCCTATCATTCTCAGCCAAAGAATGATTGAAATGTTTTCTTTAGAATATGAGGGTCTCAGGGACATGAACAGCTACTTTTTAATCTTTTGTAACTCAGTACCTATTCTTATAATATTTAACATATATTCTTATATGTTAAATGTTCTAAAATGTTGACTGGGTGAGCAAATCAAAGTAGAGTATACGGGCTCCCCAGGGACTGCAGCCTTCTCACCCATATCCTTCAGTAGAAACTATTTATCTCAATGAACTCTTAAAATCATTATTCAATGATACAGATTTCCAACATATATTACTAATATACTGCTTTCTGAATACAAACTTTTTTTCTTTAAGAAAATGCTGGTGAATTCATAGGTAGCGTAAGTAACATGAGGCAGAACGGTTGCTAAAGTAACTTTTTCATGAATACAGAGTAAACAGGTTCATAAGTTCCATATTAATTGTCACGTCTCAAGTTTGTGGTTGTCCTGGGGCCGAAGCAATTAAAACTTGAATTTTAAGAAAAATTTATTAAGATCTTTTCAATGTAATCTATACTTACCTAACAAAAAATTATTTTTATAGGTTTTTTTTTGTTTGCGTATTTCTGATTAGTTTATCTCAGTTTGCAATGTATTATTATGTAAGGGAATTGAGAATCCGCTGTTGAATATCAATTTGCCCAATATCCTAAGTGTCCATTGCTTTGGGGTTCCTAAATCTTTCTAGATTGGAATCTAAAGCTCTTGCACCCCAACTTTGTAACAGAAGAATGCTGATGATACCCTTTGAGCATTAATTATTTTCTATTTCTTATGAAATCAAAGGAAAATAATATCAATAGTTTTCACCAAGATATTTTTTTATTATTTACAATCATTTTATTTTATTGATAAGTTAGTAAAAAAAATTCTCTAAACAACTCCAACAAACAAAGCTAACCACTTGAAATATTTTAAATTCTCCTTTCCTGTTTTAACTTTTAGTATTCATTGCCTTGCTACTATTATTATTTCTTCTTCTCTAAGAAAAATGCAGAGAAGCCAGTCTTCTTAGTTTTAATAAATCTTATGGGCCATTGAACCACCACAGACCTCAAAATTATAGAAACATCCATGCAAAAGAAGTGTTTACAAAAAGAGACTGTAATTTTGAAATTCCAAAATGTCCAAATCTTTTAGAAACCAGTTTTCCTGATCAATTTTATCTCTCTAATAAGATAGAATTATCTCTATATTTTTTATTGTGGAATTTCTACTCAAAACTATAGCCATTTACAAATACTATTTTTATAATTGAACCAGAACTCTTCCAGAATATTAATTTCTGCTCTTTTAACGGTCTCTGAGAGATTACTTTCTTTAAGTGATCATATGTATTTTACTTGAACAAAAATATTTACAACTATTTATTATAGCATATTTAAAAATGTTAATGACATATACCATCTCCTTCATCAATAAGAGGTCTTAATCATGTTAGATTTTGCATTACGCTGTCTCATAATCAATCAACATTAGATGATTTGAGAAAATACAAAACCATAAAAATAATATCAGCAACTATTTTCCAAAACTTGTGTTTTATTGTAGCATGTTATTACCAATTCATTTTCAAAAGTCAGTGCATCTGTTTTTCCTACTTTAGAATCTCATTAAGGATTTGAAAGAACTTCTATCTTTGTGACCCCTTATAAATATGCAAAGATGCAATAATTTGCTGATCTGTTCTCCAGTGATTGCTAGAGCTTCATTGCTTTGGACAAAGGCACTTAGTACTACTTAAGTGCCTACTTTATCATTCATCAGATGCTTTGCTGTCCTAGAGAGCTTATCTCCAGACCTGCTCCTAAGACCTAGTAAATTCAGATACAAAAAGGCTACTTTTGGTGTGTTTATATACATATGTTCAGAACATTTTAGTTTTGCCCTTCTAAATATCAGTTTATTCTTTGATTTTTTCTTAAAGTTTCCAAAGTCTCTTTAATAGGGAAATCAAGGAAAAACTATTTGTTCATAGAGTCTCAACTTTGTTTCTCTCCTTAACTCAATTTCTTACCAGCCTTCCTTCTGAATTAACTAGTTCATCATTCACATGTACAATGGTGGATGATCTTTGTTAAAAGGTCTCTACTGAGTAGGTTGCACACTTCACAGGCCACAAAAACCGTTATTTTATTTAGTAGTGTATCTTGCTCCCTGGGTAAAATGTATATATATTTAATTACTTTGAACAATTCAGTTTCCATTAACAATAAACAGCATCTCAGTTTCCTTGTGATGAACTAAGTCTTATCCATTGTTTGAAGTTAAAGTGGGATTGTAAATTCTGGCATCTGCTGTCCCTCTAGGAATCTGCAGATTCTTTCTACTGCATCTTTTCATTCAATAGCTCAGTAATTATGCTTAAGCAACCTAAGGTTAGCTGATGGAATTCTGTCACCCAAAACTTTGGATCTTGAACTGGATGTACCAAGGGATAAAAGAAATAGATGGAATCAAGTCATTCTAACTGGGTCACCCCAGATTCCTGCTCTGCTCCTATTACTGAGATCGTAGTGCTAATTTTCCATATTCCCTGAATCCAGCTCTTCATGTTTCTTTTCAAGCCTGGAAGTACACTGTGCTCTTTCTATTAATTATTCCATTCTTAGGTTTGCCAGAAATAATATCTGTTGCTTAAAATTAAAGTCTCCTAACATCTATCTTGCACCATTCTCCAAAATCATCTTATTTACGAGGAGTCATATATAAACGAACAAATGAAAGTAAACTCTCACATTAATTCATGTTCAAACTGAATTTTCTAAAGAAATATATCTTGTACCTTTAGATAGTCTGGCACATAATAGGGGCTAGTAAAGGCTTTTCCCATTCGTAAAAGCTACTAGTGTTTTTTTTTTTTTTTTTAAATGGGAAAATTTATAGTATTAATTGATTAAACTGGGGTTACTGACACAAAGAGTAAAATCTTTGTTTCCAAACTAGCTCAAAGAAATTGGTTTTAAGTCAAATGCCACCCTTGGAAAATATGGATAAATTACTAGATGTTCGTGAAATTTGTAGTCTGCATTTAAACTTTCTGAATATCATCACACTAACCAATGGTGATATTAAAAAGCATTGATTGAATTTCTGTTAATGATGTTAAGTAGAGTCCTGGTGGAATATCTAGGGATAAGTTCTTCAGAATTTGGAAATTATTTCTAACGTTTAATAATTTTAGACTTCCCTTTTGATAAATTTAAACACCACCATCTCATAATAAAAATGTTTTGTAATTTATTTTAATTAAGATTTACCAAGAATTACAAACTATTTTTAAAGTATTTGAATGTTTTGCATGAATAGGAAATAAAAGTACTAACAAGAGCAAGTTCTATTAAAGATAAAAGAATTAGTATCAAAAATTTGTTGACATGTGGTTATATTTAAGAGAAAAAATAATTTGCTTTTTGTCATTAATGCTTTAGCTTTTTAAAAGAATAGTACTTTAAACAACTATACTGCATAATTGATATATATATTCATATTTAAAGTCCTATGACACTAAAATGTAATTAATTTATTAACTACATCAAAAGATTTTCAATACAAAGCGAATGTTATAATTTATTTTCCTTTCCCACAAATTTCTGAAATGAGTGTTTTGCATTTCCCCACATGCATATAGTAATTAGTTATTCACTGGGTAATGGCCAGTACTACAGCTCATTGGGCAGCATAATGATAATATTGTGAAGTTTTGTCATTTTACATAAATGTCACATCCTTTCTCGATTTGTAGGCAAACAGCATCTCATTAGTAAAAAGCAGGCCTCTACATTTCCTTTAGGTTAATAATAAATCTACAGTTTCAAAGTACAGGCCTAACTCATCAAATATGTGATCTAACAAAGAATTATTATGTGAATGATTTTAACTTATTATTTTATTTATTTATTCATTCATTCATTCATTCATTCATTTATATTTATGGTGACATTGGTTAAAAAAATCCAGTTAAGTTTCAGCTGTACATTTTAACAGTAAAACATATATATATTGACATTATTTGTTCATCTCCCATCGTTAGATGTCTTTCTGTCACTGCATATTTAACCCCTTTTACTCCATCTCCTTCCCCTTCCCTCTGGTAACCACTGGTCTATTGTCCATGTCCATGAGTCTCTGTTTGTCCTGTCCATTTGTTGCTTTTTAACTGAGTCCAACTTGTATAGGACAGCACCCTATATATAGTGACTGCTCAAAATATCTTCAACGCAAGTGACAATACTCTAGATTCGAATTATAGCAAAATGGCTACTTATTCTAATTAATTTAATTAATCTGAATAACTCCTGTGGACTCATTGTCTTATATGTGACCTGAATAATGTTTGCTCCCTTCTATCTACTTTCCACATTCAAGGAATAAAATTACTATCAACTAATAGGGTAAGAAGCAGGGTTAGATGGTCAGTGGACATTTTATTTACATTGTGAACTCCAGGCCCTTTGTGAGAATCAGTTTGGTGGATAGCAAAGACAAGAGTTTCGAAATATTACGTAATAAGGACAATGTGTTTTGGGCATTCAGTTATCTCAGAATGTCATAAAACCAAGCAATGAAATGAGATAATCTCAAATCAGTCTAGCGGAATCATGCCAGATTAATTTCTCATGACCCTGAAAAAATAGTTGAGAAGTGTGTATAGTAACCAACTTCTGAATTATAATGTGATAAGATCATTTGACAGTCATCTAAGGCAGAGGGAATGGAGAGAAGTGGGAAAGAAATTAGATTGCCTAAGCATGGACTTGGGTAAATGTCTTCATTTAACTTTAAGTAAAGGAAAAAATTAAATTAGCGGCACAGGTCATACACCAATTTTTTACAAAAAGAAAAATAATAAAGGGAAAATTTCTGCTTTGAAAATTACTCATTAGAAGAAGCACAGTAAAATTTATAAGATTACTTGATGTCTTTAATAGGTTTTAAGAATTACCTTCTAGTAAATAAACCAAATCCATAAGAAAATAAGAGTCCGAAATTAATGAAAAATGAAAATAACACTAAAAGAAATCATTTCAAGAAGATAGAACTGGGCAAGCTAATATAAAGCTGTAATGTAAAAAAGTCAATCCAAGTCTTAAAATTTACAGTAGAGACAGAAAAGAATATATTTGACTCTGGAAAATGGAATTATTGACAAGAAGAATCAATTTGATAATTTCTTTATAATACCAGAAAAAGATAATCAAATAAAAAGAATGAGTGACTAGATAATCAGCATAAAGGAGATAATATTAATAATTAAATTAATTTGATGTACTTATTTAGTTGAATATTATGCAAATATTAAAATTATTTAAAAACATGGACATCATAAACTATATATATACACATATATGGAGATATAAAAATTTATTTGGGCCTAAAATACCTAAAGATATGCTCATAAACATACTATGTATAGTAGAAAAATAATGAATTGCCATGTTTATAATAATTATCTACCTGTTATAGGGAGGACTGATTTTAGTTTCTCATTTAAATTTTTTTGTGTTTTCTAAAGGTTCTATAAATGTGTAATATTTTACTATTAAAAAATTTACATTTTCATAGCATATAGGAGAAATGTGGACAACTACCAGAAAATCCTGACAATAGATATTGTCAAAAGGAACTGCTTCTAGGGAATGGGACTTGGACTAGGAAGGGAGTGACACATGATTTGTTTTGTGTAAGCTTTTTTAAAAGCTGTCCTTTTTTAAATTGTAGCAAGAGAATGTGAGCATTTGGACAAAAGTTTGGTAGTATCAATTTTGAGAGTAATAAACTAACAATAAGGATAAATTCCTTTTGAATTTTTAGTTAAGAAATCCACTAACTTTTCCAATACGTTCATACTTTTTTCTCTTATGTACCATCACATTAAAATAAAATTTTATATTGATTGTGTTATATGACATGTATGCTTTGCCAGATAGACTGAATGTTGTAAACTATTTTCTAGATAGAGATTTCTTTACCGAAGACGATCCTCTCATTTTGAGCCCAGGTCTTCTCAAATGGATGTTTTTATTTCTCACCTTCATATTCAAGCATTGTCTCACCATCTTCATCTCAGAAATTCCATATTCTGGTAATCCAGAATTAATTTGTACTAGGTCTTATCATACTCTCTGTTATGCACAATCTTTTAGTAAGGTGTTAGTTCACCACCACCTCAACTCCAAACACTTTGAGATGATATCACACTCAGCCAAACAGCCATGATCTCCAGTCATTCTGCCAAAAACTTTTGAAACTTGTTTAGAGCAGAAAATGTTATTAAATTTCACTAATTATCTGAGTTTACAATTAGTAAACTTTTCAAAGGATGGTGGTTAACTGATGCCCCAGAAGGAGAGTTATAATTACTGATGGAATCATACAATATCATCATGTTCATATATAAATTTCATAACTTTCTCGTTATTAATTAAAATTAATTTACAGTGTTTACCATTTATTGCTGATTAAAATATGCAAAATAGCAATTATGCTTATTATTAACATGTCAGGGTTCTTTAATAAATTATATATGATTACAATAATATGCTCTAGTCTTCTACATTGTCCCCTCCCCCCCCAACACACACTTTATGTGATTGTTTATTCACATAGCAGGGTCTGTTCCTGATTTTCATGATTGGATAGTGGTCATTTGATTTTAATTCTTAAAAAAAAATTTTTTTTAACCAAAAGATAAAAAGAGAGAGAGGAATAAACAAGAGTAGCGACTGTTTATTTTGTTTATTTTTTTCAGTGAATACAGACATGTCAGTCAAAGCTCAACTTCTGCATTTCACATGGATCACCTACTATGTTTGGTGTCATTGCAGGAGCCAGATCACGAAGAGCCTGTGAGGCAGCAGCCACTTGGAGAGTGATAAATGACAATGAGAGCTCCAGAGGTTACTCAGTGCATTAATTTCTTAGGGCTAGAGTAACAAACTATCACAAACAGTGGCTTAAAACAACAAAAATTTGATTCTTTTACAGTTTCGTAGGCCAGAAGTCTGGAATCAAGGTTTCAGCAGGGCCACGTTCTCTCTGAAGACTCTAGAGGAGGATTCTCTTTTTTTTCCTAGATTCTAGAGGTGAATGTCAATCCTGACTATCCCTTGGATTGCAGCTATATTACTCCAATCTCTACTTCCATCTATCTTCACAGGCATTCGCCCCATGCAGCCATGTGATCCAGTCATAAGGATCAGGGCACACCTTAATCTGATATGATTTAGTCTTCACTTTATTACATCTGTAAATACTCTATTCCAAAAAGCCATGTCCACAAGTACTGGGAGTTAGAATTTTGACATATCTTTCTAGGGACACACTTCAACTCACAACCCTTCAGAATTAATTGCTTCAATTAAACTAAGAGAAGATGAGCCAGTTTGGAAAGTGACCGAAGATATTGGCAGGGAAAAATTTAAGAGATATTAACATGACAGAAATATCAGGAATTAGTAACACATTGGATGAGGGGATAAGATCCATTTTCCATCAAAAATTTGAGATGACAGTGGTGTGATTACAGTGATGTGATTAATATAGAATTGGTTTGGAAAGAGAAAATGATTTGAAATTGAAAAGAGGTAATGAGTGAAGATATACTCATAAGGTGAATTGTAAAATTATCTCTGCTCAGGGAGTCAAGCTATTACGGCATGTTGAAAAGAATAATTTTTTTTGAGACATAAGACTGTATATCGTGGATCTTTTGGTGCTATCTCGAATTCTTTCAGCCTTCCCTACGTTCTGAGTAGGCTGAGGTGCCACAGCTGGCACTAATCAATCCTGGGATGTCAGGCCTCCTTGTTGGCCACTGTCACTCAGCTGGGCTGACCAGTTGCAAAGTAGAGTTCATCACTTCCTTTATCACTCCCAGGCTGGAATAAAATGCCACACCACAAGGCAGTTTATCTGTCATTGTTAAGAGGCAAAAAGGAATTTGAGACACCATCTAGAAAGAAAGAGAATTAAATATCCATGGAGTGAAATTTGACCATTATGAAAAAAAAAAAACCAGACAATCGGCGAGATAAATTCTTTCTTCTTTTCTTTTCCATAGATGGCCCAAGTCACAATTCCTCCCTATAGCCTGTTGATAACGTTCCCATGTGTTTTGAGTGGCTGCTCATGATGAGGAATCCACTGTGTTTCTTCATGGTTATTTGTGAAGCACAGCCAATGTATTATGTTGGGTTTACGTTTCCCAAGTAAAGCACCCGCTGTTTAAATCTTCGCCCTAGGAACCACTTTCTGGGGAACTCAGTCTAAGATTGATTTATTTTAAACATTTTCTAAACCAATAGTTTTCAAACTTTCTTCTGGGTGGGTGGAGCTTTGGGATCCCATCCCAGTTTTGGAATTGTGGTAAATAATTAGTGATAACAGTGAGAAGATATTGCTCACAAGAGTTTACATTCTGTGGAAGAGGCAGATAGTAAACTTGTAAACAAAATAATAATTAAGATAATTTCAGACAGTAATATGTACCATAAGAATATTAAATTAGGTACCATGATAGGAATTGCTGAAGTGATTAGATTGTGTAGTCAAGAAGGGCACAATGAGCAAGTGAACTGAGACTAAGATGAAAAAATAAAATGGCCAGTCACTGAAACAGTCTAGACCAGTGGTCCTCAACTTTTTGGCACAGGGACTGGTGCTCCTATGAGAGTCTAATGCCTGATGATCTGAGGTGGAGCTGAGGTGATGATGCTAGCACTGGGGAGCAGCTGCAAATACAGATGAAGCTTCTTTGGCTCTCCCGCCACTCACCTCCAGCTGGTTCCTAATAGTCCATGGACTGGTATCAGTCTGCAGCCTGGGAGTTGGGGACCCCTGGTTTAGACAGAGAGATAATCAAGCATGAAATCTCTAGGGCAGCAACAAACGTGATTTTCTTGAGGAACAGGAAGATAACCAGTGACTAGATTGTAATGAATGAGGAGACGTGATATGAGGTTCCATAAAAATTAAAGGCAGTGTTTAAGACATGTTGACAATACAACATAATTTTAAGATTTTATTGAAAATACAATGGGAAGAAGCCATTAGAGGATTTATGTTGGGAAGTGACAAAATCTGACTTAATTTTTAAAACACATCATTCTGATCTCAGGTGGAAATGGATTGAAAAGGGCAAGAGTACAAAAAGGGAAACCACTTAAAAGACAGTGTAATAGTCCAGGTCAGAAAGGATAGTGGTTTAGCCTAGAAGTCTGACAGTGAGAATAGAGATAATGAGAAAGGGACAAATACAGAATATACATTTCAGATAGAGCTGAAAAATTATTTCTCATTGATTAGATGTTCAAAGTAAGAAAAATGACGACTTGAGCAACGGTGGCTGATGGATGGATGCCAGATACTAACAAGAACTAGGAAGAAATCAAAAATCTTTCTCTATTACTATGTGAAAATTTATCACCAACTTAGCAGCTCAAAACATACATAGTTATGATTTCATAGATTCTGTGAATCAGCAGTCTTGGACACACCTAACTGGGTCCTCTCTGTAAGGCTACAATCAAGACTGGACTGCAATCTCACCTGGAGGCCGGGGATAATTCTGCTTCCAAGCTTACTCAAGGTGTTGATAGAATCCTTTTCCCTGTGCTGTAGACGTGAAGGCCCCAGCTTCTTGCCTTTGGCTGAGGCTGTCTGAGCTCCTCGAAGTCTCTTGTCATTCCTAGAGACTGCGTGTAGTTGCTAAAATCATTCATAGTTCCGTTCATGTACAACTTTCCAACATGGCTGCTAATTTTAGCAAGCCAGTAAGGAGAACTCTTAGAACAACTTTCAACAGGAGTTAAGCAACATATCCAGTCATATTTACTACATTCTTTTGGTTAGAAGCAAGTCACAGGTCCTGCCCACACTCCAGGGAAAAGGATAATGAAAAAATTTGAACACCAAGAGATGGAAATCACAGCACGGCTCCACAGCATCTGTCCACTACAATGCCCATTAAATCCTCAAACTGAGCTGTCAAATTGAAAAATGAATTTTGAAAGCAGTGGGAAGATCAACACTGAACATATACAAATAATTGAAATTAACCTCTTTATTTTGTCTAGAACTAAATGAGGCATATACTAATTTTCATAAATTCTAACTACAAGTCAGTACAAAACTTGGTCTCAAATAAATTTTTCTTAACTTCTAGCTTAAGAAACCATTAACTTTAGGAAACTGCCTTTCAAGACTGCATAAGTACACTAACGTACTGAAAGGTGACGCGCAATATCACCAACACTTTCATGCTAATATCATGTTTTTAGTGTCATGAAGTAAGAAATAGAACTGGAAAAATAGCTAATAATACTTCAAAGTGTTGTCTAAGTGTAACAAGGGAGCTGGAGGTCACTCAGTAAATACTGTCAGTTTATTTCCTACATGGCATATTCTTTAAATGTTACTTTTGCTTTGCTCATCCTGTGGAGATGACCAGTAGGGAACCAACCCAACGGTTTCTACAGAAGTTCTTAAAGATCAACCTGAGAAATATGGCCTATACTGAAGGGAAATTGATAAGAGCATTTGCCCAACTGGTATACAGATGTCTCTTTTGGAAAAGAATTCTATAGAGGCACATGTTGTGAGAAGGGAGTAGGAAACACCCACTCTGATGCTAGCTGGACTGAAGTTGTTATCTTCTTGCATTTAGAAGCATCAGTTATGTAAGTTCAAAAATAATTAGTTGATGTTTAAAGAATAAACCACTTGAAAAAAATTTTTAATGAAGATTTTAAAAATTAGAAATAACTTCAGTATTGGGGGAGACCATATTTTATTTATCAGTGATGTGGAAAGATTATTTAGGGTGGGAGCTTTGGCAATTTAACTTGAATTCTGGGAACCGAGCTAGCTTATTTTTTGCAGATATCCAGCATGACTTTAAATGTATTTTGTAGTGGCAAAAATGAAAAGAATAAACACCACTGATACTTTACAGAATAATTGGCAAGACTTATGACAAAGTATAAGAAATAAATGAGCAATTAAACAAAACATAAATGTCAGTATTTGATTCTGTTTGTTGAATTAATTGTCATTGGCAAAAAAATATGTATCTATTTTATGTATTGCTTATGTTATAGATTATATCATATATTATCTGCCATCTTTTGGCTATTCTAATATAATAGCAAAATATGTAAAGGTTGTTTACAAGAAGTAACTTTGGCATATAGAAAGGCTGTATTTGGTTATTCTAGAGACAGTGGAAAGTTTATTTGAGTAAAAATTGAAGCTGTGCAACCTTGGACAACTGAATCTGTATATATTTTATGTCTTTTTTTGTGTGTTGCTAAAATAAAATAAAGTTACCATGGAAACTGAAATATTGTGTTCTGAAATTTAGTTTCAAATTTAATTTTTTAAGTATAGTCTTTGAGAAGAAACTATAAAAAAGAGAACCAAATAATCTCCAAATTATATGCTTCCAATATTTTGGAGCAACCATTAAAAATGATATTTTTTTCTGAAGTTGTTGACAATGATTTTCTATTTCCTGTATTATCAAAATCAAATCAATTAAAATTCACTAAACTTAAATTAGACTCTATACATTTTATTTAGTTTTCACATACATTTGAGTTCACAGTTTTTATAGTAATTATTTTATGTGTTTGGGCACACTGCAGTCTAAGTAGAATGAAGGTAAAAAAAAAAAAAAAAAACATGGACTGAGGGTTGGTAGTAACCTAATCTTGAAGGCATAGAGAACTTCAGACATGTTGATTACTGATGGCAAGTTTAAATGAGACAAGAAACTTTAGTAGGTCAGAAATCATTTGGCAATAGTATGGTGTCTTTAATTTATTCTACCATATTTCAGATAGACAATTGTACATCTTAGGTTTTTATTCTCTAGGTGAATTTAACTCCTTAATCAAGAATTTGTAGCACAAGCTGGGTAGTTAGCTTTATATCTAAAAAGAAAAATTCCAAGAAACCCTATGAATTAGATACTTACTATTATCCACTTTTCACTGCAACTGAGGAACTGAGAAATTAAGTTTCTTATCCAAGGTTGCAGAACAGAGATAGGGGGTGGTGGAGCTGACTTTTGAATCTGGGTAATTTAGCTTAAGAACCTTTTCTTTTAATCACTGAAAAATCTGACTTCTGTAAATTTGATCTAGTCTCGAGATTGTGTAATACATGATTAGTAGGACCAGGAGTGCATATGTGTATTATTGTTGTGGCGTGGATGAAATGGAATTATCTTTTATTTAGAAAACCCTAATTCAAATTTCAGGACCAACTCTAAAGAGTTGTCTGACTTGGAGCAAGTTGCTAATTCCTCAGATTTTTTCAAATCTATAATATATGGATAGAACCACAATTTTCAGAGTTGATGCAATGTTTAAATGTGAAAAAAAAATGTAAAGTGTTTAGTACATATTTACATTAAGAGTATTGGCAATTAAGAATCACTATTTATCCACCATCTGGAAACATTCATGTGTCTAAAGGCTGATGTTACCCTTTAATTACCTAATGCATGTTATGTAAGTCCACTTGCAGTTTAAGCCTTGACAGTTGGCTTCTCTGTTTGCAAGGCAAGTGCCTGACTTCAGCTTTGATTGCTGTGGCATTGCTTCAAAGAGGCAATCACTTCAAAGATGGCTATCTCTGATAAACACATTGCCAGCCCTGAGTAGATAAAGAGCCAGGCTATTCACCAACTCCCCCACAACTCTAGTCTCTCTGTCAGACTTCTTTGCTTTAGAAATCTTGGTTAATTTTGATAATTGAGCATTCAGGCCATTTGTGTTTTTCTCTTCCCATGATGTAAAATCCCACCTTTATGTTTTAAATTGACCACTAAAGAGTGATGTGTTCCTGCAGTTGTAGGACTGCTGAGGACTGGCGTTGGCTGGGAGGGGAATGATGATGCATTCTTTTGTAGTTATCAGAAGAGTATGGATTTAGCAGAAAGTTTCCTCATTTCCAGCTTTTCTGTGGGGTAGTCCAATTAAAAAAAAATGATTCAAAAGCAAGCAAGAACTATGAGAACTTAGAAAACCATTGAGGACAACTTGTGAATTTTTATTATGATAAGCAATGTTCTGGTAGAGAGGAACATCTGCCAAAATAGCTTCTCAATTTAAGTTGAATTATCTGGTTAAACTTTTACTTCATCATTTGTTGGTAGTTACAAAATAGTCATGGGGATGTAAAGTACAGGATAGGGAATACAGACAATAATATTATAATAACTACTTATGGTACCAGGTAGGTACTAGACTAATTAGGGGGATCATTTCATAAATTGTATAAAAGTCTAACCACTATGCCGTACACCTGAAACTAATATAAAATAATATTGACATCAACTGTAATTAAGAAACCAAAAATAAAGGTTAAAAAAAGTGGGAAAGTATAATCAGAATCAAAACACGGACGCATTAAAACAAATACAACAGATGGGAAACATGAAATAACTAGAAAAGTGGGAAGAATGGAGGGTTGGGTGGCTCCAGTTTCTTGGAGGGATTGACTAATTTGCAATTAATATCATTTTGCATGTGGTTTTCACATGAGAACTGTAGTGTTGACTCATCTGATAATGATCATTTAGTCTAACTAAAGATTTATGAATCTTGATCTATCATTATACTGATGGAATTGAAGCTCAAATACACTGATTGAATTGAAATACACCTGAGTATATCATTAGTGGTTTATTTTGTTTATAAGCAAGTAAGTTAATCCTTTCAAATTCATGGGCATGCTTCCTGGAGCTCTTTTTAATATGTATTACTTAAGGATATTTTATAAGAAAGTGTGGTTTACCTTGAACAGGACATTAAGCGAATCCTAGATACACGTGGCATATTTGGAGGAGATAAGCGGCAACTTGGCCTCTTGGGTGATGACGTGCTTAATAGCTCTTGAGACCACATCAGCTATAAAAGCTACTTAGGAATTTATTCCCCGCCTTCCCCCAGACAATTCACTTGTTCTGGGAGCATTTAGAGAGACCACCTCTGGTAATTGCTTCAAACGACCAAAAGTTATGGTCAGAACTATTTTTAGAGTCTTTCTGGTTGCCTGCACGTACAAACACCCTTAAGGGCACTTAATGAATAACCTTTTACTGATGTACCACCCTCTCATTACCACCTGGGCTTCCAAGCAAAAGACATAAAAGGTGAGAATTATTTCCTTGGTGGTTCAGCCCAGCCCTTCAATAGCAGTGGCACTTTGTAGATGGCATCTATCCGTGGGAGGAAAATTATACCTTAGGTCATTTTAAGCAGAGCAGATCATAAAATGAAACATTATAAAATCTTTGGGTTTTATAATAGTACCATGTCATAAATTCTCCCTGTGAGAGAGTGCCGGGGCCTGCTTTACATTTGTAACGTACACAGTGGAACAATGCACTAAGAATATCCTAATTCAGAAATTATTCTTCCTACATTATTAAAGAAATCACTTAAATGGTTGCACACATGGATTTTGGATCTAACTGTGGGCATCTTATAGAGAAAACATAGCACACACATACACACAGACAAATATGTCAATAAGATGCAGCCTATTTAAAAATAAAAACAAAACAAAAGTGGATTTCCTGGTTTAGAGAATCCAAATCATCAATCTGTCTTAAGTGAGGAAATAAGAAAACTTGTTCTGGCTTCACAATAAATGTTCTCTCCTTCCTTCCCTCCTACCTGCATTCCTTCCTTCCTTCCCTCCTACCTGCATTTCCTTCCTTCCTTCCTTCCTTTCCTTCCTTCCTTCCTTCCTTCCTTCCTTCCTTCCTCCCTCCCTCCCTCGCTCCCTCCCTCCTTCTCTCCCTTCCACCCCCCCCCCCTCTTGATATGGCATGCATTGAGACAGAATGAAATCAACGGGCCCTAAGAGGTAAATCTATGGCAATTTACATCAGTTTTACAAAGTAGCTTTGACTTCCATAAGATGTAAAATTGAAGTTCTGAAATAATTTATCAACATATCGAGGGCTAGCTGATATATACATTGATATATACAAGTATTGTGTGTAATACTTTGTGCAATGGTCAGGAAATTTGAAACATACTCCTCAAAATACACAATTAACACTCTTTTAGTTATGGTAAATAACAGAGGTTAATTAAAGATTACTGAGAAATATTTACTATCTCAGGAATCTAAGTTATAGAGAAACAGAAAGTTAGAATCAATGCTAATATTTGCATACCTGTTCATCAACTTGTATTAGATTTCTGTTGTTTATGTCTCTGAAAATTACTATTAATTCTATAAGATTTTTCAAAAATTACCTCATAAAGTTTACTCTTGTTTCCCCATACTGATTAGTTCTTCTTTTTTATTTGTTCTCAAAACACATTGTGGAATAATTTGTTGACATGCTTTTCTCTTCCACTAAACTGTTAGTAACTTAAAATAGAGAATAAACTTAAAGTATTTTTATCTTTGTACATCTGGTACATTATGTTGTCCTTCAATAATATCTAAATGAATACATTAATTCCCATCAGTTCAAGCATATTAACTCAAATATATTCAAACCAGAATATAGCAGTTTCATAATATTCATCTTAAGTGCTTAAAATAAGAGATAACCAAACAGATGTGCTGCCATGGTTTTCCTCTTCAATGATCACCTGTCTCTCTTTCAAATCTCTCCCCATAATCAAAAAAACAATGTGCTCTCCTCTCTCTTTTGGGAAAATCATTCTTTTTATCAGTAGTGTAAGCTTCAAGTTCTCTTGTCATTTTCAAGTATGAATGTGTTATACATACCTCTAGATATCCGAATGGATCACCAGAAAGAACTTAGTGAAGTAGAGCGGCCCTGAGTGCATCCAGAATCCTTGGAAAATGTTTCTTGCAGTGTATTAAACATTTCGACGTAAACATTTTGATTAAAATGCATTTAAAGTTCATAGGCCTATGCGAGAGGTTTAGTAATTTACTGAAGATTTAGAATGATGGGTAGAGGTATTTAGATATTTGTTGATTGTTCAGTCAGTGCACAGAAAGGTTCTTCGTAGTGTTCAGGAACAATCTCTCTGTGCTCAGACCCAGGAGCCATCTCTTCCTGTTCTTTCCTTTCGAATTTGTCATAGCTGGCTAATTTCATCTCTCCCATCAGGAGAATAGGGAAACAATACTGTTATTACTCACAATGTCATACTATTCAGCACCTGTTGTATTGAAACAATATGGATCTCCTTGCTACCACAGTTCCCTAATACCATTTATCTTATATTCATTACAATCAATCTACTTACATCATTACTCAAATGCTGCACCATTCATCATATTGCCCAAAGAACTGGCTTCCAATGACTTTCTCAGGCGATGTTACTACGCTGTTTTGAAGATGATCAAAAAATGCACGTTCCAGAGTGTTCAGGAAATTGTGAATGATCATTTATCTGATCATTAAATTTAGTATATAGAATTCTATAGAATAAAGGTAGAATAACACATCTTCTAACCATTAAATCTTGAGGCAGCGATTAATATTAAAAGGTGATGTTTTTTCATATATCACCACCAGTGGGAGGTATAGGTAAGAGGTCTGCAGGTAGAGTGAGAAAAGTGGTCCCATTAACTTATGAATGTCCTTCCCTTGTCTGGAATGGCTTAAGAATTCTCTAGAACTCAAAATTACCACATAAATTGGAGACAATTAGAGACATTGATAAAAGTCTTCATTGCTATGTGGAATACTGGTCTGTAAAGTCATTGGAAGAAATAGAAGTGACAATCCTCAGAAAACTAATTAATACATGATATAAAGCCTGCTGAGGGATGGTTGTCACTGTTGGGTGTGAGGATACACAGTATTGAATAAGGATGGCCATGACCTCTTCTACTGTCCTCAGATACTATAGTACTAAGATGTCATTAATTCTTGAAATATATGGGCAATAACCAATACATGTGTCCATATAAAGTTCAAGCCCAAGGTTCTGTGGTGGTAGTTCAGAGCTCTGAACACCTTCTGTGATGAGAGCGATAGCTACCCCAGATCAACAGTCTAATCTCATGTGAATACTATTAAAGCAATACTTAACTAATCAAAAAGAGAAATTCACACATGTGCCTGCCATCCTGGAATCTGGACCTGGTAGACTGGCCAGACAAGCTTTGAGATTACCCCAGAGTTGCAAATCCTGGTGCTCCTCTGGTCATCTTAATGACTCCAGTTTGGGTCAGGGGAGAGGGTCACAGAAACCCCATAAGATAGAAATGTAAACTGAGGCCTTTGTGGGTCCCAGTCTGGGTTCAGGGTGCTCCACCCAGTCTGGGCATGGATTTCATGAGGTGTCACCAACCTAGCTTTTCAGAGACATGGGGGCAGGATGTAGAATGTTTTGAAGAAGGCATTTCAAAGATTAGGAATCACCTGAAGAATGGGGTTCAGTTTGCTAGAATCTAAGGACGTATTGTTTTCAAATTCTATATCACCTCCAATTTCTTCCCGATTCAACATCTGTCCCCATGCTTTTATATTTCTGCAATCCCTTTTCTATTGCACACCATGTAAAACTCTTTCTCTGCACCTCCAGACCCCCTACCCACATCCTCACCCATACCCTTTCTATCTTACATGTTATTTCTAGAGATTCTGCCTCCTGCTTATGACTTTTCTCTGTTCATCAGTCTAAAGAAAGCTAAGAAAAAAAAAAAACATATTTCATATCTGCCTGCACCTAATTTGTTGGTCAGAGAGACAAAGAGCCAGACAATGAGAAAAAGGCAATTGAACTGGGTCTATTCAGACTAATTATAGAAAAAAATAAATAAAGGATCTTTGCAAGACTTTTCTCTCTTTTTGTTCGTGCATGTGTGTGTTTGTTAAAAGAGATAAGGCATGAAAAATGAATGACATACAGAATAAGAATTATGGAATGTGGATATTTAAAACACTATAGAAATAACTTGTTAGAATGTGTATGCCCAGGAGCTATTTCTCTTGAAAATGAAGAAAAATAATAATTACTCTTATTTAAAAATATATTTAGATTTCAAAAATTCTAAGCATTTACATGAAAATATACATTTTTGAATCTGAAAATATATAAAAACAGGAAGATATAAATCATCTAATATTATAGATAAATAAGTAGGAAACAAGATAGTATACATTCCCCCCAAAAGGCTGAACAACAGAAGAACAAGATAGCTGATAATCAGGGGAAAGCTAGAGTAGAACTGCTCACTCTAATTTAAAATATTAGAATTCCAATTTAAAATTAGATTTAGAGATATCAAGCCATCAGAGATTGAAGGGAACAGCCTTGATTTGATCCAGTTTCCTGCATTGAGATAGCTGACTAATGGCCACTGCAATCAGAATTAATTAACATCAATTTGTTTTTAATAAAAAGCTTCTGAAGCCCATTTTGATAATGAATGCTGTCTGGAGAAAAATCAAACAGTGCTTTCTGATATATGTGGAGCCACAGCTGTACATATTTGACCCCTATTTTACACAGTTGCGCCTCATTGATTTCTTCTGTTAAACTACTGGGCAATGGTGGGAGCGCTCATATATCTTCCACAGAGACTCAGTCTATGAACTGTAACCCTACAGCACGGACAGTGTTTCCACACCTCCAATGCTGGCTGCCCGTCCTGGTGACATATAACCCAGTGCTGTCCTTAACAACAAATAACCTCAAAAGTGACCACGGAATCAGTCTTTGTGGATACAAACGAATATGAAAGACTGAGACAAACCGATGCATAACTGAGTTTCAGGTTAGTTGGTTTCAGATTTAAATCCACGTTACAAAAGGAATGTAGGCTTATTACAAAAGGAACTCCTGTATTTCAACAGAATTCAAAATAAGACAGGGAACAATAAATGACACTCAAATGTATGTCACCATGAATATGGAGTAAGAAAGGCTCTTCCATTAAAGGAGAAGCTTTTTTATGAGTGTCTCCATTGAAATTTTCCCAAACTTTAGAAATAGTAGTTTACCTATTTATGTAAATAAAGCAAACAAAGAGAGTTATTTTGCTTATTTGTTTTGGTTTGGGGCCTTTTGGTGTTTTTCTACATATTTTTTAATGGAATTTGTTGCCAACATATGTAAATATGAAAATCCAATTCTCTATTTCTATTAAAAATGGAGAGATCTGTGAACACTTGACCTTTATTAGCATGTGGCCACTGCCCATATGTATCTGTACCAATTTTTCTCTTTAAATGGTGCTTTCACTCCACAATTTTCCATAATTAGTCTTAGATACTCTTTGAGGTTCTATGCCCAGCATTTAGTTTGAGATCTCGCTCTCTATGTGAAAGAATTGTACTTATTAAAATGGATGGTAAAAATATGGAAGAATTTGTTTTCTTAGCTCCTTTGTGTGCATGCTTTAATTTTTTTTCTACAGTGAATATAAACTATTTAATAAAATAAAGAACACATTGCTAAAAGCATTAAGCTTTCAATAAGTGGAAGAATTTATTTTTTATGTAATGATTCTAGTTGTTTCCTCAGTATAACTGTTCAATCCCACAGATTAATCTTTCTAAATTATAGCTTTCAAAAAATAACTTTCCTACAAAAAAAAAATATTTCAGTGCTTTCTAAGTTACCTTTGTAATATTCTCTCTTATTGTTCCCAAATATAACATACTGAACATAGCTGGTAATTTCATGTCTCTATACCTTGACTTTGACAGTATCCCTGGGTAATCTCAAGATATATATCCCACTTGCTGTTTAACTATGCAGATCCTACTAAATAAGGTCCAACTGATTAAGATTAAAACACCTTTGAGATAAACTTTCTTCACTATATTAATCTACCAATATATATTGCTATCTCCCTCCTATGAACACACATATCACTTAATACCTACAACAATCATTTAATTCAATATATGTGTAATGTTTTACTTAATATATGAAATTTTCATGAGTATGCAATTTATTGACAGAATGAAATTGTAAATGCTGTGAGAGCAGAATCTGTGACTTTACATCTTAGTTACAAAAAACAAGGGAGGAGAGTATTTCTAGAAAAAAAGAAAAGAGGTCAAAATAACATGTTACAATTAAGTCAAGTACAAAAAATGCTGAAAAATATATAGTGGTTTTGAGACAGAACATCACTTGTAAAATTCTTAATCTTTTAGCAGGAAATGAAACGGGACATCTCTTGCAGAGTTCTTCTTTTTAGTAAACCTAGTTAAGTTTTCTTCCCTCCTTTCTTTGGAAAAAAGCCCCTCTCCATCAAATTCTGATAATTGCCCAAAACTGGTGACTCAGATCCTCTGGCTATTGATAAGGGTCATCCACCCATTGTTACCAGAAATGGTGTTAGGTCAGACAGGGCCCTTAGAGTCTGAGACGAGAAGGGACTTTAAGAAACGTATTACCCAAGCCCTTTTCCCCTTTACTCATTTAATAGGCAAATCAATAATAGAAATTAATAGATATGTGATTTAAATAAGTTTGTATCTTCTTTTCCTTGCCTAGGGGCTGAGGTAGCACTTTAGTAGGAAACCCAAGACCCCACCCTGACTGAGGCGGAAAGAGAAACAGCTCCATGAAACCCCTGTAGGCAGGACTACGGCCATTTTCAGCAGGAAGCAGATACGGAAGCAGAGACATTCCAACCCTCAACATCCCTACCAATAATAAGGGGGTTCATGGCTCTTAGAAAAGAGTTAGGCAGTAAAGTTAGGGGTTTCTGGTCTGCCTGCAAAGACACTGAGGTCATCCTATCCTAGAAGGGGTCTGCCCTAATCCACCCACAATTAAATAAACGAGAAGGCATTTTTTAACTCATACGAAGAAACCAGTAGGCAGAGAATTAGGTACCAGTTTAAGCCAGTCTCTCTCACCTGCATAATGAAGAGCCCAACAACCTTCAACTGCCTGAGCCTCATTATACCATCATTATAATATGATATATATGCCCAGAAGTTCATTAATATCATTATAACAGACAAAATCATGGGAACAACCATGCACAGAAAGCAAAATGATGAATCATTGAGTTCTGTCACTGAGTCCTGTCAATCTTAGTTGTCAATCAAGGAAGCCCACTCAAAGTAACCACCCACAGCAAAAAGGGATAAATACCCCGAAGTCTTTGTTACCAGACCTTTTCAGTCATGTTTCTCTTGCTCAGGCCTGCTTCTATGTCTGGAGGTGTACTTTCCCTTCTAATAAAACTTTTCTTTTCTACTCTATTTCAGTGTCTTGCTCAATTCTTTGTTCGAGACATCAAGAACCTGGACAACGTGCCAGGAGAGGATCCTGTTCTCCGGTAACAGTTTGGGCAGTTAATGGTGATTTTAGCAAGAACAATACCAGATGGACTCTGAGATCCATATAAGATTTGACCATTAAATATTGTGGTTGATATCAAAAGAGCCACATCCTTGATGTCCAAATGAGTACATTTTACTCGAAATAGTCACTTTAGATTTGCACATATTGATTTTAAAGATACTACCACTGTCTTTTATTTAACTACTCCTTTTCACCTTGCTCTAAAAATAAAGGCTTTACCATAAAAATTAACCAAACAATCAAGCAAACAAAGCCTGTGTTTTAAGGTTAATTCCAAAAAATTATACTGTAGTCCCTCCTTACCAATGGGGGATACATTTCAAGACTTCTAGTGGATGCCCGAAACCAAGAATAGTACCAACCTACTTATACTGCTTTTTCCTATACTTATGTACACTTTATGACTTCTCTTTGGCATATCTGATTTGCCGGCATCACTTTGGGGCTATTATTAAGTAAAATAATGGTTTCTTGAATATAAGCACTGCGATTATTGTGACAGTCTGATAATGAAGAGGCTATCAAGTGATTGACAGGTAGCATATACAATGTGGATACACTGAACAAAGGGATGATTCACATCTCAGGTGAAAGAGTGTAAGATTTAATCATGTTATTCAGAATGGTGTTCAGTTTAAAACTTATAATTGTTTATTTTTGTGATTTTCCATTTAATATATTCAGACTGTGATTAACCAAGAGAAATCGAAACTGTCAAATATGAAACCATGGGTAAGGAGAGACTACTGAACCTATCAGTCAGGGACCCAGTAGGAAACCAACAGCATACTCAAAGTGGGTGATTAAAGAGTGTAATTAAGAGATCACTTACAGTGTTTTGAAAAGAGCTTAGGGAAAATATAAGAGAGAGTGCAGAGAACCATCTCTTTTTTGTGGCAACTACAGTAGTGAGCAATTGGCAACCCGGAGCTAAGATGGAGAAAGTTCAAGGTTAACGAAAGTGTCATCGAATGGATAAGGCTAACTACAAGATGCTTTGGTCTTCAGTAGAAGGACTTAGTAAACCTTTTTCCTTCACCGTCTAATCTCTGACTGGTGCCTCCCATTGGCACAGCATGACTGGAAACTAGAGTACAAGGAAGGCAGTTAATGCACTGTGCATGGGTCCCTTCCTGGGACACAGAGCAGGGTGGAGAGTGGAAGGGAATCTGGAGAGGCAAATGAAAACTTTCCAAATATTATAAAAATTCAAGAGTCTGATTTCTAGCAATTGAATTACTTTTAAAGCCTAGCCTGATTCATAAAAATGGTAACACTCAAATACTCAAATACTCTTCTTTAGCATAAGAATTATTTTGAGCTGGTTATTTAAAAAAGAAAGAGAAACAAAGCAGGTCAAGGGAGAAGCTCTGAAACCAAGCAGAAGTTACCCTTTTGTAAGAGACTTTTATATTAATAAGGGAAATCTCATTTGTAAAGGTGTCTCCCTATCTGTACCAAAAAGATGATGACTTTTAATCTCTAAAAATGCTTGTGGATGGAGAAGGCAAGGATTAAATCTGCATAACAGCCTTACCTTTGTTTACTGTGCTTCGCCTGATAACTTGTAACTAACTCCTTCCACCCCTAAGGTCTTTTAACTTTAGCTGGAGATGGCATTTAAGGTTGTGGCTTGGCCACTCCAGGGAGTTAATCTCTATTTATCATTTGATTAAATTTGTGTTCATTTTTCTCCTGTTAGTCTGTTTATTACTATTATTGTTATTATTGTCATTTTTGTTGATTATTATTATTATTATTATTGTTATTATTATTAAGGGGTATCAGCCAAGAACCTAGGAAGGTAGAGGGAAAATTATTTTTCATTCCTTACACATTTAATATTCTAAAGTTTAAAATGCATACAGGCATCATATCTATAAAGACTAAACTCGTGAGACAAAAGCCAAACCCATCAACCTCCAGAATTTCAGAAAGAATGTTTCAGATCAATTGTCTAAATAGGGTTATAAATGACTTTATTTTAAGCCAATAATTAACTGGTTCACTGCTGCCCTGGCAAACATAAAGTCCATACTCTTGCTAGAATCACCAGAAGGGGAGTCCCAGATGTTTTTCTCCTAGTCATACACCAAGAATCCACCTGCTAATGACATGAGAATGGAGAGAAACCCCAAGAATTGATGTCGTCTTCTCAGGCATTCACAGAAAAGCAGGCCTCTGCTCTCCTAGCTATTTGGTAAACGGTGAGAACATGCAATGTGTTCGTTGGCAGAGCCTACACAATTTAAGGATGATCTTTGTTAAATTGAAAACAAGAAACAAGAAAATAATTTTATCCATCATTATTTCATCACTTATAGGCTAAGAAATGTGTAACTATGGTCTGACTTTGCTAAACCCATATGAAAGAAATGCTCCTTTCCTATGTTTTGAATGACCCTAATTAACTCTCTTAAAAACAGGAAAACATTTATTTTTGGATAGAATATTTCACTGTCAGTAAGATAGGATAGGTTTAAATGGGAAAGGACTAAAAAGTCTGATCTAATCAATACATGATAAATGATACATTGGACTGGAATAGAAAAATTAAAATGTGTCTCATCAGTTTTGTGATTTTGTAATTATGTTTTTGTTTTATTATTATATTTTTTTTGTCAGGACACTTTTTAACCTTGAACTCAGTCCCTGAATAAAACAGATGAAAACTATATATTAAATATAGAATGAATGATACAATTTAAAACCCTTTCCTATAAATTTTGTAGTAATGCTTTGGGCTTTAAAACAAGCCTTCTGGGATATAAATTAAAAATAGCTTTTAGCAATTTATATTCCCAATGCATCCTTCATTCCATTATTTCCCACTTTCTATCCCCAGTTTGCCACTCCGTGTTTTTATTTCAAGGACATTTTTGTAGCACTAATGGAGCTCAGCTCTCATGTTATTAAAACACTGCTTGGCTTTACTTTTCACATTGTAGCCTCTCCTAGCTATTGCTGTCACTCATTAGAGCCCCAATGTGCTGCATGAGGCAACACTATGTAAACAAGGTGCAGAGGGTCAAACGCTCTGTCACCAATAAGGAAAGCAGAACAGAAAATCAAAGAGCCATACTGCCGGGAATATATATGTCATAAAGTTTAGATTTGTGTGGGGCTTAAATGGACTTGTTTAATGTTCAGATCCTCTGAGATTTCACTTGCTGCATTTGCCAGCAAGAATACCGCTCATTCCCACACACCTCCTTCTCTAAAGATTCCCCTTGTTTTCCAAGCAACTAATAATGCAGGCCCAGTAATGTGCAGCCAATAAATCACCAAGTACGTCTGTATTCTACTATGTATCAAAGTCTCTTAATATGCCAACAAAGTTCTCCAAGGTCAGGAAAACAGTTTATCAACCTTTTATATACCTTATAGCAGCAATAAATTTATTCTAGAGTGGGACCGATGAATTTTGAATTCAGATGCTCTGTGAGAAAACTCTTTGGCTTAAGATAATCTGTGTACCCCAGAGTTTGAGTTTGAGACACAGGTATTGTTCTCTATACCACAATTTTATTGTCAATTGGCCCTAGTTAATGCAGAGTTTTTCTGCAATATATGTTGTTTATTAAGTAAAACTTCCATTATAAATAAAACTTCATTTCTGATTATGTGGTATATTAAACTTTTAGTTAAAAACATGAGATTCATATTTTTTCTCAAATTGAGTTTTTCTCTATTTGCTTTTTCTTCTAATGAAAGAAATCACATTACAACATTAGAAAATTGTTATATAGTCAGCTATTTTTTGATTAGATGATATTAATGTTTTATCTATTTTACAGATTAGATGATGTCAATTCTCAGGCACCCTCAAAAAAATTCATATGATGAGAAAAACATTCTCAGATCTACATTTGGAGCAAATATAAAACAGTACTAATGAAGAAGGAATGGAAGTAGAAACTTCTTACACATTTAGTCAACTTCAAAAATTATGCATTATCATACCTGAGACAGGAGCCCAGGTTATTTGGGGACTGATGGACCAGAAATTGAATTTTACTTTTTTCATTCATTTTACATTCACACACATGAACGAACACACACACACACACACACACACACACACACACAACTACATACCCCCATACCTCTCCTTAGCATATTACTCCTAAATATTTATGCCACTATCTTCTCTGAATTTTTATAAAAATAGAATTTTTAATTCTATTTTTCTGACTTTTGTATTTTTTATTCACCTCTTGGCACTAAAATTTTTGATGCCAAGATTAACCCCTCTATACACAACTAGTTTGTTTCTTATCAGATGTACTTCTAGACAACATGTGATTTCTGCTCCAATATGACTACGTGAGTTTGACCTTAGGATATTATTTTTCTATGAGCTTTCTGAGATTCTTTCTCTTTTCCTTTCTTCATAGTTTGAATCCTCTGGCAGAATTATATAGAAATAAAGATCAGAAAAAATATATAATTATTTTCAATCATACCCTGTCTCCCTGTCTATGGAATATTATTATTTCTTAAGTTGTTGGGTCTCTTTCTCATTCATACTTGAGAAACTAAAAGTGAACAAAAAGCATTTCTAATTGTTTTATAATACAGATTACAATTGATCTATAATACAGTCAAGTACAAAACATAAATATATTCAATAAATTAGTATAATAGAAACCCACTTGTATAACCACTAGTCCATTCTTAAAATAGAATATTACCAGCGCACCAGAATCTCCTTTTATGCCACCCTTCCATTCATTACACTTATCTTCTCCAAAGAGAGAAGCTGCCCTTAACATCACTTCAATTCTGGCCTCTGCCTGAACTTCATATACGTGGAATACTAGAGTATGTGTTCTTATCTATGTGTGTTCTTCAGTCAATATTTTTTGTGATAATCATCCATGTTATGTAACAATACTTTATTCAGTTTCATTGCATTATCACATCTCATTGAATGAACACTTATTGAATGATTACAATTTGGATAAATATTTGAGTTGTTCCCAACTTCTGCTGGTTAGAGATAATGCTGCTAGGAATATTTTTGCATATGTCTCTTCCTGCACTATGCACACATTTCTGTTATATATGTACACAGAGTAATGGAATTGTTAGCTAGTAAGTGATACATATACTCAACTTAGAAGTCAAATAATTTTCTAAACTTATAACAATTTATGTTGCTATTGTTCCATATCTTTAAGGGCATTTATCTTTTTAACTTTATCTGTTTGGGTGGATCTGTGGTGGTATCTCATAGGCTTTCAGTCTTCATTGCCCTGATGATAGTAAGGTGAACATTTGTTCATATGTGCATTTGCTGTTTGGGTGTACAATACAGTTTATTGCCAATTCAAGTCTATTATCAAATTTTCCTTTTCCTGTCTTTAAAAACTCATATGTAGTTTTTTAAAAATAGCTTGCGGATTTGGATATGTGTTTCGACTATCTTCTCTTACTCTGTGACTTGCCGTTTCACTCTCTTTGTGACATGTTTTGTTTACTAGAATGTCTTGATTTTAATGTACTCCAATTTGAGAATCATTTCCTCCATGATCAGTATAGGTTTTCTCTTCTTTAGATCATCAATTTCTATGCTATGGGAATGAAGATAATATCTTTGTTATTATATATTAGCTCCTGGTTGTCTCGCAAACCTTTGTGATTTTTCAATCTGTCATCTTTGTTCTTAGTGGTTTCCAGTATTCGAGGCTGTGCCAAGATCCATCAGTATTCGAAAGGGGAAAATCGCAGTCTAGACCTAGATATAGACTGATTAGAAGCCAAACCTTGAAGCATCAGCTAAAAAAGTAAGCAGTTAAGTCTCTTTCAGGGAGAAACTGGGAGATGAGCATTTTAATTTCTCTCTGCACTCACTGAACACTGGTATATAGCCATGGGGACAGGAGTATTCCTGTGCCCATTTAAAAAGTGCTACTTTTTTGCTATAGTCCTGTGGAATTTTCAAATGCAAACCCTGCTAGCTAGCATAGCTAAGTGATTTGGGAGCCCATTTCTCACGTGGCAGCCAAAGAAGCTGGATGCCAGAAGTGTATACAAGCTTCTTCTAAGGAGATATTGGTTACTTGGTTTTAATGTTGTAGCAAGCAGAGGGAGAATGCAAAAATAATGTCCACTGCCTTCCCTAGTCTCTGGGAGAGGATCACACCAGCCCCTATATGTGTGGTAAATTAGAAGCCTATGAAGTTAGACCCCTTTCAGGGAAAGATTGGGAGATGGGCTTTTTTTTTTTTTTTTTTTTTTTTTTTGCCTGCTTTCTCTGTGCTGAGCCCTGGGAGAATAGCCTCCGTGAGTGCTTCCATAACCATTAAGAAGTGCTTTGTTTTCTATACCTTGTGGGTCTAGAGGACACAAGCCTATTAGCATTCAGACTAGGTGTTTGGGGGCCATCCTTTGGGTGAGAGTCTTAAAATTTGACAAACAAGATGTGCAATACAAAATTTTTACTTCTCAGGGAGAAGCTGGGAGTTGAAGGTTCTTTCCTGATTGCATGGTGTTGTGTCTGAAGTGGGGTTTGTGGCAAGAGTGTCTCAGCCTTTCCTGCCCGTTTAGGTATGGGCATTTTCTCATTCAACCAATGTATAGGAGTTGCTCAGCTAGTTTCTGGACTTCTCTCAGAGGAAATTACTCTGTGTGTAGCTGTACATTTACTGCATCCATGGGAAGGGGGAAGTTCAGGAGTCCCCTATGCTGTTGTCTTGGGCAGCCATTCAGGATATCATTAGACTGTGTAAATCATTCTTATGTTTTGAAAATGTGGGTTTCCTATGTATTTGAAAATGCAGGCTCTATTTGTTGAGCATGATATTGTCTCTCAAATATATATATATATTTGCACACACACACACACACACATACACACACACACTATACCACACACACATGTGTGTGTATCTCAATTAGGTCATCATTGCTGAATATTTTGCTTAAATTTATATGTATAATTTCTGATTTCTGTAATTGTTGTTGCTTTTTCTATTAAAAAAATCTCAAGTAAACAATTTAACACTATACCTAAAGGAACTAGGGGAAAAAAGATCACAACCCAAAGTAAAGATAACAAAGAAAATAGTTAACATCAGAGCAAAAATAAGCAAAATAGAATTTAAAAAAATAGAAAAGACCAATAAAACTAAGAAGTAGCTATTTAAAAAGATAAAATAGACAAACCTTTAGCCAAACTCATCGAGAAAAAAATAGAGAAAGCTCAAATAAGTAAAATCATAAAAGAAAGGCATTACAACTGCACCACAAAAACACAAAGAATCATTTAAAAATACTATCAACAGTTAGACATTAACAAATTAAATAATCTAAAACAATAGATAAATTTCTAGAAGTATGTAACCTTCTAAGACTGAACCAGAAAGAAATGGAACATCTAAACAGAGCAATTAATTACAAGCAATGAAATTGAAGCAGTAATCAAAAAACTCCCAACAGATAGAGGTCCAGGACCAGATGATTTACAGGTGAATTCTACCAAATATTCAAAGAATTATCTTGATCTTCTTAAACCATTTCAAAAAATTGAAGAGGAATGAACATTTTCCAAATCATTTTATGAAAACAGAATTACCCTGATATCAAAACCAGAAGAAAAAAAATTATAAAAAATGGAAATTACAGGCCAATAGTCTTGATGAATATATATGCAAAAATTTCAAAAAATATTAACAAATTTGATTCAACAATACACTAAAAGAATTATACACACTACTAACCTGGATTCATCCAGGAATGCAAGGATGGTTCAACATCCATAAATCTATTAATGCAATACATTGCATTAATTTCCTTGGTTGCAAAGAAAGAATAAAAACATATAATCATCTAAACATATGATAATCTCAATAGGCTCAGAAAAAGCATTTGTCGAAATTCTACATCCTTTTATGATAAAAATCTCAGCCAAGTAGGTATAGAAGAAACATTTCTCAACACAAAAGGGCATATATGACAAACCCACAGCTAATATCATACTCATTGATGAAAAGCTGAAAACCTTTTCTCTAAGATCAGAATGAGACAAGACTGCTCACTGTCACAACTTATATTCAACATAGTATTGGAAGTACTAGTCACAGTAACCAAACCATAAAAAATAAATAAAGGAATATAAATTGGAAAGGAAAAAGTAAAATTCTAATTATTTGCAGATGACATGATACTATATAGAGAAAACTTTAAAGACTCCACAAAAAACTATTAGAACTAATAAATGACTTTAGTAAAATTGCAGTATACAAAACCAATATACAGAAATATGTTGTGTTTCTATACACCAATAAGTAGCAATCAAAAGAAATTAGGAAAACAAATCCCATTTATAATTGCATTAAAAAGTATAAAATACCTAGGAATAAGTTTAACTAAGGAATTAAATGAAGTATTCTCTGAAAACTATAAGACACTGAAGAAAGAAATTGAACAAGATACAAACAAATGGAAGGACATATCTTGCTCATGAATTGGAAGAATTCATTTGTTAAAATGTCCTTACTACCTAATCTATTGATTTAATGTAATCCTATTAAAATATCAATGACATTCTTCTCAGAATTAGAAAACTAATTCTAAAAGACCCTGGATAGTCAAGGAAATCTTGAGTAGAAAGTAGCGCACTCCCTGATGTTAAATTATACTATAAAACTATAATAATCAAAATAATATGATACTAGTATAAAAACAGATATATAGTTCATGGAATAGAATAGAGAACCCAGAAATAAATCCTTCTTTATAATTAATTTATGACAAACAAGGCAAGGATATACAATCTCTTTCATAAGTGTGTTGGCAAAACTAGACAGATAAATGCAAAAAAAATTTAAATTAGATAACTCTTTTAGACTATATACAAAAATAAATTCAAGATGGATTAAAGACTTAAATGTGAGTTCTGAAATCATAAAATTCCTAGAGAAAACATAGGCAATAAACTAACATCGCTCTTAGCAATGTAGTTTGGATATATCTCTTTAAACAAGGGAAATAAAAGAAAAAATAAACAAATGGGACTATATTAAATAAATTTAAAAAAAATTTACATAGAAAGTTTTACACAGTGAAGGAAACCATCAGTGAAACAAAGGGACGACCTACAGAATGAAAGAAGATATTTGCAAATGACACATCTGACAAAGGGTTAATATCCAAAAACATATGAAGAACTCATATGATGTAACAGCAAAAAATAAACAATCTGACTGAAAAATGCGCAAAGAGCTTGAATATACATTTCCCCCAAGAGATGGCCAACAGACATATGAAAAAATGTTCAGGATCACTAATCATCAGGGAAATGCAAATGAAAACGTAATGAGATATCACCTCACACCTGTCATAATGCTGTCATCATTAAATCGACAAATAAGTGCTGGTGAGGATGTGGAGAAAAGAGCAACTGATGGTGGGGTTGTAAATTAGTGCACCATTATGGAAAACAGTGCGGAGGTTCTTCAAAAACTCAAAAATAAAACCACCATATGATCCAGCAATTCCACTTTTGGGTATTTATACAAAGAAAATCAAAACAGTAATTTGAAGATATGTGCATCCCTATGTTCATTGCAGCACTATTAATGATTTCTAAGACACGGAAGCAAGCTATATATCCATACAAAATGAACGAATAAATAAGATGTGGCCTATATCTATATAACTATATTTATCTACCTATAAATATTATTCAGCAATCAAAAAAATCAAATCTTGCCATTTGTGACAACATGGGTGGACTTAAAGAGTATTATGCTAAGTGAGATAAATCAGAGGAAGATAAATATTGTATAATCTCACTTATACATGGAACCTGAAAAAAAAATTAAATGAATAAACAAGACAATATGAAAACGTACCCATAGATACAGAGAACAAGCTGATCATTGTCAAAGGAGAGGAGGGCGGGAGATGGAAATAAAAAAAATAGCATAAAAATAACTAAACAAAGAAAGTAATAATAGAATTGCCCAGGGCTCATGAATCTCTAGAAAAAAAAATACAATATTTCCATTTCCCTTATTTTTTGATTGAAAATGTTTCAAAAAACTCTTAAAAGTAATTATACATGTATGTATATATATATTCAAAAATCAAAATAAAAACAGAAAAGCTTAGAAAACATACTTATAAAGCCAGTTGACAAAAATAAAGATAAGTATATCAGAAATAAAAATGAATGTAATCGAAACGTATCTCTCTGGCCTAAAAAAAAAAAAAAAAGAGAGAGAGATATACAATCTTTAAACATTGTGCCTCAAAGCAATGCTCAAAAATGTTACTTTGTAAAGATGGCTGACTCTCCACCAAACTGATTTTTTTCTTACTGCGAATATAGCTAGTGTATACTTCCCAGCCTTCCTTGTAGTTAGATTTGATGATGACCCTGTGTTTTTGCCAATAGAATGAGAGTAGAAATGCCACCTGCCCCTTCAATGTCTGGTGCATGAAACCCTCACAAGGATGAAAGATGTACTTTTTCCTCTTCAGCCAGCTGGATATCAGTGTCAAAGGGAAACATGGCAGCCATGTGGTGAAGTGATGAGGCAGCAAAATGGAAGGTTTGAATTCATTAATCACCACTATGAGAGGAGCCGCCCATCAATTAATACAATTAATATTAAGCATGAATTAGAAGGAGAGTTTACCTGGCAAATGCTAGCAAATAAAACAAAACAAATCTAATGTCAATAATTATTTTATATAAAAAGCATTAAATAGAAAAAAAATTCCATGAGTTACTTCATATTCATAATGTGTAAGTTCACATAGCAGTCATGAATCTCTATTCACTAAGTTAAAAAAAAAATTGGCCAATTTGGCCCAAAACAACTTGAAACACAATTTCCAAAATCCAAAAATAAAAACTCCACAAAACTAAATTATTACAGGACAATTTAACAACTCAATCAGACTTTTACCAGTAAAGTAGCATTAATTAAAAATAATAGATAATAAACAGAAAAGAAAATCTCATTAAAACTATAAACATACAGATTATATTTATTGATGATCATCTAATGCAAAGTGAAACAACATCAGGAAGTAAACAAAATATGTATTAATTTAAAATATCTTTCTATATAATTATCAATCAAAGATGAAATTAAGCTTATAACTACAAATCATTTAGAAAACTTAAAAATGGTTTTATTAAATTTAGTAACCATTATTGATTAAAATCCAAGAGAATTTTCAATAAAAGCATTTTTCTTTTGCAAAATAATAGAAGGCATCTCTATTCAATAAGTGTGCATAATGTTAAAATGTGAAACAATTGACACATTTATAAATGTGAAGTAGATAATTGTGATTTTCATTTTCCTTTAACATTTCTCTGCATTTTCATTTTAGTATCTATAACATATAAACAAAAATAAGAAATAATTTATTAGAAATAAAGAGAAAAATTATCGTTATGTCTGCTAATACGTTGACTCACTTAGATAACATAAAAGAATTTATGAAATAAGCTTAAAATTAATGAGAGAAGGATGAAGTTTCTAAAACAGAGAAGAATGAGTAGCTTTGCTATATTGTCGAAATGTCATAACATTTCTTTTCCTATTAGCAACACAACAAATGAGAATTAATAAAAAACGTAGGATTTATGTAGAAAATGACAAGATTTACAGGAAATTCAAAAGAAGATTATAATAAGTTCACACTGATAACTTTTTTCCTGGCTGAAAAATTAAATGTATTTTCCCCCACTTTACGTTTATTTTTAATTTTAGAGAAATTGCCATCAAATATATTTTGAGATTTGGGAAAGGGTGTATTGATCTTAGTTAAAATTATTAAGAAATGAGGAAAGTATTGTTCTTAACATTCCATAGTGCTTCAACATGAAATATATTATACCTTTTATGGGTAACAAAATAGATAGGAGACCAGAAAGAACTGTAGACTGCTGCTTTTTTGTGTGTGTGCGAGATGACATACCAAAAAATTACAAGCATTATGATTAGACTTCGATATTGGTTCAGATGATTTGATCCTTACTTTTGTTATAGCTTCATCAGGCTTCAAATTCTAAGATCTTTTCCTTTTTATTATTATGTTCATATTATTATAATAGTAGGCCGGAAAATAAAGCAATGGATAGCATCTTTGCTATTGCATAGTTGCCATATAAAAACCACAAACTATTCACACCAGAGCTGAGGTGTGTGGTATAATGGGGATTTAGGTCCAAGGTAAAGCTGCAAAATGAAAGTATATCAGTGTCAAAATCCTAGTACTGTGTCAACTAAACCATTAACACAAGACAATATTCGCTATTCTGATAAGACACTGCATTGTGTCCTGAAAACTGACATGGGAAATACTTTTCAAAATAAGGGCACAGAGACAAAACAAAACAAAACAAAACAAAACAAAAAATACCACACACTATTACGGGAGACGTGTGTGGCAGTCTTGGACTTCGTAGTTTCAATTTACCCACTGACCTAACATCATAGAGCAAAGAGTAAGACATTAACAAAATGAAATGGCTCATTAAGCACTCACACAGTCCCCTGGCAGTGTTAAAATCTTGTCCTTTACTGTGTCACTGCCAAGTGTTCTTCCCTTATCAGCAAGGAGGGCCTTATCAGCAAGGGGGCCACAGAGAATGGGCCCAGTGGAAAGGAGTGTATAGACAGACAGTCCTGTGCCATTAACTTTAGCCAACTGAATCAGTCCATCATGTAAATGTGGCCCTATCTAAACAGTAAAATTCATAACAGGATATATTTCTTCTTTATCTAGAGAGATAAAGTGAAAAAAAAAAAAAAAAGGCCTAAGAAGCAAACACCTTAAACCTTGGTACATCAATGCTCTTTTTCTTTTTCTTTTTTAACAAATAAAGTAAAATAAATAAATAAATAAATGATAAATACATAACAGGTTGAAACTAAGAAAGATTCAATTAGGCCTTTGAGGGCTATCAAAAAAAGAAGAATGATAAATTTTCTCTAATCACTCAATTTTATAAAGGGAGGAATCTCATTAGTTAAAAAACATAAGAACGCATTTATAGGAGAAGGATAAGATTAATAAAATGTGATCGAAGAAATATAACTTTCTTGAAAGTTAGATTTGCTGGACCCACAATTTAGATGGTCTGTATGGAATGAAAATCTTGTTTTCTGCAGAAAAAAAAAAAAAAGATGTTTCCAAAAAATGTGTAAGAATAAGGATAATTAATGAAATTGCATTTTCAAAAATGACGTTTTGCATTTTACATTCTTAAAATAATCTTGTGAAATTCTCAGGCTATTTATTACATGTTATAATATCCAGATTTTAACACCATAATAAGATCAAAAATGTGTATATTTCACTGTATACCAGGCACTTACTTATATGCCTTAGAAATATTCAGAGGAAACTAAGGCAGAGAGAGATAAGCAACTTGTTCAAAATTAAGCAATTTTAAGTAATTCTGCAGAATTCAAATCAAATCTTTATTCTGATCTACGACTTTAAAGATCAGTAATTGTTTTATGTAAAGGGTGGGAGAGTAACTAGTTTAAGTTGTAGGTCATCAAGTTCTTCGTTGCAGCATGAAGCAAGAATAGGCATAGCATATAGAGCAAAGGGCCATGTTCTGTGTTCCTGCAAAACTTTATTTACAAACATAGGGGTAAGTCAGATGAACTGCTGTGCAAGGACGCCCTTGCTACTTAGTGAAATTTCCTCAGACTGAGATGACAAACATCGTGTTGTTAATTCTCATGTGAACGTATTTTAGTCTAAGTATTATTAGAAACTACTGATCTCAGACTTCCTTTTTAATTTCTATACTGTTGAGAGGCTGTCTGTATGTTTTGCTGAGACACAGGCAGCTGCAAGCCCTTAAATGTAGAACTGAATTTATTTCTCTTGGAATCTTTATCCTCTTTGATATCCAGCACCAATTCTCATGCACACACCAAGCCAGATCAACCAATTCAACCCTGAAGTGACAATCATAGCGCTCAGCTTCCCTTCATATACTTCTTATTGTCTTCTCTTTATTATTATTTTCCCATTAAAAAACAGAACAGAATAAAACAACAATATCATCCTCATTGTAATTATATATAATCTTTAAAACCTCACTTTAATCTGTAACAATATGATAACTTAAAAATAAAAGTGGTAACTTCTTGTTTAGGAGCAGTTTTCCCTGGCATCACTGTCAAAACAAGTAATCACTCCAGTATCACTAGATTTATCTCAGTTATTTACAAAATCTTTACATATGCAGCAAATCTCAAAAATTTCCTGATATAGCCTGCCATTTTGATGGTAAATATTTTCCGTGAGATCTAAAAAGGGACTCAGCATTCCCGTGATTATGACAGGAACATCAGGTTTAGTTGTATATTTTTAACAGGCCTTTGCCAGGCAGCAGAACAAGAGCTGTGGAATTAATGTACTTTGTGTTCGCAACGTGTGGGTAGCAGAAGGACCGAAACCTCAACTATTCCTTAATAGAGTCTTCAGCAGATCGAGAAATCAGCCATTACCCAGAGTAACATAATCAGAGCCACTTAGCAAGACCAGAATTTCTGGATTTATAAAATGCTAAGTTTCTTTTCATTTCTAGAAAGGAGGTACAGCTTATTGCAAAAGAAGTTTTATTTTTTAAGACCATGGTGTTCGTTATGGGAATTTCTATCTTATACACTATTTTTAAATAAAACTCATTTTGTGTTATACCAAGGAGTTTTTTAAAGAACTTTGCTATGTATATCCAGGACTTTTTGGTCTAGTGGCATCTAAGTGATCTATGCATGCTATCAGTGAAGGCTGAGAGAACTCTCCTGAACGAAAATTATTAAAAATAAAAGACACATTTGTCTTTGTGAATTTTAGAAATTATTTTTAAAATCACCACCTCATTCAAAAAAATAATATAATTAAAGCACAATCATGACAATTATTATAGTAATATTAATAAAACCTAACACATCACCATCTACCTTTGCAATAGAACATTGCCAAGGTACTTATAGCCAGCCTTCTGATTACCTTTTTCTGAATGTGCCCCTGTCTCTCCCCCGCCAGAAGCAACCGCTAAACCGATATCTTCTTATTACTCTCTTGCATCTCTTTATAGTAGTGGTTGTTGGGTGTACATTGAAATGACTTGAGTAGCTTTGCAAAACACCGGTGCTTGGGCTCCACCCTCAGAGTCCCCGATTTTGTTGGTCTAGAGTGCAGCCTTCAAATTCTGTGGCTAACTGATAAATTAATATTATTTTCCACATAATCCTTAGTTCATGAGCACTTCTGTAAGGGATATACAGCATTGTAAGATCCTCTGACGTGACTCACTTTAGATTCTGTTATTAAAAAAATAATGCTGAGGCCATGATGCATTCAGTCCCAATCTTTTCTCCTCTTTCAAATAAGGCTTAATAGCAAATCTGGATTCTTATTTATACTCTTTACTTCCCTTTTCTCTTCCAAAATACTTACTCTTTCTGGTTACTTAGTTGTTATCAGTATTGAAAATGGAGCCTTTTGAAATGAAAAAGTTGATTGGGAGAAGATTGCATGTGGAGGAAATAGCAGCAAATGAGTTTGTCCAGTAGGAGCAGATCAATTTACACAGGACCTTGTAAGCCACACTTAAAGGACTGAATGGAGTCAGTAAGCAGGTGACAATCAGTGCCCTCCAGCCAAAGACCACCTGTAATGCACCTGCAGTTGACAAGCTAGGTATATTGTTGCAGTGGGGATGGGGAGACACTTACCATAGGGAACCATGGTCATCTCAGTAAGAGATGTTAGAAAAAACCTATAGCAGGATTTGTCTTCCATTAGGAAATTTTGAGGGTTTATGGAAGTAGACGTTCACTGTTGATTAGGTACTGTCAGAAAGGTAGGCAATTCTGTGACTGAGTATCTCAATAATCCTTATTATAAGAAAAGCAGACTAGAGCAAGGATGATGCTGTCATTGGTAAGGAAGAGGCAGTCACTCATTTTAGCTGGGACAGAGATTGTGTGGTTTTTGTGCCTTGCATAATGACCTTGCTTTATATTACTTTATGATGGTCTCAGAGTGACCTTATCTGATGTTCACACTCTCTGAGATTGTTTATGTCCAAGTGGGAAACATATAGCCTCATCGTGAGCATCAGATTAGTCACTGGATGTTAAGATCATTTGTTTGCTTGTTTTGTTTGTTTCAGAGTTTTATCTCTAAAGTGATCAAATTAATGATTTAATTTATAGAAATACAGAGAATGGTTTGGACTAAAAGGTAAAAAAAAAAAGAGACATCAGGAAAAAGATTATTTTAACAGAGATTAAAATCATAGAGGGACAGAGCTATAGAGCTTTGTAACATTATATAGACTATAATTTCAGGGTTTTCTTGAGAGACAATTGATGTTTTAATGTGATGTAGTAACAAGGTCATTCATTAATTTATTCATAGTATTCAATAAAGTTTTCATTAAATACTGGCAATGTCAAGAATTTATATATTCCAAAGAATTAAAATAGAAAGCTGACCTTTTGAAATTGGGTTATTAAATATTTCTCATTTGACCATGTTTCACACTCCAGCTAAGTGTCTTAAATAAAACATGGTTTATGCGTATATTTATCTGTAGAATGGTAAATGAAATGTTCACTTAAAGTACTAGCAATTCAGTAGCATGGAGATATTTTAGAAATTCATTGTAAGAACCTAAGACATTTGAAAATAGGAGAAAGGCCATTCGGTTTAATAGAGCTGCTTTTCAGCAGAGATATTCAATGTATTTTTCACATGGCAAATTAAATAACTGTTATACTGGGCTATTTTGATACTATCTCACTATTGTAAAATAAAGTAAAAAAAGTCTGAATGTATTGTCTAGGTTAAAATAGTCAAACTTTACATTTTATGCTTAAAAAAATTTGGAAACTTGATTGCCACAGTTCATTTATCACAGATTTTAAGAGAAAAGTACCAACTCCAACACTTTTAATATTTTTATGTCATGGAACTATTTAAATAAGTCAGATTCTGTGCATTGGATAAAACATTAAATTTAATATGCAGAAAAAGTTTCTTAAGTGTGAGAGTATAAGGTGAGTAAAGATCAATGAAGCCTGAATGAGAAACCCATAAATTCTATTACATGTTGGCTAAAAACAGAATTTTTAGTTTTATATAGCAATGGGGAAACACCTTCAGCTCAAACTAAGAGTTTGTTCTTTTTATCTCATCAAGTCTAAATTTCTGGCATGTATTAATGTAAACTATTTGGTGTAATATGTGTGTGTGTGTGTGTGTGTAAATACATATATTTATATTTTGTATTATATATAGTATTATATGTATATATTTATACTCACACTCACCAACAATGCTAAATTCTAGCTAGATCTTTGCACAATTTATCAAATAGAGATCTACAATGTTAAGATGGGTTCTAAAAGTAGAAAATTCATCTGGGACCTATAAAAGAAACTTGTTTTTGGTAATTTTTTTTTTTTTTTTTTTTTTTTTTTTTTTTTTGCCAAATTGAGCAGCTAAAGTGGTCAGTCAGTAAATTGTAATCTAACACAAAGGATAATAAAAATCAATTTCTTCCTTATGTTCTTCTAATTTCCCTCTGATATTTTGTTTCTCTTAAACACTGTCTCTCTCTGCTTTTCTCCTGTTTTTTTTTTTTCTGTTACTTTATCTCTCAGTCTCTCTTTCTCTTTAAATAATTTCAAATTTTCTATTACTTGTCTCTAATTTATGCCTATCTCTGTGTGTGACTCTCCCCAACTCCCATCTCTCTCTCCCCTCATCTTTCTCCCTGGGAAAATATTCCATTCACCCTTTGAGGTATTCCATGTCCTCAGCTAAGACATCTCATTTAAGATGTTGTAGATTATCCTTGGTTATTTTACACTGTAGACAAAAGAAACTTCCCAGTTGTAGTAGGAAAATGGCAGTTACTCAGTTAGAATATTTCCAGACATCTCCCTCCGTATAGTAAAGAAAAGAAAACCATCCAGGCCTCAGACCTACGATATGACTAGAAAATGAAATACTGAAAAATTTAGTTTACATGCAAGTGGTGAAATGCACATCTCAAATTCATAGCATCAGCTCTGAAAACCGCGGCAAAACAAAATAGCAAGCAGAAATGGAGTGGAGAAGAGGAGGCATAGCCCCCATGAGCAGTGGAGAAATGCAGATAAAAATAACTCCTAGAGAGAAAGCAAAGGGGGAAATATTGAGGTCATATCTGAAACCTGGAAGAATCAAAAAGAACGTGAAGAGGGTTTGTAAGAGACCAGAGGTTTCAGTCTGCTTCAGGAGAAGTTCATGGAAGGGTAAAACGCACATGAAAGATTAAAAGAAAACTATCTCAACAGTGAAAATTGATTCAGACAATAGAAGTTAAAACCACTGGGTTAAAAGGGTAGTTACACATTCTCAAAATATTTCCCCATAGGTTAAATTTAATAAAAAGGAAAAAGTGCCTTTATAGTGTTGCAGTTTGGTGGACACCACATTAACCAATCAATAGCTTCCTGACTAATAGTGGGAAAAAATGAGGGTGAATTGGTGCTCTGCGAAGGACAAAATGTCACTTTTGGTATTCATGCCAAAATACTAGACCTGAATCTAATCCTGATAAAATAATCAAATGAACAAAAATTGAGGTATATTTTCCAAAACATTTTTTTGGCCTGTTTTCTTAAAAATATCAAGTCAGGAAAAAGAAACTGTTCCAAATAGAAGAAGGCTTAAGAGACATAAAAAATAAATGCAATTTATGGCCTTGGATTGGATTCTAAATCAGAAAAGGGAAAAAAAACCTATAAATTATTCATGAGGATATTTGCAAAAATTTGAATATGGATTATATTAAGCTATATTATTAAATTTGTTGAATTTAATAATTGTATTGGTTTCAATAAATCTGACCTAACACAAAGTAAAAAGAACAATAATATATTGCTTTTATATGCTCTTTTAATTTCCCTCCTTGTTCTGATTTTAGAGATGAAGGAATGTGATACTTACCAGTTACTTCAGTTGGCTCACAAAAATAATAATAATATTAACAATTTTTAGTATGGGTGAAGGGTATATGAATCTTCAATATGTTATTCTTATAAGATTTTTGAATTAATGTTTTTAAAAATTAAAGGTTAAAAAAGAGAATGTACAAGATTGCTCACATATTAATATGTGTGTTAATTGTACCTAATGCAATTTGAAAAAGAGTTAAATATCTACTTATAAATAGACCTCTACATTTTTGTATATATCTGATTTATGTTTATATGAGTAAGAGCTTTAGCATTGCTTACATCTAGAGGTGGAATGGGTAGATAAAGGATAGTAAATTGATACATGATAGATGATGATAGATGATGATAGATAGAAAGACAATAAACAGAAAATGTTGTATAGCACTGTTATATTGATTGCACTAAGAATGTATCACTTCTTAACTTGAAAAGCATTTAACAAAATTTTTACATTTAGGAATAAATTAAAAATCTAACAATCCAATAACAATTAAAATTATATTTGGAAGCAGTTTACCTAAATGACAAAAATGAAATAATGAGAATAATACAGAAATATTTCTTCCAGGATGCAAAGGGAAATTTTATTTAAAAATGAAAATGATCAAAGAAACACTGAGAATAAAATGTGGCCTGTTATGTTGCTAAAGAAAGGACACAATTGAATAAAATACAAACTAATGAAATATGACATGAGAACTTTCTTGAGGTAAATACAAATCTGAATGTATTGATTTAAAAGGTTTATTACATTCTGGAGTAAATCAATAGAAAGAAATACATATAGACATATCTTGGAACTCTTATTCCTAACCTAAGTTATTCAATCTTGCCCTTATAGAAAACAAAAATTATCACTAAAGACCTATTAGTATAAATGGATTTTTTTTTCATATTTTGACTGGTTTTCACATATTCAATGGAGGAGGAATAATCCTTACCACAAACCTTCTGAATATACTCCACTGAAAATCCTCAAAAATAAATTCTATCTCAACTATCCTGCCTTAGAATATATTTCATAAGAATAATTCTTAGAATCAGAAAATTTGCTTTTGTATGTAATATACATATTATGTAGTTTCACTCAGGCATGTTCTTACTGTCCTATCTTTGGTAAAGAAATGATAATGTGATCATATATTTGAAGACTTCTAGTTCCAGGTTTTTAATCTTTCATTATTTATCTCTTTCTCCAAAACTTTATACAATGTTGAGGTATTCTGAGACAAATAAATAAATGACTCATCATATCTACCAATATCAATAATAAAATATTTACAAAAAAACCTTGTTCATCATTGCTAAGACACTTTGTTTTAAATGTCAACTTTCTTTACGCCCAAATAAAAAAAAATGAAAAATAAAACATTTGTTTCAAATTTTGAGGCTAAAGGATCCCTTAGCCTCTAATTATAGTTTAGAAATGGAGACTGCCCTAAAAACATAGAAATGAGAATATCCACTAACTTTTTATAAAACCAAGAATTTGTTCAGTAAAAAAAAAAAAAAAATAATCATTTTTTATTCCTCTATGACTTTCTGTTTTAGATTCTTATCAGATATGAATGTTACTTCATTTCTGTTCAATATGCAGCAGTTTCCAAAGATTGAATGAGAGTGGACAGTAAGAATTATGCAGCTGAAAAGAACAATTGAGACACCATTTCATTTACTCCCCTCACTAGATTTATTTTACCCACATCTCCTCTAGAGCTTTCCTAAGGGCCTTTGGCAGAATACAAAACTCTTAGGAGAGACATAGTACTTTTCTAAATCTCCACCATGGTATTCACAAACAATTTTCATATGCGAGCATAGACTATTTACCATCTGTTGTTTTCAGTTCTCAAGTTAATATTTAATTACCACCACAACTTAAGTTTGTATTTTTCAGTTCTTCTCTATGCCTTCTGTTTTACACAGAGTCCTAGTATCTTAAGATGAAAACACAGGCTAACTAAGAGAAACCACCAAATAACATAACTGTTTTCTTAAATAGTAGGTTTTAAAAAATTGCTTTACTCAGATACAATTGATACACAATAAACTGTACATATATAAAGCGTAAAATCTGAGACATTTTTATGTCTGCGTGCATCTGGGAAAGCATCACCATAATCAAGGTAAGGAACACATTTATCATCCTGAAAAGTTTTTTTTAATGCCTCATTACAATCCCTGTCTCCATAACTTCCCTGTCTTACTCCACTCCTGGGCAACTGCTTTGGTTGTGCCACTACAGATCAAGTTGCATTGTAAGGTCTTACATGAATGCAACCATCTACTATGCACTCTTTTCACACAACTGAATTATTTTCAGAATCACACACATCATCACATTTGTTAACATTTTATTTCTTTGTATTGTTGGGATGGTATTCTATTGTCTGAACATACACAACATTTTAATCTGTTTCTTAATGCAATTAGGTTTTTTTTTTTTTTTCCCCTGGTTGGCTGTTACAAATAGGACTGCTAGGAACATGTGTATAGGTCTTTGTATATTAATGCCAATAATCTTCAGTTTATGATGAGATTATGTCCCCATATACTCATTATAAGTTGAAACACAAATGGAAATACATTTGAAACACCTAACCTAGCCTACCTTAGATGTGCTCAGAAAACTTACATTAGCTTATAGTCAATCAGTTACTTGAATTTCATCTCAGGAGTAATTGCCTTCCTCTTTTCACAAAAGCAGGAAACACAGATGGATGCTTTGTAAACATGAAAAAATGCAAAAATACAAAATGCAATATACAAAATACACTGGCAAGTGTCTATTCAGAACTTTTTCACATTTGTAGAAAATATTCGGTTGAATTCTGAGAACTCTTTATATATTGTGGCTTTAAATTCTATGGCAGCTATATGATTTTCAGACATTTTATTTCAGTGTGTGGCTTGTCTTTTTCTTCTTTTAACTGAGTGTATTAAGTTTTTAATCTTGAGTAAAAACTTTAATCTTGATGAAGTTTAGTTTGTCATATTTTCTTTCTTTTGTGGTTCATGATATTGATGTTGTATATGAGATCTTGGCTGTGTTCATTCATTTCTGAAAATTATTTTGCTTCATTGATTAATTCATGTATGCTGATGTTAGTAACACAGTCTTGATAACTATGTTTTTTAACTTATTCTTAAAATCATAAATTGTTATATTTCAAACTTAGTTTCCCTTTTTCAAAGTTATTTTGGATATTACAGCTTTTTACATTTCTATGTGATTTTTAAAAGCAGCTTGTCATTTTCAACAAAAAATCCTTCTGAGCTTTTGATATGTATCGTGTCGAGTCTATAGGTAAATTTGGGGAGAACTGACATCTTAATAGTCCTGAGTCTTTTGACACTTGAACATGGTCTATCTTTTCATTTATTTAGTCATTCTACTCTCAGGAATGCCTTGTAATAGTCAGTGTTATGTATCTTGCACATAGTTTGTCACTTTGTTGGGGGAGACCCCTTTAAAAATGGTTTTGGTTGACTATCAGTTATCCTTCAGTGTTTTTTTTTTTCTTTGAAACTTAAACACAATAAAACTTAATTTAATTTAAAGCATGTTTATAAAATATGAAATCGCATCCACCTATTTATTTTTTCAATATGCACATGAGATTGTCAATCAATCTCAACAACAGGTATATCCCAGGAGTGAAAATATATGTTATTTACTTATTTTTATGTATTCGATTTTTAAAAACTTTTTTGTATTTTTTGCAATATTTTTAGGGTTAGAACATATTTTTTTACAATAACACTATGTATACTAAATGTGAAGGAAAGAGTAAAATGGCTGAAACACATTTCAAAGAGAAGTTATAACATCTCTAGGGAGATTTGATAGAGCAAAGGAGAGAGCTCAGGTAATCACAAAACATGAGGCAACTTAGCTCCGGGCCTCCCTCTTGGAGGCACAACCTCGCTTCAGGAAACAAGTGAGCACTGAGAATAGTCACAGTCTTTCAAAGAATAGAATTTTTAAAATAATTATAATAACCCTACACTTTGTCCATATAAAAAAGTACAGCTATCACAACAAATAATCCAGACCAAAGGTTTAGGACCAACTTAGAACAATTTTAACATTTAATAATTAGAGAAGAAGCAGCCAGCGAGGTATGGGAAAAAGTGGAATTTTGCCCTTCTCGAAGGCAAACATGAAATTTCAAAAAGCAGATAGCGAATAACATATGCAATGTGGCTGGCTGGGCCTTTTCCTTTCCTAATGAATGGAAATTTGGATAAACATAATAAACAGACAGAAACAGTAATACAGTAAAATTTCCAAGTGTGAGAGACAATACAGAGATGGAATATTGAGTGATATTTGATAATAAATGGCTCTCAGGATATCTGTTCCACATATAGGCTTAAAACTGAGTGCTCACATTGAAATGTCTGTCCATGCAGGTGCAAGAGATGATACATCTTGCCAATGCAAATCATAAGCTAAAACTTAGCTTTCTAACTAAAATTAACATCCACAAAGGACTACTTAACTTGTTAAATGTCTTAGAAAACACAACATCCACTAGCCCAGGGAAGCAAAAAGTAAACTAAAAATCTATGTGAGGTCGTGGGTAGATGAGGAGCAAGACTGATCCTAGCCCATTATAATCTTTGTACAAATGAGAAAAAACGTGTCCCTTTCTCTAAGTGAATGCCTTCCTACACCAGGGCATGTGGCTTGCTTGGTTAGTAGCCTGAGACTGAATTTCTGCCACCAGTATCCCCTCGGCTGGGTTCTCTTGTCCAGACACCAAATGATATTATCAAATATCACTCTCTAAAAGAGAGTCACCATGAGAAATCAGAAGACCAGCCAAACTTATCCTTGACAGTTAAGAAATATGAGCTGAGAATTCAAAATTAAAACTGGTATAGAACAGGTCTCATTTAGACAAAGACAAAATTGCTCTTTAGAGATGATTTTAGAATCTAGGTCATCTACTCTTGTAGAAAATAATATCACGGTCAGTAAACTCAGAGTAGAAAATTATAAATAACACAGGAAAAAGAATTAGAAGATGCAACATTTGAGAATATGTGTGCCCCAAATATTAGAGAATAGGACAAGCTGAAGAGATATAAAAGTAAGTGTGCCTGAAACTGTCAATGAGATAATGAGACTGAGCTTATGAGGCAAAGAAAGTATAATGAAGAAAAATGAAAGTGATGATGAACTATATAAAAACAAGTTATGCAGCCGTGGTTGAGGGGAGGTATGGTAAGTGGTTATATTAACACTGTTGAAAATAAGATGGGTGAACTGGAAGAGAAATCTAAAGAAATGGCCCAGAAAGAAGACATAGAGCTACAAAATATAAAAGAGAAGACAGGAGATAGAAAAAAATTCCAACATCTACCTAAAGTAATTTTTAGAAAGAGAAAATTAAAAAAAAAAGGACAATATAGTTTTTAAAAATAAAAACTGAAAAATGGTGCCAAAGGAAGATAACTTGGAATATCATACCTTTACTACCTAGACACGGGTAATAAAACCACAGAATATAAAGCTGAAGGGAAAAAAGTGACAAATTTGACTTAAATATAAATATAAATATATATATATATATATAAATGTTACTGGCAATTAGACTTTCAACAGACTTTTATCCATAATACTCAAGGCCAAATTAAAAAAAAATTATTATCTTCTAAGTATGAAATTAAAATTTTTTCAGTATATATTTCTACATAGAGCTAAAATATCATTTAAAGATGAAGGTGAAATAAAAATATATGCTGACATACAAAACTTCCTTATCTTTGAAAAAATTTATTTCCATCAGGTATTATTTGCTTTTTGCTTACTGTGTTTTCTTCCTCTTCTTTACATGTATATGCCTAGGTTCTGAGCCACTTTCCTTCCAGCTATATATCCTATGGTTGAGAGTCAGCCAGCTGTTTTTGGAGTATTGTTACAGCATTGTTTGGAGAAAGGAATGAATTTATTCACTATTCTTTTCAAACTTTAGTCTCATATACTTCTCAGCAAAGAGCCATCATTGACAATAAAACATTTTTCATCTCAGGTTCCCTATGCTGTGCTCCCTCTGTCCTCTCCCTGTTTCATTCTTCCACATCTCGAGTTTGTAGACTTGTGGCAGTAACTAAAAGAATTGCTAGTGAGTATGCTTACCCATCTTCTAGCTCCAACTTACCTGCTGGTCTGCAAAGCTGTGTGGGAGAAGGAGCTCTCCCAAATCAGCACATGTCTTGCCCATCCTAGATCTTATCACTCTAATCAAAGGTCATTAGAAGAACATTTAAAGGCTGAACATTTCTTTTAGCTAAATCTATATCCTTTCTAATATTGAGGAGTTCTGTGTCAGCTTCTTTTTTATCCCAATTTCCTGTGGGTAGATATTCTTCATGATCATGGAATTAAATATTGATAATTTCTTTTCTTTTCTTTGAATATAGAATTTTATTCTTTGTGTTTTATTCTTATTTCACTGTATTTAATGAGGCTTGAAGTGTGAGAGTGGATTAAATATATCTATCTTCTTCATTCAAAGTTGCTGTCTTAAATTTTGAGGAGTTTTTCATCTGATACATTTTTTGTAACCTAATTAATTTTCAAAGAGCAACATTATCTCATCCAGTGATTACTCCAAATTAAGTAACAGTTGAAAAAATTTTAATAGCTAGGGTTGTCCAATGCTTACTATGTGCCAGTCATTGAATTAACTGGTTTACCTACATTATCTCATTTAATCCTTAAAAAATTCTAATAGCATCATTACAGTCATTTCACATTTACAGATTGCCAAGCTGTGATTTCAATTTTATAGTGTTACTGCATAAATTATAATGTAACTTCAGTGCTGTTATCTTTTGCATGAGCCAAGGAAATATATCTATAATTACCATATGTTAGATAGACATTCTCAAATTTAAAAAGAAAATCAATTTAAATTGACTTTAATTAATATAAAGAAGACTTCTGGAGGTCTAAGATAGAGATATAGCAAAATCAAAACTAGCCAAACCCTCATCAACCCTGCATCCCCCTGTAGTTTTGTCCCTGCCTCCTTTAAATAACTCACTGTTAGTAAGAGTAGCTAACAAAATCAGAAGTGACTGAGTCTTCATTACTATTTCATCACTCTGGAGTTTAGAGAGGAACCATTTAGCACAAATCTGCTGTTTGCAAGGGTGGAGAATCATAGCATAAATCAGCTTCTTTAGGTGAGGGAGTGAAAAATTAAGAAAAGATTAAACTAAAAAAATACGACTATGAAAGGCAAGGATGTTAAATTCTTTCTTATTATAATAAAATCTTGTTAATTCAAAAGAATCTAGATTTTATAATAATTTGCAAGGACTCTATTAAAGCTTCCCTTTATTTTTAAATTATAGGAATTGCTAAGCAAATTAACATTTAAACAAGCTTGTAGCATTTCACAATGCTCAACTTAATAGAATAGTGTTTTCAAGTATTATAACATATGTTGTTTAGCATTTTATTTTATTTTATTATTAGTTTCAAGTACACAGTACATTGGTTAGACATTTACATAATTTATAAAACTACCTCCCCGATTATTCTATCACCCCTCTGGCTCTACACTTAGCCATTACATTACCGATGACTACATTCCCTACAATATTATGTTTTAAAGTAAAATAATGTTGAGCTAATTTTCTGGTCATGATAGCTGGTGTTACAGAACCTCCACTTCTCTCTACTTTGCTCTCTATTTGTTTAAATCACTCCCTACTTGTAATAGTGAAATAAACAATACTGTCTCCTTGGAAATACTTAATCCAAGGTTTTTTATTTACTCAGATAAATGTAATTACAAATATTTTGTATTCTACAATGAGATTAACATGCAACAATTTGTATCCCTCTGCAGATGAACAGCCCTCATATCATGAATATTTTATTTAATGATGAATTCTGCTTCAGTGCAGCATAGCATAGTCTGTTGCTGATGCCTTGAAGACTTTGATTAATATATATCAGGAACAGAGGTCTGGGTACAGGTGTTTCTGTAGGAATGGATAAGGCAAGCAAGAGGCAGGAGGATAATTTGTAACTTACACTTGGTAGTGTAAAATATATATTTCTAGAACCAATAACCCAGACAGGGACTTCTGTTTTGATATAACTCATTATAGATCACAACATTTGGACATGAGATACATTTGTGTCATATACAAACTAGTGTATCTTGGGTGAATAACTTGAGCAATTGAGTTTTTAGCTTTCTCATCTCATCTAATAAATAAGCATACAACTAAAAATTCATATTTAAATTTCTATAATTTTGCTAACTTGTCACTTCTTAAAAATGAAAATGTTGATATTTTAATTGGTAAATGAGAATAAATTAAAACAAAAACAAATAGAAAAGAAGATATCCTATCACATAATTCAAATTTTTATATTCAGAAAAGTTTGGGGCAACTGCTGATTTCTGAAATCTGTAGCCCGCCTGATAGTGCAACTTGTCTCCAATCTCCAGTTCATAAGCAAAATGCATGTTAGCTCATTCTACTTAGTTAGGTTTTTTCAAATCTGTCAAAGGACCACTTCATTACCAATGATTTGTGTCACTACTAAAATGCATTCATGCTTAGAATATTGCTATAATATATTGACAAAGGATTTTATTACTGCCAATGCGCTAATTGAAAGTGTTTATATCACAGTTAAGTAGAACAAAATTGAATAAATCCAGCATAGTTATCTGACCAATAAAATTTCCCACATATTGCTGGCCTTCAAATTTATGCAACTAAAACATAGCAGAAAGTTAGGAACTTATTTACATAACATAAAAAGAAAATGTTCAATGAATAATTTTGTAATCATTTATGATATTTATAAATGGAATATGTGAATACTATCGAGATTCAAATTCAGACAAAAATATAAAAAGTATATATTTTAAGTTTCTGAATTAAAGTATTTCTAATATTTTGGGTCAAGAAGAAGTATATATGCATTCATTCAAGAAATCTTAATTGAGCATATATAGTTTTAGAGGATGTGATACGCAAAATGAACAAAGTCATTCTCATGGAGCTGATGGTATAATGAGGAATACAATTACATAAACAAATAATTAAAATACAGTGACACAAGGGCTATGATAGGTAGGACTTTGGAAGCACTTAATCAGGTCTGGTAGGAGAAGAACACAAAAAAGCAATTAGTTAAGAGATCAAGAAAAAATTGACCTCTAAAGGGACACCGAAGGAGGAGTGGTAATTAAATAGTAACAGAGGAGGAAGAAGCAGAGAGGATGTGAAAAAAAAAAAAAAAAGAAAAAGAGAGAGAGAGAGAATGTGTAAAGGTGTAAGAAAGCTTGGTACAGTCACCGACCTGACACAGGGGAAGTGAATTTAGATTTTAATGGGTAAGAGCTCAGGTTGAAAGAGTTAGCTTGGGGAAGTAAGCCTGAACCACACTTACAAAAGTGAATATTCCTAAGGTTGCATTATTCGGATAAGGCAAGAGAAGAAGTAGAGCCATTATAGTAAGGAAGGTGAGTTCAAAATAACGTGAAAATCAAAATAAATGACTAATATTTCTCCCTGACTACATCCTAAAGGACCAAGAAAGCTTATAATAAAATAGAATCAGTACAAGCGATCCATTGAAATAAGGCCCAAAGAATAAGAAGAAAGACGAGGCTGGTTAAAAAATGGTTACACTCAAAAACAAAGATTAAGGGATGACTTGTAAAAAATTAGTGCATTGGAACATTTAAATTACCTTGTTTTCCTACCTAAGCTAAAAAGAGAACTATAACTTCATCGTTTAATGTAGAGATATAGAGACCACTGCCAAGTATTGAATATCAAGATATAATAGAAATATAGAGTAAAAATATTATATTTCTATATATTGTAGAAATGTAAAGGTGAACCAAACATATAGTGCTTCATGTCTGGACTGAAGCTGTGATGAACAGAGATGATTTTCCTATCCATTTATTATGTAATTTGATTATAGCAAATGCATAGTATTGTCATATTTCTGGAAATATTTCTAACAGGAGCTAGAATAGTTCATTAGTATAAACTAGCTGGAGAAGTTTGATATCATACTATTGATAGGTCATAGAAAAAAACTTGTATTTTTCCTAAGCTAATTTTTATTTTAATCATACGCAAGTAAATTGCCTCAAGGAATTATGAGTCTTCAATAAAAAAAATTCTGTTTGGGGTGGACCATTTAAGGGGAAAAAAAAAAAAGAGCTAAAGAGGAAGTCACCCTCATCAGCATGGTGAAAATTAATGCATACTAAATTATATTTCTGAGTTACTATTTTTAAATTGTTTATTACTTAGTTAAATAAACATTGTGATCTGAACTATGATTTAGATTACAAATATTAAGAGAACAAGAGTGTTGTCTCTGAATGTAGAGCCCTAATTGTCCAACAGAATTTAAGAGAGGCCCTGAAGTTCCAGTATATTTAATAAAATTGCTATTCCTCTCCCATATGCCCACCCCTGTATGACAATCTCTGCCAAAGAGCTCACTCACAATAAACATCTTGTAATTCAAATTGATAACCACTTTCCACTAAGTGACCATTAGGACTTATTCTTACATGCTTACATGCTTGTTTCGTCAGTGTTGAGCAGAAATCCAAGCCTCACTCAGACATTTATCCCATATACCTCTAATCATCTAGTCTATCTCTCTACCATCTCTACATGTGCTAACCTCTACTATTACTCTATTCTCAAACTTTTCTTTGAATATTTCCTTTTCTTTCCTCCCATCTATATATTCCACATTTGTGCATTAAATGAGCATGGCCCAGAGGTAAACTTCTCTCCTAAATGCATTATCCCATTATCTGAGATCACTACCTTAGTTATTCTCTTCTCACACCTTCACTACTCCCTTCTTTCCCACTCTCTGTTTATAATCTTGCTTCCTATTTCTCAGAGAAAATAGAAGCAATCAGATGAGAACTAAACTATCTTTCCATATTCAAATCTTAGCAACTATCTGCACATGTACATACGTATCCTTCCTTTCCTCTGTTACAATGAATGACTATGCCAAGAACAGTTCCTCCAATTGTGTATTTGATCCATTCATATCTCAGTTACACAAGGCTTTTGCTCCTGTATATATGTTATTCCTAATCATCATCAATATATTTCCTCTATTTTCCATTAGAATATAAGTATGTTATAAACACTTCCAACTTAAAAATAATTCTCATCTGAGTTGCCAAATTTTTGATCACTACTTCAATCTGTAGTTCTCATAGTAATAAATTATCTATAACATTTGCATCATCTGTTTCACTTTATGAAAGCCTCTCAGTTGAATTTTTAGACCTCACATTCTCCTAGCATTTGCTTGATGTGATGGTCACTTTTTCTTATATTCTCAGCTAGCTCCTCTTCTTTCAGACCTCTTTCAGGCACTGTAATTCCAAAGAACCTCAGCAGACAGTTCTTATGTCTCTCTTTGTTTTTATTCTCTCCTTAAGTGATATCAGTGAGTCTCATAGCTTTAAATATCATTGTATGCTAACTTCCCAATTTATATTTCCAGACCTGACAACTTTCTGGACCTCTAACTTGTATATCCAATTGCCTACTTAAAATATTCTCTTAGACATCTAATAATTATCTTAAATATCTAAAATGTTAACTCTTAGTTTAACTGCTGCCAAATCTGTTTCATCCTCAACATTCCTCTATCAAGTGGGTTGCCCAAGTCAGTTCTTCCTATCAGAAAAATCTTTCAACCATAACATTCAACATATCCTTAGCCAAGCTGCAAGCCATTATCATCTCACATCTGTACTGCTATCTTAGCATCTGATTTTCAGTTTTCAGAATCTATTCTCAATGTAACAGACATATTTTTAAAAAACATTATATTATAAAAATGTGAGAGACAAAAACATAGAATAATAAAAAAGAAACTGTATACTCTTCACTCACCTTAATTACAGGAAAAATTATATTTCGTCATATTCCTATGTTAAGAAAATAGAACATTAAAATTATGAGTATCTAACAATATATTATTCCTTTAATCCATTATCAACACAATAAAAACTGGTTTAATATACTTTGAAAAAATATTAGATATATGTGTATACCTATAATATTAATAGTATTATGCATGTTTTAAAGTTTTATATAAATTATATTATACTCTATATAATCTTTGGCAATTTGCACTTTTTTTGCTTAAAATATATTTTAGATATTGATCTATAGTGTTACTTATATTTTTTCTCATTTATTTTGTCTGCTGCATAATATTCTATGATGTGAATATACCATACCTTATTTGTTCATTCTCTTGTAGATATACATTGTTTTGCATATTTTCTTTGATATTTAAGAATGCTGCAACATTCATTCTTGTAAATGTCTTCTTGTCACATATGTAGAAGCTTTTAGACATTATCACATGTTCTAAAATATGGTTGTTCAGTCTTCACTCCCATAACATGAGACTTGTCTTTGCTTCAAATTGCACCCGAGTGTATTTTATACTACTACTACTACTACTGCTGCTGCTGCTGCTGCTGCTACTGCTACTACTACTACTACTACTACTACTACTACTACTACTACTACTACTTCTACTACTACTGAGCTTAAAATAGGTTAAAAGATAATGCTATTATACAGTTAAAATAGAAACTACGAGAAAGAAAAAGGGCAAATACTAAAAATACAAATGCGAAGGCAACACAAAGAATGAGCCCACCATAAAATCAAGATCAAAGAGAAAATTCTGAAAAGTTTCTGAAACTCTGATAAAATTGTGTGTGAATGGGGGAAATTTCAGTGCCAGGACAGGTGAGGAAAAAAGTCTTTCAGCAACAAGAGCAGAGGTGATAGATATTTTTTCCATTGCCTAGGCTGATGTTTTTAAATTTACAGTAACTTAATTAATAGTGAGGTTTAATTCACATTTTAATTAGCTTTGTTTGTCTTCTTTTTTAAACTGTTTTTTCATGTCTCTTGCCCATTCTTAAATCATGTGTTTAATTAATTCTTATTCAAAATTAATTCTTAATCAAAAGCTCCTTATAAGAACATTGACAGCTTTCTTTTATACATATCATGTTATTGTCCAAATTTTTGCTATATTTTTTCCTTTTTTAAACAAGCTTTATATTGGAAATGTTTTTGTAGTCGAATTGTCAGTCTTTATATTTTTTTCTCTAACATTATATTTAGAAAATCCTCATATACAAAAAATAAGACAAACATACTCATATATTTCTTCTAAGAGTTATATGCTTGCACATTTTCCATGAGTATTATTTATCTACACCAAAACCGAGCAACTTAAAGCAACAAACATTTATTATTTCACATTTTCTGTGAGTGAGGAATTCAGGCACAACTTAGCTTGGTTCTCTGGCTCTGAGTCTCCCTTGGTTGTAGTCCAAGTACTAGGCAGGGCTATAGTCATCTGAATCCTAACTTTGCTCATTTATACAGTTAGCACATTTTCTATTTAGCACCTACACTCAAATATACAAATTTGAACAAGCTAGTTTTAGGCTTTGATCCATGAAGCTCATTAAATTCTTCTGCTATAGATCTATTAATCTGATATTTTTGATCTGCTTTATTTATAGCCGGTACCATCATTTTTTTCCAAAATGCTCATGGCTATTTTAAAACATATACCTTACTATAGAAAATTTATCATGTGAATTCATAGCCCTTCAAGTCACTATAACTGGATTTTAAATGGAATTGAAGTTTAATTATTGCTTAACTGGTAGATAATTTATGTAATATGTACCATCAAGTAACACAGTATGTCTCCTCAATAAATCAGGTATCTTCTACTCATCTCTGTCAAATTTTGAAATATTTCATTTTAAATGTTTTATTTTACTTGTTCATAAAAATTATGTATGATTAAGGTGTACAACATGATATTTTAATATAAATTTACATAGTGAAATAATCAGTGCAACCAAGCTAATTAAGATCACTTATACACTGCAAATATCTGATGAATTTCTTTCTAATTATTTTCATATTTTTAATAGAGTTGACATTGTACACAATAGTTTTGTCATATTTATAACTATTTCAATCAATAAAAATAATTATGACTTATTAAAGTTATTTTAATCATCCTTCTTACTAAATTTTAATTTACTAATTCTAACAATTTTTCAAATAATATTCTGAAATCTCTAATCATATTAATTTCAATAAATGACTACATTGATACCCTATTTTCAATTATAAAACATTGTACGTTTTATTATATTTTATTATTGTACTGGCCAGAACACACAGAACAATATCAAGTAACAACACAGTATATTTGTTTTCTTTCTAATATTAACTTTATTATCTCTAGTTTATTATTATTACAAATGTTGTCCATTGGATCCTAGTAGATATTTAAAAATCTAGGAATGGTTATTAAATTTTTCAAATACATTTTCCATATTATAGAGATAATATTCTTATATTTTAGCCTAAAAACTTTAGGCACAATAAATTAATTTATTAGATTTCCAAATATTAAATAAGCTTCACATATTAATATATACTTTTAATGGTGTTATTATGTTAGAATAGTCCTAGTTTTTGTTAAAATTTTATCTTTTTTTCACATTTATTTTTAAGTGGATTAGCTCTTATTCACTTTCTACTATTCTGTGCTAATTTTGTTAACTTATGCTTGTTTAAAACAAGAATTTTTAAAAATTCATATTTTTACATGCTTTTGAACATTTAAAATATAACAGAAGTTAGGTGGTTCTTAAGCTTTTGAAAGAAAACTGGCATTGTTAGGAAGTGGTTTTTTGATATAATTTTCAAGACTTTTTTATTTGAGTCTTCAGATGTTCTAATTCACAAGCTAGTTTTATTAATTTGTATTTCACACAAAAATCATTTATTTTGTTCTAGATTTTTAAATATATTATCAGATAGGTTTGACAATTATCTCATATTTTAAAAATATTTCAAATATCTGAACTATCTTTATCTCCTGCTTTTCAATTGTTTTCTCCTTAAAAAAAAAAAAAACTTTTTTATTTCCAACCTAATCTCTTCACAATTTTCTTTTTTGTCTTGATTACATCTGTAAGGTAGATATGGATGATATCAGTTTCTTCAAAGACAATCTTAAAATATCTTTATTAGTAAGTACTTAAGCTTCTCTGTTTCCTAATTGATTAGTTTCTGTTATTTAGAAACTTAATTCTTACTTTTTTGCTTTTTGGGTTTTTTTTGGAACCATATTTCTAATTTCTTAAGTTAACTAGTCAATTTATTATTTTCTTTATACTTGCAAAACTATGGGAACATTTAAGGCATACCACATTTTCTGCCAAGTACAGTATCAGCTGAATACCATATATAAAATATAGTGTTTGTGCTATAATTATTTTCTAGCTAGAGTAAAATCACAACGTTTATTTCCTCTTTAACTCAGGATTTTAAAACATGTTCTTTATTTTCCAAGTTTAAATTTAAAAACATCATTGATTTCTAGTTTTATAGAATGTGACCACTGCAATTTCTACTTTTGAAATTTGTTGAGAACTTCTTTCTAGCCTTCAGAATAATACAATTTTGTAAATGTTCCACAGACATAGAGGAATGAAGAATATCTTCAGGTTATAGAATACAAATTTGAGTATATGATTATTAAATCTAAATAATATGATGTTATTTTGATCTAAATTGTCATTAAATATTTTTGTGTTGTGGCAGAGTTTTACATGCCAGAAAAATTTGACAGTGCATTTAAAGAGATTAAAAAATTGAAAGCAACAGAAAACAAACCAGCTTTAATAACTATAGCTTTATTATTATATTCAAGTAATATTCCATATTGACAAAATTAGATATAATAATTGTTAAGATTTATTGAGTGCTTACTTTGTAGTAAGTAGGGTTTCATGCGATTCATATGCATTTAATCCATGCATAACACACCTATGAGCTAAGCATATTATTAGTTCTGTTTTAAAGATGAAAAAAATGAGGCACAGAAGTTAAGCAGTTGTCTACAAATATTAAAATAGTGTAATGATATATCACTGTTTTCTGCTAAAATAGAATTATTTAATGAGAGATAAATGGAAAAATAAGATATGTTATTGTAATTTGTGAAAACTGGAAAATATGACTCATTCCCTCACCTTTTGATATACCAGACACTTATTGGGTACTTATTATGTGCTAGGCATTGTGTTAAGCACTAAAGATACAAAATTACTAAAAAAGCATCCTACCATCATAGACCATACTGAATTAAAAGAGGAACTGCTGCTTTAATTTACTCCAATTTAAAGGGTTTTTGAGAATGGGAATTGCAATTGAGAAGGCAGAATTGTAATAATATAATTTCCTCCTTCACCTGCATGCCTTTGTAAAAAAAAAAGAAAAAACTAAGTTCACCTCTTTGTCAGTGTCTCTATCTCTCCTCTCTCTCTTCTCCACACTTCCTTCTCACACACACACACACACACACACACACACACACACACACACCCAATACACCTTCCTGACTGTCTTTCAAGTAGTGATCAGTTGGGTCATGTGTAAACTTAACTAAGAAAATTTTATTAGTAGTAGTAGTAGTAATAGTAGGAGTAGTATATACAGTAGCCTCAGATAGCTAAAGGTAAATGGAAAGTTTGCATCTCCCTGCAACAACTTCATTATTGGGTGATATTTTACAAACTAACAATATTCTGCCAAACACACAAACAATTATTAGCAATATGCACACATTAATAAATTAATTTCCTAATCTATCCAGTCTCTTTTCAGAAACACTCAAGGAGGTATAACCTAAGATAGTGCTGTGATCTTCTGAAAGCAGGATTATTCAATCTAGATCAGGTAACAGTTCTCCACAAAGTTAAGTGAATTGGACAAAGTAGAAATGCACAGGTATTTTTAGTACTGCTCTGATGCTTCTGGCCAACGAATGATGCAAAGGTGGTGGCACTTGTACAGACCCCTGAGTAAACACAGCTCTTGAGCACCACCCGTTTTGCTAAAGAAAATTATTTTTTTAACACCTATATACTAAAAACAACCCCCCTCGAAACTGAGTATGGATTTCAAAAACAGTATTTCAAATATTTCTGTAACCATGCCTGCATTGTGAATTCCAAAGGTTCTTCAAATACTGAGTACCCTAATGTATAAAGTTGCCTTCTACAAACAAATATCACATTTATAATAGCACATGTTAAAGTAAATTATATGGATGGTCTAACTGGGAAAGGGGAGGACCAAACTTTCCTCTACCCTCGAGGTTCTTCCAGCTGGTTTAATAAACAAATGAGACAGAATAAAAGAGAAAATAACCAAATTTAATACATAGATATGTATGGGAACCCTGCATACATGTTAGAGTCAGCAGCCCCACATACAGGAGAGGTTCAGAGATAGAAAGCGGCATGGGTAGGTAGGACACCCTAAGCTATGGATAAAGTAAATGCCTTACTGGCTTCAAAAGGTCATTGCAGGATGATCAGAAGTGCAGATTCTTAGTAAATAGAAGTCTGTCCTGCCCTATAGATAGGTGAAAGGAGGTTATATGCGATAATCTCTTATTACAGGCAAGGGCCCTAATGCAAGTTCATCTAGGTAGTTAAGGGGCAGAAGTTTCTCTTGAGCCCGAGGCTTAAGTTGCCTCAAAACAATCTGCATACCACAGAGAAACATCTTAAGGTTACTTGTTCTGAGCCATCATACGGGTTAATCAATTTCATGCCATTCTCAGCTTTTACTTGGTTACTAAATTGTCCAGCAGTGTGACAGGAAAACAGACCAACTTTCTCCAGTGGTTCAAAAGACTGTAGCATCAATTTTAGCTAAGAGGAGAATACGAATAAACAGGCATCTCTGCCTTGTTGATTTGTAACAATAGTTTATCAGGGACATTTTTTTATAAACAAATTAGGAAAAAATGTTGGACACTTACATCCTCCATATTAAAATTTACACAATGCAAAATTCAGAATACAAAATTATGAATGAACGTGAAAAGCAGGAAAATAGCAATAACTTATCTGTATGTATGAGTATTCACACAAAAGTGTTCTACTAAACCCAAAGAAACATGTCTTGACTCAGCATTCCTTTGGAAACATTCCAAGGATGCGCATGACCACTCCAATGTCATGCTTCAAGAGAATAGTGACAGCAAGAAGTCCAAAGTGCAAAGGGAGAATGGTTTTACATGATTTTGACTAAATATTTTATTATCACTTGTTTTCTACCTTTAAAATCTTACAAATACATATAATCATGCCATCACATTGACAGGGGCCTCCTGGGGCCTTGGGAAGAGTTCATATAACTGAGGCGTCCTGGTATTTAAAACATATATTTTCATATCAATTTTATCTATGCCTAAATATTTATAATGTTCTCTATTAGTTTTGCTGTTTGTACTCTAATAAAAACTTTACCAATAATTTGTTTAAATATTTTTATTATACATGGAAAATACTTTTCTAAGAAAAAATAATTATTTAGGTTTTTATTATATTTACAGTACTCAAGAGTCTAACTTCCCACATGCATAGAATATAAAATGAGCATTTTCTTTCTTCCAACTTCCATACTAGGTCTTATGCAGTTTGTATCCAATGAGCATGCAATAAATATTGACAGAGTAACTAAATGGAAAAAACTAACTGGAAAGAAATTTTCTAAAAAAATTCTGTAACACCCATAACAAGCTCTGGTTTGTAATAGATTTTCTGCTTTTATTGAACCCATTGGTTTCATTTGCCCAGTGTACATTTAGAGAACAATATTCAGAATTGCTTTTGTAACTTTCTGAATGCTACCTCCAATTTTTAAAAATGAATTGGAAAAGCTTTTGTTTGTTTGGATGATTCATCTCTCTCTCTCTCTCTCTCTCTTTCTTTTTTAAATCTTACCTAAAGCTAAGTGTAGTTGAAGAAAATGGTTTTTATTCTTTAGATAAATGTTTTACCATATTTTAAAACTTCCATTTATGAAATTGAATAAAAACCTATTAGGCAAGTTTAGGTTACAATGCTGATATTTCTTAGGAGTAAAGAATTTGGCTGGGAGTTTCTCATTTACAATACAAAATTATGAATACAAGTGAATTGCGGAAAATTAGCAAAGCATCTTTTTGTGGAAGAGTATACACAAAATATTCTAAGTGCACAAGAAACCAAGTGTCTCATAATTCTGTGGTCTAGAATATTGAAATCGATACAGTAGAGTGGGGCAGCAGGAACGTGCTGAGCCCATGGATTTCTGAAATCAAAGCTTTTGGAGGGTTAGTTCATTCTGAGGACTGTAACGAAAAATTAGTCCCATGATTCTCTCCTAGCTTCTGGTAGCTTCAGGTGTTTCTTGTTTTACATAAAAGTGAAGTGATTTATATTGGATTAGAGCCCATAGTAATGGCCTCATCCTTATCATTTGCAAACACCTATTTCCAATGAAGGTCATATTTATAAGTGTTAGGTAGGTAGTCAGGCATGAGTGACAGGAACCAAAGCCCAGCTCTGAAACCACTGAAACCTCCTTCAAAGACCTTCCTTAAGGACTTCCCAGAAACATCTCCCTTATAGGGTTATAAATTACCCCAGATCCCAGAGCACAAAGGCCATAAAAGTTATTGGCTAAACCAGCTACAAACTCATGCGCAGAAAGTACTGCCCATAACTTCAGCCTCATTATACCATTGTTATAATACAATGACTATGCCTGGAAGTTCATGATTCTAATTATAACAGAATGAATTCTGGGTAAGCACATGCGCAGTAGGCAAAGTATTACATAGCAGCCAATTGTCAGTCAAGGTAACCTTACATATGGATCATCTAGGACCTCCAATCACAGTCTAAATATAAACAGATTTTCCTACTTCTGAAATATGTTACAGCTTTTTTTCTGAAAACCTGCTCCTCCCTTGGATTATGTTATAGCTTCTGGATTAAGTTACAGCTTTTTTCTGAAAACCTGCTCCTCCCTTATCTTTTCACCTCCTAAATTCCATAGGGCTGCAGCCTTCCATAGCATGGCTCCTCTCCCTCTAAAATGTAATTTCAATAAATCTTCTAAATCTCACTGGCCTGTGATTCTTTGCTGAGTCAGTGGGGAAGAACCAGGGACACCACCCTTCTCCCCATGCTGCTGGGGCAACATCAAATTTCACATCACCCCAGAGGTAACAGGGTGGTTTTATTATTCAAGCTAAGCCCCTTTCCACCACAACTGGGTTTATGTTAATAAGGTGACTTTTGGAAAGCACCTAAGGATAGAAGTTGGTTTCCAGAGGAGCCAACTAAACCTCGAGTGTTAGAACTTTCAGTCTCGCTACCTGATATCTTGGGAGGGGAGAGGAGCTTGAGGTTGAGCCAATCGCTAGTGGGCAATTACTTAATCGTGTCTATGAAATGAGGCTTTCGTGAAAAAAAAAAAAAGAGTAAGTTTGCAGAGCTTTCAAGTTGGGGAACAAGAATGCTGGGCCCTTTGTTTGAGACCTAGCCTCTGTGTCTCTTCACCTCGCTGTCGATCTGTATCCTTTAACATCTTTTGGAATAAATTGGTGATCTAGTGAGTAAACGGGTTTCCTGAGTTAGTAAACAAAATTAATAATTTGTATAACTATAATAATATTGCTTAATTTTCCAAAACATTTGCCATATATCTTAATTTTTTCTATACTCAATGTATCATTATTAACATTCAAAACTATCAGCAAATTAAAGAACAAGCCCTTTTCCAAGTCATTTTACAAAGCAGAGTTACATGCATATGGTAGTATGCTTAATTGTTTCAATTCTATTAAAATTAATTTTTTAAAAACAATCCCTTAGGCTCCATCCTAGTATATAGGCACTCAGCCTGACACAGTCTCTCCAAATTTGGATACATATCAGCAAATTTTAAAAATTAGGAAGCAATAACTTGGTTTTATATAGTTCGAGATATTTGCGTGTGTGTATCTCAAGCAAAAAAAAAAAAAAGGTAAAATAGCTGAGCTTAAAATTTGGCAGGCATGCAATCTTTAATCTAGAACATTTACTATATTTAAGACATAAATTAAATTTCTTACATCTGGATACGGTATGAGGAACTGGATGGATTCCTTCCCTGGGAACAAATGAATTCCCCAAGCAACTAAATCAGCCAAATGACTTTTTTTTCATAGATTAATCTTTGTTAATAAGACAAAACAAGCATTTTCCAAGTGTAGTATATTATTTTTCCTATATGGTTTTTTCCTCTTTTGCTTACTCGGCACTTGCATAAGCATTAAAGTTCTTACAGAAAAAGCTTGTTCTTTATTTTTAAAATGATCTACTGGTATATACACAATGGAAAATCTCAGCATCCACCCTAGAACCTAAGACACCCACATATCTCTCTGAAAGATAACATTAATTAGTTTACAAGGATGGACTAAGAGGAGGAGCAAGTGAAACATGGTAAGAAAGTTCAAGCCCAGTGTTCCACTATCGAGCTAAAATGCAACAACATCTCCTACATATCTCTGGACTTGGAATGAAATTTACTTTTCAAAACATTCAACAAGTAATTGTGCGTGCATTCAATTACACAACAGGGCTATCAACACTGTTGAAAAAGTAGCCTGGAAATATAAAAATATAAAAATATATCAATAAGATACTATTTTCTCCCAATTAGAGATATTTTCTCACAATTAAAGATAAAATACTTTGTAAAGAATATCCAGATAAATGGCTGCATTTAAGCAGTGATTGCGGAATTATAAATAGTCATCTTGTTGGGTAATTTGATAAATAAAACATATTAGAATATAGTTAGAATGATAATGATTCTAACATGAATTCAGTTATAGTAAAATATCTTAGTAAAGTAATTATAAATACTTTCAATAATAGCACTGCACCATGGAGGGTATATATGATGCAGAAAAATAGCAAACAATCTAAAAGTAAATCTAAAAGAAAAACCATATGGGGTTGATTCAGAAAGTCACAAAATTACATACATAATAAATGACCTTTACAATATGGAAAACATAAATTTTCCCAAACTTTTTTAGCTCTTGTATTTTTCCCCGAAATAAGATTAAGTATAGTGCTCAATTCTCTCACCAAGTAGTAAGGTAGCCAAGAATGCTACTTAGTTTTTACCACCATAAATAGTATCCCATGCAGTACTTTTTGCAACCTAGAGTCCCCCTGGAACTCTTTTAAAGAATCACTATACAGAACACTGTTTAATAAGTTTAGATGTTTGTTTAGAACATATGCCTCAGTAACAAATAAAACACAGGTTACAAAAGACGTAAACATATGCTAAAAACATAATAGTAATTATCCCTTAAAACTGACTTTTATTTTTCTCTCTGCAAGTATTTATATTCGATTTTTTCTTATCTATACCCATGTCACCCTGAACTCACCTGATCCTGTCTGATCTTGGAAGCTAAGCAGGGTCGGGCCTGTTTAGTACTTGGATGAGAGACCACCTAGGAAGACCAGGTGCTGTAGGCTTGAAAAAAAAAAAAAACAAAGATAAAGAATTTTTCTCAGGTGTCACTTTCTCTGGGTAGGCCTTACCAAATATGCACATTTAAATTTAAACAAAGTCAATATTTCTAATTCCTTTTAATCTGCTTTACTTTCTTATTCTTTCCATAACACTTAGTAGATTTTATTTTAACGATATTATTTGCTTATTTTATTTATTATTTATTGTTTTTTCCCCAACTTTGTAGAATGTAAACCCCATAAGGGAAGATATGTGTTTTGTTCACTGATATATTTTCCTTTTCTAACAGTACCTGTTACATAGTAACTCATCAGTAAATTAATGACAGAATGAAAGTTTATTTGCATTTTGTAAATTTTTTTCTATGATATATTTATTTTATAAAAAAATTAAGTATTTAAAAAAATTTTGTTTGAGAGTCATAGGAATGTTCTGGTACTGGGAAATTTAGGAAAATTTGGTTACCTAGGAAACCATGATATAGTAAATAAGACTGAAACGTCATAACAGTATCTCAGAATAGCTTCAGAGTTAATTGCATAATTTATATGAGAAATCTAGAATTTATAATTTGATTATATTTTACTCATGGACAAAGATAATTACAAATCTTTTCTAAGTTGTTTAGGAACTATATAATTACATAACTATATAAGAAATACAATCGTGGGCCATTGATCTCAAGATCATCGTAAATAGTAAAAACTTACCACTGATGATAAAAAAAAACAATACATTTTAAAAGTCAGCCACAGATAAAGTTATCATTTTCTATAATTAGGGTGGCTATATGTATAAATTTCTAAAATAAGATCCCAAAGATACAAATCTGGTGAAAAAGCATTAGCATCTATTCTAAGTTAATTGTTATATTTATAAGGCTGTGTGCAGAAACACAACCATTTCAGCTTGGGACAAAGGAAGTTGTAAGAGATTATCGATTCTACTCAACCCATAAGAAAATACTCAGTAAACATTTTAAAAAACGTTTTGGACTAAATTCTTAAAAAGTACAAACTATTTTAAGTGAAAAAAGACCAATAATCTCTTTTTTCTTTGGAAGTATGATGGAAAGTGAAATAAATCTGTCAGGAGATATTACAGGAGTAAGAAAAAAGAAAGCTAAAACTTTTATTTTTGTAACTTTTAAATTTTAATATATTTTCCAATTTATATTAAAGTTGCGAGAATAGACAAAGAGATTCTATATCTTCTTTTCTCAAACTGATCATTTGTTTGTATTTTGCCCTATTTGCTTCATTACTTGCTCACTAGCCCATCAATCCATTGATTTATCAATACATATATTTTCCTGAATTATTTTAGAGTAAGTTGTAGACATGTGACTTACATATTTCAGTGTGTATTGCTTAAGCACATGAACATTATCTTAATTAATCACGGCAGAGTTGTCAAAATCAGGAATTTTAACATCGATAAAATTCTTTCATTTAATCCATAGTGCATATTCAAATTTGTCAGTTGTCCCACTAATGACCTTTATAGTTTTTTCATCTTTAGTTCATGATATGCATTTCCTTTAGTTATCATGTCTCCTCATGCTTCTTTATTCTAGAATAGTTTCTCTCTCTCCCTTTCTCTTTCTTAGCCTTGATGTTTTTTTAAGAGTATAAGTCATGTTTTTGTTAGTTTTGCATAATGTCTCTCAATTTGGCTTTGTCTGATATTTCCTTATTATTAGAATCAGTTTAAACAATTTTTACAGAATATATCATATCGGAAGGCACATGACGTTACTTTGGCCCAATATCGATGATGTTAGTATTCGTCATTCTTACCAGCTATGTTTCAGTGAACCTATAGACCAGAATGACAGATTGGATTCTTGAAGAGCTCAAAAGTAGAGACCAAGGTCCTCTTTTCTCCCCTTCAATCTCCACTGGGTTTTCACAGAGACATGTTGGTACACAGGGCAGAACTGTAAAGCATCAAGATCTCCCTGGAACCTAATGGTGATTAGATCCAATATTTTAGTCTTTCTGTTCCTGTGAATAACTTCCCAGTAGTATTTTTGATTACAGCTATTGTAATATTATTGATCTCATTATCTTATATGATCTATCACTGTGGTAGCTAAACAAATTACTTTTCAAAGTTTGCTGCCAGAATCTTAGTGCACAGGTCATATTCTATATCTGATACTTGAATTTCCATTCAGCCAAGATTCTTTTAAAGTAGTAGTGGAAAACTTTCCTCAATTCCAGTAATTGAATTAAGCTTAGATTTTAATTGAAGTCATATGTGGCTCTGTGATAGTTATCTTAAAACTTCTGATATAAATAAAGAATTATTAGATACTTCCTTAAGGACAATAATATAATGGTGGAAAGGTTTGTCATCAAAGTGAAGGACAACTTACAATTAGCTACTGGGCTGCTGTGTTTTTCTCAAATCTTTGATATAACTGAATCAGAAAATATTCTTGAAACTATGTTGTTTGCAATCCTAAATTAAGAGGATCAGTAAATAATTAAGAACAATGTAGTCAATAACAGGGCGGATATATGACAAATGCAGCACTGAAAAGTTTAAGGCAGACTAATGAGCTGAGGAAAATTTTTAAAAGAATTCCTCTTTTACTGATTCAGAATTATGCTAAACTAATCTAAACTTGTACTTTGGGCAGAAGATGAGATAACAGAAATGTAAGGAGCATAACATAAAAGTGTGAAAGCATAACAAGACACCTACAGAAAGGTAAGCCACAGAATCTTGAAAACCGAGTTACTTTTAAACAGCTGTTCATGTCATGGACATAGGGGTCAAGTCATTCAGGTGTCTCCATCAAACAGTGGTCTCCACGACTGATAAAATCTGAGTGTCCAGATTGAGCTTATATTTTATCACTAAGACAAAGCAAATGAACCATTTGACTATGTTGTAGTCATTTTTGTGGTTTATGATCAGCCACCAACTTACTGAATATGTTGTTATGGAAGATTGGTGGTTTCTAGTCTGAAAGGCTGTGAATCATAACCACCATTTACTCATACTTTATTTCCATTTCTAGGTGAAAATGATCTGAGTAAGACTCTTTGCCATTTCTCATTGGTGATAGGAATTGAAAGAAGTCCAGAGTTTCACCTCACAGTGTTATGAAATCATGTTAATCTTCACACCAAACAAACAAATGAACACACATAAAATAAGACCATAGCATATCAACTGAGCAAATTATCTCAGTGAGCTATCTCAGTAGTTTGAACACTAAATTATTTTATCACTTTCAATCATAAAAATAATTAGTATAGCCATTCAAATATATGATTTTGAAACAATAAAAATATCAATTATTCTCCAATTAATCTGTAAATTTAATGCAACTCAATGTAGATATCGACAATATGATAGCAGATTTTATATACAAAGTTAAAGTGCTTAAACTTGCTAAACAAGTGTTTAAATAGAACAAAGTTAAAGAATTCATGTTACCCAATTTTAATTATTAGTATAATAATTTAATATTTACAGCTGAAAATCTATAGCTTATCAGCAATTTCTACTGTGGCTTCTTTTTGTATGGCCTAGGAGTAAAGAATGATTATTACATTGCAAAGGGATGTAAAAATAAACAACAACAAAAAATACAATGTGGCCTCTAAAGCATAATATATTCATTATCTGAACTCTTTACAGAAAATATTGCCAACTCTTAAAGCACAGTGATCGAGACAGTATGGTACTGGCAAATGATAAACAAATAAATCAAAGAACAGAATAAATGTCCAAAAATGATGCTTACATATATAAGTTGTTAGCTTTGACAAAGGCATTGATGTAATTCAGTGAGGAAAATAATTTATTTTCAAAATATTTCTTGAATATCTAGATATCTATATTTTAAGCCTGTTTGCTACCTCACATCACTCACTAAATTTAAGGTGAGACTGACCTCCTGATACCCCATGATTGGACATAAGTATAAAAATAATTATAAGAAGGTCATTGTGTCTAAAATGGTAGGAGAGAAGACCAAGTGGAGAGAAATTAGTGGAACTTGAAGAGAAAAAAGACGGACCAAAACATGAACAGGGGTTAAGCCATTTTGGACAGGATATTTAGGACAGCTTCCATGATAAAAGTGTCATTTAAGCACAGACCTGGAAAGAGTAGAGAGGGTTAAGTGAATGACCAAGGGAAGAGCAAAAGTCATAACATAAGAAAAGCTTGTTCTATTTTAGGAAAATAAGAAAGCCATTGTCGCTTTGGTAGAATGAGCAAGGGGATCAGTGGCGGAAAATTTAGAAAAGAGGTAGGGTCATGAACAGATTTGTGGATGCGGTAAAAACTTTAGATTTTATTACAAATGTGATCTCAAGCCATTTGAAGGTGTTGAGCAGAGGAATGTCATATCCATCTACATGTAAAAGATCAGTTTCTTTGCTGTTCATAGAGTACAATGAATGGGAAGAAAGGGTAGAATCCACGTCAGTTACACAATTTCTGTCTCCAGACATGAGATGATAAAGATAGAATACAAAGTTTTTAAGTAATTATCTATTTAAATCAATAGCCACCACTATTCCTTTTCTAAAGCAGGTACTCCAATTATTTCTACTTCTCATATGACAAATTAAGGTTCATTGAAGGTCACAGAACTAGGAAATTATAGTGTTGGTATTAATGGAGTTTTTAATCACCTCATTATACTATTTCCCATAAAAATACAAATACAGAAAAAAAAGGGAATGTAGTTTCAGAGAGAGTAATTCCTAAATACAATGAAATAAAGAATTGAATTAGAATAAATAGGATTGCTTATTGAGACCATTGATTTTATGTTATCAACTGCATTTTTAATATGAGTTTTGAAAATTTGCTAGGGAAAACAAAATAAAATAATTAAGTTGACCAGTTAAAGTGTGTTCTTATGATATGTCTTTGCACCTTCAAAAAGATAAAAAGAATGACAAAGTCTCTAATCTTATTGTTGCTTTCTTTAGAAATGCTGTATGTTAGGAAGGTGAGAGAGACAGAGAGCATATAACTTGCAGCTTTCAATATTCATTTCAGAGTGTAGGCTACGTTTTGCATTTGGGTCCTTCCTGCTTTGAGATTATTATTCTATGTCAGAAGACATGTTACTATAAAAAAGTCATTATGATTAGAGTTTTCCTATTTAAAGCACATCCTACTAATGAAATCTGACCATATTCTTAGGGTAAGCTACTTTGTGGTTTCTCTTCTCACTACCCTTATATCGAACACTGATATGAGGTTTCTTTTATGGTTAACCTTTGTCAACAGTATTACTGGATCGACTTTTCCTTTATACAGCACCTGCTTTTATGACATCTTTAATTTCCATGTATCTTGTTAGCCATTTCACTTTCTGCATCAACAGCGAATGTAGCAATACTTCTTTTTCCATAAAGGAAGACATTTTTTAAAAAAGTTCAGCTTTCTTTTATTCTAACCAATACTCAGAATGTTTGTTTCTTGTCTTTTCTCTCAGATTCCCAAATGGATTTTACCAATCCATTTTGATAAAATGAGGCACAAATAGAATACATTTAATTTCATGAATTAAAAATTACACATGTACGTGAGGGATTTGGGGGAAGTAATTTATTTTTATTTGATAACTAAGAAAATAGGGTATCACCCTTAAGTTGTTTTGATGTATCTACAATTATAGAAACTTTGGAACTAGTCAGACCCAGCTCTCTGGCCCATATCAGGGTTTGGCATACTACAGCCCTGGGGCTAAATTCAGCCTGCTGACTTCTTTGTAAATAAAGTTTTATTGTAACTCAGCAACACCCATTAGTTTTATATACTGTGGATTTGACCAGCAGTGATAGAGGTCATGTGGCCTGCAAAGCTGAAAATATTATCTAAGCTTTTATAGAAAAAATGTTATGTTGACTCCTGATCTACGTAATCCCTTTCAAGAATACTTATATTACAGAGTTGGTCTGATAATGAACTAATATTGACATATGTGAAGAAGTGATTGCTCTCCTGGGATACAGTTGGAACTGAATTATTAGTAACAATGATATTAATAGGAATGTGACAGAGGATGCTGTTAAAAAGGCATAAATAATGAGAATTCGATGATTTTGGATCTCTTCCATGGACCAGTAGCCCTCACCATCTGTGTGACAAATGCATTTCCTGCATCATCCTTCCAAGATTTGTGGGATCATGAACTATTCTAAAACAATAGCATGATATATGCTCTATTAGCCATGAGTTAGAAATATTGTTTTATATTTAAGTGAATAATATTTTTAAAAATTATTGAGAACTGCTAGAATCCTGTATCAATGTGATATTTTTAAATTAATCTGATATTTTATTTTATTTAATAATCACTTTCTCAGTCTCACTGATTCACTGATCTCTCCAGTTTGTACCTCTTTTACAGGGGCACTACCAAAATTATCCTGACATTCTGTTACTAAGAATAACCTACCTGCATATTAAAATAAAAACTTGCAAGGTGTATCAATATATAATTATTCCAACTAGCAAAAGGGATAATAAACAAATGACTCATCTGCATCTATTTGACATGAGGTAAGCTCTGATGAACATAAAGAATATTTGGACCCAGTGGTTTTTTTTAACCATTATGTATTTGGAGGATATTCTAATTAATGTATTTTATAATTGAGTATCAAAAAACATAATATGCTCAGTGGTTTTGCGTGTTTAAGTGTGTGTGTGTGTGTGTGTATGTATGTTTTTAATAGTAGATTAGTTCTTGTTGTTTTTTGTAACATCAACGAAGAATATTTTCATGGCAAAACGTCTTCCACATAGTTAAAGAACTTATGCAATCAAGTATGATGACTCAATTTTCCTTCTACTGCCTTTGGTTTAGGACCTTGTCATGTTTTTAAGGCAATTTGTTTTAAATAAAAAAGTGACAGAGAGCAAATATTTTTTTCTTTCAAGCTACTAACAATCATATATATATATATATATATATATATATATATATTTTTTTTTTTTTTTTTTCCTTTCTACTCCCTCTTGCAAGTGTTAAAATTATTCTTATCCCACAGTCTATACAAAATTATACCAAAGCCAGTTTTGGCCATGGGCTATCGTTTGCTTTGCTGACCTCTGTTTTAATGAGCCATCCTTGTTCTAGTGAAACTTTTTTTAGAATAGAGTTAGTGAATGCAGCAAGCTCCCATAAGCAGCTAAGTGGTATACCACTACAAACTCCTTGGCTTTTTGAGTGTTTACTTTTCTGCATTAGTTGTTATATTGCCATGCAATAATCAGAACAATAATATACCTGAGCTCATAACTTAGCCTCACAGTAAGTGCCCAAGTCTCTACAAACATACCAAGTGATTATCTATGTTATATGATTTGAGAGACATCAAGTAGTCATCCTGCATAAAATAGCATTAGAACTCTATATTAACCTATTAATCATTATTAAATGAAACTTTACACATGGCTTATTTCTTATGAAAAGTAAAAACCCAGATGTGGTAGCCCAAATAATCTAACCTATGTAAACCTGACACGTATCTTCCAATAAGGCTAAAAGTGGAGAAAAGAATCTTGGATCATTGAATAGAAGATGGGTATGTGTTATAAAGGAATATTTGGAGCACTGGATTGAGAAGTCCTTGTAATCTTAGAAATGCTGACTTGACATATTATAAATCTGAGGGCTTCTAAGAACACTGGAGAGTTGACGAAGGTCCTTGTTACTTCAGCAGGGACAAAGGAAAGGAACTGAGCAGAGAGAGAACACTAGGCCAATGTTACTAACAAATCGACTTTGCTGAAGATGAGCATGCAAACAATTTGTTGAACTTCTTTTATACTTTTCTAGAAAACACTATTTTTAATTGAACTTATTTCATGCCTTAAATTTTCTTCAGTTTGAGATTTTTAACTAAAAACAAAATATTCTGAAATTACCAAATTCACTTTCAGGTACCCCCTAAGCAAAAAACAAACAGAAAGACTTATATTTTCTTTGGATGCATAAAAATCAAAGATACTGGTTTCTATGCCAAAAATGGTGACCAAGTGGGAACTTGTGGAATTTTGTCATAGAAAATTCTTTTTCCGAGTACTACTCTCTACTTTTCATCACTTAATGCAATTCCAGGCCTGAATCAATCCTGATTTGAGTTATGCAGGCAAGGCTTTATGGGTGTCTGAAGAAACTATGAGGTCTTAATTTTGTAATGCCTTACAACTCTAAAAGTGGTGGTCACAATGATATTAATAAGAATCACTTCAACTGAGTAAATTATAAAAACTATCTTATTCTCTCTTTTTATGGTGAAGGTTTTTCAAATTGACATGAGTTTTGTTATAAAGATAAGTGAGAGTCAGGTGTTCAAGGCCAAAAGGAATGCTGCTTTGGTCAAGGAAGAAGGGAATTGTTTTGACTTTGCTCCAAGCAGGCAATTAAGGGATGATGAATTAGAATCCCCTCAAAGCGAGAACCCTATTACTCTCAGACATGTCATGCACTCTGAAGTGTAAAATGCCTGATCATAAATAATAATGTCACTAATTGTGTAAAAAAACCCTAAAAAACCCTGAAAACAAATACGCTGCTATATATAAGTGGCATCATTGATTGAAAAAAATGAACTCCTCTCAAATTTTCTTTCTGTGGTCGTAAACATATAATTTCACTCCGTAGATACTAAAATATAAGTAAAGAGACATGACATGATACTAGGACAATATCTGTAGCTTTGTTCAAAGACTTGTAATAGACTCTAAATATCCTTGTCGTCTGAGATATGGATCAAAGTAACTCACTGAAAAATCAAACTGACTGCACTGCTATTTGAGATAAAATCTAAAAAGCCTAGTTGAAGTTGGTATGAGTATGACATAAATACAGATTATTATAGGATTTGATGCTCATTATGGTTGTAAAAAGCTGTAAGTATATATATGTATATAATATACATATATATATATATCAGTATGCATGTCACAAATATTGACTAAATCAGTAAAATGAATGATTAATGTTTACAAAAAGTACGTTTAAAAAATTATTTTGTTCAAGTTGTTAGAATCCTTGAAAATATTTTTATAAGCTGTCTCAGCCATATTTTTAAGTGATAATGTAAACTTAATAAAAACATATTCATTACATTTTAAATTTTATTGACATAACATAACCTTTGAAATTAGTTCCTTACTAAATTTATGATGCCATTGTATTCACAAATGATATATTTTGAACTACCTACACTGATAATAATCAATAGACATTCTGGACAGTTTGCATTTACCACATTAAAACTCCAGTAATTTTTAAAAAAATATTTGAGATATAACTGATATACAACACTGTATAAGTTTAACATGCACAACATGTTGTTCTGATACTCTTATAAATTGTAAAATTACTACCATAGTGTTTGCTAAGATCTTCATCATCATATCTCCACGTACAAACTCATTTAAATTAAGAAGAAAAGCTCTACCACTGTTCATTTGAGAAAATTATTTTGTTTTCTACCTTGATGAAAATTTTCTATTTTTATACGGTCACACATTAATCTCACAATAATAATGTCAATAAACTTTGAGAGTCAAAAACTTGTATTTTTTACAGATTGATAGTTTTCTTTCCAGTGGGGAGTTGAGGAAAAGCACCTTTTCATTATTCTTTTATCCCAGGAACAGTGTAAAGTTCTTGTGTTTTGAGCAATCACATTTAATCTTCAGGATACCACTGTCAGGCATGTACTATTTTCTGTATTTTAGAGAGGAGAAGATTGAATCTTATTCATGTTCAATAACTAGCCAAATTCACTAGCTAAGTAGTGCAGAGCTTAGACACCAAATATTTCTAGCTGCCTCAGAAGTCTGTACTTTTTAAACTGGCTTAGACTCTAATCAGATAATCGAACAACCAGCCAGGGTTACTTTTCCTTTATAGATATTCTTATACCTGAGACTTTCACTTTTTATATTCTAGGCAGTTTCACTCTTTTCGTTTCTTCTTTTCTTTTCTCTTTTCTTCCTCTTCCTTCTTTCCTTCCCTCTTTCCTTCCTTCCTCCATTCTTTCATTCCTTCTTTTCCTTTTTTTGGCTGACTTTCTTGAAATGTAATATGCTACACAATTTTTTAGGTTTGCATTTTAAATACCTGTACATTAAGACTGAAACCTAAATATTTTGATAGATCTGGATATTGCCATTGTTCCTCAGTCACACATTTCCAGTATAAATCTCATTTCTGGGTCCATGGGACACCTTACTTTACTTTGTGCACTAGCTATGCAATCACAGAGATACAGCATCATATAATAGAATATGTATTTTAATCACAATTTTAAACTAAAGTGGGATTCTATTTGAGGTAAGAACTGAGAAAGCTACCAAACTTCTCTGAGTGCTTATTTCATCATCTCTAAAATGTGAACAACCCTATTAATCTCATAAAGTTATTATGAAGGTTATATAAATATATGAAATTCTAACACAACCTTCAAACTATAATGTAGCTATTGTTATATGGGCATAATAATAATCTGCAGGCAGGTTGTTTGAGAATGAAGAATCATATATTTACCAGATATATTCCAGTGTCTGATATGGGGAAAATATTCTCTATGTGGTAGCTGTTGCTATTTACATGCCTTCACTGACAGCCTGGAATTAATTCATTCAGAAAATTTCAGTCATTCAATAAATATATTTTGAGCACCTGCACTATTTCAGGTAGTATGCTTACCCTTACAAGGGAAATAAAATGAAATAAGACATGACTATTGCTCTCAAGAAACACACAATAGAATTACATTATATACATATATAAATCTATAAATATGTAATTATATAGATAAATACAAATGCATATATAACTACATAAGTAATTATAATACTGTACCATGACCTAAGTGCTGTAATAAGGTGTCTTCAATTAGAAAAGGATTACTGCTTTTGGTAACTTGAGTATTATCTCTTTAGTTAATAAAAATTTGTAGAATTCTGTAAATTAGTTTTAGTTAATAGTATTTGACGGTTAGGGTTTTATGTTTTGTTTTTGCAATTTTCCCCCCAGCAGAATTAGAATGATTCATGTATTCTAGCAGTGTTTGCTGTGTAATGGTACACATACACACATCTGTATATAAAGAGAGAATAATCTACTGGCAAAACACATCTCCAGCTGTCTTTTGTTTGATTTGTATTTGCTTTTAGGCTTAAACCACAATTCAGTTTTATGTGTTCATTTTTTAAGGCTTATTAAGAAGGACAAAAAATAAATACTACATAATTTCATTTTCATTATAAAATGTATGTTTCCCCTTGCCATATTAAACATTTTAATACATTAATGGTTAGCTTTCTTCAGCATCTTCTTATTGAAGTATAAATATGGTTATGGAATATTATACATTGGAAGTAATAGTGATAAAAATAAAAGCCAGTAACCAGATAGATCATTAAATGAGTCCTATGTAGAAGATTCAAATTGCTTAATAGAATACACTGAATCTTTCCTTCATAAGAAATCAAGTTTATTTATCAAGTATTCACTTACGTAAAATTAGGTGGGTTGTGTTTTGTTTCATTTTACATTCTAAATTATTTTTAAGATATAAGTGGTGGAAATGTGACAGTTATGCTGAAGATGACAATAGAGTAAGGGACAAGAAAAAAGCCTTTTGTAATTTAATTTTAAATGTTACCATCATTTATTTTTAGTTGGCATTCAATTTTCAATACATTCACTTTAAAATGCATTAGTGCTTAGTTTCGAATGTTATGGTAATTTTGGAGTTGACTTAGCTTTTCTCAGAGTCATAGATATGAAGCATATTAATGCACATGAGTTCTAAATGATAAATGGTGCTTGAAGTTTCCATGTCTGCTAATTCATTTTTGATTATAACACGAATGTCTTCTGAAATATAAGTGGCTTTTGCCTAGCCAAATGGTCATCTAATTTGAACATATGATGCGATGCTTCACTGATGTTTGAACTTTGGAGTAATTTCGAATTCATTGTATATAGTGCCCATAAAGGCCATGTTCCCTAACTCAGAATGAAATAAACTAAAACTATTGTCTCAAGGACAAATGTTACTTTAATCTATTTCATTCACAGAAAGTTATTTCAAATTAATTTAGCAGTAACCCTTACAATCAGAGGATGTTTCACATTGCTTACTTTTTTAAAACCAAGATTCAATAGTCCACATTGTATTATATCAAGAAATTCCAACTACATTAGCTGTTTTGAATCTTAGTTTTTATACAATAATGGCAGTTATTAATGTTTTTAGGGAAAAAAATGACAGTCATCCAAAGTAAACTTAAGTTTTAAAAGTGAATTCAATTTTTATCATTAACCATCTAAATTAGTTTGAGATTAAGAGAAATAATAACACTAAAACTTTTATCACTGTTTAATTTATTTTATACCACAGATTTTCATTCATTTAAAAATTTCTTATACCTTCTGAAAATTGTTATTTCTAATAAAAAAAGGTAAAAATTTTTGTTTAAAACAATCATGCTCCTTAAAGTTCTTCTTGTATTCTAATTTTTTTTTACTGTTTTAAGTTTCTTTTGAGTATTAGAGTGACATCAAATACCATAACACTATGAATTCACTAAGATCCAGTGACAACCAGGAATAAGGTATGCTGTGGTAAGTGGTGTCCTGAGATCTTAAAAACAAGAGAATTGACTAAATGTCAATTTGTTTTTATTATCTCCATAAGTCTAACAATTAAAGGTACACTATTCCTCTTTGAAATAATCTGTTGTTTGTGTAACCTCTAATAGCTGCTAACTTACAGTTGAATTTTAATAATATCTTTTAAACTTTATATTTTAAGCTTTAGAATATTTTATTTTTGTATTTAATATATATTACATCCTATGAGGAAGTTACTTTGAAGAAATTCTAGTAATTGAATGTCAATAGTATTCAATTTTTTATTTCAAAAACTAAAAACATAGCTATTTTTCAATAATATTGCATGTATATATACATTTTGTAAGTGAATGTACGATATATGTGCAATGTCACAAATACACTTCCAAATTTTCTTGTTTCCATTAACAACAGTTTTTTTTTTTCATTAACAATAGTTTTTCATTCAGTCCTGCTTATTGTTTACTTCTTAAACCATATCATGCAGGAACTAATATAGGCTTTTACCTAATCACTCCCAATACATCTGGTTAAAAAAAGAAAAAGCATCTGATTTCAAGTTTTGTCTGACATAAATATCAAGCCACTCTCTTTTCATAGAGTAATATACTTGTAGTTTTCAAATTGGATTCTCTCTTAGATTTAACAAACATCATTCAGTCCCAGTCTTGTTTCCTTACTAACAACATGTCATTTTCAGAGAAATTATATTTTGACATAAATCTAACTTAATATAACAGTGTGTTAAATATTTTCTGTGAGATAAACTATATATACATGCATATACACAAATGTACACACATACATACACACATATATGTATATGTATTTTTAAGTTTATCTCACAGAAAATGAGTAGACAAAAATGCATTAATTCCAATGAATTCCTAAAGAAATACAGCAAGGAGTATGTAAGTAATGCAGACAAGTAGTCTAATTGATTTAATTTTCAGTTGTGTTTTCAGTCGATAATTAGTGTGATCCTGACTTTAAAGGCAAAGCCAATTTCTTCTTCCTTTCTATTTATGTGATAGTTATTTGGGCTATTAACTATTATTATGGCTCTTTTCTCTTTCCACGTTTACGTACATTTTTAACCCTTGCTTTGGCCAATGAAATGCAAATGTGAGTTATGTGATATGTATTTCTCGCACAAATTTTAAGAGCTTTCCCCCTGCCACAATACTTGTGTAAATATTTTGAAATGTTAAGTAACAAATCGGTAAACTCTTATTGCCAATCAGCATTGGACACTGGTGATGGTGAAAAATAACTTTTGTTGTATTAAGCCACTGAGATTTGGAGTTAATTTATTACTGAATATAATTTTACTCATTTTGACTAACAAATGAATTTTTTGGCACTTCATGTTTTCTAGTCTTTATTATAGCATTTACCCTATTCCATTCCATATGATAATTGCATATATCACTCCCTATTGGATTATAAATGCCTCAAAATCAAGCATAGAGCCTGGCATATAATAGCCATTAAAAAATGTTTGTTGATAGAATATAATAAATATACAATTCAGAGTATAATGGCATATCATCTGCTGATATCTCCTCTAGGAAAAGGAATATATAACACACAATGTAGAATATGCATGGCAGGCATAAAACAAGATACATAGTGATTAAGAAGGAGTTTAACATAAGGTTAGCTACCTGGGATGTCTCCAGCCTGCTGCTGCCTTTGTGATCACACATGAACCTTGTTCTTCTGTCAGCATCTATGAAACTGAGATAGGTTAACCTGTTAGCTTGCAAGTTGGGTAAAATCTCAAAGTCCTGACATGTAGCAGATGACCAATATACATATTGCTAAATGGCTGTATAAATTATTTCATCCACACAATGATTTATTATTTAAGGCAGTAGGCACTAATTTAAATATTTGTTTTATTTAGTTTTATTTTTGTTTGTTTTTTTGAATAGTATAGTACAGGCATAAATATTTCCATTTAATAAAAGGTAAAACTGCCATGAGTAAGAATAAAAAATGTGCCCAATTCCATGAGGAATTTGGAATCTGGATAGAGTCTTGGTCTTCATATCTTCCTATAGAATGAAGTGTTCACAAATCTATCAATAGTGCAGTGTATTCTCCTTTCTCACTGATATGATCACTGTAATTCAGCAATAATTTACATGTTAGGTACAAAAAGAAAGCTAGAAGAAAAAATGTCACTCAAGAGATTTATATCAAAAGCATTACAGCATATCTATTATCCATTAGAAGTTATACAGAAAGCACTTTGATGAAAGAAGATTCGAGTCCTCTTTGAGGTCATCTCTCTCAACATTCCAGATAAGAAAGCACTTTGCAAATGCCATACACTGAAAATCACGTTACTGTCTACATTACAAAGTACAATTAGTTATTTTATTCTCTGCTGGACAGCATTAGTTTCTACTGAATGATCTTTCATATGCGCTGGCATCTTCAACATGCATGCTTTGGTGAATGCATATTGAAATACTTCAAAGTGTACTACTTAATGCATATTTAGTTGAAATTCTAAACATTGAAACTACATAAAATTATTGGAGAACAGGGAAAATCCACCTTACCGTTGATGATAGAGATGATCCCCTCATGCAGGCACATTAAATTCAGCATTCATGATAAAGATTTCAAAAATTCTTCTTTTTTTTGATTTTAGCACACAGTGCATGTTTCAGTAAATATGTATCAAAACATTCCCTTTGCAGTGTGACCTGGGCCAAAATTATAATACTATGTTTCTCTCATGCCTAGTTTTGGATGATGTAGAGTTGGCATTCAATTAACGGCCCTTGATTGGTTGAAAAATCATACATCTTGCTTTTTAAATATGAAGATACCAAGAGTTATAAAACATTTTTTTGTGTGTTTGATTTTATTATTTAGCCCCCAGAATGTATTTAACTTTTAGTTTTTTTGTTTGGTGGTTGTTTTTGTTGTTGTTTTACTGTGAGATGATCTTAACATCAATATCTTTACTCTGATTATTGCTTTGCTCTGATTGCTCTGATTTTGCTTTTGGCTACAAGCAATATCCCTTTGTATTTACAGTAAGCAGAACATTATAGAAATGTAGAGCCAGTACTCTCTATCATAAACTCAGTGCTAAACTGAGATGTTCTAACATTATTAACTAGTACAAAAATTATTCCATCTATCTTCTGGACTGTAAGCCTTCTCACCTACTTCTGTTCACCCTGGCTGACCTCCCTGCATGTGGCCTATTGACTGACTAACTTTGGTTTGGTCATCTTTGTCCTGGTTAAGCCCATCACATTTCTGTCTTCTCTCAAAGAATTTTAGTAGATATTGTAATTTTTTAAACCAGATTCCCATTTCAGAAGAAAGTAATCTCTATACGTCCCAAATACTTTAAGTGCTATAATAAGAAAAGGAACTTAAGTAATTACTGCTTTTAGAGCGTTAGCCAAAACTGAGAAAAGTAGGGGCTAGTTTTAAGCAGGACTTGTTATAATACTGTGAAACAAGCAAGCGTATTTCATTAATCCCAGATCTTCTGGTCTGGTCCAGAAGCCGCCTTGGAAAGACCAACATACATCTCTGGAATTGGGAGAATAAAAGGAGTATTATTTGATGTGCTTTAAAATCCCATGGCTCGGGAGAGACTGCCTTGAGTGACCTGCCAGAGAAAAACAGGAGAAAGTATAGTGTGGAAGTTTCTCTTTTAGAGCATGTTCGGGCAAAGAATGAGTTTCTTTCTGAGATGATTTTTTTCTGAGGTTCTATCAGAGTCTTTCAGGTGGAACAGTTGATGCCTATACAAAGACTCAAGTTGAGGTTGAAATTCAGCCTGTGCCCATGACATCAGCAGGGCTCTGTCAGCCTGGAGATGTGTGCCTCTTTCTAATTTTCAAAATGTATTAGTGAGGTGCATCTTAAAATTTCATAACATTAAGAGCGTAGGCCAGTCCATGACATCACATTTAAACCTTATTAATCAACAATTATTTGGCATTTGACTTCAACTTATTTTCACAGGATGGAGATGAGTTATTTTTTCTTTATTTTGTGCTTATTTTCCATTGCCGTCATTCAACGTTATGTGCTCTATTCTTCCATTTCTGTATTTTAACTCAGAAAAGGAGACATTCAGGAAACGTTTAGAACACTAGATCAAGCTATATCACAGTTCTTAATTATGTTTTGAAATTATTCCAAATGGCAATATCCATCTAAGTATAAACCAAGCATTACAGTAAAAGAGGTGTGAAATAGCCACATAAACATTCCTAATACTAGTTCATTTTTTAGTTTACTATGGACATCATTAACGAGAAAGCAGCAGCATCTTTTTTTCTTTTTCTTTTTTAGTTTAGTTTAAAACAATTAATGGAAAAGTTTTACAACCATACAGAAATGGCAAAAGTAAAAGAGACTGAGAACTAAAATACATCCTTATGTATCAATGCATTAAAAAGTAATCAAACCTAATTTAGCCAATGAATGCTTGACTAAGTAAGGGATATAAAGTGTGTGTGTTTTTTTTTTTTCATCAGTTATAAATTAAGAATTTAGGGGAAAAAAGAAAAACTCTAAGAAATAATAAACATTCTTACTTGACAGCTATTCAGCACCATATTAGCAAATGAATCATTCAAGGTAACACTCTGTCACTTAATGATTTCCCCTTTGGCTGTATTCACTAATTTTTTCAGAGAGTTTCTTACATGTCTTGTTTTAAGGTCTGAATATTTAGGTCAATTGTCAAACATTTTTAATATAGAATAACTTAAGTTCATATAACATATTTATACTTTGCTTAAGGGGACTCACTAAACACAACATTCCTATGTTTGTTTCTTTTATGTCCTCAAGCTTGATATTTGAAGATATAAGCTAAAACACAAAATGAAAGTTTGGTTTACATTTGAGTAGGTTTGTTCTTTTTTAACTCTTATCAAGAAAAACTTCAAGTCACAGTTTATATATTAATCACAGCTAATTTTTGGATTGTGATTTGTTAATAAGAAAAAGTTATTTTCTTAATAAGTTATTCATTTTAAAAAAAGCACCTGTTAGAAAAAAATGAGAATTATATTAGATGGCATTTAATTGCAACTCAAAGATACAAACATTTAAATAGCCTTAGGTAATAAGTTTCACATTACATCAACTTAAAATTAAAAAAAAAATAAATTCCTAAAAAATGAAGCCATTTTAATAAAGATTGTCTGGGGAAAAAGAAACTACTTGTAAAAAAAAAAAAAGCCACTAATTGGCATATGCTAGAAATAAAAATGTTTGCTTCCTATGTTTAAAGAAATAAATGATATATTACTAATATTATGGGGTTCCACTTTCACCTAAAATATATAAAGCTGGAAAAGAGAATAACTTCCACCCTAAGGGTAGGAAAATAAAATGTATAAGCTACAATCATTACTATTTTATTTCATTGAAGAGGTAAGGTTAAATGTGCAAGACAGAGAAGTTCAACCATGTTGAGACAGAAAACATGAAAACCTAATCAGCTCCAGCAGGTAAGAGGAACTTAGAATTTTATCACATTATTAAAGAATAGATGTGGGCTAGTCCAACAGTATAGAACCTTGGGCACCTCAGACAGGGATTTTTCACTCACTGGGAGCCCTGTTTTCCAAGAACCTTTACTGAACTCTCACAAGAAGTTTGTGCAAACTCGTGCAAGTTTGGGAGCCTGGAGGAAACCTCCTGAGGGTGGTACAGGTGTGGGAGATGGAATCGCCTACCACTGCCGGAAAGCCATGAAGCTCCACATCTCCTGCCTGGACCCTTCTTTCATACTGAACAAAAAGCTCAAATGTTTGGAGAAGAATAGCAAGTTCTGTCACCTCAGGGCATAAGTAAGAAACCATAATTGCATGGGAAGGGAAGTAGAAACAAACCTCTTCTCTTGGGGAAATAGCAGGATGGGGTTCTGCCCAGAGTTCTATATTAATAACCTTAGAGGTCTCTCAGCACATAGAAGGACAATGACTTCCACACAAGACCTATTACAAGTATAATGTAGAGATTTGCTGTCATGACGGGGAGGTGTAGGAATGGTGAGAAAACCCCACCTATGAGGCCTAGGCATACAGGGCCCAAGGCTGAGACTGAACCAGGGCAAAAGGGAACTAACTGCCTGTCCTCTGTCCATCAGCCTAACAAGCAGTAACAAGCCATCATGTCGTATTCTTCCCTGAGGAAAGAGCAAGAGTCCTTGTTCCTGGAGAGAGACCCTCTGTGTTGCAGTTGTGCAAGGACGGCTGAAAGCTGAGGTTGGAGCAGGAACACTGAGAAAAATTCTCTGGTAGCTTAGCTCCCACTTCAAGCACAAGAAACCATTTGAGTACTTTGAATCCTTGTGCACTGAAGGTAACAATCGCAACAAGAAACTTACACTTAGCTCAACTTCTGACTAGATGACTCAGCACTTTAAACTAACATTCCGACAAAAGAAGAATCAGGCTTATTTTTAGGCATAAGTACAAATTATCTGAATATCTACTGTTCACCACATGATATTGAGCATTCAATTAAAAATGTTATATACACAATAATAAAAAGACTTTCCTATTTGTTCAGAGTTTTTATTTTTAATCAGAAATGGATTTTGAATTCTGTTGAATGAATTTTTTTAGTGTGTCCACTGAGATAATCATACGGCTTTTGTTTTAGGTTGTTAATGCAGTCAATTTCATTCATTGATTTTCAAATGTTAAGATAACCTTGAATTCCTAAAATAAACTCGGTTATGAAGTATTATTTATATTTATATATTATGGGATTCAATTTGATAAACTTTTGTTTGGAATTTTTTCACCTAAATTTATGAGGGATCTCAGTCTTTACTTGTGATGGCTTTGATAACAGGTTTTACCAACCTCATAGAATGAATAAGGAACTGTTTTTCTCTGCTTCCATTTTTTTGGAAGAATTTATGGATCTGGGTATTGTTGCTTCTTTAAATGTTGAAAGAATTTATCTATAAAGCCATTTGAGCCTAAAGCGCTTTTTCTTTTGTTTCATTTTAGTTTAGTTTTTTTGGGTGTGTGTGTGTGTGTGAAAAATTTTAAACACAGATTCAAGTTCTTTAATAAATATTGACTATTCTATATCCCAATTCTTCTTGATTGAAATTGCCAGTTATTATCTTTAAAGGAATTTGTTCATTTCATTAAAATTGCCAAATTTGTGGCATAAAGTAGGTCATAAATATTACCATATCTTTAACATCTATAAATCAGTTACCTTTATCATAATTGGTATAGATATATTGGGTCTTCTCATTTTTTTAATGCAGTCTTGCTAGAGTTTAACATTTTTATAGATATCAAAAATACAGCCCTTGAATTTATTGATTTTCTTTTTTCTTTGTTTTCTTTTTTGTTGATTTTAATATTCATATTTATTGTTTCTACTTTCTTTGGGTTTAATTTGCTCTTCTAATTATAGCTTTTAAAAATAAAAAAGGAAGTTTTGAAACTCATCTTCATTTTTAACATAGGCATTTTGTCTGTCACCTCTATGTTTTCACAGAATTGCACAAATACTTACATTATGTACTCAAGTTCATAAAAAAAATTTTATCCTAATTCCCATTTGATTTCTTCTTTTACTCTGAGTTGCTTAGATGTGGTTAATTTAGTTTCCAAATATTTGGATATTTTTTAGAGATCTTTCTGTTATTTACAAGTTTAATTCTATTAAAGATCATACTTTCTGTCACATGAATTCTGTTGAATTTATTGAGGCATTTTTTTGTGACTTAGAATATGGTTTATTTTGTTAACTATTTCATATGAACTGAAATGAAATGTCTATTTTGTTATCATTAGAGTAATATATACATGTCCAGTAAGTTAATTTGTCTGATAATGTTGCTCAAGTCTCCTATATTATTGGTGATTTTCTTCATACTTGTTCTATTAATGGATGCTGAAATATATATTTTAGGTTTTCATTATAACATTTCATTCAGTATATCAGGACATAGAGTAGACTTTGGATGGGGAAGAGAAACATAGGATGTATTAAGGGGAAATTGGTGTCTGGCAATATGAAAGGGAAAAAAAGAAATTTTACTTTTTGTGTTTTACATGGCCCTAATCAATATATAAATTGTGTATTTCTAAGGCCAAATCATAATATAGATAAATGAAGGAATAATGCAAAAAAACTTATTAGAGTCTGAAGATAAAATTAGCAACTCTAGTCATTGTATTATGTGCCATATACTGCATTTTGTGCTAGACACAGAATAATCTTAAGCTCTTAGAAACATGTAATCACCTATATTTGCATACAAAGAATCTGAAGCAGAAAGGTTAATAACTTCACCAATGTGTCACAACTGGTACTGAGTTGAGCCTCAAACTCAGGTATGTCCAGCTCTAGAGTTTGGGCTGCTTCTATTATATCATGATGTTAGGAATAATTAAGTCTCAGATAAACTTCATACTTGCTGTGACTTTTTCTCCCATTTAAAACAGCTTTTGTGTCATCATTGATGAAATAAGTTTAATACTAATACTTGGTTTTGATCTACTTTATAGTTTCACTTAGACTTAGGTGAGCCATGCACATAAAATTTACTTGGCAAACTTTTGTATGTAATTTTTTTTTGCTTTAATTTTTTTAAATTACATTTCTAGCATATATATTAGTACGTGACCTGTAGCTGGTACTTTGTTGAAATAATGAACGCATGTGCAAAAAACAAATGTTTTTGTTTTTATAGATAAAAACGTATCAATGCAGATTCCCTGTATGTTATACCTATCCTTTTATTTTATTTTATCCATGTTCTTGGCAAGGTAAATAGGGGCAATTTCCTTTGGGATTTCCTGAAGGATAAACAGAGTGACGTGTTCCACCCATGACCTCACACAACAGGACAGAAGGAGTCTGCGGTGGACGCAGCCAAGTTTCCAGCCTGCACACAGGCAGACTCGCTGCTCTGAAAAAATCCCAAGTGCTTCTGCTGAAGCGAGCCGGAGAGACTTGCCACAGGTGGTGGTCACGACTAACGTGCACCTGCACTATCAGCCAAGGATCCCGTCTCTTAATTAGTTTTGTCTGTTTTATGGTTCAATAATTAAACATATTGTCATAAGTAACTAAAACATAGGCGTGAAGAAGCCCATTTCCACAGCTGGCAGTCTGACACACTAGAAGTTTAATTGTTAAAATGCTCTGTCAGGGGCCAAATTCTTTATTATTGTTTGCCTAACAATCACAAATGAGTCAGTGAGTAGAAGTGGCATTTCGGGTGCCATAAGAATTCTTTTATGACTGATTTTTCAAAAAAAAAAAATATATATATTTAGAATCACTGAGCGGCTAGGGAATGAATTAATATAACTCATCTTTTTAAGCAAAAGTTAATCTTTAAACCAGTAGTACTTGCTGCTGCTAAAGAGGTTTAAATCATAAGAATTAGTCTGAATACTTTCTTCAGAGAATTATCAGATAGGGAAATAAGGCTTGCATTCTATTCTCTGCCAAGTCCCGGGAGAATAGAGCATCTTTCTATGGGCTTTTCTCTTTTAGTATGAATGAAATCTTCCCATATTATCTTCTTTCTCTTACCTTAACTATGGACCTTAAAACTAAAACACAACCCCATCCTTGGGACACACATGTGCCCATTTCCATAAAAATATTACAGCTTCTTCCAAAATTCAGATGCTGTTTCGAGCACCATTTATTTTTTATTCAGTTTTCTGCTCCGTACACTTAAAGAGTCATTTCTTTTATTTGTTTAAAAGTATAATAGAACATTTTTCTGTACAGACTGGAATAGGTAACATTTGTCTCTTAACTCCGCCAAGTAGGATATTTTTAAAGGGACTTCAGGGTTTTTACATACATATGCACACACACACCACGCACACACACAAACATCCCTGGTTTAAAAAAAAAAAAAGGTGGAGGGTGGGGTTCAACATTTCATCACACCCAGAAGGGAGCAAAACTCCCACCCAACAACTCAAAAGCCCCTTCTGAGCTGTCACTCGAGTCTGCTAGCTCCAAGGCAGAAAGGAGCTAAATTTTCTAATGTTTGTTAAGAAAAACATTATATATGTGTGCGTAATGCATATGTATGCATTAAAGTAATACAGCTTTAGAAAAATTTGGAAAATATATATTAGAAACATTATTCAAAATCTCACACTGGCATACTAAATTACTTCTCAGCAAATATTTACTCTGCTACTTTTTAGGGTACAGTATACTTCCTGCCCCTCTGGATTTGGGCTTGGCCATGGATTTGCTTTGGCCTCTGGAATGTGGGAAGAAATAACACGTTGCATGTGGGTGGAAGTGCCAGAGCAGAGCAAAATATTTCAGAGGCTTAGTCTCTTATATTCCTGATGCCACCATGTCATATGATGCTAGCCGTGCTCCTTTGGCCTGAGTTCCACAATGAGATGCATGTAAAATAGACCCACATATAATGCTGGATCCAATCCAAGCCTGATCTAGCCAAGTTTCAGCTGACCTCTTTCTGAGCCTTTGAGATTTTTGAGGTTGCTTATTACACAGCAAAGTTGACACGTAGGTCTCCACCTTTCAATGGAGATTTTATATGTGTGTATATATTTATGTATGTTTATACACACACATACACGTGCATACATACATACATATATTCTGGCATGTTTTCTTCTAGACATCTAATACTTTGTCTTTCTCAGTATTTGAACGTATTTAAGATATGTACGTTTAAGGGTACGTTAAGGTGTGTGTGTGTGTATACGTGTATACAGTAAATCACACCTCACACACATCGATTTAAAATAGATCTCTTATAAGGTGACGAATCCATTCTAGTTTGTCTGGGACTTTTCTTGTTTTAGCACTGAAAGTTCTGTGTCCTGGGATACTCCTCAGACTCAGGCAAAAGAGATTGGTTATCATCTTGCTTCTTATTTTTATTGCAAAAAAAGAGCACTTTTCTAGCTTAAAAAAATCTTGAATAGAAACCTTTCAAATTCATTGCATATTCTCCCTAGTTTGTAGTGATTTCATAGTACCCCATCATGGGCATACACTAAACACCCAATTTAACTAATCATAATGTTAGGTATTTAAGTTATTTTTGTCTTTTATTTTTTGTAAATTTAAAACTTTTAAAAATAATTTTTAATTCAGTTGTGGGTTATTTTTTCTTATTTTATCATAATTATTCATGACAGAATTTTATAGTTTGAGAGGCTAATTTATTTTATGAATTCATCAGCTTAATTTGAAAATATTTTGGAAGATAAAATGTTTTAAAACAGAACTTACTTATAATTTTAACACAATACAATTTTTATCAAAGTATATGCATGCAAATATAATCCATTTAAGCGTCATCTCAATAGCCATTAACCCATGTGTTCTTTTTATTCAATATGTAAGTCTTGGTACTTGCCCTCATTTGACTTTAAAAAGAAATATATAAATAAAATATGCACATCTAAAAATAAATTTACAATATTCATAACACAGGACATGTTAAAGTATGATACTAATATCAAGTGCTACAAGGTTTTGAGGAAGTAAACAAATAATATAATTTCATGTAGTCAAGCAAAACTTCCCCGAGAAGACAGAATATAAAGGAACATTAGACATGATATATGGAACTTCTATCTATTTTTAAAATTCTTTATATGGTACAAACTACAATTAGGACTCTATATAATAAAATCTTAATTGTACAGTTAAATTGATTGTACAGTAAAAGCTGGAGTCTCTAAAGAAGAGATTGGGATAAAACAATAGTGAGCTTTTGTAACGGAGAAGCCATCTGATCTGATCTAAAAACTTTTTTCGGATCTAGTGAATAAGCCATTTATACTTCCAATATTTACAAATATAGCAAGAAATTAATAAATAAAAGTAATAAATTTTCTGATATGAGTTTAGAATGTCTTTAAGAAGAAATATTCCATGTAAATATCCTGCCAGTTAATAATGTTGTTTTAAAAACAGACCTCTAAAAACTTTTCAAATATAGGGTTAAGTGGTTTACATTCAAATCATAATTTCATGTTTGATTCTCTGCATTAAACTTCTAAAAATGCATATTATGTTTAAGACTTGTCTCATCCTTTCTGATATCAGGAAAAGTGTTTATGTATTTTAATGTGTGGTAGCAAAATGGCAAATTTTAAGTCATATTCCTGGCAGAGTCTTATGAAAACATAGTATTCCCTTTCATGGCATGAAAAACTCCACAATACACAGTACAAAAAGTATCTTGCTAATTCTTGCAACCAGATGAAATTAAAAATAAACTGCTACACTGCATGGAAGACAAAACAAAATCATATTGCTTTGTATCTTTATCCAAAGCAATTGTCATAGGCAGGTGGGTGTTGGGCATAACAAAAATGAAATCACTCCCAAACACACAATTTAAGTAAACCAAAGAGCTCGTGGTATTAACACTTAAAAGTTGTCACATGTGTTTCAAGAAGAAAACACTTCTTGTATAGAATATTTTCTGGATCAGGTTGCAGATTTATTAGTCATCTTCCAATACCTTCAGACCAATTCAATTTGTTAGAGCTCAATATCATTGTCATTTCCCACAGAATCATGACTTTTAAATCATAGCAGACATCGCAAATAACCTTGGAATGAAAACAAAATTTATAGTATTGCTGTAGGGCCATGTCTCAAAGGAATTTAAATCATTTGAATAATCCATTCTTACTTCCCCTCCCCCACCCTTGTGGTGTAAAAAGAGGATAGGTCCAAGTATGTTTAACATTATGTTATGATGCTACATGAGGAGCAAGTATTCAGGAGCAAGTATTCAGGACAGGTTGGTTTATGTTTATTAAATTTGGGGTTGAAATAAAGAAAAAAATGTATTCATATAAGTTGCTTATGTGATTGTTCAAGGAGCTGTTAAATTTGTTTACACAATCAAATTTATGGAAAGGCCCTGATTCAAGGAGTATCTTAGGCCAAAGAGATCTAAGGTGTCTCGTTAGTGTCCACTGCAAATCCTCTTCTTGCTATTCTGAAAAATGTAACACATTAAAGATGTAGCTAATTTATTTATATTAGGGAGTGTATGCATTGGAAGAAGTTTAATCTTAAGGTCCATTTTCATATACTCAAAGAATTAGATAATTGGGGCATTATACACACTTCAAAGGAAATGTAATTATGCATTTGTCTTAGTTATCCAGATTATTTAAATGAATTATAGTAAATTCCGAATTTTCTATTTTACTATGTACCTGTAGGGATTTTTAAAAGTCTTACATTTAAAAAAATTTTTTTAAGATATAAAGGCAATCAGTTATGCTTAAAATATTTAGTGGCCAGCTTAGGAGTGTCCCTTCCAATTTCTCTCTCCTTCCCTATCTCATTTCCCTTCCTTCACTCCTACCTCCCTAGGTTTACATACTAGTCAGCTCAGGCTACCATAACAGGATACCGTAGACTAGGTCACTTAAACAACAGTATTTTTTTTTTTTCACAGTTCTGGAGTCTGACAGTCTGAGATCAGGGGCCAACATGGTCTGGTTCTGGTGAGTGCTCCTGGTTTGCAAACAGCTGCCCTCATACCCTGTCTCTTCAAGACAGAGAGTTCTGATGTCTCTTTCTCTTCTGATAAGGGCATTAGTTCTGCCAGATCAATACTCCACCCTTAAAACCTCATTTGACTTTAGTCACCTCCTTAAAGACTCTATCTCTAATTCAGTCACATCTGGGGTTATGACTTCAACATAGAAATTTTGGACAGACACAAGTCAGTCCATAGCACATACTTTAATAAATATTAACACAAAAACTTTTGCCTCAGAATCTGCTTCCTTGAAACCAAAGCTACAACTGGATTCTTCCAAAATTTACTTGAGAATTGTCATCTGGTGTATACTGGTAATAATTTTGTAATAGTTTGACATGTATATATAAATTTAAAAAATATATAAATTTTGTCTCTTTAATAAACCATTACAATTAATATACATACATGATATTCTTTCTCTCATCCTTTTTTCCTTTGATGCCACTTTTTTTTCCCATTGCCAACCTACTTTCTGTTCTTTGCATAAGCTTCCTCAAAGTAATTATCTAAACATTTCCTGTCTCATTTATCGTCTTTAATTACCCCTCAACCCATTCCCATTAGGCTTTCACTCCACCACTGTACTAATACTGCTCTCCATTTTCATCTACTATGATGGATATTCTTCAAGATGTCTACCATCATTTTTTTTTTCCATTCTGTACAAGTATCCTGCTCCTCACATTAACAGGTATAGTCTACCACAACTAACCCCGAATCTCGGCTCAACTTAATTAATTATTTGATCAATAGCATGCAGCAGAAGTGATATTTTAAAATCTCTGAGACTTTCAGAGTGAGAAGCTTGCACCTTCTGCCTTGATCTCTTGGATAACTTTTTCTCAGAATTCAGCCTCTTGGAACAAGCCTTCATGGTCAGAGGCACCTAGGCCAGATGGAGAGGTGACAAATAGGTGCTTCTTTTGACAGCCTGCATTAATGTCCTATTTGTGGAACAAATTACCACAAACTTAGTATCTTAAAACAAAACAAAACAAAACAAAACAGTATCTCTCAGGTCTGGAGGTCAGAATTTCAACTGTATCTCACTAAAATCTAAGTGTTGGCGGGGCTACTCTTCATCTCAGACTCCAGGGTAGAATTCATTTGCTTGTCTTTTCCAATTTCCAGTAGTCACTTGCATTCCTTGACTGGTGACCCCTACTTCTACCTTCAAAGCCAGTAATGGTGGTTGAGTCTTTCTCACACTGCTTCACTTCACAGAGTGAGTCTTCTGCCTTCATCTTCTACATTTAAGGATTCCTGAGATAAACTGGTTTCCATAGGATAATCCAAGAAACGTTCTCTATTTTAAGGTCAGCTGATTAGCAACTTTAATTCCATGTGGTACCTGGATTTCTCTTTGCCATGAAACATAGCTTATTTATAGGTTATAGAGATTAGAATGTGGACATGTTTGGGAGGTCAAGGTGAGCAACTAGCTGACAGTCATCATCAACTGATAGTTATGCGAGAGATCTATCAGAGATATTCTAATTGCAACTGCCTGAGAGCCCTCAAGTGGTTAGCACCAAACAAAGACCAGTCAACACCTAGAGCTAGATGAGATAATAATAAATTTATGTTTAAGCCCTGTAATTTTAGGATGATTTTCTAGACAATAGTAGATAATGGGAACCTCATATTACTAACTCAAAGATCAGGTTTTTTACTTCTTATTTTCATTGAGCTATCAATTAGCATCATTTGATACAGGTGATCCCTCCCTTTTCTTGTTATACTTTCTTTGCTTGATTTCTAGCACATCACACATTTCCGGAATTCCTTGATCTCCTTTGCTAATTCTTCCTCTTCTATTCAACCTCCTAATGTTGGAGTGACCCAGGGCTCTGTTCCGATTCCTTAGTTATATTTCCATTGCATTTCTTGGTAATCTCAGTCTCATAAATTTGGATAGCCGACCATGTGTTAACAACTTCCATATTCATACCTCCAGTTCAGAACTCTCTGCAAGACGATTCTGATAAATCCAATGGCCTCTAGGATATCTCCACTTGGATAGATAATTGCCATCTCAAACTTTGGGTCCAAACTAAATAATATCTGCCCCATGCATAGGCTTCCTCATATAATTGTTACGAACTCCATCCTTCTAACTGCTCAGGGCATGAACCTTGTAATTATCCCTTTTCTCTCACATCTCTTACTCAAAACTCTATCAAGGAATTATGAAAGGGAGCTGGATGGCTGCATAGTTATGCGCTGTCTCTTTACCCTCCTGCCTCTGAATGACACATACTACTTCTACCCAAAGCTGAATGATTAGAGCTAATTATCTTTACCTGCAAAATATTGGCAAATGTGGAGTAGATGAACTATTTGCGAACCACCACTGTCACTATTATAACTCCTTTTTTGTCTGCAAGAAGAACTACAATATACAAATTTCACATATTGTTTCACTTGATTTTCTCTCAAACTCTAAGTTTATAGGGTAGGTACTGTTGTCCCCAGGAATATTTAAATGGTTAAAATGCAGCTCAATGCCTACTACCAGTAAGATGCAGAATTTACACATGCCTCCTGCACTCTGATTCCTACCTAGAAAGAGTTATTGTAATACACTATACAGATGCAGGGCTAAGTAGGAATACTGTAAAATAGATATTTATTCTTTAAAATTAAGCATAGCTCATTGACTCACTCTTAGGTGTCCCTAATAAAGTAATTCAAATAGTGAAACCAATCCCTTTAAAGGACAAGTAACTGAAAAATATCATGTGTTTCTTCACATTTTAATATTATACTTCAGGGGAAAAAAAACATTCTAGGCTAAGAAATAGCAAAACCATGCAAGGTACTTATACAATAAACAAAATATTTTCACCTAAATATTTATAATTTAAAAAATTTCTATAAATTGTTCTGAGTAATTTGAATCCCTGTCATAATGTGCTTTCGGAGTAGACTATAGCTATTGTGAGGCCTCAATTAAATACATTTGCAATGTAATTTTTTTTTATTGGTAAATATATTTTGAAAGCACACTGCAGTTTCTCTGGTTCAGTCCATATATATATATATATATAATATATATATATATAATATATATATATATATATATCTTAAAGGCTACTTTTTAAGCAATAAAATATTGGTCTAAAAAAGAAAAAAAAGGAGTAGTTCTTAATATAGCTTTTTCAGATCGGTCACATGGAAACTCTACCAATCTCAAATAAAAATTCTGAGTCTGCTGCTTGCCTAACAGAAGGTGATATTATGACATCATTAGTTTCATCTGTTTACTGAAACACTTGTAGCCCAGAGTTATAGTTTTTGCTACTTGACTTCAAAAAACAGTTTTGAAATATGCCCTTAAAAATTAAATTGAGTAAATTTTAAGCATTCTGAGTATTGCTATATATGTTTTGACATAAATAATAAATATGACCAACAGTGACTGTATTTATTTTCTTAATGAAAGGAATGATATTTACAGTAAAGCTTTAGTTTCACCAGGTCAGATAAAAAAATAAAAATAAAAATCTGAAAATTGTGTAAAATTGTATCCCATCTCTTAATTAAGCAATCACTATTTTAATTATTTTAAATGTTATTAAAATATATTATCTTAAACAATATGCTAGGAAATACACTATATATTTCTTGAGGTTGAACATCATGTCTGATTCATCTCAAAATCACCTATACCCAATAGTCATTCATAAAGACTACAAACCAAAAATTACCACATTTATAGCTTCGCAAGAGTTCATATACCAATTAACTTTTATTAATTTGTAGTTGTAGCCTATTTTATAGCTTCTCCACTGGAGTGTTTTAGTTGAGATCGCCATTTAAAGATATCAATTTGTATGTAGTCGGGCTTTTCCTCCACCCCACCCCTGTCTAGGAAATAATTCTATATATGAGAGTTGGTGTCATCCTTTAAGGTTTTAATTTAGAAACGCTTGAATCATAGTGGTAATTAATTACTTCTGACTGTTGAAGGTAAATTAACTCTTCTATGGCATTATCCCTTCCCATATAAAAACTTGATCTTAGAAGATTTCCAGTGGGTTTCTACCATCCTGTAGTTTTTGCCCCCTTTTCTTTTTACATGCTGTTTATATCACATGCAAGCATGTAGTCAGACACAAAACAAGCAGCTGGCTTTCTGGAATTTACTATTTCCTGAGAGCTCAGCAATGTATACAAAAATTTGAGCCCTTCTCCCAATTCTAACAACATGATCAGCTCTTGAATGTCATATATTGCTAAAAGCACCCTGTGGAACTGTTATATGACTATAAGTAGACATACTTTTCATAAGTAACTCAGGGAATTTCATTTACTGATGTAATGCTCACTCTCATTCCTAAAAACAAAGATGTCTATTGCACCTTTACTGTCCCACCTTTGTGAACGCATCTACATCTGTGATGACAACTGCATTTGGTTTATGCACACATGAGTCAGTGTTGGTGTTGCATAACTACTTTCTTTTGTATAGCGACCATATGTCCATATTTCATCAGAACTTAGTATGCTGCTTGGCACATGGTAGACACTCAGTAAAAATATGTTGAATGAATAAATAAAATAATGAGGATATTAAGTCTAATTTCACTATATTGAAAAAGACGAGTCACTCATGTAACAAAAATTATCAGACTAATATAATCCTTCAAAATATATTGCTTATAAACTACATGATCCTGAGCAATAACTTGACATACTTGCATAATAATTCACATAATATTGATGTGAAATTAAGTAAATAATGCACTCAATTCTCTTAGCTTCTGCTTGAAAAAAATAGAACTCAATACACATTTAAAATAAACAATAAACAGCATCACAAAAAATTAATAAAATAAATTTTAGAAATTTAATTAGAAAAGTAAGCTAAAAAAAACGTTTTCTGAAAAAATTAATCTAATACCTTGAAAAGAGAATATTTGTAAGGAAGATCATTTCTAAATTTTTGCAAGAAATACTAGCTGGTATATTAATAAGTACACCAAAATTTGCTAGCTCATCTCATCTAGATCCCATCAGTAAACAATAAACAAAAGAAAATGAAACAGTATAATCAACATATTTGAGCTTAAGAGCAAGTTTAAAATATGCCCTATTAACTTCATAAATTCTACAGGTAAGTATGTGACATGTATGCTATTAATTTTCTGGCATACTAATTATATGCCAGGGATTGCAAAGTATTTTTCATAAACATTGAGTACTGAACTAGACCATTCTCTTTTTAATAAACACTAATTATAGGCTTTGTTTTTATTATTCACAAAAAGCTAGACACATACCTATTATTCCTGAGCTCTGGGTAACGTTCAGAGGCATATGAGGCTTCTTCCCACATTCTCGGTTTAATGCATATCAATCTCCTGGATCTGGAAAAATGAAATGACTGATTTTATCCAAGTCATCATGGGAGAGAGACAATAATGTTTTAAGTTTGCTCGCTTTCATGCAGAATCTAAGGAACAGAAAGAACAAACTGATTGAAAACAGATTCACAAATGTAGAGGACAATCTGGTGATGGCCAGAGGGGAGGGGTACAGGGGAGGGCAGGGCTGGGAAAAAACCATGAAGGGTTAAAGAAGTACAAATTAGTAGTTGATAGATAGTCACAGGGATGGGGAGCACAGCATAGCAAATGCAACAGCAATAAGGTATGGCTATGCATAGAGCCAGAGGGATAATAGAGTAATCAGGGGGATCACTTCATAAAGTATATAAATATTTAATCAGTGTGCTATATATTTGAAACTAATAATAAATAATAATAATAATAATAATTGACCTTTTTTGAGTGTGATTTGTCTTGTTCCTGTTAACTTGTACTTTCTTTCTCTCTCCTCCATCTTTCATTGTGAGTTCCTCTCAGAATATCAACATGCCTATACTCTCTTCCAACCTTTATAAACTCTCCCTGAACCCTTCTCCTTCTTTATTCAAGCCTCTTACTTACTAGCCTGTTTTACTCATCTCCCAGTTCTCTTTCATCAAGCAGTGTCTTAAAAGGCCCCTAGTTAAGATCATGCACACAAAAAGGGAAAGAAGTGTTTTGAAAACAACAGTCGTTAAATACCATAGAGAACAAGGAACGAATGAAGTTGATACACAAAGGAAATCAGAGATGACTTGATCTTTTAGTCTCCCCAATGAACTTACTGCCATTAGTGATATTTCTTCCCTTCATCTACATCATTGTTAGAGTTAGATTTCTGAAATGAAAATCTTCATGTATCAGTACAATGCTGACATTTTTCAATAGAACTCCTAACCTGCAGATTAGAGTCCAGTCTCCTTAATACAGTATATAAGCCCATTATCAGGAGGACCCTGTCTGCCATTTCAGTAAAATATCATACTACATGACCCTATAAGTTGAGTTACAGAAGAAACAAATTCCTAAGTTGTTCTCTACCTGCATCAGGTGATTTCATGCTCTGTGCGTCGGTTTATCAGTGTCTGGAACCCTGCCCTCCCTTAAAGCCTTGTTATAATAATTATTTGTTTACTTGTGCTTTACTACATTGTAAGCCACCTCTAGGCAAGGTATGTATATTTCTTCTTGTGTACTTAGAATTAAAATGACTGACAAAAAGATGGGGTACGAAAATCCTAAACTGAGCTAAAAAATGGTGTATGGTGCTTTCCTTGTGATGTTTAAATTGTTTGACTATTCATTTATATTTAGTACTTATGGGTAGAATAAGTTTGGAGTCAAAATTACATGGCTTGAGTATGCCGGTTGTATAATATAAGGTCGAGTTGCTTAAGTGCTTTAGTCTCTATCACCTCATTTGCTACAAATGGATATTGATATTTTACCTCACACTATCATTCCATTGATAACTTCCTTAAACAATGTACCACATTTGCATACACAGCAGGTGCTCAACAGATGCTAGCTATTCCTGTTCTACTTTGTGCTGTGCCTCTGTAGTCAACCACCAGTTTTTTTCTTTGTACTATTAAAACATTTGTAATACAAAAGAGAGTGGGTAATACAGAACCGAAAAGCAGCTGATAATTTTTTTAAAGTTAAACACTGCAAAATCTATGTTGAGCGAAGAATCAGAGAACTGAGCATTTCTAAGATCTTTGAACACCAAAACATCAGCCTGTGGGCTGTTCAGACTATTCTACGTGTGCAGGCATTTGTTTTGCAAAGACTCACAATGAGATAATCACTTTAAAAGCCTTGGCATAGCTACCACTGAATCAATGTAAGTTAATGTTGCAGATCTATTTTTTTTTTCTTTTAGTTAGTTTTCTTTCAAAACAGTGAAAGATAATGAGTAATAGAAGATGGAAGCACAAATGTACATACACATATCTAAAGGAAAATACTTTATCTTCTCACACTAAATATGCAGTAAATGATGCAAAACACAAAATACATTTTGTACAGTATTTCTCCAAGATACTAAATTTAGAATGAATCCAACCTATGACTAAGACTATAAATTTAGCTAGGTTTTAATGCTAGAATAAGAAACTTACAGTCTGGGAAATTTTCCAACCTTAGCAAACAACCATAAGTAGTTTTCTTTTCTCTGAGTATTTCAGTCTACCTCAGAAGCATGTTACCTTCTTTATTCAGTCAGTCATGGTATCAAACAAACTCCTCGAATTAAAGACATTTAGAGATTCTTTAGAAGTCACAGACAATGGATCAGGAGAGATCAAGAAAGGAAAAAGATATTTTTCCATCAGAATCTATCTTTAACAGCAATATCAAAGGCATGATCATCCCCTTAATGTTGACATAAAATAAAGTGTAGGATTGTAAAATTGACTTTGGCATGATAATATTATGCATTAAGGTACTGTCTGCCAGTCTTGGTGATAGTAAATGAAAAGAATGAGAGACAAGTTCAGTCCCTCACCAATATGTTAAAACAAAAACAAAATAATGCAATTAGTTAATGTTTACATATTTCTGTACCAACACATGATTTACTTTTTTTTTTCAATAAATTATTCAAGTCATTCATTGATGATAGAATTGCCCTGTCACACAGCTATGGAAACAAATGAGAAGAAATGGAAACGACAGAAAAATGTGTCAGTTCCCACAAATTTTGTTGCTTTGTGAAATATTAGTAGAATCATAAATAAAAAATAACTTATAGATAGGCATGGAGCTTTTTTTTTTTTTACCATAGTGTATTTGAATTGTAACTAATAATGATATCTAATATCAAAATCACATCACATTTGCAGATTCAAAATATAAATAACAAAATGTTGAAAATAATCTTAGTATGCACACCTCACCACAAATTAGTGGAGTGATCACATTGTATGGTATAAAAATGTCTAATGACTATATCATACAATTGAAACAAATATAACCAATATACTATTGTATGCCAGCTTCAACTTAAAAAGTAAAATAAATTTTAAAATTAATAAAAGTAACATCCTATTACATCTAATAAAATTAACAATTATGGCAACATTAAAGTATTAATTAATATACTCTAATACACAATTTATATTAAAGCTTCCAAATTACCACACTAACATTTCTCTACTCCTGTTGTCTTAGTTCAGTCTGCTACAATAAAGTAGTATAGACTGGGTGGCTTATAAGCAACAGAAATTTCTTCCTCATAGTTCTGGAGGCTGGGAAGTCCATGGCACGAAAGAGTTTAGAAAGCTCTCCAGGGTACCTTCATAAGAGCTCTAATACCATTTATGAGAGCTCAACCTTCAGGACCTAATTACTTCCCAAATGTCCTATCATCACATTTGGGTCAGAGCTTCAGCATACAGATTTGCGGGGTGAAACAAAATTCAGTCTCATACACTCGCATTTTCTCTAAAGTGAAGGTTTTTATAAGGCCTTTAGTTGATTCAAGTGAAAGATTTTTGGCAAGAATACTTAATAAGTGGTGTGTATTTCCTATTGAGTCACACAGTTAGGAGGAACTTGATGCTCTTCCCCCCACCCCCCATTGAAAGTAATGCTGAAGTTAATTACTGAGTAAATGTGGAGATAACTGCATCCATCCCTTGTAAAGTTAATTTTTTTTTCTCCCTCTAAACTAAAAATATTGTAAGATGTGATATTTTGGTATTCTGAGAAAAATTTGTTCCCATTAACTTTTCATCGAGAGCCATAAAATGGTGATTTTTCTAAAGCTTTCTTTCCTTCACGTTTATTGGACTGTACTCTTTTGTAAAGAAAAGCTTCCCACATTAAGTAAAGCTATTTGGTTACTGTGCAATACAGAATCTTCGAGGAAGGAAGAAAAAATATTTCATTTATTCCTCTTAATTAACAGGTTTTTTAATGGTAAAATGTGGTATCATAGCTATTTTAAATGGTGAAAATAGGTTTTCATTTGGTTGTTAGTGGCTTTCTCTTTTTTTAGTATGGTCTCATAGATATTTACACATTCTTTTAAAGTTAATTTAATACTTATTCTATTTTTAAATTTTATGTAGCATATACATAGAAAAATATATACCATAATAAACATCACGATAAGTTATCACAAAGTATAAATACACCGTCTAAACACCCAATCAAAAAGAACATTAGAATACATCCCAGAAACCCCCACATGACCTTTCCAGTCACCCTCCAAAATATCTACTATCACTTTTAAAACTACAGATTAGCATTTCCTGTTTTTGAACTTTATAATATATTAATTAGCTTTTCATTATTGTTATTTTGTGTCTGGATCCTTTCACCCAAATTATATTATCAGATTTGTCCATACTATTTCATATAATTGTGATGTATTCATTCTCATCGCTGTAGTCTTGAGTTCATATTTGAATATACAATAGTTTATTTCTCTATTTTACTGTTTTGGGCAATGTACATAGTTTCCAGGTGTGGTTATTAAAAATAATGTTACTATGAACATTTTTGTAAAAATATTTATTTGATAGATGTGTACTTTTCTATCAAATATATAAAATATAGATATACTATATATGTATGAAAGTATTATATATATATATATATATCACACATATATTTTTCCAATGCCGCTATTAATAATATATGAGGGTTCCAATTCTATATTCCCACCAACTGGACATTTTCTTGCTGTTTTTCTTTAGCCAGCAAGTGATCAGTGGTATCACAATGTGATTTAATTTGTATTTCCCTGATGACTGATAGAAATAAAATACCTTTTCATATATTCACTGGCCTTTTGCAAACGCCTATGTGGTGTGTGTGTGTGTGTGTGTGTGTGTGTGTGTTTTTTTTTGCCCACACTATTGTTAGTTTTTATGTCTTTCTTATTAATTTATAGGATATTTGTAAAAGTCATTCTCAAAAAGAGTCCTTAGTAACATATGTGTATTGAGAATACCACTTTCTCACACAAAGTATTACTTTTTCACTATTAATGGTGTCCTACGCTTAAAATAATTCAAGTTTTAAAAGTTTTTCCTATAGTTAGTCTTTCTGTATTATGTTAAAAAATATTTTTCTACTCCAAAGACATGAAGATGTTTTCCTATGTTTTCTATGAAATTTCTAGTTTCCTATGTTTTCTATAAAATCTCTATTGTTTTTACCATATACATTTGGGTGTGAAATAACTGAATTGATTTGTCTATTTGTACACCACTGGATTTGTTTTATTAATATTTTGTTTAAGATTTTCTACTTTTTCCTTGGTCAATTTTTTAATTTTTTCCCATTTATCTTGGGTAAACACCTTGAAGTAGAATCACTAGGTCAAAGTTAACTCTATAAAAATCCGCCAAACTGTTTCCAAAGTGATTGTGCCATTTGTATTCTCAGTAGAAACATAGAGAGCTCCAGTTGCTCCAAATCTCCACCAAAATGTTGCATTATTAGTCATTAATATTAGAGATTCTAGTGAGTATGCATTAGTATTTTATTGTGGGTTTAATTAGTATTTCTCTAATAAATAGTGATGTTGAGTATCTTCATGAGTTTATTTGCATTCTGTATATATTGTTTGCTAGCTTGTTTATGTCTTTGATCCATTTTTTGAGGTTGTCTTTCTTCTTATAATTGAGTTTTATAAGTGTTTTCTATTCTCTAGATGTAACTCCTATATTATTTATTATATTATTCTTATTACTATTACTATTATTATTATTATTTTGTAGATTTCTTTGTCAGAAAAACCTAAATTCGATGGAATATAATTTTTCAGTGTTTCCTCTTATTATCAGTTCTCTTTTCATCCTACTTAAAACAATTGTCTGGCACAAAATCATTAAGATTGTTAGTTTTCTGATGCCTTTAAATATATAATTTTGTAATTATGTAGATTTTTAGTTGTTCTTAGGAGGAACATTGACCTGATGCCAACACTATCTCCTACCCAGGATTAGAATTTATTTTTTCTTGCTCAAATATTGCATTATGTATAATATTAAATGAGAAACTTTCTGAAAGAAACAAATTCTTCATCAACTACACTTTCATAGTTACAAAGTTTTTATTTGTTATCTGAGAATGTCTGATTAACGATTAGAAAGATATTTGAACATGCCCTGGACAACTTCAAAATAGGCTTTGATCTTTCAAACTAACAAGCACTTAACGGTCTAAAATGTGGTTCATGATTTACATCATTCTTCACAGGTTTTTGATAGAATATATGAAGAAAAAAATTAATGAGAATTGAAGAAATGATGCATTTTACCAATAAAATAATAAAATGTAGCCATGTCAGCAGATTTATCAATAGTTTCACCCAAATGTCTGATAGTTACCCTCTGAACTACAGAAACAAATACATGGAGATTCCTGTCACATAGAGAGATACTCCAGAAATTTTCAGGCTTTATGATATAAAAACAAACAAACAAACAACAACAACAACAAAAAAACAGGGAAAGATTTTCCTATTTGTTGATGCAACTATTTGGTGTTTTGTATCTCTACTACACTCCTATATTACTAAAACTTGGGAAACTATTGTTAATTGCAGTATATTAAAGTTTATAGCAGTTCAGGAAGAAGTAATTTTAAAAAATAATGAACACTGGCCATGTATATTTTAAGTTCATTTTAAACAATAAGCTTGAGAAAATAACAGGGCAAATAACTTAAATTGATATAACATACATAAAATATTTGGAATTAATTATTTTTTAAACTATCAAAAATTATTTCATTTAAAATCAGGCAATTTCAAGATTATGGTATCTAAGTGAGAAACACCTGGTAATAAATATTAACATCTTAAATCTGAATTAGGTATAAATCTAAGTAGACAGTTCATTTAATTTCTGTACAATTTAGATATTCAAGAAAATCTTGAAGTGATTATAGCCTGTTCCTGTGTTTACTCATGCATAATCCTTACAGAAAAATGTTCTCGAGGCTTGCATTTACTCCTCGTCGTACCTAATGATACTCTGAAAAGTCAAGTGAAACATTTTGGTAATATTCCTAGTTCTACCTATTCTGAGGACCTCTTCAAAAAAAGAATGCTGAGCATTTATAAAAATATATGGACAGTTATAACAGTGAGAATTGGGTTTAGGTGCACTTTAATAATAATAATAATAAATTAGATTAAATATGCTAGAATTTATTCTCTCACATTAAAAACAAAAACAAACATCATCAAAAGAAAAAAAACAGCAATAACAATAAAAAAAAACAAGCAGTCATGGTAAAATATGAGAGTTTACATTAAAACATTTAACTTTATCTCTGATGGGCTGAATTCCACACTCATTAAGATACATCCTTATATCTATAATAGACCACAAGAACAGTCCCTGATTCCTGGCCGAGAATAGTTAGGCATCATTAAATATAAATAATTTGGTTAACTTCTAGCTTTGCAGTCTAAATATATTCCTTACACATTATTCTTCATTGCCATGTCAGAACTGGAGTGTGGATTATAACACTAGCTGTCCATTTTCTATTACTGCAGGTACCAAGACAAGCTTCTGAAGGTTAGGATTGGAGTATTAATAGTTTCCTCAAAAAAAATTTAGTAAACTCAGGGTCTATATTATTTTTGTCAATATGTGTTTGAATAACTATAAGCAAACATTTTATCAAGCTATAATTTTCAAACATGATGTCTCAGATCTTTACTTAATGGTGTCAGTGCTCTTTCTATCCATCTCTCATAACTTAACAGCCAATGACACAAAGCTTTCTGAAATAATAGGCGCTGGAGGGAAGGGAATATTTAAATCAGTCTTTACTGGTAGGGTCTCCATCTTGTACAATAAGGCACAAATCTTATTTAAGACTACAGTTTTCTAAATTTGCCGACCCCCAAATTATAGCATTCTATATCTTATATTGCACAGTCTTTTGTATGAAAGTTATATTTAGATGTTTTCTTTCTTTTTCAAATTTTTGTTTTTGTTTAAAATATTTTATTATCCTGGACTAGAATAACATTAGCTGTAGACAGAGGTGAGAGGTTTCGGTGGCTTGTAAATTTTTCAATCAATCAAATTTACCTTTGTCTATTGGTTTAACGCACTCAGTTTCTTTAAGAGATTGATTATTTTATGGAAAGAGTAGGGGTCATTATGTCATCCAACTCTTGCTTCTTTTTTTTCCTTCACCAAAAATCATTGGGGTATGTCTGCCTTCCAAATTAATTATTTCTTCCCCAGAAACAGTGTTTTATCAAGACTGCCACCTCTGAGCTCTTTCGATCTTAAACTCCTTTTGATTCTCTCAGAAGAGTCAGTAAACTATAACCCAAGAGTTAAATGCAGCCCACTGCCTGTATTTGTAAAAAATATTATTGTAACACAGGCACACCTATTTGTTTATATATTGTTTAAGACTGTTTTCTGCACAATGACATAGTGAGTAGTGCCAGCAAGAACAGGTAGACTACAAAACCTGATGTAATTGCTATTTGGTCCTTTCTGTAAAAAGGTTGGCAACCCCTGTTATAGTAGCCAGTATTTTAATGTAGGTATATTAGTTTGCTGGGCTGCCATAACAAAGTGCTACAGTCTGAAAGGCTTAAACGATAGAAATGTATTTGCTCCCATTTCTGGAGACTAGAAGTCCAATGTCAATGAATTGGCAGGGTTGATTTTTTTTTTTTTTTTTTTTTTTTAGCTTGTAGATGGCTCTCTTCCTCCTGTATCTTCACATGGTTGTCCTTGTGTGTGTGTCTGTGTCCAAATTTTCTCTTTCTTATAAGGACACCAGTCACTTTGGATTAGGGTCCACCCCAATGGGCTCATTTTAACTTAATTACCTCTTTAAAACCCTATCTCCAAAAACAGTCACATTCTGAGGTACTACGGTTAGGACTTGAGTTTGGAGAATCAACAATTTAGACAGTGAAATTTTCTCTTCTGAGAGTAGCCTATGTTTTTCAATCCTAGCTCTCCAGTTCTATATCTCCATTTTCTTACAGATGCCTCTTGACTTTCTGCTCTAATGTGGGCTACAGAGCTGACTTTGCTTAATCTCAGTATTTGTTTGCTTATATTTAATATGAAGTTATAGTATTATCTATCTCCTAGTTATTTGTACGTATAGGTATGGACTATGGGTGTCTACACTTCATTTCCTTGTTAACAAAATTTTAAGGATGGGTGGCTCGTTCTATAATGGTGTAAAAGCAATCCCTGGATGGTTCAAACCAGAGTCTGTTTCTTCAGTTCATCCAAACATTCGCTAAGTCATTTAGCACTTTGCAACAAATCACTTTCTACCTCAATGAGCTTAACTAGATTTTGTACTCTATGGCTGAACATGGACCGATAGAGAGCACTATTATTATAGTTCACACCAAATTAAAAGTTGCTTTGTATGTATTTCATTTTAGGTGTCTTTTAGTGAGAATGATTCATCGTCTATTTATAGCAAGAAAAGAAAATTTCCATTTTACTAGTAATCGTCTTTTTATATATCAATCGAAAACATTTGATAACTCAAAATATATTAAATAATCTTGAGTTAAGAGCTTGTATTTGGCTAAAGATCTATCTAGAATGTCTCCCATCATTACTCTTATGTCAGCCAATTAGTGCAAATCAACCTATATTAATCACAAAATATACACAGTATTTCTCTATCAGTCTTTTACCTTCACTCTGGATTATATCAGGCCTAATCCCTGATCCACTACTACTATTGTCTAATATATGCTTGTGACATTAATTTCTTAAGAACTTAACACCTGTAAATTAGGTCTATCTTTTTAAAAATGGGATAAAATGAAACTTCTGATTACTCGGGTAATTTTTCCAGTAGGTTATTATGAGTTTGGTGTGAATATAAAACTGTGTAAGAATATTGATGTGTATGTGGCCTCTTTTGGTTGCTTTAGATGGCACAAATGTCTTTTCTTTTTGAAGGAACAAAACCCATCAGCTCTTTAGGGATTTAGGGACATCCATTAGCCTCTATCTTCCAGTTAATTACTCTTCACATCAAACTGCTGCTCTTCCTGGGATGCTTAATGAAACTGAACCAAATCTTGTGGGTTTACTCATTTATAATCATGAGCTCACACGAGTTGAATGACTGGTACAAGGTAATTTTCAAATATATTTGAGTATTATCATAAATGTCTTTTTGGGAAACTTGTTAACAGCCTATGCCTTCTGAGTATCCAAAGCTCAATTAAAATTTCCAGGAAACACAGTCAGCCCTCCATATCTGCAGGTTCGCATTCATAGATTTAACCAATCTCAAATCGAAAATATTTTTAAAACTCTGATATTGTTACTGACATGTACTATGTAGTTTGGCCTACCAGGGTTGAGTCTGTACTGAATATGTACAGAATTTTTGTTGTTGTTGTTGTTATTGTCTCCCTAAATAATATGGTAAAACAACTGTTTGCATAGCATTTAAATTATTAAGTATTATAAGTAATCTAGAGATGATAAAGTATACAGAGCGATGTACATAGGTTATATGCAGATACCATGCCATTTTATATAAGCCACTTGAGCGTTTGCAGGATTTTGGTATCTGTGGGGAGTCCTGAAACCAATTCCCCATGATACTGTGGGAGGACTATATACAGATTATTTCTTTATGTTTCTCTATATTTCTAAAAAATTTCTAAAAAGAAGAATCAGTCTTTCTAGTTTCTAACACAATAGACAAAATAGATAAATAAAAATGAATACCCACAGAGAAAAACACGAAATAAAACAAAAATAAATAAATCCAGATAAAACATTCAAAAATGCTACTCAAATTTACACCCCCCCCAATGTATTTAGCATGTATTTCTTCTCTTTATCGGTGTTATGTAGATATCATTGCTGTTAATATTGGCAAATTTGTATTAAATAGATTAATAGATTAGCATTAAATATTGAATTTGCATAAATTATAACAAAGTTAAATGTACTTAGTTTATATTTTATGTAATTTCTTAACCTGAAATATGTTAAATGTTTCATCATCAATCTACTTTTTAATGCCTAGAAAATTCCAATGTGTTTAATTATATTGATATTATTTTAAAAACTATTGAAATGAAAATAACATTTTATAATGTACTGCATGCTATAATATACTGAGCTGTAATTGTAAAAGTTTAAAAAATTAAATTTAAAATTTAAATTTTGTTTTGGTAAGTCACTTAACATATTATAAAAGAAATCCTATGAATTCAAATTTTAAAACAAAATTATATATTCTCAGTTCCATCGCACTAATGCCATAGACTTATATTCTAGAGTTTTTACAATTTAGTATATTAGGCTTTCCATTGTATTTAGTAATCTCATTTAACTTTAAATAGTTTATTTTTTTTGTTGTCATTTGAGCAAAAAAACCACCCAGCTTCATTTTTTTGAAAATGCATTTAGTAGGAAATTTAGCGACTGCATTGTTATTTCTCTTTATTTATACCCAGAATTTTTTTTTCTGTGTGACTATTTAAACATACAAAAAGCTAGAAGAGTGACATGAGGGCATAATATTAGCAATACGATCAGCCAGAGGAATGACTGCTACTCATACACACATATGCACACAAACGTATGTCCCTGCTTATATACCTCTCTTTAAAAATCACTCTTAAATCATCAAATAACTCTATTTTGTCAAATTCAAACAACACTTTACTGTTTCCATCCTACTCAGCATCTAAGAAGCACTAAGTCTTTCATATCCAACTTCTAATTTGTAGCAGTCATGGAAGTATGCCACTCAGATCTCTGCTGAAGAAAGAAATTGCCATTTGGCTGCCAAGAAATGAAATTTACTGACAGTATTCAGCTTCAGTGCCTTCGAGATCTGCTTCAACTTACAAGCTGAAAGAACGTCTTCCCAGGCAGCCCAGAGATAATGACTGTGGATGGTTAAAGGACCAGAGTCTAGCCATTTCCTCCAAATGCCTAGAAAATTCTAAGATGTTTTATTATAGTGATATTATTTTTAAAAACTATTTTGTAATTTAAAAAATAGACTAGAATAGGTTGAAAAGTATGTGAGAATTGAGGAGGAAATTGAAAACATCACAGTAGGGTAGAAAATAAAAAAGTTGTATAGAAGTTAAACTGGTTTGTTTTTAAAGTGTTTTTAATTTTTAAATTTTTTGTTTAAAATAGATAGAATTTGTCGTTATTAAGGGGGCTAACTCAACAGAGAGAGAAAAAAAAGATTGAAAGTTCAAAAAATAATAATAATAAAAAAAACATCATTGAAAGTATATGATCCATTCAGAGAAGAGAGAGAATCAGGACCAGGACTGAAATGGAGAGAATAAGATGAGTAGAAATACTTCTTTTATTATAATGGGGAGAAAGATAAGTTGGGAACTTCTGCAAGTGAAAAAGTAGTTTTGTTGGTGGAAAGATAAGGGAGTTTCAGATTTCTGGCTTACATTTTCTCAATGGATTATAATGGAGAAGTACCATCATAGAAAGTGAAAAGCAATAAGGGTAGATAATAATTGTTTTTTCAGGCAGTGTTAAGTGAATCACATAAAAAAATCTGAACTCAAGTAACATGTATGGTTAAGATTTTGCAAAGCGATATAAATTGGAGGTAAGAGAGGCCAGGACATTTCAAGGTTGTTACTAATATTATTGATAACAGACTACAATCAATATTTTTGTGAAGCCTAAGAATTTTAGTTGTATATGCCCTGAGACAAGGTATACAAAGAGATAAGAGATAGTTGAAGTAAAAGGAAAAATATTTGAAGTAGAGATTTTAAAAGTGATTTACTTTTTGGTGTAAAGTGGGAAATGACTGAGTAAGGTGGTATGAACACAAATATCATTAGAAATAAACACACCAAAGAATGAAGAGGTCAGGGAACTGATGGGTCACCTTTTAAGATGGGTCGCCTTTCAAGGCATTAAAATAAAGATTGTTATAGGAGCTAAAATCTTTAAGAAATAAAGTAGAATGGCTAGAAGATTAGAATGGTAAAGGTCATGGGCGGATAAATGGCAACCACATATTTTGAGGAACGAGATGATTCCTTTTATTTTCTTCCCCTTTTGCTCCCCAGGAAAGAGGTGAAGAAATTGAATGCAAAGTTTAATGGAGACCTGAAAGGTCATCAATCTCATCTTACATTTGCTTACTGCTCAGTGTTAAGTTCATGAGGTCACTGATATTTGAACAAACTTCAAAAAGTACTGGTGGTAAAGACAAAGAGAAGAAAATTGTCTAGATATAGTCTTTATAAGGAAAAAGATACTGGTGTGTTTTGCTGAGCCATCAATTTTAGAGGCTATTTATTCTACACCCTTAATTTCACACAACAGAGAACTAAAGCTTGTACAAATTAAGTGACTTTCTCTGGCTCATACAACTTGTTACCGGCAAAATCTGGACTAAGCCTGTTTTTGACTCCCAGTCCATATATTTTCCCTTGTTGGGTTTATTCTGCTATCAGAAGGATTTTTGGATGAAAGCACATGTACTAGATTAATTTTTAATATACTGTTAAGTGTATTCTTTCATAAACATATAAAAAGGAAGTAAATGTCTTTTGGTATAAAGAGTACTTAAGAGTCTTGTCTAGAAGGATTCCTGACAATGAGGAAATAGTGATAGCTCTACCACACATTCTTTTATTTGAACAAAAGCAATTCTTTAATTCTAAAATTCCATGACATTTACACAATTTGAAGCTAATAAAGCAACAGCGTCACTGAAATGTCATTAATATAATTTCAAAAAGAATATCCTTGTAACTGGTTGTGCTAACAGTTCTATTTCTTCCTGTAAAGGTTCTTTGCCTTGATGAAAGTAGCTGGAAAGAAAACAGAATGTTCTTTTTATTTGTATTTTAGCGACTAATCACAGCATTGCAACATCTATAAATAAACTTCTATGAGAGTCCCAGAAGTCCCACTGCAAGTCGACTGTCACAGTTTATTGGCTAATCAGCAAAGAATTGAAATCTTGATTGGCTTATTTGTTGGCTGATTGAAATGCTGCGATAGGAAGTAGTAGACAGATTAATTAATTTGTGCTGGGGAATCCAAAGTTAATCTAAAGAACACTGTCAGTTTGATTGATAGCTGTGTGAGAGAGGAAGTCTTTAAAAACCACCATGAATTGTCACTCTGTGGGCACATAATACAAGCTTTTATCTATTTAACTGATTGAATTCTATGAACAGTGCTGAATACTAATGTTTCTGTGTGAATAACAATTACCACATGTTTTAAAAGTGGCCTACACAGAACAGAGAAAAATGGGCAAATGATACTAATAAAAACAATTGAATCTCTGAAGACTATCATTTCTAAGAAATATAATTTCCACATTACTATGATATTATCTCTACAATTTTTTCTGCAATATTTTGATTGTAAAAATAATGTGTTTTACAGATCTATACGATATTCAAGTTATAACATAACTATAGGATAGATTTTTTTCTAAAATAACCAGAGTAAGGTTTCCATGCTTCCACAATCTTTGAGAAAAGCAAAGGAACATGAACACCTATTATTAACATTAAAAATACTTTACAAGGTATATTGATGTACAATAAATTATACATATTTAACATAGACAACTAGAAAAGTTTTGGTATGTGTATACTCCTGAGAAATTATCATAACCATTAAGATAAACAACACGTTTATCGCCTTTAATAATTTCCTTATATGCCATTTTAATCCTTCCTTTCTCCACTAGCTGGTCCCACTCCATCCCAGGCAAACACTGATGTGATTTATGTCACTACAGATTAGTTTGATTTTCTAGAGTTTTATGTAAGTATAATTGGAGAGTACATGTTCCTTTTTGTTTGGCTTCTTTCACTCACCATAATTATTTGAAATACATAAATGTTATAATAGTTTCAACTGTATGAATATGCCATCGTTTGTCTATTCACATTACGGCTGTTTTCAATTTTGGCATACTTCAGGTAAAGCTTCTATGAATATCTGTGTACAAGTCCTCATATGGACATAAGCTTTTATAGTTGGCCCTTGAACAACAGAGGTTTGAACTGACTCCTGCGGTTTAAACCTACATTATTCAAGGGTCAACTGTGAGGTTGGGAATCTGGGCATGCAGAGGGTCAGTTGTAGTCACATGCAGATTTTTGACTGCCTGCCCCTAACCCCGTTGTTCAAAGATCAACCGTATTTCTGCTAGGTAAATAGAAGTAAAGTGACCGAATTATATGGCAAATGCATCTTTACTATTTTTAGAAACTACCAAACTTTTTTGCAAAGTGTTTCATTTTACATCCTATTTGCAGTGTAACAGAGTACCAGTTTCTCCACATCCTCACCAACACAGCATGGTCCATGTTTTCCCCCCATCTTTATTAATTTTAGTCATTCTAATAGACGTGAGTAGTCTTGTTGTGGTTATAATGCATTTCCTTAATGACTAATAATGTACATATTTTCATGTGCTCATTCACCATTTGTCTTACCTGATGAACAGTATCTATTCAAATATTTCTCCTTCTTTAAAATGGTTGAGCTTTAGAAGTATTTTTTAGAATTCTGGAGACAATCTCTTTACCAGATATTCGAATTGCAAATACGTTCTTACACTCTGTGGCTCTTCTTTTTATTTTGTTGCTATTTGCTTTCTATTTGCTCCATCTGTTTTTGTTCTTTTTTTCTTTTCACCTTTTTTAGATTATTTTTCATGACTTAATTTTACTTTCTTCATTGACACATAAGCTATAACTCCTTATGAGTTATTTTAGTGGTATTTTAGGGTTTATTGCATACATCTTTAACTTAACAGAATCTACTTTCAAGTGATATTATACCACATTCTATGTATTATGCAAACTTTACACTAGTATACTTTCATTTTTCCTTCTAAATTCGTTGCTATAGCTTTCACACATTTTGAGATACACACACACACGTAAATGTAACACACATATAACACACACACACATATATAATATATATAGACATATATGTAAATATGACAAGTTGAACACTAAATTGTTATTTTACTTAAAGGATTATTTTAAAATATTGAAATAATATGAAAAATATTTTATATACCCATATAGTTACCATTTACTGTGTTCTTCATTTCTTTTGTTTAGATCCATATTAGAATATGATATCCTTTTCTTTCTACATGATATACTTGTTTTACTCCTTTTTACAGTGTGGATTATCTAGTGAATAATTCTTTCAACTTTTGTATTTTTTCAGAGTCTTTGCTTCACTTTTATTTTGAAATATTATTTGAGCTGCATATGGAATTCCAGTTGACTGCTTTGTAACTTTCTTTATTTCTTTTATCACCTACTTTCTCACTTTCATTCGTATCTATCGACAAACTTTTTATTGTATTTATTTTGTCTCTAATTTGTTTTAAGATTTTCATTTATCCCTAATTTGGGGACATTAGATTATGATATGTCTTGGTGAAATTTTCTTCATGTATCCTGTCGAATTTTGTTGAACTCTTTCAATCTATAGATAGCTTATAGTTTTTATTATATTTGGATTCTTTTTGGAAATGATTGCTTCAATTTTTTTCTGTCTCCTTTCTCTATATTTTTTCAGGCCTATAATGAGTCACACATTAGGTTGTTTCTTTAGATTATACATACATACATTATATATATATATATATATATATAAATGCATGTATATCATTTTGGATAGTTTGTATTGCTAATTTTGCATCATTTTGGTTAGTATTGCTATGTTGTCAATTTTACTATCATTTTCTTTTGTAATACCTAATCTGAAAATAATGCCATGAAATGTATTTTTCAACACAAGGAATTTAGTTTTCAATTCTAAGGATTTGAGTCTTTTTCTTTTTAATCTTCCATGCTCTACTTATTTCTTTAACAGTAGAAAACAGTTATAATAACTATTTAATATCCTTTACTGATAATTCTAACATCTAAGTCATTTTCAGGTGGGTTAAAATTAACTGTTTCTTTTCCTCATTATATTTTCATGTTTCTATGGATGTTACTCTTCCATAGGTACCAGGCATTGTAAATTGAACCTTATTAGGAGCTAGGTATTTGTGTATTCCATTTATATTATACTATGTTATTGTATTTATTGTTTATTATAATATATTGCATATATCATACCATATATATTTTACATATATATAATATACAATGTAAATATTATGCTATACTTATATTATCTATATTTATATTAGCTATATTTATATTACCTTTTTTCCGGATTTACTAAATTTACTTGTTAAAATAAATAATTCATTTTTTAAGCAAGTATAGACCATTTAATTTAGTTCTAATTACTCCTTACCATTGAAGCAAGATTGCTCTTAATACACTAGCGAATCCTGTGAATTTTGACATGTTTACTCTGGATAGTTGAAGCAGGTATTATTATAATTCCTACATGAGTGCTGGGAGCTCTGTCTTATTATCCTTTTAGACGATTTCACAGCTTCCTGCAGTTTCCTTGCATGCACACTTTGATACTACTATGCTGAATGTTACATTTGGTTTCTCTGTTTATCTCTGGGATTCTCTTTTTATATAGCTGTCTTCCCACTGCTACTTTGTCTTAGAAATTTTAACCACCTTGTTCCTTCATTTTTCTGTCTGTCAGAGATTCTTTTCCTTTGTTGTCTGATGTCTAGCCCCTGAATACTATCATTATATATTTCATTGGTTTATTTTTGTGTTTTCAGATGAGAAAAGAAATTCAGTCCCCTTTATTTCATCTTGACTGAAAGAAGTATCTTCTCTTGTATTTTAATGCATCTAAAAGGTAGGTTTTGATATAACTTCCAACTGATGAGAAATTACTCATATAATAAAAGCTCTGAGCCTTTAAAATAGTGACAGGTAAGTTAGAAAACTCAAGTAAGTAAAAAATTAAACAAAAATGCTATGGCTTTAAAAAGACACATTTATCATCACAAATGGTAAAATTAATGACTAAGTAATATTCCATGTATGTGTGTACCACATCTTCTTTATCCATTCATTTATTAATGGATATAGGTCGCTTCCACATCTTGGCTTTTGTAAATAATACTGTAGTGAAATCTTGCCATTTGTGACAACATGGATGGACCTAGAGGGTATTATGCTAAGTGAAAGAATTCAGACAGAGAAAGATAAATACCATATGATTTTACTCATATGTGGAACCTAAAAAACAAAATAAATGAACAAACAGACAGAAACAAACCTATAGATACAGAGAATATTTTGATGGTTGCCAGATGGGAGAATGGGTGCAATAAGGGAAGAATTAGGATGTAAACATTGCCAGTTATAAAAATAGTCATGGGGTTTTAAGTTACAGCATAGAGAATATAGTCAATAATACTGTAATAAGTGTGTATGGTGTCAGATGGGTACCAGACTTATTGGCATGGTCACTTTAAATCATATAAATGTCTAAACACTATGTTGTACACCTGAAACTAATATAATATTGTATGCTAATTATATCTGAAAAAGTAAAAAATATATGTAATATTGATTTTTAAAAATTGATTAAATCTAGGATGTCGACCTTTTTTTTTTTTTTTTTTTTTTTTTAATGCTGAATTGGGTTTACAAGAGTCAGGAAGACACATTGAAGAGAGAGCCACACCTCTTCTTTACCACTCCCAGTGAGGAGAATCAGTAGCAAAACCATAGGTGGTGAACCAGCAAGTTGTACGAAGAAATGACAAACAGCTCTATATTGCTGAACACACAAGGCGTAAAGTGAGGAATGTTGGAATATTAGACTCCTGTCATAGCAAAGTCAAAATCAAAGACTTCTGTGCCATGAGGAAGGGTTTAAGATTTAAGAGGGGAATTCAGTATAGAGGATGCAAAATGTACACTTCAATAAATTTTCACAAAGTAAACATGCACATTTAACCCCTATATAGATCAAGAAAGCAGTATAGTGTCAGCACTCAGAAGAACCTTTGGGTCATTTTCAGTCAGTAAAGAACAGCCAGTTCACAAAGTTACCTAACAAACTCTCCAGAGGAAATATGTCTACTTAGAAGCCTGAAATACTGAAACAAGCAGGTTTCTTTCATTTTCTTCAACCCATAGAAAAAAGAGAAACATTAGCGAAGTAGAAACAATTTTATATGACAACAAGCAAGTGGAAACTGAAACAACTCAAATTGATACCTTTGTGCCTCTGTAAATTATTTCATGCAAAAGGTTTCACTCTAGTACTCAGAGACATTTTAAAAAAACAAACAGCAAAAACAAGGAGGGTAATAAAGACTTTTACATTACTGTGCTATAAATACTAAAAATATGTTTCCAAATGTGACAAGAAATATTATGAGATTGTAGATGCATAGATGGAGCAAGTGTAATACTCTTTCCTCAGAGGCACCGATAAAAAAAAAAAAAAGACTATTATAAAGCACTACAAAATAATTTCTTTATCCAAAAGCTCTGAAGCAGTTATTAAACCAGCTGTTTTCAAAAGTACACAAATCTGCTAAGTTGCAGTTGGGTAACTGTTAAATGTTAAAGCAGTGAATGATCAGCATGGAGCAGATGGCCTGGGAATGGGTGAGAAAATGGCAATGTTAATACCATCAGACTGAGATGTTCATTTGTGCTGTGGTATGCACAGACTGGGTGAATAATGAAGGTTCTGTAATAATTGTGTAAATCCCAACATTATTAAATCGATTCAGCTGGGGTTTCTTAATATATGTGAAGCACTTGATGTACTTGGGAGAAATACCTCCTCTTTGGCGAAAGCTGTTCTCATTAACTCATGCCGCTTTATTTGCAGTGACCTCGGTGTTCCCGTTAAGTAATGAGTGGAATAAGAATTAGAAATCTACTTCCAGTCTCTGAATTAGAAAAGAGGGAAAACGTTAAGAAAAGTGTCAAAGCATGAACATTGCATGATATTGGCCCACGCATTAATTTACCTATCAAGTTCAGTTAGTGTTTGTTTTAGACTACTTAAGAGTTTATAATTAGAGTTGCACTTTAGAGATTTGAAAAAGTTGCCTTTTTCTAATTAATGTTTATTTTACCTCAAAGGAAAGAATTCTATATTAATATGTCTTCTAATTTTTAGTTGAACTTGGGCATTCCCAGATTTTTACCGTAATATCACTTCAGAGGTTTGTGGAGTTTGTAGAAAGCACAAACTCTACATTTTTTTTTTCAACCTGAGCTATACTGATCATTGTTTTGGGGGCTGTCCTGTGCAGTGTAGAACATTTAATATTATCTCTGGCCTTGGCCCATTAAATGCCAGTGGAAGTCTTTACACCCAAATCGTGACAGCCAAAAATGTATCCAGACATTACCAAGTGTCTCCTTGATGGCAAAATTGCCTCCATCCCCTATTTCTCATTGAGAACCACTGGTCTATAGGAAAGCCAAAGAAGAACGAGGCTCATTATCTCTGGTGGAAAAAAAAAGAAAAGAAAATGAAAGTGTCGTGGAAGTATCAACAGAGTTGAAAGTTTTCATTGAACTTGGCTTTAAGTAAAACATCAGTACATAGAATCCCATGATAAGAGAAAAATACCAAATATAATATTGCAATTCTGTAAGTGTGAGCTGTGTGGTATTTCTAATTGTTGAGAATAAAATGAAATCCAAAAATAGGTGAGAGACAAAGAATATGTTATTTTGGTTTGTTCAAAATATTTCTGGATAGTAGTCCATCAAGCTGTTATTACTATTACTATTTATTATTATTATTATTATTATTATTATTATTAAGTCTGATGTCAATTAGATTTTGAGCTATGTCACATATCATATCTCTACACTGGAGTTATTTTGCCCAAAACCATATTAAAGACTCTAAAATGTCTTACAGTTTAAAAATTAAAAAAAAAAAAATTCCTCACTTTTTTATTTCTGGTCAAGTTGGCAGAGTAAATAAACTTCTGCTCCCCTTTCTCCCACGACCACATTAAAATTACAACTAAATTATAGAACAACAGTCATTGAAAATCATCTAGAGACTAGCTGACCAGAGGCCCTATAGCTGAGGCTATAAAGAAGAAACCACACTGAGACTAGTAAGGGGGACAGAAATATGAATTGGGCAGTTTCCTCAGCCCAGGGCTCCAGTGCCAGGAAGAGATTCCATCCAAGTGAGATGGAAGACTGTTGGGAACCAAGGAACTGCAGGTTTTAGAGGACCTGCTCACAGACTTATTTGCTAACAAACTCACTCACTCTGCGTTCCAGCACAGAGGTAGCAGCTCAAAAAGTCGCAGGGACATACGTAGAGGAAATAAATTGACTAGCTTGAGGGCAAGGGATGGATGGCATGGGTTGGGATGGCTCTTTCCAGGGACAGAAGTGTTAGCCACTGTTCCTTTGTTGAGCTGTTTCCTCGCCTAGCCAGCAGGTGCAGGTGGGTGCCAAATCTGAGCTCCTGTCAACCTGGCTAACACCATTCACCTTGCCCTAGTGATTGCCTGAGACTCAGCACAAACCAACTTGTATGCCTCATGCCTCAACCTCTTCTGGTGACTCCTCCAAATAAGCAGCCAGCCCTAGCTCTTAATGTAGACTTTACTAAAACTTCTAAAAGGTCCACAAACCACAAACAAGTGGTGGCTGGCCACAGAGTGCCCTATACCCCAACCTCAGCACAAGCAGTGACTGGTCTTAACTTGTATTGAAACTCCCTCGATTTCCCAAGCTTAGTAAAAATATCAATTAGTCTTGGCTTAAACATATCCTCAATTAAGTGGCCACAAACCCAGCACAAGTGATGGATGGCTTCAGTCCACATTGTGGTGCCCATCAAAGGGTCCCAAGGCTAGAGGAAGCCAGCCTCAGTTCGCAGAGTAGCTCAACCAACCACCTGCAAGCCCAGCACAAGCAGCAACCAGCTGCAGATGACTTTGCAGTGGCTGAACTTGATCTGCACTGGAGCCCCTCCCAAAAGGCTCCAGAACCAATATACTGGGTGGCTGGCTTCAGACCACACCAAAATACCAGCCAATCAGCTCCACGATCAACAAATCTAAAGGACAGACTTGACCAGCACTAGAGTCCCGCTAAAATGAGTCCCACTCCATGGGATCGGTCCCCACAGAATAGCTCATCTTCTGTAGTCCCAGCCAGCACTCACTGCAAGTCAGCCTGAGGGTCAGTTCCACCCAGTTCAGGCCAACAGCAACAAGGCTCAAATACACACACACAACCCACACAAGGGACACTAAATTCTCAATAAACTCTATATGTTTGTTATTGCACACTTTTTACCATGAATACTTCAGATTAGTTTCAGAAAAAGAAGAAATGTATCATTTTGGAAACTTTCCTTTGTTAATATATCTTTGAATGCTTTAAAGGTTAAAAATTAGCCATCTGGAAAAAAAAGGCTCACCTAATTCTCTCAATATGTCAGATATGAATAATTTTTGCTGATTAAAAAATGCTGTTCTCACAATGTGAAAAACTTGGAAAAAAAAAATAGGCAAAATGAAGAAACAACCACTATTTTAATACCTGAAGACTAAGATGTTTAAGATTTTATGATTGTTCCCCTAATCTTCATGTGTATTTATTAATTTACATTATGTCAGAGACATGTTCCCAAGACAATGAAAGCCTTTTACAATCATTTTAATGTCACTGATGCATGTAACATACTTTGCTAAATATTCTCCATGGATATTTAAGTTGTATAAGTAGACTATTATAAAACAACATTGTGTTTTTGTTTGCATAATTCTGAATGTAAATTTTAGATTATTCTCTAAGGATAGATTTGTGGAAATTAAATTGTCAGATGAAAGACTATGAACATTTAAAAAAAATTGTATATGAATTGCCAAGACATAAAAAAACCTAGAAAAATACTTAACACAAATGTATAAGACTGTTATGAAGTAAAATTTAAATCACTCTTAAGGGATGCAACAGGGACCCTGAATAAATAAAAACATATAACTTGTTCTTGAATTTTTAAATATGTCAAAATTGTAGGCTTAATTTTTATCCTTGAAGGTCAAATACATGTGTTATTTCTGAATCCTCCCAAAACTCTGCTGAAATAATAGCAATAGAATAAAACATATACGAAGCCTCAGAGCTTCCAGTCACGTACAAAGAAACAAAGAGTTGGTAATAGTGATTTTGTGGAATATGGAGAATGAAAGTCAAATTTTTGCTGCTCCAGAGTACGTATGGTTTGGGGAGGGAGCTGTGTGTAGGGGATAATTAAAAGTAGCCTGGCTTCTTCTATAAAGGTTAGGAAATCCAAGGTATCAGGTACTTTCGAAGGCAAAGGTATGAGATGAGGCTAAAGTTGAGGGAATGTTTGAGTGTTTATGGAACTATTAGACCCCAATATATCTTTCATCTGCTCAAGTAGCAGGTCTCTGCTCCTCCCTAAATCTTGGGGAAGACAAGAGGTTTTCACTCTGAAGTTTATCCTGGAAACTTTCTACTCAGTGTAATCAGAAACAAGTTAAGGAGAGATTAAGGAGATAGAAAACACTTTACTGCAAATAGGAAAATATCCTCTAGTCCACACATGTTGGTAGTTAAACTCATAATGCTGAAGAATCTGAATTCATCTCGTGGAAACAGACAATAAAAGGAGATAAACAAACAAACAAACAAACAAAACACCAGTTAATAAGACCTCTATACCTCAACCCTATACAAACACCAAGATTTTTTTTTTTTTTCTTTTTAGGCAAAGCATCCCTTGGTCAACCTCACAGATTGCAAGGACCGTGTCAGCTTACAATCCCTTATTATATTTTTTTAAACTGTTTGCACCTACAGCACCTGGTCTTCCTAGGTGGTCTCCCATCTAAGTACTAACCAGGCCCGACCCTGCTTAGCTTCCGAGATCAGATGAGATCAGGGTTGTTCCAAACTTGGACCAAACTCCAAGATTTTAATAACATTTTCAATGTGCTGCTATTAAATATTAATGGACAGCCAAGGATCACCAGGTATCTCATAAAATCCTCTAACATGAAAATAAAAACAAATATAATAAATGGAATGAAGACAATCAGAGGAAAAAAGTTAATCAGAGGAAGAAACTTGGGGAGAAAGTCCAATAATATTTAGAAGAGAAGATATTGCGTTATGTAACAAAACAAAATACTAATGAGAGAAATAAAAGAATATTTAAATAGTTTAGGTAAACAAAATGTTCCTAGAAATTAAAAGTATGAAATTGTAACTTAAAGGTTTGCAGTTCAAATGGGAGAAAAATCTCATAGGAAAAAATAGAGGAAAGCAAATACAGATAAAGATCGTTCTGACAAATTTATCATCAGAATTGTAGAGTTTGTGTAAAAGAGCAGAGAAAAAAATGGTGGAAAAGGAATCATTAAAGAAATAATGTAAGAAAAATTGTTCAGAAAAGCATGAGTTTGTATAATCATGAAATTTCCGATCAATGTGTTAAGAAAGACCCATATGAGGTACACTATGAAATTTAAATGTCATAAACAGACAATATTAAAAATTTACATAAAGATTATGACCTATATAAAAGTTCAGAATTCAGTGTATATTTCATAACAAAAACACTGTTTATCAGAAAAAAAATCAATCTAAAATTCTAAATCCAACCACATGATGAATCTAATGTGAAGTTAGACTAAAAACATTTCAGGTATGCAAATGAAAACAACTGACTTCTCATAAGCTTTTCCTCAGCGACCCACTGCAAGATGCTCCTAAAATAAGATAGTAATCCTAGAAAGAAGACATGAGATCACAGAAACAGGAGCTCAAACGTCAGAAAGAAGTGAAGGAGAAAAGTTCTAGGGTCACATTGAAGGGAAGTCTCAGAATGGCAGCCACACATACTCCGCAGACATCTACAAGTTTTAAAGGGATCACAAGGACAGAGATCTTAATGGGATGGTGACAAAAATAAACAAATAAGCAATCAAAGGAACTGATAGGCCACTTGATTTGTTTGGTTTCATAGGGAGCTTTCTATTTGAGAGATCATATCAAAAATTTAGTCCTGGAACAGATATAAGAAAACACAAGCCAATGCCAATTAAAGAAGCAATTAGTAACTCCAGAGAAAATAAACATTTTTATAAGAAAAAAAAAATCTAATCTTAGTATGTTGGTACTTGTGTTGAAAAAGGATGTTGCCAAATATTTTTGGAGGAAAATAAATTAACACAGCATTTTTTTTTTTTTTTTTTGCAGAATGACTTGTTTAATAATCATCGAAATATAAAAGGTGAATACCTTTTGTGGTAACAATTCCTCCGATAGGGAACATAACGCAGAGAAATATTCTCCAGAGATATCCTGAGTATATGCACAGAGATTATTCATGGTAACAAGTTAAAAATAAGAGAAAAGGGGAATTTACATATTACTAGTATTATGGAATACTATATATCCATCGGAAAAAAATGTTTTATATACTGATATGAAATTATGTCCATGCTATATTGAAACAGAAAAATTATAGAAAATATCATTGTCTTATTTTACCTTTCTAAAAAAATATATATGCTCATATATTAGTGCACGTGTGTGTATGTATGGAAGTATAATCTAGTAGTATGCATATCAAATTATTTTCAGTGATTATCTCTGAGACTTGGAAATGAGGAATGGCACAAAATTCATTTGTACTATTCTTTATATGTGCTTTTTTTTTTTTTTAATTTTTTATTTTTTAGGTGAGGCAACCCTTGGTTGACCTCACAGATTGCAAAGACCTCGTTATCTTACAACCCCTTGTATTTTCTTAGTTTTTACTCCTATAGTACCTGGTCTTCCTAGGTGGTCTCCCATCCAGGTACTAACCAGGCCCGACCCTGCTTAGCTTCTGAGATCAAATGGGATCAGGACTGATCAGTGTGGCATGGCCATAGACAGTATGTGCTATTTTTAAATATAGATTAAAATTTAAAATTTTTATCAAAAACTAAAAAATAAAGAAGGAATCATATCACAATGTGTCTCTGCTTCTGTCAATCTATGTTTGTCCTTATGTAAGTCTCCTCCACGAAGTATAGGAGGGTGCATAGTGAAAAATTTATGTGTAAGAGCCATTCCATCTGCTATTTAAAACTACAGATTTCTGAGTATATACAAATGTGTCTTCAGTATATAAAGGATAAGCAATTAAGTTCCTTGGCATTTCTATATATGTTAAAAAGGCACATTTAGACACTTAAAATAGCATGATTGGCTATTTAGAGTTCAGAAGATTATATGTTGGAAAACATGTGCACGTTCCACTTCCTAACTAATGGACATTACCATCCAGATGGACCTGGCTATAGATAGAAATGTTCTCCTAACTGGTAATCAGTGCCTTTTGATAAAACATAAAATTACTACTTGGTTGCAATAGTTACCTCCATTCTGAACAGCTTTTATATCTTTCAAAAATTTTTTTTGGTAAAAATGTAGAGTAAGAAATGTTCAAGAAAATTATGTATTTTATTTTTTTTTTAAGTGGAGATTCTTCATAATGTAGAATCTAGTGGCAATGGAATTGGCTATACTGATTCAAGAGCCAATTGTCTGAGCACCTTTGGAAAGGCGCTTTCTATGATTTAAAAAATTTCATTTTATCATCCAGATTTTTAAATGTATGTATTTAAAATATAATATTTAAAAATATTGAATTTTTAATTATATATTACAACTTATATATGAACTTAACCATCCAGATTTTGATATATATTCACTATTTTAAATATATATTTAAAATGTTAAATATTTAGCTATATATAACTAATATATAAATTAGTATATGAGGCATATCGCATCTATCATATGGCTATCATCTATCTATCTAGATTCCAAAGCCAGTATCAGGCAGTGTGTGTGTGTGTGTGTGTGTGTGTGTGTGTGTGTGTGTGTGTAGGTATGTATTTATATAATAATAATAAAGTCCCTATGGGTGACATGAGAAGCATGGTGGCATGAGATGTCCCCCTGGTCTCTCCCCTTGATGTTATTACAAGTTCAACAGCTATAATTCAACAAAGGAGTCCCTTCTCAACACACGAACATGTCTAAGAGATTGCACATCGAAACATCTGAAGGTGAGTGAATTGTAAGAAACAGTACAGGAGGAAAAGCAGGAGAGTTAAGGCAGGTGACACGAAAGCAGCCCAGAGTTCAATACAGGTCTCTGAAGAGGGGCGGAATCAGGTTGCGGCATGCAGTCTGTAGCCTCAAGCTTCCTGCTTGAGTGGTCAGTACTGCAACTGAACCCAGTGACCGGGCAGAGACAGAACACAGAGATGTGGCAGTTGTAGTCTAGCAGCCACCATTGCCATGAGGAAAACAAAGCCACAGAACATGGCAGCCTCCGCTCACCATCCCAGAGCTACCACTGGGCCACAGAACAAGCTGTGGCAGTTGAGTGTCACGTTACAGAGCACATTATCTGCAGCCCTGAGAATTGGAGAATCATTTTTCGCTGAGCGACAGTTGTACACTGAGGCTAAACCCAGGGACAGGGTTGAGAATCAGAGGCAAGGCAGCTGAGGTAGGGCAGTCACCATTATTGGGAGGAGAGCAAAGCCACAAACAGACAACTGGCCTCTGCCAACCAACTCTGCCCCCACCCACCATGGCCGATCCCAGAAGAGGCACATGGGGTACTTGAGGCAGAGCAGCATTGCTTCTGGCTGCAGGAGGAGCACTGGGATATTACGAACTCGAAACCCCAGCACCCACCGCATTCTCCCCTGGAGGTGGTGCCCTGAGACCAAGGCGACCTGGACACAGAAGAGACTCCCAGTGAACCTCTCCAGTGAACACGGGGCATTTTCCATTCCCCTGCAGAAATCCAAGAAGCCAGAACAGTGCAAGAGAAAAAAAAAACTTGCACTTCAACGCCACCTACTGGAATACAGAAGAAAGACTTCTTCTTAAAACCCTGCTAAATGGAGGTATCACTCTTAAAAAAGAAAAAAAAGCAGATTTTATTTCCATAAGTACCTATGAAGATAAAAAATCCATTTGATCCCATAAATACCTATAAGAGAACTCAGAAAAAAGTGAAAAATCTCTAGACAATAAAATTAAGGATATGAAAATATGTGATTTAAATGACAGAGAATTAAAGATTGTATTTCTGAACAAAACTCAACAAGCTACAAGGAACCTTAGATAGGTAGTTTAATGAACTCAGAAATAAAATCAAGAAACAATGAGAGTATTTTATCAAAGAAACTGAAATTTAAAAAAGAATTAAATAGAAATTCTAAAGCTGAAAAACTCAGTAAAAGAGGTGAAGAACGAACTACTGAACTTAGGAAGTAGAACCTTCCTGCTGGAGAAAAGAATTAGTAATATGAAAGACAGTCTAGAAATGATGCAGATGGAAGAAGAGAGACACTTGAGAGTTAAAAAAAAATAAAGAACTCTATAAGAACTATCTGATGCCATCAGAATGAGCAATATAAGAATAATGGGTATAACAGAAAGAGAAGAGAGGGAGAAGGGGACAGAGTGCCTATTCAAACAAAATGCTCAACAAGAAACTTCCCAAACCTATGGAAAGCGCTGGCTCTTCAAATCCAAGAAGCAAATAAAACATCTGATTATCTCAATCCAAAAAGGCTGCCTCCAAGGCACATTATAATAAAACTGTCAAAAATTAATAACAAAGAAAGGATTCTCAATATAGCCAGGGAAAAGAAGATGGTAACCTATAGAGAAAACTTCATTAGATTATCATTAAATTTTTCAGCAGAAACCTTACAAACTAGAGGATAGTGAAATTGAATATTCAAACTATTGAAAGAGAGAAATTACCAGCCAAGAATAATATATCCAGCAAAGTTATCTTTTAGACATGAAGGGGAAATAAAAACTTTTCCAGACATACAGTAGCTGAGAAAATTTACTAACTCAAGAAAGACCTGCATTACAGGAAATACTGAAGGAGTTATTCTACCTGAAACAAAGAGACCAAAGGATACAAAACTTTGGATAAGATGATCAACAGACAGACAGAAGCAGGAAATTGCAACCTTTATTCAGAATAGGGTATTATATATTTAAATGTAACATAAAGGTTAAAGGAGGTAAAAACATTGAAAAGAGAAGACAATAGCTATTATAATTTGGAAATGAACTCACAACATATATAGGGCTAATTTGTGACAATAAAAACATAAAATGGGAGGGATTAAATGTCTGAATTTGTAAAGAAGAATGGAGAAAATATGCATTCAGAGAAAAAATAACTATTGTATATATGAAACTTTTTCTTCCATAAACCTGATGGTAACCACACAGACACAAAATCTAGAACCGAGCCATATAACATAAAAAAAGAGAAAAAAAGAGAAAAAAATATAAAACACCACTAAACTAAAATAACAGAGAAATACAGGGAAAAGAAACAATGGAGACACAGAGCTACCTGAAAACAAAAGATAAAATGGCTATAGGAAATCCTTTTACATCGATACTCACCCTAAATGTAAATGGACTGAACTCACCAATAAAAATGCACAGAGTAGCACGTTGGATCAAAAAAACAGAATCCAACTCTATGCTGCCTTTAGGAGACACATCATAGCTGCAAGGACAAATATAAGCTCAAAGAAAAACGGTGGAAAACGATACTCTAAGCAAATGGAATCCAGAGAAAAGCAAGTGTAGCTATACTTACATCTGACAAAATAGATTTCAAGATAAAAAAAAAAATGGTCATAAGAGACAAAGATGGACATTTCACAATGATAAAAGAGATAACACACCAAGAAGACATAACACTTATCAAAATACATGCACCCAAGCAGGGAGCACCAAAATATATAGAGCAACTACTAAAAGAACTAAAGGGAGAAACTTATTATAGATAGATCATCCAAACAGAAAATCAGTAAGGAAATATAGGTCTTAAGCGACACATTAGACCAAATGGACATAATCAACTTTTACAGAGCCTTTTATCCCAGAACATCAGATTATACATTCTTCTCTAGTGCACATGTAATATTCTCGAGGATAGACCACATGATAGGACACAAAATTAGCCTCAACAAATTTAAGATTTAAATCATACCAAGCATGTTCTTCAACCACAATGCTTGAGATTGGAAATCAACTGCAAAAAGGAAGCAGGAAAAACCACAAATATGTGGAGATTAAACAACATGCAACTAAAGAACAACTGGGTCAAAGAAGAAATAAAAGAAGAAATTAAAAGATACATAGAGGCAAGTGGGAATGATAATATGACATATAAAATCTTTTGGGATATAGCAAAAAATAATAAGAGGGAAGTTTATATCATTACAGGCCTATCTCAGGAAACAAGAAAAATCCCAAATAAATAACTTAACATTATATCTTAAAGAACTAGAAAAAGAATAAATGAAGCCCAAAGTTAGCAGAAGAAAGAAATATAAAAATTAAAGCAGAATTAGATGAAACAGAGAATAAAAAGACAATAGAAAAAAATAATGCAACAAGAGCTGGTTCTTGAAAACACTAATAAAATTGACAAACCCCTGGCTAGACTCACTAAGGAAAACAGAGAAAATACAATAAACAAAATCAGAAATAAAAGGATAGAAGTTACGATGGACACCACAGAAATACCAAGGACCATACAAGAATACTATGAAAGACTATATGCCAACAATTCAATAACTGATAAGAGATGGACAAGTTCTTTTAAAAATTACAACTTTTGTAGACTGAATCACGAAGAACGGGAAAATCTAAATAGACTGGTTAACAGAAAGAAAATTGAAACAATCATCAAAACCTCCTAAAGTAAAAGTCCAAGGTCCTTTCTTACCAAACATTCAAAGATTTAACATCCATCCTTCTCAAATTCTTCCAAAAAATTGAAGCAGCAATACTTTCTAACTCATTTTATGAGGCCAGCCTGGAAAGAATAACAACAACAACAACAACAACAACAACAACAAAAAGCTACAGACTAATATCTCTGATAAATACAGATGCAAAAATTCTAAACAAAATACTGGCAAATCAAATACAACAATAAATAAGAAGATAATACATCAAGATTAAATGGGGCTCATTCCAGGAGCACAAGGATGGTTTAACATATGAAAATCAATCTATGTGATATGCCACATTAACAAAGTAAAGAATAAAAATCATGTGATCATATAAACATATACATAAAAGTGTTTGACAAGAAATAACATTCATTTATGATTAAAACACTTAATAGATTGGGTATAAAAGAAAAATACCTCAACATAATAAAGGCCATATATGACAAACCCTGAGCTAATGTCACACTCAATGGTGAAAAACAGAAAGCTTTTAAGATAGAAACAAGGCAAGGATGTCCGCTCTCATAACCGTTATTCAACATAGTACTGAAAGTCCTAGTCAGAGCAATCCTGCAAAATTAATATACAAAAAGATTTATTGTGATTCTATATACTAAACATAGACTTCCAGAAAAAGAAAAGAAAAAAAAAATCCTTTTGAGATCGCAACAAAAGGAATAAAATACCTAGGAATAAATTTTCAAAGGATGTGAAGGACCTATACACTAAAAGTTAAAAGAAATCATTAAAAGAAATCAAAGACACAAAAATGGTGCTGGGAAAATTGAAAAGCCACATGCAAAAGAATGAAACTAGATTGCTATCTATCACCATACACCAAACTTAATTCAAATCACATACCTAAATACAAGACATGAAACCATTACATAGAAGAAAACCTAGATACTAAACTCACTTACCTTAGTTTTAAAAAGGATTTATTAACTTGACCTCAAAGGCAAAGGAAGTAAAAGGAAAAATAAGTAAAATGAGAACAATCAAACTAAAAGGCTTCTGCACAGCAAAAGAAACCATAGATAAGACAAAAAAGCAACCAATGGAATGGAAGAAGATATTCACACACTCCTCCAATAAGGGGCTAATATTCAAAATTTTTACAAAGAACTCATACAACTTAACAACAAAAAATCCAATTAAAAAATGGGCAGAGGACCTGTACAATCCCTTCTCCTAAGAAGACATACAAATAGCCAACAGATATATGAAAAGATGCTCAAATTCACTAGCTATTAGGAAAATGCAATGTAAAACCACAAAGAGATATCACTTCACACCTGTTAGAATGACTATTATCAACTGGACAAGTGATGACAGGTGTTGGAGAGGTTATAAGAAAAAAGGAACCTTCATACACTGCTAGTGAGAATGTAAATTGGTATAACCGCTATGGAAAAAAGTATGGAGGTTCTTCAAAGAATTAGGAATAAAATTACTGTATATCTCGGAAATATCTCTTCTGGGTATCTACTTGAAAAATTTGAAAACATTTGTGTGTAAAAATATATGCACCTCGAGCACCACAAGGTTCATTATAGCATTATGCACAGTGGCCAAGACATGGAAACAACTGAAGTGCCCTTCAATAGATGATTGAATCAAGAAGATGTGGTACACATATGCAATGGAATACTAGTGAGCCATAAGAAAGATGAAATACTACCATTTCCAACAACCCAACAACATGGCTGGATCTTTGGGAAAATGACTCTAAGCAAAATACGTCAAACAGAAGAAGTTGAAAACTATACGATTTCATTCATATGTGAGATAAAAAACTGAAAGCAATAAACAGAAACAGATCCAGACAACAGTATGGTGATTACTAGAGAAAAAGGGGAGTGGGGGATAGAAAACGGGTTGAATATATGGTGATGAAAGGAGATTTGACTTTGGGTGGTGGAGGCACAATGCAATATACAGATGATGCATTATAGAATTCTACACATGAAACCTCTATAATTTTATTAACCAATGTCATCTCAATAAATTTAATAAAATTTAGAAAGACCTTATGGTTTACAGTTTAATATATTTTGGTAACTTTTTTTTATTCACTATGTGTCAGACACAATTTAAATTCAGGTTTTGTGGATTCTAAAAGATTACATAACTTTGGACTATTTTTTATTAAGAAAAGCATTATAAAAGTGTTAAATACAGAAGATGCCTTGTAAGTAAGGGACCAGGAACTCAGGCTTCATCAGCCTCCTAGTTAAATCCTTCTGGACAAATTCCAAGCTATTTATACTTCTCATCATTCCTTCAGATCATCCTCATCTCCAGCATGGACTATTGCAGTCATTCCCTAACTTGTCTCCCTGCTTCTCCTCTTGTCCTGACACTATTCAAACATCTCATTGCAGCAATAATATTTTAAAATATAAAACTGAGACTATCATAGTGGCTCCTCATTTCACTTAAGATAAGATCCAAACTTTGTATTCCACCTTGCCAATATGATCCCTGCTTACCTATTCAACTCTGCTCCACACCATTCCCCACCTTGTTCATTATGGTCCTTCCATACTGCCCTTCCTTCTGTTATTCTGACATTCCAAGCGTGTTCCTATTTGGGGCCTTTGAACCAGCTGATCCTTCATCCTAAAACCCCTTTCCTTCAAATATTCTCATAACTAGCTACTTCTGATTATTCAGATCTTAATTAAAGGGCAGCTCCTCAGGCCTTTCCTGACCATGCAGTCTCAGTCCTCCCTGCCTTGTGCCACCACCAGACATTCTCTATTTTCACTGCCTTTTCATTTATTCATGTCACGTGTCCCTATTATGTATTTATTTCTCTGTATCCTTACCTTTCTTATTCTCATAACTGTCAGTTAGTAGACACAGAGTAAATATTTTACATGAACGGCTTAGGCATTGGAATTATAAACGGAACTAAATGCAGTCTTTCTTCACAAAGTTTACAGTTTAATTACAGACAGACTCAGATACATAAGCAGAGCAAGTCTATATATTTGATTACATGTTTTTACAGAAAAATTTTTTAAAAGTTTATGGGAACTCTATACAAGTTGACAAAGAAGAAAATTTTGGTCTTGATCTTAGGAAGTGAGTATAAATGTGTCGGATATAGACTGAAGAAAAATTTCTTATGAAAGGATAAATTATTAATAATGTACTTACTAATATATGTACACAAATGTTAGTATATATATATTACATTATATTATATTCTCTGTACTATATATTAAGTGGTAGTAAGTGCTATGAAGTGAGATAAAACCAGGTAAGAAAATAAAAAAGATGGCTCAGGTGTACTATTTTTTAAAAGATGCTCTCGAAAAATGTATTAATTTCTTATAGATGCTGTAACAAATTACTACTACTCGGTGACTTAAAATAACACAATGCATTATTTTATAGTTCTGTAGGTAGAAATCTGACTTGGGTTTCACTGGGCTAAAATCAAGGCGTCAACAGGTCTGAGTTCCTTTCTGAATGTTCTAGAGGAGGATTTGTTAGGTTGACATTTACAGCTTCTAGAAGCTACCCTCATTCCTTGGCCTGTGGCCCTCTTCCTCTGTCTTCAGAGTCAGCAACAATGGGTTGACTTCTTATATTGCATCACTCTGACCTCTTCTGCCTCTGTCTTCCACACTTTAAAGTACCCTTTGATTGTATTGAGTTCACTCTCATATAACAGCATAATTTCCCTCTCTTCAGCTGACTAGCAGCTTAACTTCCATCTGCAACTTTCTCTTTTGCCATATAACTTAACATAGTCCCAGTTTCTGAAGATTGAAACATGGACAGATTTGGGGGCAATTACACTGCAAATTACAGGCAGCCTCTCTGATAATGTGACATTTGAACTGTGGATAAGAGAAATTAAGGGGATAAGTCATGTAGTTATTAACAGAAGAACATTGCAGGCAAGAGGGACAGGAAATATAAGAGCTCTGAGGTAAGAGTGTGTTTAGCCTGTTCAAGAAAAAGTAAGGAGGTCAGTGTGGCTGGAGTGAGGGAGCAAAAAGAGAGAGTTACAATTATGGTCAGGCAGGGGAGTTGGGGGAAGTACAATCACTGGGACTGTATAACAAAGTAGGAAATTTGAATTTTACTTTGAGTAGGATGGGAAGTAATCAAAAGTTTGCGAGCAGAAGAATATCATGACCTGATTTTGGTTTTAAGTGATATGAAAATATGAGATAAATCAATGCTAATATGGAGAAAAGGAAATGTGTCAAAATTTAAAAAAAAGAATTTGAGGAAACATGTAAGATATAACTAAAAAAAAGAATGAAGGACATAGATAAGATAAAAGCCTTTAAGATAATTAAAAGGCATGAAACCACATATTATATACACATACATGAACATATGATATATACATATATAATATATACATATTTCAGAGAATCAGAGTAAAATAAACAATTCACAATAATTGTGGCAGACTGACATATTTTAGATATTGACAGAATAAACACAAATTAAAAAATTAAGATACCTAGGTTTTAAGTAATATATATATTTATATATAATAAAAGGTTGTTATAATAAATAAGAGCATGTTATGGTCAATAAATAGGGAATGCAGATTTCTTTCAAATAATTTATTTAATTAAATACTAAATTAAGTAATAAATTAAATTTAATTAATTTATTTCAAACACATATAACATTATAAAAAAATAATATGTGTAACAAGATAATAGCATATATATAGTAGTCATTCAGAATCTGGGTCTGGAGTCTGTCCACTTTTCAAGAGCATCTTTTCTGTAAATGTGAACTGTTTTTAGAAGCAAACCCAAGGCCTTTTTGTGCTTTGTGTAGGCTTAGTGAAGTCTGAAAAAGCTGTCCTATGGGTTTTTCTCACAACGTGTAAGTAGGGTTTATTCTCGAACAAAAACATTATTAAGGTGCTTTTAAGGTATCGGGAGCACAGACATCAGTTATATTCTGTTATGTCACTTACAGAACCAGCCTTCTAGATTCTTTACAAAGCATAAAAACAAACAGAAACATTTGCCCTATGGAGAATATTATTTACCCTAGTAATCAAGGCAGAGTCATAAAAAACTAAGCAAACTGTGTGGCACCTGAGTGTCCTATAGGAGTGATCAAATATTAATACTTACTAGTTCTTCCAGATGTGCCTCAGTAAAAGTGGTTCAATGAAACAACTATGTGTTTTCACTTCTCCATGTTCTCATGTAGAATGATCGCCATCTACCTTCTCTTACTTGTTATTCTCTATAGTCTTGCTGTAGTAGGACTGTAAGTAGGTAGTTTCTTCTCCCATATTAACTACCTGTATCTTTATAGTTTCTTCTTGGCCTAATAATTCTGTTCATATTCCATAAGCCACCTCAGAGGTAAAAGTATTAATCCCCTAATATCTCTTGACAGTCATATATACTCTGTCTGAGGTTCATATCTCAATATTAGAAGTAAATCTCTATTCCCTTTTCTGTCATTATCTTTTGGTGAAAGACTTAAATCATAATGGGGAAATAATCTTAATGAAGAGAATGATTAAAATGATGTGGTAGATTAATAAGAAAGTGGCTGTGTATAATAAATCATTGTCTAACTACGAAGGTTTGCCATTGTAAAAATACTCAGATATTCTTTTAAAATAGAGAATATCTTATACATATGAGATGCCAAAATTGTTATGTCCTTAAAATTTTAACCAGGAGTAATACTTATTCAATATATTAATTCTATGTTTCTAAATTAAATTAAAATAAATCAATAATTTCTGCATATTTCTCCATTTCTTTCTAACATGTGGGTCCAGATGGCTCTGAAAGACTGGTTTTTAGTAATTTAACATATTCTTAATGCATAATAGACTGTAATATGATAGAATACCTTATAAAAGTTGTGAGAAATATTTATGGTAATATAGTGGCTATTTTTTGATTAGGTTTATATAATTCTAAGATGAATTAAAACATCAGAGCAGGAATTTCAATAAAAATATGGTTTTCAGATTATAATATAGTTAAGGTTTATTTTAAAATCATACTGAAAATCAATAGTTAAGAAGAATCATACTTAAAACTGTGATACATAGCCATAAAGATTTTTTAAAAAAATTTTAAAATATGCACTGATCTCTCTAGTAAAAAATAAAATTAAAACAAGAATAAGAATCTCATTATTAAAGTACTCATATTAAAAATACAATATTTAAATGGTGAATATATGAGAAAATGTACTCTATTTTTATATCTAGTAGACAGGTCAAATTTTCCTAGTAAAGTTTGGCTACATCCATTAACATCATAAATGATTCAAATTCTAGAAATTTATCCTAATGAATTAATGAAATATTTTCAATAAAATTTGGTAGAAAGATGTTAATGAAAAATGGAGATCACTTACATATTCAGGATTAGGGGCTGTTAAATTAAGGTTCATTTACTGATGAAATTCTATAAATCTACAAAGATATTTATTTCCAATGTAGAGTCTTCATAAAATGTTTGTAAATGTATAACCATTAGCATATACATAATATGCATAAAGTAAAGATGATGTAAACATAATAATATGCACAGTAGATTTCTCTACAGGAACATTTGATTTCCTGGTTTTATATTTTTGTCTTTGCATATTTTGTAATAAATAATGTATTAATTTATAAGTGGTAAAATATCTTTAAAATATGCTTTGATTGCAGAGAACTTTTGGTATTAATTACAAATTAATTACACATGCAAACATTCCTAAGTATTTTCCATAGATCAGAATACATCTATAGTTTTGTATTCACATTTCTATACATTAGGTTTATTGATAAATTAATTACCCTCCCACAAGGTATGAAGATAATATGTATATTTTTCTATCCAATTAAACTATATGTCTAACAATTTTTTTCTTAGAGTTTATGAAACACAAACCACTAGCAAAATATATATGTTGCATCTTAGCTGCCATACGGAAAAATATTAAGACTTTTTAAAATTCAATATATAATAAACATTGGTGTAATTTTAACATATGTTACAAATAATATGATGAAATTACATGCTAAGAAAATACATTGAACAACTATCTGGATTCCTCATCTGATTTCTAGTTTCACATCTTTCAAGGAAGATTGTACCACTGGAAATTATATCCCTATGCTATTCTATTTCCCACCATATGTACCTCTCTACCTGCTTCTTGGAGAGAGTCATCCCTAGAAGTTCGTTCCTCTAAGTAATAACAAAGGTGTCATAAGGCCACTTCAGAAACAAACGAACCAATCAAAACTATGTCCAGGCACAGGAAAGGCAGGTGAGCATTCGACAAGCTTAGTGCATTAACAAGTTTGCCATCAAATGATATTAAAGCTTAAAAAAAGTCAGTTCTTATACTTAAGGCAGTCATATTTTTGAATATGTGGAACCATTTGAGATTTAAATTCTCATTTTAATGCTAAAACCTGTTTTCAAAATAAAACATTAACATTACATATAAAAATGTAATAGTTTTTGTTTGTTTAGTTCTCTAATATGCCAATCTGATTTTTTGTCTAGTCAAAGGACTTCTTTTTTATAGAAAACAAACATTTTTTTTCTAATAATTCTCTGTGTCTATGTCTAATTTACTCTTTTGTTTTATTGTCTGGCTCAGACTCCCTCTTCCCATTTTGTTGACTAGAATTCTGTTTTGTCTTTGAAATTAGGAAGTGACAAGGCCTTTTGCAAATGTCGTGGGAATACACAACCAACAGCAATATTGGGGAAGAAAAGAATAGAGCATCATTTGGAATTGCAGTGATTATTATAAATGTGCATGAGTAACACAGAACACTCCAAATCTAATTATTGAAATGAGTAAAAGGATAAAATTCTATGGCGCTCTGGGCCAAAGTTGAAAGAATAACTATTGTTAGCTGGAGTATCATTTCGTTTTTTTTCCCCTCAGAATTCTGGTGATAAACACACAAAATGAAAATTGAAATACCACTTTTCTCTAGTAGTAGCTCTGCCCCTTTCATCTCAAATTGTAAATACAAACTGGATTATAATCTGATAGTGATCTGCTACTTAAAGTCTCCCTACGAAGATTTATAACACTGATGCCGAAGTATACATAAGAAAAAACTATAGATAAATGTAATCCTGATCAATTAAAAAATAATTAAAAACAGAAAGCAGAGTAATGATTTTCACTAAAAAAAATCATGCTTCTGTGAATGAGACACCTTAAAAATAATTTAATATTAAGACATTATTAATAAAATTCATTGTATTCAATGTATTTTTCTGAGAGGAAAACAATATGACCATCTACACAGAGATAAATAAAAACATATGAAAAAATCCATTTTTAGTAAAAAAGTAAATAAAGATAAATATTTTAAAGTTAGACTAGACAGATGATTCTTTTACATTTTGATTAAAGGTAGGAAAAAAGGAATAAATATGATAGAGAACATGATTATATATAAACACAATTATTTGAAAAAATATTACAAGTGAAAAAGATTAACAAATGTGGGTATTATCAAAGAAAAGCTTGTGCGAAATATCACACAAGCCATAAGAAAAGAGGAAATATTGTCATTTGCGACAGCATGAATGGATCTTAAGATAATCATGGTGAAATAAATCAGCCAGAAAAAGTTGAGAACTACATGATTTCACTCATATGTGTGATATAAAACTGAAAGCAACAAACAAAAACTCATAGACAGAGACAACAGTTCAGTGGTTCCAGAGGGAAAAGGAGGAGAGGGAAGGGAGATAAGGGGAAAGGGGTCAAATATATGGTGACAGAAGGAGATTTGACTTTGCGTGTGAACACACAATACAATATACAGATGACATATTTTGAATTGTACACTTGAAACTTATAGAATTTAATTGCCCAATGTCACCCTATTAATTTAATAAAATAAAAGAAAAAAGAAAAAAGCTGGCATTATATTATCGATATCAGACAAAATAAATGCTTGAATATTAATGCATTATTAGGACAGAAGAGAACCAAAGATGAATAATGGCTAAAATTTTAAAAACATGTTGTTCTGACAGACAAATAAGTCACTATTAAATTTTGTAGGAAGTAGTTAAACAGTTCTTGAAGGGCAATACATTACTTTGAGTGAATGTGTAGAAAGAACACTAAAAATTTATGTTAAAATATATAGATGTATAAATATATACACATGTATTCAACAAAAGAAAATAGAAAAGCGTAAACACCAAAATCTATGAACAAAATTTAATGAAATGTGAAAGATTAAATACAATTAATATAACAAAAGTTATTTTTAAAGAATAGTAATAAGATAAACAAGTCTCTGGATATTTGACTCATAATAATTAAAAAGTTAAAGTCATTACTGAAGATTAGTAAGATTAAACATTACATAATTTAAAAAATGGAGATATTAAATATTTTTATAGTTACAGTACACTTTAAATTTGCTAGCAAGTTTTAAAATTTAAATAAAACTGATTGAAAATAAATTATAATGTTGACTAAAATAAAAAATAGACAAAACACCAAAGAAATTTAATCAGCACTCAAAAATTTACCTATGTAGGTTTACAAGAAAATTTTATTAAAACTTTAAGTAACATTAGGTGCTATGTTAAAAATATATAGATCAAAAGGGAAATTTCCACTATTCCAATATAAATTTAACAGAATCAGGTATACCTGGTTAAAAAAGGAAATTTATAGAACAAATGTTCTCATTAAAATTAGACAGAAAAAGTTGAGAACAATATGATTTCACTCATATATGGGATATAAAACTGAAAGTAACAAACAAACATGACAAAGTATAAACTCATAGACACAGATAACAGTTTAATGGTTACCAGAGGGAAGCGAGGAGAGGTAGATGAGAGTAAAGAGGTTCTAACATATGGTAACAAAAGGAGACTTGACCTTGAGTAGGGAACACACAATGAGATATGTAGGTGATGTACACTTGAAACCTATACAGTTTTTTTTTTTAACCAATGTAACTCCAATAAATTTAATAAATATAGTTGACCAAAAAAATCAGAATTGTGTAGAATCTTGATGTAAAGATAAACTCACATAAACTCTTAGTAGTTTATAACATATGTATTTCTACAGAATATATTCATCATCATTCACCTGGTGGTCTGCTACACACATGTTCTCACTCGATTCAGTTTGCTAGAGAAACCACCATCTCAAATTTCCCAAAGACCATGGCGGATGACACAAAGAGTTCTAAAAGACTTACAATATGAGTACCAGTCTTAATATCACTCCTACTCACCACTGAATTTCCAGAGGAAGCCCTATAACTATCCAAATAAAGGTGTGTTTAGAAATACTATCATATATCATAGTCAGAAAACACACAGAGTTAAGAACACTCAATAAAATAAAAATGTTATTTCTTCTTTGGTGAAATCCAATCCAATCATTTGCAGAGAATACTGAGAATGATTTAAAATAAAAAAAGATTTAAAAGGTGAACTATCTACTCAAATATATTGATCATATTATTAATCTCTAGAAATTCCTAGTAATATAACATGATATAAATTCAGGTAAGCAGAAGAATAAATGGATCAGAATAAAGAGTCCAGATGTAGCTATATGCAAGCGACAAAAAAATGAACAATAAGGTTGACGTTTTAACATAGTGGGGAAAAAACAAGGCTTTGCAATAGTGATGAGATGATTGGCTTGCAATTTGAAAACAAAAATAATCCTCTATCACTCCTTAAAAAAATAAACTCAGATGAATTAGAAGTACATATTTAATTAAATAAAGCCACAAACCCATAAAAAGTAGAAAAAGAACATTTTTGATAAAGAGTACTATAGTGTGAGCAGTGATTCAAAATTCTACATAGCCAAGTGACTAGTAGTCTTACATTGTTAAGTCTCTATAGACTTAGTTCCTGCATCTATAAGTAGATATAAAAACTAACTAATTCATTAAATTTTTGTGATGATTAAAGTAGAAAACTCAACATACCCTCCATGTACCATAGTATCTACCACAAGTGCTCAATTAATGATACTAATTATTAATAATATTATGATTATTACATTATTAAAAGTCATTAATCCCATGTGGCCTTGGCTTAATTTGTGGAATTGAATTAGGCACAAGTTTCATGACACTTTTCCTGTTAAATAAATGATAATTGAATGGAGTTACTAGAAGTTTCTTAAAATGTAGAGCTTCATTTCCTCAATCAGGTCAATATTCTAAATTAAGCAATTACACATCACTAAATTAGTATTTATAAGATCCAATTAATAATTCATCTCCAACACATTCACTTAAAGTTCTTTGGAATCACTGTATTTATTCAGTGTGGAGTAAAATAATTTAATTTGCTAAGCATTGCCAATGAGCGTAACAGCACTCTCTTCATTAGAAAGAAGCATTACATGCAAGCAAATCAAAGCCTCTCTGGAAGAAGAAGCTTCTGTCCTGTGGAGATGTGAGATTTGGAGTTATTTTTCTACTTCATTATCCACATAATATCTGGCTAAGATAGAGGGCATCTGCCTGCCTATTTTCCTAGAGAAAAACTAAAGGATGAAGCCTAGACTAGTAATATCTAGACTCCAGTAACATTTTGAATACCTTACTCTCATGAATGCCTTTCTCTGTGATTAACTACTAAAAAATATTAGGAGTTTATTTTACTATAATCTTTTTTCATGAAGTTCTAAATGTCAGATGACTTCATACTAAAATAAATACCTGTTTGCCCATGTATCATGATATGTTTTGGATTTAGGAACATAGAATTGCCAAATTGGTACATTTAAGATGGAGTTAATTGATTTTTAGTCTATTGTGTGAGAGAAATCTCAACAAACTGAAGATGTACAGTTGAAGACGTGCTCTAAATCAGTAAGTGATTTTAGTAATCTTTTCAAGATTAGTCTTTTTTATCTGAGCAGAATACAATTAAGCTTTAATATTCTTTTCATTTAACTTTTAGAAAACATAGCAATTGAAGATAGGCATTTTACTCTGAAGAAAGAAAAGTGCTCAAGGAATTAATGGCAGTTATATCTTGAGCAAGATATAATTCAATGTAGCAAGACTGGGTGGTAAGGAAGTGCTAGAAACTAAACTCAGCTCTATCAAGAGGATTTTTTAGGCTCTTAGAGAAAATATCGTTAAGTTGCAAATCATGAGTAAAGGAAGTATAAAGCAACAACGAAATGTTAATCAGCCATAAGGGCAGAGGGATTTCACGGAGTAGACAGGGACATCTAACTCAGTCCCTAGAGAAAGTCCACCAGGTGTAAGTTAGGGACCCAGTCATGAAAGTCTTAGCTTAAGAAGGTTTCCTTCAGATTTGGACACAGGGAAATGTGTGAGGTCCATTTATTAGAACTAGAATTCATCATAGTTAGACAAGAAGCCAGAGAGACAGTGCAGAGACCTTGAAATCGATCACCTGAATTTGTTTAATTAGCTGTCTTTTTATGCATACCTATTACTTGAATTTTTAGGCACTGAGTTATGATTACTAAATTATAACACTAAGGCTTTTATTGTATTTTCATAACTTTCTGATGCAAATGGGCGCAGAGACATGCAATGGAAAGAAAAGCAGAGTTAGGCAGGGGAACTAGGTACAGTGACCAAAGAAGAAAGGCTAATTTCAAAACAGAGACTCATTTTAGCTACATACATAACTTGATGTAATATATTAACGGTAAGGTAATTTACATGTCTTGAAGCAGCTCTGAATACATTTGTGAAGATAAGGAATAGGACTTTTCTCTTTTCAGTGTGTATTTAATTTTTTATCACAGAATGTACATATATATTCAAGGACAGAACACTAGCTTTAGGATATGTGTCTTTGATTTTCTTTCAAGTTCACTCATGGTTCTTTTATCTAAGAAGCAATTTACCTGCAGAATCTGAATTTCTCATATTCTCAATTTGGATTTTCTATTTTCAGATCAAAGAGGCAATCTCTAGTTTCACAAAGGTTTCTTGGTTTTATCACCTTGATGGACTTTCCATCTATTAAATGCTAATCCTCACACACTTACAAATAGCTGAACACATAATTACCACCATTATACTTCATTCAGCAGCCTGCACAGTTGGTGTTTGATGTAGCTGATACTGCTCCGGTTGGAGTGGTCAGCTTCTTTTCAACGAGATTCTCAATTCCCCTGATTGAAGTCCAAATGAGAGAGACCGTGCTATGCGAGCTCCATTTCATAACCCTGCCCATATCATACAATCCTGTACTAAGTATATGATGTCAGTCCTGATTCAAATTTTAAAGTCGGATTCCTGATAAACAGTGACAACCCCAAAGTGCACATAAGGTCTAGAAAAGAAAGGCAGAGGTTAGCTGGTAACTTTGGTTGATATTTTGAAGTATCACAGTGGGTAAATAGGTAGAGATATGGGAATAAGAAGATGCTCCTTTTCTGACACATCAGAAGCACTTTATTAGCTGTCTTGTGTTTTTTTTGTGTGTGTGCATAACCTATTCCTTGAAAATAGTAGACACTTTGGGAAATTAATTGAGGTTTATCTCTAATTAGATGTCATTTACTAATATTATACTTATAGCAATGGGTTTTTTCCTAATATTTTCATGCCTTTCTGACTTAAATTTCTTTAAAAGGCAATAATATACTTACATAGTTATAGTACTGAAGTTGCACAGGTATATATTAAATTACTGTTTTTCATTAAAAGAGAACACCTTCCATATCTTTGTAGCCATTAGGTTGTAGTGGAAATGAGCAGTGATACAGTATCAGTTTGGAATTTTGTGTATCCTGGTAAAGACTTTAGAAAGAGAATACCTCATCTATGGTAAAACTTTTGTGTCACCTGACTGGTTGCTGGTACCAATAATAAGAGAATGAAGTACATGTGAGTCCAGGAGAAGAAAAGGAGATAGGAAATAATAGAGGATTGTAATCAGTGAGAAGATTAAAGGAAAAGGGTAAACCATGTGCATGAGCAATATTAGTTCTTTTACTCTCTTGAGTCTTGAATTATACTTATCATGTTTAGCATCTTTCCAGTTCATGTAAATTATCTGATTCCTTGAATGAGTGTCAAGTTGAGACTTTAAGTGAAATCAAGTGTTTGGGAAATACATCTAGCATCTTTCAGTGTTTGTCTTTATTTGTTATAAATTCAATCATTTATGTGAAGAAAAATATTACTTCCTTTTTGACCTTTGTATTAATTTACAATCTAATTCCCACATATTCTTTGAAAGTTGATGGAATATTGTTTATGTAAATCAAAGTTTAAAAGCAACTCTCATAAGTGGGTCTAAATTACCATAATAATCTTTAATTATCTGGGAGAATCTAGCTCAATATAAAGGTTATATGCACAACTGAATGAATATTCCTTTATTCTCTCCCTTATCTTATTCCTTTTTTGACTGTCACAAATTTTAACCTCTAAAGCTAGCTAAGTTGTTTTTCCTTTTACAACATTTTTGAGTTATTAAAATCATAATTGGGTTTATAAAGTAAGGAAAAATATATATACATACATATGTGTATATATATTTATATATGTTGTATGTATGTGCATGTATTCATTATATAACATAATGTATTTATATATATACATATCACCACCTTCCACCTCTAGCTAGTGATAGCTTTAATATAATAGTTTATATTATTTTTATACTTATATAATATTTTGGTACATTTATAGATATTTTAATAGCTGCAAAATATTTTACCCTATGGATATATCATATTTATTCTATGGTTTGCTATTGTTGCACTTAAAGTTTTTAAAGTCTTACGAATACAGATAATCAGTAACTTTAGGACAGATTTTGTAGGATGGATTTCTTAGAGAATGATCACTAGGTCAAAGGCTGTTTTTTTTTTTTTTAATTCTAACTTGCATATATAAGGTAAGCACAATCTACCTGTACGTTCAATAATTTCTATTGGTATACCCGCAGGAGAGCACTTCTCAGATCAAGGCATGTAATATTTTAAACTTCCTAAAAATTTGTGTGTACCCATTTAACAACCACAAAAAGATAATAAGTATTCTAACTTTTAACACATATCAGTCAGTTCTGATTTCAAAATTCACATGAATGGAAAAATCAGTTTGTAATTTTTTGTATCTGGCTCTTTCATGCAATACGTTGGTTTTGAAATTCATCCATGTTATTGAATCTATCAGTTTTCTCATTCATCTTTTAGTGTTGTATCATATTCCTTTGTGAGACATAACTAGTTTATGAATTTACTGTTGAAAGACATTGAGTTCTTTGTAGTTTGGGGCTGTTATTGGATAAAAGTGCCTTGAACATTATTCTTATAAGTCTCAGTAAACAGAAACACACTTTCTATTTTTAAATGCCCCAAAGTGGATTTCTACCTCATAGGGTAGGCATATGTTTTTTTAATAAACATTGTCAAACAGATTTTCAAAGTGTTTGTACCAAGGTTTACAGTCCCCCAGCATATATGAGATGTCTAATTGCTTGACCTCCTAACCAGCGTTTGCTATTTGTCCATCTGCCACACTGGAGTGGGTACACTGATATCTTTTACCACTGGAATTTTTTTTCCCTGATAAAAATCATGCTGAGCATCCTTTCATTATTCATTAACCATTGGATATCTTCTTTGTGAACTGCATGATAAGGCTTTCACTTACTTTTAAAAGGTGATATTTTATCTTTTGTTTTTCCTTATTTATTTATTATTTATTTATTTATTTATTTATTTATGATTTCTTTACTCATCACGGAATATGAGATATTTGTCAAATATAGGTAATGCAAATATCTTCTCCAGTCTGTGGCTTGCATTTATTGAAAGCTTCTGGTTGCCTATATTTGAATCCTAAAAACTGTATGAGATTTTCAGTCAGCCTCTAGGGTTCTCAGTTTTGCTCTTTGGCCAGGGACCCTAAGCTATTGCTACATTTGGAAAAGCTTTGGACAGGAGACCAGAACTTGTTCAACCAATACTTTCCAAAACTCTGTGAGATTTCATGGTATGCTGGCCTACCTTTTGTATATTACCATTTTATTAAATTCCTTTTGTTATTCAAACACTTTTTCAGCCAATTTAGTTGTTTCTACTAGCCATATAATCATAGTTTGTAATGTTAGGGTCCATGGCAGGCCACCCCAAGATACCCCACAATGGTATGTTAATTATTTTGAATAGAAGGAACTTAAGAAACTGATAGTGCGAGAAAGCCTTGACCTATCTTTCTCCTAAAGCAGAAGATAAATTCTCATGTGATGACGCTCTTCCTTGCACCTGTAGGCTGAGAGACAACTTTATCAGAAGAACTAAAAAATCTAGAGGTGAAAGCTTGTATAAAAGACTGTATACTGCCTTTACTACTAACCTTTGATTAGATCCCTCACTAACATATACCCAAAACTTACTGAGCACTAACTTTCTCTGTCTGTCAATTTCTCACAAAATTATTTTCTTTTTCTAAAAACTATAAAAAGGTGCCGTTCAATCTTCTTTGAGCCTCATTTATAATCTGAGCATCATATCATGATTCTCATATTTTGTGCATAGATTAAATTGTTGTTTTTCTCCTGTTAATCTAGCCTTGTATTGATTTTATATTTTATTATTAGTCCATCAATAAGAACTAAAGAAGGGGTGGTAATTCACTCCCTCTTCAACAGTAAACAAATTAATTCTTGTCTGTTTCTAAAAACTATACCTGTTATTTATAAGTATTATTAAATTTGCCAGTATTTCCACATCAATGTTCAATAATGATCAGTACAAATTCTTGTTTTTAATTTAAGGAACATAATTTTGTAGTTTTTTTTTAAAGGAAGTTTTGCTATTAATATGATATTGTATTTTTATCATATCAATCTCTTTTAATAGTTTCATAGAGATTTGTAAGAAAATGCTTGTATAATGTTTTTTATAAAGTTTTAAAAATATGTGCTCTATATAAAATGATTCAAATATTATAAAATGTTAAAATTAAAGGAACAAAATCATCCAATACCCTATATTAGGAAAGAGTCATATTTCACAATTGGTTGATATCATTCCAGATACCTCTAGATGAATGTATACAAATTGAATGTTAAACAAATATAAAGAAAAAATTATTTTAGAAAATATGGATTCTTAATCTTTCTCTTTTTAATAATTAAATTAATTGCAATAATAGTTAAATTTATAATAACTATGAGAAAAAATAAAAGATTGCTAAAATATTTTTAGCAAATAATAGATCCTAAAATATTCTTATAAAAAAGTATTGACTACGAAAAACTACGTTTCAAATGTTAACATAATTTATTATCTCAATATAAATATAGAAATTAATACATTAATTCCATTTACCCTTATACTATTACTGATAATTACTTTTTCATTCTTATTCTTATTATCACAGTCTCATGATTACACAAAGTTAATGTTAACTTAAATTATAATAGCAAAATTTTAATTTTAAATTAAAATAATGGTTATTTTCAGTTTACCATTAGTAAATGGTTTATTTTTATTGATTTCTTATTTTGCTTTATTTTTCATAGAGTAAGAGTGCAAATTTTTATCTAAATTTTTTATCTTGTTTTTGTTTTTAAATTTGTAAAATAATTTGTTTAAATTTATATTTAGGAAAATTATATCAAACTGATACATATTTACAGCTATAAAAACAAGCAAACATTATAGAAAGATTTCAAATGAAATGCAATAATATGTTACCACCCCTTCCTACTCTTCGTTCAAAAGGACACATGATCACTTTATACTCAAAAAAAATTCTGAATATTCTGTAAAAAAATTTATAGTATAAATGGAAAGGGAACATGATATTTTAGGTATTTTGTATTGCACTGTATAAACACAAGCAATATGCACATATTGCTCTATAATTTACTTATTTTATATTAACTTACCTTAGGGTTCAATTCCATCTTAGTTTATACTGATATCATTCTTTTAAATTGCTGACTGATATTTAATAACATATTTATTATGTTATTACATTATAATAACATAGATTATTTGGCTAGTACTTATCTGAATACAACTAGCACGGCAATGATAGTGACCTACGCATGTTAACAAACTACCAGGTTTGGCTCTAAAAAACTTAAGTATATTAAGTTATTTAATGTTGACAAATTCCAGTGAAGTAGTACTGTTATTTATTTCAAATTTATATATCATGGGTATATTGAAAAAATAAGACTCATGGAGTGCAATTTTAAAACTTTTTTTGACTCTCACTCTAGCTTTTCATATTCCATACCACAGATTTAATTCTTCTCCACCTTCTGAGATAAACTTTAGGACAAATTCTATGCTTTTCTTTGTCACCATTTGGTAATAACTCCCAAGATCAGTTTTAGTAACCAAAATCATTTAGAAATTTTGTTGTCTCTTTCCATGTAATAGTTAAAATTTCATTTGATACAGAGTCCTCTCTTAGTTTTCTAGCATTGCTATAACAAAGTATTACAAACCAGTGGCTTAAACAACAGATTAAACAACAGATTTACATTCTCAGAGCTCTGGAGTCTATGAGCCCAGCAGTTGGCAGGGCTGATTCCTTCTGAGAACTCTGATTGCAAACATGAACTTTCACAATTTTGGCATTCTATGTGCTAACTTGGAATTTTTATTTTTATCAACTTTTTATCTACAGAGACATTTGAAAGCTGTTAGAATTGAACAATATTGCAATTTTAGGGTTTTGTTGTTGTTGCTAAATCTGAATTTTTGAACTGCCAAGCTTATTCTTACTTCTCAGACTTTTTCCAACTTTGCATATTTATTTCCTCATGTGAAAGATGACATTTGAGAATAAAATTAAGAGTCTTGGATTAACTATGAATGAAGATAAATTGACAAATCTGAACATATATTATATGTTCACCATGCTAAGAGGATACATTTTCACGAAATCATTGACAAATTTATAGGTTAAAGCTCAAAAACTACAATGTTCATCTTTATTATTGTGACTGATAAACTGATTTTTTAAAAACACATTAATATAATTAAATGTACTAATTCATTGCATTTTCCCTTTCCACAGTGCAATATTTACCTTACTTTGTGTTATTGTGTTTTAATATTTTTACAGATACAAATACACACACAATTCAATAGAAAAATAAATTTCCAATGGTTCCATTTCTGTCCACTTTTAAAATTTGTATAATTTTGTGTTTTTTTTTACTGAATACAAATTTTTCATATATTTTGGTTTTAAAATATGATCTGTTCCAAGTGTCAATATACTAGTCACATCATTCACTACTCTTTACTCGAAGCAGAGAATGCATTTCGTTATGACTTGATCCACAGCTTCTAGATACCTGGGGCTTATAGGTTTTGTTTTGTTTTGTTTTGTTTTGTTTTGTTTTGTTTTACTGGAGTGACATTGTTCTCCCAGGGGTCTTGTTTGTTAAAATCTACAATAAAACCAGAGGAATTTAATCTGTGTGTGTTATTATTACTTTGGATCTATAGAAACATTCATCCTTTTTGTTTGTTTCACTTATTTTAAATAAAGCAGGCCCTGTTTTGAGGTGAAATTATGCAGAATTCTGTGTAAACATATATGTGTGTGTGTGTGTGTGTACATATATACACATATATATGTGTGTGTGTATATATATACAGTAAAAAACAAATGTTGACTCCAATATTGAAGTGATCCTATGTCACTCATCTGTTACTCCATGGATTTCATCAAAAATAGTATCGCATTGAGATATAAATGTTTTTCTCTATTATGAGTAGATCAATGGCAATTAGCTGGATCTGACTTAGTGTTGAGCTGTAGGGCTCACGTATAACCTCCATTCTTATCCCCACGCCTATTTCATTCATGGACTCATTGTGGAAGCACTGGAGTGGCCAAGGAGAGAAATTAACACAACAACTGGATAAGAAGTCACATGTAAATGCCTCATCTGTGGTGATGATCTCTGGTGGACCTTGATTGGCGATTCTTACATTTTTTTCCCTCACTCCCATAAATCCATTTATATGAATTCCTTATACTTGATCTAATCCTGTTCCTTCTATGTCCCATATTCTGCTTCCCAGAACTCAATGTACATCTTCACCTCAGGTCATAAATCCCTCCAAGTAAAGTTAATGACAAGGTGTACTGCTTAAAGCTTTGCCCATTGAGAGGATTTCCCCTCCCCACTGTCATTCATTGTCACTCCTTAGTGGGGAAATGAGACATCTGCAGACTATTCTTGCCTCACATGAAAGTATAGTGCTTTCTACCTATGAACCAGATTCAGTATGGTTCTTTCTCCACTAGCTGTTTATGGAGGTTTTTCTACCAGGTCATAAGCATGAGCTGAATGAGAGGAAATAATGCATTAGAGGTAGGTAACATGAGCATCTGAGCCATCTGTTTATGTACATTCATTGTAATCTTGGACCTACTCAGACTCAAATGTGCCATTGCATTATGCACTTGATTGCTGCTATCAGCAGGTCTTCTGACTAGGTAGATCTGACATAACCAGCTATTTGATGAGCACCTCCGTCTCATAATTACTTAATACTCTAGGGTCAGTCTCTTGGTCCTACTTTACCTAGTAACACACTAAGAGCTTATTTATGCACAGAAAATAATTTTCTTCAAAAAAAAAAAAATGGTCATGCTCTAGAACTCCAAAGATTCGCATTATGATTTTGGTATTATGGTTTGCCAGAGTTCTCACATTTTATCTTTATCAATAATGGGTATCTTTAGCAAATGAGATATGCCAGGTTCTATGGTTCAAAGGGTAGAGCTAACTACAAAACAACTTGACCTAGCTACAAAGCTCTCTCTTGCATTTGGGATCCCCTCAAAACTGAAAACACCTAGATCATTGGAAAAATTTGTTGGAACAATATTCCCAAGTGTATTACAGATTGTATCTAAAATCCAAGAGACATACCAAATATGCCTCCTTCCTGATAGTAGGAGGTGCAAGTTGTAATTAACTTATTGTTTTCCCTGGAGAGTTTGTTCTGGAATACCCTAGATCACAGTCCTTCTAAATTTTTCTCATTATAGAAAGCTGCTAAAATTTAACAGGGTTCATCTATTATATGATGCTCATATATCTTACTAAAACACTCAGAAAAAGTGGACTTCTCTTACTAAGGTACAAGTAACATGATGACATAAACTTAGCACATTCATTTGATTGCTCTTGAGAGTGTCCAATCAAGCTCCTTGTGACTGTATTGTGAAAGATACTAAGAGAATTGACTTTGCCTGGAGTAAGATTATTAATGTTTGATGCTGATTGCATTAAGTAAATGAGAATTGCTTCTGATATTTCTTCCTTATAGGAGTTGAGAAGAGTACATTTACCAAATCAAAAGTCACATATCAAAGGAGATGCTGTACTGGATTTGCTCAGTTGAAGAGAAAATCTGGCATAACAGCTGCAATTGGGGCTATAACTTTATTAACTTTATGAAAATCCACTGCCTTCTGCTATAATCCATCTGATTCTGCAGAGACTGGACTGGTGAATTCAGATGGATATGGTAAGGACCACTATTTCTACATCTTTTAAGTCTTTGAAGGTAGCATTAACTCTCTTACTTCACTCGTGATAAGTACTGCTTCTGATCTATCTTGGTCATGGTGTGTAGGTGTGTTAGGGGAGTTCTGGGACTTTCACTTGGCATTTTCTTCCATTATGGCTTTTACTTCTCAGGTCAGAGAAGGAATATGGGGTTCCTTATGCACTCAGCAGACCAAGTAAATTAATATGGGAACACATTGGATCCATGGGGAAATGGACTTGGACCCTCCAATTCTCTATCACCTGGCCACCATATACCTGAATTCTAACAGAGGTCATGAAAACACTTAAGGTTCCCTGTTTATCAGTGTCTGCTCTGACCCTCTATTTAAAAGCCCTTGAAAGGTTGGAATATTTACCTTCTTACTATACAGTCACTGTGCTAAATAATCATACATCTTTTAAGGGAAAAATTGGGGAATTTCTGCTATATATAGATGCTTTCATGTAATGTGATCCTTATGGCTTCAAGGGAACTCAGTTTCTCCTTAAACAGACAGAATCTGAGCCTAATAACTGGCTCAAGCTCAGTTCTGAAAACTGAGTAAAATATTATAATTTTCATTGTAAATTTCTTACATTATCCTTCGACTAACCTGGTCCTGATATTCTTTTGATTATGATGTTCAAGAAACATCCTCCCTGCCCATTTTCCTTGTCCCTCAGTATGCCATGTATACTAGTCATTGCCACAGATACTTGTGAGCAGGAGTACCCACTTTTAATTTCAGTGTTGGTGCATATTATGTTAATCAGGGTCATTTTGTCTCAGAATTCAATGCTGCCAACAGGCCTCTGCAATTTCAGAATTCTAGCATCCTAAATACCACCAGAGAGCTCAGATGTATAGTAGCTCCCTTTTTCATCAACTGTAGCCTACAATTAATTAGCATTTGCAACTGAGATTCTCTATGGTATTGGCAGTACCTTCGCTGGTGCATTTTTGTATAGTGAAGGAAGCATCTTTTGGGTCCTCCCATGACACATAATTATTCAGTAGGTTCTATGGTCTTAAGTAATAATCTGCTTTAGATACCCACATCTCTAAGCTCATTGAGCCCTCTTGATAGTAAGAACATCTCATTTACTATGGGGTATTGCATTTTCTAGCTTTAACAAAACATCCCCAAATCATATGAGACATGATTGCAGGTGTCTCCACAGGTTATTACATCCCAAGAAACCAGAGAGTGTTCGAATATCAATAAACTTTCATCACAGCTTACATCTTGCAAACCCTCACTGCCGTCCACCAGCCTCAAGACCTAATCCTAAGCATATTCACTAGTGTGATGACACATAATAGGCAGATCCAACAGTTTTTGGTAATTATTCCCTGTCTTTCTAAAGCAAGTATAGTACTTGTCCAGTTTGGTCAAATTGAAACTTATTGGCTTAAAAGCCAGTAAGGAGAATAGGTGGAAACAAATTTAAGGAGTATCATTTTGAAGGGCACTCACCTGAAGTAATGTGTGAATGTTTTTCAGGAAGCAAGGCTATTACCTTCTGTTATAGAGATACAAAGTCAAATCTGAACACTCAGACGTTCCAGGGAACTCTGGATATCTATCATATTCATTCAAGTGTCATTCATATCCAGATCCCATCTCATGTCAATATTCCTTTCTGTCAAGGCCAATATTCTAGAAGAAAACTTGCTTGTGTAGTGAAATAAGCCCTTTCTGCAAATTAGTTACTCTAACAATCAGATATTGACCTCCAAATCTGAGATCAGGGTCTCTATAAAACACAGCTATAGAGGAATACTGATTTCACACCATGCTCTGAGTTGATGGTCAGCTGATTTAAATATGCTATTTTCTTTCTTGAGCACAATTAGAGTACTGTATAACAACTATCCAATTTCACAGCACTCATAATTATTATTGCTCTCATATATCTAAAATGCTAGATTGGCTGCATAAGCTAGTGTATGCCGTTCTTTTTCCAATTTACCTTATGTGGCAAAGTCTTAGTTATCACGATTCTACAGCAACACAGGAGTTATCCACCATCCACTTATCTCAAGCAATCAGATCTTTGTTGCCACCTGCTGGGGAATTATCTAACTCCCAAATCTCATCCTGAGTATCTGCTTCCTAGGAACTCCTCTGCATCAACTTTCATAGTTTAGTTCCCCCAGAAGAAGATCATGAGGCAAGGATTTGAGTACAAGCAGTTTATTTGGGAGATGCAGGGTATATCAGTAGGAGTGTAGAGAAATGATACAGAAAAGAGAAAGCAGCTAATAATACGCATGCTATTAAGCCACTTCCCATGGTGGGGCCAGAGCTTATTTCTGACAAGATATAACTCAAAACTCACAGCCCTGAATTATTCTACCCAGGTGGAAAGGAAGCCTGGGCATTTATTTATGTACCAACTCCTAAGTATCATTGGGTACAGGCTGGTCCTGGTGGTTGTCAACTTTCCAGCATTTACAGCCACAAGAGATGCTTCCTTACTCAGCTTTGGAAAAGGCTCATTTTAACTGGAAGTTAGAAGTTGGCAGAAATCCACCAACATAAGGTTTGAAAAAAATGGTTGGGAGCATTACATTGTCTGCTACAAAAGCTTTATAAATTGCTTTTCTCAGTTTAGTTTTAATCTACTTGGGATTGGTGTGTGTGTGTGTGTGTGTGTGTGTGTGTGTGTGTGTGTGAGTGTGCGAGCGAGAGAGAGAGAGAGAGAGAGAGAGAGAGAGAGAGATTTGGAACCAATTATAGTGTTTTCTGTTTTTTTTCATTTTCTTTCTCCTTCCTCCTTTCCCTTCTTCCTTTCTTCTTTCTTTCATCTTTTTAGATGTTGTTTTAATTTTTATTTTCAAATGGATAGCTAATTGTCTCAGCAACATTTGTTGAAAATTCCATATTTTCCCTATTCATCTTCAATACCACCATGGCCATATACCAAATGTTCCACAAAGCCTTGTATTAGATGCAAATATAAATAGTATCCCTTTTAAAATTTCCATTTTCTAACTATTTGTTGCAGGCTAACAAAACATCACCTGCTTCTGTCAAATAGTAATTTAGTATCTGACAGATAAATTATACTAATTCATTTGTACCTTCTGTTGATTTTTATGTACATAATAATGTTACCCTTGAACAATGAGATTTTTGTTTCCTCTTTTCTGATCCTTTTTTAAAAATATGTTTTTCTTAGCTACTGTGCTGGCTAGAATTTTTAGTACTATGTTGGCTAGAAATGGTGATAGTGGCCATCATTTCCTTATTTGTGTTCTCAACAAAAAAGCTTTCTGTTTCATCATTGACTGATATTTGCTGTCTATTTTTCCCCTTTTAATCTGGTTTTAAGAAATATCTTTTTTACTATTTTTCTAAGAGTTTGCATTTGTTCCAATCATGAATAATGTTACATATTATCAAAGATATTTTCTGCATCTGTTAAGATGCTCATGTAATTTTTGTCCTTTATTTTGTGATTGTGATAAAATATAAGAAACAGACTTTCTATTGTTCAATAAATCTTATTGGTCATGATGCATTATCCTTATTATCTTTTTTATATATTAAGTAATTTATTTTGTCTAATTTTTTTTTGGTGGAGGGAAAAGGGCTGCTCCCTATGCTCTGAGTGAAGATAACTTTTCAATTTTGCTTTTCTCATATTTTGGAATCAAGGTAAAAAAGATGAGAAATGTTCTTTTTTATTTGCCTTATCAAAAATTGTTTACATAAATTAGTATGATTTGTCCTTCAAATTAAGAGCTCATTGAAGAATCCATGTTGGTTTGAGTTTTTGTGGAAATATTTTTTTACTACTAATTGAATTTATTTAAAGTTTATAAGACTATATAGTGTTTACTATTTTTTCTTGAGTAAGAAAATTATATTTTTCTAGGGATTTTTTTTCATGTAACATAAATTTTTAATTTTAATTTGTAGCAGTGTTATTCGTTAGTCTCATAGTCTCTGTTAAAAATTGTTTATCTTATCTATAGCCATGCCACCCTGAACAAGCCTGATGTCGATTGTGGTAAGCTAAGCAGGGTTGGATCTGGTTAGTACTTGAATGGGAGACCACCTAGGAAGACCAGGTGTTATAGTTGTAAAAAATAAAAAAATAAGAGATTATAAACTGATAAGATCCTTGTAATCTGTGAGGTTAACCAAGGGTTGCCTTGCCTAAAAAAAAAATAAAATATTATTTATCTTCATTTAGAATTTTACTTATTGTTTTTGTTTTTATAACAACTAGAGTGTAAGGAGGACTCGAGATTATTGATTAGTGAATTAATCTGATAAAAAAGGCATCTGAAATAAATCAGTCCTATTCTCTGTACCAACTCCATAGGAGACAGGAAAACAAAGGGCTTTAAGTAAGCAGGAAATCCTTTCATTATGTCAGGAAGGCCCAGGTTCATCTGAGAATTTAGGATTGTAAAATAATGGTTAAATTTAAGAGCGTGTTGGGACTTTAAAGTGTCTGACAATAAACAGTAAAAAACTGCCAAGATATAGAACAAATTATTCCTCAAAAGAGGCGCACACCTCGGAGGGCATGTTTATATGGCATATGCAGTGAAACGTTAAGGAAGACCACCAAAGAGATGCACTCTGAAAAGGAATTTGAAAAGTGTGCTATAGGGAATTTGGTGCCAAGTTAAAGCCAGATGGGCAGTGTGGTGATTTAAGAGGCTATTTCTGGCTGAATTGTGAAGGATAAATTAGTGTAATGAGTATTTAAAGTGAGATATAATTTAGGTTCTCCACCTTTCTTTCTTTTCCAGACTTAATAATCTTGATTATAGATACTTTCTAAAGTTAACAAACTGATTCTGGTATCTGGTCTTATTCATTAAAACTATGAAATGATTAACAATTTAGTTGAGCAAATTCTACCTAATTTCAAATTCATGGAACTGGTTACTACATATGAAATTATTTTTGTTCTTGAAGATCACTGGCTCTGTTTATGCTATTTACTGTGTTCTAAAATAGATTGTACAGAATGTTACTTAGGTTAGGTGTTTTTACCTGGTATAATGATTTTTTTTGGTTGCCATGACGTTACTGATGAGAGTTGTTTTTTTTTTCCTAGAATCAAAATTAGGCCTACATTTTTTTTGGACATTTTAAAATTAGAACATTTACTACTCTCTGGTATAATTTAAACTATTTATAAATCATTTATTATATTAAAGTGTGTAGCCTCATCTATTGTGAGTTTCTAGTAAGTTTTCATTCATAGAAATATCATACAGTTCACCCAGATTACCAAACATATAGAATGCCGCAATTTCCTCAGTATTTGCAGGTATATTCACTTTATTTTACATCATTTTGTTACTTGGAAAAGAAAATTAAGTGCTTTCAATCTATTAGTTACAAAACTTTCTCTCTCTTGCTCTCTCTCTCCAAATCTGTATGTGTGTATGTATATCTATGTATATACACGTATATATATACACATACACACATACATATACATACATGCATGCATGCATACACACACACACATAGCGGTTTGATAGTGAAATTCCACAGGGAAAAAGAAAACTAAATGATTTTGAATATGTGAAGAAATTCTCTGCAGAGAGATAAGGCAGTTTTGACCTACTGTTTGGGAGGGCAGAAGGCTCCCCCTGCAGAGAAGAGAGGAGAGCCAGGATTGGTCAAATTTGAGGAAAAACCGAGAAAGCTTGAGATTAGATTCACTGAGCTTCTTGCCCTAACAATGTCATTGCAGAATACCTTGGAATTACAAGGCAGAAAAACAGAAGCACCAGTTCTCACTGAAGGGACCAGTGGGATAACTTGAGCAGAGTCTTGGAGCCCAGCCCATGTCACTAAATTAATCTTTTTAGGGAACTACTTAACACTTAGTATCTCAATTCTGTCTCTATTACATGCCACAAATAACACTAAGTGATATTTTATTTAAGTTTATTAAAATAATGTACGTTTGATAAGTCTAACTGTATATCTTAGAGTAGACTTGATCAGACTAGCACGGAATTGTAGCATATTAAATCTTCAATAAAGTAGTGCAATGTAGTCTTCAATCTGTCCTTTGTGTTAGCGTGCAAGTTGAAGAGACATCTTCCAAATGAATAATTTTCATTGCTAATAATCTTCCCATTTTTAAAAAAATTCATTAACACATATCACTTTCTGCTGCTAACAAGCATTCTTAATTATGAATGCCCTATTAATTCTAGGCAAAAAAGTGTAATGATAATTTTAAGAAGACTTAATGACAATACCATAGATGAGTCCTGATGAGAATAATAGTATTTTTCATTAGTTGGTCACAATAATTCTTTTATCTATATTGTTAGTTTTGTGGAGTGGAAGAACTATTATTTATTTTATTATAATATGCTAAATAACCAAGCAGGAATTTAAAGGCATACCAGTAAACGGACTCTTATAGGGGTGGCACTAAAACTGAATTGAGCACCAATTTAAATATGACAGGAACTGAACTAGGCACTGTAGTACAAAGCAATCAGCATAAAGTTACTGTCTGATCAGATTTATGTTTCCTGTAACTTGAAAGGAGAAACTGAAGCAATCAAATAAAGAGCAAATATTGAGGAGAAAAATATATATAATTATATTTATTGGACTATATAAAATTATTACATAATTTGCACTACCTTCTATTTGATTTTAAAATGAGAATAGAGTGTAGAAAAGAAAAAATTTTTAAAAAGGCTAAATTATTATAGATAAACAAGTAAAATTGTACTTATTCATCTCTAATTGCATGGATATGGAACTCTTTCAAACCTTAATATTTTCTTCAAAGTATATGTGCACATTTTTCTTTTTTATATTTGAATGTTTCTTATGCTCTAATATAATATTTGTATTTATTTTTGCATATTCAAACTTGAAAAATAAAAACAACTATATATATTGTTTATAATTCCAGTTACCATAAATGTGATGTTATAATTTCAGTTACCATAAATGTGATGTTATATATGTATTGAAAAAAAAGATTAAACATCTTACTCTTACGTACTGCATTGTATTTAAATTATGATATGTTTAAGAAAACAATTAAAAATAATTTTCACAAAAGTCTATTTAAGTAACATATAATTTTAGACAAAATAATCTGATATTGTAAACATTCGACTTGTAGGTTAACATCTTGTGAAATCACACTATAATTCAGTACCAAGAAGCTCAGCCTTGGAACAAAGAGAAAATTTAAATTCATTTAATGTTCACAGCCCAAATATAGATCTTTTGTGGCAGGGTGCCAGCAGTTTTCTTGGTCAAAGAAAATAAATATTGTACCACTCTTATAACAAAGACAAAAAAATACAGCCAGTATTTTAAATTCCATATAAACTGGCTTTTATGGAAATATTCAAATAAGCAGTATCTTTTTTCTATGAAGAATGAGTCCCCCCTTGAATTAGAGTATAAAAAATGTGATGGATATAATACAAAATGTGACCATCTGCATTTCTCAGTCTTGTCTTTTCCAGTTAGAACTCGCAGGTGTCTATTAAACAATGATGAATTAGAAGGAAGTCTTTTTTTACTCATTTGTCTGTAACTACCTTAATGATAATAATTCATTTGCATTTTTAATTTCCTCAGTTGTGAATGAGCACCTCTGAACCATTTCTAATTATTTTACAATTTTCTCGTATTATTTATTATTCACGCTTTCTATTTACTAAATAAAAACGACTTTTCCTCTGAAGGACATTTGCAATTCTTATTATGCCCAACATAGATCATCTGGCTCCATATAAGAAATGAGTAAAAGAAAACATAGGGAAATAATATTTGACCAGTAACAATTAAATGGGCATACTTGTTCACTCATTATATACAACAGAGTATAAAACAGGGAGCATAATCTGGAGTAACAGAAACTATACTTATTAATTTTTAATTGAATATGTAAAGCCTGAAATTCAACTCACTTATCTGAGAAAATAGCAATATAGAAATGTAAATAAACTGTTGACTGGTAGCCAGTGAAGATAGGAACCCACGTAAAACTTTTCCTACAGACTATGTATTATGATTGTGTTAAAAACACACAATATAAATGACATAAAAGAACTTATCAGGTACCTAGTTTATTTAAAGGTTTAGTCAAAGGCTATCTATAATGTTATGTTGGGCCCAGTTCCTATTGGCTAACGAGAACACCTGGTTCACATCTTTTCCAATGTTATGTTTAGTGACATCATTGGTAGTCTGAAATTGGTGATGGGGAAAAGATTTACATCATGAAAATTGTCAAATGCTATCAATCAGGACTAGCCAGTTTACTAGTACACAGCTGCCTGTGAAGCTTGGTAGAATTTCTTTTCCTTAGTAAAAGAATATAAGCAAAATAACTTCTGATAGACTCACTTTAATGAGGATGCATGATGTCACAGTTAAAGTAAGAGACTGAAAGGGGTGGAATTTAGAATGAGATTGAAGAAAAGATGGCGGAATTGCCCTTGGTGGCAGCTTTAATTGACTTGCTTTTCTTCTACATGTGTATACACAGTTGCTGAGAGCAAGTCCCTTTGTTTCCTACTTAGGGGAATGATATGACCAGATAAATCTGTATTCTAAATTATAAAATAGTCCTTGCTGCTCTTTTTTTCGCTTACTTTCCTGGAATGGATCCATGATTTGTCTATATTAGAGTGAACTCATTCTATATAATGAGTGTGTTGTGGTGAAGTTGGCAGCAGTTCTGTCAAGCTCCTTGGATTAGAAGGGAAGCACAATATGTGTATGTGTATTTATCATAGAATTATAATTATATATATGTAATTATAATTATATATGTAATTATATATATGTATATTATATATATATATATATATTTTTGCCTCGGTGTGAAGATGAGTTAATACTTCTGTATAGCAGTTGTATTTACATATTTTATATACTCTCTTTGCAAACATTTTTTTTCCTGACTTATTCCTCAAGAGCGTATTTTTTGCCAGCTTCCATTTAATACAGAGGGATGGATCCAGATTTTACGAAACTTGAAACGAACAATTTGGGGATCCTGCCTTAAGAAAATGATGCAAAATTGTGAATAAAAAATTAGGTGTAAACTTGAACAGTTAATTAGAACACAAAAATAAATTACAACAAACTATACCTTTTAAAATATTGACAAATACCAGAAAAATTATAAAACAGAAAAAAATTATAATTTTATTAATTAATATCCTGGCCCACCTCTATAATATATTTTTCTATATTTTTAGATGCATTCTCTTTGTTGTTTTTTCATATTATAACAATTTTAAAATAGCTTTTTTATAGAAAAAAATTATCTTTTTTTTTCCAGGTTGACCAAAATGTTATTATGACTGATACTTTGATAAGTTTTGATGATAATCAAAGCCTTCATTTTCAGATTTACACACTGGATGACTGGAATAATTTTCCTGACTATCATCTTATAGCCCCATATATTTCAAACTTCAGTTCTCTTTTATCACCCTCTTACTTCCAGTGCCAGGCCCCACGGAACACATTTATTCTGTGCGTGAGAAGATCTGAAACTTAAGCTTCACCTTTAATGACAAATTAGCCTCTGGATATGGAGTAAATTACTATTTAAACATCAAGTAACCCTCCCCACCCCCCATTCCCAACAGCAAGTATACTAAAATGCTTTTAGCAAAAGTAAACAGCACAAGTCTTACATCAAACCTTTACTATACAGAAAAGAATCAAATGTTTGTGTGATACATAGTACATTGTCTAGGATCTATACCTTCCTTCCTTCCTTCCTTCCTTCCTTCTCTCCCTCCCTCTCCCTGCCTCTCTCCCTCCCTCCTCCCCTCCTCTCTCTTTCTCACTTTGGGACCACTAAATGGTAGGTAGAAACCAGAAAACATTTGAGACTAAATGTAAACTAATTATGGAAATACATTTAATAATCTAAGTTTGAATATATTCATAAACCAAATCAATGATATACTTTAATTTTCTAATATTACATATTATTATTTTACTTATATTTATTAGGAAATTGGGTAAGAAATAAATGCACTTGATATCTCTTTTTTCTTGAATATATTGACATAATTTCTGAACGTACTTTGAAATGTTTATCTAATGAATTTTTAAAGATAATTTTTATACATTGTGTCGATTAATTTTTATCATGTCATTATTCAAATTTACTGAGTAAACATTTTAGTTTCCTGTTATTTAAGAGCATTAACATTTTTATTATTTAATTTTTTTCATTTATACTAGATTTCTTTCTAATATTATTAAACTGCCATACATATCTAAGTTTTTTTATGCAACATATAATTATAAAGCCTCTACCTAAACCATATATTCTGCTGAATACTAAAAATAAAATAATAAAAATAAATTGCTCGTGCTTTCAATGTTATTATATTAAGATCATACTTATATTAAAACAATTCATCTTTGAGCTTTTCTTTTGTATAATTTTTTGTACATGGTCCTTTTTCTCTTTCAGGATTATCCACAGAACTGGAGAATTAGAATTGTTTTAATGGGAATGTACCATTTAAAAAGTAAATATTTACTTTAATCAGATTATGTTTAACTGCTAAAATAGATTCTTAGAGAACAGTGAGAAATTATAACTTGGAAGCAATAACCTTAAACTTATTTTGTTAATAAAAGAAACAAAAAATGTCTATGGCCATGCTACCCTGAACAAACCCGATCCCGTCTGATCTCGGAAGTTAAGCAGGGTTGGGCTTGGTTCTACTTGAATGGCAGACCACCTAGGAAGACCAGTGCTGTAGGTGTAAAAGGTAAAAAATAAAAAAAAACCCAAGAACTTGTAAATTGACCAGGTCCTTGCAATCTGTGAGGTCAACCTAGGGTTGCCTCACCTAAAATAAAAAAGAGAGAGAAAGAAAAAACCAAAAAATGCAAAATAAGTAAACAGGGAAAAACTTAGGAAATAAGAATGTGTTCCTTGGTTCTGTTGAACCAGATGGGACAAAAAGAACAGGGTGGATATAACCATAAAGGAAGTTTTAAGGCCTTGGAAGAGAGGCAAGGAAAGGTAGTGGAATAGTATCTATCGTTAGTTACAGGAAAATCTCTATGAGCCGAACCATTTACCCACAGTTGTCCCATTTAAGAGATTGCAAAGATGAGCTGTGATGAGGAATGATATTAACTTTTCTTCTATGGTTAAACCTTAGTTAAAAGCCTTAAGTTGAGAATAACATCATACCAATAGTGATCACAGAGAAAGTGTGACACCTGTCCATATATGCAAACTTTGCTGAGCCCTGTGAAAAATGTCCATTTTGGACAGTATTCTTTACAATGACTCAGACATGTTCAGGATCCTTAACAGAGACTGAAATCCATGAAACCAGAAGAAGAAGTGAAAGATAGAACTCCCAATGCCCATGCGTGGAAGTGACTTGCAAATGGTGAAGTACATGCCAGTACCTGATTTAGTGTGAACGTGGTTATAACTAAATAGGATTGGTCATTGAGTTAAATTTGAGCTCTGGATAAGGAACACACTAAAATACTTTATCACTCCATCATATTATTACTATATTACTGTAAATTATTCAGTCAATAGAAATGATTGAACACTTTTAGGTACAAGGTAGAGTAATAAAATGTGCAAGTACAATTAAATCCCACTCAATCCAAAGACCAGGATTTGATCATCTTAATTATTAAAATTTCACCAGGAGGCACGAAAATAAGCAAAATTCATCTGAGACATTTAAATGGAAGCATAGACTCATATATTCTCAAATTTAGCAAGTATGTTAGATGCCATACTGAAAAACACTTATTAAACATAGAAATCTTTTAAATCGACTCAGGAATTAATTTCCTACTTAGAGAAGCTTATTCAATTATTGATGAGCTGTAGTTATTAAAATTTTTCTTAAATATAATAAAATATGCTTATTTATAACTTTATACTGATATTTATTCCGTTTTCTAAAACTGTAACACCATGATTAGAATTTGTCTTCTAAATCTGTGGTCCTTTCTTAGCTTGTTTTGTTGGGACATTCTGGAGAGACAACTTACATGTCAGAGATCGTCCCACAAGCATAACTAGGTTTTTTAATTCACTGTGTCATAAATAATACAGAGTATAAAATTTTTAGAATTACCTTTGTTTTCCAATGTGTCTTTATTTTCTATTGCTGTGGACAGATAATCTTTCTATTCTGTGTGACAATCTTTAAAATTGTGAAAATGTGTTTTTGCTACCAAACCTAAAACTTTTCTACTACCCAATTATTCTTGTTTCTAGATTATACAATTCCGATTTATTCAACATTATCTTATGTCTCCACTCTCTGATTCTTATCATCACAGTGATTATTCTTCTCATTATGGCAAGGGATGATTACTGAGACCCATGTATGTAGCGGCAAGCGCTGACCAAGATAAAAATGAACAAGTTACACTTCTTGGTCTAGGAATTTAGAACTGAATGAAGGGTAGCGTGGGTAGGTGTAGAATACATGAGTCTGTATGATTAAAACATATTTGAGAAGAAAACTGATGGAAATAAGGATGGGAGTTTGCCATCATATCTGGGAAAAATATTTAGGCAGAGGAATAACCAGTGCAGTCTCTAAAGCAGAAACACTAGGGCAAGGAGGTTGATGGCTCTGGAATAGAGTGAGCAAGTTTGGTTGGAGATGAAAAGAGATAAGGTTTGACTTGTTAAGTTAGAGAATGAAAGTGATATACCAAAGTCCCACTACTACATCTTTTAGCTACAATTTTCTGTACCCATGGGTTTTCACTGTGGCAAACTGGAGTAGTGGTATAGGGATTGAGGAATCATAGGCTAAAGATGGTGTATTCTTAAGAGTGTTGTTTGATCAAAAGTTTAGTAATTAGAACATTACATTTAACAGTAAATATTATTATGGCATTTATCAGCACTTTTCAAATTCAATGTACATAGAAATCACATGAAGATCTTATTAAAATATAGATTGAGTCAAACTTTTGAGATTTGTATTTCTAATTAGCTGCTAGATGATGATGATGCTTCCAGGTCCAAAATCATATTTTGAGTATCAATATTTATTATTTTTAGAATACAAGGTAAAATACTTGTGGTGGGACACTTTAGAATAATCTCACAAACACCAAGTTGTGTATATATTTATATTCCTCTGGTCTTAAAGGATACATAAAGTTGAAAAAAAGACAACATTTCAAAAGGCTTTTTTTTAACCCTAGAGATCTTACACTTGGATTTGGGCTGCGCCCACTAAATGCTAATAATGCATTCAGTTACAGCACACAGATAACCAATTCAACTGTATAATGCACGGCTATAGGAGAAACATTAGCAAGTTAACATATCTTTTATGAGCTATTTTTAATAAACAAGTTTTGCAGTCTTAAGTTAAAAATAATGAGTTGCAAAACCAATTCACAAGATACATTTCAGAAATTATTTATCTATAATCAAAAGAAAAAAAACCGAAGTACCTATTGATTAATCTCATGTATAAGTATTTATCATCAACTCTATTTTAAAAATCTAAGTTGATAGAGGGACTTTTACTATTGTCAAAGTGTGAAACTAGCTCTATATCTTTTGGCATGAGTCTCAGCTTAAAACAGCTCACGTATCCCATCTACCTAAAACAGGGTCAATCATCCTTAATTAATGTATATGCTTCATCAGTGAAGCATCTATTTGATTTATTAATAGGTCTCTAGAGAGCAAATTAGCTTCCTTGGCAGTTCCCGACATGCTTTGAATTGCAGTACAAACAGATTTTTTTTTTTTTTTTGCTATCTCTCTATCTAGCTTTGATGAACAAAATCCTTTAAACCATGAGTATGGTGACAATGACAGAATGGTAGAGATTTTAGTTATATTCAAACTCAACATCATCATCACATGTTCTATTAAGAAAATGGCTGCTGAGAGAATTTAAGGAACCCACACAAATTCCCACTGCTGGTTAATGCTAAAACTAATTATGACATATTGGATTTCTGGTTTCACTGTTCTATGGGTCATACCCAACCCTCTCACCTCTATTTTAGGCTAGTTTATCTTAACAAAGTTGACTTGTGACATGCTCCTAACATATTATAACTATAACTGCTTAAAAGTATAAAATGAGATATGCCTTGTGAATTTTATGAATTCAGTACAATTATAGCAGAGACTATAGATAATACTATTATTACAATAACATCTTTTCCAAAACATATCCTCATTCTTCTAAAGGAACTATGATCATGATTTGATTCAGTGTATTTCACTAACTGCAAATGCCATATGCATTTCCTCAGTTTACCCCTCTTTACATCCATGTTCTAAGAGAACAGATGGTAATACTTCAGTGATAATGTTTTTCTGGCTACAAGAGACCTACATGAAGTGCTGTATCAGGAGAATGACTCCACCTTGACTTCTAGGCCTCTAGGACAGAGATAATCAGGAGTCAATGGCAAAGAAGTAGATGAGGGAACAGAGACTTAAAAAGGTATTCTGCAGGGTGAAGCAAATGAGGAAACTGTAAGTGGCCCAGTAGAGCACAGGTGTATGTTTCTTAAGTAAATCCAGCCTTTGGAAGAACGATGGACTACAGTTCAGCCAACATTAGATAAGGCCGGAGAGACATAGGGATATCCACAAATATCTAATCTAATGTAAACTCACAGTGTGATCTCTTCCTGCCCATTTTACTAACTTCCCATTGGATTTAGCCACACAGCAATGGAGCTTAATTTTCTCCTAACAATTTACAAAGTTATTTTCAGGAATTTTAAAGTTTATTTTTACAACAATGAAACAGAGGTACAAAGACACTAAGTTTCTTGCCTAAGGCCATGCAGCAAATTAGTACTAATATAGCTAGTATACTTGGGTTTCATTATGCACAGATTATGTAACTGGAATATACCTGAAAATCCACAAGTGGCTTTTGAATTTTTCTAACTTTAACGTACTAGATTAGTGTTCTAACCAGCATACATTGGATTTCAATTTTTTTTAATGAAAAGAATTCAATCTCAGTTATATAGTCTAATGTGGTTGTGTTTAGAATAAAACATGCCCTACACTTCCCATCACTTAGTATTTGTTTAAGAACTTATTCTCAATATCCTCAGACTGTAAGTATCATGAGGAGACATGGCTCTTGTATTTACAACTGCCATCTGGACTTAATATGAGTTGTTACATATTAAGAATTCTATAAACATCCAATAAATTAAAAATAATATCATCTCATACTTGCTAGAATAATTATTATCAAAAAGACTAAAGACAAGTTTTGACAAGGATGTAGAGGAAAGAGAACACTGGTACAGTGTTAGTGTAAATGCAAATTGGTATAGCGCGCAAAAAACAGTAAGGAGTTTCCTTTAAAAATTAAATATAGAACTACCATATGATCCAGCAATCCTACTTCTGGGTATATGTCCAAAGAAGATAAAATCATTATCTCAAAAAGATATCTACATTCCTATGTTCATTGCAGCATTGTTTGTAATAGCCAAGATATTTAAACAACTTAAGTGCCTGTCAACAGACAAATGGATAAAGATGTTTATATATATGTGTATACACACACACACACACACATACATACATATATATTTCAGTCACAAGTGAATGGACCTTGAGGGTATCATGCTAAGTGAGATATCAGACTGAAAAAACACCGTATGACATTGCTTTTATGTGGAATATAAAAAAGCCAAATTCATAAAAACTGGTGGTTAACTGTTTAAGGGAACAAACTTGCAACTCATAGTAAATAAACTCTAGAAACCTAATGTACAATATAGCTAATATTGACAACACTACTGTACTATAATCATCAAACTTACTAAGAGACTAGATCTTAATTATTCTGGCCACTAAAAAGAAATGTCAATTATGTGACATGAGAGAGGTGCTAATATAGGTACAACGGCATTCATAATACAATCTATAAATGCATCAAACAACATGCTGTACATCTTAAATTACAAAATGTTATATGTCAAATATATTTTATTTATTTATTAACTAATTAACTTTATTGAGGTGACTGGTTAATAAAGTCATATAGGTTTCAAGCATACAATTCAATAATATGTCATATGTCCATTGCATTGTGTGTCCACCACCCAAAGTTAATTTTACTTCTGTCACCTTACATTTGACCCCATTTACCTTTATCTACCTTCCACCTCCCCCTCTGGTACCCACTAAACTGATGTCTGTGTCCATGAGTCTTTTTATCTTGTTGGTTTGTTAATTTCAATCTTTATACTGCATATACGAGTGAAATCATATGGTTCTCAACCTTTTCTGTCTGATTTATTTCGCTTAGCATGATAATTCAAGATCCATCCATGTTATTGCAAATAGCAGTATTTCATCTCATCTTATGGTTGAGTGAATTCCGTTGTGTATATGTACCACGTTTCTTTATTTAATTATTTACTGAAGTACATTTGGATTGTTTCCATGTCTTGGCCACTGTGAATAATGCTGCTGTGAACACTGAGGCGCATATACCTTTATGGATATATGTTTTAAAATTTGGGGGGGTAGATACCCAGAAAAGGAATTGTGGGTCATACAGTAATTCTACTCTTATTTTTTGAAGACCCTCCATGCTGTTTACCATAGTGGCTGTACCAATTTACATTCTCACCAACAGTGTACGAGGGTTCCTTTTTACCTACAATCTCTCCAACACTTGTTATTACTTATCCTTTTGATGCTAGCCATTCCAACAGGTATAAGGTCCTATCTCATTGTGGTTTTGATTTGCATTTCCCTGATAGCAGTGAAATTGAGCACCTTTTCATATGACTGTTGACAACTTGTATGTCTTCTTGAGAAAAGTGTCTGATGAGGTCCTCTGCCCAGTTTTTAATTGAATTGTTTTCGTTGTTGCTGCTGAGTTGCATGACTTCTGTGTATATAGTGGATATTAGGCCCTTGTTAAAGGTGCTGTTTGCAAATATCTTCTCCCATTCAGATGGTTGCCTCTTTGTCTTGTCGATGGTTTCTTTTGCTGCATGGAAGCTTTTTAGTTTGATATAATCTCATTTATCTATTTTTGGTTTTTACTTTCCTTGTCTTTGAGGTCAAATTTATAAAATCCTCTTTAAATCCAAGGTCAATGAATTTAGTACCTATGTTTTCTTCTATGCAATGTATTACTTCAGGTTTTATATTTAGATCGTTGATCCATTTTGAGTTAATTTTGACATATAGTGACAGCAGTGTAGTTTCATTCTTTTGCATGTGACTTTCCAATTTTTTAGCACCATTTATTAACAGGCTTTCTTTCCTCCATTGAATGTTTTTGGCCCCTTTGTCAAAAATTATTTGCCCAAATTTAAGGGGGTTTATTTCTGGACTCAATTCTGTTCCACTGGTGTGTGTGTGTGTGTGTGTGTGTGTGTGTGTGTGTGTGTGTGTGTGTGTTTCTGCCAATACCATGCTATTTTGATCATTGTCACTTTGTAGTATAATTTGAAGTCGAGCAGAATAAAACTGCTTGTCTTGTTCTTTTTTCTCAGGATGGCTTTGGCTATTCAGAGTCTTTTGATGATTTTTTGTTCTATTTCTTTAAAGTGTACAATTGTGATTTTGATGGTGATTGCATTAAATCTGTATATTGCTTTTGATGTTATGGCTATTTTAACTAGATTGATTCTTCCAATTCATGAACATGGAATATCTATTTCTTTGTGTCTTCTTCAATTTCTCTTAATAGTGTCTTACACTTTTCTGTGTATGGGTCCTTCATACGCTTTGTTAGGTTTATTCCTAGGTATTAGACTCTTTTTGTTGCAATTGAAAAAAAATTTTTTTCATTTCTTTTTCTAAAAAATCATTGTAAATACAATAGAACACTATAGATTTTTGTACACTGATTTTGTATCCTGCAATTTATTGTATTTGTTTATTGTTTCTAATAGTTTCTTGGAGTTTTAGGGTTTCTTATATAGAGAATCATGTCATCCAGGGGCACAGGATAGTTTAACATGCATAAATCAATTAATGTGATACACCACATAGACAAAATAAAAGAGAAAATCATTGCTCATATCAATAACTGCAGGAAAAACATTTGACGATATAATGACATCCATTTATGATTAAAATACTTAATAAAATATAGAAGGAAAGTACCTCAACATAATAAAGGCCACCATATATATATGATAAACCTTCAGCTAACATCATACTTAATGGTGAAAACCCAAAAACCTTCCCTCTAAGATTAGGAACAAGACAAGGCTGTTCATTAACACCATTATTATTCAATATTGTGTTGGAAGTCGTAGCTAGAGTAATCGGGCAAGAGAAAGAATAAAAGGCATCCAAACTGGGAATGAGAAGTCAAATTGTCACTTTTTGTCAAATATATTTCAATAAAATAAAATAAAATAAAATATAAAGCTTCTCTCCTGGATGGTGTTTGGAGATTTTAAGTGACACTTCTAATCTTTAACTCAGTGGATCTAAAAACGTTTAAACCAAAATCCAAATGCTGAAGACATAGCTTACATATTTCAGTTTTCTTGATTATTAATTGGTTTATAACCCAGACAACTCATTCAATAGAGCCTTATTTTAGTTCTAAATGTAATACTTCATTTATATGGTTTCCACGTAAATTCTCTGAGATAATATTTATTGATTAGTACTTGGTTAAAATATCCTCCTTCCTTTTTACTAGTCTTGGTAAAAATACTATAAATACAATCAATTATCTTTGCACTTAGATTTTCTTTAGGAGGTTTGTTTTTAAAAGATATCACATACTAATTATCTTTTGTTAAGATTTAATCCGCATATTAAGAATTCTTGGGTTATCTTGGTCTGTTAAATTTATCATCTTGGCTATAAGTGTATAACATTTTCCATCTTTCAGACTGCCACCTGAGTCTTATAAGTGCAATGGTCTCTGTTCAGTCTCCTGAGTCTCTCGGTTGTCCTGAGACTCTAGTGTCTGTGCTGACTTCATTGTCCTTTACTAAATAATAAATACTTCCCATCTAGTGCTGACCCCAACAAGTAACCTGCATAGAGTTTTCAAGTTAGCAGGGGTACCCTCTCTGTTCAATGTAACTGAACTGCCATTCTAGCATATGTTTTATACTCTCCAGATTGCTTAATTTATATTCTACTTTGTTTCTGGTCTTCTGAGAACATAGAAGCAAATGTATTTGCTGCTTACTCACCCTAATGCTATAAAACTCTCACCCTTTTTTTTGGAGGGGGTGGTGGAGAATCAGAATGGAATTTGATTCTCTGATTTTATAGGTATCTGTTGTTTTCCCCTTTCTGTTTTTTTTTTTTTAAAGAGAGAATTACTGCCAGTGTCTCATTTTCTTCTGTCCAATTATTTTTTTAACCCCATACTACTCATTCTCCTTCCCCATACAATACTCTAATCTTTTTTCTAGTATTACCTTGCTTTGATCATTATTAGAAGTGCTACTAGAAACTGTTAAAGAAGTTCCACTTTTACAAAATGTGAACTAATGTTCATATTTAGAAAGTAAATGAAGTAAAGTAAGGCAGAGAACATTTGCAAGAAAAAATAGTTCTATATTTCTGAAATGATTTCTGTCAGAACACATGTATAGTATATGCTGTAAATACTTTCCTATAATAAAATATAAGCTGAATTGCCACTTTTATGGCTCACAAATAGAAGAAAGAAATAATAGTGAGAGAATGAAAATTACTGACTGATTGAGTTGATTATATACATCTGCTATAGGGCATTCTGCATAGTGCCTATGTGGCATCCACCCAAAAATTGCATTCTATGAAAAAAAAAATTATAAAGCCATGATTTTCAGGATCTTCTAAACTTTTAAAACAGAAATAAATAGATTTTATAAATGTTTTTCTTAACCCTGATAAAATAAAATGTTCATAGCAGGGTGTCTTGTAACAAACTGTCTTCTGAAATTGCGACAGGACATTCTACATGCCTACTGGCCATTTAATTTAATGGGATTTTTATTAGTGTACACACACTGGTTATTTAAACCACAGGGGTCTTTGCAGGTATAAGCACGAAGAGAACAGAAAGGAAAAATCAATGCTGCAATTCATTATATTTTTTTAAATTAAATACCCACATTTTGTATTCATTTATTTAAATTACATTTCTACTACCTTGTTTTTCTAAAGCATTAGGGGACTATCACTTTTAAACAGGTGCAAACCAATATACAATACAAAGGATTTTTAAATCATACATTTCTTTCAACTTTCAAAGATGGTACTGCTGTAAACATTTTGCAACTACATTTTCTTTAAGCTTGGGAACAGATAACTCCAGCTAAATAGAAATAAAACTTATCTTTCTAAAATAAATTTGTTTTTGTATCTGTTACCATATTTTACTTTCTTACAACTGGCAAAATGACAAGTATGTGCATTATAGTTTAATAATAGACATGTAATTACCTATTTAATAGCCATAAGTTTCTTTGATAGAAATTCTAAAATTTGTAAGCCTATGCAATTGAGATTTCATTTAGTTTCATTTGAAATACATGTGCTTAAAGAGGTACTATAAAGAGCCTATATTACCATTAAACTGGCATGTTAGTGATCGTTTTCTTTGAATTTTTTCTATTTCTTTTTCAAACAATTTCTTAAAATTCTGTTTGATAAAGGTTTTACCTAAACTGTTAAGATCATTCAAAGGACTAACTCATAATATAATTGAAAGTTTATGTTTGTGGTATTATACATTCTAATTTAAAAAGAGAGAATAGTGATAAGAAAAATTATTTTATTCTTCTGAGAACCAAGATAGATTCAAACACTTTAAAACTACTTAAAAAATATATGAGAAAGAGAAGAAGAGGAGGAGTAGGATGGTGATGAGGACAATGAGGAGAAGGGGATTGAATTTGAAAAAGAGAGGATCCATTTTGGCTCCAAATCAAAGCTCTTTGTGATTTTCATTGTCTCCTCCAAGTTTTGATAGTTGCTGACTGTAGGATTTCCTGCTTTGTTAAAATCTGCAGTGTTTTTGCAGTGTTTTTGATTTTCTATGTGGTGAAATTAGGCTGACATATGGTGTCACTGTGTGATTAAAATATTAACAACAATAAAATAACATCTGGATAGTAGAAAATGTATACGATTTAAGATTCTTATATTAAATGTGAAATAGTTTATTATGACTTGAAGGAAAACTGATAATTTACAGATGTATAAAATGAACCCTAAAGTAGCCCCTAAAATAACAAAATAAAGTTTTAATGTTAACAAACTCATAAATATAATTATAAAAATTTACCAAAACAAAAGAAGACAGAAAAAAAGGAAAAGGGGAAAAAAGAAACAATCAAATAAATAAGAAACAAATAACAAGATGAGGATTTAAACCCATCAATATTCACATTAAATGTAAATGTTTTAAACATTACAATTAAAGGCAGAGATTGCCAGACTGGATAAAAAAGAAAGACCCAACTACATGTTGCCTATAATAAACACACTTTAAATTAAAAAAAGATTGGTTAAAAGTAAGAAAATGGAAAAATGATATATGCTAACACAAACTGAGAGAAAGCCAGAATTGTTATATTCATATCAAAGTAAATTTGAGAACAAAGAATATTACCAATATTAAGGTTATTAATAATGTTAAGGTTGATTCAGCAAGATGACACAATGATCTATAATGTTCTTGTACCTAATAACACAGTTTCAAAATAAATGAAGCAAAAATTGAGAGAATAAAAAGAAAAATAGAAAATTTACAATTCAAAGATTATAATCTCCCTTTATTAAATGTAAATTGAATAATCAGACAAAAAAGCAAGTTAAGACTTCAATAAGACTATCTACCAATTTGACCCATTTGACCTTTATAAATTCCACCACAGAAACAGCAGAAACTATGTATTCTCTGTAAGTACTATGGAACATTTAACATAATACATGACTTTTAGTATTAAAACTAAACAGAATGAATTTAGAGGAATTCAGATCTATAAAATTATGTTTTCTGACCACAAATGAGCTAAATTAGAAATAAATAAATGAATAGTCTTTGAAAATATGCAAATACTTGAAAATTAAATAACATTCTCAAAAAATCATAGATCAAAAAAATAAATCAAAGTCAAAATGAGAAGTGTTTTGAATTACACAAAAAATGAAAACACATATAAACCTTTGTGGGATGCCAACAAAATAATACATATGGGCAAATTTATAACACTATTGTACTTTATTAGAAAAGAAGAAAGTTCTAAAAATAATAACCTCAGCATTCACCTTCAGAAATGAAAAGGACAAATTAAACACCAAGTCACAATAGAAATAAAATAGGTCATATTGAAAAACAATTAAATAAAAATCAGAAAAACGATAGACACAAAAGATTAGAAAAGAAGCAAAACTGTCTTTATTCAAATATGACAACTGTCTATGTAGAAAATCCATGGGTATATAGTTTAAATGCCACTTTAAAGAATACATGAATTTACCAAGTTGTCAGACTATACAAAAATTAATCGTGTTCTTATACACAAACAAACAGAATCATAAATAGAAATAACAGTCTCTTACACTTATCACATAAAATGTATAAAATATTTAGGGATAAAACTGACAAAAATGTTTAATATTTGTACACAGTAAAATACAATAAAATGACTTAGATAAATTTAGAAAGGATATATGATTGGGAAGATAGATCAAGTATCTGGGAGAAAGACTAATATTGTTATGTTTTCAATTCTCACAATTTTATTTGTATATTCACTGTGATACAAATCAATATTCTTAGCATGCTTTTCAGTTCAAACAGTAAAGCTTACTCTAAAATTCAAATAGAAATTAAAAGCTCCTAGAATTGCAAAATAACTTTGAAGAACAAAATTGGAGAAATAACACTACTCATTTTCAAGACTTACTTTTACTGCTACAGTTTATAGAGTGTGGTATTGGTATCACATAGAGACATAGGCCAATAAAAAAATAAAAGTGTACAAATAATTTCATGTACATATAATTTTAAACCATGTTCAAAGATAATTAAATGGAGAAAAGATAGGCTTCTCAACAAATGGTGCTTGAATAACCAGATATTTGTAAGTTGAAAAAAAAGAGCTTTGCTCTATACATTGAGCCACATACAGAAATGTACTCAAATGGATCACAGACATAAACACAAACCCTAAAATTATAAAACTTCTTCTTTTAACATTTCTAGTAATTACTCTAAATTTGGTGAAGATTTTTTTATGGGCGATACACACACACAAAATCCATAATTGAAAGAAAAATGATACGTTCAAATTTTAAAACTGCTTTTCTAAAGGTACTGTTAATAAAAAATTTTTAAAAAGCATTCTGAAAAATATTTGCAAAGCATAAATCTGATAAAGAATGTGTATCCAGAATATATAAAGCACTTTCACAATTTAATAATAAGAAAATAACAACCTGATGATAACATTGGCAAAGCAGTTGAAGAAGGTTTTGAGCAAAGAAGATAAAAGGATAACAAATAAGTATATGAAAGATGCTTAATATTATTAGTTGCTAGGTAAATAGGAATTAAAACAAAAATGACATAACAGTATAAGTCTATTAGAATATTGAAAAACAACAACAATAACAAGAGTTGTAAAGGATACGGAGAACTGGCAGTCTTGTATACTGCTGATGGAAGTGAAAAATGATGCAACCACTTTGCAACACAGTTTGGCAGTATCTTGAAAAGTTAAACATACGTCTACCAAATAATAAAGCAATCCACTTCTAGGTTTTAAACACAAGAGAAATGAAAGCAAATATCCATACAAAGTATTATATAAACACAAATGTGTTTATCAGCTTTTGTTTATAGTAGCTAAACTTTAGAAACAAGCCAAATGTCCATTAATATATGAATAAATAAGAAATTATGGTGTGTCCTTACAATTGTGGTGTGTTGCTACCTGCACCAACAACTCAGAATTTGTCAAGGCAAAGAAACTAGACAGAGTACATATTTTAAATTTAATTGATATAAAAATCTCAGAAATCTAAACATCCCCAGTGACAGAAAGGCGATGGTAATTTTCTGGGGATGAATAGAGGTTTAGGGAGGTATAGAGAGATTAAAAAAGAATGCAAGATAACTTTTAGAGGAATGTATATAATCATTATCTTGATAGTGACACATGTTTTATGTGTGTGTATATCTGTCCAAAGTTACCAAATATATATTTTAAATAAATACAGATTATTGTGTATTAATTATATCTAAATTCAACTGTTCTAAAAACTCTGTGTGTGTGTGTGTGTGTGTATGTGCGTGTATAGTTGGTGTATATATCAACATAAACAACTTTCTAGTCTCATGTGGAGAGTCTCACATTTAGGAATGGCTCTGCTGACAGAAAAAATATATATGTATAAATGTTTTATGACAGGTACCATCTGTAACATTTTATTTTTTAACCACCCTCCTTTTAACACCGCTCTTTGAATTATGTTGAAGTTTATTATTAAATTAGCCCTTTAAATGTTGTTTTCCATTTAGACTTTGCAAACTGACAGCTGTTTTGATAAAAATTATGATTCTATCAACCTTAGTATATTTTTTAAATTGGTCTGATAGAGATATTCTTCAGTCTTTATCATTCTCTTGAAGGGAACACAGCAATCTTTCTAGGCTCTATGTCCAAAGGAATTTAGGCCCCTTTTAGTATATTCCCATTACAAAAATAATGATTGAATAAATTTAAATCTATGTATCAATTTTATAAAAAGATTTAAGGGTTTTGAAACTTACAAAATTAATTAATTTCAAAAAAAGGGAAAATACATGTACTAATAATGGATGTATAGCAAGGAAAAAGTCTAAGGCTTCGAATGTCTTTCTTAAAATTTTAATTAGAAATAATTTCTTCAGATTTTATGACTTCATTTTTAGTTACTATGATCTTCAAAAAGTGAATATTATAAGAATAGCTAAGTTCAGCTGACTTAATTAGTTTTGTTGGAAGAAGAAGGTCATTTTTGTAAAAAAAAAATATAGTACATTTATTTCAGGGAACCTCATCATAATGCTTTAAAGGAAATTTAAAAGATTTAAAGGAAATATTAGTTCTTGCCATATAGGTTAATTGTTGCTGAGTTTTTATTTTTAAAGTCATTATGTTCTAAAAGGTATATTTTTTTAATATATGAATACAAATAATAAAAAATTATCTTGGAATGGTGGTTTTCAACTTGTAGAACACTGACATTATACTGAACTTCAAACTACACATTTATTGAAAAATAGTAACAGCCTCTCTATATATCCTGGTCTTTTGCAATAGTCACCCAACTTTTCTTTCTCTTTGATTGTCTCTTATCTTAGAGAGCTTCTTTATTTCTGTCAACATGATACTTTTAAAAACAAACATCTGCTCATGTTTATGTCCTCAAAAATATTCATTCTGACAAGATAAAATGCACATTCCTTAGCATAGGCAAAAAGTACTTTGAGGTATGTCATTTTTTCCTTTAACTTCATTGTTTACTCTGATAAAATTTAAGAAAATTAATAAAAGCATGACAGATATGAATCAGAATAACTCAAGAATGGGAAGACAATGAGAAAGAAGGTCAGTTAAAGAGGCTTTTTTAACAGTGCAGATGAGAACTGATGACTTTTGAACTATGACAATTGGGAGTAGGGATTAAAAGTTTACATGCAATTTAGAACTTATAATTGTCAATAGCTGTGGAGAGTGGGAAAGAAAGAGGAATTTACTATGACTACAAAAGCTTATCTGGGTGACAATGTGCACAAAAGGGAAGAGAAAATTTGGAATGTAGAAGATAATTTCGGTCTTTTGAGTTTGTTGAGCTACATGTGGCATTTTCAGGTTACAGCAATGGCAAGACATGGGAATACATGTCAAAACTTTAGAAAATGGCAAAAGTCAGGAACGAATCATTTGGATTCATTAGAATACAGATATTAATCTAAATAAAGAAATCAAGTCACTCAGCAAATATTTTCAGTATGAAAAGATGACTGAAAATGGACTTGTATTATGAGTGGAGAACTGGAAAATGAAAAAGGGGTGGCTAATGGGCTAGAATAAAAACCAGGCATAGCAGAGACAATTAGTGTCCTCCAAATATGTCACCACATAATTCTTTGAAGTTGGATTGGGGCCATTTGAATAATTCTGGCCAATGGACTGAGCAATGAGGAAATCAAGAGCCAATATGTTTCATCTTTTGCTCTCCTCTTGTCACCACAAACTGGGAGACCAAATGCTCCAGGTGGTACAGAGCCAAGATGTAGAAAATTCCCGAAGCTGTTCACATCGAAATTGGCTTGAACAAAAATGTCTAATCATTTTAATACACTATTTCAATGTTTTTTTTTTCTCATGAAACATGGTCTATTCTGTCTTGTCTAAAATGATAGGAATGAGAAAAGATAGGAACAACCCAAGGAAAAAGTACATTTTTTGAAAAAATATATATGAACTGAGCAAAATAAAATTCAATATAAAGCTACTGTAGTTAGCAATCATGTGGGAATTGGTGATGTTAGTGACAGTGTTTCCTGTGACTGTCAGAGGATGAAGCCCAATAGTTGTTCATAGTGTAATAAAAGAAGAAATAAGTAATCATAACTTGTCCTTTCAATGTTTGATGATAAATTAAATAAAAAACAGTGGTTGAAGGTGAAACAAAATAAGTGTTAAATTCAAATTTTTGTTTAATTAAAATGAGGTTGGAGGGATTTCATAAGTACTCTGAGATAGTGATATTGCACTATCTCAGTAATAATCAATGATTTTGATATGAATTTGGAAATTCTGGATTTAGAAGTTATTATTGTTGATTTAATTTTAGTTCAAAGTCTCCTAAATCATTATTTAATAAAAACAAGTTTTTTTCCTAAAGTATTTCACTTTTAACAATCACCAGAATTTAAGAAGGCAAACTGTAATTAACTAAGTCGACATTTGCCCAAAACACTTTACTTAACACTTTCATTTGTATGAAAATAGCTTTGGAGCTTTTATTTTACCACAAAGTCTAAGTGCTCAGTTTTATGTTCTGTTTTGATCAAGAAATATAATGACCCTAAATTTTACATTATATACATTAGGATAAAATTTGTAAAGTTTTTCCAAGTAAGAAATTTTCTATTTAGCTATTTTATATTAGAATCTATCAAGTATCTATTACTTTGATTAAAAACTACCTAATTTTACTGTGTGAACTGTCATGTGCTTATTTTCACATTAGAAGAAGTAATCTACAGTTCATTTGGTGGGACAAAAATTCTCTTGTAGTTAGAAATTCACAGAGTTCTAAATTGAATTTAGCTGGAGCAAGACTAATACACACATGTAACAGATCCAAGATAGTTTCTTGACTTTCAGGAACATTCTTTTACTACTATTCTGTTCTTGCCTAAGATTGTAAAAGAATGAGAATGGGCATGGATCACAAAACCGGTTTATGCCTTTCTCCTGGTAGTGTCAGTTCCTAGTAGTAGGGGAAGAGTGATGACTAAAACAGTGACAGAAATCACTGTCCATGTTCTGTGAGTTACAAGTAGGTAACAATTATTATCTTGGCAGTTATTATCCCCAGTTAAAAGAATCTCACAAACAAAAAGGAATTGTAGAACTGTTTGAGCTTTGCTAGCATAAATAACATCACTGGGCGATAAACCTTTTCCAGCCGAACTAGGACAGGTACCATCAATAATCCATGTTTTGTATTTGCACACTGGAACATTGTATATTATGTTTCAGTGACAGTGTCCCCGATATATACATCACACATACATTCATTCATTTGTTCATGCATTAGCCCAGAAGCTATTGCTTACCAATTTGTGTTAGGAACTGTGCTAGAAATACAAAATATAATAAGACAGATTTCCAGCCCTCATTTTCTCAAAGTAAAATTGATAGAGACAGATACATGAAAAAAGATGAGAGCAACAAAATGTAACAGGCAATATGATAATACTCTATATATGGAGCACAAAAGAGAAAGGCATCAACTCAATCTTGAAGGTCAGTAAATACTTTGTAGAAATGTTTATGAATAAATCTTAAACATCCATGCTTTCCAGGTAGGCCATAGAAGAGGCTGAGGGTAAGCATAAGGATAACATGACATTCTAGGTATGACCCAAAGCAAAGATGCAGGCAGAAGAAAGTTGAGAGGTAAAGCTGGAGAAGTAGAGAAGAACCAGGCTAGAAGCCTGCAAAATAAATGGACATTATTTTGTAGTAATTTGAGGGTCAATAACTATACACAAATGAATCAAATACAAGCTCCAACTCATATTATGTATTGTTATTTCTGTCATTTTATTTAGAACACTTATTTCTGAATTTAAACCATTATTTATGAAACAATAGAGCCATCATGGTATGATAACAAAGAATGTATACTCTGGAATCAGGTGCCTGGGTTCAAATCTAACTCTGGCACCAACTAGCTGTAGAATCTGTGCCTCTACTTCCCAGTGAGATGGAGATAAATGCAACACATACTTCATAGGGTCACTGTGAAGATTATATTATTTCACATAGTTTAATAACTTAAGTGTAAGTAAACTTAGTGCTATATATGTCCTAAGGTATATATTGGACTATATTTCTGTAAGGTCAGTTCTTTTTGACAGAAGCTTATACAGTTAACGCAAGTTCTCTCAGTCTTTAAAAATATTTACTTATTACATTAAAAAGTATACATTCCTTAGCATAGGGAAAAAAATTCTTCAAAACCTAGACCACTCATTCTTTTACGTCTTTTCTTGCTCCAATGTAACATGAAAATGTAATACAAGTGTAAACTATATGTTTCAGTTATAACTGAATATTTTCCATCTGAAGATAAATATAATAATTAAAATTTCAAGAGTTCAACTCATCAATGTTCAGAGTTAATCATAATTAAAACGTGTGTACTATTAATGCATTCCCTTCTTAGGAATGTGGTTATGGGAAATTGGATTGGGAGCAGAATCAAAACACACAGAAAAATAACCAGTCAATATTTACAGCCCAGCTGAGGTGAGAAAGAGCAGACTACACTGTGGGGTGAATTAATAATACGTCATTGTCAAAATAAATAGATGTTCAAAGGAATGCATGCCTTAAGGATATACTATAGGTGTGTCATGTTGATGAACATATTGTATAAGATGTGCAATGTCTAATATTGTGATAAGCAATTAATTTTCCATAAAGAGAGCCCAAAATAGACCTGTCTCTGGGAGAATTGATAAAGGACCTGATATTCATTCATATGTTTTCCCAAATACATTTTTTTCATTTAAAGTAATATTTCATAAAATATTTTATATTGTAGTTCACATTGTATTTTGGTTAAAGTGAAAAATATCATTTGAGAGTGTAGGATACATATGTGCTCGTAGAAAATTATACTGAGGAAACAATGGCGCTATGCTTTTTAAATCTAATATAAAATGTTTTTTTTTATTATATTATTCAAAGATGATTCATTCAAATATTTACTCCACTTTTCTCCAAAATCCTATTGGAATGATTAAAGCAATGTGAACATAAGACCAAAATAAGTGTGTAGTCCTGAAAAATAGGAAATGGGGAAATCAAAGTGCCTATCAGTTTAAGAGCATCAGCATACGGAATAGAAGGGAATAGAAGGGATCGTAAGGGACAGCGAGACTGAAGAGTCCAAGTTTCAACTCTGAGCTAAATAGATGATAGAACTCCATGAGATATTAGCATAGGAATTTCAAAGTAACTCCAGGCTCAAAGAAGAAAGAGTTATAAAAATGAGCAGGTCATGGGACATTTGGCAATGTGCAGTTGGGGGCAAACCAACACCCCTAGAACTGAAACAGGGTGCTTAATGTAGAAAACAAACCATCTCCAGACACCACCCTTCATATACCAACAGTGACCACATGCAGAGATTGACTAACGAGTATAATGGAGGGGGTTGAAGGAAAGGGAGGGGCATAAGAGCAAAGAAAAAGAATACACTGTTGTAATACATGCCTAATGATCAGTACTGTCATCAGATAGAGAAGCTGTGCAATGTGTGATCCAACTTCATGTCATTTGCTATGGCAATAGCTAATACAGAAAGAAGGATAAGGGAGTGAGATTCAGCACAGGAATCAATTCCTATTATTATTATTTTTTTTGTTTGCTCCAGTTACAAGTATGCCTTCTTGAAAGTGCAGCTCAAAACTGACATCCATAAAATTCCCAGGAACTTCAAAAGCACTTGCTCCACAAAGGAGAGTTTCTGCCTCGACTCCCACCACACCTGGAGGAAGTGTTCTCTTAGATCCCTCGACTACTCTCGCTCTAATGGTGATTGGCTCTGGCCACTACCCATGCTTTAGTATACTTCTGACCTTGAAGTATCCTTCACTTCACCTTTCTTATTTAGGAAGCGGATTAAAGAAATCACTACTCACTTCTGACATGGCATCAATAGAATCTTTTCTCTAAAAAGCCTTAAAGTCCTATGTATCATAATTTATCAATTCTTAATGAATGAGAAGTTGACAGGATGTGTCACAATTTTCATAATTATAACTTCTTTTCCTAGAGGACATGTGAACACAGAATTAAAGTCAGGAAAGCCTGAAACTTCAAACAATTACCCCCTAGGTATTCCTGTTTCACTAGCATGGGAATGATTTTATATTTAATAATTAATAGAAATATGGATGTGCTCTGCTTTGAGAAACTGAGTGTATAAAATTCAAATCTTCAAAACAGGTGGTCATTTCCATTACATTTATTGTATACTTCCCTTAGTGAGCACCTTTAATGCATTAAATTATGATTCAATTTACCAAAATGGGTTTTTCCTAACTTCGAGTATATGTCTACTGTGAAAAGGGAGGTAAAGTAATATAATTTCCTTTCTCTTTCACATAGTCTATGTTAGGAATAAAAATAAGCAAATGCCACACAACTCTGTTTTCTGTTTCTGTTCTTTCCCCCTAACCCCCACTTCATTCAGATATAAATGACATAAACACTGTAAATTTAAGATGCACGATATGGTGATTCGATATACTTATGCATTGTAATTTCACTATCACTATAGCATTAGCTAATACCTCCATCAAATTACATAATTCCATTTCTTTTTGTGGTGGGAATGTTTGAAATTTATTAGTAACTTTCTTGTATATAATATAGTATTATTAACTATATTCATAATGTTGTTTATTAGATCTACAGAACTTATGTATCTTCTAACTGGAAGTTTGTACCCTTTGACGAACATCTCCCGATTCAGCCCCTGGCAACCAACCATTCTATATTCTGTTCTACAAGTCTGGCTTTCTGAGATTTCACATATAACTATATCAGAGAATTTGTCTTTGTCTGATTTGTTTCAGTTAGCATAATGCCTTCAAGCATGCCATCCATGTTGTCACAAATGACAGGATTTCCTTTTTTCTCATGGTTGAATAATATCCATATAAATATATCATATCACTTTTATCCATCCCTATGTTGGTGGACACTTAGGTTGTTCCCATATCTCGGCTATTGTGAATACTGCTGCAGTGAACATGGGGATATAGATATCTTTGAGATGTTGTTTTCATTTCCTTTGTGTAAATACCCAGAAGAGAGATTACTAGGTCATATGGTAGTTCTATTTTTAACGTTTTGATAAACCTCCATACTGTTTTCCATAGTGTCTGTACCAATTTACATTCCCAACAACAGTGCACAGGGTTCTCTTTTCTCCAAATTCTTGCCAATGATTGCTATTGCTTGTCTTTTTGTTGATAGCCGTTCTAATAGGTGTGAGACAATATGTCATTGTGGTTTTGATTTGTATTTTCATGATGATTAGAGATGTTGAGAATCTTTTCATATACTTTAGGCCTTTTGCATGTCTTCTTTGAAAAAATGTCTGTTTAGTTCCTCTGTCCATTTTAAAATCAGATTGTTTATTAATTTTTTGTTTCGAGTTATATGAGTTCTTTATATATTTTGGATATTTAACAGCTTATTAGATATGTGGTTTGCAAATATTTTCTTCCATTCTGTAGACTGCCTTTCATTTTGTTGCTTATTTCTTCTGCTGCGCACATTTCTTAGTTTGACTTAGTACCACTAATTTTTGCCTGTTTTTGTGTGTGTGTGTGTGTGCTTTGGTGTCATATTAAAAAATCATTGCCCACACCAATGCCAAGGAACTTTTTCCTTATGTGTTTTTCTAGGAGTTCTGGGTCTTATATTTAAGTCTTTAATCTATTTAGAGTTATTTTTTTGTGAGTGATACAAGATAGGGATCCGGTTTCATCCCTTTAATGTACCATTTAATTCAGTTTGCTAATATTTTGTTGAGAATTTTTGCATCTATATTCATTAGGAATATTGAGCTAATTTTCTTAATTTCACACCATTGTGAGTGGAAAATGTGCTTGGAAAGATTTTAATTTTAAAAATACTAAAACTTGTTTAGTGGTCTATCATGTGATCTCTTATAGAGAATATTCCATGTATGCTTGAGAAAATGTGTATTTTGCTGCTGTTGGATTGAATGTTCACGTGTCTGTTAGGTCCTGTTGGTCTATAGTATGGTACAAATTTAATAATTATTACTGATTTTCTGTCTGGATGATCTTTTTGTTGTTGAAAGTGGGATACTGAAGGCCTCCATAACTATTGTTTTTATCTATTTCATCCTTCAGATCTGTTATTTACTTAATATATTTAGGTGCTCTGATATTTAGTGCATTTATATTTATGATTGTTATACCTTCCCAATGATTGTTCCCTTTATCATTATACAATGATCTTTTTGTCTCTTTTGCCATTTTGAGCATAAAGTCAATTTTCTGTGCTCCTGCTCTCTTTTGCTTTCCACAGTGTGGAACATCTTTTTTATCCCTTCACTTTGAGCTATATATATATACATACTTAGAGCTGAAATACTATTACACTTTATTAAAAATATTATCAAATTTTGCATCCCAACAAATAAATATTAATTACAGAATACTTATTTCATTAATTGTATTCCCCCTTTTCTTAAACTACAAATAAACCTGTATGACAGTAAAAGTACATAACATAAATGATAACTTTGTTTTAAAGCATTTACATTCATAGAAAATATTGTGATTAAACATTGTTATTATAAAAATAAAACATTTGTGAAAAGTTAAATAAAATATATGAATCCAATGCTATTCACAGCCGGATCTGAGGTAGTTCAACTAGATTTATAAGTGCTAACATCACTATCCTCAAGGAATCCTCTTAAGAAAATATTCTCTCAGTCTCATAATTTTACATTTATAATTTGCCAAATAGCTTATGTGATATTATTTTGTTCATGAAGCCCCATTACTACTATTGAGTTTAAAACAGTAGGTAGGCCTTGGGACTTTGTAAGATAGAATCACAAAAATAGACAAGTAATTTCTGGACTAATGAGTTTTAACAATTTGTTTTCCATGCTAGGCTCTCTTCTCCCCTTATATATTTCATGGCAATGCAACTAAACCTTAAATATGCTTTAAAAAAATTTCTTAAATGTTCTGAAGCATAAGGTATTTACTTGCAAATTTTCAGAATATTCAGACATTTAGGTATAATTCCTGATCTTCCAAGAAGAAGACATCAGAGTAATGAATTATTGAATTACTACCTGCATAATTTCTGGTGATCTTTTCAGGAAATGTGTCAAAAGACCTCAAGGCTGCATCTGTAAACCAGAACTCATTATAACTGATTTATCAATTTAAAATGTTCAACGAGCCCAGAACAGACCAGTGTGTGAAGTTTATAAAGAAGAATGAAGGCAAACTTTCTAATTAATAGAGTAGAGGGTCACAGGGATTATGAGGTATATTTGCTTGGAATATTTTACATGGGTCTACTTGCTAACAATAACTGGATAAAAGTTAATGTTAATGATATTTTATTAGATTATCCTGCAGAGAGAGCTAATGCTTAGTATTTTCTCTTATTTAATTGAGACGTTTCCTGAGTTAAAAAAGTATTAACCTATATATGAATTATTTTGAGAATTTCAAATGTTTGCCTTTAATTCAGAAGTCTTGAAAATGGAATATAATGGGTAATATTTTGTTTTTAAATACTACCTTTTAAAGCTTATTCTTAGGTTTTTTATTTTTAAATGATTAACTTTCTGTTCAAAATTAAAAGACCATTTTCTTTAAACATAGTTATTTCCTACCAATCCTTTATGTTAGCAGAAAAGCTTAGTTTCACTCTATTTTGGTCTATTTTTGAAGGATATAATTATAATAAGGGAATAATTACATAGACACTTGATGTTTTAAATAATTAAAGAAAGCATACTATTTGTATTTTGGCAAACAGACATGTAAAACCTCATTCATATATTAATTTATTCTCTGTATTTAGAAACAAATAATAGGCTTAGAATAGAAAATCTTTTAAGTTTAATTATTCGATTAAAAATTAGGAGCATAATATTTAAAAAGTTGTTGCAGTGTACATCAGAAAAAGATGATAGAAAAATACAAATAGTGTCCATCAGTCTGGATCAGAGAAAAGTTGAAAAAAAAAAAAAGAGATATATTTGGTAACATCTGTGTATGATGAAAACACTTCAAATTAGTGGTGAGATATTACTTTAAGACCCATGTTAATCCTAAAAATATGTGATTTGAACTTATCCTTACTCTTCTAGTTTGTATTCCTTTTATCTTATAGCAAAGAGAAATACCTAGAACACATCTTTCCAATAGAAATATAATATAGGGATTTAAATAATTGAAAATTTTCTTGTGGCCATATTAAAATGGTAAAAAAAAAATGTCACATTAAAAAAAGAAAAAAAAGTAGTTTATATACATAATTACTACAAAAATTAGTATAATTAATACATTGTTACTGCAGTAGTACATTTTATTTTGTTATTATTTTTTACAAAGGAAGGCTTTGAAATTCAGTGAGTTTTTAAAAATGTATAGCACATCCCAATTTGGAGCTTAAATTTTCAATTATTAAAGTAAAATGCAGTTCCATGAAGTTATAAAGTTGCATTTAATGGAATACAATTAACCCCTCTATTAGTTTGAAAGTGCTTCCGTTATAAAGAACTAGACTGAGTGGTCTAAATAACAGAAATCTGTTTTTCACAGTTCTGGAGGCCAGGTGTCCATGATAAAGTTGTCACCAATGTTATTTTCAGACTGAGCTTTCTCCTTGGCTTGTAGAAGGCTATCCTCTCCCTATGTCTTCATATGCTCTTGTATGTGTGTTTGTGTTCCAATCTCTTCTAAGAACACCAGTCATAATGAATTAGGGCCCACTACTATGATCTCATTTTAACTTTAAAGAGCTTATCTCAAAATACAGTCACACTCTGAGATACTGGGAAAGCAGCTCAATATATAAATGTTGGGGAAACACAGTTCAGCCCACAACACATTGCTTCAGTTTTTATATTGCAATTAAAATTAATTATTTTTAAAAATTAAAATTTAGTTTATTAGACGACATATTTCAAGTGAATATTTTTTGTTAAATAAAACCATTCTACTTATAAATATGTTGAAACCATTGTCAACTTTTGAAAAAAAAATATATGAACAAAATTAAAACATTTTTTTCCCAACAGAGGCTATTATGGATATACATTTCTTTATAAAATCCTCATGCTAGCTCAAATTGGTGCTCATTTAATAGTCATTGTTTTTGAAGAGTCAATAACTGCTTTTGTGAGCTGAATAATTTTTATAATTCTGCTATTAGAGAACTTATTCATTACATTCATTTTCAATGTTTTCTGTGACTGTTTTCCAAAGTTCTTTCACCATACAAATTAAAATAAAGAATTATATTTTTCTAGTAGCTTGGATGTATTTCCATGTTGTATTTATACTTGATAGCAGCTATAAAATATTTTTATTAAATTTTACATATTTTGTTATAGTTCCAGTCAATATTAAAATTTGAAACTTAACAGATATAAAATTATTTTCCTTCATAATCACAGTACATATGAAACTATATTTAAAATACTTTCTCCTTTCATGCCTAAGAACCAGCAGCGTAAATAACTGAAGGGTAGCAGAATATGCCACCCCAAAGTATCACGGAGGAGTTCAGGATATGCCACTCCAAAATATGCTGCTTTGGTATATCAATTATTTTGAGCTGTAGGTACTTAAAAAAACAGCAAATGCTGGCAGAAGCTTTCTTTGAACTCCCCTATTTGCCTAAAGACAGATCCTCTAAAAGAAACTCAGTTGTCTAAAATGCCCTCCCCTGAGTTTCATCAATTAGAGAAGACTGACTCTCATCACAAGAAGCTACAAGTCGATGCTAGACCCAGACAGACTTTGTCAAAATGATCATACCGCACATCCATTCTAAAGGCCCATTCATCTTTTTTACAAGTCATTTACCTTCCCTTAAGAGCCCTATTCCTTCCTTCCCTTTCCTAGTTAAGGCGATATTTAATTCTGAACTCTAAGCCACCTCAGGGAGTTATTTTCCCTAGGCATCTCTCATATATACATGAGGTATGCATGTTAATAAACGGCTTTTCTTTTGTAGATATGTCTCTTATTAAAGGAGTCTCAGCCAAGAATTCAGAAGGATAGAAGAAAATCATTTTCCTCCCCTATGTTACCTTATTTGGAGAGTTTTCTTTTCCCCTAGTTTAAACTGTGTACTTAATAATCATCAGAAGCTATATTATTTTCTTGTGGTCTAATCCAGAAATCTTTCCAATGCAATGAATTCAAGAGCTAAGCATTTTCAATTCAATTACTTTCACTTTTTATTTCTCCTATTCCTTTCCATTTGACTACATGGTAACCAAAATACTGAATGGGTCTTAATATCTAAGACTCAATAATATAAACTGATTTTAGGAGTCTATCCAACACCACCCCTATATCTTTCATGTAAGTGTAAAAGTAGGGCTGGCCACATGGGTGAGCAAAATAGGTAACCTACTTCACCTTTGATTGAACTAGTTTGTGGTAAGGTCATCCAGTTGCTCCAAAACATTGAATATTTATCAGAATCTCATCATTTATACCATTAGAAAATCAGCCTTGTAAATTTTAAAGCATCTCAAAAAACACAGATAGCAATTGACAAAGAGACACATAACTCCTTATGATTACATGCTAATAACTAGATTTAAGAGCAAATGGGAAGAGTAGAAATTAATACAGAATATCTGGAAATATATGAATGCTTGTTTCTCTCCTGAATAAATCAATAAATTGTTCCTGAATAATTTCTGAAATTAAATAATATATTTGGTAAGTCATAAAATGCTCCCATTTTTGTCCTAGCTCATTATCTGTGTTTCAAATAATAATTTACACATAATTAGTTGCCTGAACTCCTGTGAGTTTGCAAACAGAGCCCTCCCTAGCAATGCTCTTAGTTTATTCATTCTTTCTTCATCTGTCAAACTGCAAACAATTCTTGATTTCTTCCGCTCTCAAGTCATCTTCCCTGCGACAGCCCATGCATACTCTGTTTGGGGACTGTGTTCCAAAAGGACTTTGGGTTTGGGTTTCCTCTATCACAGTGATTATGTAATTGTTTTCTCCTTTGCTTCAGTTTTCCAGACTCCTAACCATGCAATCCTTGAGAGAAATAACTAAATAACCACACTATAATTATAACTATATATATTGCATAAGTGCTCAGAAAAATGTTTATAAAAATTGAATATGGTATATGCATGAATGGTGACATAGGTACAACAGGTGATGTTTATTGAGAAGTGGCAAAAAATGATGTGGCAAGACATCAGGATTAATCAAGAGCTTTTCCTTGCGTTTGCACTGGCTATACTGGCCATACAGGGTGCTCAACAGTCCTGTGACTTATTTAAATCTCTAAGTCAACAAAAGACATTCTTAGAATGACTATATGAAGGTGGAATACATATTTGTTTTTAAGTTGTAAAAATCTGAGAATAAACATAGTAATTAGAGTCTTCAAATTTTTTTCTTTAAAAAAATATTTCTTAGGCTGTAATAAAAATATTGTTCTATGGGGGAATACTTGTCCTGATCCTGGGATTCCTCTAAAGACTAAGGTAGTTTTTAGACATCTTATATATTTTCTAAATATGGCCTCAAATAAAACAAACAAACAAAAAAGATTCATAAAAATTAAAGCAGACCCTTTGGATTCCTGATTACATTTTAGCCCAAATACTTTCATCAGTAAACCTGACTGCAGTGTTGTGATTTAAGTATCTCTGTGAAATGCTTTGTTGTAGAGGCCCTTTTAAATTATAAGACACTATATTTTACAATTTAAAAAGTTTTCAGAATTTGAAATGAGTGGATAGCCGAAAATAGTAACAGACAATTCCATATTCAAAATAAAAATTAGAAGACAATTGCTTTGACAAACTCATGCATGCTATTTAACTTATAGAAAACACGGAATATCTTATTTTAGTAGTAATTAGGAAAAGGCTATCATGACCTCAAATATTTATCAGCCATAACAATTAAAATATAAACCCAAAGATGTTTGTTTGTTTCTGTGAGAATTCATGGCATGAGGCCCAAATTATTTTCCCCTAAATTATTTGAAAATTCCAACACCCTCAACTCTTTCAACAGCCTTGACATCATGCCTCATTATATTCTTGTTCTAGAAGGGACAAAAAAAATACAACTTCAGAGAACTTAATGCCATGATTGGAAAATAGTATCGAATGGGGAGCATTGACAGTTTAGTCGAGTCAAATCGAATCTTTAGATTAAATTTGAATGTACAGCTTTCTAAGGTCATGTATAAGTCTCATGGCTGTCTAACATGAAACCCTGTTAGAACTATAACTCTAAAAATGAGGAAGACAGTAAACCTTCCTATAATAATCAGTGTGAATCCTTAGAAATTGTATAACTGTCAATTAGTAGGTGCTATGCAGACAATGGTGTAAAACAATGTTAAACAACAAGTTTAAAGAAATTTGTGTAAATATCAAGCCATTCACATCACAATTATTTTCTTAAATTAAAAATCCAAATTGGAAAAAAATATGAGAAAACACAAATTTAATGAAAGGATAGTTAGCCACAATAATATAGTCATTAGGGCAGGAAGAAAGATCTATGCAGACAGTATGTTTGATAACTAATAACACTGGTTATTAATAGGCATGAGAAGATATTTGTATGGGTGCTCCATAAATGTTGTTTCAAAAGAGCCAATGATGCTCTTTTACTGTAACTACACATTGCTGGAGAAGTGCACATCTCCTCCAAAGGGGGAGGTTAGGACCAAGTGTATCTTTGGCAGGGCAAATATTTACGTTCTGGTACTCATTGTTTCATTTCTCAGTTGAAAAAGCACAGATTTTGCAGTCACACAGACATTATATCCTGGGATTGACTTAGCCTCCTTATGGATGAAAGTCCTTTTAGGCATCCATTTCCAGAACAGAGAAGTTTCATACATGTTGAATATTTGCACTGGCAAGCAATTTTGCTCCACAATCAGCTTATCTAGAATTTCCAAAAATTCTTCAGCTGCCTTCACATCAGTTCTCACAGACACACAACTCACTTTCATATTATGTAATGAATAATGATTCTTGAACTGATCAAATCACCCAAAGCTAGTAGTAAACTCAACATTGTAGTCGGGTCGAGATTTTTTTTTCTTCATCACAAGCTCTTTACTTTGGTCTTGATTGTCACGGTGCCCAGAGAGGGATAGTACTCCTCTATCTGGTCTTCGACCCAGGTCATTGGAAGTTTCTCCAAGTCTGCTAAAGGTCCTTTTCAAACCTTTGCCAGTCTTGTTGCTTTTAATGAAGTGTATCCTTAAACAGCTTCTGTTAGTGATTTTTTTTTTGATCTTTTAAAAAATTTATGCAGTTTTATTAAGAAGTAACTGGCATACAACAACTTGAATATATTTAAAATATACAGTTTTTTTTAAGTTTTAACATAAGCATACATCCACGATACCATCACCAAGATCAAGATAATAAGTATAACCATCATCACTCAGAATTTTCTTGTCTCTTTGTAATATCTACTTCCAGTCCCTTCTTCTGCAGTCTCCAAGAACTGTTAATGTGCTTTATGTCATTATACATTATTTTGCATTTTCTAGAATTTTATGTAAAAGCAAACACACAGTATGTACTTTTTGTTGTTTGACTTTTTTATTCAACATAATTATTTTGACATTTGTGCCGCAGTGTGTATCGATAGTTCATTCATTATAATTGTTGATCAATATTCCATTGTGTAGATAAATACTTAGGACTGAAATCATATGGTAGGCTCTGGGTTAAGTATTCAAGAAACTATCAGCTGTTTTTCAAAGTGGTTGTACCATTTTACATTCCCACCAGCAGTATATGAGATTTCATAGTCAACAGTTGATACAGTCAGCCTTTTTAATTTTAGCCTCTTTAGTCAGTGTGTAGGTATTTCTTTGTGGTTTTAATTTTTATTTTCCTGCTACTGTTGAACATCTTTTTCTAAGCTTATTTGTTATCTGTATATCTTCTTTGGTGGAGTGTCTATTTAAATATTTTGTCCATTTAAAAAATATACTTTTACTGAAATGTTGAAGTTCTTTATGTTTTTTAAGATTGTAGCTATGATGGAATGGGACATACCTGGACATGCCTTACTGGCGAGCAGTAATCATCACTGATTTTCCACTTTTTTAGTCTTTAACCATTTTAAATTTTCTTTTTATGTCAATCAGTTGATGTGATTATTACTGGCAACATTGGTAGTGGATTTCATATATTAAAAGGCCATAATAAACAAAACAACATGAGATTAAATAAGACACAAGAGAAAATCATGAAATCAAGAGACAGTAAATACAAGCTGTATGAGGTTGTTGCTGGCATTATAGAGCATACTGTTTTACAGCAAACATCTTTATAAGTAAAAAGACTCATTCTAAAATAATGATAAAGAGTATAGTGTAGCAAATACACAAACCAGTAATAGTTGTTTATTGTCATTATCAGGTATTATGTTATATTTTAACACCACTGGCAGAGGCAGTAGGTTTGTTTATACGATCATCACCACAGAAATATGAGTAACGCTTGCACGATGAAGTTACAATGGCTACTAACTATGGTCATAGGAATTTTTCAGCTTCATTATAATCTTATGGAACCACTGCCATATATATGGTCCATCCTTGACTAAAGTATTCTTATGGGGCACTTGACAGTATGGAGACTTCTTTAGCTTTATGTCTATTATTTTAAGGTATTTTTAAATGATGCTTTATATGTGATATTCTTTATAGTAATTCACAGGTTTTTTTCTTTCATTAATTTTGAAATGTCTTTAACTTGCTTCTCATTTATTTTTGCCCTTGCACTATTTGTTCTAGGACTGAAATTACTTGCATCCTGGACTGTTCGTCTATACTTCATATATATTTTCCAATTTTTTATGTCTTTTTTTCTGTATATGCTTCATTATGCATATTTTCTAATTGAATATTTACAAAGAACATTTATTTCTGTTTAAATATATTTTTTTCTGCCGTGTCTAGTATGTTTTTAAAACCATCCTGATTTCTTCATTTTTATAATATTTTTTATGTTCTACTTGATTATTTTATAAATTATGGTTTTTCAAAATTCTCTTATAAACTCATTTATGTTACATATCAATAATTTTATTTTTCTGGTTTATTAAGATGTAATTGAAATATAACATGTAAATTTAAGGTATATAATGTAATAATTTTATATATATACATATTGCACAATGATTACCACAATAAGTTAACACATTCATCACTTCACTTAGTTACTTTGTCTGTGTTGTGTGTGTGTGTGTGCGTGTGTATGTGTAGTGAAAACATTTAAGGTCTATTCTTAGTTTACTAACTGTTAATGCTTATTATTTTCTTTTCCAAGAGAAAAGTTTGATGATGCCATATAATAAGAACCACAGAAGTAATCATCAGAGGACTCATTTTTACCTCAAGAAAGCTTTGTTGCTTAAGTTACTATTATGAACATAATTGTGTTAAAATACTCATCTACTTGTCCTAATGTCAATTTGAGCCACAAATTTATTGTGTAATAAAGAAAGCAACATTGAACATAAATATAGATTGCTTAGGTTAAAGACAGAGAACATGAGCAACAATGATCCTGAAACACACAAAAAGCACCTCAGCGAATACAAATTAGTTGTGCAGTTAAGTATAACAAGTCACAAAGCATCTCCTTACATGAAAGTCATTAAAGTTTCCACTATTTTGTCATAATTTTAAAATGGAAACAATTGTGTTCTAAAAAGAAGATGAAGAAATCTACATAGATAAAAACAAAACTATTCCTTTATAATAAATAATAGACTGAGGGGGAAAAATGGTATAGGAAATCCACAGCAACAAAATTATGCAGAGATGTGAAAATACCTTAAAAATTAAACAGATAAATTCTAAGCAATGAAAATTAAAGTTGATGATATTATTAATGTAAGATATCTAAACTTAAGGTATAAATAAATCAAATTTAAATACTAAAATATAAAGAATGGTTCAATAAAATTATTTTAAGTCTAATTTGTTGCAAAATATTAATATCTAAAAACAAAATTTAGCAACAATAGTGATAGATGATAAAAAAGTAATATATTTCATCTTTGCATAAAATAATAAAAGTGATCCTTAAGGAATAATAAATTTATGAGTAAAAATTTCATATAACTAATAACAATATACTAATTTTTTTTTCTTTAGAAAATTTCCTTCAATGTAATTTAAAGCTAGGCCATTTTAAACATCTTTTGTTTAGTATATATACTAAGAGCTGTCAATGAAAATTAATGAAATAAAGATTGCATACTAATAAATATTCCTGGAGGGGATTATGTTGCAAAAATATTCTTTCTTCCCCTTCCAGCTTTATAATTCATTCTTCACTGATCTGCCCCATGTCTTAGAGAACCACTTCCTAAATATCTGACCTGTTTTTAATAGTATAAGCATCATATAACAGTATATAGACAAAGAAAATCCCCTTTAACACTTTGAAAGTACATCACCAAATGCAACTGCATTGAGGACAATAACTACAATATTTATGAAGATGATTATGATGTAATTATGAAAGGTTAAAGATATGGGGTGTTTATTATCTGCCAAGTACTATGCTAAATGATTAACATTCATTACCCATTATACACAACAGATCTATAAAAAAATACTACAGCTTGAACATATTAAGTAAGTTGCTCACTATAATTTAACTAGTACTTGGGGAAGTTGAGGCTTCATGCAGCACTGTCAAAATCTATAAACAGTATCCTAAAATAGTTCATAATTTGACTCCAATAGTGCAATATTTACAAATAATATATAAATGAATTTAATTCTCTATCAGGGAATCTTGGTATTTTGAATATTTGGTTTTCTAATAATTTGAGAAAACAAAATAAAACACATTTCTAAATATGTAATGTTACCAAATGCGTTATGTTAGATATTAAGAGAACAATACTAACTATATAAATTTGAAGCATGTTAAGAACTTTAATAAGCTGATCTTGTTTTTCTAATATTTCTCTCAGTATTCTGCTTCCTCAATTAGACCTGACTAACAGTTAATTTTCTCTATTTTTTTGTTAGTCTAGAAATGTCTATGGAATATTTTAATTAACCTCCTGAGTTTCAATGAATATTTAAACATGTCTCTAACTTCATTATGTTTTAATTAATAAAATCACCCATGTACTTCATTGGGCCATAGAATTATGTAACTGAAATTGTTTTCTGACTAGTGCTGGCCCCAAAAGTACTTAACTGACTCCCCTTGAGCATCCAAATAGGCATCTTAATAAGAAATCAATAGCAAAAACTGGTTCTCTGAGACTTGTCCTTAACTTTTTATATTATTTTTCTAATTCTTATACATTAAACAAACCAGAATCAAGATATGTAAGCTTTCTTATTTTCATTGAGCAAAGGTTGTAATGCCATATGATGTTCATAATGTCATTCCTTGATGAAAGGACGTATATTCACGGGGTCTCAGCCTTACCCAGGTAATCTATAACCCACTTGGAGGTATATATAAAATTTTGTGACTATATGTGAGATTCTCAAGTAAAATTGTAGTATATAAAAGAATATTTAACAACAAAAGTGAGAGGGAAGATGATATTTGCACAAAAAAAAATGTTAACCATGTTTTCAAAATAATTAAATATTAGAAGATAACGATTAGCATTATTTTCTTGCAGAGAAAAAATACAAAATGCATATATATTTGTCTTCAATTACTTAAAATACTGACCCTTCATTGTGGCTATTTCCTCAAAAGTTCTAGAAACAAATTAAACTTCCTCTCTGACATAACTGTCAAAATATCTAATATTATAGTATCTTCTGCATATAGATGATATTTATCTATGTAATATTTATAAAGACTTTATTTTTTTAAGAAAAGTTTCAGGTTCAAAAACTTCTATTGATAACCATTTCCCCCCTCATTTTTTTTTACTATTGTTCCTTCTTTTTTATACATATACAATTAAATGTGAATTTATTATATTTTTTATTTTGAAGTTATTTCAAATATGTGCCTTTTTAAATTTAAAAATTGGACTAATAGTTTGGAAAACTTGTCAGATTGGTTTTGGCCAAATTTCAGGAATCAAAGTGGCAAATCTTTGGCTAACCCTGACACTTCTCAGATTGGTGTGTGTTGACAACTTCCCACTCCACCTGTGATCTGCTCTTAGAAATGGTCACACAGTCTAGTTGACTGGAAGGCTTTTTACCCTCTCCCATATTATGGAAAAGAAAAACATGCCTCAGCTTAAATATATGGACAGGATGGTTCTGAGTTATAAAAAGATAAATGTTCTACTGATATATTAATGACTTTTATTTTTAAAAGTAAATAAATGGTCATGAGTGTGGGGGGCATGGCATAGGGAATAATGTAATGGCTCTGCGCAGAGCTAGAGGGAAGATAGAGTAATCAGGGGGATCATTTCATAAATTATATAAAGGTCTGTTTAACCAATGTAGTGTATACTTGAAACTAATAATAAAATAAAATAAAATGTTTATAAAAAAGTGAATTAAATTCCAGAAGCAAATGCACCTATTACATATAGGGACAAAATCAGTTTTCAAAGGAGGATACTCACAGTTTATTTCAAAGATCACAAATCACAACAAAAATATAAATTAAAAAAAGAAACATGATATACCCATTGTGACATTACAGTGATTTTTACGAACAGAATTTTTCAAAAATACCTTTTATTTAATGCACAACAGTTATATTTACTTTATAAAGTATTTTTGTTTATTTTATAATTAGAAATATACTCTGCTTCTAGGTCAGAAACGCTATTTTTCATTGTGAAAATGATTCTATCCTAGTTGAGTATACATTTAAAACTGAAGTTTTAAAATACATATGTTAGCCTGTTACTAGTGTTTTTGTTCAAGAAAAGGGGTTGGTTTTTGTTGAGATAAGGTAAAATCTTTGTGTTCTTTATTATTATTCTTAAATGCCTTTTAAAAACATGTACACTATACAGAAATGGCAGAGAAAATAACTATATTAATGAAATCATATACTCTATCATTTTTCAGGTAATTTATAACAGGTGCTGTGTTCCAAAAGATTATATACAATTTTTATCTACATTATTTTAATTCTTTACCAAAATTGGAGGAAAAAGGTAACATTACCTACCTTTTTATTTATTCAATTAAAAATTTTTTTGTTTGTTTTACTTTTGGATATAATTTGGTGTATAGAAAACTCTAGATCTGGGATTTTAACGTGACTATGTCAAAGAATGATGTCCCTCTGTAGGGGCCACATGAGGAATGTAGAATCAAGCACATCAATCCCCTGTTCCTTTCTTCAGTCCCACCCTAGGTCAATAACAAGTGTCCATGACCTATTTACAGTGCATTTACCTGGTCATGTCTCTCTTGTTAGAGCTCCATGATATGACCCAACACCTCTCTTAGTCACATATTTTATTTTCCAGTTGCCTCTGGGCCTTTCATTCTGCTCCTATTAATAACAAGAATATTCAATTTTTTTTTAATCATAATGAGATTGAAAGATATTTTGCTAGGTTTCAAAAAATGAGACCCTAGAATCTTCATAAGGGAGATTCAGTTAGCAAATGCAGACTTCCTAGTACTGTAGAGATTTGTTCTCAGACCCCATTGTAGAATCCATAACTCAAGTAAGCATGCTAACCACACATGAGTCACAAGAGACCTTGTTCCTCAGGCCAGAGGACTTGCCTAACAATAGCCCAAAATGCTTTCTTGATTTATTATTTTTTTGTCCATTATTTTGGTCACTGATGAACTAATTCTGAGAACACAAGTGGTCAAACAGTCTACCTCAGGCCTATTATTGTAAGCCAGGAAGGAGATATTCCTGAGGGCCAGGAAGTCTTGTATAGGAGCACTTCAGCTACATGGAGGAAATAATCCAAAGATGTAAAAATCTAAGTGGATGTTATGCCTAAATATTAATTAAAAAATGTTACCAAATAAAATAGTTAAAATATGCTTCTACTAGAGTTTCTATAGCACCTCTTGGGGTCTAAAGCTGCATTTGTTTCACTAAGTGATTAAATGATGGGAAAAGCCCTGATGTTTCTAATGTTGGTGCTAATGCCAATGATATCAATTTTTAAAAAATCTAGTGATATCATTTACATGATTGCCATATGCTTGGCATTGACCTGTACCAAAAAACACCATTATAGCAAATATATCATGTACTGCATAACAGTGTTTCAGTCAATGATGGACCTCATATACAATGATGGTACCATGAGATCATAATGGAGCTCAAAATTCCTATTTCCTGGTGACACCATAGCTAGATTTTACAATTCATTAAATTTTTTTTATTCTCTTTTTTATTCATTATTTTTTCTTTCTCCCTGGTTCTGAAGTTTATTCTATTGTTCTTCTACTCATGTTGCACATGTAGCTTTAATTATTTGGTGTTATTCTCTTTCCAAATGTTAGTATCTAAGACTATACTTCTTAGAATTCTAATTTAAACTAAATTTTTGATAATATTTGATATGTATTATTTTTTCATTTGCTTTTACTATTTTTTACTATTATGATTATTCATATGTTTACTGTTTAGTTTTTACTATTTTTTACTATTATGATTATTCATATGTTTACTGTTTAGTTTCCAAGATATAAGAATGTTTTTAGTATTTTAAAAATTTATTTCTATTCAGATAATATGGTTAATATAATATAGATTTTATGATATATTTTTTTAATATTCTATGTGTACTGGGGAAGAATCTGAATTCTGTAATCCTTGATGTAATGTTCTATGAAAGAAACCTTAGATTAAGCTTGCTAATTTTCCTCTCTAGTTCTTCTATATCATTACTTATTCTCTTCACTTTAACAGGTAATTGTAGAAGAAGTTATGTCTAACTTCTCTCATTGTGGTTAACTATTTCTCTGCTTCTTCTTGTAAATATAATTTTGATTTATATATTTTGAGATATTTAGAATCACTATAATTCTTAAAGAAATTGAACTTTTTACATCAGCCAATGATATCAACTTAAAAAATCTAGTGATATCATTTATATGATTTATCCCTTATATTTATTTTATCCTTAAAATTGATCTTATTATAATCCATATATGAATATATAAATGAATATATACATATCTAACTATATGTTCACTACCTTAGTCACCTTATACTGTGCCTTATGTTCATCCTGCTTCCTCTATGCTTCCTCATTACTGCTATCTGATATGACTATGACATTATTTATGACATTCTAATTTCAAAGATATTAAAATGTAATAAATGTGGTAGTCCAAGTATCTGTGGTTTTGAGCAGTCTTTATGTGTTGTTTTTAAATATAATTGTTGACTAACGACACTATTCTTTTTATGTGAGCATGTTTAGTCTAGTCTTGAAATTTGAACTCATGGAATATAGGGCTTCTACTGTTGGAATCCATGGTAGTCTGGTTTAAGAGTATGTCCCTCAAGAGAAGTTTTGTAGTGATCCTGATATATACTTTTTGTTTGAAAAATCAGAATGTGGTTACAAGCATTGGTATCAGGAAAATTGTACACTTTATTAATTTCGTATTTTGAACTAGGTAATCATATCTAAAGTTTAGAAACATAATATATTCTCTAATAATATTGTTGATGAAATTTATGGCATTGTGCATCAGAAATTCAAAGATATGTATACAGGTGACATTTCTGTATCAAAATGTCTTAAATAAATTGGGAGAACATGTGCAGTTTTACGTATGCAGGATTAGTGAAGATGGTAAAGATTGTTAAGTGATCAAAGAAGGTTTGGAACAATACAATTCTATGAAATTTTCTGGATCTTCTCTTTTTTAATATTAATTTTATATTAATTCTAATTAAATTAAATATGTCAAAGGTTTTAAGATATTCTTTATGTTTACTTTGTAGAAAACTAATTTTGTTAGTTTTTTTTGAACATTAATTGGTGAAAAATATACTATTTATGGTTATATGGTATGTATTTTTTTTCCTGTATGGAGATGATTCATTAGTGTGACCTATGAATCTCAGAATCACTCATTTTAATGATAACTTTGCATTGAAATAGTCACATTTTCCCTTATTTTAAAAAAGAAAATTCCATTAAAATGTTTAAATCCATTTTTTTACAACTAACTTTACTGAAGTATATTTTACATATAATAAACATAATTAGTTTAAGTTGAGAGCTTTTCCTTGAGCTTCAGCAAATGTGTATACCTGTGTAACCTTGACCAACTGCAGATACAGAACATGATCATCAATCTTGAAGGGTTCATGGCTGGACTTTTACAGTAAATATCTCCCAAGATTACTGGCTGCAGAAAACCACAGATCTGCTTTCTGTCACTATTGACTAATTTTTTGTTGTTGTTATGGAGTTTGAAATTAATACAATTGTAGAATACATATTCTTGTGTGCCTGTTAGCTTTTGCTCAGCATGATGTTTTTGAGATTCATTTGTTTTATTGCTTATAACAGCAGTCCATTCTTTTTATCGTTCATCCCTATTCCATTGTGTTAATTCATCTGATGGTCATTTGAGTTGTTTCAAGTTTGAGAATGTTACAAATAAAACTACTGTGAAAATTCATGTTCAAACAGTTCTGTGGAATATGTTTTTATTTCTCTAGGTAAGTAACAGGAAGTTGAATTGCTAGGCCATGTCATAAGTATATTTAACCTTTTAAGAAATTGCCAAACCATTTTACCAAATGTTTTGTACCATTTTATATTTCCACCCACATTGTACTAAAGGCCAGGTTTTCTGGTTATTTTGCATCCTTTCCAATAATGAATGAAACATTCACAATGCTGAGCATTCAATTAAGTAACTGTAAGTTACCACTATTTTTGTCATAATTGTTTCTAGTACCTGTCAGATAGATATTGCAGCAAAAGTCTGAACAACTGTAGTAGGAGGGTCATGTACTGCAAACAGTGAAATATTCTAAAGACATTGGGAATAACTAGATTTAAGTAATGCTATGGGATTGCTTTATGTAATAGGACATTTAAACCAAGAAAAGATACGTTAGTGAAATAATTTATCATAATTCAAAGCTTATGTATAGTCAAAAACAGAGTGCTAACTCTCACAAAAATGTCTTTTTTTGTTTATTTATTTTAGTTAACCAATCCTTGTTGGTTCCTAAGGATGTTGAGGACTGAGGAAGCCTTTTAGGCCTCTTTCCTTTATTGTTCTCCTTAGTTATAAGTATCAGGCTCAAATTAGAGTTTAATAAAGCATCATTCAATCCAGGAATCTAGGACAATAGTACCATTTTCCAGTGCTTCCTAGAATTGAGGAGAAAGGTAGGTCTTATCACTTCTTTCTTTTTTCCTGCTTTGTTCTAGGCTACATTGTCTACTCTCACATAATCAAGGTATGTCTTTATCAAGGAATATGTAAACTATTTAACAGACTCTATATATAATCTTTCAACCACAAATTGAAAAATCTTTCATTGTTTAATTAAAGTTTAGAGTGAAAGCTATGTGTATATATAAGGAACCACTATATAAATTAAAGCATTTTTAAGTTTTAAAATTCTTAGTGTCTCTTTCTCAGTAACTTTGGATTTTATTTAAATTAAATTCAATATCTCTTAAGAGATATTGTTTTCTAATTTCTGTTTTGTTGGTCCTCAAGTAAAATGTAAAATTGCATTCTATCGTTTAATTTATAATTTCTTGATTTTTACATTTTTATACTCACACGCTTAATAGTTTGCACAACTCTTTAAAAATACATTAGGAAGACCTTTGTTTTTTTGTTTTTCTAATTTTTTTTGGTTGATTATAGTTGTGTATCGTGTGTTATGGACTTAAGTGCCCAGTTGTATAAATGAAAAATAAATAATAAATTAGGAAGGACAGAGGAACTTGTTTATAAAGTGGCTGAAAACTCCTCAGCAACTTTACCAAATCAACATTTTTCATTAGGTACGCATCTCAGAATTCCTCAGTATTTATACTGAAATAAACAAAATAAGAGTAGGATAAAAAAAGGTAATACTATATGCTTTGTTACATATTTTTCCTAATAGCTGATTCTCATTTTACTTTGTCTTTATTCATTTTAAATGTTAAAATATAATCTAATGCTCTTTTTTTGTGGCAACTTTGCAAAGTATACTGTGCTTTTGCTAATATCTTTTGACTGTTTTTGTCTTAATCTGTGAACAAGTATGATTGTCTCTTATTTAGATATACTCAGACAAAATTTAGTTGGCCTCATTACTTTATTGAAAATGAAAATCACAAGATGTTATAATTGTTGATTTTGTGTGGAATGTTATAAAATGATAAGCTTTTGTTAATCTCATTTGGATTCTTTTTGAATCTTGATTGTTAATAGACTTAAAAGATAATATCCGGAATGTTACTAAATCAAATGTCACTTCTTTCAGTGTTTACATGGTTGAAATATAGTTGAGAATTTCACAGCGTTGAGTTTATTAATGTAAAAACAAGCAAGTCAAGTAAAAGAAAATAATTTATGATATCACTTAAACTCTTTTGAAATGTTTATATTAACAACTTTATACATGGCATAGATTATTTTTCTGAAAATAAACACCAAAATAAATTTACTAGGAGAAGTGTTAATAAATAGTTTACTAGAAGAATCAGATCTTCTCAGAGCAGGATCTACAAATTTCAAAAATGATGGAAAGTGACACCAGTGAGTAGTAACATGGTAAAATCTCAGGAGGCAATGTGTCTCTGAGTACCTACCTTCTCTGTGAGGAAAGTAACAATGTGCCTTATATGTAAATTTAATCATCAGTACTTGAGAGAACTATAAAGTTGCCTATTTTACTAAAATTCTAGCCTGTCCATAAATCTAGACAGATTGGTGCCTTTTATTAAAACCTAAATTACCAGAAGTTCATGAATTTGCTATAGTAAATAAGTAACAGTATAGAAGAATCACAGAAACTTGGTGCTAGGAGACTTATAGACCATCTAATTTCAAACCATATTTTTAAGGATAAGGAAGTAAAACCAGGGGACCTGCTATTAACAAGACTTAGGCAATCACCCAACTTCCTAGTTTACTAATTTGGTATTCTGTAGTATCATAGATTTTAAACACATTAATTAATAATTTCATACATAGACTCCTCTTTTCTACAGAAGGTATACTGACTTTATCTCTCCTTATTATACAATTTACACTACTTTACATCTTATCCAGAACCTTCATCAGAAGAAAAAGCTTTTCATAGAGAATTGATAACCTAAGTTTTAACAATGCTAATTGTGGTGCCAGTTAATGGCAAGGGAAAAAAAAATTCAAAAATAGTAAAGATGTAATAAAATAATTTTATGATACTTGAATCTCTGTAACTTTTATTCTTACTTTCTAAACTTGTATTAACTTTTTCTTACTCGTTTAGAGATGACACATGTTAGATTTCATATCTGAAAGAATTGGCAATTTTCGTATTTTTTAAAATTTCAATATAATAATTCAAAAGTCAAGCGGTTGGTTCCCAGAATTAATAAGAGCCATTTTACTTATAGTTTGATCTCCTTAATATTTATATTTCTACCATTTTGATGTAATTCAAGTACATAAAATCATGGCTTGGCAGTCATTTAGATTTGATCGAAACATGAAATATGTAGATTGGGAAAAGGTTGAATTAGGAAATAAATCTCTCCATTAGGTGAAACCAGCCATGTAACTATGTGCTTCCTTTAAGTAGAAAGATATAAAATCTAATCTATTGTGGGAAATGGTCTTGCATGAGACTAAAACAAGCAACAAACCAAAACCAACAAAATATCTGAACATCACCCATTCAAGCTCAGTCACAAAGAAAACATTTTAGACAATTGAAATTTCTACATACGTGGAATATTTCTGTAGCAAATCTCCATAATTTAGGGTTCGAATTTTTTCATTTCTCTTCGCTATGGCCATGCTTGACTGGTAGTCATATATTCTTTGCCACTTACTTTGACAAGGAAGAAGGTAATGAATAAAAAGGTGATGAAGGTCACTCTAGAAGCAGTTCAGCTAAGAAGAGACCTGCACTCTTTACCCTCAACCTCAGGTGATTGTTTGAGATTCAATTTGTGCCACATATTCCCCCTATAAAGGCTCAGATCATGATCACATTTCAACTTAAAACACTGCAAATTGTGCTTTCAGTCTACCAGATTTTGAAGAGGAAGAGGAAGAATAGCCTCAGGGAGCAGACTGAAGACTCATTAACAGTTGACATATTGACCAAATCATAAATCAGGTATCATAAATCAAAGTTTACCCCTGCATTTTATTCCAACAACATTCCTATATTATGACAAATATTTCTATTAATATAACTGACAATGAGAATGAAGCTCACACGTATTACAACCAAATTGAAACTCTCATTTATTTGATTTTGAAAGCCGTTTTTGAGCAACTTAACTCAAACACTCTGGGGACTTCCGGAGGTTGCATAAAACATGCCTCAGAGTAAGCCTGTAGGAGGCGTCACCGCACCTCGTGTGAAGTTTGCATAACTACTTGTCAGCATCCTACCCAAAGTGCCTACAGTTCTTTGCCTGAGGGCTTTGCCTTACTAGAGGACCACGTTCAGATCAAAGAAGGTGGGAAGTGCCATGGTGTTAAGGTACCTGGGCCCAACCCAACAGTCATTGGCGAATAAATACCTCAGCTTTATTCCTATTCCAGAAGGGATAGGCAATCAGTTGCAGTATTATGAATACAAATTCTTCATTTGGAGGCTGTTAAAGCAGCTGCATCTTTAGTCTGCTTGTAAAAGTTACAATGTTTGGCCAGAAGTCAGATGTAAATCAATGGTTTGATAGCAGTCATTTTGTGACACTTTTAGGACTTATGGTGCAGGAAGCATCATTAAAAGGGTGATTCTATAAGGAATGTTCACTGGTGAATTTTGCAATGTTGGAGGTGAGTCTGCAAGCCATTTTAGGTAAAAGAAAGGAATATGGAGAAAATTCATTGAGTCTGGAATACTCTCTGTCTTTTTTTTTTTTTTTTTTTTTTTTTTTTTTTTTTTAGAAGAATCACCTGATGAGAGAAAATAAACTATCTTGGGAAATAAGGAGAGATAAGGTTGAATAGATAAGAGTCAGGATATAAATCGGTAGATTAAAGGTTTTGGATTTGATCTAATAAACCTTATATAACAAATTCTTGATTCAGGAAGCTCTACTCAGAAGTTTATGCTTTAAGATCAATCTAGCACTCAATTTAGAGAGAAAGGAACCCATAATGAAAACACTTCTAAATATATATTTTCCTTTGCTGTGATATTTTAATAAATAAAAATAAATATGAGAAATGTGAAAACAATTTAAATCTTCCTATATAGTGACTTATTCTTTGTAAATAATACCATTTCAAGAAATGAGCATATTTATCTTAGTGTTACATGATGATGATAAAAGGTAGCCATGGAAACTGCTCTTACTCATAAACAATGAGGTCTATCATTTTGATGGACAGATATATCCTTTTGAATAAATGGATGACTTTCAAGACAGGTCTTGAGGTACAAGAAGATGTCCCTCAAAAGAACCAAAGGGGTAAAGCAGTCGTTCTTCTGTAGGTAATTCCAATAGTGACTTGATTTATCAGAAATTGACATAAGTAAAAATGATGACCTTTTATAAAAGGGGCAAAACCAAGGAGTTCTGCAGATTTATCATTTAAAGAAAATGTAATACATACATGTTCACAGAAGTGTTTTAAAAAATTGACTAAGATTCTGGAAAATTTTCAGTAATTCTATAATTTGTTACTACAATTTACTTTCTTAGTATTTTTCTCCCATTGATTTAATGATTCCTGATAATATACAGAAACAGTTCATTAACTCTTCGTTTTAACATGAGATGTTAAAGTGATCTATTGAATAGTACTTCTATTAAAACTAAAATGTATCTGTCTTTGCTATATATGACATGTAATAATTTCTATTGCAAGTCAGTTTTTTTTTAAAAGAAAAAGAGTTATAATGGGATTATAAAGATTTTTTTTTTAATGAACAGATGAGCATAGTTCTAGATATAATTCAGTAAACACAATCTATCTCATGTTATTTTTTTGGTGGGGCCACAAATACTTTCTTTGCTTAAAGCCAATTCCAGTGGAGTAGTGCTAATAATTAATCTAATACTATAGTTTTATTCCCTGTTTTTGATAATACTCATTACATGAATGGATATATAAATGCCATAAAAATATAATAAATTATATATACCCAGCTGAACATAATGGGCTAAATACTGAAAACATCATAGGCAAAGCACTATGCAATTGTCTCTGCTAGACAATTGTATGAGACAAAACAATTTCTGACTTTAAAGTTGTTAAAACAGAAAGAATAAAGAAAATTTGAAAAGAAATTTAATCATAATGCAGTATATTATTACACTTTAAATTAGACACTACAGATTTTTTTAGATTAAAGTTCCTTAAATTTTCTATATGAATTAAAATTTAAAATCACTAGTGCAATTATATATATAACTATAACTATTATAATAAAACTAGTTGATAGACCAGTGAGAGTGATCAGACATGATTAATTATGGTTTACGTCACTATTAAATGAGTCAGAAACCTAGTTTCCCCACTATTTTTAAAATAAAGGGCTCAACTGATTCCCCTCGTTGAAAGCATAGCATACACTTTACCAGCATAGCTTTTAGAATATTTCCTAAAGTATCCATAACCTTTATTCTTCACTACTATAAAAGAAAGCAATATTACTTTCATTTGAAATGCATAATTAAGCAATTACACATACTATGACTTTTATTACCCCTAAAAAATTTAGTTGCAAGATAAACAATAATTCAGAGATATGCGTCCAGCCTGATTGGTGTTCTCCCCATTGCTTTCTGATGCATTCTCAATTTAGATCAAATTTATCTCCTTTGTACTCCTATCATGCATAAATGAGAAAACTGTATACGTTCTTCATTTACCTATAAATCTCATTATATAACAATAGTTTTGATACAATTAATCAGTGTAACAGTGAATGAGCTACTATGTGTGTCAGTCTCAGTGCCTTTTCAGAGAACGGCACAGAATAATTGACAAAAGACCTTCATGTTAGTCTTGGTCTTACAACATAGTAGTAGTACTATGTTGGGCAATTCAATTTAAGTTTTAACCTATAAAATGACCTTGATACATATAACATATTCTTCACATATTGAAAAAGATAGTTAAATTAATAGAAGTTATTTTAAATATCCTGATCGTTACATTTTGTGTTTCTCAGACCTTCGAACAGCTCAATAATTTAGGAGTTCACTTTGGCTATCATAAGTAGAAGTGACTTAAAGATTTGTGATTATTAATACACTAATTATCTGGTTTCCCTATTGGTCAGGGGGATAATCCTATGAGGAAGTTTAATAAACTCTTAACTCTTAAACAGCATCTCCCCCATGTATGCTCCCAGTGTTAAAGCAAGATGAAGTCTCTTAGTTATATTAGACAATCTTAACAAAGTCATTCATTTATTCATTTACTTCTTCAACATTAATACAATTTTTTTTTGTAGTAGGCTAGGCAGTGTACTAACTTAAATGGGAAGTAAAAGAAAATAGTAATGGGTTCTTACATAAAATAAATTGAGAACTCATCAGATTAGTGCCAGTGAGGATGGAAAGCAGAATTCACTCCAAATAGTTAAGGTAAAGAAACTTTTAAAAAGAAGCCACTTATAGAGGTGTGCCCCAGGTTAAGCAAATAAATAAAGCATGGTAAAATCTCTTGTTACCCATAAGACTGAAAGAACAAGGTGGGGAAATGGAGCTATCATAACCTAGGAAGAATTGGAACCATCTAGAGGAGGAATCATACAACAAGAGTTTGTAGTGGGAGGAGCTAACTCACATATGTACCTGGGGTTGAAGGGAAAGCCAGGAGCAGAAGAGAAATATCTCAACATTCTTTTTTTCTTCTTAACTTTAATTCTCCCTTGAATGTCTCCCATTAGTCAAGTCCAGTCATCTGCCATGAGGAGAACCTGGGGATGCAATCCCAGGAGATCAGCCTCTAGGGACTCAGAGAAGGGTAGAGAGATGATGGAAGTCAACAGTAAAATAAGAACATCTAACAGAGTTTACTCTTTCTAGCACTCAGTCTCCATTGTTATCTTTTGTTCAGAAGAAGCTCTCAAATTCTAGAACAAAAAATAAAGAGGCCACACACATGGAGGTCAGCCACCTTTCAACGTGGGTGATATGAATTCATAACAGTCTCAACTGAAACTCTAATTGAAACTGAGCATTCTTTATATGAGGTAGCAATACAAAATTGCCTAACATAGAATATGCACAGCAGTTCAACTTATCACCTCTATAGCTAGGCAAGAGGGTTTTTTCATTCCCATTCAATGGATCTTTTCCCTCTACTCATTTAGTTGAAATTCTTTATCTGATGAGTTGATCCAAACTTGCATTCAGTAAGGATTTGAGTCCTTAATGACTTTTTTTTATCATATAGCTGTTTTTTTTTCTCCCACTGATATTTATTATTGAACCAGTTAGTATCTTGCACTTGGTTCTCCTGAATTCATAATGTCACATCAACCCAATTTCCCTTTAGTAGTCAGGATTAATTACCACAGACAGTAGATTAGTCCCTTTCATACCTATTGGTTCACTGGTTTAAGAAGACCTAATAGGCCAGTAGAACATCTTATCTTTCAATTTATTAGAATTATAATATTGTTCCTCGAAGAAAGTCTTTCTCCCTTGGGAACTAGGACAACTCAACCCAGTAACAGGAATGGAAAGAAAAACTTTCTAAGTGAGTAATTACAGGTATTAGAGAATATCTGCCACTTCTATCCTTTGATTCTTAGATATAAATTCTGGCTCTTGGGGAAATTGTACCACATATTGGTCACTCGTTTAAAGGATGTATTATCTCTTGTAGACCACTACCCAGCTTCACAAGGTGTCACCTCCCACAAGTCACTGTAAATGAGCCTTCAGTACATGATTCTGTCATATGGCCAATTGACAGGGTTGATGTGTATGAATCTTCAAGAGAACTCTTTCTTTCTTGAGCTTCTCTCAAAAAAAGTTTATTCTATACATTGATTTGAGATTCACACCCACTGTGACAAATGTTGACCCCCAAATTCAAAGGAGTCCACTAAACATTGTGCATCATTTATTCATGTGAGAAAATAAAAATGCAGATACTTGTATTTAATTTCAGAAGGAATATTGTAACATGGAGTAAACTATTGTACTCCTATAAATTTCACCAATGTTGAAGGCCTTGGTGGGGAAACTGATCACACCATGTGGCATGCATGCGTCTTATAAAACTATCTAGGGGCATGCAACTTCTTGTTCATTAGGTAAAATTAGCATAATTCTGTCCATATCATCCATATAAGAAACTATTATAATGTTCTGGGAATATCAAGATATTTGTGCTTGCTCTGGGTTATGAGTGAAAGAAGGGAGAGGATATAATCCTAAGGGAAAACACTGAAGACCTATTCAGCTCATGATCAGCAGCAAGAATACTGCTCTGGCTTATCTGTACTAATTAGAGTTGAAGGAAAAATGGCCATATAATTTACTATAAACTAAAGAAGAATACTTAGAAAGTAAAAGGGAATTACTATTGTTAATAACAGCAGAACCAGGCATAAAATGGAACTGTCCAAAGCAAATTGGGTTACATGATCACACATGATCCTGACTTCCAAGATTTTATATAGAACTACAATTCTGGTCATTCTCTAGAACTGAGAATAATTTTGCTAAAATATCTGTTTGACATCATTAGAATATATTTTGATATTAGAATGTATTTTTAATTTTCATGCTGTTTCATATCATAAACAATAGTTGAATTTATTTTAAAAAGCATTTACTTGTTATTAAGGATAATTGACTGTCTCACGTCTTTGATTTGGTGGTTATACCAGAGATGTGATAAATACAAAGTGTAATAAAAGTAAGCATTTATCCATATTTGACTAATAATTCTCATGTTACTGATGTGTAGAATACTTGTATATGTATAATAGTTTTGGTTTCTTTCTCTAAATTCCCATTTTTATAATACATCATTTCAGCTCTTCTGCTACATGAATGCATTGCAGCATTTTGGTGGTATTACAAGTGACTTCCATATATTTCCCACATATTTTAGGAACCATTTCATTGAAATTCAGACCAAAAATGAATGCAATTTACTTTTGCTTAATAATAAGGGATCATCTGGCTTTCGCTGGGTTCTTGTGACAGAGCTTAATAAAACATTTGATGAAATCTTGATTAGACCACACAAAGCATGGTATTTGGGAAATATCAAGTGCGATTTGAGTTTTTATATAACTCCAACATTAATGTCCCTTGTGCTGAATGAAATAATCAGTTTAGATGTATGTACACTAATGATGTGTTTGTCATGAAAACAGAGCATACAATTCCTTCATCAGTGACAGGGGGAGTGCGATTGATTTCATTCACTGCCGATTTCTAAATATTTTTGTAATGGAATGCTTTTGAAAGCTATGATATTCTTGAAATAATCTTTTGTGTCTAATTTATATAGTCCATGGTTGGTAAGCAAGGTTTTACCCTCAATGGCTTTGTTTTTATTTGCAGTTTGAGAAGTTTTGAAGACAAATAGTTAATTGGATGCACAGAGATGAAGCCAGTGTGTTTTGCAAAAGATAGTAACCTCAATGCTTATGTGTCCTTTAAAAAACTTGATTTCTTCTTTTGTCACTAACAGAGTCATGTACAGCTGGGGTTTTAGTTACAAAGAACATCCTTATCTCACAGTTTTTGCATATTTTTTTCTCTTTCAACTATACTAAACTACATTAAAAGATGAGTTTTTGAGTATGTGTATGTATGCATGCTTGTATATGGGTGATATTGTGTGTAAATGAAGATGTATGTGTGAGAGAGCAAGTGTGAATGTGTGTGAGCTGGGAAAGGTAAGTGTATGCTCACGTTAGATTGAGATATAGTGATCAGTGGGACTAATAAGTGCTTAATGAACTCACAAAACTAATGACAAATTTGTATTTATAGAATATCTTTTTTTTTCTAAGATATTCAATGGGATTTTCTCAATATTATGTAGGAAGTATTTTCCACTGAATGATAAAGTCCATTGCATTCAAAGAATAGCTATTTTATTGAACAAATTATAGTTTACTTATAGCTTAATAATTATTTGAGAATAAAGTGCACTCATAAAGAATCAGTGATAAGAATGAAAAATAGAGGTTCACGAGCTCATCAATCACTAAACCAATTCCTTTAAGGCATAATTCAACAATGTATCAAAAATATTCCATGAAACATCTGGGTTTTCCTAGTGCTTTATACTCAAACAACTCTCTTGAACGTTTAAATCAGAATTACTTTTTTATTATAAACAGTAACATATTACTAATTACTTGTAAGATGAGCTTTAACTTACTCTTTTCCCCAAGGTAATATCTTATTTTCTAAACATTAATTAATGGTTATCTTTTTCAACACTATCATGTATCAAGTTCCCTATATTAAGGTTAATGTAAATCTGCATATGTGCTCTCAAGCTATCCTATTCTTTCTTTCTTTCTTTTTTTTTTCCCCCTACTTTTGCTGCTATACATGGTAGATTAATTGATAAATCCTATGGTATATTTTGGTGTCTGGTTAGACAACATATCCTTTCTTTTGTATTTTTAATTTTTCAGAAATGTTTTAGCTATTTATTTATATTTATTCTCTGTGGCAGACTTATCGTAAGTTGACGCTTGATAACTCACGACCTTATATGAGTGAGAGTGGAAGTTGTGACTTGCTTCTACCAAAAAGAAGATGGCACAGTTCATAGGATATCACTCCTTTGATTACATCATGGTATATAAGATTCCATCTCAGCAGACTGGATTTAAAAACTTTCCATTATTAGCTTTAAAGAAACAATCCATTATGTTGTGAAAGGGCCTGGTAAAGGTCTAGGTGGTAAAGAACCATGATGGCCTCTAGAACTAAGAGTGGCACCTGGCCAATAGTCACCAGGGAAATAGCTGAAGAGAAATTCTGCCTCAAGATGAATGGTCTTGGAAGCTGCTAATTCTTCCCCAGGCAAGCCTCCAGATAATAATGCAACCCAATCAACATTTTGATTTCAGCCTTGTAAGACCTTAAGCAGAGGATCCAGCTAAGCTGTAACTAAGCTATGACCAGATTCTGACCTAAAGATACTCTGATATAATAATTTTGTCTTGTTTTAGGCCATTGTTTGTTGTAATTTGTTACACAGCATGAAAAACTAATACATTCTACAAAATAAATTTTAGTAAAATAAAGTGTTATATAGTTATAATGAAAGGCAAACACTACAATGGCATGTGTGTAAGAAAAAAAAATCTATTTATTAGAGGAAACTTTCAAACAGAAGGTCAGCATGATGAAATATGAAAACCCCTTTGCTTTGGACATCTGTGGAGAGGTATGCCTGAAACTTTATGCAGCTGGAAACACTGTGATTCTGTGCTCTAGCAAAGAACTCTGCCTTCAGCTCTCCATTTTCACGCATATTAAATGTTGGCTATTTAGGGGAGCTGTGAACACTTGGACAACAGTAATGATAGTTATTTGGAAACTTTAGGAAAATGCTAGATCTTGTATTTTCTTCCACTAGGGGTATGGGAAGAAGAATCACTGGTGCTAGAAGTCAGGAGAAAAACCACGTGGGTTAGGTGAAAACAATTCTACTTATCTTCCCATAATAGGGATTGTCATCACAATCCTTTCACCAGGGATATGGATTAACTTTCCTGTTCATATCCAAAAGAGAAAAGAAAGAATGCTCATCCTTCTATTTGTTTACCTATTTCCAAAGACTGGACTTGTTCACGTTCTAGAAATAAGATCTATTATGTCCTTGAGGAAGGAATCAAACTCTCTTTCCCGCTCTCAGCAGTAGACTCTGGTGGCATTCAGGGATTTGTCATTCTATAGGTGATAGCTATCATAAAAAGGGAAGGGCATATTACTGGAAATATTCACAAGCAGAAGGTCATGAGAAGAGACATGCATCTGCCATCCTGCAAGGGCACCTAAGATCTGGATGTAGCTAGCTGCAGGTGCTGTGGTCTGTATTCCAGGAAAGGAACCCTAATCTCTTCTTATTCTCCCATTCTGCGTGGCTCTCATAAGAATGGTCCTGTGCACACGTGGACTAAAAATTATCTAAAATTGAATGTCAGATAAATAGGAGAAGCTTGTATACAAACCACATGAAAGATACAAGGGCTGATGACATCCAGGGAAAGAGACTACTGGAAGACCTTTCAACTGTGAGAAGGAAAACCACAGCCCCAGTTTAGTTTATTGCCTGCAACTCAAAAGAACCTGTAATTCAGTAAACTGCCCTGTTGGTTTTCTGATATTTAAAAAACAGATTTTCATTGAGATTGTATAGAATGGTGTATAAATTAACTGCTTATAAATATTGGATTTACTCCAAAAATTATTAGGCCAGATTATATAAAGAAATACATAAATCCTAGCAACTATTCACATTAGAGTTGATCGTATAGAGAGTTTTTTTGTTTTGTTTGTTTGTTTGTTTGTTTGTTGTTGTTGTTGTTGTTTAAGTTAGAAACAGCCTGATTGGCAATCAGGCTTAAAATTTATAATTTTCTTTCCTGACAATGTTTTCTTCAGGTTATATATCTGAAACCACTTTGTGTTTTCTCTTCATTTTGTCAAAACATATATATGGCATTTCTTACTTAATATGCTTTAGAAGAGTACCTTTCACTTCTGTTTCAGGTGTCTCTAGAATAACTCCAATGGTGCCTTCCTTCATGTGCACATGCACACATGTCTATATTTCTATAAAATGATCCCAAGTTGAACCCTCCTATTTAATTAGAGTCTGATTGGACATTTTCTTTGATGCCATAAAGAATGGAGATGGAAGCTTCAGTTTATTTATATAGTTTTACAAACTATTGGCATCTTTACAATGCACTGTGTCCAGGAACATGAGATGCCTCTCCATTTATTCAGGTTTATGTCCTTCAGCAAAGTTTTATAGCTATCCTCATATAGGTCTTGTACATTTCTTATTAGCTTTCTCTAGATATTGTATGATTTTTGCTGATACTATGACTGGATTCTTTTCATCCATTTGTGTTTAGGATTATTTTTGTTGCATTGGAGAACTCTTGAACTTGTGTTTTATTTGTTTATTTGGCTGGTTGACTTTATGTTAAGCTTCATTTTTGTTATTTATCTTATTGGGTATGGATTTTAACAATTTTATTTCCTTACACTACAATAGTATTAGTAAATAATAATCAATGCCTTTTAAAAAATAAGGGATAAAACTTAGACTAGTTTTCTGGCTCCAGATACAGAGCTCTTTTAATAACAGAAGTCTGTCTCTTAGCAAGAGAAGTTAGATTAAAATTATTTCTTTTTATTAAAATAGTTTCCCATCCAAGGAAAAGCCAGGTTCTGTCCAAGGAAACCTGGTCTTGCTGGAACTATGAAAACAGGGTTTAATACTGCAGCATCACTTAGTCGAGAACTCAGAAAACTCAGATGGTACTCTGAGAGGGAACATACAGTGGATGCTGTGGTTTGACAGTCTGTTACCCACATTAAACAAAGACACTCATTTTCCCATCTATTGCATGAAATTCATAGCTGAATCACTCTCCAGGAAATGGCCTTCACTGAAGAGAAATGGTTTGCTTAAAGTTATGTCCCATCCTAAGGGTAACCTGCATTCCACTGTTGGCCAATGTGGGAACCCTGTAGCCCCAGAGGCTGGGACACCTTACTCAATTTAGGAAAACTCTAAAAGGACATTCCATATCCAAAACTCTTTAAGGAATTGACAGATCTCTGTTGTATCCGCTATGTAGTTCAACTTCTTCCTCTGCTCCATCTTGATTATTTTACTCTCCGATGAATGTATCCTGAGATGTTAAGGATAACTGCTAACTTGCTGAAATGAGATACGTTGGCATGAAAACTCTAATGTAGATATATCTAAATTATTGGACAGTAAGAATCAGAGCAATTTTATGGCTGTCATGAAGAATCTATTTAAGAATAATGAAAAAACCTTGTGTATAACCACTAATGTAGAGATGGAATATTCGCTTGGATACTAAAATATTAATTTAACTTTTGCAAAAATTGAAAGAGGTTGTTCTCTTTGTACTGCCACATTATAGTGTTATTTACTGTTATTTTATTGTTATTTATAGTGTTATTAGAGGTATGCAGACATACCTCTAGTAATTCAGGAACTCTAACATTTTCAAAATATCCTACTGATGATTCAATAAAATAGAGTCATAGTGCTGTGGACTAAACTCTATCCCTCAAACCACAATGCTATGATGGTATTTAGAGATGGAGCCTTTGGGAAATAATTACGTTTCGTTGAGTTCATGAAAGTGGGCCCCTCATGATGAGATTGGTGCCTTTATGAGAAGAGACACCAGAAAGCTTACTGTCTATCTTTTTCTTTACATACACACACTGAAGAAAGGCCATGTCTTTTTGGACTTAGGGATTCTTATGAGCTTGAGAGAAAATCACCAAGATAATGTATATCTTTCTGTGTTTAAGATTTGCTTTGTTGCATAGGAATCAGATATTATGGGTCACCAAAGTTCATAAAAAGTATTTTACCCATAAGGCATCAAATGACATAATAACATAAGACAACATAATAAATATATAACTGCTATTAAAAATCAATAATAATAATAATCCATGCTATTCTTCATGATTAATTTGAATGAAATATCATTATTACTCAAAAAATAAATCTTAAAATGGGATTTTTTTCTTTCTAACTTCCTCACTTCTATCATTTCTTACCACCCAAATCTGCTTCAGGCAGCATGCTATATCAAAAGGTCTAATTACTATGTCACATTGATAGATATTATGCCAATATAAAATGAAATTACAAGAGACAGAGAGAGATGATATTCTCAATAGTTTTTTGAAATATCTTACAATCACTATAGGTTCCCTACTGTGCTTATTATACTATCTCCAATTAGAGGATTTTCTTTTTTTGACAGAATTTATTAGAAGTAGAATATAACCACAACTTAATTAAAATCATTTTACCTCATTTGTCTTTACTTCCTCTCCTCTGCTCAGGCCCAGGACTGTTGGCATTTTGCCTGGCAACAACAACCACAAAAAAACAGTGTAGACAATACTCTTTCCTCATTCTGTCAATCACATTCCAGTAATTAATTAATTTAAGTTGTAAAAATTTTGCAACAGTTTTAGTGCCATTGTCTTTGAAATTATGAAATCAGGAAGCTGTAGTCAATTAAATATTAGAACATTATAAAAGAACCTTATAAACTATGAAGGTGATGATCCCAGTTGCTAGTTTTGATTTCATTTATTAAAAGAACTCTTACTATTCCATATTTAAGGCTAAAATTTAATTATTCACATCTGACATAGGAAATGTGAATGTGGTTGCCTCTTGAAGGTGGGGCACTGGTTGAGAACACCAGGAATTTTCTGGTGTAGAAATGACATATATCTTGTTTTAGATAGTAAGTAGTCAGATATGTAAAAGATCATAGTTTATTAAATTGAACATATTAGATTTGTGCTTTTTATAGATAAATTGTACTTCACTGAGTAAAAGTACACAAAACTAATGATAAAGGTGAACAGAAAGGGAGACATCATGGTGAAATGAAATATGGAGACAACCTATATCTGTTTTCAAACCTAAGGATTGTTTGGTCAAGTTGCAATTACCTTTCTGGACCTTAGTTTTCTTATCATAAAAGGAAATAATAATGCTAAAATTATTGTGCTGCTGTGAGCATTACATGAGAAACATAGTGGAGTGCCAGGCATATAGCAGATTCAGCCACTCACTGTCCATCATTAATTTTATATATACATATAAATAATATCAGTGAGTATAAAGTACATCCCAGAAAAACATACCTTGATTAATAGCAGTTTATACCAGCACTACATTATGAAAACAATAATTTTCTCTTCTATATTTCATTTGGGATTACTGAGATATTTTATTAACTATGTGCTACTGAGTCCCAGTGTTCCCTTCCTCACTTATTCTCTCCTCTATTTTCTGCCTCTGTTCCTCTTACCATTTCTCCTCCTCCAGCTCTTTCTTTTCTCCCCTTTTCCACTAACAGTAATTTAATATTCTAGACTAACATTTATATAAATAAATGTATAGTCACACCTCAGAAATGTTGAGGATTTTGGTGCATACCAATGCAATAAAGTGAGAATAGCAATAAAGCTGGACAATATTTTGCTGATGGAGGGTTTTGACTTCAACTTCAATTTGTAAAAAACATAATATCTGTGAAGCACAATAAAGCAAAGTGCAAAAAAAAAAAACAGGTATGCCTGTATTATATATATATATATATATATTCATTTGTGATCATTGTACTAGAGAAAATGCTGCCAATAATAGAAACAGAATCCAAAGTAAAAAAAAAAAAAATTCTTGCCTGAAGAAAAAAAATTTATTTAAATCAGATGAGCAAATAGCATTCATCCCAAGGCATTTGGTAGATTCCTAGATGACTTTATTAATCTATCAACTCTATCTAAAACAGAGAATGGGGGAGGGAAGTACTTGAAAGCATAGAAAGACATCATTTCTGCTGCTATTTTAAAGGAGGAAAAAGTTGACTTAGCTAATATTAAAAGATAAACAGAGGCATATTAAAATGTTTAAGAGTTTATTTGAGCAAAAATGGTTTAAATCAGCAAGCACTCAATCTAGCAGATAGAAAAAACCTCCAAAAACTGTACAAATGAAAGACTTTTATTGGGAAATGGGAGCAGGAACAAGGAAATTATACTAGGCAAAAAAGCAGTTGGTTATTACAAAATTACTTTTCTTTAGAGGATGATAGGCATCTATTAGTCAGATTTCCAAACTAGTGCTGATCAGGTGATTCCTGATAACTGGACTAAGGTTCCATTTCTGGGAGAGACAAACTGTAAATAATTCTCAGTTTACGTACAAGGCTTAGTATAAGTGACTCTATTTGGAGCTTGTTCTCCTGTTTTTGTTTTTTTTTTTTTTTTAACAGTAATTAAAAATCAGTCATCTTAATTTTGATACCTGCAAAGTGGTTAGAGTATATCCTTTAAAAATCAGTTTGTAATAATCCAGATGAATATAAGGTACTGGGTAGAAAGCCAACTTGGTTTTGTGACAAATCATGCCAAATTTTATCTTTCTATAATTAACTGACCGTGTTGATAAGTAACTGGCCACAGAACTTAACACGCTTATGTGAGTACATATCTGGCTAAATACGCTTATAGAATTGCTATTAGAAAATTGGTGGAATGTGTGTACTAATGGTGATGGGCATATCAACTGATGTCTCAACATGTTTGATTTTCAGCCAATTATTAGCACCAATCAATAACATACAACATTTCAAAAACATGTTTAAAGTATTAAAGATTACAAATAATAGTGGATTAACAATAACTTCAGACTGGCAGTGAAATCAGACAAAAATACTGACCCCTTTTTGATCTTGCAGATTCATGAACAGAAACAGTGGTTGAAAAAACAGACTTTTCTTAAGATGGATGCAAGAGAAGGGCTGCTGTTGGGGATAGGTGGGTTTCTGTTAGAAAGGCAGGCATCCAGTATCCAAGGGACCTAATATGTCATATAAAAGAGTTCTGTTCCAGAGACTATTGGATACTGTTGAGAAGAAGGGGTGATATGGTGATATTGTTCTAAAGTGGGGTAAAACTATCAGGCTTGGATAGAAATGAAAGTACAAGAATAATCTATTGTTTTGCAAATTGGTTATGTCATCAGTTAAGACTTAATTACTTAAGAAATTCTAAATTAGAATTCTAGTCAAGATGAAAGAGTAGGTAATGTGCTTAACTCCTCCCATAACCACCTTAAAATTACAACTAAGTTATAGAACAATCAACTTGGAGAACCATCTGAAGACCAAATGAAAATAATTCTATATCTAAGGCTTATAAAGAAGCCAGGTTGAAGCTGATAAAAGGGGCAGAGATGAAGAACAGGCTGGGCCCACAACTATCTTTGGTAGCGGAGAATTTGGAGGGATATCTCAGCTGCAGAGAACCCCTTGAGGAATGGGGCATCCTAGGCCCACACTAAGCTTCCCAGCCTAGAGCACCAGCACCAGGATAAGGAGCCCCCACAATATCTGGCTGTGAAAATATGTGAGGATTCTGCCTATCTGGGTGAGATGGAAGGCTGCTAAAAACCCAGGTGTCCTTAAAGGTCCCACAAATAGGCTCACTTACTCTTAGGCATTCATCCTGGGCTCTTGAGAAAGGACAGTGGCTCACGAAGAACCTGAGACATACAAGGAGAACTGAATCATGTGGCTTCAGGGCGAGAGCTAGAGGGATAGTGTCATTGTCACAGTGTTGAGCCATCCTCCCACACAGCCAATGGGTGGGCACCATCCTTCCTATATAGAACTCTCTCCAAACACAGCCAAATCTGAATCCATATTAGCCTGGTGAACTCCACTAGCTCTACCTTGGTGAGTCATTGACACTCCGCCCAACTCAACTTGAACACTTCCTGAGGGTCGTGCAGGCAGCCTGCATTGGCCCCATGCCACAGTCTTTCTTGGACAGCTCTTGGGGTCCACAGGCCCCAGGCAGGCCATGGCTCTGTGCTCTGTGCCTTTTGCTAAGTAGTCCCAGGATCAATACTAGTGCAAAATCTGAATCTGCATTAAATTTGTGAACACCACTCTCTTCACCCTAGTGACTTCCTGAGACCCTGCCTCACCCAACACGCATATAGCCTGAAGCTCTAAACAAAAGGGAGGCGAGCAATCTATGGGATACAGAGTTCAAAACAGTGGTTATAAAGATGTTCAAAGAACTTAGTGAAAACTTCGATAAAAAGATAGTAAGCATAAAAAATGACATAGAAACTATAACAAAAATAAAATTCAGAAACTAAGAATATAATAACCAAAATGAAAAATAGACTAGAAGCAATCAGTAGTAGCTTACATTAAGCAGAGGATGAAATCAGGGACATGGAACACAAGGTAGCAGAAAACACTCAACTGGAATAGCAAAAGGAAAAAAATAAATAAAAAATGAGAATACTTTAAGAGACCTCTGGGATAACATCGAGCATACCAACATTCATACACAAGGGTACCAGAAGAAGAAGGGAGAGAGAGAGCAAGGGTTTTAGAACCTAAAGAAAAAATAATAACTGAAAACTTCCCTAATCTGGTTAAGGAAAAAGACATACAAATCTAAAATGCTTAGAAAGTCCCAAGCAAGATGAACTCAAAGAGGCCCACACCAAGTCACATTATAATTAAAAGGCCAAAGGTTAAATACAAAAAGAGAACCTTAAAAGCAGCAAGAGAAAAGCAATTAATTACCTACAAGGGAGCTCCTATAAGACTGTTAGCTGATTTCTCAACTGAAACTTCGCAGGCCAGAAGGGATTGGCACAAAATATTCAAAGTAATGGAAAGCAAGAATCTACCATCAAATTACTCTATCCAGCAAGGCTGTCATTTAAAATTTAAGGTGAGATAAAGAGTTTCCCAGATTAAAAAAAAAAAAAAAAAAAAAAAAAAAAAAAAGCTAAAGGAGTTCATCAAACTACCAAACCATTATTACAAGAAATGTTAAAGGGACTTCAAGAAGAAGGGGGTAGGGAACATAAATATTAGTAACAAAATAACAAAAATTATTTACCTATCAATAATTGCTTTAAATGTAAATGGACTAAATATTCCAACAAAAAGACATAGGGTAGCTGAAAAAGCACTACATGCACTGTCTATAAGGACCCACTTCAGAAAGAGAAACATACTGAAAATAAAGAGATAAAAAACATATTTCATGTAACTGGAAAGTTTTTTTAAAAAATCTGGGATAGTAATACTTATATAAGACAATGTAGACTTGAAAACGAAGGCTATAATGAGACAAAAACATTTCCTAATGATAAAAAGATCAGCCCAACAAGAGAATAAAACCTTTGTAAACACGTACACACCCAACATAGCAGGACCTAATATATAAAGCAAATATTGACAAACATAAAGGGAGAGATCAATGGTAATACAGTAATAGTAGGGGACTTTAACACCACATTAACATCAATGGGCAGATCTTCCAGACAGAAAGTCAACAAGGAAACAGCGGTCTTAAGTGACATATTAAACCATATGGATTTAATTGATGTTTTTAATGTATTTTACCCCAATGCGGCAGAATATTCATTTTCTCAAGTGCTCATAGAATATATTTCAAGATAGACTGTGTATTAAGCTTCAAAACAAGTCCCAATAAATATAAAAGACTAAAATCATATCATACATCTTCTCTGACCACAATGGTAGGAAACTAGAAATAAATTACAAGAAAAAAAATTGAAAAACACAAACACATGAAGGCTAAATAACATAGTAATAAACAATGAATGGATTAACAATGATATTAAGGAATAAATCAAAAGACACCTTGGGACAAATGAAAATAAAAACACAATGACTAAAAATCTATGGGACATAGCGAAAGCAATCCTGAGAGAAAAATTTATAGCAATACAGACTTAACTCAAGAAACAAGAAAATTCTCAAGAAAATAATCTAACCTTAAAAGAAGTAGAAAAATAACAGTCAACAAAACCCAAAGTGAGTAGAAGGAAGGAAATAATAAAGTTCGGAGTGGAAATAAACCAAATAGTCTAAAAAAATTACAGAATATCAACGAAACCAAAAGCTGGATCTTTGAAAAGATAAGTAAAATAAACCTTTCAACAGACTCATCATGAATAGAGAGGACCCAGATAAATAAAATCAGAAATGAAAGAGAAGTGATAACTGACACCACAGAAATACTAAGGATTATTTTAAAAATAATACACACAATTATATACCAACAAATTGGACAATCTGGAAGAAATAGATCAATTCCTAAATCATACAATCTTTCAATACTAAATCAAGAAAAAAAACAGAAAACTCAAACAACCTGATTACTAATAATGAAACTGAATCAGTAATTAAAAAAAAAAAATCCCAACAAACAAAAGTTCTGGACTGAATAGTTTACAGGTGAATTTTACCAAACTGTCAAAGAGGAATTACCACCTATCCTTCTCAAACTATTTCAAAAAAATTGAAGAGGATGGTAGCCTTCCAAGCTAATTTTGTGAGGGCACCATTATTTTGATTCCAAAACCAGAAAAGGCAGCACACACACACACACACACACACACACAAATTATAGGCCAATATTTCTGAAGAACATAGGTGCAAAAATACTCAACAAAAGGTGAGCAAACTGCATTCAGTGAAATATTAAAAAGATCACGTGTTGTGATCAAGTGGAGTTCATTTCTAGTATGCAGGCTGATTCAATAGTCACATATTAATTAATTAATTAATTAACAAAATAAAGGATAAAATCATATAATCATATCTATAGATACAAAAAGTGTTTGACAAAATCTAGCATTATTATTAAATCTCTTAGCAGAGTGGGAGTAGAGGGAACATATCTCAACATAATAAAGGCCATATATGTGACAAATCCACAGCTAACATCAGACTAAATGTTAAAAAGCTAAAAGCGTTTTCCTTAAAATCAGGAACAAGACAAGGATGTTCACTTTTACCAATTTCATTCAACATAGTATTGGAAGTCCTAGCCACAGCAATTGGACAAAAAAAAATCCAAATTGGAAAAGAAGTAAAATTATTATTTGCAGATGATGTGATACTATATATAAAGAACAGTAAAGATTCCACCAAAAAAATATTATAACTGATATACCAATTCAGTGAAGTAGTAGGATATAGAATTAATATTCAGAAATTGGTCACATTTTTATACAATAACAAACTATCAGAAAGAGAAACTATGAAAACAATCCCATTTACAAATGCATAAAAAATACTTAGGAATAAATTTAACTAAGAAGGTAAAGGACCTGTACTCAAAAATGATGACACTGAAGAAAGAAATTGAAAAAGGTAAAATAAATGGAAGCTAATGGAAGAATTAAGATGAATTAACATCATTATTTATAATACTCAAAGCAGTCTATAGAGTCAATACAATCTCTATCAAAAGACCAATGATATTTTTCACAGAACTAGAACAAATAACCTAAAATTTATGTGGAATTACAAAAGACCATAAAATAGCCAAAGTAATCTTGAGAAAGAAGAGCAAAGTTAGAGATATCATGCCACCTGGTATTGAACTATACTACAAGCCTATATGAATCAATATAGAAAGGCACTAGCATAAAAACTGACATATAGATCAATGTAACAGAATAGAGAGGCTGGAAATAAACTCATGACTCTTTGGTCAATTAATCTATGACAAAGGAGGCAAGCATATACAATAGAGTAAAGATAGTCTATTTAAGAAATGGCATTGGGAAAACAGATATAAGCAAAATAAATAAATAAATGAAACTAGACCACCTGTTTACACCACAAACAAAAATAAACTAAAAATGGATTAAAGACTTAAATGTAAGACCTGAAACCATAAAACTCCTAGAAGAAAACATAGATAGCAAATTCTCTGATATTGCTCTTAGTAATATATTTTTTTCTGATCTATCTCCTCAGGCAAGGAAAACAAATGAAAAAATAATCAAATGAGACTACACCAAACTAAAACATTCTGACACATCAAAGAAAATTATCAACAAAAGTAAAGGACAACCTACTGAATAGGAAAAGATAGTCATAGTAGTACATAGATAAGAGGTCAATATCAAAATTTATCAAGACTTCATATTACTCAACACCCAAACAAAAAACAAACTATACAATTAAAAAATGGGCAGTAGATCTAAATAGACATTTCTCCAAAAAAAGGACATACAGATGGCCAATAAACATATGAAAAGATATTCAATGTCACAAATATCAGAGAAATGCAAATTATAGCGATAATGAGATGTCATCTCACACCTGTCAGAATGGCTATTATTAATAAATCAACAAACAATGTTGGTGAGGATGTGGAGAAAACAGAACCCTCGTGCACTGTTGGTGAGACTGCAAATTGGTGCAGACACTATAGAACACAGTTCGGAGGTTTCTCAAAAAATTAAAAATAAAGCTACCTTATGACCCAGACATTCTACTTTAGGGTATTTATCTGAGGAAATCCAAAACTCTAATTCAAAAAGATATATACATCCCCTATGTTCAATTTACAATAGCCAAGATATGGATGCAACCTAAGTTCTCAGCAACAGACAATCAGATAAAGAAGATGTGATACATATATACAATGGAATATTACTCAGACATTAAAAAAAAATGAAATCTTACCATTTGGGACAACATGAATAGACCTAAAGGATATTATGCTAACCAAAATAAGTCAGAGAAAGTCAAATACCATATGATGTCACTTATATGTGGAATCTAAAGAGCATAATAAATGGATAAACAAGTCAGAAACAAACTAAAAAATACAGAGAACAAACCAATGGTGGTCAGATGAGGGGGGTTTGGGGTCTTGATGAAAAAGGTGAAGGGATTAAGAAGTAGAATTTATACTTACAAAATAGTCACAGAGATGTAAAATATATTACAGGGAATGTAGGCAATGATATTGTAATAACTATGTATAGTGCCAGGTGAGTATAAGACTAATCACTTTGTAAATTATATAAATGTCTAAACATTATATTGTATATCTAAAACATATAAAATAATATGGAATGTCAACTGTAATTGAAATATTAAAAAAGTAAACTACTTTTTACTGGAAAAAAATTCTAAATTAAAAATTCTTCTATCATGAGTCGTCTTCCCAAACTTTAACATGTGTGGTCAGAATCACCTTGTGTGTTTAGAGAAGAGATATTACTTTCAATGTTGTTATCTGTTAGTTCTCTAGCACCGCACTCAAATGCAGTAAGCTGTAGCTTCAAGAATAGTGGAAAAAAGGAGAATGGATAACTAAATTGTTGTTTATTCAATTAATAGAACACCAAAGATCAAGCAAAACTAAGGAGATACATCTGCATACAACATAATCTTAGAAAACTGAGTGAATAAAACATAAATGAACCATTTTGTTATAAAATTCATTTTCAAAAACACACAAAAACATAAAAGCTATTCAGAGATTCATATTTATATGCTAAATCTAATAATGGAAAGCAACAAAGTGATTACCTTAATAGTCAAGATATTTACTATGTTTTGGGGAAGGTGGGTGTATAGAGTGATCAGGGGATTATATGAAGGGCCATTTGGTTCTTTCAATATTCCATTCTTAAATTATTTGGTGGTATATTGGTATTCACTGTGTGATAAAAAAAAATATTAAGCATGGAGAAAAAGAATAGTGGAGAGATTTCCACAAGTCAATCACAGTAGTAAGAATGTTGAACATAGTTTTAGTTACTATTGAATATTCTGCCAAGATGAAAAGTCAGTCTAAAATCAACCTAACTTATGAAAATTGGAGCCCAGTGGATATATATGGATTTCCTTAGGTGATGATACATTGACTTCATGTATTTGAATTCCTTTTTTCTCCATAAGATATAGTGGCATATCAATGCTTATATTTAAGACGTAATATGGAAAAGCGTTAGTGGTATTTATATGCCTATGTCAGTTGTATCTGTTATCCATAATGCTGTCTAGGCCAAACCTATGACGAACCAAAACCACGACAAACTCTTTATAATATCCATCCATCAGGGAATATCTCATATAGATATATGTTTACACTTACTGTGATTCTTCATGTAGATTTCTAGGATCCAAAATGCTTCTGAAATTATGTGCTGAATTACAGGTGAAGGAACAGCTGCCGCCAAAGGAAAAAAAAATAATAGGCTTAGACATTTATAGAACAGAAGCTGGCAGAAACTTTTTGAAGGTTTGAAAATGTCCAGTAGACTTTTTAATTAAAAAATTGTGCTTGCCTTTGCACTTCTATGTTCCAAAATTAACTAATACAGTTAAGAATTGAAATAGTGTAATTCACTCTTGCCAAGATTTACAACCAGTTTTGAGACCCAAGAGGCTCAAATATTTGACAAGCAGCATACTAAACTTTGAACACTGATGTCAGCTTTCAGGATTTAGTTACTGGTAACTGTGGATCTAAGGAATTGTCGTATGTAGATATAGTTTATCTGATATAATCTAAGTGTAAGGAAGCTATCAGTAGAGGAAATAAAAATAATTTTGCATTCTGATCAGACACAGACATCAGCATAGACATCAACTGCAGGTCCTGCATTTCAAGAATCACAGCTTGGGTGTGGGAACATGACTCTATGGAATTAAGAGAAAACAAACCTCTGAAGTCATATCAAGAAACACGTTATGCAGATTGTGTTCTAGAGCGCCATTCATATCCTTATTTGATTATCTAGACCAAACCATAACTGTGCTTAATTGCAACCCCAGAAACGAGCATGGGACATAGCATTTGTCCTCTAGTATTTAAAATAATCCTTTATTATGCTGCCTTTTATTTGATAAAGCAGAGATCCAAATCATTTCAGGTTGTCTTCAGATTCTATTAACCAGTTTCCACACTGCCTCTGAAATAGACATTGATATTTATTGGTTTAATTGATTTAAAGAATAAGTAATATACACCTGAATGTATCATTTATAAAGAAGCTCAAAGTATTCTTTCTGGCAGATGGTAATGAGTTAGACATTTTCTCTTTCTCCAATTACCCTAGTTTCTTCTTTTTAAAAAAATTCCAATTACTACATGAACTTTAAAAAATATTCTTCAGGTACAACGATATGCACTCTCACTAGGCAACTCCACACTTAAAATATAATTTTATATTGTATTATTTTAATAGAAGTTTCAAATGGATACATACTTGATTTCAGTTGTTTTTGTTCACTTAGATCTTTCTATTGAGAATATGCTTGATATGTTGTTCCCAAGGTAATTTTATTTTGGTCCTTTGTATTATGTAGATTTTTAATACTACACTATAACTGTGTTTCTATGCTATAAAACTCTAGTGGTTTTGTATTATGTGTGTCCTGGATTCAACATATTTAGCTATATCTCAAGGGCAAAAATGATGTATGATGATGTTCTTCAAGAATATAAAAATGCATTACAGTACTTAGCTATATTAATAAGGTATTATTATAAGCAGTAACACTATGCTTCTCCAGGATTTTGAAAAAATGCAAACTGCATCCTTGTATATAAATAAAATATTGTTTCAGTATACTATTAAACTTTCCACATATTTACTTTTAAGAGTAAATTTTTGTTACATAGGAAATAGACATTTTTTTTTCCTTTACTGTGGTACTGATCCTTTAATTCATATATATTTTTCCCAGTTGCTGTTATCCATTTATAAGACAGTAGCTTTTCTTAAGTGGCCAACTTTAACAACTTTTCATTGTTCCTCTGATTTTCTTTTTACTCACTCTTTAATTCATTTAATTAACCCAATTATTGAGAACCTATTATGTGCCAAACAATGTGATAAACGCTAGGAGTAAAATAGGTAGCATGCATCTTTGCCCTCAAGAAAGGTATAGTTAATAATGATGGTAATGGTTTTGGGGAGGTGGGTGACATTAAAAAGCCAATCATAAATTTTAAGATCATAAGATTTGTGACAGAAATGTACAATTTATTTGCCATGAAAGCTCATAACAGAAGAACTTGATTTAGTCTGAAATATAAGGGAAAAATTCCTTAAAGAAATTACATTTGAACTGAGATCTGATGGTTGAAGCAGAATTATTTAGATGAAAAGAGGGGAACACAAACATATTCCATAGAGGTGCAAGTCTATGTAAAGCCCCTGAGTCAACAGGCAGTGCCCATTTGAAAGAACTAACATGAAGTGAGACAAGGAGCAAAGAGTGTTCGAGATGAGATTGGAAAGAAGAATGGCGGCCAGATTATGCCAAGTGTTGTTCTTATTAATACATTGATCTTTACTATGTTAGCCACATGACTGACTTATTGAAGGGATTTAGGTAAGGGGTGCAATGATCAAAATAATATTACTGGGACATGGTCAATGAAGTGGCCCAAGTTAAGAGGTAATAGTAGCATAAACCAGAAAGTGAAGAAAATGATATGAATATTAATAATATAATATTGAGAAAACATAAATATGAATAAATATAAATAAAAGTACTGGATTCAAGTATATTTAAGAGAAATAGCAACACAATTCAGAGATAGATTGCATGTATGAGTGATAAAAATGTGTGCATCTGGTAGGACCCTCATGTTTTCTAGCTTGTATCATTGGGAGGAATATACAGCTGAGAATCAATGGGAGATAATCTAATTTGAGGGACAAGATAATCAGTTTGAATTTTTATGTTCAATTTAAGTTGCCTCCATATCATTTAAGTAGTACTGCTAAGTAAACAGTTGGATGCATATAGATCTGGAGCTTAGAGGTAAGGTAAGAGATTCCGGTATAATATAAAGTGTCAAAGAAAAACAAATTAGGACTTAGAACAAAGTTTTTTACTATCTTTTTTTATGTCCTAAGCAGGGTGGTGATAAGTAAGCAGTAAGAGAAAATTGGGTAGATGAAAGGGAGTAAGCACACTGCAAGCCCAGTGTGGCTTTACAGAAAATGCGTCTAATTGTGTGGTCTCTGCATATTCTGTAGATGAAGTCAACCGTATCTTCCAAAGGTTAATAGTATTATCAGCTGTGTTGAATCAACTGTTTAATCTTTTGAGAATTTGATTTCAATTATTTAGTTTACATTTCTATAAATTCTATTTTTTCAAACCTACCCATTACTTTTTAATATTTTATTAGTTTCAAGTATACAGTACATCAGTTAGACATTTATATAGTTTATAAAATGATCCCCCTACTTGCTCCTTCTCTCCTCTGGTTTTCCTCCTAGCCAATATAGCAATGCTAATTGCATTCCCTACCCAATTATTTTTAACGGTGCTTGTTTTATCTTATTTAAAAAATTTTATTTCTTAAATATTTCTACATAATTTTCATGTGTATTGTATCTAAATATTTTCCAAAATTTGATATAATACCTATGAATGCAACACATATTTTTAGCTATTAATCTGATTTTCTAATACTGAAACTGCTTTGTGATATTTTTTTCTTTGTTTTCCAATTTTTTTAAAACTCAAATTTAGTTGAACTTGTAGAAAAACCATGGGTCTAAATTGTGAATGCTTTTCTTCAAAGACAATTTGTATTTGTTCCCGCTTGGATACTGAGTTTATTATTGAGGCCCTTAGGAATTTCTATTTAACATAAGAGTACCTGGTTTAGACTTCCTACCATGTAGTGGGGCCATAGTCACACAATTGCCACACTTACATAGCCATTAAACATTCAAGTTGCTTCACCACTCATTGCTGGTTTCAGTTAATTGTCCTTTTACCCTTTTTTTTTTTTAACTTTTGACTCTTAGCAGATCTTCACTTTTTTATAATCCCCAAATATGTATGTTGTAGTTCTTCATACTTACTAATTGTACTTCAGTGCCATTCTACTAGAAGTGGAAGACTCCTTCATGCCATATTTTGAATGAAACTGATACTCCTTACTATGGTATATCATTTATGGAAATGACTGTAAGTAACAAAAATGAGTTGAAAATCCTATGAGAATGAGTCTAATTTTCTGAACTTTGTTCAAGTGCTCATCTTTGATGTATTACTGTGATGAAATGTCTCCTGGGGTCCTCAGCATTCACTAATAGACTGGATTTTCAATTCCAAGTTTTCGCACAGAAAATGAAGGTGGTATTAAAGAGTAGAAATAGAATCTGGGTAGCCAAAATGGACAAATGTCCACTATATATGCCATGTGTTAACTGATTCATAATTTTCCAGTTTCATTTTGCTCTTCTCTCACCTAAATCATGAAACATGGGTCAATTATGTGTCCAATTTCACAAGATTGAATCCAGGTTTGTGAGACTACAATATTCATACTCAGCACTAAACTAACTCTCCCCACTCCTACAAATGTGAGAATTCCTTGGTGAGAAATGGAGGTCCAAGTAGCACTGATGTTAACAGAGGTGAATGAATAAAAAAGCTATAAGCAGAATCAAATTCATGAGCTTACAACCTGTGCAATTGCATAGGGATCCATGCTCAAAAAAGCCTGTGTTTGGTTTACTGTTCTGATATTACCATCTCAACATTATTAATAGATTTGTCATTGAACTGAGTTTTACAAATGATATCCAATGGCCAATGGAGCATAACCGTAAGAGATATATATGAACAATATGTGTGCTCCTACCATTCCTTGCTGATCCTTTCCTAAGTAGCATTTGTGATGTTTCTTGAGTATAGAATTCCAGTGGATCACAATACATGGAAGTTTAGTGAGACTCAAAGCAAGGACAAAGGGTACCATTCCCAGGACTGTATGAGTGTGAAGACAGTCTGATAGATATGCTTTCCAATTGAACCAGAACTTGTTTTGAGGCAATGGAATTCTAAGAAATGTGAAGCCCAAGAACTCTATAATATCCTTTTTTTACTCATGTTACTCACTTATTTCATCCAACCACTTATGCTGAAAATAATGACATAGAATGGAAAAAATAGGGTAACTTATGGATCCATTTCTTTTCTCAGTAAGCTAAAGGTAGAAGGTATTGTAAAATGTGTGTATATTGAGAAGTGAAATGAAAACAGTTATTTTACTTCTGTATTGCTTAAGAAAAAGTACATATGCATATTTGAGCTATGGAATAAAAATTGTGTAATTTTGGTGATTCCACCTAGATCTTATATTTGCATTTCAAATTGGCACTGTATAATAGAAAATAAACAATAAGTATGTTAACAATTTAAAAGTATTTGTTTTCTTTATTTAGACTAATAAAAAACACCATGAAAAGTTGAGGATTGAACCTCAAAAAAAAAAAAAAAGAAGAAAAGCAGTGTATTTTAGAATCTTTAATAACTTTTTTTTTTTTTTAGCAAGAGGACTTGCGATTTCATTTTGCATTAGATTTCGCAAATTATGTAAACAATCCTCACCACAAGATTTGTAGCCACAATCTCCGTTTCCATGTAACCAAAGATTTCTTACCTAACTACAGTGAAGGTTAATTTAGCCTCAATGGCGAGAAAAGTGACCCCCTTAGTCATCCTGGTCTTTTAGTATGGAGAGGTCATATTCTGTCTACAAATCATTGTTTAATTTGAAATGCAGCTTCCACTAATTCTTGGGGTCAAAAATTTAAGTTGTTTCTCATTCTTCTGAGGCTCCACTACTAATTTCAGGCCACATTTGTAGCCTGGGGAGTTCTGTTGATATATCCCCCACCATTTCACAAGAAATAGGGTGAAGCAGGGAGTGAAGAGACCTAATCTTTCTTTTCTATGTTTAAGATTCTCTCTTCACTTGTTTTTGTAAAGAGTTCCTTTATGAGTTTAATGTGCCACTCCTTTGCTCCTAATTTCTCTCAATGATCTTGCTTTAAGAGAAAAAATATAATTGCAGACTCATCTTCTTCAGTATACTTTCTGGTAGGCTACTTATTTTTGACTTTCTTCAACAAAGTAATTACATCCTCTTAAATAAAGTTCATTTTCCTGGAAACATTATTCACTACCTTGGAACTTTTTGAACTACTTCAGCAATTTTAGTGTCATTTATCATTCCATCCTGAAATTTATAGTGGGTAGGGTAATGGTAGCATTCAATTAATAGCATAAAAAAAAAAGTGTAGCAAAGTACAAAGCATTACTAGAAAGTAATGGGTTGAACCCATAGTTAATATATAAAAGTTTGCCTTATTACTTTGCATTAGAATAACTTGCTGGGAAATTTAATACAGAATCTTCATTTGAGTATGTTAAGTATATATGGGTAATTTAGGCAAATTTAAGCAATATTGAATGCTTTTTTCATCAAAACAGAGAGGTATATGAGAAAATTAATATTTATCGCAGGTTAATCCCTCGCCTTTTTCTAAAGCTTTCATCAATGTAAGAATTTTGTGGTTATGCATAATTTTATTCTGCTGTTACTTTGGGGATGTGATATCTTCCAAAGACTAACTGCTATTTCCCATGTTCAAAATTAATTAAGTTGTATCCAAACAGGAAGTTTTATTAGAGAAATCTCATAAGTATGTATCATAGAAGGACTCAATAGCAACAATAATTGGAGAGTTAGTATAATGAAGAGTATAAAACTACACACCTAAGGAAGCACAAATTAACAAAGAAGTGACAAAAACAGATATTTCTTTTCTTTTTTTTTACACCTATAGACCCTGGTCTTCCTAGGTGGTCTCCCATTCAAGTTCTAAACAGGTTCGACCCTGCTTAGCTTCCAAGATCAGATGAGATCAGGCTTGTTCAGGGTGGCATGGCCATAGACAAAAACAAAAAACAAACAAAAACAAAAAACAAAAACAAAAAAAAACAAAACAAACCCCAGATATTTCAGACTAAACTTAGTCTATAACAATTCTTTAATATCAGAAACTTATGAAGGGAAATTGTATTTAAACATTGCAAGTTGTATTGTTTCACTCAATAATCATGTCATTGCTGTGGAGTTTCTAAGAACTGTATCTAATACTTAAGTCTTCCCAAGCACTCTAAAATGTTTATTCTACTTACTTTCCTGCTTAGAAGTAGAAGGTCAGTAAAAAAATTTAAAAAGTCAGGGTATTGGGCCAAACATGAATCTGAATCTCTACAATGCCATTTTTAGCCATAGCTAACTAACATTTGTATGTCTTAGGAAGGAAATGAGTCCAAAATGATACTTCAAAAGGGAACATTTAGAGAGTTATCTTATAAAATAATTTGCCAACAATATCGTTGTCTAGTGATATATTAAGATTAGCGAATAATTGACAATTGACAGGGTACTCAACTTCTATGACTTGAATATGGAAATAATTATACCGCTTTGCAGGGTGATTGTGAAGATTACATTGTTTAATGACATTATGAACACAATACCCATTACGTAATAGTTTGAACATCTGATTTGTATTTTCATATCATCCCAATCCATTTCCCTTAAACCATAAGCTCTCTATTTTTCTCATATTGGTAACCTAACTATGATTTCTCTGATTTACATATTTTTTAGTTTTTTGTTACAAACTATACTTATTATAATGCTAATATATTGGTATCCTACCTGAAAATGCTTGGCTTTTAATAGCTATTTGTGTGAATTAAGTCAGGTCATGTGTATCTTGCTCTCTGTACAAGCACACAACTTAGAAGCATTTACCAAAGAAGTAAATAAATAACACATTGATTATGAGGAATGCTTAAAGTGATTCTTATGAATTTTTTTTTGTCTACATAACACCAAGCAAAGAAAATAAGCAGATTTTTATTACATAGCTGAGGATAAAGAAAGAGAAGCAAATATTTAACAATTGATCTTCAATAGAAATAATTCTCCAGGAAGTCATGGAGTTATAGATTCATTAATCCCCAATACAATGAAGCTATATAAGATGTATACAAATAGATACACATCTGAGAGGTAAGTGATATAAAAGAAATATGGGGAAAGGAAAAATAAAAAGAAAAGTATGGAGATGACAGGAAATAAAAAAATAAAAGTCATTGTAGAAATTGAATATATTTTTCCAGGCTATCACGTGGTACTTCACATTGTAGCATCTGAAAATCACATCTTCCTATCTATTTGCCTGTCTATATACCAAACTGTATTTACACAAACCCTGGATAATAAGAGCAACAAAATATTGTTGAAGTCAGTCATTTGGGAATTGTTATTTTCTAATAATGGTAAAACTCGAAAAAAAATGTGTTAGGCTTGAAAGTAGTTTTGAAAATATTATTTGCTATTTAGCATATCCCTGTGTTCAAATTGTTAATAAAGCTTACAATGCGGTTTTTTAATGAAGAGTGTTAGAGAATGAAGGGTAAGAAATGAAAACAAGAAGTCATTTATAAAAAGCGCTTTCTTGAAAGAGTTGTCATTCTTTAGTTTCCTAGTTAAGGTGATAGGATTAGGACTTACCTCTGATGAAAGAGCTTCTTTGAATTTGTTATATAAGTACAGCCTTTCCTTTTCAAACCCTTTCTGATTTTGACCTTAGTCTGAGCCAGCAATTTGGATCAGCTCATTTAAAACGGGATTGGTTTACACTTCCTTGTTTTAATCAGCCTTAGAGTGGAATGGGAATGGAATGTATAATCATTTGATGGTGCCAGTGTTTCCCAGTCTGTCTCACCAGCTTGAGTCCATCTAAGAAATGATTTTGAAGTAAAAAGGTTACTCCATTTACTAAGCAAACAGAGGGAGGTAAGTAGTTTTTTGCCAGAAATATAGAAGTACTTTCTCATAAGGGTTCACATATTGGAGGGAATCACTGACTGAACTCTCCACAGCAATGTTCCAGGATTCATTTTTAATAAAAGTGTTTATTTCAGTATATAAGCTCCACATTTGTGCAAAATGCAGAAACCAGCACAGGAGGTTAAAAAAGCTGTTCTGCTGTAATAGTGTAATTTGTTTCTTGGCCATTAAATGAGAATGCTGGGATTTTAATTCCACTATTTGGTTTCCAGCATCTACTATAATTAATTTTCTCTTATTTTGTTGCTATAGAATCAAATGGAAACTAATGATGTGGAACCCAACGTTGTCAAGGCGGTGATGAGCTTCATCTACGAGGTGGGGAAGCTCCTCCATCTGACAAGATGGCAGATGACTTGAGTGGTTTCTAACAATGCCGGGGTCCTGTGCCTTGTGGCGATGTTCTGCTCGAATTAGACCACCTAGGGATTGCCGTTCCAAACTAAAGCTGTTTTAAATCTTTCACTTGCTTGCTTTTGTATTCCTTTGTCAGCTTCATAACATATTAACTTATATGCCCTTTTTTCATCTGACTTTTTAAGAACTATAAAGTGTGGGGCATTCTAATAAATGTTTCAGTGTTCCCTGATGCCATCGCAGTAACACATAACAAACTGCTTTTAAAATTACTATAAAATGAATGTTATAGATGCATGCTAATTGATGAAAGAAGGTTAGATATTAGAAACACTTTTTAAAATGAATCTAAGATATTTAACAATAGGTTATTTAATTTCTTGGAAGATAGAGAAAGCATTATCCAAGATATTTCTGTTGGCTCATTATTAATAGCAAAGAATTTCTTGGTTAGGTAGAAGTGAGAACAATTCAGAATGTGACTATATCATTTTAGAGCTTGTGAAAAATGAAAGAGGGGAATTTTAGGCACTGAATTTTGGTGAACTCAGATACTTTCCCAAAGCTCCATATAATGGATAGTCAAGACAATATTAAATTTAAACTTATAAAGAAAAAAGTGGTACAATAAGAAGGGGATGTTGATATACATACCAAGAAAACTCTCCTGTGAGCTTAGAAAATCTTGAGGTATAACAATTCTTTTAGAATACCATCAGAAATAATAATGGGATTTTAGAGAAGCCAATTCTGTAGAAGTTATATTTGAACTAAAATATGAAGAATGAGTAACATGCGTGGAATGATGGAAGGGAAGGAAGAGAAGTGCTTTAGGGGGAAAGAGAAAAAGAGAACAAGAACATAGTGTTTTGGAAGAACCTATGTGTATGATCAGAGAGAAAGAAAAGTAAGGGTATTATAATGATGGAGTGATAAACTGTGGCAAATATTATTCAAATATTAAGTAAATTGAAAGCAGGATTTTAGTAATACTGCAATCAATGAAAATGTTAAGGCATTATGAGAAGTGTTGAGTACATAATTAAGATTAGAATCGTCTGAGTAACAAAGGAAAGATAATGAAATTTAAAACGTAGCTGAACACAACCAATTGACTATGGAGTTTGCCTGTTTTATTGAGAGACCAGAACACGTTTACCTAATAGGGAAAGACCAGTAGAAAGGGGAAATTATAAACCAGAGAGAGTGGTTGATGGCACTGAGTTTTGGAAAAGTGAAAAGAAATATCATTTAGGGCTTAGATAAACAGGTTATTTACAGACAGATGAAGAAACCTGGTCTTTATTTTTAATATAAAAATAAAGGAGAATAAATTGGTGATAGATATAAATAGGTCTGCCTACTTTGTTCTTTTCTCTGGTAAATTATTATTAGTATCATTATTATTTTTTAAGTATGAGTAAGGAGAATCAGCTAAAATGATGTAGTTGACTCAGACAGGGCCTTGAATTTAGAAAAAAGAGTAGAAATATTTAAAATACTTTTGATGGAGAGGCTGGGGGAACAATCTGAATACAGATAAACACAGGTAACAGGAAAATATTAAATTTGGTGTTACAGATTGGATTGCCTGCTCCTCAAAAAGATTTGGGTAGTCCTTATGCTCTGTATCTCAGAATATGACTTCATTTGGAGATAGGGTCTTTACAAAGGTAGTCACATTAAAATGAGACTTTTAGGGCAGGCTCTGGTCTGTTTGGTGTCCCTGTAAAAAGGGAAAATTTGGACAAAGAGACAGAATCATGCAGAAAGAAAATGATACAAGAAGACTCTAGGAGAAGATGGCCATCTACAAACCAAGTAGAGAAGCCTGTAATTGATCGTGACTTCATAGCCCTGAGAAGGAACTAATTGTGGACACCATGAATTTGCATTTCTAGACTTCAAAACTGTGAGATGGTAAATTTCTTTTGTGTAAACCACCCAGTTTTTAGCACTTTGTTAAGGCAATCCTAACAAACTAATACAATTGGTGTGTGTAAATTTATTATCACCAATAGCCCATTGTTGAGATTTTTTTCACAGAGTACTGGGCAGTGCACAGTTTGAATTGCTCCAGGGTGTGGGTTTTGCTAATACATTGCAGCAAATTGACAAAAGAACAAGAACATTGAGACTATTATTAGCATGGAATCACCAGTGTTGTATATCATGGGCCTAAACTGAAAAGGAAGAAAATAAAGTTAAGAGTGCTTGAAATATATGAAGACATTAAGGGCTGAGGTCAAAAGAACCATTGTACAAAGAGAGATTATGATTATAAGTCATAGCCAAGTGTGAATATAAAAATCAGAGCAAGTCTATGGCCATGCCACCCTGAACAAGCCTGATCCCGTCTGATCTAGGAAGCTATGCAGGGTCAGGCCTGGTTAGTACTTGGATGGGAGACCACCTAGGAAGCAGGTGCTGTAGGAGTAAAAAATAAAAAATAAGGGGTTGTAAGCTGACAACGTCCTTGCAATCTGTGAGGTCAACCAAGGGTTGCCTTGCCTAAACAAATTAAAAATAAATAAAAATAAAATAAAATAAAATAAATAAAAATCAGAGCAAAATATACAGAACATTGTCTGAAGATCAAAGCACATATAAAGAAAGGAAAACATGGGAAAACTCTTCATATCCAATTCAAAATTCACTTCCCCTTCAAAGCCTTCCTGATCCTCCTAGCAAAGTTAGTCATGCCCTCCAATATATGTCCTCAAATTTTATTCATCCTTTTTTCACTGAATTTATCAACTTGCACTATATTATTCAAGAAATGTTCCGTGATGTCAGTCAAGCATGAAGATCTTCTCCTCTACAACATTTAGTCTCTAGTATTTACATTATTGAATGAATTAGTGACATTGTTTAAAAATTTTTGAAAAGTGATATTTGGAACACAAACAAACAAAAAAGAAAATGATAATTGAAAGATCAAATCTGCTATTCAGAGCTCATGCTGTAAGGTTAACCGATAATAGAAAGTAGAATTACTGAACTTCTATTTTGCTTCTGTCTTTTCTGTCTAGAGAACTCAGCATAAGGTTTGGCACATTATAATCATTCGAAATGCTATTAGTTTTTTGTTAACTTATGTATCATTTTCAATTTAAAGAGACTGTATCCCTAGTCTCTTTGGTAGATAGATGATAGATACAGATAGATAGATAGATAGATAGATAGATAGATAGATAGATAGAGATATTTGTCAGTGATTTGGCAGAAGATGTTAATGACTTGTTGACAAATTTAGGAAGAACATGAAATTATTTCTAAAAATCGAGTGATATAAGGGGACCAAATGTTTTGTAAGTAGGAAGAATAACAGAAACCTTTCAAGGTAAAATATATAATTATAGAAGACAATTATTGATTTAAGGCCACAAAATATACTGCATATGAACATAGGGACTTGGTGGACTAGCCTGCCTTACCAAGATTAATGAGATCCAATATTTCACTAATTTAGCCATTTAAGTGTAACTTTAATTTATTAATATAAAACACTAAGGAGTGTTTTCCCATGATTCAGTTGTGTCATTTTCATATCATTACTTCAGCCAGTGAATGTATAAATGTGCAACCATCCAATGCTCACTTGAAAACCATTCCTTTGTGAATAGAAGTAAATGGCCAAGTCCTGTTGGGAAGGCAGTTGAGCCAAAGAGGGAGTAAAGTGCTTGATTAAGCAGGCTAAATGGCAAGCATCTAAAAGTTCTTTGATTAAGCAATCTAAATATTTATTATTAAAATATGTATGGAAATATATTTGTCAAAACAAATATACCTATTTTCATAATAAATACATATTAATTTCATATTACATTATGATTAGATTATGAAATATTTTTATTACATTATAGTTTATAAAATTTAAGAAATTATATATTACAAATATTTATATAAAAGTAAATTCTAATCATTAATATTTAAAGATTATATTGGCATATTAATATAGTAATGTTATTTAATATATGCTCATATTATACTTTGTCATATGGTATTATAAATTATGTTATTGCATATTATTCTGTATTCTATTAAGTAGTGATATATTACAATAAAATATATAAACTATATGTTTAGTGATATAATTTAATTTGTATTACTCATTTGTGAACATAGTTAATATACTACCAGTTGTCTAATAAATTATGTATTTATATATTTTATATAATTATATATTAATAATTCTGTATATGATATATAAATTATATAAATTATCTATACAATTTATTTACAATAATTAGGTACATGTCAACAAAAATAAGTCTTATACTCTTTTTATATCCAAAAATCATCTGTACTTTTTTCCAAAAATATTTATAGTACATTTAGAAAATGTCATTATAACTGAGTCAGCAAAACATAAGGTTTACACTTTTATAACAAAAACATTACAGAAATTATTCAGAATGATACTAATCATTTCAGATCTGTAACAAAAATTGCATGTTAGAAGAGTAGATAAGCTGTTAATAGTGTGTCAGAATAACTCATTAAATGTCCTATTTAAACATGATTATTTCTAGAAACAACAAAAATGGCCAGATAACTATTGCCCTGGGAAGGCTTTCAGATCATTTCACTTCACTTCACTCTACTTTGCCTAACTTTTAATATCTAGATTATTATTTTTTCACCTGTAGAGAAGTGTCAGTAAACTGAAGTGAGAAAAAAAGTAATAAAAGTACTGTAAATCATTGTGAATTATAATGGGATATGTGTGTGCATCTATGTTTTAACTTTTATGTTTATATTCATTCACATAAACACACATACATGCAATTTATGCATTTATGTAAAGCTAATGCATTTTTTAAAAAGCAGAAATAATAATTCAGAAAACTAAATACTCTTCTTTGTATGATATTTTAACATTTATTAAAATTTAGTGAGTTTTTAAGCTATACTATGTGTTAATGGATATGCATAATAATTGGTATAGTGAAAATGTCTGAAAAACATGCATAGTTGTAATAATAGAGGCAACTGTTACCATGAAAAGAAAACAGGATAAGTAATAATTTTGGCATCTTCAAATCCCATCCTCATTTTTAAGTGACTTACAAAAACAAAGATTTTCATTTATTCAAAAAATTTATAAGAGGTTTCCTTGGAGGAGTGGGGGTTCCAGCCCTACTCCAAGCTTCCTGTCCCAGGGTCTAGTGCTAGGAAAAGAAATCCCACAACTTCTGGCTGTGAAAACTAGCAGAGATTGTGGCTAAGTGATTTAAAGGGCTCTGGAGTTCCAGGAGATTCTCTTATGTGGCTCCTGTATGGACTTACTTATTGATGGACTCAAAACTCATTTGCTCTGAGCTCCAGCACTGAGGAAGCAGCACAAAAGGCACCAGGGGACTCTGGGGGAGGAAGGGACTGAATTATCTGGATTCAGGGCAAGGGCTAGAGGGGCAGCTTTCTCCCAGACAGAAGTGCTGGCAGAAGACATTATTTCTTTGTTGAAACCTCTCCCACCAGCCTGCAGACTCAGCTAGCTGCCATATCTGAGCCTCCATCAACCTTGTTAACACTGTCAGCCTGCCCTGGTGGTTCTCTGAGACCCAACCTGCAGGCCCACCCAAGCTACTTCTACTTTCTTTTCCATACAAAAATGGCTTGTCTTGGCTCTTGCTACTGACTTTCCTAAAATCTCTCAAAGGTCCACAAAACCAAAACAAATAGCATCTGGCCTTGACATGCCCCATACCTGTTGTTGAGCAGCCTCAAGCCTAACAATAGCAGCACTGGCCTTGGTTTGTGGCTTAGCCTCTTGAGGCACCTGCAAGCCCAGCTTAGCCATCTACAGATCGCTTTGTGGCTCATACCAGGTGACCCCAAACAGGGCAGAGGCTACAGCTGAACTTGGCCTGTAACACAGCCCTTCCCAGGAGGTTTCAGGGCCAGCGCACCAAGTGTCCAGCTTTGTACAAAGCTGGAACAGCATCTAGATGCCTCTGAGGATGACACATGCAAAAGGCACACTGGACAGGCATCAGAGCCCCACTAAAGCAATTCTATTCCGTAGGGGCAGCTTGTGCACAAAGCTCTTATACTGTAGTCACTGGTCAGTATTCATAAACAATCAGTATGAGGGTTAGTCCCTCCCACTGACATGCAAACAACATACAGGGCTCAACTACAACAGAAGGGCACACACAGCCCACACAAAGGACACACCTGGAGCACCCAGCTCAGGTGACCAGAGAAACTGCACCACTGGGTCCTGCAGGACACTTACTACATAAGGCCATTCTACTATAACTGGAGACATAGCAGTCCTACCTAATACGTAGAAATAAAGACAGAGAGGCAGCCAAAATGGGAAGATAAAGAAATATGTCCCAGATGAAAGAACAGAACAAAGCTCCAGAAAAAGAACTAAAGAAAATGGAGACAAGCAAACTACCAGATGCAGAGTTCAAAACACTGGTTATAAAGATGCTCAATGATCTCAATCAGAACTTTAACAAAGAGATAGGAAACATAACAATAGAGAGAGAAACAAAAAAGAATCAGTCACAAATGAATAATATAATAACTGAAACAAAAAATACATTAGAGGTTTCCCCAGAGATTAGATGAAGTATAGTTTCAAATAAGTGATTTAGAATATAAGGTAGCAGAAAACATCAATCAGAAAAGAAAAAAAAAAGTCTAAAAAAATGAGGACAGTTAAGGGGCCTCTGGAATAATTTTGAGCATATAACATTTGCATCATTGTGGTATCGTAAGGAGAAGAGAGAGCAAGGAACTGAAAACTTATTTGAAGAAATAACGATGGAAGATTTCTCTAACCTGGCAAGAGAAATAGACATACAAGCCCAGGAAGCTCAGAGAGTCCCAAATAAGAAGAACCCAAGAGGCTCACACCAAAAGATTTTATAATTAAAATGCTGAAGGTTAAAGACAAAAAGGGAATTTTAAGAGCAGCAAGACTAAAGCAGTTAGTAACATACAAGGGAGCTTCCCTAATATTGTTAGCTGATTTCTTAACAGAAACTGCAGGCCAGAAAGAATTGGCAAGAAAAATTTAAAGTGCTGAAAAGTAAAGACCTACTCTTGATTGTAGGTCAAGACTACTCTACCCAGCAAAGCTATCATTTAGAATCAAAGGACAGATAAAGAGCTTCCCAGACAAGAAAAAACTAAAGAAGTTCTTCAACACAAAACCAGAATTAAGAGGAATGTTAGAGGGATTTCTTTAAGGAGAAGAAAAAAAGAAAGATAAAAAAAAATGTGAATAATAAAATGACAAGAACTACATATCTATCAACAGTTACTTTAAATGTATATTAAATGCTCCAATTAAAAGACAAGACCCTGGGTATTTATCCAAAGAAACCAAAAACACTACTTCAAAGGGAGATGCACATCTATATGTTCATTGCAGCATTATTTGCAATGACCAAGATGTGGAAGCGAACTGACTGTCCCTCTACTGATGATGGGTAAAGAAGTGGTGATGCATATATACAATGGAACATTACTCAGTCATAAATACAATTCATAATTAAATCTTACCATCTGCAACAACCTGGAGAGACCTAGTGGGTACTGTGCTGAGTGAAATAAGTCAGACAGAGAAGGAAAAATACCATATGGTTTCACTAACATGTGGACTCTAAAGAAGAAAATACATAAACAAAACGAACAAACTCATAGATAGAGAACATTTCGATGGTTGCCAGATGGGAGGTGGTAGGGGATAGGTGAAAAAGGGTAAGGGATTAAGAAGAACAAATTTGTAGTAACAGAAAGTTCATGGTGATATAAAGTATAACATAAGAAATATAGTCAATAATATTGAATTTATATATTTATAGTGTCAGATGAGTAATAGATTTAGCAAGGTGATCACCTTGCAAGTTATATAGATATCTAATTACTACATTGTACACCTGAAACTAATATAATATTATATGTCAACGGATTGAAAATAAAAAGGTATTTTAAAAAATTAAAATAAATATATTTTTAAGTTACTACTGGCATACAAATTAATCATTTGAAAAGTTTACCCTACTTTTATTCTATTTCTCTTATGTGAATAAATGGCAGATCATAATATTTCCATTGTACTTTTTTTCTTTCTTTTAGTATATCTACATAGGGTTTTTTTTTTTTAGATTAACTGATTGAGGAGCAAAAGTTTAGATAATTAAAACATTAATAAAAATGTATTTGCAGAATTTTAAATTTATTTTTACTTAATGCAATGGAAAAGAGTAATAGGCAGTAACCAGGACTTGCATGTTCCAATACACAAACTGTTTATTTTAAAAAGTTAATTTTTATAGTTTACTGTTTGAAATTGGAACACCTTTTCTTATAGAAAATGCTATTAATGGAGTTTAATTTCAAAAGTTAGCTCACATGTTTCTGTTAATTTTCCTAAACTGGACATAGTACATTATCTGTAGCATTACTTAGCATATTATCTTCATCCACATTCTATTTATGTCACATTGTCATCTGCCTTCTAGAATGTAAACCCTTTGGAGATGTATAACTCTGGCATCACTGTATATATTATAATTTTTATAGGAAGTGAATGAATGGGTGAATGAATTAATAAAGTGCAGCACCCACTAGGAGGATTACAAAATTGATGAAATTCTTCAGCACTCCTGATCAGAAGGTTAAGAATTGATCTTTTTTTTTTTTTTTCCTGGCAATAAACCATTAGTGATAGCTTCATTTTCTGGGATTATGGCTTCTTCCTGACACAGTAGTTACAAGTAGCTGAGTAGGGTATAGGAAAATTGTGAGCAAAAAGAAGAAGAATAAGCATTATATGAGGTAATCTTCAGAAGACATCCTTGATTGAGTCTGTTATCTTGGAAAGGACCATGTGTTTCCTTAACATTCCATAGCAAAGATGGGTTTTGAAATCTTATCTCCTACCACTCATCTCCCTATAAAAATCACCCAAATTACACAAGGTTGTATATATGGAGATCTTTCCTAAAAAGATGTCCTTTATCTTTTTATTATTCATTAGAATCTTTCAAAAAAGAAAAAAGAAAATAACCACAATTTGGGACCAATAGTAATCACTTTTAGACACAAAAGTCTCATGTAAGAAGATCAAGAAAACATCTAGCTTTGTGAAGAGCTTTTCCTCCTTAGAACTTAGTTGGATTTCTTTGAGGGTGAGAGTGGGATGGGTGTGGAGATTGTTTCTATTACAGGCTCACATATAGGCCAGTCAGCAGGTAGGTGATTTGAGCAGCAGATCCTAGAATTTGGGGGAAAGGACCCTGAATTATGGGATACTATTAGCCGAGGAAGCTGAAGGGGAGGAGAGAAATTCTAAGTAATGGCTAGAAGTGGAAAAGTTTCCCAGATGGAAATCCCAATCCCAAATGGTCTTTCAAATAGTTAGGGCTTTGCTACATACAACAGAGGCAGGCAGTTTTTATTTTCTCATTTGCTTGATTATTTTAAAATGTTCTCTTTTGAGAGAAGACTTCTTAGCAGAATTACATTAAGCAGATTAAATTAGCAGAATTCAAATAAGGGTCAATACTGGTAAGCACATGTCCTGTTTTGATAACTCTTACCACGGCACACAAAAAAATCTCAAAAATAAAATCACATTTTCATTACAAACTTATATGTGGATACATGACCATCAGAGCTCTTCAGCAAATAACACTTGATTCAGAGCAGATCTGATATTACACTTATGAAAGCATGAGAAATGACTTCTTACCTGGCATGATTTTAGAGATATGGCAAAGCTAATAATCAATACATCCCTTTACACTAGCTGGCTGAATCCTCAAATTTTACAATGATATTTGACTTTTAGGGCTTCATATTGTCATTACCATGAATACCTTACTGAAGATATATAGTAATGATGATTTCAACTAACTGATGGTGCTAGCCATTTTAACCCCACATATTTCTAATCTTTGTATATATGAGTAGTGAATGTATACTATTTTACATATGGTTAAGATTGCATGAGACGTTTTATATGTCACAAAGCAAGTATTGTAGTAACATAACTAGGATTTTGAAACACAATTTTATCTTTGTTAGTGTTATTTCATTGGGCAATCTCCCTGTACTTCACTTTTCAAATTATTATCTGAAATCTAAAACTAAGTCTCATAATAATCAATCTCCTATGATTTATAAAGATTGAAAGCTTCATACAATCCCTAATGCAAAGTAAAAGTTCAGCAAAGGGTAATTATTTGTAGAATTAGAAATTTCTCTTTTATGGTCAAATTCAGTATGGCAAATTTTAGCATTTGTGGTATATGTCTTATATCCCTCTTTGAATTAACATGCTACTTTTGAGAGAAAAAAAGGAACAAGTAATTTTTCATCAAAATTTTGCTTCTGAGTTTAATGGCTTGATGTTTTAGAATAAGATAAACTATTGTTGTTTGATATAGCTAAAATGCAGAGCTTTATAATAACAGTGATCCTGTCGCTTCTCTCTGGAGACTATTTTATAACTACATAAGCCATAAAAACAAATATTTCTAAAGAGCAAAAATTGCTTAGAAACATTAACATCTAAAGTATATTATTTAAATAAAACATAACTAAATTCAAATAAAGTATTTATTATCCTTCAGTATTTATTCACATAGCATGGTAAAAAGCTAATTGTAGAATCTTGGCAAGAATTAATGGTATTACCTAACTATGTAACTCTGAAAATTCTGTTGAATTCACCATTCTCTCTGAAGTTAAACATAAAGAGCATTGTGAATACTTTTATTACAAAACAAATAAAACATTAAAATTCAAATTTCCATCAATGGCTGCTTACTGAGTTCATTGACAGGTTTTATAAATAGGTAATCAGTCTTCTAATTTAAACTCTATATGACATAGACTGCATATATTTTTCCCTGTTCCTTGGAGGCATTCCTTTAACCTGAAGGATATTTTGCAGATTGTAATTCAGAAAACCTTTCATGACTTCATCTTGGAGTTCTGCTATAATGCTGCACTGTATACAGGTAATCAAAAATGTTTGCATACTTTGGATATGAACTAATCAAAATACTTATTAAGCATGCTAACAAGCACACCTGTATCATTAACAGATTTATTCTCTAATTTTATATGATTAGCACAATCAAATTAAAAAGGTAAAAATATGTGATGATAGTACCCTCTTTATAGTCTGAGTAATTATTAATGTAAATACTATTAGTAGTAGCTATAAAAATAAATTCCCAGGGGTTACATGCTTAGATGATAATAGCACCTTCATTCAAAAACAAGACTGTTTTTACAAGGGGTAGTAGGGCTTTTGTACACATTCTTATTTAACTGAAGTTCACAGATATGTAAAGATTCTAGACAGTAGTATTATTAGCCAGACAACCTTCTATTTCATTTAGATTTACAGCTACAAATCATGAACTATTCTTTGGATTCCTTTTTCCTACTGTGCTGAAGTATCTGATTTCACTCTTAACTGTTTCTTAACCTTTACTTATTCAGAAAATAGCATTGTGTTCAGACATTTGCTGACATAATTTTTCAAATATTAGCATGTAGGATAGGTCTGTAATGTTTCTATATGGCTTATTTGCTTATTTGTTTGCTCTTATCCAAGACCTTGACATGTAAAACTAAAAATTAAAAAGGATTTCACACATATGTATTATAAATATGTGTCTTTCTTTGGGGCTTCTGGTGGAGGATAAAATGTGGGGGATGTATTTTAATCTATTAATGATATGTAGCTCTTCACTAAGTATACTTAGGCCATGCAATACATACTGGTGTTAATTGTAGTACAAATATTGTAATGTTAACAGAATGGAAATGCTATCTAGATTTTGTTCTAACTTCAACACTGGAGGCACAAACGTTAGTTACCAAAGCATAATGTGCATTGTGCACTATAGCACAATTCTCATGTTTATGTACAATAATTAAAATGGAAGAACAGAAGCTTTCCTCAAGTTTCAAATGAAAATGAAATGTTAACCAACCAGGATAATGCCAAGCCTCAAGAATGAATGTAGAATGGGAAATGTGAGCACAACTAACAGACATAAGAGAATGAAGAGAATGAAGTGAATATTTTTCAAGATGCCAATTAAGAGTGGGTTGGAGAAGATACACTATTTGGCGTCATAGTGTGGGTTATAGTCAGGATGGAAAAGATCACATAGAGAAAGCAAATTTCCTGAGACAGCATGAGTAATGCTTCCTCCACATGGGACTGTTTCATGACCAGGTCTCCTAATAGTACTCAACATTTCCAGAATGAATTATTAATAACAGTAATTATTTTAAGATTTCCTCACTTTTTTTGTTAGGCTATTGAAAATTGTCAAAATCTGCCTGAAGAGTTTTTACTAGGAAATTAAGCAATTAAAATATTTAAGTCTTAGTCAACTTTGAAATAAATTGTAGTCGTTCGAAAGAAGGATCAATCATCTTTGATTGCAGGAGTACAATTAAGTTCTAAGTAAAAAAAAAAAAAAGGTAAATTTTAACTGTGAGAAAGCCAAAATTTAAAGATCAATATGAAACTTCCATTTCCAACAGCACAAACCTCTTAATCTTCATGAACATGACAACAAACTTTATTCATATCAAAATTAAAGGTCAGTGAAGCACTTTATGAGCACAGACTGACAACTTCCATCAACACTAACATTTCTAATTCTTATGTCTTCTTAAAAGCAGGAAAATTTGTTTCATGCCTGACATGTCTACTGAAAATACAGTAGAAAGGAGAAAGGGAACATTTTTTTTTTCCAATCATAATGAATTTAACTGATTCAATCTAATATATGCAATTTAAACTTTAAAATGAGATGATGACTCGCAATTCTTGCCATGTGAATGAAAAGGGTAAACTGAAAGTTGCAAAACTTTTTGAAAAAATAAAAATAATAAAATGGCTAATTGATGCTCCATTCTAGGTTTACAATAGTAAAGAAATGAAGTTTCTTTGCTACTTTATGATTTTATTTTATTTATTGCTTGATGTAATCAGCTCCTGTTTTAATACAGGTAAAATATGTTTTTCTGTTGTTGGTTAATGTGGAAAAACAAGAGTTAGTTGCTTTCTTTCGGTCCCAATGTGTAATCTGTAAATTGCAAAACTGCAATGGTCATGTACAGGGATATTCAACAATCATGTAGACAGTGTTCATAATTTTTCATCCCTATGAAGAGTAAATTAATATACAATTTTTCACTGCACATTTTGTGAGCTAGATGGCTGAGAGCTCATAAGCTGAAAGTTTTTGCCCATGCAAAGTTGACTCAGATATAGATTTAATTGGTCAGGTACACGAACTAGGCATTAATATTTTATTTAAGCTTATCACATGATGCTGATAAGCAGTAAGTGTTGAGAACTAGATAAAGGTTTTCATAAAGTTTTATTTCCTTTGCTGCTACCGTTGGACAATTTCCTTTCCTTATAACAAAAAAATTCAGTCTTTGTAAAAAAAGAGTTATTAAAAATAATCCTTAAGAAGTTTTCAGTTGTTGCCTATGTCTTTAATGAGATTCCAAATCTGAAGCAGATGAGATGTTATTGCTCATCATCACACAGTAAAAATAAGCTACTAAACCAACTGTTTTTTAACGGGTTACATTACCAGAGGAGTTGATTTTGGCCCATCCTGTGTCACATAATTAGATTTTGAAGGCACTGAGAGAATCCCTTTGGAAGACTGCAGATTGTAATACCCCAGGAATTTGTTTCCGCAACAACCAACAAAGGACCAAAAAAGAAAGGAAAATAAGAACTTAACAATATGGGCATTTGCAGAAAATTACTGGATGCTAGTTTTCTAAACACACACAAAGCTGTCATTAGTGGTAATAGAAAGTATGTGGCACATAAAATTTGAAGAGGATATGCAATCAAAGTACCATGAATACTATGTAACAGTTTATATGATTTTTTTGTAGCATTATTAAGGAAAAGTGAGATTCAAATAGGATTGTCAATTGTAAATACAGTTCATATCGTGAGTTACGAACAAAAAAAATTGGAAAAATAAATTAGGGGAATAGTCACGTATAATCTGAAATCATCTATTGAAATTTTAAAATGTGCGTGACACTTTATGTTTCGAAATTCAATGTAATAGGTAATGAATTTATTTTTTGATTCAGACCTACTCAGGGAAACATGAAATAAAAAATTATTTATATACTCTGTGCCTCTACTACACACGTGATCCTATTCCATTTAACAATTATATCTGAGATTTCTCTTTTCTAAAAATTTATAACTGTTACCTAATAATGGATAGCTGATATATAAAAATATTAAATTTACTAAATAATTTAATTATATATTTTTATTAAATTGAAACTGTGAAACTGCTAGTTACTGTAAGGATTAGAAAGTAAAATAGACTGTCTCTTATCTCAAAGCACACAGATACATGCTTAGTATTTTTGGTTCTTAAAACAAACGAAAGTGACTAATTTTACATTTACTAAGAATGTATTTGTATTTAAATTATGATGAAAATGTGTCAAATTCAGATGAGATAAGAATAAAAACTATAGTCTATTTATATATGTATGTGCATTATAATATATATAATTATATATGATCACTCTCCAATAAGCTAGATATTTGGTATTTTCTTTATGAGTAGTTTTCAAAAAAAGTTATGCTCATAAAGATATATTTTACTTGTAGGAAATAACTATAGTTATATGCCTATATGGATTTATTCAATTAAAAGAGATTACCTCATTATTAAACTTTCCTTTTGATTATCAAAGAAAGATTGGCACATCGTAGAAAATTAGGAAATACTTTAGGAAAGCACAAAGTTAAAATCTCAACATTTAGATAATATCATTATTAACATGCAAGTATAATGTGTTTCCAGTCTAGATTTTCTAAAATAAATATAAATTTGTCTTTATATAGCTGAGATTAAGCTGTTACACCCTGATTTCCCATTTTTTTTTTTTAATACAGTATCAAGCTATTGAACTTTTTCTGTTTCTATGTGTTATTTTAATGAATTGTATTTTCTTCCAAGAAAAAGTATAACAAATGCCATGGGGAACAGACTTATTTTTTCTCACTCTATTAGGTTTATCTTGTTAGATTCATTATGCATATTTACTTTAAAATTATTAATTCGTTGACTATGAAATATTGTAAAAATTCATAAATTAATGACAATGTATGTCAATAAAGTATATTTCTATGAATTTATTCTTAAAAACTCTAAATTATATTCTGAGGTTATATAAATGAAGATTGATCAGTATTTCTACTCTGTTATAGATTTTAATCTTCATCAAATAAAAATTCCCTAATTTACCTCAACAAACACTTTATTACCATTATCTGAAGTCCTGCTTATTTTGCGTTGGGCTATTTTTTATTTGTCTATGAATTATAAACACATCACACAAATCAATATTGTTCTCACTGCTTTAGTTAAAATAGTAAGGATGGTAGAATTATATAAAGCATACTTTTCTGAGGTTGTATTTGTACTCTGCGATGTTTTGTGGCACTACGCTGTGAGTCATCATTTTTAATAGCTATATACTATTCCTTTATTATACAGTTTAATCTTTATTTTTATAAGTACCATCAATTTAAACTTTACTTTTAATATAATCAGAATATCTTTAAATAGAGGCAGTTAAAGCAATTTTAATACCTTTTATAGTTTAAATTACTTGACAAGTTTTTCTTATTCTTGCTTTGATTTTTATGGTATTTAATGTTTCCTATTGTTTTGTCTTGTTAGTTATATAAATTATGTATTGTTTGCTGTTTTCTCTTCCATAATTATTGGGCAACTAAACATATTTTATTAGTTTCTAATGATTTATTATGTTTATTAAATATGAATGTAAATGTATATATTGGAATGAAACAATGACTTTAATACTTCTCTAAACTAAGCAGGAATTCAGTATCTATCACCTACAAAAATGTCTTTTATTTAAAATTTTAATTTGCAACATAGGCTTGATTTTTATTATATATTATTATATTTATGCTTACAAGTATTTTCATCAATTATTTGCCTTTTATATAGTTTATAGATTTTAATAATATTTTAGATATATGTCTAATTTTAGTATATTAATAAATACTGTAAATTTTTAAAAACGTACTTAATTGATTACAAATCTTACAGTGTCATATAAAGTATGACTTTCTTTTAAATTCTGGATTATTACTTATTTTTATGATATACAAATGTATTTATAAATAAAATATTAATTTTATGAATTCTTGCAAAGTAACATTTTTCATTATTGTATCTGCATTGTGAAAACTTTTCTGAGTTCAGAAATCTTTAGTCAAAATGTGTTCCTTAAAAATCTGTAAACTCTGTCTTTTTATTTTTTATTACAATGTAGGAAATCAAATGACTATTATTATTTTCTAGTCAATCTGAAAGGGTTTTTTTCCAGATATTTACACCTTGAATCTTTAGAATTAACTTTATAGGCTATAACTAAATCTGCATCTATATAAACAATTTTTATTCATTGAAGCTATTATTCCACTTAGGGTTGTTGTCTTAGGCACTATTTTTGAAGTTCATAAAATTTTCTTTAATACATCTATTTTACTTACACTTACAATTTTAACCTAGATTTCTATTTCATAATTTAGTTATGTATTGAAGTATTTTTAAATAAAAAATAAAATAATTTTAAGTTAGAAGAGTAAGATAAAATATAATCAGTTAATTTTTTTTCAGTAATACAGAGATGGTTTAATATCTACAAACCAAACATATTATACATTAACAAAACAAAGAATAAAAATGAATGCAGAAAAGGCATTTAATAAATGCAACATCCATATTTGATAAGAACTATAAAAAAAGTGGGCATAGAAGGAACATACCTCAACATAATAAAGGCCAGTTATGACAAATCCACAGTTAATATCATATACAATGGTGAAAAGTTACAAAGCTTTTCCTTTAAGATCAGACAAAAGATGAAGATGCCCATTATTTCAACTTTTATTCAACAGAGTATTGGAAGTCCTAGCCACAGTGATTAATAATAAAAAAAATAAAATATCTAAAATAAAAAAAGTAAAATTGTCACTTTTGCAGATGACGTGATACTGTATATAGAAAACCCTAAAGACTTCACCAAAAAAATAATAAAGTAAATTCACTGGATACAAAATTAATATATGAAAATTGGTTGTGTTTCTATACACTAATAGCAAGTTATCTGAAAGGGAATTAAGAAAATAATCTCATTTATAATTGCATCAAAAAATAATGTATCTGGAAATAAATTTAGCCAAGAAAGTGAAAGACCTGTTCTCTGAAAACTATGACATTGATGAAAGGAATAGAAGATGACACAAATAAATAATACCATGCTCATGGATTAGAATAGTTAATATTGTTAAAATTTCCATAATACCAAAGGCAATCAACAAATTTAATGCAATCCCCATCGAAATACCAATGGCCTTTTTACACACCTAGGTAAAGAATTCTAACATTTTCATGGAAGTACAAAAGATCTTAATAGCCAAAGAAATACTGAGAAAGAAGAACAAAGCTAGAGGTATTATGCTCCCTGATTTAAAATTATATTATAAAGCTATAGCAGTAAAAACAGTACAGTACTGGCATGAAAACAGACACACAGATCAATGCAATAGATAGAGTGCCCAAATATAAACCCATGCCTATGTGGTCAATTAATCTATGCCAAAGGAGGCAAGAATATAAATTGGGGAAAAAGAGTCCCTTCAATAAATGGTGAAAAGAGCCCCTTCAATAAATGGTGTTGAAAAAACTGGACAGCTATATGCAAAAAAATAAAATTGGACCACTGTCTTACACCATATACAAAAGTAAATTTAAAATGGAGTAAAGACTTGATTGTAACACCTGAAACCATAACACTACTAAAAGAAAACATAGTAAGCATTCTGACATCAGCATTAGCTAAAACACACACACACACACACACACACACACACACACACACACACACACACACACTGATACCAGTATTCTCAGGCAAGGACAATAAAAGCAAAAATAAACAAATGGAATTACATCAAACTAGGAAAGCTTTTGCACCATCAACAAAATGGAAAGGTAACTTACTAAGTTGGAGAAAGTATTTGCAAATCATACATCCAGTAAGGGGTTAATATCCAAAAAATATAAAGAACTTACACAACTTAAAATAAAACTTGATCAAAGAATGGGCAGAGGACTTAGACATTTTTCCAAAGATGACATACGGATGGCCAACAGGCACATGCAAATACGCTTAACAACAACATTAATTATAAGAGAAATGCAGATCAAAACTACAGTGAGAAATCTCTCCCTATATCTGTTAGAATGGCTAATAATAATAATAATGTGTTGGCAGGGATGTCAAGAAAAAGGAACCCCTGTGCACTATTGGTGGGAATGCAAAATTGTGCAGAAACTATGGCAAACAGTAGGAGGCTCTTCAAAAAATTAAAAATAGAACTACCATACAACCCAGCAATTCTACTTTGGGTATTTCAAAAATACAATAATGCAAATTCCAAGAAATATATGCACCCCTATATTCATTGCAGCATTATTTACAATTGACAAGGCATGAAAGCAACCTAGTCTTCACCAATAGATGAATATATAAAATGTTATATATAACTCAGCCATTAAAAAAATGACATCTTCCCATTTGCAATAACATGGATGAACCTAGACCTAGAGGGCATTACACTAAAGATAAGTCAGACTGAGAAAGACAAACACACTATTATGTCACTTATATGTGGAATCTAAAAAACAAACCATATTAATAACCAAAACAAAAACAGACTCTTAGATGCAGGAAACATAAACTGGTGTTTAAGAGAGTAGGAGAGTTTGGGGGTGGGTGAAATAGGTAAAAGGGATTAAGAGGTTCAAACTTCCAGTTATAGAATAAATAAGTCATAGGGGTATAATTTAAATGTAGGAAATAGAGTCAATAACATTGTACTATTTTTGTAAAATTAGACTTGTTGTGGGGATTGTTTCATAATGTACATAAATATTGAATCACTATGATGTATACCTACAACTAATATATTGCATGTCATTGATACATCAGTTAAAAATATTTCTATAAGAAAGTTATAAGGACAAAGAATAATCCAAATGCCTTCCGCTACCCTCTGAAAAAAATTAGAACACAAAATATATTTTGTAATAAAAACCTAAATAGTTTAATCATGCACAAGTTCTATAATATTAAACACCAAATGTATTAAAAATTTTAAAAGATTAATCACTGAAAAAGATTTTGCATCAATTTAATTTTTTTTCTCTTTTAACCTATTACATGAGAGCTCATGATTATCCTTCTTATCATAGACTTGTTTTATTCCTATAATGTCCTCTTTTACTGTCTCCAATGTATACTTGAATTAATCTATTAAATTTTATTACTTTAATTCTCTTTTTGATTTCAGTCATCCATTTATTATATACCTCACCTTGTTTCTTCAGTGCAGTCTGTAGACAGTACAGCTACTTGTACTTTTAAGGTATCAATTATGTTTTTTTTCATTACAAATATGTTTTTGAAGCTATTTTTCTCAGTAGTCAAGAAAATGATCCTATTTTTGTTTCTTGCAGAATAATTTTATAGACAATATAATTTTCCTCTTTTTTAAACACTCACAAAAAGATATATTTTGTGTTCACCCTTTTCTAACAAAAATGGGTACAGCTAGAGCCCTCAGTAGTTCATCAATGTACACTTACAATCTCTTATCTTCTTATATACATAGTTGTATAAAGTGCAGCTGCAAGAGTGTGAAAAGATCACACCCTAATCTGTTAGATTCATAATGAGTCGTAAAAGTTAGATTAAGTGTGAGGGTCTTCATTGTGCAACATAGTACATGAAAGAATGCACATTCTGGCATGTTTGACCACTGTACCTTCCCATCTAATTAGATTTATAAATTTTCCTGAATTAAAATCACATTCAGAATGCAATGTCCTGTAACTTCACTACTTCATTCAATCATAATGATGCATTCTGGGACTTATAGTTTTTGAATAAATGAAGAAAGTAGAACTGAATAGAAAGGCAGGCAGTGGAGAGAAGTAGAAGGCACGTCTCTTGATTTCCTCAGAGTATTGTGTGAAATCTGTTGATTTCTGTTGTCCATTCATATTAATGCATTGTTAGTTGTATTTATTAAGCTCGCACCCTCATATGACATTTCAATTTAATTAGCCCTTTTACAATCTGAAGCACAAAATAGGCATAGTTCATAATTTGCATAGGATATAAGAATAGAGTTTCTTCTCATTAAAAATTTCTCATTCTCCAGTGATCACTAAATATATCCCATATACTGAATACCTGTCATTTGTCCCTCAAGACCCACTCTCAATCCTTGGATTGCATCAGTGGGGGCTGCCTTGTACTCCAGCTTGGCAAATATAAGGCACCAGAAGGATGTGCTGAGGCCAATAGAAGAGGGAAGTCAGGGTACATATTTCCTCAGCTTCCTCCCAGGGGACTTTGGGTTTTCAACAAACCTTTTTAATGGCTACAGCTCCTGTCTGATGGCTCTTATCACACAGCTTTCTCTTGTTTTATGAGCCCAAGGTAATTACATATCCCTTGTCATTTTTCTAAACCCATCTACTTCTTTGTAAATAATCCCTTTATTAAAATGTACTTAAACCGCCCAATTTGAATGTCACATATTTCTTGTCATGACTTCAACTGATGAACCTTTTTCGAGACAGAATGTGCTTCCTGAAATAGCACAGACTCTGCCATTTACAAACTACATGATCTGGTCAAATTGCTTACTATCATTTAGCCTATTTTTTCATCTATAACTGTGTCTAATACCTACCTGTGCAGATGTTGTCAGAAGAAAAGGGCACATAATGCACTTGGGAAATGGTAGGCATCAAAAAAAAATATCTGGGATTATTTTTATCTTTTATTGTTTAAATAATCCTAGTAACTCAGAATAAAAATAATATTATCTATAAGTGACTCTATGAAATTTTTGTTGATTTTTTAAGTCTACGCCAAACACTAAAGTATATGAAATTTTCAAAAAAACATTAAAGGCAGGAAAACATGAGTTAAATCCACATTGCAATCTTTAATGTCACCTTAAAATGAAGACTATCTCAAAACTGCTGTGAAAATTATATCTAGAAAAATAAAACAGCAACAAATATAGTATTAAAATTCATAAAATAGTTTTGCATCTCACTATATTTGGTGAAATTATCAAATTGTAGCTGTTTTTGACATTTCCACGTATAATCATCTTAAAGAATAGATCAAAGTAGTTTTTGATAGCTGATATTTTACAATGACATATAAATTTTCATACAGTGTGATCTTTTAGTCATTTCCAGGCATAGACTACTTCTGAAGAATTTACTCTGTACTCAAAATAATAACACTATGATATTGGCATTAGGTTTAATCAATAAATGTAATGTAAACTTAAATATTAGTATATTGACATGGATTCTATTAATATGTGTTATGGTTCCATGGAATGCATGAACAGAGCTTTGATTTTTTCACTTCTAAATTTCAATATTGCTGCAGGTGTTGGAGATTTCTTTTAGCTTTATAGCTAATTCAGCTCCCAACCACCTCTCACTATTGTAATCTTAACTAACATGCACATAACCAGAATATACTTCATTCATCTGTTCAAAATACATTAATTTTAATTTTGTGCCATGAAATGTGCTAAGCACATATTTTCAACTAATTGATATTTTACAGATGAAAATATTTAGGAGAGACATATATCTTTGCAATAAAGCTGGTAAACAAAGTTGCTAGAATTGAAGCCCAGACTGTAACTCTAAAGCCTACCATCTCAAACACTACATTGCATCTTTCCCCAAAATCAGTGCTATGATTTCCTTTTTATAAGATTCCAAAATTAAGATGAAAATATATTCCCTAAATCACAAAATATGGTAAACCTACAATATATGGTATTCTATAAAAAGTTCTTACTTTAGTATTTTTTCAATTATAACAAAATAATTATAATTATTTTGATAACCTCAAGTTTAGAAGTACTCTCTCAATAGGCAAAATAATTATAGTATATTCACTGCAGTTATATGGCTAAGTGTTTTAATATCTTAATTCTCGAAATTAGTCTACATTTGAAATAAAATAATTATCAACTATTTATAATATTTACTTAAATGGAATACACATTCCTTGAATATGTTTTATAACAGTATATGCTGTTGGAAATGGCCATCAAGGAGACATGACTGTCAGTTGACCTACAAGCTGGACCTGGTCAGTTAGATGCTCCTAACTCCCTTCCCTGTCCTTGGAATTTTCATTCCACTTACCTTCCTTGCTCCCGGAAGCTGTTCCAAAGATACAGCCTTGAGATAAAAACGTAATGTTGAAACTATTTAGACTTGGTACATTACTGAGTCTTAATGCTTTTATATAAACTTTGTAAGATTCTGGTAGGTGAGTGTAAAGATCAAATCTTGCAGTGGCCCAAGACAAGCCTCATAAAGTTTCCTTGTTTTTTAAACCTGCCACCTACCAATCTGAAGTGCTCTGTCTCTTTGTTCAGTCTTTTCTTGCCCTCCATGCATGGGGACTGGTTTCAGATTACATCTAGGAAACTCCCAAGGAGGTAAGGAAGCAACATATGCCTCTGTAGTTTAGGAAAAAGAAATCTACATTTTTTTTTTCAATGTGACAATCAGGATAGTACATAACTGTTCACTGAAATCTTGCACATAGTGTTTTAAACCTCAGGGCTGAGAAATACCTCAAAAAATTTGGAATCACCATGAGAATATGTATAATAACCCAAAGCTAGAATACAGATTTTCTTATGGCATGAAAATTGAGGCTTCTCCTCTTCTTAATGACTTTTAGATTAGATGAATTTGAAAAAAAAATATTTAAAGGAAAACAAAAACAAAACAGTTCAGTAGATCAGTAGCCTAGATGCAGCTAAGAAAAGGAAATCTTACAACTTTTGGCACTTCTGGGAAAATGAAAATATACCTTTAATTATTGTATATTATTTTCTTTATAGTATTTTATTAACAATAAATAGGCAATATCAATTAAACACTTATTTATCACTATGAGTGCATCAGATCCATCCTTCATACTCACCACAAGACACAGACAGTATAATCATTATTTTCTCTAATATTAAAAATGAGAATGTTTCAAGAAGTTTGTGGAGTTTTTTAAGACAACATAGCTAGTAAGTAATGAAGACATTTTTCTCTTAGCAATATTTCTATGTGCTATTCACTTGTCTACTTCAATAATTATTCTAACAAAAACTATTTTAATGATTATAAGTGAGTCATGGTTTCACAGAAATTCCATAAGCAATCTATTAATAATGTGATTTTATAATTTTTTTCTGATTGTAAAAAAACATAGGCAGAGTTTGAAAAGTAGTGGGAAATATAAAACAATAAAAAATACCTACATGTCAGCTACCAAAATATAACTTTTTTAGTACCTCAGATCCAAACTAGAAGTCAATATCTTTCTTCTCTTTTTTTCCGTCCACACAACCCATGTCTTCTTATCCTCATAGCTGCAAAAAGCAGAAAACGAGGAAATATCTCAAATTTCTTATTTCCAATCATCCTTAACTAAGTAGTAATATTTCAGTTTGAGTATAAATATTTTAATGTTATTGCTATTTTAAAAATATGTCAGTTTTGATGTCTATTTTTTTAGTAAGATGTGGTTGGTTTAGATTTAAATATCAGTCAGATTAACAAAATAAAATAGAAAACATATATAACTAACTGAGTAGATTCAGAAAAGCATTTGAGAAACACCTATGTATCATAAAAAGTTACTAAATTGGGAATACAAAGAACTCCTTAATCTGATAAAGCACATTAAAAATGTACAGTAAACTTTATATTTAAAAGTAAAATACAAAAGTTTTTTTTGGATAATAGAAATATAAAAGAAAGCCTGCTATCATCTTTCATCTTTTATATTTTATTGAAGATTGTACATAGTGTAGTCAGATAGTCAAAAATAAATAAATTTTCCATAGATAGGAAATAAAGAGATTTAACTGTCATAATTAGCAGACCACTGGAGAGTTTATGTAGAAAAATTTTTAAAATCATGGGTAAACTATTAGAATAAGTGTAACAAGTTTACTAGATATAAGATCAATACATAAAAATTTACATATGATGTACAAATCATTGGTAAAAGTTTTTTTAAAATAACTATTACATTCAAATAATGAACATTGGAAACATTAGGAATAAATCTAATGAAGAATGCAAGACATTTACACAGGTTATTGTAATTATTTTTTTGAATTAAAGGCTTTAATAAAGACATGATATATCAGGTCAATATATTTGAGGACTCAGTATTATAAAGGTATCAATTTTTCCTAAATTGATTTAGAGATTCAATTACATGCCAGTGGCTCTTTTAAATCAATATTTAAATTTTTCAAATTTACATGGAAAAAGAAAGCCACATAATCTTGAAGAAAAAGTGTGATATAAATTCCTATGTCACATTAAAGAAAATGAGTAAATCAACAGTGGTATGACAGTGTGGTGTTAGCACAACTGATGTAGAAAAAAGAAAGACCAGTGGAGTGGAATAGAGGGTCCAAAAAGTAATAGATGAATGGATGGATGGCCAGCGATAGATTGATAGATGATAGAATATAAATACAGATAGATACATAGACAGATGATGATGATAGATGATTGATGATAGATAATAGATAATATAGATAGTAGATATATGATAGATGGATGATAGATAGATAGATGATAGACAGATAGATAATGGATAGAAGACAGGCAGTTATATGATAGATACTTAGAGCAGTTGTGAAAGGACAGTTTTTTTTTCCCCTGTAACTGGTGTTGCATCAATTGATCATATACTTGGAGAAGATATAAACTTAACTCCTTTAAACTATTTTGAGTACCATTCCTGAAAACTTGATTAAAAAGCAAAAAGTTCAATAATGACATTCTAGAATCAAATATCTCCTTGACTATAGAAGACATATCTTTTTAACTATGAGATGGTCAGACCCCCAAAAGTACTAACTGTAAGGATGGTGACTGATAAATTGGACTACTACATTAAGTATATGAAATTCTGAAATGTGTGAGAAAAGATAGTTACAATATATAAAAATAATATATAACAAAAAGATACATCTAAACAACCCAAAGAGGAATGAGCAATAGAAAAATAGACAAGGGACTTTAATAGGTCATTCAAAAATAGGTTTATAAGTGGTCAATGAGAATATAAATAGATGCTCATTCTCATTTGTTTTAGATAAATGCTAATAAAAACACAATCAGGTACTACTAGAGCAGAATGTCTAAAATAAAGAAGACAGATTGACAAAGATACAGATTGGCTGGAATTTTCATATACTGTATCTGGTGAGAATGTACGTTGATTCAGAAATATTGAAAACCACCAGTTGTCTACTATAGTGGATTAATGTATTGCCTACTCAACAATTTCTCTAGAGGTCTATACTTACAGAAATACTCATCTGTCTCAAAAGACATTGCAAAATGTTCATTTGGTGTTATCATGAACAGTGAAAATTTTGAAAACAACCCATTGTACATCAAAACAAAAATGCATTAATAGATTGAGATATATTCATATACTTAAAGAGTGCAGTGAAAATTAGTGAATTGTTATTAATATCAAATTGGATGACTCTTCAAAAATAATGTTTAGCCAAGAAACCAGACACAAAAGTAAACATACGATATGGTTGCACTTTTATAAAGATAAAAAACGGCAGAACTAATATATGGCATTAGAAGTCAGGATGCTGATTAACTATGGAGAAGCTGAGATTAGTGACTAAGTGAGGATTAAGAGTAATTTCTGATGCTCTTTTTTCTTACTTAGGTGATAGTAACATGGATAAGTTCATTTTCTAACAGTAAAATGAATTATATTTTATGTCTGACATAATACAACTTTATTTTAAAATATGAATATGCTATACAATATTAACTAATTTTTTTAAATTAAATGAAAAAAGATTAGAAAGAATACACCAAAAATAAATGTTTGTCTCCATGTGGCAAAATTAACAGTGCTCTCTATTTTTTTTTTTAGTTTTTTTTTTTTTTGTCATGTTATAAATTGTTGGCATGCTGTTTCAAAGCAAACAGTGGGTTCCTCCAGGAATAATAGTCATCACCCTTCTTAAGTTGATCATCTGTTATTTTTAAAAGCCTTGCATCTTTTTACTCTTTGCTAGCCATTGTGTTGTGTGCAAAATGTATTTATGGAGATTGAAGTGTGAAAGCCGAATAAATAAAGCTTTTAGTGTCTCTATTTACATGGGTTTATTTTAGTATTCAATACCTAATATTCTATATTCTCTTAAATTCTAAAAATAAAAAAATAAATTGTTGGCAAGTTAAACATATGCAGCAATTAATCATTTTAAGAGCAACAGAGATAAATACAAGTTGTAAAATAATTCTACAAAATCTTAATACATTGAGTGAGTTATATAAGTTCACAAAATTCTTAATTGTATTAGTTTCTTGCCTCAACATTTATTTGCTACTAATTGAGAAAATTTTATAAAAGAAAGTTGTTTGTATTTTTTAAACTATACCATTCCAATATTAAACAAATAGTGTATGGTTATCTGAAGAAATACAGATTCCAACGATGAAATATACTATTTATATTAATCATTGAGTTCTCACATTTTTCATATTTTAATTTACCAAAATCTTATTCAGGGTTTGGGTTTTATTAAAAAAAATTAGTAAAGATTCTATATAAATATAAATATTTGTTATATAATCTGAAGATTGTTTCTTCCCAGATATAGTTTTATTTTCCATATAAATGTAAAAAAAAATGTTCAATACAAAAGTTCAGGTATTTTTGGCATGAATCTAATCAGAGTAAGATTAATTTAACTAATTAAAAGTAATAACATTTTTATGAAGGTACCCAGATTAAACTTTATATTTTTCAATGTCTTACGCATTCATAAAATCATATATCTTTTGTTGAACTACAGTAGTAAAAAGAGTAAAAAAAAACTGAAATAGTTAATGATCCTTATTTAGTAATTCAGAAATTCACTTTGGAAACCCATTGCAATATAGATTATAAGTATTTGTAGAAGACACACATAGATTTGATCTTTTAGAAGAGTCTGTGGTAAAAGTTAGGTATATGTAGCAATTGGTCATGTGAAACACTATGATCAGTTTTTCAACTTTTTCTCCCAACCATCAAAAAAATACTTGAAGTGGGTAAAGCTATCTGTACTTCAAGAAGAGGCATCTGCAGTTATTTGGGAACTTCTGAATTGTAAAACTAGTAAATGAGAGAGTTATTCAATTGTTGGGTGTATTGTGATTACAAAGTTGTATAGTAATTTGAAATTTTAAATGTCTAAGTTCTTGGTGAATTTTGCATTTCCAGCTATTTGTATTACTAAAGCAAGTAATATAAATTTTATACATATTGTGTTCTTTCGATGGTTCTTTGCAATGATCAAATTAACCAGACAATTGGTAAAACGAATGTCATGTACATCCTGACACGAATATCCATTTTTATCAAAAAGTTACTTTTTCCCTTAGATACAAAATAAACATATTAGGTGATGGTATAATTTTTTTAAAAGATCACATTTTATGCTCTAAATAATATATACTTTCCCTAACTTGACTTTTACAATGAATAATGCAGAAATAACATATGTGTGGTACTTATGGTTTATGGCATTTTTAGCATATATTCATTAATAAAGATCACAATATATATATAAGAAAAAAGGGGTTATTTTCACTTTTTCACAGTTAGCAAGAGAGGTTCTCGAAGACAGTTAAGCAAGAAGTCTCAAAGAAAGGCATTCAGAAATAAAATTGATATACTTTTATTACAAGTTTTTGTTCTTCCTCCAAGCAGACCATCTATCCTGTACCAAGGTCAAATTTTGCAAAATTTGCATTATCATTATTTAAAAAAAAATTATTTTGTATTTTAGCCACCTGAGAGGAGTAAGGTTTACACTATTAGGCATAGAAAACTAACCTGCACATTGATAGTATTGAAGAAATTCTTGCTAAACTTTACAGGATGTGATGCCATGATACTACTGGATATGTATATGTCCATATTGTGGCTCTCACTCTAGTCTAAAACATACTTCCTATTTTCCCCATGTCCTCATAGCAACAACATAACAAGGGATTTAGCTACCTGAAGTAGAGCTACTACAGTCCTATTATATTCATAAAATATGCTTAGATTATTTTGTATGTTTGCATGATATGCTTTGTTGTTGCTCCTATAGAAGGTGGTAGTGGTGGTGGGCAGTGGTCAAGTATATAGGTTGAGTCAGAGAGTGTGAAAAAACAAGGACAGTAGGGGCCTCAATGGTACCTGCCCGAGTCCAAGCCACTACAATAGGGTGTGTAAGTATTTATGGATTGAAAGGTAAAGATTTATAGAAGTCTTAATATGAGACATTTTAGAAGATCCTGGAATAAGCACAACTTGGAAATGTGAGGTGCACTATAAAATCAAAGATATAAGTATTTTTTTGATCCAGATTCCAGCGCTGTGGTAACAACTGTAAGGCTGGTAGCTCTGGAACACTGAGCCATAGAACCTTTGGATGTGTGGTTTCTGAGACTGCATAGGTGGTGAAAATTGCTGGGAAATAAAAGCAAAAGGAGGCAGGGAAAGTAAAGTACAGAAGATTCCATGTTGTCAGTGGTTTGACAACTGACTTTCAGAGAACAACATACTCTGGTCTGTAGCTTTTTCCTATGTAAATACTTCTACTATTGTCAATTTCATATTACCAACATGCAATGGTTTAATGCAGAGTTTGGACAAGAGGCCTACAAACAGGGTAAAGATGGCTGGAACACTGTGTGAATGTAGTTATTCGAGATGAACCAGTGATAAATAGGAAGCTTTAAAGTAATCTTTTTGGTTACTCTCAGACACACATTGCAAATATTTGTACAAAGTAAACATGTTTGAGCATTTTGGGTCTTCGGACCATTGTAATTTGACCAAAAACATTGTAACTGGATTCTGTGCAACATCTTGGTTATACTTAACAATATTGCTTGACATAAAATGGAGTTTGAAATTTATGATCCTCTCCTTTGGAACTTCAGGTTCTGGCGGCTCTATTTTCTAAATACATTTTGGATCCCTCTTCCTGTCTGCTCATTAGTTCAACTTTATGTCCCAAATAATATTCTTGTCACTAGGAATATGATGACAAAGACAATGTTCCTTCCCATATCATTTCTTGCTTCAACTATGACAAATCTTCTGATTTATTTCACTGTGTCGAGTGTCTTCATTCCGTTTAAACACTGTGGCCAAACTGATTGTTTTTCCAGCCTACAAAAATGATGACCTCATTCTCCAAGTACAAAAGCCTCTCAAAATTAACCACTGCCCATCTTATTCTAGTATCTATTCCTATCCTTCTCTAATAGAGTGTTGCCTAATATATTGTCACTTTTTAAACATATGACAAATTCAGCTCCTTTGCCTTTGGACATATTTTCTGCCTGAAATGCCTTTCTTAAAAAACAGCAAACAAATAACCTCTTATGTAAAGTTTTTTCTCTCACTTTTCCCAGAAAAAAAGGTATGTCCTCCATTTCCTACCCCTGCATTCTCAGACTTCCCTCTCTAAGCAGTTATTTGTTCCTGTTGTTATATGTCCATACAAAGTATGCATTGTATAGCCAGGGGCTCTGTTTATATGAGTCTATATTATGATTAAATAAATGATCATCATAACCTATATAAATGGTGAATCTTTGCAACATGAGAAACTTGATATTATATTTTCTCACAAATGTGAAACCAACATGGAAAGAAGTGATCTTTTGTCCATTTGTGAACCTGCCTATATTAAATTACCTAGAAACAACTTTTGCTAAAATGACTTACTGAATAAAGGGAAGTGTGTTTGCCAGCCACTTATGTGAATGCACTCCTGATGATGTCACCACTCAAGGCTATAAGGACTGATGTGCAACTAAGCTATAATCCATTCCTATGCAAGTTCTTAATTTGAAGTAATTTCAGTTGCTGAAATGACTATTTTTTAAGTTGGTTGTAGTTTATTGGTACCTTATTAACTCTTACATATCTCTAGAATCATATAATTGGCATGTTGTTAAACTATTCCTGGTATCAGAATATTTTTGATACAGCAACAGACAATAGTCTTTGATGACACTTTGATTCACAATTAATTAGTGCAGCAAAAGGTTTTGCTTTTTGCTCTGTCCCTTTAGTAAATTGCGATATGACACATATTGCATTTACTCAGCACAGCTGGTTCTCATAAAAAGAGCATTTGCCCTCAGAATAATTTAAAGCAAATGCAGAATAGTTTTATTCCTAAATGAAGAAAACCATGGTGCAAAGCAGGTGGCTTAAATGTGTTATGGACAAATAACATTTCCAAGCATGTTATTTTAAAAAGACTTTTTTAAAGTTGTCCCTTGTCTACCAGTTGAAACCCCCATAAAAGATAAATAACAAATAAAATGCCACAATACCATGTTATATTGTTCTTTGAGATATAAATTGTTATACAGTCCATTAAGATCATTCTATACTACTTTATCAGATAATTTTTCTAACCAAGGTTATTGATTCTTTTGGAAGAAAAAATATCTAATGGTAGTTTACTGAATATAAGTTTTCAAATGAGCTTAAATCTGATTTGAATACATGTATGAAACATACATAATTACTTTAAATTCATAGACTTTCTTGAGTTCTGACTATAATTTTCAACACTTTATGTAAAATTAACTTTTTTTTTTCTCAAATATGGTTTACATTATGGCTTTATTTCCATTAAAGTGTGAACCTAGATTTTACCATTATAATTTCATTGCACCATATAATTTCAAGAAACATTTAGATACAAGAAAAATGATGCGTGGGTGTGAAGATATATTTCTAGTGAAAATGAACTAAAAATACCATTGGAGATCTATAATTTTCCAAAGGCTTTAAATAGTAATTACAGAAGTATTTGACATTTCATTCTAATAATATGTATTATCATCATACCTAGCTAGAGTTTTTCAACATATGTTAACATTATGTCTCAATGTACTTGGACAGTCTTAATATTTATTATTAATTATATTTCAATTGACTTGGGCAGGTTTAATGTTTATAATATTACTAACTGTTGAATATATCATATATGCACTTCCTAATGCAAAGAGATGTAAGAAAAATTCATCTTAACACAATATTTTCTTTGATAATTTCTGATATTCACACTACAATAAATTACAAAAAATAAATAGCATTAAACCTACATTGAATAAAACTTAACCATACTTTGAGGAGTAGTCACAATTTTATTCAGGTTTTTAAAATAATTCATGGTTTTTAATCTCATGTATTAATTACTTAAAGAATGATATAAAATATTATTATGTTAAATACAGCTTGTGGGACTCTCAATTAGTATTAAGACATAACCTGGGAAGTAAAAGCAAAAATAAATGAATGAGACTATATCAAACCAAAAAGCTTCTGTAAAGCAAAGGAAACCATCAACAAGACAAAGAGGAAATCATCTGAATGGAAGAAGATATTTGCAAACATTGCTTCTGATAAGGACTTAATATCCAAAATATACGAAAAACTCATACAACTCAACAACAAAAAATCCAAATTGGCAGAGGACCTGAACAGATATTTCTCTCAAGAAGACATATAAATGGCTAACACATATAAAAAAAATGTTCGACTTCACTAGCTATTAGAGAAATGCAAACCAAAAGCACAATGAGATACCACCTCACACTTGTTAGAATGGCTATTATCAACAAGACAAGTAACAGCAAGTGTTGGAGAGGTTGTGGGGAAAAGAAACCCTCATACACTGCTGGTGGAAATGTAAATTGGTACAGCCACTGTGAAAACAGTATGGAAGTTCTTCAGAAAATTAGAGTACAATTACCATATGACCCAGCAATCCCTCTTCTGGGTATTTACCCAAAAAACTTTAAAACTTTTATCTGCAAAGATATTCATAGCAGCATTATTCATGGTGACCAAGACATGGAAACAACCGATATTTATTCAGTCAATAGATGAATGAATAAAAAGACGTTGTACATATATATACAATGGAATATTACTCAGCCATAAGAAAAGATAATACACTGCCATTTATGATAACATGGATGGATCTTGATATTATCATGCTAAGTGAAATAAGTCAGACAGAAAACATTGAGAACCATATGATTTCACTTGTATGTGGGATATAAAACTGTAAGCAACAAACAAACAGGAGAAAAAAACTCATAGACACAGATAACAGTCTAGTAGTTATTAACCAATGTTACCCAAATAATTTTAATTAAAAAAAAAGACATAACCTGGGATTACTTGTTTTGCCAAATCTGAATGAATTTATTCAACAAGTTTTATTACAATTCTGCATGTGCCATTCAGCAATGGTAGGTTACACTGATGAGAACACTTCATAACATGCTAAAGTAATTGCTGGGATCCGAATACCTAAGAAAAATGGTGTCTTGGGGAGTGTCTTCTACTGCTTTACCACTGAAGGAAGATTGAAAAGACATGGACCCTGACATCTATCTGCTTATATTATATGATAATTGTTTCACTTGCTAAAGTCTATCTTAGCTTATATACCCAATTTCTTTGTCATTCTTTTCAGGTACTTGATTTTAAAGCCCCTGCTTTATTTCACTATGTTAGCAGAAAAACATCAATTACATTTCTATGTATCTATGTGATTCTAGTAGGAATGTATATGCCTATATCATTCTTGCCCCTCCAATGGAAGGACTTATTTCCATGTCTTATGAAACAAAAAGTAAATCAATTTCCTACTTTCTTTCTAGGTCAGAGTTAGTTATTTTCCAGGACAGAGGAGAGTCAGCAAATAACTCTTTGGTCTCTACTCCTGTAGTTTCTTGGTAGCAACTCCTTAGAAAATGACTACAATTACTGATCAACTCAGTCAAAGGAGTGTTCACCTGATTTTTGATAGTTTTAGCCTGGTTTTGGAAGAACCCAGACATGAGTTCCATTACCAGAGGGATTCATCCTGTGTTGGGGAAGGAAGGTGGTGAGGTTTAGTCTGGGATGGCAAGGTACTTAGCATAACTGCAGCCTATCTCATGCCGCACTTGCATTGAGCTGAAAGAATGATGAGAGCTGTGTTTCTTACAGTTTCATAGGCCAGGCCTAATTTTATATTAACAGCCTGATGTGTTTTGAAAATATTTGTATGACACAGTATTTAAAAATCTGTTTCCACAATATGGTGACATTTCCTTCTACTCTGAATAGGGTTTCCTGCTAAAAGAAATATTTTAGATGAAAAAATATATTCAATCTGTTAAGAGATTACATATTTATACTTAGCCTGTAAATGTAAAACTATGTGTGGAAAACAAGCATCATTCAAGGTGGGCCAGGCTTTTAGGCAGAACGAGTGAGCTGTTTTAATATCATTTGTCACCAAGTCTATAGAGAGAAATATCTACCTAACAGGAATTTATCTCCATTTTATCTTATCTGATATATATTTATATATTATACACATTATTGTGCGTATATGCATATTTTATTTGCAAATCATATTAGTATATGTTATTTGCTATATTTATGATGCTAAATAAATAACATAATAAAACATCAGTAAACCTAAAGCTCTAGGGACAACAATACAAGAGTAGTGAGTACAAGGTAAGAGTGTTGCATTGATGCCCTTGCTTTCTCTCCCAACCAGAACTTGATTCAAATGCAGAAAGTGGCGGTGTTCTAAGAAACACAAATGACCAACTTGTCCTATATCCTTTATTACATGTGTTATTTTCCTATATTAGTCAGCCACTTATGCTGAAAATGATGGTATAAATAGAAAGAAAGGCAGCCCCTAGTTCCTCTCTCTTTCATTCCTTCCTTACTCATCTATAGGCTGAAGGCAGAGTGTTGGTAAAATGTGCACATATAAACAAGTAAAATAAACAATGTTGAGTTATTTTTGTACATTATTTCCATGATTCTGTAAGAACAAAATACTTATACATATATGAGCTACCAAATACAAATCATGTAATTTCGGTGGTTCCATATACTGCTTTTATATTTGCTTTTAAAACTGATATTGCACACTATAAAGATAAATGGTAAAATTCTTGGAATTACCTTGCATTTTAATTTTTCTTTAGTTAGAATGACATCAAATGGAAATAAAAGCAATTTGACAACTCTAGAGAGAGACCATGGAAGAAAAAAAAAGCTTTATATTTTAGTACTATTACAGCACTTTTTCTTGCTTTTTGAACAAAGACCTCTGCATTTTCATATTTTAACTGGGCCCCACAAATTACATAGCTGGCCCTGTAGGCAGCCATTAGAGTGGAAATAGAGGAAGCATAGGTCAAGAAATGTAGATAGGAAAGAGAGCAACATAACTGAAACATAGTCTGTAAGGTGACATAGACTGAAAATAAGCCTAAGGTTCGGACAGAGGCTACGTCTTAGAGAACCTTACATATAAGTTACACCAAGAAATTTCTGCTTGATCCTATAGAAGATGTGAAATTTTGAAGAGAAATTTTGTGGGAGAACAATAAGGAGGAATAGAGTAACATCTGGACTGTTTTTGAAGTTAGATGGAGCTGATATCAAATTCTACCTCTATAATCTGGCTTCTCTGTCATTGGTCACATGATGAAAAGTTGTGCTTTGTCAGTTTTCTTACATTATATGTAGATTTTTTAACATCCACCTCTGGGGATATTAAGAGTCTTACATGAGGTAAAGTAGTTTTTAAAAAACTAACCTCAACAAGGATATGTTATTAATAATGATAATTATGATCATTTTGGTCAGTTTTTTAAAAGAAGGCAAACTGTGGTTTGAGAGCTGAATTAGACTATAATTTTAAAAACTAAGCCAAAGTTTGTGAGAAAATTATCCAAACATCAAATATGGGCTGTTGACAGAAAGTGAGAATTCCCTAGAATTCCCAAATTTCTGATTTGAATTAAAAGGCAGAAAAGTAAATTTAGAGGCAATAGCCAAGGGATTGAAATAACACATTCAGTTTTGGACCTATTAAGATTGAAGCCTGTGAAGCTGGCAGAATATGAAGGGGATGTGTAATTACAGTAGACAATCTTATATACCATTTATGAGTCTAAAAGAGAAATCTGAAATAGAAATACAAGCTTGGATTTCTTCAGCAGAAGGTGTTTAGAATCTCCTTCTGGCACCAATGGAGGCTTTCCTATCAGTTTGCCCAGATGTAGAGCAGAAAGTAAAGAGGGAGAACAAGGTAAGAGTGTTACATCGATGGCCTTGCTTTCTTGTCCCTGCATGGAAAGCCACAACCCAACCGCATTTGCAGCCACAATAAAAACGCTGAGTCAGTTTTCTTTCACTGCTCTCAAGCCATTTTAGATCTAATTAGAAGCCCTGCCCTGGTTTTCCTAGAGATCTTAATTGTGTGAATAATAAAATTTCTATACTCTCTTGGTGTGCATGTGGTATCAGCAGTCTTTACATCAGAACTGAATTGGGCCTGGGTGTCTATGTTGTACCTGCAGGGTGATCAGAGCAAACGTCATTATATTCCAACACTACATCATTCTGGAATTTTAAATAAATGTCACAGTAGTTGTGTAAACATTAAAGATTTCACAGCGGCTGGTAATTTAAATGGCTTTGATTTACACTGATTGAAAAGGGCAAAGTTTTTTAAGTTATCCTTGCTTATATTAAAAAAAAGTTATCTCAAACTACTACATTATTTCTTCGGCCGTTGACCTATAATATGTATGAATTGATATATTTAATCAGTCGAGTTGTCATCTTCATCTAACTCCACAGGAATCAACCATGTAACAATTCTGAAAATTACTCTTTGCCAAGTAGTTCTTAAGTCCCTGCTACATGCAAAGTACTATGATCTGTTTTTCAGTGATAGTATCCAATTATTTAACCCACCAAAAATGAATTGATATTAAATTCTCTGAATTCAGATAAAGGAAAAGAACCCTCAATTTCAAGATTACTATATATTCTTGCCCAAATTTATTCCTGTTTCTTATTTTTCTCATAGAAAATTTTTAAAATATAAAGCAAGTTATATAAGCAGAAATGACAGTGTGAGCAGATTGTGAATTAATGCCCAATATATATTTAATTGTTTTAAACTAGTAGTGGCATCTGTCTATAATATTTGCAGATGGATACCTTGATTAGTCCCTAATAAGACTTTTACCCATAATATCCTCTATTGGGATACTAACATCTGCTTACCTCATTTTTAAATGCTTTGTAGGTTAAGCTTACTGATACAGTTGTGAAGTAATGTCTACACCCATGCATAAGTTTATTCTTTCAAAAATGTTTTTTTTCCTATTATATACACTGAGTTTAATAATACACTGTTGGCTATAGTTCAATAACAAGCATGATAGATAAAAAAAAAACATAAAACATGGTAAACATAGATATAAAATTTATTGTTGTAATGTACAAACATTAAATATGACAACAAAAGCATCTGCAACAATAGAAAAAATAGGTTATTTGGACTTCATCAAAATTAAAACCATTTGTGCTTTAAAACAGACCATCACAAAGTGGAAAGACCCACAGAATGTGGGTGACACACACTGCGGGTAGGAATGCAAAATGGTGCAACCACTTTGAAAAACAGTTGGTCGGTTCCTCAAAGGATTAAACAAAGAGGTACCTATGATCCAGCAATTGCACTCTTAGGTCTATATCTAAAAGAATTGAAAACAGGTAGTCAGTTCTAAAAAAACCTGCACATGAATGTTTATAGCAATACTATTCACAAGTGCCAAAATGTGTAAACAACCCAAATGCCCACTAAGGAACAAATGGATAAACAAAATGAGGTATATCCAAACAATGACACACTACAATTTAGATGAAACTTGAAAACAATATGCTAAGTAAAAGAAGCCAGTCCCAGAAGACCACAATTATATGATTGATTGCATTCACATGAAATGTCAAGAATTAGGAAATCAATACAGAGACAAAGTTAGTTAGTGGTTGCTTAGGGCTTGGAAGAAAGGGATGAAGAGAGAAGAAATAGCTAAAATGTATAGAGTTTCCTTTTGAGTTGACATATTAGTAAAAAGATGAGATTTATAAAATTAGTGGTATTTATGAAAAATGAGTACAAAAATATACTACTCACTGATAGTTATATATCATATATTTAATTAGAAGATGGGTTTATTTAGTTTAACAGACTATAAAACCACAAGTTCTATGTCAAAAGAGTGATAACCTTTATGACAATTAATTTATGTTGGCCTACTGTTTAATTAATGTTAACATTATAATGTATGGATTGAAAATCTATCTAAAATAAATCTATTGTGTAATATCAAAAAGCTTAATGTGGACAATACTTGAGGATAGTGACTATTTTGGTTTATCCTAGATACTCAATATGCATTGTGTTTAGTATACTGTAAAATGTAATCAGTATTTCCACTGAAGAGAACCTAAACCAGCAATTTTAATTAATTATGGAATAATAAGTCAAATTAAGCTTAAAACTTTTTAATAGTCAGGAATATCTGAGAGAAGCAGAAAACATTTAAGGGGGTTGAATTTTTATTTATTTGTAACAATAAGTTTAAATGTGTATGCCTATAAATATAGAGAAATATTTCATATATTTACCATATAGCTGGTACTGGTGAACTAGCACCTACTAGCCAAATCTGACCTGCCATCTGTTTTTGTATAGCCCACAACTAATGAATTTTAGTCTCGCATAGTTGAAAAAATCAAATACGAATAATAATTTGTGACACATGAAAGGTATATGAAATTTAAATATTTATTAGGTTATTAGGTCATAGCCATGCTCATTTTTTTTTTACTTATTGTCTGTGGCTATCTTCACGCTTCTATGGCAAAATCAAATAATTTGTCAGAGACCAAATAGACCACAAAGCCTAAAATATTTACTGTCTATCTCCTTACAGAAAAAGTTTTCTGATGCCTACTTTAGAAAAATACAAAGTACGAGCCACAATTTTCAAAGAACTTCAATAAAGAGGTATGCTATTTGGATGTCTATTGTATTTTGACCTTAATCTTATTTCATGCTGCATATTAGGACAATTTAAAATCTCAAGTGGGAGTATGTACCTTTGGTAAAAGGATAGTTCTCTTGGTTTACATATGACAGGATTTTAGTATTAGGAATTTAGAGACTGTGTTGTTTGACTTTAGAGGAGAAAGGAAGAAGGTTAAGTGAATGGTACAGGAGTTGCTGACAGATCAGACTGAAAAACTGAGTAATGGCCACAAAGCCTCACTTTCCATCACAATCCTTCTTCAAGAGTCCAGATTAAAAATCAGAACTATAATTAAATAGGACAAAGATGTTTGTTTTGAGGCAAAGATAGAGTTACCTAAACAGTACTACACAGACTTGTCCTCTAACAACTCTATTTTGAGATACCTTGCAAAAATATATTTTGCTATATTTTCCTAGAGCTAAATAAGAAGGTAGAAGTGACTGGGCAGATTAAATGATAGGGAAGCTATTTATTTAAGGACTCTTTAATTATGTGCTTTAAATATCAACCTCCAGAGCTGATGGGTGATTTTCTTATTTCTCATACTTGAAATTTCTGGATTTAGGTGAGTTTTAAAGTAAGAGATTCCAGGTCTTATAACATGGAATTGTTAAATTCTAAGAGGTTATAGGATTAGAAAGAGACAGGAATCAGCTATGACTAAAATCTGTTATTCAAGGCAGGCTCCAAATTTGTAAAAGTCAAGTTCAAGGAAGTCCATTTTCACCACCATTGATTTTCACTGAAGGCAGACTGTTTTCAGCTCATTGATTTTGATGTTGATTGAGTCATGTTCATCTGGTTGGTCAGTACTTGGGAGCGTGTTCATTTTTGATGGGTTAATTTGCCTAGGATCACTGATCAGTTACCTTGATCTAGAGTGACTGTTATTCAACATTTTCTCAGGTTGCATATTAAGAAACTTAAAGAGCTAATTAATTGAATAAAATTTAGTTTCATTCCTAAAAAAATTATCTAATTTCAAACAATTAATAGCTTAACTTAATTACAAAATTTGGATTAGATATTATCCTTTAACCAGATGACATTTCAAGGCCATAAAAAACATGCAGATATGTTTTTCATATTGTAATTTGTCTTTTTAAAAGAAAATTTAATAGGGAAAATGATTTCTAGAGAACTATAAGTTACAAATGCCACAAAATTGTGATTGACCATTAATGCTTGAAAATGGAAAGCAAGTTCTACAAACAGACAGGACCAGCAATAACCAAATAGACATCTGAATCTGAAACTCATGACTCAGTTATCATCCGATTATTATTATTTGTAAACCTACTGTATATATAACCCATCGAATAGAAACTTTCTGCCCAAACAGAACCTTCTTTCTATAAATATGAATATGCAATTCACAGGAGAGCATCTGGCTTATATGTGAGATAATTATCTTTTTGTGATATATTTATAAATTTTTTTCATTAATTTTTATCTTGTAATTTTTTATTGTTCTGGTAGTCTAGTTTTAGAATAAACACATGCTTTTAACAACTCTTAGCTGAATTCTTCAAGATTTTATGCTTAACACATCTGACAATTCTATATGAGATCTTTGAGCCTTTGTTATTGCAGCTGAACTGTTCCATCTATCTTCCCTTTGTTTCCAACTCTTTTATAAAAATATAAATCTGTAAGTGATTTGGAATGAATGGTAAATCAAGAATTTGTTTTTTTTCAATATCAGCAATCTTCTCCAAATAGATTTTGTCCCCTAAAGTGCAAATGGTTTAGTATTCTTATGAAAATATTTCTGAAATCTCTTTCATTTCAGTTCATCCCATTTTGCTTTGAAACCTTCTATAGTATTGCTGTTTATGCTATGAGCAAGTGACTTCTAACACAGGAAACACTATTATTATTATTATTATTATTATTATTATTACTATTATTATTATTATTATTATCTATTTTACATATACTTTATATATCAAGTAAAATAAATGTGAAACTCCTGGTCAAGTGGCAGAGTAGATAAACACCATGCTTGCCTCTTCTCACAACCACATCAAATTACAACTAAATTACAGAACAACCTTCATTGAGAATCACCTGAAATCTAGCTGTACAGAAGTCCTACAGCCAAGAACATACAAAGGAAGCCACGTGAGACTGATAAGAGGGGCAGAGATGCAAACAGGCAAGTCCACACTCATGTGTGGTGGTTGAAAATTGGGAGGAATATCTCTCCTGTGGAGGTACTCCTGGAGAAGCCAGGGGTCCCAGCCCCACACCAAGCTCCCTAGCCCAGGTTTCTAGTGCCAGGGAGAGAAATCCTCACAACTTCTGCTTGTGAAACCAGCCAAATTTCTTGTTGAGTGAGACAGTGTTGCTGGAGTCCCAGGCACACCTCTTAAAGGACCCTAACACAGACTTACTTGCTGACAGACTCACTCGCTCTGAGCTCCAGCTCTGGAGCAGCAATGTGCAACATGCCAGGGACATAGGGGAAAACCGAGTTGTTTGACTTCATGGCGAGGGCTGGAGGAACAGCTTTCTCCTGGACAGAAGTGCTGGCAGAGGCCATTCTTCATCTTTTGAGCCCTCCCCACATCCCGCGTATAGACAGAGGCAGGAATCATATTTGAGGCTCCATCAAGCTGCTAACACCATTTGCCCTTCCCTGGTGATTCCCTAAGACCCTGCCCCTCCCAATTTATGGGCCCACCCAAGCTGCTTCCAGAAGCTTTACCAAACATACAGCCTGTCTTGGCTCATACTGCTGACTTTTCTAAAATCTCTCAAAAGTTCACGAACCTCATATAAGCAGCATCTGGCCTCAGCATGCCCCGTACCTCTTGCTAAGCAGCTCCAAGCCCAGCACTAGCAGCAGCCAGCCTCAGTTTGCAGCCTAGCCTCTCCCAGGTGCCTCCAAGCCCACCACAGGTGGCAACCATCTGCAGATCATTATGTAGCTCATACCAAGTGGCTCCAGGCAGGGTACAGACATTGGCTGAACTTGGACTGCAATAGAACCCTTCCCAAGAGGACCCAGAATCAACACAGCCAGTGTGCAGCTTTAGATTACACAAGAGCACCATGCAGCCTCCACAAATAACACACCCAAAGGGCAGACAGGGCAGGCAACAAAGCCCTGTTAAAGCAAATCCTGCTCAGTAGGGTCACCCTCTTCACAACAGCTCCCCCACTGTGGTCATAGCCAGTCCTCACATCCAATTGGCTTGAGGGTCTGTCCCTCTCACTGATGTACAAACAGCAACCAGGACTCAAACAACAGAAGGGCACACACAACCCACACAAAGGACACACCCAGAGCACCCAACTCAGGTGAACAGGGATACTGCACCAGTGGGCCCCACAGAACACCTACTAATAAGGCACTCTACTATAACTAGGAGACATAGCAGTCCTATCTAGTACATAGAAACAAACACAGAGAAACAACCAAAATGGGGAGACCAAGAAATATGTCCCAAATGAAAGAATGGAACAAAGCTTCCGAAAATGAAATAAACAAAATAGAGACAAGTAATCTACTTGATGCAGAGTTCAAAACACTGTTTATAAGAATGCTCAATGATCTCAGTCAGTACTTCCACAAAGAAATAGGAAATACAAAAATGAAGATAGAAAACATAAAAGGGACCAGTCAAAAATGAATACAATAACTGAAATGAAAAATACATTAGAGAGATCAACAGTAGATTATATGAAGAAAAGGATTGAATAAGCAATTTAGAAGACAAGGTAGCAGAAAATAGCCAACCAGAACAGCAAAAGGTAAAAGAATCCAAAAACATGAGAATAGTTTAAGGGGCCTCTAGAATAAATCAAGCATACCAATGTTCACATCATTGGGGTACCAAAAGAAGAAGAGAGAGAGAGCAAGGAATTGAAAACCTATTTGAAGAAATAATGATGACTTCTCTAAACTGGCAAGGAAAATAGACATACAAGCCTAAGAAGCTCAGAGAGTCCCAAACAAAATAAACCCAAAGAGGCTTATGCAAAGACACATCATAATTAAAATGCCAAAGGTTAAAGACAAAGAGAGAATCTTAAAAGTAGCAAGAGAAAAGCAGTTAGTTACTTACAGGAGAGCACTCATAAAACTGTCAGCTGATTTCTCAACAGAAACTGTACAGGCCAGAAGAATTGGCAAGAAATAGTCAAAGTGATGAAAAGCAAGGACCTACAACCACAATTAATCTACCCAGCAAAGCTATTGTTTAGAATCGAAGGACAGATGAAGAGCTTCCCAGACAAGAAAAAGCTAAAGGAGTTCATCACCCCCAAACCAGTATTACAAGAAATGTTACAGGGACTTTTTTTAAGAAGAAAGGGAAAAAATTAAAAATATGAATAATAAAATGTCAATAAGTACATATCTATCAACAATTACTTTAAATGAAAATGGATTAAATGTTCCAATCAAAGGTATTTGTGGTTGAATGGATAAGGAAACTTTTCAGACTCTCACATATGTTGCCTGTAAGAGACTCACTTCAGATTGAAAGACGTAAGTAGACTGAAAGTAAGGGATAAAAAAAAGATATTTCATGAAATGGAAACAAACAAACAAAAAAGCTGGGGTAACAATACTTATTCCAGCAAAAAAAAAAAAAAGACTTTAAAACAAAGACTAAAACAAGATAAAGAAAGACCCAGTAATTCCACTTCTGTGTATGGAGGCAATGGATGAATGGCTAAAGAAGAGGTGGTACATATATACAATGAAATATTACTCAGCCATAAAAAATAAAACCTTGCCATCTGCAACAACATGGATGGACCTAGAGGGTGTTGTGCTGAGTGAAATAAGTCAGACAGAGAAAGAAAACTATCATGTGATTTCACTTATATGTGGAAACTAAAGAACAAAATAAAGGCATAAACTCATAGATACACAGAATATCTGAATGACTGCCAGATTGGGGAGGGTTAAGGGAATGGGCAAAAAGGTGAAGGGATTAAAAAGTATAAATTAGTGGTTACAAAATAGTCATGAGAATGTAAAGTAAAGCATAAGAAATATAGTCAATATTTTGTAATAACTATGATATCAGATGAGTATTAATTTGTTGGGGTGATCACTTTGTAAATTATATAACTGTCTAATCACTATATTGTATACCTGAAACCAATATAATATTGTATGTAAACTGTAATTGAAAAAGTTTTTCAAATTATGCAAAAAATAAAATAAATTGTGAAACTAATTTTGTAGCCAGAAAAAAAATGATATATTGGCCAGTATACTTTTGAAAACCTGTATAGTCTCATAGCTATCATTAAATGTCTACAGAGACATTTCCATACTTCCAGAACTCTTAGAACTTTAACCATTTTTATATCATACTTATGACAGATATATACAAAGCAAGAGTTACTGTTATGATACTTCTTTTATTTACTAAAAAGATTTATGTGAACATCTTCTATCTACATACATACACTATAAATAAGTCCTGGGAAAGGTAGCATCTTCAATTTTAGGAGGCTTATCATTCTTTTATGTAGAAAAGATATATAAATAGAAGTTAATATATGAAAAACAAGTAATATTATATATGGTTACATAAAATTGATTGTCAGATAAGAATTTAATCTATAAGTACTACAGAAGAGGTTATTTAGTAGTGTGATGGTATATACCATAATAAGAACTTCAGATTTTACTGTGAATTAATCGAGAAACCATTGAAAGATTTTAAGCAGCTATATGTCATGACTTGACTTGCTCTTTAAAAAGAAAAATCACTGTCACTTCAGTTAAGGCTACTATACCATTTCAGATGCCTTGTTAAGAACCTCAGAGTCATCTCAGATGCCTCTCTCTGTCTTTCAGGAAATCCTGTTGATTCTTCTTAAAGAAGAAAACCATTTCTCATCATCTACTTTGGTACCATTTAGATCTAACCATCCAGATGTCTTAAGCTGAACTATTTAAATAGTAAAATAATTGGTTTTCCTACTTTTTGAAGATGTTCTTGAAATTTAAGGAGAGTTCCCTTCAGATGGATTGAGGATACTCAAATACTATGTTACTGCCATCATGTTGGCCCAAGGAGAATATATTCTTGTTTTTTCTTTATCCTACTCCAATTAGGCTTTCATCTCCACCATTGAAATCGATTATGGTCAAAGTAAACAGTCTTTCTATTTTGCCCAATAAAATGCTCAGCTCTTAGACCTCTTCTGACTTGGTCTACAGTGCATTTGACATTGCTTGACCATGCCTTCCTTTCTAAAACACTCTCTTCAACTTGGCTTGCAGTACACCACATTACCTATCTTAGTTTCTTTTCTTATTTTATCAGCTGCCTCTTCTAAGACTCCTTTGCTGTTCTTATGTTTTTGAAATTTGAATGTTTGGGTGCTCTGGAAATCAACCTTGAGAGTTTACATTTTCTTAACCTACTACTTCTTAAAGTCAATATATCCAATCTTGTGGCTTTAAATAGTTTTATTATACTGACAACCCTAAAAGTTCAGCTTTAGATTCCTCCATAATGTGATGCTTATATACCTAACTAACTTCTACAAAGATCTCTTGATCTTCTGTGAACAAATCAGTTCCTGTAGTCTACTCCATCTCTGTAAATATCAACTCCATTCTTCTTCCTGTTTATGAAGATTAAGTGAAGACCATCTTGACTTGACTTCTCTATCTTTATTTTTCTTCCATTCCATATATATTCCATTAACATATTTTGTTGGTTCTATATCCAAATTATAGCCAAAATGTGACCATTTCTCACCTCTTTATCTCCAACCCCTGGATAAAACTCAAGATACTCCTATACACTAGAGTACCCCCTTAGCACAAATATAATGTTTCCTTTACACATTAGGCTAGATAATATCACTCCTCTCCTTAACGCACTTCAGTATATTTTAGGTTACTCAGTGAAAAACTCAAAGACTTACCATGAGTTATCCATCCCTAGATGAACTGCCTCCCTCCTGCTCTTTGATGTCATTTTCTACCACGTTTCCTTGCTCACTATATTTCAGCCACAGTGGCCTCCTAGTATCCTTAGATATGTCAAATATGCTGCCATTTCTAAACTTTTGTTCTTGTTTTACTACCTTTTAGAACATTCTTCCGAACAAAGTCTTCACAGTGTATTCTCCTACTTCCTTTAGTAGGAAAATGTTAACAGCAAAGAGGTCTTCACTGGACACTTTATCGAAATGAACACATCTCTCCCAACCCTGGAAATCCTTAATCTCCCTGACTCTTCCTTATCTTTTTCAAATTCTAAGCAATAATTAAATATTATACATTGGTGTGTTTATGTTTATTTTATGACATCTCAATTAGTGTATGATTCATTGATACTGACACTTTTCTGTTTTGCCTAGTGAAATATTCCCAGTGCTAGAATATTCCTATCCAATGTAGATGCTTAATAATATATTTGTTGATGAATGTGTCTCAATGCTCATCTTTAATAAATAGTATTTTCTGACGGATTTTTTCTTTTTTAAAAAAAATAAAATATTGACACATCACTGCTTTTTGTAACTCACTTGGTGGGACAGAAACTTTGGATGAAGTTGTATTGATGATATCTACTCTGCATTAGGTGTACAAGTGCACATAAAACAGATCCCTTCCTCAACTATAAAGTAAAGGGAGGAAAATGGAGAGAAAGAATCTGGGGAAAGAAATCCTTTAAATCTGAGTATTAACTGGCCACATCCTGAGAGGCCCATTCATAAAACCATCTGGGGTGTGTGAGTGTGTGTGTGTGCGTGTGTGAGTGTGCATGTGCATGCATACACACAATATGTGTAGAAACATACATAAACATATACATACATATATAGAAAAGAAACAAGTGGAAATTTTTAGAACTAAAAATACAGCAAGCAAAGCAAAAATCACATTTAATAGGCTCAATAGCAGAATGCAGATGATAGAGAAATCAGTCAGTAAACTCAGAAATAAAGCAAAAAAATCAGCTAAATTAAACAACAGAGAGTAAATAAATTAAGAGAAATTAAACAGAGCTCCAGGGATCAATGAGATAATAATAATATACATCTAACATGTGTGTCATTGGAATCACAGTAGGAGAGGAGAAAGAATATAGTGCCAAAAAAATTATTTGAAAATGATGGCTGAAAACTTCTAATTGGTATAGGGCATAAACCTACAAATTCAGGAAGCTCAGCAAACCCCAAACATGATAAATCAAGAGACTTTAATGCCCAGACACATCATAATAACATGTCTGAAAAATTAAAGGCAAAGTAGAAAGTCTTTAAAGCAGTCAGAGAAGCAATGCATTAGCTAAAGGAGAATGAAAAATTTGAATTACAGTGAATTTCTCAAGAATTATGGAAGCCAGAGGGTATGGCATATTTTTCAAGGGCTAAAAGAAAAAAAAAATCACCAAGTAGAATTCTATAACTAGTTAAAATATCCAACAGAAATTAAGGTTAAATAAAGATATTCTCAGCAGAAGGAAAATTATGAGTCTGTTGCCAGCAGACCTGCTCTAAAAGAAAGGTTAAGTAAAGCACTCGCAGTAAGGAAATAAGCGCAAAGGAGAACTTAGACTATTAGAAATGAAGTTAGAACAGAAAGGGAACTCGCAATAATAATTTAAAAAAAAACCCTACATTTTCATCAATTGGAACTATTATACAACTATATAGGAGAATATTATGCTACTCTTAAGAAATAACAATAATTATTTAAAAAGACTTGCCCTACCAGATATTATAATTCATTATAATGCTACAGTGATCATCCATATGGTATTTGCACAGTAATATAAAAACTATTTAGTACAATAAAATAGAGAGTACAGGAATTTATCAAAGTTAATATGAGGAATTCATATGCAATAATGTGCAATTTAAACCAAAGGATGGTTTGTTTTAAATAATGCTGGCATAATTAGATATTACTTCAGAAGAAAACACATTCTCTCATATAAAATACCATGTAAAAAAATTCCAGATGGAAGACATTTGTATATATACATATAAAAACATTAATAATATATGCAATCTTTTAGATAATTAGATATCAAATTGAGGCATAATAGATTCATAGATATATAATAAATAATAGATAATAGGTATATAAATAATAAAAATAAAATAAATTATAAGAAAATATATAGGAGAATATAGGTGGAATCTCACAAGTATAAGTCATTGCCTTAACCAAGTGTGGAAACTCAGATGCAGCAAAAGAAAATACTGAAAAAATTTACCATATAAAATAAAAATTCTGTCTTGCAAAATTTACTGTAGTCAAAAGATCAAAGACTAGGGAAATTATTGGCAATACATATAATAGTAGAGTTTTGGGTATCTTAAGCATAAAATTATGAGTAAAAATATATTCACTTCAGCAGTGTTTGAAAGGTAAACATTTTGCAAACATAGGTTCCTTAATGTACATCAATAGTTGAGTGCTTTTTGCTGTAGATTGATGTCACATGCTAGGGTAATGAAAACAAGCTGTAAGTATTGCTTCCAAAGAAAGTGACATTATAGAAAGTGAAAATCAAGTTTCAGAGTAACATAAAGTATATATTATTTTCTTTAAAAAAATAGAATAAAAATAAAACATACAGTGTTTAAGTTCCAGTTATCTTCATTTTTCAATTTTATTTTAATGTCAGACTCTTATTTGACTATTATTATTATACCTGCATAAATTAAAAAACAGCATGTAAAGAGTAATACTTGATATTAAAAGTGGTTGCTAAGAGTTTTATCTCTTCAGACCTAAAATATAAGGAGATAAGTATAAAACCACCAGCTTTCTATAAATCTTTCTCAAATTGACTACTTATCTTTATTCACTGGGTACCATACTTAGCAATGTTTTAGTTATTATACTTGTCTAAATGTCAGGAGACCTGGATTTATTTCTACTCTTACCACACTACCACATCCATGACATTAGCCACGAGAGTTTATAAAGAAATAAAGACACTGAACTGCAAGTATATTTAAAGTGCAAAAATATAGTTTTTTAAAACTAAACCACATGTTTGCAACATGATCTAAATTTACAGGATCCTCCTTCCTCTAAGGAAAATAATAATGTGCAAAAGATGAAGACTCCATTCTAGAAATCTTTTCCACAAGAAAAATAAGAACACTTTTCAGGAAACATGTACCATTATAAAATAAAATAGAAAGTAATGAATAATATCTATAAAATGAAAAGCAAAAAAAAATTAAAGAAAAAAATCAAGAAAGTAAAGAATAAACCATAAGTTAATGAGAAAAAATAAATAATTAAGAGCTATGAAAAATATGATATATCTACACAATTACAGAATAAATAAATAAATTAGAAAGAATGTGTGATGCAATTTAAATAGCAAAATACGTTCACAGCATTCAATATTAGAAGATTAAAATGACTTATGCTATTTAGTCCCCAAATATGATACCCAACTAAATTTTCCTTCATATAGAAAGAAATGTATTTTTAAATGTTATGCAATGTTCATTGACTAGGAAATATGACAACGTCAAGTGAAGACAAAAACAATTACTACTACTTGTGACTAGAATCTAACATTAGCTTTGTCAGAATAAAAAAGGAATAAAAAAGATATACTATAAAAGAAATGTCACTAAGCATTGAATCCACATAGATACAATAATGAGACTAAATAGTGGGAACACAAAATGTATTTTGAAAAAAATGACAAATACTAAATATGTAAAATATTAATATAAACATGGTTGCCTATAATTAAAATAAAGATACAGAAACAAAATTCTGAACATGGAGAACTGGGCCACTGTCTGTTTTTAAGATTATTTACACCCTCCCTGGCCATGAATTTGGAAAGAAGTTAAAATATAAAGGAATGTTAAGTGTATTAATTCTCCCATCATTTTGGCAATAGTCAATAATTACTGTTGCATTCCCAAAGCTAACAAATCATGAAGTATAGTTTTAAATGTATTCTTTAAAGCCCTAAAAGAAACCATCAGAGAGAAAACAATTTCTACAGTCTCCAAATTCTCCTAAGAGATTAAAAATGAGGTCTAGTAACACAAAACAAATACAAAGGAATACACACATGCTCACACACACACACGCATACACATACACACATGGAAGTAAATATGAAAGATAAATAATAACTTGCAATTTAAACATACGATAAATAATATATAAAAGATAAATAATAATATTAAATGAGAGAGAGAAGGAGACCACTTCCATGGGCAAAGATTTCATAACATTATGCAACATTCATCTTCTGTTTCCATTCAAATAAAGCATCTGACAGTTATGTTTTGAATTAACAAATGCACCTCAATTTTGCAACAGCATAGATATATTGGTGAGAAAATTCTATTCCTCAGAAATGATATACCATCTTAAGAGTTTTGCCATAAGTCCTCTTTAGAACTACTGATTTATTCTGTGTATCTTTAAGCGAGAATTTAGTGTTCTAGATATAAACATTGAATACAGCATAAAAAGGCATCAATAGCTTTTTATTTATTTTACTATAAAACTAGAACTGGGGCTTGCACAATTATCATCACAAGCTATCAGCTTTCAAAGTTTATACTCTCATGGTTTTAAGAAAGCAATGGCTTGATATTGAGTGGTTTTATAAATATTACAAATATGTAAATATTTATAAAATATATGTAAAATAGCAATAAATCATGGTCTTGAAATTATAAATGTAATTTTGAGAGTCTTGCATATCTCCATGATAATTAAAAAAGTGAGCTTGGGTTTTTAAATTCTCTCATTAAAATATTAGTCACACATTTTATATAAAATATATAAAAGTGTTAAGTTTTTATCTATTCATATTAGCTATGAAGTAGAGAGAAACATTCAAATCTGAATTCAAATAGAATTTAAAGTTTTTAATGTGGGATTCATTTTAATTAACATTTATTAAAAACTATGACTTCTTAAGTAATTTCTGTAAAATCTGAAGTAATTCTCAGAGAAACCTTGCAAGGCAGTTCAGTATTACTGTCTCATTTGAGATAAGAAGACACAGAGCTTAAGTAATATGTCCAGGATGAGCAAATTTTAAATGGAGAGCACAAACTTAAAAAAGAAAAAAAGAAGAAAAAAAAAACCTAACTCAAAGCTCATGGATCCTTTATTTTAACACTGAAAATTATTACAGCATATCAGCTTGGATTTTGCATAGAATCAGGTGGTACACAGAAAAACTTCTGGAAGGGCAATATATACCAAATACAGTAACCATTAAAGCAGTAAAAGAAAGAGTACTTAGTTCTTACCATCCTATTTGTTATCCCATCCTAAAGGACACGGCATTGCTGCAAGTGTACACGTTACTTACTGAAAAAGTCCAGAGTGACCCTGCATATACACAGTATACATCCCTTGTATCTATACATAGCAATCCCAGCAATCGTTGATGAATTATTCTTATTCAAATTTTTTATATTCAATATTTTTTATTATCTTCCTTTCTGCAGTTGAGGTATTTCAATTGTCAAAATGCACATATAAATACATGTAAAGCCTTAGGAAGATATTTGAAATGTTTTTCTAGAAGTTTGGGGAAGGTGTGACATCACTGTTATGGACCTTCAGCCTCACTTGTGATTGATTAGTCATTGACTCACCTGTGACTATTCCCATTCCCTGGCTTAACTGAAAAAAATGTTAAATCAGAGTATCATTTGTTTGGAAAGGATCTGCAATTAGTGAATCCTTTTTTTTTTTCCCCAGAGGTTTTAACAAAGTAAAAATAAATGATAATCATATTTAATGTAATACAGAGTATTTGTATGTGTTTGCTTGTTTATATTTTGTCAAAATGAATAAACGAAATTTTATTCAAAATGCAGTCAGGAAGCCATGATCAAAAAGCTCTCAGACAGTACTGGCTCCCCAGTTTTGTAACATAACCAGCTAGAAGAAGGAAGCTATCTTCTCTGATTACCTCAGCAACGGCAACTACCCTCTGCCCACTGACAATAAGAAGCCTCCTCAGCTTGGAATTCTCGTTCCCCTCCAATGGACTCCTGTTAAAAACAACGCTTCCCAAGTGCCTCCTGGAACCCCGAAGAAGTTGACCTCTCTATTATCTCATCAGATGTGCCTATGGTTCACCATAGTTTGAGAGTCTCAAATTGCAATTCCTGCACTATTCCCAAATAAATTCATTTGCCGCTCACTAACCTTTGCTGTTCAGTTTTAATGTTGACAGTTTCTAATTAATCTCAAACACCTGAAAGTAGGCGTATATATGGCGCCTAATCCTACCTTACTGAAAGAGGCATATTTCTCACTCCAGGGTCCAGAAAGCCTTTCCTCTGGCTGTTTCTCTCCTTTCCCCTGGAAACTATTGCATCAGTAACAGAAACATGAGAAAAGCCATTTGACAGAACTGCTAAGTCTATTTTTATAGTTCACACTCATACCTTATTTTGTCTTTGTCATTGATTCAATCTGGATGACTTGGCTGCATTTGAAGGGAAATCATCTTCAATCTATGGATGAAATAAAAGTATAAATGTCAAGTACTCCTCCTGCGGGCCATTATTTTTCCACTTGCAGCTATCTTCTGAATATATATATACAATTTAATTTAGAAGTTCTCTTAGACATGCTAAGTCCTCCATCGGGCACTCTGAGACACAGAAATAATTCTGAAGGTCACCTCACTTTCTCATATATGAATAAGGAATTTTCTTTACACCTTAGCCTTGTGTTATAATTGTGTGGTTGCTTCATCCTGAGTGCAATCAGATATTGTACTCTAATGATACATATCTGTATTCATTAAATATGAAAACTTGTGCTATACGAAATAATTTTCCATTTTGCACAAGCAAGCAAGAATTATGATCAAAAGAAACTGGATGTACTGAGAGAAGAAAAAACGGTCAGGATGTTCAAATGAACTGCAACGTAAATATTTTATGTGAATGACTTTTTTTTGGTATCATTTCTGGCAGTTTTCTCCTCAACTTACAAAAAAAGTAGCTAAGAATTATGATTATTTTTTAACAAAAAATGACATATGTTCATTAATGTGTCATTTCTGCTACCATATGTACAAAATATTCATCTTCGGGACACTATAAGAAACCTTTGAAAGCCTCTAAAATATGGCTATTTATGATAATATAACAAGGAATTAAAACTGTAGGCATCAAATTTCCATCTGCTGCTAAATAGTTTTAGTCCAACAATTCAAGTCATCTTTTGGTAATATAAAAATTGTTTGATTAATACTAGATTAGATTAGAATTCTCTTAGGGCAACAAGTAGACTACATATTCCTGAAAAGCAATGTCTAAATTGTCAAAAACAATTCTGACTGCTGATAGACATTGTGTTCAATCTCAGATCAGAGGTAATTCTTAATTTATTTTACTTGCATCTCCAATTTACTACTTATGTACTCTCATTTCCACTGATATGGTTGTATTCATCTTTAGAGTTTATGGGGCTCTATTGGATCTGTCTTACAAAATCTTAGCAAGGGGATATATTCTAGGAACTAACTGGCTGTGTATGCGTGTTTTCTTGCATGCGTGTGTGCATGAATGAGAGAAAAAGGATGATGGAGAGTGTGCAAAATTACTGTTGTTTATCTGAATTTTTAAAGATGTCAAGATTAATCTTAAAGAATTCAGGAACATTACCATTAGAAAATTAATTTGGTTTGTTATCGATAATATTTCCACTAGTTTGTGTTATTTTCTTTGCAATTATGGATGTGTTTTTTAAAAAGATTTTGTTTCTACCAATGCTTCCCGCAAGTATAATGTTATTGTTCATTTTGCAAATAGACCCAGGCCTACTGTGTTGCAATAGCACCACATGGTGACCAACTCCTTCTCATGAACAACCCCAGGCCTTGCAGCCTTTGGAATATGAGCCAAATTCTAGGTCAATGATCTCCTGTTGCTTTATTCTGATCTTGCTGGTACTGATTTCATTTCTGACTGGGCAAGTGTCATTCAAAACAACAACAAAGTCCTTGCCTAGAGGATTTAACACAGATGAACCTAGTTGTACGTGTCTTTTTAAAAGAGTAATCAGCCCCTTGACCTTCTGCTATTTAGAGTCTGATTCTCACATCGGCTTACAGTGGTTTATGTTATATATGCACCAGTGGATTCTCACATATTTTGAAAAATGTACAAATTAAAATCTTGATGATATAAATGCATTTAAGTAAATAATATGCTCTGAGCTTTTAATACACACTCACAGGGTAGAAAAGTGGAAATAAAAATGGAAATGAAAACTAGATGTGGTATCAAAAATGGAATACTACCTTGAAGAGTGAAAATAATATATGCACCAAAGAAAAGTAGATATGTTAAAGTAAAATTAGAATTGTGTCTCCAGGTCATTGTGTCAAGCCAATTATAAAGTTTGTAAATATTTATTTCAACTAGATCTATATAAGTTGACTATTTAAAAATTTGCTCCTATGCAAGATTTTTAAAAAAAATTTCTATGTGGAAACAGAGATAATAACAACTACCATATAGATCAAAATTAGTAAGAAGATTTCCCTTTTTTTCTGAAGAAAGCAAATTTAAGGGGGGAAAACAATCCTGGGCAATAAAGCTAACTTACTGTGCCCTCAATTTTTAGAATTATTTATTTCCTATGAAGATATTAGGAGTCCCCTTCATTTATATTTGATATACAAAATTAAATATATATATATATATATATATTTAGTTCAACCAAATGTAAATGCTAAAAAGTTTACATATGCTGCTTGCTTATATAGATAATGAAAATGAAAAGACATTTTATGTAAAAGGACATAATGATAACATTAATCAAATAATTCATTGTAGAAACTGCTTGGTGCAGATATTATTTCAAAAGCATCTACATAATTAGAAATAGTTAAAAACTTACAAATTTGTTGTAAAGTACAGGTTGGAATCAAGACATGTGAATCCTTTAGCAGCAAAGATTAGAATTGGGGGGAGAAAGGGTCTTTGAGAATTGTAATTATGTTGATGGGTCGCTATAAAGACACAGGACATTTCTGATTTCTCTGCTTTATTTTGCCTGCAACAATATAAATAGTAATAACAATTGGAAGTTGCAGAGGGCTTTATTGTTTACTAAGTACATCACATTCTATATCACATATGACTATGCCAAACACTTTCAGATGAATCATTTTATCTATCTTGCTTTAAAAATGAGGAAACAGAGACCCACATATCCAGTAGATTATGAACAGCAGGGTGTTCCAATACCATACGCCATTCTATTTGTAGACACTACTCTATATTCTTCATTATCTTCCCTTTTTACTGATAGACCATACATGATTTAAGATAAACACTATCCTAATTATTATTCCCATTTTAAAAGATTTCCAGATGATAAGACTGAGCAAAGTAAAAAGAAGTTAGTGACAGCAAATATGTGGAATATATATATTTTGTCAGGCATATTTTAAAAATTTATAAAGATAACTTTTTATATAATGTATTTTTGTGATAATAAAAAGAGGTAAAATAGAGTAGATTGCTACTACAATTTGAAAGATAAGTCACTAATTATTTAAATAATTTTCTTTTCAGAATAGATTTATCCTTTACCTTTAGGGGTTATTATAGCAATGGTTTCAAATTGGGGCAAACGAAACCATTCAAAACATTAAATGTTTCTTTTTAATACTTGTACTTCTTATGCCCTGATTGCAACTAGTAATTTTTTTTTCAATAAAATTTGAAAGAGTAAGGGGAATACTACTGTCTTACATATTTTAATCAGAAATGCTTTGGGAGTTTTCAAAGAGTAAGAGAAATGCCAGAAATCTACTTTGGAAATCATTTCCCATGGTGAAATGACTAGTGAAGAAGTATAGAATAGTTGAACTACATCAAAATTGGGATTGTAGTTGATAATGCCTTGCAGTCTGTTCTATTTTAGAACACTTTCTTAGCTGAAAATCAAATCTGGAAATCAGCTCAAAGTTACAAGATTTAAATCTAACTCTATTCAAAGACTATAGTATATTAGATTTTTTTAATGAAAATTCCATTCTGAAGTTTTAATTTATTCAAAAGCTTGAATTTTAAAATTAAACTGAGAAAATACTGTCAAAATTAAGACAGAAAAAGAAAAAAAATGCATCATGAACCTACTCTTGAAGAATCTAATTTTCCTGCTAACCTTAAAATGATGTCTTTCAGTAAAAGCAATGTAACAGGCAAAAAATAGTCCAGAACCTCTCTTTAGGGGCTATGAGGGATGAATATGAAGAATAATAGCATTCAAAGATGTTTCCAAGATTTCATTACAGGTTCTTTCGGAATTTGTAACATACCTTTCTTTCTGTGATCTTCAATCCAGGTATACACATATAATGAATACTAACTTCAAAATTCAAAAAAGTATTAAATTATTTCAAATTTATGCTTTTATAGTAAGAATATGAAGAGGTTGAAAGTTCAGAGACTGTATGGGTAGGTTACATAATACTTCTGAGCCATAATTTCCATTTTCTCCCCCCTCCAACTTTCTCTCTTCTTTAGAACCTTTTTTTTTCTTATTTTCAGGATTCATATGACAATATGCATAGTGTTCAAAAAATTGTGGTCAAATCTGTGTATGACTGGAAATGATCCATTTTTTAGAACATTTCATTGAGTTATTGTTTTATTGTTAATGAGGTATGCATATGTTTTAGATAAAAGACATATATTTTGTAAGTATTTCTCTCAGTCTAAGGCTTACTTTTTCATTTTTTTAACCCTGTCTTTAAAAATTAAAATTAGTGTTATATAGATAAAATTTCACTACCAGCTCTGGCAAGGCATCCTTTTTTTGTAGTCAATATTGGTTTCCCTGGAACAAATACGGCCAACCATAGTCAATTTCAAGCTACTGTGATGATAACAAGTGACTCACAAAACTCCTAAAAACATAATGGTTCTTGCAAGCCTATATGAGCTGGTTCTCGTACACCAATGCCTAAAATCTACTATTTAGTAATTCATACTGAATCTAGAAAAATTTTAACATTAGAAACTAGTATTATTCCTTTTGATTCAGATTTTAAGTACATGATAACTAAATTATCAAGAATGAATTAACTGCTTTATAGCATATTTTGCAAATGAAAACAGACATAATTATTTTAAATGATCTTCCTTTAAATAATTATATAATCAGCAGTGTTTCAAACTTTGGTTTTCACCGAACTTTCAGAAGTTGTGATTCAGTTTCAAGAACAAAAAAAACTAGAGCGTACACATCCATGATTTGCTGCACATTCACAGTTGTGCAACCATTGTAACTAAATTTATCAAAATATAACCCACCTAAAAAGAAATCCCCAACCCACTATAAGTCGTTATTCATTCTATCTCTTCCAAGCCCTGGCAACACCCATTTACTTTGTTTCTCTGAAATTGGCTATGCTAGACATTTCCTATAAATAAAATGATGCAGTTCGTGACTACTTTCTTTCATTTAGAATATGTTTTTAATGTTCATACGTGTTGCTGTGTGTATCAATATTTCATTCTTTTTTATTGCCAAAAGTATTCCATTGTATGGATAAAGACGTTTTGCTTATTCACTCTTCAGTTAATGAACACTTTTGCCACTTCCACTTTTTGCCAGTTGTGAATAGTGCTACTATGAAAATGAATGCATAATTTTTTGTTCAAATACTTCTTTTTAATAATTTTGGATATACACCTAGGAGTAGAATTGATAGATTTTCATGGTAACTCTATTCAAACTACCATGTAATCAGTATTTTGAAGTGGCTGTACTTTTTAACAATCTACTACCAATGTATGAAGATTCAAATTATTCTACATTCTTCACAATACTTATTATCTGTTATTTTTTTGTTAGCTATCATAGAGGGTATGTACTCAGAATCAAAAGCATTTTGATTTTGATTTCTCTAAAAAATAATGATGGCAAGTATCCTTTAATGTGCTATTCACTTTTTTATACCATTTTTAGAAAAATATTTATTCAAATCCTTTGCCCATATTTTAATCAGGTTATTTCACTTTTTAAATTTGAATTGTAAATGTTATTCATGTATTCTGAATGTAAATTCCTTATCATAAACATGATGTGCAAATCATTTTTTCCCATTCCGTAGGATAACATTTTATTTTCTTAAAAGAGTTCTTTCATGCATTAGTTTTTCATTTTAATAAAGTCCAGCTTACCTATTTTTCCTTTAATTTTTGGTGCATTTAGTGCCATATCTAAACAACTATTGTTAAATCCAAGACAATAAAGATTACTCTTATGTTTTCTTCTAAGAGTTTTATAGTTATAATTCATATTTAGATCTATGATCTATCTTTAAATCAATTTTTGTATTTCCTGTGAAATAAGGGCCCAACTTCATTTTTTTTCTCATGTGGATATCTAGTTTTGCTGCATCATTTGTTGATAATATATTCTTTTCCTACTTAATTTTCGTAGCACCTTTATTGAAAATCAATTCACCATAGATTTGTGAACTCAATTCTATTTCATTGATCTATATATTTTTCTTTATTTTGGTATCACGTTGTCTTGATTATTACACCTTTTAGTAAGTTTTGAAGTTAGAATGTGTGAATGCTCCATTCCCTAATATTTCCACATGAATTTTAAAATCACATTATCAATATAAAATCACATTAAAAAAACACAACTGGCATTTTGATTTTGATAGAGACTAAATTGAATAAATTTGAAAATACTATAAACATGAGACATCTCTTCATCTGTCTTCTTTATTCCATTCAACAATACTTTTTAGTTTTCCATGTGTAAATCTGACAGTTCTTTTGTTTAAAATTATTACTAAATATTTTATTGTTTTGATGCATGTGGAATTTTCTTAATTTTTTCATATTGTTTATTGCTAATGAATAGATATGCATGCTAATGAACATAATTGATTTTTATATATTGATCTTGTATTCTGTAAACTTTTTGAACTTGTTCATTAGTTGTAAGAGTTTGTTGGTACATGACTTAGGATTTTCTATATGTAATATCATGCCATCTGTGAGCAGAGATAGTTTTGCTTTTTTCTTCCAATATGAATGTTTTTTATCACTTTTTCTTTTCTTCTTTTCTGATAGATTGACTCTTATTCTTTTAATTTGTTTTCTTTGTCTCTAGTAAGAATTTTTGCCTTAAATTGTTTTTCACTAATATTAGTACTGCAATTTCATTTCTCTTTATATTAGTGTTGCATGCTATATTTTTTTACATCTTTCAAATTATTTGAGTCTTTGAATCTAATATATGTTCACTGTAGACACCAAAGAGTTAGGTCATGGCTTTTCATTCATTCTGCCAACCTCTGCCTTTTGATTGCAGTGTCTAGATCATTCACATTTAGTGTAATTAATTTTGAATTAGAATTTACATCTGCCATTTTTCTAGTTGTTTACTTTATACTTTAGGTATATTCTCCTTTGTTTCTTCCATTACTGTATTCTTTCTGTTAATCAGATTTTCTTTAATGTGATAGTTAATTCCCTTGGTGTGTGTGTGTGTGTGTGTGTGTGTGTGTGTGTGTGTGTGTGTGTTTCCCTTAAAGGTCTCAACTAACTCCTTATCTTGAAATATAATTCCTGATTAATATCAATTTAATTTTAATAGTACGTAGATAGAAACTTTGCTCTACTATAGCTCTATTTCATACCTCCTTTCTGTGTTCTAATGGTCATAGAAATTATGACATTATACATTATATTATGTGCCCATCAGAGAAGTTTTGAATTATTATTTTATGTAATTTTCTTTTAAATTAGATTGGAAAACAAACGACATAAAACCAAACATATATCTGTACAGTCTTTATATTCACCTATGTAGTCACCTTTATCAGTCCCTTTATTTCTTTTGTATATTTGAGCTATTGTCTAGCATCCTCACTTCAGGATGCTAGAACAACATTTAGTACTTTAATAGGGCAGGTCTGCTAGGTTTGATTTCTCTCAGTTTTTGTCGATCTAGGAATATATTTATCTCTCCTTTTCAAAAGATAGTTTTTCTAGTTACAGCAATCTTTGTTGATAATTTTTTTTTCAGTGATCTGCTCATTTTAATTTTTTAAAAATTTTGTTTTTTGGCTGCTCACCTATACTTATGTCGAAGTACACAGATAGGTCCTGGAGGAAAAGGACAGATGGGATAACATAGGGAAGCACAGTGTCAGGGATTGTGGGTTCAATTGCAGGCTTAGCAGGTTGGGGCTGCAGTACAGTACCAGGAAGCCAGGCACGGGTTAGGACAGGAGACGGTGGTACCAATGGAGATAAGGGCAGTGAAGGTCACGTGGGCCCACAGGGACAACTGAGTACTTTATATATGTCATACCACTGCCTTTTGGCATTCATGGTTTTTAATGAGAAGTTAGCCATTTATCTTATTGATGATCCCTTGTATGGGATTAATTTTCTCTTGCTACTTTCACAACTATCCTTTGTCTTTGACTTTTGCCAGGTTAATTGTGATGTATCTGAGTGTGAATCTCTTTGAGTTTATCCTACTTGGAATGTGTTGAATTTCTTCGAAGCGTAGTTTTTCATTAAATTCAGGAAACTTTCAGAGATTATTTCTTCAAACATCCTTTCTGCCCTTTTCACTCTTTCCTCTCCCTCTAGCAATCCCACTAGGTATATGTTTGTATACTTAATGGTGTCCCATAGGTCTGCAGCTCTGTTCATTTTCCTTTATTTTTTTTTTGTTCCTCAGATTGTATATCAATTGACTTATCTAACAGTTTGCTGATTCTTCTGCCAGTTTAAATCTGTTGTATGGCTTCTACAGTAAATTTTTGATTTATTATAATTTTCAGTTTCAGAAATTCTTTTTTTACATTTTACTCTCTTTATAGGTATTCTCTATTTTATGAGATATTCTTGCACTTTCCTTTAACTATTTAAACATATTTTTCTTCAGTTCTTGAAATATAATTATAATGGCTAGTTTAAAGTATTTGTCTAGTAAGTCCAATGTCTGGGCTTCCTCAGAGACAGTTACGAATCACTGCTTTTGTTTTTTCCATGTATGAATTATAACAATTTTCCTAGGTATTAAAATACCAATTTTCTTCTTTCTTTGGGTAGCTCATTTTTATTGGGTCAAAAACTGAACATTTTTTAAATAATATAACGAGCAATCCTGGAAATTAGATGTCCCACTTCTAGGTTTATTGTTTTTACTGTGTTGTTTGTTTGTTTGTTTGTTTGTTTGTTTGTTTTTAGTGACATTTCTGGTTTTCTCTATAAAGCTTATGTTCTTTATCACATGTGGTGACTGAAGTCTTGGCTTAGCTTAGTTGTCAGCTTAGAATTAGTCACATAAAGAATTATAGTCCTTAAACCAATAATTTTCTCAGCTATTGTCCAAGGGCTCTGTGCATTTACATTATGGCATGACATCAATGCTCCAGCATTTTTCAAAGCTGCACAGCCTTTACTTCTTGCTTATGTAGTGTCTCAAGGTCAGCCCTTGTTGAGACATTAGGGCCTCCTCAGGAATTCCTTGGCCATGTACATAGCCCTGCATGTGAATATGAACTTCTAAATTCCCAAGAATATATCAGAAAATTTTCAAAATGTCCCCTTTGAATATTTCATTATACATCATTTCCTTTTTGGTCAAACTCTCATTTTATTTGCCCCAACTATTATTGCTGTCTTGGGCAGCTGCAGATTTAAATGATTTCCCAGTTTTCTTTGTTTTTTTTTGTTTCTTTTGCAATCATCTTGTGGATCATCTATTCTCACAAATTGAGCTCTATGTCATGTTCAATAAAGCTCCATGGAGCTCCCAGAAAGATCATTTGGTGAAAATCTCTGGATTTTTATGTTTTAGAAAGCTCCAATGATATTGTGCACCCTCAACTTGCTAGTAGGTTGTAGTTTTTCACATCTACTACTGTGAAGTTGCCAGTTTTCAAGGAAGCAAGTTGCTGAAAAGAGTTATGGGAACAAATTAAAACACCACAAAGTTACTGTTCTCTTTAAGATTCAGCTGTGTTCCTTGAATAAACACTCACTGGACATTTATAATCTTTTAATTAATTTCCAGAGTTCTAAAAATGTTGATTTAGACATAGTTTGCTAGTGATTTTGTTTTAAATAGAAAATTTCTGGAAGTCCTTACTTTATCATTTTTCACATTAATGTATTTAATTGCTATTTTAATTTTTACTTCGTTAAACAAATAATGTCATATGAAAAAACAGCAAAATTTGATCCTCTGTAAAAATTAGAGTATAGGGGCCTTGTCTAAAGATTGAAAGAAGAAATGACCTACTAATGATAAATGCCAATTTTCAGACCTTTAGTACTGCTATAATTTTACATATAAAAAGTAAATTCTAATATAATTTTATACTGTTTTTGAGTTAAGAATCTTCTACACATAAAAACAATTTACATAATAATACATAACATTTCTGAACATTCAATATTTAGTAGGCATTTTTCTAAGTGCCACATTTCCAATACATTCAACAAATATTTCATCCTAGACAGGCAGATATTACACATACATGTAGCTTACACTCTTGTGGAGAGAGTAAAATAAATAAGTATGTAAATGAGTTCTCATGTTGCTTACATTCTTATGGAAGGAATAAAATAAATAAGTACTTACTTGAGCAAGGTAAATTGGAATAGAGTAAGTAATAGTTTAAAAAGGCACAAAATTATTCTGAGACAGTAAGCGGTAGAACAGTTACTAATTTAGACTGTGTGTCAAGAAAGATTTTAAGTTAAATTTATTGAGGCGACATTGGTTAATAAAATTATATAGGTTTCAAGTGTACAACTGAATAATATGTCATATGTATATTGTATTGTGTCTTTACAAATTTCTTCCATCACCATATATTTGACCCCCTTTATCATTATCTACTTCTTTCCTCCCCCTTTCCCTACGGTAACCAAAAAACTGTTGTCCATGTCCATGAGTTTTTGTTTGTCTTGTTCATTTGCAGCTTTCAGCTTTATATCCCATTTATAAGTAATATCATATAGTTCTGAACTTTTCCGGTCTGACTTATTTTGCTTAGGATGATAATCCCAACATCCTCCATGTTGTTGCAAATGGCAATATTTCTTCTCTTATGTTTAAATAATATTCCATTGCATATATGCACCACCTCTTTTTTATCTAATCATCTATCAAAGGTTATTTTCATGTCTTGGCCATCATGAATAATCCTGCTATGAACACCGGGGTGCATATCTCTTTACGAATATATGTTTTCAAAATTTTTTAGTAGATACCCGAAAGAGAGATTGCTGGACCATGTGACAATTCTATTCTTAATTTTTTGAGGAACCTCCATACTGTTTCTCTTAATTACTGTACCAATTTACATACCCACCAGCAGTGAACGAGGGTTCATTTTTCCCCACAACCTCTCCAACACTTATTGTTGCATGTCATATTGATAATAGCCATTCTAACAGGTGTGAGGTGATATCTCACTGTGGCTTTGATTTGTGTTTTCCTAACAGCTAGCGAAGTTGAGCATCTTTTCATATGTCTGTTGGCTATTTGTATATCTTCTTAGGAAAAGTGTTCAGGTCCTCTGTTCATTTAAATTTTTTAATTGGATTGTTTATTTTTGTTGTTGTTGAGTTGTATAGTTCTTTATATATTTAGATATTCACCCTTATTGGAGGTGTCATTACAAATATCTTCTCCCATTCAACGGGCATCCTCTTTGTCTTGTTGATGGTTTCTTTTGCTGTGCAGAAGTTTTTTAGTTTATTTTTGCTTTTACTTCCCTTGCCTTTGAGGCCAAATTAATAAAGTCCTCTCTAAAATCAAGGTCCATGATTTAGTACCTAGGTTTTCTTCTATGTAATATATGATTTCATGTCTTATATTTTAGTCTTTGATCCATTTTGAGTTAATTTTGGTGTATGGTGACAGGTAGCAGTCTAGTTTCATTCTTTTGCATGTGGCTTTCCAATTTTTCCAGAACCATTTATTAAGAAGGCTTTCTTTTCTCCATTGTATATTTTTGGCTTCTTTGTTGAAAATTATTTGCCCACATATAGGTGGGTTTATTTCTGGGCTCTCAATTTTGTTTTGTTGGTCTGGGAAGAATTAATATATTTAAAATGGTCATATTACCCAAAGCAATATACAAATTTAGTACAACCCATCAGAATCCCAATAGCATTTAAAAAAAATAGAACAAAAAATATTATATTTATATGAAATCAGAAAAGACCCCAAATAGTCAAAATAATTCTGAGTGGAAAAAAAGAAAAAAAATAAATAAAACAACAAGGCCAGAAGTATCACACTGCCTGGCTTCAAATTATACGACAAAGTGATAATAATCAAAACAGCCTGATTTTGGTGGAAAAGCAGACAGACAGAACAATGGAACAGATATGGGAAGATCTCTTTGAATGGCTATTATTTAAAATGAGATATGAAGGACAAGATAGAGACAGACATGCACATAATAGAGAAAGAGCATTTCACACCAAGAGACCAGCAAATAAAAATGCCCCAACCCCAAAACAAGTTAGCTTATATTCATAGAATAGAAAGATGGCCTTTGTGGTTGGTGCATGGTGAAAGAAAATAAGAATAGAAATTAATGATGGCAAAAAGTTAGTCAATGACAAATAATGCAGGTAATAAAAAGTAATTTTCCTTTCATTTTAAATTAGTGGGAAAGCAGAAGAATTTTAACGAGAGTCATAATATATTGTCTGATTTACATTTTGTATGGATGTTTCTGGCTGCTTTGTGGTGAACAGAGAAGAGAATTTAAGAGTGGAAAGGGAATAAGTTAGAAAGATATTGCAATATCCAGTACAACTAATCTCTTTCTGTTGGTTGTAATGAAAAAATTGGGCATATTTTATACAACAATAGGATAAAATGTGGATGCAGAACAGAAAGACCTCTTTGACATATTGAAAGTTGAAAAGAAGAAAGCATCCAATGTGACTTCTAGATTTTCACCTGAGCAGCTAAACTGATACTGTTGGCAGTTATAAAAAATAGGATAAATATAAGAATAATTGGCTTGGTAGATAAAAATTAAGCCTTCTGTTTTGGCCATATTTAATTTCAGGTACCTATTAGTAGGACTGTCTTCTTATCTTGTGGACTCAAACATAAATTGAAAATGTGGGGCCCTAGTTCATAAAATACTAAGAATTTTGAAATGGTACAGCAGAACAGTAAACCAAGTATGGGACCTTCCTAAGCACAAGGCTCTGTATGACTGCATACCTAGTATAACATGACTCCCAGCTATTAGACAACATAGAGAAATTTCCATCAGGCAGTGTGTGCGTATGCATTAGGCTGTAACTAGACCTATAGGGGGAAAGCCACCTAATTCAAAGTGAGCTACTCACATAGCATTAGTCAGGTCTGGAGATAAAATTGAGGCTATCAACCTGTAATGTTGTTGAAGTTTAAGTGTACGAATAAAAGAAAACCTTGAAAAGGCAAAGAGGTTTTATAGGGTCAGGGACATTTTATCCCACATAAATGGAGGGAAGGGAAAAAATGAATAAGGATATTGGGAAATCGATAGATTTGATAATGGAAAGGTGAGGGAGCTTATGTAGTAATACCTCTCTTTCCTGAAGAAAAATGAAAACCAGTTCATTGGCTCAAAGTCTGTGTGTGCTCAAATGTATCAGTATATGTGAGTGATATACATATGAGTAAGGTAGAGAGTTAATGACCTAGAAAGTCTAAATGATCATTTTGGGGGGTAAAAGTATAAACAGAGAAATTTAATGGGCATATAGAACAATGTGGATGCCTATTTGAGATTTATGGAAATTATTTTAAAGTGAGACCAGTCAACATACTTTATTTTTGGTCTGGCTTACTGCATCTGCACAGGTGCAGACATCAAGAAGATGAATCCAGGGATATATGACAGGGAGAATGGAGCAAGGGGATGGATGTAAGAAAGTGTTCATTGTGATATATCATGGAAATATAGCTGGATATGGATAAATATGCATTGAGAGTAGGGCTAATGATGAATGAAAATGCAATCAATTCAGTGATGTGAAGATTATGGTAAGGATAAAGAATTTTAGGGTTAGGAGTTTTCAATCGAGGAGGAAAAGGTAATTTGGAAATAGCATTGTAGAAAAGGACCAACATCACATCTCTGCCTAATGACAGATGGTGTGTTTGAGAAGACACTGGGAAGGTTTGCAAAACCTAAAAATTGGGGTTAATTAGTGGGTGTTCAGATTAAGGAACGGGGAGGAGGCTGGGGAGAGGAAGGAAAGGAGAAGAGAGGGAGAAGGGGGAGATGAACAATAAGAACAAGGAGATTATGATGGATCTAGGAGGCTGGGAATTCTGGTAGTATAAAGAGATATGACACATGGACTAATTCTCTAAATTTATTATAAGGGCACTGGATATGAGTCCCAGCCAAAAAGATTGACATAACTGCTGCCAGACATCTTGATGCAGTGAAAGCCAAGACAATGATTAAATCACAATACTCCTATAAGGTCGGTCTCCAATGCTTAATCAGATGAGAGAGACATGGAGCTCAGAAGTCTCTCTCTGTAGGTCTACAGCTTGAAATCTATACTATCATTTAAATATCCAAACATTTATAAGATAAATGCTGAATTATTTCTTTTTATAGAAAAAAGAAACTGTGGTTTAAAAGAGAAAATCTTAAAAACCTGACAAAGTACTCAAAAATTGGTGGCAAATCCAAGATCCAAACTCACGTTTTTGACTCTGGAAATTTTAATAATTATATAAACTGTTTTTCTTCCGATCTCACCATTGACCTGCAGTACTATACTGGTAAGTAAGTAACGTACATTTGACTAGTATACTCCATTTTCCATATGTGGAAACTGAGTCAGTTTTTGATTAAGTGAACTTTCTAGCCATGCAGCTAATAAAGTGACTCAGCCAGGACTTGAGCACATTGCCCAAGATCTGTAGAATAATGTGGGACTTTTAAGTATCTCATAAGAAGCTTCTTGTTAAAATGTGCTTATTTTTCTGGATTTAAAACAGTATATAGATTTAAACCTGTTTCAAAGTAAAAAGTAGGAAAACTGTCTACTTGTGAATACTCTTGTTTTACAATGGAATCAGGAGAAAGGGATTAAATAAAAAGCTCCCAGAGATTCGAGAGGGTTCATCTGAGTGGAAAAGTGCTGCAGTAACTGAATATGTTTTATATATTGTCGCATTTTAAGATCTTGGGAGTATTACAAGTAAATGATTTAACTACTTTCAGCTGTCCTGTAAGTTGTTCATAATCACTGATTTTGCTTTTCAGATGAGCATAATAAAGTTCTCAATATAGCTCTTTCAACGGCAACAGCAGTGCTGACTCTTCAGTATGAGATGGCTCAGTCACACAGGATATCTTCACATCCAAGCAAAGCAAAAATTAAAAAAAGAAATGAAGTCCATGCAGCAGCAGTCTGGTATGTCTTTGGTTTCATTTTGTGTTAGACAAAGACTCTGAGACTTTGAGAAGTTAGGTATTTTAATAAAATTTTTCATGATATCCATGGCTTCTGACTTCAGTAATACTGGTAAAATGTTTTTCAATTTGGAAATGTATTTTTATACATCTGATTTATAAAGTTATTGTGATACTGTCAAATTAAAATGTGTGCCAAATGAAAGAAAAACAATTAACACTATCAATAGACCTTCAACAATGAACTAAGGTGCCCTTGTTTGTGAGAATACCTGTGCCCTTGTCTCAGTTTGATCACTGACTTCTCTTAGGAAACTAGAGAAGAAAACAAGGCAATGAGTAGTAACACAAGGAGTTGGGCCAAGAGTTAGATCATCTGACATGATCAGTGAATGTCCACTTCATTTTAGCAAAGTTGCCTCATCTTTCTGGGTTTAGTATTCAATGAGGGTCAAGTAACTCCACTTTATAGATAGAAATGTGTTAAGGACAGACATCAGGAGAAGATTAATTTAAAAAGTTATGCGTGGAAAAACCTTTAAATTAATGCTTTTATAACGTTTTTAAAATATCTTAGATTGCTATTTTAGTTATTATTATTATTTTATTTTATTTTATTTTTTGTAAACTGCCTTTACGTTTTATTGATGGTTTCCTTTGTGGTGCAGAAGCTTTGTAGTTTGATGTAGTCCTACTTGTTTATTTTTGCTTTTGTTGTCTTTGCTTGTGGTTTTGAATCAAAGAAGAAATCATTGCCAAGACCAATGCTAAAGTCCTTACCTTCTACATTTTCTTCTAGAATTTTTATGATTTCAGGTCTTATTTCAAGTCTTTAATCTATTTGAATTGATTTTCTTTGTATAATATTAGATAAGGATCAAGTTTCATTCTTTTGTATGTGGTTATTATGTTTTTCTAATATCACTTATTAAAGAGATTATTTTTCCTTGTTGTATATTCTTAATTCTTTTGGCATAAATTTACCACTCATGCACGAATTTATTTCTGAGCTCTCTCTATTCTTTTTCATTGATCTATGTGTTTGTTTTTATGCCAATACCACATTGTTTTGATAATTATAGCTTTGTAATATAGTTTAAAACCAGGCAATGTGATGCTTCCAGCTTTGTTCTTTATTTTCAAGATTGTCTAGGTTACTTGGGGTCTTTTGTGGTTCCATACAAATTTTAGGATTGTTTATTCCATTTCTGTAAAAAATGCTATTGTAATTTTCATAGCAATTGCACTGAATCTGTACTTTGGGTAGTATGGACATTTTAACAATATTCTTTCAATGCATTAGCAAGAAATATATTTTTATTTACTTGTATCTTTTTCAATTGTCTTATTCAACGCCTTATAGCTTTCAGTGTACAGGTCTTTTACCTCCTTGTTTAAATTTATTTCTAGGTTTTTTTTTTTAATACAATTGTAAGTCATATTGTTTTCTTAATTTTTCTTTCTGGTAGTTTGCTTTTAGAGTATAGAAACACATTGATTTTTGTATATTGATTGTGTATCCTGTAATTTTACTAATTTTTCATGTTCTGCCAGTTTTTTGGTGGACTTTCAAGGTTTTCTATATATAACTTCATGTCATCTACAAATTGAGATAGTTTTACTTTTTTCTAATTTGGATACCTTCAATTTCTTTTTCTTTATTAATTGCTCTTGTGGGGACTTCCAGTACTGTGTCGAATAAAAGTGGCAAGAGTAGGCTTCTTGTCTTATTTCTGATCTCAGAGGAAAAATTTTCAGTTTTTCATTATTGAATGTGATGTTATCGATATGCTTGTCATATATGACCTTTTTATGTTATGTTTTCCTATATCCAGATTGCTGAGAGGTTTTTTTTTTTTATCATGAAGGAATGTTGAGTATTGAATGGTTTTTCTACAACTATTGAGATTACCATGTGATTTTTTTCCTTCACTTTGTTAATATGGTATATCACATTGAATGATTTACAGATGCTGAAGCATCCTTGTAACTTTGGAATAAATCCCACTTGATCATGGTGAATGATCTTTTTAATTATTGCTAAATTTGGTTTGCTATTTTTTTGTTGAGGATTTTTACAGCTATGTTCATCATGGATATTGATCTATAACTTTTATTGTAGTGTTCTTTTATGGCTTTAGTGTCAGGGCAATGCTGGCTACATAAGATGAATTTGGAAGTGTTCTCTCTTTTATTTTTTTGGAAGAGTTTGAGAATAACTGACGTTAATTCTTCATTAAATGTTTTGTAGAAGTCATCAGTGAGCTTTTATTACATACGAGTTTCATGGTACTTAATTTCCATTATTCCACTTGTCACATGTTGAAGATAATACTATGTTATCCTTTCTAAAGATGAGAATATTGAGGTTAGAGAGATTAGTAACTATTTAAGAACACGCAGATAAGGTGGCTACTGTGAAGGGATTATAATAAAACATGGGTTATTATTCAAAAGAGAATGGAAAGGAAAAAAAGGGATGGAATCAGGAATCCCTGACTATAAATACATTTTTAACCTCTACACCATACTAAATTAGTGTACATTTCTATAAGGCATTTATATTAAAAAGTGAAGTCTACTATTATTGTAATTTAAATGAATGTCTTTAAAATAATCATATAAATGCTTTTACTTGTTTTTATTTAAAAATGCAAATTATAGAAATAACACAAATAATGCCTTTATAGTTTCCAATTAAATTTTCCAACTTCAGCTTGCCAGACCACTGAAATGCATGTGGCAGTCTTATATTTGTACAATATTACAAATATAATCGCATTTAATAATACATATAATACCACATTTAAAAAAACTATTGAGAGCTAGTCAAAAATTACTCTGACATTATAATTATATGCATAAAAATAATAAAAATAACAATCAATTCCAAGATACATCAGACCATTTTCCAATTAATCGATATTATATGACAGCATATGAAAACAAAACAGTATGTAGAGATTGTTTAGTCTTGCTAACTAAATTAAGAGAACTGATCAAATTTGATGAATTTAAGAATAAGATGTATCACACTGGATGGGATAAAGTTTTAGTAGTTAATATACCAAAGTTTTGATAACATATATTCTGGCTGTTTCAAAGAAAATAAACATTTTCGCAAACATTGTCATATCAATAGGAGTTTAAAAATTTTTTGCTTTAGAGTTTATTTTGTTCATGAATTTAATGCATAATGGTTGACACAAGAGAAAATATGATATTGTCATAATGTTGACCAAAAATAATCCTTTGGAACAGGTATCAAGCAAATATCATTTAAACACCAGATTTTATAAAATTGCCCTTGCAGTACATTTTTTAAAAACCAGCAATAAGAATGTGCAGAGGTGTTAGCACAGAATCTAAAATTGTTGTAACATATCAATTGAGTTGTCTAGGTTCTTTTGCATTCTTTTATTCTCTCTCTCTCTCTCTCTCTCTCTCTCTCTCTCTCTCTCTTTATGTAGAGATTCTGTCAGCAGTATCTATTTAGTAAATCATCCCATCTGAAGTTCTTTGGTAGATGTGCTTATTAGTATGGTAAGTGTTTCATCTCTATATATATCCTCCCTCACCCCTTTCCTCTACCTTCTCTTCTTTCTTTCTTTAATTTAGATGTTTATACCTACAGAAATAAAAAAAAAATCTTTAGGTTTCAGCCTCAGTAGCTGGTGGATAATCTAACACAACACTTTATGAGGAAATGTGGCAGTTTTCGCCATTTGTTAAAAGTATGATATCATACTGTTGCACCAGCTATCGACCTTTGAAAATAACTCACAATTATAAGTCTGCGGTCCAAGGTTTTTTCCTAAGTTGATATTCAAATATTAGGTACATAGATTTTTATCTCAAATGTCAGAATTGTGAGGTGCACCATTTATCAAATGGAAAAAGTACAGGAGTAGCACAATGGGCTTTCCTGGGTCTGTTTTTATATTTTTTCCACTGACTCACTTGTGACCTTCGGCAAATGGAGGTCAGTTGAGCTGACTGTAAAACGAGGACAGCCACACCGACTTGTCTTCCAGTGGTGTTATAAGACTCAATAAATCAGAACTTACAAAGTTCTTTAAGGTTCTCAGATGAATTGTGCTATATAAGGGCGAAATGTCAGAGTAGAAAAACTGCTTGTACCTTTTACATGTCAGTATTACCCAACAGATACTACAAAGAGCATCACCTCACACCTTCATAAAATTATTATCAATATTTGAAAGAAGAGCTTAACTGCTTTAAAATAGGATGTTTCATCTATCGAGTTAACTCAGAAAATTATTTATTTCAAGCATTCAATAAAACTATTTTTGCCTTGTTAACTCTAATAACTAACACAAATGAGTCCTTTTAAAACAAATTTTGGATTAATAAATGCATTTTAAGCATTTGCATGTTGTACTGTCTTTGCTTGCTTTTTCAGATATGCTATTTGAAGCTGATTAACAACTCTGAAGCCTCTGCCAATCCCATATATACGAAGTTGGTCGTATATTTTTAATCATTCAGAGTTGAAATTAATTTTACTTGGATTTTTTTTAAACATCCACTGATTAAACTTAAGCAGGTAAACATCTTAGGCATTTAACTTCAATGTTGTGTCCTCCTCTATCAGAGAAAAATTGGGCATTTTCCTATACACAATAGAGGAAAAAAAGCAATTACTATCAATCAGTGACTAAGCAACAGATTGGAGTATTTAGAAAGACTCATTCATACACAGATTTGCAGCAGTGTTCAGCTTCTCTGATTAGATTCCATAGATTTTAAATTGTAGCTAATTAGGCTGTCATAGGTTCATTAATGGCTCTACTGATTCAGCACTCCCTCACCTGCATGCATATTAAAGCTCATTAGCTCCCTTGTCTAAAATACCACCTGCATTAATTGCTACGATGCACCAGGACTCTTCAGAAGGCTCTTCTGACAATGATTCTACCTGCTTGTAGTGCCTCATGCCCCTGAAAGCTCTTTAGGAGAGCTCACATATAAAGTTCATGGTGCTGCACACATGGTGAGATTGCAGCTGTTGTAAGGGCAGTCAAGCCTGTTTTACGCTTAACAGCAGGATATAAATAATTAGCGATGCCTCCGCTATAGGGCTTAACACAAGGCCACTGTATTCCATTCTAAGCTTCTACTAAACCACCTCTCTCTACAAAATAAGCTCCTAAGTCAACTTTCTTTTGATTCTTGATTCTTTAAGCAGCTTCCACAAAATGCTAAGATTAAGCCAGAGGAGATAGAACACTGTAGCTTTCTTTTAGTTCATGGCCACTGTCCCTTGTATATGTAAGACGAGTCACTGAGTAGGACGCTTAAAACACTATACATTCATACCTGCCTGAATAAGTTACTGTCATCAATTTTTAACCAATTATGACTCCATATGTTTTAAAAAGCTTTCAGCTTATTTATTTATTTATTTATTTTTTTATCTTTCCATTCTCTCTGAGTAGCATCTTTGTAGCAAAAGGATATTGAATTCAGAGTTACCAACAGAAACTCTAATGAGAAATCCAACTACTCATGTGAATAAAGGAGTCCTACTAAGGATGAGCTGGCAAAAATGGTGATGGTTTTGAAACTGGTTGATCGTAAAATTGATTCTTATTTTCCAGCTCTTTTATGTTCTTTAGCTCTTTCTCCCTAGTGTTGAATCTTTTAATAGCAGGCTGTTGTCAACTGCTAGTTAGGGTTCAGAAAGTATTTTCATGTCTCCCAAATTTATTATTGTAATGACCTCTTTGATTTGGGAGTTTCAACTGTGAATTGAAACTATCAAATTAGAAGAAATGCAAGATGCCAGACATACTGAAAATTTTTAAATATGTTTCCAGTTTTGAAAGTTTCAGGTGAAAGGGTCTATCTGGTCTCTGTTATTCATCACAAGTGGAAAAAAAATCACTAATAAATATTTGAAAAAAATGAATGGATGAGAAATTACATACTTAGTAATTTGAGTTTGTTTTTTCTTTTTTTATTGTTGTTTAATGACAGCTCATGCAAATTGAAAAGCATTCGCTTATCTTTTGGTAGCTTCTATAGCAACCACATTGACTTTTACTTATAATAAGAGCAGCTGTTGGGTACAAACACAAATCCTTTTTTAATTTTATTTTCTTCTCTCATACTGTCTAATACTTTTAAGGTCAAGTTTGTCAGTGACAACTGATTGCAAAGACCATGGGATATTTACTAACTTTTTGAGTCAAAAAATAAGGGTCAGCCATATTGAGGAAGAAGTACGAAAGCTTCTTCTGCAAATGCTCATTTATACTCAAAAGAATTTTGATATGTGTGTAAGTAAAAATTTATTTTAAGAATTTCAAGACTTTGTGGATGTTTTCAATCATTTTTTAAAAATCTGTAATGAATGTTAATTCCCATAGGGCATATATGTTAACAAATACTTATTATAAAAAAAAATAAAATATAATTGTATCATTATGTGGAAGGTGGACTGTGAGGGGAAAAGGTCAGGAAATAATATTTTCCCTTAACCTGTTAACTAAATATACCTTATTGTACATTTTCTATTCTTGTCTATCAACCAATATCTACCACAGTCAAAAAACAAAAATTATTTGTCCTGTCCAGGACATCTTCAGACTCTAAAGACCCAAACTAAGATATAGATGAATACAGTGAACCCAAGGTATAATGAACAATCTTTAAGACCTAGATTCTAGATTAGCATCTTGGATGAGAGTTAAAGCTGCTCATAACAATTCAACAGGCAACAAAATACAATACTCATAAATCTAGGAAAGCAATTGTTAGCACTTCTTTTCATGCTTTGCTATCCTACCAAAAATAATACAAGAAGGCATATAATACCAGCATCACCAACGTCTCTTCCAGAATTGGAGTTAAAAACCTCTTTCAGTTTCCAAATTCAAAAATGTCATAAGAGCTTCAGCATTTGAGACTTATCTCACGACCTTTAATTCAACTAGGAACATTTAATGAGAACTTTGTGCCAGAGACTATGTTAAGCAGCTGCTAATGGTAGTAATGTTAATACATGTACTTACATACATTTTATATTAAATATTATGTATATATGTTATAAATATGTCACTAATTATGTTGCTAATATTGAACTATATGTGATAGATTTAGGGAAAAATATGAGTGTTTCATATACTCAATCATAAAAAATTGCCAATAAGCTTATAGCCTGGGGAAAAAAATAATATCTGACCATGCTTATCATAAAGTTTAATAAGTGTAAGAAATTATATTAAATATAATGCCACAAAGATAAGAAAAAGTTTAACTTTTTGGAGAATAGGATCAAGAAGGTCTTTATAGAAGAAATAGACACAGCAAATGGGTATTAAGAATCAATAGGAGTTTATGACAATGAGAGAAAAAAAAATTGCAAGGCACAGGGCCATGACATGGTAAGGTTTGTTTGGGTAAACACAAATATGGTTTTACAGAAATATAAGTAGAAAAGGGGCATGTAGGCAGGAGACAGATCTATAAGCTCTTTGAATACCATTTTGTGTTCATTAGTCTAGAACCCCATCTCCAACCCCAAATACGTTGATAATGCAAAAAACACCCACCACAGCCACTTGCCTTCTCCAAAGACTATTGAATGCTCTGGTCTTGTAAGCCAAGGACAGGAACATATATCCATTGATAGCAGCTTCCTCTTTCTCTTTCTTACTAATGCTGATATGTCGGTAATTTCATTGAGATTTTCATATGTTGTGACATCATTGTATTTGTCAGTTATTAAAAGATTAACTTCATAATTATATTGAACCAAAAACTGATAAATCAGTATTAAGGACTAAATTATCCATAGAAACAACGCTACAAGAAATCATTTGAGTTTCTGAGTTGTGCCATCAAACATAATTAACCCATAACTATTCACTGACTTAAAAAATATTTGTTGGAAACTTACTATGTTCCCATAGACCAGACTGCTGGATTATTTCTTGCCCCATACAATGAACTCTGGAAAAGCTCTAGTGGACTAGTTTGTCCAGCAATGCCAAAGGAATGGCTTTACTTACAGGAAGTTTGGGTGGAGCATAAAAATTAAAAAAAAAAAATATATATATATATATATATATATATTACACATTCATCACATGGTCTAAAGAGTGAAAGTCTATATAATAAATATTAATACTAGCTGCACCTAAAACTTATTTTTAGTAACAAGAGGATATGACTTTCAAGGCCATCCATAGTATTAAGAGAGTTAGATTTGGAATATTCAAAATATATACCTTAATATTTATCAAGGAAACTGTGCTCCTACCAAAGAAAGTATAAGTTAATTTTAGATCTTACTCTTGATGAAGTAATGTATCAGTTGGTGAAAATAGCATGTGTATTGCTCTAAAGGCAAAGGGACATATGTGAAGATTTTTCTGGTTGCAAAAGTATTATTATGATCATCATTCAGAATTTCTCACTGATACCACTATTATCAACTCATAAAAGGAACCTTTTCATTTAAGTTTGCATAAACATATGAAAGCAATTTATTTTCTGCTATGCATCATACTTAATATATTTCATAAGTAATTTTATTCCACTTAATATAACTACATATATATAATCCACATATATTATTATAAGTCAGAACCATTAATTCAAAATCTATTTAATATAGAGTAATTGACATCTCAGATAAAAACGTAATGGCTAATATTATTTTACTCATAATAGGTTTACTCATAATATCCACAAAATTCATTGATGAATGACTATGTGATGGTACATCACAGGCAATAGCATTGAATTTATAGCTGTCAGTAATTGTATGTTTAAGACAGAAAAAAAAATGGTATGTTTGAGCCTGTCAACACTGGATTTATTATCCCACCCACTTATTCTGCTCTGTTTTTCTTCATAGCATTTGCTATCATCTGACATATAAGAATTTGTTTATCTGCATATTTTCTGTTTTGACTTTTAATAAATGTTTTGTGAAAGCAGAGGCTTTACAGATGTAAACTAAGTAGCCAGGATGGTGTCTGATATTAAGTAGTCATTAAACAATTTATTGAAGGAATAAATACAGAAATGAGTTTTTAAATTCACAGATAACTGAGTTCATACAATTAAATCAATGATAAATTATAAAACAGTGCCTCAGTTATGATAACAAAAATCATGAATAACAGAACCGAAACTATAACTAAGACTTTCAATCTTCTTTCTTTATTGTATTATATAAACTATTGATTCAATGGGATTGGGTCAAGTATCTAATAACTATCTTAAAACTAGAAACCTTATTTTAAATGTCTACTGTGTTAGATTTCTAATCCATTACAATGTTAACCCCATAACACCAGTTTAGTATATACTCATATACTTTGGTTCTTACATCAGTGTTTATTGAGGAAAATACTGCAGTAGCAATAATTTCTGAAGATGTGGCCCTCTATGCCAATGTGTGTATTTGGAAAGGAGAAGGTGTTTGGTTTTTTGATTCTGGTTAGCAGTAAGATTCACTGAAATTTTATAATTGTCATTTGAAATAAATACTTATTTAGATTAGACCATCCAGATTCCCAGATTTCACATTAGTAGCCATTAGGATGGACCTTTGTCTTTCATTTAAAACTAGACTGCCAATTATTTTCTTCTTATTTAAGAACAGCAATTAAATATTGTTGAAATTCTAATTCCAAGAAAAAAATATTTTAATTTACAATACTTTTTGCAGGTATACACTTTTTAAAGATTTACTTCTTGCCCTGTCCTTTACCCAAAAAGCATAATTAAGTTTTTGAAAACCTTTAAGAAATCAGACCTGAAGGACAAGTTTTTGAATTCTACAAAAACGTGTGACATAATTATTTAATTAAACAAAAGAACTATACTTATCATATTAATATCATTATAGACTTTTAAATTTTGTTTTCATTATGTCACATGGTGATACACAGATTACTAATTTTGAATACATTTATGACAAAATTTGATCTTTAAAAATTTAAATCTCATTTACATAAAACTAAAAGGATAATAGTCACTGGCAATAAAATTTTCATTTAATATTTTTTTTAGATTTTCCCCCAGCTTTGTTGAAATATAAGACAATTCACTGCTCATATTTACATTGTACAATTCAATAAGTTTTTTCAATATAGTTGGCATATAATACATTGCACAGCACAGTGATTAGAGATCTATATAACTCATAAAGTGGTCACTCCACTAAATCAGTTACCCCCTTTCCTCTCTCCATATTCTTATAACATTGTTGACTATTTTCCTTATGCTACACTTTTACATCTCCATGACTATTCTGTACTTCTTAATCTCTTCGCCTTTTTTCACCATGCCCCAACCACTCTCCCATCTAGTAGCCCTTAAAATATTCTCTGTATCTATGAGTTTGTTTCTGTTTTTTGCTGTTGTTGTTGTTTATGTTGTTCTTTAGATTTCACATGTTTGTGAAATCATGTGGTATTTGGAAACCATAAGACAACAGTAAAGTACATAACCAGAGAGCCAAAATGATCCACTATATTTTTAATGTCTTTATAAAATTTTGCTTTATAATTTTAAAGCTGACATCTGTAGGAAATGAAGTTAAGTCATGGAATGGAAGTGATAAGCTTCATGTGTTAGCATAAATCTTTTTTGATTTTAATAATAGCAAAGTACATATACCTCCTATAAGATGGGAGCGGAGAACTGATGAATGTTTATACATCTAATTTTAAGAAGAATAAAAATTAAAATTGTTAAAAGGATGACATAAATATACAGTGTAATCTCATTGGCAAATTATATTTGGTGAGTATTTATCTGTGTTTCTTTTCCTAGCTCCATAATTTAATTGTTATTTTGTTAAGATTTTGGAGAAATCAACCTGCTGTCAATCAGATAAGTCATTCCTCTGCAGCATTATGATGGCAATGGCTAGGTAGGCTTGGAACAGTTCCATAGATTCAACTGGCAAAGAGACCATGAGTACACATAGATTTAGAAGGTTTATTACTTACTCATTGGTGTCATTTCCCTGATACCTAATCATGAGCAATGTGATAAGGCTCAGGTACTGCCTGCATATGCTGTGGTGTGCATGAATAAGAGGAACCCTGAGATTAGGAAACCCTGTATTATATAGGAGATGCTGGCAAACCTGTATTTCCTCTCCCTGGAAAGAGACATTATCTTTATTATCTTGGTATTCAATCAAAAGTCTCCAGGAGGACAGACAGACATCTTCATCTTTATTACCTGGAATGTCCTTGGAAATGGGAAGTCTTCCTCTTTATTATCATGCAATGTAAATAAATTTGATCCTGAGAGAGTCCTTGTCTCTACTTTTCCAGGTATGACTTAGTAAACAATATTTGAAAAGATAATTCTAGAGCAGATGGGTTGGTAATGCTAAGATGTGTACAAAAGTGAGAGATCATAAAGCATCATCTTCCAAAACCTAATAAGGTATTAGAAATAATAAATATTTCCTATATGGTCATAACTGTACATTATCTAAGACTCTGGGCATATTCTAATGTTTTCTTTTAATACTACCTCCTATACATCCAGGTAGCCAATTGTCTTAAGGAGCCAAATGCTGTGAATTCACCCCAACATGAGATTTCCTGCCATTTTGCTCTTACTTATTCTCTTAATTTGAGATAGGCTACTTTACAGACATTTTTTACCAAAGCCAATAGCTAACATTTTCATTTGTGCTCTTCTACTTCTCACCTCATCCCTCTCTTATACTAAATTCAAGGTTAATTGTTTACTTCTCAAAATGCTCGAGTGTAATTCACATGGTACTTACTTATGGTCACATTATATATAATTTTAGGCATGTACATGTGCCAGTCCACATTGACCACAGACTGCTGAGATTTTTGTGTACTATTTTCTAGTATGGGTGATGTATGGACTACAGAAAGAGGCAAATATCTAGAAAATAATATATCTAAATAATATGAGATAATTATAACATTGTGCTAAAGAGTTCACACTAGAGAGACAAACAAGGCTTAAAACCTAGTCTTATGATTTATTTTGTGTTAGGATTTTAGTTTATTTACAGAAAGTGATGATAGTATTCCCACATTATTTTTAGTGTTAACTGAATTTGGATTTATATCTCCTTTCAAATTTCTAATGTATTTGTGCCTTCTGTCTTATTTTCTTCTTCAATCTCAACAAAGATTTTTCTTTTTGTGTACTTCTATATGTTATTTTTGTTTCTTTTTTACTAAGTTCTGTTTTATCTTTATTATGCCTTTACATTTACTTTTTTGGAGTTTATTCTGTATTGTATGTTTTATTAACATCATAACTGGGAGACAATTCATAAATTAACATTGAATATTACTTTATAATATAAACATTAAATTAAATTCACTTGAACTGCATTTCATAAGCTTTACAGATTTTATTTGGATTGTCATTCCAGTCTAATCACTTGTTTATTTCCATTTTAATTTCTTCTTTGACCTATGAGTTATTCAGAAGTATATTTTGTAATTTTCTAAATAAATGGAAATTTATGAGAGTTTTGTAAGTTTACTTTTTCTTTTTTTGGTATTATTTTCTTTTGCCACTTACGTCAGTATTAACATTTTTCATGTAATTAGAGATCTACACATTAAATTTTGTTCACACTTTTGTGGCTTCCAGTAGATATTTTAGATGTTTTTCTTATTTTCTAAAAATGAGAGATGTAATAAAAATTGTTCAAGTAGGGATCAATTAGTTTTGCCATGAGTTATGCCTTTACAGTGTCTACTCTACTGTACTTTAGAACACAGAAATTTCATTAATGATTGTTTTTTTTTTAATTTGGTAAGCAAAATGTTTTGTTGAGTTTATATTTTTAAATTGAAGCTGAACATTTGTGTATGTGTGTATGTATATTAAGTTTATTTGCTTTGTGTAGTAGCATTATTATAATTTTCCCTTTTATTGTTTTTTAAATGCGTGATAAATTCCCCAAGTAAAGGCATTTAAGCATGTGTTTTTCTTTATGGAAAGCTTTTTAATTAATTCAATGGCTTCACCTGTTGTTGGTATATCCAGATTTCTATTTCTTCTTGAGTCAGTTTCTATCTTTACGGACTTTATATTTCATTTATCTAATTTATTGGAATAAAGTTATCACTTTACCAATGTTCTTTATTTTGTTTCTAATTTTGGTAATATCTGTTTTTCTTAAAATCAGCCCAGCTAAAAACTGATTACTTTTTTGATCTTTTCAAAGAACCATCTTTTTTTTTAATTTCATTGATTTTTATTCTGATATTTATTATTTCTTTAGTTCTACATACTTTGTGTTTGCTCTGCTCTTTTTTCCTACCTACTTTAGGTGGATGCTTTGATTACTGATTAAATCCTTTTTCTAGTAAAAGCATTTAAAGCAATAAATATCCCTCTGAGCACTGCTTTATCTATGTACTTCAGTTTTGACTAACTTTGCTTCTGGGTTATTATCTCTGTGTGTTCCTAGAAACCTGTGACTTAGCATGCTTTTCATTGGCTTTTGAAAACATTCTCAAATTGATTTGAGAATTATCAATATCCGGCACCAATTTTATAATTTGCATAATATTCTCCCCAAAATTCAACAAAAACTAAGACGGCAAATATCATGAGCCTCATTTTTATCTTTACTATAAAAGGAGTTTATAAAATGGTCTTATTTGAAAGGGAATATGAAATTCTAAATTTGATAAAGCCAAGAACGGAAAGAAGAAAGAATAGAATACAGGAAAATACTGATGAATGCAGACTTCTGTCACTTAAGCTTGATCCCCAATAAATTATAATACTAATTCATCAGTATTTTCCCTTTTTAAGCCACCCCAATTATTAACATAGCTAAGTTTCTCTATAATGCTCTTGAGTTTCAGAGAATAAATCCAAATTTCAATATTTCCTTTCTTTAGAACAAAGTAGATTTTGCTTGACCCTCTACCTGACCTTCCTGCCACAGACACATGATTTGAAACTTCCAAAAAGTAAATATTATCTTTTGCATTCTCCAAGAAGATTCCATAGTGGCTGTAACAGGAAGTGAGAAAAAGTAATACTTTGAAACATCCCCAAAGAACTGTCCTTAACAAAGAAATACTCTCCAGTGGAAAACCCTTATTAGAGCCTTGTCTCCGAGGTTCGGATAAAGGCATCTGCATAGTTCTTCTGTTTCACCTAAGAATGGAGAGAATATATATAAGAAAAAACACTTGTTAAGATCACAGGCCACAGACATGGGCCCACTTAAACACTGAGATTTAATTGGAGATTATAGAACACTCCCCAATCACCATATACACCTTACTAACACACAACAAAAAGGCCAGTGTAATAACCGTGGAATATAGCTTAAGAGTTGTAAAATGTAGATTCTCTCTGAAAGCAATACTTAAGGAAGGCCAAAGTAAATTGAGGAGACAAACCAAGCATACTAGGGAAATATGAAGCCTCCAGTGACTAAAGTAACAGCAAATATTTTTAAAAGCATGACCACTAGCCAGACTAACAGAAATTCTAATGATAGAGGCCTATGTACCTCAGTTCCTACTATGCCATACAAGAAGTCTGGCTTTCAACAAAAAATTACAAGGTGTATTAAAAAGCAAAAATAACACAGTTTAAACAGAAAAATCAAGCACCAGAACTGGATTCAAATATGACACAGATGATGGAATTATCATATAGGTAATTAAAAATAACTGTGATTAATATGTTAAGGGCTATAATGGAAAAGAGCAGACCAAATACAAGAGCAGATGAATAAGCAGAAAAAACAGAAATTATAAGAAAGAATAAGGCTGAACTCATAATAACAGAGAGTAGAATGATAGTTACCAGGGCCTGGGGCTTGGGGAAAGGGAATTAAAAAAAAAATAAAAATAAAAGGAAGGAATCAAAAGGAAATGTTAGAAAAAAAAAAAAAACACTGTAAGAGAAATAAAGAATACCTTTGATGGGCACATCAGTAGACTGGATGTGGCCTAGAAAACAATCATTCATTATGCTTACACATAGATGAACAGAAGCTTCCCAAACTGACTTAAAATAAAGTGAAAAAAGGAATGAAAAGAAAATTCAAAAACTGTGGAGATAACAGACTTATAGGGAAAGTAAGAGAATGAAAAACACTAATTTCAGGACTGTAATTACCTTGTGTCAGGATAAAATAGAACGGTCACATAGATATGCATGTTTTAGTTTGCAGGGAAAGCACATAGATGCATTTTGTTTTTTATTCTTGGATTGGGTTAGATTCATATATGATTATTTTATGTTTTATAGCATGTATGACAAAAAGGTAAAAGAAAATACAAAGTTTCCAAAGAAGGTAGTTGCTGATATTGATGGAACATCTCCTATGTGTCAAAGATGAAGTTGTATATTTAGCTCTATTGCAAAAATTTCTTAAAATTTCTAAAAACTCTATAAGCCCAATATCGCTTTTTTTAAAAAAAGTTATACATGTGATTATGCTGAATGAAATAAGTCAGACAGAGAATAATAAATACCATATGATTTCACTGATATGTGGAATACAAGGGATAAAAAATAAAATAAAATAAACCAAATGAATAAAAAACAGACCCACGAATATAGAGGACAATTAGGTAATGGCCAGAAGAGAGGGGTGAGGGGCTGGGAGATTGGGGCGAAGGGTTAAAGAAGTACAAACTAGTAGTTTAGAGAGGGTCACGGGGATGGGGAACACAGCATGGGAATACACACAGTGGTAGGTAATGACTATGTGGAGAGCAGAGGGAAGATAGAGTAATCGGGGGATCATTTCATGAACTATATAAATGTCTAACCAATGTACTGTATACTTAAAACTAATAAAAAATCTAGGAAAAAAATGACAAATCAAATGTAAAAAGTAAAACTGGGGAAGTCTGAATGAGATCTGTGTATTAAACCAATGTCAATATCCTGGTTGTAACCATTGGGGAAAATAGGTAAAAGGTACAAGGGATCTGTCCATTATTTCTTACAACTGCATATGAATCTACAATGATCTCAATCAAATTTCCAATTTAAAAAATTATACATGAAGAAATAAGCTCAGATATATGATTTATTCGTTCAAGATCACAGAGCTAGTAAGAGATAGAGGTTGATTTGGAACCAGGGTCCAATTCCAAAGCATTTGTTCTCAGTCCACTGCAACTACTGTCATTAAAATAAAAGTTTGCAAGACCTGTTCTTAGGAAAAAGAAGAATGTAATAAGCATCAAATATATTACTGTTATAATACTTTATAGATATTTCTTTAGTCGCTTTCTTCCTTTAAGAAAGGGCCTGGTTATAGTATGCACTCAGTAAAGATTGAGTTGGTATTGAAATATTTTGGTTTGAAAAGACCAATTCAATTATTTGTATACAAATGGTGTTAGGCCTAAACTTCAGTATGCAAATACCCACGAAAATATACATATGTAATTTCTAAATGCAAAAGTAATCTATTTATACATTACTTTCAAAAGTAATTTAGCGTAGTTTAGAATGTTGAGGATAATGGCCCTCTTTACACAGATAATGTCTGCATTTCCATTTGCAAATATATGGGGAGAAAAATCTTAAGAATTTAACTAAATTTTCTTATCAGAACATTTCCATTAGTCGTGCCTAATCAATAGATGTTTCTATGAAAACAAACAGATTCATGGATGAGGTCCATTGAAATCAATTAAATATCTTTTATCAATTCTATTTTTACTTTTTTAAAGTTCAGTGGAGTCATAACTATATAGATACCAAATAGCAAAATAATTATTTTAAATAAGATAATTAAAATTAATGGAACAAAAATCTAGTAACAAATATTTAGACTAAAGTCCATTATAGTTATATCTTTACTTAGCAAAAGTGATACAACAGAGACTTAGGACAATTAAGTTTATCTAATACGGATCTGGTGAAATCACTATTTCTCTTTCAAATTTTATTTGCATTTTTTCTAGTTAAGCATTTTCAATGTTCCTCAAAAGCAGAAGAAAGCTTATCTTACTGCCTTTCCATATTTCCACTTATAAAATGAGAATACTGTACTTTATCTGCCTACTTCATAGATCAAATAAAATGAATCATACAGAAAAAATATTGCTGGTAGAGCAGGCAAAATTCCAGTAATATACAGCTTCCTGTACTAACCATACAAATCTAAATGTAAACCAAAATATCTCAATGATGTGTTTATCAGTTATAAAAAGTAATTGCATGGTTATAGGTGATGTTAACTATAAATTGTTCGATAAAATCATGAAGGACTTTCTTAGTGGTATTATCATCATTGTAATTCCAGAAAATTTTTTAAAAAGGCATCTCAATGTTATTTATTTTATCTTTCCTAAGTCTAATATAGCTAAAACCTCTGATTTATTCCATAATTGTTCTAAATTTCCTAAGTTCACATTCTTGCAGCTATGATTCTGGTTTGTCATAATCTCATTTTGATTTATTCACAAATATTTATTGAGTCCCCTCAATGTTCCAGGCAACAGATTACATATTGAAAATACAACAGTGAACAAAATAGGTTTTCCCCATGGAGAATTTAATCCATATCTAGATAATTGACATTTTAACAATTCTGAAAAAATATACATGTGTACTGGATTTGATGAATGAAATGAATGAGGATGAATGGTGGGAAACAGGTTTTTCATGATTGAAATGAGATATTACAAACAAGCAAACAGAGAAAACTAGAATGATCTATATGATGATGTTCTAAAGTTGGAGGCATCAGTATAAACTTATGTTTAGCTTAACATATATGTATAATGTAATATGTATATAATATAAATATTTGTAGATTTGAATGCACATGCTAGTAAGGACGCACACATATATATCCTTCGTCAGTTTAGAGAGCCTAGAAACAATGACACTCTAATAGTAAGGAGCATACCCAGTGCCCATATCTTGGTTTATAATACTAATATATAATAACAGAAACCATGTCTCCTTGAAGAAATAACTATTCCAAGACTGAGATAAGAAATATATGAATCTAGAATCTCTTGTAGTGTCACAAAGTAAGAAACTGCTCAAGAAAAACACAAAGATGGGGGTATATCAGACACAGGCATTAACTTAAAGAACTCCCAATAGTCAAAGTTATAATAATTTGGGCAAAAAATTATATATATATATGTGTATATATAATGTATATACTTATATATACATATATATATCAGTTTATAGCTCAAACTATAAACAAATATCGATGAATCCACATCGATAAAAAGAAATGATTAAAATAAACATATTGAGGGAAGAATAGACAAATCAAAATTCAGAAAAAAATCCAAATAATTTTTGTAGATATTCCACCCCGTGGGTGGGGGAGTGTAACTCCCCATCCTTTAAGTGTCTGCTGCACACTCTTTCCAAAGAGTAAAGTAGCAAAAGCAGGTGGGGTATAACTTTACAGTGGAGAAAACACACCAACATTATATCAGTTAAGTGATTAATATTAATAGAGATAAATAATATTGAAAGTATGTACCCTTGATATGATGTGATGAGAATGACATTTTGCCTCTATGAGTTTTTTGGGGTTTTTTTTCCCCTACAAACCAACAATCCCTGTTTGTTCATAAGAAAAGACATTAGACAAATCCTGGTTAAAGTACATTCTACAAAATACCTGATCAGTTCCCAAAACTGTCAAGATCATAAAAACAAGGAAAGTCTAAGAAACTGTCATGGGCTAGGGGAGCCGAAGGAAACATAATGACTAAATGTGATGTAGTATCCTGAATAGGATCTTGGAAACTTAAGAAAAATTAAAGACATGTGAATAAAGTATAGCTTTAGTTAATAATGGCAGATTAAATTGGTTCATTTTATTGTTGATAAATATACCATGCTAATGTAAAATGTTAATGATAGAGGAAACAGGGTGAGACTATATTAGAATCTCTGTATTATCATCACACATTTTTTTTGTAAAACTATATCTATTCTAAAATAAAATGTGTATTTACAAAAAACAAGGATATCACAGAAATTTACAACTTAGTAAAAGCCTACATAAGGTGAAGTAATTTTATTGTCATTATAATTAATTATTCCTCAATTTTTGGAATTATTATTAATTTAATGTCCCAAATGGAAAGATTCTTTTGCTCATTTAAAAAATATATATATTTTTTGAAAGCAAAATTATATTTTCCTGAGTCTTAAAGTAATGCTATCATTCTAAGTTAATTTAAAGTAAGCTAGATTTTATCTCCAGATATTTAATAAAGGGCCTTTACATGGATCACTCTCTGAAGAGCCCATGCCATCGATGGCCATACGATAGCAGTAAGATGGAAAAAATAAGAAGTCTAATAGAAGTGAACATAAACAAAAATAATTATCAATTATTATCATTGACAGGATATAACAATCAATGTGTGATAGAAAACCAAGGTAGACAACACATGCATATGCATTGAACAATATGCTAAAATCCAAAAGCATCAGTATTAATTATAAATTTTTAAAATATTTTATTTTTGTTTTTAATTAAATTTATCAGGTGACAGTAGCTAATAAAATTATGTAGGTTTCAAATGTACAATTTGATAACACATCTTCTGTATTTTGCACTGTATATTTACCACCCAAACTCAAATCTCCTTCTGTCACCATATATTTAACCTTCCTTTATCCTTATCTACCTCCTCCCTCCTTTTCCTCTGGTAATCACTAAACTGTGTCTGTGTTTATGAATTTTTGTTTGTCTTATTCATTGTTGTTTTCAGTTTTATATCCTACATGTGAGTGAAATGATATGGTTCTCAACTTTTTCTATGTGGCTTATTTCTCTTAGCATGATTATCTCAAGATCCATCTGTGTTGTCACAAATGGCAGTATTTCATTTTTTCTTATGGCTGAGTAACATTCCATTGCATATATGTACTTTATCTGACCATAAAAAAAAAACCCTTAAAATATAGTATTTTTTGTACAGCCAAAAAAGATATAAAGGAGAAAAAATTTGGAGCCATTATGATGCATAGTTATGAGGAAGTACTACCATCTACATGGTTTGGTGAGGTTTAGTAAAAAGTTTTATCTGCTCAAGTGTTTTTAGTTTAACACAATGATTAAAGATATATGATTCTATCTATCTTTTGATCACTAATTTCTTTAACATATTCCATTGAAGCATTCCATTATGCAGGATAAGTAGGGACTTATCAGCCAAAGAATGTCATCATTCTAGCATCAGCCAAGTGTGATATTATGAAAAAGGAAGAAACTGAAGAGGGGATTATTGTGACATAAAAGCCGTAAGCAAATATAAACTGAAGGCATAATTAGGAATACTCAGCTGAGAATATTAACATTTTTGAATACTTATACATCCTTTTCTTGAACAAAATTATCTGAAACTCAGTTCTAAAATGACATTGACAGAATGAATGAGAATGATTCAGCAGCCTGTTATGAGAGAGATTAATAGCTTCTGTTCTCAAACAAGGTAATCTCTAAAAATATAGTGCCTTTACGATACCTTAGAAGAAAAGAATTAAACACTTACATGATAAATCTTTGTGTGTGTATGTATGATTTACCAGCTGCACTTATTCCACATCAATGTTCTCTTTCACAGTAAAAATCTTTGTGCACAGCATACATTCTCTAGTCATCTACCTCAGTTATAAAGGTAGTAATTAGTTAACATTATGGGAATTAGAAAGAAAATAATTATTCACTGAGACACTCAAAAATCAAAGACCTAGCCAACTACCCAGCATGAAGAAGGTACCCAATACATTCTTGTTTAATCTTCATTAACAATCATTCAATAATAAAACCATCATACTAAATTTTCCATTAAGACATATATGTAAAATTACATGTCAAAAACACCTTTTTGATTTTTGCTTTCCCTGGATAGAGCTGCAACAAAAATAGAAGACAAATAATTCTCTGCCATTTTGCCTGGATGGAGACATAGTATTCTCTACTGAAAAAGATTTAACAAGCTTCACCTAAGTTTTTCAACCATAACACAGTAATAAACAGTAAGATCATATCTAGTCTGAGAGGGTTCAATCAAAATAATCAAAATGGGATATGTCAGAAGTCAACAGGATGGCTCATAATAGAAGCAACTTTTCAAATAATAGTTAAAAGTCAAGTGAGCACTTAGAGAAAGAACAAAAGCAGAAAATAATTAGAGCACCCACTATATACTAAGCCTTATGCTAGAAGCGTTACATAATTATATTTACTCATGTTGAAAGTAATGACATATGTCAAACTCATCTGATGAGGAGGAAACAGGGAAAATGTAGTAAAATTACACTTTAACATCATAGAGCTGGCGAATAGCGAAGCTAAATGTAAATGCAGGCCTTTTTGACATTCAAGCATATATACTACATAATAGACATATTCTAATTAATATCCACCAGTTAAACTGAAGGTGAAAGCACATCACTGGAACCAGTGAGGAATGATTGAAATGACCTAAACATTAAACATTAGCTTGAAAGATCTATTACAACTGCAACAGCTTTTACAGCTGTAAAATTGCATAAGCTTTCATAAACGTTTTTGAGATCATCCCACAGTCTAAGCTTGATTCATTCTGGGCTTGTTCTCCACTAGTTTGTAAGGCCGGCAATACCAGGAAATAGACTGTAGATGGAACATTAATTAGAGCACGTTCCTTGAGGCTCTACATACCTTTGCTTAAGGATCCCATTCTGATCTCTCACTTTTTGGACTTTTCTCAGAGAAAAATGGATCAAGTTGGATCACCGAATCAACTATTTTTATAAAGAAAAAATATATATATATATATATACACACACACTCCTATAAGTATTTTCTTCTGGATTCTACAAGAAATACACATGTGCAATATGCATAAGTATATATATGTCTCTCTCTCTATATATATATACACAACGTATGTATGTATGTGTATGTATATATGCCCACATACATAAAATTATTTTTTATTTTGTTCTGTGTAGGCCTTTCTTTTGTTAACTGATATTACAGAAGAGCTTTAGTATGGATCTAACACATCTAGAGAAAAATGAAAGTGCACCTCATCTTAGCTATTATCACAATTTATTTATTATTACATTTATTGGAATGAGATTGGTTAATAATATTATATAGATTTCAAGTGTACAGTTTAATAATACATCATCTCTATATTGTGTCGTGTGTTCACCACCCAAAATCACATCTCCTTTTGTCACCACATATTTAACCCTTTACCATTATCCACCATCCCCTGTCCCTTTTCCTCTGGTAACCACTAAATTGTTGTCTGTGTCTATGACTTTCTGTTTGTCTTGTTCATTTATTGCATTCAATTTTATTTCCCACATATAAGTACAATCATATGGTTCTCAACTTTTTTTTGTCTATTCTGAAAAGAAAGTTGGAAAAGAGAAAGTTGTTTTAACTTATTGATGGCCTATCTCTTAGCTGAAGTGCTAATGAACAGATAAATAAAAGATTATGGGACACACTATTTAAGAAACATACCTCCAAACTATAGTTCTTTTATTCTTCAAGTGAAAATGACTTCTAGAGACCTTGACATATTGTGAGCACTTTTTTTCAGGCTATATAGTAGGGATTTGATTTTAATTCCACAAGCATTCCTGAATCCTTGATTTTTAAGAAACGTAGTACGCAGTACCAGGAAATAAGATTTGATTGTGAATCACAACTAGATAAGTTATAAGATTTGGGTAAAGGAAAGATAAGGACTTACAACCTTGATCCATTGTATGTAAAGATAAAGAATGTACTATGGGCCAGAGCTAGATCCATGGGCCACTGATTTCAGCATTAACGGCTTACTGGTTTTTTTTTTTTTTTTCAATAATCACCAGAAAATTGTTGCTGATCTAAATGTGAATTGTAGTGAGAAATATGATATATATGAAGAGGAAGATGTTGAGCACCAGTCACCACATCTGTCTTCACCAAACATCTGCATCTTATAACCCTATTTCTCTTTCTCAGCAAGAAGAAAAGAACACACAGGTAAAAATGATTAATATGTAACAAACCTAAGTAATTAAAATTGTACATATACATTATTCTAATAAAAATGTATCTATTATATTAACTTTAGCTTTCATCAAAATTGTAGGGATGTATTATTGCTATAATAATTAAAAAGATGTTTATAATAGTTAGAAGATTATATCTTGGAAAATTTAAAAATAGATGTACCATGCCTTCAAAAAAATATTTTTTCTCAAAATTCTCTTTGGCATATCATTAACCAACAAATTAAGTAATTGAATATTTTTATTCCGGATTAAATTGAGTGACATATTATAGAAGTGGCACATACCTTAGTTTTGACACATAACCCACTTTTTCCTATAGTTTCCATTGGAAAATATATATGTCATTGTCATACTTCCTTAAGTAAATTAGGTTCATTATATTGTATTTCATCCCGCCCTCTCATATCTCCCTGGAAGAAGTCCTCAGTTTGTGTCCTGGTCACCTCTCTGATCTGATTTCAATCTTCTTTTTAGCCTCAAATCTCAGTAACTATCCCTTGGATTCTTGGACTCAATTGCCCCTTAATATCCTAAGTAGAAACTGCGAGATTTCTTCTCTACGTTGAATGTCATAATGGACTTACCAGTGCCAGTTTTCTCCTTACTTCCACAATCCGAGGAGACCAGTTACTTCTCTTCTTCGCTACTCCAGTCTTTTAGTCACCCTTCCCAGCAAAGCTCATGCCTGTGCAGGTGCATTGTGTGCGCACACGCAGGCACACGCGCGTGAACACACACACACACACACACACACACACACTACTATTTTCCTTTTCATTATGCTAATACTTTAGATTTCAAATTTGGTCCTCATTCCTCTATGTTCTGTGGATTTTCTTCGTTGAATGATTTTATCTGTTCATAAGGCCTAGAAGCTTCCATATTTGTGCTGATATCCTACCATTTCATTTACAAAGGTCTAATAACTCTATCTAAATGTCCTATATTTTACATTGTTTAAACTGGACTCCTTCTCTATACCCCTCCAAATCAGATTTTTTTTTTTTACATTCCTTATCTCATTTAATGTTGCTACCATTTAATTTTGTCTCTTAAGGCTGGCAGTAGCAACTGCTGGAGAAGGAGCCTCTTCCACATCCTGTAATAAAAAGCTCCTCTTAGGCCGTTTCTCTTTCGGAGTGTGGGTGGGTGGAGTGGTAAAAATGGATCATTGATAATGTAAGGAAGGGACAGAGAAATTCAGAAGCTTTTCCTACTTGGTAACTTTACCTTTGCTATGGCTTTGTATCTAAAAGTAATAATAAACAACCATTACGTCTCTATTATGTGTTAGGCATCCTACTATGTTACATTGATATATTGCTATTTAATCTTGATAGTAAATTTGTAAATTGGATATTCTTATTTCCTAGGTGAAGAAACTGAACCAAGTTTAGCTAAGTATCTTGCTAACAGTCATACAGGTAGTTTTTAAGTGCAAATCTATTTGACTTTAAAGATTCTTTTTATCTCTATAATATCTATGTCATCTATAGCCTCCAAAATAATAAGTTGGCGCACCTGAACACTTCAAATGCCTGAACCCAGCACCTCGTTCTTATTTAGTTTGGTGAAATTGAACTGTAGGAGGCACCATTAAAAAAAAAAAAAGTGTTTTCCATATCTTGATTTAAAGTTCAAGATTAATCTGCTGAATCATGAACTCTATTCTGTAGAAAATCATATAATAAGATTCCACTTATCAATCTTTATAGTTAGGTACTATTTTAATGGCTAGTATTCATAAATAATATTTGCACCCCTGGAATCTGAAATCCTACCACTGGTCCTTTAAATGGTACTGCCATAGGTAACAATCAGTTTCGGGTAGATTTGGTTTTGTTTTTGTTTTGTGTAGCTGATGATTTGATCTGTTCAGAGGGCAAGAACATCTTCTAAGAAGGCTACAGTTTTGGCCACCGAGAAAAATATCTTTGCACTAAGAAATTCTTGTCTTATAAATACATGTCTATATTTTTCCATAAGAAAACTATTTCATAAATATGTTGCATCCCTCTTGTATATTGAGCATTGCAAAATATTTGTGAACTGCTTGGTTGTAAATAATGAAAATATTAAATGTGAAAATAGGTTTCCTTTCTCTTGTTTGAGCCTCAAAACAATTCAGGGTTATTCTTCCTATTTTAGAGATAAGAAAACTCGTTTAGATATTTAAAATAATATTCTCAAGGTTAAAAAAAGCTCTTAAATATAAAAGTCAAGATGTGAATACAACTAAAAATATACAACATGATATTGGTGACTCAGTAATGTCAGCTTCGAATATGAAGAGTAGTATAATATTGCTGTCACTCTATATTGTCAGGTTACAGCAATAAAATTAATTTATAGAAGTATTTTATTATTGCTCATATATCAGAGTATAGAGCTCAAACTACACGGAGATACCAGAGGATGGTACAAGTAAAGGGCTTCTGAATATACTATACGTACCTCTAGGTGGTCAACAACTAAAATAGGTCTTAAAATTGTTCCTGCTCAGTGACCACTCAAAATGAACTCATAATATCCCAGAAAGATGTCCATATCAAAAGAAAAAGTTTAAATCCATTAAAATTTAGCTTTATTAATATTCTAAAAATAATGAGCTCATAGTTTTGGTCAAGATAGAGAGGCTACTGCAAGCTAAACTTGTAGTTAACACAGTTCTCATTCAATAGAAGTGAATTAAATACTGTCGTCCCTTTCCTTTTATATTTAATCATTTATATTTGTATCATTTACATCGGTTAAAAGCACAAACAAGATTATGATAATTATGCAATTTGACACACATGGGCATTTTTAAATTTTGAGAATTTAGGTAGAGAGACTGAGTATCTTTGCAAATTGAGGTGTATTTATATTTTTCTGTCCTTCAAACATGTTTTCAATTTTAATACTTAAATGTTAGTCCATAGTTTACTTTAATTATGGATGATCAAGATAATGAAATTTAAAAACCAGATACTATACAAGTAGTATCTTCTTCCAGCTGCAGCTTGCTATACTTCCACAATAAACACACAATGCTTTGATGTGACTATTGTAGGCCTCCAACTAAGAGGTACTAACAAGAAGCTAGCAAATTCTTTAAAAAATGATTGGTGTTTGGATATCTCCTGGTGTGGTAAAAATTTTAACTGCAGTAATTAGCAGCAGGTTTTCCATCTTTATGAGGGGTAGAGAAAGGAGCTTCTGGGAAGGAAAATAGAAAGAAAGCAAAAACTAGAGGAAATGTGTAACAATTAAGCAGATGACCCGCTGCTTCATCAATGACCACAATTGTCATAAATATGTTTTATAGGAAGGTATCAGAACTTTGTACAGTGAAACGTTCGAAATTAAATCTATAGGTATTTATGCATAGAAAATAACATCTCGGCTCTGAGTACTTTGTACCTGAAGAAAAAGATAAGTACATTTAGGCACACATTGATTTAATGCTAAACATTAGATAGAATGATTTTGTTATTTTGAGAATTTTAAATATAGCTTCTGACTTTTGTCCAAACCATAGGTTTGATCTATTGACAATTTTTAAATAAAAATCTAGGGCACTTTCTTTTTAAAAAATATATGTCACTAATAGGTACTTTAAGATTATAAAAAAACCTTAAATATCCATTTTAAGAAGCACCTTTTTATATTAAATTTTAAGTATTTTTGTCTTAAATATAAATTATTGTAAATGAGCAAAATAGTTACTAATGCTAACTTATTAATATATTTTTGAAATATACCTTAAGTAGGTTCTTAAAATGAATATTTAAGGAATTCCTCCAAATTGATAAGAGTGTGTACCTGATTTTTTGCAAGGCTAAATTTGTAAACCTAAATAATCTTTGTCTGACAGGAAATTGAAATCAGGAAGAAAAACTGTCTATCTACCTACCTATCATCTATGTATATACTATCTAAGTATTTATTTATTTATCATCTATATATATATACACATTTATTCATATCTCTACATGAAATTTATCTAAAATAAGAATTTAACATGTGAATTATTATCAGTATAACTAGTCCTCATAATGAGATTTGTTTTAATTCAAAGAACTTATTCATACATACCAAGTTAAGCTTCATTTCTTAGCAGCATCTATTTTTAATACAGAAATAAAGGAATAGGCATCATCCATTTTAGCCCCAAACAGTGAGTTTGTTTCTCAATAAGAAGGACACTTTTAATAATTTTTTTAAGAAATGAGATAACTTCTGGAAACCTTCTTGTCAGCACTAAAAAACTGTTAGCTCATAAATCCTTTTCAATTTTTGAGCAGGAGATTTTATTCTTTTCTAATTCTGCTTAGGATCCACTTTAGTAACACTTTCTGCCTTAGATTAATTACCCTGATCTAATTCATTTAGTGGAGGACAGCTGTGGTACGTGGGTTGCCCACTGATGTATTGTGTTAAATGACGCCCATCTGTCACTGCAGCGTATCAGCATGGATTCAGTGTCATCCACTTCATTGGTTCTGCTGAGATGTGAAGTACAGCTACAATGTTTACTACTGTTGTTAATTTAATATCTACACCTTTAATAACCTGACTGCTGTCACTCGCTGAACAATGATACATGATGGGCAGTGAAGAAGCAGATAGAAAGCATTAACTAGACAGCACACCAGACCCTCTGGTACAGTTAATTAGAACAATTCCGGGCAAAGTTGATATTGGGGGCCTTGTAGCATACTCCCATGGGAAATTATTTATTGAGAAATAAAGTTAAAAGAACGTGCATTAATAGTAATGTTGACAAATTTAATCATTAACCTGTTATCTGAAAACAGAATTTTTAATAGTACTTTATCTTTTAAAGGTTTATCAAGGACCCTTCATTTCTTTATGTTGTTTTGTTCTTACTTTACACCCACTCCCCAAAGTTGCAATATATGTGATTACTTAGGTTTGCAAATGTAATAAACCATATCTAATGTGTAAGGTTTAAGGTTTTCCTTCTTGGCTAAACTACCTTAACTCAAAATGTTTTGTGAAGATCCAAGAATTCTGAAGTATATATACTATCTATATTTTATTTTGTTTTCAAAATATATTATTCATATAATATATTTATATGACATATGTATGTAATTGCTTGTGTAACATAAGGTACGTAAAAATTTAAAAATATGCTACATGCACATTTAAGTCATGCATGAAAATATAACCCAGGAAAATATATAAAATTATATAAAAATACTGATAGAATAAAAATATTGATAGAATAAAAATATTGATAGAATAAAAATATAAAATAGGTAAATTTTGATTATACTTCTACAATATTAGAAAAAGAAAATATTAGCTGAAGAAAATGTAATTTAATTTTTCTATTTCCTTTTAGTTCTACTTTTTCATATTTTACTATTAATCTGCCTTGATGATTTACAGTATATCTATACTTTAACCTTTCAAAAATCTTAATCTTTTCTCCAAAATTTCCTCTGCTTCTTTCTTTGAATGAAATGTGGCTGCACCCAGTAAGGCTGCTTACATTAAACTGTTTTCAAGTAGATTCTACTTCACACTATAGGACCCATATTCTCAGGTTTGAGAGGTGAAATCTATCTCTAAGTAGCACTAACACACAGTTATTCTTTCACCTTTGGTTACATATAAATTTCTCTTTTAAGGCTTATGCTATCTAGATAAACTATCTTCTACCCCTCTTCATTTCAATACTTGGTTTATTCCACTATAGGATCAAACTATTTCAAAGTAACTTAACTGTGTCCCAGAAAGAAAAAAGCTTGAGAATATTAACTAAAACAAACAAACAAACAAAACAAGATTATTTATGACCAAAAAAAAGTAAAATTTGTGATGTTTGACATTCACAGTGTAATGCACACAGACTTCATTTCTTGAATATAGACGTATCCCTCTTATTCAAGCAGGCTTTGCCTAGTATAATAGCATCATGACTCATTTGTTTCTTCTCTTATTCTGCCACCTTTGTACATACTGCATGTCCACTTACTTAATCATTAAACACTTAGGTCAGCATCAAATAAAGTCTCAGATCGTTTAAACACAGAAGCAGTTTAAGTCAAACTAAAGACAAACTAAAAAATGACATCTTGACCTCAGTTGTGTTTCAGTTCCAGACCCAGGAAGGTAGAATGACCCTACCGGCCCCATCTCCTCGAAACCAGACAAAATGATGCCATGACTGACATCTTCTGATGCAATGATAACTGTCTCTACCTAAGCCCTGTCCAATCAGCAGATGCCATAACACCAACCCCTTAGCTACCATAACTAATGGATGTCTTCCTATACACCTATCCACTAGAGGCCATAAGGGAGCCAGGTCTTTAGCTCTTCTGTTTCTCCAGGACTTGAAACTCTCCACAGTAAACCTTTCTTTGCTGCTACACATAAAGCTATACATATTTCATTGTACTTAGAAGTACACAGGCAGGTAAACACCTTTGCTCCAGTAACAACAATTATAATTTTACTCTGATGCTTTTACAAAAGCGTCCCTGCAAAAGCACTTAATCTCCAGGAAGATTCACGGAAAGGACTTTAACAAGTACATGTTTCTGATAACTTTTAGATCATACCACTGAACTGGGTATGGATTTACAAAACTCTAAGGGAAAAATTAGATTCTCAAGACAGCTAACAAAAGATCAAGATAAATAATCACATGAGGCTAAATGAGCTGGTGAGAATGATCATAATTTCTATTACTTTCTCTTTGAAACATTGTTGGTTCTTTAACATTTTGTTTTTCCAGGTTTAAGGAAACATTTTCCTCTTTTCTCTTAAGATATCAGCAATTTGGTAATGTATACCTTTGTGAAGACGAAGCCATTACTTTTTCTCCCTACTCTGTCCCTCTAAGATTTGGAAACTCTCAGTGATTAAAACACTGGTTACATTACCAAGGCTTTGACTGGAATGCCATATTTGAGAGACTACATAGACTCAAATATGAACAGACAGTTTTAAGTAACTAAAGTTGCTTTATGAAGCTAATAAAGACCCTTGGAAAAATCAGCCTGATCCCTTGCTTAGAGGGTTCTTGGCAGCCTTCGTTGAGTAAGGAAAGTCACTTCCTGGCACCCAAGAAACTCAGGATATCTTAGGGACCTTGAAATGAAAGACGTTTACACAAATGTAAAGGTTTTATAAGCAAAATCTGACCATGAGTCCTTTGCTTGGCTTTCCAGCTTTGAGAGTCTTTTAGAAGCCCAGTCCGAGATTCCTTATGAAAATCTCCAGCAAAGCAGACTTGAAAGAGCCTACATATATATATGGTCAATAACTATTCATTCTGTACTTAGGTAAATAAGCAGGCCAAGCTTTATGAGACCAGACTTATTTTGTAAACTAATTAGCTTATTTTAATTATATCTGATAGAAATGGGGGTGATGGTAGAAAGAAAAATTATTTTGATGGAAAAGTATAATATACACTGTGGGTATCAGAGTCTAGTCTTTTTAGTTGTCTTTGAGATTTTGTTTTCTACCTATTAATTGGACTGGATCCTAAGTTCTTCTCATCCCCTCCAATATATGGCTACAACTCTTCAAACTAGTGTCTTCATTTTTCCCCTACTCTTCTGAATTAGAATGATTGAGAATTAAAACTGAGCCTTTTCTGAAGCTATGCAAGCTAAAGAAGAACAATTTGACACAAACGTCATAGAAATTACTACACAAGCTCACGTATGGACAATCTTAATGTTATTTGTTATATGAGCCACTCAGAAACAACACCAGAGGCATTCAAACCACAAATCAAAAAAAGATGTCACGTTGCCACTGAGTGCCCTTACTCCATCTGAAGATGCTTTGAGCCTGACATCAAAAATTTGTCTCTACTGACCACACTCAGAACTCACTGGGTTTAAAGTTTGCTCCAACCATTAATTATTATTTTCCTTTTGTTTCCATAGAGGTGATTCTTATTAAATACCTGATGCAAATACTTGCACCATTTACTCTGCCACTAACTTTGGGAGCTAAACTGCATCACTAAATCCTGGTATGAGACACAAATCTTTAACTGAACGAATGTTAGGCAGTTAGGTAGACATGAGTGAAGGGGATGAAGGCCCAACCCAGAGACCTCCCTTAGGACCTCTCTGAAATATCCACTTAATAGTTAAAATGTACGTTTATGTTCTGGAAAATAAGGAAGTAAAAAACCACAGAAATAACCGCTGGTTTAGTCCGGCCACAAGTGCTTGTGCAGTTGATACATATATTATCTTCCCTCTACCTCAGCCTCATTATACCATCATATAAAATCATACATATGCTTGGGAGTTCATGAATCTAATTATAACAGACTGAATTCTGGGTAAACACACGTACAGTAGACAAAGGTTATATAACAGCCACTGCCAATCGAAATGACCTCATATGCCAGTCATCTAGCACCGCCCTTCTAACCTCCCATCAGCTCAAATGTAATGCAGATCTCCCCACTCCTACGGTGCCACAGCCCTCTCCGGTGTAGCCCATTTCTCTCTCAAAACATACTTCAATAAACCTTGCTTTTTTTCTAAATCTTGCTGATCAGTAATTCTTTTCTGTGTCAGTGGAAAGAACCGAGGTCCCCTCAGTGCCACTGAGGAGACAATGGATTTAGAGGCACCAACGGTAACTAAGATTGAGTCCAGTGAGATAGGGAGCAATCTAGCAACTCAAGACAAATTTAAACCTACTTATACCAGATAATGTCAGATGTCAAACTATTGTACAGTATTACCCCAATACTTGAACAGATTCTCAGAGATTGCTGACTTATTTTCATGGCTAGATACTTCAAGTTCGGGACAATAGTTATGCACCAGATATTAGACTATTGCTTGTATAATTACTATAGAAATGCTACTATAATTTCATTTAGATGTGTAATTTCTGGGTTACAATGCTCTACCCTGACTTTTAGAATATCTGCTACCTAAGCAGTTAATGTCCTCACCACTGACTCTGATGCTTCGGCAACACAGGGTGAGTTGTATTGTAAACTCTGGCATTATGGCTGGCTTTTCTTTTTGTACTGCAAGTGCCTGACTTAAACTTTGATTGCTGAGGCATAAACTTCAAAGGGCAGTCTTCTTTGTTTTAGAGATCTTGGTTAGTTTTAATAACTGATCATTTGGGTTCCTTGTTTTTCTCTCTTACATTTTAAATTCTCACTCTTCTTTTAAAATTCACCAATAAAGCGAGGCTTCAAAACCCTAGGCCTCTACCCTCAACCACAATAAAAGCAGAACCTCAGGCTCATGTGGACTCTTTCTCTCTCATTCCCTGCAACTTTGCTGTGGAGCCCGAGGTGTGCCACATGATTTCTGGGACCTGTAAGAAGAAATAGTTGGTTTTTTTTTTTTTTTCAGATTCTAGATGGTTATTTCTGAGGGTATCTTGAAATCATAGTAAGAACCACAAAGGAAGGTCCAGCCACAACATTGATATCAATAGCCTAAGACTAATACGAAATAAAACTACATTTCCAAATTGTAGTAATTAAAACGTATGGCTTTGACATAAAAACAGACATACAGGCTAATGGAACAGAAAGAGAACCCAGAAATAAATCCATTTATGGTCAACTAATTTTCAACAAAGGTGCCAAGAATATATATGGGGAAAAGATAGTTTCTTCAGCAAATGGTGTTGGCAAAACTGAATATTCATAGGCAAAAGAATAAATTAGATCTTTATCTTACATTTAACACAAAAATTGACTCAAAACAGGTTAAAGAATTAAACATAACACCTAAAAACTCCAAAAATAAAAGATAGAGAAAATGGGTTTTTTTTTTTTTTGACTATGACACTAAAAGCACAGGTAACAAAAGCAAATAAACAAAAACAATAAAAACACAAACAAAGAAAAAATAAGTAGGATCACATCAAACTCAAAAGTACCTGCATGGCAAAGGAAATAACTGGCAAAATAAAAAGATGAATACAGAATGGAAGAAAATATTTGCAAATCATATATCTGATAAGGATTAGATATTTGAGTTTGAGAGTTCTTTATGTATAAAGTAATTTTATAGTATTGCAAAATAATTTTAATTTTTTTCTTCCTAATTTTTTATTATAGTTGACATCCATTTTTTATTAAATTTATTGAGGTGACATTGGTTAATAAAATTATAGATTTCACGTGTAAAATTCTATAATACATTATCTGTGTATTGCATCATATGTTCACCACCCAAAGTCAAATCTCCTTTCATCACCATATATTTGACCCCCTTTACCCTTACCTACTCCTTCTCTCCCTCTTTCCCTCTGGTAACCACTAAACTGTTTCTGTGTCTATAAGTTCTTGTTTGTTTTTCTTGTTCATTTGTTGCTTTCAGTTTTATATCCCACATATGAATGAAATCATATGGTTCTCAACTTTTTCTATCTGGCTGATTTTGTTACGCATGATAATCTCATAAGTGACACTATTTCATCTTTTCTTATGGCTGAATAGTGTTCCATTCTATCTACATCATCTATCAAAGGACACTTTGGTCATTTCCATGTTTTGGTCACCATGAATAATGCTGTTATGAATATCGGAGTGCATAGATCTTAAAAAATAAATGTTTTCAAATTTAGGAGGTAGATATCAAGAGAAGATATTGCTGGGTTATCTGGTAATTCTATTCTTCACTTTTTGAAGAACCTCCATGCTGTTTTTCTTAGTGACTGCACCAATTTACATTCTCACCAGCAGTGTATGAGGGTTCCTTTTCCCCTCAATGTCTCCAACATTTATTGCTTGTCTTACTGATAACAGACATTCTGACAGGTGTGAGGAGGTATTTTATTGTAGTTTTGATTTGCATATCTCTAATAGTAAAGCTGAGCATCTTTTTACATGTCTGTTGGCCATTCATATGTCTTCTTGGGAGGAGTGTCTGTTCAGGTCCTCTGCCCATTTTATAAGTTGGATTGTTTGTTTTCTTCATTGTTGAATTGTATGAGATCTTTATATATTTTGGATATTCACCCCTTATTGGAGGTATGGATTGCAAATATCTTCTCCCATTCAATGCCTCTTTATCTTGTTGATGGTTTCTTTTGCTGTACAGAAGGTTTTTAGTTTGATGTAGTCCCATTCATTTATTTTTGCTTTACCTCCCTTGTCTTTGAGGTCAAATTCATAAAATTCTCTCTAAAACCAATTTCCCTGAGTTTAGTACCTAGGTTTCCTTAGATGCAATGCATGGTTTTATGTCTTATAATTAGGTCTTTAATTTATTTTGAGTTAATTTTGGTGTATGGTGACAAAGAGCAATTTAGTTTCATTCTTTCACATCTGGCTTTTCAACTTCCCCAGCACCATTTATTAAGAGGCTTTCTTTCCTCCATTACTTTTTTGGCTCCTTTGTTGAAAATTACTTGTCCATATACACATGGGTTCATTTCTGGGCTCTCAATTTTTTTTTATATTAGTTTCAGGTGTACAGGATAGTAGTTAGAAATTTATATAATTTACAAAGTGGTTCCCTCGATTATTCTAGTATCCACCTGCCACTATATAATAGCTATTACAGTATTATTGATGATATTCCCTATGCTGTACTTTATATCCCTGTGATTATTTTAGACCTGCAATTGGTACTTCTTAATCACTTCACATTTTGCACCCATCCCCCAAGCTATCGATTTTAATTTTGAGGAAATCCAATTTATCAACTTTATTTCATGAATGGTGCTTTTGGTGTCATATCTAAAAATATTTAACTCAGCGTCATAAATATTTTTCCTACGTTTTATTCCAGAAATTTTATAGTTTATTTTTTATAAAAATTATTAGGGTGACATTAATAAAATCAAATAAGTTTCAAGTGTACAAGTCAACAGTATGTTGTATATATATTACATTGCGTGTTCACCACCCAGTTAGATTCTCTTCCATCACAAAATATTTAACCCTTTTTACCCCTATCTAGCACCCCTTCCCTTCCCTCCGGTAACCACTAATCCACAGTTTGTGTTCATGAGCCCTGTTTGTCATGTTTGTTTGTTGCTTTCAGTTTTATATCACAAGATAAGTGAAGTCGTAGGGTTTTCAACACTTTCTGTCTGATTTATTTCATTTAACGTGGTTATCCCAAGATCCACCCAAGTTGTTGAAAATGGCAGTATTTCATCTTTTTTTTTATGGCTAATACCCAAAAATCCTAAAAATATTTGTCCACAAAGATATATGCACCCCAACTTTCATAGCTGCATTATTCACTGTGGCCAGGACATGGAAGTAACCTAAGTGTCCTATGAATAGATGACTGGATAAAGAAAACATGGTACATATATACAATGGAATGTTATTCAGCCATAAAAATATTATAGTTTTATATTTTAAATTTATGTCTTAATGATTTTGTATGTAATTTAGAAATAGATCGATATTTACCTTTTTGCATATGATGCTCACATGCTCCAGGATCATTTTCTTATAGGACTATCTTTCTCTCTGAATTGCTTTATCAACCCCAAGTCTTCCTTCCATTCTTGCCAGTAGTCTTCACCTCTCTGACACTCACACCTGCCTACAATTTATCAAGGATTTTCATACCCAATTTAGTAGAGGTCTGCCTCTGTCAAATTGATGACATCTCTTGAATGTTGTTTGTCCTTAGACAGTTTTAGCTTCTGAGTTTGATCAGCATTTGGGTTTTGATTCTTTTTTCTTTGGGAGGGAGTTTGCTTCTGGGAATACCCTTTACACTCTTTAGGTTAAGCTAAGTATATTTTAAAACGATTATTGGTTTATCTGTTATATTGTATTTTAAAGTGGAAGGATTTTCCAAAGTATCTAGTTGACCATATTGCTTGAAATAGGTCTCTCCCTTGCTCTTTCAATTGACTCAAATCTCACCCTTATCTGTACTGAAGATCACTTCGGTAGGCCATGAAGATGACCCTAAAGCATAGGGTATATAGTCAATATTATTATAATAGTTGTATGTAGTGCAAGATGGGTGCTAGAGTAATCGGGTGATCACTTCATTAAAAATAAATGACCTGGGAGCTAATAATATAGTATACCATTATTTCCAGGGAAAGTTGTCAAATTCCTTATATAACTGACTTACATGCACAGTTTGGGATCCAATTCACACATAAATTTGGCCCAGCCATAGGATCAATGGATCCTTTGAAAAACTATTTCACAGACACAGATAAAACTATGTTAACATGAATTATATATTTTTGGGCTCCATCTTGTGCCTTAATCACCATTTGTGGAAGATGCTTTAGATAAACTCCCAGAAATATTTAAGCATTGCTAAAACTGAGAAAATCGGACTAACTCAAATAAGTTTATGCCAGTTATGAAAAAGCTACTCTTTTCCATTTTTTATCTCCTATGGCTAAATGAAATGCCTTATTTGCAACAATTCCAGAATGGTGGTAATATACATATATGGATAAAATGTAAGAAAAATTAAATAATTTGTAGTCTGAACTAATAATAGTAATACCTTAATCTCCAATTTTCTGTGACCTATAAAAACAAGTATAAGTTTAATCTAGAGTCTTATGGAAGAGCCATTTGATTAAGAGATATCTAGGGGAAAGAAAAGCTCAGTAATAAATATGTAGAAGTTAATGAGATATAAACTATTTTATTTTAAACTAAAAATTCCTATTATTTTTTCTGAGTTCACATACATATGTACATTTATATGTACTCTGTACTTCTAGATATATCATGACCCCACTGAAAGCAAGTGCAAAGAGAAATTTTGTCCTTCACATTTCCATATCTAATGGAATGTCTTCTTTCAAACACTAAGAAACCCTACTGATGTGCACTATAAACAAATGGATAGATTTGCTTTACTGACCTCTAAGCCTTTAATAACTTTTTTTAGAACCTAAAAAGTAAGCAATGATAACAGAGCAAAATAAAAGATGTCAGGGGAGCCTATGTGAAAACAATCCAAACTGCTTCTGAAGCTAAAAACACTGTGCATATCCATGTGGCTCATCTGTCATTTTAAATAAGAGAAATATTATTTGCTAAATTTTCTCAGGGGAATTCAATTGGAGTTATGCTTTAGAAATTATATTTTGATTTTAATACAAATACATTGCCTGATTTAAAATATGCATGGGTTTGTGCATGCGTGTGTGTGTGTGTGTGTGTGTGTGTGTGTGTGTGTGTGTGATGCTTACTAGGTCAGTTAAGAATGCTGACTTGACTTAGGCAATGTGGTATATTTTATTGGTTCAGTACATAACTGTTGGCCCTAGTAAAGTCATACTTTCAAAATTTGTAGCCTAGTTCAACCATTTGCTGAATGAATGGTCTCTGTTAAGCACTTAAAATTCTTTGTACCTTATTTTCATCATCTGAAAAATATGGATTATATTACTTATCTTTGAAAAAAACTTATTGTGAAAATCCCATAAAATAGATCCCATGTAGTTAGTTCATGGCATAGTATCTAACACCCAGTAAAGCAGTCAATATATTTGGTATATAAAATTATCATTAATATTATTATGTAATACTATAGCTTGATTTTCCATTCCACCAACCCATAGCAATGTCATTGTTTCTATGAAAAAGCTCACTATAAAATTTAACCTAAAGATCTAATAAAATAGTGAGTTTATTGATCCCAGAGACATTAAGGCTGGAATTTAGTTCTACCTCTGACACTGACTGTGATATCACATGCTTTACTTAGCTATTTGAGTATGGGAGACATACCCCACCACCCACACTATCACTATTATGTTCCAACTTTGCATTCACCTCTAATGTATTTATATAATATCTAGATAAGTTTGTGCTTTTTTTCAAAACAGTCAGGCGATATACTTATTAACTTAATATGGTATGATGACATAAGGAAATGCAGAAAAGGAGATAAAAGTTAAATGTCATGGTAGCAATTGTGCCAAATATTTTACGTATAGCCTCTGGTCACAATCCTGCCGCAGGAAGCAAAGTCTAGTAGTAGGGAACAGGAAGCAAAGTCTAGGGGTAGGGAACAGGAAGCACTCTTTACAGGTAGGAGATGTCAATATTACAAACATAGGGCTGGACATTGAATCCTGCAAGTCCCAGGTATCATTTAATGAAAGGAATGTTGTAAACAGCCATGACAATACATTAACTATTCAATCTTCTGAGACATGAAATTAGAATATACCTGACTTTTTTTCCTTCCTCCTTCATGACTCTTTAAAGTAGTAGTGACAATAGCTCATAAACCCTAAGTATTCCTAATATTTCGAATCTAATTTTCCTCACTTAATAGAAATAACAGCAACACCTAACACTTACCAAGTGCTTATTATATACCAAAAATGTGCAAAATTTTTTATAAAAATCATTTCATTTATTTCCTAGAACAATTTATACATTAGGCACTACTGACAATATCTAAAGACTCTGAAGCATAGAGAAGTTGAGTGACTTTCCTAATTTACAGGCTGAGAAGCAAGAGTTGTACTCAAGAGTCTAAGAGCTTGACTACTTTCTGATATTTCCACTGTAATGCCTCACTTTTAAAATAAATAACTCTTTTAGTACCAACTATCACCAACACAATTAAGTTACCAGCAATTAAAGTGGAAAAGAAATGACTAAGAGAGAAAAATAGAAAGTGGAAAAGGAAAATAGAAAGAGGCTCACATAATTAATATTTTGCAATGAATGTCATCAAGAATTGCCTCAGAAGGAATTTAATACTACTGTACTCTGGGCTTTAATACAGGCTGGCCACCAGGAAGAAGGAGGGATTAGAAAAGGCATTTGAGAAATGAGGCATTGACACAATCCTTCCAATTAAATCAATCAATTGTAAAGTATCTGCCCATTCTTCACCCTTTAGGTTTATAAATTCTTAAGAAGAGGTGGAAGGTTAGGAGTTTTTCGTTATAAAATACATTGGTTTTTATTTTTGTTTCCAAACAGTAGGAATGAAGGTTACACATATTTTCTCTTTAGTCTGTATATGTTTTCAACCTCATTCCTAAAATAAATTTGCTAAATTGTATTTACTCTGTGTTAAACAAAAACCAAAAAAATAATTAATTAATTAATTATCTACCTCTCTAGAGATTATATCTAGTGGACTCCATCCAAATGGAGTAATAAAACAGTTTTAAACAATTTGGCTAAAAGTACAGTGCTATATAATCTAACTAAAAATATACATATTTTTTACTCATGTTATTTCTTTTGATTTTGGTTTAGTCAAATTCACTCTTAATAGCCTGGGTTCCCTGCTGTATCTTAGCATTCATGGTAGCATGTAAATAATTCATAGTAAATCAAGGCCTGTTGTTTGAGTGATTATCAGAAGAATTTAGATGTGGGGTTCTACTGTATTTGTGTTTCCAGACTGAGCAAGCCTCCTGACATGTCTGAAAACACTGTAATAACCATTTGTTAGGTTAATGGTATATCTTTTATGGGTGTTGCCTTTAGAAGACCTATTCTAGCCTCAAAACATATATACAAACGACCAACCAATTTACCAAAAGACGTGTAAAGCAATATTCACAGCAAGTTTATTCTTAGTAGGGAAAAACTGAGGTAAAAGAAAACAGAGTAATGTTTTATAACAAAGTTTGGGTAATAATTTGAGGCATATTTTTAAAGGAAATTCTACTCAACAATAAAAATGAATGAACAATTAGTACATGCAACAGTATGGATGAAAGCCACAGGCATCATGCTGAATGAAATAAGCTAGACACAAAAAGAATGCTAACTACATTACTCTACCTTATAAATTTCAAAACAAGAAAAATGATTTATGAACAGCAGTTATCCCTGAGGACTATGAAGTAAGGATTATTTGGCTACGAGGAGACTTTCCGGGAGTGATGGAATGTTATAATATTGGTAGAGATATGTGTTACACAGATGTATGCATCCATGAAAACTCATCAACCTGTTTACTTAAGATCTATGCACTATACTGTATGTAAAATATATCTCAATAAAGTTATAAAAGTAGTGTCATGGTACCAAGTGTTAGTGAGGATGGAGGATTACTGGAAATCTCATACACAGCTTTTTACAGTTAAAAAGCCAAAAATTTCATTTAAAACATGTTTTACAGTTAAAAAGCCAAAAATTTCATTCCTAGATATATTTACCCTAAAATATATATATGCACATATGAACCAGAAAGTGTATATATGAATATTTATAGCAACATGGTTAATATTAGCTAAAAAGTACTATAGAAACAAATGTCTATAAACTACTTATAAATTACCATGTTTCTATACAATAAAATTACTTACACCATTATACAACTATTAGCAAAATATATGTTATAAATATAATGTTCAGTGGAACAGCATTGTACAAAATCATAAATTTGCTATTATTCCAATTACATAAAAAGCTGGCAAAATAACATAAATATTAATAAGTATAGTATATCTTCTTCAGTGATAAATATACAATAAATGCAATGAATGGTTATGATAATTCAAGATAATGGTTAGTTCGATGGAGAAGACTGGTTTGTGACCAAAAAGGGATATAGGAAGCTTCAAGTTTCCTGTTGTTATTATAGTTTCTCAATAAATGTATAAACAAAATGTGTTATATCCATATAATGGAATGTTATTAGGCAATAAAAAGGATTGAAGTACTGATACATGCTACACCATGAATCAACCACAAAAGCATTAAGCCAGTCACAAAAGAGCACATATTATATGATCGCATTGTATGAAATGCCCAGAATAGCAAATCTGTAGAGACAGAAAATAAACTAGTAGCTACTTAGTTCTGGGATAAGGAGGAAGATAGGGAATGACTGCTGATGAGTGAAAACTTTCTTCTGGGAATTATAGAAATGTCCTAAAATTACATTACGATGATGGTTACACGGCTTTGTAAATATACTAAAAATCACTGAATTGTACATTTTAAACAATTGAAATGTATGTTATTTAAATTATATCTCAATAGCTCTATTACAGTATAATAAGTTTCAATATTTGAATTCCTCATCGCTTTTATCCTGTTCTGTGAAAGGACCACTAGGCCTCCCAGACTCTCACACATACATAAAATTTTGATTCTATTTCACTACACAAGCCGTGGGATTCCAGTCCTTACAGGTAACTCTCGGTCAAATAATGGCCAGATATTCAATTCCAGATCATCTAGATTACCCTGAGCCTATAATTCATTTCCAGCACACATTTCTATGTCAGAGTCCTCATTTTCCAACAAAAGAAATCAAAGTTTGCTAATTTTCAGAGGTAAACAACTATTAAAAATTTATTTTATTGCTCATATAATCTCCAGAAAGATTGTCCAACCAGGTATAGAGCTATGTTGAAAGAAAAATAAAGTCCCAAATATAGCCTTAGATGAGGTCGCCTGAGGTGTCACTTCCACAGATACAGAGCATAAGGCCCACTTGATGAGGCACTACTGATGCACTACGCCACCAGTGGAACCACAGCCTTACCTGCCCAAGGGTCTCAGTCCTCCTGCCACCCACCCCTGCATCAGGGACTTCCTCATAAATCTCTGAGAACTGCAGTCAGGTGCATCAGAAGAAAAACGTTTTATCTCAGCTTAGAAGCAAGAAATTCTGGAAAAGTCAATACTTGACATATTCAAAACCTATAAATTAGGGAAATTCTCCAAATATATGAGGAGGGTTCAGATGCCAGGCAAGCCAAGACACATGCCAAATGTTCACGACAGTCAAGGTAGTAATTTTTGATGGTTTTAAGATAGAAGCAAAGTAGAATGGTGGTTGTCAGGGGCTGTAGACTGAAGGAAAGAGGAGTTGCTTTTATAACAGATATAAAATGTTATAAAAACGAATAAGTTCTAGAGACTTGCTGTCTGTGAGTGTATAGTGGTGTGTATGTGTATATACACATATATATAGAGAGAAAGTATATAATATTATAAAAATTATCCTTCGTTTTCTCATATAACAAAATATTCCTTTATTATAACAAAAGGTTATTTCAATAGTTATAATATAATACATATTGAGCCTAAACCTCATTATTAGTAAACAAATATATGCTTTTATCTGTGAGAAAATTCATACTTTTGATTTTCCATTTAAAGAATTAGTTGATTATCATCAAATATTACGTAGTCAATGTCAGTTGCTGTAAGAGAAGATTTTAAACACATACACACATATTATAAGTATATATACACATACATAAAGATATATGTGTATATATAGTTTTTACTCTGATGTCTCTGTGTTTTAATGTAATGGAAGTACTGCTCATTCTTTTGAGTACCATGCTTGGCTAGAAAAAATAATTTAACACCTTATATGGATGCCAGCTACAGCCCATTACAATCCAATTTTCTTGCCTTGGCACTACCCTACCTCTAAAAACTCACATTGCCTCTGAAAATGAAGAGTTTACTATTCATAATCCAACCTATTAAGGTGTTTCTGATTTCGCGAGCCCTTCATTGAGAAATAATTTAGATACATAGCTTAAGAAGGCAATGCCAAAATGAATTCTAAAATATTTTTCTGAAAACATTATAGTTATAAGAATTTATATAACTGATGAGAATAAACATTATTTACTTTAGCAAACCTGTTTGTTCACTTTCAAATCACTGTAAGTATTATGCAAAAGAGAAAAAACAAGTTTCCTAAAATACCTTCCCAACTATTGGGGAAATGTATCCTTCAAACCAATATTTAAAATGTTTTACTCTACCATATGATTCTGACTCTTTCATCTCTGAAATGTGAGGTCAAAAATTTCAGGTAATTTCATGAAATATTTCTGACCTCTTAAGACACTCATAAATTTTAGGTAAACAATTTAAAACAAGATTTCTTTGGGTCATATGTTTTTGAGAGCATAATGGTTCCACTTACTTAAAAGTATAGACACACACACACACACACACACACACACACACGCACGTGCACGCATACACTAAGGCAGTCAGAAAAGTGCCTGTATATATTAGATATTATACAAAAAGGCACAAAAGTGTCTGTCCTCATCTTCACACTTGGGATTTTCAAAAGGCACTAATCACACTTAAAATCTTGCCTACTTGGTGTATTTCACTAGTTGATTCTGTCATATTCTATTTTTCAACCATCTACTTTTTAGACACTAGTCATTGCAAATTTCTGTTTGGTTAATTCTCCAGAGAACCCAACATATTGTCATGCAGCCAATGAGCATGTACTCAGTTCTCAACTAATAATGACACTAAGCAAAAGTAAAGGTATACTTTTCCAGATCAAAAAGAATTTCAGGTAACCAGAGAGTTACTATCAAAATCATATGACTTATGGAGATGGGGAGCATGGCATAGGAAATGCAGTTAGCATTAATATGTTGTCTAGGTGGAGGGTCAGGAGAAGGAGGGAGCAATTGGGGGATCATTCTACGAACTCTACAGATGTCTAACCAATGTACTGTATACTTGAAACTAATTAAAGTTTTAAAAATAATATGACTTAATTCATCATTCATTTTCCATTTTTTTCATTATTATTAAAGTGACTATAAACTAAAGTGACTATAAACATACCAATTTTAAAAGTACATTTTCCTTTTACAAATTTCATAAAAATCTCAATATACACAAAAGTAGAGAAAATAGTTCAATAAACACTTAGATATCCACATACACCCTTGCCCAAGTCCAGCAATTATTAAAATATAGCTGTAAGGGAGGTATGTAGTTTGACTCATACATTTTATACATACACGAACTGACTAAGCTGAGTATAGTCTCAAACTAAAATCTTCTCATTCCACATCCAGTGTAGTTTTTATCATAATGCATCATTTCATAATTCTTTGTATAAATAACATTGTCTTGAACCTGATATGTTTTAAAAATTTAATTGTGTAATGTATACTTTAAAAACTAGTCAGCAATATATTTTGTGTGTCTTTTCTCTGGTATACAGTACCTTTGATTTCTTAGGATTAAATATATTAAAATAAAAAATTATTAAAGGTTAAGGACTATTTTTCATTATAAATTTTCATTGCTCTGTAATGAAAAATGAAAAAGCTGATTAAAACTGATTTAAAAATTAATCCTTAAATCTCTTCTTCAAGTGATTTCAGTTTTCAATTAATAAAATGAGATTTTAAGATTTCATATTACATACAACGAGATTTGTGTTGCTGTCATGTCATTGTTGCAAATAACCTGGATTTAGTTTATTTAAAAATGAAAATAATCCTTGAATCCCATTTTAGTAAGAGATTTAATCAGTAGGTAAGCAAAGTTATGAATCTCTACATTACATGTAGTCACATTGTATTGCCCTTGGAAACATTATTATTTATGTTTAAGCTATAAAAAAATGGAATAGTCCAAAAAAAATTGCAAAATCAGAAATGAAGTTCTAAGGAACACTGATATTTTGGTAAAATGATTACCCTATATGCACAGTTCACAACCTCACTCAATTACCTCCAAAATAAATTTTGTACCAGATGCCAAATCTGGCCTATTTAAAAAAAAACATTTGAGGAAAATAATGAGTTTCAAGTTCAAAATATGTAGCAAATAAATGTCTGTATAGCCATGTCTTTGAGAAGATATTTATATTTTTTTCAGAGAATAAAAACAGCATTAATGTTTATAGTAATAATAGTCACAAATAATGTTTTAAACTTTATTTGTTGAAGATTTATTGATTATTTCCTATTTTATTAGCACTGGACTAGTCAAGGAAGTGCATTATTGGAGAAGAGTTCATGGAACAACTTCAGTTTACAATATGCTTCTGCAGACATGATCTAAGACTTTAGAAATTCATCAGCTACTAAATTTTTCTAAGTATATATAAATTTTCTAAGTATATATAAAATTTTGTAAGTATATATATAAAATTGAAAGTAAAGAAAAATCAAAATTTTAGAATTAGGAAGATCTGTGTCTTACTATTAAGTCTTTCGTTAATCAGTTATATAATTATCTACAACTGACTTAACTACTGTCTTCATTTTCTTATTTAAATTGGGGATAATACCTATCTTTTGGTATTATTATAAAAGTAAACAATATATTCAGTATGTATTCATTAGTCGATATCCAATTAATGCAAGAATATAGGGAAAGCATTATCACATAAATGATATGTGGAAATGATAAACTGAGAAAGTCATCTTGTGCCATAATGCTGTTATATCCACACACGAAATTCAGATACAGAGTTTTAGGTGCTTACAACAAACACCTAAGAGGCATTAGATACTGTTATTATCCTGACTTTACAGATGAAAGAACTGAGCCACAGAACTTAATGACCTGCCTTAAATTGAGAAGCTAAGAATTAGGTAGGTGGGATTTGAACTCAGAAACTAAGATTAAGATTTTGAACTCTTAATCAATGTGTCACTACTTCTTCATATTTGATAACTTGAAAAATAAAGATTTAAGCATTTTATTTAAAATTGTGTATTATATAATTGATAAAAGTAGAATTATACTGAATTTTCAAAACTACTAAGGCATTAAGGAAAGAAAAATGAAACAAGAATTCTATATGTCATATAGGAAAATGAAACAAAGGAAATAGAAGGGAACTTCAAAAACTGAAAATACAGTATGAGGACCATATTAATGAAAAATATATTGAATTTTAAATAGACGCTATTGACATTGAGCTCATCTATGAAAAGGAAATATTTTAGATTTGAATAGAAGACAAAACTCAACCATACACTCTATAACTTGTACATTTTGCTGTGAAATGACTCTGAGAATTTAAATATAAAAGATTAACAATTTCGTGAGTTAAATGCAAACTAAAGGATAGGCTAATGAAGTAATACCAGACAACTCCTAGTTTTCCTGAGATATAAAACTAGAAACTCTGATGATTATCATTAACTTTGAAGTTTATTTACTTTGATTAATCTAGTTTGCATCTCCATCACAGTGTTAACCATCTTTTCTCTCCCATTTTACTCTTGTCATTTTAGAACTGCCAATCCACCAATTCTTCAGACAGAAATCTGAGAGCCAACTTACTCTTGACTCCAACTCTTCACCACCAGTTTCAAATCAGTAATTAGGTTCTTCTCCCAAATATCTTGTATTATTTTCTTTCCTACACATTCACTCCATTATTATCCCCTATCCTTCCACAAGAGTAATGCAACATTGTTTTTATTGAGACTTTTTAAATCTTGTCTTGCTTCCCAGCCACAATCATCCCCCAACCTATACCTTTATTTCTTTATTAAACAACAAAGATAAATCAATATAAATTAAATATATACTTGCTAGGTATTGAGTATACAATGATGAGTATGTTATATGTAACATATGTCCTCTGAGAGCTTTCAGCCCGACAGAGGCTAAGTGTGTGTGACACATACTCAGCATGTCACATTGTTTAAGTGAGTAGAAAGAGTTCCTCAAGGTGACCTTAACATTTCCCTCAGCTCTCGCAAACTGCAGACAGGCTTCTTCCTGCTTCTAGGTCCCAACTCCTCTCCCATCTCAGGCCCCATGGAATCCAGATAACCGAAGAACATAGGCCCCTGACCTCCCTTCCCTTCGAGCATTTTCTTTAGAAAACTCTGACCTTTTGAGATGAGAATCTTTTAAAAAGCTTCTTGCCAGTTTTACAACTGAGAAATGCCTTTCTTTCTTCCTTTTTCTGCAGTAATAAATTACCATAAACTTAGTAGCTTAAACCAATACAAATGTGTCATTCTACAAAGTTCAAAATGGTTCTTTACTTGGCCCAAACCATGGTATCTGCAGAACTGCATTCGTTCTAAAACTGTAAGAGAAAACTGTCTCATATCTTTTTCAGCTTCAGGATGCTGTCTGCTTTCCCTGGCATGTGGCCACATCACTCATACATCTGCTCCCATTACTGCTTCTCCTTCTTTAACTCTCTTTCTTCCCTCTTTCTCTTACAAAGATCTTATGATTACATTAGCACACTCAGCTTATCCAGGATAACTTCACCATCTCAAGATCATTAAATTAATCACATCGGCAAAGTCTCTTTAAATATGTTATCAGTTTCCTAGATCTGCCATAAAAATTTACCATAAACTGGGTGGTTTAAAACAAAAGCCTTCCTTGTCTAGCAGTTCTGGAGGCTAGAAGTCTGAAATCAGTTCTTTAAGGAGGCTGTGAGGGAGTATCTGTTCTATGCCTTGCTCATAGGTCCTAGTGGTTGCCAACGATCTCTGGTATTTTTTGGCTTGTAGCCTTATTATTTCAACATCTGTCTCCATTTTCATATGGCATTTTGCCCCTTTAATATCTACTTTCCCCTGGCTATTGTCTGTCTATATGCATCTGTGTTTCTGTTTTTTCCTTCTGATAAGGACACCAGTCATTGCCTTTAAGGCCCACACTAATCCAGTATGACCTCATGTTAACTATTTACATAGGTAAAGATTCTATTTCCAAAGAAACATTCTAAGGTTCAATGTAGACATAAATTTTGGAGGACACTGTTCAACCCAGTACACCATGTAAGGTAACATATTCACAGGTTCTAGAGATTAGTATGTAGACATTTTTGGTGGGCCATTTATTCTGCCTGCCACAAAGTCAGTGTCAAACTGAAAATAAAAGGAATATGTCAAATGTGAGAAGAAGCAAGATGATGAATAGTGGAAACCAGAAATATTCAGAGCCAGGGTACAAATGCCTGTCAAACAAGAATGAAACAGGAGCATCAAGAGTTTTGTAGAGCTGGAAAAAAGTTCCAGCAGTGGGACAGAAGATATTGCTGTTAGTGGCAAGAATACTCCACTGAGACTACTTGCCCAATCAGAAGGTTTGGCCTAGAAAATGGTAGTTAAGTCATGTGACCAATGTTAGCATCCTCCTTCGAAGATCTCTTTGGCTCTCAGCTGGCCTGAGACTATCCAAGCCTTCAGAGAAGGCTTAGAAAACTTTCAGAAAAACAGACTCACAGATACAGAAAGCTTGTCTGGAGCTTGACAAGGAAAAGGGGCTGGGGGAGGATGAAAAAGGTGAAGGGCTGAAGAAATACACATTAGTAGTTACAAAACAGTCATGGGAATATAGAATACAGCATAGGGAATATATTCAACATTACTATAATGTGTGTAGTCCAGATGGTGCTAGAGTAATCAGGGGATCACTTCATAAATTATATAAATGTCTAACCATTGTACTGTATACCTGAAACCAATATAAAATAGTAATTTAAAAAAAGAGAAAAAAAGAAAATTTTCAGGAGTCAAGGTGATCTAAGATATGAAACATAAACTAGTTTGGGCATATGTAGAGGAACCTTCTGCTACCATCTTGCAATTCTTTTGTAAATATAAAAGTTTTCAGATATTGAAAATAACAACAATAAACCTAAGTAGTTAGAATATAGCATAGATTTGGGAAAATATCCACAAACTTACATTAATTTCATGTGTTTGAAGTGAAAATTGAAGGTTTAAATTATTAAATAATTTAGAAAGAAGGAGGGGAAGAGGAGGAAGAGGAGGAGGAAAAGAAGGAGGGGAAGAATGATAAAAAAGAACTGAAGAGGGAGGAGGTGGGACAAGGAGAAGGGGTGGGGAGGAGGAGAAACTTTGATCTAACATCAATATCAGGAAGACATATTGGAAGACTAAGAATTGCATCTATTCCAAAAGATCATTCCATCCTTTCCCACCACCATTCACAGCATCAGCACCACAATCAGAAATCCTTGGGCCCATCCCATCATGTTAAATCCCTGCCTCAGGCAACTCAAGAAACTGAAATCTCTCAAATCATTCCTCCTCTACCAAATTTTCATGCTCTAACTCTTACCAATAACGCAATTCTTAGGCCTCTTGCACACTTCTGGTGTGCATTCATGAACTGATTTCTCAACAACAAAATGTTTTCTCTCATTTTTGGGAATGTTTATTTTGACTCCTTGTTCTAAATGAAACTTGGCACTTCATGGAGGGTACAACTCCACTGTTTAAATTAGTGAATGCTTTATCTCACACACCCCTGAGACTGAAGGAGGAGTAAATATTTACTTTTTGCTTACCATTTCAATTTGAATAATTTGCTCCAAATTTGGAACATGACTTTCTTTGTTTTTTGGGAAGGGGTTATTTTCTTGCTTGTTATCGGTGCTTTATCATATTCTAAAGTCTTTCCTAATCCCTCAGTCATATGAAATACACCTTGAATTGTTGTCTTGAACAATTTCATCTTAGAATTCTTTTTTCATTTTCTATCTCAGTTGGTTACCACCTAATAGTACTGTTTGGCAGCCATCTAGGGAGCTCTTTTCAGTAATTTTCTGGATTAGAACCATTATTAATCTGGGTCTTACATTCTTTCTTATTGCTCACAGTTATTTTGCTCAAGTACATTATATATTTTAGTATGTATTACACATACTGTTTATATGATATATATCTTTGGTATGATACATATTAATAGATATAACTATATACTATCTTTTCTATACTCTTATGCATATAATGATATAGGTTTGTGTTTGGCTGACTTCTCTAGACCATATTGTTTGTATTATTTCTAATTCTACTTGAGTATATTACCAGTTTTTAAGTTTATTTTTTATGTTTATTTTTAAATACAATAATTATGTTGAATATATTATTATTTACTTAAGCCACCCAAACTTTTGGGCATCCCCTCCCCTCAACCCTGCCCCAAAGAGAGGTAAACCCATAATGCCTGGATAAGAATTAATAGCCTAGAAAATGTAAATATACAATACCTACAATTCATTTCACTTAAAAATGTAAGGGCGAGTAAGGATTCTTTCACATAGAGAGTAACTAACTAGAGTAAAAAAATAAAATCATAATTATATTCTTATAGCAAGTATTGCTGAGCTAATCAAGATGCATACTCATCGCTATCCAATTTGTTTCCCTTAAGGCTTTTCATATAGGTCAGGGTACAGTAAACTAGTTATTAATTTTATCAAAATTCAAACTGTATAACAAATGACTTACTCTCTACCCCTGCTGTTTATTTTATCTGCAGATGATGTATTACTTTGTTGTTTTAGAAATGCTAAAGATAAATTTGAGAATCTTCAAACAAGCTGTATTCTGAATAAAGAAATTACTTATGGCTATTTGCAATAGAATCAGGAAGATGTATTTTATTTTTTATATACTTAATTAGTATCAGTCTTTAAAATAATTTCTTGAGGTTTGGGTTTTAGGTGAAATTATTATTTTTTTCCTACAGAATAGTGGAATCAGTGTTTATAAGACCAGTGTTCTTAGGGCATTTTAACAACTTTTATACTTGAGAGATACCGGGAATTTAATAAGTTGAGCAGAAGAGGAGATAGTTCTTATGTGACGTTAGGGCACTGCATTGATGATATAGACAAGGAAAGGGAAGTCATGAGTATCTGGCCACTTCATCTCCCTATTGCTCCCTATTACTAAAGTTGACCTGTTTCTGAGACTAAAGGCTATAGTGAGGGCAAACAGTGTACTTTTTCTATATTTATATTATTCCATTATTCTTAGTAAAATCTTCGAACACAAATATACCCCAAAATACTGAATATATATACTGCATAATGATTTTCAGCACATGATTATACTGGAGTAGAGATATAGGTAAACAGAAATATAATTTGTTAATAAAAGACTAAGTAATTACTGGATGAAAAACTGCAGTTTTCCTAATTTTCTGTGTTTTCTTAGAAAAGATTTGCTTAGGAGACTATTAATATTTATTAACTTTGACCAAAAACAAAACAAACAAAGAAACAAAAACATACAATGTGACATCTAAATTTGAGGATGAAGACAAAAGTATAGATATAGATCTGACTGTGTGTGTATTGGTGGGCCAAAAGTAGTTATGTATGTCACATTTACCCTGTTTTACTTAAAGCCAAAAATATAATGAATTAAAACAACATTTCTCTAAGTTCCTGTTCTAATGAAATCAGTTAGTCCTTTTTCCAACAATTAGTAAATATTGACTTCAAATTTTAATTCGAATAGCTAGGAATTCAAATCTTAAGAAGACAAAAACAAGAAAAGAAACTTATACTCACATCTAATAATAAATACAGGAGCAGAGTTCAAGGAGTAAAGTAACTTCCCCCCTAAATAATGGGTTCTCCTCCTGAAAAAGACAAGTAGAGAATGGAACGTAATTTCTAAAATAGATCCTTTACAAAGTCACATTGTGCTGCTTAATGACACGTAGTTCCTGATGAGCGTTCCAAATTACAAGGTAGATGTTCAAACAGAATTTAAACCAAGGGCTTCATTGATATGCTTCCTAAAACAGGGGTTCTTTTAATTAGAAAAATCTATGCTGCTTTCTTTCCTGGCAGCATTTGTGGGGCTCCCACTAGAGAGTTCTCACACTCAACCAAATACAGGAAACATACAGGGATATTTGGCTTTGTATAGTTGCCTCACCCGGCACACTCTACATATCCATAAACCTTACAGAACCAGAGATCAATGCATGTTTTCCCACTGGATTTTAAATAGTCAAGTGAAAGTCTTTCTGCTATTTAAAGTATACAAAATACAATTCGTGTTACTTTATTTCACTATTCTATATAGCCTATAGACATGACACAAGATATTGGCTCACTTGGTCTCTATTAGTTACACTTGAGGGAGAGAAAAGATGATTCACAAATGTACTGTTCAGTATCAATTATACATCCATCCTTAATCATATTTGATCATTTTTCTCTGCTCATCTTAAAAGTGCTGATCAGTGGCATGCATATATATATATAATCATGTGTTGGAATCATCACCATAACTTTTTTGTGTCTACTCAGAGATCCTCCTTCATTTGTGCCTTTTCAATATATGTGGATTGTTAGCTTAATCATTATCTGACCCAGGCATTTTGACATAACATTGATGTCACTGATATACAAATACTATTTTTGAAAAAGCCTGTTATTTAAACCTCAATAACACAGAGATCCTGTGTACTCTTTACTCAGTTCCCCTAATAACATCTTGCAAAATTATAATACAATCACACAATGAGGATACTGACATGGGACTACCTATCTTACTGAGCTTTTTCTTCAGTTTTACTAGTTTTCATACATGTGTGCATATTGCCTGGTTCCATGCAATATTACCATGTGTGTAGATTTGTGGATCTATTAACACAGTCAAGATATAGAAAAATTCCTTCAAAATAAGAGTCCTTTGTTTGCCCTTTGATAAATACATCCACTTCCCTTCCTCAACCCCTACCCCACATCCATAAGCCCAGGCTACCATATTTATTTTCAGAATCAATTTTATTTATGGTCAGAACTACTGATTTTAATACTATTACTGATGTATTCATTTTAAATAAATTTAACATAAATTTGCATAAATATGCACAGATTTTTAAAAGAAAATTGTAATACAAGTATTATGGAGATATGGAAAATATGTAATTGATCAATAAAGTATATGAGGGTGGGGAAAATTTAAGATCGATGGATGAAACTAGGCGTGGGGAAATTTCTTTAGTCAGAGCACATGATATCCATTAGGAGTTAGATCAGCAGAGGTTCTCAAGTTTTGTGGTACATAATCACATATTGGAAGATGTTAAATACTGATTTCTAGGCCCTATCCCCAAGTTTCTGACTCAGTAAATCTAGAGTGGGGTCTCAGAACTTGCCTTCCTAAAAAGCTCTCAAAGCAATGCCAAGCTGCTAGTCCAGCTTTGAGACCACTGGAATAGAGATCAGGGTTTATTTTGAAGAGACTGGGCCTGTGAAATAGGCAATGTGAAGTTACTATAGCTTTCAGAGCAGAAGACCATGTGAATAAAGCAGACTTTAGAAAGACTAATGTAGTGAAAAATGAGGTAAATAATTTAAGAGAAAAAAAAATTTAAAACAATGTAGGATGAGTTAGGAAATTAAATATGGTAACAAAGAAGATATTCAGGTTTGAATTCCAGGAAGCTTACAAAGAGGAGGTACACCAGTACCTAATAGAAAGGCATGCGTTTAGAATGCATATTAATGCTGGCCAACTCCTTTTTTCTCCTTTCTTAGTCCTTCTATGTCTTCATAATGTTTGTTTCCACATTTCTCAAAGCAGAATCTTTTCAGAAGGAAACATATTCAAACACATCTTAACCTTGTTAAATGATAATCGGCCTATTCCTTACATGTTGTTGAGAATGACTGCCAAAGCTGTTAGAGAGTATAAAAACTATGGTTTGCATCTGTTGCTTGAATTATAAATATTATCTGGCTTAACTAGTACTCGGGTATCTTGATCAAAGACTTCGTATCTTAAATTCTACAACAGTCACTTTGTTTTTTTCTGCTTCTCTCTCTTTGCCATCTTTACCTATTTTCTATTTTCTTTTTTTTTCTGTCAATGGTGTCGAATAGACAGGTTTTTCATCAGAAATACTTGTAATTTTATGGGCAAATTAAACTCCAAAGGACAAAAGTTAGAGATGACACTGTTTTAGATTATATTGAAGAAAGATTTTCAAGGAATTTGAAAACACTATGCTTTAAAGAAGCGACAATCTGTTTTGCTTTTGCTTGTAAATTCAAAGTACAACACAAGCATTTGAACCTCCTCTGACCAAGCACTTTTATGTATTTCATTTTGTCCAGAATTTCTGAGAGATCTGGAACACTGTTTGGGATTCATGGTTATATATCTAAATTAGTGTCTGAGTTTACATCTGACAGAGAAAACCCTTAATTGCCCCTTGTGATATTTTTCTGAGAAAAAAAGTGATCAAAGAAATTAAGATTTATAAAAACTATTTAAGTCAGCAAAAATAGAAAATGAATATAAATTAGACATCAGTCAGCAAGAGCAATATCACAAGTGAAGAAAACACAGGGCATGACATCTCAATAATAACAAAGAAACAAATGAACCAATCAAAAAAATGGGCAGAGGACATGAACAGACACTTCTCCCTAGAGGACATATAAATGGCCAACAAATATATGAAAAGATGTTCAACATCACTAGCTATTAGGGAAATGCAATTCAAAACCACAATGAAATATCGTCTCACACCTGTTAGAATAGCAATAATCAACAGGACAAGTAATAACAAATGCTGGAGAGGATGTGGGGAAAAAGGAACCCTCATACACTGCTGGTGGGATTGCAAATTGGTATGGCCAGTATGGAAAACGGTATGGAGGTTCCTCAAAAAACTAAGAATTGATCTTCCATATGATCCAGCAATCCCTCTACTAGGTATTTACCCCAAAGACTTGAAAACCCATACCCAAAAAGATATTTGCACACCGATGTCATAGCAGCATTCTTCACAGTGGCCAGGACCTGGAAGCAACTGAACTGTCCTATGATAGGTGATTGGCTAAAGAAGCTGTAGGACATATATACAATGGAATATTACTTAGCCATAAGAGTGAAATACTGCCATTTGCGACAACATGGATGGAGATAATCATGGTAAGTGAAATAATCATGCTAAGTGAAATAAGCCAGACAGAAAATGTTGTAAATCACATGATATCACTTATATGTGGGATATAAACCTAAAACCAACACATGAGCAGTACAAACAAATGGAGACTCATAAACATGGCTATAAACTAGGTTTACTAGTGGGTGGGGAAGGAGGGGGGTGATAGATGGGGTAATGGGGGTCAAATATAGGAGGGTAGGGAGAGAGTGAAGTGGGTAAATGGGATCAAATATATGGTAGCTGAAGGAAACTGGACTTTAGGTGGTAAACGTGCAATAGACTATATAGATGCCAATTATAATGTATACTTGAAAATTATATTAACCAATGTTACCCCAATAAACTTAATAAAAAAAAGAAAAGAAAACAGGGCACCTCATTACAGAAATAAACTGCACCATCTGCCTAAGGTAGTAGTGTTCTTTTTTTCCTATGCTTTCTATAAAATCCAAACACAAATATCAAGCTGGAATGCCTTTCAGGAAAACAATGTATTATTTGGAATTTATTTATATAAATTTGAGAGACATCCCTCAGGGGAAGGAAGACTCAATTTTCATTGCTGTGTGAATAAACTAAAAGGCTATCTAAAAGGCTAGGACTATTGGGCATAGAAAACTCAAGGAAAAGTGCTGTATTTGTAAGTAGGCTAATCTCGCAAGGTTGATGGTAACTGTGGATTTTCTTAATCTGATAATCTGTTATTTGATTTTAGTCTTGCAATAAATGTGGGCTTTAAAATAATTTTAAGATTTTCTTTAGACACCTTCGGTTGAACCATGGGAACAAGGGTCAGTTTCAGAAGAGAAAGGAAATAGTAGTGTTAGGTAGTTTGTCAGGCATGAGAGACAGGAGCCAAGGTCCAGCTCTGTAACCACAGAGACTTTCCTTGAAGACTTTCCTTAAGGACCTCCCAGAAATACCTCCCTTTTAGGGTGATAAATTATCCCAAATCCTAGAGCACAAAGGCCATAAAAGCTGCTGGCCTAAACCAGCTACAAACACATGTGCAGAAAGCGCTGCCCCTAAATTATATCATCATTATAATCTCATGACTGTGCCTGGAAGTTCATGAATCTAATTATAACAGACTGAATTCTGGTTAAGCACATGTGCACTAGGCAAAATGATGTAGCAGCCAATTGTCAGTCAAGGTGACCTCACATATGGATCATCTAGGACCTCCCATCACAGCATCAAATAAACAGACCTTCCCATTTCTGCCTTGTTACAGAGATCCTGGCTGGAAACCCGCCCCTCTCCTTGGGATGTACTATCTTATCTCTTCACCTTCTGAATTCCACAGGGCTACTGCCTTCCTTAGTGCAGCTCATCTCCTTCTAAAATTTACTTTCAATAAATCTTACTTTTTCTAAATCTCACTGGCCTGTAATTCTTTACTGTATCAGAGAGGAAGAACCGAGGGATGACACACACAATGCCATCATCCACCATCCACCGCCTCCTCCTCCTCCTGCCCCCCACGCTGCTGGAGTGACGCCAGATTTCACGTTCACCCCAGTGGTGACAGTAGGATAAGGAAACTAAGTACCAGTGTTAACTTTGATTCTGTTCAAATTCTACTATGTTCAAATGCATAGAATAGATATTGATTCACACATTATAATTAAAAGCTGCTTTTCATGTTCTCTTGTGAACCAACTGAATTTTTCAAAGAGGGCAGGGAAAAAAAAATATTTGTTTTTCCCTTTTTCGTAAATTAAAACAATTTTATTAGTGGACCAGTTTCTGGGTAGTTTAGCAAATTGTGGAAATAGGGCACAAAATCTAGGGGTATAAAACAGGTGTAAAAATTGGTATAAAGATGGGGAGGGGCCAGGTTTACTTTCTCATAGTTTCTAATCCTTTATCAAAGAAATGTCTGTCACTCTTGTCAAAATTTATAATTAGCTTAGATTACAAGTAAAATATGATCAGTGATCAGCACTCTTACTGTTAATTCTTCTATTTCATTGGCTTATTTTGGTTGTCTTTAACCTTACCCTATAAGGAGCTAACTCCACCATTTGACAAATATTCCTTTGCTACTTTGGTAATATTTGCTGGGTTTTTGATTTTAGGGTTTACCATTATATTTATTGTTGAAAAAGAGTCCTCCATTTCTAATTGTGGTCCTCATTTAAATAATAATTATCATAAAAACAGAAAATTACTTTTTATATTTTTCCCCCAATCAAGCTACTATGTTTCTCATTGGAGATTCACATGTTGAAATTCTAGTTTTATATATCTGTTTAAATATGATAATAAAAAGAACCCTTCATAATCAAATCAGTCCTATCTATATAGTAGCTACAAATTAGCTACTTAGAACCATTTGCTAAGTTGGCTTGATAAGCTTGAAATTCAAACAAGAGAGTTATTTTAATTTTTAAATAAGCTATCATTCACAAAACAAGTAGATGACACAGGTCAACTCGAAGGCTAGGAATATTTTTCATCCTTAAAACTGTACATGGATGTATCCTTCTTCTCAATAACTTGAATGTGCCCAATTGGATTCACTATTTTAGTTTAGACTTTATTGGTTTTTATTTGCCTTATACTTCTAGTTATCTATTGCTATATACCAAATCACTCCCAAAGAGTGGCTTAAAATAATAACATCTATTTTGCTCAAAAATCTGAAGCTACAGGGCTCAGGTAGGAAATTCTTTCATGGGGTCACATTCAGTTTTAATTATATTGTCACCATTGGGGCAATCTAAGTTCTTCATTGTTCTAGTAGTATTGGGGGACCCCAGTCCTTTCTACCAACGCTGTAAAGAATAACAGGTCAGTAAAGTTAGGATAAGTGAAATTTATTGAACCAGAGAGAGCTCTAGCCTTGTAGAGTTGTCTTATATTTGGGCCATGATGGGTGGTTACAAATGTGATACTAGCTGATTGATGTGTGAGATCATTTCAATTGACAGTTGGCTGTTATACAACCTATTGTCAACTATTCATGAACCTTCGCAGAATTCAGTCTGTTATAATTAAATTCATAAACTTCTGGGCATACACATGACATTATAAGGGTATAATGAGGCCGAGGTAAAAAGGTCAAAGTGTTCCTTACTGCACAAGCTTCTGTGGCTAGCCTAAACTGATTGCTTTGCTATGGTCATTTATTTCCTTGTACTCCAGGATAGAGGGGTATCGTTATTTGAAAAATGAGTTTTTCTGGGAGATCCTAGGGGCGGACTTGGGTTGGGCCATCAGTGTTGTCATTTTTATGGTTACGGAGCTTGACCTTTGCTCCTGTCATTCATAGCTACCTAATTATCTAACAAGATGGTGACTAAGGTAGTGTGTTCTTTGAAGGCTTCTTCACAAGCACTTATAGTGATTGGGTTGGGAACATTCAAATAGCCAAGCCTCCTTAACAATCTCTTTCCTATGTGGTTTCATCATGGCTCTTTTTATATGGTGGTTTGAGGCTAACCAGATTTCTTCATATATGCTGCTTTATAGAGGATGGCATGCACATGAGACAGCAGCTCTACACTGGTCTCATCCAGAGTAATACTGATTTTTTTTCTGGAAAGCAGTGACTTTTTAAAATTCCTACATTTCCTTTTCCCTGTAGTGACCTGCCTAAAGGAAAGGCAAGCATGAGTAAGGCTGAGTAATTGCCATCACAAGCTTTCTTTGTGTGGCCCTGGAGCACAAAATTAAAGTTTCCCAGAGCACACGGAAGCCAGAAGATCAGGCATTTACACTGACTTTACATCCAGCATCTTAACTAGTTTTGTCCGTAGGTCTTCTTTCAATTTAAAGCTCTAATGGAATTACTAGAGATGAGTACAAACAGACCAAGGAAAAGAGCCAGTCCACCAGGATCAAAGTCAGACGCATTTGTGAATGCATTTTCTTATGGCAGCCATCCTAGCTTAGATTATCATGCTCATAAAAACAATAACAATAACAAACAAACAAACAAAAAACAGGCTAAGTGTAGCCTACTGAAAGATTTTACTAGAAAGACTTGTCTCTGTCCTTATCAACGACTCTTTGCATCAAAAAGCTGCCAACCTTCCTTAATGTCAGGCCACTACAAACAAGATAGTTTTAAACATATAAATACAACTAGAGGGCCAAGGTATTCGCCCAAGGGATGTGTGAGCTACTAACTCTAAAAGAAAATGTAGGTTTTCCAATGAAAAGAGAAATATTTTTATTTCTATGGCACAAAAGGGGAAAGTTTTCTTCTTTAGTAGCTGGCTCTAATTTCCGCACCACTGTTCCAAACCAGCAGCAGTGCACAGATCTTTTTCACTCCGTGATTAAATTTATTTCTATTTATTTTGTTCTTTTTGATGTTATTGTAAGTAGGAGTACTTTTCTTAATTTCTCTTTCTAGTAGTATGCTGTTAGTATATAGAAACAAATTTTCATAAGCCATATTGATTTGTGCAATGGTTCGTTTTATGTGTTAACTGGGCTATGTTACAGTACCCAGCTATTCAATCAAATACTATTATAAGTATTGCCCTGAAGGGCTAACATCAATACTTAGGTGACTTCAAATAAAGCAGGTAGTCCTTGATAATGTTGGTGAGCCTCATCCAATCAGTTAAAAGCCTTTAAGAGCAAAACTGAGGTTTTTCTGAGAAAAAAGAAATTCTTCCTCAAGAGTCAAGCTTCAGCTCCTGACCCAAAGTTTCCAGATAGTTTATCTACAGATTTCAAACTTGCCAGCCCCCACAATTGCTTAAACCATTTCTTTGAAATAAACCTCTATCTCTATCTATTTTCCTGGTTCTGTTTCTCTGAAGGACCTTGACTGATAGAATTGAAAATAGAGCGATCATATATTTATCGTCCAAACTGGTACACTTTTGAACGTAAAAGGGGCACTATTAATAATTATGCCAGGAAACTGGCATAAACCAGACCTTCACCAGGCAAACCATGATAAAGAGTTCCCCTAGGTAAAATAAATCTTATCCACCCCGAGCTATCAAAATAATCCAATTGAGAAAAGAGGCGCTTCTGTTTTTGTTTTATTCTTGAGGGAATCTAATTAGATAACCAAAAATGTTCTGAACTAAGGTAAAGAAACAAATCACTACATAATTTCGAGAGAAACCACCTATTGGTATTATAGAAAGCATTTTCCTTTCTTTTGACATTTTGTAAAGGTCAAAAGTTTGGAATTCTGCAATTATTTTGCATTTGAAAAGTAATGAATCAAAGGGTAAATCAGAATCCACCCAAATAATGGCAGGCATTTAGACCTGATGGATTGTCTTAATGTACTTGTGCAATTATCCAAGTTTAACCCCCCTCAGTGTAACCCTATTCAAATCTGTTATCTTTGACAATAGTTTTTACATGACTACTAACGGACTGAGAAAAAAGAAAAAAAAATATTTTGAGAAACAATACTGTTACAGCTTCTATTTAATCTGTACTTGTGTCAGACTGACAACTGTAAATAACTTTGGCAACTGGGGAATATAGTTTATCATTGCCAATCAAAATATACATCTACACAATTAAAAAAAAAAACTGGGAAATGTGACTCTGGAATTCTCTTTTTGCTCTCAGATGAATCTGACAAAGGATGAGTCACATTTGTGGCTGGGACCTCTCAATGTCTAACTACCTTCGCTATACTGATGAAAGCTGTAGGTTAGCATATTATTGCTAAAATTTCTCATAGTAATACTAGAAAGCACATGGATGTTATACAATTTTAACAAGATGTTCAGCTTAAAGGGGAACTAATCAGCATTCTGGAAAATATCGATAATACAGTTGACCATTTAATGAAGTCAAACATTGATACTGTGGAACTTGACTTCATACTTGCTCTTCTTTTTACACATTCTTCACTATGAAGCATCAATGATTGATTGCCACAATATAGTCTCTCACGAGAATTTTTGGAAGGAAGCTTAAACACCAAAATGACAGAGAGAGAGAGAGAGAGAGAGAGAGAGAGAAACAGAGACTGAGACAGAGAAAGAGAGAGGCAGAGAGAAAATGATAAGTGGTTGTAGAAGTTATCAAAAAAATTAAGATTATGTAAGAAAATTTTAATTCAAAGGATTTTAATTAAATACCAAGTAATAGAAAACGTCATTAAATATATTTTATGGTGGCACTTCTGCATAAAGAAATGCTAGCACATTTAAATTAAAGACTTGTCAATCTTAAAAAGATACAGACATAGCTAGTGACATTTTAAAATTCTCTTAGGTATTTATATATGTTCTAACATACTGTTTCACATAGTCTCACTTGGAACTCTTGTAGTTAGGGAAACCAAGTCCACATATACTAATTGAGTCTAAATAACACCGATAAAAGCTGAAAACATGATGTAGTGCTGTGACATTTTTGTATTGTTAATAAAATATTACAATTTTAAGAGAGTGCTCTTGTTGGTCAATAAAATTATGAATAGAATAAAAATTGCATCTCGAAGGACAAAAAAAGATAAAAGTAATGAAATCTTGAGACACTCTCAGGAAAAAGAGAATATGAGGATAATTTGATTTAAATCAAATTCAATTAGAACTATAATGATCACATCATATGAACATAAAAATGTCACTGCTTTACTTAAAGTTTTATTTCTAATTTGTTGCTATCACTAATACAATGTCTCTAGGAACTTTGCCAAGTCTCCTGCTCTTAAAGGTTGCCAACTATATACATACACAATTTATTTAATCATCTATGACTCTGCATGGAAAGTTAAATAACTGTAAACTAGAGATAGTTCATTCTTGTCCTCTGACCATCTAGCTGTGTGATATTTGATAGGTAAATCAAAATCTCTGAGCCTCAGCATTCTCAACTCTAAAACAAATACTTAATTATACATTTTTTTATGTTCCCAGTATTAAAGACTATGTCCAGAGAGTAACTGATTTCAACCGTGCACATTTGTATGCATATATGAATATGTAAATACTTTATATAATAAGGAATTTGTGAGTACTGAGTTTAGGTGAAGTGATTTGGAGTGAGTGATATGTCATTAACTAAGTAATGGTAAATGACAGTGGTACTTGTCTGATGGAAGGAAAGAGCATAATATGATAACGAGAATAAGAAAAATTACAAGTACAAACAAGAAAAGTGCTATATGAAGTATTTCCAAGGCATATAAATATAAAAAGGATGAATTAATTGCTGAACTTTTTAACTTTGTGTTTTTTATTATTTGGAGTATCATCATATAATTGTAATTTCATTTTATTCTTGGCTAAGTTATTAAAGAAATATCTGAATTTATAAGGAAATTAATATATTTGTCTAGGCTTATACATATATGCACACAAAATTCTTTTTTAAAGTTTAAAAACAACATTTGAGTGATAATGAAAACCATTAAATTTAAAACAGAGGAAGAGAGAGAGAAACCCACTAATCAAAAAAAAATACTAAAACAACCTAATAAAGAGTTTATAACTATAAATTTTGGGGTAATGCCAAATAAATTGTGATAAAATAAAAATACTATTAAAGTTTGATAAATTAATTCTTAATATTACTTATAGTACATTTATTTTTATTTTCATTTTCATTTTTTTAAAATAAAAACTCTGTGATTAACTTTTTTTTTTAAAGATCAATTAGTACATAGGGAAAATGCATTAAAAAGGGAGAGGGGTTAGTAACACAAAGAGGACAATTCTCTGAAGAGGCCATTCTAGCATATAGAAATATCTGGAAAGATCATCAGTTCAATTTTGTAAAACTGACATCCCATTGATATCAAAATCTAATTATTAGCACTCATTCCTTCACCCTGCTTCCTTCTCCTAACTTATACACAAATCTACAGACTGATAATACATAGAAAACAACATGAGAGAACATAAGTTTGTAGCTATATAATTTGGAGGAGAATAGGGATCTAAAAAAGTCAACGAAGACAGAAACTATAAACATATTTAGAAAAAAGTATATGTACAGTGTAATTAATTAAAATGAATAAAATTTATCAAAATATTACTTATGCATGATTACTAAAAATGGGCAAATCTCTGCCACCGCCATTTTATATCCATTTTAATCCAGCACAGTCACTGTGTCACCACATCACCTTTGCTGTTAATCCCCCCTGACACGAAAGCTATCAAGATATTCAGTAGTGGTTTGAGTTTTCAGATGTTCATTAAAATCACTTGAGGACTTTTTAGAAATAGCTGCTTGGGCCACACACAAACTATTACATCAAAATTTCTGGAGGTGAGATCTAAGTACCTTTTATATTTGTTTAAAATATTTTCATAAGTTTTGGCTGATATTTTTTCTTTAACATGTGTAGAGAAGTAAAAAGGTCACTACTTGATTACTAGTCACAGAAGCTATAAACACTTGCTTAATATGTGAGTAAAATGCTCTTCCATTTTTAAGCATCCAAATAACCCTAATACTTTGTTGTTCTACCTTCTGTTGATTGTGCTAATTTTCATTGGACATGTATTAAAATTACTTAAATATGTATGTATTGATTTATCTTCCAAAGAAGTACTGAGGTTAGGGTGAAAGAGAGAAGGAACAGAGTCAATATGTTGCATGCATTCTGAATATATCCAAAAATTCCTTTTTACTCACCTATCTCCTCAAAGTCTGTAAAGCAGCTGATTTCAACTGCCTTCTGTCTCTGTTCATAATATTCTCATTTACTAAACTCTCAAAATCTGACCATCCAAGCTTTTTGCCCTGCCCTTTTCCTACTGGTTCAGCTCTTTGTTATATAAATCACTGTCAGGTTCTTTCAGAATATCCAATGACCTCTTTAGTACTAGAAGACAAGAAATTTCAAAACCTCCTTAGGATCTGAGAGTAAAAAGAGTAAAAAAAACCCTTATAATTATTTAATCTCTCTATCACAATTATAAATGTCATGCTTAAAATTGATGATATTTTGATGGACTTAGAAGGTATGTAAGTCAGACAGGGAAAGATAACACTATATGATTCACTTTTATGCGGAATCTAAGAAATAAAAAAAACAACAAACTAATCAAAAACAGACACAAATATAGTGGACAATTTGGTGATGGAGAGAGGAGAGGAGGATTTGGGGGCTGAGAGAATGGGGTGAAGGGTAAAAAAAGTACAAATTAGTAGCTGATGGATGGCCATGGGGATGGGATCATGGCATAAGGAATGCAATTAGCATTAATACCTTGGCTAGGTGGAGGGTTAGGGGAGGGAGGGAGCAATTGGGGGGATCGTTTAACAAACTATAACTAAAGTACTGTATACTCGAAACTAATTAAAATAAATACATTTTAAAAAATTGATGATAGTTTCCAATGGGAGATACAAATTTATTGTAATATATTATTTTAGCTGGATTAACAATAAGGAATTGATGTGGTAAAAATATTACATTATCTTAAAGAATGTTGAATGTTAGTATTATATTTCAAAGAAATCCAAAAAAATATTTAAAAATAAGAAAATTATGGAAGATAAGTTTATAGTAGACTTTAAAAGAGATGTTATGGGTATTTCTATTTAGATGACATTAGATATATTATTTTCATTCCTCATAAGTTTGTTAAAGTGCTTTCAACGGTCTGTTGTTGAATATAGAAAGATTAATGTCTTATTTAAGACAGAAACTATCTCTTTTATTCTTCTATACTTATATTTATGCCTTGTAACACCTAGTACAGTGTGGACCAGAAGGTAAGCACTCAATAAATGTTTGAGTGAATGGATAGTACTAATATAGCATGAACTGAGACAAGAGATAAGAGTATCAAACAATGACAGAAAAGATCATCAGGAGGAAGATAGAAATTGATTAGTAGTTGCCAGAAACCATTCAATTTTGTTCCCACATCAACAAAAGAGGACAAACACAGACAAAGATCAATTTTCCTTTTTACCATGTATTTCTAAAGCAAATTCCACATCATTTTCCGCCTCTAACATGATAAGTGCCGAAGGGCACTTTTGCACTGTTTCTGCGTGAAACAAATTAGCATCATTACCTATTCAGGTTCCCTCTCTGCCTTCACTGCCAAAGAGTGGCATTATAATACACAAAAGGAATGTGTGGAAAGACACATCAGGTGATACAATTGACTTCAATCTACATTAAGACATATTTTACCATTTGGGCCACATATAGCAATATATTGAATTTCTGCCTCCAATTTTCTCTTATTTACAAAGTGCTATCTCTATAACCACTTTATTTTTCAAAAAAAGGAAGAGACTCTATACATTCAAGAAGCTTGCTGATTTTATAAACATTACCTGACATGAAAATAACAATTGAACAGTGAATATGTTGCTGGGAGCAGGGATATGATTGAAGAATAAAAGAAGAATAGGAAAGAGAAAAAAAGAATTGGGAAGCTTGTCTATGTGGAAAATTTTATATACACCGCAGACATAATTTTTTTCAAGGCTAAACAATAAGTTTATACATTTCTACATCAGGTCCAGATGCCATACCACACATCTGGCTCTTTCCATGTATATATATAAAACACAAAACAAAATGGCATTGGATAACACAACCCTTCCAAAACTGTTAGCTTTGATTGGTCTTTAAGAGAAAAATAGAACATAGCATTTGTGACTATGGTGTCAGACATGCTCTCATAATTTTTCTTCAGTTAGACCACAGAGAGTTGCCTCAGTAATAACTTAAAGCAGCTATTTATCCACATACTATTAAATGAAACAAAGTTGGCTTTACATGATGAAACAGATATTAATAGATATTGATGTATCTATTGTCATATTTTTATAAAGTCTGCTTATGAGTGAAGAATAATAGAATATTCATTCACTTATTCAAGAAACATTTTAATTTTCATGTACAAATTCACCCATAGCAAAGGCTAAACAAATCCTATGTGCAATACCAAAGCAAAGGCCTCCTGATAAAAAAAAAAAAAAAAAAAAAAAAAAAAAAAGAAAGGAGTGATTAAAACTGCATAAATCAGTGGAGGCAATGAGAAAAAGAACATGTCTGTACTGACCTTCTAGGAAGAAGAGAGTTTTGACAGATAGTAACATGAAGTTAAGAGGGGAAGAATAAAAGAGAAGGGAAGAGAGATTCCCAGACTGAAAAAGAGCAGTGTAAGTAGTCAATTGCTGCTGGAGTGCAGAGTAGACGAGTAATTTAGCACTTGTCTCTGGAAATAAACAGATAGAAGCGTGAGGACCAGAGAGGCTGATATACTTACTGTAGGCAAGGAGTCTGATAGATGACTTTTTCAGTAGCCATTAGATAATTCTCAGAGCAGACCAAATCTGATCTGAAAATGCTCTATTAGACAGATGCAACTCAAAATATACTAAATAAACTATTTAGGCAGTAGTATAAATCTATATGAGATGGATTTTGTTAATTCATCCAAAACATCTATTAAATGACTGTCATGTACCAGGAGCTGTGTTCATTTAAATCGAGGGGTATAGAAATGCAAAAATCTGCCAGTCCAGCAGTAAAGACAGGGTAAAGCATTGGAGTGAATATAGGGAAGAATCAGAAGAAACAGCTCATGGTTCTTAGAACTGGGTCGATTTCCCATATAGATGCAGCCTTATGTTCCAAGAGCCTAATGACTAAGATAAGGTCTTGTTTGGGGTGGTGGGGGGAAGCCAGGAAAGAAATGGAGGCAAGAGTTTATAATATTTAATTCTTCTCATCTTTTTCTAGTTGAATGAAAGAGAAACTTTAAAACAAAGGCTATGAAGTGCATTTAGTGATTTAATTCTCATATTCTTGACATCACATATCTTTTTTAATTTCCTGGAATTCCTTCATAAATACAAGTTAGCACTTTGTCATTATAGGCTTTCAACAGTACACACACAACTCAAGAACTTTGCCTTTTCGCCCCAGTCAGCGCTGGAACCAACCTACCACGCTTGTAACATACAGTCCCCAAGAAGAAAGGATATTTTAAAGAGTAAAGTCTTTAGTCCAAACTTTTTTGTGTTTAAATTAATGGTATGTTTGAAATTGAGCTATCTCAATGGAAATATATATTTGCATTCTTAAAAATGTAAATTTTAAAGAATTTTAATATTGCAAGTAAAGGGCAATAGTGAGAGATTCAGAAAGGTACAAGATGACAGGAGCTTCAGTCATTTCTCTGTCCTTTCTCTTTCCTTTGCTTATACTACCATTATCTATCACCATTTAGTTTTGCATTGTTTTGTCTCTTCTAATTCTCATTTGCAACTGGACATGACCATAACCAAATAACATCTGGGAATTATGAATGAATGTGTGTATTTTCATGCACACACACACACACACACACACACCACCCATCCTCACCCCCTGGGTTCCACTCCTCCAAACTGCTGGATTTTGCAATTGCTTTTCTCATCCAGTCCTATAAAATATGTATTTATTCCAGGAGTCCTTTGTTTTCTTACTGTCTCACAACGTAATTTGCTCGTTTGTACTGAGACTATAGACTCCACCAATTCTATTCTTCAGGATTCTGGCAGGTCCCTATCAGGAAGAATTCATAGACTAAATTCAAGAAAACCATTACCTTCTCTATCCAGCTGTGCCACTTGCTAGCTAAGAAGTAGATAAAGTTCTAAGCTTCCACTTTCAATATCTAAAAACTAAGGATAAAGGCATGTACTCCTAGATTTGTTATGAAAATTAATTGGGAGATTTATAAAATGTAGTGATTAATATATAGTTCTTATTAAGTATCAATTATTTTATCATCATGATGATCATTATCATCATCTTCATTGTTATTAAAATATTGAGAGAATCAAAATTTAATAAGCAATACTGAATCCAATTGACTTTTTGTTTTTGCCCTTTATCATTCTCTTTTGAGACTTTTTCCATTGCTTTGACCATTCACACAAAATTTGTTTTATAAGTCCATAGTTCCGAAATTTTACCAAGGTGGCCCAGGGAGCTACAGAGAGCCCACAGGGGACTTCTCAGATATTTATGTTGTCAAGAGACACAGAAACTACCAGCTTATGATCACGCTATGTTCCTTTCAATGGCATCATCTCTTTTCAAAGGGTCGATTTTACCAGTTGCTGTCTTAAAAGCAAGTACAGTGAAAAAAATCAGTGTGGAGCTGGAAATAAGAATTGAAGCCTCCAACCTGAATCTAAGTTCTGAGGGGTTGTACCTTGCCTGCAAGGGGTACACATCCCATAATTGATCAACTGATTATTTAAAAAATATAGAAATACTATTTTCTTCTTTTAATTTACATATATTAACTTTTCATACCACAGCTAAATTGTTAAAACATAAATATGTATGCTTGGAACTAATGTGCAAACAGAACTCTTACATGTTTTGTTTTATTTATTGACCTTGTTTGAGGGAAAAAATGACTGTGGGTTCATGAACCAAGAAAATTTGGGATTCCTGCCAGATGTGGTTCTCAACCCTGGCTGCTTATTATTACCATGTGGAGTAGTTATATACAAATTAAACCTCACCAGGGGGATTCTTCTATACCTGATGACTGAGCACTACCACCATAAATAATCTTTTTACTAGATGATAACACTTGAGTAAAGAAAACCTTATTTAAGAAATAAGTTCTTATTCCAAAGTCAAGTCCATCAAGATTACATTTCCATGAGCCTTCTTCATTGCTTACTCCCCAATTCCCCACTTCTATTTTGACTGCATTTTGTCTCCATTGAAGATCAATATTATGTTAAAATAGACTTTTACCTTAAGGAAAAAGTAGTTCCTTTAGAACACAAATTCTCAATGTTTAACAATCTTTCTCCAGAAGAATGTGTTAAAATGTTGACTCCAACTTCCCTTTCTCAGAGATTCTCAGGCAACTGGTATTAGGAAAACACCTTAGAAAGCCTAAAGAAGAATTACATGGAAACAATGATCAAGAGCTCTCTAAGAACTTGAAAATAGGAAGTACTTATGAAAATTAAAACATAAAATCAGATATATGTATATATCATTTCTAAGTTCAATAGATTAAGATACAAACCATCTGATATATTTAACAAATTTAAAGAAAATATCCCTCAGAAAAATGATGTTTTTAGTAGTGGAGGCTTATAAAGTAGTATTTGAAAGGTAGGCACAGCCGTGGTGCTACAGGGCGAGTTGGTGCAGCCTTGCGAGAGCCGGGTTGTGTGCATCTCCTTCCAGATGTACATGAAGTGATATTGGGAGAATGAACTTGGCCATAGTGGTAAAATATATACCACATAAATTGGCTAATGTTACAAATTAGGATGTTTTTTTCCTTCGTGGCCATTTGTTAAGCGTTTATCAGCAGACCACTTGATATTGGGGAAACCTACCAAAGATGATTGAGAAAAGAAATTTCCCCAATAGGCAATATTAATATATATATGATATTTATACTTTTGTTAAAATAAATATAAATCTGTATATAAAAGTCTGATCTTTAATATTCATATTCTATAATTTCTCTTGTTCTGCTTTCAAATTCTAATAATTTAGCTTCACATGCAAATGAGTATAAATGAGAAAGCTGCTATTTTATTTATACTACAGTAAGAATTTAGTAATCATTATTTTCAGTTTAAACTAAGAAGTCCTGGGTACTGACAATAGTAAGTTTCTATAGAGAGACTCAACGCTCAAAGCTTTCATATAATGGTATCCCTAACCAGCCAGTTGGCCTTCTCTAAGACACATTAGCTTCAGCACATAACTTCTTCAGAAGCAATTCAGCTAGATATTTAGAGAACAGTACTTCTTCAGACTAGAACAACTGTACTAGACAGTTTTATAAAAAGTTGTCAGAAACTCTAAGGCCACAAATTTTCCTCTACTATGTAAAATCCATATTAAGTAAATTCATATTTAAAAATGATCTCTTCTTATGGCCATTCTTGGGGTACTCACAGGTAAAGGGAATACAGATATATATGCCTTCAAATACTCTATACGTAGGCAGTGAAAACAGTCAGCAGAAATAAAAATCCATATGAGCACAAATCTTCACAGTGCTAGGACCTTACTGATTGATTACGTTTAAAATTAGATACTTGAATTCATAAGATCAGCACTAGAAATATCTTAGGTACAAAATATCTACCCTGAAGGAGCAGAACAACATCATTTGTCTATTTATTTTTTCATCCTAGGGGTTCTACTGATTTGCTAAAGAAATTTGAAGCTAAAACTCCCTTGATGATTATCAGATTTATCATGTTCATTAGAAGAGATTACTACTAAAGATTTTTTTTAAGAAGAAAACCCATTATAAATTGGAGCTTTATAATAATGTATGATTATGTTTCCAAAGATGACCTCTGGCGTGTATCTATAGATCCATACGGATGGTTTCTCAGGCCTAATGATTTACCGTCACTGAGACAAATGAAAAAATAATCCTGTAAAATTATAATTACTTACTACTTCTTAATCTAGATAGGTTTTTAACGATAATGCTTTATGAAACTATATTCTGATTCTAATGCACCAACCAAAACAACCTACTTCAATAGCAAATGAACGAAAATGATTAGCAAGAACAGGAAAGATACATAGAGTGTGTAGATAAATGGAGCATTTTCATGGAAACTGTTTAACTGATGAATTAGATTAAAATGTCACTACCATTAAACTCTCCTTAATAAATGTCAAATAAATACTTTAGCAGGGCTCTACAGCCTTCATGACTGCTACTGTATCTGTCACGGAAGACATTACCAATTGTTTTTGCATTTTATGTGTTCTAACTAATAAAAAGATTTACTTTCCTTGCATGATTGTAATTTTCACCCCTGCTGATGAAATCAAATTCTAAACACTATTGGGCTTTAGCAGGAAAACTTCGAGACCAATTTAAAATTGTTCCTTAATTTCCAGCTACATCGGCTTATTATCGTCCTTCTATAGACCCCCAAGATATACATATACACAAACACATCCTACGAGAGTTTTTTCAGTATTCTAAAAAAGGATATGAATGTTCAATATCTCAAATTCTCAGAATATTCAATCTATGAAGTAATGTTTGATTCTCAGCCTTTCAAGCAAATGGAGATGATTTTGCTCACTGGGCCAGAATGAAAACTGCAGCTAGGTTTTACAGGAATAAAATAGTCAGTATAAGAAGAGGGCAGTTAGCTTTAAAAGTTAATGAAATGTCTGCTTCAGTAGGAGTAGCTAGCTGATTGTTGCGTGGGGGAGGAAGAACTTCACTCTACCCTCAAGGTTCTTTTTGCTGGTCTAATAATCAAATAGACATGAGTAGATTAGCACTAGAAAACAAACAAATTTAATACATACATAGGCATGGGAACCCCATACATGAGAGAGTCAGAGACCCCATATGCATGAGAAGTTCAGACAGAGAAATCTGCTCGGTGGAGACACATCTTGGGATGGCTTGTTCTGAAGCTCTATAGTTGTTTGAACTGCAGAATGTAAAGATCATGCAGATCTGTGTCATTTGGGGTATCAACTGCATCCAGGATTATATCTGAGAGATGGGTGTTAAAATCTACTGTAATTGTGGGTTTTATCTAATCGCTTCTTAATTCTCTCAGTTTTTCCTTCACATACTCTGAAGCTCTACTATGAGTTATCTTCACATGTATGGTTTTAATTTCTTCCTCATGACTTATTATATGAGATTTTTCCACTTTGTCTTTGTAATGTTTCTTATCCTGAGATCAGCTGTTCCTTATATTTTCATGCCACATTATATTTCTTATAATTATTTAAACCTGAATACCTCAACTCAACTTTTACATTCAATCTGCCTGTGATCTTATATCCAAAGAGCTTCACTTGTGGATGCAGATTCATGAACCAAGCTCCACCAATGTGACAAAACTCATATCAATTAGAGTGTAAATCTCTCATCCTGCTTTCTGACTTCCATATCAGTTTCTATTTCTTTTTGTATCTTCCTTTTGTCCTTCTTTTTGTATCTCCCTTCAAGTTCATCATGTATTTTTAATATTCTATTTTATTCCTCTATTGGTTCATTAGGTATATTTCTTTCTGTTCTTTGAGTACTTATTTCAAAGATTACAAATGCATACTTATAATGTTACACTTTATATGTGTATGTGTGTATAATGTTACACTTTATGTTACTCTTTATATATATATGTATATATATACATATGTTATATGTTATAATACTTCTGATAAATTATAAGAAATTTAAGAGTATAATTTCATTAAACCTTTTAGTATTTTTGTTGTTATTTTTTTATTTCTATAGTGATATAGACACCATAATTATTATCATTTTTGCTTAAAACTGTCAGCTCTCTGTTAAAGAAATTAAGAAAACAAAAATAGCCTTATATATTCACCTATATATTTACCAATACCAGTACTCTTCATTCCTTTATATAGATTTCTAATGGTATTAATTTTCTGTAGGTTAAAGAAGTCTCTGCCATTTCTTTTAGCGCAGTTCTGATGGAAGAGAAATTCTTTCAGCTCTCATTATCTTGATTTATTTTAGATTACCTTCATTTCAAAGATTTCTTTTTTTATTTGGCATAAAACTGTTTTTTTTCTCCTATTATTTTAAAGGTATTATTGCATTGTTTCTGCTTACATTGGTTCTGGTGAGACACTAACCTCTTTTGATTTTGTTAAGCATTTCCCTGTAGAAAAAATGCATCTTTTATCTCTGGCTGCTTTTAAATTTTTTTAAAGTATGGTGTTTGGATATTGTCTATTTTTTTATATATCTTGTTTAGGGTTTTAGTTGTATTTGTAAGCTGATCTTTTTTCACAACATTTGAGAAATAGTTACCCATTATTTATTTAAGCAATTTTTTTCCTTCTAATGTCTTTCTTCTTTTTTTCTGTGACTCCACTGTCACAGAATGACTATTTAGACCACTTAATGTTATCCCACAGGTAACTGAAACTCTGATCAATATCTTTCCAATCTTAATTTTTTTCTTTCTGTTCTTCAGATCGTATAGTTTTATTGACTTTTATAACTCTTTATTACTATACTGGATAGTAATATACCACAATTTGTTATCTATGCATCCTTGATGGAATTTTGGTTTGTTTTCTGTTTTTGGCTATTGCAAATAAATCTGTTATGAATATTTGTACACAAAACTTGTGCAGATGTGTGCCTTCATTTTCTTTAAATGAATACCTCAGAATGACATGGCTGGTTAAATGCAGGTATATGTTTAATGGTTCAAGAAATACTCCTTCCAGTTGTTCCACATCCTCCCCAATACTTACGATACTCAACTTTTCAAATTAGACTATTCTAATAGATATATCGTGATATCCTGAAACAATTTTTAGTTGCTTGAAGGTTTGTGTGTGTGTGTGTGGGGGGGTATTTGGGAAAGGTCTGGACTGGGGAGAAAGAAGAAACAAATATAAAAGAGAGAAAAGAAGGACAAAAAAGGGAAAGAGGGAAAGGAAGAGAGAACTACCTTGCTGGCAAATATGGCCATCGCTATCTTCATAGTTGAAATAATTTTATTTCTACACTACTTCAGGTTTGGATGACAGTAGTTTGCCTTTTTCTATAATGTCTACTATGCAGGTGATCATTTTTACAGGAGGCTATGGATTAAATGATCCGTTGCCTTTAGAAACTATCAGTGACCAATTTATTCCCTTCCCTAGCCTGAATGCCAAAAAGCTCATTTGCAACCTATTTCAGCTTTCTTAATTGTCTTGAAAATAATAGCAGGTCAAATAGGTAAGCAACAGTACCCAATAGACACTATGGTTACAAAAAACTTGCTCCAAAAATAAAAATAAAAATAAATCTGGTATTAATAACAAAAATTTAATGTCTTCCCTGTGCCTTTTCAGAATGACTATATGTCTCTTTCTCTTAAAGATAACACATTATATTTAGACAAGTCCAGTATTTTCATAAAAACTTTTCACATTCCTCTAAAACTAAAGGCAGCATAAACATGATACGAAGATGTCTACAGTTTACAAGATGACAACCTAGTTAATCCTAATGTACTCCCATTCCAAAACATCTAGATGCAATATAGCAAAAGCCTAGGTGCAATAGCAAACATTATTTAAATGTACAGCAGTTTCAAGAAACGAGAGAAATCACAGGGCTTAAATATAGATAAGATACTGAAAATAAGAACAGTGAGAGCTGTTATAGCTCTGAGTCTGCAAAGCCATTCTAAGGTCCCAAACGTAGTGGGTTGGGTTTTAGTACTCAGGTATATACGAAAGTCACAGGAAAGAGTAAGGAGCAAAACTGGAATAAATGCCACAATATAGATCAAAAAAATTTCAAGAAAAATACCTTCAAAGATAGGTTGGGATAGAGAAAATAAAACTATACATAGAGATGGTAAAAATTTCTGTCTCACCTTAACCCTGGTGCATGTATATGTGTGTGAGTGTGAGGGTGGTATCATATATAACAACTTGTAAACCAAAAGACTGTAACCCATTCACTTTAAAGTACAAATTTACACTATCCACATAATTATATACCCTATGAATCAGCAAAAAAATGACCCAATGTAATCATATTGGCAAAGAAGTCTCCCATATTACATAGAATAGCTATACCTAAATGTTTCCTAGTGGAAGAGACTCTCAAAACTCATTTCACAGGGTTCCCTTAGATAACTCCTAGTGAATAGGACTCCATAGTCAAAACTCTTAAACCACAAAAAGAGATGACTCACTTTCAGTAAGAGATAGCTGGCCCCACAAAAAAGCAAAATTGACTCTCAAAAAATAATAGAACTAGTACAAATAGAGTTTAAATATGAATATTTAAAATAATTAAAAATGTAAAAACAAATCAAAATATAAGAAAAGAAAAAATTTTTAAAGCTCCTAGCATACTTGAAAGAGTTCTAATTGGACTTTGAGTAATAAAAATGTGGTCACTATAGATATATCAGTAATTATAGATATAGATACAGATATAAATATACATGTTTTACATTACAATCATATAGATAAATATATATAGTTAAGTAGCATATATTAACATCACATTACAATAAATTTTACAATAACATTAAAAACTAACAAGCACTAAAATTAGCTAGGGCTAAATATAAAAAAAATAAGCAAAATATTTTTGGAGACGACTTATAAAACAATTGTTAAAGAATATTGGGAAAAAAATGAAGAAAAATTCCAGCCTTCTACATGAGAAGAATCAATTTATAATAGTATTAATTCTTACTAAATTAATAAAATAATCAATAAAATTTCTTTTTAGATTTAAACGTAAAAGATGTTCTCCAAACATCTTGACAAGCTTATGTTAAATTCAGATGGAAAAGCTAAGAATAGACAAGACAATTTCGAGGAAAATAGAATCAGTTAGATTATTATATTTTACCATACCTCAAAATTTATTTCACTGTTTGAAACAAAATATTTCAGGTAGGTAGACACTGAGGGCATTTTCCTCCAACAGACCTGTGCTACAAGTTGTGATAAAAGAAGTTTAGGTTAAAGTGAAATAGTGCTAGATGAAAGCTTCTGCTGGAAGGAATAGACAACTGAAAAGGGAGATGCAAATGGATGTTTTATTGATTGATTTATTCATAATGATAAATCTGTATTTATATCTACTAATATTATTTTGTCTTGAAAGAGTATTAAAAATGTTTTGAAAGATAATTTATAATAGAAAAAAATAGTAATGATGTCACAATGTAATGGCCAATCCATCAGCCTGGGTTCATGGGTTATTGTAAAGAGAACTGTAGACACGTAGTGTAAGTGAGAAATAGACAATTTTTCTTTAAGGTTGTAAGGTAAAAATATTGCAAAATGAGTTTAATTAAGAATGTATGATATCTATTCAGGGTTAGATTAATAGATTAATAGAAAACAGCAAAATGCCCCGAAACAACCAACTCTCTATGGAAAATTGAAATTCAAAACAAAACACAGTAGTACAACATCACTGGGGCAAATGTTGACTACAATTTGTGGTTTGGAGATAATTGTACATCCATGTAGGAAAAAAGTATTAGAGCATATACCATATAAAACATCTTAAAAGAAATAAAAGCTAAATATAAAATTAAAGTATTAAAATATTTAGAAAAATAGGGTAGAATCCATTTATAAGTTTGTTGTAAGTTTCTTAAACATGACACAAAAAATTCTTAAAAAGAATGTTAAATTTGGCTTCAATATAATTAAAATTTTCTGATTTAAAAATAGTACTACATGTGGTCATATTTACAATGAATATTACTCAGCCATAAGAAAAGATGAAATACTGTCATTTGCATCATGGATAAATCTTGAGATTATCATGCTAAGCAAAATAAGTCAGACAAAAATAGTTGCGAACCATATGATTTCACTCATATGTGGGATACAAAACTGAAAGTAACATACAAACAAGACACATAGACACAGACAGTAGTTTAACAGTCACCAGAGGGAAAGGGGAGAAAAGAGAGGTTGGATAAGGTAAAGGAGGTCAGATATACAATGATGGAAGGAAATTTAACTTGGTGGTAAAGATACAATGCAATATACATATGATATATTATTGAATTGTACACTTGAAACTGATATAATTTTATTAACCAATGACATCCCAATAAATTTAATAAAAAAATAGTCTACAGCCATGCCACCCTGAACAAGCCCTATCCTGTCTGATCTCAGAAGCAAAGCGGGGTCGGGCCTGGTTAATACTTGGATGGGAGACCACCTAGGAAGACCAGGTGCTATAGGTGTGAAAAAATTTTAAAAAAAATAATAAGAGATTGTAAGCTGACAAGGTCCTTGCAATCTGCGTTGCCTAAAATGAATAATAATAATTAATTTAAAAAATAATAAATAAATAAAACAAATTTTTCTAAAGGAAAAAATTAAAAAATAAATAGCACTACAAACCAAAAATATACCTATGGACTGGAAGACTACATTTGTATTGTGTATAACTAAAGAATCATATCCATAATAGATAAAGGATTCTAACTAAACAATAAGAGAAAAATAATCAAATAGAACAATGAGCAAATTAAACTAATCACAGAACTTAAATAGAAAGCACACATTTAAAGTGTGTACTCACTGCACTAGTTATCAGGGAAATGTAAATTAAACAACCACAAGGTACCATTTAATACTATCAGATAGGCAAAATTTTAAAGTCTGATAGTACCAAGGTTTGGAAAGCCTAGAGAGCAACAGTAAATCTCAACAATGCTAAAGAAAGCATTGCTATTTTGGTGCAAGTGCTTTGGAGGGTAACTTGAAAATAGCTAGTAAAAATGAATATGTACATTCTTGACTCCCTAGGAATCCTACTTCTCTTAAGTACCCTATATTCTTGGTCCTAAACGAATCCATGCCCATATGTACAATAAGTCACAATAGGAATATATTCATTGTAGCATCATCTATAAGAGAGAAACATAGAAACTGTGACATTTTCATGAAATGGATAAATTATTTGTGGTATATTCATATGATATAAATAAATGTAAATAAAGTAGAGGTGTCAGCATAAATTTAATAAATACAATGTTTATTTAAATATTAAATATTAGAAAATAATTTTATATAAATGTATACCATTTATATAAAATTAAACTCATGCAGACAATCCTATCTGTTTTGTATTATAGAGATATTTTTATACTTTAAGTACATATGCAAGTATGAATATGATAATCACCAAAATAATGATAGTTGCTATATGTAGAAAGGATAAAGTGGGAATATGAGAAAATATTCTGTAATTTTCTTTCTTAAAAAGTAATTAAAAAGAAGGAAAATATGTCAAGTTGCAAAGATTTAAAAATGTGGATTGTAGGTACACAGGAATTCATTATACAATTTGCATATTATTTTTCTTTGTACTTAAATTTGTCATTAAAAATTGTTCATTAAAAGTTTTTACATGAATAAAAGATGAAATTGATTCCACGACAGTAATGACAGATTGAGTAATTTGGACCTACCCTCTTGAATATCTTTGAAGGGGCATTGGCAAGCTAAAAAAAACAAGGGGGTGGGTATCTTGCTGGTCAAAATCAGGGGAAGAACAGCACTCAGGGAGAGGAAGTGAGGAGTTTAGTCTTCTTCCCTGAAGATATTTATTGATATAAACAGGGTAGCTGAGATGTTGAACGAGAGTTTTATTAATCTTAAAAAAGTTATATGGCTATAATTTGAAATGTATATAAAAATTTCAAGAATAATGATAGTCAAATATACCTTCTACACCAATTCGGTTATTGTTAATGTTTTATACTGTATGCATAGACGCATTTATTTTAATTTTTCTGAAATATCTGCATGCAGGGCAATATATCATGGTCTTTATCTCTAAATACTTATAACATACCTTTTCTAAGAATATGGATATTCTCTTAGATATTGGCAGTGTACTTAACAATTTCAGCACATTTAACATCGATACAATAATAAATTTTATCGATTGACCTAATAATGTCATTTGTAACAGTTCCCCACTCCAATACAGTTTCCTATCTAAGGTCGGCTATTTCAATCAGTTGTCAGGTGTCAACCTCCTTAACCTGTGGAACATTTTCACAACTTTTCTTTATTATGATATTAATGTTTTCTACTAGTATAGTATTCCCCACCCTTTTTAAATAGAACTATCCTCATTTCCCTGCCCCTCCATTTCCTCATTACATTCTCAACCAAAACACAACATAAGCAACTTAGTGTTCTCTTCAGGATACACGTTCTTCCACTTAGGTGGCCTTGGTTATGAAAGACCACAATGTTCTCCGATTCATGCAGCCTTCATTGCTAACATTAATTTTGCTCACTCAGTCAAAGTGATGTCTAATTTCTCCACTGTATAGTGATTATGTTGCCTTGTGGTGAATATGCAATTTGACATTTTTAAGACAGGACAAATATTCTGTTACTTATCAAGTCTTCCTCTTACACTTAACGTGTATAGATGATTCCTACCTGATTCGATCTTTACTGTGGTACTTGAAAAATACCATTTTTTAATTTCAGCATTCTGATCACATTTACCAAACAGCATTTCCCATTTTACTGTATGCAACAGCCCAGATTATGCCTTGTTAATTAATTAGTTAACTAATTAATGGCTATTTATATTTATTTATTGTTGATATAGACTAATTAATTTTTACATTACAATAATTTATAAGTCATTTTTGTATTTCACTATCTTGGCGCTTAAATTGCCTCAATATTTGTCAGTGGGAGCCTTTTTAAGGTAGCTTTTAATCTTCTTGATAGATAGATTCCCATCATTGTTTAAGCAATTCCTTACTTTTCTGCATAACAAAATTTTCTAGGCTCATTCTGTCTCTTTTTTGTGCCAGCTTTGGAATCGGTCAATTTCCTGAGGAATATTGGTTTAAGCAACACTTTCAAGTGTCTTGTGGGACTAGAATAACAGAATCTGGAATCCAGAATTTAGTAAGAAAAGGTAAATCTGCTTAATTATTTCAATTTGGACTTAAGCTTTAAAAACTGTACCCTAAGAATAAGGGTAAATTAAAAGTCGCTTTAAGCTCAATTTGAAATAATCTCATTCTCTCAAATAAGATTAACATACAGGGTGCTAGGACTTTAATTACCTCCAGAATCACACACACAAAATTCCTCTAGAGAAAAATAATATTCTAATTAACGAATTTTTTTCCAAACAATTTTGATAATACATCTAAAACACAATTAAAAAATAACGAGGCATATGATGAAAGACAACATGAATAACATTAAAGAGACACAAAGACAAGATGAAGAGATGTACAGAGGCTTAAAATATTGCCATCATCCAGCTTTAAAATAGCTGTGTTTCAGATGTTTGAAGGAAAAAAATGGCAACATTGAAAACTTCAACAGAGAACTGAAAACAATATATATAAACAACAGTATAAAACTTAATATTAATAACCATAGTTAAAATACAATTGATAGCTCATTATTTTAATTTTAACAGGAGTGAGACAAAGATGCCTTCTATTACTATTTTATTAAACACTGTATTAGATGTCTCAGCAAATGTATTAAGGCAAGAAAGATAATGAAAGGAAGGCAGAAAAAGAAAATAATAATATTTTTTATTATTCTCATATATGATTATCTATAGAAAAAACACAAAAATACCTACACATAATTTATTAAAATTAGCAAGTGATTTTAGGTTATTGGGTATAAGTTGAAAAACAATCAATGCATTCTTATATAATTTAAACAAGAAGATAGAAACTTAAAAAGTAAAATTTGAATTTATAATTACATTAGAAACATCACTATCCATGAATAAATTTAAACAAAAGTGTGTATGACTTTTATGTAGAAAAAATATAAAATATTATTTCAAAAAATTAAAGAAGACCTATGTAAATAGTGGAATGTGATATGACCTTGATTTAGAAAACGTATTATTGTATGCATGCAAACTCCCACAAACTGATCTATAATTTAATAACATCTCGTTAAACTTTAACTTGACAAAAGGTTATAAGATTTATACCTAAATATGAGAGTCAAGAATAGACTAGCAAAATTATATTATATATTTGAAAGTTGCTAAGAGATTAAATCTTAAAAGTTCTCATCACAAGAAAAAAATGTAATTATACATGAAGATAAATAATAACTAGATTTATTGTGATTATTTCACAATATACAAATATTAAGTCATCATGTTATATACCTGAAACTAAGATGTTATGTGTCAATTATATCTCAAAAAAAAAAAAAAAAAGAAAAAGAAGAATAGACTAGCACTCTTAAAGAAGAAAAAAAGTAGGACTTATTTTTATCAGATATCAGGACTGTTGAGTCAATAATTCAGACTGGTATTGGCTTAAGGACACACAAATGTACCAAAGGAATAAAATGGAGTGCCCAGACACAAGTATATATGCACATGATTTTTGATAACAGTGATACTGTATAGGAGAGGTAAAAGTGAGCTATATAATTAAATGATCCTGGCTCAATTGGGTCTCCATATTTAAATGATGTAGAATTTGACTCTTATACACAACCAGACATAAAGAATTCCAGGTGGATTACAGGTCTGAATGGAAAAGGAAAAGTAATATAGGTTTAAAAAATAACAAAAGATAATATTTTTATGACTGCTATGCTAAGGAAAAATTCCTTCGACAGGACACGAGAAGTAATAACCATAAAGACAAAAGGCTGATAAATTCCATGATGTTCAAATAAATTATGTTCATCAAAAGACAATTAATCCCAGAGCAAAAAAAAAAGAAAAGCTAGAGGAGTTCATCAACACAAAACTGGCATTATAAGTAACATTAAAGAGACTTGTAAACAATGCCTCTGACTAGAATTAATATCAAAAATATATAAAGAACTCATAAAATCAACAACAAAAAACAAACAGTCCAATTAAAAAATGGTGAAGAAACTAAACAGACACTCTCCCAAGAATACACACAAATGGCCAACAGACATATCAAAAGATGCTCAACTTCATTAGCTATTAGGGAAATGCAAACCAAAACCATAATGAGATACCACCTTACACCTGTAAAAATGGCTATTATCAATAAGACAAGTAATAACAAATGTTGGAGAGGTTGTAGGGAAAAAGGAATCCTCATACACCGCTGGTACAACCACTGTGGAAAACAGTGTGGAGGTTTCTCAAAAAATTAAGAATAGGATTACTATATGACCGAGCAATCCCACTTCTGGGTATCTACCACAAAAAAACTGAAAACACTTATCCATAAACATATGCACCCCAACGTTCATTGCAGCATTATGCACAGTGGCTAAGACATGAAAACAACTGAAGTGCCCTTCCATAGATGATTGAATAAAAAGATGTGGTACATATGTACATTAGAATGTTACTCAGCCATAAGAAAATGAAATACAGCTATTTGCGACAACATGGATGGTTCTTGAGATTATCATGCTAAGTGAAGTCAGAAAAAGTTGAGAACCATATGATTTCACTCTCGTGTGGGTTATAAAATGAACAAGACAAATAAACAACACTCATAGACACAGACAACAGTTTAGTGGTTATCAGAGGGAACGGGGGCAGGGGAGAGGAGGAGGTAGGTAAAGGTAAAGGGGGTCAAATATATAGCGACAAAAGAAAATTTAACTTTGGGTGGTGAACATACCATGCAATATACAATGATGTATTATTGAATTGCACACTTGAAACCTATGTAACTTTATTAATATCACCCCAATAAATTTAATAAAAAAATACATGACCAATAAAATGTCAATAACTACATATCTACCAATAATTACTTTAAATATAAATGGATTAAATGATCTAATTAGAAAATATAGGGTGGCTGAATGGATAAAAGAACAAGACCCTTATGTATGCTGTCTACAAGAGTCTTCAGATTGAAAGATACGCATAGACTCAAAGGAAAGGAATGGAAAAACACATTTCATGAAAATTGAAACAAAAAAAAGCTGGGGTAGCAATACTTATATCAGACTAAATGCACTTTAAAACAAAAGCTATACCAAGGAACGAAGAAGTACCCAGTAATTTTACTTCTGGGTACTTATTTAAAGAAACACAAAACACTAATTCAAAAAGACATATGCAGCCCTATGTTCACTGCAGCAGTATATACAATAGCCAAGAAATGGAAGCAATATAAATGCCTATTACTAGATGAATGGATAAAGAAGAAATGGTTACAGATACAATGGACTATTACTCAGTTATAAAAAAGGATGCAATCTTGTCATCTGCAACAATGTGGATAGACCTAAAGGATATCATGCTAAATAAAATAAATTTAGCTGAGAAAGGCAAGCACCATAAGATTTCCCTTACATGTGAATACTAAAACAATAATAAAATAAAAAATATATGAAATAAAATAAACAAACAAAACAGAAACAAACGATACAGATAACATTTTAAGGGTTGCTCAATGGGGGGGGGGAGGTGGGTATTGGAGGTTGGTGAAAAAAAGAGGAAAGGATTAAGAAATGCAAATTGGTAGTTAAAAATAGTCACAAAAATGTAAAGTATAGCATAGGAAATAGAGTCATTAATATTTTAATAACTATGTATGATGTCGGATGGGTACTAGATTTATCAAGGTGATCACTTTGTAAGTTATACAAATGTCTAATCACTATATTGTATCTATGAAACTAATATAATATAGCATGCCACTGTAAATGAAAAATAAAAATAATTAAATAAAATAAATAAAATACTCCCAAGTCAAACTTCAGTTTATAGACTCACATGTCATTCCTCTGGTATTTCCAATCTCTGGCTTTAGTTGTCATTATTATTGGATAAGTTTTAACAAATATCTGCATGCTTTAATCTATGATAGGCTATAGAAGATCTTTTTATGTGGACCATGTAAGTGATCCTTAGGTAATAGGGAAAGAGGAAGAGAAAAAAATAAGAATATGAAGAATGAGACATGAATGAACTGGCTTGCAGACATTTCCTAGCAAGGAACAGTCTTCGAAATATTTTGGCACAGTTTAAGCCTGTACAGACACATGGTAAATCTCCCTCTTTTTCTTTCCGTCCCAGTCCACTAGATAGGTTAATGAGGTCCTGCCTCTATGAACTTTGTGATTTGAAGCAATTTTAATTGAACCTTTCTGAAACCCCAGTTTCATCTACAAAATGGAAATAATTACATTTACCCTGCAGAAAAGTTTTGCAGATTGAATGCAACTATATATATATATATATATGCCTGAGATACTATGGGCATATCCAGTTTTTAATTATTTTACCCTGTTGAAGTGTTAGTAAAACTCATGTATAATTTTCATAAACTAGTAGGGTTCTCACTGGAAACCAACTGTCTTATTCTGAGACGTTTGCAATGTTACCCTATCCTAGAAACAGTTATTAATTGTCACAGATGACTTCATACCAAACTACTGTCTTAGGCACCTGATGCTATCTCTCTCTCACCCTTCAGCTACTGGAGAACATCTTTTCATCCAGTGAGAAAGCATCCCATGAGATAAGATACAGAAATGTTCATCATTCTTATGTTCAATGTTTCTTTGATTTTAAGTTAATGCATTAGCATTATTTAAAGTATTTTTTAAATCATTGTTTTATTTTTATACTTGAATGGAGAGGATCAAGGTAGCTTTCTAAATTTTTAATCTGTTTCACATCATGACAGAGGCTGACCTCTTACCCTTCCACATTAAGGAAACCAACTAAACCATAAATTAATTATAGCATGCCAGCTTTGCCATGAAATCTCTTGATAATGCTGAAAGAGAAAAATAAATAAATAAATGTTTGATATTCAAAATAGAAAGTGAGGCCTGACAGAGAGAACAAAATTTATTTATGAAAAGAGAATATATGACTACAGGAAGTAATTTTCTTTTGGGAGGTTGATGGCTCAATTCAACCTAATTTGGGAGGTATTGTGAAAGACAGTCTTTAATGGGACACAAGTCATTGTTAAACAGAATGATGTTTAGCCTTTATGACATACCAAGAATTATCTCACAGTGAGTGTAGTGGATATGCTTCATTCTAGTTCACATGTAATGATATGTTTTTTGTCATCCTGCTGTGATGATTAGATTTTTAAAAGGTGTTTGAATAAAAAGCTAACTAATTAGAAGTCTAGCTCGTGGTCCTGTTATGGAGGAAGAAATGACTTTAATATGCTGTTGCCTTCAGTACAGATTTTATTTTTAATTCCACAGTAACTTTAGTTAAACCCTAAGTATTCTCATTGTCATTAAAAATGGAAAAATGCATTTATGTATAAAATTAAGCTAGTGAGGTAATATATTCAGTATAGTGCTTAACAGCTGGACTTAGTAGTTCGAGGGCATGGGTTACAAGCCTGATTCTACCACTTGCTGGCTGTAAAACCTTGTGGAAGATGCGTAACCAATCTCTGCCTCAGGGTCATTGTCAATGAAACGGGGGTAATAATTGTGCTGATTTCAAATAGTTCTTATGAATATTATGTCATTTGATTTAATACAGCACACAGAATAGTTTTTGGCCCCTAGTGAACTTTAATACGTTTTTTTTTCTTTTATAAACACCAACTAATTGACAAAAGCGTGTTCCTAAATAAATCAAAACATATTTTATTAATAAAATGTAATTTACTTGTTTAAAATACAAGCTCATGATTTTTAATACTTGATACAGTATTAACAAACTTGTTCATAGTTTTGACTTGTTTGTTATTTTAACCTCCACTAGATCTATGACTTAAAATTTGCCAAAGTAAGGCAATCTGCAACTGGGTATGCAATGGCTAATTAACAGATGATCTTATTTCTTTGGTTATTTTAATCACTATAACCAGTCTCTGTCCAATTAATTCAGCCATAATAAATAGTGAAAGTTGTTAACAGAAATGAATAGTTTAACCATCACAATTTTCTTTATGAATTATATGTATTATAAATAAAATCTCTGTCTTCTTGATTGACAGAATTAAGTATATACTGAATAAACAATAAATAGTCAGAATTCAAATTGACTTATAAGCTCTATGTCTCCAGCTTCAGGTATTTTTGTTTTCTTACGCTTTTGTCCTTTTTTTTTTTTTTAAATGGAGGTTTCCATATTATTAAGGCTTAAATTCCTGAACCATATACTTTTTTCTTTCTTTTTCTTATCCACAATGTTGTAAGTGGCAACTATTTTAGAAATAAATTGAATGCAGTTGTATTATTGGGTTTCCACTTTGCGGAATTGACTTTTAGTACTTAAATCTCATGAGTGCTCTATGGAGACCCACACTTTCAATCTCATACATTATTTTTTTTTTTCAGTTTTTAAAGTTCTTTTGTTTGAAATAGAGACTTCATAATAGAAAAGAAAATTCTACAGTTGCCTGAGAATATGTTTATAGTTTCTCATCTTATACATCAGGGTTTCTCAAATAGAGAGAAAACAAGAAAGAAAACAACAATCACTTGCATGAAACACTTTTTACATAATGTGGAACATGCAATCATACCTAATTTACTGAAAGTCAATGAGTTTTTCCATGGAAGATTATATATGTCCCAAGAAATTTATCCATTTTTACACCCCAACCCCTTCTGTGTACATTTATGTATATTTATGTTGTGCGTGTGTGTGTGTGTGTGTGCTTTATGTGTTTAGTGTACACAGGTGCATGTATGTGTACACGCAGAGAAACCAAATCAACAGGAGGGAGAGAGAGAGAGAGACAGAGAAAGAGAGAAAGAGAAAGAGAGAGAGAGCGAGCACAAGCAAGTGAGCATTAGTTTAAGGAAATTGCCTCACATGATTGCAGGAGCTGACAAATCTGCAGGGCAACTGGCAGAAAAAAAAAACTTGTTCTCCTTCTGACTATGACTACATATGGGATGACACAGTTTCTGATATTGGGAGGAAACCCTGAGACATAAAAGTAGAGAAAAGTTGTAGAACATTGTTGATGTGGGTCTCAGTCGCGTGCATGGAAACCTTTACTATCGCTATGCAGAAATAAGGGGTGGGCTAAATGGATGTGATGGTGCCCCATAGCTAATGTATTTTTTAAATGATGACTTGCAACTCCTTGGAATTTCCTTTATTTGCTGAGTAATTTGGGTCAAAAATATTAGGAGAAAACAAAATTTACCTAATATAGGGCATACTCTATGACCTAGTCAGTTCATTCCTAGACATTTATCCATGAGAACTGAAGTATATGTTCATACAAAGACACATATAAATATTAATAGCAGCTTTATTTATAATACCAAAATATAGGAAAAAACAAATGTTCATAGTTGAATAAACAACTTGTAGAATAGCTATAATATGAAATATAACTCAGCAATAAAAAATAAAAGACATCGCTACACTAACAGTATGGATTGATCACGATAGTTATGCTTTATTTAAAAAGCCAGCCAAAGACAGCACACACACTGTGAGTCCATTTATAAAAGTTATAGAAAATGCAAATTAATCTGTAGTGATATAAGCTAGACCAGTGATTCTCTATGGATGGGATGAGAAGGAGGAAGGGATTTCAAAGTGGCACAAGCAAAATTTTAGAGATGATGGATATGGTTATTATTTTAATTGTAGTGATGGTTTCATGAATGTATACATATGTCAAAACTAATTATAAATTTTAAATACATATAGTTTATCGTGTCTCAATTGCACCTCAATAAAAATGTAAAAAAATATGTATTCGGAAAAGACAAAATTTAACCTTTTTTCCTCAAAGTACCTTTTCCTAGACTGATCATCTAAGATGGATAGCAGATAGCTTGAGCAGCTAGCTCTCTGTAGACTTTACTTGTCATCCAGGAACAACTATATTATTTGACTTGTGGACAATTATGTTTGACACAACAAAACAGGAGTTTTTGAAAAGGGAATTCATATCTAACAAGCTCTCACCAAAATTTAAAGAATGTTGAGAGAGAAAGAATAAAAGAAAAAAAGAGAACATGAAATTTTCAAATTTCTTAAGAAATTCAGATTGGGTGGGTTCGCATATTAAAAAAATATTGTGAAGGCTTTTCATAAGAAATGAGAAAAGCAAAGGAAAATATTCGGTTTCTTTAAAGATCTTATCGCTTTTCCACCAAAAATATATCTATGCTACATATTATAGGTATTTTATTTTGAACTGTGTAAACTAGAGCACGTATTAACATAAACCCCTTTGGTGGATGTGCTTCCCTATTAAGCTCTATCTTGCTAAAACAGATAAGTGTCTGATTACAAAGTTCTTAAGGCACATAGTTCAGACTTCTAGGTGATATTCTCCCAAAATCTCTACCATAATCATTTGGTCTCTCTTGACTTGTCATTATCATATTTCAATCATTTGAGAAATAATTTTATTAACACAGACTATCTGCAAATTACTGTTCACTATCATTTGAAGAGTAGGCATCCAATTGCTCAATTGTCTTATCATTAAGGTAAGTGGTACATAAGGTGACCTTTTTAGGGTTTTTGCTTTATTTATTGTGGCAATAATATGCATAATATACACTTTATGTTTTTAGCTATTTTTTAAGTGTACAGCTTAGGATTTTTTAAAATATTATATCGCTTTGAAATTGTCTAGATTAGAAGTTGGCCAGCTACTTCTCACTAACCAAATTCTCACAATTAACTGTTTGTGAAACACTTTTATTGGAACACAGGCATACTCATTTGTTTATACATTTTCTATGGCTGCAGAGTCCAGTAGTTGCAACAGAGGCCATATGGCTTGGAAAGCCAAAAATATTTACTATCTGGCTCTTTACTAAAACAAACATATAAACAAAGAAACAAATGTGCATAACCTCTGTCCTGATAAATAATTTATTGTCACTTAAGAAAATTGAAAGTTTGCTATACTGATAGTCAACAGGCTCCCGAGCCAGGTCTACCAAGTGATTGTGACAACTGAAAAGTTCTATCGTGTTTCATTCTCAGTCTCTTCAAATTGCATATGTTGGCTTAAATAATATCTACGATCTCTTCCAAGCTGAACATGTGTTCACCAGAACATTTCATTCTTTGGTAGGTGTTGTTAGTACACCTGACCCTACTGATAGTGTCTTCATTCTTTGTTCCGCAGTTCTTCTGAGGATGGAAAAACATTCATAAATGAAAATTTCATAACAGAAATATTGAAAAATTATTTATTGAAGTTTACATTAACAATGAGCTAAATACATAATGCTAGATTTTCATTTATATAATTAGCTAAATTTAAAATAACAAATTGATCATAGCTACATTTTTATGCCTTCAGCAACTCAGTTCTTTACACAAATGCTGTTGTAGGTGAAAACAAAGGTTTGGCATGTCTAAGGATTAGAATTACTTCACGTTATCATCCTAGCTCTGGATCAGACTGAATCAAACAGGTTTGTATTTGATAAGCTAAAAGGAAAAATAAGCGAGTATTATAAAACATGATGAGAACTACAGGCCCTCTCAATCATACTTAGAGTAAGGCGCTAGATAAGAAAGGCACGTCATTACTATTTGAAGCAGATACATTTCTAAAAATATAAAAGAAACAAAAACTAGAAATTATGCGATTTTAATTTTATTTGCACGTTTTATGCAAAGGAGAATATTTAAACTGCAAACAGAATGTGTATAGGGAAGATGTCCTGCAATAAATGGGACAATGGAAAGAAAGCCCCTGGTATTTTAATTGAACCCAGGTCTCCAGTTACTGACACTCCACAACACTGAGGTAACTTCCAGGTGGAACCATTGAAACACTGTTGATCATGGTGATTTCTCACGTATCATGGAAAACAGAAAATGACAGAGATAGGAGAAATTTAAATGTTCCGGTATATGAAGGAGACAAAGAAAATCTTAGAAAACATAGACCATAGAACTAGTTTCCCACTGGCAAAAGTGTTCCACAAACAAACGGAATTCTGTGTTTGTATTCTATATTTCTGTGTGCATTTGGGAAAGGCTAAAGGAAACCATAATCTCTAAGTTTGTCAAAAATACTTCATGGCCCAAAACCTCATATTCTACTTTAGTGTAATTATCAGAACAGGAGTACAAGAGACAATTGTTGCTTATATTCAGAAAGATAGAGAAATATCTTAGCAGCAAGACAATGCTTAACAAAAAGGCCTATATAAACATACACAGACATCTCTAATGCCCACAGCTACAGCCTGAATATTCTAACAACAAACATGAAAACACATATTGTAAAGCTGAGTTGCCTACTGCTAACCAGATTTTTTTAAAACACTGCTCTTCAGCATATTAGTGAATACATTTACATCTTTTTGAGTAATACAAAAATATTATTCGATTGCTAATACATTAAAATTTCTTTTAAAATAATTTATTGACATTGAAACTATATTGACTCTATTGACTGAAACATGAAAGTCATGTATAACAAATATGAGACTTTTAAAAGTATGAAAGGACTTATAAGATAACTAAAACCATGTTATTTTACCAATAAAGAAAGGTTTTATAGGATAAAGAAAATTCTAGATTTTACAGATACCTGGTCGACTAGAACCCTTCTCTATGTCTAATTTCAATTTAATCCTCATAATAAATTGGCTAGTTGATTATCAGTCTAAACTATAGAACATGTTTAGGTAAAATAATCAAATAAATTTTACATTCATTATTTTCTATGCTTTACACATTAAAAAAAATCATATACACATGGAAAATATAGTAAAAGCAATAATCTTCTTTCACCTATGTATTTACTTCACCCTATCGTATTATGTGATTGGGGATGCATATTCATGTTCTAATTAGTCATCAGCCCTAAGTCTCATCATTAATGGTAACTAAAGCTGGGCATATTATAAGCAGAAAAAAATGCCTAGAAAATTCTAGGAAAGAGACGTGACATGAAATAATTTATTTTTTAAGTTAAACTGCAATCAGTCACTAGACAGAGGCTTATTCATTCACTGCTGGAACCTAAAGCTAAGCATAAAAGTCTTTGAGATTTTTACTTATGTTTTTTTTAAGTCTATTAAATACTGCAGTAAAATTAGAGAAACTGAAGTTAGAAAGTAATTAACACTGTGTTTTCTCTTTAATTGAAAAGGAAAATGCAGTTCTGGTTCAGCAACTGTAGCTTAGAATTTCTTTTAATTCCTCCCCTACCCCTTTCTTTTCAGCAAGTCGCTCCATTTCGCTGGTGGAGATAGCTAGTAATGCAAGGTTGAGTTAACAAACAAAAAAGGCATTAATAAAAATCACTGCATCCCCATTCCTGATATCAGAATTTTATTTTCTTTATTCAAATCAGAAAAAAAAGGTTTTTACCTTTTCCAGAAATAGAGTTATTATAATCTGTCTTTGTATATATTTTTAGGATTACCTAGATATTTTCTCCCTTTTCATTAAATTCACAGTAAGTTTTCCTTTTGTTTTATGATTAGTTATTTCATTACCTGAAAGTTTTATCTTAATATTTTTTAAAAGGAGGAATCTTAAACATTTCTTTTTTCGCTCAGTGTTTTGAAGAGACAGTTTTTTTTATTTTTTAATTTTTTTATCAATCAACCTCTTATCCTTCCTTCTCCACCAAAGGGGTAAAAAAATCGGGAGAAGGGATGCATGAAGGTCATCGCTGAAGAGTTATAAACCATTGTGAATAATGTCAGAACTATAATTTAATTAGTGCCCCATCTGTCACTTTCTGTTTGACGAGCACTAAATGTCCAATTATCATTTAATATCTGCTCTAATCAGTTCTGGCGAATTTTTCAAGCACACAAGAGATGACGTTAATAGATGAAAGTGAGGCCACTCTTTCACGTTATCATAAAGGAATCTTGAACAGCACTGACTTACAATTGGGAAGGTAAGAATTTATTCCAATTAGTGGTAATATGTGATATCAATATTGTATGATATATAAAAAAGAATTCTCTTTGTTCTTATAAGAAGCTAATGAAGTAGCCCAACCTATGATTCTTCAGAAATTATTTTAGGGACTCTAAAATAAAAAATTAAAATACCATCTATGTAATCAACCATTTTGATGCAATGTCTGAAAACCATCTACTTCTGGGTTAGTCATCTATCTCTTAGAAACTTTTTTCCACAAAGTCACTATTAGGGTGTGTTGGATCAGGAGGGAGTTTTGTAAGCTAGCATATGCTAACTTCGTTTGAGACACTGTCTTTTGTAAAACAGAAACACAATTCATTAAGGGACTCTCCACTTAAAAGTAATAATACTTCAAATTTTAGCTTATTTTTATGACAGTAAAATGAATACAGCTCTTACAAATTTGTTTCCCATTGACAAAAAATTATATCAGCATACCATTCGTGGCTACTACTGATCATTTGGTTTAATTTAAAAAAGTGAAATTATAACCCAAAAGTTTTTAAGTGTTGTCAAATTATTAAAGACATATAATAATCCATGCACCATTCTTCTTCTATTATCATTATTAACATTTTCTTAATGGAATCTTCCTATCTTTGTTTTTACTTTTAAGAAGAGAAAATGAAGAGCTTTTATTATTGATTGAAAAAGTAAAACAATCAATAAATTTCACATTTTCCAGAGAATGATGACAGCAGAAGAGGTTATTTTAGATATGGAAAAAAAAAAAAAAAAAAAGGAAAATGAGGCCAAAAGAGTTACTTAATTTGCTTACCACTGGAACAAAGATTTACAATTACTTATTTCTAAAATATTATATATTAACTATAAATATCTCTTTAATCAAAACAATATGAGGGCCAGATCTCCAGGAAAAATAAAAGTGGAATCTATTCAATCAAAACAAGAAAAAGTATTAAATATTTATTTTATTTTTGAAGTGCTACATGTTGTAACCAGAGAAGACTTAGGTTAATTTAATTTGGATTCAAAATAGTAAAATTTTGAGTTTGAATTATAGGGATTATGGTCCAGTTGAGTTGCTTCTATTTAAAAAAAGAGTTTTAGATCATACAGGTTATCCGTACATGGTTATGAATTAAATATCTGATAAATATTTGACACATTCTAACACATGTTCTAATTATTCACTGTAGTTTTTTTAAGCCTAATCTTCTTAATCCTCTCTTCTTGCCCAAAATGTAAAAGTTTTAATGTAACCAAATATCTATATACCTAAACGAGTAATAATAAAAGCAAATTCTGAAACCTTATATGTCCCATTATAAAAGTTTATAGTCACATGAGTTTCTTCCTATTGATTCAAAATTGAATTATTAATTTTTCCTAGTACAAGTTTTCACTAGTGGTCAGTGAAGACTTTCCATGATTGACTTTCTCCTTTAGAAAGTACATTTCACAGAAAATGTGGGGCCCAATTTCAATTTTCTTCCTAAATGAAGTGACATGTCTTTACAACAAGTGATCCTTCCCACAAAATTTTTCTCTTGAAACTGGACTCTATATGCCTTCTGGTAGTTGCTAATAAGAAAAAGAAAAGTTGTTCAAAGGTCCTCTCCATGATTATAATTAGAGATTTAAAATAAAGCCCCCTGCCTTACCCTGTATGTTTAAAGTATATTTCTAGTAGGAAAAAAAAAGTCATTTAACAGGTTTATATTCCTATAAGATTAAAGCTGAGACTGGACTGACTGATTATGGCTTGTTTCAGAAAAATGTTGTCAGGTGTTGTGCTTTGGTTTGACTCCTAATTATTCTGTACACCTCAAAATACAATTTGGCTCAAAGTATTTAGAAAATAGAATCTTGTGTCCTGTGACTTCAACAGAAGAAGGAGAAAGGGGTTGTACTACTACTGTATATGAGGATGACTTCTCATTTTGCACATCCCTTTGTGTTTTTGTTGATTTATAACTTGTGAAAACCTGCTGAGCTTATAAGCCAGAACTCTGTCAGAATTTAAAAGCAGTAGGGAGATCCTAAGTCACAACTTAAGGAAATTCTGTTGGGGAAAAAAAAGTAAAATCAAACAGCAAATTTAAACCCCAAACATATGAGCCCTTTTCTGAGATGGAATATTATTGATCGAAAATACTCTCTTTACAAAGCATGCTTCAGAGAATAGCCTCAATTTAAAAGAACAGTGTAAGACTCTATAAAAATAATGTTTTTAGACTCTAACCCCTATTATTAATGAAATATGTTTTAAGTGTTTGAACCCAAAGGGCTCATTAGTCAACTCATCAGTGTTGGTTTATCTCCTTTAACTAAGAAGTTATACTGAATATTTATCCAAATATCTTGAGGAACTAGTGGAGGACACTTTTCTAAATAGAATAAAAATACATTGGTTTCATCATGGTTTGGAAGTCAGTCTGGACACTTCTGGTGTGATGCCCAAGGAAGCATCATCTTTATAAGTAAAGAACAGCTGTCAGAGACTTAAAGACCTAAGGATAGAAACCTCTGATTCCTCTACTAGTTTACTTTTTAGCTTTTATATTTAACACCTCAGTATTAATTTTCTGTCCATCCTTGATTTAGGATACTCATTCAAGACTATATGTGTTAGTTATAGGGAACTAGACATAGTATCTAGAGTATATTGGAGAGCTGCTAACTCTTAGAAAGGGAACATGTGGTTTTTGCTGTCTCTGATCTTGGTGGTTCCAGCGACTGGTGACATCCTGGATGGTACTGTGAGGAACTAGAATCTTTAGAAGAGCCAGAGCCCTTTAGTCAATAACCTTTCATTTTTCTCACTCTGAAAAGTGAGAAATCACTTCACAACCAGAGAGCATTTATTCTGAGTCTCTCTAGGCTATTGCATACTAATATTAATTAAACATATATTTAAATCAGACAATCAAATAACACAGTAGATGAAGTATCAGAAGAGGGCATTTCACAATTTTCTAAAGTTCTATGAACTTTAATTAAGACCTCTGAAAAATCTATATCATTCTGGAAGTTTACTTGTTTTATTTAATGACTTGAACTTCCTCTCGCAGAAGGCAAGTCCCTAGGGGTAACAGAAGGGGTGGCCACCCATCTGAAACACTCATCTTTTACTAATCTCCAGTCAAGTGCTAGCTTTCTACCTCTCAAATAAAAGAAATTTTAAACTTAATGGAAAGAGTGTCATTATCCTTATAGGACAGAAAATATTCTCGATTCTTACATCTCAGGATAAACATTAATTTTATATATCCAGATTATGATTGTTTCCTACTATGACCCAATATAACCAAAAAAGTCATCAAGACAGAACTGATGGATATCCAGCTAATGTTTACCAAGTAAACATATTTCATTGTAACATAGATATTGTTGTGGATTTTGTTGGTTATAATTTTTATCTTACTTTGGGTTAGAGTGAACTCTTTAAAGCCCATAGGTATTCTATTTAATTTTCACTTCTTTAAATGTAACAATGTCTCAGAAGCCTGAAAGAAGTAACAAAACTCCAGAAGAGTCTCATTTTACCATCTCCAAAAGGTATCCTGAAAGACTGAATAAATCAGGCTCCCTGTTTAAAATCTAGAGCCCTCACTTTGGATTTGCAAACATTAAGCTCTCACAACCCTGGGCCTCACTGATTGAGTGCCAGCACTTATTTCCACGTTCTCTGGAAAGGGCAAACATTGAACAATTTATAGGAGCAAGTACAGTAAATAATATCACCTTATTAAAATTCAAGCTGTTGCTTTAAACCAGATGGGTTAGCAAAGATTTCTACATGGCTCAAGAAAGAAAATAGCATATTTGCATTAAGAAAAAGACGCAGAGTTTGAACAACGTTCTGTAAAACAAAAATATAGATGATAATCATGAAAATTTACCTTAAAGAAACACAACCTCATTTATTTTAATATAAATGTAGACTTTTTAATTTAATATAACTTTATCAGACTGAAAAACTATTTCTCTTTGTAGATACCTGACAAGCTCAGGGGAGCCCAGTATGGTGGGCCCTACAAACTCAGAGACCAAAAGTAACCACATAGGATGGATGATCTGAACATAAAAATTCCTAACTAAAAAGTGAGTCATGGAGGGTAGTCACATCCTAGGCCTGTAGTTTCCTTGACAAAAGTCAATCTTTATCTTAAGTGATGTATTGTCTTTTTCACCTAAAATCACATACCTTTGAAATGTCAGAGAATCTCCTTTCCAGACCCTACAAGGAACCACTACCTGCACTAAAGGAGACCGTAGAACCTTTCATTATCATCTTGTTCCCCACATACCATCTCTATGTGCTGAAAATGTTAATATTAACTATTCTGTGTCCTTCAATGTAAAAAAGAAGTATGTACCTCTCCGTTTTACTTTTTAACCCAATCCCAGAAATTTCCCACTCTGCTTTCCCCTGCCCCATTAACTTACCACCAATGGATTTTATGTAACCCTCCTTACGTCTCCTTTTATTCCAATGTATAAAATAAACTACAAAGCTGCCATTCTCCAGAGCATTTTCTCAATTCGTTGAGATTTTGCTTCCAGACAATTAATTGTCAGTTTGGCTCAAATAAAACTCATAAAAATTCTTCACAGGTGTGAACAGTTCTTATCTTAACATCTTGCAAGAAATAGAACACAATTAAAAACACAAAAGGCTTCTTCAATGTTAATTTCAATTGTTAAAGGAAAAAAAATAACTTTTATGGCTAAAAGCTTTTCTAAAATAGTTTATTGATCCCAACGCTAGTTAGAAAAGGACCAGGTCCTGGAAATGAAGTCTAAACTACCAGGAGTAGCTCTAGGTGAAGGCAACTGTCCAGTATCCTGAAGCTGATGGGCTCTTTTATACATTATATTTTGGGGAAGAAAGATGTATGTTGTTTTTAAAGAGTTTACATTGGCTACAGATAAAAGGGGCAGGAAAAGATAAAGTGGAGGCAGTTCAGGAAGAGGTGTACAGTCTGTAAGTAAGAAATACCAATTTTTCATGCATAAGCAAGATGCAGTGGCATCTGGAGGTTTGCTACTTCTTTTTAGATAGCCCCCTGCAGGTTGATTCAAAGTTCCAACATACGTTCCAGGATTGTGAGAGCAGTTTTTTTGTTATTTGAATCACAGCTATTAACTTGTCAGATACTCCTGTATCTTTCACACTCGGGCCAGATGTAACTTAATTTAGGACATTTCATAATTTTTCTCTTGTCACAATGATTAATTCATTCCAATGTTAAATGAATTTGATATTTGAGGGTAAAAAAATAAACCAAGTGGGTAATAAATGTTGTGCTTTATTAAAGTATATAAATCTTAATGTAACCAAAGAAATATGAGAACTGTTTTTATTTAGCATGCTCATCAATAACTACTTTATACTCAATAATGACATGCACATTTTGTGGGAAAATACAAAGAAGAAACTGGCGATTTTTGGAAATAAAGATAAGAATAACTGAAATACAGGATTTCCTCTCAGATTTTTAGTAAGAAATCTATGTTGGTTACTTTTATGTTGTTAATATAAAAAAGAAAGTAGTATGGGAATTGTAACAAACTCTTACTATTATATTTAAATTTTAAAAGTTTTTATGGGTTTTAGAAACAAGATCCACTCTAACTCTCTTTCCATAGGATGACTTTAAACATATAATGCACAAAGGTAATTTTAAAACAGACTTTAATAAGGTGATTTTAAACATATGAAGACATAGGTAGACAGATAGAAATCAACATTTTAGCTGAGCTTAGAATACTCTCAATTAACATATTTGGGTATTAAATAGCAAATGAATCAGGGTTGTGATAAGGTAGGTATGATTGTAACAGCTGAATGGAATGACTAATTTTTGTCTCTTCAAGTACACTTCCATTGTAAATGATACAGAACTGATACTAAATAATTTTAAGTAATAATGGCTTATTGATTTATTAATGATTGTCGGACATATTGAGCCAGACACTACTATGGACTTTTGGAATTCAGCAGTAAATGAAAACAAGTCCTTCCTTCATGAAGTTTATAGTCAAGTCCCCACTAGCAATTGCTATTTGCCCTTTTTAAATAAAAAGAATTTTTACTCATTTTTATTTTTAAACTGAGCCCACCAGAAAAAAAAAAATATATGACATGAGCAGAAAGATTTATTTTAAGGCCAACATGATTGCTTTTTGAAAACTGATTTACTTTATGCAAATTAATTAGTTATTTTTCCCTTCCACAATAAAGAAAATGATTTATTGGTGGGGGGAGACTAGAATTACTTGCATAAAATTCTTTGTTTCTTCGTTTCATTTTGCCATAAGGGCAAATGATTTTACATCAAAGAAGCAGAAGCCACACAAACAACTCAAACATAACATGAATAGGTAAATGAAAATGTACCCAAACCTCAAGTGTGAATTACAAAGAATATGGTACATTTCATGTTTTGGGTTCCCAATATGGAGGATTATTTCACTCTTTCAAAAACAGCAGGAGGTCTTTCAAATGAATGAAAAAAGACACCCATAATCAACCTACCTATAAATAACAGCTGTCAGTCTCAAACATCTTAGGGAAAAATGGCAATAAAGGTATAACACATACATATTAAGGAAACTATTTTTGGTTTGGGAACCTGTAATTTTTGTGTAACAGTTAGAGTGTGCATCTGCTCTTTTATTTCCAATGAGGAGAAAACATGATTACTACCTGAAACCATTTTAGTATATTTTAAAGCAAATACACTTTTATCCAACAAGAATTCACTAGACTAGGCATAAAATAAAAATCAAAAAAGATACATGGGAATTTACAAACTGAACACTGTAGCAAGTTTTCCACTTTTCTACATTAACAAAAGAGCCACCTGTTTGTGTAGCTTTAGGCCTACTGTTGGTCTGTGACTCATTATCACTGTTCAGGAGTAAGTGCTACCACCAAGAAAAAGACTTCAAAGTTGGCCTTTGTGTGTGTGTGTGGGGGGGGGGGGGTGGGGCGGGGAGCGGGGGAGAGGGGAGAAGGAGATACACACACACACACACACACACACACACACACACACACACACACACACGAACCTGAGGACCTGATTTTCTGTATGATTTTGATTGAACACGTAGCCCCGGCCCTCTATTCAGTCTCTTCACAGCATGCCCCATAAGCCTCTGCCCTTTTTCTTACTAATCGTTAACCCCCTGAGGCGGCCAGAAACCATGGCCAGGCCCTGACTAATGGTCACAAGGTATGGGTTTCCTTAAGGTAAAGATAACACCACGCTTTAAGTCCCGTTTCAGCTCCTGAGCCCTAAAGCAGAATGACCCCTGGTCACATTCCTGCAACCAGACTAAGGGGCACAGAAGCCAACCCCCCAGACCTGAAATCATGATTTACCACCTTTACCTCACTCCTGACCAATCAGTTTCACCCACAACCCCAAACCAATTACTCATGATGACTTAGGACTTTTGCTCCATAAAGCTTCTTATCTGGAAGCCACCTAGGAGTTGAGTGTTTGGAGCACAGGCACCAACCCTAAAAAACTAATTCTTTTCTACTCTGTAAAATCGTGTTCCTACATTTTTTTTTTTTTTTGGCTTGTACAGGCAGGCAGATAAATTCTTGTCAACTCCATAACATATATATTCTTATCTCCTTTTTCTTATCTTTTTCAGCCTCTGTTTCCTCTGCATTATACTGCTATGACATCACCACACAGTACTCACACCTCCATTCCCTCTTGTACATCCCCACCTCTCAACTCCTTTAATTCCACACATCAAAAAAACACCTCGCTGATCTTTCATTATCTCTGATCCTTTAAAATGACATGAGATGCCATGATCTTATGCATTTTGGAGGGAGTGTCCTACAGAACTTTAGAACAGGCTATGAATTATGTTCACTATCAGGAATCTGCACAATGCATCTCATTTTCCCTCAATTAGTGCATTATCAGTAGAGGTAATGCTTTAATTTTCAAATGGTCTACAAATCCTTAGAAATTAAATTGAGCTCTCCAATGCTATTTGGAAATTCCACATAAACATTTGTCCTCCATTCTTGGTTGTGGATTGGCAGAAACTAACAAAGAGGAGAATATTGAAAGAAAGAAAGAAAATGATTCAAACTTGTGCCTTGAACAACTGTAATAAGAAGTTTTAGCTTCCCTGTTTCCAGTTTATTTTGAGTTTTGTTTTTATTCTTAACTCATATAATAAAAACGTATTTGCTCATACGGAAGGCTCTGTCTGCTGAAAATAATTTCAGGAAAAAATAGTATAACTGTCCTGATGTCCATTCCTTCTCTCACCAACACCTTTTAATTAAATATATATATTCAGGTACATAAAATTTTAAGAGTAAAATTTGCATTTCAACACAATACCTTAAATTGGTCGTAATATAGAGTCAATGAAAAAAATTAAATCATCCAATATGTTATAAGAGGAAATTTCCCATTGGTGGAGGTGATAATAAAAACAAAAAAATAATTAGAATTAATTGAATCATTGAGCAACAAAAGCAGAGACAGGATTATCTGAACAAAATACAAAAGAATAGCAACATAAATGTAAATATGTTCTCATAGGAGGAGGCTTTGCCATCTAGAAACACAAGACCCAGTCAAAAGCATGAAAACTCATAATTTTTGTAAGAGGGAAAGGAGACATTGTTTGATAGTCAAATGAATTGTGAAGAAGGTCACCAAAATAACCTAAATATCTTTGAAGATTGCCTTAATATTATTGTTAAAGTGACTCAGAGTAAGTATATAGCACTAAGAGATAATATCTAGACAACCCCAAGACTGCATTTCCTCAGATTATTCATACTCACTGTTATCCTATCATATCACTGTGTATGTTTCCATGGGACAAAATGATACCGTGGGCTGGAAATTTTTAACACTCATTTAATGTCACTACTTTGTAAAAATAAGATATAAAATGTTTCTCTCTCTCTCTCTCTCTCTCTCTCTCCTCTCTATTATATATATATATATATATATATATATCTAAAATCTATATAATGCTCTATATAAATGTTTTATATATATAAACTTTCTGGTAAATGTAAAAGGGAAAATATATGTGTTCTACATTTCATAAAGTAGTTTCATTACTTCTAATAAAAACACTGCTCAAAAAGATGGGGACCAACCTCCAAGTGTCAAGAAATGTGCCCACTAAGGACTAAAATGAGCACAGGTCCTCAGTGGTTTTCTGGACACTTTCTTGTATATCTTGCTGTGTACTATACTAAAATCAGAACTAGTAGTCAAAAAATTTGATTTATAAAGGTTTTTCATGATAAGGTGAATATTAAAAATTTTTGAGACAAAAAGAAAATGTGAAAATGTGTGAAAATGATAACCACACAGAAATGTGCATTATTTGATTATTTGCCAAAATCTTGATATATTAATTATATAAAATAAGGACAAATCAATACAGCATGATAAATAAATGACAGCTAACAATATTTAGCATTTGCTATTTTAGACATGTTAGATTAAATAGAATGTTCTTATATTTCAGTCAAAGGAGAAAATTTACATTATAGGAAGTAAAAATTTATAGCTAGACATAATTAAAAATGATTTCTCTAATAGAAATCTGAGTGAAATATGGAGTCACACAGCTGTGAGTAAAACTATAAAAGAGAAGGTTACGTAAATTAGCAGGAAGACAAAGTCAAAGGAAAAAGAGAATAAGTAGATGATAAAAGAAGACTTATTAATAGCAAATACTTATGTAGTTCTTACCATATGTCAGGCAGCATTATATGCTTGTTTGTGTATGTATGGTGTGTGTATGTTTATATATTCCCAATAGAAAACCTATTATTCTCATTTTGCAATAAGAAAATTGAAGTATAAATAGATTCACAACTACCTATCATTGGTGCAGAGCTGAGTTCAAACCCTGGAAGTTTGCTCCTGAGTATGTGATCTTGTGTGCTGTAATATACTGCTTCACGAGTAATGCTATTAAAGATGTATACAAGAGAATTTTGCAAACCAAAGAAACAGAAAATATGAAAAGACCAACTATAACTTTGGGATTAGTTATTGAAACAAGAAAAATGGTTAATATCTTGCCCATAAAGCACGTCTAAAGTTGCATCAGTGTCAAAGAAAGGACAGGCAATTCTGTCTTTTTCCTTTCAAATCCCATTTATGATTTCCAATGCTGTGAAAACTCAGAAATGGCTGTGATCTATAAATATTTAATATAAATGAAGTCATAAGTATAACTCAGACTAAATGCTAATTAAAAAATATAAAAAAGATTGGTAGTTACTTTCCCCCAAAACTTCCAGATGGTGCTTAATCAGTATCCGTGACTATATTTAAGAATAGCATAATTTAAATAAAATTCTAAAGCAATTTGTCATTTATAGCAAGCAGCATCAGTAAAGATTCAGTGACTTTATCACAGTCTTTTTTACTAGGTAATACTTCTATAATTATCCACTTTACCACCAGCTTTCTTGCTTCTGGTTTAAAAATTCTACAGTACTTTGTCTTTAAGGCCTTCAGAAAACTTAGGTAATATATAAACCACTCAGAGCTTTAAAAGAGCTAGATTATTTAACTGCAAACAATATAAGTGGAATCCAATCAACTTCTTAATATTCTACATATGTTAAATAATAATCCCAAAGACAGCAAGTCACCTCACAAAAAATTTCGAATGGAAGACACAGAAATTCATTTAATCAGTTAAAATAAACATCCAAGAACATTTATTAACTGATAACAATACTTACCTACTCACATTCGACATAATTTGGCAGAGATTAACCAAACATGATTGATTGATTGTTGGTTGTCCCTATTCAATTAGGTGTTAAGTATGTATGTATGTGTGTATAAATATGCATGTATAAATGTATTTCACAGGTTACTAAAGTTTTAATACCAATCTCCTCTCTAACTGAACTTATTTACTATAATGATACAAAATCAATTCACTAAAATTAATGACAACATGTGTACAAATTCCAACTAATGTTTACCCAATTTTTGGCTGAGTGCACATTGAATTTCAATGTGTTAGGCTTTATATACAATGCAATGTTATTTTTTTTAATTAATTAAGTAGAAATAAGAGTTGGGCTAAGTTTTCTGAGTCTTTTATCTTAATCATAACTAAAATCATAGAAATACTCATGAAAAAATAAGAGGTTATAAATTTATAAATCCCTTGATAGAGTACTTTGCATCATGGCTAAGGCAGTCAATGAAACTAAAAATGGTTTCTTAGATTAAATCAATAAAAACTGATAACAATCTAGTCAGATTAATCAAGAGAAAAACAAAGAAGAAACACATGACCAGTCCCAAGACTGAGGTAGTTGATATCAGTACTGATTCTATAGGTATTTACAAGATAATAATAAAAAAAAGTCTTTAAATTTGACAGCTTTGATAAAATAAAAATGTTCCTGAAACACACAAACTATGAAAGTTCACTCAAGAAGAAAGAAACATCATGAATAGTTCCTTATCTATTAAAGAAATTAAATTTGTAGTTAAAAACCTACCAACAAAGAATAGGTCTGGCCAGATGACTTTATGGTGAGTTCTACCAAAGCTTCAAGGAAGCAGTAATAAATAGTCTACATAATCTTTTCCAGAAAATTGAAAACCAAGGAATGTTCCTGAATTTATCCTATGAAACAGCAAAATTCTGATTCTAAAACCAAAGAGGTTACAAGAAAATAGAATATACCAACTAATATTTTTCGTTAACATAGATGTCAAATTCTATAAATAAATTAGCAAATTGAATTCAAAAATATATAAAAGGAATAATACATTCCCAGGGGAGTTTATCATAGGAATGCAAATTTGGGTTAAAATTCAAAATCAATCAATGTAATTAACCATGTTAAAAAACATATATGATCACCCCAATATACTGAGAAAGAAACTTTCATAGAATCCAACAACCATTCCTGAAAAAACTCTATTAAAAAAGGAAAATTTTTCAATCTAAAGGCATTTATGAAATCCTGCAGCTAACAACATATGTAATGGTAAGAAATTACATGTTTTATCCCTAAAATTAGGAGCAAGGCAAGGATATCTCCTTTTATCACATCTATTCAACATTGTGCTGGTCATTCTGGCCAGTGTAAACAGGCAGGAAAAGGAAATAAACAGCATTAAGTTTGTAAAGAAAGAAGTAAAATTGTCTTTGTTTGCAAATGATATGATTATCTATGTAGAATTTCTGTTAGAATCTATAAAAAGTTCCTAGAAGTATCATGTAATTTTAGTAATATTACAGGATCAACACAGTAAAATAAACTTAATTTCTATGTCACTAATGAATAATCAGAAATTAAAATTTAAAAACAGCATTTACAATAGCATTAAAAATATGAAATACAAAAAGATACATAAGTTCCACAAATCAAAAATTATAGGAAATGATATAAACTAAAGAAGGTCTAGTAAAAGGTAACACTATGTTAATGTGTTAACTTAAGATATTATTTTTCCTAAATTGATGTATATATTCAGTACAAACCTAAACCAAATTCCTGAAAGCTTTTTCTTTTTAGAAATTCATAAAAAAAATTTTAATTCCACATGTAATAAAAAGTCCTAGAATAGTGAAAACAATTCTTCAAAAAAACCGAACAATGTTGAGTTTATACTGAGTTCTGCACATAGAATGAAATCAAGATTATCACCCAATTTCAAGTCAATATAAAACTACAGTGTCAATAAAAAGGGTATGGCTTAAAGATAAACAATTAGATCAAAAGAGTTGAGTAGAGTGTCCAGTAAAAGACATATAAATTATTGGAGAACTGATTTTTTACAAAGATGCAAAGACAATTCAGTGGAAAGGAATAGTCTTTTCAATAAATGGTGTTAAAATAATTAGATATCTATAGGTTAAACAAGGAAGGAAGAAAAGGAAAGAAGAAAAGAAGGAAGGGAGGGAAGGAGGAGGGAGGAAGGAAGGAAAAGAGGGAGGGAGAGAAAAGAGCAAAGGAGAAAGGAAGGAGAAAAAACTCCATTGTTTGCACCACATAAACAAGTTATCTTACAAAGTCAAATGGTAGGGGTATGTGGATTCTACATTGGACAAGTAATAGGTAAATTTATATAATTTAAGCTTTGGCCAGATTTCAGCTTAACCTTAGTCAAGGACAAATGTCAGTGGTAAGCACCTCACCCTAACCACTCCCTGGAAAATAAAACAAAATTAATCAAAACAAAATAAAATTGTCCTTAGATATGCATTGCTCATTTATTTGCAATGTTCCCAACTCCTGAACATGATAAAAATATAGTATATAAAACTTTAAATATCAGGTAACTGCAACCATAAGCAAGAAAAAGTCAATTGAAAGACACCTTCAGATGATCCAGTTTTTGAAATTAGCACATAAGAACTAGATAATATAAAAATATTAAATATTTAATAAGTACAAAGATGATAGGTACAAGATGTGAAAAGGAAGCTATATAAAAGAACAAAATAGCAATTGTAGAACTAAAAAATATAATGTCTAAATTCAAAAATTTATTAGGTATGCTGAACAGAAGACTAGATACCGAATAAAAAAGGATAAGCAAACTTGTAGACTGATCTATAGAAATTAGACAAATTAAAGCATAGAAAAAAAAAAAATCTCTTTAAACTATGAATAATAGCAATATATTTGGGAATATATAGTTTCTATATAGTTTATATAGAAAAATAGGTGAAACACTGGCACAAAGATTGGGAAAGAGATAAATACAAGTAGAGTGTAGTGAGGTTCTTACATTTCATGTTAAGTGGTATAATATTCCAAAGTAGATTGTGATAAATAAATCAAACATAAGAGTAATCCTGGAATAACTAGTATGTTCAGTTAAGTTGTGATGCCAAGATTCAGAATTAAACTATACAATGTGCCAATCAGCCATTCCAGGTTCTTACTAAGCTGTGATTTCATCCCCAGTTGTATACAGTAAGTGCTCTCAAAATGTGTCGTCTCAATTCTAGACACATATAGAAGTTGTACTGGGTATTCCATGTGTGCATACCTATTAGAGCACCTATTACCACAGAAATACAGTACTATTTGATGAGTTTTGATATTTAATAACTCAATATTTGACAAGTTTCAAACACTAAGTATAATTAGATAAGTGGAAGAAATTTAAAAGAATTAAACAGTAGGTTCCTATAAAATTATACAATTTATCAATATAAATGAAAAAATTTTTAATGCCATTACACTGAGGACATGATTAAAATATTGTGCAAGTGTATAACTACTACTAAAATTATTGGAATTGCATTTATGTTATACAATTGGGAATAGAAAGAAATCTCTTTAAAATGTTTTTTGGAAAGATCTGTGTATGTGTCTGGGGAGGGTAGTTGGTGAACATGTCTGAAAAACAGAATTTAATAATGAGAAAGGGGAAGGTGTTCTAGATCTAGGGGAAAAAATAACAGTAATTATAATCACGGTGACTAGGATCACAAAGATGCTGATATGTTTTTAGTAAGTTACTAATTTTGCACCTCCAATATGTAGTGCTTTAATATATTTTTTGATGAAGCACCCCAGAAGTTACCTAATAATTACCTTAATCATTTTCCTGAAACTCAGAGAATTTACTTAAATAAATCATCCACATATAAACAACTGGTAAATGAATCTCTTTAAAAATGTAAGTCATTTTATTGGGTTTTAGGTAGGCTATTTTTTTTTCTTAACATTAGCTTCTGCTTTTCAAATCCATATTGAATGGTGGAAGAATTGGGCTGGCTTCAAGGATAAAGGTTATAATAGGGTGTTGACTGAGAAAAGTGGCCCACATAATAAAATTCCTAAGGAACTGGCAAGAGACAGTAGGATCTTCCCCCAGCTAAGAGACAATGTTTGATTTAAAGTAGGGAGAAAATTTCAAACTTATTTGAATATCCTTTGGAATTTTTGCTTCTGTCCTCTATAGTATCCATTTATTGAGTTATCCATTCAATAAAAATTGTACCAAAAAAAAATGCAAAAGTGCCCATCATACATAATCAAGATACTAGGTGCTAGAAATACAGACATAAACAAGACTGCTAAAGTCCCTATATTCATAAAAAATAATGATCTTGTTCTAGTATATATCACTTAAGATCCATTTTAATTTTAATATATTAGTTTTGCGCCATGGGCAGACTAATTACTATAAATGCCAATGAATTCAGAATCTAAAAAAATGGGGGAAAAAACAAAAAGAAAAAAAAAACCTCTGCTGTAAAAAAATTGTGAAAATATGTTATATTGAAAATAGTCTTTTGCAAATTTTAATTACATGTCTTTAATTTTTCATAATAGTTTGTTCAAGATAAATGAGAATTCATTTATTACCAATGTCCATGAATGAGACTGTCATCTGGCAAAATTAAACTCTTTTAAAGTGTACATTGTATATAGTAGACATTAATAAATATCGGTTATTATTGTTAATAAAGCAATTATACATATGTACTAGAATTTCAAAAACTGAAAGTAGTTTTGAAAGTGGTTCTGAGTTTTATCCATAATATCCTACATACCAATTTATAGAGGGCATTATTAAGATACATTACTTTTTGAAATTGATGCTGATATAAGTAATAATTTGTGACTTCAAATAAGGATCTGGCTCGGAAAAATATTATGGGATTATTTTGGTTATAATAGGCATGTTTATCTCTTATTGTAAGCCATGTTTTGAAATTGTCCTTTTGCCACATGTTAAGAGTCAGGCAAACTTTGGTCACCAAGTATATTTTGGACAATACGAAATTGAGATTTGTTAACTGAGTTAGGTTATCAATGTGTTATATAGCCAATTCAAATGCTTTGTTACCAAAAATTAACATGAAGGGCTGCATTATTCAAAACAGTCCCAGTTTAGCCATCAACACTGATTAAATTAATTGGGTAATTGCTAAATCACAACTTTATTTTGAGCTACAAACACACATTAGAGCTCCTCTGCTGCATATTTTAAAGAACTGAGAGCATTTCTAATCTAAGCGATACTCTAGAGCCAGAAAGACTTACTACTATCTTAGAGGGTGACCTACATGCTGGGAATAATGCAATTAATAAGAAACACTTGAGTTTGAAATGAAGATGTAAAATATTTTTCTATTTCTCTAGAATCCTTGAAATTTTTTTTTCTGAAATCTTATCCATACAAAACATTCAACAAATACACAATTTAGAAAGAAATGTAAGTCATTTTAATTAAAACAAGTGCATACTTTTGTTTGTTTTTCTCTTTTGAAAAATTCCAATACTGACAATAAACCTTAATATTCAGATTGTCTTATATGTGACATTTGCTTTCATAAACCATGCAGTTGTCAAGAGCTAATCCTGTAGAGAAACTAATCAAAGAAGGTGTTACACAGATGCAAAACATATGATTAAAGAGGGGAAGGCAAATCTCATGCAAAGAACTGAATATTATAATGAAATTGTCACTGAATGGAGATGCAAAGACTTCAAGTTCAGTTTAATTAGGACACTGAGTGGAATCCCCTAAGACCAACAAGAATTGAATAGCTAATAATCAGTTTATTCTTTACTGATTACCAGTTAATCATGTCCCAAACACAACCTTGGTCCCCTCTCTAATTATGAATGCATTTTCAGGCCTCTCCTTTAATCTCTACACTTTTTATGGGCACACAAATCTTAATCAGCTAACTGTAATAGTGCCTATAACCGTTAGTGAGCGCCTTGAAAGGCCTTCCTACTGTTTAGGAAGTAAATATTTGCATCCTTTTGTGCTGCAGTAGTAAACATTAGCTGATCTTATGAGGGAAAATAGGAGCATAGGAATCAAGTGCACATCAATCTAGGGCAGGTTCTTTCTAAATAAAAATCACTTTTTTATAAAGTACTTGTTCCTTATGGAAGTTTGGAACATGCATACACCACTCACACAATCACACACATAAGCAGAAAGCAAAAACTGCCCATGTTCTATCATAAAAAGAGAATTGCTGATCACATTTTCAACTCTATATATTTGGGAGAGAAATGTATGTGTCTCTTGTATGTGTTTATACATTTATAAATAACATTGCATTCCAGTATTAAAATTTAACAATACATGCATTTTCTAGGTATACTTCCTAAATATTTAATATTTAATACTTAAGAAATATATCTAGAGGAAATATAATTTCCTTTAAAGCTGTATAACATAATTTATTTAATAGTTATCAGTAATCATTTAATTTCTTTTTGACATTATAAATAACTGGTTGATAGCTTAGGATTTAAAAATCATTTTATATTTATGATTTTTTCTTACAAATATATTAAAAAGATTGAACTTAATACTTGTTAAATTTCCTTCCAAATGTCAAAGTTCAAAGAAGCACTTTAGCTTTCTGGGCTCAGATTCTTTATTGATTAGACCAGCTTTCTTCTATAGAATTCTATATTTCTTCTCCATTTAAAAAAATTATAATTCCGTATTTTTTTAAGCTCAGCTCTAGAGAATCCGAATTCCATAGCTGCTACCTCTTTTATGTATTTTAACCCTGATATTTTGCTTATCTTCATTCTGAAAATCACTTCCATATGAATACATATCTTCCATTGTTTAAGCTTTGGTGGTGTCCATGCAGCTATTTAATATTTGCAAAATAAATGTTAATATCTTTATTGATAGCGACAGCCATCATTTCTTTATTATGATTACCATTATTTATTTATTTGTTTGTTTATTTATTTTTTGTTATTTATTTCTATATGCTAGAAAATTTACAAGTACTTCCAAGAGGTAGGAAAAAAAATTATATTTTTCAGAAGGGGAAACCAAGGTTCAGAGCAGTTAAATAACTTATTTATACTGCCTATGATACAACAGAGTTATGTTTCAAACAGATTATTTAGTTCAAAGCTTACACTAAATTTATTGCAGGACATATCCTCTTAGCCAGATAGTTAACAGTAGAATGGTATAGGAGAATGGGAAGGCATGGGGAAGTGAAGTGGGGGTGGGGATGGGGTGGGGTAGGAGGCAGTATATAGACTGAAGCAGCACTCTGCAGATTCAAGTCAACCCACCTTTATTCAAGTTCTACTCTGCTATTTATCAGTAGTATAATATTAACTTATTGAATCCTTCTGGATATCAGTTTCTTTATCTATAAAATGAGGATTATGAGAAGTACCTCACAGAATTGTCATTAGATAATGGGTACAAATTGCTTTTTCTAATACTTGGCACATAGGACATCTTAAATATCTATCTATATCTATCTATCTATCTATCTATCTATCTATCTATCTATCTATCATCTATCTATCATCAATTCTGTTGTAATTTTCTGGTCATTACTATGTTGATTAAAGTATTTCCAAATACAAATTAGAAACCAAATAGGAATAGACAGAGTTTACTAGAAAAATAAGTTCAAATCTTATGCCAACTAATGCTAAATGCCAGAGAATACAAACCCAGAATGGGATGAAATAGAGAGAACATTTCATCTATAATTTCTGAACTAACATAGGATAATGAAGTTAAAGAAAGGTGTGAATTTTAAAAAAAAATCTATTTTGTTGACAAATGTAATTTGAATGAGTTAAAGGTTTGCTTTTTCCTTATTTACTATATTTAGAAAATCACTTTGATAATCTTTTAGAATTATTTTTTTCTCTTGATTCTTCCAAAAGGAAATGTCTAATGGTTATCAGATGAATAAGTATTTACAATCATTTTAGTTAAAAGATGTAGAAAGAAATACAATGAACACTGTGAAGCACCACCCAGTTCCCTCTGCAAAACTCAGATGCAATCATTCCATCTGCTTCCTGAAGTTGGGGTTCAATAACTCATACCTGAATCACACTCCTAAAGGTGCCCTTGGTCCAAGAAGCTGCCTTTTTCAGGGTTGTGTTTTTCCCCTGGGCATAGCCAGCATCAAATGATTGGCCAATTGGGGTAGGAAAGGGTTATATGCAAAGGCCTTATCCTTTTGCCTCATTTGGGACAACTTTGATGGCTATTTCAGCTCCAGAGTTTCCTATGCGTTTGGCTAAAGCCTATGCTGCAACTACATAGCTATTTACTTCCTTGTTTAATTCTGCTTACCTCACTTTTCAAAGTTGTTGTTCCCATTAGGAGGGAAATTTTTTCCTCTACCTTAATAGGTTCTTCTGCTAAGTCTAAGAATTAAATTGTCATGGCACAGATTAACGGGAAAAAATCAAATTTAATCACATACATATGAGGCTCCATAAGAATAAGGAGTCTCACAGGCAGTCAGGTAATTGGGACTTACATACCATTATGAACTAAAGAGAACGGGTGTGAGTGTATGACTTCGCATGAATTTGGAAAACGAATATTTGGTAAAAAAATTTTTGCCATGCTCTGCAGAGACAAAGGGGCACAGAAAAGACTTTGGTCCCCCAGCCCTGTTGAGTTCCCCCTAGCACATATTCTTTGTAGATATCTCTGGTTGATGGTGCTCTTCCTGGACCAGGCCCTTTAGCTAAGGTCTTTTAGGCTGTTCAGGGGGAGGTAAAAGTCCCTTCTTAAATCTTTTGTTTCTCAGAATTAATCAGCCTAAAATAATCCTCATGCTAAACAGACATATTTTGTGGTGGCAAAATCTTGCTCCCTTACACTCCCAAGAACACTTTCCAATAAAATTCTTGCATGCAAATCTCAGAGACTGTTACCTGAAAATCTAACCTATGGCAGGTAATTTGCAAATTATAATTTTCATTTTTCATAATCTCATACTTTTATTTAAGATGAAGTTACTTGTATATCCAAGCATATTTAAGATACATTATCTCTATGAGATTTTAAGGGCAAAACAAATGAAAAAATCTGGAGGCTTAATTCTCACTGTGAAAGAGGGAAAACTTCATCTTCTTCCTTTTCTTATAGTGTTTAATTTAGAAAATTCATAATTGTAAGTCCTTTCTCTGTCTCTTTGAAATATATATAAATTTTTTAAAGGTAAGTTAGCCTGTTGTCTGATTTAAGACTCAGGAATATTTTCCTCAAAGACCTGGGAGTCATTTCTTTGAAACATTATCATTGAGGGAGATAGCATCCCTATTTTCTAGTGTCTCTGGGATGGTAGAAATCTGATTTCAGTGAGTCCCTTGCTGCAAGTTGTAAAACTACCTTTGGTCATAAAGATTTGAAAAGTTTATTTTTCCTTTGGATGAAGCTGATTGTCTAACACAGAAGTTTACCCTATTACCATTATTTTGAATTGTTGAATTTAGGATGAACTACAAGCTTTCAATCCTTCTTTGAGGACCAGTTATAGTTTATCTTGGGAATATGTATATAATGAACTATTGGCTTGGCTATACAAAAAAGTGAGATTTCTTTCTGTCTTTGCAATCTTTTTACCAAATTGCTTGTGACGTGCATCACATTCTGATTTAATGCTTATTCAATAATAAAATAAATTGGAGAGATTTTCTAGGTTGAGAAAAATCTGTCTTAAATTATATTTCCCCAACAATATTACGTGATCTTTATGGAAAAGGGCAGCATAATAGTGTCTGCTGCTATGTCTGAAGGAGAAAAGTGGCCACCTGAAGTCCTTTAGATATTATAGACATAGACTGTCCTGAGGCTGGTGGCCTACCTACCATAGTGCTGTTTTCCTTCCCACCCAGCCTCAAATTTCCAAAACTAGTCAACGTTCAATTTATGTCTTAGGCTGTCATACTCTAGAAAGTGCCCTCAGCTTAAGGAAGCTGCCTGCCCCAAGGTTCTGTCCTCTCCTTAAGCACAGCCTGTATCATATGATTGGTCCATGGGGATGGGACAGGATTATATGGAAAGGAGTGCTGTAGCCAGAAGTCCCCACCAGTTGAAATACTTATAAGACACAAGGAAGGTGGAAAGGCCTTCAAGTCATCTCATGATGACAGGTTTGGTTATGTAAAACTTTAAATACTGATTAAGATTTGTCCTTTCATGGCCATGGCAAACAGCACTAAGTAATTACAGTTTTCTTCCTTATTAAGCTGAGATGTGGCCTCGGAAACATTCTTAATATAGGATCACAGGTGCCCACTACCAATAAATCAACTTTGGCTCTTGAGATAAAACCTGTGTTCCACCCATGATTTATGGGATTTGTCCGCTGACACCAGAGAAAGTATATGAAGTCTAGAATTCTCTGCTAATTTATGGCAGCAACAGAAATAATGAAAGTGCAGTTAGACTGCTTGAATGAATCACAGAATATTAGAGCTGAAAGCAATGTGCTTGGGCCTATACGAAGTGAAATCTGAAATCTGTGTTCATCTCTTTTCAGTTTCGCATTCAATGATATCAACTATTTACACCATGGGAATAAACACAAATTACAAGCAAAGGTTGTTTTATTATTTGTTGTTGTTTTCTTGCTTGTTTGTTTTCCAGAGAATCCATTTTAAACATTTACCATCACATCAGTAACTAAATCTACTTGAGAGTGAGAAACTCTGAACGAATGAGTGCTAAGACAAGGAAGACTGTTTCGGGTGACTAGATTTTATAAATTTAGTACAGTACAGCCAGGATAAAAGCAGGTTTTCTTTTTGTTGTATATCATTTTTCCATATCAGTCTTTTTAAAGTGTGTATGAGCCTTCTAATATTATTTTAATTATTAATAATGAAAATTGGAACAATCGTTAAAAATGCAAGTTATAATAATTATTAATATTTTAATTACAAATTCTAACCTCTATTAGGTTTGTTTTGTTCAGTGAACTGGGTACTTTCACATGGGTTATATCTCGGATCACTTCATCAAACGTTCTTAAGGAGATCTTTTAAACCCCATTTACAATGGAGAGAAAACAAACTCCTCAATAAGGAAAAGACCTGTCTAAAGTCATGTAGCAAAACAAGTTAGTAGAGGCTGTGGTTCCAACCCACCCTTGTTTCATGTCAATTACATTTTCTTCAACACCAGGCTGTTCTCAATTTTTACTTCCTTAGATTACAAAAACATAAAAGGGCATGGCATTACTGGAAGAATCTCCTGAAACAGTGAGTCAAAGTACTTAAAAAAAAAAAAAAAAAGGAAAAAAGAAAACCCATATAAAGAATATATTAGCCATATTTAGTCTGTGTCTTTGATTTTAAAGTTTCTTTTGAATTAAACTTTTCATATATTTAACAAAATAAGATATAGTTTTTATAGTGTTTTTAACTTCTAAATAAAAAAAAGGAATGTATAGGAAATACTAAGCAAAGTAAATAATCAATATCTAATAATATTGTGCTCTTATTATATGCATGGATACTGCACTAAGTTTTTAAAAATATACCTTTAACCTACATTTATTGAGCTCCCATCTTGAGTCAGCCATTGCTCTAGGTGCTTTGCTAAGAGTGACTAAAATGAGTAAATGAATGAATGAATAAATGAATGAATAATATTCTAATGAAGCAAATATTTTGGGGTGTTTTTGTTGTTATACTAGCAAAGGAACACTGGAACACTGATGCTGAAGCTTAGAGTTTAAATGAGTTGCCCAGGCTCATACTGTTAGGTATTTGCAGATCTAGAGCTGACAGCAAGGTTTCTTCACTGATTACAATGTTCTGCTCTTGACAGGATTAAAAGAAGAGGAACTATCCAACATTTTTACACTATAACACTGTTAAACTACATAGTCTCCAGAAAACACATACTTCAGTTCTTCTGGCCACATTTAGGAAAATACTGATAAAATGTACATTTCTTATAATAGTAGAGAAAGTATTCTCAATAAAGTATGAAAAAGCAGTTACAATCACCAATTTTTTTAAAGACAATGTTTTTAGAGAAGTTCACATTTATGGCAAAAAGAAGAGGCAGGTACAGAGATTTCCCACATCCCTCCGTCCCTACATGCACGTAGCTTCCCACACTAAGAACATTCCCCACCAGAATAGTGCATTTGTTGTAACTGATGGATTTACGTTGACACAGCATGATCCCTCCAAGTCCGTGGTTTATCTTAGGGTTTACTGCTACTGTCGTACATTCTGTGATTATGGACAAATGTGTAATGGCATGTTTTCAACATTATAGTATCATACAGAGTAGTTTCACTACTAAAAATCCTCCATGCTCTCCCTTCCTTCTCCCTGGCCTCTGGTAGTCCCTGATTTTTTTTTTTTTTGTTAAGTCACTGATCTTTTAATCTTAGTATTCATAGCTTTACCTTTCAACAATATCAGAGAGTCGAATCATGCAGGATGTAGCCTTTTTAGATGACTTCTTTCACAACAATACACATTTAGGTTTTCTCATGCTTTTCCTGCTTTGCCAGCCTCTTTTTAGTGATGAGTAATATTCCACTGTCCAGATATACCAATTTATTTATCTGTTCATCTACTAAAGGTTATCTTGGTCGCTGCAAAGTTTTGGCAATTATGAAAAAAGGTTGTAATAAACACTATGTGTAGGTTTCTGTGTATACATACATTTTTACATTCTTTGGGTGACTACCAAAGGGCACAATCCTGGATTGTATGCTAAGAGTATATTTAGTTTTATAAGAAATTGTCAAAATGACCCCAGTGTGGCTGTATCATTTTTCATTCCCCCTGGTACGGAATAACAGTTCCTAATGCTTCACATCCTCACCAGCATTTGGTGTCCTTGTTCTGGATTTTGGCCATTCTAATAGGTGTATAGGAATACATCACTGTTGTTTTAGTTTGCCTTTCTCTGATGACATATGATGTGGAGTATCTTTTCATATGCTTATTTTCTATCTGCATATCTTCTTTGACAAGGTGTCTGTCAAGGTCTGTGGCCCATTTTTCAATCGGGTGTATCTGTGTTCTAATAAAATTTTTTTTAAAACAAGTGACAGGTCACAGTTTGTTGACCCTTGCCCTAGAGGATACACCATAGAAAATTTGAGACCTATATGATCACATACAATAATAATATGACAATATTTCTTGAAACTTTAGTTAATTCAGTAGAAAATCTTAATAGAAAACAAAATTATCTAAGGCATTAAATTGTTCCCTCTATAGACTGATTTAAGGAATTGGTTTAATATACATTCATCATTTTTAGAAATAATATTCCTCTATAGAACATGCAATTTGTTAAAATAATAGAATGAAAGTGGCAATGTAAGATTTTCCAGAGATTGTTTCTCCCAAAAGAAGCTGAGAGCTTTCACACATTTATTGAAAGTACATGATTACCTTCTGTGTGTCTCCATCATTTACAGTGCTCTTTCCCTTTAAATTATATAATTATTGGGTTAATTATAGAGGGAACATTAATATAATTCCACCTGTGGCTTTTACCCTGTATTATTCATTCTACTAACAAATAGAATAACTTCTTCCATTCACCTTTCTCTGAAAAGAGAAGAGTAGCCAGTCTGAGTTTTATCAATACAACCGACCAGATTACAAACAGGCTGTTTCTAACTTTATAAAAAATAATGTTATCCTGATTTTGCCTTTTTTACTATACCACAAAAGACAAATAAAACCTTCTCTTTTTTGTTCCTCCCATTCCTTCTTCATGCTTTAATAGTTTCACAGTTTACTTATAATGAAAGGGAGAATAAATTGCCCACTCCTTGTATGGAGGCTCTTGTCTGAATGGCAATATATCCTCTTTCAGGGAACATGTTGTGTCTGTATAAAAGTCCTATAAACGAGTTCAAGGTAATAGAAAACAGTCCACAGATGACATGTTAAAGGAGATGCCTTCTGGTTCCATATCCTCCCCCATATGGTTCTGGAGGTCAGGAGTGGGTCTGAGACAAAGTTATATAATAAATTAAGGTAAGAAGCTTAACACTTCATTCTATGCTTTCTCACTATTTAAACTCATTCATAGAAAACGGCTTTGGAAAGATTCTTCTATTTCTTCCAAAGATTCTTCTATTCTGTAGCTGTGTGACCTTGGATAAGTTATTCATACTCTGAGCTATAGAATCCTCATCTATAAAGTACAGCTAATAATGCAATCAGCATAGTTCCTTCAGTTATTCTCTCTCAGCGATATGCTCAGTCTTAAATGTCTTCAGTCCTTAATTGCTGAGGCTGGGAGTCTGTGTATATTCCTGCAAAGCCAGTAGCTTTTCCAGGCTCCCCAGCCAAGTAGACCACCAGGTTCCATTAAGTTTTACCAATATTAATATCCATTAAGATTAGAAAAAATAAGCAGATAGGGGGAAAAACGAACAAACAAACAAACAAAAACCTTCCCCGTTCTGACTCTAACATTATTTTTGCTGTGATAAAAGCAAGGTTGGGATGATTCTAGAACCTGTCTACCCAGACAAAGGCAATAGCTTTTCATAGGTTCCAGTCATTTTCAAAAAGGGATATCTTTTAGAGAATCCAGGGACAATTGAAACATTAGCTCCAACTGCAAAATAACAAATAGACCATTGTGGAATTCTTTGTATTAGTTATCAATTGCTATGTAACAAAGCTTCCAAAACTATCTTTCGTAGTTAAAAACAAACAAACAAAAAATTATCCCACACAGTATCTGAAGATCAAGAATCTGCAAGTAGTTTAGCTGATTAGTAGTTTTGCTTCAGTGTCTCTCATGAGATTGTAGTCGTGCCGATGACCAGACTGCATCATCTGAAGGCTTCACTTAGGTTGGGGAATCTACTCCCATGATGATTACCTGCCTCTCTCACATGACTATTGGTCTCCCTTTCTTTCTGGTTATTGACAGAATGTCTCAGTTCCTCACCTTATGAACCTTTCCACAAGGATGCCTTCATGTCATCACAACATGGCAGTGGTTTCTCTGTCTCAGAGGGTGATTGGAGAGGAACAGAGCGGGTGGGGGAATCCATAGTATATCTTATATTCTAGTCCAGAAAGCATATATCATTGTTACATATCTTCATGTTTCCAATACTTTTTTTTTTTTTTTGGTCACACAGAGCAGTCCTTGTGATACAATGTGGGAAAGGACCACTCCAGGACACAAAAACCGAGAGGCAGAAATCACTGTAGACGAATTAGAAGCGAGTTATTAATCTTCTTGCTCCTATTCTTAAAGTCCTTCTAACATCTTTTTAACACTTCTCAATCTGCCCACTTTTATCCTTTCTCTCCTCTCTCCCTGTCTTCCACTCTCTCTTTCTCTGCCACTATCTCATAACTAGAGTGGTTTCTCTTTTTCCTAACTCAATCCTATCTAGTACTCCTTACTACCCCTTACTGAGAAAGTATAATATGAAAATGGACAGTTATAAGGTAGGAAAAATGTAGCCCACTGGATGTTGTTTAGTAGGCACTATTACTCCTACCTTAATCAAGTGAAATGCATGCTTCTGGGCCTTCTATGATTCCCCCAGAAGAGCTGAGCCCTTCATTCTTTATGACATTCAACTGACTTAGTAGTAACTTCATTATAATTTTTAAGGTGTAGTGTTAAATTTAATCTACTTACACATCTGCATCCCACTAAAATTTGAGCTCCCTCATGGTAGGAAGCTTATTTTATGTTTCTATATGTCTACAGTGCTTAGCATGGTGTGTGACTTATAATATGTACTCAGCAAATGAGGAGGTGAGGAATGCATGGGCTGAGGGTGGAGAGAGACGGGGAGACGGTAGCTCATCTAAATGAAAAAGGAATAGGTGAACTGAACTGAAAACGTGATCACTTAATGAACCATTCCTGAGAGAGTAATATTTAGACACTTTTTAATCTTTGTACCAAAAAGGGAGGTAGAAATATTTTTTTCTGTTTTCTACTCTAAAACTTAATGTGCCTTCTCAAAATTACTTTGATATGCAATTATGCTTATAGAAAGATAATTTTTATTTCAGAAAGTCAAATAATAAAATGTTAAATTGGGAGGAAGGCAACAAGAGGACTTAAATTTTTGTCTGTCTCATAAAGCAGTCTAGAGATTGGAGCTCCCTTTGAAACAATCGATCAGTTTGAAATACAGGGAGCAAGATGGTGAATAACAACTGTGATATTAACTGCTATCTGGTTACCTCTTTTGTTTAAATACCCTTTTTCATAGACAACACAACTCATTCTTTTGTTAGTGAACAGGGCATATCAAGAGCCCACTAGGCTCTGTGTGTGCGTGCGCACACCCAGATGCATTGCAGGTAGGGAATAGGGAGAGAAGTTTGACATGTATTGTGGCAGAAAGTCACTGCCTAAAAAATTCAAGCTATGTGTCCTTCACTTCTACCCTCCAACCCCTTGTAACCACATCTAACTTTGAGGAATCAAACTTTAAAGTGCCCAGAACTTTAGCTACAAGGCAATTTGATAAATCTAGTTTTATATTTTAAGCATTAATGTCTGTAGCACAAGAAGGCACATAGAAGAAAGTGGGATTTAGATTCTAGTGCCAGCAGACCAAATCTAGGATGCTTTAATTAAAAATTAAACTTTGTAATTATAAAATACTAATATTTTATATTCCAAACACTTAAATTTGATTTTTATCTGGTTACAAACTCTAAGTAGTAAGAAGCTTAATTCACATCTTAACAATGTTGTATCTTTTCTAAAGGTTAGTTATTCAGAAAAATTATTTCTATGTGTTAATTTTTTTGAATTTTATATAAAACTACAAGGTTAAATTGTTCATATTTCAGTTAGACTTATGGCAGAGAATACTCTCTTCAAAGTTTTATTCAATTACTATGTAACAGAACCTTAGCTGAACACATTGCTGTTTACCCACAAACTGTAATATCCAGCCTCCCTTGCAGCCAGGTGTGGTCACATCTGGTTGTGATATGAAAGTGGAAATGTACGATTCTTCCAAGATGTGTCCTTAAAATGGAAGGAGTGTGCCCAATTATGTCCTTTCTCTACCTAGCTGCCCTGAACTTGAATGTGATAACTAGCGCTACCTCTAGTGACCATATTGAATCTCGAACATCAAGATCATTCCCTGAAGAATTGTGAACAGTAAGTTGGAAGGAGTCTGAGACCCTGAGGATGGGAGGAGGGGAGGCTATCTGTTTTTTGTTCTGATATTGGCAGAGAAAGAGGCCCATGATCTTCGAATCTTACATTCTGTTTTTATTCTCAGTCCTGGGTCCAACGTAAAATTTCTCACATCAAGTAATTCTAGTCAAAATTGAAATCCGATGCTTTTGAGGGCTAACCTGCTGAACATAGGATGCTAATCAAAAATGTACCAGAACTGAACACAAGCTTACACATGAATATCAGCTATCCATTCATTCACTTGTTCTCTTAGTCAGCAATCATATGTCAAGTGCATCAATGTGAAGCATTGCATTGCATTGCAGTCATTTGTTTGTATTTCAAGCGTCCACATGTAAATCTAAGAATTCACAAGATTGCAATACTTTTCTGAGCAATCAAATCAGATATGTAAACCAAGACTGTGATACTTTTAAGAAGTATAGGCAGCCCTTCTGTATTATAATATAAAGGGAATCAAAGAGCTTAAGATTTTACATCTTTGAAATAGGGATAAGAGGAATGATAAAAAGATGATTCATAAGGTTTCTTTCTAAATTAGTTAATTTGTATTCTGTCATTATTCTATTAATATTAATTAGTAATATTAGTATTACCTAATTAGTATTCCAATTTAAGATTCAGAGTAAAATCAAAAATATCTTCCTCACCTGATTGCCTAGAACCTCAAAATCCCCTTCTATAAATACTCTTTTTGAGGAACAAATATATCCTACTATTACACAACCTCAAAGATTAGTAAAGAGTGAGATTCTAAATGAATGCAGTAAACCTTTGTGTCAATAAAGGGAAAGTTGGGAAATGTGGAAGAGACGACCAGCCTGGTGGTGAAGGTGGTATCAGAAAGGGCAGCTTGACTCCAAATAAGAAAATAGAGGAGGAGAGACTGCCAAAAAAATTTTTGTGCTTTGCAATTGTGTGGATGTCTGATTGCTGCACTTTTACATGTAGTTAATTTCTGCAAAGTAAAATTTGAGTACAGGGACTTTTATCATGGAGAAAATTCACGTACTTAAGGTTGAGGAGCATTGCTTCTTAATTTTTTTTTTTTAAATTAAGAGTGGTATGTATAATTTGGGGTATATGACTTCCCAAATTATGAAACCTCTCTTTACATAGATATTTTGTATACTCAAAGTAGAGATGATAACCACCTCTCTTTTATCTGCAATGACCTCATGTCCATATCTTCAAAACTACACTTAAATTATTTTTGAGGTAAATAATGTTTAAAGCTTAAGAGCAATCTAGAATTTAAATTATCCCCACGGAGAATCACAGGAGGCAGTACTCTATCAGAGACCTGACAGGAGGTCTCTATTAACCGGGAGTGACATGCAGGAGAGGTTTGCAACACGCGGTAAGCCACAGCCCCTAAGTTCATTGATGAGAGAAACAACTTAAGCCTGATGAGACAGACCCTTTATGTAAGTTCAAAACTATGTCCTCCTAGGATTGCTTTTCATATTGATGACACCTGAAATATGGGGATCAACACTGGAACTTCGCAGACATGAAAAAGAAAGATAGAAGTAAAATGACAAACTGAATTAGTGGGATGTGCCATATATTCAGCTTCTCGAGGACCCAAAAGTCTTATATTGCAGGATTATAAATCTTTAGCCCTGAGGAGAGGATATTTGTACAATAATCATGGGGAAATAATAAATGATTCAATGCAAATAAACATAAGAGCACTTATGAAATAAGAACTTACATCAGCATTTTAAGGGTAATCTTGCTTTATATTGGGAGCCCTGACAAACACATATTTGTATGTGTGTTTATTTTGCCTATTATTTTTACAGTTTATATAACAATTGGTATCTTTGGTGTCATAATATATTGCTATTTCACTTACACTTACTAGACCAAATAAGTCACATAGTCATGTTTCAACTCAACAAAGAAGTAAACAACAACCCTAACTCATACCTGGAAGGAGATATAGGACAAAATATTTGTGAATAGAGAGACGTAATAGCTATTGCAAATGATATCTAAATTTCAATTTGGAATGAAAAGCTAGCAACAAAAATCAAAATATAACAAACAAACATGGATTATTCATGTTGAAATTATTTTTTCAAGTTATAAATTGACATACACACAGAGGAAGAAGGAAAAATTACAATACCATTCTCTCTACATAAAAACACTGATAATCTCTATAACCAACATTTTTAGTCAATCTCCTTGAGTTTTTGTTTTTAATTTTTCATGAATAAACATAAAAGTACATATTATACAAATGCCAAAATATCAGTACATCGAAAACATATAAAATTTATAAATTATCATAAAAAGAAAACATAAATGCCTTTATACATATTAATTTTATTTCACCTATCATGTTATTTATTTAGGATATATTATATATAGCAGTCATATTAATATTTTATATATGCCATACATGTTAGAGTTTGAGTTTGCATATATATGCACTTGTAATAAATATATACAGTTTTCTATCAAACTTGTAATAATTTACACTCTGATATTTTCCATGTTGGTAAATGTTCAAAGTAATTTTTAACAGCAAACCCCATATTATGGATATATTAAAACACTTAATCAAGTCTTACTTTTGTGTGCATTTTTTCAACATTTAAAAGTACCACTTTTACAATCAGTAGAAATTTACTAGAATGAGAGCACAAAGAAAACTTGGATCATCTCTTGTTCATCAGTGTATCCCCTGGTGCCTAGCAAAGTGGTTGTTACGTTGCAGATGCTTCATTAATTTATTAAATAAATAATGAATGAATGAATGCTTTGCTTTACATAATTGAACACAAATTCTTTGTTGAACTCTCTAATAATTTTCAATAGTACATTTTAATGCAAAATTGTTGCAAACAGTAACACTATTATATGTCTTTTAAAAAAAGTATTAACCATTTAGATCATGCAATCAGTGTGAAGGGGACAATTTTATGAAATTTACTCTAATAATAGGAATTATATTTAAGATGTTTTCCAAAATATTTTCAGTTATATAATTTTAAAGTGTTTTAATGAACTTTTTAAAAAACAACTGAAATTGAACATTGTTTCACATAGTTATTGTTTGTATTTTCCCTGATATAAATGTTTGCTTGCTGTTGGCCCAAATCTTTTCATTATTGTTTGTTTTATAGTATTTAGTTTGATTATTCTTTAGTAACTCCTGAAACTAAGAAGAAAAAAGGAAGTCATTATATAGTTATTAAAATATTTCCAGTTACATATGTCTTTCTTTTATTACAAACTTCAATTTGTGTGGGCTTTAAAATATCTCTTAATTATACACTGAAGTAAAAAGAAAAAGCTCTTTGTACAAAAAAAGGTAACCATTTTCAAATGTATTTCACTTTCTTCTCTATCTTTTAATATACTTGACTAGAATAATGTCAGTAGTGGGGCTTGAATAAAATTTCAGAAAAATATTAACATCAGAGAATGTATATTATATACTCTATTCTCAGGATTTCGGCCTATTTTTCAGTAATTTTTTCAGGACAATTCTGTCTACAACCATAATTATTTTCATATATGTTATTTATTCATTCAAAAGTATACAATCTCTGTTATTGCCATGGAGATATAGGTTAATGAAAAAATATCATAATTCATTAACTTGAAATGAGTGACAGGCTCTATTATCTAAAGAATCCAAATTATTCCAGAAGTTAAAAAATTCTGAACACATTTTAAAGAAAACTTTGAACATTGACTAAAATGTGAACAAGTTAGCTACAGCTCACTTGTTCCTTTCCTCTATTTAATTTACCTCAATTATGTCACTTTCATTGAGGTAAATAGTGTAATTTATTAAAAATGTCAAACTTCACATTTCACTTCCTTGATTGATTTCAGCTATTTAGAAATTATGGCATTGTACTTGTTGCCACATTTTAGTAAACACCGCAGCTTGCAGAACTTTGACTCTTTTTGGACTTTATTATATATCATTATATGTTTTTGTTAACTAAAGCAGGGACACTTTAGGATATGTTACTTTCTTTTATATAAACATTTATAATTTCTAAAAAGTGAACAAATTGACTGAGTTGCCTTTAATGATATTTGTTTCCTCCATCTCTGCTCACAGCCCAGTATTCCTTTACTTTGGGGGAGTTATTCAGGTTAGCCAAAATAAGCTTTTGGGGGATTGGGATCAGAAGTTTGAGGGACTGACTAGCATAGGATGCCTAGAGAAAAATAAACCAGAGTCCTATATCCAAATACTTTATGAATGTCAGATACAGAAATTCCCTTTTATCACACAGAACTCATAACTACTACATATATATACTATAAATGTATCTAGATATATAGTGAAAATGAGAGACAGACAGGCAGAGACTTTCTCCTAACTCTCACATTTAAAAGCTAAGGCTATTTCAAAGCTCTAGGTCTCTCTCCCTCTACTTTGCTTACAGTTGATTACTGCCTGGAAGCCAAGGAAGAGTAAAACTTCTGAGTGAGCTGCAATGACAAAGAGGACACTAACTTCTGAGCTTGGGATCACCTTTGTAGTTAGAGAGACAGGGAAAAATCTAGCTACAGTCCTGAAGGGACTGGGACACTTGGTAGGTCATTGATGAAAGGCATCTAAGCACAGGAAGATGAGATAGATCAGGGACCCCACAACTAAACAGCACTATTCTCTGTTCTCATTCACAATAAAGGATCTACTACAAGCAGTCTCTAAGACTGCTAAAATATCTCAACCTATTATGCTACGAAATGTTTTATGTGCTTCCAAGTGTTTGCTATTTTTTTTTAATTTGGTCATTGTTGTTGCTAATGCTGTTGTTAGTTGTTTTAGATAATCTAATGCTTTCTAATGCTTTCTTTGTCTGTTTTGGAACAAATAGCAAATTCTCTAATTGAAGTATGCTATATGTAGCCTATGCTGTGGTGTCCACCTACATCTTGCAACTCATCCGGAAGCACCCACAGCTGTAGTGAGCAGAGCTGTCAATGCTAATGGCTCCCTAGTTCAAGCACCTGTGTCTTTCTATATGCAGCCTGCTCTTGTCACAGGATAGATAGAAAATGTATTATGTGCAGGGACTAAATTGTTTGAATTGCAATAGCAGGTTTCTGGATGCAATGATTCAAGAAGGACACAGAGGAGATGAAAAAGTTTACAAAGAGATGGCGAGAGGGTAGAAACGAATGTACTTTTCTCTTTTACTATCAGAACTCAGTTAATTAATTAATATAAGGTATCCATCTGCTGAAGCAGTGCAAGGTGAGGGTGAAAAGGGGGAGTGGAAGGGGATTAAGATTTATGAGAAAGCAAAAAACAATTGATAATTAGCTTCTGATCCTCAAAGCAGAACCAAGCTGTAGACAATAGCTTTACAAACCAGGCTATTAACTAGAGTGAGAGGTTTTCTAAATACATTTCTCTTCCTTTAAATATGTCATATATTAGGACTAGAAGACTCACATGCAAACTTTCTCTTTGGAAAAATATAAGACCCTCTGTACACCATGGAAACCCTGCTATTAGCCTCAAATGGGAAGACATAGTGATAAGATGAAAGTATAAGATAAATATTTTCTGGTTCAGTAGTTTGTTGAGAGGAAAAGAAAAAATGAATGAGAGAATACAGAAATAAAATGTTATCACTTTTCCACAATCAAAGTTTTAATCCAGAAAGTGGGAGATGAATTTGATAAGTGATGGTTACACAAAAGCTGAGGAGTGAGATTGGCTTTTCATGTGACCATTTGGGGATCATGGGAAATTTTCCAGCCTTTTCTGGCTTATTTCAAACTATTTTTCTTTCTGATTTGACCCTGTAATATGATCACTTTCTGCAAAGAGCATCTTCCCCACTATCCAACAGGCCTCAACACTGATGGCCATGGTTGTCTCTTTTGGACTTGGACTTTCCTCTCAAAACTACTTCAAACTGGGAAAATATATGGAAATTTGGTCTGCAGAAAGTAGATTAATGGTTTTCTAGGGCTGGGATGATGGGGAAGTGACTGCAAAAGGGGGTACGAGGTTTCTTTGGGGATGATGAAATGTTCTAAAACTAGATTATAGCGAGGGTGCACAACTCTGTAAATAGAGACAATATATATTGAATTGTATGCTTTAAATGGGGTCAATTTATGATGTATAAATTATATCTTAATAAGGCTGTTACATGCAAGGTCTACAGACTGGTTTTCAATAAGGGGCAATTTTGACCTCCAAGGAACATTTATCAATGTCTAGACATCTCTGATTGTCACATCAAATAATTATCCAGCCACAAATGTCAATAGTAGAGGTTGAGAAACTCTGGTCTAAAGAAGAGTTTTAATGAAATCTTCTTCTCCTTCACCTTCTATCTTCTATCTGCTGCATTTTCCTCAGAGTCATAGCTCTGGTATTAACACTGATAAGGTGCTTTGCTTATTTTCTTTTTCTACACTTCAAATTTTAAATTATTTATATTTGTCAATTACTCCTTATTTTTTTGTAGCTTGTTTCTTTTTTTAAAAACGTTTTAATAGAATTTACTTTTTAAAGCACTTTTACATTGTCAGTAAAATTGAGCAAAAAGTAGAGAGTTCCCATATACTTCCTGTTCCCAACAGTCTCCCCCACTATCCATATTCCCCACTGAAAAGGTACAATTGATATATTCGATGAACTTACATTAACACATCATTATCACCCAAAGTCCACCATTTACATTCTTGCTGTATGGGCTTGGAAAATGTATAATGACATGTGTCCATCATAATGGTGTCACAAAGAGTAGTCTCACTGCCCTAAAAATCCTCTGTGTTCTGCCTATTTATCTGACCCGCTCCCTACCCCTGACAACCAATGATTTTTTTACTTTCTGCACAATTTTGCCTTTTCCAGAATGTCATATACTTGGAGTTATACAACGTATAGCCTTTTCAGATTGACTTCTTTTACTTAGGAATATACATCTCAATCAATATTCTACTCTTTACTTTTATGAGTCTATTTTAGACACTTCCTATAAGTGCAATCATGTAGTATTTGTCCTTTTGTGACTGGCTTATTTCATTTAGTATAATTTCCTCAATTTCCTCATATTGTCATAATGAAGGAAGGATTTTCTCTTTTTATGGTTGAATAATATTCCATTGTATGCCTCCGTGTTTGAAATTTTATCTATTACTTTGTTGATGAATATTTAGATTATTTCCACATCATAGCTATTGTGAATAATGCTGAATTGAAAATGGGAGTGAAAATTTCATTTTGAGATTTGTACATTGAAAACTATAAAATGTTGATGAAATAATTTAAAGAAAATACAAATAAATGGAAAGTCATCCCAAATTCATGGATTAGAAGATTAAATATTGTTCAAATGTTCAGACTACCCAAAGCAATGTACAGGCAATGCCTATCAAAATCCCAATGGAATCTGTTATAGAAATAGAAAAAAAAAAACCTAAAATTGATACAGAACCAGAACAAAACCTAAATAGTCATGGCAAAGCTGAAAGCATTCCATTTACTTATTTCAAGATATATTACAAAACTACAATAATCAAAACAGTAGAGTACTGGCATAAAAACAAACATGTAAACTAATAGAACAGATTAGAGAGGCCAGAAGTAATTCCATGTATATACAGTAAAATAATCTTCAACAAAGATGCCAAGAATGTACAATGAAGTAATAATAGTTTCTTCGGTCAATGATGTTGGGAAAACTGCATAAGCACATGCAAAAGAATGAAGTTGAACCCGTATCTTACATCATACACAAAAATCAACTCAAAAACTGTATTAAAGACTTAAAAGTAAGACCTGAAAATATAAAAATTATAGAACAAACATAGGAAGAAACTCTCACATTGGTCTTGGCAATAATAGCTCAGATATGACATCAAAAGCACAGACAACAAAAGCAAAAATAAAAGCTTCTGCACAACAAAGGAAACAAGAATGAAAGGCATCCTGAAACTCCTGGAAGTCAATAGTAATAACAACAACAACAACAACCTGATTAAGAACTTGAACAAAGGACGTGAATAGACAAAAAGGACTTTTCTCCAAAGGAGTTAGCAAATGGTCAATAGGTATAAGAAAAGATGCTCAATCTCACTCACTGTTCATCAAGGAAGTGGAAATTTAGAAAGACAATGAGGTATCTCCTCACACTTGCTAGAATGGCTACTACCAAATAAAAGAAATAATCATTGGTGAAGATATGGAGAAATGGAAGTCCTGTATGGTGTTGGCGGGAATGTAAAATGGCACAGGATGTATAGAAAACAGTAGGGGATTGCTTCTGACTTGCCTGATACATCAGAGTGTAGTGGTATAACTTGGCTGCCAATGCAAGCATCTGCGAAATTTGTATGTGAACAGCCAATATGAAATATCATAGGGTTTGTGGGCCATAAGGTCTCTGCTGCTACTACTCAGCTCTATCCTTGAAGTACTAAAGTTTTATAGTCGACTGTAAAAGAAGGCAGGTAATATTCTGCATGTTGCGACAGATAACACAAAAAGAATGAGTGGAGTTGTGTAACACTTTATTTACACAAATGGCTTGCCAAATTTGGCTTGTGGGCCATAGTTAGCTGATTCTTGGTCTGAAATGCCCAGCTTCTGGAGGTGCCACCTGCCTGAGAACAATGCTTGGTTTATTCCCATACTTGTTGAAGCTAGCACAACTTGTAGACCTTGAGGCTGTTTACCTAGGGTGCTGTTTCTAGAGCAAGTAGCCCTTACATGAGCTATAGGGAATTCATCACAGTAGTGTGTATCCATTTTTCATCTTACTTCCAGTTACCCTTTCTCATTCTGTTCTGATCATCTCTGGATTGAAATCCTACCCAAATATTTCTATGACAGAGCACTGCTTTTGTACTATTTTTTTTTTTTACTCTAAGAATTAAAGAATAAAACCCTCCTACTCCTTCCCTTTCCCTCTCAGTGATAGGGCAGAGACCACCACAACTTTGGGAGAGCTCTTGCTTCTAACCAGCATCTCCCCCAAGAGTTCATTTGGCAAATTTCATGCCAAAGCTTTCACTGGATAAGTATCACTTTTTTAGTTTGGATTGTGCAAGGATCTACATTAGAGAAATCTAGCCTGAGAGATCTAACTTGAAATCCACACAGAAGCTAGAACAGACCATCAAAATGACTAATGAATACAGAACAATTTCCAAGGGCAGTAGTTATGTTTCTTCCTTTCTTTTAACCACAAAAGCTATGCCATTTTCAATCTCTGAAAAGGCAAAACACATTTTTCCCTGACAGGAACTATGGATTGTTTTCTACTAATCCACCCATGAGGAAGAATGTAAGGGCCACGGCAGCTGATAGAGGATGAAGTCTCACACCTCCTTATAAAAATGTCTGAAAAAGTTAGACATTTCTGGGTCTCAATATTTCCTTGGATCTCTAATTTAAGCATTTTAACACCAGGGATCTTGACATCTAGAGAGAGAAAGATAAAATTATCAGGGACACGTGATAATATACGATGCATTCTCAAATGCACCCTGGAAAACTCATTAAACATCCTCCAGTCTTCTCTAATTATCCCAGCAGCCTACCAGGAGTTTCTTGTAACATCATAAGAAAAAAGATATTTTTAACTGGCAAATGTTCAAGCTTTCATCAAATTATTTGGGGGCAAGAATTCCATGTCTTGCTGAATAAAAAGATTTCATGTACAGGAGATTCAACATAAGTTAGCAAAAAGCTTTGATTATTATATTTCAGAGCCTGGGAGTCAAATGTAAAAGCTGAAAAAAAAAATCTGTTTCTCTGTAGGAGAACACTCCGCAGAACAAAGACCTTTTACTACCCAGGACTTTTCTGAGTTTTAGATGTTGATTTTCCTCACTTTTCTTTTCAAGATCAGAATGTCTCTATTAGTGCCTTTTAGACAGAAATCTCATGCAGAGAATTGAAAGGGCACCACAGACTGGAAAACATGACATTGTATAGATTACGTGCATTGCAATTTATTTAATTATAAAGTTATTCCAATGCATGTATATTTTGTATTGGCTAACAGTATCTGTTAAAAGCCCAAAAACTGAATAACAAAAGTGAAAAGTGAGTTGATCATTTGCTTAAAGAACCTGCATTATTGAGCTTCCATTTCTAAATGAGAAGGCAGAAAAATGTGGAATATAAAATTTTATATGGTATCAAATGTATGTAATATGTGTTTACATGTCTGTATACATACACAAAGGAAGGGCATATATGTATGTCTCTGTACTTATATATGCATATAGGAAGCTATATAGAAAAAGCCTTTTCTTGATTTTGTAAAGTCTATAGCTCAAGAATTTAAAATTTTCTAGTTTAATTAGAACTGGGGTATTAGAGTTAAACAATACACGAAGAAAAATAGCAGTGCTTTATGGAAGCTTCAAATTCTGAATATAATGGACAATTTTAGTTATGAGCACAGATAAATTTTAAATCTGTATGATTAACTTACTTTATTTAAAATTTAAAGAGTAGGATAAAATACCAAATTCACTCTTTCCTCTAGGTAGCAGGAGCTATTATCAATCCTCTGCACTATATTGAATTGTGAGTGTCGATGACAAGGATGGACGCAAAATAACAAAATAAAGCTTATGTCTCAAAAGAAACATCAAATGTTCCTGTAAATCTTAAACCACTGAATGCCTTCGCTGTTCAAAAGAGACTCCCTAGGTTTTGTGTTGAATGAAAGCATGCCAGAGGATCCCTAATTATCACTGACTAAATTTAAGAAACTGACACAACTGTCAGCATATGTAAAATGGGTGTTGCTGTGGCCGCCAAGAAAAAAATGTAGTCATGGAAAGAATGACTGTTCGTGGTAGTGGTTAGTATGCCATAGCTAGGGAAGAGACACAGTAAAAGGACACACCAAAATGTTCCAGAACATTTGCTCCTTGAGGAAAGCAAAATTAGTGGAAGTTATTGTGCCCAAACACCTCCCAACAATTACTCTGAGGGCCCTTGAAAAATCAAGGCATAAAGCCAGAGTAAACCTAATAGGCTAATTAGCTCTATGGGGAAAGCTTTACCATATTTTCACAGTGAGGCAAAAGTATTTCTTTCTATGCACAGTGCTTAGTGACAATGAGAAGAGAATGCTCCCTATTGCCTCTCTTTCACTGTAAAAACAGAAGCCTTTTAGAGGAAATACTGTCTGTTGGAGGCCTCAGCAGATCCTGTTGGAAAAAGCAAGAGGAAACTGCCATCAGGAATGTAAATGCTTCTTGTGGAAACAAGAGAGTGACCGGTTCCCAACCATGATCCAACTGTAGTGAAGGGCAAGGTCTCCTTAATTCGAGGAAACAAACAACAAAAGACCTTTTACTACTTATTATATTCAGAAGAAAATGTATTATGATTAAAAACATAAATTCTGGACTCACCCCCCTGAGGTGCTGTGAAACCTCAGACAAATAATTTAGCATTTCTAAGCCTCACATTCTACATCTGCAAAACGGGTATAACAATAGCATCTAAACTACAGGGATATTGAGAGAATAAAATGAATAAATGCATGTAAAGTTGTTTTAAACATGTTTGCCATAAAGTAAGCATTTCAAAAAACTTGACAATTTATATGAATACTGCCATTTGCAGAGCAGGCATTCAAAATCACCAGTACTTCAGTGAAAATAGGAATTTAGGTAACAGTGAAGAAAGGCTCCATTTTGATGCCTTAACCTATAACTCAAGAAAATAAAATGACTATTTCAAATGCTTTCTCACCTTAAATAATTTTCTTATTAATAACAGGTTAGACCCACTAGGATGTTGGTGTCAGTTTTTATAAAAGGGCAGTGATGGGGGAAATAATAAAAACAAGTAATGTAGTTCTTATTTTGATCACTATATGTTCCCTCATATATTAATAGGTTGACTGTAATTTCTGAAACACATACACACACACACTCATATTCTTTACCAACCTTTCAGTCTTTTTTAAAATTTAATTTCCTTTACCTAAAATTGCAATTTTAGATCCATTGATTGAATGTGCTATTATTATGATTTATGATCATTTTAAGAGATACCTTCAAACATCTCCAAATCAATCTTTCTCAGTAATAATGATTTTATGTTTTTCTGAGTTCTCTCAATTACTTTATAACAAACTGTGGTATTTTATACTTTTTCCATAACCAATTCATAAATTCTGTTACCTTCTTTCATGATAATTTCTTTGATATTTTTACATGAGATTCACTTATGAAGTCACATAAAAAATGTCTCATACAAAAATATCATTATGCATTGAATTGTCATAACTAAAGTGAAGCCAGGGTGGCTCTCTTTAGAGAAATGTTTCTTTTTTTTCCCCCCTATTGCCTACCCTTTTAGCACATGTAACCAATCTGTGGCTTTTGAAAACATGATTAGAAATGATGAGTAAAGGATAAGTTAATTTTTTTTTTCTACAAAAGGGTAAAATATATCCTCTGTTCTCACATTTCCTATAATTTCCATGTGTATATATATATCTGTCATGACATAATTCTAGGAAATGAGCCTAACAATTATAGCATATGCCATAGTTTCTGAAAAAAGGTAATTAAATCAACTTCAGAAAGATGCTTATTGTCAACTTTCAAAAGGAGAGAAAAAGAGGGGGGTGGGGACGAGAAAGAGGGCAGATAAAAACATACATTTTATTGCTATTGTAAGCTTAGAATTTGTATGCAGAATGAACAAAATGACTTATTTCCCAGGGCGGTTCTAATTTCTAATATTCTTTCCCCTTTCCCTTAAGTACACAGTTGTCAGGCTCTATACCTGAACTTTGGTCTAAACGTTGTCTGAGTTAGTATGATTGTGACTGAGGCCCCACAGTATTTCCTTTGTCAATACCTTCATATGTGTTGACAATGTGCCAGATCTCTAAATGAGTGTATAACGATACTCCCGGTCAGATACTCTCTACAGGTAGGATGGATATTCACCATCTTTGCTTCTCTCTTTTATTTCATCTATCATAGAAAAGGAAGCAGGCAGCTTTTTCTCATTTTAGGTTTCCCATACCTTACAGAAAACAAAAAGACAACAGAAGAACTCAGGAGATAGGCATTTTTCTCTTTTACTGTAAAAAAGAGAGGAAGTGTATTAGAAAGTTGAAAAGCATATTCACTGGAGGCATGGAGACTATTGCCTTGGCTCCAAATAGCTTTGGATTTCTTAGGTATCTCAGCACATAACAAGGTAGACTTAGAGCAGCCATGAACAGATCTGCTTCTGAGCGGCACCCGACCCCTTCCATTCCTTCCATTCATTAGTTCACTTTCTCTTCATCAGTAAGCAGAAGATGATGGTAAAGGCAGGGGAGAGGAGGTTGCTCCCATTTGGGCTACAACCTTTCCTATTCAGGTTCCAATTCTCGGCTACTGAGTAAGTTTTAGATACTTATCTGGGGATTGCAGGAATTTTGTTATATTTTTTCATTTGCTAGAACACTGAGAGATCTGACTTTATGACATTCAGCCTGTCGAGTATAACAAAGCCAGAACATATTTGACATGTGAAGGAAAAGCTACTACATCACAGGCCTACAACAAAGTGGATGAAACAGTAATAAAACAACGTGTCATGTACAATGAAATGGGACATTCACACCTGTCAACATGACCTCAGCTCACTGCTACCTATGGGCTCAGAAACATGGAAAAAGACTCCATGGTTCACACACAATTGAATTGCCTCCAGAAAAACCTTAATTAAATTTTAAGCAATATGACCCATATCAGCAGAACAATAATTGTTCCATTCAGCTTTATCTATTTTTATCAAGTGAAACCTAGTTACTGTGTTCTCCTATACTAGCTCATACTAATCATTTATGTAACACACAATCACTTTAACAGAGTCACATGAAGTGTGTTCCCTTTCTCCTCGAAGGCATTTGGCTCTCACCCATGTCAAAGTGTACACTGTCATCGTCAGTAATATGAAAGTCTATTCAGGCATAGTGATTTGCCATGGCCATATTCCATCACACTCTATTATGCCAGCAATTTACTTAATCATTGTCAGTTAGGTCCACCCATTTTCTCTCTTGTCCTACTACCTTTGCACTCAGAAATATAGCAGATGCAAGGATGCGATTATCAACGGTCAATTTTTTTTCATGGTTTGCACAGATGGTTGAGTTATTTTTTTCATGAGGAAGCCTTAAATTTTAGATTTTAATGGGATAAGAACTTTCAATCATAAAAGTATCATCAAATCACTTCTTTTTTATTCATCAACTTAATATATAGTTATTTCCAATAAATTTTTAAATAAATTTGTGTAGAAAATGTTATGCTCCCTTTCTCTTGACCTCGCTAATGTTTTAAGATCTTTGTAGTTAGCAGAAATAAGTAATCTCAAGTATATGATATAGTATACTTAACTATATTCACAATGTATATGCTTTAGATCTCCAAAACTTATTCATCCTGTATAACTGAAACTTTGTACTCTTTGAACAACATCTCCCCATTACCTCTACCTCCTAGACACTGGCAATCACCATTCTACTCTCTGCTTTTATAAGTTTGACTTTTTTAATTCCACATATAAGTGAGAGAAAGTACAGTATTTGTCTTTCGGTGACAGGCTTATTTCACTTAGCATAATGTCCTCCAGGTTCATCCATGTTGTTGCAAATAACAAAGTATATGTTAAATGTTCTTCATGTACACACACACATACACACAAACAACTTTGTGAAGTGATGAATACGTTAACTATCTTGATCGTAGTAGTAATTTCACAGTGAATAGGTATATCAAATGTGTTGTACATCATAAATACATATAATTTTGATTTAAAGCAGAATCTCTTCTAAAAGATGTGTTGTATTTTATACTTCTGGAATGAGATTCTTAGCCTGCATCTATACAGACAAGTACAAATTTAAAAAATAAAAAAAGTGTAGAAGCAGTTAATACTTTTGCTAACATGTATTCACCATTTAATATTCCCTTCTTAGAGTTCTAAATAATTTATATATGTAGCTCACCCTCTGAGGTAGGTGTTAATATTGTCCTAATTTTACAGGTGAAGAAACTGAGGCTCAGAGTAGTTAAGTTGACCTGAGACTGAATTCTGTTCAACATAACTAAGTTTAAACCTCAACAATAAATTTACTTCCTGGGTGACTTTGAGAAAACTACTGAAACTATCAGAGTTTTATCTTTTATCTCTGTAAATATGAAATACAAATAACCACCTGAAAATGCTACTGTGAGAGTAAAATAATGTAATACCTGAAATATGTCTGCCTCACAATAAGCAAGTATCTGGCTTAGTATCTTCTTCGTCATTCTCTTCCATTAACCTCGGGGAATTTTCGTAAGCCTTTACTAGCAACAATTCTGCCTATTCATCATTAATGATATTCTCATCTACCCTACTTCATTTGAAAGTTGTCACACCCTGAATCCACTCCTGAAATCGACAACTCTACTATCTCTTTCACTGAAGTAACTTTCAATGCTTTACATGAAAAATCATTGAAACTCATTAATGTCTTGAATTTATTTTAGCCCCCAGTTATACTGTCACTTAGCTCATTCTTGGCTTTACTTCTTTCCTTATTCATCATATTTTCCATGGTCCATCACCACTGTCACTTTCTTGCAAACGCCCATAACTTTCTGATGCCTGTGTCCTGCTCTACAGCCCCATCTCACAATCCCAGATTGAGTGTTGGTAGAGAAATTATAATGGGACAGATTGTCTTCACGACTGTGTTTAATCACAAGTGAATCCTCAAAGCTGGCAGACCACCTTGCTGGGTTTTTCTAGACATCTAGATCTTTTACAGTCTTTATCAACTATCCAATATCTTTGGTACTCTCCTCAAAACTTCATAGTCCCCTCTACTCTCCTCTACTTTTTCAGTCTCAATATATTGTCCCTACTTCATAACTCACAATAAAAAAAAAAAAAAAGGCATCGGATTGGCCTCTTCCTCACCTCTCTACCATCCATCTCCAAATTTGCCAGGATCCATACCAGTCTTCTCCTATCTTTTTAAAAAAGAAAAGCTACCCCTCTACTTCTTAATAACTACATCTTTAGAGAGTAGTTAATATTTCTTCACTTGCCACATTTTTAGGAATCTTGCTCCATTGATTATAGACTTTCTTCTCCTAATCTTCAACTTTCCCTTTATAGAGAATACTTTCCATTTGTATTTAAATGTGGGTTCATCTTTCCCATAGGCACTTATAAAGCAAAGCAAACCAAAAAAGCTCTTTAAATTCGTGTATTATTTCCTAACTTATTCCTACCAAATTTTCTAGCCAAAATACTTGAAATAATTATTTACTAAACAGAATTCCTTTAGTTTCGTAACTATCTTTCAGGCTTCACTCCCAATTCTAAATCAGCTTCTAATCCCTAACACCACAAAAAAAACACTCTACAATCCTTGCATTTAAAAATCATATATATATATGAAATATATATATGAAATATATATCTATGAAATATATGTGAAAATATGTGAAATATATATGTGAAATATATATGAGAAATATATATGAAAATATATATATATATTGACCCTTGTCTAATATGATTTTTCATGAACATTTGATGGAGCTGCTCACTTGCTCTCTCCTTATTAAAAATCAGTTCCTGTTGCCACTACCCTCTTTGGTCATTTCATTTCATTTCATTTATTTTCATGTCTTCTATACCAAATGTCTGAATGTTGGTGATTCTTTGTCCTAAGCCTTCCTCTTATCTCGGTCCATATTATTTCCTTAGGTAATCACATCTATCTCTAACTAGTGACTGGCAACTAGATGACACAAATAAGTAGTGGTTATAGAAGTAGTGGGTATAGGTTGTAGGCTCTATGGTTGAAAGCTCAAAACCTAAAAGCTGCCCCTGCTGAGGGATTCAAACACAGCAGAGCAGTGCATTTTTAGAATGTTTCACTACTGTGAGGTATTTGCATTTTTCTAAATCTTTCCCTGAACATTAAATGTGATTTCATATTTGAATTTACTAGGTGAAAGCTCTAAATCTACTTTTCAGATAAGATTTAAAAATCCCCAAACAGTTGATAATGCTTCAAAGCCATTTAACATGATGCCTAGTCCTTGGGATAAAGATATCTTATTACACTCAATAACAAAAGGACCTAGAGATCTTCTAATACCTAAGGATTATCATAACCATCCAGCTTTCTGAGTTGCAAAATTTGAAAAACTGTGTAAAACCTTAACAATAAATTTAATTGTAATGCATATACAAACACAGTAGGAGGATAATGGGTGCAAACAGATACATTTCAATCCCGCTTCTTTAAAAAATGTTTCCCTGTCTCAAACTCTTAATTTTAAAAATCTATTTTTTCAAAGATGGCTCAGTTAATTAAAGAACCCAAAAAGTTCTGGAAATAATTATATAACAGCCAATGACTCCCATTTTCCAAGAAAGGAAATATGTATTTTAAAAATAATGTATAACTGGGAATGTTTTTCCATGTTGAATTTGAGAATCCTGTGCTCAAGCAAGAGGAAAGAGGCATTCTGAGTTCAATAAAAATGTTCTTTCTAGTAAATTGACTTTACATTTGCTAATAACTAAGCTACTATAATATTTTTGTTGAACGAAGCCACAACTGCTGTGAATGATGATATATAGGTATAGATAGATATAGATATATGTATATACACACACACATGTACATATATATTTTGTATAGCCTAGATATAACTTGAAAGATGCATGCATTCAAAATTGATATTTCTCAATATGTATCATTTGCCAGTGTAAGAACCTAAGGAATTCTAGAGACTTCATCAAAGGATCATAAGATATTAAAATTTGAGGTACACATTTAAGTCATCCATCTTAATCTGTCCTCCAACATCTGTGACTACTTATGTCAACTTTGACTTTTTTAGTGAAGATCTCTCTACTGGGCAAGAGACAAAGGATCCGCTCCCTAAATGTATCAATAGCCCACCATGAGTCAGTAAGTTTGCTGAGAGATTTTACATTATAACACCTGATTTCCTAAACAATCTTAATTTAACAACTGATAAATTTGAGGTCCAGGAAAGTTGCATTGCTCACCCAAAGTTATAGTGCATTTGGTAAGACATTATGTTATAACCTGATTCTGGGCCATTTCGTCCCCTTCTAAAGCCAACATTCTTTCCACAATGTGCCACATTGTGTTTTTGAATAGTTGAAATTATTTGAGTTCATATTAGAATAAATTCAAGTATGTTTTTATAGGACCACCACCTACTTGCCCTAATTCTCCATAGGAAGCAATCTAAAATGCTTTTATCTTTTAACTCATAATAGCCAAGAGTAACAAATATATCAACCATTTCTCAAAGACTTATTTTGTGTGTGGTACATTGCTATCTTCTTTACAATTTGAACTTCTTGGGTTGTCCTTCGTCAACTCCTTTACTTATTCAAGTTGTCATATTATTTTCTTTTCCATTTAGTGAAACTTTTGGAAGAAATCGTGTTTACATGCTTGTACACTATTTTTAAAATTCATATCCTTCTTAACCGATTTTAATCTAACATCCAATTTCACAATTTTAATGAAATTATGTCATCAAATTTATCACTGATTTTCCAATCAATAAATTTAATAGTTTAAATTAAATGAAGCCAATGCTCACTTACTGTTTGAAAATCCCAGGGTCCTCAGGAATTATGCTAAATCTACTTTGCCTCTGTTCTACAAATGGGACAACAAAGCCGGATGACATATATGTTTACAATATGGTTTACTGAATATTGTAAACCCACCGTTGAAAACTAAAGCTCAGATTTTTTTTTTTTTTGTAAATATTACTGTTCATTGGCACTGCAACTGGTTACCTAAGGGCTCTGATGGAGACGCAGAATAAGATTAATGTAGTTTTCATGTCTACTAACACAACATCTATTTTGCAGCTCTTAGATAAGAAGTAATTCTGACTTTCATCCTATTATTTTAGAAGCACATTTTCTAAGGCTATAGCTTCCATAATGATTCCTTTTATGGATCTGGCAAAATAAAAATAAGCTAAAGTAATTTATCAGCACTAAGCCAGTATTATAGGAAGTGTTGGATGGACATCTTTAAGAAGAAAAACATGTATCAAAAACATGAATAAAGAATGGTAATAACTACATTCCCATCAATAAGTACCTCAGATGGAAAAGAATTAAGTATTCCAACCAAAGGATAGGGTGGCTGAATGGATAAGAAAACAAGACCCATACATATGCTGCCTACAAGAGACTCACTTCAGATTAAAAGACATACACAGAATAAAAGGGATAGAAAAAGATATTGTCTTGATCTACCTAGAGGGTACTGCGTTAAATGAAGTAAGTCAGATAGAGAAAGAAAAATACCATGTCATTTCAGGTACATGTGGAATGTAAAGAACAAAATAAACAATAACAACAAAAATGGATTCATAGATACAATTCATACATACAGAGGATAGTTTGAAGGCTACTAGACAGGAGGGGAATGCGAGGGCATGGTGAAAAAGGGCGAAAGGATTAAGAACTACAAATGGATAGTTACAAAATGGTCATGGAGATATAAAGTGTAGTATAAGGAAAAGAGTCAACAATGTTATAATAAATATGTAAGGGAGAAGAGGTATCAGATTTAGTGGGGTGATCATTTGAGCTCAAATCACTATGCTGTACAACTGAAACTAATATATTATTGTATGCTGTCTATAATTGAAAATAACTCATTGAATTGTACAATGTAAATATGAGCAACTGTCTATTATATTTCAATAAATGTGGGAAAGGAAGAAAAAGAAAGAAAGAGAAAGAAAGAAGGAAGGAAGGAAGGAAGAAGGAAGGAAGGAAGGAAGGAAGGAAGGAAGGAAGGAAGGAAGGAAGGAAGGAAGGAAGAAAGAAGAAAGAAGAAAGAAAGAAGAAAGAAAAAAAGAAAGAAAGAAAGAAGAAAGAAAGAAAGAAAGAAAGAAAAGAGAAATAAGAAAGAAAGAAAGAAAGAGAGAGAGAGGAAGGAAGGAAGGAAGAAGGAAGGAAGGAAGGAAGGAAGGAGAAAGAGAAAAGAGGAAAGAGGAAAGAAGAAGGAAGAAGAAGGAAGGAAGGAAGGAAGGAAGGAAGGAAGGAAGGAAGGAAGGAAGGAGAAGAAGAAGAAAGAAAGAAAGAAAGAAAGAAAGAAAGAAAGAAAGAAAGAAAGAAAGAAAGAAAGAAAGAAAGAAAGAAAAGCTAACTCCTAGAAAAGAACAATCATGATTCATGAAAGAGGTCAAAACATCAACATTAACAAGAGTTTAAAAAGAGTTGATTCCAGCCCTCATGGATAACTTTGAAGGGTTCAAGATTTCAGCGGAGAAAGTAACTACAGATATGGTGGAAATATCTACAGAACTAGAAGTAGAAGTAGAGCCTGAAACATGTGACTGACTTGCTGCAATCTCATGATAAAATTTTAATGGATGAGGAGTTGCTTCTGTGGATGAACAAAGAAAGTGATTTCTTGAGACAGAATGTACTCCTGGTGAAGATGCTGCAAAGATTATTGAAATTACAACAAAGAATTCAGAATATAACATAAAGTCAGTTGATAAAGCAGCAGCAGAGTTTGGGAGAACTGACTTCAACATTGAAAGAATTTCTACTGTCTGTAAAATACTATCAAACATCATTACATGCTACAAAGAAATCTTTCATGAAAGAAAGAGTCAATTAATGTGGCAAATTGCATTGCCTTAAGAAACTGCCGTAGCCACCCCTACCTTCAGCAACCACCACCCTGATCAGTCAGCAGCCATCAACATCAAGATAAGACCTTCCACCAACAAAGTGATTACGACTTGCTGAAGGCTCAAATGATGGTTAGCATTTTATTAGCCATAAAGTATTTGTTAGTTAAGGTATGCACATTGTTTTTAGACATAATGCTATTGAGCACTTAATAGACTACAGTGTATCATTTTTACATGCACTGGAAACCAAAAATTTTGTGTGCCTGCCTTTATTGTGATATTCACTTTATAGTGACGGTCTAGAACTGATCCTGCAATATCTTCACGGTATGCCTGTAATTAAAGAAGACAGTCACACAATATCACATATGGTATCATTTTATTTACATAAAATATTTATAATAGGGAAATTTTAGGGACAGAAACTACATGAGTGGATGCCAGGAGCTGGAAGGAGGGGAGAATTGGAAGTGATGCTATAGAGTTTAGAGGTGATGTTAATGCACATAATAATAAGCCAAAGTACTAAACATTGAAAAGATAATGGTAGTTAGAAATAGATCTCGGTATTTAAATAGTTAAAATATATCATAAGAATATATAAGTATTTTTAGAACAGTTTATATCAAGGCATTTGGTGAAGCTGGCCTCCTTTTTGTTGAATGGAAGATCTCTCTACCTTGGGGTGGGTTGAAAATTTTTATCAATTTTATAATCATCAAAACCACTAGGAGAACAGAATTTCAAGGACTTAAATAAAAAGTTCCTGAACAATGCAAGCATTCTTTTCAAAGCTCTAGTGTCTTAAAAGGAAAAACAGGATCAAGGCATAGAATATTCTCCTATTCATCACAGATTAAATCATTTCTTTCCACAACTAAAATAGATTTAAGAAATAAATACTTTTAAAGATAAAATAGGTGAGTATGTTATAAAATAACATTCATGCATGAAGTTATTCTTATAAATGTATGGGATGTTTAAAATAATAGCCAAAACATCTGATCCACAAGGCAGATGGAACCTTAAGTTTTCTCACCTACTTTCTATTAGCATATATGGCAAACAATCCTAGAACATGTCATTTAAATTTCTTTGTACTGTTCACTATTGAATTTCTCATTTATTTATCAGCTATACTTGTGACAAATCAGAATATACATAGTCATTGTGTCTACATCTAATATTGTTTGCTCCAAAAATAGTATAGACATGTTGCATAATTTCTTTAGAAACTGATTACCTTGCTTTATTCTGTTTTCTATATAGCAGTAAAACTGTTATCATTTACCAAATAAGATTCCTGACACATGACCAACTGTCTCTCTCCTAAAATTTGTCTCAAAATTAAAAAATTATTTTTATAATTAATTTGCTTACAGGAACTCAATTTAAATGCACCATAAGGACCTTTTTTTCTCTTTAAAAACTAACTGCAGTAAGTCATGGGACCAACCGCTTCCAGCCTGAGCTTGAGTTTTCAGTTAAAAGACTTTCCAACGGTTTCTCAAGAAAATGCCTTTTTAATGAATCAAGTTCAGCTCAGACTTTCATACCTAGACAGACAAAATCCGTAGGCTCAATTTTTAATTACATGGCTTCAGAATCTCTATACTTTTATTCACGTTGCCATATTTGGTGGTCTGTTGCTTAATATATGAGCCAGCAAATATGATAATGGAAAATCTTAAAAGTCAGAAAGCAATGTTTCTAAAATTAGAAATAGCATTTAGTTTTCTATTTAAAGGAACAAAGAGATGTTTATAAGCATGAAAGTACACGATGATATAGAATGCAATTCTCTCTTGGCACAGTGTCATTTAATAGACATGTACTAAACTCCCACTATGTTCCAGACATTGGAGATAGAATAGTTAACAATTCAACAAAAGAATCTTTGTCCTCCTGTGATCTAGATAGGAGAAACAACAACAAGCAAATAAATTTTTAAAATATATGACATACTGTGCGGTATTAATTTTATATGGAAAATAAAATTAAGGAGATGGATAAATACATGTTGGAGAGAAGGGATGAACTTCAAATAGAGGAGGGATGGAAAGCTATAGGAGAGGCTAATACCCGAGTTTTAACTAAAGAAGGTTGTAGTTTACAGAGACGCTGACACATGGGAAAAAATAATTTGGTGTTAGAGACCAAACTGTAAGCTAAGGCTAACCTTCAGAGGTTCTCTGAGATGGAAAATACCATGAAAAAGTAATTTGAAAAGAGAAATACTTAAAGTCAAGGGTTTGAAATAACAAATCATCACAACAAAACATCAGGTCATAAATATGACATGCAAGACAGATTCCGGAATAAGAATCAAAAAAGCATTTTAGCTGATTGTTGGAAAAAGAAGAAACTCTGGATATCATTAACTTTTATAGTCAAATGACAAAAAAGTAAGATCAAGAATGTTTGAAATAAAACAGCTTGGTTTTGAACAGACAACAAGTAATAATATCTAGCAGGTATGTGAGAATAAGGCTGGTCTCAAACAAAATTCTTTCTAAAATCTTAAACAACAGATATCCTATATTTACAACCTACTATCCCATGCAGCTTATACAAGGCACTTACCTATTCATGCACCGATTCTATAAACTTTCTTTTTAAAAGAACTTTGTGACTTGCATAATCATATATCCTACCTATGGTCACTCTTCAGCTAAGTAGTGAAACTAGATTTGGTCTGACTCCAAGGTCAGTTTCTTCAATGACGCTAAGACTTATAATAAATATAAAATCCAAATAAATATGTTTCCAGATATTTAAGAGTGTGCTGAATGTGATGAATCAAGAAATAAATGGTAGGTTTAGAAAATTAGTGGTATTAAATCAAGGAAGTGGGCCTGATCTACAATTTAAAAGGAAAGAACACTGGGAAGCAATTAAGGAGAAGGAAGTCATTTAGTACATTTAGGATCAGCTGAATGAAAGCTCACAGATGGTGGAGGGAATATTGATTGTGAACAAAAGAACGTGCAAAGTCAAACCACTAAAACAATGAGGTATCTGGTCAAAAACTGGTAAAACCTTGCTCGCACAGACCTGATCTGTCCTGAAAGGTGATAAAGTTCATTGGCTTAGAGACTTCAAGGCCTTGTGCGTATGACCACGAGGGTATAATTTTAAAGATTTTTAATAACTAACTTTATATTTTCACAAATTTAAATATGATAACTCACCTTTAAACAAAATTTTTTTGAAAATTATGAAAATTTTATAAGTAAAGGTAAGTCTATTTCTGAATTCCCTGTTCTGGTTCACTACTCTTTAATTTCCATTTGTGACAATTCTCATAAGGTTTTAATCATTTTTTAAAGAGAAATACAGTTGTTTTATCTTATTAGATAAGTAACGCATGTTTATTGTGAAAATAAATTATGGAGTAAAGGAAGTGATTGAGGAAAAAAGTTAAAATCATTCCAAATCACACCAGAGATAACTGCTCATAATATTTCAAAGTATAAGTTTTGAGATTTTTTTTCCCTATTTACACATATAACTTAAGTCATACATTTAACTTTTTTAGAATGAATACAGGAAAAGTAAGCCCCAAAAAGGTATAAACAATTTTCCAAGGATATGTATCAACACATTTTTTTAATATATTTTATTTCAATCCTTTCTGCTACTGTCTAAAATCAACTTGCTGATAGCACTAAGTACTTCAATTCTGAGCAAAAGTTTTATACTTTAGAACCTATATATTTTAGTCATTTTTGTGTGGATCTCTTGAATTAAGTAGAATGGCCAAAATATAAGTAGAGAAAAACATGTATGAATTGTTATGAGATATAAGTGATTATGTTGACCTATGAAAATGCAAATTGAGATTATAGGGACAATTTACCACTTATCCACAATAAACGCATTAGTTGTGGAATATATGAACATATCATGACAAGTGAAAATTTTATTTATACAAAGTATACCTATTGTGTCTCTCATTCTTTGTCTTAATGACATAATGCATATTGAAGATGCTCTGGTAAGCCAACTTGGAGACATGTATAGTTTAAGTCCTGGTGAAACTCAGCTCATTAATTTGTTAATTAATATTACAAAATTAAAATCTAGAATATCCTAGGCATGAAGTAAATATTCATTAAATTTTTAAATATTGGAAGGGGAATTGATTAATTTATGCATCAGTTAACATTTGTGGAGTTCATACCATATATTACATGCTATACTATTACTGGTATACAGTTATGAACAAAGTAATCTTTTTTTGTCTAGAAGTTCACTATATAGTAGGGAAGAAAAAGCAAATAAATAATTATAAACCAATGCATAAGTCCTATTATAAAAGCATGCAGGAATGGTTAAGTTCACCCTGATAGTGGCTGAAAGGACTATGGAGTTATGATGCACACAGTGGTAACAACTAAACTGATTTATGAAGGATGAGTGAAAATTTGCTATAACTGTTACTATTATACTTTTAATTTCATAATTGAAAAAAACAAAATTGAAAGGAATAACTGTCACAGATCTTGTAATTAATAAATAGGAGAGTTAGAAATAAAAACTTATTTCTGTTATAAATGTAGTTATCCTATTATACCATATACCATTAACAGATGCAGAAACAAAACTCCAGAAATTTGATCAAGTTCACACTGTTAATAACTGAATCAGAGCAAGAAAGAATCTTAATGTAGATCTAAAGTCTGCATTATTATTATTTTTTGTCTAGATACATAGAACAGAGTAAATACTCAAACACGTGAATTTGTATAATTGAATTAACAGCACCAAATTTCAAAAATATCTAGCTGATACCAAAAGTATGAGAAATAAGCTTTTTCCCATGTGCATATGCTTGCCTCATCGTGTCCCAAACTCTAACTTCTGAGAATGTCCACACAAATATAACCAATACATTGTCATGGACAGATCTGGCCTTGAGGACACAGGCCCAGAATGGTCCAGGATATTGTAGTGCTGTGATTTCCAATATGATTGTAGGCAGGGCAGTCAGTTATTGCTGAAAATTCAGTAAAAATATATCAAACATCTACTATGGGATGGAGACCACACCAGTTTAGGATACCATAATATAAAAAGCGCAGTTTTTATTATATAAGGGCCTTCCTCCTATTTTATTATATAAGGGCCTTCTTGCCTAAAATGCTTTTATTAGGCTGTTTTCAGTCCTAGTATTTTAGAATTTATGTGTATAAATCTTGCTTTTTTAAGATTGCCTCCATGGCAATGCAAGTATGACCAGTTATAAATAAAGGCTGACTAAAAATAATTCTGGGTATATTGTCCTTGATTCTATTACTTTATCTGTAAAAATTATTTTGATAATTTGGTGTCTCTATTTTTAAAATTTCATATGTGATTACTCAATAAACTCTTTATACCAGAAACTGCATGATATATAATCTTTCATAACACTTGAATGTCATATTTTTCTTGGAAATGAATTTTATCGTCTGACAGTCTTTTTTTAAAAAACTATAAGTATAAAATTAAAACACCAAACACCTATGAAAATAGTTCTCTAAATTAGAGAAATTTGTTATGCATGCATTTGATATGACACAGTAAGAATGAGAACATTTTTTACTGTATTTGAATAAATCTTTCCGTGAATTGATCTTTTAGTTAAAATGACATCGAGAAAATAGTTTTAGAATAAGAGCCCAGAAGAAATTTTAAAGTCTACGACAATCTTAGAGAGAAAGGAAGAGATGGAAGAAAGGAGGGAGAGGGAGAGAAAGATTTCAGAATTATAAGAAAATTAGAAATTTATAAGAATATTAGAAATCAACTATTTTTTACATTTTTATGATGATCTAAATTCCTTTTCTGATTCCCAAAATCAATTGACAAAAGTTAGAAACTTTTTAAACTCTTTTTCTAGAATGCTATAATAAATCACATAGATATAAATTAATTACCAATTTCTAAAATGATTATTCAAATATTGCAATTTATTTTTGGTCAGATAGAAGTTATTGAACAATCACATCTCAGGCCCCTTACCTCTATTGAATCTATAAGAGTCACTAAATTTTTAAGTTTTTATTTGTTTTGTTTTGTATCTATGCATCTCTAAGTACATATTATGAATTAAGAACAAATTAAGAAAAATTAAATAAATTCTTTTACATATGACCTAAGAAATATAGATATTGTCACATAGGCAGTAACAATATAGAAATTATTCTCTTAAAAATAATATGTATGTCACAGACCTTTATGTTTTCATGAGTGTCTGTTTGTGAACATGAAGTACTTTTATAAAGAGAAATTGAGGTATGTGTGTAAGGAACTTACAGAGAAGCCCATAACCGTGGCCTAGTTCTTTTTCCCTTATGAGAGTAATAGCTCTTTGTCTCCCAGTGCAGAATCCTAGATTGTGATTCAGGTAGAACAATGCTTTATTCTACACAGATATAGAAAAATAATAGTAGTCACCACAGACTGGGCAATTACTCTTTACAACATATTCATTATTCCTCACAAGAAAACTGAGGTTAAAAAAAGGTTTCATAATTTGTTCATTACCTATCAAAAAATATGGGAATCAGATTTGAATTTCCATCTGTCTAATAAGAAAGCCCCTCCTTTTTTCTTACAAGGCTTCTTCCCAGGTAAGAAAGAGTCTTTTCCCATGGAGCTGCAGCAGAGAAGAAATATAAATTCTCTTGTAGGTACAGTAAACTAGCTTTTGATGCTGAAAAGCTCTAGTATCACAAATTTCCAGAATTTTGCCAACTGCAGACACCATGTTTAGCTGGGGCTACCTCTGAAGAGATATTTTCTTCCTGGGTAACTTAGGGACATACACAGATCTCTAAGAGGTGGTCAAAGATACCTGTTGTGTTTATATACACGTTAAGTGGGAGGAAAAACAAGACAGGAGAGATATGGAACTACCCTGATTTAGCAATTTGGTTTTTCATTTGACAGGAAAAACGAATATAAGAACATATTTTTTTTTCCTTTTGTTACATCTGTCAAACTGATAAATCAAAATTTGTTAAATAATAAGAAAGGTGGCCTAAAGAAGTAGGCAAGCAGCCTGTTCATATGAACACTGAAAAATGTTCATAAAAGCACAGGGGTTATCCGTCTGTCAGAGGCACTTTAAAAAAAAAGACTTTTGCATTAACTGGATTTCTGGGTCCTTTCGTCTCTGAATTTAAGTAATTCTAACTTAAACATTGTATTTTCATGAACTTTTTATTTAGGGTAAGGAAGTGATATAGGTAAGAAAAATATCTGAACACAAATACATTGCAAAACATGATACCTATCAATTCCCTGCTAAGATGTTCATTTCTTATAGTCAACATTCTTTTTGTATAAATACAGTAGATTTGAATTTGGAGAAAATATTTCATTTTTACCATCAACTTAAATGTTAAATTTCTTTTGGCGGATATGAAGTATTTTCTTATTGCAATAAAATTACACTGGAAGTTCTATCTAAAAATAAAATATGTGGCTATAAAATGCATTCATCAGTTATTTTTTCCCTCTTTCATCATTTAATTGCCTGCTTTTCCATAAGTATGCTAAAAAGGAACAGAAAGGATTAGTTGAGCTCAATTTATTTCTCTGGACAAGATCTGAGCAATTAAAGAGATCAATCCTATTTATAGTATTTTCTGATTCCCACATTTCCCAGGTTAGACTGTCTTTCTGTTTTTATTCATAATATGAAAGTACTATATATCATATTACTAATTAAGAAAGTTAAAAAAAAAAAACTCAGAAAAAGAGATCAGACTTGCAGTTACTGGGGCAGAGGGTCGGGGAGGGGATGTTGGAGAAAGGTGGTCAAAAAGTACCAACTTCCAGTTATAAGATAAGTGCTAAGGATGTAATGTTTAATGTACAGTATAATGATTGTAGTTGACACCACTATGTGATATATATGAATGTTGTTGAGAGTGAATCCTTAGAGATCTCATCGCAAGGAGAATTTTTCCCCTTCTTTCTTTTTTTTTTTTATCTATATGAGAAAATGAATGTTAGCTGAACCCGTTGTAATCATTTTACAATATATGTAAGTCAAACCACCATGCTATAGGCCTTAAACTTTTAAAGTATGTCAATTAGTTCTTAATAAAACTGGGAAAAAGAATTTTAAACAATTCCACTAGTTGTGACTCTCTCTTTCATTGTCAGAACATTGAATAGAGCAAGATACTTAAAAAGCGTATTTAAATTTGAAATTAATGATAAATAGTTTTATTAACATTAATTTGCTGAAATATCTTGGTTGGCATTGTGCAATGATAAAGATAAACTAAATCAAAGCAGATCTATTCTGAACTATTTTCAGCTTCAGCACATCAAGTAAAACGATGTTCCATATGTTGTTTATTCTGTAATGTGAAGGATATTTTATATTAAACATCTGCTTGCATGTTGCTTTCATAACCACATTCATCTGAGAAAATAAAATTACAAACTTCATCGACAGCATTTTATGACCTTTAAATATATAATATAATAACATTCTCTTTAGATTGACAATAAACCAGGCATTTGGGTTTGATGTAGTTTGGAAAGAGCTTATATTGCCAGCATCCCTGGTACAGGTCCTATCAGAGCAAAGAAGTGAGTGGCTGCAACCAATGGAATCAATAAGAGGCTTGAGAGTTTTTGCTTTGTATATTTAAATTTTTAAAATACTTCAAATTACTCCTCTAATTAGAAGTAATTTTCAACCACTTTTTCTGATGTCTAAGAGCCTTTATAAACTGACTCTAATGTACGCTTTAAACAAATCCCAAGTAACATTTTCAAATCCTTTTTTTTTGAAAATCAGCTATTTCTCTTTGAGTGTATCTGGCATTATCTAATTTTTGCACTTGTTTTTGACACTGCTTCTCTTTCAGGTGCTGTGTCCTGCCTTGTGCCTTCTTCTACCAAAGGAGGACATTTCAAACAAGGTCATGGGTCACAGCTTTCCTTTTTAATAAATTCTAACCATTAAACACTCACTGTTGTAGTCTGTGGTAATGTTTCCATTTTATATACTCCTTCAATATAGTCTCTTCTTTTTAAAGCTAATACTATAATCTTCTTTGAATAATTCTTATAATAGTATATATTATAGTATATGCATATCTTATACAATAGTATATAGTTTTTACTATTACACTATCTTAAATCTATAGGTGGTATCCTTAAATAGACTGTTTTCTCCTTGAGAGTAGGAACTATGCAGTATTTTTTTGTCTTTCTTACAATTTCATTTTTTTAATTACCTTACTTGACATTAATATCTAAGAATGAATTTTTTTTACATTTGGAGAATCAAGTCATCTTCACACATGACTCCCTCCAAAAACAAAAAAATAGTATGGTGATCCTCAAACCAGATTTTATTTATTTCTAACGTAAGCACAAAAGAAAAACACAATGTGGAGAAAAGTTGTATCTATGTTCTAATTCTCTATTCCAAAAACGTACTATGTTTCTCATCCATATAAGTACATAAATTTTGAGCGATTTATGATAACCATTGAAATAAGGTATGTTCTATGACTCCTTTATTACAAAACTTAAGAATTTCCCAACCACAGAGGAGCTCTTTGTTCAATTATTCTCAATATTGGCTGCATGTGAAAATCGTCTACGGAACTTTTTAAAACATAGAAGTACTCAGGCATCTTTTGGAACAATTAGAATCTGCAGAGATGAATCTCAGCTATTTACATTTCCTTCTTAAGTTCTCTACATTATTTTAGTATGTAGTAAGGGTTAAATACCATTAGTTTAAAAAGGAGTTTGGTGGAAAAAAAAAAAAAGTAGCTGGGAGGATGGCAAAGAATGAATGAATGGGCCCTGCCCCGAAGATCAGTCCAGAGAAACGTGGGTACACTCTCTACCCCCATTCTGGAACACAGATTAGTGTTTGCCTATCTCCAATGAGCATGCAACTGCCTGTTGGCCCAACTCCACGCAGCATGTATTCCTAGAAATTTCAGCTGCCTCTTCAACTGTGTCTGACATAACCTAGAACTACAAATTATTTCTGGACTATAAGGTAAATAATGCCAGTCCAATTAAACTCAGTTAATTAAATTAAATGATATGATCTACTGCTACTGTTTTCTTGGGTTTGCTGTTATGCTTTATCTCTGTGTTTTGCTCTTGGGAAATACCAATGGTTTCATTCCAGTGATTTCCAGTGACATAGGATACAGGTAAAAGAAGTGGACTTTAGAGGAGTTGGTCTCTGTTGGTCTAGAGATAGAATGTTAGGGCAGATGTGATCCAGAATCTAGTTGGAAGGACTCTCCTCCGCTTAGATTATGGTCAACACACTAATTATAATAGAAAACAGAGAATATCGATGTGAGTTTAAAAAAAAAAAAACAGTTGAGTGCTTTTGCCTAATGTCACTTTTTAAATCAAGGATAAGGAAAAATAAATTAGCTGCCAGAATGATAGTAGGAAAGAAGAATAAGACATCTGAGAAAAGGAGGCAGGAAAGAGCCGTTAAAGGAGAATGGAAACTGAGTAGGAAAATTTGACTTAAGTACAAGGTAAGGACCTTAGCCAAAAGAGGAGTGAGACAGAGAAATAAAGCGAGATGTTGTGCTAGAGTAAAGGTGGTCAGAAACTGTAGCTGCTGAGGACAGAAAACAAGACGCCTCGCATCTCAGACACTGACTTTTCACTGTAAGGTAGTATAGGCCACTAGCCTACAGCAGTAGTTTTCAACTGGGGAGTTTTCTCCTTCCTCCCACAGGGGACATCTAGAAATGTCTGGAGACATTTTTATTGTCACAACTGGGAGAATTCTAGTAGCGTCTAGAGGATAGAAGCCAGGAATGGTGCTAAATATCCTACAACACACATGATGCCCTCTGACCCCACACAAAAATAATATTCTCATCTTAACCATCAGTAGTGTCGAAGTTGAAAAAAAAAAAACCTGGTATAAGGGAGGATAGCTTTAAAATTTAGAATGTTCTGTTACTAGATGCTAAGATTTTAGTTAGAGAAATTTCTCATCTTTAGTAAATAAAGACTGGTCTCTTTGCAAACTCTTATGTCAAGAAGGGTTTCTCCGTTCCTAACTAAACATTCCTGTAGCATTTTAGGTTCAGTTTTTTCTCTCTCTTCAGAGAATTTGGAACAAAAATATCCCCTAACTTTTTAAAAAACAATGTTAATAAGTATAACTTGTGTAATCACCCTTTGCTTTTTTCATTCATATATATTTCAAAGCACAGTTTACTTTTTGATAAAAGCGGTCATATCTTGGATACATAAGCATTCCCATGATGACGACTATCACCATAGTTTGGCAGTGTTCCAAAGGATTGGATAGGTCTGTGGAAAGGAAGTAGTTTTATAATGTCAGGAGCAAGAAAGGGGGGTTGTAAATAATCTTACAAATGTTTTCTTGGAAGTCTAAATACAATCCTTGTAGTACAATGTTATTATTATGGTTAACATTTCTTAAATCAAGTGTATTCTCTATTGTAGTTGCCAAAGGACTTATAATTCATCTTGGCTTTAAATAAGAGGCAATGACTATGAATCAGCCAAGAGCTAAACACAAATGGCATGAAATCATACAGCCCTATTGTGCTGAGAAAAGAGTAAAAGGACATTCTCAGGGGAAAACCTATGATATCCTAAGCTCCGTATGTAGGTAGGTCAAACTAATTAACAGAACATAACATTTAAATGTGACAATTATTCCATAAATAAGTTTGAGGTTAAAAAGAGATAAAATAAAAATTCATACACATTTGAATCAAAGAATTGTATGCTAAAGCTACCTTATAGTAGTAATTAAATTCTATTCCATGAATTAGTTTTAAACAATTTAAAATCATGTTGAAAGGAGTTAAAGATGTGCAGATTTTGACTTTCTTTAAAAAAAATATAGAGAAATTTTGGTTTCTGGGGATAGAGCAAAACAAGAATTATTTTATTCTTTGAAAATTTAGATGACTTTATTGTAACAACTTATGTAGAGCTCATTCCTCTCTGCATGCAGCTAAATAAAATAGAAGTATTAAAAGAAACTCCAATAGAAACTGACATTTTACTCACACAGTATCTAAGCCACTTTTTAAATTAAGCTTTTCTTATTTGATATGATTACAGACTCACCTGCATTTGTAAGAAAAAGTTAGTGTACTCTTTACTCACTTGCCCCAATGACAAAGTCTTACAAAACTACAGCGCAACAATATGTCCAGGACATTGATGTTAATACCGTTAAGATAACAAAACATTCCTTTCGTCACAAGGATCCTCATGTTGCTCTTCAACAGTTACACCCATTTCCCTCCTGCCCCCACTTCCTTCCCAAATTCACATAAATCTGTTCTTCATTTTATGTTTCCCCCCCTAACCTCAAGATGTTTAATAAAAGGAAATCCTACAGCATGGAACCTTTTGCAGTTGACTTTTTTTCACTAAATACAATTATCTGGATTCTTATTCTAATTGTTACCTTTATCACTACTTTGTTCAGTTTTACTACTGAGTAGTATTCCACACTTAGAATGTAATAGTTTGTTTAATTATACACCTGTTGAAGGAAATATAGTTTGCTTGCAGTTTTGTCTATAATAGATAAAGCTGTTACCACATTCAGATTCAGGTTTTTGTGTGAATGTAAGTTTTAATTGCTGAGTTATAAGATTGTTGCATGTAAATTTTTAAAAGAAACTGCCAAACAGTTTTCCAGAATGGCTGTATCATTTTACATTCCTATAATGTAACAAGCCATGTATCTATGATTTACTTTTTCTGGTCCTGACCAGCATTTGGTGTTGTCGCTATTTTTTATTTTAGTCATTGTGATAGGTTTGTACTGGTATCTCATTGTTTTAATTTGCATTTATCTAATGGCTAGTGATGTTAAACATGTTTTTCATGTGGTTTTATGCTACCTCTAATTTCAATGAAATATCTCATTTTTCCAATTTTCTAACTGAATTTTTTTAACTATTGAGTCTTATGAGTTATTTATTGATTCTATATATATAGTCCTTTGTCAGAAATATGTGGTTTGTAAATATTTTCTCAGTCTGTGGCATGCATATCTATTCTCCTAACACGTCCTTCATACAGCAAAACATTTCAATGAAGTCAAATTTGTTCATTTTTCCTTTTATGGAAAAGTCTAAAAACTTTTGTGTCACGTCTAAAAACTTTTTGCTTAGACTTACTTCCCAAAGAATTCTATTTTTTTTTCAAAAGTTTTATATTTTATAATCAAGTCTATGGTTAATTTTGTGTTAATTTTTGTGTAAGATATTAGGTTCTGGATGAGGTTTCTTTCCCCACCCCCACATCGTCCCCATCCCACCCCTGTCCCACACACATACCTCTCTGCTGTGGAAGGCTAGCTTTCCTCTACTGAATTGTTTTTGCAACTTCGTTGAAAATCAGTTGGGCTATTTACATGGATCTATTTCTGAGTTCTTTATTCATTCTCATTGACTGATGTGTCTAACCTTCCACCAATATATGTCTTGATTAGTATAGCTATTTATTAAGTCTTAAACTTAGGTCAATTGAATTCTCCTACTTAATTCTTAATTTTCAAAATAATTCTAGCTAGTTTAGCTCTTTTGCTTTTCTATATAAATGTTAGAATAGCTGTGTCTGTAACTACAAAACCTTTTGCTGGGATTTTGATATGAATTGGTTTAAAACCTGCATATCAATGTGGAGAGAATTAAACTCAATATTATATTGAGTTTTCTAAATATGAATAAGTGGCTGTACATTTATTTATTCTTAATTTAATCAAAATTTTGTAGATTTAAACACTAGTCCTGTACATGTTTTGTTAGATTTATACCTATTTTTATTTTTGCGAAATTGTAAATATTACTGTGTTGTGATTGTAATTGCAATGTTTCTGTATCCATCTGTTCATAAGTAGTATATAGAGGTACAATTGATTTTTATAAGTGATTTCATCAAGATCACAGGATCTGTAGGTCTGTAGATCTTGTATCCTATGATCTTGATGAAATCACTTATTAGTTGTAGAATTTTTTTAGATTCTTTGAGATCCTCTGCAAGTAGAAAACATTTTATTTCTACTTTTCCAGTATAAATGCCTCTTTTCTCCTTTTCTTTCTTATTTTACTGGCTAGAATTTGGCACATTATATTTTTAAAAGAGTGGTAAGAAGGAACATCCTTGCCTAGTTCCTGATCTTAGAGGAAAAGCATTTAGTCACTCACCATTACATATGCCAGCTAAAGGTTTTTGTCTATTTTTTTTTTCTTATCAAGTTGGAGGAAGTCCTCTTGTGTTCATAGTTTTACTTAGAGAATTTTATCATGCATAAATATTGAATTAAATATGGTGGGACACAAGATTGATTTTTAATATGGTGGGACACAAGATTGATTTTAAAATAGTGAGTTCATCCCAAAAAATAAAGCTCATTTGTTCTTGTTGTATAATTCTCTTTATACATTGCTGAATTCTATTTGATAATGTTTTGTTAAGGGTATCTGCATTTAAGTTCATGAGAAATATCTGTCTGTAGTCTGTGCCATACATTTTTAGATATTTTATTATATTTCCACAGGTTCCTGAGGCTTTACCTTCCCCGCCCCCGCCCTCAGTCTATTTTCTGCTTTTCACATTGAGTAGTTTCTATTGTTTTATCTTTAGGATTTCTGATTCTTTCCTCTATTCCCTCCATTCTTCTCTTGTGGCTATCTATTGGGTTTTTAAAATTTTTGTTACTATATATTTCTCTTCTAAAATTTCCATTTGGTTCTTCTTTATACCTTTTATTCTTTTATTGAGACTTTCTATTTATTTGCTAAATTGTTTCATATTTTCATTTGTTTCAAACATGTTTGTAATTATTTAAGCATGTTTACTATAGATGATTAAAGTCTGTCATACAATACTAACATTTCTATTATCTTATTGTTGGCATCAACTGATTGTCTTTTATCAATCACTTGGTGATCTTGGTTCTTAGCATGATAAATGAGCAGTTAGTTGGGCAGTTAGTGGTAACAGTTACTAGACTTACAACTTGTAAACAGAGCAACAGAGATAGATCTTAAAATATATATTGCTGATTGGTAAAGTATAGGAAACAAACTGAGATACAGTGTAATACTACTTGCATGAACTAAGAACATATGAAGACAAAAATATGCATGGTTAAGACTTTATGCAAATTAAAAAAATAAACATTTAGCACATTAGAATAGTTTTGTGGCAAGAGTGGAGAATGAGAATTTAAGAAATTTGAAATATGGAAATAAAAAAATAAAATAGATTAAAAATTGAAATATAACTAACTTCATTAAATGGTTAGAAGTGGCAGTGCAAGATCTAAAATATTCTCATGAATCACAAATAGATGTCCACACCACTACAATGATAAATAAAGCCTGATGTAAAATATTTGGAGATATGAATGTAACCAAAAAGTTTATGTACTAAAACATAAATAATTTAAATAAAAATATAATGAAGTAAGTGCTGCGCTTCATTATATGGTTTTTGTATTTTTGTATTTTTAACTATTTGAAATTTTCAATTTTTAGATTTTATGTAAGCGAAATTTATTAAATTACTCGGTACATTCATAACATTTATTTAGGGCAGAGCCTAGTGTTAGTAAAGGACAGTACATTACTGAAAACAAGCCCAGATTATATATTTATAGGAGGAATTAATTTACCTTAGAAGTTTTAAGATACTTTTTGAAATTTCTAATAATTTAATTAAAATTTATTTGGACCTACTGTGTATCATAGCATTTTAGGTGCTGGGATTACAACATGTTAAAAAAGGTACGATTCCTGTCCTACCATAAAAACAATAGCCAAGGCTGCATTATGCAGATTATCAAAATAATTCATTATATTTTACTAGTGACCTTCTCTCTGTGTTCTCCTAAAGATAACATATCTTACTTTTACAATTCCTATTTATTTTGAATGGATACATGAATTATCCAGTACAAACCAGTCAGGCGGAACATTTCATTAAGAGAGAACTGTCAGTTCTTACACATTAAATGACATTTCATGTTTCACAATCAGTCTAATGATTCTCTGTTTTTCTGCAGTGTTTTATTAGCCAGATGTCATCTCTTAAAGTGTCAGCAAAAAGGAAATATAAGGACATATTAAAATGTACTGTAGACTTTTAAAGCAAATACATGTTAAGTAGGTTAACATTAAGAATTGATTTCAAATCCCAGATTTTGATGATTTTTAATAATCATTATATATATATATATATATATATATATATATATATAATCCCACTTATGTTTTAATAAGGCACATACACTAAAATTAAGACCTTGTGTGAAACCTACAAATAATTAATTTTACTTTAAAACCTTGTTTTCTATGGTGCTATAAAATGACTAATCAAAGTGTTGATCATGTAAACTTAAAATCTGTTCCTTCAGACAATGCTTAATATGCCCCAAATTTTCCCTGGTAAATCCTATTAAGTTATTCAAAAATTAGATATTGTATAATATATGCAACATTTATATCAGAAATAGGAATATCAACTTAATCTTGTTCAAGTTTCTATTTACAAATCTAAGAAAATACAGCCAAAACCACTGCAAGAAACTATTTTGATAACAACAGCTCTTTAGGAGTAGTAAACATTATGAAAAAATGACTTTTGTTTTTATAAACAAAACATGCATGAAGAATCGATTACTATACTTATATTATTGTTGGAAACAATAATAATGAATAAAATATGTTTTAAGCAATTAAACATAGATGAGCCAGCCAAAATCATGCAAAAAAGTGAGAGAAACAGAGGATCTCCGAGGATTGTTAAACAGAGCGCTAAAGTTAGGAATTGCTGAAGCAAAGGGTCATTTTTCAGTATCTACAGTCTCTTGCTTTAAGGAGGGCTGAAGGCATGAGCTAGAGCTTTCCACAAGTAGGGAGTCTAACACATTGTCTGGAACCCCCCACCATGAACCAGGGGCCCAAGAGGGCTAAAACATTAGTGTCATGATCAATATAATAGTATAGAAAGTAACTCCATTACCCTGAAAACGACCATCTATAAACAAACATTGAACCTAAACACTAGAAGCATCTCATATAATGTTAGCAACAAACAAATAAACAAACATAAGAATAACTAATATTAAAAAATATCTTGGAGGTCCCAACCAGTGTAACTATACACATAAAAGTATAAGATAAATAAAGACTGAAAAAATTGTGTAAAATTGCCATTGAGTATTTTATCTCATAAACATTCAAGAGTATCTATAGAAAATATTTTAGTACTAATAAGAGAGTTTAGCAAAATTTGATTTAGGAGTATGACATGAAAAAAATTCTATAATACTGCAATAATAAATTAGAAAATGTGACTTTTAATAGATAACATTACACTAAAAACAAAAAGCAAAACAGTCTCTAAGAGTAAGTTTAACACAGTATGTAGAAGACACTTATGAATAAAATTATGAAAAATTATTAAAATTCCCCCCAAAAATAAAACCTGAAAAGAATAAGAGTTTATCGTATTTGTGGATTGGAATATTCTGTATTAGAAAGGATGTTGATTTCCTTTATATATTATGCTATTTTATTCAAATTCCCAAAAGGATATTTTATGAACACAAAAAATTGACCCTAAAATCCATATAATATAATTAAGATCCAATAACAGTGAAGAAAATTATGAAAACGAAAGAAAAAAGGAAGAATTTTTCTTACTAAAACTTATATCATAGTAATTGAAGATACTATGGATTTGTTAAGATTCATAGACAATAGATTAAAGTAAGAAAACAGCCAAAAAACAGATTGAAGTATATATGAGACTTCGGTATTATTAGGTAAACCTTAAAATCAGAGAAGATAAGACACTCTATTTGATAAATGGTGTTGGATAATTGCCTTTTCATAAGAAAGTAAAGATAATATCTTTCTCTCACTCCTCTCCCCATTTTTCCTCTCTCCTCTCTCCTGTCTCTCCATGCTTAATTGTGGGAAACCAAATCTTACACACTATTAAAATTAATAGATTCATATGTAGTGAATGATCTTATTTCTTCAGGGTTTAGAGGGATTTCTAAAACAAGATATGAAAAGTAGAGTAAAATGATAAGAGATAAGCATAGTACTATTCGAGGTCAGATTTTATTTTAGTAAAAAGAAGGTTTAACATTCTGTTGTTAAGAGTGCAGCTGCCATGAAAATATATCACAAATCACAAATGGTGGGAAGTGTAATTGACCAACGCCAGGTTGTATAGTCTGAAATTTTTCGCTGATGAGGCTGCACTTCCCTCAGGCTTTTCCAGCCAAAGACGGAATGTGGCCAGACACCAGGGCAGGTATAATGTTGGAGACGATGTGTTTTTGGAGACAGTGGATTCTAATGAGAATTCATTTTGGCTGGAGGACTCCTCACTGTTTTTGCGAGAACTTTCTTTAAGTTGCTCCATAGTTTAATCCTTTTCCTATTCAACCTTCCTTGTTTCCTTTTAACCTCCTCTGGATTAGACCTGCATCCTGGTTTGGCAGACCTCTCTTCTGGCTCTGTGCCTAGTTTTTTTCTCACACTTGTTTTCTCCTCTTGAGCACACCTAATCTCACCTTTGTGTCTTATTCTCAAAAGACATGAATTAAGACATGGTAGCAAACATCAATAATAAAATCAGAAGTACAAGGAGAATAAAAGAAAACTTCCATTTAACATCAACTTTTGTGTATAAGAAGTAATAAATAAATATCTACAAATGGATCATAAAAGCATGATATGGCTTGCCTATCTGTGGAAGAAAATCAATAGTCACTAATATAATCACTTGTATCAATGATTGTTAACTTTTTTAAAAAGGACTAGATTGTACATATTTTAGTTTTCTTCTGACAAGTGGCAAAATCAAGAGTGTTATATAGGTACTTATGAAGTTATCTAAAATGTAATCATTTTAAAATATACAAATCATTCTAGCTCCAAGCAGGGAGGAGGAGGAGGATGAGAATGAGGAGAACAAGAAGCAGCAGTTGTATTAGTAACAGTGGAAGAAGGTAGGCAGACAATTGACCAGATTTGGACTCTGGGCTGAATTTGTCAAGTGTAAGATAGTGCAGCTGATGAGATATTCAAAACCTTAAGTACCCCTAAAAGAATTATGAAAAATAAATGTCTCCATTTGTACATTGTTAAGATGGCAATTAAAGTTTTTTATCTTAAGGTTAACAGTTGCAAAGGATGTAATTACAGCCAAAATTCTATTGTACATGGGCTTGAAGTATGCTTTTACTAAAAATCTGAAGCTGCAGATTAGTTTATTTAATTTATGGAAAATGCATATCTAATAATCTAATAACAAAGCTAGTCGTATCTTTCTCAAATTCAGACGCACTTCATATCTGAAAGAAAAAGACGACTTTGCTTTTCATTTCAAATATCATGTTAAGAAACGGCACCATTAAACCCATCTCGGTTCTGATTTTTAATTTGAATAGGTAGGTAAAAAGTAGGTAAATAGATGTATAGATGGGAGGTGGATAGATATACAGATAATTGCTAGGTAGGGAGGCAGGCAGGCACACAGACAAGTAGAAAAGACATTTGTTATTTTGATTTTCCTTCATTTGTGGTGCCTCAGAGATATTTATACCCTGTGATTATGCGACACTAAGGTGTGGAATGGGTTAGTGAGAGTAACACTCTTCCTCTGTAAAGTTTTAGCAGCAGGTTTCTGAGTTGAAAGCTACACAGATCCTCTGTTGGGTCAGATTAATTTTGGAAAAGGGTACATACTGAATTTGAGGATCTGAAAGATAATATCCTCCAATTCTGTCTTTGCCTAGGTATCACCCCGCACACCAAAAGTGGTTTATTACCTCATAGTTACAAATACTCTAAATTGAAGACCACTAGTCTAATATCTAAATGCTCCATTTATAACAATAGTTTAACACAAGAATAGTTTGTTTGTGGTGCTGCTGGTGGTGGTGGTAGTGGCTTAAATACAATGCAACCCCAAGCCTATAAATGTATCCTATAACACTGCATACCTGTTGTTTCTCTCCCTCATCCAGGTGCTGCTCTGTATAGATACGTCAGTAGTAGGAGATTCTTGTTATTGACCTCCTCTACTATCAGCCTTCTGCAAGGATTGGTCTTTACATCGGGAGATGGCAGAATTCACTCCACTGGAATCACATGTGATTGACAAGTGACAGCTTACCAACTGTGCAACTTTTTCTCCCTGATGAGAAGCCCCAAGGAAGCATGAGACCACCCTGAGGAAACCATGGGACACCAAAAGAAATATGATTTTCCACCTCTCATATGAATTTAGACTTTCAAATGCAAAGTTAGATTAGGATTTTTTGAAATGTATTTTTACAAAGGATGTCACTGAAAGCACAGTAATGTTTTCATTAAATGTAATACAAGTTATGTGTTGTTTGAAAACTAATTAAAATAAATTAGTTCTCCCCCAAGTAATGCAGCACACAATAAAAATGCAGGATGTTTTTCTTGAGTTCTATTAAAGTTGATATAGCAACTAACTCTCTTCTGAACATTTACCAGGGACCCCTTCAAATGAAATAAACAAGCTTTTAAAACCCTAAAGACCTGATAGAAATTAAAAATATAAGAAAAAAACATTGTCATTGGAGTTACTAACAAAAATACTTTGATAAAATCTACCATGACAATGTGATAGAACAGGACTAGATGACTTTCCAGTCTCATTAGCTTAAACACCATTTTACAATGAACAAATATTTCTACAAAATGCAGTTTGTAGGGAATGCCCAAAACAAACCTACTCAGAACCACTTCTAGGTTCCAGGACAGTCAAACAGGTAAGTGATACCCAGCATCTCATAGAAACCTGAGTGAACTTTAGACAACCAATGCTCTACTTTCTTTCTTTCTAAAATAAAGTGACTTGTTGGAATACACACACACACACACACACACACACACACACACACACACACATGCATGTGTATAATTCATCTCTTTATCTAATCTAATCTCCACTATTTATTAAGCGTATATACAAGCCATATCATATTTAAGTACCCATTATGTATGTACATTTTTATGTGCTCTTAAAAAACATGCTTGTGCTGTTATACTTAAATGAATTCAGGTTAATGTATATTCTAATAAAAGAACAGCTTATAAAAAAAATTCCTAGCAGAAAGCAGCCATTTTTGCCTTTGTATGTTTTAAAAGACATGCCTGAATGGTTTACTGAGATATAAAAGTGCATAAAAGCTTTATTAGTGTTTTATTAAGAGACTAGATGCATAAAAATAAGTGAATTCCCTGGTGGTACTCTATAAATAAAAGTGATCTCCCTGGTAATAAATGATCTCTGCTTCTTTTGTGGTCTTGCCTCTCAGTCTTTGATTACATCAGAATACATGGCATTGCATTACAATCAGCACAATACGCATCTTGGTCCAATCTCTGTCTCTGAAAGACCTTGCCTGTTTAATGAATAATTTGCATAGAAGATCTTGTAGTTGTTTTGTTCCCTTTAAAGCTCCCCACTCCTGGTTGAACTTGTGTCTCTGGAAATTGTGCATTTTGGAATACTTCCTTGAATTAGCCAATGCCTGGGGAAAGGTTATATGGAATGAGACTTCTCTAGAGACCTGATACATCAATCTGCATGTGACACATAAGCAGTGTTATTCAGAGTGTACACATGCATACACACATACACACAGAGAGACAGGCAAAGTCAACTAGAAATAATTAATGCATGAAAAATAAAAAATAAATTCAATAGGAAGAGTCCATTATCTAAACAAATTATGTACTTTCAAAGGACATTAAAATCCTACAAATATAAACAGGGCTGCTTTATTAGAGAACAGTTGCTTTGCTTCTAGAGTCACTGTTTCAGAGGCAAAGTGTCTCATTTCACTTGCAATTTTATAATTAGATTCAAACCAACATTAAAGAGTGGCATATTTGTTTTCTCAAGGATATTCCCCAGGCATGCCCAAAGCCAGGCTGGCTTCCTGTCTGTGCCATTGTTAGCACATTTTGTAAATATCACTTGAGTTTTTCCTGCTCCCTATCATAAACTCCCAAATTCCAAATGACCTCCCAAATCTATCACACTACAAATGTCGTTTTAATATCTTGAAAGACATAATTTTTATATTGAAAAAGAAATTCTCCAATTCTCTCCAGCAAAGGTCACCTAAACACCATCTTCACAAAGGGAAGATGTTCCCACTGTCTATTCTACCTCCATTTTGATTGTGAGCTGCCTGCTGCCTGCTTTGCATTCTGTTCTCTAAAAGGCTTATTAATGGTGTCTGGCGGGAGGCTGTCAGAAATGGCAGACTGAATCAAGGGATTTTCCTTCAACATCCAAATGACACACTGAAGCTGGAGAATTAAACAGATGACTAACCGGTGCCCTTTTGTCTGAAGATGAAGGTGGGACTGCCAACTTGCAAACCAATGACTGACATTTGGGTGGATTAAACCACCCTGCTATTGTGCTGCTATTTTATAATCACTACTGCTTTCTTGATCTCAAGTGCCTCAGCAAAAGCCTTCTCAGTTCTTGGAGTTATGTTTGCAGAAACCCTCAGCTGAGCTTTTGCTGTAAACATTTATCCACTGAGAAGCAGTGTTCTGACACTAACTGAGAAGAAGCGTTGGCTTCTAGGTATTTAATTAAAACATTAAGGGAAAAAGCTTTCGTGTCAACATTCACAAGTACTTTCCTATAGCTGAGGGTTGCTATAATTGAGTTTCCCTGCAAATGCATTCCTCCCCACCCCAGCCTTCTCTGAGAGCAGCAATAGCTCGAGGTTCGCTTTGCTTCATGCTGTTAGTTGTGGCTTTGAGACTCTGCCCCATGCTGTCACTTTCCTGATTCTCTCAATCTGGTTGTTAGCTTTAATTTCTAAAATCAAGATTGGATGGCAACGAGGGGCTTTAATGAAGAGTGAAAAAGTCATTTGTTAAACAGCATTAAGAATTCTTATTTGCACTGCTGTAAAATGTGGTCAAGCCAAATGCTTTCTGCTTATATGAATCATCCAATTTCCTTTGCCACATAATTATTGTTAATAAGGAGAAGGCATTGTATAGGAACCAAATTTATCATAATAGACATTGGCTCTAGGTATAGGTTCCTGGGGTGCCTCATTTTGAGATACTGTGTGGACCATGTATTGTAAGGAAAGACATGGAGAACAAATCGCATATGGCCATTTAATTGCTAATGAAGTTCATATAATAAAAGTACTTAGTTTTCCTTAAAAGTTGCTTTTATCAGTGAAAGGGTAGTACAAAGATATCTTGTAATGTCCTATTAGTGCACCTTTCTGAAGAGCATCATTTCTAAAAGAACATTTTTAAGCTACTCTGTGCCTTGGACCATTGAATGTAATAAAAGGAGATTGGCCATGCAATTCTTTTCAATGCATCAAGTCAATTGAGAGAGCTTTACTCTCCTTTCATAAAATGTAAAGATATAGATCTCAAAAAACATCTTGAACCAATCAAGATGGTAGCAGCCAAGCTTGCAGGAAAGGTGTAAAAGTAGTTAGAGCGTCTCTGTTCAACTCATGTTGTATATTCAAAATTAAAATCATTTGCAGGGTTCAGCATATTTCAGAGTTAATTTCCTTGAAGATAACATGGTAACATTTTTACTTCCACCTGGTAATTGAGAAGAGTTAGATTTACCTACTTGATATGAATAAATTCACATGTCAATTCAACAAGTGCTTACAAAGGACTTGTTAAATTGGTAACTATAGTGAAAAGCAGAAATAAATAGAAATATCAATAAATACAAAAATATCACATAATGCATAATTCTTGTAAATTATTTTTTCTTGAAAGACAAAAAGGTAGTATTTGAAAAAAATAAAAATTCAGGCTATGTGTATGTGCTAAATTAAGCAATGGAGTCAATAACATCATAGCAGGGTAAGTGCAGATACAATGGCACAATAGGCTGTGTCCCTCTTAGCTTCTACAATCCTTCTAGCTTGTGCAACGAGAGTCCTAGGATAGTTCATAGTTTAAACAAGAAAGAATCAAAGCCGCCTTGATTATAGTCACACTCTGACTGGTTCCCTGGTGTTCCTTTCCTATGATATCTGAGTCCTACCTTGATGAAGTCTTACTTACTTGAGTTCTGAAATTGCTTTCCTACAGTACTATCATTAGTTTTGCCCTTAATCCAGTTAAGGCAGACTCGTTTCTGTCCCATTTACAGCCATGTCAATGGCAAACATCCCCCTGCCTGCTTCAGTGTTCTTCTCACTTGTCTGCATTCCTATCTGCACTCTTGCCATATTTCCCCGTGGCCTCCTATTCATTTGGATGTTTGTTCATTGCTAACTGATGCCTTGTTCCTGGTTGAGTATCAAACTTACTTGACTTACTATAAATAAAAATCTCTAATGAGTATGACTCACTTCCCACAGTACATGTTTGTTTTGGTCCATCATACTATTTATTTGAAAAGGGCACTCTATAGCATATTCCTTCTAATATATTGTCCCTACATACTTACCCACTAAGACAGGACATGAAGAATAAATACTTGGGATAAAGAGAGTTTCAAAGAAAGTACCTCAATCAAAATTATTCTATCTGTTCTCCAGGATATATTTCCCTGTGGCTTACCCACTTCACCACAGTCTCTATTAACCACCATTTCTGACATCTATTCCATCATTCAGCCTCTCATCTACACTTACTTAATTTTTAGCTATTAAATTATCCCTTTGGAATTTCAATACAGTCCAACAAACACTGATTGAACATCTACCATGTGCAGGCACCATATTAAGTGCTAGAAATACAAAAATGAAAACACTGCCCCTGATTCTGCAAAAGCTGTCATCTAATGAGCACAGTTTTGTCACTACCTTAAATCTGGAAATCAACTCGCTTCCTACTCTCTTGATCTCAGCAGTCACTTTTGCTCTTCTTATCAGTAGCAAATTGAGACTTTCACTGGTAAATAACCAACACTTCCAAGAAGGCAATTTCAGACTCTTGTCTTGAGGATTTCTGTAACCAATTCTCCATGCTAGAGCTTAAAAGATTAATACTTCTAACCAACTAGTGGGTGTGATATTTAAAGATTATGAAACTGGTACAAAAGCTAAGTACAGCATAATACTCACCCACATTAAACTAATTTTTATTGTCCTATGTAATTCAAGATTGTCCTATTCAAAGTTACCTGATTGAAGAAAGACTCAGGCATTGAAATCTAGTCTGTATTCTAATTTCCAGTATATGAACCCAGGCTTGTAACTGCAGCTAACCAAATAGGGAATAGTTTTTCATTTTATCTACAAAGAACTTGTTTCCTAATGTGTCCAAAGGGGCATAAAATCAAGCAGCACACTGAGCCTAATTACTACTAAATCTTTAGTATGCCTAACAGTTAAAATTTTCAAAAAGGTGTATTACACTTGCTGTCTCCATTTCTTCACTCCCGGTTCATTCATAATCCCCTCCATTCTGGGTTTTATGCCCATCACTTGACCAAAATTGCAAGGTCCATCATTGATCTTCATGTTGCAATATTTAATAGACACTCTTCTATGTGAATCTAACGTAAAGTCATTATCATTGGACATGGTTGGCCATTCTCTTAAAAAAAAAATCTCTCTAGGAGGTTATATTTTCTCAGTTTTCCTCTACTTCCCTAATTAACCTGTTATCAGTCTTTTTGTTGGGCAATTTCTCTCCAAATTTCACAAAATGTTTCATATATTTAGTGATTCACCTCATTTGCTCTTCTTTTCTCCACTTATACATTCTCCATAGGTAGTATCAGTTCTATGGTTTTAAATTAGCGTTTATATATTCCTAGTTTATATTTCAAATTTATATCTCTAGGCAAGTCCTCTCCTCTGAGCTCTAACGTCCCATCTCCAACCAATTAGGGACATGGCAAGTGAAGATTGTTCTCACGTTCCATGGTTGTCAGTACCATCCCCCAGGCGAAGAGAGCCTCCAGTCCCTCTTTGCTGACACAATATGAAGTTACAAAGAGATAGAAACTGATAGGCACTGTGCTTAATTAAAATATCTTGCCCGAATCTGCACTTTATCTTTATTACTCATCTGATCTTCTTTACAAAGTGGCTTTCAGTATAGTTAAACTTTTATCTACCTTTCTTGAAGGTCCATGATATCAGGGAATATTTGCCATCCATATTTGTATCTTCTATATGCTCTACAATACATAGAAACGTGGTTCTCAACTCTTTTTGAACGTCAGAAAGCCTGTGAAACTTAAAAAAAAATCAGAGCCTGATCTCACCCCTCAAAACTCTAAAGTAATAGATCTGAAGTGGCACCCAAATGTCTCTATTTTTAAAGTTTCCTCCTAAATGTCCATTAATGAATATATGGATTTCAAAAAATAATGGAAAAATAAAAAATAATGGAATATATTCAACTTTTAAAAAGATGGAAATATTGCCATTTGTGACATGAATAAACCTGGAGGACACTCTGGGAAATGAAATAAGCCACACTCATAAAGACAAATGCTGTATGATCTACTCATATGAGGTCTCTAAAATAGTCAGGCTTACAGAAGCATAAAATAGAATGGTGGTTGCCAAGTGCTAGAGGAGAGGAATATGAGATGTTGGTGAATATGTACAAAATTTAAGTTATGCTCTATGAATAAGTTCTTAGGAGCTACCGTATACCAATATGACTATAATTAACAATATTGTACTGCATTTTTGAAATCTGCTAAGAGGGTAGGTTTTAATTAAAGAAAATGGTAACTATGTCAGGTGTTGAATATCTTAATTTGCTTGATATATATAATCACCACATCATCACAATCATTGCCACATCTAGTTTCATAGATGACTCAGGGAATAGGCAGGGTTGCCAAGCACTGGAGTAAAACAGTAAATACTCGAAAACATTTGTTGAATAAACTGACCAATATTGTTCAATTGTCTCAGTAAAAAAAAAAAAAAAGAAAGAAAGAATCACATTATTATTATTTAAAGAGTTGCCTTGCTTCCAAAGTACGAAATAAAAAATTGTTGACAGCTTGGCAAGAGATTATAAACCTCAGTTCTACTTTGAAAAAAGAAAAAAACCAGGAAAGCCTTGTGGTTTTGTTTTGTTTTGTTTTTTTTCATCAAATCTAAACGAGTAATGATGGCAGTATCAAAATTAACAGCAGGAATATAACCCATTTAATAAAATTTTGGGACCTTGTCATTTAGAAGCAGGCATAAATTATATTAAATAATGTTGTGCCAACAAATGAGGTTGTAATTTTGATCCAAAAGGTGATTATCTTTACCCTAAAAATTCTTACAAAAAAAGTTGAAAAATTTTTGAATATAAGGAAAGAAAAAGTATATTTTAATTCATTGACTCAATATATGCATTGTTACAAAATATTTACATGAATTTGGTAAACTTAATTAGCTAGAGAAAATTTCAGAAAATATGGAAATAATCTGAAAGCAAAAAAAGATTTTTCTCAGCTTCCTCCGAACTCTGTTATTAACTCTGTTGCTTTTAAACCTAGTTGAAGAGATCTGTGTGAACTCACTATATAAAGTGATTTTTTTCATTCAATACTGACATACATCACCTCTCCTGGAGAATTAATTAACTCAAAAATGTACAGATTGAAAAGAAACCACCACAATTTACATGTGTAATGTAATTTCCTAGGATGTAATTTTGTACCAGAAACTAGGTAATTTTCCTATTATTGTGAACTACTATGAATTTTAATAGCTAAAAAAAAAGTCATGAGTTGTTTTGAATCTTACTTGGAAAACAGCTCCCTAGGACTTACTACAGCCCTGCCATGTGCCGAATTTCACCCCTTTTCCTGATGTACATAATAAATGTTTTCCAGTTGTTAATAGCATTGTTTTAATAATTGATGATGATCCTGGGATGGTCAACAGAAATTAGGGAGACAGAAACTCCTGATCATTTCTTGAAGGGCGCTAGCCAGGGCGAGAGCAGAGGGCGTGCATACCCTCACCTGCTTCTCCTTGCAGATTTCCTCTCTAGCCTATGAGAATTCTGGTGTTCCCAAAAGGTCAAGAACCTCTGCTCCTATAAAGCTCTCTTTTATTATCTTGCTTTTCAAAATGCCTGGAATTTATTGATGATAGGAGTCATAAGCCTGACTTTATTATTAAGAAGTTCATTGTCTGTTTTTCTTTTTTGTCTATCGGTTATCACAATTTCTTCACCTGAAATTATATTAGATTTTAAAAATGTTTAATGATTAATAGTTTAAATTGATCAATAAAAATAGAAAACTACCAACATGTAACAAAATGTGTTTAAAGATATGTCATGCAATCTATCAAGTTGCATGTGCGTGCACGTGCAAGTGCGTGCGTGCACACAAACACATGTTGTGCAAGAGCCCCAAAACGCTCAAGGTGTTTGCATTTTTCAGAGCCATATTGTCCTTAATTTTATGTTCTAATAACCCTGGTGTCAGAAATTTGGAATTCCACTCATATAACAGATTTGTTAAAATAGCTGTTGCTTACTAATATTTTCCTCTAAAAGAGGTTTTACTTTTAGGGTTTGGGAATAGATGCCTGTGCCTACCATGAGTATAACGGGCATGCTGAAAAGTATATCCCAATGGAAACCCCTTTGCCAGGTTGGGACTGCTTAAATGTTTAATGACATTAGCTCCCTGCAAATGACATTCATTTCCTGCATATGCAAATTTTCTTAATGTGAACCCCCATAACAGGTAGAATGTATAAAGTTAATGAAGCCATGTAATTACAATCACTATGGTGACTGCAGTCCCCTGAGAACAATAATGTGATAATATACATGAGTTTTGACTTTCTTTGGAAACAACAGCTTATAATTTGAAAAGATAGTAAAATATTTTCATTATCTTCCCTCTAACTCCTAAGGCAAAAGCAGGAACAAATAGATTATGTTCTTTATTAACTGCGAATGAAATGATAAGAAAAAGCAAAACTACAATGTTAGTAATTGTTTATTTTCAACTTTCGGTATCTTCATTTGGCTTTATTTTAAAGCCTTTTTGTTGTTGTTGTTATTGTTCAATCAGGAAAACCCCAAGGTGTTTGGAGCCAGATTTTTTTTTCTTAAATCCTGATCTTGTTAATCTCTGGGAAGCCACCTAACTAGTGTTTACTGCTGCTGTGCTAAAATGACATAACTGGTAAATTTAAACTGGGTAACAAAGTTCCCAAGTAATTTTAAGGAATTTGAGAAACTTGGGAGTGGGAGTAAAAAGATGATCCTTAAAAAATCCTTGTTATGTTGAATTTTTTTAATTGTAATTATGTCACATCTTCTGATAAAAAAACAGGAAGCAAATAAATAACACAGCCAAAGTCTACAACTCTGTAGGTTTGTCCTGATCAGTTGCTAAATCCATATTTAGCCAATATGAACATGATCATACAGTAAAATATACCTATGGCTCAGGAGGTTTGGGGGGAGTATTAGAGTCACTGAAACCTACATTTTCCCCCTCGCATTATCTCACATTCCTGTCTATTTCTCCAAATGCCAATGAAAGGGTAATCTCTGCTCTTTTATATCACCGAGGAAGATAAATGTTACAGTAGATGTCCCCTATGAAGATACTGAATCAAACTTTCTACACCTAAAGCATCAAATGTTTATAAGTATGGCCCACAACTGGACCTTTCTTTATATACTGCTAGTTGATACATTTACTGTGACTCTCATCACTCACTCGCACAAAATTGAGAAACAGCTTTTAATTAAGAGTTGGTGGCACACAAATACACATAGAGAATTTGGTATTCTTGAAATACCTAAGAAATATAGTCCCCTGCAAAATGAAAACTAAAAAAGTAAGATTCATTTTAATGCAATTACATGTTTTAAAAATTACCATTTAAAACTGTTTTGAGAACACTGAGTGGTTTTCTTAATCTTCCAAATAAAATTCAATATAACTCATTAGAGATGAAATGAGTCATGGTCAAGCACCAAAAATAATATATATGTATTTGTTGTTGTTGCTTATTTTTTAATTAATACACTCTACATCTTAGAGCAGTTTTAGGTTCACAGCAAAATTTAGGAGGAAGTGTAAAGAGCCCACATACACTTTCTGGCACCACACACGCATAACCTCCCACACTACCAACATCCCACACTACAGTGTTACCTTTGTTACAATCAGTAAACCTACGTTGACACGCTGTAAACATCCAGTCTGTAACTTACATTAAGGTTCACTCTTGGTGTTGTATATTCTTACAAAGGTATAATAACATCTATCCACCATTGTACTATCATACAGAATAGTTTCACTGCCCTAAATGTCCTCTGTGCTTCACCTATTCAAGAGCCCCCCTCCTTCCTCTAACAACTCCTGACCTTTCTGATACCTCTGCAGTTTGCCTTTATCGGAATGTCACACAGTGAGGCTTATACAGCATGTAGCCTTTACAGATGGCTTCTTTCACGTAGTAAGCCTTAATAGATCATTTCTTTTAAAGCACTGAATAATATTTCATTGTCTGGATGTAACAACATTTACTCATCCAGTCAAATCTTTTGATAACTTCCATTTGGCAATTATGAATAAAGCTGACATAAAAATCTGTGCACAAGTTTTTGGGTGAACAGTTTTTAATACATTTGAGTAAATACCAAGAAGTAAGTAATATACATTTTGACTTGACTAGTACATTTTCATGATGATAAGCTTTCATGAATTGGCCTCTGGTTATAACAATAGATTCAGAAAGTGAAATATGTAGATTTAGGTCAATGTTTAAAAATAAAAAAAAAAAATATTGTTGGTTGGCTAATTCATTAATTATTCAAATAAAATGTGTGGAAAATATTTAAAAATGTACAGTTGCAAAAATCGTATTTGAACATGTAATTAGCACATTTATTTGAACAGTCTCTACCACATTCCTATGGAGAGGAAGTAAGAACAAAGTCTCTTTGAATTTCCATGAAATCTGGCCTTAAGGTTAAATATGAAATAACTAAAGAATATGGGATGTTTTACATCAAGTCAGTCAATTCAATGATACTTTTCTGAACTGTTGATACTGAAGGAAGTACATATATCATGATGTTATATTTATGATTTGAACTAAAAATTAGAGAAATTTCCTGGGTAGTTTTGGCTTGACCCAGATGGGTGTGTTGTTTATATAGATGGCAAATAAGCAACACAATGGTGGACACCCACAACAGGCAGGAACTTAGTGTCTCTACTATTTTTCCATCCTCTCTATTGAAAACCTACTCAAATCTGTTTTTGCCTCCAAAATGCCATCAAATTTGTTCCTGGCAATGTCACCTCCACAAAGTGACATTCATGTTACTAAATCTAATGTTGATTTCTGTTTTTATTCTATCTGCTGCATTTGACACAGTTACTCACTTCTGTCATTTTGATTTACTTTCTTACAGGACACCATACTCTCTTAGCTTTCCTTCTCTTCCCTGATCCTCCTTCTCAGTGTTCTTGGCAGGATCCTCCTGTGAGGTGTAGTACAGGAATCAGGCTCTGTCTTTTTTTCTACCTGTGCTCACTTTTTTAGTGATGTCCTCCTGTCTCAAGCCTTCACTTATATATATGTATATACATATATACATATATATACATATATAAACATATATATAAACAAACACACCATCCACTTCCAGTTTTATAACTCCAGCCCAGACCTCTCTCCTGAACTCTATAAATATTTGATGAAATAATATGACATGTTCTTAAAGCAATGAGAATTTGTAGAATAGTCATGCAAAGCTTTAAAGATCACATTTATCTCCTTATACCAACTTAAAATTTTTGGTTGCATGTAGACAAAAAAAAAAGAAAAAGCTTCAAATTGACTTAGAAATGTCTTCATTATTGCAGGTGAGCTATGTGTAATAACATATAGTTTATTATTACTTATTTACAAAATAGATCATCTTAATTCATGTGCTTATCTCTGAACCAATTGCTATGGTAACTGTGATGGAATTAATAGTGGACTAGTTAGAGTCCAAACCTAGCACCAAGGTTGAGAAAGAGTCTCATAAATAGAGGAGCATGTAAAGAATAAAGGAATAGCATAAAGCTTGAAAGTGCTTATGTTTTGAGGGAACAATTGTTCATTAGTATAGCTGGAGCATAAATTGCATGGAAGATTACTGTAGGTAATGAATCTGAAAACATAGTTTAAGACTAGCATGGAAAGGAACAACAACATACAATTTTGAAAGGGCTGTGCTAACATTTGATTTATTAAGATGCTCATTTGTAATAATCATTTAAGCAAAGTTTTATAAATTAAATATGTCATATTTTTTGAAATTTTGAAATTTTAAAATAATTATTTAATTCATTATGCTGGCTGGTTTATTAAATATTTTTATTGGGAAGTCTAAAGGCATTTGAAGCCTTGGTAGTCTCAAAAATTTAGAAATTCTATTTATTAGGATTTTATGAACCAATATTTCCATGAGTTAATAATGTTAATGTCTTACTAATAAAATTTTGATAGATTCGAAGCTTACATATTATTTGATAATAACAATAACCAAAAACCACAAATATTCCATTATTATTGCTATTGATAATTATGCATTGTTTGAATGATAACTACATACTATTTATTGTTTCCATTCAAAAGGATATTATAGATCGGAACCCTGCTTCTTGTTTCAGAGACAAACACCATTCCCCATTAAAAGGAAATCCACAAGTATGTGTAGAATTCATTTTATACCTTGGCCCTTTTCTTTTCATTTTGTTTCCTCACTACATCTGCAGTTGAAAACAGTGAACACTACAAACATGGTCCACACTGCCACAGACATATTAGAGTAAATATGTGCTTCATCTTTGCCCATTACTCTCTAGGTCAGCATACAACACTGTTCCAGGTCTCTGGGATTTGGTTGGGTCACATTTGTAATTGAAGAGGCTGAATTATACAGAGGCAGTCCAAACAGCATCAAGTATCTTTCAATAATTGATAAAATTTCAGCCTCCATACTTTCTTTATTATAGTCATTCAGTGTTAAACCATTGCTGTAAATTCTATCACAGTATCTCATTCCCTGTACTATGATTATGTAGGAAGTAGCTCTGAGATTCCCCTGTCAAATTTATCTCTGAGTAAGTGCTCCTTTTCTATTTTATTTCAATGTATGACTCCCCACCACTTAATGCATTTCAATAAAAATATTTATTTTACTATTTCAATAGCAGACTAGCTCTACGATGCTTCTGACTGCTAATAGTCTGAATAGCACTGAAAACACTATAGTGTTACTACTTGTCATTTATAAGCTAACTATCATTTGTACAACACAGTACTATGACATGATAATATTGGTTCTTAGGAAATTGTTAGACACCTGGGAGTAAGCTAATATTGTCTGAAATAGGGATTGGATTGTGCTCTGGAAAAGAGTACATTAAGAGTTAAATGACTAAGAATTACTCAGAAAGAAAATCTTCAATTTTCTCTGCCGTACAGGAGGGGAGGATCAGGCACACATACTTGGAAAGATTATCAATTAGGAAATGACTGGAAATATAAATTTAAATTTTATACGTAGATGCCGACAAAAAGTAGAAGAGAAACACTGTGAAATTTCTAAAACTCTACATATTCCTATGCTTCAGCTACCTACTCCAGCTTTTGATTGTGGTTAAGAGGTTTATCTAAAATATTTGGCTTTATTTCTTTCCTCCTGCCACCTTTTTTTCTTTCCCTCTCACTTCCTTCTTACCTTCCCTGTTCTATTCCTTCTTTGAGTATCATATATTAGGAAAGTCAGTACCAAAGCTCATGTTTTATTTTTCAAGGTAAAATTCATGTTTCGTATTTAAAATGTGCAGAATATATACTTTTCACCCTGATGCCTTCCATCCACTTGTCAAAAACTTACCTGCTCTATTCTAAAAAGTATAATTTAGGTTAATTATACAATTACCATATTTTCATGAGAAAATTAAAAACAGGAAACAAACAGCATGCTACCTATTCCAAGAAATTCTCTGATAATCCCTTGGGCAAATTAATGGACTTTTTTTCTCTGAAATTCCACAACTCAGTTTTGTAGCTCTTTTATGATCCTCTTTACATTCAAATTATATAACAATCATGTAAGTTTCTATCTACTTTTCTTGAATGCAGGCTAAGGCCATGTCTTAGTAGCCACTGATGGCCCACATTATAAAATACATAAATAACTTCTTTTTTAAAAAAGAATGAATATTCCTTAACATGATTGGTAATCACATCTCCAGAGGTATGAAGAGATTCCCCTAAAGTTAATAGAGTGGAAAGCTGAAAATGAAAAACTTTCTTCAAGTAGCTAGGTAGTAGCATGAACAAGAAAATAAGACTAATCAGAAAAAGAAAATTGGCCAATGCCAAATTTAAGCATTTTGAAATAACAGACTTGCCACCATGCAAAATTTCCAACTACCTTTCAGTTTTTACATCACAGAGTACATTACTAAAAATGAACAATCTTACTCTGCTCCACAAATGGAAATCTAGGCAAAATGAAAGCCTTTAAAATAAAAACCAAACCTAGAGTCTTGCATTTAAAATTGGAAAGAAATTTTGAAGAAAACAAACAGACTAATGCCTTACTTGTATGGTTGTAATGTCTGTTGTAGGTTCAAATAACTGCCGGCATCATCGAGAACCTAAAAGATAGTTAGCAGTTCATATTACTACATTGCCCTATATCATAAACAAATAACAGCTAATGCTCCCATGGGCAAAATTAAAAGAATGAGAAAAGAAAGTTGTTTACCTCATCCTGGCTTAAATACTTGAAAATATATTTTGGAAGTCAGCAGAATGGAGTGCTTAAAGGCATGGATTTTGAAGTCAAGTAGACCTTGATACAAATTCAGGTTCTGTCCATATAATTTGGACAGCTTATTTAACCTAAAGGTTTTCACCTGTAAAATCAAAAAATTAATATATATTTATCAGAAGGGTATGAATGCTACTTACCACAAGGCCTACATGTATAAACAATAAATGGCCACTATTATTTGGAAAAGTCTGAATATAAGGAAGAATTTTCTGATCACGTGATTAAATACTTTAAGACAGTAAAATGAGAGGTATAACTCTGTATTTAAAATCATCTCCTACCTAATTTCTGTAATTGGCAGTCATCCCAGATACTGTTGGATGCATTGAGTTGTCAAAAAAAAAAAAAAGTTTCCAATCAATTCTTAGTGCTGTCACCTAGAAAATAAAAAACAAAAGTGTCAGTGTCAAACTAAGTTGAAGATCAAAATGCAAAGGCTGACAAAAAAAAGAAATGTCTTTCCACCTTATGAATGATTACTTTTATAAAGAAATGAAAATCTTCTGCCCTGAGTGCAAAGAATGTAACCATTACTGTGCTATAAATACCCCAGGCTGAATCTAGGGATGGAGAAAGAAAAGGGCAGTGAAACTCATGACATCTTTAAAAAGCCCTTTTTTTTTTTTTTTTTTTTTTACAGGGTTCTAAATCAAAAACAGATTATTCACCAAAAGCTTTTTGATACCTTGAAGGGTTTCTTGGCTGTTTCTTTGGAAGCTATCATTCACTAGCTCACACTGATGCAACATTAGCTGTCACTCAAATGAACTTAAATTGCTGCCACATGGAAGGAAAATCAGTACCAGGAAGAAAGTGCCTTTGTAAACTCAGAAAACATATTTTCTTTAAAATGGAAAGGCTGACCATGTGATAAATGCTTTTCATGTAATGGATAAAACTACTCTCTACCTCGGGAAGCATGCACAAGTCCTTTGAGACCTGCGGCTTAGATTTTTTTTTTTCTTCAAATCACATGCAAGATTTAATTTTACCGGGTACCTTCGTAGCACCTACATCTTACATTTCTCTCCATCTCCTCACTCCTATCATTACTCTGCTTCAAGAAAGTGTAATAAAAATAACTTGTAAATTAGAAAATAAGGCTGTGAGTACAGATTAAAGGAGCTAAGGATTATTTGACAGACATTAGATGGAGAACTGAAGTTTTTAAAAGTGTAAAGTATTTTATAGTTGATTCAATTTAATTCAACAAATGTTTGTTGAACACTGAATATTTGCATGGCTTTGTGCTAGGTATCATAAAAAAATATGAAGGAGAAACAAACCGGATATTGACCATCAGGGGTTTTAATGTAGAAGGCAAACATTTTAGAGTACAAAGACTATTTATAGTTTGTTGTCAAGGCTGCAATAAATCTAAAGGAGAGCCAAACTGATCATTGTTGGTGGAGAAGGGCCGTTGTTGCGAGAAAAAATATTTTGCAATAGTTATCAGAGAAAGTTGAATGGAGTCTCAGGTATAGTGGTGGCCCTCAAGGGTTGAGAGAAAGATCACAGGTAATGGATTCTGGGTTTACTGAGACTTCAAGACTGATTGTGGCTTAAGATAAATGGGAAAGATCTGAAGAGATAGGTTGGCATTAGATTTACATACTAGGCTAGGGAATTTAGATTTTCACGAGCCTTTATAATTTTGAAGCACTGAAGTTACATGATTTGAGTAGCTTGAAAAGATAAACAGACTGCCATACAAGTACTTACTTGAGGTAGAAGATGTTGGCACACAGAATTTGAAGATTATTTGTAGTAGAGAACATGAAAGGACAGGACCAAAACATGCAGCGGGGATAAAGGAGAGAGAACATATTTGGAAATAGCTTTTCAAGGTATAAGTGACAGATTTTGGTCCAATGAGAGACTGATTTGAAGATTATTCTAAATTTTAAGATTAAAATCCTATAAGAGAGGTAATTTCGAATAAGTGTTAAGAGAGTGGGAATAAGAGGATCAGCTTTGGGAAAGATTGAGATTGATGGTAACAAGAGTTTTAAGTATCAGTGGATTGTTCACTCTTTGAGCAAAATTTTGGGAGAGCCTCTTAGATGTCATACTGGAACTGGGCAACCAGTATACGAAAAGGATTAAACATAAAGAAAAATATTATAAATGTACTTTATCACATAATAATTCCACTTACTGTTGTTATTTTTCTTGCATATAGTTTGGAATTAATTATACATTGAAAACTTCTGTTTTCATCCAGTCTGGAATTTTAATAATTCTACCCAAATGTTTGCTTTTGCCTAAATGTAAATATTGAGGATACAAATTTGAAGTGATTGCTTTAGGCCTTTATAATCAATAAAATCTGAAATAAACATTGAGGATAAAGAAAAGTTTATAATCTTGACAAGTATACTTTTTAAAAATTATGTAATAGGAATATATGATTAATGAAGAGACCTAAAATTAAAATTTTAATGAACTTAAATTAAAAAGAACAACAAATTAAAAAATATGTAGTATTGATATTTGGTAAGTAGTTTACACTTATATATTTGACTAAACATGAAAATTTATTTTAGGGCCTGTATCGTGAACTTTCCCAGCATGATTTAATAAAACTGTAGTATGTGAATATACAAACTAGTGTAAGAGTCATTACTTTCATTAAGAATATTACAGTAAATAAATTAACCCCAAACAATAAAACCTGAGCAGTTGAAATATGTAAGTCATTTACATCTTGTAGACTCATTTAGGGTAGGAAAGAATAAATGTGTTATGGTGAAAGTTTCATTAGCCCATGCATTTCAATTGACTTAGAAAGTACACTCTAAGAATACAAAAGCAATAAATATCAGCCATAAACAGAATACCATACAGGGTTGTGTGTGTGTGTGTTTTTTTTAACAAGATGTTCTGTGCCATTACACTTTAATAGTCCCACTGAATTTTCAATACAAAAAAAAAAAAAAGAAAAAAGAAAAAAAAAAAAACTAAGGAGGCCTGCCATGGTGCCATCACTGTATTCTGTAGCTATGTTTTATCCTGCTTTATTACATCATTTTGCATTCAAAGCTATGTATATGATGATGTCTCATGGGAGATGCCAAAAATGCTATAGGAAACCTCAAATGTAATATAGTAGCATCTTTCAGCATTCTGTACCTGAGGCTAAAGATGTTTTTTTAGGAATGCAAAAATAAACAAATCAGTGTAAGCCACATAATAAACAGCATGGGTCATGTCCACCAGATTTATAAGTCTGGGGATTTATCAACATATAAAGATATTTTAAAGGTGTTTCCATTTAGCATCTTATTAGTATGCTGGTAGATGTATACTGAAGGACCTTCTCATTGCACTCTTGGGGGAAGAATAAAGCCAAAGAGATTTCTTTTGATAGCTGCCCATGTGTTCCTCTATTTATACTACATGCTTTGGGGGATAAGATTTATTTTTAATCCTGTCAGGTCTGAATTATTTCTTGAAACATCTGTACCTTCTATATTAGACCAAAATGAAAATTGTATAAGTCAGTATTGACAACGCTGAGTTAAAATCACATTGGTGGTCCAACAAAGAGCTCTAAAGTTAAAAGCAGCAGAAAACAAAATAAAAAGTAGTCTTCTTATAAAAAAAATAAGAAGAACAATTTTCAATGTTTCTTACATATAGCAGTTATAAGAAAAGGTCTTTGGAAATGCATTTGAGAATGCAGTGAATTAATACATGGTAAGCTCCATTCATCATAGCTGATGGTGTCTCAAGAACAGAAAACTTTGTAGTAGCCCTTCTAGAATCAGGAAATAAAGTACCAGCAGACATTCAGGTGAAGACTGATAAGCACAACCTTAAACATCTCTCAGTTCCTTGGAGGGTTTGAATTACAGAGTCAATTTAGGTACTTCAACCTAAGAGACATAAGAGGGCTAAAACCATTCATGTTCATCTGCCTGTAACATACCTATACATCTCACCAGGAGCCTTACTTGACAGACTCTCTTCTTCCTTTAGCTCTTAGATTAACACTTCCTCTTACAAGTATGTCTTGACCATCCTGTTTAAAGGAGCCCCCATTTCAAACACATTTCCTTTTACATAAACTGCCTTATTTGCTTCTTTATATCATCAAAATCTGTAGTCATTATGTTTACAGATTTGTTTCCTTGCTTATTTGTTTATAACTCTGACTTCTAAATGTTATCCCCAAAGAGGGAGGATCTCAGCTCTATTTTACTACTTCATACTAGCATCTTGCATAATGCACAACACATGGTCATGCCCAATCTACATGTTGAAAGAAAAACATGTGAAAAAGGAAGAGCGTTCTGGTCAAGATGGCAAAGTAGGTATATGCTGTGCTTTCTTCCTCTCATGACCACATCGAAATTACAACAAAACTATAATCATCATTGAGAATCATCATTGAGAATCACCTGAAGTCTAGCTGAATGGCAATCCTACAACTAAGGATAAAGAGAAGAAGCCATACTAAGACTGGTAGGAGGGGTGGAGACACAGAACAGGTTGGTCCCACACCTACGTGCAACTGTTAAATTTATCAGGAGGGATATCTTAGCTGTGAAGGTCCCCCTTGAAAAGTGAGGGGTCCCAGCGCCACATTGAGCTCCCCAGCCCAGGGTTCCAGTGTCAGGAAGAGGAGTCCCTATAACTTCTGGCTTTGAAAACCAGCCATCCTGGCTATCCTCTTAAAGAGCCTGCACACAAACCTACTTACTGATGGACTTGCTCTGAGGTCCAGCCCTGGGGCAGCAGCTCAAAAGTTTCTGGTGAGAAACTGAATTGTCTGGTTCAGGGCAAGGGCTGGAGGGGCAACTTTCTCCCAGACAGAAATGTTAGCAGACAACATTATTCCCTTATTGAGCCCTCCCATAACCCAGCATGCACACACAAGCACCATATCTGAGTCTTCATCAACCTGGCTAACACCATTTGACTTGACCCACCCAACTTGTGGGCCCACTCAGTCTTCTTCCAGTGGCTTATCCATACAAATGGTGTGTCTTGGCGCACACTGTAAACTTTCCTAAAATCTCTCAAAGGTCTACAAACCCCTAACAAGCATCATTTAGCTTTGGTGTGCCCCAAACCTCCTGCTAAACAGCCACAAGACCCTTACATATGTTGTCCACAAGAGACTCACTTCAGTTCAAAAGACACACACAGACTGAAAATAAAGGGAACAAAAAGGTATTTCATGAAAATGGAAATGAACAACAAAAAAAACTTGGAATAGAAATACTTATGCCAGTCAAAACAGACTTTAAAACAAAAGCTATATCAAGAGATGAAGAAGAACCCCAAAATCTCACTTCTGCATATGTATCTGAAGAAACCTAAAACACTGCTTCAAAGGAGCACATACATCTATATGCTCATTGCAGGATTATTTACAATAGCAAGGACGTGGAGGCAACCTGAATGTCCATCGAGAGATGAATGAATAAAGAAGAGGGGGTACATATACACAATGGAATATCACTTAGCCATAAAAAATGAAATCTTGCCACTGCAACAACATGGAAGGACCTAGAGGATATTGCCTGAATAGACAGAGAATGATGAATACATGATCTCACTTATATGTGGACTCTAAAGAACAAACAAACAAACAAACAGAAACAAACTCCTAGAGAACATTTTGATGGTTGCCAGATGGCGGGGGTGGAGGGGTTGGGTGAAAAAGTGGAAGGAACAACTTGATAGTTACAAAATAGTCATGCGGATGTGAAGGACAGTAAAGGGAATATAGTCGATCATACTGCAATAACTAAGTATGGTGTCAGATGGGTATTAGATTTATTGGTGATCACCTCAGAAGTTATAAACTTCTAATCACTATGTTGTCCACCTGAAACTGACATAATATCGTATGCCAACTATAACTGAAAACTAAAAATAATATTTAAAAATTTAAAAAGGAAGGAAGGAAGGAAAAGTGAGAAGATGAAGGATATAAAGGGGAGAAAGAGAGAAAAGAGAGGGAAAAAGGAAGAGGAGGAGAAGGAAGCGAAAGGGAAGAAAGAGAAGAGGAGAGGAAAGCAGAGGGGCAGGTGGAAAGGGAAACGAGGAGGAAAGAGCAGCACATGGTGTGTTTATAATTCTTTTTGTTTTACTAGACTTATACCTGCTGGCGGTACGGCTTGACTAGGGTGAAATGACAACTGCTTTTAGCCTCACTTTGTAAAAATGAAAATAATAACCAGGGTTGCTTGATGTTGCCAAGGCTAAATGACACAATTGCGAAGCTCTTTGTAAACTGCCAAGTATAATATATATACGTGTGTGTGTGTGTGTGTGTGTGTGATCAATAAAGCCCTAAGAAATGTAAGTTATTATTATTAGCTGAAGTTACTGATTTCTTCACTGAGCATAACTGCACAACTAATGGTTTCATTCTGGTTTCCTTTCCATCCATAATCATACCTCACATAAGGAAATTGAGTATCGCTCTCAAATGTATACACAGATGCTTCTCAAAAAATGTTGACAACCTGATAAACCATTGTAAGTTTAAAATATTGTTAAATCAAAATGTACTTAGTATACTAAAGTTACTGAACATCATGCTCAGCCTAGCTTGCCTAAACATGCTCAGAACACTTACATTAGGCTATAGTGGGCAAAACCACCTAACACACTGAACACATTGTACAGCATCGGTCCCCAAATTTTTGGCACTAGGGACCAGTGCTCCTATGAGAATCTAAGACCTGATGATCTGAGGTGGAGCTGAAGCGGTAATACTAGTGCTGGGAACAGCTGCAAATACAGAGAAAACTTCGCTCACTTGCCCACCATCTACTTCCTGCTGTGCGGCCTGGTTCCTCACAGGCCACAGACCTGTATCAGCCCACAGCCCAGGGGTTAGGGACCCCTGCTGTAGTGTATTAGATGTTTACCTTTGTAATTCTGTGACTGACTGAAATCTGCAGCTTACTACCACTGCCCAGCATCACAAGAGAGTATTTTACTGCTATGGCCAGCCCAGTAAAAGAACAAAATTTTAAGTATGATTTCTATTGAATGTATATCCCTTTTACACCATAAGAAAGTTGAAAAAATTATGTCATATTATTTTAAGTTGGAAACTGGCTGTAGTGTCTTTATGCAATTAACTGGTTGTTAATTTAGTACATGAGTAGACCCTTACAATGGGGCAATATAGTAACAATAACTTACATTTCTGAACAATTATTATAAGCCTCAAACCATTCCACTATTCTCAGCTCTTAGTATATTTTATCTCATTTAACCTTTACAAAATCCTGTGAGATAACAACTTATTATTGTCTCTGTTTTACAATGAATAAATTAAGGCACAGAGAGATTTAAAAACTTGTTCAAGAACCCAATCCAGTGAGAGACAAATGTTTTTTACAGGGCCAGCCCTCTAAACCTGGGCTCTGCAGGTCTCTTACATGGCAATTTATATATAATTCTGTAATTGGATGGTTTGTGAAATTGTTCTTGCAAATGGATCTTGATCTAGAATTGTGTTCAGGCAATAGCCCCAAAATGGTTCTCTTTTGCATACCCCGTAAGGATATAAAACAGTAAAAGGGAGATGTCAAAACTGAAAAATGTCTGTAAAGTTCTTCAAGGATTTTCGAAATACTTTTAAAACCTTAGCTTTGGTTTAGCCTGGGATTATTTCTTACTCTCCCAAAGTCCTCACTGTATATTTATTGGTTTACAAACTAGCCCCCAGACATAGAGGTCAAGAAGAGGTCAAAGAAAGAGGCAGGCCACCTGATTGGAAGGTGTCAGCTTTAATAAACAAGGGATCTTATATATGACGCTTTTCTTGGGCCACATAAGACAAGCAGATTTCAGCACCTGGCCACCAGAGTATTAAAAGTTTACATAGAGGCCTTTACTGGATTCAGTCATGTATACAGTACAGATGGTTTCAATAACTCCTTACCCTAATGTGGGGATGGTGGGTGAAACATACATTGGAAGAGAAAAGCCTCAGATTGCCCAGGTTGAGTTTGCAGGTCACCTGGTAGTAACATCCTCATGACCTCCTCCAATAGTATTGTGCTTAGAGATTTTCAAAGAGGAATAAATGAGTATCAGAAACCCCATAGGTTTCTGAACATTACACTGGTTTCTATTACTCATCACACCTGCTCTTATTTACCACTCAGAAGCTGTCTCATTAGTACAATTGGTGAGTCCAGTTCCTGAAAAGTATGCTCTCTCACTGGCTAGGTGGCTTGAAATAAAGTTAAGAATCAATGGTTTAACCAGTTAGGTGTAGAGAGGAAGTGGAAGGTAAATGAAGAGTGAATTTTGCTCTATATACTCGAATATAAAACGATCATTGTTTTCAAGGCTATTACTAGAACTATTGTGTTAACAATAAGATATAATAATAGTAGTAATGGATAATACTTATTAAGTTTATCCCCTGTGCTTAAAAGAGACTCTGTTAATCATTTTAACATAAACACTAAACATTTTAACATAAACACACACACATATCATGTATTCCTGTCAACTCCATTTTACACAAGAAATTGCTTTGAGGTTATTTTTAACATTTTTATTTTAAGTTTCAAGTATACAGTACATTGGTTAGACATTTATATAGTTTATAAAACGATCCCCCTAACTGTTCTCCCTCTCTCCTTTGGCTCTCCACCTAGCCATCACATTAATGCTAACTATATTCCCTATGCCGTGCTCCCCATCCCGGTGACCATCTATCAACTAATTTGTACTTCTTTAACCATTCACTCCTTTCTCCCAGCCCCCGAACCCCACTCCTCTCTGGCTGTCACCAGATTGTCCTCTATATTTGTGATTGTGATTGATTAGTTTGTTATTTTTGTTCCTTAGATTCCACACATAAGTGAAATCATATGATATTTATCTTTGTCTGACTTATTGCACTCAGCATAGTAACCTCTAGGTTCATCCACGTCTTGCAAATGGTAGATTTCATTGTTTTTTAATTCCATTGTATATATGAACCACAACTTCTTTATTCAATCATCTGTTGATGGGCATTTAGGTTGCTTCCATATCTTGTCTATTGTAAATTTTGCTGTCATGAATAATGGAGTGCATAAATCTTTACAAATTAATGTTTTGGCTTTCTTTGGATAAATGTCCAGAAGTACAATTGCTAGGTCAAAAGGTATATCCATTTTTAATTTTTGAAAAACCTCCAGACTGTTTTCCATAGTAGCTGTACCAATTTGTAATCCTACCTAGAGTATATGAGTTCCCTTTTCTCCACATCCTCATCAACACTTGTTCTTTGATTTATTGATGATAGCCATTCTGACAGGTATCAGTGATATCTCATTATGGTTTTAATTTGCATTTCTCTGATGATTAGTGACTTTGAGCATCTTTTCATATGTCTATTGCCAATCTGTATTTCCTCTTTGGAGAAATACTGTTCAGGTCTTCTGCCCGTTTTTTTTAATCGGATTGTTCATTTTTGGGTGTTGAGTTGTATGAGTTCTTTATATATTTTGGACATTAACCTCTTATCGAATGTATCATTAGTGAATATCTTCTCCCATTCAGTCAGTTGCTTTTTGTTTCATTGATGGTTTCCTTCACTGTACAAAACTTTTTAGTTTGATATAGTCCCATGTGTTTAATTTTCCTTTTGTTTCCCTTGCCTGAGGAGATATATCCAAAAAGGAATTACTGTTAGCAATATCAGAGAGTTTATTGCTTATGTTTTCTTCTAGAAATTTTATGGTTTCAGGACTTACATTTAAGTCTTTAACCCATTTTTAGTCTATTCTTGCATACGGTGTTAGAAGGTGGTACAGATTTCTTTCTTCCTTCCTTCTTCCTTTCTTCCTTCCTTTCTTCTTTCTTCTTTCCTTCTTTCTTTCTTCTTCTTTCTTTCCTTCCTTTCTTCTTTCTTCTTTCTTTCTTTCTCTCTCTCTCTCTCTCTCTCTCTCTCTCTCTCTCTCTCTCTCTGCATGTATCTGTCCAATTTTCTCAGCACCATTTATTGAAGAGACTCTTTACCCCAATGTATGTCCTTGCCTCCTTTGTCACATATTAAGCAACTATATAGGCATGGATTTGTTTCTGGACTCTTTATTCTATTCCATTAATCAATGTATCCATTTTTATGCCAGTATCATGCTGTTTTGAGTACTATAGCCTTATAGTACAATTTGATATCAGGTAGTGTGATACCTCCAACTGTGTTATTCTCGAGATTGTTTTTGGCTATTTGGGGTCTTTTATGGTTCCATATAAACTTCAGAATTATTTGTTCTAGTTCTCTGAAGAATGCCATTAGTATTTTGATAGGGATTGCATTGAATCTATAGCTTGCTTTGGGTAGTATGGCCACTTTAACGATGTTGATTCCTCCTACCCATGAGCACAGTAAGTTCTTCAATTTCTTTTTTCAGTGACATAATTTTCTGAGAACAGATCTTTTACTTCCTTGGTTAAATTGATTCCCAGGTATATTATTGTTTTTGATGCAACTGTAAATGGGATTGTTTTCTTAATTTCTCTTTCCTAAAGGTCATCATTGGTGTATAAAAATGCCACTGACTTCTGAATATTAATTTTGTGTGCTGCTACTTACTGAATTCATTGATCAGTTCTAGCAGTCTTTTATTACAGTTGATATCTCCTTTTATGCCAGTCAATAATTGTTTTATGTATGTAGGTTCTCCTATTGGGGGTGTGTATGTTTACTAGGGTTATGTTCTCTTGATTTATTGATCCCTTTATCATTATGTAATGTCCTTTTTCTCTTATTATAGCCTTTGTTTAAAGTCTATTTGATCTAATATAAGAATTGCTACACTGGCTTTTTTTTTTTTTTTCCATTTGTATAAAATACCTTTTTCCATCCCTTTACTTACAGTCTGTGAGTGTCATTTGGTCTGAAATGGGTCTCTGGTGAAAGCATATGTGTGGGTCTTGTTGTCTTATTCATTTGACTGCCCTATGTCTTTTGATTGGAGCATTTAATCCATTTGCATTTAAAGCGATTAATGACAGGTATATAGTTACTGCAATTTTATTATTCATATGTTTTTTTTCTTTTTTTTTTTTTTACCCCTTTTTTTTTACAGAAATCCCTTTAACATTGCTTATAATACTAGTTTGTTGGTGATGAATTCCTTAAGCTTTTTCCTGTCTGGGAAGCCCTTTATTCACCTTCCATTTAAATTGAAAGCCTGGTTGTGTAGAGTATTCATGGTTGTAGATTCTTGTTTTTCATAACTTCGAATATATCTTGCCAGTCCCTCTGCCCTGCAAAGTTTCTATTGAAAAATCAGCAGACATTCTTAAGGGGATACTCTTGTAAGTAACTAGCTGCCTTTCTCTTGCTGCTTTTAAGATTGTCTTTTTGACCTTTGGCATTTTAATTATGATGTGTCTTATTGCGAATGTTTGAATTATTCTTATTTAGGACCCTTTGTGCTTCCTGAACTTGTATGTCTAATTCCTTTGCCAGGTTAGGGGAGTTTTCTGTCATTATTTCTTCAAATAGAGTCTCAACCCCTTGTTCTCTCTCTTCTCCTTCAGGTACTCCTGTGATCTGGATATTGTTATGCTCCATGTTATCCCAGAGGTCTCTCAAACAATCCTCATTTTTCTAAATTCATTTTTCTTTTTGTTGTTCTGATTGGGTATATTCAGCTACCTTGTCTTCCAGTTCCCTGATTCGATATTCTGCTTCACCCAATCTACTACTGAATCCTTCTAGTTACCCATTTCAGTTTTTGTATTCTTCATTTGTGTCTGGTTCTTTTTTATGGTTTCTTTGTCCTTTTTTATGCTTACTATCTCTCCACTGAAGTTGTAATTATGCTCATTCAGTGTCCCCTCAGTCTGTCGCACATCCTCATAATCACTATTTTGAATGCTGTCTCTGGTAGGTTGCTTGCCTCTATTTCATTTAGCTCATTTTCTGGAGTTTTCTCCTTTGTTTCATTTGTGGCATGTTTCTTGTTTTCTCATTTTATTAGCCTCTCTGTGTTTGTTTCTATATGTTAGGAATATATGTTTTGTCTCTCAGCCTTGGCCAGATGGCCTTATGTGGAACATGTCCTGTGTCCCAGTGATGCACGCTCCCTGATCCCCTGTGTGATCTGTTGTTGCTAATCCTTTATTGGTGTTAGTACATTGGGGATTAACGTTCAGGCTAATTGTGGGAATTGGCAGCGCCCACAGGGTAAGAGTTGCTGGGGCGGGGGGCGGGGGAGGCTTACTCCAGTGAATGGGATTTGCTCTAGCAGGCATATGTGTTTAGACCACCTTTGTGTGTACTACTTACGGTACAGGAGTTGCTCTGTTGTGGTCTGTTGCAAGCTTCCAGAAGCAATGGTTTTGTGGCCCCTTGGAAGGGGATCCCCAGTAGGTCAAGGCCATTCACTGCCTTTGCTGCAGATGGTTGTTGCCTATGCTGGATCTACAGGTAAGTGGAAGAGACGATGCTGTAGGCAGTGGTCTGGTTATCCCCTGTTCCTGTTTAGAGCAGTTTAGCAGAGGGATCAGGGCTCCTCAAGGCCTGACACTGCCTGTCAGTTTCCCATAAGTCTCTGAAACTTATGGGAAGAGCCTCTAGGTGATATGCATGTTAGATGGTGCAGGGACCCCAGGAGTCTCCTGACTCTATTGAGTAAATTGCCCTCTGCTACTGCAGTGTCAGTTTACATGCCAGTGCCATCTCTGTGGCTCCCCGTACAAGTTTCCAATCATAGCAAGGCCAGGCCCACCTGGGGCCTGCAAGCACCCAAGCTCTGTTTAAGAATGACTGAAGCTCATGGGCATGAGTTTGTCCCCAACACTGAATGTTCTTCTGGATGAATGGACTTTGTGTGGGCTGCGGGCAGCATGAACTGAGTGCTGTTGTTTGCTATTGAATTTATGACCCAAGGAAAGCACAGGATGGGACTGGGTTACGCGGGAGCAGGTTCGCCACAGGTAATTTGTGGGTTAGGTGGGGCATCATCTCAGGGAGGCATGGGGCCGTCAGGCCTGCACAGCACCAGCTTCGCTGCCAGCTCTGGGACTGCGGGCTCCCACCAAAGTCAGATGTCACTGCAGGACCTACTGTCGTCTGTGATGGGCCCACAAAACCCCGAGACCTGCCCAAGCGATACTATATCTTGTGCTGGCAGCAGTGGTCTTCCCGTCACTGTTTTCCCTGAACTTTGCTCACTTTGCTGGCTGAGATCTCTTGACTGCACAGAATGTGCCACCCCTGGGCAGGGGCTGTTGCCTGTCAATGTGCCACAGGCACTTAGTGTATTGGATGGGGCAGGAGCCCAAGGAGTCAAGGGCCGTCAAGCCAGTAGCCTCAGTTTTCTGCAATTTCTGTTTCTGCATGTTCCCGCAGAAGTCACAGATCACAGGAGGAAACAAGCTGCTGCCTGGGCGGCCCCACAGACCCCTGAGATCCCCCAAGAGATTGCAGCTCTAGCAGCAGTGGTCTGTCCACAACTGATTTCCCCACAAAGCCCTCCCAGTGCTAGCCAAAGTTTGTTGCCTGTGTGAATTGGGAGGGGGGAGGGTAAAGGGCAGGGCAGTGGCTGTTGACTATCAGTGGGCCACCTGGGGCAATTTGTGGGTTGGGTGGGGAGGGGTCTCAAGGAGACAATGGCCATCAGGTTAATACAGCTTCAATCTTGCTACAACTTCCATAACCATTCACCAGGTACATAAAAGTCACAGACCACAGCAAGACCTGCTGCTGTCTGGAAATGGCCCATAGATCCCCACGACCCACCCAAGTTCATGTTGGCAGCAGTAACCTGCCTGAAACTGTCTCTGAAATGCATGCTCACAGTGCTGGCTGCCAGCTGCTAATGTTTGGCCCTGAAATAGGGCGTGGCCGCCCCCCAGCAACAAAAGCCCTGGGGAATCTGCAGGTTGGTGTCTTGGGCTGATCTCCTTAGGCCAGTGCTTCCTAATGGCCCTTGTGTGAGGGATCAGCACCAGCAAAGTGGCTCCCTCTGTAGGTTGCCCTGCAGGGGTCCTGACTAAAGCATAATGGCAACTGCCTGTCCAGCCTTCATTCTGGCACCAAGAAATGCAGTCTTTCCCTGTATGAATCTTGCGCTAGCCTGTGACTCACTGCCAGTGTCCCAGGTGAGCACCCACAGGTGAGAGAGCCTGTGCATGAGCCCTTCAAAAGGGCATCCAGGGTTTCAATCTTCTTCTGTCTTACCCAGACAGCCAGAATCCCTTCTGGTTTTTACAGTCAGAATCTTTAGAAATTCCTCTTCCCTGGGCTGGCACTCTGGGTTGGAGAGCCCCAGAATAAGGCTAGGGTTCCTGTTTCCTTATGGGGAGCCCCTGCAGCTGTGCTCTCCCTCCCAGAGTTCCTCCACCATCCGCAGGTGCAGGTTCAGCCTGATTCCTGGTCTTGCCCCTCCTACTGGCTTCAATGTGGCACCTTCTTTATACTATCAGAATATGTATTATGATCAGTTAGACTTCAGGTGATTTTCCACATTGATTATTTTATAATTTGGTTGGAATTTCAACATGAACCTGGGAGGAGGTGACCCCTGCTTTCACCTAGTCTGCCATCTTCCTCCCAGAGTTATTCACCCAAGGTCTCCCAACTATGTGAATGGTGGATCTGAGATCTAAAGCTATGGCAACCTGAATTCACACTCAAAGGCCTCATATCCACTTGTAATATTGCCTTTCCATGAACTCTAGAACACCTTCCACTACTACCTCAAAACACCTCTTACACGCGCGCGCACACACACACACACACACACACACACACACACACACACACACAGATTATCTCTTCCTCAGATTTCTGCTTCCATAATTCAAGGCTCATTAGCTCTAAAGAATGGGAGAGGACTTCTCATGGGCATTCTCTATGCTTAGGCTCCGGCTACTTCAGGAATACTCCAAAAATACTTTGCTATTTCTGTGCCTATAAAATGAAATACAGAGATCTTTTCAGCATATTTTATATGCAACAGAGTCTCACGGTATGTAGCATCATAAAACAAAAAGATCTTTTATATTCAAAATGTGGATCTGAAACTAAATCCTTCAAATGCCACAACTTTCACACATTTTATTATCAATTACTGTTGATGAATATGCCTAATAAAAATTTTCATTAATGCCCCTGCTTCCTTAGACCATTGAACATGGCAGAATGACCATCAACTAGTACAGTGAAATCTATATTTCTGTCTTACCCTTTCTTATACCATCAGATAATATTTCTCCTGTTCTCACTGTGCTGGCTCCAATAGCTTCTGTTTGGACTGGGGAAAAAATCATTAATTTTGTTAAGAATTTTATATTAAGTGAAAACTAATGAACTGTCTAAAGGAGAGCAGCATTGGAAACAAGGTATCGTAGGTTAGAAGTGAGAGAAAGAATAGCCAGTTCTTTCAGATTCTCAAAGCTCTTTTGATAAGATAAAGGGGATGCTAATGCAGATATCTGCATGGAGCCTTCATTTCTCATTTGCAATAACTTTTATAAAGAAATACCTCTGCCATGTGATCATTAAGGACCAATGGAAACTTGATTTTAACCTCTCCTCAATCCTCTCATTAGAAGAGCTATAATTCTTATCAAGAAATTCTATAATAAAGATGCTGCATATTTTAATTATATCCTGAAATTAAGCAATAATATTCCACTAGTTTAAATACTTTTCCTGGAAAATCTCCACATTTTATGACTAATTTAACAAGCAACGAAACACTTAGGCCTTACCGTATTTTGTATCTTTAAAGACTTTTATAATCTTTTCATTAATCCATATCATACTCTGGCAGCCAGGTATTATTTTTTTTTATAGATAAAGAGCATGTTTCACAGAAAACACATGTGACTTTCCCCAGATACTGCCTCTGTAAGGCTGGACTGTAACTGAGAAGCTAGAATGGTCTGTACCTAAGATTCAGACAAGATTTTGAAAAGGAGCAAGTTTTTAGGATAGTATTTAAGTACCACCCTGTATAAATGTTTGTCATTTCATTGCCACAATAGAACAATTAATCAAATTTCTGCTGATTTTAATTCCAAAGTTGTAAGAATCCACACATTTTAATTCTGGTAAAACTCTAATAGTGAGATATTAACATTTCTCTTGACCCTTAAATAAATTTATTACTATATGCAATGCTCTGAGCAATAATAGGAGATTTTGATGTATTTTAAGAACGAGTGAAAATCAAGTCACCTGCTCTTACAATTTTACATCCAGAATTAGTATATTAAGAGAACTAGAACATTTTTGAACTTTAGAAAAATAAAGGTTAAATTTTTAAACTAATACTTGTTGACTATACTATGGGTTAGGCAAAGTGTTCAGCATTTGCACAAATAAATTCTAAATTTAATTCTTATAGTGTGGTAGATGGAAAAATGACTCAGAGAGATTAAGTCAATTGCCTATAGTCATACACTCAGCTAGTGGCAAAGCCGAAATTCAAACTCAAGTTCTGCTAATTTCACAAAGCCTCGTCTCTGAAATCACCACTCTCTAATATCCAGGTTTGTTTGTTTGTTTGTTTGGTATTTTATATTTAGATCATAAAGCCACAATATTTAAACCCTCCAGATTAATTAAAAATTAACAATATCAAAAGGAAGAATATTTACAGGACTCCTCAAGACTAAAAACTAACAGGATATGACAAATGAATCAATCTTTGCTTCGGTGTTCTCCTGTTTCATAATCTAGATGGGAGATTGAGATGCCTTCAATGTTAAGGCTACAGTAACGCTGCTCAGGCTCCCCCCTCTGTGTTTTTAGGTCCTCTTTGCTCTTCCTTGAAGCTAAGTTTCACTCATCTTGTTAGGTTCAGCTTGTACCTTCTCTCCTCATCTTCTAACTTCCAGCAACATGGAGCCATATTTTGCATATGGTTATGAGACAAAATTTAAATAACCACCCACTTCCATAAAATTCCCAGGCTTGTTTGAGCTATACACTTAAACACCACATGTTCTTCAACTGACTAGGCCAAGTTTTACCCAGCACATTTCAGAACACCAGGAATAGAGAGGCAAAATCTAAACCTGCAGGTTAATTTGTTTAAGATCAACTCTGCCAATATGTATGAGACCTTTAAAAAACAAAAACAAAAAAAAAAACAAAAATTAAAGAAACAACTAAAAATTAAGTAGGATAAAAGTTCCCACTCCAAATCACTAATACGTACTGAGATACCAATACAGGCACTTAGAGATATACAGAAACAGATAAGACAATGTATGTAGACTCAATATTTAGGTAGGATTTAAAATCTAGTCACAAGAAGGAATGCATAAGAAAGCCAAAAGTCAAGTTTCAAATCAGGAGTGAAGGAAGCAATAGATGTTCTAGCTGTTGAGAGGGGAAAGTAGAGAATAAAGCTTCTTATGGGTGCGGGAGTCTGTGCCTATTTCTATAGGAAGATGAGTTTGGCTTGGATGGGTAAGGCTATAAAACAAGTAAGGGCACCACAGTGACACAAAGGAAAAGCATCTTCTTTTTGCACATTCATTTTTAAATCAGATCTTTACTGCTGTTTTTATTGGAATTACATTAAATGACTACATTAATTTAGAGTAAATAGACATCTTTATGGTTTCCTGTCTTTCTCTGCAAGAACACGGTATGATTTCCATTTGTTAAAATATTCCTTCATGACTCACTATAGTGTTTTAAAGCCTTCTTCATCTAGGTCTTGATAATTCTTTTTTTTTTTTAGTCTCAAGTATTTCATCTTTCTGCTGCTATTATAAAAATGTTATTTCTTTTGTTACACTTTATAGCTTCTTGTTGTTTCAATTTATAAAAACAATTTATATGAAGGTGACTGTTATTACTGTGTGCCCATCTTACCAAATCTCTTTGTTTTTATAAAAATTCGATTATCTTGGGTTTTCCAAGATATTATATGCAGATATATATAATATGCAGATAATGATCATTTTACATTTGACTCTCTAATTTCTATGTTTCCTTTTTCTTTCTCCCTCCTACATTAATTACATTAGCTGGTCACTCAAACAATGTTAAATAATAATGGCATAAAGAACATTCTTGTCTTAGTCCTTGTTTTAAAGAGAAATGTATGTGTATGTAAAAATAATTATATTGTGAAGGTAAAGAGACAAGTAGGTTAGATGGGTAAGAGATGGGGGAGAAGGAAAACCTCTATAACGGTAATTACAGGAGTAAAATGGTAGGTTGAAGTAACTGTACATTGTCTAGTAAACATAAGAATCCACTGAATGTTTGCTCATGAATAAATGAAATGAGGTGGAAAAGAGTGGTTAAAAAATAAAGTAGTGAGAAGTATGCATGGAGATATAGACTAAGATCCAATAAAATTAATCTATAGATATTTTTCAGTAAAAGATTAAATTTCTAAAAATATTTTTGTAGTACATAAATATTGTTAATAGTAAACTAAAAGTAATGGGACTGTTTATATATATAATTATATACAATTATATATATATAATTAGTGGAATCAAGCTATTCAGAGGAATTCAAGAGCAATTCATTTTTTCATCCTTGTCTTTTCTACAGGGCTTTACCTTAAGTGCTATGGGCATTCAGACATCTTAAAACCTTGGTGCCCCTTTCCCCAGAACTAAAAGCGTAATTGAGTAAATACATAAACTAAAATATATTAGATAGTATAGGATACATACCAGAAATGGCACAAAACAAGAGCTTAGAAGAATCATCTGGGAAAGTTGATTGGGAAGGCTTTATGTTTGAGGCTGAATTTGAACATATGCTTAAGAAGAGAGTAGGCTTGACTGAAGATATAGTATGAGGGGTGCTATGTAGGATGAAAATGTGTATTAGGGCACTGTATTTCTGTCATAAGCAAAGCTGAAGTGAAGGGAAAGTACTGGGTAATATCAAATGCAATCATTTAATAATAGAACAGTGTTTTTGTAGAGGAGTAGTCAAAATTATTAAAAAGGTAAATCAGGGATACATGGTCCAGGAATATTAACAGTTAAAGAAAATTTGGGGATTTATTTTTTCAGTATTAATAGAGAGACATCAAAAGCTTTGTTGTCAAGAAGGTATATGATTAGAAAATTTCTATCTATTTATTTGGTAACAGAAAGCAAGAAGAATGGATGGGAGTATGAAGAAGCCATTGTCAACGACGGTTTTAAAATGTTATTTATTTTTTATTATCTGTCTCTAACCAGTATCACGATTTGCAACATCTATTTCTTACTGTAGTTCTATGAATTCAAGTTGTTATTTATTTAAATATTCAAAAAAAACAATTAAACATTACTATGTATTTGTGTGAAATACTAACATTATTTGACAGAATTTTATAATTCATTAGTAAGTTTCCTGAAACTTAGCACCATTATCCTCTTTAGTCTACTCCCATGCAAGCTGTAATTTTTAAAAAATATATGCACTCCTATGTTTACTACAGCACTATTTATAATAGCCAAGATATGGAAACAACCTAACTGCCCATCAGTAGATGATTGGACAAAGAAGATGTGATACATATATACAATGGAATATTACTCAGCGATAAAAAATAAAATCCTACCATTTACAATGACATAGATGGATCTAGAGGGTATTATGCTAAGTGAAATAAGTCAGACAGAGAAAGACAAAGACCAGATGATCTTACTTATATGTGGACTTGAAAGAACAAAATAAATTGACAAACAAACCAGAAACAGAGTCATACATACAGAGAACAAACTAATGGCTACCAGATGGGAGAGGGTTTAGGGAGCTGGGTGAAAAGAGTATGAGATTAAGAAGTACGAATTGGTAGTTACAAACTAGTCAAGAGGATGTATAGTGCAGAGTAGGAATTATGGTCGATAATATTATAATAACTAAAGCAGTACAAAATCAGTCGGGGAATCACTTTGTAAATTATACAAATGTCTAATCGCTATGCTATACACTTGAAACTAATATAAAATAATATTGAATATCAACTGTGATTTTTAAAAAAGAATATGTCAATAGCCCGTCACATTTTAATATCTAAGATCAAACCATGGTGTGGATGTTCCTCTAGCACATAAGCACCCTAAGTAGAATAGTCATTGAACAAGAATTCACATTTTTAGACAACTTGAAAAACACATTTTCAATCGAAGAGGAGAAACAGAAAGCTATTTCCAGAAAATATATCATAGCTATAACATAAATATTGTATACCATAAAAATAGTTCTTACATTTTTGGTTTCTTTTGTAAAAATGAAGAGTGAAGAAGCAGATCAGGCTTTTGATAACCACCACAGTGTAAGAATGGAAGGATTCTTCTGTATTCCTGTCAGTTAAGTTTGGAAGGCATAGAATAAATGAAGGAGAACTTGACTTCTTCTGGTCCCCTTATTCTTCCCCCACAGTACTTCTTTCATGAACCTATGAATCATGAAAATGAAGGGTAAATAGCACCAACTTTATGTACACTCAGAGTGTCCATGCCCACGGCAATTTGAGGCTCTGCTATGTCCCTGTTGTTGCAGAACATCAGGTGTGATAAGGGACCAGGACATGGGTTCCCATGGAGAATAGAAATAGTTACAATAAGTTTGTTTTCTTCTGTTCTCCACTAAGCATAGCCTGGTCTCAGGGAAAACCCAAAGTATTTAATGGAAATTTCATTTATGTGTAAGAGAAGCTTTAGATATATTAAAAAAGGGGAAAAAAGAGTTCTTCAAAGATACCGCTTCTTTGAAATAAACAGAAAGGCAAGGTGAAATTCATCTGAGAACTGTTCAAAGGCATCATAATCTCAGTAAAAGGAGAAAAATGGAAATATGTTCAAAGCCATCTTTGTTTCTTCAGAAGTATTTTACAAATGAAATCAAGGAATATTTGCTTAGAGCAATAAAGTCAGGCTCACCAGAGAATGAAAATGATACACATGGATGTTTATAGAAAACTGTTCTTCATTTGAAGTAAATTTGCTTTACAGAACATTGAACATACAGGATTAAGGTGAATAATTATTAAGTTTCAGGAAACGGGCAGCCAGAAACACAAGAACTTTCTACCTAAAATACATTATAAAGTATATTTCAGAAATATGTAAGAATATGTTACTCAAGTACAATGACGTAATAATTTATAGATAATCTAGGGAAATACACTCACTTCTCAAATACTGGGAATATCATGGGCCAATTCGTTCATCACAATTCTCAATTAATTTGTGGTCCTTTTGCACTACTGGTGCCAGTTTTATGTTGCAATACAATAAGATAATGGGATTTCACCAATTTTGTTAAAACACATCTAAATTTATATGAAGGGATCCTTGCATTCTCAAGGAATACTGTCTTGATTCAATTCATGAAGGAAGACATGTATTTACTTAAAATAATAATGCTTGGATGGGGTGAGAGGTGTTTCAAAGGTGTTTGACACTAGATTTAATGTAGGGAAAGTCATACATGTTCTCAGGGTGGAGAATGAAACTGATACTTGGCCCAAGTTTGCAAAGTGAGAAAATGATATCCTGTCTCACCTAAGTGAAATAGCTGACAAAGGGGTTCTTCTCAGGCAGGGGCAGGGGAAAGGAGACTAGGTGCAGGAGGCTACTCTAGTACAATACTGTCATCTTTAAAACTGTCTGGCAGTTAGAGGAAGTGGTATAAGCAGTATTTGCTTATGAGAAGAAAAAAGCTGTTTTGAATCCTGTTCTATACTATTTAGCTGAGTAATTGCAAGAAAGTTATAATTTTTTGGAGTCACAGTTTCTTCATCTGTGAAATGAGGATAATAACATGTACCTCTCATAGTTCTTTAGAGTAGTAATTAGTTCTTAGTAATACTAAAGAGTAAGAAACTGAACAATAATATGCACATATGTTTTACATATACACATATGTATACATGTATATATAATATTTATTAACACACATATATATGATCTATCCAGCACTCAGGATAAATATGATGTACCTAGGCAGAAAACTGCTTTTGTGTAAATATTATGGAGAATATACAAATATACATGTAATACCATATATCTCCTTCCTTCAAGGAATTTATATGTACACTATATTTTATTTACTAACTTAATCCAAATAAAAAATCTAGGTACTAATAATACAATCCCTTTACTGTAAATGAGAAAATAGGCACTGAGTAGTAAGAAGTAGTAGTAGCAGTGGTTCAGTAAACAAGATGTGATGTCCTCTAAGGTATGAGATCACAAAAATTGGAGCTAGTATAAGGAAGGAACTGGCCTATCTATAATTGTTTGAGTGAAAAATTAAAGGAGTAAAAAAGAAGATATTTTTGCTTAGGGAATGAACATTGGGCTTATGCCTAGTGGATCACAAGCTTCAGAAAGAGTTATTTTGAAATATATCTTTGTTAAGACATAGTGGGATTGGATGTGAGTATCTTAAAGTTGACAGCCAAATACGTGTAGTTTTGGTATTATTATTTATTGATGACACTATCATTTAAGAACTTTTAAAGGTGGCATGAGACAGTTGGCACAAAATCTGACAAAAAAAAAAACATCAATAGATAGAAAAGAGAGCCTGGAATTGTGGGAGCCTATGAGGAGGAATCTCCAATTGTTTCTGTTCTTATAATAGGGGAAGCGAGAGAGAGAGAGAGAGAGAGGAGAGAGAGAGAGAGACAGAGACAGAGACAGAGACAGAGACAGAGACAGAGACAGAGAGTGTGTAGGCAAAAAAAATAAGCTGATACAGTGGTAGTTTTAAATGATGTTTAAAGATAATATTTTAAAGCATTTTACCTTTCAAAATGCTTTCACGCAGGTCATCAATAAACTCTCAAATAACATAAAAGGTAGAACAAGACAGTCATTTCTTTCATTGCTAGGTATGAACAATTGCTAGGTGTGAAAACTAAAGAACATAGGGACCATAAGATTTGTTTAGTCACAAATATAGCACACGACAGTCACCAAAAGGCAACCCAGATCTCCCGTCTCCCAGTGTATTACTTTTATACCCATTATATCACACAATCTGTCAAAGATCTGTGTCATGGTTCCCTTTTCCACATCAGATAATTTTCTAACTTGTAATATGCTTTCTCTGAGGGCGCTCTTGTAAAATTATAGAAATAATAATCATAGCACAGTTAAACTTTATGAAAAAGTAGAAATGTGCTTTATAAAATATTAAATGGTAGGTGACTAGAAGTATAAAATAGTTCAACTCAAAGCTTCTAGCAGTGATTAAACACTTTTTAAGAGCCGCTCTTTCGGGATTCTACTTATTTTTAAATCCAGTACTTGGTAATGCCATCTCTTAATGTTGTCTCTTGTATTACTACCCACTAAGTCTGTTACATTGTATTGGCATAAATAAGTTTAGGAGATATTATTTTTTTTTAGATGGTGTTAATTGGGGGCCACAGAAAGAAGATCAGTGAGAATGGATGTTGTGAGGATATTTTAAATCCAAAAGAAGATCTGGCTCGCTTGATTTTGGGGAATAGTCTGTCCACAGGAAGAGTGGCTCCTAATGAGGATGGATGCATCACCTAAGTGTATATGAAACGGCAGCAGCAAAGAAGAAATTGTGATGTATGTAGAAAGCCTTTTCTTTGAACGATGCCGGTTATAAGACTACATTTGAAGCCAGTAGAAAGCATTCTCCTATGGACTGTACAATAAGTAAAATGGTATGATGGAAATAAATATCATCAAACTATAAGAGGCCAGAAAGTGTGAGTCCTTTGTTTTCCAAACAAAAGAATTTTCCACTGTCGAAATGGCTGACAAGCAGTCACTGAATTTTTTACTCAGTTAAAAATTTGTTTGTTTCATAAGCAAGATGAATTGATGCAGGGTAAGAAAATCATGTTGTGGGGGAAAACATTTATGGATTTTGGTATATTAATAACTTAAGATTTTAGTTCAGATTTTATTAGAAATAACTGAAGCAGATAAAACAATAAATGTAAGAAAAGCATAATTTCCAGCTACCTGCTAAGAGCGTGTAAATAATCGTGCATATTATTTGTTTTCACCTTCCAATAATTTCAAAGAAGATGTACATAAAATGATATATAAAACATGTACTTTCAAAATGAATATTGCACATAATACTTGGCACAGAAAAAAATTACAGGAGCTAGAAATAATTTTTTCCACCATACTATTACAAAAGGATTAGAAATTGTATTTCATTTAAAATAACAATAATACCAGTTTATGGTTATATAGTACATTTTTTTTCTGAGAACTTAAAAGGTCATCTCCATGCAAGGTATGATTTTTGCTGTGTTGCCATAATACAAGCACTGAGAAAAATTTAGAAATTTGTGGCTTTGTATTTTCAGATCCATAAATAGATAAAGATCATAAAAATTTATAGATAATATAAATTATCTATAGTTATAAAGATCTATAAATTTTTTGTGAATTTTTCAGAAGTCTAGTTTGAATCCTAAAGGTGAAAAATATGTCAAATATAAAAGGTTATCTTCAATTTAGGGTACTCATTTGAGACCATTTGAAGTCTTTTTTTGCATTTGGAAATCTGTGAGGTATTCAAAATTTTTAGATAAAAGACAAAAATATTTATTTCACTATAATCTGAAATTCTGATGTATTTTACCTGTCATTACATATTTCATATAAATTTTAATATATTCCCAATATATTAGTAAAAAACAGTCAGTACAAAATTATACTTTGGTCCCAATCAATTGGTTATCTGTGATCACTAGTTATTTTATACATTCTTACCCCTCCAGTTTTAGTGATATATTGTTAGCAAAGATGAAAGACAAATGTTAATAAGTTCTATGTGCTTACTGCAGATGTCACCTACCAATGATACTTAGCATTGATCACTATAATTTTAGATGACATTTTAAAATATATAAACATATATTCAAAAGGTATTTTACAGAACAACCACCTCACAGAATTTCAGAGAGAGAAGAGATCTTCAGAACCACCTAATTCTCTCCCTAATTTTACAGCTAAGGAAAGTAGAACATAGAAATTAAAGTAACTTTGCCCTAGGTTATGCAGTATAATTTACTAGTACAGCCAGTTCAAAAATCTAAGTCTACTAATTCACTTTACTCACATTATTCAAAACCATTGATTTAAGATTAAATCAAGACTTGTAATTTGCCTATTTGTATATACTGAAAAGGCGTATCAGAGAGCAATTAAGTTTTCAGCATAAAACTGTTAGTTTCAATAATTTGTTTGATGATTGATTTAATTGGTTAATCAGTACTACACTGTCAATAAAGTCACTGTGACCTGAATAAAATGTGACTAAACTCCAGTGAGTAATCTGTACCCATTCATTTATTCGATCACTATGTAATAAAGTCCTACTAAGCTCCTGGCACTTTCTAGGCATTCAGAGTATAGGAGCAAACAAAAATAAATCAATTTTTATGTAACTATTTTTTTTTTCCTAGGGGAAGATGGAACAATATTCTAGTTGGAGAAAAAATGAAACACCATGTAAGGAAGACTAAGGCTAGCTGGAGTTTTATTTAAATAGGGTGTTCAAAAAAGCCCAAATTTGAAAGCTAAAATTGGATTGGTGAGTGAAGAAGCCATGAGAAAGAACATTATTGGCAGCAGAAATAGCAAGTGCTAAGATTCTTAGTGGGGAGAATGCCCAGTGCTCAAGAAATAGCTAAAGCTTTGGAGCAGTGGAATATGGGAGGCAGTTACTTATAGGGAAGATCAGAGCAGGGAGGTAAGGAAGCTGAACTGGGGTCAGAGAAATGATCTGATCTTCTATTTTAACAAGATCACTCTGGTTGCTACGTTGAAGATAAAATTTAGTAGAACAAGGGTAGAAGCAAGAGACAAGAGGAGGCTATTGCAACAAACAGGCAAGAGGTGATGTTGACATTGGAGAATAGTATTATTCCAAAACTCAGAAATATGAGTAATCCATTTTCTACACTATGACAGATTAGGAAAGAGATGGATCACTCAAATAGAGTAATTTGAAGAAAATTTCATAAATGAATTATTTCCAAGGGTGGGCTAAGGTTTAAAGACATTATCAATAGATAGTGTAATGTATTGAGGCTAATAATAACAGGGGGACAGTATTCCCATCCAGGTTTAAAGAGACCATGGGGCAAGCTACTATGGGAAAATTAAAAAGAATAACTATATGAAGAGGGCCACCCTGATGAAAGTTACAACCAAAAAGCACACAGCCAACTGATTATAAGCTGGTAGAGACACATCCAGGAGGATAAACATTCCTACACCACTCTCCTCTCTCCCTTAGATCTCCTCTTGATGTAGCCTATTGTCCAAATCCAACCAGAAACCAGAGAGTAAGGAAGTGCTTTGATGCGGCTCTCATGCGTTGAACTCTTGGGAACACAGCAGAGTGAAAAGTAAATTGGAAGCATAAACAAAAGAAAACACTGTCCCAACTCACCACAAGTACATTCATGTGCACATATCTTGTTTACAGAGACTATATATGTGCAGAAATTTAAAATATACACATTTCTGATAATAATTCATGAATATGATGAATTCATTAAAGCTGTTAATGTGTTCTTATTTTGGGCAATGATATATGAAGTTTATATATCATGAATTTATCATTAATAAAATTATTCTATTTGTCATGTTAGTGAAAAAGTGATGTATTTTTCTCTATACTATCATATCAGATATTTAGGAATTATTATTAGGAGTTATCAAACATGTATTGGCATTATAGAGTTTTTCCAGAAGATAAAAACATATTTAATTTATTCAAAATTCTACTTATCTTCTTAACCAGTTTATTCTCTCTTTAATTTTGATCTTCATAGTACCCTTAATCTAAATAGATATTTCAAATGTAGGAAAACCATCCCATTACTCAAGATGAGGTAATTTCTCAAACTGCTCCCCACTTTCAGAGTAATTCAGAGGAAACTCAGTACCTTTTAGCTCATTAGAGTTCTAAAACACAGAAAATGATTGCACTACAATAAAAATAAACATTATGCTTTAGATTATTTTTCATTTTTAAAAGCATTTTTACATATAAGAACTCAACTAGTAAGGAAAACTTATGAAGTTGGCCGAGACAGTAAAATCCATGGGTTTTATAAAAAATAGACATTGTCAGTAATCAAAAGAAACAAATCAAAACAATAAGTCAAATATAAGTTCAAATGATTTCAGTTATGCAGAAACCAGTGAAAACTGAAATGTAAAAAATTTCATAGGGCAGAAGAGGTATTTTCTCTGCCCTCTCATTTGACCATTCAGATACTTTTCTGCTGTAGTTTCTAGGTATTTTTCTAGCTATTAAGCAATTAAACTGAACAGGTAAATAGAGATGGAAACTCACCTCACTGATAACTCACTGGAAGGCACTATCTTTCTATTGCCTGTACTTAATTGACAGGCAATCCTCAACCCATCTCACAAGGAATATTTCTTTGATACTTGCTTTTGCTTATATAAGAAAATATATTTTGGATTCTACCATAATGCATGGTTATTAGTTTCTTAGTCTACAAAATTCTATTTAATCTATGATTTATTTGAATTACAGTATTACAAAAAATATAATTGCTTATTTTGCTCTGGGAAAATGCCTTACCAGTTCCAATAGGGGAGTCAGGAAACTGATACGTAGCTCTGGGCTGGTGGAGTGGAGAGAATTTGTGCTTTAAAATCAGATAGTTACTTTATTTTACAGACATTTCAATATTGCTCACTGTGAGATTCTGAACACTTTATAAATGTTATCTCATTTATTCCTTATAACAACCCTACAAAAAAGGGTCTATCATTATCATTCAAGATCATCATTAGCACTCAAATTTTATGGATAAGGATACTGAGGCACAAGTGGTTAAACAATCTGGCAAAAGAGACATAACTTATAAGTGGTAGATGAGGTTTTTAAATAAGTCACTTTCTATTCCTGACATGGGCCAAACATATCCTACCTCAGAAAATTATAAGGAATCATTGAAATATTTAAGTGCTATCACCCTAATGTGCTTGGCGCATAACCAGGATTCAATAAATGTTAGCTACTATTAGCTGTTTTTATTAAAAATTTGTGTCAATAATGTCAGTTCCATTCTCCTTCCAATTCCTTTATATTTATAAAAGACTGAACTATAGTTTTCCCCAAAACTCATGAAAGTGTGAAGAATCTTCCTTTATAGTTGACCCAACACCAAGAACTTGCAAAGTCATTCATCTTCCCCTACCTGTTGCCCAAGACTGGAAATGTTTTCATTTTCTTTCCCCATTTGGCTATCCTGTTTTCCTCTCCCCTGGATTGGAAGGACAAAGCAGCAACCCTCTGTACTTGAAGCAAACAGCACTGCTAAATTCATAGGCAGAAACAGGAGTTACAACCATAATTCCTTCTCATGCAAAGATCACAAAACCTTACGGTGTTATCAAACATCTGGACTACTAAAGACTTCAGTAGTCTGAATTCAGTGCAAGTAGAAACAAAGGATTTAATTCTTGTCCAACTGAATCATCCATTTCTGTGACCTTCAATAAGCCAGTTAATCTATAGTCTCAGTTTTCTTATTTGTAAGTTAGAGGCCATGGTGCCTTACCTGCTCCCTCAGAGTCTATGGGGAGTGTTATCTGCTCTCCATCTGTTCTGGTTCCTTCCCTCAAACAAGAAAACATGCTCAGGATTCTTCCTTTAAACAAACACATGATTTAACAAACAAAAAACATCCTATCTTCCTTCACTTTCTTCTCCAAAAACTATCTGATTTCTCTCTCATTCGTGTTTAAGTTTACTAAAAGGACTGTAGTTGCTCGTCCATCTTTTATGCTCTCATTTACTCAGCAGCTGATCCATTTCATCTTTGATAAATCTCTTCACAAAAGCTCTTTTTATTATGGTCACTAGTGACTTCCAAATTCCATGTCTGGGGTATGTTTTTAGTCATTAGTTGGTAGTAGTAAGCACAACTGAACACTCCTTATTCAGTATACTTTTTTTTTTTGGACCCTTGATTTGAAATTCAGATCTCTGTCTTTGCCTCCCTTTTCTTATACTACGTGATGATATTATCTACTATTCTCACTTCAATTCCCTTGTATGTAGGTTCTTGTGAAATATTCTGGGATTCAGTTCAATATCTCTTGCCCTTATCCCCAGCTGGCATCAGCTGCTCAGCTGCTGAGGTGTATAGCAAATGAAACTTATGGCCTGTTTCCCGATTTGTCAGGCTAATGATGCTCTTCCATAGTCTGATTGGGTAGGCTACCACTTTGCCATGTGGTATATCCTGTGGTCTTCAGACACCCAGCTGGGCACCTTCTCTGTAGCCTCATGACACTGTAGATACCACAGAGGTATAACTGTTCCCCTTTCTTCTTCTTCTCTGAGACTCTTTCACCCAACTAGATAGACTTTGGTGTGAGGGAGCAAGCCAGACCAAAAATTCCAGCTATCTGCTGCCTCCTTTTCTAGACTTAAAGGAAAACTAGAAAGTTCTGCAGAAAACAGAGTCTGCCTTTGTCCTTTCTCAACTGATTATACTACTGCCTGAGTGGCCATGTGTTGCACTGGCATTCCCTCTAAGAGAACCTTGAGTTTTTCTAATATGTAACTAGAATAATGAAAAACAAAGAACTTTGTTTTAGAACTCTGGAAAAATTATCTGGTTGTTTCTGTTGCTGGAATTATGATGTTGTGGACTGAGCAGGAGAGAAGGGGAGGTCGGATACAAAGGTTTTATCCTTTGCTCTCTGTCTTTACCGGCACTGCTCCCCTCTGGCAACAGAAGTGGCTACTTTCATTTTCACTTTCCTGAGCTTATAATTTGCTCTTCCCTTTCCTGGGGCCAAGATGTCTATGCCTATGTGTATGTATTTATATATCCGTGTATTCAAATATCCATATCCATTTCTACATCTGATTAGTTCAACGTCTCTGGAGAACCCTAATACAAAGTCCTAGTTCCTTACGTGCCTACTGATAAAAGAAGGTTAAATGAGATAGTAAAAGTAAGCATGTTTTCTAATCTGGGGAAGTGTTATATGGGGCAATGTGGGCCAGTATATTGACCAGTAGCAGTGGGTTCTGACTCTGTCCACTCCACCCATCATATTCCAGGGCAGGATCTGAAAACACTGATAATGTTCTCTATGACTCACAAGGGTAACCAAGTAGATATTTTATGCATAAATCCACTAAAATTTCCAAAGACAATTTAGTATTGACTTCTATTGCAGAAGTTTGAGGTATGACATGATATGATTTCTGATTATGTCTTTCTGCAGGATTCTGGAATTTGTGTTAAAGATCACTAAAAGTTTGGAAACAGCATCTCTAAAATTAAAATTAAGTGCTATGGTCATGTTTATTTGCCAAAGGAATTGTTGGTAATATAAAAATATGATCTCTTTCAGCTGGCTATGCAGCATTTTAATAAATGCACTGATTCATGCTGTGATTTCAGTCACTTGAGATGAGCTTTTTGGATTAACCCTCCCCATTCAAACTTCTTTTCTGTCTTATCTTTACCACCTTCTACAAATTTATGCAGACAGCCTGTGCAAATGGTGGAAGGAGGATAAAGAAACCTCTTTTGCTTTGTAAATTTGCATTTTGATTTGTGTGATGTTAACATTGTTCAGAGGTGGTTAAAATAAGGAAAGCATCTACTCAGAGGTAAGAACCTTAGTGAAAATGAGAAACAGCTGGGGGCATTCAGCTAAATGGTTTCCCTATAAATATCCATTGGAATTATTTAGGGAGAAAGAAAAGAAAAAGATTTAAAAGTTTGATATTCCAAAGGGCTCTAGCAATTGCTTAAAACAGAATCCTTTCATGATAAAAGCAGGCATAATGAAGTGTTGAGGAAGCAATTATCACCTGTAATCTAAATATCAATTGACTGCATGTGGAAACTAATGGATTTATAAACTATGAAAGTGAACTATAGCTTCTACAAAGAGTGAAAATAGTATATAAATTCATTCACTCAAAACGTATTTATTAAGACCCTGATATGTGACAGGCACTGGGGTTTCAGTAACAAGCTATGAGGAACTGGTGAGACACAAAATAAGCTATGTAACACATGGAAAAACAAGATACCCAAAGGTTAAGGTTAGGAGATATAAACAGTTCTTTTGACAGAGGAAACTGAAATTCAAAGTGAGAAATCTGATCTAGATAGGGATGGTCAGAAAACACCTGTCAGTGTGTGACATCTCATCTGAGATCTAAAGAATAAGAAGAATCATGGAAAGGTAGTCCAGGTAGAGGTGAGAGTGGATACAAAGGATTTAAGACTAGAAAAGCTCCATGTCTTCAAAGAAGATAAAGAACAGTACACCTGAAGAAAAAGCTAGGGAGAGCATGATGGATAGAAATCCAGACAGAAGCCAAATCATATAGCATCTTATAGATGAGGATACGGAGTTTTGATTTTATTCTAGTATAACAGAAAGCCACTGAGAGGCTTTATATAGGAAAGTGATGTGATCTGAATGATCTTTCAAAAGATTTGTTTTGTGGAGTTATTAGAAGAAATGAGACTAAAAGCGGCGTAGAGAAAAAGAATTGATTGAACAGACATATTTTGGAGGCAGAACTAGAAAACTTGTTCATTGACCAAATACAGTGTACAGAGGAATTAGAATGATTCTTGGCTTGAGAAAGTGATTATTCCATTATAAAAACAGAAAACAGCTTGTGAGTAGAGAGGGAATCAGATGATCTTTTGTTTTGTTTTCAATAAAGAGCTTTTGTTGCATCTTTAAAATATCACAAATAAGTCTGAGCAATCATCTGCCATCCTGTTCCACAGCTAGACAATTCTTAAACCTTATTCACCAGATTGGTGAACTTAGCCTTTTTCAGATACATAGATACCATCCCAAAATTTTCTGGAATTCTTGTTTTTAACAGTTGTAGTTTACTAAGTCAAAACAGTTGAATCTGATACAAATTCGGTGTCATTTCTTTCAAGAAGTAACTCATCTTTCCAGACTTGAGATACTGAATAAGCAATGCCTCACCTCATCTGAACCCTGTAAATGTATTTTTCAACCAAGAAATTTCTAATTTCAACAAGAGACCCATTCCAAATAATGAGGTTGATGGCAAAGTGGCATGAATCTCATCTTATAACAGGGGTCCAGTGTTAACATCTTTGATCTAAACATGACTACAGAGTGTGAGAACAGTAGCCAGTATCTATTTTCCCACCATTTATCAACACAGAGCCTCTTCTTTTCATTCCAAGGAAACTAAATTCTACCTTGATGTGACTGAAGTCTCCCTCCAGAGTTCCTCTGGTTTCCTTGAAAGTGACTGCATTCTTTCAGTGATGTCAACATTTTCTAGAATATCAACAGTCTAATTACTAAGAAAGGTCTTTATTTTCATAGTAAGATAGGCAAAAGGCTCAAATGATCTGTTCTGCATGTGTTAGGTTTGAATTAACGTAGGGGAGATGTCAGGAAGACAGTTGAATACATGTAATTGAAACTCAGGGAAGAGATCTGGGCAGAAGATATGAATTTAGTAGTTATCAGCATATAAGTAAATGGGACTATGAAAGATCATCTAAGTACCAGCTGTTAGAAACTAGAGATAAGTCACATGTGTGGGGGAAAAAAAAAACTAAAAAGTCTTTAGAAGCTAAAACCTAAAACTTGAAGCCATTTCTTTGCTAAAGAAATCATCACAGATGTGTGACCCACACTAAATTTGGGTTTTGTTTTTGATTCTTCTACACCTAAATTTATTCTAGTTAATTATAAAAGGCCTCTCTCTCACACTGTTCAAAGAAGCTCTTGTAATTCTATCATTTTTACATACTATTTTCAAATAAATTAGCATGTTAAAGATATTGATGATTTACATAAAGTCTTCACTGAAACACTTAAACTTATAAATGGCAAATTGCTGAATGTATTGACAAAGGTAAGACTCCAGTGCCAAATGACAGAAATAGCTTCCACAAAAACTCACTACTTCATAGCGATGATCTGGAAAGCATTAAAAAGAAACGAAATTAGTTTATATGAAAATTTATATATTATACTTGAAATAATTATTTAAGTAGAATAATATGGAAGTCATTTACCTCTGTAACAGTTTTTATTTTTATTTTTTAATTTGAAGGTTTTAAAAAAAGGTTAAATTTCAAACCAGGTGATTCAGGCACTTAAAATTAAATGCAAATTAAGCTGTGTGGTAATCAGTTTAAAAGCAGGTAGGCCTGGAGTGTAAATCAGGCCGTCACTTCCCAGTACTTTGGAATCTTAATATCTATTCCACTTGTCAAATTGTGATAATAGTCTACAACATAAAGAGTTGTAGTCTTCTTTTTCCACAAACATTGTTTTAGGAAATTTTTCCATGTTATTAAACATATCAGAGAATTATTTTAATAGTTAACAATATTCTATTTACTGAAAATTCTAAACTACTCTTTATCTTATTATTATCCTCTTGTATATTTAGATTATACTTTTATATACCTCACTGTTATAGTTTGTTTTGTTGTGAATCTTAACCTTTGGTATTAAGCAGTTCTACTATATACCTCGTCAATTCACTTAGAGGATATTTGCATACACTCTATTATTCTCTATTCTTCTGTCATACAGCCAAGACCTCTTTATTTTTTCCCTCAGCTTGTTGATCTATACAAAAAAATTAAAAAGCAATCAGAAGAGAAAGTACCAAGTTTCTACAATCATATCTACTTACCTATTTGTATCTGTGCCTATACACTCTGCCTTCTCTATTGTTACTTTGAATGAACAGCTTGCGCTTTCATTGAAGGACATCCCTTCCACTTGAACACCTGCTCAAATACATCGCTCCAGATTTTTTTCTTCCTATTGGATATTTTTTTTTCATCTTGATCAAATTATCCTGAGTATACAAACATTCTGCTATTTCTCTCATCTTTAAAAAAATGGGAAAAAGTCCTCAATATCACATCTTTCTGCTAGTTTATCTAATCCCCTTCAAAGGAAAACTTGTAGACATTTTTATTAATAAGCTGTTTTCAGTTTCTTCCTTCTCATTTTCTCTTGAATACAGTCCAATCAGGATTTCACCCCACATGCCACCAAAACCTCCCTCAAGGTTATCTATCTTCACATTGTTCAAATCCAATAATAAATTCTCCATCCTCATCTTATCTAAAAGACCAGCAGTACCTAATAAAGCTGATGATGGTCTCCTTGATACACTCTCTTCACTCAGCATCAAGGGTTTTATGGGCTCTTCTTTCTGTTCTATTTTACTTGCTTCTCTTTTTCATTTTACTTTGCTGGTATTCCAATATCAGCATGACCTCCAAAAACTGTAAAGCCTCAAGCTTCAGTTCTAATCTTAAAACATTTTCCTCTACATTACTCCCCTGTGATATCATTCATGAATTTAAATACCACCTGTATGCTGGAAACTTCCAGCCCAGACCTCTACGCTGAACTCTAGACTCGTAGATGTACGATTGTCTACGAGACACATCAGCTATGTTAGGTATCTCAAAGGCTAATCTCATGATCTGTACCTCTTAATCTGCCCTTCACACAACTTTCTACAATAACTTTCTACGCCGTCCTTCCCATTGCTCAGACAAAAAAAAGAAAAAGTCATTCATGATTACTTTTTCTTTTATACCTCTCCTCCGTCAGCACATTATTTTGTTTCTTCCTTCAAAATGTACATGGTGTCTGAACATTTATCATTATTTTCACTACTCCTACTCTGATACAAGCCACCATTACCACTCACTTGGATTATTGCAATAACCTTCTAGTTGAGGAGCATGCAAACTTTTTTTCTGTAAAGGATTAGATAGTATGTATTTTAGGTATCACAGGCCATAAGGTTCCCATTGCACATACTTAACTCTGCCACAATGTGAAAGCAGCCATCGACAATATGCAACTGAATGAGTGTTGTTGTGTTCCAATAAAATTTGATTTTCGAAAACAGGAAGCTGGCCGTATTTGATCCATGGGCTATGGTTTGCCAATACCTATTCTAATTCATCTTTCTGACTCTTTCTTTCCTAACAGCTATCCTCAACATAAGAACCACAGTGACCCTTTTAAAATGAAAATTATGGCACATGGTGCCTCTACTAAAAACTGTTCATACTCCCATTTCACTTACAGTAAAACCCCAAATTCCTAATGTGGCATAAAGAATTTCTAAATATTTTCCCCCGATTTTGCTCCCTGTGATCCAGCCACATTGTTCTGCTTTTCTTCGAACCTGCCACATGGATGGGGGCATGTCTTCTTTCCATTCTGTCTGGAGAACTTGACAGAACCCATGTAACTATATAGAGCTCACTCGCCACTTTCTTTGTGTCCCTAATCGAACGTCACATTTTCAGTGAAGCTTTTCCTTCCTAAAAAATTGCTCTCACCCTCCTGCTAACAGGCCCCATTCTCTTTTCCTGCTTTATTTTTTTCCATACAAATTTTCACCACCACCAACTGGCACGCTGAAAAGTTTAATCTTATTTATTTGTCCCCTCCTCAAATATATATCCCATTAGAATATTGGGACAGACTTGAGGGCAATTTTGTTTTAATAGTTTCCTACTTTATCCCCAGAGTCTGGAACAGATTTTGATAAATGCTTGGGAATCAGTAAATAAATATTTGTTGAATGAAACATTGAAGATGAACAGGGGAAGGGCAAGAGAGGGTTCTTGGCCTAGATTCACAGAAGATATCACATGATTGATGTTATTTATGGCTTTTAATGTCATTGGCCAACTTTTATTTCTAAAATTTTTACATAAACTGTTGATGTACATTTTTCCCTGCTCTGTCCCTGTGATGGCTAATTTTATGTGTCACCTTGTTTGGACTAAGTGATACAGAGATAGCTAGTGAAATATTAGTTTTAGGTGTTTCTCAGAAGTTTCCAGAAGGGATTAGCATTTAAATTGGTAAACTGAGTAAAGCAGATGACCCTCACCAATGTGGGCTGGCATCTTCTAGTCCACTGAGAGCCAACACAGGGCAAAGAGGTAGAGGAAAGACGAATTCAATTGCTCTCTGGTTGATCTGAGACGTTCCATTTCTCTTGTCCTTCAGCATAAAAGCTCTTTCAGGCTTTCCAATTCAGACTAGGGGTTACAACATTGGTCTCACAATTCTCAGGTCTTTGGACTAAGATTGAATTCCACCACTGACTTTCCTGGTTCTCCAGTTTGTAGACAGCACATCCTGAGGCTTTTTGGCTGTGTGAGCCAATTCCTATAATAAAATCTCCTCATTTACAACTATATTTATATTTATATACGATTCTGTTTTCCTGGAGAACCTTGGCTAATACAGTCTCCAAAATGAAAATGACTATTTATTTCATAGGCTTTCATTATTATCCTTTAGAACCACATGTACATGGTCATATGTATACCATTTCCATTTCACATAATATTCTCATATTTTCTATTATGGTTATAAATGAAATATTTTACTTAGGATCAACAACTTCAGTGACTACTTTAAAGCATCCTCTGAATTATAGTATATATCCCTTTAAACTCTAATTGTTTTTGGCAATTCCTACTAGACCAGCATACTATTGAGCAGGTATAACTATTGAACTAGTAATTTAGTCATTTGTTTAACTGGCGATGCCTAATGTCACTCAGTTTTCAAGTATGAGAACAGCACCAAATGAATGGTTAGCAGTGCTTGGTTTTGCTTCCTTTATGGTGACTCCACAAATACTGTTAAAGAAGTAGAAAGATCCCTGGAATCAAAAGTCAAAGACAAGCAAATAAAAGCCCTCATATTCAACTGCCATTGCAATGAGACAAAAGGTAAGTCACGAAATAAAAAGATTAATACAAGCAAACTATAGAATTGGTTTTGCAAGGTTATTCTGAAAACAAAGATAGCAATAAACTAGTCAGTGGCTGAGTTTGAAAAGAAATCCTGGACAGAATAAAGACTGGCTAGTAGATAAATCTTTCCATGACTCTGTAAGGTAATTCTCAAATGTTTTAAGTTTGGGTTCCTGAAATCCTGACATCAGTATCACATATGGTGCTTGTGGGGAATCCAGAGTATGTGACTCCTCCTTCTCCCTAAACTGGAGCTAATCTGGAATCTGAATCTTTAACTATTCTGCAGATTCTTACATATACTTCAGTTTTACAATCAGAGCCTTGTTACTCAAAATGTACTCTGGAACTAGCAGCAAGGACATCACTCAAGAATGTGCTAGTGATGACACATATTCTCAGGTCTCTCTCAAATCTATGGAATCACTGTCTGCATTTTAACAAGATCCCTGGGTGATTTGAATACAAATTAAAGTTCAAAAAACACTACTCTTGAGGGCATCGTTCTATAAGCAATGAAACATAAGAATAAAAACCCAAAAACTATTATTTTCCCTATTAGCTAGACTTTCTTTATACTTTCTCTTAATTGCTCTCCAATGTTACTTTAGAGCCCTGCATGGAAATGGACCATTACTTTACATAAAAAGGAATTATGTAATACATAAAAACAGAATGTTAGAAAAGGCTCTTAGTGAGCATCTTGTTATACTTCACTTTACAGATGCAGAAAATCAGACCCTAAGAGGTCATCTGGGCTCACAAAGATAACTGACAGTTAAGCCAAAATTATACTTCAGGCCCTGATTCTGATTTCTTGGTTTCTTTAATCATAAGCTGCTTCCTTCCAGAAGTTTACCCACTATTGGGATTTTACTAAAAATTTGGCATTTAACATATGTGGTTCTCTTCAAAGCAGTCAAATCGTTAGCAAACAAGAATTTCATTGATAGTCAAATGTGATATCATCATTCCTTCTAAAAAGAGACTAATTATAAAAATGTACTAGACTCCTCTATAATCAGGAAGATTATTTTTTAATCTAATTCATTTTTCAGGATAATTACTCAAAATCAATCACTGTCGGTTTATAACAATAATCAGAGAGGAGTTAGAAAATATTGGTGATACTGCAGGATTAAATTTCTTCCCAAGATAAAGAATATCAAAGCAATCCAGCAACTGGGAATTGCATTACAACTACTTGTAAATCAAGTTTAGCTACATCATTTTACATTTCAGGCCCTTTGGTCTCCAACATTCATTTTTGTGTGTGCGTGAAAAATATATGCACAGTGGATACAAGATGGTATTTTAGAACTAATTACAGCCCCTTTCAGCTTCCTAAAGGAGGCTTTTTTAGAATGAGCAAATGCCTTCCTTCACTTTTTTTTTTTTTTTTTTTTTTTTTTGCTTTTTGTCTAGTCAAAAAGAAACAAGTAACTGAATTTTGAAAGATTCTCTTTTGAGCTGTAAAAGGGACAAATAAGAAAGAAATGTGACAGTAAAGCAATAATGCACTGAATTTACATATTAATGATGATTCACTCATACAGGATTTGTTTCTCAAATAAACAACCTAAGCTGTTCAGCCTATCCACCCTAACATGTGAGATCATTTAGCATAGTGCCTAATACAGGGGTTCTGAATAAATATTATGCTGTTTTTATAAACCCAAAAGCACAACATAAACATTTCCCCCAAGTGTTAAAGTCAGACTTTTAAAGTCCAGTTAACTCCTTCAGAAAAGAAAGCATTACATAACTCAAAATATAACTATTTCTACTTAGAAATTGTAGAATAATGTCAATCAGGACACAAACAATTTTAACAGAGGAACCCAACAAGTACATTCAGATTATGTACTGGGGGAAATAACTGTGCTGACTCATGGTCCATCTGACACTGTTTTTCTAGCCAAATGTTTCGTTATGTAAGAATTTCTTCTTTGGTATGGCCACTTGCTGTTGAAATTGCTGTATCTCAGTGCTCACAGTGACCTCAAATGTCATGAGAACAATGCAAGCACAGTGGGTTACTATGTACTTACAAGAGACAAGTACTCGGTCTAAAACAGTTTCAGCAGAATAGATCTTGAGATAGCATTAGATACACATTTGATAAATATTTTGGCCTAATCTAAGCCTCAGTTTTTTCTCTAAATTGGGGATATATGTACCTGCTTTAGAAGATCCCTGGAAGGGATTAATGTGATGCTCTAGGAAAGGTTTGTAGTAACTGTTTAACTTAAATTAGACACTCAATGTGTCTAATTTCCTTCATCCTTTTCACATGCCACTCTGATGACTTCTTGTGTATGTTTCTAAAAACAGTAAAACCTGTAGATTGACAACCTCCATTCAGTTCAAGACAATTTACATATCTCAGAATAGACAAGCCCTAACATGGGCAGAACTGCCACACAGAGTAGTTGCCAGGAGGATAGTACTTTTGATTATGTCTAGCTCTATGCATGTAAATATGTTTTAAATTCAGTCAAAAGATTCCATAAGAAATTTGAATGTAGGAGTCTTAATTTCAAGAGTAAATGATTACTAGAGTTTATACCTTAACCAGGGATTTTTCATATGAGAGCAATGGCCAATTGCTTTCTCAATGGAAGTGCAAACTACTTTTGATTTTCCAGTGGTCACCAATAGTCTCAAATAAAATCCTGAAAAAAGCAGATATATAAAAGCAAATCCTCTAAGACTTATTTAAGTCAGCCATCTTTCTATTTCATACAGTTACATTTCACTTAATTTAGTTATGAGGACACAGTATTCAATTTATGCTTTTGGTCAATATAGGTTTTAGGATAATGATTCAGTCAAAGGTTCATTCTGAGAAATTTTATAGCCTACTAAAATAGTGAAATATATTATTGAGATATTTGGGAGTATGTGCTCAGACTGGGTAAACACCATGATTTAATTTGGTAAAATATTTTTCTTTTGCTAGATATATTCACTGCTGCTAAGATAGTTTCAACAGAACACACTGGAATTTTTAGCATACCACAAAAATCAAAACATATGCTATAGAATTACAGATTGGGATCTTAAAGAACACAGCAATAGTAAAGCCACTGCATGAATTTTGTATGCATGATGCCTCTGTTGCATCAGACACAGAGAAGCTTGAAAAATTACCTACACCCTAAATAGTGGTTTGATTGTACTTGTGGTTCCACATTAAGAGAAGTGATCTAATTCATACTAAGAAGAAAAAAAAAGGAAATTATATTAGTTTGCTAGGACTGCCATAATAAAATACCGCACAGACTGAGTGGCTTAAACATAGGTTTATTTCTCGTAGGTTTGGACGCTAGAAGTCCAAGATTAAGGTGTCAGCAGATTTGGTTTCTCCTGAGGCCTCTTTCCTTGGCTTGCAGGTGGTAGTCTTCTTGATATGTCTTCACATGACCTTGTCTCTATATGTATGCATTCCTAGTTCTATTTCTCTTCTTATAAGGACACCAGTCATGTTGGATTAGGGCCCTACTCTACTAGCTTCATTTTAACTTAACCATCTTTTTGAAAGTCGTATCTTCAAATACATGGATTGTGGCCACCCATATAACCTCAGCTACCTCTTAAAAGACCCTATCTCCAGATATGGTTAGATTCTGTGATACTAAGGGTTGAAATTTCAACACATATATTTGGAGGGGACATAATTCAGTCCATCACAGGAATATATCTGCATGTGGCCAGGTTATGGTTCCTGCTATGATTTTACTGCTTTTAAACTGATTTCTTCTTATGAGAAAGTCAATTAGAAAATTCTTGGGTGTTTTCTTACATATCTATCTCTATTATCACTCTTGTAGTTAGCTATTGACAGCACACAAGATATATTTTTGTTGGACCTTTTTATTGTGATAAGATTTTTGTAAAAATCTTTTACTTGGAACAGAGTTAATAGCTGAGCATAAGACAAAACAATCCACTTGACAGTCAAGTCTCCTTTAAAATTTTCATTGAAATAAACTGCCAGGTTTATACAGTGTACTAACTCTCTTTTCTTGCAAATTATAGGATGGAATTAGAACCATTGTTATAGAAATGAAATTGTTACTATTATGCTATTATATATATATATAGAATTTGGAGGTTTCTCAGAATCTTTAGTTGGCAATTCTGTATAGAATTTACTTTAAATAAATTGTAAGTCATGTTTTGAAATATAAAATTAATGTATAGAATAGTAAATTCATTCCATTTTTCATAATTCTGGAGCCCTTAAAAGGTAAATTTCTCTAATTCTTTTTGCTACTAGGTAAAGAGTAGGCTTTAAAAAAACTTCCAGTATTTGCTGTCTCTGGATGAAGCGTAATTTGAATGCTACATATAGGGCCAACTCTTTAAAATATCTGCATTATCTTGACTGAACAGAGCCATAAGGGTAGTTTCATATGGACGCATAGTGTTTCTTTAATCATCTGTCTCATATACTAGTAACATCCTGACACTATACTTGTGACTTCCTCCGATAGTACATTAGGATGTGACAAAACACCACATGTCCTTCTGGGTTTCCCTTGAGGCAAATTTGGTTCCATTCTCTCAAAGACAATAAAGAAGTTCCTGTGCCTTTCCCAAGCCACAATACAAAATTTCTGCTTTAATTCTATGTCTTACAATATATTTCACTTTTAAGTCTCCATTTTACTCTTTTCCTATTAACAATATTTACCATGAAATTTTTACAAGGAAAACTCTCATTCCAAGAACAGATTGAGCAACAGTAAAAATCAAGTTTAGGTTTTATACAGAAGGATTTATAAAATTCTCACAAATATTTTGAGACAAATAATTCATGCTTAGTGTGACTTTGTAAGTGTTCAGTTTTGTTTGTTTGGTTTTTTTGTGCCAGAGATGAGAAAATTTTTGTAGAGTAGGGAGAATCATTTTATTCTCTTACTTGAGAGTGGTTATTTGTTTGCAAGTAATAGCAACCAACCAAAAAAAATATTTATAAGACATTATGCAGTTCACAGAATTGAAGAAAGAGTTTAGCATTAAGTTCTAAGAAAGAACAGAAAGCAGGGCAGCTCTGATGCATTTATTTTCTTAAATATTGAATTGTACAGAGAGTGAAAATGCTACTAAAATTGGAATTTGCTAGAGATTACTAGGTAATATTGCAAAGATTTATAGCAGAAGGATGAGAAAACAAACATTTCTTAACTGAAATGCTATAATTTATTGTTTAGATCATTGGAAGCATAAGATAAAAGATAAAAAGAAAAGATTTGTCCCATATATAGTCCAAAATAAGCATGGATCATCAAGATGGCTCAGCGTTCTAAGATTTTCCTCTAATTTTCAAATCATACTGAGTAAAATAATGTTTAAGAAAAGTTAGTGCTAAATGAACTAACCCAGAGCTCTAACATCATTTCAAAGAGATATGTTTTTATTAAAAAAAAAAAAGGACCATACAACAAAAGAAGATAAAATACAAAAAAAAAAAAAAATGACACTGCTCTCAGCTTAATTTATGCCAAGAGGAACCTATACCTTATTCTTTATAAAGCAAAAGATGTTGACCAAACCAACTCCATTCATGCAGAAACACTGAAGTTAGCCAATTATTCAAGTCCACCTACAACCTTTACTCTAATTATCTATTAAATATTGTATAAAAGCATAGATTTATGAAAGACACCACAAATATATTTTATATGAAAGACAAAGGAAATAATGGGTGACTCTGGGGAGAAAACTAGAAAGGTGAAATACATAGACCAAAATAATTTTAAAATATAATTGAAGAAAATGTCTGAAACTAAAGAGTTGAACTTGAGGACTTAAAAATAAAGATAAATCAAATAATATACAAATATGTTTTTAAAATATTTTGTTTAGCTTCTTCCATAATAATATTCAACTTCAGAATACAATAGTAACATCGAAAAAATTCTGAGAGAAAGGATGATGGCACAAGAAATTTAGATGTAGGCATTTTATCTTTTCAAAAACACAATAAGAAATAGGCATTTTCTAGCATACCTGGACACTGGTAATGTCGCAGATATGAAAATTTTACTTGATGATAAACTATATTAGACTAAAGATGAATTAAATTGAAGAATCTCAGATTGGAGATGTTGTGGTGAATAGATTTTAAATACATATAACTATAAAACTAATACTCAATAAAGGAAAGAATTAAGATTTTAAAACTGCAAATAGGCAGTATGCACCATGATAATAAAAAAATAATTAAACAATATAGAGGTGGAAGAGAAAGAAATATAAGTGAGATAATGTGCTCATTTTTGTCAAGAATTCAATACAAACTAAAATTAAAATATAATATTAAAAGAAATACATATAATAAACTCATAACCATAAAGGTTTTCATAATACTTTGTAAGTTAAGAAATTTCTTTAGATTCTTATGCCAGTTATTACAAAGAGACATTTATCTGAAATTTAGCAGTTCCTTCAGTTTGACCTTATTTCTCTTTTTATAGAGTAAATTTTATCAAATGGTTTATGTTAAAATCATGTCAATAGAATCTCAAGTTTTAAAATTACTTCTATCTATCTGCCTTTATATTTTTATAGAGATAAGTTTGAAATAATGTTACTCAACTGTTAACAAATGATGATATCTCAGATATATTCTTTCTGGTTTTCTTTTTTCTCCTTTGCATTTTTTGAATTACTTAGATTTTTTTTTTATAATAGCTATGTATAATTTTAATAAGAAAATTTAGTCTTTAAAAAAGTGCACTGTATATTATAATATATATACATTTAGTATTTAAAATATTAACTGATAAAACTATAAATTGAGAGGAATAATAGTACCTATCTTAGAACTGGCATAAAGATTAATAGCAAAAATAAAGCAGTTCTTAGCACATAGTAAGCATGCAATATACTTAGGAACTCCAGCTAATCACATTTATACTCGTAGGGCTGTTATTTTTACTTAAATTGACAAATTATAATTTGCAAATACTACTATTACATATTTCCTCAAGGAAAATGAAAATAATAACTATGTACTGAAGCATTATTATGAAGTTTTAAAGAAATTATTACTTAAATACAAATGCTAGATAGTTGTCTAGGCTAACTCTCTAATTATTTTACTGTTTTATACTACCACATTTTACCCATTTTTAAATACCTGCTATGGCTAAAGTTTTGTGCTAGACACCGTGGTAAACAAGAAATTGTTTAGAGACATTCAAGGTTTTTACAAATTAAAGTTTTAAATGGTAAATATTATAATTTAAAATTTCTAATATCCTGATTAACATATTCAATAGATTTGAATGTTGATTGTGAGTTTAAATGCTTAAACTATAGTTTTATTTGCATCCTTGTATAAATTAATTCTGAAATAATCTTTAATCATAATTCATTGAAAGCTTCAATAAATTTTTAATAATTAATACTGATTCAAAGGGGGTTTTGACCTAAATCCTCCTGTGTTCCATATATTTTCTTTCAGAAGACTATGAGGCCATTCTAAAGAAAAAGCAGTTATAAAGTCAAGAGATTCTCATTGCCCCAAAAATAATGATTTGTCGATGAAACCATTGTATATTCCCACTGCAATTTAATTACTTTTTGATAAATCTCTAGTGTCTCTTAAATTAATAAATTATTTTAATTAAGGCAAAACATTTCTATAGTAAAAGTGCATTATAATATACTAGCTCTGAAAATAATAAATTACCAAATTTATAATGTCAAACACAAAAAGATTCCAATAATGAACACATCCTCTAGAGATTATCTCTATTTAATAATGAATATAAATCATTATCTAATATAATCCTTTAAGGACCAAATTTTAAATTATCTTAAAAATAGTTAATTATTTAGATAAAAAGTTGGCTACTTGAGCTAAATATTTGCAAACTCTCACACATATCGTAAGAAATTGTTTTCAATGTTTAAGTATTAAATATTTAATAATGGTAATTTGCCAGCTTTATATTATACATGGTTCACATAAATGCTTTATTATATTACTAGCAATTTAGGGAAATTATGTTACTTTTTGTAATTATAATTCTCTTTTTGGTATTCAGTATTGAGTATGCTTATAAACATAAAATTCATAGACTAATTCTGAAGTATTATCCCAATAAAATAACTTCACTTTTGAGAGGAACTTTATCAGAATGATAAAACTGTTTTTAGTCAAAATGTGACTCTAAGTCATTATGGGAAAGTGATATTCCTCCTTGGTTAGCCAAGAAATCTTGGAATTGGGTTAACCAATAAAAACTGAAATGCTGTCAGGTGAACAGAGAATCAAGAACATGCAAAGCCAACAGTAGAACATCTTGTCACACCAGGTAAGTATTATACGAATGAAACCAGCGATAAGATTGCTAAAGGGAAGCCTTAATCAGTTAAAAAATAGATGAGCAACTAGAAAGGAAAGCGGGCAGTACAAATTGCCTTTTAAGCAACTTTACTGCCTCCCGAAGAAAATGATTTCACTGCTGTGGTATTTTTACCAAAAGCCTAAATCCAGACTAGCAAAAACTCATCAATCTCAAATGCCTCTGGTGGGAACACAGATAAAGACTTTCTAAACATCAAATTCAAATAACAAAATTTTTAAATAAACTCACCGATATCTTATGATTACCGCATATATAATCTTTAGAAAATAATATAAATATGCAAAAAAATGTTCTTTGGGAATCATGATCAGACATTATTCTGCATAAGAAAACTAAAAAATCAACAAAAGGTAATTGGTTAAATTAACTGTGGTAATGTTAGGTAGCTAGTCAGACATGAGTGACAAGGGAACAAAGGGATAGTGGCCCAGCCCAGAGACTATCCAAAGAATACCCCAAAGGTAGTTAAAGGATCCCTCCTGCATCCTGGGAGACAAAGGACGGGAGGGCCAAAACCTATAGCTGGTTTAATCTGGCCACAGATGGTGTAAATTGAAGGTACCACCCTTCCCTGTCCACAATCTCAGCATCATTATACCATCATTATAATACCATGTTTATGCCCAGAAGTTCATGAATCTAATTATAACAGACCGACTTCTAGGTAAGCACATGCACACTAGGCAAAGAGTTATACAATAGCCTAGTGTCAATAAAAATGACCTCATGTGCCATTCACCTAGGAACACCTTTGTAACCACCATCACAGCCCCAATATAATACAGACCTTCCCACTTCTGTATTGTTACAGTCCTCTTCGCTGAGAACTCACTTCTCTGTCTTATCTTTTCACCTCCCAAATTCCACAGGCCTGCAGCCTTCCTTAGAGCAGCCTGTCTCCTTCTAAGATGTACTTTCAATAAACCTTACTTCTTCCAAACCTCACTGACCTGTAATTCTTTACTGAATCGTCAGGGTTAAGAACCAAGGAAAAATGCCAACTGCCCTTCCAAAAATGCCAACTGTACAACCCACCATGCCACTAGGGTGACACCAGAGTTCAAATCTCACCCCAACAGTGACAATGGGGCCATGGTATCATGACAGCGCTTTCAAAAGACTCTAATGAATTTATACATATAAAGACAAAGGTGGTTATATATGGTGAAAAAAGCAAGCAATTCTATTGTATAATGGGATTATATTCTTGTATTCACAGAATGTACAGATATATTTATATACATGTATATGCATATGTATGTGCATAGAGTATATACAGATTTTGAGTATAGATACAGATGTGTATGTTTAGAATAGGATAAATGGATTGGTAGATCTTATTCATATGTGGGATTGTCTTTTGTATATGGTTTTTGTCTCGGTCAAAGGCGAGACAAGATCTAAAATTTTTAACTTTTCTCCTAAATTAAACCCATTTCATAAAACTCCAGATAACTTTTTACTCGAAACATTATAGGTAAATAGAAAACAAGTTACAGAAAACATAAAAATTTAATTTAATAAATTTTTCATAAAAAAATCAATAACCCTAGGGGACATTTCTGTTCTCTTGACAAATTCTCTTATCTGTCAATTGTTTATGTCTTCTCTCTCTCATGCTAATTTTCAATCCATTTCCCTCTCTTTCTCTCCTGCTTTCCTCCCAAGGCTACTTATTCTTTCCCTAACATTAGTCTTAAATCATTATTTTTAAAGCCATTTTGCTTTCTTTGAATTCTCCCATTTCCAGGAACAATGGATATGAAGAATTTATATTTATTAAGTGGTTATCTCCCTGGGAAAAAATAATCTATATGTTCATACATGCCCAGCTTTTTCAAATATTTTACAATGAAAATAAACTTTATACATATTTTATATAAAATAAATATTTCAACCTACTGTCCTCACCCACCCGTGTTACTCATAAACTCCTATTTAGTCTCCTGCCTCTAATCTTAACTCTTCCAGTATATGTTAATAATGCAACCCACATGATTATTTTAAAATGCAAAAGTTATACTATTGCTCATTCTTATACTCCAAAATGAAATGGTCTGATCTTAGGATAAAATTCAACTTTCTTACAGAACTTACGTTTCTTATAAACTATTGTTACCTTTTTTCCTCTTTAATCTCATCTGTTGTGACCAGAGGCCCCCAGGCATCTGTTTAGTTCTTTTAAATGCCAATTCTTTCTTCTTTGACATTTAATACACTTTTTTACTAATTGTTAGTATTTTCTTTCTCTTTTATTCCAAATTCCTCTGCCTTCAGGCTAACTTCTATATAATCTTTAGGATTATACTTAAATGCCCTTTCTTCTATTAATTCTTCCTTGAATTCACAGGCTCCAGGTAAGTGCTCCTCAGTGTATTCCCATAGCACGATGAATATTTTATCATGCTTATAACACAATGCTATTTTTTTTAACTTTTCTATATTCTTCATTAGATGCTAAAATCACCTAGAAAAGCCATTATATGTACTTTATATAATGTCATATCCCAAATCCTTGGCACATTAGGTGTTAAAATACATGCTTAAGTAACAAAGTAACAATCATTGAACCATTTGGTAAGTGAATGGAATGTCTATTCACTATTAATGGAATAAATATTTTATCAGGCTTGTTCCATCAGCTAAAAAAAAAAAAAAAAGAATAGCTTGTATGAGAATAACCTTCCCACCAATAGCATATGTAAATTTTGAGAAATACAAAAACATTCCCCAGAGGCATATAAGAGCAACTAAGACATTCAGGATTTGAGAGACAGAGGTCCTGGAGAAAAAAAATAAAATAAAATGTATTGAAGTGGGCTCCATATTCAGCATTATTTTTTTCTTCGGGACTTTTTTTTCCCCCCTTAAATTTGCATTGCTGAGAATAGAGTTCAAACAGACAGTTGTGTTTTGGAGGATGCAAACATTTAACTGAGTTCGGAAGTCAAAAATTGGATTTTGGGGCTCTAATGAAGCCAAAAGAAACGTAGAAGCTAAGATCATCCCAGAGACAAGAAGACAATAAAAGATCCAATGTATTATTAGTCCAATGTAGGTATTTGGTGATTCCTACACTCTACATGCACTGGATAAGCATTTAAAAGACAGCTGTTATGAGGTTAAAATAAGATTTTGAAAATATTACGGTGTTAATAGGGCAAAAATTGGGGTTTAAAGCCCACCAAAGAAGCGCATTTTTAAATGCTTTTAACTGAGATCCTAGAATCACTGCAATCACATTGATTGGATAAAAATTATGTTCCTGCAAGGAGAAAATTAAATTCTCTCTTGAATTCCATACTTACAAATTTTCCTACTGACTAAAATTTATTTGAAGCCCCCCAAAATCAATACTTTGAGTGTTTTCACAGTCATTTGTGGACATACACAGAGGGGTGAAAATTTGAGTGGCTCAGACCTCACATTCTCAGCTGAGGCCCAACAAGGAGACACTGCCTTTTTGTTTCAGTTCTCATACTGTAAGCAAGTATCCTTTTTGTGATCCATTTGGTATCAGTTTTTTCTTCTGCTCTTTTTGTTATCTCATTGTTTAAAATGACCCCAAAGGATAGTAGTGAAACGTTGTCAAGTGTTCCTAAGTGTAAGAAAGCTGTTTTTGTCTAATGAAGAAAATACACATGTTAAATAAGCTACATTTAGGTGTGAATTTTAGTATGATTAGTTATTGGTGTTACTGAATCAACAATATATATTAAATAAGGTGTCTTTTAAAAAGTCATATATTAATTGATGAGAATGTTGTGACCAGAGTCCCAGGAATCTAACCTTGTGTTTCCTCTAGGAGCATTGGTTCAATATTCACTAATTCAGTGCCTTTAGAGAATGTAACTACCTAAAAGAGTGAGAACTGACTATACCATGATCCAGAGAATATAAATTATTTTACATAAAACATTAAGCATTTATTCAAAAATTATAAGTTGCACCAGAAAAAGGACCAAGATTTTCAGTCAAAATAATAAAAAACAAACAGAATAAAATTCTCAGATGATCCAGATATCATGTTATTATTAAAGAAGATATTTAAATTTTGTTATGAATTTTGACTTTGTCATGATAAAAATAATAAACACTATGGAATCCATATAACACTAAAACCTACCCACCCCCCAGAATATCTATAGCTCTCATAGTCTTAATGACTCTTCGCCTGGCAGTTTAGATAGTAGGACTTAAAATAATTACTAATATGTCCCTAGAATAAATAAATGCATATAAAATGTGACTAAAGTCTAGAACTCATAAACAGCAATTTAATAGAAATTTTGGAATTAAAAAAAAAAAAATAATCAATAGATAGTTTTAAGAGCAGACACAGTAAGAGAGAATTCGGGGATTGAAAAAGTGGTGAATAAAAAACATCTACAATGAAATAAATACATCAGTTAAAAATATAGAAAAGTATGAAAGATATATGGGACATAATAAAAGCTTAAATATATCTTTAAGTAGAGTATAAAATGATGAGAGATTATTAGGCAAAATTAATATGAAACTTAATCAAAATTATAGGTATTAGACAAATTGATAAATCAAATGCTGTCACAAATATTAGAAGCTCTTTGAACTCCAGACATGATTAATACAAAAAAAAAAATTACATTCAAGCTCACCATGGTAAAATTACTATAAATCAAAGACAAAGACAAAAATGATAAAAGCAATCAAAAATTAGAAGTTAAGACTGATACCTGGCTTTTAAACAAAAACACCAAAAGCCAAAGATATGGAATGACAGCTTAAAGGGCAGAAAGTAAACAATTGTCAATCTAGAGTCTATATTCAGTAGAAATAATAATTTTAAATGACAAAAACTTTTTTCCATTAAAACAATTGATAAACTGTGTTGACACAGTTATTTTTGTTTAAAGGCACTAAATGTAAATAACAGAACAAATGCCGAGTGTTGGAAAGAATATGAAATAACTGGAACTCTCATAGACTTCTGGTGAAAATATAAATTGTTTCACTGACTATGGAACTTGGTAATACATGCTAAAGAGTAATATACAAATATCCACAAATCAGTATTTTAATTCTAGTTGTAGATACTAATGAAATGTATATATACATTTTATGCCTTATGCATATGTTTGTGTATGTATATGTTTCAGTATACACTGAAAGCCATATATAAGAATATTCATTTTAAAATTTCATATTTAGAAACTAGAAATAATCTAAAAGTTAGAATGAATAAATAAATTGGGGTTTATTCACATAACATAATGTAATTCATATAATGCAATGTTACTATACAGTGATATAAAGAATGATACATTCACCATGATAATTTTACAATAAAAAAAATGAAAGCTAGACATAAATAAGTATATATAGTATGATTTTAAAATGTGAAAAAAGTGTCCCATCAGTGTCTGGTTAAAAAACCAGAACCATCTTAGGTATTTTAAAGTATATCTAATAGAGAGAATTAGATACCAAAGTGATGAAAAGGCTAAGAAACTATGACACTCATAGTTTGGTAAACACAGAAAGGTGGCACAACTCCTTAGACAAGAAAAATTAAAGGGAAAGTAATGTAACTGTGGTTCCAGGATTGCTATGCTGGGGAATCTGCTACAGGAACCACCACTGTGAATGCTCTACAGGAAGCCAAAGTGCCAAGCCACCACTGTCACCACAGAAACCTGCCGAATCCCATCGGTGTTGTTGGTGAAGCTAGAACCAAAGCCTCAAACACTCTGCCATTGAGAATGAGAGGGGCCTCACGGCTGCTGTGAGCTCTGTGACAATGAGTGTTGAACTGCTGAGGCTGCTGGACTGGCTGGTGCCATTATATTTCATTGTAGTAGAAACATGCTTCCCAAGCAGAAGCCAGGTGCCTACACTTACCATTCATAGGTACTGTCTCCTGAGATTCTACCAGGAGCAGATAAAATGTGATTTTCTCTTTTTTTCCCAGTTTTCATTATCATGTCTTGTCTCCCTATTTGAAGAAATTAACCTACTGTCAGGGAAGTCTGTTTAATCTTACTTCTAGCTCCTTGCAATATAGTAGAGCAGACACAATACAAATAACCATCATCATTTATCCACTACACCCATTCAACAAGGAGATTTAATATAGCATAAAAAAGTGTAGAAATGAGATTTCATACATTAATTTTAGTAACTCAGGAAACTACTGACTACCTCTAGGTCAAGAAAAGCAAAAGCAAAAGTCGTGTTACCCAGGGCCCACATCACTGTGCTCTTGAGGTTGCTGGAGTTGATGGACAGCATGTACGGGTTAAGAAAATGGAGGATACTGGCTCATCTAACCGAAGAAGATGGAGCTAGGTGCCATCCACTGAAGTACACAATATTAGAGAAACATAATCAACTGTCTTTGCAGGAATATACAAGCCTACATTCCCATGATGGTTCAGTGGACCAGGAACCCACAATCATAATGGAGGTGGGCATGGACAGGCAGAAAAAGTGAAGAAAGCCAACTAACAAATAACCTGCACAAGGAAAAGTATTTATTTATAAAAAATAAAAAAATACCAAGCAGCTAACATGAATTAGATTACTAGCAAAAAACTTGTTTTTTTTTTATGAAGCCTAGATCTATTAAAGTTCCCAGAAATACAAATATTAACAAGCATTTAAAATCATTCCAATGACAATGTACATTTATGTACACAATAATACCGAGTCTCATGCAGGTTGACAAGACCAATGTTTGCCCTAGAGATTATAAACAGAACTAACATGGAAATTTAAATATAAACACTGCAGGTCAAGAGGAAATATGAGATACTAAATGGTTTCAGTAGTTTAACTCTTAGAGAGAAAGTAAATGTCTTCACATAATGATTTAAATCATGCTTTGAAACAGGCAGCTCTATGATTCAAATATCTAAAATCAGCAGTTTTTCTCTTCACTTATATTATCCACAGACCTTTTCCTCTTCACAAAAGATACTTTGAAAGTAGATATTATTGACCTTGAATGTCTTCCAGACTACCATTCTATATACTGAACACTATCACCATCATGAGAGGGAATGTACCATGTCAAATGTATTTTCTCCAAAAGCATTTATTGAAAACCTGCTCCCTATGCTCCAAGTGTTGAGGGAGGCAAAAGTAAATAATGGGGAAAATAATAGATCTTCCTGCACAGTAGCTACTTCAATCCAGTAGATAAGAGAGACTAACATATTTGAAAAACTCAAAGAAAGCCAGTGTAACTGGATTGTAATGTTCAGAGAAGAATAATGCTAAATGAGGCTGGGGAAATATATCATATCCAATTCATTCACAGCTAAGAGAGGTATATTGAAGAGTTGTGCCTTTATCTTAAGAGTAATAGTATGATATTAAAGGATATTCAACTGCATAGTTCCAAGATTGAATATATATATTTTGAAAAATCATTTTAGCTGCTATGTAGAGAGTGGATTGAGTAACTTTATTGCAGTGGTTAAGTGTAGAAACAATGATGAACCTGATTAGGAAAAAAAAAAAAGTTAGGACAATGAGAAAGGATAGGTAGGGGTGGACAGATCTGAGAGATACTGAGTATGTAAAATCAATGAAATTGTTTATAGATTAGATGTGGAAAGTGGTATAAAGGGCACTGACCATAATGCCAAAGATTAAGGCTAGCAATAATGAATGAACATTGATGCCAAACACTAAAGCAAAACAACTTGTATCCTCTTATATACAGCTTCCATCTTTACTGCAACACCCAAAGGGGTTTCTGAGAGGCCCTTAATGATATATGGAATTTTCTTGGAGGGTTTATTCCTAGCCATTTTTCATTGGTCATGTTTCCTGTTTTCATTAATAGTACCACTAACTACCCAGGTACTGCAGTCAAAACCTCAGATTCACTTTCACTCCTTTTTCTCACGTTCTCTTCTGTCAAATTGGTTGACAAGTCTTATAGATTTTTACATCTAAAACATCTCTTATTCATCTCATACTCTTCATTTGTACACCCTCATTCTACTTCACATAATTCCATTTCTATAGAATTTACTTTCTTACAGTTTCCACCAAATCCAAATCTAACCTTTTTCCATTTCAGTTTACACATTCTTACATATTAACTCTAGATAACTTCTTAGTTTCTTGTTCAAAAATCTTCAATTTCTCTGAAAACAAATTCCTTTATACCTGACATTAACTCACATCCCAGTCTTGATGGAAACTGACCTCTTTACTGGTCATTCTAAGACTTACCAGTCTACATGCCCTATAACACATTATATTTATGTTTTAAATATATACATGCATATATATCTTTGGAAATATATGAAAAAGTTAATAATACTAATGTATGTTCATGAATTAAAAACTGTGGCTTAGGAACAGAAGTGGAAGAGAGACATGTTTTGCTGTTGAATCTTTTATATTTTGTACCATGCAGCACATTATAGGTCTTCGAAAATATTCAAATCATTTAAGATGTAATGGCATTATTTTCATTTCAAGAAGCACAATACTTAAAGTTCACTATTTAACATTCAACAACATTCAGACAGTGAAATTATACCTGGCTTTACTGGCTTGCCAGTAAAGGCTCAGTACCTTCCAAAGAATTTTGCACCAAGCAGTCTTGGGAACCATGTAGAAAATAAGTAATCTTGGAATTTCATGGAAATAGTCTACCTTAGGAAAGCTAAAGGAAACATCATTAATTTAATTTACTCCTATCTTTTAAGCTGGACCCAAGATTTGCATTTACATGTATTTAGTGTATACGCATATACAAAGTGAGTAATAGGATGAAAGGTATATACCCACCTGCTTTGCAGACTAATTTCTTTTTTGTTTTCTCAGTATTTCTTATCCTGTTTATTTATTTTTAGATAACATCTGTTTCCTTTTAGAAAATCAACTATTTTCCTATTTTAGTCCATGTAATCTGAGATGAATTTATCATAGCTGCCCCAAGTATATAAGTTACCTAACAGAGAAACCAGGAGTCAGACAATAAACTTAACTGTGATCAATTCACAGATGGATAAACTGTGCCAAAAATGTCAGCTCCTGGGCTTTTGCTGCAATGTTTAGGTAAGTAGCACTCTGTGTTATTAAGTAGAACAGAAGCCAAGAGCTGTTGTTAGTGAATTTAGCCACTCCATTCTGCCTGAAATTAAAGATAAACTGAAGAGAGCAATATCAAATCATGGAGAAAATGTGATTTCCAATGACACTGATCGAACACCTAAATTCAGCTATGCCTGAAGTCAACATTCTGTACCTTCAGGAAGATATGCCAAAGAACACCAATTGTTAAAAATAATTTGGATTTTAAAGACTTGCAACCAAGAATATGACTAATACAGCACACTATTTTTTATCACATTTATTACAATTGTAGCTAATTATTTTGTTATTTATCTAATAAAAATTATTATTTATAATTCTTTGATTAATGTTTGTCACTCTTGCTAAGTTATAAACTCCATGCAGAAAGGGATTATATCTTCCTTGTTTCCTACTCTCCCCCTGTCCCAGCAGAGGGTCAAAATGAGTCAAAGTTTGAATCAATTTCCAGTAAACATTAAAATACTTAAAAAATTATATGATAAATTCTCTTGTACTGAATACTCCAAGTAATGGTGATAGTATATTGCCTTTCACATTTCTGGTTATAAATTATCTCAATACCCAATACAGAGACCAAGACCAAACAGAATGTCAAGCCTTGATTTGATTTTATGAATAAGCCAACTGATTTGAGTCTCACTTTCAGTAAGGAAAAGCAGTCTTAAGATTAATAGTCACAAATAAGCTTTTAAAATTACTCTGGGAACTCACTGTTCAGAAAGAAGCTCCATTGTAAAAAGAAATATATGTTTTCATAATGTGTTTTGAAATGTCAGTAAAAAATGCAATCTCTGGTATTGTTTTCCTTTAATGTTTAGATACATTGCTCCTTCAAAATAGATTCATAGGTTACATTTATCCCTTAATGCTTGTCTAACTTCTATTTACATGAACAACTTTTTTTGTTAGTTTTCAAATATCTATTCAGGTTTTCTTCAATTATGTGCATATTGGGTTTAGGGTGTGTGTGTGTGTGTGTGTGTGTGTGAACTCTAGTAATAGAAATAAGTTCAACGCTGCATGAGATTTCCTTTTCAGAGTTTATTTCAAATAAAGTGGGCCTGAATTTATGCCGATTGGGGGGAAGAAATGAGAGCAGATGATTATTCCATGTATTCAACACTGATACTTCAGAAAGATTGCTGTGCAATTTGTTTGCTTACTTTTTTCATTTTTAATATATAATCACAAATGCTCCATGGCTGATCTCTTCTTTTTTTTAACTCAAATGAATTTTAATAATAGAACACTTTTTATCAGATTATTCTTTATGCTATCTACCACCTGCTAAGACAAAGCTATAGAACAAAAGCTTATTATCATTAAAATATAATGCAAGTATTAGTACCACTAGATTTTTTAATTTTTATAACATAGTTCTTTATTTAAAGTTATAAGCAGATTTTCTTATAGATACAAATATACTCCAAATAAAACATCAGTGAAGAGGATTATGAATTTTAATAAAATATATCTGTAGATATTTGGCAGAATTTTATCTGCAAAATTAAAAAACAATAGCTGTACATTATCTGTATATAGTTTCCTTGGGTGCCATAACAAATCACCATAATTCTGAATGACTTAAAACAAGAGAAATTTGTTATCGCACAATTCTGGAGGTTAGAAGTCAGAAACAAAGGAGTCAGCAAAGCCACGCTCCATCTAATGGTTCTGAGGGAAGACCCTTCCTTGTCTCTTCCTCATGCTATTTGCAATTCTTGGCACTTTTTGTCTTGCAGCTGCACCATTCGAATCTCTACCTGTGTTGTCACATGGTCTTCCTCCTGTGTCTGCATCCTAACTTCCCTTTTTTCAGAAGGACACAAGTCATTATGGGTTTAGGGCTCAACCTAATCCACTATTACCTCAATCTGACTTGATTACATTTATAAAACCCTATTTACAAATAAGGTCAGATTCACAGTTTTAAAGGGACATGAATTATTGGGTTACACCATTTAACCCCATACACTATCTAAAGATATATGATTTAAGATATATGCTTTTATAAAATAATTGAAATATTTTACCGATTATATTCTAAAAAGTAATGACTGAAGAGTATGGTGGCTGAAAACAAGAAGCACACTGTGATGGATAGCTGTGACCTCTAGAACCAAATTGTATGTATTTAAATCCTGAATCTGCCTCCAGTAGCTATGTGACCTTAGGAAAAATCACTCAGGATCTTTCAGTCTGACTTTCCTCATCTGTAAAATGGATATGGCATGAGTATTTCCTCATAGGGTCATTATAAACATACCATGGATTAGTTATAAGGTGGTCAGGCTGAAAGTCGAACATAGTTCTAGATAAAGGTTAGCTATTGCTGGATCTAACTATAGATTATCTTCTGAAGACACACAAGAACTTTCTTAAAAAAAGTTTTATTATGGTAAATATATTTATAATGTAAAATTTGCCATTTTAACCACTTTTAAGTGTACAGTTCAGTGTTATTAATTATATTCACAATGTTGTACAACTATTGCTACTATTTCCAAAACTTTTACGTTATCCCAAATGGAAATTTTATAACCATTAAGCAGTAACTTCTCACTGATCTCTCTCCCCAGCCCTGGCTCCCTCTTTTCTACTTTTTGTCTCTATACATTTACCTATTCAAAATATTTTATATAATTGGAAATTTACAATCATCTTTTTTTTTCTGGCTTTTTTTCAGTTATTGTAATGTCTTCAAGGTCCATTTAAGGTGTACCATTATTTTTGATGCTAAATAATGTTACACCTTCTGTCTATTATTCAGTGGTTTTACCATGAAAGGGTATTAGACTGTCTTACGTGCCTTTTCTGTATCAATTGAGATGATCATGTGATGTTTTCCTTCATACCTGTAATGTGTTGTAGTAGATTAGCTGATTTTTTAAAATATTGAACTAGTCTTGCATTCCTGGGATAAATTTTTCTTAATTATAGCATGTAATTCTTTAATATGCATTTGAATTTGTTTGCTATTATTTTCTTGAGGATTTTTAAAATTTATATTTATAAGGGATATTGGTCTACAGTTTTCTTTCTTATGATGTCTTTAATTGACTTGACTTCAAGGTAATGCTGGCCTCATAGAATTAGAAAGTGTTCCCTCTTCTACTATTAAATATATTATAAAATATTTTTTTTAATTAAAAAACATTTTTTTTTGGTAGGATTCATGAGTGAAACCATCTGGTCCTGGACTATTCTCTATTGGGAGGCTTTTCATTACTAATTCAATCTTTTTACTTATTATAGCTCTGTTGAGATTTACTTTTTCTTCTTCAGTCAGTTTAATTTTGTCATTTTGTTTCTTTTTAGAATTTGTCCATTTTATCTATGTTACCTAATTTGCTGACATATAATGTTCATAGAATTCTATTAAAATCCATTAAAATCCTTGTTTTTGAAAGATCAGTAGTAATATCCTCACTTTCATTTCTGATTTTAGTTATTCGTGTCTCCCAAGAGTTTTTCAAAAATAATTTAATGATGTTTCAATCTCATATTCTCTCTAGCAAATATTTATGTGGGTAAAAATGTATTTCATTATTTAATGACAGAAAAATTCTGACTTTTTAAAAACTTAATATACCTAAGAAAATCATCAGAAACTAATATATTTAATAAAAAATATGTTTGTTTCAGAATTTTTTTATAATAGCAGACACTTATAAACCATCTACATTTTTAGTATTAGGGAACTAATAATACTAACTTACAATAAAATATTACACAAATAACAAAAATGTAACATCATATTTAATATATTTCCTGAAATTAAAATCCTCAAAATATAAAAACAAATTTAAAAATATAAAACTTAAAGGATATATACAAGGACATGTGTAAAGTATAAAGATATCCTTAAATTTTGACAGATACCACAGGACATGGATTTTTCTCTCTGATTTTTCTTGATTTTATTGTCAGAGAAAATTCTGGACTATGAATGAACTAAAGATCTGACTTCAAATTCTCTAGCTTAGGGGGAAGAATTAAATCAAATAAAAAATGCTGAATTTTCATAGGTCTGGATATAAGTCATAATACTATGAATTGGCTAACCTATTTTAGCTTGTTCTTCCCTAATTTGCAGATCAAGCTAGCAGAAGCCTGGTAGTCTCTCATGTTTTCAAAATTACATTTTCCTATAAAATTGACCAGCCTTACTCACTCCTTCAAAAATAATCTAAATTAAAATTGTTGATAGTGCATTAGTACAAAAAGTGTGACTTTGATTTTTGCTGATTTTAATTAAAATACTTAATTGTTAGCATTTTTTAATTTTACTATGCTCTGAGGCCCAATGGAATATACTACATGTATTTAAAAAAAATAGAAACATAAAATTATCTAATTATGTTATATGTTTAAAAAATGCAATATAATATATATATGTTCTGCTCTCTAGAGTGAAGCTTGCAATGATAAATCAATGCCATTTCTGCCTCAGGCAACAAGTCTCAGAGACTAGATTCTGCACCTTGAGTAGAGAGAGAAGAACATATATCATCTGACCACTCCTACTTGCCAAAGGAGCTCCACCCCCTTCTTCCTGGGCAGTCTCCCTACATAAGCAGATATAAACCTGCTTGAGTGACCCAATTTCCACATTCGTCGAACTCAGAGAACTTCCTTACAGAAATAATTTGGACTTACTATGCTAACAAATTTGTTCTAATTGTTTTTTAATCTACAAGCCCAAGAAAATGCAATTAAAATATTACTACTACAATTGTAATGGTGAAAAAATTTCATTTCTCTAAAATAACTTTTTTCTCTTTCTCCTTGATTCAAACCACCTTGTTTAGTCCAGCACCATGACTTACTTGCTAGTTTTCTTTTCTTGTCATTCTACCTTTAATAACTGCACGACCACTCTCTTAGTTATTAAGCCCTTAGGACATTAGATTCTGGTCAGTATCAATCTTAGGAACAAAGCCTCAGGTCTGTTGACCACAGAAAAGGAATTCTGGTAAAACTAAAGATAATATCTTGGCCTCAGTTGTGTTTTAGCTCCAGACCCATAAAGGCCAAATGACTCTACCGGCCACACCCCCTCAAAACCAGACAGAAGGATACCATGACTGACATCAGGACCTGATGCAATGATCAACTGTCTCCCACCTTAGCCCCTACCAATCAGTAGAGCCAACAGCCCCAACTCCCTTAGCTACCATGACTAATAGTTTTCCTCTGTATGACCTATCCCCTAGAGGACAACTGGGAGCCAGGTCTTTGAGTGCCACCTCACCTTTGTCTCCAGTCTTGGTGCCATTTTCTTAAATGAACCTTTACTTTCTTTATTGGAAAATCCTCTCTGTGCCTCCTTTGGCTTTGAGCATGCAGGCAAACGAATCCCTTTAGATCAGTAACACTATTACTACTGCCACTGCTACTACTATTAATACAATAAAAACAAACAAACAAACAACAAAACACCAAAAATCTGAATGATAAACAGAAGACAAAGTAATTCTTAAGTCTGTGTGATATATACTGACCTGACCAAGCAACCATCTGATCTGCTAATTTTCAATTCCAGACTAATAAGAGAATGATCCATGAACAGCACCTTCGTACAGCAAACATCAGCACTTGAATCTATCACTTCTACAAAACCCTGCCGTGGTTCCTATGAGATCTTTAAACTGATGTAAGTCCTGCCTTCTAATTGAAGACATGTTACCTTAACACGAGGTCATGTTTTCTTAATATACTTGAGTCAAAGGCCAAGAAGAAATAGCTTTAACTTTATTAACTTTTCTAGGAAAATGCAGGTTCAGAGTTTTATGGCTTACAGATGAGTCCTTATTCTTAGAGGGAGAACACAGTGCTGTTAGTATTAGAGTCTAAGCTTTTCCTTTTCCCCTTGATGGAACTACATTTAATATTCAAAGAATGAGCTCTCAAATCCAAGCCTATGGAAGTTCAAATAGATTCTAGGCACTGGCATACATAAAGCCATTTACTTATTTCAGTGTTTTTTTTTGTCATTTGTTTACTCTGCTAATCCCATAGATTTTTTACCTGAGAAACCCCATCATAAAGTATCAGTCGTATAAAGACCAAGAGATTATCATATAGTGTTTCTTGCTGGTCAGGTTGTCACATGGGTGACTGGCTGGCACCTCTGGACTTTCTAGTTGATGTGCAGTAGCTGAGCAGTTGTTCAACCAATTGCTTAATAAATAGTTGCAAGTCGCGCAAACTGAATAGCATCGGTTCAGTAAATTCATATCAATGTGCACAAAGAATGAAACCTAGGTGACTGACCTAAATGAGCCTCTATGATTTAAAGGAAAAGGAAGCATTAATATTTGAGACTCATATGTTTGTCATTGTGCTGAGCAATTTATTTTATAATTTATTTTTCACTCAAACTCCGAAAGGGAATTATTTTTATCCCCACTTTACTCTTGAGGAATTCACACTCACGAAAGTTAAGAAATGATTCCAAGGTCACATATTATATGTGGAGAACCCGGATTCAAACTGATCTGATAACTTCAAACCAAGTGCTCCTTACCTCACACTATGCCATGCTTTTCTTACTAGCATTAATGTTCACTGTCAACCCAAATGGCATCACTGTAATGAAGACACTGTCATTGATGGGGAGGTACATATCTCTATGATTCCCATTATGAAAAAAAATAAAAGCAGAACTAACTTTTTAAAATACTATGAGCTAAATGTTTTACACGCACAATTTCATTCCCTTCTAATAATCCTATGGGTGGGCCTTACTATTAATTCCATTTTACAAATAAGAAACTAATATGTAAAAAGATTAAGAAACTTACTGAAGGTCTTTTCACACATGCAACAACCCAAAGCCAGAGCTGCTAACCCACTGATGGGGTTTATGTATATTTGACTCATTTTTACGATTCTTTCACTGTTGTCTTTCATTAAATACTGTTTCTTTGTATTGTCTCTTGTCATACTTTATTATAGCTTCTTGACAACAAAGACAATAGAAGATGTCTTTTTAAAATGTTCAGCTGATTACTCACAAACAAGAATTTAGATATTGACCTTTATCCCTCTCAATAAAGACTATGCCAGCATGAGAATTGGTCAATATAACATTGTTCAACATTTCATTGTTTCTACGTATTCTGCAGCCATATCTATACACATTTTTCCTGATATAAATCTATTGACAAGTACAATTTTAAAGAAAACCATTTTAGTAAATATTGGAAACAAGACATTTACTGGCTCTAAGGTCTAAAAGTCGAAGTATGCTTTAAATGTCTGCTCAGAGGTTGAAGCTATATATACTTAGTAAAGAGGCTAATAATTAATTATTTATTAATTAAAATTAAAAGATGTGCTATTTGATATAATCTATCTCTTTATGTTATACTCTTTCTCCTCTCTCTCTATATATATATGCTCTTTAATGTCCATATTTAATACCAAGCATAACTTTTTACTATGGTATTCTCAATTTATTTAAAATTTCTAGAATTTAATGCATTTGTGATTGTTTTATCACTAGAATTATATAACAGAGAAGTAAAGTAATAAAATCTGATTTAAAATGAGAAAGAACTTTCAGAAATCAGGCAATATTGATGTCAGGATAATTCTGTAATTAAAATAAAAAGTATAAACTATAAATGAAAAGCAAACACAAATAATACAAATCTGCTCTATTGTAATTTATCAATGAGTCACAATTAACCTCAGCAGTCTTTCTTTGAAACTATATTCCAATTCCAAGTACATGTTTGATATATTATTTTCTTTTCTTGCAAAGAGATTTGTGTATGCCCTTTGCTAGCCAAATAAAAACTGTTTTCTTACTTATAAACAAATCCTATGTGAAAATTGGAGCTTGCCTAAACTCACTGAAAAAAAAAAAAAACGATTTTAGAAGTAGCAGCTCACTTTACACTGCAATTAGGAAATGGTAGAACTTTGTGTAGGAAGAGGGCATGGAAGATAAGCACTTCGGAAGAATCTGAGGAGAAACCCTTATTAAATTTATAATCAGGATTTCTGGGCTTTAGTCTTTAAATCAGTTGAAAGCCCACTGGAAATTTCAATAAGATTTATTTGATAAACATTTACCAACAATAAATGTGATACTTTATAACTGGAAGAAAGGAAAACATTATAATCAAAGAAGACCATTTGCAAAGAAGGATAAAGATGCATGTGCTCTAGAAAGAGTCACTGCTGTAGACAGAGTGTGTCTGTAAGATTCAAAGTAAGGTGCCATAGCTCATTTGACTGCAAAGGTAGTTTTATTAACCTTTCTGACATCTCCATTATACCATGAGTGATCTGAGGGGAAAGAACCTGTCTCATACATAGCTTCAAACCTAGAATAGCCTGGTACATCATAAGAGCCCAGTTAACATGTAAGAAAGGAAAAAATTAAGCAGGCTCATACCTCTTGCTAAAAGCACAGACTTTATTCTGCAAACAATTTATAGTAAGGTTTTTTGACAAGTGAATATATTGATCTAAGTCTGCAAAAGGGAGAGAGAAGTTTGAAAACCACTGCAATGTTGTTGTTTTTTTTAAATGGTTGCAAAGCAATGGGAGTGGAGTGTAAATTAAAAAAAAAAAAATAGGCAAACATTAAAAGGTAAATTTTGTGACTCTACATGGCTTTTAAAAGAATGAGGAAGCCACAAAAATGAGAATGTCTATAGATCTTTTTCCTAAGCTTTAATTTATATTTCCAACTACCCACTCTCTGAAGGCTCCCAGGTAATTCAGTCTCAACATTATAAAATAATTTATTTTTATACTCTTTCTCCATGTACCTGCCCATGTAAATAGTCAACTTGTTTTGTTTCCCATGCTTGCCTCATAACCGATACCATTGCCTCTGAGCTAGTATGAATAGCTAAAGAAAGGAGACTCCATCTTTAATACTGAGGTTAATTTTTAACTGTAGTCTCTCCCTTTACTCCTTGCTGACATTCTAGTTAACTCAGCATCCACAGCCTCTGAGAAAACAAACAAACAAACAAACAAAAAAAAACCACAGTTATCTCTTAAGTCTGTCATTTAAAATACGAAAAGTAACCAATATGTTTTGTACGTACCTTTATTTTGTGTTGTGTAAGCCTTTGTTTTGCAAGACTTTGGCAGGGACCATTTTGAAACGGATAACTACATGGCAGACATTATAGGACCAGGAATCACAATCTCATTCCTCAACCCCTTCCTACTTTTTGATGGCCTGTATAATTTTGTCACAAAAAGTCTTCAGGCAGCATGTGTTTTTTTTTTCCCTTTCATGTTCTCTTATGCACAAGTCTCCCTCTCTGACTCTAATACACTCTATCTGCTCAAATTTATTCTGGGTTCAGTGTTCACTGAGACTGAAGAACCTGATTTTTTGAGTTCTATAGGAAACCCACAGTCTCCCCAACTAGGTCTCTCACTTGATCTCATGTAACAGAATCCAGCAGACAGAATACAAAGATCTTTTTTCATGAAGTGGGGAAGAAATAACTTGTAAAAAGGTTTTTGAGTGGTAGCTGTAGTTTCAAAAATCTAAGAAAGGGAAATAAAATATAGACATTTGCAAAAAAGCAAACAAAAAAATTATACCCTTGGATCTTTATCTCATTGTATTAGTTTGCTAGGGCTTTCATAGCAAAGTACCACAAACTAGGTAGTTTAAATAGCAACAAATTTTCCCACTGTTTTGGAGGCTAGAAGTGTACGGTCAGTATATAAACAGTGCGCTTTCTTCTAAGGCCTCTTTCCATAGCTTGTAGATGACTATCGGATCCCTGTATCTTATACAGTCTTTTCTCTGTGTGTGTCTGTGTCTTAATCTCTTCTTAAAATAACAGGAGGTACACTGAAATAGGGCCCACCCATGTGACCTCATTGTACCTTAATTACCTCTTTATAAAAGCACTGTCTCCAAATGCGGTCACATCCTGAAGTATTTGAGATTAGAATTTCAACATGTGAATTTGGGGGGAACATAACTTGCATTTTAAAATAATTATTTAAAAAACTAAAATATGACCTTTTTGACCTCAACACATGGGTTTCAGAGATTTTATGAACTCTCTGAAATGACAGGCCAAATTTTCTATATTTGGAAATTTGTACATATTTGAGAGGCTTTATCTTTCATAAGCTTTATGAAAAAAAAAACCTGTAATTAAGTTTTTTTATACATTTAGAACACCAAGCTAGGAGAACATATAAATGATATTTGTATAATATTGAAGCAGGTAAAGTCTCCCTAAGCTTAACAGCAAAAGCACACACCCTAAAGGAAAATATGGATGGATTTGACTTCATAAATATTAAACAATTTTTACGGAGAAAGAAACTAACAAAGTTAAAAGTAAAAACCTGGGGGGAAAATTTAATAGATAGGGAGGTAGCATATGATGAAGTTAAACACATGGGTTTAAAATTTTATATACACACACAGTCTTTAACACTTTCCTATCTATTACTAGCCATGTGACTTTCTACATTGTGAAAATTTCTCTCATTCTTTCAACTCTCAAATGAAGATTACAATACATTTAATAGGATTGTCAAGAAAATTATATAGGATATTTGTAAAACGTACAATGACTGGCACGTAATATGAAGCAATAAACATTGGTTAAGAAGGCAAAGATTTAATATTTGTATTAATATACATAATTTGTTTTTAAAACAAAGGTTTTTTAAAAAGTGCTATAAAAAAAAACACCTCAAGGAAAAATTAGCATCAAACATAAATAGAAAATCCAGTAAGTAGTGCAAATGGTGAAAAACATCAGAAACAATATTCAACTTCACACTCAGAATAACAAACAGGCCAGTACTATGACTTAGAGATGATTCTAAATTGAATCTAGTTCATGTATTATTAATGAATAATGCCTAGTATAAATATAAATATAGTCTATAGCCATCCACACTGAACAAGCCCGATCTCTTCTGATCTCGGAAGTTAAGCAGGGTCGGCCTCTGATTAGTAGTTGGATGAGAGACCACCTGGGAAGACCAGGTGCTGTAGGCGTAAAAAAATAAAAATAAGGGATTGTAAACTGACAAGGTCCTTGCGATCTCTGAGGCCAATCAAGGGTTGCCTCGCCTAAAAATATATATGTGTGTGTGTGTATATGCACACACATATATATAAAATAAATTATTCTTACTTTAATAATATTAGGTAATAAATTTAAGCTACATTAATGTTTTAGAAGGTAAGAAAAATAGAATAAAACATAATACACAAGATTAAAAAATAATTTTAAATAAAATAAGTACATGAAGTAAATGATAAGACAGATTTAAAAGGAACTCTTTAAAAATGCACAAACGAAGAAAGTAGAGTGGCTTATAACAACTCCAAGTTGTCATAAGCTAAATAACACAGAGATTCGAGATGGTAATAGTAAAACATATCACAGAGAGGGAGAAATCTGTGTGATAAGCAAAGGAAGAATTAGCAAAAGTCAATTACTCATATAATTAGAATGAGGTAGTTTCACATTTTGGAAAGTCCTGCTCCTAGGTGGAGCATCTCTCTTTCCTCACCCTCACTCACCTTTTCCTATGACTTATTCTCTTCTTAGCTCATATTATCATCACAGGTGCTACGGCTCTATAATTAAAACGGGGTCCGCTGTGTCACTTGCAGATGGTACAGACAGCCCAGTCTCTCTACAGGCTCGTCTTCTATGACAGCCTCTTCCTTCATATGTTTAAAAATTATCCTGTCTTGGTTCATTGTGAGAAGGAAATTAGATACCATTCGAGATTATACTTTAAAAAGTACAAAGCAGAAGAATATTTTAACATTATAAATATCTATTCTGAAGGGGTGATTCAGAAAACATCTGAGCATTGAGTTTTGAAAGGGTATGCTTAATGACTCGAAATCTTATGACTATCACTAACGTTTAACCTCATTTGTTCCCCAGCAATGTATTATCATCACTCCACTTGTATGTATCTGGAGAACTCTGATGCCAGCCTTCCACAAAGGGAGTAGTAGTTCAAGGACCTCTGAAATCCCAGCTGACGAAAAAGGATAATGAGACCACAAAACTGCTAATACTTCTATTCCAGAAGACTGAGTATAAATTGATCAAGCATCAATATCTCTGATGTCTTTTGTCCAATTGATTAGAAGGAAAAATAAATTACCTTAGAGTAGGAATAGGGAATGAAAGAAAAGAAAAGGGGAGCAAAATATAGACCCACATCACAATAGCAAGAAGGCTATGATCCAAGCCTCTGATGCAGGAGCACAATAACTGAAAGCCAGGAATAGGCCATCAAAGAAGGCATCTCACTTACACTGACTAAGCCGCCTCCTAATTCCCAAACTAGCTTCCACTCCGCTACATTATGCCACTTCCCATTAGTCTCTGTGTTTGTTAGTCTGAATATTTTACAAAGTGGATCATCTCATCCAGTATTTTATAAAACAGATTTTTGTCATAAGATTGGATCACAGTAAGCAGACAGGGGTAATGTGAAGCTTCAAATAACAGACAGCGCTCATTCTAAATTATTCATAGAAAATATGCCTCTAAACTAAAAAAAAGTATCCTACATGAAATGAACACATCAGCACACATCTGTCCTATTTTTTATTTCCCACTTTGGCTTGACACCTTACATACATGAAGTCTCTGAGATTATTGTGGTTTGGTTGATTGCCAATTGCTGTTATTACATCATTGAAATGAAAACTGCATTAGCCATGCCTTTGATGTGCCCTGCATAAAGTGGAGATGGCAGGATATATTGGGAATATATGTAGCATACCTCTGGCTGAGACAAGGCCCAAATTTCTTCTACATTCTGAGTTGTATTACTTAAAGTGTTAATTTTCATGAGCTTTTTTTTAACCGACCAAATTAATTTTCTCAAACACTAAAGTGCAGTTGATAATCTTCATAACATAAAACTCTCATTTTTCCAAGTTTAATTTTGGCCTATTTACAGCACATTTAGATAAAGCTAATTAAAGAGGCCATTCTTTGTGTGTGTGTATGTGTGTGCACTAGACTGTACACTAGTATGTAAATGAGGAATATCTCAGCTAGGTAAGCAATTATGCATATTGAATATGTATGTGTGTCTATACATCTATAAATGCATATATACCTTGTTGCCACTTTATACAAAAATATTCCTGAATTTACTTTTAGGCGGGCCAAGACGACATTTTGCTTTTAATTTCTCTTTGAAGTAACAAATTGTCTAGCTCCAGAATGCTGCTTACCATTACTGGTTGTGGCCTTAGGGACAGTTACTTTATTACCTTTCTGAACCGTACTTCAAAGGAATTAATTAATTGATGCTCTTAGCAGCCTCATCCTGACAAAAACATATGATACTCAAATGTTAAACATGGAACCTCAGATGAAACTGTCAGGAAAAAGCTGAAAGTGGTTATTAATATGGCTTTTGATAAATATCTGCTCAGCCTCACACTGTGCCTCGTCTGTTTTCATCTTGGAAAGTAGTTAATCTGATTGATGAAGATCCTGGTTCAGATTGTCTCCCATGCTGAGTTTAATAACCACACTTTTTTTTTTTTCCAAAAAAAAATTTATTTTCAAGTGGAAATATCCATGCTTTTTCATTCGACCGCTTTTAGGATCACAGGTTTTAAGTGGGGTCCCTGGCATTTCTGAAGATGGTAGAAGTCTCTTACTGTCACGAATTTCATAAGAACAAGAGATGGAACTGGTTCTCAGGCCCTAGCTCTTTGCAAAATGAGGTTTAATGGGGATGCTGTCAAATACTAATGCTAACCCTCCAGGCACAGTAGAGCAAGTCCATCAGGACAAATCAGGCAGCCAGCACAGATAGCCTACAAGCCTTGGCTCATTATCATTATCTACCATCTCCCATGAGCCGTGACATTTTTTCATCATAATTCAAATTCACTTCTAGATTAAGCACAATCACAACAATGGCTGACACAATAGAAAATAGGCTTTGCTTCATGGCCTTCATGCTCTAGCTGGTAGAGCCACTTAAATTCTCTCTACCTACCTTAATTGTTAAGTATTAGCACACATCACTCTCCCTATTTTAGTGAAAAAGAAATTCAATGCAGGGAGATAGTTCAAAAATTACTCTGATTGAAAGCAGTCAAAGATTAATTTTCAAATAATCTCTTAATATCATAGTAATTGACCATTATGGCATTTAAGAAATGAATAAAAATAACTTATTTTTTTCTGGTCAACCCTCTTTGGATAACATGAATGTGATCAAATTATGAATCAGTGCCCTAGTGAGAAGGAAAACTTGGTGCTAAGATGCCCATTCTTTTGATAACAGGCCTACAATCATGCAGGAAACTATGTTTCTGCATTCATTTTATTATCAGAAATTAAGTGGAGCAATTGATGTTTGTCATTTCATTTATAGATGTAGACTTCAATATCTTTATATATCTTTATCTAGATATATAACTTAGACCTTCTGGAAGCTATGTGCTCTTAGTCAACAGTTCCTTTTCTGTATCAGTTAATAATGGATTACTGGATAAGAGACTTAGTTCATTGTCTTTAATTATTTTCTAAATGCCCTTGTAAATGCAGTGAGTTTTCTTAAACTTTATATATGTATACACATACTTGTACAAAGTCTCCAATACAATGTACATCTTAAAGAAATCAATAATATTTTACATTAAGCAATATTAAATGGATAGGGTAAACATACTCTGATCTAAAACTGGTCTCTTTCTTCAATGAATTATTTACTCCTTATGATTTTAACTTGTTTCACATTTCATACAGTTAATTCTGTAAATTTAGCACACTTTCTACAATGAATAACCTAAATACAGTCAAGTTATCCTTCATAAAAATATATTTTTTTTTACCCTAAGAAGATATTCTGGGTATCTATTGGAAAAAGGCTTATACATCTGCCTCCACGGAAAAATACAATATGACTTCAATTTGAAATATCTACTAGTGTTTATCAAGATACGACTAACATTTAGGGAACAATAAAGCCATTACTATAAAACAGTCACTCTGTGAGTTACTAAGTACAAATAGAATATTACTTAGCTTTAGAGAAGCAGTAAGATTGGCAGGAAGATCTCAGAACAAAAAGACTAAGTTTCTTTCTGGATTACTACATAACACTGGGAAAATAAATTTACCTACTTAGTGCCTGTAAAAAGAAACTAGATATTATCTTTAGTCTCCAAGGTTCAGTATTCTATGATTATAACAATACTTTTTAAAATGATCTATTGTTCATTTGTATTTGGTGATAAAATTTTTGATAAAAATTAAGAACAACATTACCAGAGCGAGGACCCTGACCTGTGTCTTGAAGATGAGGAAATATGTTGACAAGGAACTGAATAGCTATAGACGCATATTTTGAGCTGAGGGAAAATGCAAGCAAAGGCACAGAGACAAAGAGTAGGTGGTACATACAGGAAAAGTTAGAGTATAAGGTTCCCTGCCAAATCGTTGTGGTAGGTAGATTTCAAAGATGGACCTCGATCATTCCCACTTTAAGTACTCATGCTTTTTTGTAATTCCCTTGAGTGTGGGCAGGGCTTATTGGTTCATGTCTAACTAGTAGACTACATAAAAGTAATGAGAAATAACTTCCACAATTATCTTATAAAAGAGTCTAACTTCGGTTTTACTAGCTGTCAGTTTCTCTCCCTTTTCTCTTCCCCCTTTTGCTCTCCCTCCCCCCTCCCCTTGCCTCCCACCGACCCAGTCTCCGGCCAACCACCAGCAAAGAAATCAGCCCACCAGGAACTAAATCCTGTCAGCCACCACATGAAGATGAGACTGCAGACCTGGCTGACACACTGATTACATACTTGTGAGAGACTCTGAAGCAGAGAACCCAATTACAACTATGCCTGGGTTCCTAGCCCACATATTTGTGAGATAATAAATGTGTATTGTGCTAAGCCTCTAATTTGGGGTAAGTTGTTGCACATCAATGGAAAACTGATACAAATGTAAAATTCATTAAAACAGAAGTTTGCTGCACTTAAAACAGAACTTAAGTGCTTCACACACCTAGAAATTGCTCAACATATTTTTCTCATGGAAATAAGGAAGGAAGAAAGGAGGTTCTGTAAGAAATTTATCATAATAGAAAACATATAGAAATTAACAGATATTTTTTACTCATCATCTTCCAAAATATTCATTAACTTTAGGTAAAACATGTAAATGACCTAATTCCTGACCTTTGGGTCTATATGCCATATAGACATACACAGATCTGCATGAAAATGGCGTCCTGGGGACATCCCAAATTCAATCAAAAAGAGAATGAAGGAAAGTGTCCATATTAACTTAAAAGTTACATTGGTAAATTGTTCTCAACTGGAAGATAGGTTCTGCAGGGCCCAGGTAAAAGACTTAGGGATGGGGAAGGCATTAATAAGGTAGCTTTTTTACTGGGAAAACAAGAACAGTTGAACAGGAAAAGTTAAAATTTTAGTGGAGGGTAAAAATTACAACTTTGAAGCATGAGGATTAATTGGCCTTGGGTCTTTGCAATCCTAACTTCTCTGAACAGTCATTCTATTCCTGAGAGCATGTCTGAATGATGCTCTCTGAATAAGTAGAAACAATGAACATACTACTTGCTTTATTTCAAGATAAGGGTTTGGTTTAAATTTTGACACAAATATGAGGCTTGTCCTCATCTAATGTCATTAGATCAAGAGATTCTAAGTTACCAATATTGCATGATTTTTTTTGAATGGATTTTTATTGAGCCATCCAAGTAATGAAAAAACCTACCTAATGTTCCGAAAATACAATGTTTCAGAAGGGAATACAATTACTTATGTGTCTTTAATTAGAGATTAGCCCTTCCTCTCTGATGCAACAAATGACACTGTGAAGACACGTGAACTAGTGAAAAAGAAAAGTCATAACCCCAAGACAGCTAGACCAGTTTCTCCTGAAGACAAATTCTCCTCACATATGAGTTACAGCATTGAAAAATCAATATAGAAGAGTTATTTATTTGAGTGTGGTATTCATGTGAATATTTGGTAGTAGGGTATGTTCAATGTCTATATTCAAATGGGTTCACAAGTCTCTCTCTAATCTACTACAGCAAATATGTTTATTCCCAGTGTTATCACTTGTGAGCAAAAAACAAGAGGGATTTCCTGGAAGAGCACCCAACCCAAATAAACAAACCATTAGATATTGTTTAACAAACTTTTGTTATTTTAGAACACTTTTTGATTTATAAAATTATCTCAAAGATAGTAGAGAGTTTCTGACTCCCTACGTCCAGTTATCCCTATTACTATCATCACACATTATTATGATACATCTGTTACAGTTAGTGAACAAACACTGATACAGTACTATTAACTAAAGTTCACATGTACTCCTATTTTCTCAGTTTTTACCTAATGTTATTTTTCTGTTTCAAGATGCCATCAAGTTACATTTAATTGTCATTTCTTTTAGGCTCCTCTTAGTTGATAGTGTTTCACAGATTCTTTGTTTTGTTCCGTTTTGATGATCCTGATAGTTTTGAGGAGCACTGGTCTGGTATTTTGTAGAATGTCCTCCAGTATATCTGATACTTTATTTCCTAATTAGACTGGGGTCATTTGTTTTGGGGAGGAAGACTACAGAGGTAAAATGTCATTCTCATCACATCGTATCAAAGGTACATACAATCAATATAGCTTTCCACTGTTGATAATAACTTCAGTCACCTGGTTTGAGGTAGTATTAGGTATCTCCACTATAAAGTTACTCTTTTTAAGTCCAATCTACACTGTACTCTTTGGAAGGAAGTCATAATGCACATTTCATACTAAAAGAGTGGGTAGTTAGTTATGCTTCATCTCCTAGAGGACTAAGTATCTATGTAAATTATTTGGAATTTTTCTGCATTCGAGATTTGTCTCATTTAATTATTTATTCAATCTTTTATTTATGTCAATACAAACTCATGGATATTTATTTTATAATTTGATTTATAAATTAATTATACTTTATTTTGTTGCTCAAATTATTTTGGCTTTGGCCATTAGAAGCTCTTTCAATTTATTCCTGCATCCTTTTGGCATATCTCTGTCATTGTGGATCTTGATTTTTTTTATGGACATGTGGGCACTTCCTTACTTTCTGGTACTACAAGATGCTCCAGCCTCACCTTGTATTTCCTAAATCATTCCTAGAATCAGCATTTGTCCAAAGAGACCTAGTTCCATGTTTGGAGACTGGTATTAGAAATTAATTTCTAGGTACTCAGAACTATTGGTAATTTTGGTTTCATTAGAAACCTCAATTTCAAGAAATAAATGGTTATTTTGTATGTCTCCAATAATACCACCTTAAAATAAATTAGGAGTGAAAAGCAATGCGAAACCCTAGGAAATATTTGTCTTATATTTTAATGATGTAAAAACCCACAAAACTCATATAAATGTTTCTCTCTGTAGCAAAGCACTTAAACACAGAAATACTATATCCTCTCAGAAAGAATATGCTTCTTGAGGTATTGTTTCATTTTAGAATTTGACTTTTCCCTTAACTGATATGTTTAAATTTTATTCCATATTTAAATTCCAAGTTAGTGGAAGAGGTGGGTGGAGTGGGTAAGACAGGACAAATATTAATGGCTATCAATTAAAAATTGAATTAAAGAACCTTGATAATATCTTTTAAAATTAAAATCAATAAATTTAGTTGCATTATAAAGACTGTAAGTTTTACCAAAAAAAATAAAAAAGATAATCATTTGAAAAGCTTTGCTTTAAAATTATTTCACAGATAAACATGATTCCATTATCTCATTGGATTATTTTAAATCTTGAAAATATAAAATGCACATCAGTGACATCAAATTCCTTACTTTATTCAAAACAGAAAACTCTTTTCTAAAAGCCCATTTAAACCAAATGCTGTTCATTCAAGAATGGACTATCTGCAATGGCATGGCTAGACCTAGAGGTTATTATAGAGTGAAATAAGTCAGATAGAGAAAGATAAATACCATATGATTTCACTTATATGCAGAATATAAGGAACGAAAGGAACAAAGTAATCAAAAACAGACTCACAAATACAGAGGACAATCTGGTGACAGCCAGAGGGGAGAAGGGTTGGGGGCCTGGGAGGATAGGGTGAAGGGTTAAAGAAGTACAAATTAGTAGTTGATAGATGGTCATGAGGATAGGGAGCACAGCATAGTGAATGCAGTCAGCACTAATATATTGACTAGGTGAAAAACAAGAGGAGAGAAGGAGCAATTAGGGGGATCATTTTATAAATTCTATAAATGTCTAACCAATGTACTGCATACTTGAAACTAAAACAAACAAACAAACAAACGAAAACAGAATAATTCACTCTCAGCCAGAGGAAAGGTGATTATTCATTCTGGTTTTTGTTCATCTTTCACAATGAAAGTACAGATGAAGATATACAGAGAAATGCAAATAGGATCAGTGTCAAATGTTTATTAAGAATGATTTATAGTATGATTTACTAATTCCTAACTAAATAAATTGGTAAGGCAGAATAAGAACCTAAGAGGATATTACTCTAAGGAGATAAAATAAAATTTCTTATATTTCATTTGAACTTAAAATGTATCTTAAAATAATAGTATAAATTTCAGTTCAAAATATCTTTCTTAGAATAGTATAAATTTCAGTTTAAAATGTTCTTGTTTTGTGAAGGTTCTTTGACTACGTCAAGTGTATACAGTATATAAAAATATATGGTATATTTTTGTATTTGCTGATTTTATATATTATTTTAAATCTTGAAAATATAAAATACACATCAGTGGCATCAAATTCCTTAGTTTATCCAAAACAGGAAACTCTTTTCTAAAAGCCCAGTTAAACCAAGTGCTGTTGGTTTTGAATTATATTATAATTGTGTTTTACATGTCTATTCCTTCAATTAGATTTATTTAATCTGCTTTCAACAATTTTATGGAGAGGCAACTCTATAATAGGCAGTTTATCATACAGGCTAAGAATGCAGGCTCTGTAATTAAAGTACTACTGAATCCTGAATCCACTACTTACTAAGCATGTAGTAACTTAGGCAAGTTGATTCACCTTGCTGAGTCTTAATTTCCCAATTCTGTAAAAAGGGAATAAGTAATAGCACACTCCTCACAGGATTGATATACATATATATCATACATACACACACACACACACACACACACATACACACATATAGATATACATATATATACACAAATTTGATAAATTTCATATATATATACATACATATATGTGTATATATATGTTATTATCATTACAGTTCTATATAAGAAAATGCCCTGTATATTGGGGGATTCAATGCTAACACTGCAATTACTGTCTTCAGTGAGTTTTCTTTCTAATGAATAGCAGACAAGTAAAGAGCAATTTTAATATACTATTATAAGATACACGAAAAATCTATGATCATATGTAAATGGACATTTCACATAGGATTTAGCAAGTTAGAGAAGGCTAAACCTCATTTCTTTCCTGTTAATAGACAATTGGGCTAAGTGATGTTCAAGGCTCTTTGCAGCTCTGTTTGTATGTGGCCCAATATCAAAGACAAAAGTCCAGTCCAGCCACGGTTGTTGAGGTTTTGGTTCTATCCTTTATGAATAATAAATGTTACCAACCTATACAGTTGTGAAGGCCTGCAAAATAACAAAACTGTCTTTGATTTTATTTTCATGGAACCTCTTACACATTCAAGATGAGAAGCTCCACTTGCGCACTTTATAAAATCTATCTGGTTATAAGTTAATGTTTGGGACAGCTGATTTCTCAATCTACTCATCGTGTCTTATCAGAGCATTTTTCATGGTCTCACACAATTACTTTAAACCAAATGTAGTTAGACAGGAACACAGTTGCTGAAATAAACGTCCAAAATTATGCTAAAATACCTTTGTAATTTAGTAAATTTAAATTAAATCTATCTAGATAAGTATATTCAGATTGTCTATTTCCTTTTGTGTGACTTTTGGCAGGATTTTCTTTCAAAGGCCTAATCCATTTCATCTAGGTTATCAAATTTGTAGTCAGATTTGTTCATAAATATTGCTAATACTTTGTCAATGATTTTTGCATCCATATTTATGAGATATCTTGGTCTGTAGTTTTCTTGTATCTGTCTGATTTTGGTTATTAGGGGAATGCTGGCCTCAGAATTAGTTAGGAAGTAATCCCTCTGCTTCTATCTTCTGGAAGAGATTATAGAGAATTGGTATAATTTCTTCCATACATGTGTGGAAGGTTATTAATTATTGATATAATTTCTCTGATAGATGTGTTGATTTAAATTATCTATTCCTTGTATTTCGACAGTCTTTCAAGAAGTTGTTCATTTCATATAGTTTATCAAATTTGTGATCGTGGAGTTGTTCATAATATTCCATTATTATTCTTCTAATATCCATAGGATCTGTAATAATGTCCCCATTCATTTCTGATATTAGTAATTTGTGTGTTGTTAATCTTCATATAGTTTGGTATTTTTTAGCTATCTTTCTGTTACTGGCTTCTAGATTAATTCTATTATGCTCTGACAGCAGACATTGTATAATTTCTATTCTCTTAAATTTGTTAAGGTGTATTTTATGGCCCAGAATGTCATTTATCTTGGTGAACATGTCATGTGAGCTTGAGAAGGATGTATATACTGTTGTTGTTAGGTGAAGTATCAGTTGATTAATAGTGCTGATGAGTTCAACTACATCCTTTCTGATTTTCCGCCTGATGAATTTATTTCTAATAGAGAAGTGTAATAGTGGACTTATCTATTTGTCCTTGAATTCTATCAGTTTTTGCCTCACATATTTTGGTCCTCTTTTGTTAGAATCATACACATTAATGATTGTTATGCCTTCTTGAAATCCTTTATCATTATGTTATGCCCCTTTACATCCTGCTAACTTTCCTTGTTCTGAATCCACTTTGAAATTTATATAGCTACTCATGCTTTCTTTTGATTAGTTTTACCATGGCATATATTTCTCTATTCATTTAATTTTAATCTATACATGTATTATATTTAAATTTGTTTCTTGTGGACATGATATAATTGGATCTTATTTTTGACTCAATCCAACATTCACTGTCTTTTAATTGGTGTAGTTAGACCACCGATATTTTGCTGTATTAATCTGACTGGATTAATATCTACCATATTGGTAACTGCCTTTAGGTGTTGTCCTTGTTCTTCATTCCTATTCTTCTTTTTTTATTCTATTGGTTGTCCCAGAATTTGAAATATGTATTAATAATTAATCCAAGTTCACTTTCAAATAGTTCATATTGACATATCCGCAGTTCAGAGATTCTTTAGTCAGACACATTCAGTCTACTATCAGCTCATCAAAGGCACTTTTCATTTTTGTGATAGTGTTTTTCATCTCTAACATTTTTTATTTTTTATTAGAATTTTCATTTTTCTGCTTATATTGCCTATCTTTTTTGCATGCTGTCTACTTTATCCATTATGACTCCTAGCATATTAATTATAGTTTTTTAAATTCACATTCTGATAATTCTTACATTCCTGTGTTATCTGAATCTGCTTCTAATGCTTCCTTTGTCTCTTCAAACTGTGGTTTTGGCCCTGTAGTATACCTTCTAATTTTTTTTCTTTGTTTGACAGTCAGACATGATGGGTAAAAGGAACTGAGGTAAATAGAACTTTAGTAATGTGGTGGTAAGTATAGGGGGAGGATTAGTATTCAATAGTCCTATAATTAAGTCTCAGTATTTTTGTGAGCCAGTGCTTCTGAACTGTGAACTTCACAAGAGCTTCTCAGATATTCCCTGTCCTCTTGTGGGACATTACGGCTATAGTGGGCTAAAGGTGATTATGACCTTTCCCCCACATGGAATGGAAAAGTGAGAAGGAGTTGGGTATTCCCCTTCCACCAGGTCAGTTAGTCTCTGATAAACCTCAGTTGTTTAGACTCTTAGTTTCCCTTGGGAAAGGCTTTGCTAAGAAGGACAGAATGACCCGGCATTATTTCAAAGTGATTCTTTTTCCCTCCTCCTGCTAGAAGCATGTGGGGATTTTTCTCTGACATTCACCATGAGAATCTGGTATAAATCCTGAAGCTAAAACCCACAGATGTGTACCCAGCACCTCCCCACCCCAACCCACGGTTAGCTCCCCCTTTGGTTTTGACCTCTCTGAGTTGTCCACACTGAGTCCCAACAAGTTGTCAATTACTGTTCAGATATTTCTATTACAGTACTGTTTCCTGTAGAGATTTCTGTTTGAAAGTTTTGCTCCAGTAAGCTATACCTCCGTGTGTTCCCCTGCCTTTCTCTCCAATATGGTGGCAGCGGTTTGCCCTGTGACCTCAATTCTCTCCATGATCTAAGAAGAGTTGTTGATTTGTTCAGCAGTTTACCTGTTAGGACAGAGTTATGGCTTCTAAGTTCCTTATATGCTAAACCAAAAACCAGAAGGCTATATTTATAGGTTTGTTAGTCTCTTTAAGATAGAACACAATTAAAATTCTATCTATAATCATTATTTTTTAATTGCAAGTTTTTGTGATTATTTTTGTTTCTTTTTAATTTAATTTTTTTGGGGGGTGTGACATTGATTGACAAAACCTAATAAGTTTCAAGGGTACAATGTGACCGTAATTCATATATATATATATTGTATTGTGTTCACTACCCATAGTTAGATTTTATTCCTATCATGTTCTGTACTCTTTTTCTTGCTCCTTCTTCACTTATTTTCTCTTATATTTATTTATTTTGATGTACTCATTCTTTTTCTTCAATTTTTCTCTCTTCATTTTGAATTTACACATGCAATTTCTATTCCTTTATTGATTTTGGCAGGATATTTAAAAGACTTTTATTGTTCAGTATCTACATGCTCCTCTCAAACAGCACAGAGACAAATCATTATATTACTACCTCCTTCCTAACTTATAAGACAATGTTCTTCAGCATTTTAATTATGTCTTCTTTATATAATGCTACAATGTTACACTTTATTTGCAGTTTATCTACAACACACATATTCTATTTGCAACTATTCGTGCTTCCCAGAACTTCCAAATTAGGTCAAAATCCTTCTCCATCAAATATATTCTATAAGAAGAATTTTTGGTGTAAGTTCTATTAGTGTTAAGTGTTCTCTACTTCTATTTGTCTGACTGTCTTGATTTTAAGCTCTGATTCTCAAAAGATACCTTTGCTTGTTGTATAATTTAGGTTATGGAATTTGGGTTAAGGTCTATTTTTTATCAGCATAAAATATAATTCCACTCTTACTTCTGCTGTGAGCTACTAGTTGTCAGTTTAACTATAAGTTTACTTTTTTTTCTTGTTTAAATTCCTTTCTGACGTGTAAGAACTTCACTTTGGTGTTCTGTCTCTCTGTGGTACATTGCAATCCGGTTATCATTTTATTTATCTCGTGGAGGACATTTAAGTCTGGTGCATCTTCTGAACCCATGTTCTGGTGCCTTGTAGTCAATTTTTACTTTGAATATTGTCTCTCATATGTTTTATCTATTCTTGTTGAATAGACTTATGTTAGACATGCATATTCTAAATTAAGTGTCTTTTAACTGCTCCTTCATATTTTCCATCTCTTTCCTTCCATGCTGTTGTTTTGTGATTCCTTCCTTTGAATTTCCCAAGATTAGTAATTCTCTCCTCACCTGTGTCATTTTGCTTTTTAACCTATCCATGTCATTTTTAATTTTCCTTTTTATATCTTTCATTTAGAACTCGCATTTTTCTCTTTAAAATATTAAATTTATAATCACAACATTTGAATAATATATGGATTTTAGTTGTCAACTGTTTTTGGCAGCTCTAGCTGTAAAGCCTAGGTTCTTCAAGTATTTTTGAGTTCTTAGCACTGATTTTCTTTTCTTATACTTTACTGAGTTTTGTATTGGAAATGCATTTCTTTAGAAATTATATGCTTTTGCTTGTCAGGCTTCTGTGAGTACAACAAACTCAGGATCATTTAAAAAGATTTTGGATTTTAGCTTTTTGTTTGTTTTTCTTTTTATAAAATAGGCACAAATCGAGAGTGAGATCCTGAATTTGCTTTCAAATACTTGAGGCAGAGTGTCCGCTCTATCTAGCACGTTTATATAACATGCTTTCTTCACTTTAAATTTTGGAGTAAAGTTAGTTTCGTTCCCTTTTATGTTGAGATTGTATCTACCTGGGGTTTCAGCTTTTTTTCTAGTGTCTCCAGTTAGATTTTCTATTTGGACAGGTTCTGGGATTGATCCCTGTGTATCTCCTGGCTATCAAAATAAGCTTCCATTATCACCAGAGTTAAGGAGGGGTCCACAGGTTTAGAACTGGCTTGAGTACACACCTTCCTTTCTGGATTTCAACATTCATGCTGTTTTTACTTTCTGAGGATCTCTCATTTTCTCCAGTAAGCAATTTATTGATTTTGTTTTAAAACTTTTTTTGTGTTTTTTTTAGTATTTTCTTGTTTATGTTATGATGATTACTGTTTTCAAAAATTTGCTTATTCAGGGTATCAAGTATCAAGAAGTTCTCATTATTTCCTCAATCTCTATCAGGATTTTATATACACATATCCATTAAAACCACCTTTTCCAGAGAACCATCAAAGATTCTCATGTTGTCTAAAACAAGGCTATTCAATTCCATTGTTTGATACTCATCAGCACATGACACTGTTACACTACATTCTTTTTGAAGCGCTTTTTTCATTGTTTTCTAGGCATCATACTTCTCTGGTTATCTTTTTCCACACACATTGCTCCTTCTCAGTCATGTCTTTCACTCTCCCTCCTTTATTCTTTAGAGCATATATTACAAATTAAAATTATAATAGTATTTTCTTATTTATTATAGCTCCATTGCAATAGGCTCTTAACCATATGGTTAATTTCTCTATTCCCAGAACCTAAAATAATGACACATGAAAATATCATACCAGTATGAAAAGCAGCAGAACTAGTATTTAAGAACAGTGTGTGAATGCTAGGGCCAGACTAACTGGGCTCAAATCCTCATCCTGCTGTGTACTATGAGCAAGTTACCAAATCTTCCCATACCTTACTGTAAAGTGTTACTCAACTGTAAAATGGAGATAATAATAGGATCCAATTTAGGATTAAATTGAGTCAATAAAGATATAAGTGCTTAGAGTACTTCTTGGCATAAAATTAACACTATCATATTAATGCACTATTATAGTAGTGGGTAGCAAAAAAACATGTTTATTGAATTATTTATGAAATAAACAAATAAATGAATAATTTAGGAACTAAGTGTTTTTATGATAGACGAGTTGGTATTAGATCTATTTTCTTTTTTCTATGAGAATATACTCTGTAAAAAGAGTCTAAATATTCTAAATAAAATACAATGTTAAAGCGCATTTTTCCCATTGATTCTGTTATAGCTGATCAGTTAGAATTGTTTTGATATTGAATGTCAACAGCAATTGTCAGAAATAAGTGGGGTGAAGGCGTGGTAACATTCCTGGGTTTTATTTTCATTCAAGAAATGAGAAAATAGATATCAATAAATGACCTTCGTATTTCAAGAGGTTGAAAGTATTTTAAATTTGACACTCACTCTATTAGTCAACTTCAGGCACATTTTACTGCAGTAACAAACATCTGTATTCTCAGTGAATTTATCTTAAAAGAATAAAAAATTATTTCTCACTCATGTCACAAACTCATTATGGGTTGGCTGCAACTCAGCTTCTTTCCTCTTCATGTCAGGACTCAAGCAGTCTGAAATAAAGGTGAGCCCCAATCTAAAGTATTGACAGTTTTATGAAAGAACAAAAGACACTATAACGGAACTATACAATGACTCATAAGGTATGTACTTAGAAGTGGCACAAACCCTCTTTACTCAAATTCCATTGGGCCAGATAAATCATGCATATATCATGTGTGGTGTGAGTAGTGAAGGAAACCATAATCATCTTGTAAGAGGGGTAATGCAAGTCATATGCCCAAACATAACATTAAAAGTGTGAGAATCTCTAAACATAGGGAGAACAAAATTATATTTAGAAATCTCCTGTACCAATTTAAAAGGAAGGGTGTGCATGTGTGTGAAAGAGGATTTCTATAAACGATAAAAAAAAAGTAGCCTTCATTATGATTAATTCATCAGTTTAGCCAGTCTTAATGATAATGTATATTATAAAATAAATTATTTGGCTACAGTGATTACCAATAATTTTGAAACTGGCAAAAATAAACAATATGTATATGCCACAGTCTGTAATTTATTTGAAATAGATTGAAGTTATGGCTGTTTGATCATTAAATTTAGACATTTAATGACTCACCTTCTTCTAAAATTTTTTATGTAAATAATAAACATTTGTATCCTAGTGCTTAATTAGCTGATTCATGAATAATTAGCTACACCAGGAACTGAGGTATAAGAAAGATTGACTCAGTCTCCTTTATATTCCTAAGCAAGATATCCATAGACAAAGATGCAATAATTTTTGTAATTTCATGGAAATTTTCAGGGGAAAGATTCAATTTCACGGTGACATCAAGAGAAATGTGATGATTTCATGCAGATTTTAATTCCCTGTTCCTAAACCATCCACAAACACAACTCACATGAGTGAAAAAACAGACAGCTTCCTGTAAAATTTTTAGTATTCTAATTATATGAATGAATAAACAGGTGAAGTTGAGAATTTTGAAAGTTAGAGGAGTTGAACCTAGAAAATTAAGGACATGATTATGATTATATATTTTCTTGAAGGAAACTCTTCAAAAATATGAATTTAGATTAAAAATTATTTCAAATCAAATACAATTCCCCATTGAAAAATTCTTAATTTAATTTTGATACAAAGTTAACAATTTTCCCATAAGTAAGATAAATTGTCTGTGACAACTCAGCTTAAAAAAATCTAACATATGTTTATTATGGAGGTGATCCCTCCTAAAAAAAGATATTTAGTTAATTTTAAAATGTGTTTTTAATATAATATTATGTCATAGTGTGACAACTCATGTATCTGGGTGCAGGTGGATATTATTATGTATGCTCTTCATTAATGCATCAGGACATAACCAGCCAGACCTTTAATTTCAGTCTTTGTCCCACACAAAAATGATAAAACTTTTAATAAATCTATTTAGGACACATACAGTTCTTATAACAGCTGATAAAATGAACACATAAAAAAGAAATGCAACAAAAACTTAAGGGTCAGTCAACTTCCTACATAAAAATTTTCTTCAAGTCTCCAATTTAATACTCCTCTAGAACCTATTGTCTTTTGACTCTAGTTAAGCTCATTAGAAGGCCTCTTAAGAGTTTTAGTGTTTGGGGAGTAGAAGGAAATAAAAGAATTAAGAGAAGACTATGAATATACAAGAGAAACAGCTACTAGTGTTGTTGAAATCTCTAACCAGGCTGCAGCAACTCAGCCTTTCTTGCTCATCTTCCTGTATTGCATATCATGTGCACTTATTCACATGTCAACAGGTCTTCAGTAAATATTAAATTATGAAACAATGAATTGTATCTATGAATATAATATGAGACTGGTGTTCTCATGATGAAGAACCACACAAAAAGCAATACCAAAAAAGTACTGAAAATGATTTACGTAGGGTAACTTTTAAAGCCAACTAAGATTGTGAGAAAGCTAAGATGACTATTTTAAAATATGTTAAAACTGTTAAAAGTCTATCTTTTTTTCCAGAAACATAACTCACTCCAAGTACAGGGACAACCTGTGTATAATTATATTTATGTCTTGACTATGTTTACAAGAGTAAAGTTGTATATTTATATCTATACATCCATACAAATTCATGAATTATGTAAAAATCAAACCTCGACAATTTTCAGACTTCTATGATGAAATAGATGCATACTAATGAAAATTCCTAGTGACAAAGACTGCTTTGGTCTCCTTTATTAGCAGTAATGTAAACTACAGCCACTATTCTCCAAGTAATTCTCTACTATCATGCTTTTATCTTTTTTTTAAGTTGGCAAGGCACATTACTTTCTCTGTCATCCCAATTAGTTAGTACTTAAAAATACCATATTAACCATGTGGGAAAACGTTTCCAGAACATAGCAAGCAAAGGATAAAAGGGCACAAACAGAGTTTGGGAAGGTAGATAGGTAGTCAGGGCCCGATTATGCACAGACTCTCAGCTGGCGTATACAGGCTGAATTGTATTCTAGCAGCAGTGGGAAGCTTATAACACTGTTTTTATAAGCAGTATCGGGACATGCTCTGATTTACATTTTTAATATGTCCCTGTGACGTATGTGGAGGCTGGTTGGGGAGTGAGATGGAGAGAAGCAGGAAAACAAATGAAAAAAACTGTAGCACGTAGAGGGTTTTGAATGTCAGGCTTAGGAAACTGGAGTGATGAGATGATAAAGGTTTACTAGCAGCAGAGGAATGGAACCAATTCTGTATTTTCTACAGAGAACTCTGAGAAATAATATGTTGGAAAGCTAGTGTAATAGGCAAATGTGTATGTGTATGGTTGTAATGGAAACAACGTGGCCTGAAGTAGAGAACTGACAGTAGGAATGAAAAATAGAACACTTATATGAGAGAAGATAGAAAAAGTGGCCCATTTTGTAACTTAGAGATGGAGGTTAGAATGGGCAATAAATAAAGTCATTGCCAATATTTTATACTCGCTAACTGAAAGGGACAACAATTTGAGAACCATAAGATGTTAAACAGAACTTGGGGGGATGGGAAACAGTTAAAATTTGAAGACGTTATAATAAGAAAGAAAATAAACATATATTCTGTTTAACTTTTAAAACATATATTCTGAATAAACTGTTAAAAATTGTCTTTAGAAAAGAGGTCTAGATTTGAGAGCCATTAGAACAGTTATCATAAGACAGACAAATTCACTCAAGTATAAAGATAAAACATAAGAGAGTCGATGACAGAACCTTGAAGATCACTTATATTTAAGGAATAGGTCAAGACTGAAAGCATGCTTTCTGAATAGCCTATGATAATATCTTACATAATCAAGTAAAGTATCATTTGATTCAGTGCTAATTAATGTTACAAGATTTTGAATAGCAATAAGGACATTTAGGTCCTTCGATATCTTAATAAAATCTGACAATATATATTCTTAATCATTTCTAAATGTCTCTTTTATCAATGGCCTCATCAATAAAGGAGGTTGGATTTTTATATTTTGGCTAGTGCTTTCAATGACTTTGGATGACATCTGTCACTGATACCAAATTAAAAAAAAAACTATAACAGTATAAATATAAATCTGGTAAATGCATTTATATGATCAGTGTGGAACCAGCTATTATAAAATAGTAACTAATCATCACTACATGTCTTTTATTTATTTTCTGTGCACTGCCATTACAATAACAAACTAGAAAATGAATAAGGGCATTTTTATTTCATAATTTTTAATTATATAAAAAAATGTTAAGGTTTTTCTAAGGTTGGTATTGTAATCTTGTAAATGGATATGACTTTAAAAGAAAACACTCTCAAACAATAAATGAGTGAGAAGACAACTTGAAACTGTCACTGTTGAGGCTGATCTAAGTTTGGGGCTGACCCAACTGTAGAGGGGAGGGAGACAGATAATGACAGCACAGACGTGTAGTTGGCATTTTCCCTCGGTTCTTCCTCAAATGATGGCAGTGAAGAATCACAGGTCATTAAGATTTAATAGTTTTAATAAAGTGTATTTTAGAAAGACAAAGAATGCCCCAAGGAAGCACATGGAAAAAGACAAAGTATGCCCCACGGAGGCACCTGGTTCCAACGCTAAGAGCTGCAACTGAGTGCTGAATAACAAACACAAAAACAAGAGGGTGAAAAGAAGGCCCCAAAAGGCAAAAAGGATCCAAAAGTAGGAATGTATACCTTATATTTGGGCCATAATGGGGGATTCCAAAGGTGTTCGTAGGTGATTGGCAAGTGAGGACATTTTGATTGACACTTGCCCACTATATAACTTTGCATAGTGTGCAGGTGCTTACCCAGAATTCTACTACCATTGGGGTGTTCTTTGGGCAGTATCTAGGCTGGGCTCCTATTCCTTTGTTTCCCCTATACCTCGTGTCTGATCAGCTACCTAACAAAACCATGACAAAGGAACCATGATAAAAATTATTTCAGTGCTTTTAATGTAAAATTTGGACCTCTGATTCCAGAAAAAGGTCCAAATTGATAAAGCTGATTACAAGGGTCAGAAAACATGGGTCACTCGATGATACTATATATTACTTAAAGCAATATTTGATATAATGCAATCCTCATGAAGGCATCAATCAGTTATTGCTTTGTTCACTACTATGCCTAGCACTGAATAGCTTTTGTATTATTTATTAAATCAAAATATGAATGAACACATAAATACATACAATGCAATAATTTTGTCATAACACTACTGCAGTTTATGCTAAGTAAGATGTTCCTATGAAAAAAAAAGGCAACAGAGAACCCAAGAAATTAATTCCAGTTGAAGCTATTAATTAATGTTCTTTTATACACATTTATATCAATATCTCCAAATCTGAAGTTATGTCTCATATTTTATGAATTTCTAGGGGAAATGATACTGACTTGTTTGTTGCTCGAATTAATTTTACCCTTAAAATAGAATAAAATTGGTAACTAACATCTTTTCTTGAAATGGATTGGGTAGAATATGTTGTTGACAAAAGATATACTTGATTAGACTGTCTACTTATCTGATAGTGTTGGCAATTCCTATCAGCCCATATAGTTGAAATAGTCAATTATGAAACTGAGGAAGACAAAATGAAGGCTAATATTTCAGAGTTCTATTGCAATGTGAAATAAATGAATAGTTATCCTGGTGTTTGAATTCTGTTTGAAATGTTACATGTGGCATTTTCCAACAAAAGATGCAATTAACGTCATGGCTGGCACTGTCATATTGCATCGGAAACACTTCACTGGATGTCTGTCAAAATTAGAGCAGCTGTCACAATTTAACTAAAAAAAAAAAAAAGCTATTTTAAAGAATTTCCTGTATACTAATGTTAAGTCAAACCAGTAATTATTCAGATAACAGCCAGAAATGCTGACTAGAAAATTAATATATTTTCACATACCCCCCCCAAAATAGTTTGCTTTACCCTTCCTAGAGATTTTTTTTTTTTAAAGATGTGACTTTGAAAAAGGAGCAACTCACAAAGTTGGTAACACTATTATGATATTAACTTGCCATTGTATGGAACAGAAGGCATTTTTTTTCTTCCCCACTAAAGGCCACCTCAGATGCCTTTTATAAAAAATGTTGCATTTTATTCCTTATAACTTTTCTATTCTTAGGACAATATGTTACCCCTTTCAGTACCAAGATTATTGGGTTTCTACAAAGACATTTATTTCAGTGATTGAGAAGAGGAAGCATGGATAACTCTCAAAGCAAGCAAGTGACCTTGCAAATAAAGACAAACCTCAGGCATCAGAGATTGTACATATTATATATTTGTGAAATACAAGTACATGTTTTCTTTTTCTTTCACTATTCTTCAAATAAACATGAAATTTAGGAGCAAATAAATTTATAGCTCTCCTTAAAGCTCTCAATTGGAATAACAATTCCTTGCATGTGGTTGGCATTTTATAGGTCTCTGTCGGTAAGACAGTTTAAAGATAAATTGTAAATAGACCTGGACCAGAACTTTTGATGTGACCTTCAGACGGTCATTTTATCTTCCTAATTTATATTCCTTTGCTTTAGAAATCCTTTTCCCACTCCACTCTTCTTTAATTTAAGCTCTAGAAAACAAAACATCATATAGATAATAATACACTAGTCCCAAGAGATATTATGAAAATTGACCATAAGGTGAAATAAGTATGGGAACCATATTTATTTTATCCCCTTTCTAGAGACTTACACAGTTTTCATTTGAATATCTGTCAAAGATTCATTTATTTTTTAATTTGATGAGAGCAGGACCATGAACTATACTTTATAGATAGAAATAAATCACCTTGGTATTTGTAAGAATAGCTCTCCTTGGGAAAATGGCTTGAGCGTGAGTAGCCCAATTATCTAGGAAAGGAGTTCAGAAGACTTTTGTGTTTTCAGAATTTAAAAGTTAATTTACCAACTGCTTGAGTAAACTCAAAGACTGTGTTGAATGAGCAGGGAAGACAGTGTTTCTGGGAATGTTAGGCAGCAGATGCCTTAACTGGGGCTGATTTAGCACTCTCAGGCTCAGCTTTTACCAAAATGTATGATTTTGTATATTAACTGAAAGAGCTTAAGGCTGAGAATTCAACTTCATGATCCCAAGTGTAAAGCTCCATTAACCAGGTTGGGAGGCCACCCTCTCTTAATGACCATCACAGACTCAGCAATGATCTGAACCTACCAAGAGTCACTATAGCAGGACGCAGGCTTTATTTATCAGGCCAGTTTCCAAATGTCACTTTGGCTGGCAGTAAAATAAAATGACAGTAATAAACCAATCATATGTCGATTGGCTTCAAAAAGCCTAGATAACCCCGTTTGACCTTCATAAATGATTCTGGTTCTTTTACAATATAAAAAATATATACATATATATATACAAGTTTAAAGAGGAGCGTTAATAATACAAGTGAGAATTTAGGTAACTTATTGGAAAAATAAGAGAATTGTCACCAATTTTGTATCCTGTGCTTTTATCTGGATATAAAGGCATATGCTGGTATGGAGAATATGGGAAGAATTTAACCAAAAAAAGAAAAAAAATTATTTCAGAATGAGAAACTATACTCTGTGTTTTATTTGGAATTCTCATTCATTAAAAAAAGGGGGGGGAAGGCTATAGAATTCAACAGAGGAAACTTTTCAACAAATGATGATAGAATGATTAAATCTCCATAATCCAAAAAAAAAAAAAGAAGAACCTCAGTTTAGGACTCCCAAATTGTATAAACATAACTCAAAATGGATCACAGACCTAAATGTAAAATGTAAAACTATACAACTTTAAGGAAAAAAAAAAAAACTTTGGGGTTTAGGGTTAGGCAAAGATCTCTTAGTCCTGATACTAAAAGCATGATCCATAAAAAAAAAATTTTTGATAAATTAGACATTGATATTATCAACTTTTGCTTTGTTAAAGGCCATGCTAAGAGGATGAAAACACATGCTAGAGACTGGCAGAACATATTTACAAATTACATATTCAACAAACATAAGGATATAGAATATATAACTCCCCAAACTCAACAATGAAAAAAAAATCCAATTAGAAAATGAGAAAAATCACTGGTAAATATGAAAAGGCAGAGCTTTCCTGAAAAACAGTTTGACAGTTTCTTTAAAAACTAAACATGCAATTCATATCACTCCTGGGCATTTATTTCAGAGGAAATAAAAATTACATTCCCACACGTGTGCACATGCATACACAAGTACATAAATATTTAGAGAAACTTATCTGTAATAGTCAATAACTAGAATTAGCCCAGATGTCCTTCGACAGGTGAATGATGAAACAAACTATGGTATATCCATATCTGAGAATACTATTCAGCAATATAAAAGAACTGTTAATATACACAATTTGAATAACTCAGAAAATTATGAAGTGAAAAAAAAAAGCCAATCTCCAAATGTTTCATGTACATATTATAGACTGAATATTTCTCCAAAATCCATATATTGAAGCCCTAACCCCCAATGGGATAGTGTTTTCATACAGTGAGAAACAGTAAAGGAATATAAGGTCATAAGAATAGGGAACTTATAATGAGAATAGTGCCCTTATAGGAAGAAATACCAAAGAGCTTGCTTTCACTCTCTCTCCACAATTTGAGAATACATTCAGAAGATGGTCTCTATCAGGAAGGGAGCCCTCACAAGGACGCAAATTGACCAACACCTTGATCTTGGACTTCTCAGCCTCTAGAATGGTAAGAAAATATATTTCTGTTGTTTAAGCCAACCAATTCATTGTATTTTGTTATGGGAAAATGAGCAGACCAAATTGCTGTATGATTCCATTTATATAACATTCTTGAAATGACAAAATTATGGAAATGAATTAATTAGTGGTTTCCAGGGGTTAAGAATTGGTTTGGGGCAAGAGAAAAGTGGGTGTGTCTAAAATGACAATATGAGGGATTGTAAGAAAATGTTTTCTATCTTCACTCTCAATGTCAATATACTAGTTATTATAGTTTTGCAAAATGTTACTGGAGTAAACAGAGAAAGAGTACGCAGGATCCGTCTATATTATGTCTTACTTGTACATGTCAATTGACAATACCTCAAAATAAAAGAATGGGGGGGGGGGGAAGAGGGAGGGGAGTAAGAGGGGGAGAGAGAGAATAACAGGTTGTAGTATTTCCAGCAAGAATCAGAAGATGTAGATGAATCAAGACAAAATTTTCTGTTTCATGCAGTAATGACAGGAGACAGACTTCTCCTTTTCATATTGACCGAATAGAGTAGGGTTTGAAAAGGATTTGGTTTGGAAAAAATTTCCTCAAGCAAAGAATATTCTTTATTTTCAAAATGGATTGCTTTTTAGAATAATCCATCAAAACATCTAAAATAGAGATCTGCCCTCACCAATTGCCAAGAATTTTATTATTATTGTGGTTTTCTCTTTGCTTACACATTATGTATAACATTTTCTTCATGATTTTTGTTAGTCAAAGTAGCAATGAGAAAGAAGATCCTATGTCATAGACAATTTTTTTTTGTCATAGATAAAAACTTGCAAAATAGTATTGGGTATTATGAAAAATGAAAAAAAAACTTGATTCTATACTTCAGAATTGAAATGAATGGAAAACTTTCTCCTACAAAATAAATAGTCAGATTGAAAATTATATGGTTTATTTTGCAGGTGTTATCACTTGTCAAAAGGTAGAAAGAGGAAAAAGCAGCTGAACTCTTCACCGTTCTGTTTACTATTTTATCCTTTTACCAAGTAAATTTCCATTAAATCTGGGTGTTATGGGCTGATTTCACAGCAGGAACATCCAGAAACAGACCTTAAAAAGGAAAGAATTGTCTTTTTAAAGTGTAAAGGAATCCATGCATTTATTGATTTTCTTGTCTTTCCCTTCAAATTCTTTGAAATATGATCAAAAAAATGTCTCCATTTTATATACCACAATTTTCTTTTAATAGCTTTTTCTCTACAAGAAAGTCAGAGCTCTGCCTTCCTAACTAAAGAGGAAAATGCTGTCTCAGAGGAAATGTAACCACCAAGTTAAAGCCAACCCTAAACCACCACTAAACGTGAACATTTGAAAGGTCAGAGGAAGGCTGTCTGGTGGCTCAACTCTCTCTGCCTTCGCTATCCTGCTGAGTACAGATCTAGATGGCATGGTTTATGATTTTACTCATCTCCTAGGCATTGCCCACTTACTCACATTTCCTTTTATATTCTATTTTGCTTCTCTTTTTTTTCACTTTCCATTCTTGATATATCCACAGTATTACCTCTCAGTCGCAGCAGCCAGATGAAACAACCTTCTGAGAATTCATGGAATGTTTAGGTTCTTAAAATATATGTGTCTTAACTAGTTTCTGATATTTGAATCCCACCGAAAATTCTTGCCAGAAGATGTCAACTAATGTAATGTGGAGAGACTTCCAAGTATGGGAAATTTGCTCTCTCACAAAAGCTTCTTTGAAATTATTTTTAGACAGCTCTGACAGGTAGAAAAAGTTTTTTTAATGTAGGTGAAAATATGTGCCTAACGCTTCTAATTATAGTCTTTGGGGGTTATTCTAGATAAGTTAGAACCTCTCTTATTTGTCAGCCTGCATAATACCTGTAGACAGTAAAGATATCCACCCTGATTTTTTTCTTTATTATGTCTACCCTAAGTCTTCTTGTCTCACTTCATTCTAAAATGGCTTTAAAGTTATTTTAAGTCCTTTTTCACCCGATTTTTACCTATTAGGTAAGCAAATTTTGTACTTTTTTTAAAAAATCTTATCCTTTGGTAAATATAGTATGATGGTTACAGATTCAAATCTTGGCCATTCACTTACTCCATGGCCTTTGCAAGTAGCTTACCCTCTCTCTCACTGCCTCAGTTTCTTCACTTGTGAAATACTGATGATGAAAGTACATATCTCAAGTTTTTGTATGGATTAAATAAGTTCACACATGCAAAAATTTAAGCAGTGCCTATCAAAAAATGCTTATTAAATGCTAGCTACCATTATTATTATCCCTAATAATTTCTTAGAAGACATAGGTGAGACTGTGTGATTGCCACACTCATTCTTTGCTAATCTTTAACATAGTCTCAGCTATGACTTTTTGATACTTATAGAACATATAATCCATAAAATCTATAAGAATTTATCCAAATGGATGAAGGGTAAACATAAAGATTTAATTAAAAAGTTTATCTTAAAGTAGATGAATTAAGTTTGGACAGAGCAATGTCAGGATCTTTTTAAAGGTGTGTGTCCCTGTGTCCTAGTCAACCCAGTTGAAGAAGAAAAGACAAATAGAAAAAAATAATTTTGAAAAGGCCCATTGAGACCAATGCAATTATGGAACACTTTGGACTCTGTTACCATGCAAGTTCCAGGTAAAGCATGGTCTATTGTCACTCTAGGTGCTTAGACACAACTAGAAGCAGGGGAAATAGAATATCAGACTAGTAGTAATAGTACAATACACTGCCTCTAGAGTTTTCATTTTTTTAACTAGGAAACAACTTTTTAAGTTAGTATAATTTGGATTGTCTGGTACTTATAAATGACAAAGGATGAGAGGCCATGTAGCAGTGTTAACAAAAAGCATGGGTTTGACACCAAATGGATTTGAATGAAGTCCTAAATCTGCCATTTAAGAGATAATTTAATTAATCTTTCTAATTTCTTCATCTAAAAAAAAAATGGAGAATCTGGAAGGATCATCATTGGTTCCAAATAGAAGACATAGAGTAACATTATTTTTCAAAGGAGATGAAAATATCTGAGTTATCAGAGGCGGAAAAATATATAGAAAATTATCTTTTTTGGGTCATATTTACCTTGGCAATAAGCTTATATATAATCGTGGCATTCTTTCGAATTGGAACTATAGAAATGACTTTGTAGTGGGCCTATTTTGCTGTCTGTCCTTAAGTCCCCTGAAATTACACATTTTGGTCCTTGGTAAAAGCTGCTTTTATTGAAGCAGGTCTCTTCCCTCTGGTCTATAGTGCATCTTTCTTTTAAAATATATGCTCAGTTTGTATGCTCAATATATGTATATATATATTCTCATCTGCAGTTCCATCTATTCAGAAAATATGTGATAATGACAAATGTGGTGTTATTGCAGGTTCTATGCAATGTGACTCAAAAACAGCATAGACCCTATCTTTTTGACAATTTTGCCTAGGGGAAACTTAAACTCATTAATTCCTTTCTGGTTCAATGGTAGAGGAAAATCTTCCCAGAGCTTGGCAGTTGCAACAATAGTGTAAAGTACTAAATCCCCATCTGAATACAGGTCCTTACTCTTCCACCATTACCTAACCTTAACTTCTTAAAAGGTTTTCAGTTGAATTACAGAGTAAGCAGTGCTCTGCACAGAGAATTGTACTTAGCAGCAAGGAGAGGTGAGAAGAGTTCCATCACAACCAGATCTCTACCTTCTGCAATAGAGAGAGATATATTCATGACTAACTTTAAAATGCAAAACAGAACAGGGAGTTTTGCATCATCACTCCCAGTTCCTATAGGGGTTCTTAACCGCCTTTCCCTGCACTGCAGAATACCCTAAGGAGGAGGAGAGAAGCCCCAGTGGTGAGATCATCATCCCACAAATCACTGTTATTTACAGATGAGGTAAACCTGTCCTTCACCACCACCCCACTAGCTATTTCTCCCAGCTTCACTTCCTCAGACACAGTATTATTAGGAATGACATCTTGGCACAGAAAATGCCACTTCTCTAATACTATAATGACATTTCTGGAAGTACTGTCTAAGAAAATGCTCTATGAAATTGTGTGTTTTTTTGTTGTTGTTGTTGGGTCTTTGCGGTTTTTTTTTTTTTGGGGGGGGGGGCCAAGTTAGTGACTACAGAATATGAGATAGACTCAAAAAAATTACGTTTTATTACGTGAAAAGAAATTGTCATCACTGAGAACTCGAAACTGAAGATGGTAACACTTTCTATTTACTTGTCAGGAAACTAGAATAATATGGGAAAGAAGCCACACTATTTCATTTTATTCTCTGCTCTGTAAAAGAAAAGAATTCTGGCTATAAACAAGCTCCAATTATGCAGTATTTAAGGAACACAAAATACAACCATATATAACATAGATACATAAATATTAGGATCATATCATAACATCATAATTTTTAAAAGGCCAATTTATATCCATATCTATGTGTGATAATATGCATATTATTATTTACCTAAATTTAGCAGTCATCAGTAAATAAATTTATTAAGCACTTGGCTACAAATTTTAGGACATTTTCTTACTTAAACTTAAGTAAGCAAACCTAGCCTCTGCATTTTGGAAACTGATACTTTTAAGTACAACTTATATGAAAGGATTAATGTTAGTTAGTGTTATCTGTAAACACACACACACACACACACATAACTTATGGAATATGCTAGAATATACTCTTCCTTCATCTCCCTGATACTTCATGATCCTTCTGCAATAACACTGGATTTAACGACTTAGCTTTAATGTGATTAATGTTAAATTTTAAAATCTAATGAAATTTTATCAGTTTAAATAAATCATAATTCTTAACTATTAATGAGGATTCAAAAGTTAAATAAATCATAAAATATGAATATTAATGATGATTGAAAATGTTGAAAATGCATAATCTATTGAATTCCTTAATACAACGACTATACTTTCTCATAAAACAATACCAAAATCCATGACCTACATGACACTCTGCACCTCAGCCATGCTCCACTTTCCTCAACATCAACAATAACTAGCAGTATCCACATGGATTTTACATATTTTATTTTGAGTGGAGAATTACAAAGAAACAGTAGAATTTCTTTTTAACTACATTCTCAGAACCTTATACATATCAAATAAAACCTCTTTATACACATTTTTCTGTGATAGCAACAATGAGAGTTGAACTTACTTGCATGAGAAGAAATGAGAGTGAGGCACTGACTTAAGAAGTATATTATGAAAATATTATTATATGAGAAAAAATGAACTTTACATATTGAGACAAATGATAATTTTTCTTAATGCAAAAGGAATAAAACTATTCTTGTTGAACTTATAAAAATTTAAATCTCCCATATCTTTGACCATTCCTACACTTCACAGAATTGATATATCTACCATATTTTAATTACCCCGAGAATACTCACTGGTAGCACTTGAAACTGCAGTGTTTACCCTGAGATAACACATGGATTACAGTCCCAACCTTTCCCCCAAAGTTTGCCATGAGATCTAGCTTTTATTATTATTTTCGCATCACTCTATTATATTGATAGTCTTTGAAAACAAATGACATCATACTATTTGTAGCATTGCTTTTAAAAGCAGTTTGATAGTTGAAAATGTCAAACCCTAGACTATGTAGCATTCCTTCACGTGATGGTAAATGAACACTGGCAGTGGGTTGCACTTTTTTCTTCTCTAAATGGGAAAAGGGTTAACAAATTTCCCATAATGAATACCAATTTTTTTATTCATTTTATATTATTTTAGTTTTTCTTCTTATTAGCAATGCTGTAATCAACATAACCGAACACAGATCTTGGCACACAGGTGTTAGCTTCTAAACACTGAATCTCTGGAAATGGAATTGCTGAATCAATGAGGTTTTCACATTAAAATAGCTTGATAAATATAAACCAAGCTTAAAATTTCACAGATTTACATTGCCATAAACAGTATAGGAGAACTTGTCTTTTTTAATTGACTAAAAACTGTTTATCAAAAGTTTTCTCTTTTTTTGCCAGGCCAGTTAATACTAAAAATAATTATTTCATTATTATACATCTAAGTAGCTTCTTATATGCTTAGCCATTTTTGTATTTATTTTTCTGTGAATTGTCTTATGTTCTTTCTCCAACCTGTTTTATATTTTATTTTTAATTAAAACCATTGAGAAGTGAAAAATATAACAATGCTGCTCCCAGTTAAAAAAAAATGATGATGACATCTCTCAATACGTTATTTTTAAGAAATAAAAACAGAAATGATGTGGTTGAAGCTCTTTACCTTCTCCTTCAATGTCTGTCCCCTTCGTTTTCTCCCTTCTCAGACATAAATGCACTGACACACATTTGAGTGTATATTTCCTATATATATTTCTACTTATATACTGTATAGTGTTTTATTTTTAATTTACATGAATATTGTCATTCTGTAATTACGTCCTACAACTTGCTGTTTTATTCGATATTATAAACTATCAATGTTGAAAGTGTAGATTTAGTTCATGTATTTTAACTGTTATATATTTTGTCATATAAGTAAATTTCATTTTATTCATCTTTTTTTATGAAATAACATTCTCTTTGTCTCTTAAAAAATAAACATTTTAATACATATTTGCTTAAAAAGTATGTGAGAGATTCTCTAAGGCACTTCTTCTCAAATGTTAATGTTAATAGAAGTCACAAGGGGATCTTACTAAACTCTAGGTTCTGATTCAAGTTCAGGGGTTGACCTTAAAGGCTGCATTTCTAACAAAGGTGGTGGTGATGGTGATGGTGGTCCAAGCACCTCACTTTCAATGTCAAAAGTAGCATACAACTAGAAAAAGGATTGATTCCCAGTTACAGCATATGCACATTTTCAGGTTTGAGAATTAAAGATAAGGAATATAAAATACCTGGCACATTTGTAGGTACTTTAAACATATAGTTTCATTACTTTTTAATTCACTATGTTCCTTTTTATAATTATAATATCAATGTTGTGAGGTTTTAACATAAAAACTACTGCAACAATGTAATTCTTGTCATTTATTAAAATTATATTTTTCAGTGACCAGCACAATTTATAGATCTATGACTGTTAAAAGCATAGAATTTCACATAATAAAACTTGCCTTCCTGGGAACATTTTGCTCCCAGGGAACAATTTGTTATTTTCTTAATAAAACCAAGGTTGTGTGTGTGCACGTGACACTTAACATGACTTATTTTTCCTCTGTAAAAAAGACTTTGGAGAAAAATTTTTAAAATTTACTTTTTGTCATTTCAAATAGAACTTACCTAATTAGCTGAATTATACAGATATATCTCACTTCCTGCATTTGGAATTATTTTCTCCCTATTCCACTAATCACCAGTAATTTGAACTTTTTTCCAAAGGTGGTATTTTCTATTTTTTCAACCCCCATTAGGCAACATCTCACAAAGAAATCTTTGATACAGTTTTTGTAATTAATAATTTGATAAATGGAACAGTCTGACAGGTGCACACATGCAAATACACACGCTCATACTCTTTGTGATTTTTGTATGAAATTATTCACTCTGTGCTAAAAATATATGTGCATTATTCTAATAAGCAATATAGAAAAATTAAAGCAAAAGATTATTTTTGTTGTTCTGCATTGTTTTGTGGTTGGTTTTTTTGTTGCTTTTTTTTTTACAGAGACTGTTAAAAGACTGTATAAGAAGTTTTAACATTTTTCATCCACTTGGATCATCATTCCTCCTCAAAATATTACTGAGTGTTCTGCAGAAACTGCTTGGGTCCTCATTAGTAAACCATACTACTGACATACTGTCTGATAATATTTTGTGACTTTTTAGAATTAAAATACTTCAGAAACTTATCTGACTAGTTCTACTGCAAAGCCATTCTACAGTATTTCCTCTCTAATATTGCCTCTGCCAACTCCTTTTTCTTAAAAGCATCATGTATCAGAATAACAAATAACCTGCTAATATATCTTATTGTTTTATATCTTAATACAGTAGTTAAATTATTTTAATTTTGGATAGATAATTATTTTAATTTTGGATAGATAAGATAAAATTTGAAAGATTTTAAAAGTGTACACATTAAAATAAATAATATAATTGGTCTTTCTCCTCCCCTAGTCCCCAAGGCAACCTTTCCTTTTCCTGGAAGCAACTACTGTTATGCATTTCCTGCTTCTCCATCCAGAGATATTCTATTTATTTATAAATGTGTGTATGCATATATGGATGCTTTCACACATACATGCCTATTTATTTATTTATTTCTGTATATTGATTAAATATACTATGCCATATAATACCCAAGAATTAGTGGCTTAAAATAATCTTTTTTTTTTTTTTTTTTTTTTTTACTCATGATAATGTAGTTCAGCAATTTGGGCTGGGCTGGCATCACCTGGGGGTTTTCTCTGCTGATGTTTTTGGAGGTCACTCACATGGCTGCAATCATCAGGAACTTAAAAGTAGAAGAAAGGTCAGATATGACCTCAGTTCAATTTCTGACAGTTGGTGCTGGCAGCCCAGCTGGGCCTTTGTTTCTACATGGTCTCATCCCAGGAGAGCCAAGCCTGGCTGCTTCATATGATGGTTCCAGGACAGCAAGAAGGCAAGAGCAGAAGATACAAAGCCTTCTGAACATGAGACTTGGAACTCTTACAAAGTCAATTCAGTTATATTCTGTTGGGCTAAGCTAGTCACAAAGGCAGCTCAAATTGAGGAGTGGGTAATAGACCCACCTTTTCATGGGAGAAGCTGCAAAATTCTATAGATACGGTTTCATAAATGTATGTGTATTTAAGCATAAATAAACACATATTAACGCAAATTGTAAAATGTCATACAACTGTTGCACACCTTGCTGTTTTTACATAACGGTAATACTTGGTAATACTTGGTACTCTTCAGTCATCTATTAGTGGTCATTTACATTGTTTCCAGTCTTTACTATTATCAGCAATGCACCAATTAGTCTTTTATGTTTATTGTTCATCCACATGTGTGAGCTTATCTGTAGAATAAATACCTAGCATTGATTTAATAACTGTGTGCATTTTAAATTTTGGCGTATGTTTATAAATTGCTTTCTGTTATGGGTTGAATTGTATTACACACACCCCTTCAAATTCAGTACCCACAGTACTTCAAGATGTGACCTTACTTGGTAATATGGTCACTACAGATGCAATTAGTCGAGATGAGCTCCTAATCCAATATGATTAGGACTCTCATAAAAGGGGGAACACAATGTAAAGACTGGACTTATGCTGCCACGATTGACTGGCAGTGCCTAGGAATTACCAGAAGCAGGGGGAAAGGCCTGCAACGGGCCCTTGTCTGACAACTTCAGATAGGACGTGGCCTTGCTAATACCTTGATGGTGTACTTCTGGCCTCCAGAATTGTGAGACATTAATTTCTGTTGTTCAGAGCCACCAGGTTTTTACTACTTCATTACAGCACTTGTAGAAAACTAATGTGTTCTTCACGGGCGTAGCATAGATTTGTACGTTCACCAGCAACATGCCAGAGTGCGCCCCTTTCTCCATTTGCTTCAGATTTTTATTTCTGCCAATTTGATAGGTAAAATAATCATGATTTTCTACAGTATTTTCCCTATTCTTTTAAGTTTGAGTGCCTTTTTCATATATTTAATAGCCATTTGTAGACTTGTTTCAGGATGTTAGCAATTTGGCATAATCTAGGCCTTAGAAATGAAATTTCAACATTATGTTTCTTCTAAACATTGTATTTCTTAGTGATCTAGTGGCTTTGAAGAATGTTTTAAAAAGTGTTTAAGTATATGAAACCAGTCTTATTTTTCTTTTCAGGCTATAGCCTCACTTGAAAATATTGAAATTTATCTCCTACCTCGACCTACTCATTTCATTATACTCTTGCTCCAGAGCAGTTTTTCATTTCTATAAATATTACCTATGCCTCCTCCAAGAGGTTAGAAATAGTTGGGGTGCGTGTGAGAGAGACAGAGACAGAGAACCCAGAGAAATTTGTAATTGGATGTTGGTGGAGCTACAAGATAATTATAATTGTACAACAACTGCCTGAGCAGGGAGAAAATGCTTTTAAAGAAAGAAACCTGTGTTCTGAAGTCCAATCCCCACTAATTAGCAAAGACGTGGCAGGCGCTACTGAGGTTTGAAGGCAGTGATCTCTGAGGAAATAGCTATACCTTGGAAGGAGATAGCAGCAAAACATCTATAAAACGCAGGGCCTTTGTCCCATTGGAATGAGAATCTAAAAGCATTTCTGTGGCTCAGTGGGCTTTAGTGGTACCCATGCTGGGCACCAATTCATGCTTTATACTTAATGTGAAATAATAATCCCATCTTCTCATGGGCTTGTGTTTAAGACTTTTATGAAACATGGAAAACTGTTCAGTTGAATAAGATTTACAGTCTAATGAAAGAAAATGACCGATTATAGTCCAAGAAGGGAGATTTTTAACCCATTTCCCATTTGCTCTGAGAATACTTGCCAGTGGCACTTGCAGCTGCAGCGTTCACCCTGAAATAACCACAGATTACAGTCCTAACCTTACCCCCGAAGGTTGCCATGACATATCCCTTTTATTATTATTTTCACATCGCTTTACTATAACACTAGTTTTTGGAAACAGATGACATCATTCTATTTATAGCATTTTTTTGTGTGTAGTGGTATTTCCATTTATAAAATACAGTACTTCTCAATCGCTGAAAATGTCAAATCCTAGAAAACGTAGCATTCTACATGTGATGTTAACATCGTTCTCAAACAGTTGTTACTGAAGCTTCACTTGATGAATCCGAATTATGTATACATTTCTGTTACATTAGAACAAGAGACAAGGCCAAGAACAGTTTTTAACTTTCATATTGAAAACCAGTCAGATTTGCTTCAGCCTCAAAGAGCATATCTATGTAACATTAAGTTAACGCTGGCAGCGAGCTGCACTTTAAAAAAAAAAAAAAAACTGGAAATGAGTAAAAAAAAATAGTATTATCCTACATTTTGGGGCAGAAACTCTGAAGATTCTGTGTAGTGGAAATCACTTAGTGATTTCAAACTATAATGCAGCAAACTTTTTTCGCCTGAAGTAACACTGACCTCCATGGAAAATGCTAAGAAAACCATGCCTATAACTTATTTCACCCTACTATTGCACATTTTTCTCTACATCCTTCATCTCCAACTACTGCATTTAAAAACTCTAACACAACCTGGTGTTTTAGTTTTCATATTCCCAATATAAGAATGCAATATCCAAGAGAGAGTCAGATGAAGAAATAAGGAGAATCAAAGCGCATAAAGTAATTGAAACTGACAACTATTTCCTAAATAATCGAGGACCAAATTTATTGACACCATGCAATTTTAAGCATATGTAATATCTTTTTCTGGGTATCAACCTTTAACATCATGTATGTCACTCCTGCCGCATTGTATTCATCAAGGCAGTCTCAAAGCCCCACGCAGGTTTAAAGGGAGGGAAAAAAGACTCTATTTTGTGGTTTGACAAGGTTCTAGAAAAATGAATATGCAAGACCAGAAATATCACCCATTTTTAAAAATACATTCTCTCTCGTATCTCAAGTTAACAAGGAATTTTACCCTATACCACTTACTGCCCTCTTTACAATCCCACCTCATATAAGTAAAAGTCAACGCAAACCCTGCAGTAAATTGGGCTCTATCACAGTACGTATTTTCTTGAAATCGTACATAGGTGGAATAGATAGATGGAGTTCATGCATCTAATGTGTCAGCCTAATATGTTCTTGTGTTCCAGATTAAATTACTACAGCATTGTCACAAATCCATTTCTTAAAGTACCTTATTTTTGCAAGCACATGTGACTAACTCAACCTGCATTTTTATAAGAAGGTTAGCTAGAGCTCAGAAAGTTTTCGAGGGTCAGTTGAAGAACAGCTGGACAGAACGGCAGATTTCACTCTAGCTGCTAGCTTTTGTTTATGTCTGATTCAGCCAAAATTCAGATTTGTATTTCCTTCTGCTTCCAAAGCATGAATAGTAGGTAGTGGAGAAGATCGATTAAGAAGTTCAAATGAAAAATAAGAAACCTGTTTCAGGACTGCTTTGGGAGGGCTTTGAAGTTCATGGCTTGGGGGGAGTCATGAAACTACAGATTTAAGCTATTTATAATGAAAGGAATGGGTTTCGTTTCACCAGTCAAGTTAAATTCTTTCTTGCCTTTAGAAATAACTTTTCTCCAGAACTAGTGTCATGGTGTAAAAACATTTTTTTTTTTATTTGCTATCATTTGCAGTCTCTCCTGGAGTTAAAAATGAGGAATTTTTAATATATTACAAATCTGTAAAAAGTTATACAATTAATATTATGTCAGGAAGTTAACTCTTTTCAGATAGATAGATAGATAGATAGATAGATAGATAGATAGATAGATAGATAGATAGATAGATATGAATATATATTACATGGTACGAAGAGCATCTACTTCACTTCAAAATAATGTATACAACCCATATGCATAAGAGAATAATAAATAGTTACAAGGTAGATCTCTAGTAGCATAGCAGACAAAGCCCTGGACTTATAAATTAGAGACCAGAATTTGATTCCTGAGTATACTCAGGGGTTGCTCTGTGACCTTCAGCAAATTACTGAATTTAATTAATCTCCTCATCTGCAAAATGAAGACGTTAATTGCCTTATTTCTTGTACTGTTTTATTATGAGAAGAGAATGGCATGTTATATTGAAATTGCTTTGAAAAGTACAAATAATGGTATGACTGCATGGTTATATGGCTAATTCTGTACTTGATATCTTCCTTATCCCAATCTGTCTATATTTGTGCCCCAATAAAGAGCATTACCATTCACTTGGTCACCCAGTCCAGAATCCTAGGTTCATGCTATGCCCTTCCTTTCCTAGGGGCTCTCTATCCTGAAGGCCTGTTTGCAGGCCCTCCCACTGTCCTTGTCTGATGCTGACTAAATCAATTCAAATTTCATATTTCATAAACTCCTTCTGTACAAGTTAATTATGAAGCTTCTCCTCTGAGAAACATTTTATGACATTCCAGTCATATTAGATAAGTGGAAATTTGGGTGAATTTTAAATCATTTCCTGAAATCCCTTTTGTATCATGCTCATTGATGTAAGGGGAGAACTAAGCTGATAACAAAACTGATATGTTAAGTGTGAGAGGCAAAGATAATTAACCTCTTATTGTTAACAGCTTATCACCCTAGTAAAGAAAATCTTAAAAATCAAATTAATATAATTATGTAGTCTATATTCTCCCACTATAGTACAATGAAAGCAACATTAATTTTAGAACATGAACAAAAAGCCAACTACTGATATTTTAAAAGGCTATCCTAAATAAAAATAATTCAAAGGTAAAACCTAGAATATAAAATCACATAGAAATAATTAAAATTTAGAATCTATATTTTCCAGTAGCAATGAACAAAAAAAAACTTAATTATAAGTATGTTCATTCTAACAAATCAATCATAAATTTTAATACCAAAAAATCAAGATAAAATGAAAATAGTTAAGTTATAAACCATTTGTAAAATTAGAAACTGTGAAAAGAAAATAATCGAATGAATTGTTTTAAAAATCATAAGGTATATTAAGTGTAACTGTACTCAAAATCCCTATGAAATCAATGTTATTCATATAAAAATTTAACAGAAAATTAACCTAGGCAAAGTATACCTGAAAAGAGCAAGAACTTACAAAATGATTGTAAATGTTATCCTAAAAATGCCCAGGAACTTTAAAAAGGGAACAGATTATTTTCGTTATTTCATCAACTCCTTCGGAAAAAATAATTAATACAGGCCTATTCTATAGCATAAATATAAGTCAGATTACCTTATTTGATACCTTTATACACAAAAACCTTTTGTCTAGATAAAAAAGGAGCTTCATAGCAAACCCACGCTGACCATTTGAATATCTGACTTTCAATTTTGGGGACGGTCCACATGTGGCCTCACTCTCCTTGCCAACAGTCATGCAAACAACTTCTTCCCTCATTCCCATCTGTCCTGAAGTATGGCTGCCTGTCTGAGTCTTTAGGTGTCTTTGGGCTCCAAAATGTAAATTCAACATCTGCAAATATGATTATTATTTAATCCCCACCATTCCATAATAGTGTCCAAACTTTAAAATATTGAGTTATATAATATAGTTACAAACTTACATTGGTGTTTGTTTTATTTATTCATTCATTCATTTACTTGCTTACTATTTTTAGGCATTATAGAGCCCCATTTTAACATCTTTTATAAAGAATAAAGGGGTGAAGGGTTAAGGAAGTACAAATTAGTAGTTGATAGATGGTTATGGAGATGGGAAGTACAGCATAGGGAATGCAGTTAGCATTAATGTAATGGCTAGGTGTAGAGCCAGAGGAGAGAAAGAGCAATTAGGGGGATCATTTCATAAACTATATAAATGTCTACCCAATGCACTGTATACTTGAAATTAATAATAAAATAAAATTAAAAAAAAAAATAAAGTGTCAGAAAAGACCCCGGGTGGCAGATATCTAACAGCATGTATATGAGAATTAGTTTTGAACTTTTAGAGTCTAACAAGCCAAAAGTCACTCTTCTTTCTTTTTATAAAGCCAAGCATCCCTTAGTAAAAATCCTCATACCAAGATTCCACAGAAGTCTGAAATGCTATTCTTTCAAAATGAACAAATAATTCTCAGATCATTTCAGATTCCCAGATAATTGCCTAACATAAGGTTTGTGTTAGCATCATTGAACATTAAAACAAAATAAGCCAATTTTGACAAAGGTCAACTCAACATATACTTATTAATTAGTGAATGAACTTGAAATAGGACTCTAAGACTATACGTTTTTTGTTGTCCTAACTGACTTATGCAATCCTTTATCAATTAAATGTAGTAAATCAGACATGAGAACATGAGAACTATGCACCCAGGGAAAGTGAGGTAACTATGCGTGAAAACTTGTGAGCTTAATTCCAGTTGAAAACAAGTAGACCTCAGAAGGCCATAGAGAAGTTTACACATGATGAAAGCACCACTTTATAAACTTGGCCTTAAATACTAAATTTTTCTCTTTATAGTACCATATTACCCAGTAAAGAAGGTCAAAGACTTCAGAGGAGCTGAAGGTAAGAATAATGGGGTTAATATTCCAGAGACATGAGGCCATGAATATTTATCAAGCTTTCACATTGATTTTTAAAACAAATAAATAGTGGTAAATTCTCTACAATCCTGAATAGTCACTACTTTATATTATTTTATGAGGGTATTCAAAAAAATTGCTTCCTGGAAACAATTTAGTTATGGTAGCTCATTGGTATAAATTCCTTTGTCGTGAACTTATAAATCAAAACTCAAATCCTAAATATAAACAGGTTCTTACACCAGATTTTCTTTATATATGGTATAATCAAAAGCAATATAATACCATCTCTTGGAAATATCTCAGTAGAAAGCAATAAAGCAGACAGAAACTCAGATAGCTATATATTATTGATAAATTTAAAGTATGTACCAAGCTAAAATTCCAATAGAATGGTAGTCATAATGCACAACATTGATTTTTATCCGCAGAAATTGAGAATTAACTTACATGTACCATGGGATCTCACAAATTCTTGGAAGCTTAAAACGGAATATAAGACCCGAATAACTATGACATGTCTCTCAGAACTTGAACACCTAAATCTTTGTCCTTCAAACTACTTCATTATTACATCACAGGTGTTCCCTTCACCTTATACTAAGATCTCTTTTCTTTGAAATACAGATGCTGATACTAAAGGATTATTTTGTTTGATATGTCCATTGTGATCATAGCCTAAATCTCATCTCTTCTTTCATCTTCAGGCACTACTGGATTATAAACTGAAGAAATTGACATTCTATCTCTGTTAACCTTTAGAAATGCTCAAGGAACTATTCTTTGTTTGTGAAGCCATCTAATTGCTAATCTATAATCCTTTTAATATGCTCTGCTTTTTGGATTGATCTATTGCCAGCTGACCTAACACTGCCCATAGCTATATTAATCCTATTATTCACATCCTATTACAGAGTATCAGTAAAACTATTTAATGAATCCTGAAAAGCCTGCTTGCCAGACACCAATATTAAGGATGATTACACATGTATTCACTCTCTTATTCTTAATTATAAGCTTCTGGTTTATTAATTGTATTCAGTGGGGTTCAGAGCTTTTCTTCTCCACAGCTATCTGGAGCAGACACTAGGTTTTGGGAAATATCAGTTTTTTCTAAATGTCATTACCATACATATTGTTTTGATCTTTCTTAATGGTAAATAAATTCACAGGGTAAAATGTTGTAATATATTTAGAGATTAAATTCTGTTATAAGGTAAATAAAGTGTATGGTGTGTAGAATTAAGTAGGATTTATCAAGAGTAGATAAAATATTCTAGAGAAAGGTCTGCATTTTGAGCTCCTGATATATTCACAGTACCATTAATCCCCTAATAGGATGGATAAATCTGTCTTAAATGATAAGACTACTTGTTAAGGGAAGTACATTCTCTATTGAATTAATCATCCCATATGAAAGCGGAAAGTATCACCGGCCTGGAAAACTATGATACCTTATCATCAATTTTAGTTTGACGAGTAGCTAAAGAGAATCATTTTCGAAAAAAGAACAGTGAAATATATTCGCAATGATACTTCTTTTATTAAAAAAAAAAATCTGAACAAGTTTATTTCTAAAACAAAAACAATATTGTTGATGTTATTGTATTTCATGAAAGGACAAATAGTTGTAATTTTACGGTAATTAAAGGTTCTGGGGGCTGAAGCTTGTGGTTGGGTGAGGAATTTGGAAACTGCAGAATGAAATCCAGTGTCTATACAGTAAGAGTTGAGCCAAAACTAAGAAGCTATGAATCTTGGAAGTACTTAGAATCTTGGAAGACAATAAAATACACACATACACAATGTTATTGCAAACTCCTTCTAGAGAATCCATCATGCAGAAAAAGTTCTAGAATGTAAAGCCATCATTACCCTCTAATATATATTGTCTCTTTGCTAAATCATCATGATGTCATGGGTTATATTTAAAGACCAGGGTCTTAAGCAAAACTTTACATTGGTCTCTTTTCTAATCCTTGATTGTTAGAAATACCACCTCTAGTTTCCTGCTAAGTGTATATGAGAAAAGTAGGATGCCAATAAAATATAGGACATTAAGTTAAGTTAAAATGGATATTTTTAAGGATAAGATTGTCTCAAATATTACATGGGGCTGACTTATACAAAACAAAGCGGTCACCGTGTATCTGAAAATCAAACTTAACTTGGTAATTTGTGTTTTTATTTGCTAAATATGGCAATTCCAGAAAGGAGCCTGAAAGATTGAAGAAAAAAATTAAAAGAAACATTTTATACCTCCATTGCAGATATTTCTTTAACTATGGTTCTTTCTGTATTGGTCCGCAACAAAAAAGATTATTCCAGATGTGGCTATGTAGATAATAATATTAAAATTATCCATCTCAGTGTTTTATCATTTTAGTAGACACTAGCTTTTTCTTTCCCTGACTTTATTTTTTAATTTTCTTTGATGCAGTATTATTTAACTTAGCCTTTTGGAACATGTTTTTAAAGGAAGGCTATATATAAAAGTAAAGTAATATTGAATTAAATGAGACCTTTCTCTGTACAGGTACAATTTTCAGAACAGCAAGAGAGAGAGATTTTACACAGTAAAGTTGAAGCATTTAGAATTGAAACTCAAACCAACTAGAATAAATTTGTACTTCAATTGTGACCTGCATAGCCCCGTAAATGCATTTTAAACAGTAGGTTGCTTTTCTTTTTATAGCGTAGAGCTGCGTGTAATCTTAAAGGAGAACAGCAAATGTTATGCACTGAGCCAGTTATGTAGGAAACATGCCAGGACCACATTTCCCCACCTGCCAGCCCTACTCCTTTCCTGTTGTGTTTATCTTAGGACTGGGGCTAGAGTTTGATCAGCAGTGCAAAGTTAAGGTGAAGTAGGCAAATGAATGTTTGCATATTTCTACTTTCAGACACGTGGTCTATAGTTACTCAAAGTCTCTAACTCTTGTAGAAAGAGAAGTGAGATATAAATTGGATAGAAATACTAAGTTCTATATGAGTCTTTTAAACACAATATAGGAGTTTCACCAGCCCCTCTCTCATGGCACGCTGTTTATTTTATTTTGGCAGTTTTGCCAATCCTAGCTTTTTGGAAGTTCTTAATACAATGAAATAACTTAAGTCCTGATATCCAAATATATGATCTCTTTTTTCTCTCACTCACAGCTACTTTTAGACATTTTTTACTTTCTTCATTAATATATTTCAAATCATTCCCAACACTCCAATAGTAATTATTATTTTTCCACAGAGTATGGCTTTTATAATTTTGTTATAAGCCTTATTATCAACTTTATTATAGATATTATTAAATTCTATAAAGTTCAGAGCATCCTACAATCTACTCAAAAATGTTTAAAATTTAAATAACATTTTTCAAAGCTATTGATGGAGAAAATTTAGAAACAAAGATCAAATATATGCTTGATAATGAAATCAATGTATATACTGCAAGGCGTTTCAAAATACTTTCTAAAAAATAAAATAAAAATAATAATTTAGGTAATTTGCTGAAGAAAAATGAATTATCTCCTTTTAGACCAGTATTCAAAAGAAAATTAACTAGACCAAAAATATCATTATATGGTCAAAATAATATGTATTTAGAATTTCAGGAATAAAATATTTTCCCATTGCTTTTTCATTTTTATTTTTTAAGATTTTTTTTTGACTGATGAAAATTTACTTAAGTTCAAATACACAGATCTTAATTATGGAACTTTCTGAGTTTTGATGTGTGTATACAGTACACAACCACCCAATCAAAATATCATTTCTATCACTGCAGAAAGTTCTTTTGTGCTCTTTTCTAATTAATCCCCAATCACAGATAGATAACCACTATTCTAATTCTATTAAACATAAATAAATCTTTCCTGTTTAAACTTCATGTAAATGGACTCATTCCATTTACATGGCTTCTCTCACTCAACACAAAGTTTCCAATATTTACCCATGTGGTTTTATCATTCATTAGTGAGTAGCATTTCATTATATGATAAAAGAAAAATTGCTTCTCCATTCTCTAGTTGTTGGACATTTGGTGTGTTTGCAGTTTGAGATTACTATAAATAACACTTCTATGGACATATGTATACAAATCTTTTGTGGATATATGTTTTTGTTGCTTTTCAGTATATAATTTGACTCCATAGGATAGGTATATGTTTGAATTTGTAAGAACCAGCCAAATAGTATTTTATCTAGTCCATGGATTGGCAAATATCTTCTTAAAAGGTCACATATCTAACATTTTAGATTTTTTTTAAAGTCATAAATTGCAAATACTCAATTCTTGTATGCAACTTTTATCAAAACAGGTGGCCAGGACATTGGTCACAGCTTGCCAGCTTCTGATCTAGTCCAATAATCTCTGCCTTTTAATTAAAGTGTTTAGTTCATTGGCATTTCATATAATTATAATGTAGTTATGTTATTTTCTTCTTTTAGACAACCTGGGTTTTGTTTGTTTCTTTTGTTTCTTTTGATCCTGCTTTCTTTGGGGTTAGCTGAGTAATTTTTAAATTGCTTTATTAGTTTTTTCTTCATACCTCTTTGTGTTATTTAGAGCTAAGGGTAAATGTATATTTTCAAGTTATCATAGCCATGTAGAACTACTATTATATCATTTCACACAAAATATAAAACTTTGAAGCACTGAAATTTTATTTACACAACCTAAATCCATTCCTTGTGCTGCTGAGTCATATATTTTAATTATACATACATTAAAAACATAAAATGTCATCATTTTCAAATAGTCAGTTGTATTTTAAAGAGAGAAGGAAAAACAAAAAGAAAGCCTCTCATATTTACTCATATATTTACCAATTATAGTGCCCTTATACCTTTCTGTGTCTAAATTTTTATCAGGTGTCATTTCCTTTCAAACATTTTTCAGTACTTCTTACATTGCAGGACTACTGATGAAAAATTTTCTTGGCTTACTCTGAAATATTTTTTATTTTACCTTCAGTTTTAAAGATTATTTTTGCTGAATGTTTGTATTTTTCATCCTTTCTCTTTGCTATTATTCTTGGATCTAAATCTTAATATTTTCAACAAAATTTGGAAATTTTTGACCATTATTTCTTCTAAAAACCTTGTGCCTTATTTCCTCCCTATACCTCCTCTTTCTGGGATTCTATTTACATGTATTTTATATGGTTTTATATTATCTCATAGCTTACTAGAGTACTGTTATTTTTTTTGTTGTTCTTTTATCTTTACATTCTCCAGATTGATTATTTAATCATGACTTCATATTCACTGGCCCATTATTCTATAATCTTAAATTCATTGTTAACCCTATCTATTGAACTTTCTATTTCAAAAATAGTAATTTTAGTTTTAGCATTTCTATTTTATAGTTTTTATTCCTAAAATATGACCTATATGTTTACTCATTATGACTATCATTTAAGTTTTTTATCTGCTTTTAAATTCTTACATGCTAATTCCAACATTCGAGTTATCCTATGATCTGATTCCATTGTCTACTTTTCCCTTGACCTTTGGTCATTCTTTCCCATGTCTTTGCATGAGGCATTAGTTTGTTTCAAGTTATTTATTTATTTTATCTACTAGATTGTAGAAAAAACATTATAGGGGACTTGGGAAATTTATCTTCTAAAGTGTATGGATTTTCCTTCTGGCAATGAGTTTAATTAACGACTCAATTAAAATTCAATCTTGCTTTTATATATTTTTAGAAAGTATCTGTTTTAATTTTGGTCTTATTCTGGAGTAAAACTTTTAGTCCTAAAATTTAGTCACTAAGCATAAACTGTAACCATTCTTGGGTTTCAGTGTAAAACCCACAGTATTTATTACTAAATGCCTCATATACAGAAGTCAAACTGAAGATTCTGCAGTAGGAAGATGGTTAAATTCATGGTCAACTTTTCAGAGTTCAGCTGTTGTTTTCCACGGACTTTTGAAGTCCCCTCTGGATTATGTAAAATTTGAGAATATTGTAGCTGTTTGGGCTCCTCCCTCTGTGACTCTTTTCCTTTCCTAATTTTCTCTCTTAATGGATAGCTTTCTATGCAGCCCTGACCTTTATACTCTGATGCCACAGGCTTTCTTCTTGAGCTCTAATTTCCCCATTCATGCAATACTGGGAATGCTGTCTGGTGGAAAGCTATATAAACAAGTATCTTACTCAGTAAATATTTTCTTACTTCAAGGGTTACATGCCCTCTAGTTTCTGCTTGCTTTAGTTACTTTTCAATGCCTTCAAATTGATATTTTAATATTTTTATCAGAGATTATAATTGTTATCTATAGGAGGGATAGTCTAATAAAAAGCTACTTTTCCATATCTAGAACCAAAACTCCAAATAAACTGTTTCTTTAACAAATTAAATTTAGCATTTAACTCTCTCTGCTGTATCAATCATTATGACAGGCTATAAAGTTGCAGAAATGAATCAGACATGATATGTTATTTGGTGAAGAAAACACAAATTTGCTTTGTAAAATGCAAATTTATAATCAATGAGATATATATAAATAAATACTGATGATAACTCATTTTCAAATAAACATATTATCTCAGGATATTGACTAAAAATTTAATAATATTCTTTAACCACAAGCATTTAGTTTTATAAAATATGGGTAATAGAAACACATAAGATATATAGTCATTATTTAGATTAATCTTACTTTAGCTTTTATACAACATAAATATTTGTGTTGAGTATAACCCAAAGGATAGAATCTAATAAGAAAGCAAACTACCTACTCAATTTTGTTGCATAATACTGAAAATTATATAAACCATAACATTTTAAGGTATTTTAGTAAGATATTTGAAAATTTCTATGACAACATGCCCATTAATTTATATATAGTCACATACATTTATATTCATATATGTTCAATGAGGAATTTTATGTATCTATAAGCCAGAGACTATACTATAATTATTATAAAAGATGACAAGTGTCAATGGAGCACCACATACAATGTTATGCTAACATAAAAGTGTGTTTGATCAGATATGCTTTGGTAAGGTTGCTAATAAGCTGATTACTGAAGCTTTCTCAAAGATAACATTAATGCCAAGTAAGCAATCCTGTGAGCGATCCTTTAGAGTTTGTGATAATGATCTGGAAATAGTTTCCTTGGCTTTCCAATGATGTGTGAAATTCTCCTGTTGTACCACTTAGGAAAAGCTGAGATTAATTTAACCAAATATGGGTTCTTTGCAGTACTGCTAGTAAACAGACACACCTACAGCGTGTCTGATGTCATCTCAGAAGGCAGAAGATAATAGAGCTAAATAATAATTTAGGTCTTACTTTTTAAAATTACTCACAGTGGAAGAAATAACATCAGTATCAACTATAATTTTTGTGTGTGCTGCAGTTAATTTTGGTGTGTGGTCAGTAGGATGACTAAAATTCCTTGGTTTTCTCTGAAGAAACATATCAAGAAAGAAAAGGCATAATGGTTCTAATTTTTGTGACATTTAAAAAGATGTGTGGCACCTAAATTAGTCAATAAAAAGTTATTCAAAAATAAAGGTGAACAGAACTATGTTTAAATTTTAATATTCATATGTATAAAACGATATCATTTGTTTTATGCATACTTTATAGCAAGCATATTTAATCACTTCCTATCATCAAAGCAGCGAACATGATATATTTAAACCTACAACACAGTCCTATTTTTAATTATTAAAGATGCATTAGGCTTAGGGAAATAAAAATGAATAGATATAGATAATAAATAAAAAAATACAAATTTAAAAAGATACACATGCTAGTTGTTTTTCTACTTAAAACACCTATTTATTCATGAGTATGTTTTATTTGATAATGAGCCTGGCCAGAAACACAGAGAGAAAATAAATAGTTTTATTCTGGAAAAAATGTCACACTTTACTATAATACACAGCATTGAGAAAGTAGAATTCTCTCTATATTTATTTATATTGGGTGGATGGAGGAAGAAAAGGATATGTTTAAGCATAATAAAATATTAGCTTAATTTAATGGGTGGGATATTTTTAAATATTGAATAAACATTTTTTCTGACATTTAAATATTGCTTTGAGTTTAACATAAATGACATTTTGTTCCTAACATCTTAACAAATGATCATCCATTGATTAATTCAACAAATATTAGCTGATTTTTTTATTTTTTTCTTTTTTGGTGGTGGGGGCAGCATTGATCACACGACAGTGAACAATACAAACAAACATTTTCCCTTCATAGAATGTGAATCCTAATGTCAGAGGTAGACAATAAGTAAAATAAATAAATAAGTGATAGTATTTTTGATATCAGTAATTCATATGGCAAGATCTAAGATGAAAAAGGAGAGGAGGACATAGGGTCAGTGATGGAGGCTGAGCTTTTATTTAAGGTGGCTGGAGCTGGTGGTATTTAATTAATTACTAGAAGAAGAGCAAGTACAAAAGGTCCTGAAGTGGGTGCATGTCTGCAGTGTTCATGGAATAGCAAGGAAATCACTGTGCCTATAGCAAAATCATTTTGTTGGATCTTACAAGCCATTTTAAGGACATTATCTATTTCTCTAAAACAGAAATATATTGAAGGGTTTTGAACAAAGAAGTGACACGGCCTTATTTTTTGAAGATTCACTATAGCTACGGTGTTGAGAACTGATGTAGAGAAGCAAGGATAGAAGCAGACAAAAAAATTAGGATGACATTAAATAAATTAGCAAAAGATGATGCTCGTGTTGTCCATGCTGGTAGCAATGTTAATTATGATGAGATGCAGTGAAACTTTGGAAATGTTCTAAATGTAGAGTCAATAGGATATATTTACAGGTTAGATTTTAAATGTGAGAGAGAATTTAAGGATGTTTCCAAAGTCTTGAACTCAGTAAAGTGGAAGATGGAGTTGTTAGTTAATAAGACAGGAAAGACTATGGATAAAGCAATTTAAGGGAAAGATCCAAAGTTCAGTTTCAAACATGTAACATTTGAGAAGTCAATAGAAATTTAAGTGAAGATGTCAGGCAATTTAACATAGTTGACTGGAGCTTAGAGAGAGAATAGGTATATTTATATTATATATATAGACATATATATATACACACATACATATATGAATATATAAATATTTATTTTAGATACGTAGGTATATAGAAATATGTAGACACACAAATATAGAATGAGTATGGGAAATATATTGATATCTATGTGTCTATATATTTATTACTAAAATATATAAATTCCTGTATGTGTGTGTGTATATTACTCAACAGCTTAGAGATAGTATTATTAATTACTGAATCTATTACCTCTTCATATTCACTTTTCTTTATCCTGCTTGTAATAGTAGCATATTTGTCCCATGCCAGCTGGTACCAGAAAATGCTTCCCTAATAGAAGGTCCTGAAGTGTTACCAAGGGAAGAGTGACTCTTCTTCCTATGACTACGCTTCTCTCGGCAGGCTTCTTCAGTAAGGCAATCAGGATCATGCAGCACCTCCCTATGGGCAGCTTTCCCTGGAATCCCAGAGGCTGGCTTCTCACAGCACCAGCCCCACAAACAGCTTCCCAGAGAGTTCCATGGTGAAGTTCTCATTCGTTCACCACCCAGTTGTCCAAAGACACACTCTCTTCAATAAAATCTGGTCCTCATCCCCAACTTTTATGAAAAAGTTCTTTTCCATATTTATTTCTCTCTTGAGTATTCTGTCTAGCCCGGGAGATAGTGGCTATTCCTTATATTTGTATTCCTGTATCCTTTAGACTTCTATTTTCCCCTTAGTACGCAATCCTCTGTCATGCATAATAATTATTTATACTAAAATTTCCCTGTTGAAATCACTATGTAGTTCTGTATCCTGATTTTATTTTGACTAACAAAATTATGTTTAAACCCATGAATCTGAAATAAATAGAGGGTTGCTGCGAAGAGGGGTCCAATAATTGAGTTCTGTGCTCTCCAACGTTTAGAGGTTGAACAGAAAACTATGCAATGGAGTCTGAGAAAAACGTGACATAGGAGAAAAACCAAAAGGAGATGAAAATTCAAGTATTTGAAAAGCAAAGGAATGATCAGTTTTGTCAAATGCAATTGATAAGTAAGATCGGAACTGAGAATTAACCATTCCATTACACAGTGTGAGTCACTGTGACCTTGACAGTAATAATTCCCGTGACTGCTTTAATAGAAAGGCAGATATGTAAAGATTTAAGACAGAACAGGAAGAAAAGAATTGAAGGTCACAAATATAGATAAACTATTAGAGGACTTTTTCAATAAAGGGAAGTATTATAACAGAGTATCAGATAAAAGAAAAATCACAATCTGAAGAAGGGTCTTGCAATCGTTATTGTTTATAACATGAGAAACAACAGTATGTTTCATTACTATGAAGAATCATTTCTGGAAAAATTAATGATGCAGGAGAAAGGCAAGAATTATTGCTTCCCCAAATAATTTGAAAAATAAAAAAGTTTAAATCATTTATAATAGCGACCCAACAAGCATTTAGAAATAGAATTCAAGGTTCAAGCCAAAGTCTTGACTGCTACAAGAAAATTTTTGATGAATCAGATATTCTGATGTGAAAGTGATCAATACTAATATATATACATGATTATAAGATCATATATTAAATAACTTTCTACTTAAAACTACCTCATTTTTTAGTTATAAACACAAAATTATTTCAAAATAATTTATGATTTTTATGACTGCTATAGATATTGTCAACATTTAAAAATCATTAACTTTAAAGACATATATCTACATAGATTATGTGCTCATAAATGTAAAATATAAGTATAATTAAGGTGGTTGCATTCATATACATATATATGAGTAATGAGTGATAAAATCATAATACCTACATTGAATATGGCCTGTGTCTCCTTATCTTTAATCACACTATACTTATTACATGTGAATCATCTCAAGGAAAGAGCCACAGACAGTTCAAGTGGTATAAGACTTAAGAAAACTACTTTAATATGTATGCTGCTTTGCTATATTTTCTAACAGTTGATACTATGAGAATAGTTAATTTTTTTTCAGACTAGAGCACTTCTTTCCATTTCACACAAAGCTGTAATTATCAAATATGGGGCTCCAGGAGTTTCCTCACCCCAGTCCAGCTACATGGTACATCCACTTCTCCAAAGAGTATTATTTTGTGTATTCTGAACAAAGGATTGGGGAGTTCTGATTGATCCAACCACAATCACTATTGAGCTCCTACTGAGTTCTTCTGTGTTGCTCAGTACTGATATTTTCAAAACTACCATTGTGTGAGGAAATAGCCAGTAGTACTTAAAATCAACATGAATATTGTTCTATCAAGTCATGTGGATCTTCCAAAAGGATCTCTTTTTCTTTCCTAACAGATACTACCAATTAAAAACCATGGGACACTGACAGAAAATAATAATGACCTTGGTTTTCCCAAGTCAACAGATGTTCTGCACCCACGAGAATATTAAACTTTTGTCTTGCTCTTCCTTTCCAGATGATGTAAAATCTTAGATCCATCTTTTATCTTTGTGAAATATGGTAATGCTTTATTTATTGGCAATCTGACTAATATGATTAATATGCTACAATAAGTACTGCATATACTGACAAAGTTTCTAGGCAAGAGTAGCTGATCATTCATATTTGACTACATTTTTGTTTTGATCAGTCAATTTTTACATTAATTACAGAGTATTTATACTGATTTATATAAGCCGGTATCAATAGTGCTCAAAGCTCTCCTTTGAATTTCTGACATCTTCCTCAGCTGTGAGTGAAATAAAATTATCCATCTGAAAAGTCTGGCTGCTTGGACACCAAAATGTATCTCTCTAAATATTAGTCCCCCTTCAGGTTCGAGGAAGCACTAACTGCATGATTATGTATAATTGTAAATGACCTTTAGTTGTCTGTATTTGATTGTGTTGATACTTATTTTTTAGCCCCCAAATCGTGTATTATACATAATATATTATACCACAAAAAATAATGTTTTGAAGATGTTTACAATGCAGCACCTTGTATCTTCTTAAAAATCATGAAAGGCCTCATATAGAATTCAATAATACAATAACCCATCTACCATGTAATTTTTCAAATTCCTATAAGCTGCTATATCATTTTCATATTCAATTTTTTTATAAAAATAAACCATCTCAGATACATGGATGGCTGCTTAGTGTGAGTTACACTAAAGAGCCTCTGAAATATATTATTATATAACTTTTAGATTAAAAGATGTTTGTAAATGTTTATGACTATCTGATATGGGAATTGATCGATCTAACAAGCTTAAACTGCATTATGTTCCACAAAACAGTTATAACCTTGAGGCAAAGCCATCAAATAGAAATAGCAACATTAATCAAAAAAGGGCTCTCCACAATAATTGGAGCTTTAATAAGAATAAGTGTATTGAAGCAAAACAGTTGGTTAACACTATATACTCTGCCGAATAAATTTACATTTGCTGTAATAGAGAGAATCTTTCTTAAAATGATGGATTCTAATCTCTTCTGGGAGCTAAGTTTTACCATCAAATCAGCCTTGCTTTTGTGCTGAATATTTCAAATCAACAAGTATTTATGTGTTGGATGATGTGCGAAAATTCAAGTTCTTTTTTTTTTTTCTTTAGGTGATAAAAAGATCACACCAATGCAGTTCTTATATTTAACATGGTAAACCAGTCATGTTTTCTGCATTTGTTATCAAATGGCCAAAATTTGTAACTGTTGATTAGCTGCTGTGAAAACATAATTTTTTATTGGAAAGATATGAGGGTAAAATTATTAAATACATATAGATCATATAAAAACATGGCCCATCTATGCTATTGTTTCATTAACAAGTTCAAGGTAGATAGGCATGTTTATCTATATAGAGAATGAGAGAAATTAGCCATTGAACTATAACCCTAAATTCATTTTAAACTAATGCTAGTGGACTTTATAATAGTATTTCAAGGTTTCCAAATGTTCCACAGTAAAAATATAAAAATCTTTCTAGATTTCTAGTGTTCTTTGGATATAACCACTTAAAAAACATATCAAAATGCTTCAGTTCCAAGCCTCACTGCAGTGTCCTTTGATGTCCATTACTTTCCCATTTCTGAGCACTTTTTCCTGTTGTCCCCTCCATAGAGTAATCTTACATCATTTTTCCAATCACCGGATATGCTAGTTCTATTCCTCTTTTTGTATTGCAAGATTTACTATATTGAGAGATATTTTTTAGTTAGCACAGTGAGGCACTGATCTATACATTTAGTATTGAGACTGCCTTTTTTTCTCAATGTGAGCACACACATATATTTTATACATGAGTATATTTGCACGTCATTTTCTGGGATAAAGAACAAACACAGGTTAATGTCCAAGTACATGAAAGAGTAGTAAGAAAAGTCCATCACTGTTTTCTTTTATTAATGACAATACTGTAAAGCATAATTCTCTAATAATCTAAGTATGACTCTATCATTTTAGAGAATTGTCATGTTCTGAAATATTGACCAAAATTAGTCCTTTCTACCAAATGTAAGCCCATTATTATTCACATATTCATATAAATCACAAGCTGATTATTTCTTACTGAGAGGCATTTATGAGAGTAATATAACAAGGAGATCTAAATTAAAACCGAGATTTTTTTCATGACAACAGAAATGCAAATATGATTCTGATTAATATTTTAATAGTTCTTCTCTATTTATAGATATTAACTCTAGTCTAGCTTGGGCTAATATACAGTATTTTTGCATTCCCTTTTCTAGTAAATAGTAAGATTCTTGAGGGTAGGAACAAAGTCTAATTTATATTCTATAACTTTTCCATTAAAAAAAGTTCAATAAAGATGTGATTATATTAATATGATTGTGATGCTGCTTAAATCTCAGACTTTCTCATCAGGTTGAGAGAAATAGGCTAGAAAAATACTTTAACTTTTCGGCACAAGGTCCATCAGGTAACTAATTAATTGTGAATCCACAGTCATTACTTCACTTAGATTAACCACTTACACAATGTCAGAAAATTGAGTTTCAGATGGTGTACACAGAATTCATTGTCCTATCCTACCTGTCTGTATGTGAGAAATTATTAAAATAAAATTTACAATAAAATTTTAAAATAAAACAAGAAATGTTTTTCTTCTATTATAGAGAAATAAATCTGCCCTTTAAAAATCTGACAAAATTTTGATTTTTTAAGCATTTTATCAAATATTTATAGATTAGGTTTGCTATCAGATTTTCATTCTATCAAATATTTCCACAGAAGAAAAGAATATACCAGCATCTTCCTTGAAAATATGTAGATATAACAAATTTTACTACAGCTGACAGAATACAATTAGAATACCTCTTGTCTTGGCAATTCCTAAATAGAAATCTGATAGGAACTCCAAGGGATATTAAGAAAACCTATGCCATGTACCAGCTATCAGAGAAGGTAGCAAGAATAAAAATGTTGCAAAGGAAAAAAATTGTTTCTGACACAGTTACCAAAACAAACAAACAAAAACTTAGAATTTAATTTTGTTATTTAAATATAATAATTCAATGAATGGTAAGTGTTTCTAAGTCAAAAGCAATTAGAAATAATGACAAAGCAAAATAAACTATTTGAGCATGACAAGCAACTTAACTAGGAAGAGAAATCCTCTTCTGTTTGGAAGAATTCTAATTTTCTCATATAAATAGTCACTATCTATGCTGATGAAGAATTCAATTTCAAGCACAAGAGGAATAAAACATCATTCTTAATAATGGATTTCAATCTAGGATGGAAGACAAAAATAAGTGCATGTATTAAAATGTTAATTTTAGTGTTCGCATAATATCATAATACGTTTTTAATGTACTTTGACAAACTGGAAACAACCAACATTAACAAAAAATAACAAATGTGGTTAGTCTATGCATCCAGTTGTTAATTTACAAGCAGTGATTATTGTACTTCTTGTTATGCATTTATAATGAAATAGCAGAAAAATAAATTAATCTAAAAAACAGTAACGAGTGGCAATGTCATTGAATTTATCAACACTCCAGAACCTAAAAGAAACTAATGGAAAGCAACAAAAAAATTCATTTTATATACTGTACTCTATTACTAATACAAAGCAGTTCAACTGAATGCATGGAAGTTTCCAGAGTCCTGGGAAAACATATTCTATTTAAGCTATCAACAGCAAACTCCATCAGCTTAATGAAACTGATGTTCAGGTTCCCACATGGATTGAATGGCACTGATAACTCCATTCACAGAAATGGTCAATGTAAAATATGATTTTCTTAATAGAGAAGAGCGAAATACTGATAATTAAATAAACTTTTAATAATGAAAATGTCATGGATATAGAAGGACTGTGAGTCATTTACACTTGAAGTAAAAGGTGGAAAAATGATGTTTGTTTATAAACTTTTCTTTGCCTGTTTTGGAAGCCTTTTTATAATTTGATGTAACTTGTAAACAGTGTGACTTTACTCTGTCCTTAAATATTACAGAGATTGAATGAATGATGGAGTCATGATCAAATGATGAGTCAGCATGGTGAACCCAATCTTTAAAAGTATATTTCACTGAGTTTCATTTCCAGCTGTGACATGAGTATTATTTAGTAATAACAGTTACTGAAGCACTACATTTTATTTTCATTTGTTTATTTATTCAGCGAACCAATACTACTTGTTTAATAAATGCCAGGCAACACAGGCTCTATGTATTAAAAAAAAATACTATTCAAGTTAATTTCTTCCTTGAAGAGTTCAGTCATTTAAAGCTGGTGTTGAATTGCGGTTATGAGTACTTTGGGGATGAGGAGAGATATGGTCATTGTTTCTTAATAATTTTGGAAATGATGTTTTAAAATATCATTCTCTGAATATTGATATAGCAACACAATTCATCTGTCATTATTATTCATGTATGCTTGTTAGTGCTTAGATGTTTAGACATTTCTTAACTGAATTTATTTTGTAAAGAAGAGACGTGTATTACAATAGGTAAATTCTAAATACCAGCACAATCCTCTTCATGGAAGCACTTTTAATTCATCTGGCCACAAAAATAATGTTTTAAATAAATCTAACAGAGAAACTTCAGATTTCCAGAGCTGTGAGGTATTATGCAATTTTCTACAACTTAAAAGAAGCCCGTTTTGGTTGATTTATGTTATCAGCCTTCTTCTGAAAGAAAAGAGAAATAATCCTGCTCTTCTGTTTACTGTCTACAAGACTTTTAGTTAGTTTCTTAATGTCTCAATTTCCTAAATTAAAGTAGAATCCTCTCTTCACAGAAAATTAGAGAACTAAAGTGAAAACAGCTGACCCACAGATGGTACTGAATATATGGTAGGGTTTTTCCTTCACATTTTTACAATTGGCCCAATTTGTAATGCTTTGAAAACCTTCACATAAGTAGCAAAAGGAAAGACTATCTGCTCTAGCCTGGAGAGGCCCTCTTGGAATTGCTGCATTCTCTACATATAGTCAGTAAATGGAGTGTGACTTAAGGCTCAGTTAGAGGCCATAGGGAGAAGCCACAGGAGTATAATTCTGATGGTTTTAGATGCTACATCCGAAAAAGCTCCATACACTTAATAGATTCCCACCCCTCCCTTACCAGCCATATTTCAGAGAAGGAAAATTTATCAACTCCTTGCCACTTCTTTTCTAGCTTCTCTATCCATATTTTCCCTCAATCCATTTAGGAATAGCTTGTTCTCCTAATGAAAAAGGCCAGTCCTTCAACCTAGACTCCCATTCCCACCTTTTACATTTTTATTTCTCTAGCAAACTTTGCCCAAGACAGTTAAACCATTCTAAAATCATACCGTCTCTCATCTCTCAAACAAAACATTCATTGGCTCTCCCGTGGTCCCATTCCAACTATTGTTCAATATATTTCCATTTCAGATTCACATTCCAACTACCTGAAAAAGCTCCTTGAATATATTGCCTGTTTTCTAAACCTACTCCACTACAGCTTTTTCTTCCTCAGTAGTTTACATAACTGTTTTAAGAAAGATCACCAATAACCTTTATTGTACTAAACTTAATGGCTGTTACACCTAATAGAGGTTTTTCTGTCCTCATTCTTCTCTTTCATTATCCATGAAACATAATTATCTCTTAACTCCTTGAAACACTCTTCTCTGGCTTCCATAACACAAAAATGTCAATCTTTTTACATCTCTGATTTTTCTCACATTTTATATTAAGTAAGATCCATCTCCTTTACCTTATCTTTCAGTGTCAGAATTAGTACAAGGTTCTGCAACTCCTTCTCATCTTCATACCTTCTCCCTAAATAATACAAGTTACAGCATAGACTTAACTACCATACACTTCAATATCACATTTTTGCTAATGACCATTTAACTTACATCTCTATCTCAAATATCCATTCTGACCTACATAATTATATAGTCAATCATCACCTTCTGTTGTGAATTTTCTCCGTCCCATATTCCTTGGTCTTGATAGAATGTCTTCACGTGTTAGTTGGTCCTGTCCTAAGGCATAAATTATTGTTTTCTTTTCCCCTTACCTTCTACACAATCATAGATACATCTTTGTAAATAACACTTTATCACAATCATAAATAACCTGGAATGCATTTCTCTGCTCAAATCTGAACACAGACCTGAGAACACTGTGGTCAGCCTGAACTCTTGGGCCTCAGCAATACCAGAGCCCTGGGATCCTACCTGCTCATACTTGTGGTTCTTCTGGAACTATGTTCATGTACCCTCTTTATAGGAGTCAGCACTTGAGGTGATCATTACCAGGAGAGCATTTAGATTCTTCCTAGTTTAGAGCATGTTTTCTTAATCAGTGGGAGTGAGAAAACACAGTTTTGGGGAAGAACTGGTTCCTGTCTGCTACACACTCTGAAGGTCCTAAACTATCCAGGAACAAAAGCTGAGTTAATCTCATGACTGTTAGATGTATATTTTAACACTGTTCCTTTTTCCTATTTCTACCCAAAGTAGTTGCATAAGAATATAATAGAGACATGAAGATATCAAACTTTCTCAGATAGTAACCTAAACATTTAAAATTAAGTCATGTTTCAAGTGAAAGTTAATTCTAAGTTAGCTTACGCTTTCTATCCCTAGAGTAGTATAAGTGTGCAATTGATTTTAATTCAATATTCATGGTATATTACAGCTGCGAGAGAACATAAGAATTTTTTTAAAGAGAGAAAGCACAGCCTGGACCTAAAGTTACCCTTAGAAATATTGCCAGAGTTGCAAGGACACTCTTGAATACTAAAGAGCATGCACATAAGAAATAACTGTGTAAACATATTTTAAAAGTCATTCAAAAGCAGCTAAGTGCTATGGAGACCTCAAACAGAGCCCTTTCTCTCTGTAATAATCTACTTCGTATAAAAATAACGCCACAGTGTCTCCTGTTACAAATCTTTACCTGAAACATATCTGTTCAGATCTTGACTGTCTTGTCCTCATCATTATACAGTTCCCAGTTCAAATGTCATTTCCTCAGAGATTTTCCTGACCACTAAATTAGTCATAGATCCCCTCCCTCTCACAGCATTAATCGCTACCATAAATTGCCTTGTTTATTCCTTTTTTTTTCTTTCTCCATCATAGAAACACTCTCCACAAGAGTGTATAAGCTTCACCAAGAACCTGGACATTATCTACTTTCATAACTATAGCAATGACAGCCATTCCCTACATATATGTATATATGACAAATAGTTAATGCCTCTGTATGACAGAGAACCGTGTAACTATTTCTTAAGAGTTAGTGTCCTCATCTGGAAAGTGAGTCTAAATCTTACTCTACAAGACTGTTGGCAGTTAAGATGGAAATGGAATGTGTGAAAGCATTTTATACACAGAAAATTTCTTAATATATAAAGTCAAACTGCATATGCACATTGATCCTATAGTTATTTACAAAATTAAACTGAATAGTCCTTATTTTCACTAAATGGTACCTAGAACCAGTAGGTAACTGTCTGGTTAATAATACCTCTGAGTTCTTGGCTCACAAGGTACAGTGTAAGAGCAACGTTATCAATTTGGGGTTTTCTTCTTCCTCTACTTCCCTAAGTCCTGTCCCAGGTCTCAAGTTCTCCTCCATTCCTTTCCATTAATCTGCTAACTTAGCTACTGCTGTTAAGTAATGAACTAGAGTTCATTTTTTTTAAAGGCTCATTTTATAGAAAGGGTTTTGACACTTAAAATGACTGCTTCTGCAATCAGGTCTAATGCTTTTATATCAATTTGCAAATGGGCTAGTACTTTGATGCCAACTCTATTTCATTTTACTTTTTAACCTAAAAATTTAGAGAGAAAATAAGAATGCATATGACAGAGCTTTCCCTTTGATCTTCACACTGACAATTTTTTTTCTCAATAATAAGTTGTTGATGTCATCAAAAAACAAGTATGAAGAACATAAGAAACAAAAAAGAATAAGTTTATAATGGCATATTTTGCTCTTATAAATGAGTTTTAGTCCAAAGATCTCAAGCATGTTTTATAAATGCTGTACGACCCATAAGATTTTAGAGATTGAAAGAATTCAAAGGGATATAGGAAGACAGAAAAATCTTAGGCCATACTTCAGTGGCTTAGCTGGATAAACAAATCACAGTTGAGGAGGAGTTTGTCAGGTATATCATGGATGATCTCTCAGCAGTCTCTCAGAATAGGACACATCCAAACTAGCAAAAATGTCACCTGCATCAAAAGTTTTATTTGACCTCTCTAAACAAAATAAAGTACATTTTCCTCTTTCCTTGGTTTTTAGAACATAAAAATCTCTTACCTTCCTATGAAAATTTCTTAAATATTTCTTTCTCCCACTAAAGTCTGCTCCAAACTTTTCTGGCAGGCAGAACGTTTTTATATTTTTAATTGAATTGTTATTGAATAGCTAGAGTTTTCATTATATACAATTGTTATACATGACTGTCCTTGAACCCCATGGCGATATATAGAGATCATTTTCCCTCTGTGTGTTATGTACCTTAGATTTTTTTTTTAATTTTCTGAGGCTTTGTTTGTAAGTTTTTCCTCTCCTATCTCTGTTGTCACATTATATTTACCTGTAGCAACACGTGTTATTCTTATGTCTAGTTTAACACGCACATGAAAACCACACAGGTGTCCTTTGGATGGCTAGCTATGACTCTTGGGGCTTCTCGATGGCCTTCCTTACTGGCCATTTTTGATGTGGTTTAGATTGTATCATTCAACCTTTCATTATTACTTATTATGTTTAGATTTATTCCAGGTGAGGAAGCTGAGATACAGGAAGAGCTAAGTAACTTGCCTAGGCCTATATAACTACTACTGGCCAAGTAGAGACCAGACTCAGCTTTATCTGACTCCTACCTAGTGTTCTCATCACTATTCAATGGATGAAAGTCATCTTCCTGTCTTACTATTTATCAGCCATTTTACTTAAACATTTTTATAAAGCTATTTATAACCATTTAAAATACTTTATATTAGACTTACAGACTTGCATATGAATAATATGCTTGTCCTAACACTAAGGAATATAATTACCCAATTGTCAAAAGAAGCATACCTACACATACACTCATAAATCCAAAGAGAAATGAATACCAAGAAAGATATCTGTTAAAATACCTCAAAAACATCATTAAATACTTTAAGAATTTACAAATTAGAACCAAATAGTAAAACCTGACACAGAATCTTACTAAAGACTCTGTCATCTGCTAGAAGGCTACTAAATATGAATCCTTTGTTCAATGAATAATTGTGAATTCAGGTACTAGTGTAAGCACTGGTGATACAAAAGAGAAAAAGTGCTGGAGCAATAGTAGCTCTTGGTCCAATTCTTGAATAAGCCAAGGTTTTTCCTACTGCTAAGTCTTCACACATGCTTTCGCTCTCCACTTAGAATGTTCTGCTATACCATTGGCTCGAACCCTAACCACAAAATCCATTTTATCTGGATAGCTCCTGTTTATCTCTCAATTCTCAACATAAATGTCACTTCCTCTTTCAAAGTATGTTTTTTCCCATCATAATTACATTTATTTGTTTAAAATATCTCTTTCTACTGATACGTTAAACCCTAATTTATACCCAGCACCTACCACAGTGCCTGACACAAGTAGCTGCTATGGTTTGATTCTTGTTTCTTTTCTTACTACATGCTGAACCAGCATCTGAAGACTTCTGGTTCCCATTATCCTCAAGATCAATCACAAAGGAGCAAAACAAGGGAAACATCAAATTAAAAAGACTTATGCAAAACCCATGGGTTTATGGGACAGGTTTGTGCTGGTATGACTTTAACTTGGGGCAGGAGGAAGCCAGGACAGTAGTAAGAGTTTAAACTGAAAAGCACCGTGAGAGTTCTAGTATTTCTTATCCCTTCAACTTCCTTGAAAACAAAGAGTACTTGTCTTCTAATAGAGACTCCAACCTTTGCCCAAGCATTTTTGTTAATAAATCAGTACTGTGCAAATGTCCTTTGTCTTTGAGGAACTGTGAAAAAAATAAAGATATATTTCTTGGAAGCAAAGGGAAATGACAGTTAGTATTTACTAAGCATATTTTTCTGTGTCAAATTACAAAGTGTTATATTGTCTTTGTCCTGTTCCATCCTCTCTTATTCCTCCCCTTAAGAGCAGTGTAATCACTATTTTAGAGATGAATAAACTGAGGCTCAGAAATTAACTTAGGTATCCATAATCACTGTGTTAGATATAAACCTATTTATGTATAATTCTAAGACATATGCTTTTTCTAAATTTCTGTGAAGGTACTCAAAGTCATAGTCCAATGTAGTGTTATAAAAATCAAGTATTATAAATAAATATTCCATAAGCAAGTAAAATCTATGTCATAGATTGGTTTTGGATTTTATATTTGACATTATTCATGAAAATTCTGTTGTCAATGGATATCACTGGCCAGACCCCCTAAACAATAAATGCAGATGAGAGAACTACATAGTCATATAATTTAGACCTAAAAACTCACTCTGGCTTGAATTATGGTGAAACGTAATTATTACTCTATATCTAGGAAACAGGGATCTATTTCAATCACTTCTGTTTTTTAATGGATTCTAGCTCTTTGTTATATATTTTTAATATTACCTAGCAAATGCAACACTGTAGACTCCACTCAAAACATGGCTAGGATCTATTCCTAACCATTGAATTACAGTTTTAACCGAAATGCAAACAAAATATGCATGAAAGTTAAGAGAAACCAACGTTACCCAAAGAAGCAAAGCTCTTAGTTTATCAGTGATAACTTTGTTTATATATTTTTCTTGCTTTGAAATAGCATTAAATATTTTATTTTTATTTTTTATTTTTTTATTTTTTAGACGAGGCAACCTTTGGTTGACCTCACAGATTGCAAGGACCTTGTCAGCTTAACAATACCTTATTTTTTTAATTTTTTACATATACAATATCTGGTTTCCTAGGTGGTCTCCAATCCAAGTACTAACAGGCCCGACCCAACTTAGCTTCTGAGATCAGATTGATTGGGCTTGTTCAGGGTAGCATGGCTGTAGACAGGATTAAATATTTTTTAAATGACTTAATATAGGTACACTTAAAAAAAAAAGTTTGCAGGATTTGAATTTAATGATTAGGTGACATTTGCAAAGTAGGAATTTCTTGAAAAAAATTTATAACAGTGATAACGCAATTTAATACTGTATGAACTGCACACATTCATTTGCTAGAAATTCAGGTGCCTTTTTGTTTCTTCCTTCTGAAATCTTTCATTTTCCCAGAATGCCTTTCTATACATATATATATACTACATTGTGCTGAAGAAATTAATTCTGGTGATTTGATTTGGTCATTTAGCACCGGAGCAATTGTCCATGTTGTTGTCCTGTCATTTCAGATGTCTAGGTTAGACTACTAAGAAATCAAATCTTCATTTCAGAATGAAAATAAAAGGAGGAAGTTGGTGTTTCCTATTATATCCTCTTAAAGTACTTAGCCATTAGGCATTTTTAAAAGAAACATCCATTAATAATTATTAAGGCTACCATTCAGTTCTATTCATCACCACCATTTTAAGTGATAAGTCACTGACCCTGACTCAAAATCCTCAATTAATTTCAATAAAAATTCTGAGTATGTACCAAGATCAAGGGGGGTGGATTCTGTTCTCATTTCATAGCATCTTCTTCTGCTAACCCAGCAATCATTTCCCCAAGAGACAACCACTAAATAGAATGAAATAATGTTGTGAAAGGTTGCTTTGCATCAACTTCATTTTTAACTACTAATCAGAGGAACCTAATTAGATGTGCTATTTTCTTTTCTTCAATTTTTGAAAGTAGAGCCTTAAAAAGAATTCTTTTTTACTTTTCCAATTATCGAGTCTGGTTTAGTGCAGATATAAAATTTGAGTGTTGATTTTCCCGACATCTCAAACTAAAATTTAAGGTGAAAAGAAAAAAAAAAAAGAAAACTATTAGAAACTTAGTTATTTGTAATAAAATTTTGCTATCTCTACTTACTAGATTGCTTTAGAACTAAAGCTTTGAAACCTGTCACAGGTTTTAGAAATAAAATTGCTTGAGTAGCTGAGGAGAACTGTATTAAAATGCAAATTTCCAGCTGTTAATATTTCTTCAAAAACCAATAATCCCTGAAGGCCACCAATATGTCATAATGCTTAATGGAAAAATATCCCTTAGGCAGAATGGCCTTTCTAAGTTGACTTTTGATTAAACTTAAAATATTATATGGTAAAAAATTAAAATAAAAAAAGAAACATAAATATAGGATTCAACTAAAATGTCATCTAGTATGCAACTAAATGGGAGGGGGAGATACATCATACCACTAATTTGTGAGTAATAAAGACACCCTAAAGATTAATCAAGGAATAATTGGTAATATAAAATATATACCTCTTCCAAAACAACCTAATGCTTATTTATGTTGACTTATGTGTATGCAAGTACGTTCCATTTTGGAACTAATAAGAGAATTATTTTGGGCAACATACACTCATTAGAAAAAAATGACAAAAACTAGACATAAGAATATCTATACTTTTAAATAAGATTTCTATTGGTATTAGAATGCAGAAAATTGAGTTTTGTGGTTTGTTGCTGTAATACTATGGGATTTGCAAGAAATGAGACCTAGTTTTTTTCTAATATTTTTATGAAAAAAATGAAAGTTCAGAGAAGTTAGAAGAATTGCATATTACAATCTATATATCTCCCACTTAGATTCTACAAATAATATTTTTATACTTGCTTTGTTACATACCTAAGCATCTGTTTATTATAATGAGAGATTCTTACTCCAGACAGATTGGTCCTAAGTTGGTAAGGGTCTAGCCAATTTACTAGTTAACTAACCGAGTAGTTAAAAATTGAAAGACTCACACTGACATGAAATTTTCAAAAATTCACATTTGAAGTAGTTATATTAGAAAAGTATAAGGTAATTCCATGAAATCTGTGATCCAAATGTGTCTGTGACTCTATTTAAAAATAATAGCTCGAATAATGCAGACAAATAGAATTATTCTTTAAAAACACCTTTGAATTTCTGCAACTCTAGATCAGGGATTTTCTTTTAGTTTTTTAATATTTTGGTTGAGAAATTAAGTCATCCAATTCACTAATCTTCAATTCAACAAGATGAATGCCTCTATAATTTGTCCTGTCATCCAAAGTGCTTTCTGTCATATCAATTGCCATTGTTTTGCTCCAAAGTGTTACTCATCTATCAACTAGTAGCAACAAGGTTATAACCAGTTATAAATGGGAGTATGTGTGCTTGTTTGTGTGTATTGATCAATGAAAACCCACATCTCCACTATGTGTTAGACAACCTCACCGATACAGCTGAATTTAAGTGGCCCCAGATTGTAAATAAATGGCAAGTTAATATGTAACAAATCATGTTTTAGATCTGAAAAATTCTAATTAAATAAGGCACAAATGGTGTTTATAAGTCTTTACGAAAATTCTATAAAGAACTAAAACTTTTATTTCACTTAATATTAAATTTTGTCAAATAAACAAGCATTATTCTGACACTCCAAATTGACTTAATGCTAAATAGAATGATCTTTAAAAACCTGGCACTTCTAACTATCCCTTCTTCCACCTATTTTTTTAAACAAATTTAGAGTTGTGTATGCCTTATAATAAGAAAATTAATGACAAATGAAAATGAGAAAAATAAATCAGAAACCATACCACTTTTTATATTTATATGTCTAACAATGTGTCCTTAAAAAATAAGCTAGAATTAATATTAGAAAGACTTTTAATTTACCAGGATCACTTGGAGAAAATAAATATTAAATAAAATAATTTGCTCTAGAATAATGCCCAGTTTCTAAGATGAAAAGCCTTGTGAACATTTAGATCTATGCTTTCTCATGACTTTTCAACATGAAAACGCTATTAATTTTTAAATAAATCAAAATACAAATAAGTGCTTGTGTAGGAAATCAAAGCATAAAAAACACTTCATACTATATATACTTAAGTAAAATGCAATTAATTAACAAAGTCCAATGAGCTACTTTCAATGCCCCAAACTAATGGGGATAGTTCCATGGAGTTGAGAGAATTATAACTATTGTTTAAAAATCCCACATCTCCGACCATAAACTCATCACTATTTTTAGTAAATTTGATTGAGCTATCTGACACTAGTCTTCTTTCCAGTCTACTATTAATATATTGCTGACACAACTTTCCCATTTCTGACTTATTTCAAAAAATGGAAAGAACCCTTAAAACAATTCCTGAAAACAAGTTCCCTTTTCATGGATTTAGTAGTAGACATTACATTTTATAGTCTAGGTTCCTTAGAAAATCAGATTGCAAAGCTACAAGAAATGCATTTTAAATATAAAGTCAAGGATAGGTTAAAAGCAAATGGTGGAATAAGGTATAATATGCAAATAGTAACCATAAGAAAACTGATATGTCTAAATTACTATCAGACAAAGTAGATTCCAAGACAAAGAATTTTAAAGGAGTAAGAGGTACATTATATAATGTTAAAAGAATAACAACAGGAAAGCAAACATTCTAAACATGTATACATTTAATAACAAAGCATAAAAACGAGTAAAGCAAAAACTAAAAGAACACCCCGCTAAACGGTTGTTTAAAAACCTAATTGGAATAAACTTTTTTTTTTCAGTCAACATGAACCATTCTCACCAGCAGACTAAAGGCCAATCCATAAATAGGTCTTAAAAAATGTCAAATAACTGATTTCTTATAAAATTTGTTCTCTGATCATAATGTAATTAAGTAGATATCAATAAATATTAGATACCTGATAAAATTTAACAATAAATTTAACATTAAAAGATAGTCATTTCTTAAAGCACAATATACCAAGATCAATTCATGAAAAAAAAAAAAACAGCTCAATAGTTATTAAAGATGTTCAATTTGTAATTTTCAAAAGTCCCAAAAAGGATAAAATTAGTAACTTTACAGTGGATGAATCTGGAAAACATGACCTGAACCAACTGACCAAGGTTAGCAATGAGGCACGCTGATATCATTAATCTCCTGTTATAAAGTGAGAAGCTGATTCACTTCTGTGACACCCTTCTACCAAACTCAGAAACAGTCTAATCATAAAATAACAGATGACAAAGCAAAATTGAGGGGCATTCAGTAAAACAACTGACCAGTACTTCCTGAAAGTGTCAAGGTTATGAAAAACAAAGAAAGGCTGAGATTGTGTCACAGATTGGAAGAGGCCAAGGAGCCATGAAGCTTAGTGCAACATGGTATCCACAACCGAATCCATAAAAAGAAATAGGACTCTGCTGAACAAACTGCAGAAATCTGAATAAACTTTACAATGTCATTGAAAGTCTGTTACTAATGTTAATTTCTTAGGTTTGATAAAGGCATCCTAAATATATGTTATAAAAGGAAATCTGGGTTAAAGGTATACAAGAACTTTGTTTTATCTTTGTAATTCTTCTATAAATCTAAACTTATTTCAAAATTAAAAGTTTTTTAAAGTTTTTAAAATGATCTCTCTCCCTATCCTTCCCTCCACCTTTCCTGTCCCCCTCACCTCCCCCACTCCACCCAGGTCCTAAAGGTTTTACTAGTGAGTTCTATTAAACATTAAAGGAAGAATTAATATTAATTTATACAAACATTTTAGAAAATAGAGAATGAAATAACAATTACTAAATCTTACTTGAAATTAGAATACAATACCAAAACCTAACAAAGAATTTACAAGAAAAACACAGACTGACAGCCCTCATAACCACACATCTAAAATTGCTCAACAAAAAAAAATGTTAGCAATGTATATAAAACGGTTAATATATCAAAACCCAGTACCTTCATTCCCAGGTTGCAAGTTTAGAATAACATTTGAAACCGATTAGCAAATAAGAGATGAGAATAACATTTAACAACATTTAAAACTAATTAATTCAGTGACAGAAACTTTCAGAAAACTAGCAATACGATGAAACTTCAACTTTATTTACAAAGGCAACTATGAAAAAACTACAGCTAGAACTACACTTGGTGCTGAAATCCTGAAGCCTTTCTTGATGAGATCAATAGTACGGCAAAATGTCCGCTCTTTCACTACTTCTATTTGATATTATACTAGAAGTTCTAGCCAGCGCCCTACATAAAAAAAAAAAAAAAAAAAAAAAAAAAAGAGAGAGAGAGAGAGAGAGAGATGGAGAAACAGGAGGATGGGAGAGGGGAAAGGAGAGAGGGAGGGGGGAGCAGGGAAGGAGGGGAGAGAGAGAGAAAGGGGGGAGGGAGAGAGAGAGAAGAGAAGGAGAAAAAAAAGAAAAGGAAAAGGAGAAGAGAAGAAAAAAGAAAAGAAAAGAAAAGAAAGAAAAAGAAAAGAAAAGAAAGAAAAGAAAAGAAAAAAAAAAAAAAAAAAAAAAAGAAAAGAAAAGAAAAGAAAAGAAAGAAAAGAAAAGAAAAGAAAAGAAAGAAAAGGAAAGAAAAGAAAAGGAAAAGAAAGAAAAAGAAAGAGAGGAAGGAAGGAAGGAAGGAAGGAAGGAAGGAAGGAAGGAAGGAAGGAAGGAAGGAAGGAAGGAAGGAAGGAAGGGAGGAAGAAGGAAGAAGGGAGGGAGGAGGGAGGGAGGGAGAGGTCTCTCTGTATATGTCTCATGTTTTCTTTTTCATCTATTCCTTTTTTCCTTCCTTCTGTGTATAATAGATATTCTCTAGTGTACAATTTTAATTCCTATTTTTGTTCTAGGGGTTTTGCATATTTATAGGGTCTTCAGCAGTATCCTGAATGTTTTTTGAATATATTAAGGATATTATCTGCTTCTTATTCCCCAAAATAAATAGGAAAACTAGAAAAGTGCAGTAGCACACGAAGTTGAAGTAGTATAGATTTTTAGTAAGAAATTTGGGAAGAATATTAAGTATGATCAGGATTGTATGTTTATTTATGATTGGAGGGTGAATTTATGATATCCAGATTCTCCTAGCTTTGTCATTCAGTTACTCCTCCTGCCATTTAATAATTTTTAATTATATCATGACATACCCATTAGAAATTGACAAAAGGCCCCCCAATAGCAAGGAAACTCCATAGGTTTTCAAAAAAGTACCTAGGATGCCATCCTCTACCCAAAAAACATGGGCTTCTTATCTCTAAAGAAATCATGGCTAAAGAGTTTAGAAATAATGGGATGAAATAAAGAACAGAAAGTGAATTTTCATTTTTTTTTTAGAAGTCTTGTAGCTAACTCAGGCCCACTAGTTCTTTCCATATATTAGAGATGCTTAATTATTTGAACATTATATTTATATTTGGGGTTCCCTTTTACTGAGTAGTCTTTTTTTTACATATTGTTATGTCTCATCTCCAAATAAGGACTTAGAAAATAATCATCTAATCAAATATTAAAGATGTCTAAATATCTAGGACTATTTCCTTTAAGTGACAAAATTGGTCCATTAATTGCTCTAATATATGCACATAGTGAAATGATTCTTCATTATGTGCAGGCTATCATAATGGTAAGCACATCATACAATCTTTACACAATTTTCTAATGCCAGAAATATAGCAAATTTCCCCCAACAGACCTCTAAAATTATAATGCAATCCACTATGAAAACTTCCAAATCCTAAAGTTGCTTTCAAGCATAGTTTTGTGCGCCAGCTGAGTTGCTGATTTTTCAGCTCTCTCTTATAAAATATTTCTTTTTTTTTCTCCTGTTTCTGATCCTCTACCTTGCTGGGAAGGCTCATGCCTGGAGGGATTCTTTAGTCCCAAACTAATTGGCAAAATCCTCCTGGGAAGACAGATTTCTAGCATTTTAACATCTCAGACTATGTCTGTGATCTTGCCTATATAAGGGCTGTTGGACATAAGCAACTCAATGTTCAGTTTGTCAAACAGCATAATTAATGTGAAGCTAGATTTTATTGTTATATTTTTCTTGGAGCCCCCCTGGTGCTTGCATATTAACATCAGAGTGAATTTCATTATTTTTCTGAGTTTATTATTATTATGTTCAGAACACTTAATCTTTTTTATATATTCAAACTAGAATACCATTCAGTATATTTTCCAAATTGTTCTCGAAGAGATTATGTACCCTCGAAGTCGTATTGAAACCTAGAGAAAGGGATAAAGTCTGGGTTTTTTTTCCTAATTAATCAATTTTCTTACGCATATTTGCTCTGTCTGCAGATTTTTTTCCCCCTTCTTCTTTTCTTCTCATTCCATTCTTGGTGACACCTAGCTCAAAAAAACAATTATCTCAAAGAAAGGAAAAATAAACAGATATATATCAAAATAAGTGTGCTCCAATATTTGCATGAGTGTGACCCCCGTCCCCTCCCCCTTTGTATCATTGGTTACCATGTAAACCACGCAAAACAGTTCACGGTTTTGAAGCTTCGACAGATTCTCAGGTGTGAAGTATGATTACAGAGTAATAATAATGCTCTTCTGTCAACATCAATCTGACTGGAACCAAGACTCATTGAGGGGCTTGAGACTTCATGATATTCCTTTTTCAAAAATAATTTATTTTCCAGTTAAAGTTGATATACACTATAATATTAGTTTCAGGTGTACAACATGAGATACTTTTAGATATCTAAAGATACTGTCTCTTCCGTAGGTTATGCTTCTGGAAGAATACCCAGGAACCTCTAAACTGCAGTACACAGAAGCTTAAAAAAAAAAAAAAAAAAAAAAACCTCCAGAAAGCATAACTGACTTTGTTTGCATGCACAATATGTAAGTTGCAATTTCCACATTAGGGATATCACTGGCAAACATGGTCCCAATACTTGCCTCAGACACTAACAAAAATTAATTTAAAAAAACTTTTAATTACAGTTGACATACAATATTATATTAGTTTCAGGTGTACAACATAGTGATTAGACATTTATATAATTTATGAAGCGGTCACCCAGATAGATCTAGTACACATCTGACACCATACATAGTTATTACAATATTATTGACTATATTTCTTGTGTTATACTTTATATTCCCATGACAATTTTATAAGTAATATTTTGAACTTCTTAATCCCATCCCCTTTTTAACCCAGTCCCCCAACCCCTCCTATCTGGCAACCATCAAAATGTTCTCTGTATCTATAAGTTTGTTTCTATTTTGTTGATTTTGTTCTTTAAATTCCACATATGAGATAATATGGCATTTTCAACTGTTTTTAATATTCTCTCAGTTCTTGTTTATGGTCCTCCTTTTAGTGTTCCACAATTTTTTTTTTTTGCAGGAAAGAAGTTTATATTACAAAGTATGTCAAAGTGACATTCTATGTAATTATAAATCTGTATCTGATCCAAATTGAATTTGTAGCTAAGCTCATTATACCAAGTAATCAACAGGTCAATGCTGCTAGATTTAGTAAGGTGACTAAAGTGACATGTGTTCCAAAACAAAACAAAGGCTTGTTTCCATAAAACTTATTTATAGAATCTTAACACCAGAAATAAAATCCCTGAAAATAACTCACCCCTTATTTTATAATAAATAAACTGCAGTTTAACAAAGGTTCTCAAAAATCATTTCAAGAAACTGTCATAGAAGCTCAACCTCCAAAAAATCTTATTTTATAAATTGTATTTTCTTTGAAAATGATTTAGCATTACTAGAACACAAAACTTATTTAAAATTAAGTTGGTATTAATTTATGTTAACATAGCACAATCTTCCAAACAATATTGTAGAGTAAATAAATTCTGGATCTCAAATTAAAAGTCTCCAAATTTCATTTTAATTTATAAAACTATTAACAATTTAAACACTTAGAAAAACTACAGTATTCAAGGCCTATAAAATAAATAGGGTTTCAAAATCACTTTCAATTCTATGCATTTATATATAATAAATATGCACATATAAATATGTATACATGACTAAATTAATAGAGATATGATAGTTCTACAGCAAACTCTATTTCACAATCAATCTCTGCTTACCAGAGATTGATTGAGTTTCTGCAAAATAATCCATATAATTTTATGATGACATCATTATCCCTAGAATTATTTACTCTTATATTGAGTAGGGGCTATAAGAAAGAAGTAAAATAAATTTATGTTGTGAAAATAAAGCAATTCACAGCTAGAGGAGCCTATGTTCATTGTATATTAGACATGTCTGAAAAAGGCTGGTAAATATTGCAAACTGCCTAAATATTATTTTATTCAAAGTAATCTATCAAAAAATAAAGAGATCATTTCATGATAAGAAATTTTACTGGTGTGACTGAGAAGCAAATATTATCAATCATTTACTCCAGACTTAGGTCATTAAAAAGAAGAAGAAAATCATTGAACTATTGTTGCTTGAGATAATACTGCTTGAAATTAAGGGATAGCTAGTTTTCATTTTTGTCATTTTTAGAAAGCAATGTTATTTGAACAACAAAATAAAATCTTTTTAAGCACTCTTTATGCAGCAAAGAACTACCATAATTTTAAAATTTCCATTTACTCATCTCTGTGGCTGTATCTTTATCTAATACCAAAGTCTGGCTGCCCAAGAAAAACAAAAATCACCTGTCTAGACATCGTGCTGATTTATTACTTCATGAGGTTTAATCAGTTTCCCCTGCCCCCACCCCAATAGCTTAATTTTTTAAACAGAACTGCTTCTCAGTAATTGTTCTAAAATACAATTCATCAGTAGTTGCAGCTTATTTATTTCTCAATAAAGAAAGGGAATTTTAATAAGAAAACAAGAGTCCTGTGTTTTTATGTAGTTGCAGGGTAAACAGTGCTGGCCAGAAAATTCACCACTAACACTCATACTGCTAATCTCCCAAGTTACTGGGTGTGCAACACAAAAGGAAGTGAAGAGGAGCACTAATGATTCGTGATGGTGAGTTCTATTCAAATTGTTCTTTGTTTCCTTGTTCTCTCCTGCAGTGCAAAGGAGGCAGTGTAAAATAATAGGAGTACCAGGTGGGGGACTAAGAATCTTGTCTTTCACTGCAATTAGATATGTGGTTACCACACAGTCAAGATGATATTGGTGTTACAGGGATGGACAGCAAATAGATTAAAATAGACTCGAACACAGAAGTGGTTTCAGGGTTGAAGAAACAAGAGGTTCTGTATCTCCTAAGGATTTAAGTCTCTAACTCTAGGAACTTGCCCTAATAATTTAGACATGTCCCCAGTGATCTAATTTCACAATTCCTCAATACCTGTAAGTATGCATTCTACTAAATGAAATTATTCTGAAATGCAACATGGAAGTGGCTAGGAAAGAAAGGGATCAACAAATAACATTAAATAAGAGGGACTCCAGAATAACACAGTTCTGTGAAGTAAGCCAATTCCTTGGACCTTGAACAATACTGTTGGTCACTGGCCCAGAAGTTACGTAAATTTCATTTCCATAATTGATCTGGTCATTTTTAATGCTTCTGATGAGACCTGTACACTTTATCTTATAAATCATCTGACTGCTGAGTTTAAAAGTTAGCATCTCAGTACCAAAACCATACTCACTCTGAGAACAGATTGACTGGTTATCTTCTCTCTGTTCCAGTGACTCCAAATGGAATGTTAAAAGTGTGACAATTGACAATATCATGGATGCTCAGCATCTCCTAATCTACCTAATCTATCTTCTTCTCAATTATCCAGAGCAATAAACCAACTAAAAGAAAAATAAATTAAGACAACTGATCATCGCAGTATTAGCCTGCATTTAAAAAAATAAAATGCACACAGCACTTGAGAGCATGAAGACAGGAGAATCCACAGAGCAAAAGCTTCAGCATCAACATAAATCCAAACTACTTGTTGAGCCAAGTGAAGAGACACAGGAGAAAGATTATCAAGGGGAAGCTGAATTTTCAAAGAACTTCCTGATGTCAGGAGTATATGCATTATTTTTAATGTTTCAGAATATATAAATTTGGATTTGCTCTGGAGTGCAACATGGGCAATGGCGTATATCTAAGTAGGTGTTACTTCACTTTATTTCACCTCAAATGACTACACTGAAAAGTATACAGGTTTGCAGGATGAACAGAATGAGTCTGAATATAAGTTCTCTTCTGTATTCGTCCACTTGAACAAATTATTTCTCCTCTCTGAGCCATTTGCTTTTAAAATTTATGAAATAAAATATTTAATTCCACTTCATAGTGCTGTTTTTGAGGATTAAATGAGATCATTTGTGTTAAATATTGAGTAGCTGCTCAATAATCTATATTCTGCTTGCACAGTTTAAAATTAATATTAACGGATAATGACAGAGACAGCAATATTTGAAATTGTGCCCCAATTTTCCCTATAATCTTGGCTTTTAATAAAAAAGCAGTTATTAAAAAACCATGATTGTCCATCCTCAAAGACAGTGGTCAGTATCTATAAAGACGAGCCTACTCCCAATTGTATTAAGGTGCATTCTAACACTAACCTCTGTGTACCTTCTAAGATCTTTCATGAGACAGTACAGCTCCAAAATGTGTAACACAAGAGAATTTTTTCAAATAAACAACTTAACTTTACACATCAAGAAATTACAAAAAGAAGAAAAAAATTAAGCACCAAAGTTAGCAGAAGAAAGGAAATTATAAAGATTAGAGCAGAAGTAAATTAAATAGCAACCAGAAAAACAATAGAAAATATTAAAGAAACTAAGAGTTGGTTTTTGAAAAGACAAGCAAAATTGACAAATCTTTAACTAGTCCAACCAAGAAAAAAAGAGGAAGACTCAAATAAATAAAATTATAAGTGAAAGAGGAGATATTATAACTGATACCACAAAAATACAAGGATCATAAGAGATGACTATGAACAATTATCTGCCAATAAATTGGATAACTATGAAAAATAGACAAATTGCTAGAAAACAACCAACCAAGACTGGGACATGAGGAAATAGAAAATCTGAACAGACAATTAAGGAGTAAGAAGGCTGAATTAGTGATCAAAAAACACCAAGGGCCAGATGGCTGCACTGGTGAATTCTACCAAATATTTAAAGAAGAATTAATACCAATCCTTTTCAGATGCCTTCGAAAAATACAAGAAGAGAAAACACACCCAAACTTATTTCACTAGGCCAGCATTACCCTGATACTAAAGCCAGATAAGAACACTTCAATAAAAGAAACTTACAGGGTGATATCCATATGCAAACGAATGAAACTGGACTCCTATTTTTACACCACTCACAAGGATTAATGCAAAATAGATTAAGACTTATATGTAAGACCAAAACCATAAAAGTCCTAGAGAAATCATAAAGGAGAAAGCTCCTCAACGTGAGTCTTGACAACAAAAAACTAAAATCAACAAATGGGACAACATCATACTAAAAAACTTCTTCTGCACAAAAAAAAACAATCCAAAATGAAAAGGCAACCTATGGAATAGTGGAAAATATTAGAAAATCTTATATCTGATAAAGAGTTAATACCCAAAATATATTAGTAACTCATACAACTCAATAGGAAAAAAATAATAAATAAATAAACAAAAACAAATAATCCAGTTCAATAATGGGGGAAGACCTGAATAGACATTTTTCAAAAGAAGACATAACAAATAGCCAACAGGTATACAGAAAAGATGCTCAACATTACTAATGATAAGGAAAATGCAAAATTCAAATCAAACTATGATGAGCTATCACCTCACAACTTTTAGAATGGCTATTATCTAAAAGACAAAAGATAATAAGTGCGGATGAGGTTGCAGAGAAAAAGGAATCCTTGTGGAATTTCATGGGAATGTAAATTGATACAGATGCTTTAAAAAAAAGTTGCTCAAAATTGATAGTTGCTCAAAATATTAAAAATAGAAGTACCATATGATTCAGCAATTCTACTTCTGGATATATAGCCAAAAGAGACAAGTCACTCTTGAAGAGATATCTGTGTCCCCATGTTTATTGCAGCTTTACTCACAATAGCAAGATATGAAAATAATTTAAATGTTCACCAATAGATAAATGGATAAAGACAATGTGGGATATACATAAAATGGAATATTATTCAGCCATTAAAAAGAAGAAAATCTTGCCATTTGTGACAACATGGACGAACTTTGGGGACATTATAACAAGTGAAATAAGTCAGACAGAGGAAGATAAATACTGTATTACCTCACTGATATGTGGCATCTAAAAAAGTTGAACTCAAGGAAATAGTAGATTGGCAGTTTCCAGGGTATGGGGAGATGGAGAGGAGGGAAGGAAAGGAAACGTAGTCAAAGTGTACAAACTTTCAATTATAAAATGAATCAGTTCTAGAGCTCTAATGTACAGAATGGTGACTATAATTAATATTTATTGTACACTTGAAATTTGCTAAGAGACTAATCTTAAGTGTTCTCACTATACACATACATATGTGCATGCACACACATACACATACATACTCACAAATGTAACTAAGGTGATGGTTAATAACTTTGTTGTGATAATCATTTCAAAATATGTATATATCAAGTCATCACACTGTACATCTTAAATTTACACAGCTATCTGTCAATTATATCTCAATAAATCTGGAGAAAAATGCATGTCTTTTATTTAAATTAATTCCATGGCCCTATGTATAACTGGCTGAAAATTAACATCCCATTTATCACAGACTCAGTTCATTTACCACCCAGATGTGGTCAGCTATTCCTGTACTGGCCACTTGATTAATAGCAGGTCCTGGCCATCACCACCCTGTCTTCATTACTGTCACCCCAGCCTGTTCAACCCTCTTTACAATATGCAGAAATTAATGCACTTCCTATAAGGTTATTCACTATTCTTAGAAAAAACGTAACTTAGGCTCAGCTTATATACTAATGCATTCATTCTTCTACCACCACACTCTTGTTAATAATAAAACACTGACTTAAGAAAAAAAGGAAACATTGTGTTCATTTGCTATCATACCCCTTACTTTAAAATATATTTTGATTTTTAAAATGTGAATTATTGTAAAAGTATCTATTATGAAATTATGTCAATATTTTTATTTTATTTTTTTCACCCTTTTCCTTTTTCCTAATTCTTTAACACGACTATGTTTCAGAAATATGTATGGGTTCAGAACTATTTGAAAATCCTGAGAACATGCACAACAGCACTAAAGGTCTAAAAGAAGCTACACAATGAATAGCTGTGCAGTGAAATTTACAAAAATGTGCACTGTGCACTGACATTTTAGGATAAGGCCAAATTGTACTTTTTAAAAAAAAAAGGTACAATAACTAAGGAATATTAAATACTCTGAATCTCATTCTGCCTGTCTCACACTTGAACTTCCTTCTCATTATCTCAAGTGAATTATTTTGTGAACTTTTGTCAGGTTCATTCAAGCTCTGCTAATGTTCTACCAATGTTTTGATTCAATGCAGCAGATATTTGATCTTTTCTCACATTTTCAAACACCTATTTGAGCTGCATGGGATTTGTTTCCATGACTTTTCCTAGAATGTGCCTGACTTTGGGTAGTAAAATTCAGGCAGTTGTTCACACTCTTGATCATCCCATTAATGTAGAGAAGAAAAGGGTGTAGATGATTTAAATTATGGCCAATAACAATGATACGTAGATCTAATTTTATAAAGTAGTTTAAAATATAGTCATATACAATTAAGATGGTCTTCTGTAAATTTTCTTCAAATAAAGTGACCAAATTCAGCATGATGGAACTTTACTTGACTTACCCAATACATTTAATGGCACCCCCCTCAGTTTCTCTGCATTCATTCTTCGAAGATGCAGCGTATCATCCCTCCTGTAAGTTCTTGGACATATTTTTCTTCTGCTGGAATGTTGTTTCTACTCCTCCCTTTCATGTATTCATTTCTTCTCCTCTTTTAAAGTTCAAACCAAACAATACTTTCTCAGTGTTGTCTTTCTGTGGCTGTACATTAGTTAGGTTCTCCAGCGAAACAGAACCAAAAGGATAGGTACATATTGAAAGACATTTATTTTAAAGAATTGCTCACATAATGGTGGGGGGATGCCAAGTCCAAAATCTGCAAGACAGTCTAGCAGGCTAAGTACCCAGTGAAGAGTTGATACGTGGTCTTGAGTTCAAAGGCTGTCTGGAGGTGGAACTCTTTCTTCCTTGGAAACCTGTCTTTTTCTCTTAAGATCAACTGATTGGATGGGACCCACCTACACCAGATTTTACTCAAAGTCTACTGATTTAAATGTTAATCTCATCTAAAGAACACCTTCACAGCAACACGTAGATTAGTGTTTGACTAAATATTGGGTACTGTGTCCTAGCCAAGTTAACACATAAGATTCATCATCACCGACTGATAATTTTCCATTCACAATTTGGCCAAGATCCCATTACGAGTTTCTATTCCTAACATTATTTTTCTTTGTAACACCTATAATAATTGTAATTCAATGACCCCTTATGTCATTATAAACTGACTTACAATTTTTCAACTTGACAACAGTATAAAAAGAATACACGTTCAGGAGAAACCATACTTTGAACTTTGAAGTTTGATCTTTTCCTGGGCTAGAGATAAGTGGTATGATGCTCTTTCATGATGCTGGGCAGCAGGAGGGAACTGCAGCTCTCAGTAGGCTCATGATCACAAAAGTAAACAACTGAAATTCTATAATATACTGTGTTGCCAGCATTTTTTTTTATATTATGTTTTTGTTTCAGCATCTCATTATGTCTACAAAATGTCTGTGTCTCCTGCTCCTGGTGAGAAGAAGAGGAAAGCAACTACGCTTGAGTTAAACCAGATAACTACCCAACTCTAGGCTAATATAAGTTTTCTAAACACATTTAAGGTAGGCTAAGCTAAGCTATCATGTTTGGTAGATTAGGTGTATTAAATGCATTTTGACTTACGATGTGTTCATCTTAAAATGTGTTTATTGGAATGTAACCCCATTGTAATTTGAGGAGCATCTATACTTGTGCAATGTATTCTTTCATCTCTGGATTGCTATGTCCATTAAATCAAAAATCCTATTTATCAGTTATTTCATGTCTATGAATAAATCCCCACTACACATTTAATCATTTACTCAATAAATTTTATAGTATCATCTCTTAGTAATAGGCACTGAGGACTTAACAATAAAAAAGACATAGTCTCTACTTTCTTGCAGTGTAATAAGAAAGATACATGAGTAAATAGGCAGTTTTAATGCATTGTGGTAAGTGCTTCACTGAGTCCTATGAGAACATAAAGAGACCGGGCACTAAACCTTACCTGGAGGTTTAGGGAAGGCTCTCAGAGAAAGGTGTCTAAATTGAGAACTCAAGTAATAGCAGAAATTAAACAGACACAGTTACATACAGGAAGGGGAAAAGCCACCAACAGGTAAAAAAATTCTTGAAATTATTGATGAAATTTTAGAATTCTGTATGGCAGGGAAATATGTTAGGAATAAACAGAGTGGCAAGAGAAGGAGCTAAAGTAAAAAAAGAAGGGCTCATGTTAAAAATCACGGCTGTATACTTTTACTAAGTATTAGCTGTGTGCTAAGATTTATAAACATTATATCTTGTTCTGAAGTTATTATTATTCATTTCAACGCTAAATTGAAATAGTTATGTTCATTGAACTAGTAAGTGGTCTAATCGGTGTCTGAACCCAAGTCAGCCTGATTGCATAGCCCAGGGTCTTTCCACCTCAGTGCAGTCTCACCAATCCCAGCTTGGGAAGTACTGGTTTGCTAGTGTTCCTATTCTAATCCTTTTCCCCAGTCTCACCTATACCTGGCTTCAGAACAGGATAAGATTTCAAGCTAGACAGAATATTACTCTTTTATAAGGTTAAGGATATTTTAAAAATTTTTGTTTAATAACATCTACGAACATAACTAAATAAAAAGAGTGATGTTAATAACCCCAGTTACAAAATTTATAGTACACAAACTAAAACATGGAACTGCGAAAAACTCTGCTCTTGAACTGTGAAGAAATGTTGTCCTGCTCACTATTAGAGATAGGATTTTTTCTATTCCTGGCTCTAGTTCCTCCATGTACAGTCCCTCTGACAACTCTACTAGGTAGTGTTCACAGGACTGGTTGGTGGAGTGGACTTCGACTCATTAAAACTGCCAAATATTTACCTACATTACTACGTTCCATGATTTGCCTACATTAAATTTCACAGAGTTTGGAACTTTTATTTAGCATTCTCATTGAATTTTTTGCTCATGGTAGTGAAGACTCTTATTATACTCAGTGCAATTATTATAACTTACACAGTCTAAAATTAATTGTAGAATATTTGTCATGTTGGGTGACAGACAACAAATGGTTATAATACATGGTTTTAATTCTCAACATTATTCTTATATATTCAAAATTTAAAAAAAAAAAAACACTTCTAAGTTTTCCAAAGAGTCATTTGGTCAATAAACTAGGCTTAGCAAAAACAGCAAACACTAGGCTGGGTACTAAACACAAAAATAAAAAGACAAAGTTGAATTGGGAAATTTGCTTTACTAAACGCATTAATTCATCTCTGTTTTTTCCATACCCCCATCATAAAATAAAATAAAATAAAATAAAATAAAATAAAATAAACCGCTAATTCATGTTAGAAACACTGAAATCTCAGTGGATTAGTGAGGCATAGAATTGAAAATGAGAAGATAGGCTGAAAAATTATATAAGGACTACTGGACCCCACGGTCTCCTCTTCACTTGTCAAGAAGCCATGCTAAAAGCCCTCCCCTAACATCAGTAAAATATAGCCTTTCTTTTTGGAGAAATTTAACCAGAAAATTTCAAGATCTCGGAATACCAGACACATTTGAAGGTACAGAAGGGTATTGAATAGCTCTTCTGAAAATAGGGGGATAAAATAAAAATTAATATGTTTGAGTAATGAAACTTCAAACCTATTGATACTTCATGGCTCCATAAACACCATTAATCATGAGATATACAATAAGCAGTATATACCGAAGATTTTCCCCAAGCTCCAGAAGAAAGTACATATATATACATGCTTTCTGACTGACACAAAGAAATCAATAAATAAAGTAGCTGATACCCATTTTATAAGACAAGTTTTAAAACCCCAACCCCACACAAAAAGCTTTTAATAGGAATATAGTATATTGTTCTTAAATATGAGTGGTTACAACAAATCATCATATGCTTTTAGAAAAGCTTCCACTGTGAAAGATAGTGACCAACAACAACAACAAAAAAAATGTGGGGACTCAAAATTAGGATGAAACAGAAACAGTAAAAGAACTAGAAAAAACTCCAAGATGAATTAAAAAGTAAATGATATCTTCACACATATAGAGAAAATATTGAGGCCATTAATGAAAAAGGGAGCTACAAAGTATAAGCAAATAATAAGAAAATAAATATAGTGTTGTATCTTCGCTTTTGACAATGGCAGACCACATTGTTTTGGACAAATTATCTCACTAGAAATACCAGAAACATGAGACATTTTTCTTTTTTAACCACACTATAAGCATCAGAAGGTTCCCATCATACAAAGAGTTGGCAGGACCAATAAAAGAGGAAAACCCAGTTGTTGAGCCTGTCAATTTTTTTCACTTTCAGGTATTTGCCAAATCAAAATGGAAGCTGAGATGCTGAGATGCTGAGATGGGTGAGAAGCTGAGATGCTGAGAATCTAATCACTGTTTTCGGCAGGTTCACAGAGTAGGACGAAATGAAATTTGGCATCTACCAAAGAGAAGGGGCCTGATAAACACACCACACTTTTAATTATGACCATGGAAGGCAAGAGTGTAGGCATAAGTTTAAACTAGAAAACACCAAGCACTGTTAGAGACTGAAATCTAGCTGTGATTACATGTGTCTGCAGCCGGCCAGTCTTCTAGAAGCAAAAGTAAATCCTCTCTGGGTGATGTAATTTTATTAAGAGCTTCAAAATATGTCTATTATTTTTCATGTACAATATCTGACATGCCATAAAAAATGTGAACATGGGATATAAAGACCTGACAGAAAACCAAAAGAATAATTACTGATAGAAACAAAATAAATCTATATAATATAATCTAGTACATGAACTTTAAACATAACGATGATATATTCAAAGAATTAGAAGAAAATATTAAGAATTTTGAGAAAACTGTAAACTATAAAAAATTAAATAGAAATTCTTGAACTGGAAAGCACATAAGAACTTAATATATAGGTTTAGCAGAATAATAGACATAACTAAGAGAGAATTGAAAACTGAAATGTAAATCTTGAAAAAAATCCATCTCAGATAAATAAATGGAAAATAAGAGTGTTAAAGATATATGAGATATAGTTAAAAAGGCAAACACTCGAAATTGTAATCCAAAAAGGAAAAAATGGTAGAAGCAATATTTGAAAGATATAAATGGAATATTCCAGAATTTATATAAAACCAATAGATTCAATAATTGCTATGAGCCTTATGTGATAGAAATATAAACATATTTTTAAATAAAAAAATTTTTGTTTTAAGAATTAAGTCGACTTTTAAAATTAAAGTCAAAATACTTAGGCATATCATAGTAAAACTGCTAAAAATTGAAAACACAGAAAAATATAATCAGATTAAGTCAAAATCTTCAAAGGAGAAAAAACATAGAAAAAACAATTCTTAACAGAAATCATAGAAGCCAGAAGATGATAGGTTGACATTTCAGTGTACTGGGAGGAGGTGCAAAAACAAACAAAAAAGCACCAATCCATAATTCTATAGCCAATCGAAGTAGTTTTTTAAAATAAAGACAAAAATAAAATTGTTTTTCAGACAAGCAATACTGAAATAATCTCTTATCATCAACTTAAAGATGCTTAAAAATATTTTTATACATTATAAAAATGAACCCCCAAAATGGAGAATGTAATTGAAGTAAATCAAAGATAAAATTTGTGGGTAAATCAAAATGATTCTTGACTATATATTCAATTATAATAATGCTCTATAGTGTCTAAACTATACATTGAATTACAATGTAAGTCAACAATGGCATATAAGTCAAGATGGAAATAAATAATATTAAAATGTTTTAAATTCCTTTCATTAAAAGTATCATTTATATTAGAATTTAAAAAGACAGAGTCGTATTTATCATCCCTATGTTACTCATTATAACTAGTACTCTTAAAGTAAAAAAGCATCCTAAATAAATTATTATTAAATCAAATTTAGTGACAGAAAAGGAATAACTAATGATCACATTGGATTAATTCCAAAATAAACCTATAGCAAACTTAATACTTATTATTAATTACAAAAGCTTTCTCTTTGAGATCAGGAACATGACAACATATTCACTACCATTAGTTCTATTCCATTAAGTACTGGAAGTCCTAACTGGTATAGTAAGGCAAGAATAATTTAAAAAATAAATAAAATAAAATAAAAACAAGATTTGAAAATTGGAAAGGAAGAAATAAAATTGTTACTATCCTCAGATAGTATAAAATTTATTTTAAACCTCAAAAAGCTCTACATGAATTATTAACATAAATAAGTGAATTTTAAAAGGCCATTGAATTCAAAATCAATTTTTTAAAGTCAATTGTATTTCTAAATACTGGCAAGCAACATTTAGAAAAAGAAATTTTAATTAACGTGTTATTTAAAATATGTCATTAAAAACAAAGCAATAAATCTGATAAAAGATGTGCTAAATCTTGACAGAAAAATTGTTAAACATTAATAAAAGAAACTAAAGAAGTTCTCACTAAGTGAGGTAACTTAGACATTCATGGGTTGGAATATTATATATTTTGATTCTCTCCAAACTTATGGATAGATTCAAAATAATCCCAATCAAACTCCCAAAAGAAAGGTGGAGAATATATACAATTAGATATTATGACTTAAAACAGTCCACAGAAATTAAAATAGGGAGGTGCTGATACAGAGATAGACGCACAAACGAAAGGAAAACAAGAGAGCCCAGAACATGGCTACACACATGGGCATATAATTTATTATGAAACTACCGCTGTAGCGCTGTGGAGAATAGTCGTGTTTTGTTTGCTTGCTTGTTTGTTTGTTTGTTTTTATAATAAATGAGGTATATTAACTATAAATTGATATGAAAGAAAAATATAAAACTTTGCTTTTATCTCAAGCCTTATACAAAAACCAATTCCAGATGGGTTGTTGGTCTACATAGAAAATAAAAAAGAAACCTTCAAGATGACAGAAAAACAAATTCTTCATGAATTTGGAGTAGTTAAAAACTTTTAATGGAGAAAAAATAACACTGAAGTTAGTAGAAATGGATAATAAATTTAACTACATTAAAATTAAGAACTTCTGTTCAATCAAATTCTCCATTAAGAGAGGGAAAAAAATCAAATCAGAGTCAGAGAAGATAATTGCAGTACCTTTAATGGATAAAAGATTCAGTGAAAATATATGAAAATTCTGGCATAGTAAGAAGAGGACAATTAATCCAATAGAAAAATGGGAAAAGAATGAAAATTGAACAGCCATGCCAAAAGAGAAGCTACCTAAATGGGCAATAAATATATGAATAGGTTCATAAATATATGAGTAGCTTCAAATCTATCAGTCATGTGGGATATAAAAATTTAAAAACATTGTAAGATAGCAGTACACATTAAAAAAGAAAGGCTAAAATTTAAAGGACTGCCAATGCCACACGTTTAAAAGGATGTGGCAAATCTAAACTCATACACTACTAATGGGAGTGGGAACTTTTACAAATATTTTGGAAACTCTTTAGTAGTAATCACAATATATACATACACATTTGGACCCAGTAATTTCACTCCTAGAAATGCATCACACATACACAAAAAAATATATATAAAAAACAAGAATATTTATAGTAGCATTATTCATCATATCAAACACTGGCAACAACCCAAGAGTTCATTAACTGTAGGATAGATATATAAATTGTAGTATATAGGTGCAATGTTGATTTAATATTATACAGCAGTAAAAATGAACAAGCTACCACTAGATCAAATAACGATGAATATAACTCATACAGGTAATTTGAGAGGAAAGAAGCCAGACCAAAGAAAGTACAAACTATATATGACTCCATTAATTATTTTTTGGTATAAAATATTTTTACTTTTTAATAAAAAACATATACTTAAGGTACATAACATGATATCCTTATATACTATATCTATTACATTATTACAATCATATATATATAGTGAAATTATTACTAGTCAAGCTAATTAACATCATCTCCTCTAACATACTTGTTGTGTGTGTGTGTGTTGTGTGATGTCGAACTGAAATCTAATGTGAAGTTTTCTCGAAAAAAGCTAATCTATGTATTCAGAAGTCAGCGATGGTAATTAATTACCTTTGTGAATGAGAAGAGATAGTGATTACAAGGGGACATAATATGGCATGAGGGTGAATTTTCATTTCTTGATTTGGTGATGTGCTACATGTTATCTTCACTTTGTGATGACAGTTAAACTGTATACTGTATGCATATTCGCATTTTAGTAAATATATCAAGATCCAAACCAAGCAGCAAATAAGTATTAATAAAAAGTATGGAAAATTTGAGAAAATCTCCAGAAAATTGAAAGAAAAAAAAAGAAAAAAGAAAACAGATATAAATAATAGAAAATAAGAATAACAAATCCAGAAGATGTAATCGGTCAGGATTTCTGAAGAGGGAACAAGATAATTAGGAGTGTATACTTAATAATATTAAAAGAATTTTTCCCCAAGGTGAAAGAAAAAAAAAAAATTAAGAGTTCTTACTGGCATTAAAGCAACAAATGAAAATAAACCTGTTCTAGGTACATAATTATAAATTTCAGATAAAGGAATAATAAAGAGAACATTATAAAGGATTCATGGAAACGAAAATGATTTATTACAAGAGTTGAAGGCAATACAGTATTATGCTTTCGACAGCAACACATGAGTTTATACTTCATTAGAAATGTTCACCATTCAAATGATGAACTGGGGAATAAAATAAGATTCTTTTAGACACAAAGTTTCTCCTGGAAACTATGGAAAGATGTGCAGCTTGTACCAAATGAACGCTATAGCAGTAGGGAACACTGAATGCAACGGTAAGAACACAGGAGTTCCAACCTGCGGGAAGAGAGGTAAGTCCCAGCTTTGCAGAACTGGAGAAATCTTAGTCCAGAATTAAGCAGAAAGATGGAGGGATTCACAGGGATGTCTCAACGCAAGGGGGGGAGGATTATCGTAAATATTAAATGATTTTGATGAAAAATTTGTAAAAATAAGCAATACCATAAAACTGAGCAAAGAACACAAAAAAGCAATGATTACTAGAAAATGAAACAAAACAAAAATGCAATCTATAATACATTTGAGTAGGAAACAATATTTACACAGCTGTAAAAAGGCGAATGCTGAATATTGATTTAAACTATTGGGAGAGAAGAGGGCTATCTTTTACCTTCTCTAAAGAAAGTCAATTTTACATCTGATTATTGAATAATGAAGTGCGAGTAGAAGAATATTATTTAGCCATATAAAGTTGCAAATTTGGGAAGGGTCTTGGAAATATTGATGACTGGAGAAAAATATCTATTTTTCTTTATGGGAAAATAAAATATTGCATATGTGTATAATTATATGCATAAATTTTATAAAATAAATACATTATAATTATGTGTATATTACAAAATATAATGTACATGTATTACTTTGATACAAATAAGAATAACTTTAAAATAAAATATTGTCCCCTGCTCTCAAGTTGATCACAATTTTTGCTAACTCTCTGAAATTTCAGTCTTCACGACATTTAAATCTCATTAATATAAATATTATTTAACACCACTTAATATTATAGATTTTTCTAGATATTACAAAACTTCAAAACTGGGTTCATCTCTGAGATGGTGCACTTGCCATTTAAGGCAGCTACCTCCAGATGGTGGTGATGTCTTGCTTTCTAGTCATCCAGGTATGGCAATATAAATATATATTTTGCTCCCTAACTTAAGTTTCCCTATGTACTTTAATGAATACGAAATTTTTATTTTCACTTACTAAAAGAGCAATTAAAATTCAGATGTCACATACTGGCAACCAGAAGTATTGATTTGGGAGAAAGTCCCTATTGTGTTAAACTCGCTCTCCCACCCCCTGTCCTACCTTTGTCCCCTCTCTCTTCATGCATTGACCTCACCTGTCTGATTCCTGAAGATCATTTCTTTCAGAATTCTTCTCTAAATATCTAAAAATAACCCAGGTCTACCTTGTCAAGTTACCTCATTAGCGGAACTTCGATGGAAGAGTCCACTATATTGGCTTTCTCAAGCCGGTATCAACCATTATTTCTCTGTAGTTTGAGGTATAAGAATGCCAGTTACATCTTACAGTTAGTTTGCTTTATTTATCCAGCACACATGAGTGGAATCCTCACATCCAGCTTCTTGCTCTCAAGATCAATTACTAATTTATCCTTTCCTCAATGACTGTGTTTCCTCTATTTCTGTTTTGCTGTTTATATTTAATTTTTAACTTCAACTCCTATAAATCTTTTGAATTTTGCCATACATATAGGAAATCAGTGATTTTTAAATACTACTACAATTCTATTTCAATCAAAAGATCATTTTTATTAGAAAAACCAAATGAAGTCAGTCAAAAGGCATTGCTTTTATATCTTGATTCACCTCCAGTGCCAGAAGTTTCTGCTGTGCAATTTAGTAGCCTCCAAAGCTTTACTTCCCTCTAGTCAAAAATGCAGGCTCAAAAGTCCACATCCGTGTTAACAGAAATATCTGTGAGGAGAAAAATGCTGCATATCCGCATTGTTCAACATAGTAGCCATTAGCCACATGTGGTTATTATGCATTAACATGTGACTGATGGACCTAAGTAATTAAAATTTAATTAGTTTAAATTCAAATGGACATATTTGGCTAGTGGCTATCATATTAAACAGCGCAGGTCTGTAAACTAAAAACAGTACGAAAAGATTTCCCAAAGTGATCAGGGTAGGAAAACACTGCATCCTTTCCTAGTCTTGGGGCACCACAATCTGCATTAGCATAGTAAAAGCCCGAGAAGGCCTGTGTGAGAGAAACTGATTTGATCCTTTAAGCCATCACTTCCTAGACACGGTCAGACAAAAAGTTCCTCTGTATGAATTACTACATCATGGAACTTTTGCCAAAGAAGAGATTTTGAAAAATGCAACAATAGAAGTCAAATCTAATAAAATTAATACTATTTTGTAACAAACACATTAAGTTCAAAAATATGTCTAAAAAGAAACTAATTAGATGACACAACAGACATTGACATTAGACTTCCTGGGTTCAGATTCTGGCTCTGTCACTTAGTGGATATGTCACTTTGGGCAAATTGTTGAAATACTCATTTCTCTTCACCTGTAAATGTAAAGGAAGGTGACTACCTATTTGACAGGATTATTTTGAAAATATTATAACTTAGAAATTATATTAGAACTATTCCTAGCATATTGACGTTCCCAATAATACTAGCCATTATTATAATACGCTGTTCTTTGGCAAGGTTTTTATTTGTCATTCATTATGGTATGAATGTACCCATAAAAAACATAATGATGTTATAAAATATGATGATATCAAAATCAAAGACAGCATCGTACTAGTTTGATCCACCTTTGCTCTAAACATTTAAATAGGTTAAGAAACACAACCTTTAAATGTGGAGAAAGAAAAAAAATTACTTAAAGACTGCTGGCACAGAAATTTTATAGAGAACGTTAAGAAATTTCTGTTATAGAAATCTTTAAAATGAGACTTATCAAAGATTGACTGAAAATGAAACTAGATCTTCTACTCTGGCTCTTATGCATGTGAAGACACATAATGCATCTATTTCAATTTGGGCAAAAAAATCAAAGTAAAGAAAATAGCCATCTAGATAAGTTATCACCTTTCCCTCTTTATCTGCATCTTAACCCTCCCAAATACATTCTAGAATCTGGGATTTTTAGTTATAGGGAGAGCCAAAGTTGTTCTTTATGTTTTATAATCATTAACTCTCATACCAATGTTAGGAACACAACCACAATAAACAAATTGTTAGCAATTTATTCTGATCAACAATCAATAGTAAATTTTAGCAGAAAGCACATGACTACAGATTATATTGATATTCGGCTTGGAAGACAGAAAAATTCCTTAAATTTCATTTTGTTTTTTCTTTGCTCATTCTACTCTTTTAATAACCATCTTCTTATAGTCATTGCCTCTTAAACCACAGAGCAACGAAGGTAAATGCAAATATTTGTATTTAATTCATTGTATTTATGAGATGCTACAGTTACTGGGCTAAGAAACATCTTTTTAAATTCTCATAATTCAGTGAAGTTAGGTGTTAGATCAAGAATATTAATAGTTTTTTCTATCTCAGATCTTAGCTGATATTTGAAGGTATTGCCACTGGAGAAGTGACCAAAAAGAAAAAAAAAAAACTATGATAAAAGAGGCTCCTTTACAATAGTTCCTTTCTCGGAGCAAATGTTTTCAATGCAAAGTTCATTTCTAATATCTCCTATGTATTAAAGTTTAAAATAAAATTATAAATTTCTTAATGACAAAAACTATATATTTTGCTTAGAAATAAGAAGCCCTCCGAAATTAGAAAAAAAAAAAAAAACAACAACTAGAGTTACAGAAGCTTCTAAGTGCAAAACCCTACAAAGCCAAGATACATCATCATTACTCTGACATTTAATGGAGTATCGGTTCTGCAGAGATTTGAGAAGTTTAGGAGTTTATTACTTAAGTTGTCTTAAATGTTAGATCAATCCATAAAATTAAATACTTTTGCCTCTAACTCAGTGTTCTAAAACTACTGCTCAGCCCCCTAAGGTTTCCAGTTCCCACTTGTGGAACCCGAGCCTGCCTGGCATGGGGAGTTTTCCCAAGGGTCTAGTGTACGAGCTGAATCAATGGATTGTTAGTTCTGCGTAAGCAAAGACTGCATAAAGTCATCTGAGAATCTGGTTGTGAGAACAATAGCAGCAGGGCATGTTCATTCCCAGTTCGTAAGTGTAAGTATGGCTATAAATAAGAAGACAAGTAACAAAGATAGAACCTAGTAAAAAAAAGGGAGTTCTAAAGCTCTAAGGGACACGGTGCAGACAGGCAAAGCATGCTATGATTAGACTTACTTATGCATTCATTTACTCATTCATTAAAAACTGATGATTGAGCATCTCCTTTGTGCTAGGTGATGACAGCAGGATGGTGAAAAATAATGTACACTAGAGGACAAAATATGTACAACAATCTATTTAGGTAGTAAATTCAATCGCAGTAATAAGAAGTCCTAAATGTGCTGGCTTCTCTCAATATCGGGAAATATAAAATCAGAACTTCCAAGTTAAAACAGACCTTAGGGAGTATGTAGTTCCTCATCTATACAGATGAGAAACCTAGAGAAAACCCAAATGCCTTGCTCGAGTGCATGTGGCTGAGGCCATTTTTGATGAATCCTAATTAAATCTCAGATTTCTTGAATCTAGGAATTTTTCCGCTCTAAAGTATTTTTCTGTAGTCTTTTATAAAAATGACTTTCTCCATCATCTTCGGATCATCGAACTCAAGGATTAACTCAGATCAGACAAGAACAGAAGAGTTGTGTCTTGACAGGAACTGAGTAAGATATGGTGGGCAGAAGAAGTTTTGCTGTATACTTAATTATTACATTTATGTAACTTTATCTAGGCAGAGAGCCAGCCCTGACTTTTAGTTTCTGTTTTTAGAGGTTCTTCTATTTAGCAGTATGAGGAGAAGGAAAAAACATGTCTGGTTGCCTAGCACTGTGTTTTAAAACAGGGATTAGTGACCTTTTTTTGTAAATAACCAGAGAATGCATATTTTAGCTTTTGTGAGCTAAACAGTCTCTGTCACAACTATTCAGCACTGCTTTTGCAGCCTGAAAGCCACCCCAGACCTAATACACAAATAGGAGTGTGGCTGTGTTCCAATAAAACTTTATTTATGGACACTAAAATTTGAATTTTATATAATGTTTACATGTCATGAAAGGTTTTAATTTTTTCAATCATTTAAAAATGTAAAAATCATTCTTAGCTTATGAGCCATACATAAACAGGTGATGACCATAGTCTGTCAGCTCTTCATCTATAGGAACATACAGATAAAAATGGTAATGGGTCTGGCTGCAATAAAAAATATACGAACAAGAAAAATAAACTATTTTATCTGTGTCCAGTACTACAATATCCACCAGGCAATTGCCCCTTATAATACTCATAGCTGCCCATTAGATACATTTCTTAAATTCTTTTTGAAAAAATATTTCCAGTCTTTATGATATAACTATAAACTTCTTAATGAAAGTGGTTCTTTTCTTTTCCTTCCTCTGACCACAAGTTAGATGTTCCACAACCACTACCCTTTGTGATTGAGCATGGCAAGTGCAGTTTCCACAGACAAAGGATTGCTGTGTGCTTCTGGTCACCCTTGGCCTAAGTGGCATCCTATTATACCAATCAGGAGTGTAACAAAAAGTTTCTTTCCAAATCTAAAGGAATGATCTGTGGCAAATACAAAATACCCTTATAAAGCCAAGCAAGGTAATTTGAAGAAGAAAATGTAATGAGTTTCAGGTTCATGAAATGTGATATTGACAACAGCAGAAATAAATTGCTCCTATTTAACTGCAGTCCAGCTCAGAAGAGATGAGCATAAGCCATGGTCCAATAATGCAGCTGAGGTTGGATTCTGAAAGACATACTCTATTAAGACCAAAGTGCTATTAAGGAGACAGACTTATACTGTAAAGTTGGAAGGGGTGGAGGAGATGAAGAAGCCTCAATCTATACATCTCAGGGACTTGACAGCTCTTGGCTTCTTATAAATCTGTCTAAGTAAAGTTATTAAGTGGCTGAGAAATATACCATTGGCAGCCAACCTGGGACAACAATGGAAAATGGATAGCCAATAGACAAGACAGACAAATAAAAGGACTTGGAAAGATGCTTTCTTACAGATTCTGAGAGGTAATAAACACTGCAAATGGGATTTTGGCTGCATCTTTCAGCACCAAGAAATAGCAAGATTCTGAACAGAAACTAAAATAAGTGTGTTATCACCTGCTATTTCCTAAATATGGTTGAGTTAGAAGATCTAAATTCTATTGGGAAATGGTTAGGAATTTACTAGTTATAATAAATGTGCTGAACAAAATCAAAATAAAGATACCAAAACAACTCTCAAGGAAAGCTCACCTTCATGAATTCCAAGAAAAAATTAAGAATAAAAGTTGTGCAGTATATGCCTTACTTCCAAATTTCTGAGTTAATAGCCAATGCTGAAAATGTGACCAATATAATAAATTAAGTAGAAAACTAGCTATTTAGAAATGTATAGAATAAGGTAACAGTTTGCCAATTTTATTTCTGCTATCATTTAATCTAAGTTTGTTAAAATATCATAAGAAAGCATACATTTGGGGGATTATTTTAAATTTTGCTAAAATATAAAGTGCCAAACACATGAGTATCTCTCCTTATGAAAGAGATCAGTGAACACATTTACATAAAATTTTTGTTATTGAATCTTATTTCCAGGCCTTACAATAATCAAACTAATAAAATAATTGAAGTAACAATAGTAAATGGTAGGGCAAGTATTGAAATGATACTCAGGAATTATGAGTTCAAATCCTGATGTTACACTAACCAGATGCATGACTTCAGCAACTTTATTTGCTTCTCTGTTTCTTCATATACAAAATGAGCAAATGAAAATATCTCCAAGAAACTTCCAACTGACATTCTGGGACACTACATTAGCGTAAATATTTTATCTAAATGTTAAAATAATATACTTTAAAAACTGCATAGAATTCAAAATTTTAAATTTTGTTTTTGATTTAACATGGAAAAATAATTCATGTCCTCACTATGGATTAATACCAAGTATTCATGATTATTTTTATGTTTGAAATAACTAAAGGTCTAGAATGAAGACTACTAAAAGGTATATGATGGGCCACATCTTATCCTATGAATATGCTTTGATTGCCTTGAACTGTGTAGAACAACATGTCTTTAATTTTTTAAACTAATTTTTATCTCTTAAAAATATGGCAACCTTTACACAAAAAGATATCAGATTCAGAAACATTGAGTCTTCATTCCTACATTGCCAACAGTAAGTTAAAGAATGGCTGTTCCCTGAGATAGTAAATGAATCTTCCATTCATCATCATCCTCACTACCTCTGTTGTCCTCCAGATACTGAAGCGCAGTGTCAGTTGACATTTATCATCACACCTGTACAGTTTTCTTTCAGCAGAGTTAAGAAAAATAAAATCGTTGTCGGACTCATCTATCAAAATTTAACAATAAAACTCTACCAAAGGGACTTTCAAGAAAACCGGAAGAATACATAACACCTCAGAAGTAAAGAATACCACTACATATATAACCTGTAAATAAAATGATACCGAAAAAATTAATTAGTGAATTAAGGAACCTTTTTTGCAAGAGTCTCCACTCGCTTCACTCATATGTGGTTGGTGCTTAGGTACTTAATTTTTACAAACATGGTCTGAAGAGAGAGCTATGTTGTTTGAATAAAGAAAACACAATGGACAGAAAAGTCATTAAACTTCTCTCACATCCCTCACCTGCAACCAACAGCTGCATTTTATTTCCCAGCATTTTGTGTAAATTGTCAGCTTTTAAATAATCCCAAGTGTATACACAGAAGCACATCAAAGAATTATCTCCCCAAATGTCTAGAATTGGAGGTGTCTTTTAGACCCAAAAAAGGGGATTTCTGTGAACTGAATGAGAGGAATCCCTGGACTGCTGTCCAGGTTCCTTGCATACGGAAGGAACAAGACAAGAACAACTCTAATGCCTACATTGTTAGAAAAGTAAAAGGGAAGGGGGAGAACACATGTATTTCTCATAACATTTCTGAAAATAATCCTAAAATCTAGCACATGTTATATGCCATCAGAGGGGCAATAATGTCTTTACTCCACTTTACTAAAGCCATAACATTTCTAAAACTTAATCTTTAAATACAGAAGTTGTCACATTGGTCTGACCATCAGAAGTACTTACTCCCTGTCATACAGATAACTCACCTGGACCTCTGATTCCTAATAAAGTTAGGAATGAGACCTCAATTTCTGAATGTCTAAAAATCCCTCCAGGTAATTTTGGTTATCATCTACTTTTGGTAAACACCAAACTATTTATATTAGTGCTATTCTCAACAAATGAATTACATAAAAGCTCACATTGGCATACTAAATTTCCTGGAAAATGAGAGACATAGAATTTTAGTAAGACTCTCTCCTTCAACAGATAGAATAGAAAAGCTCATTCATTCTATTGACAATAGTAAAAGAATCATTTGGAATTCATCTTTAAGTGTGATTTGTAGAAAAGTTGAAGCCTATGGAATACTACCTTCATTTCTAGTAAACGATTTAATTTTCAACCAAAGGAAAAAAATATAATGGCAAAAATGGTAATGATAGGAATAGTAGCTAAAACAGAAAATTAAATAATAATAGTTACCCTTTGAGACAATAAATGCCACATAAAATTTAGACAATGCACACATTTTAATCTTGGTAATCTTCACAATTTACTGAATGAGATCACATTATTTTTTCCAATTTTTAGACAAGAAAGCTGAGGCTCAAGGAGATTAAAGACCTTGCAATTTAGCTAGTAAGAAATAGATGAGGTTCAATTTCTTGATGCCCAAGTCCGTGGTCCTATATGCTTTACTGAGCATTTCTGGCTACAAAAGAAATGGGCATCTTTAAAGCCAAACTTAGTAACAGGAAGTAAGGGAGTAAACAGCAACTGGAGGAGATCAGGCTCATTAATTTCTTTCCCTTCGTCCCCTTGTTGCCATAATTAGCCCTTCACTCATGCTGCCTTAGTATTTCTCCAGGCTATTAGATAAGGCAGTAACAAGCAGCCTGTCAGAAAACTCCTTTTGTGAATGAAAGGTAACCCAAATTGTGAGAACTTTATATATATATATACACATATATACATATATGTATATATGTATATATTTATATTTATAATTTATATATATAATTTATATATATAACATATAATTTATATATAATATATAATTTATACATAACATATAATTTATATATAGATATTATATAGAATATATATAATTTAAAAACCCAGGTTCATTTTTAAGCTATTGGATTTTTTCCCTCCCTAGCAATATTGGAAAAATACTAAGTAGCCCATGAGTGGCCAATATTTTAAAAATAATTCCCATCTTATTTTATTGCTTTATTTATTCCTCTCCATTGAATTTAAAATTATTGCAATTTTATCTATAATTTGCACTTTTTATTTTTATAGTGGATCAATTTAAGATAACTGGACAAATGGCTTGATTATACTCTGAAAACCAATTCTAATATTACTCTCTGATGGGACTCTAATCTTATCCAAGATGCAATCTCTCATTTTCCTTTTGATATGAATGTGAATCCGAGAGAAGAGAGACAGAGAGAGAGAGAGAGAGAGAGAGAGACAGAGAGAGAGAAGAGAGAGAGGAGAGAGAGAGAGAGAGAGAGAGAGAGAGAGAGAGGGAGAAGGAGGGAAGAAAGGAGGGAAGGAGGGAAAGGAGGGTGTCAGTCCCTGTTGCACAAGAAAGAATTCAAGCGCAAGTTCAGAATTGGAGACAAAGAAAAGTTTATTCAAGAAGGAATAATGCTCCATAGACAGAGCATGTTCTCTTCTCAGAGTCATAATGAGACCTTGAGAAATTGGGTTACATCTATTTCTTAGTTTCTATGAAAAATTTACTGAATATAGGGAGTAAAGAATGGGCTGTTTGGTTGGGTTTATCTTGAACTTGTAAAAGGCACAGCTTAAAGTCTTTTTTTTTTTTCCTACTATGGTATAGATAGATGTTAATGTATGGGTAAACGGTTGTTAGTAATCTCGGCAGGGAATTGTCCTTTGTTCTGCAGGTTGCCTGTGGTCTGGTTGCATGGCTGATCAACCAGGTTTCCCAGTCTACCAGTAGTAGCAGGCTCTGAATTCTACTTGGTTTAATAGGGATTCAATTCGTGTAGTTCTCATGCCTCTTCCCTGATCACTTTTACACACCGGGAAGTTTTCAGTGCTTTTAAATCAACCAACTGGTATTATAATATACATGGAATTTCGTTTTTCAGTTCTCTATCATACAAAACTAAATAATAAGATGACAAAAACAAAACTGGAAAAGAATGAGTCCCAGCAACTATAATTTTAGTAACTCCCTGATATTAAATTCAAACCCTGAATTTAATATTAAAGAAAGACAAGCAAATTTAACAAATGGGGTTAGATAAACTTACACATCAAAGAAAAAAAAATTTCTTTTCAAAGTTCCAGATATATCTCAAAAAGTGGGAAGAATATCAACTAGTCTAATTAAGAACAATTTGGCATTATTTGATATGCTTGTGCTGATAACTCATGACATTCTGTTTTGTGAAATTAGAGAATATTAAGACAGTGGAAGCTAGGAATAGTTGTAGGTAGTTAAAATATATTGCTTTTGAAATGTTGCTATGCGTCATTAAAACCCCAAGTACATTGTGGAATTTTGTGCAAATCAAATATCCATACTGAAAGACAAGTTTACAAAATATTTTAAAATTCAACCTGTGCATGCCTTTTGATCCAGAATTCCACAGGTAAGGGTTTCTCCTGAGGAAATTTGTCAGACAGACTCACACAGATAAAATTCAAGAATGGTCATCTTGATTGACTGTATACATAGCACACTGATGCCACCAAAAGGAGACTGGTTTAATATAAAATATATCAATATTATGCACAGCAAGTATTAATTTTTTTGTATCACTTAGGTGGCAAGAAACTTTATAGGGTTTTATTTTTTTTAATCACTTGGATCTATGCCCTACTTACCAAAGAGGCAAAAACCTTATCTAAAATCATATTTGCAATGGGGCATCTCACCCTATAATACTCGTCTCCCAGGGCTTATAAGGTTGAAACTGCTGTTTCCTCCTGCTATACCTGGCTGCTCTCTGCAGCATTGAATCCTCTAGAGCCTGATAGTTTGAGGGCCAGCAAAGCAAACCCAGAATCCACTCTACTCTGTCCTCAGGGTCTACATTCAGAGTAACTATGGCAACCATAGCCAAACCCCAGTTTCCCACTTCTCAACCTGGACAAGCAGAACAGTCTCAGAACTTTCCCAAGTTAACAGCCCTTCTCCTTTGCCCAATATAGGAAGATCTCTGGAGCAGACACCTCAAGCCCTGCCCATATCTCTTGACCCTTCTTTGTTCTCTGATAAACTCTCTGTGCCTGAGGCAATTTTTTTTTTTTTTTCAGAGCCAGGAAAAGCTTTTCTCCAATATAGCAATCTGAAAATTCCAGAGAATTAACACCAACCTGCTACTGGAACAGGCCTCAACTGATTCTGAGATGGTGTGTAAACATTCCAGCTCCCTCACTCACCCTCCTGGGAGAGTTGAGAGGGAGGCGCAAAAATTTTTTGACTCAAGTGTTTTTATACCATTTCATAGTTTCCTTATGGGATTGAGCTCCATTTGCTCCTATGGGAACAAGGTGAATAATGCACCTTTTGTCTCCTTCCCTCTCTTGTATCACTTCTCCCCTTATTGTTATTTTCCACACTTCTCAAATGAATCTCCAGTACTTGAATTCTTTTCTCCATGTCTCCTCCTGGGTAACCTAAACAAACACAATTTTCTTTTCCTTCTAGATCTGGGCAGTGCAGCCACTTTAACTCAAAGAACTAACCTCTTCAGGGCTGAAGACAAAGTAAGTTTTCTTTGTGATCACAAAAATACCAAGGTCCCCAAAGATCATCTGATGTTGGAGAGTCCAGATTCAAGGACACAAAAAGGCTCAGCTGCTTTTTTGGAATGTAAAGGAAATATACTCTTGTATTTTCTTTTTTCTAGCCATAGAAGGATAACAAAAAACAATCATTTAAACTCATATGGGAAAAATGTTATTCTATATTATTGTTTAATATTGGTAATGTGATCCTATTTCTTATTTTCATTGTTTGGATGTATATTCATATGTATAGGCAGAGACATGAATGAATATGCTAGTCTGTTTATGTGAAACAAATTACTCCATATTTTAGTAGCTTTAAACCTATATTAATGTCTCACAATTTTTCTGATCTGGATTGATTTGTGTGATAGCTGCACTCAGGTATCAGACAGATATGAGTGGATCTGTAGATTAGACCTATTTATGTGTTGGTGGTTTGTGTTGGTGGTTCACAGGCTATTTTTAAAAGATTTTTATCTAGACTGTTATGACTGGGGGCTAGAAGTACTGGACTGCATGTTATCTGCACTTTCAATTATATTAGATATTGCCAAATTGCTTTCAATTAAGGTTGTTACACACAGTGTATGATAACTACTATTTTTTTCACATGCTCATCAACATTTGAAACTGTTGGCCTTTTCTATTGGAGATGAAAAGCATCTCATTGATGTCCTATTTTCACTTTCCTATTTACATAGAGAATACACACTTTTTCAGATATTTATTCGATACACAGACTTCCTTTTCTCTGGATTTGTCTTTATCTTTTGCTCACTTTATAGCTGTCTCTTGCTGAAACGCAAATTTTTTTAGATATTCTAGGTCTCGGGATTTCGCAGGTTCAATGCATTGCAAATTCTTTTTCAGCCTCTGGCTTTTCTTTTAAATTTGTGTATGTGCCTTTATTTAATTTATTTTAGGGGAGGAGGGCTTGAATTGTAAATTTTCCAATTTGTAACAAACTAAGTTATCAATGTTTTTTTTTTCTTTATTTATTTCTCGTATTTATTGAGGTTAGATCATTTGAGACATTAATCCTCCCAAATGTGGGTCCAGAAGTTGTGTCATTCTAGCATCCAAAAGGTACTAAAATTATTTCCAACATGTAAACAAACGCAGAGACGTAATTATTTTTCTCAATTTTTACAATCTAAGTATTAGTTATACTTTATTTTTCTTCCTTGATGTTATATAATCTTTGAAAATCCTTTTTTTTCCCCCCCAGGACAAAAGAATAATTGGTGGCATTAATGACACGCTAATTTTAATCAGGAACTTTCTCCTTTTTTCCATAGAATTACTAACAAATCTGCCCAGGTATGAACTCAACTATAGAGGTTTTAGAGTCAACTACCAAAGCGGTTCTAAAGACAGATGAGAAACTTATTGCTAGATAAAAACATCCGTAATTGCAGATCTAAGCGGTAATAGTCAAGTTTTCACGTGTCAGGCCTTGGGCGATCATCAGCAGCAGCAGCGGCGTGGTGGAATCCCGCTCTCTGTGGTACCTGCTTGCCTGAGCTCAACAGGGGAAACTGAAAGTTCCTCCTCTCAAAGCACCTCGCATTGCCCCAAAAGCTCAGACAAAAAAGGAATAAATTTTTAAAGAGCAAACACAAATGTGAGTACAATAATAAAGTTATTTTTTTCCCTTACTCCAAACCAATATGAACACCTGTAATATTGCCAAAATCGAGGAGAAAATAATGAATGTGTAACAGCCTTAAAATGTTCATGCACTTATTTCTACTAGGAGGATTCCAATGGGGAAAACATAGATGACTTTGGTATAGACTTTAACAAATATGATGGATACTAGACACTGACCAAGTGATCATTTATATTGATTCTTCTAATGGTTACATGTATAACCTAACTTTGATGCTGGAGCTTGAGACAACTCATGTGGATCTGACTCTATACCCACAATTAGAGGTCCCCCCTTTCCATCTCTGTGTTGACAGCACTCACTTTCATATCATAACTTTTCTGGTACAAATTTTCTGGGGTACTTTTATCTAGTGACAGATAATATATAGGTTGAAATAGTCCAAGAAACCCACAGGAAAATTAACAACTGAGCAAACCTTGAACAAAAACCTCTAACTGAAATAAAGATATAACGTATTGATTATTTGGGGATATTGGATCCTTATGATAATGAAAGGCAATAGCTAGAGTTAGAGATTATACAATTGCAAAGCATTTTTTCCAAGTTGAATTAAGTCAGATAGTTAATAACATGATGAGAGAGGCAGAGTGAGAGGGATAGTGAGTTCTAAAATGAGTGAAAGTTGAAGAGTGTATTATATAGGAGATAAATGTCTAATAAAATAAAAGTTGAGCGAGAGACACTTGAAGTAGGTTTTAAAACATTGAATTACTTGACTCTCAGATGCCAGGTTGATAAAATTTCCCAAGATTCTGTGAGCTAAGATATAATTACCAAAGGTAGGTCCCTACAACCGGTATCAGTTTAAAAATTTAACTTTAAGGATTTATAAACATTTCACTTATAATAGCAAACCAAAACAAAACATCTAAAATTGCAGTTCTATAGACATCAAAAATAATGTTTACCGAAAAATTATTTAATGATATGAAGAAATTCAGAATCAATTTAGTGAAAAAGACAGTTTACAAAATACGTATAAGACTGCTAGCGTAGATTTATCTAAACCTATATATTATGAAAAAATTTGCATAGAAAGTTGTCAGACTTCTAACAATGATTATTTTTAGGGAGAAGTGGATGAAAGTTATAGTTTTTACTTTGTTTATGATTTACTATATTCGATTTTAATTAAATTTTATTAAGAATGGTAGAAATAACAAAATGTAAATTTAATTAAAGCCTCACATTGTGTTACAAGTTTGTAAGGAGAATACATATAGATCAAAGTAATATTTTAGGCTAAGATTAGCTCAGGAATTTATTTTTCCAGATGCTATCAGATAGAACCCTTCTAGGTCAAATAATGCCAAGACTCCATAGATTGTGACTGGTTTATACCACCATCCTGGTGTTATTTTGTCCTGTTCAATTAACCTTCAAACTTTCATTTAGTTGACTTTGAATGAATTTATATGCTCTAAGTTTTGTATCCTTTATATATGAACTATATATAAGTTAATATTCTTATATAGAAGCTATCTTTATTTACTTTAAACTCCTTAAAGATATTCTGATTAGCAAAGCTTAACTTTAGCAGATTAAAACATGCAGAACAATTTAATGCAAAAGTGGCATTATGCCAATGTCTTTATACATGTTCACTCAGTAGATTGATAAAGATTTTAGTGCAAGTAGTTTATTTTGAATTATGGGGCAGTGTGAGAAGCGGAAGGGAAAAGAACCAATAAAGAGTGAACTATCTGACAAGTTTCCACTCTAAGTAAACTAGATCTTAATCCCTTTTGAGGAACATATTATATATACACCCAACCTAGGGGCAAAGAAGTTATTGGGCCTTTATACATTGACTTTCCTCTTATTAGCTTGAGGGCTATTCCCAGAGTATTAATTCTCTTATTCTGATGTCCCTTGAAAGAGGTAAGAAAGAGTGAATATGTGTGGGGTATTAGTCTGTACTCCTCTTCATCATAAATTTTTTGACAGGCTCTATTTTCATGATAGAAATAGAAAAAAATAAGCGATTGATATGGAGGATGGCGTTTTTAAAATATAGATCATTTTCCAGCATTATTAAGATGAAATTTATGCTTAAGACACACTTTGACATCTTGCTCTCCTACTATGAAAAAAAAATTAATTTGCTTCTTGAACGATGAATGAAAATTTACTACGTAGACTAGAAGGGAGAGAAAGTCTGAAGACAAATACTCAAGCAGAGAAAATTGAATATTCAAAGGCAAACTACAAGAACATTTAAAAAATGTTCGAAAGCAGCAAATTGTCCGAGTATTGCTGAAGCACTGGATGCAACATGGAAGATAACACTGAGAAGGAGACAGGAAACAGATTCCACAGTTCTTTTATACTATTCCAAAGCAATTTAAAACCCCATTCTGAAGGCAGTAGGAGATCACTGAAAGATATTTGTCAGAATATTTACGCATTTTTTAAAGAAGCTTCTGATAGGAAATTGGAAGAAAACTGGTAGAGAAGAAAAACGAAGCAGCAATTTGAGATTCTAGAAATAATAATGGTTTGCATGGACAGTGACGAAGAGAAAAGACAATATATGAATATATTTCAAAGATATTTGCAAGCAGAAAAAATGAGGAAAAAGGAGCTTTTTTAAAAAATAAACTTCCCAATATTTGACTTCATACACTACATAAATAAAAGCAACTGGGAGAAGCAGTCAGGAGGACAATATCTTCTCTGGTTCTGAAATACACAATTCTTTATAACTAATGTTACATATTATGGTATTTTGACACTAAAATGTTTTAAAATTATTATTTCTTTAACAAATTGAGGCATGTAATTCAATTATAAAATTGAAGGAGGGAGTGGTAAAGGGAATGAAATATTCATTAGGAAACATTGCCCTTCAACCACTTGTTCATGCTTAGATCAAACAGATCTAATAATTTCTTGTTAAATTCATCAGTTTTCATTAGAAGAGTTAATTGAGTTTGGTGAAAAGTAATGGTTACAGTGTTTACATAATTAACACAGTGTGAAATGAACTAAAATATGTTTCCATAGATGATTTTCTGGAAATATTAGATACTGGGTTTAAGATATAGAAATATAAGATTTTTCTAAACTATCATTTTGTTAAATCAAATCAAGACTTATTTACATTTCAGTTAAAAACTAATGCTGTCATTTAGACATTATTAAAAAGTTGATAATATAACAGTTGTTCAGGGTTAAGGGAACAAAGTTTCATTTCTGTAAATTATCATGATGTCTGTATAAAAGACTAGAGGAAATAGCTTGGATTCACGTTTCTAAAACCTGCCTAATAGGTCAGAGCTTAATGTATATATTTCAAGCCCTAAAAAACCCAACTCTTTGTTTTCACTTTTTATTAATTTTTTTCTATTCATAAAAATCGATGAGTTCATTTTGAAAAATATGTAAAATAAATAACTGAAAAAACATAGTAATTATTAAAAAGAAAATATTTGTAAAAGACTCACGTGCTAAAAAGACTGTTATCCAAAATATACGAAGAACTCTTAAAATTCAACGATATGAAAGCAATCCAATTAAAAAACTGGCCAAAAAACCTTAACAAATACCTCATCAAAGAAAAAAATACAAATGAAAAGTAAGCATCTGAAAAAATGCTCACATCATGTCATCAGAAAAATGCAGATTAAATCAATGAGCTACCACCCCACATCTATTAGAAAGCCAAAATCTGGAACTCTGACAACACCAAATGCTGGTGAGGATGTGGAGCAACAGGAACTCCCATTCATTTCTGGTGGGATGCTAAACACACTCTTCATATTTTGATGATTGGAAAGATAAATATACTCTTGCCAAATAATCCAGAAATCACTCTCCTTGAAATTTACTCAAAGGAGTTGAAAACATGTCCACACAAAAACCTGCACACAGATGTTTATGGCAGCTTTATTCGTAGTTGCAAAAACTTGGAAGCAGCCAAGATGTTTTCCAGTAAGTGATTGGATAAACTGATACATTCAGACAATAAAATATTTCAGTACTAAAAATAAATGAACTACGAAGACATGAAAAGACATGGAGGAACTTAAATGCGTATTACTAAGTGTAAGAAGCCAATCTGAAAAGGTTACATACTATATGTTTCCAACTGTATGATTTCTAGAATAGAAAGAATTATATAGATATGAAAAAATTCAGTGCTTGGCCACGGTTTGGGTGGAGGTAGGGATGACTAGGCAGAGGCAAGGCAAAGTGGATATTAAAAGAAGTGAAAATGTTCTATGATACCATTAATGATGAATATGTATCATATGTTTGTTCAAATCCACTAGAATATATTAACATCAAAAAGTAAACCATAATGCAATGTAGACTATGGACTCTGAGTGATTGTGATGTCTTAATGTAGGGTTCATCAATTATAGAAACGTGCCACTCTGGTGAAGGATGGTGATAATGGGGAGGCCAGGAGTGTTGGGGGAGGGGTGGGAAGGGAATATGTGAGAAATCTCTGTATCGTCCCCTCATTGTGCTGTGAATTCAAATTGCTCTAAAATGAAGCCTTAATTTTTAATCCAAAAAAGTATTTATTCTTTAGAAAGGATATTTTGACAGAATTCTAAATTGACAGTGATATTTTTTTCCACACTTTAAAGATTGCCTTTCCATGGCCTTAGGTCTTGCATAGTTTCTAATGAGAAATCACTGATATTCTTATATCAGTGATTTATTCCTTTGCAAGGTGTGTATCTCTTTTCTCTAGCTGCTTCTTACCATTTTTTGTGTTTTTATTTTTTTCTTGTTTTTTTATTTTTAATTAAGTTTACTAGGGGTAACATTGGTTAATACAATACATAATTTTTCAGGTGTACATTATTAATTTGACATCTGTACATTCTACTGTTTACCACCCAAAGTCCAGTTTCCTTTCAGCTACCATATTATTTGATCCCCTTTATATTCACCCTGCTCCTTACTCTCTATAGCTGACCCACTTTACCCTGTACACCTCCCCACTGCCCCCCCCCAATCCTCTAGTAACCACTAGTCCATTGTCCATGTCCATAAGTCTCTTTGTTTGACCTGTTCATTTTTGCTTTTAGGTTTATATCCTACATATAAGTGATACCATGTGAATATCATCTTTTTCTGTCTGGCTTATTTTGCTTAGTATGATTATCTCGAGGTCTATCCATGTTGTTTCAAATGGCAGTATTTCATCTCTTCTTATGGTTGAGTAATATTCCATTGTATATATGTACCACAGCTTCTTTAGCCAATCATCTATAGTAGGACAATTCGGTTGCTTCCTGACCAATGTGAATAATGCTGCTATGAACATCAGTGTGCAAATATCTTTTGGATATGGTTTTCAAGTCTTTGGGGTAAATACCCAGTACAGGGATTGCTGGATCATATGGTAGATCAATTCTTAGTTTTTGAGGAAACCTCCATACTGTTTTCCATAGTGGCTGTATCAATTTGCAGTCCCACCAGCAGTGTATGAGGGTTCCTTTTTCTCCATCCTTCCAACATTTGTTATTAACTTGTCCTGTTGATTATAGCTATTCTAACAGGTGTGAGATGGTATCTCATTGTGGTTTTGATTTGCATTTCCTAATAGCTAGCGATGTTGAGCATCTTTTCAATATTTGTTGGCCATTTGTATGTCCTCTAGAGAGTTCAGTCCTCTGCCCATTTTTGATTGGATTGTTTGTTTTTTGTTGTTATTGAGTTCATATGAGTTCTGTATATTTTGGATATTAGGCCCTTATCAGAGGCTTGCTTGCAAAATATATTTTCCCATTGGATGGTTGTCTCTTTACCTTGTTGATGTTTCTTTTGCTGAGCAGAAGCTTTTTAGTTTGATGTAGTCCCATTCATTTATTTTTGCTTTTACTTCCCTTGCCTTTGAGGTCAAATTCATAAAATCCTCTTTAAGTCCAAGGTCCTTGAGTTTAGTTCCTATGTTTTCTTCTATGCATTTTATTGTTTCAGGTCTTATATTCAGGTCCTTAATCCATTTTGAGTTAATTTTGGTGTGTGGTGATAGACAACAGTCTAGTTTCATTCTTTTGCAGTGGCTTTCCAGTTTTCCCAGCACCATTTATTGAAGAGGCTTTCCTTTCTCCACTGTATGTTTTTGGCTTTTTTGTCAAAATTATTTGCCCATATAAATATGGGTTTACTTCTGGACTCTCGATTCTGTTCCACTGGTCATGTGTCTGTTTTGCTGCCAATACCATGCTGTTTTGATTACTGCAGCTTTGTAGTATAATTTGAAGTCAGGCAGAGTGATGCCTCCAGCCTGTTCTTTTTTCTCAGGATGGCTTTGGCAATTCAGGGTCTTTTGTGCTTCCATACAAATCTGATGATTTTGTTCTATTTCTTAAAAAAAATGCAATATAATTTTGATGGGGATTGCATTAAATCTGTATAATGCTTTAGGTAATATGGTCATTTTAACTATGTTGATTCTTCCAATCCAAGAACACAAATATCTTTCCTTCTCTTTGTCTCTTCTTTTCTTTTAATAAGGTCTTGTAGTTTTCATTATATAGTCCTTCACATGTTTCGTTATATTTATTCCTAGGTATTTTATTCTTTGTTGCAATTGCAAAAGGAATTATTTTTTCACTTCTTTTTCTGACACTTCATTAGAGTATAGGAACGCTATGGATTTTTGAATGTTGATTTTGTATCCAGAGACTTTACTGTATTTGCTTATTGTTTCTAGTAGTGTTCTTTGGAGTCTTTAGGTTTTCTATATAGAGAATCATGCATCTGCAAATAGTGACAGTTTGGACTTCTTCGTTTCCTATTTGGATGCCTTTTATATCTTTCTCTTGCCTGATTGCACTTGCTAGGACCTCCAATGTTATATTGAATAACAGTGGCAATAGTGGACAGCCTTGCCTTGTTCCTGATCTTAGAGGGAAGGTTTTTAGTTTTTCACCATTAAGTATAATGTTGGCTGAGGGTTTGTCATAGATGGCCTTTATTATGTTAAGGTACTTTCCTTCTATACTAATTTTGTTAAGTGTTTTGAAATAAGTGAATGCTGTATCTTGTCGAAGGCTTTTTCTGCATCTACTGATATGATCATATTCTTATTTTTAATTTGTTTATGTGGTGTATGACATTAATCGATTTGCATATGTTGAACCATCCCTGTGCCCCTGGGATGAAGCCCACTTGATCATGGTGTATAATCTTTTTAATATTTGCATATTGGTTTGCTAGTATCTTATTTAGATTTTTGCATCTGTTCATGAGAATATTGGTCTGTAGTTTTTTTGTTATCTTACCAGGTTTTGGTATCAGAGAATATGGCCTCATAAAATGAGTTGGGAAGTATTCCTCCTCTTCAATCTTTTTGGAAGAGTTTGAGGAGAATAGGTTTAAATCTTCTTTGAATGTTTGGTAGAATTCACTGGTGAAGCCATCTGGTCCTGGACTTTTACTTTTTGGTAGGTTTTGATGTGTTTCAATTTCCATACTGCTGATCGTCTATTTAGATTTCCAGTTTTCTTGATTCAGTCAGGAAGTTGTATTTTTCTAAGTACTGTCCATTCTTCTTCTAGGTTATTAAATTTGGTGTTATATACTTTTTCATAGTATTCTTGTATGATCCTTTGTATTTCTTGATGTAGTCTAATTTCCCCTCTTTCATCCCTGATTTTGTATTTGTGTCCTTTCTCTTTTTTCTTTAGTGAGTCTAGCCAGGGTTTGTCATTTTATTAACCTTCTCAAAGAACCAGCTCTTTGTTGCATTTATTTTTCTATTTTTTTGTTTTTCAATTTCATTTATTTCTGCTCTAATTTTGATTTTTTTCCTTCTGCTGACTTTAGGCTTCATTTGTTCTTCCTTTTCTAGTTTTTAAGCATTAGGTTTATTTGGGCTCATTCTTGTTTTTGGAGAAGGCCTGTAATGATATGAACTTTCCTCTTATGACCACTTTTGCCATGTCAAAAGTTTTGATATGTTGTACTATCATTATCATTTGTTTCTATGTATCTCTTGATCTCTCTTTTATTTCTTCTCTGACCCAGTTATTCTTCAGTAGCATGTTGTTTAATCTCCATGTATTTGTGGTTCTTCCTATTTCTTTTTGCAGTTGATCTCTAGTTTCAAAGCATTATGATCAGAGAATATGGTTGGTATGATTTCAACCCTCTTATATTTGTTGAGGCTATCTCTGTGTCCCAGTATGTGGTGATTTTGAGAATGTTCCATGTGCACTAGAGAAGAATGTATAAGCAGCTGTTTGGGACGGAAGGCTTGTAATGTCAATTAGTCCAGTTGGTCTAATGTGTCATTTAAGGATGTTCCTTATTGATTTTCTGTTTGGATGATCTGTCCATATCCGACAGTGGGGTATTTAGGTCCCCTACTATGATAGTGTTTTGGTCTGTTTCTCTCTTTAGTTCTGTTAGTAATTACTTTACATATTTCGGGGCTCCCTGATTGGGAGCATAGATATTAATAAGTGTTATGTCTTCTTGGTGCATGATTCCCTTTAGCATTACAAAGTGTCCCTCAGTATCTTCCTTTATCTTTTTTAGTTCGAAGCTATTTTATCTGATATTTGTACCACTATTCCTGGTTTTTCTGAATGTCATTTTCTTGGAATATCATTTTTCGCCCTTTTACTTTGAGTTTATATTTGTCTTTGGAGCTAAGATGTGTCTCCTAGAAGCAGTGGTATGGTTGGGTTTTTTTTTTGATCCATTCTGCAACTGTGTGCCTTTTTTATTGGTGAGTTCAGTCCATTTACATTTAGGGTATTATTGAAATATTAGACCTTCTTATAGCCATTCCTTTTTTTTTTTTTTTTTTTTGCTTTCTGATAGCTCAGTGTTTCCATTGCTTCCTTGCTGTACCTGTGTTTTCTGGTTTCTTTATTCTAATTGGCTTTTGTGGGTTTTCCCTCTGGTCCTTCTTGTTTTATGTTATATATTTCAGTTCTGAATCTTTGGCATGTGGTTACAAGTCTATAAAGAATAGTTATATATATATATATACAGTTGTCCATTTTCTTCTGTGTGTGCCTTATCTCCATTCCCCCTTGTGAATTTGGATCTTTGAATCCCCCGCTTTTAGTCATTATCATCTCAATTTGTCCCTATTTATGCTGAAAGTTCATTACTATCTTGCTATAGCAATTCTCATTATTATTTAAACTTAAAATGCCCTGTCTTAGTAAGGTTTTGCATTCCTCTGCTTCTATTTGACTTCTAGTCACTTTATTCCTAATTATTTTTTTTTGTCATTTTGTTTTAGGCCACTGTTTTCTGATTACTAGTTTTAATCCATATAATTTTAATATACCTTGATGTGTACATGTATAGGTATAGGGGTGTGTGTGTGTGTGTATTTTTGTGCACACACATACATGGTGTGTGTATCCTGTTTGAATTCATTGAGCTTCTTGGGTCTCTGATATTTTTTTCATCGCATTTGGAATGTTGTGGGACATTATTTATTGTTTATTATCCTTATTGTTATTAAACATTTCTTCCTAGCTCCCTTCTTTCTGTGATTCAAATTTCAACACATGTTAAGAAGCATGATAATGTCCCATAGGCCACTGACATGCTGTTAAATATTTTCAGTCTTTTTATTCCTTGTGTTTTCATCTTGGATGATTTCTTCATGCTGTGTCTTAATGTTCAACTCATCATTATTCTGCAGCATATAACCTGTTATTAACCTCATCTTGTGAAATTTTGTTTGGCTATTGTATTTTTTTATCTCTAAATTTCCAACTGACTTTTGAATATTTCATTTTTAATTTTTTGTGAATATGGAACACAATAACTTTCTAATGATTTTGACTGACAAATTCCATCACCTTATCATTTTCTTTAACTGTTGTTTCTACTGATTTTTTTTCTCATTCATCATGGATCACTTTTCTTATCTATACTTTTTCTTTGAACAACTTTCTTGTCTCTTAGATCATCCAGACTCACAGACTCATCATGGATTCTCCTTTTTTGTGTTTCCATTTGAAACTACCTTCAGACAGTAAGCCTGGTCAAACGTAGAATCCAACTATTTGTTTCTCATTTCAGGGATCTCAACTCTGTGCTGTCTGGTGTCCAATGTCTGAAAGCAGTGGTTTCACTTGTTTCCTTTTATCTTATTTTTTCACTTTTTCTTTGGGAATGGTAATTCTATATTTTTTTTTCTTTATAGCCAGAAGCAAAAGTTTACATTTATTAAAATTCAGCATTGTATAGTAAATAATTTTGTCTGTTATATAAGTTAGGACTTGAACTTGGCTACAAATAACAAAAATCCCAAGCTATAGTAACTTAACTGAAAAGGGATTCTTTTTACACATAAGATCTGAGAAAGGTAATGCAATTCTATTATGGCAGGCCCACGATGCCAACACAGACACAAAAATAGTCTCCATAGAAAGTGATATTATTACCTTCAATTTTATTGCTATCTTTGTGAAGGAAAAATGGTTGTTCTACCTTCATTCTTTGTATCTGTGTTCCAGGAAATAAAGGAAAAAGACAGATGAATCTGCTTCTAACTGGAAAAATCTCACATCTCATTGACCAAAATTACTTCACTTATCTACCTTTTGAGATTTGGAAAAGCTGGGAGATATAGATTGTTGAAATCTGGAACGTTGTCACCATTCCCATCACTCCCATATCTAAAGGAAGCATCTGGAAGCCACGCTCTATTAAATATTTACCACATCTGCAATAGGTAGGTTGTATTCCAGAATATGGAAATACTATAATAATTGATTCCCTGCTATTCAACATTTAGATGCCATCTCAGCTGCATGGGTTTGTTGTTGTTGTGTTGTTGTTGTTTGGGGTTTTTGTTTTTTAAAGAGAGTAGCAAGTACAGGGGTTTACATAAACTCATCAATTATCAGGAAATGAGAAGCCATAGTGAAAGTGAGAATAAAAGCTAAATTATATAAATATAGATTTAAGTTTAGTCAACACACTTAATTCTCAGCAGTGAATGAAGATATTAAAAATCATATCACTCTAAAAGTCCCAGGCAATCCTAGATTATAATAGAGTATACTTTCTACATGATATGTGCCAAATTGCACAAATATAAATCATAGAACCAGTGAACCACTGAAGCTAGCAGTTCATATATAAGTGGCTTACTGATGCAAACAGTTACTGACTATCCAAATAAACAGAGATAGCAAACTCATTGGTATGTGTCAGATTTTTAGAGGTTCCATAATCTCTTGTTGACTACATTTCGTAGTACTATTTGTAATGTGAAACTTAAGTGGTATACTTGTACATAAAAATCCAGAGACTACAATTATGCAATGAGAATGAACATCCTAAATCAGGAAAAATAGATGGGAATAAATTACTAATTGAATCAACTTCAAACTTATCTGAGGCTCAGAAATCAAAACCAGATTAGAGAACCTAGTAAGCACTATAAACTCTTTCTATCCTGCAAAGACTTCCTGCACAAGTCTGAGGGATGAGAAAGTTGCAGCATTATCTTACAGTGCCTGTTACAAAACAGCTCTTGGCAGCTGAAATAAAATGACTCATCTTGATGGAAGGAAACTTACAGAGGCTTCAGACGTGTGTGTTTGCAATACAAAATGTTTAAAACAAATAGAATAGACTGACTTCCACTATACTTGGTGTTGCAAATTCAGATTCAGTATTAATGTTTGTTGTAGGTCAAATGACACTGCTTGTGCATTTTGATGTGTGCTCAAAGCCATATCATTTGGTGTGAAAACCTACTTCACTTAAAATTGCTGGCAATGCAGTGCATAATTTTTGGTCTCCAAACATCCACTGAGTCTCAGTTTAGCTATCACCCCTGAGTAATAGTCTTTTTGTCTTGTTTTCTTCATATTTACTTCTAATTTTTAAAAATCAGAGTGGCAGTTTCAAGGTGAGAGGGTCTGTAAAGGAATAGGTTGTTATCTAGTGTATATACATTCTCAAAGTTAGAATTTGATATTTTAAACCACATGGTGTTACTTAATGGTGTTTAGAGACTTAAATTTTAGTTGAGAGTTAAATTTTAGTTGAGATGAAGCTAAAAACTACCTTTCACTCATTTACCATGAGAGAGATGTTCATGAAACACACTGTTGTCACTGCTTAGATTTTGAGGCATATATGTGAAATAATGACTATCTAATTTAGTATTTAAGAAGTAATTTCCATATACATTTGATTATACTGACAAGTTAGATGAAACATGTTTTCTGAAATGAAAATTTCGGGTTTGATGTAACAATTATCTTATTTAAATGCACATAGTAAGGCATTTTTCTATTACTAAATCAATACCTGCTTTGTAACGCCTTTGAGAACTATCCATAGCATGACGATCATGCCCGATGTGATCTGGCCCCTGCTCATTTCTTCAGGCTCGTTTCTTAACACTTCTTCCTCGCAGGAAGCCACTGTCAGTGTCATGGTTCTCTTATATGGCTGAGTCTTTGACGACGTTGTGTCTTCCTCCTGAAGTACTCTTTCTTCTCTTTCCTGCCTGAGCCTGATGAAGATCTATTTGTGTTTCGATATTCAGATGAAGTTTTACTTTTGCAGTAAAAGCCTTTTCTGGTTGGCCCATGGCCTATCGTAAATAAATGACCATGTCCTTCTTAGTTTTTTGCTTATCACTTAATAAATGTCCCTTGTGTAAATTAATAAACATAAAATTAATCATATTTGGGAGAAGGCACAGACTTAAAATATTTTTTAAAAGTCCACAGTGCCAATAAATTAGGTTTTTTAAAATATAAATTCCTGCTACCAGGAAAACAATGAACTGTGAGAATTTTTCAAGAAATTGAATGTTTTTCACATGATAAAAACATGACTTGCACTGTGTGGATTTGAAATAAATACAGGGTATGATCCTTATTCCTAAAATGTTAAAAGTGTATTTGAGGAGACGAGACTATGAGGTATTGATTATTAACAAAATAACATTATAATGGGGTTTTAAATATTTTCCTATAAAAGTCTGATTCTTCTATATATTTCAAAACATTAAGGAATTTTCTAGGTCATAGACTCAGTAAATTTGTTTCTGCTTTATTCTGTAATTTCTAATTTTAAAGGTTTCCCTCATTTAACCTAAATCATTTTGTAATATTAAGGTAAAAATATATTCTTTCTGACAAAAAAATATGAAAGGAGTTAAAAATATCGCCATTTTAATAATACAGATTTAGAATTGAAAAACACAAATTGATATTTGAAAAAGCAATTGGTAATATATCAAGGCACAAATTTGACACATAATTCCCCACAAATATATTAAAAGTTATTAGAACAGAAGAATGTTCATTGCAGTGTTACTCACAATAATTTAAGTAACAAATACAAGACAAATGCCCCATAATAAGTAAATGACTTAGTAGATTATATCATTTTGGTGAACTTATCTGTATTCATTAAAGTAATGAAAACTATGAAAACACAGAAAAACACTATTAAATTTAAAACAATATTTATTATAAACTATGGCTACAATGATATCAAATATATGCTGGTAAAAGTGGAAAAATATGCAAAATTAAATATTTATAGTTACAGAAAGGCGCTATGTGTCCTTTTTCTTTTTAAGACTTTTAATATCATGGTTTTGTTATTGCTTTATAATTATTTAAACAATGATTTTAAATAGAAAGTGAAACTATATGATGCAAGTAAATCTTTTTCTGTTATGTACCGTTTTCAATGGCATTTTATTATTCCTTGTATATGAGCTATGTTCATGTTATTTAATTCATAAATCAATGTAATGTGTCCACTTAATACTAGCTTTAATATTCTATATTGTGATATTGCTTTGTGCATGGTATTATCTTAATATTTAGAGGGTTCCACTTTACGTTTATACCAATACCACCTATCAGACGCTTAATGAATATATTCTAATTGACATAAATGTATTCAAATATAACTCCCAATAAATTTTACTATGACAGTTTTCCTGCTCCCTCTCAAAATCTTAGTACATTATCTTCTTTAACTTCATCTCCTTTCCTGGTTTATTGAATCTTAATCCATTATAAAATTTAGGTGAAACCCATTGTTATAAATTCACTCATTCCTTATATTGTCTAGCTATTGTTTTGGTTATCTCTTACAAAAGTTAATTTACAGGAATAAAGAATTATTTGGCTAATTTTTGAATAAAGTGAGTAAAGTCACAGAAACACTTCCACAAAAGCAAGACAGCCCTGGGAACCTAAGAGACTGAGACTAAGAACCTTGTCTTTCCAAAAGTCTCCTTGCAGAGCATGTACCCATCTAACACCAGATGGATAAAACCGGACAGCATGGCAGATGAAGGGGGAATTCCCCAGTGAGAGAACTGTTTCCCTATTCTCACAGAGCAGGTGTACTGAAGACAGCAGAGATCAGAACTTGTTAACAGCACAAGCCAAAAACTCAGGAATTTGCAAATTGAACAGGTGAAAATGTAACTGGTGATAATTGAAAGCTAATTATCGTCAGCTAGCAATTGGCAACCAGGTGTTCTGAGTCACCTAAAAGGCAAAGCAGGAAAGACTGTGAAGATATTTGCTTTTGGCACAGATGAGATAAATGAGTTTCCTGACAGAGGCTTCAGTATAGGAAAATGATTAGTCTGTTTATTGCTGCTGAGTTTTAGCGTGCTGAGGAACTAACCAGGAAAGAGCAAGGGTTACAAAGCAAAGTAATTATGGCTTGTGTGTAAGAAGTGCTTATGTTTTTCTAAATTGGCTTTTTCCAAATGAGTAAAGGCGAAATATAGTAACCACCCAAAGCCACATCTATTGGCTGTAGCCCATCCTGGGAGTATGGTGGCTTTATTCTTTAAGCAGTGCTTAACACAAAAAGTTCTAGGAAAATAAAAGGCTTCAGGTCTATTAATACATAATACATATTCCTTAAAGGCATTTTTTTAGAAACTGAAGATTAGATAAGTTAATGAGTTAAAGGTCATAAAGTGACTAAGCAATAAATTTAGGATTCAAATTCAAAACTGTCAGGTACCATAATCCATACTCTTTTATTATACCATCTTACTTTTTGATGGAAAATATTCCCTTCCTTAAAACAAATAACAGACTTGCTTCTCCACATTTACTAATGTAACTCGAAATATTCCAAAATATACACATCGCCAAAAAGTTTAACAGGGTTTATATTCAAATCTAACATCTTTAGACAAGCACACTCATCATAATTGTACTGTTCAATGAATGTAATAGGATGAATATATACATCTAACCCTACCCAGCCAAGAAGCCGACCACAACTAGAAATTCAGAAACATTTTTTCACCCCTCTCAAACACTATCTCTTCCCTGAACACTGACTGGTGACCAGACTCCTTGCACAAAAGATTTACCCTGCGAGGGTTTGGATTTTATAAACAGAATAGCAGTCTGTATATCTCTGACTCAGCCTTCTTTCACTAAACATTATGTTTCTGAGGTGTGTCCTTGCTATTGGGTGTAGAAGCAATTCATTTTATTTACTGCCATATAGTATTCCATTACATTAATATATCACAATTTATCCATACTACCTTTGGTGAACATTGGGGTGAATTCCAGTTTTTGTCCATTACTATTAATGCTATGAATATCCTTTTTTAAAATTTTTATGAGCATATGAAAGCATGTCTTATAGTTATAAACCTGGATATTTTATTAATGAGTCATAGGGTTTGGTTAGGCTCAGCTTTCCCAGATAATATCAATCCTCCAAAGTGACTGTACCAATTTGCACTCCCACCAGCAATGTATGAGAGTTTGTGTTACTCCACAACCTTACCAACCCAGAGTAATATCGGTCATTTAGTTTTAGCCATCCTGGGAAATGTGCAGTTGGAGCTCCTAGATTTAATTTACATTTGGCTGAGGCTTACTGAGGTTGTACCTCCTTTCATATGTTATTTTGACTATTTTAATGTCCTCTTTTGTAATGTAACTGGTTAAAATATTTTATCCAATTTTCTGTTAGTTTTCCAACATTTTCTAATTGACATAGGAAAACATTACGTATGCTAGGTAAGGGCTCCATGTTTCAATCATAATATTGTAATGATCTTCTTGAACTCTGTAGATTTCTTTGTTACCACATAATGGTGACTTTTGCTGAAAAACTTTTTGTTTTTTAAAAGTGTTATGTAGGGGTTTTTTTTCTAAATGTTTAAGTGGGGTATCTTTTTTTTTCCTATTTAAGAAATCTTTGTATAATCAAATGCCATAATTATGATGTGATTCTTTTTAGTTTTTTTTTTTATTTCCCACATTTTTATCTCTAATCTTGGAAGTGACTTTTGTATGTGGTGTGGTGTAGGGTTTACATTCATTTTTTGTGTGGATTTTCAGTTGACTCAGCAGCACTTATTGAAAAGCCTGTTCTTTGCCTGCTGCTTTGGATATCTGCCTTTCTCATAAATTAAGTGTTTGCATATATGTGGGTCTTTATTTTGACTAGCTATTCCAGTCAGTTCTATTTTTCTCTCCTTGCATAATTAATATACTTTTTTATTAATGTGATTCATAATAAGTCTTGATATCTTGTAATATGCATTACAACTTTGATCTTTGTCTTCAAGTTTGCCCTGGCTATTCTCACATGCATTACCACATGAACTTTAGAATAATTTTGACAATTTTACAAAAACCAAAAAAAAAAAAAAAAAAAAACCCCAGACTTCGATTAGGATTGCATTAGATCTGTGAGTCAATTTAAGGAGAAATGACATTTGTACAATATGAAGACTTCCAATCCAAGAATCTACTATATCCTTCCATTTTATTAAGTTTGTTTTACTGTCAAGAGTCTACAATTAAATATAATTCTTGCTTTATATATAATCCATCAGATCAAGGAAGTTTTCTTCTATTCCTAATTTTCCAAAAGTCAATATCATGATCAGATAAAGAAATTATCAAATGACTGTTCTATATCTATTATTTTCTTGATATAGTAAATATATCAAGTTAATTAACTATCAAAAGTTAACCTTGTTATATGCAGCATTAGTTGGTCAATTTTGACTAATTATCCAAATGTCCTTGAAAAGGCTTCATGTTTTGGAATTATTTATATAACACACACATGTTTTTTGTGTTTATGTGTGTTATATATTTTTATATAATATATACAAGTTTACTTGTATTAATATAATTAGATACTTGTTCATTACAACTTTCAAATTTCTTCATATTTATCTTTTGCCTATTCTATCATTTGTTGAGAGAAATGCTTTCAAATCTCCAACTATGATTATAGATTTGATTAGTCCTCTCTACATATTATTGCTTCATATACTTTGAAGATATGTTATTAGGTACACAAATATAGAATAATTTGACTCCCTGATAAATTAACTTTCTTTTATTATAAATTATCCCTCTATCTCTAGAATGTGTCCTAGCTTAAAAATCTACTTTTTATAATGCTGGACAGTGGTAGTAACCTTTTTTTGTTAGTATGTTTTACATTTTACTTTGAACCTTTCCATAACTTTAAATTTAAGCTACCTATTTTGTAAGCAATATCTAAATGATTGTAATCTTTTTTCTTTATTCTTGCTATATTTTTTATTATATTATTTAGTCTATTTATATTTAATGCAATTATTGACCATTTAAATTTGAAATGTTACTACTTCACAGACAGATGCTCACACACAAACACATCTGTATGTATGCATATGTAAACTCCACAAGACATTTTTATTTGGTCATTCAGTAATTATTTACTTTATCCACATTTTTTCTCTTTCAGATCACAAGAGCTGTGTAACTTAATAAATCTCTCAATGGCTTTTGACCATTTTTGAACACAGTGTTACAGTTGTTCTTCCTGAGAAGTTAGGTTTGATACAAGAAAGTTCACCAAAGCTGGTAAACAAGAAAGGAATTTATGAACTGTGAGTCAACATCGGAGACTTACTATGAAAGGAAGAAATAGCTGTAACTTGAAAAAATAGATCTCATTTAAATATTGAAACAATTTCATGGTCAAGTAGAGAATTTTAAAGCAGTGTATTGCCTGCAATTGAAATCTTTGTGCAATTTCTGACCTACGTTACAAGGTCTCACAAAATGGAATTTACATAAAATTTATGGACAGAACACACATTATGCTAGTTTCTTTATAGTTTTTTGTTTGTTTAAACTTAAAAACACATTCGTCTTAAATTTATCCTCGTCATAAAAATTGTGTTGTGCTTCAAAATTTTCAGTTGCTTATAGACATGCTTCATAGTGTCAAACATACACCTTCATATAGCACATATCAAACTGTATTGCTGATGTTTACTTGCCAGTCTTCCCTACCATATTGTAAGCCCCTCAGAATAGCGTGAACTCTGCTATAAACTCCATATCCCCAACACTTAGTACAGCAGGGCCTCCATTAATATTTATTCAGTGGTTTTAAAACATTTATGTGGGATAATCTTTTTCAAAATAAAATGGTTTGCTAAATTATCAAATAGTTTTATATAATTTCTTAATGTATTTAACACTACTATTGAGTATTGGACAGTTTGAGTATGAACAATTCCTTTAAGATATGCTACAAAAGGTTATTTGTTGATGTTTATTATGATGATCATCTGAAAATGCTTAATTACCACTGGGAATAATCCAGTAGAGAGAGAAATTAAAAGCAATTTAAAAAGTAAAGAAATAATAGCATTTGGTTTCTAAGAAGACAGACAGAATCACTTTAGTCTTAGCCAGGACAACCTGGAGGCCCAGCTTAGCTATTTTAACAGAAGGACGGGATAATGGGTAAAAGTCCAACTAAGTTCAAGAATGAGTTCTCTTTTGATTCCTCTCTCTTTTCACCTACATGAATAGAAAGATGGTGTGCTGACACTGAGAGAGTCAAACTGGGAGTGGAGGGTAGACATTAGAGATTTGAGAATACTAGAGAAACTGAAATATCAAAATGGAGAGTGCAAAGGTTGGAAAGAGAAATGTGCCGGGATTGCTGAACAATACTAAGAGTTGATCTGAAGTGGAAAGCCATGAATTTAAAAGTCATGAATAATAGAAGCAGCAATCTGCTTATTATAATATTGTCTCTAGGATATTTGTGCTACCAGGACACAGGTAAAAATAAAGCAGGTATTTGGGTTCATTCAGGAATGAGATTCTAGCACATAGATGTGACAAAAGGAAAAAGGAAAGAAAATTATGATGTTAGTGAGAGTTTTTTGATGTGACATGCCTTGAGATTTAAACTGAATATGAGGGCGGTGAAGAAAGGAAAGAGCTGGTCAAGCAGGAAATGAGGGGATGTAAGAGCAGAAAAGATCTAAGAATATTAATGAGAGTTACTAAACATGTAAACTGGAAAAGAGAGAACGATTTTAGGATCACGAAAGTTATATTATTGAATTTTAGAAATTATAGAATGTTTGCACTTATGGAGCATGATGCAAAACTAATGGAAATAGATTGCTGAAGTGAACAGAAAGAGGAGGTAACTGAAAATGAGGAAGCCAATAAATTAGCAAGTGAAGGTCTACCTTCCATATAAATTATAGAAACACTCGAGATCATGGAGCTCCTTTAGTTCAAAGGGAATGAGCCAATTAACCTCACTCCTATATTCTCTACTGATTAAGGCATACCTGTGTCTGAAGTAGGAAACCCCCACCTAGTATGAAGAGTTTTAAAAACATTGGTTTGTCAGTAACCTTTTTAAAAAATTAAATTCTTTCCCCTTATTTTTCTGCCAGTGTCAAGGCAGACAAATGTTTAATAAAGAGGGTCTTATTAAGGGAAGTAACTCCTGAAATGAGACCATATGTCAAACGACAATTACATAAACCCATTAAAAACTAGTTTGCATATTTTTATTGTTGAGCCACTACTTCAGCAAAAAATAGTAGTGCCTGCCCAGCAGTTCTACTGCTACTCTACCCAAAGCTAAAATGGTTTGAGTAGAAGACCATTACTCTTGACTCCCAGTTATAATCCTGGATCACTCACAGGGGAAAGAAAATGTTCTTTTACCCTATAATCTTCATCCTTACACACATACTAAAAGTAGAAAAGAAATTCCAGAAAGCTTTTATCCATATAAAAAGGCATTGAGGGTTAAATTTTGCATGATTTGCTTCTAGGGACATTTATATTCTTATTATTAAGGAAGCAAAGCAATACACGAAGAGTACAGTTTGTGAAAAGAAAAAAAATAGAACAGCACAAATAGAAACAAGACAAATAACCACTTCTGAATTGCTAGCAGAGGGTGAGGAGAGGTTAAGTACCAAGCAGATTTCAGGAAAGATTCATAGAACTAATTCAACTTGTTCTACTTTGGCAGGAGAAAATTCAGGTCCCTGTAACCATACCAATAGTTTGGGAAGAAGAGTGAGTCCTCCCGCCCTGCAGACAGTAGGTCACAGATATGCTAGGTAATACTGAATTATTTACGGGTTCATTATTTTCTTCATGAGTTTCCCCTTAGACCTTTGTTCTCTACCTTTTCCTTATTCATGTCCATGGTTAGTCATTTCACTGCTCATTAGCATCTAAATTAAAGAGTTGGAACTTGGGTTAAGTTGAGATCTGTTAGATGCTCTGAGGGGGAAAAATTAAAGTGGGAGAGTTAACAGCAGGTTCAGGAATAAGGTTCACCTGCGACAATTATTTTTTCCTTCCTCCACATTTCCTTCGTGGAATACTCTCCCTTCTCTTCTAAGAGATTTTAGAACTATATCACATAGACATTAGCTATTTTTAACTGAGGTCTTGACTGAAGAGATTTCCTCCAGTCCGGATTGGAACCCCCAGTTTATACCTAAACAGAGCCAATCTTTAGACACAGAGAATTTAAACAGGTACGTGATGAGGAAGAGGGCTAAGAGACCATGCAATCCTGGAGGAAGAAACAGCACAACTAACTTTCCAATTCCTGGTTCTTATAGTTCACAGTAATTCCTGACTGTGCCAGTAACTCCTGACTCTTGAGTCTGAGTTTGCAATCTGATTCTTGAACCCTTCAATAATTAAAAAAAAAAAAATCCCCTCACCTTCTCTCTTTACATTTTAAGTAAGTTGAGTTCTGTTCCTTATATCTAAAGAATACTCGATATCCCAAAAATCATAACTGGGGTATTAAGGAAACTTAGAACACAATCAGAATTAATGATTTTTTTTAAATATATACACTTCTTTCTTAACACATTAAGACCTAATATTTACATTTAGTAATAGTGAAAATAGTATTTGATATTTTAAGGTATTTGCAACAATTGAAACATGAGAATAACTGACCTTTAATGTTGACAAAGTTACAAGTAATCATAGGTTGTCGACCACACTCACAATGGAAGAAAATTGTAAATTTCAACAATAAGTTAGTAAAAATGAAATTGTTTTCCTATTTAGGTTCATGCACTCTTGAATTCTATCTCTGGACCTATTCAGGGTCTAGGGCCCTAGAGTTAATGATTTTTTAAAAATAAACTATTGCCATGTGTCGAGGAATGATATTTTATCATATGTGAATGAAAATATCCCTAAATATTTTATTCTATATATATGGAAGGCTGAAAAAATGTCTTAAAGGGAAAGGATCTGATAGCTCTGTGAGGGATGAACTGTGAGGAACTGTCTGAATATTTAATTAATAAAGCTTATACACGTTCAGTATAAGGCAGCTTTAGTTTCAATTCCACAATCAGATGCACATTCCACTTTGGAAAAAAAAAATAAATTATATTATGGAAAGAAATAAAATTTGAAAGACAAAAAGAGATGAGTGAAGAAGTTAAACAAGTCTATGAAGGAAAAAAGAGTGGCATGAGCAAGAGACTAAGATCTGGATCCCAGAGACATGTACCTTCTTGTCTCATCACAAGTAGAATCACCACTACTTCCCTAAATGAGCAGAGGAAACCTCTGAACTTTGGCTTCATATGGTGAATTATGCTAAACAACAGAAAGGAATGTTACCTGTATCTTCTAGCATTATAGTATGCCTGGCACATCCCAACATTCTTCTCTACCACCACTACTGCTCAAATAGGAAGCCCCGTAAATCTCTCCATCATTGAGTTCATAATCTCCCTCTCTTGCTCACAGGCACACACCACCACCACTATCACTTTTAGAAATATTAAATGTCACCCACCCTAACCATAACTATGTGCCCAATAGGGTTAAACCTATGAGATCCCTGAATTAGATTTACCAATGACCCTCATTTCCTACAGAATAAAATCTCAATGCTTTAGCCTGGCATACAAAATTCCTTATGATATGACTCTTGCCCACTTCCTGAGCTTCATTCCATGTGCCAATCCCTCACACTCTGGCCTTGTTCTAACTAATCTCATTGTCAGAACTCAACATGTCCCCGCCCCTCCTTCTTACCCTGTCCCATTGCACTATTGTACATTCTACCTGGAATGCCCTACCGCTTCAGTTCAGCAGGCCCAACTGTCACCTATAAAAACTCAGTTCCTCTGGAAACATTCATGCATTGTCATTCCTTCCCTACTCTCCAAGACTGGGTAAAGCATAATTGCCTATTTATGGAACTTTCTCCTCTACTTGACCGTAACCTTTTTAAGAAAAGGAATATGACTTTGTTTTCTATCTTCTCAACATCTATCATAATGTCCAGCCCATAATATAAAATCAATACATGCCAGTTTAATAGATTTTAATTTAATTAATTTCTGTTTTGTTGTGATAGCTGACATCTCTAATAAGTTCACTTTGGGCTTTCTATATAATAGGATTAAAATTTAACTAAAAGCTGTTCGGGTCTCACTTTGAAGCTGACTTCTTTTAATGGATTATTTTTAGATATAAGAAAGTATATTATTGATATTAATTCCCTTCACGATTCAGCCATTCATCTGAACTTTAGTCTAGAACAAATGGTCTCTCTGCACAAATGAAATACAAATAATTTTTAAATGTTAATGATACTTTAATAAGGAAAGATAATTTTATACAGGACAAGAAATCTACTTATTAGCTTTATAATTATAACATTTTAATTAACAGCAGAAGTAAAAAGGCATAGCCTGTTTTATTTTACCCATAGGATGCTCTTACTCTTTCAGAAAGGTAGTTTGGGTTCTATTTGCATATCCTGTCAGGTGTCTAAAATCCAAGTCATTAAAGAGTTTTGCTAATCTTGGGAAATTTTGCCGCTCATCTGTAATAGAAAGTGCTCTCACAGGAAAAAGACTCCCAGGTGGAGAAATCCAACATTAGATACAAAGCAATATAATTCTGCTTAAGATGGCCTTGAGATGGAACCCATTCATGGATTTTAGCATCCATGAAATTGAAGGAATAAGCATACCTTGAAAATGGTTTTATTTTCTTTAACAAGCAGGATAGTATTCTTGCTTTGCTGCTTCTTAAAAGTTTTTAGATCTTCAATGGCATTAAAAGCTAAAGAATGGAAAACAAAAACTGCAAGCAATCGCCTAGCTAATGTGTGCCTCAAATGCAAAATTGGAAAAAAGTAGAACATCTTCAAAGAGGGTAATCAGCTTGTAATGAGTGATAAAAATTCGATTATCTAGCAGTGCAAATTTGTTCAACAAATTGCTAACGGCCACGTACGGCCTAGAAACCTATTTCCCAGTTTCAAATCATTTCAACTTTCAAAAAGAAAAAATAATCACAAAGACCTCAAAAATATTTTTTTCAGGTTTGTCAGTGGTTGCCAAACATAGTTCCATGAACCACTTATAAACTTCAAGTTCTCTTCGCAATATAATTATCCTTTTTAATATAAAACATAAACTATTCTAGAGTAACATTTTCAAAGTACATTCATGGGATGGAAATTGATGTTTGTTGAAACAAAAAAAAATCTAAATAATTAAACTAGATTTGATGCTCAAAAAATTCAGAAAACTGAGCCAGCAAAGGTGAAGAGGTTCCTTTATTGTTTGACATCTTAGAGATCTTATTGAATATGCACCATGACTGCTAGGAAGGAAACGGTTTTCCAAACTCTTTTGACCACGGAATCTTTTATTCCAGAAGCATGCAAGAATACTATTCTTCAACATTTCCCTAATAAAAGCCTTATTAAGTATTCATAACCAAATAGTATAAAAAACCTACAATAGCTATAGTACTTCATTGGATTCTGCTTCTATGTGTCTGTGTTTTGTTTTGCTTCAGTTGCTATTAGAGTATACTGCAATGACTCAGTAGAAGACCAATTCTCAACATGTCAAGAGACTTCTAACCATATGATCCCTGACAATTGGTTCGGAAATAAGCCAAATCAATAATGTTGTAAGAAAGTGCCAAAATATTCAGGAGGGCCATTCTGACCAGCATTTTCACTGTTTAGCTCCATGGTTCTTCTTTATTCATATCTACTTCCAGTTTATTCCAACCAGAGAGTGGAGTAAATTCTTTCTAGTAAATTATTCTCAATCCAGCCACTTTGAGAGTAACTGAGCCAGAACTGATATGATTCTTTTTTGGCCCTAAAATTCTAGAACTGCTTATCTTAAGCCACTCAGTTGGTAGCAGAAACCCAATATAACTCAAAGCTACAAAAAGATAACATTCTCATCTCCTCAGACCTAGTAAAGTCCTGGTAATGTCACTGCAAAATAACTACCTTCTAGACCACAGCAGGTGGGCATTTAAATGCAACAAACTTGTCTGTCTGCATTTCACTGGTTTTGTAGTTGTTTTTCCCCTTTGAGGTTTTAACTTTAAAGTAACTGCAAATCCTATGAGGCAGGGATTTTTGTATGTTGTATCAATCGATGTATCCCTACTGTCTATGACAGTGCCTGCCATATGGTAGACAGCATAAATTGTGGTTGGGTGAATGAATTCACTTTAGGAATAAGTTCTCCTAACTCTGTGATGTCAGAACCCTCTCTTAATATTGTAAGTAAAAGAAAAACTGGCAGAAGCAAGGGAGATTGGCCATCTGGTCTTACTCAACGAGAGTGGGATTACTGAGTTCCCAGAACCATATAATAAATTCTACCCTTTTCAACTATACATAATACGCCAACCGGTACCTTGCCCTTTGAAATACAAATAAAATTGGCTTTTTCCAACCAAATGTCAGTGGGTGTCTCTCTCAAACTCTCTCAGAATCCTTAGGTGTTTACATGCCTCCTAGTCATCACTGGCTTCAAGTTCTTCTTTCCTCTTACTTAGTTCGACTTGCTGTCCCATATATATAGTCCTTTTCCTTCACTAAATCATCCCCTACTGGAAGATGTAGTAATTTTTTCCCATTATTTTTATTCAAGTTTATTGAAAACTAATAATACATTTGAAAGCAGCACTTCTGGTTCCCCTATGATAAGAATGTTGCTACACTTGATATTGCCCCCAGAGCCCCTTAAATTATCCTCATGTTTTTGGATTCTTATTACTTTTTACTGTTCTGATTGAGAGTTCTCTGCTACCTTACCTTCTAAATCACATATTAGATCTTCTGCTTCATCTAATCTACCATTGATTCTCTATAATGTACTCTTTATTTCAGTTATTGTACTCTTCATTTTTGACTACTTCTTTTTCATGTCTTCTATCTCTTTGTGAAAGATCTCGGTGATTGCATCTACTCTTATCCTAAGTTCTTTGAGCATCCTTATACCCAGTGTTTAGAACTGTACATCTGGTAAACTGCTTGTCACTATTTTGTTTAGTTCTTTTTCTGGAGTTCTGTTCTGTTCTTTCACTCAGCCACAATCTCCGCTGGTTTTCACAGCCAGAGGTTGTGGGGACATCTCATCCTGACACTTGAACCCTGGGCTGAAGAAGTCCATTGTGGGGCCGGGACCCCTCACTCCTTTGAGGGGACCTCTGCAGCTGAGATATTTCTCCTGATCATCAACCACCATATGCGGCTGTGGAACCAACTTGTGTCACATCTCTGGCCCTCCTACCAGTCTTGTGGAGTCCTCTTACATGTGTCCCCGTTGTAGGACTTCTGCCAGTGTCTTAATACTATTATTCCTCAAAACGGCCACTGGTTGAAGGCTACGTCTGTAAATGACTTTTACTAGAGATTAGAGTTAATGGATGAGGTTTACATCACAGCAGAATAAACAAATAAGAATCAAATACTCCTATCGCTGCTCTTAAAATCCTTTTGGCTACCCCACTACATGGCATGTGCAACCGGACATGCTCTTCACAGATTCTTGTGTTCTCATCAGGTCACCTTCCCCTGTCTTGCTACTTACTTCTTATACAGATATCTGAATACAGAGATTGGAGTAATTATTTTCCCCCATAGCTGTCTGAGAATTCAAATAAAAAATTCTTAACCAAATGCACTTTCAAATGTATTTGTTTCTTGTTGAATGGTGTTCTAATTCCAACCCCTCCTCATAACCACTTCTCATACCACCTGTAGATAAGTGGTGATCCAGGACTCAGGCGAAATTTGGGTGTGGACTTCTGGGAGCATGAGATTTGGTTGGAGATAGATTTTACCTGCCCCAGGACGAATGAATATGGACCCACTCGAAGGACTGAGTTATAGTCAAGTAAAGTCAAGTTATAGTCTTTAAAGTCTCTATTTCTTTGAGGAATATTCCACTTTAAAATCATACAGATAAAATCTTTTCTAATGCCTTTTTTAGCTGCGTTTATAAAAGAATACTCAAAAAAAATGTGGAATACAGAGAAAAGTAAAAGAAAAAATTACTCCACTGATTTACCTCCAAATAGAACCACACTAATCATTTTGGTGCAGTTCATCCCATTCTTTTTTCTATGTAAGGCTCCTTTATGCAAAGTTGTTAAATTCCTTTATGTAAATTCAATTGCTATATCTTGCTCTTTCACTTAACATTGATATAGCCTGCTTTTTCACTGAACATATCTTAAGCACTTTCAAAATTATTGTTGTAATTTTAATATCTTCATAATAGTCTATCAAGTAAATATACTATAATCAATTTAATAATTCTTCTATTAGATATTTGGTTCCTATCTAATATTTTCCACTGAAATAATAGTTTACTAAACATATTTATATGTAAAATTTGTTCAATATTTAAGATAGTTTCCTTAGGACTCATTCTCAGAGTTAAAATTAGCATATTCAAATATTTGAATATATTTAAGACTTGTATATTTATGGCCAATTGCTTCTAAAAAGTTTATATTATTTTTCACATTATGGTGTTTATAATTTTACACATCAGCTTTTTTATTGTTTGATCTGAACCAAATATTCGCTGCTACCAAGGCTGTTGAGCTTGAGAATAACAGGCCTGACACAAAGCCTTTGAGTTGGCATGAGGTCAGTGGAGGCTTCTGAATAACTTTCATCTTCCCCTGTTTGACTGGGATGATCTTCTCTCTTGGTTATGGAGCAGGCTGCGTTTCCCTAGTTACTAACAAAAAAAATTGTGCTTTTAAATGATGGTCTTTGGGGTTCGTTACTATGTTGCTAGTTATTCAGTGACCATTATTTTTTGTAACATTTTTCTAAAAGCAAAATTATACATATTTATTGGAAAAATGGAAAAAATATAGACAAGTATGGGGAGAAATTTTTAATTACTCAGAGTCCACCTGCTACAATAACCTCTAATATTCAGTACATTTTCTTCTGAGTGTAATGAAACACATGATGCCATACGCACAGCACCGCTACCACCACCTCCTAACAACCAGGCCTATATTATACAAACAGCCTGCAATCCTGACTTTCTAAGGTAACATTATACTATGAGACTTCCTCACATCATGAAATATCCTCTGATAACATGAATTTTAAAAGCATATAATACCCTGCAATATGTATATACCATAATTTATTTAACAGTTCTGTTATTAGACATTTAACCTTTTTTCTTTTTTATTTTACATGGTCTTGTTGCATGTTAAAAGATGTAATAAAGATCCTTGTACAATAATCTTTGTATGGAATTTAGATTATCACCTAAGGATTAGTTCTTATGGAGGATTTCTGAGCCAAAATTTATGAGTACTTTTAAAGGTTTCTAATACAGGCTTCCAACATGCCCTTCAAAAAGTTTATACTAATTTCTCTCTTTGTTCTGTTGTAAGAGGGACAATGGATTGCAAAAACAGAAAAAGTAAAAGTTTATAGCAATTTAACTAATATTTATTAATATCCCACTATGAGCATTTGAGAAGTAATTTACAGCAAATATGCAAAAATATTCACAATGATGCTGAATTTTTCCTTACCACGAGAAACTTTGTAACTTTTTTTTAGGTAATAAGGAATTCTTTAATTTTTAAAACAAAACTAGACCAAAATATACTCCCTTATATACAAATTTGTTTTATTAAGAACAGAGGCAAGACAGCATGTACTATGTTTCTTCTGAGTTGTATTAAAACTTTTTTAATAAAATTATTCTCAAAAAAGTTTATATGATAAAACTCAGCTACCCTAGTCTTCGTAGATAAAATTATGCCGCCTAATACAATCCATGATAATAAGCAAAGTGAGTATACCTTTAAAATGTACAGAATGATGTTAACATCTCTAGGACACATTTATAAATAAGAGTATATACAGTACTAAGAAAACAACCTTTATTTTCAAAGGAATTAACAGCAAGGAAACTACAATTTACTGAGAGCAATATTGAATGACATAATTCAATTCAATTCAAATTCATTAAGCATATAAGATATGTTCTCAGTGGCAGATTCTACTGAGTTACAGTAAGCCATCAGAGGAGTACAGTCTGGTGAGACAAGACTGCACATAGGTGAAAGTGTTCATCCACATAGAACCATATGCCAAAAGAAATGGCTCACTCAGATATAAAGAACAAGGAAAGATGAAAGCAGGTAATTTGTATATTTTTAATATAAGGTAGCCAATCCAAATTATCCCAAACTTAAGAGTATTTTAATACTGTCTTATAATTTTGGAAAACATTTTCATTGGTATGTTTATCATTCTCCACAAAGTAGTCCATATATTAATCTATCTACTAACCCATATCCTTTCTTTGGGCACTAACACCTTCATTTATCACCAGACAAAATATTACAGGTTAAAATAATTTTTAGATAGACTCTAGCAAAGCAAATAGTTGTGGTTTTCTTACTCAGTCATAATTTAGAACACAGTGTATCTTTACTGATATTACGACTAATGTAAATAGTCTATGCAGAGGAAATAAAAATGTAGTGATATATATTAACTCAGCTGTATGTTCTTTAGAAACAGAGAGGTGCATGCTATCTACACATGCCATCTAGATGTGCCTGTATATACATTCTCTATAATACATATATACCCACAAAGAGAAATGTGTTCTTCCAGCCATCAAGGATATACCAGTTTTATTCAAAATGACAGCTATCTAAACCATGTGGGAATAAAAAAAAAATCACTTATTACCCACACTGAAATCATTGGCACAGGAATCTTATGAATGATCAGATTTATTACTCCAACATGGGCAGAAAGATTTATACCCAAATGAATACCAGTACTGCTGACTGCCTGGGGGATGTTGACATGATCTCAGATCACAAACACTGATTAAATTAAGGGCTTCGTAGTCAAAGCAAACTTTGGCTGCATCATCCAAGTTGAGCACTTGGTCAATTCCAAATTGATCCAATAATGAAACATGCCTCTTTCTCTTCCAGCCTTACTAAACAGAACAAATACAAAACCAGCTTCTAGGCAGATGACATACTAAAAGAAAGCAGCCAGCCATACAAAAGCCCCAGGGCTTCCTCATTCTCATCACTTAAAATTTTTTCAGGTCACCCTTAGTTAAGAGTTGATCATGAATTTTTTTTTCTTATCATCTATTACATTTTTTTATTATTATTTTTTAACATTTTACATTTTATTTTTCTCCCCTCATCCCACCCTCTTTTCTCCTCTGGTAACCTCTAGTCCATTGTGCAAGTCCATGAGACTCTGTCCTGTTCATTTTTGGCTTTTAGGTTTATATCCTACATATAAGTAATATATTATTTTCAACATTTTCTGTCTGGCTTATTTCACTTAGTATGATTATCCTGAGGTCCATCCATGTTGTCACAAATAGTAGCACTTCATCTCTTCTTATGGCTGAACGATATTCCATTGTATATATGTACCACAGCTTCTTTAGCCAATCATCTATAGTAGGACAATTCAGTTGCTTCCTGACCACTATGAATAATGCTGCTATGAACATCAGTGTGCAAATATCTTTTTGGATATGGGTTTTCAAGACTTTGGGGTAAATATCCAGTAGAGGGGTTGCTGGAACATATGGTAGATCAATTCTTAGTTTTCTGAGGAAACGCCATACTGTTTTCCATAGTGGCTGTATCAATTTGCAGTCCCACCAGCAATATATGAAGGGCTCAGATTTCCCTGGGGCTCTGCGCTGATGGGTCTCAGAGGGTATGGAGGGAGGGGCCCTCTGGGTTGGTAGCTGGGGGCTGCAGCTCGGCCTCTGTTTTGCAACTGTGGCTGGTAAAAATCAACTGTTATTTCTCTGCCATCCCCCCTTTTCTGTCACCCTCATTTCTCTGCCTTCTGCCCTGATGACTGGGCACTGCCCCGGTCACATGGAACTCACAGCAGGGCTGTTCAGGGAAGTCACCGCACCTTCTCCCCTCCCCTTCCTCCTGTAGGGAGCTCCAGCAACTGCGAGTGGCAGCTTCTTTATTTCTCCCAGTCCACTGCCCAATACCCAGGGTCCTAACCTGTAGTAGCTCTTATGCGCAGATCCCACACTCAGACATGCTGGTATGCATTTTGGATGTTTTTTGTTGAGTTTACATGTTCAGCTTATTGTTGTTTCAAGGGAAGATATCTGGGGACATCTCTCACTCCTCCATGTTTAATCCAATCTCTGATTATGATTTTTAATAATAGTAAAACGGAGGCCTCATCTGTAATCAGTACCCTACTATTTTCAGTGTTTCTCGAACTGAAAATTCTCTTGTCTACTTATAGTTCTTGTATTTCCAACAGCCTTTTAAGTAAATGTTATAAACCTGACTTTATTGTAAGTTTCTAATATTTTTCATAACACAGGTAATAAAGGTTTAGGGAGTATGATTAGATATTATAGCTTAAGATGCCACACATATTCTTAATAAATTGTCTTATGGAAGACAATTGATGCAAATGATGAATCGGTTTTGGAGCCAGGGGACAGTAAGCCAAACGTTCTCATTTATGGCTGCACCTCACTTGAGGAGCCTTTATAAACTACTAATACACAGGCTTCCCCCTCAAGATACTGATACTAGTGTGAGGTGGGAAGCTAAGTATCCATATGTATGTTTCAAGCTTTGTAGCTTCCTTGTCAAACCTAATATGTAGGTGATTTAGAATGACTGGTTTAGACTAAAGGTGTATTTAAGGATGCATGAACACAAGTAGTGAGAAAAACAGTCATTTATAATAACTTTGGCTCTAGGACCTTCAGAAGCCTATCTCCTTGCTCCTGTGGTAAACAGACAATACTGTGTTGTCATTAACATTACATTGGAATTCTCAGTTTAAAAGATATCCTATACTAAAGTCAATAGCAGCTAGTATTCATAAACTTGCCACTTTGTGCAAAGCACTGTGCTAGGTTACTTTATAAGCTTTATCTTATTTAATCTTCTAACCCTTGGAAGTAAATATTATTACATCTTATTTTACAGGCTAGGAATGTAAGACTCAAGAGAAGTAAAATGGTTTGCACTAAGTAAAACCAAAACAGCTTAAAAAGCAAATCCATATACAGCAGCTTTTTCAACCTCCCTCTACACTCCAATTTCTCAAACAAAAACTTATCTGGCTTTATGTCTACTCCTCACAACGTCAAATCAACACATTCCAAAGTGTAGAAACTGTTGTCCTCAACTAGTCAATATAAAGAATTAAATGCTGATATAATTGTTCATTTTTGGCTTCAAAAAGCTTTAGTAACGGGAGCAAACTGTAAGGGAATATCCCTAACAACATGTGAACTACTTTTTCTCCCTGTCAGAGGAATGGAATCCAAAATGAGATGTTTCCTGCCTGCTGAAGAGCAGTGGAAACAGAGATATTTCAGACATAAATATGCTTAGAGGTGATGATTTACAGGGTTTACTCGGACATAAATCATCTCAGAAACAGACTTAAATCCTATGTATTTCCATACAATTTTCAGCTACTAGTAAATAGCAACCCAGAGCAAAAACACTCATTATAAAAAAAAAAAAAAGTGAAAGAATCCAGAACAGTGGAATTATTTACTATTGGCTGATATATTTTTTTAATTGGTCACAAATAAAAAGCCTTTCTCCAGAATGAATGTTTCAGCAGCCCAGCTTCAGATAAGGGGATGTGTAACCTACAAAATGTCATGCAAATGGGTAGGAGACGAAGCTTTAATGAGTAAAGTCCTTAACACTAAAGTTATAAAATCACTTTTAGAGAGGCTATATTATCAAGTTGTCTCATTCCTGTTTCACAAAAAATGGCTTTTCAGAAATCAGAATTGGGTTCGTGTTTATTTTCATCACAGTCTTTAATAGAGACACTCATAGTTTTTAATCTACTGGTTGATGGAAAAATATATAAATGAATACTTCATCTTCAAATATCAAGCAAAAAAGTTTTCCAATAGTTATGAGAGAGTGATATTCTTCTATTTATATCATGCTAGAGTTTTTGTAGAAAATTGATGCCACCTCAACATCTTGCCTCAAAGAAATAAACTGGATTTAAGTTAAAGGAAATCATTTGGCACAAAACCGTGTAATTCTATACAGCTGAAACTTATTGGATTTCATTAACCAATGTCACCATAAAAAAATAATTAATTTTAAAAACTTGTAATTCAGTCTTTTTTGCATGACTCCAAAATAACTCATCAATCCAGTAATAGGACATAAGTCTAAAATGTTTATTTCAAATAATATAAATTTCCTCATATTATTATCATTAAAATGCCTGTTAGTTTTTCTTTTCACTTTTCAATTGACTGCATTTCCCTGTGTCCATGGGCATTGCATTGTACATAATAATAACACCACATTATATAGAAAGCAGATGGTAACCACGAACCAAAAATCAACAAGAGATATGCAAGAAATAAAGAGAAGTAATCCAAACACAACACTGTAGAAACTTATCTACTCTCAAGAAAAAAGGGCAAGAGAATAAGGAACAGAGAATTAATATACCTTCAGATTTAAAGACACACACAGACAAAAAATAAAGGTATGGAAAAAAGACATTACATGCGAATGAAAACAAAAAAAAAAACCCAGGGTAACAATTCTTATATCAGACAAAATAACCTTTCAAACAGGAGTATAACAAAAGACAAAAAGGGCATTTCGTAATGAGAAAGGGATTAAGCCAAAAAAGGACATAACTTTCATAAACATCTCTGCACCCAATGTACAAGCACTTAAATATTGATAGACACAAAGAGAATGATTGACACTAAAACAGTAATGGTAAGGGACTTTAACACCCCTTTGACATCAGTAGATAAATCATCCAGACCAAAAATCAACAAGGAAACACTGGCCTTAAATGACGCATTAGATTAGATGAATTTAGTTGATATTGTTAGGACATTTCACCCAAAAGCAGCAGAATATACATTTTTCTCAAATGCATGTGGGACATTTTCCAGTATAGACCACATGTCAGGTCACAAAACGAGTCTCAACAAATTTTGGAAGACTGAAATTATATCAAGTATCTTATCTGGTTACAATGATGTGAAACTAGAAATCAAATAAAAGAAAACAAAAAACACACAAACACATGAAGCTAAATAACATATACAAAAAAATAACTGGGTTAACAAAAAGATCAAGGAAGAAATTGAAAATACCTTAAGACAAATGAAAATGAAAACATAATGATCCAAAATTATGGGACACAGACAAAGCAGTTCTAAGAGGAAAATTCTCAGCAATATAGATCTACAAAAAAAAAAAAAAGAAAAAAGAAAAAATTCAAATAAACAATCTATCTTACACCTAAAAGAACTAGAAAAAGATAAAAGCTCAAAATGAGTAGAAGGAATAAAATAATAATGAGCAGATTGGAAATAAATAAAATACTTTTTTTAAAAAGTAAAAACAATCAATGAAACCAAACTCAGGTTCTTTGAAAGATAAACAGAATTGATAAAACTTTAACAAGACTCATCAAAAAAAAAAAAAAAGAGGGGGCTCAAATAAAATCAGAAATGACAAGAAGTGACAACTGACACCAAATAAATACAAAAGATTATATGGAACTAGTATCAACAATTGTAAGCCAACAAATTGGACAACATGAAAAAAATGGATAAATTCCTAGAAACATACAATACTTCTAAGGTTGAATCAGGGAGAAACAGAAAAGCTTAACAGACTGGTAACTGCTAACAAAATCAAATCAGTAATCAAAACCTCCCAATAACCAAAACTCCTGGACCAGATGGCTTGCCAAGTGAATTTTACCAAATAGTCAAAGAAGAATTAACATTTATTCTTCTCAAACTATTCCAAAAAATCAAGAGGGAAGACTCTCAAACTCATTTTATAATGCCAGCATTATCCTCATACCAAAACCAAAGACACTACAAAAAAGGAAATTTCATGCCAATATCTTTGATGAAAATAGATACAAAAATCCTCAATGAAATGTTAGCAAACCGAATTCCACAATACTTTAAAAGATCATACACCTTGATCAAGTGGGATTTATTCCTGGGATGAAAGGTTGGTTCAATATCCACAAATCAATTAATGTGATATGCCACATAAACAAAATGAAAGATAAAAATCATTTGATCATATCAATAGATGCAGAAAAAGCACTTGACAAAATCCAACATCCATTTATCATAAAAGCTCTCAGTAAAATGAAGACAGAGAGATCATACTTCAACATAGTAAAGGCCATATATGACAAACTGACAGCTTACCCACACTCAATGATGAAAAGCTGAAAGCTATTCCTCTAAGTTCAGGAAAAAAACAAGGATGTCCACTGTTAGCTGACTACTGGAAGTCTTAGCCATAGCAATCAGACAAGAAATAAAAGTCATCCAAAATGGAAAGGAAGAAGTTAAAACTACCATTATTTGCAGATGACATGATAATACATAGAGAGAGCCCTAAAGAATCCAGTGAATTCGGTAAAGTAGCAGGATACAAAATGAATATTCAGAAATCTATTGCATTTTAATGCACTAATAATGAACTATATAGAGAAATTAAGAAAACAATCCTATTCATAATTGTATCGAAAATATATAAAATATCTAAGAATAAGTTTTACCAAAGCGATAAAAACCTGTACTTGGAAAACTATAAGATACTGAAGAAAAAAACTGAAGAAAATACAAATAAATGGAAGCAGATACCATACTCATGGACAGAAAAAATTAACACCATTAAAATATCCATATTACCCAAAGCAATCTATAGATTCAATGCAATCCCTATCAAAATATCAGTGGGATTTTTCGCAGAACTAGAACAAGTAATCCTAAAATTTATAGGGAAACACACACACACACACAACACACACACCCCCCCCCTCACAGAGCTAAAGCAACCTTGAGAAACAACAAAGTTGGAAGGATCATGCTACCTGACATCAAACTATACTATAAGGCTATAGAAAAACAACAACAACAACAACAACATTATACTGATATAAAAACAGACACATTGATCAGCAGAACAGAACAAAGAAGAACTCAGAAATAAACCCACACTTATATGGTCAATTAATCTATGACAAAGTATGCAAGAATAACAATGGAGTAAAGACAGTATCTTAAATAAACAGTATTGGGATAACTGGACAGGCACATGCAAAAGAATGAAACTTATACCATATACAAGAATAAACTCAAAATAGATTAAAAAATTTATGTGAGACTCGAAAATTTAAAACTCCTAGAAGAAAACACAGGCAGTAACTCCTCTGACATCACTCCTAGAAATATATATATATATATATTGGATATATCTCCTCAGGCAAAGAAAACAAAAGAAAAAAGCAAACAAATGGAACTATATCATACTAAAAAGTTCTTGCACAGCAAAGAAAACCATCAACAAAATGAAAGAACAACCCACTGAATAGGAGAAGATATCCACACTATCATATTTCTGATAAGGGATTAATACCCAAAATATATAAGAAATTCACACAACTTAATGCTGAACAAACAATTCAGTTAAAAAAAATGGGCAGAGGACCTGAATAGTCATTTCTACAGAGAGGACATACGGATGACCAATAGACATATGAAAAGATAGTCAACATCACTAATCATCAGAGAAATGCAAATTAAAACCACAAGATATCACCTCATACTTGCCAGATGGTTATCACCAATAAATTAAAAAACAAGTGTTGGCAAGGATGTGGACGAAAAAGAACCATCATCGTGCATTGCTACTGGGATTGCATATTGGGGCAGCACTAAAAAAAAAGTGTGAAAAAAATTAAAAATAGAACTACCAAATGAATTGGCAATTCTGCTTCTGGGTATTTATCTGAAGAAATAGAAAACATTAATTTGAAGACAGATGCCCCTATGTTTACCGCAGCATTATTTACAATAGCCACGATATGGAAGCATCTAAGTATACGTTGACAGATAAATGAATAAATGGATAAAGACAATGAAATATTAGTCATAAAAAAGAATGAAATGTTGCCATTTGTGACATGGATGGACCTACAGGGTATCATGCTAAGTGAAATAAGTCAGAGAAAGACAAATACCATATGATGTCACTTATATGTGAAATAAAAAACAAAGCAAACACACAAACAAAACAGAAACAAACACACAGATACAAAGAACAAATTGGTGGTTGCCAAATGGGAGGGGATTTGGGCAGATGGGTAAAAGAGAGAAGGGGTTAAGATGTACAAACTGCCAGGTATAAAAACAGTCATTTGGTGTAAGATAGCATAGAAGATATAGTCAATAATATTGTAATAAATATGATTGATGTCAGATGAGTACTAGACATATGGGAGTGATCACTTTGGAAGTTATATAAATATATAATCCCTATGATCAAAACCTGAAACATGACATTGTATTCCAACTATAATGAATTTTTTTAATTTTTTAAAAAAAGAAATATTACCACAGTGGAAAGGGTAATGAAATGGGAATCAGAAGACTCAAGTTCAACTCCTAGATTTCTCTAGACATTTTCCTTGATATAATGATGTAAACTACCACATCAACTCAACTCTCATATTCTGAGTACAGCCAACCAAAGATGACTACTTTGATGAAATAAAATAACATCTATCATAAAGAATTTTTAAATTTGAAAAACACTATTTCCCAAAGCATGATTCAAAGAAAAATGAAGTAGTCTCTAAAAACAAGGACAGCAGTCAAGTAACTTTTGAAAATGCTAGGAGATTCACAATGTATATTCAAATCTGAAATATTTTTAAAAATTCCATAATCATAGTGAGAAAACCTGTAAAACTTAATTTCAAGCTCAGTATTTCCCCAACTAATTGAACATACTATTTTTTGACTGTGATATTTTTGCTGCTTAGAAATGCTAAAAAGTATAATTGGAAGATGGTACAGAGAATATTAAATTTAAAAAGTACTGTGATACTATTAAATTAGGCTTAATTTGGAACAAAATTAAATTTCAGTTAAAAGATTATTAAAACTGTGTTTTAAACTTATTGATTAGAACAAAGGTAATGCCCAAAATGTAATGACCAAATTTTAAATAAATAGAAAATTCTCAGTTTAAGGAATGTTTTAATACTGTGATTTCTCTCATATCATCATCATTATGAGTGGTTATAAAATAAATGATTCTTCATTTTATTCTAAACAATAACCCCCAAATGTTTCTTCTAATGGGAAAACTATTAAATCAAATTCTGCTCTAATCTTTCCAAATTCACTCATCTTTTTTACATAATCCTTGTAAAAGACGGAATATCTCCTGTCACCAATGCAACACAAATCCTGATTTCCATAAGGGAAAATCTGTCATAGAGATACTCCCAGCCTCTCTCTACTCCTTCATAATCTTCACCCACAGGGAATAGAGTGATATCTGACAAGTACATGTCGGAAGAACAACTGGACATGTTTACCTCTGCTGTACCCTTCTTCTACTTGAGAACAAGCTTGCCCTCCAAGAGTAGGACCTCTCACCTTGCTCAGTGTTCCCTGAGAAAGCTACCCAAGTGGAAAAGTGCACTGCCCAAGCCGTTAGATAAGTCAGCCAAATTCTGGGGTGTAAATATCAGATGGGTATTTGGCTCTCATAATAAATTACATCCTTACAGAGGGCCACTATGAAGTTTATCTTTTAATGTCCAAATTTACTCTTTATTTAATTTCTCCAATTGTGTAGATTAGAAAAGAATGTTGCTTTTGGCAGGGGCTCCCTTTCTATCCCAACAATCCACTGCACAAATTCTCATCAAACTCCTAAACAAAAAAGAATAATAAAAGCTATCCACTTGATTCATAGAACATTCCCACAAGAGAGATATCATCAGGGGAAAACATTAGCTTCACACTGGTCTGATACTTTCAAGTTAAGCCTTCAATGTGATTTATGTAATTAGGAAAGTTCTGAAAGTTTTATATATATATATACACACACACACACATTATATATATATGTGTGTGTGTATATATGTATGTATATATGTATGTGTGTGTATATATATATAGAGAGAGAGAGAGAGAGAGAAAGAGAGAGAGAGAGAAGGAAGGAGGGAGGGAGGAGAGGAGGGAGAGGGAGGAAGGGAGAGAGGGGGAGAGAGAGAATGTGTGCGCATGTTCTAAGCTCACCTTTTTTCCTATACAAATATCTTCAGTTGGGGCCCTCTGAAATTAACTGTCTTAGAACCAAGGTTGACTGCTTTAATTAAGTTTCCAAGTTGGTGTTATAGCTTTGAGAGAATGCTAAATTTTTTTATGCTGTTTCCAATCCCATGTATACTTACAAGCCCCCTTTACTGGCTGTCCTTCCTTACCAATCTCACTTCTCTACCTCTCAAACTTTCACTCAAACATGTTGCAGAGTCTGCTAGTGGGGAACACATACCAGAATGCCCTCCCATACTACCTACAGGCAAGTATTTTATTTCTTCATCAGGGTTACCAAAGCAATACATCTTACATTATATTATATTATATATTATATTATATTATATATAAATTGCTTTTACCCCTGCACAATGTGTTAACTATTAAAAAGTATTTCTCTCAGTGTTCTAACCCCCCAGTGTGATGCCTGGAACATTATAGATGCTCAATAATAACTTAAATAAAATTTTAAAAATATAACTGTAACAAAGCAAAACAATGGAGACAGTAAAAATATCAGTGGTTGCCAGGTGTTAGGGAGAGGGAAGGATAAATAGGCAAAGCATGGGCAACTTTCAGAGCAGTGAAAATACTCTATGACAGACACTATAATAATGAATACAGGTCATATATTTGTCCAAACCCATAGAATGCAAAACACCAAGAGTGAACCTTAATGTAAACTATGCACTTGGGTGATTTTATGATGTGTCAATATAGGTCCATCAGGTGTAACAAATATGCCACTCTGATAGGGGATATCAGTAATGGAGGAAGTATACATGTGTAGGGACAGAGGGCATATGGGGATCATCTACCTTCACTTCAATTTCGCTGTGAACATTTAATTACTCTAAAACAATAAAGTCTTAATTAAAAAATAAATTTAAAAACTACAACTGTGACAAATAAAGACCCCAGTATTTGAAATATTATTTGATCTCTTCAAATACTTCCAATACAGTTAGGATTCAACGTGCAAGAAAAAAAAGAGACAAATATATTCTGGGTAGAGTAAAACTAAGCAGTGGTTGAGAAACAAAATATTAAGGCAAAATTATAACTATGCATTATTAGCCCTGCCAGTTAAATTTGAGTTATGTCAAACTGTTTTTATGTGAAATCCATATGCTTATTAAAGTATCTTTTCTGTGTAATTTATTCACTTTGGGTAAAATAAATATTAAAAATAATAGTTTATATGGTTGTCATGGCATTAAAGACTGCTGTTATTGTGTACATTCTGCTCTATTAGTTATGTCAAACTATGGTATGTACACATTCTTATTCTCCTATAAAGGCAAATGCTAGAGTAAATAGTTACCTTAAGGGAGAAAAAAATCCTCAAGTCACAACCTTACTTATGTCAAACCTCTGCCATTGCTAGTGAGTAATATAAATGTTGTATTATGACCCTCTTGGCTCAGAATAAGGGTATAAACAAAAAGTTACTGTATTTTTAAATGCTAGTAACTCAGATACTACTTAATGTATTTTTAAATGCTAGTAACTCAGATACCACATTAATGTATCTAGGTCATGACAGTTAAATATTTCGTGTACATTATTTGAAATAAACTGCTTACATTCCCTTCTTCAAATACAAACTCAGTGGTTCTCTATTTATGTGTTTATACATCTTTACCAACAAGTAAATAAAATAAAACACATATTCAGACATATATCGGTATTTTTGTAGGTGTTTAGGAAATCAGTAACTTAGATCTTTTTATATCCAACATGGATTTAATTATGTCCAAAAATTTTTTAAAAATCATAGTGTAAGTGGAACACAGTGTTTGAAATTAGATTTAACCTCTCTGAACCTCAGTTTCACCATCAGTAAAACATGAATGATTGTATCTGTAAATCTCAATGTAACTTTTAGGATTAAAAGAGATAACATATAAAACACCTAGAATAGTGACTGAAACATAGCATACTTTTATTTAATGTTTTCTTCCTTTTCAATTCAGCTATCAAACTGGAAATTGACTATTATGAAAATTAGTAAATCAAATGTTATGCAAATACACTTGTATGACACTTTCAGGGGATAAAGGAATAAACTAAATATGCATCAGTTTTGAGGCTATTGATGAGAATCTACCAACAGATTGTGCCATGCAGCCCTGACATTTTAATTTGACTCTGCCTCATCTAAATCGATTCTTTAAAGAATTGGTGTATGTTATACAAAATATGACCCTTCCTAGATTAACACATCTGATCTGTTTCCAGCTCCAAACAACATGAAACTCACTAACAATCACATTTCATTGATTAATGTAGAAGGGGAAAATTAATAGCACAAGTGCCTCATAAAATTCTTAAACATGTGCAGATAATTATTTGATTTCCTATAGAATTTAATGGAAGCCTCAAAACAAAGGTAGAATGTAAAGGTGATTCAGAAGAAAGCATATTCTACAAGAAACCAAAATACTCAAACTAGCTTTACCTTCTCCTGATATATCAACAGGACCCAAACTGTAATTTCTCAAAAGATATGATGCGGCAAACTTCTGGAGCAGAGGCAGTTTATGGAGGAACTGAAAGCTGAAGTCTCTTTGCTACAGCACTCTCAAAACTATAAATCTTTTATCTTTCATTGAAAAGGAATATGAGTGACATATCACAGTACCTACTACACCCAACTATATGACATTCTATAAAGAATGCATTGTAAAAATAAAGCCATGAGTAGGTTAATGATAAAAGGATTGAAAAAAGAACACTGTAAAAATACTATTCACTTTTTTTAAGTATACTTAAGATTTCAAAATATTACCAGGAATACAGAAGGGTATTTCATAATGAACGAAGTCTTCATTTTTCAGAAAGACAAACATCATAATGCATATGTAACTAATACTAGAAATTCAACATACATAATGCAAAACAATGGTAGAAATTAGAGAAATAGACAAACTATAATTAATAGTCTCAGACCTTGACACTCCTCTATCAGTAATGGAAAAATAAGTATATGCAAAATTGGCAAGGATATAGAATACTTAAACATTATTATTCAACTTGACATAATTGGTATTGCACAACACCATAATATACAACAGCAGAATATATATTCTGTCAAGTGTATGTGAACCATCTACTATAATAAACCATATGCTGACCCATAAAATAAATCTCGGTAAATTTAGAGAGACTGAAATTATATATATTCTCTGACCATGACTAGATTAAAGCAAACATCAATAACAAAGAAATGCCTGAAAAATCCACAAAAAAATTGTAAATTGAGCAAAATATTTCTAAATATACTGTGGTCTCTAAAAATTGACAAGGAAACCAAAAAATTTTTTTAAAAGAAGAAAAATTACATCAAAACATCAAAATGTACAGACATATATACCAATGGAACAGAACAGTTTTCAAAAGTAGACTTTTAATTTTTGTAAGGTTGTCAATATAATTCAATGGGGAAAAGATAGTCTTTTCAAATGTTGCTGGAATAACTCTATGACCATGCAGGAAAAAAAAAAATACTTCAACCCTTACCTCACGCAGCACATAAAAGCTAACTTCAAATGCATCATAGATCAAAACAAACAAAAAAGCTAAAACTCTAAATGCTCTGAAAGAAAATAGAGTAAACAAATATTTCTTAGGCAAGACACCAGTAAAAATGATAAGTTGAACTGTGTTCTTCTAAAGACACTTAAGAAAACGGAAGGCAAGCTAAGACTGAAGAAAATTATCTGCAGTACGTATATCTGACAAGGACTGGTATACAAAATATATAAAGAACTTCTATAACTCAAACATTTTTAAGTGGTCAAATATGTTAACAGACACTTCCCAGAAAGATATAGAAATAGCAATAAGCATATGAAAAGATATCCAGTATCATGAAGAAGCCTGAGGGAAACGCAAATTAAAAAATAAGAGCTATATACCCATTGGAATTGCTAAGATTAAAAAAACTGGCAATACTTAGTGTTGGGGAAAACACAGGGTAACTGTAACTCTTATAGATTGGTGGTAAGAGTGTAAAGTGTATAAAGATATTGTGTAAACCAGTTTTTTTTTTTCTTAAAGGTAAGCATATCTTTATCATACAATCCAGCAATTCCACTCTTAGGTATTTATCTTAAAGAAACGGAAACACAGGTTCGCAAAAAGACTTGTTCACAAGTGTTCAAAACAGCTTTATTCATCATAGCCCAAAACTGCCATCTACCCAAGTGTCCATCAACAAGTGAATGGATCAACAAATAGTATTTCTACACAATAGCAATTAAATTATTGATATTTACTTTACTTGGGCAATTAAAAAAACTATTGACTTTTAGAACACACAATGAATGATCTCCAAAACATAATGCAGAATAAAGAAAGCTAGACAAAAAGAGTACCTACCAAATGAATCTTTTATATGAAATTCTAGAATAAAAAAAAACTAAAGTGAGAAAAGGAAGATTGAGTGTGATGGGAGATTGACTACAAAGGATAATGGGGGAAATTTTTAGGATGACGAAGATGTTCTATATCTTGATTGTAATAGTGGCAGTTACACAGTCGTATGCAGACTTACTAAACTATAAATCTAAAATGATTGTACTTTATTGTATGTAAATGAGGTAAATAAATGTGATTTTTAAATCTATATTCATAAAAGATTAATTTACATTTATGATTGAGAGCAAATATCTTAAATAAAAGTTTTGCAATCTACATTTGTCTTAATGTGATTCTCCAGAAGAATTTCCTGACACAAAGATTTAGATGAAAGTAGTTAATTCTGAAGGTGATTATAGGAGGTATCAGAAATGGTATGAAGAAGTGAGGCAGGGAAGGGAAGAAATTCAATAAAGTGTGCCCATTAAGCAAGTTACTACTTTCTTTACACTCGTTTGACAAACCAGTGTAAAACACGCACATTGAAGTTATCCTTCCTAAAGGTCACTGGTCAAGGGCTCCTCCAGTCACTGTTGGAAGCCTGTCCCTGGGACCCTGCAGAGCATTATTTCCTAGGTACTTCCTGGCGGCTGCACAGGTAGCAAAGCAGGCTCCAGTGAACGAGAGCACCTTTGGGAAAAGAAATACAGGTGCTGGCAGTTGAAAGTTGAGCTAATATGGCCTGAAGTGGTAAAGAGAACAGAGACCTGTGCAGGATACTATCAGTGCCTGCTACAACATTACTGGGGGAAATTAAAAAAAAAAAAAAATCCAACAATTCAAAGTATATTGCTGATCCAGGAATTTTAGCCATATAGATATTAAAGACAACTTTAGATCATTGATACTTGTATTTCCACTTTGTTTTCAAGATTAACACATTTTTTACAACCATAAAGATGTAAGCCACAGGAACTGACCACGAATTTGAAAATCAGGCTTCTGACATTCAAATATGCTAGAAAATGTAAATATCATAGAATTTAGTCATTATCAAATTAAATACACACAGTGTAAAGAGAAGACAAAATAGAAACATAATCAAAAATATTCTAATTATTCTTTGCCAGCAGTGGTTTCATTTAACATAGAACTACATCCTCCCCAGAATCAATGATCAGCAGCAATATACTTAGGGATAAATATAGTATTTAAGACACTTAACTACCAAACTATTATTCTGCAACAGAAGAACACTAAATATTATCCCAGAGGCCTAAGAGTATATAGATTTCTACATATAAAGAGGAACAATCAGACTTGTAATTGTTTTATTTTGATTTTTTAACATGAGAGTCGATATCAAGCACTACATAAATTTAAACTTCTAAATGAATATAAACTCTACATATTTAATTTCCAGGCCCAATAGCTTTGAATGATTGTCCCATCATAGTATACCCATATGGATTAAATATATTAGCCGGGGCACAACAGCCTGCCCAGTTATACAATCAACTTATTTTTTCCAGCCACATGAATTATTACAGGATTTCATTTTGTGATTTTTAGATTCTTTTCCAGTTTTCAAAGTTTTGATTACATAGTTCTAGGAAACCTGAGTTCAGGTCTAATGTTAATACTCACAATTTTTAAAAAATATTCTAAATTAACAGATAATTCTGGTGCCAACATCTGATTTTAAAGTATGCCTCAAATATTTCCTATCATTTTAGAATGATGTAATTGTTAAAGTTTAAATTATTGTTTTACTTGTTCAATTTTTATTCAGAGGTTTAAAATATATTTTGAAATATAATAATAATAAAATAATTAAATAGCAGATAGTTAAGTATATAATAGGTAAACTTTTAAAGTAATCCTCTATAACATCTTTCAAAATATCCCTTGTTGATACCTTTGTTCCACCTATCAGTTCATAATTCCTTATCACTTTGTTGTTTGTGTAGTTTTTTTTTTTTTAATTTTAAAAACTTTGTTGTTCTTGTAGTTTTTTTGTTTGTTTTGTTTTGTTTTTACTTTTAAAAACCCTTCTGCAAATATGAAGAAAAGGAAGATTTCTCTTCCAAGGAAAAGGAATATACATAATATACATACAATCTGGGGAGTTTTTTAGCCTTCATAAAAGCTTTGGAACCCCTGCCCTAATTGCAGGTCTCCCAACATAAATTGGATATCATGGGCTTAAAATTTAACATCAACAGCCTTACATGTTACATATTCCTATCTAGCAACACCTAAAGAAGAAACTATGGAAATCTCTTGTTTATAATAGCAACAAAGTGACTGTCAGAAGATACAGAAACTTTTTAAAATATAAAATTATTTTCCCCTTGTATGGATTCCAAAGAAAGGGAGCAAACTTATTAGTTAATAGAGATATGAAGGTAATTTCTAGTTAATTTCAGAGGTTTTAAAATATACTTATTTTTATAAAGCATCTGCATATGTCACTCAAATATGAAAAATAAATAAGGTACCATTGACCCCTTTCTTACTCACATACATCACAACCAGATAATCTAGGTTCCATCTTTAGGTATATCCAGATCTAATGATTTCTCACTGCCAATATTGCTATAACTATGACTAAATTTGAGCCATCATCACCTCCCACCTGCATTATTATAACAGCTTCATACCTGGCCTCTCTGCCTTCACCTCCCCCCACTTATATTCCATTTTCCACAGTGCAATCAGAGTGGTCCTTATAAAACATGTACATCATATAACTCATTTGCTCAAAACCCTCTGAAGTTTCCTTTCCCATGCAGGGGCAAAGTCAAACTCCTGCTTCCTTTCTTAGCTCATCTGTCTTCCAAGGTTCTCTCCAGGGCTCACTCTGCTTCAGCCACTCTAGCCATTTTGCCTTTCCTTAAAAGTACATGAAGCAAGCCCTTGACTCACACACTCATGATTGTTTTTCTCTATTCATGGAATGCAATAACCCTAGATATTATATGATTAGCTCCCTCACTTTCTTCAAATATCACCATAGAAGAGCTTTTCTAAACCACCATTTAAAAAGAAATGAAAAACTTCAAACCTCTCTCTGCTTCATTTATCTTTATACCACTCATTATCACCAGACATACAATGTACTTATTTGGTGAGTACTGTCTTCTCCCATTAGATGCTAAGCTACATGAGGGCAGAAACTTTGTATTGTTTAATGTTGTATCCTTTGGACCTATACCAGTGCATGACACATAGTGATATTCTGTAAATATGTTGAATGAATAAATTAATACTCTGGTGAAAAGTACCACACCCTCTTGGCCTCCTTCATGTCCCACTGCAGAGTCCCAGAAGGCACCCAGTTGGAAGTTTAGGGATCCTTGGAACACACTTGCAAACCATGACTTAATCTAGAAACCCTGTTTTACAAATATAAAAGTAGGAGCTCCCAGGGAGAGTGGGGAAAGTATAATTGGGGTGTAATGGAGAGAGTGTTAGACTTAAAGTTAGGTTAGTCCTATTTTCACTGTGGGGCATTTCCCTTGAAAGGGCCCTATAAGATACCCTAAATATTCTATTTCTTTCATATATGTAAGGAATCAAGTTCTACATTTACCATAAACTGTAAAAAATGCGAAGGAAAAAAGAATAATTGAAGGTGTGTTTAAAAAGTTACTTATCTTCTACCCGGCTCCTTCATACCTCTGTAATTATCTCTTTAATCGAAAACCATTTTTTATAAAGGTTATTTAAGCCAATATAAAATTAAGGATTTATATGGCAGGGAAAGCATCATAAAGGTCACAAAATCCTCTCTGCATTTTAATAAATAGCTTTGTCCTTCAATATAGGTATTATACTAAAACTCTGTTTCAGTGTACTAGAACTACACCTTATCTGAAATATTTAAAAAATTCTATCATACAAATAAAATAATATCTAACAGATGTTAATTTCAAGTCACATAATCAATTGTGGAATTAATGCAATTTTATCTTTCTGTAACTTAATTTTTACCTTAAGCCCAATTTCTACCATATGGAGAATACTGAAATTCAACCAATTGAGGCCAATTTCAGTCTATCTAGGCGTTCTCCCAACCTGTTCCCAAGGTTGCATAAAACTTTCACAAGGCACATATAATGCTGTGGTATTGGCAAGAGATGGCACCTGATTCTCATTCATCATCAGCCTTCACTGGTCTCCCCAAAGACACACATCCGATCTGGGCTCCAGTAGTCAAGACTGGTAGATTGCTCCTGCATACTTCTCAAGGCCTTGTGGGTACACTGGGCTCTGTCAAGTTTATGCCACTCTTGGATATAAAAGAAAATTTTCTGCTGTTCTCATGACACCCCATTCCCAATGACCCAGTTACTTCATATAACCAAGCTTAACTCCACTGCCAGGCTTGCTGTTTTCCCAGATTCCATCCCAAGGCATGTGCTTTCTGCTTTCACATCCCCAAGACCCAAGAGCACAAGGCTCTTTTCCAGAGACACACTGGCATTCACAATCTTGCCTCCATTACTGAATGTCTTTTCTTCATAATGTGAATAAGGAGCACCTGTTCTGATTGGGGGTAATGAGTGATGAGGCATGAAAGTGGGAAAAGCTATAGTTACCTAAGACAGAGAAAGCCCACATGGTCCAAAGAAGAAAACGTTTATGAAATGTATGAATGGGCTGGGAGCATGTACTTCAAATGGTCATGCATGAGGAATATCTGACAAATATTTGACCCCCCAAAAAAGCTGTAAAATAAAAAAAAAAAATAAGAATTGCATTTGTAAACTCAACTAATCCCTTAGTGTTATAACTTACGTAGAGTAAAATATAAATATTTCTGACTTGAACACAAATGTGATTTGAATGATAAATTTAATTTTTCCTAAAATTTGGGGGGAAATTAAAAGGTAGAGCTCAGGCTCAATTAACAAAAAAGGAAGGGCTCATAAGTTATGCAAATTCTAGTTAAACCAATGAAGTATAACTGCCTTCGCACTTATGGATTCTCTTAAAGAATGTTAATTTTGAACATAAGCAAAAACAGGAGTAAGAGGGAAAAAATGGAATGAGTATAACTATCACTGTTACAGTCAGAGGGCCAGGGTACAACAGGCAAAAGTATTAAGAGTATTTTAATCTCTCTCTCTCTCTTTTTTTTTAAATATAAATCTGGGCCACTAAAACTTGAGGAAATAAAACGGTTAGAATTTTTTGGCATGTTTAAGAATAAGACTTGGAAAAATAAAAATGAAAAATGTCAGAAAAAAAAAAAAAGGATTGAGCAGTCCCCAAATCTCCCATTCACTTAAGCTTTATATGGAAAACACCATCGTTAACTTTTGTTTTCCCTCTGTGGGAAAAACAAACAAATGATAAAACAATACAAAGTGTATAGCAGAAGGACAGAAGGACATATTCTGAAATGACAAAGATTGAAAACCATATTAATATTACTTGACTCATTTTTGAGGAAAAAAAAAAAAAACTGAAGCTATGTTGTTTAAAGTTAGCTAAACATACAGTAGGATTTCCCTGAAAGGATAATCCTGTGCGAGGACTGGATAATTCCAAATTACATCATAGTTCTCTCCATCCTTGACCTAGAACTCTTCATACTCATCAAGCTCAAAGACACTTCTGGCCCCAACTCAAAATGATTTCACAAAAATGGTTAGAGAAACAACACTGGCTGCTACAGTAGTAGATTGGCATGGGCCATTCTCAAGCAGTGGTCAGGACTGAATTTGCCACGTGACTCTGAACCAAATAGGGAAACAGCAAACAGCTGAAGAAAAACAAATGGCTTAAATGAATTATTCATCTTGTTTCCATATAATGATATACTATGTCTATGCTCATATTAAATGTGCTAATTTTATGTATAACTTTTTAAAATAAAGGTGAAAAATAAGAAATTAGAGTAATACAGGAGGAACAGTTAAGACATTAGAGTAATACAGAAGGAACAGTTTAAAAAGTCAGACTCTGGGGTCACATAGATGGGATCTGACTCCTAGATGTATCACTTAAGAGATGTGCTACTTCGGGAAAGTCGCTTCCTATCTCCAAGCATCAGACTTCTCAATGCAACAGGGGTGAAATAAGAGCATTTATCCCATAAAACTGTGAGGCTTAAATAAGAGAATGCATGGGAAATTTCCCGCCCAGTAAAGGGCTCATCTTTCAGTGGTCAGTAAACATTAGCCATTATAAGGGACTTGCACCCCTTTCACTTTGGAGTAAATGGAGTAGTAAGAGAAAATAATTGCTTACCTCTCTTAAAAAGTTCGTGAGGAAGTTCTGGTTCCGATGACAACGCAGAAAGATCCCGAAGTCACCTCCTTTTATGCACAGAACGAATTTACAGCTACGTATAGGAAAATTTCCTTTGGGGGAAAGAAAAAAAAAAAAAAAAGACCTAAAAACTAGCGGAGCCACACCTCCTATTGGGCAAATGAGCGGGAACCTACATGGAAGTGGGTAGGAAAGGCTGAGACACAATCTCCCTATAAACCCAACATCTCACGCAGGCACCTGCCATCCGGAGGAGACTCGTGAAAAGCCTAGAGCTTCTTTCTGAGGATGGAAGGGTTCATACCCCGTATTAGGCACTCCAACTTTTAAGAACTGCGTCTGCAAAATGAGCCCTAAAAACACCTAGCTTTGAAAACCAGCAGGGCGGGCGTCCCTGAGACGCCCCCGGAACTGTCCCGCAGGGAACTGTGGGAAACTGAGGACCAGCTCGTAAAGGGCCCTGCGGAGAAGTAGCCCATTGAAAAGCCGGGAGACTTTCTGCGAAAGAAGCTTGTTTGCTAATTTTAAATCATGGAACTGGGAACTGAGGGGCAGTGTGCTGCTGGGATATTCTGAGGATGGATGCCGGTGGGCGCCATCTTCATACTCTTCCTCTCTCTACCTTGCTAAAGTTGATGACAAGCACCATCTTTTTTTTTTTTTTTTTACTTGTAAATAACAGACCAGCCTTGAAAATTTCCTTAGAAAAAACTAGTCATACGAACAAATCTTAATTTGGCTTATTTTGCAAGACTAACTTGACCTGGGTCATTTCTTGCTTATGCCTCTGGAAATCTTAAGCAAAATTTAAACTGTTTACCAAAATTGATACGAAGTAACCACTATCCAGTTCCCTATCATTTACAAAAATATGAATATTATAACTAATCACTGAATTAAAAAGTCACTGCTTTCTCACTATATGATCAGCTTTATAACAATATACCCCTAAGCCTCATTCCACGTTCCGGTTTGAGTGCTCCCGGTTTACAAACTGCCTTTTGGTGGGTACACGAACTTTGATTAATTGTAACTTCAGTGATTCATTGCTTCTGTTTCTGTTATTTCTAAACTTTTGATAGTTTATGACATCAAAAGTGGGATCCAAAGAGACCCCCCAACAACTCCAGTGAACAAACAGGTGCTAGTACCCAGAAGTCCGGTGAGTTCACTGCTGGAGTTGGAGGGTAAATCTCTCTTCCATCCAAATTCTGCTCTCTGAATTTTGAGGTCTCCTACTTGATTATGCATACTTGAATTTTGTATTTTGAGGATTCTTGATAAGTCACCCTATTCTGTTCAACCGCGGAGAAAACACACAATTCCCCGTGTTTTGGAACAGCTGTTAAGAAACAGCTCATACTTAAGCATCTTAGGGAATCTAGGCAAAGATGGGTTCCACCTGGTCTAAAACTCTCTCTTCACCTACCTCAAAAAAACTCCTGCTTCCTATGTATATAACCACTACAGACCGTGATCTTGTACCTTTTGAAAAATGGGTAAACTTTTGGATAATTTGGAATTGTAGTGGCCATTTTGGGAAAACTTTTACTTAGATACATCAGTCTACCTTAGGGGCTACTCTTGACAAGAGAAAGAAGGTCTCAAACCTCTCAGGACAATGGAATGAATTCTTTGGTATGTAGAAGCTTCTAAAAGACAAAATGACTCAAAAAAAGTTCTAAAAGAATCCTTATAGCACGCAAATAAAAAGTCTAGTAAAAATCTTTGGCTATCTGAGCAAATTACCTTAATTTAATTCATCTTCTGGAAACACAATTTCGTTCCAACTGTTCTCTTATAAACTAGTGAGTTTTGTATTGTACCTAGGTCATGTCTAAAATTTTAGAATGAAAATTATAAGGTTTCTGTTTGCATCGCTCTGTATGTTTATGTGTGTCTATATATGTGTATTATAGATATGTGATATTTTCAACCTCTGGATGGTATTGCTAAAATTAATTTGTAAAAAAAAATAGTTTTAATATAAAAAGCACACTGGTGCAAGATTAATATTTGATATTCTCTCTGTATGAAAAAATATTTTTCTTGGATTATTGGTGTATGAACTTTGAGGGCATTATGCTAAGTGAAATAAGTGAAAGAAAGACAAATACTGTCTGATCTCACATGTGGAATCTAAAAACAAAAGCAACAATAAAAAAAACGAGCTTATACATACAGAGGACAAATTGAGGAGGGGGATCAAATGGGTGAAGGAAGTCAAATGGTACAAACTTCCAGTTACTCAATAAGTCTTGGGAATGTAAGGTACATTATGATGACTACAGTAAATAACACCATATTGCATATTTGAAAGTTATTAAAAGTGTAAATCTTAAAAGTTCTTATCACAAGAAAACTGTGTATGATGGTAGAAGTTAACTAGATTTATTGTGGTGATCATTTCACAATATATACAATATTGAATATTGTGGTGATCATTTCACAATATATACAATATTGAATATTCACAATATATACAAAATTGAATCATGTACATCTGAAACTAGCATAATAAGCCAATTATACTCAATTTAAAAATTGTGAAATATTTTCAACCTGCTTAGGATATGTCACTTGACTCTCCTTCCTACTAAAAAATTTTAAAATGCAAAAATGAAATTAATTTTAATAATAAAATTGGATTTCAGAAAATTGATGAAGTGAACTTTATCAGTAACAGAAGAAATGATGTTTTATTTAAAAATATATATATATATTCATTTGGCAATAGCAGTATTCTAACAACTTTTTTGCATTGTTTGTTTTAATAGTCCCAACCTCATTGGCTAAGTTTACTCCTTTATTTGAGTCAAGAAATTTGACCTTAGGAGAGCAGTAACATTCTAGTTATCTCTCTGGAGGCTGACATAGCATTAGGAAGAAATGGAAAACTAGCACCTGCTAGATGTATATGATGTGATCAGAGCTTTAGCTGTATATGTGTATATATATAATTCACTGGTTAGAATTTGGGAGAATGAACATAGGGCACCTCCAATGGCATCTTCAATGGCAACAGCCACTATAGCCACTGACATGTCTATAAATATTCTGCATCCATCACTTTGGTACTTTCAAAGTCATCCTCCAATCCATCAATGTTAAAAGGCATATTCCTGCAAATGCAGAATTATAAATATTAAGATACTTTTGATTAGCTAGATCTTTGGCCAGTCGTTTGACAATAGTGGCTTTCTAATTTTAGGCTGTTTCTCTAGACCTTACTCACACAAACAAATTTAAACTAAAACTCTCTCATGGGATTTCTGTTCTTTGCCATTCTAGTAAAATGAGAAGCAATTGTAGATTAGTTACTTGAAAGTATTTCTGATAGAATTGAATATAAAATTCGACGGTACATCACAATTTTTAATTAAGAAACATTGTTTTCCTTATGCTCCCAACCCCTGAAATCATTCTTTGATATGCATTGGACTCCTGAGGAAGGCTTAACCTAGCAGTTTTTCAGGATTCAATTCTGGCTATTAAGGTACTCAATTTTTGTCACCTACACACTAGGTAAATAGCAATTATTTTATGCAAGTTAATGTTTTTAAATTTTTAATTTTAATGAATCAACTGATTTGCATTTTGTTTAAATAAAAACACAAATATAAAATAAATTGATGATCCAATAAATACCAATAAATGTCTAAATTTGGTATATCAGTCAAGTCAAAGGTTTATAAACACAGCCATTGAATTTGTTTCAGGTAAAACTTGGCATTCAAAGTTGGCAATGGAGACACAAATTGCTTTTCCAAAGAGCTGTTCATATTGGTTAAGCTGCTTCATACATACAAAGCAGTGAGGAAAAGGGGAAAAAAAAAACACTTTCTCAGGCTTCTCATGATCTTTTTTAATCTATTCTGTGCAAAAATATGGCTTACAATTTATTGCTGAAATGTAGGAACCTGAAGATTCCCAGTCCACAGGTTTAAATATAACAAGTATCTCAATTACTTGCAGGATTACTTCCAGAATTTTAGTATTGAACTGGTAACAGTTACACCCCTACTAGTGCAGAGAAATTCTAACAAGAGCCATGGATTCAAAAAAATATCCAATTGAAACCAAACCATGACAATTCATTGTTTTTATTATAAATAGATAAACCAATAACTTGTATAAGTTTTCTTCCTTGAGGCAAGAAGCTTCAATAATTATTTCTTTATAATAATTTTAGTTTTACTAAAATGTTTTTGAAAACAATAGGTGATGACAAGTTTTGCCATGTTTGCATCAGATACTGTTTCCACCTTGAAGTTTTTTTCTATACCTTAGCAAAGGTGTGAAGTATTTGAGATTCTAGAGAAGATGATTTCCTTAGTGCAGCTTAAAGTTTTTTTTTCCCAAATAGCTAATGATTTTCAAGCATAATTAAAATTTACCTAGTTTGTTGAAGCAACAAGTTGGTCTAATAAAGTTTTTTAATTTGAACCTTCAAACCTTTATAGTCATCTTTCTTCACCCACTTCCTTGTCTAAAACAGGAAGAGTATATTGAATACAAATAAATTTTCTTTTGAATCCAAGTTCTACATCATCATGATTTTTCTGTATAAAGGTGGAGATGTTGATGTAGGAGTTTAGGATAATTATGTACAGGCCCAGAAAAAAGTCCCAAATGTTTAGATTTTTTAAAATTGAAAACTTATTGGAAGTTTTCTGTTTTTTTTTATTTTGTTTGTTTCTTTTTCTAAAGAAAAACTATAGAAAAATAATTCAGTTCATTGAATGTTAGTTAGCTATGTTCTGTATGTTTATAAAAATTTAAAACCAACATTTCATGAGGAGGATGGACAACAATGCAGACAAGGGAAGACTGAAGCACATTTTCATATTACCTTGAATTTGGGAACAAAAGAACAGATTAGACCACATAATGAAAGTCATGGTCTACTAATCAAAAGATCCTAAAAATAATATATTTTCCCTTCTATTTCTCTTTTTGCTAAGAGAGAACTAACTCCTGAGTGATCACTTTGATAAATAAACCCCAGAGTAACAAGACTTATCCATGGAAAATGTGTCCAGGAGCTGGATTTCATGAAGCTCTTATTGCCTGTTGTGCCAGAGAGAGTCTGTTCTAACATTAACTTCTAAATCCCATAGCAAATTAATTAATACATTGATATAAATGGTTGTCTACTTATATTGGAGGATTTTAAGAGATGGATATTTAACAGGATGACGTGTCTTTGATTTGCAGTTGAAGGCTCTCTTTAGTTAAATCAGTTATTGAGTTCTCACTTTAGAACTCTGTGGTTTTGTGTTCCCTATAGTATTTATATTGTTTTCTATATGAAAAAAATACTTATTCCTATACAGCATGAAAGGAAGATGCGAATGTGTTAGTGTTCTTTATTTGGCTCCTTTGGTTGACTTGAAACTCTTCATATCCCAATCCCCAAGCTGTGACTTTAAAAATGGGTTACCTTACATATTTTCTCTTCTGTTTTTTTTTTTTTTTTTTTGCCCTGGGATTGTGTACAGTAATTATTTAAAATATAAAGTTTAATGTTCATAAACAATCTATATAGATAAGTTGATCCCATTTGACCATTGAAGCCATTCACTGTTACTGCAATTTTTTCAGTTAAGTTGAGTTACTATGGTAGAATCAGGGAGTCAGGCACAGTCTTCAGATACCTCAATGTTCTTATAAAGAAAAAAATTACCTTTCTCTTAATCTTCTGCTAAATGAAGATATTATACAAGAAAAAAATCAAACGACTAGCAATAGTTAATTTAGAAAACCTCAATTATCTCCTTATGTTCATCGATTTTGGTATTCATGATAATGGTATGACAATAAATCAAAAATGTGTGCAATGTTGTATGCCACTATTGTTTCCCAGGTTTGAGATTGAAACTCCTAATTTTTTTCACTGGGCAACTAATAGCAATTTAGATAGTTCTGTACAAACTTAGAGACATGAGATGTAAAACCATGACTATATTCCAGCACATTCTTCTTGTCAGAACCATTTAAATCACCATCTTACACAAGTACTTATTGAAACTCAACTTTAAGCATTTTATTTTTATGTACATTTCATTGTGTCCAGAAATAAAATATCTAAATACAGACACACTGTAATGTTGTATATGTATATCCTTCAACAATACTTGAGCTGAATAAATGCTTTGTACATTTTGTTTTTTTTTTTAATGGAATTCACAGCTACATTGATAAAATGGATTCCTCATATCCTTTTTTTCTTTTTTGACCAATAACAAGCAGAGACAAGTACAAGTTAATATTAATAAGCAGCTCAAATAACACTTGGTTAAACTATGTACAATACAAATCATTCATACAAATGAAGACTAGGATATTGAATTTGTTACAATATGTGTAGTAAAGATAAGACAGACACTTATAACTTACATGGTGTCTGTCAGGCATTTTCCTTCTTATATAATGATCAGAACTTGTTTTAAGCAGCATTAGCTGGTCTCAATTTTGCAAAGTCCAATGGTTGGTGATGACAGCTGTAATCCAATGTCTGCCCACGTGTAAATTCCAAATGTTTGCTCATCTTTACTGAGAACAGCCTCCCACAATAGAAAAAAGAGCCATCTTGTATCACCTTGAGTGTGCCTACTGTATGCTGGAAAAAAAGTTACTACACTTTGTTGTGTTCATAAAATAAAGAATACTGAGTTCTAAAGACATAGTTTTTCCATTTTAACAAGCATTACTCCTACTGTAGTATTTACCAGTACAGCTACTCCAAGCAATAGGAATGCATGAGTGGGGACTATTGATTAGCATGGACTTGAGACTTTAAAAGAGATTTCTACAACAGCAAGTGTGAGAAACCATTCACTGTCCAGTTAATCTTTTTGCTTGATGATAGTTTATCCTGAACCATTATGAATCAGACAACGAAAGCCCTCTCAACAGGAATCATAACAGATGCAAGCTGAAATGTGTATGAGTGTGTTTGTGTACATCTATGTGTGAGATCATGTCTTCAAGTGTGGCTTTAAAATCTGTGGTGATTTACAGCTATACTGAGAGATGAAGCTGACTGGGCAGAAATTACATCAAATTGTTTTCCACTAGCATATTTGCAGCCAGTTGACGAGAGCAGCAGTGTAGACACAATCCAGGTAACAGATGTGACCTTCTTCTTTGAGGTAACAGCCCTGTCATATGAACTTTAATTCCTCAGGCTTCAGTCTCACCCCCATGTTCATCCTCATCCGGAGGGAAAGTAAGGTGTGTCACTGTGGTAGTTGTAGTCGGGGCACACTTTCTGTACTAGTTTATAATCTGTACTATAAAAGGAAATGTAAATACAGATCACCTTAAAGGGCTTAGAGCAGAGCCAGGACACATGACTTTGGGTCTGCTCCTGGTAACAGGTTTTTGAAGGGTCATAGTTGCAGAGCGTGTTCTTGGTAGCCTTGTCAACCTTTTCATATTCAATACGACAGTTAAAGGATTTGGAATCTTTGGCATCAATCACGGTTTGTTGTGCCAAGTCGAATTCCACTATTTTCGTAGGGGGCACCAAGCTGACAGATACATTCCCTTGACCAGTGGAATTATGCCTGAAATAAACACTAAATGTCCCATTGCCATGATCTACAATTTTCCCAGTTATCAACAGGTTTAGCTTCACTGTTTTGATGTTGGAATGAAAATCACCCCATCCAAACATTTTCTTAAACTTGCCCGTCTTAACAATGGGCCTTCGCTTGGCCCTGGGCCGAGGCTCTTGAAGATCTGTGGAGTTCCTCAGCCAGTCCCAGAGGTCTTGCTCAGAATAAGGTTCTGGGGTGTCATATCGCAGGTCTAAATCTGTATCATTTTCTTTGCCACGGAAAGTCTGTGACAGGAGTCGGCTGATAGACAAGTCTTTGCTGCTTTCTGTCCATATGTGCTTTAATGTGGATTTGCTGCTTCCTGATTTTAGAAGTTCTGACTTTCCACCATTTGTTAAATTGGCACATGTGACCTAAAAACGGAACAGAAAAATAGCATTTACATCTCTGTACTTGAGAACACCCAACACTCAGATCGAAGCCCTTTCAAAGAGGCTCAGAATTAAATGATGACACTTTTTCTTAAAGCACCCTCAGCATCTGGCCAATATTTATTAATATATAATGAAATACCACTTACATATCTATTTTTGCATGATGATTGGAGGAGGGCTATAGGTGGATTAAAAAAAATTAAGTTATGGAAAAATATTGACTTTGATAAGGGAAAGTCAACCTAATATGAATAAATCAAATTAAATTCAATCATAAATGAAATTAATTATTTCTTATCATCAAAATTCAAATACTTTAAAAATAAAATTTTATAATTCATTATATTATTTTTCTACCTCAAAATTACCATAAGTTTTAAAACTGTATGATTCTCTGAAATGTATCTACTGACTTTCTATAGACTTTTGAGAGTCTATGCCACAATCATGTTAGATAATTTAGATTTTCAAAGAGACTCTGGTACATTTTAACTAGTTAAGACAAAAATAACATGTTTATTATCACCTATTATAAGTAAGAAACAATTTGCATAAGATGCAGTTTTTTATTTTAAGGAGTTTAAAATACCATCTAGGAAAGGGGACGTAAATGAAAACATCTAATACACAATATCTTACAGATAATTTTCAATCTAGAGAAGCAAAAAACAGGTGGTCAATGACAGAGAGGTCATTTTCAGGTTAGACTATGAGAGTCATTCATAAATTGTTCTCTTGGGACCTCAGTCTTACCTCTTTGTAAAGAGTTAGATTCCCAACTAGACCAAGGATTCAGAGGAACTCTAAATCTGACTGACTGATCAAACAGCCAAATCTGTACTTGTATAATTATATAAGCATTATCCTTCAAAGCAGCCCCTTTGTAAAGATATAAATGTATATCTACAATGGTCTCACTGGCCTAAAGTTAAAGCAGTGACTTCTAATCCTGACATGGAGGGCTGAAGGACAGGAGGGAACACAATTAAGGACCCACAGGAACCAACCAGTCAATATAAATAAACCCTTTAAGATGTGGACTGTTTTAGGGTAAAGCGCTGAACAGACTCCCAACTGCCCATTAAAAAACCATGTTTCACAGTAAACCTCTATTGCCAGGCCCCGCCAGAACCAGTCCTGAGTCCTGCTTTGAATATGAACCTACCTACCACTCAGCAGCCTCACTGAACTCTCTAACCTCCTTCCAAACTGTCCTTAAAATAAGAGGTCATTTCTGGAGAGCTTTTGAAATTCAGGCCCACTAGGAATTGGAGCTGCATTTTGGAGACCTCACTACAGATTTAGCCATGCATGCCTCTTGCCTCATACACAGCCTTAGCCTGAGACTAGCCTTTTACTCAGTCACTTTTAGAAGGAGAACTCTATCCTAATCTTAGGGAGTAAGAGCATGACCTTTAGGGCCAGTCTTTCTGGGATCTATGTTTAGCTCTGCCACTTCCTAGCTGCATGCCCTTGATCAAGGCCTTTAACCTCTCTCTGTCTCATTTTCCTGCATCTGTAAACTGACAGTAATAATAGTGGCTACCTCATCAGGTTGCTGCGAGGGTTGAGTGACGTGACCTAAGACATGTACAACCTTTAGAACCATGGTTGGCACATATCGATGGCTCAATTAAATTTAGCTATTATTATGAATCCCAAGCTCATATATGAAAACAATTAGAGCAAAAAGCAACAAATGTCATACATGGAGACCTGGTCTGGGAGTCGCTTTGCTCTCGATTGCACAGCCAGGTACTCAGAACCTACATGGAATGGGTTCTCCAAGGAACATAAATGTAGGGGGCCTCGGTAATCTAAGGTAGAACAAAGTCACTTAGCTCTTGTAATCTTGCCTTTTCAAAAATGCCTTAGGGCCAATGAGCTCTTTGCTATCAGCTACCATATAGCAAATAGTCTCTTCTCTCCAATTCAAACTGTGGCAATGTGAGTGATAAAGTTCACTTGGGAATAATACCAGCTGAAATTTGTCTCTTGCCAGTAACACTGAGCTTAAGAAACCCTGCAAATTTAGCCTCATAGAAATTCATTGCATGTGAGAGAAAATGAAGTTTATTATGGTATTATGTCCCATCACTGCACCCTGAAAAACCAATACTGAGATGTTGAGCAGGCTAAAAACAAAAGCTCTTTCCAACTATTCCAGGCTGCTCTCCTGGGTCCAGTTGCACCTACTGTGATGCCCAAGGCAGTAGCAATACCTTCATGGAAAAGGGGTGCAGGGAGTTTAATTAAGGGAAGACAAATATAACCGATGGAGAAACAGGTCCTAGGGATGAGATGAGGCCCAGAAATAATGGGCAGATTATGATTGGAATGGGGTCACGTCTAAGAAAAGCACAGTCACTCTGAATTTTTAAACAAATCACCTGTGAAGAATCAAAGACAGCAATCAGGTGGTCCATTATTGACCTGGGGGCAAATATTAGGAATTGAGAGAAGGCTGTCTTTGCTGTCAACTTTCCTTTAGTTTCAGATACTTCTCCTTCCCTTCTGCTCCACCTTTGAATCGGGCTCTCCTCTTTTCCCCTGTACCCAAAGGGTTTCCTGTTTATAGATTCTCTTTATGCCAAAACATCATTTCAGAAATGGATCACACTCAAGCAGTATGTGATTAATTATAACAAAATGGTTACTTTATCTAAATTCATTTTGTTTTTTTAATAAGACTAAATATTATATCTTAAAGGGATGAAATTGTGAGCAAAATATTCTTTGGATAAAGTGGTGATACATAGAAATGTATACTTTTTTTAAGAATAAAAATATGAAGCTTTCCACCTATCCTCTCTGCCTGATAATAAAGTCAGTCTCTATAGGACAATTTTTACTCTAATATCAAAAGCATAATCCTTCATAGTTCCATAGTTAGCATTATATCATTATAATTACAAAACTAATAGAAACAACTAAAATTTTTATACAAATTTACCAAAGGAAGTGAATTTCTCTCTCTCTCTCTCTATATATATAATATATAATGTATATATATAAATATATATAAAATATATACATTATATATTTAGATATATATATATATATAACAGAGTAGCTATAATATAAAATTTAAAACAAAGATTGAGAATAATAGTACAGATCTTTTGGTTTGGGAGTTTATTTTTCATATCTGTATTTTTTGTTTTGTTTTGTTTCAGTGAAATCTAATTCATTAGTCAAACATCCAAATGTGCACTTGCCAAATTATATAAGCAATGTCCTTAACACAGTCTCTATGTTTATGAACTAGTATAAAAGAAATTTTAAAAATAAATGCATATCCTATTCTCTCACTTTTACTTTTGGAATCACATAGAGAGTTTCCCATTCTTTGAGTGACATGAAGAATAAATGCAAGCATGCATCTGGTATCAGCTTTATGCTTGCATCTCAGCATCAACACAGTAGATCAAGGAAAGGGGCTGTAATGAGTCGCATCCATAGTGCACTGGCTCATGAAGCAGTAATGAAATTGTCCCAAAGAAGGAGCCAAAAGGGAATTAGAGTGCAATTTACCAGTGGCATATGGGGAATACAAGAAAAAAAAAATATGGAAGTGGGAGATATGATTTCAAGAAAGAATCAATGTACTTAAAAGGATGCTAAGACTATGACAGACAGACAAAACCTCTGATTTTCAGGTAGAATAGAAATTTAGTTCTAAATTAGCTCTCCATATCTGTAGTGATTATGAGTATGAGCTCTGGAGTCAGACTACCTGAATCCTATATCCAGATTGTGATCTTTAACAGCTGTATGATGTGGTTAAATTGTTTAACTTGTTTATACTTCTGTTTTTTTATCTTTTAAAGAGTAGGAGAATAATACCCACCCCTTCCCAGAACTGTTGTAAGAACTAAATAGGATACTCCATTTAAAGCACTATGACAGACAGTACCTGGACCATGATTAGTGGTCAGCATTAGTATTACTATTATCATCCTCTGAATTCCACTGGGTAATATTTTATGTAAATAAATTACCTATAATAGGATTTGAAAGCAAGAATACTTTTCTAAGAAAATCTTTCTTTTACATAACTAAAACATAAAGCAAACAATTAAAAAAGAAAACATACTTTTGAAAGTGCTGCTGTGACAACAACAAGAAAATGACAGATTGAGTAGATACTAAAACAAGTTAAAAAGGATGTGCATAAGTTTAGCTATTAAACTGTTTAACTACCAAATGTAATGGGGTGATGTGAAAGGCTTTCAGTAGTGCTGACAGCCAAGAAACTACTCTGGAACATCTCATTTTGGCTATAGAATCACACAGGTTTCAGCTATAATCGTCAACACTGTCCTGAATATTCTTATTCTTTCTTTACTTCCCTCTTACTTAAGTTAGGAGAGGAGTAAGCAGGGCAATGTCTAGAAGAGAATAGCAATCATGAAAAACCAGAAAGGGTCCTTAGGAAAGTTGCCATACTCATTCAGTATAAACAATCCCAATTTATGTTGTTTTATTAGTTCAATAACTATGTGGTGAGACTCTGCTTATGTTGAGTTAAATAATAGGAATACAAAGATAAATGAGTCATAGTCTTTTCCCTCCATGAGTTCACAGTAAATGGAAGAATTAATTAAGTAAATAACAGTGTGATGTGACCAATATTATGACAACATTCTAGGAGACAGAGTTAAGAGGTCGAGAGGAAGCAGCAGAAGAGGTGATCCTCACATCTAGGAGATAAAAAAGGTTTAGGGGTTCAACAGATAGAGCTGAGGCTAGAGGAGTTATTTTAAGCATAAGGAACACACTGTGCAAAATTACAGAGCTGAGTAGGACACATCAAATGTAAGAATGGAAAATAGCTCCTTATTTCTGAGACTTAGGGAGCACTGTTAGAAAGGGAAACAGAAGAACTTGCAAGAAGTCAATAGAACTTTAGTAAGGTAGACTAAGTTCAAATTGTAAAGATTCTGCTAAAGCATTTAAACTTAGCATTATAGGTAATGGGAAATCACTAAATTTTGTTCTGTTTTATTTTTAAGTAGGTCATCCTGGTTCTAGAAGAACCATTGATTGGTTTTCGAAGGGCAGATTGGTAGGGAGAGAACCTGAAGAAGAATAGTTAAATAACTAATTGCAATACTATATTTGAGAAAGTAAATGAGCCTGAACCAAGGCAGTGACTGAGAAAAAGAGAAAGAAAAAAATGAATACAAGAGATATTCCAGAGGTAGGACTAACTCAGTTTGATGATTTATTGGCTAAGCAGGAACATGAAAAAGTTAATGTCCGCATCTGTAAAGAATACAGAAGTAACAAGTTAGCTGGAAAATCAATTAAATCTCATAGGAACATTGAAGGTTGAAGTGTCTGCTAGTCATTCTGGTGATGCTATTTAAAAGAATGTTCATAAGATGGGTCTGAAGGTCTGGAGAAAAGAGGGGCTTGTGATGTTGGTTTTGTAGTATGAGTAGATGGTACTGTGCAGATAGAGCATCATGTTAGAGAAGAAGGCTGGTGATAATATCTAAGAAATATTGACACTTTGAGGACAGGCAGAATAGGAGCCAGGTGGATAGAGAAAAAAGAGGATAATTTAAAGAAAATAATGTTGTAGAAACCAATGAAAGAGCGAAGGAGGAAAGGTAGACATGAGCAAGATTTAAATTTCAAGTAAAAGTGTAATAGTAAAAGCACTTAAAAAGAAGCCCTTTGACTTTAAAAATCCACCTTATTAAAGCTACTTTGGGTAGTTGTGACACGGTAATACAAGATGAGAAAGAAGAGCAACCAGCTTAATTCATCTACTCTCAGATGCAATCAGGAATCACTGGCTTTCTCATTCTATCATATTGCTTTTTTATCTTAAGAACTTTCATTTTTGAAACACATAAATATCCACTTAAAATTGAAATGGATTTTGAGCCCAACTGAATAAATAAATTCATTGAAAAAGAAATCCTTATGCCCAGATCACCCTCTTCCATTGATTTTATAAACACAATTAAAGAGTTTATTTTTAAAAGCAACCTAAAGATCCTTTGATGTCAGTACACCTGAGTGATAACAAATGGTGAAGGCTATGACATAAAAATGAGTACGAAAGAAAAACTCGACAACTTCTAATTAACCCAATTCCAAAAAGGCAGAGCATTGTGAACCCTTTTATACAATTAATAATATTTTTTGCTACAATATAACAATGAAAAAACCAAATAGGCTGTCCTTCCTTAACTAAATATAATTTTCCGTGTCAAAATTGGCCAATGCCCATTTGAAAGGAGCTGCCTCACAGGTTCAATGATACTATTTCCACAAATTATATGTGTTGTTGATCTCACTGTTTTAGAAACACTAAAAATAATATTCTTCACATGATGAGGTATATGCATTTTAAAGTATATTATTTTGAGAACATTGATAAATAGGAGTAAATAGAAAGGCCCTTTCCTTCAACCATAAAGACAGAACTTGGGTCTAACAAGAAGGGAGCAGGTTGGAGGTAGGAACAGTGTATAGGACTAGAGAGAAAAAAAACCACCATTGGACAATGGGAGTGTAAACGCATAAAGAGTTGCCACACTTTGATCTAAGTCCTTTATATGTCTTAGGGCCACACTTTCACATTGATGTCTCTAATATCTTTTTATTATAGGTTTATAATCATAAAATCCATATGTTAACTTTTAAAATATTGTTGAAAGACCCATTTCAGAAAATAAACCACTCCTCAACTTCATTGCCACCACAAGTATGCTCCTGGCCTTATGAGATTTTATATAAAAATTGCATTCTTTTATATATACTATCTCCAACAAGAGGTATCTCCAGATGTTTGTGTACCTCTTTTTATAAAAGAGCAATAAGATGTCTTCCAATTTCTACCAACCTGCACACTCTACTGTTGATCTATTACTGTTCAATATAAATAATCTCAAATTGCTTTGAAAATCATATATTTATTTCATCAACTGTATGAATACTCAAGCCAAACAAAAAATTTAAACAACCTGATGCTTAAGTAATATCTCTCATCAGTGAATAACTAATCAACAAAAAGGCCTTGCTCTATGATTACAACATCATCTTGGCAGTTTTATGATTCGCTGTGTTGAATATATGTTGCATACTATTAACTGCTACTGGTTAAGGGCACACTATCTTCCAGACATTGTAATTAGCATTTTATATATGGCTTTAATTTCCATTTAAACCACACACACACAAACATGCTCACAAACTTCAAGGTCAATACTGTTATCTTCAGTTTACAGATGTGGATATGGAAGCTCAAAAAAAAAAGCTTGTTAAACATCACTGCTGGAAAGTGAAGAGGCTACTTTTTAGTTACTCCACAGGGTATGCCCTTTATTTCTAAAATTCATTTTAATCATACAGGTCTACATTAATACACACTTATCAAAACATTATAGGATTTATGAAGTAAAAAGTAAAAGCCTGTCTTCATCATCAACCCTGCTCCCTTGCACACCCACCTCTTTCCCCAGAGGTAAAACCTTTCAAAACTTTTGCTGTATATTGTTCCTAAATATTTTCAGTACTTTCTCTTATATGAACACTTTACATGTATAGTGCCATATTTTATAAATTGCATTTTATATTTTCTGAATGAAATATCTTAGTACCTCTAGGCGTATCATCTTTACTAAATGGTAATGTAGAATTCTATAATATAAATGCATCATACTTCTACTTTTGGTGTACCTTTTATTAAAGATTCTTAACCATTAAATTGTGTCACAGCCAGGTTATCTAATTAAAGCTAATTTTTAGCTTTGATTCCATAGTTTTTTCTGTTTTCATTGTTGTTTCAGATACATCAATCCATTCTCTCTTGAGTTAGACCTTCATTTTGGGGGGTATGTAGATTTGTGTGATTCTTTTAGGAAGAGTTCTTAGGGGATAAACTATATTAGTTGTTCATGCCTAAAAATGTCTTTATTGGCCAAAGCTTATTTTGGGTACAATATCTAATCATCCTTTACATCCTTTACATTTATACATCAAATCATCAATACATTTTGTTCTGTTTTATTTTTCTCTTTACAAAAATTTAGGATTTTCTCTATCTCACGCATTGTGAAATCTCACGAGCTGGGCTACAAATGCCCATGATATCTCTAGCCTCTTTCTTAATGAAGTAGAAAAAATCATGCAGATATATATACATATGTTAGGCTCTTTTTCATAAAGTTCCCCCAAGAGGACTAGAAATTCTTGGAGGGATATTATATTTATATTATGCCATTTTGTAACATGGGGGAGAGAGTACCTAGCATAGGTAAGGACTCAACAAATTGTCTTTATAGTTTTTATTCTTATGAAAACTATTTCAGTAGTGAAGATTTATTGATTATTCACAATTAAGATTTTTGCGGGATGTGTGGTTCTCAGAAATTTCTCTCTTACAAGTTTTAGAGGCTGCACTTCATTGACAAGACCTGGAGTGCCTGTATTATATATGATAAGCTAGAGGACATGGGTTAGTGGTTTAATACGTCAAAACTACATCATTTCCTTCTGCTACAAAACAGTGCTTCAGAAGCAGAAGTGCTACATTAACAATAGAAAAGCAGAAAAGAAACTCCATGCATGTACCTTTGCCCAATAGGTCCTGGAAGGCTGTACTGCATAGAAACTTAGAAAATGGGCTATGCCATTAGAAATCACAGAGCTAAACCCAAAATCTGTTACTGTATCATTCATAACCAGTTGGAGCCACATATTTTCTAGTTAAAAAGTAGAGATAATGCCCTGTTCATTGAGTTTTCATGAAGATAAAAGATTTTATATGCAGCACACATAAAAATATGGAAATAGTATGAGTATAACACATGAAAGTTATTGTGCTTAACTAGGTTATGAAACCTTGAAACAAAAAGAAAACAAGGCTTTCAGAATGCACACTGCCATTCTACCCCTATCTTCTGACTGGTAACATTCCATCTGCTCAAATGGTCCAAACTGAAATGGAAATTAGTATGATGTAACAATTCTGTGGACATCTTTAGCAGTAGGTGGTGGTAGGAGATCATAGATGATTATGTTAAGATTGAGTATTGGCAATGTGAGCAATAATTTACCTTTAACATAATATATTTAAGAGAAGACATTCTGACCAGCCTGGACATTCCATGTCACCCTCAAGAACTAGAAACATGGTATGTTTCTAACAGTTTAAAGAATCCTCTAGTGGTTAAGAATTTTAGGTGTTTACCCCTTGAGTTCTCATGATCCCATGAAGGAGAGCTCACTTCTAACATAGGGTATCAACTCTTCCCTATGTTATTGTATTGGGACTGGTTCTGAGTCATGGATAACTGAGGCCCTCACAGGTTTGACTAACCATAATAATTAGCTTCCCTTTGATTTCTTTTCCCATAGGTACTCTTAAGAAAATTATCTTGAAAATGTTCTTGTTTTTTTCACCACAGGGGGAAAAGTATGCCTTGTGAAGACCCATGAACTATTGTTTCAACTACCAAAAAATAAAACTTTTCAGCCTATAAAAATATTGTCCCTTTCATCATGCTCTTTATAAACATATAAGTAGACACATAAGTTTTGACATAGGGACACATTAATATTGATGAAAATTAAGAATTACTTTTCCACATAGCCTCACTTAATTCAATCTCTCAAAACATAATTTCAGATTACCCAGGTTGGCATTACATGTGTCACTTCTTTTATTAGCATTTTATATTCCTTCTATTTAAAGTGTATAAAGAATATCTCATGGGAGGGTCCCAGGCATGTGGTTACAATAATGAACAAAACATTCAAAATAACACATTGAAAGATTATATTTTATCTGAAACAAAGCCACCTCAGCATTATTTTTTATTACTCATAGAGAGATCTGAATTTTTGTCAGTAAATCTAGATGTCTTTAAGGAAAAGAGAAATACTGTATGTGTAGCAATAGCTGGGCTAGATCCAGGGTCTTTCTATCTGAATTAGAGGTCAATAAGAGTGATTGTCCATAATGACACTTGTTATGTAGGTGTTAAAGGAAGTTTACAGCTTCTTCAAGTCAAACAAAGCACACCTTTCTAGAATAGCCCAAATGAGGAAGGGTTGACTCATCTTCCAACACTGTTTTCAACAACCTATATGAATGTTTGTTCTCCTCCACAGCAATGGTATGAGAACATACTGAGTAGTAATAATAGTACACTTTATCCAATAGGAGCTCAAATTCCTGAAGAAATAACAATTTTGAAATTTTTTGAGACAATATGCTGAACACCCTCCTATTACCCAGAGGTTGATCTAGAAAGCTTTCAATAAAGGAAGAAGTCATTATATAAATGAAGTAATAAGGACTGATTGAAGGGGAATATTAACCCTGTGCCATGTAGATCCTGAATTCATGCAAAAATTCTTCTAGAATCTTTTTCTTATCAGGCTATCATGTGTGGACACTTCTCAGTGCTTCCCAGTGCAGAATAAACAACAAGCCAGACAGTCACCCAGAAATACAAAAGGGGTCAAAAATCCTGGCAACACAGTTCTTCTCATGCCTGTAAAAGTTTCGTGGACTGGGAATTTCCATTTTCCTGAAATGGAACATAGCCGATATTCTGACAAGAAACAAAATCTAGCACAGTGAATGAATCAAAGGCTGGTGATGCTGGAGTTTGAGAAATGACTTTGAGTAAATAAATATTTTTGGATCATGCCTTGGCCAGAGCAAGATGTGATAAAAGCACATCTCGCCCCACATGACTCTGAAGCATAGCTCAAGGAAGACACAACTTAGTGCTGAGGGAAATTCAAAGGCCGCTATGTCCATGAGGAAACAATTCACTTGAAAGCTCATAAACCAACCCGTTCTTTTCGAATGCCTTTCCCGTAAGAAGATTAGCACCTATTTTTTGAACTATTTCTCCCTTGCAAGACATCTAGTACTGGGTAAATACACTCTGTTTTCCACAGATCCCTTACCCAGTTACCGCCATCTTTGGAACCAAATGCTTCTGCTGTCCACTAGTCTGGGCTAGATCTCACTTTGGTCTTGATCCTCCCTCTTTCCTATTCCTAGTTTCTTTAAGCATGGCATGTGGAATCTCATACCAAAGAGCCAGGTGTCAAGGGGCAAAAAAAAAAGATGTTCAGGCAGAAATTCTCATAAATAAGCAAAAAGATGGCTTCTGGATTTAGGTGCTGTGGCTTTAAGTTCATCAGATATAAAACTGACTGATATGCCTGGAGTTCAAAAGGAAAAAGACTTTTCTCTTTGCGTTACCAGGGGAATTAAGGAAAGAGTTTCACTATATCAAAGAAGAATGTTCACCCAAATATTATAGTATAGAAGGAGATGGGTCATGAAGGAAATGAAGCAAACAGCCCCCAAATGACTGAAGATGCTGTAAGAGAAGTCATACGAGAGAGGCTGGATGAAAATGTGTGTGTAGCCAGAGCTCTGAACTCCCCTCAGGCTTTAATGTACTTTAAAATGACTTATCGCAGTATTAGTAGTTTGTACTGCTGTGAACATGGTGGATAGAAGCTATCATAGGAGAAGTAAGGGAAGGACAGGTTGTTAGGGTAGAATTTCCTCCCTTGGTTTGTCTACACTCATTTATTTGCAAACTCTTGAGAGGTAATTTAATTACCCTTTTCAAAAGAGTTGGGTGATATTTCAGCTGCCACTAGAGGGCACAGCTAGGACATCTGACAGCTGTCTTTACAGCATTCTGTCACTAAGGGTCCCAGACTTCTCTGAAAAAAGATGGACCAGCAACCTTTGTGGTAACTGCGACTGATGCAGCCCCTGAGAGTCATCTCTTCTCTGGCCACAGGGACTGGGAAGATCCTGCGGCTACTCAAGGAACTACTGCATCGCCAACTAAAGGAGCTGCTGTGAGCCTTTGATTCCTGACAGAGCAGGTGATCAGGAACAAGGTATTTATATTTATGTATTTAGAAAATAGTCTAGATCAATGCAACATATTTTTCCATCTCCAGCCTCATCGTGGCTACTCTTCCCTTGGCTTCCAAGTTCTGGTCACGTCAGACTCTTCTAAGTGTTTTCTTTCTTCCCACTTCAGGAAATTTGCACAGGCTGCTTCTCCATCTTGGAGTCCTTTCTATTCCCACTTATTCATCTAATGCCTCCTAGTCCAGCTTAAACTTAATTTCCACAAAAATTGTTCCTCTCAGAGCACCCTGTACTATTTGTTCATGCATGTAATACTATTATCTCTATCTCAATCTACATGCTTACTCATCATCCATCTATCTATATTCTTTCCTCGAAACTGTCCTCTCTATGGGGGAGCCATCTAATGCTTTCGTTACCATCTTTTTTTTTTACTACATTTTATAAAATGCTAGGTTCCAAGTAGGTGCTCTACAAATATCAGTTGAATGAGTAAGTGTATGTTTGAATGGAGGGCCTACCCACACATAATATCCTTTTGCAGATGAGCTTGCCTCATCCACAGATAAACAGCTCATTTTCTTGCATTGATAAATGTGTTTATACTATAAGCCTTCATGGGGGCTTTGTATAATTCTGTAAACACACACAGTGATGCAAAAGAAAAGGTGATGTTTTTCTAGGAAAATACAAGTGAGTGGCTGCTACTGACCATTATAACCAATCAGGAATGTTACAACAAAAAACTCCAAACAAATATATTTTCATTTAAATAAAAGCAAAAAGTGGATAAGAACAAAAATACCTAGATGAACAGAATTTCATTTTTCAGGTTTAACAAATATCAAAAAAAGCTTAATGAAACAGTGAGCTTGGTCTCTTGAGTGGAAAAAAGTTAGTGCCATCCTCTTGTTTTTCTTTCTTGAATTTCCAGAAATTTGATCCTAAGAAGTAAATAAAACACTTATGATATTCTAAATACAGAGGTGTCCCCAACAAGAAGCTGCCAGACTTTCTGGGGCATTTTCTTTACACTATTCAAATGGCCACTTATATTGATGAGTAATAATTGCTTTAAAACAGACATTAGGCTTGTGTTAGGCTATTTCTTTGCATAAACACTAGTTTGCTTAGAAAATGTGGTGTGATTTTATAAATGTGAGTAATACAACCAGTTTTATGGATGTGTTTGCAAAGGCTCAGAATTGAGCTGTACAAGTGTTCATTAACAGTATGAATTTAAATGTGATGAAAAATATGAGTCTTAAAGGCATTTTTGCATCACTCTAGAGTAATAGAGTGTAAATAAATACAATTTCACTGTGACATTTCTGTTTTGTGGCTGTACAGCGAAAACCCATGACTATTTAAAATTAGAATCACAGAACATCTGAAACTAAAAGGGACCTTGAAAATCATCTTATAACTTAGGAAGCCGAGTCCCATAGAGCTGAAATAATTCAGCTAAAGTTTCCAAGATGCTTAGGGGCAGTTAAAGCAGCAGAGAAGTATTTCTAGCTTGCAGTTCACTCTTTTGTGTTCTAAAGTTACCTTTTATTGACAGCTGGTACTTTATGTCAGAGTTTACTGAAGCTCTGGAAATCAGTGTCAACTTCAATATAAGTGACTGACTTATCTTTGCTAAAGAGTCTTTTAATTTTGTGTCAGGAAGAGATATGGAAATTTGGCATAGTCTGCAAACCCTAAAACAGAGGCACTGATTTAGTGTACCACAGTTACAGGTTGGAGTTCCCTGGTTTGACCGTGTACGCAAGTTAACCTATATTCAGACCTTCCAAGACTTGGATCTAAACAGTGACCACTCTGAGGGATGAGAGAATCAAAATGAGGGAACCATTGTCACAGGTATTCAGTTAGGCCCATTGAACACAGAGAGAATTATTCTTTAGTCTCTAAAAGAGAAAGTGCTTTATATTTGTTTCAAAAGACTTGTTAGCTCCTATTTTCATAAAACTTATTTTTTTTTTAAATTGGAGCAGAAGTCTGTCAGATTCTCCCACAAATTCGTCAGCAAGCATTTGTTAAGTAACTATGATTTTTGAAATTTTCAAAAATTACTTCAAGGAAATCATTTTACTCACTTTAAATCTATCTATATGTCTGCTCACGCTAGATAACTTAACATTAGTACTTTTTACTCTCTGGTGCATAAAAAGTCCTAGTATTTTGCAGCAGCCCTCCTGCTATGAGCTTTGAAAGCCAGTGACTCTCAACAGAGTGCTAAAGTAAAGCCAGGGTAAAGTGAGCTGCAATATATGCTGAGTATCATGTCACCATGCTCAGTGGGGGCGGGGGGGGGGGGTGGAATGTGTACAGTATTAAACAGGTATCATTGATTTGCTTCTAGTCAAAATATTTATTTCATAGTTTGACATAGTGTTGAAGGAAGGTATGAGATTTGTTTTTCTCAAAGTAGAGGTTACTTTTAGTGGAGATTAGTTAGTCAAAAAATGTGTTTACAAGTGAAATGATCTTTTCTTAAATCTTGGTTCTTTAGATAGATTTCAAGGAATATCCATCTTAATTGGAATCTGCACAGAAAATAATTTTTATGTCTATATAGTTTGTAATTTTAAAATTTTAATATAATTCCCAACTTAGAGAAAATTATAAGGAACTTACATATACTCTTTACCCAGATTCATTAATTAATGCCATTTTACCACATTGCTTTACTGTTCTCTCTCTTATGTATGTATGTATATATGTATACAGATTTTTTTTTTTTTCAGAATAAGTTGGAGACATCTTGCCCATTTACTCAAAGAGGTTCTGGAGTGTTCCTAAGAAAAGTTACATTTCCTTATATAACCATAATATAGCTATCAAAATCAGAAAATTAACCCTTGATACATACTATAATCTGCAATCAATACCAACAGCCATCTATTGTCCCAATAATGCCCTTTATACTTACTAATTTTGTCTCATTCAGGATCTAATCCAGGGTCATGCATTGAAATGGGTCATCGTGATCCTTCAGCAACCTTTCCTTCTATTTCCTGTTCTTTACATTTTTGTAAAATGTAAAGATTATAGGGTAGTTCATTTGTAAAATGTTCCTCAGTTTAGATTTGTCTGAGATGCCTTGCACATCATTTTATAGTAAAGTTCTCAAGCTTTTGATTGACAACGATGGTAGTGGGGAAAGAGCGTTCCTTGATTTGAGAGTAAAGAAAGTAATGCTTTGAGTAGTTGCAGAGAGAAAATTATTGTAATGTGCTAAACCATAGCCTTGTAAGTCATTTAAACTATTTAATATGATTTTACGGGTAATTAATTTGCATTTTATGTAATTGTTTTACTATTTATGATAATAAAATCATTAAATTCTCATTTTGTTTAAAAGAAGCTGTTTTTTAAAAAAAGGGGGGAACTCCTAGATTCACTAAACTTATCAATTTGAGGCTGACATTCCTTAATTTTAATCAGAAGTAATTTTAAAATAATACTTGCATAGTATTTATTATTTTCATTATATATTAAGATGTTATGTGAATAGGTTGGTCTCCAACAACCTTCCTGGGACATAGATACTAATCACCCAATGATCGATAGGAGAAAACTAAGGCCCACTGGCAAAGAGATTTCCTTAGACTCACACATTTTGGAAGTAACATTCAGATTCTGACTCCAAATCCCAGGATTGTTCTGCTATTACCAAAAGAAATGTGCTGTACATCTATTGCTATTTAATGAGAGTATTCATGGTGATTCAGTTTCCTAATGGGCATGAGCCAATTGACCTTGACCAAGTAGAAGTATCCTCATGCTTCAACCCTGGATGTAGTACTTCAAGTTTAAATGTAACTTGAATCATCATTCCCAGAAAAAAGCTAACTAGCATATCACACTGTTCATTATGTACCAGGTGCTCAGGTATACAGACACTCAATTATATATCCAGCAGGTGTTTCATGACCAAATGGCAATTAATTTCAAAGCCATCATCTCTTAAACCTCAACTTTCTCATTATAAATTAGAAATAGTAATACCCTAGCCCGAACATTATGTTGAGAATTAGAGACAATGTATGTAAATGTTCCTTCTCAATGAATGATAGATGTTAGTAATACTTGTTTTAACTGGGTTTATTTTTATTCATAGAGATGGCTGTATATATCCATGCAGCTAACTTTGTATGAAAGAACTTAACTTCATAATTTAAAATCATGTAGAAAAAGCTGCACTTTTTAAGAATCTTGGCATTGTGGTAAGAGCATGGGGCTCTGGAGCCAGACCACAGTATCACATGCCAGCTCCAAAGGCAGATGCTCCCATCCGTGGGAACTGCCTAAATGGTGACTTTCCAAGCCAATCTGGCAGCTAGAAAACTGCTAACTATTTGAAGTTGTAATTCTCCAAACATATGATTTTCACTAATAATCCTAGTTTTAGAGTATGAATTTATTACTTTACAAAGAGACCTTATTCAAACCATAGATTTTTGTATTTGTTTTCTTTTTTTCTTTATTTTCAATGATACAAGAGAGAAAACTACCACCCAATGTCCCTTCAGAGTTGTACTTTCCAAGCCATGACATTTTTGATCTATTCTTTACAGAGAATCCCATTAGAGTTCCAGAGAAACCCTTACTTTCTATTATGCCAATGACACCTTTGCTGGCCTGCAGCCATCATCGGCTCTCAAGCGCTGAACCATGAAGTAATATCGCTGTAACTAGGCCAAATAGGCCATGACCTGACCGGCTATAAAGCAGTCATTATCTCCTATTAAATCTAAAGCTTGTGCTTTGCATATCTTAAAACAACTATCCAGTTGCGCTATAGAGGTGTATCTGCCAAATGAATAATTAGATTTTTAAGAGACTGTAAAGAGGACCAAAATGCCGTCTACTGTGCCAAAAACAAAGTCAATTCCAATTTTATTTTTGTTCCTCCCCTGTTTTTATCCTGACTCTCTGGCAGTCAGACCAAAAACACTTCAGTAACCAATAAATAGACTTCTGCTGCACAACTGACCAAAAAAAACCCAAGTCTGGATTGGTGTTACCTTGGTGGCCACAGCATTCTGTGTTGTATGCTGTGGCTGTTTCCTCGTATAGTTGGGTAGAACGCTGTGGATGATCGGCACCTAATATTTCTTTGTTGGTTGATGTGATTACAAAATGAGTTTATAAAATGTAGAGCGATTGAATGAGCTACTTAAATGTCAAAGCTCAGAAGAGATTTGCTTTTATGGTTTAAAATTTAAGTGTTTTTTTCTCCAACTCCCTGGAGATGTTTAAGTAACTCATTTCATACAGCTTTAATGGTAGAGATGTAAGTGACTTTAGGAAGATTTGGAATGGGATTGAAATATAACTATATAAAATATCCTATTAACTCTTGCCCCCTGTTTTACATTTTGAAGAAGATTTTTAACTAAACTCTTGAAGCTCAGTACCTATGATGTCATTAAACATTTTTCACTTCAGTGGATTGTGACTCTGGAAAATTTGCAACTACTCTTCAGCAGGGGATTAAACTTTCCGGGAATAAATTAAATTGGGTTAAAATGTCTAACAGAGTTTTCAGATGAGTGCTTTATTCAAGTAGCACAGAGACATGTTAACTTTGAAATGAAACTCTAGTTAGGTAAATAACTTTTGTCAAGAACCTATTGCTCAGGTACTACACTGCCCTAAGCCTACTTTATTAATATTGGTTTGCAATCTTCAGTACAGGTGCAGAAAGGAATTTTAAATGCAATTAAAGCTGAGCTAGAAGGCCACGCAAGTACGTTTTAATCAAAAGCTGAGTTCAAGCCTGCTTTACATATAATATGTGCAAAGAAAGATCCCTTTTCCACATTAAGTATGACTGCATAAATACTGTTTTGAGAGAGGGAAAATGTACTTCAAGGAGAAATGTGGATAAAGAACTGTGCCACATCATAAGGAATGTTATAAGCACCTAAAGAAATATTGTGCCAGAAATATATTAATAGTTATGACTTTTTAAACCCTTAACCATCAAGCCAAAATGAATTGTATATGTGTGGGTATACACACACATATCAATATGGTTTTTGTGCACACACACATACATGTATGCATACATACATGACCCATTTAAAAAAATTTTATGGTTTAATATTTATTAGAAAAATGTAGAACTCAATACTCTCGAAGTCATTTAAAACTAGGCATAAATGTTGTTCAAATCAAAATGTTTTCAATTATTCAATCGTATTCACAAGTGGTAGCACAAAATAGGGCAAGAAGATAGGAAACTAGCATTCCTGGAGGCATCCCTGAATCACAATAAAGGATGCTTCATCCCCAAAATCATGCTTTTATGTTCTTTTGGAAACCTACGAAGGGAAGAAAAGTAGAGGAGAAACAGCTATATTTCCAAATGCATTCAACCAGTTACTTTGGCATGTTAAATGATTAACAACCGTGTAACATGATGATGGGTGCTGGGAAGCAAGGCAATGTCCTGGAGCCCTCCTATTGTGCAAGTGGTCAACTTTTTAGATGTGGGGCTTAGGGGGTGAGAAAATTATCCTTGGGGGAAGGGCCAGAGCCCAGAGTGGTCAGAGTGCCCAGCACAGCAGCAGGAGGGGGTTAGGATCGGGGGGATCCACCAATGGCCCAGGGCAGTAGCTACTGACCAACCAGTGCAAAAGTATTTGAATATTTTAACACGGATGCATACTAGCTGAACATCCACTCTGTTTTTTTTCCATCAGTTATCTTTCACTATTCATCAGCCTAGAAACACAAACACATCTTAATAATACCCATTTAACTCCAAAAGCCAAGGAATTCAGAATGGCTAAAAGGCAATGGAAAGCGCAAACACGTACGTTTCATACTTTTAAAAACTCCTTAATCTTTAACGTTTATCTTTCTCTAATGCATAGGTAGAGGTCCTTCGAATCATTGCTAATACAATAAATTGGATCGAAATCTACTGTACTTAATTATAAATTTAATTATAAATTTTCTAAGTGAATATTTTACTAAATTGGCCTTTGTGTGAAATTATGAAACATTGTTGGTGGGTTTTTTTCCTTGATTCATTAATTCTAATCCTAGAGGTCATTATGTTAACTAAATCCCTTCTGTTGTATTTTTACACATAGAATTATAGATTAAAGTTATATTCAGAGTCACCTTGAAAGGGACATGACATAACACGGCTTCCCGATGTTTAGGGTATGTGGTACACAAAAGAAGCGAAAGTTTACCTGATGCTCATATTACTTTACTACTTTAAGAAAGTTTTAAGGAATAATTTAAGTGTTTTTTTTTAAACCCAGAGATGCCATCTTCTCTGTCTACTTTCCCTCTTTGTTGTCTTCACCATGTGAATTCCCATCAGTGCTCAGCACTCATCATCATCTCACTATGTATGTGTCAGTCACATTATTTGTGCCCAGGATTCCAATCAGGATTCATGTCCTAGTAACGCTCCTAATTTGGGGACATCTCCTGTTTACTATTAACTATTCCTGTTCACTGCCCCACACCTGCAGCCTATTGTATTCTGATTACGAGTCTGCCATTTTCATGATCTAAAATCTTCTGAAGACTTATCTCGTCTGTGCTACTTTGTTTTTCAAAATTCCAGTTGCCTTTAAATCGTGACTCTATATAACCTTTCCAAGTCATTTTATTTAGAATTAAACAATAAATTTGGCATTTCGCCTTTTTGTTACTGATTATATCAGTCCGAAAGGAGACCTGGCTGAAAAGTTAGCCGCAAGTTCAAATTCTGTTCTGAGAAGATGACTAGCCTCTCCAAGCTTCAGATCTTTCATCTGCAAAATTAAGGATGCTAATAATATGCATAGGGCTGACACAAAAAGTAAATGAGGTAATGTTTATGAAGTGTCTTCTGTAGAGTAATTATTTCATTCAGAGTTGTTACTGTTTCAGAGGTCTTCTTAGGTTTTAGTTTAAAATTTAATTTGTGTTTTTCCTCTTTCTTTCATTCTATTGCAGCCTTACCAAGGGCAGATGTATCATCTAATACTTTGTATCTTCCCAAGTCATGTAGGGAAAAATTCTTCTTTTAGTGGGCACTCTACAATATTGACTGACTTTTCAAAGGAATTTAAACTGTTTGTTTGTTTGAGCAGTTGATTTACTTTCCTATCGCAGAGTCATGAACATGTGGCAATATGAAACTTGGTGAGATTATGATAGTTGCTGACACAAAGATTTATTATTTCGATGTGATATTTAATGTATTCTTAATTTAGAAAAATAGAGAAGAGAACCAAAGTTTTGCCATTCTGAAGCTGCCTTTTTTGGGATATTGATTTTAAGCTGTTTATGAAGGAACAAGATTCAGAAAGAGACTTTGACCCTCCCTTCCTTTTCTGCTCAAGGGATTCAGAAAAACCAGCTTCAGGAAGGAAATCTTAGGATGTTCACCTTAGCCTAATTTGAACTAAGTATGGTAAATAGGAGGGCTTCAGGCAGGGGCCTGTTAACTGGATACCAGCTGTGACCCATTGCTTCTGAGTTGCCCAGCAAGAGTTTGCCTGCCATGTGTGTTCTGCTCTTTCTCAATTACATGTAAATTGGCCATTCTCACTCCCAAAATCTAAGATCCTCATCCCTACCCTTTCTCCTTTGTTCAAAATGTCATATATACCCACAGTTGCATCACTGTCTTTGGAAATTCCATTGTTATGTGAATTCCCCATGTGCATGTATTAAAATTTGATTTTTTTTCTGTTAATCTATCTCTGATACTTTGATTATTAGCCCAGTTTAAAGAATTTAGGTGAGAGAAAAAGTATTAATTTTTTTTAACCCCCATAACAGCCTTGTAAAAATGTTGAACATTTTACTTAAAAAAAAGAAGAGAGAATGAATCCTAAAAGTAAGCATACTGAATTCAGCATAGAATTAAGGACTCCTAATTAAATGTATTCACCGTCAATCTAAACGTAGAATCCAGTACCTAACAGAAATACCATTACTATGGTCACAGTGCAAACATCTGATAAATCAAACCCCACCTCTAATTTTTCTTTCAGCAAAGGATAACTCTGAGCTTTCAGGGAACAAACAAACAAACATACAAACACACAAAACAATACAATCAAGTAGAATTTCTGGTTGTGAAGCCAGAAAGTAAATGGCAGAGAATATAAACATAATTGTCTCACAACTGGCTGGCATCCAAACCAGCATCCTTGATCCCATCCCATCTCTGCATTAGTACACCTTGCACAGGGTAACCATATTATTCTCTCCCAAATATGCTTTCAATATGCAGGTTGTCTACTAAAAAAAAAAAAAAAAAAAAAAAAAGTCAATGGTTTTCTAACCTATGTAGGTTATTGCTTAGCCTGGCATTCAAGCCCCTCAAGGATCAGGCACTTCTCCATTTTCCTAATCTTATTCCCTATAATCCTCAAAACATTCCATTAGTCCTTCACAGTTCATTCTCAGCTCCTTCTTGAATTGGAGTCTTTATTTATTCTGTCTCAATCTGCACCCCCACCATGTACTTCCTTCCTCCACATGCCTACATATACACCTACATGTACACATACCTACTCATTCTCACTCCAGTCCAAAGTATCTTTTTCTCATATGCCCAAAACCATGACTACCCTCAGGCCCAGCAGCAGCCTTGCCTCCTACTGAAAATTATGCCAGGCCATGCTGATCTTCTGCTTCTTGAACACGCACAGACCTCTCTGACACTGCTTGTAATATGTCTTAACCAAATGTAGTTGGTACATTCTATGTCCCCAGCCAGATGAGCTTTAAAAGGAAGAGTTGCTGCCTTCATTTCAACTTCCATGTCTGCCTCAATGACAGGCTCATAAGAAGGATATGGTAAATTATTTGATGAAAAATTATGCTATTTTGCACTACAGGTAAATATGTCTAACCCATGGCTGGACTGGCCACAAAATAATATTTGATCAATTTCAGAGAAAAGCCAAAGAAAATAGAATGTACAAATATCTGGAAGGCTACTGAGGTCAATAAATAGGCATGTCAACGGAGTTTTTATTTTCATATCTAGGATTATTGAGTAGCTAGTTTACTCATATGCAGTCATTATTTGAAAATGACTCATTCTTCAGTTTTCTTTTTACTAGAAACACTACTGGGATATGACTTGCAAGTTATTTTACTTTATCTAAATTTAAAACTACTGAATATGGAGATGCAGCGAAGGGATGTAGGAAATAAGATTTATTTTCTATGGAATACAGTATCCTTGCATTATCACAAAACCATGTTTGACATACTTTGTTCAATAACCATGTAGACAAACCTGAAAAGATTTATATGTTTGGCAGTTGATCACACTTGGCCTTCAGTGCCATTTGATGAACAAGTTTCCCCTTGAGCCCGTTTTCTGAAAAAGAACTCAAGGTTTAATTCTCCAATCCTAGGGACGTGTGCCTTTCTAAAATGTAAGATGTGAATTGTAGAGGAAAGAAAATGAACTTTAGAGATCAGTAAACTATCCACCCTCCTTACAAGGAGTCTTGATTAAAAGATGAAAATCCACAAGATTTCCAGATAGGCAAGGAGGCCCATTTGCCCCAGCTGCCTGGAGACATTTTAACAGCGGGCACTTTGAGCTTTTAATGAAAATCAGGTTGAACAGTGTGGTATCAGGAAGCTGCCCAACCTGTCTGTCTGCTGGAATAAACTGCTCAACTTGCAGCACCCCTCCTCTTCTAATCAAGAGCCTGAACACCCCCATGAAGACCCAGAATTATTCTTAAAACCAATGCTCTCCTTTAATAAGAAGTCTTTAAAAATATCAGTACAGCCATGGCCTAATTATTCAATTCTGTTCATAGAGCAAAGGAGATACTTTTCTGACCCCTGCAGTGATTAATTTATGCCCTGAAGCATAAGATTTGATTACCCCTCTCTTAGCATGTGTAACGTGTGAGCCTTATTACTGTCATAAAATTATTCAGCTACTATAGTTGGTTCAATGGCCTCCTAAGGCAGTAAGTTCAGCTATTGGGCTGCCTGCTGGTAAAGATATATAGCCTGACGTTAGCTCAGAATTTACCTGCTACTTGTTTTAGCAGTTCATGTATGATGTAAATGATTTCTAAATTCCTAAAAAATTATTGAACCTGGTAAAAAAAAAAAGGTTGAAAAATAATTTGTCTGTAAAAGACTTAAGGACTGATATTCACCAGTATTCTCATGAAATGGGATGTTTTAATTGAAGTAAATGTTTTGATTTAGCCAGAAATCTTTTGGGTTTTCCACTCTTGTTTAAAATCTTTATAAAACACATTAGTCTATGTTTCCGGCTCAGTAAGTACAATAGGGTATGCTGAGCATAATTAATACTTCTCTGATAACTGCTACCCCAGAGTGCCTCAAGATCATACTGAACATTAGTTATGATGCTCAGAAGGGCAGGGGCAAAGAGGGAAAGGTCTAGGCTTGCAATTCTCAAATCTTACAAATTCTGGAAATATTTAGGCTGTTTATGTTGGTTTTATTGCCTATAAGTCACCTCATTCCACAAAGAATTTGAGGCAACCAATACACCACAACTTTTTTTTAATTGAAAGTGCCGAGCAAAAGAAAATGTGGATAACACACAAATGAACTAGCAAAAAGGATAAAGAAAGATACTTTCAAAAAACATGCCATACAGTTCTCAATAGATGGAACAAGGACAAGTGGCCAAGGCAGAGGGGGAAGCAGGATCAACCACAAAATTCACAGTGTTAAAAGATTTTAAAACACCTACAAAAAGTTCTTGTCTTGAAGAAGCACAGGGTTTTTTCTTGATTATGTGTAGTCATAATAATTTTGTTACTATTTTATGATAAAATAATTTTATGAGAAATCTCATAGGAAGGAAACTCCTGGGTGATGTCTTCCAGTGCTTCTCACACTTTAATGTGCATATGGATCATCTGGGAATCTGATTAAAAGACAGATTCTGACTCATTTGGATCCTGTGGTTCTGAATTTCTAATAAGCTCTTGGGTAATGCCAATGCTGCTGGTCCATGGACAATAGTTGAGCAGCAGGATATAGAGACTATCAAGTATATTTTTGCGAGCAATTCGTCAATAATAAACTTAACTTCCTATAGTATTCCTTATGGTATGCTGATGGCATAACATCAGTTCAGTAAATGCAATTCTATAAAAGTAATTTTATGACATGGAGTATAAAAACATGCATTCTAGGCACATAAATCTCTTAATGTTTACTTTGGCCCAAAGGCAAAATTTAAAACATCTAGACAAGCAAAGGATGAATGACATATCTTCATGTCAGTTGAATGAATGAACTAATAATAGGCATTAAGTTCCTCATCTCTGATAATAATTTTTCTGAGTGAAGAAAAGAATTAAGAATTCTTATAGATGATAATTTGGTTCTTTGCCACTATATGATTCAAAATGTAGGACAAATCCTTTGTAATAGCATGGTATTGATATTTTCAATTTCAAATTAATCCCATGTAAAATTGCATATTAATACACATAAATGCATATTAAATTATTTAAATATTTATGTTTTCTATCCAAGCAAAGTTTCAAGCATTAAACATCTTCAAGAAAAAATGAAAGATTTTACCTGTGATATTTAAGCAATTATTCTAAACTATATATAAATAAAGAATAAATATTTTTAGAGTTAATTGTTTCTGAAACATAATTTATTTCTTTTTTGAAGTCAATTATGAAACAGTGAAATTACAAAATTAAAAGAAGCCTACTTTTTGAAAAGAAGGAATTGAGTTCAGAGGATAAGTGACTTTCTCAAGGTCACACAGCTAACAAGTTCAGAGTTAGGCCTTTGACTATAAGACCAGTGTTACACACACTGCTCCCTCACACACATTGCTTTACTATCACTATTCAAATTGAACTCTATACTCCAACCATAGTGTGATTCAATTATAGTGGTAAAAATAGGAATAATATCAAGAGGAACATTCTATTCACTTTTCGAATGTGCATTGAGAACCATTAATGGTCATTGACTTGGGAGGAGAAGGGCGGTAAGCAATAATGGATAGCACTGTCAACTCCTCATGGGACACATAGCTTAGTAGGGGTAACCATGCATGTATAATATGTCCTGTAATACAGCCTGAGGAATGCTTATGCTACAAAGCATATAAAATGTCCAGAATAAAAGAGGTGATACTTGAGATGGCTTTTGAATGTTGGACATATTTTGGCTATGTAGAATAGAGAATCTGGGTCTTCCAGGAGTACAAGGGTGTGGAATTGCATCTGTTGAGTAATGTCAAATAATTTCCTTGTAACTGTAGGAGATATGAGATGGAGAGAGAATGAAGAGCTAGAGAGAAATGGAAATCAAAGTACAGGTCTGTAGCTTAAATTGTAACTGTCAACCTAAGAGGACCCAATAAGTCATTACAACATCTTAATTTTTACCTAATATTTAGGTAGGTAAAAGAGATCTGTCCAATGTAATCAAACTGCTCTCAGGTGAGGCTCTTCCCTCCCTAGATAGCTATAGTGCCATGTTGAGGACACAGTGTTGGCTTCTGCAGTTGTCAGGTTTGTCTCTCGGGACTGGTGGTAATCAGGCCAGTCTTGATAAAAAGAATATCCATGTTGTTGAGCCCAGGAATAGCCTATTCCTGTGGCCATGGACACTCTATCCGTGGGCCCACTGAGCAAGACTGAGAGTACCTGACAATCAGATCAGGAATCATTTCCCACGTAATTATTCAGAGCTTGTTCTCTGGTAGATGCCCTTCATTGAATATTCACATGGAACACAAATATCTTCACACTCTAACAATTCCAAGATCGTATCCTTACTTTAACCAATTGAACACTCTCCAGGACTCAACTAGTCATAAGAAATTCCCCCCATGAGGCCTTAGTTATGCATTGAGAGAGAGGTAAAACAGAAGGAATATGTAGTAAAAGTCTGAAACACCTGCTTATGCCTTTTGAATCCGTTTAAGCCTGATCTCAAACATTTTTTTTCCATTAATGATCAATTGCTGCTGTATTACTTAAATAATTACCCAGTTCATGAAGGAAGCTAAATTTGCATGGTCAGTTAAAGGCCCACGGTGAGGCATTTCAACCTACCAAGGCCTGATAGCCTTCTAGGAACTGTTTTTCAAAAAGAAATCTACAGAAGTAGACATAGCTTTGCTCTAAACTCCAAAGATCATACTGCAATTCTCCTACAAGGGTTTGTCAGAAGTTCTACAAGCATCTCCATTTCCAGATACATCAAATATTATTGAATCAGATTGGTCATTAAACTCAAGCAAAGGAACAGTTTGTGCTGCTATTTTACTAGCTACAAAGATTTTTCTTGCTATGCTTAAAGTTACTCAATAAATATGGTAGAGCAGTACATTCAAATGTGGTATATGCTTCCGCCAAATCCAAAATAGCCCACCAAGTTTTTGCCACCATAATCTTTGAGGATCAAATTAAGGCAGAGAGAGGGAGTGTTGACATAACCCTAAGGCAAGACTGTGAAGATGCACTGTTGAACCTGTTAGGTTGATCCTGCTGCTGGTGATATTTGCAAATTTTTATACAGACAAAAGCATTTTCCAGATCAATAGCTGAGCACCAGATCCAGCGGGCCGTGTTAATTTGCCTCAGTAAAGAAACCGCATCTGGAATCACAGCTGCAGTTAGAATCACTGCCTGATTACATTTGAGATAATCCACAGTAATTCTCTGAGATACATCCATCTTCTTCAAAGTCCAACCACATGAATTAAATGAGGACAGAATGGAAATCACCATCCCTGCATATTTCAATTTTGATAGTAGCACCAATCTGCAGTTTTTCTAGGACTACAGTACTACTTTAGGTTCACCATCCTGGGCAAGGACGGAAAGTTTCAGAAGATTACATTTGCCCTTCCTACCAGAATAGCCCTCACTTCATGAGTCCCGGGCCAATGGAGGAGCTTGACAGTTGCCATGTAAATGTGATCCAATTATACATACAAATACCAGGATAATGATCACACAGTGGTTCCATGACCCCCTAAGGGGATAAGCTTTATCCAAACTCTATTCGTTACTTCAAGATTGAGACTTCAGGCAGGTTGGCACTTGCATAAACCTGAGAGCACATCCTAAAATTTTGTGCCCTAAATGCCTCACTTGCTTCAATGTAGTCCCAGCTGCATGTGACTTGACCACCTCCATATCACCACTTCTACTGGACTGCAGTGTCATTTTGGGTTCCCATAAATTAATATAAATTTAAAGACCATGTTTACTAATCCCTAAAAAGTCTGGGTATTTTTCTGTCCCAAGTACATAGCCTCTAGTTAGCGTTGCAGGTCCCTTTAGGGAAAGCTTGGAGGAAAATTAAGCATATGCTTCTGGCCATGTTCAGGGCTCATCTTCAGGATTTGAACTCTAGGTCTATGAACTGGCTTAGTCTGGAAACTGGTGACAGACCAGGGCCCTCCACTGTGGTGACTCAGATCAGGGTTATGGCCACCAGACCTAGAATTTAGTCTTCTTACAGGTTAAATGATATTTAGTAAGGTGCTCATAGCTTTACTTCTATGAATATCATGATAATTATAAGCAAGCAAAAAAATACATGCTATTATGAAAATACTCCATACTAATTTGCCTCTGCTGCCTTCTACTAATGCTCTCATCTTAACTCTAATTAGGACCTTGCTCCGCCAGGATTCCAGCCATCCCCAGTGAATTCAGCTTACAGAAGAGACATGATCTCAGGGGTATTCTCTGTGCTACTGTATTTCCAATGACTAAATTAAAGAAATGTCCTTTGTGGTCTCTCTGGAAGTATAGTGTGCATGTGTGGTGATGGTGGTGGTGGTGGCAGGGGTGGTAACGGCTCTGGGAAGATTGGTCGTGACAGTCATATAAGATAATCTACTGCAAAATAGCTACTTCCATATATCCCTTTTGATGTTTTACTCATTATGATGCTACAGTAGTTCTGGAATTTCAATCTCATTGAATGTAGGCTACCATTAAGTCTAAGTTTTAGTCAACTAACGAAGTAAAGTTTTAGAATTATATCCAACTGCACAAACTAAAACACTGATCATGAATTTCTAATCATATCCTGGGTCAGAATTTGTACTTGTTTCCCTGGAATGTTCTAAGATCATATTCTAGTTTTGGGTCTCAAGGCAATGGGAAGTGTTTGAAATGTGTTGGGAAAAATGGACATCCCCTTACGTGGCAAGTGCCTCAGGTTAACTAATTACAAGAACATCAAACAAGGGGAGCCTCGTGTAATTTTGTGTCTGCTTTTTTTTTTTTTTTTTAGTGAGGGTAACTCTGAGCAAAAAAAAAAAAAAAAGTCTTTTAGAGCTACTCTAAATGCTCTCCTATTCTCTAACAGTAAATTAAAACAAGGGTTCAAAGCCATGAGTTTGTTCTTTTTTTTTAAGCTTCCCAGTATAGTCATAAACACCTTGTAGTTGTTTGTAATCATTATAATTATCATACAAGTCAAGTTCAGCATCAATTTGATCTTCTAGCACTTTGTTTCAGTAGACACATCATTTTAATCAACCATAGATAATAGTTTAAATGTGTGCCACTGCATACCATCAGCACTACCTTCAGGACAGATAAAACATAACCAAACCAATGTTAGAGTATCATCTTTGAGAGTGTTTCCTGGGACCACTTGACTAAGTGTGCTGTCAACCAGAATTTTGACAAGAAAACCAAAGCCAAACCAAGTGTTACAACAGACAGAAGATAGCATAGGAATCGGTTTCACAGGTATTGAAGAACTGAAAAATGCATGAAGGCAACACTAATATAACATGGACATAATCATAAAAAGTAGCTACCACCACTAAGACTTAAGTAGAGAGGAGGGGTCATGGTTATCAGAACCTAGAAGATAGAGGAGACTGAGGCTCACAGCTCTGAATAGAGTTATTGCCCAACTGGTGCTTACAATCCTGAGGAAGTATAATGAGGCTGGTTCTGGGAAAGCCAAAACAGCTTCTCTACTCAACTTCTATTGTTAGACATATGCCGACAAGAACAGTGAGAAAAACATCTCCCGATGTCTACTCTCCCTCATGTACTCCCCAGTTGATAGAGCCTACCAGGAGGCCAGCTGGTAAAGAACAGGACTCTGAAGACTCCTAGCCCCAGTACCACAAATCAGAGTATGAAAGGGTAGATTTAAAACCAAGAGACAAACAATAGCTTGATAGCCAGTACATATTTCATACGAAGAAAACAAAATCACAGAAAAATTACATAGGGTCAGGAACTAGACTTTAGTTTCAGCCACATCTCCAATGAGCTGTAAGAATTTTATCAGGTACTTTCACCTTTCGGAGCTTCAGTTTCACTTTAAAAGTCACTATAACAGTACCACCCATGCAGTCCTCACAGGAGGCATAACACAAGTGAATGCACTTTGAATAACTATAAAGCACTATATAATCCTTAGTCTCACTATGATTATCCATATTAAATGGAGTCAAGAAGATAATAGATGAATGAAACTCATAGATAATCTTAAAGTCTTATTTTAACAATTTTATATTCTTTCTCATCTAACCAGTCTTCACAGGGCATATGTAAAATAGCTCAGTAAGCCACATGTCTAGCCTTCTTTAGAGATGCTAACAAGCAGTAATGTGAATCTAAGGACAGTACCAGGGAGAATCATAGGATATTAGAAGCTTAGCTAATTCTCCAAATAAATGGTCAGTCGGAGTAACTGAAACATAGAAACTATTTATTCATAACCTGCTCCTCTTGAAAGCTGATTTTGAAAATTTAATGCTTGCCTACAGAAATAGAATAAAATAAATAAATAAATAGCCAGCCAACATAAAACAAATAACAAAATGTGGAATCAAACAGTCTTTTGTTTTTACTTTGAGGTTATGGATAATTATTTGGGAAGGAAATAGTTAATAGATAAATTGGTGCATTTGATTGGATAACTTTGCAAGTTTGGTAACCACAAAATCAAATAATAAAGACTAGCACTTAGAAATGCCTATCAGAGACTTCTGGGTATTCACCCACAAAGATTCAGTTTTCTTCCAGACCAGATAGAATTAACAGACTTGATTATTATTTTATAATTTTAGCTCTCCTGAATTAAACTGTTGAACTTTTCTAAAAGTATATGAGCACTTATACATTTAGCCAACATGTATTGATATCTTCTTTACAACAAGTGCTAGTTTCTGAGGATACAAAAATGAGGAAGATCTCTGATGTCCACACAGACAATGGCAACACACAGAAGTGCTGAGATGCCGTGGGAGAACAATTAACTCTACCTGAAGGCTCTAGGAAAGGATTCTCAAATGTGAAATTTAAGCTGAATCTCAAAAAGTGAAATCAAGTATGCTATTTAGAAAGTAGTAAAAGGGCAGTAAAGAAAGAGGCAGCTGCATTGCAAAGGCAGAGAGTCATGAAAGGCAGCAACATATTAGGGGGACAATAAGAAGTACTGTGTTGCAGAAATTTAGGATGCAAGGGTGGGAGCGGAGGGTACAGGCAGCCAAAGGAGATGAAACTGGTGAAGACATCAGGGCCAATGAAGGAATGAATTCGTTACAATTCTAGAGAGCTTGAACCTGATACTGTGGGAAGCAGGATCCCAATGACATTTTTAACAGAAGAGTGAAATAATCTAATCTATTAATTCTCACATGATAACTTTGATACTAGCATAGAACTAGCATTTTACCAGAGCTAAACCAGGGTTAAGAACTATTGAAGTTGTCTAGGCAACGGACAGTAAGGGACCTATTGTGTTGATGTTGTGGAAGTGGGAATAAAGAAGAGGAGTCTAGTCTGGAGATAGTGCTTATATACATCAGTAGAACATGCATATGAATGAAAGGAAAGGTTGGATGATTCAGACTTTTTGATATTGGGAGATTAAGAGTTGAGAGAGTGGTGAAATCTTCCATTCAAATAGAGCAGGAGTCAGCAAAGTTTTTCTGTAAAGGGCCAGATAGGCTATTTCAAGCCTTTGAGAGCCAGACGGTCTTCATTACAAATACTCAATTCTGCTATTGTAGCACAAAAGTAGCCATGGGCAATACATAAACATTAAGTGTGGCTGTGTTTCAATAAAACATTTTTTATGGACACTGAAATCTGAATTTCATCTGATTTCCAAATGTCATGAAATAGTATTCTTTTTATTTTCCTTTAAAGAGGTAAAAACTATTCTCACCTTTCTGAAAGGGCAGGCAAAAATAGGCAAGGGGCTAGATTTGTCCCAAGGACAATAATTTTCTAATCTTTACAATAGAGAAAATATGAGATGAAACCATAGTCAGGTTAGGTTTAAGGTGCTGTGGGACATCTAGGTGAGGATGACAGGAAGATATGTATTCAGGTCTGAACATCAGTAAAGATGGTTGTCCCAAATGATCTAGAACACACTTTTTATCATAAAGAACCAAAATTATGTAAGAAGGCAAAGGCAATAGAAAAATGAAAGACCGTATAATACCCTAATGCTGCTTTTAAAGTACTTTCTAATTACAGGTAAAGCAACAGTTGGGGATTTTATATTATCAAACCCAGACACTTATCTCTATAATAGGCAGTTAGACGCCAAGGCCAAAGAGCTAACGCGTTTATGACAGAGCTTATAAAGTAATGGGAGATGACAGAGCACAGGACCTGTCCAAGAAGCAAATAATGATCCATCCTTTATGGGTGGAAGACAGAAATGAAGCTGGATTTAATTTTAGAAAAGGAATTTCATTTGTTACCTGTCAAACACTGATGAAAAAGATAAATAGAAGTCATAGAAACCTCCTTTCTAGCCAATATATAACACTACTCCACAACATTATGCTAGTGAAGTAACATTCAAACCACTCATAAATGATCTTACATAGGAATAGTTTACAATTCAATTTGTCAGAGAAAGAAAGGATGACAATGTCTCAGGTGCCTCATGGGAAAACTTTTTGGAGATGTGCTGTCCTGCCTTCCACAGGCAGAGAATGAAAAGTACATTTATCTTGAAGTTTCACCATTTATTCAGTTGAGGCGCAGTATCTCTGGTCCACACTGGATTTTTAACAGATGAAATATTTCCTAAACCAAGTAATTTGATTCTGTGCAGATAGTAACCACAGGCAGTGTAATTAATTTCTTTTATATCTCCAACACAGTGAGTAAGTGGACCTTCCCTTTCTATCCATAAGACAAAGCCAGACACAAATCACCATGAAAAGCAAGGTGCAACATGAAGATTAAGAAATCTCCTATGATGTTGTGAATCTAAGCTATTCATTGCTTCACAATAAACATGAGATGTTAAAAATCAATCTTTTAATATCACGTCAATTTCTAATGTAAAATGGCCCAAACAGAAGAAAACAGATTTAGTATTTTAACTTGCATTTTTCCCATTTTCAAAACCCTATCAAAAGATCCTTTGAGATAGTAATAAAGTGTTGCCGACATGTTACCTCACAACTATTTTTCTTAAATGTTGCAAATTCTTACAACATTAAAATCAAAATGCTTTGGTGATAGTTCCTAGGACTATGGCTCAAAAAACTATCAGATCAGTTCAAAATTACTTTTTTTACATGGAATCATTGCCAAGTCAATTCCTTCTCAGTTATTCCTCCACAGAATATTGTCCATACCTCATAACACACTGACACTAAAAAGCAACATTTTACCAAGTGAATTTCTACATAGGGGAAATCAGAGATAAAAACTGAACAGCTCTTTTAGTAAATATTACTTTTAAAATCTTATAGTAAAAAAATAAGTGTTTTATATTTATAATAGTCATGAAGAATTCACTTAACCAATTTGAGAAAAGCTTGTGATAATTAAAAACAAATAGAAATGTATTTTTAAGTTTAAATTAGAAACCATAATAAAACCTAGCTTTTGCTACAAGACATCCCAATTAGAAGTGAAAAAAAAAAAAAAGCTACAGTCAGGATTCATTCTTTGTATAATGAGCCAAACAATTGTTATATCTCTTCTTACCCTCCAAATTTAATTATTTTAATCACTAAATTGGCTGAATTAACAACTTTATTTTATACCAATAGAGACATGGCTTTAAAATACTTTGGGTGATTCTCTCTACAATGAATAAACTTCTGAAAATAAATCTTTACATTGATAGGTATGATGCAGTGAATGAATGGGCTTTGGAGATATTCTGAGCTGGTTTCAAAACCAGCATCTTCGGTTGATTAGCTATATTGTCCTTGGGCAAATTACATTAATCTAAGAGACTATCAGGTCTATTTCCATGCAGCTTAACATCAGTCATCACCAGAAACCCAAGCTTCCCAGGTTATCCAGCATTACCTGGATCTGTAGTTCTCAATTTATCAGAGTCACAGCTCCTTTCATATAACAATAGTTTATCACTCTGAAATAAAATGAATCAATATTGTAGCCTATACATTTTTCAAAAACTCAGTATAGTGTACCAAAAGATGTATTTCAATATGTAAATGTATGGATACTACTACTCTACAAAACATGTTGGTGTTAGATACTTGCACCTATATAGAGCCATGAATATGATAACAATTACAAATGCACATAGATATAGATGTCAGGTATTGGCTACTTAAAACATGGGTGGCATTGTCATCAATGACTTGATTTTCCAAACTGGTGAACAGCTAGTGGCACAGTTTTTCACAAACCAGTGTAGCATTTCCTTCATATACATAATACCTCCACTCCTAGAAAATTTAGTGTAAACTAAAACTATGCACAAAAATATTTGTGTTTATATATAACATATAATTATAAATAGGATTTTCACCCCTATGACTTTCCATTTGGGTTTTCAAAAATCATGTAGAATATGAGAGGGAAAGCGTGTGATGGTGTAAAACTCACCCGTGCATTGTGAAGTGTCTCCTATCCCTGCCTCTAATAGCCTTTTCCCCCCTCTTCAACTCTTACTCCCTGTGCCTTATCAATTTTTTTACATGACAGCCAGAGTGATCCTTTAAAAAATGTTAACCAGACTATGTTACTTGGACTAAACCCACAATGCTTTCCTGTCACACTTAGAAAAGAGTCCAAACTCTTTTGAATGACCTTCAAGCCCTAAATGATCCTGCCTGTAGCCAACCTCTGTGGCACCCTCCTTGTTTCATTATTCAAACACACTGACTCTTTTGTTGGTCCTAAAATGCATCAAACTTTTCCCAGCTTTAGGCTTCATATGTGCAGTCCTCTCTGTCTGAAACACACTTACCTGACCCTTTCTCTGGCTTCTGTATCCTTCTAGACTTCTTCACATAGATGTTGAATTTCCTAAAATGGAGATTTTGTTCACTCCTCCTCAAATCATCATTCTCTCCATTTTACCAAATGGCACACCCAGTTGTCCATGCTAAACTCTCTAACAATTCTCTTCTATTTACCCCAATATTTTTTCTACCTAATCAATAAGTATTCCCTTTTGTTTTTATTTCTAAATTATATCCCAAATTTATCACAGCCACTGCTACTATTTTTGTCTGAGCCACTATCTCACTTGTACCATTTCACGGGGCACCTAACTGGGCATGCTGATTCCATTCTTACCCTCTACATTCTTATCTCCACACAGCATCCAGAGTGATCTTTGAAAAAGATAAATCAGATCATGTCACTCCTCTATTTCAAACCCTCCACTGACATCTTGCACACTTAGACTAGAACTCAAACTCCAGGCACCAAGACCTACAAGGCTTTAACAGTCCTGCCCCTTGCCTCATCATTCACCTTTCTTCCATTCACTGTCTATGCAACTGGTTTTCTTTCTAATAAAAGAACAAGGCACACTCATTCCCACCCTCAGACTTTTGCTCCATCCGGGAACTGTATACCCAGAAATTACTGCAACACATATTTGCATGGCTGCCATCTTGCTCTCATTCAGGTGTCAGTCGAAAATGTCACATCACCAGATGTGACTATATTTGAAGAAACACCTACTTACTCCCTCTCACAATATCTTTCTTTATTTTTATCATAAAATTGATCAATTGATCAGCAGGTGACATTTTTAGTTTACTTTAGTTATTTATTAATGCCCCACTCCTGAATGTGAGATACATGAAAGCAAGAGCCCTAACGAAATTAGCTAAAAGTCTGTACTCAATACCGGGATAGTCAGTACTCAGACTGGATGCTGAAAAATTATTTCTCAAATGAATAAAAGAATGAACAGCTCAGTATTCTAAGAGGATCTTCCTGGAGAAAATTTTTTAACTTTATGATTTTTCAAACTAAAGTATGCACATAACCAGAAACACGAGTTACTCTGCCAAACAGTTCAAATCACTGGAAAATATGACATAGCTTTCTGAAACATCAGTTTTATGTAAAAAATATTTAAAAATAAATATTCTTACTTATGTAAGAATATGTAATAAATTAGAATACACTACTTATATGACTTTTAATATAAAACAATATTTCTGTGAATCCATGGTTTTAGCAGTTACTACAAACACAAACTATATTCCAAATCCCATTATATGGTGTTATTCTACTGTTTTAAGAAGTACGGTGATGTGAAAAAAAATTAAAAAGCAAAGGAATGACTCCATAAATAATAATTTGAGCAAACAATTGGGAAGAAGTCCCATGTTTAATGCTGTACCAAAAAATACCAACAGAAAGATATTCAAGTTTTCTATTTGTTGGGTAATTTCCAATGTTCTGAATGTTACCATTTGTGAGGGTTTTTTTTTTTTTCTATCTTAAAAATCTTTAAGTTCTGTTAGCTCCTCTCAGTGGCAGTAAGTGTTAACTAGGGCACCAAATATTTAGTGTATTAGAGGTTAGGCTAGAAAACCAGAACTAAGAGATAACCAAAAATTCTTAATAAGGAAAGCCAAAGTGTTCTTACAGCTGCCTATCCCTTGGGAAACTAAGTGATAGAAACTAAGGTCATAGAAATAGCAGTGAAGTGGAGTTTCATGATGACAATCTGATAAGTAAGGGATAAAAAGGTGTTCAACAAGCATTTCTGTCAGTAGTTAATTGACTTCCACTGAAGTAATGATGACATCTAGGAAGAAAATATAATAATTCTGGTAAACCAACTGCATTCTATAACGTAGTGAATAACAGAAAGACCTGGCATTGAAAACTGTCACTGTCAGGAACTAATTGGGTGACTTTGACCAAGGTGCTAATGTTAGTTTCATCATCAGTGATATGGAAACAAGAGTGCCTAACTCTTAAGAAGACTGAGAGGATTACATTATACAGTTTACATCCCAGACCTAGCATGCACCAACTCCTTAAATTTCAGCTATTATTGTTATAGGAAAATGCACCTACCATTATAAAAATTAAAAGTACCCTATTCTAGTTCCAGATTTAATATAAAAGAAAGCTTGATTTACTATTAGCAATACATATTTCATGTTTTTCTAAAAGAAATGTTTTAACAAAAGTTTATACCCCAGTTCTAACATATCTAAAATTATACCCAATGCTTTTAAAATTCTAAGCCATCTAATATTTGATTTTAAAGTAATTATGTATTCAGATATTTTCTTTGCTTGATGGACTGAATAATCAATGTAATCCCAAATTCTGTCCTGAATTATTCATTTTTAACTTAATTTAGAACAGATTTTATGCCATATTCTCATTTTCCTCTCAACTTGTTTTCATATGTATACCTCTAAGAGTTAGCAAGCTACCTGAAGGCAAAGGCTATTTTGTGTGACTGCTTTATACAAATTTCTTGTTACATTGAGTGAGGAATGGGTTGGTATAGGTAGGGTAGTGAAATGAATATTAAAAGTGACTGACATTTGTTAATTATAACATTATGAATTCCTCCACTTCTTTCCTGCTACAACATAAAATAATAAATTAAATTGTGAATTGAATATTACCTTATGAAGAAAATAGATAAGTGTCATTATAACCTGTTTAAGCAGAAATTAATTATTCAAGATTCAAAGTTTGTAGTGTCTCCAATTTGACATGGTGCTAGGGCTAGATCTAGACTAAATTTTTCAAAGAGCTTTTTCTCTACCATATGAACAGGTTGCAAAATGAAATCACCATCCTAGAAAAATGTCATTCCAACAGTTCTCCCAACACCACTCAGCTGTAATTCCTTTTGGGACATAGAAAGCTCTTTTTCCCAAAGGAAGCTTAAGTTCTTTGAAAGCATACACGACATGGGTGGCAAAGGTCAATCTGACCTTTCCCGACGTACGGGTAAGGGCACCTGAACCACGGAGACAACCACGCACTTACACTTGGGAGAGAATGAAACTGTGAGTGTTTTGCAACATCATAAGCACTGTCATGACATGCAGCTGGAAGATCCTACCCACAGGAGTGCACCAGGTTGGCCTGGAACATGTGAGAAGTAACAGGTCATCAGGAGTGTCCCTGTCAATTAGGGCTAACCGGTGGATTCATTGCATATTTGGTAAACAAGACACACGTTTTTCAAAAAATTGTTTTTACAAATGTCATCTGGACTTGAACTGTCTTTCATAGAGCATAAATTTTTTCAAAGATATACTTGGAAAATATGTTAAAACATTGTATTTCCAATTACATATTGAATGTTTACATAAGTAAGAGGAGCCATAAGTAGAGTAACCATATAACTTGTTATTCAAACTAAGACACTTAAGAGCAAAAGGGAAACCATTAATAATAATAATACCAAACAAAAAAGATGATATCATGTAGTTATATTAGAAGAAAAATAGTTTGTAGCAAGCAAACACTTATTTGCACAAACTTGAGACTAAAGTATGACCACTATTGGGGGAAGATGATTTTCTGTAACTGAGGAGTGGTGATTAGATACAAGAAATTTTGGTTGCCTACTTTGGGCCATGCTTTTAAACAGTAAATTAAAAACTCCAACAATAATAATATGTGTAATAGTGATAATATATTAGACAATAATCTCTGACATAAATATTAGTTCCATTTTACAAATAAAGAAACAAAATTTTTAAAAGGTTGTCTCCACAATGACACTTAGATAAGAAGATAGAACTTAAATTCAAACACTGTGCCAGCTCATTAAATTTTTTCCAAGTCACCAAAATGTAGGCATTGTCTCTATTTTATAAATGAGGAGATAGACGAGAGACCATCCTATTAAGGATTCACATATAATATGGAATGTGGATTCAAATTTTAAAGTCAATTTTCTTTCTGCCAAATTATCAATTGAGCTCTGTTCAGAAACTGAGGTTTTGCTTAATTGGTTGGTTTTGGTTTGAAGGTTTGTGAGGGAATTGGGGAATGAAATTCTTTTCCTCTTCTTGTTTTACTCTGCTTAAGATCAGTTTTCATGCTAAACTTTTCACTCCTTGCCCTTTCACTTGACTCTTTTTTTCTCTTTTCCTCAGAGCTCCCTCTAAATATTTAATCAAGATGTTAGTCCTGGGCTTGTCAGAAACAGTAGGTAATAACAAGTAAGGAGCTTCCATAATTTATTCCTCACATCACTTATAAGCTGTGTTTTGTCTAAGGGTGGTTCATTCAAATCTCCTTCTTTCTTATCAAATTCATTCAGCATGGGTCATTTCATCCTCCAAATAAACTTATCCACAGCATACTTATCTTTCTCATAACTTGGCTTGAGAAGTTATCATCACCCTTTTCTAAATAGTGTGAAAATCTATAAACTACATGGTGTACACAAATGATGCAGAGAGTTAGGCTAATACAAAAGATTTGATCAATATGAGCAAATTGAAAAGCAACTATGAGGAATTTTCTTACAGTTTTATAAGTGCACTATTCTAGAATTGATGTCAAGAAAACTAATAAATAAAGAGGTAGTACAGCAAGGGCATATATAAATCACTCTAGAGTTCTCACCTAGGAAGACTTGTTCTGTTAATAAGACACAAGCAATTCTCTAATGCTAGTCCATGACTATTATATTCAAGTATACTGTATTCTAATATCAAATATCCACAAATTACAACTTTTCCCCCATGCTATCTACTTTTCTCCATCCCTGTTACTAGCAACCTAGGCAAAGCCACGACCATCTCTCATTGGTAGTACAACAGTTTTTTAGTGCTCTTCAGGCTTCTACTCTTGCTTCCTTAGGTTAATTCTCCACCCAGCAGCCAGAGTACCTTTTAAATATACCCATCAGATCATATGTATCACTCTCTTATGTAATATCTTTTAATGGCGCCCCATAGCACTTAGAATAAAGTCTGAACTCCTTATAATAGCTTATAAATCCCCAAAGGACCTTGAAAGCCTTTCATACATCTTATCATATTCTCCTCCTTGCCCACTCCAGTCTCCTTGACTTCTTCCAGTGCTTGGAGTGTGCCAGGCTAGTTCTAGCCCCAGGGCCTTTGCACTCACTGTTCTTGCTAACTATAATGGCATCTCCCTAGATGGTTGCTTGCCTAGTTTGTTTGTTTGTTTTTTTCACCTAAAGGGCAGCCACTCTATTACTACCTAATATAGTAATCCCCACATAGCTTTTGACACCCTCCGATGGGTGACTTTTTATTTACTTGTTTTATAGCTGTTTATTGCTTATCTTCTCAAATGAGATGGTCAACTCCATCAGATTAGAAAACACACCCACCATACTCACCATCATATTCCCTGTCTAGAAGAACATCTGGTACATTTTAGGACTCAGAAGGTATTCGGTAAACAAATAAATTAGTCAGCCAATTTATTTATAATTTTTGCTTTACTTTTATATAATATTATAGTGAATAAAATTTTTCAATTTCTACTTTTCAATTTAAGACTTACATTTGGTAGTAAAAACCTTTTCTTATAATTACATGTTACTTTTTTAAAGCATTTTTATGAATCTTGAAGTATGCACATTTCTTGATTCTTTTTTGTTGAAGTAACATCAAACAGTTCCAGAAAGAACTCAGTAAAACTGCATACTCTCACATGGACACATTTTAAAAACTAGTGAGGCCTATAATCGTCACTTGATTCTTATTTGGAGCTGTGACCAACCTTGGTTTAGGAGGTTTTTGATAGCACAATATAAATAGAGAGACACAAAATCTTGCCTCTAGAATTTTGTTGTATCTGCACCAATAGAACAGTGTCTTATAACATATAGTTAGTACACCATAAATCACCATAACTCTAGAGGGTTAAGGATTCATGGAATGCACAAAGTAGGTTAAATGTTCAGGTTGAATGCTTGCTTACCAATAAAATGTTTAATTAAAACAAAACAAAAACAAACAAACAAGCAAACAAACAAACAAAAAACCTCACTGGAAAGGTAGTAGGCATTTCCCTTAAAGAATATACCCTATTTTCCGACAGGGTTGGAAAAACACTGAGTGAGCCATATGTCACCTCAACCAATTAGAGTCACAGTCAAGTGATTCTCCCACTCGTTAACCAAAAAGTAGTCTCTGGAGCAAAGGAGTTAAGTCACTCCTTGAGGAGACCTTATTCAGATCTAGATGAATGGCAAAGGAGCAGAGCAAGAGCCTATGACCATAGAGACTCATCCAAATTGGGCTTTCAAAAAATTCAGTAAGCCAGGAACAAGAGAACTGGAGGTGGGTTCAAGCCCACACTGTCCATGATCTCAGGAAAACTCAAAGGAAAGCATCAGGTCACTATGATGACAGGGCTGTCATAAAAGGGTAGTAGAAACATAAATATAAAAGCTGAACTATTGATAAGCAGAAATAACCAAGGTTATTTATTTCTCAAGTATGTGGTCCGAGATTCCAGCCAACACATGTGTTAGGAGGTAAACCACACACAGCTTTCACAATTAGAGCTTCCTTTGTTCCAAACCCACTCTATCACATTTGATCATATTGACATTTCTTGGCTAAAACTATTTTTGTCTTTGAACCCATATGTACCCATTAGCACATGTGAAATGTTTATTACCTAATTCCCTGAAGACATTAGTATTCTCCCTTTCCTTGTGCTGTGCTATACATAATGATATTTTAAAAACTCCTGGTAATCAACAATATCTTCCTAGACTAACAATGTTAATCACAGGTATCTTCCAAATTAAAGCCACCAAAGTGTGAAGTAATGGACTTTAAGATAAAAATAAGACAGGTCACAGAGGAATAAATAACTTACCAAATTCCCCTGTGCCTAGTACGGGTATTCATTTATTGAGTAATAGACTCTTTGTTGCCTCCACTGTCTTCCGTGTTCAAATAAAGTTTCTAAGCAGAAGGAGCCTACTAAAGAAGACAATCAGGTCTTAAGTTTAAAGAATAACCTAAATCCGTCACATTCTCCTGGCAGACTTTGGACTCAGTAATAATTACCGACTTGGAAAACCTGCCACAGGGGGATGAGTCTGGATTGCTTTATTACAATAATTTAATCTTCTTTCTCAAAATACTCATATTAGCACATGAGGGAAGAATCTGAGAAAGGTGGTAAAGAAAGGGAAGCAAACTCGCATTTCCCTATGTTTATTATGCTCTGTTAGTAAGGTGACAATAAGCCCTGATTTATCTGGCACAGCTCATATTCTATGCCTGTTGTCCAAGTATAATTACTAACAGTAGTGTCCCCTTTCATTCCAAAAAATATTGCAATTTAGACAATAAATTATATGGTTACTCTGTGTATTAAGTAGCAGGCCCTATGCTCATGAGAGAAAAAAAGCCTCCTCTCTATTTCACTCTGCTCTGTTTCCCAGAGGATGAGCTGTATGGACTATATTAGTGTGGTACTTCTAAGTGAATTTGGCCAATCAGAGGCACTAGCAAGAACATGGGAATAAAGAGAAGTCAGGATATTTATTTCCTAATTTCACTCCCCACCTTGCTATGGTCTAGCTGCATCCCTCTACCACAGGCCATCATAGCAGTGGTTCCTCACTATGCCAGGATAGTCCATAATACCCTGTAGATGTCACTTAGCCTTGCCCAAACCTTTATAAATTAGTTTTTATCTCTCGGTTTCCCATCTCAGTGTTTTCTATGTTTCCTATCAAGAAGATAACTGAGAGAATGGCTTTTTTTTTTTCAATTATTATTTCATCTACACAGAAAACCTATGGAGTAGAAAGAATACCTATCTTGTGAAAAAAGTTAAGGCTCAGAGAAGCTACTTTATTTTTACAGCTAGTACATGATAGAAGAGATTCAAATCTGGGTGCCTCTGACTCTGAAACCTATGAGTTATCTTCCTATATCAAGTTAGTCAACCTGTAGACTCCCTTCCTCTATTAGGTATTAAAGAACACAATAAGCTCTTCAAAATCAGTGATATATGAACATATGTACATTCAATCAACAAATACTTTCTGAGCAAGAGACCATTATAAATTATGTAATGTGTTAATTATAGAAAGCCCTAGATGAGGTCAAAAAAAGGCCATGAAAAATAAAGATACCTTGAAATGTTAACTGGTGTCAGTTTTAAAGTTTGACACTACAGCATCCAAAAGCATCTTTAGATGGATGTTCTCAAAAGCAATAATCCAGTTCTGCAATACTTATCAATTACATTCTGATAAATTAGAGTTCTGATTGTTAGCTACCTATAATCTCAAAGTCAGTTTCTCAATAAAACTGAGATGATAAACACAGGACCCATGTTTCCTTTTTCTCTGGCACGATTCCCCTCCAGTGTAGGATGGCTGGCTCTTGACAAAGTCTTAAAGTTAGAAGAAGATAATTCCATTTACCAAATTTAAACATAACACATTAAGCTCAAATATCACTTTTAATCATGTCTTTTGTGTGTTGTACCCAGATCAATAACCTATAACTCTTTGGTTTCTTTACTTCTCAGTTCTGCTGGGAAACTTTGGATTTGAAAAATCTACAGATGGTTTTGGACTAAGGAAAGAAAGGCATGCGCCATAAGAATGGAATTAGCAATCTAAGATATTGTGGTAACTGAAAAAAAACGAGAACCACATTTACCAAGATATATACTATAGTACAATAAATAATAGGAAAGGACAAATTATCTAAAAGGTTAACTATAAGATATGCAAAGAATTTATGACATATTAATAAATTAATAGTGTTATTAATTATAGTAGTGTTATTAAAAATTTTACATTTCTTTTTTTCAAGTTTCTAAATAATAAGTTCTGTCAAATAAGCAGGGTTCTCTGTCCAAGATGCCAGGGAAAAGCAGGTCATAGTGCATATTTCATAATGAGTACATTTTTATAAAGAGCCACATCAAGGTTTCAAACATGGGACCTTTAAATTTATTGATATAAAAAGTTAGACTAAGATTATCTCAACTCAATTATCTGTTATCAAGTTAATGATGCATATATTTATACCATTTGAAGAAAAAAGAGACACAGTCCCATGGTTCTTTTAAATTTCTAGAGAAATAAAATTTCATTGTATTGACTCTTACCAATACACTTAATTTTTAGAAGGAAATAATTTTCAGAATGTTTCAACAGAGAGGTAACTGTATCAGTAATAGTGATACCATGTATTAGCACTCAACCAAATTTTATACAAATATATATCTTCTCAAAACTCTCCTCAAGTTATTATCTCTATTTTTACATGAGAAAATGAATGATCAGTATAGTTACTTCACCTGCCCAAGATCACTTTGTTCCTAAGTAATGATTCAGTATTTAAACCTGTTTCTCTGTGATTCTGTGTCTAGACATTTGAAAAAAAGAAATATCCAGAAATATAAATTTGCCAGAGAGAAGAACCATATTTCTATGGTTAGAAAAATTAAGCTAAAATGATGTTTCAATATAACATTTTCCCTGACTGTCTTCATGTTGACTTTTTACAAGTTAAATATCAAATGTGAAAAAATGTCAAACTAGTCTTCCTGAACTTGAATAAAAGATTTGATGAAATTTGGACTCCCTGGCTCCTCATTTTTAGCACTCCACCTTCTTGGAGTCCCTTTCTCCTTGTTTTGTTTCATTTCATTTTTCTCTAGCTATGCAAATGCCTCACTCATCTGTATTAGTTCACTCAGGCAATGCCTAATGCTGTAAAATCCACATTGCTTTATGATCCCAAAGTCCATCCCCCACCCCACCATGGAATCCTCAGAACCTGAGCACTGATGGATCACATACTATGAAATCTACCTAACAGAATAGGATGATGAGGGATAACTTTAGCTTTAAGTCAAAGGCAGGGAGCTGTTTCTTGAGACCGAGAGACCTTAATTTAGCACTTCCCAAACTACATTGTATTGGCAGTGATTTACTTTGTCTACATGGAAAGTCTATCTTGCCCAATAGTGCAACTTCTGTCCTGCTTTTTTAAAATTTTATTTTAAAACAATTTCTTATAGAAAACAAACAGCATAATCTATTTACCATAATGTGTAGATCAGGAAAAAAAAATGCTGTTCTCTCAGTCACAAATACAATAATGGTGTGACTGACATCAGTTCAAGTATATCCTAATATTAAACTGATCTGAAGGAACCTAGATTCATGCTGCATGAGGTATTCCCAACACAGGATTTTAACATTATTTTCTTCTCTTCCTTGTTTTAACAAGATTGGCACTAAAGACAGATACAATAATGTCACTTGTCCCTTTGTCTTTAGCATATTCATGGGCTAACCTTCTTTAGTTTTTTCCTAGCTTATCAGAGCAGGAATCTAATTCTCATACGAGTAAGTGCATAGAAGACTCTAGTTTTTCTGTGTGCAGATGACCATCTATTTTTCCAGGCTGGGTCCTACAACACAGCCAGGCACTTTCCAATATTATTTTCCCAAAGGTGATATTCAAGTGTAAAAAATTCACCTGATATTTTCTACATCATTTGCATGTAATTTGCTTATGTCTAAACAGACTATGATTTGAAGAGTACAAATCTAATTTAAGTTTTTCTAGCCTACCACAGTGAAATGATAACTGCGCTCTCTGAATTTTGACAGTGGTACAGAATTTTCATTAGATGTAAGTAGAAAACACACAACACTTGAGGAAGGAAACATATTCTAAATGCAAACTAGAATTAGGAAGCTTGTAGGTATACTACATCAGGCACTTTTGCTAAACTTACGATCATACCTAACAAAGAGATTTAAAAATCTCTAATCAAATAATTAATTTTTAAAAAATAGCTCTTTTTGATTGAAATGGGATAGTGTTATTCATTTTTAGAAGCCAGGAATGCCTCTCTACTTCACATATCCAAGTAGAAAAGAACTCCTTTGGCTTATGATATTATAAACTATTAACAAATAATCATGATTAAAGAAAACCAACTAAGGGTTATCAGTCTACTAAACTTTAGTGTGAATGAGTTTAAAGAAGCATTACCAAAGAGTAGGTTTTGAAGAGGACAAGCAGAAACTGCTCCTGTGAGAAAAGCCAGGGCCACTGGCAAAAGAAGGAAAGGCAAGAGAGAAGACTAAAGAACCACAAGACAAAGTTTCCCTACTTAATTCCACCCAGAACCAGCCTTCAAATACACATAATTCAGTTAGACAAAGAACATAGTGAATTTGAATCTTTTAAAACTCATATTCTAGATTACCCACATGCTAAATCAAGCCCACTTATTATTTTTGTTGAAAAATATTTAAACAAATAACATAGCAAATACATTCCATGGAAGATTCTAAATGTCACCGAGAGAGCAAAATTAATAAATTCAGAAGAGGTAGGCCAAACGGTTCCAGAGAAATATGATAAACAGCATAGGAGACATTGGATAATGGAAGAAATAATTTGGAATTTTCTTCTCATGGTGACAAAAGTCGGTTTTAAAATATAACTAATGATGACGTCTGGTTTGTCCTTAAAGTGTCTTCAAACATGTACCATCTCTCCCACAGTTGTAGATCTATAAGTGTGCCGGGTTGTTGATAAGGCAATAATAAATCTCTTGTGTTGTGCATCAGGAGGCCTAGATCATCTCTTTTATTTCAAGCAACCATCTCTTCTTCCAACATACATACCATCTTGAAACATACAGAATGGATAAGATTAAGAATTAATAAAAGCAGAGTGTGGCCCGAGAGAAAACAGATAAGAAAGTAGAAAGACTGAACCTAACCTTTAGCATCCTCACATATCAAAGGCCAAGATTCAAAGCCAAGATACTAGTCAAATGTCTTCCTGACAATAAGCCCTGGTGTGAGGAAATGGACACACACCATCATGGTGATCACAGCTGATGGCAAAGGTGCCTAGGGGGCAGAAATAAGAAATTAACAAGCTTGGAAATGGCCTGATCTATAGAAAATTGCTTCCTGAAAAGTCAACCCTGTGAACCTCACAAGAGACTCTTCACCATTACTAAGCCAACTGTGTTTTCAGCTCATTTCCCAGGAATCTCCTTCGCATGTCCTGTACACCAAGCTAAATTATTCACTGTCTCTAAACATGAAACAGTTCTTTCATCTCTCTGCCTGAAATGCTGTTCCCCATAAAATTTCGACTTCCAAATCCTTCCTGAACTTTAGGATGCTACTGATATGCAATCTCTATAAATACAAATCACTCTAGAAAATAAGTTCTCCTAGTCTAAATTATTATAATCACCATTTTCTAGTATATCATTTCTACTTTTTTGAAATATTGTATATTTCTTGTCATCCCTATTAATCTTTAAATTCCTCGGGAGTAGATTTTTCATGGTGAATATCAGTGTCTTGAACACAATATGTGTCAATAACTGTTGAATGAATGAATAAATGAATCAATGGCAAGTTAGAATGGTCTATAAAAAGAAAATAAGATCAAAGTGCCAGGAAAAAACAGGTTGTCATTTCTTTTTTAATTAGATAAGCTTTAAGGATTTAGGGAATATAAATGGCAAACCAGAAATGATCTTGTCAGTTATAGCTTCTTTCTGGAAGAGTGTAAGCTGTGCTGACGCATTTTCTTTCTGCCAACTATTATCATACTACAGTCATTGACCCATTTCTGTCTGAGAATCCTAAGTTACACTGACAAATACCACAAAATATGAAATCTTGGGGAACTTTGGAGTCATAGCCTGCTCATTTTTTTCTGGGACACTGGGTCAGTAACTAAATAAGGGTAGAGCCCAGATTTCTTAAATTGAAATCAAGGACTCTTTTTGCTCAAACAATCTGCCTCATGGTAAATCCAGTTTCTCTGATGCCCGAAACTATTCGGCATCACATTCTAATGACTTGAACTATAAAAAGGTTCATAGTATGTGCATTCCTTTTAAATGGCATGTTTTGTGCTACGTTTCTGAAGAGGCATTACTCATCCGTTGTAAAAATGCTACAGTGACTTCTTCTGACTGGTGGCTAATACTTCTATTTATTCATGCCCAGAGTCTAGTCAGTGGGTACTATTTCCATTAAGCACTGGGGGCATAAGATTATGTTTCAATTTCGTATCTGTGTGTTGATCCCACTGATGCTTATTTCAAGTAATATTTTTTTTCCAATGATATGAGTAGAGGAGGAAAGTCTTGCTTATTTTTATGATCTTTATATGAACCAAATAAATTTGGTAAAGTGAAGATAATTCATTATAAACATTGCAGAGACTATTAAATATTAAAATAAACTATCAAATCATTTTGTTAGCATTGTAAAGAATTTCCAAAGGAATGGAACCCCATATGCAGTTCTATCTCATAATCATTTAAGATGTCTTTTAAAAGCACAGATTTCTGATCCTGACTGAATGCCTATAAATCAGAATGCATCTCCTGACCACTACCCTGGGAATCTGATTCCAAGGAGCTTCCGATGCATAATTAGGTTAAGGAATTACTACTTCAAAGTCCTGGCCTCTTATCAACATCTAAATTCTCTTCCTACCTATGTATTATCCACACAGATTTTTCTCTTGCTGAGTCATCCACCATGGCTGGGAGCTCTGTATTCTCACATACCAACCCAAAGTATCTTAGGGGATTTTTATGTTCCTGTATTATGTTTAGGCCTTGGACTCCGACTTCTGCCCCTCCCCAGGACCCTAGCAACCACAATCCATCCTCATTACCTTGCTTGCCCTTTCAATGACGTAGGCTCACCCAGGTGTAATGCTGCAGATGATCAATTGCCTCTACTCCCAGAACTCATCCCGACTACCCTTCTGCTAACCTGCTCACCCAACACTTCCACTCTTATTCTGCTTCTTTCCTCTCTTGCCTCTCTCCTCTGGCTCCTGATTCTTCTTGGCTTTGGATCTCAACTTTCAGATTTCTACAGAAGAAGCAGGGCCTCTACCAGTCTCACTGCAATGAACCAGGCATATAGGAGCTGGAAAATCTCCTCCAGCTTCCCAGTGTCAGAGGGTTATTGAACAAAACTGGATCGGGTGGGCCCAAGCAGGCTATGTCCCCAAAACCACCAAGGACCCAGCCTGACATGGTACTGATGTTCCTCAAGGCTAGAAATCTCTCTGCTGTAAAAACCACAAACTTTAATCCAGCAAAATAATTAAGACTGCATGTTCCCATACATTTTATATTGTGAAATCAAAATCTTAGACATGACTGCTAATACTGAAGACATCCCTTACCTAATGTAATTGCACTCTGCAGGCCACACCCTCTCAGAAGTCTGTTGACCTTAGTACTGTCTGGACATGGTCTGTTGAACCGGCAGAGGCCAGGGCAATGACGCCATCCCACCTAATGGACTTTTTTCACTCTGAGTACTTTTATTAAATTATGTGTTAAATCACGTGTCATACATATGTGTTATAAATAAACATAAGGTCCCTTTGATCTATAGGAAAATTTACTAATAAAATTATTGTAAAATCACTTAACTTTTACAGAAAGAAATATAAATCAATTCCCATTGAATTTGGTATTTCTGTATCATATGTAATTTTGATCAGAAAATAAGTACTTATTCACAAGATGTGGTGTGATATAGAAAGATTTCAAATAAAGGTAAAAGGGCAAGATTGTTATCATAGCTCTGAAAAAAATGACTTGGAAATGTCACTTAATTCTCCACAAATATATGCTTATCTAACTGCCTAACATTGATATCATTAGAATTTTTTTTGTCTTCATTCCTGGTTTTTTGCACAGAGCTCCTAGGACCCTTGGGATTTCCTGAATGATGGAGGCGATAGAAGTAACCTTTAGTTAATACATAATCAAGTCCTTTTCAACCTCACTAAATTTTTGTTAATGAGGTGACTTTTGGAGATAGACACATTGTTCCTGTGGTTCGAGGATTTGAACTTTCAGACCATCTCCCAGACCTTCTAGGAAGGCAGAGGGGATGGGAATCGCGTTCAGTCGGCAACGGCCAATGGTTTAATCAATCACGCCTATTTAATGGTACCTCCATAAAGACCCTAAACAAAGGGATTCATGAAGCTTCCAGGATGGTGAACACGTGAAGGTGTCTGGAGAGGGGACAGCAGCTCTGCCTACCTTCCCCAAACTTCACCTTATACTCTCCTGTTTGCCAGTTCCTGAGTTGTATCCTTCTTAATAAACCAGTAATAGTAAGTAAAGCACTTTCCTAAGTTTTGTGAGCCAGTGAAGTAAATTATTAAGCCTGAGGAGGGGGTTGTGGGTACTCCTGATTCATAGCCTGTGGATCAGAAGTGCAGGGGCTTTTGACTGGCATCTTAAGTGGGAGTAAGCCTTGAAGAATTCAACCCTTAACCTGTGGAGTCTGTGCTAACTCCACATAAAATTGCAATGTGTGAAAACCTACACATTTGGTGTCAGAAGTACAGAAAATGGATTTTTCTTTTACTAATATAAAAGGACTGGGCAGGCAGCAAAATCTATGAGACAAGCACTAAACTGGATTAGGACCATACATGTTTCTAACCAGCTGTGTGACTTTAAGCAAATCACTGCACCTCTCTGAATCTCAGTTTGCTCATGTGTAAGACAAGACATTGAACTAGATATTCTCTTAAGCTGTCCAGTGTAAGTATCAGAAGAGTTGTGACAGCTTCAGATCGTAATGATCCTTTCCCAGCACTGGTACTCTGTTAATAGAAATTTTCCTCATGGGTTATGTGGAGCTGCTTTAGCTTTTCTTTGCTTGTAAAATATGCTGATAGCAGGCATTTTCAGCTGAAGCTATCTCATTAGCAGTAGCAACTCCAGGTGTTTCCTTCATATCAATAACTCTTACAATGATCTCTTACATGATGTGAATTCCCTCCTTTGATTACTGCATGATGACTCTACAATTTTCCAGTCTCTAGTAAGTCTCTTGACAAAGTACTTCACTTTTTTGAAACATACCTACACCATCTTTCTAATTCTATCAGAACATATTTTGTTTTGTTTGTTTTCGTTTTATTCTTAAATGCTTTCCTGTCATCAAATGACTTTTACTTAAGCATCTGTGTATACTACCTAGCATTTACTCTTGAATCATTTGGGGAAATAGTCTGTAAGACATGAGATGTGTTCGGCTCAGAGTGCACTCTATAATCTCAGATTATAAGGTTTGGAGGAACAGATTCCCTATTTTTGGAACTTCAGCTGGGCTTGCCCATTCATCTGACGTCACACAGCCCATGTATTTTCCACACTCTGGCTTTCTGCACATGCTCTTCCCTCCATCTGAAACACGATGCCCTCTTCACGAACGAGCACCCTCAATCACATTTTAATGCACTTCCATATCTCCAGTGCCTGTCATAGTACCATAAGCATAAAATGTCTGAAATGAATTTAAATTCTTGTGTACAATTACCAATAGGCAAGCCCACAAATGGCAATGAATGAAAGGTTTCTAATTCTGGTGATAGTAACCCTATCATGAAAGAATACAACCTCATGGCCAAAGAGGTAGACTTTCAAACAGCTGATTTAGCTTAAATCTTAATGAAGAGATTGTAACCAATCCTGGGTGATTATGTCACAAATTACAAAAAATAAATATCCTTCATTAAATTCAGATATATATAATGAGGTAGATATTTATTCTTAATCAAAGAACTTTCAACTCACACCAAAAATTAAACATTAATTTATAACAAATAAAAATTAAAACAGAAAATTGAAAAAAAAAGACTTTAACTGATAATTCTTCTGTGACTGAAATGTCCCTCATTTTACTTTACCTGATAATTGTTTATCAATATACATAGTAAATTAAGATAAAATTCTGGCTAATATATGAAATACACATAAATAAAATGAAGCTTCTATTTTGTAAAGATGTCTAGCAACTTGGTACCTTGAGAATACATCTGTCTAGTTTATAAAGTTGAAAACTGTAGCAAATTACACTTCAATGCAAACATTTCTTGAAGTGTTAGGGGACACTGAGATGTCACGGTGAGTGAAGGGTTGAGTAAAGCAAAGATAAATCTAGAAAGGTAAACCAAAACGAAGGGAAGAGAGAACTATGAGACTAAAATAGATATAATACTGTCAAATGACAATAGGCAAAAAGCGAAAATGATTTATTTATTCCCGTAGCACTTCCTGTGCAGGCTGGAGGCAGTGGCAACAGCCTGGAGTTGCACACGGCTAAAGCAGCAGCTGGTACAAAGTGGCCGCTGCCCAGCAGGGGGCCCATGGGACCCGTGAGAGTCTGCGATTTGGCTCTGAACAGTGAGGTGAGAACAATAGGAGATGGGGACCCATGAGAGGTTGTTGTTCCTGAACACCAAGGTGCTGCGCATTAGTGCAAGCGGTTCCACTGCAGGAGTCAGTGAGCAACAACCAGAGAAAGGTAAGATTCAACTAGAGAAAAACCCCACTGACTTGAGAGACTGTATATGAGAATTCCCACAGACACCCAGAGATATTTTGGAATTGGCAGAGAAGCAAAAGCCCAAATTGGTGGTCCTAAAGCAGAGTACAGAAAAAGGAAACTTTCTTTACACTGCGGGGGTAGAGGTGGGGTGGCGGAGTGGGGATTGGGTAGCATACATATTGGCGGTTCAACCAATAACTCACCCAAGGTTTTACAGAGCCTTCAGATTAACTTGCTACATAACCTTCTTCGACACTCATAACCAGGTGAGTCTGTACCCTTGGGCTGCTAAACAATAACACTGACAATGTTAAGAAACAGAAAATCACCTTCTTTAGAAAGTGCCCAAAATAAGGATGAATTTTTCCCTATGGCTCAACAGATTATCTCAGAAGTTTCCTCCAGCTCCACCACACTTAAACTCATTCTAATTATTCTTTGTTTTTCATTAGTACCATATAAAATTGAGATGCTCATATGTTTGGATACTACAGATTATTTTTTAAAACCTAATATAATCTATATCTGTAATGTATTAATTCTTTGGATACTAAAATCACATTGATGACAAAATAAAATTAGATTAAAAGTACATTTTGCCAATTTATTTTATAAGTTTCAAATGAACTTTAATTAATTAAATATATTTGAGTTTTCTTTCAATGTAAGGTCTTATTTCTTTAGAAACCAAGGATAGGAGATAGGTTTATCTCTTCTTTTTTTCATTTCACAATTATTGGATGGGCTCCATATCGCCTGAAGCTTTTGTCAGACTTCACATTCTAAAACCTTGATCATCTGGTTTTGTGCTATCATAGCTCTTCTTTACCTCTCTGGGGAATGTCATGTCTGTTGCTGGCATCTGTCCCCTGCTTTTCCCTGTAAATGTCTTAGCAAATAATTCATTTAATATCTACAGTTCCTATTAACAAGCTAGTTCTTTCTCTTTATTTTGTCTTTTCTTAGTGTACTTCTAAATTTCTTCCCATTAAAAATCTATCCAGTTTCTATATACACACTCCAATAACATTCTACTTATAATGAAATACAATTAATACATTTACTCTCTAAAACATCCAAAATTCTGATATAACTATAATGAGTTTAAAAATTTTTATTTTATTTTTCTTCCTCAATTCTTCTATTACCAATTTGGTTAAAAAATTGCCCTTAGTAACTGTTCTTTTAGTTTCCTTAGCTCTCAACACCAGATGAGGAAGAGTGAAATATATCTATAAAACTTACTGCTCTCTGTTGTCAAGACAACTCTGATCTATCAGACAGGACACTAGAGATGGACATCACGTTTAACTAACCTGTAACACTTTTCAGAAGACTATTACAAGTTAAATGAGGCTCTTGAAATAAACACAGACACTTAATATTTGTTCAAGAACATAAATTTATGCCAGGGTTAGCTTTTCTGCATTGACAAATATACTTTAGAATGATAAGTAAACTTATATTTGCTTCAGAGTCTTTTTCCCCCTTAATCACTTGAGTTGTTTTTCCAATCTTGATAAATAATGAGGTTTTAAAAAACAGAGTATAAATCTACTGATCTTGTCAGTATGTTTTCTTCTGGCATTTAAGTTCTGTATCATGAAGTATCAGATTTATTTGAATTGCTGGTCTCGTACCTGGTTAAGCAACTAGCCAATATGTTAGAAGTACTGGGAACTATATAGACACAGCCAAGCTCTATATAAATAAAAAAAACACCTCTTGAAATCTTGAGTTGCCAGCTACCATTACTTTTCTAGTAATGTAAATGTATATATTCAAAATTTTCTCTCTATATTAACGCATTTCCCTATACTTAGACTTTGCTAGGCAGAGCAATATTTTAAAGAACCATATTTCAACAATATACAAACAAAATAACCTTAGTGTCCAAAATGACTTTTCTAACATTTTTTTCCTGGCTAAAATAAAAATCACAAGTTTTACAGGTAAAGACTGATTTGGGGCTCTCAGATGGATAATTATGTAAATGGCTTCAGTTTATTGCTACAATTTCACTCACACAAACCCAACTAAGGTACAGACTCCAGAACTCTGTCTTTTGCTCTGACAGAATATTGTGGACAAAACTTAACATTTTTAAGCTAGTTCCATTATAGCACACAATAGAAGCTTAGGATAATACACATCTTAAGAATAGGGAATCATAATCCTTTTTGGTTATCCCATCTATAATACTCTTTTTCAGAGCAGTATGTAAAGTATAAAAAGCAACTTCTTTGAAATGTGAATACCCAATACAACTTTATGCAATTTTTTTAGCACATCTCTGGCACTGCCCACAGTGATTAATCATTAAATTGTTTAGAAAAACGTCTAAGACTGTGCCCTAGAGCTTGGTTAGTTTACAGAGACAAACATCATAGAAAACTTTGGACGATTAGATATAGATGGAGCCAAAGGTGGATGGCAATGAGTGACAAAAGAGAGACTAGATGGAAAGGGCACTAGATGTGTCTTGGCTAGAGTTGAATTGACTAATTTATTGGGAGCCATTTAAATCATATAAATGGCCTTTAAGATACCTGGAAGAGACCCATGGACCCATGGTTGTCTATATAAGGCCTTCATATCTTTGTATATATTACCCTTTTCAGGGAATATACCAACATCCTCACCCTCTTTCCCTAGGTAACCCATACTGATACTTTACAAAGCTCCACAGACAACCCATCACCCCACCTGTCAATGGTGCTCCCTTAGCATTCTGTACTCATCATATTGTATTGAAGTTATCCACTATCTCTGCAGTGATCAGTGAGCAACATGAAGTAGAAGCTGTGTTCTCTTTTCTAAAATCCCAGTACCTGTCTTAGGTCCTGATGCAGTATAGACACTCAACGTCTGATTGATGAATGACTGAATGAATCTTAAAATGTAGGAAAGGAGCAACAATGTGGAGAAATTATAATCAAGAAAAGATAGGTTATATGTGAGCAGAACCAATATTTATTAAACACATGTTGTATTTAATAAAGGTATTATATACGTGATCTTAGGCATTTTGAAGTAAGTATACCAAATCCTATTTTAGATATGAAAAAACTTACAAAGACAGTAATCTATCTAATTTTACAACAAATAAGTGGAAGAGCTAGAGTTCAAACCTAGGTCTCTCTGATCCCAGAGTTCCTATTCTCTCCTCTGTACCCAAGACCAAGAAGTTGTAGCCTACCCTTGCTTTGCTCTATTTTAGGACTTATCCATGCAACCATGTCCAAAAAAAAAAACCTGACAGCAATGGTAGAGAAAAGAAGGCTGCTCTGTCACTAAGTTGGCTTAGGAAAATCACATATTTTATCTGGAGCTGCCTGCACTGACTGGTAGGTGCTTGGCTATAAGCTATCCCTTGAAATACTGGCCTTGGTTTCTAGGTCAATTGTTCCTGATGAGCATTCATTCATACTTCATCAGAGTGATGCACAGAATCTCATTAGTTGCATTCCTTCTGTGATAGGGCTCCAGAGAGCATGATTTACTCTTTGGTACATGCTGCTGGCTGTCAGCATGATTCACCCAAAATTGACAAGAACTTGCTTCATTAATACAGCTCCAATCCCAACTCTCTGTCGCTATGGTCACATTTTACCAGTTTGTCTGGTGATCAGCTTCTCACATCAGGCCTTCTGCTTTTCTGAACACCCAGAGTCCTGGATTTTTTTTTTAGAGTGAATTTGCTTGCCTTTCTGCCTCCAGAGCTTTGCTTGCCAGCCTCAGACCTTCGGTTCTCTCCATTTGAAAAAAAGCACCCTTGTCTCTTAATAGAGATTGATTTACAAGAATGAACATTTTTTTAAAACTATGATACATTTTCTGAACATAACAAAATACAGCAAATGTCCACAGAGTGGCATAACAGTAATACTCTCAGAAAATGAATCTACTTTTAGAGAAACAAAGCAACACAATGAAGAGTCAAGAACTCTCCCACTTACCCAGTGTGTGCCATCGGCAAACCACAAAATCTTTCTGTTATCCAGCTTTGCCACGTGTACAACAGAAGTATTAATATCTGCTTTTAAGGACTGAATTTTATATGTTTGTGTGTCAGAGACATATTAGAGTTGCATCTTACAATAAAATAAAGATATGCTTTATGTTTTTACGGTAGATTTATAGCTCCTTGAAAAGAATCATTTTAAAATTTAGGCTCTACCCCAATACTGTATTTTATATGCAAATGCAAATAGAGGATAGACCTGTTCTTTGTTACTTGAAGTATCTTTCTGAACAATAGCTCTTTTGAACTTCTTTATCCATGAATAAAGTACTAATAATATTGAACTCCTTATTTTAGGTCAAATAGTGGCATTTTTAGTCACTGAAGATATTTAATGCTTAGTCAATGCTAGCCATAAAATAATTCTGGGTAAGTTAGCAAACATAATCATTTCCAAGTCATACTATTTCCCTATAGCTATCACTACTACTAATGATAATAATAATAGCATCTAATAAGTATAGAACACTTATTTTTTGCCAAGCACTTGTAATCCCTTTATATGCATTAACTCTGTTAATTGTCACACATGCACACACACAGGAACTGTATTGCACAGAACCGTTATTATCCCAAATTTATAAAATCATGAAAGCATGAAGCACAAAACAGTTAGTTAGCTTGCCTGAGGTAATACAGCTACTAACTGATGAATGTTAAATACAAACCCTTGCACTCAGCTCCAGAACCCATGCCCTTAACTACCATGATGCATACACAACTTCTCTAAGTTGGAAAACACCATGTTCAAAACTGACACTTGGCTTTCACAAACAAATATGCCACCTGATCCACACTTGTATTTTTAAGAATATATCCAAAATAGTATTCTCCATGGTGGCCTCTAATTTAGGAAGATTACCAGAGGCATCCCTCATCAAATTACGTTTGAGAAATTAATGCTATTGTCAATAATTATTTGGTTTAAAAGCATATATCTAAATTGTTTGTGTTAATAACGCTTTCTTCTTTTTATTTTTGGCTATCTCTTTCAAATATCTTTTACTTTATTTATTATGTATTCCTTTTTCTATAGCCAATTTTTATCCCTTTTATCAGGCTTAAAATAATTATGTCCAAATTGACAGAAGTATTTTCACATGACGTGAAGACAAAACAATAATGCCTAATAATTTATTGAGAACTCATTGTGTGTCAGTAACTATGCTAAGATGTTTTCTAGATATCGTGTCACTTCATACCAACTTTGAGGGTAGAAATTATTTCATTATTCTCAAATGGAGGATATATAACTTGACAAAGGCAACCCGATGCCAAGTGACAAAGAAAGATGCAAACCCAGGCCTATCTAATATAAAAATCCATGTGCTTTTCATTCTATCACCTTCCCTCTTACCTTAACAGCGCACAGGGGAAATAATAGATGCTTGGGCTGGTAAAAGTAATGTGGGAAGAGAGGGAGAGGAGACTCTGGGACAGGAAAGGAACAAAATCCTCAAAGTTAGAAAGAAAGAAAAGACCCTTCTTGTAACCCACAGCAGTTGCACATAATGTTAATCTGAATTAAAACCACCTAGGTCACATGTGTGAAACAATACTTCTTCCCTGACTTTGGTCCTTACTTTTTATTTCTTCAAAATACAAACCTTTTTTTTTAAATTGCCTCAACCATCATAGCAGTTGATCTGGGTAGAGATTAGAAAGCAATTGAACACAGCAATTTTGAATTTCTTTTGTTCTTTTCTAAGGAAGCAACAGAATGTTAACATTTATTACTATTTTTTAATCCTGAAATACTCTCTTCAGAAATGGTGAAAGAATTAAGATTTACATAATAATTTTATGACAGAGCCAGTACCAGAACTAATTTTTTCAAACAGGGGTGTTTTTCTGAACAAAACTCATCTAAGACAGTAGAACTATTCAAAATGAGACCTAGAATGACCTCAGAAATGATCACAAAATCACTCCTTCACTGTAAAAAAAGAGCTTCATTAAGAACTCTAGAAATACAAATAGTCATTCTGTTTTTAAAGGGCTTAATGGGAGGTAATTATATGACCTTCTATGGACCTCATTTCAGTGTTCTAAAATGTTTTTCTTGCTGAAAATGAGGGAAAGCATCAGTATGTTCATTCTTTCTGGCAAATATATGTGAGATAGTACCTGAAGCCAAACTTCATATTGGCAATCTGAAAAGTGCTTTTAGAAAGCTTAAGCACATATCTGTCCAAGAAAGCTTCAATGGCCGAAGACAGCTGGGTGCTTAATATGATAAAATCCTGAGTCAAACATATGGTCTTCTCCACATGAGAGTACTTTCCTGTAATAACTTCCCCAGTTTATTTCTTTTTCACATAGAAATCAAATTGTTTAAGCACCACTACACACATAAATAATATGTGTTGTTTATTTAACATATTTGTACAGAAATATGTTTGCCATTGTAAAAGGGATCTAAAAAAATGCACATCCTTTATTAGAGCTGAATGGCATGTAGCTGTGGAATGTCTGACTTGACTTTGTTCATAGATCATGGCAGGGCAATTTTTGAGGGATTTCTTATTTAAAAAATATGATGATGATTCAGGGAGACAGACACATTGCAGGTAGGTCAGACCACGTCAGAGGTGCTAGCAGCTTGGGCACACCCAACACTCATACAGATCTCAAGGATTAGAAAGCAATCCCAGGGGAGTGCACATAGTGAAAAACCTTCCAAGCTGGAAATCCTTAGAGAAGCAGGAGCAAAGACTCCCCTGTCCCCATCTACCTATGTTGAAAAAGAAAATGCTTCTCTGATGCAGGTACTTCAAATATTAAAAAGTTGTTCAAATAGCTTTTACATTGCTATATATTACATATCAGACCCTGTTTTACCACTGACTTCCATTATAAAGACTACCCTTTTTTTATAATGAGGACATCGGGCAGCCTAAAAATGAACTGAATTTAGCGAGATTAAACTAAAAAGAAAAGAAAAAAGAAAAAAAAATTTGGACATGTTTGCAGAAAAGATGAACGAAAACAGTTAGTACTGTTAAAGGAAATCTAAAGATCACAAAAGTCCTGAATTTGGGCTAGTTAAGTTCAATGTTACATAAGCTTGGGTAAGTTCAGCTTGGTTTTAAACATTAATTTTAGGCAGAAATGTTTAATAATAATAAAAAAAGAGGTCATAGAAATTGTGAAAGATTTCTAAACTGAAAATGTGAATTGGGGAAAAGTGAATTTTTTAGAGAGTCTAATGATAAGAAAGCCAAAACACTGCCTTGAGGACCATCTACATTTAGGGAGAGGTAAAGAAATGAACAATCAGAAAAAAGAAAGAAGACCAAAGGCAGAGGAAAGTTTATCTCAGAGATGTAGCAGCCATTCCAAATGCCAGAACAGGTCACTGGGTTGAATGATTAGCCATCATTGCTAACTTTGAAGAGAGTAATTCCAGTACTTATTCATAATAGAAAACATCCTAAATGCTAACAACCGAAGATTAAGTCCTGAAGTTATGGTACATAATACTAAACAATCATTAAAAATTATATTTTCAAATAATAAATGAGCTGAGACAGTTTTCATGCTATAGAAATATGTAAAAAGAGTATATCTATTCAGAGACAATTTTACAACTACACATATATACTTTTCTACATATATTCTTTTTCATATGTATATGTATATATCAGAGTGCATGTATTTATCAATATATGCTTACATGTTACATATCCATAATTTTGCAAGGGATACTTTTATTTTTTTTTACAATTGAAGAAACTTAAACAAATTTAAAACAGACCTTTTAGCTCAAAAACAGTATGGTCTGCAACAGAAGCAGAACTTAGCTATTATTTGTGTGCAATGACATATACAATCAGCCAACTGTAGGTGAAACAGCCACAGAATTTCTGAGCAAGAAGGGACCTTGGAATTCATTTACATTGAGGCCAGACAAGTGACAAATGTGTGAATTAGACAGACTGTTAATACCAGAGAGAGGGATGGGACCCATGGTGAAATGTCAAGTGCGAGTCGCTCTTAAGGGATTTAAAAAGGAAAGTCATGCATGTCACGCCTGCCAAAGGGAAGACAAGGAAGAATCAGCCAGCAGACACCATGGGGACCCCTGCTCTCTACCAATCCCCTCACTTTTACAAGAATATTTTATACTTACATACATTAAATGACTCTATGTATATTAAATGACTCTCTGGTCCTAATTTCCTAGCTCAGAGCTCTCTGTAGGACCACACCTTGATGCCCTCTGATTTTGTTGTCAATCCTTTTTAAGCAACCATTACATCTCCCAACACACTGAACTATCACGCCCATATCAGATCAGAGAATTGCATCCATTCCTTCCATTCTCTAGCACTTACTGTGTTAAAACCACTTGAGCAACTTGATAGGGATAAAACAGGTAACATGAATGATCTAATTTAATATTTCTTCCCTTGTTAAAAAATGCATAACCCTCATAGAGATTTCTTTTAAAAATTAAAAATAAAACTACCATGTGATCAAGCAATTATGCCACAGGGAATATAACTAAAGGAAATGAAATCAGTGCCTTGAAGAGATGCCGCACTTTCATGTTTATTGCAGCATTATTAACAATATCCAAGACATGGAAACAACCTAAGTGTCTGTCAACAAAAGAATGGATAAAGAAAATACGGTGTAAAGATGCAAAGGAATATCATTCAGCCATAAAAAGAAGGAAATCCTGCCATTTGCAACAATATGGATGAAACTTGAGGGCATTGTACTAAGTGAAATAAGCCAGGCAGAGGACAAATCTGCATAATCTCACTTTGATCTAGAATCTAAGAAAGCCAAACTCAGAAGCAGAGAGTAGAATGGTGATTACCAGGGAACTGGAAAATGGAGAAAATAGGGAAATGTTGGTCAAAGGGTATATATAAACTTCCAGTTATAATGAGTAAGTTCTGGGTATCTAATGTACAACATGGTGATTATAGTTAATAATACTGTATATTATATTTGAAATTTATTAATAGAGTATAATGGATACATTAATTAATTTGATTATGGTAATATTTCACTATGTGTGTATTAAACCATCAAATTGACAGCTTAAGCATATACAATTTTTATCTATCAATTATATCTCAATAAAGCTGAAAAATAAAGTATAAGTTTTTTTGTTGTGTCTTCCAAATATAATACAGTCATGTGCCATTTTACAGTGGACACTGAGAAATGCATCATTAGGTGATTTTGTCATTGTTCAAACATCATAGAGCACACTTACACAAACTTAGATGGTATAGCTTATTACACACATAGGCTGTATGGTATAGCCTACTGTTCTACAAGGCTGTAGAGCATGTTACTATACAAAACAACACAAGATTAAGGCAAACGCAAGAGAAAATGATGCACTCATGAGACATAGTAAATATAAGATGTATGAGGCTGCTGCCACTGTAACACGGCTTACTGTTTTTTACCAACCTCTTTTTAATAAGTAGAAAAAGTATATTCTAACATAACAATAAAAAATATAGTATGGTAAGTACATCAACCAGTAATATAGATCATTTATTATCGTGATCAGGTATTGTGTACTATGCATAATTATATGTGTATACATTTATACGACTGGAAGGAGCAGTAAGTTTGTTTACTCCAGCAACACTACAAACACGAGAGTAACACTTTATGTTATGACATTATGTGGCAAAGACATCACTAGGCAAAAGGATTTTTCAACTCCATCATAATCTCTTGGACCACCATTGTATATACGGTCCATCATTGGCTGACACATCATTATGTGATGCATCACTGTAAGCACAAATATTAGTGAATATTTTGGTAGCAGCTCTGACAACAGCACAAGCATCACAAATTATGACCTATAGATAACACCACAATATTGAATAGATTTACAACACCAGCTGTGGTTTAGTGGGAAAAGCATTGAACTTGAATTCGAATAGCTGTGGTTTAAGCCCTGACTCTGGCTGGCACTTATTTACTTTTTGTCTCACATTAGGCAAGTTACTTCACGTCCCAATTTTCTCATTTGCAAAATGGCGATGCAGTAACACCACCCTGTCACCCAGAGCTGATGAAGAACTAAACGCTTTTTCTTCACAAACTTTACCACTGTATCTACATATAGGTATAATTTTAAATTTTGCACAATTTCATTTAAGAAATAAAATTATAATTATGTTTGAAGTTGTCACAGTACTCTTTCTCATTCTGGTTAAAAAAGCTCATGAATGACTTCTAGTTACTTAAGCCAAACTTATATCTAAAGTTTGAGGAAGCCTGTACTGACAGTTATAAATTGAATGAAATGATAAGCAACTGCTTGCCTTTCTTATTCATTGGAATCACAAGGCATTAACATCATTTAGTGACAATTACAGGGTTACGCAACAGTGTTGAATCGAACATGGAAACAAATACAGACTAGGCACCTCCTCTTGAAATATACACATGCAATATGCAATATCTTAAACTGAAATAATCATTTAAACCAAAATATGAGCCAAGGCATAAGACACTTATAAAGTCATTTTCAAGCTCCTGAGCAAATTTTTGGTTGGAAGCTACCTGAAAAATCTGTATATTTCTATTTACTTAACATGTTATTTAATTTATAACTTTAAGTTGTTTATTTTTTTTGTACTTGGCATGTATCAAATATCTGTAAGTTTTTCTCAGTTCTAGGATGCATAATTCTAAGTGTGAGTCATACCCAGTGGTTTATTATTTGAAAATGTGCACTAGATTATTTTAATATTATATAGTACCTAGGGCCTCTCATTATTTAGGAAAGTAAAATTTAGTGATATCTTTGTATTTGAAGAGTTTTGATATCAACCTGGTTATTTCTTGTAGTTACTACATATCTGGGTTTAATTAGATAAAAGTAATTCATTCCATTTACATTTTGTCTTTGTTTTACTGTGCCTTTTAAATGTCTCCCCTCTTTATCTATTAATTATTGCTCTAGGCAGTTGTTAGATCCAAGTAGATTGAGTGAGACTTATCTTTTGATAAGTCTGGATTTGATGAGCCAAATTGTTATTTAAGAATCCGTAGATGTAGATAATGTTCACTTTGATATTGGTATTACTCAGGATGAAAACGTGTCTTTTTATAACCCATCCTCAGTTCCAGCTTTTCTCTATCAAAATCAATTTGTGTGCTATAACTTTAAGACAACTAAAAGTTTCAAACCTATATTTTGAGGATAAAACAATTACTGAAATGTTCTGAGGCTAGAAACTGAAGACACCTCAATATTTCCAAGTTATTCTTGCTTTGACTACTTATTATTCAGACATGATTTAGAGAGAAAGCAATTACTCTGCTGTCCTTTTTTAAGCCACTAAGCAACTTCTTAATCAAAAGAGATTACCTAAGGAAAAGATCACTCCATCTAAGGCTATGTTTTTTTTTAATAAGGGAACGATATATAAATTACATCCTCTGATTTTCAGTAATTGGCATTTCCCTTCATTTGTAAAATTAACCATTTTTAAGCTGGAAATTTTGATATACAGAAGACAAATAAGAAAGCTACAAATCACATGTTTAACCTTCAAACTAACTTTAAATTGGTTCCTACACTGCATTATGAAAGACATTTGCCTACTGCTAAACCTATTATTCGGAAGAGTTGTGAACCTTCTCCTTCTTTGATACTGCTGCTTCAATTATACATAAATATTTTACAAGTAATCTTGTGCCAAATAAGCTTCAATTGTTATTATTGAAAAGGATTTCTGTTCCAGTGAGTGGCTTCACCGCTGTCCAATTCATTTTAACTTTATATTTCCTGACTTCAGATGCCAAAAAGTGAGTCTCACATTTGAGTCTTCTTGATCTAAGAAATTCAACACATTTGCCATTGTAATCGTAAAAATATATAACTACTAGAATGTGGGTTTGTTCTTAATTTTGAGAAGTCGTTGTTAGTTACACACACTATGTTCCTGCCTAGTGTTGCCTTTCAGAAATCTGCATATGTGTTTATGAAAGTTGAAGTATAGTTTTAGTTTGTTCCCATCTCTACTCCTGAATAGTTTTGTGACTATCAGTTACTCAACATTTTTAAGTCTCACTTTTTTTATCAGTAAAATAGCAACCACAACAAAACAATTAGTGCCTAAGTAGTAGGATAGTTTTGAGGATTAAAATGAGATAATGCACATAAAACATTTTCACGGGGCTGATACATAATAAGATGCTGGATATATGTTCTGCCACTATCATTAACATATTAACAGTTTAAATTAATTTAAAGTCACATTGCAAAATAAAGAAAATGATACTAGGTTTTTTTCCAAGCAGGATTACGCCACTCCTATGTGTTCCCAAAAGATTCTACTCCAGTCCTATCCTAGCCCTTCTCTCTGTGTTGTGCACTGTCCTGAATTACTTATCTGTGCAAGTACTTACACATCTTTCGCACAGGATAATGAGTTTCATCTGGGCTGAGACTATCTGATTTACTCTGCATCCTCAGGCCAACTTTACAATAAAAAAATTATTTTGAGTTGATTGAATAAGTAAATCAATGCATTTATTACTAAATTATATTAATCCATTTCTCTTAAAGGCTATTTTCTTCTGATAGCACTTAATAAAGGGTCTAAGAAACACTAACCCTTAGTACTAGAGGTATGCAAAGTTTTTCTAGATATTAATGTTTCTTGGCTTAACAATCCTGCTTAAATTCCATTTAAATTTTGCTTAGTTTTGTCAGTGGCACTCTGGTAATCTTCCTTTTTAACTATGTTAATTGGCCTTCAAAACTGCCAGGATTCTCCTACAGCCCTTCAAGTAGGGCTCAAAACCCTAGCCACACAGAGCCACCTATCATTTGGCTCCAAGCCTTGAAAGAATCTCATTTAGCATCTATCCAATTCAAACTTTTCTATTTTAGCTACAAAAAAAAAAAAATGTGTTTTCATTCCAGTTTTCCATTTATCATTCTTCTATGAGCCACAGTATTCAAAAATTAAGGATCTGATATAAATCTTACCTGTACAATTCATCATTTCCTTTAGGCTGCTCAAAACTAATCTATTTTCCTCTAAAATATTCTCATACAATTTAAACAATTCTGTCTCTCACTGTTATGTAGATATATTATTCTATATTATTTTATTTTTTCATATGTAACCTAAATTAGCTGACCTTTATTTTTCCTACTAGAGTGTAAGCACCTGGAGAACAGAACCATATGTAATATTATAAATGATAGATATTTTAGTGAAAATTGAATGTAAATAAGTTGTTACAAATAAGTGATGATGGAGGGACCAGGATGGATTTCAAATGACTGTTTTAATCTTACTTGATTATATACTGTACAAACCAATGACAAAGATAAAGGGCCAACTTTTTTTAATATATGAATATGGTCACATTTAACCTATGTGTTTTTGAAAAATCTCAAAATCAGTTCATTACCAGCAATCAGAATAAAACAAAGTTTCTTTGATGCCACATGCTTCATATCATATCAGACTTATTGTGGCTGTGGTTATAATGTATTTTCTATATAATAAGCAAATTGAAACTGAAGAAATAATTTCTTTCTTAAATACTTTAAACTGCTAATACACTAAATAAAAAGTTGTTCATTAATCAGACATTTATTGTATACTTACTACAAATTAGACACTTTGTTAAGTACCAAAAATAAAAATATTTTTATTTATATAGCATTAGGAACTCATAATTTAGGTACTTAGATAATGTATGAACATATAGTATTAGGATTGGTTTGATTTATGTGGAAATATATGCGGAAAGTATAAGTGAATGTACCTATGAGAAATACTGTATCTCTAAAGTCATCCAATATTTGTCTGAAAATGCATGTTGAGTGAAATTAATTTTGAATTGTTTCCTTTTACTAAATTTATTTTTTCCTTAAGTATTACTGCTTTCCCAACACTTCTAATATTACTGAGGTGAAGAAATTTTTAATTTCTGAATCTTATTAGAGTGGAGTTATCTTTGATGTCTCTTGCTGCTAGACTGCTGATTTTAAATGATACCTGAACCATATAGCCACTATCACTGAAATGTTTTATAGGCCACACAAAACCTTCTATCAAAGCTGGAGATGGGACACTTTTCAGAAGAGTGTGTATTTCCTTTGTACCTCAATCCCTCAATGTAACCAAACATGGTAAAGACTTTGTATTATATGTTCCTTAAGTAGAATATGATTTTAATGGTATAAATTCAGATTAAGAATAATAAAAGAATCATAGTCATTTTATGAACTTTTGAAAATCATATCATTTTCAGAACAGTTGACCTATAATAAGTACTTGTCCCTCCTCTCTTCATCTTTTACTCCAGCTAAAAATTCTTCTTGAATGTCAATTTAAAAAGTAAATACTAGTTGGAATCTGACCTTATAAATCTTCAGTAAATGACTCTCTTGAAAAAATCTAATAGAGTTTGTTTTGCCAAGAAGAAAAAAAAATTTTTGAACTCTAATTCTGAATTCTCCCAGGAGAAATGGCAGAAGAAATTGAGACTATCCAAAAGCAATTGGAAAAGTTTTCCAGGAGTTAAAGGCGAGAGAGATCTTTGATTTCTACTGTCTTACTAGAATTTCACACTCTGAAAACAAATTTATACATCAAGAGAGATAAAAAAAAAACAAAACTCAGGCTTCCAGTCAAGATGGCACAGTAGATAAACACTGGGTTGGCCTCCTCTCATGATCACATCATAATTACAACTGCAGAAAAACCATCATTGAGAATCTCCTGAAGCCTAGCTGAACAGAAGTCTTATAAATAAAGATATACAGAAGAAGCCACGTCGAGACTGGTAGGAGGGGTAGAGACAAGGAACGGGCTGGTCCCACACTTACGTGTGGCAGTTAAAAATCAGGAGGGATATCTCGGCTGCAGAGGTCCCCCCTGGGGAGCAAGTGTCTCAGCCTGACAACAGGTTCCTCAGCTTATGATTCCAGTGCTAGAAAGAGAAGTTCCCATAACTTTTAGCTGTAAAATCACTGAAGATTATGACTGAGATGGACAGCTTCTGGAGTCCCAGACATTCCTCTAAAATGGCCCACACACAAACTTACTCACTTATGGACTCACTCTCTCTAAGCTCCAGCACTGGGCCAGGAGATCAAAAGGCACCAGGGACATACAGGGAGGAACTGAAATGTCTGACTTCAGGATAAGCAATACAGGGGAAGCTTTTTCCCAGAGAGAAGTGCTGGCAAAAGCCAATGTTCTTTTGTTTAGCCCTTCCCCACTCAAGTCTGCACTTGCTGACAAGGTCCATGTTCAAGTCTCTATCAACTTGCCTAATACCATTCACCTCGCCCTGATGATTTACTTGACCCTGCTCCATTCAACTTGTGGGCCCACCCAAGCCATTTGCAGTGGCTTTTCCATACAAATGGCTTACCTTGGCCCATGCTTCACAATTCCTAAAATCTCTCAAAGGTTCAAAAACTCTAAATAAACAGCATCTGGCTTCAGTGTGGCTGGCCCTATGACTTGCTAAGCAACCACAAATCCATTATTAGCCACAGCCAGCCTCAGTTCACAATTTAGCCTCTCATAGGCATCTTCAAGCACAGCACAAGTGGCAACCATCTGCAGATCACTTTGTAGCTCATATCAAGCGGCCCTGGGCAGAACACAGGCAGCAACTCACCTTGGCTTGCAATAGAACCCCTCCAAAGAGGACCCAGAACCTACTCACCCAGTGGCCAGCTTCAGACTATATCAGAGCACCAATAAACCACCTATACAAATGGCACACCCAAAGAGCAGACTAAATAATCACAAGGGCCCTGCTAAAGTGAATCCTGCTCTGTAGGATCAAAGTCTACACAACGATTCCTCCATTGTAGCTAGAGCCAGTCCTCACAACCATTCAGCCTGAGGCTCTATACCTCCCACTGATATGCAAACAGCAACCAAAGCTCAACTACAACAGGAGGCATATACAACCAACACAAGGGAAACTCCTGGAGCACCTGGCTAAGGTGACAAGGGAGATTGAGCCCCTGGGCTCCACAAGACACCAGCTACATAAAGCCACGCTAGCAAGACTGGGAGACATAGCAGCTCTACCTAATACATAGAAACAAACACAGGGAGGTAGCCAGAATTGGGAGGAAAAAAAAATACATGCCCAAATAACTGGACAGAATAAAACTCCAGAAAATAAACAAAATGGAAACAAGCAATCTACCAGATACAGAATTCAAAACACTGGTTATAAGGATGTTCAATGATCTCAGGGAGAATTTTAACAAAGAGAGAAAACATAAAAGTAGAGATAGAACACATAAAAAAGAACCAGTCAGAAATGAAGACTACAAAACTGGAACAAAGAATACATTAGAGGGAATCAACAATAGATTAGATGAAGCAAAGATCAAATCAGTAATTTGGACACTAAGGTAGCAGAAAACACCCAGAACAACAAAAGGAAAAAATAAAAAAAAAAAATTAGAATATTTTAAGTGACCTCTGGGATATTAGCAAACATACCAACATTTACATCATAGAGGTACCAGAAGAGAGAAAAAAAAAGAATTAAAAACCTATTTCAAGAAATAATGACTGAAAACTTCCCTAACCTGAAGAAGGAAATAAACATACAAGCCCAGGAAGCAGAGAACCTCAAACAAGACGAATCAAAGAGGCCCACAGCATGACACATTATAATTAAAATGCCAAAGGTTAAAGACAGAGAGAGACATCAAGAGAAAAGCAGTTAGTTATCTACAAGTAAGCTCTCATAAGAGTGTGAGCTCATTTCTCAACAGAAACTTTGTAGGCCAGAAGGGATTGCCAGGGAATATTCAAAGTTATGAAAAGCAAGAACCTATAACCAAGATTACACTACCCAGCAAAGCTATCATTTAGAATCAAAGGACAAATAAAGAGCTTCCCTGACAAGAAAAAGCTAAAGGAGTAAAGCAACACCGGACCAGTATTATAAGAAATGTTAGAGAGACTGCTTTAAGAGGAAGGAAAAAAAGATTAAAAAATGATAATAAAATGGGAATGTTATATATTTATCAACAATTACTTAAATGTGAATAGACTAAATGCTCCAATCAAAAGACATAGAGTGGCCAAATGGATGAGAAAACAAAATCCTTACATATGCTGCCTAAAAGAGACTCATTTCAGATTAAAAGATACACACAGACTGAAAGTAAAGGGAAGAAAAAAGATGTTTCATGAAAATGAAAACAAGAAAAGAAACAAACAAACATAAAAAGGTGGGTATAGCACTTTAATAGACTTTAAAAAAAAGTTTATAAGTAGAGAAAAAGAAGGAACCAGTAATTCTACTCCTGGGCATTTATTCAAAGAAACCCAAAACACTACATTGAAGGGAGAGATTCATCCATATGTTCTTTGCAGCAGTATTTACAATAGCCTAGGTACAGAGGCAGCCTGGGTATCCATCAGTGGATAAATGGATAAAAAAAGAGGCAGTACATATATACAATGGAATATTATTCATCCATAAAAAAAATAAAATCTTGCCATCTGCTACAACATGGATGAACCTAGAGGGTATTGTACTGAGTGAGATAAATCATTCAGAGAAAGAAAAATACCAGTGATTTCACTTACATGTGGAATCTAAATAACAAAACAAACAAACAAAACAAAAAGAAACTCATAGATACAGAGAACATTTTGACCATTGCCAGATGGGAGAGGTGTTGAGGGGATAAATGAAAAAGGGGACGGAATTAAGAAGTACAAATCAGTAGTTACAAAATAGTCATGGGATATAAAGTATAGCATAAGGAACATAGTCAATAATATTGTAATGTGGTGTCAGGTGGACACTGGATTTACTGGAGAGATCACTTAATAAGTTATATAAATCTCTAATCACTATGTTTTATACCTGAAACTAATATAATAGTGTATGTCCCCTGTAATTGAAAAAAATACAAAATTATTTCTAAATAAGAAAAGAAAAAAGCAAAACTACAATGAAAGGCCGATTAATTCTCTGTCTCTGAACTTTCACACATTGACTCCAAACAAGGTTAACTGACTGTTATGTTAATATTCCCACTTTAATCTATGCTTTTTCTAATGATGATAGTTGACCTGGCCATACCAACATATATAGAGGGGGAGACATTCATCCACTTACTATAAAAAATGAAAATAAGAAAACGAATGAGGCCCAATGGTATATAATCATTCCAATAAAATAAAAAATTCCCTGCAAAGTTCTATCAGCTAATGGGCCAACTTAACAATTGAGAAAATTCCCTGTGGCTGTAGATGGGTTGCCCTTCTCAATTTCCCAGAATTGAGAGGAAAGAAATAAAGTTATAGGTTATTAGTATAGATAGTACTTAATTGAAAATCCTGCCACTTTTATGATTAAGAAAAACAGGATAACATATTTAAAGGAAATCAGAACCAGAAGATGAGAGATTGCATGAATATATGTATACCAAAAGGGTTTGAAATCATTTGATCCAAAGTCTTAAGAACTATTTTATGACAGAGAAATGCCTCCCTAGCTAGCAAGCACTGTAGAAATTATCTAGTCAAACTCTTTGTTTTATGGTTGAGGGTATAGAACAATGCCACACAAAGCAACATAGAATACAAAGTGGCTTGTTAAAATTCCACCACCAAAACTACTACTAAAATATATATAGCCAGATAAAAATATACTATAATTCATATACGCTAAAATATGCTCAGAATTTATTTATAATGTATGACATTAAAAGATGACTTTTAAGTCAGTAAGTGCTAATAATTCCAGCTGTCCCTTTAGGTTTCTACTAGAACACTAATTTCTCTGTACCCTCAAAGTCTCCAAGCAAAAGCACAGAAACCTAACAGTTACTTGTATAGTTAGGGGGTAAAAATATGGAGAAGTATAACCAAGGGATTTTTTCTCTTAAGCTGTGTAAAAACAAAAAATTGTGTATCTAACAAATTAAGGTATCTATGTAATCATGTGGGAGTACTTTACCCAAAAAAGAGATTATTTGAATGCCACTCTCCAAAAATAAGTTCTGCATGTGTAGAAACTTATCTCAGTGCCTAGAATAGGGCCTGGCACATAGTAGATGCTCAAACATGCATTTAATAAATTAATGTTCTTAGAAACCTTCTGAATTCTAATAATTGAAAACTGGTTATGTAAATCTTGGCATATCTATGTAATTGAATTTAGGAAGATATAAAATATGTTTTAGAGGTATATTCTTTGATATGGTAAAAGAATTTTAAAAGAATTAAAAGAATTTTAAAATCTCTTTCTTAAAGATTAAAAAAGAGAGAGAGCGCAGGAATAGAGTGGGAGGTGCAAGAATAAATGATCCTATATTATTCTGTATGCCAAAAAAAAAGTAGGAGCAAGTCTTCAAAAGAAAATTATATTCATTCTGAATAATTCATAGACTACACAAAAGAGAGGGCAAGATAAATATTTTAACCATGATTTATCCATTATAACCATTTGCAAAAAAAAAAAAAATATTGAAAAATACTTCTAGTATGCTAATAATGATGAGAGACTGATGAGACTGATTTAGAACTGTTTTGAACCATTTCCCTTCAAGTATCACAACAGGTGATAAAGACAAGATATGAACTTGAAATGATGAACCAAAGTTAAATGTTCTAAAATCAGTCTTCCAAAATATTTACATGTACAGAGGAATTTTATTTGACAAAATTATAATGTCCCACATTAAATCTCATCTTTTAGATAAACTTTCAATAAAACGTTTCCAACATTTTATCTATGCAGTTTAATTTTGTTCATTTTCTTCACAATTGAACTCATAATCAGTACAACAAATGTGTGATTAAGGCTAAATATTTGCTGCTTCAATTCATCTTAATGGATTACACCTTGTTGCAACAGCATGGTCATTTCCCCTTTGCTATGTAGAGCCTATCCACTAATAAATAATGATAGGCATGTGGTCAAAACTGAACTGATGGCTGGAAGAGAATATAGTCATGTAGCAACTAGAAATATTTATTAAATGTCAAAAAATCATATTGTAAAGTACAGACAGGCAAATAGTTTGAAAGTTAAACTTAAAAAGAATAGGGCTGCAAGAATCCCACTTTATTTTCACACTAGAGTTAGATTAGGCAGACACTGGTAGAAGACAAATCAGAAACAAAATAACTAACCAAATTGCATTAAGGACCAAGACAACATTAAAACTTACACACCCTATCTTCCTGATTAGTGTTCACTCAAAGAGACTGTGTCTTTAGACCACAAGGCATCATTTTATATTTTATAAAAACCATGTGTGGTCAAGTCTTCCTTGGTTGAATCTGTTCTATGTGGATGAATATCAACCAGTAAACCTTAATATTTCATTAAACAATCTTTTAATTTATCATATTTTCAGCTAATACTTTCATTAAGAAGAGAAGAATAAAAGTGGACTTGGAAGTCTCTAATTCATTTTAATCTCAAATCTTTCAGATAAAGCATTAAGAACAAAAAACACTGGATAAAATTTTTTCTATTAGTACTCAAAGGCTATATCATATTCTTCTTTAAATCAAAATAAATTAAAATAAAAAATTTTCACTGCATCCTACTTGTATAGTTGTTCAAAACACCAGCAACACAGCTCCTGAGTGATGAAGACAAACCCCTAGGTGGTTGGATTTCACCAAGTATTATTGTTCAATGTCTGGTCACTCACCATACACCACAGCTTTTCAGCCCCTCTTTAATTTAAGCTCTGTTTACCTATCCAGGAAATAGCTTGGAAAAAAAGGATGGAGAGTAAAAGAGTATTTGGGGTTTCTATTTCTGGCAAGATGGTGTATTAGATATCCCCACTATGAAATACCAAAAATGTTAGATTTAAAAAATTAAGTCTTTTTAAATATATAGATTAAATAAAGAAAAATAAAATGAATTGGGTAAACTAGGTTCTGATATTTCCAAGGTAATTAACACACTTAATTTAATAAATATATAGAAAATCCTGCTCCTACCAATAAAACAATAAACATTTTTCTCAAGCATACATAGGGATTTATATAATTTACAATGAAAAGGCATAGAGTAAGTTTTAAGAGTTTCATATAGAACATGTACTTACTTTGACCAAAATGAAATTAAGATAAGATAAATTAACAAGAAAATAAGTACAAAATCCCACATATTAAAAATTTTAAACACAGTTGTAGGTAACTAATTGCTCAAGAATAAATTGGGTGAAATGTCCAAATTTTTTTTTAATGTAATATACCAAAACTGATGCAAGAACAAAAAGAGACCCTGAATAATTAAGGAAGTGAAATCAGTGGTTAAAAATCTTCGCATTAAAAAACACCATGCCTAATGGAAATGTTTCTAAAGTTGAAGGAAAACAATGATAATATTATACAAATGTCACTAGAAACTAAAAAATAGGGAACACTCACCAAATCAGAGATATCAAAACCAGACAAAAGTATTTCAAAAATAAAATTACAAACAAACCAGCTCATGAATATAAACACAACCCACCCCCCAAAAATACACACACACGTACAATCATGACCAAACTGGGCTTATTCCGAGTATGAAGATTGATTTATCAATATAAAGTTTATTGATGCATTCCATCATATTAACACATCTAATAAGAAAAATCATATGATCACCTTAGTAGATTAGAAAAAGCAGATGGGAAAGCTGATATTCAAAATTTTTTTTAAATCCTCAGAAATGGAGAAGAGATTGCCTTGAACTTCATAAATGAATGAATGTATATTCAGTGGAATATACTATATCTGCAGAAATGACAAATGAATTCGAACTGCATTTATCAACATAAATGAATCTCACAATTTGTTAAACAAAAGCCATAAGTTGCCATAGATGACATTCCATTAAAGTAGAAAAATATGCAAAACTAGATATAATGTTTAAAAGTACAAACATATGCAGTAAAATCATTCCTAAAGAGAACAATTTGCACAAAATTTAAGATTGTGATTACACTTGGAAAGAAGGAGCAACATTAATGTGCAGTAAATTCCAATGGTCATTATAATCTTCTAATTTTTAAATGGGGCAGGAATTATCATGTTATGTCTTATATTTAGAAACTTTAGATAATTTATATTCATTTTTTAAAAACCTAAAATCCTAGTCCTGTGACAAGATCTATTCAAGATGGCAAATTAAGCACAAATATTCTTGCAAATTTCAATACGGCAGAAAAAAAAAGATACTAAGAAAATAATTCAACAGTAACTGTAGTAATCAAGATGAAAGAATGCCATAAATAAACCATAATTACAGAAGGATTTCTAGAAAAGAGAATAAAGATGGATGAAATTAACAGGAACCACAGTGAGAAAATCAACAAAAATGACCTGAGCAAAGGCCCCTACCAAGGTGATAAACTTCCTTCCCAAAGGAGCTCCAGAGAAACTTCAAGCTCAGAGTCAGCAAATTCAAAGAACAGGACAATCATCAGGACAATTAATTAATATAGACCATCAGTCAAACTGCAGCTACTCAAAAAAAAAAAAAAAAAAAAAAAAAAAAGCTTGAAGCACTGGCATTTGCTTCCCATGATAAATCCTTAAGAATAACCTTCCAAACAAAAATCTTCCTTGAGAGGTCTCTTAGCCTAGGTATCCAGGCCACAATGATAAGCAAACCAAATTTCACAAAGGGTAAGAAGATAACTAAGTAGTAACTGAGGCCCAGAAGCGAAACACAACAAACTGCTCTACTTCAAGGGGAGACTTCCAGCTTTGCTGCTCATGAACTCCTGCAAAAAAAGCTTTTATGAGCACTCACTACCATTCTCAATAAAATGTAATACAAATGCAAGACCAAAAGCATTTAATGAAACAATGTGTGTATTTATATTAATAAAAGACATCCAAAATTTAAAATTTTGTAGATTGAATAGCATAGCATTTAAAGTTAACGTTCTTAGATATATAAGAAGATACTTCAAAAGTTATAACCACAGTGGGACACATTAATACACTTCTTTGCAAAAATAATAAAGTACCCAAAATAAAATTTTAGTCATTTTAATGATAATCAATTAATGTGCTTACATTAAGAAGATACATAAATTTTATTTATGACAGAATTTACATATTTAATTCTCTTGCAATAATTATAAAATTGACCATGCATATGGCTAATTAAAAACTTCAGTACATTCATATGAGTGATATTTAAATAAACTAGTCAGATTCTCAGACTAACAACAGAAAGCTAGCCAGAAAATTTCTAAAGGCTACCGTAACCAGATAACAAAACAAAAGGAGAAAAGTATGAAAAAGGTAGTCTAAAAACCTATATTTTGTGAATATTTATCTAAAATTCCTCAAATTATATGTAGCCTTGAATTATCCAAAGTGCAAAATTATATATATACATGTTAAAAATTGATGCAAAAATAAATTAACAAAGTTTAACATGCTTTCCTGATGCTAATCATATTCAGCTAGGCATGGAAAACAGCTTTTCTAACTTGAAAATAATATGTCCCAGATATTGCAACAAAATAATAGAAACATTCCCCTTAAGGTAATAAAAAGAAAAGAATATCTACTATTACCATTACTATTCTCTGCTGGTCTAGATATCTTAGCCAATAAAATAAGCCAAGAAAAAAATGAAGAATATAGACATATAGAAATATGAGGAAAAAGTCATATTTGTTGATGATAGTATTGCTTATCTAAATGCCCAAGAAAATCAACAGGAAACTGTAAATAAAAAAAAAATTCAATTAAGTGGCCAACTAAAATACATTTAAAAAGAAGCTTTTCTACATATTATTATAATCAAATAAAAAATATTAATACATTTAATAGGGAACCAGGCATGCAATCCCACAGTAGATTCAAAAACTCTACTGAATGAAGGAAAAAATACCCACCTAAAGCATATTTTAATTTAAGAATACTCAGGATTAAAAAAAAAAATCTTAAAAAATTCCAGAGAGACTAAAAGGGGCCATCTACAAAAGATTTGGGATGAGAATGGCATCAGACTTTAACAGCAATATTTGAAGCTATCAGAATTTAGAGCAATGCCTTTAAAATTCTGAGAAAAATAATTTCCAAATTGATTGCTATCCTCAATTCAATATCAACCAAGTATGAGGCAAGAACAAAGATATAGTCAGTCACGCAAAGTCCCAGGAAAAAAATATACCTCCCACCCACTTTTTAAAGGAAACTGAGAGTGCTTCAAAATAAAGGAATAGCCAGAAAAAAATTTTTCAGTAACAGAAGTAAAAGGAATTCCCAGAATGATGATGAAGGAAGGTCCAAGGCTAACAGCTGCACTGTAGACTTAGAAAAAAATAGAACAGGAAGATGGACAGCTCCAAAAGTAATGTCTTCAAAAAGGGAGAAATAAAATTGGTATTAACTATCCGATGTGGTTGACTCTATTGAAAGCAGTTTTACATATTTGGATGTGAGTGTAGGAGATTCACATAGAAAATAGGCAGAAAAAAATAAGACAGTTATTAACTCCAGTAAGGATGAAAAGGTTGTATAAAATGGAAACAAAATTGTAGTACATAATACAACTTGTATGAAAAATATTACCATAGTTATAATTACCTGCCTCAATAATGAGTTAACTTTAAATGTGATATAACTATAATGGGGTGAGAAAAAGTGGGATGGAGTCAAAACATGAAATTCTCATCACCCAGGGTCACACTATATACTATAAACAATGTCTAAAAAATGAAGAAAAAATAAAAACTCTTACCAGCAAAGCACTATATTTAGCAACGGATATACATGGCCAAAAAAAACTACTAAAAAGGTTGAAATTGTTTATTGGTGTGGGAATTGGAGTGGAGTAGTGTTAGCCGTTGGTAGGCTGGTGTTTAAAATTTGCTCTCTGAAAAAAGGAAAAACAAAACAAAACAAAACAAAAACCCCTGATTTGTAGCATATGCCAATTTGCGTGGTGGAAATAGTTCCACTGTGGCCGATTTAAAGCTACCGATGTGTCATTTCTGAAGACGGAGCTGGGAAGAGATCCACACAAACTGGCTCCAGCACATGGATGTTCTAGACCCAAGGATAGCTATTTTTTTATCATTTGATGTTAAAATTCTGTACATGTGTTACTTTAAAAATAACAAACAAATATACCGATTGGTTGGGTTGATAGCTTAAAATTATAAAGGAACATAATAAAAATGCTCCCATAATTATAAATAATAAGAATTATAGAATTCCTGGGAATTTTAAGTATATCCATTGCTATGTATTTCCGTTTCTAAATTTCATGCATTACTGGTAAGAGATTTTATTTTTTCTTCATTTTTAAAACACTGTTTATGGTATTTACTTGTGACCCTGGGAATAGATATAAGTAGAAATGTTAACGATCCACATCAAGAAAATTATAAATATTAACAAAAGATATTTAAAGGCCAAAAAACACTGTTTTTACATGGAAGACTCAATGTAATTAAAATGACAAAGCTTCATAAATTAATTTTTAATTAATAAAAAGCTCTATCTAATCTAAATTGGTTTTAAATACAATTTTATAAGCAGATTCAAAATTTAAAAGAAAAAGAATTAAAGTCATATTTATTTAAAGATCATATTATTGACATAGGGTACAGAAATATACAAATATACTAATAAATATAATCAACAATTCAGTGGGGAGAAAATGGATGATTCAAAAATTACATGAGGGCTAGTGGATATTTTTATAAGAAAAATAATAAGTTGAATTATTAATTTATATTTCAATCTTATATAATATTAGAAAATAAATTTTATATAAAAATGTAGACTTTTTAAAACTTTAAAAGCATTTAAATACAGATTTTTCTTTACACTGATATAAAAATTAATAATTTCTGTGGACTAAAATATGGACATAAGCAAAAATTAAAAGGAAAGTTAACACTGAAAATAAGAATTTGCTATCGACATTATGCATCAATAATTATATAGAAAGAGTTCCTATAAATGAATTAGAAAACCACAAATAATTAAATAGAAATTAGGTCAAATATAAGATCAAACAATTTATAGAAGCTATGTAAATAGCCAATAACATATAAAAAGGGTGCTCAATTTAACTAATAATTAGGAAAATGTCCATAAAAACAATGATTAAGACAAATATTTAACTACCAAATTGACAAAAATTTAAAAAGATGTAGAAAACCTCCCCCCCTCCCCCCACCCCCGCCACTGATAGTAATATAAATTAGTACAATCGTTTGGAGAAGAATTTAGCAATATCTGTCTAAAATAAATGCTCATGCCTTTTGTCATAATTTCCAGGATATGAGTGTGAGTCAGTTTGACTACACAGAGTCCAATCTACCAGATCATTCTCGTGTAGATGTGCCTCGGACATTTCATTTTCCAAATTAAACAAGTCCTAGACAGGTCTAATGTGATATTGTGATATGATAAAGTGATATTACAAAAGTCAGACCTCAAAAATATTTATTACATTATTAATTAATTACTAATTTCATGTTTAGTTTATATGAAATATTTTAACAATTATGTGATTATGTACATGCAGCACTGACAGAAAAAAAGTGTTAACCTCTATCAGTTATTGACTGCTTCCTCCACACAAGAAACTATACTAAGCGCTTTATATACATTTCGTTTCATAGTTTTAATATGTTTGTAAAGTATTATAATCCCCAGTTTGGAGATGAGGTTTAGAGAGACTCAGTAAATTGTCCAAAGACACAGCAGGTTAGTGGGTAGGTCAAGCACAGATGTGACTGTCTCCAAAGAATCCTATTCTATTATGATTGTAAAATATAAGCAATAAATCAACTGCAAAGGTAAATAATAATGCAGTCAAGGTTATATTACAAATTTTTATTGTGCAGAATTAACTATAGTATTCATTGTTAAAATCATACTATTGAAACATTAAAAAATAATCATTCATTGAATTAATACATGCAGCACTGTACAGACAGTGTAAGAAAGCTTTGAATGTGCTCTTTTCTCTTCTCTTGAGAACCCTTCAAAGTTTACCTATCCAAAAACATAACTACTGATGCAGATTATAGACAATTAATCCCTAAACAAGGCATTCATTCACTTTCTTCATTCTTCTTCCTTAAAGTTTTCTAGTATAGATTACAATTCCTTAATACATAATTCCTTGGTTTGCCGATATATCTAAAATAAAAATAGCACGAGCAATAGCTAATATGCAAACCTGAAGAGTCATTCTGGCACTGGAGGGCTCTAATTCTCTTCAGAGATTGCTGGTCCACAGTGAATATGAGTATCTACAGATGGGTGGTCCCTCTGCTTATTCTGATATGTACAAGACAATGAGTTCAGTAGTGCCAATAAGGGTTCCTAGCTGTCCGACACAGTTGCCGACGTATTTGTTCGTTTTTATTAGTCCATTGTAGATGTTGGCTCTCCTCCCAGATTTTCCGCTTTGTTTTTCTAGCTAGTGTTTGTTTGGACCATCTGCTTCACTAGATCAGCATTCTCCTCTCCAGATTCTTCATCTTTGTCACTACAAGTTGGAGTATTTTCTTTTCAAAGTATTGGCCACCTGCACCTTATTCATTTTTATATTTAATTCTCCAATTTTCTTCAGTAGACTTTTCATTTTTTGGAGAAGTTTATCTTATTTAATTTGATAGTCTAGAGTGGAATTTATATTCAAGGTAAGGGTTGAGCTTGTTCAATGCATTTTTTAACCCAATATCACATTTAAAATAAATTCCTTTGTTTTGCTTTATATCATGGCGCTGAAGTCACTCCTATTAATATATTTACCCAGTTGAATAACTTATTTATTTTCTGTCTTAAACTACATACCTAATAGAAATATCAATCTCGATTTTAGCAACAAATTCAATGAAGCTGAAAGAGTATGGAAAGCATCGCAAGTTCATTTTACAAATTAATAAAAGCTAGAGTAGTGGAAAGCCTAAAAGACAACATTCATAATATCTAAACAAAAAAGATGCTGTTAGAGCAGCAGATCAGTCTGTGGTTAAAGCAGGCTAACCACTGATGGTCCAGCTTCAATGGCCAAACCAAACCAGGAAATGAGTGTGTCCCAGCAGCAAGCAGGCAAGATGAGGGATGTGAGGTGTGAGCAGCATGGTTTTAAGAGATTGTCATTGCACAAAAAGCAGAGGTCCTCAGAGTTCCTTGATTTGTATGTATGCCTGTGGTCTCTGCTCTCTGGGTAGAGAAGGTAGACCGAAGGAGTACACAAAAGCATTAAAATATCATACATAGGGCTCCAAGGGAGGGAAAGCCAGGCTGTTCAATCAGAACTGTAGATAGTAAGGTGATGGTCATAAAATCAAGGTCATACTACTAGTTCTGGAACTTGAGAACCAAGTGAGGAAAGCTGGCTCGTTACTGCACCTTCAATTATTACTCAGATTCTAACATTTCTCTTATTGTAGGGGTCTAATGGTTTTCAAGTCTGAGGAATTGAGTTTTCAGTTGGGCCTAAGCAGTCCAAACTAAGAGAAGATAAATGATGTAGATCAGCAAAATAAACATGTCTTTATAATTAGAGGCCTATACAAACCTAATGTTGAAAATTTAAGCCAAAGGTAGCATATGTCAACATTTGAACATATATTCAAATACAGGACTTGTTCTCCCATGCCCATGGCAGAGATCAAAAATCATCACAACGGGCTTTCCCATTGAGTGCAGAAAAATTCTCATTGTCTGCTTTAGCCTATACTTGATGCCACAAATCGCTAATTAATTAGAATTGGCATTCCTCTGGAAGTAAAATCAGTTTCCTACCCTTGATTCGCCCTTTCTTTTTTAATTCTTTGCTGTTAGGTTTCTATGGAAATTTTTAAAGAAATGTCAGTATCTCCTATAGGTCCATGTTGTTTTTTTTGGTTTGGTTTGGTTTTGTTTCTTTACCAATTTATATGGGGAGAAGGTAGCATGAAAACATCAGAGGCACTATTGGAAATTCCGCTGACTGATGAATGCTTTTGCAGGCCAAAAGGTATTTTTCAGATCTTATCTGGAAGACAGTTCTACAGATAAATTTCTTTAAATATTCTCATAGTGTCCTGAGTTAAACTTTTGTTTAAAGGGAACACAGAGACAAACACAAGGAGCTTTCACTTACATTTACTCAAATATCCCAAAGGACTATGGCTGGAGTTTAGCTATTGAGTAAAAGAGTCTCCTGAGTCTATAAGCTCAAACACAATCCTTTTCAGGGTAAATGAAGCTGGGCACAATTAGGCAGAAAACGATATCTTTAAAGGAAAAAGAAAGTCTATGCAGGCTGCAGTCCAACTTCAATAAAAAATAAAAGAGAAAACGAAAAGCTGTACCCTTGGATAAAGTGACCTTCAGTAGGTGTAAGGAAGAAGCATTACTTTTAAGCATCATATTCCTTGGATTCTCTCTCTCTGTCTGTGTCTCTCTCTGTCTCTGTCTCTGTGTCCCTGTCTCTCTGTCTCTCTTAAGGATAACACTCTTTAATAAGTAGGAGGTGAAATTAATACACATTTTTATAACTCTACCAGTTAATTGAAATGATTGGATAACCCGTTCAATTGCAATTATATTTATTCTAAATTCAGCTGGATCATTCTTTTAATTGTTAAAAAAAATGTTCTATCATTCCATTGGTTAAAGACTTAAGACAAATGCTTCAAAAAACCACTTCAGTAGAATGAAATATAATTTCCACAGGGTATTAATTTTTTAATTTAAAATATTTTCTTTTACTTATGTAAATACTAAAATGTAGTTAGACCCAATGTTGCCAGAGTTAGTCACAAACATTCCAGCAGATGATTGAGCAATGGCTCTTCATCCAAATTATCTATCTTGATATGTCTTTATTTTCTTTTTTTCTATGACTATGGCATTGCCCTTAAGACTTATCATCTTGATAATTGAAGAAGTCCCAGAAACCAATTACTAAGACCTTGTAGAATGTAATAGAATAATTCAGATGGTGCCCAGAGATTCAACATATTTATACCAAAAAGAGAAAGGTAAAAAAAAAGAAAAGAAAAGAAACTTGAAAATCTCTAAAGTTCTTCTAAGTTTAATAGCTGTCTAACTAGATAGAATGTGATGTGAGATTTTAGGGCAAAAGGCAGCAAAGACAGCTGTATATTAGTTTTTAAAGAATTGTACCTTCAGCCTGCTAATAGCTGTCATTCCCATAACCTTTGAAGAAAAACAAGTTTACCTGTACCTCAGTGACATAGCATTTTTCCCATTTGCAAGCCTCATTCAGCACTTCAGGTTGCTTCTTGAAAAATTGCCTACTGGTTGACTGCTCTAGACAGATAAGAATTCTAGACTGCTTTTGACAAAAATGATTACAGATCACTTTCTAACATATTCCTAATATTATAAATACATCCTCAAAATGTTGTTTGTGCTTTCAGTTGTGTGTTAATAATAGGAAGCAAAAGAATCATTTCTATATATGGTAGAAAGTTATATAGAAATTATTAGGTATTCAAGTATTTCAAAAATACCTGGTAAAGAGTTGAAACTCCTGCATTCTGGAGTTCCCAATACTTACTCTTCAGAAAATTATAAGAGATTTCTGCCAGAGATGAACTCTTTGTGTCTGCTTGTTTTCCTATTAAGTAAGTAAATAAATATAAGCCCTATTGTTTCTTGGATCATTTCCACAGCAGAGCAAATCATGTAGTGAAGGGGAGGCAGATCTTTTTAGAAAGAAATCTTCTGGACAATCTCTATAATGCAGATAACTGCAAAAGAAAAATTTGATGCCAAAGAATTTCATTCTTATTACTTTGTAAATTAATACAGATGTAGCTGTATAATGGGCCTAAAACGGTCAGACAAGTGTGATGGGGCGGCGGGGGTGGGGGGGGAATGAACTTTATTGTTATCCAGGAAATGAAAAGATAGATAGAATTTACCATGAGATACATTTCAGCCTCACATCAAATTCAACCTTTAAATGATCAGAATTGCCCTATAATGGAACAAATGGTTCCTTTATGGGAAGAAATCCCTATTTACAGATGCTCTTCAGCAAAGGCTTTTTAATAAATAAGGAAGCCAGGCCCAGCATATAACCTAGTAGTTCAGATTCTTAACCAAATATTTTACACACACAAATACACACACACACACACACACATACACACACACACACACACACATTTTTAGTATGATCTGACAGGCCACTTCCATCTGTAGACCTCACCTTTTCATCTGCAAAAATAGGGTGCAACTAAAATGGCAATTGTCAAATTTGTGCGTTGTTGTCAGCTTACACAGGGTCTGCTTGATGAGCCATGGACTATATGAAAATTACAAGTCTTCTTCTCTGTTCTTATGGATAAATGGCTGGAAATTTCTTTTTACAGATTATTGAAAGCTACTAAATATCCTTTGAATGGTTTATTAAATGTTTCTAAAGTTTGAGGTTCATAAACAAATGCTGGCAGATTACTAGAGCTCACTGAAGTCGAAATTAAGTATTCTATTAAGAAATTTGGTTTATAACCCTGGGATACAACAACATATGTGCTTTCACATTCCTACAATTTGGGGGAAGAAAGCTTTGCTGTCAGATCATCAATAGGAATGTCCTGAGTTAACTGCAGCTTTCACTTGCTGTTATTCTTTATTAACAATACATTGTGGTTATATTAATACCATCATTATTAATTGAATTCATGTGACCTGTTTGGTTGCCTGTGGAAGTACATGGATTCATCATTGACAATGTTTATGAAATTTCATTAACTAATCATTCACATATTAGACACATGAATCCATGGCAATTTGAAAAAGTATCATCCATATTTCTATAGTCAAAGCGATGTCATATTGTACAGAGCTGTAAAGAACCTTCTCCAAAATATATCCACTACGTTTCCTTTTCATCACTAGATACTTAATCTATCAGAAAGCTCATCTAAATAAAATGTCTCAAGAATTTTTAGAAAGGTAATTTAAAATATTCTAACAAACTGGAAGATTTCTAAGAGGAGTCTTCAGAATACTACTTTATAATTCCAGCTCTATCACATTGGGTAGGGAGATTCGAGAGTAAGTTGAAATGACATCATGTTAACTTACAAGAAGAAAGCTAGTCACAGAGATACAATTTTTGAAAAGAGTGCAGAAGAATCATGAGGAATCAAGAACAGAGAGATTTCATGCTTCAGTCTCTGTTCCAGTTGCTATATTTGGGAAACAGGGAGACTTGCCATTAAGCATATAAGTGAGAAAATTCAAACGCTGGTACCTAAAGTGACAGATAACCCACTCATCTCCACAAGTCTCAAAGTAGCCAGAGATGAGGCTTTCAGAGAAAAAGGCCTGGAGACACAGTTATAGATCAACTTACATGCAAACAGGTGAACAATCAAGAACATCCATATAGCAGTAAATAGCAATCTGATAAGGTAAAATACGAAGAGAAAATACTATTGGACACGATTGATATGTTTTATATCTTAAATTGTGATTCAAGCTAAAATTCTTTACTTAGTCATCATAGAGATTTTCCCAATTCAATATCTTTATTTTAAATAAAGAGATTAATTAGAAGACAGACAATCTTAATTATGAGTAAATCCCTGCTCCCCAGCCACCAGTCTGTGGAGAGAAAAGGAAGTAAAGGCAATTTTCAAGCTTGCCACAGCCATCTGATGGCAACTCCTCGAATGGCAGTTATAAGGTCTCAGAGCTACATGAATCTAGCTCTTTTTCAGTATTGTAGGTATCTCAGAGTGCACCAAAGAATATCCTGTAACTTACACATATACAACAGTGTCCTCTGTCAGACCAGGACATTTGTACTATAAAAGATGCAATACCCATCTTGATCAAATTCATTTGAAATAATGTAAAGATGCATTAAAATTAGAATTATGGTTTTCAACTTCATGTCCTGAAAACAGTTATAAGGTATAACTTGCTCCTAACAAGAGAACATTCCAAAAGAATGGAATAGAATTAAAGTGAGTTAGTATTTTGGATATCTCATAATCTATGGACCTGTGGATCTTGACCATAGTGCTTGTAAATAACTTAATGTGGGATGGGAGAAATTTTTAAAGTGCTTGCGAGTGGTAATTTAAACACCACACTACTAACAAAATAACAAATATTTCTAATTCTATTAATAATGGCAAGCAGTGCAGGGGGACCCTGTACTAGTACTTTTTGTACTATTACAAAAAAAATAAAGTCAAATTATGCATAAACTTTGATAGTTTGAGCTTTTTTGGCTTATTAAAATCACAGGCAAACAGAGAGCTGGAAAAATCAAGACATAAAAATTAGTTTGATAGTGTCACTTAGTTGGGTATCTCTTTTGCTGGTAAAAAGACAACTGAGAACATTAACAGATTTTATTACTTGTACTTATAAAATATTTTAATAAATAGCATGCCAAAATATCTAGTTCTGTTTGCATTGTTTTCCACAAATATTTGTTCATTATTGTGTTTTTCTTTGATCAAATATTGGAGTACACATGGGGATGCATTGCATTTGTAACAACATTTAGAACTAGGCACAAAATGCAGCATCGAACATCTAGAGAATAGTGAGGAATTACAAAACATTGCACAATTGTCATGTTTCAATTGGCTCCTCATTCACTATTGGATTGAATTTAACTCAACCCTTATAATTTTAGAAAATTTCTTAATAGGAATGACTTTCTATGTGAAGTCACTTAATGAGCACTGGACCTGGTACTATAATGTCATTCTCTAATTGAATCTATTATTATAATATTATGTCAGTGTGATGCTGCTGAACTACCATCAGTAAGCCTTACAATATGAGTTGTTCTGGCAAAGTTAATAGCATATTTTTTTCTAAGATCCAGAGGTGAAATGTAGGAGAGGAAAATATTCATTCATCTTGGCTACTTCAGTACAGTACAACCAAATCAGGCAAAGAGATATAAAAATTCAAAGCCATTATATAGGATGCTCAGGTCAAGAATATCTGATTCTCAGAAAGAAGTGTTGTAGAATTTAAGTTATCCACAGTGTCTGCCTAAACTGATAAATGTACCAAATAATTTTTAAACTCTCCACTTCACTTTGTCTGTATAGCTACAACTATGTTTAGAGAGTCCCAGACATGGCTTTAAATTAACTCATTTGTAGTATACTGTAGATGGTACTTCCATTTATTACCAGGTGTTGCTCTGCACTGTATCATAACTTCAGCCTCTGGACAGCAATCTGAACATTTTTCACCAGTGGCCTCCACTTAAAAGACAATACTATGTAGTTATTGCCTAGCAATATAAAGAACAATTTCAGTAATTTCAATGAATTATCCACATAACAGCTTGTAATATTATTTTAACATACCAGAGTTAAAATAAATTTGTTAGCTATAAAAATCTATCAAACATTTTAGATGAAACGCTATTTCCCCAACCACATATAAGTCATTACAAGCCTTATATTAAAATGCATTTATTATGGATTCTTCCAATTCAACTTTTCAGCAATTATAAATTGGCTATCTATCTAAAAGTTTATCTCAGTACAAGAATCAACTTTCTAGAACTAAGCTGACCTATTTTAAATATCTTTTAAAATATCATATACATTAACCATAACTTTCAAAACTCTTAACTTTAAAAACTGGAAACTTTTGTGTATAAAATGCTTAAGAAACAAATTCTGTATAATCATTTTTGTTTCCATATTGAATTTTCATAAATATCTGATTAAAATCTTTTCTGTGACTATTAAATTTTTTCAATAATGTTGATAAATAATAATCTTTCTTAGAATCATTTGGATAATGCAATAATATTTCTGAAAAAGATCTCGTATTCCCGATTTGTTTATATTCATTCCTTAGTTCTTTTACTCTTCATTTCCAAAAACAGCACAAAGCCATTAGAACAGTATACTAGATTTATTTTAAATTTTGCCAAGAATTAGAATGCATGTGGCCTTGACCAATCTCATTAGCTTAATGATAGTGAGATGTATGAGGCTTTCGTCATTCCACCCCATATGGGGTCTGGCTTCAAGGGAAAATGCAGCCATCATAAAATAACCTCAGCAGATAACAACTGCACCACAGTCTGTTCAAGCCAAGGCATCAAATCTTTGCTAAATTTTCACATTCCAGTTCCAAATTTAGGTTCTTTGTTTATTCAGAAAAGATTGATTTGCATTTCTTTTCTTTCAAATACATCAATCTTTTTGTATACCACTCAAGAACATACTTGAATCTTCCTGAAGATAATCTATACCTTGTTTTGATATATGAATAGAATCTCTTTTTTCACACGCAATAGTTCTCTTTCTTTACATACAGGCAAAAAGTCCTCATTTAATTTGGAAGAAATGAAACTTCTAGTTTAACTAGTAAATTTTTTCAATGGTATCACCAGAAATGATATTATTGCCATTAACTTTCATCTTAAAAAAAAAAAAAAAAAGTTTGTTATTAGGTTTAGGACTTCTTTTTTCTTGGTTTTTTTTTTCTGTTTTATAATGATGTTTCTGACCTTAAATTATCAAAGAACTATGCATAAATGCCCAATGTTCACTACCGGGTTGAATCACTAAAAACAAAGTACTTGTATAGAATTTCATCAAAACTTTGTCTGAAGACAGTTGACATCTAACTTTATAACACATTAAGGATGTTTTTATTTGCACCTTTTCATTTATCTTCACTGTGAAAACCTTTTGAGAAAATATTCTCAAGTTACCAAGTCATCCACATATTTGCCCTTTACATTCCCCTTACTTTAATTCAGGAAAAATAAATGTATCCATTATGATGAAAAAAGAAATAATAACTTCTGAACCCTGGAATGATTCTAGTTGACATAATATTCTCTCATTTTCACTTTGTCAATTGCTTTCATATATACCCAAGATAACCTATCCAGTCTAGACATCACTCCTTCCTTGTCCTTCTCTTTTTATAAAAATACTTTATACCCATGCCGTGCTTTTCATCTAAAAAATCTCAAAGTGGTTCTTTTTCTCTAATATGCTTTTATATTCTCTAGAGAACCAAAGACTTTTTTTTTTTTTTAAGCTCTCTTTCTTTCATGGGTAAAATTCTGGTCTGGTTGCTAAGAAGCATAGATTTGAATACACTCTCTAGCAGCTTCTACCCTTCTCTTTTAAAAATGGTTATTCTTTTTAATCCATTGAAGTGCATTTGACTATCATTTTTTAAAATCCCTTTTAAAAGTCAAAATGCAACTCTCTGGAAACCAATGAATCTCATTGCCACGGTATGGTAGGTTCTCCTGCTTCAAGATCTATAATCATTTCTTCAGTGTCAGTAATAAAATGCTTCAGTAACTTCTCCCAGCCCCTTGGCAATCTGCCTCCTAGTGTCAGACTATTCTCCCCTGCAATCCTAGTACTCAAAATGCCAAGAATGATTGTGCTGCTGTTGTGGCAGTTTGGAGCATGGACGGCCAGGAAGTCTTTTTGTTTGTTTGTTTTATATAAACTATTAGATGAAGAATGTATATTGCATAATTAAGAAGCTTATTTTGTTGCCAACTTTTCCTGAGTCCATTTCCCCTCCCACATAGACTTGCTTATGTACATATGGCCTTTATTTCTAAAATAACAAATATTTTTGTAATGTTTAATTTATTCAATGAACATTCCCTTGTTACCTTTCCCAAGGTTATACATGAGTGCCCAGCTACTCAAATAATAGTTATTTGGATAACAAGTGTAAATCAAAATTTGCATGAATCTGAAATATTATTATTCTTTTCAAGTAGGCCAATTCACCTAAATACATATTCATCATTTACTGTGTGCCAAGCACTGGATTAAGCATTAGAACACAATTTAAAAAAAAATCTAGTCCTATTTTCTTGTTCTCAAAGATATCATTGTCTAATGAAGGTAAAAATACACAAACAGAAATATAACCAAGGTGGGAGTTAGGTAGTCAGAGGTATTACAGGATATCAGATAATGTGCAGACAGGACCTTAGCCCAATTGAGGAAGGGAATGAGGAAAGAGAAGCTAGGAAAAGGAAGCCTGAGTAGAGATGTATAGGATGAGTAGGAGTTAAGCAGGCAGAATGTAGGAAAAAGTATCCCAAGAATAAAGGAATTCTGAAAAATGGCTTGGAATGATAAACACCACATTGCTTCTGAGGAATTACTAGTTTGCTGTTATTCAAGCATAAAATCTGAGTGGAGTATGCCAGTATGAAGAATGGAAGACATTAACATGAACCAGATCATGAAGCGCCATATGCAGCATTTTTAACTTGCAAAATGGATAATTAAAGAACATTTTAGTTTTGTATGACCCGAAGCCTCAAACTGGATTGTAATATTAATGCAAAGTACTAGCAAAGTGTATTAATGAAGCCTATCTTTATCAGTCATTGTAAAGACCCATGTAAAATAAAAAGATGAAAACTCAATTGCTTGGTCAGAGGTCCTCCAGGGTAGTAAAAAAGTCATAGGGTGTAAGTTGAGTGGCAAGTTACCCTCAGTAGAAAGAAGGACCTAGAGTAGGGAACACATTTCAAGTTGCCAAAAAGAAAATAAATTGTATGGCAATGATTATAGTCTTTTGAAAGACTTATGGTCCATGTCAGACTTATGGTTCATGAAATTCAACAAAGTTTTAGGTGGTGACAGAGACTAAGACCCAAAGATGCATAACTCATACATGTCCAACACTGCATCACACCCAATACTATATGGATGCCAGTACTTTACCCAAAATTTCTCCCTCTTTTCAAAATTGACTTTTCTCATCATCCTTTTTCCTCACTATCCTTTCTTTCCTAGCAAAGGCTCACATGCTTAAAGGAAAAGAGTTCCCACTTAGCAGAAATGTAAAGAAAAATAGATCACCCCAAAACATGCATTTTCTATACTCCTAAACCAACGAACAGAAAAATAGCATCCATATTATCGCAGGTAAGATAACTGATTCACGGACCAAATGAAAATTATACACCTTGCATTTTCTATACTCCTAAACCAACAAACAGAAAAATAGCATCCATGTTATCGCAGATAAGATAATTGATTCACAGACCAAATGAAAATTATACAACTATATAATTGAAGGTCATAGAGAAAAATCAGTCATCTCAAGATTAGAGTCCAGGCCTCTGACTCATTTTTTTTTTTAAATCCCTCATTATGTCACTTATCTAATGGAATGCTGTGGGTTAATCTACAATTGCACTTTGCCAAAACCCTTTCCAAAAATCTTTAGCTTGACATTGATCTAGGATAACAAATGATGCCTGAATCATAAGAAGGATTTCAGACTTTTTATCTCTTTTTTTGTGAAAACAAAGATCTGAAAGCTTTGTTAAGAAAACTAGTTATGAGCCCATTTCTATTCAAGCCTCTGATAAATGTTCTGAGAAATAGGGACTGGAGAGTTAAAAGGAGTTGGTAGATCTCTAACGCAACACTATCCTCTTCAAAAGATCTTTAATTCGTACATTTTATAGTCTACTCTACACTGTGTTCCACAGCATTTCTTTTAGTCACTGAGAGCTCTGGCAGAGGTTAATTGACCAGGGTAGGCATTTATCATTCCAGGTTTGTCATTTAAGGAGAATGATACTGTCTGCATAATTCTTTTCTGCATATTTGGACCTAATAAGATTTAGTAGAGTAAAAGAAAGGTACAGAGTTTTGAGTAGGTCTTTCCCCTAACTTTTTACAAGAAATAGCTATGAATGCATAACAACCTATTATGATAGTTTCTTAGCTCTTAAAAAAAAAAAACTTTGATATTGAAAATAGAAAAATTGAAAGAATTCTGCTATTTAACTAAGTCACATTATGTTCATTTCAAAATGTTGTATAGATGTATTTATTGACCATTTTAAGAACTGGCTATAAGTCAATGAGGTTGCAAAAAAAGAGTAAAATGTTTCTAACTCTACATATGGTCTCCATGGTTAACATAATTGTGACATAAAGGATTATCAAAATGACACTACAATATGGAACTTAGAACAGTCCTATCTAAATGTTTTTTTTTTTTAATTGCAAGGTCAATAGAATGTGAGTGTTGGAAGAAATATTAGACATTGCTTAGTCAAACTACGTTTTTAGGGAAATAAAAATTGAAGCCCAGGGAAGCCTTTTATGAATTAAGAGCCATGACTTGAGTCCAGGTTTCTCTATCTCCAGGCTCCACTGAGGAGTCTTTCTCAACCTAACTTCTTTTCCTGATGCTGACTTGTGCTTCCCCAATGGACCATTGCAATATCCTCTCATGAGCCTCTAGTCTGAGTTAAAAATAACCTCTTTGATCTCTTTTAGCAATCTCAAGTGCCCTTTTTTGCTTCCTCATTTTAACTGCTCTGTATCTTTTTACTTTGATGACCTTCATTCCTTTTAAAACTCCACTCATTCATTAGTTCAAAAAGATTTGTGGAGTGTCTATTGTGTGTCATGTCCTCCTTTGATTTTTCCACATGACATTAACCTATTCCTTCTGACTTGGCCTGCTTTGTCTGCTTCGTGCGTACCACTTTTACTTCCTACCACCTAAATATTGACAATTCTCAAGGCTTTTCTGAATTTTATTTTTGTATACTTCTTTAGTCATAGCTTTCATTCAATTTCATGATTTCGGCCATCACCCTCCGTGCCTGAATGAGAAAGTGGCATCTCTAGCCCAGATCTCAGAGATTCGGCCATCTTCCTCTAGCAAGTGTTCAACTGGTAAGCTCAGATTCACTTGAAACTAAACCCTTATGAAACTGAATACAGACTCATCCCTCAACTAACTTTCTTTGAAGATTTTCCTATCTCAATACAAAATGTGACCATATGCAATCAGCAAGGCCTTAATGCCAAGACTTATGCTTAAGCGAGTCCTCTGACACTTTGAGTTAAACAAATAACCCAGTGTTACCAATTATTCCTGCACATCTGCTCCTTCTTTTCCACTTATACTGCTTCTGCTTTAGGCTCTAAGGTCTGACCTATTTCTTCCTCTCTCCTCTGGCTCAATTAATATTATAAAAATCTTCAACATACAGAAAAATTGAAAGAATAACACAGTTTTCATGTGTATGTATACCCACAAACTAGATTTAATAATTTATAGCATATTATATTTTCTTTTTCTGTATCTATATCTGTATCTAGCTATAGGTATAGGGATAGGTATAGGGATGAGTATGGGGATGGGGATGAATACAGATATAAATATAGACATAGATAAGATGTGGACATAATTATAAATACAATATAGATTTATATGCATGTACATATATACATATGTATTTTCAAATTGCTTGACAAATATATGTATATGTATACATATGTTTGTATACATATATGTGTGTGTGTATACACTCATATATATGTATATGTATATGAATACATATATTTGCCAAGCAATTTGAAAGTAAGAGGCAGATAACAGAAAACTGAAAGCATATATCACACATTTCTTAAGAATGAAAACTTTCTCTCACATGACCACGATATCATTAGCACAACTAAAAATGAACAATAATGCACAAATATTATCGAAAATCCAGTCCACATTCAAATATCCCCCGATTATCACCAAATGGCTTTTATAGTTGTCGTTTTTTTTAAACTATGATTCAATCACAGTTCACAAGTTGTAGTTGTATTTAATTATTGTATCTGATCTCCTTTTTCTCCCTCCCTCCTGTTTATTTTTCATGACAGTGCATTTAGTCTAAGAGAATGTCAGATAACTTAAATTATCTGATTGTTTTTTTGAAATGCCACTAATCTTCTATCTCCTTCTCCTATAATTGTAGATCTTTCTAATTCATCTTCTTTATTTCATCTAATTTTATCAGTCTTTTATATGTCAAATGAATCTTTCTCTCTACTCTCCTCATTTTTAATTCTAAAATCCTCCCCATTCCCACTCCTCTGCACCAAGCCCTCCCAACCACCATTCCTCCTGCATCATGAAATCCAGGCCCCTTAGTTTTTCTTTAAGAATTTGTCCTGACCCACTTCCGTGGTTATCCTAACTGTCCCCCTACTTAAATCTTGGTTTCAGACAAACTGCTCCCTGGAGCAGTACTTCATGTACTTCCCTCTCTCTACTTTTACTCTTTCTGATTTCAAGACACTGTCACCTCTTCAAATGTTTCCTCCAAGATTTATTTCAAACATTTCCTTTATGAAGTTTCTCTAGACCACTCCAATGCCCATAATTATTTTCTTCCTCTGAACTCATAGTCTTTAATATTCACATGATATTATTCATTTAGCAATTAGTGATGTACCATTTGAAAATATCATTTAATGTTTTCTCATAGATTACTCATCCCTTTTACTTTTACTATATGTACAACTTTTCATGTACTATTGTATAACTTTTTGCCTTGCCTCTCAACCACATTTTAATTTCATTAGTGTAAGGCTCTTGCAAAATTCTTTTGAGGTTGATGCATAATTTCTTCCTATATTATGTACTTGAAAAATAATTATCTGGCTCATTGATCACAGAGAGGTAACCAGACAAATGAAAAACACCAAACTTACAGTTTAAAAGAGACTTAAACTCTGTTAAATTATCACTAATATTCAATAATTACTTTGAATTGCCATATTAATAATAAACCCAAATGCTGAATTTCAGAAATGTGCACTTCACCCACTGATGGCCTAAAGAAGAAGGAAAGAACTAAACTTTAAAGGGCCTGAGTTCAAGTCACAGCTCCACTCATAATAACTATATCTTCTTAGCCAAGCTACTTAAATATTTTTTTATCTCAGTTTTATTGTCTTACAATTGGAATAAAGACAACTACCTTTCCAGTTAGTTGAGGAAAAATAAAATAATGATACAAGTACATTAACTCAATCCTTAGCTTTAGTGAAATTCTCAAAGATTGTTAATTCAATCTAATTTATGAGATTTCACTCTTGCTTGAAGCTAGAAGAAACATCAATGAATCTCATGTTAAAAGAGATACTCTTCAAATGTTTGAATCCAGTCATTCCAAGAATTTTCAGGTTGTAACTCTAAAAGTTAAACTTGTCAAAAATATTAATGCTCACTGAACCATGCAGAGCACTATTATCAACTTCCTTGTGTAAAATGACTACTCAGTTTGTCTTACAGAGGAGAGGGAATTCCATGACCAAAGCAACTGCATGAGTTTCAGAGGCAGAATGACATCTACTGGTTCTTCCTTAACCACTTACAGTCATGGTAAATACGTGCAATTCTGCAGAAGATGTAGACAACAATAATATTTACCATAAAGGTACTGTTATTAAGTGAGGTAATCTATGTGAAGTGTTTAACCTAATTCCATGTATCACAGTAAGTGCTCAATAAAGTGTTATTATAGTGTTGTTGCTTCTCATTACAAACCCTAAGCAAAGAGCTTTGTTCCAAAGTTATTCTTAAAACTAATATACAGAAATTTCCAAGCTATATTTTCTCCTCACCTCCTCCTCTGCTGCAGCCCATCCTGTTGGGTCACTTCCTTCCTCAATCACCATTCTTCCCTGCCTCTGAGTCTTTGCCTGAGCTATACTTCAGCTCCTGGAGAGACTTCTTCCTCTTCAACTGCCCAAATACTGAAATTTGAGTCTATCTCTACCTCTTTTGTGGAGACCGTTATTTTTCATCTATGGTGTTCTTGCCTTCCCTTGACCTCCCTAGTGACACCCATATCATATTTAGTTATATATTGACTTATACTTAATTCTCTTTCCACAATAATGTATTTTTTCTATAAACTAAATTAAATTTTTTTGGTGGGCAAATGATATCTTGTTTCCTGACCCAGGTCAGTGTCATAATGATAATTATTTGTTGAATTAATATAGGTAACTGATCATAACAAAAGCAATAAACCATAACAAAAGCAACTTCTTGAAATTCATAATTTATGTGAAGCTTTATATGGTGATAGTTTTTATTCCTCAGTTATGACTCATCTTTTCAAAGGTAGGAGAAAACATGATTAAGCTAGAAGAGATCAGATCAAACTGGAACATTCGTTTCTAAATCTCTCTTGTCTCCTCAAAGCCTTTAATGTGACAAATCAGAATTTTCAAACACTTGTGGAAGAGTGCTGATGATTTTTTTGTTGTCTGACCAGAAATATATTAGGATTCTTCAGGATTCAAATGACAACAACCTAATCTAATTATTTTAAGGAAAGAGAGAATTTATTGGTTCATGTAACTCTAAAGTACAGAATTAGTTTTGGCTGTTTTGTTCAGCATGGCATCAAATGATTTCAGCAGGGCTCAGTTTATCTCTTGGCTTTCCTTTGTTCCAGTATTAGCTTCAGGAGAAGTCAAAATAGTGGCAGAAGCTCCAGCCTGTATGCTTCCTCATTTGGTTCCAGAAGGGTAGCAATATATTCTTTCCAAAAGTTAGAGAAAGTCTTGAAGATATAATTAACTCTGGTTGCATTCTGTGGCTACCCTTGAGCTCTTCACCATGGCAAGAGGAGCCAGCATACAGATCTACTGAGGCCAATACCTCCAACCTGGGTCAGAGGTGCCAGTTAGCTGGTTTCCTGGAACCAGAGACTGAACCAGTGGGGAAGGGAGGTTCTTTAGAGGAAAATGGATACATGTATCAGAGGATGGGTGCATTTATACTGGGGAAATATTTTCAAAAACCTCAGACTGTAATTCACATATTATTCTTTCAATAAACTCAGTAACTTAAGTAGGTCTCTTTTCTTCCATTTTAATGCTAGGACTGTGCTTCTGAGCCACTTTAATGTCATGGTATACAGAAAATAATAAAAGTCCTATGTCACACTAAATGCCAAGAAAGTCAGTATCTCAACACAGCTAGGAAAATACACAAATGGGTGGAGAAGCTTCATCCAGGAAGCAGCATGATCTTGTAGAAAGACCACGTAATCAACTCAAGTCTCACATCTAGGCTTGTAGATCCAGATTCACCACCTTCTTGCTGTTAAGTAACTGAGGCAAGTCTCTGTTTCTTACTTTCCTCATTGGCAAAATAAGGACAATAATACCTGCCCAGATTTGCTAGAGGGAAAAAAAATCACATAAAATAACACCTACCAGTGTATTTTGTAAACTATGGAGCGCTATACAAATGTGAGGTATTATTCCTATTTTCTGGGACTCAGTTTCCCATTTGAAAAATAAGTTGGGAGACAGAAGATCTCTAAATACTGCTTTATGCTGAATTCATACTATTATCAGATTCTGCTTTATAGCTGTATAAATTCATAGGGGTTAATGGGTTGCTCAATATAGATACAACTAACACTACAGACATGTGTTGATAGGATTAGCCAGCATATGCAAATTTCTTAAAGATTGAATTATCAATCCCATTACTTTAAAAGATAGCTAAAAGAGCATTGAGCATCATTTGCCTAAGCAAACATAAACAAAAGAAAACCAGGATTAACCAAAAACACAGAAGTGTTCAGTATGGAAATATAATTATAAGCTTCAGACCCTAAGTGGGGACAAATGTTGATAAAAGCATAGAAGCAAATTACAGAAGTTAAGGAGGGGAAGTCGAAACTTTAGTGGGCAATCTAAACAAGGATACAAGACATGGACTACTGACTAGACAGAGCGCCTGATTTTTTCTGAACAGAAATTAATCCTCTACCAAAATGCATACCATCTCAGAACTATGCCATGAACACATGGCAAATGGATAATTGTTCACCAGAGCAGACACAATCCTAAAATCAAGCTCAACAAGTTCTCAACTTTCATTACAAAAAGAGGAAATAGCCCACTGATGCTGCAGGAATTCATTGACACCCCCTTTTTGTTCACACTAATTTTTTTTCTTTTTGCTTAAAAGTAGTAAGATATAAAATGAAAAGAAATTTTACAATTTTCTTCTACCAGACTTTTTCAATGAAATATGCAGTAAGAGAAGAGAAAGTATTGGGGTTCAGGTAACATAGGTTGAGCACACATAATTAGGTATTACTGGAATTCTGGATAGTGTGTTTAGCATGAATTCCAACAAGTAATATAGAAAAAATACATAGAATATAATAAATTATTCTTATACAGATTCTACATATAAAGAAATTGGATTAAATATCTTGTAGAATCTCAGGTCCTCCAAATGAAAGAATGGTTCAGTGATTACACTTCTGAGAATAACAATGCATGAGCAAAAGCTAAATCCTGATTCTGTGATTCTAGCTTCTTTCCTGGTTTTCAAGTGAGATGTAAGCCTCACAAATATCTCAGTGCTTCAAAGTTTGCTCCATCATATAATGCAATTAATTTGGCCTCTTCCTGTCAATTCAAGGACAAAGAATATAAGAGAAAACGTATGTAAAATTGCTTTGGACTTTTCTTTTTAATAGAAAGTTAATAAAATGTTTAATTACCTTTACATAGCCACTCATTAGGTGGACATTCAAGTTTTTAATAGAGTTAATATTCTCAAGGATGGATTAAATAGCTATTTTGATCAAGTTAGCTCTGAGAATTCGTGTCACACATAACAGTACGAATACAGTCAGTGACTCAGTGACATCAAGTAGCTGAGTGAAATATCAAACCAAATATTGTCATTTCTAACCTCCATATTACTATCATAAAATATATCTCAAAATAACCACATCCCATTCATAAAATACAAACACAACTAACCATTCTACCTTTTCAGTTGGTGGTGTTATTATCCAGGAAAAGACATGGAATGCCCAAATGATTCCATTTGGGCAGAAGAGCCTAGAACTATTATAATTCTTTAGTGAATGACACTGTTATCCATTTAGCTATGCAAGCCTCAAACCTAGCAGTTACCCATAATGCCTCCCTTCCTTAATCCTTATATGTACTCCTACACCAAGTTTTGTGTTTTTACCTCGAATGGTCCTCTAAAACAAATTCTTCAATTTCAGTGACTTTGGGCTGGATAATTAATTCTTTTGTTGTGGAGTTTGTCCTGGACATTGTTGGACATTTTGCAGCATCCTGGTCTCTGCTCACTAGATGCCATTAGCAACCTCTTCCTCCTGTCCCTGCCAAATTGAGATGATAAAAAAATGTCTCCAGACATTGCCACATATCCCTAGGAGGCAAAATAGCCTTAATTAAGAACCACTAGCCTCAACCCATGCAATCCTCTTCCGATGCACTGAGTTAACTGGCTTAAGTTGCCACTATCTCCCAGCACACACATAACAGACTCCTAATGACCTACCCACATCCACTCTACCCTCTCCAAACTTATATTCACAATGTAGCCAGACTGGGTCTTATTTAACTTAAACTTGATCGGATAACCCAACCACTGCTTAAAACACTTTAGTAGCTTCATTTGCTTTTAGGAAAAAAATTTTAACAACTGTATGACCCAGTCTTTTCCTATCTTTTAGCCTCTAGCACTTCACACCCTCTTTTGTTCACAGTGTTGAACAGCATCAGTGTGTTGCCCTTTACTCCTCTCTTGGCTGGCATGCTTCCGCTTGCCTCAGGGACTTTGCATATGCTTCTTCCTCTGTTCCTAATGCTCTGACCTCCATATGTCTTCATCCTTCATTTATTTCTCAAATATTTAATGAGTGCCTTTTCTGGGAGCTGGGACTTCAGCAGTAAATACAAACCCTTGACCTCATGGAGTTTTCAACAAGCTGAGTAGAGATGGAGAGGGAGAAGAGAAAGTAAATTTATAAAATGTGAAATGATGGTAAATGTGGTGTAAGGGTGATATGGGGTGCTGATGGGGAGAGAGTTGCTATTTTATATAGGGTCGTCAGGGAAGATATCACTGATAGAGAACATGTGGAGAAGAGAGCAGTAAGATCAAGGACTCTGAATTGGAGTTTACCTGAGTATTCAGGGAATAGCAAGGAGGCTGGTGAGGCTGGGCATGAGTATGTAAGACAGTAGAGGAAGTAGAGGTCCAATAGGTAGTGGGAAATAAATCATGGTAGGGCTCTATAAGCTGGAGTAAGGACATGAGATTTGCCTTGATTGAGTTGGGAAGTCATGACCAGAGAGATGTGAACAGAGGTCTAATGTAGTCTAACTTTCATTTTAATGGGATCATTCTGCCTGCTATGTAGAGAACTGATGATAAGAGGACAATGGAAGAAATTGGGAGATGAGTTTGAAGTCTGCTATATCACCTATTTCACTCATACATTCTTATATTCCTGTTCTACTTCCTCAGGGAAGTCTTTCTGATCTCATATATGCTCTTATAACCCATGTATCTGTCATTTATGCAGCACTTGGCATCCTTGCAATTTTATATATTTTGTGTTATTATCTGAATAATATTTTGTCTCCCCCACTGGTCTACAACAGGAAAGGGATCCTTCTCCAATACTTAGCAAAGTACAGAACACTGTTGTTGCACAATAAATACTAGAGAAAAAAAAGGAGGAAATGAGAAGGAAGGAAGGAAGGAAGGAAGGAAGGAAGGAAGGAAGGAAGGAAGGGAGGGAGGGAGGGACAGAGAGGGAGGGAGGGAGAAAGGAAGGAAGGAAGGAAGGAAGGTAAGAAGGAAAAGAAAGGAAGGAAGGGGCAAACATTGACAGGAGTTATTTTACCAATTCTCAAAAATGATGCAATAATCTGGGGCAAACAGAGTAGAATATTTTGCAAAGAATATAGGAGACATCATGCCCTACCAACCAAGGGAAGTATGGATCACTAAGACATAGCAGTAAAAGCTAACATTTATTGAGAGCTTACTAGGTCCCAGGTACTTTAAATTTTCTTGTTGAATACTCTCAATAGCTTTACATGGTTTGTATTATTACATTTTGCAGATGATAAAATGTACTTAGAGAGGTTAGTTACGTAGCCAATAAACTGCAGAGCTGAGGGTTCTAACCTTCCTCTTTAGCACCATGCTCGTTGCCTCCAACAGGGACAGTTAATAGCAGTTTATTAAAGATTTAGCTCCTGCAATCTCATTCCTGAAAATCCATTGTGCCAAACAAATAGCAGGGTTCAAATGCAGTTGAATTTCTGCTGCAAATCTACTGTGTATATTTTCCCCCAACAGAAACAATTCCAATCAGTGTCATACAGTTTCATTTGAAATTTTAATGAGGCACTACAAGTAAAAAGGAGGAAGGGGAAAAAATGGAAAATCAGAGCCACCCAATAGTAGAATCAAAGAAATAGTATTTGCTGCAATATTAAAGCACAAAACAGAAACTTTAATCTCAAACACCATTTAAAAGACCTTGGTTAGTTTAATATATTAACAAAGATACAGTTTGATGTCACTTTGAGGCACAAAATAATTCTTATTTCAAGATATTCAGTAAAAACAATAACTGCCACAAAAATGAATCTCTCCTTTTGATAAATCTTTAGAGTGAAATAGGAAAAAAGTCAATTTAACACTATACTTTGGAATTTTTCATCACAGCTGCATAATAAAATATGGAGTTTCTAAAAAATTTATGGAAATATTCTTCATTTAAATGTTTTTAGTGAATTTTATTTTTCCCAAGGAGGAATTTTTCTTTTGCAAAAGATAGATAGCTATAGATAGGTATAAATGAATAGATAAGTATAGATATAGATTAGAAATATAGATGATGATATTTATTTAGATATAGATAGATATAGATATATAGGTAGCGATAGATGGTATAGATATATGTCTGGAGACAGGGACAGAGACACCTAGTACATCTGACTTGTGTGTGTGTTTGTGTGTGTGTGTGTGTGTGTGTGTGTGTATAATGTGGATATATATGTATAAATATATATACATAATTATATAGAGAGAATTTTTGCAATTTTCCAGTGGCAAAAAAAATGGCCAAGGTATAGTTCTTCCTAAAAAGAAAAACCAAAGTTAATTTTTAAAAATCAAATCCCTATAGCCAGTTACCTTTTTTAAAAAAATGAGAAATAAAATGTATACAACCAAAGTCAAAAGCTTAAGATATTTAATGAAATACAATTAATAAGATAAAATATATGTGGTCTTTCCAAAATATATATATAAAACCACAGATAAATAATAGTTGCTTATTCCTTTTTACAAAGATATCCTACATTAACCAGTCATTTTACCTAAATCTGCATTTCCCCTAGATCTTTAAAAAATATTCAGAAGCTATATCAAGTGTATTTCTATATAAAAAAAAAAATACCCACTGTGTTCCCACTTAGCTTGTTAAGAAATCAAAGAAAGAAATTAAGTTAGTTTGGCATGATTTGTTTTTGATGAACCCATGTTGCCTCCTAATTATCACATTATTTTCCTCCAGATGTTTGCAAATTGAGTGAGCAGAGAGATTCTTTGTTGAAATGCACCATAAAAATCCTGGACAATAGACTATGTTTGAAAACTTTTGAGTTACTGAGTTTTCTGGCATTTAAAATGAAGCTTATTTGGGTGAAAAAAATGTGCACATACTTTAAAACATGGCTATACCTATTAAAATTGGCTATGTAAAAGGAATAGAATTAATGATAGAAAAAAACCTCTGAATCCTATACACTAAGAAAAACCTAAGATCATCATCTGCTCTTAACCACCCAAACAGGTCATAGTGACATGAAAATTCAAACATATGTTTATATAGATATAAATACATATGCAAATAAAAACACACCCATATCTATAATTTGGCAACACACCAATTATCTTTACTATGGTTTATTCAGTTTATGCAGTTTCCCTGCACCATATAATCCTCTGGTGCATAATCGAGGCCTAACTTCATGCACAGTAAACAAGAAAATAAAGCTGCATTTTTTTTCAATACTTTAATCTAATATCAGCAAGAGCAGTGAGTGGACAAAACACTTGCCAAGACTGTCGACCTCTGTGTTCCTTTATCTACAAAGCAAGGTTAATGATACCAGGCTGGGAAAAGGGTTGACAAATGAATGAGACATACTATGAGGACAGAATGCTAGCAAAATAGCAAAATAAGTAATCTAATACCAAAAAACCAGAACATAAACATAGAGCATTGTAAATATTTGTGTTGAACTGTAACAGTAGAAGCAAGAGATACTGTAATGCTACAGAACTGATTAGGCTCTCTCATAATAAATGCCTATTAATTCACTCTTGACAAAATTGGCCAAGTGGATACTTCCATATACCTAATATAATAACACTGGAATGCTTATAAAATTACAAGGTAAGTGAAGCTTCTGGTTAGTGTCCCTAATAACCCTTAATCTCCTCTCCTTACAAATATTTTCTTGAGAAAATTAGAGAAGCAAAGATTCATAAAAACAACAACAACAACAACAACCCTTTACTGCAGCCAAATTCCCTTAGCTAGTTGATTATATCACTATAAGTGTTTGACAAGAAGAAAGAGAGAATGAGAGAGAGGCGGAGAGAGAGAGAGAGAGAGAGAGAGAGAGAGAGAGAGAGAGAGAGAGGAGAGAGAAGGAATGGGAGGAAGGAAAGGGAAGAGAAGGGAAGGAAGGAGAAGGGGAAGGGAAGGGAAGGGAGGAAGGGAGGGAGGGATGAAGAAAGGACGGAAGGAAGGAAGGAAGGAAGGCAGGCAGGAAGGAAGGGAGGAAGGAAGGAAGGAAGGAAGGGAGGGAGGGAGGAGGGAGGGAGGGAGGAAGGAAGGAAGGAAGGAAGGAAGGAAGGAAGGAAGGAAGGAAGGAAGGAAGGAAGGAAGGAAGGGGGAGGGAAGGAAGGAGGACAGGAATAAGGAAGGGGAGGAAGGAAAATAGGATAGACATGGAAAAGGGAAAAAGGAAAGGAAAGGAAATAGAAAGGAAAGGAAAATGAAATAGAAAAAAACCCTCAAATATTGAACATGCCTATAATATAAACTTCACATATTCACTTACCTTTATGGCACCCTGGATTCCCAAGTAGTCAGTTCTTGGTATTCTTTATTAACTTGAAAACTTCAAGAAATTTACAATCTTGAAATGTTTATAAGCACGCTGGTTTATTCTAAAATCACATTTCCTTCCAGAATTACATGTGTGCTGAGAACTTCCTGACACCACAAATTAATTGCCTAAAGTTTAACGTTTTAAAATAACTTTTTTAAATGAAATCATTTAAAATAACTCTCCATGTCGTTATTGTTACCATAGATTTAGTAAACACTAGTACAAACAACAAAGCCCTACTGAGGAGCAGAAGCTGAGTGGTTGATTAGCTGCATTTACTAGCTAACCAAGGTTTTTATCATCACTTCACCACAAACTTGATTTAAATTCAGCAAAATTATAAATTCCAACGTATCTAAAGATCACTTGGAATTATTGAAAACATATCTGTTAAATGCACAAGAATTCGCTGCATAAAACATAATCTTAATTTTACTTTCCCTTTTTTTCGTGCTTTCCTTCACAAAGTTCCACTAAGAATTTAGGATTCTCACAATGAATCCTGGTGGCTCAGAACCCTCCATGGCGATTCCTTCACCTGAGTGCTACTTAAGGTGACCCATTCTGTCCCCTTTCCTCTGTCAGGATTCTGGTTTTATACCCATTTCTTCAGAAGTTTGATCTCTGGCAAGTAATCTGTATAGAATGATTGTCTCTCCCAAGTAACACATTTATTTTCTAAGATACTTTCTGAGGGCACAATGGTCTAACCCCAAAAACTATGGAGATAATTGAAAGCCCTAGATTTGGGGTAAGAGGGACTTCATGGAACCCATCAAATCAAATGCAGATAGCTGCCTGGCCTTCAGTAAAAAAGTCATAAACTATAGTGCCTGTACTCCTTCTAATACATCACTGTGGTAATCATGAAAATGGAGATTTAGAAATAGACACTAATAAAATGAAAACAGAAGGGAGAGTGTTGATAGGTATAGAAAATGGCATTGAAATGTAAATTCCTAGCTAATCAACTTTCTTATTGTGGCGGAGAGCTCTTGGATTACATATAGCTAGCTAGCTAGCTAGATAGATAGATAGATATAAAACCATGCTTTGGTTTCTAGAAAGACACTCAGTTCTTTTGAGAAAGTTCATAGGCAAATAGCTGCCATACCTCTCCATCAGAATTGTCTCTCTTAATGCCGAAAGCCAAATGTGAAATTGCAACCAAAACTTTCTCAGACTATAAAGTGCAATTATTTCTTTTAGCAACTTTCCTGTTAAAATAAAATGTTATGAATTCTTCAAGGCTATCACTCTAGCAGGCCAATACATCAAAATTAAAGTTCAAAACTCTTAAACCATGTCCAACAGCAGTACCTCTAAATAAAACAAGTAGATTTTAATAATGCAATACCTTCTTTGCCAAAGGATTTGAAAGTCTGAATGGCAAAAATAATCATCCTTATTTATTTTAACTGTGCAAATATTTTTTTTTTCCTTTTCCTAGCACAAAGCAAAAGACAAAGACAGTTCACCTTTAAACTCTAAAATCAGAAAACTGTAGTCTGTTAGGTTGAAATAACAACAACAAAAAAGTTGTTCTAAGAGTTTGGCAAAAAATATTAAAATTGTATCCTCTTCACAGGATTCTTTGCTCACATAAACTCATAAGACACTAAAATCCAGGTACGTGATGGAGGATATACAGGTGATACGTATTGTCATTTGTAGTATTAGTTCAAATATAGCTGTGAGAAAACATTCATCAATAATAGTGTACCATGTCCCAAGAAATATCTTAAGCCATTATGAGAGTATCTCAGAGTACTTCACAGTCTCAATCTCAATCTTTTTTCCCCTCATAAAGTCTGCATAGCACCAGCTTCTTGGTACTTAAAGTGATTCCATAAATTAGCTAAGGCTTGTGTTGCCCTTCCTGCCTACTTCTACGGCACTCTTTCAGACTGTTTTCTGATATTCCCTATCTATGAAGAGTAGAGGAGGTCTGCAAAGATCTTTGTAATAGCTGCTATAGTTTTGGAGTAAAAGGTTGAAGAACCAATAAAAATGAGGTTTTGATTATTTAATTGCTTACATATATTGAGTTTCAAAGCTTTTCCTGGCTTAGCGAGCATAGCTGGTGGACATCAACTGTATATAGAAAGATAAGAAAGACAGATATATCTTTGGACCTCATATATGGTTAAATTTATATCTATTATATCTGTATCTGTGTGTGTGTGTCTCCCTAGCTCTCATCTTAATGCTATCTATAACTATTTATAGCTATCCATGACACAATATGACACATTAAATTTATATATAAATTATTAAATTATATAAATTATATACATTATTATATATATTATTAAAATTATTTGTAATCATTGGCCATTGATGTCACAACAAAAATAGATTTTTAATTGGGGTTCATTTTATCTAAAGTTTGTGGTAGTACTTTGGTAGAGTAATTTTGTCATTAGAGACATGTAATTCATGAAAACCTTCAAAGTTTTCAAACTGACATCAGAAGAGAAGACAAAACCTTCATATGTTTTAAAGATGCAGAAAGGGCTCTTTCGGTGGGATGACTTGCTCCAATTTCTACACTTCACTTCCATTTTCTCTTTCTCCATCTCTTACCCCTTTCTTGCCATTACCTTCATTCTTACTCCTCTGTTAAAAATCTTACGAAATTTTTTTGAGAATTTGTTCTGATGAACATGTTGACTTCCATGCCATTTATTTATTCCTGATAACAACAGCTGATCACCATCTCCCACTAGTTAAATAGTTAATCCATCAGGTTAACAATTCAAGTTAGAAATCTGTATTCGTTTCTCAGGCTCCTATAATAAAATAATACAAATGGGGTGGCTTAAAACAACAAAAGCTTATTCTCTCACAGTTATGGGATATAGAAGTCCAAAATCAAGGTATTGGCAGGGCCAGGCTCCCTCTGAGACTCTGGGTAGAATCTTTCTTCTGTCACCATATATTTGCCCCTTTTTACCCTTATCTACATCCCCTCTCCCCCTTTCCTTCTTGTAAACACCAATCTACAATATAATTATGATGAATGATTTAATCATGTACTTGAAACCTATATAGTTTTATTAACAAATCTCACCCAAATAAATTTAATTTTTAAAAAATCTACCCTTCCTTCTTCCTAGCTTTGATAGTCACTGCCAATCCTTGGCACTCCTTGGCTAGCAGCTGTATCACGCCAGTCTCTGCTTTTGTCATCACATGGCTTTCTCCTGTGTCATTTCTCCTCTTATAAGGACACTAGTCATATTGGGTTAAGGGCTTACCCTACTCTTGTATAACTTCATCTTAATTTACATCTGCAAAGATTCTATTTCCAAATAAGATCCCATTTACAGGTACCAGGGGTTAGGACTTCAACATCTTTTGGAAAATACATTTCAACCCATAAAGGCATAGCCAACTGTAATAAAACAAAAGTGTCTAGCTAAAAAGTCAAAAAAGGAGTGTTTAAACCATTGTAACTGGGTACTAGATATAATATTCTAAGCATTTCCAGGAGAATTAATGGTGAGTTTAGGGGGGAAAAAAAGAGCCAAGGTTATTTCCAGAGCTAACCTGAGTTCCTGTCTTCCTAAGCATTATCCTAAGAATAAGTTGCAGAAGTCTATTGCATTAATAACCAAGGCAAAATGTAGTCTGTAGCAATTATACTGATAACATGATCAACTAATGAAGTTCATTAGTCTAGTTGATGGAAACAGGGATTTTTGACTTTTTTATTTGCCACTGGTAAATGAGTACTGTATAGAGAGACACCATCCAGGCAAAGTATGAAGCAAAATGCTGTCTTTCAGTATCTCATTGGTCTTAATTAAATTGTGCTTTTAATTCATTTAAGCTAAAATTATCCAGAGTATGTAAAATTTAAATACCTATTTAAGCAATAATACATATAAGTACTGTATTAATTATGGATAGGCCAATTATTGTTACTAAATTTAAAATAATCTAATGTGATTTCACACTGCTCAAGTTCAAACTTTTTTGAATTAATTTTATTAATATTTACTATATCCTTAAACCTCTCTGCCCCAGAATAAACCAGAATCAAAAGCCCAAGTAAAATTACTCATAAAATATGTCCTTAGATCATCAAATTTACCAAGAATAGATTATCATCAAAAAGCATCAGAAAAAAACACAGATATTAAACTTAGTGCTATACTTCTCAAGATGAAAAAAAAAATCTAAATGAAAGAAAACATATTTTTCTGTATTCCAGAGTTACATGGTCTCATTTGATCACAACTTCCTACCAACTCTATGCTCTTTAAGATTCTTTAAATATTGTCATCAGTATCACTCCCTGATTTACATGTATTATGCTATTCATATTTATTGATCTAGTAGGCTATACACTTGAATTTGAATTAAGGACCCTGCATAAATATTTTAAATTTACAATATTACAGGTCTAATTTATTTAACAAGCTTTTGAAAAGGCAGAGTGTGAGAGGGCAACAGTCCTGAATCTTTGCCTGTTACAAAAAGGGTCAAAAACCCATGCCTTAGCTTCCAATGCATGGCAGAAATTATATGCTGTGCTTGTACCAGACTGTTTTCTTGATCTCCATTATGTTGTTAGCTCAGCAAAGGAAAGATAGTTTAAAAACTGTCACAGTGGGAAGTATTTTAACATTGAGTGATAAATCCCCAGAAGCAAATGCAAAATATACCCACATTGTAAATAGTGCCTTTGAAGAAGGCACAAGACTGTTAAAATATGTGACTAGGGTTTGTTTCCTTTCGTTGAAGTTGTTTGTGGTTTGGAGCTGCTTGAGAGTAGGGGAAAAAAGTGTTTTCCATACGACACAATTATTTTTGTATACCACAAGATATGAAAACCTTCCTTCTCATTGTCTATCTATATTTCCTAAAATTATCCAAGTAACAGAGAACAATGATGTCAGATTGAGTATTGAACACATCAAAAGGTAAACTTGCCTGTTGTACAGTGTTTAAGAGTGTTATTGTAGGTCATTGCTCCCCACCTCAAAGCAATCACCAAGAACTATTTTTACACATTAGACACAGAAAGAATTATGAATATTTAAATATGATTGAATAAATGTTTTAGAATGATAGATTCTTTCAGGAAAACTATATGGCCTCATTTGGTTCACCGAATTGAAAAAAATAACAAAGGTAGCCCAAACTATAGTCTTTGGAGATTAAAATCCAGAATACGTGCTTATACAAAGATGGAAATAAATATATTAATATTTTCTGAAACTTCCACCCATCTCTTTCCGATGCCTTTTGGTGGTTTTTTTTTTTCCTAATATCATTTAACTTTTTTGTCCCCACTCTGAAAGATTTAACTTATCTATTTTCAAAAATGCTTAGGTTTCGGTACCCATTGCAACCCCTGTGTAAGCAAAATTGATATTTTGATCTCTGACGTTGAACATCTGCAAACTAAATTTATATGCATGATAATGACACACAATCATAAAGAATGTGAAGTAATCTGCCTATGTTACAACAGACGTCAATTTTTGTTGCTTGTTATTACTAAAAGGGGAAATGGAGCTACTCTCTTCGACAAGTAATCCTGCTTCTAATTTCTAGCAATAAATGTACCTAGAAAATGTGCAGAAGTGGCACTCAGCCTGAATTCCATCACTATTTTGATTGTTTGAAATGCATCTGGTCCCTTTGAGTATATTTACTGTGATTACCCAGTTCAAGCCTTTTCCACTATTGTATGTGTCATCAAATGACAGTAATGAAAATAACTGCAACCATTATTATAGGTTTTAGGACTTTGCCATCTGTTGAGTATTAGCCTTTGCCATTCCCCAACTGGCATTCCAGTGAGCCAAAATTACACAGACGCTACCCCACAATATTGCATTTTTATATCACCTTTCATTTCCTACACCAAGAGATAAGGCATTCCTTAAACAGTCCTCCTAGAATCTAGTATAATGAATCTAAATAAACTTATCTGATGTTATTTCAAGCTCAAAGTACAAGAGTAAAGCCTTAGAAATAAAGATGGCATATTCTATACCATTCTAGAAATTAGCAGTAATATATAATGTGACATTATATAAAATGGCAACAAATTAAAAGTATGTTATTATTTTTCTGTAATGTAAATTGTTTGAAAGTACCCTATATATCTCTCTTATATGAAGTAAGTAAGTAGGGTCAGGCTTAATTTAGGCTACAGATTTCCAGTTTATCAGAATGTCAGCATTACGACCAGCTGAAATTTGTAAGGAATTTGTATTAACAAATTCACCTGATATTTGATTATGCAATTATTAGAATTTGTCTATTATACTAGAACCTGACTATAACACCTTGTGTCACAAAAGGATTCAATATACATTCCATCACAATCAGGAGATTCACACACACAGAGAGACACACACAAAGTATGTGATAAAATATTAGAGATTCAAAAATGAAAAGAAAAATTATGAACATGAATTTCATATTTTGACTGAAAATAATATTTTCCAATATTGTTAGTTTCAAAGTCATTTGCATAAGTCAATTTTAATCAAAATCTGTGAGAGAAAAGCATTTTACTATGAGAAGGTAAAAGGAAATCATATAGCTAAGAATATAGGAACTGTAAAACTAAGAGAAAATGCAGACAAAATTTAATGTTTTCTCTAATTACAACATTTTTTCTCCATTTGTACCCTTCAGAGGGTCTACTTTAGTTTGGATATATCTCATGTATGCAAGAAATAATTGTAGATGATAACTAGAAATTAAAGGACCAGAATATATTAGAAATTGTTACAGAGAACGTTGAATCAGCATACATTTTTTAAAAATACATAGTGTTTTATAGCTGAATCCAAATCACTTATCATATAAAATTCCAAATTTATTAAATAGCACATGATCCTGACCGTGACAATGCCACCAACATTGAAGACAGCTGCCACTCAAGTCTTTAGAAGAATGGATCGAACCACCCACACTTTTAAAATTGTTTTCTCAATTACATGCACTGTTGCTCATAAAATGTAGCTAACACTTTATTATCATTGCATTTGTCCCAAGAAAAAACAATGATTTAGAGCATTCATTTTAATACAAAATAATAGATTTCAATAAGAATTCTTATATTTTTTTGGATAGAATTGAAGTCTAACATTCTCAAATATTTCCATAAAATAAACGAGGAAAGAATGATGAGTAAGGAAAAAAAACATAACCAGGTGTGATTTTTTTAATCAAAAGAAAACCCAACACATAAAGGAAGAGGGACTGAGGAGACAGAACAGTGCAATAAGAAATACAATGTACTGTTTTCTATCAAGAAAGAGTGAAAGAAAAGTCTATACCTTTCAATATCATTTAGAGAGCAACCAATAAAATAAAATCATTTTCTATTTAAAAGTAGTCTTGGAAAGATAATTCCAACGATGTAGGTAAAATCTGAAAAAAGTACCATGGATTGTGAAAGAGCTAAGCAAATGACAACAATGACAATAAACCCAAAATAATGAAGGGGCAGACTTGAGGGTCTTCTTAAATAAATGGGTAGTACTCTGCCTGGAATGTAGCTTATGACATGATTATTGATCCAATCTTAATGATGATGTGGCCAGCTGAAGAGAAAACAAAAATAGTAAGAACGATAATATCTCAAAAGGTTATAGTGTCTATTAAGGTCACTAAGAACACCCTGTAATACTCATTGCTGCCTGGAATAACATTGACTTATTGTATTTCTATTCAAAATTCTTTATACACCTGAATAAGTTTCAAGGTAATGAGCTTACATCCTTGGAAAATGTTACAAAGAATTTGGACAAGTCATAACCCTTTGGTGTTTGAGCCATGCATGTTCTTTACTTGTGGTCAATAACAAATTAATCAATTCAATCAATATCTTTTAGGTATAACTATGTTCTAGGCATTATGCTTGAAGTTGAAAACTACACAAGGGTAAATGGAAGTCAAATACTGTTGAGGTTGTACTACTATTTCCCCAACCAATAGGAACATGATGTTGGAATTATGAAAGTGCACCTGTCTTTATTTGGATTATGGAAGAATGCGAGAAACTGACACTAAACAAGTCATCACAACAATGATAAGAATGGTAATCCCTTCCCTCCAACTTAAAATCTAGTGGAGAAAGCAGGCATGCCAACATAGAGCAAAGGTAAGGCTAAGAAAGATGCTTAATAGAGAGAAATGAGTTGTGCAACAGAGTGAAACAAGACATTAATTCTAACCAAGGACATTCTGAGTGAAGGAGAATTTGAATGGGCTTAGCAAAATGGATCATAATGGGGGGAAGGGCATTTGAAACAAAGGGACAAACTACTCAAAGAAGCCCCTACTCAAATGACAGACCGTAGAGGATGGATCAAAAGTTTAAGGGGACATAAATCCATGAGGGGTCTTAAAAACCATGCCAAGGAACCTGAGCCTATTCTATGGGCAAGGGATGACAAGTAAAAATTTTTGAGTTTAGCACTAATATGATCAGAACTTTGGTTCAGAAAGAAAATTTTGGAAAGTATTTGTGGATGATTTACAAAATCATTTTAAACAGAGAGAAATAACTTAAAGAACCTATATAAAAATATTCACAAAAGTGGTATTTTTGAATGATAACAGATTATTACCTCTTGGCTTATTGATATTTTAATGTTTTACAGTGAACATGAATGATGTTTGTATTTTTAAATCAAGTTGTATACTTTTCTGATATACTATATCCATCAATATAAATATACTATTTATTATTACTATTACATAAATATAAGAGATTAGAAGCCATATAAGTATTTAACTTTCAGTATTGATTATGCAGCCATTGGTCTTTGGTCAGGACTTTTACCAAAATTGACTTAAAGCCAAATATTTCCAGCAGCCAGCAAATGATGGCACTTCCCTGAACAACCTGCAGTCTGGTCCAAGAATAGCACTGTGACTCCTTGAGTTACAGGAAGAAGAACCAGTTGGATCACAAATCTGGGAAGTGAAGGAGTTTCTCATTATAAAGCAAAAAGGCGATAGATAAGGACAAGGGCACACAGACTTCCTGTATTTTAGGGAATTAAGTCCTGGCATGATATATTCCAGGGTGACAAGATGTCCCTTTTAAGGGCTCATTCCTCATTTTTAATAAAAAGCAATCTACATATAACATTAGTAAGGACAAGAATCATTTGCCTCTCCTGGTATAGTATTACTTGCTCTTCACATAAAAGAAAAAGGAAAATAGTGAAGGTACTTCTGGGAGATACTGTGAAGAATGGGTATAGCACACTGAGAATTCCGGTAACTGTAGGGTTACTAGATACACACTATGCTAGCATTGTTTTTCTTCTCTCCCTTAACGTATTAAGAAGTGATTTGGGAGGAAAAACAATTCTTTTTTACTTCTTCTTAGTCTGGTTCCCCTATCACATAACACACAGTAGGTTAAAATTCATATACTAAAAAAAAGTTTGATTATTTTTTAAAGTGAGATTTAAAAAAAAAAAAGAGTGTAATGATGGTAATATTACTTAAGCTCCAGGAAAGAAATGTTTATGATCATCATATCAGATTATATATATATATATAGGAAATCCATATATATATATATGAATATTTGCATTTGTATGGAGTTTCCTAAAGAGAACAAAGCTGTTTGCTTATGCTTCTCAAACCAAAGGTCAACCTAAATTCCTGATAAGGTAGAGAGAAGGTTCAACGAAGACAAGTGGCTTAAAGTTCAAGACTTAGGACTGTTAGTCATACCACATAATTCACAAATGTGCTCTGCAACATCTGTGTCTGATCTTCTCTACCTCTCCCTAGGCAGACAGAGCCTAGAAGTTGCTACAGGTGCAGACATTAGGGTCTGCGAGCCACCTGAGTTCAGAACAATGAGCCTCCCACCTGCCAAGTGAATGGGACAGGAATGCAATCTGAAGCCCAGTAACAAAGTTTAAATACATCAGAAAGAAAGCCAACATAAGAAGCCAAGTGGGTCAAGCAATGAGTGAGCTGAAGCATAAAGAGGAAATAAACCGAGCCTTGGAAAATCCTCTGAGCTATATTCCAGGATTTCCAAATTGGTTCCTCTCAGTAACTGGCATGGGTTTACCAGATCCATTACAAAAGTCAACATAAGGGGTGGGGGGGGGGGAGGGTTGGGGAACAGGCTAAGATCCCAGCTCAAGCATGTACTCAGTGTCTTGGCCTTTATCAATAATGTTTCACTGAATGATTGAATGAATGAATGAATGAATGAATCCAACTTTTCATTTGAAGACACAGATCATATAAATGCATTTTTTTTGGTAAGGGATTTGTGGATATTGGAAAACACCTTTCACCACGCCACCTTCTTCCCTTCAGCTATTTGTATTCCCCTCTGTTTTTTTCATTTCTTAAGCTCTTCAAAATTAACCTATTCTAGTATCTGTTTAATTATCATAATATGAAAAAACGATACATTAGTCTCTAAAGCTGTAAATTCTATTTCTTATGAGGACAACATGGGCACTAACTACATTTGAATAAGGGTGGTTAAATAGCACTCCATAATGGTGCTACTTACCTGCTCCACTCATGCTACCCTGTGGTATTAGTTGAGTAAACCTGGTCTTGATCACTAACTATAGTAGAAATGGAAGTGATTGAACTTAGTATTTGACAGGCAGATGAGAGAGGAGGCAGTAAAGGCAAAATGTCAAATAGGCGCAAATGTATGTTTGCCAAACAGGTAATCCTGAGCTGAAGTAGAGAAAGACAGGCTTCATATACTATGACAGGAATCTCAGTTTTTATTTGGGGACAGTGGAATACCATCATACTCATCAAGCAGGGAAGACAGGATGAGACTTGTGAGTTATAAAGCTTACTGTGGTAGCAACATGGAGAATGAGATTTGCAAAAAGAATGAGACTGGAAGAGGGGTACGACAATAGGAAAGAGAAGGATCCTGAAGACCAGGAAAAAAGCAGTGGCAAGAAAGAATTAAGAAGATGAAACCGTGGAGTATAATGACATTTATGACTGCTGTGGCATTCCCTCAGCTTGAATGCCCAACCCCATGCTGCCTATAAGATTCAGTTTAAATGTTTCTTCTTCCATGAAGTCATCTCTTAGAGAGCTCTTCCTTCATCTGATCTCCCATAGCCTTTTGTTCGCTTCTCTTACAACATTAAGTTCATTCTGCCTTGCACTAGTTCTCCATTTACATGTGTACTGCCTCCATCACACTACAAATGCATTGAGAGAGGGCCCTTAGCTGACCCATCCAGTCATTCCTCCTTACCCAAGAACATCTAGCACAGTAGCTTGCACATAATAGTTTGGATGAAGAAATGAAGAAATTCAAAGGCCTCGAAGAAACAATTCACTGGTTTTGCATTGCTGTAGAGGTACCAAATTGCAGAGCAAGAGCACACATGAAAGGATGAAGAGTAATTTGGCTAAGAAGACCCAAACTAGGATACTGAGAAAAAAAGAGTAACTGGAACATGAGCAATTTCTATATAAGCACTGAGATTTGTTTCTTTATAGAGATATTTATCTGTGCATCTCCCTGCAAATCTCCTGACAATAATAACAGAGTTTCAAGGGCATTTTATTTGTAAACTACAAACGGATGATTCCTGGCGTTGTACAAAGATACTTATGATTTACTGCAAAATAAAATAAATTGTTTTTACCTTTTCCCTCCCTTCATTTCAACATTAAATGGAAAAAGAAAACACACCCTAATGGTTCCCTATACACACAAATAAACATAAGCCCTCGGGGCTCCAAAGAGTCTCCTTATGGTGTGGGGGGTGGGGTGGCAAAGATAACAGCTTCTGTCCTTTAATTATGACTCCACCACCAAGAAACAGAACTATGTCTATTTTCCCCATTATTGACCAAAGGGAAGACTAGATACTAAGTTATTCATTAACACCTTATCAGACATTTTGTATTTCATAATTGAGAAGGGGTGAAACACAAAAGAAGAGTCATCTAGGGCTACTGGTTTCCTAAGAATTCCTCAATATTAATACCACTCCTCCTAAATCCCTTTGAAGATAGCTGCTTAGATGCTGAGAGAATATAATTGAACAATTTCATGGTGACATTAAACAGCAGCTTACAATTGACCTCAATAAGAATAGCAATAAAGATAGAATGACATATGCTCTGTACAGTGAGTGTGGGCAGGATTGAAACCCTAATGTCTTTAACTCATTCAAGGAAGGAACACATGAGAAAACTGCTTGGTAATCATCCAAAGCCTATTTGTTTTCTATAGCAGAGCTGAATGTGTTCATATCACCTCTGCTAATTGACTACACTAAAATGATAGGACCACTGCCTGCAGCAAAAGAACTCCGATTTGCATTGATCCAGGGACTGACCAATTTGGTGATGCCACTTGTTTCCTAAAAGGGCATTTCAATCGGCCAAATCAAAGTGAAGTGTTGTACAATGTTCTATATAATCAGCCTTAAGCGACTGAAGAATAACTGGTTTTCAGAATAGGAAGGCATGTTCCCAAATATAAAAGTTATAGCTACTGCTCACCCCTCCCTGCACCCCCCTTTTATATCTTGGCTGTGACTATATGAGCAGAGCTGGAGGCATTTAGTCACAGTGTTCTGATCCTTCTTTAGACAGCTGGAATCTGAATGAGCAAATAGAGAGAGGGGCTGTTTGTTTTATAACACTGGTTCCCGTGAGTATCTGTCCCTACAAAATAGATCGTTCAGAGTCAATATTTAGAAACTTGTATATTCATATTAATTTGAACTAAAGGAAATTCTAGATAAAGGAAAACACAAAACGTTACCAAGTGACTCCTCTAGTAAAGGTATAACCTTGATTCAAACTCAGTATCTTCCCTAAGTGCGCTCTTTTTTTCCCAGCTTTATTGAAATATAATAGACAATTAGTTGCTCATATTTACATTGTACAATTCTTTTTTTCAATTATAGTTAGCATACAATAATGTATTAGTTTCAGTTGTACAGCATAGTGATTAGAGATCTATATAACTCACAAAGTGATCACCTTACTATATCTAGTACCCATCTCCCCCTTACATATTTATTACAACATTATTAACTTTTTTCCTTATGCTACACTTTATATCTCCATGTCTATTTCGTAACTATCCATTTGTAGTTCTTTATCCCTTTGTTCTTTTTTGCCATTCCCCCAACCTCCTCCCATCTGCTAGCCCTCAAAATACTCTCTATATCTATGAGTTTATTTCCATTTTTGTTGTTGTTATTTTGTTCTTTAGATTCCACATGTACATGAAATCATGTGATATTTGTCATTCTCTATCTGACTAATTTTATTCAGCACAATACACTCTAGATCCATCAAGGCAATATCTTTTTCCATCCCCTTTCTTTTAGTCTATGTTTGAATTTTAATCTGAAGTGAGTCTTTTATAGGCAGCATATATAGGGGTCTTGTTTTCTTATCCATTCAGCCACTCTATCTTTTGGTTAGAGTACTAAATTCTTTTCCATTTGAGGTACTTGTGATAGCAATGCGTTATTACCATTCTGTATTCATATTTTTGGCATGTTTTTTTTTTCTTAAAAGGAGTCCCTCCAACATTTCCTTTAATACTGGCTTGGTGTTGATAAATTACTTCAGCTTATTTTTGTCTGGGAAGCTATTTTATCTGTCCTTCGACTCTAAATGATAGCTTTGCTGGATAAAGCATTCTTAGTTGTGGATCCTGGGTCTTCGTCCTGTCAAATATTTTTTGCCAAGCCCTTCTGTCATGCATAGTTTCTTTTGAGAAATCATCTGCCAGTCTTATGGGTGCTTCCTTTTAGGAAACTAACTGCTTTTCTTTTGCTGCTTTAAAGATTTCTCTTTGTATTTAACCTTTCACATTTTAAATATGATGTGTCTTGGTGTGGGCATCTTTGAGTTCATCTTTTTTGGGATTCTCTGAGCTTCCTGGGGTTGTGTATCTATTTTCTTCATCAAGTTATGGAAGTTTCCATCATTATTTCTTCAAATAGCTCTTCAATTTCTTGTTTTCTTCAGGCACCCCTATGACATAGACATTTTTGCATTTAATTGTGTCCCATAGGCTCCTTAAATTATTATTATGGTCTTGGCTTCTTTTTTCTGCTGTTTTGATTGAGTGCCCTTGGCTTCCCCATCCTCTAAATCAGCAGTTTGATTCTCTTCTTTAACTACTCTGTTTATTTCACCTAATATACACTTCGACTTAGTGTGTTCTTCATTTCTGACTGGTTCCCTTTTATAATTTTCATTTCCATTTTTATGTTTTTTATCTTTTTGTTAAAATTCTCACTGAATTCATCTACACTTCCCCTAGGTTTATTGAGCATCTTTATAACCAGTGTTTTGAAGTCTGCATCTGTTAGATTGCTTGACTCCATTATTCCTGGATCTCTGTTCTGTTCTCTCATATGGTTTTATTTCTTTGTCTTACCATTTTGACTGCTTTTCTGTGTCTGTTTTCACGTGCTAAGTAAAGCTCCTAACCTAAGTCTCCCTGTCTTATTAGTGTGGATTTGTAAAGTAGGTGTCCAGTGGTACAGTCCTGAGGGGTTCAGCTGCAGGTCAAGTTTAGCCTCAGCCTATGCCCTCCAGGGCCACCTGTTAAGACTCAGCAAGCAATCCACAGATGCTGTGTTTATAGTTGCCTCAAGAAACCACACCAGAAACCGAGGCCAGCTGTCACCAGTGTGAGTCTTGGCACTGCTTAACAAGGAGCACTAGACTTACCGAGGACCCAACTAGATGTGGCTTCGGTGGGGCTATGAGTTGGTGTAGGCAAAGTTTCAGGGAATCTTTTGAACAGCATGACCTCTGTTATCCAGTTGGATGATGTCTCAGCTATGGTGGTGCTGGGAGAGGGGAGGGCTCAACAGAGAAATAATGGATACTGCGGGCACTTCTGCCCGGAGAGAGCTCAGAGCAAACAGGTCTGTCACCACAAAGTCCACTCGTGGACACAGCCCCTTTAAGAGGTGTCTGCCGCTGCCTGGCTGCCACTGCCGCACAGGCTCTGTCCCACTCAGTCACTGGAGACTGACCAGGCGCCTCACATCTTCGTCCCCCCTACCTATTCTACTGTTGCAGGGTGATTAATATTTCTCTCGCTAGTTGTAGTATTTCTGTTCATCTAGATTGCATGCAACTTTATTGCTTTTTGCTCTACGTTTTCTGTCCACAACTTTAATGTGGCGCGAGAGTTATGAACACAAGCCTCTATCTACACCATTTTTATTTTGTCTCCCCCTAAACATGCTCTTGCTTTCATATTCTCGAACGATGCTCCACCATCCACCTACTTGCCCACTCCAGAGCTGGTATTGCCCTGTTTAGATTCCTGCACTGGTCCCCTAATTGGTCTCCCACACATCCTATCTGCGCACCATGAGTTTGTCCATCTTATCAATCAATAATTAATAAATCTGACCCTTTAATGACTAAAGCCCCTTACTCTGGCTGAAAGACTCACCTCTCCTGATTGTTATCAATCTCTTTATTCTCATTTGGAAAATCCACCGCCTCCCATCCCATTCAACATTTACTATTACTGAACTACTTCTAGTTGCACAAACTCATGATGTAGTGCCAGGCCTCCTGAATTTTGCAGCCATCTTTACTTTACTCACTTAGAAAGCTTCTTTTGATTCTCAATACTTTGCCTAGGTATCACTGGCTCTGTAAACCCCTTCCTCAAGACTACCCCACCATAAATAATACTAACAGACCCCTTTTTTGTAGTATTCTTGCATCTTGTGCATAGTTCTTTGATCACATTTATCCCACCATGTTAAAATGATATTCCCTGTACTCCTATTGTTAGATAGTTAGTCCAGCATGAGCAACAGAAGCCAAGGCCCAGCTCTGTAACCTCAGAAACTTCCCTTGAAGACTTTCCTTAATCATCTCTCTCAGAAATACCTCCCTTTTAGGGTTTTTAAATTACCCCAAATCCTAGAGTACAAAGGCCATAAAAGCTGCTGATTAAACCAACTACAAACGCATGCACAGAAAGTACTGCCCATAACTTCAACTTCATTATACCATCATTATAATATCGTGATTATGTCTGGAAGTTCATGAATCTAATTATAACAGACTGAATTCTAGGTAAGCACATGCACACTAGGCAAAGTCATATAGCAGCCAAATGTCAGTCAAGGTCACCTCACATATGGATCATCTAGGACCTCCCATCTCAGCTCAAATATAAACAGACCTTCCCATCTCTGCATTGTTATAGAATTCCTGGATGGAAACCCATCCCTTTCTTTGGGGTGTACTATCTTAGCTCTTCACCGACCTAAATTCCACAGGCTTGCAGCCTTTCTTAGTGCGGCCTGTCTCCTTCTAAAATGTACTTTCAATAAATCTCACTTTTTCTCAATCTCACTGACTTCTAATTCTTTCCTGCCTCAGCAGGGAAGAACCGAGGAACAACAACACACAACACCACCATCCACTGTCCACCGTACTCCACTATCCACCTCCTCCTTCTTGACACCAGTGGGGCAACACCAGATTTCACCTCACCCCACCGATGACACTATTACATGATTAGCTCTTCTAGTTCTCCTAAAGTAAAGCAGTGATGAGGAGCATGGGCTCTGAAACTCCGTCATTTCAAATCCTGGCCCCACTCCTTTCTTTGTGACCTTGAGCAAGTTACCTAAACTTTCTGTGATTCAGCATCCTCAACTATTAAATGAGGATCATGACAACATGTATCTTAGAGAGCTCTTGTGAAGATTAGAACACCTTATTTTTGTAAAGCGGAGTAAAGATTTAATGAATGTTATTTATCAGATTGAAAAGTCAACGGCACTCATATTTAATCTCCAATGGACACATGGTAAAGACCTAAACCTGATCATTGAACTGGGCTGTGTAAACTGACTTAAGGAAAGAAATAATAGTAAAGTCCATTCCATAAAAACACTCTGGCAGTGGTTGATGCTAGATTGGGCCATTTTAGCAGGAAACATTCTAGAGCCATAATACCTAAATGTGTTTATTAACTCCTTCCAGTTACACTATTCTATAAGTCTTTTCAAACTTTGATACTCAAGCACATTCATCTTTCCTAATGTTTTATTTCTGCACCAATGTTGTCATTCTTGTCCTGAAGAGAACTTACCCAGGTAAATCAGAAAGATCTAATGAGCCAACTTACTTAGCAGGAAATAACTTCCCAATCTCAGATTCACTTCTCACCTTAGAAAAAATACAATTTCACTAGTCTTTGACCTTACCTAATTTTATATCATTTTAACAAATGAATAATACAAGAGCCCCAGGAAAAAAATACATACTATGTAAGTGAATACATATACCATTTGTCTTTTTTTGACATGCACATCAGAGACGTATCAAACTTGTATACTAAGAGTTTAAAAGAGTTTTGAGTATTAATATAATATTAATTTATAAATTAATTCATCTGAGTAACAATAAATTATTGAATTATCTATTCTCATAATAGTCTTTTAAGAAAAAACATGTTATACAATAGAGCCACAAATGGGTACATGACCTATTAAAAGTGATGGTAAAGAATGGCCTTTGAGCAATGCTCTTTTCATTACCTCTTTTCATAAAGCTTTAAAATACAAAAGAAAAACAATCTTCCAAAAAACACACATACAAAAAAAAAAAAAAGAAAAAGAAAACTAAGCTCAACTAAAATAACTCAGAACACTCTGGAATCTGTAAGAGTTACACCTTCAAAAATTGTGGTAAGTAACAGCATTAAAATTGAATATTATCAAACACCTTTCAAAAAATGTGTAACATATTAAATCAATATCATATCTCCAATTACCAACTTATATTTAATGTTAATAGATCTCCACAATATACACTAAATTATGAAATCCCTACATATGTGTGTGTAAATATATATATATACATATGTGTATTAATTTTAGATGATTTTACCAAATTATTTCCAAATGGTTATCAGTTATTCCAACTTGTGGTAAACATGACTTTAACATCCATTTACTTCTGTAGTCAGAAATAATTTATTATTTGTATATCCAGTTACATTTTAACTATTTTAAAATTCATGTCATATCTTTTTAGATCCTCATTTATTGTCTTTATTTCATATATTCTTATATTAATGTTACTCAAAATAAGATATGATACTTAAAATTAAACGCTTAGTTACATTCCTTCTTTATACCACAGAAAAATCACTATCACTTTTAAAACTACAAATAAAAGTACGTTTCCAAAGAAGATTATAATGATGCTGCAATTAATAAATTGAGGGCAAGTAATTCACCAGCATGACCTTGGGATTCTACTTAACATGTAAATAACAAAACTTCATTTTGTCATCTTGGGTAGCTTTTGGTCCGGTAAAGGAAAACTTGAGTCTTACCTAGGCTGGCTCATCTGTTGGCTTCTTTGCTTCCTGCCTTGTTGATTAATGGAAATACATACTCAGTCCGCAGCAAATGCAGAAGTTTATATCCCATGAAAACCTAATGAAAGGCTGTGCCTCCACAAGATGATAATTTGTTTAAATTTGAATGTACCAATTGGAAGCAGCATTGATTCTTTGGGGACACCAGGGCTCTATTAGGTACAATCTTCCTTCACTGAACCACAGCAAAGTTAAGTAGACTTCCAAAGAAATATAACTTGCCACCAACTCTCCCTTGAGAAGACGCCACTGAGCCAAACTCCATTTCTTTTTCCCCTCCGTCCTTACTAGCATTTTGTGGAAATCAGCTACCGAGGTCAGAAACTATTTGTTTAATTTATTTTTTCATAGCCTTGTCACGCAAACAAGCAGAGAAACATATTTTAAAGCTTGAACGGCTGCTTTCTAAGTACATAGACTATGCATCAATATTACTGATATACACTGTACTTAAGAAAATATGCTTCCTCTGTTTTCAGACTTCTGAGCAGGGTAATGCGGATGCCCTTCTCCAGCTGTTTAAGTCAGTTATCTTCTCCAGCTGTTTACCATTTTCGACCATGTCATTTTTCTGCATATCTGAAATATGTGAAACTTCAAAATAGTCCTTTCAAGTTCCTATCCAGAGTAAACATCAAAATGTTTCCTCTTCCTGCAAATACTAGCAAGTGAAAGCAACTTAGTATAAAATTACTGTAGCTTATGTACATGTCATTCATCTCCATCCTCTAAGATGCTTTATATTTACCGTTCAGCAAATGGTGGGGATTGAGTGGGATAATCCAGTAAAACGTATGCCTCTAAAGGCAGGCAATCGTTTGGGATCTTGAAGAAGTCCAGCTTTCAGAGAAACAATTTTAAAAGAAATACCCTAAATCAGTGGTCTTCAAAATTTGTGGCTATCATATCCTCCAAAAGAATTTTAAACATTGTAGTCACTCATGCATTTTTAAGTTGACATCTTAAAATTTTATGTTTGTAAAAGATACATATTCTGGCATGTGACACACTGCTTTAAAAATTTACAAAACCTTCATTACTATATATTTTAGGGTTTTCAACTGATAGAAAGTATCTGAATAACCAGTACCTTAAATGACAAATCCAATACTTTCACTTGTAACTCATTATAAAGAAGTGACGAAAAATAATAACGAAGCCAGTTCTCATAGTCAAAACAATCAGCCATTTTTTAGATGTTAATACATCCCTGTGACAACTTCGTCACATTTGAATTTTAATTTTAAGGTAATTACAAAGAGAGAGACAGAAAGACAGCAAGACAGTGAGACAGCCTACTCACATGTTATTTAACGATTATGAATCTTTTCAAGCATTTTCCATTTATTTACTCATTTTTTAAGTTTTAAAAGCTCCTATATTCACCTTTAATTGACTCCACAGGCACAATTTCAAAACAAGAAATTAAAGAATCTCCCATGGTTTAGGGGACTAGAGGGCAATTTATTTCACAAAGGCAATCAAGTTTTTGTGTTTTATGAAATTTGCATGTGAAAACGGGTAATATGACACTAATTCTACAAATGTGACATGAGAGTTGTACCTAGAATTTTAATCATATTTCTAATCAGTCTTCAGGGCTGCTTTTTAGGAGACTAAATTATGTTGGCAATAGAAATATGATTGCTATGTATTCCCCAAAATCCTACATTTCTGAGTCACTTTCAGAGAGACTGAAGGACGGCTAAGCCATTTTTGCATGACTGCTGCAATTCCCTCATTGCTATGGAGGGAAATAAGACAAAGAGAAGAAAGAGTCTTTTCCTCTGAGAAACATGCAATCTGTTTGGGGAATAGGATTTACACACCAGAAACAATTAGGAAATCATTCCATAAACCCAAAGGAATTGTTAATGCCGTGATACATTTGAGTTAAAGAAATGGACCTTGGAATCTACCAGACCTGGGTTTCAATTCTGGCTGTAAATTACTTCTCACTGACCGCAGCTTCCTTGTCAGTTAAATGGGGACAATGAGGAGGATAGAGATAGGAAATACCATTTTTAAATAGTTAAATATGCTTTTTAATACATATATTTATACATATATATGTGTATATGTGTGTGTGTGTGTGTGTGTGTGTGTGTATATATATATTCTACTACTTGAAAATAACATAAAATTCAAATTTCTATGTCCAGAAAAAAGTTTTATCAGAGCACAGCCATATCCATTGATTTACATATTGTGTGTAGTTGCTTTTGTTAAAACAGCAAAGCTGAGTAGTTCCAACAGACGTCATATGTCCCACAAAGTGTAAAATATTTACTATCTTGCTCTTTACAGAAAAATGTACCCTAACCCTGTTGTAGAGAATGAAAAGAAATACATAATATAAATAAAATGGTTAACACAGAATCTGGCATACAAGCACTCAATAAATGGTAAATAATATGATTGTTTTGTAAGATACTATAATTTGAACCACACATATAACTTCAAAAGTAAACAAGGCCACACAAGGCATAACTTACCAACTAAGCAATTAATAGCTTTATATCATTTGGGTAAATTTCTCTCTCTCTTCAAGCCTCAGTTTCTTCACCAGCGAAAATGGGAATAATACTATTAACAATCTCAATCAATCAAATAAAACAATGCTTATCTCATGGTAAGAACTCAATAAATGTTAGCTTTCATTGTTCTTATTATCTTTCCTTAGTCCCCGTAGGTGTAAGAAATAGTATACTGTTTTCTCCCTTCTGCTTTCTACATGCTATTCTGAACTGAGCGATTCCCTAGTAGCAAATTAAACATTTCTGAAACTGCATGAGCACTTTGAAGCTCTTGGGGTGCCATTGTGTACACAGAAGCAATACCTAATTGAATAGTAGCCTAATAGCCTCAGAAAGCTGCTGCAATTTAAACAACAACAACAAAAAGGTTGAGTTAAAAATAGGAACCGCTCAAGGATTGGGAGAATGAGCTTCTATGAGTTGCCTTGACATCCTTCCTCGACATCCTTTTAAAAAGAGCAAACCTGAGCAAAAAATGTACAAATAATACAATTTGTACAAATAAATGTACAAATCCAAATTGCTCACCAATTCAACAAAATTGGAGTCAATTACTATGAAAAGAGGTTTATATCCCTACAAAAAAAAAATCATTGATTAGGGCAAGGAAAATCTAAGCTAATATAAATACATCAAGTCCAAGAGTTAATGTTTCCAAATAGCAAAATGTGGATTCCACTTCTTTTACATTTACCCCACATGAACAGATTAATTTTTTTTTGCAAGAAAATATAGGCTTTAGTCTCACGATCTTAAACGCCTGCATTCTTGGAACAGGAGAGGAGCTGTCTGCTTGTGAAAAAAGACTTGGAAAATGATCTACCTGACAAAGGTGAAGGGTCACATTTCATCACTGAACCCAGACATCCTTCGGGAAGTCAGGTAACAGCTAAAAAGAGCTTGGTTAGTCAACAGCCTTATATGGCTTAGGCCAGACTTGCCTGGAAGCAGGGGAACTGCGAGCCCCAGGGGTTGGCCAACCATAACTAACACAAGTGTTCGCCTGGTAGCCTTCAGAGGGGTGTAGACCTCCATGGAAGGAAGAAGTGAGGGGCTCTGGACACAGAGTTACATACCTAAACCAACCCCAGTATTTGTTTCTCTAGTGGCGCTAAACACCAAATTTTAGTTGCCCCAAAATGTCATTTTAATTAAGGATCTGAGTGGATTCCCAGCACGGTCAGTCTCCAATAACTAAGAAAAATGAAGCCATGACGTTGGTCAACTCTTTAGGTTCACTGCCACTGCGGGCTCACTGTTGGAGCCTCTTAGTGCTACCTAATAAGAACTTTCTACCATGATGGAAATGTTTGATAGCTGCACTCTCCAACAGGAACTGAATTTTTATTTTACTTGAATTGTGGGTATCAGACCTGGTAGCCCTGAGCAACCAATGTGCCTACCATGTGGATTTTAATAATTTCAATAGACACATGAGACACTGGCCACTTACCGAACAGCTGGAACACTAGACCAGCCACCCGATCTATTGGTCCTTCCCATGAATGTATCGTTAAACAGTCACCAGACGGCCTTACTTTCATATTTGGTTCCAGATTGAATACTTATTCACCAACTTCTTTTCAAGTTATTTTATTTTCTTTCACCGAGTCACTGATCTGAGCTGTTTGCGTGATCCATACTGCCATCTCCTGTCCTTGGAGTCCAGCGTCTGAGCTGATCTCACCTTTCTCCCCTTTGCTGCATGTGAGCTGATCCTGGTGCTCTGTCTGGTACATACTCCCCAGAAGTCACTCTCCCACCATCTCCTGTCTTTAGCGGAATTGCACCCATGTAGTCTTCAGCTGTCTTTTCCTGGCTACTGTTAGACATAGCTACTTTCTCCCTCTGAATAGTAACATTTTAGGAACCAATATCACACTCATGAAAAATGTATAATGTCCAGAAGCCCTGATCTTAAACCTTATACCTTGAAGCTTAATATAATAGAAGTGACCAGGACTGCCAAACAAAGATAGTTCAGCTCCACCTCTAATTCTCTGGTTCCCAGATTCTATTTTAGGTGTCTATTTTTTCATCTTATACTTTAAGATTAGTCTCCCTTTTTGATTAATCATCTATAGTCTGCTTCCACAGCCCAGAGCAGAAGAAAATATTTTAGAAGTTAAATTTTCTTTTTCTAAAGGTCAGTTATCCAGGTGTGAAAGCTGGCAAACTTTATTCCACCAGAAACTTGTTTTGAATCTTTTTTTCTTCACTGATAACAACACACTGCTTTATTCTTAAATTATAAACTTTAACAGCCTAGACATTTTCTCCGTGAATTTCTAAATAATGCTAATATGTAAAGGGATAAAATAGAAAGGTGATAGCATGTATGTAAATAAGTTGTACATTGACCAAACATTATTTCTATATTGTAAACAATGAAGTGCTAGAGTGCTCTAAACTTTTATGGTCTTCCAATAGCATCTTAACTACTCCTCCCCCGTTTCTTTTACATCAAGTATAGTTTTATAAACATATTTGACACCAAATAGGAGAAAGAGGCTGCTCAGCTTCTTCATCTTAGAACACAGCAGATATACAGGAATGGCTTCCCAAGTGCACCCATGCACCAGGTTACTGCATTCAAAATTAATCAGACACCTGACCTAAGCCAAACCAATCATACTTTCCTCCAAACCTTTCAAGTGAGAACTAAGAAAAGTGAGTCAGTCCTTCCCTGGAGGGCTGTGGGTATCAGACCTGGTAGCCCTGAGCAACCATGTTGCCTACCATGTGGATGTACGGTCTATTGTGCAAAGGAAGGCCAACATGCAGAGAGAAGCCACAGTTCAATTTCTTATCCTAGGGCCCAACTTGCCCTGTTCTTATTGCTTTACCTTAGATGTCCCAGTGCAGAGCCAGTAAATTCCCTCTTTTCTGAGTTAGTTCAAATTATGTTTCTGCTATTCAAATCCAAGAGTATCAATCAATGCAATATTCTTAACATTTAAAAAATTCTAATGAATAAATGCAGCATTGTGGTTAAGAACTGGAATTACATACACAAACCTGAAAATTTTAAAATGAAAAATCCCACAACAGCTATACTCAAATAAATGTCACATATAGGTTAAAGTTTATGAGAAACATGGTGTTTGAAATATGTCCAGGCAATGAAAAGGAATGTCACTTTGAATTCTATGACACATAAGTGTTTAATTGTATTTTGAAATTACTTATCACTAAAAAAAAATAAAGAATAGAATTTTAAAGCATGTACAGTATAATCCCATTTTCATAAAATTATTTCTGATTACTATTTAACTATCCACTCATCTTTATATGTTCACAGAGAAATATCTGAATATTTACCTAATGTCAAAAATGGACTTTTTTCTAAGGGCTATATTATTACATGGTGTTTTATTTTTTCCTTCAGAGTCATATGAATTACAATTCTCTACTCAAATCAACTGAAATACCCTACCTCAGATGTATCAAATATGGCTCCTATGTGAATACATAAAAGCAAGAGAGCAAACAAACTCAAAGAAAGATCTTGGTGCTTCATCAACAGGAATACTGCGGATTAAAAAATAATAATAAATTTGAAAATTACTACTTTTATTCTACAACAAATTTCCAGCTTACTTTATAGTATGTAAAGCTTTTGCTCAATGTATCTATTCATTATTCTCTTAACATGCCATTTCTGCCCCTGGGAATTTTGGTCTTCTTTGATCCAATTTCCACCTTTCTGACTTGCATCTACCTTTCAAAACTAAATGAAACTTATAACTCTTAACTTGAGGACTTCATTTTCTCACGCTTCATAGTCTCTACATGTATCTCAGAAATACTATTGGCCCCCTGAGCACACGGCATGGGGTCTTATTAATTAAGTTTCTATATATCCTGAATTCCAAACTAAACTATCTATGCTTTGCAATCAGAAATTAATTCTTAAACCTGTTTGAGCTACAGCCTCCCTCCACAATTTTCTCCCCTTCCAGTCTCAACCTCTGAGGTTGTAGTACAGTTGCCCAAACTGATTTTAGATTCAAATTTTCAGTGTTTCAGGTTCCTCAATGTTTTCAAGTGGAAAATTTGATTGAACTTAACCAATTTTATTCTTATCTGATCAACTAAGACAGAATATGTTAATTCAAACTTTCTATGTCGTTATTTCTCAATCTCTATAGTAAATTCTATTCCAAATCTCTCCATAATTGATACTGGGACAATGTCTATTCCACACTGAGCTTCCTGAATTATTATCCCAAATATCCCCATGGAAAAATGTTTGAAGAATAACCAGTTTTATGACATTAGCCAAGTATCCACGTAGTCAGATCAAAAAGTAGTCATTTCCAAAGCTCAACAAAACCCTCCTGATAAAAACATGGCACTGTCACAAATTGCAAATTAGCATGAAAAAGAATCTGAAAAGATTGCCAAGAATGGCAGCCTGCCTTCCCTGCCAAATCACTTAAGAGGGTAAACACAAGGAATTGCAAATGCTCCAACATATGTGAATGCATACTCATTCTTTTATTTTTAAAACACAAAGAAGCTTCTTGAAATAAACAATCCAGCCAAAGCAAATTGCATTGCCAAATTGAGGGCAAGAATGAAATAAATTCCACTGATTTAAGATTCAAGGATTCTTATTATGACAACTTAGGTGTGAGTGACAACACTGGAAGCCTGGTCCCCTGGTTCCTAAGACCCTCTTTACTAAATCTGACTGTGCCATCGATAACTGTGACTATGATTTACCCAGGGATGAGCATATCAAAAACTGAGTTACTCTGTAAGAAATTCTGTTATATAAAAGCCCTAGCTCAAGATCCCTAACAAGGGATTGCTTGTAGAAGCAAAAGCAGTGAATTCCCCCTCCCGGTGTGACATAGAGTAAGTATGTCTCATTTGGACACTACAAGTAAAGATAGACACCTATTAGCAGGTTGGATTTCTTTAGAGACATTAATAAATTGAGGAGGCATACATCTTTTATATAACAACACAAAAGAAAGAGGTTTATCAAAGTATAACAGCCTAGATGAAGTAGCTCATGTTACAAGATGTTGCAAAAACAGAATGAATGATTTTAGAAAAATTCCCACAAATTATTGATATTTCCCAACAAAAAGGATCTATGGAAACACATTATGGACTACTTACTCTCCAAACTTTGAACATTACCAACATCTCTGATATATAAAAGCAATCAAAATTCAAAATGTTGACATTTTTTATGCTATAGAATAGCCTTTAAGTGAAAAAAATATTTTTTGGCATAGAAAAAGACACGGATTGCACTGGTTATCTAAGCAACTTCTATATGGTCAGCCTAAAGAGACGAAAATGATCTAGAAAATATTTCAACATCCTCAATGCAAGGAAATATAAGTTTGTAAGTAATGAGAAAAGGCCACTGAGATAGATGATAATTTGAAATAGGCCACTTTGACCGCAGTGTGATTACAAAATAAACTAGATGTTCAAAAGATGAACGGCTTCAAACCTTAAGGACAGTGTCCATTCTGATCCCAGAGATTCCACTTGGATTCCATGGTTAGAGATCAAACGAATCACAAACCCCTCTTGAACAAGTCCTCAAAAATCATATTGTTGATCATATTTCTGTGTCGCTTGATCCCTCTATGACAGTAATTAATGCTGTGTCTTGGGTTAGATTTATGGGTGTGTGTCTGTATCTCTGTATGAATGTTTGGCTCACTGGATCTTGACCTCTTGCAAGACATCATGTTCATCTTTGATCCTCCAATGAAACCTAAAGTAATAACTTACACATAATAAAAGTATGAATGCATATTTGTTACATCAGGAAAAAAAAACTAGTTTTTTCCTGCTGAGAAAGAAAGTCTGTATGGAAAGGAGGAAACGTAACCTATTCTGAGTTCCAACAGTGATTGGAACACAAATTTACTGAAGCTTCAACAGTGTCCTCTAGTTTTCACAACCAAAAAGGTTCTAAGTAAGGAGGTTAAGAGTGCAGGCTCTGGAGTCCGACTGCCTAGGGTCAAATCCTGGCTCCACTTCCTCGCTGTATGAGCTTGAAGATAGTTGCTTGATTTGCCCATGCCTCGATTTAATCATACGTAAAATGGGGACAATAATAGTAACAACCTCACAGACCACTTACAAATATTCATTAATGCATGTGAAGTACGTTATACAACACCCAATGCAGAACAATACCTGAAAATTAGCTTGTTAACAGTGGGGAAACTGAGAGGCTCAAATGACATGTTCAATTCCCTGTCCAAGACCATGCACTCTGACTGCACGCCACTTGCAACTGGAAGCTGGGACACCTTTTTATATCTTCTTATCTCTATACAAGACTTTGTGATCAGGTGAAAGAACAGCTTCCTCTTTTCCACCTCTTAGAGGAGTTCCAACAGGAGATAAAAAGAGAATGGGATGGGGCTACCGCTCATCCTTCATCAGGTCTTACATCCTGACCATATGGCAAATGTCTGTAAACCATTGTCCCTGCACTTGTAGCTCTGAGTCCCTGAGGGCTTGTTCTCCTTCTCCTTGGTTCGGCATCTGCTATCTCTTCCAAAAGAACGAAGTGTAGCATCCTTTAGTCGGGTAATGCAAACCCCAATTCAGTCACTACGCGTTGTGCAACACACTACTGAAACCCTTTCCAGTGCAGTATCTGCAAATGCAAAATGGAGATAATAATGATAATGACTCCACACATGTATTGAATGCTTAGCGTCTGTTGGGCATGAACATCATTTGATATTCGAATAATCAAATAGTGTGGGTGCTATTAGTATTCAGGCTTTACATATGGATAAGGAAACCAAGGCACAGAGAGGTCAAGTAACTTGCCCGAGGCCACAGAGGTAATAAATGGCGGTGCCAAAATTCAAACTCAGACACTCTGGTTCTAGAATCTATAAACCACTACACAGTGCCTGGTAACATAGTAGGTTCTCTGTCAGTGCCAGATATCTGTCCTCACTCTGTGAAGCGAGAATGAATCTGGGTACTGACAGAGGATATAGAAGTCAGTGCAGGAGTCCTCTTTTTACTTTTGTGGGTAAAAGAGCCTCTAGGCTATACTTGAACAGATCCCTAAACAAGACTTTCATGTTCTTCATGGATTGGTCCTGCTTATCTCTCCAGCTACATTTAACGTCACCTTCATCCCTACCCTCTCCCAGCACCATGACCACCAAAACCACGTGTACTTCTCTCAAAGCCTTAAATGTATCACAATCCCATCATGTGTCTCTCTCTTCTGGATCGTTTCAGCTTGCTGCTTTCTCTGCTTAGAACACTCTGCCTAACACCATTTTACCTTACTCACTTTGTTTAAAAGGCATTTCTCTGGGGAGTCTTTTTTAACCCCTTTCCATTCTTTCTTACTAGTAAGTGCCACTGCTTTGTCCTCTAGCTTCCTACAATTTTCTATTGTGGTTTTAAAACACTAAACTATATGATATGTTTCATCTCTATGTTTCCTTACAGACTCTAAGCCCTGTAAGGACTCTAGTATTTCATGCTTGTTATTGTTTCTCTCAACTCTTGTATATATATATATATATATATATATATATATATATATATATATTTTTTTAATTTTATATGTAATAAAAATATAAAATATTTACTGTTTTTTCCTTCCATCCTAAACCCTCTGTAGAGAAAAATTCAATAAACTTAGAGCATTCTAGGATTTTGGACCAAAAATTTTTATAATTGCCGAAGTGAAAGGTGAATGTCATGGACACCCATTTGGTCCTTGAGCTCAACTCCTTTTCCTGCTCAGAGGTTTGGCATTTCTCAGGGGTGGAGAAAACTCCAAAGGACTGCATGGATTGATGATTAGGTTAAGCAATAAAAAACCCTTCAAATATAAAGAAAATATTAAGAAAATGAAAATAATTCTATCTGCCAAGTGCCAGAATCTAAAATATTTCACTGACACAAGGTCTGAAGTTTGAAGGAAGGAGATTCCCTAAATGGTCTGGAAGAGATTTAATTTGTCAAGAAGCTAATAGGGCCCAGCATCATGCATAGCAACTTTTCTCCTTCCCCATAAGAAGGGAGGAAAATGACCACACAGGTCAGCTTACATGAATAGACCACATTCAACTTGGATGTCAGGGAACTTCACTCAAATGTCAGTCACTAGAATTCTCAGCTGTCCAGAGGTTTGGCTGGATCACTTCCAGTTAGTACATGACTGATATCTTTTTCTTCAGTCATGGCTACATTCAAATATATATATGTTTAGCTGCTGCCTCTTCAGTAGCTTTGCAATTTTTCAAAGATCACCCCTTCCCCCATTCTGTCCCCTAATCTCAAAGCAAAGTAATGCCTTCTCCTTGCCTGGGGAGTAGTCTCTGGTTAGTAATTCAAGAAATCTTGGCTTCCTAATCTTTTTCTGCCAGGAGTAAGTCAGTGAATGTTAGTTAAATTAAGACCCTATGCAGTCTGTAACTATCTCCCTTAAATTCCCTATTCAATAAGCACTAACTGTCACCCACGTCCACTCCCCAGTGGTGTTCAGGAACCCTCACACATCTTCTTTCTGTTCTCTTGCATGGAAGGTCATAAACCTAGTCCACATCCTTATGTCTCCTTCCTCCAGTGAAGCAGGTCACAGGGACTCCTTATCTAGCAGCCACCACCCCTTTTACACTTTCCTATTCTTGGCCAAAGCAGTTGTTAAATAGCATGCACAGACTCTTACTAGCTGTCTCTATTCACTGTCTCTGTTCCTGATAATGAATGTGTAAATCATTTTTTGTTATAAAGGCTTAGATTCTACTCTCTATAGGTACTGATGCCGACAAAGCCGACAAACACCTGACTCCCTTCTAGGTGATCCCTAGAAGCCCCCAAGGGGTTTGACAGAGTTGGCTGTAGCCAGACAAGCCTCAGGGTTTTCTGATAGCCACCCAGTGATTTATCCTCTGCAACACACAATAAAAACACTTCTAACAATCAGGTGAAACAATCATGTAGATCAAATGAAATCAAGTGGATAAAATGAATTATGTATTGAATGTGAGTCATAAAACCCAAATTCCATGAGCATTAGACCAACATCCAAGTTCCTGACTTTACCACAGATGAGTTTTTAGATAACTCTTTCCTTAGCCTTCCCTGAATCTTAGTTTCCTTCCTTTCTGTCAAAGCAGGTAGTTGGCTGCTTGCTGTTTATCTGTCAAAGATACTATAGTAAATAAATATAAAATGATACAAAATGAAAGAGGTGGAAAGAAAACCTGTGTTCAAGTTTTAGTTCAGCCACATACAATCTTGCACTTCAGTTCGTTATTCCCCTTAACTCTTACAAGCATGTAGTACTACATGGTCTAAGGTAATGAATAGCTGGCTCCTGTCTACTTCTCTAGCATCATCTAGCACCATTAGTCCCTTTCCTTGTCCTTATCCCTCCATATCTGACTTCTTACAGTATTTCTAAACAGCATGCTCTACCCTAAGGGCTTTATGTATCTAGATATTAGCCTCACCTTCACCTACAATAATTTTCCCTTAGATAATTCCCTCAATCTTGTCTCAACTGAACTATAGCACTTTCAGAGAAGCCTTCTTTTATCCTCTATTACTTTGACTTCCCTCTATTTTATGTTTTCATAGCGACTTGTTCTTGAACTTTGGCAGAAAGCATGACTCTTGTAACTATTTAAGTGTTTCTGCCCCCTTCAGTGAAAACAGAGAGATTTTGTCAGCCTTGATCTCTACTATGACTCCAGTGTCTATGTCATTGACCGGCATGTGGTAGACATGCAATACAGATTTAGTAACTAGTTCCTCTTCTGAAATTGTCACTATTTTCAGAGGGTTATAGTTGTACGTATTGTGTGAAAGTACTTTGCAAACTGCAAAAGTAAATTACAAACTGCTAAGTTGCTACTATTATCTATGTATGTTTTGAATTCCAAATTGTAACTAAATCTCTATGTGCTGAAGCTATGGCTGAGCTTTTTTTTATTATTATTGAGATATGGCTGAAATGTGAACTCTACCCTCCTCTGATATTGAAGGAAGTACATGATGGTAGGGACCAGTTTTAGAATCTTTTGCAGTATAACAAATTACTCCAAAATATAGTGCTAAGGAAGGAGGGAAGGAAGGAAGGAAGGAAGGAAGGAAGGAAGGAAGGAAGGAAGGAAGGAAGGAAGGAAGGAAGGAAGGAAGAAAGAAAGAAAGAAAGAAAGAAAGAAAGAAAGAAAGAAAGAAAGAAAGAAAGAAAGAAAGAAAGAAAGAAAAAACTTATTATCTTTCACAGTTTTGTGGAAAAAGAATTTGGCTGTGACTTTGATGGGTGTTTATGTCTCGGGGTCTCTCATGAGGATGCAGTGAGATGTTGGCTAAGACTGTTGTATCTGAAGGCTTGAGCAGGGCTGGGAAATATGCTTCCAGGTTGCTCATCCACATGGCTGACAAACTGGTACTGCATGGATACCTCAGTTCCTCCCCACATGGGCCTCTCCACAAGGCTACTTAAGTGTCTTCACAATTGGTCACTAGCTTCCCTTCGAGCAAGTAATTTTGAGGAAACAGGAAGGAAGACAATATGTCCTCTAAAATCAAGTCTTGGAAATTGCACACCTCATCACCTCAGTCAGCCATGAGCAGTCACACCAACAAGCCCTGATTCACTGTGGGAGAAGACCACACATAGGCATAAATACCAGGAGACAAGGAACATTGGGAGCCATCAAGATGGGTTTCACGGACTTTTTGTCTTTCAAGAGAGTTACTAGAATAGTGCTTGATGCACAGTATGTACTCTAAAATAAATGTTTATTGGGACATATAGCTGAAATCATGGACAGATAGATGAAAGGGTGGGCCAAAGAGTAGATACATCGTTTCTAATGTTAGCAAAGGAGAAATCAGGAATACTGAAGTAATTAATGAGACTACACTAGAGCAAAGATTGTACCTACTGGTTTTGAGAAGAGGTGCAAATAAGATAATGAAATATTATTGGTGAGAGAGGACATGTGCCCCTGGAGTAACTCTCATATTTCTGAACTCAGTCTTATTTTCTCTTAGCCCTCTAACATAGCCATGAGCAAAATGTATAAAAAGGACTTTCCTTTTTACATTAAAAAAAATTAATGATGAGAGACTTCAAAACTACCAAAGTCTATACACTTTTTGCATTATCCTTGTTATGGAAATTCATAACATAGCTACCCTCATGAATGTTATACAAATACAGTAAACAATACAGGAGGGATTTGAGCTTTTAGAATTCTTGACTAATACAAGCATTACTATAATTATCATTTCAAAGTTCTAAGAATAACATTATTTGCATTTTCTTTGACATTGTTTTTTGAAAGAATTTCTAAATGTCTATGTAAATATTTGTAAATTATGACCATAAAACAATAAAGGCCATTCAGAGTAAAAAGAGAACATTGCAGACCAGAATTGATTACTTTAATATACAAGCTTATTAGTTCACTCCAGAAACATAACTCTGGATGTATAAATCCCCTATAGGGGTTTATAATCTAATGAACACAAGAGTACGGCACTATTTCAAAGAGCCGTCCACATAGGAAGCAAATCAGAACCCCAGTAGTTATCCTGAACATGTCCCTTTTCACCAACCCCTTATCTAGATCCATTCTCTACTTTCTGTTGCCACCACCCTGGACCATCACAATAGCCTCACACAGGTTTCAACACATATGCCCTAATAACAAATTTGTTTAACAACCAGACTGACCTAAAAAACAAAGATCTATCATATCTCTCCCCCCTTCAAAAGTCTTCCATGGTTTTTTACATCTTGAATATGGACTAAAGATAAAAATTGTTTACATAGCCTACAAAGTCATGTATGAACTAATCCACATAAAATTCTCTCACTTTGCCTGATAAGAACCCTCCTCGTGCTCTGTGCATCAGCCTTCTTTTGATCCTAAAATACATGTTCTCCTTCTTACCTCTTTCTTTTGTGGGCTACCTTGTCTAGAATGCACCTTATTACATTCTTTTGTAACATTAACTTCTTCAGAGAAGCCTTCTCTCAGTAGAAGGATCTCAGTCGAAATGAGTTTTTCTTACTATACACTTTACAGCACTATGCATCTCCTTGGTAACTCTTGCGACAACCATAATTTTTACTCCCTGTAGGACAAATTGAGTACCATTGATCTCCCATTCTTCCACAAATAGTGACTACTGTGATCATTATAGTGTTTCCAGTGCCCAAAACTGGTTCAACACATAGCTGATGTCAATAAAAGAACTGAATAAATGAAGATTTTTGAATGAATACCTAGAATGTAGCTTAGATTGTGGAAGAATTTGTGTGTGTACTTATATAAGAAAAAAGAAAGTGAAAGCAGATGATTTCTTGATGAATTTGTATTACTATCAATGGCTAGAATAAAAAGAGAGGAAGCTTTTTTGGACAATTAGGGAATAAGATAGCCCAATCCCCAATTTAGTTGGAAGGTGTTTACAGATAAGAAAATCTTTCTAGACAGGCTTGAAACATAAGTTTGTGATTGGCAGTTCTTTTCCATTTAGAAGTCATTCAAACATTCAATAGAAGAGAGAAGGAAAGGAGAAAGAGGAAGTAGGGGAAAATATGATGTGGCAATACAAGGCAGAATAGATTTACCAGTATCAATAAAACATTCTCCATTGCCTACATGTAAACCATTGGTAGCAAACCTTCACCAAACAAGAGCCTATTTCCTTAAAAGGAAATGCAGGATGATTGCCGAATCCTCACCTTTTGGTAGGATTGAAAAAAAAAAATCCAATGCTCTTCAGAAAAACAGAAAAACATTATATAAAATTATATTAAGTGTATAAGACCCATCTAGATAATACAAATGGAATAAATATATTCATATTGAAAATATGGAGCTTACAAAACTTGTGTTCCTTCTGTAGAAAAGTTAGCCGCAGAAATTCAAGAATAGAGTGACAGCATTGACGATAGGTAGAAGTAATTTCTTGTACTTCAAGTCTTTTAAAAAGGATGTCTGTGCTTTCTATTCATTTTAACGAATTCTAAGCTTGAACTCCAAATTTCTATTAGGATAGTTGCATATAAAACAAAAGAATTTTAATGAGTTTTGTCCCCAAAATACCCAGAGGTACAAATCTACATTAAGGATTAATGACCTGTCAGCTTGTACTTAAAGGAGAGAAGAGACATTTCAGTTGTAGAAATTTTAAAATAAAAAAGTCTGAAGTAAGAAAACTTATCATTTTTCCCTTTTGTGTCATAAAAAGAACTGACCTGATTTATTAGCTTTCAATTGGCTAAAAGAAAAATGTTTTAAATGGTTGGCCTTTTAAGCGAAAATTCATTCTGGGCAAAGTTTTATGACAAAATTAGAAAGCTGATCAGAAATACTCTTTTAGTCACTTAAATGATACAGCATTAATGTCAGATTTAAGCACAGTATGGAAGGGACAGGTTATTTACATTTTAGATTGAACAAAATGTCTCCAATGACTGCTGTAATGTAGAAGGAGTGCCTCACACTCTCAACCAAGCATGTCTCATGGTAGGTGCCATAAAATACTTGAACAGCTATTGAAAACCATGAATGCAATTTTATCTCTATTTTTTAAAGTCATGTATTTCAAGTAAAAGTTAATGCTTGGTTTTCTGATTCATTTACACTTGATGCTTGGCCATGCCAGAGAAGCTCTATTTGAGGTGTTATGAATCTCTTTTTTCCCCCTCTGAATTGAGAAGTGATGTTATGACAGCAGGAGACAGAATCTAAAGGCTAAAAAGATCAGGTTGAATTTGAAACTCAGAACCTTCAGTGATTAAATAGATTCCAAATTTTGAAGCTTGCGTTCTTCCAGCCCAGTGTACACAACACCACGGCACTAGGAAACCGACCTATGGTAAAAATCATGTGATTGTCAGTCAGACAGTGTCTCATCTTCTTTTTTGTGGGCATATGCTCATATAAAAGAAGTTAACAGATTCTACCTTTTTCCCTTAGAAAGAGACAATCTCTGCTAACCAGACTGAGCAACGAAAATCTGAGTCTATACTTATTCCATGAAAGTATCTATGCAATAGAAAAAAATAAAATTACCCAGTTTTCCCTACGAGATATAAATAAATCTGGATATTAGAGTAGTTTCTTCTTTAACTCTTCACACAAATATTTAGTGTCATAGAGAAACAGAAGCACTTGGGGGGAAAGTGCACTGTTTCCTGATTTAAAATAGATAATATATAACCGAATAGACTTTTTTAATAGCATTTTTGCTATTTTAGTCCTGCTCTGAGTCAGAAATGGTTACAGGGCACATCATTAAACAAGAAAGGTCCTAGAACATCTTAAATCCTCAATAAATCTTTATAACACAGTTCTATATATCACCGGAGTACATATTAAAAGATTTCCATGACACAGAGTTAGTTGACCCAGCACTTTCTACTTTCCAGGTGCTTTATGCAGTTACTAACAGAAGTGTGTAAAAATCAATTTATGTTCAATAAGGTAAATGTCAATGATATCTTTAAATATGATAAGCCAATGGCATAGTTTATTTCCAAACATTCAAATTTTGATAGCTGATGACCTTAAATATTATTTGGGCATGATCCAAAAGTTCAGACATTTAATAACCTATAATTAACTGGAAGGAAGTTCTAAAGTCATGGCATTCTCCTGCTCAGAAGCCTTCTGTGGCTCACAACTCCCTACAGAAAGAAGGCTCCTTGCCATAGGTTGGCATTTCAGAGCTTCCATAACCTGGTTCTTTTAGCCTAATTCCAGCCATCCATCACTCATGCCTTTATACTCCAAAGAAATCTGACTATTGCCAACTACATACCACACTTTCCCAGCAGTGTCCTCCGACGCTCCTCTTTCATCCTTTCTGTTGACTTTTCAAGTCTAAACTGGGACAATTTATTCAGAAGGCTGTTTGGTAATCTAGGTCGCTAACATTATTTTGTATCCTTAACCCAATAATCCTACTTCTGCATCTTAGAAATAATCAAGGCTACAGATTTTTAAAAATGTACAAGAAAACAGTAAAACAACCCTGGAGATAACAAAGAACCTAAACTTAGAGGATTATATTAAAAATTGTTATTCATCTATATAATGGATTATTGGTTAGCTGTTCTAAATGATGTTAACAGAGTTTTTAAGAACAAGAATAAATGTTTAAGACCTATGTTAAGTAAAATGGCAAGAGAGAAAATTTATACACATAATATGATTTTAATTATGTTAAAAAATCAGAAAAATAACAGAAAGAAAATATATCAAAATAATATTGTTATTTCTAGGTCTTAAAATTCTGCTGCTTCTATAAGCTTTCCTCTACTTTACAAAATGTCTGCATATACTAGTTTAATAATTAAAAAAAGACACACTGTATAGGTTTTTTAAAAATCCTGTATTTTAAGAAGATGCTCATATGCCACCCTCTATGAAACCTTCTCAAATGACCCTTGGAAGAATTTATTCCTATTTCTCTGTGGTGTCATAATACTTTGTACTTCCAACTATTTTTAAATCATATTTTCTGTCTGATATATTGAATGAATTTAATTTTTTTTAAAAAAGACCTAGCATAGATCCATGTCTTAGAATTTCTAAAAACAGGCCCGACTGAAGAGGAAGTTTCTACATATAGTACATGCTGCCTGTAATACAGTTTTATTTTCAATATGGCCTTGTTTGGTAGCTCATCTGTTTAACATCAAAGTCTCCTTTACAGACCAAGCATCAAGCCTGCTTTTGCAGCTCTACATCTGCAGTTTGTTTGAAAACTTATGCCTTAATTATAGGCTGTCCTCCCACTAAATGCTGTATTAACATTATGGAACAAGGTGGTAAAATGTATGCAGGGGTTAAAAAGAATAAAGCAGTAATTTTACCATAAGCACAAGAGGAAAAATCGTGGCATAACCCCTCCAGCAAGCCTGTTCTGTTTTTTTCCTCCAAATTAGATACAGACATATTTGTATGAAACAATGTTATAAATTCCTAAATGCCATTTTGCAAAATTCTGATTTGCCTTTAAACTTTAATACTTTTTATAATTTTCTAGATTTGTTCTACATATATAATATTTGTTATAGTTAGGGCATTGGAGAGAGTTGTCAGATAAAATCCTTAACACCGAGTTAAATTTAAGTTTCAGATAGTGATTCTTTTAGTATGTGGATATCCCATGCAATATTTGTTATAACATTTTTATCTGAAAAAAATATGTGTTTACCTGAGATTCAAATTTAACTGGGATCCTGTATTTTTATTTGGTAAATCTGGCAACTCTGGGTGGGTGAGTGATTGTATACCTAGAGATTCCACAGTCTGGCTAAATAATCTCTCAAACACACACGTGAGTAGCATTTTATTTCACTTCAGCAGACAGTAAACTCAGATATCTGAATAACCCACATCCTTCCAAATCAAGTTTAAAAAAAGAAAATCCACTAATATTGATGCCAAGGAATCACCAGGGCTCTCTAACCTCTACAAATTCCAGAGCCTGAATGCTTGCCAAGTCTACAAGAGAAAAATTACATACCAGTTATTAAGCGCCATTATGCTGTACAGTCTTATTTTTCTAAATTCGTACAGAACAGAGGATGCAGAAATGTTTGACTTCACAAGCTCTCAAATGTTCAAGAGTATTAATACACACTAGAGGGCCAATTCTAAAGTTCCCTTGCTCTTTTACCGAAGATCAGTGGAGGGGACATGTCTAGCATTTGTCATTGTTGGATTCTTCCTTGATGTTGAGATAACTATTGTCCTCAGATTTTCTTATTAATAATGTGACTCCATTTTCCACAGTCCATTTTTATGGACCTTCTTCTATGTTCCGTAGGCTGCTTAAAATCAACATGCCATAAAATGAATTCTTTTCTTCACCTTTCTCCCCCAAACATCCCCTCTCCTATATTTCCCATTCAACCAGAAATCCTAGTAAGGAATCAGAGCTTCATTCTCAACACATCCTCTTCAACCACCTCTTCCTCAATCTTCATACCATAGCATCCTAATCTTTTCGGTTTTACCTATTAAATATATCTGTTAGTGGTCCTCATTCTCTCCACTTTATCACACTGTCCTTGTCTTAGCCCAGGCTCTTCTGGGTTATCTCCAGACCAGTGTTTCTCAAATTTCAATGTGCTCATGAATCACCTATAGATCGTGTTAAAATACAGGTTCTGATTTCATAGGTGGGGGAGGGACCAATAATTTCCATTTCTAACAGATCCTTGGTGATACTGATGCTGCTGGCCAGAAACCACACTTTGAATAGTAAAGCGCCAGGCTGTTTTTATGGACTTCCAGCAAATCTTCCTTTCATACTGACTAATTGCCACATTGTCATCACTATTCCATGTAAAATTTTCACCTGATTTTTTTTGCCTACTGAATTACCAAAAAGATATAAACAACCCAGGCTACTATTACAGTTTTATGTCCAGTTCCTCTCCATTCTGCAGACCCACATGCTAAACTCTAATCTCACCCCACTTCCTTCTCCTGAAACTCCTTTTCCTCCTCCAGGCCTTTGTACTTTCCAGGCTCTTTTCTCTAAAATATCCTTAGAATAATCTCCTTTGCTTGTATTAACATGAAGGAACAAGGTGTAAAAATGTATCCAGAGGTTAAAAAAATAAACCAATAATTTTACCATAAGCACAGGAAAAAAATTATGACATAATTCTCCTAGAAAATATGATCTGCTTTTTCCTCCAAATTGAATATATAGATGTGTGTATGAATTACCTTTCTATCATCCAGTTAGCATCATCCCAAGCACCTAAGATTATCTGCACTTCACACAATAGGGTATCTTCATATATCTTTGTACATGCACTGATGACAATAATATAAAGGGCTTATTATGTATGAGATATTTGTATTTTATGTGCAATCCACATAACAATCCCATAAGGCAAGTACTATTATATTCCCATTTTATAGACCATGCACAAAGTTGATTTTACACAAAAGCAATTTGTTCTTATGAGAGCCATGTTTTAAGCCTGGACAGTCTGATGCCAGAGTCAATCATCTTAACCATTGTACGACATTACCTCTATGATTAAATCTCACTTCTATTATCAGTTTGAACCATATGAAATTGCTGATATTTGCCTCTTTACACCTACAAAACAGCAGTCTCCTATGATTCAACTTTTTCAATAAATTAAGAACCATTTATGGGTAGATGCCATATCTTTTTCTCCATAGGAATTCCCTAGATTTAGCACAGGTCTGGCACATACCTTACAGTTAATTGGTCTTTAATAAATGAAGCAAAGATAGTAACAGATCCATTTATTAAGGAGTGAATGCATGCTGGGCACCATACCAGATGTTTCACACACATTGTCATATTTAAGCCTCATTACAAACGTACTGTGAAACCTATTATTTTCATAATACAAATGCTAACTCTATGGCACATAAGAATTAATGCCCATGGACACACAACTGGTAATGTAGCAAGGTAGTACCTAAGGCAGGCCTATCATAAGAGGCAAGTTGTCAGCCTTCAGAACTGAGTAGTGTAGGAACTTTGAAGAATACTTTTAATACCAAGTTTAACCTGAGTTCTGGATTTAAAAATCTTAGATAGTCTAGGAAGAAGGCAAAGTTCTCTTTGTTAGCTTATTTTGTAATTTTTTATTTTTAAAAATTTGAAATATACACAAAACATAAAGACAAGAGCACAATAATCTCCCATGGATCCATCATCCAGCTTCAAAAATTATCAAAAATATATCTTTTTTGATTTCAGCTGCATTCCCACACATAATTTATTTGTTTATCACTGAAATATTTTCAAGTCATCCCAAATATATTATTTTACCTATAAAATTATCACTATGTATCTATAATATATATCTTTAGCCACAGGACAATTATCACATGTAACAAAATTAATAAATATCCATTAATGTAGTCTAATAGTCACTCTATGCTCAATTTTTCTTGATCTCAAAAAATGTCTTCTAGGAGCGATATGCTTGAATTAGGATGCTAGCAATGTCTATCCATTAGATTTGGTTGTTATGTATGTTTAGTTTATTTTAATCAATAATATTTCACTCTTTTTTTCATTTATTTGTCAAAGAATTGGTAGCTAAGTCTATATTCAAGTTCAATTATTTTTGGCAAAAAATTTCAGATGTATTACTGTATATGTCCTATATCACCAATCAAAATGCACATAATGTCTCATTGTCCTAAATTTAGTGAGATTAAGATTAATCAATGCATTCAAGAATTATCAGTCTGATCCATTAATCACTCTATGTTCCAACAAATTTTATCAAAATAGTTTTAGAAGTCATTAACTTCCATTTTCAAGAGCCGATATTTTAAGTTTTAAAAATGATGATGTTTTTCCTAATTCTATAATTCCTTTTGCAATTGCAAATTGAAATTCTTATTATCAACCCCTTGTCAAGTTGCTCAGTAAATGGGTCAGAGTACAAATGCAAATATAACAAACAATGCATTCAATGTTGGCTTAGAGCCAGGTAAAGGTCTCTAGTCTTAGAAATTATTATTCATATCAGGACAAATGAAAAAGTCCTCCATCAAATTATAGTTGACATAGACCTTAAGTACCAGCAGGATACTTGGTTTTTCACAGAACATTTTGGCACCGATTCAATAAACATTTATCCTGCTAAAACTATTATTTTGCTAAGGAAATGAACTTTCTTTTGTGCATATGGAAGAGATATTTAATGACCTGTTGTTTGCCCAAAACACCACATTTAGAGATCTATACACACACACACACACACACACACACACACACACATGCACACACGCACACACGCACATGCACACACAATAGAACCATACTTAACAGATTATAATACGGTGAAGAGAAACTTAAAAAATATTCTCCCCATTGCAATAACAGAGCCTACTCTACAAAATATAGCCTTTTCTTTATGGATCTACATGATAAGCTGATATTCTGGGCATTGTGTAAAAACATAATCTAAAACATTTGCACAGGGCATCAGATAAAGAAATTCACAGCATCAGGGAGGAGAACATAACTAATGAAAGTACATTATTAGTTCTTGTTTGCCTATTCACTAGTAAAGGAAATTGGGTCCCAAAAAGAAACATACAAAGAAAGTTTTAAATGCTGAAAGCATTTGAGGAAATTAAAACCTGGCATCTTGTTTCGAGACCAGTTATAGGTGACAATGATCTCCTTCATCCTCACAATATTTTTAGTTGCTATCTACATAGTCTGCTCTATCCTATTCTCCTTGATTTACTCATGATGAGCATCAAGTTTAAAGCCATATGTTTTGTCCATCCTTGGCAATAGAATGGGTCATTAGAAAAAGCCTTGCCCCACAATTAATCAGATTTAACTCCTAATTTCCACACCCACACTATTTATCTGGTTTTGGACAAATCCTTTCCTACAAATACAGAAAGATTGGACTAGATGGTGTAAGGCCAATTCTGGCTCAAACTGTCTATGATTTTGTTAAGTGCTACACACGCACACATACACACACACACACACACATATACACACACAAACTACACGATTAAAATTAGTCCAATGAAACAATGCCCAGAGCAACATCAAAAGACCATATGTTCTCCTTGAACTAAACTCCTTAGATTATGAACATTCACATAGCATCACTAACAGAAAACTAACCTCAGAGAGTGGCAAATATGGTCCACCTCAGAGAAATATACAGGTTTCAGTCTAGTGGCATTAAATACCCAAGGCAAAGAGAATAGTAGAGCTTGAAAAAGTTCAGTGTAAATCACAATATTTTAACATTTTATTTCATAATTTTACATTTTCTTTTGAGTCATTCAAAATGTACCATTAAATGTTCAAGTTTGGAATAAAATTAATTTGTATTTCTTTTATCTTTAAAAATATGTCTGACTCATGATGATCCTATAGAAATAGACCTATTCTAAGTATGTCATATTAGGTGTCAGCCATTGCAGGCCCTGCCCATAGCCTCTTGCACAGAGAATTGTCTCACAATTTACAGGCATGGTATTTACTCTAAGACCCCTGTCAGAGATGATTTGACCAGAGGTAGAAACATAAACCAAAGGCAAATAATTTAAACTTAGCAATTGACCTATGAAGGGACCTGTTATATAAAATAAAAATGGAACAAGGCTTCTCAGGGAATGGTTTCTGGAACAACTGAAAGACTTTAAATAGTTACTTGGGAGAGTTAAAGACATAGTTGTAGTTAGAACCACAAGAGGTAAGCTGAAAGTATGAGGGACCAGAGACAATAAAGAAACCAGTTAGCAGAGAGGGTATAATGGAGGTAAGAGAAAAGCAAAACTTCCATCAGAGATGTCTATGTGGGTGAGAAGAGGAAGCCAACAATCAACAGAGAGGCCTAGATTGCTCACAATGTTCCCCTGAAATTCCGGACAATGTGAATCCTTACTCTAAAAAAACACCCTTTCGCTTGAAATAATCTGCATAAGTGATGGGTCTCTATCCATTCAACTGAAGTAAAGCAACAAAATTAGTTTGGGAAAAAATTCAAGATCACACAAAAGAGGGGAGGGCATCACAATGCAATCACACAGAGACACTTCCAATGATTTCTTGTGGACAATTAATTGCCTTAGTCATCAGGAGAAGAGATGGTACCAAAGAACGAGAGAATTACCACTACTTTGCTTGTGTATATAGGAGATTCAGACACAACAATGCTGTGTTTCCATGGAAACCAAAGCAGACAAGGAGAAAGCAATAAACTGGATTCTCTTAACAGTGGAAGACTTACCTGGCATCACTGCATCTATAAGGAATAGTCAAAGCCAATGGGAATTTCAAGAGGAATGTCAGCATTTTAAGGCACACAAAGAATCTTCCATCCCTAATCTAAAGAATGGAGTTCTGCTGTCATGAGGTTTATGGGAGAAGACTGAACCAAAATAACATTTTTAAAATTTATTTTGTAACCCTACAATTCACCAGATTTTTACTTTAGAAATATAAACCCACTTTAAAGTTATTTTTCCCAAAACTCTTGTAAAATATAACAGTAGACCCAGAGACAACATCAGCTTATTCCACAAAATAAGTGATAGAAGCACTTTAACATAACAGTGGAACCCAAAGCTTTTTAATCAGATAGAAGCAGCAAATCTGGATTCTATGCTTCAATTTTTTGTTGATCCATACTCTCCTTGGTGCTTTTGGCTTTATCAATGCCAAGATCCCATGTTGCATGCATGCTTAAGACAACCTTTGAAGGTAGCCATGTTCCTGGGAAATATTCTTGAGAGAAAAATAAACACTCTAATGAGAGCAAAAGCACATTTCAATTATTTTTGAAAGGAACAACCCATGCTGATGGTGGGCTGGAATTTGTCCATTTTTCACTCTCCAGTTTCAAAGAATGAGCCTGAAAACAGTGATAATCATCATGAGAAAAAATATACCCGGTCACATTTACTTTGAGGTGCCGTTTTATAAGCCAGAGATGATCAGGCTGGAAAGAGTTCTCAACAAAAGTTTCCTATTTTATCTCTACTGCTTGCTACTTCTATCCAAAGTTTAAGGGGGCTCTTGAATTCCACTTCCTGGGAGGATATAGTCCAGCAAATAATAGAAGATTCAATAGAATGGCTGCCTAGGCCTCTGGAACAGGCAACTACATTGTCAAGCAAACAAAGAATTAAATAATCCTATGCCTTCTGCTCCTTCATTTATTTCCAGCAAAAACTGTTTCAAACTCTAGCTTTTAGATAGCATGGTCCTCAGCACATTCTTTTTAAGTTTGGGCAGCAATTGACTAGCTCTGTCCAACGAGAGGAACAAAAATGGGCCACGCTTCACCTGGATTGAGTTCCGAAGTAAAAGGAAAACATCCTGCTTTAATGAATTTCCCATCAGTAAAGTATTCAGGTGATGATTATTCTCTTCCTTCCTTCTTGATTTTCTCTTCCCATCAGGAACTGGGAGTAGACATTCAATCCAGTGGGGAAGCTACAATATTTACTAACTGAAATCGCAGCTACTATCCCTTGATTTGAGATATGCCTTCAACTAGGTGATGCCAACTTTCCAGATGGCTGTTAAGCACCCACAACCAATGACTGACACAGCTTCTGGCATCAGTTGGGAAGAGCTGTGAGCAGTGTCACATCCTGTGGAGAAAGCCAGCAAAATCACATCTCTGTGCAGTCATTCTCAAGCACCAGAGAAGTTCTATTTTTATTAACAGGACCATTTAGAATAGGCATGAAATTAATTTATTGCTACACTGGTTTAAAATATTTACTTTTTTATTACTTTTGCAATTGGCATGAATTTGTTTTGCTAGAAGAGATTAGGATGGGGAGCAGACAATGAACAAGAAAAGACTACACAGACCCATCAGAGCAAGTGTTTGGCAAGATGATTAATATTCCTGCACCAGAAGCAAGCAGTTAGGCACAAAGCATGAGCTAAGTCTATAAATTTTGTGCTCTGCAAGCAATAAGAAGGATAAGGGGGCTCTTATTTCCATGCAACTGTGCTAAGATGGACATTTCCTCTCTCCTTTGCACAAGTTCTGACTGGCAATGTACAGTTCTGGCATTAACTAACTGAAGAAGCATCACTTATTCATTTGTTTTGCAGCTGTTTGTTTTGCTCTTTTAATTTCAATGGCCCATCAATTTTTAACTAACCTCTCTCCAGGGTTTATAGTTTGGACAGGCCAGTTAACCAGGATAAGTGGCATTCCTACAGAATTTCTGTGCATATTACTGAGAACACAGTGGCCTTAGATTCCAGATAGAGAAAGTATTTACTGGTGAAGTTTGCTTCAATTTCTGAGAGGGAGGTATTTCCAAGATTGTAACTTCTTCTCTGAACCAGAATTGTCCCAAGGTGGTTTTAGTTTTTCTGAAATCCTATTCCTTTACCAGCCCTCACACTACATCTGTTTTTCATGCCTCATTGGTCATAGTCAGATAGTGTTCCCGAAGTTTCATCTCAATCCAATTTGCTTCCTCTCTTCTTATGCCATCAATGAAAATTGTAATATCCACATATAATTCTTTCATAAGTTTCACTTTCTGGTCTCCAGATACTGTACATTGACCCTATTGTCCATTCTACAAGCTAACTAGGAGCATGTATATCCAAATTCTTAATGAATGATCACTCCCAAAGAGCTCCAAGAATTTACACTCAATAGTTGAATATAACTTACATAAAACAAGGCTGATTTTTGCCTTGAGATATTGTTCCTTTTTCTTTTTTAAACACACAACATTGTTTTTACTCCCCTAACTGGTGTTGTTGTACACTAAGAAAGCAGCAAAGGATTCCAAGGATCCAAAGTTTAAAATGAGAGCTGACAGTTTCTCTGTGATGTGTGGTAGAGAATTGGTTCCATTTTGATCTTCTGAAGCTTGACTAGTCCTATTTCAAATTCAGAAGTCAATGTTCTATCTTGCTTATAAAGTCAGAAGATTTAATTCAAATAAAAAGCAGAGATAGCTGTATGATGGTTGGTTAGAATTCATAACTTGACTAAGTATCTATCAGAGCCACTTCTAAAACATGATGCTGGAACTGTATGTATTTTCACTTTAAATAGATTTTTCAGTTTATCCAGGTGATACATGTCATTTTTAAAAACTGGGAAATTCAGAAAAGCAAAAAGAAAAACATTTAAATCCTCTATATTCTCAGAGATAACTGAAGATATATCTTTCAAATTTTGTAGAATATGTGCACATACATAAATACATTTTTAAACAAAATTGGGCTCATTCTAGAGGTGCTAGCTATATATCATTCTCAATTATGTTAAGTATTTTACTAACATTATTCCATCAGCTATATTTACTTTTAAATTAGTTTTAAAGTTTCCAGTTAATATTTCTCAAAAGCCCAAAATGTTAGTCATTAAAGAATATCTATAAAAATCACATTCAAGAAACTGATCATTTAAGGAAAAGAAAAACTCATCATTTCACTGTAGCCAGAGTTGAATTCAAAGTTATAAAGCAAAAGAAAGTAATTTCATCAATTACTTTAAGGAAATTAATCAACCTTTAAAAATCATGAATTTACAGAGTTCCCCTTTTGTGGAGACATCCTTTTTGCTAGAGTACTTTTGTTAATAGTATTCATTTACCTAACTCAATTCTACCGATTTTTGAGGAACTATCTTCTCTATCTAGCCAACTGCCCTAAACTTTTCTGAAAAAGGTTCTTTTATCTCTTAGGAGGAAGCTGAAATATAATGATTAAGAATATAATGTTGATCTTGAACAAGTTATTTAAACTTTGTATACCTCCAATTCCTCATCCGTAAAATAGAGATAAAAATACATCCTTCTGATAAGATTATTACAAAGATCCTAAGTCAATATATATCAAGCACTTAGAATGGTTCTTGGGACACTATAGGTGTTCAATAAATTTTAAGTGTCATAATCTCTAACTCTCATTTGGTTACTAATCTCTAATCTCTAAATCACATATTGTTTGAGTTTTTTGTTTGTTTCTCGACAATTATTTTTGTTTTCTCATTTTCTGAAGTTTTCCTAGTTTAGCAACCCTTTTTATGTAAATACCTCATTTTTTCCTTACCTAGTGCTCTGCTCTTTATTTTCTTTCTCCTTTCTTCCTGTTGAGAACTTACGAACCTTTACAAAATCTGATTATACCCTCTAATAGTCTAAGGCTTTTGACTGTCAGTCTAGAGTTAGGGAGTAGTCTAGCAGAAAAGTCAGCCTCAAAAGATTTGGTCCATGGATCTGTTTCTGCTAACAGGCTCCCTACACCATGTGACTCAATCCATTTTATAATCATTGCTCATTTGTTTTCACCCTTAGGCTAATATCCTCGAGCGCAGAGGGCCAGTCTCTCAGGTGGTAGTCGAACCAAAAAAATATATATATCTACTACTATATTTCCTGGCACACTATTCTAATTACTGAAAACAGCCCAGAGGTGTGAGAAGAAATTGAGAAAGAGAGATACACACAGGATCCCCTCATCTCCACAACTGAATGTTATAAGAATAGGTGAGGAGACCCCGCTATGCACCTAAGGGCAATTTCCTACACAGCTAGTCAGCAGTTGTGAGTAGTTCTCCCTCACCAAAAAAAGTTCCTCGCTAGAATCATTTTTCTCTTTTAGAGCCTCAATACACCAAAGCACTAGGAAGCTTCAAGTTACAAGTATCAGAGCCCAGCTGAGTCCCTATGTATGTATCTGTGTATCCTACTGGGAAAGTATATAAGATTCCTGTAGTTATAATTGGAGCTGCTGCCCTTCGGCTTAGAATTGCATTACTCGAAAAGCAGAGAGGTTGCTGTTGTACTTATGATCATTAATATTTCAATCCAGAGGGGACTGTTTCCTAAACCCTAGGAGAAGTAACAGAGGTTAGCATGGTGAAATGCCATAACCTGCAGCCAGATGTGTTATGAATAACAACGCACGGAAGACATAATAAAAATGGATAAGGAGAACAAGCTTCTAGTGTTGAAAACCTTAGCAAATTGAGGTTTTGTTTTAAGTACAGGGGAGCTAAATGCCAAAGAAAAGCCCCCTGACCTAAGCAGCTTGCTGAAAGTGGCTGCACATAATTCAACTACTCTGCCAGGAAAGTTACACACAAAAGGTTGAGAAAAGCTGATCTAATAGATCAACTAATGGCCTGGAAGGAAGAAGTTATAGAAACAGACATCTCATCCCAGATTTCTCCTGCTCTCCCCCATTCCTTGACATTCCCTCAGGGTTCTATTGCCGTGGAAAAGGAATTTAACTTACACACTGCAGAAAGGGTAATAAATACTTGCCAACAACCTACCATAGAAGGCGCAACAGAAATAATAAGGGTTCAAATAAGGGGCTGCTTCCAAAATGAGAGCATCTCTGTGACCACAAAGTATACTCCCTTGCAGTATATCACTTCAAACACAGTCATACGTATCAGATCACCTTTTTTTCTAGAATTAGTGTATGTTCTTTAGAGAGTCAGCGTTCAGCTTCTCTGGTTTTCAAATGTCAGCAGTCTTTGAAGTGTCTACTGCCAAGGAGTAAAACATGTTTGTGACTATCTTTAGTCTCATAAAATGAGATGACTGAGTCTGGGAAATCAAACTTTACAATTTGTAATCTTTTGATAATGATAAACTTTGACAGATGCTGTTATTTTTTATATGACCTGATTATTATATATATAAGGAAGGGGCTAAGTGGATGTTAAGATGTTCAGAAATGAGTTATATTAATCTTCAAGTAGAATGCTATTTTGTAGCTGAGGCATCTAATGAAATGAAAATGAACTCTTCTTAGTTTTCTTAATAAATAATAAATGCATAGAATAAAGATGACAAATATATGGCTCTCCCATTATTATTTTCCCCTTTATGAAAGAAATGAAGAGAATCACCAATCCTGGCAATCTTTAATGTCAGCCTGGTTGTGATTTCCAAAAACCAATGCTTCCAGCAACCACTACAAATGGATCAGAGTTGGTAAGCAAAACTGGCCCAGAATGTCATGTCCACTTCAAGTTGGTGATATCATGTATTCATTGACATATTTAAGTTTCTATGCCTGAACTCTGTGTCTCTGAAGAGTTATCTTGAAGAAAGAATATGAGATAAAATTTACAGACCTAAATTAATAGGGGTGACACTTGTCTTTGCTTAGGCACCAGACCCAGCCCACTCTATCAACACTGAATAGATTAATTATATCTAAATGAGGAAAGAAACTCATGCACCTATGAACTTAACTGCTGAGAGTTTTAGGGAACTCAACTAAGAAAGAAAAATGAGTATTCTCAGCATAAGTCAACCAGTATGTCTTGAGGAATTAGTAAGAAATCAAAAGCATTTTATATGTTTATTAAATTGTAGGATATAGACAATGAGTTTGTCTGGTTACAAATTTTAATGAAAAAAGAGATCCAAGTGTGGCTTGATAATTTAAGGGAAATGGTAAATACAGATCTCCAAAGCCACAAAGGAGGTGACAGAAAAAAGACACTTTTTAATCAAATGAAAAATTTTCTGTTTGTATTGATGTTCTAAAATTGTTAGGATGTGATCAATATTCCACTGTTTTTTTTTTCTTTTTTCCTTTGGTTCACTCTAACTTCCAAAACCAACCAACAACAACAATTTTTAAAAAAAAAAAAAAAACAACACTACAGCAAAATGGAGATTTAACAAAGAAAATGGCAGTCATTGCTGAAACGATTAAAAGGAAAAGCAAGCAAGAGAGCTAGGCAGTTCAAACAATGGATTCTAACAATAAAAGAACTTTGATTCTGCTGTAGGCTGTTAAAATTTAATAGAAAATAAAAAGGAGAAATGAAAAAGTTATTAAATATCATCAACAGTCACATAAAAGGGCTGGGTTTATAGATGAATTGGTTCTAGGGGACACAAGAATACAGCTCAGCCATCTTCAAAGTTTTGAAAAAGTGAAACTACCTATAAGAGAAGGTCCCCAAAATAAAGAAAGAGGCCAAACTCGAAGCATTGTTAATATATGCCATTCCAAATAGCAACCAAGTTTTATTGGCTCCCCTGTCTCCCAGACATTAAAAAGGTAAGAAGATAAAATCAAACCCTATTTCACGTTTAACTTTTATTAACCTTTAGTAACCTTCTCTCTCAAACTCAGTTGCTCTAACTCTTCAAGTCTAGAAGGATGTCCAGGTGCTCACTCGAGAAAAGCACTCTGGAGGAATTACAAGTTCGCACCTCCCTGAAAGACATATTCATGTTTGTTCTTTAAAAACACAGGTAAAATGCTGCCTCATGAAAGCTGATAATAAAGGAACCCACTCAAAATCTAAGTAATTATAGGAATTTAAAATTCTCTCCCAGAATACAGCAGGTTAGGGAAGATAGAAGAGAAATTTTAATAACAAGCCTTTTTACGTATATGAAGCACTTTGAGCATTTCTTTTATGTTGGTCCTGGTTGGGAGGTGGGACAGGGGAGGTATTAGTTTACACAGAATAGATTAAATGCATTAGAAGCTGAGAATAAACTGAGAAGAATTGATCAGAAAGTGAAGAAGTATTTGCCTGAGTTGATTCCTGTATCTCTTCACTTAGTACTAAATCTGCAGGATGCTTTCACACAAGAAGGAAAATATGAAGCCAAGCATGCTACTGAATACTGAAACATGAGCTGGGCTGTTTATGTAGTCACATATAAGCGATTTGGTATATGGATTTCTTTGGGGATTTGTCCTGCCTTTAGAGAGTAACAGCTACTTGAGGAGAAAATGTTTTTATTGCATCAATTCTGTGCAACACTCAAAATACCTTTAAAGGGAATAACACTGATAAAAACCTATTACTGCCAGAGACATTACACACAGTATATTACTTTGTCCTCCCAACCCTTAAAGGTCATTAGCCCTATTCTATAAACCTGGAAACTGGACCCTGAGGGGAGGGGTCAGTAATTTACATAAGGGTCTAAACAGATTGCAAAAGAGGAACTGGGACTTTCGCCAGGCCACAGGCCCCAAGCAGTCATGCCCCCAGTGTACCATGCAAGTCTCTTTCTGAAGGTTTTAAAGGAAGACGTTCACTGATCTTGTGAGATATTTGAGAGTAAGTCTGCCTTAGGAAAAGGAGAACTAATCACATTGGTTTGTTTGTTTGTTTGTTTGTTTGTTTTAACATTGAAGAGTTCACAATGATAAGACTTAAGACTGATAAAAGCAAAGGAAATACACACATGATCATGCTGTGTAATAAACAAAGTGGCTTCAGTAGCCTATAAGCACATGGTCACAAACCCAAGTTCTTAACCCCTCGGACTAATGACTGCTGGTATTTCTTATGTCTCTATGCTGCATTACAATGTCTCACTCTATATAGTAATTGAACAGAAGACAAAGAGTGTGAATTCTGGGGTTAGACCACTTAGATTAACATCCTGCCTTTGCCATTTAATATTTACAATCTTTAGTAAACTACATTAACTCCTTTTATCTCAATTTCTTCATCTGTAAATGGGGACAATAAAAAATGTCCAACTCATAATTCGTGAGAATCAAATGAGTGATCACATATAAATTTTTTAGCCCAGTGCCTGACACAGAGTAAGAAATAAGTAAAAGTTAACTATCATTAATATTGAGAAGAGTTCACTATCAAGGGGTTTCTCCCCATTTATGTATGTGACTATAGTTTCATTAGTAAAGCAACATTGGGAAGAACGTATTTTCCAAATATAATCAAAATAATATCTCCCATCACACATGGTCTTCTACAATATGACCATACCATAAAGAGGAAGAATTTGTTTCTGATAAAGTAAGACTATACCTGTTCTAGATGTAGCCCTTAACTGATCTATTAGCTTTATTGCCTGCCTTTTAGAATACTTTCTTGAAATTCACCCACCATGCTGGGAGGAAGCACAGGTAGCCTTGTGGAGGTACCCACATGGAGAGAAACCAAGGCCTTCAGCCAACAGTCAAAGTTGCACTAATAGCCAACAACCACAGCCAACTTGCCTACCAAATGAATGAGGAATCCAGGAAGTATATCCTCCAGGCCCAGTCAAAAAGTCCATCCAATTCTATCTGGAACAGACTTAAGCTGTTTCTCTGAAACCCTGCCTAAATGGTAGATTATTATTGTGTCAAGTCACAATGTTTTGGCATAATTTGTTATGCAGCAGTAGATACCCAGAACATAGCACTTTATGTAATCACTCTTTATTTTCCACTTTCCTGGTATTTACCTTCTCTAAGTAGGTCTATCATAAAGATGCTTCTTGCGTCAGGGTCTATAACCATAAGATATGCTTATTGCCAGCTATTTGCCAATTACTGGTCTGTCTTAGGTGGAGGGAGGAGGGAAAAATGCATTGCATATGTAAACATGTTCCTGCCTTAATTAAGTGGTATAGTTGGGGAGAAATTCTGTCCATATACAGAACCAACCAAAATACTTAGCTACCAAATATTTAACTCCAGTGCAGGAGTTATAAATTATAGCAATTGAAGCCAGGTTCATTAGTTCTAAATACAAATGAAATGCCAAGCAAGAAGTGCATAGCCAGGACCAACTCAGTTATGAAATCCTTCCCCAAGAGTTAGATTTAAGGTAGAATTTTGAAGGAGAGCAAAAACAGAGTAGATAGACAAATGGCAGGCAGAGGATACATTCTGTAAGTTAGAAATGTTGTATGTGAAAGTTCAAAACTAGTAATGAACAAGTCATAGGCAAGATCTGTGAAGGAAACTGACTACATCCTAGCAGAGGGTCCTTGCCTGGAAGAACAAAGAGATGAGATTGGTGAGACTGGACAAGGGGTCAACAAATCTCTACTCTACGCTTTTACAACCTGGTGTGCTTTGGCCTTGGGAAAGTCTTTCTTTTCTCCTTTCAGACAGAAGCCTTCTCTCCAGCCCTCAAAGACAAGCAGGCAGAACAGTGACTTAGGTGCCTCTGTCACATAATGCTCGGTCTCTTTACAAACTGGCTTGCTGTGTTTTACTCAGCAGTCTGTGTCATCTCTTTTGTGAAATCAGGATGTCTCAAAATCTAGTCGTATCTTCTGCCTGGTGTCTTCTTTCAGAGGTGTCTAAGTGGATTCCTTACACATCCATCAAAGAGACAGACTTCAAAATGTGAGCTAAAAGCAAAGTGACCATATCAATAAAAGCTGCTCTTAGTTGATTCACAAATGCAGCTGCCAATGGAGTGCTGAGCAAAAAATAACTCCCACTGGACTTCAGTCTCTCAGTCGTGTGTCAGTTTTCCCCAACCAGTGGACTGTGTTCACTCCTAACCACAGGTTCTTAACACTAGCATATCTGGGTTCCGTGCTATCTTTTTGTTCAATGCCTTTTACTGAGGGCCTACACTTTATCAGAAACAAAGCCAAACTGTAGGTCCCTACCACACTGCCATCCAAGGGCTGTTCTTCTCTACTGTCCAGCTTGGCAGAAAATGGCATCTAGATATGTCCTGATCCAAAGGGGACTTAAAGCTCATGTAAATCAGGAAATCATGGCAATTTCCCACCGATTTCAGATCCCTCTCTAGAATTATAATGGAATCAAGTAAAATTTTAAACGACAATTAGAAAACCTGAAGGCTTACTATTTTTCCTTTTTTAAAAAACCTTAAAATCCTCCTTCACATACGGCTACAAACTCTATTGTTCTGGTAACCAGACTACATCATTTTCAGCAGAGTCTTCCTAGGGAATAGGACTTAAAATTGAAACAACTAAAAAATCCAGAAAATAGAGCAGTAATATTATGTTTATTTTTAATATCAAAACAGACATCTCTAGAGCCTCTTTTCTTCCCAAATGCTATTTTGTTTTTTCTGAATTGTGAAAATGAGAAAGGATGTGGAAGTATAAGGAAAACGTAAATAATATATACTAATAGAATAAGAACTCTATACTATTTTAAGTATATTTATGTATCACAATTCAGGGTACTGAGGACTGCCCCTCACTTACCCACATATACCCAAGTATGTATGCAACCCCATCAGTACAATATCCTCACCTTCAAATCCAATGAGCATCAATGGGCTCATCCTGATGGATTTGAGCTGGTCTCACACCATACGGTCCACCTCTCTCCTCCACTGATGAATGCATCATCTCCAGGTTTGGATCACATGTCTCATTAGACTGAAAGACTGCCCTCCGCTATTATTGTATTTTTAGACAACTTGAGTATTGACCTAAGTGCCAGAAGGCTAACACCTAAACAATGACAGAATGCAAACATTTATATATCTATTTTTCTTTTTTTTTCTTCCTTCATTTTATAAACTCCCTGGGTCCCACATCCTGTTGGGACTGAGATTTTAGCTCTTAACAGGTTTAGCTCCTACCCTAACTATCTTGTGTATCTCTTAAGGCTTTGTAGATTAAAATCACATCCTGGCTAATATAACCTTTTCAGCTCTCTAGAGATTTCATATTAAATTCCACAGTTAAACAAAGAATTTCTACCAAGAAGTACGTTTGAAAAATACTAGTTGAAAAGTTTCCTCAGTGCCACAGGAAATCCCAACACTATGTGGTGATATGGAATTAGTAATGTGTCTCAACTGGGGATTACCTATACACTTCATAGTCTTTATCAAAAAGAACAAATGATTAAGATGATCATGACTCAACATGATTGATTCACTTCTTTGAACGTGTTAGCCAAGTGGTTCCTAATGATATTAAATCCAAGGAATAGGCTAGTTGGAAGACTGAAGAACAAAGAGAATATTGGGTAGATAGAACAACCTTCAGCCAAACTGCTATGTAGGGCTTGTCCCTCGACATCCAAGGAGAATTGGCTCCAGGACCACCCACAGATACCGAAATCCTTGGATGCTCAAATCTCTCATATAAAATGGTATAGTATTTACATAAACCTATGTACATCTTTCTGTATACTTTAGATAATCTCTAGATTATTTATAACACCTAATACTAAGTAAATGCTACGTAAATAGTGGCATATTGTATTGTTTAGGGAATAACGGTAAAAAAAAAATACTCTGTTACCCATTCAATACAGATGCAATCATCATAGGCCTGACTAGATGCTACACATCAGCAACAATGTAACATTTTTTTCAAATTTTTTTGAACTGCAAGTGGTGAATCCACAGTTGCGGGACCATGTACACAGAGGGCTGACTGTATGCTAAATCAGCACCCTGAGGAACTGCTGAGCATCTGCTCCATCCCTTTAAGACCCATCTTGGATTAGGACTAAAACCTGTGTAGAGTACCAATGAGCCAAACAGTCATGAAATCAAACCAGGTTTCAAACCAAGGCTATGCCAAATAATATTTAATCTAACAAGCATGTCTTTAGCAATAACCATGTATCAGGCAATTTCTGCCTCAGACTTTAAATATGGACAATTATTACATTGTTTTTGTTTTTCTAATAAGCAAAAAAGTGGCCATCATTTCTCTCAGGAAAAAAAATATATAAAACACTACCAAATTTCCAGTCTTTTGGGATGTCATTTTTTAAAATAAACTACCATGAAGAGGAAACTTATTTGTCCACTGGAATTCATTTTCCATTCAGTACATTAAGAGTAGAGAAATAAATGTTTGTCCAGTTCTTCCTTTTTCTTTTTCAGCCAAACAGCGTCTGCACAATATCCAAAGGCAGCTTCACTAAAACTGTCTATCAGCCCCTAGCCATTTTTGAAAGAAGGATTCATTTGAGGGGAATTTTGTGCACATGTGGTTTTTCTCCCTCTTCCATTTTGCGGTTGCATTTAGATTTTGTTAAGATGCTAACAGAGTTCTCTCGAATGGACCTGGAGTTTATTACTTTTCAACACACTTCATACATGGCCATCATATTACCTGCATCTTTAAAAAAGAAAAAAAATATGTATTTTTTTCTCCAATCTGATTTGCTTCAAATGTATTGCATATATCCGAAAATGTAATCTCCTGGGCAAAGAGAAATGCGAGCAGTTTTCAATTAAGTGTAGTCGAATAAAGGAATCATGGAAATAAATACACTGCAGTAACTATGCAAAAATGAAAATCAAAAGAAACTGAATTTTTTTTCTATGCACTCACATCCAATAGAAAAACTTGACAGTATACAGTATATTGTTAAGTCGTGAAACTGATTGCCCACTGTAGAGAGAAAACAATTTAAGAAAATATAACTCCATACTGTACAAGGTTAATGCTATTCAAAATGCAAAAGCTAGGAAGATGGTACCCGTATTACCTGATATTGTCACCGTTTATGCACCTAAGAGCTGATGTGTTTATCTTTCACCTTGATATCTGATTGCTCTGCTAATGCCATTTAAACCTAAATGGAAGAAAATTATATTCTCCTAAGGAGTTCTTTAAAGATGAGGAAAAAGATAGCCATTTTGACTCAAACAAAGTGCTATATAGAAACCTCCGTGCATAAATCGCATCAGGCCTCTATAATTTTTGCTTGCTATTGGTTGTTGCTGGGATAATTGCACAGGAACACTATTTGTGTAATTGTCAGCAGTAATACTCCTGGACCAAGGACCAAGGCCTCCTGCAGATTTCTACAAATCATTACTCTCTTTACAGTTTGTGCTTTTTTTTCTTTCTGAAGATCATTGGAGTTAAGCCAAATGGAATTATTGTTCTCAGACTTGGGAAGAATCACATTAATTTCTGAAAAGTATAGACAAATTTTGCAGCTAAGCAAATTGTGTCCTTCATTTAAGAAAAAAGAGACACCAAAGGGTGAAGGGGGAAAATGTTGAGACAAAATGCACATCTTGAAAGCTGCAGGTCTACTCGAACAAATTGAAAGCTAATTTGGTGAGCAGGGTCAAAGAAGCCATTAGACTGTTTAACCCACAGAGGCTGGACGTGGGGAAAAGACATTTAACAAAGGTTGTACAACTCTGTTTTCTCACTTGTTTTCACTTTCAAGTTCTTATAATGCATTATAGGAATGCAAAAGCAATGGATCATATACGTTGAGATTAGTAAATAGGCTCAGCAATATATGTACACAAAATATTTTTCCCTTCTAAAAGTATAAACTATCTCTGCCCTATATGCAGTTTGCCACCTTTTATATAAGATATTATAAACAAGTCCTTGTTCTGACTAAATCTTTCTACATATATCATAGAAAATGTCTTACTTGAAATTAATAATAAAATTAAATTTAAAAAACCAGAAGATAGAAAATCAAGATCAGGATGGCTAATTTTTTTTGAGCCTATATTTTATTTTACTTAAATAAGTGTTAAGATGGCAAACTAAACATATTTAATATCATTTAAAGACATTTGCACATCTTAATCTATAGTCATTCTCTGTATAAAAATAAATAACAAGGAAAATTTAAAACTAAAAAAAAGTCTTAATGAACATTAGTAAGGAAGAAATTTTAAATCCCTGTGTAGTTGTTTGATTGGCACTGACTATATTTTGTTTTCAATAAGTTTGCAGATTTTCCAACATTTTTTCATAACATACAGTAGCAAACATTGCTTTAATATTTTAGATCTTAGACAAAGTATATAAGCTGACAATTTATTTGCAAAAGAAATACAGAAGACAAACATTTAAGAAATGGGAATTGAATGGAAGGTGATGGTTGGCCTATTAAATTAATTAAATGGTTTTAATGATAATACCCCTGCATTTAAATATAGAAAATTATTTAAGAGGATGAAGATTTGATGAAACAAACATTCTTTTACACAGCTGATAGAACAAAAAATCAGTAAGAAATTTCTATAAAACAAAGTGATAGTACACATTAAAGGCTAAATTTTAAACTACACTGTCTTTGAAAATGAATGCCTATCTTAAGGATGACTAGCCTAAAAAATAATTAAAGTTCAAAGATTCATGCATAAAAAGGTTTGTTATTCAAAATATAAGTATCTATAAATAATCTAATCATACAACAATAAGAGCATATCAAATGTTATGGTACAATGTGGAATAAGTTATTATTCACTCATTCAATAGTGTTTTCAAACCCAAAACTTAAAAATATGATTTGCAGAAGTATTTATATAAAGTAAAATACAAGATTCAAAATCATAGATGCATGTGATCCCAAAATTGTTATAACTGTAAATATGCATAGGAAAAATGTTAACTAATAGTTTCTGAATCGTGGGATTATAAATGATGTTGATTTTCCAATCTGTGCTGGTATTTTAGATTGTTTTTCATATATCTATTCAAGAGCCATTGTTTCTGATGTAAATTAATACTATACTTTCAAATCAAGAAACTACAGAAGCTACTATGCTTCCCGATAACACTGGGAAGAGTTTGGAGGTTGCCCAAGTGACTTTCCCTCTAAAAAACGTTTTCAGGAATAAAAAATGTAGACTGACTCTATAATATGGATGCTTGAAACTCAAGTATTGACTAGTAAGATCCTTTGTCATGCCATTTTAAAATACATCATTAGACTTATTTTAAGTTGAGGTACCAGTGAAGTTATTACCATACGCCAGATCCCTGCAACTCTCCTTTTACCCCCAAGCGCTTCATGTTCTGTCACTTCCTTCTGGAATCACTAGTTGTCTCCTAGTTATTTCTATCCCCTATAGGCATTGAGGGCTATCACTGGAAGACAGTCTCCAGAGGCTATAGCCAAGAAACAGTCAGTCAGAGGTTTGTACCTATTCCTCCTTTCACTAACATCTCCAAACCACCTCAGGCAAGTTTTATAACCACCTATAAGCTGGTTCTCCTATTTCAAAATTGAGTTGCATTCGATATCATATTGAGACAAAATGCACATCTTGAAAGCTGCAGGTCTACTCGAACAAATTGAAGCTAATTGGGTGAACAGGGTCAAAGAAGCCATTGACTTAAATATGACCAGGTACAAACTTGCGTTCTATGGTTTCAATCTCACTTTTCAGTGCTTAGTGTGTCCTTCTGCTTTAAGGAAACTGATATAATTAAGCAGAAATTCGAGAAATAATAGTTTGGTGGAAACAACCACAGACCCAAACCGGATTCCTGGGTGTGAATCCAGCTCTGTCACTCACTAGCTATATCATCTTAGGTGAATGGCATAGTCTCTCTGTGCTTCTATTTCCTCCTCTGTAAAAAAGATTAAATGAGGTAATCAGTTAACACATGCACAGCACTAAAACCATTTCTGGAATAGAGCAAGTATTGACAATTATTATTAGAAAGCAATGTGTCTGCTCTCTATAACCTTCTCCAAGGTTATAAATATGTATATAAAATTCTTGGTTACCAATAAATATAGATCAGACTGTAATCTGTTTATAAAGAGTTCCATCTTCAATGGAGAAAAAGAAAAAAAAAAACAGTCTATCGAGTTAGTCTTAGAGGTAACTTACTCAAAACAGAAAAACACACTGTGGTTGTTTTATATTGAGTTTCTATTATTGACTGACCCTCATTAAATAGGTTTGATATTTGGTATATTTACTCAGAATAGAGTCTAGATGAATGAGATTCCCAGGTCATTTTACATGTGTTTATATGTCTGTGATGTGCCACTACAATTCCAATAGGAACAGATTTCAAATTATTTTATTCCATTTTGGTTCATGTCAGCCACAAGTTAGCTCAGCACAATTTAATGGAGAAGTGCATTGCCTCTTGCACTTAATGAGGCCACATTTGATAAGAGACTCTGGTGGGATCTGAAATTATAACAATAATGAAATCCAAGTTTTGGGTTCTTGGTTCATTAGGTAACAAGACTAGCTCTTCGATATACTTGTTTCCAAAGAGAAAGAAAGAGACCAGCTTGTTGGATTTTTTCATTTATTTTTTAAGTTGCTAGAGAATTAGTGGGCTTTTATTTTTCAATGATTAAACAAAAGAGTTTCACAATAATTTTGAATTCAAAATAATTTTTATAAGTGTTATGTATAGTGATTCAAGACCAATCCCGTCATAGAGTTGTTTTCATCTTAAGTATAATCTAATTATTCCTTTCACTGAGGGTCACAAATATAATGTGCTTGCCAACGTCAAGATGCAGTTAGTGTCAAAGACAAGATAAGCATAATGACAATAATTGTTAATATTTATTGAGCACTTGCAAATGACAATTTTAATTCATTCAATCCTCAAAATAGTCCCATTTAACAGATGAGGAAGATATGATGGCACAATAGCATAAAGGACTGGCCAAAGGTCACACAGTGAGCAGCAGGCTGTATTGAGAACTTAGAACTCCAACTTCAGAAATCATGCTCTCAACCTATATACAATAGTAATTCTAGTGCAGTGGTCCCCAAGCTTTTTGGCACCAGGGACCGGTGCTCCTATGAGAATCTAATGCCTGATGATCTGAGGTGGAGCTGAGGTGGTGATGCTAGCGCTGGGGAGTGGCTGCAAATACACATGAAGCTTCGCTTGCTAGCCTGCCTCTCACCTTCTACTGTGTGGCCTGGTTCCTAACAAGCTACAGACCAGTGCTGGTCTGTGGTCTGGGGTTTGGGGACCCCTGCTCTAGTGAATTGACATGAAAAGTTCTTTTTATGTCAAAAGCAGCATCAGAGGCACATTATGCAGTCTGATTGGAAAACTATCAGAGAACATTAATATACCTCTCTATCTCCCAGCATTTATACAACCACTTAATAGCCTTCTTAAAACTCAAAAGCTATCTAGGTCAGAGAATTTTGATATCTGGAAAAAAAAAAAATAACCTGATAGTTAGCCAGCACATTCTTCTAAATTCCTTTTAAAAAAGAAAATGGCCCTTATACAAGTGGAAATTTTCTTGGAGAGAGATTATCACTGTACAGCTTTCTCCCTGAACCCAGGGCAATGCTAAGCATGGCACCTAAGCAACAATTGACTACATAAGAGAAGTATTGACCATTAAGGCATATAGCAAAATCTATGAGCAGGAAACGTGTTTTTTAATATTAATGTCATTTTATTAAGTTACATGACTTCAAAAATGTTGTTAAATCCCCCATCTTAAATGCTGGGAGAATACGAATTATACATTTTCTATTTATTCATCCATTTTTTATATACTTATTTTGTACAACTGTAAGATGTCTTTCACTGAGCTAGGCAGAGGCAGAAGTGAGTTTATTGAGAAGCCAATGATGGTTGAGCTTCAGGGTCCCTCACTTGCCTGGGACTCTTCAATTGAAGAGCTGGTGGAGGTGGACAACGATGTGTTTTCACTTTTTAAAAATTTACGAAAGAAGCTACTTTAACTATAATCAATTAAAGCCACTGTCTTTTCCCTTTGGATTTCTCTTATACCGCTTCTCCATGAGTACTATGGCTTTGGAGTGACTGAGGGATTTTTGGCCTCCACCTAAGGGGGAAATTGAGTTGTGAATATTTAAATTTAGTTGGACCTTTCTGAGATATATTTATGTGGCTCACAGTCACTTCCATATAGATCTAAGTTATTGTTAACCATCTCAGTTTAGGAGGGTGTCCAGGAATACTTCTACTTCCCAGTGTGCTCAATCATCTAGAGTGATCACACAGAAGTATAGAACCAAGATCATTTTGCACTGTGAAAATGCCCACTAGCCTCAGGCACCAGAACTATGTAGGTAAAGAGACACAATATTTGAAATGCATACAGCCAGATATTATTATTACTATTAATTATTAAAATAGAAGCCATCTCCCTGATGGTCTAATATTTTAATCTCTCATTAGTAGGTATTAGCTGACAGTTCACTGACACCTAGATAAGCTGATGGTAGAGGATGAAAGAGGGATGAGGGTTCACTGGGAAATAAATGAGCAGAAAAGTAGGTTAGCATAAGACAAAACAGTTGCCCTGAGTTCCAGCTGCTGCTACCTAAGTTAGTGGTTTGAGAACTTGAGAACTTTTAATGAGTGTCAGAATCATCTAGAAAATTTAAATCTAGAAAATCATCTAGAAAATCATCTAAATTGTATGTGTAACATATACATATATTATATGTAATTTAATATGTGTATATGTGTGTGTGTATACATATTCCAGAGCTCTATTACAGATGTGCATAAACAATATCTGGAAGTGAGGCCAGGATATATACATTTTAAGAAATTCAGGTGATTCTAAGATAGGTAGTCTATAGATCACACTTTGCTCTAAGGAGACAAATTCCTAAGAACACTGATCCAATTAATTCAGCTGGGATATTCGCAGTTACATGACTGGTGGCCTAACAACAACCAGTGAAGAATATCCCCATCAGTTTCAATAATGATCTGATGGAATCTACTTTTCTCCATGTTTGCAATTTTCTTTCCCAAACTTGATTGCCCTCTGGCATGTGTAGGAGGGACATACATTAATGTACTCAATTTTGTAAAGGAAGAAAAAACAACTCCAGGAATGTTTGCCTGTGCATTCTTTCAAAGGCCAATGTGTTGATAATATAGGCACTTGAACATTTAAATAATTGCCCTAAAGTGTACATAATACATTCAAAAAGAAGTTTCTACTTTACATGTGTATCCAAGAACAAGCTTACGAAGTATATTTTTAATTAGCTTGCATCAAAAGATCTCTGACTTTTTGTTGCAATCTTTAGGGTGAAAGGGGTGGTGAGCATTTAGCTTACATACTAAACAGTAACTATTTTGCTTGTCAACATAATTAAGACCAGATATTGACTTCCTGTGTCAGAGTTTGGCCAGGAGCTAACTTGTATGAGAGCTTGAGGTAATTGTATTAAGCTAACAGTGCTTAGTTGCCATGGACTAAATAAGAAAATGATGTCAACAATATAGGTGTGTATTCTCTATTGCATGTTAATATGCTAATTGGAGGCTAAGCAGTTGATATTTATAATTTCTATATTTTAATTATGAAAATCATCAATATTATAATTGCTGAGTATTATTTCCTTAAGTGTTAAGCCACTAATGGACCTAATTGAGCAAAATATTGCTAAGAGCATATACAGTATTTTATTTTAGCCACAGAAGAAGTAATTTTTTTAATTTAATTAGGACCATTGTATATGAAGTCCCTATGTGTGTGTGTCCTCTAAATAAAATCCCATGTTTGACTCTAGAAGAGAACAGTTTTTCCTGATAAAGTTTACGTTATTACATGGGACACTTCTGTAGTGCTCTTTTTCTTTTCTGCTGAAAAATATTTTATTCTGAGCAATATAAATAATTAGACTTTGTACTGTAGATGTGCAGTACAGGCATATATGTACAAGATTGTCTAGCCCAACACCCTTATTAACTGATAAGTAAAAATGTGCCCAAGCTCAGAGAGCGTCCTTGTGACAAAGCCAGGACTGAAACTCAGTCTTTCACTCCCCCTATGCTGCTTCTAGTTCACAAGCTACCCTTTGGGATAAAATTTTCCTTAAATAATATTTCTCCTCCTTTATATAGTACCCATACTTACACGAAAGATATTTTCTCTTGCAGCTATTCGATAATACATTTCTCAGCTGTTAAAATTCAGTTCATATTTCCTATCCCGTGAGAATGAAAAGATGCTGAGTTATTCAGCATAGGAGCAACGATAAGCAGATATCCATTAAAAAATTATTCCGTTGAGGTCAAGCTTGACTAAAATGGTCAAATAAACTTCCCTAAGCTTCTTGATTCAAGGAAAGGGGCCTGGAGAGGATAAGACACATATATGGAGGGGTAAGATACATATAAATAGTGTTATACATATTTACATTTTCCAAAGAGTACACCTGTATAATTCTTGACTTTTGAAAAATTCACACGGTAAATGCTTCATGTCTAGAATATATATACATTGGTTTATAATGTATATAATGTTCCACTTAAGGAAAAAATAGGCACTTATAACACTGAGAAATATGCAGGAGAATAACAAAAATTCATGTAAGTAAAAGAGCCATAAAAATCCACCTAAAGCACACCATCATGTGTACATTCTACTTTATAACGTTGTACTGCACCCTTAACTTCACTATTCTTTTGTTTACAACATACGCATACAGTGTCTTATATAGTGATTGCTTCAAATGCAAAAATCCTCCCATGCACAAATCTCTGTTTTAAAAGGATCTTTATTTTTTTTCAAGCTACGTTTGCTACATTGCATCCATATTTTTCACCTAAAACTGTTGAGGTAGATGAGTATAACTACCATTACACAGAAGGAAAGTTGCTAGATGATTAAGAGCTATGGTGTCAGACTGCCTGAGTTTATATCCTGACGTGTTCATGTATTAGTTATATTCATTAAAACAAGTTATTTAATCTCTCTGTAACTCAAGTTTCTCATTATAAAAAAATGATAATAGTAACCTCATCATGAGTTACATTGATATGAAGATTAAGTGGAATAATACAAGTAAGACATTTAGAACACAGTAAAAGCTCAATGCATATTCGCTCTCGGTAAACTGATTTTACAGGTGAACAACCTGAAACAGAGTGATTGCTTCAGATAGTATTGCTTCAAATACAAAAAAATCCTCCCATGCACAAATCTCTGTCTTGAAAGGGTCTTTCTATGAGTCTTTCCAAGAATTTAAGAATCCAAGAATCTATGTCCTTGTCTGTATAAAGTGGAGCTTCTCAATAGGGAGTGGTTTTGTTTCCCAGGGGACATTTGTCAATGTCTGAAGACGTTTTTTATTAGCACAGCTAAGGTAAAGAGTACTATTCACAATCAGTGATTAGAGGCCAGGGATCCTGCTAAAGTTTCTACAATGTATAGAACAGGCCCATGAGAAGAAATTATCTGATCCAAAATTATCCAGACCAATAAACAAAAGCCAACAGCTGCCATGAGTTCTGTAGAATGACATGAAGTTTTTAGTCATTTAATTTATTGAGAAATTTGTGTTCAAGTCTTATCATTTTCATCAGTACCCAGAGTTACTGGGCAAATTTCTCAAAGAGACAATATGTGCATCAAGGACGCTAGGCTTGCGGGCCTGGACACTCGGCTGCTGTAGATGTAGCTCTCTCAGTAATTAACTGCGTAAACTTGGGAAAGTCACTTAACCTCTTATGCCCTCAATCGCTGCACTGAAAAATGAACAAAGCAAGCTAAACTAATTCTATAAATTTCTTTCAGCTTTAAAACTCTATAATTCAAATGAGAAGCCAAATCACAAGTTTAGAAAGAAATTTTAAAAATTAAAAAGCCTGGCTGTGCAATCATTAAAAACAGAAATAACTGAAGGGTGAGTACATTAAATGTGTAACTATACACCTTCAGTAAATTGATGAGCATTTGTTGAGCATCCATTATATGCTTAGCACCCTATTTGCTGATATAAGGATATAAAAGAATTACGCACTGTGCATCTCTTGTGAGTGAACTAGATTGAATTATTGAAATCCATTGAAGAGGTGTTTTGTTTTTTCCAAAGTGTAATATGCAGACCATCACATCAGGATATCCTGGGATTTTTGAAAATAAAATTCCTGATTCCCTAGTCTTAGTGGATTGGGATTTTTGAGAGTTTAGCTCAAAGCCTGCAGTATTATAATTAGTCCTCAATGATTATTATCTATACTATAGTTTAAAACCCACTGAATTAAAAATTAATGAATAAGAGAGTCCATATTATATATTATACTTATTTAGTCTTGATTATAGATGAAATTCTATAAGAGTTCAGAGAAAGGAAGATTACTGTCAGATCAGAAGAGTTGAAGGAAAGTCCATAGCAGATAAGATGGGAGCCTACATGACAGAGTTTGGAAAGCAAGATGGAAAAAGCCAGGAAAGGTATTCACATGGCGTTTCAACAAGAGCAAAGGCACAGATGGGAGTGGATGAGATGTAATTGGAAGCCTATGCAGAAATAATTGATAAAGTGAGTTAGTCGTATACATGTATGGTAGAACCAGTTTGAAAATGTCTATCCCTAAACCCCTCAAAGGACAACATCATGGGATAAAAAATTGATTTAAATTTTTAAAATCTGTTTAAAAGTTGTCTGGCTGAAATGTGTTTCACTGATTTTTAGGCTATCTATGCAATTCAAGAAGAAAATAAAATTACCCCATGTATTAAACTGTCTAGATCCCAAAGTCTCTTAATTCATTTCATATCTCAAGAGCACATTTCTTTGCTAAATAAGTCTTATTTCCCTCTAGTATCCACATTATTTTGACAGTGTAAACTCATAAATAAAATTATATTCCTATATTGGCCATTTATATATACTCTAACATAATTATTCCTCTTGAGGAATGGGAACTGAGAGGGTTTTTTCCCTCATAAAATCCAAAAATATTTTCATTTTAATTGTTGCATAGTAAAAATAATTTAATTTGTTAATTTGTTAAATGGACGACAATTTTGTTGATTTCTAACTTATTTCCATTGTGATTAGAGAATAGCATTTATGCAGCTTAAATCCTTTTAAATGTATTGAGACTGTTTTATGTCCTAGAATATGTGATGTACAATGTCTTCAAGCTTGTTTCACACATTTCATCCATCTTTGGTTGTTTCGGGTAGAAGTGTAAATTTGGTCCCTACTGTTACATTTTTACTAAAAATGTAACATTTTTACTAAAAGCAGAAGTCCCTGTTCAAGTGAATTATTTTAAATATATTGCCATGCCTAAAAATCATTTGCCTCAATTTCATTAATATCGTTGTTAAGCCTTACATGGCAATATCTGCCCTTACTGTAATTATGGATATAATAAAACTTACAATGCAGCTCTCGTAAGGTCTTAATAGAATAAACCCAGAGAAAATTTCAAAAACTATTTTTCTCAGATTCTGCTAAGAACTACTATCTGAGTGCCCCATGGTATTTGGAGATATATTTTGAATATCCAAGATGGAAAGTAAATTAATTTCTTAAATTAATTCCCATGTGATTCATTTATTGCACTGTGACATCATTCACCTCCTTTCCCAAATAAGAATTACTAGTTTATTGTTTTTAAGATTATAGAATATGCTAATAAATATAAAATTAGCATGTGATAGGATGTTATATTTTCCTGAAAAGTATAGAACAAACCACAAAATGAGTATATCAAAATCATATTTTTGGCTAAATGAAGGTTTACTGTTTTGCATAAATTCATAAGATGAAATGTCCTGTAATTAAAGTCACTAATGGAAATATTCATGATTCATATATTCAGTGTTGGGTTCTAAGAGCTATCAAAAATAAGAAAGATTCCTTTCCTGCCCTTCATGAGTTTAAAGTATAATAAAATAATAAGAGATTTTATAATGTATTAGATGACATCTACTCATAAAAATTTTGCAAGCTACATTTTTGAAGATATGGCAATTTATTAAAAAAGCTTATTGGTAGTACAATCAATAAAAGCTTTATTTCCAACACTAATACTTTGTTTGTATCTAAATAAACACTGCTTTTTTATTTATTAAGTTTAAGTATTATTCTTTAACTTCTTGTTATTTTAGATGAAAATTTAACTCTTCTTCACCACAACCCTCAACTCTTTCTTCCACCCACTCACCTTTCCACTAGAACACATTTACTATTTAGAGTACATGGTGTTTAAATGATTTTGACCATGTAACATTGTTCATTAAGCCAATACTGTATGCTAATGACATTTCCTTAACTATCAATATGCTCTAAGTTACTTGTTTTATTTACTTAGATTTACATGAATTATCACTAATTTTTTCTTAATCTTTCCACAGATCTGTCAAACAGCAATAATGTTTTTCATATTCAAACACATTAGATAATCAAACAGCTTCATTTCTTTCCTGAAGACCTCCCTCCAATGGCATTTCATCCTCCTGTTCAATCCACACCAGTAGCTGGCTAAGCTTGAAACACTGTTGTTATCTTCTAACACCCAAACCGAACTGCTCTGACAATATTTCCCAGGGCAATGTTTGAATTGACATCTTTGTCTGCCATGACTGGCAGTGCCCAGACATTGCTTCAAGAATACAGTACATGTAACAACTTCTATGCAGGCAGTGGGGAGAACTTCTGCCACTTAGCTAGAGTTGGGGGTTAGGAATCAGATAATTAGAACAGGATAATATATTGACTTTATCCATACCATGAACATATATTATTTATTCCTACCACATCTCTTCCAGACTGGTATCCATTATTATTATCCTCATTTTATAGATGAAGAGACTAAGACTCAGAAACATCTGGCAACTCATCCAATGTCACACAGATAAAGAGTACCAGAACCTGGTTTCAAACCCAGGTTTTATCTTATTCCTAAGGTATGCCTGTGACCACTTTACTGCACCATCTTCACAGTGAATAAAGTATATTCACTCTGATTACTGAGGGAGAAGAAAAATGGAAGGCCCGTGCCTCTTATGGAAACAACTTAGTACCAGGGCAAGTCACGTGACATCTAACATTAATGATCATTATGAGAATCAACATTTATGGAACTTTTATTCCTAACTAGGCATTTTTGCATGTTTTATCTAATTTGACTCCCACAATAATCTGTTGATGTAGGTGCTATTATCGCTGTTATTATCATTTTTAGTCTCATTTTATAAGTGAGGAAGCATATCTCAGGGTTCCACTATCCTCAGCTTTCATGAGTGAGATGAATTGATCATCTCTAAGTTGCCTCTTTCTAAAAATACATTCCTTTAGAAGTTACAGGTATTTATTGGAATTTGCACAACTCAAAGAGAAAAATACCAGTTACAAAATTTTCAAACTGAAAGAAAACTTTAAAGACCACCTCTAATTACCTCCTTTTTCAGATGAAGAAACTGAGGCTCAGAAAAATACGCACTAGAGCTTCCAAAGTCACACAGCTAGTGGAGACTAGTATTCAAATGTGATGATCCCCAGTTTAGTGCTTTTTTTTAAACTGAAGACAGCAAGGATATGACACATAGAACTAATGGGTAAAAAAAAGAAGAGGCATTCTATCTTTAGAGGAGTACACAATCAAAAAATAAAAATAAAATAAAAGATCAAGTTAAGAAATTACTTTAAAACATCATAATAAATGTAATTATTTTAAAATTTAGTAAAAGAAAAAGAGCATTGGGTAATTGGATAATATGACATCTAGGATTTGAAGTCTCCATAACAGAACTCTCAATTTCACTCACGTGCCATCTAAGCTTCACCATCTCAGTAAGGGCACTACCATTTGCCAGTTACTCTTAGCAAAAATCAGCAGGTGCAACCTCACATGCTGTATACAATCCATAAAATAAATCCTCTTGATTGTATTTCCAAGATACATCTCAAATATGTCCATTTCTATTCCTTTCCACAATTCTAGTCTAAGCCATCCTATTCTCTTGTATGGGCTAATATAGCTCCCTAAATCATCTCTCTTCTTCCCCTCTGATTCCATACAGTCCATTTTCTACCTAGCAAGAAGAATGTCTTTAAAAACAGGTGCACACTCGTTCTTAAGGCCACCAATGGTCGTAACAGCTTCCTTTTTGTATATTATAACTGAGCTTATTAAGTGCTATTTTAGATTAACCCAAGAAAGTACACAACTGGTCCCTAGTCAACTGCAATTTACTACCAAAAAGAGCCATTCATAACTTCAATTACCAGAATGTGACATGATACGCTTCCTTAGAGAGCAGAAAACAACAACAGTAAAGTTCATCACTAGTTACAGCTTTGTATGAAACAGAAATGTTCTGAAATCATTTCTTTATCACCTTTGAATCCATTTACTGTCCCCCAATGTTGCTCCCCTCAATATGTGATTAGAATTGAACTTAAAGCACTCTGTATTATTATATGTATTTGTACATGTGAGTCCAAACCTCCAAATGAAAGATAAACTCTTATTTTCTTGGCTCAAATACATTTACAGGGATAGAACAAGGAAAATGCAAAGGTGAACAGGAAAACATGATCTTAACACTCTGGTAATTCATTCAAGTAGGATGGACTGACTATAAATGCATAATTATAAGTGTGATTACTATTATAAAAGTGGAAGTATGGAATGTTTAGGAAGATTTGGAAAAACACTGCCTGTCTGAGTAAGAAAACATCTAAGTTGAAACCTGAAGAATAAGTAGAAGTTATCAGAATCACCTAGGTAAAGGGGATAGCTGGGTGGGATGTGGGAGTGAAGGAGAAGCTTCCAAAAGAGGAAGAAGCGTGGTAGACAAAAGATGAATAGCACATGATTCTACCATCATATGTTGCCTTAATCTGTTCATATCTACTATCTTTGATAAATTCAGCCTTTTTAACTGTAAATTGATTAAAATATATTATTTAAAGTTTAATATGTCAAAAAAAAAAAGTTTTGCCTAACTACCCTGAAGAGTACCACAGTCACTCTCTTATCTCTTTCTTCTTACCTTCATTTATTTTCCATGCCAGTACTGACTACCACCTGGAATGGCCTATTTCTTTTCTTTTTTTCATTCACTAAGCACCATGTAAGCAGGGTCTTGGTTTGTTCTTATTTTTTGTTTGTTTGTTTGTTTGTTTTTAAGCTGTATCCTAATCAATCCCAGTCACCAAGACAGTGTCAACACATATGATAGGAATCCCAGTTACCTCATTTCAATTTTTTTGCTGTTAATAGCAAAAGTAATCAGCAATACATTTTCAAGGGCTTAAATTTAAAAAAAAAAAATCTTTTTTTGAAATAACTCCAAGAATCCCAAGTGAAACATGAGATTCTATTACGTATCTCTAAATCTGCCCTCATTACTTCTACTGATTGCTTTTTTAGTACAAATCTAAAGCTGACAAACATCTAAATATATTCAAATCTAAATCACAACCACTATAAAATGAATAATTTGATGCAGAAAATCTTTGCTGTGCATCTCAATGTCTGTCCATATCTTAACTTCAGCTAGACATAAATAATGTAAAAGCATCTGGATAAGAAAAAAATAGTAGTCAACTATCCAAACTTTTTAGAACACTGCACTTTACATTCATTGATTTGGGCATGTCTAGATATTAGATGTTATTCAGACAAAGCAAACTGGGTGCTGGTATTTTTCTTTTTTCTTTTTTTCCTTGTTTGCTTTTACTTTTCATACAGCTATTTGTCACATGCCATAACAACAAATCCTCAAGACAAACAAAAATTAGGGTATAAGTAAGCCTCAACTTAGTAGGTATAATGGCCTAGGTTATAACTTCTACCCTATCAATAACTTCGAAAAAATGATTTAAACATGCTTTAGCTTCATCTAACTGTGGTGAAATGCCAGTCTGACATAGAGCTGTGACAAAATTAGAGTGACAAAATAGATCTGAAAACACATCAAATATTTGAGAGTATTATAATTTATAAAAGTAAGACACCATTATTGTATGGTATCTTTTTTTGGCATATACAAATAATAGGCTTTTTCTCTCCATATTCTCAAGAACTTACATCTCTCCCCACTTTAGAAACTCTACTTTTATATAAAAAGTTATGAAATACCTTAGTTCCAAAACTTCCTTTCCCATTAGCTACAAAGCAACTCTTATTATAAGTAGATTAATGGAAGATTGTTCCATCCAGTCTACAATTTATTTATATCCCAAAGTTTCCCATCTAATAGTAAATAGATTGCACTATACAATAAAAAAAAAAACAGCAATCACTTTATTAGAAAATGGAATGTTTCAATGCTTCTTTTACATCTCCGAAAAGTACTCGAGCCTTTTTTTTTTTTAATCGCATTTCCTTTTGCAATATGGTATTTTCACAATTATTCTCTTTGATACACCAGTATCTGTTCAGAATCTAGTGTGACCTCTAACTATGCCAAACGGTAACTAAACAAGTACAGTAACAGAAGAGAAATGCCATCTATGATGTGATAGCTTGATCTATAAAATAATGCCCATATTGATTTTTGTATTTCCAATGGCTTGACAGATGTTGTTTTTCATTAAAATACTAAATTTCAGCATTGTGGAAAAGTTGTTAACATTTGGTCAAAATTGGAGATGAATTTTCTTGTTTGTTTATTCTGGGGCTTAGTCCTCTGGTTACCCTAGGTTAATTTTCAAGGTCAGTGAACTGCAGCATACTTCTAACAGAGCTCACAGCATTTTAAAATATTCCCTCCCTCACCAGCCCCTCCTTCCTCTCCTTGGCACCAAAATATTGACCAGCTTATCTTTCAATGTCCTATGGAGGTAACCAGGATGCATGCAAGCAGCCTGAAAAATATAAGACAAATACTGTGAGGTTCTACTCGCAATTAATTTGTCTTTTATTTGAAGAAAGCATTTCTTTTTCTGATTTCAAAGTAACATAAGTTCATTGTGATACAAAATTCAGAAAAGGCAAAACTTCTAAAGTAAAAAAATTACATTGGTTGATAAAATTACATAGGTTTCCAGTGTACAGTTCAATAATACATCATATGTATCGCATTGTGTGTTCACCACCCAAAGTTAGATTTCCTTCTGTCACTCTATATTTTGCCACAATAAATTTAATTTTAAAAGTCTAAAACAATGATCTGCAATCCACTAACCATAGCTAGCCATAAACAATACTACATTTTCAATTTGTTTTTTAAATATTTCCTAACTGTTTCCTCTTGAGGATTCATACTACCCTGGATAAAAATATAATAATAATAAAAGTTAGAAAACTAAAAAAAAAAAACCTATGTTAATTATTCTGATTTGTCATCTAATGTTGATTTTATAGATATACACGTGTGTGTATGTGTGTGTGTGTGTGTATATCTGAAATAGCAGATTTTTCACTCCTTAAATTCTCTGAGGTAGGTTCTTATTTTAGAATGGTTAAGTTAGGTGTTCCCTTTCACTGATAAATGTATTGGTGACAGAATAGTTAGGAGGGCAAGTTAACAAGGAAGACCTCATCAGTGTGATGCTGAGAATGACCAGATTGAAAGCTAGAAATAAAAACTGGGCTCCAGCTGAAAATAAGTAAAAACAGCAGATAAAGTATTTGGAGTCTGACATCACAGAAACCTGGATTCTTGTCTTTGCTCTAACACCTCACTGCTGTGGCCTGAAACAGGTTACTTAATTTCTTTGTGCCTGAGTTTGCTCAACTGTATGAAACAGGCATAATGGCTGTACCTACCTAAGATTTCAGAGTAAATACATTTAAAGCACTTAAAACAGTGCCTCTCATTTACTCCTACACTATCCTAAATGGTAGGGTTAAATGACAATGTATCCAGATCATTTGATTATCCATAATCTTGAATTACAAATGAAAAAACTGAGGCTTACGAAATGATTTATTATCTTGCCCAAGATCATAGAATTTGTGAGTGATGGGAGCCTGGAGTCTCACCTAGGATTTATGGCCACAAATGACACTAGTTTTCAAAGTATAGTTTTGGGACCACCATCAGTATAATCAGAATCTCTGTGATGGGGCCCCAAAATCACTTCTGTCATTTTTTCCAAGATAGCTAACTTCAAAACTTCCATGGAAGCTCAAAAACTCTTAAATTTTATTCAGCATCCTGCACAAAGCAGGCCCTCAGAAAATACAAAAAAAATAATCTTGCAACAAGTGAGAATAATCTTCAAGAAAAGACCAACAGGGTATAATGCAGGGAACAGGGCTATAGCAAATGCCCGCCTTTTTTTCCCCTTGAAGGTATCTGTTTACATGTGATTGATTTTTATCTTACACTTGATGGATTGATACATAGATTTAATTATATCATGTGTTGTCCCATCAATACTGCTTTGCAGCTATTTTATATTCAGCTTGGGTGCCAGATTGAATTAAATGGTTTTTTTAAAGCCTATAAAGCAAGAAAATATCTTTCCCTAGTTGGTATTTTTTACATATTGGTTACTAAGAGTCTGTAAGCTAAAGCATGTAGTAAAGTTCATTTGCTAGTGAGGAAACCAATTTGACTTTTATGGCCATTAATTTTTTATGGGGCACAGAGTGGAATTATTGGTGTTGCTTCTAACTTAGATATGTCTGTAGCTGTCAGGATTGAGGGCACCTCTATTTGGGAAGCAATTATCCTGACCATCCCTAAGGGGATAAATGATCATATACAAACAACTTTCAAGCCCTGGTCATAAGATCCATCCATATGCAACGATAACTTAACTATGGACACCTACAAGGATAACTGTTTTTCTTCCCTTACAACTAGATGTAATGCATTGTAGACTTCAAGTAATGGTGGATAGAGTGAGAAAAAAAAAAAGGCTTGATTATTTAAAAAGTTGTCACTGATAAAGTATCCACAAAAGATGTCATCAACCTATCATCTTTCTTGTGTGCCTACTATGTGCCATGTACTCTTCCACAAATGCAGTTTAGAATAATGAAAAAGACAAAAACAAGTAGAAGACTTACTTTCATGATTCTCAAATTGCAGTGGGGGCAGTCAGATAATAAATAAATAAAAATAGACTTGTCAGGTGATAGCATGAGCTGAGGTAGAAAAAAACAAGTCATGATAAAGAGTAGAAAGCAATCTACCTCACTTAGGAAGAGATAATTAAGGTTTGAGGATTTTTCTTCAACAATGCTGTGTGTGTGAAATTGTTCCTTTATTCAACAGAGTAGAACTTATTCTTATGTGGCATTTCCTTTGAACTTATTTCGACTTGTTTTGAACTTCACATATCTTTCTTTTCATTCATTCATTGGACAACTATTTTTTGACTGTTTTGAATTTTCCAGGTACTATGCCAGGACTGGAAATATTATAGTGCATAGTTATGGAGCATTTACTAAATGCAAAGAGCTGTGCACAGCACTTCACATAGCTTTATAGACTGGTAGAGCAGATATTATCATTTCTGCATCACTTACAAGGGATGAGACCCAGGTGGGTTACAGATGCCTGCCTATGTTACCTCTGTTCAGTGCCAGAGCACAAACTAAAATCAAATTTTCTGGTCCCTATACTAGTTTTCCTTAGACTATGACATACAAAATGTTAAAGCAAATTATTTGTCTTCTTTCAAGACAAATGAGATCATGTACATCCTAAAATAAATACACCTCACTATTAAATAAACTTTAAGAAGCTGTATACCTTGACCTCCAACCTTCAGACAAATGACTGAGTATTAGCCACATTTATAGATGAAGGCTTTCACCAATAAAATTAAATCAGCCCAGGAAACAGGATAGTAACTTTACAGTACATACCAGATATCTGAATAGATAGTCCCTCTAAGCAGAGATTGTCAGCAGGGCTGGGAAAGTGGGCAAGGGCCCTTGTGGCATTCTTTCCTCTCACCTCACTTATGAGACCATCTCCCCTGTTGATTCACCTCCTCCCTCACGCCCCTTCAGGCACAACTCTGGCCCCAACCAGGCCAGTCCTCGATGTTGCCTGCAGGAACCCAACAACAGCCTTCTTTCCTGCCTGCTCCTTCAGGATAGTCCTTCTGAGCATGAGCTGCTCGCCAGAATGGTTTTCCAACTTTTACGCACTAAGAACAAAGATTCTATGAGTCACCACATCTCAGCAGTCTAGTTATAGAATCTTAAAGAAGGAAGAGACCACAGAGATCATTTTAGTCTCTGGACCCAGAAAGAATATATGATTTAAGGCTAATTAATCCCAAAACCAAACTAGAATTCAGATTTCCTGTTCTGAGTCAAAAACAACAACAAAAACAACAAAAAAAATCTCTCTGGTATTAATATTTTGGGCATTTGCTGCAGATTGATGAAAGAGATTTGGGCAGGGGTTGACTTTTTGACACCTTTCAACTCACATCTCTTAGCCAGACAGCTACTCTGCCCATCCATGGGATAAGTCCTTTTCCAACATGCTCTTCATGATGATTGGTTTTCTCTATATCCAACTGAATAATAGGACAACAGGAAATTTCCTGGATTTCTTTTGTTCATTGTAGGGTGACTCTGATAAAGAATGAGCTAAAAAAATCAAGATTGTTTTCCTCTAGATAATCATATACATTTCATAAATAACCAGTGATTATTTCAAAGTGCTCTAACATCACCAAGTTACTTTTGACATGATTAGCATAATTAACATCATTTTCATTTTAAAAGTGACAAAACTGTGACACAAAGAAGGGAAGATCACATAGCTAGCTGGTGAAAGGGAGGAAAACAGAAAAACTAAATTTGAACCATTCTCAGCTTGATATGAAGTACTCTGAACCATTTTTCTGATATAGGAAAAGAAGGAGGTAATAACAAAAATTACAAACATTTATTGACCTCTGATTATATGCCAGGAAATTCCCTAGCTCATTTATCCTCACAATATCCCTGTAAGCTAGGTATTATTATCTTAATTATACATGTGAGGATATTCAAGCTTAGCAGAATTAAATAATTTGACCAAGGCAATAAATTTAATGAATGGCAAAGCCAAGACTTGAATGCAAGCCACCTAATCTTTCAGTCCACACTTAGCCACTATATTGTATCAGTAGTAAAGCCCTTCCTTGCCAATTGTAGAACTCCATCATAATTCCTAACTAGACTTTATTTCCAGTGTTCTTCCTAAAATACAATAATACTAATGACTATAAAAAATACTAAAAATACTAATCATTCTCCTTTTACATTCTCATACCATGCCCAAACCTTTGTTCATGCTGTGCCTTCTGCCTTGAATCTCTTCTTCCCTCTATGTGGGAGGCAGAATTTTGCCTGCCCTAGGTGCCACAACTGTGAATGTTAACTTCTGTGGCCAAAGGGACTTTGCGTATGGAATTAAGTTTAGTAATTAGTGACTTTAAAATAGATATGGATTATTTGGGTGAAACCAATGTAGTACGTGAGGCCTTAAAACAGAGCTTTCTCTTGACTAAGGGCAGATGAGGACTTCCGAGATGTGACAAGGAAGAAAGTCACAGAAACGCAATTCATGAGATGGTTTCAATATACCACAGTTGACTTAATGATGAAGGGGACCATGTGTCAAGGAAATAGGGACCAACCATACATCTGCAAGACGCTCAATTCTGCCAATCACCAGTGAACTTGGAAGAGAACCCTGAATCTCCAGTGAGAACTGCAGCTCCAGCTGATATCTCGATTTTAGTTTGGTGAGACCCTAACCGAAGACCCCAGGCATGTCCTGCTGAATTCCTGACCTACAGAAACTGCAAGATAATAAGTGACTGTTGTTTTAAACTGCTAAATATATAGTAATTTGTTATGGCAGCAATAAAAAATTAAATATACTCCCTTCTGTCCTATAAGCTTCTACTCTTCTTTCAAAGTCCACCTGGAATAGGAAAGTACATATCTCAACTTTAAGACAAAACTTAAAATATTAAACAAGTATGAGCAATTTTTCTGTCTTGTCTCAAGTTTCAGCTGTTCCCTCTATACTTCAACAAAGTATAAAACTTTAAGCTTCTCAGTGGTAAACTGGAGCTATTCCTTGAAAGAAAAATGAGCGACCACTGCAAAAGAGAACATATTTTTCACATGCAAATGAAGCAAAAGTCTTAAAACAAAGATAATTCAATATGCTCCATGCCTTGCACTTCATCTGTGCAGATTTCATGTGAAAATGAATAGTATGTCTTTGTGTGCTGTTTATTTGTGGGATACAATCTGTTGGAAAAACAAAAATGACTCTGCAATCCAAAGGCATGCCTAAATCCCACCACATCCTCCTGAAATATGTCCAGCCTGTAGTTCCAGGCTGTGTGGGCACTGGCTCCGCACAGAGCTGTTGCTATAGCACCATAGCCCAAGCACTGTGGAGAAGGGCACAAGCTGTGCTGCTAGTGGTGGGCACTGCCATAGCATTCCAAGCTCACCCTTCAGAAAAGGAAGGGCCATTTGCAAGAGATGCTTTTGTTTCCTTCCCTCCTCTAGCCATTGCTTCTATAAATGAAACCGCTCCTTCTCACTACAGCTCTTCTCTCATTCAAGCCATCAGTTACTCTGCTTTTGGAAATGGGTCAAAGAACCACCATCGTGAGTCTGTCAGCTACAAAGTGAAGATTAAGCAAAGAAAATAGTCTACAGAGAGGAGCCTCTTCCCTGGGAAACTCTTTTCACTAAGCAATCAGTTAGAAATAGATAGTTAGCACGTCATGGGCCATTAATAGTGGATCAAAATCCATTCAGTCAGTTCCCACATCCCAGGCTCCTTCTTTTCCCTAACTCCCACTATAAAATACATAAAGTTGCGTGTATCTTTTTACCATGTTAAATCACTGTAGCTGGGACTCTTAAGGAGAGAAAAATGTCTGTCGAACAATTTTAGGTTGAATCCTGGATGAATGTGCTATTCGAGGACACACCAAAGACTCAGACAATCCAACAAATCCATTTCTCTCCTTACCAGAGCCTGGATCTATGAAAATATATCCATTTGGGGGTTCATATAGAAGAAGTCCCATTGTTACTTTTATCTAAAAAGACAAGGTATTGAAGCAGGAATACCAGTTGCATGCACTGAAGATAAGATACTAAACACAATTCAGAGACCACCTGAGCTTCATGGAGACCCTCCCCCTTATCTATTGCCCAGTTGTCTTAAATGGATCTGGTTTCCAATCCCTGGTCCTCTTCATGGGAGGTGACATGTCAATATGTGAGTCTTAGCAACAATAACCCCAACCAGAATCTCTGCAAAAGAAGGAGGGCCATTCAAAATGGCCTCAACATGTCCGACCCAAAGGCCATCATTTTTCCAACTAATAATGAGATAGGAGAGGGTTATTAGGTCTAGTTTAGTTGAATGTCAGGTAGCAGGAAAATTCTATGCACCTTCTTCTGAAACTTCTAATGGGAAATGACTGTAGGAAAATTCCTGATGAGATATTACTACCATAGAGCTCCTGGCTGGTAGTAGAAGAACAAGAATTAAAAGCTGCAATAGCCCATATCATCCAAGCAGAAATATACATCTACCTGTGCTGAGACACCTCTGCATTTCCTCTCTAAAACAAAGGAAGTGCTCAGTTTCTAGAGGGTCCCTTATTTGGGCAGGGTAGAGAACAAGCCAACAAGCCACCCTGAAATTTCCAAAGGGCAGTTGCCAAATCAGTGTAAGTGAGAGGTAGAAGGACGGAGCAGGTGAACCTCTGAAGCAGACCTTGCTGGCTGACCATTACGGTCAAGTTCTGCCTTTGGTGCTCTTTTTAAGAGTTTAGCACCCCGGATGGAGGAAGAAGGGGGAGAGCCAGGCCTCAAGGCAATATTGACTTAGAATTATTGGAATCACTGACTGCATCCATGCTATAAGGACTCCCACAGGTGTGGGAATAGCTTTCCTGAATTCTTAACAAACCAGAAGCACTAGTGTTTTCTCTCACGACCTAGGAATTGGGATGGGGCATGCAATTCTGCAATAAATAAATAAAAAAAAAATGAATGAACAATAAATAAATAAATAAAAATATGGCAAGTAGAGGAGAGTAAGTCAGTTGCAGGTCCATGTAAGGAAGGAATGAGAGGCAAGGGGTGAAGGGGAGCTGACAAGGTACCAAAACTGGATCCAGAAAGAGCAATCTCGTTTAACTGAGCCATTCATTTATTTATTCATTCATGGAACATATGTTTGTTGCATACGTATTCTATATCCAGTCTCTTAGAGATCTTTGATGCAAATCAGAATATAAAAGCTCTGAGAAATAATGAACTAAAAAAATAAAATGAAATGAAAAGCTATTTAATCCAAGTTCCCCAAATGTACTTTATCTTTAGAATCTTTTTCTTTTTCCTTCTAAGAACATTTAGACCATCTCAGATAATTAATGTTTCCTAGGACACAATTTTGAAAATTCTAGGGTAGAGCAAATTGTACTTAATTCTTATTAAAGGGCAAGTGTATAGTCATATTTACCAAATTCTTCAGTCATTTACATACAATCTTGAAATTTAAAAACAAAAAACTGAGAAATTTAATATATGGACGCCTTCATTGGAAGGACCCTGGCTTTAAGGTGCAGATATCACAGAGGTCAAATTAGCAACATCTCCCAATATTAGAAAATTCTGAGTGTATCTGTTATAAGGCACAGGTGTTAAAGGCAGCAATAGGCTCTCTGCATTATCCCTAGAGATATAGGTTCAAGATGGACACTAAATCAGGCCCAGTGCAGCCTCAGGAAGTCCTGGGATTGCACCTTGACATCACCGCCAGTTAGATCCATTCATGCAATGACCACAATGTCTGTTATCTTCAAATATAAAATATATCTTCTCTTACAATTCTCACAACTGCATCCCTGTAGAATTTTCATTTTACAGATGAGGAAACTCAAGCAAAGAGAGGTAACTAGGTTTGCCCAAAGTCATACAGCTAATATGTGACAAAGCTGAGACTTAAATCCAGGTTCATCTGCTCCAAAGGCAATGAATGCTGTATCAAATCATAACACTCTCCTAAAGGAAGTCCCATCCATTACCGCAGACTCTGCAGAGCCTAAAGGCCTTTGAGCTAAGAGCCTGGAATAAGCATACTCACTGTCAGAGAAACAGGGTGCATATAGGGTCTGGACGACAAGAAGCAGTGGACCCAGTTTGATCTAATTATGGAAGATACAGATTGAGGAAACAGTCTTGAGCTGTAATTCAGCCTTTAAATAGGAAAACTTGTTTTCCTTAACCTAGGAGGAAATTAATCTAAATGGCAATGGAGTAAAATTAACAATCATAAAATGGAAACTTGAATTTTAAGTCCCTTACCGGTATCTTCTGTGCTTTAAAAGAATGATACTGAAGTTGATTCAAATCCATGAACATATCTCTTGAAAAGTTGTCTACTCTATGAAATCAATAAGACAAACTAAATAAAATAATACTAACTGCATAAAACAAATTAGATCAGTTTTCTATGGACCTTTTAATAATGTTGTGGCATAATTAGTCATCACATTCAATTGTATGAACTAACTGATTTACAGGCCCGAACATTGTGCAATAAAAGTATGCTGGTGCTATCGAAACTACACACCTCTGGAAAAATAGTTCAGAGAGTGGAACCAAGAGATAGAGCAAGACTCAAGCGGGCATCATTGATTTCACAAAAATGGCCCCCTACCGCCCAGAGGTCCTTATTGTCTATGTTCAATTATAACTTGTCTTGTTCTCTTTCAAATAATAATAAATTCTGATATTCTCTTCCCTGAATGTTAGTAATACATCGCAGCCAAAATTTTTGAAACATTGCCTCTTAATTAAGAACAACCACCACCTACATGTGTATTGGTTTATAGCTATTAATATTTAATGATAAGAACTTTGGTTTCCTTTCACTTCCCTTCTCAAAGGCAACAGTGCCAGTGTCCTACACTGAGGCTCTCCTACGGGCCCTGGAAGTCTTGGCACACAGCATCATACTAGAACTGCCTTCTTGGAACATCATTCCTCCAGCTTTCCTCCTGAATTCAAATCTTCCCTGTCCTTCAAACTACTTCCATGCACACTGATCTCATCCCTCCTCAAACTCATTGACCTTACTTCTCACTTGGTGATTATTCTTATACCTCCTGGTTACAATTATTTGTTATTATCATACTGACATTTAATTTTTGTATGATTTTGTCTAACATTCCATCAGGCAAAATAGGCCAAACTATGCTGTGATGTCTAAAAAAGAAACACTATGTCTTAATTGGGTAAGTTTCTGAAAGCTTATTTTTCAATCACATAAAGTCCAATGAGGATTGTTAGGGTCTCTGTATCATTCAAGGACTCAGAGATCAAAGCTCCCTACATGTTGGGATGCTGCCATCTCAACATATGACCCTGTGAAATACCATGGTGAGAGAAGAGAAAGCATGGAGGTAGCTTTCTGAGTTCTTCAAAGCCCCAGCACCTAAGTTGCACATATCATATGCACTAACATAATTGGCTATTCACACAGCCCACCTACCAACAAGAGGCTGAAAGTATAGTGTTCCCGTGTGTTCCCAAATAGGAGGACTAGATATAGGTGAGTCCTGGAATTCTCTATAGTTCACATTATGTCCCCCAAATAGACTAGAGTTAAACTGCACTTTAGTTGTTCAGTAGTGGGTGGGCTCGCCTGAGCTCTCAGGACCCTTTCAGTGCAAGGCGCTCATGATACCCATCCTGGGGTTCTAAAAACTGTGCCTCCATTTTATACTAGAATGCCTTGGAAAGTATTTATTTGGTGGATTAATCTGAAGACTGACAAGGAAAACATAAAGTCATGATCAAGTTATGTCTCTTCCATAGTTCTTTACCCCATTTTCTTAGCTTAGCTGAAAAAGTGCAGCTTACGAGAAACAAATGATGTCAAAGGATACCAGAATTTGTGGGCTGTTCTCAATCAACTACGTGTGAATTGCACAACTTTGAAATTTCTCCCTTCACCAGAATGAAAACCAATGATGATGGACAAGACTCTACTGAGAAAAAAAAACAGAGTGACAAAACCTGGCAAGAAATATGTTTATGATACAATAAAAAAAATAACGAAAAAAATCATAGTCATTTCCTCTGAACAGCCGGAGACAGAAAGACTCAGAGCTGAGACACTGTTATTCCCATTAACAAATGGAAAAAATGATCCCCGAAAAGGTTAAGTTTCTTGGTCACAGTCAAACAGCCACCCAAGAAAAGCCAGGGAGAGTACCTGCAAGGTTGCTGGCTTAGAGCTGTTCCTATAAAATTAGATGATGTTCATTCGTCACTGACAGCTTTGGGGGAAAATGGATCAATAAGCACTTCCCTTTGGGTCACTTTCCTACTGTGTCGGATTTATATCTGCAAATGTTTAAAGAGTTCCCATTTACCTGGGGTTTTATGACTTTGTTATAATTGCCAACGCTGAGAGAAAGCTGCCTTCCGTCTGGCTTTCTCCTCCTGCAGGGAGCAGTCCAAAAACCATGTCATCTCAATCGTAGAACAAAAATGCTTTGAAGGAAAACAAATGCTGCAGTTTTTTTTTTTTTCCTTAAAAAGATATTGTTGAATTGCCTGGAAAAATCAGACGGTGACTTGCAAAAAAATCTTTCTTTATGTTGTCTAGCTACTGGCAGGAGAGGATGGATCGCTGCTATGGATTTTCTGAGTGTCTCATCCAGGTCACCATGAAAGACTGGAAGATTATTCTAGAGTCTCATGACACCAGGGTCAAGAAGTATTTTAGTCTCTATTTCTGTATTTTAAATTTGGAGTCTAAACTCCCATTCTTGTTAAATATATTAAAAATATATACTATTGTAAATAATGTATGTAAATAATTATTGATGAGTGTTATTACGAAGATAGCTGGGGAGCAACACTAGCACATTTATCTATAATCACTGGATAATGTGGCACTGAGGCTTTAGTACATTTTTTCATATACTTTCATTTCAACTTGTGTGTTAATTCATACGTAAGTATATGCCCAACAATACATATTCTTTCATGTTAACAAATGGTGAAAATCAATAAGCTTTTATTTGCCTTTTTCTTGTTTTTTCTGCTATGATGTCCTTCAGCCCATACCTGGCTTTTGAGTAATGCACATAAATATGAAAATATAAAAGATAGAGGGGGAAAAGAGAAGAAAGCAGAGGAAAAGGAATACCATTTGTAATTTATCAAGAGAGAGTATTGACAATTCAATTTAATAGAAAAAAAAAAAAAAAAAGAGCCATGAATGTGCTTATTCCATAGTATACCTCTTTCTTTGTGTGGTCTATCCCTTTTCTCTCCTTAGAATCTGCTAGTTCAAATGTGTTTTCAATTTAAATGCATTCATTGCTGAAAACAAAATAGCATTTGTCATGGTGGGAAAGATTGTACTAAATCAAACAACATAGTGAAGCCATTCTGAATTCGAGCGATTGAACTACAGAATATGTAATATTTAATCAACTTTAAGAACTACTTATATACAGAGAGGCAACTTTAATTAATGTCTGTGTCATTTACTCCACCACTTAAAAAGGTATATGTCTGACTGTAATTAACATATTTCCTATAATTTTCTTGACACAATTTATTTAAGAAAATGTGTTTTTATAGAATATATAAAGTAAACCTCTTTTTATTCCTGGAAAAAAAAAAGAAAGAATTCAGAATAAATAGATAATACAAATGAGACAGCCATATGGCTCAGAAGCTTGGATCTTTAGAGAAAAGAAAAAGGTGATGGAAAGAAGACAAATAACAATTAAACATCTCCTCTGTGCAGGCCCTCTGCTGCATGCTTTATATAAAAATACATGTCTCATAGCATTGTCACAAAATCCCATGAAATTGATATTATCTCCGTTTTGAAAGAAAATGTTGTCAGAAGGTGGGAGGATATGGGGAAGGAGACACAAAGAATTTAAGAACTCCCACCATATTCCTCCCAGTGAAAAACAAGTTTAAGCACAAACTTGTTGGCTTCAAAATCTATGGATTAGAAAGAGCTACTTGTAGATTAAAAAATAAATAAATATATATGTATTTTTTACAAATTCCTCTCTGTCTTATCTATCAATATTTTTCCTCCTTTTAACACTTGTTACATGTTAGGACAGGTACATATGAAAAAACTTGGGGAAAAGTGAAACATCATAATAGCTGTGTTGACAATGATATTTCTTATACTACTCTGATCAGGACAACACTCCTTCAACAGTCCAACAAATATTTCATACCCAGTACCCAGCTCAGGACTAGGGATAATGCAAAAGAAGCAAATAAAATGTTCTTAATATGGAAGAAAATAAATCTGAGCTTTGCTTTGAATTCCATATTGATGTATAGTCTTTCAATTTCGATCCAATAATACTTTTGTACACCTAGTATGCAAAAGTGTTGTGTTATAATCCAGATGAGGACACACTCTGGGATTGCAAAGTAGCACAAATAAAACTGCTAAAATTCAGCACCTAAGTATTGTTATTTCAACCTACCTTTCATTTGCGTGTTTGACAAATATTGCAATGATAGAAAGAGACTGCTTCAGGGCATCAAATATGTATAAATCTTCCTAATACACGTTTGTTTACCAAAACACAGTCTCAGGCAGCTCTGTTCACTTCTAACAGTTCTTCAGAGATGTCATTTCTGTAGCTCTCTCCCCAGCACATGTTTTGCATTATCTCAAAGAATTGCCAGGATCTGTCTCTATGTAAACACCCCTAGTAGAGTATTAAAAAAATATATTAATGTTATTCCTCTCCCCACTCCCTGAGCCCTGCTCTACTATTCCTGTAACAGCTACTATTGCTATAAACAGAAGCCCAAGCACAAATATGGGTAGAGATCTCTTCTGGGAGTGCACAGTAGTCCAGGGCCATATGTTCATTTTAAAGAGAAACAATTCCAGAGCACCACTTCAGTATTAGTGTGAGTATCTGTCTGCTTCAAACTCAGAGCCAGATCTTAAACAACATATGTAAAAGCTACTGCGCAGTGACCACTTCAGACTCCACTTCTCTCTCCATCCAGGAGATGTGCTCCCACAGAAGCAAACCTCACATCTGAGCAGCATTGAATTGTGCCCCTGGACTATGTGCTGCAGCCACATTGACCTTCGTACACACCGCGTTCTCTTTCATCTCACACCTTCACGCATGGCTTTCCCTCTGCTTGCAACCCTCTTCTCCTCATTCTGACCAGTTAACTTCTAATAGCCTTCAGTTCCCAATATATAGAGGACCCTTCCTCTGAGCCCCTGCATTTGGGTGAGGTAACTCTCTGACATTCCCCTGTGACGGCCTGGTGACACTCCGCTGCTGCTCGCCGCTGAATTGCTGTTATATACACTTGCCTACAAGCTCGGCGATGGCAGATTCTGCCTGTCTTCTTCACTCCTGTTTTCTAGGTGCCTCACATTATGCCTGCACAAAGTAGGTGCTTAGCAAATATTCATGGGCTGAATTAATACATCAATAAGTTAACGTTTATAATTTATTGATCTATGTATGCTCTCTTAAATATTAAATGATAAATCTTGTCGGATTTAACTTTAAAGGAAAAAAAATCTAAGGTGGCTAAATATGGGATCATGACAAGACAATATCCACCTTCTTTCTTCCTGGATTCTAGACCTCCCTGTAGTTATGTATGGTTTTGTTTGATAAGGAGCTCTACAAGCCAAATTGACTGGGAATAAATGACAAGAGATTCATTGTCTTTCTCTCTTTACTTCTCACTAAAGTTCTAAACTCAAAACACTCAAGAATTTTATCTCCTCTTGGCAACTGGATATACAAGAATAACCTGGATAAAGCAATTCCCCCACTCAGGTCTTGGTCTCGGGCAAATACTTTCCTTAGGAAAAAAATATTTTTATTGATCAACTTAATGAAAATCTCAGCAGAATCAATATATTTCTGAGTCCTAGATATTATCTGAAGAGTTTGAAATGATACTTCATATAAAATAACTTAATTCCTATTCAGAAAAACCAGTAGTAAATAGCCCTTTGAGACTCACTCTAACACTCTTTGATTTATGTTCATTTTGTTACTTCACAGTGGACAACTGAGCAAATGTTCTTTATTGATTGATTGATTGATTGGCTTATTGATTGATTAGTCATTATAATGCTTTAAGGTTTCAGAGAGCACCCAGTCAATGATATGAGATATTCATCAACTAATAAGTAAATCTCAGTTAGTCAGATGATGAGAAATGGGGGGAGTAAAAGAGTTATAATACATGATTCAAAAGATGTGTAATGGTAGAAGGAAAAAAGGAGAGCTTAGTAATGATATGAAGGAAATGGGTCTAAAAACGCCTTGAAAGCTAGTGGGATTTGAGCAGCTCCTTTAAAAAGCCCAAGATCTAAGCAAGTAGAATTTGGATAATAGCATATGGTGTTACAGATGAAAAAATAGTAAAAGCAAAGGTCTGGTGGCAGGAAAATATGTGGCTAAGACAGAAGATTTTGAATAGTCTATACTGGCAAGATTATCACGTGTGTGTGCATGAGTGTGTAAGTGGCTGAGTATGGGGTGGGGCTGGAGTAACAAGGGAAGAGGGAAGACTTAGAGGGAGATAAGACTGTAGAGGAAAATAACCCATGGACCACAATGAAGAAATGTGTGTATTTTATTTGATTTTCCCTGGTTTGGAGAGCCTATGCGATCAGATCTGTGTTCTGTATATGAATTTACTGATGTCATGAAAATGCTCAATGTCTCCTTTCTGCCAGCTGTTGAACAGGGAAGATGATAATACCTGCAATCAACACATTTCCCAGCAATGATTCTAAATGTGTATTAGGTCTTATCTAAAGCACTTTAGAATGCTTTGGCGAAAAGTAATATGGAGTTCATTGAGTTGTGTTATTTCTATACACTTAGCAGCTAATTCTTACTGTAATATATACATTCCACTTCTCTGTGATAATCAGCTAAGAATGATACATAGTTATAAAAATTTTCTCTTGATTCCAAAGACTGTGAAGTAATTTTATAAACAGTGTATAAATGAGACCCTTTAACCAACCGTTCAAATATCCACTATTTAGCTGTGAAATGTAGCACTCTCCAGGATCCCATAGCAGGAAATAAAATATTACCCTTTGGAACAGCATACGGTGCCATGTGCCCCATGATCTATCACTCAACAAATATTAATTGATGATGATGAAGCAGAATCACACAGCCTAGTGGGAGTACTGCAGAACTGTTTTCTTATTTATCCCACCTCCCATCTAGACACACATCTGCCCCAAAATGCAGACTTTTGCCTCACTCTAAACCAGTCCCCATGAGAAACATTTTCAACTCACTGGACTAGAAACTAGTGAAAAAGGTCATTTTAGCTGGCAAGCGTTTTGTAAACTATAAACCATCTCTTTTTTTCTTTCTCACTCTTGGTCTCACTATATCTTTGCGGGGGGGGGGGGGCATGTGTGTGTGCATGTACACATCATTTTATGCAGTGCTCTGTTTATTCTGATATTCTTTGGAAACAGGAAGAAGCACTAAGCACGCAGCTACTTCCATGTGGGGCAGAGAACATATGGACCATATGAATTAAACTGACTGTAAAACATTGGCAAATAAGATAGTAAATTTCTTTTAGAGTGAATAATCTGTGTTACATTATTTCATTTGAACTCTTACTTGTAGCAAGGGGAGGTGAGTGGAGGGGTAGGAGGAAGAGTGAGGTAAACTTTCACCTGGTGAAACAGAACAGTGTGGAACTGGAAACCTTGATATGCTGCTTCACAAAACCCCTGTTTGGGCCAGAGTTGGCACTCAAGAGATGGGAGGTCCTACCCATCTGACACATATACTCCGTAACTTTCAATTATCTATACCCATGCCTGGAGCCACAAAAGGAGGAACTGAGGTTTACTATACCATCCTGAGGCAGTGTGTGGAGATGGATTCCTCATTTTGGTTTAACTATTTTCCAACACATTTGGCAAAAACCCCAAAGCTTGTTTTTCAAAGGTAGAAAAGCCAAAGACTGAATCCCAAGTCTGCGTTTTCTGTGAAACCTTAGGAATGTTACTGCACTCCTCTGAGTCATTTTTAGAAATGAGTTTAATATAATTATCAGTTTTATGAATATTAAAGGCTTAATGAATGCTTGGAAACAAAGAGTGATGATGAGGAAGAAGCAATACTTAGATCGCTCTAGTAATATAGCAAACAGAGGGAATTGAGAACGGGCAGGAGGTGGAGGGCTACAGGTTGAATTGTGGGCTTCCCAAGTTGATTTGTTGCAATTCTAGCCCCAGTACTTCCAAACATGACTTATTTGGAAAGGTGAAGTTGATAGGGGGGCCCTAACCTAATATAATGGGTATCCTTATAAAAAGGAGACATTTGGACACAGAAATACAAAGGGGAGAAGATGGCCACCTACAGTCCAAGGAGAGGGGCCTGAAACAGATTCCCCTTCACACCCCTTAGAAGGGAATAACCCTACCAACATCTGGATTTCAGACTTCTAGCTCCAGAACTGTGAGATAATAAATTTCCATTATTTAAGCCATGCCGTATGTGGTACTGTAGGCCCAGGCAAGTTACAGGCAAGTCTTGCAAACTATATGACATTTGTCAGAGTCCCCAAACCCCAGACCACAGATGGGTACTGACTGGTCTGTGGCCTGTTAGGAACCGGACTGCACAGCGGGAGGTGAGCAGCAGGCAAGCAAGCAAAGCGTCATCTGCATTTGCAGCCGCTCCCCAGCACTAGCATCGCTGCCTCAGCTCCACCTCAGATCATCAGGGTTAGATTCTCATAGGAGCACTGGTCCCTGGTGGCAAAAAGGGTGGGGACTACTGACATATGTAACACTCTGTGAAATCCTTGGGAATCAAAGGGAATTCAAGGAGTTCAAGCGACTCTTTCTTGTCTTTTTTATCCTATCCACACTTTGGAATGTTTCTTGTTCCCCAAACCATATTGCAATGCCTATAGCTGCCCGAAGGTATTCAATTCCTCATCTGAAGCCCTTAGAGCCAGATCTATTTTGGAAATCAAAAATTTTTAGATTTTATGGAAATATCATATGCACATAACACCTAAAACCCAGTGGGGTATGGTAGTATATCTTACGATCAACACACTAATATTTCTACAACTAGATATGTGAATATTAACATTAATTAGAGATAAATAAAAACTACATGTAGCCTCATATCACTTCAGGTCAGTTTTGTTGCCCAACGAGTTAAGAAAAACCTTCAAGTTTTAAAGCTTTTGAGATTTCAGAATTGCAGGTAAGGGGCTGAGGACCTATAGATAATTCTACTCCTTCATATCCCTGTAATTCTGTTTCCTTCACCTAGAATGCCCTTGAAGTATCCTTACCTACCTGGAAAATTCCTATTCCATGTTTATAACCCAGTTCAAAGAGCACCAATCCCAAGAAACCTTCCCTGACTATTCAGGCAGTCGTACACTTCCCCTCCTTCCATGATATCCTCTACATGCACAGCTCTGTTTCAGTGATTCACAATGACTGTGTCCAAGTGCAAAAAAGAAACACCTTTCTGTAGATCCTTAGAGATAATGAAGGTCAATGCTATACACCTTCGTTTTAATGTAGCATTGAGAGCTACTTGCGAGTAAGTACCAAATGTGTGAGAAGTTTCTAATACTTAGTATCGACGAATGAAAATTAGTGTTTCTGAGAGTGTACTTAGAATTTGAATTCAGTTTTCTAAGAACTCTGGCTTCCATGCAATGCTGGTCAACGTTGCAAAGATCCTGCTCTACACACACATAAGCCAATAGATGGAATTTCATATTTAGCAGCTCATTATCAGTACTATAAATTAAGTATAGTTTGCATTTGCTACAAGGAGTAGGAAATTACTATTAATTTAACTTCATCATCATTAATTTACTTTGGGTTATTTAGTTAATCCTTTAGTGTGAAGAAACGTGTATTTACATCAAAATTATTTTAGTCTATGGTTTTTACATTACTAGACTAGGCATTATAATTCAATATGAACCATATGTATCATTAATCCTGAAGGAAATTCATCAAAATCACACTCTTAGATTTTCACCACAGGAAGGGGAAGAAAGATGTTGTTGGAGGATCTTTGGCCCCTCCTAAGTGGGCTGTGTTCAGAAAGTTTGAGAACCACTGACATAAGTTCTGATACTTTTTTATTTGTTGGGTCCTTTATTGCAAACTACATATTTACCATTTCTAGTACTTTCTTTCACTTTTAACTTCCAAATTCTTGCTGCTTGCCATGCAGTGAGCATTTAAAAAATATTTGTCAACTGATTAAATGAATGAATGCTTTAAGAGCCTAAAAGAGTCACAAAAATGTACAGGATTTAGCTCACAGCCTCCTTCAGGTATTGTGATGATATGCTGGGTTAAGATTATTATATGATTCCTTGTGCTTCTTAAAATACAGAGGAAACTATAACATTCTCTTGGCTTCCTTTTAATGCTGCATTTAGAAAGAAGCCACAGCAATCCTTTGGCTTCTTCCTGTCATCTCCTTTAGAAGAGCCAACTCATTTCAGCCCTTAGGGGGCTAGCTTGGCAGCTGTCAAGCTCTGGATTATGCATCTTGAGCCTTGGCATCTACAGCTGTGGTGAGACTCGTCTCTAGTGTCTACTCTGGCTGGGCTCCAAAGGCCAGAGCTGCCGGGGCAGGGTCACCCATTCCTGAGCTGTGAGAATCTCCCGGTGATGACTTTCTTTCAATCAACCTTGATAAAACAAAATATGCCTTCAATTCAGTCCCCCCATGTTTTATTGAAACGTCTGCACTAGGACTGAAATTGTGTCAGAATCTTCAGCAGGATCTACAGACCTGCTACGTGAGGATGTGAAGCTAAGAATCTAATGCAGCACCAGAACAGAAATAACTGTTATCAGCTATATTATGTTGGTGCCAGTGGCATACAGTCTCTGGGACCAGACGGCCGGATAAAGGTAGAAAGGTCTTCCTCAAATCTTTTGGGTACAGTGTGCAGCTTCTCCTTTTGTAAGTCTGTTCATCTCCAATCTTTATAGAGTGAAGGAGACATTTCAAGGTCTCTAGTTGAAATAGTGATTGGTCTACACTGTACACAATTGGCCTCGCATCTGAGAGAAGGATCAGGGTGCCAGACATCATTGAACCCAAGGCCACTTGCAACAGAAATCAGAAATCAAAAGCCAGGACAATATTTATAGGATGGACAGTTTCTGCAGTTAAGAAGAAAATGCAAAATTTTGGTAGGCAGCTCCAACATAAAAATTGTGGCCTCTACAGGAAAGGAGATAAACTCTTCAGGAATTAACCCAGAAATTCAGCAACATAAAGCCTGCTAATACAGCAAGGTTTTATAAATGAGGTATTCAGAATACCCTCATTTTGTCTACTATTGTTAAGGGTTAGAATGGTTGTTTCACGCTATATGCATTGTTTCTTAGAAGACTTGTCTATATATATATAAGTGTAATTCAAGTCTGACTCTTTTTGGATTCCAGTTAAAAACGACCTCCATTGTTCTACTCAAAATAAAGTTTGTTTGCAGAGTTGAGAACATCTACTACAGCCTGGCCTTTATTGATCCAAGGTCAAGGTAGCAAAGTAGACCAGACTAGTACCACATACTACAGGTATTTATTTCCCAAGATCCCATGACAAAATAAATGAAACTTTCCAGTGAAAGGGTTCAGAAGTTCAAACTTAAGTGAATTGGAGCTGAAAGGCAAGAGTTTATTGAGAGAGACTATAGCTCCAGCTAGGAGTAACAAGTACCTTAAATTTATACTATTCCCTCACTTTGACTCTATAATGGAATATTTAAAATAAATATTAATGGCAGGTATACATAAATACATACACATATGAATATATGCATATTCAATACCGTTATCTGTGAGATAAAAGTAATAATTGCCTCAAAGAGTAGTTGTGAGAACTATATGAAATAATGTCTACGAAAGTACTTTACTTAACATTTACGTATAGAGGTAAACATCAGGAATTACTAATAAGAATATGATTATAATTATCATTGACTTATAGTCATTTCAGGGCCAGAAATAGGCAAATGTCAAGTTTATATTTCTTGCCTTCTTTCACACCTGAACTTTAGCCCCACTTTGCCCTCAGTTGGGCACCCCTGTGTATGAATGACTTTCCTAGCAATATGTGGGAATGCAGCTTAGAGTAGTGCCTAGCACTTAGCCTGTCAGGGTCTGTAGTTAGCAACCTAAAGTTTGGGATTAGCTCAGAGCTAGTGACTCTGAAACAGTGATCATCTAAATATAATGCTACAATGCAAGACTTATAACTAAGGATTTTTTCACTAGCCCTTTCCCGATGAAGTTTAAAAGAGCTGTGATTAATTAGATGCTTTCATTAGAAATAATCATTGCTAATTCTCAGCTAAATGATAAAATGTTGTCCCCCATACTTCCTGTTCCTTACCACACAAAGGCATTAATGAGACATACCCCCATTGGTTTTACTTATGTTGGAACATGTGCTAACTGTTCCACTGGTATTAGTGGTCATAGTTATAAACATCAGAACAAAATAAAACAAAAACTCAGGTTGCACTGAGTAAACATGTCACACCCAACTTTCCCAGTCCCCTTTCACTACTTTTCTCTCCCTCAGATACAAAAACAAAAACAAAAACAAACAAACAAACAAACAAAAAACAAGCTTCTAACCACATCAGACCCTCACAATCTCCTTATAAACCCCACACACAGGAAAAGCAGGGAGAATATAATAGAGAGGGAGAATAAGACTCACCACCAGTTTCCTCAGGGTGATTCTGATGACTATAGACCCGAGCAAATGAGGACGTTTGTCCTCAGAGACAGAATAGAGAAAAAAGAGAAAGGAAGAAAGAAAAAGGCACTCTACATATGATGGTATTACTTTCTACAATGTGGCACAAGTTGACACGTCTGGAACATGAACGTGTTCCCCCAAAGCAAGGTGTTGATCCTAGACAGCACAACATATTTATTAATGTGGAATTAAGCTACTAAAATTATACAAAATACATTCCAAAATTAATTCCTTCTTGCAATATTAAATCAGCATGACTTAAGATTTTTCAATAACCCTGTGGAATCAACATTTTAATTTTTAAATAATGTATATGAATGAGTTTTTGCAGCTCATCTCAGGCTGGTAAACAGTGGACTCAGAAGTCATGCTCTAAGGGATAATATCATTTAATAAAGATACCAAAATTATACAAAGTGTTGGAATTTTATTTCATGGTGCTTCATGCCTATTTCAGGCAAATCTGATCATCCAAAATGAGGAAATATCCATAAATATGAAGGTTTTTTAAATAAATATCATTTGCTGGTATTGTATTGCAAGAACCACTTTCTATTTTGCTGTGATCCAGTCCCATTTTCTCTACTGTCCCTTCACTCCCCGAATGATCACAGGAATGTTATTAAAAAGGCCTCAGATTGATTCTTCTTTCAGTAGACCCTTCCATGGAAACTTGAGGACCAACAAAAGGTCTACAAATCACTGCACTATGTATTCATTTATACGGCACACACGATTGACCCTATACAGCAAATGGGGCCAAACACTGGAGTGATGAAGACAAACAGATGGAGCTTCTCCCCTCCATGATGCACAGTCTAGACATTAGACATCTAGAAGAAAGATGCTGAGCCAATACAAACTCTCATAAGTGAAAGTCAAGTTCTTTTGGTTTGGATCATACTCTATCCACAATGTTCACCCAATGATGAGAAATATTTAATTTTTTCTTTCCATGTTGAGCTAGGAAAGAACTTTAACAAGTATAGCTTTTACTGAATGAATGCATATTGCAATTGACTGAATGTTTATGTCCTTTTATAATTCATGTGTTGAAACATAATCCCCAATGTAATAGTATTTGAAGATGGGATCTTTGAGAGGTGATTAGGTCATGAACAAGGAGCCTTCATGAATAGAATTAGAGCCTTCATAAAGAAGACCCCAGAGAGCTCCCTGACCCTTTCTACCATAAAGACATAGCAAGAAGAATGCCATCCATGTGAGGAAGTGGGCCTTCCTCAGATACTGAATCTTCCAATACCCTGATCTTGAACTTCTCAGCCTCCAGAACTGTAAGAAATAAAATTCTGTTGTTTACAAGCCACCTGCTCTATAATATTCTGTTGTAGCAGCCCAAATGGACTAAGACACTTGTCATGTGGCAGCCACTGTTCAAAGAATTTTGCAGATATTTACAACAGATATTTGTTTCATTTAATTCTGATAATTACCCTATGAGGGAGGTCATATCACTATCATTTCTATTTTACAGATGTGGATAATAGCAAAGCTTGGGAGATAACTCAACATAGAAAACACCACAGAATTAATGAAGTAATTACAATGTTAACCTAAATCAGACACTAAAGAACCACTAACTCCATGTGCCTTTAGAAGTCTACTAAATTTGAAAGGCAAAAACATCAAGATTTTCCACTGAGTTGAAATACACTTGTAAATACAGAATTATTCACTTAACTGTAATTATGTTTCACAGGCAGAAAAACAGCTAAATTTATAATGGAGGAAAAAAATCTAAGTCACAATCATCTGAGTATTACTTAACTGAAAAAATATCAGCCATGATTTAATAATAATTAAACTGAGAACTGTCTAAAGTTGAAATCGGAAACATCAGATGGGCACCAGGTGACCAGTAATATGAAATCTACTTACATCAGTTTAGCAAAGCATAAGAATTCTTTTTAAAATGTGTTCCTGTATTCATCATTAATCAGCTTATACCCTTTTTCCCCTATTGACTGGCCATCTACTTCAATAGAACACTTTTGCCTGTTTTTAGAGCTTTCTCATTCAGCCCTTAAATTAGCTAACTGCCCAGCCACAGGCAGGCAGCAATTTATGCCAAGCAAATCATGAGGCAGGAGGCACTGAGAGAGACTGCTTATTTTCCTTCTGCTCTTTTGTGAGGAAGAAAGAGTGTGACAAATGTTTGTGGGTTATAAACTGTACTAATTTATAAGCCTGCTGTTATCTTTCTAATGAGACACTCCCTAGAGGACTTCTGAGGAATGATCTCGTTGAAGCTTTCAGCTCCAATCAATAAAGTCGGAAGATTATGAAACATGGGCTCCTATTTAATACAGTAAAATCCTACTTTTATACCGTTGAGGAAAGTATTATGTTGTAAGAGATTCTAAAGTATAAGTTAAGGAAAATAAAACGTGAATTAGGATATTGCTTGACATATTTTATGACTAAAATAATAGCAATAACCAATATATGTATAGCTCATTATAACTCAAGATATCCACCAGGATGTCTTGAAGGAATCTTAAAATCATCAGCACCATCGTTATGTCATGCATTCATTGACCAGCCAGGCACAGTTCTGTTTTACCTGTACTCAACGTGTGATCTCCCTCTTCAGCTTCAAACTCTTTGTGCTTGTACTGTTGCATAACCTAATGAATGAACCACCACTATTTGATCACGAAAGTCAGAAATCTGAGAGTCATCCATACGACATCCTCTCCACACCCTTGAAATATAATCCATAGCCAAATCCAATCAATTTTATCCCCCTAAACATATTTGAATGTGCCAGCATCACTCTAGGTCCACCACAATCACTTAGTCCATCTCTGTCACCATTTCAATAGCTTCCAATTGGATTTCTGGCAGTCTCTGCCCTCCCCACATTCCCCATTCATCTTCCCAGAGTGGTCAGTGGAAATGCAAATCTAGTCATCTCATATATACCTGCCCATGCACATAACACGCCTCAAGAACTGATCCCTGAACTTCCACATAGGCTGCAGAGTAGACAGGCTCTGGTGCCTTTTCTTTACAACAACTTCCTCTCTTAAGCTTTGCCCTCCAGCGACAGCAGCATTTGTTCACATCCTTCAGATGCACCATATATCCTCTGCAACAGCATCTCCCACTCCTTCCATCTGGAAGGCTAGCACCACCATTCCCTATCCTAAGTAATGATAGTTCATCTGTCAGTTCCCATCTCAAACATTACTCCCTTGACTAAAACTTTCCTGACTTTCCTGCACAGACTGCCCTCTACCCACACAAGTTGAATTTCTTTGTTGTGTGCCCTCATAGGACCTTCTCATTTTCCTTACTATCAGTTCACTGTGAGCAGGGGTAGGTTTGTGTTACTCGTTAATGTATCTTTACTTTCCAGATCATTAATTGAGCAACCAAGGGTTGGTACTTATTAATTAAATTTAATATACTTAGAAATTATACTCAAAACGCCTTTCCAATTTTTACCAAAAGCCATTTAGAAGAAATATTAATTAATATAGTATCCCTATTTTATGAAGAAGGTGATTAAGACTCAGAAAGGCCATATCTCTTATTCTAAGCCTCAGGCCACTGTGATGGAGCCAAAGCTGAAATTTGGGTCTTTTGACTCTCTGGTCCTCCAAAAACACTTTGCTCTCTTCCAAATAAGAAACTGTATTGTATGTTGTCACCAGTTGGCATAATGGACTGGGTTGAAGATACCCCAGGCAAAGGAGAGGAAGTAACAATCGTCCCAACAATAATCACACAACTCAGCAAATGTACTAAAAATATCGGATTGTCCACTAAAGTAGGTGAAGTATATGGCATGTGAATTATAATTCAATAAAATTGCTTTGGAAAATCACAACTTCTTCACTGAGATTTTGGAGTTCAACCCAGAAAACACCTCTAAAAATGTGAAACTCTTGAACACCTTCTTTGGTGTTTCTCAAAATGCAGTCCTCTCACCACATGCATCAGAACGGTACTGGATGCTGTAAAAATGTAGATGTCTGGGCAATTTCCAGACCTACTGAATCAAAATGGTTGGGAAGGAGGTCCCAGAAATCCACATTTTTAATTTGCATGGGAAGTGGTCTTACACACACCAAAGTTTGGAAACAGTGATCGATGTGCAGCAAGAACGCTTTAAAAAGGCAAGTGTCCTCAAGAAGAAGTCTAATCATCTGGCTAAGACCTTACACAGAGACACCTGCCTGCTCTTCAAAGTTAAGTGAGATTTCTGATCATTGAGAACAAAGACATCGTGTGTCTTAAACAGTTATTTAACAGCTATTGAATGTTTAGTGTATGCAAAACTTTAGTGCAAACTGAAATTGTCAGTCACATGGGAAATCTAATGGGCACAAAAAAGTGCAAGTTTTACAAAAAGTTTTATGGAAATTACTTAATAACTATACATGGTTATGTATCTCTAGAGCTTGCTAATATGGAAAACGTGCCTTTACAACTATTTTTTCTTGTATTGCTTCAGTCAGAAACCTCTGCTCAGTGGCTCAGGAATTCAATCCACAATGTTGAGCTCTATTATTTCTTCCTAGACACAGGCATTCTGGTGGTGCCTTGCTCATAAATGACTGCTTTGGCCACTCGGGCTACTCTGGGACAAATTATAGACAAAAAATAAGAACTTAGAACTGGAGGGGAGGCCAGGGTGAAACTTCAAGAATCAAGCAGTCAGCATTGAAAATTAGCCAAGGTCGTAAGAAAAGTTTTAAAGATCAATCTGGGGGTGTAAAAGATGTTATAAATTGGAAAGAGGTAGGTAATGGCATATATTGACAAAAGCGGAGCCAGCAAAGTGTCAGAAGCTCAGCATTTTGTTAATAAAAAGGAAAGTGTTGATTCTTCAGTACTGAGTAAAACTAAAATTTAACCCAAAATGACATAAAATTACATTTTAAAAGTTTTTAATCTCCTGCAAAGTGCAAGGTGCTATGCTACGGAATGTCCTTGACCCTTTTGGCAGGGCATTTAAATTGATGGACCCCAGAACCAGTGACTTCTCTGATACATCTTGCTCTCCATTCATTTATTAATCTTGAAATAGAAACATGTCTCAGCAATAATTAGGGGACAGAAACTGCATCGCAATGGCAGCAGCCTCTGTAATGCTGCTGCTGCGCAAACTTGTGTCCCCTGTCTCATCCTTGCAATGCAACTTTGGTGCTAAGTAAGTCTAATTGAGTCTTGCGAGCTTGACTGATGATCCAAACCTTGAAACCAATGTTGATGATTTTTTCTCTTGGTTTTCAGAAAATAATAAATCAGCCAGGTTAGAGGCCATGTGGGTAGAAAGGTAGATGGCTAGAAGAATGGAGGATGGATCGATGGATGTATGGATGGCTAGAAGGATGGGTGGATGGAAAATGAATGGATGGATGGATGCATGGGAAGATGGATGCATGTATGGATGGATAATTGATAAATAGGGAGAAAGAGAGAAAGAAAGAAAGAAAGAAAGAAAGAAGAAAGAAAGAAAGAGAGAGAGAGAGAGGAGAGAGAGAGAGAGAAGGAAGGAAGGAAGGAAGGAAGGAAGGAAGGAAGGAAGGAAGGAAGGAAGGAAGGAAGGAAGGGAGGAAGGAAGGAAGGAAAAGAGAGAGAGAAAGAAAGGGAGATAGAAAGGGAAAGGAAAGATGGAAATAAAAAACGTTGGGCAAGTTGTTTTACCTTCCTGTATCTCAATTTCCTTGTATGTAAAATGGGGATAATAGCAGAATGTATTTCACAGAACTGTTAAGAGGTGTTTCAGCTACCAATTTATTCCCTCAAAGCTATAAATTTAATCTTAGTTGCCTGCTCTGCACAGAGATGGGCCCTTTAAATATTTCTCCTTTGCCAACAAGCTGATGCTAAGCATTATCATTGGAGGACGCTGCAGAGATGTTGAAGGAGGAAGGACTTTTCCTCCCAGTTTCAGCTTGTCTCGTTCAGCAGGCTCCTGGAGCTTGTGGTCTTTCCAGTATCAGTCTCTTACAGGGAATGGGTTTTCCAGGACCCAGTTTCTGCAGTGTGTGGCAGCCAGCAGCACCCAGCAGCCTCCCTCCCATCCCAACACTTCCCTGCACAATATTGGAGCAACTTCTGAGGTACCACACATGCCTATAAACTGTTCCCCCATCCTCAACCCCCAGAGGATGAATTTCCAGCAGGTTCCACCAGTGAGGCACCTTGGTATCTCCTTTGCCATCCAGTGGGCCATGGCCAAGCCTTCTCCAATGAGGTATGGATCTTAATCCTGGGTCTTAAATCTGACCACGTTCAGGTTTATTTCTTCCTTGGGAGCTCCATCTCAGCCTGGAGTAAGCCTGCTTTCTCCTGTATTTGCTAATCCTATATTTTTTTAGAGTTCTCTTTACTTTGTATTAGTCAATCTTTCCTTACTCCAATCCTAAATTATGGCTATTAATGCTTTATATTTTACTTTTACTGTTCAAATTACTGTGGTTTCTGTCTCTTATTTGTTAATTACAAAACAGTGCCTTGTACATAATAAGCACTTATAATGCATTTATTATATTAATGTTAATATGAGGGCCAGAAAAGAAAAGAATAACTATAGTTTTAGATATAGAATCATATAAATGTCTCCTATGACCAGGTATCCTAGAGAAAGGAAAAACTATTTGTTTTCCTTCAATTTTATTTACAGTTTTTGCCATTAAAGATAGTGTTTAGTACAACAAAATTTGTTGCCTGTCAAACTAGGTAAAGAGCAGGAATTTACATTAAATGACATTAAAAACAAACATATCATGAAAGCATATATATTTAATTGTTGAGCAATATTGGCACTGGCTGGATGATAAATTAAACTTGTTTGCTAACATAGCTCTATTTCATAAAAAAGCATTTTTTATTTAAATAGTTTCTCATATAACAAGGTTAAAAATGTATAAAATATTAATACTTATCAGTGTACTTTCCTATACATTCCTTAAAATTTTATATTTATAATAAGTCCATAAAGTATGTAAGGAAGATATTATTGCTATGGTTTCTAAGATAAGAAAACTGAAACTGGAAGAGATCAAATGGCTTATCTACTATCTCACAGTGTTAAATAGTGATGGATGTGGTAAAAGGTCCAGATCCTCCAGTTCTCAGCCAAATACTTTTTTCCCTCCTTTGTCTTAACTCCCCAACAAAAATGATGAAATTGATCCAATCTCAAATGACATCTTGAATTAATTTTTTCTCTAAATGTAAAATATCAAAAGACAAGTTTAAAAGATTTATGCAGGCCGACTTGGTGGGCGTATTATACCGTAGGCCTTGCCCTCTGATTCTTGTCTCCACCACCGATGTGTCCACAAACTTGGAAGAACCTTGAATGTGCCCTAGTATAGCTCCTTTATCTCTGTGACAAATCTCAGCTTGCTGCTCTGACTGTGACATGGGGCCGGCCAGTCACACAGCCCTTCTGGTTCTGTTTATTCATCTCTAAAATGTTAATAACATATCAGATCATCTATGAGTTTTCTTCTTCCACTAAAACTCTATGATCCTAAAATTGCTAAGCCATTCTCAACCTTACTTTCTTCACCTATAAAATGTAGGATTGAAGTAGATGTTACATTCAATTTCTACAAGTGCCCAAGTGCTTCGATTCTAATATTTAAAATATGATTCCAGAGTCTCAAGACTGTTTTAATATGTCATTTGAGAAAGGAGTTCATCAGAATTACTAGGAAATTTTTCAAGAACAATTCCATCTGCTTGATATACTAATTCCAAGGGCTTGAATGAGCCCAGGAATCTAGACTTTAAAAGGTCTTGGGTTCCAGGAATTGCATGGCATTCAGGCATTCAGGCTCATTGTTTTACAGTTCTATCTTAAATATTATGGTTTCTCATTTTTGTATTATGCACATAAAAAGCCCAATATCAGTTCAGTGGTGAGAACTGATAGCCACATTGTATTATGAAATTTAGACATGGCAGATCCTTAGTGCTTGAAAAAGCCAGATGACAACGGACAGATTTTTCAAAGCTCTAAAAAGCAAAGATCAAAACATATGCTGTACATCCCAACTCAAAAACAGTATCGTTAAAGGATTTAATAAGATACCTTCCATGATCAGTGACCAGATCTTTCCAGATTTGAGTTACAGAGGCTTCATCTATGGTATTTGTCTTTGAACATTATGTTTTATTCGAGACTTCTTAGAGCCAAGAGTATAAAGACTAGTATTCAAATTCTGACTCTGTAACTAGCTAGGGTACTGCTACCTACTTACTTAACCTTTGGTTGTTTGTCAGAAAAATGAAGAGGTCTAACTGGAGAAGGTGTGCATTAACATTTATGATTCTATGAAAGGTGAGGTAAAGGAAGTAAATTATGTTGAATCTGTAATATGCTACCAGGATTATGGTTAATGCGTCATGGCTGGTTCCAGTAGTTACGGACAGTGCATTACCATTCTAGTTAAGGCACAAGTTCCTTTCAAAAATTCTGTATTACAGTAGCAGGCAAAGCCCTGAATTGAATTGAACAATCTAGTCAATATCGTGCCCTTCACAAGAGAGGAGGCTTAGGTTTGGAAATAGTAGCAAACACTTACGTGTTCGGCACTGTTACGAAGGTTCAAAACACAGTCATTCATTTAATCTTCACAGTAGCCAAGTTAGGCAGGTATGACCTCTGAATCACAGAGAGGTTAGCCACATGCCCAAGATCATACATACCACTAGGAAATGCTGAGCTGAGTTCAAATTCAAGTGGTTTGATCCTAAAGATTGTGCTCTTAATCACTGTGATATACTACTCTCCTCAGCTCACCAAACTTAAAAAAAAATCTCAGTCAGGAATTGTTTCCACAAATTAGTAAGTCATCAGTTTTCCAGAGAAACCACAAATTATAAAAATCAAATACCTGATTAAATGGTGTTATCAACAGGGGCTATTTGATGATGGGAAATGATACTGTTGAAGAAAACTGAGATTTAAAATGAAAAAATTACCACTACTTAAGTCCACACTTCTAGAACACGAGCCTTTTGCTATCTTTTTAAGTCTGTGAACACCCAGACACCAAAAAAGTCTTGCCTTGTTTTACCCTATTTGGGCTCCGTAATCTTGACCCTAATGGCCAGGAAACTTCTACCAGTGCAAGTCTATTCATAGCAATACCAAGATGTAGCATTTTAACTTACAAAACTACATGAAAATGACAGAAAGATTTGTTCAGAATGCTAGAACCTACACTCTATTACAAAAACAGTATCCACTTTATTTTATAGTCCCCTGACTTCCTATGAAACAAAGTGTAAAGGATATGGAGAGAGTTTTCTGTCTGTCCATCTGTGGCTCTTTCTCGTGACTCAGCTGCAGGACTCTCTTCGCTGTTCCCGTCTTTCTCTGGACAGGATGGGATGGGAGGCTACGGCCACAGGCTCATACTCGCAAGTGTGCAATTACGATAAGAAACTAAAAATCCTCATAACAGATCTTTGAGGGCTGGTTGGGCCTTGCCCCAGCCTGGTGGTGTAGGGAGCCCAGCTTTTCCTGCTCTGACCTAGTTTCCCACCAGGCATCAGGATCAGTTACAGAACTTGGGGGCATCCATCTCTGCGCAGAACCAGAGAAGGTATTGTTCTCACGCACTCATTGTATCCTTATCTTTACACTGCTTGTTTTAGTAGCTCACTAGTTAACCAGACTGCAGGTAACATAAGCCACATCCAAGTCTCATTCTTGCTAATCTTCAAACCCAGACTGGCCTTTGTGAGCTAGCATAGCTCAGCTGGGATCTCTGCTGTTTGCATCAGGGGCCTTATTACCGAGTCTTGGTTTTTGCCTGGGCACTTGATGAAAGTACAATCTTGGAGTACTGGCTGTTTGCCATGAACCCCTGGAGTGGCTTTATAAGACAGCTCTGGCAGGGGGTCTCCTGAGCATTTTGTCTGAGCTGCCTCACCTGGAAGGAACATTCTTATGCTCAACTTGTTTCCTTCTGTAGTGGTGATAAAAAGGATTTTAAAGCCCTTCCTTAAGAATATTCTCTTCCTGCTTGATGTAGATCCTGAAAAAGAAGCCTCCACTGGCACAGCTCAAAGATACTTCCTATCTCACACCATTAATCGTCACCCAGGCACCTGTAGTGGGGGTTCCCACCAGCAGTACTGCTTCATCTCATGTTGCCTGATGTAACGTTTACTCTCTGTAGCATCTGTGTACTTTGTACTTTGTGCTAAATATTCACTAGTCTAAGATGCTGAATGTTAACTGCCAAACATTATACTCACTTGTTAAACACAATATATATCATCTAATCAGAGCTAAAATTTTAAATTCTCAATGATACCACCCACAATCATGCATTATTTACCCAATCCTAACCTAGACTCTATTCATACCATTATTTTAATTAACATCACATGTTCCCTTTCCCTGCATCTAAATCCAACTAAGCTCTGAGAACAACTTGGAGCAAGTCTCACATTTAATACCTTCCCTAGGACTTTGCACAAAATAGCCCATCAAAATAGTGTGATCATTGACTGCCAGCAATTCAGAAGTTTGTGACACGCAATTGTCAGTGTCTACAAGGGTGAAGTCCTGTTGTGCTCTGATTTCCCCACAGAACTTGAAAAAAAGATATTCCAATAAGAATAAGCAAAATGAGAGACTATTTTCAATATGCAAAGATTTTTCAACAAATGGAATTTCAAAAAATGGTCAGTTTCATCCTTAAATTCCTTTTGGTTTATGCATGTTATTAACCTCATGCAAGGCTGTGTCCGTATGATGGGCAGAAACATTTTTAAAAGGGGGGAAAAACAGGGATTGATAAACCAGTAGTCATTAAGTTATTTTATTTATCCGATTTCAGTCTTGACAAAATTCATCAACTACTTCTTTCTCTCACTAAAATTAAAGCATTCTACCATGGTGTGATCAATTTTCCCCTCTGATTTGGCTCTTCTACCTGATACCTTATTGGTTAGTAGTAGAAACTGGTTGACCCGTGTGATAACGAAAGCTAAATAATCCGCAAACCCCTGGGATATAACTTTCAAAATGAAGTTGATGTCCATGTAAATAAGGTACTTGTAATAATAATAACTTGCATATGTATGGTGCTTCGTGGTTTAAAAAACATTTTCAAATATATTAGCTCATTCGATACAATATTCTCACAAAGTAAGAAGAGCAGAGATGATTATCTCATACAAAAGAGGAAATGTCAGTTGTAATATTACTGCTGTAAGGAAACAGTTTAAACCATTTGTTATTTACATATCTCCTTTATATTTCAATAGATTTATATGAGCATGCTCGGAGGGCACTACTTTTTTCTGGTGCTATTGTCAGACATTGTCCTAGGACAAGTGTTCCCAGTGTTTAGCGCACGCATCATAATCACCTGAAGGGCTTAAGATTGTGGAAGCTCCTGCCCAGAGCTTCCGAGTCATAGGTGGGGAGCAGAGGTGGGGACAGGGTTGCTGTGCTGCATTTCTAACACATCCCCAGGCAACACTAATGTGAAGGGCATGCAGACCCACTGAGAAAAAGTTTCTTGGGAACTTAAAACAAAATCCTCTTTTGTCTCGCACTGACCCTAAATGAAAACTTGAGCAGGTCCCAAGTTTTTCTGTCCACTATTAGATTCTTCTATGTTGCAAATACAATTGCTCTATTTATTAACAAAATCTCAATTCAGAAAGCAGAATATCCAGTTTACGATGTTAATCAAAAACTCTGAATGTAAAGCTAAAACTTCTCTCTTTCTCTTTAGGCTTTCTCGGGCTGGAAGATAGCTCAATGGGAGAGGAGCATGGCTGGCTTCTGATTCTCTGCCCTCTGCTCCCCACGTCCCCAACATATACCAGCTCCTGTGTGGTTGGTGAATGTGATCTTCTGGGGGTGAAGAAAAGAAAGGTAAAGGATGAAGTAAGACCTTATGTGAACTGGCACTGTGTGTAACAACCTTCACATGCTCTCAGTCATTCAGAGTTTAAAGCTGATTCTCCAATGGGAGCTTCAGTGGGTTATGTCGAGAATCTCAATCCCAAAAGTCGTTTGCTATATCTCTATTCTGACTAGCTGCCACCTACTCCAACCTCAGCCCCTGGAAATCTAGTTTTCACCCTCTAGGTTCTTGCCCTGAAGTTTTATGTCCCTTCTGGGGGTACCATTGGAGAGATCCCTGATCACCCACATAAGCTGTCTCTCCTGTGGTGCACCAGAAACACTGCCATAGACCTTGCACCAACAAATTCCAGGAATGCACAACAATCCCATGGCAGCCACTGCTACGCTGCTGCTACAGCCACTTTACATTCTCGTGCATGCGTAAGTCCTGGTCCTCTGGGTCTTCTCCCAAGTGCAAGGAACACATTTCAGGTTCTCTAAGTAGCCCAAAGGCAATCTCCCTCACAGAGCTTGAGGCAAAGGATGTAACCCACCCCCCTTCTTTGGGGTAAGTTGGAGTACAGGTCAACAATACACTATACCTATCTTCAGTTATGTCTCTTCACACATCGTGACTCCTCTTTCTTCTCCCTGGACATCTTCATATTTCCAGAGTGTAAAAAACTGTGAAATTGGCTCTTAATTATTTACTCTATGAACTCAACCTGTTTAAAGCAGCTTTGAAATTTCTCAAGCATTACATCATAGTGTATAATGGTTAATTTTGTGTCAACTTGCCTAGGCTATGGTGTCTAGTCGTTTGGTCAAACACCAGTCTTGATGTTGCCATAAAGGTATTTTTTAGCTATGACTGACAGTTAAACAAACAGATTTTAAGTAAAACAGAACATTCTCATAAGGTGGGTAGGCCTCATCTGATCAGTTAAAGGCCTTAGAAGGAAGACTAAGAAAACTTTCCGGAGAAGGAAGGAATTCTGCCTCTAGAGTCGCCTCTGAGCTCAAGACTGCAACATCAACAACTTTAACATCAATTCCTCTAACATTAACTCCTGCATCTGCTGGTCTACCCCGCCCCGCCCCTCCCCGATTCCAAATATATTGGTTCCCAGAGCTATGTGAGCCAGTTCCTTAAAATAAACATCTATAAATCTTTCTCTCTCTCTCTCTCTCTCTCTCTCTCTGTGTGTGTGTGTGTGTCTCTGTCTCTCTGTCTCTCTCTCTCTCTCTCTCTCTCTGTATTTGTATATACATATATATATGTATGTATGTATGTATCCTATTGGTTCTGTTTCTCTGGGGAAAGCTGACAAATACATGCTATTTTGTTGAGATTTCTATTTTAATATTCCTTTTTAAACCACACAAAAATTTATGCCACCCTCATTTTAGAGATGATGAAATAAAAGTATAAACTTAACCAAGGAGACAGTTTTCAGTGAAGGTATGGTCAGGATGTAGCCCTGGGATTTGAACAGGTCTCTCTGACTCCAAGGGCCATGTTCTCATCACCACGAAGTATTACCACGTGCCCATAAAAGCTGAACCACTAAATTAGCTGTATCTCATATGTGAAGTCACCCATGAAGTTGTATAGGCCTAGAACAAGAACAGTTAATTCAGCGATTTAAGCTCAAGATAATTCTCTCAACTTGATTGAACCAATTAGTTGGCACTTCACAAAGATAAACCATTCAGATAATTGATTGCATTTTGTTTGCATTGTCAAAGTATTTGAATAGGAAATACACTTGTAATAATATATACCATCTATGGCATTAATACATACATGTAATAATTACCATCTATGAAGAAGGTATTTTTAGCTTGATTTAACAAAATTGAATAAAGTTACACAATGAATAAGTTTAACTCCTAGCTCCCTCATCAGTAAAACAACAATAATAATGCTTACCTCACAATTTTATACAGAAAAATTGTATATAAGAGTGCTTATCACAGGGTTTAACACATTCTATATACTCAAGAAATATTAGTTTCTTTTCCTCTTTGCAGAAATAAATATCTGCCTAGAGAAATTATACTTATCTGCCTAAAATTTTTGTTCTGCTATGAAAGTTCAAAAAATAATTAGAAAATAAAATGTGCCAGTGTGTACCTCCTGTGATCTTGCTGATGGCTTGAGTCTCAGTAAGGGCCTCTAATGTTGGAGAGAGTAAAAAATGTAGGATACATAGGAGAGATGGCCCTTCCTAATAGAAAAAAAAAATAGTTTTAAAAATCAGCTATGCTCCCTATACTTTCCTTCATTTTACTTTTGGATTCTCATTCTATGTGAGCAAACAAAATTAGGATAAAATGTCTCATTCTATGGATCTTATCTAGCAGTACCCTATGTTATGCCTAGAACCTCAAACTTGAAGGAAATTCTCCCAACTTAAGTGAACTCACTTTCATGCACATATGAGGATCTCACCAGACTAGAAATGGCTCTTTCCAGACTTTTGTTCTTAAGCCAAAAAGTGGACCTTGACCTCACTGGAAAGTTTCCTGGACCATATAATCTTCCTGATTGCATATATATGAGCATTTTATTATATCGCTGACCTCACTGAGCTGAAAATAGGCAATTAATTTTCCTCTAATCCCAAAAGTAGACACTTACATCAGGTCAAGGTGAGAAAATATATTGTAGTCATATAACAATGAAGTTTATACTACTCTCCAGGTTCCTGCTCAAGGCAAATTGGCCTGAACTGTTGCCTCATTCTATCAGAACAAAATGTTCTTTCTTCACATAGTACAGAAAAAAATTCAGGAGAATATGAGGTTCTGGAAACAGCAGTAAGCAAAGTCAAAACACAAGGTAGTCTCACCATTTATCATTTACTTACATGCTGCATTTTTAATATCAGCAAAGCACTGGGTTTGAACCCTACCTTCAATTTAGCAGTGTTGAAATAGCAGAACTATGGGGTTTAAACTGCAAGTAACTTAAAGCACATTTCCTTCCATGACCAGTACAGAAGGCTCAGAAGGAAACATCCTTCCAAATAAGCTAACCATTGTCCCCACATTATTGGGGAGACACAAAATTTTATAATATAACTCTGATGATGACAAAAGCCTCCTAGTTCAAAGGGCCACAACCCCTTAACCACAAATTCATCTTGCCTCATAAAGACAGTTGAGATGACAGCGGGTTATTCATCACATCGTGACCCAAGATAGATCCTGAGAGACTGTGGATGAAACAAGAAGGTTTATTCTCTGAAAGTAAACTTTAGTGCTCATTGACTCTGACAGATTACACTTTAGAAGAATATAAAGAAAAGGTCTTTTCTTCTTTTTCTTTCTATTTTCCTTAGAACACTCTGGCTACAAGGAAAAGAATCAATAAATAGAGCTTCCAGCCAAACGTAAGAAGGATAAACTAGTGAATGCTAAGCTTTGGAGCATTAAGAAGGCTTGTTGTGCAGTTTTAGAACAATTTCCATGTCATTAGCTCTAACTGCTCCCTCCACCAATGGGGCCAACTGTCAGGAACAGCATCAGCATTATTTTGCTTTCCACTCTCAGGCACGACAACAATGACAATACAACAGTAATGAGGCTGATGCCACCTTCCATATGTGTAACATATTCAAGTATGTGGAGTTTATTTACCAGTTGATTATGTAAGCTCCATGAAGGCAGGAATCATGTCTGTCTTATTCACCATCGTGTCACCCAAAGCCTGCCGAATTGCCTGGTTTGTAAATGTTTGCAGAATAAATAAATATCGAATTTAATCCTCAGACAACAATGTCCCTTGAAGTGCATCATTGGTTCCATTTTATAGAGGATAAAACTGAGACTCAGGGAAGTAAACAAGGTGCCCAAGATGCAAATTGCTAAGTGGCTGAGTCAGGAAACAAACTAAGGTCTTCAGACTCCAATTTAATATCCATCCCCTACGCTGCTGCCAAACTTGATGAGAGCTGTATCATGGATAAAGCAAGTAAGTAACAAGATTAGCACATTAAAATGTAGGAATAACTATGCCTCTGAAAAGAATGGCAAAAGAACAAAGATCTAAGGTCAGATCACAATAAAAGTGCAGTGAGGAGTCAAGTTCAAGAGATTGGTCATTATTAATCAAATTATAGATCAGCCCCAGTAGCCACATATTTCCTTGCACTTGCACTCAAGAGACCCTTTTGTAAAACATTCACAGAAAAAGATCGATACCTCTCTGGAGGTAAGTGGCATAAATTATGCCTCAACATACACACCACAGGAGTTTTACTGCGTGTTGTATACAGTAATTGCATTTTATAGATGGCTGTGGAAAGCTTCAGTCCTCATTGATTTTGATCATAAACTAAAAGGCGACAAAAAGAAAAGAACAGCACTTTAGATGAAGAAGTCAGTCAGCTAAGGCTGCAAAAGAAAATGAAAATTCGGCATGCGGAATATGATCAATTCATGTTTCTTGGAAAAGGAATGTAGATATTTGAGTGCTTTCATTATGAGCCAGTAGCAAAACTGGAATGGTACTTTGAGAATCTCTGTTCATGTAATAGTCATTGGGAGTACCTATCAGCGGGATTTAAGATGACAAGAAGCCAGCCTAAATTAGAGTCCTTTCTAACTTTCCACATTATAGATGCCATCAGAGTGGCTTATGAGCCACATTAACTGAATATTTGTGTTTTTATTATTGCATTTAACGTGTCTTTGGGATTTACAATCAAAATTAAATGGAGACTGTGATATAATCTGGGACCATCAATATGTCACTAACATTTCTAACTTCCAGAAGCATATTTTTCAGGCATTACTCTCTTGATTTCCTTCATTTCTTCGTGCCCTTCACAGCAAGCAATTCTGAAGGGATGTTAATGCAGCATAACAACTCTTTACCCTTTTTCAAGGCCAATTTTGCAATATGGGCAAAATGATTGGAAATGGAGTCCTGAAAACGCTGAAACCATCTGTCAGGGACTCAGTTAAGAAGATCCACACTGTTTCACAGCCAAGGATGGGGATAAATTATGCCTGGCTAGAAATGTCCAAAGCAAGTGGAATCCCATTCAAGCTTATTAGGATAAATTACAAAATTTTTTATATTCACTGCCCTGGTAAAATCACACTTTCAAATGATGATAAATTCATAGACACAATCCTGTAAAATGTGCCTTTGCATTTTGTAAAAATAACCCTGTTAATATTTAATCACAAACTCCAGAAGTACTTGGCTAATATTTATTCATGAAATGTATTTGGTAAAATATTAAAGAACTGGGGGTGGGGCTGCTGTGATTAAATTATATAGATTGGGATGTCAAGCTTTACAATAAGTTAAACACTATGCCTTCCCCTTTCCTTAAATATTTATTGCCATTATAAAACTATTGACATCTTACATAGAAAACAGTGATTCTCACATTTTTTAACACATATTTTTATATTAGTAAATAGTGATAGTCAAGATGTTCCCACAAATGTTGGAACTGATCTGCTTCACAGAAGGCAAAGAGCTCCCCAATTGTAAGTGTAATACCACACAAAATAAATCAACACTTCCACATTTCCTCACTCACACAGTCGCGTGAAAATGAAAAATAGGGCCCTTTCTATGAAGTACCAAGTAGAAAGTTTGGTTACAAAGTTGCAACTGGTGAGCTAAATGTGTTGTAAAAAGAGCCTCATTAGATGTAAAGACACACAGAATCACTTCCCCTCCCCGGCCTTCTGCTAAAATATTGGAAGAAGTGAATAGAAAAGTTAGTCCAGCAATTACTGTACTAATTAGAATACTGTTCATGGATACTTTTAATTTCTCTTGATTTATTTTTTTTTTATTTAGTCCTAATCTGAAGAACTGCCAGACTGATTTGGTTAATTTCTCTCTTAGTGACATTCATGAAAGCGCTTTTTGTTAATAGAAAAGTAGTGCATATTTGCTCAAAGAATTATGAAATTTTCAATGAGTTTACCTGGAGAGAGATGTTCCAGAGCAAGAGTATGATGGCAGATAACTCAGAAGGAACACCTCTCAAGGCTCGTTCTCAGGGTCGTGAGTTCTGGATTTGCCAATGAGAATGCAACAGGACTTGAGACTTGGGGAACCAAGGTGCAGGCTCAGAGAATTTGGGTTAATTAAATCAAGAATCTAATCACCCTGAACCAGATGTCAATTCAAGATAAGACCCAACAAAGCTTTGAGATACAGAGAAAAACTGATCCAACTATTGAACTGGTCCCTACACCTAGAGCAAAGCTGAATTCAGACTGAGTGTCCAGTTAGGGAATTGAGTATGTTGTTGTAGGTCCTTTCAACAAGCCACTCATAACACTCAAAAGCCACCAGTCTAAGTGGCTTTGTAGATCAGGATGCCAAGGTGGAAATTTTAAGCTTTGCTTCCTAAACTGGGATCTCTTGGTATTTGACAGATAACTATTTTTGGAAAGGCCACTGCTTGATAAGAGAATGTCCCCTCTGCACAGCCTAGGGACTTATGACTTCATCAACCATTCAAATATAATAAATGTGCCACACACTCAACCATTAGCCCCAGCTAGACCTCTAGGGTTCTCGCAGGTGCAATTGTGAGAATGGCTCTAAATTACCCAAGCACAGTACCTAAATCATGCATACTCACTAAATTTTAATTCCTTCCTCCTCTTTCATTTTGGTGGTTAGTAGTTCAATGCCCTAGACTACAGCACCAGAATTTTCTGGAACTGGAACAGATACCTACTAACATCATAAAAACTCTGATACCATTGCATGCAGAAGAGTTATCATTCATCTGGAAAGGCCACCCACCTTTCAGAAGTCCCATATGGAGCACTAAGGGAAGAAGAGAACATCCCACAGCCAGATGGGCCAAATCTACTGTAACACATGAGGAGATAGATGTCACTGTGATTTTACCCTCACATTTCAGCCTCTGATAATGAGGCTGCCAATCACTTGAAATCCCCTTAGCAGGAATTCATTCTATAACCATGTCTCATCCTTCATAGCTTCATATGTTATGATTTGCAAATTTGAGGAACTTAATAAAATGCCCCAGAAAGGTTTGAGTCTGAAGACCTTCCATCAGAACAAATGTTGAGAGATGAGGAAGACTTATTACAGAATTCAGAACAGTTACTGAGGTTCAGTAGGATGCCAAAAGATAGACTTCATGGACAATCGCATTACAGAATCAATAGCTATTACTTATTGAGCTCTTCATTTCTATCAGAAACTATGCAGTGTGCAAAGCATAGATTTTCTCATTTGCTCTTCATAACTTTTGAGATTAGTCCTAGCATCATGCCTATTTTATAAATGAGGAAACTCAGTTTAGAAAAAGTAAGTCACTTATTATTCCAGGTTCTGCAGCTAGTAGGTAATTGACCTAGTCAGAGATACCAATTAGAAAGGATATGTAAAAGAAAAGTTCTCATTAACTTTCAGTTCAAAATAATGTAAATTAGAATAAAAGACACAAAATGGGATTATAAATAACAGACATATCATGTAGCATCTACTAGTACCATAACTGGCCACAATTGGAAGAAATAGCACAAAACTAAGAGATGTGAGGCCCAGGTTTCAGTCATTATGAGATTAACTTTATGCTTTGGGAAAATCACTTTATCAATTTAATCTCTAGCATTAAGCAGTCATTAAATGGTTGAATGTAATAAGTATTTGGGGGGAAAGTCATTACTTTTTTTAAGCTTGATATTATAATTAATGTATAATTTATAAAGTGATAGATCATATTATGCTTGTAGATAAATGTTTAGTATGTAATATATTTATAAGGTAGCACAGCATAGTATGGTGGACAAGAAAGAAGTACTTAAAACAGGCTGATGCTTTCATGCAGTATCTTCATGAGTCTTTAAGTTACATGTAATTATTAACATTAAACAAATTAAGAACAGGAACTATGAGAGATAAAATGATGGGCAAAGTGGTTTTGCTAAAGGCTTCAGTAGTCCAGTGGCAGGATCTGATCAATACCTAATCGCACCAAGGTACAACTGCTGATCCCAGAAACCTTGTAATAATAGGCCTTTCCCATTTTTTTAACATATGTTATTTCATGCAGCCCTCAATATTCTACAGACAAGGAGATTAAGATTTGGCATGTAAGTTAAGTGTTGGAAAAGGGGCTCAGAACCACACCTTCTGATAGTAAACTCGGAGCTCTTTCCACTCTCCCACACTGTCTGAACTTTCCATGTCTCAACCCAGATGGGGAAGCTTTCCTCATGAAGTGAATTCCAGAATTTTACTCTTGCAAGACTTCCTATTTTGGATAGAGTTACTTATTTCAGGGCAAGCTGGGGAGAAAGTTAAATAAAAAGATTTATATTTCAAGAAACTTAGTCTTCAACAGATGAAAGAATGTAGTGTTAATTCACAAGTAGTGCTCTATTTATGAAGGTAAAGATGTAAATGAAAGGACAAGAAAGAAGCTATTCAGTGATGGCTCTACCATCACATAAACCTATGAGCTGATGATTTTTTAGAAGGAAGAGTAGAAAACTAATAGTGATGGAACACACACTCCACATTAGGCACTTAACATCAATATTTATTGAGCAACTATTATATGTCAGGTACTCTGCAAAGTAACTCACAAAAAACAAAAATCTCATTCTCATATGCATAATAGCTATTCAGGGAAAACAGACATTAAACAAATTTAAATAAATATAAGTTCTGAATTATAAACACTGTGAGAAATAATATAGGGCAGGTAATTAAGGTAACGAGGAGCATGGTCAGGGAAGGCTTACCTAATAAATTGTATTTAGGCTGAGAAAAAAAAAACAAGTAGAAATTTACTAGATCAAGAAGCATGGGAAGGCCTACCCAGGTAGAGATAACTGAATACAAAAACCCTGAGTCAATAAAGAGCCTGATGCATACAGGAACTGAAAGAAAAGTCGAAACTTTGAGCATAAATGTGAAATAGTACAGGATGAGATTTAGAGGGAGGCAGAGGCTAGAACAGGTAATGCAGGTATTCTCTCAATCGATTAAGTGAAAGAGGTAGAACTTTTTACATCTGCCTTACAGATAAGGATACAAAGTTTTACAAGTTAAATTATCTAAGTTCACACAGTCAGTGGGAGAGGCAGTGTTCTTATAAGACTGTATCCTGTGAAAGAATGTTCCTTCTTCCCCATGTGATTCTGTCCAAGTGAGGGACTTCACCAGCAGAACAGGCCACCCTTTCTCTACTGCAGAAAACTACTTAATCCAGCAGGTGAGTACGGAAGATAAAAGAGGGCGCTCACAGCCTAGATTCTGTTTGCTCTCTTTCTCTTCCTTAAAAAAGCATGCATTTTGCTGTGCTCCTCCATGTCTTATATGGAGTAGCCCAATACCTGTGGCTAACTGCCTCATTCTGCCTTCAAAATGAGAAAATCCACTTGCAAACAGATAAAAGCCACATTCTCCAGAGTCAGTTTTATCAGAAATGAAAAAGAATTTTGGACTCATTTTCCTGACCTGTCTCAATTGGTCCAAACTCATGGGGGGGGGGGGGGGGGAAGAAGGATATTTATGGGGAAATTTCAAATTCCATAATACAATTTTTAACTCTAAGGAGTAATTTTTTCTAAGCATTTTATTCTAGCTAGTCAGGCTAGAAAGGGAAAACCAGGTAGGTTGACACTGATTTTTATAACAAAGTCAGTGCCAGATAAACATCAATGATGTCTGACCCACTATTGCTTGTGGCAGCCACTGTTCTTGTTTCTATGACATTGATTTGAGCTTATCAACCCTGGCTTCCTCTCGTTTTCACAGAAGGTCCTAATCAATACCTGAATCCAAAATGTTCTCTTCAGGAAAATCATTTGCAGTTATTGCCTCTTAGACACTATGTCTGATGTGTCCCTTGAAATGCACTAGCCTAAAGTTGAACAACAGGTTCCCTTTTTTAATACTTTATGTAAATCATCGAAAAAAGAAAAAAGCTTGCCATGAGAGTCGTCTTTTGAGATCCTCCCCCACTTAACCAAAATACTGTACCTCTAGCCTGCCCTCAACTGCCTTGTGCAAGAAAATGGAATGTCATGGGACCTGGAGAAGAATAGGACAGTCCTTCTGTGTCATCCTTCTGTGGAACAAACAGAGGTAATGAGAAATCAGAATTCCTCTCACAGGAACTTCTGAGATCTCCATGAACAGAACACTCTGGAGGATGAGTTGACGAGATGTCATTTAGTTTGACTTCAATGTGGGGGTGGTGTCCTAAAAAGTGTACTTCATGCTCATGATTACCTTTCCTGTCCTTTTTTCCCCCTTTGGCCAGAAACTTACATATTTTATAAGTGGTTTAGGTGATGGTCTCCATAAGCACAATATGGAATGAAGCAGTTAAAGTCATTATTGAAATTTGATCACATTGGAAATGTCATCTGAAAGGTGAAAAAGTCATTACTGAGTTAACATTACAATGTTTTTTCCTGGATAAAAAATAAGACTACTATTTTTATTTAAGAAAAGAGAAAATTAAACATACTATTACTATACCCAAAAAGTGACAGCTTATTGAAGATTTTTTTTCATCATTTTTTAAGAGGCTCAGTTATGTGACATTTCCAAGTTCAGGGTAAATAACCCTAAATAAATTATGAAGTGGTTGTGTTATTGTTGGTAGAAATCACACACAGAACCAAAATCTATTCCTTGGTACCTGCCATTACTGGGCCCTCAGTCACAGGCATCATCAACATTCTGCTTGATGATGTAGACCTAGACAAACTATAGCAAATGAAGCAGACCAAATATTTCAAGTAAAAAAGTAAAAAACAAACTATTTTATGGTACCAACCCTTAAAAACCTAACAAAATCTTGATATGTAAGGCCCAAGATATAAAGTGTCAGTTTTAACTTGCTGAGCACAATTTGAAAAGTACTGTGAGATCCTTGAGGTAGAGCTGTGTCTTAGTGACCTTTGAAACCCTAGTACCAATGCCATGTGTGGCACATGGGTGATACTAACCAAATTACTATGGACCTGAATTTGTTGCAGAAGAGACTATAGAGAATTCAACACTCAATGAAATAGCTCCATAAGTGGTAACAGACATTTCTGATGTCCTCTACAGTCTACTTTTTAAAAGAAACAAAGGAATAACTATTATTTATCTAGCGGCTGGCTGGGCTTGCATAGGCATAACTGTAAATTTTCAGTTATATAATATGAAACTTGATCAAGACATTAGATTAGTCATCTTCACTTTGTTGGAAACACAGAATATTAAAGACCTGGTGAACATCTAGTTTTCAAATTGTGTTCCAGGGGACCCTAGGGTGCCACAAGGGTGCCTCTGGGACACCTGCAGAGGTAAAACAGACAGGGCTCTGGACACCTCACTCCCCTATGATTTAGTAGAATTTCTTTCATATATCTAATTTACATATATTAGAGTTTTGTAAGGTTTCATTACCGATGTGTTTTCAAGTGCAAAAACAATGTTTAACACCCACTTATCTACTTTAACCTTCTAATTTTACAGATACGGACTTAGAGCCCAAACACCCAAGATGTTGTAAGCAACAAGATATAAACAAAAACCCAGATGGCTGAGTCTCAATCTAGTGCTTGTTCCACAGCCCTATTAATACTGAGAATTTTAGGTACTTACTTAAGGGAGCTAGTATCTAATAGTTACTATAAGTCTAGGAAATAGGGAAGCTTCCAAAATATTTTGTTACTAAAAGATGTTATATGTGTCACACCAGGCAGTTTGCAAAAGGCATCCACATTCATTCGTTTATTCCTGTATATTCACAACAAACTGCAAAGTACTTAGAGCAGGAATTGCACATATTCCATGACAAAAGCTAAGTTTCGAAGAGATCAAATATAGTTGTAGTTAATGGTAAATGGTAGAGTTGGTAAATGGTAGAGCTGAGACAAGAACATGGTTCTTACAACCATTCTATCCAAGACTCCATTTATTACAATGCTAGGACAAGGACAGCTCACCGTCTCTTGGGCCACTCTACTCCACTGTCACTCAAGTACCACTTACCAAGGATAGAAAATAAGGTTCAATACATAGGCTAACTCCTTGATCGGACATATTAATAAGTATTTGGAAGTTGAGTACAGATTTAGCAGAAAGGTTTCAATGGTCATGAGCCATGTCAGCCTATAGCACAGGAAGGGAGAAGTCGAGGCACTATGTCAAGATGTCACCACTCTTGATTTAAAAATGCCAGAAGGTCAGTAGAGAGGAAAATCCTGGGACACTAAGACTTAAATCCTCAGCAAGGGCAAGCTAACTTTCACTTTAAGTCACATTTTCTGCTAGCTTAGGCGTGGGAAGCCCAGAAGGAGACCTAAAGGCCTCCCAAAGTCATAGAAGCAATAAGTGCTTCTAGATAGTTGGTTCCCTTGTCTAAACAGCTCCCTGCTAAGAACAGAAGTAAGTGGGCCTGACTGGAGGAGTTAGATTGTACAGGAAATGGACTTTAAAAAGGGAAATGAAACCACCCTCATTTCACCGAGGCACAATTAGACGGTTGTGTTCGGGCATTGCTGACAGTGGCCAGATTCCACACACTTATTTGGGAAAGCCAGCGAAGCTCAAGGAAACACTCTCCCCTGCAATTTAGCCCCAGCTGTTCAAGCTGAGGCTGCTCTTTAAAGTGAAGCAAACTGGTGAAAAAGCTGGAGTTCAGCAGTTTCACTCTGTTGGGCCAAAGCTTCTGTATAGTCCCAGCCCACGGATGCTGCTACATTGGCCAGATGCTCAGGGCCTCCCGAGCCAGTCTTACAGGGAGCTCGGGTAAAAAGTCAACAGGACTCCATGTGCCAACATGAAGCAGTCCAAAGGGGGCTTTGGGTCATGGTCAGCCTGTTCCATAGCTCTGAGTCTGGGCTGTGCAAAAACCTCAGAGAGCTCCTGAAACTAATGTCATCAGGATTCATTTTAAAAACTAGTTATTCGAGCAAGATAGACCATTTTTATGGTAGAGGATTTTGTTTTGTTTTGTTTTGTTTTCAGCTGTATAAATTACATTACTTACTTTGCATGCTAACTTCTTCCTGGTAAAATGTCTCTCTTAAGTTATAAAGAAATTCAAAAGCAATACAAATGAGCTCATTATTTCACCTCTGACCTCTGTTTAATTTCATAGTATCTATTACATTCTGTAATACTCTAAAACCCTCAATCAAAAAATCTTTCCCAACCACCAACAAATGTTTTCATGGAAGTTTTTTTCCTCTCCTAAGGTGTTTCTATGCTCATCTGATCACTATTACAACTGGATAAATTAGACCTTTGTAAATGCCTCTCTGATATATGTCCCATGGCCTAATGCAAATAATTTGCCTTCAGCCCTCTCCAGTCACTCTGGCATTATTTATGAAGCACTTTATTCTACATACGTCCTGTAAAGAAGAAAAAAGAGTTGACTGGTGTAATCATCATTGGATATTTCTTTCATTTTTTAAGATACTGACTGAAAATGTAGACCCTGAGTGGAATTAAAGAAATCTCCATCAATGTCCATGGAAGAGGCCACTGTGGCTCATCAGACATTGGACATAACGTAGTACATGTGTGATCCTCATCCCTGAGCACTGATGTACAAATGAAACCTTGCTACTTGAGCCTCTCATGTCCAGTTTCTGCCAGTAATTGAAGTGTCTGGAAGATAAAAAGAATCTCACCATAAAATGGAAAAATAACTCCTTTAGAAACATCTATCTTGACAACAACTAAACGTGTGGACCATGATTGCAAACACTTAGTGAATCACTAAGAAAAAAAGAAAGAAAGAAAAAAAGATTTAATTTCTAGGACTGCTTGGTGGGAGAGGGAGAGTTTGCCTGCCACAATGTACAAGTCTCGGTGACTCATTTTTCTTCTTACAGTTCCCAGGTGGCCAAGTTCACACAATAGATGGATAGATTAAATAAAGACCAGCTCTAGCTTCTGGAAAATACAGCCTGCAGTCAATGTCAGCAGCTATTCAGGAAGTGCTAAGGCCTGAGTAAGCCACTTAGGGCAGCGGTTTAGTCCACTGAGATTTATTACCCAGCTCCAGACCTACTGGTGTTAGAAATTCTCACTGATAACAAGCCTTTAAAGTCACATGTTTTGCCCCCTGGAGGCAAACAAAATAGAGAAAAATTCTGGATTCCAAAAGGAAAGTACGTCTGTTTCAAACCATGTCAGTTCTCTGGATCATTGGGCATACACTCATGTGAAGATAGATCTGCTCTCTTCTTTAAGAGTCTTTGGACTTTAGGCATTAATAAGGCCTCAGACCACATATACGAGCATAGAAAGAAACCATTTACTTGGAAGAGGAAATTAAAATTTCATCTAATCTTATTTTTTGTTGTTTTTTAACTTTTTAATTATAAAATAAAACACAGAAAACTACACAAAAGTTATATATACTTTAATGAGTTATTATAATGCAGACATCATGCTACCATCACCTAAGTCACAATATAGACCTTTGTCAGCCACCTAAGATACTTCATCTGTGTATCCATCCATATCTCAAACACCACCCAAAAGCAACCGCTATTCTAACTTTCAGAGTAATCACTTCTTTATGGTTCTATCACTTAAGTGCACCCTCAAAAATACCTCTTGATATAAGCTCCATGTATATCATATTTTAAATATGATAAGATACTTTAAACATGATCTGCTCCTAGATATCATATTTTAGTCTTGGCCATTTTATTAAATGTAATACATTGTTAAGCCTCTTTAAATCCATTGGCTTTTCAGCTATCCCTTTCTATGCCTTACAGTTTATTTGTTCGAGGATGTGGGGCATTCATCCTGCCGGGTTTCTCACGGTCTAGATGTGACTGATGGACACGGTGCCATCCAGTTCCTCTACCATGTGTATTTCCTGCAAATTGGCAGCTGAATCCAGCTGACTAGTTTTGGGGTCCTACCACTTTGCAAAGACTTTAATTAGTGTAGTCTTTCATCGAAAAGCACTTAATGTCTTGGTTATCTGCTTTTTTGTTAGCAGTTGCTGAGGCTTGAGGCCTAAATCTAGTAATTCATTTAAGGTTTGTAAAGTAGTGTTAGTTAAATTTTACTATTCTTTTTCATTTACTAGTTAAAATATTTTCATAAATAAATGCTTCCCTTCATGTACTATTTAATATCCCAATGGTTCATATTGAAAAAACAGGATAAATGTTTGATTCTTCTCCTTTATTTACCCATTTTCAAGAAAATGAATTGGCGCTCTAGAATCTTTTGAAGGTGGCTACATTTTTAAAAATAGAGTCATATACTCATGAATTTAAGCAGTTTATAGGTTTCATTCTATTACAATTATTTTGAAGTTTAAATTTTCCCAATGGGGAACTTTTAAAGCTGGTTCCTGAGTTCTTTTGACATAACACCAGATATTGATAGCTTTCCTAGCTGTTTGATGTGACACGATGTGCCAGATTAATCCTGTATATTTCCAGCCTCAGACCTAGAATTAGCCAACTCTACAAGTCCTAGTTTTTTTTATGGGAATTGTTATTTCAAAGCCACCTCGATCTGGATGTTAGGTGTGCTACTTGCCACCAGGCTGCTCATCATTTCTAGGCCTCTCTAGTAGACATAGATAGGACATAGATACACATTCATTTACTTATACACATGCAATAGTTCATAAGTTCATACTGATATTTAAAATTCAAGAACATAGGGCTTTTATTTAATCATTTCTCCTTTCTTCAAAAATTTTAATTCTCAAAGCACGTAGGATAAAATTTAAAAATGACATAATTAATCATTTACCTTTTTCCATATTGTATGCATAACTGTCTCCAAATAACAATGCCAATACTACTACCACCAATATAACTAATGAGAACAGTTTTGGAACATTTATTTGCATATAATTTCCCCATTTGTATTCCCACTTTTATAGTTATTCTTTATCTCCATTTTACAGCATACTGCTATTTTATGAAGACTTGCTCCCTGTTAACTCTCACTTAGTCATAGTTCTACAAGTTGTTCTATTGAACAACCGTGTGTTCAATACCTATCACCAGTCCTAATGGAAATGTCTCTAGTTATTTTCATTGTCTGAAGTCCATTCTCTAGAAGATTCCTCAGGAAAATCTCATGGGAACAATATTCTTTGGGTCATCATATGTTAATAACAGTCCATGCTCTTTACACTTGAAAGACAGTTTTTCTAGCTGTAAAAATCTTTGGCTTATATATTTTTTCTTTGTCTTTCTTAAATATTTTACTTCATTTTCTTCTGGCATAAAATATTGCTGTCAAAATAAAGGAAAACAAAGTCTAATGACAATATAATGTTCTTTCTCTTATAAATCACTTTCTGTTTTGTCCAGATGCTCAAATGATTTTTTTCATCAAATTTCACTTGAATAAGTCTTGGAATTAGTTGTTACTGAGCGATACTCTCAGCTACATCTTTCAAATATGTAGTTTTAAATCTTTTCTTAATTTCAAAAATATTTTCTTGAATTATAGCTTTTAGAATTTGTTCTAACCTGTTCCCTTGGTTTATTTCTCCAAGAATTCCTAGTTTATTCATGCCAGATCTTCTTTCTTTCAAAACCTTTTTATTTCTTTCTTCATTTCTTTTGAGCTTTAAAATTTTCCTCCTTTCCACCTTACATTTCTTTTGAGGCAGTATCCATTGTGTTGGTTCATTTTTGTGTTTATCCCAGGGTAGTCTTCATTTCTAAGCTAATTTTTCTTTAATTTCTGATTTTCCTCAGTTACATTTCCTCATTTTCAGCTATGTTTCATTTTGATTTCATTGATCCATGTGCCAAGCCATTTTCTTAATGTTTTAGCTTATTTTTAAATAATGTATTACAGTTTTATATTGTTTTTCAACTATTTTTTTTTCTGGTGGAGGGGTAAGGGGAAGTGATGAATTTTACAAGTACCCACATAAGCTAACTTCAAACTAAACAACTCAACTTAAACATCAGAGAAATACCTATCTGTAATGTCTCCCTAGTTACCAGCCTCTCATTCTTTAATTTATTCAACAAATGTCTAGTGAGCACCTACTATATGTTTGGCAATGGAGATCAAATTATTAATAAGAGTATTAATGATTAAGAGGATGAATGATCAATGAGGCAGAAATGGCCCAGGCCATTACAGGCATGCCTCGTTTTATTGCACTTTCCTTTATTGGGCTTCACAGATCTTGCATTTTATACAAATTGAGGGCAAGACCCTCCACCAGCAAAAAGATACAACTCATTTTATTGCAATACTTGATTTACTGTGGTGGTCTGGAACCAAACCTGCGATATCTCTGAGGTATGCCTGTACAGATTTACAGCTTATTAGAGGAGTCAGAAAATCAAATAGGTAATTATAATGAAGCCCTTGAAGACAATCAACCTTTTTCTACCATAACATACATGAGGGTTAGAACAGCAATAGGCAATAGGATAAACTGGCAGTGATGATCTTTCAGCTCAGGGAACATGTCCTTAAGGCTGAGCACATCAAACAGTTCTCTTCGTGGTACAGCTGTCCTCCCCACCACCATCTCTGCAGCAGGAGGTGGTTCCTATTAAGAATCATTGGTCTTACTCAAACACTATAATGCCATTAAACCTAGAATTATATTAAGAAGACCATTAAAGACTTGTGATAAAATTAGGCACATTTGCATATCCCTTTTTTTAATTATATAGTTCACTCTGTCCTTTAGTACATCACTGTATACTTCTAGGTAAAAAGCTAAGAAGGAAAGAGAATGAGTGCTGTTTCCCAAGTCCACCTCACCTAAAGGAAATATATATATGTTTATTTGGCTGAAGTAACAATCGAGTCATCAGTCACCTGCACTCTAGCAACATAATTATAAAGAAATAGGACAGGCTAAATTAACACAAGGTGGAGTAATACAAAAATCTTTAGGCAACCAGATTTTTCTCGTTGTTGTTGTTGTTGTTATTGTTGTTGTTGTTGTTGCTGCTGCTTATGGGAACTAGGGAAGTTTGCTGTTTCAGGTCATCTACCAGGGAAGCACCTCTTTAGAGTTGTGCCTCATCTCAGACTGTTGTCTTCATTTTAGAATGAAGAAGGAAAGGAGAAATTCTTCATTTGTTCACTCTTCCAGTGATGTAGACACAATACATTGTGGAGTAATACATAAGATAAGCGAGCCCCAAGTTTCACAAATATGTGACCCCATTTTCAACTTAGACACCTTCCTTTAGCTAAAAATTTCAGCCAATCTTCAATTTGAAATAAATTTGGGGGTAAGTGTATGGAGGGAGAAACATTTGTAATCTGCTCCAAAAGTCTGCTCTGGGAACAGTTCCCTATTGTTGATAGATAAGTGCAATGATAGATGTATTATCTTTTAACAGAAAGAATGTTAATATATTTATTTACAGACAGCATGCCTTTTGTTGACATACCTTATAGCTAAAGTAAAAACAAAAACAAAAACAAACTAATACATAGAGTTGCATTTAAGGATGTCAGATCAGAGGAAGTTTAGTGTTAAAGTATCATTAAAAACTAACTAAAATAACACTATATGTGTCGAATATAAATCTGGGAGTCTTGAGGCAAAGGAAACAAGCTAAGATTTAAATAATGTTGATGGAGAAGGAAATGAATTTAGTTTGATCTCAGATTAAAAAAATTGATTTAGGAAGAAAGGATTCTGCAGGGAGAAAGCCAAAAGGCATATCTGTGCTGGGGACATGAATGCATGAATGCAGGCCTGAAAGAATAGAAAAAGATTGGAGAAAGTAGGTCAAGTGCTTCAGGGAAGAAGGTGATCAGCTGATAAAGAACCAGTGCTTTCTCACACTCACTGACACCACTCAAAGTGATGCTAAAACCAAGTACCATAGACAAGGATTTATAAATTTTCTTTAAGTACATACATAATGAGAAAAGGGAATACCAAATCTTTAAAATGGGGAATCCATAGTATTTTTTCATATACAGAAAAGGGACAAAAATGTTAAGAAACCTTCATAGAAGAACTTAAATTACTTTCAGGATCAACAGAATAATGTCAGTGATATTTCAGACTCACCCCCACTCCTATTGCCCTAAAAACAAATAAGCAAATGAAAATATCCTTTTTGGCAAGGCAAGTCGAACTTGTAATGTTTGTACGTACATGGGTAAAAGAAATGGCTTTTAGCTGAAATAAAAATGAGAGCTAAGGATCACAGTTCCAAATGCCTGTTTGAGATAACATTTTACTATGATGAAGTTTTACTTCTATCAAATTGATTAGCAGTTCTCTAATCAACAATTATACGTATGATATAAGATCCTCCTTAGTTTAATAGAGGGAAAGGGAAAAGGAAAAATGAATAGAGAAGGAATAAAAATATTAGAAGATATGAGCGTTAAGGCCCTGAAAGAGCTTCCCATTAAGAAATGCTTTGAACACTAAAATTTCTCCTATTATCAGTTCTGATTACCATGCTCTAAGCAGCAGAGAGGGAAGGCATATGAAGGCAGCTAACTTCATGTGATTCATTGAGGGTTACTTTTTGATCTAGTGGATTTTTCAGTACAGCTATTGCTGTTTCTTATAAAGGTTCTTCATTCCATGGGTTTCTTTCATCATAATCATGATATCTGCAAATCTTATACCCACATTTGTCCTCATATACCTAATCCCAAATCTTCCCAAATGATCCATTACTTTTAGACTAAATATAAATCGTACAATTTTATAGTTTGGTTGTGAAACAAGAAGGCTCATGTTAAGGAGAAACATCAAAAGAAGCAAAAAGTTTCTGAGGTTGCATCTGAGGAGACCAAGCAGAAGAGTTTAAATGTAGTCCATAGGGGACAGGTCAGAACTGGAATTGGACTCCACATCTTAGAGCTCTCTACACAAGATTTAAACAACTGAAGTTTAGGGATTTCTGAAGGAGTATAGGAAGGCAGAAGCAAAAGCAAAGAGAATCACACACTGCAGGAAAATGATGGCTTATCACCCTCCAAATCAGAGAGCCTCTGCACAACCACAGATGGCTCCCCATAAGTAGAGCTTTGCTAGAGACGTCCCTGCTCTCACACCTGCTTCTATCCTTATACTCGGGCTTTCACCGCATTTATTCTGCTCACCATGGGAGAAGGTTCATGGAAGAACTGGTATGGCCTCAACTTCATAATATATTCATCATGAAATCCAGCTGAGAAGGAAGAAAAAGCCAGTAGGAGGTAGATAATATGCTAAAGATAGAGATGCACAAAAGTGAGGTTGGAAAAAATTAAAATGAAAAAGTGTGGACTTGGATGAAGTAAACTAAAAAAAAAAAAGGTAAATAATTGGGATTGGATTGAGTAAAAACCCATAAGCTACTATTCAACTATTGAAATTATGTATCCTAATATATGTAATGTTATGAGGGAGATGTTCACAACATGATGGCCAACTATTAAAAAATGGTTACAAATAGTTTGCAGAGTATCTACTTACTTTTGAAAATATGTCTAAACATATATAGTTTAATATACTTGTATGCTTAATATATTAGTTGTGTAAGAGAGAGATGGGAGTATAGATAAAGGTCAAGAAGAGGATGTCCAAAAATACTCTAGCTTGAGTTTATTTTGCATAATGGGATTATGGGTGATTTTCCTCTTTTTTTACACATCTCCATGTTTTTCAATTTTGTACAATATATACAATAAGAATAATTAATAAAAACAAGAAAGCTTTGCTACTACTTCTTTTTCTGCATCCTTTCTCCCAGCACCCTGATAGAAACTTGTTATGAAAATTGTTTGCACCAATTGAACAGAAAGAAGGAAATAACACCAACCATGCATAACAATCATCAGAACCTTAACATTGTCTTTACATACCTAATTCTTAATTGCAACCAAGTGCTACCGTGTTCTCATTTACAATAAGAAAAATAAATATAAAAGAGAACATCAAACTCAGACTTGTGACAAGGCAACAGTTAAAATTCATGAGGGTACATTTTGCTGTTAATTGGCTATCCACCATTAGAAACCCAGCGTTTTGATTCAGAATAGTCACAGCAGGCCTTCACAGATTGGCTAATGAGCTGTCCACTCACTGGTGAGTCCAGCTATTCATCAAGCCCCTGGGTAATTTGAAAGGAGCTCAGAATACCTGCAGCAGTTCAAGTGGAAAATGAAATCTGAGTAGCCTATAAAGGGAAATGACATCCTGCCCAAGCTGAAAACATCTGTTCTTTTGGGGTAGATTCATCTAGACTAGTCGAATTGGACTGAGAAGTTAACTAAATGGAAGGGCTATCATTGCTGGGCTTCGGCAGCTTGCCCTCTCGCCTAGAAAAGCATGGCACTTTAATATCTACCTCAAGTCATTGTCCAATGCCTCAGAATGACTTTAGAATTTAGTAAATGGTAATATACACTTATTGTTTAGAAAGCATAGCATTAGGAAAAGGAATACAGAAAAAAAATAAGACTAAAGTTTGGTAAAGGGAGATAGATGTCGGACTGACAGTACAGAATGATCAATGATATGGGGAGGAGGGGAATCCAATAAGAGAGCAATTATTTAAGTGGTTTTAATCTGAATCTTCCCACCCACATGCCAGTTTTAGACAGCAGGAGGCATAAAAGGACACCAGAGCTTAGCAATGTCAGCCAACTGTCATCCTGTCAAGAGTGCAGACAAATAGTCACCATGAGAAAATCAATAGCAATGGGAAAAAGGCTTCTTGTACATTTATGATGGATAACACAGCCTGAGTGTAATGCATTGAAACAACTACCTTAGATGATGCAGCCTGCGTCAGTCAATGATTTTCAAGCTTTGGTTGGGAATAGCTGCACTCCTAAAGCATTTACAGTTCCAGGCACTTGAAAGTGGCAGTTTCCCTACACCAAAGAATTAATCCAGAGGTGTTCGCTGAAAACTGCAAGTACAGTAATAATAAGAAGGAGTGTAAAGGACCATCAGTTATGCCATGCTTAAACACCATAAATGGAGAAGTGGCTCTTAGCCACGGACCATTCTCTGCTTAGAACAACACATAACACTAGTAGTAATCTACCCCTTTTATGTAAACTCCACAAAGCAAAGTTTCAGTGAGGAGGTAGATGGGCTCGATTGTTGAACTGGGAAATTGGAACATCGGAGCAGTAATGGTTTTTCAAAAACTTGTAGAAGCTCTGGGAAAGCGGGACTAGGTGCCCCGTTAGACCAGATCCTTGTGTTCAAGCCTTTGCCTCATTAAGCAATGAAATCTATTGTGGCAATGAGCTGATTTCCTCTCAGCCGAGTTTCACTCTTAATCAGGCTGAGAAGGATGATTTGCAATCAACAGCTCCTCTGCTTTGGCTGGTGATTTTGTCTATCTCCTCTCCTACCATTGGGCACTCTTGGGATGTGGTGTCCCAGCCAGAGTCTCTTTCCTACCAGGCAGTTGGGCCCACCCAGTGGGGATGGCATTCACAGAGTTCCAGATGCCAGAGCCTCTGAGAGTACTGGAGGCAAAGAGGCAGGCAGCCCAGTGACAGAAACAGGGGCTAGGAAGGAGGCCACAGCCTCACACAGGCTCTGATACTGATTCAGGGTGACTTTGGACAAACCAGTAACTCCTCTGAGGCTCAGCCCCTTTTATAAAATAGTGATGATCTTATCTCCCTCACTGGGAGGTCAGGGAATCAAATGAAATCATGAATATGAAAGTACTTTGAAAAATGATCACTCCTAAATTATGAAATTCTAGAAGGACCTCAGAGATCATTTAGTGCAGTCCCTTATTATTCAGATGAGGAAACAATCCCCAAGCAATTGACTTGAACAAAGTCAAACAGAAGCAGAGCTTCTATATAAGTCAGAACACAATTATTACAAATTAGTACAATTCCAGTGTAACTGAAAATATATTAACAGCTTATTTTTTTCTTGTTAGCACAAAAAGAAGACACATCACCTATAGAAATAAAAAGACATAATCAGGGAGGCCACCAATTTTGGAATGCATAATAAATGCCTCATTGCTATTACATTGTAAACATGATAAAATAATATTATTTACATGCTCAGTTTTTATGATCACATTGTAGGGCAGCAAAAAGTAGATAAATGAGTAAGAATTACCTATAATTTCTCTCTCAAGAAAAATAACAGTGTTAACATTATGGTAAAGCCACTTACCATGAGATTATACTCTACATCCTGTTTTGTAATCTGCTATTTTGAATGAGAAGAATTAAAGTCCCATTTTATAACATCTGTGAAGCATGTTAATGAGAAATATGAAAGAGTAACAGGGTTCTTGTTTTCATGAAAAAAAAAGGAATCATAAAATTCTTGATCTAGTCTTCAGAGAACAAAAGAATAATACAGATAGCTCAAGAATAAAAAACTTAAACGCGGTCTCTCCAGTTAGTTGAAGGCCATGGACGAATCCATCCCGCTAATCTTTCATGCTAAGCCAAGATTTGTTCTGCAGTAAGGAGCAAAATGAGTTCCTAAGAGAAGTCTATTATATATACTTCTATTGTATTTACAATCTATTTCCAAAGCTGTCGCTGACTAAGCAGCTCCTATCCTGAGTTGCAAAACTGAGATATTGTGACTTTTAATATTCATCTTTCTCAAATCTCTGTCCTTCCATCCTTTTTTTGAACAAAAGGTCAGTTTTATGAGAATATATCTTTTATGTTAATGATATTCCTGTGACCCAGAGTTTCTACTCACAAATTTTTCCTCTCAGAGCAAGGGCTCATTCTACTTAAATTCCCTTGAATTCAACTTTTATTATAGAGTGCAGCTCCAGTGGCCTGAAATCCGCTGTAAAGAGTGAAATTCAAAGATGACCATGTCTCATGGCTTGTTTCCTTTAATTCTGATATTAAACTTGGCAGTTCCATGTAAATCATTCAGATCCAATTTGAGTGAAACTAGGCCTATCGAAGTAGCTCTGATTTCCAGATATAAGCCCACGGGAAACCCAAATGCCATTCGTTTTGCATCTACCCGCTGTCCAATTGCCCAAAAAGGAAACCCAAGAAGTTCCAAGTAGTTATTCCCTTTCCTGCCCTTGCCTCAAATTCCAGTTATCTTTCAGAACCACAGAATTTTGTAAGGCCCCATTCTCATGTCCAGGCCATCCTGACATTTTCTTCTTTTTTATTAAAAAGTTCATTTTTTTTTTCTTTTGTCATCTTAGAGGCATAACTGCCAGGAAGGAACAGAGGTCACAATCAGCCCTGAAAACATTGTATAAAAGTAGCACCTTAAAAATGGGATTTTTTTTATGGCATTAACTTAAAAGAATTTGATAAAGAGCTATTATAGAAATCCACATGAAAACAAGACTGTGAAATGCATAAACAAGATTCTTAAAGGCGGGGACCTGTTTTATACTCACCCCCTCATAAGCCTCCAGTACAGGTCTGCTCCTTCCCCAGTCAGGCACCAAGCATCTCCCCCTGAATTCTGTCTCTATTCCTATTAGGCATTTCTCCCTACAAAGCTGAAGTTGACCTTAAATGGTCTAATATTCAAAAGTGGCTCAGCTTTAAACAAAGTACAAATTCTCTGAGAATTTTGAAAACAGTACACCTTGAATAAAGTGAAATGTTTCCCTTTGTGTAAGAGTATTATTTCCAGATTCAGGATTTGTCAAGGATGTTAGTCTGTCAGTCTTGACCACATATCAAAACGTTCATCTCCTTAAATCCCTCTCACTCTTAGATGTTAGATACTAATACCACTTATACTTGCATCAAACAATTGGAATCTACATTTTAACCATTTTAGTGGTCATCTGGTGATACAAGTGCAGCATAAACAGCAGATAGAGTATTTTCAGTATGTCTGGGAGGTTGAGCTATGGCCCACTCTAGAGTCTTAAGCTAAATCAGCCCCAAAGTGCTTACAATCAATTTCACTGCACCTGAGCTGGATTTCTATAATACATGCAATGTATATAGAAAAGATACACAACCCATATTGTCTAATATTTTAAACACTAGTAGAGTGAGAGGAGCATAAGCTTTGGAAGCGGTCAGAACTTGGAAGGACTCACAGCTCTTCCCATCAGGCCATATGGACTTGAGCAAGCCCAGTATCACTGAAGTTCAGCTTCCTCATATAAAATTAGTGTAATGATAATGATATTTTGTAAAAATGTTTGCATGGATTACTGACAATGTATACATGCACCATAACATCTAGCCGATGGTAGAAGCTATACATATAGCAAACTTTTAGAGCTAGGAATAATAGTAACAGCATATCGTTTACCTTCAACGTAGTGTGTATTTCAATCCATAATTAGATAAAAGTAAAATGTAAAGATCTCTGGGAGCCTTTATTGTGAACTTATTCCACTTATTCATAACTTATTTATAGTTAACTTAATCAAGGTAACATGTAGTTATCTGATTTCTGGCTCTGATTGTTTCCTAAGATCATACTTTAAAAAAAAAAAACAACCGATAAAAGACCAGTAGTTTTATGAAAGAGCAAAGAGAGAAGGAAATAGTACTGGGAGAAACAGGAATCAGAAAAGAAACAGCCAAGAGCACAAAAACATATTTGTCCCTATGTATCATTATGTCCTCGGTGATTATTCTCATGTGCAAACACATGAGCGTCCAGGCTAGGACTAAATCACCCAGCACAGTGTGTGGCACCAGATAAGTACTCAATAAAAATATATTCACACTTAAAGATTTTATTTATGTTCACATGACTACTATCACAGAGAGTGTATTGGTCACTGTAAGGGAAGTCCTTTTCAAAGTCTAGAAAATTCATGTGCTAGTCTAAAAAAGTCCAAGTCTTAAATTTTCAGAGAGTTCAGAATATCAAAAAATCACATTAGTGCTTTAAAAAATAAACTTTTAAAAAGTGTTTACCTTTTTCTTTGTATGATATATAACTCTAAGGAAATTGACATGATTTTTCTTCATTTCTATATTTCTTTTTCCTACATCTTAAAGATACTGCACCTTATATATTTACTTTTAGGTGAACTCTGAATTTAATCATTTAAAATATAAGCATATAAACATAAGCATTTAGTTAAAAACAAGATCATTATATCAAAATCATAAAAGAAAAATAGTCTTCAAATCACAGATAAGATGCAACAGTACTTAGAATTGATTAATTGCCTTAGGTGTTTTTCCAGAAATAGAAGGAAATGAGATAAATCCTTCTAGATGAAACCGCTTTTCCAGAATTTTATCTCAGGTAACTTTTACACTAACACAATTAGAATTATAGTGAAAATCTAAGAATTGAGATTATCAGGATTATATCACTATTAGGAAAAACTTACAAGAAAGAAAAGGTATCTTCAACAGATCCACTGCAAGGGACAAGGAAACTTAACCCAGTGCTTCAGACCTTCTACCTAAGCCCCATGTTATCTCAGAGGCTTCCAGGGAAAGCATCGAAACGCAGGTGTGGAGAAGCATTTCAGGCCACAGTCCCTGATCGATGGTGAGTAATGGTGAAACTAAGAGTAACAAGTCATGGAACATGTCTTAGAGGAGATAAATTCAAAATCTAAAACCAAGCAGATTTTCTATTCATGGACTAAATCTCATAGATAGAAGGATATACATAAAAAATAAATGCAGATTGTGGCAAGCATGGCTTTTATTTAATGGTCAGCATTTTCAGGGGAAAAAAAAGGTTTTAAAAATACACTGCAAGTGGGCTTAAAATTTCTTAACTGGTTTTAAATCCTTGTCAACTTCTTTAAACTCATCTGCATACCCATTTTAGAAGAAACTTTAAGATAAGATCATTCTTACTTGGCCATTTACTAAGACATTTGTTTGATTTTTCTTTATTTTTAATGCTCTAGATAACTTCAAGATTTGATTTCACATAGCATCCTATACGTTATAATCTAGAAACATTTATGTTTATCCTTTATCTGATAACTTGTATGCTTGTTTTAGAAATTTTAGTGAAAGCATATTAAAACATGGTACAAAACACTTTCTTTCCTTATTTTTTCTGCTTCATTTAAATAGAATATGGACAAATCATGATTTCTTTATTTTTCTTTATTTTTTTGAAATTTATTTCACAATTAAATGCTCAATAAATTTAATTAATTAACTGCATACAAATTACAGACATCCCTACAGAGTGCAATCAATAATACTGATAGCATGAGATGCCTGAAAAACTTGGAATTGGCCTCAAAATAAATAACAGTGCCTGGTAATAAATTTCTAGAAGAATACCCAGTAACTCCTTTCTTCCAAGAAAATGTCTATTCATGATTATTCACTTTAAATCAAAAAGTTCTAAATTACAAATAGTTGCTACCTTGTTACCGATCACCATATTAACCAGCTAGCTCTAATTACAACTTGATACCCATGAACTTCTAAGATGCTCTAGCAAGATCTAAAGATGCTAAAGGAAAAGTCAACATTTTCATTCATAAGCTGAAATGCTCTGGCAAAGGTTTATGCCAGCCCCCTATTCTACCCCTCACTTGGCTTATATATCTACTACCTCAGATTCGAGCTTTTAGAAAATTAAAAACATAAAGAGCTAAAGATATAAGAAAGTCTGCAGGAAGACTAGGGAGACTCAGGAAATTAGTATCCTAAGGGGAAATTAGTATCCTAATAAAAGCCTGAGTTGAAAATACCCCAGAACCATAGGAAGGAACTGTAAACCACATGCCAACTAAATGCAAATGTGCATGATACGGCCTTAGGGAGATTCTAGATGAGGCCTCATCACCTGATGCTTCTATAGGTCCTCATTCAGCAGTTTTTAGCTACTATTACCCTTTCACAGATCTATAAAATACATTGACCTTTTAAACCAGATTTGAGTTAAACTCAAAAGTCATCAGACTTCCATATAGAAAAATATACTCTATAGCAGGAAGATTTTGCAGGACTCATGCCCAAATAATAAAAAGCATTCACTCAATATTAAGTGTCAGGCAGTGTGCTAAGTGCTAAACTTCTCTAATTTATATTTTTCACCTGAACACAGCCCTAGGAGAGCTATTATCTCCATTTTATGGATATAGAAACTACTATAGTCTAGAAAGGTTAAGGAAAGGGTCTCAGGTTACATTTGTTAGCAAAGGGCCAAGCCCATATCTGTATCAGCCCTAATGACTCCAGACCCTGCTCTCAGTACACTACACCACCTCCCACACACATAACTAGGGGAAACAAACAGAAAGAAATGTGAATTTTCAGGGCTAGGGAACAAAGGACTAAGACTCAGTACCTCTTAAATTTTTTCTAGGTCAAAAATTTTTTTTAATGGGTAAATGTGAGTAATATTACAGGAAATCAGATAAAAGAATTTTTCTCACCTCATCTTCCTTAATAATATATTAAAAACTAAGAATATGTGAATTCATAACACCCCTTCAAAACTTTATCTAGATGTGAAGCTAAGGAAAAAGGAAACATAAAAAGATCAGAACTCCAGCACACACTGCAGACACCTTTATTCTCCCAGTCAACATTTTATTTTCCTGTTCATAAAAACTTATCATTAAAATTGCCGAGAGAAGCCTAATCTGTTCCCTTATTTTAGTGCCTCTGTACATCACCGGTTCTGCTGACCTAATAAAAAGAGCTCATCTTTTCCATATCAATTGATGTACCGAATCACTGATTAGCTGGTGCCCATCTTGTGTACAGACCAGGGCTATATTTAATATATCTACCCCATTGGCTGCTCCACACCATTTTCAAAACTACAAAGCAAATTCAAAAGACCATCATGACAACATGATAGTTGTTCTTGATTTCCTTTAACTCATTGATTCTTTTGTATTGTTTTTCACTCTTCAAGATGCTCATGAAAGTCAGGGAGGGTCAAGAGAGGCCAACATTACCAAACCCCCTTTCACTACTTCCCATTTTGCACAAATTATTTATTTCATTATGGATAACCTGAGTGAATTGAAGCAGGTCAAGAAACAGCCTGAAGAGTCCCCCTAAACACCTTAGAACAACCCACTGAAATCGCCCTGTCCCCTCGATGAGAGACTTTGGAGTAGATGGGAGAGGAGAGGGGCTTCTCCTTCTTTAAGGCTGCTGGCAGAGCAGTCTCCAGTTTTGTTAATAGCATGCCAACACCATCACTTCCGCTCATGGGGCTGCTGAAATCCCCACGAGAGTCACAGCATGTGACATGAAGCCAGTTATTGCTAAGTGAGGTCTAGGGAATAATTAGAAAGCAGGCATTTTGACTTTTAAATATTCTACTGTCTTTAAGTGGTTTAAATAATTCCTAAGTATAAGTGCCACTGGGGAGAGCAGGGTGTCAGCAGCAGAATGGATGTTGTTGCTAACAGCCAACAGCTGGAAAGGGACTGTGACAATGCCCCCTGCTTTGCAATACTTTCCTGGTATCCTGTGCTACACTGGCTCAGGTGTCTAATAGCACAATACAGGAAATGAGAGCTCATCTATCTACTTGTCAAGGCCACGGCAGGTATCCCTCGTACAAGCCTACCCAGCTTGACCCAGGCTGAGTTGGACCATGACCTAAAAGGGAGCCTTTCAGGGTGAGAGGCCTTCTATAATAATTAATCCTCCAGGAGGCACAATTCCCAATGTCACCTGAACACAGAGCAGGAAATTCCACTATTCTAAATTCCTTATACAGATCACACTGAAAAGGGGCTATATCAGAAATTCGAAAGTAAAACCTGTGTCTGTAAAGATGTCATAACAATTCACTGGATGTTTTAATTGGATTTCACTCTTGTTTTTCCATCAAATCAAGACCCCCTTGTGCAATTGAATGCTTTTCTTTTAGGCTTGGGACAATCTCCTGTGCTAAATCTTTTTCTGTTAAAAGCGCTATTATTCCTGGTTAGAGCTTTATCCTCCGTCCCACAACCCCCAGTTTTAATATCTATATCCACCTCTTAATTGATATTATGTCTCCTTCTGTCCCATCTGGCCTACATCACAACTGTCAGAATAATTTCCCAACGTGCACTTTGATCATATCCCTTTCTTACTCAAAAAACATCAAAAATCTGAAGTCAAAACTACTTGGGCTAACTTTAAGACCCTCCAGAATATATGCAATATATGAATCCTTGGCAAGTAATGGTGCCAGCCTAATGAGCAGTACACTCACTATATGAATTCTTAGGAGACTTCCAGATCAGCTGTCAAGAATAGTCTTCAAATATAAGAAAACTGCATGCATTACATAATTACTATGTGCCTCTCACTCCACTAAAATCTTTGACGATTATTTTATTTTTTATCCTAGATTTTAATAAATGAAAAATCGAGTCTTAATAACTTTCCCAGGTCATCTTAACAGAACTAGGATTTGAATCTCCTGCTGTTAAACAAGTCACATTATTTAAAAAGGCCTCATGGATGCAAAGTACTGTTTTCATACAAAGAAGATTAGTTCTGGCCACAAACTAAGAATACCATTTAAAGGACTGGCATTTGAATTGTCCCTAAGGGATGGGTAAGGCTTCAAAAGGCAAATGATGGGTTTGGAGAGAACAGCTTGGCATGTTTAGGGAGTAGAAAATAGAGCCATTCAACTGGTTAAATATCAGAAAAATGCTTTGGGATCATGGAGAAGACTAGGATAATGGACTGAAAAAGCCTGGAAGATGAAAACTGGAAAGTGCTTCGAAGGCCTGGCTGAGAAGTCTGGGCTTTAATCTGTGGGCAACAGGCAATTAACAAATAATTTTTAAAAGATACAAAAGTCATTTTTTTATGGAAAAAAAATTACCAAAACAGCAAGGAAGATGGTTGAAGAGGCAATTAAGGTCACAGTTAAATATGTTAGGGAAGACTCTACATACAGATATAAAGAAATATCTAGGGAAAAAATGTTTAGGAAAGGCTAAGAAAGGAGATTAAATAAATTGATTATAAAATGGAATTGAAAAGATTTGGCACTTGATTCAATATGGGGGAGGAGGAAGAGGAAGGAATAAAGAGCTCTGAGAATTGTCAAATCCGATTATTTATGAGCATGAAAGAGCCACAAGGTAAAAAAGAAAGGAAAGTTTCTGGGAAGATACTATTTTAAGCAAAGGGAGAAATATCAGGAACTTCAGAAAGAGGTCCAAATGACAGACAAAGAAAAAAGGTACTGGAGTAGAAATAAGACAACAATAACAGTAAACATTTATTAATTGCCTAATTTGCAGTATTGTTATATTTGTGCATAAAGTGTGTGTGTGTGTGTGTGTGTGTGTGTGTGTGTGTGTGTGTGTGTGTGTGTGTGTGTGTGTTTTATTCTTAGAATTAGCAAATATGAAGTCTTCGGATAGGGGGGAAATTCAGTGACCTAGGTAATATTATTTACTTCGAATTAATGACACGATTTCCAGAGTCTCTACAAGGCCTTCTTTCATCTTCTAAGCTCCTTAATTTTTATTTACCTTTTCTCTTTTTCTTTTCCTCTTCCTTAAAACCCAGTAGTAGCTGAAGGTATTCTTTGTTCGACTGGTTTTTGAGAGAGAGAGAGAGAGAGAAATGGATTTATACCAGTTAGCCTCTCTTCCTGATTATGTAATGTGGGAGAAGGAGAATGGAGAATTGAAAATTGAATGTTTAGACAGCAAATGCTGGGGGACTGGGTTCATTCTCCAAATGTCCTCCTCTTCTGCAACCTAATGCTGAGAGTGTCTCCAACAGTCCTTGGATCTTGTTTTCCCAGCCCTCTAAACAGACAATAGCTACCACATTTTTAGTAAACCTAGTACTCTGTCAGCAATGTAAGCTAGTCATTTTTAATACCTAATATCGAAACATTCCAGACACAAAAGCCAACAAAAAGTGCCGAGAGAATCAACTCAAGAATGTCTGGTCCAAGGCTCATGCTGTTTTGCTTTCCACGTCCCATTATGCCAAAAGCAAAAACCTTGAGTGTGAGAAGTAAAAACCATTCAAAATTTTGTGGATCTATTTCCCCTAACCTACTACTCATCTGGGAAGTGTGAGGCACATCCAATGCAAGGTTTAAAATTTAGCCTTTCCCCTAAACATCTTCCCACTCTGTTACTAACAAAACAGACCAGCTTCAGGAAACTCCTAAGCAAACTATTATGAAAAGAAGAATCAATTTTGCTATCAAAGCTCAAACACTTAGATTTTTACATTGCTGCTAGATTTTTTAAAAATTGATTCTGAATGGAATCTAGTCCAAAACAACAATAGATGAACAAGGAAAGCTATAAAAGAAGGCCTCCCTTCCCTCATCTTCCTTTGGAATGGTACATCTGGGGCCATTAGGAAAGATGAAAAAAAGGAACAGAGATAACAAAACTGGTAAATGATAATTATCAAATAAAAGTTTAACTTCAAAATTTCAGCCTGGATAAAAAATGATGTATTACGTCACTCATATTTGTAAAAAGGATGCTTATTAATTCTTTTTATATGCAAAGTGTTTTGTGATTTAATAATCTGAACAAAACTAACAGAGGGCCAAATATGAAAGTAAGAAAGTCACACACTGAACTGTAATCTTAAGGAAAACCACCTATTTTATTAAAATTTTTGGTCATCATGGTATTGCTCAGTTTGGCTAAGCTTCCACATTTTATATACCTCACAGCTGTGTTCATTTTCAAGTGGTCTTCAGCTCTCTATCATTCATTCATGAATTCATTCATGTGACAAATATTTATTGCCTATCTAGCTCTATATTGCTTTCTGTCATTCTCTTCATAATCACACAGACTTCATAATGGGATTTATGTTTCCTACCCATCCCTACTCTTTCCCTTTATACTTCCCTTAACTTTTCCACCATTATGAATGCCATTGTCTCCCTAGCCTCACAGTTCCTTCCAGCCTTTAGAACACACAGTGGACAAATTTAATAAACTGGAATCAAAGCTGACGGTATTAGTAGGGGAAAGTAGTGGCTGCATTTGCATTAATATTTCTAGAAGAAAATGTCACATTTTCCCAAATTAAACTGAAAATGTAGTTTAACATTTCAAAACTCTAACATTCAAAGTTGTTTTCACTGTTGATGAAACTATAATTACTCTTACGGACAATTTGAATCATTTTGTGTTTTATTACAGAAGTCCACGATTCTGTCTAAATATAGTTAAATTAATGGAATATAAATCAGCTTGTCACATATCCAAGAGCTTTCGTAAAGGCTATTTGGCCTTAATTTGTAAAATCTAGTAAAGCCACCACATGATAAAATTAATCATCCTCTGTCATATCATTTCATCTAGAATTCAGGTAAGAAATGAATAATTTTATGTCCTCATTAACCACTTTGCTTGCAAAACACTAAAATTCTTAGATAAGCATTAAATTATTAGACCACAGAGGCAACCCAAGATGTTCATCAAGTTAACACCTTCTGCTTGGGGGGAAAAAAATCATTAATAAATCAGCATCAAAAAGTTACTATATGGTAAGGGAGCTGTTTTATGAATTATAAGTTTATAGATAAGAATGCCCCCAAGACAATAGTCAATTTATAAATTTAGTTTAAGAAAAGAGGGGGTTATTATTTCCTTCTTAACTTTGCCCTCAAATTCATTTCCCTGCCAGAAAGCATCTTCAAAAGTTGTGTGAAGTAGTCTTTTCCAGCAAGATTATTTACAATTTTCAATGTCATTCATAATCTCATAATTCCTACCTCACTAAATTATTGTAACATATTCATTCTCTCTCTCTCTCTCTCTCTCTCTCTTCTCTCTCTCTCTCTCTCTCTCTCTCTATTTATTTCATCTTACTCTTTTCAACAACCCTATTAAACAGTTAAGAAAATGACATAGACATCATTCACAGATGAGAAAATCGAGACTTGGAGAAGCTGAGTGACTTTCAGAGCAGTTTAGTGTAGGAGAAATATTTAAGGATTTGAAGTCATGAGTCCGGGATTCTATTCCTTACTCCTCCTATAATTAGCTGTGTGGTCCTGAATTTGTCATTTTATCATTCTTCAGCTCACTTTCCTTAGCAATAAGATGATGGGCTAGTGTGAATTAACTCTAAGGTGTGTTTCAGCTCTAAATTGTAAGCCTTGCCAAGACAGAATCAGAATTAGAATAGAAGTCTTCAATTACCCATCTGGTCCTCTCTCCACTGCTTAAATCAATAAATTTGAAAATAAAAGATCTTTCATGGAATACCTTGGAATACCTTTGTTTATCATGTCACATCAGCACAGTCCTACAGGCCATGAAGGAAAAAAAGCAGAATAGATGAAACCTTACTTGACACCGATACATTACGACCACTATATTATTTTGTGGGCCAGCACTTATTTTCCTAATTTAAAAAAAAATTGTCAATTCAATTAAAACAGGTCTCAAATAATTAAATAAAAACAGTTAGTATGACATCATTAAGAACTGCTCTGAGAACCTGGCTCAGGCATTTGACCAGCTACCTGATTTAGGCAAGTAAGTGAATTGAATTTATCTGAATTTCTAAAATTTTATAGCTCTAAATTGTTTTAATTAATTTAACCAATGACAGAAATGCCTATCTTACACTTCAAAGAAACACACATACACAGAGGAGTAGAGGATGGTGATTAGAAATAGCCTGTACCTAGTCTTAACCAGAAGGCTGAGAAGTAATGGACAAATATGAGACTACTTTAAGTGGCCCCTCACTGTGAGCTCAATCCAAAGAGATGCTTAGGAAATCTAAGTATGAACAATGAGAGAGAGTGCCAGTAGCTATGAGACCTAATGGACCAATGAAAAAATTGTCTTACCTGCCTTCTGAGGCCTCCTTCAACTGTTTTGGCAGGGGGAAAAAAAGCTTGGCAAGAATTAAGGCAATGAAAAGCATTCTACCAATAAAAAATATCGTGTGTGACTAGACCCTTGGTTTCTAAACTATGCTAAAAATGTGGGCCTCCAGGACAAGCTGTCATAGGCTCCATGATTCTTAACTACACAGCATGACAAACGTTTTCTCCATTGGGGTACCAATGCTGATCCAGCATATACCAGTCACAGATCGCATCTGTGGGCTGTTTCTCACCCTCATTTAAGAAGAAGCTTTGAAACTGCCTGAGAAAGTTAAACTACATAGACCAGGAAAGCAGAGATGGTTTTCATTTGCATCAGTTGTCAACTGTTGTAAGCTGGTTGCACAGCAAAGAGGATTTCTTTATCCCACCAGAAATTAACTGAAAAGGCCAAGAAGTAATGCCTCTTCCATAACAAAAGAGTTTGAAAATACCTCTTAAAAGCCATTTTAAAATGTAAAAACCCCATAGCTCCCATAAAGTGTTTTTTAAAGTCCACTTGTTGTACATAAATCTTTAAGTGAGTTTTGTGGAAATAAGAGATTCCCTGTCATAGATGTGAGGTACAGTGTTTGGAAGTATACCTAAGATAATGTGCCATCACTTTAAGAGTTTAATATAGTTTGAGAGTTAGAGAGTTTAGACAGTGCGGGAGAGAGTGGTATGAATAGAGAATTAGACATCACTGGCAAAAAATAATAATAAATTCAGAATACAAATCAAAAGAAAAACTTGCTTTCACAAAACTGGACCTTACTAAGTGAGTAGATATAAAAGGGCAACCATGGCTTAAATTATAAATCTCATAAAGCTATAAATGCCGTTTGTGTCTCACTTGATATATAGCCTTATGGATTTGCCCGTACAAAGTATGGAAAAATCAACAACTTTTGTTTTTGTTTGTTTTTCTGTTCAAAATAAAATAGACCAGAAAAAAAGTTATGTTTTCAAGCCTGTCAAATTTCTCTTCCATCATGATTCACTGATCCCTGGTATGCCATGTCTGGCCTGGAAGAGAAGCAGATGTCATTCCAATAAGACCTCTGTTTCCTTGAACCTGCATCTCCATTCATCATTTTTGTCACATGCTGAGCACACACAGCCAGTTGGACCAGACTCAAGGTCCACAGCCTCTGTGAATTCTAAAGAGATGGGAAGATTATTTCATGAAATTGCTCAAACTACAGCAAACTTGGCATCAAGAAATAATGATGAACAATCACAACCATTATTCATTATTTGTTATTCCCAAGCCAGAGATCAATGAGTTAATCAGCTACCACCAGGATGAACAGAACCCTTTATCTCCTTTACAAACACTGAACTTCTAGGTAAGATCGAAATCACTGTATGAGACTTCCACCCTTACTTAGACAGGAAGTGGTAAAACTGTGAAATCTTGTGGCTCTGAATTTCTCTTGCTGGCAAGATAGAGGTCAGTAGCATTCTTACTCCAACATGTGTAACCCAGGTAAGACATTTAACTATCCTGTGCCTCAGCTTCACCACTTATACCATAACTTACCAACACCTAGCTTCCTTTCCTTCCCATCTAGAAAAGTGCCTGATGACCTCACGAGAATGGTGTGTACCATTCTAAGAATTGTCCTATTCTGTAGGGCTCAGCAAATAAATGATTAGCAAAGAAATAGCCCATAGGACACATGAGAGAAAAACCCTGCATCTCATATTTGGTTTGAACAAATAAAAAGCACACCAATATACATAGCAACAAACCACTTAATATTTTATAGGTTAGTGACTTCCAACCAGCATCTGATATTGAGCATTGGCCCAAACACTTTTAGAAGAAGTTACAAAAAGTGGATGCTGATAAGCATCAGGCAATTTCCTCCCAACTTGTGCTCACAAACAGCTTGTGAATGCTAAAATTCCAGGATGGAACACTGCTTAAATTCTGATCCTTTCTGGGAAGTGCCATTCTCTCTGGACAGTAAATGGCAACTCAGGCTATGCAGATGGTATACAGAAAAAGGGAAGTCTGTTCTCATTATAAGCTGAAATGCCCTGGCTCAGAAATAAAGCTTTACTTTTCACCCTTCTGCTAAAGCTGTAACAGCCCTGATTTCCATTAACGGATCCACTCATTTCCTATTTCAATAGCACCACAAAGAAAAATAGGACCAGAAATTACTCACCAAATGCAATATACAGTACTACAATTTTTTTCATGTGTGGAATATTTTACCAGCTGATTAAAGTCTCAGGACTGGTTTTTTAAAGTGGACACGAATTGATCTTTAAGCCAATTCATTTTTTCAGCCTTGTACTATAGTTCTGCAAACACAACTTCAGTCTTCTTTTGTTAAACTTACATGTAGGATAACTAACAACATAGTTCATGGAATAATTCATTGATTCACTTGGAGCCCTATAGAAAGTAATGGCATGACATACCATTGTAAGGTTACCTCTGATCATTTGAGACACAAACACCAAGCCCTTGTGACCCACGATTCACTCCATGGTGCATGGCAACTCAAATGATTAAATCAGTAACATAAATTAGACTTCAGGACTCTATTTTTTTAATGTCCTGTCTTTTGCATTTACCAAAGAAAAAAAGATTTCTATGCAATTTCTTCATATCTCTATTGCTTGTGTCTGAAACACAACTTAACATGAGCACATAAATATAGTGCAGTGGCTCCTAGGAAAGATGTATGTCTAGCTGTGATAACCCCTAAGAATATGAATTCTGGTTTCAATATTGAGACTTCAGTGAACACCGATTACTAGAAAATTTGACTTTGACTCATTCTCTACCTCTACCATGAGCCAGCAATATTTCTCTAGAACCATGTATTCCTTTTCTAGTAATCGGTGTTCACTGAAGTCTCAATATTGAAACCAGAATTCATATTCTCATTGTGTAATATAACAGTTTTTAAAATTATGAATTTCTCTATTCTTAGGTAAATGCATTCATTCTTAATTTTGATTTAATTTTTATTTAAATAGAGTGAGAAGAGATGAAATCAGGGTCAGAAAGAGGAACTCGCAGTCAAAACACATCATCAGAGGATCTTCTCCATCCTTCTCCACAAATGGCACTAAATCTACCACTTCCCCAGCCGTCACAAGCCAAATACAGAAAAGAACTAAGGACTTGTTGCAAGGTAAGCATGGTGCACAACACAGAGCAGAAATTCTTTGTCCCAGACTTCATGGTGGTTAAAATCAATCACCCCCTCTAAATTCGAAACACTTAAGACATAGAAAATTATCTATTATTTGAGCCACATCTCATTGTCCACTGGCAATCTGCCAGGCCCAAAGGCAGTCCTCTTTTTCTTTCAAAATTATGTAAAACGCAGATGTTAGAAAAGTCATTCACTTTTGGGACTTACAAGTACCAGTATCATGGCAGTTTTCAAAACAATTCTACACAATTCAGAAATTCCTCAGCTAAGGAAGTTTAATAAATAAAGCATCGACTTTTCCCAAAGCAAATTGTTCTTTACAGCTCTTGATTAAGAACATATTTGTCCATTTACTATATTTAGAAAGACGATCTCACTGCAAAATGCCCTTTTTGGGATGTACAGCCATCTCTAAAACTCATGAAATATTTCCATAAAGTTTTTGGTGGTTGCACATGGTTTTAGTTTTGGGTTTTGGGGTTGTTTCCCCTTTTGGTCTCTTTCTTGCTGACTCAAATATTTAGAATCATTTTCAGATGCTGAGTGAATAAAAAGGCAGGTGCTCAGGTCAACTGTTCAGCTCATTGAAAAGAAAAAATATTTTTATGATGATAATGTCTAAACACAGAATAGATGCAAATACTGAATATTATTCTCTCCTTCTCCTCCCCCTCCCTTCCTCTTTCTCTCTCCTCCTAATTCTATAGAAAGAAAAAAAGTATCTTTGAAAAGAAACCTGATGATTTCTATCTTTTAGTCCATTTTAGTTTCCAGGCTAGAGCAAAATTCCTGGCATGGTATATTAACTCTTTTCTTGCTCCAGGACAGTGGTCTTGGCAATGATTTTTTTTCTTTTGGACATGACACAAAAAGCATGAGAAATAAAAACAAAAATCAACAAGTGGGACTACATTGAATTCAAAAAAACTTCTGCCCAGTGTAGGAAACTACCAACAAAATGAAAATGCAACCTATGTAGTGGAAGAAAATATTTGTAAACCATATGTCTGATAAGGAAGAGATATTTACAATATATAAGAAACTCATACAACTCAATAGCAAAACCAAAATTCCACAATCTGATTAAAAAATGAACAGAGGACTTGAATAGACATTTCCCCAAAGAAGACATAGAGATACCCATCTGTACATGTACAGATACATGAAAAGGTGCTCAACATCACAAATCATCAGGAAAATGCAAATCAAAATCTTAGTGAGATGTCACCTCGCACCTGTTAAAATAGTGTGAGAAGGAAAGAGAGAAAGGCTGGTGAGGATGTGGAGAAAAGGGAACCCTGGTGCACTGTTGGTGGGAATGTACATTGGTAGAGCTGCTTTAAAAAACAGTATAAAAGTTCCTCGAAAACTGAAAAACAAAACTACCACATGATCCAGCAATCCCACTTTTAGGTATATATTCAAAGGACATGAAAACACTAACTTGAAAAGACATATGCACCTTCATGTTTATTGCATTATTTACAATAATCAGTATATGGAAACAACCTGAGTATCCATCAATGGATGAATGGATAAAGAAAATGTGACATATATACATCGGAAATATTATTTAGCCATAAAAAAAGAAAATCTTACCATTTTCAACAACATGGGTGGACTTCGAGGGCATTATGCTAAGTGAAATAAGTCAGACAAAGACAAATACTACATGATCTTACTGATCAGTGAGATCTAAAAACATCAAACCCAAAAAACAGTATAGTATGGTGGTTGCCAGGGGCTGAGGGATGGAGGAAAGGAGAGATGTTGGTCCGAGGCTACAAACTTTCAGTTATAAGATGAATAAGTCTTGGGGATCTAATGCACAGCATGGCAACTATAGTTAACAGTACTGTGTTGTATACTTGCAAGCTGCTATGAGAGTAGAGCTTTAATGTTCTCACCACAATAACAACAACAAGGAAGTGGTAATTATGTGAGGTGAGAGATGTGTTAACTAACCTTCTTGTGGTACATATTTCCCAATATATACATGTATTAAATTATCATATTATATACTTTAAACTTACACAAAGTTATATATCAATTTTATTTCAGTAAAGCTGGGAGCAGGGAAGCTATGAGAGGGGATCGGCTCCAATAAATATTAAATAAAGCTAGGCTGCTTTTGTAATTAAAACAAAGTGGTACTTGTGTATACAGAGGCAAACAGAACAATGGAATAGAAACAGATGCACGGATATATAATATATGAGAAAAGCATCCTCTCAAATCACTGAAGCAAATGTGGGATTTTAAATAAACAATGCTAGCATGTCTGTTTAGCCTTTTGAAAAAATAAAATTAGACTAATACTTTACAGCATACACAAGATGTAAATTCTAAATAGATTGGGGTTCTAAATGTGAAAAAAGAAACCACATATGTGCAAAAAAAATTAGATGAATTCCTGTATTAACTGTGTGGGTATAGGCTGAAATTTTCTAACTATGACTCAATATCAACAGACATTAAAAAGGTTAAGAAAATATGACCACATTAAAAATTTTTTTAATTAAAAAGGATATTTTGTCACATGCTACAACATGAATGAATCTTGAGGACATTATACTGCGAGACATAAGACGGTTACAAAAGGACACATACTATATGACTCCACTGATATGAGGTACCTAGAATAGTCAAATTCACAGAGGCACAAAGTAGCCATGGGCTTGAGGAAAGGAGAAATGGGGAGTGGCTGTTTCATGAGCATAGAGTTTCAGTTTTGCAGGATGAAAAGAGTTCTGGAAATTGGTTGCACAACAATGAATGTACTTTACACTACTGAACTGCACACTTAAGAATGGTTAGGATGGCAAGTTTAAAGTTAAAATTAATTAAAATTCATTTTAAATAATTTATTAAATTAAAATAAAAATAAATAATTAAAAATGCAATTAAAAATAAAAATAAATAATTTTGAAAACACTCTATCCTTTCCAGAAACCTGCACAAATTAGATTCCTAGAGAACAATTCCTCGTGAGATTTCCCCAAAAAGCAAAGTAGGATGCCCACTCATCTCCTGAGCTGTCAGAAGAGCGATCTGCATTGATGCTTCCTACCAGGAAGGACCAGTTAGTATTTACCAGAGCATTTGCAACACAGGTAATTTGCAATGTGGTTCTGGTATTGATCCTACAGCCACCTTAACCTACCCCCCCCCTACTCTTTTCAATGCTTCATCAGGCACCAACTTCCATAATCCCAAGAAATGTAGAGAAACTAAGACACATCTACAGGATGCTTACTGTGAAAAACCGGTCACGTATTTGAACAGAGGTATGAAAAATGCTTCCTTCTCCCCCTTGCCACCTCACACGAAATGGCTTTGCCAACTGCTTGAATTCTCCATTACGAATAACCCTAGTTGAAGTGTGAAAGAAAAACCTATTAAGTCAACATCAAGTATTCATTTTTCTAGCCTCAAGGTCTTACAGAACCCTAAAAAAGGAGATGTAAAACATGGTGGAGTTAAGGGTGTCAGTAAAGCTCCAGACCGTTAAGAACCGAGATATCAAAGGAGAAAACAATCCCTTGAGGGGATCTAATAAAATCAACGAAAAACAGGAATAGGAAAAATATTCAGTAAGTCCACAGGAACAGCTGTTTGAAGTTTCATTCGTGACAGTAACACATTTAGAGAACAAATATATCAAAAAGACTGAATGGGTTTGTCAGCATAGAAAACAGGGACTCCAAGAAGAGAAAAAGGTGATGCTTGCTCACCTTAAGGATAGGAAGACACAAGACAGAAAAAGGGAATCTTCAACTCCACTTTGGGTTCTTCCATAGCCTTTTATGAAATAACCTCAAAACTTTCCACGAACATACATACATATATACACATACATGTATGTGTATATGTATGTATCTTTAATAACTAACTGGACTTTTCAGAACTACCATATTGAAAGGAATATGTTCTGAATAGTGTTTCAGATATTCTTCTCATATGAAAAGGGTATTATCAAAATGATATTCTGATTAGAGTGAGTTTATTTTTCAGTGTTAACTCCAGAAGCACTGGCAGAGCTTCTGGACCAAAGTGATTTCATCAAGCTAATGCCACCCTGAAAGACCTGTGGGTGGCCAATCAGTCAGTCTTCTCTGATGAGCTTTTCCCATAACTGTGTGAACCACAATATTTAATAAAAAATGTTACCAGCTTTTTTTAAATAATAGAGTTTGGATCCTGGTTATCCAATTTCATGAGGGCTCTGAATGCCTTATGAAAAAGGGAGAATAAATAGAGATGGGAATGCTCTTCTTGCCTATTCAATAATCTTTCATAATCATAAGCCTTTCATAAAGGCCTCAAATAAGCCTTTCTTGTCAGCCATTTGAACATGCAGGATGACCATATAATTTATCACCCACATCAAGATACTCTTGAAAAATAAGAGAAGATATTTTTGATAGACAGGACTGTCCCAAGTAAACAGGGATGTATTATCAGCTTGGTCTTATGGCCTTGATCATTGAATATTCATTACATATCTACTCAGAGGACTAGTATTCTTTACAATTAAAAAAAAAAAACTAAAAGCTTTGAACAAGATTGATCATTCAACAAACCAAAAATCTCCCCAAAACAGAAAAACTTGGTATAACATTCATCTGCTCATATTCCCCAAAATAATTTGTTCAGCTCAAGGTTAGTAAGAAAAAGAAACTCCTCTGTTGCCGATAAAGCCATCTGCGCTTTGGAAACGGCTGACAGGTGCCTCCAGAAGAAGCAATCAAAAGTCATTAACGATCAAAATCATGACAATTAAATATAAGGATCTATCAGGGTCTTATTATCCAAATTTCAATGAAAAGAATTCAAACGCCCTCTCTCTCTCAAAGAGAAGAGCAATTACTTTATTTTTCTAAGTCCATTGATTGCACTGTGTTATCAGGGTCCCCAAACTCTGTTTTCTGACTAATCTACAAGGAAAATAATAAGCAAAAGGAACATGGATGATAATTGGAATAAGCTTGAGCCCTCAACATTTTTCAAAAGCGCACTCCTTACTCATTGCATATTTTCAGCTGAACCAGTTTTATAACTAAGGAAGTATTTTCTGGGAAGATTTGGCATTTTTAAAAGTTCAAAGTTGAAAGCACATATTCTATAAATAAATCTACAATGAAGTGCTAAATGGTTTATTTCTGATTTCTTATTTCACAAACCAGGAACTAGGCATAAAAATATTGAGTAATAAAATGCTTAAAAAGTAGATTACTAGAAACTAATAGAAAACATTATTATCTATTGAGCCAATGATGGGTCAAATGGCATTTTGAATTCTTGCACAGAATATGAATGTGACCTTCGTGTATACCATTTACAGAAAGCAATTTTATTTACATTTTTAAATCCACATAAAGGTGAAAGATGATACTGCTGCAAAATGGAACATTTAATTTTTTGCCCCAAGGCAAAACTAAGCTCTCCCAAGGTCAAATGTAGTACATGAATGTAATGGAACCAGATTCTCCCCCTCCTCTCAGGCTCGAGGGCTTCCACGTTGGGCGGGAGTGTCTTGGATCTACTTTTATTTTTTCAGAAATAGAAAAATTCCTAAATCCAACATAGACTGAGTAATTCCATAAACTATTTTGTGAGCAGTTTCCATTTTATTTTTTTAAATCCTATATCCAGACTCCAGTGGAAAGGCCTACGCTAAGCTAGTTGAACGTTTGGGACTATTTTGACTATAAGCTAAACATATTTTTTTAATGTTTCCTAGTTTGTATCATTGTGCAAAGATTTCACTTTTTAAAAAGTGTGGATTTGCATCTCTCTGTTGTACCTGGCAAGCTGTCAGAAACACTGCGCTCATGAGAATAAATACCATGAAAGAAACTAGAGTTTATGCCTCTTACACATAGTTATCCCCTTATAAATAAACTCCCCTTTCCTCTCCCCACCTCCTGCCCAGACATGGCAAGTAATTCAAAAACAGGTGTGTGATTTGTTAGGAAAGATACAGATGTTATGGATCATTTTAAACTCCATCACAGATGACTGCGAGGGCTGTGCTTTATGCCTCAGTCTCACTTATTACCTTACCCTGAGGCTCAGGGATCATTTTTCACATTGGTCAAGTCAATAGAAGCAGACTTACTAAAGAGATTGTGTCCCACACGCCACCAGCACAGGCTAAAGCCACAACCATCAGTATCAAACCTACATTTGTCGCCTTTGTATCCCCTATTTATGAGAAGGCCCCCCAGAATAAGAACTACATCTAATAAAATTACTAAATTACAGTAGCAAGAACAGCACACTCTGGTACCCAAATAATATCTACCCAGAAGAGTGAGAAAGAATATCCATTAAAATGAAAAGCAAAATAGTTATTTCTTTCAATAAATTTTTTAAATGAGACTCATTCTCCTCTCCTTTCAATATGTGCCCACATGCACCCCTTCTCTGTCTCCCTCTCCTCCTCCCCTGCCCACATACACATACCTCAGGCAGTAATTAGCAACACTGGCTGAAGAACTAGACTACCTGGGATAGAATCTTGCCACCTTGCACCACTCTCATGCTCATGCTTTGATTTCCTCACCAATAAAATGGGATATTATTGATATGACTATATGAATTGATATGGGCATATCAATGTATTAATATCAGTGATATTAACAATGCCTTATTGATATTAAGAGTACCCATCCTCTCATAGGCTTATTAAGAGAACGTAAAGGGAAAAAAAATCATACTAATGTCCTGACACGGTACTTGGCTTAGGGAGTAAACAGGAAAGAGAACATTTATCCTTTGTAATCATTTCCACACTTTCCCCATTCTCATGTCAAATCCAAATAAAATAGTGTTTCCGTATAGGAAATTTTCTTGGGTACCCAGGGTAATGCCTTGGAAGAAGGCATATGGTGGCATACAGGAGATATTTTGAGCAGCATATGAGAGGGGTCTTGTGGCTCTCATCCTATCAAACTATTTCATCTAGTACTTCTGGGGTGCTAAGATGCTGCCACATCCAGGCATTCAGCTAGAATAAACTTTAACAGAGAAAAGTGGCTTGTATCCTCTGGCCAAATGTCCTTTGACTTTAAAAAACAGTAGATTATATATGTATTAAATATATATATAATGTTTTGATTACTTTTGTGCAAATTTTAAGAGAATTTCAAGTGTTAAAAGTAATCAAAAGCAAATAGTCCTCACAAATAAATCAGTATTTTAAATCATATCTTAATAATGTCCTTAGTGTTTGCCTCTTGAAATTAAAACATCACAAGAATTCTGATCTCAACTAGGCAATCTATCATTTGGTCTATTGATGACTTGTCTTTTCATTTCTATAAACACTTAACTAGTTGCTGTAGAAATGACCATTTTCTTCTGGCATTAGTCACAGTGATTACTATTCACATTAAATACATTAAATACATATGGCTTTCTGGGCAGCATTGGGAAACAATCAATCAGTTGCAAGAAGGAAACAAAAGACAGGATACTCCACGGTAGATATATCCCTTGCATTTCATCCTTATAAGCGCTGTGTGGGGAGTATGAGAACCTGGTCTAGAAACCTTTCTCTCTAAAGATTTTTTTTCTTTACTAGCTCACTACTGCTAAGTGCCAGGCACCTTTCTAAGCTCTTTATAACACAGTAGCTCAGCTAATCCTCAATAACAAATCCACAGGGTAAGAAGTATTGTTAGCCCCGTTGTAACAGGTAGGGCAATTGGGGTCTAAGAGGTTGAAAGTTTGCAAAAGGTCACAGAATTTAAAAAACGGTTTGCCATTCCCTTCCCTTCCTTTCTCCTATAAGTCTTTTTCATTGCTGAGAGAGAGAGAGAGAGAGAGAGAGAAGAGAGAGAGAGAGAGAAATCGGTAGATCCTGGAGTGACTGAAAAGGGGCCTGTTTTTTTCCCTCCTGTGGCCAGGTCCTCATTCGAGGCAAGAAGTCACCCACTTTCTCATTTGCCATGAATTCAGTGTTGACACTTGCACAGGTGACATGACCTTACTTACCACCTGGAAGTAGTGGTTTTTGGTAGGATATCAGCCATTTTCAGCATGTGGATTTGTATTTAAAGCTTTTCAACCTTATCATTTGTTGGGGCAGGAAGAGGGGGAAGTGGAAATCTGTCAGCCTGAGAGATGCACAAATGCTTCTGGCCACACATTAATTATAGCTGTTCTAATTGTGAAGGATTTCAGTCAAGAATGCAAGGCAGGATTAAACATCTTGGGCAAATCACTCACTTTTCATGCTTCCACTCTCCAGAAAATTTCAGCCTGAGAACAGAGCTGCAGATCCAAAACTGATAGCTCAGCTCATATGCTCTAATGCGGATCTGCATTAATTTGATAATGGCTAAGACTGTGGCTGCCTCTTGACACAATGTTCATAGCTCTGCCTTGTTAAACCAAAAGAAATAAGGTTGAAAATTTAATAATAAACTCATTCAATTATATATTTCTTGTGAAAAAAGCAAAAACTCTGCATGTTCTGCAAAATCTCTACATATCAATAGCAATTAAATTTCACATCAAGACCAGAGAAATACTACACTGCCTATGCATGAATAACTTTCATTCATATGTAGTGGTTTGCATCTTTCTCTTGCATTTAATTTTGTAAAACAATGAATTACAGTACCCTGGTGCAGAAGCCATTCACAAATAACTGGAAAAGATATGTAAGTAAAGATATTTTATATTTTCAATTCAGAGATCATGGAGTCAGCCAGCTGCTCCAACAACTAATCACAATTCATCATTCTCCAAATAGGTTTTAGAATCAAACCTGGGATTAATTATGGCATTTTCCTTGAAAACTTCTCAAACGAAGTATAATGAATCTCATGTAATCCAGCCCATATTTTCAATAGTTTTCTATCAAGTATTGAGCAGCATCAGCAATTTATATAGCCAGGTAAGTTAGGGCATTCTTTCTTATTTAGAGAAAATGTTAACACAGAGTCCAGTGGCTATTTTTACAAGGAGAAATTAAAAAAAAAAAAAAAGAGAGAGTATATCTATACCAGGTAAACTTCAAATAAAATAGGGGTAAAAGGGAAGAAGGTTTTGAAAAAGTCATTATGCTTTTGGGCCATGTATAATTCTCAGTCTAATAAGGCAAGATTTAAAAAAAAAGTGATTCATTCCCCAAATAAAAATGACAGTAAGGGAAAAGAAACTCATGGTAGAGCTTATGACATCTTAGAGATCCATGAGCTAAATAACAAAAAAAAGAGAAATTTAGCCTTTAATATGTGTTTGAAGGAAGAATTAGAAACTCCAATTTTTTCAAATTTTGCCCACATTTATGGAAAACAAGAAATTTATTTTAATAATTTCACTACATTCAGAAAGGCTAGTTTTTATGAATTTTAATGCTAAATTAAAATCTTCACTTTTTCTATTTTAAAAATGCATATAAAATATTCAGAGTATACAATGCCAGTAAATCTATTGTTGATCACTTTAAATAATAAGAATAAAACAATGTTGGAGGATTTCTTTTTTAATTCTTTTTATTTGTGACTTCATAGTAACCCATGGATCTCTTGGTAATCTGGTAAGTCAATAAATGCATCTTTCCCAAAATGTTGACTATGTACTTAGATGTTTCCTTGGAATTTACAATCAGATTTAAAACTGGTCGAGTACATAAAAGAGGGACAGCCTTATGATTAGCACATCAGTGCACAAAGATGGATAATAAATTTCTATCACATTGTCAAACTCACGCAAAACAATCAAATATTTCACTGAACCATTTATAACTATTGATTGCACACAAAACCTGATTTAATTCTTCTATTTTAAGTAGATGCAATATTTTACAAGGGCTTCACAAGTAAGAGATTGTGAATGTAAAGCAGTCCATTAATTTTATGTAAGCTGTTTTATATACCTATGGGCCTCTAATAACATTCAGCTACAAGGTTATAAGAAGAAAAATCATTTTTTAAAGTTCAGTTCAAAAGGCTGTATATGTATATACACACACATATGTATATACATAACTCAAATTCTAGCTATCATGCCAGTAGTTACTCTTTACCAAAATTGTTTTCATTCTATCAATGAAAATACTGACATATACAAGACAACAGTACAATGTCAGGTACCAGATTCCTATCAAGGAAATGGTACTGTCAACCCCAAACTGAAATTTCAAAGCCAACAATTTATAAAAACAAAAGATTTCCTCTAATTTTCCAAGGAATCCTTCAAAGAGTAGATATACAGATGTCTGCTCTGTGTGTGTGTGTGTGCGTGTGTGTGTGTGTGTGTGTGTGTGTGGTGTGTGTGTGTGTGTGTTAACCTATAAATGGAAAAAGGCTCTTCTAAGCCAGGAAATGTCCTCCAAGTCTTTCTTTTCATAACTTTTTTGTCAATAACCTATCTTAAGGAAGGAAATCGGTGTCTTTTTTCTTTTAGTCTGTGAATTTTTAATTTTATTGAAATTTCTTCCAATTTGCAGCATGATATCTTTGTGTTTGCTCTGGAAGGCCCTGTTATACTCCATGTAAATGTATGTATTGTGATGGGTTAGGGCAAAGAGAGGCAGAATTCCAACTAGCTCTTTCTGTTCAGCTTCCTGTATCATACTCCAACTTTGCCATGCTAAGCCTAGTGTGTATTTCCAGTGAGTATCGAGACTAGTCTTTTCTTTCACTAAGTACAAGCTAATAAATGTCTTTTTTCACATTATTAGAATTTCTCCTTTAAAAAAATATAACTGTGGAGTATGGTCTCATGGACATAGTGTTTTAGACTTGAAAAAAGTAAATTAAAAGGACATTCCTGTTAATATCAAAACAGCTTATTACTTCAATATTAAGCACTTTCTTAATTTTCCTTCCTCAGCATGTTACATAAATATAAATGAAAAGGTTCTCCACTAGATATATGTTACATATATTTCACAAAGTTTAATTACAAAGCCACTAAAAATGAAGACTGTGGGAGGAAATGGTACCAGCAGGTCATATTGTGTTGGCTGGCTGTCTCTCACGGCAAGGAAACAAAGACATTAAGGTAATCACAGTATATGATGAAAGGCTGGCTCTGAGAAAAAGAAAACCCAAAAGGATTTAGTGCCTAGAATCCACGATTTTAAATTTGTTCATTAATATTATTACCATTGTGATAATTTTACTTAAATTAAGGAGGAGGAGTCAGTTTTTAAGTGCCACACCCTATCTTCTCTGCAGTGATTGATCTATTTTAATAAGGGAGGAAGCTGCCAAATGAAGGCCAAGTACCCCGGCAGCGCGCGCGCGCGCGCACACACACACACACACACACACACACACACACTCGAACCCACACCTCAGCCATAAGAACTATGGCGTTACATGAACAGACATCCACACAAGAAAACAAGTTTCATCCCAGCTCCGGCCCTCCGGGGGCATCAGACAACTTCCAAGAGTGAGAAAGACTGTGCCAGGGAGGGCGGACTGCGGAAAGGAAGAGAAAAAGGAAAACGCTATGTAATTCAGTAGGCAGACCCTGAACAGCTCAGTGACTTCAGTGGGTGGAGGCGGGGCGCATTCTCATTCCTGTAAAACTGCAGCAGGCTGGCGCTCAAGGAAAAGGCCCGGCATCTCGCCTGGCGAAGAAAGGAGGCAGGTCTCACCCAGGCCTTCGAGAATACCCTGAAGGCTTTGCACCTAAACCTCTTTTCCTTCCTATTTCATTCCCAGCCTCTCTTCACCTCCAGATTCCTTCTCTTCTCGCGAGCTTGCCTTTCAGTGCTGTCTTCTCACACGGGTTGCTGGAGCACTACCTGCGAGACCTCTGTTTCTTTAATACTGCGGATATTTGCAGAATCGGGTGTCTTGAAAGAATTGACTCTTAAACTAAGGCAGGAGAAATGGACCTAACTTCCAGCCAATCTTCGCCTTTGACACAGAGAACCCCTAGCGCCAAAACTCGGTACTCTCCAGATTATTTCTGAACCAAACCAACTGTGTGGCTGCCGCCAAAGAGGAACTGCGCACACTTTAAGAGACCACAGCGTCCGCTCTAGAGTGCTCAGGGTGGCCCCGGGGGACTGAACAGCCGGAGCCAGGGGCTGGAGGTTCGGGCAAGGGGCGGAACTGGACAATGGTTATGTGTTTTGGGGGTCATTTAGGGATTTAGAGGGAGTTGTTTGGTTGTTTTGCTATGTAAATAAGGAGAAACTTCCCCCTACCCCATCTCAGTTCTAATGATGACAGATTCCACGCTGCATCAGGCCATACACCGGGGAGCCTAACCACAGAAAATAATGAGGCTGCATCCCAATTCATCTGCATTAAAAGCGAGCCAGGCACTTTCGATAGCAAATATATCGATTTTCTTGCCCGGGCCCTGGTTTGTCTTGCTCCCCGTGAATAATTACTGGTCCTTCAGAAATTCATAATAATTAGGACTACCCACCCCGCGGCTCTTTTAAAGGCTCCTAATCCCGGCGGGCGGTTTGGGGGCTCCAGCCACCCGTAGGTGGGAGATGGGGCAGGAATCACTTCTCCCTACTTAGTTTTACTCTTGCGAGAATTGATTCCCCTCTCTGTACCTCAGTTTCCTTATCTGCTAAATGAGGCTTTTACGTGGTTAAGGACACGACATGACATGATTCATGTTTCTGTCTGGGAGGAGGGATAGATTTAACGAACTGTACGAGGAAATAGGGAGAAAGTGAAGGAAAGAAGGCTTCACCTTCCCTCAGGGTTCACTCAGCGTTAGTCACGTGAGGCCGCGACCACTAAGGGGGCGGGGCGGGGGGGGGCGGGAAGTGCAAACCAGAGCTTCTGACCGCAGCAAACATTGGAGACCTAGCGATCGGAACTTAAGACTCCCAGATGATTGGTGGGGAGCTAGGTCGTTACAATCATGACTAGGCGGTAAGATTTCTGCAGAAAACGCCAATTCTACTTCAAGAGGAACCGAGCACTAGCGGGGGAAAGAGACTGGGCTGCGAACGCAGGCGGGGCGGAGCCTGTGGCGCTGTCCGTGGTTCTGAAGAAACGTTCTGTGGGCCTGGGTTTGCCCAGCCGCAGGCCACTGCCGGGTTCAATCTCCGCACCCACGGCCTCCTTCCGGAGAACTGCTGCCGTCCTCCGGACCACGGTATCTCAGTGGCATTGACGAAAAGTTCCCCAGAAGCAAGGCTTGAGTTCCAGATATATGAGGATTGCAGACTGCTCAAAGTCACCAGTTGAGACTGCTCAAAGTCACCTGAGGCTAAAAGCAAACAACACAGCACGCACTGTGGCGGCGGAGACTCAGGCTGGGAAACTTCCCTGGGCTCGACTCTCCGCAGCTTCGGTCAGAGGACTGAGTTTCCAAGTCGAAGATATGAAAACTACGTCGAAGAAGTTTCTCACTCCTAACTGTAGAAGACGACTTGAAATGGCCTTTTAAAACAGTGGGTAGGTGGAGGTCTGAGACATAGAGTGAGATGTATCAGAAGGACGCCCCACTCTCCTGTGGGGCGGGGGAGTCTAGCCTCCTTTTGAGCCCTTTGCCATTGCTGCCTGGGATCCTTCTCATCAGAATCCTTTATGGTGGCGGGCTTGATGGGTGAGGCCAGGCCTGAGTCAGGTTAGAGCCCCCACAAGCCAGTTTCTAAGGAAACACTCGTTCTTTCTAAGCAGCAATTTGTCTTATTGTGGGAGGAATAAACAATACAAGAAAAGTCTCCCGGTTCTCCATTCTCATGCAGATGAGGCAATGTGCTCTGGCTGAGGTCTGTGTATCCCTCTTCCCATCGTATTCTGGCTCCAACAAGTAAAATACCCTCATTAATTTAAAGGAAGAAGGGGCGGGAGAAGGCTTTTCTTTAGCCCCGGCGGTGCTACACTCTCTCTGCTCCTGGGACCCCACGGCGCGCAGTATACCAACATCCCCTCCGCTCTAAGCGCCACTTTGTTTTCCCGCTTCTGGAACCCCTCTCTAGATGCCCAAGGGACTTCCTATAACAAAGGGAACCCAAGTGAGGGAATTATCTCTGCCCCCCAACCCCTCCTGTCAGTCCCCACCTCCATAGTAAACAAAATATACTAGGGAAAGCTGTTTTCAGAGGAGATAATTAGGTTTTCAGCTCACGACAGGAACGCAGGGTGCTCATCAGAAGTTTAAACAACAGTCAGCAACCTGCGAGGGCAGACGTCAAACTTGGAAAATGCGCAAACGCGCTCCTGGGCGCGCCGAGGGGCATAAAGAAGCCGCCAATATATATCATCTCAATAAAAACCCGCTCTTGGAAAGCTTGCATAGTAATTGAGATGGGCGCTCTTTTCTGATCTGGGTTGGCATTTCCTCATCTCGAGCTGACAGAGCCAACTCAGGAAATTGCTGGTAATATTCATCTGGGGAGCACTTTCATTAAACGTAATTCATTCGACTTTCACAATAAATTGAGTGACATCCTTACAGCGGAACCTTTTTATCCTTGATTAAGTGCTTGCCAAGCTTTGGTTTCCCACTTTATTGTCACATTCCTTCAAGCAGAGTCGTCAACATGCCAATCGGCGGCAGAAAAACGCGTGCGCCATTTACCAAGCTCCGGGAGGAGTTAGTGCTGACATAGAGAAAAAGAGCTGTTCGGGAGCTTAAGTTGCAAATAAATCAAGACCGCAAGTTCCTGCAAACACATCGCCGGACCAGACGTATGGTGGCTAGGAGAATGCAGGGCAAGAGGAGAAGCAGACCTGCTTAGCCACCCCGCTGCTCTAAGCCGCTGACCCAATGGCGCTGGGCAGCTGACTTGCCCGCCTCCCTCTATTAATTAAAACAGCAGGACTGTTAAGGCCTTGGAATGAGATCTGAAGCTCCAAAAGGATGTGGTTGCTTTAAGAGAACTTTCCTGAATCGGATCAAAGCCAGGCACTTTCTTTTAAAAATAAACAAAAAAGTAATAATAATAATAGAATACACACTTCCTAACTCACCACTTGAGAGAAGACAAACTTTCAGAGCTTACAGTGGCTTTCTTCATGGACGGCGGAGTACAAGAAGCATGCTATTCCTTATTTTCAGGACTTCCTTTTGACCCTTAATATCAACGCAGCGACATCCAAAGTCACCAAGGACTCTTCGGACCCAGATTCCAAGCAAAACTGACAAGCACCTCGGTGTTTAAGGACGGGGCAAAATGTGGAAGCCATCCCTTTACCAAATTTGTGGCTCCTTCTTTCCCAACCCCTATAAATTCAAAGTACCCTAAAACATAAAATTGCTTATTTGAAAAGGCAATATCCAAATGCTTTCATCACTCAAATGTCCTTTTGAAAATATTGTCGAGGATGGTTATTACCTGGACAATGCTGTCAATTTCTGTAGCCTGCAGAAAATCTTCCCCCAGAAAAGTAGGACATTGGGCACCTATCTCAAAAAATAAACCAATTTCCCTGCCACCTGATATATTTTTCACCCAGACAACACTTTCATTAGGAGGAAATAGCTGTCAACAATTCAAAGCCAAATAGAAATCAACTTCGAACAAAGAGGAACCACGAACTTAAATGGCTTTCCGGAAGAACAGAGAATACCACTGACAAAGTTGGAACAATTCTGGTTCTGTCCTTCTAATACTGAAGGCAGTTTCCCCGAAGCTATCATTGGAAGGCCCCAGGCCACGATAATCCCTCTTGGAAGTGAGGCAAAAGGGTGACCCACCCATGCACTTCCTACACACCCAGGGAGCTGCTTTCCTGGTCAACGGAGAATTGAGCATTTCAGAAAAATGCCCAGCTACACAACTTTTCCTTTTGCAGAGCCCTGGAATATGTCTTGGGACTGATAAAGTCTCATGTTGTGCAGCTAGGCCATAGCCTTCAAAATTCTAGGTTTAATCCTATAGCAGGAAAACTGATCTGGGGTAGAGAGTCAGGAATTGCTGTGAGATAGAAGAATTTTGTACTACCTCCAAGAACTGGCCTTAATAGAGAACACTGAATAGCCACTCTGAGGTAATGTACTTTTTTCCTTTTCAAGTATAAGCTCTAATTGACTAAAATTTTCAGTGGGAAACTGGCTTAATTTTCAAAGGATGGGAAATACACATATCTAGTCCAAAGGACAGATATTAGTGTTCGGTCTCTTGCTGCTCCCCACCCCCTCAGGTTCCACATTTCTTAACAGCCTTCATAATGACTGGAATTTACCCAAATGGTCTGGCTTTGAACCGGTGCAGAGGTAATATTCCATGAATATATTAATCACTCTCTAATCTCTAGTAAACAATTGGTGTGGAACTCATTTTAAGGACACCCTAAGTTTGAAAGATAGATTATTCAAAATGACTTAAAAACCCAAGGCTTAGAAAAAAATTTCAATTCTTGTTTATATTTATTTGTTTGTTTTTTAAAGCAACCAGATTATTAGCAATTTTAATTCCTAGCAGAACTGATGGGAAGTAAATAAGAGGGTGAGATCCTCTTCTCATTAGAATAGTGAATGTGTGACTGACAACAATAACATCATTCAACCCTTTGCCAGATTCTTTGTGCTTGATTTCTGAGTAACTTTTTTGTTGACATGCCCATTGAGCACTCATTAGACTCAATTCATAACTCTGAGAATTGCCACAGGTGAGTCCCCAAACAGGACACCTCTGCTTTCTACTGCAAGATGCTCTCCCTGTGTGCCCTGGCCTGTCCCACAGCTTGACCCACTGAGAATAACTCAATTTAGGACCCTCATGCTTCGGAGCCAGAAACTACATTTCCCTAGTTCATTCACTGTGTGCTCCAATTCAGATAAAATGCTAGAGTCCTGTTAACACTCATTATATCATACTGAAATTATCCTGATTTTTGACAGGAGAATACAAAGTGCAGAACTTTTATTTTTAACAAGTATTTTTGTGACATAGGTTTCTCTCCTACTGAATTCAGACTTTTAAATCTGTAGTACACAATATTCAGTAAACAGATGATTCCCTTATCTTTATTTAAAATAATAATAATAACTTCCCTATAGTTATGGCCAGAGTTAGCCTCCTGGTGATTTTGGGGTATCCTAGCTAATATGCTTCAGAAGGTAACTTTGCAGACACATTTCTAATTAACTTCCCATTGCAGTACTAAAATAAGCTTCTAGTTTGAAATAGGATATACCCATCTCTCAGTAAGCATAAAAAAGATTCAAAATCCTTAATCTAGAATAGACAGTCAAAGAATCCTGAGCCGAAAGACATACCCTGAGAACATTCAACCAAATATAGGCAGGCAATTGTAGCTTTAACTATGGAGACCTTATCTGCTAGATAACTGTTTTTCATTTAAAATTTTTCTTTCCAAATTTGAGAGTATTTAGGTATTTTTCTATAAGCAGAAGACTAAATATTTTTATATAGGGAATACTTAAACAAATCCTGCTCCCTGGACACAATGTGGTGATTACTCCTTGGGAAACATAACTGGAATTCCAGGAGCTTAAAGGGAAAGGTGCACTGTAGTATCAGCAAGGAGGCAATTCATAAATAGAGTGCCCCGCACTAAACTTGTGGTGCGAGCTCATGAAGACCAAATGTTCTTATTAAACTCCTCCCTGGCTTGTATCAGTTCAAAGGGGGCCAGGGGAAAAAATAAAAAATAAAATAATGGTTTTCCCACTACTGCCTTCTATGAGTGTAACTTAAATCCGCTCCTGACAACCTTGCAGTTGCTTGCAAAGGTCTGGGATTTTCTGGGGTGCAACTACAAATAAATGATAACACAGTTACTGTGTCTGGTGTTTAGTAAAATAGATGGAGAAAGAAGCTTTGACCACTTCTTAGTCTATCTCATGGCCCTAGAGCTTTAATCAAGGCTCTCCATTTCTTTACTTGCCCAAAATCAAACTGTCCTGACTATCCAATTCACCTTTTTAAATTCATTTCCATAGTAAAAATCAGCTTCCTGCTCCTCCAGGACAATGGCTCAGAATTCTGCTGGCAAATAACCATGGGATTACAATCCCTGGAAACACTGCCTTGGGTCACAGCCACCAGCCTTTTGTTTTTTGTGGTGCTGGTGGATTCTAATCCCCAACGCACAAAACAACTTTAGGTAGGAGAGAAAGAATGGACTTCTAAATCGCTTTCTCTATTTTATTGTTCACATTTGGTATTGTTTTGAGTGAAAATGGAAAAATTGCCTCCTTTCTCTGTATTGCCAAAAGGCATTCAGGTAATGAAGTCTGTAACTAAACGGTAATTGAATCAGCATAATTTGCACACTGAATGGTTTTCAAATGCTCCCAGTTTACAATTAAAGGAGAATTAATGCGCTTGTTGTTGAGAACGCAGCGCATTAGAATAAATCCAGCACTGTTGTTGTAATGAGTGGAAAACGGTTTAACTGCCAACAAACACATTTAAAATGTAACACAACGTATTGATTTCACTTCTGCATGTGATAGATTATTTTCCAGGATATCGAAATACTTGCTCCAAGCAATAAACTGAACCACAGTCACTAGCCTTTGCCGTGTGTGTGTGTGTGTGTGTGTGTGTGTGTGTGCGTGCATGCATAGCCCAAGGACGTTAAGTAAGTCCGAGGTTCACGTTGTGCGTAAAAGTATGCAGACGGGAGGGGCAGAAGGGTTTCCAGGATGGAGGGAATGGTTAATAGCCCCACTCTGTCGCCTTCACTGCAGCCTTTTCCCTTCCTTTACCTTTTCCTCTGAATTTCCTCTGGCCAAACTTTGCCCTCAGTCTCTGGGCTCTCAATGTCAGTGGGTTTACTACTAGACACAGGTTAGGGCAAGAATGATTGAAGATGGGAAATAGGAAGGACACTTTTTGCATTCCGTTTGCGTTCCAACCAGGTAAGGCACAGACTTCGGTTGACAGAGTCAGGAAGGCTGTTCCTTTGGATTGGCTGCCCCGGCTTTCACCTGTTTACCCCAAAGCATCCGGTAGGCCAGGACACTGGCGCGCAGCGCCCTCTGGCGTCTCCGACTGCCATGGTCAAGCGGTAAAGGTGCAGACAGGCAACACGAACGGTTCTTGAATTGAAGCTGTTACCCGTTAAAAGCACACACCCTAACAAACATATTCACACACATGTATACTTGCACACTCATAAATATACACAGAGTTCACACAACTAGCAGGCCTAAGGTCACATGCACGAGGGCAACGGCTGGGAAATGCTCTCAACTGCAGGGATGGCAACACTTTCTCTTCCAGATTTGGGGCTCTGAAGCTCTCAGAATTAAGGAACAGCACCTCCTCCCCCATCCCGTTTATCCAGCCCCATCAGAGATCTCAGGCCACCTCAGCACTCCTTGCCGCTACTTAAAACACACGGAGCCCCTCAGTGCGCTCCCCGCATGAGTTATTCCGGGGGCCGGCGTAGGGGTAGGGCTGGGGTTAGTGCACTGAGCACAACTTCACCAGCAGGATGCGAGTGTCCCCAGTTCCTCCTTGAAGCTAGACTTGAGAAATTGCAACTTCGTCTTGGTTCTGCGGGGGTGCTCACAGCTACCGATCCACCCTCACCACAATAAAGTGCTCCTCGCCAACCCCACCCCCACCTAGGTACAACAACGTGCGGAAGTCCAGGCACCCCACTCCTCCCGGGAAACGGCTCCAAGAGGACTGGGAACGTGGTTTTGCTTAACATTCACTTTCTGACAATAAGCTCTGCCATTCCCAATTAAGGATCACGGCACTAGAACTGGTGTTCAGTGTTTGGTGAAAAGGAGAGATTAAGAGATGAGGTGGACCAGCTAGCTACATATTTGCTAGAGTATCTCTGCCCTGTCTGATTTCTGTGATGCTCCTAACTGATGTTAAACTTGTCCTGTCTGAACCCTCCTCCGAGTGAGAGTTACCTGCACTTTTTATGTGCACATCTCCAAACTTGAGGGGCTAAGTGGTTGGTTCACTTTCAAAGTCACAGACCTGGGTAGATTTGTGCTTCCCCACTCTCCACCTCCATTTCCTTTCGTTTAAACTCTGGGGGTGAATCAATGAGAGTTCATGTCTTCCGCCCCTCTCTTTGCCCGCTCCTGTCATAAAGCATCCCGCCCCACTATCTCCTCAGTTTCTGGGTGTATAGGGTGCCCTAGACACTGTTCACAATCACACACAGGAGAGGGGGGAACTGAGGCAGGAAATGGGGATGGGAAGGAACCCCGGAAAATCCCGCAGGGATCCGGAGACCAGCTTGCCAAAGTTGTTCCAACACAGTCGCTAAGAACGCTGCTCTCACTGAACTGGCGGTCTCACCCTCCTCCCGCGCTCCCCCGGTTGCCTGGCCTCGCGGCCAGGGTGGGATTGCGGGGGCGCGGGATTGGCAGCGACTTACCAAGTAAACGGTGGGCTGCAGGAGGAGAAGCACGTACCAGCAGGCAGCCTGCATCCTCCCGCGTCTCAAACTTCCTCGGCGGTGCCTTCGCTGAGTCTTTGTTCCTTCAAAAACATAGATCCACCTGACATCCACTTTACAGTGCAAGGAGCGCTCTCAGCAGCCTAGATACAAATGAAATTAGACATCCCATGACCACGCGGGCAAGGTTAGGCTTGGCGAACAAGCGGGAAAAGGGGGTCGTGGTGGGTAGGGGTGGACCAAAAAACCTGGAGGAGGGGGGATAGGAAAAATTGAAAAGCGAGTAAATCCAGCGCCCCAAACAAGCGAGCGCTCGGTCCGCAGGCGGGCAGGAGGTTGGGAAGATGAGGGGCTCCTTGCGCCCCTCGCTCCTCGGGTGCGAGTTCCCCCGCTGTGGGGACAAGAGGTGGCCAGGGCACAAAGCCGTGTGCAGGCTGGTTCGGAGCCCAAGCGTCTCTGGCAGCAAGACCTGCCCTAGTGTTTCGTAGCGGGGCGGCTCGGACTAAAGGCGGCGGCTGGTTCTTTGCCAGCCCTGGCAGTGCTCACACACGTACACACCAGCAGAGAGAGATGGAGAGAGAAAAAGGGAGAGCGAGCGGGAGAGACTGAGCGAGGGGGGTGAGGGAAGAGGAAGGGATAGGTAAAGCTGACCAGGATTAGGTGCTGGGTTTCTCCACACATTTGGCGGGGTGGGAGCAGGGAAACGGAATGTCATTTGAAAACAGGAAAGCCAGGATCAGTTTACCCATTTGAGCCCCCTGCACATACAGAGATAGCGAGGGCGCGCGCGCGCGCGCACACACACACACACACACACACACACACACACACACACATCTCTGGCATTACTTTTTTTCTAACCAAGGGTCACAGCCGGTGCTAACTTCTAGAGAGGAAGTCTGCCCAGGTCTGTGAGGGTCACCCGCCAAGCGAACTCTGTTCCCTACCCAGTGGCCCTCTCAGCCGTCCCTTCCTGGTGCCCCTCCACCCGCCCCAAGGTATTCCCTCCGGGACTGGGAAAGCGTACGTACCACACAGGACCGGGGGCAAATCTGGTGAGCAGGGACCGCGCTGGGCAGGCTCCATGGAGGAGCTTACTCGGGCCTGGCGTCTCCAGCGCCCCGGACATGCCCTCCCTGGCGCTTGGTCTCCATGCTCCGGCGCGGACCGGTCCCGCTGCCTCGTCCAGCCTCGGCAGAGTCGGCGTCCCAGTCCGGGTAGCGCTCAGGGTCGGTTCCGCGGGAGCCTAGGCTCGGCACAGTTAGATTCACGGTGCAGGAAACTTAAGAGGCAAGAGAGGAAGAGGGAAGGACAGGGGAAGGAGAGGAAGAAAGGAAGGGAGGGAGAGAGGCGAACGCGCCGGGCTCCTGCGCCGGACGAACCGGGACTGCCAGCGCTGGCTCTGGGACGAGCAGCGCCGGGCGCCCGGGTTCCGGAAGCTGCCGAAGGACGATAGAAATGACTTAAGGGGAGGAAGCTGGGCAAGTCCTCGGAATTTGAACTTGAGAGATAAGACACAGGCCTTTAGGAAGGGGGGGGGGGAAAGCCACACGGCAGTTGCAGGCAGTCCGAATTTCTGAGAGAGGGCTGGGGTGAGAAAACCTGGCAGCTCCTGGTGCACGGAGCAGCTGTGCCTCTGCCCGCGACTCTGGGAAGCCGCGAAGCCCGGAAGCTACTCGCGAGCGGAGTCGCAGGCGCCGTCTGTGGTCCTGCCCAGCCACTGGGGGACGCTCTGGAGTGCGCTGGGGCTCGCGGCGCAGACCCGGTGGCGCTTTCTTCGTAGTTCCGTGCTCGGCACGCCTACTTCCCCAACACGGGCAATTACATCGGCACGTGGGTAAACGATGCCTCAGAGACTAATTGATACCCGGTGTGCATCTCGCTCCCAGGCTCTCCGCGGGCTGAGCCCGGGGAGAACTGGCTCCTTCGGTATCTTGATTGGCCACAGCGCCCCCTCCTCGGGGGTGCTTAAGGAGGACTGCGGCCGCCAGAGGAGTGTCGGGGAGCGTAGTGGGGCGGTGCGTAGGGCGGGGATGGGTGCAGAACTGTGCAGGGCTCCCTGGCCTGCCTCCCGCGCGGACGCGAGGCGCCTGGGACCTGTGGCTGCAGGGCCCGAGGCGGGGTGGAGGGGCGCTGCGGACCTCCAGCCATTCAGCGTGCGACAGCGGAGAGGACTGGGCGACCTTGTGTGCTGACTCCTCGCCGCCGGCTGGGCCAAGCGAGAGGCTGAGCGGGGTGGGGAAGTGGCTACGGTGGTGGTGGAGGGGGACGCAAGGGAAAGGATGCTGTGGCCGCCTCCTCTCTTCTGACACCTCCTACTCAACCAGCGTCTCCCAGTCTTGGCTTCTTCGCTGACTCTGGCCGTCTGTCTCTGTCTCTTTCTCAATCTCTCCCTAGCTGTCACTATCTCTCAGCATATTTTTCTATCTATTTATCATCTATCTATCTACCTACCTCCTCTTTCCTCCGGCTTTCTTGTGCTCCAAGACTGTCTGGCGTCTTTCTACCTCTGTGTCTGTGTCTCTCTCGGGATTTCTGACTCTTTATCCATCTCTGTACATGTGTCTCTCTACTCCATCCCCGCGATTCCCTTTCAAACCTCGTCCCTTTCTTCTCCCCTTTGCCCTCTCCAGCACATAACCTTCAGGCCAACTTCATCCGTATCTAGTGAGGTCCTGAACCAGGCCCTTCAGGTGCCCGTGCACGTTGGCTGCCAGCGCCTCCTCAGCGTGCCCAGACTCAGACTACAAGTCCGAGATCAGCTGAGGGCATTTTTCTTCTCCTTCGCCTGATACCTCTCTAAGCTTGCTCTTCATCAGAGCCTGGCCCTGAATGGTGCACACGTTGAAGAATGACTATTCAATATTAACCTGTAAGAGCTGAATTGAAATTTATCTCAGGGCCCTGAGCTGGTGAGATGAAAATAGAATTGTGATTTTTAATTAGTCTCAAAGAGTCCTTTTCCTAGAGTATGGTTATTGGACACTTCCTGCTCTGTTTTTTTGCTCTGGTCAGTCTGGGGCCCAGATACAATGTATGCTCTACACTAGAAATTCGGCGGGGGGGCGGGGGGGGGGGGGGTGGGGGGAGACCACAGGCTGAGTTCCCACTCTCTTAACCTTCCACCTCCCAACATAGCAGTAACAATCAGCAGAACCACCCTTTTCTGGAGCCAAATGGAGGAGTCCACTGAGACCTTTGCCTGGAATCAGACCTCCAATTTAGATCCCCACTGTAGGACATACCTGACAGGCCTTTTGAGGCCTACACTCTTCTTTCCAGCTAAAAATAGCTCTTTAAAGAGCAAGCACTTCTAATCTCAAAGTTGTACTCAGTGCTGTGACCTCTTGGAATTCAGTGGGGCATATGCAGAGTAAGGCAGTGAACACATTTTCTAATTGGGACTCTGAAAAAATGCACTTTAGAAAAAGTACACATTTATATATAGCATAGCTGCAATGTTATCTTGGCTATCTTCACTTACCAGGTTTTTCATGCTCTTAAAAAGTTTAAAGAAAAAAAACAAATGTCTCAGGACACTCCTATCTGAAGCTGAAGCGTAAAAGTAAGGCAAGGGAAGCTTTGTCCGATTCCACCCTCTCGGATTTAGGAGGCCATCCTAAAATTGATCCCCATTTGTATAAGCTCCCAGGCCCGTCCAGGCTTGAGTATGGAGTGGGAGTCAATGTTGCTTGCCTCTACTCAGATGCCCAAGTACACTGCTCTCAGACCTGAATTGCATTTGACCTTTGGGAAAAATCAGAAGAATCAGGCCAGCTTTGGGCTACACCACGTTCTTTTCTAAACCTGACTTCAAAAAGTCTATCTCCAGTGCCATTTAGCCTTAAAAAAAATTACTTCTTCTGAAATAGACGATCAAGGACCTTAAAATCTCTGTCTGAATGGGACTGATTATTTAAGAAAAGCACCACAGGCTCCTAGTAATGGGAACTGGCCTAACACTTTGTTCTATGACACAGGGTGCCAAAGAGCTTTTTATGATAATGACCTGAGACCTTTTGCCCAGACATTCAACTCTTACCAGATCCTATGAGACACTTGACCTAGGATATAAAACAGCAGTGAAATGTCATTTTTTTTTCTTTTAGTATCTTTTCAGGAGTCTTCATTTCTTGTAGTAGTCAATCAGAAAAGGATACTAAGCTGTTACACTGAAAAACTTAATTACTGTTTATGCCAAATCTAATTTTGATGATGTAAGAGTTGGGAATGGCTTATTCAACTTCTTTTTTTCCTATCATTTGTTTTAAAAAGAACTAAAAACAATAAGGGCATGGTTCTTATACATTCTTCTGTTTAAAGTATTACCCTACTCTAAAATACACTCCTGTAATACATCTGTGATCAGCCTTAGTGGGATAAAATAAAAGTGTGATCCTCTTTAAGAAAAATAGTATTCATATCAATTTTTTAGTTTTTACTTATATCGAGAATTCTTTCAGAAATCACTCTCCAAATTTTGTGTATGGTGCAACTCAATCACATCTAAACTTGGCATGAATGATTGGCACAGTAAAACACAGTCCTCTGTTCTCTGCTTTTCCCCAAGTGTATCTGATCTGATCTGAAGTGAATAGTATAAAGCAATAATATATATTTCTCTCCAGGAAATATACATTTTAAAAGAATTTAAATGGGCTGACTTGAAAAGGAAGCATTGATATTAAACAATATTCTTGAAAACCAGAAGAAATTTAAATTAGAATTCATCTGAAATATACTGATAATTCTAACTGTAATTAGCTGTTTTGGTTGATTTGGTTTGGTTCATTTGTATGATTCTCTTTTTCTGAAGGGGAGAGAGAGGAGAGAAGTTAAAAGTTTGAATTATTTGGGGACTGGGGAGAAGAGAAAAAAAAGAACTTAAGTCTGAGTTCTAGAAAACTCTGTCCTAAAATGAATCTATCTTAAAATGCATGAATGCCATCATCTTTTACACAAAATCCAAGTGAAAACAGAAAGACTGCTGTTATGAAGCACCCAGCTGTGGTCTTGGTTAAGTTTCAGGGCAAATTATATCACTTTGCACATAGTACTTCTTAGTACCTATTTTCTTCTCCTAAAAGTAGCAAAAAACTTCCAAAGCATGTATTATCCTTCTGTCTTGACTTCAGTATAACTTGGTATTTGCCTGTTGTAGGACCTTGGGTAAGTGCCTGAAGATTACCCTGGCCCCAGAACCTTCCCCTATATAATGAAGAAAAAAGGTTAGATGATGTCTTAAGTCCCTTTCCAATTCTAAAATTCCTTCATTCTAAGTTTCTAAGATTAAATGTGAAGTCATCTCTGGTTTCAAAACCTTACCTAATTCACAAATAACAACTGTAAACTGCATTATAATTTCCAAAGATATCAACAATTTAAAAGAAGATATTTTGTTCAGTGCATTTTTAAGATTTTAAGTCAACTATTTTTATGGGTTTGAACCAAGGCCTTTTTTGTGCGTTTCTTCTCTGCCCACCTTTATAACCTCTCTTCTAGGTTAAGGGTTGATTCAGTAGTATTAATTATATCATTTTTTCATATATATCATTTTGTAAATGTTTTTAATATCAATTGATTTATGAGAATCTACACTCATAATGGCATTCTTATTATATTTATGAATACTTGTTTTTTAAAAAGGGGGGCCAAATCCATTTTTACTACTTTTGCAAAAATTCTTAAATGTCGTTCAGGACAACTGAAACCCCAGCCCTCCACGCTACAAGCTTCTTGTTCATGGAAAGAAGGAAGTATCATTTGCAAAGTGATTTAGTATTTGAATGTAGTAGAACTTGGTTAGTAACTATAAGGCATGTGTGCTAAATTACCTTTACAAGAATGCTCTAATAACAGATCACTGGACTAGAGAGGAAAAATAGCCGTCAAGCTCTGGGGAAAAAAAAAGTAAAGGCAACCCAAAAGCTTTATGTAGAAGGCATTTCCTTTTTTAGAGGCAATTTATATGCTCAGTCTTTGTATCCATATTTCATTTATTCTACTAGGTGAAGACAGAGGGTTCTCAAAGGTAGGGTAGTTTCAATTATACTTACAAACTTTGAAAAGAGAATGAGCACAATAAGAGAAATGGAAGAAAGTCAGCATTAAAAAGGCAGTTAAATGTAAAAGATGGGAAGATTGGGGCCATTGCCCAGAAATCATAATTTAAATTTTTAAAAAATATTGTAAATAAGCAAACCTTTGCATTATAATCTAATTACAGAAATTCTTCATGGTGGTCGCTGCAGAGATTGATCATTGATAATCCCCTAAAGAAGAATCACTAAAGACAAAGAACTAGATGACCAATGTTCTGTTAACAAAGCAAAATACAGTATAAGCATTCAGCTAGAAAAAACACTGAGAATCTGAACTATGTAAGGCTGGAAAAATTATGAGGACAAAGGCTGCAAGTTCTGTGGTTATCTGAAAATTGAAAATGAGTCTGCAAATACATATTTCATCTCCATAAACTAAAGTACCTGGATATTCTGAAAAATACATGTTTTTCTAGCTTTCATCCTGATTTGGCAATAGTAAGACAACTTTGAAACAAGATGATTTATACAGGCAGGGAACAAATGGCTGCTTCAACCCAAATATTGGAATGATAAGAATGTCTGCGATTAGACATCTTTTAAATAAGAGCTATCACAGGGATGCAATGACCCTCTCAATTTTCCTTTTTAACATCAACTTAATGAAAACAAATACACCAAAATTTCACCATAATTAACTTCAAGGATGATGTCATAAAAATCACATGGTATTACATTTTTCTGCCTTTTCTGGCACTAATAATAAAACAATTTTTGGTGAAACTCAAAGCAAAATGATCTAACATTAAATTTTGTCTTACACTGGTGATAATTTCTCAAAGTGCGACAGTGTTCAATAGGATAATAATGACTGCCATTTACTGAGTGCCAGGCGCATTCCAGGAACCACAACCTGGCTTTTATTTACATTATCCTACAGTCTCCCTAGTGATTCTCTGAGCATCAGTCTGCAATTCTGTTGTGTGTGTGTGTGTGTGTGTGTTGTAAGTTTATTTAATTTATTTTTATATTTTTTATTTTTCAATTACAATTGACATTCGATATTATTTTATATTAGTTTCTGGTATGCAGCATAGTTGTTAGACATTTAAATAACTTACAAAGTGACATGCACCCCTCCTTAATTAGTCTGGTACCCACCTGGCATCATACATAGTTATTACAAAGTTATCGACTGTATATTCCTGTGCTGTATTTTACATCCTCATGACTATTCTGTAACTACAATTTGTTCTTCTTAACTTGTCACCTTTTTCACCCAGCCCCTTTCTTCACACTTGTTCTTCATCAACGCCAACTTAAATCTGAGAGTCATCGGACCATTCATTGCCACTTTCTCCTTCTTTTAATTCTATTCTCTATTTTAGTTTTAGTACCACCATTCTCTCTTCAAATTTTCCAACTAACCCTCTAACCATTTCTTCTCAGATCATCTGTTCATTCATCACACATTAAAGCATTCGTGCTTCTCAGGGCTTCATCAGTAACTCTCTTTTCTCTTTTCACTCTGACTAGGCAATTCTTTCTGCTTTCATTGTTTTATTTGTTACACGCAATGATAAAAAAGTTCTTAACACTAGCTCTGAAATTTTTCTTGGCCCAACTATTCAATTGTCTGTATGTCTACTTAGATGACCTATGATACCTAGAATTAATATGCCTTAACAAATAGACTCCGGAATTCCCTACATGTAATATAAAATTACACATCAAAAATAAATTGCTAATACCTCTCAATTTTTCACCTATTTCTCATCCCTCCTTTTTTTCTCTGTTCCTGCTACTAGTACTGACTCAGGCTCAGATCATCAGTTACCTGGTCTAGCATGGCCTTCTAACTGATGCCCCCCGTCAGCTTCTACCTCCATACACATGCCCTCCTCAGTGCCACCTGAATGATAGACTAAAATAAAAATGTGTTCACATCACATACTTGTTTAACTCTCTTCACAATTTCTCACTGCTTGCAGAATCAAGTCAAACCCCTTAGCTCAGCACAGAAGACTGCTTCTGAGCAGGTTTCTGTCCACTCCATCATCATCTCCTGCCTCCTGGCCCCTGTGTAACTACATACTTCACATTCATCAGGTACAAGATCCTTAGAGCTTCCGACACACAACTGTATGTCTCAGCTTGGGATCTCTGCACTGTCTTTCCTTTTCTTTGAATCCTCTCAACTCAACCTCTAGGTGAACTCCTGATTTTTTACAAACCTCTACTCAGAGATCACCTCTCATCCTCCCTACTTTTCTCAAAGATTTGCGCACTAAAACATGTTACTAAATGATTTACACCATGCTATTAATACTTTTGTCTTCTCTACTGGACTGTGTCATTCAATTTCATACCCCTACCCTCATCTTGAACTAGATTGAGCTGAACATTTAGCCACACTTGAAAAGCATAATGTCCCAAGAACAGCCTAATGTATCTCTAACAAGGGAGTATATCAGAGACTCTAGAATAGCAAGTCTTCATCTATGAAGTGCTTACATAATACATAATTACAAAAAAAAATTTTCAGGCAAATCTCAGACCAGTGAAATGAGCAAAAGGAACAGGACCAAATAGAAGGCTAAGGCCAGTAAGCTCCCTCTCCCAAAAATACATTCGAAGACTCAGAATCAGGAGCTGAATGAGAAATCTGGCCTGAATGGGTTACTCAGTGACTGACTGATAAATCCCCTCACTTCCAGGGCCAAGTGTACCTTGGTACCAAAAAGTCTCCCAATGTCCCTAAGTTCTAGCCTTATTCTGCATACGTATACCCCAAATCCTGTCTCAAATTTCAGTTGTTTTACCCTTATTAATATCTTACACAAAGATTTATCACAATTAGGCCCTGACTTTATCCCCTCTGCCTTGAGGACCAGGTGAAACTGAGAAGGGGATTGGGAGAGAGGAGTTCAAGAAGAGAACATGAACACCATTATCATAACTGCCACCAATTCAGAAAATGGGGTCAACCCATAGAAAAACAGGACACCAAGTCATATATGGTTCTGAGCTTCTAAATGTGTGTGTTGTGTGTGTGTGTGTGTGTGTGTGTGTGTGTGTGTGTGTGTGTGTGTGAAGAAGAACTGTGAGGCCTTAGGTCAACAAAAAACACTAGCACTTTTTCCTATCACAATTAACCACTTAATAAACAATAGCAACTCCTGCTTCAAGATATCCAAGGTCCCACTAACCTGCCTTGAATCATGTTTCCACCCATCCATTGACAGAACTCAAAAGTAGCCTATCACCTACATTTAACTAAATTCAATGGCCATTCTCAATTTTCGTATCATCAACTCTTCACAAAACCATCTTCTCCAGGTGCCTTTCCTACCTCTTTGACAGTTTCTTCTTGTCTCTTATTCTGGCTCTTCCTACTAACTTTCCCCAGGCTGTCAATTTTCTACCTGTCAAGCTCTTCCCTTTGATCTAAACTGCAGTCTAATATCTTCAGTTCCCAGAAGGCATTTTCATTCCAATGGACTACCGTTGTCTGACATATAATGTGCAAGAGTAAACTCATCAATACACCCAACACCTCCCCCAACACATGCACATGTTCCTATTCACAGGCAACCCGTTTCATTATTTGCTCCCAAATTTTCTTTGCACATAGCCTGTAAACCTCTGAATTTGATCTTATTATTTTTGTGTGTATCTCATAGACCGGTAAGACACATGATCTTGTCATACCTTCCTTCAGAACATCTCTTGCATCCACCTTCTTGCCACCACTCTAGACCAGGTCTTCATTATCTTATATCTGCACAGCTACCTTCTAACTGGTTTTCCTGGCTATAGTCTTTCTCAATTCCCATTAATCTCACTACTACAAATGCCATAATGGTAGGGACTATGTCTTTCTTATTCACCCTGGTGCTCCCAGAACCTAATATTATGCCTAGCATGTAGCAGATGGTATATATGCTCAATAAATATTTGCCTGATACATGGATCAATTCCTTATACCATCTAAAGATTATTCTTAAACAATGTATTTTCCCAATTTCATTGCAAAAACAAAACAACAATAAGAACAACAACAAAAACTCCTATTTCTTTTATCTTTTCATGTCTAAATCAGGGCTATTTTTTTCAAGAAACCATTCAGAAACATGGTAAGTAACACAGAAACTTACAGCTTCTTTGCTTGAATGTAGGGTAGAATGCTTAGATTTCCAATTCTAGCCTTCTCCTCCCTACCTCCTTTCCTCCATTCCAACCCACGCAATCCTAGAGCTAGTAACTGTCTAGGATACCCTAAAACAGTAGTTTCCAAATCTTAATTTTCTTAATTTTCTTTCACCTAGAGGGTTTATTAAAATGCATATTACCAGGCTCCACTTTTAATTATGATCTATTGATCTGGGCTTTGACCCTGAAAAGGATGCAATATAACAAGCATCCAGGTAACCCTGATGAACACTGTCAGGATACACTTTGAGAAACCTTACCCTAGAAGGTGGTGGAATGGAATTTAAAAACCTTATCTCACAGCATTACATCTAAACCTCTAACAATTAAGGTCTGTCAAAGTGGAGTATTCATCTTACCCACTAAGATTTAATATCACAGTGCTCCCAAGAAAATTTGCTTCAGCTTATTGCCCTAATATTTCCCAATAATACTAGACTTAATTCAAACCTTAAATTCTTTCTTATGCTGTGCTGCTCTCCCTAACTGGAATGCCTTTCTCTGTCTTTATGTTCCTTTAAATCTCTCCAAATCTAGTCATTATTCATTACCTAGATCAAAGCCTTTCTCCCGGAAGCTTCCCCATACATCATCCATCCACCCACCCATTCAATCAATACAAATTTATTGAATGAGTAATGGTTCTAAGTTCCGCAAATACAGCCATGAACAAATAAAGACAAATCCTTGTCCTCAGGGAGTTTATATTCTAATGAAGACTGACAGTAAATAAATTATAAGTCAAATATATTTAGAAAGTTAGATGGTGATGAGTTATTTTATGGGAAAAATAAAAAAGAGAAGAGATAGAGAATTACTTGAAAATTTAGAAGTAGTTTTAAATGACATGTTTGGGAAGGCCTCATGAGAAGACAATTGGGTAAAAACATGGAGAGGAGAGAGTAAGCTATGTGGACATTCTGAGTAAGAGCTTTCCAGACAGAAGGAATGGCAAGTGAAAAAAAGCTGAGACAGGAGTACACTCATGTACTAGAGGAACAGCATACATACTAATGTGTCTGGGAGAGAGTAAGCCAAAAGAGATGAGGTCAGAATTGAAAGACTGAGTAGTATCTGAATGTCATTGGAAGAACTTGGTTTCATAAGTCCTTACAGTATGCCCTTACTGTGAGAAAGGAGTGATGTGTCTGACTCACATTTTAATAGAATTATTCTGTGAGGAAAAAGCAGAAACGGGAAGAACAGTTAGGAGGTCATTGTAATAATCCAAGCAAGAGACGTGATAATGACTTGATGACATGGATTGTGGGAGAGGTGGTGAGAAGTGTAATAATTTTGGGTATATTCTAAAGAAAGAGATGACATAATTTGCTGATGATTTCAATATGGAATGTGATAGACGTGGTTGTCTCCAAGGTTCTTGCCCTGAGTATCCTGATTAATATGAAGAGGACTCTGAGAGAAGAAGGTAAGCAGAGGGAAAGGGGAAATAACAGCTGAGTTTGAGACATGTTAACATGTTAAGTTTAAGATGTATGTTAGACATCCACATGAACATATTGAGCATTATGAGTCAAGGATTCAGAGGAAATGTTTGGGCTGAAAATATAAGTTTAGATATTATTTAGATGTTATTAGCATATAAATGATATTTAAAGATATGAGATCATCAGAAGGACCAGTGTAGATAAAGAAGAGCCTCTGAGCACTTCATTGTTTGAGAGTGGGGTGGACCCAGCAAAGGAGACTGTGAAGAGGCACTCACTGATGTAGGAGGAAGTCAAGAAAGAGGAGTGGGCAACACAAACAAATGCTTCGATAAGTCTAATAAGATTGGAAATGACCACTGAACTTAGAAATATGGAAGTTTTTGGTGACTTTGATGAGAACAGTGTCAGTAAGTGGATAAAAGGGAAGCTAAATGCAGTAGATTTGAGGGGAAAAAAAGAGAGAGTATATACACATTAATTATTGATTTCTCTTTCAAGATGTTCTTTCATACTCTTAATTTCCTTCTCGCTGAGTCTCTGTACCATTTATACCAGTCTGCTCATTTCAACATTTTATCATATTTTACTCTCAATGATACTTAAGTCCTTATTCTGTTTACATATTCTTTCCCACTAATTTGGAAGCTTTTAGTGAAGAGAACCAATATCTCCTTTTACATCCGCAACACCCTTCCCAATTCAGTGCTTTACACAATTCTGTGCCTATAGTGAGTCTTCAAAAATACATGATGAGCTAAATACATATTTCTCGAATGACTTTCTCTCTCTGCCCCTTTTTCCAGCTCTTGTGCCTCATTATAACTTTAAGCAGCCAATAGGTAAAATTTTTGTCCTCAATTTTACCTTTAAGCTCTTTCTTAAAATAGTCTTATCCGAAATGTATCTTTTTAGTATTTTCTTATATAGCCCTCTGCTTTAGTCAAGAGTTTATTGAGCATTTCTTGAAAAGAAGATGCATAATTTTACCTGTCATTTTAGTTATGATATTCTTCCTGTTTGGAAATTTCTTCTCTAACTCAAGAGCTTTTCTTCATTCAAAAACTAACCAAGAAAAAACTCTACTCTCATCTTTGGTACTCTTTAACATATAGTTACTCTAGATTTTAGGCTTGTCATCTGTACCCTAATATCATTTTTTATATCGCATATTGGATTCAAAATTTTAATTTTACATACCTCCTACTAAAAAAAAAAATTAAACCAAGCTTAGCACTTTTAGTGCTATCCATCAAACAGCACTTTCAGGACTGATAAAAATCAAAGGAGAAAATGAGAAACAAAATATTACTACATACGAAGATACTTAATGAAGCATTAATACATAATAAAATGAATAAATGATGAATGGATGGACGGACGGATGGATAGATGGATGGATGGACAGACAAATAGAAAAATGAATAGATAGATTAAAAGGGATTCACATTGTATAGTTATTTCATACATCATACATTATCTTTTTTAATCCTCTTAAGAGCCATAGGATGTGAGTAGTAAACATTTTATAAGACTATAAAGAAAGAGTCTTAAAGAGGTTGACCTGCCCAAGGTTATTCCAGGACACTGGAAACTAAATCTCTGACTCTAGAATACAGTGCTTTCCTCTTTCTACCTTGGTTGTTTCCTGGATAAAAACATAAAACCACTTAAAACCTAATTCATAGCTATTTCCAAGTCTTTTCATTAGAATTGAATTTGATTTTTGCTGAATTTGTTTTTCAATGAAATTGGTAGTTCTTTAATTCTATTCTTTTCCTCTTTAATAACATATGAACTAGTAATCTCACAATTGGTTTGATCATTTAACTTAAAAAAAAAGTCAACAAAACAAAATTTGAGGTTCTTGAACAACTCTCTTCGTTTTTGATCCTTTACATATAGAAAGCTTTGTCAAGCTACCACTGACACTCAAACAGTAATGGTTTATAAATTAGAGTTTCTGAAAATCAGGATAAAAACTGTTTTGTGGGAATGCATTTCCTCTTTGGACTAGATTTCTTTCTACTACAAGACTTTTTCTCTCAAATTTCTGATCTTAAGAGAACAAAAGAATTATTGAACCTATGTGAACTCCACACCTCAGTTATATTTAAAAAGATATTTTATTTACTTCCTCAGTTTGGGAACTCTGAATTTTGAAAGCTTTCTTAACCATTTCAGGTCATTGGGGCACCATTAGAGATCTGAGTGAATAATTTACTAACAGGTATCCCAATATGATTGACTCCTTCAAGGCTAACAAAAGTCTGGCAATCTTATTTGCTAGTTTTGGTCATGGGTTCTAAGAAAAAGAAATCTTAAAAATGTAAGTTATGTGGCAAAACATAATGCTATAAAGTAAATATATTCTCTATTGAGGAGGACTAACTAGTTAAAGCAGCCAAGGAGTTTCACTCAGCATCCCAAGTGCTAACCCAGGGTGCCCTCAGCTTATAACTCATCTGTCCCAAAACTTAAGGTTACATTGAGATCTCAGATGAGATGTGTATAAAACCAAAGTGCTATCTTTGAATTTTTAAAATTATCTTTGATAAAGAAATATAAAACTGGAATTGAAACACTAAGTATAAGCTTTCTTCATTTTCAAAAAGAGAATTAAAATATAATAATAATTAACCTTGTGTACTACTTTCTTTTTTGCTAAATCTTAATTGACTTCCAGAAAGTGGATACCTTGGAATTAAAATAAACCAAAAGAAAAAAGAAAAAAAAAAACACCCTCAATAAATGATTGATTTTGAAATAAATCTTCCTGTTGAAGAATGAAGATGAAACATGAAAAATATCAGCTTATACAGTAGACATTTCTATTCTTTTTTACAACATGAGCAAATGAAGGATAAAGAAACAGCCTTCACCTTTCATCATATGCTCTGCTATGTATGCTCCAAAGATTTACAGTGACCCTTTAAATTTAAAAAGAAAGAAAAAACAGTACACAAAATAAGAAAACTGTCAGTCACTGGAGAGGTGACTATCGGTACATTTTCACGTGGATGGTTTACAACAAGTTGATGACTGTTAATCAAACTAAGACCATGACTTTGAGGATCAACAAAATTGAAAATGGGAGTATCCAAACAAAGGGATGTTGTTTCTCCAGTGTAATTTGTTTTGAAAAGTTATTGCCCAGTGATCACTGCATAAACTCTATTTCACGCGTGACAAAACTGCACTCGGATTTTTAGTGAGCAAAGCCATAGTCAGAAGAGAAAGAAATCTGATCATTTGCATCATTTGTAATGTGAAATTTCATACTCTTCTTGATTCTGACAGTGGTGCGACTTGTAAAGAGCTCTAATTGTGGTCAATTATTACAGTCCTCCAGCGCCACCTAGTGTTCCAAATATTGCTATAGCCCAGCTAACCTATTAAACCAAACTATTTTTTTACAAAGGTATTCATTCATACATCCTAAATAAAAGGAAACAGGAAAACTTCATAGCTTGATTTTGAAATCTTATGGTCAAGATATTTTCTCTTTTTTTCTCTTAGTAGTTTTAAATTGCTGAAGAGCTCTCCCATTTTTGTTGAACTAAAAGTCTTTCATGTCTTTGGGGTTCATTCCATTGATAAATGCCTAATTACCATTGCTTCCTGGTGAACTAATGAAATAGTAAGGTTGACCCTGTTTTGCTAAAAGGTAAGTTACTTCATAATTGATTCATTTTGGTATCTCCAAGTGCAAGGTCTATACATATAAGTGCTGAGTTTGCAGAAACAGCCAAGGAAACATGGAAACAAAGTATAATCATTGAATACCCAATTTTTTTGTGAAATGACTTAAAAATGGTTGAAGACACACTCAGGATCTTGTTATTAGAAATAGTGGTCACCTAGAAGGTTAAAGTGGGTGGAGCTACTCTCTCATATTTTCATTACCAAGAATTATAATGAAAGCATGTTTCAGATCAAATTATGCCACACATGTAGGCATTAACAAATATTTAATAACAAGCAAGTAGAAAACTGTTCATATGATGTATCTGTAAGTTTAACAAACTCCCAGCTCTCTTCTTTTTAGTGCTCAAAAATTATCTTGACAAAAGATCGCTAGATATTCAACATCTTGAGTCAAAGCTTTGTTATATTATGATCAGCATCAGGCAACCAGAAATCATCCTAAAACAATGGTTGTATGCAGGACCACTTAGAGTTAAAGCCTTAGGTATTATCCTCATGATAAAAGGATAATTTTGTATGATAATTACTGAAAATAATTTTGTCATATAGAAGAAAGGAGGTGTTGACCCACTCCAAGTGTCAAATATGTTACATATGTCACAGTATAACACCAACTAAGAAAAAAATATAACTCATTGTTCTTCTTGAACACACATGGGAATAAGATGGTCTCTATATGTCTTAATGAAATATCCTATTATTCTTGTTCTGGTTTTCTCTTTCTCAAATCTCTTTATCAAAGTAATCCAACAACCAGAAAGATGTCTTTGCTTCTAGATAAGTGCTAGGATTGGGTGAGATAAAAAGCATTGTGTAAGGAAATAGAATTGCAGTCTGGATCTTTCAAATCCTGATATGCAGCAGAGTAATAAACTGGCTTAGTCTGTTCATGGAAAAGCCAACATTGCTGTGCAACTCTAGTCAGGTAACAAAGCAGGAAGGAGAAAGCTCATCATTTAGGTTTAAATGGCCTCCCCCCCCCCCACACACACCACCCAACCATTTCCAGCCAAGTCAATGAACAGAGAAAATCTAGGTTCCCTGTAACAGCTGCTTCAAAATTTTCACTTATAAAATATGAATGGGAGCAGAAATGTAGCAGAGGCATTTGATGCTCAAGGAGAGCTGTGATATCGCCTTGTATTCAATTTCTAAATAAATACCTCAAAAGGGACATTTGTTTTTGACTTTTGTACCAAATAAAATTTACAATATTGTATGACATTAAGAGATTTATGACTTGATAAATTGCTAGTAAATAAACCATTTCATTATATTAGGAGATACAGTCAGGCTAAAACAGCTCTTTTCTATAACTGAATTGCTCCCTGTGACTTAAAAAAATGCCATAAGGTTCACAGGTGCCTAAATACGTCCCCACTCTCTCAGTGAAGTGCCATCTTCCCTTCTTGCTGAACCTCACATTCTCAACTTAAAGTCAGTGCTCTGATTTAGATAACCTAAAGGAATGGCTTCTCAGTGTTAAATCCTACAGGCAGAGGTGGTAAACGTCCTAAAAATATATGTAAAATATTGTGAATTTTCATATATGTACCTTCTTTTCTTTTATTTTATTTTTTCTGTAAGGTGTGTTTCACAGCTTTAATTAGAAGCTGGAGAGTATCTCTGTTCTTACTCAAAAGAGCTAATGAGCACTGCCCACAGGGTTTAACTAGCCCCCTCCAATTATCTTATTATTATGGATTTATCAGAGTAGCCAATTCTCCTGACAGGACTCAGAGAATTCATGAGGAGGTTAAATCTTTTGCAGGTAAGTGCAGCCTTGCATGGCTCAGGCCTAAAGTATCGGTTCTTGATTAGAATCCATGTTTGACAGAGCATGGGCTCTGGGATGAGGCAGGTCTGGGGCTGCAAGCCTGCTTTTTGTCCCTCATTTGCTGTGTAACTGTGGTCTGAGCCACCATGACCTGCTGCCTGCATCCCTGCCTTAGCCTAATTACTGCTTCTTGCCTTTTTCTTAGTCTGTTCTCAGTGCAGCAGCCAGAGCTGTCCCTTACACTGTGGTCTCATCACCTCACTCCTCTGCCTGTCTTCTCACGACTTCTCAAGTCAGCCAACAGGAAAGGCAGAGGGGTAAAACGGCCCACAGGCCCTGCATCACCTGCTTACCCTCTTCTCTCTCGTCCTCCCTCAGGTTCTCTTCTCCAGCTGCTGTTCCTCAAAGCTAGGCACATCTCTGCCTAAGCCTCAGGGCCTTTCCAGCTCCTGCTGCCTAGAACGTGCTTCTCCTAAATACCCTCCTTACAGTCTACTCCCTTGGTGCCTTCGGTCTCTACTCCTAGGTCAGAGAGGTTCTCCCTAATCCTAATTATATCACACAAACACACACACCTTGCTGCTGCACTCCCAGTTCCCCTTGCCCTGCTTCAACTAGCACCATCTGACTTACGTAACTCCTTATCCCCCTCCATGCCTAACCACCCCACCTCCTCGAACTCTCTGGAACATGGGCGAACAAACTTTTTCTATAAAGGGCTAGGCCGTAAATATTTTCAGCTTTGTGGGCCATACGGGTCTCTAACAACTTTTCAACTCTGTTATTATCAGGGAAGGAGTAATCGACAACATGGAAATGGGAGTAGCTGTATTCCAGCGAAACTTTACAAAAGCAAGTGGCAGGTGTTGAATTTGGCCCATGGCTGGTATTTGTCAATCCCTGGTCTAGAATAATAAACTCCATGAAGGAAAGGACTTAATCTGCAGTATTTTAATCCCAGCATCTTGAGGAGTACCTGGTACAAAGTTATATCTCAAAAATCGTTCGTAGAATGAATTAACGTCCCAGACCAAAGTATCAGTTTCTTATTGGTTACACGAGGTAATATCGATGTTTAGGGTTGTCAAAAATAAAGAGTTCATGAAAATATGCCACAAAACTAGTAGCATAGATAGACAGTAGTGCTGGAGCCAGCCGGCTAAAGTCGAACAGCACCTAAGAGAGGGGGGTGAAGCCTAGGAAAAAAAGAAGACAGGAAAGCGCTTCGGGAGGGCATCACAATGCTGCAGCCTCGTCTTTATTTAGCTCAGCCTTTATATTTGTTTTAGGATTCAAATAGCAAAGCACAAGTATATCATTTGAATACTAACATTCACACAAGATCATGTAACATTCTTGTTATCTGGGATGTAACACATTCCATTATCTTAAAAGGATTTCTTTAGGAGGCAAACCTCCCCTCCAGGGTCAGTACTAATTAAATTAACCATTTGCTTCCTTTAGCCATTGATAACATAGTCTCAGCAACTGTTTTATGGCTCCTAAACTATGTGACACCTTCAGTGCCTTGCAATGGCTCCCGACACAGTAGTTGTTAAAATTATTCTGAACGTCATATTCATTCTCAAGAAGAATCCAGATTTAAGAAGAATATGGAAAAACTGGAAAACAAACATAACGTAGAGGGAAACCAAAACTAAATGTTTGAGAAAATATTGAAGTGAAAGAGCATTTTGCCTAGAGGAAGCAGGGGGAAGTCATGGTCACTTTTTTTCATAAATTTGAAGATTTAGAGCAAGAGATTCTCCATATACATTGTGGCGCCAAAGTGAGTGCCACATCTATGGAAATAGGTGTTTGCTCATTGTGGGGATGCACTTTCTAGTCAGAACTGGAAGGCAGAGGCCACATTCACTGCCATCACTGATGTCCCCACATGCCCTAGCCTGGAGACTCAAGGGATACAGTTAGTGCTAGTTGAATGGGTGGAGAAGAATGAGAAAATAACCTAATCTTCAGAGCTAACCAAACCTGGAAGCGGCTCCCTCAATTCGTGGGTTGGAAGATCCAAGAAGGAACTTTCAACTGCTTGGTAGGGTGCCGCAAAGGTGACATCTTACATCACTATGGTTCATTCGGCACAACTAAAGAGCCAGCATCGGCCCATTGCTCTGAACCAAACACTTTGTTCAGATGCACTAGCTCTTCCACCAGTGCGCTTTTTCTGTTCCAGGATCCAAGCCAGGATGAAAGTTGTCCTGTCTCCTTAGGCTTCTCGCGCCGGTAACACTTTCTCAGGCTTCCTTTGTTTTTGATGACCTTGACAATTTTGAGGTATCTTGTAAAATTTCCTTCTATTTGAATTGGTCTGTTTTCTTCATGATTAGATTGGGGTTATGAGCTTGAGGGAGAAAGACCACAGAGGTAAAGTATGATATTTAAACACATTTTATCAAGGGCGTATGTTATTAACATAACTGTGGAGTAATAATATTATTAACATTGATCACCTGGCTGAGGTGGTGTCTATCAGATTTCTCCATGCTAAAATTACTTTTTTCCCCTTTTCCATACTCTAATCTTTGAAAGCAAGTGACTGCGCAGTCCACATTAGGGGTAGGAGGGACTGAACTCCACATCCTGCAGAAGGTAATATCTACATAAATTATTTTGAGGTCTTCTGTAAGGAAGAGCTATCTCTCGTCCCTATTTATTTACTTGTTTAACCAGTAATTTATATCAGGATGGACTCATACATATTTTATTCTTTATGTGACAATCCAGTATCATCCTTACTCATTTTGTTGCTCAAATCCTTTGAGGTTTGGCCACGGGTTACTCCTTTGGCTCCTCTGTCTATTAGATGTGGCCCTATCTTTTTGTTTCTCAAGCACTTCTTACTTTCTGTCACTACAAGGTGATCCATGCTCATCTCTTATTTTTTCTATCCTTACCCCAGAATCAGTTGTTTCTCTAAAGCATCTTTGTTCCTTTTATTAGAAAATAGTCCTAGAAACCAAGATTGAGGCTCTGAATATGCATGCTGTTACTGGGGTATCGCTGCTTCGAGGCCCTCTCAGCAGACAAAACCAAAAATATATGTATATGTATGTATACCACCCACGAATGTGTGTTAAACCTGTCTACAATTATTTCTGTATTACACATTCTTATCTCTGTCATGTTAAACATAGTTTCATAATTCTCTCTCTAATCTAGTATCACATGTTCATTCTAACCTCCTGTCTGTGCTCCTTACTTACCTGTAACTTCCTTCTCCAACAATGACAAATATATGTTATATCTTATCTTCATGGTAATCCATTATACATATAAGGAGATTGAAATTGGAGCTTTTAAGTTACTTGTCCAAAGTCACACATCTTCCAGTTATGGAACTGGAATTTGAACCCAGGTCTGACTATTTCAAAACCCAGCAATCTTCTTATTTTACATATTGCTTTCCAATATTATAAAAAAAGAGGAAAATTAGTTTTTAATATACAGTTTAAAGAATAAACAAATATACAAAGTTTTCATTATAAAAATAATAAGGTTTATTATAAAAATCAGAGAAAATTTATTTACATAGTCATATAATGCTACATGGTACAATGTTCTGGGTACACTGTTTTTTCTTAAATAACATGTGCACTTCTATACCTAATGAATACTCTGTAAATATTATTTTTAATAACTTTTTAATGTTCTATCCAGTCAATAGATCATAATCAGCTTAACCATGTCTCTACTGTTAAAATGTAGTTTGACATTTTTTACCAACATAAAAAAATGCTGAAATTTATTTTATATCTCCAATAAATAGAACTACTGGACCAAGGTATTTAAGGTTTTTAACGCATTTTGCTATCATAGAAAATTATCCTAATTTAATTCTCCCCATTATCAGAGTGGTTGTTTCACTGCCACATTTTAATATTATTGTTTAAGAGCAATCTCTACTTTACAAATGACAATTAGAATTGGGTATTGTTCTTATTATGACCAACTACAATTTAATTTACTCAACCCTCTACTTCCAGGTATTGATTCCAAAAAGCATTAAGCTCTCGGTCTACGATTCTGATTCAACAGTGAAAAAGTATGTGTGCGCTTGATATGGTGTTGTTTTTATTAATAAATCTGAGGGGATATTTCTCTACCCCCAAGGCTTAATCTCAGTTTGCTTACCACCCCTTAATTAAGAACTCTTCATATCATCAGTTAAATAAATCAACTACTGTTTGTATCTGTAGTTGCTAGGCTCTCATTCTCTGATCCTGGCCCCAAGCTTATTGTGAGGAGTCCCAAAATCAATATGTGAACCAAGAGTTATTTATAGATTAAATAAATATTATATAAACTATAAAGATAGACCACTATTTTTCCAATGTAGATATATATTGCTGTGAAAAATACAATTTTTTAAAAGCATTGCTGAATTCATAACAGATTTTGTCATCAGTGTTTTCTCAAAAGATTCTAAAAACACAACTGTTATTATGGGTGTTTTAGAGATTGAGGGACATTAAACATGTTTCTTCATATTCAAAAAATGTTGAAACCTACTTAAATAGGTGTAAGAAGACACCTATAAATTTGGTGGTGTTAAGCAAGATATGCAGTTGTGAACACATTAAACCAAATGTCATTCAAATGATTCTTGTTTAGCTTGTGTTCTACACTGAGTAAAAACTGTAATTATCTTGTCCCTTTCTGAGAAGTTCAAGCACTGTCTTTTTTCAATGAGGAGTGCTGCAATGATCTAAAAAAAGAAAAAAAAGAAGAGGAGAAAGATGACAACGGCACCCACATTTAGGGCCAACAGTATGCAAACCTAGTTCAAATGCTTGCTCGGTACTATATGTGTGTACCCAGTCTCAGCAACTGATCTCAGACACTTCCCACTGTGTAGATAAGGAGCATGTGTAGTCAGTGCAGGTTCAAGAATTACAGGGAAGCTGAGCTATCATCAGCTGATGAGGTGGTTTCCTTTGCTACCATTTAAATATCCTCAAAGCGTGAGTGACCATGCTAGGGCAGACACAAGGCAAGAAAAGAAGGCTGATTTTTATATAGAGAAATGGAAGTGCTGTTACTCAACTCTGCTGTGAGACCACAAAACCTTACAGCTTGTTTTATAGAGAGGAGCAGTGAAGCAGGAAATTGCTAAAGCTAACGTATTTGGAAGAAGAAGGAAAATGTGAGGACCGGGCAAAGATGTAGAGATTTTAAATCCCTTGCAACAGAGACTAATTGGCTCAGAGTTAGCATTCAAAAAGTGAAATGCCAATTAATTAATTATAGATTTGAATTTGATTAGCTTTAAGAAATCTTATGAACAAAGAAATGAAGTTAATGCATAGCATTTAGTTGGCGGGCTTCGTTTTTCCTCACCGGGTTTGATCTGCCATTGCTCTCATTTTTGATAAAGCATGGGAGCTATCGCAGATACTATAGGTTATAAAATATTCACTGTTAGTATTTTATAGCACTTATTTCTCAGGTATTTAGACTGTAATACACACATATCTTTAAGCCTTCTACATACCTAATGTTCGACACATATGAATATCCAGGGTATGTGGCTACCATAAGTAAGAGAATCTAGTTCCAGATCCTCGACTTCCACATATACTTTTTCTTAAAACTTATTTGTTCATCTGGCACCCAGATCTTAGTTTCTAAACACCATTCTCCAATAAAATGAACCAAGGATCCTTGAAGAAAAGATTGATTCTAGAGTTAGGGCAGGAAAAATATAAGATGAGCCTGGAATAACTTATAGAAAATAAGGAAATGGTGAGAGAGAGAGACAGAGACAGAGATACAGAGAGAGAGAGAGACAGACAGACAGACACAGAGAAAGAGAGAGAGAAAGGAGCGTGTCAAAAGTTAACAACAAAGTTCTCTAACAATAGTATGGTTGAATAAATAAAGAAATAGAGGATAAATTTTCTTTCTATAGTTACTTAGCTATGAGTGACACTGAGAAGGAATGAGTGAAAGAGGAAATCACCATTAGAATGCCACAGTCACAAATGCTGCAGATAAGATCCACTGATTAATGCTAGAATAAATGGGTAAAACTTTAATGAGAAGTAGGATAGTTGAATAGCCTCAAAGAATATTCTCCGAAATATTTATTAATCACTGGTGTTCTAATGTATATCCACATTGTGTGATACTTCTCTCTCCATGAGGTGTGGGCTGACTTTGTGATTCCCTTCTATCAGACGAAAGACGGAAAGAAAAATAGTAACTTTACTGTAGAGAGACCTGGCATACAGCACTTATCAAAGGGATCAAGTTCAATATCACCACTAATAACTGTTGATATCATGTACCCCCAGATAGAATGCAATGAGAGCATTCCACCTCTGGGATGTTCTTAAAAATGCATAACCCCAGTCTACCATGAGAAAGCATCAGACAGACCCAATTTGATAGACATTCTACAAAATATCTGACGAGTATGCTTCGAAAGTATCAGGGTCATGAAAGATGAGGAAAGACCAAGACACTCTCACAGACTGAAGAGTTTAAGAAGGCACAAGGAAAAACTGGTGGGATGTACATCAATTTCTAAAGTCTGTACCAGTGTTAATTTCTTAGTTTTAATAAGTATCCCATGGTTGTGTGAGATGTTAACATTAGCAAAAGATGGAGTTTTTTTTTTTTTTTTTGAGAAAGAAACACCTTTACTAGCAACAGAAATAGTAATGTAGAAGCTGTTCACTCTAAAGAGACAAAAAAAAAACCAACAGGAATTAGGGTGAGGGTGATGGTGAGACGAGAAATGTTACAAGATTCGTCTGTCAGCTACTCAGCTCACTCTAGATTAAGTCGCTCAGGGAAACAGCTTTAGTATCACCCAATGGCTGCACCAGTGTTTCCTTTCCTTTGCCCCTTCATGGTGGTGGCTAGGTTACGGCATAATGATCTGCTCTTCAGGTAGCTGTAGTACATAAGAGCAGGTGCCTAGAGGTCAACTATTGGTTTAGTATAGATCCAGGTTATTAACTTCTAGATGTGTTCCCCGTAGTGAGGTGGGGAATTTCTTGTCTGACTCAGTCCAGAAACAGTTCTCAAGTTGCTAGCCACCCATTCTCTGTTGGAGACAAGAACACGCTAGTTTCTTGTCTGACAGGACTTGTGAATCCTATATAACCTTCTCCCCTGCAGAGCAAAATTGAAGTCCACAGAAAAACTGATTCTGGAGTCATAGGCAGAGATAGAGAGTTCAGCTTCCAATGCTGGGTGCAGGACCTATGGGACCTCTCGGGACTGTTTTTGCTACTCTCCTATAAATCTAAAATTACTTAAATTTTTTTTAATTGATCTGCTTGAGAATTCTACTTCTTCAGACAGTTTTCTTTTTCTTTCTTTCCCTTTCTCAATGGCCCTTCTCCCACTAGACCAAAAAAAAAAAAAAAAAAAAAAAAAAAAGACACTCTTCCTCATACTTAATTTTTCTGAAGCAAATTGCCCGAGTGTAAAACAACCTGCAAAGTTAATCAAGGGACAAATTTGAAATGCTTTGTGGGTGAGTCCAGTGGGAGCAGTGGGGAGAAAGCAGAGCGAGCTCATGAAGGAATAATGACAGAAACTAATCTCTCTCTCTCTCTTCCTCCCTCCCTCTCTCTCGCCACCCCCCACTGTACTTCCTTAATTACTCCTATATACTTACCAACTTACCAACCTAAGATTTTTAATTTAGCACTCAGAAGTTTGTCACAGAAATATGATAATACATTGATCTGTACATTTCTTACAAGAAAGTCTAACATTTTTATGGAAGAAAAAATAACTTTGATTTGGCTGATTGGTTCAACTGCAAGGAGTAACTGCTAATTAAATTATATTGGACAATTTGAATCAACTGAGCGAGCAACATTTGAGACTCTGAAGTTTTGATGCAAATATAAAGTATATACAGTATGCCAGACAATACATCTTTTGCAACTATTTAAACTTGATTAAAATTTTTTATATATTCTTTTTTAGATGCAAGATTGTAATCAGTTTTTCATAACTCTTTTGAGAAGATGCAGGCAGATGTAGGATCATATGCAACATGTGCCTGGGCTGCAGAAACTCAGAGAAAGGAAGCAAGTTTCCTTATCTACTCTGGTTTTTATCCTGTCGTGGGTCTTGAATCCTTTTGAGAATTCAATTAATGTTATGTACTTCCCCCAAAGGATAATACAGATAATTGCATACTCTCTAAATTTGAGGTACAATTTGAGGACCCAGTTAGGAAGCCTTGGTATAGAAGGAATGATAAAAAATGTCAATCACTATGTGTGAGTATTTCAAAGCTTTTTGGTGCCCATTAAAGAGCTCAGCCCACATAGTATCACAGAAATGACCAGAGAATAAAGCCATGGTCGCTTAGGTATATACACTGGCCAGCCTACCTTCCTCCTCTTTCCCTCCATCTCTCTCAACCATTTTCCATCTCAGCTCCCTTCTTTTCTCTGCTCACCCTTCACCCCCTGACCAAGGTCTGAAAAATACTTTCGGATCTTTATTGCGAACTAAGTCTTGGCCAAATCACTTAGTCTGATACCCTGCTTTTGGAATAAGAACCAATGCTAGTCTATAGGCTGCCTCTATAAAATTCTTAAAAGCTCCTTCTTTGGGCAGATAAATTAGAAAAGACCCCTCTAGGAACACGCAAACCTTCATTCATGGTTTGGAAAGCAGATAATATATTCTTGTGCAAGATAAAGTTTGCTCTTTCTTCTAGTATGCTCAATTCCCCCTTAGCCTACTTCAATTTTCATTTTCTCATAATTTTTACCACCTTCTATAGACATGTGGTTTATTTATCACATGATGATTTGCCTGTCTCCCTCCACTAGAATGTAAGCTCTACAAGTGCAGGAATCTGTTTTATTCTGTATTTTAGAATCATAGAATAATGCTTAGTATGTAGTAATTGCTCAGCAAGTATTTGTTGAATAAAAAAAGATGAAGGAAGAAATATGTGATGAGGGAGAAAGCAAAAAAAAAAAAAAAAAAGAATAATATGTGCTTTAATCATGCCCCAAAATTCCTAAAGTGGAAAAAAAAAAAAAAAGAGAGAGAAATGTGGTATCATTAAGCATGTGGGCTAAAATTGCTCATGAAGTCGCAGTCTGAGTTTCCCTTGAAGCACAGGTGGATATAGAATCATCATCACAGGTAGTTTATGTGGAGAATATGATACAGGCAGCAGCAGTAAGGGTTCAATAAGAATGAAACAGAAGAAGAACAATCCAAAGATGGATTGCTGAGTTTGCCACTACTGCAGGTGACTCACCCCTGACCCTGCTGAAACCTGAGTAGCCTTAAGAAATGTCAGAACTGTCTACCCAGGGGACAAAAGGGATACGGATTCATTTTATCTATTGGCTTTTGTTGCCAGTGTTGACAGATGACTCCACAGATGCACTCTCAGGATGTGTGTGCATGGAAGTCAAGCCCATGGCACTAGAAAAGCTCAGGGACAGAAAGCAAGGTAGATGCAGCACCTGAGGTGAGGTGTTACCAGATGACACCTGTGAGAATTACCTGAGGATACACAGAACTAGCCACTGAAGCATGACTATGAAGATGCAAAGTGGTTCGGAAGAGATGTCCTATACAGGTGCCCAGCACACACTTGAAGCTCCCTTTCTGATTGTATTTTGAATCTTTCCTTAGTTCAAATCCTTCCAAATAGTTAATGTTTCAATATCTTACACTTACCCTACCCTGAAACTTGCCTTGAAGGAAGAAAATGAGAAGATTTAGATATATATGGTTTGTAAAAGAGAAAGGGGGTGGGGATGAGGAGTCTCAATCAGAAGATAATGTGCCATTGGGCTAAGAACACCCTGGAGAAGGCAGCAACTGACCCGAAGTGAACCAAAGTTCCTGTAACCTAAAATGCTCTAAGGGACACAATCCAGAGATCAGTGAATATAACAGACACTTTATGAACAATGTCTGTGAAATGTTTCTAGAGGGCTGGTAATACTGCAAGCTTCACTTATTTAAATGAGGCAGCAAGCAGATTGGGAGAACTTGATGTTATATAGAGCTGTGGCAGAAGAGGCTGTGGGAAAACACTTGCCCTTGACTCTCACCAGGGAGTGGAGAGGAATCACTGTGCCTGTTTTGGGCCAGTCATACCTCCTCAGTCAATATCAGAGATTAGCCATATCAGTCATTGATGCGCCCCACAGCACAAAATGCGAGATTGCAGGGACCCTGAAGGAACACATCGATTTGCACATTCAGGGTCCAAAGGGAACAAGGGAGCAGAGGAGGAAATAGAGGCAGAGGGAATAAGAGGATGAGACTTGAAATCTGGCAGATCAAGGCCACTGGAGATCAGAAATTTGGCTCCTAGGAATGGCTTAGTAAAAAAAAAGCAGGAGTGCAGAAAGGGGAATGTGAAAGGAGGTGGAGAGAGATGTAAGAACAAAAGGGATTTAACTAGTGGAACTGAAAATAGAGAGGAAATGGCTAAAGCACATCAAACTGGCATAAAGAGACAGACAAGCACGTGCACACTGACACAGAGCAGGAACCACAGACGTACTTGCTGCCCTTGTTTGTGCCTGTCCACATGTCAGTCTTGCGGGAAGCCCTCCCTAATCACCCCAGGCCGCACTGACAGCCCCCCTGCATGCTCTCCTCTCCATCACGGCCCTCCTCAACTGGCATGCAATTGTTAATTCCTTAAAAGCAAGGGTCTTGGCTCTTCTTTGTATCAGTGTCTAATTCAAAGTACATCCTCAGTGAAGAAATGTTTATTAAAAGAATCATCTAGTCTTTCCATGAAATAAAGGTGTAAAAATAAGTCAAATACAGAATGAAGTAGCGTAGCTAAAGGCAAAACAAAACATACTAAAAATATGAAATTCGTATTAAAAAGCCAGATTCTCTGTTTTCATGCCAAGAGATTCAGATTCAAATTTCCCAGCTCTCCAACTGCAGTTCCAGGTTTAAAGAGAAAAAGCTCTCCCGGGAAAATCTTGCCAACAAATGTTTTCCTAAAATTCCGAGTAAATGTTATGTTCAGTTTTTAAGCATATATTAAAAAAAAAAAAAAACTTTCGATCATGGATGGGCTAAGAATGAAGACAGCTCAGACATGCAAATATTTCTCCATGACTTCAGCAATTCTGGCTCAGTAGTAGGTTTGACAGGCGTCAAATGAATGTGCATTTTACAAGCACGCTTAGAACTGGTGATCCATGTACCACACTTTGTGAAAAGTGGCTGTACATTTATCGAACTACAGACAGCAAACCTTATCCCGACCAGCTGTCTGATAGCGATAATGATGTCCAAGGGCATACAAGTATTGCCAAGGATTTTCATCAGTGAACGTGCTTTCCTGAGGCAGGAGGGACCAGTAAGCCCCGTGATCAAATGCAGGGCTATCTGTGCCCACGCCAGGAGACAGCAAAGGGTACACAGGAGTGACCCAGACTCACTGCTGAAAAGCATGGACTTGTTAAGCTGGAAACATAGTGCATGAGAATCCCTAACAATGGGAAGTGTGTTTCACTTCTTCAGAGAAAAGGTTAATAGTCAGCAAGAAAAATAATCAGATATGCTTCATGGGAACTTTTATTTATTTTCTTAGGAACAGTGAAGAGCTGTCCTAAAGAGAGTGGGTCTGGGGAAGGGGGTGAAGGTGTACTGGAGAAAAGAAGAGCATAATGAATAAGTGGAAGTGTAGAGAAAAGAAAAGCCCCACAGGGTGGAAAGTACTTACTCTTGGACTGGAGAGTTTCATTAATGGACTTTATAAAGGCCCCTTCAAGTTGAAACAGGTCTTAGACACAGGTTTAAGGGAAATGGCAAAATCCACTGTACAAAGATAACGAAATATTTTGAGTAAAACAAAGTTATTTTAAAAAATTGAAATAAAAACCTTTCTTGTACTGAATCCAGTCAATATTGCCATTCACTGCTGTGTCTTCCATGATACTGTACAGCAGATACCTCGCTGGTACCAAGTAAGACATAAAGAGATGGCAGGAGTGTACCTTGGGCTCAATCTGGAAAATCTAGGAATACCTAGATTAGTCTGAGGCCATGAGTACTCTTCTTCCAAGAGTTAATTTGCATGAAGGTTGTTGGGACTGAGGAAGCTAATTTGTTTGTTTATGTATTTATTTATTTAGCATGAGGAAGTGCTAAGTGTCTTTAAAAGATAAAAAGTTAAGGTTTTCGAGAAAGAATACTAGACTGTTGACAGAACACGAAATGTCTCAACTCAAGTCAGTGGGAGTGAGGACACAGTAAAACAGGGTCACGCAGACATTGCTGGGATGAGAATCTATTGGTACCAAAAAAAATTTTTTAAAGCAATTTGACAGGATATATCACACATCCTAAAAGTTTTTATAAAATCTTTGACCACAAAACTTTACTTTGGAGAATCTATCCCAGCAAATAACTGAAAATCTTGATATTTATCAGTGTCATATAAAAAAGCTGGAAAATTAAAGCAAAATATCTGAACACCCATGTAGTAAACATTTGGGGGTTTTGGCTACACAACACCTGCATATCTTTCTGATTTAGGGGAGCTATGAAGAGGTAAAGAATTCAGGACCACACTTCCCACTGTAGAAGACATGTGGGCATGCGCCTGCAACACCGGTTCATCAATCAACTCACCTGGAATTTCGGATATTGAGAATGATACGAAGAGCCAGGGGACAGCCAGAAATTAATAATTAATAATGTCTACCTTGGAAATTACTGAATCGGCCTCATTTGAACTCATATGTTCACTATGTCATTTGTGAAAATTAGGATTAGAACGTAATTGGACTTTGAGAATTATACTGAGAATATATGGTACTATGTACTGAGTTGTTTCTCTCCAAAATTCATGTGTTGAAGCTCTAGTCCCTGGCGTGACGGTAGGTGGGGATGGGACCTTTAGGAGGTAAGTGAGTTTAGATAAGATCACGAGGCTGGGACCCTCGTGATGGCATCAGTGCCCTTACAGGTGGAGACACCGGAGAGCTTGCTCTCTCTGTGCCATGTGAGGACACGACAAGAAAGCAGTCATCTGCAGTCCAGGAAGAGAGCTCTCACTTGGGAACTGAATCAGCTAGCACTTTGGTTTTAGACTTCCATCCTTCAGATCAGTAAAAATAAATTCCCGTTATTTAAGTCACTGAGTCTATGGTCTTCTACTATGGTAGCCTGAGTTGACTAATACAAAGGGGAAGATTTAGAGAGCTTTAAGTACCTTGAAACTTCAACTGCCACTCTTGTCTGATGAAGCCGTCCCGTCTGTGGAAGCCTTCTAGTAACCTCACATGGAAAACTAGCTTTGCACAGAGAAGCCAGGTCTCATTACCCTTCACTCCTCTCCACCACTAGTCTTATAACTATAGTCAGATTGCAGCATGTTTTGGGAATACAATTGCAAAATCAAACACTTGTGGAGAAGATTTATATATCCCCCCCCCCCAAAAAAGCCAAACTTTATCATTTCAGATCTGGAAAATATGTGTAGAAATGAATTCTAAAGGGTTCAAACAAGCTGTACTCAGAACAAGTACATTTACCAGAGAGTCTGCATTTGAGAAACGGCTTCAAGCGACTGTAAGTTGTATTAATTGGTGTTTAGACGGTTTTCCTGAAACCTAGATACAACAGTGGACAATACGAAATGAAATTGAGATACCAGGGGTGGGGGGCGGGGACCTTTGGTATAACAAACAGAAAGATACAAAGAGTTTATGAAATAAGAATATTGGAATGAATTCATCATATGCAACTCATCTATTACCCATCATCACGTTTGTCCTCTATGTGGATGATATGATACGATATGATCTGAAAGGCAAGATAAATGTTACCCTAGACACCATAAGATACCTGCGTACCACAGAGTGGCACATAAATCCCATAAAAATATAGGGACCACCAATTTAAGGAATTTTAGAGGGGCTAATGTCAGAATATTCTTCCTGAGGTGAAGGACACGTTGCTATGCAAGGAGCCTCTTACCACCAAGGAAGGCACAATGCTTCCTGGGCCACTTTGGGTATCAGAGGCAACATTTAAGGATGGTACATCAGTCAGAAGTGAGAGCCGCATGACTAAGTGTGCTGAGCAGCACAGACCTCACTACCTCTGGTCTCTCTTGATGCCTCAGTTTTCCTATCAGTTCCACAAGCCACCTGAATACTCCATCAGCACATTACTTTTCTGCTTTCATTAGCCAGAGTTGATTTTCTATATTTGCATGCAAGGACCTTTATTGGGTTTGGGTTTATTCAAGAAACCAAATTAAAGAACAGAAAAAAAAAGTATATTGACATTAAGTTCAAAAGCATACAGTGAGTATTTATATAATATTAAGTGAAAATAGCAAGACATAAACAAGTGTAATAAATATAAAACTGTACATCTAAAACACTAAAAAGGAATATGTCAAAATGTTGAGTGGTTTCTCTGATGATGGGAAAATAGATGTTTTTTCTTTTTGTTTCTATGTCTATTCCTAATTTTCTATAATGAATATCTAATTCATTTATAATAGAAAATGCTTATCTTGTAAAAATAAGTTTAGCAGGAAGATAAAATTTGAAAAGACTCTATATTAGAAATTGTTAATGTTTTTGTGTGCTGAGTTAGAACAAAATCCTATCTAATTAAAAAGAAAAAAAAACCTGTTAGGATAAATGAATTAATACAGAAAATTTCTTTGAGCCACTTAAAGTCATATGTAGTATTCCTCTCTGGAGCTGCATTTATCACTGCCCCTGCTCAGCTCATGGAAATCACTACACAGCTCTTGGAAAGGAGAGTAAAGGATACCTTCAAATGAGAGACTAGAGCCTACACCCTTGGTATGTTCATTTCCTGTTGCTGCTATAACAGGTTACCACAAACTCGGTGCTTAAAACAACACAAATTTATCATCTCAAAGTTCTAAAAATCGTAAGTCTGAAACCAATGTTGGCAGACCTTCTCCTTCTGGAGACCCCAGGGGAGAATCCCTTTCCTTGCTTCTAGAAACCACCTGCATTCTCTTTGATAGCCCCTTCCTCATACCACTCAGACCCCTGCTTCCATCATCACACTTTCCCTGACTGTGATCTTCCAGCCTTTCTCTTATAAGGGCCTTTGCGATTACATTAGGCCAATCTAGATGATCCAGGATAATCTCCCCATCCCAAGATCCTTAACTTAATCTTATTTGCAAAGTCCCTTTTGCTATGTAAAAACATATTCACAGAAATTGGGACATGGACATCTTTTGGCGGGAGCATTATTCTGTCGATCATACTTGAGCTTTCCAAATCTCAGCTATCAAGTTGAAGATAGAACTCATTGCCTTTCTGTAATGAGAGGGGAATATGAATCAACCTTTTCAGAGTAATTTTCGTCACTTCATTCCCCAGGGCCTGGGTCCTGGTCATGGCATGTCAGGGGCTGCTAAGAACTGAAGTGACCTCCCAGCCCTCAAACAGGGCTTCATGGCAATGTATTTTTAAAAGAGAATAGTTACTAATTTTTTTTTCAAAATACAAAGACCACTAAATACTCAGGCAACTGGAAATCAAGGCAGACTTGATTTTTTTTTTATTGTGGTTGGGACTTCTTTCTACTAGACAAGCCAATTTTCCTGATAATATGCACCAGAAAGGAAAATATTACACAATTATATGGTGACCACTCCCAATAAAATATTTTATATCTGCCTGTGAGAGAAGCAAAGTAAAGACAGGTAATAAAACTAAGTAGGCATCTTGGAAAAGGAAATAAAAGAAGAAAGTGATAACTGAATTCTATTCTGGGTTGGCTTTTGCCTAATATAAGCAATAGTTACATCAGAACAACTGAAAACTCCCATCCATTTCAAAATTGTTTTTTCAGTATATTGCTAGTTTAGTTGAGTTGGGGAGAAATTTTGTATGTCGTATGCTTCATATGTTGTAATAAGCTGTCACAAGAATCACAATTGTATAGCATTTCAATATTACACACTGTTTCCACATACATTATTTAAGGTGTACATCATGCCATTTAATGTATTTGAAGAAATAAATTTTCACTTTTAATAATATCTTTGTCTCTATTAACATTTTAGTTTAGGATCAGAGCGGTATGATGGTAATCAACAACCGGCTTCCCTCTCTACCTCCTCACCCCCCAGAAATCTCGGATTTGTAGCCATCTCAGATTTCTGTGTGGGAACACTCCCACCCTAGTCAATTTCAAGCAACCACTGCATCACTGAACAGGGAGTTAGGAAGAGATGTGCATACTCAGTTCCTGCAGCAGACTGGAGTGGGCTCCCGCATGTTGCTCCAACTTAGCATTCGAGCTCCCTGTCTCCCTGTGAATGGACCAGGAACCTAGTAGACTTAACTAAAAGAAAAACAGTTAGCTTTTGAGAAAACATCAAAGTGGTTCTATGAAGTCAAACCAGCTTCCACAGGAGTTCTCGCATGTGGTGTATCACGCTCTGCCCAGTGGTTTAGGATCCATTTGCTGTTTCTATGGCCTCTTTCTGGCTGCAATGCACCGTGACTTCCAATAGATAATACTTGCTATTCTTCAAGGGAAGATGGCTCTCAAGCTACTGGATCAACTTGCTTTGCCATCACGGGATGCTTAGCTAAATGACTCATGCAGTGCAGGATCAAGAAAGCCCAGCTCCCTTGCCTCAAGTCTTTCTCTATTGGGTATGCCGAAACCGTTCTCCTCTGGACTTGGCACGGAATCACACCCTCGGTTCCCTCACTCCTTTGTGTTTGTCCAAGGAGCATTTTTTTAGCAAATCACTCACACCTGAATCATCATCTCAGAGTCGGTTTCTGGGGCTCCCAACTTAAGACAGGCATGGTGATGACCACATTAGGTCTTTGCCTTTCATTTGTCCTTAGTCCAACTTAACCTTCTGGTTGCTTTAACAAAACTATTTTTCCAGCAATCGGTGTGTGTTTATCTAAAATTCCTAATCAGTTATAATAATTCAATGTATTTATAACACAGAATATTTAGTGAATATTTAGGAGGTGGGTGAAGTATCAAATTCTGGAAAATGCACATGTTAAATTGTTTAATTAAAATAAAAGAAATGTGAGGATTTGTTACACATATTTTCTGAAGATTCTGGCTCCAAACTGCCCCAACATAGTTTAGGGCTATTTGATCATACCATCCACTTCCTGATCACACCCAAACATGTAAGCAGCCTTTCAGAAGATGCCAGTGAGAAAGTTATGTGATAGTATGGAAAATTCTGTTAATAACATATGCTAACTAGACCTCATCTTCTGGGGGTGGGAGGATTCTCTTTGCTCTCAGTAGAATAGATTTTGTCTTCAGAAACATATCCTGTAACTAAGTCAGAAGGACGTCATGCTTTCAAAAGTGATGCCGAGTACACAATCGTAACAAGAAAAGCCTACCATTTACCCCAAACATAACAGAGCAAAGGGAACACGGGGTTCCTGACTTCTGCAGACTCTCTTTGGCTCCACACTCAGAAAAAAAGAACAACCCAGAGGACTGTTTGTGTTTCCAGACTGAAATATAACAAATATCCTACTACCAGGAATTTTTAAACATAAGTTCTCTGTAATCAGACGTAAGAATTCCTCTTGGTGTTTGAGCACCTGCCTGTTGTTATAGATGTCTGACTGAGGTAAAATGGCAAAGTCGTGTCTTTGCTCTGTGTGAATCTTAAATAGGATAAAATGCACTGCTTGCTTGATTGGAAAATGGGAAGATACAGAAGGATCCTGTCAGAGAATCGATCTTGTCATCTGGAAGAGAGAAGTTTAAATTCTCATATAGTTTCTAGAGAATACTTACAAATGCAGTCAGAAAATAAAGTAGACGTTGATGACAAGGATAAAATATGAACAAAGTGGAACCGTTTACAGAACTTTATATAATCTGTGTTCACACATGAACTATTCCTTCCATTTTTGAAAAATGTGCAGTCCAAACCTAAATTCTCAGGCACCTTAAAAGTCATTGTCTAAGGATAGCACATAATGGGTTAAATCTTGAGAAATCATTTTACCAATGTTATATACCAACGAATTATACAATTTTCAGTTTAAGGAAAATAATACAAAAGAATAGGAATTTAAGTGTCACAAACTGGAAATACGTTAGCAGATTAAAGAATAAAAATTATTAAGAAAAATTTAATATTATGCTAACTCTATACAAAATGGTGCTGAGAAAAAGAACTGCAGAAGGTAGCCAAGGCTGTAAAAATTAATTAGAGACCTCTACCTTTCTAGGCAAAGAAGTGACAGAGATTGTTACGTAGTAGTGTGTATGTGTGTTCAAACTCATTGCTCACAGAGAGACAAGTCCAGGGATGAAATATAGGCAGGTCACACACATATTGTTGTTGCATGGCTTTGTCAAGGAAAGGCAACTTTAGTAAATTCAGTGCCATTAAGGGAGGAAGTATGTTTCTACATCTAGTAAGAAAGAGAGATGAAACATTTGAAGAGAAGAAAGTATAGTCACATAACAGGACAATTTGGCTTCAGAAGCAGTATACCTGTATCCAAAACAAAATAGATTATTTCTTCTCTTGTTCAAAACCTTAAAGAAGTCTTATGAATGTTTCTTCCAAGCCCATTGTTTCTTTTATCACCTTCCCCACAGAGGTGTACTGGTGGCAATTTAATTGCGATCACTTTTAGTTTCCACTCATTGCCTTGGTATTGCCCCTGACGTCACCTTTCAAATCCTAAAGTTGTTCTAGTTAAAAAGCTCACTTCATATTTGCCAAGTTCCCAGTTGTGAGCATGTGGATAAGTGATAAGCAGGGTGGGAGGGGTATAGGGAAAAGCTGCAAGTAGCAAAGCCTAGTAGAAATTTCCTCATAGAGACATAATCTTTGACAGATGTCTGAGTTCAGAGCTTCTCCAACCCTGTCTTTGTTTATACAATCCCACCCTTAGGGGGTCACTGAGCCTCAGGCCAGTGCCAGACAGAGGAGACGAATGCGGGATACAATGAACAAGAGCGAGGGTTTTGAACTGTGGGTGACAGGTTGCTGACAAGCTGTGCTTGACACAAGGCTGACAAAAGACAAAGAGAGGAAACTGATAATGAGACATTGTTTGCAGCCCTAAATGGGCACCCAGTGAAGAGACATGAAGGAAAGGTCACAGGGTGACTGTGTGATTGACAGAGCCCAAGAAGGTAAAAGTCACCCACCCGGACAGGCATATGAATGTGGCCAGCGGCAGCAGTGAGCTGGGAAAGTGGAGATGCCTTGCACAGTCTGGCTCTCCCAAAAATCTGTGGCAGAGACGGTGCTCAGGACTCCCTAGTCAGCCACCAGAGGCCAGGGGCTGCCCAGAGGATGCCACACCCTGACACTTCAGGCCTGCAGAGTCCTGTGTAAGGACTCAGCTCAGTTCCGGGGTGTTATTCAACTTTACTGAGAGCCCCCAGAAGGTGGAGGTTACCATTCTGATAGTCCTAAATGTTTAGGATTATGCCGTGGCTGCCACTTCCTGACAGGCCTGGGAGTGGGTACTCTCACGACTCCCGGGAAAGTTTGGCAGGCTGCACAGTTTCAAGGTGCTCAGTGCTGAGAAGCTCGCTGGTGAGGAAAAGTGAAATGACTTGCCAGTCCATTTGAGGTTAACTGAGATTATGAAAGGAAGAGCACCGGAGATCTGAGGCCCTCCTAAAGCCAAACATCTGAGAAGCATATCCAAATGGAAGTGTTCACAGTCCAGTGCTCAAACATCAGTGGGCCTTCAGAATAGAAGACTGTGTGTGCTCTGCTCTGTGTCATATTGTCTGTACATGCTCTTCCACTTGGTTAAGTCAGTCGCTTTGCATCTATGGGGGACTGTCATGTCAAACAGGTCCCCCAACCTTCTCTTTGTGTGTCTATTCTTGATAGACATCAAAGCCGACATGATTATCCACAGCCTGACAGCTCTATTACGACAAAGAAAACAATTCTTAACTGCAAAGACTTGGAAACAATTCGGTTTATAAAATATGTATTTCAAAAGACATTCTAGAAAAAACTATTTTAAACACATTATGAGATTATTAGACATTAGTGTATGCGGAATGAAGGCTATGTTTTTAAAAAACCTTTACAAATTCTCTTCCTCTAATGCATTCTAAGTCAATTCTATGAAGTTGGCCTTAATTCTTTTAAATACCACCACTCTAATAAAGGTTTCTACTGAAGACCTGCATGGCTTGTTAAGAACTGTCACCAAAAATATCATCTTGTGATCTTTGATATTTTCTATGGTAAAAGAGCAATTAGAATGTAACTCTGGCTTGAGTTTAGCTGGATTCAATCCAATTAGTTTATAAATTAATAGCTCTTTGTGTTTTAATAGTAGGTGATGTTGTTTAATTAGCCAGTTTATTGTTTCCAGTCTTAGTTCAGCATTTCACTTTCGGACGAATCAGAGTTTTAAATGAGTAGATGAACATTCATCTAGAAAAGTATTTGTGCTCAAAATTCTGTCAGAATACTGTAGTAAAATTAATATTCCCAGGTGTAACACAATTAAAATCCTCTATCTCCCAAATTTGTAGTATTTTCAGTAGGAATCACAAACAAGCACTATGGGACTCCAAACCTGCAGAGACTTTTTTTTTCTACTTTCTTTTTTACTTTTCCTTCTTTCTTCCTCCCTCCCACTCCTCTCCCCCTCTGCTTTCTTTCTTTCTTTATGTCCTAGGACAATACATACTTTTTCGATTAGTTACCATCAAACCAAGTAAATTCATGTAGATTCATGCAAAGGGCAGAAGGAGGAGAGTTGAGAGGCAGCTGCCCCCATGAATGGACTAGCCGCTCTCCCATTCTTCTCCATCCTAATGAGGCCTGTGCTATTTACTTCTTTTAACTGTCCAGCCCCTGTAAGCAGGTAGTCACATTTGTCACTACTTACCCACATACAGGGCCATGCAGTGCTTAGCTAATCTTAAGGCTACATCTTTCTTAGAATTTTCCACATCTTTGCAGCAGAGATTCTGTAACTCGTTTCTGCAATAACTTTCTCCCTTTTCTCACCAAGCACACTGGGAGTAATATCAGTTTACCACATATTAAGATATAAAGAATTGAGACCAAGTTCATCAAATATGCAAATAAAAAAGGAATTAAGACCAACATCAGCAAATGCTCAAGTGCCAATGGACATAAAAATGTCTAAACATTGCCTATGATTTGGGCTAAAGATTTAAGAGTAGAAGGCATTATTTAAAAAAAAAAAAAGATGAAAAGGTGACATTCAGGAAAGATGGAGGGGAAAAATGAGTAAGTGAGAAAAACAAAACAAAAATGCAAACATAAAGAGGAAAAGACACTCTGTCCCTCTGGTAGAAAGATACCTACAGTGCCACCCACAACTCTCACAGGGGCAGCTCAGTGACACCAATTATCTACCCAGAATTAAAGCAACATATCAGAATAAAAATGTATAAGGAGTAGTAGGGAGAGATAGGATTTTACCTGGTAGGTAATAGTATTATGGAACCGCTTAAGCAGAGACATCCCATTTTCAAAACCATTAAGGAAGTAGTTCTCCTGAAATGTGTGCATTTCTATCAAAGTTTTGCTGGTTTGAGTGTGTAAGCCCACCTAAAAGTGAGTAAAAGACCCTAATCACATCATCTTCTAAACCAATCATTCCAGTGACAGAAAAAAAAAAAAAGCCGTTTCATTATTTCAGCTTATTCCCAATATTTAATAATAGGAGACATTTTGAGGGCACTAATAGTACTTGTCAGGAACTCCTTTTACATAAGGTTAAAAACACGCAGGAGTGACATTTGAAATTGATCATCCTTTTAGCCATTCTGTCAGGCTTCCGAAAATTAATGAGTGGGCTGCAGAAGGGAAGTGGCTTCCCAGAACAACGCACAAATTTGCTGATCCTGACTTGCTGAAATTCTGCTTACCTAATGCAAAGCTACACACTTTACTTCTCCATAGTGTTTACATTCTACCCAAATCTCCCTTTGAGTTTCCTCCACGCAATATTCCTCCCCCGCCCCCGGCAAGTAACAGTGAAGTACAAAAGACAGCAGCAAAAGTCTCTGTTTTCAGCTGATGAAAGGACACAGCACGTATTCTTCAGACTTAAATTACGAATTCCTTTAGATAAAAATCAAGATTCGGAATGCTGGGTGACATTTCTTCAACAATATTAATTAAGCGAATATGATGTTCAGATCACTACTTGAGATGCAGGAAGAAACTTACCTGAGTGAAGAAATACCTTGATCAGGAAGGTAATTCTTCCATGGCAAAGTTTAGCTTTTGCACTCTCTAGGAGTTCTTTTCTGCCATTTCTTCACTGCAGGAGCTGTGGAAAGATATAATATTTCTGTCCCTAATATACTATGATTTACTGAGTTAGAGGGGGAAAAAACTCAAAACGTTTAAAGATAACAAATCCCAATTATTAATAGAGCATTCTCCAAATTATGGCGATTGAATAATTAACATATTTCTCACTTTACTTCCCTTACAAACCCCTAGAACTCTGGCTAAGCAGCTATAGTCACAAAGCTGTTTCAGACAGCACTGCCCCCTAGTGGATCTTTCAGGAAATTACCAATCCCACATTTATGAAGGTTTTTCCTTCCTTCTTGGATCAGTTATAACGGACTTGAGCATATGTTACAATTCCACATTTTTTCTTTCGATGGTCACTGTTTAATTTTTAAAAATCTGTTTCTTATAAATTCGCTTATTCACATAGAAAAAATTTTCACTTGCTTCCTCCTGCTTTATTTACACGCTTTCTCTTGATTAATTTTGTAAGTCAAAAAACTTGGCAAGAGGGCAGCACTGGATAGACTGGAATAGAATCATTTTTGCCAACTTCTAAAGCACTTAACAGTGTCCCAAAGTTATCTTTTGTGTATAGTTACTAAATTTGTCTTCTAAGCTTTCTTTCTTCTCTACCTCAATTACCAAAGTTTAAAAAAAAATTAAATACAACTAACATGCAGTTAAAAATCACAGGATTTTGTGTTAAACTCCTTGGACTCAAATTTCAGCTCTACTATGTATCAGTTATGCAAACTCAAGAAGTTACTTAAACTTCTTTGCACCTAAGTTTCCTCCTCTGTAAAATCCGCAAAATTATAGTACTTACTTTATAAGAATACTGTGAAAAATCAATTAACTAATATTTGTCAAGGACTTAACATAGTGCTGGCATACATAAAGCTCTAATGTATTATTTTAGTGTCAATATTGCAATACTACTTTATGATGCAACTTTTTAAATTTAAATATTTGTACCTAACCCATATGTTGGGTTAAATAGTTTTTGTGGCTGGCCTAGAGCCATAACTACCAAATATAACATTGTTCCAATTAGCATATATGTCCAGATTTTTAAAAAATACTCTTAATGTTGTAGAAAACATCTTAGTTATAAATTAATAACTATCTGTTCACATTAACTTCACAGAGGCTGAAGAACCATGGAGTAAGGGAGTGAGCAAGATCTGGCTACAGATGATATTAGAAAAGCATAATTTCCTGAAGTATTTCATTTAATTTTCTGTTAGAATTAGAAGTATTGAGAAGCAGAGAATAGGGAAAAAAAAAAAAAAGAATACATTCCAAGTGATGAAAATAGCATGTGTAAAATTTTAGAGGAATGAGCAAGTTGAAAGCCTACAATTTTGATAAAGCTCTGCTAAAAAAAAAAAATAATACGTGTTGGCAATTCAGTCTATTTTAATGACTCTTGGTATAAACTCTTTTTCTTACATTCTAGAATAAAACATGGTTGTCTTCAAACCCAAACTGTGATCTAGATCCAAAATGGAAAGTGGAATGTATTGTCAACATTTTTCCATTACAGTATTTAATGTGGTTGGAAATTGAACATATTAAAAGAGACTTGCCTTCCATTTTTCATAATGCTCTAAACTAAGCATAAAATGATGCAGGAGATCGGAGCAGTGGGGGCGGGTAGCAATAGGCGTACGCATTCATGACAGCAATCAGAATCAGATGCTTAATTTATGGACTCAGCGCAGAAAAGAAAAAAAATCAAGCACTTGCCGTAGCTGCTGCTGATTACCGACTATTCATTAAAAAGGTTTTTTGGCTTGTGCCAATGTAACCCCAATGTTCTTTGTGAAGAAAAAGTTCATCCTGCAGTTTTCCTATAAATGATGCAGCTCTCTGTTTAGTCTTCTTCAAAAACCCATGCCCTGCTTCATAATAAAGAGCTGTTGAAAGGTTTTTACAGCCTAGGGATTGTAGCTAAAATACTGGAATCACACAATTAAAGAGAAGGAAAAACTAAATTAAGCCTCCAAAAAGGGACACTGCCCAAGTTAATGCTTCCCTTGTGCCCCAGGGAAACTCACTCTGACAAGCGGGGCTAAAACATGTTCTGGTAATTGCTTCTTTCCCCAGCACTGCTGAGTAATTGCTTTGCAACTTCGCCCTTCCGGCACACACATATAGAGTTATCATGATGCAATCTCGAAATGATATCGAGACCCAAAGAGCAATGTTTTATAAATCCTGCAGTCAAGAAGAATGAGATTACCGAAAGAACTAACTCAGTTTTCAGTCTAGCAGCATGTTAGGCTTTCGTCCAGAAAGGAAAGAAATGCACCCAGAATACCATCAAGGTTTACACCTTATTGTCCCTTTTTAGACAGCAGTTTAGACAGCAGTCTACACAGCCAAACACGACACATCCAGATACTTTAGCTTCTCAGTGTCTGTTCCTATCACGGGAACCAGAGAACATAAGAAATGTCTTGCTGGGTCAGACAAATGGCTATATATCATCAAGTCATACATGGCAAGCTATGTCTACCCTTCCTGACCTCACTCTTAGGGTAACTTGAAACCCTCTAAATTTCCTTTCCTTAATAAAGCTAATATGCATATAATATTGCTCCTTGTCCCTTAAATTCCTTCTTGCCCCTATATGCATGTTTAGTTTATTCCCACTTTTTAAAGTTCCAAAACTTTATAAAGACTTATGATAAATAACGTCTCCTTTGTTTGCCTTAAAACAATGTCTTTATGATGACTGGCACAGTTGTAAGCACACAGAAGACATTTGGGGGAAAAAAATCTATTGACTGGAGTTGGCTGGATTGGAAATATACAGAGTCTGCTCCTAAATATAAATCCGCCACCTGATTGACTCACCTCACCTGGGCACCTCAGGATGCCAATGTGCATATTTTGAGTTGGAAGGGGAGACAAGCACATGATATCTCTTACTTTTTAAGTATTGATTCCAAAAGATATGAGACAGGATTTTCAGTAATTCCACCAGCTTAAGGGGATGGTTAGGGCTACTAATTTTCTTCATTGATAAAGCTGACCACATTCCTTACCACTTGGCATAAAGCCATCTGGAAAATAAGTGGGCAGATATTGCTTCAGTCTGTTCTAACCTCATCTTATTATAAAAAGCAAGGTGATCATTATCTTTTCTGTCTCCTTGATCCTCTATGGTCATCTAGCCGTCCGTATCTCTCATGGCACCTTATTGAGATCTTATTGAGAATTTCTTCTTACTTTTTACAACCAATCAAGTAGTGTTTAAACTCAGAAAAGAGATTTAGGACAGGTCATTTGTCACTGTAAAGTTTTGGGAGATTGTTTGAGAGATAAGTTCTAGGACCAACATGGGAAATTCACCAGGAATCCCAGACTAAATTATTTTTATTCCCAAAACAAGCCATCTGTCACCAACCGAATTTTGAATTGCATGTATATGAGTCCATATCTTGCAAATGGAGTTTAAACTTGGTTTGCATGAGATTTGCTCACCGATTGGACTAATTTTTTTTTTCAGATTTAAAGAAATCTGTGTTATAATAGTTTTCCCTCTATGAGAGTGTCTTCTCTACAGAGACACTAAGTTACACCTTAGTTAAGAGGGAAAAACTCATACTGCTACAATTGTGTTATGATGACATTGATTTTTACCCCATCCCAAAATATCCCGTCCCCTTCTCTGGTTGAACAATAAGATATCTGCTCCTCCTGGCTCAGATATATAGACAACATTTATATCAATGTTCATTTTTCCTCTGCTGCTGTCACAGCTTATCGCTTCTATTTGATGATAGGTAGACCCACTTCTTTGACTTATTCGGTTACTTATGTGACAAAGGCTAACCCACCAAGGTCGGTGATTGAGTGTCATCCATCATGTTGCCAATAAAGCTGCCATGATTGGTGGGGATAATGCACTGCAGGGTCCCTGACTTCTGTTACTGTAACATTTTTGCCTCTCAGCCACACCAGGACAGCACCTCCCAAGACTGTGCCATCTCATCTCACAGTGGTCTCTAACGACAATGGCTTAAGAATGAGCCTGTTTTCACAGAGCAGACAGAGAAGAGAAAGCACAGACCTAGAGTTCTTGCTGATTCAAAAAGCGTGCTGACATGTATATGACCTATGATGAGAACCCAAACTGAGTAGTAATCCTTTGCTTGAGTGTAAACATGGACGATTTGTACCCAAATCCATAGCCTTAAAATAAATAAACAAATAAATAAATAAATATAAAAAAAAAATAAAAAATCCCACATACACATCCCAGACATTAAAGCCTGGATGATATGAACAAGCCCATTAAAATACCCTTGAAGTTTTAGTAAGGTTAGCAATGATTGGTGAATTTTATAGCTAAAAAATGAAAAAGGAGTAATCTTGTTTTCATAGATAACATGCAATCTCAGAGACATGATTATAGCCCTAATTCTAGGTCAATAAACACAATACTCTTGATTATCAAGCTTTTCCTCCCGGCAAACCTGACAACTCCAAAACAGACAGAGGCGCAGAAGTCGATTATAGGGAAAATGCAACTGGACTGTGTGTACACTTCCTCTTCATCGTCTTCTCCTTTTAATCAATAGCACACTGAGTCTCCAGCTTCTATTGAATTAGGTTTACAAAGCTTTTTTGTTCTCACCTGTCGCTAAGAAAAATCATTCATGGCATCCTGTATCTGAACTAGCGGAGACTGCATGAATCAAAAAGGTAAAAAACGTCCCTCCCCAGGGATGCTGCCAGCTGTCTCATTGATTCAGCACTGTTCTTGGCTGATTTGGAGTCTACTCTGGCACCAGTTCCACAGAACGCCGTATAATAAGGTACCACAATGCAAACTGTTACCAGGGAGAAACAGAACATCTGGTCTGGAACAAAGGCAAAGTCCATCGCTAAGAAGCAGCCTGGCCATCCGCATCCAAGCATGACTGTGCTGGGGACTGTCACCTGAAAGAGGGGTCCCTGAAGTTCAATAAGTGAAAATAAAATAGGAACCATGATGAATAAGGAAAAAAAGCTCCAAGAGAAATAACACATCTCATCATTTTTGTGTATGTGTAAAAGAACAGTATCAACTAGGATACTCTTTCTATTTTTAGGAAGGAGTAGGAGCTCTATTTTCAAATGCAAATCAACAATGATAAAAATTGAAATTTTGAAAAGCAGAAATAAGTCTATTTGTGTCTTTATTCCGTGTATGTGTGTTTAATGGCCAAAACCTTCCCTTGTCATCCTGCTGTTATAAGCAGAGCTAATGATTGGCCTCCGTTCTGTAGAAATATTTTAATTGCCAAGGACCTATTGATGTGGGCAGTGAATCTGAGGACAGCGAAGAAAAGCAGCATGTGTGATGCCTACCACGTGCCTTCAACCAAGCTGTGCCTCTACACTGGGCACTTTAGGGTCGTATGCTGTCCAGTCTTATGCTATTGTTGTTTTTGTTGCTTTAAGTACTAAACAACGCCTTCAGAAAGGAAGAATTTGATTTCCAACTGCTTTAAAATCTGGAATAAAGAAAAAAAAAAAAAAAAAAAAAAAGGCTTCCCCTGTTGACAAAGCCCCTGTCGGAGTGAGAGTCATTATACTCTACATAAGGTTTGTGTACTTCATTCCTTTCCAAAGCCATCTGTCTGAATTTAATTCACTGATAATTTTATCAGTCTCCCCATGCTTTGCCTGAAACCTCTCCATTGCATTTTTTTATTCTCCACTGAAGTTAACTCTTTGAATGACAGTTTCGACGCATTTAGAATGTTGATGAAGATACCCGTTTCCTCAGAAGGACCCCTCCCGCACGCAGCAGCCCGCTGCACCAGCACTGGTGCTTTCCAGCAAAAGTTGTGCTTCTCGTGGGCAAAGCCAATCTGGATGCAAAATTGTATCCAGGACATTGCTAAAGAAGCCACCTGCAGTGGCACCATCCCAGGCACACTCAATATCTATTATTTAAGATGCCTTTTGGGAAACTGGAAATCAGAATACATTTTATAGGGATAATTCTAACCTTCTTTCCTACCTAGTTGGTGCATACATTATCATCATTAAGAAAATGCAGACTGTCAAAAGATACTATATAGATATATTTAAAAATTAACCACTTGTAGGAATTCTTTCTTTTTTAAAAGAGGCTATTTAAGTGCACTTTTAGATCATGCATATATAGTTTATATCAAGCATATTATCACATCATTTTGAGAATAGTCTGTTATTAGTTTTCAAGTTAATTCAGGGAAGGAAAAATTATTTTTGTAGTTGATGTCATATCCTGCTTTTAATTTTTCCCAAGCTGCATTTCTAAGCTTCTTCGTGGAACAAGGTGGGATACTGAGCACTGTGAGAGATGGATAGGAAGGTTCACAAGACACCTATTCCCAGGAGCTTGGGACCTCGTAGGGACGATGGGGCACAAAGCAGACTGAGAGTAGTTCAGACTGCTATACAAATATAAGCAAGAGAGCAATTTATTTAACTAGAAACATGGGTATAGACTTCACAGAAGAGATAAAGTTTTACTTGGGCTCTGAAAATTGGGTAGGATTTTGAGGAGTAGAGATGAGGATGAGAAGGAATCCAGACACAGTGATCTTCATTTGTTAGAGCATGAATGGGGAACAGTGAAGCACAAAGGGCATGAATATGGCTGGATCAGAGGGTATATGAGGGAAGAGATGAGACAAAGTTAGAGATGTGAGGTAGAGACATGATGTGGAGATGGAAAGGTGCCCTTGGTGCCAAAGGTGTCTGAGCAAGAATCAGACATAATGTGAACTGCACTTTCTAAAGAGAACGGCAGTCTCTATAGGATGAATTAGCAAGAAAGATATTAAAGGAAAAATTTGGATATGTTGTCACAAGGAGGGCAAAAGAGGTCCTGGATAAGGGCAGGTGCAGTTGGAATGAAATTCTGAAAATTTGTTCCAACACTCTAACCAAACAGATGAAAGAGACGTACTCAAATCAAAAGAAAGACTCGGGTGGGCTGAGCGAAGCAATGTGGCTGAAGTGGTTGGCAGAGTTGCCTCTTTCTGAGTTAACTGTTGGTCTTCCAGGCATCACCACAGTTCCCCAAAGGAACCTAAGCAGCCCTTTTGGAAGTGTCTTCCTCACGCTTGTGATTAATTTTTGTTCCTCAAAGGCGTGCACCTTTCCTGGAAGTACAGCAATTCCAGTTCGGTGTATGGAGTATACGAAGCAAGATTTATTCCATCTTCCTGCTTCAAAAATTCATTTAATATATCATCCTCAAATAGAGAATATATAGATACCAAACTGATAAGAACAGCTACTATACTTGACCTTAACCAAATGGCCAAGAAACAACTGTAATTATTTTTTGACTATTAATTTAGCATTGATATTGTTTTCAGGGCAGTTAGAAAGATCCTGACAGTCATTTGTGTTTACGAACTCTTTCACTGAAAGACACCATCTTAAATCCTAATACATAGACAAGCTAAAGGCCAAGAGAACAAAATGTTGACTCCATGGTGACCCAGGTCTTGGGGCCTGACAGGAAGGCATGATAGGAGGGCACATGTGTTGCCTTAATAAAAATAATGTAGATATCACCCATAGACTAAAATGTCAAAAATTCAAAATAAAAATTGATTGCTTAATATTGGGGGTAACGATCATTATTATTCTCCCCATGAGGGACAATGTGACATATTAACTAAAGATCCAGATCTTCACAGGATATGATTTGTGTTAACTTTCACTAGCCTAGAGAATTATCTATAGTTCTAAAACAGGTCCCCAGCCTAGAAAAACTATATATAGAGCAAAGTGTGTAGATGCTTCCAGCAGGGGAAGAATTTGCCTTAATGTTTTGTGGTTGAGACTAGCTAGCTGTTCACCAAAACCCATTCTCTTTTACCCCAAGTACATAGCCATGGAGTTCTGTAACTGCTGCCTAACTGAATGTTGTCACAAGCGATGTTCTCTACTTACCCGCCTGAGAAGCTTCCAGCTGGATCTTCCACACTCTATTTCTTGTCTTCTGTTGAAGTAGAGGAGCAGAGAACTTCAAGACTCTAGGGAGACCCTAGGGGGAAACAAGGCCACTAGAAAAAGGATTGTATGTGGCAAGCGTTTCTATCAACCTATGCTGGAATGTTATATGAATGCAAAGAACACTTTCACAAACTGTCATTGTGCTCAGCCACTAAGATTTAGGGGCTATTTTTTGTAGCAATTAGCCTACCTACCCTGACTGATACACATTTGAGGCCATAATGTCAAACAGACTTAGATCTTAGTTTCAGCCCTGTCACTTCACTAGGAAAATTTTGAGCAAGTTACTTATCCTCTTGGAGTCTCAGTTTCCTTATAAAGTAAAACAGGGCAAATAGGGCTGCTGTGAGCATTAAATAAAATAAAATGTATGTAAATCTATTGGCACAGTGCCTGGCAATACAAAGTATACAATAAAAGATAGCTCTTATTATCATTGGTAGAGAAAGGCATCATTTACATGGTCTTATTAGCCAGCATTAAATCGCCTTGGAGAATGGGATAAGAAGATAGATCTAGAAGAAATATTACTCTCTAGTATTTTCTAGAGAAACTGCAATTTTATATTTATTATTAAATAATTGCTTATGATTAAAAGAATATCTGTTTCCTCCAAGAACGCTGGAGAAACCTAGGATTTTAAGTTGAGATTCAAGTTCTAGTACTGGGATACATGCCATTCGCCCTGACTGCTATAGGAATTACATTCCTACTGCAAACTGTAAAACTGCATAAAATACATTAGGCAATTGTTGCCAAGCATTGGATAACAAGCTGTACAGGACTGTAACCCTTGACAGAAGAAAAACATGTAAAGTGAACTTCATGATGACCCACATTTCTAGCTAGGACACTTTCTGAAATACAGAAAGTGGCAGGCTCATTAGGCAAAGAAGACCAAGTTTGGAATTTGAGGTTGCTTAGGAGGCTACAATTTATAGGAAAAATTACCTGAGATACGGGAGATATAAAAAGTGGAGTCCCCAGAACTCTGCATAGAGGCACCCCTGAGGACCTTGGCTAAGCATTGGACTGTACTTGTTCAGGGTGAGGCTCAATCATACCAACCAGAGAATGGCTGCTGGGAAGTGACTTCTGAATGAAGATACCAGAGGGTGTGAAATTCTGGGAGACTGGAGTTCTGTCCAGTAAGAGTAGTATAAGCAGATTTCAATTTGTATTTTGGGCATTTAGGTAAGACCCCAGAGGCTACACATTAGAAATAAGGACTATGCCCTAAAATAAGGGACATGCTCTCGAATTGAAATAGACCTTCTAAAACTTTTCCAATAGGGTTTCTCAATCTCAGCACTTATTAAAAATTGGATCAGATAATTATTTGTTGTGAGATGCTTTTCTTATGAATTGTGATATGTTTGACATCATTCCTGGCCTCTACCCACTGTATACTATCACTACTCTCAAGTTGTGACAACCAGAAATATCTCAATATATTGCCAGGTGTCCCATGGTCTAGGGTTAGTTAAATCTCACCTGGCTGAGAATCATCATGCCACAAGATCTATGTGATCATCATGAATTATCTGTCAGCCAGAAAAAAAAATTCATTCTTTAAAGAAAACATAATTCATAAATCATATCTTGTTCACAATATCAAATATACATTTAAAACACTGCTATACATGCAAACAAGCAAAAAAGTATGACCCAAAGTCAAAAGAAAAAATAGTCAATAAAAGTAGTCCCGAAGATGATGTAGATGTTAAAATTATCAGAGTACTCTAAACTATTATAAATATGCTTAAAGATTTAAAGGAAATGATGGATAGAATGAGTGAATAGATAGAAAAAGTCACTAGATACATGAAAACTACAAAAAAGAACCAAATGAAAATTTAAGAACTGAAAAAATAAAATATATGAAATTAAAAACCCACTGGATGAGCTTAAGAGTAAATTGAACAGTGGAAACAAAGGGATCAGTTAGCTTGAAGATAAGTCAGTAGATATTACCCAAACTGAAAAGCAAAGATAAAAATAATTTTTAAAAATGAACAGCACCTCAGTGTCCTGTGGGACAGCAGGAAGATGTTTAACAGACATATGATTATAGTCTCACAAGAATGAGAGAGAGATTGGGGCATTAAAACATTTTAATAGTTTTGATGTCCTCAAATTTGGTGAAAAACATCAACCCCCAGGTCGAAGAACTAAAGAAACTAAAAACTACTAATACAAAGAAGAACATACCTGGGCACATGATAGTATAATGGTTGAACACCAAAAAAGAAATATTTTATAGCAGCCAAAGGGGAAAATTATTACACATAGGGGAACAACAACAGGGAGGACTCTGACTTCTCGTTAGAACAATGGTGGCCAGAAGATGAGACAGCATCTTTAAAGTACTAGAAGAAGGAACTTCTACTTCCAGCCAAGATAGAGTAACAAATAATCTAAAGAAAAAGGGTGGGGGGAGGAAAGAAACAATGGTTTTTAAAACACTGGACATCAGTCCAAAAAAGACAATATCCCTGAGAGACAAGAAATCAATAAGGTGAGCCTCATGACTGCCCCAACTTCCTGGCTTGAGAGTTTCCAGGCTACTACCAGGGAAGGAGAAATCAGGCAGAGCTCGTCAGACTTTCTGAGCTGAGAAGATGACACTTAGAGTTCCAGGGAAAACAAAGCAGATTGTGCTTTCAGGAAAGAGTACTAGAAAGAAAATCTGCACAAAGAGAAGCCTGGAAATCTCCAGTGAGTATCCAGCAAGTGTTCAGCACAAACTTTCGAGGAAACTACCACAGGCCAGGTAATTATGGGGAATACTACCCAGTGGTCACACAGGACAGGGATCGGTGCCCATTATCACCAACCTGACTGGAAAGTCATGTTTTTCAAGAGGCATTGTGTAGAATACTAAGAAGGGTATTGCATTGGACATGAGAATAATTATCCCTAGAATAAATGAGCTCTGATCACACCTACCATATTGTAAAAGCAAGACCAAGAAGCTTCCAAATGTTTCCAAGGAACTTTGCTTATAAAAACAACCAAAAAAAGTGTGTATAGGAACACAAAAATATACAGCACACAACAAGATAAAACTCACTATGTATGTCTAGCATCCAATCCAAATTCACCAGGAACACAAAGTCAGAATGTACAACCAGCAAAGATGAGGAAAATCGATCAATTGAAACCGACCCCAACTGAGACTCCAACTGTTAAAATTAATATACAAGGAAACTAAAGTAATTATTATAATTGTATTCCATATGTTGAAAATATGAATTAGGGACAATAAATAATTTTTAAAGGGAGATTCTCTGAAGTTAGAAATCTGGGGCAATCAAACTTTAAAATATGAAAACTACTATGGCTGGGATAAAAACTATACTGAATACAAATAATAAGAGATTAGATATTTCAAAAGAAAAGAATAGTAAACTTGAAGAAGTAACAATAGAAATTATCAAAAATGAAACACAAAAAGAGAAAAAATATATAAAAATGAACAGCATCAGTGAGCAGTAGGCCAACTTCACATGGCTTCATATTTATGTAATTAAAGTCGTGGAAGGAGAGAAAAGAAAAGGAGAACCCAAAAAATGCTTGAAGAGAAGATGGCCAAATTTTTTCTAAACTGGTGAACACCATAAACTCACAGGTTCAAGAAGCTCAACAAACCACAAAAACAAGAAATATGACTTGAACCGCCAAAATATATCATAAGCCAATTGGTCAAAACCAGTGATAAGGAGAAAGTCTTAAGAGCAGCCAGGGCAAGAGGTGTGAAAGTGAGAGAGGGAGAATATGTCACATTAAAATAAGCAAATAAAAATGAGAGCAGATTTCTCATTAAACAAAAAAAGCAAGAAGACAGTAGAGCAACATCTTTAAAATACTAAAAGACTACCCTGAACAAGCCCAATCCCGCTGATCTTGGAAGCTAAGCAAGGTTAGGCCTGGTTAATACTCAGATGGGAGACCACCTAGGAAGATCAGGTGCTGTAGGCATAAAACATAAAAAATAAAGGATTGTAAGCTGACAAGGTCCTTGCAATCTGTGACGTCAACCAAGGGTTGCCTCGCCTAAAAAAAAATAAAAATAAAAAAAAGAACCATAATTTAAAAAATAATAAAATACTAAAAGAAAAAATATCTATTTAGAATTCTATACCAGCAAAAATATTTTGCAAAAATAAAGGCAAAATAGTTTTATTGAAATAAGCAAAAAGCTGAAAAAGTTTATCACCACGAGATGTGCACTAACTAATGTACTGTATACTTGAAACTGATAATAAAATAAAATAAAACAATAAAAATAAAATGCTAAAAAATGTTAAAGGAAATCCCTGCAGCAGAAAGAAAATGATGTAAGATGGAAATATGAATCTATATAAAGGAATGTAGAGTATTAGAAAAGATAGTTACATGGATAAATATATAAAATCTTATTGTTATTTTTTAGATTATTTTAGAATTTACTATTTAAACAAAACTACAAAACTAATAGCAATATATCATAAGGTTTTAACATATGTATTAATAAAATATATGACTAAAATAATTTAAAGTCTAAAAGGTAAAAAATGGAAATATGAGTATATATATGGAAAGTTATATAACACTGATTCTCACTATAATATGAACACATGTTTTTATCCCAGATTAATGTCTTTAAAAGTGAAATGTGGTTCCAAAGACAATATAGGAAATAGTATCATAAAAATATTTGATTAAGCCAAATTGCCATTATACCACTACTCTCTTTGGGATCTTATGCAAGTTATTTCAATTTATTTTAACTTCAGTTTTCTCATCTCTCATTATATGTATTTAAGAATACTAATTTCATTAAATTGTGGTGATAAGCCAGGTTTTAAGTTTATTGAGGAAAAAGACCATATCTTATTAATTTTTATATGTCCCCACCAGGAGTAGTGCTTAATTCATATATTTCTATATTTACTATTTTTATTTCTTATACCCTACCTTGTAAAGTGACAGTGCCTGGCATATGATAAATACTCAATAAATATTTTTAAGTGAATCTGTTGTAAAGTACTCTACAAAATTTAAAAAAATAAGACAATAAATATATCAAGTCAATTAAAATGTTATGTATTTCTATTTAATAAGCAGTAAGTAAAGGGAAACTTGCATACATTCATGCAAATAAAAAAGTCAGACTAAGAACATATGAAGACAATGAAAGACAATGCTCATTTCTTTGTCTCAGCAATGCTGCTACAAGTATCAAAATCTGCCTTACAGATATCACCTAAACCAAGTTTATCCCCCCAATGACTTACAATTGTCACAGGCTAAGTCCTCATGACCTCAAACAGTTGTCCTTCCCAAGTCAGGTGGTCTCTGAGGACTCTGGTCAGCAACAAGTAGAGAAAGGGAAAAAAATTAAGTCTTCATGTTTCGTTACAGATGGCTGTCTGATTAACAGGTACCAAAGTTCTGAAACTGTTTGGCTAAGAACTACTTTAATTTAAATGTTAAGTAAGGTCCAGGAGAAAAAACAAGAGGAACTCATTGCTTCATCTCTAAGAAGATGCATCAAGAAAGTTTTTAAATCTGAGAAATATTTACTGGTTTAAAGGATTGCCACTCGCTCCTCTCATAATTAATATTGGCAATCAACAGTTATTGAGTACAAACTCTGTCAGGGCTTGAACTAATAATTTTACATATACAATCTACCTTAATGTTCCAACTCCATGAACAAAGTACTACATATGTATTACCACTATATGAAAGAGAAAACTAAAGCTTACAAATATATGCTGTATATATACAGAGAAAAATTTGACCTAAGTCAGGTCCGATTACTAAATCCAGGCTGTCTTAAATACTTGACCCTATTGCCTCCCTTAAATTGACTGTAAAAATGAGAAAATTGGTGAACAGCATTCACCTGAAAAAGCATATAACATTAGGTTCTAACATATCCCTTTTTTCTGACATTTTGCCATTCTTTCTATATGTTTCATGTCTTTTCTCCACTGTTTGAATTTTTATTTGAACAACAATAAAAAGATATTTTTGAGAAAATTAGGGAAAGTTGAACTTAGATAGAACTTAAACATTAAGAAATTAATTTGGGGGGGTATAATTTTTTTTAGTATTTTATTTTATTTCATTATTAGTTCCAAGTATACAGTACATTAGTTAACATTTATACAATTTATGAAACGATCCTCATGATTATCTTCCCTCTGGCTCTATACATAGTCATTACATTACTGCCAACTGCCTTTTCTCTGCAATGCTCCTCATCCCCGTGACCATCTATCAACTACTAATTTGTACTTCTTTAACCCTTCACCACTTTACCCCAGCCCCCACCCCGCCTCTGGCCCTCACCAGAGAAGAGTTTAACATTTCTTAATTGTTCATAACCCAATTAATTTCAGTCTGAGATTTTGGGAGGCCATCAACGACTTACATTGTCAATAGGATGTGCTCTATCACCCCCCTCAAACACACACACCACAAACGCACACACACACAGATGAACACATTTTAGAATCAGTGTAGTAAATGGAAAGAACTCAGATTTCCAAGTCGGTTAAATTTGGTTCAGATTTTGGCTCCACCACATACAAGCTGCATGACCTTGACAGAATATTTAACTCTCTGTTTTCTGATCCACAAAATGAGGATAATATTATCTACCTTTTAGAGCTTCTTGAGATTTAACTAAAATAGGATGTGTAATAGTTCCAAGGGCAGAGACCAATAAATACTTCCCATCTTCGTTTCTCCTCTCAAAATTTGCAAGCATTTAAAACAAAAGCCTCTCACCCACAAAGAAATGTCTTGCTAATTAGGCATTGCCATTTGTTGTATGGACAGTTTGAACAGCACAGGCCTACTTTCGTCTTCAACTAAGGGCTGTGTTGGCCTGGCCTCTTCATGTAGGCTCAGTAACCTACCACCAGGTGGCAGAAAATGTGTGATGAAGAGATGCATAGGACATCTTGACTGAGAAGATAAGCATTCCAGAGAGAGTGAATACATAGTACGCAGATGGATATAAGACATTATATAGACAATTCCTACTGTCCATAAGAAGATAATCCTTAAGATCTCTTCCAACACTTAAGATTCATAGTCTTTACATTGTCCAGGAGAGTGCTGGTCCAGGTTAGACTCACAGTCACACAGACCTGATCCCCAGCAGCAGGACTAAGTGTGGCTCTAAATTAAACTGATTCTGGTTTGAGTATTATAATGAAGAATGGCAGAAATCAATTATAACACAATAAATCTTTTAAAATCCATTTGTCCATAAAATGTATCTTATATGCATGTATGTTATAAGTAAATAATATTTTTAAGTGGGGTAGAGAAGAATTCTACAGAAGAATGCTAACTAGTAAATGTAGAAGAGTAGACAGAATTAGAAAACCACCATAGTAATCATATAGCAGACCACCATAGTAATAACTGACTCAGGTAAGAATCGACAATAGATGCCAAAACATGGGTGAAAGATAAAGAGGAAGATATTCACAGTCTGAAAATATCACTCTACTGATTACTCATTAATTTCAAAGAGGAAAAGGTATGTTTGAGAAAGGGGAAATTTGATGAACCCCACCTGAATTAAATGATCAAACTTGACCTCACCAATGACAGGACAAAATCGTCTAATGTGTCTCTTAATTAGATATACTGAGAAGGGTGCAACACATCTCCTCATTGTATTTCTTTAAAAAAAAAAAAAAGTTTAATTTGAATCATAAGAAAACAGAAAAATCCCAATTAAAGGACAAGCTGCAAAACAACTAATTTTGACTCTTCAAATATGTCCTAAAATTGCCAGGGGAGTGTCCTAAAAATCCTAAAGAAGCATGACAAGTAAATGCAATGCTCAATCCTAGACTAGATTCTGGGTTTTTAAATCGTGGGGAAAAAAACTTTCAAACCTTTAAAAACATTATTGTGACAATTACGAAATTTTGAATATGAACGGCATGTTAGATCATAGTGTTATATTAATGTTAGATGTCTTGAGTATGATAATGTTTGTTTATGTCAAAGAATGTCCATTTCTTAGAAGACATAGGCTGAAGGGGGAATTGTCGTGAATTCTGAAACCCTGCAATTAACTCTCAAATTGTTCAGGGAAAGAAAAAAAGTCTGTGCGTGTATAAATATAAATATATATATATATTATATATATATATATAATTTCATATATATAGCAGAGATCAAAGAGAGGAGTCTTTTCCTTCTAACAGTGGCAAAGTCTACAGGCTAGATTTTTATTCTTTTGAATTGCCCTTCCAGTAGAAGCCAGAGAAGTGACTATCAGTACAAATATAAACCTGGCTGCTCTGAGCCCTGGCAGCACACTCATTTGTAAGGTCACATATGGGCTCCACACGACAGCAGCATGTATCTTTGTCTGAGTTTATTCTCCACCTGGAATGGAAGTGGGTCATCACATCACATGTGAGAAAGGTCAGACTTCAGAGCTTCTCTTAGCACCCATGCTGTTCTTCCTTGTATTAGTACACTTTCCAGGGCTCCACCAAGTCTATTTTGAGATTTTTTTTTTTAATCGGGAAGTTGGTATGGTGTCTGTGACCCACTGAAATATATTTGCCAAAGGACAGACTCCAGTCTGATGCCCTCCCACTCCCAATGTCCCCTATGTTTGACCCTCAACCATGTTAAATCTGGAATGCCTACAGTAATTTGTTAGATGTTGAAAGAAATAACAGGCCAGAAATTCATTCAGGCATAAACTTCTCTGATAGATTCTCCCTGCTGGGTCTGAACCGTCTTTAGGGTTCTTCCTTTTTCCACTGCACTATTCATTCAGCACTACGCTATTTGTGAAAGTGTTATCTGTCCCTTTCACTACTGTGTGAACCTGAATCCAGAAAAAAAACACAGGAATTTTCAATGTTTGGGGGTATCTTAAACAAATTGCCCAATCTCTCTGCATTTCTGTTGTCTCGACTCTAACAGCAATGATAAGTATCCCACTGAGTTGAGTGAGGAATGAAAATGGGAACTTCCTGCTTGATCAGGAAGGAAGTCCTAGAGAGTAGAATTCTTCTTCATTCATCTTTGTGTCACAGCACCAAAGACTTTAAATACACATTCGATTAAATAGTATACCTGAATATAAATAAATGCCTTAACAAACACAGTCCCCTGCTCTCATACAGTCTAAGGAAGAACATTTTGACTAACAGGATCTAGAGATATACACTATTAAAGTTGATGTGGATAGGTCCATCTTCCTCTATCTATGTTGTTCTTAAGCTTAAAGGCAACAATTCATAGCTACCAGAGAAGACTAATTTGAGTTTAGAATATACTCCATGGCTGTCTATTTCGGTGGTTAAGATGAACAGAGTGATAAAAAATATTATTCAAATAATTTTATGTGTTAGGACAGAGGTCAGCAAACTTTTCCCATAGAAGGCCAGATAATCAATAGCTAGACTTTGCAGACCATATGGTCTACACAGTGTTGTCATTATAATGAGAAAGCAGCCATAGACAATACATAAATGAATCAGCATGGCTGTGTTTTATGGACACTGAAATTTGAATTTCAAATAATTTTTGGTGTCTCAAAATAGTCTTTCTTTGATTTTTGTTTCAAGAATTTAAAAATGTTTCTGTAAGCTAAGGCCATATAAAAAGAGGCATTTTGTGTCAGGACATTACTTGTTAGGATATTATTTATGCTAAACTATTACATGAGTTTAACAAGCATTTTTATCTCAACTCAAAATTTTGAAAGCATGAGTTAAATAGACATTGAATTGCTATTCATATTTTAAAAAGAGTAAAGACAATCATAAGTACCTTTTAAAAGGCAATTCTTTTTTCAGAAATTTATACTAATTTATTGTTTTCTAATGACAATAAAATTTCAAAAATATAGGTGAATTGTACAAATTATTTTCACTGTGTGTGATTTAAAGTGATTAAATTAGGCATGCCTCAATAGGTCTTAATGGCTTATCGGTACCACTTAGCATATTTACTCATTCATTATATACAATGATGCCCCTATGCCAATAACTTTAGAGCTTCTATACAAATAAATACATTTTTTTCTTGACATGTAGTCATCCCAATTAGGTGTTCAGTACATGCCAACAACAGGGAGAACTCTACAAACCCAGCAAGGAAACTAAAGTATATAAAGAACTCTCATAAAGAAAAAAGGAGCAAGTTAGATGATTGTTCATCCCTCTCTCACTGATTTGCCCAAGCCTTCAAGGCTCTATGCTTGAAAACCTATGTCAATATTTTTTATATGGCACTGCAAGGGGTAGAGACAATGGGAGGTATTCATTTAACAAATATTTACTGAGTTTCTATTATATGCCAAGGACTGTTCTGGCATTAGCAAAGCAATGGTCAACCAGTCAAGCAAGTTCCCTATTCTCATTGCTTATACCCTAATAACAGAAGATAGACAAAGAAAAAAAAATGTTACGTACTGGTGAGTGCAATGCAAAGAATTTTAATAGGCTAATGTGACAGATAACAAATACCAGAAGGCTAGTTAAACCAGATGATCAGAAAAAGGCCATTTAGGGAAAATAATACTGAAGTAGAGATTTAACTTACAGGAAAAACTTGTTGCATCAAGAGAAAAGAGCAGAAAGAATTACATTCCAGGCAGAGGAAATGACTAGTGCAAAGGCCAGGGTAAGGATGAGCTGGTCTATTTAAGAAACATAAAGAATATCTGTATGGTTAAAGCACACGAAGTGAAAATGAGGTGAGATGAATTCACACGGGTAGGCACCAGCCAGATCAGGTAGGGTGTTGTAAGCCAAGATAAGAAGTTGGGCTGTTATTCTAAGAGTTATGAAGCAAGCACATAAGGAGGGAACCCAGTGAAGGAGGTGTTATAGTCATTCAGGGTAGAGCCAGTAGTTATTCTGATCAGGGTAGTAACAACAGAGCTGGGGAGAAATGGAGGTGAAAAAGGTCGGTCTGTTTTGAAGATAAAGAAAGCAGGTAGGTCTGCTAACAGGTAAGAAGTAGGAGATGAGGAAAAGAGGAATCAAAGATGACTTCTTCAAAGTTTGGTTTTAGCAACTAGATGAATAAGGTTGTCATTTGCTGAGGAAGCAAGACTAAGGGGAAGCAGGTTTTGGTTGGGGTAGATCAGAGTTCTGTTTTGGTGATGTTAAGTTTGAGATACTGTATTAGTTACCACTCCTGTTGTAACAACTTATCACAAACTAGGTGGCTTAAAAAAAAAAAAAATTTATTCGCTCACAAGTTCTGGATTCCAGAAATTCAAAATCAAAGTATGGAAAGGCTGATAAATTCTAATTGATTTATTCCAATCCTACATCTACTGAAAACTATAAAGATCTCTTAGATTAAGAGAGAGAATAGCATAATAATTAAGAGCAGAAATTTTTTGCAGGTAGATAGCTTGGATTTAATTCTCGATGCTGCCATTTACTAGCTTTCAGACTTTGAACAAATTATTGGACCTCTGCATGCCTCCATTTTTCTATCAGTAAAGTGGGGCTACAATACAATTCTGACACTACCAGGAGTTAGGTGAAACTTCACAGGTTAAGGGCTCAGGCTTCCACAAGACTGCTCTCTCCAAACACTAGCTGTAAGCTCAGGAGTTCCCAAGCCTCCTGCATTTCACCACTCTCTACAGATTTGGAGGTTCCCATTACCAAGTTTGATAATTGTCTAACGACTTACAGAACTCAGGAAAATGCTACACTATTACAGTTTCATTACAGCAAAAGAGCACAACTTGGAACCAGTGAGAACAGAAATAGAGGGCATGGTCTAGGAGGGTCCCAAATGCGAAACTTCCATGTCTTCTCCCTGTATAGTCATCACCCAGCTCACCCGAGCTTCAGTGCCCAGAGTTTTTGGTAGGATTTCCTTACGTAAGCATGATGGCTAAATCCTTGGCTGCACGATTGAACTCAATCCGCAGCCCTACTCCCCCTTCAGGAGGTTGAGCCGATATTGCATGTCTCAAAGATCCAACCCCCTAATCACAAGGTATTATCCTGACAAAGTCAGCCGCCTTTCTAGGAACCAAAATTTAGAGGCTCACTCCCACGAACCAGCCAAAATCTTCATTATGCACCAGACCAAATGACAGAACCTACTTCAAAAGAGTTGTTTTAAAGATTGAGACCTACCTAATAAATGTAAGAGCATGGTCCTTATATAAAGCCTAAAAAATGTTGAGTGACTCAGAGAACTACCAGTAATCAATGCTTCTAATTAAAACTTCCAGCTACAATGTAGCATAACCACTTTATATTTTCCATTTTTAATTTTTTGTTTCAATAAATATAATTTGGTATTGATACTATACTAGGTGCTGAGTCTACAGCAGTAAACCAAAAAAGTTATTGCCTTCATTGACCTTATGAGTGAGAAATTCATATAATAATCACATTTTAAATATATATACTTATGTGTTTTATATCTAGTATATATGTAACATATTATTATATATACGCAATATATAATAACATATGTACAATAAAAAATGAGGTGAGAGTGATCTATACTTAATTGCATTCTGTATTTAATTGGGTGGTCAGAGTTTTCTCTGAGTTAATATTTAAGAATCTGGAATGAAGTGGCTCATATGTCTCCTGACCAGCTTTCTGCTCTGTTTGACACTGGTTGTTCTGCCCTCTGGTTTCTATACACATAGTCTTTTTTCCTCACCTTGTATCTAGACTAAACTAGTTCAACCTGTTTATAGCTGCCCATTTTCTTCCACATGTCAAGGTCAGTTTGAAATTCAATGATGTTCTACACCTAGTCATTTTGAGTCAGCATTAAATTTAATAAAATTGTTATACTTATATTGATGTTTTAAGGGTTTTAGTCACAGAGAGTGGTTAAGAGGGTGATTTTGTGGAAAGGACACAGGAGCCAACTTCAGCGAGACAGCTTAGTAATCTTTCCCTTGAGAAAGCAACCGAGTTATTTTTTATTTCTTTTTTATATTCTGCAACTGCAGATTTCAGTTAATATTAAATTACTTATGAAAGAGTTTGGAATATGCTTTTCTTTATATTCCATTTGACTTAACATCATTTCTCTGTGGTGAAGTCTCTTTGCTATAAAAGCTCTTTTTATAGATAATTGAGCCTAAGAATGAAATCTAGGCATGTGAAGAAAATATAGCTGATTCTTTTTCCAAGGGAAAATAATCCTGGCCTCCTTCCTGGAACCAGCAAAGTATGAGGCAAATGACAGTCCTTGATTTCAATCAAAGATCCAAGACTATTCCCTGACAGTTGGGGGCAGATCACCAAGTGAAAGCCTGCTTCATCTACTCCACTGTCTATTCAAGACACACAGCACTCAGATAATAAACGATAGGACACTGAAACCATTAACAAGAAGAAAATGCACTGTTATCTTCTCTTTACAGAAATTCAGCAGAAATATTCATCAAATCCAACTTGTGAAAGAAAAATACGTAGATCAAAAAAAAAAGAAAGAAATGAATGGAGGGATGGAAGGACGGGGGGGGGGAAGGAAACAGAGAAGGAAAAAAGAAAAGAACAAAAGAAAACAAAAGAAAGGAAAAGAGTCATCAGCAAAAAAAGATATCCTCATTGTCCTCTCAGAAAATAGCCCTAGAAACAGATAAACTCCTTAGTTAAAATCATGGAAGGGGTTATGTTCAGCTTTATTGCTGGATAGCAGGGTTGTACATTACAGGCCATTACAAACACAATCATGTGAACAAAGCAGCAGATATATACAATCAACCCGTCTATTGAGGCATGGAACCACAGAGCAGAAGCAATCACCATGGAAAGCAGTGCAGTGGCAATACAATTTTAAATCCATTTGATAGGCAAACTATATCAGTTGAAATTTCTCAGGATGAATGAGTTTAAAACTCGTTATCTGTAGAGCAGCCTATCCCACGATACCACTTTATTTATTCAGATGGAGATTGGAGAACATGGGTAAACATTATAGCTCCAGCCTCAACATGTTTTGTAGATAAATCCCATTCGGTTTTTGTTCCCTGTGTCTTTGCATAAGGCTCTGTTCCACTGCAGGAGAAAAGAGTAGGGAGTGATGGGAACAGTGAAAGGGATATCTTTAAAAGACATTTTGCATGGAACTGTGAAATGGCAAGAGGTGTTTACCAGGCAAGCCATAATAACACTGGAAGGTATTCTGTCATTTAATTTTCCCACTTCAGCGTTTTAAATAACTGGGAAGTGCATCTAACCTCTTCAAGCAGTATATCAGACAGTAAGATTCATTATGTCTAAAGGCACCATTTAGACAGAACACACAGCCAGCAAGGAAACTTCACAAAATGCAGGTCATAAAATACGTATTTGTTTTATGGTTGAATTTTCGCATTTTCCCCTTTTCTCCACTGAGAACTTAGTTAGTGGCAGCTGAATGAAGTGTCTAAAATTTGTCCTTTAGGGACAAATGTTCCTGTGACAGTATGATAAAAATAATTTTTGAAGGAATTTTTGTTGGAGAAGGTTGGAAACATCTTCTATGGAGTGAATGAGAACTAGAATACAAAATTTAAACATTAGGTGTAAAATTTCATCACAACTCTTATTAGTGGTCTGCAGATATTTTTTTTATTTACTACAAGGCGCAAATGGATATTCACTAGCCAAAGAACGCTGTCTTGATAAATGTCTTAACTCTTCTGCTGAAGGTCGAGCCCTCTACCTGTCCATTTCTTTGTTTACTTGTGAAATATTTGCTATTTTAGGTAGAAACAAGAATACAGTGATCATGAAGAACTCTTTTAGTGAGCTCACTTATTTGGGGGCAAAATACCATATATGGAATTTCTTGGAGTGAATATTTGTTGAATGTGCCACATGCGCTTAGTATTACAGAGTTGGAGTCAGGTATGAGATATCTTTGTGGGATTTGGGGCATGTCAATTTAACCTCCATTTGGCTTTTGTTTTGTTTTCTTTTCTTTTTCCATCTATAAGGTGAGGAATTTAGATTAGATTATCTGAGTCCCATTCTAATGTTCTATGATCTGAGTCTTTATTAAGGACCTTGCAATGGAACTTAATTTTTTTAAATTAAGAGTTCTCAGCTAATATCAACTTTATAAAGTACATGCATTATCATTTTCAATCCTCACAACAACCCTGCAATGTTACTATTATTTTCAGTTTTACATTATTTTTTAAGTAAGGAAATAAGCAAGCCTAGGAAGCCTAAATGAAATTCTCAAGGTTTTACAGTTATGAAGAAAAGGTCTATCAGATCCAAGTCTATCTGATGGCAAAGACAGGTTCTTAACCACCATGCCACATTACCATCCTTAGGGAATATGATGGATCCCAGGTCCTCATTTTACATTTGCAACTGGTATGTAAATAAGGTCAAGTAACTTTCCCAAGGTCATAGAGCTAAAAGTATCAGAGTCAAAACCTGAATCCAGTATGTTGCTTTATAGCACATTGCCTGTTTCCTGAAGCTGCAAAACAGCACATAAAAAATTAGGAGGTTAGTATTCCCTATGATTCTAACTGTCAGATTTAATAAACATAAACTCAAATAACTAGAGAGATATTAACTGAAGTCTAGGATAGGTAAATTTTACAAAAGAGCAAGAGAAAAGAAAACAACTTGATTAGAACTAAAGATTAAATTAAGGGCTTTAATGCCATCTGCTTCACTTTCCATCAATTGGCAACCAAAATGGTATATAAATCCCCATCATTCCCTTTTCCTGGGAATAGTCTAGATCCAAAAATATCCTGAGTCCAAGGTCTTTGAAAGGCTTTTTAGTTTGCAAAGACCTTATCAAAAAGCGTGAGCCAAAGAGAAGCAACTTAAACGGACCACCTCAATTTCTTGCAGAAGTCTCATCATTCGCAGCCAAGATGAGCATCTTTTGTAATGGAGAACAGCTTGATGGCATAAAACTTTAGTCAGTTTTGAGCAGTCATAAAACAGGCAGCAGCTCCTTTACAACAGAGGGAATATGTACATATATTTTATCCCATCAAAGATGGCTTGGAAAGTCCTCCTCCAATTTGCTTTGAGAAAGAATAGCCTTTAAGTTGAGATTAAGCAGGGAAAATTTCCGATAAAAGGGAATATTTTTCAAAAACTTGCAAGTGACGGCAAAGCCAGTTAACACAGAAAACCTTGTCACCTTAAGTATGCCATTTGTTATCACACATGCCGGAATACATCTATTCATCTTCTTTTAATTGCTTAGCTGCGCTAGAAATACAAAGCAGCTCACTGATGCAGAGACTGTGAAAGAATATTTTGTCATGGAAACTTTGAAAACATTTCAAAGCCAGAGCTCTTCTCCAGTGAAATGAAACCTTCTAGCTGTTTGTTGGGCATTGTATTCAGCTGATAAGTGTCTAGAATAAGAGGGCTTCTCTCTCAGCGGCTTTTGCCTATGTCATCATGTGCTTTACAGATGGATGAGAAAATTTCTACAATTTTTCAAGCAGAGTTTAGAAGAGCAGTATGTTGTTGTTTCTTCCTTTTTTGTCAAAAAGTGACAAGTGAGGTTATCCCCTGGGTCAACAGGGTACCTGGGTACCACTGTGAATGTACCTTATTGAGTACCTACTGTATGTTTTATGATCCAGGTGTTTTAACTATGTTATTTTATTGAATCTTTACAACAACTCTATAACATCTATGTATAGATTATCCCAATTCACTAAGGACAAAACAGGCAGTTGAATTGTTAATGAGTAACAAAGCCAAAGTCAAAGCCAGTCCCCCACATCCCAGGGTCTCCCCACTACACCACACTGACCGAGCTTGCTCCTTGCCAAACACTGCCCCTGTATCTAAAATATGATGGAGAGTGTGAAGGTGGTTTTTTCCCCCAAAACTATTTGCATTTGTCAATATTCTACCAAGAATTATGGGAAAGTTATAATCTAGGTCTTCCAAGAAGACACACTAAGTTCCCTTTCCGATAAGACACACAGAGACACTACTCTTCTCATTAAGCAATGAGCTTTAATAATTTTAAATGTTTTACAATGATAATATACCAAAAATTTAATGCTTACTTTGGTTTTATAAATTATTAGTTAAAAAAAAATGTTTTAGCTCAATAAAGAAAAATATTTGAATCATAGAGCCTTACAATATTCAGGGAAAATAATTTCAATTTATAAACATTTTGGTAGCAGAGAAATAAGGTAAGATTATCAATTTAATAAATGGTCAAAATATATGTATTTCATTGGGATAAAATTCCATGGGGAAAGTGAGAAAAAAGAACAATGTAAAGTGACCGACTCATAAAGAGTCTGTTCTTGTAATTTTAAATGGATGGGGGTAGATATCAAATCACTTGAGTATTAGTTTCTACTGCATACATTTTTAAAAGACAGTGTAACATTTTTATTTTTAAAAGAACATAGTTTTAAGGCTAGTTCAGGTCCTCAGAAAAATGCCACATTGATTTGCTATTCTTGGCAGAGAATGAGAGCAGGAACTAGGACACATAAAGATGAGGATGAAAGGCCAATATTCAGACTATAATGAATGCAAGTAGGTTGGTATAATTTCCTCTTCTCCAATCCAAATATATTCATTTCATGGAAAAAATGCTTTCGTATTATACTATTTCCTCCTCTTGTTAATATCTTTGTCATGTGAGAAGATATCAGCATTTTAATGATTTAGTTATTTTTACCTTCTTGATAATCTGTGTCCCTTGATTGACCTTTCACTTCACCTCTTCTCCTCCACTTACAGAAACTGAAGATGAGAATTGTCAGCAAATCGAGTTACAGGGTGTTAGAGTTTACTGTGCTGGGATCAGCTATTATCTTTCTGACAAAAATTATAACAAGCACGGAAAAAGGTGCAACTGGAATTTATTAATAACACTCAGAAAGAGAAGACACCATGGTGTAGATTCTAGAAACACAGAAATGGCTGATATTCAAAGAAATGCTGTAATTCACGTTCCAAATTGATTTTCTTTGCCTTTTTGCTGAGATTGTCAATAAGTGAAATGGCTATTTAATTCAGTAATGATTGAGGTAATATGATGCCAGTCAACTAAGAAATTAAAAGATGTTTCATCATTCACCACCATTACAAATAGTTGCCTGAGCTCTCAACATAGAGCAATTGATTATACCTTGGAATTCAGTTCAATAAAGGTACATCTCAGCCTTTTTTGTGATAGTGTGTTCTCACCTGTGTACTTTTCCCAAAGCATAAGCAGAAACACACACACACATACTCACACACATTGTTGCAATGAGCTGATATAATCTTTGATGGTAACACATTTCACATTCTGGCATGTATCAATAAACTTAAAATTTATAGAATGATTACTAGTCGAGAAATGTTTTCAAATATGTAAATTAGCATTTATTGTAAAATAAGGATTCATATTCTATAACTACAAAAATAATTTGCCAAAATTTATTAAGTGCTACCACCATGCAATGTACATCTACATATCATATCAGTTGGCGTCAGGACAACTTTGATATAGATACTTTGATAAGTTCCATTTTAAACACAAAAAACCCCCAGGACTTAAAGGTTTAATTAAATTGTCTAAGGCCACTTTGCAAATAAGGCAGAGTCCCAACTCAAACCCAAGGTGAAAGTCCTTGATCTAAACCTGCTGTCCAATATGATGCCCACAGCACTTGAAATGCGGCCAGCAGAAAGTGAACTGTGCATTATATGTAAAATGTGCATGGGGTTTCAAGAGCTCAGAATGTAAAAAGCATGTGAAATATCTCAAGAGCCATTTTTAAATTAATTACTTGTTGAAAAACTACTATATCACATATATATATATATTGGATTAACTAAAAATATTAATTTTTAGCTTTTAAAAATTTTTCATCATAGCCACTAAAAATTTTTAATGATATATGTGATTTGCAATATATTTTTGGACAGGCCTTCTCTAAATCATTAGATATAGTGTTATATCTGTACGTACCTATGTATGTTTATGTATTTTTTGGTCTAAATGAATATTAGAGTATAAAAGTATATAAAATATTAGTCTGTATCAGTATGTTTGGGCTGCCATAACGATACCATAGAATATGTGACTTAAACAACAGAAATGTATTTCTCACCGTTCTGGAGGCAAAACATCCAATGTGAAGGTGCCCATATAGCTTCTGGTGAGCGTTCTTCCTGGCTAGCAAGTGGCTTCCTTTTTGCTGTGCTCTGACATGGCAGAGAGAGAGAGAGAGAGGGAAATAGGGTGGGGTGGGGTGGAGGGAGGGAGAGGGAGAGGGAGAGAGTGAGAATTCTGGTATCTCTTCTTCTTCTTATAAGGTCACCAGCCCTAATGGATTAGGGCTTTATTACCTTTATTCCTCGCAAAAGCCCCATCTTCAAATACCATTACATGGAGGTTAGGACTTCAACCTATAAACTTTGAGGAGATGGGGGAATTATCACAAACATTCAGTCCAGAACAAGAGGTTATCTCTGGAGAATTGAATTTCAGGTGATTTTATTTCCTCCTTTATATTTTCTTGATAAGTTTATACAATATATTCCTTTGAATCAGAAGCACACATTTTTTCCATTTCGTAAAACAAAATTTTACAAGTTATGACTGGAAGCAATAGAATCATTCTCTTGGATACTTCTTCATTTATAATTTTAACAATAAAGATAAAAATGTCAATATTAGGCATTTATTTCTTATTTTTATATTGTATTCTATTGTTTCCATGAACATGTTCATAATTTGTCATTTCGAGTGGCAACTTGTTCCTGATATATAGGAGCCTCTGGCAGGTCTGGACCACCAAAGATAGTAGCTAGGTGCTCAGAAGTTTTCCCTCTGTCCCCTGGAAGGCTCTGGCCTCCTGACCATGATTCTGGAGGCTCTGAAAGCATAAGAAACAGGATATGCTAAAGATGGAGCATGCTGAGGTTCCAGGAAGCTCAATGCCAATGCACGGCAGACATAAGAACTGACCTTGCTTACCTTCATGTATTCAAAACATGTATCTCTTTGTATATAAATAGAGTATATTAAAAATACACAAAGGGATACATTTGTGTGTGTAATACAATAATATATTATTATTTAAATAAAACCTGATGAAATTTTCAGGCTCGTTTAACCAGTAGTCAGATGACCAGAAAAGCAACCAGGAGCTACAGACCAAGGTATTTCAGGATAATGGGATGCTAAATGGGAGAGACAGATTAGTGACAAGCATTTGATTCTCAGCAGATTTCATCCTTCCCTCTTTACCCTCATTCCAATGGCCATATCTGCTAGCTTTGAATAATAAAGTTTAAATTCTCTTGAATTATTATTATGGCTGCAGTAGCAATCTTTTAACATAGTGTTTCTCACTCAACTCTTATTACAATTTCCAGTAAAATAAAATATCACAAAGTCATTCAAATTCACAGACTAAAGATATATCTGTAGTGACAACCTAAAGTATAGATAAATTCATTATCCTGATAAATTGTGAACACGGACAGTTGCTCTGAATAATTCAAGATAAAGAAACTTTTTTCTATCAATGGTTGGATTTTTTTCCTAACTTATCCACATAATTGCTTCAGCTCTTCATTTTATTTTGCCCATGTCAACACAACGAAGGCTTCGTACTTGATTTTGAAAGCTTCACTATTTCATGTCACGTTAGCAAGGAAGACGCACATAGCAAATTCTGGATAGGTTTTGTGACAAATGACTTCTATGGTTCGCACGTGTCTGTTCAATGACAGCTGCTGAGAAGAAACATCACCTCCAGCTGCACAACTTGATCCTTCTCTCCCTTGTGAATTAGGAGGAATTGAATGTTTGGCTTTAAAGTGGCACTTCCCACTCCTCTCATTGAATATCACAATTGTGCCCAGACGAAAGAAACAAAAAGCCTGATCATTGGCAACTGATGGGAGAAAAAATAGTCCTCTCATTACAGAAATAATAAGCAGGATGTTCCCCTGCAGCCTGTCTTCTTAATTCTCCCCATTGTATTTTATTAAATGATGCAGTTTGAAATTAAGGATCTGGCAACCTTCACGCACACTCTGCATAAATAAGCAAAACAGAAACACAGTTCAAAGAGCAAGAATAAGCCCCTCCCAAAAGCCATCTGCTTTCTTTTTGTTATAAAACTTCAATTCATCAGCAAAACTCTAAAGAAAATATTTATAGCAGGAGTGTAAGCCTACATTCTGAATCTACATTGAGGCAGGGTTAACGGAACATTAGAAACTTGGTTAGATTGAGTCACTTGCTAACAATCTAGAACTAGTCATTTAATCTGCCTCATTCACTCATTCGAGTTTTTGTTCACTTGCTAATGTATTCACATTATTTAAATCCTCAATGTGCCAGGAACTATGGCAGGGCCTCTGTTTCCATATCATTAAATGAAGATAATTATTATACTGGCTATGCCTACCTCTCAAGGCTGCTGAAAGTACTGCTATAAACCATAAAACAAATAAAACATCTGTGTTTCTTTCCTAGCAATAAACCACCAGAACAAAGTACAAAAGTCATTTAGTTACCTATGCAAAAAAATTAAATATGATCACAACTTAGAGAAGATTTTATTTTATGTGTCCACGAGCACCAACTTTCTGCCAATTTTCATTCTGGTAAATCTGATAAACTACCTTCCTCTCCCTTTTCTTACCCATTGCTCTTCTCAGTGGAGGGAAACCAATGACTCAGGCACTATAAACTTTCTTAATCACATTGAATAAACATAAAAATAAATATGTCTAAACAATAACGCTGAAATGTAATCCAAGTTTGCTAAGCAAAATGTCACCTTGAACTTTCTTTTCTATTTTTCTCACAATTTATACCCTCTGATCGGATGGTAGCTTATAACCATGGCCTATAGTGGAATAAGGCAGAATCCTAGTTATTTTTCATGAAGAAGAAATATAACTTCATTGTATTCAACACCTAGGTTCGAATGGGAATACTTTTTTCCACAGCATATTCTAATACATTCAAAAATTATACCAGTGATAAGAGGCCAAAGCATTTGGTAAAATTATTTTCTGTGGTAATTTAAGAGGAAAACTTCTGAGCCTACTGATTTAGGGGAAGAATGGTGAAAGCAAACGTTGGCTGTGTTTGACAAAAGATTACAGGATGAAATAAGCTCAGGAGAATGCTGGCTAGTTTGTAAACGGAATAGTTCAGAAACTTGGAGATTTGCAAATTGGAAAAAGTGACTACTTCTAGAACCCAAACAGGAAAACTTGGAATCTCAAAAGACTATAAAAAAAAAAGTGAAACTTTCCAATTGGATGAAATGACTCAGGACAAGGGTCAGATTAAGTGTGTGAATTCACCACCTACTATTCAGAAACCTTCAAGATAGTTACCATAAAGTTGACAAAGAAATGCATAGAACTGAGAAGCAATAAACCAAATCGGATTTTAGAACTTTGTCTAAAAAAGAACTTCAGGTGCGATTACTAGTACATGGAAGCAAATACATCAGAGAAGCCTACCATATTTGTGAGGGAAATGTATTGCCAACAATATCATGAGTTTGCACTAAAAAAAACCCGTTGACATTTAAGACTTGCAACTCGTGGTTCCCCAGGGTTCCATGAGAAAGAAGGTCATTGAGAAAATTGTCCAGCTCCCAAGGGTGCCATGTTCCCCAATACCCACTTTAGAGGTGGATGAAATGAATGGTAAAGAAAGAACATCTCAGAGGACACAGCTTGCAGCCATGGAGTACAATAGATAAAAGAACTCCTGTCGAGGTTCAGAACTATGGCCTAATCTAGGAACGCTCACCATTCTCAGAGGGGCCTTCACCATGTCTTCCCAGTGGGATTTCATCACTGCTGTGTGTCCCCAGTCTTCCCATTTCCAAGTGGGAATATGTACCAAGGTTATCCTGCCCTTTTCCACCAATGTATACCCAGTGGAGAGAAAAGTTCATATAATTTTCCCTTCAGTTCATAAGTCACCTGATGAAGAAGAGCTTCATGCAGACCTTGCAAAGAGCTTGGTGTACTGACTGGGTTCGACTTTAGGATGTGTCCCTGAGGCTGAGTTGAGATGACTCATGTGTGTGAAGAAGAGAGTAATTGGGAATTTGATGACTAGAAGGGCAGACAATAGAGAGACTGTAAGTGCCTATCTAATATTCATGTGTTTTTCTACATTTCTAAGCTCCATGCAGCTATTTAAAAGGTATCATGCAAACAGATCATGCCAGTGGACGGTGAGCAAAAGGGATATGTAACTGGCCACCCAAATCTTCTGTTATTTCCTTTTCCCTGCTCTCGTGACTTTGGAGACTATGTGATCCAAATGGTATAGCTACAAGATGGAGGAGGGGTATAGTGACTACAGTTGATAATTCTATATTACGTACTTGAAAGGTACGTGCAGAGTAAATCTTACATGTTCTCACTGCAAAAAAGAAATTACATGGTAACTTAATATGGTAATATGGTAACTTAATATGGTAATATGACAGATGAAGGTGTTAGCTAACATTGTGGCGGTGATCATTTTCCAATACATAGTGTGTCAAATTAACACGTATATCTTAAGCTTACACAATGTCAGTTATATCTCAATAAAGCCGGCAGAAAAAAGATGGAGGAGGGCATCAGACTCTGCGAGAGGGAAAAATACATACTATTTCTGTAGAATCACTACCATTCATGGGTTTGTTTGCTATCACAGCATAGTCTCGATGAGATTAATGTATAATGCAATATAACTCCATCCTCACTTTTCCCACAAAGTTTTTGTCAGGGTCTATGCTGATGACTAAATTTTGGTGTAAATGAGTGGATAAGGATGAGTTTGGAAGGTTCTATCACTATCTGGGTTGAAATGAACTGAAGTAATAAGATATTATGTGTAAACTCAGATGCATTGCAATAAGAAACTACCTCTTAGCTCACAATGCTCCCCTCCCTGGATACAGAATGCAGATTTAAAACAATTGGATATGTTTCATATAATAATGTGGCAAACTTATGGAAGTGTATTTATTGGGAGTACAAAGGAGCCCCCTGCAAAAGAATCCATCCTTAGGAAGAAAAGAGTTGGACATGACAAAGTTCATCCCAACAACAAAGCCTTAATCGTTGGAGGGGAAAAGCTTTCTTGCACAATATGGCATCTTTACTCTTTCCTTTCTCTGGCCCAGTCTCTAAGCCCTAGGAATACAGGAGGCTATAAACAATTCTTAAATTTTATTTAATTAAAAATTTTCAAGACATTAGATGTACTGACATGGCTTTGATAGCAATGTAACAGAGAATAACACGAAATGAGAAAAGGCCTTTCTATAACTTCGCCACTCTCCCCTCAACAAAGCTTTGACAACTTGAAGAACTTCTTGTTGAAGCCAGAGTGCCGTAGAAGGTAGGAGCAATAACTGCCGTGAATGCAGTACCAACATGTCTAGGTGGGACAGCATGAGAGGTGGTAGAATCCAGGGGATGTTATTTGGCTGATCACCAGACTTTTCATGAGTGTTTATGAAACATCGCTTAAGGATCCCAAGAAACAGTCAGCCAGAGAGAGAGAACTTTATTGGGAACTTAATTCTTGGGTGAATGAGTGGAGGGTATAGCCAGTTAGCTTTTATTGTATAAAACACCCCAAAAGTTATTAAAATAATACAAGAATCATTTCTTATTTCTCACAAGACTAGATGTAATAGGCAGTTCTGGTGACCTAGGATGGGCTCAGTTTTTCTCATCTGGGCTCAGTTATGGGTCTATGGTCAGTTAACAGGTCAGCTGGGGACTTGATGAACTAGTAGCCTTAGCTAAAATAACTCACATTTCCTCCCCATGTTTCTCACATCCCTCCAGTGAATTAACCCAGGCCCGTCCACATAGTGGAGGCAGAAATCCAAGAGACAAAAGAGAGAGACGAGAGAGACAGACAGAGAGAGGAGAGAGAGAGAGAGAGAGAGAGAGAGAGAGAGAGAGAAGAAAGCAGCATGTGGGCTAAAGAGAAAAGAACTTCTTGAGACCTAGGCTTAGATCTTGAACACCATCGGTTCTGCCCCTATTCCCCATTGTGTAGGTCAAAGCAAATCACAAGGCCAGGTCATATTTAAAGGATCTGAATATAGATTCCAACTCTTGACGGGCAAATCTACAAAGTCAATTGAGACAGAGACAGATACTAAGGTGGAAATGACTGGGGCCATTTTTGCAATAAATCCACTACATCTGAGCCATTGCTTTTATCATGATACTGTTTGTATGGGAGAAATTTGGTTATACTCTCCATAAGTTTCCCAGAACTCTAAAGCTGGAAGGATCTTAGTGATCATTGTCTGCTCTAACCTCCTAATTTCAGAGAAAAGAAATCCAAGGCCCAGAGAGGTTATGCAGTTTGATTAATTTCTCATAAGCAAAGTAGGACTAGAAATTACTTCTGTTTCAGTTCAGAGTTCTTTCCTCCACATTGTACTATCCTTTCTTCAAAGAACACTTTCAGCATACAACAGAATTTGGTTTTCTTTTCAATTTTTCATCCACATTCGCCATGAAACAATTATCTAGAAACTCACCAACAGTAGCCCACAAAGACTATTGGTCTCTCAGCTGTGGCACCCTCACTGAGGCCTGGCCCTGCTCTGCTGGGACTTGCCCTCTGCCCATGAGTATACTGCCCAAGCCCTCTCCCACACTGAACTTCCAGAATCCTAATTATCTGCCCTGTCACATGACTATCCCTCCATACAGAACAACCTGCCCCAGAAGGTCCTAGCATTTGCTGAACAATATCCATATTTGTCTCAATGTTTCATGCTCTTGAGAGAACTGCCCTCATAACAGTTCCCAATACGTTCATTTGGCAGTTTTCCCTTCCTGTTTTGCATAAGTAGTTACAAGTCTTCTTCCTCAACTATAGTTTATCTCTAGAATCTATATTATAAACCAGAAAGTTGAGAGTATAGCACTTACTCCCACCGTGAAAGATTATAAACACATTTTAACCAACAAGCTGTTAGAAACACAACTATTCCTTAAATTTTTAACTTGAATGAGAGGGAGAAAGAAAGAGAGAAGGTACAGCTCTCTGGTAATATAATCTTCAGTCCTTTTAAGGGGTTAAAGCTCGAGGGTAGTGGTGGGTCAAGAACATCAAGTGCCACCACAGTCTTGGAGGCAAGTGTATGTTGAAGTGTCTGTCGACTGAAGAGCCCTGCTGCCTGTACACAGAGCATGACAGTAGGAAGAAAAGCTTCAGATTTTCAGGCATTTTTATGATTTTCTCTGTTATGGGCATCCAGCATAGTTCACCTCATTAACCATTACAGAGATTTCAATTCTTGAGTTAATCCTGTGTTCATTCATGAGAATGAATATTAATATCTTTCTAATGTAATTTTTAATTAAATATAGCATCATCATTATAACACCCAAAGATCTAAATAGAGTTTGAAAGAGAAGACAGACACTATCACAATAAAAAATCAGAAAATTCTGCTCACATTCTTTTCAAACGGCTGATCACCTATGAAGTAATGAAAATAAATTGTGAGATAATGTAGGACAGATCTAATTAAGATAATGAACTATGATTGTGAACATGATTTTCCAGGGTTAAAAATTTTAACAAAAGGCAATATATGGACATATTTTAATTTTTCTCTTTGGTCTACTTATATTAGCTATGCCTCTTAAAAAGGAAAATAATCATCAAAAGTAATGACCCTGAGTCTGCTATAATAAGTGAAGAGTTTTAACTATTTCACTATTACTTATGCATTTAATACTTTAACAGACTTTTTTATTCTGTATATTTGGTTGAAACAGCTCTTTTAAAAAATCACAGCATTAGGATCTAGTTTCCAGTTTCTCTCTGCACCTTGAAATCTGTATTATAAAGATAATTTGATTTGATTAAGATGAATATTTCTGGACTGAGCTAACTAATTAGCCTGCCTTTAACAGCCATGGTAAGCTAGATAACCAGGGAAAGTGTCATTGAGCTTTTTAGGTATGTCTGGCTTCCATGTTTGCTCCTCTTTGAAGACAGAACAACCATCACTTAATCCTTGGTCAACAATAGTCATTTAGCAGAAATAAATATTTTCTGAAAAGTACAGAAGTGCTGTAGGGGAGCCCTGCCTGGAAGGGTCTGAGGGTTGCATTACTTGGTAAAAATTCAGCATTGCTCTTTGAAAATCCAGGCACTTCGGCTGGTACCCACTCAAACAGACCACAGAAGGAACCACAATGCAAGGGGTGCTAAGCATTCTGCCCATGTATTGTGCCCTACACCCAGTGACTCTCAAAGGGAAAACTCTAACTCTAATCGATGATGCCTGTCACAGCAGATTCCCAGCCCAGAGTCAGACTCATATAGCTGCCGTTATTTGCATCAAGAACATCATACCATGGGTCTTTTTAGCCATGGAACAAGTTCAGCTCATTACCAGCCTGGAAATGGTAACTCTGGCACTGTGTTGACCACAGTGCTGTGGGCTTCTGGGCTTCACTACCTCCCCAGCCTCCAGGACCCTTTGGTGACAACCCTGTGTCTACCGAGTGCTCTGAAATTTTAAGAGCCTAAGGATCTTGAAAAAAGTTGGACAAAACAAAAGAATGAATGCCTAAAAGACATAAGTGATACATTTGAAAGCAAAGGAATTGTCAGTTCTCTGTTCCCTGAATTTTTATTGAATTTTGCTTTGTGTTCTCTTCTCTATTATACATCCTTTCCCTCCCTCTCCTTCTCTTGCTCTCTACATCTACACACAGGCACACACAAACACACATACACACACATGTCTGTGTAGTGCTGTAGAAAGAATATTGCTAATAAGTCAAAAGATTTGCACTTTCTAGTACTAGCACCAACTCTTACTAGCTGTGCAGTCTGAGTAAGTCACTTAATCTCTCTGATCTTCCATTTCCTCAACTCTGAAATTGGGAAAACACTGTCATCTTGTAGGACTAATATGAGGACTAAATGAGATTATGAAATTTAAAATATTTAAAATTATAAACCTCTAGTCTACATATTCCCAAAACATAGTGCTGTCAACACATTCCACCGTTCAGATAATTTGGGAATAAAAGCCAATGGATAGAAAGCTTATAACCAATGATCAATATCTTAAAAAAAAAAAAAAAGGAAAATAATGATTTTCAAATTTGGCTTATTTCAAATACAATCCTTGGGCTCTGGTTCAAGATTGGAGGATCTAGGAAGAGTTTGAATATAAGCACTGCAAGAAGTCATGGGAACATCTTTCCTGAGAATCTATACCCATTAAGGACATTTAAATAATGTTACTAATTCTTTCTCTTTAACACTTATACTCATTCTATTTATTGTCTTTCCTCTCTCCTCTCAAGACCCATTAGATAAAATAGAAAGAATATTTTGGATTCTGTAGGCAGAGAGATCTGGCTCTACCACTTAGCAAATTACTTAACTCTTCAAGCCTCGGGTTTTTCATCTGTAAAATGGACTTACAGTTATGGTCATACGAACTTTAAATTAAAAGCACTTTGGATGAAAATGTGAGGGCCCTACAGTTGTACTCCAATTGTCAGAGATTGTTAGCAGTAAAGCAAACAGGAACCCTCTAGGAAAAAAATTCCAAAGGGTTGTAATTTGGCTTTCCCGCCTTCCTACCTGACTTGTTCTTCTGGAAGTTGGCATTTCTTCACTTTAACCTCCTAATTTGGGTGGCGCCATATACCTCCAGCTGCCCGGTGCCACCACCCAATAAATGCAGATTCCTCAATATTCTCAAACCAGTTCGCCCCATTTCCTTCAAATCTAAGATCAGCTCAGCTAATTATTAATTACTCTATTTAATGTAAGACTGGACTGACTGGCAGTCCATTAAACTTCTCAGGGATATTTTTCTTTTAAAATGCACATCCATTGCAGTGCTAGCAGAGGCAGCTGGCGCTGGCCACAGAGCGGAAAGCGGGAAAGCTGCTCGTTCTCCTATACGTAGATACAGGAGACAAATACCTTCCACAAAGGTACTTTGCTAGCTGACCTGGATGAATATCCCTCTGCCTTTAAGGTTAATGCCAAGTCATACTTCTCTCTACCTGTCCTCTACGTTATTATTTCATCAACTGAACTATCACTCAGCACCACAAACACAACTAGTCCAAAACTCAGCTAATTACCTTCCTTCCCAAACCTGTATTTCCGTTCCTGATGCCATAAGTCCATTCTGAAATCTGGTAATCTTCACAACTTTCTGTACCACAACTCAGTCCTGGTTCAAATCCTGATTTCTGCCATGGCTTCCCAATCAACCTACCTTCCTCCAATTAGCTCTCAACAGGACAGAGAGATGGCCTTTCTAAAGAGCAAGTGGAAGCATTTCATGCTCCTATTCAGAATTCTTACATGTGCCCTACTGGCATGTAGAACAACATCCAATCCTGAGCTTGTCATCCTCAGTCTGCATTTTCCAGCCCTCCCATTCAGTTGTTCTCACTATCAAACTCTGTGCCCTCTGTGTGGCTCTGATCTGTTACACACTCCCAGATCTGTATACATACAGTTCCCTCTTAGAATGCCTTCTCTTCCCTCCCTGCCTGGTGAACTCCAGCTTGGCCTTAGCTATTTGGTTCAAGGGACACCTCTTTCTGATTCTTCCTATGCCTTCCCTTCCCCCACATTCCCTACTGACTCTCTATCCCACATGTCTCTATTTTGTACAAATCTCTTTTATAAGTGCATGCCCAGCATAATGAGTTTAAAAATATTTTCTAATACATTTGGCTTTTCAACTAGTCATGGAACCTTTGAAGATAGGAATTATGGTTTTGTCATTTCTGTATCCCCAATGACTGTTATAAGGCAGTCCCTCTAGCCTCTTCTTGCCTTTTTCTAGTTATATATATCAAGATATCCTTCAAGCATGTTTGTGGGGATTTTTGTGGTGATGGAAGAATGAATGCCTCTTCAGGTGTCCAAATTTTACTTTGCCCAACACTAGCTAAGAAACAATTGGAATACTAGTTAGCTGCCTGAGTATCTGAAGCAATGGTTTATACTCCTAAAAAGCACTGGTATTCACATGAGTTTTTGAATTGTTTGTTTCCCTATTTTCCTTAGTGTCTGAGCATCCAATTTTTGTCTTCCTCCCTCTCCTCTCCTTTCAAATGGAGATGATTTAATTATGTGTTAAAGAAGTATGTCTCTATACATTACAAGAGCTATAAACCTTTAAAATCTGGCTTCGATTAAAAGAATGATATCTTAATGTATTCCATAAAGGCATCTTAATATCACATAATAGTAAACTGTCATATTTTGACATTGCATGTAGTATTATTCCAAAGAAATTATAAATTGGGATTTTTTTTTCCCACCATTTTGTGCCACAGCCACATTTCTCCAAAGTCTAATTCTCAAGGTGCTATGCTAATGCTTTTTATTGTTTTCATTGCCATTTAAGTCACTTTAATCTGAGAGTCACGTCTCTCTTCTTTCTGATATCAGTTCATCTTCCCTCTTGAAAATCTTCTTTTGGGAATACTCTGCAAGTGGTAATAGCAAATAAAAAGTGCATTCAGGATTTTTCAATTTATGTCAAACTATCAGGCCAATAGCATAAAATGCTATTTCTCAAGCCCGTAATATTTGTAAACACTTTTGAACCAAATGGAAGTATAAATTCATTATTTTCCTCTGATCTCCCTTATTACTTATGTGTATTGACCACCATGTAAAACAGAGGGGTTTTCTGAGGCAATAGTACAATGTATTAGACTAATTTTATTCAAGGTTTTATCATTTAATTAAATTAATTTGTGCAGGAAGGGAAGTATGTGCATGGGTGATTCGTTTGTCTGAGCTTTTGTGGTTGTTGCTGTTGTTGCTACTTATTCCTTCTTATACTTTGATTTTATTAAAGTTGTTGTTATAGCCTGAAAGGATTTGTCTGCATTTAGGATGTACTATTTTATATTGTTTTGAAAACTACTGATTCAAGATTCATTTCCAATATTTGTATACACAAAGGGTAGGTTCTAATAAGATAGTCTGTAATTTGTACCTTACTTGAAAAACATTAGCTATGATGGTTCATCCAGACACTATTTTCCTGTGGGATTAGTAGTAAACTAAAGCAGAATGTTTCTAACTTTGTAGCGGGTACGTTTTATTGGAAATATTTATTTTCCTTAAAATGCTGCCTCAAATAACACTGCAAATGTTTCCATAATAGGAAATTAAGAATGTACACAAAGTCCCGGACTACGAGAGAGCAAAGAAAGGAAAAAAAGCTGAGTCTCCGGTGCTCAAGCGTCCTTGAATCGAGGAGAGCTGAATGCATGTTGGAACCAGAGACCCAGAGGCCTTCAACCATTTCATGTGAAAATTTAAATTGATTGCTGATCCTTCAGCCTATAAGCAGTGAAGGGTGGATTTCAGCATTTTTGTGTGGGGGGGAACTTTTTTTAAAGAAGAAATACTTTCTAATAAAATACTTCCTATTTTTCAAACAGGTTGAAAGAGGAAGGCAAGTGGAAGGGAAGGAACAACCTTTTAAGAAGGCTCGGGAATGGTGCACGTTCAGGTTCAGCCCTCTGCCAGGGTGGACAAATTAGCTCAAGGTTTTATACCCGTTTTCAGATGGAATGTCATTGAAATTCATTTTATACAGGGAAAACCCAGGCCAAAATTAGTATGGTTAAAATTCACTATAATAAATGCCATTTCAAGTAAGGTCTCTACAGAACAGAGCTATTTCTGTATGCCAACTATTTATAGGTCCTACTTAGCAAATGCTCTAAAACAAATAAACCCACTTAAAAATGGCATCTCTGGTCCCTGAACATGTGCAAGGCCTTCTCTATCATGACCACAGCTACTTGTCTGAACTATTCGACTTAGAACTCAATTTTACTTTCTTGAACTGATTCCCATGGACCATTATAGTCCCAGGAATTAAAATGGACACTTGAGGGAAAGAAGCTTGGGTAAACTCCAATCACTGTGTTTGGCACAGATGAGAAAAACATTTCTATGTGCACGCAGGAGTATTTCTTGCACCTGTCCCCAGTACACAGAGTTCTAGAGTTTTGGTTTTGTCCATGATCATTGTAATCCCAGAACACAGCCAAAGCCAGCAGGTCATTCTGACATGGCTCTGTGCACCCCTTCATCCATGACTCATCTCCTGTTCCCAAACAGACATCAGAATTTAGTCCTCATGCTTAGTACCCTTTCTCTTCCAAGGCTGCCTTGGAAAAATATCAAATAACTTTCTACTTTTGATAATAGCAGACTTGATGATAATACCAGTCTTTCCTTCAAAAAACAAATTAGAAAATGTTTTAAAACAGCTTCTTAAAAGCATCAGAGAGCTAACAAAGAGTTGGGGAAAACCAGGCCAAAGAGGAGAGAGCCCAGGGGTGGTGGGCTGCTTTTGCCTGTTACCATTTGTCTATGCGGAAGAGGTAGCTGAGATGCTTAACTGCTAGCAGCAAACTTCACAGAGGAGCTAGAGGGACAAAAGTTAAGAGTTCAAGGCCCATCAAGTTTGAGGAGCTTTTTAAACTTCCCTCTGCTTGAGGCTGAGACCTCCAAAGTCTCCACCTTTGGAATAAGGGAAATCCCAAAGAATAAAGCTGCCATGTTCACAGGCAATATAATTGGAAACATAGAGAATTCTAAAGAATGTATAGATAAATTCTTAGAATAAGCAAATTTAACAAAGTCACTGGATATGAAACCAAAATGAATTATAATTCTTTATGCCAGCATCAAACAACTAGAAAATAAAGTTTTTAAACCAATGTCATCTATGATAGCACTTATAAGTCAAATACTTAAAGATAAATATAATAAAATATATATGACTTCTACAAAGAAAATGATAAAATATTATTGAAAGAAATTAAAGATCTAAATAAAGAGATGTAACATATCCATTCTACCCAAAGTAAATTAAATTATATGTAATCCCAACCAAAATTTCAAAATTTCAACTCCGTGTGTGTCTCTGTGTGTGTGTATCAGAGAGAGAAACAGTCAGACAGACAGAGACAGAGAGACAGAGAGAGACAGGGAGACAGAGAGAGACAGAAAGAGAGAAAGAAAAAGAGCTGACCACCTGATATTTGAGTTTTTAAAATGCAGAAGACCAAGAATAATAGCTAAGACAAATATAAAGAAGACAAAGTTGAAGAATTTACTCTATCAATTATCAGGGCTTATTATAAAGCCATAAGAATTAAGAGTGCTACTGATATAATAATAGACAAATAGGTCAATAGAGGGGTAAAAGGCCTAGGGAAAAGAAAAAAAAAAACATATATACAGTCACTTGATTTATGACTAAAGTGCCAGTGTAGAGCAGTGGGAGAGGGTCATATTTTCAAAAAAATGGTGCTGAGTCAATTGGATACCCATATGGAAAACAATGAAACTTGACCCTTACTTCTTATCATAAAAAAAAAATCAATTCCCAGATAGATTGTAGATCTAAATATGAAAGGTGAAACAATCAAGCATCCCAAAGATACCATAGGAAAATAAATTTGTGACCTTGAGTAGGCAAAGATTTATTTAACAACACAAAAAACACTAACCATAAAGGATTGATACACTGAACTTCAGTAAAATTAATCATTTCTGTTTATCAAAAGACACTATTAATAGAGTTAAAAGACACAATACAAAAACATACCTGCAACACCAAGAACAAAGTACCAGTATCCAGAATGCATAAGGAATGCGCCCACAAGTCAATGTCTATGCCAGACAAATGAGTAAAAGACCTGAATGGATACTTCACAAAAGAGAACATCCAAATGGCCAACAGAAATGTGAAAAGATGATCAACTTTTTAATGTAAGTTAAAACCACAATGGGGTATCACTACACATCCATCAGAATGGATAAAATTTAAAAGACCGACAATACCTAGTGTTTGCAAAAATTAGAGCAACCATAACTGTCACATACTGCTTGTGGTAATGTAATTTGGTATAAGCAGTTTTGAAAACTCTTTGGCATTATCTATTAAAGTTATGCATATACATGTGACCCAGAAAAAAAACACTCCTAAGTTTATATCCAAGAGAGAAGTGTGAACATACATACAAGAAGCAACTGATAGAGAATATTTATAGAACCATTACTCTCTTTTTTATTCTTCTTAATCACCAGGAATAGGAAAACAGCCAAAATATCCATCAAAAATGCAATGAATAATATAGTTGTGATGTGGTCACAGAATGGAGAATACTTATCTTTGCTCAATGACTTTAATTCATTCCTGAAAAATCACTCCACTAATAACTGATCGCTACTTACAGTGCGTGTGGCGTGGTTTCCACACCTCCAAGCAATTCTCAGACTCCAGCTGAGAATACCTAGTGTTCCACAATCCATTCAATTCTGACACTATTTAGCATCAGATCCAAAGGTTAAGGGGTTCAGTCCTACAAGACTGTACATGTACACCACCACCCTCAACTCCTGGCAACTTTTTGGACACTAGTTGACAGCCCATGTTGCCCTGTGCTTCTGACTGACTAGCTATAGATTTGCAGGTTCCAGTGACCACCCCACCCTTGGGTTTGAATTAAGTTTCTAGAGTGCCTCGCAGAACTCAGAGAAACATTTTATTTACTAGATTACCAGTTTATTAAAAAAGGATATAACTCAGAAAAAGCCACATGAAGAGTGGATAGAGCAAGATATGGGGATAGGGCATGGAGCTTCCACACCCTCTCAGAGAACCACTCTCCCTTAATCTCCCATGATCACTAGTCTGGAAGTCCAAACCCTGTTCTCTTTGGGGTTTTTATAGAGGTTTCATAACATAAGCATAAAAGATTAAATCGTTGGCCACTGGCCATCAGCCCACCTCCAGAACCTCTTCCTGGAGATCAGAGGGTTGGACTGAAAGTGCCAGCTCTCCAGTCACATGGTTGGTTCTCTAGCAACAGCCCCATTCTTAGTGAGATCCATAAGTTTCCTCATTCACATAACAAAAAGACACCTCTACCACTCTTATCACTTAAAATTCCAAGGGTTTTAGGAGCTATGTGCAGGAACAGTGGAAGAAAAATAAATGTATGTTTCTTATAATAAATCACAGTGCCACAGCAACTGTCAAAACGTTCGAATAATATTTATATCAGTTTTAATGGAAGAACCTATACATTTTAACCCAATCACAAAGACTCAAATAATATTCACAGATAGAAAATGTCAGTTGAATAATAGAAATGAGTTTATATGAGTAATAAACAATAGTTTAAAAGAAAATAGTTTATACATAAAACTTAATGTGATATAAAGTTTATTGTATTTTTTTTTTTTTGTCTTTCTGCACCATTTTTTATAACTTCTTCACCTTTGGGGAGTTATAGTTTTTTGCACTCAAACTATACCTATAAAGACAGTGGTAGCACAATAAAATAAAATGAGAGTGAAATAAAAGTAAACAGATCTCTTAAAAGGTAGTGAAATACAACTTTCTCATGAGTCATGGAAGATACCACTTCTGCCTCTCTTGGTGTGTCCATGCGAAAAAAAAAAATCACATTTTGGGTTCATGCAAAATATGACACACAATTATAATTTGTTCCATATGATATTCTTTGACTAAGAATAGTTGTTCAAGAATTTGGTTAAAGTGTCTGCCTAAAATCATAATGTTAAAATGTTACTTATTCATTTAATGTTTTGGGATTGAAATTCATTATACTGAGTAAAAAGTTGTTCCAAAAAAGTGAATAAATTTTTAAGAGTCATTATAAATGAAGAATTATTGAATTATTAACTAAACAGTCATAAGGTAAGTAAGGTAAATCTGAACTACAAGCAATGAATACGAACAAACTATTGCTACATGTAAGGACATGGATGAATATGAAAATATATTGTTGACACAAAGTCAAATAAGAAGGAATGCATATGCATGCTTTTGTTTTATATAAATTTAAAAACATGCAAAACTAATTTATAGTGGTAGAACCAATATAGGGGATACCTCTAGGGAGGAAGAGAGAGGCTATCATAATTGGAGAGGCATGAGAGTGACTTCAGGGGTACAGGTAATATTCTATTTCTCGATCCAAGTAGTAGTAACCAAGGTATGCTTTTGTGATCATTCATTCAGTCACGTACTTGTGTTTTGTACACTTTTCTGTTTGGATATCATATTTACTAAAAATATTTATTTAAAACAACTCTTTAAGCATAACTGAAAAGCAAGAAAAATATCAAGTACCTAAGGGATAAAATGACTAAGAGTACCAATTATGATTTCATTTACATAAAGTGCAAAAGTGGGTTAAATAAATAAATAACCAAGATAGTATTTAGGTATGCATTCTTCATAGATAAAACTATAAAGCAAAAGAAAGCAGGGAGGTCCTAAGTACAAAAATCAGGGTAAGGACAGCCTCTGAAGGAAAGAAAGGGTTTTCATAAGAGGCCTCCTGTGACTTCTGGGAGCAGACAACCTTCTCTCTTTTGACCTGAGTAGCTTTTACATGAATGTTGTTTTAAGTATATGTTTATGCTTTAGGCTCTTTCCTGTATATGCTATATTTCAGAATTTTTTAAAAAGGTTAAAAAGCGCAAATAAAAAAAATTTAAGCACTCTGTATCCTCCAATTTATTTCCTTTTCTTAATAATGTTCAATGTTGTTTCTTGTTATTTATTTTTTATAATATCATGTTTCCACAAAAATATTTGAGGATGTTCATATGCTTTGTTTTAAGCCCTACCTAAAACAAAACACCTTGAGCCAGAGGACGTATTTTTATCTTCACTGGTATCTTCCAGAGCGTCTGCACCTTAGTCAACACAAAGTAAGCACTCAGTCCTCAAACATCAAAAGATTTGGAGAGATTTGCTTTACATGCCAACCAGCACGAATCTCTTCCTAGTTTAAAATCGAAACTCTCCTTTTCCTGCCTTACCCTTTCCATATAAAAATTTACAATATACACCACAAAGAAACTGATCAACTTATTTATCATAACTGAAAAATTAATTCAGGCTCTCAAAGGAAAGGAAATTAAGAAAAATGGAAGGAGATGAATTTCCCCTTATTATATTCCATCATTTCCTTTCACTTTCTAGGTCATTCAAGAAAATATAGACATCAGCCCTAATTCCTTTCTGGGTCTGGGAGAGGAGGAAGAACATGTAGTTCTGTATTTTTTGTGTGGCTTTGACATTCTGAGGTCAGAGACATCATTGTCTATGAAATATTTGTGAGATGCCAATAAAGCGTTGTGAGCATCTAAGAATTCATTCACAACGAGTTAGATTATGTAAAAAATAAAGATAGCAAGCTTTCAGATACAGAGCTGGTTGATCTCTGGTTCAAACCCCAGCTCCATTTCTTTGCTGCTGCCTGAATTAGCCAATTTAACCTCTCTGAGCCTCAGTTTCCTGAAATTATAAAATAGGAATAATATTAACCCTCCATCTAGGTTGCTATGAATAGTAATAAGTACATACAAAAAAACTTGGTGAATAGAAAGTTCTACACAAATGTTATTTTCTTTCCACCCTCTGCACTTATTGGAGATTGTGGTAGGGTTAACCCCTAGTTTTTAACCTTCATTCTTTCTTCATAGTGTAGGCTGGTAGACTTGGTAAATCAACTAATGGCACAGATGAAAGAAAGAAGCATCTTAACTTCAGCGAAGATAAAATTAAAGAAGTGCTAAGTAAGGGCACTGAAAATTCACTTTAGAACCCTAAGAAAACAAAAGCACAAAAATGTAGAAGAATTTATTTTACATAAATAATATGTGATATTGATGCGATATGACTCATTTGAAAGTCATACCCTTGAAATACATCACAATTGTTTTTATAACCTAAGTTGATAATATTGTGAATTTCTAATTTTATTTTAGTTGTCAGTTAATTAACTATTCAGTTTCAGGAAGATGTTTGAGTAGGTTAAATTCCTGCAAACTTATTCATTTACGTAAATCCAATAACCTCATTATTTCAAGATTCTAAGTTAGCATCTTCTTGCAATTCAGTAGTTTGAAAAACTGACAAAAATTACTAGATTCACCTGGTTGCATCTAAATATTCTATGTTAAACAAGGAAAGTCAACATTAGGAATTGTCTTATCTCTTCCATGATGTTCCTTCTAGTTAGTTTATCAGGACAACAAATGAAAAAGTGAACCCACCTCATGTCCTGGCAATTTACATTTTTTTCCTAAACCAGATTCGAGATCTCCTAACTCTCAGTCTGGTTCCACCTTGCCTGCTGGAAAATATTTGTTCTGGCCAGTGCCACTGGAGCCCAAATATCACTCCTTTGCTTATGTGGTTCAGTAACATAGACGACTCTCCTTTCTACCTCACCACCTGCTCACCTGCACTGTCCCCTTCAAGAAACCTTCCTTCTGCACCAGGTCCTCAGTGAAGACCCTCTGCAAAATTCCTACAAAATGTATAATCATACATCACCTTGAATTACTCCCTATCGTTGGTTTGTCCTACCTCCCTACCTACATTGTGAATTCTTGTAAAATAAGGATCAAGCTCCCCCTTTAGCCTGTTTTTCCCACAGCTTCTAACACAGCTGTCAGCACCTCATAGACCTGTTGAGTAAGGACAGCAGTGTAGGCACAAGAAGAATGTCTGCATTAAATAGCCTGCTGTAAAAACTACTAATGCTAAACACAGCTTAAATCACCACGTGACTCGTCCACAGAAATTTAAAACAGGTGGAGGAAGAGGGGAGAACAAACACAAACCCACAGAGAAGCCTCTTAAGTCCTTTCTTTGCAGTTCTGCTTTAAATTTTATAATTGCACATTGTTGCTATTTTCATCTTTCCTTATTTGGGACATAAAAAAGGGATATTGTTATTTACTTTTATTCCCAGAAGGCTACCTTGCATGGCCTCATCAGCAGGCTGCCTGGTCCATAGGCTCTCAGAAGGTTCCAATGGAAAGCATCAGCAGATAAGAGACAGAGGTCAGGGTATTTATTCTTCCACCTCCCTCCCTGAGGGGTCCCCACAGGCTGGCTGCACCCTTCCACCTAAGGTCTCAGCAGCCCTCTTTACACAGCCTCACTGTGTCTAAGCCCTGGTGAGCCTGTGCCGTCATCCTTAGACATAGGGGTGAAAAATACCTCCCTACACCCCCCCATTTCTTTAGTGCATTATACCCAGTGTTCCCCTATACCCTGCCACACAGCTGCAAGACTCTCTTCAAATTATCCAATTTGGATGAAGTGTTTCCTGCCAGGTCTTTGTCTGATATAGATGTTTTACAGTATAATCTTTATGACTGTATAATATTTATAGCATGTTTCCTAGGTTCTGTAAGTAAATGAGTGCACATATTATAATGTGCCTCTCTCTTAATAACTTTAGGGTCATCAACAGGACTCAGAGATGGTTCAATTATTTATCAGCTCTTACCATCCACACTGTGTTTTACGGACATTACATTTAATCTCTCCTCCCCTCAAACAACAACAACAACAACACAACAAAAACCTATGAGTTGGGCCTGGTAAGTCCATTTTATAGACCACCCAGGCAGTTCAAGTGCACATCACCAGATGAACAGGTAGAGTCCAGCACAAAGAGGTCAAAGACATAATCCAGGAAGAGAAGAGCATAGGTCCAATGAGTAATGTGAAGGTAAAATGAGAAAATTTGTAGTGAGGTAACTGGATGAACAGAATAACACAAGATATAAGATGCTTGTCACCCTTTTAATGTGACACATGGTGCTTGATAGTGTGGTAAGCAAAACCAGTAAAAGGTAATAACTGGGGTTGGACTCCTTGTTTGTTCTGCTTCTGTGAAGGAACCATTCACACAGCCCCATGCAGACACCCGAGATGATCTGAGAGTTGGTGACATCCAAGTTAAAAAGAATAGACAGATGATTTCTAGGCAGAGGAACAGCAAGAGCAAAGGCCTGAAGGCAGGAGATGTCTAGGGTTCAAGGAACAGCAAAGCAGGCCAGTGAGGTTGGAGAGAGAGAAGAGTAAGAAAAAATGAACACAAAGAAAAACAAAGGCCAGATAATGCAGGACCTTGACGACTATTATGGACTTAAGTGTTTACTGAGTGACCACTGGAGGGTTTAGAGGAGATAAATGAAATGATCTAACTTTTTTTTTAGCAGGATGACTCTGGAAACTGCATTAAGAATAAACTGAGAGGATGGTGGACTAGGTAAAAGCAGGGTTTGCCTCCTCACATCCACATTGACATTACAATGAAATTATAAAATCAATGTGGAGAATCACCTGAAGTCCAGCTGATCATATCGGGTACATCTGAAAATATAAAGGAGCCACATCGAAAGCTGGAAAATTTTTCGGATGCCACTTCTGCTTCCATTTTTAATGTTAAACAGGGTGTAGTTCTAGGAGATATTCTGTGCAAAGATATGCTAATGTTAAGGGTGTAGTTATCCTGTGTAAAGATATGTTAATGGCCAGCCTCTGCTTCTGTAAACCTGCTTGCTTGCTGGGGGTTTGGGGGCTTTTTAAGCTAGCCCTTCTGGAGGCTCGGGGCTGATTCTCTAGTGGAGAGAGTCAGTCACCAGCAGCTAATAAAGGCTCATAATTAACCTCAATTGGCTCTGATCTTAAATTTGATCACACCACAACAGTAGGAGGGGTAAAATCATGAATTGGGCTGGACCCACACCCACGGGTGATGGAGGAAACACTGGAAGGGAGAGCGAGGCTGCAGAGGCTCCCATGAAGGAGAGAGGGGGTCCTGGCTTCATTCAATGGCTCCCCAACCCAGAAGAGTTTCCAATGACTCTGTAAAATCTGGAGGGGATTCTGGCCATCTGGGTGGGATAGAAGGAGCCCTGGATGCCCCTTGGAAGGGCCCACACACAGGCTCTCTCACCTGCAAACACTCACCAGAGGCACTGGTGGTGGTCTGAGACTTATACAGGATTCATACTGGGAAAGTCTGCATCACCTGGTGCCAGAACAAGAGCTAGACAGACACCATTATGCCTTACTCGGGCCCCTCTACAGAGCAATCTACAGACCACCCCACCTTGCCCATGCATGCCCCTCCCACCAGGCCTTTGGGAAGCACGAGCCTGAGAAGATCAGCTGGGAACCAGCAGATAGCCCAGGGCTTTTGTTGCTGGATGGCTGCCACACCCTGCACCGATTCAGATGTTTATTCACATCTGGCAGCCAGCTGTGAGCTGTGCATTTCCAAGACAGCTTCAGGCAGATCACTGCTGCCAACACAAACTTGGGCAGATATCTGGGACCTGTGGGCCAGTCACAGACAGCAGCTGGTCTTGCTGTGATCTGGGATTTTTGTGGAAATGTGCTAACGGTTACCAAAGTTGCAGCAAGACTGAGGCTGTAGTGATCTCACAGCCAGTGTCTCCCTGAGACCCCACCCCATCCAACCCACAAATTGCCCAGGCGGCCATTGACAGTCAATCACCAACGCCCTGCCCCACCCTGGCTCCCTCCGGGTCTCCCAATCCACACTGGCACAAAACTTTGGCTAGCACAGGACGGGCACTACAGGGAAATAGTTGCAGGCAGACCTCTGCTGCCTGCAAGACCTGCAATATTGCGTTGGGGGATCACAGGGGTCTACGGGACCCGCCCCCAGACGGCAGCTGGTTCTCACTGTGGTCTGTGACTGCTGCAGGGACACCCCGGCACAGAAGTTGCAGCAAAGCCAAGGCTGTATTGGCCTGACAGCCCTTGTTTCCCTGAGATCCCACTTCACCCAAACCGTGAAAAGCCTGCAGCCCATTGATAGGCAGCCTCTCCCACCCTGTTCTTCTCTGGGGTTCCGCATTTTGCGCTGGCAACAGACCTTGGCTAACATGCGAACGCATTTCAGGGAAAATAATTGTGCTTCTACAAGCTGCAATATCTCTTGGGGGGATGGCAGGGGCCTATGGGGCCGCCCCAGACAGCTTGCCTTCCCCTGTGGCTTGTGGCTACTGCGGGAACGCGCAGAAACAGAAATAACAGAAAACTGAAGCTATGGCCTGACAGCCCTTGACTCCTTGGGCCTGTCCCATCCAATATACAAGGTGCCCGTGGCACATTGACAGGCAGCTGCCCTGCCAGGGGTGGCACATTCTGTGCAGTCAACAGATCTTAGCCAGTGAAGTGAGCAAAGTTCAGGGAAAAGGACGGGAAGACCACTGCTGCCAGCACAAGATACAGGTATCGCTTGGGCAGATATCGGGGTTTTGTGGGCCCATCACAGACGACAGTAGGTCCTGCAGTGATATCTGACTTTGGTGGGAGCCCGCAGTCCCAGAGCTGGCAGCAAAGCTGGTGCTGTGCAGGCCTGACGGCCCCATGCCTCCCTGAGATGATGCCCCACCTAACCCACAAATTACCTGTGGCGAACCTGCTCCCCGTAACCCAGTCCCATCCTGTGCTTTCCTTGGGTCATAAATTCAATAGCAAACAACAGCACTCAGTTCGTGCTGCCCGCAGCCCACACAAAGCCCATTCATCCAGGAGAGGCGCTCAGCGGTGGGCCACAAACTCACATCCACAAGCTTCAGTCATTCTTAAACAGAGTTGGGTGTTGCAGGCCCGCGGTGGGCAGCAGCTGGCCTTGCTACTATTGGAAACTTGTACAGGGAGCCACAGAGACAGCGTTGGCACGTACGCTGACACTGCAGGGCCAGGGAGAAATTTACCTAACAGATCCAGGAGCAGCAGCCAACACACATATCACCCAGAGGCTCTTTCAGTTTCACAGACTTACAGACAACTGACAGGCATTGTCAGGCCTTGAGGAGTGCTGGTCCCTCTGTTAAACTGCCCTAGGTCAGGGACGGGGGATAACTGGATCGCTGCCTACAGAATCGTCTCTTCCACTTACCTAAAGATCCAGCATAGGCAACAATCATCTGCGGATCACTTCGTAGCCCCCACCAGGTAGCCCTGAGCAATCAAAGGCAGCAGCTGACTTTGGCCTACTGGGGATCCCCTCCAAGGGGCCACAAAACCAATGCACCCAGAGGCTGGCACTAGACCCATCATAGCAACACCTGACTACACCCATAAGCAGCACACACAAAGGGTGGTTGCAACAAGTATGCAAGTCTCCTAGGGCAAATCCCACTCAGAGCAATCAGCCCCACATAGCAACTCTTACCCTGTGGGTGCAGCCAATTCCCACAATTAGTCAGCCCGAGCATTAATCCTATCCACTGATGTACTAACAACAATAAAAGCTTAGCGACAACAGAAGATCACAAACAACCCAGATAAAGATCCAGAGCCCCCAGCACAGGGGATCAGGCAGAGTGCACCACTGGGCCACACAGGACACCTTCCACATTAGGCTATCTGGACAAGGCTGAGAGATGAAACAAATATTCCTAACATATAGAAACAAACTCAGAGAGGCTAATAAAATGAGAAAACAAAGAAACATGCCACATATGAAACTAACAGGAGAAAACTCCAGAAAATAAGCTAATGAAATGGAAGCAAGCAACCTACCAGAAACAGAGTTCAAAATAATAGTTATAAGGATGTTTAATGAACTTAGAGGGAGAATGGATGAGCACAATGAGAACCTCAACAGAGAGACAGTAAGCATAAAAAAGGGCATAGAAACCATTAAAAAGAACCAGACAGAAATGACGAATACAATAATTGAAATGAATGCAATAGAAGGATTCAACAGTACATTGGATGAAGCAGAAGATCAAATCAGGGAACTGGATGACAAGGTAGCAGAACACACCCAATCAGAACAATAAAAAGAAAAAAAATTTTTTTGAATAAGGATACTTTAAGAGCCCTCTGGGATAATATGAAGCATAACAATATCCAGGTCATAGGAGTACCCAAAGGAAAAGAGAGAGCAAGGAATTGAGAATCTCTTTGAAGAAATAATGACAGGAAACTTCCCTAACCTGGTGAAGGAATTAGACAAACAGGTTCAAGAAGCACAAAGAGTCCCGAACAAGAGAAATTCAAACAGACCCGCACCAAGACACATCACAATTAAATGTCAAAGGTCAAAAACAAAGAGAACCTTAAAACCAGCAAGAGAAAGACATCTAGGTACTCACAAGGGTACCCCACAAGAATGTCTGCTAATTTTTCAATGGAAATTTGCAGGCCAGTGGGATTAGCAAGAAATATTCAAAGTTATAAAACATAAGAATCTAAAAACACCAATACTCTACCCGGCAAGGCTTCGATTAAAATGGAAGGTGAGATAAAGAGCTTCTCAGACAGGGACAAGCTTAAGGAATTCATCCCCAAAAGCTGGTATTACACAAAATGTTAAAGGGACTTCTGAAAAAGGAGAAGGATAAAAAGAAAAACCATATATGAATAATAAAATGGCAGTAACTATGTACCTATCAGTAATCACTTTAAATGTAAATGGATTATATGCTCCAGTCAAAAGACATATGGTAGTTGAGTGAACAAGAAAACAAGACCCAGACAAAAAAATCAACGAGGCACCAATGGGCCTAAAAGACACACTAGATTAGATGTATTTAATAGATATTTTCAGAGCATTTTACCCCAAAGCAACAAAATATACATTCTTCTCAAGTGCACAGGGAACGTTTGCCAGGATAGACCACATGTTAGGACACAAAACAAGTCTCAATAATTTAAGAAGATTGAAATCATATCAGTTGTCTTCTCCAATCACAATGGTATGAAATGAGAAATCGACTACAGAAAAAAAAAAAAACGAAAAATACACAAACACATGGAGGCTAAATAACATGCTATGAAACAACAAATGAGTTATTAATGAGATCAAGGAAGAAATCAAAAGATACCTAGAGACAAATGAAAATTAAAACACAATGACTCAAAATCTATGGGACACAGTGAAAACAGTCCTAGGAAGGAAATTCATAGCAATACAGGCCTACCTCATGAAACAAGAAAAAGTTCAAATAAACAACCTAAACTTACATTTAAAATAACTAGAAAAAGATAGCAAACAAATGCCAAAGTGAATAGAAAGAAAGAAATCATAAAGATCAGAGTGGAAATAAATGAAATACTGTCTAGAAAAATAATACAAAAGATTAATGAAACCAAGAGCTGATTCTTTGAAAGAATGAACAAAATTGACAGACCCTTAGCCAGACTCATCAAGGAAAAAAGAGAGAAGACTCAAATAAATAAAATCAGAAATGAAAGGAGAAATAACTATGAACTCCACAGAAATAAAAGGATCATAAAAAAAAATGCAAGCAATTATATGCCAACAAATTGGACAATCTGGAAGAAATGGACACATTCCTAGAAACATACAATTCCCGAGACTGAGTCAAGAAGAAACAGAAATCTGAACTGACCAATTATCATTAATGAAATAGAATCAGTAATCAAAAACCTCCCAAAAAACAAAGGGCCTGGACCAAATGGCTTCATAAGCAAATTTTACCAAACATTCAAGGAAGAATTAACACTTATTCTTCTCAAACTATTTCAAAAATTTCAAGAAGAGGGAAGTTTCCCTAACTCTCTTTATGAGGCTACCATTACCTTGATTCCAAAACCAAACAAAGATATTACAAAAACATAAAAAAAACTATAGACTAATATCTCTTATGAACACTAATGCAAAAATCTTCAACAAAATATTAGCAAACCGAATTCAGCAGTACATTAAAAATATCATACACCATGACCAAGTTGGATTTATTTCTAGGATGCAAAGTTGGTACAATATCCACAAATCAATTAATGTGATACACCACATTAACAAATCAAAAGATAAAAACCATATGATCATATCAATAGATGCAGAAAAAGTGACAAAATCCAGCAAACATTTATGATAAAAACTCTCAGCAAAGTAGGAATTGAGAGAACATATCTCAACATAATAAAGGTCATATATGACAAATGTACAGCTAATGTCATACTCAATGGAAAGGCTAAAAGCATTTTCCTTAAGATCAACAAGACAGGAGGCCCAGTTTCACTACTCCTCTTCAACATTGTATTGGAAGTCTTAGCCACAGCAATAAGACAAGAAAGAGAAATAAAAGGCATCCAAATTGGAAAGGAAGAAGTAAAACTCTCGTTATTTGCCAGTAACATGATACTATATAGAGAGAACCCTAAAGATACCACCAAAAAACTATTAGAACTGATCAATGAATTCAGTAAAGTAGCAGATTACAAAATAAATATTCAGAAGTCAGTGGCACTTTTATACACCAATGATGAACTTTTGGATAGTGACATTAAGAAAACAATCCCATTCACAATTGTATTGAAAACTATAAAATACCTGGGAACCAAATTAACTAAGGAGGTAAAAGACCTGTTCTCAGAAAATTATAAGTCACTGAAAAAGAAATTGAAGAAGATACAAATAAATGGAAGCATATACTATGCTCATGGGTAGGAAGAATCAACATCATTAAAATAGCCATACTACCCAAAGCAATCTATAGATTCAATGAATCCCTACCAAATGCCAATGGCATTTTTCAGAGAGCTAGAACAAATAATCCTCAAATTTATATGGAACCATAAAACCCGAATAGTAGCCACAGCAATCTTGAGAAAGAAGAACAAAATTGGAGGTATTACACTATCTTTATCAAACTATACTACAAGGCTACAGTACTCAAAACAACATGGTACTGGCATAAAACAACAGATACATTGATCAATGGAACAGAATAGAGAGCCCAGAAGTAAAATCCATACCTTAATATATGACAAAAGACACAAGAATTTACAATGGGGTAGACAATCTCTTCAATAAATGGTGCTGGGAAAATTGCACAGACAAGTACAAAAAAAAAAAAAAAAAAGCTGGACCACCTTCTTACACTGTATACAAGGGTAGACTCAAACAGATTAAAGACTTAGATATAAGACTCGAAACCATAAACTTCTAGAAGAAAACATAGACAGTAAATTCTCTGATATTGCTAACAATAATTTACTTTTGGATATATCTCCTCAGGCAAGGAAAACAAAATATATATATACAAATGAGACTACAACAATTTAAAAAGTTTTTACAGCAAAAAGAAACCATCAATAAAACAAAAAGACAACCAACTGATTGGAAAGATATTTGCTTATGATACATCTGATAAGAGATTAATATCCAAAATATATAAAGAACTCATATAACTCAACAACAAAAACAAACAATCCAATTAAAAAATAGGCAGAAGGCCTGAACAGATATTTCTCCAAAGAGGAAATGCAAATGGCCAATAGACATATGAAAAGGTGCTCAAGGTCACTAATCATCAGAGAAATGCAAATTAAAACCATAATGAGATATCACCTCACACCAGTCAGAACGGTTATCATCAATAAATCAAATAACAAGTGTTAGCGAAGATGTGGAGAAAAGGGAACTCTCATACACTGTTGGTGGGATTGCAAATTGGTACAGCCACTATGGAAAACATTGTGGAGGTTTCTCAAAAACTGAAAATGGATATGCCTTTTGACCCAACAATTGCATTTCTAGGTATTTATCCAAAGAAAACTAAAACATTAATTTGTAAAGATCTATGCACCCCTATGTTCATGGCGGCACAATTTAAAATACCCCAAATATGGAAGCAACATTAATGCCCATCAACAGACGATTGGATAAAGAAATCGTGGTTCATCTATACAATGGAATATTACTCAACCAGTAAAAAGATGAAATCCTACCATTGCAATGACATGATGGACCTAGAGGTTATTATGCTGAGTGAAATAAGTCAGACAGAGAAAGATAAATACCATATGATTTCACTTATATGCAGAATCTAAGGAACAAAAAGAATAAACTAATCAAAAACAGACTCACAAACATAGAGGACAATAGGGGGATGGCCAGAGGGGAGGGCGTTGGGGGACTGGGAGATGCGATGAAGGGTTAAAGAAGTACAAATCAGTACTTGATAGATGGCCACAGGGATGGGGAGCATGGCATAGGGAATGCAGTTAGCAGTAATGTAATAGCCAGGTGGAGAGCCAGAGGAAAGAAAGAGCAATTAGGGGTATCGTTTTATAAAATATGTAAATACCTAACTAATGTACTGAATTGTTGAAACTAATAAATAAAATTAAAAAAAAAAGAATAAACTGAACGAGGTCAAGTTAAAACAGGATATCCAATCTGAAGGTTAGTGCATTATTCTGCCCTAAACATGTTGAGGGCTTGCCCAAGTAGTGGAAATAGCAACAATGGTTGGATTATGAGTATATTTTTTGAAGGTAAAACTATTAGCATTTGCTGACAGATTAGAAGTGGAACATTTCCCTGTTTTGTATTATTTTTCTTCATAGCATTTAATCACTTTCTGACATTTAATTTTCAATGTTTTTATTGTCCCTCCTGCACAAATGAGAGGTCAATGAAGGTATGGCAATTTTTTTGTCCATTTCATTCACTGCTATACACTCCAATGCCTGGTACATAATAGGCACTCAATAGTTGTTAACTAAATTGATTCATCCAAAGAATTTAATAATTCAGTTTTTACTCTTGTCACATTCTCTTCCTTTTGCAGACATTTTTATGTTGATCTCATTATTCTACCTGAGTCACTTACCACAGTATATTCATTTTATAATTGATCTACGCTGTTTAGAAAATTGTGTCACCTAAATACTTCTACAGCTTGGTAGCCCTGTTATGATGGCTGGTATAAACAATATAGCTATTTATATGCTAGGCATGGACTTAGGTCATTGCTGAGTTCTAATCGACTTGATTTAATTAACGTGATGTCAGTGAGGCATATTCGCAAGGGCAGATGGTGTAACAACTACTCTTGTGTTGAGGTAATGTGCCTGTTTTCTATTTTGAGTGTATGATCTATTGATAAAGCTGCTTTGATGGAGTCATTTTGATGCTAAGATAATGCGAGGAGAACAAATCCACTTTGAAGCAGGGGCGCTACCTATAAACAAACCATCAGATTCCCACTTTTCATTTTCTACCAAGTGATGAGTCTCATTTCATCTCTGAAATTCAAAAGACTGAGGTTGAAGATGAGGTGGAGCCGAGAATGAACTGAGGGACGGGCTAAAAGTTCCACCTTTAAAGACTTATATGTTTTCCACATTTGTACATCTTAGAAAGAGACATCAATAATTCTAATTAGAATTTCTGTCATTCTTTTAATATTGACCTATATCTTGAATGATCTACATACTGAATAATCATTTGCTTTTATTTAAATGTCTAGTTTTTGTTCTATTTTACATGTGAGAAGACACTGGACCCCTTTGCTTTTCTGCAAAGCTTTCTTTGTTAGACCAACCTCATGCCACCACTCCCTCCCACCCCCCAGATGAGAGATAGGAGGAAAGGACAGAGCATATTCTCTATTCTCAGTTTCAGGCTTATAGGAAATCCTCAGTTGCATTTCTAATGGTTTTCTTAGGTCTCTCAATTGTACCTGGAACTGTGTAATGTTCCTTTGTTAAAGACTGAAAGAGGGGCATTTAACTACCAGGGGTAAAGAGAAGGGCACTAACTGTTTCTCCAAACAGACTTAGTCTATAGGTAGCTGCCTTACAGGGCACAGTTGGCCACAATTAGTCACAGCCACAGGTCACTTTTAAGCAGCTATTTACTGAAAAGGTAGTAATTACCAACAGGCATACTGGGATGCCTGTTTATTGGAGGGAGGTGTGTTGGAGGTTGGAAGAAAAGGAAGAGAGTCAGGGATTCAGGCACTGTGGACACTGGTCTAGTTGTCTTGCTCCCTCGTTTCACACAAGGGACCATTCCTTTCTTTGATGTGGGATGTGGGATGTGGATGTGGGAAAGGGGTGGGCCCTGTAGAACAGGTGGAAGGAAGACTTGATTTTCCCTAGCCCTTGCCGGAACACCACCTTCTTTGACCAAGCAGCCCTCTTCTGCTTCACTTCTTGCTTCTCTCTCCCCTTCTTTCTGTCCCTTCAAGCATTTTTGCCCTCCTCCTCCCAATTTGTTCTCCTCTCTCAAGTTCCAAGTTTTGAACCACCCCCTGCTGGAATAAGTAGGTCTCTGGCAACTCCTTGTAGCAGTTTCCAGCCTGGAGAACAGAATAAACCGTTTTTTTTTCTCTGTACCTGGTATTGCTCAAAAAGTGAGAAGTGGACTCTCCTCAGTGTCCTGGTGGCTGTGGCCTGTCCTCCATCCTCTTTTCTCCTCTCCACTCTCAGGAAAAGTATGAAATGGTCATAGGTGGTGGGGAATTCTCCCTTCAATATGCAAAAGCAACACGACTAACCCCTAATAAGCTTGCTTTTCTTCCAAAGCTGTCTATTCTATGAGAGAAATTCATATCTCCCCAAGTAATATGTCTTTATTTTGCACAGATACCTTTCCCACGCCTGCCCTATCTCATAACCAATGTTTCCCACATTCATTTTAGAATACATAAAATCCCTTTTTATATAATAAGTCTCACATATAAGGTATGTTATATTTGACATCAACTCATTTACAATGATGTTTTTGTGTGCACGTGAACAAAACTGGTACTTGTATTAGGAGTCCGAGCACAGCTTTGCTGGGTTTTCTCCACAAAGTTGCAATCAAGGTGTTAGCTGGGCTATGTTCCTTTCTGAAGTTCAGGGTCCTCTGCCAAGCCCACTAGGTTGTGAGCAGCATGTAGTTCCTTGCAGTTGTAGAACTGTGTTTTCCCTGCCAGGTGACCCTCTCCATAAAGGAGGTCACATCATAAGAGCTTGCTACTTCAAGTCCAGCAGGCAAGTGTCTAATCTCAGAGAATGCTCAGTCCTCTTTGAAGGTCTTTTATCTGATGAAGTCTGGCCCATACAGAATAATCTCTTGTTGCCACATAATAAACAATCATGAGAGTGAGATTTCATCACTCTGACATATTCTATTGGTTAGAAGCAAGTCACAGGTAACACCCCACTGAAAGGAGGTTTTACACAAAGGCATGGAGCAGGAAGTTGAAAACCTTATGGGGGTCACCTTAGGCTCTTTCCACCACATCACTTAAGATTTGTTTGAATTAACTACATGTGTTAGTGTGAACATAAATGTAATCTGTTATTACCAAAATTCCAATAATTGCAACAATAAATAAAATAGAAACTCAAAGTTTCTAGCAGCTAGTTACAGGGCAGAGATAGAGCACAGAGATTTTGCATTCTGACAGGCTCATGAAAATGTTCTATATTCTATTTTACATTGTATATTGTTCTAGATTAAAAAAAAAGCTAACAATGACCAGTTCAAATCGATTTAGCAGGGAAAATGTCCCCAACTCAATGTCACTCTTAAAAATTGCTGGAAAACATACACAGACCAGGCTTGGAAGAATTAAGAACTCATTTACATGCATCCAGGAGGTATGCTTATTATGGGCTATATCTGTGGAGAGAAGGGTGTGTTTATATGATCTCTTTAGTGTCCTAATAGAGTGAAGCCTTTGAGAATGCTCTGGGAGGCTGTTGGTCCATGCTGTTTTAGGGCTACTTTCTGACGGATGCCTGGCCATAGGGGCCAACAAAGCGTATCCACAGAACCAAGGCATTAGAATCAATGCAAAACCCTAGGAGATAATGAGTATTTCTAGGCACTGAATTTTTTCCTAGAAATATAGGGTTCACTGCAGTCAGCCCTTTGAGTACGAACATGATGCTAATATTGCTGTCCCAACACTGCCCCATAGATTTTGATGTGGAGAAATTATGGTTATCTCATTTATTCTAATTAATCTTACCACTATTGTGTCCAAAGCTCTTTCTAGTCAGGATGAATGCCTCCGCCTCCATATTCCTTTGTAATTTTGTACGTAACAATGCAGTAATCACTATACTCCATTCATACCAAACTGAGAAAATGTGTCATGAATCAATATACATTCCTCAAAGCATGTTAGACAGTCTTAAAGAACACCCCAGCCTTCTTTCTTTCTTGCTTTCTTGCTTGCTTGCTTTTCTCTCTTTCTCTCTCTTTCTCTCTCTTCTCTTTATTAGTTTATTTTTCTTCTGTAACTATTCCAAAGAATTTAAATTGCATCTATCAGGAAAGACCAGGGACAGCATTTTTACATAATGCTTTAATAAAAGTGGTATTGACTAAAGAAAATTACACTGCAGGCCTACTTAAATACCTGAGGACATGAAAATACAAAATAATAATAATAATAATAATAATAATAATAATAATAATAATAATAAACACAACATATAATAATAATAAGCCCTGAACACGCAACTATGAGGTCAAAACATTTCCTTGTACTATAATCATATAAGTTTGGAATTTACTTACAGCAGCTAAATGCTTATAGTTAATCTAAGAAGATTAAATTACACTGTAGATGTTATGCATTAGCCAAGAAGAATGAAATAGCAATAATTCCACCATATGATAAAGTGAACTTTATAAGACTGTTTACAATTAATTCAACAAATATTTATGGAGCATCTACTAGATGCCAATCACTATTCTATATCCTGGGATATAAGTAAATCAGGCAGACAAAGCACTTGGTATCACGGAGATACCTTGGGATTGTGGAAGATAAGAAATAAGTAAATAAATCAATACATAAGATAATTGCAGGTTATGGCAACTGTTAAGAGAAAAACAATAGCGATATAGGAATATGGTACGATTGGGGGAGAGGTGGGGGAGAAGTGAGGGACGAGGTGGTCAGGAACAGCTTCTCAGAAGAGATGTTTTAACAGAGACCTGAATTGGTGTGGAGAGAATTAAACAAAGATCTGGAGGAAGAGTGCCCTACGCTTTGGTAAAAGCATGTTTTAAACCACAAGGCTGGAAGAAAAGCCAATGTGGCTGAATAATGAGAAGGAGGAAGTCATAAGCAGTTAGTTTGGAGAGAGAGGCAGAAAAACAAGATAATAGAGCCTTATAGACTCACAGTAAGGAGTATGGCGTTCAGGTGTAATGAAAGCAATGGAAGTTTGAGTTATACTTGAAAAGTTTAAACATAGTGCTATGTACTTGGACTAACGAGTTGTTTTAAATAAATATTTTAGTGAAGTATGATATCCAAACAGAAAAGTGCACAAAACACAAGTGTGTGACTGAGGCCCAGAGAGATTTTATAACATCATCACAGATGCTTGGAGATAGCAGAGCCAGGACTGTAATTAGGACAGACTATCTCATTGATTATTTCTAAAATTCACTGTTTTTCATGGTGGAGAACAAAATGTAGGCAGGCAGGAATAATCCAGGCCAGTGATGACGGTGGCTTAAATTCAGGGATGACAGTAGTGAGAATGGTTGGTGTCTTACTCCATTCCAAACTATAATTATATAAATTTATATATATTAACATATACATTAATATATATTAAATAATTAAAAATTGAGATAAATGCTACAAAGGGAACGTATGAGATTGAAATAGAGAATGGTTAGGGAATCTATTTAAGTAGAGAGAATCAGGAAGGCCTTTCTGAAACAGGGCACTTTAACTGTGATCTGAAGGACAGAGAAAAGAGTATTCCAGGCAGAGGGGTAAACATGTGCGAAAGTCCTTGGAGAGCAGTTTAAAGAGACCAGTGCGGATGGGGCTATATGCGTGAGGTTAGAAAGGTAATCAGGGCTGAAGGTCAGAGTAAAAGATGGGACTTTATTGTATGTACGATAGGAGGCCCTTAGAGGATTTAAGCAGAAAGATGGCATCATCATACTCGCTCAGGCAGTAAGTTAACAATTACAATTGAATATCTACCATGTGACAGGAACTATTAGGTGCTGACACATGCATCTTAGAATTTGGGGAGAGATAACCTCTTCTCTTTCACTATCGTGTGCTCCACAATTCATCCCCCCTAGATTATATAGGAAGCAATATTTTTGAAATACAGATGTAAATCTATCAAATTTATTTTGACTGGTTCATCACCATAGTAGCTGCTGAACTCAGGCTTGCTGACTCAATATACAAATTAATAAATGATAAGGCCAACTGCAGCTCCAAATAATAGACTATAAGTGATTCCACCATAAAGTGGTAAGAGTTCCTAGAGTAAATATTTTCCAACAGTCATTCATAAATAATTCAGATTTGTTTGAAATACCTGTCATTGTTCCTGGGGAAACTAAACTGAATCTATACCTGCCTATGACTCCACTTCCTATTTCATAAGCCACAATAGACAAGGATACATTCTCTCTTGTTGGATCCACTTTCTTGTCTACAAACATTCCAGGAACAATACGCAATAATTAAGGAAGGAGGAGCTGAAGAGAAGGAATTGGATGGGGTGGGGGGGGGGGTTCACCCTTCCAGAGGTTAAGGCAGTTTGAGTGCATTATAAAGTCTCTAGACTAGGAAGTCTAAGACTTTGGTTAGGTTCCCCTTACTCAGGTTTCAGAGAAATCGTTTTTAAATTCCCTGAGACTCAGATTTCTCATCTTAGGGGAAAACATGGCAACAGACAAATTAATAAAGATGACCACTGCAAATAATGTTACCTGTGATGATAAAAGATAAAACAGAGCCCTACGGAAGAGACTAGGGAAGGTAGAACTCTGAGTCAGCCAGACAGTTCAGAGGAGGACTATGCTGGAGATGCCGGTCACTCTGCACTACAGGGAGTGTCAAGATTCCACACCACAAGTCGTGAGTATTAAATGTGGGGAAATAGTAAGCATTCCATAAAAGTGTGCTTACTCATTCATTCTTTCATGTATAGCAACAGTTGTCTTAGAGTAAAAGAATTGGGATTCAGAAGGCAAGGCTGAGGACCACACCACCATGAAAGGCAAATCAGGAAATAATGACAAACAAAATGAAAATTGAGACTTACCCTGCTGCTGTCTACATTTACAAAGGGAGCCCAAACCCAGGCCAGTGTGCTGTCAGTTCCAGAGGCTTCAGTCGTTAAGGGGTGTGCTTTTTTGTTTCTGAATCCCTCCTGATCCAGCACAGATGTCGACCCAAGAATAGGAGTTAAATAAGTGAGAGAATAATTAAGTTAATTTATTTCTAAGTTTAAGCCTTACTAAAAATCAAGGCAACAGGCCCAAAATGGAGGTGCTTATGCTAAGCCCTACATCACTAAACCAAGACTTAATTACTTTCCCAGATATAGACTCTTAAACCCATCAGGAATCGTCTGATCAGCACTAGTTAGGTAATCTGCCTGACAAACCCCTGCTACCCTCTAAAAGCAAGAGATCTTGCAGCAACCAACCAGCTTTTTTCTAGTATAACTTCCTTGTTCCTGCTCACTTCTGCTTATAAAAGTCTTTCATTTTGTACAGATCCTCAGAGCATCTTTCTATCTACTAGATTGGATGCTGCCAATTCGAATCAATTTTTACTCAAATAAACTCTTAGAATTTTAATATGCCTGTTTTATCTTTTAACAGTTCTGGATTCAGAAGAATAAAGTGAAGGAGACCCCATTAGGCCCAAGGAGCAACAAGCAGCCAGGCGTAGGTACCTGCTGAGCTCCTTGAGTTCACTGCTCTCTTGAGGCTTCAGGAGGCAGTGGGTAAATCCCTCTCAGATCCTAGTTTTGCCGTTTCTGCGCCATGAGCTTTCAGACTTCATTGAACCATTTCTTTATCTGGATTGAGTCCCCAACCAGCCAGAGTCTGACCAGGTTGACCTGGTCAGACAAGCTGAAAACTGACCGATCCAGGGTTGGACTGGTTCTGACTGAGAAACTGGGCTGGGTCCAGAGACAGACTGGTTCTGACTAAGAAACCAGACCAATCGAGGTCAGCCTGGGTCCTACTTGAAAACTGGACCATGCCCGGGGTCAGACCAGATCCAACTTAAGCTGGACTGAGACCAGTGTGAAGCCTCAGGTGAGGAAAATTTTGTTTTAAGGTTGAACAAGTAGGTTTGCCTTACGAAAGGTATTCTTGAATTACAGTAGCCACAGTGAAAACTTTTAACCCAAATAAGCATATACATTTACATATACCCTAGAGAAAAAGGGGTCTTGCACTTACTATAAAGGGTAGAGAGAAAATTGTTTTTCTTCCTCTAGTTTCTGGTGACTAGGATGAGGTCCTCTGGGGTACCTGCCGGGCCAGCCGGCTAAAGTCGAACAGCACCTAAAAGGGGGGGGGGGTGAAGCCTAAGGAAACAAGAAGACAGGAAAGCACTTCGGGAGGGCATACAGTCAATGCTGCAGCCTCGAGTTTATTTAGCATAGCCCTTATATTTCTTTTTGAACACAATAGCAAGGCACAGAGGACATTACCATAGGAATGCTGACATTTACATAAGTTCCTATACAGCCTCCTAGGGTGCAAACATTCCACTATCTTATAAGGATTACTTTAGGAGGCATACCTCTCCTTCAGGGTCAGTAATGTTTAACTCAAATCCCTGCTTCCTTGAACCATTGTTTAAGCAGTCTCAGTAACTGCTTTATGGCCTATAAGCTACGTGATTTCTTCAGTGTCTCAAAATGGCTCCCGACAGGTACCCCCCAATCCCCCTTGCTCCAGAGCCTGAAGATGGGATCCTGGGAAACCAGCAAAGCTGACAAGGGGTGAGGATTCTTACCAACATCAGTTTTTCCAGATCTGTATTTGTGCTGCTTGGTCAAGAGAGGAAGATAAAATTTTACTTTGTCTCTTCCTTTCCAAATTCAGACTAGCAGGCAAAAAAAAAAAATTTTATTTGTAAGAATTAGCTCTTTGAATTGTGAGTCCTGAATTTGCTTTTGGATATCCATTGGTTGTTAGTCCTTTTATCTCCCAAGGACCACAAGTGCCTTCTTGTTTGTCTTGTTTGTGTCCTAAGAACGTGGCTTGAAAACCATCAGGTTGGGCCCCAAAATGTGGCAAGACAGAAATGTGGCTTGTACCCCATTTGCAGCTGGGTCCTACTCAGTGTTGCCAGCTCCACAAGGTGTTCAGTGACTAGTCAGACATGAGTGACGGGGAACAAAGGAATGGAGGCCCAGCCCAGAGACACCCAAAGAACACCCTGTTCTAGTTAGAGAATCCCTCCCGCAGCCGGGGAGACAAAGAACGGAAAGAAAACTGTAACCTATAGCTGGTTTTAATCTGGCCCACAGACAGATGTGCAGAAGGTACACCATTCCTGCCCACAACCTCAGCCTCATTATACCATCATTATTATATCATGTTTAATGTCCGGAAATTCATGAATCTTATCATAACAGACTGACTTCTGGGTAAGTTGTATGTGCACTGGGCAGAGTCATATAGCAGCCAGAGAGTCAATCAAAATTGACCTCACTTGCTAATCACATTTGTAACCACCCACCAAGACCCAAATTATAATACAGACCTACTGACTTCTGGGTTCTTATATATCTCTTGGCTGAAACTCCATCTCTCCCTTGGGGCATACTCGATCTTTTGTTCTTTTATCTTTTTCCCTCCCCAAATTACACAGGGCTGCAGCCCTTCTTAGCGAGGCCATCCTCTTCAAAAATAATATACCTTTAATAAACCTTTTTAAATCTCACTGACCTTTAATAAACCTTTTTCTAAATCTCATTGCTGTGGGGAAGACCCAAGGAAAAATGCTAATTGCACTTCTGCGTCATTACCCGCCCCCACCGCCGCCAATGGGGCAACACCAGTGTTCAAGTCACCCCCAAACGGTAAAAGGGACTTGTCTTTCTTTTGGTTATCTTTGGGAGTGGCCCTTGATCTTAGGAAGGTAGTATCTGTTGCATCTTTTCTGAGAATGCTTTTTGCATCCAAGGGGTTGTCTAATACTAACAGGAATATTTACTGGGTTTTGTTCGTTTGTTTGTTTTTTGTTTTTCCTGGCTGGAACCGGCCATCGATTCAAATTGATTTTGGCTCAAATAAACTCTTTAAAGTTTCAATATGCCTCGGTTTATCTTTTAACGTCCTGCACTGTCAAATCCCAGCAGTTGCATGGAAGCAGCATAACCTGCTTCAGAGAAGTGGCTCCAGAGCCAGAGGAAGTTTGAGCTTTGTTTCTAGTACTGCATTTAAAAGAAAAAGGGTGTCAAATCATCATTCACTGAAAAACATATTGTCCATTCACCTACATAACCATATTTTTTACAACTCATAAACGATAAACTACAGAGACCAAATCTAAACCACGAAACTTCGAAAAGGCCCTTGGAACATTATGAAATGGAAAATGCAGCCATTTAAAAATAAAACGAACCTTACCAGGCCCTGGGGATAGCTTAAAGGGGTCTAAAACCGTCATTAGCATATCTAGCCACCAGATGTCACCATTGGTTTAAGCAAATATGCTTTTGGCTAATTCATAACAGTTTTAGGTCTCAGAGACATTAGATGGCGTCTCAGCTGGACAGTTGATGAAACTAAGGTTCCAGTTCCTACCTATTTACGGAAATACTAGGACTTAGCAGGAATCTTCATACTCCATTTCTAGTGCTTTCTCTGTTTAATGTATTTTCACTTAAGAAAGAAAACAGCTCAATGAAATTCTTAGTAAATTACAACTAGGAAGAATTATATCAAAACAGTTATCTGTATCACAAGGCTCAGATCCCAATAATAGTGTTTTGTCATCTTTTCTCTTTAAAATGCTGCACTCTTGGTTATTGCCAGTTGAAACAGATCTTCACAAAGGGAAAGGAAGTAGTAAAAAACTTGCCCAAGTCCAATTATAACACATTCTTTTTAGGCAGATAATATTTAAACAGTAGTCCCTAAAAGGCAGTTCCTTTCTGAAATTTACAAATGGCTTTTTCACTGTATGGGTGTACCTAATATTACTTCATTTCTTGGTTTCTTTATAGATTTTTTAATAAATATAAAGAAGATTAAAGGATAATATCTTTTGTTGTTAGTCATTTGACATCTCGCTATACAATAGAAAGTAGTCTTCATTTACACAAATCCATTTTCTCTCCGAAGACTCCTGCATCCTCACCTTTATTTAAATATTTCAACAAGCAATACTTTTACATTCTTATCTCCGCCTTCCCATTTCACTACTTCTACTGCCTTCTCAAGGAGAAAATATCCAATAGATTTCTGCTCCCTAAAGATATTGCAAAGGTATCTTGGAAGTTCCTCACTACGTAGAAACCATTGGCATTATTTTTCCCACTACAAATGGAAATCTCAAACCAAAAAATCATATATGACCAGAGCAAGAACCAAAGGAGAAAGCAAAAGAGTATGTGTGTGCAACAGAGATTTGAAGGAAGAAGATGCCAAGTAGACATTTACTCCTGGTTTGTTCTTATTAAATCATATGATTTTTGCATTGTGTTTTTATAGCTCCATGATTTTGCTTTTCTATTTCGAAAACAGAATTATGCTCACTATTCAAACAAAATGACAGGGAATTGTGTGAGCTGAAATGAACAAAAAATGCACAGTTGATCTATTTAAGTCCTAAGAATAATAGCTGATGAGTTTGAATAAAATTTGCTGCTTAAAACAGGACATTAAAGCTCATTTAAATATATTCAGTGCCGTCATTCGTTCCAGTTTTTCGTGCACGGTAAGTAGCTTTTCATCTCTAACGTTCCATCAACAGAACTCTCAGACATTCAAAACACCAGCATTATATCATTAACACATTTCTGGTCAATGAGTTGAGTAATGTAGAACTTAAGGAAATATGTGTTGCCATTCTCTTTCAAATGAGCTGTGCATTACATCCATTAATATAACTATATTGATCTAATTTAGTTATTTTCAGTAGAATGCAGTTTGGAAATATACAATTGACAAATGGGAGCCAAATGAAAATAGAGAGCTTACACAAAAGTTCATAAATTATAAAAGCCCCATAAGGAATATCCTAGGTAATTGCTGTAATGTAGAAATGTTATAATAGTATGCATTTACTTTTTTTTAAGAAAGAAAATCTTGCATTTTTAAATCGTTTTTATTCCTGCCCCACTAAATCTTTTAATATTAGGTAATTTGATCTCCTTTTCAGAGATAGTTTGAATTCACCTAAGTATCTAGGTTGTTTATCACATGAACTACGGACAAGTCAAATCAGATACTTAGATCCTAACCCCCAGAGACTCTGATTTAATTGACCTGGGCTGAGCTGAGTATCAGAGATTTAAAAGTTTCCCAGGTGATTCTAATGTGCAGGCAAGGTTAAGAATCACTGCAGCAACTCTTACATCTTACACAAATGGAGAAGTAACACTTGACTACTTTGTTATGTGTTACCTATAAAGGGGTTTAGTTTCAAGTTAGGTTTAAAATATTCTTGGGAAAATCTGTTAAGTTACTGCAAAAGGTGATTGCAAACTAAACATTTTTATAGCCAAAGAAAGAAAAATATATAATAAGTAGATGCATCTTCATTTGTTTCTGTATTAATCAATGGATCCATTATAAAATCCCCGAAAGTGAATTCTTTGGAACTTCTAAAGAATGTTATTGGTTTTACCAAAAAAAGTCAAACCAAAAAAATCCAATATTGAATAATTTGGGGTTAAATATTTTTCTATGGGATTTCTTAGAGTCTATACCATGGTAATAGGTTGAGGATTTCTAAGAGGGACGGAATTCCCTGTGTGGCAGCAGATAATGCTTGAAGGAACCGTGGGCCTAATTTTTCATAGAACACACTTTAGAAAATGCAGTTCAAGTATATATCTTTTAAGACAATAAATTAAGACCTAGAACAACAAAAAAAATGTTATTCAAAGATTTTACTCTGCATGTCTATCTTACCACTTGCCTTTTAATATTCTCTTTTGGATCTATCTCATTATACTGCTTTCAAATATTCACAAGTTTTCTACCAGAGGCCCAGCATAGTGGTTAAGATTACAAACTCTGAAGCAAAACTTCTTGGGTTCACATCCAGAATTTTTTACTTAATCTTTCTGTGCTTCTGTTTCTTCAGAATGGGGAAATTTATCACACCTACCTCTGTGGTATGTTGTTCTTGCCAAACTTCGGCCATTGACAATGATAATAACAAAGGTGACATTTGAAAGTGAGGTCTCAAACTTTCATGTAAAGAATTTAGGGCAAAACAGGTCCTTTCAACATTTCTTGTAATGCAGCTCTTGTGGTTTAGTTCCTCAGCTTTAGTTTATCTAAGAAAACCTTGATTTCTCCTTCATATCCAAAGGATAACTTTGCTGGATATATTCTACTTGGCTGGTGTTTTCTCTCTTTCAATATTTCTAATATATCATTCCACTCTTGGTCTGTAGGATTAATGATAATCTGATGGGGTTTCCTCTGTAAATTACTATCTTTTTTCCCTTGGCTGCCTTGAGAATTCTTTCTTTATCATTAACTTTTGAAAGCTTTAATATAATGTGTCTTAAATAAGTCATAAGATGTAATGTACAGCATAGGGAATACGGCACATAATATTGTAATAACTTTATATGGCAACAGATGGTTATTAGACATATCATGGCGATCACTTTATTAGGTATATAAATGTTGAATAACTGTGTTGTACACCTGAAATTAATATGATATTGTATGTTAACTATACTTTAACAATAAAAAGAATTCATTTCTTGCAAAAAAAAGTTGAAAAGAAATTTCTGAAAATTCATCCCATGATTTCTGAACCCTCTGACCCAGTTGAGACTTTAATAGGATTGAGAGAGGTAGAAGAAATACTTGTGAAGAGAACACTCAAAAAGAGCTGTTGTTTAATAGTCTCCATCACCTCTACTTTATTGAGAGGGACTCAGGTGGGTTCCACTTGGCTATCCTGAGTGGTGCATTTCTGAATTTTGGGGATCTCAGGCCTGCCGTCTTCCTTCTGCTCAGAAAATCTAGAGAGCCAGGGATGGGTTGAATAGCTGTTATGGGGGCAGATACATCTGCATTCCCAGACACTAAACTGTTTCCTGTGGACCAGAGGTGGGCAGCAGATGAGAGAGGACCCTCATGAGTCTGCCCCAGTGGGGGTCCTGAAGAGGAGCAGCAAGAAGCTGGCAGTGAGGCCACGTTCCTAAAATTCAAAGCAGACGGGGGTGGCCACCAAGCATCCAAATGCCTCTGCCAGCCATGACAAGGAAATTGCAGGAGGGCGGCCTCCAACACCTGGAATCACAAAGACACCACAAAAGTTCCCCATGAGAAAACAATCAGCTTTAACCCAAATGGCCCAAGATAGGTAAATAGAGAAATGCGGACTTTCAGGGGCCAAGGGAGGCTTGCCTATTAAATCAAAGTAAGGGCTTAGTTAAAATCCTGGGTCCCAAAATCGAATTACTGAATTGAGCCTGTTTTGTGACCTTAACTGACAGTAGAATGATCTATTACTTAAGCATACACAGAAAAGTCATGTGGCCTGAGGAAATTTTTATCCAGGGGTACCCAATGATTACTGAATAAATTTTAAAGGGGCAGGAAAGACGAAAATAAAGATGGTTTACATGAGGCCCACACCAAATGCATTATATTCATGTTGTTAACCTTTAAAAATAGCAGCCAGATATTTCTCAGGACCCAGATATTTCTGGGTTCACTTGGGAAAAACAAAGAATTGCAATCAGGACGAGCAATCTAATGGTGAACCACATGTAAGTTCAGAGGAACAAAGAGAAGAACACTCTTTTATACACTTGGAAGGAGCTGTCGTAAATGAAGTGTCTATTGGAGGAAACTGAAATTTCAAAGTGTAATAATAACTTTTCGTTGCGTTATAGCAGTCTCCCATCGGCTGAGCTGTTAGTGTGCAAAGAGAAATCTTTTCTCCCTCCTGCTGAAGTCGTAAAGTAGGGTAATTTCCCGTCAGAGATGCAATGTGTGTCTCGTTTGTTGGGGTAGTCTTGTGCATGGAGTGACACGTATGTGAAAGTTCTCTCTTCTAGCCTCCGACCCCATTTTAAATTAGGTTTCTGTTTATTAATTTAAATATATATTAGGCAAGATGTTTCATATATTCCTGTGAATTGAGGAATGATAATACTCTCAATTTTACACCTATTCTACTCAAAGTGTGACCCATGAATCAGCATCATCATCAACATTATCTAGGAACTTTTTAGAAAGGCAGAATCGCAAGTCTTACCTCAGACGTGCTGAATCAGAACCTGCAGTTAAACAAGATCCCCAGGGGGTTCACATGCATATTCAAGTTGGAGAAGTGTTGCCTTATACTGCCCAGTTGTCCATAAGAAAGTCTTTAGAGATTTTAATATCTACTAATTGAGACCTAACCAGTCTATTGAAGTCCATCATAAAGGACTCATAATAGCAACAAATATGTCACAGCACTTTGGCATTTTCAAAGCTCATTTTATCTCACAGTTGTTCTCACAGTTAACTGGTTAATGTTAAGGGTGGAAAATTTTCAAATGGCCAACTTCTGCTTCCATTGTTTAATGTTATCCTGTGCAAAGATATGCTAATGTTAAGGGCGTAGTTTTCCTGTGCAAAGATATGCTAATGTTAAGGGTGTAGTTATCCTGTGCAAAGATATGCTAATGGCTAACTCCTGCTTCTGTAAACCTGCTTGCTTGTTTAATGTAATTGTAGGCTTTATAAGTGACCCCTCTGAAAGCTGGGGCTGACCCTTAGTGGGGAGAATCAGTCACCGGCCAACTAATGGAGGCTGATTCTCTAGTGGGGAGAGTCAGCTGTCGGCTGGCTAATAAAGGCTCATAATTAATCTCAATTGGCTCCGTGGGTTTTAAATTTGATCGCACCACAACAGTTAACTTTTAATCCAGTTTAGGCATTTCACCTGTTACCTCATGCCCTGTGCGCACAGGCAACTGTTAGACAAGTGACATGAAAAGCTATCTCTAATACCTGGTGTTCCTAGGCCACCTTACAATACTAAGGATTAGATAGTTCAGTATCTGTTATTGGTTAATATATGTTCATTAGCTTATCTTTGCAATATGGCCACAGAGCTTCTAGATTCTGCAGATAATAAACGAGAGGCAGCCTTCCAGATTACCATAGCCTCAGGAAAACTTGCTTGGGTGGCCTTATCAGCAAAAATGGATCCCCTGTATGTTTACTCTCCATTATATCAGCCTCTCTCACTAACTGGGAAGTCCCTGGCTTCAAATCAAGAGGCAAATTACCATGTGAGCTTCAGTGGGTGAATTCAAGGATAGAACTTGCAAACACATTTCTCCTTAGATACCAAGTAAAATGCAATATGATACCAGAGAGCCACCCTAGACCCATGCCAGCTGTGAGCAGCATGGGCTTGAAGAGAACCAAATCAATATTTATTGAATGAATAAATAAATCATAAACAAATGAAGTGAATTGCTCTGGGATTCATGTCTGTTAGATTAATTTGCATTCCTATAACTCCATAGTTCCTTGATAAATAAAAAATTTTTTTTCATTCCTTCTCACACTTAAGCTCACCTGATAGCTGTGGAGATTTCATTGTATTTCAGCAGAATATTGAAATTTGGACAAAGTTGTTATAAGATCACTAACTATAGTGTTGTAAGTTTAAATCTGGATTCTGCCACTTCTAGGCTGTGTAGGATAGTTACCTAACTCTTGGAGCTCCTTGTAAAACAAGATTAGTTTCATCTCTAAGGTTATTGTGGGATTTATAGATGATAACATCTGTGGAAGTTTGGAGCATAGTAGGCATATACAGTAAGTCCTCAAACAAATCACTGTAAACTTTTTATTACCTCACCCTCACCCTAGGTACATTGTTCTAGATTTTCTGAAACTTTATCCCTGTCCTTACTAGATCTAACCTCTAAGGGTAATTTAAAATGTCTATTTCTATAAATTATTCTTAGGAACAGAGCACAGAATTAGTTTATTTTTCTACTTTCAAGTTCATTGGCTCATTTGCTCATACATTCATTCTAATAATCATTTTTGAGCATTTAGCAAGCATCATATTTAATTCCAATATATCCAACTAGAAATTAGCCTCTTTTAAAAAAATTCTACCATGGGTGCTACAATCAAAATACTTGCTGCTTGCTCTGCTCTCCGCCTGCATAGATTGTCCGTCCATAATGCCAATGGAAATGGATCAATACCAAATATCCCAGACTAGATATATAAAAATTTTCATATATAAGTCTCTTCATAATAAAACATATTTGAGTAGGAAATGACGTACATATACTGAGTCATACGTACATCTAATATTTTTCTAATTTTTCTTTCCTAGAAAAAAAAAGCTCAAATATTAGACTGATTCAAAAAGAGGATACCTGTCAACGTTTTTAAACTCCATTTGATGAGGCGTGGCTTTTCCTAATTACAGTCTGAATTCTCTGGGATGCTGAGCTGTAAATGTCATGATTCTGCCTGAGCAAGTCCATTAAGCATTGCGTCGGTAACCACATATAATGAGTTGCTTGTATTAGGTACTTTTATGTTCACAAGCACTTCATATTCTACCAAACCAAAGCCAAATGGCTCAAACTAAGAAAACTAATACCAATTGTGGGGAGCTAGAACACTATTTTAGTTTTCAATTAGAAACAAAAATGATTTAGCCTCGGTTGTGAGTAACTTTATAGCCTATATCTTCTGGGGAGGCAAAAAACTAACTTAAGGGGTAAAAAAGATCTAACCTATAAATTTTGTAGATGTTTTCAACAATAAAAGTAGGTAATCAATTGAAAAATAAATCTCAGAAAGAAGGTACACTTTCAAAAATAAAATATTAAGTCCTGGGAACATTGGTGACCACAAGAATGCATAAACCTAGTTGAGACAACAGTGGTACAATGTGAGAAGATGAATTTTCTATTAGAAGAGTGATTGGCAAGAGATCCCACCAAGCAGAAAGGTGATGGAACCCTCAGGTGCCAGGTAGGAGCGGAGCCTGGGGCTTCTTTCCAATTGTGCCTCATCTTTGGGTTGTAGGGAATAAATATGCTGAAACAATATCAAATGTTTAAGCAACGCTCAGAATTGTATCTCATCCTACTGAGCTGGCAACAGGGTTTCAAAGTGTTTCCATAAACCCTAAATATAGCATAAGGAAGTCTATGTCCTTGCTCATGATTCAAGTGAATCATCTTGTGTCCCCAGCATTCTGCCTGGGCCAGAGCAGGTGTTTTGTAGATATTTATTCAATGACGGAGACAGAAATGAACTAAAATTTTGTTTAGACGTTTCTGTATCTCAGAATTTGGAATTGTTAGCTTTTAGTGTGTGTATTACTCGAATAGAAATTAAACTAATAAAATAGACTTTTTCAAAAAAGAGCCAAATAAAAGTTAATGATACTTTTCACATGATTAAAGCAGAAGATCCAACATATATGACTAAAATGATTTTTAAATATTTACATTTAAATTCTATTTGAAATACTGAAATGAAAGTTAACTTTGAGGCCTACATGCCACTCATCTCTCCCTTCCTTCAGTATTTTCTACTCAGAAAGTAAATATACCAGTGCTGATGGGAAATAAAATACAGCTTGATAAATCCTAGAAAGTATTCAATACTCAACAATACAGCTCTTAAGAAAGCTATACTAGAGAACACAGCTTAGGCCAGAAAATCTAAGTAATTTTCCTGTTTCCTCCACACTAAACTGCTATTTGTTTCACTTCTCATATCAAAGGGTGAGTTATTATAATGCAATGAGAGAACAGACCAACACAAAACCCTTATGCAGTAACAGGGTAAAGGAGGTACCAGGATCTAACAAAGAAGAACCCGTTGTCCCCTTGCCTGATGTGGAGCTGTCTTTTCCCTGGCTGGCTGCTGTCAGCAGCCTAAGTCGGACTCTGCCATCTGAGCACAGAGAATGCAGAGAGAAATGGCTGGGCTATTTCCCGCACAGTAAAAAAGGCTCTGGCTCTCTTACCATACCAGAGCACGGATTAAGAGAATAGAAAAGGGGGCAAAAACCAAATTTGAACTATAGCCTAATATGGAGACACTGCCCAGTAGTAAACATGTGGCTCAATTGACGCTAAGGTCCAACCAGTCAGATGAGCCCATTGTCTCCTAGGGACAGAAAATTAAGCATATAGTTAAGGACAAAAAAACTCCCTCCCGAGTATCTTCCCTCATGGAGAAAAAAATACTAGAATCCCCTTTCTGTTGGTGAGGCTGCCACGTGACACCCCTGTTGTTTCAGAAGCAATGATCAAGGGTCTACCTAGAAGTTCTAGGGCCTCCTGAATTCAAAGAACAGAGTCACTAAAATCAAAGCAGTGGAAAAGGAGAGAAAAGCTAAAAAAACAACATCAACAAAAAAACCCAGGCATTTAGATAGGGTGCGCGCTCGCATTTCTCTCTCTCTCTCTCTCTCTCTCTCTCTCTCTCTCTCTCTCTCTCTCTCTCTCTCTCTCTCTCTCATGCACACACCTTTCCTTATTTTCTTGCTTACCAGTTCCATTCTTCTTTTACCCAGCCCCCTACAGTTAGCTTCCTCTCTAAGTGCAGATACTTCTCTTAACACCAATTTGCAATAATCTAAATGGAGACTTCAATTCTCAACACCATTTTACTTTTCAGGTTCTGCCTCCACCATTAATTGACAACTTCTCTGTGACATTTAGTTCGTATCTCATCAGGTTAATTCTTCTTTAGGCCACTAGAGAGGTTATCTTGCAGCGTATCCTAACCTCTCAGGAGTACCTATAATGAGGCTTTTAAACACATGAGTCTAAAATGAGACCAATTCTGATGTATGTGTATGGTTGGGGCGATCCCTCCACACCACCAAGCAATGCTCAGGACACCAACTGGATGTCCTATGATTTCACTCAATTCTGACACTATCTACCCAAAGATAGCATCAAATGCTGCAGGTGAAGAGCTCAGCCCTACAAGACCGCCCCTGGTTCAATTCAGACATCAGTTCCAAGTTTGGGTTGTGCTTCTGACCAGACTGGTTATAAACCAGAGGTTTCCACAAAACCCTCCTTGGGTTTGATTAACTTCTTAGAATGGTTCACAGAACTCAGAGAAATATTTTTACTTTCTAGATGACTGGTTTATTAGAGAAGGATATAATGAGGAATAGCCAGATGGGAGAGGCGTGTAGAGCTATGGGGGAGGGGCGTGGCACTCCATGTCCATTCCAGGTGTGTCACTCTCCCTAAATCTTCACATGTTCACCCAAACAGACGCTGTTGCTTTGGTTTTTACGAGGCTTCATCACAGAGGCGTGATTGGTCCAGCCTCCAGCCCCTCTCCCTTCCTGGAGGATGGGAGGTGGGCCTAAGAACCCCCTCATTAATAAAAGACACCTCTATGGGTCTCTATACTTAGGAAAGTCCAATGGTTTTAGGAGCTCTGCAGAAAGACAAAGTATATATTTCTTATTATAAATCACAATATCACAAGTCAAAAAATGCTGCCCAGACTGGGGTCCAATCAGGCAAAATGGAAGCACTGAGGGCAGCAGAGGCCAGTGTCAAGGATTCCTCTCACAGCTAACTGTTCCAGGATGCCCGTTGCATTTAGTTGCTCTGTACTGTACCTTCTGTTCTACCAAACATGACTGAAAAGAATTGGCTAATAGCAATGGCTTCCAATTAATTAGGTCATCTGAGCAAAGTGTCCATTTTAAATTTATTTCCTATTCTTTTCTCATACAGTGATCTATAAAGATCTAAAAAAAAAACTTTATTTGAAAAAGGTCAATATTTAGTGAATAGAATAATTTTTAAATGACTGCCAAGAATTTTTCATGTGTCTAGCTTTTTCACACTAGATTAAATTATCGACTTGACCAAGTTGGTGTACAATATATATTAAGCTATGGGCTTATATTCACTTGTGTTTAACTTGCCATTTTAAATAAAATTATTGCCAATGAAAGTCATCAAGTTTTCTGTAATTTTTTACAGATCTCAATGAAATTTTATACATGCTCAAAGATCATATGGATAGATGGTTTCACTGGGTAGTTTTATAATTATCAGAACTACTAGTATAGTTAGTAATCATGTCTCTTAGATCTATAAACATACTTCAGTTCAATTAACTACGAGAGAATAAAGTTCAAATTAGTGTTAAAATGTTCATTTAAGCATACTTTGTGAACAGCATTAGAAAAATAACACTTTAATATTTTACAAAAGCAATTGGGGATGGAACAATAACATAATAAAACATAATCTAACATATAGCGTCTCACAGGTACTCCATAACATTGTCTGGCTGAAAGATGAACAAACACAGAGAAAACAAATAACTGCAATGTGGGGATATACAAGTATATATATGAAGAACCATAGGATAATAACTTTACATAGGAGAGACCAGAAGAATACGTTTTTTTACATTTAAGGGATCCAAAAAAATGATAAAATAAATAAGTCCAAGTAGCTGCTGGAAGGTAGGAAAAGTAAAAAATCATTTAGATCAATGTATGAATATTTTTACTCTCCATTATTGACTTGAACTAATAGGAATATTAAAATCCAAGAATAATTACAGGTTGAAAATATTAAGAAAGGAAGAATTTAATTAAATTCTGCAAACAATAGATCTCATTTAAATATGAATGCCTCTTCAGAAAGGGATTAATAATAAAAATGCTAGTATAAGTTGAAAAAATCAAGAGCATTGAAAAAAATTTTAAATAAAAAGATAAATTTATTTATAAAGATATAGTATTCCAATAATAAATACCAATAATGCAATAGCAGAGAAACATAACAGGAAGCCAGGAAGGAATTAGTTTCACAGTAATAGATTTACAGAAAGAGAAAATGTCTAAAAGAACCATTAGGAAATTTCCTGGCACACTGTGGTTTAACAGCTGAAAGCTGAAAGTGACATTTATTTAATAGAAAATATACACACCATAGTACGGCCTATGCATACAAAAGATTTATTTAGAGTTTGCTTTCTGTTGAATTCCTTAAGGAGAACTAAATCTAAATAAAGAATTTCAACTTACAATTTTTAAATTGTGTTTACAGTAATTAGTATATGAAAGCTGAAAAGTCAAAGAAAAAATAACTTACTTAAAAAATAAGTATCTCTCCATCTAAGTGCTTCATGTTGTTCCAAGTCTTTTAAAACAGTCTATAAGATGACATAGTTATCAACAAAGATTAAGAATGGTGATATTATCTTCCTAAATAAATCTTTTTTAAAAAGGAGAGAAAATTAACATAAAACTTTTCCAAGCTCCCTAGGACGCTAAACTTTAAAAACTGGGAGAGGTATCATTTTCTGAGGCGAATAATTCAAAAAGGTCAGGAAATTGTATTTTTAAAATTTTTTTTTTAGGAACTTTCCAAGGAACATTAATTTGTCCATGTCACCATGAGTATAATTTATTTTTTACTTCTGCAGCGAATACCATTTTATTAGTGGCCTAAAATAGTTAATGCCTTCCCTCTCTGGCAGATGCCTACTCGATCTGCTCTCTACAATGCAAACCCAAAATTGACTGGAAAGGAGCAAAATGAAAGCTTGTTTTCACCCACAAAAGCGACTCTAAACACAATGGTCATCGTGCCAGACAAAAGAGAGATAATTTCATATTTACAGTCAAACATTGCTTACAAGTACTTTGAAGTTAACTAGTCCTTTAAACTTTCAAGGTTAAAGTGTTTCTGGTTAATTGCCAAGCTAGCATTAAAATAAAATCATGGTTTCTTTTTGGTTCTGTTTTATTTTTAATAATATTGGGCTAAACATTTGTCCAGAACCGTACCAAATCACATCAGTTGCCAGGGCTGGGCTGTCTCTGCATATTTTTGGATAGTAAAAAGCATGAAGGTCTGTGATTGTCTTCTCCCAGTCTCTGACTTTCTCAGTCTTCTGGATTACTAAATATTTAATAAATAAATGGGCGAGGGAAGGAGGGACAAAGGGACAGATGCAAGAAGAAAAAAAAGAAGGGAAGAATTATTGTGATTTGAAAGTGCTTGAACTAGCTCAAAAAATCACTGGGCAAAACAAGCCAACCGAAGGTTATATGAATTTTCTGGGGCACAATAGGCCAGCAGTTCCCCACCTGAAAAATAAGTGGACTTTCATCTATTTTTTCTTGAGGCTTAAAATTTCCGTATATAATGAAGACTTTTATACCACAATCGGTTTAAATGTGAATTATTTGAGTTGTTATGACTGGAGTTTAACTTTACTTAGTAGTACTTCTAAATGTGATCAATGATGCCATATCAAGGTTTGCCTGGGATGGTGATGTCTTGAAACTGTCATTCTGCCGGGAGCCATCATGAGACACTGAAGAAGTCGCGTAGCTTATAGCCATAGAGCAGTTGCTGAGACTGCTTAAACAATGGTTCAAGGAAGCTGGGTGTTGAGTTAAACATTACTGACCCTGGAGGAGAGGTATGCCTCCTAAAGTAATCCTTTTAAGATAGTGGAATGTTACAGAAAGCAAGGATGTTTGTACCCTGAGGGAAGGATGTATAGGAACTTATGTAAATGTCAGCATTCCTATGGTAATGTACTCTGTGCCTTGCTATTGCGTTCGAAAAGAAATATAAGGGCTATGCTAAATAAACTCGAGGCTGCAGCATTGACTGTATGCCCTCCCGAAGCTTTCCTGTCTTCTTTTTTTTCCTTAGGCTTCACCCCCCCCTTTTAGGAGCTGTTCGACTTTAGCCGGCTGGCTCCGGCATCATTCCAGAGTAATTATTAGTAGCAACTCATTTCACTCTTAAAAGTGTCCAGGTTTAAAAAATAATTGACATGGTCACTCAATCAATGACTAAATGTCTTTGTAAATCCTAGTTCTATTAAAAGTAGACCTACCAGAACCTAATAAATTAGGACCTCCGAAGCACAGGCCCAGGAATATTTTAATAAACGCCCCCTAAACAATTGTTAAGATTACTAAAGTTTGAGAACCACTGTATTTATTTATAATAGAAGATATTAATTTTAAAAAGGAGAAAGCTACAAAGTCTAGGTAATGAAGATAAACTGGAAGAGGTGACAGTATTAAATAATATATCTCAGTCACCAATGCATAATTTTGCTTATTTGGCAAGTTCCTTTATGCCCTATATCTACCACCACCAGAACATCTCTTTGTCCCAGTGGCATTGAGATTAGTAAAAGGTACGGAAACAAGGAAGCTAGCACTGGCGGCGGACTTCATCCAGCTTCTATATTGACATCTGCCGTGACCCTCTGCTTGCCATCACTCCAGGTCTATGTATTCCTGTCCATCTGACCTAGTTCTCTCACTAAACTGGATACACTCGGCTACCTATAAAGAACTGACCATTTCAAATGACTGTTTTTCATCCCTCTCATTGTCACCTCCTCTGTAGATCCAAGGTTTTAACTTTGGCAATAAATATAATTATTCTAGTAATTGATGCTGAATTTTTTTGCCAAAGAATTAAGGGAAGAGAGAGAGCAGTGTAACCCCATAAAGGAAGAGGTTAGCCTGGAAGTCTTTTTTTCTTCTTACAGCTTTCTTTTCACAAATACTTGATGATTTTTTTTGTTAAAATTGAGCAACCCCATTGAGGATTACCGTATACAGGATGCCCTGCTTTTCGAAAGTTTGCATTATGCCATTTTATTTTTACAAGAAAGCTGTATTAGGGCCTGTTTTCACTACCTGAAAGAAATCCAAAGAGGATTTTTGCTTTTGTGTAAAACGGTGAAAAGTGAAAATAAACTTCAGTGTTTTGTAGCAGAACTCTTTCAGAGGCAGTGTGCACCCAGAGGATCCCAAGTGGCACTGAGCTCCCTCCCAGGAACTGGAGTCAGCGTCTCAGCATCATGCTCCTGTAGCTCCAGACAGTGTCTGTGAGCATCTGTGCTTTAGCATGATTTATTTTATGCATTCATTAGTAAGATGTGCCCTAAGAATGGGGTGTTACACTTAAGAGTAAAACTGGAATAATAAGAGTTTCAATCATAGTGATCAAAATAAAGACATTGTGCATGCATTGATTTTTGAGTCTGGGAACTAAAGCTTATTATACATATAACATAATAACAGTAATTGCTTCTTTGGTTTATATCATTTTGGCTTATGAAAGGTTTCATAAAAATGCTCCACTTTCTGATAGTGGAGAAAACTTGTACCTAGGTGGTCTTTTATTTCTATATTTGTTAACTAATGTTCTTTGGTTGCAAGTAACATAAAATAATTCTGGCAAACTTAGACAAAAATGAAAGATTATGGGAAGGATTCTAGGGCATTTTATGAAATCTAAGGAAATTCGACCATTACTTAGATAACATTCTATACCCCTGGAAGAAAGAAAAAGAAAAATTTTAATTATTATGATTCTCATTTTAAAAAGAAACATGAGAATAAATAGCATACTTCGCAGGGAAATATTGGTACAAGCTCCACTCCTCCATTCTGTAGGCATTCACAAGACTGCTGCCGACATATAAGATAGATTCCTTCTCTGTTTGTTCCAAGTTCTCCTGGCTTTTGGCCAACACCACAGCTTGCCAAGAATCTTTGCCCTTACTGCACAAAGAACACAACAAGTCCAGGTGGCAGTCTCAGCTATCAATTCAATAGAGCTTATATATATTTTTTAACCCTTAGATGAAATAGTCCTCCACTGAGTAATGAATTCCTTAGGCTAAAAGAGTTAAATAACTTTAAAGAGTTACAGCAAAAATTCTGAAAGTGAAAGAATAGGTATAATTTTAAGAGGTGCTTTCACCTCGAAGTCTTAGGTTGCATTCCATTCTGGCCGTGAAAATAATATCAAATGTATTGGTCACTGTTTCTGCTCATGTTCAGTGTCCTACAAGTAGCACACCAAAATCACAAGGTGCTACACCTTAGATAGTATTGTGGCTAAGTTTCCAATAGGTCATTACATTGAAGCCTAGCTTCATCAGGATAATTGGATATTTTATACAATAGGCCAGGCAGTTGGTAGCCTAATGTCTTACTTGTGCTGCAATGCAGTATCTTGTGATGCTTTAGAAGCATGTAAGCAGAGAAAGCAAATCCAAATCCATAAGAACTATTCCAATGATGATAAGTTTCTGCTCCTCTATGATGAGGGGCAAGGGGCATTCAAACTCAAAAGAATCGATCTGCTACAGCGTAGTAGACCAAGTTCCCTAGAAGTACATTGCTAGTCGCTGTTGCTTACAGTATAAGAATCAGCCTTAATGAAAGGTAATTTACATTGAGTCCAAGCATCACCTCCATTCTGGCCATCACAGCTGTTATGTTCATGAACCAATAGTCTAGCTGGAAAAGAAGGATGACTGACTCCTGTAGAAGAAATAATTTTGTTCTTTTGGTTATTAAGAACCTCTTCTGCAATTATGGCCTGTTAGCGAGCATTCACGTGGACACAGAAATTCTCACACTGAGCCCATTCTGAATGGTTCATCTATCCTTCCCTAAAAATGTCCTTGTCCTCAACTCTCCAATATTGATTCTTCCAAGTTCCTGACCATCTAGTCAGAGCAGAGAGCAGGACTAAAAACACCTCGCATGTACTCATTCAGCCTTAACCATCTCTAAGTTACTGCCATGTCGCAGGCTCCTTGCCCCAGTAGACACACTGTTGCCCAAGTCACTCTGGTCCTTCCTTCAGAGACATCTCTGACCTCTTCACAATCCAGCAATGAAAGGGTAAAAGTCTGGACTACAGGGGACCTTCATCCCCAGTTTCAGTGCTGGATTCCAATTCCCTTACTTGTTATAGATTTGAAAAGCACCCCTGTGCCAAATAATTAGCTCCAGAATTGGCATAGATCCTGACCCAAAGTAAAGTACAATAAAATATTTCCTTCCAGACAAAGTGGACAATAAAATGTCTGCTCAAAAGTTTAACTAATATAACCATTTTCCCCCTCAAATGTAGTTCAGGCCACCCTGAAGAATAGCAGCACTTCCTGGTACCAGTATATCATGAAAAGCCATCTATATACCAGGTTGAAGTTACTCTATCCCTGGTCCATCAGTCATAGGAAACTCCCATGAGGCATGAGAAGAAAGAGTAAAGTAGGAATACAACTGCTTATTCATATAGTTTACCTGTGTCCTCAGGCATCTCATAGGCTCAGCCTCATAGGTTTCTCTTGCTTCTCAATCCATTTGATGTGGATTACTTCTGGGAGTGCCTGGCTTTATGGTCAAGTGTCTGAGACACACCATTTCATGTCAGGCATCAAGTAATATGGTTATGTTATGCCAGATAGTTGAGTGGTTCAGTCTCTACATGAGCCTAGCAACAAGCCAGGAGCCATTTCTCAAAATCAAGGGTCATCTGCTAAAGGAGCCTTTGTATTTTCCCAAACACAAAAAGTCTCCTCTGTGATAGATTTTTGGGGGTTTGTCATGGGCTCCATAGCTTTCTGTGGGCCACAGATCATTCCAGCAGCGCTGGATCCACTAGCTCACAAGAGGAAGGGCAGAGCTGCTCACCGTGCAGCTTGGGCCAGCTGGAGAGCCCCTCTAACTTTCGGCCCCTTCAAACTGGTAGTTTTGGAATGGTCCAAAAATGGCAACACTATGTCTAAAATCAAGAGGCCCGAAACTCACTGTGCCTGATAAATCCTCTTTTCAAACTTTGTGAATGAATGTTTCATTACCTTATATAAATTACATACTCAGTAATTAACTTCAAAATGCTAACATTTCAAAGTGCTGCTCTGTTATATTAATCAAGTTTGGTGATTATTTTTCTTCCACTTCATTTCATTCATTCATTTATTCTTTATTTAAACTTCATTTGCTTACAAAATAAATTGAAAGTGCCCCGTCATGTCACATATTGCTTTTCCTAATAAAATGGTAGGAAGAAGTTGCAGAGTAAGATATATCTTATAAAATTCAAATAAGTTCATCACTTAATACATTTAGTTTCTATGTTATGAATCTATATGCAGAAATCCGCCTATTTGAAAAACTATTTAAGGACAATTCAAAAGCTCTTAGATTGCGTATCCCTTGTGCGAGGCAAGCAGCATGAACTGCCATGCCTAAGCGAGAAATCATCCTTCGCTACATTCTTTCCTTGGATGCTTTCACAAACAAGAGTATTAAATATGAATGTCTATCAGGAATTTAAAACAAATTGGTCTTTCATCTATTCCCTTTAACAAAATAATCAGAAGTAAATTAACACCTTTATAGGCAATTTTACCTCAAGTTGATTTTGAGTACATTCAAAATGAAGTTCATTAACTTCTATAAGTGTTTATTGATCATCTACTATGTGTAGGCTCTATGTGAAATCAAAGAGAAATAAGACACAGTCAATAAACCTTCATCAAAGTTTATAGCCTAGTAGGGCATCTAGATAAATAGACAGAAAATTACAATATAGTTTGACAAGTTTTAAGACAGGACTAATAGGAATATGCTGTGGTACTGGGGTCAGAGAAGACCTTCCAAAGGAAGTGATATCTAAGCTGAGGCCTAAAGGGAGATGTAGGAGCCACACAGACCAAGATACCAGTACAAGAAGGAAAGAGTGTGTGTTCTGGGCAGAGTGAAACTTATGTGTAAAGGCCCAGAAACCACACAGACGTAGCTTGTCCATGTACTGAAGGCAATTCAATAACTTGGCTCTTAGAATGAGGGTAGTGCTGGCGATGGTGATGATAGAATAGTAAGGAGGATAATTGAGATACTTGTGTGATAGATGCAGTTCCTTGCCTATGCTATAGCCCCATTTTCTCTCTGCAGAATTCAAAAAATGACACAGATCCATTGATTTAGGACAACTAGGGAACAAATCAAGGTAATTTCACTTCCTAATCATGAGTCTCGTTAGGCATGTGACCCAATTCTGGCCAATGAGTTTCAAGAAGTCAGCTGAAGCTTCCCTTCAGGCTGAAAGCAGACCCTTCCAAGGACAAAGCTGTTGTCTCCTTCTTTTCTATCTGGGATGCTCTCACAGGTCTTAAAAACTGTCTAGAGCTGCTACAGCCATCCTCTGAGCAAGGAAAAGACCCAGAAACTTGCAAAAAGCTGACTAAGTCATTATCATTTAGTCGAGCTAATAAACCATCCCTGGAAGTATCTTTGTCTTTGTCTAAACTTCTTGGTATGTGAGAGAATGAAATGCCTTTATTATTTAAGTCTATTTGTCAATGTTCTGTTACTTCCAGCTGAGCATCTTCCTAAGGGTTATATAAAGACTGAATTGATAAGCTTCCTTATTGGGAAGGGTCTTACAAGCTATGCTAATCAAGATCTTTTTGTTTGCAAGTGATAAAAACCTATTTTCAAATGATTTAGGTGAAAGGAGACAGTTTACAGGAATGTACTACAGTATCTCATATGATGCAAGGAAAGGTGGAACGACCAATTTCTAGAAGCACAGGGGTAGAGCCAAGGGTTAGGGACAACTTGAACCTGAGCTTCTACTACCACCAGCAGATTGCTTCCTATCTCTCATCTCTGCTTTTCCCATGAATTAATTTGGCGACATTCTTTCTCACCATTGACTGAGTTCCTGCTCATGGTAAAAAACATGACCATGGATAGCTCATAAGCTTCTCCTTTTTTAGCTTTCATTCCTCAGGAAGGAAATGCTCCCTTTAATGTTAAGTTTAAGAATCTCATTTCCATGAATAAAGTAGTTCTGGGTGGCTAGAATCACATTTAACCACTGCACAGGAGACCAACAGAAAATTTTTAAGCAAAAGAGAGAAATAATTAAATTTATGCTCAGGCTGGCAAATGGATGGGGAGGGTAGTTCCGGGAGCAGGGGTAATTGTCATAATTCATGTGAAAAGTGATAGTGCTTAAACAAAGGTAGAGATGTTGGTACAGATAACATTAGAGCTTTTATTTCATCAGCACTGATCTAGCCATTGTGGTTAGTCCTTTCCAAATCACAATAAAGAACACAACTTGTCTATGGGAGCAGGGGGTGGAGGGTATAATTGCAGTTTTAAGGTTTTGGAAAAGAATTAATCGATTTGCTCACTTTTATCATAACCTAACTTTTTAAAAAGTCCATTTTAAGATTCTACTGGCTTCAAGCACTGTCGAGGCTAATGCTTATTCAATATTGAATTAACATAAAAGTGGATTAAGAGTTCACAAGGTTCTTTAAGACAGAAAATACCAAATATGAAAATTCAATGATCCATGCTTATCGTGTTCTGACCAACCCAACACATTTTAGTAGAAACTTATTTACTGCAGAAAGAATGGAGTTTATCTGCAAAGGCATTTACTAAAATGCTAGTAAATGGATGTACACAGTTGGAAATAAAATCTAGTCATAAGCTAAATGTGGGCCAAATACAATTATACATAACAGCAAAAATAATTAATTCAAGTGAATTAGCAAATGTGCTATTGGTGCAATTTAAAGATGAATCAAGGGATAGAATTATTATCGATATGATATCAGATATAAGATTATTTCTTTTTCGTGTCTAGATCTATTTTAGATGGACGTTTCTTCAAATCAACAAACGGGGGGAAAGACAATAGATGGGAAAGGTCAGGTTGAGGAAAGAAAGAAAGAGAGAAGAAGGAAAAGGAGTATTTCCTCAATATAAATTAGCAAGTAATTACTGCATCTTCTTTGACTCAGGCTTTACGCTGAGATTGGCAACAAAGTTAATAGGCCTTACTACTGCAAGCATACTAACTGTTGGAGGAAGTCATTGAGAGGTGTGGCCCATGGCAGGCCCTCAAGCTGGACTCAGGCAATCAGAGGATCCTACCCCTCCCCTGTCCTTGGAATGTACATTCTGCCCACCTTTCCCACAGGGGGAGCCATTTCATGGGAACCAAGAGTTTCTTATAAGAGTTTTAGTCCGAATCTTTGAGCTCTCCCTTAGTATTGTTTCCCTTACCTAAGTAACACCCGTCTCTTGGATCCATAGATATAATGGGTCTCACAATTTAGTGTGCATCAGAATAACCTAGGGAGAAAGCTTAAAACGCAGAACTCTGGGCCTCAACCCGAAGGTGCATCTAGTAAGTCTAAGATGGAGTGAGTGTTGTTATTGAGCTTTTCAGGAACTACTAATGCACACTGAAGTTTGAGAACCAGTGCCCCAGAGTGACAGATTCCAGGCCAGTAGGGGAACCTGCAAATTAGAAAGTACTATATGCACACTGTAAACAAAATCCAAGTATCACCAAAGAGTATGTGAAAATGCGGAATCATATTTCACACAGTGCTATGTAAGCTGCTATTTTCACTTAAAAAATAAAACTTGACCTTATTTTTTTTTAAAACAGCTATCAGTGTTCTAATATTTAAACATACTACAATTTAGTTGACTAATATTTCCTTTAGATGGACAATTTATCGTCTCAAGGTTTTACTGTTCTAAACAATTTTATGATATTCATCTTCATATGTTCACTTTTGCACACTCACCTATTTATTTCTGCAGGAAATATCCTAAAAGAAATGCAGGGTCACAGGTATGCCAAATTGCCCTACATAAAGTTGTATAAAATTTTTGTTTCTAACTTAAATGACTATCAGTGGATGGATGGATAAAGAAGTTATGGTATACACACACCAAGGAATATTATTCAGCCATAAAAAAATGAGGAAATCCTATAATCTTTGATGGCAACATGGATGCACCTTGAAAGCATTATGCTAAGTGAAATAAGTCAGACCGAAAATGACAAATGCAGTATGATCTCACTTATATGTGGAATCTTTAAAAGAAAAAAAAAACAAAAACGTGGAAACCAAAAAATGCCAAACTGTAAAAAACAAGATCAGATTTATGGTCACCAGAAGTGAGGGCAGGGAGGAGAGCTCGGAGGAAGGTGGTGAAAGGTACGAACTTCTAGTTTAAAAAGATAAATAAGCTCTCAGGATTGACGTGCAACATGGCGACTGTAACTAACACTGCGGCACGGAACATTTGAAAGCTGTTAAGAGTTCTAGGAGTTCTCATCACAAGGCTAAATTTCTTTTTCTTTTCTTTTTCTTTTATCTACATGAGATAATGGGCGCTAACGAAACCCGTTGTGGTAATCATTTCACGATATATGTAAATCAAACCACCTTTGTAAACCTTACACTTATACAGTGATGTATGTAATTCCTTCCCAATAAAACTAGAAAATTTTTGTTTCTATCTTCTACTTACCAGAGTATGGTAGTAGTTAGTGTCCATTTTCCATATCCTCCTGTATTTTTTTCATGTTTGCCAATATAATAGGTGAAATGCTTATTGAAAAATGGTAAGTTTAAATTTTTACTATTTCCTTTCCTTCTTATATGAATGGCCTATCTCTGGCCTTTGCCACATTTCAGCTGCAATGTTCATGAGGGCCCTTCTTCAATATCAAACAATCCCTAGACTGTCCTGCACAAAACAGTAGTAATACACATGACATATATTGATCAAGAAAATACATTATATAAGGTTACTATTAATCCATTAATGGAGGAACTTCTACTCCTGATTAAGATGAAATTACAGGGACCAGATGTATGCTCCCACCTGAAATGACTAAAACAGACAAAATGCCACTCAAAATATTGTATATTTGAAAAAAATATTTATTCTTTCACCCAAGCCCCTGGCAAGATTTTTCCTTATTGTCTGTATAATTTTGCCTTTTCCAGAAAGTCATATAGCTGGAATTACACATTATGTGGCTTTTTCAGACTAGCATCTTTCACTTAGCAATGTGCTTTTAAGGATTCTCCATGTCTTTTCATGGCTTGGTAGCAAATTTCTTTTTAAAACTGATTATTATTCCACTGTGTAGATGTACCGCAGTTTATCTATTCACCTATTAAAAGACATCTTGGTTGCTCTCAGTTTGGGGCACTTGTGAATAAAGCTTCTATAAATATTCACATGCAGCCATAAATATTTGTGTGCAGATATTTTGTATGGACATGTTTTCAACTCATTTGAGTAAATACTAAGAAGTGCAATTACCTGATTGCATGTTACGGGCATATTTAGTTTTGTAAGAAGCCGCCAGACTGTCTTTCAAAATGATTGTATCATTTTGCACTCCCATAAGCAATAAATGAGAATTTCTTTTGCTTCACATCCACACCAGTATTTAATGTCTTGGATTTTAGCCAAATAGGTGTGCAGAGGTATTTCGTTGTTTTAATTTGCAATTTCTTAATGATGTATGATATCAAGCATCTTTTAATATGCTTATTTGCCATCTGTATATCATTTCTGGTGAGGTATGTCTGTTCAGAATTTTTGCCCATTTATTAATTGGGTTGTTCATTTTCTAATTGTTGAATTTTGTGATTTCTTTGTATATTTACATAACAGTTCTTGATCAGATATGTTTTTGAAAATAGTTTCTTCCAGTTTGTGGTCTGCCTTATTCTCTTGACAGTGTCTTCTGTGGAAGAGAAACTTTTATTTTTATGAAGTCCAATTTACCCACTTTTTCCTTTTGCTGAGTCGTATCTAACAAGTCATCACTATCCCAATGTTATCTAAATTTTCTATGTCATCTTTTAAATTTTATAGTTTCAGGTTTTACATTTGGGTCTGTGATCAATTTTGAGTTAATTATTATAGAATGTATAAAGTCTGTATCCAGATACATTTTTTGGCATGTAGATGTCCAGTTGTTCCAGCCCCATTTGTTGAGAAGATTATCTTTTCTCCATTGAATTGCATTTATTTCTTCGTCAAAGATCAGATGACCATATTTGTGAGTTTCTATTTCTGGGCTCTCTGTTCTGATCCATTGATCTATTTGTCCTGATTACTGTACGTCTTGAAGTCAGATAGTGTCAGTTCTTTGCTTTGTTCTTCAATATTGCCTCGGCTATTCTTGTCATGGCTGAAATTTTTCACAGTCTGATTAAAACTATAAACCAATGGCTGAAAGAAGCTCCACAAACCCAAACATATAAGAAAAAACACCACCAACCGCATCAGAATCAAACTTTTTAAAACTAATAATCAGGGTGAAAAGTCTTAAAAGCTGCCAAAAAGAGAAAAATAAAAAACACACAGAGGATCAAAGATAAGAATGAGTAATGATTTTGCAACTAAAACAGTGCAAGGTAAAACACAACACTGTAGCACCATCTTTAAAGTACTGGAAAAAAAAATGTTAACATAAAGTTCTTTACCAGTGAAAAAGTATTATAGAAACAAAGGTGAAAAGACGTTTTCAGATGCACAAAGCTAAAAGATCTATACCAACATACCTGCATTTCAAAAAAAATCATCAATGAATTTAAATATTGTTTTATACTTATATATGTATTTCAAAAATTGCAATCTTTATTCGTCAGGCAGGTGTTTTCTCTGCAGACATTACTAGTTAAGGATTCAAATCCCATGATCTTTTGTATTAACACCAAAGACCAGCATGGTCCTGTGATACACAGATTGAAAATCATTGATTTAGAATATAAACTTCATGAGAAATGAAGATCTAATCCTACATCAAGAGGCGGAAAGATTAATTAGGATAAAGTCTTGATAATAATAATATCCCCCCAAAAAAGTGCCTTAAATAATATTGAACTTTATTTCCTTCTCATAAAACAATCCACACCGGGTTGTATAATAACAATCTCTGCCAAAGCAAGTTAGTGATGAGTTAAAAGTAGAAGAGGAAAAGTGTATCTGAGTGAGAGTCAGGATATATGGGTTACAGTCCTAATTCATCCCCTTACTCCACAACTAAATGTTTGGCCAATGCTTAAACTGGATTACCTTTACTATCTGTACCTGAGTTCTAAGTGATTCTTCTAAACTGTTCCTCCATAGAGAGGGAAGGAGGAAGGGAAGGGGAGGAGGAGGGGTAGGGGGGGAGAGAGAGAGAGAGAGAGAGAGAGAGAGAGAGAGAGAGAGAGAGAGAGAGAGAGAAAATCAAAGACCTAGAGAGTTCCATCCTAATCTTTCAGTTAAGCCCTGCAGCCCTGTTCTTTACTGGACAGCAACCTGTGTCTGCCAAGACCAGGGCACAGCTATGAAGCTAGGCAAAAATTTGCCCAAATCCCAGTACAGTTCCTGGTTAGAAGCAGGATTATACTAGCTGGCACACTACAGACAAATCCCTCTGCTTTCAGTGCATAAGGTACCCCTTTCCGATGGCATCACCAGGATTTTTCTTGCATAAGTTCCAATGGATGATGGGGAGGGGGCGGGTTGTGGACAGGTAGGAAACTGCGTTATTTATTTAGAAATCTAAGCTGTTGTGGCAGTGAAAATAATTACCTTTCTCCTCGGTGTAAAAAAACCTCTTCCTCTCTTTATTGTAGCCTAAATTTTGAAGGGAAAGTTAATTTTAATTAACAAAAGTTAATGCTATTAATTAAACATTTGTTCTATTTTCACATGTGCACACAAATTTGCTTAAAGGCATAATTAATTCTGCTGATAGTATAACCGAAGCTTTGTTTTGCTGTGTAGAGAGCACAAGTGATCACAAGAATTAAATCAAAAATTTATCAAGATACTTAGGTCCATGTTCTTGAGTACATCTAAAATCTCTTTAAGTATTACACAATACAAGAAGTGATGACTTTATTTTTGCCAGTAAGATTTAGCTTAAACTTCTTTTAAATTTCTATAACCAATTAAAATCAGACAATAAATTTAATACTTTTTAAAATATCACTTTTTCAGTTTATTCTTATAGGTTACCTAATTTTAATCTCCCAGAAACTCTAAGGGAAAAGTAATTTTTTTCTTATTAGTGAGCTGAGTTTAGAAGAGATTTATATGTATAGCTCTTATTAAACACATTGATAATAATAGCTTAAGCTCTATCTTAGCATCCTGACTCTAGGAAAAGGTACCATGGGAATACATATGATGCTGTCAAAGATGGGTCAGAAAAATAAAAGGATTCACAGCTGTAGGAAACTATAAATATGTCTGAATGAATGGAAGAGCACTCATTTGCATCACGGTGCCCATTCACTGGAAGAAGGGCCTTTCTCAAGTTGTCTGAAGTCATAGAGAGTATTCAGACCATTAAAAATAAACATCAACAGTCCACTAAATTTATTAATGTAGATGAACAATTTGTGTATGTATGTCTATTTATATGTATGTATTTATATGTATGTATGTATGTGTGCATATGTATGTGTGTGTGTATATATATATACATATATATATTTTATTTTTTTCCTCTCCAGCCCTAAACAATCACTAATCTATTTTGTCTCTATAGAATTTCCTATTCTAGACTTTCATATGAATGGAATCATAAATATATAGCTGTCTTCTTTCACTTAGCATAATGTTTTCAAGGTTCATCCAAATTACAGCCTGTATCAGTATTTCATTCCTTTTCATGGCCCAATAATGTTTGGGTATATACCCAGATGTGGAATTGCTGGGTCATATAGTAACTCTTAGGTTTAATCATTTGAGGAACTGCCAGACCGTTTTCCAAAGTCGTTACATTTTTTATTCTCATCAGCAATGTATGAAGGTTCCTATTTCTCCACATCTTTGCCTGAATTTACCTTTGAGCAATAATATTTTGCTAAGAATGGTGGAATGGAAGGAGAGGAAAGCAACACCCTGATGACTCAGCAGAGGCCACACAAGCTGTGGACTGCCTACTTTCCAATTTCTTTAATGTGAGATAAAATAAAATAAACATTTATCTCATTTAATCCACTGCTATTCTAGATTTCTGTTACTGGCAGCCTAACAGAATCCCTAATTTGTGTGGTCCTATTAGCACGACTTGAACCTGGGAAGCCATCAAAAAAAAAAAATCAAATTGAATGTGTAAGGATTTTTTTTCTATGGAAAAGTTTACCATCCGGTTCCACTCTGGGAAAATGCACATTATTTCCATACTAATTTCAGATCCCCTAATTCCATAGCCATTTTTTCTTAGAAATTGCTCCAGTTTTCACTAGCGCCTTGCTCTGCAATCTTGCTCTGCAAGATTGAAACAACTTGATACCCAGAAAGAAATAGAAGTGTTATAGATGCGGCAATTTTTAAACGGAAAGGAAAGCACTCACTGTGGCTTATTAAAAACTCTCTTAAAGCTTTATCTTAAACTCTCTGGGAGCCTAAGGAATTTCAGTGCCACGTTGTCCAGATAGCACTTGTGTCACCTATCTCTTCACTTTTAGACATTGTTTTGGAAGCCACTTTTAGCCTTCACTGTAGGTTGTCAGACTCATAGCCCAGGTTTTCACCCTGACCTTTGGAAAAGTAAAAGGAAACCTGAGTCATTAGTTACATAAATCAGTTTCACTTCTTCCAATGCTTGTGTTCCAATTATCTGCATTTTGAGGGGATACAGTGAACACACGAGCAACCTGCTATTTTACTGGCTCTCCTTGTAACAAATGTAAATATCTGTCACAAAGCAAGTCTTTGATAAATAGAGTTTCAATGTAACTACTAAATCATCACTGGTGGAAAGTAGAACATTATGGAGTGAGGAAATTTTATGATCTATTTCTCTCTGGATGCTTTAATTAACTGATTGATACATTCGGCCAACATTTATTGAGCACCTACTATGTTAGAAATAGCACTTCATTCTGTAAAAAATAATAACCTCTTTTTCTTTCAAACTCCTAATAGGTTTTACACATAAGTTAATGATTCTTGGAATGTTTTAAAAAGAATATCTTAATTGTCCTTCTTTTTCAAGGAAGCCTTTTCTTCTCATTTTAAGGTTTTTTCCCCCCTTTTCCTTTTTCCTTCTTACAAACAGGAAAATCATTTAGCTTGCATTGTTAACAGGTGTGTTTGAATGCTTCTTATAAAAGCCAAATATCGGAGAAATGTCTTTCTCTCTCAAAATTTCTCCCGAATCTCAGCTTTTCAACAATTTGCTAATTTGTAGGCCATATTCACTATTTGTTTATTAAGGACCTGACGTTTACGCAGCTCTATATTTTGTGCCACGCTGGACAGGCTCAAATCTGTCTACCACAAACAGAATCCCCAAAGAATATGTCCAAAGAATAATATCAACTCTAAAGGTTATGTACATTTCTGAAGCTGTATTATATTATTATCTTTCTATTAAAATGACAACATCTATTGTCATTTTCTCTATTCATCTTGGCCAGGGACCTTTGTATTTTGAGATTCAGCTAAATCTCTTGGTTCATACAATCCTGGATTCAAACTCCTGCTCAATATCCTATTAGCTGAATTCCTTTATGGCACTCTGGGCAGTGTTTTCTTTCATCTGTAAAATAGGGATCATAATATTACCTAGTATTGGCTTGCTGTAAGAACTAAATAAATGTAGAGTATACAGCATATGCTCTGCACATAGTGAGCAGCCCATTCACGTTAGCTGTGGATTTCAGGTTTGCTTGTATCTTTATTCAATAACCATCTTTAATTCCATCCTGCTAAATTTCAATCAGTGACTATGCGTTGAACTTTTTACTAAACATGTAAGACGATGGGGATTGAGTCATAGCACACTGGGATTGCTCTTCAGCATAGATCATTTTTGGAGGCACCTATTCCAATACTTTTTCTTCCGTGATAACGGCAGGGTCTCTGAAAACAAGGGTTTGGTCTTCTCTGAAGAAGGGTAAAAATGAAATTATTACTATAAGCGTCAATAACTTAAGCATAAAAGATACGTCACTACATGGGAATGAAAAAATTATATACATACGCAGGTTTTTTGTTTTTGTTTTTTTTTTTTTCACACAGCTTTTTTCCCTTTGAGCCCAAACTGGATTTCCAGGTACAGGCCTCTGTAACTTTTCTTGATACTGAAGTCATGAAGTCTCCTGCCCCAAAAACCACAGAAATCGACAGTGGAAACAAGTAACACGCACGACGCACAGCAGAGAAGGAACCCTGGGGCTCCGCTACAGCGCCCACCTGTCAGCCAGGTCATTGTGACGCAAATGCTGTGGACACGTGGAACACCTGCGGGAGAGGAGGGCGGGGTCATCCTGGGCGGCAGATCCGGGCGGGGGATGCCCCGGGAGATGGGGGTCGAGGAAAGACCCCAGGGAGTAAAGAGAGGGAGACTCACTCCCCCCATCCCGGACCCGCCCCAAACAAGGTGAGGCCGTAGCACCACCGTCCTCCAAATCCAGGGGTCCTGCGAGGAGGGTTCGCCCCGCCGAGAGTCTTGGAAGGCGAGAGGAAAGGAGAGGGGGCGGCGGCGGCGCCCCGATCTCCCGCGCCCGCTCCCCCCGGCCGCTGCGCTGCGCTGCGGCGCGCTCCTGCTCGGCTGCTTGCTATTCCGGCTGGCGGCCGCCGCCGCAGGAAGGGCCGGTTCCTGCGCTCCCCCCGCCCCCTTCCCTCGCCTTCTGCTGACGCTGACGTCGGATGAGGGAGCTGGAGGGACGCTCCGACCGCGGCCGGGAGGCTCCTGGGGGCCGGGGCTCCGAGGTACCTGCCCTCCGGGGCCCGGGCTGGGGCGCGCTGGGCGGGCTGCAGGCGGCAGCGGGAGACGCCCGGCAGCTGGGGCGGTCGGGGGCGCCGGCCTCGCACTGCCAGTTCTGCCCTTCGCGGGCGGCGGGGACAGGCGGGTCGCCTCCTCCTGCCGCTGATCTCCGTGCAGGCACCGCTACAGCCCCTTCCCCTCCCCGCTGCTCCCTCGGCCTGGGAAGGTCTGGAGGATGCGCGCGCCGGGAGAGCGTACGTCAGCCCCGGGGGAGCGGGAGGGAAGCGTTCCCGGCTCCCGCCGCATCTCTAGCCCCAGAGCCCGCAGCACCCCACCCACGCCAGCCCACCCCACCCCACCCCACCCACTCCGTGCTTCGCCTCCCAGCTGCTCTGGCCCCGGGGCCTCGAGGTCCCTCCGTCCAGGGCTGACTTGTTGACAAGTCCACCTGCCGCGGCGCCTGGTGTTTGCTTTGTATTTTTCACCCCCTTTGCCCATCTTTGGCGGAGGTGGCAGGGAGCAGATGGGTAACCACTAGTGCCAGGAGGCCTGAGCTTGGTCCTCCGCGGGCGAGGTGTTCACCAACGTCGGACCCGAGAGGAGCAAGAGTCCCTAAGCAGGCCAGGTCCCTGCGTACCCTGGAGCCCCGGTTTCCTCTAGGTGCTGCTGACTCCGCCTTTCCTGACCCGGGGCTGTTGCAGCTCCTGCTTCCTCTAGAAACGAACATATCCTGTTATTATGCCTGCCTTTGCCCAGCGCAACTCTCCGCCTTTGCCCAGCGCGACTCTCCTTTAACCTTCCCTTCTGTCTTTTTTTTCGAGTGCCCTCTAGACCCTCAACTCCTCTTCAGGGATCTTAAAAGTACTGCGCCCCTTTACTGGTGAAAGGCATTAGCTGCCTGGTTAGGGAGAGGTATAGTTTAGAAAGAGAATCAAGTTCTCTTCTGTTTAGATATAATTTAAAAAATCAGCACGGAGTAGGGTGCTGAGTGGCAGTCTTAATAACTGAGATATGGTAACTTTATAAAAATGATCAGGGCCAGTTAAATATATCACCTGGTGATTCGAGAATGATATTGAATGTAGGGAAAAAGGCACATATGCATTGGTCATTAATGTCCCATAAATTATGACTCATTGCAAACATGTTCATGTTCAAACATTTCAGTAAAGTCCGTCCAGAAAATTCTCAAACTGGTTTCTGTCTACTTTTACTTTAGATTTTCTGAGATCTGAACTGTTCCTGGGGGTTGGGAAGTGATATAGGAAATGATTATTAATTTGAAATTAATGCTTCAGACTCAATTTCTTACCTTTTTAAAACACACATTCTAAAAATACTTTTTAGTGGGTTTTCAAAGCAGTTTCTTTTTAGAAACATCATGTGTAGAGAATGCCACAGGAGCAAAATCAGTTTATAATCCTTAAGAGTTCAAATGTCATGGTTTGGTGACCACGTATACATTTGATTGCAGGAGACGTGGCTTTCTTAATGTATCTTTTGTGAATTACATAAGTAAGTAGTTGTACTATTTATATTAAATAAAAAAGATCTTTAGAAAATAATAGTTAAGCTATTGAGTACAAATTATACTAGCGCGGAGACCTGGGATTGAAAAAAAAGAAAAACCGACTGTCATTAAATGTTAAATACACTGGATGGTAAATGCATGGGCAGTTTGTTTTATAGCTGTCTCTTTCTCCCATTTGGTACATTTGAGTATCTAGCTGACTGCTTGTCTTTGAGCATCTTTATTACTGTGTATTTCTTTCTATGTCGACACTATGAAAAATACAGAAAATTTTGTTACCCAAAAGAAAACCTTAAATATTGCTGCATTTTCAAGGCATTTGACTAAATAGTACATTTTTTTCAGGTACAGGTGGTTTTATCAGAGGCAGGGAGGTGTGAAAACTGTGAAATGACATGGCAGAGTAAACTTGTGTTGGTATAAACTTTTAAGGTTACAGAAACCTCACACAGGAGAAGGTGAAGAATAGGCCACATGGATCAGGAAGAATTTTTCCTCTATGGGTTAAGCATCATAACTAAAAGCCTGAGGGTAGGTGGCCACATTTAGGGTCATTGCGTAGGCCAGTAGCGTCCTTTTTACTCCCTCTGCATTATCAGATTTATAGGAACCATGGACAAGTTTTCTGTCTGCATTTTTTGTCCATTAGGCAACACAGGTCCCTAAATAATTAGCCTTATTCCCATCCTCGCCCCCATCCAGAATCTGCCTCAGCAGAGCCTTAAACTCAAAGACTGATACAGGAGAAACTTTTTCCCCCATTTTTTTTTTCCTGCAGGCTGTCTCATTGTATACCACAATCATGTCATGCATTATGGAGGATGTGCAGAGGGCACACAGGCCTTAGATTCCAATGGAGCAGGAGTGGAACCCCAGCTGCAAATACTAACTAGTCATGTGATCCTGAGCTAGTTACTTAAGCTCTCTACCTCATTTCCATATCTATAGAGCGAGACTATCCATCTTGTGGGCTTGTGGTAGGACTTAAAGATAATATGTGTTTACCTTTAACAAATAGCCAGATGTTTCTCTAGGAAAATAGGTTTATTCAGGAGCAGCAAAGAATTGCAATTCAGGAGATGTCCAGTGGTGAACCACATGCAAGTCCAGAGAAACAAAGAAGAGGGTCGCTCTTTTATGAACTTGGGAGGAGCTGTTGTAAACAAAAAATCCATTAGAGGAAATAAAGTTGGAAGTATAGTGTCTTCATTGGCTGTTATGGCAGCCTCCCATTAGTTGAGCTATTACTGGGCAAAAAAATCTTTACTTCCTCCTTTAAGGTAGTTAAGTGGTATCATCTCCCATCAGAGATGTAAGGTATGTCTGTTGGAGTCAGTAGTGTGCATTGAGTGACATCTTTTATAGCTTCCGATGCCATTTTAATTTTAGTTTCTGTTATTAATTTTTATATGTATAGAAAATGCTTGCACAGCAAATGGGAAAAGTAGTAGCAGTAAATTATTTTTTCGCATGCTAAACATATATGCTGTCTATTTCTGAAAAGGATGCTACTGCTTTTTCCCTGTGATAGGGAAGGTGATCCACATTGGTTTTGAGTAGTTCAAGTGATTTTGTACCAATACTGAGACTCTGGGGCTTCCTGGAATACTCCCTAAAATTGGGGAATGTGATCTGTGGTTCAGGAACAAAGCAAAGTTAATTTGTTGCAGTGGAGATAGACCTTTCAAACCCTTGTCACTCAAATGTGAATCATAGATCACCAGTACTAGCTTCCCCTTGGATCTTGTTAGACATACAGAATCTCATCCCACCAGACCTACTGAATTTTAATACTCATTTTAATAAGATCTCCAAGTGATTCATGTGTACATTAAAGTCTGAGAAGCATTGTTCTCACCTGGTATTTATCAAACTTTTCTGCCCAATGGACTCATTTGAGGTCTTGTTAAATATGGATTCCCAGCCTGTTTTCTCCCATCTCCTATTAACCTTAGGTGGCTCTAATATCCAGGGTCCTTCCACACTCTTTGAGAGAGACACTGCACCAAACTCTTTCTCCACCAAATGCTCTAAGATGGGCCTGTGCCCTCCTCCTTAACGAAGCTGTATATTCAACCCCCTTTGAGGTAAGTAAGTATAATTTTTATGTGATAAGAAAGTAAAGACTATGAGCATGAATGCCCGGATAATGCATGTGATAGAACTGCCTTTAACCTCTGTAAGTCCGAGCTGACCGTGCTTTCACCACTCAAGCATCCAAATACGTGTGCTCTGTGTGTGTGTGTATATGTGTATAAAATAGGAGTAAGAAAATTTCAGTATTAATGAATCTCTCCAGGATAGGGATGACTATACATAATAGGAAATTTTTTTACATGTGCTTTTAAAATGAAGCCTTCTTTCTCTGTGACTGTAGACCAGTTACTTAGCATAACTGAATTTGAACTTCATCCATAAAAATGAGGATGATGCCTGCCTGGCAGTGTTGTCAAGATAAGCATGAAGTGATAGTTCCTCATCTAATAATAGTAACTACTTGTCCCAGTATAGACCTAGTAAGAGAGAATAAGTTCATGGGAATCTGAGAAAATGGCATTGTTCATGATGAGAAGTTGCTCCTTGTAAGTCAGATGACATCATTCACCAGGCCTTTGACCAAATCAGAGAAGTGGGGTCACTACTCAGTATTGAGCAAGCATTTGCTGTGTCTATGTCGTGTGCCATGCACCGGTCTAGTACTGGGAATCCCAAGATAAGACGCAGGCCCTCCCCGCTTTGGAGATGCCTAGAGCCTGGTAAGGGGATGGAGGAATCAATGGAAACGGTGAGGGATGAAGCCGACGCCAGAGGCACCACACGCAAGTGGAGAGAGAGCAGAGAAAACCCAAGAAGATTCATGGAGGAGGTGGCCCTTGAGCTGAGCCTTAAAGGACCAATAGGAATTTAGCAGATGAAAAGAGTTAGAATGGAAAGAGTTCCTAGCATAGTATCCAGAAGTACAAAGGGAGAGAATACTAGCAATAGTCCTCATGTCTGCAGCCCAGTGTGCCCCTGATTAGCTGAGTGACCTTGGGCAAGTTTGATCATTTGTGAGTTGAGAGAATGAAATGTACTAATCAGGGCAAGCACAGGACTTACGTGCTAGATGGTTGTAGCAGTAGTGGAGGTCTTAGTGGAAAATAGGGACTGATATTAAAAGTTATTAGAATTAGAATTGAAGAAGTCAATTTTAGACAATGCTTAACTAAAAATACATAAAGTTAAAAGAGGGTTAGTGAAAAAGACAACGAAATGCAATACAGTACCATGGGGTGGGAAACACGAGGTAGATGTGTTTAGTGATGGGTCACTGATGATACAGATAATGGCGTATTGTTAACCCCGAGAGTAGAGGTTTGAGAGTGGAAAGGTCCTCCCATTCTAGGCAGTGAGAGTATTTGAACAAGGAGAGAATATTAAATATTGCGGCTATTTTCCCAGAGCACATATTAAAATCCCTTCCATTACTTACCATCATCGTGTCCATTCACACCCACTTCTCTGTTCCCAGAATAGGGCATGGATACCAGTGTCTGAAACCCGATGGTGCTTAGGGGAAATCCAGCCTTCTCTGCATGTCCCTGGGGTCGCACATCCTAAGCCAGAGACCAAGGAGCTGATCGTGATCAATGGTCCTCACCTCTCCTTATTGGTAGGAACCCCGATAGCCACCAGGTGTCCATCAGCAAGGTTTTGTGTGCACAAGCCCTGTGGTGGGGATGGATTTGGGACTAACACAGGGCCTGAGCCTGATTAGAAGAGATTGTTTTTTATAGAAACAAAGCCCGTTATCTGATCTCTCTCATCTAGCAGTAGAAAGGAGTGATCAAACACAGGAGCTTGAAAGCAGACCTGAATTTACTAGTTATTGACTTGGGCAAACTACTTCACCTTTCTCAGCTTAATTTTTCCTTATAGGCAAAAGAGAGTGGCATCCCCTTTATAGTGGTGGTGTAGGGATGAGATAGTGGGGTTTAATGCTTCACACATGTGAAGTGGTCAGTAAATGGTAGCACAGAACTGTTGCCATTTGTCCAGCACATGTTTACTAAAGGGCTACTGTGTTTCAGGTACTGTGCATGGTGTAAGGAGCCAAAGATGAATCAGTTAAGGTTCCTGTCCTCAAGAGGCTTGCAGTTTAGTGCAGGAGATGCAGATGTCATTAGCTCATTGCAGAGAGTAATGGGAGTGCAGGAACCACCAGCCTGGGACAGTCAACTCTTCAGTGGGGAGGACGGGAGGGGTGGCAGGTTAGATGTTGGTTTGGGGAAGGCTTCACAGAGGAGGTGATATTTGAGGAGAGTCTGAAAGTAAGATTTAAGTTGGCCAATTGGATAAAGGAGGCGAGGTTATTTCAAGTGGAAGGAAACTTTGCAAAGCCTTGAAGTCATAGTGTATTTCAGGAAAGCTCTAGCATTCTGAAATGACCAGGAGGAATAGTTCTGTGTGAGATATAGTAAAAATTTTTGAAAAGGGCTTGGGGTTTTTGGTAAGAAGTTTGGAATTTTCCCTGGTAGGAGGGTGCTATAATTAGATTTGCATATTATAGTAATAGTGCAAACTCTGCTGTAAAAATGTGGAGCAGGCAGAGACAGGGATAGTGTTGCCTCTGAAGGCCTAGACTGTCCTGACTGTGACAATAGGAAGGAGACGATGTAGTCAAGCGATCCAGTTTAGTTTTAGATGTGCTGTGTTTGAAGTACCTGTGGGACATCCAGGTGAAGATTACGGTAGGGAGATGGAAATTTAAACAGCTGCTAGGGCACCAGATCCACATTTCCATCTCTAGACTGTAATCTCTGGAGAGGTGTTTAATGTTGGACGTCATTGGCACACAGCTTTGGTTGAAGCCACGGAAGTGTATTAAATAACCTAGAGAGAGCAAATTAAGTGTAACAGAAAACAACCAAGGTTGGAACCTTACAGATCACTGATACTTGAGATGCAGGCACAGAGGAAGAGGAGCTAACAAAGAACACTGAAAAAGTACAAAAGTGTAGAGAGTGTTTCCTGAGACATGATGGAAGGGGAAGGAGCTTATTCAAAGATCAAATGAGATGAGGACTTGAGCTGGGCTCATAGTGAGACGCTGTCTGGTATGGCGGAGAAAGGAACCAGATGGTGTGGCTTAGAAGAACTCTGTGAAGAGAAGGAAGAGGATGGTAACTGGAGGAAGAAAGACGTTGAAGAATATGAGTTGAGGGCAGAAAGGGAGGTTGGTTAATCTGCAAAAGAAGGGATTAGATGGGCTAAGGTGGGAAGGGGCAAGGAGGTGAAACTCATCCCTTCAGGAGAGAAAAAAGTGGACAGTACTGGTTACAGTCATGGTACTGGAAAGTTCCAAAGAAGTGAGTAGTGGTGCATGAGGAGGGGGAGCTTTGAGAGAAGGTGCCCAGCATAATGCCAAGGGCCATGATTCCCCACAGTGCACGAGGAGGGAAACTGGTCATCATCACCCTGGGGAGTTTCCTCTACCTGCTACTCCATGAAGGCCAGGAGATGAGTGTCCTTGTAGCTAATGCTCTGTCCTCAGCATTGCCATAGGCAGCGTGGGCATCATTGTAAAATCGGTAAATTGCATCGGTGCCAAACCACTCCCCACTTTCTGCTTCCTGCTTCTCTCTTCTCTGTACTTCTGACTTAGAGATGTGTGCCTGTGGGCTATTTGCTGCTTATTGGACCTGCCCTGCCAGGTATATGCTCAGTGGCACTGTCTTTCCTGATCCCCATCAGAATAACCAGTCTTGTGCCTTTTTCACTCTAGGAATTGCTGCTATTTAACTCCATAAGTTTCTTCTGTAAGAAAGTAGAGAAAGCCTGGGAGAAGGATCCTGTATTAGTTCTCAAGTGGCACCAACTAGATGACCCGGTACAGGCAAGGTGGCTCTGTCAGTTGGCACATGAAAATACAGCACTTTCTCTTACTCTCTGCTTCCCTTTGCTTCTGACTTTTATTTTAAGGTCCTCTTGTTGTTCCTCCCTCTCCTGCCTGGGCTGCCTTCATACCTTGCTCTTAAGACAGCCCAAACTCAAACAGCAAAGTCCTTGAATGCATGCAATTTCCAGAAAAAAGAGCAGTGGTGGTTTGTTACAGGATCTGTGCACAGCATTGACATTTTATAAACCGCTTATTTGTGTCCGTGCATTTCAGTCATTTAATCCTAATGAAAAAGGCATACTTTGTGCCTTGGGAAATTTTCTTTAGTCCTGGGCCTCAGTTTCTTCCTCTGTGAAAAGAGGAGATTGGGCTAAATGATCTATAAATTCTCTCCTAGCTCCGAGTGATCCTGTGGAGACACGGAATTATTTGGTCATTTCTTTATGAATTAAATGTTAGAGAAAAAGAACCTTCTAAACATTAGCGCCTCCCTAATTATTCTGACTGCTGACATAATGCGAATGTGTAATTTCATGGAGTTGTGGTTGCTGTGGTCTCGTTTTCTTCCATCATATTTATAAGAATATTAGCCATTTGTTTATTTCTATATATTTGTGTATAAATTATATGTAATATATTCCATTTAGAAATATATGTATATATTTTATATTTGTAGGTATGTGTGTGTGTGTGTGCATGAGAAAAAGATCATTCTTATCTTTTCACTTTTGATGGCTTTCTAGTTCATCCACTTCTCTTTCACATGAATCTGATTTGAAATAGTACGTTTTGCACATAGATTTGAAAAATAGGAAATACAGAGTGTAACCATTTTGTAAATGACTATATATATTATGTATATACACACACACCACATATAGTCTTTGTATATATACATATATATTTGAGATTTTATGTTTGTAACATTTCCGACAATAATTACCAGGGATTCTGGGGAGAAAGAAAGGCGTTTGTATCTGTATGGAATATTAGTGACCTAAGTTATGGAATTAATTGTTAGCTCTTTCCTAATTTACTTAATGCCATAGACCAAGGCTGTCCATAAAAATATAATGGCAGCCACATATGTAATTTAAAATGTTCTAATATGCACACTTAAAAAACTAAAAAGAAACAGGTAAAGTTAGATAATATATTTTATTTAACCTAATGTATTCAAAATATTTCAAAATACATACATAATATGTAAATAAATATAAAATACAATTAAATATAAAATAGAATGTGTAAATATATATAATATAATATAGTGATATTGTTATACAATTTAAATATGCCAATAGAAAATACATGTAATTTTTAAAGCCAAAATATAGGTTTACACATGAGATGTTTTACCTTTTTTAGGGGGTACTAAGTCTTCAAAATCCAGTGTATGTTTTATATTGAAAGTATATCTGAATTCGGACAAGCCATATTTCAAGTGCTTAATAGCTACATGTGGCTGGTGGCTGCTGGGTTGGACAGTACAATCTTGGATGATAAAGTGAATTTATCTCAGATTATTCTTTCATAAAAAAATTTTAAGTAGGTGTCATTCTTTAATATAATGTTTATAAGAGCCTTGTAGATTTTATGATTGGATAATTGGTTCCCAGTTATAAAATGCAGTATTAAAAATGTAATTTAAGGCAAACATTTATTCCTGTGATTTAATAACGTTCTGTGCTGGCAGTTGAAGGATGTAAATTTCTTTATAGAATTTGATTGAGACCTTTTTTCTGATGAGGACATTCTTTCATTCATCACCTTTTCACATTAAGTTTGTAGAGAAAAAGCCGCCATAAGTACTAGAGATGGAAATCCACTTGCTAAATTCTAATTCGCATTCAAACATTACATAAACAGACCTAATATAAATCAGAGGTGAATTAAACTTTTCTTTAGCAAAAATAACATATTGTTCTTTTTCTGTTTCCAGGCTTCTAGACCATTTTTATATTATTTGCTCTTGTAGTTCTTTGAGGTTTGTTGTTTTCACATGCCAGCCTCTTTGTTATTGTTGCCACGATTTTTGTTGTAGCACAAAATTTACCCTGGAACATTATTTGCAAGTAGGGCTTTAAGTAAGAGAAAGAAGGACAAGACCTTAACCACGTCCCTTGTGAGCAATTTGAGTAGTATGGTTTATTTTGTTTTTCGTTTGCTTTGTGGGGACATACTACCTTTAACATAATATTAATGTTAAGGATGAAACCCTTTCTGAGGATATCCTGGATTAATTTTTTAGTTTCTTAGAATATGACATGCTATGTTTGATATCTTCCTTTGAGAAACATCTCAGAATAGAAGAAGAAACTGAGAAGACCAGGTGCGATTAGTGTTTCAATCCCAGCATTCCTTCTGGTGAACTTGATCTTTAACCTGATCTTGGACAAGTTTTCTCCATTTTTAGAACCCTAATTTCCTCATCTTTAAAAAAAGATACATTCACTATCTTTCAATTTTCTATTTCATATACATGTCTATAAAAGTAATTAAAGTTAGCTTTATAGTTTCTGTGGCTGATGGCACTCTAGATGTTAGCTAGCTTACTTTACTGTTTTAGGTAAAGTGATTTGGAGGAGGCAGAAGTTTTTGGCATGGTCGTGGGCTTACCGGCTTTTATTTTATATTGAGCAGAATATTAGGAGACAGATTATTGTCATTTAAAAAATTTGCTTTAGAAATGTGATTTTAATAGGTTTGGAGAATCATTAAACTTAATTAATACTTGCTTATAATACCTGAGCTGTTAAAATATCATTTAAAAATATGATTTTTAAATATGAATTCATTAACAGAAAATTCATATTTTAACAGTTACTTAACATTTGTAGGGTATAAGCAAAAACTCATTCATCTTTTAGTTGCCTTGAATAAGGTTAGAATTCTGTTTTCCTCCTGTAAGATTTGCTGACTTGCAAAATTAAAACATGACTCACAAAATTAAAGTGTGCTCCTGTTCCACTTTTACTTGTGAATTGGTGAAATGTCAAAAATCATTTTTGCAGGAGACATAAAACTCAATTAGAAGCAATCCATTTAGTTATATGGAATGCTCAAGTAGTTCTAACCTTAACAAAATCTGAAAGGGAAAGCTGTGTGATATCTTAGAGAGAATAAAAACACCCATAAAAGCTAGTCAAATTACATTAATTATTCTAGTCAGAGGGAAAGCAATGAACCAATTCTTCCCTTGGATGTTTAGCTTTTGAAAAAATGAAAGATAATTCAACTTCCCACCCTCTATAAGTATCTCTTTTTCAACTGCGTGAACATGATCTGATGAATCAAGGTTTAAAAAATAATAATAAATATAGTTAATTATTCCTGGAGGATTGTTTCAGTTTTTCCCTGGTTTCTACAGAAACTGTTTTACTATTTATATTTAAAACACACTTCATGGGAAATTGTAAAAATCATTATTGACATATTGGAAGTGACTAGAGATAAACCTCTAAGAAGAAAAAATGAAAACTACTTGGAGCAAAAGAAATGTACACACATTATTTTTTAACTTCGTACCTGGACCCTCTGACAAATTTGTGTTTCTTCCTTTCATTAGGCAAGCCAGTGGGAGCCTGCATTGTAACCCCTGCTCTGAAGCTAAGTGGCTTTGTTCTCTCAGGCCTATTACTGACCTCTCTTGATCACCGGTGCCCATTTGAAAAGAAAGGGGCTTCGTTTGATTGTCTCGACTTCCTCTCGGCTCTAAATCATATGACTGACATTAGTTCTGAGATAGCACCAGAGAAATCAACTCAAAGACAAAACAAAATATTGAATACTGTTAATATTTCTAGATGAAATTAATTTCTGAAATAACGAGAGTATGGAATTAGCAGAACATTATATAATTAGTATTGTGCAATTGGAAGCTAAATTTAAGAGACATGCCACAGGCTTCCAACATTTGTTGTGGATGGTCAAAGATGAGCGCTAGGCAGGGCATAGAAGGTACTTACTAAATGTGAAATAAATAGCGTCAAGTGTCTACCCTGAGTGCCTACAGAACATGGCTAAAGGCTAAAAGCGACAAAAGGTGGCCTCAGAGATTGGCCCCTGTGTCTCTGTAGTCTCATCATCTTTCTTTAAATTAGAGGAATGCACAACTGCTTATGATTGGTTACATGCACACACCATGCAGTTCTACTATGGAAGAATTGGTTCATTGCTTTCCATCTGCCTGGAATAACACCACCATCACCACCCCAACGCACATACATACTCTTAACCTTCACGTGTCCAGCCGCTAATTCATAGACACTCTGCCCAAAGGCCATGTAGGAAGCCAGCTCTGTGCCCTCTCCGCTCTGTTCCTCCAGCCCTGGGCACCTTCCTCTCTCATGGCACTCATTCCATATCACAAACCTGGCATTTCTTGACTTCAGATTCTTCTCTTCAGTTATACACAAATAGGCCCAAAAGTCTGTGGCAATTAGTGATATGTAATTTTACTGAGGTTTAATTTTAAAGAATGATTCTGTATTTCATCAACTTAAGAAACCATTGCTCATGAGATCTTTTACATTTTATGTTCCATGAAGAAAGAAAAATGACTGCCAGATAGTTGACAAGGTATAAATCCAAGACACATCCCACTTCAGAAATGTCGGCATGTAAAAAGATTTGCACTGTGTTCAGTGACATGCGGTGCCATAAAACTGGTGTTTGGGAATGAATGATTTTACTATGGGATGATTCAAACTTAACACTTTGCACTCACATCGCTGCAAGACGCTGTTCTGTTCTCTTGGAAAGTGTGCCTTGTATGGAGGGGGAAATGACCCACTTCCCAAAGAAAAAGTTGGTGTGCACAACGGAATTGAAGGGCTCTAAGATAGTGACAATTTTTAGTTAGAAAATAGAAAATTTTAATATATTAAAGAGGAAAATGACAAATTTGGCAGTGGGTCAGATCTGCAATTCAAGAGAATCCACCATATGTTCAATACATATACAGGAAAAATGGATTCTGGACCCAGTTTCAGCTAGTGCTCCAACTAATGAAAAAACTCACGGATGGAAGAGAAAAATCTACTGCTAAAGTTGGATAGGTTAAAAAAAAAATTGAATAGGTAATTAACGTGAGACATGAAATTGCACCAAAAACAGGACACACTTGGGAAATGTGATTCTAGTGGAAGCTTATTGAAATATTTTTGTGAGTTGAGTGTATTGATATGATGAAATGTAACTGCTGATTTTACCTTTACTCTGATTAAGGGTTGGCTTAAGAATCTTGGATTCATTGCAGAATCCAAATTAATTGGCAGTGCCATCAGCTAACTCCATAAGCTTGTAGAATAGGGTTCTGGGCCAGAACAAATGTTCAGTGGTGTTGCAGGCAGCCTATATGGAATGAAAGTGCTTCCCCATGTTCGATCTCCAAGGAAGAGCATCCAGATTTAGGGTTTAAGGCAGCTGAGGACAGGCTGACTTCCCCTCTTTGTAGCAATGCATCAGACTTTGTTTAAACCAGGCTGGCTTTTAGCATTCTGTGAACCTTGCGATATTGGAAAAAGATATCGTGGGGATATTTAGAAAAAACTTTTGCTTATATATTGGCCATCCGATGTGTTCAAAATAACTTTTCAATGGCTATAGGAAATATAAACAAGAAACAATTGTAGCCCGTCCACAAAATTTTAGACTCAACACAGCAAGCATGTAAGAAAAGCAGAGAGGGAAAACAAGGCTAATTATTGCACAGAACCCCAGTAGAAAATATGAACAAAGTATCCCTCCTCCCCGTTCTCTCCACTGGGCAAGATGGTCTCTCAGCCACATGTAGCTGAGAACAGCTATGGTTTTAATGCCTAGCCTTGGAGCAGGAAGTGAAGGTGTCACAGCGCCATCAAGGTGGAGCCTGGGAAAGTCTAAGAGGATTAGGAGGTTGGCCGTCTTAGTGTCACTTAAGCAAAAGGTGCTGACTGCAGCAGCAGTCTCACCTCTAAGCAGGGAGACACCTTCCCCCTTTATTTCTTGTCTTAGGCACAGAGCCTGCTCCTCCCTGACTCACACTTGATCCACTCTCAAGGTTATTCTCAGAAGAAAGAATTCGATTTTCATTGATCTGTTAACTTGTGGACCTCTGCATCTTCAGTGGGTCTTAGTTATTACTGGCTCAGCTGCTTTGTCTTCCTTGAGGAGACAGAGTTTCTTGAAACAGAAACATTCATGTGGTCAAGTCACACTAAATTTAATAGCATTGGTGCTTTTGTCTTTTTCTTATCACGGCACCCACAGTCCGTGAGCTGCCTGATACTTGTTCTTCTTTGCTTGTCTCCCAAGCGGAACTTTAGAAAGTGTTGCCTATGCCTAAAAAGCTTAAGACATGATAACCATTCATTTGGGGCTGCTTTCATAAGTGCCTTGAAGCAGAAGGGGAGAAAGTTTCCATTGCAGAATTATGAATGAAGTATTAGCTAATCACAGGCTTTATTGTTTTTTACAGGGGAAATGATATTTTTTACAGCAGAATTTATGAATTTGGGGATTTATGAAGTATTTTTTATATGTCCCTTAGAAATGTACAGTCTCCTGGGTCTGAAAATTATGTTTACATGTTTGTCTTTCCTGTGCAACCTGCACGATCCAATACTGTAGCCACCAGCCAACTGCATTTGGCTGTTGAGCGAGCACTCAGTGTGGCTAGTCTCAAAGGGTATGTCCTGCAGTGTAAAATACACACCTGATTCCAGACTTGGTACAACAACACAAGTGCAAAATATGTCATTAGCAATTTTTTTAACTTACATGTTGAAATAATATTTAGATATATTGAGTTAAAATATATATTATTTTAAAATTTTTTATTTTTTATTGTTTACTTTTTTTAAAGCATGGCTATGAGATCACTTAAAATTACATAATAGCGCGTAGTATATTTCTGTTGGGCAGAGCTGATTTAGACTATGAGTTCCTCGAGGCCAGGTACAGTGCCTGGTACGTATTTATTAGATACTTACGGCATGTTTGATAAACTGAACTGTATAATCGAAAGGAATGAGTGGATGAGGATTATAACAATTTTTTAAAGTGTTGATTTTGAGGCTGTGGGTTTAGGAAATGATAGCGCAAGACGGGATGGATTTTGTCAGGAAATTTTAAGATGTTTATTAATTGTCCCTGGTGTATGGGTCTAGAACATACATTAAGGAAACACAAGCCCTGGCTGCATCTGCCTTCTCACGAGACATTCAGATATGCCCTGTAGAGTTGATCTGATTTTGCCACCTGTAACCCCTTTACTCGAGTGCCAAAAAAAAAATCAGCAGTTTATTCAAGAAAGATCCATTTCTAGAAAGAATTTTTCCTGAGTGCCATTTAGCTTTGGTATTCAGACTGTAAAGTGCTTAAGAATCACTTGCAAAACCTGTCACAAATACAGATTCCCAGACACATTCTCAGAATGTGTAGGTAAGGGGTGGGGTCCCGGACTCTGCTAGTTAACACCCCAGAAGATTGCAATGCCCTGGGAGCACTGCCATATGGCATTGTGATCCGGGAGTATCCTGGAAGTTCAGGTAGTCAGAACAGTTTGCTCAGTGATTTTATTATCTATAATACTACAAAGAACTTAAATTTTTAAATATTTTAATAAGAAGAAATTAATTTTTTAAAATGTAGCAAATGAAATCACAGTGAAAAGGCAACTTACTGAATGGGAGAAAAATATTCGCAAACCATATATCAGATAAAAAGTTAATATCCAGAATATCTAGAACTCCTACAATGTAATACAAAAAAAAATTAAAAATAAGCAAAGGACTTGAATAGATATTTATCCAAAGAAGACATACTAATGGTCAATAAGTATGTGAAGATGCTCAACTTCACTAATGATCAGAGAAACACAAATCAAAACCATAATGAGATATCACCTTGGACCCATTAGGATGACTGCTAACAAAACAAACAAACAGAGACTAACAAGTGTTGATAGAATGTGCAGAAATGAGAACCCTTGAAGCACTGTTTGTGGGCTTGTAAAATGGTACAGTCACTGTGGAAAAAGTATGGAAGTTACTCAGAAGATCAAAAGTAGAACTACCACGTGATCTAGCAATCCCACTTCTGGGATATATCCAAAAAATTAAGAACAGGATCTCAATGAGATCTTTGCACACCCATGTTGATTGCTGCAGTAGTTACAACAGCCAAGATATGGAAGCAACCTATATATCCATTAATGGATGGATGAATGGATAAAGCAAATGTGCTATATATACACAATGGACTATTATTCAGCCTTAGAAAAGAAGGAAAACTGTTATATGTTGCAACATGGAGGAATTAAGGACATTGTGCTAAGTGAAATAAACCAATCGCAGAAAGACAAATATTGCATGATTCCACTTTATATGAAGTATCTAAGATAGTCAAACTCATGGAAATGGGAAGCAGGATGGTGGTTGCCAGGGGCTGGGGGAGGAGGGAACAGAGTTGTTGATTGGGTACAAAGTTTCAGTCATGCAAGATGAAAAAGTTCTGGAGAGCCGTTATAACAATGTGCATATACTGTACTGTACACTCAAAATATAAGAAGAAATTTATATTATTTTTTTTACTGCAATAGAAAATTAGAAAGTACTATCTTACTGGTTCCTAGTAAAATTGAACTCAAGGAAAGTGTATAATAATTTCATTGCCTTGAACAATACCTTTTCATGAGAAATTTTGGTGGAAGCTTTGAGCTAAATAAAGTGTGTGTCTGCTGTGAAGCTCTGTGGGTGGTTCATGGCCTCTCCACAGTTTACCCAGTAGAGGGCAAGGCTTACTCATCAAGACTGTCATTCCCAAAGCAACTTGTCTGAGGACCTAGATGCCCTCCAGGAGAAAGAGGGATGCTCGAGGCAGGGTGTTGTCATTCCAGTGGCATCCAGACACTCAGAAAATGCCCTCCTTCCCCTCACCTAAAGCCTTGAATTTCAACGCCTCAAGTTAGTTCCCTTAAAACATTTTGTAAAATCCTGGGAAACTCTAATAATTTCGGGGGTTCTAGTTGCCAGGACCCTTTCTGAGCAGAGGGAGAATGATTGCATTGATTTTGTTGGAATGGCCAGAGCATTTATACACTGAGCATTCACTCTGGTAGCCGGCAGTCTTTGGCTAGAGGCCATTTCTTTAGGTAGGTCGTTCACCATTCTTTCCAGTAAATAGTAGGTAAGTGTGGCTGGATTGGTTGGCTAGCTTCCAGGAGTGAGACAAATGGAATGAGGGACAAGGCATCAAGCGACTCCCATATTTACTAAGGAGATGAAAATACAATGTTAGTCTGGTAAAAAAGGAAAAAAATCACATTTTCCTCCTTTTACCCTTCTCGGTATGTCATTCTAGTCCATTGAAAATTTTCATTTGTTTGTTTTTCTTTCTTTTATTTTTTACAATGGGCTGGTTCAGTTTTTAGAAATACTGAATATGGACTATTTCAAATCTGTAAAGAGATACACAGATGCAGTATCTCACCACTTAGATTAGCAAAGAAAATACTACGGGTGCAGTTGAAGACCCTGTGTACCCCCACACTGCAGCGGTAACTGCTACCTGGGATCTAGTGTTCATCATCCCTAAGCAATTCTTTGTACCTTCACTATATAACATTTCTATACTTCAGTAGTATATAGTATTGCTTTGCATCTTGTGGTCTCATATTTTATGTAGTCTTCTAAAACATTTTTTTTTTCATTCAACCTGCTTGTTTACTTCTTAAACTTCATTTGGGATATTTCTTCCAGTGCTACTTAGCTGAACTATCTGACACCAGTGTATAGTGTCTTTATATAATAGTGTTTGGCCCCTAAAATGGCTAGATCAAAATTTATATGTGTCAAAAAAACCCCATACAATTGTAATATAGTGTGTAACTGTTAAACATATTTGTTTTATTTCAGGTTATAATATAACTTATCCTCTCATGCTTTTTCCCTGCCCCTTCTTCCCAAATCATCAACAGTAGAAAAAGAAGAAGAAGAAGAAGAAAACATGTCAGGACACAAATGGTAAGTAATTTGTTGTCTTTTCTGAATTGGGAGAGGCCAATGAAAGAGGAAAGCACATAGTATATGCTCAATAAACGTTTACTGAATAGAAAACTCAAGAGTCACGTTAGCAATAAATAACCCCTTAGTCCCTAGCCAATGTTGAGTGTAGTCAAGTTCAGTATTCCCATTAAATGTAATATGAAAATGAAGTAACCAAGATGTTATAAGTTCTTATGTAATGAGTAGTGTCTAAGAAATTTATTTACATAGAACTTTTCTCTTGAGAATCTAATATTGGCTTTTCTTACCACCACTTCTTCAAATGTAATGAGTTGACTTTTTTTTTTTATCACTATCTTATTTACAACATCTAATATTAGAGTTATAAGGGTATTTTATGGAAGGAAATTGTAACAGAAACTCAGACTCATTAATTTATAGTCATGACTTCAACCTTTATGTTGGGATTAAATGATGATAACGAAAACAGATGCGGTAATCATATAGCATTGTTAGTACTGATATTTATGTGCCTGTTAATACATCTAAGCAGCATGGTTAATGTTTTATAAATCCCGAATCTTTTTTAAGCAGTGTTTCTGAAACATTTTGAACCCAACAGGCAAGTAGGTCTTTGTCAAGTTTTACCTTCTTTAATTTGTATCATCAAACAATGTGGTGTGTATTTTCAGACGCACAATTAATTATAACAAAGGGTGTACTTTTTAATCTCTCCTCTCGGTAGAGAAGCAATCAGGTCCAAGTTCTTGTAATATCAAATGTCAAACTTTGAAAGAATTTTTGCATCTCTTAAAATGTAATGAGTTTTAAAAGGTAATTAATAAAAGCTAAGGGATTTAGTTTCCCTGAGTTTCGCCATATGATGTCTTTCTAAGGATTGTCAATTTTTTTAATTGTGCTGTCTTACCTCATTAAGACAAGGGGGTGGTTCCATCCCGTGACCTTGGTAATGGCTGTCATATTATGGCAGCAGTCTCAGGGAAGTAGTCACTTGTATAAGAGAGACTGGAGAGCCCCAAGAAGTGGGCCCCTCCCCAAAGTCTTCTCCTTACTCTGCCATTTCATTGTAAGCTACCAAAATGCAAGAGCTACAGAGATCATTGAAATGAGCACTGGACTGAGATTTAGAGGCCTGGATTTTAATCTGTGTGACTTTAGACAAGATTCTTAACCTTTTAAAACCTAAAGTTCCTCATTTGTTAAATGACGGGGTGATCACTAGATCTCTAAAGTCCCTTTTGCTTTTTCAAAATGGATTTTTTTTTTCTGTTAATCCATGACTTTTGACCAAAACAAACAAACAAACAGACACAAATATAAAGGAGTCCACCCAATTCCCCATTCTTGAAAATTCTATTCTCCTGAATTAATCAAGGGCTATATACTTTTAATACACATACTGTACAGATAAATGATCTTTTACATAAAGGTTTTATGTTTTTTTTTTTATTTTCTCTGATATAAACTTATAATAAAACTTTTAAATAATCCAGAAACCATGAAAGTACCCCAAATCCTACTTTCTCTCTAAAGATAACCATTGCAAAGCAAGTCATCTGAAACGCCTTATGACTTTTTAAGAATAAATCTGTAAATTGGAAATTGTAACTGATATCTGGAAGGAGAGTATAAGTCATCAAGTTTTGAATGTAGTTATTTTTATATAGTAGTGTAAAGCAACTCATGTTCTAGGACACAGGTCTGCCAGACTTTGAGTGGCAGTAGCGTGGGGTGCGAGATGATGTACATGTCTGCGTAGGAGACAGTGAGGTCCTATGTGGGCCTTTGGAGCCAAACTCTAGACAGGGGGATGGTGTAGACAGCTTGGGAAGGATGGAGCGCTAACAGCCAACTTTCTGTCAATATCTGAGGTACTCTGGTCCCTTTTACAGAATTCCATTTCATTCTCAATTTTTCTCCTAATTTCTTCTTACCAACTTTTTTGATTTGATCTTCACTATACTCTTCCTGAGGAATGGCTTCCTATCTGTATTTTAAGCATTTACATTTAAGAATTAAACATTTTAATATCAGAAATCTGTAATGGAACTTTTAAAATGTTTTTGGGTTTTTTTTTTTAGTTTTATCTGATGGTGGTAAGACCACTTAACATGAGGTCACCCGCTTAAATTTTTAAGTGTACAATACAGTATTGTTGACAGCAGGCACAGTGCTGTACAGCAGCTGTCTAGAATTTATTCATCTGGCATAACTGAAACTTTAATGACCATTGATTAGCAATTTCCCACTTCCCTCTCCCCACCTCCAGCCCCTGGTGGCCACCATTCTACTTTGATTCTATGAGTTGACTATTTTAGGTGCCTCTGTGATAGATTTTAAGTATTCTGTTTTTTTAGCCCCTTATCTCTACTTTTCTGCCATCACTTCATTGTTGGCTGTAATGCTGGAATGGAGGAGACATTGGTGTCTGGCTTTATCTCTGACTCTCTGGCATGATTGAACCAATCACCCTGCCTGGTTCAGTCTTACTTTCTTCACTTCTAAAAGGGATGTGTACCCCATTGATATCTAAACTCTCTTCAAGATCTATTTTCTCAATTTCCTGCGAAAGTTGTTTTATTTCCTCACTAACTTAACAAATTTTTGGAGTTTGATGTAATCACCATAAAATAATTTCTATGTTTATTGTTTTAAATGTTTGAATGTATAATAATATAATGTTTAGATACGAAATATCTTAGTTGTTATAAAAGTCACAAATAATATAACTCTAAATGTTTTTTAGCAGTTATCCCTGGGACTTACAGGATCGATATGCTCAGAATAAGTCAGTTGTAAATAAGATGCAGCAGAAGTATTGGGAAACAAAGCAGGCCTTTATTAAAGCCACGGGGAAGAAGGAAGATGAACACGTTGTGGCCTCCGATGCAGACCTGGATGCCAAACTGGAGGTGAGTGCTTTATCGCTCTCAGTCCCAGCACAGCCACCTTGCTAGGGTCATGGTCCTAGAGTGGACTCACCAGGGTAAGCGTAGGTGTGCTTTATGTATGAAAACATATTGCAAACAACTAATTTGTGGGGAAAATCTAGGATCAGATAAATTCCATCTCAGCCAGTTTTCAAAAGACCTACAAATTCTCATGTAACCACCTGTATGCTTCGGTTAATCCGTGTTTCAAGCATTTAACTGGAATATATGGCATGTAATAAATTCTCAGTAAATATTTGTTGAAAAACATTAATACAGTTAAAGAACCGCTACTAGTGATATCAACACTAGGGTCGGGCAACTTAAAAAGAGGGAAAGGATGACAGGAAAAGATCCTGGAAAGTAGAGTCTAGTAAGCTTGGTGTTGAACCCTGAAAAATCTAGAATGAATAAACTAAGTAGATATTTAATTAGACTAGTTAATAGTACAGTGAGCTGATTTCATATCTGGTTGATCCTGAATACTAATATAACTGGTAGAATGCCCGCTAATTCCCCATGTTGCTGGATATTCTCCAAGAGGTTAGATTAACAATTTTAAAGTGTACTCATTACTTCTGTGAATGACGGGGCACTGAGAGGAATAATATGTTACATGACCTGATAAGAATTCAAAATGATCTCCACGTTTAATATATAAGGTAAAATTAACGAGCTAAACATTTAATGGGACTAAACCAAAAAGCTAAAGATTTCAAAAAGCTTTCTAAGAAGGATGGCCAGGATGATGAAATAGCTATACTGGAACAGAGGTTTAAGGGGAGATCAGTTCACTGTCGATTGTATAGGAAGGTTTATCATGTGGAAGAAGGATAATTCATCCTATGCATCTGAGGGTAGAACCAGACCCGGGACCAATATTCAGAGTACTCATCTCTCGTGGAATTATCTCAAGTGTTTGTCTGTGCTCCCTCCACTAGGAGGTCAAATTTTGTCTCAGTTTCTTCACCATTGTGCCCTTAGCCAGTCACACAGTACACATTCAGGAGGTATTACTGAATAATAGTTTCCGCCCCTACCCCCTGTCATTGGAATTCTTCAAATACAGGCTGGGTTTGATAGGGATGCCCCGCTGGAGATTGCTGCCGTGGGGAGAAGTAGAACCAGGAGGTATCTATTCGGATTTAGTATTCTAAATACAGTTGAAATGGTTATAAGTCGCATATACTTTTCACATCTTCCAGTTTTTCTTAACACCCTAATAAACACAAGCATTATCCAAAAAGGACTTCACTGTATCAGTTATTTGTACATTAAACACAATATAGTAATTTTATATTTATAGGCTCTTGCAGCTGCATTTTTACTGAATCAACTCTACTTTAATCAAAATAGCACATGGTGTCCAAAGTACTTAGCCATGGCTAATCATTTTACACATGAAAGAGGTTTCTGTTGCAGAAATGTTAATTCTAATGTTGATGTTTCCAGAGAGAATGGATTCCATCAATAAAACATAGAAAAACAATGTGCAAACCTATTTGATGGGTTCTTACACTATTATCCATAGGGGGCAACCCTATAAAACACAAACTTTTATATGATGTACGCATGTTATACAAGTTTAGGTATTTGTCAGAATTGCTTGTTAATAAAATCGTGTTCTCAAAAACAGTTCTTAAGTCCAAGAACAGGCAAAACTAACCTGTGATGACAAAAATCTTTTAGTGGATACCACAGCAGAGAAGACTGATTATATGGTAGAAATATTTCTTATTTTAATTTGGGGTGTTGTTACAAGAGTGTTTAAATTGTCCAACTAATACGATTGAATGCTCCAGAGATGTGCATTTATACCATAGTTTAAAAAAAAACAAAAAAACATAATAACGGAACAGTTCCTGAACATACTTTTTAAATTTCCTTGCGTCCATATGTGTTGGTGGTTTCTGACTCAGAATACTGATATCAAACATTTGTTAAGGAACAGATTCAGATTGCTGATTTTCTGTTTTGTTTTATGGTAAAAGGGTTTAAAAAGAAAACAGGTAGAGGATGCAATGTAGTGAAATGAGATTTAGTAAAATTTATGTTTTTCATGTCTACGTTTTATCATATTAAGCATTCCTGGGAATAGTTTTTAATTTAAGTATATATGCATGCATCCATTTTTATTGGATAACTTGGTCATATTTATTATGAAGCAGATCATCTGTTTTGACTCAAATAGTGAAATGCTTTATAATACCAGGACATAACTGCTACATCACCATGGCCAGTAAGCTAGGAGAGAGATAGGAAAAGCCCTGCTCCACCTCACTGGGTGGATATTGAGAGGCAGAATTTTGTCTTCCAGGTTTTCAAATTGATACCAACTGGCCTCTGAGTTGGTGGAGAAAGTATGAAGTATCTATCCCATTTTCTCTTGAGCTGTCTTGGTTTCTGTAGCAAAGACTGGGACCACCATAAGTTAAAATTGCATTAGATTCTTCTCAGTATATCCCACCTGCTCTTCTCTTATTTACCTCTTTTGGGGCCATAGCATGGCATTAGGCTTCTTCTCTCTCTGTTTTACGAAATCATTGGGAAGATGAGGTGTGGTGGGGCTGCTAGGTAAACTCCATCTTACCGGATGTCTTCTAAACAGACAAAATTCAGCTGATTGATTTTTGTTTGCTGTTGATAGGGTTATTGAAGCATGCCATTAAATACATTAGGTTCACAAAATAAGCTAACATTGTGTTTTAAACATGGTTCCTAATTGACAGAGCCTCCATTAAAATAAGAGACAGCAAGTAGTAAAATAAATAAATTAGATTATAAATGAACATTAGGTTTCTGGTTTACCAAATCCTCTAATTGGGCCTTTCACTTAGGATTCTGTTTTTCAGCTATTATTTCAATGGTCCGGAGAAAATCGTATTTCTGCAGATCTTAATTTAGATCACAGAGATGATGAATTCCAATAAATATAGAACAATGGGAGCATATTTAAAAGGTTTGTCAGCGTTTCTCTACAGTACACCACATGACACCAAGCACACTTAGGCATGTGATCTTGTTGTTAATGGGCAAATCAAATGCTATGGTTATGTTTATTGTGGTTATTTTATATTTCACTGCTGTCTGTTTTATTTAGCATTTTGTCTGTATTTTTATTATAGCTATTTCACTCAATTCAGAGAACCTGTTTGGACTTGTCTAAAGCAATTGTACTCTATCAAAAGAGAATATGTTGTAAGTATGCCATGAATGTTGATCAGAGAGACAGTAAGAAATAGGATATTTTGCCGTATTTTATCATTACGTATGTTTAGGAAGTAAGACAAGAAAACTACTAGTTAGGTATATCTGTCATTGCTCTTTAAGTGGTGGGGAAGAGGGCCTTTAATAATTTTATAAGAAACCCTGTACATAAGCTGTTTATCTTTCAGTGAAAGTACCATAATAGAAGAATTTTGTAGTGGGTGCCCCATGGATATGTACATGCCATTTATTTTCCTAATTATAAAAAAAGTTTTCTCAGTTCTATATCTTGGGATTTTAAATTTCGAGTTGTTTTTCTTGGTTTGCCCTTGCTCTCTTATATACAAGTTCATTCCTTTTAAAATGACCTAAATGAAGAAAGAAAGTGCATATACAGTTAATTCATTGACTGTATTTTCTTGACAGCACTTGTTCATCCACATTTTTATGTTAGATGCTGAGTTATTAGGGGACAGGATTTTCCTCTGGTCATCCCGTCTTAAAATCATTACTAACACAGTTATCTCTGAAATGCTAAATATCAAGTTGTATGTTAGCATGCTTTTAAATTTCCATTTGTAGGTGATTTAATAGTACAATTTACATATATCTGAGACTAAAATATGGGAAATTTTTCTGTTTCTAGCTGCTGCCAAACCCCCTTCCAATAATCACAAATTAACAGTTGGTAATTTCCCTTCATTAGTGATATTTTATTGAGGCTATTTTGGGGAACTACAACATCCTAGGGACTTAGAGACAGAATTTTACAAATTATCTGTATTACTATTTTCTAAGTGTTTGAGCTAAGACTTTCCTCCTGGGTTGTAATTCTTTACTCCTGAGCTATGAAGAAATCAAAACATGTGACATACAAACCCCCACCATTTCTCTGTCCCACATCCAGTCAGTATCAAATGCTGGTCCATTTTGTCACCTTAATGGCTTTCAGATTCTCCCTCCTTTCTCCATCTTCGTTGCTTTAGTTCCGGTCACCACATCACTCTCTTGTTTTGCTGCAAGTTTTTCCTAACTGATCTCCCTGCTTCCACTTTTGTCTCCTTCCGCCCATTGTCTTGGCTGCAGTCAGAGAGTGACCAGATTGCTCCCAGAGCTCCCAATGGTCAAAACTGGGACAACTCAAGCAACAGAATAAGTAATAATAGTGTTGGAACATAACCCATAAATATCCATGAAGTCTACATGCAAATAAACAGAGAAGAAGAGACAGCTCTTTCTTATAAAATGACTCCAGTCAATAAATATAGAAGAAGGAGGGACCACAAAATCACCATGAGACAAACACCACAGTAAGAATTGTGGCAGGCAAGATTCACTAAAGGATGGGCACAGTTCGTGAATGGAGTTTGAGGGGGAATTGGATGTTTGTATAGTCTCATGTATTTCCCTCAAGATTTTTAATAACTACAAAAAGAAAAAAAAATCATGATTATACAGTAAAAAAAACAAAAAAACTAGTAGATAGCACTTGAAGAAGTGATTGAGGTGAACATTGCCAGTGGTGAGCGTTATATCATGTAGCCCTGACACCGTGCACTAAGGAGGCCACTCCGCGTCTGTGGTTTCCCTCCCCAGTCTGTAACCCCAGTCTAATCGTGAGAAATCAAACACGCATTGAGGGACATTCTACAAAACACTTCCTAGTACTCTTAAAGAGTGTCAAGGTTGTGAAAGACAAGAAAGACTGAGGAACCGTCACAGACTGGAGGAAACTAAGATGTGGTAGCTCAGTGCAATGTGGGACCCTAGATGGGATCCTGAAACATTAAAAGGGCGTTACTGGGAAAGCTAGTAAAATCAGATAAGGCTGGTTTAGTTAAGAGTATTGCACCAATGTAATTTCCTAGTTGTGATGATTGCCATGGTTATGTAGGATGCTAACATTAGGGGAAGCTGACGAAGGGGATACAGGAACTGTATTTCACTTCTAGGTTTTCATAAGCTTAAAATTATTTCAAAATTAAAAGTTTTTAAAAAGTACATTGGGTCATAGTGTTTCTGTGCTGAAAAACCTCCAATAGCACTTACAGTAAGATCTAAACTTCCATGCCATGGTTTATAAATTCCTACATGATCAGGCCCAGCTGACCCTCCAGCTACTCTTGTCCTTACTCACCATGTATCTGAGCTTTTTGCACTCTTTCCTCTATTTTGAGTGTCTCTCTCCTAATCATCTCAAGAATGGCCTCTTCTAGTCATTTAGGGCTCAGATTAATGGTTACCTCCTCAGAAATGCCTTTCCTTTCCTAACCACCAGCCCAAAACAGCTACTAATCTCTCTTACTCCCCCTCACTCCCCTCTTATTGCTCTGTTTTTTTTTTTTTTTTTAGGGGAGAGGATGGGGTGAGTTTGTGATTACGTAGTCTTTCATTTTCTGTCTTCTGCTCCTTGAACATAGTCTCCATGAGAATAGGGACCTCGTGTGTCTTGTTCATCATTACGTTCCCAGTTGGCAAGAGCAGAGCCAAGTACATATTAGATCATCCACAAATCTTTGCTGAGTGAATTGATGCTGCCAAGCTAATTGGTTTTATAGTTCTTTAGTTGCCTTTTTAGGGCACATCTGAAAATCTAATCAGCAATTAAATATGAATAGGTTTTTAATTTGTCTCTGAATTTTTAAGCCCCAATTAAGTGAAAACTTAGAAACTTTTGAGTTAATAGTTACCTTAGAAGGATTTTAAATGTCTATAAATTATTCACTATTTGAATTTTAAAATTAACATTAAAGAATGAACGCCTCTTCTCAGAAATGATGGTCATCGCTAAGTAATTCAGTCTGGAGCCTGATGCCACGCAAACATTTTTGTCACCTTCTGAGCAGCACTGCCAATTAATCAGAGTTTAGCTCTTAAAATAAAACCTGTTTACTACCCTGAGTTTAATCCTTAAATGCATAAAGTAATAACCAAAAATTATTTTTCAAATGCTTCAACCTACTTAGGTCTATTTAGGAAAGAGTACATTTCACCCATCAGTAATCATTCAGGTTCCATGACTTGGTTTCTTCTTAGCCATGAACTAAATGTGTTGTTCATTTGTATGTGACTTGAGGCTTCAAGGTAAAAAAGGTGACTGTAGCCTCATGCTATTATGAATCAAAATGCGAAATTATTCTCCATAAAGAAAGATTCACTGTGGAACTGAGTGAGTCTATGTTAGCAAATGGAGAGAAGGAGAAACGGAAGTTATTACAAAACAACAAAACTGCCTATAATTCTAGGAATTTTTTATATGGCATAAAAATCAAATGAGCATTTAGAGTAAAATAGAGTGTACAAACATAACAAGGCACAAATTGTAGTTATATCAATTTCACAAACACTTACCTGGGGAATCCATAGTTTGCATGAGGACCCTATTGTGAGAAAGCTGAGAGTCTCATGAGAAATAGACACATGCCCACCCACAAACACTCTAATACCAGATGCTGAGGGGGCGTGGCTGTCACGGAGAAATGGGGATCAACTGCTTCACAGAGGAAATAGCTTTGGAGCTGGACTTTGACCAATTAATTTTGAGAGATGGAAGAGGAAGAAGAGTAGTCATTCATCTCTCAGGAAGAGTGGATTCTAAAAGCCTCTTCTCTAGAATGTGTAGAATGAACCAGAGCCATAAATTAGTAAGGAATCAATAGAGAGTTTAACCTTCACCTTTGGATTTGTGGTTCCTGGCTAATATTCTACAACTATTATTGGAGAGGTTGTGTCAGGAATGGTGTGCATTCTCAAGTCTGGATGGTTCATGAAAACGGACAAGAACCCTAGTAGCAGTTAAAAAGCATTTTTAGAGACAAATGATGTGTAAATGCATCAATACAGGAATGTGAAATAAGAGTAGTGTTTGAAGTATGTTCATAATAAATGCTTGTGTTTAGAGAGAGAGGAAAAAAACATTCTAGGAAGCTCAGTGTCACTCCTTGCATGGCTGTTGGTGAATGTGTGTTCAGGACCAGTGGCTTTTCATTGTGTGGGTACACTGTGATGGATTAAGTCATTCTCCACTATAGAAAAATAGCATTTGGCTATTATAAATAATGATGCTATGATTACCTTTGTATATACATCTTTGTGCCCATTTTTCTACTTCATTGGGATGCACTCCTAACAGAAATACAGGGTCAAAAGACACAATTCAATGACTTTTTATATTTCCTGCCAAATCAATCTGTTGAAAGCTTGTACCAGTCACTGTCTCACCAATAGTGCCATCTGAGGTTATCTTTAAAATAAGGACCAATATATACAAATATTGAATCAGTATACATGAAAAATATAATGGTATATGTCAATTATACATCAATTTAAAAAATAAAGCCCAGATTAGGCATGACCAGTTCAGTCAGATTTGTTTCCAGCTCTGTATTTTAAAAATCCAAACCATCAATCTAATTGCCTACCCATCCTCACCCCCGACCCCACTTCCACCCAAAAACCAAAGTCATGGGTAAGGCCTTTGAATTGCTTTACAATCAAGTAGAATGTAACTCAGAAAGGGAGATCAAGAAGTCAGCAGGAGAGAATAACAGGAGGACACTGGCCCTATGTCATAGGCAGCCACTACAAAAGATTCCCACAGTCATACTTGACAAACTCAATTTTTTATTTCAGCTCAAAGAAGCAGCACATTATCGGCTCGCTTTTCAGTACAGAGGTCATTTTCTGGTTCTGATTACAGGGCACCAAACGTACTGACAGATGTACTCAAGTGAATTTGATCCTTCGTTTTGTAAATGGAAGAACAGCATGAAAGTTAAACGGAGGGGGTGGGGAGCCTACCTTGTAGCCTGTCACTTGGGTTTAATTTCATCTTGTCTTTGACTTTAGAAGAGACAGGACTTTGTGATTTATCTCTTTCTCTCTGTAATAAAAATGCTCATTGTTCACATACCCCTTTCGGTCTTTTCTTCACCAGTCTTGTCTCAAGAAGAGAACGAACTGGGAAAATTTCTCCGATCCAAGGCTTCCAAGATAAACCAGAGCAGGAAAAATGATGCAAGCGACAGGGAAGGCCCTCTGCTTTTCTTCCCAGCAAAGGTGTGTGGCCTTCCTTGGGGCTCTGTTTGGGGATCCTCTGAGAATCCAGGACCTACTCATCATGAAGGGGAATCATCCAACGCTGTTTAGAAGGCTCTTGCCTGAGACCGAGAAGCTACACTGTGGTCAGTGGTTAGTGTTTGCATTTACTTTCTGATTAAGATAACAGGTATGTTTTTTTTTCCTCCCTATTAAAAATTTCAATTTCAAATTTTTTTTTTTTTTTCTGGTCTATAGGGGGCATTTTATATGCCAATCACTGATTGCTGTCCTAGGCTTCTGTTTGACTTCCGGCGTTGTTCATAGCAATCAGTCTGGTCCCCTTCAGCAGCTGATTAAAGCAGGAGCCTAATGAGACCAGGTGGAAATATCCCTTCTCTGCTCTCAGTGGACCAATTAACTTTAGGGAGGTGTTGTTCAGGACCCCCGGAACCATTCTGCTCAGACCCTGGACAGCAGCCTCAACGTGGAGCATGTTAGAAATGAAGAATCTAGGCCCCAGCCCTAGACTGCTGAATCCCAGTCTGCATTTTAATGAGCTTCCCAGTTGATTTTGATGCATATTTGAGTTTGAGAAGCTGATGCGGAGGAAATTGTGGTAAAAGAGTGACTTCTTTTTTTTTTTTAACACTCCCATGACTCATTTTTATGGTCCATATAGAATAAGCAGGAGCCCCTGCGTATAGTTGCACTTTGTATCTTAGAAATTGACACTTCTTCTCTCCATTTCCTTCCCCAGTAACTAACAAGCCTTCAAAAATGTCACTCACATTAGACAGGATTATACCTATAAATAAGGCTTATAGGAAGTTTTCAAAAGTATTCAGGCTATGAAAATTTTATTTAGATTGTCCAACATTTTCTTCTGTTAATTTCTTCTTCCTGCTATCTCCCTGTGGTCCAAGAGCAAGACATCAGCCTGTTATACAAGTGAAAACTCAAGAAAGGTGGGGTAAAAAAGACCAACCATGTCCATTTTTCAGTGGTCCCATTTCTGGGCACTTTGGTTCTTCCTAATGGCATTTGATACTGACCTTGTGGTCAAGGCCAACTTTCCTAGTTGTATGAAACCATTTCTAATAGTTCTCTACCCATTTTCCAAGAAAAATGTTTCTTTATAATCTTGAATTTTACTATTTAATCTTATAATTGTTTTTCTTTATAAATATAATTCACACTCATTCCAGAAAAATTTAAAAGAGACAAACCATAAGGAGAAAATGGAAAAACACCTAAAATTTTACTAACAGAGATCCACTTTTAACCCCTTGATGTTTCTATGCATATACACTTTCCTCAGCTTTCTGAGAATAATTGATTCTTGAAAAATCTTTCATAAATTCTCAAATGTTAAACATATAATTATCACTTATTTCAGTGGGAAAAATCTTATGCAGACCTGTATGACAACATTAACATTCATTTATGAGGAAAAAGCCAAATCCCTGACATAATCACTCAAGAGTTACTGGTCACATAATTATTTTATACTGTGACTATCCTGTGATACCTTTTCATACTTGTGTACCAATTACCTCACAAAGCACACGTATGGTACCTTAAGTTTATCAAACCTAACCTTTGGATACAGACAAAAACAGTAAAAGAAATCAAAACCAACAAAAACAATGCAAACAATACTTGAAAGTATCACTACTATGAAGTAGCAAACTGCCCTATATCCATCATTTAATGCAGCTTGGACAACTTTGCAATTTGGAAGGTGGCCTCCTACAGATGGCTCTGGTTTCATGGCACTCAGCTGCTCACCAGGCACATGAAATCCAAACCAGGCTTTCTAAACATGAAGAATAAGGAGGAGGATTACATAGAACTCTCATGAAGTTAAATTCTCAGACCTTGAATGGACATAATTTGGAATATGCCAAAATATATTTTTAATATAAACAGCATCATATCATGCAATTGTTATATAGTATTAGCAAATTGATTTTTCTGATCAAACAAAACCAACACCTTTTTATGTCCATGTATACATTTAAAAAAAACCCAAACCATCTACAACATAGTATTTCGTTATCCGGGCTTGCTATGATACGTTTATCCCAAGCCCTCCTGTCCACTATTTTGTTTGCTTCTACCATTTCCTACTAAAAGATAAATGCCTTTGAAGTTATGCACTTTATAATTATTCCCATTGGGTAGGTTTTCCTGAATGAAAACATAGGGCCAGTCTGTCACTAAAGCTTGATGGTTCTGGTGGTTGAGTATTTCCTTGGTCTAGACTCAGTCCCTTATACCACAAATGAAGGTCTTCACCTTTCTGATATTACATGAAGCAAGTTAAAGGGGGAAAAGTGAGATGATTTTATATGCCTTTTTCTTTTCTTCAAGATCTTAATATCTATCATCATGTCATTACATCTTCAAAGGTTTCTGTCCAACTTTAAAATGGTCAAAGAAATCAGAACTATTTTATTCACAAGATTCTTTTTCAGACAGTTTAGGAAAAGTGGCAAAATCCAAGGGAAGAAAAAGGGTCCAGAAATAAATGGGATCCTTTGAGGGGAAAGCTGAGGACTACTTCTTCCTTTAAATAGAAGTCTTCAATTTTATAAACCTTCACGCCAGCATTTGTTTTACTGACTTCTTTGCTAGTCATTGCTACAACTGCTCATTCAATCTGATGAACGGTGAGTAGTAAATTTAATCCAGTGGCGAGGAAGCACAGGCTTACATTATGGCACAACAATATGTCTTTGAAAACATCCTGCAACACCTAGGTAGGATGATGTGAGCAAGCTGTTTTTAAGAGAACTGCTGAGTGTTTCAAAATATTACTTTATAGACGAAAGGAAAACTAAAGAAACTAGTAAAAGATGTCTTTTTCTTGAAAGTTTATCTGTAATCTTATAGTGCTATACACAGGGAAGGCATTGCACACATGGATGGAACTTCCAAGAGCTGACTTCAGCTCGCTAACACCATTGTTCCCTTCACCCGGATAAGTTTACATTTAAATTGAAATGTAAATAGTCATCTCATTTTTGTTTCTTGAACCTTTTTCTGCAACTTCATGGAAATAGCTGTATTTTAAGATTGTAATTCATCTCACATTTCCCGCATTGCCTAGGAGAGTGGAAGAAGCAGTATTCCCCGCCCCCCCATCCCCAAAATAGATATTTTAGCTAAAGTTTGATGTGCATCAAACATTATTTTTTGATGAATAAATAATAGTATGTTATGGCCAACATTATAATTATTTTATACCCAGTTCATGATATATTTATGAATTCATGTTCATTTCTGACGCAGTGTCCTTAAGTTTTGTTTTTTTGTAAGGATCAGATCACATCCCCTATCCGTAAGTGCTTACATGGTAAACATGCTCCAATACATGCACTTCTCTCTCATTCCTAGACCATTTAAAAATGCTTCTATTTGTGCGTCATTCTCTGACTATTGGAGCAAGCAGCATATGCCCAGGCCTTTGGAGAGTAATCCAAAATGGCCCAACCAGGGAGACCCTAATCATGCACAAGTCCATCCTTCCTCAAAGGATCAGGGTTTAGAGGAGCAGACGGCAGGGAGTGGTCAAGGGTAGAAATGGGAAATGGTAATACTTGATCTTCCTCTACTAACACAGGACTGCTTCTAGCTTCAAACAAGTACTCTTTGCCCAGGCACAATGCCATCCCCAATAATAGTGATGGAAGTCCTTTCCAATAGTACAGTTAAGTAACAGTAATCCAAGGGATCAGCACGTGGGCAATCATCTCTGGTTGACTCATCAGTTCATATATATTTCAGTTATACTTGATCAAACATTTCTGCAGCATTGTCTATGTTCCAGGCACCGTGCTAGGCTCATGAATTTAAGATTGGCAAACTGTCAAGGATTCAAGTGGCTGGGCCACTTAATTACAAGATTGTGGCTTTATCCTCTGGTTTAGGTTGGCCTTGCGAAATCCTTTGTGTCGATTTCACCAAGAAGTGGAGACTTTTCGACATCGGGCCATCTCGGACACTTGGCTGACGGTGAACCGCATGGAGCAGTGCCGGACTGAATACAGAGGGGCATTATTATGGATGAAGGACGTGTCACAGGAGCTTGATCCAGACCTCTACAAGCAAATGGAGAAGTTCAGGAAGGTAGGAGATTTGATGAGGGTTACCAAAAGGGGTACCTGCTGGAAGTAATGAGGTGTGATTAGAATCCCTCTAGTGAAGAAGACATGACTCAAAGAGCACCAAGGATGCAATTAATCATTGCTGATGTCTTTTTATGTGACAGAATACCAATTACTGTGATATATAATTCTCTAGGGATAAGAGCAAAGAGACAGCTGGAAATTGCTGGGACTTCGTAACTTATTCTAATTGAAGTCAGATTTCATATGATGTACACTTTTTATAAGGTTGTCACTTTTAAATGCTTTTCTTGCATAACTAAAAATCACGATTAGATCAAATAAAACTGGAAGGTGAGAACAGACTATTGGGGAAACCTTTTTTAATTGCTAATGAGTATTAAAATTAACAGAATAATAATGCTCCTTTGTTTTGTGAAATGGTTCAGAAGCAGTGGGATTAGTTGTAGGATTAAATAATGTGGCATTGATTCCATCTATAATAGGCTACTTCAGAAATTTGTCTGAGGAAAGTACATATCTGAGGGGATGGGTATGCTCCTGAATTTCCCTGAAATAACTAGTGAGCAGCAGAGGAACAATGTTCCCTTGGTTTGAATTATCTTTTGTCAGTTTAGCTCTTTAGAGATATAGTCATACAAGGATACATCTTACCACTAGGTGGCAGGCATACCTTGAGTATGAAAATGCAGAGGTTTTTGTTGTGTATATACTATCTTGGTAGTTCTTTGGTCGGCTTGGATATATTTCAGGGTGTGAAAGAAAAAAAAATCAACCAAATGATAAGTTTGACATAATATTGTGTGAACTGTCTATTACTCATTTAAAATGATCCATTGATATTGCTTAAAATCCCTAGATTCCCAGTACATCATTGTGGAGCTGCGAATGGGAAGCCCAGTGGTACACAGGAGGTTGGCCACGTGGGTTGCATTGGATGTGTGGGATGGGGATGTGTGGGAGGGGAAAAGAAGGGAACTTCTGTTGCTTAAAAATAGTGTCACCAATTCTTAACCTTGGTATTCGATTATTACAAATTCTTTTAAAAGTCGTTTTATTCCAGTTTGTAATTTAGAATCCCTGTCTATGAAAGAAATCAGAGTCCGTTTTTAGTTCTGATAATAGATGACCCTAATGTGTTAGCAGCATCTAACTTCTTGGTAAGGCAGTCTTCTGAGCTCATGGAAAATCAAAACTGAAGAGTCCTTTAAAGATGAGCTAGTGAAACTCACTCATTCTATAAAAGAGAAAACCAAGGCACCAAAATAGTAAATTAAACTTTTCAAGTGTCAGTAGCTAGATGTTGGTGAGCCCAGGCTACATTTGAAATTTCCTGACTTTCTTATCAGGCCAGTAATTTGGTTTGGTTTGTCTTTGACACTTTATCTGGGGATTGGAGAAGGATGGGGGATGGCGTGGAGAGGTTAAAAAAAGAAAAGGAAAAAAAAACCCAACATTATCTGCAGGGTGTAGCGCCTGTCACTTTATATCTATGATATCCTTTGAGCCTTGTAATAACCAAGACATAGATTTTATTTTATAGGTGAAGAAAATGATACCTATTTTAAGCGATAGGCCCAAGGTCAGACAGGGAAATGAAAGTCAGAAAACTAGCATAATTTTTATCCTGTACATGATTTTTTTTTCCTAAGAGAGAAAAAAAAGAAGTTGAAGAATATACCTAAATTGAAAAGGGCATTTTCATAGTAATGCCTCTCGTGTGATTTATGCGTTCAACATTTATTGAGCACCTTCTATGTGCCAGATAATAAAAGTAAACATCCGATTTCTGAAAGGCAGGGGAATTTCACGTGGAAGTGTTTTTATTTGGTTTTGTTTTAGAGTGTGGTTGCTAGCTGTGTAAGGGTGAAATAAAACCCAAGCCCTTCGTCATTTGGTTTGAATGTTGAAATGTTACCCACTCTTTAGTGTCATCAATCTGTTGATTTTGGAAAATATGGTTTAAAAAAAATTCTTTGCTATGCAGAAGTAGCTGAAGCGGTGCTTTACTCCACAGTCCCATGTGTGCTGGATTTAATTTAATAGCAGAACATGGTGTACTTAGAATTTAGGGAACAAATTTTTTCTTTAAGAGGTCAAATACAAGTATATATTTGATGAGGCTGGACTCTTTGTGAGGACGGAGCCTGGACTGGTTCTCTTTACTGCCATAACCCCAGGGCCAGACCAATGCTTGTCCCCAAGTTAGCACTCATATCGATGGCCAGAAACCCAGTCACTGAGTTTGAAGTGCCAAGATCATTTTTATCAAACTGATAGAGCATCTTTCACCACATGCACCTGATCATATGATATTTGGAAATTGACACATGCGGTTTTGCAGGTAAGAAGTCGTGTTACTAATTTGCGGCTTGCTACCCCTCTTTGGAATAAATTTAAATCGTGGAGTGTGCTGTTCACTTGGAGTTCATAGCTTGAAACTGAACTTTGAGAAAGCTTTTGTGTTTTGTCCCAGCTAGGATTCCATTTTAAACAGCTCTGCATTGACCTCTCAGGAAAGTTTCTGAGACCTCTGGTGAGCAGTCCAGCTGCAGGTGGCTCTTAGAAGTCACTGTGGGATGGGAATTTCTGTTTCCTCAGAGTCTCCTTCTGCCACCACCACATTTCAACTGATGAATTCTGAACTAAAGTAGTAATTTGCTATAAATTCTGTTCTTCAAGTTCACACTTTCTGAGGAGACAAAATTCTAATTCATACTTTATAAATGTGATCTCCCTGATTGTGGTCTTCAGTATTTTTAAGTCATTTATTCATTCATCCAGCCAATGATATTGAAGGCCCACTGTGTGCTGGGCCATGCATAGAAGGATAAAGTGGTGAATAAACAGACATGATCACTGCCCTCTGCCATATGTAGTCACTTGGGGATGGTGCAAATAAGCACAATGCAGTATGTTGAACCATTGTCACAGCACATGCTGCCACACCAAGGAGGGGCTGCCCAGAGGAAGTGGCTTTTAAACAAGATTGGAAGGATGGGTGGGAAAGAGCTGGGTGGAGGGAATAGGGATGGCAGAGTAGAGTTCTAGGCTGAGGAAGCAACTTAGACACAGGCCTTTAGATGAAAGCAACAGGGCACTTCTAAGGACCTGAAAGGTCCTTGCAACCAGAACACAGAAGGCACAGTGGGTGTGGGCATGGGATGGTGGTGCCCAGACGATGGGGGCTATAAAGGTAAGCAGCGCCAAACCGGAAGGGACATCTTTCAGAGGGCTGATGGGGGATAGGAGAGTGTTGAGGAGGGGAGGGGCGTGGTTGAATTTGTATTCTCACTAGCTCACTCGGAATTTAATGTGGAGAAGGGAGTGGAAAGACCCAAGCCTTGAGTCTGGAGGAGCTGCCAAAAGGCTTTCGTATGAACCCAGACAAGACATGGGTTGCTCATGGAATGAAGAGAGCAGTAGACCAAAGAAATATACTATTCTGTCCCAGACTCTGTAATAGTACTACTTTCATTACAGGGCTCTTCGTTATTTTTAGGAATGAGCAGAATAAGTATAAATAAATAGGTAGATAGATAGATAGATAGATAGATAGATAGATAGATAGATCAAGTGTACATTCACTTCCACCCAAGTCTTTTTTCATAGTGTTTCCCAAATGTTAGAAACTTTTTAAATAACACACAGTAAGCCGGACTGAAATAATGAATTAAAAAAAAATTTTTAAAAAAGAAGCGAATAATCTGCTTCCATTCTGGCACCCTTTGAAGCACACAAGCCAGATGACAGAACTCTCAGCAGTAACATTAATAAGGATTTATTAAGTGTCTATATTTGGGGATGGAAATACAAAGACATGAAAAAGCTTGATCTCAGCCCTCAAGAAGGACCCTGCTAGTCATCTGTTCCTTGTCAAAATGACTGTGATAAACAAGACACCTGAGAGTGTGGCCATATGCAGCTATTCTGCTAAAGACCAAATAATAGGAAATGGTGGACGAATTTAAACGGGCGGACCTGGATGGCTATGTGCAGCTGGAAGGCCCTCCTGACAGTGTGACTCACCCCAGGAGGGAAATGGACGGGAGGCTACACCGTGAAGTGTTTTATGAGCAGTTACCACGTGTGATATATGTGCCCTTTGAAGGCAGAGTAAAAGGGTATAATTTAAAAATAGAAGTCAGCTTCTTGTAGCAGATTACATCAGCCTAAGTTGTGAGCTCACAGAAGAGCTTTTGCAGCCTGATGCCCTTGAGAGAGTCCTCTTGTGGTCAATTAAGTGTCTTGTTTTTCTCGAAAGTCAGAAATGGGATGGAGGGTAATTATTCTAAATGGAATAAAAGCTGTGTTAGGTGTAAGAAAATAGTTCTGAATCCTCTAAAGAGATGATATAGAAATGTGTATGTGGGCATTTGTATGAGTCGGAGTCCTTATAGACAAGGGCAAGGGAACTGGCGTTTTAATGAGGGCCATTTATTAAATGGCTTAATGAAATCCTACAGCATTTGTCTAGTGTTTCATCACCATAATTCAAAAGAGTATCTAAAAGGTAGGGATGTGAATGATGCACACTGGTATTTTCAGGCTCGTATGTATTTAAACTAGTGTTAGATTTTGGAGAGCTGTTAATTCACTAAAGTCATATTATCAAAGGATGTGTTACTTTGAGAAGGTTTATTAACAAATAGTGGTGGCTTAATAGATGGAGCCTTATTAGGGTCATCAGTCAGTGATGTCCCTGTGTCCCAGCTGAAGGTTTGGGGCTACAGACTATGGTCAAGGACTAGTAAGCAGCAGTATTGACGTGAGAGGGTTTTTTTCCTATGGACAAAGACTTGGGTTAATTAATTTGACAGTATCATTAATTACTGCTGAAATCATTGGTCTTTGTCAGAGGTCAGGCTCTTTTAGCAATGGAAGGCAGGTCCCATGAGAGCTGGAGACGCCAAGTAATAATGCAGGAGTATCGCTACTCAGCCACTTCCCTGTTCTGTGATAAAGGCCTTTCCTTTTGGTGGTGGGGGGGGGGGCTTTCGACATTCTTGCTTAACGCAGTGTTCTGCTTTGGCTTAGTACCAAGGGAAGGGCTGAGATCACCCCAAAAAATTATGTTGAGTGAGCATTGAGAATTCCAGGTTTGGGGTCCATACAGTGGACCATGCTGTTTAAGCAGTACCTCGACTCTCTGGGCTTTGCTTAATTCATACATAAAAGAAGAGACGGGCTTGATCCATGATCTCTTCTGTCTGCTCCAGTTCTAAAATTCCATGCACTGGTTTACATTCTTCGATGAGGTGGAGGTTCCTTTTTAAGCTAACGTTTTCTTTTTTTGTATCTGTTTCATAACTCTCCATTTTCATTTGTTGGTTTTTGGTGTGTGCTTGTTGTTTGTTTTGTTTTGGTTGTTTAACTAGAGCTCTTGTGTTTTGTGGTGCCCAAGCAGATTGAATGTAGCTGCTACACCCCACCCTGGGGTTGCTGTTTCTTTACACTACCTAAATGCCACAGGAAAAACATGCCATTTTCACATGGTGCAACTGGGAAGGGAACAAATTATTACACCCTTGCTTTCATTTCTGAATTTCATGAGTCCTTTGGGGCTTCCTGTATCTTTATTGATTTCCCATGCTGAACTTGGCGAGTAGCAAAAGTAAGTTTTAGGTCAAGCCAAGACCATTTGGAATAGCATGCATGAAACAGATAACTGTCTCAGAGCTAATGGTTGGCTGGCTGGCTGGCCGGCTGGAAACAGAGAAGATGAAGGTGCCTGACCCAGAGCTGGGATGGCTCTGCATTCGGTTCCCAGCCCTGCTCGCCACAGCCGTGCCAGCTCCGATAGGTCTGTGAGTGTGTTACAATGTTCTCATCCCCTAAAGGAGAGATAGGCACTAGATGATGGATCACGGATCACCCCGCTCTCGTCCAGTTGTGGCATTTGTATTATTTTTTATCTAAATGATTCAGCTCTAAAATCAAGCTCCTCTGTGGAGACGTGGAGACCGGAGCAGGGCTCACATGTCCTTTTGTCGGTGTAGGGTTTTCCTCCCACATCCAGTAAGTTCTGGTCTTGCTGGGTCAGCTTGGCCTTGTTGCTGTTGCGCTAATATTAGACTCTGGAAAAGAACAATGTTTCCTACATAATTCTTGGGTAGAGGAGCCTGTCGTTTTTACGAACTGATAGTACTTATCTCGTATTTAGATATTAATGCTTTTGAAAGGGTCAGAAACCTGTGACCCACAGGGCAGTCGCCTGTTTTTGTAAATAACGCTTTTTATTGGGCTACACCATACCCATTCGCTTATGTCTGTGGCTGCTTTCAGGATTCCGTGGCAGAGTTGAGTAGTTACGGCAGAGACCGGTGTGGTCCGCAAAGCCAGAAACTTGCTTTTTGTCCTTTTTCACTGGAGGGTTTGTGGTTCCTAATTTATAGGCACCTCTAGCACACGTTGAGGTTAGAAGTTTGGGGAATAAAAAAAATTTAATTACAGTAAAATAAACAAAATAATATTTATCCTCTTAACCATGTTTAAGTGTCTAGTTCAGTAGTATCTTCACATTGTGGTATGACAGATTTCCAGAACTTTTACATCTGGCAAAAGCAAAACAGTAATACCCATTAAACATCTACTCCTCATTACTCCCTCCCTAGCCCCCGTGACCACCATTCTACTTGGTGGTTTTTATGATTTTGCCTCCTTTAGATACCTCATATAAGTGGAATCGTGTAGCATTTGTCTTTTTGTGACTGGATGATTTCATTTTGCATATCTTCAAGGTTCATCCATATTGTACATATAGCAGGATTCCTTTTTTAAGGCTAAGTAGTATTCCACTGTATGTATATGCCACATTTTATTTATCCATTTATCTATCAATGGACACATTTGGATTGCTTCCACATCTTAGCGATTATAAATAGTTATGCACAAAGTACTCAAATAACTCTTCAAGACCCTTCTTAGAACCCCAAATAATAATAAACAAAAATAATATGCATCTCATAAATGTTTGTATTACTGAATGAAATTTAATCATGCCATCGAATAAAAATGAGACTCGGGCTTTGCAAGTAAAGGATCATTTGATTTTATCACATACTAATTTATAGTTTATATTATCTAATTTCTGTAAGAATAGTAAACATTAGTATGGTTTTTAAAAATAAACATGTAATACTATAAAAGCTAATATGTCCACTTAAAATGGATTTTTTTCATGGGTTAGGGGACTGCTTCTCTTGAGATAAATATCGAATGTTTGCATGTGGCATTTCTCTAATTGTCTGGAGGGAAAGCTTGCTTAACTCTCAAGTTTTAGAGTGGACTCTGGACAAAAGTGACTTATCAAAGTGTGAACTGATCCGGCCCAGGATAGTTTTCCTTTTGCCAGCTTGTCTGGCTTTTCTTCCTATAAGACTTATGTGCACTGGATGTCATGTGCAAGGCTGGTTTCTAGAATTTCATGGATAATGTACAAAACATACAGATTTTACTGGGTAGAACCATCAGGTTCCAGGTTAAAATGCTGTTGTACAGTGAGCCCATCTCATAACAAGGGCTCCTCAGTGCCTCAGCAGCTAGAATCTGTTGGGTGGATTCATTATTTCTGTGTTTCATCACGTTGTGCTTTTGGCTGCAGGGTCAGAGGGATGGCTGGTGCCCAGGACCAGCAAACTCCAACCCCCACACCTCCCCAGCAGCCACAGACTGTTCCATCTGCCTCTGTCTGCTTTTGGTAGCTATTGAAGAAGGTGTCATCTTAGATTATGGTTAAAATGGAAAATCACTGTGTTTAAGTAGTTTGATTTACTAGTTACTATCTTTCTAGTTTGTCTCCAAGTCTGTCATATCTGTATAACTCTCTAGACTACCCTCTTCCTTTTGGTTAACAGCTCAAATATCATCTTTCCCAGCTAGTCTTCTTATTCTCTCATGACAAATTAGTTGCGATTTTTACCATCTTCTAGAATTTAGTATAATAGACGACAGTTGCACCCTAGCAAGTTGGCCTGGCACTCTCATTTTAAAATGCTTACGCTTTAGGGACCTATCTTACTATACTATTATTCTTATTTTCAAAAGTGGTTTTACCATTTAAAAAAGATTTACTTAGATACACAAAATAGAGTATAGATTTTATTTAATTTCAAGCGGGAGTAATGTATGTACCATTTCCTGAAGGTCAATAGCTTTATAGTACTATACGTTACTTTTATGAAAGCCAGAAAGAATTTCCTTCAAATATGTTCTTCTTTGCAACCAGACTTTTCAGTGACAGAAAAATAGTGATTTGATGGTTGTCTAAATTGTTGCTTTTGCATCGACTGAATTTATAAATCAGCTATGGAAGGTTAATATTTCAGAAAGAAAGCTCTAAATCACAATTGCTTTAAGAAAATCCTGAATTCTATGTTTGTTTGTCACCAAGGAATAGTGAAAGGTTTTGAATCGCATTTTTTAAAAGTGATTGAATTATTTGTGGGAACCCCCAATACAGCATTTCTAACAAGATGTTTCCAAGTAGCATTGCCCCATAATGGAGTCATAGACTGTCATTGGTTTTCCAGTTTCTTTTCTCTCAGTAAAACTCAGAATTCTCTATATCTCAAGCCCTACGCCTATCCATACTGTTGTGTTCAACCTATCAAAAGAATGAGTCGATGGAAAATTGGTGCTTTCCATTCACAGTTCTGAGATTTAAAAATGAGATACTTAATGATTCCTTGGTCTCAGAGGACTGATATAACCCTAATCTCAGAGGGAAACTAGCCACTGGAGGCCCTCGCATTACCCAGTTTATGGCCTGGTCAGTGGTGGCTCTCTTCACTGAAGCGTGCAAAATTCTTCACCACTTTCCACTAATTTCTCTCAAAGAGTGGTTTTCCTTTGCCTTCTTTGATGAATTTTTGGTAAAACCTAAAACCTTAAGCAGAAAGCAGCTTTAGGTATGTGTGCTACCCTTCAAATATAAAATTTTCAGGACAATTCCAGTTATAATAAAGTATCCTAAGTGAAAAAATTCTGTTTCTTGATATAGCAATTATCTCACACTAAATTATTATCCCACATAAGATAAATGAAACTCATATATAGGAGCCCTAAAATATTAAACTTGCCAATTTTACATGAACACAGGGAGCCCTAAGAAGAAGCAGGTCCTTGAAAGGCCATTAGTATAACTTTGAAATGAAATTCCCACATGCATTAATCAGGCTTCTGTTGTTCCCATCAAATGAAATATGATTTTAGGGCTTGGTAACACTTCACAGTTGATTGGCTTTCTATCCAACGACCCTTCTATCTGTCCATCCATCTATTTAAATTCACTCCCCAGCTGTGATTCTGAGACAACCATTGTCATTTAGATGTTGATTCCTTACTGTGGTTCTTCTGGTGACTGCTGACATTGGAATAAGGGATACTTCTTAAGATAGATTAATTATATAAACAAATTGAAGGATGCATTTTTTTTCTGCTTTGTTCCTTTAAATAGTTTTTTTCCACCCCCCGAGCTTTTAAGAGGTGAGACTCTGCATTCTTACAGGCAAAAACTATTCATGGGTATTAGTTCATGTTCTGAGAGAGGTCCAAGCAAAGAGACTTGGAAAATACCCACATACAGAGAGGAAGAACCATATGAAAAGCCCATAGATTAATGCATGGGAAATAAATGAAGAAATTTCTCAAATAGACAGGGAAGCTGAAAAGAAGCTACTAAAGTAAAATATATTACATTTAGGATCTTGTTCTCTTTCAATATTTTCATCTTAAATTAGTGGGGAAAAGGTACAGAAGAACCTGGCAATAGTAATTACTTCGGCGGCAGAGGACTAGATTAAGGGACGCCTTGAGAGGAGATGAGATAAGCAGAGATGAGAATGAACTTGGAGTTTTACTCTATGCCTTTTTGTGCCTTTTAAATCGTATGGCGTGTGCCCGATTTAAAATAATATGTATAAAAAATGATGAGAATTAATGAGATTAGAATGAGAACATATAAGATTTGGTCAGAAGAAAGGTACAATGACAAAACAAAACTCTTACGTTGACAAAAATGGGGAGGATGTTTTTGTTTGTTTTTAATAAAAAAGGGAAGAGAGGAGACAGGCTTTAGAGGCAAAGATAGGAAGCTCATTTCCAAAGGCGATGTCATAGGGCAGCAGGATGGAGGAGGTTGGAGGATGAAGTCACCATCAAAAGCCATCAGCAGGGAGAGCCTTGTGAGGTGGTTAAGTCACCAAGGAATAAAAGGATCAAAAATAACGCCTGAAGGAAACTCACCAAAATCAGGAAAGATGAGCATGTTTCTTTTGAAAGTCTTCATTGTTCTAAGAGAACAGAAATAAACATAGTTATGCTTTCCTGAAGGGGGAAAAAAGTGAGAAAGGAAGAAGATGACTCTCCCCATTACCCTCAGTTGTGTCCTAGAAGGACGATGTTCTTTGTTTTGCACCAGTGAGAACGTAGAAAAAAGTTTTTTTCCCAAAAGAATCAAAGAGGGAGAAAGCAGTTACTTCAGAAGGGACAGACTCCACATTTTCTACCCCGCACTAGGGCCTTTGGGTTCGGTTGAAGCATCCCATAGGCTGATATTTGATCTCTCATCCTGGAGGTTTTCTTCTGGCTCTACTGACGTGTCCCGTGTTCATGTCCACTTGTAATTCTCATTCATGCTATTTAGCATACTTTGTCAAAATCTTCCCCGCACTGTTCTCTCGACTCTTTTCTCTAAGTCTAGCAATTTCATCAGTGCCTGTTTCATCTTCCAGATTTTACAAACTGAACCAAGAGTATTTATGCTCCTGCTAGCCCTAATTTTGTCCTTAAAATTTCTCAAGAAGTAGTATCAGTTGCCATAAATCAAACTATATCCCTTTGGCTTCTTAGTATTTCCTTATTACAAATTTATTTTCAATGATCTCAGTAGGACCTCCTATTGCTCAAGTTTAAAAAGAAATTGAAATGCATGCAGATTCTAAACCACACATCTTTTTGCACACACATTATGGATTGGGCTCCCACTAATGAAGTATTAATGGCAAAATCAGATATGACTGGTAAGGCCTAAGGACATAGTTGCTCTCAGGGTTTCCAGAGACTGCATAGCATACTCAGGTTTCACTGGAATTTTATCATAGTCACCACAAATCAAGTGTTTTAAAATAAAAAGTCTAAAGCCTCTTTAATTTTAAAGCTTTCCATGTCTTCCTCATCCAGGCTGAGTAGGCGATACTTCCTCACCCTCCCTCCCCAAGCCCTGCCAGGAAAAGCCAGTGATTTGTAAATTGAAGCTATGTCAGCTAAAGCTTTTATTGGTACTTATTATCCAGCTTCTGTCTGCTTTTAATTTTAATTCTCTACCGAAAGAACTAGCTTTGCCTTAAAAAAAAAAAAAAGTTTGTACGTCCTCCACTTTAAAATAAAGTACCAGCTAAAAGTACTGATGTAAAGGCAAACAATGGTTAGGTTTCCCAAGTTGGACTCCATCTTCCCTATCCCTAGTGTATTTTGGGTTTGGGGCAAAACCTCTTATAGTCTATATTGCCCTACTTGTGCCTCGTCTCTCCGTGGAATGTCCCCACTCTGCCCCGCCCCACCCATTCTGCAGTTTCAACTAATGAATTGTGTAAGTAAAGTGGGCATTAAGAAGTTGATGTTAAGAAAAGAAGGTTTTGAAAATAAAAGAAGATTTGATCAACTTTTTAACTTATTCGTCAATCGAGAAAATAAGGACAACATATTTTAAGAGAATGTTAAACATGAATTGTACCAAAGTCAAAATGCTGCTCTTTTTTTTAAATATACATTTTTTCATAGTAAAAAACAGCAGTTATTTAAGCTCCAGAGGGAACTATATGATAGGTTCATTTATTCACAATATTTAGCATATTTGAATTTTTTCCCAACTTAGGGTTTTTCTTAGCATTCTGCCTTATAGAGAGATGTAAGCAGCTGCTTAAGTATGTACAGAATGCAGACTATTTCTGATGAAATATTTGTAAAATGCTCTTGAGTTTACAACACTGTTTCTTATTCATTACTTCACTAACACCACACAGTAGCTCCATGAGGCGTGAATGCTTTGTCCCCTTTACAGCTATGACCACTGAGGCACCATGAGTCTGACTGACTTGCCCACCACCATATATGAACCAGGGTTCAAATCAAAGACTTCTGATGCCAGAGCCAATGCTCCTCTCATCACGTCCACCCCAAGTTCCTCCTAATCCAGTAAGTGGATCTGTGTGTGGTGCTAAACCGCTGTAGGAGAAAAAGTCTCTGTGGTGAGAGAGACCCAGCTAAGTAGCTGCCACATCTTCTAGCACATTCTCTATCCTCTGTACTCATTTTCTCTGACCCCAAAGGCTTGTTTGACTATCACCCTTAAAGTGTATTTGGATTTTCTTTTCTTTTCACCAAACCAACCCATGTGTCTGTCCTCTGAATATGTAGTCACGCTTCAGTATTCAGCATTCAGCACTTCACCGGCTCCACCTCGTTCTGAGTGCCCTTCTGAAATGGCAAGGCTGGTCTGGAGCATGGGGTCCTTGGGTCAGGTGCCTGAATCTTACAGCTGTATCCTTCAAGCTCAGGGCCCTGAGCCTGAGTGGATGGTAAAAGGCTCATGGATGGAAAGTAGACATCACAGAGGCCAGCACAATGGCAAGGATCCTGTGCAGGTTGCCTGGCAAGCTTTAAAGCTAATACGCGGTTGAAAGGTTTTTCCTTGTAAGAGGAAAGTAACGGAAGCCCTGTAGCAAACAGGCATGGAAAGATAGCCGGCCACCGGCAGCATGTCCATTAATAAAGGACATCTTCCTGTCCAGCCAGCTAACTCTGAGTTAGGGTCTCTCTGGCCTGGTTGAGTCCAAGAATCCTCTTGAGAAGCCATCTGAGTGTGGAGAACCCTGGATCCCACCTAAGGATTCTGATTCATGAGGTCTGAGGTGGGAACCAGGAGTCTGATTTTTTAACAGGGCCCAGCTGATTTCCCTACTGGGGTCCATGGGTCACACCTTGAGACCCATTTTCCCAGCACACCAACCATGGAATAGTTGATACAACAATGACTGATTCATCCAAAAAAAAGGTGATTTTTAATAAGAATATTAATAAGATATCAAGATGGATGTCTATTAAATAATTTATTTTTAAAGTTTTTTTTTAATATAAACTTGAATTACATGGAAAAGTCACTTAAATGAAACCACTTGATTCCCAAGGATCCTACTAAATGAGCATTGCTGTGTTTTGCTTAAGCCCTAGAGCCTAGAGATTTGTGTAGCACAGACACTCAGATACACTCACTTCGCTTGTCTACAATCTGTATTAACCTTACTGATTAAATCTTTTCTTCATTTTCAACTAAACTCTCCTCAGTGTTCTCCCAGTTGACTCAGAAAACTGAAAGAGCTAGGATGGAGCCTCAAGTTAGTTAATATCTCAATTCGATTACTCAAGATCATGCTGCTTTGTGGGCAGGCAGTAAACAATTTTGAGAATTAATTTATACACGTTAAACACAGGGAATTTTCCAGGAGCTATCTAGCACTGTTAGTGTCTCGATGTGCATGTTAAAAAAAAAAAAATGCTGCTGAGTCACAAACAATCTTTCCCTCCACATCCTTCCCTGTTTGCGTGGTCCGTCCACTGCCTGAAGCTGGTCCATCCTCTCAGGAGCAGAGCAGCCTAAGACAGAGAAGCCTTCACCACCAGGTGCTACAACATTGCCATCATGTTACTCTGTGGTTTGTTACAGCTGTAACAAACATTACTCACAAGAGATGATGTCCTGGCTTTGAGTTACTTTCTATAGTAAGTACCAAGATGTTGAGAAAGAGTCAGGGGTGGTATGAAAATAGTAATCCTCAAATGTCATTTGTCACAGAATGGCATTTCTGTGCTTGTGGAAATGCATTGTGGAGGCCGTGAAATCATAAATAAAGAATGTCAGGAAAATAGTACTTTGTCGTTTTTTTGACAAATGTTCAACCATTCTTGAATAGGACAAAAGAAACTTTGAAGTTGGATGTATTAGTAGAAATAATAACAAAGATAGTAAGTATTTTTTTTAAGTTTATCATATGCCAGCTTCTGTTCTAAGAATTTGACATGAATAGGCTCATTGAAATTCTCAGAAGGGTAGGTACCATGATCCCCTCTTCACAGATGAGGATTTTGAAGTTTAGAGAGTTGAAGTAACTTTTCCAGTGTCACACAGAATGCGACAGGGCCAAATGGCAAGGGGTTGTAAATTTACTCTGGTTACCTCTGTACATACACCTCCTTGTTTTCAAGACCCGATGTGCGTGGTGGGGGCTTCTAAACTTCTCAGTTAGCCTCCCTCGTTTCAGTGTAAATGTGAGTCTATCCAGAATTCTGCTTCCTGTTAGCACTGGTTTAAGTCGTCTCCCTGGGGATTCTCTCAGAATTCCACCCCACTCTTCCTCCCCCGAGGACACTGGGCTGACTGTGCCCTGCAGGCGCACAGGGGAGATGGCATTCTTGAAGCCACCCTCTATCCCTAGTTCCTTGCTTGTCTTTGCTGCAGCATGGCCAGTCTGAGCTTGCATAGTGTATCCCTGAAGGCGTTTGGCTAGGCTGACATGTGGTCTCTGTCCTCAGCTCTAGCAAAGTTCCAGGAGCCTCAGCCACCTTCCTTGACGGATCACCTTAATGGCAGCTGGACTGTTTTAGACTCCAACTTGGCCCCCGAACCAGGGTCACTTCTGGCAAGCTCACTAGCCTGCACCCTTACCTCCTTCCTCCTCCTTCCTTAGGTCATTGAGATTCTCTGGATTACTTCTTCACATACCAAGAGCCCAGGGAGACACTGGGCAACTAAACTGGGCCCCCCTTCGTCAGCTGCACTGCTTTAGTTTGATGCAGCTGACCCTGTTTGGAACAGAGACAGACCTTGCAAACTCCGTTTAGGTAGTGGGGGGAACACCACATTCTGCCCTTAGTTTGTCCCTTGGTGCTTTCTCTCCCCAAGACAAAGTTGGGCTCCTGAGTCGTTGCCACTTCCTTGGCAGACCACCCGGGCTCAGGAGGAGATGCGCATGTGTTCTCCCATCATCATTCTCGTCATTACCCCTCTCCACATTCCCACCACTATCATAAGAAAAGCATCATCAAGTCCACCAACTAAAGTGGGAGGTAAAAATTGTGTCATCCTTTATTGTCTGAGTTTTTAAGCTTATTATCTTACTGTGGACTTGAAAACCCCATTGGGGCTGTCAGAAGCCAAGAGTACCACTTTGTATTTGTCCTGCAACAATCCAAGTGAACTGTCTTCCACATGCCAGGCAGATGTAGGCCCTAAGCTGACAATGGAGAAGGTGCATGGGCAGGCAAACAGAAAATCACGACGACATATTTCCAAAAAACCCACATTACATCAATTTCCCATAACTGAAATGAAAGTATTCTCACTCCAGAATCCACTGTCCTCACTGACCACTAGAGTGATTGAAATTTGGGTTTTTGCATTAACAGAAAGGAGCAGGGATAAAAATAAATCAGACGTGAAACACTTCACTTTAATCCAGAAGATATCTTCAGTTACAAAAGTAGACGCCAACATTATCAGTGGATTCCTGAGACAATTGAGAGTGAGAAAGCAGAAAAAGATTAACAAACCATGGAAATGTACTGGTTGGCTAGACCTTTAGTAGAGGGGCCCAGAGTCACCAGCTCCAAACTCAACCGATATTCCTAACCATAGATGGCTCGAACCTTCATGAAATTCTTTCACCATGTTCAGGAATCTAAAATGGCCGCCAGTAGTCAACTGTATTGAATTCAGTTTCCTGTATCCACGTGTTCTTTCTATTCCTTTTCCATTATACTTTTCGATTCCTTTTCCATCATCAGTCTTATCTCTTTGATTCCCAACCAAACCCCTTTCATACTTATCAACCTTCACTTGGCAAGTGCAGACTCTTGCTTGCATTCCCTTCTTGGTGGCTTTAAGAAGCCTTAATTACCTTCATGTCAAACATATGACCATGTTTTATCTCAATATCTCAATAAATACTTAGCGAATATTTTAGTTCAACCTACTTTCTTAATTTATATTTGTCTACAGTGCCGGTGGGGGGTCATATTGGATTAAAATATTTCTAACAGTATTTCCACTTCATTCTAGTTTTCTAACATTTCATTTTGTCGGAAGACTGTATCTGCTGCAAGTGAAAGCATATTATCATCTTTATACAAGAGAAATCTATAGTTAGGAGGAACTTTTTGAATATGTATGTGTTTCACCCAAACACGAGGGCTTCATGGGGGGTGATGAAGGCTTTATATAATTGAGTTTATTCACTTTCAAGCCATGGCTAGGTACCAGGAGATACGCTGGGCATTAGGTATATGCAGTGTGAGCTTAGGGCAGAGATGGTTAACATTTTGGGGTGCTTACCGTGGGCCAGGCATGGGGCTAGGAATTTTTGCGTGCATTGCTTCATTAGGCTTCTTGACAATGCTATGAACCAGCAAGTATTAAAAACCCCATTATACCTTTTTGGGTAGGATATAGCCTGAATCTGTAGTGAGATGTTTTTGCATGCCTCCCCTTAAAACATTAAGGGGTAATACAATGGGGAGTTTTTTCCCCCTTGACTAGAATAGCAGAGGGCAAGATCGAAGAGATTGTACAGGAGGGAGGGTGGGGGAGATTCAGTCAGGGGAGAGGAGTTGTAGATCTGAAGTGACAGCCCCATCACTGTTTGCTTCTTGTTGCCAGGGAACTAAGCACATACAAAATGAACAGTGTTACTATGCAGGCAGCCCATTTTTCCACCGTGCCCTTGGCACTTGGTTTTCTAGGCAGTTAATTCTCTATCCAGGAGGTATGTCAGATAGACATGGAAGATACAGAGCAGGAATATGGGGTTCCTGCCCTGAATAGACTTCCAGACAGTTTGGAATCGAGGCAGACAGGTACATGATAACTCCAGCGCTGTGAGCTACATCCAGAGTCCTGGAAATAGAGAAGAAATGATTAATTTCTCAGCTATTCACTATTCTGCTTTGTCTGGTGAATTTCCTTTCTCATTCTATTTCATTAACTGATGCCTTTTCTGTCTCAAGCTAACATGGCATCTCTCGAAATCCTCATCAGATCCTCCATTCATCATCATGCTCACATTCTTTAAGTTACTTAATCAACTGTCACAATTTCAATTCCACATTCTCGTGTTGACCACTAGACTTCTCTAAGCCAGATTTCTCTCTTAATATATACAAGAAGGGTATATGACTTACTGGGGTGATTGCTTCATAAGTTACATAAACGTCTAATTCCTTGTCATACACTTAAACTAATATAATATTGTATGTCAACTATAATTGCCAGATAAATTTTTAAAAATTTAATTAAAAAATATAGAAGAGAACCTCCGGACAACACTAAAGTCTCTTCATAGTACATATTTTAGTGTCTAAATAACTTGACATAGCATTGGCCCTCTCTCCATTTCTAGTCTCCTCCCCAGACAAGCAAGCCTCTTTTCATACAACTTCTCCAGCTTTGTTGATGGCCCTACTAGTCTCCTAGGTCCCAGACTCAAAACTTGACTCACTCCTTGACTTCATCTCCTTTACCCAGTCAGCTGTCATTTATATCTTGCTGAGACTTGCTTCAAAATACTTTTTGCATTGGTCCCTCTCTTGCTTCTCATGCAACCGCCCCAGGCTTGGATTTTCATCACCTGGGCTTTAACGTAAGACCTCCTAAACAGATGTGACTCTCTCTCTTTCCCTTGCTCACTTGCCCCTTTTATGCTCCTTGCCTCCTCTCTTCTCCTCCCTCTTCTTCCCTCCCTCCCTTCCTCTCTCCTCCCTCCCCTCCCTCCCTTCTCTCTCTCCCACCACACACGCGCGCACGCACACACACACACACACACACACACACTTAACCTAAGTCACACCTTCTCCAAATAGTGTGTTCCTGTCATGCTGCATCTCTGCTCAAGGATCTATGTGCTTATCTGTAAACCCTTCACCTCTCCGTGTTCTCCGTGACCTTGCCATCCAATGCGGGTCCACACTCCCTCGCAGTGAAACTGAAGCTCTCCAAGATCTAAAATCAGACCAGGCTACAGCACTACTTGGTGATAAAGATCCTGAAAAAAATTAACTGTTGACGTAGGAAGAGTCCTAAGGGAGCTGAAGAGATTACCCCCCCCCCTTCCCATTCTGTGGATTTTAAGCAGTAAGAGGTAGGCTTGTTTGGATGTTTTAGATGCAAGAGCCAGTGGATCGTCTTGGTTCCCTTCAGATCTACGTGTGTGTCTGTCCACAGGATAGTTGCATTTTCTAGTGAAGAGGTCTGGAAAGCCTTTTGTATTTAATCCAAAAAGGTAAGTACTCTGTCAGCCTTACCTGGCTGCATCATTTCCCCTTAGTAATGAAATGTGCTTCCCCCAGATTGGGGCCTATGCTTTGTAACTCTGGTTGGGATACTTTATTGTTTTTTTTATTTTTATTTTTAACTCTGCTTCAATTAGAAATCTTGTTGCTTTTTCAGTTATTCTGTCCAGCATTTTTATGTGCCTGTTTGTGCATTGGTTAGAATCCTTTGTCATGTAGAGAATAATTCTTCTTTTCAAAGCACCTTACAACCTTGCTGTTCCTCATCACCCTCTTGTGAGTCAGACCAGGAAGGCTGGCCTTGTCCTTTTCACATCTTACGTTGTTCTCTCTCTAAAGGAAGTTTTTTTCTTGAAACACTGATCAGAATTCGCGTTTTTCCCTCTCATTGCCAAGTCTTCTAGAACGAGACTCTCAGGAGGACAAACTGACCCTTCTATGATGAATAGTAGCTAAAAAATTAATGGAAATGTTGATCAAAGACAGAATCAGGTTTTTTAACGGAGATGCCTTAAGATTCATCCTAGTGCGAGTGCCTAGATCTTTCCCTTCTCTGTGGCAATATTTGTGTTTTTCACCATTTGCTTTGATTCCGGAATTAAAATTACATTTGCAAAAAGAACACTCACTTCAAATTTAAATTGACTGACCATACGTCAGCAGAAACTCTAGGCTTCCTTTCCATTCTTTGATCTTCCTTCAGTGGCCAATTACTGAATGGGCCTATTGTGTTGCGTGCTATGAAGAGTGGAACAGAGATAGAAAAGAGCCCTCTCCTCAGTTTTACAGTTTAGTTTGAGAGATAAGACATACGCACTTACAAGAGAAAGAATATGCTTTGTTTTGCGGTGTTCAGATGGGTAGTAGAGTCCATATATGGCATTTCCCTAGATGCCTATCCCTCATGAACCTCATAAGGGGACATGAAGTTCCATTTAATTGGGAGAACTTTCCACTTTATGCTAAACTAAATGTATTTCTGTTAAAATTTATAAGCCAGATAAGGAAAAATTCTCTAATAATTACTCACACTCAAAGTATTCCATTTTTTCATCTTCCATTTTATAAGTCATAGCTCATGTATAATGAGAGAGACCCCATAAGAAGAAGGCAGAGACTCACAGAAGTTGACTTATATGTGGTCCCTGCTAGACCTGGGCATAGACCTACTTTCCTGGCTGATTCTAGATAGAGTGACCCTTTTAGTCTGAGCGTAACTTGGCAGAGAGCTTGTTGCAAGACTGGGGATACTTTCTGGCTAGGAGATGGCAGGATATAAGTTTGAAGTTATTACTGGATACTAAGGCTCTGCTTATTTTTAAGGAAGGTTACAAGGAAAAACAAGCATTATAGTGACTACCCTCATATGGGAAACCTAGAGGTGCTGCCAGACTTTGGAGAGATGGGATGTGTGTGAGGGGAGTGGGGGGAGGATGTGGAGGGAGGGAGGGAGGGAGAGAGAGAGAGAGAGAAAGAGAGAAAGAGAAAGAAACAAGTGTCAGGAGCAAACACACAACACATGCATACTCAGAACCAGCAGTGTCTCTGCTTCTGCATTTTTCTGGCCTGTCTTTACATGATTAAATTTTGGGCATAAGAACAATAATTCATAGATTTGTTTATTTGTTATGACAAGTTTCTGGCAGATGGCAGTAAAGTATCTTAATCTCGCAAAATCCAGATCATTAGCACAGCTTTCTGACAGAGAGCAGGCAAGCACCACATGGGATACCTGGATTGGTACTCATGCAGTTGTAGGACTCAGCCTCAGTGGGTGACTTTTCTTCAACAACACGCAAGTTGCTGCAGGCATGTACATGAAAAGGTTGGTAATTGGGTCTATCCACAGTTGCAGTTTTCCATGCATTTGTGACATAAGTAGAAATAAAAAATGTTGATGATAATACTCAAAGAGTGATTGTGATAATGCCCATGCAATACAAGCTAGATAAGGAGGAAAGTGAGGATGGAGGTCAGTGTATCTGAAGCATCAGAGAAAAGGTAGCCCTGGCTGTTATACTGGTGATTCCTGAAAAAGTGAGTCCCAAGGATAGTGAGCTTTGATCAAAGAGTATGACATTTAATTGGTGACTTTGGAGATAGGGAGTTTCTGGTAAAGTCAGCTCAGTGTGGGGATGGGAAGGGTTGTTAATATACTTAGCATTTACTCAGTAGTATTAAAAAAAAAGTTGCCTTATATTTTTTCCTTTAACTGCCAATATGCTCAAACTCTAAACTAGAAAAGAAAGTGTCCCAAGGACTAAAAAATATGATTATCTCAATCTTCTGCATTTGAGCTCCAAAATATGAAAATAGAAATTAAATAGAAATCACAATCAGTGTTTTAAAATACAGTTTTATGTATATGTGCTTTCTTAGATGTTGCTTAGCTATTTCTTAGGAATTGCTAAGAGGATTTTAATCATTTTACTCCTTAACGATCTAAAAGGTATTCTGGCTGTGTTATTTTGACATAATGGTAAGGCATACTTAAAAATTAAGCTTTGTGTGTGTTTGTTTGTGAGAGAGAAAGAGAGAGAGTTAATGCTCAAGGATAGAAAAAAGTAGTATTGACACTCAATAAGTAATTTTTGAAAATAGGCTAGCACAGTGGAAAACTATATAAATATGATAAAATATTTATTATCATGAATACAGAAATAGTAAAAAAAATCAGTTAGGAAAGTATTTGAATAAAGGCCACTTTAGGGATAAAGTTGTGGCTTACATGTAAGCATTTTGGGTACTTTTAAGCTGAAGTGTGGGAAGTGAATAAATATATTATGTATTCAAGAGGGATCAGAACAGTAACTTCCAACATGTCTTATGACTGTGTCTGGGATACAGAAATATCTTGTTTCTCCCTAATATTCATGTTCACTTGAGTGGATATTTGGATGCTGTTCCAGTTACTAGGGCTGAATAAATTATTCCAAAACTTAGTAGAATAAAACAGCCATTTATCATGCTCACAGATTCTGTGGGTCAGGAATTCACACAGGGCACAGAAATGACCCTTGTGACTTCCAAGGCAAAGGACAATACGGCTTGGGACTGGCTCTTTTTCCCAGGATGCTTGCCCTTAGAACCAGCCAGCAACCAGCATCAACCAGTAGACATGCGGGCAGTTTGGGCTTCTGCACAGCATGGTAGCACCCTCAGATGAAGAACATGTTGGAAGCACATTGCCTTTTGCCTTGGAAGTCACAGCATCATTTCCATTTCTGCATGCTATTCATTAAGGCAATTAGTTATGAAGTCTCTCCCATGTGGGACTAGAAATATTACTGCCATCATTTTGCAAAATGCACTCTGCCACATATACCTATCAGTTCTGTTAAGCATTATTTAAAGATAATCTGAAGTCTAGTGACACACCCATTTGAAATAGAGATCATTTCTTGTATTTGTGATTGTAAATGCTCTGGAAAATGAAAAATCCCCAGGTACAAACAGTGTTTACCGTCTCAGAATGCCTATAAAACAATTGCCTCTCTTGGCTACCCCAAACCTTCATAATCCTCCTCAGCTTAATCCTCCATCCTCACTCTCCACTCATGGCCCTGCCCCCTACTTCAGTGAGAAATTTGTAGTCATCAGAGAGCTCACTCCTAGGTAACACTACCCTCTTTCATGACCTTCCCATCAAAACACTCAAAAAAAAAAATTGTCCCCATTTACTCACCTCCTTAAAATTCAGCCTTGCCACTCTCTGAAATGTCTATAACTTCCCAAAGTCCAAATCCTATCACATTTTTTCAGGCCTTATCTTAAGTATTTTACAATGTTGACCACTCTCTCCTGCTTCAAACTCTATGACTTTGACTCCCTGAGATTTTATACCACAGTTTTTCATTGCTGCCTGCTCACATGCCCACCACATAGTGTTGGTGTTTCCCAGGGTCCCAGCCATGGCTAAATAGTCTTGTTAACCTTCATGCTTTTCTTGAATGATTTGTTCATGATGCTGATTTAACTGCAGTTCACTAGAAAGAAAGTTTAGTTCTTTCTTTCAAACCCGTTCCAATATGCCCAACTACCTCCCGAGCATCTCTCTTTTCACGTAGAGATGGGCCAGAATTGTTAATACAGGATATCTAGAACTGATGTCATCTCCCTGTCTCCCTGCATCACCACCCAATACCACCCCCATTACAGTTCACTTCTTTATTCTCATTGAGGCTAAAAACCTAAGCAATATTTGGGTTCCTTACTTTCTTGTACCATATATGTCTAACAGATCACCAGATTTGCAGTTTTGCATTCTAAATATTTTCTAGATCTATGTCTTCTGCAAGCCTACCCTCTCCTTCAGGCCTGTGGCTACTGCCTGGACCACCAGACTTCCCTGCCTCCCTGCTTCAGGTCTGCCTCCACAGAACCTGTGTGATCAAAATGAAACCAAAATCGAACCACATCAGGTCTCTGCTCAGTAGCTGCGGAGGCCGCAGGATGGAGTTCAAGCTCCTCAACATCCTACAAAGCTCTCTGTGGTTTTGCTCTTATTCAAATCTAGGGCCTTACCTCACTCACACTACTGACAGCCTCATATTTAATGCAGCAAAAACTTCAAGCTCCTTAGCTTCCCTCAAGCAATGAACTGTTTTCCTAAACTTTTCCCTTTGCTCATATTGTCTCCTTTGCCAAGAGGCAGGTTGAAGTCAAATACCTATTAACGGTAAGCAGTTGATACTGCCTCAGCCTTGAAAAAGAATAGAAGTGTGCAGGGAAGTGGTGTAGGTTAGTTAGCACAGCATGCAGGATAGGCTGGGTTGATGTTTGTGACAATGGGTGACATTTATCAAACCACATTTTCTGCCATAGACCATCAGCTAGCTTGTAGTCTGCTTCCGTATTTTGGTTTCTGGTATACCACAATCAGTATTGTTGGTCACATGCGCAACTTACAGAAACTTTAATCTTCAAAAGAAAATTCGTAGAAATTTATCATTCCAAAAATATATATAATACTCTTCTCATAAAGTTACTTCATATAGCAGACATTTTTGGTTGATTCCCAACATCCATTCTACCTGAGATGGTTAGTCTGAAACAGTAATTCTCCTAGTGTGGTCCCCAACCAGCTGTATCCGCATTACCTAGGAACTTGATAGAAATGTACGTTCTTGAGCCTCAGATCTGCTGAATCAGAAATTCTGAGGGTGCGGCCCCGTAAGATCCTCCAGGTGATTCTGATTTATGTACAAATTTGATAAGCACTGGTCTAAGACAGTCTTGATAATTCCATTCTCTTTGCCACTAAGTGGTTTTAGAATACATAGGTAACCCAATTCTGGCTTGTGAGAGGAGAGAGGGAGTCAGTTCTGTCAATAGGGAGCCTTCTGGGAAGTGTCCTTGCTTCTAAGAAAGATATTCAGGAAAATATCACTCCTATACTTACCTGGACATTGCCATGTCTGAATGTGACTCTTGTAACTGCCTTCGTCTTCTAGGACCATGAAGGATGCCAACTGATGGCAAAGACAGCATGTTGTGACTGGTAAAATAAGAAATTAGAAAGAACTTTGGTCCCTTAGGACTTCACAGAGCCATTGAATTAGCCAGATTTGGAGGCTGTTCTACCTCTAGAGTGTGAATTAATACATTTCCTAATTATTAAGTTCTATTTAAGCAGTTCTCTGATGCTTGTTTAAAAAATAATTGATGCATGCATTATTCTTTACATATGCATGCATTTATTCACACCAAAAAACTCTTCCTTTGTTTTAATAGGGACACTAGATGGTCCCCTATTATAATTACTTACCATGTTAGCGAGGTTCTTTGAAACCAAGCAAAACCCAGATGTCCCATTCACTTCTAGAATATAGTGGTCCCACTTCACTTTAACAATCAAATAATGATGCTCCAAGTCTTTGTCCTATCTTTCCTGGAGGTTCAGGACTTTCCCAGGAGTCCCAGCCCAAGCATTCTTGTGAATCCCGTAGGAATGCTCTGTTCTTCAGTTCTGCTCTGGCTATCACTTATGTCCTCAGTCAGCTGTCAGCATCCGTCATGCCAGGTCACTTTCCTCAGGTCATTCCTCCTCATCCTGTAACCGAGGAGAATTTTAATGCAGATGTGTGACTCCTCATAGAATTCATCAGCCAAATACTTTTCTGCAACCGCTTCTCAAGGATGTTTCTCTCCTCCACACTCAGCAGGTCCCTATGTCACAGGAGACAGCTTCACTCCCCCACCGGGGAGTGCCATTAGCCCGGTCCTGCCTCCCACTTCTCAGAGAAGGTTGAAGTCTTGCTAGTCTAAGCAGAAACTGTGTGAGAAGCAACCAATCCACCCTCTAGGAAGATTAGCGTTCACTTTCTAATGCAGAACTCTTCAGTTCCTTCTTCCCCTTCATTTGCCCCACTTCCAGAATACGTCGGACTTTGCCTCTGTATAATCAAAAACCTGTTAAAGTGCTTTACACAAAAACAAAGTAGCAGTTTCTCCTCAAAGATGAATTCAGACCTCTCTTTGAAGATTGTTTCTCTGCTTTTTGTTATCAAGGTTTTCAAAAACATCGAGTTGAGTTTTTGCTGGTAGAGCATTTTACACAAGGATCAAATGCTCTCTGCCAGAGTGGTAGTCAGCATGGGGATATGGATTATAAAACGGACCTTGGGAATAAAGCAGCTATTGGAGCCACCAATAGCTGGGCCTTTCAGGAAGAACATCACAACTATACCTCAAAAAGCTAGAACTAGAGTTTCCCTCTGGGTCTGCCAACTAGCTTGTCACCAGAGAGAACTCACTGTTTCCTAGTTGAGACTCTCTGAGTCTGTGTCTCATTTAGTTCCCCAGTGCTAATTGTTTCTTCCAATATTCTCTAGTTCAAATTTCCAGGAGAGAGAATTTGATTGGGCTGGTTCATCAATGTCTTTTGTGTTTGAGCAAAGCGTTTTATACCAGATGACCTCACAGGTCACTGACCCAGATGGAGTGACTCCCTTGGGTCAGGTGACAACCCCAGGTCTAATCAGCTGTGTTGACGGGATGGAGGTGGGGATGAGGGACAGGGTCACAGGGTAAATCACAGAGCTATTCCTCCTCAGGGAATAGGCTAAGGTTGCTCCTTCTGCAGAGGTTGTGGGTGGAGCAACTTCCTTTAGAAGGAGCCTGTGGGCCTGGCCAAGGCAATTATTGCAGTGTCTCTAAGTAGTACAATGAAGTCCTTTCTATGGGGAACAGAGGGAAAGGCTGACTTTTAATTAATGATTGACATCCACATTTTGATCCCAAGTTTTCCTTTCTGGGCCTCAGTTTCTTCATCTGTAATATCAGGCAGTTCGTCTTAGTGATGTTTAAGGACCTTCCATTCAGGGCAGATCCAGATTTTACAGACCCGGGCCAATACAATATTTGTAACTTTCTTTAGGAAAAAATGTACAAAATTAGGTTTAAGGTTTTAGAAGCAGCCCTGAAACTCAAGCTTCCTTACTTAGTTTCATGTAAAGCCTCTGCTTCTGTCTTAAATTCTGTGATTCCTTTTCAGTCATTGTTCTGAACTCTGCCTACCTCTTGTGCTCACAGTGTGAGGCTTTTCCGGATGCACCACACACAGGCTGCTTTTTTTGCTTCATTCCCAAAGAGCAGTGAATTCCCTAGCAGACCCTGAATAGACTATAGGAAATTGGTAGTTCGACAAGATAAAAAACTTGGTCCACAAACATTGCACAAATTCGAAATATAGTATTGTTATGATATTAAAATTAATTAGTATGATTTTTACAGAAATCCCTTCACTTTCTAACTACACATTCATCAGGATGCATCCATGTCTTGAAGATGGTGACACTTAGCTCATGGATCTTTAGGCTCTGGACACATTGCTGCTTATATTTGTTTAATTTGCATTTATTGTTACCATTGTATTGCACTATATGTGCCTGTTCACACACATGGATCAGTAGCTCAAAAGAGATTCGTAGTAATGTACAATTTGATATAAAAAGTATTTATTAATTCAGAATAATTTTGTAAAAGTAACAGTGAACAGTAAGGGGTGAAAAAAAAGATTGTGAATGTATATTTGCTGGGCTCAGGTTTCACACAAGCAACCAAAAAGGAAACGTTTTAAAAGGCAGTATGGCACTATTGAAAAGCTGTGTTTGGCTTACCCATTAGTGCATTATCTGAGTTGAAACTTTGTCAAGGGGGGCAAGAACAATTGGTTTTCTTTCATGACATTTCCCACAAAATGTGCAGTGACATATCTATTAAACTAACGGAGGGGTTTTCCACCCCAGAATAAAGACAAAATGATGCTTTCTTTTTAGTATAAAGTTAATTGATTTTAGTGACAAAAAGCCAAGGGGGGAGGAAACAAAAGAGATGGGCTTGCGAGTTGCACGTTTTATATCAATTCCTTAAACAGCACAGCTTCTCATGTCTGGGCCGATAAGGTGGAGACCAGGCTCACTCAAGAATCACAGTGGAGCAAAGGCCTTTATTACCTTGAGGTTACTTTTCCTCAACGTCTGATGAGAACACAATTGATGATCCATTGTTTGGCATAACTTAAAACCATATTTAAATACTACAATAGACTGCAAAGGAATGTTTTTTCAGAGCGCAATGTAGCAAAAAGCTGGGTTGGAATACACTTGCCACCGTCACCCATGTAGGCACAGCTCTCCAGCGTTGCAGTGTGAAATGCCAGTCTGGTGAACTGACAGCGGCCTTCAGTTACAAATCTTCATACTGTTGTTTCCTGCTCAGTCTAAATAGAAAGACCATTCTTTTTGCTCTTCTTCTTTTTCTTTTTTTAAATGTGGTTGGCAAAAGGTAGACATAGATTTTTTTAAAGAATTTGAAACGTGGTTTCTATTATCCTTTTTCATTTTTACCATTTGTTTTTTTACACTCTTCCCGCAAGTCCAAACATTTTTTTTAAATGCCCATATTCAGAGTTCCCACATACCCTTCCCTCCACCACACAGCTTCTCCCACCATCAATATTCCACATCAGTGTGGCACATTTATTATAATCAATGAACCAGCATTGGCACATTATCAGCCAAAGTCTATAGTTTACATTAGGGTTCACTTTTTGTGTTAAGATTCTATGGGTTTCAACAAGTATATGATGTCATGTACCCACCATTATTGTATAATACAGAAGTGTCACTAGACTAAAAAAAAATCAAATTAAAGAACTAGTAAAACACAATAAATAAAACAAAAAAATAACATGATTCCCATACTAATTATGAACCAAAATATGAGCATTGAAGCAAACATATTAGTTTTATCAAAATGTAAATGGGCTGAACTCATCTATTAAAAAAAAAGATTTTCAATTGGACTTTCCAAATAAGAATCAACTATATACTGTATCTGAAATAAAATTATTTCTAAATAAAATATTGAGAATAGAATCAGAAGAAAATAATACACCATGACCAAGTGAATTCATCCCAGAAGGCAAAGATGTCTCAATATGAGGAAATTCATTAATTTAATATACTTTATTAATAAATCTGAGGAAGAAAATCATATGATTATCATCATAGATTTTGAAAACCTTTTATAATATTCAACACTCATTTCTGATAAAATTGCATATCTTAGTCTTAAAGCCAGCTTAATGGGGAAGCACTACCAATATTTCCACTAAGATTAGAAGCAAAGCAAGATTCCTCACTGTCTCCCTTCTATTCAACATTGTGCTAGAGATATTAGCCAATGCAAGTAGACAAGAGAAACCAATTAGAGATAGAAGGATTGGAAAAGAATTAAAACTGTCTCTGTTTGCATATGATATAATCATGGACCTAGAAAGCCCTAAAGAGTCAGTGGTAAAACCAAATCAAAATAACAGATTTCAGTAAAGTAGCAGGCTATAAAAGAAAGTACAAAGGTAGAGAAAACTCAATTTATAATAGCAATAAAGAAGAAAAATTACTTAAGAAAAAATTTAACTTGAGATATGTAAAATTCTTAAAAGGAGAACTATAAAACATCCCTGAAAAGTAAAAGTAGACTTGACTAAACAGTGAACATTTGTTGCTTTTGGTTAGGAATTCTCATGTAATAAAAATGTCAGTTATCCTCAAGTTAATTGATAATTTATAGCAACTTGATAGAAATACCAAGGTGATAGTAAAATTTTTATGGGAAAAATAAACGTAAGAATAGCCAGGAAAACACTAAAAAAGAAATGCTACAAGGGAGACATGTTTACTAAAGTTTCTTTTAAAACAGTGTGGTACTGGCATGTAAATGAGCAGACAGGCCAGTGGAATAAAGTAGAAAATAGGAAAAGAGAAAAATAAACTCAAGTACATATGGGACTTTAGCATTATGATAAAGATAGTATCTCAAATCGCTGGTGCAGAAATGAACTTCTTAGCAAATGATACTGGGACAACTGAATAGCCATTTGGCAAAGATAAAATTAGATCCATATCTCACACCATGCACAAGAATAAACTCTCAGTAAATTAGGCATCTAAATGTAAAAAAAAAAAAAAACTATACAAGTACTAGACGAAATTATATGTGAATTCCTCTTTAACTTGGTATACATAAAGAATTTCTAATTACGGAGAAATGGCTGAATTCAAGGTCAGACAAGGAAATAATAGAAATACCTTGTTACGCCATAAAGTAAAAAAAAAAAAAAAAAGCCTAAAAATGATAGGAATATGTTTAAATTACACAGGAACCAGTTTGAAGGGACTCTCATTGGCCGAATCTGGGCTTATGTAATCATTTAAATAAATAATGATAGTAAATTTAACACTATTGAGCAAAGTAAGTATCCATGAGTTACACTGATATAAGCAGACAACTAAATAAATTAATAAAGGAGTGGAAAGCTCACGAATGTAGAAGGAATGACGGAATTAGAGAACCACCTTTATAAACCATTACAAAAATAATCAATAGAGTCAAGAATCATCCATGAGTGCTGAAACTAATGGATGAAAGTTTGAGAAGAAATAGGATATTTACATTATCTCATGGTATATCCCACAAGCTACTTTTTATTTAGAAAGGTTAAAATAGTAATTCTCAGTAGAAGAACGTGGCAAACACAAGCTTAACCAAAAGATTAGTTAACATTGCTACTAATGGGACTAATAAATAATAACTACTTTTTCATATGTTACACAGAGAAAAAGCCAGAATCACTTTTGAGGTATGAAGCTAGAGGTTTATAACCTTAATTTAATCATGAGGGCCGCTAGGACAATTCAAAATGTGGGGCATTCTGTAAGATACCTGGCCTGTACACAGACAGACCCAGGAACTGACGCAGGTTAAACAAGACTGAAAAATCATGACAACTGAATGCAGTGCATGAGTCTAGGTTTGTTTGTTTGCATGTATGTTTGTTTTTCGCTATGAAAAATATTATTGGGAAATTGATAAAATCTTAGTAAGATTTTATAGATAGTATTTCAGTGTTAATTTCTGATTTTGATAATTATACTGTTTATGTAAGAGGATTCCTTATTTTTAGGAAATATGCATTGAAATTTTTAGGAATAAAAGACCACCATATCCATAACTTACTCTTAAACTGTTCAGAAAAATAATAACGTGTGTTCATGTGTATTTAGAAAAAGACAAATGTAGTAAATGTTGAAATTTGGGGAATCTGGGTCAAGGGTGCCCGGGAATATGAAGAATTCTTGCAGATTTTCTGAAAGTCTGAAGTTATTTTTGATGACTTCATTAATTTTTATAATATTCAAATTAAGAAATTAAGTATTCACTATATGATGGAATAGCACTAAAACAAGGTAAGAGCAGAAGTTTCTATTACTTTACATATCATATTGTATTTATATTGTAACTATTGTGATAATAGTTACAGTAATGTACCACCGTGTGTCTTGGCAAATTTAGTGAAACCTGGTCTATGTCTTTCAGATGTAGTGATCTAAGGCTGGGTGGTATGTTACATTATGCACCAAGATAGTGATTTCATTCACTCTGGTATAAATTGGAGGGTGGGGTACGGCAGATGGGCAGCTGTAATCCTATTAGATTATTGGAGTTTATTATTATTGGAGCTTGCTGGAGTCAGACAACGGTTCCTCGCATCTGCTGACTGCTCTGTGGCTCTGGAATAAACTCTGATGTTCATTTAGTCATCATAATACTGGAGCCATGTCCCTGAGGAACGCCAGGGCAGTAAAATTTTAGAGGCTAAATGTTTAACTTTTCAGAGTGTCTGTGCAAGGTTCACAGAAGCAAACTTCCTTGTTCACTAAACACTGAGCCCAGAAAAATGGAGAGATTGCACACGTAACTGTGAACTTTGCACTGCTAGATTTATAAACTTCGCAAACCAAAAATAGATTCCGTCATTGATCCAAAAACCTATATTCTAACGATAAACTTATGGTGGGTAAACCTTTTAAATGTTAAATTCCTGCTCTGTCCGTCTTCATGTGATTGAGTCAAGTTGAGTTGATTTAAGCCCGGGAGAAGAAACACATTGCCTATGTAGGATTTTCTAAGACATGTAAAGAAAAGTACTAAATTCCAGTTCTGTTAGGTTTTAGAATCCTCCAGGGGGCACCAGAACATTCCAATGTAGTTGGTCACATTTCATCAAGTCCAGAACAGCTTACCTTACTATAATTGATTTGCCTACTGAAACCTTTTTAGTTCCATTAACATTATTTTTTTTCATTTTGATTTTTTTCATATATTTGCTTTTACAGCATTTGTGAGTTAATGGAACTGTTTCTGCCTCTGAGGAGGCAGGAAGGGAAGAGATCATCTCTTGGATGAGTCCTTAGAAACTGGAGCCATGTCTCCTCAGGGTAAATGTGAAAACTTTCAGCCCACTGTGAGAGTAAGGATTTTCCAAATGTTCCTAATCTGGCTGGGGGTGGGGTGGGTAACTTGAGGAAACTGAGAATTCATTCACTTTTTTCACTTAATGCTGTATATAAACTGCCCTGTTATTATCATTATTAATAATAAACAGTGAATTTCAGACAGGCACTTCATGGTAGATTTTTATATGGATTTTATGCAGAAGTAAGGAGTTGCCAGGCTACTGCATAATATTACTCAGTTCTGGTCCAGGAGTACAAAATTCCAACAGGCCTCCTGAGCCTGTCCCTCCAATTAGTGGCTACTTCATTACGAATAAAGAACCCTCATTACTGTGGGCCTTCAAGTGAAATAGGATCCCCTACCTCTTGAAATCCGCCTTTCTAAGTACAGACAGTTCCCTACTTACAAACAATCCACTTAAGAACCACCAAGGCATTCAGAGGCTGCCTAGCCTCCTGCAGCTGCTGCCTGGGCCCCCTGCCCAGCCCCCCTGCCCAGCCCCCCGTTCCACACTCCTGGTTTGCTCAAGGGAGCTCTGCCCTCCCCCCTGCAGAGCCAGCTGCCCACCTGCCCCCCAGACTGTGGGCTCAGAGCTGGGGGTTCAGTGAGGCCTCAGAGCTACCGCTGGTTTTATAGTTGAGCTCAGCTATGGGGTAAATAGGCTTTTGTGGCCTGGCCTGGGAACCGAACCACCATTTAAAGAAAAAAAAGAAGAAGAAGAAGAAAAAACCTGTTTCCATGGGAAAATGTATTCTGCATTCCCCACAACCAACCAACAAACATTGGAATGACTGTGGGGCCTGTCTCCGTGCTCCTAGCGGGGCGAGTAGGAGGGGAAAAGGATGGTCCGTATGTTCTGGGTTCCTAGTCCAGCCCCAGCACTAAACCCACGGGGCCTCCGCAAGCCCTTTCACCTCTCTGGGTCTCCCATCATCTGTAAAACAATAGGGTTGAGCTAAGTGAGTTATAAGGCTCCTTCTAGTACAATGACTCCAGTTCATCAAAGCTCAACCCTCATTTCATCCATTCATTCATTCACTCACAGGCATTTTACTTAAGGCACCTGCTTTGTGTTGGGCTCTGAGCTAAGTGTTGGGATATAGTCAAATAATACAGATCCTAGCTCTCTTGAAGCTCAGTGTTTAGTGCGGAGACAAATGTCTAAGCAAATGCTTGTAACGTAAGTGCTGTGACTAAGATGAGCATTGCATGTAGTAAAGCTCAGGAGAGTGGCATCTAAAGCAGATGACAACTTCCCCCAAGGAGGGGCTGCCTCCCTGGTCCGCCTCCGCCTTGGGTGCTGTTTTAATTCTCTCCTGTCCCTGGCCTTCAGCGCCGGCTCACTGGGAAGCATGGTTTCAGCATCTGCTGTTCTAACAGTTTGGCGAGTCCCTTGGCCTCTCCAGGGGAGTCTTGCCCTCCTTCTTGCATCACTGAGAGATGGAATGCACGGGATGCGCCTGCCAAAACCAGAGGCCTGAGTCCCTTGAGTGCTGCCTTGAAGGCATCCTCTTCCTTGACCTGGTGAGCCCCGGCCTAAAAACTCCCTCTCCTGCCCTTGGAGCGCCTTCCCTGCCCTGGCACTCCTTGGACTGCCAGCAACTGTGGCATTCCCAGAGTTTCTTTTTTCTGTTTAAAATTTATTGATTTGTTTTCATTAGTTTCGAGTATGCAGTACATTGGTTAGACGTTTATGTAGTTTATAAAACAATCTCCTTCTCACCTCCGTTTTTCTACCTAGCCAATATAGTGATGCTGACTGCATTCCCTATGCCGTGCTCCCCACCCCATGACTATCTATCAACTACTAATTTGTACTTCTTTAATCCAGATTTTTAAAAGATTCTTCTCTCCTAAAATGATTCTGAAGGCCCAGCTACCTCCTTATATTTATAATTCCTGAATTTTCGTTTACCAAAAATTCCTGCCAGGCTCCCACCCTTACTCCACACTCACTATGAAAAATAGTAACAATAAAGGTGATTCAGAAAAAGTCGTTTGCCATTTGGGAGGTGATTAGTGGCTCAGGTTTGAATCTTGACTCTGCGACTTGGTGTCTGACACCAAGTGTGACAAGGAAGTGTGACCGTGGTAGAATAGCTTTTGCAGAAGATTACTTTGGGCTCTGTATAAGGTGTGGAAAGGAGGGAATAGCCATAGATTTCTGGAGTACAAATGATGAGCCTTAGAAACCAAAATGGGTCACCAGGTGTTATGAAATTGTGAGTATATTTTTTACTCTTGGCTGTGAATACCCATTCCTCAAAAGTATTATAAGAAGTAAATTTTTTTTTGCATCTATGAAAACAGTTTTGTCAATTATAACTGGAAATAATACCTGAAGATCTTTCCTTTCATGTAAATAATGAAACATCCGAGGATAGCTGGAAGTTAATAAAACTTTTATTTTCCAATCTCAATACCATCAAGTTTTATTAGATGTCTTTATATAAGAAACCACTTGACAACATGATGAATTCAGCCTCTGCAACCACACTCTCTCAGGTTCAATTTGGGGCTCCATACTTTATAGCTGTATAATCTTGGGCAGGTCTCCCGACTTCTCTGTGCCTCAGTGTCTTCATGTGAAAAAGAGGCATAATAATATATTAATGTCATAAGATTCTTATGAGGCATAAATCTGTAATATTTGTAAGTACTTAGAATAGAGTCTGGTCCATATTAAGCACAGCTCAGATATTCATTGTTGCCCAGTTTTAAATATTCATTGAGTAAAATTACAAATAAAATTAAAAGTCTATGTACTATATCAGGATATTGAATGGCTCATCTTTTGAGAGATGGAAAGAGCCTTACTGATATAAGAACAAAAGTCTAACTAGTTGTCATATTTCCCCGTATCGGTGGCACATTGGGACCCAGTCACATGTTGTATATGACATAGCCCATCATACTGAACACCTTATATCCAAAACTGAATTCATGATACTTTCCCCTTGAACTGTCTCTTCTCTTGACCTCCTTGTGTTTGTTGATATAGACTTGAAATATTCGCTTCTGGTAAAGAACTAATATGCAGAAATATATATTTATTAACTTCATGTTCAGCTTCTCCCTCTTCTTGTCTGACACCTTTAATCCGTTTCAGAATCTCATTTCTGGAAATTTCTCTTCCACTCCCTCCTCTCCATTCTTGTAGCAGTCTACATATTGCTGCCAAAGTAATGTTCCCAAGCACCTACACACTGTGGACATGTCTCTGCTCAGGGCCTTCAGCTTCTCCCCATGACTTAAAAAACAGAGCCCTCCCCATCATTATGGACCCTTGAATGCACAAATCCAACCCCTCTCCATTTTTATTTCCAGAACTTATATCCCAACAGCCTGTTGTCCAGAAGGATGTCATTCATGGTCTCCTCTAAATCTGTTGCCCTGACTTGGCTATTAATGATGTACCCCTTTACTTGCAAAGTGCCCCTGTTTCGACAATAAATTATAAGTCCGTTATCCCATTAGCCAAACTATGTATCCCATGATTCCCTCCCTCTTCTCCATATTCTTTTCATTTGGACTGTGCTTCCCTTGATCTGTGCTTATCCCAAAGCTTCCTCTTTTTTAGAAACCAACTCGTATGTTGTGTCCTCTACTCTTTCAACCTCCCAGGCCTCCCAGGGCACTTCATACACCACTCTTTTGCCACCTAACACTTTCTACTTTGCATCATGATTGTTTGTATGCTAGTGTAGCTCCTCTTCCAGACTGAGATGCTTGAAGAAAGAAGCCATGTCTGATTAACACAGTGTTTTCTGCAGCATTGAACACAGGGTCTTCTATGCCTAGAAATCACAGATGTTAGTTATTGAGTGCTTACTGTGCACCAAGCTTTGTGTGTATGATGTGTACACACTATAGATCTCATCTGTGTATATTTCCTCATTTAATCTGAACAATAGTTCTGAAAGGTATCGTGTCTCTGTTTACTAATTTGGAAATTGAGGCTTGGATTGAATGACTTGTTCCTGGTCACAGAGAGAGTAAGTCTAAGCGCAGATATTTGAACTAAATTTTCTGACTTCAAAAAGCATGCCCCTAATCTTTTCTTTCCAGGAGGCTGGTTTTCATACTTTAGCATGCAACACAATCACCTGGACAGCTTGTTAAAACATATTTCTGATCCCCATCCTCGACTTTCTGATTCAGTACGTCCAGGGGAAGAGCCCAAGAATTACATTTCTAACAAGCTCTCAGGTGATGCTGCTGTTACTGGTCCAGGAAGCACATTTTGATAACCACTCCTTAAGCATAGTCATTCATCAATGAATAAATGGATAGATGATTTAAAGATCATTTGATTTAAAGTTCCATAAGTCTGCTCTGCACTTTACACATTAGGCAAATTCATATATGCAGTTATAATTTTTAAAAGATCAGGGTTAAAATTAAGTTTTTTTTAAAATACCAGTTTTAATTGTGTCATAGTATTGCTTACGTTTCAATTTGAGCTCTCTTTCTTTTTTTTAACCAAAGGAGAGAACTCTCTTAATTGATCTTTTTTCCTTTTCATTTTCTTTCATATTTTAAAAATGTTTAGCTCAAAATACTGTTAAACATGGTTAACAGATCTCTTCCCTCTTCTCTCCTGAGTATATATTTAACATATAACAGGTATTTAATCTACAGAAGGTTGTTAGGTTTCATTCTAAGTATGAATTATTTCTCCAAATCTAAATATATTCTAAAGGACTTATTTGTAATTAGCCGGGGAGGAGCGAAAGCTATCTTGTGACTTTCATATTGTGATATATTCCCCAAGGAGCATGGTTAAAGCAAATTTCCTTTTTTCTGCTCTATTTCACCTTTTAACAAAACAAGCTATTATATGAATTCAGCTATTATTTCAAAATAAAGAGTAGAACACTTTGCTGTTGAACACGATATCCTTATTGATAAAAAGTACATCCGGAGCAGAAGGTAGTGTGCTGACCCTTAAGCTAATCGTCTTGGAGGCTGGAAATGACACCATTGATGTATTCTATAACTTAAGGCCCCACATTATTCCACAGAAATAGGATGAGATGTGTATTATCCATAGGAAAAGCCAGCAGAATATTCCTGAGCACTGTCCCATGTCACTAGACACTGCATTTACCAATTTAGAATGCACAATAATTATGACCTTGCTGTGGAAGTTAAAAGCCAATTGATTCTGCATGTAGAAGATGCTAGCAAGTTAACTAGCTCTTTTTATTTTATAAGTAACATATAGACATCTTAATAGAAACTTAGAAGTAACTTTCCATGTTAGTGATAATATACCATATATAGAAAAATAAATTTATGGAAATCTTATCCTATTTTGTTCCATTCCTATGGTATTTTTCAAATACTACTTTGTTTTCTATTTTTTGTGTTTGTGACTCATCTTCCCAGCAATGTGAAATTCCTTTGAGAGTGGGGGTCATGCCTTATTTATCATTTTTTAAATGTTTCTATCTCATTTATCCTCATAACCACCCTTACAGACAGGCATAATTAACCTGCATTGTGCTAAACACAGAGCCTTGCACATGACTCCTAATAATAGCATCAGCATTATGGGTTTAAAGAAAACTTCTGATATGCAATCTTCTCTCTTATTGATCTCATGCTTGTTTTGTAGGGCTAATGGCAGAAATTCAGAAATGTTAGAAAATTTGCCCAGTGTTACAAAGTTAGGAAGGTTTTGATCCATGCATGGAACTCAGGCTTCGTAACCCCAGATCAGATGCCCTTTCTATTCTACCACGCAGCCAGGGGTCTTAATAACTATTTGTTGACTGAATACATGAAATTGTACCAAAACTGTCCTTTAATGCAAACCCCACTCCCCAACACACACACATCAGTATGCACCTACCTTAATGGATTGTATTCTGATGTGATAGTGCTGTTCACACTGTAAGATACAACCTCAGACGTACATGGGGGTTAGAAGAACAAAGGTTTGGGGAAGAGGGTGTTCAGGATGATATTTAATAGTCAAGTTATTACCTCTACTTTCTAGAGTAAAGACTTTTAGGAGCTCAGTGGAATTTAGATGTTAGTCTCTGCTTGGTTGCTAAGCTGATCTCCTCCCTCCTATCCCCAGAGAGACCAAGAGCTGAAAAAGCAAACTCAGTCTTCTAAATCAGTCTGTTTAGTTGTGGCTTCCTTCTCTTATCTCTTTTTCCCCTTTGTTTTTCTCAAGTCCTTTGGACAGTTGTGGTTAGAGGATCTAGCCTGATCTGTGTTGTGCGATAGAAAATCAGAGAAATATTCTTGCAAGTCCCAGTGCTGTGACTGAGGAGCTGTGCCCAAAGACACTGGTGATGGAGACAGCAAGTTCAGAGAAATGCTATTCAAAGAGATAGTCTCCCTGTGTGAAGATTCTTATTTATTTTGCCAACCTTGGGTTTCCTTTCAAAAATAACCACATAACACAAAAGTGAGCAAAATAAAAAGCTATCGCATACCATGCAAAAACAAAATTTTAAAAAGATGAAGCATTTTCAAAAGTAGCATAAATCCTGAATGTTAGATCTGCTGGCTATTTTGGAAGAATGGTCTCCTTCCAACATCTTCCTAATCCGTGTTTATTACTTTATGTTTTATCAACAGTAAAAGTGAGGGAGAAATATAGCATCCATAAGAGAACTACCAGGATTCCAGGGATAATGGGCCTCCTTTTACCTGATTCCACTTTGTAACAGCCCAGTGGTTGGTCTCTACTAACTCCAGTTAAAAAAAAAAAAAAAAAGTCCCATTCTTCTACTCTGCCCAAATGTTATATTAAATCCTTTAAGTATTTATCAAGCAATTAATATAAGCCAGGCAGTGTGCAAGACTCTGGAAATAAGATTATGAATTAGGCCATCACTGCCCCTGCCTTCATAGAATTCTTAATGTAGTAGGGGAGACAGACATTAACCATGCAATCAAAATGCAGTCTAGTGGTAGGATACAGGAACTAAAGGATCTTCTTAGGGCACATAGGAGGAATGCCCAGTTCTGTCCAGTAGGTCAGGATAGGCTTCTCAGAGATATTACTATTTAAGCTGAAGACTGTGAGTGCATAATTAGCAGCCAGGTGAGCAGGGGAAGGAGAGGACGAGTTTTCCCAGCACAGTTGTGGGATGTGTGAAAGCCCGGAAGAGTCAAGGAGCGAATGGCAAAGAAATGAAAGGAATTTGACTGCAGCATTGAATGTTTCTACCATCAGCTGTGTAACTAGCTAATGGTAACTTTAATTAGATAATAGGGAAGTAGGTTTAAAGAACATTGCTACAGTAATAATATATGCTCAGGTATGTTCAACTCTCAGAAAGCAAGAAGACTTTAACATTTTAACATTGAGATAATATTCTACACAGCTTTCACTATATTTGTATTATATATTTATTTTTCACTTGGGTTGTGTTATTTTTACCTCTGAAGCAAGGTGATGGGAATACTAGTAATTCCTTACATTCTTAATTAAACATTGGCTTATTTTCTTAGCCATGTTTAAAACAAAATGACCAGTACCCAAGAATATGTCTAACCAAAGAAATGCAAGACTCCTATACTACAAATTCTAAAACTACAAAAGCATTGTTTAGAAAAATTAAAGCAGACTTAAGTAAAGGGAAGGAAATACCATATTTGTAGATCAGACAATTCCATTTTGTTGAGATGTCAGTACTCTCCAGATTGTTCTATCGATAAAATGCAACACAAATCCCAATCTTAACAGGAAATTCACAGGATAACAATAAATTTATGTAGAAATACAAAGGACTTAGAATAGCCAAAGTGGTCTTTAAAAAGACGAATAAAGCAGAAGTACATACATTTCTAGATATTAAGATTTATTATAAAGCTGCAGCAATTAAGACAGTGCATTGTTGACCAATAAATAATCAACCAATGGGACAGACTAAATAGTTCATGAAAACACACACACACACACACATGCACACACACACATGCACGCGCACACACACACACACACGTATGTAAGTTCACCTGGTTTATACCCTAAGCATTACTGCAATTTATTGGAGGAAATAATGATTTTCTTAATCAATGATGCTAGGTCAGTTGCATATTCCTATGGAAAACAACCTGACCCCTACTTCATATCATACATAAAAATTAATGAGAGATAGACCATAGACTTAAAGTCCAAAGGTAAACAATAAATCTTTCAGAACAAAATAGGCAAATATATGAATGATCTTGGGACAGGCAAAGAGTTCTTAAATAAGCCATGAAAAGCACTAACCATAATATAAGATAATAAAATATACCTTATCAAAATTAAGAAAGTCTGTTCATTAAAAGACATGATTGAGAAAAAGTTAAACTGTAGAGTGGAAAAAGATAAAAAGATATTTGCAATACACATATCTAACAAGAAACTTTTATCCAGAACACCTAAAGAAGTTCCACAGATCAAAAAGAAAAATATTGGCCGCCTAATTAAAATGGGCAAAACATCTGAATAGTCACTGACAAAAGAAGCTATCAAAATTACCAGTACAAATATTCAAAGGCACTTAACCTTTTTAATCACCAGGAAATTGGAAATTAACACCCACCAAATGGTTAAAATTAAACAGACTGACAATCACAAATGTTAGTGAAGATATGAGCAACTGGAGTTATCGTACATTGCTGGTGGGAGCGTAAACTGATGGAACTTCTTTGGAAAACTCTTTGGCATTACCTACTAAAAATAATATACTTCTGGACCTATACCTGAGGGAAATGATTGCTTATATAAGCCACATGTACAAGAATGTTCATAGCAGTGTGATTCCTAATAGCCCCAAAGTGAAAACAAACCAAATATCCATATATACAGAAGTAGGGATAAATTAATTGTATTGTTTATTCAACAGGATACTTTACAGCAAAGAAAGTAACTGTTACTACATAGCAAAATATGGTTGAATCTCATGCGCATGATATAGAAAGAAACCAGACATCTCAGAGTCTGTAGTATATGATTTCATTTATATGAAGGTCAAAATCAGGCAAGTGTAATCCATGGTAGTAGATGTCAGAATACTCAGAATATTGGTTCTGCTTTTGAGGACATATTGACTCGAGTGGAACACAAAGGAGTCTATTGGAGTACTAAAAATGTTCTATATGTTTATCTGGGTGGTTATGTAGTTATGTACATATTTTAACATTTATGGAGCTAACTTTAATTTACTTTAATATAAGCTATACCTCAATTAAATAGTGAAAAAAAAAAAGTAGTTTGAAGAGAGAAAGGGAAGGATACAGGCATAGAGCACAGACTAAAATGACTTTTAGTGACACTCTTATTTTGAAGCGCTTTAGAAAGGAAAGCACCACTATGACAGGCATCTTTTGTTTACATATCCCAACTTTCTAATTTCTTCACCATTTCAAGCATATATCTTCCAGCCCTAAATATCAAGAGATCTCTTCTATGGAAAAATATAAAAAGTGACTTTCTCCCTTTTCAAGGAAAATATAATTTTCACTTAGAAGCTAGTTTGGGGAACTTGGGCTGAGAGCATTAGAAATTCACCAAAAAGTCATCTAGGATTTCTCAGCTATAACGATAAAACATCAAAGAATTTTCCAGCAGTTTTATTGTTTTCAGATTTATTCCACCACAAACCCCATTCCCCCCATAATTTCTGTACAACATTTCTTTAAAAATTAAGTAGCATTAAAATGAAGTTTTGAACACTTTAGTAATCACCTGATTATTAATGTGACATTCTTGTTGCTGATCAAAGTAGTAATGGAAAGAAATTTCTGGATAGCTGACAATCACCTATGGCATCATTAGACTTTAACCTACTTCCAACATTGTACCTAGTATCTTGTCATTAAGCTAGCCTCTTCTTACAGCCATCCTGTATTAGGTAGAATAGTCTAGGCTAGGCTATGGTACAAAAAGACACTCAAAATTCCATAATTCCATGGCCTAAACCAATAGTTTTGTTTGTTTTTGCTCAACAAAGAGTCCTGGGTGGTATCCAAGTTGTTCCAATGGCTCTAAAAGAAGTCATTTAGAAATCTAGGGTGACAACACCTTTTTTAATCCTTAAATCAGCCTCCTAGTGTTCCCAGATGTGGATGCCCCAGTCGTCCCAAAAGGAAACAGAGCATGCAGGAGCGTGTGTAGAAAGTCTTTATGGGCCAAGCCCAGACATGGTATATATTACACGTGCTCACATTCCACTGGAGAGAACTTTGTTCATGGATATACCTGGGAAAATATAGAAAGGCCAATGGGATTTGATGGATAGCCAGCAGCCTCAACCACAAGAGCATTCTTATCATACTGAAAATCTAAAACATTCTCAGGCCTACAATGACAAAAGGAATTAACACTGACAAAACTTTAATGAATGGGATATGAACGAAAAACACAAATTCCAAAATAATTGAACTATAACAAATTGGAACGAGGTGCTTTACAGCAGGAGGAACAAAGAGATACTACAGAAAAATATGGAATTCAACACAGAAAATATCTCAATGCTTCAGACTGATAAGAAATCGAAGGAGCTGGACCAGCTTCCTTCTTGGCATACAATTTCTGTGGCAGTGTCTTCTAAAAACACACACACACAAAACAAAAAAATAAAAAACCACACCAAGTGACAGAATGTCAGTCATCAGACTATAAAAGTAGAGGCTACAGACCTGAAGCATGTGATAGTGTATATTACTGTGTAACAGGTTAAAAATTATTTATTTGACTAGCACTTTTTATCAGTACTGAGGTAACAAAAGCAAGATATAGTTCCTGTCACAAGCTCCCTGGAGAATATAGAACAAGATAATCAGTTAAAATGACAGTGATCATGCAGTGCGATAAGTGTCATATGAAATAATAGAGGTGTATAATAAGGTACTGTAGAGGCCCCAATGAGGCGCAGATGAAGTCAGGCTTTAGGATTGGAGTGTGCTCTTAGAAGAAGTGGCACAAGCTGAATTTGGAAAAGCCAATGAAGAAGAAAAATTATGACATCAATGAGAAAGAACAATGTGAAAAGGAGAGGACGAAACTCCTAATAAGTGGGGAGATTACACTGGGCGGAAAGAATGAGTGGAAGATTTGCTGGCGAAAAAAAGGAGAGAGAGGAGGAGGACAAAGACAAAAGTAGAGAAGTGGGCCAGGGCCAGACCATGAAGGGTGTGCGTGCAGAGTCGAGTCTGGATTTATGCTCAGTGTTCTGAGGAACCAGTGAAGGTGGTGTTCATGCATCAGTGTTAGAGGGTACTCCTCAAGGGTAGCAACATGGATCCATAAAGGAAAAGGCCTGATCTTTCTCCCCATTCACTCTACTCAGAACCCACTAGAGAGTGAATAACCACAAGCACCAAACAAGATAATTCTCAGCAAACCCATTCACCTGTTAATTTATTGAATTGATTTGTATGTGTGATCACTAACGGAATGACCATTAATGTGCATAATAAAAATATGCTCTAATATAAAGTACAAGCAGGTTTAGCTTGGGCAGCCAAGAGACACAAGCAAATTCTCCAGCCTTTCACATGGCGTATAGACATGAATAAATGATTAAAAACAGAATAATAATTTAAAAAAAGGAATAATGATAGAATTTTTAAAATGTGATAAAATACAAGAAATACCCATGTCATAAAATGGCAGTATCATAGCCTTTTACTGTCTTCTGAAATGTGTGTTTCTCAGATTAGAGAGAAATTGATAAAGCTTGCGCCCTGAGCTCAGTCTTGTGACCCGAGTTAATATTTCCACTAATGACCTAAAAGAGGAAGTGAACCCAGTCAGTTAAATTTTCTGATGACAGAATTGCTTTATGTTAAAAACAGAAAACAGAAAAAATAATTTATCAGCTGAGCAAACATTAAGAGTGTCGGGGCAGTGTGATAGCTAGCTAAAGGAATCTTAAGTATATCTGCATGTTATGAACTACATGGTTGTGAATAATTTTAACTAGTTATTTCAACTTGGCCAAGAGCTCGAGGATAGAAGACCTTTTCTTCTTTGATTCTACTTGAATGGATGTATTATTGCATAGTGAGTACTGGTTTGTATTTTAGAACAAGCAGCCAGAATCACAAATTTAACATATTAGTGTATTTTTTATGTAATGTGAGTTGACTAGGTGACTAGGAAAACGAGTAGTAGACAAGGTGCTACTACAATCCCCATTTTGGGACATATGCAGTTAATCTTGCTAGTTTGAGATTTGCTACAATTGGGAAAGCAAATTGATTCAGTGAAAATAAGTGTGGACTTTCACATCCTGCCCCTCCCTTGCCAGTCAAATTAGTTTTGGCAAGGTACCTAATGGTTCTGAAACCCAGTTTCCTCTTCTGTGAAGTAGAAACAAAAGTATGGTGCAGGGGTGTTGTGAGTAGCGACTGAGAGCATGTGCACGTCTGTATAACACCTGATCGGTAAATGGTGGCATAGTGGTGAGGAAGAGGGACAGTGTCTAGGAAAGTCGGATAGTAACTCAGCTAACAGAGTGTGCTGTGTACTCTTGAAGAGCAGTATAACCTGGTGGGAAAGCAAGACCTGATTGTTCACCCATCTGGTATTCTCTTTATTCACTGAATGTGTTTGCATACCTGTTACCTGGAGGCATATAGCCTTAGCCTTATAAAATTGAATAGTTAGCTTCCTCACTCAAGACCTTACAATCCAGAGTGTACCTGGGCATACATGGGGGCAGGTAGCACTTACCATAGTTTTGTGTCCGAAGGGTGTTTGCAGAGTGCATTGACTGCAGAGGGATGAAGTTGCTCACTCAGCTGAGGAGCATTACAAAAAAAAAATGTACTTAGAAGAGAAAACCTTTAAGTGGAAACCTAAAAGGTGTGTAAGAGTCACCAGGTGTACAACAAGAGGAGAGCTTTCCAGGCAGAGGAAATGTCCAAAAGCATGGAGGTGGGTTTGACATGATGTCGCTGGAGAATGGCAGCTCAGTATGCCCAGAGCTTATGTGCCTGGGAAGTGATGTGGGTGAGGGGTGGACGGGCTAGAGGAAGGCGGGCAGGCGAATAGGCAGGGTTTGGGTGCGGAGTTTGTGTTACAAGAGGAGATAATATCCAAGCCTCCTAGCCTTTCTACTTATTGGCTGTTTGGTTTTAGGCAAATCATTTTGTACCTAAGTTTTTTCTTCTCTAAAATTGTAGCAGCTGTTAAACAGTGCCCTCCTTAAATGTTCATTCCTCTTTCTTCTCCTGGCCCAACTTGGAACACATGATTAGGTGAACTAAACAAAAAAGAGTTAAAAACCTCTTCCTAGAAACAAGAGAGAGTGTACTAAATCATTCTTCTCCTGAATCACCATTGAGAGAATTATTTGATTAAGGTATCTATCCAGTGCAATATTTATACATTACACAAGTTGGTGTATTCCACTCTTCGAGGTGACTTTTGCCCTTGTGATCAGAATACGTTATAAACCTGAACTTTCGAAGGGCAGAGCAGGGAAGAAATTTGGACTTCTTTTCATTAGCATCTGAATGAAGGTTGCCTGCCAGGTTCCTATAAATGAGTTGAGATTATGTCAGGGACATGCCGTGCCTTATCCTGAATACACAGGTAGATCCAACACCCTAGTCTTGATAAAAGTTTTAATGAATAAGGGGGATACTAGCTGAAAGATTCAATTTTATCTACAAATTCAGTAATATAGCCGAAACCCCTTAAAATTATCACTGCTTATTTATTTTGCTGAACTGTTAAAAGTTCAAAATGCATTTTAGGAGGAAATGAAATATAATGACAACCACATCTTCCTTGTTTTGGGCAAATACTAATTATTAATCATTATAGCTACAGTACTAAATAGGTCCAGATTTCTTCCCTATTTTTTCTCTCTCTTTGCTTTATTTCTTTTTGACTTCAAATTCCCTCTACATCAAATCAACCTATCCCTCCCTCTCCTTCAGTTAGATTGAAAGTCAGCCTGGCCAATATATTCCTTTCCCCTCCCCAGTTTGCCCACCACACCCTTCCCCATTCTTTTAGCCTCTCACCCCTGCTCCACCTGTTTCATTGGTTCAAGGACCCAAGACTTGATTCCCTCTCCATTCTGTCTTCCAGATTGTGGAAGTGCTTTCTCCAATGCCACATCTACTTCCGTCTATCAGTGGACATGCATTCGCTCTCATGGCCTTTGTCCTAAAATCGCTCTCACTCTTATTCTTCAGTATCACTGTTCCACTATTTTTTTTTAAAATTAAATTTATTGGGGGTGACATTGGCTAATAAAATCATACAGGTTTCAATTGTACAATTCAATAATACATCATCTGTATATTGCATGTGCATTCACCACTCAAAGTTAAATTTCCTTCTGTCCCCATATATTTGCCCCCTTTGATCTACCTCCCCCTCCCCCTTTTTCTCTTCTAACCACGAAAGTATTGTCTGGATCTATGAGTTTTGTTTGTCTTCTCCATTTGTTGCTTTCAGTTTTATATCTACATATGAGTGGAATCATATGGTTCTCTACTTTTTCTGTCTGACTTATTTTGCTTCGCATGATTATGTCTAGGTCCATACATATTGTCTTAAATGGCACTATTTCATCTTTTCTTATGGCTGAATAATATTCCACTGTATATGCACCACATCCTTATCGAAGGACACTTCCGTTGTTTACATGCCTTGGCCACCGTGACTGATGCTGCAGTGAACATCGGGGTGCATATATCTTTACAGATAAATGTTTTCAAATTTGAGGGGAGATATTCAGAAGAGGGATTGCTGGGTCACAAGGTAATTCTGTTCTTAATCTTCCTTTTAGGAACCGCCATGTTGTTTTCCATGGCGGCTGTACCAATTTGCATTCCCATCAGCGGTGTATGAGGGTTCTTTTTTCCCCTCAACCTCTTCGACATTTGTTACTTGTCTTGTTGATAACAGCCATTCTTACAGGTATGCGGGTCCCTCCTAGTATTTAGATGTAACTGTCATGCTAGAATGATGCTGCTAAGAGTGGTAGTGTTTGTCTCCTGCACTATAGAGTGTAAGTTGTTTCTCATTTTCTTGCCATTTTAGGGGAAAATCTCAAACCAGTGTACAAGGGGGGTGGGTATGGATGTGAAAACTTTTCATGCACACTTAAATATCATTCAATTCCAATGGATGAGATTCACTTAAAAAAAAAAACTCGAAGAAAAAAATGGACATATAAATGAATTTTCTATAGAAACATATTATTAAAACTATTCATATTGTCGCATGTTATTTGCATAATATAGAACTTTTTAAATCATTCGGTTAGATTAAGAGTGCCATTTTATCTACTTGTTCATAAATTTACATTTTAATAAGGCATGTAAAACAGATGGGAAAAGAAGCATAGAACTAAAAAGAATGACCACTGTTCCTGGAACAAGCCAAGAACGAATGCAGCCTCAGAGCCTTTGCACGTAATTCTTTCTGCTCGGAGTGCTCTTGCCCCTCATCTGCATGGTTTGTTTCCTCACTTGCTCCAGGTTTCTTTCCAAGATCACCATCTCAGGAAGCTTTTACCAGGCTATTCCATTTAAAACAGAATCTTCTACCACCGCTCCCCAACCCTACACCTATATCTTTCCTACGCTGCTTTATTTTCAACATCTAACAAACCACATATTAACTTCTGTTGTTTATTACCCAGTTTCACCCACTAGAGAATATAACCATCATGAAAGCAGAGACTTGGCTTTATTCTCTGCTCTCCTCAGTACCTAGAACTGTAGGTGCTCAATAATCTTCCTTGGGAAGAAAGATGCCAGGGTAGCTAAAACTTGGAATGACTTAAGTTTTATGAAACATTCTAACAACAAAACTGTTGTGAGTATGCAGTCAGATGGGAACAGATGGTCTAATGTATTATGTATTCCTTCTTCATTAATAAATTTTAATGGTTCAATCATGAGTTACTTTCTCTCATCAACTACCAGGTTATCCTGAAATACAGTACAGTTTGATAGCAAGGACAGGATAAATGTTTGATTCTTTGTCAGAATAGTGAGTTGGTTCACTGGCATTCTCTGCAGGTACCTAGGGAGATTTTTTTGGTTTTCAGTAAATTTGTTCATTGCTTGTTTTTAAGTATCTATATTCATAGATTTGAATATATTAGATTGGCTTTTATTGTTACTAATATTACTTTATTGATGCTCAAATGTCTCATCTTTGATAGTGAGAACAGCTTCAGGTTGACTCCTGAGTCCTTTGGACATGACCCTGGTAGTGGTCTTTTTGCTTTCTTGTACAACAAAATATTTCAGAATCATCTTATATATTTCCTGCCCTAGCCCTGGAATCTGCCATTTTTGACAAGAAACCCTGGTTCCTTTGAGAGAGACATGGTAGTTAGAGGGCATGATCTGGTTGCTGGGTGCTCATTGCTTCTGAATTAGCCATTATTTTAGGCCTTTACTGTGGATAGAGCTAGAAAATATATTTTGGGATGATTTAATCTTAAGGTATTATAAAGCAAAGGAACAGAACTACTAATGTCTTATTGTACTTTCATCTCTACTAAGGTATTAAAACTTGAAAGGATAAAAAAAGAAACTCTAAAGGCACACTCGAACCTCAATCTATGAAAGGGGCTAATGCATGTTAGTTGTATTTAAATACACTTAGTCACGGAACTTAGACGAATTATGTCCCAGAAAGAACTCACATATCCAAGCACAGAAATACTGCCAGCAAACTTTGAGAAATCAGAGATGCCAGAAATAACATAAGCAAATACTGTCCTCTTTTCAAAGAGCATTTTTAAAACTTAAAAATTTGATGGAGACTGCTGAGCCCCCGTCCGTCCACCGCCACCCACTCCAGACACAAAACACCCAGTCATGAGTAAATAGGAGCTGGTGCAGAAGGCTAAACTGGCTGAACGGCTGAACGACACGATGACATGGCAGGCTGCACGAAGTCTGTACTGAGCAGGGAGCTGGGTTACCCTATGAGGAGAGGAATCTTCTCTCAGTTACTTATAAAAATGTTGTAGGAGCATGTACGCAGCTCATCTTGGAGGGTCGTCTCAAATATTGAGCCAAAGATGAAGGTGCTGCGAAAAACAGCAGATGGCTCAAGAATACGGGGGAAAGTTGAAACCAAGGTAAGAGATATTGACAGTGATGTACCATCTCTCTTGGGAAATGTTCTTGATTCGTAACACTTGACAAGCAGAGAGCAAAGTCTTCTGTTTGGAAATGAAAGGAGACTACTACTGTTACTTGGCTGGGGTTGCTGTTGGTGATGACAAGAAAGGGATTGTGGCTCAGTCACAACACTCAGACCAAGAAGCTTTTGAAATCAGCAAAAAGGAAATGCATCGAACACGTCCTGTCAGATTGGGTCTGGCCCTTACCTACTCTGTGTTCTACGATGAGAGTCTGAACTTCCTGGAGAAAGCCTGCTCTCTTGCAAAGACAGCTTTTGATGAAGCCATTGCTGAACTTGATGCATTAAGTGAAGAGTCATACAAAGACAGCACATGATAATGCAATTACTGAGAGATTGCACGATATTGTGGACATTACATACCCAAGGAGATAAAGCAAGCAGGAATAGAAGGAAAAATCAACCAGCCTTCCAACTTTTGTCTGCTGCATTCTAAAATTTACACAGTAGACCATTTGTCATCCATGCTGTCCCACAAATAGTTTTTTGTTTACGATTTATGACATGTTTATGTTACTTCTATTTGAATTTCTATATTTCTAATGTGGTATTTATGTTTAATATCAGGGAAGTGGAGCCAATTAACATTTAGAGAGTAATCTGTTTCATCTTGAGGTGGCCAATATGGGGATGTGGAATTTTTATATAAGTTGTAAATGTTTGGCATAGTACTCTGGTACATTGTGGCTTCACAAGGGCTAGTGCTAAAACCGCTTCCATGTCTAAGTGGAGAGAACTGCCTACATATTGGTTTGTCCTGGGGGGAATAAAAGGGATAATTGGTTCCAGTCACAGGTGTAGTTATTGTGGGTAATTTAACATTTGGAGCACTTACGAGGCTGAAGCAGCAATGGATATTCCATGGATAGCACATGCTGAACATGTGTTTGTCTGTGGAATACTTGATCTCAGCGTGCACCCTTCGACTGCAGCTGCAGAAGAGTTCCTTTAGTTGTGGCCCAGTTTACTCTGGATAAGGGCAGACATGGTTCACATTCCATTATATGTAAAGTTACTGCTGTTTGCTTTCATTATTTTTGCTACACTCATTTTATTTGTATTTAAATGTTTTGGGCAACCTAAGAACAAAGGCAGAAGTAAAGATACAGTAAAATGAATTGCTTGATATCATTACATCATGTATATCAAGCACAGCAGTAAAACCAAAAAGCCATATTTTACCTGTTTTTTTTTTTTTGCTTTTGTGATTTTTTTGATACTTCCATAACATGCATGTGCTGTAAAAATAGTGAAGAGGGAAATAACTTGAGATGATGGCAAGCTTTGTGTAATGTCTTATGAAATTTTTATGAGCGATCTAAGCATAATTGTTAAGAACACATATATGAATTCATGTAAGTAGAATAAATGTTTTGTAAATGGACTTTTTCAGCTACTTTCTCTCCAGCTTTTCATGTAAGTTGGTCTTGGTTCTGAAACTTCTAAAGGAAGTTGTACATTTTTGAAAATTTATTCTTTATTCCCTCTTGGCAGCTAATGGGATTTTGCCAAGTCTAAATACAAAGTTTATCATTACAAAATACTGTAAATATAACTACAACTGTTCCCAACCACATCCATACTCCCCCTTATCCCCCCCCCAAAAGATGTTTTGTTTTGTTTTTCTTTTGGGGGGGCTGAATTGATAAGAAAAAAGTAATTTGTTCCATTTAAAATTTAGTATATGGCATTTTCTAACTTTGAAAGCCATAATGTTCTTGGCCCATCATGACATTGGGTAGCATTAACTGTAAGTTGCTTGCTTCCAAATCACTTTTGTTTTTTTAAAGAATTTCCCAATACTCTTACAGCCTGCCTTCAACTTTGATTCTTTATTCTGTTTGTCAAGTGCACAGGATTACCTTTTTTGCCTTCGGTCCTGTCACCAACCATTCCTACTTGGTGGCCATGTACATGGAAGAAAGGCTGCATGATCTTTCAGTTCCATTCAGTGTCTAAGGATACCCTGCTTCCTTTGCTTAGATCCCACAAACTATTTCCCTCATCCTATTCACAGCAGCAAATCTCCTTAGTTGGTGAGCTTGTGTTATTTCCCTTTAAACCCTACCTATCCTGACTGATCAGTCTCATTGTCTACCTTTAAAATCCTTCTTTTCCTCTCTTCTTTAAATAATGATGGGGCTAAATTATACCCAAAGCTTACCCTACAGACTGTTTCCTCAGTACCTTGCAGAAAGCACCAAACAAAAATACCATTTTCAAAGAGGCATGTTTTTTTTTTCTCTTGAGGAGCTTACATTCTAAAAGGAAAAAAAAAACAGTGAAAAAAAATACAATGTTTTCTTATATATTCTGTTGTGCCTAGTACACTGTAAATGCTCAATAAATATTGATGATGGGAGGCAGGGAATCTTGATGATAAGGATGAGACACCAAAATTCTGTTTTGTTGCTCGTTTATTATGACTTCAGATTAATTGGGAAAAACAGCCCTTAGAGACAATTATCCCAAATATTACATTCAAGTAAAAGTGCAAAGTGGAAAAAAAATTAATATAGTAAACTACACTTTGATTCATAATCAAATCTAGCACTGGTTACTATATAGGTGGTTTGTAAGGAACTTAGAAAAATTAGAATTATTTTGAAGTAGAATAGATTCACTTTAACACCAGACTAACCCCATTTCCTCATACTGATAATATTTTGTAAGTCTCATATCGTTCTCTGTTGAAAAATATAGAGAAGTGAGTTAGAGGTTGGATTTTTTAAAAAGAGAAAGACTGAGTTGGATCTAGTCTCAGGGTTCACTTTAAATATGAAGACTCAGATAGATTAAGAATAAAAGGATAAATTAATATGTAGCCTGAAAACCCTAATCAAAAGGAGTCTGAAGCAGCTATGTTAATACTAGACAAAACAGACTTTAGAACATGGATTATTTCCAGATATAAATAGAATTTGACTAAATGTAGTTATCTGAGGAATAGAGGTTATTAAAATCATTCAGTGTAATTTGCTATGTCAGTAGACCAAAAACAAACCATATAATCATCTCAGTGGATCCAGAAAAAGCACTTGATAAAATCCAATATCTATTCCTGATAAAAATTCTCAGCAAACTAGGAGAGAATATCTTCAATCTGATAATAGGCATATATATATAAAAAGGACAGCTAACGTCATACTTAACCGAGAAAAACTAAACTTTCTCCTGTACAATCAGGAACAAAGCAAGTATGTTTTCTCACACCAACTTTTTGTCAACGCTATCCTTGCCAGTATAATAAGGCAAGAAAAGTAAATTAAACATACAACTTAGAAAGAAAGAAAGAAAGAAAGAAAGAAAGAAAGAAAGAAAGAAAGAAAGAGAAAGCAAGCAAGCTGCCTGTATTCTTAGACAACATGATATATGTACATAGCTCCATCTGCATAGATATGGGAAGAGAGAGAGAAAGGGAGGGAGAGAGAGAAAGAGAAAATCCTAAGGAATTCAAAAAGAAACCTTAAAACTAATTGAATTTAACAAGATCACAGGATACAAGATCAGGTTACAAAAATTAATCATATTTCTAGTTATCAACAATTATAATTTGACATGTAAACAAATTACAGTTACAATAGCATCACAAATATAAAGTGCTTTGCAATAAAATAAGCAAAACATGCATGAGACCCGTGTATGAACATTTACAAAACAAAACGCTGAGAGAATTTTAAAAACCCAATAAGTGGAAAAAGATGCTATATGTTCATTGGTCTGACGATACTGTTAAGGTGTCAATTCCCAGTAAATCTGTGGCTTCAGTGCAATCCTTATCAACATCTTGAGGACATTTTTGAAGAAATCGACAATATGGCCCTAAGATATGTGTAGAAATATGAAGAAACTGGAATAACTAAAACAATTTCAAAAAAGAAAAAAATATATAGGATTTATACTACCTGACTTAGAAATTCATTATAAAGCTACAGTAATCAAGATGCTGTGGTATTGGTCTAAGGATAAACATTTAAGTCAAAATAATAGAATAGAAAGTCCAGAAATAGACCCACACATATAATGACTTGATTTTTGCCAAAAGTGCCAAGGAAATACAATGGCAATTGGATAGTTTTTCAACAAATGGTGCTGGAACAATTGGATAGCCACATGTAGGGAAAACAAAATGAACCTATACCTCTACCTCACACCATGTGTGTGTGTGTGTGTGTGTGTGTGTGTAAATTAACTTGAAATGGATCATAGGTCTAAATGTAATAGCTAAAAATATAAAACTTCTAGAAGAAAAAGCACAGGAAAAATCTCTGTGATCTTGGGTTAGGGAAAGTTTGGGTAAGGCGCGGGAGTGCACGCGCGCGCGCGAGCACACACACACACACACCAGAAACTATAAGAGAAAATGTTGATAAATTAGGTGTTGTCAAAATTCTAAACTTTCCTTCTCAAAAAGCACTATTAAAAAAATTAAAGGCAATTTTCAGTCTTGAAATAAATGTTTAAACTTATATCTGATAATAAATTTATATTCAGAACATGTAAAGAACTCACAACTCAGTAATCAAAAGACAAACCTAATTTTTAAAAATAAGCAAAAGATTTTAATAGGCACATTTCTAAAGATATGTGTGGCAAATAAGATATGAAAAGAATTTCAGCATCTTTAGTCATTAGAGAAATGCAAATTAAAATCAAATTAAAATCATAATAACTATGACTACACATCCACTAGAATGGCTAGCACTTAAAAGACTGAAATTACCAAGTGTTAATGAGGATATGGAACAAATGCAACTTGGATTCATTGTTGGTGAGAATGCAAAATGATATAGTTACTTTGGAAAACAGTTTGGCAGTTTCTTATAAAATTAACCACACAGTTACTAAATGATCCAGCGATTCTACTCCTAGATATTTGCCCGAGAGAAATGAAAAACATATTCACACAAAAACTTGTGCTCAGATGTTTACCGCGGCTTTATTCAAAATAGCCAAAATTGGAAACAGCCCAAATGAATATACACATTGAATTGTATCCATACAATTAAATACCGCTCAGAAATAAGAAAGAACATGCTGTTAATATATGCAACAACATTGGTCTCAAATGGAATACGCTGAGTGAAAGAAACCAGCCACAGAAAGATTAGACTACCTTGCATTATTCCACGGATACAAAGCTCTAGAAAAGACAAATCCACAGTGACAGGAAGCAGATTAGGAGCTGGCAGGGGCAAGGGGGGAATTGACTGCAATGGCAGCATTTTAGAAGTGATAGAAATGTTAAGTATCATGACCCTGGTGATAGTTGCATGATTGTATACAACATGATTGTATTGTCCAAGAACTCATAGAATTGAATGGCTAAAATTAAATTGTACCTCATGAATAAAGCTGATTAAAAGTGGTGGTGATGATGATAGTGGTGACATTGGTGGCAGTGGTGGCATCAGCTTCCAGCACAGAATAAAAAAGATACCATCTCCGCATGTATTTCTTCTAGGGAATGGGGACTCCACTGACCATAGTGCACCTAAGGGCACTCAATGGACTGATTTCTTTCCACTTTGCTGAGAAGCCTGAGCTGAGGAGCCTTAGCAAGATTTCTGATAATAAAAGCTCTGTTCAGTCTGTGTGGCTGGGCACGTCCGTCTGTCTACATCTAAATGGATAAGCCGACACTGTTGACCAGGGTTTTCTAAGATGGTAGCTAAACCTTTTGTGCATGTCCCAGACTTAGAACACTATGAGTCACACAGTCAATGGTAGGTCAATAACCCTGCATCCAATGGTTTAGTGTAAAGAGCAGGAATTAAAGAACAATATACCTGAGTTTGAATCTCATTTTTATATGTTAGATAAATATCTAGGTCTTGATTTCCTCTTCTGTGAAACCCTAAATTTTTTATGGCATATGATAGGTGCTATATGCTATATGGGAAAGGTTCTCCATTCAAATACATTTTAGAAAAACTGGAATCATCAAAGTTTAAAAGGGATCTTTATTGCAGAATTTCTTAGAGCCTTCCATTTCTAAGATGGCAGAAGTAAGCAGCCTGTATTAGTATTCTGGTTCCACATAATAAAAGCTCATCTTGAATTCATTGAGGCAAAGGACTGACTTCATTAGAAATCCCACGTAACCCATAGGAAAGAGAGTGCCATCCAGGAATTCGAGTTCTACCAGGGCTTTCTCTCTGTCCCTTCTATACTTTCTCTGTATGTCACTCACCTTGATGCTCTCAGATCAATTTTCTTCACACCACAGGAAACTCAAACACAGAGACTAGTCCTCTAGCCACTGGAAAAGCGTTGAGACTTACGCTCTCATTCCAAGTTAAAAAGTCCTAAGGAAGGGCTCTTATTCTTTCAGCTAGAACCAAGTGCCTTTCTCTTAATCCATCAGCCTCGGTGCCTTAGATGATTGACTCACCTCGGGTTAAGGTGCCCAGCCCTGGACCTGTCAGTGGGAGTGGAAGGGTAGCTTGTAAAAGAACATACCAGCCCTTATTGAAGCCACATTATAAAAATAAAAGAGATAGAAAGAGATAGAATGTTTTTTCAAAATTGTGTGAAGATTTTGTTGAGGGAATCCAAAAATAGATCGTTCCTAAGTCTTCGCTTCATTGTCCACACACATGGATAGCACACACGTGGTCACTTAAACATACCTCTGTACGTAATACAATGTCGAAATTGCTCCTGCCATCAATGGCCTTTTGCCGTCTACCCCAGAGCCTTTGCACATGCTCCCCTCGCCACTGGAGCGTTCTCTCTCCTTCTAGTTGATCATGCTCAGTCCTTCGGAATAGAGCTCATGCATGGCTACTTTGGAGAATGTCTTCTCAGTCAGATTCCTTGGCAAATCGTTGTTGGGGTGCCATGCAGCCTTCCTTCTGAGCACCTCACTCAGTTTGTGCCCTCACTGATTGTAAAAATGCCCTCTAGACTTTTAGCTGCATGAGGACAGAGACCACCTCCATTTTACTCACTGCCACCAGCGTGTAGAAGATACTCAGTAAATATTTGCTGAATGAATGGTTGGAGGGAGGGAGGCAGAGCCATTTCCTGAAAGAAAATGTAAAAGTAGAAGTAAAACTGTAGTTTTGCTTTATTTTGTTTTTAAAGGAAAGAAAACACTTACAAAAATACAAAACTGCTCTCATTATTTTGCTATGGAGTAATATGAAGGCCTTTCCCACTGGAGGGGAAACCAGTTTGAACTAAGAGAATGAATAGCTTTGGTTTCACAATACATAGTTCAAGTCGGGGCTAAAAGGTAGAATTTCAGGTTAGGAGGAATAAGCACAGAGAAGTGCCCTGTAGCTTTGGCCGTCAAGCCATTCCTCCTTTCTCTGGTAAATTGAATTTCTGCAGCCTGGGAAAGACAGGATCTTAAAGAGGGTCTAATATGTGTGATCATTTCATAGAGCTCGGAGAACAAGAGGAGAATGGTGGGGCAACAGAAATAAAATTGAGAAATAAACAAAGGGTACATTTATTTGACTGAAGACTTTTTAAAGGGCCTTGAAAAACACAGGAGCTCCTCAAGATGTTTATGTAATTGAACATAATTTATCTGGGATTGAAAGGAATAATAATCAAAACATTTTTCACGTAAGTGCATCTGGAGGCATATGAAATTAGAGTCTTGATGGTGGTCTATGCCTGACTGTGTCCTTGGTGTTTTGTCTTCAGGCTGCAGGCTGGAAATGTGGTTTAGAGAGCAGACGTGGAGCACAAAACATTAAATCAACTTTACCATATTCAAAATGCCCAACAGTGTGACATCCTCCTTGTTTGGCAGCGAAAGGGCACAACATTTGGAAACTCAGCAGTGCATTAAGTATTTTAATAATCATTGTTGACACACAAAGCATATGGCCTTTCAGAACGCACTGGGTCAAGTGTTGAAGTCTTCTTCTAGGTTTCTAAAATTACCGTATAAAATTCAAACAAAATTAAATTAGGGCACATTTCAGAGTACATAAATTCATGAGCTTTGCATTATAAGAAAGTAAAATAAGTTTCCTCCTAGGATAAAAGAATATCTGTGAGTAACTGGTTATGTTAAGGCAAAGGAAAAAGCAAAATTCACATCCCTGCAAAAATATTAATTTGCAATTATTTAGAAAATCTGCAATCTCCCTGTAAGCAGGCCAGCCTGTGGATACCTGGTATTTGCTATGTACTCCTCATTATGCTAAAGCTAAACACCCACCTCAGATATCCCTTCCTCAGAAGCCTTCATTGTCCACCTATTTACCATTTATATTGGTTATCTATGGCCACAATAAGGCTATGAAGTAAGCAACTGTAACACTTAATGACTTAGAACAATTTCTTATGCTCACAAGTCTGTGGGTCAGCAGGGCAGTTCTGTTCTCTGCTGGGCTTACTCATGAGTCTGTGGTCCACTGTGGAGTGGACTGGGGCTCTGCTAGTCATGGCTAGCCTCTCTCACCTGTTTGGGTGTCAGCTGGCTGAAGGCTGATCTGTTGGTACAACTGTGTTCTCGTCTTGTCTCCTGCATGCATGAGACTCTCACACCCCTCCAGCTGGCCAGCCCAGACATGTTCTCTTGTTGGCCTGGGTATGTTTTCACGGGCATCTTAAAGAAGCAAGAAAGAAAGTAGAAGCATGCTAACATTTTTTTTTTCAGGCTTCCAGGTTCATCACATTTGTTAGCTTCCCATTGGCCAAAACAAGTCACATGCCAAGCCCAGAGTCGAGTGAGAAGAGACTACTATGTTACAGAGAAAAGGGTGGGGATACTGGGAGGCTAGTAGTTGGGGCTTCAATACCTTCAACCTACACCTACACCTACACCTACACCAATACCTACACCTCTGCATGCCCCCAGCCCTAGCATTAATCATTCCCTCATCTGTGCTACCTCTGTTCTTCATCCTTAGTTCTATTGTATTTTTCTATTGCATTGTAATATAGCTACTAACTTGTCTTTCTTCTCTATAAAAGCAGAGTATCCTTATGCCTATGTACTTTCACTTACAGTTGACCATCTGCTTCCGATGAGTCTTGTTCCTTTACAAATACCTCAGTGCCTAACACTGGTCCTGATACACACTAGGTTCTCACTAAGTATGTGTGGATTGGATGCATACATGAAAGCTCGCATCCATTTATCTCCTTCCCCTCCAGGAAAAAAAGAGTGAGGACAGAGGCCTCTCTAGATACCAGTTGAGGAGATCTTACTGGCCCGTGCAACTGGTGAACCGTTAATGGGGGACCTGCACTGAAGATCTTAGCTGCCTAAACGTCTTTGCCTGCACATTCTCCCATTTCTCCCCTCTGGAACTCAGGTTTTTTTTTTTTCCCCTGTCTCCTTTTTCTTCTCAAAGGAAGGCCAGAAATCATTGAGACTTAACTCATCCTAAACTTTTTATAGTTAGCACACCCGAGTTCTTAGAGTCTCTATGCTCTATTGTGGGAAATCAGCGAACTCCAGTGTTTATTTAAGCTTGTGGTCCGGTCAGTTTGAGAGGAGCTGGATGGCTTCTGTTCTCTTGTTCTTCTGGATCTATAGGCCAAGAATACAGAAGAATTCTTAGGAAATTTTATATAGCTATATGCACAAGACCCTTTTCATCTAGGGTATTAATTCTGTCACTATGGTGTTAAATATACTTACTACCTTGTTATTTTCCAATTCTGTAGATTCTACAGGAAAAACTTGTGTCTCTGGGTAGAATCATAATTTTGAGCTTCCTAATTCTCCAGCAAATAGTGTAAGTTGCTTGGGAGGCAGGATAGCATGGCTTTGAAGTCAGGCAGGCCAATCTAGAAGGCCAGCATGCCTGTTAGCTACTTTCCCAGACAAAGCCTCTTACCCTCAGCTGTCAGAGAGGGTAATAACAGGGGCTAAGAGAGAATAATGCTGGCAGGTGGTCAGTAATTTGTAGTAATTGTATCTGTATCAATTGTATTGATTGTGAATTCCATCTATTGTTAAATTGTTCCAATTGTTAAAATGTTAAAAATGATAACAGTCGTATCAGTTATTACTATTGTTATATTATGCTCTATAATTGTTTAAGCCATGAATACAAATCTGTATTATTAGTAGTATAAATTAATGTATTTTATATCAAATAATCTTCATGCTTATCTTTATTAGAAAATAAAATCATTACCTCTGAAACGACTTTAAAAGTTATTTTAACTGAGCTCATTTTCCTTTTGAAATGACCTAGAAAATTTCTTCACTGAGTCACAAAATGTGTATTCAACACCTGCTTTGTACCAGGTCGCTGGGTGCTGATCATATAATGGTGACCAAGGTAGACATTGTTCTTGCCCCCTGGTGTCCATCCTGTGATGAAAGACTATCACTGTTACCAACTTGCAGTTACCTACCTGGTAACTCCACCTGCAGGAGTTATCTGAGATAAATAAATATATTTGGCTAGCTTTCCCTAGTTCAAATATGTTGTGGTAATGCTTCTAATTGGAGGGAAAGGAAATTTTTACTTCACCATTTTTAATGCAACTGTATTAAATTTTAAAGCCTTCTATTTTATTACAAAATAATGTACAGAAGAGATATTTCTGATTTTTTTCCTGACCTTTACTCTGTCTCTGAGTTACTGTGTGGCTCAGGGATGGAGTTACTGTGTGGGTCAGGGATGTATATACTTAAGAATAAAAGTTGAGTTTAGGCCTTTGAGCCACTCTTCTCTTGCTCAGGTTTGCGTCCATGTCTAGAAGTGTACTATCACTTCTAATGAAGCTAAAACAAACAAACAAAAAGTCGAGTTTATCAGTGGAGACAGTGTTTTAAGCTGTGTCACAGTTTACTTTTGTGGTATCCTAGATTGGATGTTGAGACAGAGAAAAAAGGACAAAAGTTGGAAAAATCCAACGTCTGTTGTTGAGTTAATGGGATTGTATCAGTGTTCATGTCTAATTTCTAGCAATGTCCCATGTTATGTAAGATGTTAACATTAAGGGAAGGCAGCTTCCAAGAACTATAGGAAAACAATAGGATGAAGGTTATTCCCTTGCCATCCTGCATGTTTCCAGACTTCTCTTCACTATGGTCAGTTTGTGAATGCCTTGAGAGGAGAATTCTAACATTCAACTGAGAAAAATATAAGTAGGATGGTAAGTCGGCTATAAACTCGTGATATGCAGTGTTGTCATTTAGGTCCTTTGGAGTTAAAGGATGGATGGTGTAGGATCTTCTTGATCACCTGGAATTTTTGAAGGTATTTTCTTACGTGAAAGAGATAAATCCAGTATTGGTCTTTTCTCACTGGCAAATTTTAACTACTTAAAAGTTTGTGTGGTTCAAAGATTCCTTTTACTTTCATAGGTACAAACACAAGTACGCCTTGCCAAAAAAAGCTTTGACAAACTGAAGATGGATGTGTGTCAAAAGGTGGATCTTCTTGGAGCAAGCAGATGCAATCTCTTATCTCATATGCTAGCAACGTACCAGGTAACGAAGTGATGTTTGTTACAATGAACCAAGAATATTATGAGGTTTAGGTTACAGAAAAATGGTGTTTTGAGCTCTAAGTATGGTTTGGGCATTATGAAGTTCTATAATTTATTTTCTACGTCTCTTCCTTCTATTAGACTACAGTTCAATCAAACCAAATATTAGCCATTCCCTGTACATGCGCTGTAATTTCTCACTTCCCTGCATTCGCTTAGGTGGTGCTTTCGGCCTGAGTGCCTTGCCCTCCATTCATACCTTCTCAAATTCCACCCTGTTTTATGTCCCGGACTCTGTCGCATCCTTCAGAGAGCCTCCTCTGAACTCACTCTGCATTGTCACCTGTACTTCTCATGGCATAGTCACTTACTCATCAGGTTGTCATAATTTAATGAACTCGATTTTGTCTCCAGTGAACCTGTTTTTGTCTCCTGCCAACCTCTTGGTTAGCCCTTGTATCTATCAGCAGTATCACTGAGCACCAACCAAGTGTGGGAGGCCAAACTCTAGTGTTGTAAGGAATATCAAAATGGATAAGAACAGATTCCCTGTGCTCAAAGAACTTAAAGTTTAGGAAGAAAGTCAGAGACAGTAAAGTCTGACTATATTTTTTATACCTCAAGGAGAGAATAGGGTGTGCTAAGTGAAATAAATTCTACAAAATTCAGTGAAGGTTTAAGAGGGAGAAACTAAATCAGTTAAGAGATCACAAAAGTATATTGTTAATGATTAGCCCTGGGTTTTGGAGGCTGGATCTGGAACAAGGAGAATGTCCCAGGTGGTAGAGTGCATAAGCCATGGGAGCAGTGTTTAGGGAAACAGGGCGGACTTTGGTTTGGCTGAAACACAGGGAATAAATAGGTGCATAATGGGAAGCAAGCCTGCATAGATGTACTAGAATCATAAAAACCAACCACAGATGGGCACACTTCCCTAGGGCCCATGACTAGAACTGGGCATTCAAAACATTAATAGCATTACTGTCTCTCTTTACAGACCACTTTGCTTCATTTCTGGGAGAAAACTTCTCACACTATGGCAGCCATCCATGAGAGCTTCAAAGGTTATCAACCATATGAATTCACTACGTTAAAGGTATGAACTCGAGAGGCCATTAGAAAACCTTATGAATGGTAAAGTTTTGTTTATATCACAGTGTCCATGGCAGCAAGCATCATTATTCTACCAGACTCCAAATGTCAAGAACTGTGCCCTCAGTAGGGTCTTGTTTTACTGCATCAATATTCAATACAACAGTAAGCCACAACGATCTAAGTACAAAGGTTGAACCTTGGGGTATATGTTACTGAGAGATGAATTGCGGTGAACTCCAGCCTAATGATGAGGCCTGCTGCTTTAAAATACTTGTTTGACATTGCTAAAGAGAAGATGTATGCTTTGTTACTTTTTAATTATTAATTCATATAGGCTCACCTGAGAAGGTATTTTTCCTCCCTTACTTACTTCTGACAAATCGTATTTTATTCTGTATCATCCAATATAGAATTGGATTTTTCTGTAACAGTAATATTCTCTAATTTAAAAAACATTAAACTCAATGATTTCTCAACTCAAAAGGGAATCAAGCAAAATGTCTGATTCTCAGTGTTGCAACTGAAAGTGAAATCATTTTATTCTCTGATGGTTGCTGAGGATGAGCACATATCAAGATAAAGAAGTGATTTGGGTTCCAAAGGATTTCAAGAATAGTGAGAGAGAACACTGGGTTTCTAGGTCATGTCTTTGAAAGGAACAGACCAGGAAAGAACTAAAGTTCACCCAGATATGACCTTCCTTCTAATTCTTCAGGCAATTTGTGTCTCATCACCTTACTTAAAAAAACGAAACAAAACAAAACAAAATGAAAAACATAAAAAGCTTTTTTCTTTCTTTTTTTTTTTTTTTTGCAATTAAACACCTCTTTGACTTTGAAATATTTGTAATGTCACTGCATCTACAAAAATACTAAGGCAGAAACCCTTTAAGACCCTGGCCCTTTAAATAAAAGTCTCAAACCTCAAGATAGTCCACTCACCTTGTGTTGCCGCTGCTGACCTGATTACAGACAGGACACCTGGCCATGAGGTCTGTTTTTCATAATCCCGCTGTCAGCCGGTCACTTGCTCGCTGACATGCTGCATGAATGGATTCAGAATGTGCCCTTTTTTGGTCCGTTAACTGGACTATGTCAAGGGAGAGACCTTTCATTTCTTATGTGTCCTCCTTTGTCCAGCCAACTGTTGCACACACAGTGAACCCGCAGCCTTCCTCATCACCCCGGCCATGTTACTGTCCTTGGTCAGGGCTGCATTCCTTCCCTGTGATTTACTGCTGTTTTCAGTGTCTTCAAGCAGCTATCCTGACCAAGGCAGACCGAATGAAATAGTGTAACTCACACTAGTCACATTTCTTACAAAAGCCTGAGCAGAATCCCACGGATTAGTCTTTGATAAGGCAGAGAGTTTTAGGGCATAATATGCATCAGATCTTATTTTATTATAAATACAACTTCAAAGGTTGTCTTTTGAAAGGCAACTTTACATAGCACAAATCAGCCAGGTGGGAGATGAAATGATGCCTACCCCAAGTAAAATTAAACAGAAGCTCAGGTTTGCGTTAATTGCATATAAAGTACAATAGGAAATTGAAGTTTGCCACAGGAATGGAAGAATCCTTATGTGTACCCGTGGCCTCCTGTGCTGAGGAAAATATGGCTTCTTAATTTTTGCCATGGTATTTAATTTATCCTGCAGAGAGGATCAAGCTGATTATGTTAGAGAACTTCTGGGCAGAGAATTTAGTAAAAGTTTGATGGCAATGGTTTAGGACATAATTACAAATATTTTGGGCAGATGACTCTTCATTGCCTTTTATATCCCCCCCCCCAGCTCTCCTTAGATTATGATTTAAGTAACAGTTTATGATTTGATGTAATACAAACTCAGTAGGAGTAATACATCTGTTAAAGTGTAATATGATTATAGCAATATCAAGAATGTTGTGTCCAGAAATCAACCAAATAAACTATGCTTTTATTACCTCTCTTGAATGTTATTCATCTAAACTTTCAATTATGATATGTTATATTAGAATCTCAAACTAGTAGCTATTTATTTTCTTTATATGGATTCAAACCTATATAATAAAATCCTGTTATTACACAGCCCATCATCTATCTCATAGGTAGAGAGGCACATTGCATATCATATTATATGTCACGAAACATAAAAATGAAAACCATTAAACCATGTATCAGCATCAAGTATGAGCATAGTACCTGACTTACCAACCCTCTTACACTAATATATTTTTTATGTACTTGCCTTATATTTGAAAGATTTTGATTTGATCAAGTCATCTTTTAATACATATAATCTTCTGAATGGCACTGTATACTGATAATTGATATTTTGAAATTTAAATAGATACTTTTACGATTTATTTGTTCTCTGGATTTACCTAAGCAAATAGCCCCTTAGATGCCTTTTGGGACTCTAGCTGGAAAGAAAACATTTTCTTTGGAGAGGTTTGCCAAGCTCTGTTAATGAAAAGCAACCCATTTGTTTTCTTTGCTGCAGGGTGTATTCTAAGTGTGTTGGTAATTGTGCCACTGCAGCTGTATTTCCTGACTGTTAGTTTTATGCTTGATGAAGGATGATAATTAATGTGTTAAACAATTGGTGCATCCTGTTTGGAGGAACGAGTCTTTTGCTACAAAATTACAGGGATATAACTCATGCCCCAGAAGTTCAAGTTTTATTTTTAATGAACCTTTCTCTGGAAAATTTGTATAGTTCTTTTTCAAAAATAATTTTTGTTATAAAAGTGAATTGTCTCCACCTTTTACAACTTGAAAAATATACAAGTCACTATTTTTAAATTTTGTGAATATTTTGTGGTTACATTTTATGTGACAATAGCTTTTTTATTCACACCTGATATTATTCTACTTTTAGTGACATAGTCCATCATTTTAATTTATAATAGATTTTTATAGGATTTTAAGTTTTTGGAAAATTTAGCATTGAAATTTAATGACACAATTTTTAATCTAATAATTGTAACAGCTCAATTTAAACTAGAAAGATTATCTTTTAAGTGGTTTCCAATAAAAGAAGCAATGTCGTAATCTCATTTTCAAATAATAAATATTAATTCATTAAAATGCTACTAAGCATATGTATTTTGTTTGTGTTAATTTTATACCATTTCTAAATCATCTGGAAATGTCTTTCACATGGTAGAAATTATCAAGTCATGGGGATAGGAATGGAATGTTACTAGCCTATCTTAAAAGAACTGTCACTTTTTTTGAGAAAGTAATTTAGACTAAGCGTATAAAGCACTTTTTTAAATACTAAATGAAATGCTGACTGTAGGACAGCGGTACCCATCTTAAATTACCAACCCTCAGATGTGGTCATGTTTGCTTCATCTTTCCAGGATGTCATTTACTTATATATTTCCCCATGGAACAGACATGAGGAAAAAAAAAAGAAAAAGCCCTTAGGAGTCAAGTGGCTTTTCCCCGGAAAATCTAAAATTCTATTTGTATCAATGGCTTTCTCGTCCCTATCTGGCTTGCTGGCGCGTGGTTGAGTTAGATGTCTATACAGAGAAGTGAGCATTGGGTCCTTTCAAGAAGTGCACACACTCGTTCAGAACTTGGAGAGAAGGCATGTCGTTCTGCATTTGTGTTTTTAAAGAGATCAGAATGGCGATCTTTAATGAAAATGGCTGCAAGCAATGTGTAACCCTGTGACGTGCTCATTCCAGTGTTTTTGGAAGGAAAGGCAGGTTTCTGACTCTGGATACGGGACAAAGCATAGTATGTCAGATCACACACTTGGGAGCCAGTCAGCCCTCGCCTCAAGTCCAAGTCTGCCATTCTCCAGCTGTGTGGTGCTGGTGTGGCAACGGTGTTGAGAGCTGGTGGTGGCAGTAAGGGTAGCAGCCATGGTGGTGGCACCAGTAGTGCCATGGTGGGAGAGATGGGGATGGACTCATCACAGATTCTCTGATGGATCCAGGAGGTAGACATTGACAGTACCAGTACAGAAGCTTTCATTGAGGTAGACAAGGTTTTGTAGCCCAGCTTAAGTTATTACTTTCTTAAACACCGGTTTCCACTCTGGATGATTAGTTTTGCAGTGAGTTTCACAAGCAAGGCTATGAATAGCAATGGGCTAGGAAGGAGGTGTCTCAGACCTCACCCAGGTGACCTAACCCACTCCCTTCCTGACTCCCACAGATGCTCTGCCAGCTCTATTCCCAGCCCCATCCTTTACCCCTGCATGCCAGTGTGGACTCATGTAATTCCCACAGGGACATGAGAGGGCGGGGCAGGCCGAGGAGCAACGAGAGCTTCCCGCCCCTACGACACGGCTTATTCTAAAAATGCAGTTTGGCTTTGCAACTGGATCTCAGTCTGTGCCAGGTTTCTAACTCTAAGGAAACCTGAATGTGAAAACTTAACTCTGAGCATGTTCAAAAATAACCATTGAAACAGATGTGCCAATGTTCCCTCCTTTCTCTCCTGGGGTCTAAGACAGCACTGCTGTACGGAACACCGTTCTGGAGACCAAAATGCTTTTAGCTCTCACAATTCAAAAAACATCCTTTTTCTCAATTTTGTTTTTCTCAATTTTGTTTTTCTCAAATTCGTATGCCTAACAGCCTTCTTCCACCCACCTCCACATTTCTCAGTTAATCACTTGAACATTTACCGACAAGCCACATGGCTCTGTAGTTACTTGCTTTGAAAATAAAGCCATAATAGTTTTTATGAAAATTGGGTAAATATCTCTGCAATGCTATTTTAGTTGCCAGTCCCAACATGGCAATTACTCGTGGCGAGCATCCAGAATATCCTTTCAGACTTTCAAGTTTTCTCTCAGTGTCATTACTTTACACAGCATTTAGCAGAACGATTTTTTCCCCCCACAAGCTGCTCCAGGCCAGATCCCTGCAAACAGCAAATTGGGATGCATCCAGGTCACTGGAAGTGGACGGTGGTAGGGGCGGGGTGAGGGAATGGGGGGACTAACCACAACCATTACTGAAATCTTAGGTGGACAAGCCAGAGTGTGGCTGGTGATCAGTTCATTCATCCCTTGTGATGACTGGTATTTGTTCTTCTGGGCAGCTGGTAGCTCAGGCTCTCCTTACAACAGTGAATTCTCCATCTCCCACCACTTCCCATTCCCTAACTCTTCATCTGAGGGGAAAGGAAAAATTATTATTCTGTAGGTAGTTACTTTATAGCCAGGCACTCTACTAAGGTGAAGTGTGCTTAGGAGAGACAGCCGTGTTATCTGTGACTCTAAGGTACCAAGGTTGGGTGTTGCCTCATTAATAATACTGTTAGGTTCAACATCGACATGTAGAAAGTAAAGTGCATATATTTTAGTTAATCCTTGAAATAACCTTGGGAAGGTGGGCATACTTGTTCTTGTTTCCATGTTTCAGTGAGGAAACCGAAGCTCAGAAAGGTCTGGTAATCTGCCTAAGGCCACATACCCAGTCTGTGGTAGGTCTGGGAACAGGTATGCTCATGCTTTTTCTACTCTGCCACGTGGCAGTTCTTCCAGGTGGCACTTCTGGCCGTGAGGCAGGAGAGCAGGAGAAAGCAAAAGTGCCGCCTTTAAAAAGTACAGCTGTACTGTAAACTTTCAATTAAAAATAATGCTTTGAAGTGTTCGCTTGTAGGTGAAAAGCGTCTTTTATGTCAGTCCCTCCGATACCTGGGAACCTATGATTCTTCCTTCAGAATTGGGAACGAAGTCTTCTCCATCTCCTGGCACGTCACGTGAAAGGGAGTTTCAGTAAAATGTCTTTGCTTGGGCTAGTCAATACTATTTCTCAGCTAGTCCTAGAAATTTTAAAAGACCCGGCTTCTAATGTTGCTTCTGTTCGTGGTTGAATGGCCTTACGCAAGCCACTTTACTTCTCTGTCTTCATTTCCATGTCAGGAAATCAGGAACACAGTGTTTTTCTGGGTTTTGTGAGATGTGTAAAACATTCAGTGCCTAACACAGGATGAGCCTATAGGACTCTAATTCCTTTTAGATCTTAAAAGCTGTTGATGTGAAAGCACATTTTGAGTGTTTGCCATGAGCCTAATACTTTGCAGAAGCATTGTCTCAGTTAATCCTCACAGTGTCCCCAGAAAGATACACCTGTCATTAGCTCCACTGTTCAGATGGATAAACAGAGGCCCCTGTAAGGAATGAAGATCATTTCCATGTCACAGCAGTATGTGATCTGTCTCCAAAGTCTGTCTCTTTCCGGGACACTGTGATGCCTTCCCAGTACTGATTTTCCATCTTATTTTAAAGAAGACGATTATATATCTTATTTTGATTGTGTTCGTTTTTCTCTAACTTTACTCTTTAACTGTTTTTTTTCTATAGTACAATTGAAGTACCTCTGGTCCTGGATTAATAGTGTTCTTTATGAATTTATAACTGCACGTGCTCAAATCCATGAATTGTGTGTTTATACACATCATCATGTCCTCTGCTTTTTATTCCTCATGTGCTACCAATTATATAAACACAAACATATACACACCCAACTGAATCCAGCATCTTTTAACCATACCTCACTATGTTGAGCTCTTTCATTTCCTTTTATAGACAATATTTGGCGCCTTCATATACATACAGTATAATTAATAGAAAGTAGCACAAGAAAATTAAATATCATAAAGATTAGAGAAAGTGTTATCCAGTTATCAAAAGTAGGTCATATATTAGGGATGGCTCCTGGCCTTTTGTCTGTGGAATTTCTTTTGCTGGTAGTTTTGCATTCATTCAGATGATGTTACTCTTGCTTTTTATTTTCCTAATATAGGAAGTAGTAACTCCCATTACTACATTAACCTGTCTCCTAAGACACTTTTGCAAGCTCAGACTGTGAGTTTCCTCTGTCATGCTGATCTTATACCTTGTGTGCTTCCTGAAACCATTTAAGGATTGATGGAAACTATTAGCATGTCAGTGCAGCCTTAACAGAGAAAGGTTACTTGGTCTAAAAAACGTTTTTTTTTCCTCCACAGAGAACTTTTCAGTTTTATAGGATGCTGTATTGCCATTTTCACAAGCAATTTTAATGAAAGACCTGGTGGGTTTTGGGTTTAGAAACAGAATGCTTTGACATTTTGTTTCTGGACATGGATTTGAATGTGGCTTTCATCAGCCAGTGATTCAGAATAGTTCCCTCTGATGGCTGCCTCATCTATACCGTCAGCCAAGCCTCTTCGATTCATTTTGCTGGAGCAGGTGTTCACGTCACATAGAAAATGCTGTCACCTCTGACTTACACGATGCTATAGGGTTAAGTGTTTTCAGCTGAGTTTTGGACTTTAAGAATTCGCCTCTACCCCAAGCCCCAGTTGCACCTTTTAACCAAGCCTTAGAGAGAGCAGCGGTCCACCATATCGAACATCCTATATCAGACAGTCACATCTAGGAACTGAGAAAGGGAACATGATTTGTCCTCCATGATGTTTCAGAGTTCCCCTAAGCCTCTTTAGCCCTTCAATGTATATCATCTTTGTAAGAAACGAGTTCCATATGTGTTATTGTGGGGGGGGGGGGGTTCCTGCTATATAGAGGAGTATGTAGCTTAGTTTGATCTAAAACTCATTCTTACTTTAAGAGATGCCTCTTGGAAAATGTTCTAAATTTGATTGTGGTGATGGTTGCACAACTCTGTAACTATACTAAAAACCAATGAATGTTATACTCTTTTTTTTTTTTTTTGGAATGGTGTGCTTTAAATAGGTGAATTCTAGGTCTATGAATTTTATCTCAGTAAAGCTGATATACGTGTGTGTGCATACACACACACAATTCCCCTTGGTTCAAAATTCTACTTAATAAACAAGTTCATGTGCTCAATATTATTTTTCCTTGTGGTTTTATAAACCCTTTTATATTAGTCTCCTGACCCTTTGAATTTCCTAGCTAAAGAGCTCTAACTTTTGCAATTTAACCTTGTGTACATTAATTTATCAACCAACAAGTACATATTTAGCATCTCTTTTGAGCGTCTCTAGCCAAATTATTAAAGGGACAATGGTAACAGTAGGAAGAGAGGAACGATTGTCACAGGAATTATTAATAAATTAAAGTAGCAATTGAAACTGCAGCCATTCTGTTGGGGAAGCACAATAATGACTTAACTGTGATTGTGGTGACAGGGAGCCAACAATTGAGTCCCTGCTAATGGCCCAACAGGGGAAGGGGTTGAAAAGAAGGAAGGAGTGGTTTACATTACAAAGGGATTGTCTGAGAGCTGTTCAAGTGTGGTTATGAGGGGAGGTCAGGCCGGAGACAGAAGGGATGATAACCATGGAGCTGTCAAGGGCATCTCGGGGGCTTAGGCAAGCGCTGTGGCAGCTAGACAGGCCGCCTGGGAGCAGGCATGTCCTGGCCCTGCCCGGTGCTGATTGATAAAAAGGAAATGCAATGAGAAGATAATTGAGCAAGCCAGGAGGCCTAGGCAAGTGTCACAGAATCAAAAAGTGAGTCTTGGAGCCATAGAACCTCAGCTGAAAATACTCCTGGCTTCGCTTTAACCAGAGAGTAAAACTTCTCTAAGGGGGGGGTGTGTGTGGGTGTGTGTGTGTGTGAATAAAATGCCGTGATTGGCAGATCTATTGAAAAGAGTAAGTCCTTGACATCTGTCGAACTCCTCCTTAAGGTTGCACGTTTCCAAAATACACATGCACATGCACATGGGCCCAGCTTTCACTAAATGCTTTGCAGTATATAATTTAAAAAATAAATAAAAAAGAACATCTAGACTACAGTCCATATTCCAATGGACTCATTTGTTCCAGCGATGTTCTTTATAGCATTTTCCCTTCCAGCCCGGGATCGTGAATTCCATTTAGTTAGCATGCATTAGAGAGGCAAAAAGAGCAAAAGAATATGATGAAACTAATGAGGCACAATGTTAAATATTGATGAATGTGGGCAAAGGAATGTTCTCCCTGTGTGACCCCTGCCGACCTCTTTATCCCGTTCTCATAAGTCTTGTACTCTTGCCCACTATACTACAGCCCCAGTGGCATTCTCTTTGTTCCTCGAACAAGCCGAGCGATTCCCACCTTTAGGCCTGTGCCCTCGGTGGCCCCCTCTGTCCCTGAGCTGCACATGGCTGGCTCCTCCGTTTCATTTAACTCTCAGTTGAAATGTCACTTCCAAGAGAGAAGATAGTCCTGTTAACTGGAGTTACGACCCCGATCACTTTATATCCCCCTATTTTAATTCTCTGCCTCGGCCCATCTCTGGCTGATAATTTTGTCTGTCTTATTCACCAGTGTATCCCCAGCAACCAGAACAGCACCTAGCACTTGCTAGGCACACAAAAACTGTTTGTTGACTGAGTTGGGCTAATCTAAATGTCCAGAAATAGGGAGTCATTAAAAATGATGGCGGTGCCTGAGGGGTGTGCTTTATTATGCAAGAAAATGCTTCAAATCTCCAATCAGAGGACGTTTATTCCATGAGAAAACCTTGGCCCTACATTAGTATAATGGCAAATAAATGTATGTTTATATGTTTTAATTCAGTATTAAATGTTTAAGATAGATAAAATCTTTTGTACATTCTCCACTCTAATAGGGAGTGTTACTGATTATGAACTACCTGCACAAATTATATTAGTTAAGAGGACAGCTACTATTATATAAAATATACACATATATTTATATACACACATACACAACAGGGATTCTCAGTATGTAAGTATATGTGTTTGAAAAAAGGATATATATGAAAATAACAACATTATTTTGGGAGAAATGAAATTATGAGTAATTTTTCTTTTTAAAAAAATTTCCAAGCATTCTATATGTGGTTCTATTATTTTTCTAATTTAAAAAAATATTTTTAATACAGAATAGACATAATCAAATATTAATAAAACTGTAAATGTAGTTTCGAGATGGAAGGACTTTCTTGAAACATGGCCTGCTTATTGCATGAAGCTTTATGGAAAATCGTGATAATTGATCTGGGCTTTGCAAAGACCAATAGGACTTTTGAGGGTGGCCAGATAGGTAGAGAGAGCTTTTTTTGGTTAAGAAGCAGAATGAAGAAAGATAGGAAAGGAACAAGTAGCACGTAGGAGACCATGAGGAGACAGGCCTAACTGAAAGGAAAACTCACACTTGGGGGTTAGTGGGGCGTGATCTGGGAGATTAAGGTAGGATCATGTTTTAAAAGATCTTTGAAACTGGGCAGAGAGGAAAGAAATTAGGAACTACTATAGATTCTTGAGAAAAAGAGTAACGTGGTGGCTTGAACATTTTAGGAAAATTATTCTGTGCAGGGAGTGAAACAGAGCTGGCAGTTAGGAGGGGTGACACCAGTGTCCCTCTGGTGTCCGTGGCAGACACCAACATCAATTATAGCTCTTCTCTGCTGAGACTCAGTCTCCAAACTGCTTCATCCAGCCCTCTAGTTAGTCATCACTACTCAGTCAGAGTTGGCATATGACACTTAATTGCCTTCTTCTGTGCGTGTTATCATACCAGAAAGATAGGAAGAAGGAAGGCAGGAAAAGAGATGCGAAGGCCCAAAGGATGGACTTCAGTAGTTCTGAGGGTATATGCAGGATGAGCATCTCGAGATGTTTCTTTCATATTTTAGGTTCGGTATTTTTTAAGTAGGGCCAGAAATAGAGATCTTTTTGTATAACTCATTATTCAGTTGTTATAGAAATGTTTTTGCTTTTTCAGGTTTTGTCACTGATATACAGTTTCTAGGCACTTGCTTTTTAAAAAGTCTTTTCTTAAATATTTAATAAACCTTGAAAACAGTAACTTCAAAAAATTATGTACCATAAAAAGGCTCTCCCCCATTTTTAATCTACAAAGATTTAGATGTACCTGCTCTGTCCACTCGTGGGAGTTAACTTGTCAGAATATGTTAGGCCACTGGTTTTGTTTTTGTAAAAAAGGGTTTTGTTTTCTCTTGTTTTTAAAGCTGTTTTTAGATTGCAAAGTAGCAAACAAAATTAAAAATAAAATGAAATTATCTCATCTTTGGAGGAGAAAAAGCTTCTACTCTGTCAGTGTGTGGGCTGTAAGCAGAACAGAATGTTTATCTTAGCTGCATGTTAAAGATGAAAAATAAAGTTAGCAATAGCCAAAAGGCCTTCTTTTGAATAACTTATCACAAAAGGGAAAACATAAATCTAGTGGCAAAACAGCTCTACTTTATAGGCTAGTATTTCTTGGATGGGTCTGAGAACATATAAAACTTCATTTCTGTCCACTTGATTGGTTCAAGGTAACCTCCCCAAATCTCTAATTTAAGATTTGGTGGTTGTGACCAATGGCAGTTGAATTTTTTATTGATGATCTTTCTTTTCCTTTTGTTCTTTTCTTTTTTTTTTCTTTCTTTCTTTTTTTTTTTTTTTTTTTACTTTTTACTGTCTATGACTCATGATCCAGAGCTTACAAGACCCTATGAAAAAGCTGGTTGAGAAGGAGGAAAGGAAGATCCCCCAGCAGGAGAGTGCAGAGGCCGCAGCAGAGGAACCGAGCCAGTAAGTCACAGGCAATTTCTCTTGGCAAAATCTTTCTTCTTGTAGGCAAGGGTGGCACAGTCCTCCTTGGCCAAGTCTGCTGGGGCCTCAGATGCAGGGTAATTGCTCTACTCCCTCACTTCTCAGAGTGGGTGTATTAAAATGAGACCAATCCCTCCCCCCAACATATTTTTGCTAGACTGAGACTCGCTTAACCCAATAAGAGGCCCATTTCTGGGGTACTTAGTAGGGACATACCTGTGAGGAGTTTAGTGGGGCAGGAAAGGGCAGTGGTCACAGGGCTGCCTGGCTCCCTGTCTTGTGGCCTCAGCCCCAGCTTTCTGGACCCTATCTGGTCCTTTTGTTACCATCACTTACAAGATCCTGCCCTAGATAGGAAATCCCCCTGCTTTTCTCTCAAACAAGGAAATAACCTATGAAATTGCCTCATAATTCATATGGCACTTAGGTGTTATCATGCAAAAGTGTTGGGTTTTGACATTTTTTTTCTAATCTTCAGACCTTCTGTTCTCTGTGAAGCAGAGAGCAGCTCTGAGTACAGGAAGTGACTGCTCCATCTTCACTTCTCGCCTCTTTACAAAGGAGGCGCCTCCAGTCATTTGAAATACTGAGAGAAACTTTCAACAGATATGGTGCATGTTCCTAATCTCATATAGCAAGGCAAAAATTTAAATATGAATCTATGTCTTTTTCTATTGAGATGTCATAACCTGCAGGAACGGCATTAATTTTGAATGGGCCAACCTAGGAAACCAAAATAGATCACCTTATGATTTGCTTTTCTTTTTTCACACACACAAATATTTAGATGACAATCTTACGACAAAACAGCCTTATATTTTTACTGTGTTTCTAAATAAAGTTTCAAAATGCACACACACACATATATACATACATATATATTTGTATGTGTGTGTGTGTGTGTGTGTGTGTGTGTGTGTGTGTGTACACCAACAGAAATATTGCTGCCAATATTAGCCCTTTTTCCTTTAAAGCAAATGCTAGAAAATTTCTTTAGTGCGAAAGAAGACAAGTTTTCACTATAAGAAGACTATAAGATGTGATATCAGTGTAGTACAATTGACGATATCGGGGGAACCAGTTTAACCCATTCCTAGTGATGGTAATGCTAGCTACCATGTAGTGAGTAGCTACTGTGTACCATGCCAGGTGCTTTATTTATGTTACCCCAGCGCATTCTCACGGTAACCCTCCACATAATCAGCGTAGGCACTGCCCCGTTGTGTGAAGGATGGAAGTGAGGCTCAGACAGGTGAAAGGGGCCCATGCCCTGGTGTAGGAGGAGGCAGAGTGTGGGGTGACTCCTGGCACCTTCTTTTCATCTTATATGTTACTGGAATCAAAATAAAGGATTAGCTTTACTCAGAAGAGAACCACCCAAGATTGACCACTAGTTTTAATTTTGGATTTCTCCTTTACTTTAGTACTTTATTTTTAAAACCTCAAAAAGTGTAACCCAGTCACTGTATAAAAAGACAATGAAAATTTAGCAGGCATTTTGTTCAGAAGGAGCAGGTGAACCATCATGCAGGAGGGAGGTTCAGAGACACCAGCTGGGGTCTCAGGGTAGTAATGTGTCTCTGCCGTGATCTCACCCATGTGTGGTAAGAGCTGAGTAGGTGACAGTTGTCTGGATTGAGACTGATCCTGCCTTCAGCCATGTGTAGTTTAACTAGCCTCCTGAGGTAGTCTCTCCTACAATACCAGGAATCAGAATAAGCACCTGCTGGTCCATTAATTTTTTAACTATGTTTTTTAAAGTGATAACTATAAGTATCTTAGTTATATCTAACTCTCTTAGTTATATCTAACTGCCCATCTAGATATTTACACAATATGTGCCTTACGATGAAATTAAATTCACATGTTAAGATGCTGCTAAACAGCCTTGGTACAGGAGAAAGCCAGCAAAATTGTTTCTTCTTCATAAAAATGTATAACCTGTAAGTGGCTGTACATTCACTGTGTGTGTGTGTGTGTGTGTGTGCACGCGCGTGTGTGTGTTATAAGTGCAGTTATTGATATTGTATCATAAATATAACATTTTCAGAAGTAGATTACTAAACTTTTTTTTAATTTTAAGGTTAATTTCATTAGAGGAAGAAAATCAGCACAAGGAATCCTCCAGTTTTAAGAGTAAGTTTTCATTTTTATTTAGAATTGCTTCTGAAATACTACTGCTCAACAGCCAACTCATTATCTTTTTTGGCAAACTCCCCACAGGCCTTTCTTCTTTTCTAATTTTGTTCAGAAAGAGCAAAGAAAATTCCTCTGTTAATTTGCTTCCTATAGCGTCAGCTTTAAATTTTTGTAGATCCACGATGTCAACCCTGCAGTGTTATTGAGAGAGGTTGTATATTTTGAGCCAGAAAATAGCATCGTTAGTCACTTCGGCAGTAGCCTGTCAGTGGAGCATCCTTGACTGAGACTTGGCAGAGAGCTATTTCTTTTACAACAGATGATAACATTTCTGCTAGTACCATTACTAGGTCTAACTGCTGTTCAGGCTGTAGAAGGTAATTTTAATAAGATTACGTGATTATATTGGGTGCGTTTTGTTTTCATTGTGTTGTGGGTGGGTTTGGGTTATTGTTGGGAACAGATGGGGACACTGCTCTTCCAGGTGATTCCTGGGCCTGTTCTATAATGAGTGACACCAGGTCCCTTGGGTGTACCAACCCACGTGGTCAGAAAAGGGGTTAGAGTGTTTACAGATGATGCCATGGGCTATGAGGAGCCTGTCAGCTAGCCCTGTCTCCTGTCATTACCACCCATTCTTTCCGTGGTTCTTCTTCTCATAAAGGACTAGAGAGAATGGTAAATTGGGGTAGAACTAATATGCTGTAATGCTGAGCTATTCACTGGGACTGGAAATCCTCAGAGTCAGGGAAAAGTTTTGCAGGAGAGATGTGAAGAGAACTAAAATCACTCCAACCCTCCATTCACTCTGGCCCTCCTAGGGGACATATTTGCCTCTGCCTTGTTCCATCCTTTGCTGCAGCAGACACCCTTTCCAGGAGTTAGAAGGAGGCAGACTAGACCCTAGAACTTGCCCTTTGTTCCATCTTTTTCCTCCATTCTCTATCTTTTGTCTTTCCTCCTACTTTTCCAACCATTTGCCTCACCTTTATTCTTCTCCCAGTCACTGCTTCATTTGCTTTACCCGCATCTGTCTTTCAACAGAAAAAAAAAAAAAAACCTCTCGCTTTTTTGCCTCTCTAACTTGGCTTCACATCACCTGTACATGCATGTATACCTTCACTTATGTACTTGTTTATTTGTTTAACAGAAGTTTATTGAGTGTTATCTCTGTGGTGGGCACAGGGGTGGGCTCTCAGCATACACTGGCCCACTAGACATATTCAGACCATTCCAGGACTCGGCTTACGGTCAAAAGGGGAAACAGGTGGTAACCTAAGAATTACACAAGTATTGGGCAACTCCAACTTCGGCAAGAGCTACAAGGGCTGTGGACACATGTGATAGGGAGACCTCACCTGTTGGAGGGGTCAGGGAACTAGCTAAGTCAAATGCTGTTGCAAGACCTGGTAAAACAAAAGAAACAGTGTGGGCAAAGGTGATGACTGAGGGGAGGACCAGGAGAAGGTCAGAGGAACAGTGTTCTAGGGGGATGAGGGAAGGAGCAAGTCGCAGAAGAAGGCAGAGAGGCAGGCCAGCCTGAACTCGTTGGCCACATAAGAGTTCTCTGACTGTACTGATCCACACCTTCCAGCCTCAGTATCCCTTAGGTACCAACAGAATAAATCATATTTTGAGACTCGAAATAACCCAATAGGAAAATTTAGTTCCTTCGGAAGATGCAAACTCTATATATTTGTATTCAAGTTTCATATCTGTATAAATCATATATTCATGCAATATGTGTTGATACAGGGGTATCAAATTTTCTTTGTGTAGTATGTTCACTTGCTTGCAGTATTTGCATAATATCTTGAGACTATAAATGTTGACCATCTTATTTTATATATACACAGAATGGAATCCATTAAAATAAAAAAGTGTCATCTTTTATTCTGTGATTTGTAGAAAGTTTAATATATATGAAGAAAACAAGTTTTAAGGCTGTTCAATTGTATGTGTGTGTTTACACATACACAGAAACACACACAAACACACATTTATTGTTTAGAGCAGTTTCTGATTCCCAGAAACATTGGGCAGAAGGTGAAGAGATGTCCCATATAACCTCTGCCTCCACACACTCATAGCCAACCCCGTTATCAACATCCCCACCAGAGTGGTACATTTGTTATAACTGATGAACCAACGTTGACTTCTTATCACCTAAATTTCACAGTTTATATTAGGTTTGCTGTTGGTGTTGTATAGTCTGTGGGTTTTCACAAATGTATAATGACATGTATCATACAGAATAGTTTTACTGTTCTAAGTAAGAATCCTCCTGTGGCTTTACCTAGTCATCTCTGCCCCCCCCCAAATTGGCAACCACTGATCATTTTACTGTCTCCAGAGTGTTTTGCCTTGTCCAGAATGTCATATAGTTGGAGTCATGCGGTATGTAGCATTTACAGATTGGCTTCTTTCACTCAATCATCTGCCCTTTTATTTTAGCCGGTCCTACATGGCTAAAGTTCATTAGCACTATTAAGTAATAGTCAGTTACTTATGTCACACATGTGTCCATGAAGGAGAACTGTTAGATAAGTGCCATATTTTTTTTTTAACAAACAAAGCAAAGGCAAGGCTGAGAGCCAGCAGTTTGAGTAAAACGTAATCTGAGGATTCCTGCTCCTGCATGAGTGCATTTGTGGGTGCCATTTCTGCCTGCAGCCGTGTGTTTACCTCACACTGTAAGAGTGTGAACATGCACACAATTCTGAACTGGCGATAACCGAGTGTACATTGTATTTACAGCTGAAGAAGAAAAAGGTGTTTTATCTGCCTTAGACAAAAGCTCTACACACAATGCGTGCTCAGGTAATCTAGAGTAAAGAAAACAACTCTATTTTAATAATTTGATTCAAACTCCTTACAAAATGAAACTAACTCACTGTTTCGTTTCCTTCCCCCTCCTCTAATCGACTGATAGATGAACTATTAAACATGAAATCTGAGGAAGGTGGTAAGATTTATCAATTTCTTTGGGGTTATGATTTGTTTAATTTTTAATACTGTTCTTTGCATGCAGGAAATGCAATGTTTATCTTTGGAATAGCTTTGCATTCCCAAGCAAATTTTTCAGGTGACTGTCATTTTTCTTCATAAATGACTTTAAATATACTCAGGCACAAATTACTGTATGTGGATCTGTCATCCTTAGTATAATTAATTTCACAATGTTCAAATTAAAGCTAAAAGTTACAATGTCAAAGGTTTTGTGTCGCAGTAGGAAAAAACATGGCTTTCGGAATCAGGTAGACTCGAATTGAATATTCATTCTACCCTAAATGGCCTTGAGTAATTTGCTTTATATTTAAATTCTCTCAGCCCCTGTCATTCTCTTTCATAGGATGAAACCAATACCAACAGTCTTGCTGGGTTATTGTCAGGGTTGGAGATCATGTATGTAAAGGGTCTTTCATGGTCTCTGACATAGGGGTACTCTTCAGTGGTGAGTGGTTGAGATAGTAGGACTAGAAGTGTTCTGGTGGTGTACTGTGCTGCATCTCAATTGAGCCTTAAATGCAGAAGAGTTTGCTGATAAGGTCCCACGTCCAAATTCACCAAACCTAAAATCATTTACTGAATAACCCTCCAGAAGAGAATCCATAATCATGGATTCGTATGAGATATGCATAGTCCTATGTAATCCCAGGAAACTGAGTATGTTTAAACATTGTCATAACCTTTGCTTTCTATCCTCTCAAGGGTTTACTTCTAATGGTTTACCAGGAGTCCAAAATACCCCTGAGATTCAGAGCCATGTTCTAGAGACCCCTTGCCCTGGGTGGCTGGCTGGCATACAGTCAGCCCTGGTCTTTCAGGTTTCTTACAGGACTAGAAAAGAACCAAGGTCACCTATGGGCTTCAGTTAACTAGAGCCAATGACTTTCTTGACTAATTCTGAGTAGTGTTTGGACTTAATTCCAAGAGTGAGAGAGGAAAAAAATCTAGAAAACAGAGGAATAAGAAATGGTACACTGTGTACTACTTCATAAATGTCCATGTGTATTTTATCAGAGTGACGACTATTTATAAATATTGAAATCATGTCAGGTTATAAAAAGTAATCAAGTAGTTAGTGCAAGTTGCCATTCCTTGGCCTCCATTTTCATAAAACTTGTCTTTCATGGCTTAAAGGATAGAATATTTTGATGGAATAAAGGGTGTTTTTTAAAAATTATTTTTTGAAAGGAACTATTTTCAATTTACATAGGTGAGATAAAGCTGTAATATAATAAGCACTAGATACTCATCATCTAGTTTAAATAAATCTTAACATTTAACAAATGTATTTATCATTATACATACACTTTAACTTTTTAATGGGAATATCGTTATTTCTCCTATGCCCAACCTCTTGTGTGTATAATCTGCTCTTTAATTTTATTATCTCCTTTTTAATTGTATTATTTAAAAAATAATGTTTGAATAGGTGGTATATTTACATTGATACAAAAAAAACCAAAATGATAAAACATATGTAGTAAAAAACTCACTCCCATTCCCGTACCCCCTTTCTTCTATTCAAATATTCTTATCCCCCAGTGTATCCTTCCTGCAGCTTTTTCACAGACACAAGCAAATATGAGTCCATATTCTCATGTTTCCCCTTCTTACAAAAAAGGCTTTTGGTTTTAGAGTTTTTTTTTCTTTTTTTAATTTTTTTTTTAGGCGAGGCAACCCTTGGTTGATCTCACAGATTGCAAGGACCTTGTCAGTTTACAATCCCTTATTTTTTTATTTTTTATGCCTACGGCACCCGGTCTTCCTAGGTGGTCTCCCATCCAAGTACTAACCAGCCCCGACCCTGCTTAGCTTCTGAGAACAGACAGGATCGGGCTTGTTCAGGGTAGGAGTTTTTCTTTAATTTAGTAATAATGGTACATGCAACACCAACCCAGTAATCATGCATTTCTTAACAGAATTAAATCAGAAATGCTACTACTGCCCGAGATACATGTTTACTTTCATAAGCTTCCTCCAAAGCACGTGCCAAGATACATTGGAATAAGATTGATATCTTTCTACTTATTTAAAACAACTTTTGCCCTATTCATTTATAGTTGCACAGTCTTTGTTTCATAGAATAACAGCTCATATCCTTTTTCTTTCTATTTTTTTTTTTTTCCTTTGGGAGCTCAGTTTAACTCTAAAGATAGATGAATGTGCTCTTCCCCTAAATGTGTATTTTTTTCTCAGGCAGAAAAATTGATCTACACATTTTGTCGGTTAACTGCAATGCCACATCATTTCTCCTTTCCCTTTATCACTGTCAATCCACAAAGCCCTTCTTTAGGCACGAGCCATGCTTTCCCTTTATCTACCTCTTCTCTGTCGGCAACCCCTAGGATAGCATCGGCTTAAAAATTAACACGGCCACGAGTATAAAACTACTCTCTCAGTGCACAGAGAACTTGGGATGACTGAAGAAAAGAACTCTCAGTTAATTAGTTGACTTCAAAATGTGTGTCCTTCGGAAAACTGCCAGGAGGCCCACATCCTGAATTAAAACACTGATTATAATATGCAGGACATTAAACAATCAAGAAATAAAAAGAGCTTAATCCAGGGATGGCTGACTTTATGGGTCCTGGGGGCGATAAACTCTAGCACCCTGCTGCTTGAGGGACAGTTCGTGCCCAGTGGTAATCCCGTTAGGTCATGGCTGAGCGTTATCAGAGAGCAGAATGCTCGTGACAATAGCAAGGGACAGTTCTCGAGGAGCCGTCACCCAGAAAATCACTGACTCAGTGTCATAATGAAGTGTGTTTTCTCCTACAAAATCGATAATATACTGAAAATCCAGTGTTTGGCCAGTTTATAAAAACGTTTTAAGTGGAAAAGAAACTAAGTGACCTCCTGAGAGTGACTCTGAAATCACCTTGTGACCACATGTAACAATTTTAATCTCAATTTATGCATTCTAACATATAGAAAGTTTTTGTGTTCCACTAAGTTGGGCAAAGAAAAAAATCCATCAGATAACTGAAGAGAAAGGAGTGGTTTAAGCAAAAGAGCATTAGATGAATTCGCGTCACCTAAATCTCATCATTTTGTCTTACTCCAAAGACCCCTCTCTAAGACAAGACTAGCTGAACCAATTTTTAAAATTTTCAGTTGTCCGTATTAAGGATTTAAATGTTTATCTTCTGCTACTCCTTCGTTTACTACTTCCAGGCTTATGATTCTAAATTCTGGCCAAACATCAGAATGACTGAGAAGCTCATTCAGTAGCTCCCATAGGTCTGAGTGAGAACCTTTAGTCCCTAGCAATAATACGCATTTTCATCCCTGTGCCCAGGTCCTCACTAGTCATTCAGAACCTTCTCCTGCAGGTTCTGAATGGCTGCCAGGGAATCCAATTGCTTCCTCACACACAATGTGGCAAATACTAGGCCCGTTACCTTTTCTCATATACCTTCCCTTATCTCTGTCTCTCCTTGCATCCTCGAATTAACTGCTGTAAAATAGCGGTGCACTTTGAAAACCAAATGCTGTTCTTTCTTGATCACCATGTAGTCCAGTTGTGTTCTGTGTAGATTTTCCCTGCCCCAGGTCTCAAGTTTCTCAGTTAGATTGCTGCTTGTTAGGATCTAATGTTAAAATGGAGGAGTGGGAGTGGGAGGGGGGATCACCAAAAAGGATTTTTTTGAGTCCCTACTCAGGGTATGGCACTGTTGAGTTTTGGAGAGAAGGGAGGTGTTTTTTCTTTTTTGTTGTGTTGTGTGTGTGTGTGTGTGTGTGTGTGTGTGTGTGTTTCCAAGACAGTGGGCAGTGGGTGGGAGTGGATTTCCCCCATCTGTTCTTATTATTGTCTATGTCTTTTTCACCAGAAGGGAGTTTTTAAAAGCAGTATTCTTGAATTCCAAACAAGTACAATTTGTTACCAGAGACTTTGATAATGAAGAATATTTTTCTTGTTAGATTTTTTTGCAAGGTGGTTTCCTACCCATCTTCCCCTCCCCCAAACTCTCTTCTGGGTGATGTGAGGGTAGTGTCTGTATTTGGGGTTTTTCGTGTGTGCTGCAAGTGTGCGGCCTTTACAATTAGTCATAATGTTGAGAGTGGGGACCAGGGAGAAAACCAGAGAAACAGTCTTCCTGTTTCACACACCGAGATGAAGGTGACTTAAGTGACATTTATCTGTCTATTTTCCTGTGCTCTCATTTTTGGTCTATGTTTCCACCTTTTGTGTTCCTAATTTATGCTGAGGTCATGAAACAGTATGATTTCAAAAATATTGCTGCCACCAGTTACCCACATCAGCTTTCTGTCACCCACACTCTGTGAACTTGAGAGAGCTTCCTCTGTATGTCAGTTTTCACTCGTTGAAAACTCACTGGGTCAGAATCAGTTAGGCCTCATTGGTTCAGGATCAGTTTTCCTAAGGAACGTTTTCCCAGGAGCATAGAGTTTTTATTTTTGAATGCTTGGGCAATGCAGGGCAAACATGCTGAGTGATTCTGCTATCTCGGCCATCATGCCAAGCTTTGCCTGGCTGCCAGTGGAGTCGTCTGACCTTATAAAGCCTCCAGACTACAAAAGCTTAAATATTAGTTTATATATGGGATCCTTAATAGGCTCTGAAGTGAAAGCAGTGTGCTGCCTGAGGAAACATCTTGACCTGTGAGCCAGGGGTCCCCAGCCAGATAATCTGTAACTCATAGATCATATGACCTTGGGCTTGTGTCTTCTTCCTCATCTGTAAAATGAGTTAGAGGAGACAATCTCGAAGATCCCTTTCAGTCAAGACTGATTCTTCTCTTTGGGCATCTCATTGGGAGAAAGTACAGCAGGTTCCCAGACAGGAGGGCGGGAAAGCATGTTTGAGAATTGGCAAGAGGAAGAGTTTTGCTGAATTGCAAGCTTCCCTGGAGGCAGTGTTAATGAAAGGGCTGCATTAGAGCTTGACCGTAGAGGTCCTGAATCCCATTGTAAGGAGTGTTCCTTTGCTCAGTAGTCAGAGAGAGCCACTGAAGGCTTTTGAGTAAGGGAGGAGTAATCTCACAGCTGAGCTGAGCAAAGGTATACACAGAGAGGGTGCCTTTTGTGGAGGCCAGCAGGCTCACCAGTGGGCAAATGCTGAAGGGTCCCTGGGTAAGGAATTTGCCATCTGAATTTTAAAAAAAGAAAGAAAAGTTGGAGATGGAAATTTGAGAATCTTCCCAAGTGGGACTGGAACCATGAGAATAAAGAAGGTCTTCTGCAGAGAACAAGAAAGAAGATATGATGGCTTAGGAAGAAACCTTAAGGGAACCTGGAGTAGGAAGAAGCAGCCGGGAAAGTATTGTCAGGAAGCTATGGGGACATCCAAGAGAGCCACTTCGTAGAGACTCTGAGGAGAGGACAGCATTCCCAAAGCGAGCAACAGTTCGAAGTGCTACAGAGGGTGAGGCCAGAGAAAAGGGGGTTGGGACTGGCCATGAGGACCTCACTGGCAACCTCAAGAGGCCACTTCAGTGTAAGGTGGGGGCAGGAGCTTGATGACAGGAAGCCAGAAGACGAGTGGAGGCAGAGGAGAGCGCGTGGCTGGAGAAGAAACCGGAGCAGTAACACGGAGGAGAACGTGACAGGAGATGGCAGTATCAAGTGAAGACTGCCAGTGTACACTCGTCTTCTAAGGTCGGGGAGAAGAAGCCTTGGAGAATGAAAGCCTGCAGGTGCCGGGGCCGAATAATGCAGGCTCCCGAAAGGAAGGGGCGAGCAGGGGGAGGGCCAATCTTAGAAAGGAAGAGATCACGAAGGGTCATTGAGTCAGAGGCTGAGATGAGAATTCCAGTACGTCATGGCCGTTGGCCTTTATTTTTGCAGTTAATGTCTGTGGTTGGGTTATGCGACGTGAAAGTAAACATGGAGACTTCGAGGCTTTCACGATCTTGGAAAGGGGGCTTAGTGTAGCATTTGTAGGTTGGACACCTCAGAGCGCCACGACCTTTGTTCATCCTTTAAGATGAGCAGGGTAGGATGTCATAACTTAGGAGCAGTATTTGCTCATCTTCTGGGAGAAGCTCTGACCCCAGTTCCGCAGCTCTTACCAGGGCTTCTCTCAAAGAGCTTATCACATCTCCGTGTGTGTCCTCATTTGCTCACAGTCGCGTTGAATTAGTTCCAGTGAAAAGGATAGCGTGATTCCTGAGAGCCAACGGACGGGTTATTTTTCAAGTCTCGACTTGTCTGTGTATGGACCTAACCCTGTCCTTTTCTGCTTGTAATTTTTTTCTTACAAGTTACGTATAGTAATCTCAAGCATCTTAATTATCAGGGCAATCATTGGGAGGTTTCTCTGTTTTCTGGTTCGAGTCAGCGCCAGTTTCATTGCTATCAGCTAAGTAATAAGTTCTCTTAAAAGAGAAAACATCCATCGTGCAGCCTGTCTTAACTGTTAAATCACCGGGATACTAAGGAATAGGCCAAATGCAATGGTAGATCTCAGATCCTTTAGAAATAGCTTTAGACAATATGATCATCCTCACCACGAGTCCTTTTCTCATTTCTGTTACTAAGTGTGAGTTTGATAGGATACAATATCAGTGAGGGATCTCTTGGTAGAAAGTAACAGATCCCTTCTCTAAATAGTTTAGCTTTAAAATTAAAAAGAAAAGAAAAGAATGTATTGGATATCGGTCCATGTAACTAAGGACACACAAGGCTGGATTCAGGGGCTCAGACGGTCAGGATTCTCTAACTTTTGATGCTGTTTCTCTCTACATTTGGCTCCATCACTATGGGCCTCAAAACTGCATCTTTAGTTCTAGCAATCTCAAAGAAAAAGGAAACCCTCTTCCATCCAGCTCCCATATCCCAAACTCAGAGAAAGCCTCTGGCATGTGCCCACCCCTGAGTCAGCCACTGTGGCCTGAGGAATGAAGGACTCTGGACAGCTGAGGGCACATGCTCACATGGGATGCGAGTGATGAGGCATCTTAAGTGGTGTCCCCCAATGGGAACACTGAAGAAGTCGGGGGAAGTGATACTAAGTGAGCAAAACCCACAGGAATCTACTCTAAATATCATCCGTTGCACAAAACCTAAACAGTGAAAATAAAGATAGAGCTTTTCCAATCCACAGTTATTTTTAGAAGCCTCAAAGTTTATTATTTGTTGTTGCTAATGTTAGTCATGACCTTCCCTGGATTGACATCTGGATGAAAGCAATGACGCCTCCCCCCAGGATTTGACCTAGCAGAGGACTTGAAAATGACTTCAGGAGGAACGCCCGTAACTTCCAGTGTTCAATTAAAGTCATCTGTTCCTCTAGGGTCTACACATTAATTTGAACGGGTTCCAATAAAACGGGTTTGGTTCAGCAATCATCTGGTTTCAGTCATACCAGAAAGCAAACCATAAGAAAAAAGGTTTGAGCATTTCAGTCCCAGCTGAAAGTAAGAAGTACAGACAGGTAAAGAGGGTGATGCTGAGAGATTGAGAGAGGGAGGGTGGATGAGTAACTGCGTATTGATGGACACATCCTGTCACAGCCTGGTCTCTTCCTTTACTCAGAGACGGGCTGCCTCGCCCGACCTGCCCTCCCTTCCCAGCGCACCCAGGCCTCGCTGGTTCTCGTGCTCCCTGGCTCCCTCGTTACTACAGAACCGGCTTGGAGGCCTGTTTCATAAAATGGCATTTTCCCCCTCTTCTCACCACCACACCTACGGGCTACGTCTCAGTGCAAATTTCTGTGGTAACACAAACAATGAGAATGTTTAAATTTAGACGGTCATCTGATTAACGTGACATTTTGCCAAGTGTTGATAAACCACAGCGGCGTGAGAGCAACTGGACTCCCCCCTCCCTGATTTATAGCCAGTCTGCTCAGCACATCAAAAATCCCCTCAATCTGTAGATCTTTATAGAAACTGTGGTTGAAAATAGATCAGTATCAGAATTGCAGTGTAGCTTAGAGAATATATAAATCATGATTGTTCCTTCTCTTCGTGATTTATATAACAAAAACGTTTGCAGTTTCCAAGTGGCAATTAGATACCAGAGCAATACACAGTTGATAAAACCATCAGCCCTTGGTTTTCAAAATGTGTAGAAAATTCAATGAAAGGCTTGTTCTAGGATTTCTGGTAGCAGGAATGCCCCCATGCTACTTATATTCACTATTCAGTGTTTTGTCAGTGTTTATGTTGTAAGAGTAGATCTTTTCCTTGAAGTCTTCCTTCTGGACCAGTGAGATTTAAGGGTTGTGGGTTTTTTTTGTTGTTGTTGTTGTTTTTTTTTTTTTGGTTTTCCGGGAAGGCGTTAATATTATAATTTTAGAAATGAAAAAACAGAGGCCCAGAGGAGTTAAAGGTCTTGCTGAAGTCACACAGCAAGTAAAGGGTGGTCCAGGGGCCCGCGCTCTAATCCAGTGCCTGTTCCAACGCTGGAGCTGTGTCTCTGGCCCAGGCAGCTCATCCTCTAGGTGATTCCATGATTTGCCCTCTCTTCCTGTCATCCTTCCACTGCCGCCCTCAGGGAAAGCAGACCCACCTTTTCTTTCCTTTATGCAGTCAGGTTGCAGCAAAGGATAAAAGGAAGCAAGGATGCCTTTCTTGCTCAGCATCGAGCTTCCTGACATCCTCTGCCCCCTTCATTCCCTGGGCAGTTAGGGCACAGTGAGGGGCCTCCCTCCAATCCTCGATCCTCGATCCTCACTGGCAGGGCAGGCTGTGCTGGCTGTGGATTTAGGGCTCATCGTGGGGGAAGATTCGGGAAGCTGTACAAACAAGGAACTAAGGTCTCACGTGCTTTCAATCCCATCTTTGTTTCCTATCTGAGAAATGGTGTGGTGATAAATTTGCTTTTATATTTAAAACAAAAACAAAAATAAAAAACTTAGACTATTTGTGAAAACTATTTCAGTGCAATTCTAATGACGTTCAGAAACTGGATGAGGGAGAATGGGACTAGAAATTTCATTCTGAAATTTCTTAAAAGAAGTGATAATGGGCTTAGTTTGTATTTTGATAAACTTTTTCTTCAATCTAGCCATTGCCCAGTCTGTCCCATCTCAGCCCTCACCACTTTTATTCCCGAGGGTCCGGGCCCTTGGTGATGATATGTTTTGTGTTCTCTCACTTCGATCAGCTTGCCTGGGCCCAACGTCAGGGACCCCAGAACCGGAAGGTGCTGACAAAGATGACCTGCTGTTGTTGAATGAGATCTTCAACGCTTCCTCCCTGGAGGAGGGTGAGTTCAGCAAAGAGTGGGCTGCTGTGTTTGGAGACGATCAGCTGAAGGAGCCAGCGCCCACTGTGGCCTCGGGAGAGCCAGACCCTAAGCCCCAGACAGGCTCACGGTTCCTTCCGTCACAGCTTTTAGACCAAAATATGAAGGACTTACAGGCCTCGCTGCAAGGTATGTACTACAGGGATTGAAATGAGGTTTTTCTGTCCACTTTTTTAAAATCAGAGGCCGATTTCTTCCTCTTTTATTTTTGTCTTTTTTTTTATTTGTTTTCTGATTTTTATTTTATATCTAGCTTTTTAAATTTTTTTCATTTTGTAATTTTCTTCAGTTTTCAGCTATAATTCTGTTTAGCCGAAATCTTAAAAGAGTCACATTCCAACTTTAAGATGTGGCGCGGGGTTTAAAATATATTCCTTCTCCTAATTTTCTCCCTGTGTTAACATTTTCTGTTAGTGAAAGGCGAGAGGGGCGGTTCTCAATATTATCGTCTTCCTTTGATTTTAGACTTTTCTGTGGCATACAGGAGAGGGTCAGGTTACCCGCACAGCCATGGCCCTGCTGGGTCACCCACCCCTGCCTGGCCATGGCCTTCGCTGAGTTCTCCTATATGCTCTCACAAGGCAAAGCTCTCCACATCCCCATAGGTGTGCTCTCTTTTCGAGTGCCAGGTGACATCACCCTGGGTTTCTTAACTCTTTTCACACTAAGTTTTATCTAGCTCTTGCTCGCTCTCCATCCGGGCCCACTCTGGCCCTGAGTGGGCCTGCAGCTCACTGCCTGAAACACATGGTTTAACCGTCCTGTGCATCCCCAGCCGTAGCAGAAATAGTCTCTTTGGATCAGAAATATTGATCTAAAGTGGTCTGCAATATTGGTAAGGGGTCAAGGCTCACCAGCAGCCCGCATTTTAAGATATTCTCAAGTTGTTTGGGTTTTTACCATGGATTTAGGCTACCTCTTTAATAAACAACTTGTTTATCTGGCGCTTAAAGTTGAGAACAAACAGCAGAGCTGGAATGATTAAGTAATTATGGGCTATTATGAAAACCTTAAGTCGTTGGAGATGAGATCATGAACACAGCAAGAGCTGGTGGGCAAGACACAAAAGTCTTCCCTCTTTTTTAATGAAATACGTGATTCCTTTTATCTTCCTTTGTGGGCCTATTTTGTAGTCATCTTGTTTATTTTCAGAAATGGCGTTAGAGATAAGAGAGATAAATGAAATCCAAAAATATTTTTCTGCTCAGCGTTTCACCATCTCTTTCACGGGAGCTCCAGATAAGCAATGCTAGCAATGACTTGCATCTCACCCCCACCCACCTGCGGTGGAGGTGCTAACAAGCTGTGGGAGAGTTGGAAGGCCAGAGCGGGCACCCACGACTCAGATCTCGAGGCTGCCAGAGATCTCCAGCTTACTAAGATGAATCCTACTCGGGCCCCGGCTATTAGAAAACGCCAAGGCCCCTGATGCCAACAGCCCAATGATGGCAGTACTCCATGAGCGGAGAGCAGCTGAGTGTCACTCGCTAGTGAGTGTCCCATGCAGACAGCAGACAAGTCAGAGCTCCACGCCCTTTTCCTGAGCGGGCAGAGTGAGAAATCTCAGCTCAGGGCTCACAGGAGCCCTTGGCAGCGTCCCCAGAACTATGCCCAAGAGCTATGACAAGAACATTAGGCCAGGCCTTGCACTTTGGCCTTGCCCCAAGTCCAAGGGGAAGGCACAGAACCACACTTGGGGCTAAGAAAGGAGGTGTGCTGATAGCGAGAGAAGTACGTGCTCTGCTGTGGAAAGAGAAAGGTTCTCCTAGTGATGCCATTTGTTTCTCCCTTGAAGCTGCCGCCCTAAAAGCACTTTGTCAAGTTTCTCGTTCATTCGGCAACTATTTATTGGGTCCTAATGAGGGCCAGGCCCTGGGGATTCTTCTGAGGACACAAAAGACAAGGCTTCTTCTGCCTTCATGGAACTCACATTCTAATGAAGAGAAGACAATGAACATAATAAAGAAGCAACCACGTAGTGGGTTAGAAACTGATTGATGTTATGGAGAAAAGAAGAAGTGGAGCCAGGGGATAAGGAGTGTTGGGAGGCTGCAGGTCAGCCTGTAGAACTAAACAAGGTTCTTATTGAGAAGATGAGATCTCAGCCAAGACTTGCAGAAGGTGAGAGAGTCAGCTACGTAGAGATCTGGCAGAGGGAACCCCTGTGCCAGTGCCAAAGGGAAGGACGTGCCTGGCTTGGACAAAGGTCTGTGGGAAGAGCCCTGTGGTTGAGCAAGGGGGAGATGCACTCAGAGAGGAGACAGAAGCTGGACCACACAGGGCCTCATGACTTGGGAACCATCGCAGCATCCTGGGCCAAGGATGGACATGGTCTAAGTTACCACCTAAAAAGATCATCCTCTGCTAGAGTTCTGTATCAAGATCAATGTTAAAGGAGTTATTTCGTAACCTCTGAGTTATCCTGTTTCCTTTGCATGCACCAGCTACAAGTTGATTATGTGTAGAGCTCAAAATGGCAGAGAGAATGTGGAACTAAAGTGTTTGAAAGAGGAAGTCCCTTCAGTTTCCTGAACTGAATCACATTTTATAGCTTATTTCCAGACTCACGTGCCAAATGCTACTATTTTAAAGCAGTCCATCTTTCCTGAATCACACCTAGCAACTCCCAGCAGCGGCTCCTGCAGTCCACCCCTGATGCCGCTGCCTGGTTTAGGGAACCTTCAGAACATGTGGTACAAATAAAGAACAGGCTCCCTGCTTCAATGATTGATCCCGAAAATGCACTCCTTGTCACATTCTGTGCTTTTGTCAGGACTCACCGGTCCCCCAAAAGGAGGAAAAAATAATGTTAGCTCTAGATTTTTCCCCACCGCATCATTGTCTAAAACAATCCATCTATATACATGAGTTGCAAGAGCATTTAAATACTATTAAACTTTTGAAACCTCATATTGAAACTTCTTCCCCAGATCATCTCAAAAAATTAAATAAACCACTGAAATAAGTAAGTAGCCACACTAAAGGTGGAGTAGAAAGGCTTATTGGCATATCAGCCCAGGGAAACAAAGAAACAGTAGGGCATGCAGAGCTGGGTTTTGTTCTGCAAACCCCTTCCCTTCACTCCTTCTGGAACAATCGGTCAGGCCCCTCAAATTCTCTGGGCCTTTGCCTTCTCATCGGTAAAATGAAATATTAATATGACTCCTAAATAATGTATGAGGAGACACCTAAGTCATCCAAAGGTGTTCACTCCGCCTTTCCACAAGTAGGTTTGATCTTTTATTCCCTAGGTTAACCCCCATTTCAGAGATGCTGAGCTCTAAAATCGTGTGATTCTGCGAATCTGCCGTGAGTAGCTGGCAAACCAACAATTACCGGCGCTCCGTATGGCACGCATTTTGAGCCAAGCACTGTCCCGTGTGCTTTGTATGCCTGTTAACTTAATCCTCACAACACCCTTCCAGGCAGGTACTGTCATCATCTCCATTTTATAGCCCAGGAAACTGAGGAAACAGAGGTATGGAGTGTCTAAGTAATAGGCCCGAAATCATATATCTTGTAGAAGGCAGGCCAGGTATTGAACCTGAGCTTTGGGACTCAGGAATCTGCCTTGGACCATGTGTTCTGTTGCCTTTCAGTACCTTGTCTCTGATGGCAAACGTGATTCCCCAGCAAGTTCCTTCAGGCCTCTCCCTGGATGTTCTCAAAGGAGTGGGACTGGCGTAGGAAGAGTGTGGGGGTGGGAGACAGGGTCCCTGTCAACCGCAAGAGTCGGGGACGTTCCAGAGCAGAAGATTTGAAGTCGAGATTGTCTACAAATCTTTGCCTGTGCTGGCAGACACCTGCTTGTTACTCGTGCGCACTCAAACTCGGTCTCGCCATTGGCCTAGCTCTCCGTGAGGTCCAGGTAGAGCTCTGTCCTCAGGGTCAGAGTATCAAGAAGACCGAGGTGGAAGGCTCCAGGCTGCCACCATAGCAACTCACCTGTCTCCCACGTGCTTCCCCTCCCCCTCCCTCTGCCTCCTGCACCCTTTCAGCATCCCCTCTCCTCATCCTCCCATTCTCCTCTGCCTCCCTCCCTCTCTTCTTTGGCTCCTCTCCTCATTCTGTTCCCTCGTACTCTGGGGGAACAGAAAGGAAAGAGAATTTAGTGAGAGAAACGTAATATCTTTTTATATCTTCCTTTCCTCCCCTCCCCCATCCTGCCTCCCCACCCTACTTCAAGCTCTAGGACAGCAAAACAAAGCAAGTTATATTTAGGATCAAGTTGTGCTGACAATTTAAAGAAGTTAATTTTAGCTAGGATTTCTAAGTTTCTGAAGTTACTAGCATGATAGGGGCTGGGGTTTCCTGTGTCATACAGTGATGAGAAAATTGTACCCTCATGGGGCCTCTTTCAGTATAGGAAGAGAGCCAACGGAGAGGCTGCCTGAGGTGGAGACGGGGCCAGGCTGATGGGCCTCGTTTGACATTCCTCTCTGTTCTGCACCAACATCCAAAATGTAATTGAGAAGTAGACACTGATACTGAAGAGATTACCATCTGCTCACAATAAATGCACCAGGACACCTTTTAATTTAGAATTCTGCAAATCGAAGTCAGGATCTGTTCCAGATTCTCACAAACGTACGGCCCCCCCGTGCTGCTTTCAGACATCCTTCTGTTTTACCCGGTTCTGAGGTACCATTGTTGCCCGGGTGGGTTTCCGTTTAAGCCTAATAAAACGTCAGTCTTTGGTTTATCTCATATTACCTTTCCTCTACCAGAGTTCACCTTCTTGCTGGTCCTGGCTTTGCCCAGCTGGCTCCAGGTAACTGATAATTCTGGGACTCCAGTGCAATAATGTAAAGGAAAAAAAGACCGTGGAGGTGTATGTAAAGGTAGTTTGAAGGTAGAGCACACCCTCTCGTATAAGACAGTGAAATTGTTACATCAAAGAAGCAGAACTTTCTAGGCCTACTGAGAAGCAGCCGCAGGCGCTGGCTACCTGTCAGACTTAAGTGGCTTCATCAGTCTGTACAAGGAGCCTCATGGCCATCTTCTCCACCCATATTTTGTAGATAAGGAAATCAAGGAATCCCAGCTTGTTGCAGTTTATCTGCCATTCACATTGGGCCTGAACTCCTCAGCTTGACTCACAAGGTCTGGCTCTGGTCTCATCGGTACCTGAACTTGACATGACTCCGGTTCTGCCGGAGAACCATGTTATTTACCTCAGGAAAGCGGACCCTACCATACTGGATTTCAGTGAGCCCAGCTCTCCCACCACTGGGGCTGGACACGTACTCTCCCATCCTTCCAGAGCATGCTGCCCACTACACACTCATGATGCTTGCTTGAAGGACGGCTAACTTCCCATCCTTCAGATCCTCCGCTTGAATAGCGTCAATGTCATTTCTTCTGGGGAGCCTCCTTTGACTCCCCTCTTTGCCCCAGCGGTCAGTGTTAGCTGTTTCTGCTTCCATTCCCCAAACTCCCTGTCCTTAATCATTCCTCTTATCTCACCTCATTGTAAAATTGATTTAATTTCCTGTCTCTTGCTTTAGGTCGTCATGGGAAAGCCCATGTCTATGTTGCTAACCATCCTATTTCCAGAACGTAGCTCAGTGCCTGTATATAGTAGATGTTTAAAAGAGACTGGATAGACGGATGGCTGATGGCAAGAAGGGAGGGAGAGAGCAACTGGCATTGTATCACTAGATTAAAAGAACACTATCCTAAGACGTGAGCTTGAGGCCGATAGTGTCAGGGGTTGGGCCTGATGGCTGTGGAGCTATACAAAGTCTAGACTCAATAGCTTAGATTAATTAAGGGCCTGCGCTCTATCTTCTATAACTTCCTGGTTTTACCTATTACAAGGTCCCATTTTATCTATACAACAACCTAATGAGTTGAGATTTATCTACCTTTTGCAGGGTCACTGGGGCTTAGAGCAGGGCAGTGTGGACACCAGCCTGGCCCTTGTCCATCATGGCTGTGGTGCTGCCACTTTCCCCTTAACTGCCAACCCCACCCCAGAGCTCCCTGGGCTGCGATCATCACCCCAGACCAGGCTTGCTCTTCTGGTTAGTGAAATTACATTCACAGTAAAGCTACTCTGCATGGTGTTATTTTGGCTTCACCTGCTGCTCTAGCTGGCCGGTGTTATTTCTGGCTGATTTATATTTTCCCTTATGTAAGTAAAGGGGGCAAGATTGCTCCAATAAAATTTTATGTGTGTTTCCTGCAAATGGGCAGCACAGTTGACATATCAAAGGAACTGAGAGCTCAGAGAGTCATTTTGTTCACAGGGCTCTCTGCACTCCCCCGCCCCCACCCTTCCCCTCCCCTCTCCTGACACAACTGATCTGAGGTGGGAGAAGTCTCTCTAGCAACACCTTCATGTTAAAAGCGCCTCAACCACCTCATACCAAGTAGAGAACAGTTGATGGCAATCACAGGAATATTAGCAACACTAAGTTCTCTTCAAATAGAATTTTTCCTGACAGAAGCTGAGATGTTTAAAATCTATTCTGGCATTCATCCATAATTACCTTCATTGCACCCTTCCCCTAAATAATCCCCAGTGTGATATGAGTGAGAGTGAAATTGCAGTTGAGCTTAGTATTTGCTTTAAATTTATTTTTTTAAAACGTATAACCGGTGTCATAGCCACACCATTTCCTCCCTCCGTGCACGCGTAGTCGGATCGTTGGACTGAGAGAATGTGACTGTTGTTTTTGCTTCAAACCATGAGACAAGGGAATAGTGATACCCTGTGTCTTTGTGAAAATTCTGGGGTGGTGACCCCATCATCTTAGTCCTCAAAGAGGGGATGTCTTGAGGCTCATCTTCCTTCATGTCCTCTGCTGCAGAGAAGCCCCCAGATTCATAGATTCTAGGTGTTGCTTGTGTGGTTCATGAGTGTTTAAGTGAGCCATATTCAAAAACCCATAATTACAAAGGAATCCAATTAGAAGACATTTATTGTCTTTATGAAGGAATCTGCCATTATAAGCCTTTAAATGATCGGCTTGAAAATATGAGTTGTATTTCTGGTGATTTTAAATTACAACTTGATATACAGACATTGTACTTGTGTATAACTTTTCAGGAACACGCCCAATCCATAAAGCAAGGGACGCTCTGTTTTGACATGTAGGTTTTTTCTGCTTCCTTTAGAAAATGTTCCATTTTATGCTCTGGAAAGTATACATTGCTCCGAACCTGCCTCCTCTTTTCAGTGTTCTCTGTATCCATTTAGAAAACTAAAAACTAATGTCGTGCATATTTGTGAAATGGGAAGAATTACCTTGTTGAGTTCTCACCGTATCAAATTGCATGCAGAAATCAGGAAGGGGTTGACTACCATATCTCTTACCTGGCTTTTCTCAGAGTTCGTTTGGGTTCTCTCTGGAAGTGGGGGCCTCCCTGAACTCAGACAGCTTGACAGATTGATGAGCTTAAAGCTGCAAGACCTGGGGGTGGGGTGCTGACAGACCCCTCTGTTTCTTAGGAGGGCCTCTCTCTTTGTCCTGGCTTTGGCCTCGACCCTGATTCTGACAGAGAGGGTGATCCTAGCAGCCTCCTTGGATACCATCTATGGAAGTGCTTCCCAAACTTACACTTGCTTAAGGGGGTTGTTAGAATGGTTTCCTGGGCTCCACCCCCAAGGATTCTGATTCAGAAGCATTGGCCCTGTGAACTTGCATTTCTATCCAGCTCGCAGCAATGCCCATGCTGTTGGTGTGGAAACCATACTTGAGAACCTCTGCTCTAAGAGATTGAAGCCAGGCTACTGGGGTTGATGGAAAGGTTTCAGGGCTCTGCTGAGCACAGGCCGGTCTTGACAACGCTTGATGTTGGGAAGAAGATTATAGGAGAAGGGCAAACTTCACCCAGTTAGATTCTACCTCTTTCAGCTTTATCTGGCACATGATGGAACCACAGTTTTAACTTTCCACATTTACTGCTGTTTTTTTGTGATTTGGGCTTAGAAAGAAAATGCTCATGTCCAGTTTTCTAGGAACTGGGGAGGTTATGTTACTACTGGGTTATACCAAATAGTGTTCATTTTTAAAAACGATTTTGTTACACTATAATTGACATGCCATAAATTTCATCCATCGTAAGAGAACAGTTCAAGGGTCTCTGGTAAATTTTAATTGTGCAACCATCACCACAGTTCAGTGTGAGAACATTTCTATCATCCCAGAAAGTTCTCTCAAAATCCGATGGTTTTAATTGTTAATGAAGTATGTTAACTACCTGTTCAAGTAACTTTCCAATGAATAACAATACTTTTTAAAACTTACTATATGTTTTCATTGTTTTAGAGACAATAAGTAGGTCAGAGGCTGTTTCATTTGTCATTGATAGTTTTCATAGAGAAATGTGTATGCCACTTGCCTAAATAAAGTTATTCAGCTAGTGAGTATTACAGCAGCTACTATGCCAACCATTGCTTTGCCACCTCTTAAAATAATCCTTCATCAGTGTACTTTTCATGATTTAAAAGAGTTCTTCAATAGTTTATCCTAATTCAATATCTACCCTGTGCCAGGCAGTGCAGCAAAAGATGTAAAGATGAATTATCCTTGCCTTCAAGGGGCTCATAATTCTAGGAGATGAGACAAAAGGAAAACTAATAAATGCAGTAAGATTCTATTATGAGTCTCAGAATGGCCACATAAATGAACAGCATTCTATCCTATCTGTTTTGTGACATTCTGAGTGGCTTTCTTGCCCCAGAAATTTGTTTCACTGCTCCAACTGAACTCTGCCATGCAAACATTTTGCCTCATGAGGGCCTTATCAGAAACAAGAATTTTTCTATAGAAAACACTGTGACCAGAGCATTCCAGTAAAAGGATATAGTTTTCACTCGATGGACCAAACAGCGATGCATCATTCAGTGGTCTGTGTTCCGCAGTGAGAATCAACAATGGACTGACCTAGTCTACAAACAGCTACCCGTACTGCATTAGGAATTTTGGAGCACATTGAAGAAACAGTTCCTTGCCTCACTGAGAAGACAGGACTTACAAAGAATTAAAGCAGATGTGCAAAAAAGCATATGGTTAAGTTCTAGGACTGCTGAATGCCTTTTGCTCATCATGAGCAGGCAGAGCACAGAGGTCATTACAGAATGTTGGGATATGTAAGCTACATGCCATTGAGAAGGAAAGACATCAAGGTGGGGGAGGGCTTTCTTTCCCCTTATGTATTTGGACTGGACTCCATTTCCTTAACTTTATTAACAAAACTTCCCAATTTAAATTAACTGTACAGAAAATAAATGAATTGGATCATAATGGAAGCAGAGAAGACCTTGAATTTGCTAGTTTTAGTGCTACATTTAATGGTGTTCACTTTTCTAAGCTTTTCCCATTTATGACGGAAAGCAAGACACTTGGTTTCCTTGGAATGCTATTGATGATCTTTGGTGTGACCATGAAATGATGCTAGTTGAGAAGAAAAATGAGCATAACGTTAAAGGCAAAGATGCTTTAACCTCAGCATTTTCTCATTTGCTTTTCAAAATCCAATCATTTCTCTAGTTTTCCATACTTTTGAGTTGGGCGTGATTATACAAATCTACTTTCCCCTAAAGCCTATTCCTGATATGAGGAACTGGAGAAGAAAGGTCTTGTCTCTCTCTTTGGAGGCCACCATGTTTGTGCCCATCAACTGGGGGGCAGTGGGACTGCTCTTCCCTAGATCTAACGACCTCTGGTTTTGAACATTAGGCTGGTCAGAGAGAAATGTCAATCCTCCTCCTACTCCATGGCCAGTACCAAAGGCGAGCAGTCCAAATGACAGCGGCCCTGCAGTGAAAGGTAATACGGTGTTTTATCCCTCTGAAATGACACCCGCCTTCCTTTCTGCTGGCCTAACACAATTTTTTCTGTCTTTCTTTACATTCGAGCACCTGCTACCAGGGTAGAGGCTTTTACATGATCCTAGAAATTATATTCTGACTTTTTTTCTGGCCTAATGTCCTAATTCATAATTCCCTTTATCAAATCTAATGAGGAGGAAGTAAATATCTGTCTCCAAGTGACTGGATGCTTCCCAAGATTGGGTGGAAATGGCAAGGTAGGAAAGGCCGCTCAGGTTTGTTATCTTTAGCTGAAAATGCCATTGCCACCGCCAGAGAAGGCATTTGATTAGTGTCCTCAGTAAGAGGCAGGTTTCTTAGTTACCAAGGAGGCCTTTCAGGCTCCTGAGATCTGTTCCGCTTTGAGACAAACCCCTGAGGAGAAAGTCTGTTCTACCAAAGATCTTGTCTAATTTATAGCTCGCTCTCTCTTCCTTTGGTCATCACCCACGTTCCCTGGGTTGACCACAGGAAGTTAAAGGAAATGTCTCTTCTATTATCATCAAAAAGCATTCCCGTGATATTCTTTTAGGTGTTGTGCAAATAGGTGCACCTGGTTTTCCCTCAGAGAATGGAGGTCTGGGAATGGGAGCGTCACCCTACAGTACAGGCCTGTGAACTTGAGTTTCTTCCCAGCGCACAGGTGATGCCCATGCTGTTGGCGTGGGCACCACCTTGGGAGGAACCAGGGCCATGACCCCTCTCTGAGGGCCTTTTAAGACCTTTGCAGAGGTTAGGAGGAAGGGGAAGATATCACTAAAGATATCTTTATGATAGCTGGATATTTTCTATCAAGAAGAGACTAATCCTCCTAAACCAGTCTTGTCCCAGGTAATTTCCTTGTTTGACCTCCTCCATGACTAATGAAGATTACTCCCTTTTTTTTCAGTTGTCCTCCTCCCCACTCCAACCAAACTATATTGAGATCTCTCAAGTCTCAGTTCATCACATCCAAATAAACCAAGTATTTTGAGCTAACTGCGCATGGAATTCAATTAATGTTGCAAATGATAACTTACATGTTACCAACTAGCCTTGCTTACAGTCGTTTTATCTCTAAAATATAGTCGATGTGTTGATTTATCTCATTATAAAATAATATATCTACAAGAGATTTTGCAAACAAAGACACAGGAATCAGAAGTATAACATGACTGGTACAGTGCCTTAACATTTGGGTGTCATTTTAATAAAAAGATCAAAGCCCTGCTTATGTCGGCATAATCCCATCAATATTCTCCCATCACTCTGATATAACCGCTTTTAGCAACTTGTCCCACCAATGTTTTTTGAGACTCCTTTTGGCCAGATGGCAAGCACATTCCTAGCTGCTCTTAGCTAGAAGGATAACCTGTCAAAGAGACATTTTCTTTGTGCTTTTGATACTCCCACCTGTTGGGGCAGGAAAAAATAAAAGCGTGGGTCATCCAAGCCAATGAACTTAGATTCTCATATGGAATGATTTATATAAAGAAGAGCCCCCAACTTATTTAGAAATCGCTTGCATCAGGTACTCTTTTGAAAATGTTCTCCTCATCTGGAAAATAATTTGACTCTATAATTGTGGTATTCAGGAAGTTAGGGCAGGTGGTGCTATAAAAGAGCATCTCAAGGCAGAGAACTCCGGTGAGGCTGAAAGGGTGTGGGGACAATTTAGAGCCCAGTGGAGAAAGGGGAGGCACGTCAAAGGCCCCCTTCTCCTGCCTGACAGGAGGAGGTTGAAGAAGGCAATGACCCTGAAGGAAGAGGAGCAGCTAGGCGTAGGCACCAACGCCCTCTGGGCCTATAGCTTTGAAGCCTGAAAGTGGCCACCATATTATTTCTCTTGACCTAGGGTATTTGAAAAGATTCCTCCAGCAGACACTGGAAGGCACCTTGCCAGCCATGCAGTCTGATTTCTGAAATAACTTTGATATCTTCTGCTTGTGGGGAAGTGACAGGGTCTGAGGTTTTAGGCAACTCTGTGGGCTGTGGCCCCCTGCCATGGTGGGGTGCAGGTGGGTTTAACACAGCAGCTTGGTCTTCCCTGAGCTTTAGGCCATGGCTTGGAAAAGTTACTCAGCCAACCAACAGGGAGACATGGAATTCCCTAACTAGTTTTAGAGACAGAGTGTAATGGGATTTGTCTGAGCATCCTCTCCTTTCAAGATACGCCTGGGCCCACCTGCAGGCAGCATGACGGAGGTGGGTGTTTGGAAGATGGATATACTGATGTTTCTTCTTCTCTCCCCAGAGCCTGCCAAGGCTGCCTCGGACCTGACTGCCTGGTTCAGCCTCTTTGCTGACCTTGACCCTTTATCAAATCCTGACGCTGTTGGGAAAACCGATAAAGAACATGAATTGCTCAATGCATGAGTCTGCAGCCTCAGGGCGGGAGCCCACGTGCCATTCCTCAGCATACACCTGGGGGCTCACAGACGTATGATGTGATCAGTATGCCGTTTTAATATTTACGTGCCATTTTAATAAATCAAAAGGGTCAAAGGCCCTGTTTATATTGGTATAATTATTTACTCTTGTTTGGTATAAAGGGTTTCGGTGTATTCTCTACATGGACCTAACAATACAAGATTGTCTAGGAGCTGTGTCCAGTGTGGCCACTCTCCTGCCAACACCCACCTCATGGCTGCTGATGTGTCCCTGGGCTACTGTGAGATCCATGTTCAAATCGTGAGCCTACTTGGCGTTAGGTTTAAATAACGCGCCCTACAGCCTTGGAGGTAGCGGGAGGCCGACAGAGCTTAGATGCCTCCTCTTACACCCCCGGAGAGTGGGGTTGCAGGGAGACTCCCTCTTGCTGCTCAGCCGCCTTCCAGTGAGCTCTGGGTGAAGCTCCAGCCAACCAAAGACACTGCCCGCGGCCCTTGCCTGCTGGCCGCGTGTTCTCTCGGGTGGAGGAGCCGGCGGGTCTCCGCTGCACGGACCTTCCTGTGGAAAGCAGCCGCCTCTGCAGATACCAGTGTCTCCTTTTGTCCTCTCTGTGGCTGGAATTCAAAAGCATGTACTTCTGGAGCCCCTTGTGACATTAACTTTTTTTTTTTTTTTAATTAAACAGAAAAGATATTTGACATGCAAAGTCAAGAAATGAGTCTGTTGTGGGAACTCGGTAGGGAGGTGCTGTGGAGGTGGGGGGCTGGCGAGCGACAGAGGAGGAGGGACCGCTTCACCTGCAGGAAGCTGACGTGACCTCATGCACCCCAGGAACAGCAGCTGAGGGAGGAGGACCCGGACTTAGGTTGGCTCCAGCAGGGGTGGGAGCAAGTATTAAATATCAGAACATAAGTGGCTCAGATAGTTGACAGCGTTAGGGACCCCTGTGCTGGCACCTCTCCTCCCATCCCTTGTCACCAATGACATGCTAAGTGACAGGCCACAGAAGCCCACGTACAGCCCTTCCAGTGAGCCAGTGGCCCTGAGTGGGGGTAGAATTGATGTTCAGCCAGGAGACGGTTCTGTGTCCTCAGCTGGGCCAGGGAGGCCTCTGCTGCGCTCATGTGGCCTCAGTCACCAGCTCTGAAAGGGTCTTCCGAGGCCACTGTCCCCAACCCAGCTGCCTGTGCACCCTCATGGAAGGGCCCCACAGTAGCCACTGTCCTCCCGAGACAGCCTGGAAGAAGAGATGGAGCCTAGGGAAGGCATTCTTTTCTCCTGGGTGGGAAGAAGCCTATGGGAGAAATCGGGCTGGGGATGCAGCCCGTTCTGTGGCTTGTGTTGCTCTGCTCACTCCCCGGCCAACACAGGCTGTACACGGGGTCTTTGAGGAGATCAAGATACATCCCCAGGACGCCACCTGGTTACCCTCCCTCACACGCACAGGAGGGCTTGCTGTACCCTTAGGCTCCCTTTTGGCCCCCGGGCCTGTGCATTTGCTGCCCGCTCACCCAGGATGTCCCACTTCCTGGCCCGTCCTTATCCTCAGCCACCCTCACAGCCCTACCGAGCCTCATGAGCCGCCTCAGATCCACCTCCTCCACAGGGACTTCTCCAAGCGTAGTCCTTGTAACAACCCCTCGTCCGTCTGACAATTCCCTTCCTGCTCGTCTCCTGACTCCTGATTAGCGCACACGTGGTGCTCTGCCTGGCCGTCTAAGGCCCTTGCTGCATGCAGCTGCCACTACCACTAGGTGTTGCAACCCCAAAGAACAAGGTCCCTGTTTCCCCCAATCTTCTCTGTGTCCCCAGTCATCGGCACTCCAGAGTCACCTTGTAAGCACTGGATTAATGATTGCCGAATGGAGCTGCCCTGTGTGGAATGCGGATTAAACACTCATAGTTTCATCCTGGGTCGCAATTGTTTGCAGCCCCAGTAAGGAGATGAATCAGGAGGGGGCTGACTCCAGGCTGGAGGCCCAGGGAGCTTGGTGGGGGAGAAGGTGGGTGGGCAAGGGGGTGTGGGGTTCTCCCATGTTGAATGGATCACTTTAAATACTAACAGGCTGCATTTTAAAGTTGATCTGGGAGTGAAGAGGGGAGGAGAATGGTGGTAGTTGAACAGGCTTTGCGGCAAGGAAAAGGAAAGAATTACACATGGACGCATTTTCTCCCTGAATTTTCTTTACATTAAAAAAAAAAAAAAAAGGATTCAATTCCCTTTTCCATCTGTAATCCACTTGGCCAGGCTCTTGATCCCTCTTGATAGATGTGTTTTGATCCGGGCTCACACAAAGCCCCCTTGGCCACCTTTCCTGTTTAAGGAGAAGCAGCTGCTGCCTGATTGTCTTTTAAGTGGCCTGTGTGCCGGCCGGGCCAGGGGGCTTCTTTGTGGGGCCCACCTTGGGGCACCTCCCCAGCCACTGTGGATGGGCTGTCCCTGGCATGAGATGACGAAAGTGTCCCACCTTTTCACACCCAGTCACACTTCTTCCTCATTTTCATCCTACGTTGTGAGGCCCATCTGAGCCACGATTGCATGAATCCCCAGGGAAATTTAAAGTGCACCTGCTCCTTGAAAACTTTCCCGTCATTTTAGGGGCCTCCAAGTCTCCCTCCCCCCCCCCCTGCCCCAGCTGATAGATAAAGAATATTCAAATTTGAGGGAGGGAGCCAGAAACGTTTCTATTTCCTCCTTTCTTGCTTTTTTCCCTCAGCTGGCACAGGCTTTGGTGCACGTTATAGATTCATTGCCTTCAAAATGTAATTTTAGAAATGTCAAGTTGATTTTGAGTTCTGGGAGAGTGAGAAAAGCATCCATCAGCTTCAGAATTAGAAATGCACTAACTTAGAAAGAACCAGCACTTTTTGACAGAGGTTTATGCCCAGGAAGACAGGATCTGCTCACAGTTGGCAGTCCTGGGTACCCCGAGTTGCCAGTGGGCATGTAGGTGGGGCTCACCCATCACACTATGACCAGTCTTTCCACTGGGTGTGGGGCCAGGCCTGAGGTCCCCGAGGTGCCATGCATGAGAGGCTGCCTAACAATTGGGATCGAGACGGCACCTGCCAGACCTCCCCTGCTTCTGCCCATGCTTCGGCTCCAGGAGCCAGCTCACTGAACTCCATGCTTTCTCAGAGACGCCGGCAGAGACCCCCTCCCCAGGGGCCCACCCTGGCAACGGCTCAGAGCTAACTATAACACTACTGATGTTGCCAGTATATCAAAGTTGCATCTGTCTTTGTAATCAACTAAGTGTCCTCCAGACAGGCCATGGCAGTTAAGCCTCTGCTTTGATTTCAACCGTCGCCCCAGTCCACTGACTGACACCACGCACAGCGCAGTAATGGAGGTCTCTTCCGCTTTCTTGGAAAATGGATTTTAGCTTGGAGCCAAGCTGAAGCAATTGGCAATGGCTGCCAAGAATTCCGCATTGAGAAGAATTCTGAAAAATAAATGATGTTTGTGATGGATACGGAGCAGGGAGTAGTGGCAATAGTATTGTATATTTTCCAATGCTGCATTAGATCTTGTCTTTCACAGGGCATCTACCTCTTTTCTTCTTCTTCTTCTTCTTCTTCTTCTTCTTCTTATCATCATCATCATCATCATCATCATCATCATCATCATCATCATCATCATCAAAAATGACTAGGATTCTGAAACCCTGAAAGAAGGGCGTGTATAGATGAGAAAAGCAGAAAGTTCAAAGAATCCATCATTATTGAAGCCTAATTCAACTCGAATTCATTTAAACAACAACAAAAATGTGGGGGCATATGTATTTGCTCAGGTCACTAAAAGGTGCGTGCTTCGGGCACAGCTGGATCTAGAGGCTCAGGTATTAAGAGTTTGGGTTCTGAAGCTGGGCAGATCTGTGGTCAGGCTGAGCTCCACCAGCTGTAAATCCTCGGTGAGCTTTTGTTTTCTCATTCATATAATAGGGGTAGTAGCATTCCCTGCCTCCTGGAGTTATTAAAAGAACTAAGTGACTTAATATTGTGCTCACACACTGCAGCACACAAGAATGGCCAAGAGAGTCACAGAAAGTCACTCACTCGGTAAATAATATTGAGGTAGGAGTGGGAGGCTCCTCCCGACAACCTTCCATAAGACTCTCCAATCTCATCTTCTCTCCCTATCATTTATTAACTCATTCCAAAGCATCATAGGAATTGAGGGAGGTAGGAGGATGGGACTACAAAGTCTGACGAATAAGTTACCCCTGATTTTTCCACAGAGCCCATTACCAGAAATGGTCACATGTGTAACTCAAGGCACTGGGAAATGGGACAGGGTAGACAGAATATTTCATGAACACTATGTCCTCCTTAAGAAGGCTCTCGGTCTTTAAAGTTGACTTTGAAAACTTTATAATAAAATCTAATCTGTTCCAAATATATATATGTACTAAAGGAGGGGAATTTCGTGGGTTGTCTTCTTTTTAGTAGACAAGGGCCTTATAATACTGGCAGTTCTGTCTTCTTACAGGAGATTGGAAAAGTTCCACGTGAATGTACAGACATAGACCAACATCCAAGCTGCCCGTCACACCCATGTCCCCCTTCTAAGCAGTCCTGGCTACCATTCTACTAAAAGAGACACGGTATTAGGCTAGTAAGTCATGCTCTGGACCACAAGACCTCCTGGTCTCAGCTGACTAGCTCAGGAAGCCAATGCAGTAAGTAGTCCTGGCAGAATAACTTTTCATCCTGAGAACAGTCAAGAGTTTCTCAGCTTCTTTGATTCTGAACTGGTGATGATGATATGAAACAATGTGTCAATTGTAAAAAAAAAGCAGAAATCAAAAGAAGCAGTGCACAGTTACTACAAAGCTCGGAGCCTTGAGGAATGACTAAGCCTGAAGAAGCAGAGGCAGAACAGTGTAGAGGAGCCATGCAGTGGAGGAAGTGATGCCTGGGCCGGGTCGGACCGTGGAGAGAGCCAGGTTGTCAGTCGGCATGAGTTTCATTGCTCTCCTGCTGCTCATCTAAACTTTGATCCTTTGTACCTCTTTGTACTTTCCTCCAAAAAGTAGGATCATTGGCTTTAATACAAAATAAATACATATGTCCTGCCTTCTGATAATTAATCGGTAGGAAACTGATCTGAGGGCCCTGTTTTCAAGGTGCCCAAGTGCTTGCTCTAGAGTTCTCAAGCACTTGGCCATACTCATTGAACTTGTGTTCTCCTGGAGGACATGATTAACATCCATCAAACTCTGGCTCCCTGCACATTCTCTATCAAGTCTCTTCCTGCAGCACCCCCGACCCTCAGCTCCTCTTGTTGGACACTCTTTTAGCACTTCTACTCTGGGGTACTGCCCCTGGGACATCTCAGCCTGGATATCAGCTGGCCCTGGCGTTAGGGTGGGCGACTTCTTCATGACTTGCCCTAGCAGAGCCGATTGGAAATGCTCAGGGAACCTCTGAAACCCAACAGTGGCCTGCACATACCCGCTTTGCCAGCCAGGGAGGAGGAGCTTGATTTTAGAAATGCCTTTCATCAGTACGGGCTGGATGATGCACCAGCTCTGGGCTTCCTTCCCCGGCCACTTCCTGGGGAGCTCTTTCATTGATTTCGGTCTGAGGTGTCTCCTTGCTTGTATTTCTGGCCCCCGAACTGTAATGCCCCAAGGGCCTGTTCCACATTTAGAGTTTCCTCTACTGGCCCCCTGTCCCAAGCATAAGCAGAAGGCACTCGCAGGACTGACGTGGCGCTTGACAAGTCAGCAGCCTTTCTTCCATCTCTCCCAGCAGCTCACTGCTATTTCTGGAGTTGGGTTACCGACTCAATTCGCTCTGTCATAAACTCTGTTCTGGCCTAGGGATTTATGGGCCTCTTAGCTTCAAGGGTTCTGTGCATCTTCTGAGATCATATGTAATTGTGTGTGTGCGTGTGTGTGTGTGTGTGAGAGAGAGAGAGAGAGAATTTTTTTCCTGAGGAAATGATCTGAAGTGTCCATAAATTCTCAAAGGGGTCGATAAACAATAAAAGTAAAAAACATGGATGCTAACCATAGGTTTCATGCTGATGCAGAGACACTAACTAATGTGGCTGGAACTTCCTATAAGCACTGAAAGCCGTCATTGTCCACGTGTAAGCAAGCGGGAGCTTCCTCTGGCCAGCTTTCCCTGCCGGGAAGTCCAGCCATTCTGTACTATTTCCTCTCTCCTTGCCCTAATGGCTGAGTTGGCCATGCATTGGCCTCCGCAGTCAAACCGAGGAGTATTTTTATCCTGCCAATAGGAGCTGCCATCCTGGGTAAGCTGTGACTTTAGCTCCAGCTGGAAAGGAAGAAGCTCGCAGAGAGAGAACAAATCCTGATGACACACTAGCCTGAGCTCTGGCTACCTGCAGTCTGCCGCCCATCTGTTACCTGCCCTCAGAGCCAGCCCAGGGGAGCCCTTGCTTCTGTATGCTGGGTTTCAGTGGTGAACTCGTGATGAGAGAGGCCCAGGGCCAAGCAGGCTGGTTCTTCTGACCTGTAAACCAGGTCCAGGTTAAAGACAAAGCATTGGAAAAGACAGAGGAGAGAGCCCTGGCCGAAGCCTGAAGTGTCCTGGTCTTCTGACCTCGCTTTCCGGGTGAGGAGAGCCAGAGGGCAGGGAAGGCATGGAGGTCTATGGGAAGACAAACTTGGAGAGCCTCACGTGGGCTTCCTGCATGGGGAGCCAGGGTGGGCACCTGACTGGCCCACCTACGAAAAGAGAGAAAAAGTGCAAATGTCAGTGGACACCAGGAGGGGGAAGCAGGACCATCCAGTGAATGTCCTTAAGGACCACGGAGGCGGAGATTTTAGGCTCACGTAACCGCGTTTTATATGGTGAAAGCCTTACTGCCGTCACTCTTTCTGACCTTACATGGACTATGGAAAGTAAAAACAGCTGTGTGCACATCAGCCCCTTTCGTCCTCTTAACTATCCCACCAAATAGAGTTTTGTTGTGTGTGTGTGTGTGTGTGTGTGTGTGTGTGTGATTGAGTTATAAATCACATACCATAGAATTTACCCCTTCAAAGTGTATGATTTCCGTGGCTTTTAGTATATTGACAAGGTTATACAAACATAACCCTATCTCATTCCAAAACATTTTTCATTATCCCCAAAAGAAATTTTGTACCCATTAGCAGCGACTCCCAATTCCACCCTACCCCAGACCCTGGCAAACTCTAATCTACTTTCCGTCTCTATAAATTTGCCTATAATGAACAGTTCATGTGAATGGGATCATATAACATGTGGTCTTTGCGATGACCTTTTTTTCACTTATAATGTTATTAATGCTCATCCACGTTGAGTCATATCAGCGCTTTATTCCTTTTTATTACTAAGTAATACTCAACTATAAGTTGAGTATTTATCTGGTCATCAATTGATAGACATTTGAATTGCTTCCACTTTGGCTATTATGAATAATGCTACTATGAACATTTGTGTACAAGTTTTTGTGTGGACATACGTTCTTATTGTCTTGGGTCTATACCTAGGCGTGGAATTGCTGGTCATGGGGTAACTCTATGCTTAACCTTTTGAGGAACTTCCAGACTGTTTTCCAAAGTGCTACTGCATTTTTCATTCCCACCAGTAGTGTATGAGAGTTCAATTTCTCCACATCCTCACCAATACCTGAGATTACTTCTCTTTTTGCTTATGGTCATCCTAGCAGTGCGAAGCTGTGTCTCATTGTGGTTTTAATTTGTATTTGCTAATGGAAGGATTCGTATGCACTGAATTGTGTCTCCCCCAAGATTCATATGTTGAGGTCCTACCCGTCAATGTGACTATATTTGGAAATAAGGCCTTGGAAGGTAATTAAGGCAAAATGAGGTCCTAGGGTGGGGTCCTGATCAGAGAGGTTGATGTCATAAGAATAGACACCATGGCATAGAGGAAAGGCCATGTAAGGACAAACCAGCCATCCGCAAGCCAAAAAGAGTCTGTGCTAGAAACCGAACCCTGCTAGACCTTGATCTGAGACCTCTAGCCTCCAAAACTGTGAGAAATAAATTTTTGTTGTTTAAGTCCCCAGCCTGTGGTATTTTTCATGGCAGCCTGAGCTGACTGAAGGGTTATTATCATCATTTCACAAAGAGACTCCCAAGCTCACAGGGCCATCACTCCTCCTGTCCAATGCCGAACCTGGAGCATTTCCCCTTACGTCACGCTGCCTCCAGGATCCAGAATGTGGGAGGGGAATGGTTCTACAAGGTGTGGCCCGCCAGCTGACCCAAATCACAGATGCCATAGTGCTGAGACTCAGTTCGGTGAATAAGGAACAGAAGTTTTCCAAGAAGGAGAAATAAGCAAACGGAATCCCCAAGTTGCTTTCTGCCCCACTGGCTTATGCCAGCTACAGAGACAACAGCTAGTAGTAGGGGCCAAGTTTTCCCACACAAGGGGCTCTCAAGCCAAGGAATCCACCACAGCTTGACTAGCGGTTTGATTCCCAGTCTTCTCTAATGCAATCTGGTCAATGTCCGTTTCACCTGTAACCACTTCAGGAAATCTCTGTAACACTAGACTAAACAAACCCTCCATGAAGAGTGTACTGGGAAATATGGGTCACATTCAAGAACAATATCTTGGCCATTTTCAGGCTTTTACAGTTAGCTTGGGGTAGAGGGTTCTTTTCAATTTTCTGTTTACCTTAGAGCCATTTTTTTCTGGGAAAGAAAAAAAGTTCTGTCATGTTTGGGTTTTCCCACCGAGACAAAGTCCACTCAATAAGGCCTTCCCTCAAGCCACTTTGATTTTGAGAGATCTGCTGCTCATTTCCATTAAAACTAAATCGTTTCCTATCATTTCCTTTTTTCCCTCCCTTCCTTGATATTCAGAAAATAACATTCATTTTCTCCCAAATTAAAGGTTAGCAGGTGCTATCAGAAAAACTTAGAAAAACAAATGCAAAGTTAAAGACAAATTATCCACATCCCAGAGCTAACCAGTATTAGTTTTTGTACATTTTTCTTGTCTTTTTTTTTTTTTTTACTTGCACATATATGTATTTTTAGAAAACCAAGGGAACACACTGGTTTGTGACCTGCTTTTTGCCACTTGGTGGCTGCCTCATTCTTGTTCAGAACGGATGCTCTAATTTATTCTTTTAATAGCAGATATGAGCGTGACCATGTCCTGGCCACTCCCTTAGCACTAAATATTATCCTCTTTTTTAATCTTTGCTATTTTAAAGGCAACAAATTATTTTCATTTGCATTGTTTTGATGAATAGTGAAGTCAAGCATTTATTTTCCTGTCGATCATTCCCCTTGAATTTCACCTCGTTTTTATATTAGGAATATGTATAGCAGTCAGTTCAGTCACATTCACTTTCTGCCGCCAAACTGGATGGTGGTAAGAAGGTGGTGCAAGCAGAGAAAAGGGGACCACCAACAACTGCAGACGAAGGTCATGGTTCTTCTTTGTCCTCTTTTACAAAACATTACCAAAGGAATACACGCTCATGGTAAGAAAAAAAAATGAAATATTTCAAGAAGGTGCATGAGTATTGTGAAAGCTCGCCTCAGCACCTTCCTCCCCCACCCACAGACCCTATTCCCCAGGTGCAACTGTCGTGAGCCTCCTCCCCCTATTACTGTATTAGCTTCCTGCAGGATCTGCTGCAATAGTCATGGATTTAGAGGAGTGATCAGGAGAAGGGGTCAGGGATTCTAAAGGGAAAAAGTTCTTAATGCAAAGCTCCAAGGGTGGTCATTGGGAAAGGAAGCGGGAGAGACCATGCCAGGTGTTTGTCTGTAACCAAACGGGCAGATGAATGGAGAATGCGTTAAGATTACCATTTGCCTTGATTTCAGTCCATATGAAAAATGGCAGGCTGTTTATTGCCTCCCATGAGCAATGTGCCTTTGTTAACTTCTGTCCCTTGTGTATAACCCTTTTCCTTTACAAAGTGGAATAGAAAACCTGAGAGAAGTGTTGCCTTTTCAGCATGAACCCTTCGTCCATCTGGCAGGTCCTCATGGAGCCCTATGTCCACCCTGTATTCAGCTTGCTTCCAGGCAGTGGTTTGAAATAACATCCATGGTCTGCAGGGTCATACCCAATTCTGGCTAAAGGAATGTCATCGAGTCACACTCAAAACTGATGCCAAGACTTGAGTAGAATTTGTAGTGTGAAAGGGAACCCATTCCTTGTTATCGGAAAGTCTTTTGGAGGAAAAATGATCTAATTGTTCAAAGTCTTAGTGTTAAGAAAATGGCTGTTTCGAATGAGGGGGCCATCACCAAACTGGTTTAGAACCCTTGAAAATTTATTTTTCCTCTCCTCTTTGAGAGGCGCAAATGCCTATGGAATGGACTATGCTAGTTTAGAACCACTGGGTCACCAGCCTCCTGTTAACTAAAGGAAAAAAAAAAAAAAAGACATTCAAGGTGGAAATATTTCTCATCTTTAGATTCTGCTTTTTCTTCTTTCCAAACTTTAAAAACTGATCACCTTTCTCATCCCCTGCATCATTTCCCACAGAGAACCCTTTTATGCAAGGGTTTAATTGCAGCCCACCCCCAGCTTTAGATTGTCTGGGGTAAGATAGTTCAGTGTTAGACAACCTTTAGGCACATACAATAGACTTATTATCATGTGACTTATTCAAATTAAAAAATTTGCACAAGAAAGCTTTGTCTTAAACCTAGTCCTAAAGGGCTTTTTTCAATAAGTATTGGAGGAGGTGGATGGGGTAACGGGGGTCAAATATGTAGTAACAGAAAGAAATCTAACTATGGGTGGTGAACACACACACACACACACAAAGTGTGTGTGTGTGTGTGTGTGTGTGTATGCCTTATTGCTAAATTGTATACCTGAAACTTACTGGATTTAGTTGAACAATGTCACCATAAAAAATTTTTTTTAATTGCAATGCAAAAAAAGAATTATCCATCTAAAAAGGCAAGAATCTAGGTGATGTTGGTGACGTGTGTGTGTGTGTGTGTGTGTTGTGTGTGTGTGTGTGTGTGTGGCGGGGGGGGTTGGCATGGAGGGCAGCTGCTGTATTGTATACTCTAACCTATGTAACAAAGTACCCCAAAACTTAACACTTTAAAACAACAAATATCTCACACAATTTCAGTGGTTTAGCTGGGTCTGGTTCAAGGTCTCTCATGAGGTTATGATGATTTAAGGCTCACCTGGGGCTAGACGACCTGCTTCACATGGTTGCTGGCAGGGGGCCTTAGTTCCTTGCTAGCTGGTGGCCAGAGGATTCTGCTACTTGCAATGTGGGTCTCTCCAGACTTTCTGAATATCTTCATAATATAGCTTCCTCCATAGCAAGTGATCCACTAAAGTGCACACACCCCAAGACAGAAGCAAGATTCTATTCATAAGTAAGTCCAGCCCACACTTAATGGGAGAAAATTGAGCTCTACCTCTTGAAGGGAGAAGTATCATAGAATTTGTGGACACATTTTAGAAACAACCCTATATATGATACAAGTTATCTACATTTAGCTTGCTCTTTGCTCTACAGCAGAGGTCAGCAATTTTTTTCTGTAAAGGACCAGACAGTAAACATTTTAGGCATTGTGGGCCAGACTATCTCTGTTGAATCTATTTAACTCTCACATCACGCTGCAAAATAGCTATAGGCAACACAGTTGATCCTTGAACAATGTGGGTGTGGGAGGGGTAGGGGGTTAGGAGAGCCAACCCCCTGCACAGTCAAAAATCTGCATATAACGATTCCCCCCAAAACTTAACTCTTACCTAAGTGAACGAGTGTGGCTTTATTCTAAAATTGTACTTAACAAAAAAGGAATGGGGGTGGATTTGGCTAAAGTGTAAGTAGTAACGGTAGTGACACCTGGTCTATAGCTAGTGTTGGACTGAAAGTCTAGCACACTTATTTTTTGTTTCCTAGCCATCAGAATCTTATTTCAAAAGAAATTTCATCCACCTGGCATAGCTCTCTGACCTGCCAACATCATGCTTCTGCAGCTTGGAAATTGGTGGGAAGACAGAAGAGCCAACCTGAGAGATTTATGTGGAGAGAACTTGAAGAAATAGAATTCCAATCTTTGTCCTCTGGGAAATAGGAAGTGTAAAAAGGAGAACTGATCTGGTACAACATAGGACAAGACAGTGTCTTCATTCTGTTTAATCAAGTTGAGATGAGGCCACAAGTCTGAGATGCTCTTTAGACACCTGGAAATGGGGGCTAGTCGACAGCATCTGTATTGGGCCCACGTGTGTATTAAGTGATCCATCTTCTCAAAGATCCTGCAGCTCCAAAGAGCCCAGAGCTCACCAAAGGAGTGAGTGTCCAGGGGAAAAAAAAAGACCTGTGGGTACCAAAGATGTGGTAGTAGGTAGAAGCTGCTCAAAGAGAGCAGTAGGGAACATGTGGAAGATAACGGACCTTCAGAACTAGAAGGGTCTCACACTACGGGGTGGGGCATACGGATGAAATTATTTTGCAATATTCATAAACTTCAAGTGACTTTCTAGCTAGCGTAAGGTTAAACATATATAAGATCTATAACTCCTTCCTTGTTTCTTAGGCTTGATTTTGCAAATACTCATATACACTGACTTGTTTTTCAGGGCTGTTTATATTAAACTTATTATATGATTGAGTCAAGCAGAGATGTGGCTGAGAATTCTACTTTTCTTTCCCATTCATTTGCAATGGAATGTTTAAGTTGTATAAGCTAATTTCCTGCCTAAATTATATATAAAGCCTCAAGAAGATAGTTGACAAGTCTCACCATTAAAAAGTTAACTTGACTTTTTTTCAGCCCAAAACACAGATACTACTTTAAAGTGACTATTTTAAAGTTCAATTTAAAGGTCAAATCTTATCAATCCCTTTGATGAGCTGTACTTCGAAAATGAACATCGCTGGTAAATTATTTCTCAGTGGTTTGCTTTTGCTTTCTGGATACCACGTGGCCTGATTTGTAAAGCAGGGCATAACATCAACACTCCTTTCTTTTGTAAAGCTTTTCTCCTTATCCTGAATTAAACATGAATAAAAAGAGTAAAAAGTTTATTTTTGCTGCAACTTTCATTGCAAGAAATATGCAACTTCTCTTGAAGTGATTTTGCCAAACATTATTTCCACAAATAAATTCTTAGCTGTAAAATGACATGGGGACATTTTCTCTAAGGTGCTCATAGCTGGAATGGCACAAGGACTTGGAACTTTAGACACCTGGCTTCTTACCTTGTGATGGAAAGTGTGTAAATTAAATGTCAAGAGGAAACCAAGCTGTGGAAATCTGATCCAGCTAGACTCCCTACAGCCCCAGAGATGCAGGTCAGGAACTCAGTGAGCACTGAATACTGTCATTACCTTGAGCTGAATCATTCCTGTCAGGTTAAGATGCTAACCGCCCAGTCTTTCCAAAAACATATGTGGACCATTTCCAGTTTTACTAATAACTTTATTTAAATAAGACACAGGAACCTCTATACTGAAAAAAATACAAAACAAAAGCCACACATTTCCTTGTGTAAAGCCATATTGTATGGTGACTTGAATACTGTTCAGCGCAGTGGCTAGAATTAAACAGTACACCTATATACAAAATTTAAACGATTTTTGACAAATTTCTACAGCTGGATGTAGGATACATTTGAGCTCAACAACTTCTGGGAAATTTACATGGCAAAGCATAAGCTTTAACACATTTGGTTCAAAACTTTAATATATGCTAAGAACAAATGTACAACACAATTAATATTCAGTTTCTCATGAGAAAATAAAAGCACATCACTATAAATATAGTACATCAGATTTCATCACCAAAAAAGCATATTCAGTCCATCGTCCAGAAATTGATATTGATACTATTGCATATTATTTGGACAAAAGCAGAGCATAAGATCAACACATTATATAATGCTAAACCAGATATCAGAAGTTAATGGAGCTCATATTTATCTTACAGAATAATCTCCCTTTAACCATAATCTACAAAATATAATATTTTCATCAAGGCCTGAGATTATTAGGGTTAAAGGTGTCTGCTGCTGAAGAGATTGTTTGAAAAGTTTCCCCTGTGAAAATGGCAAAAGTAAACTGAGTCTTTTCCCATGACAGTCTCCTACAATATAACACTGACTAATTTAAAGGAGCCAGAATGCACCTTCAGGAGAGAATATTACTGCAAACTTTGGTGGAAAGAAGATAATTGGGATGACAATACACAGAATACACACAACACAAACAAATCATACATATGCTATTTCTTAAAAATAAAAATCAATGGTGTTGCGTCATCATTATCACCTCTTTCTTCTTCGACCTCCTTAGAAAATAAAGAAAACCCAGGAAAGACTGAAAGGAGCTGAGCATTCCTGTAGCTGTGGACGTCTTGCTCCCCTAATTCTTAAGAAAAACGTGCCATATCCTTTAGGTGCAGATGAAGAACAACTTTGTTTTACGGAACTGAAAGCAATGGAATAAAAAGCAGTACTCTGTGCTGCAGGAAAGAATGTCTGAAAGTCGGCTCTTCCACTGACCCATAAGGAGCATCTAGGGCTCTCTTCATACTTTGTTGAAAAGTTTGGTCAAGTCTGCAAGTTCAAGGCTATTTACTCGGGTTTATGCTCTACTTTGCACATCTGAAATATTAACAGAACTATCCATGATATTGTTATAATAGGCTTAAATGAGATAACTTCAAACTATTGCTTTTGTTAAGTCACCAAATAACCTGCTTACTTATGTTGCATTTATTCTGAGACTCATATATTCTCTCTCTACATGAATGCAACTCATGTACCTAGATTGATTGAGGAAAACAATAACCCAAAGTGTGTCATTTTAAACTTGCGAATTAAACAATTTCCAAAAGAAATATTAATATGCCTTTAGATAAAACAGTAGCATTTCATGACCTTGATAGCCAATATAAACGAAAAAAATCTCAGCCATCCCCTGTGAAACTTCACTAATTCTGAATTTAAACCTAGACATTGTCTTTAAATTCCATCACGCAATGTGGAATGTTTATGTACAGCCTGGTACTGGACACTTCGTGACACTGAACAGTCATTAACTGAGCAACACCTGAACTTGTAAAAAATAAAAATAAAAAAGCCATGTTTATACATGTTGAAACAGTGAATGCAACAGTTGTTTTACTTGTAACCACATGACAAAAGTGATGTCAGACACCACAGATTTGCTGGTTCTTCTCATGTTCACCCATGTCCAGGATTATCATTCTCCTAGGGTTGAATGCACTTCTTATACTAAGAATGTGGAATGTAATGAGGAAAGGGAAATGCGTAAAATAAGGAAAGGCAAAAGAGTGATGTTCTCTCTTTAGCTTTTTAGCTGTGAAATATTTAATATCCCAATATGATATACATTCCAAGTTACCTGAGTTTAGACTTCAACTGAAGTACCTGAAGCTAGGCCATAGGGTGGGCACTGTGCAACTGTTGTGGCCGTTTATTTTATTTTTTGCATTGTATGTATTACAGAAGTTAGAAACAAACACCTGGATCAATTGTAAACATAATCCTGAAGTACAGTATTTTCCATAGGACAAAACACAGCAAGACATTTTCTATTTAGACAGGCAACCTTTTGATACAGAGCTTATTTTTACTGAAGAATTTGGAACAAAACACAGGACACAGTACTAATCTGTCAAACATACTATGAAATGCATAGTCTCCACTTAAAATGCTGAATGACACACACATTTTGCAAGCATTACTGCTTTCCACGAAAACTGCTGAGTAGGCGTTCCGTCCCTGCCAAGACCAGTGTTAAGAGATACTTTATGATGCTGATAAGGATTTTGTTGTCGGTGGTGGTGTTCGGAAAGTTTGTCACTCCATGCAGATAGATGTCTGAGATCTAGTTCCTAATCCATGGGACGAAGGGCAGAGGCCAGCTCCCCCTTGACGTTACATGATCACGTAGTTCTGAGCAGAGACGTGTTCCTCGCCCTGCAGTTCCTGCAGGAGCTGCTGCTGCTGGGATGGCTGTTGGACAGAGGCCTCGGGGGAGCCTGCCGTGCTGGTGTCATCAGAAAGGGACGCAAAGGAGACGCGCGAGGCGAGCTGCTCAACGGCCAGCGTTGCCAGGGCTGAGCTCGGGCCAGAGTTAGGAGAGTTTTTGAGCATCAGGTCGGAGGCGGGCAAGAGAGGGCCTAGAAGTTTTACAGGACAGAAAGCTGATCCGGTTGGGATGAAATTAACCTTGTTTTTGTCAGGACATGAAAAGAGAGGGGCTGAGATAGGCTGACGAGACCTAAAACCATAAAACAAAATTAGGTTTACAATCACTAAAAGGTTATTTAACAAGCACTTTCTAAATTAACTGGAATTCTCTAAAAAAAAGCTAAAATGCGAATGGCAGGAATGAGTTAAGTGTACACAGAGGGGGTAAACATCTTCCATAGCACAAGTCAGCAGGCAGACTACTGATGTACACAGCACTGAAGTGATATTTGAGACAAAAGGATTTTCAAAAGGACTGGGCAAATTTTTTCAGAGATCGTTAGTTTGCGTTCAATCACTGAGGAGTGTAGAAACACCTCCTACATGATGGTTGAAGATTATGCAAGGTTAAAATGACCTTTTCTGTTAGGAAAAAGTGTATTGGGAGAGGATTACGCCATCATATATTTGGTTTTAGGCATCTCGCTCCACACTTCCACTAACAGATCAGAAACACAAAGCTTTGGTCGTTTCTCGCAGAGCCAGTCAGCCGGATGGGCAGGGTCCACAAGCCCTTCCTCTCCTCCCATTCCCAGGAACTACACAGCAACTCCTGCGAGGCAGTCCCTGGCCCCTTCTGGTACCTGCAAGGGTCCAGCAGCCACCACTCGGCGCCTGCGCTGGGGCAAGGGATGACAGAGCCCAAGAGCCACACCGTCCTTGCTTTTTTTCTTTGCGCTATTCTACCAAGTATTTATAGTATGAACCTCATTTCTCTTAATTTCTAATTTATACATACTGAAATTTCAAAAAGAAAAAAAAAACTGTGAACAGAAAGTCTAAATTCAATGAATACACACACTAGATGTATCTATAGGGAAACTGACCAGTTTCCCTCTGGCTTGTGAAATCACTGTCATTACGCTAGCATGGATATTGACTCTGCTGCTAAATGTTGGTGTAACTGTTAGCCACCTAAAGTAAGAGAGCCTTTGAAGGAAAATGTCTTAAATGATTACAAATAGATCTTTTAGCTACTAAGGATGAATTTACAAGTTTCTTTTGTATTAGCTTATATATTTCCGGCACACAGACTTCAATTCTTTAATAAGAGCTCTTCTGCCTATTCAATTCTCCTTTCATAAGGAGAATTTTGAATTTGAAACACATTATCAGCTGGACGGAGTAGTTGATTCATCTGTAATCAACTGGTCTCGGTAAAAAAAAGCTTTACAGCTTTGCAGATCCCAGCTGATAGAAAAGACATTACTTACGCCATTTCCTCAAAGACCTTCACTCGCTCACATCCCTCTGGGGGCTCCCGTTTGAACATGTAGCTGTTGTTTGGTTTGGGAGATGAAGCATACTTGGGTAACGGTGAGCTACTCCCACTGTCTGTAAATTTAAAGCAGTTATATTAACTACTGATTGAAAGCTCTTTGAAATTAAATTTGATTTCCAAACAAGCAGCCTCTTGCACAATTTATCCACTATTGCCCTTTTGCTTCCACCACAGAGCTTCCTTTATTGCAAAGTTATTTCTAACACCCTTGTGGAATACATTTCTTATAAATAAAAGCTTCAATGCAACAGGACTCTGCCACACCACAGAACATAAAAAGACAATATTTTTGTCCAGAAAAGTGCATTTTGAATAATGTGGAGCTATAATCCTGAAAACAAATACACGATTATGTACTTCAAAAATGTAAATGAATGGTATAATATGTACAAGTCATGCAGAAGAATAAGAGATTATAACACGGGGTTCTCTATGTTTTCTCACTGTCCAACAATGTAATTGAAAATTTTAGTATGTGGAATAATCTTCATTACAGTTCTTAGCAGAAATGTCACTTTTACTGAACATTATGAATAACCGGTATGCAGGGAAAAAAACAGGTTTATAACACATAATGTCTTTCTTCCTCAGCCCACCATGAAAAAAGTAATTTGTTCAGAATATTGCCTTAAAAATGTCTATGTAAAAGGACTTTTTCAGCACTATTTGTATTTTTGCTACTGAAGCATGAGAAATCTAAAAGCATCTCTACCTATTATGTTTTCTTCATATTTTTTGACAAAAAAGAAAATGGCCTATTCATGAAATGCCATAAAATGTATATGCAATTTTTCCCTTTCCCACCTGGCAAAGAATTTTGGAAATTCAAATCCACAAAATGTGTCAATATCTCTGTAAGATGCCAAGCTATGGAGTCAGTAACATACCTGTGTAAACACAATGGTCCTATTTAAACAAATTCTGACTTAATGTGAACCAATCCCCACTGCTAAAATACTAAGTACATGATCTACTGAGATGTATTATTTTCATACATATTTTTAAAGATGGCATTTGTACCATAATTACATTTGTCACAATTTTGACAAGTTGCTGTAGTTTAAGGTTCAGAACATAGTCTAGCATTCAGAATCTGAGTAATAGGGATGTTTTAATCATTAATGAAGTATAGCACATGTTTGGAAAGTAGACTCTTCAGGCGCACTTATAGTGAGTGTATTTGGTGAATGATTCAAAGAGATTCTATGCTAGTCTTGGGAACACAGATACGTGGTTATATTTGCATATGGCTATATCTCTGGCTGGGAAATCATTGCCTACAAAATAATAAGGCCATACTATCAAGAAACCTGGATCACCACATAGTTTCTCTACCACTACTGTTATGAATGTCCCGATAGATTATGCACAGTCTCTTGGAAGGAATTAATTCTAAGTCTTAGAATTAAGTTGGATTTCTTCACATACCACTCAGATTTGAAGACTGTCTTAGAGTCAATACTTACCCTATATTGCTTAAATGAATGGGAGGGAGGAGGGGGAATATGACTTTTCTCTCTTAGGTAGATGTAAAACTTCATTAATGTGATTACAGTCTGAGTTTGCTGCTCTCTATTTGAGCTAGGCCAGACCAAAAAGACTGGTCCACAATCAATGACTAGTGAGAATGAGGCCTTGAACTCAGTGTAATACCAAAAATACAGTTTGACCTTGCTTAGTATCTAAACAGTAACGAGCCTCACATAGGAAATACATGGGAAAGTAGATATGGCACGTGATGCCTCCATGGAGATTATTGCTGGTCACAACACAGCCCCTCTAAGGTGCACGAGAGGCCTAAAACCATGGGCTCAATGCCTTTAACAGGCCTCTTCTGCCATCAGAAGGGGTGTCACCATGTCACTAATCAAGGCTCCACCCTATTATCATGTTAAGAAAAGTCATCTTGGCCATAGTTACAGTCTTCTGTTCTATTTTTTACTACATCATTAGGCCTACCCACATGATTTGAAGGTACTTTCCCAGAACTGAAAGTTAGATGTGAGTTGGATAATCTACAAAACTGATTATCTTCCTATTAACGATCTACAATGAATTAAATGGTTTCTCTTCTTGAAATTTTTCTAATTTCTAAAAATTTTCTAAAAAACATATGTAAACATACATATGAAAAAATTTAAAGATATATATAGGTGTATATATATGTATATATGTATACATATATATACACACATATATCTATATGTTTACGTTTAATGTTTCGTGGTCTGGGTAAACAAAGCTTGAAAGAAAAAAATTTGGAACCATAAATAGATTTGTTGAATCTGTCTTTTTTTCCCCTAGGGTAAGTGTGTAATCTGATAAAGTGTGAAGAGAAACAGAAAACAGAGATACCGTGTCTAGTTTTAGCTGTCACTAGTTGTACAGTTGTATACCCTTAAACACAACTGCCTCTCTGAGTTTACATATAACTAAAGAAATTGTTACTTTTAACTCTAAAATTTTGGAATTTCTTTTAATGTTTCTAACATACAATTTTTTTTTTTCTGCACTAATTTTCTTTACAAAATGGCATGCTTTAAAACAACCCACAGGAACATCCTATTCTGCCCATTATAGACTTGGATTCCTCACTTACTCATTTAGAACTCTTTGTTGAATAACCACATTTCAGTTAACAGAACATTATAAATGTGAGGTGAGCATGCCTGCTCAGGAGATTCGAGATGAAAAGTCTCATGGTAATCTTAATTCAATTACTTTTGTTCACAAGCATGATAAATTTTCTCATTCATTCTGTTATCCCACAGCAGGAAATAACTAGACATGCAGTCAAGATTAAGTTAATCCCAACTTTATATTCTTCTAACATCATAGCCCATGCCAATAACAAAATTAAATGCAATGAATATTTTTATTTATATAGCTGTCTGTATTCATAATCATTTCATCTACATTTATAAAACAGAATCCTCCAACTCTGAAAATCAAAAGTATGGAAATATTTTATTGGTTATTTTATAATAATAGATCTACTTATGAATATGGAATATTAAAATACAAGTAGTTTGTTAAATGGTTAAACATATGATAATGAATTAAAGCTTAGAAAATTTAGGGATGGTATTAAAACTTGGAATTCCATGTAGAAACAATATTCACTAAACTACATGTACTTTTATAGTTTTAGAGTTTTCTGGTTTTCTCCTTAAAAATGGCTTTCGTTATTTCTGGTATGTTAAGCTATATGGCTCACAATTCTAGTCTAAAAAAATATATATATATAAAGTCAATTTATTTATGTGTGGTAGGTATGTAAAATCTTTGCTGTGGTTCCATTCCAGTCCTAGGTCTTTAGATGTGCTTTATGTTCTACTATTGGATTACTCTTCCAAATTAAGTGAAATTAATTCTAAAACAAGTAATATAATTACAGAGTAGTGGTTCTTAATTCTGGTTTCACAGTATACTCATCACGGGATGTTTTAAAAATACCAATAGATATCAATGTCCAGACCTCATTCCTATATTCCTAAGAGATTCAGATTTTTTTACTCTGTAGCTCTTCTCAGTCATGTGTTTTTTTTTTTGTTGTTGTTTTTGTTTTTTGGTAAAGCTCTCAGATGTTTTTGAAGAGCAGCCAAATTTGAGAATCAATCACAAAAAGATTTAAACACTGTTTGGAGTCAGACCACCTGACTTCTACTTCTACCGAGGCCTAACTGCTTGACCCAGGAAAACGGTGACCCCTGTTTCCTGATCTGTAAAATGGGAATAACTATTGTTATGCCAGCTACAAAAAAAAAATGTTTAAAAGGACTAGGATAGTGCCTTAAACACAGTAAGGTCTCAATAAATATTACTATAATAATAGCCAAATCATTCCTAATTTAAAAATTAAAAAAGGTGAACTATTCAGAACTTAAGTGCCTATTCTTGTTCCACTCTCTCTCAGCAGAGAGAATAACAGAAATGTCATTTTTAATAGATCTGCACAATCTAACTCTATTCAGGTACATAAAGATATGGTTTTGTGTATGGTGGGAAGCAGAGTGATACTTCAAGTACCAGATTTGCTGGTTTATGGCTGCCTAGCATGAGTTCATGTCATAAGTATTTCATAAGTATTCACACTGAATTGATATCAATTTATAAATTAAGCAAATAAGTTACAGTTGCTCCTTATTCCTGGGCACTCATCACAAGTACAATGCTTCTTCCACAAACATAATCCTGATATGCAAAACAACATTGCTTATTTTTGTCTCTAAATCTGACTGGAGTTGCTGGATTTGCTAACTACTTACTCTAAATCTGACTATCTGACATAGCAGTTAAAAATGAAAGCAAATCACTTTATTGAGGACAGACCCCAAACCAATATATAGAATAAAAATCATGATTCTTAGAAATTGCAATGGGAAAACTCCTGAAAATAAACTTCAGATTATATAGAATATTTTATATCTTGAAAGCAATGAAAGTAAGGATCTCAGGAAAATCATTCTGATACAATCTTATTTTTCATACTCTTAAACTTTTTAAATGGAAAAATTTCCAGGGCCAACAGTTTTCAAAAAACTGAAACACTGTTCACCTACCCCTAAAGTATCCTACAGGGTGAAAAGGAATGAACACTTATAAAAAAAGTTTAACTGTAATTTTAAAAGCTCACTTAAATATTTAACAAGCACTTAACTATATGCAAAATAGGAGGCAAACAAAATGCTATAAATGTCTTGTATTAGGTAAAACTCAGTACTTCCTCTTTTTTCCTCCAATTCTTGCTAAAGGGAAATGGTATTATAACATCTTCAGGCAAAAAGCAACATAGAGCAGTAAGCTTATCATTATATTCACTTAAAAGCATGTTCCTTCTTTCATACTCACTGCTTACTAATGGTGGTAATCACTTCCTATATGTTCCAAGCTGGAATTTTGTTAGAACTTTGCCTTTGTCCTCACCTGCCTTCTCCTCCCTCACCTCGTACATCTGATCAGACACCAAATGCTGCTGCCATCCCTTTCCTCCATCCCTTTCCTCCATCCCTTTCCTGCAGTTCCTCTGCCTCTGCTACCCTTCTTGTCTTTGCCCTGCCTCTGTGGTTTCCCAATGGAGGTGCACGAAATGATCTACTGACATGCAGGAAGAAAATATTAGAACATTTATACATATTTATTTTCTATCCTTAAAAATAAGAAAGGAAGCTTTATTATTACATATTTAGTTTGTGGGCTGAATTACACACATATATAATTTAGAAGTACATGAACTTCTATTAGCGTTACAGATTAAAAATTGCTGGAAAAGGTGTAATAAATCAAGTTTGGAGACCACAGGACTAGACTACTAAAATAGTATCTTATCTTGTTCTGCTGTCTCCCTCCGCTTCTGTAGTTCCGCCTGAGTTATGGTCTTTAAAGATAAAGCTGGTCATGTCCTAGAGCTGACACAAAGGTCTTTGCTTGGCTCTTCATTTCTCTTAGCAAGGTCTACAAGGCCCTTTATAAAACAGTGGCCTTGCTCCCTCTCCACTCTCACTGCTTTCTACTCCCCACCATTCACCCCTATGCTCCAGCCACATAATTTCTTACTGTTCTCCATAGACCAGGCCCTTTCACAGGTGAATGCCTGTATAAATGCTATTCCCCTGCAAAGGCAGCAAAAAGTAATATGAAGTTCCTATAAGAGATCTTTGTTGGCATCTGGACTGCAAAGAATTTACCAAAGTTACTTCATTTCTCAGATCCTCAGATTCCCCATAGGACTGTAGTAATGTTACAGAAGATAACAAAGATAAAATCACCTGAGCACATTTAGTCACCATAACAATCCATGAGGCAGTACCATCATTATTCCTAATTTACAGGTGAGGAAATTGAGCTACAGAGAGGCTGAGTAACTTGCCCAAGGACACATAATTAGTAAGTGGCAGAGCAGGGATTTAACCTGGCTGCACCAGTCGGATCGGCGTTCATTACTGCTATGCTATCTGCTTAAGTTTTGATCTATCTCAACTCTTGTGTCCTCCTCATTAGAGATATGAAAAGGTAACTAGGTGATCAAGTCCCTTCCAATCTAACATTCTATGCTTCTAATTAAAGTCTTACAGTTCAGGTAACAGTTGCATTGGGCTTGCCTTCTGTTAGGCTGAGAGACAGTGTAAACACTGGCCTCTACGCATCGATATTTCTTCTTAGAGGAACACAAAGATAATGGGGAGAAAACAATTCAATAGATCCCTCTTTCCTCTAGCCTGGTTGATAACTCATTTTCTCCTCAGTCATGATCAGAGTAGGGGATGATATGGGTTTTAGCAAAACTATTTCCTTTCCCCTAATTTCAACAGGAAATTTGAACTTCATGGCATCTTTCCCACCAAAGGCCTATCACTAAGTTAGCATAATCTTCGCTTGGCTACTTTTATATTGTCTCCTTTTCTGGTGGTGATGTGTGTGTGTGTGTGTGTGTGGAGGGGGGGAGAGATTATTACACTCTTCTTAAACATTAAAAAGCCTGACACTTTTAATTTAACATCTTAAAAAGGTTCTAATATTTTCGACACAGCTACAAAAATATATCCTTAAAGAACGCACATGCCATGAAGAAAGATCTTAAAGGATATGTTTTTTTAGCTGTGTTGAAAATATTAGTATCTTTTTAAGATGTTAAAATGTCCATGCTAGACATTACTCTATTTCTGAGGATAAAGCGATAAGCAAAATAAAGTTACCTGATAAATATCTAACCACTATGCTGCACACCTTAAACTAATATAAAATAACACTGAGTGTCAACTCTAATTAAAAAACGAAAAGTTACCTGGTCTTGCTGGAACTTATATTCTGATAAGTAGACAACAGGAGATTAAGTGGCAGCTCTATGTGGCCATGTTAATGAATTTTGGTTTGCTTCTATTTTAGATACTAGGTTGTAACGGTTATGAACTCTGAGTTGTATACTTATTTGTTTTAAAGTATGAATGGTAACTCATCCAGAGCTAGCATAGCATCTGCCATTAGTACAATTGTGAACATTTTCTAAAAGAGGGGAAAAAGGCATTGTCTAGGTGTTTTTTATGTGCTGTTAAAATAGGAATATATCTATTTTAGATGTTTTCCTGAAAAAGAAATGGGAAAGATGACCTTAGAGACATAACTCTAGAACATACCAGTTTTTGTTTTTGTTTTTTAAACAGGAGCTACTATTTATTTAAAATAAACTTATTGGGACAACATTGGTTAATAACATTACATATGTTCCAAGTGTACATTTCTATAATACATAATCTGTGTACTGCATTGTGTGTTACCACCCAAAGTCTAGTCTCCTCTGTTATCATATATTTGACCCCCTTTACCCTCTTCAACCTCCACCCACCGCCCCCTTTCCCTCTGGGAACCACCATACTGTTGTCTGTGTTTATACATTTGTTTTGTTTGCTCTTTTGTTGCTTTAGAATAGATGAGTTTTAACCTGTGGGATGAGTCCTTTCTTGGAACTATATCTTGACACATTTTGTAATTTTACCACCAAGAGGTTCTTCAAGGATTAATAAGCATCTTAGAATCAGATGGGGTGAATCATTTGATAGAAAAACAGATTCAGGCTTAAAAGCAAGGATTTGGTGTGGTGGCTAAAAGAATTATATCCAATATATCTACCGTCACAATATAAAGGACAAAAAGAAACGTACTACAAAATCATGGCTGATTAGGATATTTCGAAGATTGAGGTTAAAGTATGATAAGGGCAAAGATCAAAAAGGACTGAGAAATAGAGCCCAATAGATAAATGCAAATAGATTTGAAATGTATGTAGGAAGAAATAATGTCAAAAAGTCTCTTTCTAAAGTCTGCTTCAGTCAGTCCTAGACTCTGAAAAGACAATACTTTTTCTCCCTGCAACTAAGGGCTGCTCAGTCCTAACACTCAAAGTTTAGAAATATTAATATTTTAAGTTAAATTATAGTATGAATTAAATAGGCTTTTGTGCATTGGCCTTGGGAAACTCCATCCACATAACATACATTGTTCCTGTGGAAAAATTTAGTTTAAGTTTCAAATAACCAATGTATGAACTCTTGGAATACAACTCTCGGTAGTTGGCCTGAGTAGAATGGTTGAGTTGACTTCATGATTAGAATAATCAGTGTTTCCACTTTATCTTGCAAAATTGCAGAATTTTACAACAACTGTCTAAGTGAACTGTGCCAAAGATCAACTACAAGTGGCAGACTGAAGTCTAGATTTTGTGGCTTCCCCAGCATAAAGTTTGGCTACCATCAAGGAATGCTGGCAGAGCTGCTAAAAGAACTAATATTTTGGATGCTGCCATCTGTATTATATAAATGACTATTTTTCTCCCTTTCATTTTGGGCATGATAATGTGGAAAAATTTAGGCTAACTCTTACAGTATAGTCTGAGGATGTCAAGATAACAACTCTCATTCTGGGTCCCTGAATTCTCCACACAGAACATAAGGTAGGATCTGTGGCAGTCATTAGATTAGTTAACCGGGCAACTTTACACATGCGACCAGGATGGATGCCTTCAGGCTTTTGGTCACTGGAAAAACCTGTAAAAAAAAAATCCTCACAAAAAACAAAACCTGAAAATAGTCCTTTCCTGGCTGGACCTTTCTCAATAGAGCGTTATCATCCTTGCATTGCAATTGAAATAGTCAAAGAAAAAACCAATAGGCTAATCAACTAAAATTCTTTTAGATGTCTCAAATTACACATGATTCAAGGAAAAGGAATAGGCAGAAATAACGTGGAAAAGTCAGGAAAAGAATAAGTGTTTAAAAGATGAATATTAGAAGAATAATCAGCTCCTTAGCACATGTCCCATTAGAGTATATATTCACACTGCCCTTCCTGTGCACACCTATCCCAGCAACTAAGGATGTCTGAAGTAGCTATTCTATCACAGAACACATTTCTCTACAGCAACTACAGAATATATAGGTACTCCAAATCGATCCTAGTTGACTACTAAATTACAGTAATAATTATTTTTTTCACAGTTAGTAATGCAAACCTGTTAGAAACCCATAACTTCTACTTTTTTCTTTACTAGAAATATAAAGAATCAAAACACCAATTTATGCTTTCTTGTGAAAAAATGCAAATTATAAGATAGAATCAGTATCTTTAAAAAACAGAATTTACACTGTACACAGAAAAGTAATGAGTCAGAGACTATATAGTTTGAATGATATATGTAAGTTTCAGAAACTACAACACTGACAACTTCTTTTGTACCTTTAGAATTCAGAACATATATGTATCAGTGCATTATTTATTTATACTACTATTACTCCCTATTAGGCTAGAAATTCCTTATAAATGTATCACATCTTGTCCATTTCTATTTCTTCACCCTCTAGTAAGTACCTAACACACAGTATTTATTCAACTAATGTTTCTTAAATAAACGAGAAGTACTAATTCAGTTGAAATACGGAAACCACCACTCCTGATCCTAAAATACATATGGTATGTGTATACATACATAAATAAAAGAGATGCTATTTTAAGTTTCTCTTCACAAAGATAGTAGTTGATTTGTACAAGAAATAGAAACTTCACATTTTAATAGGTCACACATTTTCCCAGGGAACAGTAATATCAACCTGATCTTCATCGTAAAGCAATGTTTCAAAATTAAATATGGTAGATACTATGATACATACATTAAGAAACTCAAGTCACGAGGTCTTAAGTCTGAAACTGATAATCTCGTAGAAAACAGAAAAATGTCTTAAATGATTCTGAGATTTCCATAATTTCTAAAGAGATTTTTAAAAAAAATCACTATTCGCCATACCTAACAACAAATATTGAGTGTTTACTAAGTACCAAGGGTTGTGCTAAGCCCTTTGCCACAATATCTCACTTAATTCCAGGAATGATATGAGGTAGGCATGATCATCCAAGTGTACTAAGAAATATATTTTTTAACTATTAGGAAAAAACAATTTGCCTTCGAGATTATCTGAACCAATGTTCTCATTTTATATATTTTAAAAAATCCAAAAAGAACAGAAGAAAGAAAAGACATTTGTGTTATGCAGGTGGATGTCTAGTATGGAATAAAAGGGCGTAGAGGAAACTATATGAAGACAGGCAATCTCAGGAAAAGGTCTAATTGGTCTCAGAATTCAGATCACACAATCTCAGAAGACATCTGCATTCCCAAGTTCACTGTAGCATTATTCACGACAGCCAAGACGTGGGACGACTTAGGTGTTCACTGACAGATGGATAGAGAAAATACACAATAGAATATTATTCATTCACAAAAAAGGAGGAAACCCTACCATTTGCAACAACATGGATGGATCTTGAGGGCATTATGTTAAAGGAAATAAGTCGCACAGAGAACTGTATGATCTCATTTATATGTGAAATCTTAAAAACACTGAACTCATAGAAACAGAGTAGGGAGGTGGTTGCCAGGGGCTGAGGAAATGGGTGGATATTGGTTGAGGGTACAAACTTTCAGTTTTAAGATAAATGAGTTCTGGGGATCCAATGCACAGCATGGTGACTGCAGTTAACAACACTGTGTTGTATACTTGCAAGCTGCAATGAGAGGAGAGCTTTTATGCTCTCACTGTAACAACAAAATGGTAATTATGAGGTGATCAATGTGTTGATCAACCTTATGTGGTAAACATTTCAAAATATATACAGGTATCAAGTCATCACATTGTACATCTTAAACTTACACGATGTTCTATGTCAATTAAATTTCAATAAAAGTGGGGAAAAAATCAGATTATTAGATAACTGACAGAATTGGGCCAGAGAGGGAAGTTTTGGCTAAGTTGTGGAGAAAAAGTAAATAGTTTGCATTTTTCCTGAAGAGCCTGGGGAGCTAACAGGGATTAATAATGATGATTATTTCTACAGCAGCAGCAACCATTTATTGAGTCCTTGAGAATTAATGCAAGTTTTATGCCCCAAACTTTATAGGACTCAAATCCATTTGTGTGTGTCACAGCCAGTGAGGATCTTAAATCTGGTATTTTAGTGTCACAAAAGACCTTGCAGGAGAGTGACATGAATATAACTTCTCAGAATAAAACATTATAAATCTTCAGGAAAAAGATATTAAAAACATATACTATTTTAAACTTAGAATCTAAGTGAGTACCTCTTTTGAACTGCAGAAAGCACACATTTATCTGCCTCATGGAATACAGTCACTTAGAAGCCCTGAAGGCAATCACACAACCAGTTAACCAGAATGGAACTCATCTGTCATCTTAATACCTTTCTTTTTTGGTTCAGTGTCTTTCAATTATCCCCTGTATTAAACTTAGGAGCAAACAAAACTCCAGAATTAACTACCTCGACCTACTATCACTGTTATTTTTACTTTTCATTTTAACCCAATTACCAATAAGCAGCAAAAGGGGTCAACCTGAAACACACCTACCCCTTCTACTGGTATAACAAAGAATACGGATTTTGGAATCAATTAGAACTGTTTTGCCATTTATCATCCATGTGGCCCCAAACAAGATACTATTATTTAACATTTCCATTTACCTTCAAAACAAATGATCCTACTAGAAGTAAGGTGTTTTCTTGTTTGTTTTACTGAGAAATATTCATAGAAAAATGCTGTGAGGGAGGATTGAAGGTATTCGCTCCGGTAGGATGCCTCAGCGAAATGAAATTTCCTAGTCTGACATTCTACAAAACAGAGACTCCTCACTTATGATGAGAAGCGAAGAGATGCCTAAGATACGATACTGCCTTGAACACACATTAATGGTGAAAGGACATTCACAGGCTTTCTATAACGAAGGGGTGAAAAGAAAGGGGAGGACTGTTGAGATCCACTCACAGAAATAGAAACAGAGGACAAAATCCAAAGTAGCTTCCACATACACCACAGCAGAGAGTTAGGCATAATAACGAATGATATAAACCAGACAGAAAAGAATCCACACTATATCATTCCATGTCTATGAAATTTGGTAACAGAGGAAAACTAGATTATGGTATAGAAATCAGAATAGTGTTTACTTCCAAGTAGGGAGGGGAAGGATACTGCTGGGAAGCAGGGTGAGGAAGCCTCCTGGGATGCTAAAAATGTTCTGTATATTGATCTAGGTCGTGGTTTCATGAGTGCATACATATATAAAATTCACTGGGCTGAGCACTTAAGATCTGGGTACTTTACATGTAAAAATATTCCTAAATAAAACAAATTAAGGTGTGTGGGGGTCGAATCAGGACATAGATCACAAATACCCAATAAGATTCTATAAACTTTTTGATGGTTTAAAATTTCTGTCACCTATATCTATTTCTCTATGGTGAGAAGCAGTATATGTGTTATAAAAAAGTTCAGTGTTTCTTTGAAAGTAGCTGGGAAGGTGGGAGCTCGGAAGGTGGGAGCTGGGCAGTCTTCGCTGCCTTCTGTGTCTAGGTCTGAGGTGGCCAGAAACTGAAAAAAGAGAGTGGTGGTCACCACGGGCCTGATAGCAGGACAGGAAAACACGGGAGATACGAGCAACAAAAATCCCAAAGGTTCTGCCCTCTTACTGGTGTTTAATAATTCATGTACATACTATAATATAATCTCTGATGTCCTACAGGTACTTATTAAACTTTATCTACTTGGTTAAAAATATAGTCATTGATCCAACAGAAGTTTTAGAAATCACTTCCTCCCAAATCAATCTGATTATGAAATCTAACTTTAGGCATGAGATATATAAACTACCATAACCATCTTTAGTTCTGGAAGATACCAAGGAAAAACCTGTGTGTTATGTGAGGTGAAGCTGTACGCAATCTATTTGATATCTTTCATTAGCTCTTAGAACCATGCGCTGTGCTTCTCTGACACATTTATGGAAGATGTTTGTAAGAGTCACAAAGAAGGGGGTATGTGAAACCAATGAACAAACAACCTAGATTAACCAGTTCTTTACAATCCCACCGTTCAACAAAAGAAAAAAAAATGATGTAATGATCTAAGACAAAGAAAGTAAAATGAGCAAGGCCCTACAGCAAACCCTCTAAGTGGATGATTTCATTCTTACCTTTATCACGATCATAGAGCAGATCTTCCGTGGAGCAAGGGCTGCCGTCCTGGGATTCCGGGGGGCAGAAGGGAGAGACGCAGGGCGAATGACTGCTGCAGCTGCTGCTGCGCTCCTGGACAGAGGGGGTCTGCGTGTCGATGCTGCGGGTGCTGCTGCTCCGGTAGTGGGCCGGCAGTGGGGCTCTCCGACCGTCCGGTATATCCAGCGGCTGGAAGAGGAACCGCCATTAAACCCGCGAACGGCAGCGCACACGTCTGATTCACACAGAGAGCACGTGGCATTTCCTCTGACTTCATAATTCTATTACTATCATCACCATAACTGATTCTTCAGAGAATAAAGATATCAATCTTGTGCCCTAAGTTCATTTCTGCCATGTTACCTTTATTGAAGGAAAAATTGCTTTCAAACCCCAAAGCAGTTAGGTTTTAAAATATTAAGGATAAATTGTCTTAAAAACTCCATAACTGTTTGTCCTTATTCGTAGGTTAGCACTTCCCATAATACTCTTCGAGGACAGGAGCTTCCTTTAACACTGTAACTGCTAACGCTAAGCACTTTGTCGGGCACACAGACATCCAATAAATATATGCTGAATGAATTCACCGATCTGCTCAAGAAATTACTTTGACTTGCTAGTAAGAAAAGTGAAATCTCATATTCACAAGTATGAAAGTTTGTTCGTTCTTTCTTATTTTAATTCTGAAGGCTAGAAACCCAAAATCTCTAATAAAATGAGTTTTATTCTATTAGTATTCAATGAAGGATATTAACATAACTCAGAACAATTCTACTAATTTGGTATCCACCTGCAAAGAACTACTCATAATTTTGTTAGTGCCCATGCACTGTTCTGAGTGGCATGAAAAAGAAACAGAAATGAAACTATAATCACAGAATCACGTATTTTGGATCTTGTAAGACCTTAAAGCTCATTAGTCTAATGTCGTCACAAATAGAGGACCTGGTGACATGGCTAATTAAATGGCATCAGAGCTTTTGCACTAGTCAACTCTTTCTGCTCTGCTTCTGCTGTAAGGATAGCTCTTACTCCATTTTCCTCATCTGTGTGCCAAAAAGGTCAATAAATAAAATTCTATATATTTAAAATATTTTGTTATTGTGTTGACAACATGGTAATGCTAGGAAAAAGAACCAATTTACTCTAAATTTTATTTACAACTTATTTTCACTATTTATTGCTCTTACTCTGAGCTTTGTCATTTCATATTTTTTAGGAACACTGTCAGAGAGAAAATGGAATAAGAAAATGAGGCAAAGTTCAAAATGTCTTTTCCCCCTACAACAAACAACTTAAGTGACTTTACTGAAATAAAAACTTCATTTATGCAAAACTATGCCATCTTCACAACCTGACAATGACTACTCTACTATAAGAAAATACGTTATAAAATTTTAGTTCATTTTGTAAATAAATTGAAAAAGTAAAATTTCAATTTAGGAAAGAAACATTCTTAAAGAAATATTAATTTTTTGGTCAAATGCTAAGAAAACATTACTTTATTATTTACAACTTTTTCTCTTATTTAATTAAATTTAGATTTTAATTATGACTCTACTAAGTAATTGCAGAAGGAACGATGAATAAATCATTGATTCGGGGTTTTTTGTTTTTTTTTTGAACAAGACTGTATGATGCTCAGTAGAAGATGTGTGAGGTTCTCAGGGCAAACCATAAAGAAATATCATTTTAGGAAATATATTTGAGGGCTTCATGACAAGAGATATTTCTTAAAACTGAGATGTTTAAATCAATAAAAATGTTACTGTATTAAAAGTGTCAATATTGGCAATCAGGAAAAGAATAATGTACCAATTTGTAGCTAAAAAAGTTTTTAAGAATTAGAGCTATCTTTCAGTCATGTCCTATTTGATAAACACAATCTTTCTGTATTCACATTTCTTAATCTATAACTGATAATAAATATCTGTTGCCTTAACCAACTTTTGTTCTCTTTGGAAAGGGGTTTACAAGAATTAGAATAATGAAACAGACTTAAGAAATCTATATATTTACATAAAATAATAATGGGAAACACAAAGGCTTAGAACACTGATATATTTAACAAGGCAGTTTTCTTTTTTTTAGCTACTGGAAGATTCCTTATTGGTGAAATTTTAATTTATTAAAACTGAGGCACACTTAATCATAAATCTAAAATTCTAAACATTAATATTTTAGTTATAAGTGTGGACACCCCAGAAGAACTTTAAAATGGCTACTATGAAATTAGAATATGACTTATTTAAAAGCAGAGCTGTTAGCAGGCTTTATATTCTAGCAGTTTTGTTTTCAAGTTCTAAAGGAATCAGCGAATGTATGACTGATTTTCTCATCCTCGAAAAATTAGATCAATTTCACGTCCTTATATTACTGTTCTTAAATATTACTTAATGTAAATAAGGAAACATTTTAACTGTAAATAGCTAAGAGATGGAATAATTTCCAAATGGTTCTCTATAGCATAAATAAATATAAAATAAAAATTTAACAGGAAATGTCTAGGGAGAGTAAAAAGGCATAGCATTTGGGAGGGTAACTTTAGCAATATTTATCAAAATTTAAAATGTACAAATGCTTTGACCCAGAAATTTCACTGCCAGGAAATCATTTGCAAGAGTACACGATGTTTTCTAAAGCACATCTTGTGATGACAAAAAAATCTGAAAACAATCCAAAAACTCATCAATAGAGCACTTCTAAATTATGGTACATCCATATGATGATTCAATATATATTAGCATTAACACACACACACACACACACACACACACATCGGGCAGGATATACAGGAAACTATAAATAATGCTCATGTCTGCTAAGCGATACTGAGAGTGGAAAGGAAGCTTTATTTTTTAATTTTATAAATGTAAAATTGAACAGATTGGATTTTGAGATTAACTCTAATAAGTTATAAAATCTACATATTAGATGATTTGTATATCAGATACATATTTGACATAAATCAAATATTTTAGTTCCAAAAAAATTTGAGATAATTAAGTCAAAGGCTACTTGATGGTTTCTTTTGTTGAGTATAGCTTTAAAATGTGGCCAAATACAGGTTAACAGGTAGTACTGTCTAGATTTCTTTTCTGGAATATAGGTATTTATAAAGTATTTTTGATTAGTTTAAAATGAATTAAGACCTAAATACAAGAGAAAGCTAAAACTATAAAACTTTAGAAGAAAACAAAAGAATGAATCACTGTGACCTTAGATTAGGCAATGGTTTCTTAGATATGTCTCCAAAAATACAAATAGCAAAAAGGAAATCAGACTTTATCAAAACTAAAAATGTTGTCCTTCAAAGAACATCATTAAGAAAGTGAAAAGACAACCCAAAGGATTGGGAGATATTTTCAAAAAAATAACCTAAAAAGAGGACTTTCATGGGAAAAAGAACTTTTACAATTTGATAAAAAATACAAATAACCCAATTTTAAAATAGGGCAAGGAATACAAACAATTTTCCAAAGAAGATACACAAATGGCCAACAGCACATGCAAAGATGCTTAATATCATCAACCATCAGTAAATGTCTATCAACATCATGATGAGAAACCATTTCATGCCCACCAGGACGGCTATAATCAAAGAGACAGATGGAGAAATTTGAACCGTCATATACTGTGGGGGAATGTAAAATAGTGCAATCACTTTGGAAAACAGTCAGGCAGTTTCTCAAAAGGTTAAACAGAGTTACCACACCAGCAATTTCCACTCCATCCCAAGAGAGATGAAAACATTACGTTCGCACAAAAACTACATATAAATTTCATAGCAGCATTTATTTGTAATAGCCAAAAAGTAAAAACAACACAAATGTTCAGCAACTGATGACTGAATAAATAAGATCCGTACACAATTGAGTCATGCCAATACAATAAAAACGAAGAAGATACGTACTAACATGTTAAAACATAGTAACTTAAAAAACATTATGCTAAGTGAAAAAAGCCAGTTACAAAAGCCATATGTTGCATGATTCCATTTCTATGAAATGTCTAGAGCAGGCAAATCCGTAGACAGAGAAGGGAGGTTAGTGGTTGCCTAGGGCTGGGCCAGTGGAGGGAAATGAGGGGTGACTGCTAAAGGGTATGGAGTTTTTTTGAGGGTGATGAAAATGCTGCAAAATCAATTGTGATGGTTGTCCAACTCTGTGAAGATATTAAAAACCACTCAATTGTACACTTTTAACAGGTAAACTATATGACATGTGAATTATACTAATAAAGCTGTTATCAAAAACAGAGCTTTGAGACAGTCACAATATTAAAGAAAAAAAAGGATTCGAGCATCCCATGTAACCTTACCTTGGACACTTCTTCCTTCCCATTATTTTCTTTAATGAACACCTTTTCTAACTCAGGACTTATTCCTTCTACATTGCAGGGCACACGCGAAACAGACGATTTTGGCACTGATATTTGACAGAGGCATAGGGACTGATCTTGATCCTGCAGCCTATAAAACAAAAGACAAGATGGTGGCAAATTATTTGTGGTTGAAGAAATCAAAACTAAAGAGTATGGTAAATTTGAAAATAGAAACTCAAATGAGCAGAGTTATTTGGACATTTCAAATACAATATAAATTCAGATATACATACAGAAATTCAAGTTCTAAAGTAAGGAAGTACAGTAAAAATCAGAGTCAAAACAATCCTTTATGCAAGCATATACATATAGTTGTATAATGTGTCACTTTTTCAATAGAATGGCAGACAGAATCTTCTGCGTTGTTTAACTCTATTTTTTATCTTTACTGAAAAAGCATAGGTGAAATTGCATAAGTTCAGTGTATCATGTGACTCTATGATATAGCTCTGTGTGTTTGTTTCCAACATTGTGACAATTACCTCCAAGAATTTTTCATTTCCAATCTGGTCAATCATTTAAGAGAACCTTCTGGATTACTAAGTAATATGGTGACAATATCATGTTAAATTAGCATTTAGACTGTTTTCAGAAGTCCTTTGGAAGAGTTCTAAAAAATTAACCATCTCTCATAGTTGCCATGAGGGCACGAACAAGTGTAAGACAAGTCTTTTGATATGCAAGGAACTTACACAATAGAAAGAAATAAGGAAAATAAAGACGAACAAGGAAAAAATAAAAGCAATATATGTATGATCTCTATCTACTCTGAATGATCGAAGTTGGTGTATATGATTCATGATGAGGTAGACTGCTAATCACTGACACATGACTAATACTCCTATACTGAGGGCTGTGCTGCTGCCATCCTGAACGCCTACCCGCTAATGTGCTTTGTCTCTTATTGATGCATGAGCTCTACTCACATTGAAGTTGTCACTCTTCATATATTTGCTGTTTACTTAGTATCACACCTATCTTTCTTTCAGTACTTTGATGGTTTCTTATAATAAAATACTTAACCCATCATGATTTATTTTTGTGTATGGTGTGTAGTATTTTTTTCCCACATAGTAATGAAACTGCCCCAACATTTCTTTATGGATTTTATATCTGATTTCTTTGAGCTGTTAGCTGATAGTCCCTATATGGAGCTCCATTTTAATTTCTATAATTTTATAGTGTATTTTGGTACCTTATAGGAAAGCCTTCTTAAATATTGTTTTCTATTGACTGGCATTACTTTTCCACATGACCCTTGAAAACATCTTTTCAAGTAATAAAACAATTATTTTAAAATTTCCATTAGAACTTGATTTGTACATTAACATTAATTTTGGGAAAATTACTGTTTAAAAAATACTGAGACCCCTGTGCATGAAAGTGTTAAGATTTCTCATTTATGTCTCTATTTTAAATTTCACATCTTTAATAAAATCTTATAGTTTGCATATTCAAGTTTAATTCTAAGCATATTATATTTTCCATTATTTATACTAACATGTTATTACCAGTTGTGACATAATTAAGAAATATGTATTTGGTTTCTGCCCCTGGCTCCAGATACAAAGTTCCTAAAATTCTTGTAATTTCCCAAGTGACAGGAACAAGAGCCTTTTGTTATAATAAGGCCATTCTTGGTGGGTTCCTGGACAGCTTCAGAATGGGGGCCAGTCACCAGAAAGGCCAAGCTATGATTAGAAGCCTGGAACTGTCATCTCCACCCCTCATCCTCTGGGGAGGGGAGAGGGCTGGAGACTGAGTTAATGGTGGATCATGCCTATGCGATGAAGCCTCCATAAAAACCCCCAAATCTCTATGGGCTCAGAGAACTTCCGGATTAGTGAACACATGTCCACATTCACGTGCCAGAAGGGTGGTGTACTCTAACTCCATGGAAACAGAGCTCCTCCTGCACTCGGGGCACTTCCGGACTCGGCCCGATGTTCCTCCTTCATCTGGCTGTTCATCTGTATCCTTTATAATATCCTTTAAAATAAACCAATAAATGTGTTTCCTTGAGTTCTGTGAGCCATTACAGCAAATTATTGAACCGAGAGACGGGGTTATGGAAGTCACTTCTGTGGTCAGAAGTGCAGATGACAACCCGGGACCTGCAACTGGCATCTGCAGGCAAGGACAGCCTTGTAGGGCTGAGCCCCTAACCTGTGGGGTCTGTGCTAACTCCAGGTAGGTAGTGTTATCACTGAACTGTAGGGCATTCAGTTGGTGTCTGCAGAGTTGGAGAATTGGCTGGTGTGGAAAAAAACCTGCACCCGTTTGGTGCTGGAAGTGTTATAAGTGGATGGTACAGTAGTTTACCTTTACAAGTATAAGAGAACAGTACGGATTTTTATGCTTATATTTTACCTAATCATCTCATTAAGTTCTTAGTTTTTTCCTTTTACTATAAAAATTATAATGATAATTAAACAGAACAGCATAAGGAACCTTTAGAAGTTGCATATCATCCAGCTTCAAAAATTATCAACATTTGCCGATCTTATTTTATCTAAACATACTTTTTTTTTTTTTCTGTTCTTGATGTATTTTAAAGCACGGTCTAGACTTCGCATTTCACCTACAAATAAGCTCGGTATGTATGGTAAAAGTTAATGATTTTTACACATAACCATAATGCCAAAAAGTTCAGTGTAAATTCGAACAAGTATATGTCTTTTTTGTTAAGTCAATGAGTCGACAGATTACTATAAATGCACTGGGGTCTTAACAGAAAAGGTTCTTGAAATAAACAAAGTAAGAATAATATATTAATTCTATCAGATTAAGATGAAAAAGGAAGGCATTGTGAATTTTCACTTGAAGTTTCTAAGGCTTGCTTGCTCATTGTATATTTGTTTTACAGCTCTGAAGATGTATAAACGGCATAAAATAAAATCCTCCCATTTTATGTATGCAGTTCACTAAGCTTTGTAAATATATATAGTCATCCAATTATGAGTATAATCAAAATTTAGAACCCTCTATTATCCCCCCAAATTCTCCAAGGCTTCTCTAAAGTCAATTCCTACCCCTAACACTTTCTGTCTCTAAGATTTTGCTTTTTTGAGAATTTAATATAACAAACCATACAATAAGTAGCCTTTTGCTTCTTACTTCTTTCACTTGGCACGCTTTTGAGATTCAACCTTGTATCAGTGGCTCCTTCTGTTTTACTGCTAAATAGTATTTCATTGTAAGCATATATGAAATGTTGTTTATCCATTCACTAGTTGATGGATATTTGTTTATTTCCATTTTTGACTCTTATGAATAATACCTTCATGAATTCTAATGTACAAGTCTTTCTGTGAACATGCATGTTTATTCCTTGTGGACAGATACCAAAGGCTAGAACTGCTGGGCTCCATGGTCAGAACATTTAACTTTTTAAGAAAATGCCAAACTGTTCTCCGAAGTAGCTGTAACATTTTGTGTTCCCAGCAATGTGTGGCTGTTCTAGTCGTTCCACACCCTCAACAACACTTGGTATTGTCAGCACCTTCCATTTTAGCTATCTTTCTATCAGTTGTAATAGTTTAGTTCATTCACTTTGATTTTTTAATATGCAATATCATATACAACTAGTGATAACAATTATTTCTTTTTCTCATTGTGCTGTCTACAGTCTCTATACAACTAGCAAATAATATCAATAATTATAGACATCTATGACTTGATTTTTATTATAACAGAAATGCTTCCAATATTTTATTGGCAGAATATCACTTAACTACATTTGCAGTTAGTCACATTAGAAAGTGTCTTATTTTTAAATGTTTTTGTCACATATGAACACAGTTTTTATCAAGTATTTTTCAGATCTATTTTGACCTTCTGATGCAATGAACTAGGTTTACTACATTTCATAATGTTGAATCATCCCTTACATTTGTGAAACAGCCCCTAATTGGACTAGATTATATGCACTACTTGGGTTTATTTAATTTACTAAAATTTACATCAATATTTATAAGTTAATTTGGTCTAGACATGCCCTTCCCAAATTCTGTTCCCTGGGATGTATTAGTTTCTGTGTGTAGGGGGAGGACCCCAACAAAACTGAAATCCTCTATTTCCTCATATGTAAAGTAGGGGCAAAATATATAAAGATACAGAGACAGAAGGGTTAAGGTTAAGAAGATTAAATGAGATAATGCCTATAGTTGCTTAATAAGTAAATGAGCTAGGATTTCAACCCAGGCCAGTACTGATCATCCTTGAGACCACTACACTCTGTTACATCTGTTATTAAAAGATTACACACATAGCTAAAACAAAACAAAAAACTTCTAACACAATTTAACAAACAGTAGCAATTTAGTACAGCTAGAGATTTAATTAACTTTTTAAATCCTAAAATGGATTCTCCTTTTATAATGAACCCTCTAAAAGGAATTATTCCAATATGAACAAGAAGGTAGCCCACCTGAGTATGACTGATTGCTATATGGTTGCCATGGAGAGGTGACTGCCGATCTTTCTCCTTACTGTGCCGACTACTCTGTTTACTACGCTGTAGCTGCTGCCTCAGTTTGGCAATCTGCTTTGGAGAGAGCAAAAGAGAAGCACAAAGAGAACAAAAGTGATTATCAATTTTAAGTACTAACTTCATTAATTTTTGGATATTAATAAATTAACTTCTCAAAGGTTTCAAGAAGATAGTATTTCACTATGATGATTTATTCTTCCAAGTTTCTATGATTAAGACTACTGAAAATAAGAAATAAATATAAGCTACAAATGCCTCACTCGTACAATGTAAATAATATTGTTGGTAAATACATAGACTAAATTTCTCCAGATTATTTCAGATTTTATCTCTGTAACACCAGAAGTATCTTCATCTTTAAATATTTTGTAAGGTGAAAACTAGTATTTCACATGCTTATTGATTAAAGTCAAAACTACTCTCTTAATATAAGGACAACATTAGCTCCTAAGTTCCCATCTTATACAAATAAAATCTACATTAAACACTTTAGAATTATAAATCCCATGGTGGTAAAGGAAAATCAAAGCATTTAGTATTAATAATTAATTAATACTTAATATGTTACTATAAATTACTCTTTAGTCATACAACTCATTTTTTGGCTTTATTAAGATATAATTTATATAAACATTCTGTAAGTTTAAGGTATACAACATGTTGATATATTTGCTACATTTATATATTACAAAATAATACCATGAAAGCATTAGCTAACACCTCCATCCCATCACATAATTACCATGTGTGTGTGTGCGCGCGTGTGTGTGTGTGAGAACATTTGCGATTTACTCTCTTAGCAATTTTCAAATATGTAATACATATTGCTATAATGAAAATGTTCTATGTTAGATCCCCAGAACTTATTCATCTTATACTGGAAGTGTATATCCTTTGAACAACCACCATTCCCTCCGCCCTCCAGCCCCTGGCAATCACCACTCTACTATTTCTATGAGTTTGGTTTTTTAGGTGTCACATAACAATTGAGATCATACAATCAATATCTGTCTTTCTCTATCAGACTTATTTCACTTAGCATAATGCTCTCAAGGTTCAGTTGTGTTACAAATGGCAGGATTTCCTTCTTTCTCATGGCTGAATAATATTCTTTATCCATTCATCCATTGACAGACACTTGGCTAAAATAACACAACTTTTAGAAACAAATATAACTTAGAGTTTATTCTCCTAAGTGGTATGGTAACACTTGCAAGTTAAGAGAAAAGTCATTTACTATAATATGGCTTAGAATTCATTAAACTACTAATATATTTTAGGTGATGTATAATCACTTAAAGTGTGCCAGACCAGGAGTAAAATATTCCTGAGCATTTTAAAGGGAATCATTAGCAGTCTGGGGGAAGTTATTTAATATTGGTATTATTTCCCCTATAGAAAAGATGACATCAATTAACAATAATTCCTTTAAAAACTATATATAAGGAGCCCAGTTTTATGTCACCTATTAGGCAAAGTACAAAGTCAAGTCTCTAAAATATATTGATTCTTTCAAAGGGATAAAGCAAAAATACAATGTATTTTAATATTAGCTAAATGTTTACCTTGAATAACCAACCAATAGCAATAAAAAGTAAAATAGATAGTTATTATTAAAGCTTATAAATGCTCAAGGGAAAAAATATATAGGTTGCTTGGGAAACTAACTTTTACCTGTGGCAAATAAAGATAAACAGCATGGAAGGAAAAAAAGCACCTAAGCAAAGGAATAATTTATATCCTTTCTTTTATAACGAGATCCTTTGATTCCTGTAGTCTTTTAAAGCTCTTTGGAGCTTACAGACCTCTTGTATAACATCCTTGCAAAGATATACAAATAAGATTATCTATGTTATTATTTGTGTTCCTGTGCTCTGTTGTAATTATATAACTTTCTTCTAGAGAACATTAATTTTTATGAGAAAAAAATCAAAATTAGTAGGTAATTATTATGAAATGAGACAGATTATTCTTTATGATAAAAAATAGAATTTCAAATTGTACAAGTCATTTAATTAGGATAGAGGTATCAAATTAAGTGTTTTCAGAGTATTAATGATGTTTAGTGGTATTTCAAAAATAGCAAGGGCTTTTATATGGAAGAGCCAATAATGCTTAGAGATTAATCAAGGCAATTTGTACTTTTTCATTTAAAAAATATCTTCAAAAATAAAAATAAAAATAAGGGCCTTTAAAACATCAAAACAAGCCAGAAAACATTTGTTCTAAACAGCTTTAACAAACCCCTGAAAACAAAAAGTATGCATCATGGCATACATCTGACTTTGCTTGGACTATCAATTTAATATGCACTCTTATGGTTTTCACACAATATTATTTATCTTTGGAATATAAATTATGCTACCGTTTACATTCCAGTAGTGATTAGGGTAAAAGTGAAGCTCATCTTCCTAGATATACATACTCAGAACATTACAAATTTTAGTCATGAACTATGTGAAATGAAAACAGAAACCATAACTCCTCCTTTGCTTCAGAATACGGGGAGGTTGCTGTGTTAAGTACAATACATTCAGAAGAGAGGCCGACCTACCTAACAACTGCAAATGCTCTCACCTTCCCCAGCTTTTACTTAGAATTTCCCTTTTCTTTTCCCTTGGCCATCCAAAGCCATCACTTCTTCCTTACCTTGATACCACCTGGAAAGTAGTCACAAGGTATCCTTTGGGAAGAAGATACAAAAGGAAACTAATCTCCAGCCCCATATACCCCTCCCACTACATTCACAGCTCCAATCCTCTGCATAAGAGGCAAGAGTACCTCTGGAAAGCCCACACTCCTTCGCATCACAGAGAAACTTTCGGTCCTCACCTGGGTGGGCCTGTCCACCCTGGTTACGATGCTGAAATGACCCCACCACTTTCCTTTAAAAAAGGAACACTAAGTCACAATGACTGGATTTTTTAAACTAAAATATAGATGACTCTTACTTTGTGTTTCTAAATATATATTAGCTATTCTGTGACTGTAAGAAAAAAATTAAGAATCAATCTTGAGGGTATTACACTAAGTGAAATAAGACAGACAGACAAACACTGTACGATCTTATTTATATGCAGAATCTAAAAAAAAAACAAAAACATACAGAAACGGAGAGCAGATTGGTGGTTTCCAGAGGTGGAACAGGGGGCAGGAAATTGGTGAAAATGGTTCAAGGATACAAACTTCCAGTTATAAGATGAATAAATTCTGGGGACAATGTATAGCATGGTGACTACAGTTAACAATATTACATTGCATATTTGAAGTTGCTAAGAGAATAGATCTTAAAAGTTCTCACTACACACAAAAATACTACGTAAGGCAATGAATGTGTAACTGACCTTTTTGTGGTGATGATTTAATATTTACATAAAATGATTACATTGTATATCTTAAACATATATAATATTATATGTCAATTATACCTTACTAAATTTTAATGAAAAATTAAGAAGAGAGAGGACCCGTCTTTTAACCATGAAAGAGAACCCAAACACGTGAGCTGCAAACTCTTAAAAAGTTTGGGAATAAGTAACTTGGAGTCACGAAGAAAAATAATAATTGTAGACAGAAGGACTAGCATAAATACTCACAAAGGATGACTAAACCATTGTGGAATTAGATAAAGAAAAGTCAGGCCCTGACCCCACTTAAAATCTGAGAACTAGGAAAACATTTTATTATAAATTTCTGGAAACTCGATAACATGCCCTTGTTTGCTATTTTTATCCTGTTAGTTTCCCCTACTATTGTGAACATTTAAAAACAAAATAAAATGATACTAAACTCTTAGCCTCAAAAGACTGGTTGAGTATTTTTGCCTCAAGTACTGAAAGGGAGGGAAATATTTCTCAGAGTGAACTCTATTCCACGGTAGGCCAGGGCAATGAGAAATCTCAACCTAAAAGGACTAAGTTGTAGCAGTAGGAAGGGAAGCAGGATCCTGGAGCTTTTGGGAGAAAAGAAAAAAACATGAAAAGAGAGCTAGCTCAAGATCAGGAAGTAGTTTACCATTTGCTTTTCTTTTTTTTTTTTTAATTAAATTCATTGGGGGTGACATTGGTTAAAAAAATTATATAGGTTTCAAGTATACATCAAATCCATGTTGTATTGTTTGCCACCCAAAGTTAAGTTTCTGTCACCTTATATTTGTATAAGGTGCCACTTGCTTTTATGTGAATGAGGTCATCCATTTTTTAATAAAAGCATATGAGATAGGTACTATTATTATCACCATCTTACATGTGAAGAAACCGACAGGTAGAAAGGTTAAAAAGCTTGCTAAAAGTCACACAGACGGACGTCAGAAGCACGACAGCTCAATGAATAGCCATTAGTTCTTTAGGGTCTCTCCTGGTCTCTCCCCTTGAAGTTATAACAAGAAGAACAGCGATAATTCAAGAAAGACTTGCCTACTCAACATGTAAAAGTCATATCATTAAGTGGTGAAATGAATATTTAAATTTAGGAAGTAGAATTCCCATCTGCCATCTTAACCACTATTCTATATTGCCTAAAGAATCAAGTTCATAAGTCACAAGGAGATAAATCTCACAAAAAGTACAGACAGACATATAAATGGGAATGAAAATTTTGGCAACAGCTAAAATAAGACCAAAAACAAAAAACAAAAAAAAAAAAAACCCCTAACAATTACTAAAGATATTAACTCAACCAATTTTTCTGAAAATGTAGTTTGAGAAGTCATGAATCTCAAGCTGTTATTCACTTTTATATGAAAAAGTGAAATATGTGAAAAATTGAGTGCTTATATAGACTGTCTCAAAAGAAAGTTTCTATAGTCTACAAAAAATTTTACACATTATATCCCTTGACAGTGTTCAAAGGAATTTTCCTAACACTAAAAATATAAATTTAAAACTTCTTTATGCCTTTCCATAAATAGTAATAATCAGTGTTGTTTTACTGTTTTATTTTAAAGTGCCAATAGGCAAACTTTAATAAACTAACTGCTATTCATTAAGCTCCATGAAAGTCAAATGAATGAACATAGGCACATGCATGCTAAATGCATAAACAGCACACACATGTGCAAGTACATAAATATGCAGAAGTCACTTGCATGCACATAGACTCCCCCATATCCACCGACATGCTTGCCCACATGCAGACTCACACAAACCCACTATTCCAGCGACAGACAGACAGTGATACTCCCACACACAGATTCATCCCCATAGACATAGCTAGCTTTGGGACAACTGTTATACACGTAAAATAAGTGTTACTATACAAGTGCATTTACAACTACCAATAAGGTATATTTGTCAATAGAGGCATGTTAATAGTACCAGAGTAACATTTAAAAAACACTCAGTTCACAAACCCACATCATCCCAGATTTATTATATCTCTTTCTTTTACAGACTAGGAGACACTCTCAAAAATAAAGGGCCTTTCCCAACGTGACACAGCTAATAAATGGCAGATCCAGTCCTTTAGCCTTTAATTTGTAACTTCTTTCTATTATCTACCAACACGGCTGACAGTAATACTAGGTTAATGTTCAACTGCAAGTAACTACCAGTTACTATGTATTGACTCATAATCTCAACCACTTTGCAAAGTAACTTCCTTTCTTAGTGATGGAGATATTGCAAGATGTGGAACTGAAATAGAGATAAACAAAAATTCGATGAAGCAATTAACTGACTACATAGTAACCTACTGATAAGTTTCTATTTTTTTGATCAGCAGTTTGTATGACCTTAAAAATTGTGCCTATTTGATACAATTTTAAATAATGAAAAATTACAAAACATCTGTATAACAATTTAATTTGGATTGAGACAGAGACTTTATTAGATAAAGGTACGTATTTTTAAAAGGTTTATCACATAATTCTTTTGATTTCAATGGGACAGTCAAATTCTTCAGACTGTTGTCTTTTAGGTCCAAAGAAAACATTATTGCAATTATTTCCTCTACTATAGTATAATTTAAAAAAAAAAAAAACTTTTTTAAATGCCAAAAAACTAACAGAATACTAGGGCAAAAGGTATACTCTAAATAAAATTATAAGGAAACTTTTATTTTTCTTACTTAAAAAAGGAAGACCACATCAATAAAATCTATTAATCATTTGATCAGAAGTGAGAAACACCTCTAATCATTTCATTTACTTTTTACTGCTCCAGGTAGTTCCCTCAAAGAAAAACTATCTTACTAATGAGAGGAGGGCTCATTGGCAAGATAAAAAGCAACTCATGATTTTTCTTTATTTCCACTGAAGGACTTAAGAATAGTAAACCGAACTTTTTCAATTTATCTTATTAAAATCAGGAATAGTAAAAAATAATCAAAACAATTACACGATGGCATTATTTTTGTTCTCTCTGGGAATGTCACCCCTTGGGATAAAGCAATTTGCCTACTGCTTCCTATAAAAACAGTGGATTCCCCAAGCTCTCTGTTTCTCTCCTGTAAAGTGATCTCCACTAAAGCCCTCCCCACTACCCCACGGCACCTGGGGTTGAGGGAACAAATGCAAACAACAATCTTGATGATACTTGCTGTGCTGTGAATAACAAAGTCCACTGTCTCTAACCCGGGAGTCTCATGCCTCTGCTGGCATCCATGAAATAGTAAAAGACAAACTTCTTAGACTGTAAGTAGGAAAAATCAAATCCAAGACCTAAGAGGGTGTACCTTCTCCTTTGCCTCAAAAGAAGAGGGGATTTTAATGGCACAAATTGGAAAGTGTGATGCATGCTACCCACAGATAAGGATCATATTAAACTGGTATCTGGCTCCCACTCCAGATACTGCAGATGTTGAGCTAGGATAACAGATGTTTGCTGTTACATTAGAATTAGACTAAACTCTCAGACAAGAACCGACCAAAAACTGTGAGAGTTTCCCAGGAACCATTTGGGAAATTTGAACATGAGAGTCACTGTGAAAGGCTGTCTTAGGTCCAATGTAAGAGGGCCACCTAAAAGGGTGAACAGAACACTACAGCTAGGAAATTCTATTGCTAGCATTCTAGAGAACAAGGGACTCACTAACTCAGAAAGATAGAAATGTAAGAGACGCAGCAACCAGGGGTCTCCAAAGAACCCATGAAATTACAAAAGTCAGTTTTAAAAATCTGTCAAGCCAAGGGAATGTACAGGCATCTTACAATAGTACCAATCAAGTAGGAACATTTCTATTCCCCTTACCTTTCCCTCTCTCCCCCACGCTCCAACTCCAGAGGGGTCAGAAACAGTAGCTATGGAGTTAGGAAGGATGTGAGCAAGAAACAGAAAAGGAGCCTCCAGGATCCCTTCACCCATGAAGTCACCCAGCTGTAGTAGGCCCTAGTTGGGAGAAGAAGAGTAGCTATAACCATGAAAGAAGTTAGAGCTTTGACTATTATAAGTGACTGGAAAGCATGTTCACTTCAAGAGACCATGGGAGTGTGGGTGATCAGTTTCTCATTTTGTACCAAAGGCAGGAGACAACTTCTACTGAATAAGGAGTGGGAAGTTAATAGAAAGCCCTTTTGTGATTATCCCTTAAAGTCTTAGTTGCTCTTCCTAATATGTAATTAAGTTCTTTAAGAAGCAGATTGTTATCTACTGTTTCTTTTGAAATTCTAGATGCTTTGTACAATACTGAGCATAGTCTTATTCATTTGATGTTATTCCATGAATAAATTTAGTGCCACTAAAGTCTGATGAGGTATGTGAAAAGAAATCTTAAAAATTTATCATTGTTCTCTTTTACCTTTACTAAATGTATAGAAATCAAGCTCCATAAAAAGTGATAAACATTAATTAAACCTTTTTCATTTACTTAGCTAACTTCTTAAACTCTAGTTATGCTATATAAATCAATTTTAAATTGTGTTATATAAACAAGGACCCATATATCTAAGCAATGGAAAAATACACTTATATACTAGTTTAGTTTGTAAAACCTAAATAAAGGTTGGGACAATAACCCTCCAGTAAACATAATTCGAAGGAAGAAAATTTTCTCATAAAGAAAAATGATGTCTCTCTTAAATTCATTTCCTTAACATGGACATAAACCACAATCGCACAGTATAGTGTTATCGATTATAGTTTCTGATAAATGTATTGATAATCTGATTGACATTTCTTTGTAGGTTAATTTACTTTTTTTTCCTAATTGCAAAGAAGTGTGTGTGTGTCCTTGATCTACAATTCCATTACATTATATACCTAAAGGTTGGAATTTTTACTTTGTCCTGTTTTTCCTCCTTGGAACTAGTGGGCTTTCTCAATATAAAGATACACATGGTTCTCCAGATCCAGCAAATTTTCAAACTTTAAAATTTTTCTCTTCCTTGATGCTTATTATTCTTATATTCTAGAACACTTATCTCAGTTTCCCATGGTTCTTAACTTCTTTTCATGTTTAAACTTCTTTATTATTTTGTTCTATTTTCTAGATGATCTGCTAACAAGACTTTAAATTCTTAGTGGAATCTTTTGATTCACTAATTCCTCTTCTGCTATGTCAAGTTAATCCACCAGAGTTTATTTCACCAACTTTTGTTACTTATAAGATTTGCAAATAATATAATAATAATAATAATAATAATAATAATAATAATAATAATAGCCTGCTTTTATTTACTTCTATTCTTATTGCAAGTAACTATTTCATTTGAAATTCTTAAACTTTCTTATATTAGGTTCTTTTGGGGATTGTGTTCTTATCTTTATATCCTCAGATGTGAATGATCCTATTTAATGTATTGGTTGTCTCTTATGGCAATGGATTCCTTACATTTCCTAAAATACTTGTTTGCAAGCTCACTTTATGCGGTAGTTTTATCCTTTGTGAGCTCTTTTCTACCATCTTGTGTCATGGTTGCTCAGACTAGCCCTCTGCACAGCTCCAGAGCAGGTCTTAAAATAGGAACTCTGGGCCTTTGGTCCCACATGGGTAGAGCTCTATTCCAGATGCCACACACACACAACATATGGTTATTATTTCCATTTTGCATAGCTGCCTCTCTGAACCTCAGGAAAACACTAACAGTGTTATGTGGAGTTATTTCAAGCCTAGCTTTATTGCCTAGAAACATGGTCCCGCCATTTGCAAGATGCTCTTAAAAGGTGTAGAATATTATACTCTCTTCACTTTGGCTTAAAAATTCTCCCAGAAGCCCCGGCCAACATAACCTGGGTTCCTGTGAGCCAGACGGCATTGATGTCCACTCATCATTAAGGATTTCTTTTCTATTCATGGCCTGCAGGGGTTTTCCTTGTCTTAAACGTAGCTAGAATATATTTATTTATTTATTTATTTGAAAAATTTTCACATTGCATTCTTCTAAACTGGGAGCAAAGTTGAGACAGATTAATACAGGTGCTTTCACTGACATCTGAGTCAGAAATCCTGATGTAAATTATGAAAGGGAGAGTATATATGTGACTCAGGAAGAATGGATGTGATACAGTACAGCTGAACTTGATCCTATAACAAGGAAGTGGGTCAAGTTATTTTTTTAAAACACTGAATTATGGTAGTATATAACTTTTTAAAAATATTACTATTGCAATAATAGTCTTCACTTTTCGAAATTTTCTCAGATTCCAATTCTGTTATCTATTATACGTATTCCTGGTTTTACTTTTAGTCTTTACCCATGTATTCTTATCATATTTCCAGCCACAGTTATATGTCATATAGAATTTAATATCTTCATGACATTACATGGAAAACCCACCAGCCTTTTATATCTAGTCCTTTCTTTTTCATCTTCACTAAGGTATAATTTACCTTATTAACTTCATCCACTATAAGGGTAAAATTCAGTAAGTTTTAATTACTTTGTAGAGTTGCATAATAATCGCAATGCAGTTTTAAAACTTTTTCATCACCTTCAAAATTTGCTCTGACTCTATTTGTCGCCAATCATCACTCCCCCAGCCCCACTCCCGGCCACATGCAACCACTAATGGGCTTTTTGTCCTATAAATTTGCCTTTTCTGGCATTTCAATATAAATGTACTCATGTAACAAGTAGTCTTATTTATCTGGCTTCTCTGCCTTCGTAGGGACTGGCAAACTACGCTCTGCAGGCCAAGTCTAGCTTGCCACATATTTTTGTAAATAACACTTATTGCCACATAACCACACCTACTCTATACTGTCTATGTCTGCTCTCACACTACAACAGCAGAGTTGAATAGCTGCAACAGAAATGGTATGGCCCACAGAGGCTAAAATATTTACTATCTGAATTTTCACAGAAAAAATTTGCTGACCCTTAACTTGGTAAAATGTTTTGAGATTCACTCACATTGTAGCATATTTCGGTATTCAGTATAGCTTCTTTTTATTGCTGAATAGTATGCTATTGCATGATTATAGCACATTTTGTTTATCCATTTACCAACTGATTGGTATTTTCCACTCTTCAGTTGCTCTGAATAACTGTTATAAACAATTGTGTACATGTCTCAATGTAAACATGTTTTCATTTTGCTTATAAAGACACTTAGGAATGAAATTGCTGGGTTACTTGTTAAGCTTCTGATTAGCTGTTAAAGAAACTGTTTTCCAAAGTGGCTGTGCCATTTTATATTTCCAAGAACATTTGAGGGTTCCAGATGCCCTTCATCCTTGCCAACACTTGACACTGTCTGTCTTTTTAATTAATCATTGTAGTTGTATCTTGTGCTTTAAATTTGTACTTCTCTAGTGACTAATGATGCTGAATACCTTTTGCCATCCATATATATTTGGTGAAATACTTCTATTCAAGTGTCTCACCCATTTTTAAGTGCACTGTCTTATTATTCATTTATATGACTTCCTTATATATTCTGCATATAAATCCTATATCAGAGACATAATTTGCTAATATTTCTTCCAGCCTGAGACTTACTTTTGCATTCTCTTAGGTGTGTCTTTTGAAGTGTAAATGTTTATTTTAATAAAGTTTAATTATTTTTTCTTTTATGGCCTCACTATGGGTGTTATAGCTAAGAATGCCTTGCCTAATCCAAGGTTTTCTAGAAATTTTATAATTTCAGAGCTTATATTTAGGGCTATGAACCATTCTGAGTTAATTTTTCTCCATGGTGAGAGTTAAAGGCTTATGAGTTTTCCGTACATGTGGATATACAATTACCCCAACGCCACTTGTTGGAGACACTATCCCTTTCAATTGAATTATGTTGGTGCCTTCGTTGAAAATCAACTGACTGTAAATATAAGGGTTTATTCCTGGATTCACAATTTTGATCCATTTATCTATATGTCTTCTTTTATCCTAATACTTTTCCAACTTCGTTAATGTACATTTATAATTATTATTAAAATTATGTAATTTAAGTCCTACAATTTTTCCCTTGCTTTCAAAATTATTTTGGCCATTCTAGGTCCTTTGCATTTCCACATAAATCTTAGAGTCACCTTGTCAATTTCTACTAAAAACAAAAATTCTTGGATTTTCACAGAGATTACAGTGAATTAGTTTTGGGAGAATTACCATCTTAATAATAATACTGAGTATTACGATCCATGAAAAAGTAAATCTTTCCATTTATTTAAATCTTCTTGAATTTGTTCAGCAATGTTTGTTGTTTTCAGGGTATAAGTCTTACACTATTTTGTTAAATTTATCCCTAAATATTTTAATCTTTTTTGATACAACTGTAATGAAGTTCCTTATTTTTTGGATTGTTTGTAGTTATAGGCACCTAGGCATACAATTGATTTCTGTAATGTTGATCTTGTATCCTACAACCCTGTTTATTAATTCTAGTATTATATTTGTATTAATTCTAGTAATATATTTGTATATTCTTAAGGGTTTCTACATATAGCATCATGTTACCTATTTAAAAAGGCAGTTTTACCACTTCCTTTACAATCTGGGTATTTTTTTCTTGCCTGACTGCACTGACTAGAATCTTCTGTGCAATGCTGAATGGAAGTAGTGACGGTAACAGTGGACATTGTTCCTAATTAGGAAGAAAGCGTTCTGGCTTTCACGAGTAAATGGTATCTGTAGTTTCTTCGTAGGTGTCCTCTACCAGGTAGAGAATGCTCTCTAATTCCTGATTTGATTTTTTTCTCATAAATGTGTACTGGAGTTTGGAAAAATGACTTCTCTGACTCTACTGAGGTGATTATGTGGTTTTGTTGTTCTTTTATCAATATAGTGTATTATATTAACTGAATTTCAGGTCAGAAACCAACTTTGCAGTCCTGGACAAATCCCACTTGCTTGTGATGTCTCATCTTTTTAATATGCTGCTGGATTTGGTTTGCTAATATTTTGTTCAGGGTTTGCATCTATATTCAAGAAATATATTGATCTGCCATTTTCTTTTGAGATGTCTTTGTTTGGCTTTGAAATCAGATTAACTATGGCTTAGTAAAATAAATTGAGAAGCAGTCCCTTCTCTCCCTTTTTGTGAAGGAACTTGAAAGATTAACATTATTATCTTCTTTGAATATCTGATTAGAATTCACCAAATATGATACTGGGGTTTTCTTTTTGGAAAGATTTTTAATTGCTCAATTTCTTGTTATAAGTCTACTCATATTTTCTATTTATTTTTAAATCAGTCTAGGTAATTTGTGTCTTTCCAGTAATTTGTGTCTCGCTAGGAGTTTAGCATCCATTTCAGCTTAGTTTCTAAACTTATGACATAAATTTGATCATAGGATTCCTTTATAATACTTTTTAAGCTTTATACGCTTGGTAATAATGTCACCCATTTTCACTGCTGATTTTGGTGCTCTGTGTCTTCTTTTTAACTTGGTCAGTCTAGCTAAAGGTTTGTCAACTTTGTTGATCTTTTCAAAGAACCAACGTTTACTTTCATTGATTTTCCTCTTATATTTGTTTCATTGGTTTCTGCTACATTCTTTATTATCTCCTTCCTCTAGTTGCTTCTGGTTTAGTTTTCTCTTCATTTCTAGTTTCTTAAGATGGAAGGTTAGGTACTGACTTGAGCTTTTTAAAAATACATATATATACATTTAGAGGTATATGTTTCCTTTGAAGCACTGCTTTAGCTGCACACATAAATTCTAAGTTGCCTTTCTGTTTTCATTCATTTAAATATTTTAAAATATCCCTTGTGTTATTAGAAAAGTATTACTTGATTGACAAATATTTAGGGTTTTCTAAGATTTCTTTCTGTTACAGAATTTCAACTTTTTGTAATGTATTGAGATATTTTATGGTCCAGCATATGGTCTAACCTAGAGAACATTTCACACGTTTGAAAAGAATGTGTATTCTGTGGTGACTGGGTAGTTTATCATATATGTCAGTTAGGTCAAGTTGATTGATAATGTCATTGAAGTCTTCTATCTCCCTGTTGATTCTCTCTCTTCGTTAGTTCTTCCATCAAATACTGAGAATGAAGTTTTGAAATTTCCTATTACAACTGCAGAAATTGTATTTTTCCTTTCATAGTCTTGCTTCATGCATTTTGGGACTGTTGTTAGATGTGTACACAATTTATGACTGTTATATCTTCCTGATGTATTGACTTCATCAGTATGAAATTCCTCTATTTGCCTTCAGTAATACTTCTTGTCAAAGTTTATTTTGTCTGATAAGCTTTCTTATGATCATTGTTTATGCTGTGCATCTTTTCCCATTTTTTTACTTGCAACTTAGTTGTGTCTCTGAATCTAAGGTCTGTTTCTCAGAGCATACAGCTGAGTGTTGCTTTTTAAACCAGTTTGACAATCTCTGCCTTTTGAGTAGAACATCCAGTCCATTTACACTTAATGTAATTATTTACATAACTGGATTTACTTCTGCCATTTTGCTATTCAGATTCTATTTGTGTCATGCTTTTTTTTATTCCTCTGTTCTTCCTTTACTGCTTGCTCTTGTGATATTTTTTAGTGTACCACTTTAATCACTGATATTTGTACTTTCGGTTTTTTAGAGTTATTTTCTTAGCAAATGCTCCAGGGATTATAATATACATCTTAATTTATCATAATATACTTCAAAGAATACTTAATTCCACTAAAATGGAAACTATATTCTATGTCCTTTCCCTTGCCCCTCTTTTGTGTTATTGTCATATGTATATTTCAGGTACATTGTTATAAGCTCAACATAGCAGTGTTGCAATTATTGTTTTATATGATTTTATATGTTTTAAATATGTGGAAAAATGACTCTTTCATATTTACCACAAATCTGCCACACCTAATACTTTTCAATTCTTCCCATGGATTTTAAGTAACATCTATAGATTCCCTTTAATATTTATTATAAGACAATTTAGTAGCAAAAAATTCTTTCAATCTTTATCTGGGAATATTTCAATTCACCTTTACTTTGGAATACTAGTTTTTCTAGATATAGAACTATTTGGTTGACTGTTTTTCTTTATTTTAGTACTCTGAACATGTCATGATTTATGGGCTCTACCGTTTCTGACAAAAAAAGTCAGCTGTTAAAGGTATTATTGGTTTCCCATGTGAAATGAGTCATTTTCTTCTTCTAGCTTTCAAAATTTTCTTTTCTTTTGGCTTTCAACAATAATTATGATGTGTATCTCTGTGGCTCTTTTTGTATTTTTCCACTTGAAGTTTGTTGAGTTTCTTGAAATCCGCAGGGTTTTTTTTTTTCATCAAATCTGTAAAGTTTTCTGCCATTATTTCTTCTAATAGTTTTTAACTCCTCTCTCTCTCTCTCTGTCTCCTGGGTCTTCCATTATGTGTATAGATATACTTAATGTTTCCCCACAGGTCTGTAAGGGTCTTTTTCTCTCTGGCATCAGAGTGTATAAATTGACATATATTCAAATTTGCTGATTCTTCTGCCATCTCAAATCTGCTACTGAGCCCAACCAGTGAATTATTTATTTTAGTTGGTATACTTTAACTCTACAGAGTTTTTGTTTGTAGTTTTTTATAATAATTATCTCTTTGTGAAAATTCTTTATTCACTAAATCACTGTCATTCTACTTCTCTTTAATGCTTTCAACATGGTTTCCTTTACTTCTCTGAACATATTTATAATAGCTGTTTTGATGTTTTTGTCTGCTAGATCCAACATATGGAGACACAGATACAGTTTTATAGTTTCTATTGACTTCCTTTTTTTAAAAAAATTAAGTATGAATCATACTTGTTTCTTTGCATCTCTAAATTTTCTGTTGAATGCTGGATATTTTTGATAATCCACAGTAGCAAATGTGGATTCTGATTTTCTCTGAGGGCAGCCATCTTATCTGTTTGTGCTTTAGTAACTTGACAGACTAAAAGCCTTTTTCCCATAATGTATGGCCACTGATGTCTCTAATCCATTATTATTTTCCCCTCATTTTTCTTTAAGACTGGCTTTTTAAGACATTTTAGAGCTTGTCTCTAAGTGTTCACCTTTGTGTTCAAAGACTAATCAGAAATTTTATTCAAACATCTTTGTACAGTGAGACTTCCACTCCCAGGATGTGTAGAATGAGGACTGCATTCAACATCCAAGCCTTTTTTATAAGCTGGCCCCAGATTTATTACCACGAGGCCTGCTTGAATCTCCTCTCTACATATGCTTAGGTTCCACTAATCAGTGACGCATGCGTGGCTTGGGCCCATTTCATTTTCTGCTGCACACATGTCTCCAGTCAGCCTGGGATATGTGGGACTTTATCAAGCCTCCATGACTGTCTTGCCTCCTAGAACTCTATAATAAAGTCTTGCTACTCCATGAGTCTGCTGCTTGCCACGAATTGGACTACACCCTCAGACTAATGAAGCTATTGGCACTCCCTGTTCATTTGCAACTGAGATCACTATTTTAGCCTACAACACTCTCTGTCAAGTGCTCTCTTACCAGCAGGGAAAGCAAACTTCTGGTTTTCAAGGCCTGGCCCACCCTGGCTGAACTGCCACAGCAACAAAGCTGGGGATCAGTTAAGAACACCACAGAATTATGTTATTCTTACCCTGAGTTCAGGACTTTTCATGAATAAAGCTTCTCAATTGGTTTGGTTGATTTCCAGAGCACTGAATTAGTTGTTTTACCCAGCTTTTCGGTTGCTTTGTGTGGAGAGCAGTCACCTCTCTCACTTAGTCATGTCAGCCACTCCTTTTTTTAATCATGAATATCATGTGTTGCTGTAGTCCAAAGTTCAACTATGCCACGTCTTGGCTACAACTTTGAGACTATATTTACCTGAGATAAAACTGCAAGTTCATTTTTTCATTATTCCTATTTTATGCATAAAATATGTTGCTACTTTAGATATTTTCAACTCAGCTTCCTTTTTTTTTTTTGCTGCGAACAGATTTTGTGCATATGTGTTTGTATGTGGGATAGATACGTGTTGAACATTTATCTACATTAATATTATAAAGAAGCTACTAAAACTGTAATATGGTCAGAGGCAAAATCATGCTAATAGACTGTATCTACTCACTCTAGACACCGCAGTACATGTGAGATACTTACAATGCATAGTATATGAAAATGATGCTACAAGGAAACTATGGCTTATGAAAATGAGAGAAATGTCAATGCTTATGCGAGAGAAAAATACCACGCTGCTAACCTTTCGAATATTTAAAGTGGAGTTACACAATGATGCAGAAAATGGAGTAAAAACTAAGAAGTATAATTCTGAGTTTGATATCTAAAATACACCATTTAACAACTTTAGCTAAAACAAATGAACTAGTCTGGTTTTCTTGCAAGGTGATCACATTCTCTCATGAGAATGATCGTAACAAACTAGATGTCCACCTTTCTACGGAGCATTTACATAGGAGATGATGGACTAAATGACCTTTCGAGTAGAAAAGAATTTACATAGATAAAAAATAACACTATCATAAAAAATAACCTAAAATATATATAATTTGGGTTATTCATAACAAATAAGGGAGTGGGTCATAAAACCTATTTCTAATATATATAATTTGGGTTATTCATAACAAATAAGGGAGTGGGTCATAAAACCTATTTCTAAAAGATATGAAATTCTACTGTACAACTGGATCTCAAAGGGCAACAATATACTGGCTATCACAAAAAAAAGCTATTAGAAGCAGAACTTTCTTACCATTGTACTATTGTCTGTATTGTACATTGTACTATTGTCTATAGTTCTGGTTGCTCTAACTCAAAAACAAGAAAGCTGAAGTGCGAACAAAAAATAATGAAAATAAAGAAGATATTGAGATTATTACATAAAATCAGAATTCATTCTGGAAAGGCATAAGCTAAGAGTGTGCATAACAAATATTTATAAAGAACATTAAGGTCACAAATAAGGTAAACTCAGATTTTTACACCAAAATGTGAAAGGCAACCCATAAACTCTGAAAGATGTAAGCTCAGCAAATAAAGGAACTACTATTATATTCAGGAAACAGCAAGATAACTAGCTAGGACCAAAATAGGTTACAGACTGAGAACAGAAACAACTTACCTCTTTTAGTTGATCAGCACTCCCCCATGATGCAGAACGCTGATGTGACCTCTTTCAGCTCCCTCTTCTGCCCAACAGCTAGGTGTCTTTATAAAAACAAAGTAAAACAAAATAAAAAATAAGGAATTTTGTCTTTACTTATTCTCACAGCAACTCCAAACATATTTCAAAATCTTGGCACATGCCAGTTAAGGGGCTACACTAAATACTAAAATCCCTTAAACACTAACATTTTCATGACTTGTGAAATGTTTGAGATATTCTGAATTAGACATGATCAATTTAAGATACCTCTGAGTAGTGTTACTCAAAATATTTTGTTTTTCACATTATCAACATTAATGAAACACCCAGATGTAATACAAAACACTAAACCCCAAACAGTAAGACCATTTAGTTGTGATATTAAAAAAAAATTACACAATATTAAAGTATCATTCTTAGTACATGAAAGTATGCTCAATATAATGGAAATTAGGGAAAGTAAAACCATAACTTAAAGACAGACAAATGATTATCACAAAAATATATCTGATATAAAAAATTATCTTTTATTACCTACTGAAAAAAATCATCACTTGTGCTGAAGCTGCACCTGTGAGTCTGCATAATATGAAGAAGCTGTCAGTTATACTTTGTATACAATTCAAAATGCTTGTGGACAGTTTTTAAAATAATTACCACCTCTTAAAAGTAATGAAACTCCAAAATGAAACCAAGAACATCTGAATGTTAACTGAATAAAAATACAAAGAACTTGCTTAAACAGTTAAAAAACTAAGATGAAGCTATTTAGTCATAACTTAAAGAGTAAAATATTTTATTCAATTGTCAAGTGCAAGATATAAGAGGCATCACTATATTAAATCTGCTTCCAAAGAGCTATTTAGTTATTAAAATTTCCTAAGTTCAGTCCTAGATAAGACAAACTACTCTGAAAATAATTTAACCCTCCCCCAAGTAGTTATATCTTTAATAATCAATTTATTCTAAAACTATTCAATCATATCACTTTAAGTCAAACTTTTATTTTGAGAATTTATATGCCTTAGTACTTTTACCTTTCTACCAAGTGTATTACTCTTTGACAAAAATCAAATGATTAAGGATCATAATGTTTAAAATTCAATGTGCATTCACAAAAAATGAGTAAAATTTCTGGCATGTTCTGTAATGATCAACAATTACATTTAAAACATTCTATTCTTTACGGCTCTCATATTTTCAAAGGACATTAACATAACCTGTATCTCCAACTTAGAGATAAATCAATAGCCACGAAAAGTTTGCAACTGCTTTAATACTGCTAAGCATGCCAATGGCAAATGGAACTAAATCTGAGGTTTCTTATCTCACAGAATTATCTTTCATTATACTATCTTTTCTTAAAACTGAATGTGAAAACTTATTTCAGAATATAGTATTAGTTACACAAAAGATATAAAAACTACACGTTGAATATTTATGTTCCTGAAAGCCAGCTAATAAAATAGTTTAGAAGTATAACACCACTACAATACTCTCAATCATGTAGCTATAGACTTATATGCATCTAAACTGTGTAAGTATATTCATCATAGTCTCAACTTTTCTAAAAAAATCTCCCCAAAGAGTAATTTCAGTATAATCACATCAATTTAAAATGAATAGTATAAAAAATGCTCTAGTCTACAAATATATTCTATAAACTGTACTGTCTAATATAAAAGCTACTAGCCACATGCAATAATTTAAATTTAACAAAAATGAAATAAAACTAAAAATTCAGTTCCTTAGTCACACTGGCACATTTTAAATGTTCAATAACCACATGTGGCTAGTGGCTACTGGCTGCCGCATAGGACAGCACAGATATAGAACATTATCATCGTTACAGAAAGTTCTATTGAGAGCAGTGTTCTAGGCATTCGACTCATTTTTTAATGAGTTATTTCAATCAGAGGAAAACCAAAAGATGGCTACTTGGTTTAACCAAATCTATTTAAAGCTCACGCTTGTGAAGTCACAGAAGATGAAATAATTTGTATCCAGTCTGTTAAATCTGAGTATTTGAGAAATGTTTTATCATTTAAATTAGGAAAACAGCGTAAGGTAGCAAATTTCGTCCCTTTCATATCAGCGAGATATTTTTTCCAACTAGCCTGTTACTGTTAGTCTAGAGTAGAATTTTATGAACAACAACACTTATAACATTGCTCAAGGATGTTAGTAAAAATATATGATGAAAGGGTTCCATGGTCAAATTTATTCTGGAAATAATGTATATTATACTTCCTTTATTCGATATACAATGCGATTAGCATTTCAGAAACTCAAACATACAAACACAAAGAGAGACACACACCCACTTTTTAAAAAAATCTCCTTTCCTTCTTCTCTTACTTACATGACCCCAGAAAGCTTACTTTAGAAATACGCTTATTAACACCCTCTACAGACAGCTTGGAAGAAAAGATAATCCTCAAAAATTTGTATCGTATATAATAGTTTGTTCTTCAGCCACCATACTTGAGAGAATTCTTCTAGTTGCCTCCACTTAGATTACCAGGGAAGAGAAAATGAACCTTTTGTCCACTTGGGCAATACAGAACCAAAGCCTGTCTCTAAGACTGCTGACAAAATGGTGGTTGGCTAAAAAAAATCCCCGGTCTAAAAAGGTTACGTTTTAGTAGAAGAGGCCATTTTTATTTTCACCTCTCAGAATCATCCTAAATCCAGCCCATGAAGCTATCTCTCCAGCTATCTCTCCAGCACCTGGTTCATCCTCCTACCTCTGGTTTCCTGTGTAAGGACTGCTTCTTCTCTGAGCACAATACGGAGAAAAGAGTACTACTGCACAGGACCACACACTTGTTTTTCAGTGTTCTAGGTTCATAGCAAAACTGAGAGGAAGTTATAGAGATCTGTCATGTCGTCCTTGCCCCAACACTTGCACAGCCATCCTCTGCCAGAGTGGTACATCTGTTACAAGTGAGGAACCTATGACACATCATCATCACCCAAAGTCCACAGTTTACATTCAGGTTCATTCTTGGTATTGCACATTATTAGGGTTTGGACAAATGTACAGTGACATGTTTCTATCATTACAGTATCATACAGAGTCTTTTCATTGCCCTAAAAATCCTCTGTGCTCTGCCTGTTCATTCCTCCCCATACTCCAACCTTGGCAACCACTGATCCTTTTCACTGTCTCCACAGTTTTGCCTTTTCTAGAATGTCATATAGTTGGAATCGTGCAGTAGGTAGCCTTTTCAGAGTGGCTTCTTTTACTCAGTAATACACGTTTAAGATTCCTCCATGTCTTTTCATGGCTTGACAGCTCATTTCTTTTCAGTGCTGAGTAATATACCGTTGTCTGAATGTACTACACTTTATTCATCTATTAAAGGACCTCTTGGTTGCTTCCAAGTTTTGGCAATTATGAATAAAGCTGCAAACTAACATCCAGATTTTTGCGTAAACATACATTTGCAACTCCCTTGGGTAAACACCAAGGAGCATGAATGCTGGATCATGTGGTAAAACTATGTTTAGTTTTTTAGGAAACCGCTAAACTGTCTTCTGAAGTGGCTGGACTATTCCGCACTGCCACCAGCAATGAATGAGAGTTCTGTTGCTCCGCCACTGGTCAACATTTGTCAGTGTTCTAAATGTTGGCCAGTTTAATAGGTGTGTATGTAGTGGTATCTCACTATTGTTTTAATTTGCATTTCCCTGATAACAATGATGTGAAGCTTTTTTTCATATGGTTATTTGCCATCTTCCTTGGTGAGGTACTGTTGAGTTCTTTGGTTCATTTTAAAATTCAGGCTATTTATTTTCTTACTGTTGAGTTTTAAGAATTCTTTGTGTATTTTGGGTAAGTCTTTTATCAGATGTGAATATGGGCACGTTTGTTATACATTTATTCATAAACCAGTAAAGGCAGATATGCTTTCCTGTTTTATCAATTTCAAAACATATCAAACTAACTCCTAGCAAGAAATATTTTGTTTTCAATATGTAAGAAGCCTAAAGCCACTTCTAAAAAAACCCCCACAAAAACAAAAGAACTAATAACTCCACAATATTCTCTTAATCTTATTTAAAACTTATTTAAATCTTGTATAAAAGTTTTAAATTTATTTTTGTATGGTTCATCCGTGCCTTTGAAATTTATTGTAGTCTATATTTTATGAATATATGATTATTGAGTGCTAATTATTAAACAGCACTTAGAGGGTCCTTAGTAATAAAGTACTGATAAACCTGGCAAGAAATGGAATACTTGAAAATTGACGATGCATAAGCTAATTAATTATCACTGCAGACTGACTGAAAGTTTTAAAAAGGTTTAAAATAGATAATGACAAAGTCTTCATTATTTATAAATAAATCCTTTGGAGATTTGGTTTTCCTTTGACTTAAACAAAGTTTTAAACTTCTTTTAAGGTTTTAAAAGACAATTTTGAAAAGTCTATCCTGATGAAGCTTTAAAAAGGAGTACAAAAACATTATGATTCCAATATTTTTATCCTTTGCTCTTCTGGTAAGTGTATATAAATATAGTCTTATAACCAGATATAGCTAGCCACTTCACTTGAACATAAAGAGTGTAGAAAGGAATAGTTCAGCTGAAAAAGCATTAGGAATTCAATTATAAGAACAGTTACATACTCAAATTTTTTATTGTGCTCCAACTATATACTGAGTTATGTGCTCATACTAGACCAGTTTCAAAGTGTGGTCTCTGGATAAGCATCATCAGTCCCATTTGGGAACATGTTAGAAATGCAAATTCCTAGGTTCAATCCTAGAATTACTAAATCTAGAATTCTTAAATGAAGTCCAGCAATCTGTGTCTTAGCAAGCTATCCAGATGATTTTGATACAAGCTAAAATTTAAAAACCACTGTTAGGTTAGGGAAATAAAAATGAATAAGAAATAGCTTCTGCACTCAAGGTACCATGCTGACCATACACAAACTCATTTTTCTTGTAGGCTAAAATCATTAACAAGTATAATATCAATTTGTATATAATTATATCTCTAGAAATTAACAAGTTAATGTAAACATTGTTTTGAACCAATAGAATATTATAGTGACAGGGAGAGATTTTTCTTTACTGAGGAACATTAAACAGTGGTCTCTAGCAATAACATGCCTGAGTATTTAAGTAAAATGTACAAAATACATGTCTGTTTAGTCCTCAGTGAGTTTAATACGCAAGTGAATGAAGGTCTTGAAGTAACAGTCTGTGATCTCCTAGATTGTTAACCAGTGAATTTATTAGGAAGCTACATTTGTTTCCAGATCTCAAAGTGAGAAGGAGGGAGGGTGTTGGTGTTAAATCTCTGGATTGCAATTTTTTGAAAACAGGAAGTAACACAGAAATCAACTATTGCATCTGTGTTAGACATGATAAAATGAAATAATTTTCCTTACCCTGTAAGAAATGCTAATTTGAGAAAAAGCAATCATAAATGTGCCAACAACCTTAAGAATAGTCATAGTAATTCCACATTCAAAAATTAACACGAGATGTACACCAAGAGAGGCACTGGAAATAAATGTCTACCATAGGGAAATGAAAAATTGCAGAACATTCTTATAACAAAAAAACCCAGCACATGGGGGATTATAATCCCACTTAGTAAAGCAAAAAGACTAGAAAGGTACTTCAAAATTTAAATAGTGGTGGGAAATCTGGATAATTCTATAGTAAATCCATAATAATGTTTTCAGTTGAATGAGAAAAAAAATCAGAAAGAAAAAAAGACAATTTTTAGGACTATTTAATAGTATGGGAAGATACTATAACTTATTAAATTAAAAAAGTTATGAAATACTACCTATAGTAACATTTATATTCTATTTTTAAAATGGTTTTAAATTTATTTTTTAATGTAAATAATCAAAAGAAAAGGCCATACATCAAAACATTAAAAATGGCTATGTCTGGATAGTAGGAATATAAGCAATTAAATTTTCTACAATGACTACTGTTTTCAAAATCAGAAACTGGATTAAAAAAAAAAAACTAAGATAGCTATGCTACAGAATTGGTAAGTGTGGATGTACATCTACTATGAGAAAGCCCAATACAGAATTACAAAAAATCCTAATTTTAGATACGAACCTCAAATTTGTTTGGAAGACATGTTACATGCAAGTTACATGTTAGGATTTTACTACACATCACATAAAATATTTTTCACTAGACAGGGCTTCCCTTTGACAAGGTGGTTGGGGTTCTCTCACCACTATAAGCAGCTATATGTAGATTATCAACTCTGGGCTCTGGGAATGGAGATGGAGACTTCAGAAAAGCCAAAACATTAATGTATTTAGAGTAACTGAAAACTGGTCACTGAAATGTCAAACACCCAGAAATGTCAGTGGCAGGTTATTGATGAGAATACTGACAGGAAGTTGTTTCAGTTTAGGTATGTCTTTCATGGTACACTTAAATTATAAGATGAAAAACATATCTATAAAAACTTTTTTTGAAAAGGTTAAACACAAAGCTACCATATGATCCAGCAATTTCTAGGAAATGAAAACATACGCCCGCACTTGCACAGAGATGTTCAAAACAACTCATTTACTCATGAAAGCATAAATAAATTGTAGTATGCCCATACCCTGGAATATTATTTGGCAATAAAAAGGAATAAAGTACTGATACAACATGAATGAACCTTAAAAATACTATACTAAGTGAACAAAGCCAGATACAAAAGGCCACATATTCTATGAGTCCCTTTACATGGACCGTTCAGAATATGTAAATCCATGGAAGCAGAAAGCTTAGAAGTTGCCAATGGCTGAGGAAAAGAGGACTGGAAGAAAACAGTGAGTGACTGCTGATGGATACAGCTTCTTTTTGGAGTTATGAAGATGCTCTAAAATTGAGTATGGCAATGGTTACCAATTCTGTGAATATATTAAGAACCACTGAATTGTATGCTTTCAATAGGTGAACTGTATGGTATATAAATCATATCTCAATAAAACTTATTAAAAATATTTAAGTCAAAGAGGCAATTATAAGTCAATCTCATTTTTCAATTTAAAAAAGTCATGCATGCATTGCTGAACCTGGAAGTCCCAAGCATTATCTGTATTTTCTCAAATATGATTGATATTTTCTGTCATGCTCTTCTTGCCAAGTTTCAAGTCGCATAGAAGCACCAGTAGAACAATTTAAAAGAAAAGGCTAGAAGGGACTGTACATTAATAATCTATGCAGTCAGGTTTCTCAGGTCATCCTGAGAACATTTAGTAAAGGAGCTAAAGATGCAACATAAAATAAACCGCACATTGAAAATATTGTTTTCTGGCTTTTTACAAAAACACAGTTATTAGACTCCTGACAAATATAACCAGTTCTTGCTTTAACCAAAAGGTGAATATATGAGGAATTAAAAGTATAAACAACATTTTAATTTATTATTTGGTATATACAATTAATAATACCCATTCTGACAAGCACTATTACTACTATTGGGAGATTTAAAATCAAATGACCCATAATTTTCAGTTTTTAGAGAGTATTAAAATGTATTCATTTTTTGGTATTACAATTTTTTAAATTACAAGTTTCTTTGGTTTCTGTTTCAAAAAATTTGATTTCACATGTAAAAGAAAGAGAGCAATTTTACTTTTATAAAAGTAATATTCCCTAACACTTTAAATAATACATTTAATAATCACACAGTATAGCTGTCTGTGAATTATTTAAGAGATAAATTACTTTTGTTGTTTCTTAATAACTTTTAATGTTTTGAAAAATCTCTCACACCTGATAGAAAATCAGCAACACATGTGACTAACAGGTATCTACCAAAAATACTTCCATTACATTCTGAAATCATAAAAACTAAGAGTGCTAAACTGACATGAATATCATCAATGGGACACTTAAGTTATGAGGGAGGGAAGAGGAGTTTTCATAACAATACAAGTTCCCCGTAGTCTCCTTGGACCTGTCAATCTTAAAGAACAAATTCTTGTTTGTAAAACTGCACAGCAGATAACAATAGCTACTTCTGATTGAATGCATCCTGACCTAACAGAACTTGTTACACTGAGTTTCAGAGCCTTATCATGCCCTGGAGTTATTTTTATCACTTCTATGCCACTTCCTACCAATCCAGACTCAATGTTCATAACTGTATAATCAATTGTTGATACTACTAATAATGTTTTTTTTTTCAGTCCACTTAATTCAGTATTACCAGAGGACAGTAAAATATCATAGATTCTAATACAAAGACAGCTAACATTTATCAAAATTTGCTGTGTCCTAGATACCAGGCTAGAAGTTTAACACGGATTTTATGGAATCCTCATTTCAATAGGTACTCGTGTTACCCTCTCAAAGCTGTGAGAATTTCAACAGTACAGAAAACTGTTTTTACTTGGTTTATACTAATGTTTCCTACCAATATGATAGGTCCCATTTCAATTATTCATTTACATAAAAGAGTTATTAATAACTTAAAAGGCATACTGCTCTGCTTTCTCATACTATACCTTTAACTATAATCTAATTCTTAAGTTCTTAAAGCTTAATGTCTCTAACAAATGCCTTTCTGAGTAAATGCTAAATGTTTATTACTATCCCAGGATTTTCGGTAAAAGAACTGAATGGTTATAAGACATAAAAAGTTGAGAACCAATGTACCTACCAGACAACGAAAGTCAAGAAGATAAGACTAAGAGGGATAATTTTAAATAAATACAACCTAATCTATTTCACAATTTTCCTAGAGCTACTAGTTTAGGGGTAAGATATGGGAAGAAACAAAGGAAAAACAAGTGAATTCTGTTATCTATTAAGTGCTTCTGGGAATGGAGGAAAACTGAGTTTATGGGTAAAAGAGTATGAGGAAGGCTCTTTGCTATAGGTATACCTTTTGCTTTTGAATCAAATAAACATCTATTAAAAATAAGTAGAATTTTGAGTTTCTGGTAAATTTAGAAATACTATTTCAAAGTGATAAATAAAATGGCAAATATTTTAGCCATGGATTTAAATCTTTCATCACTACAGCTGAGTATATTCCTTTGGCAGCCCAAAATATTATTCATTAAACTAGGAACATGACTACTTTCACGTGGGCTGTTCAACTCTAGGATTACGTTGTTTCTTAATTAGCTAATGGCTGCAAGAAAAAGTAAAGGTGACCCTGGACAGGAAGGAATCTTTATACATTTACTCAACGACCAGTTAGGGATCAGCTTCATAAAAACAATTCAGGTCCCTGGAATGCAATCGAAGAGGCCAAGATGGCCAAATCTTTAGATTTGCTTCCATTTCAAGAAAAGCCTCCTCCACCCACCAATTGTTCCAGCAACCACTGCTTCTTCAACTTCAGCAGCGGGCTCTTCATCAAGGGCACAGGAAACCCAAACAGCTGTATCAAGTATGACTTTAGGTCAGGAAATGAGCCTCTGATCAGAGGGGTAAAACTGAAAGTTCTCTTTTATAACTATTACTACTTGAGGTATACCATCTACTCTTTTGATTAAAGTCCTTCCCAACCAAGTTCCTTTCACAAAGAGAAGAAAAGGACAGTTTTAAAGATAATTTCAATATCAAAGAATTTATATATTTTAGTTTGGAGTTATGAACTTAATCGAATGTTGGCTCAACCCAAATGCTCAGTACTTATTCCAGATTTTTTACAAAAAATAAATAAAAATGAATAGAAAAAAAAAAGGAATGATACTGGCATAGAGGTAGGGTCATAAAACTCCATACACTTGAAATTAAGAAAAATAAACTAAAATATTATTTTAAGTACCTTTTGGTATGTTTAAATGTTTCATACTTTAAATTTTAAAAACTAACTTAAAATAATAAAATATCAAAGGAAAACGTCATCTAGGGAAAGAGAAGCAGAAATATGCAGGATTTCATTTAAAATCTAACCACCCATTTCTCACCTCTCAAAGAATCTAAAAGGTAAAAAGCTCTAAAATCTTTCTCTAATTTCAACTTTGGAGAGAAGATGAATGAGGGGAATAGATAGGTAGTCAAAGTGGAAAGACTTATATAAAGTAAAAACTAGTCTCACCTTATTACCCATTGACATTTTTAAAAAACTTCTAGGCTCACCATATCATTTTTCCCTAACAAGGAGGAATATGGTAAAGGACTCCAAAAAAATAGATGGCTCAAAGCTACTTATTTCTAGCAATAAGCAAGATTTACCACAACAGAAAGACAAAAGATAAAAACAAATTAAAAAATAAAAATCATGGGAAAGAGCAGGGAAGAATAGAGAGAAAAATTTTCATTTGAAGTTCCTCCTTCCACCTGTGAACTAAGTGCCTGGACAATATCCAATATCCATTCATCTATCTTTTCCCCTGTTAGTAAATATGAATAACAGCAATTGCTTACTGATACTTCAGTGTCAGTCACCACTTTTAGCATTTCAAATACATTAACTCAATTTAACCCTTACAACCATCCTATGAGGTATAATACCCCATTAGCAAATGAGGGAACTGAGGCCCAGAGGTAAAGTAATTTGCCTAAACTACAAAGCTAGAAAATGTTGGAGCCAAAATTCAAAACCAAGCAGTCTGATTCCAGAACCATAGTTCCTGACTAATGAAAAGACAGTTTACAGTATTAATTTATATCATGAAAAGGTTAAATTTAGGGAAAAAATATTAATCAAGACAAGGAATATTTTATAATTGTTATAATATTTTATAACAATTACCATAAGGAAGATATAATGGACATACATCTTTAAACATCTAAAATATTATCAAGATATATAAGACAACGACCACTGAAAACAGACATCAACAGAAATTTCAACTCAACTGTCGGCTCATGACAGAACAGACATTAAGAAAAGGCTACATGTAAACTAAATAATATAATTAAGTTGAGTAAATATGTAATGAATTCTGTATCTAAAAGGCTATGCCTTATTACAAATATAGAACATTAAGAAAAAATTCATATATTAGGCAACAAAGAAAATTTCAATGAAGTTTCCAAAGACCTAGAAGTCTACACTAAAATTATAATACAATAAAAGTAGACATTAACTTTTTACCAGGTTAAAGAAACTTTAACCACTTAGAAATTAAAAACAAAGCAAACAGAAACCTCTCACATGCTACACAACATATAAAAATTAAAATTGCATAATATTATAAAAATATAAATAATGAACACATTATACACTAGTCAAAGCTGGCTCAGAGGATATCTTGGCATGAAACACTTATATTATTAAAGAAGAAATAACACAAAATGCAAAAATTGAGCATTCATCTCCAGAATCTAGAAAAAGAACAATTAGAAGGTAGAAGAAAGGGAATGATAGAGCAAAGTCAGAGAGTACCAAACTAGGGGGAAAAAAAGCAACAGGAAAACAAATTCGACACCTTAAAAAATTAAAAACTATATAATCTAATAAATGTAAACACTGAAAACACAAAGACGGAATATTAAAATTCTGGAGATATACAAGAAATTAAAATATTTATGCAAGAGTGTTTTTGAAACTGCAAATACACTTGAAAATCTGGATGAAATGGATTATATTCTATCAAAGCAAATGAAAAAAATGAACTAAATAAACAGACATTAAGAGACAAAGAGCCATGGAAGAAATACAGATTTACTAAAGAGCTACAATCCCAAACATACTAATCCAGTTAGCTTCATAGATAAAATTCTTTCAGGCCCAAGTACAAATAATTGAGATGATATTTACATAATGCCAGAGGACAAAGGAAGGAAACCTTACAAAATCGTTTTATGAAACAAGTATAACACCAATCTAAGGATTACATTAAAAAAAGAAAAAAACTTCAGACCTCATTTCTGAATACTGAAACAAATGTAATAAACATTAACAAATGCTTCCTTTTATTATTTTTATATTAAAAAGAACTCCATAAATAGCATTTACCCATAAATGTAATCATAACCAAATAGTAATTTATTAAAGAAATTCGCCACATTACAGGTTATGAGTCAAAACAACATATTCATTTCAATGATGAAATGACATTTTGCATGTAAAGAATCACTCCTGATTTTAGAAAAAAGGAAAACAATTACCAAAATAAGTATATTTGCCAGAGTGAATCTATCATTTTTTTTAAATTGAGGTATAATTGACATGTTATATTAACTTCAGGTGTACAGATAATGATTTGATATTATATATACAGTGAAATGATCACCATAATGTCTAGTTATATCCGTTACCATACGTAGTTATGGAATTTTTTTTGTGATGAAAACGTTAAGATTCTGAGTTACTTTCAAATATGCAATATAGGTGTTACCTATTGGGTAGTGGTTAGGATGCTCTCAAATATACAATACTATATAGTATATTGTATATTGACTATAGTATTATTAACTATAGTCACCATACATTGTACAACCTTTACTTACATATTTTGTAACCGAAGTTTGTACTTTTGACACCCTTCACCCATTTACCTACCACGTACCTCCCCCATCTCTGGCAACTACCAATCTGTTCTCTGTATCTATGAGCTTAGTCTGTTTTTATTTTTAGATGACACATATAAGTGAGATTACACATATAAGTGAGATCATATGGTATTTTGGGGTCTTTCTCTGTCTAAATTATTTCAAGGTGCACCCATGCTGCCGAAAACGGCAAGATTTTATTCTTTTTACGGATGAATAATATCCCATTGTGAGATACATTATATGTACATATATATATATATAACATCTTTTTATCCATTCATCCATCAATGGACAGTTACGTTATTTCCGTATCTTGGCTATTGTAAAAAATGCCACAATGAACACGGCGACACATCTATCTTTTTGAGTTAGCATTTTCATTTTCTTCATATAAATAATCCGAAGTGGAATTGTTGGATCATATGGTCGTTCCTTTTTTAATTTTGCGAGGAACTTCCATATTGTCTTCCATAATGGCTGCAGCAATGTACATTCTCAACACTGTACTAGAGTTCCCTTTTCTCCACATCTTCACCAACACTTATATCTTGTCTTTTTGATAAAAGCCATTCTAACAGGTAATATTGTGGTTTTGAGTTGCATCTCACTGATGATTAGTGATGGCTGAACACCTTATTAACTGGTCATCTACCTGTAAGTCTTCTTTGGAAAATGTCTATTCAAATCTTCTGCTCATTTTTCAATTGGATTGTTTGTTTCTTTGTTTTGCTTTTGAGTTGTATGCATTCTTTAGATATTTTGGATATCAATCCCTTATCTGATACATGATTTGCCAATATTTTCTCCCATTCAGTAAGTTGTCTTTCCATTTTTGTTGATGACGAAGCTTTTTAGTTTGATGTAGCCCACTTGTTTATTTTTCTTTACTGCCTTTACTTTTGGTGTTAAATCCAAAAAATTGCCAAGACCAATGCCAGAGAGCTTACTGCCTATGTTTTCTTCCAGGAGTTTTATAGTTTCAGGTCTTATGTTCAAGTTTTAATCCATATGGAGTTGATTTTTGTGTATAGTGTAAATAGTGATCCAGTTTCATTCTTTTACATGTGTTTTCCCAATACCTTTTATTGAAGAGACCGTCTTTTCCCTTACTGTATATTCTTGGCTCCTCTGTCATAAATTAATTTACCACATAGGCATAGGCTTATTTCTGGGCTCTCTATTCTGTCCCACTGATCTATGTGTCTATTTTTATGCCAAACTGGGTATTATTAACTTCAGTTTATAGAAAAGGAAATTGAAGTTTGGGTCACACAGCAGTTAATTCAGTGGGCCATGATTTTTTCCCACCATTTTATTTTTAAAAATTCAAACATATAAAATAGTTAAAAAAAAACTGCACAGTGAGTGTTCATAAAGCCAACAACTTAAATTCTATAGTTACTATTTTGCTACATTTGCTTTATCACATATCTATCCATCTACAATCCATCAATTGAGCTTATTTTTGATTCATTTCAAAATTACTTGCAGACAGCAATATACTTCACCCCTAAACATCTTATTAGAGTTTGATATTTATTTATGTTCTGTATTTTTAAAGTTATATTATATAGTAAAATATAAAAGTGTATACTTAGATAACTTGTGATAAATGCATTCGCCCATGTAACCGAAACCTCTATCAAGATATACAACACTTCCATCACCCCAGAAAGTCCCCTTACACTGGGGGCCTTGATCTGAACACAGATCTGTTTCTAAAGTCCAGTGTTTTTCACAACATTATGCTACTTCTTTTTAAAAGGCCCAAAGTGTAAATATATTAAACATTAATAATTGTATTGTAACTTTCAATAATTAAGGTAGTTAAAATATGAAAAAATGGTAGGAAGAAAATACTAGTGATGTCCTCCACCAAAACCAGAGAGCCTAGGTATTTAATATCTATAGAAAGTTACTGTACTACCTTCCCACCACTAACTCCCGCTAAGTAAACAGAAACTTCTACTTCCATCCCCAAGAGTTTAAGAATAAACTCAGGAGGAACAAACATGACAATAAAAACCATCTCATATATTCATCTCTTGTGCCCTCAATTAAAAGAATAAATACTTGGGGCAAAACTATTTCTTTGGAGGCAAGCACTAGGTTAAATGCTATATGCTTTAGTGGTTACTATGATAGGCACTAGGGAACTGGAGAGGGAGAAAAAGTTTGTAATTTACCAAATCTGGGCTCAAAGCTCCTCATATTTATTAGCTATATAACCATGTACGAATTACTTAACTTCTCCAAGGCGCAGTATCTTATCTGTAAAATGAGGCTTGTATTTTGCCTTCCTTTCAATGTCAGGTTACTCAAATGATTTACATGCAGATGCAGGTAAGAGAAGCCCTGAACCTCAAGCTTTAGAGAGAATAGCACCAGCCCTCTTCTAGCTATACCCCTCTCTTAGGCCCCAAGGTGAAGAGACTTTGGGGCCTAAGAGACACACATCATGAAACGACATCTCTGCCACAGAGCATGCTCTGGGTAATCCAGACTCAGGGGTTCCTTGTCCAAACAGCAGCAAGCCTGCTTCCAAGTCTGCAAAGACCTACTCCCTGGGTCTCACTTCCTGAGCACGTATGGTTGAAGCATGAATGAGAGGACTGGGGGTTCAAACATATAAAGCCACCTCTCAGGGTATAGAATGGTGCACAGGCAGGGTAGGAAAATATATGCGTTTAGGCTCAGAAGGTGGGGTGGGCTCAGCCCACGCAGACACATTCTGGCATGTAACTCTGAGGAATTCAGGCAGAAATTCTTAGCTTGAACCTGAATTTCAAGATTCATATGAAAATTTGTCAAATTAGAAGTGTAAAATGTATTTTATGTAATTGTTAATTTAACTTATATTGGTATGTGGGTCTTCATTTATATTTGCTCCAGACCCTGCACATGCTACAAATGGGCCTGTCTATATCTACTGATAACCTCGCATGTGTACTTGCATATTCATTTTCAAATATTATCATATTGAGTCATATAACATTATCATTAGGCAAGCTACATTAACTCCTCTACAGATAAAGAAATATACATGTTTAAACCCATTCAGCATTCTTGTCTATCTCCATATCACTCTTCTTTACCAAATATCCGCATTTACTCCTTTACCATGTCATCAATACCATACTTTCCAAGACAATGTGCCCCTGTTTCCTAAATCCATAACCTCTCTTCAGCACATAATACTGTTAACAATTTTTCCTTTCTGAGAACAGCGTTCCCTTTGGCTTCTAAGGCTAGACTACTTCCGTTCTCCTCTTAGCTTTTTTTGCACTTTCTCTGGCTCCTGCCTTTCTCAGGGTTTTTGTGAAGGATAAGATAATTTCTGGCTGCTGTAAGCTTAAAGCATATTCAATAAAAGGTAGGCTTCTTTTTTAAAAAATCTAAACAGAATAACATTTTTAAGTACAGTGCCAGTTACTCTGCTAGGTGATACATGCATGCACACACATTATTCCATTTATCCTAACAGCACCATGAAACGGGCTCAGACTGGTTGACAAATGAACCTGTATTAGAAACCTGACTCCTAAAAACTTAGCCCTCAGTCCCTTGACCTTCTTTATTTACACTCTACACCTACACATTATGACACCTGTGAACCCAATTCCTCCAGAAAGATGGTTTTCAGTTATCTGCGTCCATTTCTAAGGGTCCAGGCCTACATCTCTAAATTTTGCTAGTTATTTCTACTTGAGAATCCCACTACCTACCATATCAAACTGATCCTTTTCCTCCAAAATTGAAGAATGAAAGCAAAAGACTGGGGGGAAGTGGGGGAGCAGTGGCATAAAATGTTACAAAGGGAGAAGTGATACGATGGATAAAGAAGCTAGTTTCATGGTTTCGGGCTTGTCTGAGGAAACTGGAAATATTAAGAAGATTCTCTCAGATCATGTCCAAAAATTTCTTCCCTTTTCTTTTCCCTTATCCCTCAGACATAAAACTCTAATCCTTCTATTTTCCTAACCTACAAAGCCCAAAATGTTCTCATTCCTTTGAATTCCCTCACATTTAAATGCTCCATTTTTTAAAACAAATCTTAACATAAATTTCCTTAGCCACCTGTTAATACTTATAAATTATTTCCAAGACTGTGAAAACTTCCTTCAAAAATTACTTTATTTTCTAATATAGTTAATAGTCATTACATGGATTTCTCTTGAAAAGCAATTCTTAAAACTGTAACATGTCTCCAAAACATAGACTTATATGTTCTTTATTAAATACTAAATAAGTTAACTTTAAAAACTCAGATGACAAAAAACAATTAATCTAAAGTTTATTAAAATAAATGGCTTTCCACTTTGGTTGAATATATTGTATTTCAAATTTGGAGACATCTGATTACATTTTCATTACTGTGATCAAAATAGAGCTGCAGGATAATAAAACTGATTTTGGTTTGCTTATTTTACCTGAGTAGCTTTATCTTTCATGCATGAAGGGTAATGAAGATGAGGATCCCGTGGCCACTGTCCTGTGAGATAAGGTCCTGTTATCGTATCCAAGGAAGAGGTTCGCCTTATTGTATTAGAGGTTCGAACTTGCTGAGGTTTTGACCTGTCCACTATAAAAAGTGAAAAAAAAAAAAATAGGTCAGTCACTAACCAATAAAGTACAATTTAAAATTATTTAAATTTTAAAGTTTGTGGAATGTCACCCCACATCAATTTTCCCTACAATATATGTTTACCCTAACACCCCTCTTATATAGTCTGATGAAATTTACAGAACTTCTCCAAAGGGAAATATATTCACATGTTAAATCTTGCATACATTTCCAGGGCTGTCACAGACCCTATAAAGCCCATCCATTTTAGAGACCTATTACAAAATCTATGTGTCATCTCCACTGCTATTACTGCATGACTCCAGCATGTCTCACCTGAACTGCCATTCCTAACTGCTATCACTACATCCATCTCAACTAAATTTTACAGTGCCACCTCCTACCCCTGCTAAAAAACATTCCCATGGGTTTTCACTGTCTTTAACTAAAAGCTTATATTTTTCACAATTTGTCTTCCACATAAAATGCTTAATGTCTTGCTACACCTCTAGAAATGCATGCTAAGTGCCACACAAACTACTTGTAGTTTCCCAAAGGTAAAACACTCCCTTCTCTGGCTCTATACACTGTATTATTTCCTGAGCCTAGAACTCTCTCCTTCCCTGATCATCCAACAAACTCATTTCTTTAAGATAAATGTGCCTTCCTCTGCTTGTATGGAACCCTAAATTTATCTCTCTCCCCACCAGAGCATAAGTTCAGTCTTTACAAACTGAAAAGGAGTTAATGATTAATATTTATTTAATGAATTTATTTACAGTTACATAAACAATGTGTATAAAGAAACAAATTTCCTCATTTATAAGTGAAGAATTTGAAGCCAGAGGGAGAAAACTGAATTATCCAATAAAACAGAACTGCTAACAAGTGACAGAGGCAAAAAGGAACCAAGATCTCTAGTCTGTACAGTTCAAAATACTATAACAATCTACTTCTCTCCATATGGGTACCACAGGTACCTCTGTTGGAAATTAAAATGATCATACTTAATTACAGATAATTTTTCATATATACATCCCAAATAATTTACTACTAATGCGCATTCTATAATAAAATCCAGTGGATTACAAACTCCAAAACATAGTCTTATTCAGTTGCATCTCACATCAAACAAAATGCCTTGCATGCACATTAAAGATCAAGAAACATTTGTTCTTGAATGCTGTCCTTTAACTATCTTCCTAAACCAAAATAGTCTTTTTAATCACAAAAGAAAATGCAGTATACTCGGATGTTATCATGTTTTTAATATATCTTACAACTGTAGTTTTGACTTGACTCGAGTGTTAGGAAAAAATCTGAAAATGACCGAATTCCTTTCTATCTTTAGTACTTAGATCTAATTTTATTCCATCATAGGCAAAGAATCTAGGATGACCTATTTCTACTCTTTGGAATTACCTGCAATTTTCTTTGTGACCAAAACATGGAAAAATTTTATAAGCATTTTATGAATCATGGAGAAGATACATTTTGTTTTTCAGAACAAACAGTTCTTTATCTTGTACATCAACTAAAATAAAAAATACAGAATATAGGAATAATATAATTATCAACTTGATTAGCCACAGATTCAGAATACTCTTAAAATTTCTAAACTACTATTGAGATCTAAGAATTCTCTTTATTTTTTGCAATTTGTATCATTATATTTTAGTTCTGTATAATTTGGCACATATTGACCCATGAAATCATCATTATGCTTATGTTTCATCATTATAATGTTCCATTTATTACTTTTTACTTTTAAACTTTGTCAAAGTGAATATTATGACTTCTTTTTGCCTTCTTCCTAGTATCATTGGCCTGGTATATCTATTCTTTCAGTTTCAATTTCTTTGCATCATTTTGTATGTCTTTTGTATACAGTACATAATTGGACTTTTTGAAAAAACTTTGTAGTAATCCTTCTTGTAAAAGGTAAGTTTATCTCACTTATATTTATTGTTGTAACAAATCTAACATTTCATGTAACTTTTTCTTCCTATTTTGTAATACTTCCTTGCTACTTGTTTTCTGTTTTAATGTTTTGTTTCTCCTTACTTCCTCCGCCCATCATAGATAATTACAGACTTTTTTTTAGTTCTATTACTAAAGTTAATTCTATTAATTCTCTTAAATATTTTTTTTTCTGGCTATAAAAGCAAAACCCACAGATTTTAGCAACTTTATGAAACAGAAAATTAACATGTCTCTCAAAATCTGATTTATAACGCTTTGCTTAAAATTTTAAAAGTTACTTTACATTTCCTCCTCCGGAAACAAAAAACAGATTATCCCATAGCTTACATAAAAGTCAGTTATAACCAGAAAATGAAAAGCCATTATTATATGTGAAAATTTGTTTCTAAAAACTTAAAACTGCTTCAAACTATTTAAGAAGTTGTATGTGGTTCACTTATAGCTATTAAAATGCCTTCTAACTTGCTAAGTAATATGTACCATTTTTATGTTTTATAATGAGTTCAGCATATGAAAAATACAAATGAGCCCCTTGATCTGTATAATATTCTAATTTATATTTACTAAATTTTATTATATTTTTAATTACTGGACCTTTGCTTACCTTTTTCAAGCGATCACTTGTTCTCCACATAGTGTCTACTCTCTGTGACTAAAAACTTTGTCAGGACTATGTCTTCAAGTTATTTTGACTAAGTACTCCTATTGGTAAATACATAAGCATGCAGCAATATATGTAGTTATTTACTGTAAATTAGATATGTACTGTATCACTAATATTATAAATACAAAATAAAGACAAAAATAGAAATGTACATGTATGAAATATAAACTAAAAAAATATATGTATAAAAAATTAGAAGTCATTATGTTTTCTTCCTATTTCTCAATGGGTGGCCTTACTCACTTCAAACCAACTGAAAACCATTGAGATAAGAAATCTGAAATTGGGTGCTAAATTCAATCTACAGATTGGCCAGTTAGCTTGGTCTTATTCTAAGATATAATCCTACTGTTTATCTGTGTTACGCATGTGTAGAACCACAAACTATCAATACTACAAAAAAAAAAAAAAAGGCTTGCCTTAAAAAGAATTAAAGAATGTGAAGCAAAATATTTGAAAGGTTATAGTTCAAATATATATTCCTCAAACCAGGAAAATTTTGAAGATATAGTTATTAGTAATTTCTATATAAATTATATAAAGGGTAAAAATTCAGAATAAGTTTAAATATTGGCTAGGATAATACTCTTCTAAGATATGATCAGCCACAATAACTCCACTTATAAAATAAACACTATGGCCTTAGATTTATCAAAAGATTCATCATAAATAGTGCAATTCTATTTCAACAAGATGACTTGTTCCTATTATCCAAAGTATCAAGGCTGTGAGTTAGTTTTTAACTGCCTCGACACCTAAGCCTTAATTCTCCCCAATTTTTATTTATTTAATTTGTGGTATTATCGCCTACCAATCAGTTCTGTAACATAATGCTATAAGGAAAATCAACTGATTTTGCATTATTTATATATTTAACACAATAAATTTTCTTATTTCATAATTATGGTCGTGATTAGAATATGTATTTAGTTTTGAATTGAGTGATCACAATATTTCTCTACTATTATTAAAAATAACCTCAATTCAAGTAGATCAAATAAGAGGACATCTTATCAACTAGAAACATATATTAGTAGAAACTCTCTTTGAATTAACTTAAAAGAGCTTAAAATGCCAAAATAAATATTTACTTATATAAAGTATGAAAGAAAATCAACACAATAAATACTATAAGTTTCTGACTCTCCTCAAGGAGTTTACACTCTGGTTGGGGAAGATATGATATGTATAATTATCATATAAAGCAGTATATGGATGGCACATGGACATCAATGAAGGACAGGAAAGGAAAAAGCCAAAAATAAATTAGGCAGCAGATAGCAAGAATGATGTTCTTTACACCAAGGGAAGCTTTCAAGGAGCAAGAGTCTTGCCACACCACTTTACAGCCCTGTTGCTAACATCTCTTAATTAAATATTTGTGGGCAAGATAAAGAATAACTAAATTCAACAATAAAATATGACAGTTAAAAAGAAATCATATGTATTTCCAGTATTATATCATTATTTGGATCAGAAAATGACTGTTTATAGCAGCAGTATGTCAAAAGGCTTCCTTGTTACTTTCATCTATAGGTTGTACTTTCCCTTACCTGCGCCTCCCCACTCCCTCCCCCCTGCCCCTATAGAAAGCCACACGCAGCAGCAGTTGGTATTGGTAAGCCTGGGCTCCTCTGGGGAGCCTACTGAAGACTATACAAAATAATTCTTGCTCTCTAGCAGCCAATTGGAAATTCTACTTTAAAGTAATAATAGTAAAATAGGTTTAAAAATAAGAAGCTATATTATATAACTCTGAATTTGAATATCAAACTAGGCATTGTTCTAAATAGGCCAAAAAAAATGCTTAATATCTGCTAGAACAATGTAATATGAAGTTAAATTAATATGTTCCCAACAGCAATTTTACTTTAGTGGCAAGGACTGAAGATTCACTAGTGAGTCTGGAAATCTGATGTCTTAAGCTAATCTGCGGTGAAAAATTAACAAAGTTAAATGGAATTTCTTCAATTAAAAAAAGTTATTGAATGCTGGAAACTTTAAGAACTTCAGCTACAGAGTGATATGAAGCGAGCCACCATACTTTCAAAACTAACCTTACCAACTGGTAAAGCGGATGCAATATTTTTGAGTGCCATAATATATCCATGTACAGAATATAAATTAAAACACATAATTAAAAAAAAGTGCTCATTTTTTTCTTGGACTTTAACACACTCCAATCATTTCATCCTAAATTTGTAAGAATGAAATAAATTAATCTTCATAAGAAAATAAAAATTTCCGTTCTCTATATTTAGCTCTCAACGCTTACTAGACAAAGCTTTCTATTAACATTGATTAGTTACATCAGCAAGGCACATCTAAACTGAAACATTTAAATAACAATTTATTAAACCTTTTGATAAAGAGCTTTTACTCCTTCAACTATGGATAAGGACTCTAACTCCATGATACTCAGCCACTACAACACAAACAACAATGAAATGCTGTTTACTTTCTTCAAAAATCCACCACTGATAATGATTGTAAAGAATCCTCAAGCCATACAATTCAGCAAAATAATTCAGATAACTAAGTACTAATACCATTTTTCCAGTTCTTCACCGCACAGAACTCATATTGAATAACTAGTTTTTAGATTAAAAATATCACATTAACAATGCTAGCTGATAGTATCAGAACACATATAACATTTTGTCTTGAATTTAAGCTCGTAAAGTATATAAACTCTTTTTATCCTTTAACCACATAGCAAAGTCATGTGTATCATCTAATTTTGTTAATGTCCAAACATGACAACAGCCATTAAGTCTCATAATGTGTGTATGCCTTAAATTACTTAGTATTGATTAAAAGAATTTTAAAGAATGTTTTTTAAAAATTGGCAAAGCTTTTAGTCACTACAATGTCAACACACAGGCATGTCTGAGAAGTAGTAGAAACAGCTTTCTAGTATTTCACCAAGAAATGAGATCTTGGGAGATCCTAGAACATAAAGGCACAAGACCCTCAGACAACTCACAGATGGACTAAGCAACAGATCTCAAGGATGAGATTCTGGGATGTGGTTTTCTGTATAAAGATCACCAAGCAACTTGTTAAAAAGGCAAGTTAATAAGCCACATTCTCAGAGATTCCAATTAAGTAGTTACAGGAGAGAACCAGTTATCAAGATATTTTTTAAACCAAACCAGATTGATTCAGAAGCATTATCAGATTTATGAACCTCTGAAGTCCAAATGCAATGTTTCTCAAAGTGTGAGACATTTGTCAAATATGCTTATTTCTGGGCTCAATTTCTCATGAACAATGTGAGACTCTCTGGTAGTATGACCAAGAAAACTGAATTTTTAATAAGCATCTCAGGTAATTTTAACGCTACTAAAAGCTTAAGAACCAGTGTCTGAAGGACTGGAACTAGATCCTTTTTTGACAATAACCTACTCCATTTACAGGCACTGAAAGTTTGACTGAATATCCAAGAAAATAACTTGCTGCAAAAGTCAACCATTCTTTGAAATCTGAAGCTAGCAGCTAAACTTCTAAAATCTAATAAATTTAAATATTAGTCATCTCCTTCAAAAGGTCACTTTCTAAACTGAATGCCAGCCAGGACAATAAGAACCTTTAAACCTAAATACAGAACACTTTAGGCAGAATGCTTAGGAACACTGGAAAGATGAGATAACAAAGTTCAATACTTCTTCTTTTAGAAAGAGACCCTCCCACACAAATAGGGTATTTTGCACACAAATAAAAGCTAACTACAATAATATTTACTTCCTAAAAAACGTCTGAAAAATATATTAAGTAGGTTCCTTTATAAAATATAAGTGCCAAAGCAAAATTAAATACATAAGCAAAGTGAAATTTAGATTTTAATAATTAATTTGGTTAAAGAATTTAAGCATGAGTCCAAATACATATAATAGCTAGTTATTTAACAACCTTATGTTTAACAGAAAATCAATGAGTTTCTCATGAAGTCTAACTTAACTCATTAATTATAATTTCAATCATCATTGAAATAAAAATAATAAATTCATTGAGCAGAGAAGATTGACTATAAGACATTAAGTTGTTTTTCTTCAATTTCAAAATATCCTGATAGTTCTTAATCTAGTGGAGATCAAGAATAGCCATAAATAAATGCAGGTAGGGAATTTTCCTGCTGTTGGTTCACTGAGGTTAAGCATAAATTTGTTAAAGTTCTATTTTGTTAATAGATTTGCTTCAGTACTTCTGTAATGAGAGTTACTTCCTCAAAAAGTCTACTGACAAAAAGTCTCTCCTTGACCAAAACTCATTCAGGCTCCTCTGAACTCTTCTCTACGAGGCCCTAACTTATGAGTTTCTGTGTTCATCTCTGCACTGTACAATTTTAGCAAAAATCAGACTAAGTCAGTTTAACCAGAATCCCCTACTCTCAATATCTGATCACCCTCGATATCTGATCAGGTTCCTCATCCTCCATCATGCCCCATGTGATGTTGATACCCTTACCTGCCGTTAGCAACAATCCTGTTAAGTCTGTTTAGTCAAAATCTCCCGTTTATCCAGATGTTTCTTTCCTCTTAGTAAATTTCAACCCACTGACTCTGCTCCTTATCTATACATTCCCATTTTTCCATGTTGTATTCAGAGTTTGAGCCCAATCTTTCTCCCCTACCTCAAACCCCTCCTGCTATGGTGTCCAATCATGACCGTCCCCCTAAATAAAGTCTGTCTTACCATTCTCTAATAGTGTCATGAATAATTTCAGCTTTAACATCACTACCAACATATGAATAATTTTCTCCTCGCCTCACAATTACAGAGAATAATTTTCAAAATAAATTTCAAAAAAAAAATTAAGAACTGTACAACTAAGGATAAAAAAATGCCAAAATGAAACTGGTACACCTCTGTAGCTAGTCTAATGTACATTAATGTTGATCACCAGTAGTGTTACTAGATTCAGCTTCCAGAATTAGCACAGTCTAGACATTTCACCGTTAGCCTTTATGGATCTTTTTCCCTTGACATATAAGAAGATGAAAATTTAGCCAAAATACATGGGCCACATAAAATGAAATCATCAAAATCAAATAAACTTCAGGTAAGACACAGAAAGGACACTAGATGTGACTACATACCTGAAATAAAACTGAAGGGCAAACACTGAAGCCATCTCAGTGTGAGTAGATTCTGCAACACTAATCAACCAGACCTGGAATCCTGCCACAGAAGCAATCTAGAAAACATGCAGAAATGACCATATGGCTGCCCTACAGAAATCTGGAAAGGAACCAATCAAGAAGCTGACAAGAGAAACAAACATGTTTCTGACCAAATGAGGCCTGACATCGCCTATAACCTCAGGTCTGTTAAGAAAAACAATAAAAAAAATGTAGTCAAGCAGCCATTTAGGAATGATTCTGTTGGTTACGGCTCAGTCAATTAAACTGGTGTCAAATGACACGTAAGTTGAAATAAGACATTTGGAGAAAGCCTTCAGCCTATTTTCAAAGAAAATCTAAGACAGTATGTCTTTGTATCAAGGTTTTAAAGAAAACTTCACTAAGATATCCATGGAGCCTGGTGACAAGCACTGTAAGACTACCCAACAAATTAAGATGCAGCTCTGACATTTAGAATACGTCCACAAAAAAAAGTGTGTGTGTGTGTGTGTGTGTGTGTGTGTGTGTGTGTAGCAGATGATATACCAAAGATTTTCAAGTTATTTTTTTCTGGTGGCAAAATGGTAGTCCTTTAAGGAACCTTGGAAAAATCATAATTAGTAGAAAAAGATTTCATAAGCTTTATGAACTTCCAATGGATTCAGTTAATAGAGATTCCAAACATTTAAAATTCATTTGAACTCAGTGTCAACTAATGCGCTCAATGTTACACAAATAATCACAACTATTAGCAACTATAAAACAACCAAAATAACTTGACCAAAAGGAGGAAGGTAATATTGCAAGAACGGCTTGAATGTTTCAAAAATTCTGTTTTAAAAGCAACTTAATTCCATTTAAAGCATTGGAGAGCTTGGAAAAATTTTTAATCAAATGAGATAGATTCACTATTATATCCCAATTTCAAAAAAAAAAAACAAAAAAGGCTATAAAAAAGGCTACTGAATAAACAGAATCTTGACTACAGTATGATAATCAACATTATTGATGAAACTCCTTGTTTTTAAGTAAATTTATTTTTCAATTACAGTTGACATACAATATCATATTGTTTCAGGTATAATATAGTGATCAGACATTAATATAACTTACAAAGTGATCACCCTGATAAATCTAGTACCATCTGACACCATACCTAGTTATTACTATATTCTGACTATATTACTTGAAACTCCTTGATTTTTAAATTAGGGAATAATTGTCCCAAAATTGTAATGTATAACAAAGGTATTTTCCCTCAAAGTTTACTTTTCATCTAGGAAAAAGAAAGTTAAAAATAGGAAAAAAAAATCATTCTTCTAGTAGAAGGTACTACTTAAAATTTTTAGTGGCTTTTATTTGGGATATATGTCCATACATACAGAAATTCTTTCCTGAAGAACCTACCAGGGAATAAGCTTCATACAACCAATGGTTTGCAAAGAAATTAACATAAGGACTGCTGGGAGCTGTAAGCCATACAGGTAATGACTCTGAAAGAAGACAGCAGCAGAATGCTTAGGCAAGCGTTCCACCACTACACGAAAAAAAATGACCAGATAAGATTAAAAAATTCATAGTTATATCCTTAGCATAACTGAATTTCAGGCTGAATTTCCAGAGTATCTGATAACCAAATGTGGGTTATTAAATTCCTTCTAGAGCAGATTCATATATTTATTTTTAAATTTTCAATATTCTTCCAATATTTGAGTGTGTTGACTGAGAAAAATTACTGCTAGCTAGCCTTAGAGAGATATACATTCTTTTCAGATAACCAAGAACCGGCTCCTGCCTACTCTAGAAAAGAAACTAAGTGAAATGAAGCATCCATAATCACTCCATCATTAGGATTTTGCCCATCCCCTCCCTCTAGTGCATTCTATGGAAGCCTGCAGCAAGAACCAGGAAAGGACCAAGGGAGAGGAATTCCTTTAATGGGGAAAGTAGTTTACCATGGCAAATGATAGGGCAATGGACTGAAGGGCTTGAAGAGAGAGTTATGTCAACAAGACGAGATGAAAAGGAGCCTTGAAGAGGACCTTCATCTTGCAAGGGGCTAAATCTAAAAGGGCCTCCCTTTTGAAGGGACAAAAATAACCAGGGCCTTTCCATATTACCCCATCATCTACTGGATACACTGATAAAGAGCAAAGAGTCCTAAAATAAGTTTTAAAAAGAAAGAATTGATAACTATGAACATTATGGAATAAAGGTCTTATCACTACTCCAAAAGAACAATCAAATTATACCATGTAAACTGGGATCTTTAGAAATCTGTATGATGACTATGGCTCTTCTGATTCTGAATAACAATATGAAAAAAAATTATTAGTTTTCTTATCACTATTTGAATAAAGAACAGAAAGCACAAGAGTCTCCGGGACTAGTAAATAACTCTTCTCATTGTATCTATACTGGAAGTCTGCAGAATTCTAAATCCAAATATATTTTAACATACAATTGATAAACAAAAGTAATATTTGAATACAAGTGGAAGCTATAAACATTTTGCTTAGGTAATAATAGCTATAGATTAGCTCATAATAGTAGAATAATATGGGTAAGTAGTTAATTCCATGTTTAAACATGCAGATTAAGGGGAAAGGCCTAGGAAAAGAATAACTGCTTAACTTCAGTAAGATATGACTGCCAGTCAAGCTAATTTACTGATAGTAGGCAGGTAATAAACAAAAATCTATACTGACATATGTCTTGATACCACTGATGTGCTTAATGCAAAAGAATCCAGTAAATTAAATCTAGTCTACAAGCTTTATTTTCCCCCACACTATGTCCCTAAATCCAGCAATGGTGAACATGTTAACTGGGAAATACACAACTAACTACACTTTTCTAGAATAAGTACAGAATCAAAAGGCTCAACAGAATGAAGGATTCAGAAATAAAGAAGCACAGATGTTTATTCTAGTATTTACTTTCATAAATATTGACACCAAAGAATTAAAAATGTAGCTGTGAAGCATAAGTTCATCCAAAATTAAATGCTTCACTAAAGTTGGAAATAGCCAAAAGCTGCAGGAAACATCCTGAAGGAAAATGTCTCATACAAATGACACCTTTGTAGAGGCCATGGAGTAAAACAGAACATGGTAAAAATCAGTTCTGTGTTTGCATACACAGAACACCTTCTACCTCAACAATTCTACAAATATTTTACATAAAATGTTGCCAGGAAATGTTGCCAAGGACTGAAATCAACTTAAGAAAAAAAAATACAACTACTAGTGGCATGACTAAAAGTAGGGGAAAAGTGTCATAAAATATTTTAGAATAGCATCACTTTATTCCTCTAGAACAGCCACAGAACTGGCTATTATAATCTTAGTCAAAAATAGTCTTTTTATATTATTGATTGAACCATACTTCAGTCAAAATGGCACTGCTCAGAAGCTACAAATGGACTAACATCACAAAGTTCCAGAGTTTATTGTTACTAGCATCCAAATTAATTTTTCTTCCTTATATAATAAAAGTGAACAATATCGGACTATAGTTTGGGATACAGCTTGACTCATTAACGATACCTAGAAGTTGAGGCATTTGGAATAAAAACTGAACAGCGCCTCCAGATGTATTGAAAAGACTCGATGTGGGAGGAAAGCAAAATCGTACTAAGCTAAGTACACAAAAAAACAAACTGAATTTTCCTCTCTCCTTTCCATTTTCTCCTTCTTCAACTCTGATTAGAATTTTCTGAATGCTTTCTATAAGGTTGAGATAGAGTAAATACTAAACAATGTATGTTTAGACACTATAAATGAAGAAGTTATTTTTCATGGAGATGTCAAATCCCACTGATCCATCTCTTTCTCTTCACGGATCCCTCTTATCCGTGTATTTTCAAGACCTCCAGTGGATGCCTGAAACTGCAGGTAGTACAAAACCCTAAATACACTGTTTTTTCCCCTACACATGCATACCTATGAAAAACTTTAATTTATAAATTAGGCAATTATAAATTACAAATAATAATTATGAACTATACTGTAACAAGTTACATAAATGTGGTCTCTCGAGTATCTTATTGTACTATACTCACCCTCCTTCTTGTGAGGATATGAGATGACAAATTGCTAAATCTATTCCTGAATTTGTATAACCATCTTACTTAGAATAAATGGCTTGGTGTCACTTGTTTCAGAGAATCTCTTACTGCTATCTTTGTATAGGCTCAATGCTTTCTGGCACAACACATTGCCATCAATCAAAACAAGTTTACGGTTCATGTCTTCTACCCCAAATTTAATGCCTTTTCCATCTTAACTAAGCACTTATCAACCACTCTGGCAGTATCTTTTATCTCAGCATACAATTGTTTTTTTCTATCTTTTTTAAGTCAGAACTTTCACTTTTTAAAAAGCACTTTACAGCTTCACTTTGGCATGTTCAAATTGCCAGCATCTCTACTCTTGCACTTGGGGGCTATTATTAAGTAAAGTAAGAGTCACTTGAACACAAGCACTGTAATACGGGAACAGCTGATCTGATAACCAAGATGGCTACCCGGTGATTAACAGGAGGGGAACATGTACAGCGTGGAGACACTGGACAAAGGGATGATTCATATCCCAGGCAGCATGGGGTAGGACAGTGCGAGATTTCATCATGCTACTTAGAACGACATTCAATTTAAAACTTCATATTTCTGGAATTTTTCATTTAATTTTCCAAATCGATCATAACTGAAACTGTGGAAAGTAAAACCATGGATAAGGGGGAACTACTTATATTTTACTTTCACTTAAGAATGAAATAGGAAAGGAAAACATAGTATCATTCACTTACCTGTTTCATTTGTACATAAATGATAATCTAAGACTTACCTATCAGAGGGTGGGCTCCTTCCTAAAATTAAGGCTTTGTCTTTTTGTTTGTTTCTCTAATACCTAATATAACTACTTAAGAAACTTTTGTTGAACTTATGGATATCATTTATTTATCCTTTCCTTAGTCTTTATGTAATAAATATTTAAAAATTAGAAATCATCTGACATATATCTGAACCTCCTTTACCAAAGGATACTTTTTGGAAGAGCCTTAAAGAGAGTAACTCCATATTTCTTTTTAACATTCTGTATGTGAGGTCTATCTAAAATCATTGTGAATAAAGTGCAAAGCAGTGACAAAAATAACTTGAATTTGGGACCTACTGCCATCCTATTTTCCACATGCATATAAAGGCTGTGATTTCTATGCTCAGATTATTTCATAAACAGGTAATTAGGATAGGTTCATATAACTCTTCATATAGTACATATGCAAGAAAGAGAACATGATTATATAGATAAGGCCATTTAACAAATATACTAAACTTCTCATCCTGCTAGACATTCTGGGAGACCATGTATTTATTTCCACAAGGCTACCATTGCTTAAAACAGCTCTGAACTTTTTTGAAAATGGCCTTTTAAAATCGTAATCGAAGAGTAGTTATATAGCATCTTTAGTTGGAATAAATTGCAAATTATATAAAGATAATACATTCCACCAAGATCACACAATCAAACTTGGTGAAATGTCTCTTGCATACTGACGGATGCACTGACAATAATGAACCCACTTGCCAATGTGATGGATCAGATGAAGTGAGAGCAGGATGATGCTAGCAGCTACTGTCTTATTACAATAAAAGCCCAATGTGTATCTTTGTGGCCGACAAGCAGCCTTCCACATGATCATTCAGTGAGATTCAGACTTCCTTCATCTTATGACTCCACCATACCCCTAGGGCCTTGGTTGGAGTCCTCGCTAGAATCTCTGCATACAGCTGGGAAATGAGAAAAGAGAAAGAGTTAGGGGGAATCAAACTAGTGCTTTTTTGAACAAGTGTGAATGTTGTATATCAGTTAGCCTTAACTAATTGCAAGGAGAGGCAGGGAATATAGTCTAGATGTGGGATCAAGAAGGAGAGAAAACAGGATTTGATGAATACATAGAAGTCTCTATTACAGAAGGACTTAACTTTGTCATTTATCTGAATTACCTTTGGAGATAGTCAAATTTTAGAGTGAGTCTTACTGAATTATCATAAACTATCACCACAAATAGGATAATCTAATTTAATCTAATTTAAGATAATCTATTTCACTTTACCTGACAAGGAACAAGTATTCGAAGTATGGACTTATAAAAGGGTAACAAGCATTTGCAAAAAAAGTAAGGTTGGTCTGTAAAAAACACAAGATACGCACAATGGAGGATACTGAGACGAGTCTTTTACATCAAGCCAAGGATTCTGAACTTCAGAAATCTTTTCTTTCATTTCTTTTTTTAAAGAAAGCTTGTGCTTATAGCAGTACAATGGCTAAATTAAAGATAAGGGCTAATGGCAGGGGAAGCCACTTAGGAGGTGGTGGTTCCAAGAGTCCAAGCAACAAGTAATAATAAAACATGGAAGGGATGAAAGAAGCCACCACATTCAGGAGATAATTCTGAAGAGACAGGACAAGATACGGTAATCATTAGGCAGGAGAAACAAGGGAAGAGGAAAAGTCAGTTATGCTGGCAGGAAATAAGAACCCAACCCAATGATGCTCTGGGTTTGAAGTCTCAACCAAAGCTGTGCTCCACAGTGTCAATAAGCAAATAAACCATTCAATTCCATTTCTGTACCAAGTTTCCGTCATTAAACTTAAATCACTCGATACTCCTATCTTGATAAACTATATTTCTATATGCTTCTACATAGAAGTACATACTTCTATACTTATCTTCTTACATATAATTAAAACATGTGACCCAAATTTTGAATTAATAGGATAAAATTTATTAATAATTTGCTTTTTCCCCCATAGCTTAGAAAAACACACTGTCATTTTTTTTCATGTTTAAACTTGGGGAACTGATACATTCTACTCTGTAAAATAAAAGCTGAATACACTTTAAAACTTTTTATACAGATGGGAACAAAATCAGCAAGAAGGCAAAGATCCTAAGAAAAACACCTGAAGTTATAATAATATTTTAAAATATTTGGATATATAAACTTGCAGAATGTAAGGATCATGTCTGTTTTAACTTGCATACATAGGTACCGTCTATGAGAAAACCCACTCCGGTCAGTAGAAATGCATAATCCACAGCACAAATCATAACAACACATCAATTTTATCAACTTTGAATTTAAATACCCACATAATCTCCTGCTCAATAATCACAAAGCCAACTGCAGCAGAAAAAAATATTATATATTTAAGAAAATTAAACTTCACACAAGTGGACTGTCATCCTAAACTGTGAGATGATTCAGAAAAAGAAATATACATTTAAACTGATTAATTTGCTTCTCCAAACCAACCCAACAAACTCATTTTTTACCAAATAACCCTGAAATAAATTATTTGATCAAAGAATTCAGCCTTTAAGATGTCTCCAGGAAGAAAACATAATTGTATTATAAACAGTATATTTCCCAATAATCACAACAAAGATGTTCAGAATTATATCTAATTAGATGTTTATCAGTTTTATAAGATAACCAAATCCTTATGTGAGTGCCATTCAGCATATTAAAATTATTTAAAGAACCATGAAAAGATGACTCTGCATCTCAACTCTATATGGAGAAATCATCAGGAGCCAGTGATTGCTGAGAGGAATGTGAACTTGAAGGGCCTCTCTTACACGCATATGTGCACGTGCACACATATACATACATACACACACACACACACACACACCCATAATGTGTAGCTTTTAGGAATAAACAGGATTAGTTGGCCAATTAATTTCTTGGTACTTAATTATATACAGAAACTTTTAAGTTAAAACTGGCTTGTAGGAATATACAATTATAAATAAAATCATAAGCCATAGCACTAATCATATTTCTAGTCTAATTAGCCTTACTTATTGCTTTTCCTCCTGATGTTAACAACAGAAGATTTCATGAAAGTTTTTCATGAGGAATGAAGTACTTCCTCATGATAGAAACAGTTTGCTAGGAAATTTTAACTGAAGTAATAACTTCGTTATTTAAGGACAAAATATTCCAGAAAAGCGTTGGAATATTTATCTAATTTAAAAGTATACCTTTCCACAGAGAAATGTGAGAAATAAAATCATTAGTACACAAGAGTCATTTCCTTTATAGGGGTTGGTTCAATACCAAATTTCTTAGAATCTTTAAACCCAGATTAGAAAGGGAAAGAAAAAGATCTATTCATGTTCATTTGTACAATTTATGACATTAGTTAATTCTGCTAAATGTCAGTAAAATATTTTATGCAGCAATAAGAAATTACACTATTCAGTAATGTGTTTTTACAACCTCAGATGAACCTCAATCTTGTGTAACTGACTTCCTAAAAAGTTTGTGTAAATAACACTTTGGTAAATTGAATAATTTTACTTGCACATAAGTTAGACATTCTCTAAAGCAAATAACCACCCCAAACTCTGCTCTAAAGTTTAAATTTTTTTACATTATAATGAAGCACAAATGTAATTTGTAATGCAATATGTAATTTACATTCTCCTTTCTTGGCGCTTAGAATAATCATGGTCTTTATAACACACTACAAAAGCATTTAGTTTTTAATTGAAAAAGTCCACCAAATTTTGAGCATAATGGTTTAAGTTTCTTCTAAATGTAATAGCTTTAGAAATCGATTCCATGGACCCTCACTAGACCACGTTCAGTTAGCAGAACTCTAATGCAACTTAGAAACTCACTCTGTAGAAGTGCATTTACCATCTTTCAAAATGTTGACTGTCCTGTCATCACCTGTTTTTTCCCACCTATTTCTACCAGGTAGAACACCCAGCTCCTACTTGTGTGAAGATCTAAATCAGTACTTTTCCAAGTTACACATCACTGGTAAATGACAGGCCTTAAATAAAGATAAGTCATCAGTTACCTAAACCATTAGTGATTTTAGAATACAGGCAACACAAGTATAATTTATTAATTTTCACTTTTGTCAGATATTTATATGACTGTATGCCAAAATAATCACTGTTCAGTGATTTGAACCCAGATACATAAATAGCTACAACAGAAATCTCTATGTAAATGCTATGTTAGGATTTAACAAATATTCTCTGCAGGGTCTTTTCTAAGCACCAATCACCATGCTGGATGGTGGAATGCTAAAAATGACAAGATGCTACTTGAAGTACGCACATCCATCAAAATTACCTTAAATACAATTATGGAAACATTAAAATGAGTTAAGATGAAAAACCATGGGTAAACTATTAAAGCCTCTAGAATTGCTATATTAACTATGGGAACACAGTGAGTCGAATCAAAGATTCAGCTACTATGCTATATATTTACTTTCTTTTATGTTTTGAGGCACTTATTCAAGAAGGAAATATTTTAAAGTGAACAAAACAAATATTAACAATAATTTACTTCATTCCTATTTCCTAAAATTCCTATATGCAATTTTAGTTGGTTTATTATATGGTTATATTCAGGGGCTATAAACTTTCCTTACATGCAAGCAAAAAAAAAAAATCAACACAGAAAATATGATTCACTTAACATCTGTTTTACCATGAGATTGCATGTAACACTTATTCCATTAAATAGGAATATCTGTATAAAGAAGTTATTTTTTGACCACATGGCTTAATACAAAGTAGAATAAGGCAATTGTCCTAAAGATCAACACAACTGAATAGTACTACTACTAAAGGCTATAATGCTAATAATTCTTTAAGGTAAAAACTATAAATAGAAAAAACTGAGAACAAGTAAACTCTGAGTATAATAAAGACAAGTTATTGTGCATTCAACCAACATGCCGAGTGAATGGTAATACAACATGTGAAAAGCTTATTTTCCATTCTAGCTCAGTAATAGCAGATATTTAGTCAAAGCCAAGTCCTACACATTTCAATAGCCACACAGGGCACCACTGTCCAGGTATTACTATATGTTATTACTTCGTATTACTACATTTCTACACAAGAAGCCATAACCAATAATAAAGTTCAGAATTCTGAAAGGATGTGTATGTGTGTGCACAGAGAGAGTGCCAGTGAATCATCCTAAATCAAACCACAGCAGGATATCATATATCCAGGCAGCAATATAGCTTAGACCCAGATATATTATAGAAGTCACACGATGAAGTTCTAAGTGTTTACCTAATGGAAGAAAAACACATATAAACAGAGTATGTGGTATTCAAAAAGAATACCAAAAACCTAACTTAGGAAGGTAAGCATAGGAAAATAACAATTTATACATGAAAACTCAGAGAAAATAGTGGGTCAAATTCTTGGCAGACTTTAAATGAACTGACCTTGTTGAGAAATACAAATATGAGCACACCAACTGCACCTAGAGTGTGTATCTGTAAGGGTTAAACATAGCTCCTCAGACATAGCAGGGATTCAATAAACATTTATTGTGAGAAAGACATAATCCACTAGTTTTACTCACCAACATACCACCAACAACTAGTAGAATACCTGAAACAAACATTTCTTTAATGAATGAGCAGTTATTACTGAAATACATTAAAGCCACACTAATCTTTGCTCATACATTAACCAAAAAGACAAAAGAGTGAAAAAATGCAATCGACTAAACCAGGTGATGTTTATTAACGGGTCACTTTGTCATGTAAAGAACAGAATTTTAAAATAAGTTTGTAATGCCATCTGATCAAAATATTGAAGAACACTGTATCTTTTTCAAAAACTTTATTTCTGAGCATAGTCCAACTCCCTAATTTTATAATACTAATGAAACTGCATTTAGCCATGTTTGTTAACCCGTTAAGTACTAGGCACTTAAATAACTTGACTTTAAACAGGAAAAGGACAGTTGATTCTTTTCAGGGTGATGCATCACATTACCTCAAAAATACTTAAGAAAAAAAATGACTATCACATAACTCTCTAAGATCTTATGTATGTATTTTGTTTACAGATTACCAGCTAATACATAAACAAACCTATACTTTACTATGGTCTCTGTAACTTCTCTTTGTACTGTGATCACTTCACAGGTTTATGTGAAAATAGTTTTTTTTTTTTTAGGTAGACCTGCTATGTAACCCTGAGCAACTAAGCCCTACTAGTTTTTATTATCTTCTAAGATGTTATTTCACTAATTCAACTTATAAACTGATACAGTCAGCTAGAAAATATAACTATAGAAGAAATGTCATGAGAAACTTCATCCATCACATTAACTCTATATAATACTTCCAATATCTTAATCCCATTTCTAATATTACTTATGAAAAGACTCATGCTCCACACTACTAAAGGAGCTTACAGTAAGCACATGTGAGAGTGAAAAAAATGCCAAAACACCCTGGGAGAAATTATTAAAATGGAGATCAAAATATCTTTTCTATATCACAACACCAAACGAAGAAAAACTGAAAGAGCCCAAGCTGGCATAAATTGAAAAGATAGTGCACCTGGCTGCTTTGCCATGACAGTTATATATAAAAAGATACTATTTTGAATGCTGCTAAAATATCAAAGGATACTAAAAGTAAAGAATCAAAGTTAGGGTTGATGCTTTATTTTAAGTGTAAAGCTTACACTGTAAAATATGAAAATACATAAAACCTTACTCTACCCAGATTTGATGTGAAAGGTAGTTTTAAAAAATTAAATCTAAATTGTTTTAACAAAGTGGTAGGTCCTTTAAGGACCAAGGGAAAGGCCTATTAATGCATAAGGTTTTGAAGGGTCATAACATTCTTATGTGCATACCTGAGACCTCTTGGAATACTTGCAGCTATTTTAAGTTCTGTGGACCCTAGAGTCTAGTCCCATTTAGCTTTTTCTTCACCCAACCCTCCAAACCTATTTTTGGCCTTTCCACGACTTAACTGTATAAGCAATGGGATATCCCATTGTACATGCTTTCCTACTCCATAATTAACTGGGTTCCAAAAGTAACTTTCAGCTAATTTAAGTCGGAACTTAGAGAGTTAAATGACCCTCTGGGCCTTCTGTGTATGCTGCCTGACCTTGGGCAAATTACTTCTCAAGATGTCATTCCATATCTGTGAGGAGAGGTTATAAAAGTACTCTATATTGGGTCCCAATAAGACCAAAGGCTGACGTAAAAGCTTGATAAATGGTAACTAACTTTATTTAAAAGCATCTGTACAATTGTTACCAAAACAATATGGTACTACCATAAAAACAGACACATTAGGCCAATGGAACAGAAGAGAGCACCCAGAAATAAACCCGCATATATGTTCAACTAATTTTTGACAAGGGTGTCAAGAATACACAATGAGAAAAGGACAGTCTCTTCAATAAGTAGTGCTGGTAAAACTAGACAGATATCTAGATGCAAAAGAATGAAACTGGAGCCTTATCTTATGTCATATACATAATTAACTCGAAATGGATTAAAGAATTAAATACAAGACCTGAAAAAGTCCAACTACTGGAAGGAAGTATAGGGAAAAATCTTGATATCCGTCTTGGCAGTGACATTTTTGATACAACAGCAAAAGCACAAGAACAAAAGCAAAAATCGACAAGTGGATTACATCAAACGACGACAAAAAGCTGCTCAGCAAAAGAAACAATCAACAAAATGGAAAGGCAAGCTCTGGAATGGGAGAAAATATCTGCAAACCATACATCTGGTAAGGGATTGATATCCCCAAAATATAAGAAACTCATAAAGCTCAATAGCAAAACCAAAGAACCCAATTAAAAATGGGCAACATATCTAAATAGCCATTTTTTCCAAAGAAGACATATAAATGGCCAACAAGTATATGAAAAGGTGCTCAGAATTACTAATCATCAAGGGAATGCAAGTTGAAACCACAATGAGATAACACCCACACCTATCAGAATGCCATTACCAAAAAGACAAGTTCACTGCAGCTTATTCACAACAGCCAAGATAAGTGTCCACTGATAGAGAAATGAATGATAAAGAAAATGTGGTATACAAAATACAATGAAATATCATACAGCCTTTAAAAAGGAAATCCTGCCATTGGCAACAACGTAGGTGAACTTGGAAGACATTGTGCTAAGTGAAATAAGCCAGACAAAGAAAGCAAATACTATATGTTCTCATTTACACGTAAAATCTAAAGTTGAATTTATGGGAGAGAACAGAATGGTGGTGAGGGAAATGGGGAACTGTTAGCAAAGAGTATAAACTTTCGATTATGAGTAATTTGCTAAGAGTAGACTGTAAGTATTCTCATCACACATCATAAAAAAGGTAACTGTGTGAAGTGACTGATGTGTTCATTAGCTTGATTGTGGTAATCATTTCACAATTTATACTTAAACCAAATCATCACACTGTATACCTTAAATACATACAATTTTTATTTGTCAATTATACCTCAGTAAAGCTGAGGGAGAAATGTCAAAAAATATTTTCTAGTTTAATAAACTTAGTTTTCTTTTCAATAGCACAATTTTCTCCATACTCAACCAAAATCTTTAAAAAAACCATTTTGCCTATCTTAAAGAAGAGAAAAAAAGATGCAAAGAGTTAGTGACTTGACATAAATCGAATGGCAAAACTGGAAATAGAACCCAGGTCTAGTGACAAAAAATCTATTGTTTTCTAGTATACCTTTTTCCCCAAGACTCTGTTATGGAACAATGTGTAAAATAATTTCTTTGATCTTTTACTTGATAATATATTCTAGAGAAAAGAGACAGGTTTTTCTACCAAGGAATAATGTAATCCCACATTGCTTCATTCTACCTTCCTTAGAAAAAAAAGACAATCCCAAAAGCAAATGTATAGAATCAGTTATAGGGTAACTCCAGTTATCAGTCATGCTCAATCTTACATTCAATACTATCTACAGTGACCATTTTATTAGGTATATAATAAGTATTAATAAAGCTAATTAAGGCAGAAAGTTCATTTGTGTCCTTTGTTCTGCCTAAGAAGATGATTGCATAATAAGTTTAGAAAATGTTTCATTAAATAATTTTCTAGTAGTGTAAAAGTTAAAATTAGCTATACAGACTATTCAGAAAAGTTCTCCCTGTGGTCCTAACTGGCTAAAATAAGGAGCTATTACTATCAGTGGTTGTTAAGCATTTGATCTTTAGAAAGGCAGCAAGTGATAGCAGTTTTTGCCTTGTTATGAAAAACATTCAGATGTTACATGGATTTCTTAATTCTAATAACTGGAAAACAATTCTGGACACTAACCTTGCCACACAACAATGAGTTTCACTAGTTTCTTTAACATATCCTTATTTCTGGTGAGCCATCATTAAGGTGCACCAACATACGGAGTTCAAACCTCCAAATTCAGTGATAACTGTTAGCTCTTGGGAAGGCTGAATTAACCCAGCACCAGTTGCTGGGATGATCATTTGAGACCAGTGTTCCTGCTTAGTGAGTGATTCCTGAATCACTCATCAGTCAACCACTGTATATAACTATCTTTTAATATTCATGAAGAAAAGTACTTCTGCTCACTGTAACATGATTCAAGAACAGCATCGATTCTAGATGTAAGGAGGGCCAGGCACAATTAAGTTCATATTCTTGAGCCCTCAGAAAAGGGTTTTTCTTTTGCTCATGTACACACACATTCTCTTCTCGCTCATGCTCTCACACATACTCTCATATTTTTATGTGACAAATGGAGAAATATGACCAATCCATCAATATTCTATTTCAGTTACATTCAACACCCTAAGTCTAACATTTTCAGACATTTTGAAAATGTCAAAGTATATTCCAGCATAGCGTAATAATGCTGTGGAAACAATAGAAACACCTATTTTTAGTAATTTTTTTTAGCTTAGAAATCATGGCTGATACCAAAATCCGTCTTTTTGAACTGGAAACAGGATAGATAATCTTGCAGAATGTGGAGTGAACAGTGGACCTGAAATCAGATTTGCATTTCAAATCCACTTTCCTGATGAATGCAAGTATACACTACCCTTTACATAGTAAGTACTCAAATATTTTCTTTCCATCCATAACCAGATATACAACATAATACATGGGAAGTTACTGAGGTATTCGTGAACTTGCTCCCCCCCCCGCCCCCATATTTGCCTCAATAGCAGTCACTTGAAGTAAACAACACTGCTTAAAGGTATCTGCCAATGTTTGTTCCTACTAAAATGAAATACTAGAAAAGTATTTTTACGCAATTTGTTTACCGTATAAGTAAAATCCTTATTTCCTTTGTAGTCACTACTAATCCATTATAAATGTCTGTAGAATAAACACACATCTTATTCTTCTAGAATCAGCAGGATGATGGGTGGAGTCATGGTCAGTTCCAGGGGTCCAGATAAGGGGCAGGGAGAAAGAGAGGGGGCTCTGGCTCTCCCACCAGTTCCTGAGCCTTTCTACATCAATAGATGAGGAGCGTTCTCTCTTTCCTCCATTTACTTTTGGCAAACCCTTTGAGACTATCATCAGATAAGCTCAAACTCTTGTTAAAATAAGCAACATATAGGACAGAAACAGAATGAGTGATTTGGTTTCTTTGAAATTTAATAAGAGAACAAAATTATATATTGAAAACAAAAGACAACAGCGCCAGGCACAGACCCAGGACAGGTGCTGTGGAAAAGCCTATCTTGGTGGTGTCTGGGAATGTTAAGCTCTGAAGAAAAGACTGAACTAAAATTAAGAATAACAAAGTCATTAGCATATACTCTTTGGCAGATTATTAGCTACATGTGAAAGTTTTGATAAAACAGGCTTTAAAATTTTCTTTATTAATTTATGAAAAACTATTAGCTACTGGTGAATACCACCATTTATTTCCATTCTTATTCATTGGCATAGAGACCAATTATTCTTTTGTTTTCTAATTTACATTTAGCCCACATTATCACAAATAAAATAAAAATCACAAGAATGACATTACCCTTCAACATTTCCCCAATGTATAAATCTAATTTGCATTAAACCCCTGAAGAAATGTATACTATAGTAAATGAAATGTCCTTCTGTAAAAAGTACTTATTGTAAATAATGAAATCGTTTTAGTTCAATATAAACACACAAAACTTTATATCTAGCTAAGTGCTTTCATATACCTTAGATATATGTATGATATTCAATAGGTTTAGAGTAACAGTTATTTGAGGGGGATATAATCTTTGAACATGAAACAACAGTTTAAGAATAAATAAGCTATAACTTTACTTATCTATTTGGCTATTCACCTACTGATCTAGAAACTTTATGCATCTTAATTGCTAAGAAAAATTACATAAATAATGAATGCTGTTGATACTGAGTATAGTTCTCAAAGGCTGACAAACTTTCCTCCCAAAAACAGTATCTGAAACCTGCCACTTTAGGGGAAAAAAGAAGCCAAAACTTGAACTATATTTTCACTCTAGTATAGGAAAGCTTTAAACAAGTTCCTCTAGGCACTCTAAGAAAATTAATCTTAAGGCAGGGATAGAAAGAGGACCTTAATTCCCAAGAATAGCCAACTGAAAAGTAACTTTACAGGAAGAGAATGTATCTTTTAAAAGAGAAAATGTAATTAAAAATGTTGGCATTCCACAAACTGAGCACAGCATAAAATGACTCAAAAAGGGATATTCAATGAAGAGACAAAAAACTGAAAGCAAATTAATTGATTAAAACACACGGACACACGCGCATTGCACGCAGTCATTCAACGTTACATGCTGGCTGGCTTTTATTTTCTTTACCTTCTTAATGTATTAAACAAGGCTCTCAAGGTACTCATGAAAAAGTCTAATCAAATTTCTCTCTAGAGTTAGTAATCTTTTAGAATATTGGGCCTAAATATTTGTTACATTAAATCAGAAATCAACGCTTACTATTTTACATAGCAGGAACTAAATAAATTACAGACAATTCCATGTTTTTAATTAGATTTGGTATGCTTCTAAATAAGCAGTGTTCTCCATCCAGAATATGCAAATACAATTATTTTTATATCTTTTGGAATTTATAATTCATTCTAATGCTCAATCTTTACAACAAAACTACCAGAGGATTTGCAATTGCTGCTTACTATCTTGCACAGTAAAAACTGTATTTGTTCTGTTTTAAAATCCATAGATTTTGTTGTATGAGATTTCAAAAAGGAGCAACTTCATTATATTTTGGTTATCATTCATGATTTTAGCTTAAAGATCATTAATTTTAACACTAACATCCTGCTATATCCTCATTTGAGTTGTTCTATTTATCTCAAAGGTACACTTTATGTATTACCATTACAAAAAATAACTATTTGCATAATACTTTATGATTTTACATCTATTACAAACACATCACAGGGAGCCTGAGGATGCATTCAGCAGCTTGTCATTCACAACTTCAAGACCCTTCAAAACCTAACGAGGGGGAGAATGACATTTTGCTAATGGCAGAAGTAAAGAAATGAATACAAATAACAAACCTTGAAGCTTAAAAAAAAAGTTAAAATACAAAGAAAAATATGATCCATATGCATAAACAATATAGTTTCAATCTGTAAAACTCCAGGTCCTCTCCACTGAAGATATTTAGAGATTTATGTGGCTCTATTATGATACCCATTTAAATTATCTGAAATTGTGCTACAAAATAAAGGAAATTACCATCTTCTTGCTGGATTTTATAAATTAACATCGTATTAATTGATTGCACCTAAAGAATTCAGCTTTTCCTCAACCTTCTGAAATAATCTGAGTACCATTTCTTTATTACTTTTAGCTTTAACCCTGTCAATATGCATATTAATGTTGAAGAGGGAGATAATAATGATTTAACATGTTTAGAAATTATTTTATTTCCTAATTTCTTTTTGGTAAAACACTTCCAAACTGTTGAAAGCTTCTGTATTTTCTTCCATAACCACCAGTACAGATAAAAAAATACTGAATGCTGTTATGTCATCTCTAGTCCAAATGCTCATAGCATATTAGCTTTTTGTAAACAATATGCCTCTACACTAAATACACATCCCTCGAGTCACCAGCTACTTAACATTTTTAATGTAGTTTCAGATGCAGCATAACACTATCTTAAACACACACACACACACACGCACGCACGCACACACCAGACGACTGTGCAGAAAAGGAAGGTGGAGAGCAAGAAATGGAGCACGTTGTTGTTTTTCATTCATGCAGTATAGTGATGTCAGTGTCTGCAGCAGCAGAGGCAGCGGCAGGAGTCTTGACCTGTGGAGACTAAAATCCACTGAAGTCAGAACCTTGCAGAATTCAAAAGAGACTGAATAGATTATCATTTGCAAAATTGTTCAACTGTTCAGAGTATGGATTTTCAATGACTGACTAGACGGAACAGAATAGTTGTACAGTTTTAATTTGGGTAGGTCTCTAGCAGGGTGGGATGTGGAGAAGTAACATAAAGGTATTCTGGTCAGGGAACTGGGGTCAAAAGAGTCTGCATTTAAAATCACTTCAATGTAAGAAACTGACAAAACCACCTGGTGTTAAAAACAGCAGAAAGGCCTCTTCCATTCCCAGTACAAGCTCTCTGATGATGCAAATCTGTTTACCGCACAACCAGACTCAGAAAAGTGTTTTCATCATGATTGCGCTAAAATTGCATTAAATTTAGATGTGCAATGCTACAACAAAGAGAACAGTTTAAGCCTGATCACAAATTTCATTAAAACTACCTGATGAAGGACATGTAATTCTTAAGCAATTAAGGCTCTTGAAGGATGCAGAAAAACAAGTTGTACTATGATCTGTTGTATGTTAGTGTTTATCAACAAAAGAGGAGGTACTAGATGGCCATTATACTGTTGTAGCAACTGCCGAAACTACTCTTACTCTGCCCACAAAACCCGGTGTACACAATCTGCCTGCAATGCTTATTTTACGGCGCATATATTAGTCCCTAAAAGAAAATCCCAAAACTCAATCTATATACTGTTGACACTAAATCACTGAAAAAATTACGTCACTGCTGCCTTCTTTTCGTTCTGTTACCTCTCATTTCATACAGCTCTAGAAAATGTGCAAGGGAGTTGCATATGGCATTAATCTGTTAGAAAATGGTGGCCTTTTCTATAAAATACAGCCAAAGATGTGTGTTCAGTGGTGGTCATTATTAGGGCGATCACGTTGTTTTCATTCATTCATTCAGGATTTGCTGGAGGATGTCAGTTTCTGCAGCAGCTGGCTTGACCTGGGGGAGGAGTGGGGGAACAAATTCCTCCTGGTGCATACAGATTACAGGATGTATTTCTTAGTGTTCATGTACACATACCACTGCACTACAGTCTACCTTGCCTCACCATCAAGTGGTCTGAAAACAAATGCCGTAGCAACATGCCAATTACAGGTCAGAAATATTAAAACAAAAACACCAAGACTGCAATCTAGCATAACACAACAATTTTCTCCAAGTCTAAGACCTTCATCAAGAAAACTCCATTAAAAAAATTCCACATACCACATAAACATTGTACAGAGCCCCACAGTGTTTCCCTTCCAAGCAGAGATTTTTCCACTCAGAATGATCTGTTCTCTCCACAGTGCAGCAGAAGCAGCGGCGGCAGCGGCAACAGCATCATCTGTAGCTCTAGCCTGGTATCTAATAATATTAGCTGCTCTGCTCTCCCTTATGAGCTTTGAGCTTTAAGTCCCTGTTTTGGCTAATCTTCCTTTTCTCCCCAAGGACTCAACTAGATCATGCACTGTGTCCCTAGACATAAACAAAACCAAACTAAAACAGAAAACATTAAGGAAAGCTGTCAGCATCCACCAGCTCCCCATTACCTTTGACACTTAACAAAAAAGAAACTTGAGATCCTCTAAACAGCTCAACCGAACTGTTAAGTGTACTTAAAAATGGAAAAAGTGTGCACACTTCACAAACAGGTCTGATGCATAAGACTATACAAGTAGAAACGAGGGGGATCAAAAACAAAAAAAAGGCAAAACACTATACACTTGAATTGCACATCCAAAACCGTCCCCTCTACACACCCTAGAAATGTCCTTACATTGTAACTAATGCCACCACCCCTCCAAAAGAGAAAAAAAAAAAAAGTATTCCGGCAGTCACAGGCATTAGGAACTTTGAAGGAAAGCACAAAGAGGCTGTAGAGATTACAACCACCACCTTATCCGCTGCCGGGGAGTTCGTGTGCTTGTTTATTAAAGTGTTTCGCCCATCTCCTCCTTCCCCCGCTACAAACGGCAAACACATGAGTGAGCTAATCAGCTCTTAAACTGAAAAACCTTTCCATGCAGGTGAGTGATGGAAGATAAAATCTGAGGGGCGGCGGTGGGGTCAAATAAAAGTTGCTGTGCAGTTCGCTCCTCCAAGCCCCGCAGCGACCGTAGGGGGTGGGGTGAGATTCCCAAAGCCACTTTCACACCTTCGATAATGCACTAGCAAAGAGAAGCCCGGAGAGGCTGAAGTTTCCGCGGAGGGCACCGTCGGGGAGACGCAGCCCGGGAGGACGGAAGGGTTGGGCTCGCTACCTCTGCACACAGGCGAGCCGGGGCTCCTTCTCTCAGGTGAGTTGCTCCTCCGGTGGCTCTCGGGGGACCGTCTCGGGCGGCCCTTGGCCCGCGGTGCCTGCTCGGTGGGGGCCCCGGCCGGCGGCGGCGTCGGACTGGGCGGGCTGGGGCCGCGGGCCGTTCCGGGCCCCGGGAGGCTGCCCAGCGAGGCGGCGGCGGCGGGCGGGCGCGTGGGACTGTGCTGGCTGCCCCGCAGGAGCTGGTAGGGCACCGTGGCGCGGATGGGCTGCAGCAGCCGCCCGGCTCCCGCAGCCGGGGCGCAGCCCACGCCGCTGCCGCCGCCGCCCGCACCGTTCCCACTCCCGGCGGCGGGGGCGGCGGGTGGGGAGCCCGTGGCGCTGCGCCGCATCCTCTGCGGCGGGGGATGAGGGGTCTGGGAGGAACTGGAGGAGGAGGAGGAGCGGTGGACATGGTGGCTCGGCGGGCCCTGGACGACGCCGGCCGACAGCGAGGCGCGGAGCCGCGCGAGCGTGTGGGAGCCGGCGCGATAGTGCGTGCGAGTGTGTAAGGGGAGGGGCGGGGGTATCAAGGAGAGGGAGGAGTCTGTCGGCTCCCCCTTCCCAACGCGCACCCCAGCCGCCTCGGCGAGGGGGGAGGGGAAGCCTGCGAAAACAAACGTCCAACGGCCCCAACCGCCCAGTCGGGCTCGGTGTGGTGGTCACGGCCGGGACCGCGAGGAGCCCAGAGCCGCCGCCGCCCCGGGCATCGCGCTGACAGGGGAGAGGGGCAACCGGCCGGATCACGTAGCCCCGGGGGCCGCTCGCAGCCTGGCGAGGCTGCACGCGCGAGAGCGCGCGGCAGCTGCAGGAGGGCCGGGACTCCTGCTTCTGGGGACCGGTCAGGGGGTAAGGGCCTTGAGGTTTCTGGTTCTCCGCGGATCCCGCGCCACCGCAAACGCCACCGCCGCCGCCTCTGCCCGCTTCTCACTCCAAACGGCAACTAATCCCCCACCGGCACCCAGCCCCCGGCACCGCCTCCTGGTGCTCGGGACCCGGCAGCTGCCGCAACGAGTATCCCCATTGGCTCCGCCGCTCTCCACCAGAATGCTAGTGATTGGTTCGAGGGTAGGAGTGAGAGGAGTACCAACCAATGAAAGTGGTGAGTCCTACTTTGGAGGCGGGGCGTGAGGGGTGGAAGAGTGAGGAGGGGGCTGAGCGCGTAGGGAGGGGCGTGAAAGTTGACAGCCCTAGAGGTGAGAGCGAGACTTTGATTGGGTTGCCCTAGGAAAGTGGGTCCCAGTGTGTGCGCGCGTGCCTCGGCACCTGCAGACACGCGCACGACCCAGTATGCAGGTTGGGAGGGTGCCACCGTCCCGGGCCGATTGTACAACTTGAGACAGAGAACACTTAAAGCAAGCTTTACCTTGCAAGTACACCTGTTCTGGTGGGATGTTTTGGAGTTGGAACCAGATGAATCTATCCCTTCCCCTTCTAATTTTGTTAATCTGAATTTTTGTGGCAAGTAGACTGATTGATCAAAAGAACTTTAGGCCATCAGGAGCAATGTCTGGAAACTGGATCTCGCGATGGGCTGATACTCTCACAGCCTAGCCTAACATTCGTAGTTATACAGTAAGATGAGATGATCAAATCTTATGTTCTGAGACCATCACTCTGAATTGCAGGGGTGGTACATCATTACACCATCAGATGTATTAATGGAGGGCACCCTGTGCCTTTCCTCAAAGCATATGGCCTCTTGAGAGAAATAATGCCCAACTTAATAATACCAATCTGCTGTGGTAAATTTAGTTTTTCTTCTGCAGTGAAACGAAGAGATATAAAGATTTGGGGTAACTATCAAAAGCCTAAGTTTACTACACAGCAAACCAAGGGGTTAAACCTTAAATTAAGCAGAAACAATTAATTTAAGGGTCTACCTTAGCACCCTTTATTAATTTAAAGATAAAAGATATTAAGATAAAACATATTAAGATAAAAAGATATTAAGATAAAAGAGAGAGACAGAGAGAGATAGAGATAGAGAGAGACAGAGACAGAGACAGAGAGAAGTGGGAAGTCACATTGGTCTATTCTTGTGTCTGCCCACACTGACAAGCTTCCTCTGATTTCGGGGACTATGTGCAGGGGTCAGTTTCACTTAGAAGAGCCATCCCTCTCTGTTTGCTTGAGCCCTCAGACCAGAAAGCATACTAAGTTCTGTAAAATGTGGATGAATTCCAATACAAATATTAAAATTACATCCAGTACTACATCCTATTAAGACTTTGTCCCACACTAGAATAACTAACAACTACTGAACATTCACCATGCACCAGTCACTGTTCTGAGAACTTTTATGTGTTAGCTCATTCTGTCCTTCTATAATCCACAAATAGATACTATTATTAGCTATACTGTGTTATCAGCTAAAGCAGAAAAAAGCTAAATGTCTTGCCTGAAATTACTCAACTAGTAAGTGGGTAGCTAAGAATCTAACCCAGGTGGACTAACTCAAGGTTTTGAGTAAGCCCTCTCCTCTAGGGTATCACAGTTTAAGGCTGTGGAGTACATATTTGTAGGGTATTTACAACAGTCCATGAATCTCATATGTGAGATAAGGTCCCTTTAGTTAAAAAAAATTTTTATAAGTGAAGACAGCTCACTATATATATATATATATATTGCTTTCCAGAATAACATTTTAATTATAAATAGAAGAAATACTTTACTCTTTCAAATTTGGTATAATTGATCTATTGTGTTGTTTTTTCCATCTAAAATTAAAGATTCCTTGTTAATTAGGAAATTACATTTTTCCATGAGAAAAAAGAATAATGGCTTGCTTCTTTCCAATGACTTTTTCAGCTCATGAACAAAAATTTTGACAGATTAAAATATGTAAAGGTAAAAAAAAAACTGGCAAATTTCTAAGTTGTTTATTTGATTACATTACAGCTTCATTGTAGAAATGTCATCTCTGGACATTTTTATATAAATATAAATATGGAACAACCTTAACACATATTACGATAATTCTAAATTTATATCAAGCTACAGTCAGAGTGTTCAATACTTGATTTGGATTTAAAACAACATACCTGGTCATAGTTTAAAGGCTTTCTGTGTTTGATCAAATCCACTATAGCCAACTTAAATCAGACATCTAAACAATCTAAATGACCAACACAGAACTGGTATGATGATAAAATATTATTTTCAGTTATTCATAAGTCATAATGACCCTATTTGGATATTCAGTTACCTTTACTAAAGAAATCTTGGTTTGTCTCTTAAACCTTTATGCTCATGAAATAAGTACTGATCTTCACGTGTAACGAATTTAGTTTCCAAACAAATCAAAGATAAGCTGAAATAAACCAAATCCATTATCTGCTTTCAAATGTTCATTTATTGAGTTCTTAATAGTATTTTGTTCTTGTTAAGGACAAGGTGACAACAGAAGGTTTAGGAAAATGTTTTCCTCAGTAAATTGGAAACCACTTAGATTAGAAGGAGGTGTGGGTTATGGGATAGATAGGCCCAGTGCAGATTATCTGTTTGTTGAATATAAGTGTAACAGTCTCTGGAAGTTCTACTGAGGACTTAGTGAAAGTAATGACCTCTTTAATGTGTTGTCTTGACTAGACAAAGACAACTCAAAAGCACAATTTGGCATAAGAAATACTTTTGTCTCAGTAGCCCTCGTCTTATCTGTCTGTGGGACAAGAATCCACCACTAGCTAATCATTATACTTCTTAGTTCATAAATGGTAATGGACTATATTTTAGGTTTAGATGAAAACTTGGAATCATTGGCTACATATGATTAATACGCAGCCTCATGTGAAGACAGAATGAAATGAAGAATCATGGGGTCTACAGAGCTACCAAAACCCTCTCTTCTGATTTCATCCAGATTTGCCAGGCTGTTCATCCAAGGCCCATCCAAATCTAAGAGGCAGTCCAGGCTGTCAGTATTAACAATGAGGTCATGGCTGAGAGAGAACACTAAACAGATCTGCACTGATGTTCATCTTAAGCTTATTAAGCTCTCATGTAGGTGGAGTCTTTATAGCAACAACAAAAAATGCCTTGCCTGAATTTTTGTCCCTGGCAGATGCTTACAGTAAAACTCCTTAGTGCATGTGACAGCCTACGTGCGCCTTTGCACTAGGTGTTCCCTCTGCAAAAGTTCTTGACCCAGATATCCACAAGGCTTTCTCTCCATTTCTATCAAGTCCTTTTCTCAGATGTCACCACCTTCATGATGACAGCTTTTCTGAAAACCCTTTGTAAAATTGCAAGTAACCACTGTGTTCCCTACTCTCTAGCCCACTTTTTTTTTTCCAGAGGACCTGTCATCATGCAACCTATTATATTTTGTTCTCTCTGTCTAGAATATAAGAGCCATGAGAACAATACTTTCTATCTATTTTAGAACCGCTAAATCTCCACAACAGTGCTTGGTACATGGTAGATGATATTTGCTCAATGTTGTTGAAAGAGTAGCAAATTCTAACCAGTGCTTGTCCCATGAACTAAAACTGTGCCTTTCATCAGAAAAAAAAATAATGGAATAATAACAGGTATGTCTCTGTTGCAAAGGCATAGCCACAGAATAGAAAAATGTTCCATGTGGCTACGTAAAACATACAGATTTTTGCATTGAGGTTGGCATTAAAAAAGAAAGCATTATATAAAAAATACATATTATAGGCAAAGTAAAAAATATTAGTTTTTGGAAGCTCAACAGAGGTTGAAAATGGAAAATGAAATTGGTAATGGAGAAAAGGCAGTTGAAATTTGCAGAAAAAAATAACCAACTGAAATTAACAGAGAAGGACAGTTGAAAAGGATCAGTTAGGGAGTGACATCTGCTGATTTTTAGTTAACTCTATCTTGCTGTTAGGAACAGCTATTCTCAAGAGGCCTGTGTAAAGGAACTGAAAAAAAATTAAGTAGAAAAGAACATTTCATGTAAATAATAAAATTTTTGCTTTCTTTTCTCCCAGCTTTACTGAGATATAACATAAATAAAATTGTGTATGTTAAGGTAATGTAATGATTGGATACAGGTATATAATGCAAAATGACTAACACAATAGAGTTAGCATATCTATCATCTCATTTGGTTAAATTTTTGTGTGTGTGGGGTGAGAACTCTTGAAACCTCTTAGCAACTTTTAGTGATACAACATAGTTCTGTTAACTAAAGTCATGCTGTACATTGTCCCTAGAACTTATTCATCTTATAACTGAAAGTTTGTACCTTTTAACCACCTTTAGCCATTTCTGTGTTCTTCCCTTGTACCTGGCAACCACCATTCTCTTCTCTTTCTATGAGTTTGTTTTTTTTTTGGATTCCACTGTAAGTGAGAACATATAGTATTTGTCTTTCTTCAACTCATTTTACTTAGCACGATGACTTCAAGATTCATCCACATTATCACAAATGGCAAGATTTCTTTTTATGGTTGAATAATATTCCATTGTACACATTCAGTACATTTTCTTTGTCCATTTATCAATCAATCAACATTGTTTCCATGCTTAGATATTATAAATAATGCTGCAGTGAACATGGGGATACTGATAGCTCTTCAAGATACTGATTTCATTTCCTTCAGATATATACCAGAAATGGAATTGGGAGTTATATTTTTAATTTTCTGAGGAACCTCCATATGGTTTTTTATAGTGGCTATACCAATTTACATACCCACCAAGGGTTACCTTTTCTCCACATTCTCGCCAGCATATGTTATGTCTTTTTGATAGCCATTCTAACAAGTACAATGTGATATCTCATTATGGTTTTGATTTGCACTTCCCTGATGAGTAGTGATGTTGAGCATCTTTTCATGAACCTGTTGACCATTTGAATGTCTTCTTTGGAAAAAATATTCAGATGCTTTGCCAATTTTTTAATTGAATTGTTTGAGTTTTTTTGCTATTGAGTTGTGTGAGTTCCATATATATATATGATATTAACCCTTTATCAAATATGAGGTTTGCAAATATTTCTCCCATTCTGTGGGTTGCTTTTCTTTTGCCATGCAGAAGGCTTTTTAGTTTGATGTAATTCCATGGGTTTATTTTTGCTTTTGTTGCTTGTGTTGTGAGTCTCATATCCACACAATCTTTGCTAAGATCAATATCAAGGCGCTTTCCCTAAACTTTGTTTCTAAAAGAAGTTCAGAAGAGTCAATAGAAATAGAGGATATTTTATTTGTAACTGATAAATATTTAAAAAGTAAGTATGCAATTATTTCTACAAGGATAGAAAACAGTGATGAGGATCACCAATTTTTTCAGGTTTCATCTCCACAGCAATTCGTACTGCCAGCTATGGTACAAGGGGCACGTTCCCTGAGCTGATTCATAAGTAGACTTTACCATTTAACTAAAAGACTGTATTGTACAGAGCCAGCACATTCAGAGGCTAAAGACTTGGGGACCAAAGTACTGCAAAGATTCTTAATCATTTCACGCTGTGATATTCCATTTGTTTTAGTTCCAAACGTGGTGTCAACGATACATGAGAGCAAGAGCAATCCTATGAAGAGGGTATGCGTGATTATCTTAGCATTATTTTTTAAATGAGAGTTCAGAGTGATTAAAATGCGTCATGGATTAATTTCCTCCTATGTGACAGAATTTTACTTTTTACTACATAACTGTGTTGACAGACTGGTTGTTAAGGTGCAATCAACTCATCAGCAGTGCTTGACTAGAGAAGTTTCTTTTTATTAAACTTTTCGTAGCATACAGTTTTCAGAGTTCTACTCAGCATCTTATCGAAAAGGTCCATATTAATACATCTAATAGGTCTATGTGAGAGTTTAATAGCAACAGTATTAGCATCGGACCTTAGAAATGCCTCATGATGTTATTTATTAAATGTCTTCTAAATGCCAGACACTGTTGTGTACTCTATTGGGCATACCTGTTTTCACACTTTTGTGAATTGTAGTCTATCAGAGGCAAAAGGATATACCTTCCAATGAAGATAAAAATCATGTCTAAACATATATCTTCCACAGAAGAGATGCAAACTAATATGAAAATGATAGAAGGGAAAGATAACTTTCAAGAAAAGTCTTCAGAAAGAAGGGAATGAAGAAGTCTTGTTTGGAATACACCTGATATATTAGGAGATGATTGAAAAGTCCATCTTGACTAATGGTTAATAGAAGATAAGTCTTAGTCTATTGATGATAGGTCATAGAGGTTGCCAGGCAAGTCTCACACTTTATTGAATATGCAGTGAGACGCTGTTGAAGATTCTTGAGCGGGTGGGGAAAACATGAGTGGAGCTGTGCGTTATGACAATTAATGCAAGAATAGTTTACAACTTGGATTGGAGAGTGCAAACTAGAAAGTAATTTATCAGACTTCGAGAATAGTCCACATGAGTTTAAGTAATGAGAGTTAGAGGAATGACAGGCGACATGGAGAAAAGACAGGAGGAAAAGATGCAAGGGATGCTCCTTCTCAACTGATGGACCTTGAAAATAAGAGGTCAGGCAACTCTGCCGCTTCAGGCTTTAAGGCCTAAGGAAATAGTATGGTGGCTTTAACAGGAACAGGGCAGCCAAGACAAGAAGTAGGTTTGGGGAGAAGATAATGAGTTCATCTATAAATAAAACAACTGGTGGATACATAAGTGGAGGCAGGTTTTCTTCCCCTTTGTTTTATTGTGATCTAACTGACATATAGCATGGCATATGTTTAAGGGATACAGCATAAAGACTTGACTGACATATGTTATAAAATGATAACCACAATAAGTTTAGTTAACATACCTCATCTCATATAGATAACAAAAAACAAAAAAAAAAAAAAAAAAGGAAAGAAAGAAAGAAGAAAAAAGAAAAAAGAAAATGTTTTGGAGACAGTTTTAAAATGATAGTGAAGTTGAGACTAGCAGAGATGTGGATTTTGGGGTTACCCAACACATGGTTGTTGAAGCCAGGGGCAAAAATGAAGTTGGCAAAGGAGAAATGCATAGAAATAAAGGAAAAGAGAATCGAGGACAAAATTTGAGAAAATTATACATTAGTAGGGAAGGAAAGAGTTAAATAGAAAGGAAGGCCAAAGGAAGCTTTCCTTAATAAAATAGCTTGGCATCTCAGATTAGTTTAGTAGATGCTTTGTGGGGTACCTGGCAACTGGTGTCCCCCTCCTCTAAGGGCTAATCCTCCCCCATCACACAGAGGAGTTGGACCTAACAGCTGTGTTTGTACAAACAACCTGTTCCTCTGACCATGGTTGGTTTGACCGGAATTCGACAACTGACCGAAGCTAACCCATCAAATTTCTCCCCTGGGAATTTGGAATTAAGAAATACAGTATTTTTCTATTGAGGGTGTGACCTAGGTGAACACAGGAACTTGTGCATGGGGTAGCCATCTTCTATTCCAGGCACAGAGAAGCATAGGAAATCTGCCTTCTGAGAGAAAAAGAATAAAGTGACTTGCAGAAAATAGAAATGAGAACAGGTGATGAGAGAAAGAGAAAAAGAGGGAGAGGGAGAGGCTGTTCATTGCACAGTGACTGTTTTATATCTTTTTTCTTCAGTCCTCTAAACCAATCCCATGCCTACCTACCTACCCCTCATACAACTCCCGTATATTTCTGCCATCAAATCTAAAAATCTTTTGGCATTTGGATCCCTTTCTCTTTTCTTTCCAGTGCAAGTGATACATTTTCTTCTTTCCCATTAAAAGCCATTTCCTCTACTTCTTCCTCTTTTACCTTCTCAGGGACTTCATTTCCTCAGTTTTTCCATCCCTCTTGTTCATCATCAAATTCTTGATTATTCCCAACATATATGAACATTTTAAAAAAGCAAAACAAAAATTCTTATGCTATTAGTTTCCATCTGCAGTTCTAATTCTCTGATCGCGTCACAGCAACACTTCTTGATAAAGTTAACTTCCTATTCAGTCTATTCCAATCAGGCGTCCACCCACTCCCCCTGACCCCCATACCACTGAAAACTGCTAATTACTGTTAACAGCCAGACCTGGTGACTATTGCTTGGACCTCATCTTACCCCAACTTCAACATAGTTAGTCAGGCTCAACTTCTCGAAAAGAATCTCTTCCATTAGAGTCTAGGACACTCAGTTGTCTGGTCTGCCTTCTGCTTCCCTAACCAGTGCTGTTCAGTGTCTTTCAAGGGTTTTTTTTTCCTCTAGCTCTCTCTAAAAATTGGGCTTTGTTCTCTGCTTTCTTCATGATAAACTCACCTTTTTGGTAATTTCAGCCATTCTCAAGGCTTTAAATACATAAAATGCTGGCAACTACCAAATCAGTCTCTCCAGTCCAGACATTTCTCCCAAGTTCTGTATTCAGATATTTGGTTGCTTATTTGGCATGGCAAGTCTCCATGAATATCTGAAATTCATGTTTCTGAAACAGAGCAAAACTTTTATTAATTTCTATATTTCTGCTTTTCCCTCAATAAAAAAGAAATCCTATCTTTATTTTTTCCCACTTCAGTAAATGGTATCACCATCCACCCAATCATTCTAAACAAGACAACCTGAGTGATGTTCTTGATTTCTCATTCTCCTTCCCTCTTCAACTCCAACCCATCATCCTATCTTTTTTCCCTGATGTAGACGTCTGATCTACCCACTTCTCTCCATCTCCTGTGCTACTATGTTAATCCAAACTACCATTATCTCTTATCTGAGCTATTGCTACCAATTGGTCTTCTAGCTTCTACTCTTGCCTTCCTTAATCTCTTTCCTGCTAATCAGTCAAGATAAAGGGAACTATATAGGACCACATTGTTTCCTACTTAAATCAGTTCAATGTCTTCCAGTTTCTTTGCAATGAAATCCAAATTCCTTAAAATAGCTTAAAAGGCCTGGCCTACTCTGGCTTCTGCCCCCTTTCCTACTAATCTTGCTTTATGCCCCTCTCTCACCCTTTAAGTTCCAGCCACAGTGGACTCCTTTCACTTCCCCTGAGAAACCACTGCAGGGCCTTCACACAAGTGTGTCCTCAGCATAAACACACCTTCCACATCCCCACTCCTCAGTTTCGTCACATTCTTCAGGTCTCAGTTTAAGTGTCCTGACTTCAGAGTATCCTTTCTGAGTCCTCACCCATTACTGATAACCCGTAATCTATCATTTAGCCAGTTTGTTTCATCTACAGTGCTCATTAAAAGTTGTAATCATGCATTTGTTTACATGCTTGTTTAAGCCTTCCCCACTATACTGTGGTCTGTAAGGCAAGGAAGGATCTTCTGTTCACTACTAGATCACTTAACCCCTTGCCAGTGCCTAGAGTATAACAAATGCTCAATTATTTGTTAAAACTTTTATCAGTCACTGATAGTTTCCTAGTTCCTGATTCCAGTCCTGGTGCAGCCTTATTACATTTTCTGTGGTTGAGTTGCCTGTAGTCTTAAAATCCCCTTTGTTGTTTCCATTTATTGGTTTCTGTTTATATAATTAAATGATTGATGAAGTTTTTAAAAGGATGAAGTGATCACCAATGCCGAATGCTGTTGAATGAGCAAGAAGGTTAAGGGCTAAGCAAAAGTCATTGGATCTCGTCACTGGTAATCTTCAAGCCAATACTGTCTGTAAAATGTGGCTCTGTAAAATGGAAGCCAGATTATAGTTAGGGTGATGGGGAAGGTGAGAAGGTAGATGTAATCAATGTAGAATACTCTTTTTGAGAAATCTGACAGTACAAGTAAGGTATGAAGTAAGGTGGGGTCTTGGGGTTGAGCAGAGTCCAAGAAAATATATGTTGGTTTAGCTTAAAAAGAATAGAGAAGAAATATCTATTACTAATGCCTGTCAGCCAAAGGAGAAAAATACTAAAGGAACAAGGTTTCAATAGGGAAGAGGATTAATAGATTCAGCTTCCATGAGGCAGTAGCGGATTTGGTTGAGAGCACAGGTTTAAGAAAACTGAACGGTGATCCCTCTCCATTACAGAAAGGAGGCAAGATAAGAGAATGAAGGTAAGGGAAAAGTCTTTGTAGAGCAAAGAGAGGTTGAGTGTGGCCGCTTCAGGATGTAGCTAAGTTATTTACTACTGGTTTCAAAGGGAGGGTCAGAATCTCTTGAAAGACTTTTTTGAACCACACCTCCTTCCCTTTACTCCCTCGCCTCCCTACCGAGGCTACAGATGTTATCCACTGCCACTACTGGAGACTCATTGCTGCTGAAGGTCACAATGGCTGACGGCAATGTGCGTTATTCCTTAACAATGGAACAGGTAGAGTGGAACAGAAGAATGCCTGCCATCACTGAGGAGACGGGTAGCAGAAGGGAACATGGGGATTTGAAGAGCTCTGCCATCTTGAGGAATCTGACAAGGACACAGCACTGTGTTTTCCAAACATGTAGATCATCAGGCACCCTGAGAGCCCTTGGTAAAATTATAGATTTCAGCCCCCTTCCCTGGAGAGTTTAATTCTGCAGGTTTGACACTGGAGGGCTAGACTGTATAATTTTTAACAAGTTTCCCAGGTGATGTTTAGGATCAGGCTAATTTGAGAAACAATGGATTAAAAATTAATAAATGGTAACCAAATTTAATTTCAGGCCCAAAGTATTTTCTCAATTTTTAACCAAGTACAAAGAAATGTTGATAACTGATATCAATTCATTGAAATTACTTTAAAGAGACCCATTTTCAAAGCACTGATATCTAATTCTATGGTTCCAAAAAATCTACAGTATTATTTAAAGATAATACTAGTTTGTAGATGCTTCTTTATTTTAGAGAATTTCATTGAAAAAAAGGTAAATGGAACCAACCAGCTAACAGTTATTATTTATAAGATAATGAGTCAGATATTTTAAAGCTCATTCTGCTTCTAGTTTGCTTAGCTTCCAGATTAATAAACTAAACATAATAAAATCTAAGAATGTAACTCGATCTTACCCATTCCTAACATTCTTAAAGGAGATCTTTTGCACACTAGCAGTAGAGCTGCTGAGAGGAGATTCAGTTTAAAATACTTTTCTATTCGCTCTCAGAAAGAGTGATTTGTATTGATATACAATAGTTGGGCCCCAGACCACTTTCTGGAACCACAGAGCCCCACTAATTTGTACCAGTTTTCCTCTATTCTAGTTGGCCCTGACCATCAGGTATAAATTAGTGCTAAATCAATATTAGCTGATACTTCCCCAGGTGTGGGAAGTGTGGAAACCTGATCACATGAGCAAACACAGCCCTTCCTGGCTACATTTAAAATAAGATGGTTATTATTATACTGTATGCGGAAAGGTTTTTAAACAAATCTCATGCCACCTTAATTCGCATTAACTTGATATACTGATACCATAGTTAGAATCCATTTTCAGTTATTAGTTTCCCTACCACCCTTCGCACTTTCTTCATTCTTTCAGGGAGACTTCTGCCCTTCCAATTTCTTCTCTCCTCCAGCCATGATGCCCCACACTGTTTTTCATGTCTAGTGCTACTGACCGGGTTGAGTGGATGAGCCAAAGGGAACTTGGTTTACATACCTGCTTTCATTGCTCACCTTGGGTGGAGCAGTGTCCTAAATAGACTTCAGTTTTGCCACAACACCATTACTCAACAAGGTATTTATACAGGCATCACTCAATAACAAAAATAATCAAGGCACTGAAACTTGTTGAGGAAGGAAGCTTTATGTGCCTGCTTTCCTTACTCAAGGGCCTATCTCACTTTATTTTTTTTCTTAGAAAACTCTTAAGGGATTTTCTTTAAAGAAAACCTAAGAAAGTCAGGGAGAACACAAGTACTGTAAGTCAGGTTTAAGATAAATTTACCTTTGAATGGGTTGATTCCTTTGTTAATTATCAATGACAAGGAATCTTGTTATTTTTCTCAACGTTCCAAGTCATAGCTACTCAAGGTGTAGCTATACATTTAACACAATCATAAATATTGAAAACATATGTTAAATATTAGCCATAGATAAAAACAGAAACAAATATTCAAAATTCCAACAAAATGGTATGACTCTACAACATTTCTTCTCTTTTGTATCTGGAGTTTCATAGACATTTCATAGTATGTTGAAAGCACTTTCATATCTATAACCTTCCTGTATGCAACAATTCTGTGAAGTAGTTAAAACACATATAGTACTTCATTTTACAGGTGGGGAAACTGAAGCCTGCAACATTGACTGGGGTCAGAATTATCACATGAGAGATTCACAACTGGGTGTCAGGTCTTCTGACTCCAGGCCCAGTGTTTTCCCTTCACTATGAAAATGCCTTTGTAGCAAGAGAGTTAGGGATATGATCACTTGGTAATGAGAAGCATGGAACTTTTCCATCCTTAGTCTTTGAAGGACTTATGAGCTAACTGTGAGAGAGAGGACACTTCCTGCCTGAGAGATTGATTACCTACGTGTAGGACAACCTGATGATGCACCCTGATAGGAGAAGGGCTTGTCTAAAGGGCCTAATTTGCTTTAAACATTCAGAGTTCCTGATAGGAAGATGGGGTGTGGTAATTATATATCTTGCTTTTGGCTTATCTTTTCCATATCCTCACCCTCACAGATGTCTTTCAAACATTGGTAATTATAGCTTTCAGAGCCAAAGCCTACAAACCCATAAGCCACACAGATGACATACTAAAATCTACTCAAAACATGTAAGGCTGAAGGAAATTTCAGTGCTACTGGACACATACTGAAAGAAAACGGCTTATCAAAGAGGTAGCCTTCTGTCTATGGCACGTCTGTACTCTACTACATAGGCATGCCATTGTGTCTTGTTGATCTGTGGGGGTGCGCATTAACTCATTTGCCTCTAAATTTAATCAGTGACTTAAAAATAGACTACAGTATGTGTGTGGGTGACAAGACCATATGATTAAAACCAAATACAGCTGTCTGACATTGGAAAGCAGATCCAAGTTAATGAAACTTACTTGAAACAACGAAGGAACTGCTTCTAAGAAAGATGAAGACTCGGTATCAAGACGGGAGTACAACACAGAAAAGCAGTTGTCCTTGTCATGCCTAGAAATGGAACCCGAGTTAATAACATCATAATTTCTTAAGCAAGTTCTTGCTATAGTGGCAGCACTCTAACGATTTAAAACATATGTTGGAATTTTCTACCGTATGTATCACTGGCCAGACCAATGGTCATATATCCTGTCTAATTTGGCGTCCCACAATTTAGGAGGCCCTGAATGTTTAAAGAATTATGAAAGTAGACACTAGAAAAAAATCAAATGAAATATATTTTATTTGGTTTGAGAAGCAGTTTAGAGGGCTTAGTATTGGCCTTTGGGTAGAGTTAGTGCCATAAATATGAGTGTGTGGATTTTTTTCATTGCAATTAGAGTGCAAGGAAGTGTTAGAGATTTGAGAAAGACAGGATTAATGGAAAGAACTAGCATATGTTCAGCACCTATGTTGTGCTGGGTACTCTGTGCACATTATCTCACGGAATCTTCACAGAAAACTTGCAATTGATCCGCATAGAAACAGAGAGAGTCATAAAGTCAAAGGTCAGAGTCCTTTATCTGGTATTTGGTCCTAGGGTCTGTTTACCTCCAAGTGTTGTGCTTCTGACACCACATCTCTGTAAAACTAGACTGCCCTGGATTATGGAATCTTCTTCCTTTGTAAATTCATGAATAGATTCTAGAGACATATCTGAGATAGCAATGTGGAATTCCCATCTAGAAATAGGAAAATGAATTAAATTCCTGAGGTCACCTTCAGCAGTAATTTTAGATTAAAAGTCTGATCAATAGAGATTTAGTCCAAGGCTTTTACTGGGCACATTATTATTATTATTTTTTAATCATTAAAGGTCTGAGATCTTCAGCATGAGTAAGACTTTAGGTGTTCATATTTAAAGTTTTCTCTACCTACTTAAATGTCCAACAATAAGGAATTGGCCCAATAATCAGAATACAACCATACACTGGAATTCTGTGTGTGGTTAGAATTATGTGCAAGGAGACATATCCAAAGAGATTACTAGGAGCAATATCAAAGAGTAGGTGAAAGAAACTTTCATGGTATAAGAAAATCTTTTCATATATTATCAAATTTAGAAACTCAGAAAAAAAGCTATAAAGTGTGTCCAATTAAATTTAAATACAGATTTACATGTGCATGGATAAAAACAACTGGGTAAATATACACCAAAATATTAATGGTGGTTCCCTGTGGGAACTGGGCTAATGGTGGCATTATGTTTATCTCTGGACTTCTCTAAAACAAACAGGTCTTACATATATTACTAGAAAAAATGCTTTACACACAACAGACGTGTACACACTACACAATTTTCTGTGAAAGTTTTAAAATTTGGAAATAGAATAATAATGTGTTAATGCAATTATGTATAGGACAAGGGAAATTTATTAAATGGCATCAACCTCATTGGTGGCAATAAACTGTCAGTGTACCCATCAATGGAAATAAAATTGGCTCTTCATGTAATTTCTTATTATGCTAAAATGATTACTTATTACTATCAGAGTTCTTTAAGCACCTAAAACCCTGTACTCAGAAGGCACACAAAACACACAGCTAAGCATATGGCACTGTGTGTGTAAAATAGAGATAATAATCACAGCTAGCTCATGGCGTTCTCAAAAGATTTAAATAAAATAATACTTCTAAATCTCCTAGCACAGTGCCTGACACATAGATAACTACCAAGAAAGTAAGCACTCAATAAGTGTTATGTTCTTACTGATAAGCTAAAGAACAGAGTAATTCTATAGAGGAAGATGTTTATTGATCTAAGCAGTCTATATCAGCCACCTGGCACACATATTTCATTTTAAATAGCCATGCAATTAATGTAGGTGGTGTCCAAAGGCATCTCTGGCACATTGTAATTATGTAGTACATTTCATTCACCACACTTACCAAGTTTTAGTGAGTAATGAAAACAGGAAATGAAGCCATGATATAATTCAAATTTTCTTTAATGATTTTGCTTATGTTTAATATTACCAAAAATTATTGAAATATAAAAAGAATTAGTACTTTACAGCTGCACTGTTATTTGCCTGTATCTAATTTTTTTATTTGTGATTAAAAACAACTTTGAATTAGTTATATCCTTTACTATGTAATACAAACAAAAAGCACATCTAAATTTCTTCTTTGAAAATACCATCATCCACTGGAGACTGTCTTAAACAGACTGGGTGGGTTAAACAACAGACATTTCTCTCTCATAGTTCTAGAGATTGGGAAGTCCAAGATCAAGGTGTTGGAAGGTTTGGTGTCTGGTAAAAATCTGCTCCTGGTTCATACATGGCTATCTTCTCACTGTGAGCTTACATGGCAAAAGGGGCGAGAGAGCTTTCTAGGCTCCCTTTTATAAGGGCGCTAAAACCATACATGAGAGTTCCACCCTCATGACCTAATCACCCCCAAAGGCACTACTTCTCCATACCACCACTTTGTGGGTTAGGATTTCAACTTATAAGTTTTGGAGTCACACATTCAGTCTATAGTAGAGACATACACTTGTTTAAATGTATTTTAATTATCTACATTAGGTAAAAGTAGAATGGTCAAATGTCCCACATTTTTTAAGGGAGGTCACATTTCTAAATGAAGACACATTAACCCAATGATTTAAAATACTATGGCTTGGGTCTATTATCACATTTCAAGATCAAGAAGAAAAACCTCAGTTACCTACTTAGTGAAAGATGCTACAATTATAACTGGTAAGAAAGTGATTCAGAATATGAGTGGGATTTTAAAAATTAGACTTGTTTGTCTCCTACTCTGAGACCAGAAGTATTTAGGGGGGCAAAAACCTAGAAGACTTGGTGGCAAATGTTTTGGTATTTGGAAAATAAGGATGTCTTTTTCCAAATGTAGGCATTTCCAAAATGCGATTAAGGACTATACCTGCATGTCAACTCTGCCCCTTTCTTTCTCAGCCCTCAATCTCTGACCATCTTCTCAGAAGCCCCTTGTGTGATTCCCTAAGGGGCTATTACTAATTAATGCCTTCTGGGTTCTACCTTCCTCATGACTATTGGAGCTTCTTTTTTCTCCCCAGGAAAAAGTTTGTCCTCAGTGATACATGTTAACCCTTGCCCAACCTCATAACTTATTTTCTAGATGACAGGTTTATTTTTGGCCCCAGGAGACAGGATAATGGGAGAGATGGGGAGGAACCTGGACCGGGTTCAAAATACCGGCACCATTCAGTACATAGCTGGGTAAACTAAAGCCTCCAAAGACCACAGGTTTCTCTATTTCTTTGTATATGCTTGGTGGATTTCTTTAAACTTCATCAACATTTCATATATGAAACATTTTTATGTTTCTTTCTGTTTCTGTCATGTGCTTTAAAAGATCATCAATTTTAAAGCAAGGAAATGAGAATACAGGTAAAATTCAAATGGGAAAAGATGGGAGTCTATAAAAAGTTCCCTTACCCTCTCTTAGAGCAAATTCACATTTGACTGAGTAGTGGTTCTACATTTATATTCCAGTTAGATAATTATTCTTGTCGATGAATAGAGAATGTGTATTTTTCTTTCTAAGGGGAAACTACATGACTCCAGATTTGGATACTAGACAGCAGCTGCCAATATAGGCAGAATAGTTAAAAAGATAATGGAAACATTTATTTTCTATCAGTAGGTTTAGAAGAGAATATATATCTCAGGCAACCAGAAGAACATATTTTGAATCTGAAAAATTAAAAGCACTTAAAGAAGACTAAACTTTGTGTTGTACAGACTCCCCTAGACAAGAAAGAACCCATGTGAATGCTGAGAGGCAAATCAGTGAAGTGGCCTGAGTTTCACTTTCTTCAGCTGTAAAATCTGGTGACTAAACTGGTCAGCAGAAGATATAATAAACATAGATTGGAATAAATCTGCATTTTCCAAGCCTGATGAATTTTAAAAACTGAATTGACTAACTGGAATCTTGAAACAGAAGGGAAGTATCCTGTCGTGCCTCTTGAGAGAAAGAGTAGTCTAAAAATTATGTTGTGTCTGAGGACACATTACAAAGAGATAAAGAGACTCAAGATCACCCGGAGGGCCACTGCCCCCACTCTGAGATTGTAAAGAAAGGGCTGGAAAAGGAATAGTCTCTAGATAAGTATAAATGTAAAAATATGAACATTTTAAATTTCAATCCAAAAATAAATCAATGAAGTAAAAGCCAAAGATGTCTATTCTAATTTAAACTCTCTGTATAAATCTAATATGTAGTGGGTGCTAAAAAATCTGTTTATGGTATGTGACTGAATATTCTTTATGCAATGTGTGTGTGTTAATGCTATAGTTCATTTATTATAAGGTAGTTTTTCATATTTTAGTATTTTTGAAATATGGATAAATTTGACATTAATGGCATGTCATTGTTTAATTGGCAGCATCTTCTTAGCACCACTTAAAAGAATGACACAACTTACATAGACGGTGTCTTAGATTTGATGAAGTACAGTATTCAATACAGTTTAAAAATCAAAACTCCATCTAGAATCCTAAGGACCTCATAGATGTTTTAGTATTTGTGAGTTATCTTAAGAGTAAGCTGGAAAATGCTAAAGAAATGCTCCTGAGAAGGGCTGTTCTTGGAAGCAAAAGTGACACATATGTTCAGGAGCAGGTCCGTGGGCAAAGAAAATGAGCCTAATGACAACATCAGTGTTTTAGGTCTGGCATCAGGTTCAGTGAGGTCTCTCGTGCCCCGTTCCTAAGCTCCCAAAGCGAGTTCTAGTCAGTTTCGGTCCCTTCACATTGTATTGGAGATCACTGATACATGCAACGTCCAATAAAGCCGGAATCCAAGGAAAAGATTATATACCCTAATACTGAGCAGAATAGTAGGTATAATATATGTTCTAGGTATTGTATTTACTCAGGGTTTGGCTGTCAAAGGTGTCGTACTTTAAAAGATTTAGAACCTCATAAGACCTATAAAATAAATGTTTTTTTAAAAACTGAAAGCACTTTTGTCCCCCTCCTTAGATCAGCTCAGAACAGCATCAGTTCTTCCATTAGGGCTTCAATGAACTTAGCAAAGAAGTCAGTATTATTGAAGATTAAAACGAATAATTTACTGTTTTAAAACGATGAATACACATATCATATATAGATAAGACTGTGGAAAAGTGTGTCAAAAGTGGTTATTTCTGAATGAAAACTGTCAGTTCTTTTTCCCTTACCTATATTTTTAAACTTTGCCACAATAAACATGTTTATTGTGTTTGCAGTAATTTTAAAAAAGCAATAAGGGCTTTTCTTTTTTTACAATTAAACAGCGGGTACTATAAAGTACAGCTGAAATCTTCAAGGATGCGTTTACTTAATATTTTCCAAAAACATTACAGGCACCATCCATTCCAACCCCAAAGTCCAATTTAAAGTCAGTCATACATGAGACAGTGACGACCCACAAGGTGGTGGAGAAGGAATAATTCTGCCCTCCATCTTGATAGAATGGGTACTTCAGCACGTTTCTGTGTGTTGACAGTAAATGTGGACATGTGCAATTTGCTTTCTCTGGCCAGGTCACACAAGGGAGCAATTAACTTAAAAGCATACATTTCTTGATCTGGATTTTGTTTAGAGTGCTGGAGCTGAACTCTTTTTATTTAGATGTCACTTCAATCCCTTAAAGCATAAAAACCCTTCAATATAAAGTCTTTTCTCCTACTGTAACCACGTTTATGCCAACTTAAAAATACTGATAAGCACTGTTTGAACATAAGTGATGCAGTACGAAATAGAATATCCTCTTTTGCTTATCTGTTAGCACAATTTTAGGGTGCTGTGCCCCCTTTACCATATATTGGGTAGAAAATTCTATTTCTGTGTTTTATATTACTCAGAAAAAGTCAGTTTTATTCAGGTTCTTTGTTTCCTCAAATTGCATTATTAACATATATTGACATATAGATCTTCCTCTTTTATCTTAGGTGTATGTAATTTTATCAGCCTTGCAGGAAAAACAGATACCCTTGGGATCTGAACTGGTATTTGAAGAGATAAGCTCACTTTTAGCTCATGCCTAATAACATTACATTATTGTTTAGAAAGAAATAGCAGGCTATGTCTAATAAATTTTAATATATTTTTTCCGTCATCAAATAACAAGTGAATTATCCTACTGATAAACCAGAGAACTCACATCAAACTGTGAATGATGTCTAGTTCCTCCGTTTTTGCTACGTAAGAGCAGAGAGGAACATTACGTGATGGGCAGCATTTTAGTGACATTTGGAACCTTTGTGCAGTTAGCACTTCACATGTTGCTTAGAGAGCATTCTTTCCGATGATTTCAGAGGGAAAATAAAAGGGAATGTAAAGAATTGATTGAATATTTGTGAGATTGGGCAATGGAACCTCTCTAAGCCTCTGTTTCCTCCTGGGAAAAATAAAGATAATTTCTTCCTCACAGGGTGAGCGGGACTATTAAAAAGGATGACGTAGTAAGATGAAAACAGTTTGTAAATCACTATGTTGGTTATTATTATTACATAAATGTGAGCATTGAGCATATTAGGAAAGGCCTTATTAAATTTGGTGCTTTAGCGCTCAGGGTAGGCATTAACTGGAGAGGCAGAGAGGGAACAGGCTGAACACTATTGACCCTGGCATTACAAAACCCACTCCCAGAATTTCCTGGGTTGAAGTGGCACTCATGCTCCGTCAAGGTAAAGGGTCCATTCGGCCTCTCTCAGAGCAGAGGAATTCTCCACTCTGGCAAAGGTGTCTGATATGGCTGATGTCATCAACTTTAATATCGGTAAATATAGGGAGTATTAATGGAAAGAAAGGGTAGCATTCTTTTGAGAGAGTTTAGGGAAGCTTTTCCAATTGGGATTTGAGATGGGCAGTGATTTAAACAGCTGATGAGCATTAACTACATGTACCACGAGGAAAGCTGACCAATGAAATACAGATCGACTCTTCCTGTCTTTGCATATACACCGGAGTCCTGTTAACACAGCAGTTCCACACCCCAATGGAGAGAGTTAAAGATAATGGACTGGATGACTCCAGTGTCCTGGGGCAGAAAGATGCCTTGTGCCTGAAGAGATCTGCTCTGTTTTCTCTAAGCAGAGATTCTACTACCATCACCTTATTTCGCTGCAACAGAGACAAAGGGGATTTTCCCGAGCAACGTGAGTGTTGAAGAAATGAAGCAAATTATTGAGAAACTGATGGGCATTCATCGAAAAGCAACAAATATGATTTATAATCCTGAAGGGACTGCTTTCAGAGGGAAGATGAAAGAGACAAGTCTTCCAGCATGACCACCGGTTCTAACTAACAGGGACCGGCTCATCAGCCACAAATACTTGAAGGGTGTAAATAGCAGGGGCAGAGAGAAATTATTTAGTGTGGTCCAAGGGGACAGCAGGACGAGTGATGGAAATGAAAGTCAAAACAAAGATGATTTAGGTGGCTGAGTAAGTCTCATGCCCTAATGGAGAGATCTGTCTTAGACTGTGCTGCCCCGTCCCCCCGGAGGGGTGGAAGCCCCATCACGTGTGCCATTTACAATTGGAAAAGGCACTAAAGAGTAGATCAGCATATTGGAGAGGGGAAAAAACCACCACACCTCAGAGGATCAGTGAAATGACTTAATAGGTCTTTTCCATCTCAAATTACTGCAATGTGGCTTGTGCGCATAGGGACCTGAGTTGCTAGAATAATTTTCCATCATCTGGGCTTCTTCTCTGTTACTACAGGGCCTCGGTGAAGACATGATAATACGTAATGGAGAGCAGTCTCTGCATTATAAATGGAAACCGACAGCGTAATGATGCTTTAGTGTGAAAGCAGATTATTTTGCTTTGAAAGATTATTTTGCATTGAAATGTCAGTGTAAATACATACATACACATACTGATAGAGACCCAAAACAACATACACATACTGATGGAGATCCAAGACAAAGGGAAAGGAGCTTTATCACACTTGGATGGTGGCTGCATAAATGAAATTCAGGTATTTTCTAATCTAGGAAAATAAATGTCCAAACATTAAACTCTATCTTAAAAAAAAAAATCAGAAAAAATTATGTGGCATTCAAAAACTACTGGGTAGGAACTTGACCCATGTCTCGGATGTGTTTACAATATTGTATTTCTGTTCACAGCTGCAGTTTTAGCAACTGACACATTCTGAAACTCTTGGTGGCACATGTGGGGGATGAGGGGTGCCAGCCTAGAGTAGCGACTGCTGTTGCGAGGAATGGGTACAACCTGGCCAGGTGGAAACTAGGGCAGAGGAGGGCCAGTATTACTGTGATCGCTAGAAGGAGCACAGCTGTGACCATAACCACTCCTCTCAGCCACAGGGTGACACAGAAGCAGGGGGCCAAAAATGGTCAGAAGGTGACAGGTGGGAAAGGCACAAGAATCTAGGAGGTGGGGGAAACCCCACAGATAGACGTTCTTCACGGGTGGAGGATATCACAGTTCCTGATGAGAATATTGTATGTGGTTGGGCGTAAGTTGAACTTGGCGTTCTGGAACACTGACATGTGCTACACGTTCAGGGTTTGGCTTACACCCGACAGATATAGGTCAACCCTCATCCTGCTGCTCTCAGCAGCTGTAGCCAATGGGAGACAGAGCTGCCCAGCGCGCCGGTTTAAGCTGCTGTTAATAGAATGAAATCAACCTAACCCCATTTCCTGCCTCTGTTATCCTTCCTTGTATATTCATTGCCAATTGAGGCACCGGCCGAGCTGCTGCCTGCTGTAACTGCTGGGAGACTGATGGGTAGAATCCGTTACTGGCGTGTTCCCTTCTTATCTAGGTGAAAGATCTGTTTCGACGCCTCTAAAAGGAGAACTGTGCAAAATACAATACTCCCTCATGAACCAAAAGGCTATCCTAAATTCATAGAGAGTTTTCACTGATCTGTCACTTCCATGAGATTTCACAGATGTGTTCAGAAAGAGGGAAATCCATGGCAGAAGCCTGTTTCAGAAAGGATGTAGCGGAGGCTAAATGACTTTGTCCAAGGTTATTCAGAGAGGTGATGGTGGAGGCAGAACGAGAATTAAGGGAGCGGTCTGAGAATAAATAGGGAGAAATTATCAAATTAAATCCAGAAGAAAAACATCTTCACTGAACAAAACTGAATTAAGATCCTCACATGGGGCTTCTCTGTTGGAAATACCAGTTCAGGAACACACATTCCTTTATCGTAGGTGCTCAGACTCTTAACTTAAAAGTGAGTTCAGATACTTTCCTGTGCTCATATTTTTTAAATAAAGTCCAACATAGTCTCCTTAATGAAAGTGACATTAACTCAAGCTAACTCTGGTCATTGTGGCCTCCACTGTGTACTCACTAAGGCCCCCGGCCAGGGCCCATGGAGTCGAATTAGAAGTTGAATTAGAAGAACAAGCTTTATGCTAAATGGTCTGTTGTAACCATATATGTTTCTGCAGGGTTTTATGCTGTGTCTCTTTTTACCCCTGGATTCCAGACCAGTCGTGCTAAACTAGAACTCTGGAAGCAGAGAGTTCCATAACTCAGAATCTCTGATTCAGATAGATTGCTATTTTCTTTTTATCGCTTTAATTAAGGGAGCAAATGAATCCCTGAAACTACATTTCCCACTATTTAAGCTTGCAGAGGATATTCTGAACTGAAAGTTGTCTATGTTCTGAAATAATAGGTTACTTCATGTTCTTCATATTTAAACAAATGAAATTAGGCTTGTTAAATAAAATTTGGAAGATGTTTAAAGGAACATAAAAAGCATCCATAAACTTACCAGCCAGTGACAACCACATGAACATTTCTGTGTTTCCTTCTTATTTCTACACACGTATGTACTTTCTGAAATTTATCATAAATGTTTTAATAGGTTTTTCATGTATTGCCAAATTGCCCTTCAGAAATTTACATCAATTTGGAATCCATTTTCAATGAATAACTTTTTTTAAAAAGGGGACAAACTTTAAATCTGAGAGTTAAACAATGATGCCTCGCTGATCTTTTTTCCTGTATCTTCCTCATTCCTGAGGCTGACCACTTCTGCCCTACAGTTGTGACCAATGTTAGTGGACATTGTATTTGACCCCTCAGTAACAATGTGGTTTCTGGAGCTGACCCCAGCACTAGGAATGGGTCCTGATTAACATAATGCAAGCATGGTAACCCAATCTCTTCCGCTAGTGAATGATTCAGAATCTGAACATGGCATTTCTCTGACAGCAGATTTGATCCAGCTTGCTCCTAAATTGACTCAGTAAAGCCAAAGAGAAGGACTTGTATTTCATTACTAGGAAAGAGACTATATTTCTCTGTTGATGGATATGAACAAGAAAGCTGGTTGTCCCCGTAGTTGCTAGGTACCATCTTATGACCTTGGAAGAAGCCATCCTGCCCTGGTTACATTAGATAATAAATTTCCTTACTGTTTAGGTCAGTTTGAATAAGAGTTTCAATTTTTACAGTGAAAAGTTGGCATAACCCTTTCTCTTATGTGGAATTTTTGGTTTTGTTTTTGTCAATTCTTGCTGGGGATTATCAGTATTTTGTTGATGTGGCAAGAATTCTACTGGGGATATAATCTTATTTGTCTTTATATTATGAATATGCCTCCAAGTTTATCACTTATTACTTGCTCTTTACTTTTGTTTAATTTAGAGAAGATTATAATTTAAATCTATTAATTTTATCAGTATTTTTCTTTGTGATATAGATATATTACATTGCTTTTACTTTTATTCATTCAGAGAGGGTGTGTGTGTGTGTGTGTGTGTGTGTGTGTGAGAGAGAGAGAGAGAGAGAGAGAGAGAACTCCAAGGTGCAGGCACTATGAGAGGCAATAAGAATTTATAATGAAGCAATTAAGACATAGTCCCTATCCTCATGGAGTTTATATCCTAGTGGGGGATTGAGAATAGGTTAGATATTAACTGAAAAGCCACACAAATGAATGTGAGCTGCTAACAGAGAGATCCTACGAAGGGAAGGACACAATCTATGTGAACTTTAATAGTAGGATTAGCTCTAATTAGGGAAGGCAGAAGAAGCTTGCCTGGGGAAGTGGTGATTGAGCTATGAATGAGAGGAGTTGGGTAGCTGGCTAAGAACATTATGGGCAGTCAAAGTAGCAGGGTCCTACTCAGGGGCAAGCACAGGATATATGAAAGACTGAAAGAATGTAAATATAGCCCATAGCCCAAGATATGGCCTGGTGTAAGATGCAAGTGGAAAGGTTGGGGATGGAGGTGGGGATGCTGACCATACAGGGCCAGTATGTCCATTTTAAGGAGTTGTGCCTCCTCCTAAGATCTATGGGAAATCACTGAAGGTGTCATCTTTGAAACCTCATTACCTTTGCCTCCAACATCTAATCTAATACTAAGTCCTATAGATTTTGCTTTCTAAATATCGCTTCAGTCTGTCCATATCAATCTATTCACTTACCTCCATCTTTAGCAACACTTCCTTGACCCACTCTATCGTTCCTTTGGCCTGGATTAATGGAATAGCCTCCTCAGTGATCTGTTTGCATCCACTCCTGCCCTGCTACAATCCATTTCTACCTGGTTATGAGAATATAGAACTGACATTGATACCATTTGATGACATAGAAAACACTGAAAAAGGATCGGTTTGGGTTTTTTTGATATGTATTTTTGAGAGGAGAGGGTATGGACTGATTAGTTCATGAATTCAATTTTGGACCTGTTGAGTGAAATTCTCTTGATATGTCCTAGAGAAGAAGCCAAATAAGAGGTGAATATTAGGTGGATATCTTCTGTTTACCCATTTAGAGACACTTTCCCCCTTATTTTTATGTCTAGAGAGACTGACCTGTATGGAATGCACCAAGATTCCATATATCTCCAGCACCTGGCTCCCATGTCCTCTGGCTTCTAGCTGGGTTTAGCCAATGGGAGATGCAGGCAGAAGATTGAAGGAAGGAAGTGAAGGCTGACTATTTATCCCACATTATCTACATCCTACATTCTCTTTTCCCCTTCCTCTTGCCTCCCTTCTCTACCTCCTTCTACCTCTTTCTACCCTTCCTCCTTCAAATCCTTCTCCTTCGCCTCATCTTTCTCAGTCCTTCTTCCTCTCTCCTCTTTTCTGTCTTCCATCCAGTAATCAACTCTACCTCCTTGATTCTTTAGCCTAAGGCAGTAATGGGCCCCTGAGATACTGTACCAATATCCTCCATTTCTTCCCTCAAAGCCTTTGCAAGTGATCTCTTGACTAAAATATCCTTAATTACCTATTTTGAGTGTGACACATGTTTCTTTTAGGGACTCCGACTAATACTGATAAGTTAGAAATGGCTGGGCTAGAGTTAAATTTGAGTCACCTGAATAGAGGTGGTAATTGGAGCCATGGGTATGACTGTAAACACCTTGGGAGACAGTGTAGAGAAGAAGTGGACCCTGAGGAATTCAAACATATAATAATCTCCAGAGGAAGATAATTCTGCAAAGGAATTGGAGTAGTGCCCAGAGTTGTAGGAGAAAAATCAAGGCAGTGTGTGTCATAGGAAGCCAAAGGGAGCAAAGGGAAGGAGAGGAGTTGGTATTCAAGACTATCAATCAGTCCTGCAAAGTTATTGGATTTAGTCATTTACACTATCCTATATCTGTTACATATTTTGTGTTCCCTTCTTTTTAATGATTTTAACTTTTTATATTCATTTAGCTAGAATTTATTTTAGATTAAATACAGTTAAATTTATTTTAGAATACAGTTTAAGGTGAAAAATTAATTACCCTTCCTTAGCCATTATTTTAACATCATTTATTAAACAGTTCGTCACTTTCTCTATTACCATTATTTCCTTCATCACACACTGTTTTTAAAAGAACAAAGAGATGTTTGAGCACTTTCTATTAGATGTTTAGGAGCTTCTTCTTTGACAGTATCATGGTGGTTCAATGATTATTGCTTTATCACACATTTTAGTATTCATTAGAATAAGTCTGACCTCTTAATTCTTAATATTCAGAATTCTATCATCAATAGTGCCATTCATTCTTCCAGATGACCTATAGAACCATTTATCATTAAAAAAAAACTTTACTGGGATTTTGTATGGGATTGTTTTAATGATGTAAATTGGGAAGAATTTAAATCTTTACTATATTTAGTCATTTTAGCCAGAAATGATATAATATTTTCCTTTGCTGTCTTTGCTTTTCTGTCTAGCTTCAGAAACCCTTCCCTTCCTTTAATTGAAAAGGGCTTTCTCATTTTTTTCTGACATATCTTCTCAGGCAAAGGAAACAAAGAAAAAATAGACAAATGGGACTATATCAAAATAAAACTTTTTGCACAGCAAAGGACCAATAAAACAAAAAGATCTCCTACTAAATGCCTATGATACATCTGATAAGGGGTTCATATCCAAAAGTTAAAAAGAACTCATACAACTCAACACCAAACCAAAAAAAAATCCAATTAAAAAATGGGCAGAGGACCTGAATAGGCATTTCTTTAAAGGGGACATACAGGTGGCGGATAGACATATGATAAGATCCTCAACATCACTAATCATCAGAGAAATGAAAATTAAAGCCAAAATGAGATATCACTTGACACTTGTCAGAATGGCTATCATCAATAAATCAAAAAGCAAGTGTTGGTGAGGATGTGGAGGAAAGGGAACCCTCATGCACTGTTGGTGGGATTGCAAATTGTACAACCACTGGGGAAAAGTTTGGAGTTTCTTCAAAAAATTACAAATAGAACTACCTTATGGCCCAGCAATTGCACTTCTGGGTATTATCCAAAGAAAACCAAAACACTAATTTGAAACGAAATGTACACCTCTTTGTTCACTGCAGTGCTATTTTACAACGCCAAGATATGGAAGCAATGCAAGTGCCCTTCAATAGACAATTAGATAAAGAAGTTGTTCATATATACAATGGAATATTACTCAGCCATAAAAAATGAAACCTTACCATTTTCAGTGACATGAAAAGTCACTAAGTAAAATAAGTCAAAGGCAATACTATATGGTTTTACTTACATATGGAATCAAAATAATAAAATAAACAAAAATAGACTCATAAATACAGAGAACAAACTAGTGATTGCCAGATGGGAGGGGGTTGTGTGAAAAAAAAATGAAGGGAATAGGAAGTACAAATTGGTAGTTCCAAAATAGTCACAGGGATGTGAAGTGCAGTATAGGGAATATAGTCAATAATACTTTAATAACTATGTATGGTGTTAGATGGGTACTAGAATGATTGGGGGATCACTTCATAAATTATATAAATGTCTAACTACTATGCTGTACACCTGAAACTAATATTGAACATCAACTCTAATTGAAAAAATACAATTTTTTTAAAGCCCTTGGGAAAAAAAGAAAGAAAATACAATTCTCTCATACCATCTCCAAAAAGTTTTCAAGTTCTACCTATATTGAGTCTTTCATTCACCTAGAATTGATTTTTTTTGGTGCGTGGTGTGACATAAGGGTTCAGATTAAATTTTTCTATGTGAATAACCAGTTTTCTTCAGCATCATTTATTTGAAGCCTGTATTTTCTTAACTGATTTTTAATGTCAACTCTGATACACTTGAGAATCAACTTGCCAAGTTCCACTATCTATTGCTTGATGCCCACCTGACAAAATGAACACATTGTTGAGATTTTAAATGTAACAAAATAAATATATGGATCGATTTTAAAAGGAGTGACAATTTTATAATATTGAAAATTGAATCTTTCTATCCATGAACATAGTATCTCTTTCCATTTGCTGAAATATCTGGTAGACCTGGATTGTAGGCTAGATTAGCTCAAAACTGGTATTGCAAAAGAAATCTAATTATGGGTGATGAACATACAATGCAAAATATATATGACTTACTGTTGAATTGTACACTTGAAACGTACTGGATTTCGTTAACCAATGTTACCATAAAAAAAAAAAAACTGGTCTTGGGCCTTTGAACAAATCATACAGCCTTTCTAAATCTTAATATTTGGACCTTTTCAGCCCTTTCAAGTTCTTCATTAATTAATGTCTTGATATAGAAAATTTAATATTATAAAAGTTTTCACATTGGAAATATTCTGTCTTTTCTTGAGACGTTGTGAAGAGAAGAAGGCAGACCAAATAGAGACTTGGTAGCTGAGGAAAGACACAGTGGCTGGTTTCCTGTGTTGCTTGTTTCTTTTCTTTGTTTGCCTGTTATATCCTAGACTTAGAGCTGAAGAAGCTGGCAATCCACAAACACCAACAGGCGTAGACAGAAAAAAAGCCCCAACAAAAGCCTGCTCTGTTTAGTCAAAGAACCAGGAAAGGGTGGCCTAGCAAAATAGAAAACTTTTAGAATTATCTAAACTGCTCTACTCCAGCCAAAAACCACAGAAAAAAAACTGGCCTGACTCTCACCCATGCCAGCAAAGTCCTACTGGGAAGCTTAGACTTCACCCATCTGCTAGGCTGTACCAAAGCACCCAACAACCTGTCAAGGTGTCCTCAGAGAAAGATAAGTAGGAACTGGGATTTTCATCTCCACCAGGCAGTAACAACACATACTCCCATTCACCCGACCCTCGCAGTACCAGTGCGGACCACATGGGGAGCCTGGACTTCCACCCCTACCTGGCAGGAACAAGGCGCACTTCCCCGCCCAGGTCGGGTGCTGTCAGAGAAGGCCTAGGGGAGCCTCAGGGCTTTCACCACCACCCAGCAGTAAGGAGGACCTCTGTCCCTCCCAGCTGGGAGGTCATCCGTGGAGGCCTTGTGGGGAGCCAGAACCCCACTCCTGCCCAGCAGTAATGAACTAGCTGTTGGAGAGTGTGGGCTTTGCCCATCTAGGTCCCTGTTGGAACCCAATGACTGGAACATTGCTTGGTTATGATAGGGGCTAACTGCACGATCTTGCTCAAATCACTCATCCCTTCTGTGTGTCATTTGCTCCTCCGTAAAATGAGAATGAAAATAATAGAATCTACTATAGGTGTTGTGAGGATCAAATGAGTTGATACACGTAAAGCCCCAGGCTAGTGCCTGTGAGGTGTCAGCCACTGCTGCCACTGCTGGTGTTGTCGTTATCCGCCCTTTACTGCTGTGTATGCCTCTTAAATATGGTGTTAGCTCTATCTCAGGAGTTGTTGTAGTGTTTTCATTATTCTTATTTTCTAAATATCCTGTAATTGCAATCTTATTTTCCCTTTTATGCCCAAGAGATATGTAGAAGAACATTTTTAAATTTCCAAGTGGTGGGAAATTTTTGTTTAAATGTTTGTTTCTAATTTGTAATTTTATTGTTCTGTGGTCAGAGAAGATGTCTGCGCACTTTGTGCTTTAGGAATATATTGATATTTTCTTTGTAATCCAGTACGTGATCTATTTTTAAAAAATAATTTCTCCAATTAAAATAATTTTCCCCTTTTTCACATTGTGAGGGCTTTTATGCTAGGAATACATCCTATAAACACACTTTCCAACACACCAAACTAGACAGTTAAATGAAATAAAAGCTTCAATCACGTTGAGTTAAAATGCTGTATTCCTGTTCAATTTGCAGTAAGCACAGATTGCAAAGCTCCCAGAGGAGAAAAATGGGAGTGGATACATTCAGCCTTCAGGTGTGATTTGTTAGTTGTTCTTCTGCCTCTTCTCTCCCTCTAATTTTCTTCTTGTACAGAATGTCTTTAATCCTAATTATAGCAGATTGTAATTTCCAAAAGTGGCCACCGCAATATTTCAGGCCCCACAAGCTGTTCCAGTACTTTGCCACTTCCCATCAGGAAGTGAAGTCTGTTGTCTTCCCCTTGAACCGAAGTAGAACTTCATGATTGCCTCAGCAAAAAAAGAATGGGGTGGAAGTCATGTTGCTTGACTTCCAAGCTGGGTCATAAATGTCAATATGGCCTCTGTCTGGCTCTCTCTCTCTCTCTCTCGTGGTACCCACCCTTGGAAGCCAGTCGCCATGTGGTCAGGAAATTCAGACTATACGGAGAGACTGCTTATTGGTGTTGTGGCCCGTAGCCCCAGTTGAGGTTCCAGTAATAGCCGCCATTAGTCAGACATGTAAGAAGTCTTCAGGTGATCCTAGCTCCAAAGTATCCCCACAGTGTTCTGTCTGAATCTGTGACTCACAGACTTGATGAGCATCATAAATGCTTATTTTACATCATTGAGTTATAGGATAATTTCGTACTCAGCTACAGTAATCAGATCACTAAGGTTGGAATGACTTCAACTAATTGGAAAATTCTATATAAAAGGAGGGTGTCATAATGAGAAAAATATTAAACTAGGACCCGGGAGACCTGGGTTGTAGGCGAGATTAGCGCAAAGCTGGTCTTGGGTCTTTGAACAAATCATACCATCTTTCTAAGTCTTAATATTTGGACTTTTCCCGCCCTTTCAAGTTCTACATTAATTATGTCTTGATAGAGAAAATTTAAGATTACAGAAGTTTTCACATTGGACATATTGTCTTTTCTTGAAAAGTTGCATATCTACATTTGATCAATGACATTCTCAATTTTACAGTTAACTCTCATAGGGCAATCTTATTTCCCTCATTTCCAAACTATTAGAAATAATTTCCCAAAGTGTTGACAGTAGAGTATAAGATCATTTTTTTTTTTATCAATCCAATTTTGGCATAAAATAAATCAGAAAGCTGACTAGGCATTTGCTACAAAACAGAGGGCTCCCCAGTGTCAGTTCATAGTAATACATTAACCCCTACTTTGATTCTCAACTTTTATGTTGTTCAGTGATCTCTGCCTTCTCTCTGGGTGTTGGTTATTAGTTACCAGGTGACATGCTGCCAGAATACACTTACCGAGATTTCACTGTCTCTGTCTAGATTCAGCAACTTGAGAATGTGAAATGTGTCTTGCAAAGCTGAATCTGCTCCATCAGGCCAGTTTCTCATCAGCTGTAATTCTCTGAAAGTTGCATTGTTGAGAGGAGTCATCCATTATTCCACATACTACATTCCAGCAGAAGCTAAAGCAAGTGTGTTATGTATGCCTTCCTACACACAATACTCCACAGTTCCTAGAGCGTGATGACTTGGGACAGCTGCCTCAAGTCAATATTCCGGGGACCCAGCCATGCTGGCAGCTTGTCAGTAACTCAAGGAGCACCAGCTGGGGCCCCAGGACATGTTCGTACCACCCTCACAGAGGAACACTAACTTTTCCTTGCTTCCCTGGACTCACCACAGTCACTATTCCTTTGTTTCCTAACCCTCCCACACAAATCAAGTTAGAAGGTTTCTCTCTGATGTGAATTGTATGCTCCCTGAGAGGCAGTTGTTTCCGACCTCGGTTATTTAGGAAATGATAATGATGTGATTTTATTAAATATTACACGAATAGGTGAAACATCAAGACAGACAAAAGAGCTGTTTCTACGAAAACATGTTGAAAGCTTCATAAAGTATGAGTGATAGAGCTGCAAAAGACTGGGGAAAAATCTAGAAGGATTCTGCCTTCAGGTTGCTTCCCATTTAATCTATAGGTTATCTCTCTCCTTTAAAGACACTTGTACTTTAAATCTCAGTTAATATGGTATATGCGTGCTTTATTCAAGAGAGACACCCTGTGCTCAAAGAAAAGGGTTTGTTTGCCCCTGTATCGAAAGATTGGTCCATTGATATATACCTGTTCATTTTCAATTAAACGAAATGTAGAAAATATTTTTTTGATTTATTGCTTTGACCTACTTTTTAACAGACCAACTCCTGGTCCTGCTCCTGAGGGATGAGTTGGCTTGGATCATATATAAATTCAGTTCATCTCTGCTTTCTGTTTCATCGCAACAAATAAAGAACTGTTGAGACTGCCTTTTCCTGCTGCCAAACTACAAACTGTCACTTTGTGACTTTGTTTTCACATTAAGGATACTGTTTAGCTTTAGCCAGATCTCCCCAACCCCTTCCCCCTCACTTCCCAGACTAGTTCTAGAGGAATGTGATTTATTCTAGCCTCCACAAACCTCACTAGGATGGTTCCCTGTATGTTCGTTGACACAGAGAATTTTCTGTTATCTACCCAAATCTAAAAAAGACCCTCTCCGCCCTTACCCCTGCGATTCTCTAGTACAGCACCTGATTCCTTCCTTGCTTCAGCCAATATTTATTGGGCACCTACCGCGTGTCAGGCTTAGTACCATGTACTAGGTATGCGGTAGTGAGTAAAATTGTCAATGATAGATGTATACAGCAGGTCCTGGAATACTGTTTCATTCAACATCGTTTTGTTATGACTTGGATGAGATGCTGTAAGAACTTAACTCTTGTTTATAACAATTTGCCTACGGTAAGATTAGTTTCGTTATAAGTTGTTTTACTGAAAGTAGCAGAACCTATCTGCTACATTAGGTGAGGACCTACTGTATTGTCAACAGAAGAGCAATCAAGACTTTTTGTCTTTTTTTTGATAATTTGGTAAACTGACTAGGGAGAATTTTCATTATGCCTTTGACTTGGGAAATTGTTTATTATTTATTCATGTCTGCATTTATATGTGCACATATTTGGGTTCCTATGGAAATTAAATGGGCTAGGGCATTTAGTACTTTGGCTTAATCCAGGGACTGGCAAACTCTTTCTGTAAGGAGTCTGAGAGTACCTATTTTTGGTTTAGTGAGCCACAGGGTCTCTGTTATAACTACTGAACTAAGTAAGCTATTGTAGCAAAAGGACAGTCACAGATCATAAATGAATGGGAGTGGCTGTGATACATGATACAATACAACTTTATTTACCAAAAAAAAAAAAAAAAACAAACAGGTAGGAGCCCTAGTTTGCTGACCCCTGGAATATATCAGAAGAATACCTTACTGACTCCCCAACTAGAAACTAAACTTTGCTCCAGTCTCTTCCCTAAAAAAAAAAACAAAAAAACCAAAAAGAAACAAACAAACAAAAAACAAACAAACAAAAAACAAAGAAGTCCTACATCACTGCAAATAGTTGTCTTGTACTCACCATCTCTACTTCTCTACCTCTCATTTACCTTCAGTACTAGACAAACCAACCTCTGTGGTCACTACCCACTGAAATTGCCCTAACCAAGGTCATGAGCAATCTCCATGTTGCTAAATCCCTTAAGACGCCAGCCCTCTTTTTCTTACTCAATTTCTGCGGTTTTCAACACAGCCAGCTAGCTCCTCCCTCCTTTTTCTTCTGGGAATACTCTCCACTCAGCATCTGAGACCTCACATAGTTGGTCTTTCTCCTGCAGCAGCGGCCACTGCTTCTCAGTCATTAAAGACTCATCTTCTCTTCACCAACTGTACCTGCTGGAATTTCTCAGGGCTCCATTCTGGGTCCTACAGCTTCTCATCCCACTCTCTCCTTAGGGGACCCCAGCCATTCTGCAGCTTTAAATGACATCCTTATGCTGAAAACTCCCCAGTTTATTTCTTCAGCCCAAGCCTTCTCCTAATTCCTTCCTCACATACCCTATTGCCCTTGACATTTCAAGTCTCTCAAGTGTCTTAAATGTAAAGTGCTGAATAAATATGATCGAATAAAAAAATGAATTTACCCAGTTGCCTGAGCAGAAACCAGAGCCTAATCACTAAGTCCTCCCTTTTACAAACCTCACATGTTACTCAAACATTAGCCTTCTCTTTCCTAATCATCTTCTGTATCTTCTCCTGGCTCTCCATTCCTAATTCCTGGGTACAGCTGCATCTGTTGCTAAAATATTGAAATACTTCCATACTGATTGTAAAGAGGCTGCCGGCCCCACTTCTGGGATTCTGCTGTCCCATCTGGCCCGGCCCAGCAGAGGCCTGCAGACCCTGCTCATTGCTGATGCTAGCATCCATCCTGATGGTCAATGCTCATGCCAAAAAGACTTTAAAACATTTTATTCTCCTTGCCTAATACCACTGTTACTAAGATGTTCCATCACTAGGAAATGCAGTCTCATCCAGATTACTGGAAAAGCCATTGACCGATCTCCCTATTTCCTGCCTCTTTGATTTCTACTCCACATAGCGGTCTGAACAATTTGTCTAAAATGCAAGTGGATCGCATCTCTTGCCTGCTTAAAACCTTGAAACATAAATAACTATCAAGATAAAACCTCAACTCCCTGATAAGTTCACTAAACCCTACATGAGCTGACCTCTTCTCATTCTCAATCTTACCTCCTCAGAGACATCATCCCGAATCCTTAAAAGCAAAAATAAATGAATGGGACTACATCAAACTAAAAAGCTTCTGCTCAGCAAAAGAAACTGTCAACAAGGTAAAGAGACAAAATGTATTTGTAAGCAATGCCTCCAATAAGGGTCTAATATCCAAAATATACAAAGAACTCATACAACTCAATAACAACAAAAAACCAAATGATCCAATCAAAAAATGGGCAGAGGACCTGAACAGACACTTCTCCCTACAGGACATACAAATAGCCGAAAAATATATAAAAAATGCTCAACATCACTAGCTATTAGGGAAATGCAAATGAAAACCACAATGAGATGTCATTGCACACCTGTTAAAATAGCTAAAATCAACAGGACAAGTAATAACAAATGTTGGAGAGGATGCAGAGAAAAAAGAACCGTCATACACTGCTGGTGGGACTGCAAATTAGTACAGCCACTATGGAAAACAGTATGGAGTTTCCTCAAAAAACTAAGAATTGATCTACTATATGATTCAGCAAACCCTCTACTGAGTATTTACCTTAAAGACTTGCAACTCCATATCTGGAAAGATATTTGCACACTGATGTTCATAGCAGCACTATTCACAGTGGCCAGGACATGGAAGTAACTGAAGTGTCCTATGAGAGATGATTGGCTAAAGAAGCTGTGGTACATATATACAATGGAATATTTCTCAGCCATGGAAGAGATGAAATGCTGCCATTTGCGACAACATGGATGGACCTCAAGATAATCATGCTAAGCGAAATAAACCAGGCAGAAAAAGTTGAAAATCACATGATATCATGTATATGTGAGATATAAACCTAAAAGAACAAATGAACAGGACAATGAAACAGAGACTCATGGACATGGATTATAGACTAGTAGTTACCAGAGGGCAGGGGATGGGGGAGGAGAAGGGAGATAGACGTGGTAAAGGGGGTCTAATATAGGGGAGCAGAGGGAGGGAGAAGTGGGTAAAGGGGACCAAATATGTAGTAGCTGAAGGAAATTGGATTTTGGGTGGTAAACACAAAATAGAATATACAGATGTCAAATTACAATGTACACCTGAAAATTACATAATTGCATTAACCAATGTTACCCCAATAAACTTAATTTAAAAATTAATTAATTAATTAGTTAATTAATTAGGTTCTGTCTGTTATTTTCTCCTAGCACCTTGTTTTCTTCATTGTATTGATCACAATTTGACATAATTACGTTGGTTACTTTTTATGCTTCCCCTACTAAACTGTGAGCTCCCGAAGGGCAAATGCCATATCTATCTATGTACTGAGGGATCCCTTGCCCTTGAATATTTGATAAGTGAAAAGAATTCGCCCCCTGAACCCCTAGATTCATCTTTTGCCACTTCCTTTCTTGTAATCTGTAGGTGTATGAAGTGAACATTAATTTGATAATTTCCTGATAATGATCTATTCTCAGTTCCTTAAACATTCCACATAAACTACTACCCTTTGCCTGTAATACTTTCGTGTGTTCCGTCCCGTCCTTTCACCTGGGGAATTCCTGCTTACCTTCCAGGTATCAAAACTGCCATTATGCCCTCCAGGATGTCTTGCATGTTAGTTCCTCTATGACAGAACCATAATTTAAATGTCTGTTTCCTAACTAGATGATAAGCCCTATGAAGGCAGGGCTGTTTGTCATTTTTATAGTTGCATCTAAAGCACCTTGCACAGTGCCTGGCACTCAGTAGCTAATATTTGGAGATGGATTCAGTCCTAAAGCAGACACCTCAGAGTCCTGAGCGGGAGCTGGCGAATTTATATCCATTTCAGTGGCAAGACACAAAAAGTTGGTTTCTTTTGTTTTATTTTCCCATTTAATGTTGTGCTTCTGTAATGTGCAGTGACTTTGCCTACAATTCATTGTTGGGCAGAAACTGGTTCATACTGGGAAGTACGAAATGTAGATTCCTGAAAAGATATATAGTGAGACTGAGTTTTGTAATGTCCTAGGAGGATGTAGGAAGATAGCAGTTTCCCTTCCTTGAAAAAATTTGTTATATATGTTCATCCTAAATTCATGTAAATTCAGTTATAAAAAGAACCTTTTTACTCATTAATGGCAGTTTTATAGTTTCATTCTGCTGGGCACATAAATATGTTATAATATAAACAAGCCAGTGGTGTAATGAATCATTGCAGTCTTGCTGCGTGTATGTTTTTACTACAAATCTTGAGGTGGGGGGAGCTATTCACACTTTGCATTTTTAAATTATGCAAATGTGATTAGTCATTATGAACCTACTTACTCTTCATGATGGATGCAAGATGTTTAAACCTCTGATAGTACTTGTGAAGGGTATGATTAGTGCTTGAGACCCAATCAAGAAGCTGTTGAAGTTCAAATAACACATTAAAAAGTTATGTGTGACAGAGGGAGTTGATCATTGCCTATATGAGATTGCATAAACTAATAAAATAGTATAAATTTTATTAGTATACATTTTACTCTTCCATGAAAATTTTAGCTGCTACCATAACCTTTGAATGTTTTTTGCAACGAAAGTGTGAAAAATGACAGAGTAAGTTGCTATTACTGTTATATAGGAAAATCCACACACATCCACATCAGTAAACAGGTGTTTTCAAAGCCCAGGCTTCAAAATAGTTCACCCATTCTTGTATTTTAATGTCGTAATCAAGCAAAATGAAAAACAGAAGAGACACATTTTGGTTGATTATTATCCTGCCAAATCAGATTGTTCCTGTTATTGTCTGCTCCGGGGGAGAAGTGGGGAGTAGGGAGAAAAATATGGATATGTGTGAAGAGAGTGAAAGGATGGCTTTCTAATTTTAAATGCTTCCAATAAATTGAAGACTTAACAACCTCAAAATAAAAATCAGTAGAATTGTAGTATAATAAATTTACATTTAGTTTTTAAAAAATATTTTTTAGAAGTAGAGTTCAGAACAAATCTTAAGAATCACAATATATAAAATAGATAGGAAGAATATTTTTAGTAAACTTTTCATTAGTTCAGATTTATCATATTTATTCAATGAAAAAACAAAGCTGTTTTGATGAATACCAAAAATTAAAACTTAGAGGCTTAGATGACAATTATCATCTTATGTGAGCCTCGGCGGCCAGTTTATTCCTATGATTTCTTTTGGTTGCATAGTGTCCTGATTTTCTTGATTACAAAGATAAGTTGTTGGAAATGGTAAAAAATACAAATTTTTTTTAAAAAATTATATTCTCAGGATACAATTCCATTTATAAGTCATGAGAGGGCATTTCATTTGTTCTGAAGGCTGCACCAAAACAGTGAGCTCGGTAAGACAAGGAAGCATGTTGTTGTTCTCTATTGTAATAACATTTGGTACGTGACACATTCGAACGTGCTTGTCTTTTAAAATATAGTTTTGTAATAGTTAAAAATTAAGTGACATGCCAGTGGAATGCTTTTTGACTCTGAGTCTCCTTGAGGACATAGTAGGGTGGGGCAGGGTGAGGACACTTTTCTGGCTGATTCTGAGTTGCAGTCTCTTTCACTATACAAGGATTTGAACAACAGATTTGTCAACCTCCGCTGCCCGCCATGTCGCCCTGCTATCGGTAAAATTGGTGTATTTCTTCTGCAGTATTCTCTGTATCAGTTAATGGCATCGCCATCCTAGGAGTTGCGGGTCCCTTCAATGTTTCCTCTTCCTCCCGCTAACATTTACCAGCTCATGAAGGTCTATTCACACCGTCTCCAAGATACCCATGGAATCTATCCCCTCATCTCCCCTCTGTCCCCATTGTGATGGCCTCCAGGCTGCTATCCGCAGTCCTGAGCCTTCCCCTACCCCTTACGTAAAGCCAGAGCTTCCATTCTCATTTCCCTGCTTTAAAGCTGGTAATGCTCTCTTCCACTTACTGGGTTAAGGCCAAACCCCTCAGCACAATACGGAAAGTCCTTCCCAGTCTGACCCTACAATCCTCCATCCTCATCTGGCTCCCTGCACCTCACACCACCCTGAACTTGTCAAACTGCATGCGCCTTATTTGTGCATCTATTTTCTTTGTGCCTAGGGAACTCTTACTCATCCTTCGAGACCCAATTCAAACATTACCCCCTTTCCAAAGCATTTCTTGACTTCTCCAGGGAAAGCAGGTTGTTACTCTTCATCTTCCTTTGTACTCCATATTCTTGTTGCATTTGCTGTTTTTGTTTGTTTGTTTTACTGAGATCATCTGCTTGAGTGTCTCTCTTTTTTTGTCCAAAATACTGTGAACTCTTAATGCACAGATTGTATCTCATCCATCGTTTCATCCCAAGTACCTACCATCATTCCTGATATGTACCTGAAACATGGGAAACCTTCTGCATATTTTTGAACTTTTCATTACAACATTTCATGGTGAGTTTCCCCTGATTCTTAAAGTGACACACTAGTAGAAAGCACAATGGCATCCTGTAGACTCCGTTATAATGACAGCACACAGCTGAATTGTCAGTTTCTTTTCTCCTCAGACTCTCCATGCCATTGGGCACCTAAATCCTTTATCTTCCTCCACATGCATTAATGTTCTAGAATTGAATTTCAAAACATCTTTTCTCTATGTAGTGTTTTCTTTCCCAATTTTATTTATCCCATTCCCTCCCAGGTTATATGATACTGCCCTCATGTTTGAAATCTGAAATAGAACTGATTTCTCTGCCTGGTTTTAGAAGGTCACACTTTTAGGGAAGTGTTTGCTTATCCTGGTCCAAGTGCCCTTGGTAGAGACTCCATTTCATTTTGTTTTCCCACTACATTTTATCATGCTTCCCAAGAGAATTCATATCTAAGCTCTCAGTAATTTGAAATCTTAGGTCCTTTGCCCTCATATTCCTTAAACCCTGAAGATGCTGAAGTGAAGTTGGCATTTTAAAATTTTTGTATTCCTGTATATATACTACATCTATTAGATTCTTTTCCTTACTTGTTTTTTTAAACTCAATAAAAAATCATTCCATGATATCATTACTACTTACAAGCTCAGTTGTTTATTATCCCCGATCATTTGGATATTTTATAGACTTTATCATCTTGTATATGCTTCATGATTTTACTTGAAGAGAATAATACTTGCTAGGATGGTTATTTTTCCGCATTCACTCAACTGTTCCCACCCCTTTTCAAGGCATAACATTTCCTATTTCCAATCCTCCCTGGGTTTGAAAAAAAAAGCTTGGCCATGGTTCACTAAGAATTGTAATTTAATCCTTTGGAATAACAGGCTTTTCATCTGTGCTCCCTGCAATGATCCGAGGATCTGCCACAGAATCAGTGCCTTAGAAAAGAACAATGCTACTCAAAAGAAAAGAAAGTACTGGCAACATAGTAAAGACGAGGAGGCCTTTTATAAAATTTGCAAATATATTTTAACCTTGAGAGTAAATGGCATCAAAATATGAATTATCGCAACTTTTCAAAAGAAGAATCAGGACATTTTTTGGCAGAAAATGCAAATGAATCCGAGTTAAGCGTCTGTGCTTTTATCCGGACTGTGTAAACACAGGCTCATAACTAGGTAGTTTCTTGTTTATATTGGTGGAGTCTCTAAAGTTATGCTTACAGATCCAGGAACAATGCAACATTCAAGAAAGAGCAAAAATAACTTTAATTCTCACCTCCCATGACCCTTGACCTCAGGAGTATTTGTCCAAGTTGTTTGGTGTCTCTGTATTTCATGGACCAGATTATTGTCAAAATTGTACAGATGCAGTCCTATATGTGTATACTGTTACACATATATTTGTTTAAATGAGATTGCTTTCCCAAGAACTGATTTGCCCTGTTGAGGATGCTTGGGTTATAAGTACTTGATCCCTTTTTGAGACTGTAGGCCATCAGCAATCTGCATAGTCATTTATCACCCTTTTTTCAGTCATTATCACTGTTAGTCAACCATGTGTTCTACACCTTAACATCACAAGAGAGTTCACTGGAATTAGTTAGGTGTTTTAAGATTCATTATCATCCCCACTATTGCTACAAATCATGCTATTTATTTAGCACCAACAATCTGCTGGAAGAAAGCAAGTTGGCTCAATCTAAAATGGATAAGTGAATAAAAAGAGAGTGGGACTGGAGCTCCAATCAAGGGTGGATGAGGGAAGATGACCGGTGGCACTTAGGAAAGGGGATGCAAGTTAAATATTTTCATGTATAGAATGCAGCCTCCTTGAAGGACGATTTTTTGCAAAAATCCTTTATTCCTCTCTTTGGCCTGATCAATAGAAAGGAAAGAGGGTTGACCACAAGGCATATTTATGAAATAAATAAAGAATTTGAACAAACTGCCTATGGTTTTGGCACCAATTTTTTTTTTTTTCCCCTGCAGAGCCATTGGTACTAGTTGGTTATTACGACTGTGTGATGTTTGTGATCAGCCTGAAAGCCGGTAACAGTTGGCAGTTCTGTGTAGGTTCGCGTACCACCTGCACGGGCTGCTTGCATAACATCCAGTTAGCTGAAGTAGGGTGATGAGAGGTTGGCAGTCTGAGTTTAGCTAACAGAATACTGTCTAATATAAAAAGATATATTTCCTTCTGATGTAATTAATAATATTGCAAGCAATTTAAGTACTATGCCTTATTTGAAGTATAAAGGATACCAATTATAATACTCTGTTTTTTCTTCCTATAAAATGTAAACATTAAAAGTACAGTGACTGTAAATGTGATTATAAAATTTGACTTGGAAACTAAGTTAAAAGAAAGAAGAGAGCACAATTTTTTTTGTTGTTATTGTCTTTCATAGTATTTGCCCAAGCTTTGAACAAAGCTTAAGAATGAGTCATTTGGAGAAAATGTGTATGTTCCTTCTTTATATTTTTATTTAATGATTTTGATAATTTGGAGTAGAGCAATAATTCATATCAATTAACATTTAATTTATTTTGTATTTATTGAGAAGCAATAAGTTCAAAGTCATATTCGATGATGAGTAAAATCTGAATTAATGAATTCTTAGTTTACATGAAAATCATTTTTCTATGAGATGTGATATACTTTTTGACACTTTAAAAGAGGTTTAGGATAAAGTATTATTATTGGGGTCCAATTTGCCCACAGGATAAATATTTGATCTTTTATATATCCTTAGGGCTTCTGGTTATAGTGATACTGAATTAAGGCTAAGACACTTCATATTTAATAAGTCCAAATTTTCTATAATGTCTGAAGGTCCATAGTTCCTTTATTCCACTCTGGCTAACATCTATGCACATAAATATAACTGAGGAAGAAAGAAAACCTTTTTCCACCTGTGTATTTCAGTTTGATGTTCTTGGTTTAACACAAGGACGTTTTATAGGAAATAGCTGCAGAAGAAAAGACTAATAATGCTTGAGAAGATATGGAGTCCAAGAATTCTTTAGTATCTGATAAGATTTTAAAAGTAAATATTAAAAAAAGTAATTTGATGGGATTTTTCAGAAAGCAAAGTGAGCCAATATATTTCTTTTCATTACTTACTTATGCTTTGGGGAAAAAAATTTTTTTTCTATAAACCTACACTAGCTAGAAAACCCTTCCCACAATGACTGGTGCCATTTGTGAGGTTGCTACAGGCAGGAAGAAGACTTTTTCAGAAGACTGAACAAAAACAGTACAAATATTGTGGTTTTTCATCGTCTTTATGAAAAACTAGTTTTTTCAGATCTTGGACCTGGGCGTTAATTTACATAGCCAATTATAAGAGCTCTCACGGAATGACTGTGCACCTGCATTTGGTGAAACAGAAAGAAAAACTCTCTTGTTGAGTTATGTACCATATGCAAATGGGGGTTCAAAGGAGTACAACAGCTGGCATGCAGAGAATACTTTACAGAGTCTTAGGGAGCACTGGTCTGCAGGCCTTCAGAACCTCCTCCACCAGGCTGGCAAAAGTGCACTGTGCAACTTGGGTAACCTTAACACCAGTCTGACTGAAAATGGCTTTTGGAGAAACAGATAAATGTTGTGACCAAAGTCCAAAACTGATTGGCACTGATAGCTAGGCATACAGCAAAGTGGGAAGGGCCATTAACAAATTCATTAATTTGGATCCTCTTTAACATTCCTACCATCAACTGAAAACATATGTTTAATCTGTACTCCTTCATTTATTTCAGTCCTTATTGCTAGGGGATAGTAGCTTACTTGAATTCCATAAAGACATGTCGGGGGCACACTTTTTATGTTTCCAGGGCAGGATGGGCACATCTTCAGTCAACATTTGTATTAAATGACAGTGGTGCTTAAAAGCTCAAGCCCTTACTGGAGCAGAGGTTCTTATTCATCACAAAGGGACTGCTAAAAGGACCTTAGAGGCAGTGTCGTCTGTGGAAAGAGCCCAGGACCTTTTGCAGCTTCAACTTGCTCGTCTGTTAAATGAGGATAATAACACTTGTCCTGCCCACATCAACATCAAAGTTATAATACATGAAAGAACTTAGTCACATGTAAGATGACATACAAAGTGCAAGGGATTTTTATTAATTAATTTGCTAATAACAATTCTTAATTTCTAGATACTAGACAGATCCCAAATACCCAGAGATTAATGCAGTTGTACTTGTTTGAGCCTTATATTTATTTTGATTAATAATTGCATGCATCTCTGATTTAGGCAGGAAAGCTAAATTTCCTTTCTGAGCCACCCTTCTGCCTATTCTCAAGTCTGTTTTCTGTGTTTGCAAAACTCACTGAATCAACCAACACATCAGTAGGGAAGTCCTATTGTTGATTAAAATGGGCTCTTTTGGCATTTATGTCCTAAACATAATCACCAAAGATAAGACAAAGTAAAACGAATGTGTTATTCCATGCAACCCCAGAACCGTGATCTGCCCTCATTCTTGTTCCTATGACCAAAAGACTCTGTAATTTAGGCAAAAATATAGAGGCCACTGCTCTTCTATGGGCTTTATAATAACATTTATAATATACTAGAAGCATCATAAAATAAATTTAATTGTGCTCACAGCACAATTTATTGTTGCAACTTTATTTTTCTCTTTTTAGAAAATTCAGAATTGGGCATCTGGTCACTAAATTTCTAGAAGCCCTTGTCCATGCAAGTAAGCTTGGAAATGCAGGGGTAGGTAAGTCCCAGAATGGAACTTTCTTGACTCAAATTTTAATGCTTTTTATATGGTGACTAATTTTTCTTGCTTTTTCCTTCTACATACTTTGTCATTTCCTTTGAAGAGGGAGAAAGTCTAGTAACTGAATGTATTTTTGCAAAGAATTGATAACATTTTTTTTTTTTTACAATAAACCCGAATTATAGTAATGACCACATGCAATGCTATCCTTTCCAGCTCTGTGGAAGTGACTTCTAGACTTGGTCCCTGTCCCCTTTTCCTTGTTGCCTTCAGGTAACTGGGATTTTTCACTTACTAAGATTAAGGGAGAAGGTGTGGTTGGGCCACTCTGGGGCCAGTTTTTCTATTTGTAAAATAAGTGCCCTTGAGTTGAGGATCTCAAAGCCCCTACCAGCTCTGAAGCACTCATAGCTTGTCAGGAAACACCTTCCAAGATGATCCAGTTTATTCAATGCATGAGCCTGATAAACACACAAATCTTGAGACCTACTCCCTACATCTATTATGAAACAGCTTCCTACCTCCTTTATTAACTGGAGTTTTCATTTTATCTCTACAACTGATAACCGTCAAACAACAAAAAGCCACAACTAAAACGTTTTGCAAAAGACCATTCAATTCCATCTTATCAGAACCATCTGTCTACTCCATGGGAGAAAAAAATATGGAGTATATCACAGTGAACAATTACATTTTAAATGACAAACATTTACTGTGAGGATCACTGGAAAGGAGTGGTAATCATTAGCCAACCACTTTAGCTGGCTAATATCTAATCTAAGCTCTGTCATTAACTGGCCAAGTGGCCTAGAATAAACTTCAGTTTCTCTAGCTGTAAAGTGGGAACTGCGCCACTGACCCAGCCCTTGAAAAACACTTGTAATCACTTTGGGTCTCAGAGGGTGAATGACCTTCTGGATCATCCAAGACTTTGGGGGATGCATTTACTCTTTGGGGCCATTAGGAGAACCATTTAGTACCTTAGCATGATTTACTAATGTCGCCCCAAGTAGCCCCAAAGATTTAATGCACATTCCATATACCTCCTTCTTTCTCTGTGTAAATCAACTAATTTACCATATGATGCCTCTGACAAATCAATTTCCTTGACATAGGTGGGCATTTTACTCCTAAACAGTACTTGCCTCTTCTTGGCTCAGAAAGAAACCAGAGCCAAACCTCAGTAGGCATCTACACAGCACTACACATCACAGAGTACATAGGGATTAGGTATGAACCAGAGTTGTTAACTGCTGTAACCTCCCTGGGCCACTCTTGTTATTTTCTGATTTTCAGAAGAACAATGCTGAATAGTGATATTAGAGTTACTTGATAGGTTTGATTTTAACATTTTATTATTACTAATAGCTATAGAGTGTGAATATCTATCTACCCACTTCTTCTTTCCTTCCATCTGGACTCAGGGAAGTGGGACTTTCAAGAAGGTGGATCCTACTTATGTCCTGGATCCCTTCCTACCTGCTGTTTCCTCCAGTAGCATTTTGATCAAGTGTTCCAAGTCTCTCCTGCACCATTAACCTCTACTTTTTCCCCCAAACTGTGTGAAGAGCTCTAATCTTTAAAACAAACAAACAAACAAACAAACAAAAAACCATACCCTCCCTAGACTTTATGCCCTTCTTCGCTTCTCCTTCCTTCTTTCCTTTCTTTCCTACTAGTTATGTGTGTCAAAGAGACATCCATACTTATTCACTATTCACTCTGTATAACCCTCCATAGCCTTTTCTGAATGTGGTCATTGTTGATTAGGCCCTAGGTCCTCTGGGTTTTCAAGAACATATAAAATGTTTGAGCTCTACAGAAAACTCAATTGGTTTAAATATAAAAAGAAAACTGGAAATTTTTAATTATTACTAATTTCAAAGGGAAAAACTTTTAATTCCTTAAGTTTTTATGAGATAAATTTAAAGTAGAATTTGGTATATTTTAACGTTTGTTATAATATGTGGTGGGATCTCCAAAGATCAGTGTGTTTGGGGTCTACGGGAGTTTTAGGCGACCCTGTTTAGAGATATCTTAATTGTCAAATCCAGTGGACCATTGTTAGTTCTTATTAAAAATGAGACAGTATTTGTTGACCATATCCTGTGTTTTCCTCCTTTCTCCTCCCTTGGTCTCTGTGATATCAACATTATCTAGTTTTTAACTGATTTCTTTGATCACTTCTGTTCGGTTTCCTCTGGATTCTTCTTCCAGAGTTTCATCTTGGTTGTCTTCTCATTTACGTATTTGGCAATCACATCCATGCCCAGGTTCCTATGCTCACTTATATTCTGAACTCCATCACCATCCATGCTGGCACCTCAATTTCTACTGCTGTCATCTTTTGACTTTGAAAGTCTGCTCTTCCTCTCACATTTCTGAGTAAATAGTACACTATCCATTCAAAAGTTCAATCCAGAAATCTGGAAGACATCTTACACTCCTTACGCTCACATCTTCTATCCAGTCAATCACCAATTAATTCAATTCCTATTTTCTTTTGTTGACATCCCTCCATCTTTTAAAAACATAATTCTGGTTTTGTGACCCCCATGCTTAATCCCTTAAGTGCTTCCCACTAACTTGAGACAAAGACAAAAGTCTTACCAGGGCTTCGAAGACCCTCCAGGAGCTGGCCTCTGCCTGCCTCTCCAGCCTCAATTCCAGCCACTCTTCTCTCCTCCCCGCCCCCCCCCGCCCCCTCCCCTCATACGTAAGCTGTAGCTAGACAGGTCTTCTTCTTACTTCACTCTCAGAACGGGCTCTGCCATTTTCACCAGGTTTTCCTCATCCTGAAATATCTTTCCATCCGCTCTTCCCTCAGGCCTCCCTCGAATCGCCACTTCATGTCAGCAGCCCCCATGCCCGCCACCCTCCACCACCATTACATTCCCACTGCACTCTGGGCCTCACTTTCTGCAGTTCTCCAACGTACTTCACGTACTTTGTTCAGTATCTCTGTTCCCCGACAGGAGTGCCTAATATTATATTGAGTACTTCCCATGTGCAAGGCAGGTTTATATACATTGTTGGGGTAGGTTCTATTTTTACTATGAGGTAGGTTCTAGTTTTACTCTAATTTTACACATATAAGGAAACTGAAGCACTGAGATATTAAAGTCCACATAGCTGGTGAAGGGTAGTTTAAACTGGAACCCAGGCAGGCTGCATCCAAAGCCCATGCATTTCCAGAATTAATATTGCTTCAGTGAAGCAGGAAGCTCCTCATGGGCAGGGGACATGTCTTGTACCTCCAAAGTCACAGGACTGGCACATAATAAGGGCCAACGAAAAGTTGCTGAAATAATTAATACCATCCAAATTCCTGGGGTGGTATACAGAGTCCTCCCTAATCTTACCTTGACCTACCTACATCTCCAGCCTTTGCTTCTTGCACCCTCGTCCCCATGCCCTGTCTTCTAGCCATGTAAACAGTTTCCTGAACAGGTTATAGTGGCTCACACCTGTGCCTCTGGTATGTTTATTAACTCACTCATCCATTCGTTCACTCTCTCATCATTCATTCAACTACTGAATACCTAGCGAAGGCCAGAGAGAAAAGTCCTATAATAGATATAGGCTATAAGAACACAAAAGAGGGATATCTAAATAAGACTGATGAGTCAAGAAAGCCTCCTAAGAGAGGTAACCCTGAAGCCAAGTTTTCCTTTCCCTGGAATGTGCATGTCTTTGTGGCAAGCCCCCCAGTGATCTTTCGGGGCTCTGCTCAGATGCTCTTCCAGTGCCTTCTCCATGGGAGAACTGAAGGACAAGATGATCCTTGTGACTCTTTCATCAATGCAAAAGGACTTTTTCATTATTAGAAACAGGCTCTAAAAGTTAGGCTGCTCACGTGTTTTGTACACGTGTGAAAAAAATGATGCCATTTATTCATGTTGGACTAACATCAAAGCACACTTCTGTCACACTGTTCTTTTTGGGTTTGTCATATGGAAGGCTCTTTGAAAATTGTAATGAGATGCAAACTTAATGCAGAGTTCCCTTCTCTACTAATACATGAAGGACGGCTTTGGCTCTCAGGGGACCAAAGTTCTTATGGGAGCTGCTGAGGACAATGCCTGGCATTCTGCAATCCTGTGTCTGTCTGAGTGTATAACCCTGAGCTACCTCTTCTCATGAGGTAGGTTTTCTCACCTGTCAATGAGCATTTTGGACTAGAAGAGAGGTCAGCACATTTTTTGGTAAAGGATGAGATGGTTAGTATTTTCAGCTTTGGTAAAGGATGAGATGGTTAGTATTTTCAGTATTTTCATGGTCTGTATTGCAACTACTTAACTCTGTCATTGCAGTGTGAAAGCAGCCATACAGGTATCAGTTAGCAAAGTCATGCCTGTTTTCCAATAAAATTTTATTTTCAAAAATAGGCAGGGGCCCAGGTTTGGCCAGTAGGTCATCGTTGCAGACACCTGGACTAGATGAATTCTAGGATCTCTTTTAACTTTTTTCTGCCATCTTATTCAGTTTTAATCACTCTGTGAGAGTTCAGAGTTAGGAGACAGCTGGAAAAGAAAGAGGAGCACACTTTATAAAGAATCATTGGCTAGATGAGATTACTATATTCGATTTATCTTTTCACTTGGAATCTTTTAACTTTGTAGCATAATGCCCCTATTATATTTAGCAATTAGAGTGCCATCACAAAGTAAAATGTAAAACCATTATTCCTTGAAAAGAGAAAAGGCTTGTGGTATGAAATGATGCATGCAAGGAGTGTGGGTGATAATTTACTCATATAATCATTTCTATTTCAGTTCTATGGCAAGTATTTCTGGAGATGGCTCACATGGCAAGGAGATCTTTCAGATGTGCACACCATAATTAACCTTTTTATCTGCTCTGATAGAAATATCAATAGTCTTTTCTCCACTAGTTTTAACTTCACTTATGGTCTATGGAATGATTTGAATTAAAGAATGATGATTATAACGGAAAAAAAACCTTTATATTTTGGGTTTAAAACAAAACATGCATATTCTTCCCATTACTTTTATTTCATGGTTAAGTTCTAGACAATGTACACTTCTCTTTTTTCTCCCTGGCAGAAGGGATTAGACAACTAACTAGCTAGTACTTCTTGGTATGCAGATTTGCAATTCTCTGGACCAGTGTGGTCTGTGGACCAGGAGCATCAGTGTAATGTCAGTGTCGTTTGAGAATGTGTTAGAAAGGCCCTACCCCAGAGAGTAGGGGTCCAGCAGTCTGTGTTTTAACAATCCCTTCAGGCGATTCTGATGCCCGATAAAGTTTGAGAACCACTGGTATACATGACATTATAGAATAGTGTCATGTCGTTCAATGTCATTTCATTATGACATTGATGAGATACCACAGGAACTTAACTCTTGCTTACATCAGTTTATGGTAAAATTGGTTTCATTATAAGTCACAGGACCTATTGGTGATGTTAAGTGTGGACTTAACTGTAGATTATTTCTTCCTCGAAACACAGGTAAAGGGAAGAGCTGACCTCACTCAAAGAGCAAAATGACTCTAGATTTCACATATTCATAAGGTGCAGAATAAAGGCAATAAGCTTCTAATTTCATGTTACAAGGAAAAACAGGGCTGTGAAAGAAAAACAGTAGGGAAGGAGAGATACATAGAACTTCGTTGAGTGGGAGGGACTAGAAGAGTATAGAGTTTCCATTTACAGCTGTGGCTAAGCTCACAGACATCACTGCCACCTCCAGTCTCGAAGTCATTCATTCAACAGCCCTCACTGTGATTGATGCGTGGGCTGTGCTGGATGATGGGGACATAGAAAAACAAGATCCTCTCCCTGTTTGTGAAGAGTTGACCGTCTTGAAATAAGAAAATAAATGGCTCCCCTAAGACTTTATAAATGCCTAATAGTCAAAGTGGATGAAGAAAACTGGGCAGCAGGAGAGATAGTAGCGCAGGATGAAGAGAACAAAGATAAAAGAGGAAAAATAAGAGGATAGAGTGAGTATTAAACAATTTTATTTGTAGTAGTAGGACATTTAGGATTCTGTCTGTTTAATCCTTCCAGTTTCTCAGTGGTGAGCTCTTCTTTGATTTGGAGATTTAGATCCCTGACAGGTCTTTATTCCCTCACTGCTCCGCTGAACAGAATCACAGAACTGCAGCCAAGAGCCTTTCCGTCCCTTGTGATTCTCATAGTTGGCAAAAAGCAAAAGTAACACAGAGACATAAACCATTAAGCAAGCTATGTATGGGTCAGAAGCAGCATGTTCTTATACTCACGTGACCTGGTCATTTTTCTAGTTCTGCGGCATAGTATTAATCTTACGGCCTCATCTTAAAATCATCTTTGGGTCCACAGGGAGAGTGCAACAGATGAAACCATGTTATTAAAAACTAACATCAAATCAAACATTGTAATGTTTTTAGAGTTTAGATAATTTCTAGAAGTCACTTGTCAAACAGACTCAAGTGTTTTAAAGAATGACTTTACAGTTTTAGTGAAATAATATGAATGTCTATTGCTTTAAAAAATTCAAGCAATATGGAAAATCAAAAAAGAAGTAATTTCCCAAAGTATTGGTTACTAACATTTGGTCAACAAAATGCATAAATACAAATAGGATAGATGATTAGAAATGGTTTTAGGAAAGCAGATATATGGTACATGCTATTTTTTTAAAACAAAGTCTTTGTTTTTGAATAATTTTAGATTTATGAAAACATTGCAAAGAGTACAGAGTATTCCTACCTATCACCTATTTCCCCTACTGCTGACATCTTATTACCATGGCACATTTAGCACAACTAAGAAACCAACATTGGTACATGACTAGTAACTAAATTCAAGACTTTATTTGAATTTCACCAATTTTTTCACTAATGTCTTCTTTCTGTTCCAAGATTCACTTTGCATTAAGTTGTCAAGTATTGTATTAGTAAGGATTCTCCAGAGAAGCAGAACCAATAGGATGCATGTGTGTATAGAGAGAAAGAGTTTTATTATAGAATTGGTTCACATGATTCGGGAGACTAAGAAGTCCCAAGATCTGCTGCAGTCAGCAAGCTAGAGACCTAGGGGAGCCAATATGTAGTTTCACTCTGAAAGCCAGCAGGCTGGAGACCCAAGACGAATTGATGTTTCAGTTCAAGTCCAAAAACTGGGGGGAAAAAAACAATGTCTAATTTAAGGCAGTCAGGTGAGAGGAATTCCTCCTTACTTAGCCTTTTTGTTCTATTCACGTCTTCAACTGATTGGGTGAGGCCCACCCACCATAGGGAGGACAATCTGCTTTACTCAGTCTACCCATTCAAATGCTAAATTTCATCCAGACACACACTCTCACACATGTCGAATCATGTTTGACCAAAAGTCTGGGTACCCACAGCCCATTCAATTGATACACAAAATTAATCATCACAGATGTATGTCCTGCTTTAAATTTGATATAATATCCGACTTGCCAGACCACGTCATAAGTATACCTTTCACTTAAAATGTTTACAGTAAGCTGACAGCTCTCTAGATGTACCTACATCTCTGTCCCCATCAGTTCAACTGAATATTTTTCCCATGAGTCTACTGTGTTTGACCTGAAACCTTTAAAATTATATAACTTAATTAAATTTTATGAAAACTAATAAAATACCAATGCAAAATGAATGACTTGTTGTTTCCACAAGCACAACATTGGATGTGTTAGGAAGGCTGGGCGGATGTAAAGTAATTCAAATTTTGCTTTGAAATTACATGAGAGCAAGACAGCAGTGAAATATTAGGGGGTGGTGGGAGACCTAGGATTCTGCCCTCAGATTCTTTCCCAAATGTCTTTCAGTTCTTGTTTCATTTTAAAGAAATTGAAACCGGAAATCCTAGAGAGCTCATTATTAGTGTGATTCATGCAAAAATGACGGCCAGGGGGAATTCCAATCAGGGGACCACTCTCAAAAGAGAAGATCTTGGCCCCAAATCAAAAGATTGGCAAATGGCTCTTTATACGGTTTATGTTAAAATATGCAGCTGAGGAAGATGAAAAAGTTTTCGAGATGGAAACTGGTGACAGTTACACAACAATGTGCATATATTAATGTCACAGAGCTGTGTACTTAAAAATGGTTCAAATGTTAAAATTTTATGTTATCTATATTATATCACAAAAATACAGTTAAGTGTGTGTACATTTTCAGACTCCTTGTTTGAACAAATACTTTTTGTTAACTTATAAATGGTGACCTTCGATAAACAGCCCTTTTCTGTATTAAATTTATTTTTAATTAAATAGAAGAAAGGGACACCAACACGAAATTGAATGAACTTCAGATAAAACCATCCCTTTTGTAATTTAAATCAAGAGATGTAATTCTTAGCATTGCGCTAAGTCTAAGAGAAAAACTACTCTAAAAAGCTGGAGAGGTTAAAGCATTGTTTCTCAATCCCAGTCAGTGCCGTGTCTTTAGGAACGCGTGGACATGATTTTGGTGGTCACAGTAACTGAGGTGACCCTGGCATTTGGTGCCTGGGCTCCAGAGATGCCAAACATCTTATAATGCACAGGACAGTACAAATATCACTAGGAGACATGCCCTCCCCAATGTCAGTAGTTCCCCAGTGACAAACACTGAGGTAGAGTCAATATATTTTTAAAATTATGTTTCAATTTTGCATAGTATCTATTGACGTCTTCATGTAATTAGAGAGAGCAGACACCCTTTCACTTTCTTCCGCCTTTCCTTCTAGCCTTATGTTTTGTTAGTTACATTACTCTTTACAGTGCTTGGGTTTACAACATACTATGTTCTGAAACCATAATTCAAGCAGTTAATAACTCTTGATTCTGTTTTCAGTGATTTGGTGCTCACCACCAGAGCTTTTCATGCTGTGGCCTCTCCATTTCTGCACTCTTTGCCTGGATTCATCTATTTGGTTGCCTGGATTTTGTTATACAGTAGTTTTTAATCAATTTATTTTTCATTCCAAGAAAGTTTGTGGATTTTTATTTCTTTAAGTTCTTTCATGTTTACTATACATCTGTCGTACTTATCCTAGGAGATCATTTGATTTGATCATTTTTAAGTCATGTATTCTTTTCCTCAGAATTTCGTAGGTAATGCTGCACTGTCTGTGGCTTTGAGGTTGATGTGGGCAAGTCAGGTCAATCTGATTTCCTTCTTTATAAGTGTCTTACTTTTTGCTGGTATACCTATATTATTATAGTTTTAAAGGCATTTTTCTTTTATTATATTTTAATATAATACTTGATAATTCAAAAGATTAAATGTAAAATACATAAACTATAAATAATCAAAATGAAAACTTTTAAGTAATCACTTAACTGAAGAACTAAAGGACTGACCAATCCCATTGCGTCTACTTATGTGTTCTCTTCCTCTGTTATTTCCCTCTTTCTTTCCAAGGGAGCAACCGTCCTGTATGCTAATCTTTCCTTTGCAATATTCCAAATAGTTTTATCATGTGTGTATATATCCATAAGTAATATTTCTTTTTGCTTGGTTTTAGGTAAAAATCACATCATACTATCTACAGTAGTGCGCCCTTATCCATGGTTACTTTTTCCAAGGTTTCAATTATCCACAGTCAACCTCAGTCTGGAAAAGTTAAATGAAAAATTCTAGAATTCAACAATTCATAAGATTTAAAATGCGTGCCATTCTGAATAGAGTGAGGAACTCTGCTCCATCCAGTCAGGATGTGAATCATCCCTTTGTCCAGCATATCTGTGCTGTCTACCATTAGTCACTTAGTAGTCATTAAGGTTACTAGATCAGTGGTCAGATACATAGGGGTTCATTTTCAGACTTCCTTTTCTGTTTGCTCATGCGTGTATACACTCCATCCCTCTCTCTCTCTCTCTCTCTCTCTCTCTCTCTCTCTCTCTCTCTCTCTCTCTCTCTCATAGAGCTATAGATATATAAATAACTTTTATTACATTCATATAATTTTTGTCACAGTATTTTGTTATAATGATTCTATTTTACTATTATTGTTGTTGATCTCTTACTATGCCTACTCTATAAATAAACTTTATCATATGTATGTATAGTAAAAAGCATAGTTTATATAGAGTTCAGTATTATTCATGATTTCAGGCATCCAGTGGGTGCCTTGGAATGTATCCCCTGCAGATAAGAGGGGACTCTGTTTTTTTTCATTCAACTTAAAACTTTAAAGATTCATCCCTGTTGTTTTGTATAGAGCAGTTATTTTTAGATGGCATTATTGATATATAATTTATATCATAAAGTTTACCCACTTAAAGTGCATACGTAGTTCAATAGCTTTCAGTATATTTAGAGTTGTACTAGCATCACCATCTTCTAATTTTAGAGTAGTCTCATCACCTCCATTTAAAAAATGTTCATGACCACTGTTTAGAAAGGCAATTGATTTTTGTAGATTAGTCTTTGCTGAACTCTCTTAGTACTAGTAAGTTATTTTTAGATTGTAGTTTTCTATGTATTTAATCATACTGTCTGCAACTAATGAGGTGTTTGCTCCATTTTAATCTTTATACCTTTATTTGCTTTTCTTAACTTATTGTCTAGCTAGAGCCTCTGGTGATCGAAACATGAGAGTGGGCAAACTTGTCCTGTTTCTGATTTTAAATCGGATGCTTCTAACTTTTCATCATTAAGAGTGATGTTTATGGAGGCTTTGGTAGATACCTTCGTTCATATAAAGAAACTTCTGTTCTACTCAAAGTTGAATGGGTGGTTAATTTATCCAATGCTTTTCCTGCTTTTATTGAGATTATATAAGTTTCCCATTTTATTCTATTATGGTGGATCACAATTCTAGATTTTCTAATGTTAGACTACTCTGCATTCCTGGGATAAATCCCACTAGGTCATGATAAATAAAACTTTTTTGTTTAACCTCACTGGATTTTGGTAATTTGTAATATTTTGTTTAGGTTTTCGAGTAATTTTTGGTAATGTTTTGTTGAGGTTCTTGAGAGAGATTGACCTATAATGTCTATTCTCAAATTGTACTTGTCTATTTTTGGTGCCCAGGTTATGCAGAATGATTTAGGGAGTGTTTATTATTTTTCTATTTGCTGCATAAATCTATAAAAGAAAGAAATTAACTGTTGAGTGTTTAGTAATTTCACCTATAAAATTACATGGGCCTGGTCTTTCCTCATAGGAAGATTTTAAGCTATAATTGCTTTATTAGTTTCAGGACTATTCAAGTTTCATAATTCTTAAGTCAGTCTTGGTAAGTTATACTTTTCTAAGAATTATTTCATTTTATCTAGGTTTATAAATTTATTGGCATAACATTGCTCATTGTATTTCCTTTCAATTTGTGCTGTATCTGTATTTACGTCCTCTTTTTAGCCCTTATATTATTTGTACTTTTTTTGAATCGGTCTTACCAAAGGATTGTCTATTTTATTAGTCTTTTCAAAAAGCTTTGATCATTATTGCTATTTCTGTTATGCTTTTGTTTTTGATTTCATGGAATTCTGCTTTTATTTTCATTGTTTGTTCCCATTTACTCTCTTGTTCTTTTCTAAATACTTAAGATTGTTGCTTAGTTCATTTTCAGAATTCTTTCTTTTCCAATGTAAACATTATGGCTGATAGATTTCCCATAAAATATCAGTTTTTCATGTTATATTTTTATTATAATTAAGGTGTAAGTATTCAAAAACTTTATTATGATTTCTTAATAAGTAAATGAATTATTTCTAGTTTCAAGATGTGAGAACTTTAAAAATACATTTTTTGCTATTGACTTATTAATTGAATTGTCATCATAGAATACTACTTTCTAAGGAGTAAACTTTAGATTCAAAATTCCTTTAGTGGGTGTCTATTGATAAACTTTCAGTTTTTGTTTAATTATAAACGTCTCTATTTCACTCTAAGGTTTGGTCGTTAATAGTTTTTTTTCTCAACACTGAATGTATTATTCCATTGCCATCTGTTTTCTGTTATTACTTTTGAGCAGTCTGCTGTCTGTAAAATGATCATCACTTTGTGATGTCTTTCCACTGGCTGCCTTAAAAACTTTCATCTTTGTTGCTTTATAAACTCACTACAATGTGATACTAGGCATTGATTTTCTTTTTATTATGCTTAGGATATTGTGCTTTCTGAAATTGTGGCTTAATAGCTTTCAGCATTTCTGGAAATTTCTGTTATTATCACTCCTTGATTAGCTTTATTCTCTCCTCCTGTGGCTCTGATTTGACATTATTAGACCCTCTCATTTTATCCTCAATATTTTAAATTATCCTCATATTTTCCAGGCATTTTTCTTTCTGGATTGCATTTAGGTTAATTTATTCATTTCTATCTTCAAGTTCATTAATTCTCTTTCAGATGTGGCTAATGTGCTTTTTAACATGTTTTTTTTTTTCTTTCAACATTTGCAGATTTTATATTTAGATATTCCATTTAGTTATTTTTCAGAACTGCCTAATCATTCCCAATAGTTTTCTGTTGCTTGCTATTCTCTTTATTCTATATTTTACTTCTTTAAGTACTTCATAAGCAGCTATTCTGTTATCTGACAGTTCTAACATAGATATTTTAACCCTTCATGTACTTGATGGTCTTTGATTGTGAACTAATATTTGCCTGATGATAAATTTTGGGAATCTGGTGGAATATACAGCATGATGCTTTCTTACGAAGATCTGGGTTATTTCTGTGAGGAACTGTGGAGACTAGTAACCTGGGGCCACATTAGCTGTCTTTGAGAGTCCTGGCTTAATGCAGAATCTGACTCAGTTCCACTTCCTTGCTCTTGACTCTAGGATCAGTATCCAGATCGAGTTTACAGTATCCTACTGGTGTCCTATTATGGTTTAAAGAGTCGAGTATCTATAATTATTTTTCCCTTAGTATAATACAGTTTCTCTCCTTCACTTCTTGCTGAGCACATTTATCTGCTCACTGCTCCAAGCTCCAGTGTTGATTCAGTTTGTTCCTTTTTATTTGGGGAGTGGGAAAGAGGACAGGACTTGGAGATTAACTTTGCCCACTTCCAGGGAGTCCAGCAACAAACCAAAATATTTTATATGGGATCTAACTGGTTTCCAACAGAGTGCCTGGTATTGCTACTGGAAGTAGAAGTCCGAGTCTTTTTTAAATTAAATTTATTTTGGGATGTCATCTATATAATCTATAAAATTATATAGATTTCAAGCATACAATTCAATATGTCATATATATATATTGCATTGTGTTCACCATCCAAACTTAAATTTCTTTCCATCACTATGTATTTGATCCCCTTTACCCTTATCTACCTATTCTTAATCTGTGAAGTTCAATAAATAAAATATATGCTGAAATTTCTCTCAATTTTCCCAGCACATGGTGCCTTATTATGATTTAAAGAGTCAATTATCTATAATTATTTTTGTTTTCGATTTCCAAATAAAGGAATTATTCTGAGGCCCCAAAAGACTAAGTGACTTACCTAATTCATGATAAGGCGGGGGACTAGAAACCATATTTTATGATTAATTCAGTAGTCTTTTCGTTAAATCCTACTACTCTTTAGGCCTGATTTTAAAGGACATGTTATATTCAGCTCTACCTATAACTGTTTTTATTATAACAAAGTCTATAATTTTACTTTTATGTCTGTGCATACCCAAGTCTAGATACATATATCCATGTATAAACACATATATACATAATTAAGTCCAACCCTATATAGACAGGCATGACTATAAAGAAGATACCTTGGGAGTACTAAAGGGAACTACAGAATCCTAATCTCTTTCTCTAATAAGCATGGCCTTTAAAATCAAAGTAATTGTACACATAGGACATTTGTTTTTATGTATGCACAAAAGCAAATAATTTCTGGTATAATCACTTAGATTAGCTACGTTAATCCATATTATACTGTGTCTCAAGTAGTCTTTTAAATAACCTCTTCACTGAGTTAACTCAGAGGTTAAAATTATAAATTGCACGACTATACCAACAAAGGGAGATAGTGGGATTCATTGTGGGCAGTGCTCTTCAATAGTCCTCAGGAAATCTGTCAATATAAACAGTCACTAGCAGAGCACAAAATTAATAACACGCTCAGGGGGAGCAAGAGGGGAAACTAGACACAATCAGTAAAGGAGTCATTTCAATTTAGGGAAACCTGCTATCAGAGAACCCGAGAGGAAAGGATTAGAAACACACCCTCTGATACCCCAGCATTCCAGCAGTTATGAATAGCTGCTGGAAGCGACCTTGGGATTTCTTAAATCCTGTCTGATAATTTCTGTTTTATTAGTTTAAGAGAAGTATTTTTAAGTTAAACTATTGGGTTAATGTCCTAAACTTCATTTTCGATATTTTGAAGGTCAGGGTGAAGAGAGATTTCTTGAAGTTCTTTTTAGATGCCTTGACCATGTAAATCATGATGTCCCTCTATTTAAAAGTTTTCATATATTTTTCCCCAGGGGCATTTTAGTGTCTTTAATTCTTTTTTTATGTTACCACTGCGTGGGAAGATAATGTACTTACAAGTTTGTTTATTTTTTCTCCTTTGACTTTCCCATTTAGGTTTTGGTTCTCTATCCCCTCCCCCAACCTGTATTCCGCCAAACCTCTGGCATATAGCTCCACTTATCAAAAGCAGGTATTGTTTTAGTCAAATATGACACTAGTTTGAATATCGTTCTGCTGAGATATTTTCTTTTGGAGGGACTGCGAATCTTTAAAAAACCTGTATTGCTGAGACTGTCACAACATGGTTTACATCTGCTATTACTCTTGAAAAACACTAACAGATGAAGATATTTATGAATTTTATGGGTGAGAGTTGAGGTGTGGAGCTTAGAGAGTGGCAGAACCTGTATCACCCCGAAAAACAGTAGGAGACAGTAAGATAAGTCAATGTGGAGGGAAGGGGATGCAGAAGAAGGTGGTTTCAACAAGCCCAGTCTGTAACTGGTACTCCTGGGGTCAACTAACTTTTCAGTAAATGATTATTCATTCATTGAATTGCTCAGGACCTTTGTTTCTTCTTTCGACTTCTACCTTTTATATAAAACATGAGCATTATAGAAGATGGATTTAAATTATTTATATTACATATACTTTCAAAAATGCTGTAAAGTTTAAGAGTGAAATTACTGATATACTTCATTGCCCTGAAATTTCCCACAAAGCCATCCCCAAGGGGGCTGGTCTCTGTATCTGGGCGTGAATGGGTACTTGTCATATCAGATGCCCCTAGAGGGGCTGGAAGACAAGCTACATCAACTTAAAACATCCGTTGCCTCTAAGTTGCCTTATATTACCATTTTTATTTTTCAATAACAGTAACAGTTTCACTTGTTAAGGAAATAAGCCAATTCTGAATGACTTAACAATAGGAGAAGTTGGTGTCTCATAACGCAATAGGTCGTTTCTCACTGCTTGAAGAGATGTCCTTCCTGAGTCTCCTGACACAGAGTCAGAAGCTAGGGCACCGAGAGAGGCTTGTTACGCTGGGAGCCCTGTGGGAAGCAGCAGGTGACAGTTGGCACTGTCTCAGGAGAGCCAGTGTACTCATTATTTTAGTGTTTGTGATGGTGAACACCTTCAAAGTGAAAATTAATTTCCCTTTTGGATTACTTATGATATTATTTTTAATGCTGTAGTTTTCCACATCATCCTTGGCACAATTTTTTTCCAGAATGACTGAGAAAGAAAAAAATTACGTGGTTGTTTCTAACAGCACATAAAAATAAATTTTGGGAGTTTATTTCCCATGACTTCCTTGTAGACATTCTTAATATCTTTCTTTAAAAGAAAAAAATGTAAATGTGTTTAGTGTTATACAGCAAAATGAAAGTTAAGTATTATAATGGGAGGAGAGAGTGACGCTCTCCTCAAAACATCCATAAGTTGAAAAATTCTGTCTAAAAAATTCTGTCTACTTCTGTCTAAACAATTCCAAACAAAACCTAAAGCTTGCTAATCAAGAATAAGCTTCAGAATGTTAAGATCATTCCGGACCTGCCCAAAGTCCTGCCTGTCTATTTTACATCTGTCACCCCAAATCTGGTCTGTTAGTGAATGGCAGGGACAAAAGGCCTTTCTTAATCTATCCAGCTGCTCCCACTCCTGCCAGAGCATCTCCGAGCTATGCCTCGAGTACAAGAGGCAAGCCAGAGCAGCATGAAATCACAGTGTATGCGTCCTCTTCTTCCCTCTCTCCCATCCCATCAAAACCTCCAATTCTGAGTGGCTGCGGGAGCTTCTGATGCCTGTCCAGGTCCCCTCTGCCAACCCTGCACATGGCAACCTCTCGAGAGGAGCACATTCCAAGCTGCCAAACATTCACTGTCACTTCCTCGGCACTAAACTTTTAGATGACTTTCCAAGCAGACAACATTTGGGAGAATTTTTCTGTCACATCCTTAGGGTGGACTTACGAGGTAGGTTTTTCTTGTCCTTATAAGGAGCTGTGTTTAAAATAAATTTAATAAATTATTAAGTAACTTTGGGAGATAAAATGTACTATAAGCAGGACAATAAAGGGTGGGGAAAATCTCATATTTCGACTTCAATACTATAAATGTTGTTGTATATAAGTTTTTTAAAAATGGTTCTGAGGAGATTCATCTTAAAAATAAGGCAGACTGAAGCTAGAGTAGATACAGGGAAGTTGTGGATGTTTGAGAAATGACACTGAAATTTCTCTGATTATGTTTAGGTATCACTTCTTTTTAGATTTCTGTATGTTTTAGATTAGATGAGACAGTAGCAACCTAGGAAAGCAAATGATCTTTATTCTTGGCAAATAAGTTTCCTCCCCCTTTTAAATTGAGAACCAGCAGGCAAAGCTTTGTTAAGAGAGAGAAATTTACAGCTTTCTAGAAATATCCTTCAGAGCTTCAGATGGACAAGCCCGGAAGGCTCTGTATTTAAGTTGGGATTGACTTAAGCCCAGGGAAATACTGAGTTTGGATTACAGTGACTGAGGATTGCTAAATGTTAGTGAGGTATTTAACTACACCTAGATTATTCTTTACTATTTTAGTGTATTTCTTTAGACCTAGCTCTATCTGTGACTTTTCAAAATGTGAAGTGCACTTTTATTTTATTATGTGATATTTAACTAAACAGAATGTCCCTTTATATTTGTACTTACAGGCTACAGTAAAGTTCTGTTTCATAGGAGAAAATATAATTGCTCTTTGGTTCAATTAACACCATACCTATAGGAAGTCCTAAGCAGAATGCAGTGGCGTCCACCAGGCAGAATGCACATTGCATGGTGTGTTAAATGATATAAGATGTGGGACTAAAATAAACACTTTAAGGAGCATTTACTATTACATTAACTTAAGAGACATTTCATGAGCATCTCTATTCATTCTACTGAATCTCAAAGGACAGAAGCAGACATGTGAGAATTCCTTACCATATCCAAGAAACCAAAAGGGATGGATAAATCTAGACAGAGTGTCATCCCAAGGTCTAAAGAAACCTAGTTCAGATCCCATGGAATTTCACTTTGGGGCTGTATATTTTTCTTCTTCAGTGTAAATCATCTCTAACCCTACTCTGCCTTAGAATAAAGGAAATAAGGTAGAGAGAGAGAAAAAAAAATGAACCAGAAATTCCAAAATAAAAGAAACACTTGAACACAATCATGTGAAAGCCAAGAAACCAAAAACGAATGTTTTCTTGTAAAGATAGAGGATAACTAGTTAGGCTTTTAAAGAGTGCTGAAGTATGCAAAAGGCCATGAGGAAGATAAATCGTCATTGGGAGAGCATGAACCTAGCATTTCATGACTGTTGTGCCTTCAACTTAGTAGTCAGACAATTCCATTCTTGCAGTTAAAAAAAGTTGAAGTATAATAAAATTAATTCTATAGGGGATATGAGAAGAGGTCAATTAAGTTGATTTGAAGGAAAATGTTTCAGGAGAGGTAAATATGCATATTTGGTTACATTTTTGAGATGGTGACTAAAAGCGGTAAGAGTTTAAAGTCAAATAGTTGGGACCAACAACAATTTCAAGCCAAATGCTGGGAGGATTTGTACCAGCCACATCTAAGCAAGAAAAAATTCTTTAAGGAATCTGTTACAGTGTCAGAGAAGACAAAATGTAATGCCTAGCTATGAACATTTTGTAAGATTATCCTGTGACGTATTGGAATTAATAGCAATTCTCTAGGCCAAAATTTAGTCTAGAATATGTGCCTTCCTAGCAAATAAAGTCATTGTTAGTGGTGCTTGTAGAGATTTTTAAACTAGTATGGTCAATATAAAAGTGACTGCTTTATTCCACGGCCATTTGCTTTACGGACAGATGAATTCATAAATGTATAATACAGTGATGGATTATTTCTCATACCTCCTTAATGATACTATCTCACATGTATTTTAATAACTTGGGAAAGTGTCAAAAACGTAGAATTCAGAAAGAATTACATATCCACTCTCTCCCAACACCCATCTACAGCTTTAGTAACTCAAAGAAGAAATCCTAACTAAATCATGTTATTTTCAGATAAGAGATCTTTAAAATAGAAAAAATACTTTCAAAAGTCCTCTAGTTTTCATCTTTACCTGATCCATTATAAACAGTAAGTATTCTCTAAACACTTATATTATCCAAAATCAATAGACAACTGAATCATTTACCCAGACATTATACAGACCATTTATGTCAGAAACCCAGGCAAATATGGCTCCCACTTTCCTAAGGTCATTATCAGCATTACATTTTAAATTGATATGTTTGGAGAATAACATAACAAATAAGCAGTCGTTAGGTTTTGAGTGCTTACTATGTGTTAAGCACTAAGCAAAGGATTTTAAATAAATAAGAAAGAGCCTGTGGTCAGTGGATCAAATAAACCTCTGTGTGGATAGGACCCATACCTAATAGTGCCTTGCAGAATAGACATAAATGAATAAATTGATTTGATCTCCACAGTCTTAGGAGGAAAGAAAGGCAGGTATCCTCCTCCTAATTTGTTAAAAGAGGATATCGATAAATGGATGTTAATTGATTTGCCAAAAGGGGTGGACAGTGTCATCTCTAGGGAGGACTATCAGGGAGTCAAGGGCCAGTGTTGCCTGTCTCCTGAGTGGACTTGAGGCATCTTGTCCTTGTGCTTGGCAAGAACCACAGGTGGTTCAGAACATGAACAGTCAACCCTGGCCTACTCTCCTGAGCCAACCAGTGACTGAAGAGGGAACTTTTTATATCACTTTGAGGTGACACAGTCCATTCTTATACTACAATCGGTAAAAATACATAAATAAAATTGCCTTACTAAATATTATTTACAGATACTATTGCCAGTAGTTACCACATAATGGCAATTTACTATGTACTAGGCTCTCTGCTAAGCAGTAAACATGTAATATCTCCTTTAACTGTTTCTCAATACTATGAAGCAAACATTATGCCCATTTCAGAGAAAAGTAAATAGAGGCTCAGTTAGGTCATATAATTTGTCCAAATCAAGGAATCAGACCTAGATATATTGAACTTAATGGCTTTTAAACTTGTTTGCCTCCTATGTTTACTTATTATTCTATAATGTAAGAAATCAGCTGATAATCCAAAGACATTTTTAGACTGTGAGTGTATTTGTAGTGTATTATTTCTTCCAGAAAACATTAGGGAGATGCTGCTGAATAACTGAAGACATGAACAAGAGGGGGAAATTTTACTTGTTGGAAAGGCATACTCTAATGAAATTAATGTGATGATAAAGAGAGGCAAATTAAAAAATTTATTACATTCATGAATAGAGAGACATGACACTGAAATTAACGGGATTAGTGACTGGCACAGTAGCTAAAGGGATGCATCTAATGACAACACCCCTGAGGACTCCTAAAATCCACTCACCACCACATTCTGGAGGTCCCACATCATCTCATTTTAGGTAATGACAATTCTCACCTTTTCTGAAACATATTCCTTGATCCACCTGGTTCCTTGGGCTATAGCAGTATTTCGCAACTATTTTTCCTTCAAAGAGAAGAGAAATTTAAACCCTACCTTATAGACACATTAAACACTGAGATCAGAACTGTTGGGCAGGGCTGAGTTTTGGAGAGCCAAAAACCATTTAATACCTGAGATACTTTTGCTTTCCCAAGAGCTGATTTGCCCTGTTGAGAATGTTTGGGTTATAAGTGCTCCTCCATCATATATCTTGGTCTTACTTCCACACTGTGTGCAAAGTGTTTTAGCTTATAGAATAATTACCATCTTGCCCTGATATAGCTTACAATTTATTTAGAGAGTCAAGACTCACTACATACTTTCTTCAGAAAACAAGTGGAAGAAACAGTCAGAAAATCAGAATGTCACTGGAGTTCTGAGATGGTAGGCGGACTCCAGGCTGAGAGTACGTTCACGAGGGAGCCAGGACCTAAGCCACACTGAGCAGCAGGTAGAATGTGTACGGGCAGAGCAGACGACTGAATTACATGGCGCTGGAAAGGTGGCAGGGGCTAAGCAGGCAGGAAAGAGGTTGCCTGGATGAGCTCCCATGAGGGATAAGGTTCAACATGAGAGTGGTGCCATAAAGGTTCTAAGTAGCTCCTTATTTCCCAGCTAGTCACGAGAGAATATGACTTCATTTCTAGGTGCTGTGGATTCTCATTCTGTTCCACTACTCCCATCCCTGGCCCATATTTTGTTGTGTTTTCATATCTTGTGTTTCATGTCGCACACTCTAGGCAAGGTGAATATATATGAATTAAAAAATAAACTAGCTTCCAACAAATTTTCTTGAATTCCTTCAAATAACCACCACATGTCACAACCCTACCCACACCCCCAGTCACCTCTTTATATCATTTCGTTTAAATTGGCTCACTTACTTGGCATTTCTTGATGATCCAACCTGTCTTTGGCTGTCAACCTGGTATTGTTACTGCTACCTGCTATTTTATATTCTGGAATGAAAAGTGGTAAGGGTAGAGCCCTTGCTTTTGTGTTGTATATTTTGTTGAGTGCTGGGTACATTAACAGGCCTAACAAAGCTGGCCCAGGTTGAAGGATTTCACCTTTGCTGTCCTCCAGCACAACAAGAGGAGTAAGCACGGTGGTCTCCCACCTGTAGGGTAGTGATAGATTGGGAAATGAAGCTCTCTTCAGAGTCTACCATGGAAAGAGAAATAGTGCCTCCAGGGTATCTCCAAGAAACTGGAAAAGCCAGAATGGAAATAACCTGCAGGGAGGAGACGGCTGCTTTGCTTAATGAAGGTTTTCTTCCTACAATCACTTTCTGATAGGTGTACATGGCCAAGTGTAGACTCTAAATCACTAGGGTGGAAAACTTAAAATGAGCAGAGATTGTTTCAGCAGATCGTCTTTCAATTAGGGGGAAAAATCCCCGACAACTATTGACCCTTGATACTCATTTAACACAATGTTTTTAATCCAGAATAGGAAGGTAATAAAGCTTAAGAATTTCTTTTCGAGTTGAGTTCTGGAGACTCTTTTTGCTGAAAACTTGTCTAATGTAAGATTTTATTACTCTTGATGTTATAAAGTATTTGCACCTTGTTATTCAGACAACCGAAATGCAGAATTTTGTTAACCAGTATAACAGGGAATTTTTTTTCTTTTTCTTTTTATAGACTAAATAAATATTTTAAGAGATTGGCTACTATTGTTACCCCATTTGTTGAAAACGTTGTAGTATAGCAACTTTATCTTTCCATCTAGAGGTTGCAATAATTAATGTGGTGACCACACTGGCTAGAAATTCAATTGACTAAATTGTACAAGATCATAATCCATTACAGAAATTACAAAGTTGAGTTCATGCAGTAAACTGGCAATAAAATGAATGGACCAATTAAAGAATATTTTAGGACCTGCTTTGATGGCAGGAAAAAAAATCAACATGATGGTCTTCTTTCCTCAGATAACTATTTTTCCCTCAAAAGTAAAATGAGCTTAGCCTTCAAAAATGTGGCCCACTACCAACGAGGTCAATATTTCCAAATCCTTCAGCAAGGTTACATAAAAACAAAATGCCACAGCCCATTAAAACATCAGGCATTCAGTTTTTATGGTCTATATTTAAATCTATACAAATCCACAATTTTAAAAGAGCCATGCATTTAATTAGCATTAATCAATGTTGATCTTACTAAAAGGCAGAAGAAAGTTTCCTCTATGTGTACATTAAAGAAAACAAAAAAATAAAATTCAAGTTACAATAGATTCATAATCATTATGTTCCCAAAATTTAATCTAAGGACTTAACTCTGTCTTAAAGGTTAAAATAAATACAAATAAATTCATAATCATTTATTTTCCCAAAATTTGAAGACACTGTCTAAAAGGTTATAATAAATACAAAATATTTTTATTATTACTGATACAGATAACCAAACAAAAGATCCATTTCTACTTTCAAAAAATTTGAGAAGCTAAATTATTTGGGATATAAGTTCAGGGGCATTTCGGAAGTGTAGCCTATTCTAGTGTGAACATCCAGAAGGTTGCCTAAAGGCTCCCAATACAGTCTCAAGGGCAGATTCTAATGTAGATGAGACAAGAACTCTCATTCATTTCCTTGAATCAATGGTGAAGAAATTTTGTCGATTCAACACACTTTTACTGAACTCACACTATGTGTCAGGCATCATGTTAAGCATGGATGTTAGGATCCATTCACAGAGTTATGAAGTAAACAAGTAAGCAAGCAATTACAACAGTGTGGATCGAGAGCCTTGAAAAAGGAACACACAGGATGCTATAGGAAGGCGGGAGGACATCCCATCCAGCTTAGGAGGAAAAAGAGAAGACTTCCCAGAGGAGGTGATACCTGACTCAAACCTCGTAAAAGAATCTAGCCACAGATTGGGTCACGAGATGGCTGGAATGAATGCAGCTTCCGTAATGTACATAATATTTTTGAAAAATGTCTCTTCTTCCATTCTAGTGTGTGTTTTGCAAGGACAGGTTCATTTTTTAGCCCATTTCGTGAGCTCCATTCTGCTTTTTTCTGGTGTTTTATACAAGTTGACTACTAATGACTAATGAGAACAATATGATTGCATTGTTGCTGCATAAGTCAGACTGCTTTTAGTGAGGTTCACCAGCAGTTTTACATCTGCACAGTGTTGAAGGCTGGGCTGCCTTTGGGGAAGATTGAAATTGCTTCATATTGTTTGTGATCCTAAATTTTATAGTCACTATGTTTCCTAAAACAAACATCCACCAGAAAAAAGAAAAGAAAAAAAAAGAAAAGAAGAGAATTCCAAGTGTATTACAGGCAAAAAGATCAGGATGTAAAAATGGTAAGAGAAGGTATGGCGTGTTCAATAGTGCAGGGCATTGCTCAATAGTACAAGAACACAGAGGACGTGAATAGGAATATCATGAGGTGAGGCAAGAGAGGCAGGTGGGGGCCCCTATTTGCCTTAAGCCACTTCAGTTATCCAGAGGATACCAGAGAGCTATTGAAGGGGTCAGTGTTTTTGTTCTTTTTTTAACAAGCCTTCTGGCTTTAGCACAGAGAATGGATGAGAAGGGGGCTAAAGTGGATGCAGGGAAATCAGGAGAAATGATAAAGGCCTGGACTGAAGTAGGGGCAGGAGGTATGGAGAAGAGAGTACATAGTTAAGAGACAAGCCTTTAAGATATAAAATTAACTAGAGTTCTTCTATTGAGTATGGAAGTAAGAATGAAGAATGGATAGACTCAGATTTCCTACTTGGGTAATGCAGGGCTTCAAATGACATGGTCAGGACTTTAAACACAGAGGGGAGGATGGCTGTCAGCAGTACACCAGCAAAAGAGGTGCTGCTTTCTCCTGACATCTAGCATCAGCTGGTGGAGGGATGCTGATTGAACCAGGTCAAGTTATATGTCTGTCCTTGAGGGTGTAGGAGTGGTAACAGATATGCTATTCCCAGCAGGACCATATGGAATGAAGAAAGAATTCTCCAAGGGAAAGGAGAGCATAGGAGGGGGGATGAGAAAGAATGTGGAGCAAATAAAATCAACAGCTACCATGATCTGTTACAGAAGCTAAGGATAAGAGTCAAAAGAAATGTCTAAGAGCTAACTATGGATATGAAACTTGAGAGACTTCTGAGCTAGAGATTAATTGGGGTTTCAACAGCGGCAGATAGGCATGAATATGATTGTGTAGAGAGAAGAGAGAAATGGAAGAGAAGTGAGCCAAAGATGGAATTCTGAGGAACACCAACATTTCAGGGGGAGAGTAAGGAAAAGAAGTCCCCAACGTCTGAGATGGAATGAGAACCAGAAAAGCATTGTTACAGCAATCAAGGCTGAAGACACTTTCAGGAGAGTAGAAATAATCAATAGTGATAACTGCCTCAACCAAATAAAGATAAGGCATTTGGCAGGTTGGAGATGGCTCCCGCATGAACCAGTTCAGGGGAGGTTCTAACCAGCAGTAGGAAATCAGATTACAGAAGGCAGAGGAGTGAATAGAAAGTAAAAAAAAAAAAAAATGTGATGATACAAATATAGACCATTCTTTCAAGAAGCTTGACTCTAAAGAGAAGGAAAAAGTTTATAGTTGGAGTTGGAGGGGAAAGACCTAAATATGTTTATATGACAAGGGAAGAGAACTGGTTGAGTAGGAAGTGAAAGAGACGGGCGAGTACTAAAAGAAAGGTGTCCTCCTGCTCCTAGGAAACAACAGGGTGACTTAAAATACCCAACTGTGCTTGAAAGAAAGCATGTGAAAAAGGGAAAGCGTTTTTGCAAGGACAGGTCAGATACGATTAATAAATTCTAGGACAGGAATATATGCAAACATAACCAAGAACACACAGGGAAACTTGGCAGCTAGATAAAACCTCAAATGAGTTAATCCGCAGCACCAAAATACACTGTATTGTCTAGAATCAGTTCTTACTCATCCTGAGGACATACATAGTCATTATGGGCAGAGGAAAACTCAACCTGAAAAACATGGAGAATACCCAAAACAAACCAAAAGCACAATTTGTAGAGGCTTAGTAAACTAAACATTATTTTCAGCCACGTAAACACAGCATGATAATTTGGGGAATCTGCTGGGCCCTGAAAAACTACTAAAGTTTTGAAATTCTATTCCTTTGCTTTTGTAAAGTCATTTATAGATAATTTAATGATTTATTTCATTGGTATGGTTCATTCGACAAATACTGATTGAGGCTTTATTATGTGCTAAGCATAAATGTGATAGGACATCAAGAAGAGAGCATAGATTCTTAACGGAAATGGGACAGTGGATGTACTTTGAAAAAACATATTTGATTTACCTTTGCCTTGTAATAGGATATACAAAGTAAAACCTGTCAAAAATCTTGGCTGGAGACTATGTAGAGCAGCACACAGTGAAAAACAAAACAAAAAAAAACAAAAAAACACCAACATCGTAGGGCACTTGGGCTTTAAAAGGTAGAGAAACATTGGCCTAAGGATTCAAGCATTTCTCCATAGAAGAGATTCAATAAGAAGATGAAATCTGCCATTAAATTCAATTTCTAATTTCAGGCTATGAGGTGAGCACAAGGCAAAAGTATGTATTTAATTATAGAGATATAGATATATATATTTTTAAATGCTACTGACTTTTGGCTCTTTGTAGTTCTTACAAGTGCCATTCCCATCTCTTAATCATCTTCATTTTTACTGCTGCCCATGTCTTTAGGGTTAGGAACCTCAAATATCTACCTGAGGTAGAAACTTCTAGATTCGCTTCACGAACAGGAGCTAAGTCTCCTGCAAGAGGAAGAGGAGGAGCTTAGTGTTACTCTTTTAAGCTGAGTTAGCTGATGGTCAAAGCTGGCATAGCATGATAGAACACTAGATCGTCTGTTCCATGCCCGACAGCACATGCTGATAGCCAATTAAGCCAACCGTGCTCTTTTCCCCATGGAGGCGCATGTGCCACGGGTGAAAACAGCAGCATCCGTGGTAGTGTATGCAGGCTGCTGCTTTTACGGGCTGCCCTAAGGGACCTCGGAGACATCCCTTTTTCAGTGAACACTCATGTCTGACGTCATGCTGTCCTCAGTCTAGACTCTAGGCAGGTATGTAGGGTGCCTATGGAAAACCACAGGGCACAGTGGCCAGGGTCCACATTGGCCAAATAATCATGTCCATTTGCACCGAGCTGCTGAACAAGGAGAATGACTGAGGTTCTACACAGGGCCAAGTTCAAGTTCCTTGCCGCTAAAAGATCCACATCTCCAAGAAGTGGGGCTGACACTAAATTTAATGCAGATGAGTTTGAAGATGTAATAGCTGAAATTCAGCTCATCCCAGATGGCTGTGGGGTCAAATCCATCCCTAATCATGATCCCTGCTTGAGAATCTTGCTGCTGCCCCGTCCTTATAACCGCCAATAAATCCTACTTCCTGTCAAAAAAAAAATAATAATACTTATTGATAAATACAAATTCTCCTGAAGATTTAAAATGAGGATGAGGGGGAAGAGAACGTATAGGGCGAGAACGAGTATTTAGGTTTTATCTTAGACTAACTGTGTGTTTGCTTTTCAGCATCCATTTATTTCTTTTTGGTCCTCAGGAGGCCTATTCAAATGAAAATGCACAGACAGTATGTTAGTATATAGTATACCCTGTAGGTGTAAAAGCTTGGCTTTGTTCATGAACAAAAGCTTCTTTTCTGTTAGCCTCCCAAATGTTCCTTGCCATTATGCAGAAATACATTAATTTTGAAACAAAATAAATTATGTACTTGTTGAAAAACAAAATCAAAAGAAAAACCATACATGTAAACACACGTATGCACAATGAAACTGACATTACCCTATTCCTTCTTCCACATGTCTCAGAGTTATAGCCAACACCTGTGGCCACACAAGGGGCAGACTTGGCAGCTGCAGATCCCAGATGTCAGACACTGGATTGTACGTCCCTGGCAGCAGTCCTAAGTGGGAGGTCGTCTCCTTAACTGACCTCTGAAATGGTCTATTGTCTGACTCCCTCTCTGGCCTGGGCTGTAACCAGCAAGCTGTCTGTAGGCTGGTTCAGAGTTAGCGTGCTGATGGGTTGTTCTGGATGCAATTATCCTTGCCTTACCTTTGATTGTAAGGAATTTATTTCCTTTGTAGGGGTGAAAATTGGGACTGGGAACATTCTGGACGAAAAAGAAAAAAAAAAAAACCAACTATATTCACGTTACTTCCAAGGACAAAATAAGATGCTTTTTGCTTCCCCTTTTCCCCCAACTGAAATTGGATGAGATCAGCTTAGCACACAGTTGAGTTTTGGTTAATCAGAAGTACAAAGAAGAGTTTCTTGGACACTTCCCCCCTCTGAAAGAATGCTGTTTCCTTACACTGCTGCTTAAAGGTTGAAAATGAAACCTTTCTTCAGAAACTTAAGGAGCTACAACTTTGTTTTTGCTATTACTAAGAAAAGTCTCATCTATTGTAGTGAACAGCTATTTGTATCTTGGTTCCTTAAAGAGGAAAATGATTACATTTTCACCTTGCCTCTACACCACTTGCTGAAGAATGACATAATGTGTAAGGTACACACATTATAGGAATGAGGTAGGAAAAGGCGGAGAGTCTAAGAGGGCTCTACTTACAGCGCTGTACTCAACTCGTAGCCTTCCAGGAAAGGTCTGTTGAGCATACAGTTATAGTCATGGCAAGATAAGGAGAAATATATCTAATATCTATAGGAAGATGAATTTTGAGGAAATTATAGAGTATATTATACCCAACATCTGCACCATGTACAATGTTTGAAATTTTCTTTATTAACTTTTATAAAAATGTGAATAGGTCTCTTGGCCACCATTAATTTAGGTTTGGAGTCCCAATATAATTTAGTAAATAATAAATAAATTGAAGAGCCATGTCTCTCATACAGAAGAATTCCAAGTAATTTATGTGGCTTCAAGGAAGTAGAACTTTATTCTCTACCCCTTCAGAATGGGCTGCGCTTTGTGATTTAATGCCAAAGAGTGGTGTATAAAAAGGAGTTGAGGAGTTACTTTACAGTGGCCAAATTAGACAAATGCTACCTTGGCCAGGTGATAAATGTTAACATCAGCAGTAATGTCATGTTGATAGCATGTTCCCTTGATATGATATGATTTTACCTTTGTAATATTCCTCCCCAAACTCATAACCATTGTCTGATGACTAAATACAGTAGTTCATACTAGATAGGATCCTGGAGGTAAAAAAAGGTATCAGGGGAAAACTGTGAAATCTGAATGGAATGTAGACTTTAGTTAATAGTAATGTCCCAATGTTGGTTCCTTAGTTGTAGCAAATAGGGGAAATTGGGTAAAAGGTATACAAGAGCTCTGTAACTTTCCTATAAGTCTAAAACTATTCTAAAGTTGTTTGTTTAAATTGAAAAAAAGATGATTAATATATTGCTATATTGATTCTAACAGGGTTCCTATGTACCAATCAATATATCTCTTTCACTCTTTTCCCACCCACATCCATCCACCAAACCATAAAGAGTCATTTCCACTGTGGTATGATTGGAGCCAGACCTATTCTGAGAGTTTTAGATTTTTCAATAATATTTAGGTCATGCCCTTAGTAATATAACACAAATGCTCAAAAGATAGTGTCCACAAACCTATATTCCTCAATGGCTTTGAAAGACATAATATCTACCAACGACCTATCCAAAACAAATTTCATGTGAATGTTATTAGTGACATGATTAGTAAGACAATGTATTAAACTCTGAAGGTAACATATTCTTTGCTAGATTACTTTGGATAGTGTTCACTTATTGATCATTATCATGAGCATTAAGTGGGTAAGAGCTGATGCTCTAAATGTTCTAAAACCACTCTTTTAGAACAAGGATGAGATTATTTCTTTGTTCCTCCGTCTCCATCCTTAGAATTATAAGAAATCAGTTCTCTAGGAATTTTAGAAGATATTTCTTTCATGCTGTTTTCAATTTATTATTTTACTTTGAGAAAGAGAAAACGTGTTAGTGTCAATGAATGTTTACTTTAAAAAGCTATTGTGGGGTGTCTAGAACTGTTAACCAGAGACATGAGTTAGTTCACATTTAATGATACAATTTTAAAAGTTCAGTTAATCAAAATTTAATTAGAACAATAAATTGGACAGAGTTGCTGCTCTAATTCTGTTTTTAGGAAAGGATGGGAATGCCATTTTAAAAGCTGAAAAGAAAATACATGCAACTTCCTGCATGTATATTTTAGGGACAAAAATAAGATTCCAGAAAATCATTTGTACATTCTACACCTGTAGTACTTTATAATGATAACTTGTATTAAGGAAAAAATCATGATGCTTAATAATAGGGGGAAGAAAAACAGAGTTCCCTCTGGATTTCTTAACTAAGGAATTTCAGGAGTTGACCAACATATTGTAGGACTATTTTTCATAGATACTTAATATGGAAAAAAAAAATAATGGCACAGAGGGATCTATAGTAAATGTAAGGTAGCTATTTTTTATATTACCCTTTAAGCAGTTTAGTTAATATATATTTTGCATTTCATGAGACTGTTTTATGTGTGTGGTTAGTAATGAGAATTATAACAGTTCTCGTCCCCAGAACACCTCTGATGTGTCAAGCTTTATACTGCCAGGCATTTGACATGCACCATCTAAAACCTAACACAACCCACAAGGTACATAAAATTACTATGTAACATGCGGAAGATGAAGGACATCAGAAGTTAGGACACTGAGATTCAAAGTTCCCCAGCTTGTAAGAGAGGGACCCAGTTCTGCCTCAAAAGCCTGAACTCTTTCCCACCAGAGCATACAGTTTTGTTAGAATTTATATCATTGTTAATACTATAAAAGTAAATATTTATTTATCACTAATTAGGTGACTTATTCCTTTCTAGGCTTCAGGTTTCTCCTGGGTAAAATGGAGTTAGCTGGTTGATTTCTAATGTTTCTTCAGGGCATAAATAGTAACATTGATTTTTAAACAGGATAAGAAAAGTAAAATGCTCACTTTCACAATATTTTTGTTAAAAATGTGTTATCAACACCAGTACTCATTAAATTTTGTGATGGGCTCTATCTAGAGATGTTCACGTGATTTCTCCCAAAGCTCTCCGGTCCTTAATACTAAGCTGGAACTAGTGAGTGATCTTACCGTTTTCATTGTTATTCCTTAAAACTTACATATAAGAGGAAATTTCATACTTTTCTCTGTGTTACACAAACTACTTACTTTAATAAAACCATTTTTTTTCTGGATCTGAAGTTAATCAAAATGTCAGTTTATTTTAATTCACATTTATTTAAATATAACAATTTTTGTAGACAAATGAAAATACATATAATCATATTTATTACATGGTAGACATAAATATAAATGAAATGTATAAGTATTTAAGGCAAAATTTAACACTTAGAAAAATTGATGACATGCTTACATTTAGCTTTAAGGTATATTAACATGAATATTGAAAAGGATGTGCTTTCACAAAAACTGCTACAAAATGTTCATATTTGTGTTAGTAATAAATCATATTTCCTAGGCTGATGTTTTACTGAAACTATGTAAAGATCTAATTTAATCATCTGCCTCATGTGATAACACTACTTGTAAATGAAGCATTTTTGTCAATAGAAATGTTCCTTTATCTTCTAAATAATATAGCATTTTTATCAAGACCATGCTACATTTATTAAATAAACATGCATAACACATTGAAACTTGAATAATTAACGTACCCTTAAGCACAATGCTTAGTTTTGCTACGGAACTCTATCTTTGTGAAAAATATGCTTAAAATTTGGCACAGAATTAATAAAACGTATTGCTACTACTATTCATAACAAATGTGATTTAAATTTTACATTGCACAGAAAATTATCTATTACAATTTATCTCTTCCTTTTGCAGTTTTTATTGACCAACGGCAGGTCTTTTCTCTTTGAGTTGGAATAAATAATGGCTATTCAAGAACTAAAGGTCATATCGAGGTGTTTTGCCTAATTGGAAATGAGTCAATTTCAGTTTTTCTAGCAATAAGACATTTCCATCCATACTGTGGCCGACAGATTTCTAAGGAAGGATGTTATTAGCAATAATATGTCATGAAGACATGTTTTTCTTCAGGAGACAGAGGTCGAAAGGAAGTGTGGATCTCCTCACACACTGGTAAGGAGAACAAACGCCACCTGAGGCAGAAGCAGGGACGGTTCTTTGGAAGGCTGGCAAGAGCGCAGCCTGAAGTAGCAACAAGGTGGAAAACAAAGACAGAAGCACGGGCTCGATCAAGGTGGGAAGGACTCACATGGCTTTAAGGAAACTGAAATTTATCACTCAAAGAAACAGTATCCAGAACATTCTTGTTATAGCATTCTTATATCAGCAAGCTCCCACTGCTTTTTAGGAAAACTTTTCAATTTCCACATCAATGTCTAAATCAACGGCAAAGAAATTAAGCTAACTGCCAAAATTTTTTTCCTGAATTTATTCATAAACACTTTGGAAGAAGAAGGAATAATATTAATTCAACCTTCCTCCAAACCAGAGGAAAGAATTCATACTCACTCTTAAGAGTAGACTTTAGACTTGTGGTAACTGAGGAAAATGTCACAGTTCTTCTTCATTATTCTTTTAAGAGACATTTGAGGTGTCTATTTTGAGATCCTGGTTGAAGGAAACTACTCCTTTCATAAAACCTTGATTGCCTAATTTTTATATTATTTGGGAGAAAGGAAGTGGTGTTTAGATTCAATTTTTATACAAATATACTTTATTCTAAGAAATAGAGCAATGCGAATAATATTTTCTCTGCTTTATGATCCTTGCTTTTCTGAGGCCCTTTAAACAGGGAAATGGCAAAGAATATCAACAAGTTAAATAAAACAGGTAAACTTGTGTTTTAAAGCTGTTAAGGTACAAACAAACATTATGAATCACACAGCACTGAATTTTCAAGAGTAAAATCATACCAAAACCGTGATAAGTTTTCGCTGACATCATAGGTGAGTAAGTGGTCTGGAAGGTCACTGATGGTACCCTGCACGGCCAGCACGTGTGGGGCCAAGGTGAAGGGCACGTCGCTCAGAAGCTCGGCCATTAACGAGCTGTTTTCCAGAGTCTGGCCTGCCTTATTTTCCGCCTCAGGGCTTGCTACAGTCACACTGGATGAGTTTTCTGTGCCAGTCTAAAAATACATATATATATTTAAATCATTTAGACCTTATGAACTTGGAGATTTAGTAATGGTGAATGTGGTATGAATATACCAGAATAATTGAGAAACAAGGGAATATACAAATATTCCTAGATTAGAATGCACCTATATACTCTGCTTGAGAAATACCTCCATCTAAAGCTCTACTAGCCTTTAAAATGAATCCTAAATCCCATTCTTATTCAGATTGCCCACCTATGGCCCCCTCACATACAAACTGGCATTCTTGCTATTTCTCAAGGACAGATAATGTCTACAAGCCTGTCTCTGCTTTTCCAAATCACGCTCTATGGAATTATCAAGATTCCCTGTGAAATCTTGTATCAATACAGCCCACTTCCAAACAATTATGGGGCAAATTGCCTAGGATACTATTTGGCGTTTCCTATATGTGTCCTTGCTAGTTGCTGCTTCATATGCATGCCTCTCATCCCCCCTAGACTCTAGTGTCCTTGAGGACAAGCAATCTATCTGATGTATCTCTGTATTCTCCGATCTTGAGTACTTTACGGCCTGACCCTAATATGTTACCTCTAATGTGGTACCATGAGCACTGACTGGTTGCCTGACTTTCACTGGAACTAACATGTAAGTTATTCAAATAAGAACTGATAGATCATGTTCGGTTTCTTTATACTGGGCATATTTTACATGCGGTAGTTTACCAAAAGACATGCGCTAGGATATTCAGAGCAGCTCTCTATGCAAGTCCCAAAATGGCTGAAACCTAACTAAAACTAGTTTAGGCAAAAACTTACTCCCTAACCCTCACCTGGTCTCATGCAGAATAAAACTCCAGAGTCTTTACAGAGGCCTGCAAGACCCCGGGACCAACCCCCGGTATGTCTCTGGCCTTATCCTCAGCCAGTCTGCCTGGCTCCCTCCTTGCTGTTGCTCATGCGCACCCAGCTGCTTCTGCCTCACTCTCTGCTTTCCTTTCCTGATGCCCAGGAGGCTCTTCTCCCAAATATACATTGGGCTACTTCCCTCACCTCTTTCCAAGTGTTAGCCCAAATGTCACCTTCTCAGTGAGGCCTTTTCCCGACCACCTTATTTAAACTGTATCCTGCCCACCTCACCTCCTCCATCCCAGCACACCCTGTCTCTCTGCCTGCTTTTCGCCTCTCCATGGTCCTTAGCACCTTGTTATATGTTATATCATTTATTCTGATTATCATCTTGTGTTCACTGCTGTATCCCAAATGCCCAGATCAGTGCCTAGTGTTCATTAAATAGTTCTTGATTAGATGAAAGCAGAAAAGATTTTTGCCTGCATGGGGTTAACATTATAATGTTTATAAATGCTGGCAAATTCCTTTAAGTCTAGAGGAGGAGGATTTTTCTGTGTAATAAATAATGAGTTTTTAAAACTTTTTATGTGAGTGTAAAATACATACAGAAAAGAGCATGTTGTAAGTGTACAGCTCACTAAATTTTAACCAACTTAAACACCTATAAGCAACCAGCACCCAGATCAGGAATAGAAATGGCCAGCCCTATGGTGCTCTCTTTCAGTCACAATCAACTCCCTGTCCCCAGCCCCATCACCACCCTGACTTCTAATAGCATTTAACCTATTTTTATATTCCAAATGAAAGTAATCATACAGTATGAACTCTTGTTTCTGGCTTCTTTCACTAACATTATATGTAGGAGATTCAACCATACTGTTGCATATAGGATAAAAAGAACACATTGTTGCAAAGGAGATATATTCAGACTGATGGCCAGGGAAGGAAGCAGGAAGACCAGCTGGGAATGAGAGGCGACTGTGATGTGGATTAGGATGTGATAGTAAAGGTGAGATGAAACACTTGGTTCTGGACAGACTTTAAGGAAAAGGCTAACGGGATTTGCGATGGAATGGACGTGGGGTATGAGAGCCAAGAGGAGGGTCAAGGATGAAGCCTAACAACAGGATGGAGTCTCCATTTACAGGGATGGGAAAGTATTGGGGGAGCAGGGTTGGACAGGAGTATTGAGTCCAGTTCTGCATGTTGCTGGTGCCTAACAGACATCCAGTGGAGCTGTCAGTAGGCAGGAGGATATAATTTGATAATTGAGTGGAGCGGACGAGATCTGGTGGAGAAAGTCTGCTTGGTATGTGTGTAAAACAAGGATGAGAGGAAAGAAGGTGAAGGCAAATATAAGCACAGACAAGTTTTTCTAGACATTATACCATAAATGAGAAAAGAGCCATAGGCCAGTAGCTGGAAAGGGATGTGGGGTCAAGTGAGGTTTCTCTCAATTTTATTTTCTGTTTTCTAAGTTGGTAGAAATAATGGCATTTCATATCCTAATGAGAAGTTCATAAGAAAGGAAAAATCCATGGAGAGCCTGTAGAGGAGAAACTGCTCTCTTCACAGGTATCCCCAGGCACGTAGAACAGGCCCTCAAGAAATACTTGTTTAGTGAACGTCCTCAAATTAATGAAGTTGCCAAATCCATCCCTATCAAGAGAGGTCTTATAGCTTTATGTGAAAGTGAACACCAGAGTCCTTCCTTAGGACCGCAAACAGAACAAAAGGCACCACACCCTGTTAGGACAAAGCTTATTGCAAAGGCCCGTTATTCCGTGGACAGAACCTGCCTCCTGCAGCCTAAGTGGGACTTGAATGCTAAGTGTCCATGGGTCAGCCAGGAGCACACACATCGGTGAGTGTGACGTCGTAATTCCAGCCTCTGTAAAGGGCTTCGCCACATGCTGGTTTCTTCAAGATGAAGTATACAGTAGGGCTTTGGCTCCCACGGAGCAGCACGGCAGAGTCTAAGAGCACAGGTTCTAGAGCCAGACGACCTGGGTGCGGATCCCAGGTCTCCTGCTTGTTAATAAGCGAATGGCCTTGGGCAAGTTATTCAACTTCTCTGAGCTTCAGTGTCCTTAGCTGTATAATGAGGTCAATAACAGTACGTACTTCATAGGATTGTTAGGATTAAATAATGTTCATGAGTAGAACAGTTCTGAGCACATAGTAAAGTGAATAAATAAAAACTTCAGGAATGTCAGCGCCCATTTGGTTTTAGATAAAGTCTACGATCCATCCATCTCTTTTGTTTTTGACATTCAGTGTCAAAATAATTTTACCTTCCCCTCTCCTCTTTTATTTTTCCTTCTCTTTTAATCTCAGGTGAAAATGTTCCCTAGATCTGTTAGTCTTGTCTTATTCTTGAACATGCTTCTCTTTCTTCCTTGTGTACAAAATGTTCTTCAGTTTCATTAGCCAAATCATCTCCCTTCTTAAACAAAAGCATCTTTGAAATCTCACCTTCTCCACTAAAGCACTTTGCTTTCTAAACACAAAATGTCTAAGGTTTAACCCTCCAACAGAAATATTTATATCTTTCTTCATGCTTTTATTAATCCTCTTCCCTTTCCTTTACAAATCATTCTTATTTACCAGAACCTAATTCCTTGAGGATAAGACTATGTCAAACTATATCTAGAATAATAAAGGGATCGAGATGTGGTTTCTTGTTAAAGTTCTCATAAAACTGCCATATGACCAGAAGTGGGGTTACTTCACCCACCTGGGCCTCAGTTCATTATTTTGTAAAATGAGTGATGAGGACAGGAAAAAAAAAATGATGATGACAGCAACTTGCTATTTTGAACACTCACTCTGTGCTCGGGTCCGCTGAGGCTGTTTAAATGTATCCACTCATTCAAGTCCTAAAACAGCTCTGGGCTGTGTACTATTAGTCCCATGTTAAACACAAGAGGATGCTAAGGCACAGGAAGGTTAAGGAAGTGGAAGTCGTTCCAGGTTACACAGTTAGTCTGTGGTAAAACTGAGGATCCGACCCAGTTATCTCTAATGAGCTCATACATTCCAAGGCCCTGCACACTTCAGACATGCCGTGGATAGACTGTCTCATAGAGTGAACAACGCCTTGAAAACGCAGGAGATGGTATTAGAAAATATGACAGTTACTAATATAGCACGCCTTGGCTTAATTTAGAAGGGAAAAAGACTCTAATATCTTTTACCTTTAGGAAGAAAGGACAGAAACTCATTAAGGTGACAGATCTTAGACTGAAGGAAGACGGAAAAGCAACCATAATTTAAAAGATGTGTATCCCTGGGAACACGCATTTCCCTATTCAGCAGTCTGACAGGGAAACACCACAGACAGTGAAACAGGATTGTCCCTGAGTCAATCATGTTGAAACGGAGATAGGAGAGCGCATGGGAATACACGTACAGTATTCTTTCTACCACGGTATATGTTCGAAATTTTCCATCACAAAAAGTTTCCAAAAATTAAATTCACGTTTAAAATACCATGGGCAAAGTGTTCCACCAAATGCCCCCTAGAAAGCTCTGCATTTCAGCTGCGCTGCAGGTACTACTCCAGCCTCTATCGCCTACCAGTTGGCCAGAGTGCAGTGTTACAGTCTCCAAGGAAGCTGCCTGCCCTCTTGGCAGCAGGGTGAGTGCCATGAGGCAGCTGCTGTTGGCATGCTGAGAGCTGGAAGGGGAGAAATTCTAAGGCAAAACAAGAATAAGTCATAAAGAAAATGTGACTCAAAATTCAAGGAGCCCGCACCCGCTAACCCTGATCGCTAAGTCTCTGGCTTGGCAGCCAGTGGAAGCAGAGGTGGGGGCTGAGGGCTGAAACAGGTGCATAGTCCCCTGCAAAAAGCAGCCCTCTCTTTCAGACACAAAGTCTTTTAGATTTTTCATTTGCATAATGAAATGGATCTTTAAAGGGAAGAATAAGTACGTTAACTACAATAGAGCAAGAAGAAAAGAATCGATTAACCTTATGGTTAACAGCCAAAGTTTTAAAAATTACTTCAAATATTATGTTCATAAACATATTCGTTATTTTTGATTAATACTGTTCATAGAAATGCTGCTATGACAGTGTTCTGAATATGTTCTTTCATATAATCTAGCTTTAATACTTCTTTCCCAAATGAGCATTTGTTCTTACATGGTTTAAATATGAGTATGCCATGTTAGAATAGCTTTTATTTTTTAATCATAGGAAGAAATTTCCTTATCAATTATCGTTACAGCAACCAAAGTTTACAATTAATTAGCTGTTCCATGTTTGTATAAAAGTTATTTCTTGTTTGTCAGTTAACTTGTTAAAAATGGACTGGCCAAGTTTACCTTGTGTTCCTCACATCCTGTTATCTGTGTTCCAAATAATTCAGAGAGGTTTCTAGGCACCATCCCTCCCTTTCTTGCGGAGGGGCCGTGAAGACTCAAGAGCTTCAAGCTGTAAAATCTTCTCAGGGCTTAGGAAAACACAGGCTCCGAGAACACAGGACACATAACACTTCTTAGTAGAGGCTTAGAGAAATGAAGTCGCGTCCCTGGAGCAGCAGCAGGCTAGTGGCGTCGCTGTGGAACTCACTCTTGGGTGTTTGAAAGCAAGGAAGTGCAGGTTTAAGAACAGACAACTGCATTTTTCTTGGCACAAAAGCCTCAATACCCATCCTGAAATCTGTGAAGGGGTGCCAGCGTTGCAAACCCGCTAACAATTTGGAGACTTCATCTACTTGGTCGTACCCGACTACTGTATGAATATTTTATTATTATGAACATCACCTATATTTGGCATCTTTTACAACCTCCTGCTTTTTTCCTGCAACCTAGGCTTCAGATAAATAGAGATAAAATAGTATCCTATAAAAGCAAAATATTGAAGCATTAAAATTTAGAAACCAGCTTTAACCAAAACAGTAACAGAACCTATTAAAAGAACACAAAACCAGGTATAAAATACATCTCATACATTCAATTTACATGCAAAGGAGGAAGCTATATCAAGCATATTTCTAGAAAACAAGTTGTAGTAAGAAGAAATATTAAGCTCTGGCTCTCTATGCCTTTAAATTCTGATGGTTATAAATAAAAGACATGTTTCTCTGAACAATAGCTTGAACAGGCAACACTGTCACTTTATCTCCCCAGATAACTATCCATTCAATTCTGACTTCAGCTGGTATCTGCTTGCATTACATCAGCTTCTTGATGGGGGTGAAGTGGGGGGCAAATCTGAATCAGAAGCATCAGGGGACAAGAGGAGAAAGTGATATAAGCAATGGAACAATTAAGGCAGCATTCAACTTCTTACTTTTTCTAAGAAGCTGGTTGCTAATAAATGTCTGGCTAGCTAATAAAAGCCAGAGGATGGGTCTCTTATACCTATGTAAGTGCTAAGCAGGGTTCTCGGTCACTTGGGCGAAATTATTTTGAAAAAGTAGATTGTTTCTGATTTTTCTGCAAACTCTCACTGCCCAAACAGTAGTACCTGCACATGACAAATGGCACTGAACCTGGTCCCCTTGTCTCTCAGATCCTCTAAGCACTCTAGGCTTGATTTTTAAATTGAGGGATAAGCCAAAGAAACAAAGAATAGCCCAGAAACTTTACCAAAGATACAGTTAATTAGGCGGGAGAAAGCTGAGTTCACTGACGACCTAACTGTTCCGTGTGATCTGGGCTCCTAGTTCCAGAACGCTATAGATTTAAGTAGCAAATAAGAGGCTAGGTTAGAAAGAGATTTTCTTTATTGTCTTTCCTTTCTAATCTCTGACATTGTTTAAGTTTAAATTTTGGCCCATAATCTTTTTTCAGTATTTCTTCCCTTTTCTCTTCTTTCTCCCTCAGTATTTCCACCTTCTTGTGCTGCCTGCTTCCCATCTTTCTTTAAAAAAAAAAAACAAAAAACAAAAAACTCTCTGGCTTCCTCTTTTCAGAACTCCAGCAGAATATATACAAGTGAAGAAGGGGAAGGAAGTTGGCTGTCACTTGCTTCTGTAATCTGTTCCATGCATTCTTGGAAAAGTGGCTCGACTGAAGCCGGAAAATCTGTCTTAGCCAACTAGCACGGGGGAACAGTGGAAAGAGGAAAGAGAAGCATTTTAGGAAAGGAACCAGCAAGAAACAGTGTGTTCGACGTGGGATCCTGTTTATACTCATTTTGAAGATACACAAGGCTATTCCAGTGATTTTTTTAAAAAGCATTTAAAAAGTTGGTTTATAGAAATTCATGATCTCTAACTTTAAGCTGACCAGAAATCTCATATTTTCCCAGTAGGTCTCCCTGCCTTATTTTTCACAGGACATATTTCACCTTTTCTCTTTTCTAGCCCTACGTGACACCTTCCTCCTCGCTGTCAGCAGGTGGGCTGGCCTCCTACTTAATAGAAAACACGGACATTGGGTGACGATCTCCTCTACCTGCTCCACTGAAGAAAGTACCTGCATCTGTACCCATCTGCTGTGCTCCTCTCCTGCCACACAGGCAAGTTGCGCTCCTTCCGCCCAAAGCTGATCCCTCCTCTGGTGCTCCACATCCATCCTGTCTCCATTCTTCAAGGACATGGCTGCATCAATTAGAAGGCTTCTCCTAATTGCTAATCTTTCATATATTCAATTCAGCATTTACAGAAAATTCTCAAGTCTGTACTGCCCACAGCCATGACAGCCACTGAACTCCCACATTACCTTTGTACATTTTTCACAACCAGGAGAGACCACTGTTGACATTGGCTTTCTGCTTCACTCCTCACCCACGCAATCTGCCTTCTATCTCTGTCCATCTACTGACAACTGCTTTCTCCAAGGTTACTAGTAATCACTCTTTTGCTCAACTCAAAAGATGTTCTGAAGTGCTAATCTTATTTGGCCTCTTTGTTGCACTTGACTGGTGACTCTGAGTTTCTATTTCTTGGTTTCTCTGCCACTTCTCAGTGTTTCCTTCTGTCTGTCTTTATTCTTTGCCTACTTCTGACATGATGGCATTCTCCAGGGCCTCATTTCTGTTCCTTTATTCTTCTTGGTCTTGAACCATTACCCTGGATGAGCTTATCCATATCCATGGTGCCTATAGACTTATTCCTTCACTCCCCAATAGTAAATAAGAATATAGATAAGTGCATGTGTATATGTACACACACAAACACTCACAAATTTCAAACCTGTATTTCTATCCAGAGCTCCTAACCCAAATGTTCAACTCTTATTACACATTTTCTTTTGGATATTCCATAGGAATCTTAAACTTGACATGTTCTAAATGTGGCTCTTATTTCCTTTCCAACTTTATGCCCAACTTAATGTTCTTTTAATATTTTGTATTGGTGAAGGGTACCAACATGTTTGTCCAATGCACATACCTGAATTATTTTTGACTTCTCTTTCTATGTCATTTCTGCCAACTAACATTTGTTTAGTGCTTTACATGGTTTTCAAAGTTGTTTCACATAGTTTATTTCATTTGAGCCTCAAAACCCACAAAATTTGATAGGGAAACTTGTTTCTACTCTCATCTTCTGAGGCTCAGTTTAGTGACTATCTACGGCCACACCTCTACTAATTGGCAGAGACTTTACTTATGTAAAGGCCATCATCAAGGAAAATAATTTCAAAGCTTTTTTTTTTTTTAAGGGCTTAAGTTTAGCAATTTCTCTGTAGAGAAATGTTATCTGGGGTAGAAGATGAAGGTCTAAAATACAGACTGTGCTGGTATAGAAACTGAGTTTAAAGTAACAGTTCAACTGAGCATATTATTACTAGGTTAAATCTGCCAACCTGGAAAGAATATGTAATAGCTTAGAAAACTGTAGCATCTGATCACGGCCAAATTACACAATGGCTTAAGCTTTTGTATGTGAACTCTTCAAGCTTATTATGTACACTGCAGGTCTGATGAATTTGACATCCCTTATTAGTCACACTAGATTCTACTTAATTTCCTATTTATATAGCTTTATTTTAAATATCTATTCAACGTCTTCGGAATGCAACAATATCATATTTTTTCCAGATAATTTCAAAGGAAAACAATGAAAAATGATCTTGCATATCTCCTCAGTACACTGAATATTAAATTCACTCAAATGATTTTTATTTCGTAAAACAATAAATTACTTTCAACTGTCTGCATATACAATAAGAAAGGAAATGGAATACTTTCTATTTTTAAAGCTGGTAAGAAAATATAAATATACTCACTTTTATATGATTAGTAGATATTACTTCTGTGATACTGATTGAGTAGAAATAAGTAGCATAGGATACCAGTAGGAAATATAAAAAGAAAGTAAATCTAAAAATATTTAGTGGTAGATACATGCTGAGTTTTTTGGCATGTGCTTTGATGCAATGAACATTTGACAAATACCAACCAAACGTTTAGATGTTATCATAAAAATAAAAATAATTATGTTAAGGTGGTTGTTTGAAGACAGAAAGCTAATCTGTTTTTGTTGCTCTTAATTTATACTGAAAAGTTTACATTTTGTCATTTTTCACCATTATTCGAAAACATAAATATATAATTTTTAGTATGTACTTAGAATTGTCATGTTCATAGCCAAAATTTAAAGTCAATTATCAGTAGGATCTTATGTTTACCCTGAATATAAATATATTTCTAATCTGAGGAAACAAATAACTCTTTAACAAATGGGAAAAAATTGGATAAGAAAAGTCTTAATTCCTTTGCGATTTGAGTTTAATGTGTGGAAGAATCCACCCACTTGGAAATACTATAGTTGGTGCATATACAACTGTACATTTCATACACAAATGAAAGTGAGAGGAAGTGCATCAAATTATAAAGGGGGGCTAATTAAATTCCACTCAGAGGGCATATAAGTAATAGTATTACCCACACTTGCAGCACTTAACCCAGAACTCCAGTAGGAAAACCGTGTTTGGCAAACCGTAGAGGTGAGCAGAAAGCTGTGTCATTTGCCCTTGGCTCTCATTTGCAAAAAGGTTGTGTTTCAAAATAGAAGATGGGGTTGGAAAAGTAAATACAGCTGTGTTTTCTCCACCCCAGAGTGAGAGGGACGGGGCTATTCGGGATGGCAGGGGGCCGAGTCCCTTCTTGGTACACACTCAGAGCCCAAAGGAGAGTTCTAGTTTATTTATGGTTAACTTAGGATAATTTTTTTTATTGTGGTAAAATATACACAACATAAAATGTCATCATCTTAACCATTTTAAGTGTATAATTCAGTGGCATTAAATACATTCACAATGTTGTGCAACTGTCACCACTATCCACCTCCAGAACTTTTTCATCATCCTAAACAGAAACTCTGTGCCCACTGAATGACTCTCCATTCCTCCTTTATCCTACTAGCCCCTGGCAATCTCTGTCTATTACACTTTCTATCAATTTGTCTATTCTTGGTACCTCATATAAATGGAATCATATAATGTTTGTCCGTTAGTATCTGGCTTACTTAGTATAATGTTTTTAGGGATCATGTATGTTGTATTATGTATCAGAACTTCATTCCTTTTGAAGGCTGAGTAATATTCTATTGTATACATATACCATATTTTGTTTATCCATTCATCTAGACATTTGGGTTGTTTCTACTTTTTGGCTATTGTAGGATCATATTTTTAAGCTAAAGTAAAATCAACTAAGTGGAAAATCTAGGAAATAATTCTAAAAGGACTGTCATGATTCAATGAGTATAGAAATATAGAATATTTGTGGAGGAAAGTTAGCAACAGCCTGAAGTGAAGTAAAGAAACTATAGTTCCTGATTATTTTTAATTACAGTTTTTTAAAGGTATAATACATTCATTTGTACACTTTACAATACATACTTTGCATGGCTTTAAAAAATCATAATTAAAGTGGGCCTTGCCAGCTTAATATTTTATGAATTAAAATCTGAGTATAATTGATGGTATTTCAATCCTGTTTGAAACAGCTCCATAACCTCTAAGATCTTCCCACCCACACTGGAACTCTGCACTACAATTCTTTTGTATGTTATTATAAGGGTACAAGATATCATTATCTGCATTTGTGGAAAGTCTACCCAACAAAATAGAGTGAATAATGCTAAGAAATGATTAAAAATGAAAAGCCACAATCATATCCACAAAAATCATGAGAGAAAAATTTCAAATTCACATATCTTAATAAATGTTTAAAATTTAATTAAAAATTTTAATTAAAAAAATTAATCGGAATTTCTCAACAAACAAAAACCAGTGCAGTTGAAAAATGCTTTCAGATCAATGTATATTCCTGTTTCATTTTATATTCCTGTTTCAAGATTCCTAAGTTTCTAGGGAGGAAGAAGGTAATCATCAGAATATATACTGTTACTTGCACATCAAGTTGAAAATTAATCTGTAGGATTTAGTAGAAAGAGTACTATATCCAAGTCTCAAGGACTCCTGCCTCTACCTAAACCATGTGACTTTAAACAAATCATTTAACCTTTCTGTGTTTCAATTAACTCCTCTGTAATATGAGATAATTGGACCAGATGATTCAGCCCAAGTGCAATGATTCCAAGTAGACTTAGATCTCAAATCTTCCACACTAGTAAAATTTCTTAAGGAAATAGAACTGAAATATAAATGATAGAAAAAAAAAGTATCAATTGATGGGTAAACATCTTGAGAAGAAACTCGTGACTCAGAAGGATAGTCCCAAGGTTAAGAAAAGGATTCATATCATGGAAGAATACCTAATTTCATACTGCTCTTGTTCATGATATGAAACAAATATATAGGAGCTAAATAAGAAAAATATAGGCAGGGACCAATCTTCTAACAAGTTATGGTCTAAAAATCAATGTTATAATTATTAAGAACTCAGAATGCATTTTCTCAGGCCACTGAGTCCATAATAGAGATGAAATCCCATATATTTTCAATAAATAGATGTAGAAAAATTATTAGAAGTATTACAATCAGAATAGCAATAAATTAGATTAAACATTAAAATTATCTTGAATGTGAGTGCTGGAAAAAAATTTAGTTTCAGACACTGAATTTTGGTAGAGACTATCAAAGGTATTTCAGACCACTTTTAAGATTGTTGACCTAGGTTCATTGTGGGGTTATTTTCATTAGAAATATCTCTAGGAAATTTGGAGAGTTGTGTTCTTCAAGATTTTTTGTTTGATCCCATAAATAGCAAGGTAATAAAGTAGAACTTTCCTGAGATTAGTGGCAAAATCTGATCAGGAGAAGGGGATTAAGAAAGATGTTTATGTATATGAAAGAAAGTTCATCGGAGGTGGGTATGCCTGGTTATCAGAAGTGTCAGCACAATCCCTCTCCTAACTGACTGAAATGGAAGATGCGAAGTGATGGGGTGGAGGCTCACGTAGTTAGTTCCCTTCTGGCCACCAGATGACTTCACAATGGGTCCTCTTGGTTTTCACGATGGCCAAATCAGGGAACAGAGAGATTTCATGAAAGGTGGGAGGAAGAAGTAGCATCATGTAACTTTCCAGGACCCAGCCATTTGCATGGTGGTCACTGGTAGTCTGAACACTAGTTTTCAAAGGTTTGGTATTTCAATAAAGTTTCTAAGCAGTGGATTTTCTAGTACAGAGCTTCCTTTAGCCTTTGGGAAATAATTGCTAGGGCTTCAACTGCCAAAGTGGCCTAAAAATGCATACCTATAATTTCCAAAAGTATTCTTAAATGTATAGAATCTATACTCAAGAACCCAATGTTTTCCCTCCCATGCCTTCTAGCAGGTGAGCAGATACTAAGAATTTTCTAAAGAAACTAATTTATAATCCACTCATGATAGTGGAAAAAAGGGTTTAGATAATGAGCCCTGATATATACTAATAATTAAATTATATTAGTTATTACTGATTCTAATTTCATTAATTTCATTTTGAATCAATCTTAAGGTTCTAATAATGTAACTATTTCTATTACCACAGATATCAGTTCACATTTAATGATCACTTATTTTCCAGCCACTGTTCTAAGCTGTTTACCTATGTTATCTCATTTAATTTTCCTTTATGATGTAGGTACTATTTTCATCTCCATTTAACAGATGGGAGAACTTAGTCTAACTCTGGAATTGCATTCTTAGTCACTATTCTGTACTGCCTCCCAAATCCAACACAGTCTAAGGAAACCTAACTATAAGCCTTTTTAAATGCAGTGTAGTTGTTTCAAAGACCAAAAAGCATCTTCTCCTTCAGAAAAGGTTGTAGAATACTTTCCTAATGATACTTTATCTCTCCAAATAAAACAAGTTAACAAAAACACATGGAATGTGGAAGATAACCAAATTTTTTTTAAAAAATGGAAAAAAATCAGGTGTGTCATTTTTATATCCAGCTGGATATGCTAATCCTATGTGGATCTTAGAAACCCTGAAATTACAGACCGTTTGGACTATTTTAATCCCTAAAAGCACTGTTGTGATGCCTGAATCATATATTTTTAAAGTAACATTTTTACCTTAACCAAATATATTCCAGTTAAATTTAAGAATTTAAAGTAACCACATACTGTCCTTTGTTCTATGAAAATGACTTTTTCTAAGACAAGCCTTCTGTGGCCAATTGTCCAGTGACAGGGACTGACTGCATTAAACTGCCCACATTCTGTAGTCTATGGCACTTGGTAAGCAATGGCAAGAAGGTGCCAGGTGGCTGGGACCTGGGCTACAATCTGTTCCTAGGAAACAGAGAAGACACTTAGCTTTTAACTGGTTCAAACACATGATCTGGACCCATTTAACATGATTCTTAAACCAACTCTGCTAAGAGATTATATCACAGGCAAGAAAAGAGAATGAGAACATTTCCGGGACTCAATATAGTTGCAAACTTCTGGGTGGACCCTAAAATATGAAACAAAAGGGGAAGTACATCATTACTATTTATGCCCAAAGTAGCACAAATAAAAGTGGTGCTTTCATGCTCACAGAGAACAGTTGATTTTTGAAAGACCCATGAGTATATTTTACTTCCTATTTGTTTAATTGCTTTGAACTAAAACCTAAACAAAAATTGATTAAAGTGATATAGTTCAAAATAGACATTTCATGGTGAATGCTTGAAAAGATAAAAATATCTGGATCATCAACTAGAAAAAGTAAAGCAAATCACAAGTTTAAAAACAATTCAAAAATTCTGAGTATCACTAAGATGAAAACAAAAATATTTTTCACTTGCACAAAAATTTACCCAAGTGATGCTATTCCTTCAGTTCTCTTAATTTGTTTTTGAAGAGAGACCTGTATGGATGGATAGTATATATAAAGTATGTGTTTTTTTGTAGCATGAAGTTTGTACTGTTCCCCAGTATGGTTTATATGAGTTTAGGAAAAATACATTTTTGTAATCACATAAATAGAACAAAAGCTATCACATCAAAGGAGCAAAAATTAAAAACCACATGGTCATCTCAATAAGTTCAGAAAAAAAGATGCGATACTCTTTCATGACAAAAATATTCAACAAATTAGGAATTGAAGGGAACTTCCTCAACTTGACAAAGGACATCTATAGAAAACCCAAGCTAACATCATACTTAATGGTGAAAAACTAGATGCTTTCCCCCTAAGATTACGAACAAGATAAGGATGCCCACTCTTGCCACTTCTGTTCAACATGTTACCAGAGGTTTTACCCAGGGCAATTAGTCAGTCAGTCAATCAACCAATCATAAAGGAAGGGGAAGGGGAAGGGGAAGGAGGAAGGAAGGAAGGAAGGAAGGAAGGAAGGAAGGAAGGAAGGAAGGAAGGAAGGAAGGAAGGAAGGAAGCAAGGAAGGAAAGGGAAGGGAAGGAAGGAAAGGAAAGGAAGGAAGAAAGGAAGACAGACAGACAGCCAGCATCCAGATTGGAAAGGAAGAAATAAAACTATCTCTGTGCATAGATGACATGATTTTGTATACAGAAAAATCCGAGAGGTCCACTAAAATACTATTAGAACTAATAAGTTCAGCGAGGTTGCAGGTTACAAGATCAAGTTGTATATCTATACACTTGGTAAACAATCTAAAAAATGAAATTAACAATTCAATTTACAATAGCATCAAAAAGAAAATAAGAACAGATTTAATGCAAGAAGTATAAAACTTATACTCTGAAAGCTACAGAATATTGTTGAAATTAAAGAAAATCTAAATAAATGGAACAATATCCCATGATCAAGAATCAGAAAACAACAGTACTCTTATCTATAAAATCAATGCAATCCATATTAAAATCCCCAACTTTGTGATCTTGGAAGTCACCTTTTGTTTCTACACCTTGGTTACTTAATCCTCCTATGCCTCAGTTTTCTTATCTGTATCATGGGAATAACTGCACCAACTTAGTAAAATGTGATGAATGAATAATACTAGTAAACCTCCTTAACAATTTCAGAAGCGAAGTACTGAGTAAATGTTCATTTCCTTGCTGACTATAATGAAGTTTGAAAATGTCAGTTAAGTCTACTATATTCAGTATTATCCTACATTTGTGCATAAGGAACATACTTTATTCTAAGAAATCCCAGTAATATAAAATCTGATCATAGCAGGTAGACTAATATAAGAATTTTTCATACAGTTTTCCAAGGAACAAGAGAAATTATTTTATTTCCTTGAAAATTAAAGTAGATTAAATAAAACTGGTAGTAAAATATGACAATTGCCAGCGTATTTGTAGCTTTTTTTTTTTTAAAAAAACTTTCCTTCAGAAATACTGATAATTGATTTAATAATTAAAAAGTAGACTTGAATTTCTAGTTGTCCTTCCCTTTAAGTTTGATGACTAAATAATAAAAGACCCAATTATAATTAGCTTCCAAACCCAAGTGGTATGGATCAAGGCAGCATTCCAGTCAAAATATCACAAATTTCTACCTTTCCCTTCTTTTCACAATGCTCAGCGAAATAACTTCTTCTAGCAAGCATTTCAGTAACAGTTGGCTTTATTCAACATATCCTCTATTATCATTGTCATTTTTGAGACCACCAGAAATGTCATTTGATTCTACCTTTCTTGGTGGAAGTACTACATTTGTTACTGAGCATTATTTTAACCGAACTGTGAACATTTTAGACACCAGACCAACTGTTGATGTAGGAACTGGAGACTTCCTACATTGAAACCACACATTTGTGTAATAACTTCAACTCAGTTACCAAATTCACTGGAATGCATTAAAAATTGCTAAAATGAGTCCTTTATTATTTTTCAATTACAGTTGACATTCAATATTTTATATTAGTTTCAGGTTTACAACATAACAATTTAATATTTGTATATATTGCAAAATTATCCAAAACAGGTCTAGTTAACATCCATCGTCACACATAGTTACAAAAAAGTTTTTTTCTTGCAATGGGAACTTTTAAGATCTCACTTAGCAACTTTCAGAGATATAATACAGTATTATTAATTATAGTCACCAATCTGTACGTTACATCCCCAGCATTTATTTACTTTATAATGGGAAGTCTGAATCTTTTGACCATCTTCACCATGTCTCCCACCCCACACCCCCTCACCTCTTGCAACCACCAATCTGTTCTCTGTATCTGTGAGTTTTGTTTTTTGGGGGTTTGTTTGTTTGTTTGTTTAGATTCCATGTATAAGTGAGATCATATGGTATTTGTCTTTCTCTGATTTATTTCATTAGGCACAATATTCTCAAGGTCCATCCATGTTGCTGCAAATGGCAAGATGTCATTCATTTTTATTGCTGAATAATATATATGTATCACATTTTCTTTATCCATTCATCCACTGATGGACACTTAGGTTGCTTCTATATCTTGACTATTATAAACAATGCTGCAGTGAACATGGGGGTACATATATCTGAGTTAGTGTTCTCATTTCCTTTGGACAAATACCCAGAAGTGGAATTGTTCAATCATATGGTAGTTCTATTTTTACATTTTTTAGGAAACTTCATACTGTTTTCCATACTGGCTGCACCAATTTACATTCTCACCAACGGTGTACAGGGGTTCCCTTTTCTCCTCATCCTTACCAACACTTGTTATCTCTTGTCTTTTTGATAACAGCCATTCTAACAGGTATGAGGTGATATCTGATTGTGATTTTGATTTGCATTTCACTGATGATTAGTGATGTTGAATACTTTTTCATGTACCTATTGCCCATATGTATGTCTCCTTTGGAAAAAAATGTCAATTCAGATCTGTTCATTTTTTAATTGTATCTTTTTTTTCTTTACTCTTGAGTTGTATGAGTTCTTTATACATGTTTGGATATTAACTTCTATCAGATACATGGTTGCAAATGTCCTCTCCCACTCCATACGTTAACTTTTCATTTTGTTGATGCTGTGCAGAAGCTTTTTAGTTTGATATAGTCCTACACATTTATTTTTGCTTTTGTTACCTTTGCTTTTGGTGTCAAATACAAAAAATCACCAAGACCAATGTCAAGGAGCTTTACTGCCTATGTTTTCTTAACAAGCTTTATGGTTTCTGGTCTTATGTTCAAGCCTTTAATTCATTTGGAGTTAATTTTTGTGTATGGTTTAAGATAGTGGTCCAGTTTCATTCTTTGACATATGGTTGTCCGGTTTTCCCAAAACCATTTATTAAATATACTGTCCTTCTCCATTGCATATTCTTGTCTTCTTCATCATAAATTAATTGACTGTATAGGTGTGGGTTTATTTCTGGGCTCTCTGTTCCATTCCATTGATTTATGTGTCTGTTTTCATGCCAGTGCCATGCAGTTTTGACTAGTATAGCTTTGAAATATAGTTTGAAATCAGGGAGCATGTTGCCTCCAGGATTGTTGTTCTTTGTCAAGATTGCTATGGCTATTCAAGGTCTTTTGTGGTTTCATACAAATTTTAGGATTGTTTGATCTATTTCTGTGAAAAATGTTATTGGAATTTTAATAGGGATTGCATTGAATCTATAGATTGCTTTGGGCATTGTGGAAATTTTAATGGTTAATTCTTCTAATCCATGAACACAGAATATCTTTCCATTTATTTGTGACTTCTTCAATTTTTTTTTCTTTTTAAATTTTTATTATGGTGACATTGGTTAATGAAATCCAGTAAGTCTCAGGTATACAATTCAACAGTAAGGCATATGTATATATTGCATTGTGTGTTCACTTTCAGTAGTTAGATTTCTTTCATCAACGTCTACAGTTCTCAGTGTATAGGTCTTCCACTTCCTTGGTTAAATTTATTCCTAGGTATTTTATTATTTTTGACGCAATTGGAAAAAATACTATTTGGATGAGCTTTTAAACAGTCTTCTAACTTTATAATTTATTTAATAAATGATATTTTATGGATATTGTATTTATGAGAGTATCTTCAGCTATAATGTTGTAAGGATTGTGATATCTTTCAGGTAATAATTAAGAATTTTTATAAAGAGAGGGAAGAAGCTAAAAATATTTTAAAGATAAGAATGAATACTGCTCTTTTATCTCATCTTCATACAATGATACAATCGATAATATGAAATATTATGGAATATTATTCCATACTTATATTGTTTACATATGTGTCATTCAAATCTGTACAACCACCCTACAGGTAAGAAGCAATATTATCCCTAAATTACAGACAAGGAAAGTGAGGCACAGAGACAGAGGATAACTGGTTAAAAGTCACAGTACACCACAGAATATCAATCAAGCTTCACTACTATACTAAGATGCTATGTGACCTAAAGCAAGCTACTTAATAGCTCTGAATTCTATGGTTTTCTTATCTCTGAAATGAAGGGTTGGATTAGGGGCTTTTTAACCCTAAAGATCAGTCCTGTTAAGTAGAAATTAATGAAAGCCACACATGTAATTTAAAATTTTCCACTAGCCATAGTAAAAAAGGAAAAAGAAACAGCTTGGATCAATTTTTAACAATGCATTTTATTTAACCCAATATATCTAAAATGTCATTCAACAAATAACATAAAATTATTGAGATATCTTAGGTTCCTTTTTTCATACCAAGTCTTTGAAATCTATTGCATATTTTACACTTACAGTACATTTCAATTCAGGCTACCTATATTCCAAGTGCTCAATAGCCTGGCTACCATACTGGACAGTGAATCTCTAGAAGTCTGTTCTTTAATAACATGGAAAATGCTTCAAGAGACTTCCTTATTAAAAGTGAGACCCAGCAGCAAAAATTAGGTGTACTAAAAGGAGCTGCCCACACAGCGTGGTTTAATGGCGGCACTGAGAAGGTACCCAACTACAGGAGTTTGACTCCATCTTTGATGACGCTCCTTTGTGGAAATTAGAAACCACTCGTGTTTTTCAATGATTTAAAATACAGATCATAGAAAGATAACAAGTTGACAAATTAAGCTCTTAGTGCAAACTAAAAATCTTTTTAGAAGCATATAGGCTATATATATATTTATATATATAAATAGTAAATTAAAGGGTCCTTAACACTTAATGTAAACGAGTTTGAGTTTATTATTTGTGGGATCACTAGCATCTTAGATGACTTTGGGGAGTAGTGATTAGAAACCCGTGGAGGGTAGATACCTCAGAAAATATTTACCTACTTATGATTCAGCCTTGCATTCTTATAGTCTAACTTTAAAAGGAACTTATAATGTAAACTAAAATAGAAAAAAAAATAAAAATCCAGATAATCATATGCTAGGTGAAGTCATACCAAAAGAAGGGCTGTAATTCTGACCTGAATGTCAATTAATGATAGCGGTGACAGAGTGATGCCAGGGAAGTAATTAACACCAGAAACCACTATTATATAATGCACTCAGGCTTCTAAAAGAAGACGTATTAACAAAGCACGTTGGAAGTTATTAACAGAAGCATAGTTAGACAAGCCACTTTTACACAACCAGGTCCTAAATGATAGATGAAATTCAAATCTTGAGCTGCACCATGAGAGGGGAAATAGTAAGACTGTGACATGGAGCTTGTTGAAGGCAAAAATATGGACTCTGTGTAATTTGTGCCCTTCTGTCAACCAGCTCCCACTTTGAGAGTCAGATGAAGGTTCTGTGTAATCATATCTGCACGTGACCACATAATGGTTACATGGGAAGGCCACGGCAGCCTCTCATAAAGAGGAAAAGAGAGAGGGAACCAGAGTGGTTACCAAAGCAACCTCAGCCATGCATTTTTATTCAGTCAGATGGATGGAGGCTACGAATTTAAGATAAGTATTTCATGAATTACATGAAAATGTTCATTCCTTCCCACAAGCAAGCAGAAAAGGAAAAAATTAGCATAAACCAAGAATAGGTATCTCACTCAGTTTACTCTGGTAAGCAAACCTCAATTTTAAACTTGTGAAATTTTATGTGTTTGTGTGAGGGACAGACACACCCTGCTAGTTTCTGAGGTGGATGTAGGAAGGGTTTGGGGGTTTACAGAATTGCCATTTCTAGGCCTGTGGCATGTTAGCTGTTCAAGTAATGTCAATTCAGGAAATCGTGGAAATGGGATTGTAACCTAGGTCAGTCTGGCTCCAAAGCCAGAACTTTTTTCCAAATGGAAGTGATTTTATCTGAAAATCAGAAGATGGTGAGGAATCCTCATTGCAGAAAACACAGAAACCCTTTTATCCAGTCATCCTTTCTACAGGCTATAGAGGCTTTCCAGCCTACTAGTCCCATATTCGTGAACAAGTTTGAACTCAATTCAGATATACAGCACAAGCAAATGTTTGATAATATTAAATCTCACACCAGTAAACAGTTTGCTTGATCTCCTTACATTTCTTTTTCTATGTGTAAAAACAAGTATAGTATTTCTCATTGCCAATCCATGCAGAGACCGATTGAAAGAAAGGGAGGTACAGAAGTTCTGAGGATCTTTCATTTTAAAATTAGGTTTACCATTCCTCACAGAAGAATCCGTCAGTTTTAGCAATCATTTTATTTCTAGAAGCAACCGATGAGCAATTGATTGAGCCAAGAAAAAGGTTCATCTTGGCAGTGAATCTCAAGAATAGACAAGTGTGGGCCCTGACAGGGACACCTGCAAGCCAACGCAATTGACCTTTTGTCAACTTTGCAGTCAAGTGTTTGACTTTAAAAGCAGGGGACTCAAAATGGTAGCTCGTGTTTTTCTTTCTTAAAGTGACAAGACTTTATTTAATTTCTGTAAAACAGATTCACTATGTAGATTTTTTTTTTAACTTTTTAATTTATTTTTATGGTGACATTGGTTAACAAAATCCAATAAGTTTCAGCTATACATTTTAACAGTAAGGCATTTAGATATTTACACTGTGTGTTCACCTCCCATAGTTAGACTTCTTTCTGTAGACTTTTAAATCTGTGCATCCAGACTGCTGTTTGAAGGGCTGGCTGTATGGGATGAGCTACCTTAATGAGAAGCATATTTAAGAAATGGCAAGATTCTCCACTTGGCAGATGATGGCCCGTGGCATCTCTCTTCACTGTCACAGGACAGAATGTCTGGGTGTTTGTAACAGCCTATATCCCCACAGACTGAGACCTCTGAGGGCATGGATCATGTTTATCTTGTTCATAATTATATCCTATCTCCAAGGTCCCTGAGAACCATGCCTGGCATAGAACAGGTGCTTAGGAAATATTTGATGAATGAGGAAAAAAAGAATTTTCTCAGGAGATGCTAAAAGAAACAATGGACCTCCAGCAACCACAATTTCTGAAAAATATGTGTTGAGTAAGAATGTACTCTTTATTTTTTCCCTAGGGTAATAATAGCTTTCTTCAGATAATAAACTTTCTTCTCAGTGAAATATTCACACAACAGCAGTCCAAAAACTAAAAAGGCAATTTGATTTGCCTTACGATAGTTTATTCAACACTATCAGGGAAATGCCTACAGGTTAATAGAAGATATAATACTATTTTTCTTTTAGACCTTAATAAATCATTCTAAATTTTTGATGGATGACAATAAAAAGTTATAAATCTCCTAAGTTCTTATGCTCATATTTGTAATGCCAGATCAGGTTTTAAACCTGTCCAAGTCCTGGCTGTGCTTATCAAAATAAGTTAAGATCCACTTTTTAAATTAGAAATATAGCAATGACAACAACAAGGAATGAACACAATAACTACAAAAATCTTTGCATGCAGCAACTTCCAGTTTACAAAATGTTTCCACATCTATAACCTCATTTGCTTTCAAGAAACCCCTGTGAAGAAGGCAAAGAGTTACATGCATCTTACAGAGGCAGACCTGGAACTCACAGAACTGTCACTCAGTGTCATGCTCTTAGTAAATGGATAGTTGGGAATTTCAAGTGTGAAATGAGAACAGAAACACAGCTGAAAGTATTTAAAAGATGTTTTATAAAATATAAACTTTACTGTCTTTGCTTACCTAACATACCCAAGAGATACTGCCCAGAAATCACATTCTTTACTGTCGAGTATCATTATCAAGCTTTGTCATCATTATTTTTGTTTTATACAGGGCAAGGAGAAAAGTGTATGCCTTCCTATATCAGATAACAGGTTTTTAAATTAGCTCTTATCGTGGAGGGCAGAAAGGATCTGGAACAAAACATAAGGGGTTATGTCTCTTTATAGCAACCTAAAATCTGGCTGAATATAAAGAGAGATGTATCTCATTCTTCTTTAAACTAGAATAGAACTAATCTTGGATGTTCCAGATGGGAATATTTCCCAATCCTTTCTTTAACACTATCTTTTCTAAGATATTTGTTTGCCAGCTTTCCCAGTGACCCAGTGAATCTATATGAAAACATGCTTTTGTATGCAATAACACAAAAATAAGATTATTGATGTTACATTGATAGTTTGTACTAGTGGAATTCCTTGAATTCTTTAGTGAGACTACATCTTGAAGAGTCATTAAGTACCTACAAGGACACACTAGCTTTAAATGGTACTGTTTACCCTGATTAATAACAGTCTTTCTTTGAGGAGAAGGGGGTATGAGTATAAAAGGCACACACAAAAATCTTTAGAGATCGTCTTCAACTTCCCACCAACAAATCACCACCCTACTGCAGCTTTACCATATATTTCCCCCACCACCCCCATGACATTGGATGAACTGTTCCAAAGGCCAATCCATTCATATGCTCACTGCATCACTTCTCCACAACTTCGTTCTTGAAACTGTCCCTTCTTTCTCCTCATTATGACTTTTCACTTCTCTACTAGATCACTCCTATTAACATCTCACATGGTATAATATTTCTTATTTTTCTAAAATTTTTTTTTCAGATATGCCTCCTCCTATTGCTGTACTGTATAGTAAACGCCTCAGAAACATGTCCATCCTTGCTATTTCCTTACCCCATCCCCACTGTGCATTGTATTTCATTGCTTAAACAATGAGATACTACATTAAAATATGTATAAGGCATAAAGGATAAAATACAAACACCTGTATTTCACCACTCATTTTTAAGGAATACAACATTATTAGGAACTCTGAAGTTTATTATATGTGTCTGCCATCTATTCCTTTCCTTTGTTCACTATGAAGTAAATGCTATTTTCCCCCCTCCAGCTTTATTGACTTCTAACTGATAAATGACATTGTGTAAGTTTAAAATGTACAACATGATGATTTGGTATACATATATAGTGAGAAATGATTACAGTAAGGTTACTACACCTCGACCCCTCACGTAGTGTGTGTATGTGTTTTCAGAACATTGAATATCTACTCTCTTAGCAAGGTTTAGTACACAATATTAAATTTGGATTACAGAATGTTTTCAGAGAATGTCAAAATAACCATTTATATAAATAATAACTATAACACCTTCCATATCATTGGAGGAAAAAAACAAGATATTATCCAAAGGAATAAAAGAATAAAAATTACTAAAAGGTTAAAAGGTAGCAATAACCCTCCCCTGAAAACCTAAAATAAGATCATTGATATAAAATCACACAGATTTTCTTCATTACTTAAAAGATAAAAGTTTTATCTTAGCATGCTGCCTGTCATGCTAGCACACAATTTTAATTTATTTTCTTCATAGCACTTAACACTATTAGAATTATTTTGTTTGTTGCTCTGTTCTCTGCACTAAATATAAGCTCCATATGAAAGGACCATGGCTATCATATTCACGCCTGTAGTGCTTGCTCGGAGTGTAATAAACACATGTCCTATCAATCAGTTAATGAGTAAATGAGTGAATACTACAAATTAAAGATTAAATATAAAAGTAAACAGAAAGCAGAGGTTAAATAAAAATATCATTTAAAAGTAATAGCAAAATACTTAAAAATATATATAGAAGACATTTTTGTTAATAAAGGATAAAATCATAATGAAATTTAAGTCACAAAACTTGTTAAATTAAATAATTAGATCCACATATACAAAAGAAAGATATACAGACAGAAAATTATAGAATTACATTTATTACAGATGATGCCTGACTAATGTACTTCTAAATAGTCTTTGATTTGGTAGATAAAACATAAATAAGAACAGAGTATTTAAATAATTTACCCTTTGAATGTATATATGTCTAATTTATTCATATAAATAATTTTGTAACGAGTATTTTCTAAGTAGATATTGTTTAGTCAGTAAACAACTATTACTAAAAAGTACATATACTTGGGAAAAAAATTTTTGTCAAGCTTTCTTCCCTAATAGCTATTAGAAAAATCATTCATGGAACTGAAATAAAAATTTGGAACAGATAAAAATTTATCTAGATGGAAATATTTTTAAGTCTAAGTGTCTGGAAATCATTTACTAAGACTAGTCTAACATTATTATAAATGTCAGATTTACCTAACACCCTCTAAGTCACATACTCAAACAGGCAAATAAATTGCAGGAAGATCTCATAAGCCTGAATGAGTGGCCAGGAAAATGGAAGAATGCTTTCTGAAGGTGCTAGTGCAGTACAGTTCTATAGCCCCATATTAAATCACTTTTCTGCCAAGAACTGTGTTAAATTTGATTTAAAAATACTGTGTGCATATATGCTATGTCTTAAGAAACGAATGGGAAAGAATAAAGGTAACATTTATTGAGCAAATAAATGTCATTCTGATATGTAATTGCATGTAATAATCAGTACCTGAAAGTATGGCTATTTTCTTTCATTCAGCAAATATTTCTTGAGCATCTCTACTAGGCCAGGTATTGTTATAAACACTGGGAAGCACATATAAAAAGTTAGGTGAAATATATTGTATAACATTAGATGGTGACAGGTACTGTGAAGGAAAATAAAGCAAAAAGGAGGGATGGAGAGTTGTTGGGGTGGGGAGTCACAATTTTAAATCAAATTAGTCTGAGAAGGCTTGCCTGAGAAGATGAGAACTGAACAAACGTTCATAGGAGATGAGGGATGGGTGTTCCAGGCAGAACAGCCAACGCAGAGGCTCTGAGACAGGAGTATGAACAGCTAGGAGGCAGTGAGGGTGGAGCAGCATGAAGAACAGAAATGAAACTAGGAGAAAGGGATACTGGGAGACCAGCCTGTATAGGGCTTTGAGGTTTGACATGAACTTCAATGTGATCTACCTTATGTTTGAAAATAAATCACTATGTCCTTTGTATAGGGGAGCATAGACAGCTGCGGATGGAAAAGAGGTTCTATGGAAAGTAACCTCTTAAGGTGATCTGATCATAAATTCCTAGCAAGGCAGGTCATGGTGGGTAGAGATGCCCCAAGCATATAATTATTTTTAGTCAAAGATTTATCTTTCCCTTAAGCAAGCCCTGTCCATTGTTTCTGTGCACCCATGTTAACACGCCTTTGAAATGCCTCTTTTCAGACCCCTCAAGCAAAACTACCCTCAGGAGAGCACATAATCTTAACGATCCTGTACTCCGATCCCGCCCAGCTATCTCCCACCTTCATGTGTTCTTCCTTAGGTTCATCTCTTAATTCCGAATGCATAAGAGAAGCTGCAAAATGCTATTCTAGGAAGCATATTTCTCAGTTGAGATCTTGCTTCCAGGCGTATCCTCTGTTTGGCTTAAAAAAAATTTATAAAAATTCTCTACAGGTTTGGAAGTTCTTATGTTGACACCGCTAAGCAGCAATAATGGAAGAAGGGAGTTTAAGAAACTACTACAGCAATCGAGGTAGGAGATAATGGTTGCTCGGACCCAGGTGGCCATGAAGGGACAATAAGTGATGGTTTCTAGATGTATCTGAATGTACAGCCACTAGAGTCTGCTGGTGGATTGGTGAGAGATAAGAAGAGCCAGCATAACTCCAAAGATTCAGCCTAAGTAACTGGATAATAAATTTTCATTATTTGCAGTTTACAGAAAAGTTAACTAAATATTATTCCAAAGCTCATAGTCTTCCCACAATGCCTCATAACTTGAAAAAGGCAACTGAAATTATGTGCATAGAGCCTCTACAAAGATCCAAGAATTTTCTTTTTATAAATGAAGGTTGAGAAATTATTTTCTTTTAATAATTGGTCATATCTCCCTGAATTATGAGATTATTGTTCAATGACATGGTGAAGCCTGAAAAGGTAAAAAGTCTGTAAAGAGGATAGGAAATGTATGGATGATGGAATCATATCAGGTTAACTAGGGATGTTAGGGAAGCTTGGGTAGATCTCCACATTCTTGAGGCTGATGGCATGATAAATTATCCATAGAACCTCCTTGGAAACCAGTGTTTGACAGAATGAGATGGAGAACAGACTTGCCTAAGATTAGATATGAGAATAGTGTTTTGCTCTGGCTTCTTCATTTCAAATGTTTCAAATAGAAACTGGAAAAAGTAAACACCAAAGATCTTTTTCAAGCATATACACAGAGCTATGTTTTGGACATTTAGCATACATGTATAGCTTTCTAATTAGTTTTTCATACTATAAAAATTAATAGGCTCCAAGTATGTGTTTAATTCCTTCAAGCTTTCTGTTGATATTATTCTCCATTTGCTGTGTTAATAAGATGTCCAGCAATATAATTTAGTTTTTTGTAGAGAGAAAATATAATTATTTTCCACTATTTTTATTGGAAACATTATAGTAGATATGTAGAATTAATCTATTTTTTTCTTTTTGTATAAGCATATCATAGTGTGGTAATTCCCCAGAATTAGTTCTCTTTTATCTGCTCCACCCCCCCCCCCCGCGCCCACCTCCGATCCCTATTTTAATGAAAGGCACTTCCCTTTTTCTTCCCAGTCATTTGACCCAGCTCCTTCCTATCCTTTACTTGTGTGTCAGGATGGTTCCCAATACCAAGAAACACTGACTCCATAGTAGACCTGTGTGTGTAATAACTCTCTTTCACTCCAATGCTAACAGTCCAGGGTGACTCTGGTCTTCATTTTGGCAACCTCTCTGAATGCTTCTCCTTTCCTCTGGTCTGTCCCCACTGCATTTCATCTGGCATGCTGGAGCCTGCTTAATCTTAAAGCCTGGATCTGGTCTTATCACTCTGCCAAAACCATATACTGGCTTCATCCTGGAAGCTGAGCGAAGTGTGAATTTGTCTGCCTACCTTCCAGGACCCTCCACAATGTGGACCCAAACTGCCATTCCAGTCTCATCTCCTACCACTTTCTTTTCAAGGCCACTACAAATCTAGCAAAACCAATCACTCTTCCCTGAACTTGCCTCCATTTTAGCAGCTTGGGGCCCTTACTCGCACAAAACGCTCCTCTCGTCTATCAAAAGCTGCCCTATCCTTCAGGTCCTATCCTAAATGCAGCTTATGAGAAGCTTCTGCTGATGCCCATGGTCAGTGTGACCAGGGCACCCACCGAACCCCGCCCCCTGCACAGCACTTTGCAGACCTGAGCGTCTTTCTTATCTTCATCAGTTTATTCTAAGCTCCTAGAAGGTGACAAGTGTGCTTTGCTCACCTCTCTCAATCTCCATGGCAGGATGGTGCCTAACACAAAAGTCGAGTTCAACGATGATCAGTGCTGAGAAGTGTTCAAGAACAGACATCTTGAGAGAGGCTGTTTTTAAACTTACATTAAAAGCCATGAACATTCTCCTTTCACTTATTAACAGGATATCGGTGGAGGCTAACGGATATAACAATATCTTCCTGGTCGCTTCAGTGTTCTTTCCTCTCTTCTGTACAAAATTTACATTACAGTGATTAAAAGTCCCCTGTAAAATGGTGTCATGAGGCCATATCTGGGAAGAAAGGATTAGTACTAATCTGTTCCTTATTCACTATTTAGTAAGGAGAATATGAGATGATATGTTTGGATCAGAGACAGAAAGGAAATGAAGTTTTCAAGGGAGAAAACACAATTACAAAAAAAAAAAAAAAACCTGTTTCACAAAAATGCAGTCTGTAGAAAATCTTTCAGCTGAATGTCAAGATTAAGAAAAATCAATAAAACCTTTGAAACCAGAACTATGTGAAAGGCCTTTTAGGCTTGATGGCAAAATACAAAGCAGCTATGGCTTCAAGAAAGTAAAATCTTTCTCCAGTAACCGCAAAAGTGATTCTTCAATATTCAGGAGCCTCCATGGCCCCCAAATCTGTTTAGCACAAATTGCTTATTACACAGATAAGGACAGTCCAGATTCAAAGGGCCAGCGTTTTCAAAAGAACTTTTACTAAGGCTGTAATTAGCTGTTCTGGCAAAAACTGCATACATGTCTAATTGCATACACAATTGGCTAATTGTATCTTCAAAATAAAGGGTAAAGGGTTAATTGTATCCACATCTGGCCATAAAGAAAGAGATTGTCCTTTGAAAATATGACACTACACTTAGGTGAAAATTTGCATTAAACAACCATCCCTATTACTACTAATAATTATTATAATACCACATGCTTACAAATTAATACCTTTCATTGTGATCCTGAAAACACTTCACAAACATTAATTAATCTCACAATACTCCTATGAGGTATGAAAGCGATTATCTCAACGGTGTCAATGAGGAAATACAGAAAAGTCAGGTAATTGTCAAAGGCCACAGAGGGAGTTGAAGTCCCCAGCCCCTGGCTCTACACTGGCCCAGGTCACCAGGGAGGTTCAATGGGGAGTCTGGCTCACATAATCAGCAAAATGAGCCTAAAATGAATGCAGAACTAAGTAATCAAATTTCAGAATAGTGAAAACTGGCCTGTGATTTAGAGACCATTTTGACTTCTTTTATTCAAAGGAACATAGAAAGTATCAAAAATTGAGCTAACCAAGTATAACATTTTTGGGTTTTGGTTTCATTTTATGATCAATTATTTCAGATAATAAAAAAAAAGTACAAAGAATCATACAATACATCCCCAATGAATGGTACTTTCAAAAATATGTAAAAGGAATAAGTTTCTGCAAGAGATGGATATTTGGAATGTTCTGGCTGTAGCATCTGTGAAATGAGGACATGCTGGACATAGAGACATGAGGTGAGGGATTAAAACAAAGTGAAATCAACAGTTTACCTTAATTCTAACCATTGTGCTAGTCAGGAGCATCCAATTTTCACTAGCCCAGAATATCAAACTTAATACAAATTTCCTTAGAAGCACATAAGTACTATTTCATTAGTATTTGTATAACCTTAATATATTCTTTAAGAATGAGAGAGATATGAGGGTTCATTTTTAACAACAAAATACACATTTTAAGGACTGATTTATTTTTTTATAATTAAAAAAAAATTTTCATAGCCACATCAGAAAATGTTTGGGTGATTTGCTCATTCATCAAAACAGATGGTAAATTCTCCATGCAGATACTTATAAAGATGTGGAGATATAAATATGCTTAAATTCAATTCGATTCACTTATCCAGTGAAGATACATACCGGAAGATACAAAGATGAGCAGGACAGTTCCTGTTTTCACAGACATCTGTTCTACACATTTATTTATATTCACTCAAGCCCTCCTATGTCTCTCCCTACAAAGGTTTTGAGGTGATAGTCAAGAGAAGAATAAATAATATGCTGAAAGTCAGCGACAAAGAAAATAGAAACAAAACATGCTGAAGATAAGAATCAGTATGACTGTGTCTCTACACTTAAAAGTTGGCTCAAAGTTATTGGGCGCCCAGAGCAAAAAAAAAAAAAGAAAGACATGTATGTTACAAAAAATACCCCAAAATTTAAAAAAAAAAAAGAAAAAAGAGAGACACTAGAACATATAATTGAATTTTTTTTAAATGATGAATAGAGGTAAAAATCAATATGGTGTGGGAGTGCCTAAAACGGAGAACTGACTTCCAGTGGGGGAACCTCGGTGAACAGTCACATCCGGCACTGGGCTCAAAGGTCAGAGCTGAACTCCATAATGGCTGCTGCAGAAAGGTCATTCCACACTCAACACACAGCCAGCAAAGAAGAGAGCTCTGCAAGCATGAGTCACAGCTGGAAAGTGGAAGCAGATTTAGCAGAGAATGGTAGGTGGAATGCGGTACTAGATAGGCCTGGACAGAGCTTCGGCCCACTGGCAAATGCCATGCCTAGCTTTGTAGTTTCTGTTAAGTAACAGGTAACACTAGATTTTTGGGGAAGGAGGGGAAGACAGGAATAGAACTTCTTTTCTTTTCTTTTTTCTTTACTTTTTTAAAAAAAGGTATAAAACTCTGACATGTAAAGAATAGACCAGGAAGGCAAAAATCAGGAGGAAGAAAGATCTGTCAGGATCTCTATAAGTCAGAAGAGGGATGATAAGGGTCTGGTCACTGATCTTGGCATAGGAAGTAGTAAGGACAAAAGAAGAGACTCTCTGACAGGACTTGGTGAATAATTCAACGTGAGGAAAAGGATGAGCCGCACATGACTGCGAGCCACTAAATCCTATCTGACCAAGGATATCCAGAAGGCTGATATGTTTTTTTTTTGTTTTGTTAGGGCTAGTGTAAATAAATTAACATACTTTTTGTCATAAATATTTTTCAACAATGAAAAGTATGTAAAATTGTTCTTGTTAAATTATATTAGAATATGAAATGTATTTTTCTTTAAAATAAAAATGAAATGTGCTATGTCAGCCAGACTCATGGTATGAGACTGTGGTTATATTTCTAGCTCAGGTTTCAGCATTTTCCTCTTTCTGTTCATTTACATTTATAAAAAAGAAAATGAGCTTTAATATTTTTCCAGAGATTCATATGATTTGCACTCACTAAGTGTCTTTGTATCCACCTCCCACGCAGCCAGGGATAATGCAAAACTATGATCAAAATAGATGCTTAGAAATTGCTTGCTGAATGAGTAAATTTAAACATTCAAGTCAAATAGAAATCACCTTTTCCCCAAACATGGAGCCAGCTATGGCTGTTAGACTACCTGTTAAACGCAGGTGTGTAAGGGATTGCTGCTATTCATTAAATGAAAATTTAAAATTTCATCAAGCAAAATCTACTTCCTAAATAATTTACCCTTATCACCAAATTTGTTTTTATGAAAAACTTCTAGCTGCCATACCAATGCCAAGTCTTCATTAGTGCTGATGCTAAGAATTGCTATAGATAGAACACAAAGACATTTGGGTGAGACTGTAATGTACTTACAATGTTTCCTTAGAAAATGACATGACTATATGGTCAACATTATATAATTAGAAATTTTATCCCTAATAATAGTGTTCCACCTTTGTGTTTTGAAGGAAAACCACTGATTTTTATCTACCCTAATTTGAAATAACATTATCATCAGTTACCCTCTTAATCTCATACAAAATAGAGGTCAAGCTTTTAGATCTGACGTTCAAAGCCTTAGATGGTTTGAGCCAACAGACTTCTAGTCATAATTCCCTGTAACCTTCTGGTAAGTGACTCCTGCGCGTGAGCGTTTCTATTCTACACAGGTTGTGCAAGTGCTAAGGAGGAGGAGGCTGGGGTTCGAGATGGCTTCATGAGCAAGAAAGAAGGCAGGATGGAGGACAAGACAGGTCAGGGGCTACTCCTTTCTTTTCCAGATCAAAACCTTTAGTGGAAACTCCTCAGCTCCTGCACGTGCAAGCATGTGTGTGTGCGCAGAGAGGCGAGCGGGGACGGGGTCCCTGGGGCTCGACCTAGCAGCAGTGAACTCAGAGCGAGGGGCTCTGGGGAGCCTGAGGCAAAAGTGTAGCCCCTGATTCTGACTCAGTTAAGTGTTTGGACTGAGTCTAATACATATGAATTCAAGTTTGAGCCACATGTTAGCTAAGTGCAAGTCATTCTGTGTTACTGAGTGTCAGTTTTCACAATTCTAAAAAAAAATGGGGGAAGAACTAAATGATATATGCACACACGATGCACTCGGCACAGCACCTAAGCACAGTTGAGGAACAATTAAGAATAGTGTTTATTATTATAGTGAACGCCGATCCAGAACACCAGAGCTCTGGGAATCAGTCTCCCAACCTCATTCGTTCCTTTAGCTAATAGCAAATATTCAAAACCCCTTTGGTTCCTAAAACACTGGGTTGTAAACTCACATGAAGAATTCTGTGAAACTATCCTGAACTTGGTAAAAGGTTTTTATAAGTATTTTCCCAAACAAGATGGCAGTGGCAAAGGAACTCTTTTGTTCCACCACTTATTAAACATTATCCAATAACCTGACACATTGAAAAAAAAAAGAGAACTCTGAAAGTGGCTTCCTGAAACAAGCATTTGCCCAGCAAAAGTCATCTACACTATTTTGGTTAAAAACAGAATCTACAAACAACCTATGAAAGACTGTTAAATATATTTATATAGTTCCAACTTCATATACAATGAATTGGAATTTCTGCTGCCAGTTAATATAAACACCAGGAACCAGAATCTGTCCTCTTGGATGCAGAACCTCATCTTTGTCATAAAAACATGCCATTGAGCCAAATATCCCTTTACCACTGACTGATCACAGAATGCTCCGTTTTCCTCAGTACAAAAACTTAATTCGATTTGTATTTACTATTCTACTTCATTATGCATTTTAAAATTTTAGTATCACCATTTTCTTGTTACCTTTTAGTTGGTAAGTCCAGTTGGCTCTACATTTATGATACTGGAGTGAAATTTTCTCTTTACATAAATGTATTAAGTTAAAATGAGTCTGTTTAAAAAATATAAACTATTTAAAAATACTAAAATCTTTTAATAATATATTATACATATATTAAATATATTAATATAAATATCCTAAAACAACAGGTGGTACAAGTGGAAGGGGGGGGACTGCCTCTGCCATTCTTGTTTGTCTGTCCAAATCTATTTATTTCTTACCTTTGTGGAAGGTCTTCTTTGGCCACTATAGCTATAATGATTACTCTCTGAATTCCGAACTTCTACAGAATTTAGTCTATATTATATGATTTAATTTTTACTATATGATTAACACATGCTACAATACATCATTATTCAAATTTTCAGGTGTCTTTTTGTCCTGGACTATTAGACCGATAAAACACAATGGCAAAAATGATTCGTTCATTTCCTTGACACTGAGCATATAGCACTGTGCAAACAGTGGGCACAGTGGGAATTATAGTCTTATAATTCCTTATACTTCATGAAAATAATTGTAAGGGAGATTCTATTATAATATTAACTTATAATATTAACTAAAATAAACTAACTTTTAGTTCTAAGTGTTTATTTGAGTGATCTCATAAAGGCAAAAGATAACAGATTTTTTCCTAATTTGGACTGATGTAAGATTATAGTTGCATATCTGTGGGCTTTCCCCCCTTTCTTAGTTATAGATATGTAACATGGCAATGTGCCTCGCTAACAGCATTTCCCAGCTGTTGCTGTTGATAGAGCCATAGCTATTAGATGGGGCTTCTGGCAAAGTTATTTAAAGGGGGCTTGCTTTTGCCTCAATTTTTTCCTTCTGTGGTTGGAAATGCCGCAGCCATCTCGTAGTCAACAGGTAACCTGCTATACAGAAGCTACACGTTAAAGGTATGGAACAGGAAGGTAGAAGTCTAGGACACCGATGGTACTTATCATGGAGCCATTGTACTAGCCCAATTACCTAACTTAGGACATTTTAGATGAAGAAAAATAAGCCCCTGATTTGTTTAAGATTGTCCATTATTGACAATCAGATGCAATTCCTTATTCACCCATGTGCATACACATTACAGGCAGCATCTAGACAATACTATTTGAGGGCCGATTATAAGTTCTCCAGATTTTTCAAAAACACCTTTTCCTTGATATTATAAAGTACATACTTGCTGTAAAGTTTATCATGCAAATATCATTCATTTTTCGGAGAATGGTATTAAAAGTATCTGTTAAAATACAAATGTTGTCTGAGAAGTGTTACATTTTAAGTTATCGATATAATTCAATATCTCATTGTGAGTTAATTTATTAATAAACTTCCATGACTGGGTAGGCCCTGAGGGAGTGGAACACAAGATAGATAAGTTTTCCTGTAGGAAGATGTCAGGCTACTATAATAAGAATCTCTTCCTCCCTCTCCTGCTCCCTGCACCCCACCCTCAAACCTGATTCAATGCCCACACCAAAGAGGATGATAGGTGGCAGCCTTAGGGGCAGAGGATACAAAAACTAAAGGAGGGATACAGATCATAAGGGGAAAAATTGCCAAAGGCAAACGTGTTTCTTTATTACATAAAGCAGCCCAAGACACTCTTCTATACGAGAGTACTTTATTTACTCTACAAAAGTATTCAGTTATTAACTTATTAGCATTGGTAGATTAGCTGTCCAATTGAACACTGAGTCACTTTTGTATTCACTGATGAGAAAGGACAAAATTGTGGTAGTGAGCAGCTAAAGTGAAGGACCAGCATTAGACAGTTGACCCATTTGGTCACTCAAACACTTCTCAAAGGCTTGTTAAGGCTCTGTGCTAGAAACTAGAGATTTCAAATGATGATGATGATGATGTCTTGTCCTCAAACTGTACTCTTCTACAGGAGACAGACATGCAAATTAACCATTACAATAACACTTTGATGTATGTGATGCTGCACGTGTATATGAAAGCTGACAGAGAGAAAAATTCACTCTAAGGAGAGTGAAGGGTGGTCAGGGAAAGCCTCACAGAGCAAAATGATGCCTAGACAGCATTTTCAAGGATGAACAGGATTTGCTAGGAGAGAGAAAAGGGGATATGCATTCCAAAGAGAACAGTGCCCAAAAAGATGGAGATATGAAGAAGCATGGTATGTTTGAGACACTACAAATATTTGTTACTGCTCTAGCATTAAGTCCTGACGAAGAAGAAAAAGAAGAGAATTAAAGTAGAGCCCAGATCAGAAATTGCCCTGAAAGCCATGATAATCAGCGTGGACTTTATCTGGTAAGTTAGTCACTGAGAGTGAGCCACAGGCCTGGCAGGTTCGCTGCTGGTTGTTGATTTGGAAGGGAGCGAAGTCGAAGGAAGGAATATCACCTCGAAAACCTTAGTAATAATTCCGATGACAAGGGATGAAGATGTGCATGCTGAGTGGCTCTTCTCCAGATCTGTAACTATGGAGGCAAGGAAGGGTGAAGGGGGAGGGGAAGAGGGAAGGGAAATTAAAACCTTTCACCTGGATGCAATGTTCATTTTGGAAGTCATTTTTCACCCACCTGTCCTCCATAGTTACAAAGCATGAAGGAAATGCATGTTCTCCCTGTATTCGCTCTTTCAAAGATTTTTTTTTTATCTGTAATTATACTGTTAGAGATTCCATACTAAATGAACCAAAAATAGAAGTGGGTGAGAAGGAGAATCTGCTATAGATGGACTCTTAGCTTTCAGAATCAGTATTGCCATTTTATGAGAGCATTTTCTCCTTTTTTAAAATGAGAAGCAGGTAAGGTGAAAACAGTGTGCCCCTTCCTATCTTCCTTCAAATTTGTCAGTAAAAGAGAAAACATACTTGAAACACTTTTAGCTTCAAAGAATTGTACCTATATTATCATATCTAAGAATGAGGTTGGGTAGGATGAGCAGAAAACGGCATTGTGCAGAAGGGCCACACATAGAATCTACCTGACTCAGGAGTTCTTTGAGCTAATCAGAGAGCTGAGTTACGGTTATTTTTACCATAAGTATGACCCAAATATTGCATGGCACAATTTATACTGAAAAATTACCTGTTGTTTATTTGAAAATTCAATTTTAACTGAACATCCAGTATTTTTATTTGCTAAATCTGGAAGTCTTAATTATAGTAGTACCTTAAGGGAGAAAAGTTAGCTCGATTAATGATCTATTTATCTTATTTGTAGCCATTTTGGTTTCTTTAATACAGTAGGAAATGTTTTCTGACACGTGAAGGAATTATGAAGCACAACAATATAAAAATGTGAGCATAAATGACTAGTAAGTTATAAAAATTTTCTAACAGTTTTGGGAATCTCAACCTTTAAAAATTGTGCCCTGTTTAAAATAGCGGGGGTAGAATTACTAATTGATAAAACAGTATATTAACTCTTCTTTAAGAAAGACTAGATGACAGCCAGAAGAAATGCAATAGTAGAATAATCTAGAATGATAAATTTTATTACTGGGAATTTCCCTAGAGATCAGCAAACCCAACCCCATCAACAGATGAGGAAACTAAGAAGCAGAGAGGCTGGCATTCTCTGCGCTACACATTTTTGGGCAGAAACATTTGACATCTATATTACGCTGAAAACAATCTGTTACTCACAGTTTATATTATTTCAAAAACAAATTTAATTGCCAAGAAAAAAAATAAATAATGTTCATTGGCATATGTATTACAACCTCAATGATAAGTATTTCTAAAATGCAAAAAGCCCACAAAAATATAGAGGCAAAAAAAACTTTTCTAAAGAGAGAACATTTAGAAAAAAAATTTGTAATGAAGCATACTTTCATGATAAAATGACAGAAATGACAGAAATGACTGCCGCCCCCGCCTCGCCCCCCCCCCACACACAAGTGTGTCGTTTTCAGAGAAATCTTACTATTATGTCCTCAACTGACTGCCAGAGAGGGTCATCTTTGGATTCCAGGGCAAGGTAAAAAGCTTAACTGTCCAAATCTGGGAACCTTGCAGCATTTATACAACAGCATTGTGGGTTTTTTATGCACTTTAAGCTCACTTTTATTAATCCCAGACCTCTTTCCTCATTAAGGCAAGGATATAAATTTGGAAGCTGCTTATAGGTACCAAATACCCTGTCTGCTGGTGAGATACTGACCTCCACCTTGCATGCATATCAGCTAGAGAAAAAAGAGCCCTTATTCATCAAATTTAAAAAGTGCTTTCTCATTTCATGCTAATTGTATGGTCCTTTGCATGATATGCAAAAGATTGCCAAAGATGAAAGGTATTAAAAAGAAAACTACCAGTCTCAGAGGTTTTTTTGGAACAAGATTATTACTTTTTTAGAGAAAGTAAATGACTAATTCAAGTATTACATTTATCTTCACAGAATAACCTTTACAGGTTTTATTATTACCAAAGTCTATTCAACTGTCTCTCTGCCTAACATAACGTGACTTCATTCGACTAACAGTGCTCCAGAACTTAGGTTGATGTTAAACAGTTATAAATGAAAGAATTTAAAATATAGATTTTACGATTTTTTTTCCACAAGGACCTCACTGGAAAAGAAAGGCTGATTATTAATAAATGCTTGCTTCCCAGCTCCAACGACATGCAGGTTCTGCTTAGGCCGATTTCTTATAAAGGCACAATATCAAAGACTCATTTTTGGTTATGAATATTATTACCTAGAATAATAGAATAAGTGGCAGGATATTATTCAAGGGTCGTAAATAAGATAAGCCATGATAATTAATGACATACCATAATTTATGGTAAATGGTAATATATGAATGGGGCCTTTGAAAATCTGGGTTATTTAAATTTGTCACTATAAATATAGACCGATCATTAACAACCATGTAAAAGCCATCAGGGAAGAGGTGGAAAGTAGAGGAACAGAGGGTGCAGTTCGTTCATTTGGGCTGCACGACAGTAAAGCAGCACTTTATCCTTCCACAACTACGCATCGATTGCTATCAGTCAGCTGAATCAAGTCTGGCAATTCCAGAAACAGCTGCAGGGAGCAGAATAACTGGCCTTCCCAGCTTCCGAAAGGACTGACTAGTCAAGAGGTTAAAGGCTGAATCAAACATGCTATTAGTAACAATATTTACTATACATATTGAGGATTTTTTAATGTGTTAGACTGGCATTGTCCAATAAAAGTATAAAGCAAACCACATGTATAATCTGAAATTTTCTGGTAGCCATAGTAAGAAAATTAAAAGAAATAGGCGAAATTAATTTTACTATTCTTTTTTATAAACCCAGTATATCCAGAATATTGTCATGGCAACATGTAATCAACCAAAAATATTGAGATATTGTACAATCTTTTTTTATACCAAGTCTCTGAAACGCAGTATGTACACTTACATCACATCTGAATTTGGAGTAGTCACATTTCAAGTGCCTAATGGCTACATATGGCGGGTAGGAACCACATTAGACAGTATAGTTAAAATTTCACAAACTAGGGGGGAAAAAGCCCTGTTCTTAATTACTACCTAATGTTTTCCTGTGAGTCAAATCTCAAAACACTAGTGAGATTACTTGTTCTTTGTGTTAATGAACACAGTATAAACACAAAAAGCTATTCCACTAAAAACAAGGATTGAATCCTAAGAAGACCATGCTTAATTTTCATTAATAACAAGTGTTTATATATTAAACTACCTACTTTTTCCTCTGCCTACATTTCTCATCCTGTCCCAAATTTCAGGAGTTTTAGTTTTTCTCTGAGGATTTAAATTATAAGTCACAGCATCACCCTAGATTCAGTGAAATATTCACATCTTTATTATTTGCTATTTGAAAAACATAGTTGTCCCGAAGTAGTAAATTATGCAATTCCTAAATCCAAACTGGTTTATGACTAATTGGTAAGAATTATGGAGTTTCCTCATGAAAAGAGTTCCAAAAACTCAAGAGTAACCAAAAAACAAATTAGTACCAAAATACACTAAACTCCATGCTAACAAGCTCCCTGGTCCTTATGAAACCACAGAAGACAGCTTCAGGGTGTGCTAGAGTGTAACCCAACAAACCATTTTAAAGACCTGAAGCAGGGGTAATCATCAGTAGGAAAATAAGTGACAGAGAGGTATCAGTAAAATCCTCAAATCTGAATATTCAAAATTTAAAAGATATTTTTAAAAAATGAATGGCAGTTTTTTTTTTCTCCCTCTAGTTTGTTGTTAGAAAATTTTAATTTCAACTTTGAATTTTAACTTGACTAGGAATTGTGATGCCCTAAAATTTGCTTGAGTGACGATTACCTCTGATGAAATAGTTATAGCATCCAGTCCTGGAGTTTAGTTATGGTCAACTGTCTTGTATAATCTTGCAATGATGAGGTTTTAGAAGTAAAACACAATTTTTTTAATCACTAATCTTCAACAGAGTAACACCCCAGAAATTTTCAGACATGGAGAACCATGTTAACAGAGCTTTGCCCAAAATAGGTGATCAAGAAATATTTATTGAAATAAATTAAGTGATCCGATAGTTCAAAAATGCACTTGGATAAGAAACAGGCTAATCAGGATTTAGTTAAGCAGTGATAAAAATGCAATGTAAAGTTATTCATCAGTTCTTTTGGTGACTAAATAACCTTATACCAGAATCTGAATCCATTTTTCTTTCAGAGCAAAACTACAACTATTTAAGGTGAAAACAAAGAACACTGGTTTGGTTCTCTAAGCCAATAGGCAGGAGGTAGAGGTATAAAAAAATAAACAAGTAACACACCCATGAGAGTTATCCAACTAAAAATAATACCCTCTTCCTGATCTGATTCACTTTTGCACAAGGGTGAGTTCTGCAGGGTCTTTGTAAGATATGGTGTACAAGTAATGAAATTCTCTTTCATTGACTTCGGACTTGCAAGTTCACCATGGTACTGGCTGCCCAGGCACTGGTTAACTGAAACGTTTTCATTACTTCCTTCCTTTCGTCCTTCCTTCCTTCCTTCCTTCATTCTTCCCACAGCTATTCATTTGCCATTATGTATAAGTATTGTTTTTAGGCATTGAGGTTTCAGCAATGAATAAGACAGAGAAAATCCCAGCTTTTAAGTATCCTGCATTCCTCCAGTAATTACCTGTAACTTGTCAGATATAGCACAACATAAACAACTGTTGAATGTAAACATTACTTGATATATTGAAAATTGGGAAACAAAATTTTAAGAAGTAGCAATAATATTCATGGTTTGAAGAAAATCTCATATGCTTATCGTTTACTTATTTGTCAATTTAATTTTTGTGCAAGAAAATCTTATAAAGGGGGTAAAACATGTACAAAAAGGTATTTAGGAATCACTACTTAAAAATAAGAGAAAAAAAACATTTTGAATTATTTAAAAAGCACCATTTAAAATGTGTCTTCAGTCAGGAATGGATGTCAAAACAGTCAATGTAAAGGAAGAACATCCAAACCATAAGAGTTGAGAAAAGGCACAGTATATATTAGAGGTAAGAGCCTCTCCAGGATCTGGGAACCAGAATCGTCATTGAGTTGGCCTAACGAGAATGATTAAAGATAACCTGAAGAACTAACAGAAACTGTGGAGGAACCTGGAAGAACAATTAAATTCAGAGAGATGGAGTCATTTTACAAATATACTCCCATTAATCCAGCACTGAAAAAACAAGGAACTTGTCCAAAGTTACTGTGTTTCAGGGCTAAAGAACTGGACAAGTTATTTTGTCTTTGAGCCATTCTAAGTGTCCATTCCCGCACACAGCCAACATTAAACATTTATTGAGTGGCTGACAGAGGCCATACGCAGTGCTAGGCATAGGGTACACAGTGCTGAATCCATTGGGATTTCACTTCATGATGCTCTTGGTCAGGATACAAGCAGCTAGAACATATGCATGTAAAGGTGCTGTGGGAACAGAAGTCTAAAGGATGAACAGGTAGGAATTTCCAAGTGAATGACACCAGGGGTAAGGGATAAAGAAAGCTCTTCAGGAAAAAAAAAAAAGAGAGAGAGAGAGAGAACTGCACATATAAACTCCAGGAGGCAGGAATATGCTTATGGCACAGTAAGAAACTCTGTATGGTGATGCAGAACAGACCTGGATGTCTATGCAGTGGGCAGGGCCAGATCATGAAGGGACATGCACATTAGCCAAAAGTTATTGGATTTTATCTTATAAGGAGCTGAAGCATCACTGATGTCATCAAGGTAGGCAACAACATGGTCAGATATGTGGGTGAATGGACCGAATGAAAGACTGGAGATTAGTGGGTCATTTCAGAAACTCTGCGGTAGTACATGTGAGAGATAGATAATGAGGCCTGAACTACTATAAGTGTGGTGGGGACAGAGAAAAGGACAGATAAGTGAGGTAGAAACAGAGTGACTTGGTGATTAGCTAGCTGGGTTAGCGTAAAGGAAGAGGAAATGTCAAAGATAATTCTCTGGCTTCTGACTTGAGAAATACCTGTCTCCATGCCAAGTTATTCCATCAGCTTTCAATTTTGGATTTTGGCTCTCTGAGACTGGTCACTGCTGCTTTGTCACATTCCTTTTGTCCTAAAGAAAGTTCCTAGGTGCTAATGACTCTACAGGCAGAAATACAGAGGCAGGTAGCACTACCTCTGAGTGGTGATGAGAGGGAAGCATCACTGGTGCCTCTCCCAGCTTCATCTATACAGCCTTCAACAAACAACAGCATCAATCCTTTACAGCAGTGGTCACCAACCTTTTTGGCACCAGGGACCAGTGCTCCTAGAAGAATCTAATGCTTGATGATCTGAGGTAGAGCTAAGGTGGTGATGCTAGCACTGGGGAGCAGCTGCAAATATAGATGAAGCTTCACTAGCTTGCCTGACCCTCACCTCCTGTTGTGCGGTCCAGTTCCTAACAGGCCATGGACCAGTCTGTGGCCTGGGAGTTGGGGATCCCTGCTCTAAATGATGCTCAGTTTAATTCTGTGCGCAAATAAAGTCAACATATAGTTACTGTGGACCCCACTAGCACAAGGCACTATGTAAAATAAAAACAAAGTGCAATAGCAGGTTTCTGGCAAGTTATGCAGAAAAGCAATACAGGGCAAAGCAAAGTTTTGTGGTACGTCAGATACAAGTTTGAATCCCAGCTCCATTACTGCTACTGGTTGAGTGGCCTTGGGAAACTGATATTCTTGAGCTTTAGTTGTCTCTTCTATAAAATACATAGATAACATAGCCTATCTTATCCGTAAAGAGTAATGAGATAATGTATGTGAAGTTACTACCAGTACCATGCTTAACTTATTACAGATTCAAAATAAGATAATAATGAAGTAAATATCCTTTATTTCCCATCCCCCTTTTGCTCTTCAAAGACTTCCTACCTACAAAGAGAATCGGGTTATCACCAATGGGTGTTTCTACTTCCCTCATACCCTCCCATGTTTATTGTTGGAAAATGGAGCTTCTAAAAGCAAAACTACCAGAGGCAGTTTGCAGTCTATCTAATATTCATCTTTCCTTTCCTCCTTATTTTTGGACCGTGATTTTACTGGGTATAGCAAAGTACAAAGCTAAAAGATTTCCCAGACCCCCTTGCCACTATAAGTAACCACGTGATACAACAGGGTCAGTAAAAGTCTGTTAGAGACTTTTTTGGAAAGCATCTAGACACAAGTACTTCTATTTTCTCTTTGCTGTCTTCTTCCTTCCAACATCCTAGAAAGTGGATATGATGGATGGAGCTGCAATACCTATCTGGCAACTATGAGGAAAAGAGCAAGGCTCATGGGACATCGGCCTTCACATACTTGAGCTCCTAAAACAATGCTTCCACCACCTTTTACCAGACTTCTCATCACCTAAGAAAAATAAAGCCCTAAATTTAAGCCACTACCTTTCTGGTCTCCCTTACTCTCATCTGAGCATACTCCTAACTAATTTAATCCTTTCAGCTGTACTTTGGCATGATTTTCAAGGCATCAATCATAAGCTAATTCCAATTTAAAAACAAACTGACATTCATAGAGTGTCCAGTATATGTCAGACACTGTGTAATAAATATTACATATTTACTCTAATTCTTAAAGTAACCCAGCAAGGTATGTAGTACCATTCCCATTTTATAGCAAAAAGATATGAAGCTCTAAGAGGCTAGGTATTTTATCAAAAGTACATACTGGTACATGGCAAAGCCAAAATCTGAGCTCCAAATATGCCTGATGATCAAGTACATGTTCTGACAGCTATCCATGCTACTGCAGGGGTTCTATGAATTCACTACTGTGAGGAACCAGTACTCACAAGACAGTGTCTCTCTAAATTAGTTGCTTTTCCCAGATATCTGAAGCCTAGCTGGTAAACCATCTAAAAAGTATATCTAGAGATGCATAGAAGAAGATCATAAAGTGGTTGATATGGCAAGAGGTGAAAGTTACAGATGCCTGAGGTACACTTCTGCGTGAAAGCAGCCGGACAAAGCTGATCATCTGGAAAGGAGGCTCCTTTCACCTGTGTTCTCCAGTCAACAAGACCGTGAAGAAAACACACTAGACTGGAGATTAGTGTGTGAGCCTGAGGCATGAGAGAGAGTGGTTAAAGTGCCCAATGTCACACATTCTCACGGCAAAAAAAACCCCGTATAATTTTATCAAATATGATTTTTTTAACCTTTTTTTCCCATTTAGAAAAAAAAAGTGCAGCTCACTGCTGGTGTTAATTTAACATCACACGTAGGAATGCTGTGTTTTCTAGGATCTGACATTTTCAGCAATGAAGAATTACTATATTTTGAAAATGGAAATACCACTACTAAAAACAGAATGCTTAAAGTAGAATGACGTCATTTGTTTCCAAAGACTATTGATATACTAGAGTGATGTGAAAATAATTAAAAAGTGAGCTATTTCGTGGCAAACTTTGGGGGTCAGGTTAGGTCTGTAATCCGTGAATTATCTCTGGGTAAATGCTGTGGCCACAAGTACCAGCTGCGAGTATTCTCAGGGCAAACAGGAAATGGGTTAAAGAAAGAGAAGAGAAAGAAAATTAAAATTGGGAACTAAATATATCTTTTATAACCAATTAAAATAAAAGGCATACTTTATAGACTTATAGAAGTACTACATAAATATACTTAACATGTGTACAAATTTTTACTCCTCTATATGATGAATCTGAAGCAGCTAAAAAGATGATTCATAATTTTAAAAATCATGTCCAGGAAAAGTAAATGAACATGAGATAAGAAAATTAAGTATGCAGATATACATCCTATAGTGTCCTAAATAATTACTAGAACTGAGCTGTAATTTTGGGTCTGAGCTTCCCTCCTGCCAAAGAAAATGGAAAAAATGATTCGGTACAAAATTCACAATAGCCATGACAAAGGAATATTACCACTGCAGTAGAAACAAAATACTTTCTGTTACTATAAAAGCAATAAGAAATCAGAAGACCTAAGTGAGACTCCACACAAGAGAAACTATATAATGGAATAGACAACGTCTTGGTAAAAATTCCCTCAAAATAAATGTCATAAAATATGCCACACAATAGTTTCTCACAGAGTTAGTCAATCAAGCTGAAAAATAGTTCAGGGAAGGCAATTTGTACAGGAGTAAGGCAATGAGGTACAATTAGAAAGTTCTCCACTGGGCTGGCTCAATCTAGTAATAAATCCCAGAATATCTAGATGAACAAATAGATAGCATGTTCTTCAAATTATTCCCCAACTGAAACCGACTTGAGAAGTAGGATTATACAACAGTTACTATTATGTAACTGGTACTTCAGTCCACTAGCACTCTGCTTTTAGGTATAGTATATGTCAGTCTTTTCTCCTTCTCCACCTGGCAAAACAAGGCAGAGCAAATGTAGGTTGCTACTTTAAAAATTATGGCTTTTAGTTTTACATTAGGAGGTTCTCGTACATACATTTACTATTATATAACTGATGTTAGAGAAAATTTATGAATCACACCCATAATGATTTAATTAATTTAAAAGGCAATGTGTGAAAGGCAAGTTCCTGAGAATAAGACATCCCAAAAGTGGACATACCTGAATGGGTAGAAATTAATGTCAAATATTGAATAGGGTAGGAAGTTCATGGAAAAAAAAAAAAGGAAAACCAAACTAATGCATAGCAATGAATGGGGCCTGCTAGGTGTGGAAAGTAATGTAGAATCTGTATAAATTCAGCTGACCTTAACTAAGTGTTATTTTTTCCTGTGTACTCATATTGGTGCAGTCTCATGAGTTTAGTCACAAAAAGAATCCTCAGTAAGGTACAAAGCTTTGGAATATTCAGAAAATGCCGATTAGACTAAGTACGTACCTGCATGTTACTTTTTCACTGCATAGAGTCAGATGAAATTTATCCTTCCGAAAAAACTTCTGGTTGTGTGAAGACAACATATATATGGTTATGCTATAATGCAACCTCTATATCTAGCTGCAAAGAAGTTACGACTGTAATATGATCCAAAGGAAGAAAAAATAAGGACCATTTGCTACTAATTAAAAAACAGGGGATTAGAAAAAGATGGTGTGGGAAATAGGGAACAGTTGTTCTCCCAACATGGACCTCTCACCCTGCTGGTTTTGTGGTTTTTAAAACTACAAAAGTGAAAGCTGGAAAAATGACAACAAAATGACTACCAAAACATAAACAGAAAGTTCCATATGGTTTTTTAAATAATAATTTCTAAATTGGAGATAGAAAACTAAATTCGTTAAGCAAAAGCTACTATTTCCACATTATGGTTTCTCCTTCTAAATATATATATTATAAACACACATACTGAATCGAATGTACCTCTGTGCAGTGCAGTAGGTAATAAGATTCTAGTTCTGATTCTAATTGCAATCAATTGCAATGAAGCAATTGATGAGGTAGGTCGTTAAAGTTATATAACTTCAACAAACTAAGATTGCTAAAGTTAAGAAAATATCATCGCGGTCACTTTAAGCTACCTAGCTTCATCAAGCAGAGCTACAAAGCAGCAGGTTAGCGGGTTTCTGGCAAGGAATAATTGGTGCTGAGCAACAGACTGTGTACATGAGCAAGAAACATTGCATAAAACTCACATTACAGGCTTACCCACACCATATGTGCATTTTGGATGGAAACAGGGTCAGCTCTCATACACCTCACATAGTTTGCCCTTACTGGCTAGGATGAATGAACATTATGTTTCAGTGTGCTAGTTAACCCTAATGGAAGCCAGAAAATACCAGAATCATGACCTTTCAATTACAGTTTTTTCCAGCAAAACTGAAATTTGGACAAAGATGTAATGGTAACAAAAACACAGAAATCTGAAGTTATAAAAAAGACCTTTACCAACTTTGATAAGCTTGCCTCAAGTTATTTCATCTCACCAGTGTCTTGAGCAATAAACAACCTATATGAATCTGATTGTCAAATATAAAAGTCAAGAATTTATAGATTTAAAGTGGCCAAATTTATCATTTCCCAAGACAGACTTCATAAGCAAGAGCAAAGATCTTGCTTTACCTGCAAGGACTGTTGGACTATTTATTCCTAACAAGCATGAAAGCTTGATTAATAAATGCCTAAAATCTTCATTATGGGGCAGATCCCCACCACCCGCCACCCGCCTCCATCAAAGCAGTAGTACAAAGATTGGCATTTGGTGGCATTATCCCAATTCACTGTTCAAAGAGGTAAACAGCCAGGATTTCTGGAAAGGACAAGATCTCAGAAACTGCATCTAATCAACCTAGTTCATTGAGAATTGAAGTTGAAGAGAAGCTTAGCAACTTGTCCTAGATCAGATACTTGGTGAGCAGAGGAATCCAGCAAAAGTATACTTTCTACTATATTACATAGCCCAGTAATTCAAATGAAAACAAAGTTTGGAGAAATGCACTCTACAAAATTTCCCCCCAAAGTATCTTGCATAGGAGAATAAACACATCAAAGAATTAAATTTACCATTTAAATGACATAAACAGTGCAATAATCCAACTGTGTTCCATTTCCTAGTAAATCAGAAATTTGAAAGGGTATATATTAAGAGAAAAAAACAAAGAACTTCACACTTATCTAACAAAACTGTATTCTTCATAAACTGTTATAAAGGGAGAAATTATCTTCAAACTAAGAATCTCAGCATCATTGATATAAAGGAAACAGCAAGATATTTTAGACAAATACATGTTCAAACCAGTAACCTATAACCTTTTTGGGTGGGAGGAATATGACTTTATAACTGATATAATGACAATGACAGGTTGATCAATGAGAAAATCACCTCACTCTTCTCCCTGCTGAAAAGGCCTCGGAGTGAGAGGATGGATGTTTTGACAAATCGTGATCTGATATGGTGCTCTGTGATCAACTAATTAAGGGATCTTTAACCTAAATGAACCAAGGCAGGAAGTACCAACACATCTCCTAAAGATCATCCTCAACGGATTGCTCCATTGTTGTTACTGCCATACGAAACAGTTCTACTGTTAAGCAAAAACCTTGAGTGAATACACTGTCTGTTTCCTCAGTACCAGCCATAATATCATTTAAAATATAAAAGGTACTTATTATACACAAAGTGGAAAATCAGAACACTGGAAAGAATGATTTAACCCACGTATCTATCATCCCAATACATGTTTTCATGTACTACGTGATCTGTTTCTGCATAGTTTTTACATAGCAGCAATCATACTGTATATACAATTTCATACCTCCTATTTTTAACAGAAATGATGAAATCAAAAGTCTTTATATTATATTGAAAACTAATCATAAATTTTATTTGTGAAAAGTGAAGAATATTCTACTGAGGGGATTGCCATCTTTTTGCACATGTCATTTCTGTGGATTTAACAGATTATTTTCTTAGAATAGCATCCTAAAAGTGGAATTACTGTCGAAGTACATTAACGTCTTTATGGTTCTTGATACTTATTGCCAAAATGCTTTCCAAAAATGGTTGTACCAATTTAAATTGCCTTCAATATCAATACTTGTTATACCTGTATTTGGACTATGATATATTGTGAGAATAAACAGCTTCATAATCATCTTTACAACCCCCAAACTTTAAATTTATAAACTTCCGACCATGTTGTACTAAAATATTCTTAGACTCAAATCCTGGCATTCGGTATTATTGACTAGATGAATGCTAGTCTTGAAACTATTCCTGAAAATCACTCCTTCCAGTCTCTTTTTTTCCTGCATCATGCAACCCTAATTCTTTTCTATGCAGAACTCAGTCTTTAATGGGATAACCTTACTCCCCTTTTTAAGGAGAGGTAACCAAAGTCTATATCACATGGCATTCACAAAGCTCAAGATATCGTCCTTCATTTTAATGACTATCTGAAATAAAAGCAAAAAGGAAATTAGTCCCTACAGAGTATGAAGACTCCATAGCTCTGTTAAAAGACATGAGAGAAGTACGAAAATGCTTTCAAAGAAAAATGAATGTTTCATTAATAGGTGCATTCCACATCTTTTTCAAAAAGTCAACTTTTGCTCCCTAAATTATGGAACTATGACTTCCCCATACAACTCAATTTTTTACAAATATACAAATAAAAAATTACAAATACTGTGTACTAGATTGAGAAATGTACTTGAAATGACCTAACACACACACACTCCTAAATCCTTACTTTAATTTCCAGGGATTCTGATATATGCACTTAATTTTAGCAAACATTTTATTGTTGTTGCTACTACCTTAATTACTGCTCTTGCAATTGTGGTCTATTAAATTTCCTGCTATAAATTGGCTGCAAGACTGCTTTAGGTCTTCATTAAGAAATTTATATTAAATATGCAATAAGCTACTTTTGTTAACAGAAGTTGGGGGAATATTAGTGTCACAGTTTATTATTATAAATAATTCTTGCGTCTTCTGTCAGTATAACCACAAGAGTATCTCAATACCACCAGCTGATAATAATCTTTATAAATCCTACTTTGCAGCTATACCATCTGTTAGTTATTATTTTCTATGTGGTTCCATATGCATATGTGAATTAGTTGTCACTCAAGACAAATATACAAATAGAACTGTGGTTTTGCACTGAGTTTTTTATTGGCTTGTTTTTGTATTTTGCTATTTTTAGGCCACCGACATAAATAAACAAACATATTCCTCAGTCCTGGAGACTAAAAATAAATGCAAATTTAAAAATAATTTTTGTTGTGCAAATAAAAGAAATTTAAGTTCAACAAACACTTAATCTAAAAGTATCTTTTAGATTAAAATTAGGTTAAAATTAGTAGTCACCAAAATTGGAAAAAAATTTATATTAAAAATCTGAAATTTACATATTCATGCCTCTCAAAATATACCTACCAAACCAAATAAGAATAGGTCCACTAGTAAATTAGTAGCTATTATGGTTCCAGTTTTCACAATACAAAACACTTCTCACGAATTAAGATTATAAAAGAATAACTAGTTATTTGCTTACTTGTAATGTGTATTCCCTGAAGAGAAGAGTCATAATGGCAAAAACTCAAAACCAGAGCCCCCATCGATCTGTGGGTTTACGCCCCTGGAGCTGGGAGTGACGAACGGAAGACGAGCGGAATACACGAAGTCGCCGCAGTGTCATTACAACTCACTACCAAAATTTACCCAGAAAGGTAACGAGATAAAAAGGCACGGAATGAGATGGCTAGTCCCCCAACTAGATAATTAGTTACAAATTACAACTTCTTCCCCAAGTACTGAAGTCTACCGACCTTAATTTTAATAGGCCCAAACATGGATTTACAGGAGCTTACACTCTACACACCAAAAGCATGGTGAATTCTGTTAAAAGTTACCGATGGCCCTTAAGACATAGACTGAGGCACAATTTGAGAGAAACTACATTTGATGACTAAATTAGTTCAATATTTCCTTAGGTTATCCTATTTTAGGTGGTGATATTTTGGCAATACATATAGGGAATACTAGGTAAAAACAGTAGTAACTAATTTAAGTCAGGGGTTCCCAACCACCAGGCCGCGGGCTGGTACCGGTCAGTGGCCTGTTAGGAACTGGGCCACACAGCAGGAGATGAGCGACAAGCAAGCGAGCAAAACTTCGTCTGCATTTGCAGCTGCTCCCCAGTGCTAGCATCACCGCCTCAGCTCCACCTGAGATCATCAGGCATTAGATTCTTAGGGAAAGCTGATTCCTGATGCCAAAAAGGTCTGGGACCGCTGATTTAAGCCATCATTGAGAGAAAATCCACAGAGTGGGAGTGAAGAAGAGACAAACATACTGAGAAATTACAATTTTCTGGAATGAATGTTGTATAATTTTCAGCTTTACAAAGTAAAAAGTCCCACTAATTACTTAATGAAAATAAATATGCTGCTTTTCAGTCTTTTGTGTAAATGTATTGAAATATCTCATAATCCAACTCTATAAAAAATAAGTAATTTGATGCCCAAACTAGATCTCTTTTTTTCAAATTATATTTCACCCAGATGTTAGAATTTCCATGATGTTGGTGAGAGAGCTGTGCTTGGAAAGGGAACAGTTTTGAAATATACTTGGGCTATAAAGTGTAAGGAAAAATATCACAGACTACTTAACAAAATATTTTAACTGCCATTAAAACTACAGTATAGCACAGAACACATTACATTTATTTTTTAACCCTTAATTACCTGTCATTGGGATTCATGTGTGGGAAGTATTTTTATACCTTGATATGCTTCTGTATTTCTAAAATGTTCTTAATGAAGGACTTCATTTCACAAAATTTTACATTAATACAAAAATTAATTATATAAATAGTAAGAAAAGAATTCTCAAAACTCACATAATGCCTGAAATCTTTCTGGGCTCTCCAAAATATTTCTTCCTCCACTGAAATCTTGGTTATTTTTTATTATTATTATTATTATTATTATTATTATTATTATATTTACAGAGTTTAAGGAACTTATTCTCCTTGATATTATAGTGACTTGTGGAGTTTTCTAATTATCTGTAAATAGATTGAGAATTTCTGCTTCTACAAGTGAGAGCAGAGAGTCGTACAATCTCTATATCTTCTCTACCTCATGTCCAACAATTTCTTGAAAATAGTAGGCAATCAACACGTTTATCTGAATTCACCCCAAAATCTTCTTGATCATACAAAAAGCACTCAAAGGGTCTTTAGAAAAGTGAGTTCCATTTTGGCAACTAAGAGTGTTACTTTTAAGCCTTATGGAACAATACTAATTTATCCAATATATTCTCATTATAAATAATATTTCAATGTTTCTTGTATAGCCATTAAAAATAAAAATAATGAGAATCTTTCTTGCTAGGTACAATAATTATAACTTCTTAATCAGATGCATATCTTTTTTAAAAGAACTAATTGAAATCATTAGACTTTTCCTTGCTAATGTTGTAAGAGTGCCAACAATAATGTAAATCAACAGATTTTTTAATGGGTAATTCTTAAGAAATAGAAAATACACAGTGGGAAAAAATAACAGTGTGTTTATAGGTGGAAAATAGAATTTAGTTAAGAGATTAACTCATGAAAAACAGTGTTTGCAGAAGACTAATTATTTATCCATCCAAAATCATTGACAAGGCATCTCTATCACATTACATGTGTGACAGTATGTTAGTGGCAGAGGCTAGGTTACCTTCCAGATAACACAAGTAGTCAGAGGACTTTGAGGTTATCTCTGTCAGAGGGAGCAGGGTAAAGAGTTCACAAAGGGGCTAACATGTGAACAGGGTTTGGGGTTTAGGCTTTGTTCTGCAGATTTCAAGACATTTTGGCCTGAAGTAACAAAACCAGCTCTGCTTTTTTTAGAAAGAGATTTGGGAAAGAAACTGCTTGTCTAATAATAGTCTGGTGAACAGATGAGGACCGAGTTGGAGAATAAGGAACCAGATTTGGAAGTGTTTGAGAGGTAGAATCAATAGGACTTGATAGATTTGATGAAGAGGGTGAGAAAAATTAGTCAAAATGGTAACTTTAGGCCTTTAACTTGGCAGGCTGACGATGACCTTAAATGCAATCTAGATTTATCAGTTAACACGTATTTACTGAGCAACTTCTATGTACCAGACACTATTCTAGGAACACAAGGTCTGTTTTCATTCTAGTCAGGGGAGGCAGAAAGTAAACAAATAAATAATCTGAGATAGTGATAAACATGATGGAGAAAGGGAAACAGGGTTATGTGACAGTGACTGGGGGGTGAGGGACATTTTAGCTGAGGTAGTCATGAAAAGTGACACTTGAACTAAGACCTGAATAATAAGAAGGCAGCCACGTAAAGCTGCAGTAAAGAAAGGAAGCAAATGCAAAGGCTAAGATTGGAAGGAGATGAACAGGATCAAGGCAGAAGGGCAGCTGGGAATAGGGATGGGGTCTGAAGGGTGTAGAGAAAAATTGGAGGGCACGTGGAGCTCCTTGTAGCCCACCATCAGGGGCCTATCATTTATTCTGGTTACCTGGGTAGCCAGCAGCAGATTTTACACCAAGAAGTGATGTGATCTGGTTTACATTTCTGTCTGCTGTGTGGAGAATGGATTTATGGGAGAAGAATGGAGGCAGAGAGTCCTGGTGAAAGTGGTGGCTTAGACTTGGGTTCTAACAGTGCTGATATTCTGGGCAGAGAGGTGACAGGACTTACCGATGGACTGGATGTGGAGTGTGAGGGGAAGAGAGGAGCCAGAGGCACTCAGGGGTTTTGATTCTAAACGACTATATGATGGTGATGTTCAACAGAGATTGTGAACAGTTAGGTAGAGAGAAGCTGCAGGGTGGTGGGGCCAGGAATCAAAAGTTCTTCTTTGTTCAAGTAAAGACCAAACTGTCTAGAAACTTCTAAGTGAAACATTCTTAGGAAGTGGATATATTCTAGAGCCCAGGGGATAGGTCTAGGTAGAAATATACTTTGGGAGTCATCAGCCTCTATAGAGAATTTTAAACCTTGATGCCGGATCAGACTCATCTTGACTAACTGAAGTAGATAATGGGGTCCGGGGAAGGTGGGGAATAGGCATCAATGTTTTCGTTTTGAAATCTTTAAAGGAGAGGAATAATGAATTCCATTTTAGATATTTAAAGATGAGGTAAATGATTATTAGACATTTCTGTGGCAAATCACACATAGCCTCTGACAATATTTTCTTATTATTCCCTCATACTGTGATTTAACCCTGTCATCTCATTTGCAGTCTTCCGATTTCTTTTTTTGCTACGTAAGTAAGCTCTCTAATAGCAAACACTGACCTCTGAGTGCCCAGAGCTATTCAGATAGAAGACATTTTTCAAATATCTGTTATAGCATGAGTATATTAATCCACTCTTTATGATTAAGAATTGATTGTATAATGGAGAGACTAGAAAGCAGCACAATAATGAGCTAGTCTGAAATACAGGAGGATCATAATCTCAAACACTTCTTAAGAATTAGTCTTGGAATTCTATCAATGAATCAACTTTGAAAAATAATCGAGCACTGCAGACATATTCAGTGAATCACATAACTAAGCAATTAAACTCAAATAATGTTGATGATTTCTAAACCTTCCTGGTGGTTCTTTCGCAAACTTCAAATACATCATCTACCTTTATTTGCTATCAAAAACGCTGCTATGGTCAGCACTCACTAACTGTTTGAACACATGATAGAGATCAAGCTGCTTCAGTATATAGACAGGACATATTTCTTTGTCCTTGTATCTATTTTTTTCACCACTCTATACTCAGTTCCTTACACAATACCTTGAATACACCTCTATATCAATTTCTTGCTGCATCACTTCCTTAAATAAGTTTTTTTCTTAATTATAAAATATTTGCTCACTGTGGAAAATATGAATATAAAAAAATCTTTCCCAAAATACATATTACTTTCTACTTATAATTCATGAATGTATTCATTCATTCATTTAACAAATGTTTTTGACTATTCATGCTAGGCTTTGGGACATGGCGATGAACCAAACTGGCAAGGTCCCTGACCCCACTCCGTTGTATACAGCAATACCCTCATGTGGTACATGTAGAAAATATGTAGAGGTGTTTCACTATGTAAAAAGTTTAAAAAATCATGGATATCCCTTGTACCCTAACAAGTAACATTTCCCCTAAATCCAAAAATGATTATTTCAGTGATTAAATAACATTAGTATGTTTCCACCTAGTATACAAAAGTATCTTAATGACATTCTCAAGTATCCTCAAAGAGCAAATAATTTTCTCATGTGGAAAAGAACAAATATCTTAGTAGTTCTACTAAAAATGTCAAGGCCTCATTGTGATGCTGGAAGTGGTAATGTAATATAGTTCTGAATTGATTATTTTCAAAACTTTCTCTATAGGTTCATATATTATCTATTTATTCAAATGTATTATTAAATAGTCACTCAAAACGGTTCAAATGTTTTAATTTGAGTGCTCTGCTCCTCTTGTTTCAACAGAAAGTTTCCATTTCCAGTACAAGGAAAAGCTTAGCTCTTGGAAAGTCACTCTCTGTACTGTCATCCCCTGACTTTGAGCCAGTCATCTGTTTCTTGGTATCTACATACCTGTCTTCATAGCAAGAATAAAAGTTACTATTTATCCTCAGAGAAATATATAATCATAGAGACCTGTTCAGTTTCACCCCAAAAGGATTCATCGAGTTTCACTTACCTCCAAAGGCTGGCTGCCTTCTGCGTCTGAAGTTTTACCTCCTGCTGTCATTTTTGTTCATTTTCTGTATCTCCTAAGAAACAGAAGACAAAACAAAATAAAACAAAAAATAAAAAAAAACTTTACCATACCGTCGAAATCATTGTCTCCTATTATTTGAAATACCTTTTGTTATTATGTTTGACATTATAGAATCAACTACTTTGTTACAAAGTAAATAATTTAATATTTTTAAAAAATAAGCTAATTTTTAAGAACAGTAATTTATAGAAATCTCATAAATCATCCATAATATACATACATACAACCTAACCAGAAATGTATCCTGCTTTATATAAATTTACTCTGGAATGTAAATCAAGCCATACATCAAATAAGCTAAAAGCTTACGATTTAAAGGCAAATTATTTCCAAATTAAAAGTATCTATAATATGTATAACTGTCCTTCAAATTAGTTTTTTAAAAAGGTTTACTCTGTATGTTTTTGTATCTCTGTGGATCTGCTTCAGAGTAGATATATATGTATGTAATAATTAACCAAATGTTGAACAATCTTTATATCAGGAAAGAACAACAAATTAATAAATTAGCCTTCAGTCAATACTTTGATTCCTAAGGCTGATGCCTGGGTAGGTTTACAGATTTACAATGCACAAAGAGTTCAGTTTGCTTGGTTATAGATGGACATCATGGCAGCATGAACAGCCAAGGTACTACAAGTCTCTGTACAATGAGGTCAAGATATGTTTAATAATTCCCATGCATGATGTTTATAAGAAAATATGTGTCACCTAATATAAAAGGTTTTTTACCTTTTAGATTAAAAAAAAAAACCAGGAAAGGTTTTTTACCTTTTAAAATGATTATTCCTCATCTCATAGCCATACAAACACTGCAAAACTGGCTAAAACCATTCAGCACAAAGTCTGTGCTTGCTTTGCCATTTTCGGATCTCAAGGTATGTATCTATACAAAACTTCTGTTTCTCCCCACTGCTTGAATAACCAGAAACGTTATCAGCCAGTATTCCTGACGTCACACAACACACCTGCCTAGAAGCAATTGTAGAATTACTATTTACTGAAATGTCATGTCTGGCGATAACTCAGATAGGACAGTAACTGATTATAAGGAAAGATGCCATTTGTAAGATTATTCTCTACAAACAACAGAAAAAATAAAAAACAGGTCACAAAGAAATATAATTTTTGAAGTTTTTTCCTCCTGCTGAAGAATTATTCTATCATGGTAAAAATCCAGTTATTTTATCATTTTTAACAACCCACATGAAAGTTAGGTACTTTAACAATAAAGATGCACATGATAGCTGTGAAATCAGGTACCCGAGTTTTCAAACATTGGTTAACTCTAATTAATATTCTGGATGGAGTCAAAAATTTAATTTGCAAGTCAGCTGTTTAAAAAGAACAAAAACAGCCAACATTTTCACAGTACTTAACACTTCAAAGCTTTTTTTTACACCACATTTGGTTCTTACTATGGCCTAGTAAGACATCCTTCCGATCCCCCCATCTCCCAGTTTACAGGTGAGTGAACCCTAAAGCACAGACGCTGACATGCCCAGGGTCTCCCAGGCAGAAGGCAGTGTTAGTGGGAGCAGAACCCAGTCTCCCAACATCTCTGGGGATTCTGCGGAGTGTTCTGAGATGGGGGCTGAGCTGGATGGAATCAAGTCTGAGTTAGGAAACAAGGTTATGAAGAACAGAGCCCAGGGCTCCTGCTTTCTGAAGACAGGATCTTTTGTATTTGTTCCAGCCCCTGGGCCCCAGACACTCCTCTCTATTCCTTTTTCCTTCCGTAGGCCCCATCCATTATCTTTCTCTTCCCTTTTCACTAATGATACCAAATACTTCTGGCCAGGATAAGCCTCTTGTCCTTCCTGCCGGCCCTCAAGCAAACACACAGTCCTCTTGATACTTTTCCGGAAGTTTGTAAGGCTACAAATAATTTTATAAGAGGAAAAAGCTCCCTTACATTCCAACCATAAAATTTTCTTGGTTTAAAATGTAGTTTTTATTGAGATGAGTAAATGATAAGGGCTACCTAGACATAGCAAAGAAGCTCTTTCAGAACTTAAAGGACAAGTGAAATCCAATTATATTTTAGATTAGGGGTTGGCAACTTTTCCTATTAAAGGGCCGGATAGTAAATATTTTAGGCTCTATGGGCCATATGGTCTTGGTCACAAGTTCTTTACTATTGTAGTTGAGAGCAACCACAGACAATATATGAACCAATGAGTATGGCTGTGTTCCAATAAAAATTTATTTACGAAAACAGGTGTCAGGCTGTAGTTTCCGGATCCCTGTTTTAGAGAATATAGTACTCCACCCCTTCTAAGTTAAAAGGTTAAATTGTGTTTGAATTATACAAGGAGATAAGAAAGGAACATCATTAGCATATCATCATGATCCCATTCTACTGTGTGAACTGGGTTGAGGGGGAGGAGAAATGGTAGTGAAGAGTGAGCACTAGGGATAAGGGAAGATGGAAAGCAGAGAAATCCCCAGTGATGGAACCCAAATGCCCATCTGGGTCACACAGAGGAGACCTGTTTTGGGGTGTTGGTGGTATGGGTGGGAGAGGGAGAACTCTCACTCATTTGGTCTCCTGAAATGTGGAGGACGCTCTAGTAACATCCACCCCAGGCCTCCCTCACTCTCCAGTCCCTGGGTTGGTGGCTTGGGAGGACCTGACGGCCTGGTTCTTCCTCCTCCCTTTCGTGAGAACAGGAGGACCGCAGAGAACACGTGACTGTTTGCTCTGACCCTCCACATGGACCTCCTCCCCTTGGGGAAGCCTGCCCCACCCAGCCCTGCATATCCTGTAACTGGATGGAGCTTGATCTAATTCTGAGATTCAGATTCGGAACCCTACTTGCTCCTTGAGAGAAGCCACATTCTTTAACACCAGCTTTATAGTCAATAAAGATGAAAATTTGGTCTCAATCCATTTTTTTTCCCTAAATTAACCAGATTTTATCTGAGAAAGAGAGGTGTTAATATTGGAATGCCCTAATTGTGAATACAGAAAACTATTCTCTTTCTTTTCTTTCTCTTTTTCTTTTCTTCGCTTATGAAGGGATTATCTAGCACTCCCTACCCTGAGAATGCAGTCTACAAAACACTAGTTTCAAGGGGTTCACCTGGAAAAAATATTTCTATGGTCAAAAGTATGAGAAAAAAACTGCAGAGCGCGTTCCCTTTCCATTGATTTACAATGCGCTATTTATTTAGGTTGTCCAATGATCTTTAAAGTATTTTCCTTCTTAGTTCTTAACTAGCTGGACGTTCCACGGCAGCACTGCTGATGTCATCTGTGATGTCATGAGGGTGGCGGCCATCAACATTGCAGCCCACAGACTGGGCAGTCCCCAGGATCTCCTTAATGGTTCCGGAGAGTTCTCTGGCTAAAGATCGATCGCATCTGTTGTGCGATGTTGACAATCTCATCAAAAGTGATATTTCCACTGCACCTTTTTTTTTTTTTTTTGCTTCTTTTTGTCTCTTGGTGGTTCTTTGAGGGCTTTGATGATCAGGTCAAAGGCAGAAAGTGCTACCTCTGTCTGGCCTGTCTGCTCTGAATGGTCAGTTTCACTATAGTCCTCAGACCCTTCCAATCACCGGGGGCTTTGGTGATGTCATTACCAGCCTTTTTGGAGACAGGCCCAGGGGGCCGATCTTGGGGACCAGGGCAGAACTGGCACCAATTCCACAGATTCGAGACAACCAAAGAAAGTTGTGCCTTGGCCTCCTTTGAGCCGAAAGCCGAAAGCCCAATGTACTCTAAAAAATTAAAGGCTCTGTGAAATTCTTTAGTAAAAAAATTTATTTTTTTTTACAACATAGTTGACTGTGGAGTCATTTTATTCACCTGATACCTATTAAACACCTTGCAGAGGTCCATGAACATACTATGGAAAATGATGACATAGCATTTCCAAAGTTAAAATTGATTATGAAATACATTATTTTTACCTAACTCTTCAGAAGACCCTCAACCTTGCCAAAGTTGTTACTTAGCTTTTGAACATTCATTTTACACAACACTAACCCACACTTACTTTCCTTTAGATGATTCTTTTCACAGCTCCCTGTTCATCCATTCAGTTGCATTTGGGCCAGACTAGTATCATGTGACTGTATTCTACTGCATAATTATGATGCCAGAATAGCCGATAATCTACAGAGGAGAGAAGGGTAGCCAGGCACCTTGAAGACAGGAGGAAACCCCAGTGCTCAGAAACATCTCCCCCACGAATTTCACCAATTAGAGATTCATTAGAGTTAATGAGCTCCTCTTTTAAAATGCAAATACCCCCGGGAGAGTTTGCTTGTTAGTCATTCACCAGTGAAGGAGTGGGAAGAACAGTGGAAAGGCCACTCCATCGACTTCCATTCTTCATTCACGCACTCATTACGCCAGGCAGCCTGGCACTGTGGCAAGAGAATGGCTTTGGAATCTGACAGATCTCCACCCAAACCCTTTACCAAATCCATGACCCTGTGCAAGTTAGCTAACGTCTCAGAGCCTCGACGTCCTCATCTTAAAAATGGGAATAATGATAAATAATAAGGTTGTTATCAAGATTAAATGAGAGAATACGTTAAACCCTAATTGCGGAGAAGAAGGGAGGGGAGTCGAGCAAGATAAAGGTTTTGTTTCGGTGTCAGCTGCTGTTCTGCCTTTGTCATGTAGCTGTGCCTGATCTTCAGCACAGGAGAGGTGCTAGGAGAGGCTCTCGCATGTCACCTCATTTAGTGTCATGGGGGATTGTGGGCAGGTTTTATTATGTTCATTTAAGAATGGTGACTTGTTAAAATCCAAATCTGCTGACAGTGCCAAATCATTACATAATACGTGACCTTTCACTACGTATCAAAACTTGAGTTAATTCATTCAACTCAGTTTAATGCACTTTATATTTAAGTCTCCCCCAGTTCAGTTTAGTTTTCCTTTCTACTTTTCCTAATACTATCTACTTAATCCCCGTTTATCACTGTAATAGAGAAAGGAGGAATAGTGCAAAAGCAAAAGTACTGATTGCTGAAGACATGCCCTGCCCAGGATTCTGATGACAACTGTTATAACTCTGCAAAAAAATTAGCCGAATAGGAACTGCTAAACCACGGAGGGAGGAATGCAATTAGCACACAAATATAGCAAAGGGTTCAAGCTGACTAGGAATTAAAGAAAAGCAAATTAAAATGGCACCAGGAACATACTAAATTAGCACACCAAAATTATTACACCCAAATTCACTAAGAGTGGCATATAACTAATACAGTGGCATCATTCTGATAATGAGGTGAATATCAGATAAACATTTGACTGTATGGGGGAGATTATAAGAAAGATAATTCTACACACACACTCGCTAAGGGCTTATAAAAAGAGTTATAAATGGTTAAAATATGAGGAAATTTTTAAATTAAGGGTTCAAAAGAACAGGTAGTCTATAAGATATTACTGTGAATCTTAATATATATTTATATACACCTTTTAGGCATCGCATTAAATTTTAACCTTATGACTGCTACTAAAATCACAAAGCTAAAAACCTTGCTTGCTACTTTAAAATCGTAGGGTCACACTGAATACTTAAAGGCATTTTACTCAGGGAAGTAAGAATGCCAGCAAATCCAACTGAGGTCAGAACCACTTAAGAGTCCTACTGGCCTGCTCTTAATTAACTTGTCCTGGATTCCACAGATGTCTTTAGTTCTGAGTCGTGTTACTTTGTAGCTATGGGTAATAATTTTCCTGGAAGATCTTAAAGCAATCCAAAAACATCATTTCAGCATTTAACACTATGTTAAACAGTTAAGCCTATGCAATTTTTACTTTTAGGCTGTAAGACTAGAAACACAAAAGGCTAAATTTATTTTGTAGATGTATATTTGTACAGTATTGTATCATGCTGTACAAATCTGCCTTCAAAGGTTTTTTGTTAATCTGTCTTAAATCAGAGTAAATTTATATACTATGAGAGTAAGTTAGGCTGACGATTCCTAACCCTGGATTCCAAAATGCTACTGAAAGAAATCTCTACAAAGGGCTGCTGTGAGCAGCCCACTGACGAAGGTTCTATAGGCTCTGCTGAAAACGAACAGAAGTGGCACATAAAGGATTTTCAGAGTGTGCAGCTTAAAGCCTAAATTTGTAAAGAGAAAAAAAAATAGGTTCGCTCTACCAAGGTTATCAGGTATCCTGAAACAAAAATACTGCCTGTTGTGGGTGAAGATGATGCCACTGATCCATCACCAATAAACAAACCTAGGTTGGAGATACACTGGCACCAAGTCACTCACACTCATGAGCGTTCAGCCTCCCTTCTCAGCAATAGAATAAACTTGTGAAATTACTAGTTGGTGTCAGGAGTTCTGCTCAGTCAGTTTTCAACATAGAAAAATAAGTTATCCCAGAATCAAATGTGTGTTTAAACCTGTTGTACCAGTTGGTCAAACCAGAGATATCAGGTAGGTGAACCTCTCAGTCTTTTTAAATTTATTTCGTAGATTCATGAAAGTTGTAACAGAAAAGTGCAAAGAAAATTTCTAGCAGAAACTATAAAATCAGTACATAAAATATATTACCTTCAGCTTCAAGTTAGGTTTCATTCATTCGACGAACATTTGTTAAACACCTACTATGTGCCAATATCATCGCTGCCTCATAGGTTTATATTTTAGAGATTTCAAATAAGCAAAATCAAATGTAAAAATAAGCCAAAAACTAAAAATTAGAGGAGTACCAAATCCATGAAGACACAGAAAGTTGTATGGAGAACACTGTAAAAAAAGTGGCCAACTATAACAAAAACTAGTTTCCTTATTAGGGCGTTTTAAATTTTTCTCCCAGCTCTTTCATAAAAAAATGTATATCACTAACCAGTATCATTATTTTTAATGGAAGTTAAATATTAAACATGCTCTTGTAGCGCTTATATAAAAGTTTAAAGAGAATACTTCTGAAAATGCACCACCATTATTTAAAGTTAATATTTAAAAAAATGAATCACTTGCAAATTATATAGTACAATTAGAAGCAAAGTCACACGTGGTAGATATGATGAGGTGCCACAATGTGATAACTAGATGATGACAGAGTTTGAGTTCAAAATACAAAACAAGCTGTCTGGTTTTATTGACAATGTCACACTTGTCATTCGTTATAAATATAAATGTGTGAAATTACAGTCCTGCGGCCACAATATACTATGTGATATTTTGAATGTTCATGTAAGAAACAGCATTTGGTCCCTTTAAGAACTCAGGTAAGCCTAACCATAGGCCTGAGGGAGGAAGTCCTAACCTCTTCACCCACCCGCTGACTAGAAACAGGCAGACAGCAACCGTGAATCGCTAATTACCATCCTGAGAAAGGACCCTGAAAGGGCCTGGATCAAAGTTTAAGGTTGCAAACTCAGGTCTGGCCACCGTTCGCTAAATTTATGAAACTTTTAGTTGGGCTACAATACACAACAAAGTGGATAAGAAAGTGAATCATGGGCTAGCTTGGGATGAATGTGCCCCAGAGGAAAGCAGGGGCTGAAAGCAGCAGAGAGCAGGGCCTTCTGCTGCATAAACGGAGGAAAATTCTGAGACTTCTTGCCAGTGGTATACGCATCCCACATTTCAGTGTGCGTAAGACTCACTTGGGGGTGCAAATTCCTGAGTCCACAAGAGATTCAAACTTGTAAAGTGGGTGAAGGGCCTAAGAATTTAAAATTTTAGCAAGTATTCCAGGAGGTTCTAATGCACGATTTCATGGACAATACTTTGAGAAACACTGAAGCAGACTGAGATAACTTTACATGGCTAACATTATCATCTGCCTAATTTTTGAAATGACTATCTCCTCCCTCCTTCTCTTTTTCCTCCCACATTGTTTAAATATTTACAGAGTAGATATCTCTGTGCTAAGGATGGGGCTCAATAAGATAAGTTCCCAAAATAATAGAAAGCAGGGTCTTAAAGAAATATTTGTACATCTACTTCATAGCAGCAAAAGGAGGAAGCAACCAAGTGTTCATCAAAGACGAATGGATAAATAAAAAGTGGTGTATATATACAATGGAATATTACTCAGCCTTAAAAGGAAAGAAATCATGACATATGCTACAACACAGATGAACCATGAAGACATTATACCAGTAATAAGTCAGTCACAAAAAGACAAATACTATATGATTCCATTTACATGAGGTGCCTAAAATAGTCCAGCTCAAAGACAGAACGTAGAATGGTGGTCACCAGGGGCGGGGGTAAGGGCAAATAGAAAGTTGTTGTTTATTAGGTACAGAGGTTTGAGTTTTCAAGGTGAAAGAGTTCCGGAGACTGGTTTACAACACTGCAAATGTAATTAACACTACTAACTACACCTCAAAATGCTTAAGGTGGTAAAATTTATGTGTATTTTAGTACAATTAAATATAAAAAAATTTGAAGTAAGATGTGTTATCTTCTATTTAGAACAATAAAATGGTAGAAGTTAGAGATAATTTATTTTAGTTTTGTTCTAGTGTGTGTTTACATCAAGATGTTCTAATTAGTCTACCTCAAATTCATAGTATTATTTTAATAAATATATGGAAAAATCAGGTAAAGCAAATTGTGTTTTCTCTCTCTCTGCTACAGAATTGGTTATGGCTCACTAAAGGCCTGGCCACCATAAATGGTTTGACCTGCGGCCCAGTTACAATGCACAACAGTAAAAAAGTTAATAACCAATATTAGGAGAATGCACTTTGGCCACTTGGCACTAGTACAATAATGTTGTTTCTGTTGATGTGTTTCTGTAAGCTTATTGTATTTCCATTATCAGGTAACAACATGGTGTTAGTGACACTGAATAGCAATGTGCATGCTTTATAAAAATCTCAACTATTAGCTATAAAAATTGAATTTCTGAATAACTTGAATTAAGAAGGCTAAAATACAAAGTACTGGATAAACAGATAAAGCATAAATGTAGATTATGCAAAACTTCAGAGCTAATATGTATATCCTTTAATGATCTAAAGCAAAACACCTGAAGTTCCTCTAAGGAAGAGACATTTTTCAATACTCTGAAGCCTTGATGTCACTAGGATGGGAAAGGGCGCTTGCTGACAATGAAATCCAGGTGTGTGGGGGGAGGGGTTCAAGATCAACAAATTCTAAAGTCTCCACTGCTGGCTTCTGCTTCTTTTCCCCACAGAAATTCCACCAAGTTTGGGGAGTTAAGGGAAGGAAAAGGAGAGTAACAGGGTAGGAGGCAGTAGACAAATCAGACTTTGAGAGCCTGCTACTGGTAGATCCTATTCTAACAACGGGGGGATATTGATCTCAGGAGCTCCAAAATAGATTGACAGCACACATCAGAAAGCTGTAAAGGGAAAAGCCATTGAAGGAAGAAGTGCCCTGGTGAGAGTGAGCAGGTAGCATGGCTAAAAAGTATGAGAATCGGCTTGATGACAGGGTAGAAGTGATGATGTTATGATGATGAAAAGAGTAAGGACCACTCTTTGAAATGTTCCTCAACCTGGACTTCAACCAGCTATTATGTACTTAATCTTCACTTCTCAGCTTCAAACTCACAACCCCAAGACGCCCCCAAGAGAATCCATTATCCTCTACATTTTTCTCCAAAAAAATTCACACATTTGCAATCACTTAATTATATGCACTCACTTGTTTAAAAGCTGCTATTCCCACTAGACTGTCAATTCCACCAGAACATGCTTGCTTTATCTGCCAATGTTCCCAACATCTAGAACAGTGACTAGTATGTATGTACATGATAGGCCCTTATGAAATGGGTATTTTCCGATTGATGCATTACAGCAAACATGGCATGTCAAGAGGACGTGGCAGATAGTCTCAGAAAAATAAGTTTCTGATGCAACTATGGGATAAATAAAGGAAGCTAAAGAGGATGCCCTATGATTGGCAATAAATAAATACATACATAAATAAATAATTAATTTACAAACTTAGAACTCAATGAGAGGTAGAGGCTGAACAAAAGATTTAAGGAGCGATCAATAATTGCAGCTCTGATGTGACGCTTGGACAGGATTTCTGCAATAAGGACAAGGCAGACCAGCTATGAAACTTGGAAATACTTCTCAGCAGTTTGTCAGGGTAGAAGAAAAAGGACAGAGGGTCGACAGGGACTTTGAAACCAGAGAAGAGATTTTCTAGAGTCTAGGTAGTTACAGTGAGTTTGAGATGATAACTGCATGACATGTAAATGGTGCTGAGATCCCAAAGCAATTCCAATATTTTTATCTTATTGTTATTTAATGCTGTATTTTTAAGTTTACTACTGATTTGCATTTGACAAATTTAAAAATACCTTCTTTAAAAACATAGTACTTTAGAAATATAGACTAACATATTTGTGATACTTAAAATTCCTCTAAAAATAGTTGTAATGTTCAAAAAAACGGAATTTCTTTTATTTTGTAAAGAAAAAAATCACTAATTTTAGGATTGGTTAAATAGTAAAGCCAATTGTCATTTTAAAGTTATAAAAACTGTATATGGTTTATAAACTTTAAACATATTTCTAATTTATTACCACCAAATGCCACAGACTTGCTCGGTTTCATAAATTCAATATTCTTAAAATTAGGATTCATTTATTAAATCACCATTATATATTCATATTTTGGGCCTAAATGATTTCAAATAAAATCAGTAGTCTTCTAGGGACAGGTTCAGTGAAATCAATTCATTTGGACAGATGCCTAATTGCAACACATTAAAAAAAATCTCCATATATAATAGAGTATTACTCAGAGATAAGAAAAGATGAAATACTGCCATTTATGATAACCTAGATGGATCCTGAGATTATCATCCTAAGTGAAACAAGACAGAAAAAGTTGAGAACCATATGATTTCACTCATATGTGAGATATAAAGCTGAAAGCAACAAACAAAAAAGACGAATGAACATAAACTCAGACACAGACAACAGTTTGTGGTTCCCAGAGGGAAAGGGTGGGGGTGGAGGCAGATGAGGGTATAGGCAGAACAAGTCAGAAAGAAAAGCATAAAGAATATGGTTCCCTGTTAAGCCTGATTCTAAGATTATAGCAAATAGTATGGTTAAAAAGAAGTTTTTCAGATTGTGAGATAGTATCTAGACACAGTGAGATAAAAAACTAGAGAACCTTGGTTGGTTTAGGCCCCGAGTTCTCAAAAAATACATGGACCCATATTCGAATATCAACAGAAAACAAAAACATTCCACTGTGGTCTGAATGCATCCCCTCAAAACTCCTTTGTTGAAATCCTAACCTCCTATGATGATGGTTTTAGGATGTGGGGGCTTTGAGAAGTGATTAGGTCATGAGGTTGGAGCCCTCATGAATGGGACTAGTGTCCCTATAAAGAGACCCAACAGAGATTCCTAGCCCCTTCCATGGTGTGAGGATGTGGTAAGAAGTCATCAGCTCTGAACTAGGAAGAGGGCCCTCATCAGAAGCGACTATGCTGGGGCCTTGATCTCAGGCTTCCCAGCCTCCAGAACTGTAATCAGTAAATTTCTGTTGTTTATAAGCTGCCCATTCTATGGCTTTTCATTATAGCTGCCTGAATGAATGAAGACACATTTCAAAATTAAAATAATTTGGGGCTTATTCATCATTTCTGATTATCCAAATATCTGTTTCCTCTAACACTGGTGAGCTAGTCTTTTTTATTTCCCAATTTCTATGGACAGAGCATTTTTTTGAAGTCAGTTTGCCTGCCTCTCTCTCTCTCTTTCTATCATCTATCTAACATCTATCTAGTCTTTCTTCCTCCTTCTCTCTCTTCCTGAATAAATGAGTCCCAGCGAGAAGGCAGCAGCAGGATATTGGAACCGAGTGAGGAGAGGACGATGTCGGGGAGGCTGTGGCAGCAATGCACTGGCTCAGGCTACTGAAGTACAAGCAGGGCCTGGATCATCTCATTGTGCCATGAAGTGTTTAAAAATGAGGACAATTTGAAGGTGCTCCCACTGGTCAAACTGGGACCTTTTAAGCATCAAAATAAATAATTATAGTAACATTATAATCCATAAAATATCCACAAATAAAATTATTTTTAAAATCCATGCACAGGTATTGATATAAATAAAAAATTAATAGATAAATAAGAGGAGGCAGAAGCTTTTCCTTGCAGTGGAATGCCAACTGAAGAATGGATAATGACGGAATTAGAATATTACCATTTGGCCACTATCATGGTAATAGTTAATTCAGCCAAGAAACATAGTTAGATGCTAGAACTAGTGGGTGGGAGATTGATAAGAAACAGGATATTACATAGTCTCGAATACTGATTATAAAGATAGCATGAGTAACTTTTGCAAAGTATAGTAACAAAGTCTGATAGATACGACCTTACATAAGTGATCATGATAAGCATCTCCAGTAATATAACAAATAGGAATTTGTGCACTACCCAGTAGGATGCAGTGAGAACACATCACTTCTGTAACATTCCTAATGAAAATGCATAACCTAAATGTAATTTTGAGGACATGTCAGACAAACCCAAATTGCAGGATATTTTACAAAATAATTGACCTGTAATCTTCCAAAGTATCTAGATATTGAAAGTTAAGGAAACTTTCTCTACAGAAACTAATCTATGCATTTAGAGATTACAATAATATGTAACCGGGCTGGTCCTGTAATTTTCTTATGTAGTGCTTTTCCGCATAAGATTTTAAGCAAGTATTTTTTCTACCTTTAAAGAAATTGTGACAACTTTGTGAAAGGAATCTCTTTACAACAACATTACAAAGAAGAAATAATTTTGCTAATTTAACAGTGAAGAAAATAATGAAAAAGAGATCTTAAAGTTCCCAGTACCACAAAATGTCTACATGGTAGAGCCAGCATACATACTAAACTCTATCTAGGTTCAAGACCCACATTCTTTCTAATATAATTATAAAACAGTTCACTCTAGATTCTCTCCATGAACAATATCCACCTTCAGAATGGCATATTGTCATAGGCAAATGAGGTCCATTTCTTGTCTTAAATTTCTTCTTTATTTTGCCCCCTTTTTGTGAATGTACAGAATTAGAATAGACAGTACAGTGTCTATTTCTGGGTTTGTTTCACTTTACCAGAAATGCACTAACCATTTTATAATACTGGGCAAAACAAACTGAATAAGACATGTAACAGGATGCCTCTTGAAGCAGTTCTGTATTGGTTTTTAAGCATGACACCGGTGTAATTATTTCTGTCTCTGATGTTACATTTCTATTTTCTCTTAAGGAACTGGAACCAGTTTTACATCTTTCTAAGAAAAGCACACCACTTTACCTCCATAATTTCCAACAGTTCATTTTTCAAACTAAAACTCTTGGTCGTTAAAACACAGAAGCAAATTTTGAGCTTATCTTGACTACTGCCCTCCATCCCTGCTTCCAGACCCATTTTATAAGTGAGATCTGGAACACGGTGTCCTTATTGTTCATTCTCACTCTCACCTCCCAGCTCCAAAGCTTAACAAACACCCACAGACTCACACCCTCTAGTATCTGCCTTTTTGAAAATGTAATTTCTATTCTACATAAGATAGGATTCTTAAGATCTCATACTCCAGCTCTATTGTCATTAAAAAGATAGTGAATTCTTTTTATTTTGACAAGAAATATGTATTTTAATAACACCAGCCTTGGCTTACAGACCACTTAGAGCAAGTTACAACTATCTGTAATTGATCTGACCTAGTTTCATTTTACAAATTAGACAAGACAGTGAAACCAGCTTGCTTTTATAAAGATTAAACAATCCCCTAAGAGTCTCTTCAGCAAAACTACCATCTCAAAACAGTATAGTTCACTTCTAGAACAGACTTGGCCAGTGAATATGTATATCCACACGAGATTATGCACCAGACATTCTGCTATTGTTGCTGATGCAGACACAAAAGGTCAATAATGTGGATTAACTAGGATTAAAGTATTATTCTGATTACATTTGTGGCTCAAGTTTCTAGGTACTTTAAACAATTCTTAAGATTAAACAAAAAAAATTACAATTTAAAATAAATTTAAAACACATTTAAAAGTTAAGAAAATTAAGAATAAACTAAGAAAAAGCTCAGTTTTATTATATATGCAGTAGCATGCATGCATGTACATAACCTAAACATATTTTCTTACCTCTGGTGATACATAAGACAATATGTGACACAAATATGTGTATCTCACATGTACACATGTAAAGGTTTCAGATAAATAAGTGGCATAAGGTGATAGAGAATCATGAAAAATATTCAGAACAGAAAGATATATGAGAATACAAGAGAAACAAAAAACAAAAAACAAAACTGAAAGATTTTCATTTTTCCCTTATTTATTCTGAAGTTTATTTTCTATTAGTATTTTAAAAGTTTCTTCCCAAATCAGTGTATTCCTAAAAAAGAAGATAGAGAAGTGAAATGGTGAATGACTAAGAAAAAGGAAGCTTAAAAAATGAGTGAATGTAAAAAAATCAGTTTAGAGTGATACAAATGGTAAGTGTGTGAGTTTTTTTTTCATTGTATGAGTAATTTACCTAATGTAATAACAGGTTATTTTTACATTTTAAAATTATTAATTTTATCTTTAACTCTGTGACTTGCTTCTTTGCTTCTTTATTCAAAATACAAGGCTAGAGAAAACAGTTTAGATTTAACAAACAGTACTCGATGCATTAAAAAAATGGAGTTTTGCAAATGATCAGAATTGTATTCTTTTAAAATAGTTTTCCAGGTTGCTGTTTTTCTATTTCTTTATTCCAGATATCAATTTCTCCCTTTCTGAATTTAGAAAATAAATGGTCCAAAGCCAAAACAAAAAAAAACTATTAGCTCAGTAAAGAGGATAAATATAAAATTAATATATAAAATTCAATAGCTTTCAAATAACTACTTATAAAATATAATGGAAAGAAACTATACAATACCAATAGCCACAAATATAAAATATTTGGAAATAATTTTTTTAAACCAGGTGCTATATGAATAAACCTATAAAATTTTACTGAGGCACATTTACTAAAAATACTTGAATAATTGGAGATTCATTCCTGGATAGAATTATCTACATATAAATATGTCAATTCTTCCCACATAAATGTATAGAAATATCAATAAGGTAATTCCAAATAAATCCTCACTTTTTTCCCCCTGAATTTGCAATATATTTTAAAGTTCTAGTAAAAATTTTAAAAGATCAGATAATTTTTGAAAACGAATGGGGGAAGAAGTTGTGCCCTAAACACTACTAAATTTTCAAAAATCTAAGTTAATTAAAACTAATGAACTAGAAAGAAAACAGATCAATGACACAAAAACTCAGAAACAGATCCTAGATATAAAACAAATTTAATATATTCAGTACAAGTCAATATAATTTTATTAAATACCTATATGTCAGGTACTGTGTTAATAGGAACGTCAACTGGTATAATCTTTCTAGAAAGCAATTTGGCAATCTGTATCAAAAAAGAGTTTATATCCTTTTAGCCAGCAAATGCACTTCTAGAATTTCTTCTAAGGAGAGGTCAGAAATTATTTTAAGTATTTACACAAAAATGTCCATTATACAGTACTTTCTAATAGTGAAAACCTAATAAAAAAACAAATTAATATATTAATACAGTAAATCCATAAATGGAATAATATACAGCCATGAACATTATATGTTCAAAACATCTATAGTCACACAATAAAATATTATATAACAAAGTGAATAATTAACTATAACTGCACACAGTTTAGGTGAATCTCACAAACATTTTAGTGAAAGAGCAAGACACAAAATGTACACACTATATTCTGATTCTATAGATGCCATACACATATAATAATCTATATTGTTAAAAGTCAGAATACCTTTCAGGAGTTGAGTGACGTGACTAAAAGGTGTGGGTGGGGAGGAGATTCTAGGATTCTGTAATTTCTACTTCTTGATTGGGATGCTAATGACATTTTATGAAAAGTTACTGAACACGCTTGTACATGTTTCTGTACGTATGCTATTCATCAGTAAAAGTTTTTCAAAATTAATGACATGGAAAAATGTCCATAATATTAAAGTAGAAAAAAAGTCACTCTATGAAACTGTGCATAAAATATAGTAGAAGGAAAACAGAAAGTTGGGGGTGTAAATTGGGGGATTGGGGAATTAAGATGAACTAGTAAGAGACAAGAAAAGAGAGCTGGTATCTTGTAAGAGTAATTTGTTAGAAAAGCTTGGTTTGAAGAAGCAGAGACTGCGGTGGCTTGAGAGTGTATGGAGTAAAGGGGGATGGTTTTACAAAGGAAAAGTCTGAACCTGTTTAAGTTCTCATGAAAGAGTCAGTAGAGAGGGAGAGGTACAGGAAATAAACAGAAAAAGCAATAACGTCCCTTAGCAGGCTAGCAAATATATACAAAAATAAGCAACTTAGAAAAGGAACAAGATGTTTTTGAAACAATATGTACACAAAGCAGTTCTTTTTCATGTAGCTTTGCAAATTAATGTGTCAAGGAACTGGTCCATTTTCCTCTCTGTGTATATACATTTATAGTCTTTCAGGAGGCCTTCAGATTATCATAGTATCTGGACTGGGTCATTGTTGTAAGAGTTTTAGCCAGAGGATAACTCTCACTTTAAAATACTTCAGGCCAAAATAAAGACAAATTCAAGTGAAAACAGGTCAAGTACAAGGACAGCAAGTCTGGGGTCAAATAGCAATTCTACCATATACTAGCTGTGTGACTTGAGGCAAGTAATTTAACCTTGCTGTGCCTGAGTGGCCTCATCTAAAATATATGACAATAATAAAAACTAGATAAGAGGTTTAATAAGATCATCCATATAAAATGCTTAGCCCAACATGTGGCACAGAGGAAAACCTCAATGATTATAAATTTCTATCATTGCTTTTTTTTTTTTTTGAACTGGGAGCAGAGTTTCTAAGATGTTGCAGATCTAGAAGTAACAAAAACCAAGAACATAATAGGTGATAAACACATCCCTAATACACAGTAAAATCTAAGCAAAGAATATGCTTTTTCAGCTTTTTAATTTGAAAAATGTTATATCTATAGAAATTTGAAAGAATAGTACAATGAACATTCTAGATTATTCACCCTTCGCCTAAATTCACAGATTGTTAAATTTTGCCATATTTACTTTCTATTTCTCTCTCTCTCTCAAACACACACACACGACCAGTGTTGAAGAAGCCAAGACTCCAATTAGTTGATTCATTCTGTAGAAGAACCTACTCCATCTATTTGCCATGTGTACAAAAAGCCAGCCTTTTTCAGAGAACCTGTATACTGTATAAGACATATTATGTAGTAATATTAAAGCTGCAATAATTGCAAGGCAAAAGGAGGAGCAAATAAAAAAGATATATTTTTTTCAATGCTCCCTTGGGAAAGGCAAAGGGTCACAGAGCTCTATTCTTAGTTCTGTTAATAAGGAGAAAGTAAAGGCTTTCATCGAGAGGCAAAGAAGCCTGACAGACCTGGATGAGGGCTAGAGCTAGACATGTTACTGAATGAAGTTACTAGCAAAGGACTTTGAGAAATATCCCTGTGTGTGCACAGGGATTTCTCCCTTACCTATACTGAACAGAACATTTAAATGAAGGTTCTCCACTCTCTTTAAGCATCAAGGTATCATGCATATCTGGTGGTAGATCAAAAGGACACAAAACACTTTGTCTCAAGTAACTACATATCTGAAAATATTCTACAGATTTTAGGTTGAACTACATAAAATGTTTTCTCGTTAAAAAGTCAATATTGGCAATTTTGTATATTCCCATATATTTGTCCCAGTGGGAAATGCCACATGTACAAGGACATACACTGCAGTATTGTTTACAAAAGTTGAAGTCTGGAAATAACCTAAATGTCAATAGATAGAGGAGCAGTCGATAAAGTATGGCATGACCACACAATGGAATATTATGCAACTGTCAAAAGAAAAAGAATTTAGAAGCTCTCTATATACTACCTGGGAAATTTCTTGAGATACATTGTTAAGAGAAAACTGTATGGTGCAAAATATTCAGTATAAAAACTACCTGTTGTGTAAAAGCAGGGAGAAGGGTAAAAAGATATATTTGCATTTGCTTATATATACATAAAGAAATTCTGAGAGGATACACATGAAATTAACAATAGTTGTTTAATTTCGGGGGAGTGTGAACTGTGCATATGGAAGACAGATGTTGGAGGAAGACTTTTAGTGTATCCCTTTTCATGTATGTGTGAACCAATTGTTTATGTTAACTAGTCAGAAAATTTTAAGTAAAAATCTCTGGAAAGAAAAGTTAAGGTATTAAATGTTTAGATGGCGAAGCTGAAATTGGAAAATGATTCTTGCTATGTCTTCTATCTACAACAATGCAAGGTTAAGTTGTAATCATCCCAGCAACTAGTGTTTACATGGAACCATTAAGATATAAAAAAATGATGATTTTTTTGGCATGCTATCTTTGTGTCACCTTAGAGAACACAATAATTTATAAAAGGCATTTCTTAAAAGAAATTTTGATTAATAGATATAATATATATATAACATTTATATATTATATAGTTGCAAAAATAGAAATTCCTGTGAATATTTCACCTAGTTTTCCCCATGATAATCATCCCCAAACCCTGGCAACCACTAATCTGATCTCTATCTCTATAACTTTGCCATTTGTGAATATCATATAAGTGGAATATTATATAAATGGAATCATACTGTATGTAACCTTTTGAGATTAGCTTTTAATAAGCTTTTGCAACCTCAATGCCCATATTTCATGTTCCCATATGCTCTTTTTAAGTCAGGGTTATTGAGAGCTAATTTACATGTTGTAATATTTATCCTTTTCAGCATGTAGTTGTATGAGGTTTTTTATAGTTTCATGATGGTATAATTAATGCATAACAAACTGCACATTTCAAGTGTTGATTGATCAGTTTTGACATCTGTATACATCTGTGAAAGCATCATCACAATCAACATAATGAATCTATCCATCACCCCCAAAGATTCCCTCCTGTTCCTTTGTAATCCATTTTTCCTAAACTACAATCTCATCCCCAAGCAACCACTTTGCTTTCCATCACTACAGGTTTGTATTTTCTAGATTTTTTACATAAAGAGAATCATACAGCATGTAATTTCATTTCTCTTGTGTAAATACATAAGAGAGGAATGGATGGGTCATATAGTAGGTATATGTCTGTTTTAAAAAACTGCAAAACTTCCAAAATGGCTGTATTTTACATTCCCGCCAGCAATACATTCCAATTCCTCCATAACCTCACCAACATTTGGATCAGTTTTGATTTTAGCCATTCTAGTGGGTGTAGCAGTATCTCACAGTGGTTTTAACTTACATTTCCTTCATATTTGTGTGCTTGCTTGCCATCTATCTATATTCTTTGATGAAGTATCTATTCAAATCTTTTGCCTATTTTTTTAAAATGAGGCTATTTCTTATCATTGAGTCTGAGAGTTCTTTATATTCTGGATAAAGTCCTTTATCAAATATATGTTTTGTAAATATTTCCTCTCAATCTGAGGCTAATTCCATCTTCTTAGCAGTGCCTTTTAAAAGTAGAAAATTTAATTTTGATGAAGTCCAATTTATCTATTTTTTTTTCTTTTACAGATCATGATTTTTTATGTTATATCTAAAAAATCTATAGGTCCAAGGTCACAAAGATTTTCCCCTCCATTTTCATTTATCAATCTTAAAGACTTAGGTTTTATATTTAGGTCTGTTACCCAATTTGAATTAATTTTTATATATGAGCTTTGTACAGAATCCTAGGGAACATCTGCTCCTAGGGCCTGAAGCAAAGAGAAAAGCAGACAGTGAGTGAGTTGGAAGAGAACAAGCAATGTACTGACACACAGAAGCCAAAGAGGGAGGTGGCTGCAAATAAAAGAGTTAAAGCTGTCAGAGTCTTTATGGAGCGTTGCATGGGGACCAAGGGAGCAAACAGAGTAATGGTCACTGGATTTAACAAAGTGAGGTCAGTGGTGGTCTTTGAGACATCAGTTTCAAGACAATGACAGACAGAAGCCAGATTGAAATGGATCAAAAGAAAGCATGGATGGTGAAGAATAAAAGCTTCAAATCACTCCTTTGAAAATTTCGGCAATGAAAATGAAAGAAACACATATGACACTGAACTCAAAGAGTTTCTTGACTAAGGAGAAGGACCAGGTAAACAGAGATTAAAAGAACACAGAAAGATATTAGATAATCGATGAAGCAAGGTTTGAGATGAGGTATGATGAGAATTTGTTAAGACCACAGTTTACCTGTGGAAGAGACAGAAAGTGAGAAGGAAATTGGATAAAAACAGAAGCGTTTAGAGATGGTGGCTGGGAAACACAAGGACCTGGCTCAACCTTCCTGGCAAAGTAAGGGAGGCGCTGATCTACTGAGATTAAGAAAGGTGGGGCTGGGTCTTGAGGAGTATGAAAGGGTTTAAAATTGGTGTTGTGAGGGAAGTGGTGGCTTGGGAACTGAATAGAAATAAATAATGGGCTTATCAAGGAGTTCTGAGAGCACTCGCAGAGAATAAACATATGTTTGTAAATTTTAATATTTCCTGTATTCCCTTTCCTTGGCTGCCAAGAGTTCCAAAAAGAAAGACACGATGGGGTTGTCGTTCCATAACTACACTGTAGGACTCACTACCGACAGCACTTGCGCGCTCTCTCTTTTCTAAGACTCACAACCTGTTTGGTATGTAGAACAGGAATTGCAGTTCCACTTTATACATGAAGAAACAGAAGGTGAGAGAATGGCTTTCCCAAAACGCTCTGCTAGCTGGGACTTGGATCCAGATCTTTTGATTCTAATGCCAGTACTTAGAATTTCCAGTAATTTCCTGACTGCATCATGTTGTTCTCTCTCTTCGATGCTCTTCTTCGCCATTCTTAAAACCTGGGCTTCTGAGAGTTTCTTAATTGCTATTCTACCTTTCCAATCCACCCCACGCTCTCCTCCATTCACATCCTATACCCGACTTTGCTCATACTCTGTAGAGGGAAGAGTCTTCAGAAGAGTTTGGGGCACATGAAGGCTCAGTTTGCAAACAGAAAAATGAACTCTCAAGCTGCAGCCATGCTTTGCCATTTAGAGTGAATTCATGCCTGATTCTCAGTGTTTTCTTCAGGCTCTGGTGAGGAGAGACACAAGGAATCAGGAGAGAGCAGCCATCACAGTGAGGGAAATAACAGTTGGGATTCTGGAAAACACCCAATAGTAGGGCTGCAAGACTGGAAACAGATAGAGCTTTGGGGCTACAATTCCTGCCCACCCTCTCCCACCATCCAGCTTTCCAAATTCCCCTAACTGAAGCAAAGCCCAAGAGTCTACCCTAGAAAATCATCAGTATATGATAAACTCTTAGAGCAAACTGAAACCTAGCGACTTTATTTTGCCTAGGGTGAAAATTTTGGTTTTTAGTGTGTTGGGCAATCAGTATAAAAACTTATAATGGGTGAGTGGTAAGAATCTTGGTTACTTGTGAATACAACAGTTTTTTTTTTTTAATTCAGCTCCCTCTGACCTTGTAACAGTTATTTTGCTACTGTAGACTGTGATGCAAATTAAGGCATTTCTATTCTTATTTCAAAGTCTGCTGCATAAAATAAGTATACGCTTTTCAAAGCAATTGACAGCCTAATGTTCCACATTTAACTACAACAAATCAACACATCACCAGATTATTTCATTATTATTTGACTAAGTCATTAAAAAATTTATCCAAAAAATGTAATTTTCATGAACTCTCATAGTTTCTGGTCTTAAAAAACAGATACTTCTCCTAATGTTGCAAATTATATACAAAGCGGGTCCAAAAAGCAGCCTCATTTTTTTTCTACCAAAGATCACTAATTTTTTAAACGCATGAGTTAACATAAATATAACTGTGGAAGCAGACCTCTCACAAGCTAGATCATCCTCCAACCTGTACTTTTTAGTTGGCATTGGTGACAAAAACAATTATTCTATAGTAGAGCATCTTCTATTTCCAAGAACTAAATGATAATGTGAAACAGCAAAATCTTGTAGACCAGAATTAGTGATATTTCTGCTTTTAAGCATTAAAGGAAACAAAGACTAAATTTAAGGTGAACCCCCCACCCCCGCCCCAGCCTTTTTTAAAGGGCTTCTTCTGTTATATTTAATCCACTTTCACACAGTTTTTCTTAATTACACTACAGCTGTCTGGTAAGGCACAACTGACCACTTCCATCATGAAAACAAACTGTACCCCACCATCTAAAGTTCTTGATTAAAAAGCGAATGTTTTTGTGAGCCCAGAGAAAACGGTGCAGCTGCTCCATTTCACGAGGCAGGCACCTCTACTCCATTCAGCTGTGAAGAATGGCAATGACTGTAAATTGTTCTTCCCGATCGGTTCCACAATAAAAACAAACCACACTACTCTCAATTTTTCAAAGCCAATTTTTTTAAGCCTCCAGTACACTAGAAACAAGAGTTGTGTTCTTCTGATTCATGGCCTTTGATTTCTACATAAACGTCCCTGTATGCATGTAAAAACAGGTCCCTGCAGGATACTCACAGAGACTGTATATATTAACTTACCAGATGTACCAGAAGATAGAAACGCCATCAGCCTACCTTTTAAAGCAAGATGCTATTTAACAGCTTAAACTGCCTGTGACTAAAGGATGACTGTAAAGAACACACCGTATGTGGGAGAAGCAGGCATTAGGTGGTTCATGAGAAAGCTGCAGTGTTCACAAAAACTGCAACAAATGGTTTTGAACTTGAGTTTTAATGCTCTCAGTTAAAATCCATACTATGGAATTAAGGTCAAGTCACACATCTGCATTTGCAACTAAAACACTAGGAATCTGATTGAAAGCTAAAATTATTGTTAAGAAACTTCTAAATGTTCCCAATTTAATCACTAGCTCAAACAACATTTATGGTTTAAATGTGATCTCGAAGTATATTCTCAACACTTATTAAAAAATGTTTGATCACATCTCTCATATTTATATAAATGTATAATTTACTTATTTACAAACAGCACTGTACTAATATCTAATGCACATTCTAAAACATATGCAAAAAATAAACAGTTTGTTAAGGATGGAATAAAAATAATTTATAAATAGAAGTTTTAAGACTGTCTTTGCACATCTCCAGTGGGCCCTGTTGCACAGCTCCTGGGGCACTGCCCACCCTCTCCCCACCTTCCACGGAGACCCTCAGTGGATCCTCACCTTGGCCATAGCTAAGTGAGGCCAAGCTAGTCTAAGAATCCATTTGGATTAATTCTTCGATTGCTGTAAATTTCTACCCCTGCACCCGAGAAGATTTTGTGGGAACATAAGGCTATAATCTAGTTTAGAATAGCTTTCAATTCTGACTCACGACTAGAGTGTTGCAATGGAACTTAAATGCGATCAAACGTTCTGGAGATAAAAACAAGAAAATATTCAGATTTGTGAACCTCCACTTTGATGGCAAAACTGCTGGCATAAAGCTACCAATGATTCCTCGCTAACACAAAAAGCAGTCAATATCGCCTACATCGACAAGTAGGTTTCTATTGAAAACAACAATCTGTGGCCGCTGCGGTGATTGCACAACTGTGCTGGTCACCAGCCTTTCCATGTGCCTCCTATTAACCCTTTATGTTTCCAAACTATCTGATTTACAAACCCATTCTTTCCAGAAACACTAGTGATATGTGATTTCAGGCAATGGAAGGAGGAATGGAGTTTTTTATTTTTTTAACAAAAACACCAAGTGATGACTCTTTGTTTCCACCGAGCCCTGTCAATAATGGTACATGTTAGATATTTATTAAGTCTACACAATTTTGCCAGGTTTGGCTAGAAGCTGGCAATACAAATATCCTTGTCCTCAAAGAGCTAGAAAAAAAAAATCTAACAAAAATTACCCTTGCACAGGAACGTCTTGTCTTCTTTCTCTCTGACCATTTGTTCTCAGTCTCCTTCACAGGTTCTTCATATTCTACCTACTCTCTTATTCACCTAGGTTACAAGACACACCCCTCATTTTATTGCACTTCGCTTTATTGGGTTTCGCAGGCTTCGCTTTTTTTTTTTTTTTTTTTACAAACTGAAGGCAAGACCCTCCACCAACAAAAAAATCATGACTCACTTTATCACAGTACTCACTTTGTTACCGCGGTGTAGAACCAAACCCACAATATCTCCGTCGTTTGCCTGTATTCTCTTCTCACTCCACCTTTAGGGGAGCTTATCCAATGGTATAACTCAAGACAGACCAATATGTCTTTGACTACCAAAGTTATTTCTAAAGCACATTTTCTTGAGCTACAGACCACACTTCCCATACTTCCAACTGCTTACTTGATTTCTCCAACTGAATGTCCCAAGAGCAGTTCACCTCAACACTTCCAAAGTCTGGCCAATTCTCCCTCCTTGACGCCGTTCAAAACTTGTCTGCGCCTCTCCATGACCACAACTTTCACTTAGCGCCATCCTCACTGAGCTTTTCCCTCAAATTTCTGTCTTTCTCTTCCACAGCACAGTCAGAACCATATTTCTAAATACTCTGACCCTTTCCCTTGCTTAAATAAGGAGAAACGGAGGACATTCTGAGGAAAAAGAAAAGTCAAAGAACAGAATCTTAAAGCTACGAGATTTCAGAATTTCATAAGCTGAAAGGAAAGAGCCTGTGATAAGAAAGAAAATTTAAAAAGGATAAATAGAGCAAGATCCCAGAGCAGCAGGCAAGTCCAAGGGCCTGGAGGAGGGTCTGCCCCAGAGGCAGAAAGAAAGGTTATAAGGATGGCTGGAATGGAGGTGAGTCCGGATATGCAGGGAGACAAGCTGAGGGAGCATAAGCCAGGTGTTACCTATTTCCTTGGAAAAATGATGAGAGAGATAGATTATTATATCCTTTTAAAGGAGAGGATCATGACAGTTGAGTTTCTGAGAAAAGATGTTCCAGTATGGAATAGTCACTATGGTTAATTTAAAAAGCAGCTGATTAGGAATAAATTTGAAAATTTAAAAAGAGAGGCAAGTCATCTTGAGTGCTGAGCTGAGGCTGGAAATCATAAATCTGTACCTGAGTCAATCAGCACAGCACAGGTTGCAACAGTGGTGGGCAGGAGAAGGGGGAGGAGTATGATCATGGCGCTCACTGGCTTTAAATCACCTACAGCTCTCAACACCCACCTTCATCCATTGAGCTCAGTTTCTCCCAGGCCAGTGCCATTTCATTCCTCTTCCTCTCCTGGAACCTGTGTTCCAACCATAATGAACATGCTATGCCATTTCTAGAACCTACCATGCTGTCAGAACTCTGTCTTAGAACATGCTGCTTCCTCTTTATTAATGTGTTTCTCTCTACCCCTCTCTCCTTCCCTCCACTATTTATGGAAACAAAAAGGAAGTCTCCAAAATAAACTTGATTGGCCACGGTCAGCAGGCCAGTATGACAATTAGCTGGGTGCACAGTGAGCACTCTACAAGCATTTGACTAGTGAAGGGATCATATGATATGTAGGAAAAACTCATCCTATGAGGGAGGCAGGTTCTCCACAGGATGCGAAGAGAAAATAATGGTATTTCCACCCCATTTCGTGTAATGAACTTATATAACATTTCTGAGGTCCTTCTTTCCATAAAGGATTCACTCTAAAACTTAAAATTTAATACTTAAAATTCTCTACATCTTTAAAAAAAATAGAAGTCTACAGTCATGTTACCCTGAACAAGCCCGATCCCATCTGATCTCAGAAGCTAAGCAGGGTCAGGCTTAGTTAGCACTTGGATGGGAGAGCAGGTGCTATAGGCGTAAAAAAAATAAAAAAAATAATAAGGGATTGTAAGCTAACAAGGTCTTTGCAATCTATGAGGTCAACCAAGGGTTGCCTCGCATAAAAAATAAAATTTTTAAAAAATTAAATACATAAATAAATAAATAGATAGGTATTGGAAGGCACTTGTTTTTTTTGAGGTTTTTGTGGAAGTTAATGCCACTTAAGTCTCTCTGACTAACAGACACAAATTTATGGAGTTTTCACTGAGGGTTTCTTTATTTACAACTATTTTCCTTAGCATTTAATTCAGAAAGACAAATGAGTGTCTGGGACTCATTTTGACTGGTATGCCCAAATGTGCAAATTACAGGCATGCAGAAGATACACCTCTGGACAGATGAAATGAAAAGGGACACTGGTCTTGGTGTCCCTGCTCCTCCTTTCCTGATTCTGAGTTCAGAAATTCACAATGCTCTGGTCTCTTTACACTACCCAATCTTGCCCCCTCCTTTTAATCATCTCCAGCCAGTTCCACAGAGATGAAAAGATACTAATTAGTCACTTACTCATTAATTTAATTAACATTTACTGACTGCCTAATACGTTATAGACATTGGGGAAAATATAAAGACAAATAAGGTGAGAAGCTTACAGTCAGGGAAGGAGAAAAACACATACAGTTATTAAATACAATATAGTAAGTGCTAGAATGTAGGTATGCCTTTATCCAACAAATATCAAACACCTAATATATATACCTGGCACTGTTTTAGGTGCTGAGGACTTAGTGGTGAAAGAGATAAGAAAAACAGACAAAGAAAAAGAAAGTTGTCCTCAAGGAGTTTAATAAACGAAGAGCAAATGAGCAAAGAAAATAAAGGCAACACAGTGAAGGCAGCAATTCCTCCAGACCAAGCAGAGAGCACGGGCCTTGTCAGAGAATCGGCATCAGCTGACCCTGGAGGATGAGCACAAAGGTGAGGGCAGGAGAAGAGGATGGTCCAGGGAGCTAACAGCACGGGCCTGTGAAGAACAGGGTGTGGAGCCAGATGACAGAAAGACTTGCTCCAGCAAGAATACCAAGGAGAGGGAAGGCAACCAGAAATACTGCAGTGAGAAATCAGGAAATCCAGCTCCAAATGAGGTTGGCAAAATCGTGCTCTTTATGGAAAACGAAACCTGTCTGTTTCCACTGTTTTCCAGAGGTAAGGAAAAATAAATTTTGTATGCAATGAATTTGACTAAATTTTCATTTTATTTTTGATAAAGTTGCCAGGGTGCTAGGTATAAAATAAAAAGAAAAATATTAATTAATCAACAGATAAGCAAGTAAACACAGGTAAGAACCAAAACAAACTTCCAGGTTACTATCTGCTGGACTTAAAATGAAAAAAAAAATCATAATTAAAAAAGCTAGTATGTTGACTTTCATATTCAGAGTACAATGTGTGTGCTACACAAATTGGTATTTACGTATCTGAAAGAAAGCGAATTACAACATGAAAAATCAAGAAGGAAAATAAGAAAGCATACATTTAAGTACGAAAAGGAATAGAGCATAGAGCCTGGGAGCCAGACTGGCTGGGACGTCACTGCCTCTTGCTAGCATTGTAACTTTGGGCAAGTTATTTAGTCTGAGCTTTTTCCTATGTAATACAGAGGCATAATAATAGTATCTACTCAAAGAATTATTTTGAGGGTCAGACTAATAAATACATGTAAAGATCTTAAAACGGTACTTGGCACCTAAGTATAAACTGTTACTGGAGGGTGGCAGGTGGGGTGGTTATTGTTTTTATGATCCAGAGCTGAATACTTACTCTAGAATCTATATGAGCTGCAGCTGATTCCTGGGAAGTTGTTTTTCCTCTTATTAAACTATCTGAAAATGCTGCTTTATTAATGAAATAATTCCAGCTACTAATACTCTAGAGTTGAAACCTAAAAAAGCAAACATGCTTAGCAATGCAAACTGTTCAATCCTACTTTTGGTTTAGAGCTTAATTTCTTGAAATGTTCTCTATTCACATAAATAGCAACAGCCATCTCTGAAGCAACACACATGCTATCTTTTTAAGGTGACAGGATTTTAAAAGACAGAACTTGAAATAGTTGCCTAGATTTCACCAGACCAGAGGTTCTACGAAAACAGAGTAGGCAAGAATGCTCATAGGATCCACCAGAATATAAATTCCTCTAGACTGTACGTTTCTATGAGGGCGGGGACTTTTGTCATGTTTACTAATGCATCACCAACATCTAGACCTGTGCTGGAATATGGCAGGAGCGTATTTTTGAATAAATGAACAATGTAGTTGAAAATGAACTGTCCCGATCCTAAATGATCAATTACACATCTGTAGGAAATTATATCTATATTTAAATGATGAAAAAAAGGAATACTAGATAAATTTTTAAACAATCACACCTTTGAGTTTTACATGAAGTGCTGAGTTTACCCTCAACACTAACCAGTTCACAATATAAGAGGGAAAAAATTAAGCACCTCTGAGTCCTTGAAGATCGCTTAAAGAGAGTTGTATGTTTGAACCAAAGCAGCACCTGCACCATTTAGAAGAATAAGTTCAACAAGAAATGGTTATGAATCTATAAATTATACAGCTTTGGAGGTTCTGTGATTATGTGAGCAACAGCAAGTGTTTTCTGGACTTACAGCTGGTGCACTATTTCTAAACGGCAAGAGGATTTACTTTATTCATGACAAAGTTTGAAACCTGAGGCAATATGAATTTATTAATCAGATGCACTTTAATGTTAAACAGTAAAAGTTTTATTTTCTAATATAAATTGTTGGCCTGCAGATATAAGTAACAAATAGTATATTATTGATCTTGCCTGTGATAAGCAATAACTTGTAGTAAAAAATATTTTTAAAAACTGACTGAATTTGGGAGGGAGAGATTACCAGGATTGAGGGTTACCACCCCTCTTAGCCTCCACTCACCCACTCCATGTAAATATCCTGCCCTTTCTCTGGAAAAAAAAAAAATGGTTGAATGTAACTACATATGTACCATGAAAAAAAAGACAAGTTTTGCTACTTATTACAAATTTGCTCTTTTATAATCTGATGTCCTGACACAATCACAATTTTATTAAAATGAGAAAATTTCTACTTTTGGTTCTAGCTGCCATATTTGTATTCTAACACACATCTACCCCAAAAAATGGCCGGAAGGCTAATTCTGATTTAAATTATTATTCCATATTAAAATAACTTGTAACTGAGAACTGCTCTACCATTTATTTTATATGTATATGTAATATACGTAACATATATAATATACACATATTATATATACACTACTTTCTCAGTTAAGAATTTAATAAATATTCAGAAAAATATCCCTAAGATAATAAGTGTGAGAAAGATAATTATTTCTAAAATTTGGTGTAGGGCATTTTATCTCTAAAACTTCAGCTAGATGTGTGTTTAGTAAACGAGCCTGTCAGAATCCTAGGTCTCCCTCTAGCTACCAGCATTCTTTCTAACAGTCGAACTCACACTTCCCCAACAGAATCTACGTTAAATTCACATCAACCTTCTTTTGGTTTTACAACTACCCTGTGCTCTGCAGTATTCTTCCATGATGTCACCCCCAACTTCCATCCTCCTACGGTTCCTGCTCACTCATCTATTAGGTTAAGTGCCTCTGAGTATCTAGCACTTCTCGACTTCCCACTTTATTAACCGTTTAATGATCTGTCTCCCAACCGATTGAAAGCCATGTGGGCAGTGATTTCACGTGTCTTGCTTACCACACTGAATCCCCAAACCCTAGCACAGTGCCTAGCAGAGGGTTAGAGCTCAATAAATAGTCATGAAATATAATTTGTCATTCATTTAACTAAAATTATTGCCCATAACAGAAATGTGAGCTTTTTAAGGCCAAAAATCATGCCTCAGCCACAACCCTCAGTATAGGCCTAGCCAAATCCCTGACATGAAGATAACTCAAAAAAATCATTGATACTTCAATAAAAGATATCAATTCAATAATCTAAATGATTCTCAATTTTAAAAGGCAACTTTTAAGGCTTTAACATTATTACAAAAGCTATAAATATTATTAAATTTGCTCATGCAACTAATTTCTCATATGATTTTAAAGAAGAAAGTATCAAAAACAGAAATTTAATCTAAATTAGAAGTTTTTGTGAGTTCCCAATAGCTTCTGAGATAATGGTATGATTTTATTAAGTATTATTATTATTATTCAGCACTGGAGTATTATGCAAGAAACAAAAGGTATATTTTGAAAAAAAGATCTTAAGAGTTTGGCTACTGGAAGAAAAGGGACAGATACATAAAGAGAAAAGTGGTGAGAGACAGGATATGAATGAGGGGGAGAAGGAGTTCGGGCGTTTTGATCAATGAGATGCTTTCCTCACTAGCATAAATGGAAAGCTGCATATTTGTTGGATTTGGGAAGGGAAGGCTAGGAAGAGTGCTTCAATAATTTAAGTGTGAGAAGCCAAGACAACATCTGATTTGATGTGTTCTTTAAAGAAATTAATGACAGTAAGAATTAGAACAAAGAAGTGTCATCAGTAGCAGGCAGTGACAGCTCAAGTATAAATATGTTCAGAGCTGAGACAAGGTCGCAGGTATAGACAGGGAAGGCGTGTTTTCAAAGGAAACAGAAGGCCAGTTGCAGAGATAGGATGTAAACCAGTCAAAGAAATTCTAGGAGCCAAGTTCAAAAAGGTATAAGGGAAAAGGGCAGGGTACTCTGGCAAAGACATCTGAATGGTCCTGGAGTATAAACGCTGAGCCATAGAAGCAGAGTAATCTGACCAGTATAGACAACATTAGAAATATGACCTCATGTTAAAACAAGATGTTTCCAATCAATTCTGGCATTGTCACCTACCAGTGAACTCCAAACTTACCTAAGTGATCCAGTTCCTATCACTTGTTTTTTTCCAGACACTCTTGTGCAACCTGCACAACTGGCCTATATGAGGAGAACTGCCTACAGAAGTGTTCACATTACTCCAAGCTTCCATGGTCTCAGTTAAATCTGTCTTCCAACAAATTGCTTATATCCATCATATAACTTCGTATTGTTTTGTTACTTAATTAAAGAGAAGACATTTATTTTTAAAGTCTCTTTTAATTAGGTCAATTCTTCCCTATTTTAAGCATTGTAATTTCTATTTTCCAAATTACTAAAAATATTGATGGCTACTGGTTTGGAAGTCCTTCCGTTGGTAAAAGACAAACATGTTCTTAATACTGTCCATTTGTAAGAGGTTTCTGCTTCCCTTCTTTATTGTAATGAGTTTGCAAGATTACTCCCCAAATGGCAACGGCTCTTTGTGCCTGTCATATCCCATTACAACCTCATACTTACTTTGCTGTCTGATATCACCTTGGCTCCCTTTTAGCATTACTAAGCATTTTCTCCCACTGAATATCGATTTCAGGTTATTTACTCTTAGATGTATTAGCTTGCATTTCTAAAGCTGAATCTCACTTATTATTTCCTGTGATACTTCTAAACCTTTTTAGGTATCTTGGTGATGCTTCTCTTATTTCGCTATTTGAGATGCTTCCCAATTGACTATCATTTGTAAAATTGGTTGACACACTATTCATTTCCAGTTTTAGATTTTTAATGAAAATGCAAAGGAAAACTAGGTACTGTGCCTTTACAAAGAAGTTGCATTTCACCTTAGTAAGAATACATTTCTTTAATAAGAGTTGTAAATTATCAGGTTATTAGGTCAGTAAACCCAAATTGTTTACTTATGATACAAAATATACACTCTAAATTGTGTAACTAGCTTTAAAAAAAAGTTAAAATGATTTTTCAGTAGCATTTATTTTTATTTAATGTGTATTCTTGGTTCAATTTCACTCTTTGAGATTATGTCAAGGTACTGATTATTTGAAAAGAAACAAAAGTAACATTTTTGTTTAAACTTCAAATGTCAAATATGTTTAAATTTCTAAAAACCCAAAGGTCTTTGGCTCTCTAATAATTGTTAAGAATGTCATTGGTTTTAACTGAAAAAATGGCACTTAATTAAACAGCAATGATCCATTCAATATTTTAAATAATACCTCATTATATTTATGAGTTATATTTATTCTTTCCTATTATGCGGTTTACAACTTTTTCTCCTGTGCTCAAAACATATTTTAAAATATAATTTGGCTAGGGAATTTCAGGATACTTATTTCCTAAATATCAGGCTTACATAACATAAAACTCTTGTCTGAGATCCTCGTTTATTTATATCACTCTAGTTTTCTCTAGTTTCTTTGACAATGCCAACTTAAAAGCATTTTAAGGATCAAGACTACTAAAATTAATGTTTTTCAATGCATTTTTGGTTAAATTCCATTAAATCTTAATTATCATAGTATGTTTTAGACGCTAGAATCTTTGAAGAAAACGCCTTCTAAGCCAACTCAGGTAAGTAAAGAGTTAAACATGTGCAGTTTAGACAAGAAATATGGCAAGTCCATGTATGTGGCACAGTCTTAAAGAGTGATGTTTATACAGGGAATCCTGGCTCTGCCTGCACTATATTATGACCCTTGTCATCACCTGCCCTGGAGCAGTTACATGTGTGTGTGTACTTGTCCCATTAAGCCAATCTCTCCTGAAGGGCAACAGCAATCTGAAACCTTGGTATCTTCTGTGAGGCCTCCCACAGTGCTTTGCACAAAGCAGCCACACAATAAATGTTTGAGAAGTTATTTCAGAAAAGCAAAGTTCTTGGGTCTGCCTTGACACACAAGCCCTATGAGGAATGAAAGCAAAAGTACCTAGGTAAGTTTGGGGGGCAGGAAGGTGGTGGTGGTAAGAATGTTAACATACAACCTCCAACAACATATTTAAATGTGATCTTAAGTAACTCCTCACTAATGTACTTGAACAAGAGTTGAGATTAAAAAAAAAAAAAGAAAAGAAAAGTAACTGTTCATTCTTCCCAAATTAGAAGCCGGGGAAGCTTGATTATTTTGTTTGAAAGTATTTTCTGAATTAGACACACCCGTATGACACAGCCAATGTAAATAATTTGTTCTCCTGGTGTTGCCACTGCTAACAATGATGACCAGATCAACAGTGCAGGAATTCCCCAGTAAAGAGGGACCCATTGTGAAGAAAACAGATCCTAAAACAAGGAACTGTATTTAGGATAGGTTTCTACTTTCTGAATTCTGGCACACCCTTCATCCATAACGCCTATGAGTCACTGTCCCAGTAAACCTGAAACTAATCTTTCAAAGGCAACTTGGTTCAATTCAACAAATATTTATTGTGCACCCACTGTATGTAAAGGCAAAGAATGGGAACCCAAGATAAAAAGAGCCTGCAAAGGAGACTGAGAAGAAGCAGTGATCAAGGAAGAAGGGAAAGATACAGAAGAGAAGAGTATATGGATGGAACCCAAAAGAGAAGAGAGATCGGTCAACATTCTCAGATGTCACAAGGGTGGGAAGCTGAAACCCTAGAAGGAAAGATAAAATTCTTAGTGAGTAAGCGCAAAGTACTGGGATCAATGAACAAAATGATGAACATCCTCAATTTTCTGTATTTAGAATAATTGTTTCATGAATCTATTCCTTAAGAATAGGTTCCAGTTCTTCTTGTTTTTACCAACTTCCCTACTACTCAGACATGAAATTTCTTCATTTCCCTCTGATAACTAATGCAATCAGTTACCAAGTCCTATCACTCACACCCACATGATTACAGTCTCAGGCATGGTAGTTCAGGTTGTGTACTGCACAAGAGTGCCACATCTACAGGGAGGAGCATTCACATCATTGATGTTTTTATTTTAACAATTTTCCAGTAGATGGCAGTCAAGTGTCTTATTTTCATTAAATAAATATATTACAATTTTTTAGCAGATAGAAATAAAATGTCTTGAAGAAGACACATCTTTTTAATGCCCAGAATGTACTGAGTGTGTTAGTAGTGGCCCTGCCCTAAATTTTTCCCATTTATTTTCTAGTCTTCATTCGGCCTACAACGAGCACAAGTCAGACTCACATAACATCTTGCAATAGCTTCCAAACCAATCCCCTAATTTCTCTACATTTGAGTTCATCCCACAAGTATCTGAAAAATGTCCTGAATGTATCTGAAAAGAGTTCCACTAGTGTAATTTCTCCTTCCAAAAAGTCTTCAATGGCTCTGTCATCAGTTTCTTCAACCTCATATTCAAGGCCCTTTAAACCACATCTTTACTCTTCCTTTCTAGTCTAGTCTTTCACAACTTCCCAAGAAATGCCCCGAGAATTAATGTCTGCCTGACATATATATCCTGTTCTTCCCTACCTCGCTACCTTTGCTCACATCATTTCCTCTGCCCAGAATTCTCTCCAAACTCAGACTTTCTGATAGAAGTTCTAAATTACATTCAGTAGTACATTTGGGGAAGGAGGTAGGTTTGGTTTGGGTGACTAAACACTGTCTTCAGCAAGCATCCAAAAAAAAAAAAAAAACAGTATTTCCCTCCTTGGTTTGGTTGGCAGTCTTGTTATTTATTGATATGTAACAAATTACTGCAAATTTATGATTGAAAACAATGACTATTTTTATTACACCTCAAAAGTTTATGGGCCAGAAATTTGGACAGAGCTGAGCGCTTCTGTTCTGTGTAGCAATAACGTTAGAGGTTGTTCTGGTATTGGTATTCAGCTAACAGATGGGCTAGTCTGGAGGGTCCCCATTCCTCTCTCTTGCCACAAACCTTTAAGGTCTTCATTCCGTAAGGCCCAGCTTAAATTCTCCTTCTTCCAAGAATCCTTTCTAGGTCCTTCGGTCAGGTTTAATCTCTCATTGCTTCAAATTCTCTCATACTTTTTTCTTCACTATAGTACTTTTCCTGCTCATAATCTTACATTGGGTTTTCGTTTATGTAAGAAGTGAAAGAGACAGAAAAGCAAAGAGAGCAGCAGAATGCTGTGAACCTATTAATTTTCCATTTCAAGTTTGAAGAGGACACAAAATGCTTACTGTGATTAGAATCAAGGAGAAGGACTGAGTTCTATGTCTGGGCTGATGCCAGATGCTTGTGTCTTTATGCTTCAAGATGATTTCTAACAATGCATCCATTTTTGTTCTTGAAAAATGTTCAAAATGGAACTTTCCCTTGAAAACATAAAATCGGTATCCTATCAGTTGTACTGAAGAACTACACTAATGAGACTGTGAAATTATACTAAGCAGAAAATCTGGTAATTCAAACTATCCAGTTGAAAGAACATATATAAAAAGTACAATGCTGAGCTAGAAAAGATGTGAAAGATGTAGTTCAATTTCCTTATGATGATGAAAAAACTGAGAGCCACTAAATATGAATGGACTAAAAAGAATTCATTTTCTGTATAAGAAAATAAAACAAACAAAACCAAACCAAAGCTACAAAGATCTGTGAAGCAACATACGAACAGACATGCTGGTGGCAGCACTGTCTATGAGGGGACTCTATACGCCCGCTACCAGGAGAAAGGAGAAGTAAACTATGGAATCTTCATGAAAAAAAAATACTATATAATGGTTCGAATGAAAGAACTAGAGTTACAAATATCAACATGGTTGAATCCAACAAACACATTTAATAATAATAATTATAATAATAATAATAAAAAGCAAACAGCAGCAGAAAGTAAAAAAAAATGACAGCATTTATGTAAATTTTAAAACAAGCAAAACAATACTATACATAGTTTGGAATTACACACCATATGTGGTAAAAATTTTTTTAAAAAAAAGGCACAGGAATGAGTGGCTTCCATGGGGGTTAAAGGGATAGTATACAGTTAGCTTGCACGGTATCCATCCATGTTTTATTTCCAAAGCTAGTGGTAGGCATGTGGGTGCTTGTTGTATTATACTTTATAACTTTGTAAAGCTTAATTACTGTACAATAAAATTTCAAGATAGAAAAGATTCATAAAAACATCAGTTACATTTTGTTCCTTTGAGATATTCACTATAAAAATTCAGCACAGAGAGAAATAAAGATTAAGCAGTCTACATGCTGAAGGGTTCAAGACCTTTGGGGTAGGCTATGTGAGAAAAAGGAAGCAAAGAAGTCTCTGCTTCTCAAAATAAGACAACAAAGAAAAAAAGACCCAATTAAGCACACGTTTCTTAAATTTTTAAATAAATCACACTTTAAATTCTTCCCTCCACTTTTGCATGTTGATTTTAAGAGGTACCGCACCCACCCCACAGCCCCCGCTGGAGTCAGACCATAAGGAAATAGGATCCAATACAACACAGACCATGCCGCAGCCCTGGTATGGTGTCAGAAGCAGAACAAACAGCATAACAGATTTAGTGAACACATACTAGTACCACACACTGATTGATTCAAGCTTTATCTGCGTTCTCTGCCTGATCTACACTATGCCCCTAAGAGGTTGGGAATTACTACCATGTTTGTTTCAGAGAGGCTAAAGGATTTGCCAAGGCCACACAGCTAGTAAGTGGTGGAATCAGGATTCTAGCCAGAGCCTGACACTTAATCAGTGTTATTCTGCCTTGCTGTCTACCCAAAATTATAAATACCAAATATCTGTAAATTAGCTCACTTTCAGAAAAGTTACCTCATTTCTATCTGGCTCCAAAACATGTTTAATTACTTTAAAGCAGCTTTGCTTTGGTAATTTAAGTATTTCTCCTTCTGCAGCACAAAGAACTTTACAGATCCCTCTCTTACAAAACCTGTCCTACGTCCGCATGGTTGTCAAGGTTTAAAAATGAATACAAATAATAACAAGCAATTCCAAGGGAGAATTTTTCTTTTCTGGGAGAGGAGTAAATGAAACATTATAGAAAATTAAATAGGAGCACCATCTGGAATAATTTTCTCTCCTCAAATCTTGAATACCACACAGGGTACAACAATGACAAAAATAAAGGATCACAGAATCCTGAAGTTGAAGAGACCTAAGATCTTGGCAACCAAGATGACACCTTGAATAAATAATTGATCGCTACTTTTGAATACAGACTATCCGGACTTTTCTCCTTGTATAACCACTAACGCATTCATATCTCTTAATAAAAGTAGTAACTCATCTCTAAAAGAAAGGCAAAATCCTCTTAATTAAAAAAAAAACACACAATGTTAACACATATTAGTTTGCCACACAACAGGTCAACATGTTCTATTAAACTGGTCATTCCTTCTGGGCTGAGCAGGTATCCCGGGCTGTGTCAGTATCTACGAATCTCGGGAAGACTCTCAGCACCATCGAAGCCAGTGGTCCCCAACCCTCGCTGCACAGTAGAGTCACCTGGAAACTTTAAGGGACTGCCACCGAGCAGACTATAAGTCTAAATGTGACTGGTAAAACAGTAGCACCCAGAATAAAATATAAGGGAATATTTTCTTGATCTTGGGATAAGCGAAGATTACTTGCATAGAACCCAGAAAGGGTAAACCAACAGGCAAGAAGACTGATCAATTTGACATTAGAATAAAAAATTTATTTATCAAAAGCCATCCTAGTGGAGTAGGGAAGCAACCCACAGTGTGGGAGGTAACAGTGACCAAAGTATACACCAAAGAACAGTGCAATGGGTTCGGGGCTGCTGTAGTCATCCAGCACCAGACGGGGACAGCTGGTCTGAAGAACAACCCTCCACAAGAAGGGAAAAGTACAAAGGCAAAGATCCTTAGCCATCTTTAGAACGTGAAGCCAGGGTATGCCTACAGTCAGCCCAAGCCATGGACCATTTGGGTATATGAACCAATAAATGCCCCTTTTCATTTAAGCCAGGGTATGTTGGATTTTCTGTCACTTTCTTCATAACTAGTCTCAAATGACACTCAGTTCAGACTCACTTACACTTTAAATCTCAACTCCAAACACAATGACAAGCTCTCTTTTGGTCAATTCACCAGGCATAAATCCACCGCATGTCTTCATTCTGATTTCATTAAAACCTTAAAGGTCCTGCTAACTCCAAACTGTGGTTGACACTTGCCGAATCTCACGCATAATAGGCTATCTTTCCATTTAACAATAATCGTTCACCCTTTGGAGTCCTACTTCATACTAGCCTCAATTTTAGAGTTCACTGCTTCTCTGTCTTCACTTCATAGTCCTTCCTTTCTGCTTAATTCCTCCCTGATTTTGTTAGTCCCCAGCTCCCAGGCCACAACACTCTTATAAACACTGCTTACTGAAAGCAACATGGTTTCTTGTTTGTTCACTGGTCCATCCAACACATTCATGCAATGATAAATGTGTGCCAGTCCATGTATTTGTAAGTATCACCATATTTTGCATCATAATCCCAGTAGCTGTCAATAACTGTATATCCTCCAAAATTTTACATTCTTAAATTTTAAGTGAAAAGAGATCACAGGAGTCTGCCTTATACTGCTAGCACTCCGCAACACTAACATTACAAACACACTGAGCCAATCAATATGCTTTTACTTTTCATTGTTTTTAAAAACTGTTTCTTATTTTGCATCACTCCAATTAAAAAGAGTTCTTAAATTTTTCTGCAAAATTCTTCCTTTGCTTTTAATATGCTTGGAACCCACTGTGGAATTTCTTTGTCAACACAAAGCTTTTTCCTTAAGACTGGCATAGGCTGACCGTCGTGAGAGGCATGGAAAGAAGGGAGACAGATTTTTCTCCTTTTTGCACAGCTGGTTAAAAAAAAAATAACACCAGACGTGAAAAGTAAAATTTAGACTCTAAATTCTGAAATTTAATCTAGCAATAAAGAAGCACTGAATTCTTAAGACATAGTATACTTTAGCTATCTGCCATAACGCCACTTCCTCCTTGATTAGAAAGGCCTGCAATATTTTTAACTTGGCCAACAAGGTTTATTTTACTTCAGTGAGCACCATTGGTATAGAAAAATAGGATTCCTTTGCTTTTTAAAAGGAGCTGGTGGTGGTCAGATAAGTGAGAAACTAAGTAAGAGTTTAAATTTTATAAAAGGCTTTGCTTTATTGATAATTTCTGACAGTTTTTAAAAATAATGAAGTAAAGGTGTTTAATCCCCACATTACAGATTAATAGCTGTACACCCCACCCTGCAGTGAACTAAATAGCAGTGATGGAACAGACCACATCAGACCTTAGAACTACACTGAAGACTTGGGATTTTATTTCTAGATAGATCTAAAGCCATGAGAGGGTTTTGAACACAGAGTGACATGATCTCACTTGTACCTGAAAAAAAATCATTCTAGTATCTATGTAAAAACAGAGACTATATAAATATTATGCCACTAATAAGTGAATGAGATAAATACATAAATTTCTGTGGAAAGATGTATAAAACATGTAGTTAAAGAGCTAAGATACAGAACAGTGTATGCAGTCTATGATCCTCTTTATGGAAGAAAGTATACGCGCACACACACACACATGCGCACACACACACAGCACACACACAGCACTAGTCATTCTTTAGATTTCACAAAATTTTACAGCTGAAGAAGTAAATTCACATAATTGAATTGTTCTAAACCTACTTAAAAGTTTTCCAATTCATCGAGTATTAGTTTTAAATTTAACTTAAATTCATTTAAATTAAATTTTAATGAAATTAAACAAATATAAATGTAGTTAAAAATTCAGGGATTTAGTCACATTCCAGGTGCTCCATTGCCACGTGTGGCTAGTGTCTAATTTATTGGACAAATCAGATCGAAACAACTCTAGAAAATACAATGAAAGCTTAAAACCTGTTTTATTCTGGGGCTTAGAAATGAGAGTGGGGGAGGGATCTTCTGCGTCTCACATTATACCTTCTGGAATGTTTATGCCACATAATAAACTTTTTTTTTCAGATTAAAAACTATTTACAGGCAGGTTGCATGGGGTCTGAAGCTTATACAACTTGTAGACCCCTTTTAAAGAAGAATATAAAATTATATAAGAAAGTGAAAATGCTTTAGAAGAAAAGCAATCAAAATTTACAAATTTAAACACTTGAAAATACCACAAACATCACAAAATCCAGAAAAAAATGCCACCCTATTTTTTATTAATCATCTGGCAAACCTCTATACTATTTTTTTTCATAAAATTTTTGACTTCATGTTTCGACAATGACAAGTTTGTAATATAATTTCTCATACGTAAAACTGAATAATTTTATGTTTCTTCAACTTTGATATAGAAATAAAATCTCAGGGCATTTCAAATTCTTATGCAGTGACTAATCCCAAATATTCTTTGAATCAAAGATACTTATTAACTATAAACTGATTACAGTTACATATTATGAAGTTTTATGCTACCTTTCTCCATATCAGTATTTTGTGCTTAAATCAAAAGAAAAAACAAAAATCAAAAGAAAAACAAAAAACAAAAACAAAGACCATAACTTTTCTGAATGTATTCATGAGATTCACTCTTATATATTCAAAATATATTTTTCTTCTCAAGTATTACTGCTTTTGGAATAATCTGAATACATTTTACAATATCCTTTTTATCATCACAGTAATTTCCATTTATTTCATCATTCATCTTTATTGCTTTAGCCTTATGTTCCATTATCTGAAATTTCTGAAGAATTCTTTAACAAATAAAGGTAAAGGTAAAAAAAAAAAAAAAAAAACCCAAAATTTCTTATATGTCTAAATTGGGAATCTGTAATTTCTCAATTTCTTACTGAAATGTTCCCAAAACATCTTTCAAAACTGCAGTTAAAGTTGCATATTCCCAGCTCAACTTCCCTCTAGCCTGCTCTGAAAAACGCCTTTGATCACTCCAAAGCAATCCAACATGTGAGGAAATGTGATGGAAGGAAGGTCAGGGTAGAAAAGAGACAGCAGTCTTAACCAATCGTGGTTGAAATATCTTAAAATTCTTCAAATTTTGCAAACCATATGGCCATGTGAACACATGGCTAGACATCCTCTCAGGGCCCATGGTGGGCAGGAGGGCTATGTAAGAAAGGGGCCCAGAACCTAAATCCCAGCAAATTAGCTCCAGTAAACTTGCCTCTGATTACAGGTAACAGAGTAATTAGAAGATCCAGCTTAAGCCAAAGGTCTTAGCTCTATCCCCAAGGAAGCGGGGTATTTCTCCCACCTGTCCCTCCACCTCCACGTAGAATATTTAATTTTAGGCTGAAGTATACTTGTAGAAATCTTATTAAACCTAACTTAATTTCCCACATTGCACAGCTAGAATCGCTCAATCTTATTTTTTCCAAAACTGAGATTCACACAAGGTGACATCTTAATTAACCAAAAATTTCTAACTCTTTTTCAGAAACCTCTTCCGTTTCAGTTTCACCAATCATTGTTTTGAGTGATGAGTCCAGCCTCCCTCTCTCTAAATCTCTGGAAACATCAGCCCTGTTTTAACATAACAACTTTACAAGTCTCATTTGCCACAAATCCATAAAAAATATCTCTCGTTTATAACATAAGAGCTAAAGCATTGATACATGTAGCTTGAGGTAGAAACAGTCCACACAGAGCTCAGTACTTCATTAATGGAAGTAATATAACTGTGGTGCAACACAGGAAACAATAACGATGACATTACGTTCACACTGCTCGGCTATATCCACAAAGGGAAGCCTGCACAACATCAAACAGATCTATAAAGTAGGAGTCTCAACTGGCTTTTCACACAATTAAACCTGTTTTCAGTTTCTCTTTACAAGTCATCTTTTATTTTAACAAAGAATTCCAAGGTCTTATTGGGGGTCATAACTTCTTACTAAATATTTATTGATACTATTTATCCTCTCCATTTACCCTCTTACACTTGTTAAGTCCAACAACAGGGTTCAACAATCATCTTCACCAAATTTTGTAAGACATGAAAATAAGTAAAGGGCACAGACTCTAGAGCCAAATCGACTAGGTTCAAATCCCAGCTCAGCCACTGTAATTTTGAGAAAGTCACTTCAACCTCTCTCTGCCTCGTTATCTTAACAAACTTTACCAAAATGCAAAAGGGATAAATAATATCTACCTCACAGAGATGCTGTAAATACTAAAAGAATTCATATTCAAAAATACTGAGAGCAGAACCTGACACATGCTAGAGTTATATATATGTTTGTTAAATACCAGAAAAATATGTATCCATATGTAATATAACTGGGGAGTGGTTGGAGAAGCTGAAGTCAAAATATTCATACTAATGGGTTGTTTTACTATTTTCTGTCACGTAAATTCTCAATTGCTAAAATAGTTCATTTAAATTTAAAAGCATATTTCTGAGCTAAATAACCAATTTGTATATTATCAATACCTTAACAATCTCTCTGATCATGAGGTGGCCCAACAATGACTAGCAGCTAGAGGAGTCTGATGTATGCAAAATAGACTCTAGCTGGGCAGCTTTAAGCACATCATTTAATTTTCTGGAACCTCAACTTCTATATTTGGCCAAATGGATAGAATATCATCTGAACTTATTAAAATATTTGCTAAAATTACATTATATAAAACATACATAAAGAGATATTATGTGGCCTGGCATCTAGCTCAATAAGTAGTAGTTATTATTATAGCTGCAATTAACCATTATCATTAAATTCTGTTAATATTCCTCTCTGTGTATTATACTATATATTAAAGATCATTGCCCTTCACTATTCCAGCAGTATAATTAAGAAAATCTATTTTCTCTATTCACTTTTGTTAAGACTGTCAAACGTAATCAATGTCCGACCTTGTCCTGGACTAAGATTGAATAACACTGGTGAAAGAGATCCTTCATGGATATTTATGAATGCAAATGTGACACACAAGGTCCTTTCATTAGTATTTAATGTTATGAAAGTTTTTAAAGAATTTAGATAAACTATCATAGAAAGGAATGATTCTATCTTAGATGTGTTTTTTCTGCATAATAGTTTCAGTTTATATCACCTTTTGTGAGAGCTTCCAAAAAACTTCATATATACTGCTTTACAAATCTTTTCATCATATCTGCATATTAGATCACAGCAAATATAAATGCCCAATTTTATTTTAGAAAAATATGAGACTAAAGATTTATGACTTGCTCTCCTAAACATACCAAGAAGGGAATTCACATAATTTCTCACTATTTCTGGAGGAAGCCTTTGCCACCAGTACTGTGAATGCTATAAAATTAAACATGAGGCTCAAATCACTAAATATTCTATAAGCTACGAAAAAAAAAAAAGCTTACCTACTCCCATTCCTGGAAAATGCATTAACTAGTATCCCTCAACTATTTTTCCTTGAATTATGTAGAAAGAGTTCAAACCCCGAAGACACATAGCTTTAACTTGGAATGTTGGCTGCTAAGAGTGTGCTGTGCATTGCTGGAAAGTAATTAAACCATCTTGTATCCTCACTTAAGTGAGATTATAAAAACCCAGAAAAGAGTCCTTCAAGGAAAGAATGTCAAAACTCTTTAAATTAATTAGCACATTAAATTTCACTCTATTTATTGTGGAGTTGTTAGACATTCATTTTAACTTCAAAAAAAAAAAAAAACAAAGAGTAGCTGATAAATTGCATTTGCCTTGGTATCCCACATAATTTACCTTGAAATCTATTATAAAATACCAAGTATGGAAAGGTTATAGGCTAGAACTTTTAAAAGCACTAGCAAGGGCAATTTTTGAAACATTAAAACAACAAATAGCAAATGTAGAAATCAATGCAATCACATTAATCTAGGTGAGGAGGAGCCCAGGGTGAAAGAAAATCTTGTGTGATGAAATGTCTCTAGCACAGGGAAAAAGGGGGATAAAAAGGGAGTATTAGGAGTGTGGGAAGTGTGGTGCTTCCTAGACTTAGTGATTACTATACCTGATTCCAGGCTGAGAGCTAAATTCCAAAGCATTATTGAGACAAATATATTCTTTCCCCAAAGGTTTTGCTTCTAAAAATAACAGAAAAAAATTTAATTTATAAATTAAAATGTACTACTAGTCTTGAAAGAGCAACATGACATATAGTATTTAAACAGGCACGAAAAGTAATATAGTTCACGAAATTTGGTAAATGGGTAAAATCAGCATTATTAGTATATATTAATGTACCACCATAGCACAATATTAATTACTTTGCTCTACATGTAAACCTAAGGCAAAGGTAAGTCCTAGCTCACCTTCCTCTCTCAAAAATGCAGCAATTCTGACAATCAGAATGATTAATTCATATTCTAATTCTGGAATTGATCATCTGGTTCTATAGCTGCAATTGTTTCAAAATGTCATCGTTAGTTTCATAATATTTCTATACATCTTTATTTTATGACTAGGTACTAGATTTATATAATATGTTCCAATCCATGGAATAGAATTTGGTTTAAGGAATTTTCACATAATTTAACTTTATGACCTAAATAAATATATAATAAGACATAAATTAAATTTTTAATTTGATATATAAAATAAAACATGCATAAAACAAAACATATAATGTGTTATTAGATGATTATGTTTTGTTTTCCTTTTTTTTTTTTTTTTTGGCCCAGAACCAGTATATTCACTAATAATTCAATGGTATAGATTTAATTTCTATGCTTTCTTTCAAAATCACAGGCAAACCTTCCTTTTACATAAGGAAAATTTTGTTAAACTGAAAGTAATGAAGGCCTAGTTTTCCACTATATGGAGAAACAGGGCAACTCAGCAAGCAACAATTCCCCAGTTCCTGAGACCTTGACCTGGTGGGCTCAGTGCTGGAGATGAAAGGACCAAAAACCTCCAACTATGCTCTGTTTTGAGTTACTACCCTGGCAGACTTTCTGGCAGTTTCAATTGGTTAAAAGGTTTATGACTTCTTGGCAAAAATTATTTCATAATTGCTAAGAATCACAATAATCTAAGGTCTGAGGCTGAGTGGCGCTGTGGAGTAGTGGAAAGAAAACCATCCTCCACTATCCGTGACCTTTACCAAGTCACTGGTATCTGCGAGCCTCAGCTCTCCTTATCCACACACCAGAAAAAAGCATCTGCCCTGCCATGTTCTGGGAATTTTGAAAGGCTCAAATAAATTAGCTTGCATGAAATGCTCTATAAGACAGATAGTATTCATAAGAGTGGTATTAATAACAGCAAAATAATAGCGATTATTAATGAAATAAAATGACTATAATTGGGCCTTCTAGGACCCCCTGGTTTTAAGAATTTTAAGAATTATAAAAGGAAAAAGGTAAGGAACCTTTCCAGAATGTAACTTAACTTCGAAAAAATACCATAACTTCTGAGCAAAACAAGGCCAGGGTTGTCTCCTGCCCTAGACCAGACGTGAACATGTCACCCCATAACATGGTCTATTCTCCCATGGCAATTCCAAGACAACAGTAAGATTTATCAACCCCTTCCATCTCTATTATTTTGAAGAAAAGTCCTCATGGACTAATGGCTAATGAAGGTATCCCATTACTATTTCTCAATGTGCCCTTGAAGCCCACTTTGCCTGCTTAACAATCAACATCATTTCTAACTAGATATATGAAATAAACATGGCAATAACTTTAGTAACAATTTACATACACTCACTCTACTTTTTAAAAGGAATATAAACATTTTTTAAAAATTCTTTTAAATCTACAGACCTTAATACCTCGAGATAGCAATAGAAAGGGGGAGTCTTTGTGTAAATTACACCAAAATGAGACATTTCCAAGTTTGTGTCTGAAGTTCTTTAAACAACATGGCCTTTTTAGTGAGTTGAGATAAAGGTTTGAAACATTTTAGGGACTGAGCATTTGGTTGGCATTCTGCCACTTTCCACACCAGATCATTTCTGTTGCTGCTATTTGTCTCATATGTTTTCTATTCTCCCTCTAGGGAAGTCAAAGTCTTTTCACTTGCAGGCAAATTTTACTGCAGCTCTGGTAACTACTTTACAAGGTGATAAGCATTCACAAGAGGCTTTCATTAGGTCGGTAGCTGAAGCAAAAACTACGTGCACATATTTAGACAACATGTGTGAAATAGAAAACTTTAAACATATGAGAGTTCCAAGTTAGCCTACTAAAACTGCATATTCCATGAAAAATCTGGGGGTAGAAAGGAGAAACATGCTAAATAGCCTAAAATACAACTCAATTTGTATATTTCCTTTGCCTTCAACTCAACATAACAGCTTGTTTAATTAACTATGTCAACTCCTGCATCTGCTAACCCATTGCTATCTGATTTTATCCAGAGTACGTTTCCCTCCATCACTTTTCCAAATGATTCTGCAATGGTAGAACAGAAACCCTTCTTTATTCATGTTTCTTCCATTCAGTTCCATGAGTAGTGTTCCAAAGAATAAATAAATGGTCTGAACTGTGGTACATGAAAGCTATGAGGGCAACTAAGCATTTAAATATGAGACTATTAGTTAAGACACAAGGTCTTAACTATTTGGAGAAATAAAAGATCATCAGTTATCAGAAAGGCACCAGTCATGAGGTGTCTTAAAATAGGCTTTGTTTACCAGATAAAACTTGGGTAAATGGAGAGAAGAGACAACGTGGGAAATGACAAAAATAAAGACCCAACATGAAACACTTCTAGGGCTCAGAGAGACTGAGCAAATAGCTCTGATGAGGGACGTTGGGAAAAGTCAGAAAGAAGAAATAATAGAAAGAAGAAATAATAGAATCTCAAAAAGAAAGTTTTATGAAAGACAACCTGCAGAATGGGAAAAATTATTTGTAAACCACATAGTTGATAAGAGACTCGTATCTAGAATATATAAAGAACATTTATAACTCAATAACAAAAAGATTTAAGCACAAGCGAAAGATCTGAATAGACATTTGTCCAATGAAAATATGCAAATGGGCAATACACATAAAAGATGCTCAATGTCATTAGCTACCAGGGAAATGCAAATCAAAACCACAATAGATACCACTTCATACCCACTAGGATGATTACAATGAGAAAAACAGTAACAATTAGTACTGCCAGGATATGGAGAAATTGGAACCTTTGTACACTGCTACTGGGCCAGCCATTTTGCAAAACAGTCTCACATCTCCTCAAATGGTTAAATGCATAGTTACTATATAACCCAGGAATACCATTCCCATGTATAAACCCAAAAGAAATGAAAACATCTCTACACAAAAACCAGTACACAAATGTTCATAGAGCAAGATTCCTAATCGCTAAAATGTAGAAATAACTCCGATGTCCATCCATCAACTGATGAACAAATAATATGTGGTATCGCTATATAATGGAATATTATTCAGCAATAAAAAGGAATGGAGTAATAGTACATGTTCCAACATGAACAAACCTCAAAAAATATAAAAGAAGCCAGTTACAAAAGATCATTTAATGTATGCTTTCATTTATATGAAATGTCCAAAATAGGCAAAGAGACAGATAATTGGAGGAAATGAAAAGTGACTGCAAAAGTGTACATGGTTTCTTTTTGAGGTGATGAAAAATGTTTTAGAATTGACTGAGGTAATGGTTGTACAACTCTGTATTATGTTAAAAGCCACTGATTGGACACTTTAAGTAATTTAATGTTATGATGTGTGAGCTATATTTCAACAAAAATTTTACTTTAAAAATATAGTTTCTGGGAGTTCTGGTCAAAACGGCAGAGCAGGTATATGCTGTGCTCGCCTCCTCTCACAACCACATCAAAATTACAACTAAACTACAGAACAACTGTCATTGAGAAGAGCCTGAAGTCTAGCTGGACAGCAGTCCTATAACTGCGAATATACAGAAGAAGCCAAGTTGAGACTATTAGGAGAGGCAGAGATGGGAACAAGTTGGTCCCACACCCACATGTGGCAGTTAAAACTCAGAAGAGTTTCCCCTGAAGGAGCAAGAGGTCCCAGACCCACACCAGGCTCTCCTGCCCAGGGTCCCAGTGCTGAGTAGAGAAGTCCCCAGAACCTCCAGCTGTGAAAACCAGCAGAGATTATGGCTGAGTGAAACAGAAGGTGGCTGGAATCCTGGGCTCTCCTCTTAAAGGCCCATATGTGCATTTACCTACTGACGAACTCACTCACTCTGAGCTCCAGCACTGGGACAGCCACTAGAAAGGTGCCAGGGATATACGAGGAAGAACTGGATTGTCTGGCTTCAGGAAGAAGGCTGGAGAGGTCGCCTTCTCCCAGAAGTGCTAGCAGAAGCCATTCATCCTTCGTTGAGCACCACCACCCCACTCAGCCTGCACACACAGGTGTCTGCCATATTTGAGTCTCTATCAAACTGGCTAACGCTGTTCACTCCATCCTGGTATTTCTTTGAGACCTCACCCAACTCACAGGCCCACTCAAGCTGCTTTTAGTGGCTTTTCCATACAAATGGTCTCTCTTGACTCATGGTTTGAACTTTTCTACATTCTCTCAAAGGTTCATAATCTGCAAACAAGAAGCAATTGGCTTTGTGTGCCCCATACCCCTTCCTAAGCAGCCCCAAGCCTGGCAGTAGTATCAGAAGGTCTGAGTTCCTGGCTTGGCCTCTCCCAAGTACTCCAAACCTAGCACAAGTGGCAACTATCTGAAGATTACTTCGTAGCTCATATCAAGTGGCCCTGGGCAGGGCATAGGCAGTGACTGAACTTTACCTGCACCAGAGCCCCTCACATGAGGCCCTAGAATCAACATACCTTGTGGCCAGCTTCAGACCACACTAGAGCACCACCCTACCACATCCACAAATGACACACCCAAAGGGCAGACTCAGTAGGTACCAGAACCCCAATAAAGCAAATACTGCTCCATAGGGTATAGGGTCAGCCCCTGTATAACAGCACCTCCACGGTAGTCACAGCCAGTCCTCACAACCAGCTAGCCTGAGGGTCAATCCCTCCCACTGACATGCCAAAAGCAATCAAGGCTCAACTACAACAGGAGGTCACACACAACGCACACAAGGGACACACCTGGAGCACCTGGCTCAGGAGACCATGGAGGCTGCGCCACTGGGCCCAATAGGACACATACTACATAAGGACACTCTACTAAGACTGCGTAACACAGCAGCTCTACCTAATATTTAGAAATAAACACAGGGAGCCAGACAGAATGAAGAGACAAATATGTCCCAAATGAAAAAATAGGACAAAAATCTAGGAAAATAAATTTTTAAAAAAATGAAGACAAGCAATCTACCAGGTGCAGAGTTCAAAACACTAGTTAAAAGGATGCTCAGTGATCTCAGTGAGAACTTTAACAACAAGATAGGAAACAAAATGGAGATAGAATGTATAAAAAAGAACCAGTCAGAAATGAAGACTACAATAACTGACGTGAAGAAAACATTAGAGGAAGTCAACAGATTAGATGAAGCAGAGGATCGAATCAGTAATTTGGAAGATAAGGTAGCAGAAAACACCCAATCAAAACAGCAACAAGAAAAAATAATCCAAAAAAAATGAGGATAGTTTAAGAGGCTTCTGGGACATAAGTGTACCAACATTCACGTCATAAGGACAGCAGACGAGAGAAAGCAAGGCATTTAAAACCTATCTGAAGAAACAATGATGGAAAACTTTACTAATCTAGCAAAGGAAATAGACATACAAGCCTGGGAAGCACAGAGTCCCAAAAAGATGAATCCAAAGAGGACCAAAGCAAGAAACATCACACAAAAAAATGCCAAAGTTTAAATATAAAGAGAGAGTCTTAAAAGCAGCAAGAGAAAAGCAGTTAGTTGCCTATAAGGGAGTTCCCATAGACCGTCAGCTAATTTCTCAACAAAAACTTTGAGCACGGACCTACAACCAAGATTACTCTATCTAGCAAAGCTATTTTTTAAAATCAGACAGATAAAGAGCAAACTCAGACCAAAAAAAAAAAAAAAAAATGCTAAAGGAGTTCATCACCACCAAAACAGTATTACCAGAAATGTTAAAGGGTGGCTGAATAGATAAGAAAACAAGACCCTTACATATGCTGCCTACAAGAGACTCATTTCAGATCAAAAGACACACAGAGACTAAAAGGATGGAAATAGATATTTCACGAAAATGGAAATAAAAAAGAAAGCTGGGGTAGCAATACTTATACCAAACAAAATAGACTTTAAAACAAAGGCTATACCAAGAGACAAAGAAGGACCCATTAATTCCACTTCTGGGTATTTATCCAAAAAAATCCAAAATGCTAATTCAAAAGATATATGCATCCATACATTCATTGCAGCAATATTTAAAATAGCCAAGCTATGGAAGCAACCTAAGGGTACATCAGTAGATAAATGGATAAAGAAGTGGTCCATATATACAATGAAATATTACTCAGCCATAAAAAGAAGGAAATCTTGCCATCTGCAACAACATGGATGGACCTAGAGGGAATTATGCTAAATGAAATGTCAGATGGAGAAAAACAAATACCACATGATTTCACTTATATATGAAATCTAAAAAACAAAATAAATGAACAAACGAATAGAAATAAATTCATAAATACAGAGAACATTTTAATGGTTGACAAATGGGAGGAAGCTCGTGGGGATGTGTGAAAAGAGGGAAGGGATTAAGAAGTACAAATTGGTAGTTATAAAATAGTCATGGGTGTGTAAAGTATAGTACAGGGAATACAGTCAATAATATGGTAGTATCTATGTGTGGTGTCATATGTATACTGGATTTACTGGGGTGATCACTTCATAAATTATACAAATATCAAATAACTATGTTGTACACCTGAAATTAATATCATATTGTATGACAACTATAATTGAAAAATTAAAAATTATTTTAAAAACTTCAACTAAAAATATAGTTTGGAGTGACGAAAAACTTTTGGAAATAGACAATGGTTTCATATCATTGTCAATGTAATTAGTACCACTAAATTATACACTTAAAATGCTTAAAATAGAACTTTTCGTTATATATTTTACCACATTAAAAAATTTAGAAACCAGTGCAGAATGGAAAAAATATATTAACTTACTTTCCCCAGCTTTAAGTTATTAGTAAAATCTTTCTCTAATAGATTCACTTTGTCCCACATCTAAAAGATTTTAAAAGCCCATACATATAGGGAGGAAAACGTTAACATGATTTTAGAAAGTTTATTGAAATAAATCAATCAGCATAACAAAAAAATCTGTAAAGGATATCAAAATCAAATGCTATTGAGCATTCTGTTTTTAATTTTATATATTTTAAATATCATATTTGTGGTTCTTTAACTTGCCTTAACACTGTTTTTGACAGATGATGTTTGTTAACTGCTTTGCTATTTCCTGTTGTGAGGAAATTGAGTGTAAAAATTCAGGTTTTAACAAATAGCATTCCTACTCTCCTTTGCTTAATTATGCCGTGCCTGGATTTTGCGTAACATTTCACAGTACATTTATTCTCCTACTTTGATTTTAGAGCAACTTATTTGTAAGAATGTGAATTTGTACACATTTCTTTTTTGACTCACCAGACCAAATCTGATTGTGTTTCTTCTAAACCAATTCTAGACAAATATTTACATAGAAACACACATTGATGTGGATAAACTAAAAATAAGAAATTTAAATATATAGCATCTCTTTCAAGTTTCAATATGAGTGTAAACATATATATATGTACTGACCAAGCAAAAACACTCTAGTGCATATCGTGTAAAACCATGTGCTTTATAATAATATTTTTCTACAAGTCGTCTCTACTTTAGCATGATTATATTTCAATGTGTAGCACTTCGATGGTTTTAGCTTAAAGCAAATCATTATGGCAGAAAGAGGAGTAAATATTCTACCATAACACTATTTTATACAAAATAAAGCACATTAATATCATAAGCCAGAAAAATTTAAATGTCAAACAACAGTAACTTTCTCGTCAACCAAGCTTCTTTTAGATAAATGAATACAGAATTCCAAATCTCTGATTATTCATATTCTTTTCAACTGACAATCTTGGAAATCCCTTTACCTAAAAATTTTAATTCTAAATGTTATGCTCATTAATTAGCAGAATTGATCCTTCTAAGATGCTGCAACTTAGAAAAAGAACCTTGGGAAACTAAACAACAAATACTGACATAAACATGTTTAATAAAAAATATAAACATGTAAACAATATCATGTATGATGAAATCTCATTTACTGTGATAAAAAAGAAATGTACTCTTTAGATAAGAAAAATAATTGTTGATCAACATTAGATGCAAAGGCTAGGAGACACCAAAAATTATATTTTTATAAGATTAAAAAATAACAATACACTAAGTATATACTTTGTTAAAAATATTTTTTAAAACGTTTTACATACTAATTTCATTTAATTGTCACTAAATTTTTGTAGGGTAGGTCTTCACTAGGTATGGGCATTTCACATATGCGAAAACCTAAAGATGAAGAGATTCTATATCCTGCACAAATTTGCAGGAGTAAAGCTGGGATTGATGCCAACTCCATGCTCTTTCCATTACACCATTCTTCCTTCCATTAGCAATCATTCTATCATTTAGCAAGATAGTTCAGCAGCATCAGCTACTGCAACTGTAAAAAGGACTCTAGGATACCAGACATATTCCTGAAGTCTGACTGGTTCAGCTATATTCTCCAGCTAGGTAGGAGAAATAAAACGCTATGCATAGAGATTCCTATTTTTCCAAGCTTTGAGATACCAGAACACATACACATTCAAAATTAAGTTAAATGAATGCTTAACATTTATTTCTTAAAGTTCTTCTCATCCAATCAGCAGAGGCAACTTAATGACAATACATGGAAAATAGGATGCAGGTTTTATAAAAATCATTTATATTTGGATTCTGCATGTTGGATAGTTCCCACTCTGTATGTATTTTGTATATGAGTTTGAACACATCTTTTACAGTTGTATGTTAAGATAATTAATCTAACAAAGAGATCGCCCAAGGTCATCTCACTGGTTAACTTCATTTTTAGTTATATTATAGATTGTTTTCTGGATACCAACACATAAAAAGTCAGGAAAAATATATGTATGTATATACATATATAACCATAAAAGTCATACATGCTTATTAAACTACACAAGAATGGGTCTAATTCTTACTGAAACATTTCTTTGAGCTTTTCATAGCATCCATTCTCCTCATATTTTCCTCTCAACAATCTAGCTGTTCTTTCTCAGCCCCTTTTTGTGAGCTTCTAACTCTACTCAAGCTTTAAACGTCAGAGTTCCCAAGGGTTAGGTCCTGGGTTCTCTTCTTAGCATTCCCTCCCTAGGTGATGACATCCATTCACAAAGATGTAAATACCATCCTGTATGCTAATAATCCCCAAATTTATACTATAAGCCCAAACCTCTGCTAAAAAGCCTCCACTACTACATAAAAGTTATTTTGTCCAAAAACTAAACTCCCAATTTCCCCTCAAATTTGCTCCTTCTCTAGATTTTTGTATCCTCCACCCTGTGGCTATACCACCAGACACTGAGATTAATTCTAGAGTACCTCCCTATCCTCACATTTAATCCATCACCAAATTCACAAATACATACTAAATGTGTCCACTTCTATCCATTTCTACTGTCACTACCTTAGTCCAAGTCACCCATATCTCTCACCCAGACTATTTATTATTGCTTTAGGCTACTTCCTAGCCATTCTACTCTCCAACAACCAATGAGGTCTCTAAATTCATCAAACGAACAAAAACAAAAACAAAAACAAAACCAGACATTATCATTCTTCTGCTTAAAATTCTTTCAATAATCTCCCCTAGTGCTTTAGAACAAAATTCAAACTAGCAGGCCTTGTATGTTCTGACCTGACCATCCATTCCTCTCCATCCCCATCCCACGCTCTTTGCCCCCTCTCTGTACTTCCACAGTGCTGGTCTTGTGCTTCTTCCACTAAGCCAAGTCTTACTGCCTCAGGGCTTTTGCGCATGCTGGTTCCCCTACCTGGAATACTTTCCTCCACTTCTTGCCTAGCTAACTCTGATTCACTCTTCAAGTTGCAGTTCAAATACCACTTCCTTGAGGAGGCCACCCTAAACTGTCCTGCCCCAAATCAAATTAGTTCCCTTCTGTAAATTATTTCTCACAGCATCCTCTTATTTCTTTCATATCACTCATTACAATTTAGAAGTAAATAAATAGGTGTGTATGTATGTATCTATGTATGTAGGTATATGTACATATGTATGTGTGTATGTATGTGTACACATGTATTAAATGCCTGACTCTTCCACTGGGTTGTAAAATTCATGAAGACAAGGACCATGTCTGTCTTGGTCGCCCCTGCATGACCAAGATTTTGCACAGTGTCTGGCACATAATAGGTGCTTTATAAATATTTGCTGAATTAATTATTTAGTGAAAAAGTCCCCTTCTCTACCAACGCCCCATTCCAGATCCTAAAAGCAACCACTGGAACAGTTTCCTTTTGGAAAATATGTTTAAAAGGTAAAAAGCTCAAACATTAATATATTTTAGTATGTTTTCCCAGTACAAATTTTTACCTTTGAATTAAGTCTATATAAAAAATAGTTTTAGAAACAGAATTAAATAGAAGCAGGACCTAGATAATTAAAATACAGCAAAAACTGTTAATAATTTCACTGCAAAAAGTAAATGTTACACAGAAAGAGGCCAGTACCATGTAAACCTTTACCATATCCATAAACATTTGCTGAACATCTATTATGTGCCAGTTCCTGTGCTACACAACTGTGGAAGCTCACATCAGTAATGGCTTAACAATCATATTTTATCACCGTAAGTTTTAAGAGGCAGGGGGTAAAAAAGATTTCTTCAATAAAACTATAATTATTTTTGGTTAATTTTATTGCATCAAAAGTTAAAACATTTTATTTAGGAGTAGAAAAATAACTTTATTTTGTTATTTCACCAAGTTGTTAAATTTTTAATAAGTTGATTTACAACCTTATACTTAAGAGTCCCATTGAGCAGGTTTTGCTTAATCTGTATCTTATTAATTGTAGTTAACTGAAAAGTCCACAGTTGTTTTTCAGCAAGCCAATGGTTTCAGGTCTACTCAAGTTAATGTTGGCTCAGTAAGCACAGAGGACATCAACTGTCATTCTTATTGTGTCTTAATTCATTGCACTGAAATGTTTTAAAAAAAAAAGAAACAAAAATGAAAACCTACTTATTTTTTCCTTGTACTTAAAAGAAATTAAAAAGTTCTAGTAAGTTCAACGCCTGGGGAAACTTCATTAATTGCTATTCCCTGAAATTACTGCTTCATCATGCAAAATAGGGGCTTTAAAAACTAAAGAATGTAATACACAGTATTACTCAGGGGTTCACACTGGCACTGGGAGATGCTGCCATACTATTAGCCTAATTAATGTTTCCATCAAATGAACAGAGTACAAAAAAGAAGGAAGGATGAAAGGAAGGAAGGAAGAGGAAGGAGGGAAGGAAGGAAGGAGGAAGGAAGGGAAGGGAAGGAAGGAAGGAAGGAAGGAAGGAAGGAAGGAAGGAAGGAAGGAAGGAAGAGAGAAAGAATTGGGCTTAAAAGTTAGGGTTTAATGAGGATTTATAGAAACATTGAATTCCTGATTTCAATATTAAGTGAGAAAGACTTTAAGCATATTTCTGCTCTTAAATTCTGGCAGTTAAATGTCAAGATATAAATTAACACTGGATATGGGCCAAAGAAACTAAAATGAAAACTATTGATCATTAAGAATGGAAAGAGTAATGCAAAAGGCAGATTTTAGGAGTATATAGTCTTATGAACTGTTATGAAAGGTAAGTCCTACTTGAACTTGCTTGGCAAATTTCAAAAATCTAGAATTTCATATTTTTACAACAAAGGCACTATCAACTTAAATTTTGAAATAATTTAGGACAAACATTATTTTGAGCTGTAAATAACAAACATCAATTTATAAGAAATAGTATAAAATTAAATTTATAATAGTTTGAAGAATTTAGGTGATTTTTATGGATTTTATGGACTTAAAAGTAATCCTGTAAATATATTTGGGTGGGGATAGAGAATAGCTAACTTTTTAAAGCTGTTTTTATAAAGCACAGTCATAAATTCTCACAAAACATACTTTGTGGTAGACACAAAAAATATATAGAGTGGACCAAATAACGGAGTTTTTTTTTTTTTTTTTTGCCTCAGATTAAAACTTGCTACTGACCAGTTTTCAAATGCTCAGAATTTCAAATCTGTCTCATGTCTTGAAAGTAGGAGCAATTCTAGGGTTTTAAGAACTTTTAACAATTATGCTTCTATTTAAGGAAAAAATGGATTCACCATATAGCAATTAGATGCTTTTCTCTCCTTTTAATTAAAATTATTGGGATGACATTGGGTAATAAAATCATATGGGTTTCAAGTGTACAATTCAATACTACGTCATACGTATATTGCATTGTGTGTTTACCACCCAAAGTTAGATTTCCTGCTGTCACCATATATTTGATGCCCTTGATCCCTGTCTACCTATCTCCTCTCTCCCTTCCCTCTGATAACCACTAACCCACTGTCCATGTCCATGAGACTCTGTGTGTCATGTTTGTTTGTTGCTTTCAGTTTTATATCCCACATATAAGTGAAATTGCATAGTTCTCAACTTTTTCTGTAGACTTATTTCACTTAGCGTAATTTCAAGATTCATGTTATTGCAAATGGCAATATTTCATCTTTTCTTATGTCTGAGTAATATTCGATGGCATATATGAACCACATCTTCTTTATCAATATCAAAGGGAGCTTCAGTTGTTTCCATGTCTTGGACAATGAAAAATGCTGCAATGAACATCGGGGTGCATATATTTTGAGGATAAATGTTTTTAAGTTTTCTGCGTAAACACCCAGAGAGGGATTGCTGGGTCACATGGTAATTCTATCTTAAGTTTTTGAAGAACTTCTCTACTGTTTTCCATAGTGACTATATCAATTTACATTCCCACCAGCAGCAATCTGGACTTATTTAAGGTGCCTTCCAATTTTCCCCATTGACACAGGAACTGTGAAGCTTACTTATTTCTCTTCAGGCAAGCCCTTCCTGTGCTCCCCTTTGTAGAGACAAATACATAGAATCTGAATGTCCTTATAAGTTTCTCTAACTAATGCAAGCTGGGTCATTTTTTTTCTACTCTTCTCGAATTCATCATCATTCTAAACATTTTAAAATTCTATAATTTCTCTGAAGATCATGAAATACCCTGATTAGTATAAACTCAGCTTCTAGTTTTTACATATATATTTCAAGAAATACTAAATGCCTTTGTCCCTAATATAAATATACAGACTTTCTAAAGTTATTGCTTGATTGGCTATATCATTAGGAACACCAATCAGCTTTCTAGAGGAAAAAAGATCTGAAAGAATTTAAGTTTTGAAAATATTTCTGACCATTTTTAAACAGCAAAGGTGCATGAGGTTAAAATCATACTGCACAAGAGTAAATAATCACTTTTCCAAAGAAACGTTTATTGAGATACGGATGCTTGTTAGAAAGAACTGTTTTATAGTTGACCCTTGAACAATGCCAGGGTAGGCTAGGGGTGCTGACCCCATGCAGTCAAAAGTATGTAAATAACTTCTGACTCCCCAAAACTTAACTACTGTTATCCCTTGATATCCCCAAAAGACTGATTCCAAGTCCCCTATGGAACACAAAATCCATGGATACTCAGGTCCCTTATATAAAATAGGGTAGAATGTGCATACAGTCAGTCTTCTGTATCCATGGATTCTCAATGCCAAATTGCAGATGCAAAACCGGGAATATGAAGGGCCAACTGTATATTTATTGAAAAATATCTGCATATAGTAGAACTGTGCAGTTCAGACCCATGTTATTCGAGTCAACTGTATTTTGTTGCACACTACATGAAAAGGGCAGGTTCTAGGAATGGGAAAAAAATGCCAAATGTCACCCAAAGTTACAGCAAGTTACTGACAATATGATGAATTTTACAGGGATCAGGCAAGGTAAAGACAGTGAGATGTAACTGACTGTGTGACTAAACCTCAAGTCACTGCCGATTCCGTAGTTCATCACTAAGTATGTATGGTCCCATCTTAGAGGTGTCAAATTAAAACTTTGATAGTTTAATAAACTATGCCAATTTCCTGATTAAAAAATCCATTAACGTAAGCTACTTACAGTATACTTATGTAACAATTAAGCAAAATCTGAAATACTTTATTTTTTTACTTTTTTTATATGGTGAAATTAGTTAATGAAATCCATTAAGTTTCAGGTGTACAATTTAGCAGTAAGCATATATGTGTGTATATATATATACATATATGTGTGTGTATATATATACACATATATATGTTGCATTGTGTGGGATACTTTGTTCAGATATTGTGACTGGTGCCAAGAAGTAAAACTAATATCTTACCCTTTTTCCTAAAATTTCTTCCTCTTCTTTCAGGAATCCAAACAGGATTTCATTGCCTATGTGCTCTCTACTTTTTATTTCTTTCTCCCATTATCTATCTCATCTGGCAACTCTATCTTACACGGGAACATTGACCTTAAAGCCAGTGGCTCAACCTGCTCCAGCTACCACCTAATTCCAAACGCAGCCATGTCAAGGTAGCTGCACATGACCGACGTAAAAGAAATGCTGCTACTTTAGTGTCCAGGGTAAAGAGTGCCACTTTTGAACATCATCACCATCCCAGAGAGGATAAAGGCTGAGGGTTCTGGCCAGCAGAAAATATGAAAGTGGAGGAAAAAAATAAAGAAATGCCTACATGTGTTGTTGTTAGCCACAGCCCTTAATTCAAAAAAGGGCAAATTATTAGTAAAACTAAAGCAATAATATTTTCTGATGCATAGCAAATTCTTCCAATGCCTAAACTAGACCTTGGTCATATGTTAAATATCTTTAAGAAACTGGATTCTTTTAACAGCTAGCTACTCTTTGATATTCTATAGACCCTTTTATCAATTCAAAATCATTATAATCTTAATATGTATCAAAATGACATTTTTCTATGAGCTTGACTCTAGTATTCATTTTCTCAATTGATAACATGAAAAACTTGATTATGTTGTTGTTTTAAGATATTTTTATTAACACTGCATTTTCCATTATATAATAATGACTATTTATTGAAGACAGTGTACACAAGTACCACATTAAAACCTTTGACATGTATTATCTCATTTAATCTTTACAACGATCTGATAAATTAGGCATCATTATTCCATTTCATAAATAGGGAAACTGAGACATAAAGATGGTTAAGCACCTTGTCCAAAGCCTAACAGATAATTAATACTTTGCAAACCACATTTGAGCTCAGGTCTGCTGAGCTTCAGAGGCCAAGCCCCTGGCCACTACGGTGGGCCGTCTCTTACTGGGCTCTCCTACCATAATTCACCAGACTACTTGCCGTAAATGATCTGTCCAATTAAACAAAGGGAATACTCAGCCAAGCCCCCTACCAAGTATGAATCACCATTCAGTAAGGAAAACCTAGATCAAACCCAAGGTGAGTTCTTTAACTCAAATCTACAGATACCTATTGAGAGCATGCAAAAGAGATGAGAGGCAAAGCCAAGGAAACAGACTTCATTTCAAGTAGAAAATATTCACGATTAGTTAAAAAGGAGCAAATGTGCCAATCTTATATTATGGTTTTTCTACATTTTATCTTAAAATTGGCTAATAAAAAAGCATGCTACATGCCCACATTCCACACTCTTTAAGTTACTACATATACAAAGATAATACATCAAGCGTCAAGGACACCAGTTCGGCTAGCAAATACTTATAGCTAAACGAAACAAAACAATCACTTTCTGATATAAAAAATATAAGTGCAATTAAAACTTTATATAAATCTCAATGTATACGTTAAAAAATAGTACAGTCACTGGTGTGTCACAAAAATAAATAAATAAAACTGCCATAAGAAATGAATCAAATAATACTGAGTATTTCCTATAGATTTGTGTTTCACCTATATCGTGGTAGTAATTTGTTTTCACTGGGTTTTTGATCCTACACATGACATTATTTGCCCTAGAAGTTAAACCCATTATGACTAAAACAAAACAAAATCCAACTTTAAGAACTAGTGGTAGGCTTGGACAGAAACCTCAGCCTTCTGCTGGAGAGAAGCTACTGGTAAGCAAGCATCGTTCTGTTCTGCATATTTCCCATTACTGGATCTAAACGTCTGAGCAGCCCTACTGAGACCATGTCATCATCCTCCTTGCACAACAGAGGAAACTGAAGCCCAGAGAGGTCAATTAAGTCACCAAAGTCCCAGCTGGCAAGTAGCAGTGCTAAGATTCAGAGACAGATGTCCAGCTCACTTAGACAATGGGGTTTTCCTCTAAATGAACATATAATAATCATATATTTTTTGTAAGTTGAACTCCTTTCTCTCTAGAGAACTACAGGATTCTTAAAATGTAACTTTAAAGAAGCTGGTGGGCAGTTGTGCAGCCCCTCACAGAGCGAGGCAGCTACTGTAGTTAGAGAAGCAGCAAGGTCTGTGGGGAATCCAGAGGTCCAGTGACCTCTGGCCACCTTGGTTGTTTTTAGTTTGTTTCCTACCGTGAGGGAGTAGAAAGTGGCCAGCTCTGCAGTGCCAATGATAGCCAGGCTCCAGCCATCCTGGACCTGGACATACTAGTAGAGAATGACATCTACCTTCTGAATTGTGGAAAAGCTCTGTTGACCCAGCGAATCCCATCTCAACACTCTGAGAAGTGAGCCTATTGCTTCCTATTTTGCCGTTACTCTAGATGAAGACATTAACAAAGATCTTAGGATTCGAAGAGAGAGAAAACTCTTTTTTTATAGAAAAGAATAAGATTTTTGGAAGAAATATTTATAGGAACTCCATTAAAAAAATGTTTTGTGAAATGAAAACAAGTAAAGAAGGGCTATCATATACATCAGAAGGCCTACATCAATAAGATAATTTGAAGAGCACACTGGAATAAAATGAATAAAGAAAACCGAATCTTTGAAAGGACTACGAGGACTGATGCAATTAAATAAACAATTCCTCCATCTAAGGGCAGAGGTTAAAAACTTAGTAGGTTAAGAGGCATTGAAATCCCCTTTTATCACCTCCTTTTATAAAAGGAGGTGGAAAAATGGAGCTGGGCCCTAAAGATCCATAATTTAGCACAAGAACTGGAACTTAAGAAGAAGAAATGTGGCGATCCCAAAACTGAGATGCAAAAATCCAAAAGGTTCAATCTCAGGAAGTTTATCTCACCAGCAGACATCTCCAAAGACCAAACTTTTCAAGTCATAATATATAACATTCATACTGGGAACTGAGGTAAGAAGCAACTAATTCATATCTGGGACTTAAGTGCAGCTTGAACTAAGTACTAAGGACACTGAAAACTCCAACTGCAATCAAGGAAGCCTTCGCCCCAAGAGAATGTCGAAGTCATTGGGAAGAGCAGCACAAAACTCCATTTGACACATCTTACTGCAATGTTCAAAAGATAACTCTCTCTCACCAAATGGAAAAGCTCTTTATAATAAATACCACCGCTTCCTCTTTACCACGAGATACTAAGATTTTATCAGAGAAAGCAATTCTCCAATCATGGACAAATGAGAGAGCCATTCCTAATGATGGCACTAACTTTCAGGAATGTAATTATTATTGCAGAAATTTCCTGTGGGAGGTAATTCATGGGTGTGTCGGAGTCCTCCTAGATATGAGCTAGGCAGCTTTTGGAGAAACTAAGAGTAAAACTTTTGGATCAACATAATTAAAATTCCCTTTATAGGAATTAATATCTGGAGATGAGACAAGGATGTGGGATCCAGTGTTTCTCCAGGAAATGTGTATAACACACTACAGGTGGACTGGGAATAAAAGCATGCAGAAGTCTTCAGTATGTATACACACATGCACACATACACAATATATTTGCATATATTGTACCTTTAAAAATCACCTTTATGTCATACTCTTTGCATCAAATCTGATACCTTGATGGGATGTTGCTAGCTATAATATTTGTGTCCTCAAGAGTAGTATGCTATCAATCACCCAATGTCACTTTTCTTATTTACTGACCTTGCAACAATAGTTATTTAAGGCCTGATCACTCTTCATGGACAAATTATTGTCTATTAAATAGTAATTTATTTGATGTGTTTCTGTAAAATTTTTTACACCATTGGTCTTATGACACCCAAGTGTTCCATGATAGAAACTACTAAAATAACACCACCCTATCCACAATATATTCATTAAGAACACTTTTAGGAGTACGCGTAAAACATTATATATTTACTACACAATACAATTAAAATGGAATGAAAATGCTTTTGAGTATCAATCTTACACCTTAGATATTTCCTAAACATTGGGAGATTACAAAGCATTTTTATTTAATGCATTTGGGATTAAAAACATGGCTTTATAAATGAAAAAAATTAAGTTAGATGGCATTTAACTTGGCTTCAAAGACTAAAACATATATCATAAGGTGGCAATGCAAATTAATGAAAATAATAGATAACTATTTCATTTTAAGGAGGAGAATAGAAAGTAAGCAAGATCATAAAAGCCTTTTAGGCTAGGAATTTGGTTTCAGCATGGTGTAATGAAGGGCTTCATTTTACTTATATTCTTTATGATCTTAAATATTTATGATGAAACTTCAAATGCATAGTAACACACATACTTTCCCATAAAATAGAGAAGAGCAACTCTTTCTAATTTACTTAGGTGAAAGCTGAATAAGAAGAGAGGTTTAACTCTGGAAAGTAAAAGCACTAAAATATAGTTTAATTAAGTAGAGCAGATAATTTCAAAAGTGTAAGCTTCCTACATTCATAAACTTCTTAAGGGTTATTGTTTAAAACCTTTAAAAAACCATAAATATGTTAACTACAACCCCAAGATACAGGAACCAGAGAATTTCTGGAAACAGAGAGAAGATTCACCACTACATTAGGGTAAATCTAACAGTTTAATTTGGCCTAGTATTTCCAAAATCACATTACTGTGGACTCAGCTCTGAGACTATGAGCTGACAGGCTACAAAACTAGGACAATTAAAGAACTGAGATGATCCTGCAAAATGAATGCTTTAGTGTAAACTTGTAGCCCTACAGTAGCTTTATAACAACTTTGATAATAATGTGGATCAAAAGGTGGGAAAGAATAGCTCTATACTTTGGAATTAAAGCATACATTGTTAATTCTTAACTATAACAAAAAAATAAAAATGGCAATTACAGTTCTTTGAAAATGCAAGGAAATTAAAAGTCCATGATTAACTAAAAGAATCAGAAATTAGACTCATATGTTCTTCTCTAAAAAGAGATATTCATATTACATGTGATAGAAATATATAATTTTCTCAACAAATAGAAATCTGTCTTGGTGTGGTATCAAGAGTCAAGATAGTTCCAAGCTGATACAAATGGAGCATGTTAAGCATATAAAAGGCATAAGCATAAACAACTCACGTGTTACTAAATATTTAAAGAAAGGTTCAGTGACAAGGTCGAAAAGTTAGGAGGTATTCTAGCAGAATATCTAACTTCAATGGACATGACTGACAAGTTGTAAAAACTGCCTGGGATTAATTCTCCACAATATCTGGCAACCTACCAGCCTGTGTAGTAGGTATAATTACCACATATTGCTAATATTTTCTGTGTACCATCCGTTTCTTGTCATCATATTACTTTCAAAATATGAGTAATGTCTAACAAGGGAACTATAATTTCAACTGAGGAATATGAAGTTAATATTGGATTGCTTTGTTTTCTAGGATGACAACTGTCATCGCTGGGTGAAAGACATTCACACTAAACCAATAAATAAAATGAACAAAGGAAATGTCATCAGGGAAGCACCAAAATGTTGGTCTCCAGTACAAACCTGTAGCCTAGTGGTACCTTCAACTATACACCAAGACCTCTGATGTCTTTCCGAGGTTTAACTTGGCATTCGGCTGGCTACCCAGAGATTCTGAGCTTTTTGCTAGATGAAGGACAAACACACCAACTGGGTATGGTGTGCTACTTGATGCTGTTTTTAAAAACAATGCCAGATTACAAGACTCTTTGTCCACAAAAATGCCTGACATTTCTGGCTTAAGACCTTTTGGGTCTAATAAATAACACCATTTCTTATGACAAAAGTTTCTTTCATTGATGGATTTATTAAATAAATAAGTAGTTCATCAGTTTACAGAATGTGTTATTTCACACAATTTAATATGAAAGAACTAGCAGGTGGTACTATTAAGAACCATCAGTAGTAGGAATTGTTTCATAGATGCCCAACTTAATCTATGTCTGGAACACTGCCATCCTTTATAAAGTTTTTCCATATAACACATTCAAAGCTTTAGTGCCCATCTACTCAGGGTGTTTATGAAATCCTTGTGCAACTTTAAACTTGACCTATTCCACTGAACTATATTTTATGGAACTCTGTTAAAACTGCTGTGTATTCATCCAGACCACATTCTTTAAAGGAACTTAGAGCCAGAATCATGAATGCAATTTATGAAATCACTCGGCAGCAGCTGGAGAATGTTTTCAATGAGGTGGAAAATCAGACTGAAAGTTGGATCACCAAAAAATGGTGATTATGTTGAAGTCTATAAATTTAAACGGCAATGTTAAAGTCTTATTCACACTGATTTAAGTCATTTTAATTTTTTTCTGTCACAAAAGAACAAAGATTAAGGTTTAAAGGTAACATGGAAATTTTAAAAGCACCCAAAATGGCTATACTGACATATATTTCTATCAGAAATTTTATTATTTTTCCCATGTTAGGCTAAGAACAACTCATTAGAAAACATTTTACAATATCTTTAAAAGGCTAACATGTATTTTAGAGATCACTGATTCTCCAATTGACTTAAAACATATATATTTTAAATATATTTATAAAGATGCATATTCATAAGAGAAAAATCAGTAGGAGAGAGAAATTGGTTAACATGTTAAAATAGAACGTAATTAGATACAACGTAGTATCCTGGATTTGCTCCAAGAATAGAAAAAGGACATTAGTGGAAAAACTAGTAAAATACAGATAAAGTCTATGGTTTAGTTAATAGTGTTATACCAACACTAATTGCTTAGTTCTGACAAACCTGCCATGTCTGTATAAGATGTGAAGGAAGGATATAAAAAACAAACTAACAAACAAAAAACACTCTGTAACAATTTTTCTGTAAATCTAAAATTATCCCAAAATAAAAAGTTTATTATTTTTTTTAATATAAGGAGACTATTGATAGTTTCTGTACTTACATTCTTCTCTACCCTTTGCTCTTCTCACTGATTGTGACAAATTTTATTCTCCAAAATTGGCCATATCACCTCCCATCACACATGTTCTTTAGCAACATTTCCCCATTAAGAGCTGGTACTTACTTCTCTATATCCTTGAATGTGGGGACATCCTGATGCTACTTTGACCAATGAAACACAGTGGGCATGATGCTGTACCAGCTCAGGTGTAGCTCTTATGTGGCCTGGCAGCTTCTACTCCCTGTTTCTCTGATTGCTGACTCAGAATACGGCCACCATTTTATGAGAAACCCAAGCAAACGGAGGGGCTACGTAGAACTATTCTTTTTCACAGTCTTAGCTTGAGCCAGCATGAAATGGCAGTCATGTGAGTAAGATACTCTGGACATTGAGCCCAGTCAAATTTTGTAATTGCAACACCAGATTATAACTACACAAAAGATTTCAACCAAGAACTGCCCAGCTAAAGCCAGTTAACCCACAGAAATATGAGCGATGATAATAAATTATTGTTTAATGCCTGTAAGTTTGTGTAGTTTGTTACACAGCAAAAGACAGAACACCAGTAATCAATAAAAGGAAGCTACTGGCCAGATGTATTCATGGAACTGTTGAAAATAGAAGGTCTGAAAAATAGATCTGAAAAAATAAAAATATTGTTTCCCCTTTTACTCTACTATTCAGCCTACCTTTTCCTCTTCACAGAATTTATTGACTAAAGCTATTAAGGACAATAAGCAAATTTCAGGAAAAAACACATAACTGGAATTTCATGGGAGAATCATGTTTACATTTACCAAGAGTCAAACATATTGATTCACAAATGCTCAGCCAACAAATATTTTCTTAAAAGAGACATGAATTACTCATTGCATTTGCCTACTAAATAATAAATTTAAGTGAATCTCAACGGCTAGAGCAAGTTACCCAAGCAGGGGGTATTAAGAATATTTCTCTCGAATTGACTATATAACACAAAATAATAATAGCTAATATTTGTCTCAGATATTCCTCTTACTTTCTCTGTTTTACAGATAAGTAAAAGGAAGTTTAGGCAAGCAGCTTGCCTAAGGTCTCCAGGTCAGTGAGGGTACAAGCCAAGCTCCACATGCAGTGTGTGTACACAGTTCCACATCCTTGCACAATGCTTCTCCTGATTACAGTATTTTTCTTTAAGGTTTCTTTCATATGTTTTAATAGACCATAAAAAACATTCTGTAACACTAATCAAATTAGCATATTTCAAATTTGGTCTAACATTACATTTCAGAGGAGATTTATAGTCTTTAAAAAAAAATCATGAAAAGTCTCTTTTATTGGGGCAGTGCTATAGACTAAATGTTTGTGTCCCTCCCAAATTCCTAAGTTAAAACCCTAGACCCTAAAGTGATGGTATTTGGACATGGGCCTTGGGAGGAGATTGGATCATAAGTGCAGAGGCCTCATAAATAAACGAGATCCCAGAGAGAGTCCTCACCCTTCCCACCATGTGAGGACATAGCTAGAAGACAATCATCGGCGAACCAGAAAGTGGACTCTTGCCGGACACCGAACCTGATAGCACCTTGATCGTGAACTTCTTAGCTTCCAGAACCATGAGAAATATAGTTTTGCTGTTCACAAGCAACCTAGATTATGCCAATTTTGTTATAGCACCCAAATGGACTAAGACATATAAATAAATAGGCAATTTAGCAAAGAGAATCTTTTGGGTTAATTACAACGAATACATTACATACCTATGAGTCTTTGACATAATTAAGATTGGTTTTTTTTTTCAAGCAAGACAACCCTTAGTTGACCTTACAGATTGCAAGGACCATGGCAGCTTACAATCCCTTATTTTCTATTTTTTACACCTACAGCACCTGGTCTTCCATCCAAGTACTAACCAGGCCTGAACCTGCTTAGCTTCCGAGATCAGAGGGGATCGGGCTTGTTCAGGGTGACATGGCCGTAGACAACATAATTAATATTCTAAAATGTAAAATGACTCTTGATTTTACCTCTAAAAATATCTCTAGAAGCTGTTTTTTCCCCTTTCACCTACAAGACTACTACTGCAGTCCAGCACATCATCACTGCTTGCATTCACCATTGCAGAAGGCTCCTAAATGTCTTTGTGTCTCAAACCTGTTTCCTCTACAGACCATGGCCCAGACTGCTACCAAAGTTGTGTCCTTAAAACATATATTTGATCACTTTCTTCCACTCAGAAGAAAAAACTTTCAAAGTATTTGAAAACCAAAGTTCAAAAATCTTAGCATCATATGCAAGGCCCCACTCCCGCTCCCACGGCTGCCCCTCTCCAGTCCCAACCATCTTTCAGGTGTCACTTCTCAAATACATTCACCAAATATTATTTGCTTTGAAAATTATCATCTTTCAATATACTGTTTAATATTGCTTGCACTTGGTTTGTTTTATTTCACTGGGTTTTCTTTTTAAGAGAAAATGCATGCTTATCAGTACAGGCCTACTTTTTAAGCCTAACCATTCAGATCACCTAGCTCGGATCGGAGTGGAGGTGGAGAGACACCCAGTGTACCTCTTAAGGGGTCAAATATTAAAATGTAGGCAATTTATTTTTTCTCTAAAAAAAGAATGAACCAGGCAAGTATGGATGCAATTAAAAGTAAGTAGGTCTAAAGACCATCTGCTTAAAGTGAGAGCCAGTAATAAGCTCAAAAAGAAGGGAACATGTCCATCAGCCTCTGCGGGCATATTAACACAGTGGTTCTCAGCCTTGGCTGCACATTAGAATCACCTGGGGAGTGCCTAAAAGTCCCTGCGAAATACACTCTAGGCCAATTACGTCAGAATCTCTAGGGGTAGAACCAAGGCATAGGTTTTTTTTTTAAAAAACCCAGGTGATTTCAATGTGCATATGAGTTGACATCCACTCTGCTGAGACACAGCTGATAAGAAAGGACTGAGGAAGAGAGCTGACAGCTCAGATGACCAGAACGCAACCATGTATTACAGTGCCCATAAACATAATTAAGATTTTCTCTGGGAATGCTCAGTAGCCTGGGAGCAGGAGCCCAAAAGGGAAAGGTTGGGTTTATCCAGAGTTGCAAACTGACAGAGATCAAAATAATTGAGAGACATGATCTCACAACACTGCAATGATTGACCACAAACTCCAGACTGGATGCGAAGTCAGGAAGCAGTGAGAGACTAAACAAATAACAGTTGTCGATGAATTGGTTGAACAAGCATGAGTAGTGGCATGAGAGAGACAACCTGATATCTGAGAATAGGATTTCTGGGTTGAAGATTTAAAGTTTCAGAGGAGGTACCATTCATATTATCTAGAGCAAGGCCACAGCAGAAAATTGCTAGAGTAGGAAAGGCAAAAAAAAAAAAAAAAAAAAAAGGCAAAGAGGCTTTGGAGAACAAGGGATTGAGGTCAGAGTGTTAGCTAGAGCATCATGATGGATTTTAGAGTTGCCCAGGCTGACTATTGGAGCTGGAAGGGAAAAAGCCATGTCAAAGGGCCCTATGAAGTCTGGGGGCACATTCTCTACAGCAATTAGAGGATGAAGCTCAGAAGATGGTGTCATTAATGAAGTGGAAAAGAAAAGAACTAAAGTGTCAGCGTGGCAGCAGGTGAATGAAAACCGTGATCACATTAGTGTGTGAAAAACGAGCTTGTGAGAGGGCTGAATCCTCTCGACTAAAGGAAGAAAACAGAGGACCATCTTTTCAAACCCATATTTGTTCCTTGTCACCCTCCCCTGTAGCTTAATGGTCAGCTAAGGCTTCCAAGTCTCTTGAGATAAAGACATTACCAGGGCCCACATTGTCTAACATGACCTGGGGCTGCCTCATTCCCCAGCCTCATCAAGTTCCACACTCCCGCCTGGCTCTCTGCCCATAAGCCTAAGGGTATTTTTCCAATTCACCAAAATGCTATGTGCACCCCCACCAAGGGACAGTATGATTCACTGTTCCATCAGTCTGGAACCCTCTTACTTCCCTCCCCTCTCCATTCAGTTAACTCATAGATGTTTCCACTCTCGATTTGAATGTTAGTTAGGAAAGATTCCTCAAACTTCCATATCTGGTCACCGCTCCCATATCAATGCTACAATTTTACACTCATTTGGGTGATGACATAATTAATGTCTGTCCCTCCAACTGGACTATCACTTCCATGAAGCCACAGACCATATCATTCACAATCACCACTTATTCTCAATGCCTAGTAAAGTGACTGGCATATGGTGGGCCCACTATAAATGCTGTTGAATTAATGAATGAATAAATGAACACAGTGAAAACACTGATGGAATCTTGGTACTATTATTATAGTAGCCAGAGATACTATTTCTTGAGTGCTTCCTACATGCCAGATATGGCTACTCATTTAATCCATCATCAATCTCTAAGGTAGGTTTTATCATCCTAATTTTATAAATAATGAAATTTACAATCAAAGAGATTAAATGAGTTGCCTATTGTCCTCCAGCAGAGAAATACCAGCACCAAGATTTTCCCACGTAGAGGTGACTCTATGTAGAAGTATCCATAGGGGTACTTACAGTCAAAGCCAAATTATTCCTCAAAAAAAGCAATTCTAAATGTGCACACATATCTGAACATGTATCAGTGCTATGGGCTTCAAGCTGGAGCTCTGCACCATGACATTTTATAATATAATGGAGGTCCCACGAGTTGGAAACTGGGTCAGTGGAAGAGAATTAGGTTTGGATGGGGAGCTCAGTAAAATCGTGGAGAAGGCAATATCCAAAATCCTCATGAGCAGTCATGAAAGGCCGGAGAGAGGAAGCAGTACAAAAAGTTAATTCATTGACTGCAGAGACCTTCCCTGAGGTTGAAGGGAATTTTCATTCTAATAGGAGATCATGAAGGTGAGCAGCTCCTACTAATAACAAAAGTCTCTACAATAGCACTTCAGTTAAAACTCAGACATCACCATTTAGTCATTACCCAAATACATGAACTTCTTTTTAAGGAAAAACTAGATTCTAATGGCAGGAACCCCTGTGACTTGAACGCATGCAGAGGTAGAGAGGCTTCGTTTGTTAACAGTTCTAAACCAGCTCCTTGACACCGCAAATAGAATTCCAACTTGACCACAGTGGCAGGTCCAAAGCATAAAAACCTCAATATGCATACAGAATATGTAAGAAAAGAAACTTAACTTTTTTCTTCTATCTAGTTTTGGTCAAAATCCAAATAAGAGAAGAGACATTCACATGCTGTATTAGTTTCCTAGGACTGCCATATAAAAGCACCACAAACATAGGGATTAAAATAACAGAACTTTATTCTCTCACAAATCTGAAGGCTAGAAGTCTCAAATAAGGTGTCGGCAAGACCATGCTCCTTCTGAAGTCTCCAGGGAAGGACCCTTTCTTTCTTGCCTCCTAGCTTCTCGTGGTTCTGGCAATACTTGGTGTTCTCTGGCTTGTGGCAGCATCACTCCAATCTCTGCCTGCTCCATCATGTGGCCCTCTCCTCCACGTGTGTGTATTTGTGTCCAAATTTCTGTCTTCTTATGAGGACACCAGTCATTGCATGAGGGTGCACTCTAAAAAGTATGGCCTCATCTTAATTTGATTGCATCTGCAAAGACTCTATATTTCTAAATAAGGTCATATTCACAGGTACTGGGGGTTAAGTCTTAAACATATCTTTTTAGGGGACACAGGTCAACCCTATGATATGTGCTAACTACTGATTTCTCCAGGTAGTCTAAATATTACTTTTCTATAAATTCAGAATACTGGAAATTAGCATACCTGGACTCAATTCACTTCACTGAAGGCTTTTAGTTCTACAGTAAAATGCCCCCTTTTTATATTAAAAGGTTAAATAAAATATATATGAAAATAAATATTTGCTTCTTTTTAAAAAATTAATATATTGGCTTCTACAAAATCACAATTGAACATAACAATTGTGTTTTTTAAGGAAGCCTTTTAATAATTACTATGAGAAAAGTTTATTTTTCCTAATGGCAATAAAAAAATTTTTAATATAAATTAGGAAGATTAGCAGTCTATATTATAGTCGTATACTTATACTGAATAGTCTATACTATAATACTAGTAGTCTGGGTTAGTGTTTCTGAAATTTTGGTATGTATCAACATCATTGGGAGAGCTAAAAAGGGAGATGATTAAAATCACAGGTGCCTGGGACCCACTCCAAACCTACAAAATCAGAATTGATGGGGAGAGACCCCGGCATGTGCTCCTCTGACAAGCATCCAAAATGATTCTGATGTACACTAGGCTTGAGTATCACCAAGTAAGGTTTTTTGCATCCCCGTTCCCCCTCATTCTCAGGAGTATATAATTCGCAAGTTCTCCTTTAATGGCCTTGTGGTGTTCGTGTCCTTTATTGCAAGCTACATCATTTTTTATACTTAAGATTAACAACCAATTTCTAAGCATTCTATTCCTGAACTATACATTTGAAATAATACTTATGACTATATTTTAGGTCCTATCACACTTTTTTTCCCCAAAGATGGCATACATTTTTAAACAGATGGCTTTATTCATCCTCACCATATCCCTCTCTGCTATACTGGAATAAACTATTATTTCCTTCAAAAGTGAAAAATACAGGCTCAAGTCCAAGTCAAACCGAGTACTTATTAAACACCTTTAATGTTCAGGACACCGTTCAATCACCTCATCAGGACAGGTTATATAGCTAAGCAGCTACATATCTGAATATGGAAAGGTTAGTGTACCACTGAAACACTTCCCAGCCCACTGATCTCCTGTTTGTACAGAATTAAACAGTCTGGGCAGTTTAATTATTTTAATTGATCAGTATAAGTAGTCATAAACAATTCTGAATAAGAGCTCCAAGTTCAAGTTCTTTCTTCCTTCCACATTATTTTTCTCGTCTTCAATTAACATGTAAAACTTAAGACCTTCAAAATTTACGGTTATATGGTACTATAAAGTCCTACAGTCACTAAGGTGAAAAAAAATATACTAGTTACCATGGCCTTCTGCAGTTGAAACTATCTGAAAAAACATATAGTCAGTTTGAAGTCTTTGTGAAACCCCTTGTGAGACTCAACTGTTGACTGTGGTTAGAATACATTCAAGAGTATAATCAGATTGCATCATCACCATCACCTGCTCAGAGGCGAGCTGAAGAAACATGTGCTCGTGGGGCTGAAGCTGGCTTATTGTACTGCACTCTCATGTGGGCTTGCCAGAGAGATTAGTCACCATTTCGCAGCTGGTTTCAAATGCAGTTGCTGCGATACAAGTGCAGATGCAATGGCTTACCCTAATTATACTGCTCCAGTTTAAGCTTTCCATTTGTAGCACACTATATACTGGATCGAATTCAAGACTCTGAAAATTGGTTGCAAATAGTGGAGAATTCAAAATCACACATTTGTGACCCTCCCCTACAGCTTGCTAATCACATTTCATCACTATATCTTTTGGAGCTTCTGAATCCATCCCAAATACGTTTTTTAGCTAAGCTACCACTGAATTTGTTAACAAAAAGGCAGGAAAGACTGTTCTTAAATATATTTTTTAAATAAAACAAAGTTACGTCATCTCCAAAGATATATATGTATAAATATATAATATATATGATATAATAAATATATATAAGGTATATATATTTAAAATTTCCCATTTTCTCTCTTCCTGGAATTAAACATACTAGGAAATTCTAAGGAAAGTAATAATCATCAGCGGTTTCTAAACTTGACTGAAGATCAAAATCACCTGGGAGGCTTTTAAAAAAAAAAGAAACATAGACTTCCTCAGCTTCACCTTACACTTAATATGTCATAATTGAAAGAAGTTTCTTTTCAAATTAATCTGAAAATTAAAATAAAATGCTGGTTCTGCTTCTGACAGTCAGAAAGAAAGAAAACAGGTTTCTGCCTGTCTCAGGCAGTCTTTTTACTGCCTGTTACTGTCCATATTTAATAAATGCCTTGTGTCGAGAATGATATTTATACAAACAGATGAGGTAAGTCAGAAGAACTTTTAAAGGAAGAAATAAAATCCTAGCATCATCAGGGCCACAGAGGCTAATCAGAAAAAAGTTTCCAAGAGGATATTTTTGGATGTGAACAATGAAGAGGAGTAAAACACATATTTCAAAATAGTCTTACTTTTTTAAGCTTCTGTTTCAGTTTCTTGGAGGCATATAGTTTTTCCTTCAAAATAACTTTTCACTAAAATAACTTTAAAGAATGATTTTGAAGGTATACATTTTAAAATTTAGATTATACATTTCTATTCTTTTCTTAATAGTCATTCACTTCACACAAATGCGGGAATATTCTGATAAACAACAGACAACCCATGCCCTTAGAACACATCATGAATGACATCATAAAAGTTAAAAATATTAAAATAGTTCTATGATTAACGTGTAGTATAACAAATTCACATCAGCATATTTCAAAATGCCCCTGGGGATAAAGATAACATTCAAGTTATAGCGAACACATTATTTGGAAAAATCTCTCAGTTCTGCAATATTTTTCCTTCTTAAATGAATGATGCCAGTTTTACTTTATTATCTAATCTAAAATTTATAATTTGTTTATTATACAAAAATATGAAATTAAACATTCTGCTTCAGCACTCTACTCAAATAATGAATCAATGTGTCAATTCTAAAAGTTGGATTTTCCTAACATCTAAAAGCTGCACAACAATGACAGATAGACAGTACTTTCAGTTACTCTGCTTAATATTCTAAAATAACTGTTAAACATCAAGTTTAATTAATAGGCAACTCTCCAAAAAGGCTTTCATATAACAGAAATGTTAATCTGACAATTATTTATGGCCAGCTATAAACTTAAGCACACATAGCAGTGGTAAGATTTAAGCAAAATCTTGACTTTGAAATTTCAACCTCACTCTCTCATCCAGACCACAGTTCCTGAACTATACAGTTACAAATTAATTTCTTTGTTAACATTTATTTTATTTGTTTAAAATACAAGTGGTTTTACAGACACTCCATTTTGTGGATGCCTAAAGTGGAAAAAGATAAATGAATGAAATACAGTATAAGAATTATTTAATAAAAACCTAGTTTAACAGGAAATCATTTAATGAATGAATAACTTAAACATTTTAATTTAAAACAAATAAATTATATCCACTTAACAGACTGAATAAACTGAACTTATTTAGAAGAAACACAGTTTTCCCCGGCATTGTTCCTTACCATATTATAATATTACTGAATGCCAATTCAAGTTGTTATTCAATACAACATGAAACTATTTCTAGGGCATCTGCAACTATGACATGAGTAATTTCTGGCTCTGGGTTGCTCTTATCTACTCTCTCTCTTCATATTTAGCTCCATCCTCTTCTGTCACAACCTATATGGTTTCTGCATTATCCATAATGTTATTTAAAAAACTGTGACTATTAGCTTACTGTACATTGCTCTTGCTAATTGACACAAGTCTTCAATTTGTCCGAGATAATTAAAAATACATATACAACAAGAACAACAAACTGTATTCTTTAGTTTCTCCTTGTAATTCAAGATATTCGTAACTCAGTTTTCACCAAAGTTTACTAAATGCTTAAGTGGGAATTTTGCTTTATGCTATAACTACACTATTTTTTTTAATGTTTGATGTTATACTGCTATTTCTATCTCATACTCTTTTCCCAAATTAAAACTCAAAACTCTTCTTTTTATATCTCCTCTAAACACTCCAAAATCATCTGACTCAAAGGTCAGAGCAAGAACATCACATTCAATGGCAAAACTCTGGCTTTTAGTTTACTTTGTCGAAGGTCCTCAGAACAGGGAGCACAGTCGTTTCAGGTAAGTTTATTTTTAAGTGTTCCTATCCTGAAGGTACATATTAATGGGGAAAAATCCTATAAATAATTTAGAGTCCATCTGGTAAAAAACCAGAACATGTATAATATGTATTTTTTCTAAAGTTCTAGGATTTGTGGATTTGCCTATAACAAAACCTGCAGTTTGTTAGTTCTAGCTGCACAGTTGCCTAAGGCAACTCAAATTCCATCTTTCTTTAATTTTTTTTTTACCTTATTTTTTTTACTCTATTGCATCATGCTCTGCTTCTCTATGTCATCATTTTGGATAACTATTTCAACTGTTTCAACTATACAGTATAAGTGACTGCAATAAAATTGTCATTATCAATAAAAAGACAGCCTAAGAACTAAAAATAATATCTAGTCTAAGATCTGTCACTATAACTACATTATCCCCAGCTGGTGACAAAACAACATTTTGGGCCCAGGCCTCTATCTGCAATAAGCCATGTGATTAGAGTTCTGAGACTTTCTTACATAAACTCAAAATATATAATTGTACGTAATCTCCAAAAGTTTTTAAGCAGATGAAAACTTAAAGACATTTGCAAATCAGTCTGATGCAGATTCTTAGATTTTTTTCTTAGAACTAATAACTCCCTTTTAACACTCATATATTTAATACTGTGCAATCACAGTAACAAGTATATCCATTTAGAAGCAAAGAGTTTGACACTTGCACAAACACCACTCCTCTGGAGGAGGAGAAGCCTGCCGGCTCACATATGCTGCCAACATTCAGGGCTGCAGAGAAAAGGTGGAGAATATCGATCAATCTGTAAAACCACTTAAGTGGAGGTCATTGAAGATGTCCCTTGTACATTTTTGAGAAAAAAACAGGACTCTCTTTTCCAAAGTAATGGATAAAAGAGGCACGGAAAATAAGCAAAGGTATTTGGAGGATACTAAGAAAACATAAATATTCTCCAAATCTTTGTCAAGGACCAGCCCTATACCTTTAATTCTTACTTCAGAGATATACTAGCATCATTATATTTTTTAATAAAGATTTCCAAAGAAATTTGATTGGTGTATGTGTAATGGAATATTAAGTCAATCACTCAAGTTTTACATCTAATTTTTTCTTAGTGAAACAACTCATTTTTCAAATGAAACATACAATGAATGTTTTTCCACCTTGATACTGATAATACTGTATATTAATAATGAAGTCGGACAATCTGAACTCTAGTAATCAAAACTAAAATAGCTAATGCTGATCATCCACAAGCTATAAGCCACAAAGGAGAACCTGAAAATGCTAATATAAGCAGGCAAAAATTTTGCTTAATTGGACTACTGGTTTGTTTTTTTTTTTAACCAAAGGAAAAAAAAAGGCTTCATCTAATGTATTATTTCAATGAACCAATAATAAAGATGGAAAGAATTTCAACAACAAAGTTAAGAATTCCTAAATGGAATTTCTAAAAGCAGCAGTTACAAAACAGATATGTTTAACTTGAGGCTTTAATGATTCCAAAAGGACTTAAATAGCCAGCCCACAATAGTACAGGCTGTTTCAAACACAAAATGAAATCAGATATGTCATTGTGCTCTGAAGTCTTTAAAGACCTGAGTAAATATTAAGTATTATTATTAGTTAATACAAGTTAATTAATTTTAATGACTTTTTAATTAAAGATCTCAAAATTTGTAATTCCAGGATTTTCTGAAATTTTAAACAATTAATGATAACTTTCTGAGGTAGTTCTAAGTAGTATTTTAATAAATGTGGGTTCAGTAGAATATTGTTTTGTGAGATCCTCCATGAAAAAAAGTTTTAAGGCAATCTGGGAAATGTTGAATACTATAAACTCAAATCAGATATCTTCAAGACACAGTCATATGTTAAAGACTGAAAAGTTCTTGGAAAATATCTTTAAATATTTTAAGCCAAGCACTTTCCAAGTTTAATTTAAACATGATTTGCCTTATTTACCAATTATTATCATCCAAAAAAAAAAAAAACCCTAGTAAATGTTAATGCTTACAATTTAACTCAAATATTACAAAATCTTCTCTTATTCTCTCCTAATATGAAATATTTTGGATCAATTTTCATTTTTTTTTTTTAACCTACTACCTTTTATCCTTTATGTGATATACAACATGCTTTCATCACTAATTGTAGGTAAAACTATTAAACTACATGGTGAACAAGGAACAATGAAGTCATCCAGAAAACAATGAAATAAATACAGGAAGAAAATAATGAAGTGTATGAAAGAAGTAAAAATTAAATGTCAAAATTAATAGCATTCATAATAAACAACAACAGGTCTTTTTTACAAAAACAATAAATATTTGAGATGTCACATGCATGTCAACAGGAAGTTATGAAATTGAGGCAAAACAATACAGAGTTACACTGTCTTGTTTTAAAAAATAATAATGATTTTAAAGAATAAGTGTCGTCAAGGATGTGGAGAAAAGAAAACCCTTATGTATAGTTGGTGGGACTGCAAATTGGTACAGTCACTATGGAAAATAGTTTGGAGATTCCTCAAAAAATTGAAAACAAAATGACCATATGAATCAACAATTCTATTTATGGGTATTTATACAAAGAAATCCAAAACACTAATTCAAAAAGATATATGCACCCCTACGTTCAGTACAGTGCTATTTACAATAGCCAAGGTATAGAAACAACCTAAGAGCCTATCAATAGATGACTAGATAAGGAAGGTGAGCCACATAAATATAATGGAATATTACTCGGTCAGAAAAAAGAGAATAAAATCTTACCATCTGTGACAACATGAATGGACCCATAGAGTATTATGGTAAGTAAAATAACTCAGAGAAAGGCAAACGCCATATGACCTCTCTTATATGTGGACTCTAAAGAACAAAATAAGGAACTAACAAAACAGAGACTCATAGATATGGAGAATGAACTGATGGTTGCCAAATGGGAGAAGGGTTGGGGAGCTGAGTGAAAAAGGTAAAGGGATTAAGAAGTACAAATTGGTAGTTACAAAACAGTCATGGAGATGTAAAATACAACATATGGAATATAATCAATAATACTGTAAAAACTATGTATAGTTTCCAGTTGATAAACTAATCGGAACGAAATCACCTCATAAAATTATTTAAGCTCTAACCACCATGCTAACATAAAATAATATTGAATGTCAACTGAAAAATTAAAAATAAAAATTAAAACAGGTACACACTCAAATAATAATTCTGATCTTGAGAAGGAATTACAGAAATCTATAAACAGGCTATGGCCAGGGCTCATAAAGTCTGAGCTCATGAAACATAAGTAGCAGATTTGTCTACACATTGCCCATATCCTAAAGTATGGAAAAGGTAAGTGGGAATATAAATAGCCACGAAAATAGAATTTATCCTTCCTTATAAAATTTCTAAAAATGATATAGTAGGTTTTGAATCAAATCTCAACATATTAAAGAACAGCATTTGGGCCATATTATCTGACCACAGCACATTAAAATAAAAATTTTTCACCAAAAAGACAGCCTAACCAAAACATTGCATATATTTGTAAATCTTACACTATTTTTAAATAACTCAGCAAAGTACAAAAACTTAAAAATATGTAACACTGCAAACTGATAGAAATACACAAAGTAAAACTTGGAAACTGCTAAAACAGAATCTAGAGGAAAATATAGAGCATTTTTAATAAATATATTAGAATATAAAAAGCTAAAAATTGATGAGCCTAAGGTAAGGAACCAACCAAAGAAGTTACAATGAGACTAACAAAACAAACCTGAAAGAAAATGAAAAAGAAGAAAATAATTAAGGTAGAAGCAAAAAATAATAATAATAATGAAAGAGGAAAGAAAATGCAACAGATGGAAACAATAAATCCTAAAGTTGATCTCTGAAAAGACTAAGGAAAAAAAGAGCAAAGGAGAAGTAAACAATATTAGGGTGAGGAACAGAGCATAACAGCAAAACCCAGAGATTACAAAGGAAAGAAGATATTAAAAACTGACAATGTATTTTGAAATTTTCAAAAATGAAGTAATCTCTTAGAAAATTATAATAAATAGACTTATCAATTTGATATCAAGAAGCTAGTCTGTAATTATTAATAATGTCACGTAGTAGATTAAAAAGCCACCCAAAAAAAGAAACACCAGCCCCGGATAATCTTACAAGTGAATTCCATTAAAATTAATTCTTATGCAAATTTTCCACCAAAATTTTTAAAAATAAGGCATACTTCCCACTTCATTTAATGAGTCTAATATAACCCTGAAGCAAACTTTTCAGAGATAGCACAAGAATGGAAAACTACAAATCTCACTCATAAAAATATGTGGAAAACTCTCGAAGCAGATATAAGCTAAACAAATACAATAATTTATTTTTAAAGGCATTAAAAATAAAATACACTTCAAGTTTACTTCAGAAATTCAAGGTTGTTTAAACATTAAGGAAGCTATTTTTTCATCACATTAATAGATTACTTGATCAAGAGATCTAAAAAATGACATTTAGTAACATTCATTGCCTATTATATATTTGAGAAAGTTTTAGCAAATCGGGAGTAATCCAAATCTATTTACTAGTAAAATATTGCAAACGTTATAAGCATTCTCTTTACAATAAAAAATGAAAAAGATGCCTCCTTTGACATTCCTATTCAACATACTACAGGTTCTGGACAATGTAGTAAGACAAAAGAAATGAAACCAAAACCATAAGAATTGCAAAAAAACAAGACAAAACAAAACTCATTAGTAACCAGGTTATGATTATCTGCTCAGAAAATCCAAAAGAATCTAAAGATGAACAAACCTTATCAAGATGGTTGCTACAAAAATCAACTACATGTTTTCATACTGTCACCAAACAGAAAATGAAATCTTCAAAAAGGAAACATTTACTATACAACCAAAAAAGACCTCTACATCTTACAAAAGAGGACATGTGAACTTTTTAGAGAAAGTTGAACAATTTTACAAAAATGTATTGAAAGAAATCTAAATAAATATACAGAAATATCTTTATGGAGAAGATTCAACATTGTAATTATATCAATTCTCCCTAAATTAATCTCTATGTTTAATAAAAGTTCAACAAAATTCACATCAGGGTAGATGGTTTGTTTGATTGATTATTCACTATTATTTATTTTTATTTATCATGGATAAGATGAACTAACTGTAACATTTATATGAAAAAGCAAAGAGCCAAGGAAGATCAAGACGCTTTTGAAATAAAGAACCAAAAAAAAAAAGTGTGTGTGTGAGTGAGAGAGAGAGAGAGAGAGAGAGAGAGAGAGAGAGAGAGTGTGTGTGTATGTAGGCATGTATGTGTATGTTCTGTATGTATGTGAGAGTAAGCTTGGCAGATAAGTTAAGAAAATAAATTCATCTAAAATGGTGCTGAGAAAACTGGTTAGCCAATATGAAAAAAATGTTTAACTGGATCCCATCACACAATAAATATAAGTTAACAATAAAACTTTAAGAAGATGTTACAAGAGAAAATCTGATCTCAAATAAGAGACTTCTAAAAATTAAAAAATATATATCATTAAGGAAAGTCTTATACATTTAAAAACAGTGATATTAAAATTCTTCATCAGTAGATACGACTTAAAAAGAGAAGATAAACCATTAACTGGATTACTATAAAATGTGACATAACTCACAAAGAATTCATATCTAGACTCCCCCCTTAGAATCAAAAAGAAAATGATAAACAACACTATAGACCAATGCGAAAGAGTTATTTTACTTTAGAAAAACACGACTACTAAATATAAATAAAAATACCCAATTTCATTATAATCAGAAGAAAAAAATTAAAACCATAATGAGATACCATTTATATCCATCAGATTGTTAAAAATTTAAGTCTCACAGTATACATGTTAAGAGGGATGTAGTACAACCAAAATTTTCATATACTTCTGGGTAAAAGAGTAAAGTAGTTCAAACATTTGGGAAAACAATTTGCCAATATTTACAAAAGTTAACATGTTCATAGTCTGAAATTCATCCTAGAAATAAAATCCAGAGGAAAGCTCACATATGTGGACCAGTAAACAAGCACAAGAACATTCATGTCAGCACTGTTTTGTCTTTCAGTTGACCTTTTTATTTTGAGATAGTTGTAGATTCACATGCTGCCATAAGAAATAATACAGAGAGAACCCATGAACCCTCTACCCAGTTTCCCACAATGGCAACATCTTGCAAAACTATAGGACAACATCAAAACTAGAAAACTGACATTGATATAGTCAAGATACAGAACATTTCCATCAATACTAGGAACCCTCATGTTACCTGCTTATAGCCACATTCATTTCCTTCTCACCTTCACTCCCTCCTTAACCACTGGCAACCACTAATCTTCCATTTCTATATTATTTCAAGAATATTATATAAATGGAATCATACAGTATGTTATCTCTAGGGAAAGGCTTTCTCATTCAGCATGATTCTCTGCAGACTCATCTAGGTTGTTGCATGTATCACTAATTTGTTCCTTTTTATTTGCTGAGTATTATTCTATAGTATTCACCTGTTGAAGACATTTGAGTTGTGCCCAGTTTGGGGCTATTATGAATAACACTGCTATATATAGTTCTATACAAGTTTTTATGTGAATATACATCTACAGTTTCTCTAGGATAAATGCCCAGAAGTGCACTTTCTGGGTTGTATGGTAATTTTGTGCTTGTAATAGTTAAACAAAACATAAAAACACCCCAACTGTTCATCATTAGAACAAATATATAAACTGTGATACATTCATACAACAAAATGCCAAATACAAGTGAAAAAACGAAAGGTACATGCAGCAATATCAATGAATCCCAGATATGATAATAAATGATAAAAGTAAATTGCTCAAGACTATTGTATATACATTATAATTATAATTCCATTTATATATGCTTCTAAGATATACAAAACTAGAGATACAAACAAATATGGTAACATTATTTTTAAAAAGAGAATGAAAAACAATTTAGAGAGGGGAATTTACCTCTGAGGTGGGAGTAATGAAGAATGAAATTGGGGAACTTCAAGGTTAGTGAAATTCTATTTCTAAATTGGGTGGCTGGTACATGAGTATTTACTATATCGTCATTCTGGATATCTTATTATTAAAAAAATAACTTTAAAAGGTTATTTTAAAAACTGAGGTTGCTTCTTTTACCATGTGAGGACACAATGAAATGAACCTATGAACCACCTATGAACCTGGTGAAGAGGGCTCTCAACAGACACTGAATCTGTCAGTGCCTTGATCATGGACTTGCCAACTTCCAGAACCGCTATAATCAACTTCTGTTGTTTATACACTACTCAGTTTATGTTATTTTGTTATAGTGGCCCAAATGTAGCATAAGCAAGAGCTAAAAATAATATCTGGTAAGATCTGTCACTTTAACCACCTTATGTGCAGCTGGTCACAAGACATTACAAAATGTAAAATAGGGAAACATCAAACAGATGCTTGTTTGGGACAGATGACTTCTGAAATAACCCTACTCCTCCTGCACGCCTCACTTTGTCCTTGCAGACTCGGTGCCTGACTTTTCTTTCAACTCTTGTTTCTTAATGGTTCACCTCTCTAGAGTTTCTTCTGTTTTATTTTGAGCATTCTGTGCTCCTTGGTTGGTGCTGCCTGAAATGATCACCAACATCTGAACTCTCCATCTTATCCTCAGGACTTGTCTTCACAAAAGATGGTGAGAGGACAAAGGATGAGTTTTCCTGAATGTCAGTGGTGAGGATCCACAATTGAACTAGTTTCTAATGTTCACATCTACAAAAATGAGCCTATAATCTCATTTAAATCTAGACTGGAAGTCACTTACTTTGTTATATATTATTCACACATATATAATTCTGATAAATTAGAGAATATAGATATAAAAACCAAAAAAATAAGTGTTCATTTCAAACAAAAAGAAATAAAATTATTTAACCATGACAAGGCGTTTGCAAAGTATGTAAGAAATTATTGCGCAAGCCACCAAAAGACTGGGTATTGAATAGGTAAGTAGCATTTCCCATGGTTAGGGCCTTCTTTCTCCTTTCCTCTCTCTCCATTCCACTCCTTGTCCCTCTCTGTCCCTCCCTCTTATACACACACACTATTGCTGGTTAAGAAACTTAAACAAGATCCATACAATATCATTGCTATATTTGTATATATACAATATACACATGTGTATTTAGAATCTTGTACTGACTTTCTTTTCAAACATATATGAATGGTGAAATAAGGTCTTCTAATATTTATGCCCACTGTATCTGTTGAAACTCTTTGTCTCTAGTAATCAGCTGCTCATTTCAGTCAAATTAGCTTAGTATTTACTAATCATAAAATATAATTTTAAGATGGCCAAAAGAAAGTAGTTAGAAAAATATGTTTTTGTAATAGTAGAATTTGCTTCTATTTTTGAGGTTTACCCTACGAAGACAAATATATTGAATCATTTTAAAAGGTTCCCTTTAGATTTTTCAAGTTATAAAGCACTGCTACTTTTGTAAAGTTAACATTAATTTCTTAATAGAGCGTTAAACCTGGTACCATTATATCCAAAATGGTAAATGCCGTCTAATAAATAAATGTGTGATTAAATCAGGGTCACTATCACTTAGGTAACTGTTAAATGCAGAAACAATATATAATATATACCTCTACAAAACTAAAGCTGAGCAATCAATAATTTTGTCTTCCTTTGTCTACAAGTTGCTTATTCAACTTTTACTAGTAAATCAAGGGCAAAAGGGAGGGTTGTAAATCACACACACAAAAAAAGATTCATTTTCTTCTTAATTCCCACTTGAATCTATCTAAAATGTTAAGTTACAGACAGTTAAGGAGAAGCTGTTGTTTTTGAATATGTAATTGCTATTTAGATGATAATGGCATGAATGTCGCAGTAGAACCATGATCCAAATTTGAATAAGGTCTTAATGAAGGAGGCTAAAAGAAGAATGACGAGTGAAATACAACAGTGTCAGCAACAGACCTTAATGAAGCAAATTACTTCAGTACCTTTGTAATTTAGGAGGAGCTACATAAAAAAAAAAGTGACAACTAAAGGATCAAAAGCAGGACCTTTGAAAACTAAACATGCTTAAAACATGACATCACTGTCTGGGCAACAAGGCATTGTGGAAAACTGCCTCAATGTTTGGGTTTTACAGCTCGCATCACAAAATAACTACATTAAAAGATCTGGCTGGGCAAACCAGTTTCCTTAGAAAGCATCTTTATATTTCAAGTTAATGACATTTCTGAACAAAAAGGAATTAAAATATCCAAGGATGTCTTGGCGGATTTTTCAAAAGCACTAGATGTTAACATTAAGAATAGTTTACAGGCAAAATTAAGCTGAATTCTGAGTCATACAAAACTAAAGAGAGCTCTTTTTTTTTTTAAGTTCTAAAATATCAGCTATTCTTTTATTATTTGTTAGATTTATGAAGCATACAATGCATACTATATGTGATGAAATTACTTTACATATTCATATTTTAAAATCAATTTCACTTTTGCAAAATCACACTAAGACATATGGCATTCCCATTGCCAAATGAAACATACGTTTAACATGTTTAAATGATTTACCAAAAGCAACATTGACGATGGTGTTAGAAATGGAACACAAGGCTTCTGGATACCAAGAAAGCCATTCAAGGCAAGTAAAAAGTGCTGTAGTTACAAATTTAATTTGATACCCATAAGGATATTTTCTCAAGTCTCCTAAGTTATAATAATTGGATGATAAAATTCATTCCATATTAATATTTATAGGCAGGTCAGCGAGCTTACTGCTGTAACAGATACAATTTTTGCTGCACAGATCGTATTCACACATGGCTGAAGAAACTGATTTTACCCTATTTGTTTCAACTATTCAAATTTGTGCACAAACAGTAATCCTACTATCCGAAGAGTGCTAGTTATGTATTTATAATGAGAAAACAACGCCTCAATACTAAATTAATATGTGTCCTGATACAGTCATGTTACCGTTTCTAGGGACTGACTAAAAATGTTTGGACTTCGAAGATAAGAAGGGGAGAAGAATATAAGCCTGGCATTAAGAAAAGATTAGCCATTATATCCCTGGGCCGTTGTTAGGATCTTAGGCACCATTGCAAATGTTTGTACTGTATTGAATTAATTTTAAAATCTAAGGCAACATGGTCTATCCAAAAATAACAGAAACAACAGATAGGATGTAGAACATACTGATTAAGAGCACAGACTCAGACAATCTAGTTTAAAATCCCAGCTCTGGCACTCAGTAATTGTGCAATCTTGGGCAAGTTATTCAACTTCCCTCACAATGAGTTTTCTCATCTGTGAGTTGAGGTAATAGTATTAAAGTGTTAGAGCTACTATGCAGATTACATATTAGTTATTACCATTGTTGTTTTTATTACCTACTACTGTGCATTCTTGAATGGCTTACTTAAGCATTGTGTACCTCATTTTCCCCAACTCTAAAAAATAATATTTAATGTCTTTAGGCATAATTCAAATGAGGTTTTGGAAAGTGCTTCTAAAAAAGAGCAAAAATATTATTTATATTGTTAGCATTACTATATTATTAGTTTTTTTATTGGAATCCCTGAACCAAATGCAGTTCCTATGTTCTCGCTATTTCCTGAACTTGTTCCTCTCTTCTCAGTCATGCATACTCCAACCAGCAAACTAGACCAATGTGATAACATGGTTAGCTTCACTGTCCCCACATCATCTACATTTTCCTCAACCCCACACCAATAATTATGCTTTTAGACTTTTTTGACATTTTTATTCTTCTCAAAAGATGGTTATCCATTTTATTCAGATTCAACATGGACTTCACATATTTTCACTAATCTCTACTCTTTCTCTTCCCAAAATCGCCCAACAAACACAAATACTACTGAGTATCATCTACTTTATTTTCAACACCCAGATTCTCATAGCTTATTCTAGGTAATAATGATTTCATCTGCTTTTCTCCATGCAAAAATAGCAACAAAGATTTCCAAAAATAGGTTATAGATCACATAAACATTTGTTTTTAAATATGTTCGACAGTTTCAGCCTGAATTATAATTCATTGCTTTATAATGAAAATACTCAAATAATTATCAAAATAATAAAGTAGTTAAGAGTCAGACAGTTATATAAAATATGTGTTAAGCATTCTGTTAAAACACAATGAATATGAACACTGGGTGTAGGTTGCAGAGAGTATGGGACCCAATCCAATTATATTTACTTAATCCAACATAGTTATTTTATTATATTTACGTTATGACTTGACTACCTTCTTAGAACATTTAAAGTTACTTCTCATTCATATCATTCATTAGAGTACTTTGAAGCACTCAATGTAAAAGGTTATTATGATTAAAACCTGCAAAAATTCTATTTTTTATAAGCCAGTTATTTTTCCAAACATCATCTTAATACAAAACTAAATTGTAGTGCATCAATTATACAAACTTCCTTACAATCATCTTGGAAGTTCATATGTTCATTTCTTATGCTACACAGTTCAGTAAGAGATGATCTAAGTTGAATTTTCTTCTCACCACTGAATAAAAAGCTTTAAAAAAGACTTGTTTTTGCAACGTGTGAGAATAGGAGCTTCCTTCAATTTAAAATAACACCAATGTCAGAAAGGTCATCAGCAGCCCTGTCATGGCTGCCAAGGAGCATCATATTATGAAGTATCACTATTCTTCTGCACATGTAACTGCTTGCTGAGTTACTCTGAATCCCGTTCTGTTCGGATAACAAATTTCATTTAGGACCTGCCCCATCTTCCCTGCCTATTTTACATCTACCCAAATAAAATACATCATTTTTTTTTCAATTGATGACCCTTTTGTGATTAAAAACTAAAGGTTAAACTGACATTCTGGTACAGAAGCAATTCTCCATGCCATCAGTTCTTAACTTTGTGATCTCAAGACCTCTTCCCACTCTCAAAAAATTACTGAGGACTTCAAAGGGCTTTCATTCACGTCAGTTATATCTATTATTTTATCATATCAGAAATCAAAACAAATTTTAAGTTTATTAATTCATTTAAAATTGTTTTACATGTTTATATAGCATGTTTTATGAAAAACAGCTGTATTAAAAAACACAAAAATGTAGAGACAAAGAGGAATTATCTCTTTTGTATTACTTGTATTTTTTGTAAATCTCCTTTAATTTCTGGCTTACACGTAGCCAGCTGGGTTTTCCTTTCTGCTTCTACATTTGGGCTTCTGTGATATGTTGTTTGGTTGAAGCATTTTAAAGAAAACCAGGGTCACGGGATATGGTTGGAAAAGGAAAGATTTCATGGACCCCATGGAAGTATCTCTGAGAACTGCCGCTCTAAGGTATGTCTGTGTTTCATAATTAAAACATCTTATTGGCCAAAGAAGAAAGAAGTGAAAAAACTTCTCATGGACTCAACCTTAGCCTCTGAACTGATTAGGACAAACTGCATCACCTGAGCTTATATTCAGAGGTGATTTAAAACCTGAGTCAGGACCTCTAGGATTCAATACAGGTTAGAAAAGATGTTTTCTAAATTAATAAGAAGATATTCTTACCATGTGTGTTTTACATCCACACAATGGACAAAGTTTCTTTTTCTTATAGTAATAAAACTACTATCAAAATGATACTCTATATTAAAAAGTTTAAAATTCTATAGGTAAAATAAATTTATTCTTTATTCTAAATTTTGATAAAAGATCAGTTTAAACAGCAACCTTAAATAAAAACATAAAAATTCAATAATTCAAAAAACTGACATGATTCTTATTGTGGAGGCCATATTTAAGCACATTTTCAAACTCTTAAAACAAGAGTTTCAAACCAAGTAAATTTTAATCGCCATTTTAGTGGGCAGCAATACTTATTTTTGGCAAATGAAAAAACTACAGCTGTACTCAATTATACGAAGACCATTCAGTGAAAGTTTGGCAAGCAAAAGTTTTAAAAGCAGGCAGTAAATTCAGTGGGCACAGTGCTACTAGAAGACTAGCTGGAGGCATTCTCTGTTGAAATTCTGTGTGGCTGGTCTTATGGCTTCAAAGAACACATAATAAGTTTATATTATAATGGGACTGAAGAATGATATGAGTACAAATCGACTGCTTTCCCCCTGAAGCTAAGACAGTGAAGTTGTGCAAGTGGGCATAGCAACTATTCAATACACAAACTTGTTGACTTATCTCTCAGCATTTTTTTTCAAAAAAGAAAACGGGGTATCCATGATCAGATAAGGTGCAGCTTAACTTATGATCAAATTTTATTTACAGGAACACATTTCAGAGATTATAATAGAGATCAGTGGAAAAATAAAATTCGACTCGAAGTAAATCACTTTAAATAATTTATTTAAAAGTACTTGTTATTAAGAAATATTTGCCTTTTATTTTCATCCTTAAGGGCTATTCATTTGGAAATGAAAAAAAGTTACAAAGTACCAGGAAAAACACAGAGAATAAGGATTTAAATGAGAATACCTGTTTCAAGTATTACAAAAAAAGAACACCTGAGTTTTATAGCGAAGCCATTTGAGTGTGACTGAAACTCAGGTTTCCTGCCTTTCAGACCAGAATCTCTACCTTACTTCATAAATAAAGTATATTTTAAAAATAAAATTTAATAAAACATATAACATTAAAACCATATTGAACTATTCCATCTTTCTTTGAAAGTCAGTTTGGGAAGCATGGGACCACCCCCAGGCCCTGAAGGAAAATATCAATTATATTACCAACTTGTGAAAGAGCTAATTAACAGAAATTTAGTTTTAAAATGTGAAATAGCCTGCTATTACTGTACTGATATTATCATGTGCCATATTTTTAAAGCTAAGCTATGAATAATTTATCCTATAAATCTAGCTTTCAATCACAAAAATAATGGAAAGGGAAAAGATTAGACATTTACATAGTGATCACTTCTCTACCTTGAGATCCCTTCCATGGAATTCAACAACTTATATATGAGACCATACTTCCAAACACCTTTTCTGCCTTAAATTCAATAGGAATTTCAGTTCTACTTTTTACAAATCATGATCCCCCTTTGTCGAGAAAATTCATAAGAGAGGTGAGAATTAGAAAAGTGAAGTACAGCTGATGGTGAAAAATAGCAGAACTGGTTACAGCTGAAATAGTAGAAAAGCTAAAGAGACGGCAGGAAGTATTCCTTAGGTATCCTCAGAAAGCAAAGGATCAGAGACGAGGGTAAAAGGGTTTTTTGTGAAATAAATATCAGAAAAAAACCTGCAACTGCGAAATCTGGATATAATGAAAAGGAGCGGATGAACAGATAATACACGTAGGCATCTACACTTGTTACATTAATCATCCCAATAATCAGCCTCCTAATCACACTTCTTTGTTAACATCAAGACTAGGCAGGACCTGTAAGGCAGGAGACAAAGGTCAACTCTGAATCAGAAAAACAGAAAGATGCAGTATATTTACTTGAAGGGAAAGACTCAGAATATAAATATTTTATAAATATTTTATTTTCACTGCAAATTTACAAGTGTGGGAGAACAATCTGGGAAGGTCTCTAGCAAACAAGGAATGGTAAGTGAACTCGAGCACTACAATTTCCAGCATCACTAATTTAACATGTGTAAAATATGTAGATTATCTTCAGTGTGCTTTGCTGTTTTCCTTTAGCAAATGCAAAAAATTGTTATACATTTCCAACTCAGGCCCCCAATCTTAGTTTTCTCTTAGGGTTTTAAGTTATCAGCCATAATTCATCTTTACACGTTTTCAGGGCCCTAACTCCCACAGTTGCAGATAACTACATGGTTCATTCCTTCAAAAGTATATATTAAAAGTATATTAAAAGGATACAATAGGTTCCATTCTACCTCACACATTTTTCTCACTGAAGATACAGATCATGCTTATTAAATGGCTGATATATAACTGATATATTAACCAAATCTCCGTAGAGATCCAAATGTGAATTATACTTAAATGATTTTTTTTCTTACCATAAAGTTTTGGGTTTGGGGTTCTCCCCCGCCCCCCAAAAAATAGTTACTTAAGAGAGTATCTCTAAATATTTAAATGGGTTATAAATGGGTAAAATACTAACATGCTTCATGAGAAGAAAACTTTATTACTTTTTACTCTCACTTTACTTCAGAACATCTTTGAATATCGGTTTTTGAGTATGATCGACTACAAATAAACAAAAGACTTATTTCCACTTACATAAACAGTATTATTTATAACCAGAGCTCAGTCTAGAGGTCATCTACTTTCTCTCACTCGACAAATATTTACTGACCACCTAATATTTGTAAGGCATTATATGAGCACTAAGATTACACAGCCTCACAAGCTGTGGTTCCCCAGCAGTTATGGAATTAAAAAATATATCTGGACTCACTGAATATAGCTTTGGGGCTAAATGTGAAAAAGCCTGTAGGAAGGAAGTAGTTTTCTGTTCCTAAACTTAGAACTAAATCTTTTTCCAAGGTGACCTTACGGACTGAAACCTCACATCACGGACCACCCTAGGGATCCTCTCTAACAGAGTTTCTAAAGTGAAACTTTCCAGTGCTCCTGTTTAGTTCTGTCTGGTGCCACTATTTTTAAACAGTTTAATGATTTTCTATTTTAATGTAAGTAAAATAAAACAAATCTGTACTTCTAATGCACAAATTCTTATAAAAACCTAAGGAAGTAAGGAAACTAAAAATTTAACATGAGGCTCAAGTTTATGAATGGTGAAAGCATAAACATATTTAACTTTTAAATCGTCTGTGGGGAAAAGAATCTAAGAGACCTAAAAACTCATTCTATTATCTTAAAAAAATTACTGAAGAAGGAAAACCGCAAAACCATTCTAAGAAAGATCTCATGTTCCCATAATTGGTGAAGTCAGTGCCCCTAGAGTTGGGGGAACCAATACCCACAGGACTCATCACTTACATGCTGCAGGAAAAATCAGGGTCTACTCTTTGGCTACAAATTAGTTTGAGATTAGTTCATTTTAAGACAAGATTCTCATTCACCCTACCATTAAAAAACTCACTAAGCAAGAGAACAGTTAATAATAAAGAGGGCTAGAGAAGGAAAGGTGAAAGAGGTCACTAAAAACAGAACTTGAGAAGTTAAAGCTGCACCACCCATAGTAAAGCATGGTTACCTGATAGTCAAAAACTTGGAATGAACCACCCAAACAGGATCTCCAAGTATATGATTTACCACAATATAGGAAAAATATTTAGAACCGAGTCAGCAATGATTCAATCTCAAACACGTTTTGTTAAGTTGGGTGGGTCTGGTTCAAGAAATTATCTCTAAGGAAAAGGCAAAAGTTCTAAAAACATGGAAAGTCAGTCACCTTACAGCCATTTCTCACTTAATCAAAACTTCTGCCAATTTGGTTGAAACTGATAGAGATGAAGGGGGAAATGCACTCACATAATATAAAAAACACTAAAGAAAATGCTCCACGGTTACTTAAAAATTGAGAAATGTTATATTTTGCAATCTTCTCCAAGAAATTTGACCTATCAAGATCTCACTTCATTAATTTCACTCACTCACACACACACACACACACACACATACTCACTTTACGAAGCTTATAGCAATTCATAGTAAAAAAAACCCTTCAGAAACAGAGATATGTTTATTCTTAGTGCTTAACAGCATGGTGCCTAACCCATGGGAACTCCGTAAGTATTTGAGTAGGCACTCAATAAATATTTACTGAATAAATGATTAGCTTACTGGAAATCCATGAATGGTTTATAAAGGATTCTATGAGTCTCCTGAACTTACAGGTGAAATATTTGGACCATGGGTACACAAGCATTTTTTATCAGATCATTATACAGTCCATGTCCAAAAAAGGATAAGCCATATTTTAAGTAACGGATGAATTATTTACCTTTCAGGCAGTCTACTATTAATATTGCTTGTTATTGAGATTTTGATAAGAACTTGACAACACAAAAGATCCAGGTTACACATTTTCTGGCTAGAACAGGAAGTGCAGATATTCTCTATTTCTAATTAAAAGTGGAACAGTCAAATGAGCAGTCAAATGAGCAAAGGGTCAGTCTAATAAGGAATACACTCCAAGTAACTTCTTCAAAGAAAAGGCCATTTAACATCCCCTATGAAGTGGGCTGAAGGAATACCAAAATTGTCCTCCAGAACACCTCTGGTCTCATAAAACAGTCTTTTAAGCAACTGAAGAACTTTGATTTATCTACTCAAAATCGGAAGATGAGTACCCCCAGGAGTACATGCATCATGTGAGGAGACACATGATGACAAAGGGAACACACAGCAAATCTCCTAGCATCTAATGTACTGTACAAGGCTACATAATTGAAAGCATTTTATGTTAAAATAATCACAGCTATATTATGCATTGAGTGAAAAAATCAACAGAGTTTAAGATAGCACCAGCTCCAGGGGAAAAAAAAATCTAGAAGTGCCAACCCAAAGGCTGTTAGAGGGTGCATATTCATGCTCCTTCATCACTGGGGTACTTTGGAAGAAAAGCTTGAGTAGAACTGCCACAGAGAGAGGCCAAGATACTTTTTCAAATTGTATTATGTGTTAGCCATTTTTTAAAGTCTCTAAAAGGTACCCATATGTTTTAAGCAGCTAACTTTAGGGAACACTTAAAGGGGGTCAAATATATGGTGATGGAAGAAGACTACATTCTGAGTGGTGAGCACACATGGAGTATACAGATGTTGTATTAGAAAGCTGTATTCCTGAAATTTATATGATGTTATTTAGCAATGTTACCTAATAAATTTAATTTAAAAAAATGAAATGGATAAATTATCAGTTTCATAGGTCTTTTAGAGTTAAGCAAATTAAATATTGCAACTTGTCTGGCAAACTTGATGATTATGATGTTAAAGTGATAAATATTAGGTAGTTCTTTACGAGAAAAATTAGAAGTACTGGACAGTGAGGAATTTGTCCAGAAAAACTATGCAATCAACATTGTTGCAGAAGATGTTAATTCTCTCCCTTCAGTTCAGCAAAGGGTCAGGTACACAGTGCTTTGAGAAAATGCATCTGCTCATCGATTTTGATGAGTGAAAAAAATAAGAATTTTCAAAAGAAGAGCAAAATAATTTGATTTGCCCTCACAGAGAATGATCCGACTTGCCACCAGACCATTCCTACTGACTCTGTTCAGAACACATACTGAGACTGAAGTTCTATAGAACCTGGAGCAAGAAGAGGGTGTTTACTGAGCTCGCCAAGCTTAGGTCATAGCTGGTTCCATTTCACATAGTCAAATGCCCAGGAAAAATCAATAAATCTGTGACCAGTCTTATGTTATTCTTAACAGATTTCAGATGGAATGTCTGAAAAGGGCAGTCTTAAAAAAAAAAAAATGGGAGCGTCTACATTTGAGTCTGGTCTGACATGGAATCATTAAGGGTAAACCAGTTGGCAAGGATCAGTGCCCACTACTCAATGCCCACTTTGAGTAGTTCAAGAAGCAGAAAACCTTTACAGAGTGTTTTATTTAGCTTGAGCTTGTGAGTCATTTGTTCTGTATGAGGGAGAGTTACTGGCAACAAATGAGGAAGAGCCTTGAGATCAATAAATTTTAGGCAGCTGACATCAGTTAATAACTGGGGAAAAATACGCTTCCCTATGATCAAATGGGATGTGAATTTCCACAATTTTACTTACCAAATTCATACCACAAGTTTTTCTAGTCTCAAGTAGAATCATGGCCTATTTCAGTGGCTAAACTCAGGTCTTCTAAAAGCATTTTTTCTGGAAAATAACATTTTTAACTAAGACACATCTAATGTAGTTTTCCAAATTATCTTTATCACGATACTCATCAATCAGACCCCATTTGTTTTTTGTTTGTTTGTTTTAACCTACATCATTATTCCTATCAGTGTCGGCTCTAAAAGAGTGGGTCTCATGTAAGCCCAAGCAGAAAAAAAATCATACTCGTAACAGTTGTATAAGGACACAGAGATACAGTAATTTAAAAGAGCCTCATACACATAAAGGTAGACAATCCATCCCTTTCATACCCTTGCCTTATTAAATCCAACTATAAGTGCATAAAATATAATGTGAATAATGCTGCTTAATTTACAATCAACATTTATGACCATGTGAGAAGATAGATGTGGAAAAATAAAGAACCTAAAGTGATACCCGACTGATGTAACTCCCAACATACCTAGACATACAAGATGCTGGGCCTACCCAGAATGAGAACTGAAGGTCCTTGCTGAGGTGCACATGCTCAGAAGCAAGGTTTCTTTATTCAGGGCCATAGTGTAAGGGGTCAGAGTCTGTCAGTAGAAGTTCCACTGCCAGAAATTCAATGTGTTACAGCCACTAATGCCAAAGAACATGAAAAGCCTGAGTGTTCTTGCTCTGAGACTAAACATTTAGGAAGTTCTATGCCTCAATGTAACAAGGAAAGAGCACGGCTGAGAAGCATATAAACAAAAACTTAAAGAATCAGAATACAAATCATCTTATTAGGTCTAGAAAAAGATGGAGGGACAAAGTTAGCAGAGTTCTCTCTCTCTCCACGTCCTTTCTTATCTATAGAACTTAACCATTATTCTAAATCAAATCTCAATGTTGGCTTAAAAATTCTGTCTGAGATAAACTGGTGGGGAAAATGTTGATTGGCAAGTAAACAAAACACTGTGTGCTTACCTGGTGAGGAACAACGGTGCTTTTCTCTACTTGGGAAATAGCTTAATTCCTTCCTCCAAATGTTTAAATATGACAAGAGATAAACTTCCAATGACTTAATAATGCTCCTCTACAGGTATGGAGAAAAATAAAGGTTTGGGTTTTTTGGTTTTGGTTTTGGTTTCTAATTTCTAGTATATTTGCTGCACGTATATAATGACTAAATTTAAATAAAAACTCAAGTGCCTTCAGCCAACAGACTGAAGATTAACTGACAATAATGGGGGGAAAAAAAGAGAAAGAGAGAGAGAGAGATCATTACTCAAAACAAAAAAACCTTCTTTTAATAATTGCCATTTAAAAATAACTTGAATTTAAATTCATTAACTAAACAATCAATATAAAAACCCACTGTAGAGAAAAATTATTATATATATTCACGGTATGATTCGAATTTAAAATTTAAACTTAAAATTCCAAGGAAACATCATGCAAAATAATTTAAGAGGAATATAAAATTCATATTCATATTACTAAAACTGCTAAGAAGCAGACTATAATAAACAGGGTGCATGTTTGTGCAATCCATTAAAAACGATAGTTTACATAAACAAATTTTAAAATACATGAAACTTCCCCTTAAAATTGAACTTAATGTTTACAGGATGCCTCTTGATACACTGGAAGTTTTGGTTTCATGAAGGTATTTAGGGAATAAAAGGATCATTAATATCCAGGAAAACATGACAGAGAAACTTAAAGAAGAGTTGGTTAACTTTTTTCCCCAAGCTATTTCTTCCTCTGAGAATGCTATAGATTATTAAGTTAACTGCAAAATGAATAAAAAGTTTAAGATGAGATTTTCCTATATTATACTCTGGCCTTGAATCTATCAAAATAATATGTATAATATTAATTTAAATATTTAAAAGAAACTAACAGTATTTATATTTACTCAATAAATGTTTGGTGAACTGAACTATATACTGAAAACAGGAAGCACAATGCAAATTCAGTATTAAGAGTAAAATGCACTTCCACTTTTGGAAGAACTATAGTTCTCATGAGAGAATCAAGGATTCAGGGACATATCTCCTCAGGACTCCTTTTGACTTTGGAGTTATACATGTACTATATGTTTATTACAGTAAATATAACTAATTAAATTAGATACATTTAAGTAGTCAAAGGAAGAAAAAACATTAAGTCACCTGTAATTGTAAGGTCTATAGGTAAAGAATTGTTTTTCCTTCCAGAAACTTTTAGGCACGTAAAACACATAGCAAAAAGCTTCATGCTAAATATACCATCTTATAAATTGTGTTTATGTTTTAATGATAAATTACTAAAGTGGAATAGATCTAAGGCAAAGGAGATCTACTTCTTTAAAGTTTCTGATAAATATTGCCCATTTTCTTCTAGGAAGATTGCATAAATATAAACTCCCACCAGCTGAGGTACAAACTTCTAGTGATAAGTCATGGGGATGTAATGTACAGTATAAGGAATATAGTCAATAATATTGTAATAACTTTGTATGGTGACAGATGGTCATTAGACTTATTGTGGTGATCATTTCATAATATATATAAATATTGAATCATTATGATGTATACCTGAAATCAACAGGACATTGTATGCTAATTATACTTCAATTAAAAAAACAAATCCCCACTAGCCGGGGCAGGCTGGTATGCACAGCACTGCACCCATTTGCAGTTTTTTCCAGTGTGACCCAGTGTAACTCCTCTCTCTGGGGATGTCTTTTTCCTCTTATTGTTACCACCTGGTCCTCAAGTACACATTAAAAAGGAAATAAAAATTTCCAAAATCATCGGTACCAGCAAGAATTTTCTCTCTATTCCTGCCTATATTGTTTTACCAGTAGAAACTCTACCGCCCCAGTTGCCCTCCATCACCACCAGTTCCTCCCCTTCTTGCTGACTAGGATGAAGGAAAATGGTGATGCGTATGAGGAAGTGAAGAGAACATAGTACTCTGCTCCCTTCACAGAACAGAACCCAGGGTAGAGAGGGCTAACTGTCGACTTCTGTTTTTAAGATGTAACTCTCAACATACTGTACCATGTGCAAAAGATGAGCTGGTTTTTTTCTCAGTCTACTGTTCTCTAGATTCTGGCAGTAAGATATTACCCTGAAGTTTTAGTATGGTTATAAAATTTTCCCTCTGTTTTCCTGAGTATTTTAATAAAAGATTAGTCAGGGCTGAATTGGGGCTACTAGCCAGATAAAATTTTAACTAAAAAACCTTCAAAGTGACTTTTGTTTGGCAGCTGGTGGACAGATATTTTGCCCTCTTGAAAAAAAAAAAAAAAACCTCAGTGTAACACAAAACACTTTAGTACCATCAATTTATTCCAACAGAGATTAGAATAAATTGAGGAATCCGTCCATCTCTTTAAAAACATAGAACAAAAATAATGTTACTAAAATGTTAAGCTATAAAAACAAACCAAAACTTTAGAAATAAAAATCTAATTTAGTTTCTCATTCACCAGATGAGAACTCTGTGCCCAGTTAAGTAATCTGATGTGCATAAAATGAGAAAAAAAATAAGCAGAGTTTCTATCTTCTTCAAAATGTACCTCTTCTCACACTGAATGTCATGAAGTGCCAAAGTCAAAATACTCTTTGTAGAACATTATGAAATGCTGATATTTTAAATTCTATCAAAATATAATTTTAGACAAAGTTTTATGTTTAGTCATTCTAAGTTTAAATTGCTGTTAATGTTCAATTTATTTTATTTTACAGGTTATAAAATAGACTACAAAACCATGACTGTGACTGCAAATGTTCAAAGAACAAAACAGCCATACAAGTCAATTTGACTGTCTTCCTGGAGAGCTATCCCGTTAATAACCATTTGCTCCTTATTCATTCATGTTATCTGCCTAATATCTGCTTGTATAATTAATATTGGCTATCTCTAGAATTTAAAGAAAATTTCAGAAAGAAAAACCTGAAACTCCATCAGCATATTTTTTTCTAAAACTGTGAAAAGGCCACTATTATTCAATTTTGGCAGTAAAACACCTCTGCCCAGTTCGAGGAAGGTGCACGTGGAACACAACTTGCAAAATACAGATTTGTACCATGCCGAGCTCTACCTGCTTCAAGGTCCTATAATCTTGGAGACCTAAAAAGAGCTGAAAGGAATTGTACTCCTTTAGGGAATGGAAACATTTAAGTATATCTGAACTGAGAATATCAAAATATATTTGGATGTATTAGCATATTTTCATAATAGACTGAAATCCTAATTGAATTTTTGTGGTGGTAAATTTAACCCAACTTTAGCAATAACAAGATGCCCACAGGCTAGAAAGGCATTTATATCTCACTGTGAAAAGAATGCTTTTACTATAATTGGTTCATACTGTAATTTCGTATTTTATATAAGGTGGCTTCTACAGTATATGTACCTTCCTCTCTCTCCTTGGCAAACAAAAGAATTTATATTTTTTAATATACAACTCTCAATCAGAAATATTTATATATGAGGCTGTTTAGAATTATCCCTATGATGTCCTTCCAGCCCTAAAAATTAATCTCACCCTATAATGGCAGAATGTTATGAATCATAGCTCAGTTTATAATAAAAGTATAAACATTTAACAGTAATATTAATGTAATCTTTATCATTGCCATGAAAAATTCTTCTTTAAAATCTGACATATTGAGCATGATTAACATGCAATTCAAGTAAAAACAATATACAACTGGTTTTAAACTTTAAAAAGGGACTTTAGAACTATAAATTTGGGACGATAAAGGTAAACATACACATTTTAATTTCCTAAATCTCCATGTTTAAAAAAAGGATTATGATTTCATTTATTGCCTTCAGCATTTTGAAAGTAGTACCTTTCTAAATATGTAACGCATAAAGATACGTGAGTCAAATTGGTGAGCTGCTTTAAGACCATACTATCTTAGGTTTAAGACTATATTAGCACCAGCAGAATTGCTGACTTAATAGCTGGTTCAGATTGGTACAGGAATTTCTTACTTAATGCCAATAATCCATTCCTGAAAACTGGACATATAGGAAAATGCATCAAAGACCCTATTTCCTATTACTTTAGATGGGAAAAATTACAATGGGTCATACATCAATATAAACCCACCAATCAATTTCTTAAAACATAACTAAAACATGGTTAAATGCCTATGTATAAGTAGCAAACTACTATGTTAGTATGTTAAGCATATTTCCTGATCACCCAACAATATGGTTGTTCACCACCAGTTACCTTGTAGCAGCAACATGGCCTCCCTTGGTGCCAGCAATATTCGAGATGTACATTCTTTTCACTGTCACTAGGCATACATTTCAAAATGTTTCCATGTAATTCTGACAATCTATTCATTTCATTTGAAATGTAACTCGGGACTATTTCCACATACCATTTTGTTAAAAATTGAGTTTTAGAGGTCATAAATATAAACTTTCTCTATATAAACATCAACTGAAGAACTTTATTAAGATAGATAGATGATAGATAGATAGATAGATAGATAGATAGATAGATAGATAGATAGATGAGAGAGGGAGAGATTGATTCCATGAAGTCTGGACATTAAAAATGAAAAGGGGCTTTACCAAGAAAAGATTATCCAGAAAGATGTAGCATTACAAGGACACCTGTCAAACATCAGCCTAGACATTTCAGCTGTAACAGAAGCCTATCTAAAAGTAGCTTTAAACTTTAATCAGGAAACTTATTATCGAATAAGAAGTCCAGAAGTTGACAGTTCCGGGCTAGTAAATATATTAGTCCAACAATGTTGTCATAGACAAGGTTGCTTCCTCATTTCATTGTGCTATCTTCAACATGTAACCTCTATATTGGGCTACCTCTCCCCAGCAAAGATGGCAGTAAGGGATGCAACCTCATCAGGCATTTCATCCAGATAGAATTGCTGCCGAGAAAAGAGGAAGCTGTCTGCTCAGTATCTGCCTATGAGCCCCTCAGCCGACCTTCCTTCAAGTCCAATTAGTCAGAACTGTCAAAGGTACCCATTCTGAAACTAATTGCTGAAAATGTGGGGTGGGACACCCTGGTTGGCTTAGACAAATCATAACTGACCTCCCAGGGCTGGGAATAAAGCCAGTCTCCCCTGAAACACAGAGTCATGCAGAGGAGGGTGAATACTTTGAAGTGTGGGAGAAAGGGGAATGAATTCAGGTAGGCAAACCTGCTCTGAACACTTATTTCAGTTTGCATTAATAACTAAAATTAGTATAATTTAAGTCCAGTTGATAGGTGGCATAAGTTAAACAAAGATGTATTTTGACTGGAAAAACACTTTAATAGAAGACATTACCACGTTTTCTAACCAAACATAAATGATTTAGAACACACTCCCAAACTTGTTAATAATATGTGGATTGAGAATCTACTTTATTGTGCCAACTATTATGTAAAATACACAGCAGGCGAGGCGGCTATTAGGAGGTTACAATCTAAGTGACAAGATACACAAAAATAAAAGTTTAGATAGTATTACTAAACAATAATATAGGAGTTGCTACAAAATACCATATTAAGAAGCAAATAAATGACAGGAAAAAGTGTACACTATGAGATTAAAGAGAGAGATCTAGAAACTGCAGAGACCTACATACAGAATTTCATCTGAGATCCGTAAGCTGAACAGGATACAGACAAAGTAAAACAGGCCAAGCAGTCTGCCCAAGGAAATGCTGGGCTGCTGGGCTGGGAGCAGAAAGCATCCGGTTAGAACAGTGAAAGATCCACACCAAGACAACCAAAAGCAAACTGTCATTACTAATTCCTAATTACGTTTAATATAACGAGTAAAATATTACAGTTTGGGATCTGTACATCTCATTATCATTTGCCTAGTTTTTAATAAAAAAATTCAGTGCAGCATCGTGCCCTGAATGCATCACTGGAAAAGTGAATAAGCATACTCATACCAGGGTGACACGATAAGACAGAAACAACAAACTAATGAAGTGTATGGGGCCACCATGATGCAAGTCCTTCTATCAGGCATTTTAAATGTTTGATATTATTTTAAATGTTTTGTGATATTATTTTACTTGTATTTTTGCATGTCTTGCCACTTAGATAGACTATAATAACCTCCTAAAGGACATCTCATCTGCTGTGTATCTTACATAATAGTAATTATCCTCTAATTTTTATTTAGCTGCACAAAAGTCATTCTATTTTCTGAAGCCAAACTAGTAAAAGTGGCCAATGAGATATAACCCACCTGACATTACAATAAAAATAACTTAAGATACTACAGCCAAACCGGTAAACATGAGTATACACAGCAACATCTAGAAAAGTGGTTCTTTAACCTTTTTATGGGTCATAGACCTTTGAAAATCTGATTGAACACAGAGACCATTCTCCCTCCCAAAAATGTAAATACCAAATTTTGCCTATATTTCAGGAGGCTTATAGACTACTCCACTCAGTCCCCCAAATTCATCTTGGTTAAGAACCCCTAACATAGTGACAGCAACAAGGACAATGGCTGGTTATCACAGTTATCAACTCCTTCAAGCAACCCATCAATGAACTATTTTAAGGGCTACGGTTTCCCTTTGGTGCTGCCGAGCATATTTTGGCGTGTGCATCAGGAAATAATAAATGCAAGAAATAAAAATAAGTCATTCTATAAGTTAGAGCTGAGCTATTTGACTCAGAATACTGAAAAGGTTCAGAACAATGAATGCTTTAAGGCACTAATACTATAATGTAAGGCTTTGGTATAGCATTCATTAAAAATATGATATACGCATTCATAATTTTTTCATTTATAGATTAATAAGTAAATCCATTAAGAATTCAATTCTTCCCTTCGTAATGCACTTTGATTGCACTTGAAGGGGGGAAAAACCCGAAGCTGAATAACATAACCACTTAAAAATAAAAGAATATTGTAGTATTATTAAGGTTAACAGAAAAACAAATTTTAGTTCTTCAAACCCTATCTGAATTACCAGTGCAAAGTATAATGCTCATACCGTGTACATTTTAGATTCTCATCTTCATTATTTTCTTAACAGAAAGCAGTAAGAATAAGCTTTAAGCTAAAATATAAAAGCTACTCATCAAAATTTTTCATTTAAATAGTCTCAGATGTGGAAGATATAACATTACGAAAGCCTCCAAGGAAATACTAGAGGAAACTCCATTTATGTAATATGGTGTGCAGACTTAATTTTTTTCCCCTCCTGAAAGAAATAGTAACATAGTAAACCAGTCAATTACCTCCAAATAGCTGTACTAAAAATATGACTGCCTAAAGGTTTTGGTTCAAAGGAAAAGTATGTCAGAGTTTCTCTGAAAAGTTTATGGGTGCTAATCTGTCAAATAATTTACCTAAAGTCAATCTAGACATACTAAGGCTAAGACAAAGAGTCATAGGCCACTTGGAATTCGCATTTGTATAATTAATTTAATCAAATACTTCCCATTGCTCACTGATTTAAACACACACACACACTTATCGCTGAAGGTTCCAAATATATTACTCCTAGAAATGGATTTCATTTCTTAGAAGTTTGAAACTTTCTGCTCTTTGCCCATTTAATGTTTGAGACGAAGTGTGTTTAACATAGGAATTCTGTTATTTTATTTGCTTTTTGTTTGTTTACGGCTCAACTGCATGAGAAGAGAAACTAAATTATTTTTATGAGGTCTTTTTCAAAGTGCCTTAACACATTATTGGACAGTATACAATTAGAAAATTATCGAGAGCGAACTACAATGGTTCGTAGCCCTGCATGCACGCTAGAACTCTGAAGAAATTAACAGAAACAAAAACAATGTCTAGGCCAAACCCCAGGCCCATCTAATCAGCATTTAGGGATGAGGCCCCAGCACCAGTAGATAGTCGAAGTGGCCCCTACTGCACAGGAGGGTTAGACCCTGGAGTTAGGGAGACAGAACCCTAATTTACATTTGAGTCTGCTGAGTCCACTGAGCCCCAGAAAGAATGAATGACTTTCTCACAATTAACTGCATGAAACGGAGGGCTCAGTTCTGCCTCTTGGTACAGTTGGTGCCTCTCCCTGCCCCATGAAGTTCCCTCCTATTCCACACATTCAAGGATATAAGGCAGGTGGTACATCCTACATGGGACAGCCTGGCCTGAACATTTGGACCCATGAAGTGTCCCTAGGTTAACAGTTGAACTGGAATTAAGAGCCAACAAATATGAAAATTCTGTTAAGTCTATCCATTAGACATACAACACCACATTTCTTAATGGGAAAATAGCAATTGGAAAATGAAGTTAGTTTAAAAATCCTGGCTCACTATCTTTAGAATTGAAAGATCAAGAATGAAAACACAAAGATTACCAAGTAAATTAATTGGCATTGGATTATTTCTGGATACCACAATACATGGGTAAAGAGATGTTAATAGGGTTTAAGTTGCTTTTTAAATACTTAAACACTATTTTTTTTTTTAAGATTTGGCATACTTCTGTTTTAAAAACAGGGAGTAAAAATTGTAAAAATAGGAAGTGCATGCTGAAAATCTGTTTCGTTTTTGTCATTGTTCTAATTAAAGCCTTCAGCCCTAGACATGACTTACTGTCCCTCATTCATTGGAATGTAAATTTTACTGTACACAGCTAAATTTCCACTTTTAAATAAAGGAAAAAATATAGGGATCAAGAGATTACCTAAAAAGCTCTATATAAAAATGTGATAGTTTAACTCTAGTGTGTGTACCTTTTTTGAACAATTCCCTGGATGAGGAATTGAGTAGGAGGGAGACAACCTTAAAAATAACTCACTACTTTTCAAAATCTGATTTATCATTTAAACTAGAAAACAGAAGGTGAGACTAAATTACATATTTCAATAGCAATACTTAAAAGATGACATCCAAACTGCTGTGAATTATTAAACTGATTCTAAATTCAATGAGTTTTACAAAATAATTAGCTTAATGGAAATGGGTTCTTATGCCCTACTTTAAGAAGCACCTGCATGTTCTGAAAAACATGATGAATTTCAGTTGTACTGTAACCTAATTCCTTTAATCTCTGAAATACTGCTTGCCAATTCATCCTGCCTGCTCCAAAGTTGTATTCAATATCTGGTCAACAGTATTACCGAACACAATAGCAATCTACATTATTCCTTTTCATTCTATATTCTGTGGGGTTTTGTTGTTGTAGTTGCTGTTATTTTTCCTTCCTTTTGCGATAGCATAATAAACTAATTCATGCCTTTGTCTTAGTTTTGGAAGGAATTATAAGCCAACATCTAAGCAACAGACACCCTTTTTCCTAATTTAAAATAACTATGAGATTGCACACTACAGTAGCAAATTTGTAATCAACTTAAAGATAATGTCTTAAAAGTACAATTAAACATGTCATAACAGAAGAAAACCCTGGTAATTACAAATAGTACCATGCTCACTGGGGTTTTAAACAGGAGTGTAAGGCTAAGAAAAAATCGCCACCCAGTGATGCAAATGAAAACTGCAATTTGTTTTTGAGTAAAATGAGTACCCTAGAGGATTACTTCAACTTCATTACTGAATGAATGAATAGCTATTACCTTCTTATGTGAATAGGAACTGGATACAAGGGAAAGGATGTTTTTCTGTAGGCCCTTTTCCCCCTTATTCTTATTCAGCACACTCGACATTTTACAAAGGCTAAAAGCTTTGGAAACCTTAACAAGGAAAAAGTTTTCCATCCAAAAGTGACCTAATTGTGTATGAACAGCCCAGATATTCCTATCATCAACAAAAGTGCCTAGGCCCTGCCTGGACCCTGAATTTCAAGTCAGGAGGTGTTAAGCAACTCAGCAGTGCCATCTGATAATTGTGACCTAAAAATCTATTTGTGTTAAGCAGGAAGGTTGGCCTAATAAAAAAGGTATTCTCAAGTGGGAAAAAAACAAATTATACCTTTAATTAGAAACAGATTATAAGAGCCACATAAGATGATAATTTAAAAATTCTGTAGAATACAAATTGATAAGAAGTTGTTGCCATAAACATAATCCTGTTTCTGAGTTTTTAGTTAGTTGCATCACAGAGAAGTTAATAAACACACAACACCAATCATATATTTAGTTTTCTGTAATGTATTTATTGCACATGAAGACAAAGAAAGTTATGTGGATACATGCTAATCAAAGTACATGCATGCAAATATGCGGCTGTGTTAGTAATGGCAATTCATATCTACCATTTGACCTATTTGACATTTTATAAAATATTTTACACAGTATGCTCTGAGAATAAAGTAGATATTATATATGTCAGAACCATATGGTAAAAAGAAAGAACCATATGATAAAAAGAGCAACTCAGTGGAACAAATCATTTTATAAAAGAGGTTACCATCCTATTTTTAAAGACAATTAACTATATTCCTAATACTCCCTCCTGATTTTTATCAATTTGTAACCACACCTAGATTTTGCTTACAGATTTTTCTTTCATTTAGCTAGTTTTGCCTAGATAATGACATTATGACTCACTTGCTCCCCTCCAACTGTACCCCTCTCAGCCCCGCTCTTATCCTTCTACCTTGCTATGCCTACTCCTAATCATGAAGCCTTAAGACATAAGGTTCCAGCTAGTAGTCAGCCCTTTCAAGAATAAAGCCTCAGGTCTAAGATCAAGAAAGACAATTAACATAAACTAAGGATAAATCTTGGCTTTTGGCATGTTTTCAGCCCCAGGCCCATTGAGGCAGAACAGCCCCACAACCATGGGGCCAGGCCATAGGACCAGACAGGATTGGCGCCATGACTGATTCCTGAACCAGATGGACAAAATGACCAATTACCCAGCCCCATCCAATCAGTAGTACCCAGACGACCCAAGTCCCTTAGTTTCCATGACTAAGGATTTTTCCCTATGAAAGTGTCCTCCTGAGACACCCCGGGGGCTAGGCCTTGAGCAATAGCTATGCCTGTGTCTCTGGGACTTGCAACTCTCTCAAATAAATCCTTACTTTCTTTGCTGTAAAACCTGTACATATCTGAGTGACAGATACACAGAGGCAGATAGATCCCTTTTCCTCTGATAAAAAAAGTCAGTTAAGTCTTGAACTGTTGAAGGACTGTTTACTAACTCAACAATATATACCACCTTCCAATTCTCAACTTCATTAAGCAAATTATGGTTTTATGCAATATTTTTAAATATTTAAAATATTAAATAGTGAAAAAGTTTGGGGTAGCCAAAATTAAAGCCAAATTATAAACAGTAATATAACAACCAACCCTCTTTTAATTAAAAACAAACAAACAAAAAAAACTCAGCACTGTCTCTTTGAAACAGTAAGGAACACATACGAAATTTTTTTAAAAAGACTTAAAATGTCAACCAATGTCTTAAAATTAAAAATGATGCTATGACATTAAAAGCATGGATAGCTTGGTAGTTCAGAAGTAGGCCCTGCAGTCACGATTTCCAGGCAATCCTGGACCTGCTGCGTGAGCTAGAGGAACTTGACAAATTACAAGTTCCTCATCCGATGTGGAGAAATAATGATCACAATTCAACTCGTACACGGTTGTTCTAAGCAATTTTACACATACTAACTCATTTAATCCCCTCCATAGCCCTATGGGGCTGGTACAGCTATCATGTTCATTTTCCAGATAATGACACCTGGAGATTATATAATTTGCTCAAAATGGTGAAGGATGTCAGATATACCACCCGGAAATATGCTGCTTTGGCATAGGATTATCTTGACCTGATAAAGACCCATATGAAAGATGCCAGGAGGAAAGAAACATTCTTATCAGCAGAGAGGGAGGAGAGTTAAGGCCAAGAGAACTATACAAACACATCTTGTTAAAATAACTCTTATCTTCCATTAGTCTCCCATGGATTTTAGTTACTTTCCACAGTGACTCTTTATTCGACCTCGTATATAAGCACTTAGGTTTTGCTACTTCTTCTGGTCTTCATTTTTGTATGAGGGCTCCCACGTACATTTAATAATCTGGGTGCTTTTCTCCTGTTAATCTGTTTTATGTCTATTTAATTTTCTGGAGGCTAAACTCAAATCCTTTAAATAGCTATTTGCTAACAAAAAATAATGCTGAGAGGGGAAGTAATACTGGCAGCTTTCAAGGAACAGAAGTTGGAGTTGACAGAGCCAGTTCTGACCTGGAAGCCAAAGCACAATTCCTGACATGGTAAGAAAGGCCAGACAAGCAGTAGTGTCCACAGCACCCCACAGCACCCCACTTCATCCCTGTCAGAAGGCTCCCAGAAAAATTGGCACCCTTGCCAGAATATGACCCACTATTTTGCCTCGTAGAGGAGAACTGGTCAGAGAGAAGACAACTCTGACCATCCTAGGCCACTGCCCGTGCCTCAGGCCACAAGGAACAGATTCAAAAAAGCACAAAGCCCTGCCAGAACTACTTGACTGTGAAAAAGATGGGTTTTTATGGTAACATTTAGCTATAGAGATTAAGCCAAGAAAAAAAAAGAGGGCCAGAGAGGTAAAAACCCTGTGTCCTTTCTGCAAGAGACTATATCCTAAGATAAAGGCTGAAGAGGCAGAGACCACCTACCATACTTCTGAAAGTGGGGGGTCAGAGACATAGAGTGAGCCTTGGCTCTGAAAGGGCCTAAGCTGAAAATTTGGGATCACCCTTAAATCCCATCTATGCCAGGGGACCCTACTCTGACAGGCCAACGTAAAGGAAGAGATAGGAAACCAGAATTTGGAAAAGAAAACACCTGAGAAACATCCCAGGGAGTAAACACCCTGTGAGTTCATGTAAATCCTCTTGAGAGGGAGCCTGAATTTGGTGGAGGAGGTCCAGGGCAGATTTGCCCCACAAGGAGTCACTGGGTTCTGGCTCCTCCTCGCCAGACTGCAAATCTCTTCCTCAGGGAAAGAAGAAAATGTCATTTTTCAGAATTCCTCTTATGAAAAGCATAGTACTGGTTTGGAAGAAATATTTTTTAAAACCACTGAAATCTTAATAGCAGTATTAATTTTATAATAGGAAATAAACTGGGCTTAAACATTGAGGAGACACTATTGAACATTATTTAGATTTCAAAGTGTACTTCCTTCAGCAAATATTTATTGAACGCCAAATTTAACTTCAGATGCTAATTTAAGAAGCAAGGTCTGGTGCTATTTATAAAACAGAACTTGAAATCATCAAGGTTTGTTACAGTTAAAAAGACTGACTACCACATCAGAGAGCAAAAACATTGGGATGGTATGATAAACTGAATTTGAAGGACATAGCTACACCAACGTTTAAGAAGAGTATGACTTGATGACAATATTCTAAGTGATTGATAAACTTTATTTCCATAGATTTCATATACATAAATTAAATAATTTAAAAATCAATCATGTAATTTTCAAGTAATTTTTTAAAAGAAAAATAATGTCTCTAATTATGATTTTATTCCTTAAGAAGACTCACCTAAAAGGACAAATCCATCTGCTTCTGTCTCCGGTACCGAGGGCTTTTTTGATTCTGGAGGCTTTCGGAAGAAGTGAAACATTGCTGCTGCTGCAATCTGAAACAGAAAACACTATATAACGTCAAATTCAATGAAACCGTAAAATTCATACTCTCTCTAGTAAAAAAGCCAAATGTAAAGACTTACGGTAACTACTTTTTAGGAATTCTATTACCAGACTTAAAACACGAGCCCTCCTCTCTAGGTGTCAGAAGACAAAGCCAAAAAATAGGATCGATGAACTTCCAGTTTAAAATCATGTGTGCCATGAGTCATACGACCTCTCAATTTCTGAACATGCAGGAAATAACCCAAGAAATCACTACATGTAAAGCTAATATCGACAGATGCCGCCAGAACCTAGAAGGATCTCGCTAACCATAAATCAGACACTCCATGGAAGAAAGGGGGGAAAAACCTGTCATGCCATAACTAGCATCAGCCTCGTAAAACTGAGACCGCCTGAAAAAAGAAGGCACCTCAAAGGTCCTCTGCAGTTAGTTACCGGACTCGACACTCGAGAACTGTATCCGCTGGAAAACTGTAGCCAACTTTAAATTTCCATCAGTGCTAATCTTTGTGTTGGTGAGATTATTGTGTGCTGCCCCACAAACACACACACACACACACACACACACACACACCCTCTGATACCTTCTCCCACCTGTGTACATTCAGGCAAGGTAACAACTCCTAACAGAAAGCTGGGAAGAAGCTGAAGGGAACTTGCCAGGACACATTGTGTTCCAGAGCAAAGCAATGTAAGACGCAGCAAAGAAAGGAAAAAGCCTGGTGGCAGCAAGTGCTCCACATTTTTGTTTTCATATATTCCACCCAAACCAGAAAACCAAGCAGAAAGGGTAAGTAAAGATTTTATCTGAGAAAAAGCCTTCTAGAAACTGAACATTGAACTGAGATTTGTGTAGGTCAACCTGCCCTGAGCAGTAGGTCCAAGTGGATGATAAAAGAGCCTATTTGTTCATAGAAAACATATCTGGCGGATTTACTTTTTAAAGGAATATGAAATGAAGAAGAAAAACACAAGCCATGTGAAAAAGAAAATATTCCAGTATAGAAAAGGAACAGCCTCTGAAATCCTCAAAGAGCTTAGTGGATACAGTGATAGATCAAAAGTCTGAGAATAGTTTGGCACCCTTGATAGAGTACGAGAGACATAGCCTCTATGAAAAACAAAATTAAAAACGCAAAGGAAAAAATGGAAATACAATGAGATGAAAACAATAACTGAATAAGATAAAAAGAAACCCATTCAAGAAAGAAGTATCAGAAAAGAATTGGTTGGTTTATAAGCAGGAATGTAAGAAAATAGAGTTCAAGTTCAAAGACTAAATGACTGGAAGAGGCAGCTACTTCTCAACCTCAAATAGTCAAAAATAAAACAACGAAGAAAGCCTCTGAAGGAACAAAAGCTGATTAAAACTCAACCTCAGGTAAGGATCAAATCAAGGGAATAGTCACCACACTTGATATTAAAACCTCAGTGCTGATTAATGTGGCGCTCAGTAAATTCTTTCACTTAAAATAAAATGGTTCAGGAAAAAGACAAAGGGGTTAGGTCTCCAACTGAAGCGTGGAGAAAAGACACCCTCAAATAAAGAGGGAAGGGGCACATGTAGGGGTGAAAAAAATGAGAAATATAGCAAAGCTAAGAGTTATATCTAGCCAAATTGTAGATCTGGCTATTGATACATGAATCTGATTAGAATTAGGTAAGAAGTCAATAAAATTTTTGAAAGTTATACTACAAAATAACTACCAGTTTAGATTAAAAGAAGAGAGTATTGGATATTTGAAACAACCCTACAGACACGAAGCTGCCAGAGAAAACTGCTCAAAAGGCCTATTGCCAGTGTCCTCTTTGGTGGTAGCCAAGGAAGTTACTGGAAAAGGAAGGAACTCCGAGAGAGTGGAGCCAATGGCCTTGGAGAACAATGGACAGGGCAGCTTCTTCTAGAAAGCAGGTCTGGGCATAATTAGTGACCATTCTCCAACCTCAGGTGGGGATCCCCCAAAGCGCCTGCTCACTCAGTGGGATTTCAGAATTTCTACTACTCTGTGACTGATATTTATCACCCATTCCTCCCCTTTCTGAATGGGAGTGGTTTTGTCGGTTATCTTTCCCAGTTCCGCAAGGATGGAAGGGAACTAAAGGGACAGACTACTGGTCTTTTTAGTTCATGAAGTCTCCAGACCAAGAGATAAACACATCTGAACCTGATGAAGAGATACTGAGCTTTCAATGTGGTGCTAAGGCTGAATAGGGCAATTTGGGTTACTGCCCTTGGGGAGGGCTGAGTCATTTTGTTTCCAGCAGGGAGAGAGAGCTGAGTATTTGGTGACCACAGAATCATGACGGCTGTTCACTGGTTCTGTCTTATGGAGACATATCAGGACTGTAACTGTCTACCCTCCTGAGGGGGGTGTGGCCACGTGGCTTGCTTAGTTCACTGTGTCACATGCCATTAGAGTTCTATAAACAAGAAGCTTTGTGGACACAGAGAAGAGAGGCCCTTTAAAAAGTAGCTCCTGTTCTAACATATAAAGAAAAGCCTTTCAGCAGAAGGCCTTAGATTTCCAAAACCTTTTCATGTCCAGCCACTAAACAGAAATGGAACAAACATGGAAATCAAAGTGGTTCTGAAATCATTTTCAAACCCCCAAATTTTAGATATGTTGTTCTGAGAGCCAGACCAAACTTAGCTGTAATGCAAGAATATCTTAGCTGTAATGGAAGTATTTTGTACCGAATTTATAACTCAAGTAACTAAGTGAGGCATTTAAGTTTCTCATGACCTAAAACATAAACCTTAAATAATTTACAGCCTGCAGCAATTTGCTGATAGAATGAATTACTGGCAATGCATGGCATTATAGTCCGTCAGTTCAGAACATCACAACATTCCAGACACATTTAGAGCAGGAGGAATAATTTAGGCTCCAAGAGTCAAAAACTTCCAGGCATGGAAGACACAGGTCAGGAATGAGAAAAGGCAGCAGAGACAGTATGGAAGAACTTGGAATAAGCGTGAGGACGAGTTTACTACAAATATCCATTGGAAACAGCTCTAAACTTGATACAAAAGTACCAGCCACCCTCCTTCCTAGCATTCAGCCAACCCAACCACTACCTTAACTCCTTCCTCCACGTGGTCCCCTCGATATGTTTACCCATGGGAACATGGTTCCAATTTTACAGTCTCAGGATGCCCTTGTATGATCAATCCTGCTGTTGACATTAATGACTCATTCCACTAGGTACCTCAGGTCAGCCTAACCATGGATCTTTATAGCAATTGCTCCATACATGAAAAATATATGTCCTGAGACACTAAAATCTATAATCAAATTATCTTTATCTCATGACATTTTTTTCAGATCACTGAAAAACACACACAAGTGGTAGGAAAATTTATCCTGGCAGGACTGGCAAATACTGTTCTAAGATCTCTGCTCTATGAGTGACTTCTCACAGTGAGAAGTATGGTTAGGTCACCACTCCAGCAGCCAGATTTAGTTATCCTGCCTAAGACTGGAAACCGGGAAGGAAAAGGGAAATGACTACAGTGTATCAGTCACTCTATCAAAATGCTGCATATCATCTATCTCCAATGATTTATAATCCCCTCCACCAGGCACACATAATTATTCACAATGTGTTAAGTGAAAGAATTGAAGTATAAAGTAGGTTAAGTATTGGTCCAAATTCATAGGGCTAGTACACAGCAGAGGCAAAATTTTAAACCAAGTCATTTTAGCACCAAAACTACATGCTTTTCATCAATAAAGCACCAGAGGAAAGGAATCTTTAACACTTATGACATTTGTGTTGGACTTTAATATTTCCCAATATTAGTCAAAACATTCAATTGCTTTCATTTTTGTCTTTATCAATCCCTACTTTCCCAAGTCTTGCTCAGCTCTATGTTCTGAAGACATCTGTAAATTCTACATCATCTATGCTTAAGACCTTCACTCGCTTTATATTTAATAAAGATTGATTAAGCACTTAGGCTAGATAGTGACCGAGCACTGCGAATGCAGCACTTGATTCATATGTAGGGGGAACAAAGCACAAAGACAGTTTACCGTTTTCTGAGGCATTCCTTAGCAAAACTCAGGGTAATTTCAAAGCCCCACTCCCGAAGTGGAGGAGGCCTGCAACAGCCCTGCTGCCCCCAGCCCAGCATATGGTAAATTCCAAGCACTCATGTTGCTGGTGTGTATGGCCTTCACAGCTGGACTTCTTCTGCTTGAACTTCTTGGGCATATTCCAGTTTCGTTTCCTGATTTACAATTTTCAGTACTTTTTAAATGGCATACAATGAGCACATTTTACATTTATAAACAGAAAAAAAAAAAACACCAAAATTTATTCTTAAAAATACATTATCAGCTAGCAGAAACACTCTTGCCTGGCTGAGCTGGGACCCAACCCAGCATACTTCCTAATTCTCAAACATGAGAATCTTTGATACAGAAGGGGAATAAAGAATTCACCTGCCCAAGCCACAAGCTGGAACAAAACACTTGAAATTCACATATCTAACATAGAACATGTATATAAAATATATTTTAAAACTCTTAAGATGCAACAATGAAAAAAATCAGTAAAAACTGGGCAAAAGATATGAATAGACATGTCGCCAAAGATGACAAGTAAATGGCAAACACACACACACACACACACAAAAGGATGTTCAACATCATTAGTCAATAGGCAAATGCTAATTAAAATCTCAGTAAGATACTACTACATATCTATTAAAATATTTAAAATTAAAAAGGCTCACCATGCAAAGTCGTGGCAAAAATGTAGAGCAACTGGAACTCTCGTACATGGTGTTAAGTGTGTAACGTAGTACAACCACTCTGGATAAGTGTGGCAGTTTCTTTAAAACATAAAACATACACCTACCATGTGACCCAGACCTTCTCCTTCTAGGTATTTACCAAAGGAAAATGAAAGCACATGCCCACACTTGTACACAAATGTTGTACAGCTTTTTTTGTAATAGCCCCGAACTGGAAACAAGCCAAATGTCCAACAAGAGATAAATGGATAAACAAACTGCGGCATATCCATAAGACTATACAACAAGAGAAAGGAACGAAGTCCTAAAATATGCTGTGACACGCATAAATATCAACAAAATTAGGCTGAGTGAAAAAAACCAGACTAAAAAGAGTTTATACTTTATGATTCCATTTATACGAACTTCTAGAAAATGCAAACTAATGTACAGTGACAGAAAGCAGATCAGTGGTTGCCTGGGGGATGGGGAGGTGCAAGGAGGGAGGAGAGGAGACAGGGAATACCAAGGAGCACAAGCGAGCTTGCGGGGGTGATGGATGCATTCATTATCTTGATTGTGGTGATGGTTTCGGGGTATAAACATGTCAAAACTCATCAAATTGAGCACTTTCAATATGTGCGAGTTATTGTATGTGGATAACACCTCAATAAAGCTGTACTTAAAATTCATTAACACAATATTCTAGATGTTGTATAAATGTTTTAGTTCACAATTATTCAGAAAATTGTCTCAAATCTTAAACCACTTTGTGTTACAGATACAGTCTTTGTATTAAAAACAAAATGCTTCTTTTCTCTAAGCATTCACACAAAACTGAAAAATGAAAGGACAGTGTCTTCACGTTTACTGGTATACACAGGCTGCATACAGGAGGACGAGCCTGACGCTAGGCAGAGCAGATCCCATTGCTCTGAAGGAGAGGAGGGTAGGGAGAGTAACAGCTATGTTTTTGCCTTATTCTTCTAAGGCTAACTATTAAAGTAACATTACTCATGATAAAAGGATTAAAAGATTAAGGGAACCTGTTTTTCTAAACTTGATTACCTTATTCAATTTCAAAGACTACTAGGTAAACGTATCAAATACACTGAAATTTCTATGTGTGATTGATAAACAGCAGCCACTTAGCTACACTGATACACACACACACATACACACACACACAATTTTTTTCTTCATATTTGTGCCCAAATCCAATAAATATATAAATCTCATACCGCTGAAAAATTAAAATCCTGAACAATGTTTTAATCTTCCTTCCCTTCTAAAAGTAGAGAAAAATTATTGAATGGGCTGAAAACTCAAAATATTAGAATATCCAGAGTGACACACCAGGATTTGTTTAACATTACTGTGTAATCTAGGATCTTGAGGAAAGGAGTGTTTCAGAGAGATTATAATTTTAAATAATACACTGGAGAGATTGATTTAAAGTATAGAGTCAAGAAGTTAGAAAGCAGAAAAAATGGACTGGATTAAGACGGAAGTTTGAATGAAAAAGAAGGGATGTACAGAAATATGGAGCAGGACTTTGTGATGCTCAACTCTACAAAATCCTGAGGAAAGAATAAAAGATGACTGAAGTTTCAAGCATGAGGGACTGAAGAAAGTGATATTATGAATAAGATAAGGAATGGGAAGTTTATTTCAAGAGAAGAAAAGATAATGAATTCCATTATGGACAAGAGAGATGTAGGGAAACAGTGACTGGTCCAGATGGAAATATGTAAAGAGCAGTTGGAAAAATAAAACTCAGTGCTCCAGTGAAAGGAATAAGTTTGAATTCAGGAATTGTTAGCATTTGAGTAATAGCTGGAATCACAAAGAGCAATAGTATTTCAAATGGAAAATAGAAAAGTTCAGGGATTGAGATCATGATCTCTAAAGTCTCAAACTATACCATGAAAATACATCCCTCTAAATATCACCAAAATGATGTGTGTACTCCCATTTCTTCAAAATTTTCAAAAACATTATACTTGGCTGTCACACCAGGGCTAAAATTTTAACCCAACTATATTGTTTCACATTTCAAAACTGCAGAAACTGACCTCTGCTGCAGAATCCAGTGTGGTAAATTAGATGCCAGGCAGGTAACTGAGGGAAACCAGCCTAGCCTGAGACAGCAGGGAAGCAGAGTGCAGGCCTCCTCTAAAGGACCCTTTAGGGATGGAGACAGATGCCCAGGGAGCCGAGAGGGGGAGCCCTTACGCAAAACAAGGCTAGTGAAGTCTCAATTCTGGAACCAGTGAAAGCGCTTTTCAAAGTGTTGAGCTAGGAAAGCCTGAAATCATATTCTCACTTGCTATGCTCACGGTAAAACAACAAAAACAAAAACAAGGCTAGGCTGAAGCCATGGTTGGGGCATTTCTCCCGCATGAAGGTGATCCCAAAGCATCGAAGAACCTTTGTGGAATACAGATTGGAGGTCTAAAGTTGCCTGTGTCAGGTCTCTCCCCTTTAAAGTCTGTGTGTGGGACGACATGGGCCTTGGACTCAGAACTGCTGCTGTCACTGTCACCCAATCCTCTCGGAGAACTAACCTTTTAGTTGAAGTACTTGTTTATACTATTTTATCCTTTCTAGTAGTTCTTCTAATTTATTTGCTAATAAAACTAGCAAGCTTCCTAATCATAAAAGTAATTTCTATTTTGTGTTTGTGAGCAAATAAGTTTGAATATTCTATTTTGTGTGTGTGAACAAATAAGTTTATATATTAAGTTTGTATAAAACTATGGAAAAATACACACCAAGCCTACTAGTTGTTACTGTTACCAGGATGCACGACTGGTTTATATTTATTCACTTTATGGCTCCTTTGTAGTATTTGCTTTTTTTTCTAAGCTAAATATCATATATTTTTACAATAAAAAAAATAAAGATTTTTTTAATTAAAAAAAAAAAAAAAACAGAAGGCACTTTTGGCAGCTCTAACAACTATCCCACAAAGAATGTGGGCCCAATGTCACTGAGTTTGATTTTTCAAGACAAACTGGAAACCCAACTATTATGTAAAAATCTTTTCTAGATGACAGCAACAAATTTCAAATGTTTAAAATACTCTGCAGATTGACCAAATCCTCTAAAAACTGGATTTGGCTTTCAGATGGCAAAATTTTCGACCTAGGATAGAATGTTTTAATAGCCTAAATCTTATCAGTATAAGGAAAAATTGTGAAAGACTTTGGAATTTAGTGGATATTCTGACTAGCCCACATATCCAGGTTAGCTCCACCTTTGTCTTTGACTAGGCTATGTCATAACTCTGTCGGAGATAATAAGTGGAAAATTGACAGTGCTGTAATTAATCCCTGTCCACAGAAACGTATCTGGTAGAATGCATTAATTCCTGTCCTGGGACAATGACCAGTTTGGCATCCATTTATAAATTCGACATTCCCTCATTTGACTATAAATAATACTTTGGGTGATACTATGAGTTCTCTTTTGAACCAGTTGTAACATCTTACTAGTGCCTCCCTTAATGCATGAGTTAAGTCTTCGACAGATTTTATATTTGTATGTGATTTTATCCTCTTTTCAAATTTATCCATTCACTTTAGACTACCAATCAGGGTTACTCAAAGATTCTCCCCATTTTTCCGTCCCACCTAGGTTTTTTTTCTTGGAAGGTTTGTGGGGCAAAGCCTCAGAGACCTGGGAGAATAAGCACGAGGGGACATGGAAAGAAGGCATTATACTGATGTTGCAGATGAGCTCCACAATACATATATTTTATTTCCACCTCTCTTAATTTATGCTCAGATGACCCCTTCCCCACAAAAAAAAAAAAAAGTACCCAGGAAAAAATAAACAAAGAACTTAATCTTGGATCTGTAGCTGTTTTTCAATCTGTAGGTCCCAACCCTTTATTGGAAGTAAACTCAATTTAGTGGGTCATGACCAGATTTTTTAATAGAATGAAATGGGTGGAGGAGGAGACAGGAAGGGAAGCAAAAAGTTTATCAAGGAGCATCATATATGACAAATAATGTTTTATAAACTTTGTTTATGGGTGCATATGCTAGGTCATGACATGCAATATATTTCTTAGATTGGGTTGCAGGCAAAAAAGTTTCAAAGCCATTAAATGTACTTTGGTGCTCACATACGTCCTAAAATAATTTTGAAATATTATATACCCCTTGCCCTTTTTAAGCTGATCTCTCAAACTTTCCACTAAAATTTATAAAAGGTGTATATCTAACATATTATAAATATATGTTGAAAGAAAACCATTATATCATTCTTTTACATTTATTCAAAGGAAGCTAACCACCATAACATTTTCATATCCACCCTCAACCATTTAAAAAAATATATGAACAAGTTCTTTTCTAACAGTCAGAAATTTTACATTGTTCTTTCTTCTCCTTGAACTCTTACTCTGTTCCATTTCCACTGGTCTGGGGTAGCTCAGAGATGCTCTTACAACACACCAGTGTAGCTTTTCCTACAAACACAGATGAATACAAAGTAGTGGTGGCATTTTTAAGAGAGCCGTTCTCTAATTTAACACTCCTAACCCTTCAGTTCTCACATAACTGGAAAGCAACATAATGCATATATATAACACCCATTAAAAATTGAACTTATGTGATTTAATAAAACTCACTTCCCTAAAATGATTATACGGTTGCTTTTAGCAAATTGAGGAATTAAATACATATTATTTCTGGCCAACACAGAACAACTAAAATGCTTAGAAAGTCGGAAGGTGTTCAGCTAAGTTATGATTATAAAGCATCAGGCAAGGGAGGATTCTGGAAGAATGCAAAGGAGTTCCGGAAACCTTCACAGTGTAGATTTCAACAAAGGCCATGCTGGGATGTTTTTTTCTTGATTTTATATAGTTTAAATCCTTTCCTATTTTACTTCATATGAAATTAAAGGCAGGAAAAGCTTTTCAGAAATAGGACACTTAGGATTCAAACATGAAATTCTTAAACACAATATAGGAAATCCTAGGTTAAAAGAATACTGAGGTGGGGGGGGGTTCTCGTTTATCATCACAACCTGATGAATTTTAACAGTTGGCTTTATGTGCCCAGGAAAGTAGCACAGAGGCTTCATTTTATAATCTCAACTGGGAGCTATTCATCACTAACGTGTAAGATCTAGATTTCCATCATTCAATGGTCTCACTAAGGTAAAAGAGACCTGAGAAAAATTTTACTCTCCTCCATTACTCTGTAAATAAATATGACCCATAAAGTCTCCATTAGAATCATCAGGGAAGTTGCGTGTAGTTTTGTTGTTGTTGCTGATGTTGTTGGATTTGGGGATTTTTGTTGGTTTGTTTTCTTTTTAATTAACTATCCTATTACTTCAGAATCAAGAATGATAGCCCAACAGTGATAAGAACTGATTTCTTTTGTCCTCTACTATCCCTTATTCATAAAAAGAAAAACAGAATAGTATATAGTAAAGTCACCTCCGATTCTGCTAATGGGGTGGGGGTGGGGGAGTGGGAATCTCTCATCACATTAGACCCTGTTTCTCAGTCTCTTCATTCTTAGCATTTTGGTCCAGGTAATCCTTTGTTGTAACCTACTGCTCTGTGGATGGGTGTGATAACCTAGTATATGATGCACTCACTAGTCAGAAGATACCTTAACTTCAAAGATTTTATTTTTAAAAATTCCTTCTTTTTAATGCAGTACATGTAAAAACCATAATTTTTTTTTCTAAATAGTGTGAAGAGATATGGAAATTTAGAAGATAAAGTTGCTGCCTCCTGGGAGCTTATAAACAAACTGTACTTATAATTTATATCATTTGGGTTTTATTCACTGACCAAAAAGATAATATATAGAGACTTTCTTTTATCCTGACTCTTCTGAATTAATGATACAATGATATATTTTTTGTTTTAAAGAAGTTACATAATTCTACATGTTACCCCCAAAAATTGGTTTTTACTTAAATTACACTGAACCTATCAACATAATGCTAATTTCTATGCACTACATTCAATGTTACAACTCTAAAATGAAAAAAAAAAATGACTCTAGACAATTCTAACAAAAAGCATCTCTTCACATAAAACAAATAAGTAAACACCCTTAAATAAGGTCCTAAGGGAGAAGGAAGACATCCAACGTAAGGTCATACCTTCTTTACAATTCTCTACAGCACAGGAAAACCTAGAATGAATAAAGAAAAAAATAAAACGTTATTCAGTGTGGGTGTTTAAAATTGCTCTATTTGCTCACTTAAATTCATTTAACACAACAGGAACCATCACATTCAACTCCCAAAAAGACTCACTTCCAAAACTGCCCACTAATAATCTGCATCATTGACTTTCAATATAACCTAACTGCAACATCAAAAATTTTTACTTCCTCCCCAAATAAAAACAAACTAAGTTTTTTATTCATTTATTCATTTGTTCACTTTTAATTGAGTCAACCAACATGTTTTGAAGGCCAAATACTGGCCAGGCCCAGTGCTAGGCCCTAGAGAAATAAAATCAGACAAGGCACTCTCGCCAATTCAGGGAACAACGCCCCACCACCACCACTTGCTGCCTCTAGGCCGGCTCTCTACCACCTCCCAGTGCTGTGCACAGAGAGCACAGTGATGAGTCCTGTATTAACCAGCACCAGCCATGCAAGTGGCTAACACGTTGCTCACAGTGTAGTCAAAAAGTATTGCTATCTGTCTGAAAACTTGCTTTAGACTCCTGAGTAAACACAAAATCTGACTGTTTACCTCCTCTCAATTTTTCATAAAAATGCATATAAAAACACACAAGACAAAAACTGGCACTAACTCTGTAAACCATATGCCAAAGTCTGAGTCAACTTTCCATGAGCTATGCAATCCATGGAGATAGATCAAGAAGTACAACTAAGAGTTCATTACTTTACTCTCTGCCACATGCTGCATCTTCTATCCAAAGAATAAATGAAAAAATAAACAAATAAACAAGCAAACTATAATAGGAAGGGAAAAGCATTTCATCCATTCCCATTTACTAAACTTAATTCTAAAATACAAGAGCTGTATCTACCAGAGAAAAAATAGTCTGCCAGGTATCCACTTCATGGAATCTCATTCCAAAGTCTGGCAGAATTAGATTCCCTCCCCTGTCCCTCCCACCCCCACCACCTCCAGGAGATCTTCCACCTCCATTCAGAAACTACAGCTTTTGGCCTGGGCAAGCAACAGGGAGGAGTGATATGAATGGTTTGTAACTGGCCAACAAAGACTTTGTAAAACAGGGTCCCAGGCAAAAAATAAAAAATAAAAATAAAAATAAATAAAACTCCATAAACAGAGCACAAGAAGGAGGTCTTCATGTTTGAAGAATTACAAACAGCTCCTCATCTCTGACTCATCCAGAGACCTCAGTAGTCTGAGCTACCCAGGCTCAGCCCAGCAGACCCACACAGGAGTTCTGCTTCGCCAGCGGGAACTGAACAAGCTCAAGAACATGTGCGCCCACATCTTCCAGGACTAGACATGGAAACAAGAAGTGGGTAAGGTAACCTCACCCGCCCAGTCTCTCCTTTATTAAGAGATCACCAGACTAAGATCAACATAAAGAAGGGTAAATATGGACCCAAAGACGAACAGGAAGAATATCTCTCTGATGATAATTCTGCACAAGAAATTGTAGAGAAAACATCTTGGTGATACTCAAATAGTTATAAGGAAACGCAATCTCTTACACGCAAGCTTCCAAGCAGAGCTGGAAAACCCAGGTGGATTGAGGATCTCCACTCTCAGCAAACCCTACACTTCCTTCCTTCTGGGGAAGCGCCCTGGGGTTTTCTTCCCCCTTCACTGCCTCACTATTCATCATCACTAAGACATCCAACAGATACTTAAGAACAATGTGGTCATGCTAATAGCAGTTATAAGTTACAATTTATTACTTAAGTGCACCGTGTAACAAGGCGCTGTGCTCAGTGCTTTACACAGTCTTACTTAATGCTTACAACAACCATATGAAGCTTTATTATCTCCCATGTTGATCCATAAATTGCGACTGTGAAAAGATAATTTATCCAAAAGTCACTTACGTGAAAGCATTAAGATTTAACCCAGGCTGTCTATTCCAAAGTCTATGTTCTTCACTCTGTGCCACACTGTCTCAATGTCCAAACCCAAGTCATCTTCCTGGTTGATACATGTGACCCTACTCTATTCTCCATCTCAGAAAAAAAGCATGATGGTACAAACAGCCACCAGAATCAAAAGTGTTATCTTAATCCTCTTCCTTTCACCTCCAATCCACCAATCACTAAGTCCTACAACTCATGATATCGCATGAACTTTTGGGTTTTCTCCATTCATACTGCCACTAGTACCTGAGTTCATCTTACCAGAATCTCCAGTATGGATTACTGCAACTGCCTTAGGTACTTAGGTATCTTTCCAACACAGTGGACTCCTAGAAGCCATGTTTGTTTCCAATCCTCCCCAAGTTCCCTTCCATACCATAGCTGTTTGGAAGACATATGGTCAAGTGACTAGAGCTGGCAAATTAGATTCTCCCAAGAGCTGGTCACAGAGCCTGAGACAGCCATATAGGTATGAGTAAACAATGAAGTAACAGATGTTTGGCTGGAGAGAAAATGATCTCAAAAAAAGGCAGAATACAGCTTTGGATTCTGATGGCTTTTGCTGTGCATGGCTCCAGTCTCTTGTGAGCTCAATAAACCTTAGGCTAGTCAAGCTTACCCGAAATGGTCCTATCAGTTTCCTTATGACTTAGAAGTTTAAGATGGAAGGTGGAAACAACCCAGATGTATGTCAATCAAAGAATGGATAAATAAAATGTGGTATAATACATACAATGGACTATTATGCCACATTAAAAGGAATGAAATTCTGATGCATGCTACAACATGGAAAAAGCCTTTAAGACATAATACTAAGTAAAATAAGCCCGACACAAAGCGACAAATAGTGTATGATTCTACTTATGAGGTACATAAGGTAGTCCAATTCATAGATGGTTTAATAGATGCAGAGGTACAGTAACATGGCAACAAAGTTCTGGAGATGAACAGTAATGATGGTGGCATAACCATATGAGTGTACCTAACGCCACTGAGCTGTACATTTAAAAATGGTTAAAAAGGCAAACTTTATGTTCTGTATATTTTACCACAATCAAAATAAGGTTTAAGCTGGTTTGAAGTGGTCATGTAACTTGTACCAAAAGCACCTTTATGTGGATATTCTGAGTCATGCTTCATCCAGACCCAGATGCTTAACCTAAAACATCAAAATGATCATTTCCCTCCCTATCCAATGCTCTCCTCCAGCATCATATTAAGCTGCACTCTTTGGTTAAGGCATGAGGAAAATATTCCAAGTTCCGATCTTTACTTAGCTTTTTCTTAATTCTTGCCACTACCCTACCATACATCTTTGTCAGACCTCGTTATCTTCAACAACTAACAAAATCCCCACACTGCTTCTCTAAAGGAGCATCTGTGCTATTTTAAATATGTCTTTTTTATGCATGGATAAGCCAATAAGAGAAGAAAAGAATTCTATAGAAGCCAGAAAGGTTAAAAACCTTCAAATCCACAAGGATATATGCAAGTACTAGAGCTAACATTTTCCCAGTGGCCACTGCTGATTTCCAATGGCTAAAAGCCTGTGTTTTAACGATCCACATCCCACAGGGAATAAGGACAAAGTCTGGACCCTAACATCTTGGTTAGAAGAAAACACAAATTTTCTCTAGAAAAACATACTCTCAGACTAAACGTCAGCGAAATCAACAAAAAAATTCCAAGAAACATGAATTCAAAATCAAAGCTTACTATACAAATGAAGAAACAAGCTACAATAAGGAAGAGTCAGCAAAATCAAAAAACAGCACAGATCAGACCCATAAAGACTAGGGATGTCAAAACTAGAACATAAACAGACTTACTTTATATTCTGGAACATATGACAAAATAAAGGGAGACCTGAAACTATGACAAAAAAATATATCAATAATAACTACTGATTTGTAAAAAAGAACCAAACAGAACTTCTAGAAACAAACTAGAAATAGAATTGCAATTAGAGCAAATGAGTCACAACTGCAAGAATTAGTAAACTAGATGACATAAATTATCTAGAATTCAGTACAAAGAATCAAAAACACTGAATTATAAAACAAAAATCAAGAGCACGAGGTCCTTCTTACTTCCTGTTGGAATTCCAGAAGGAGTTAGAGAATAGGAGAGAGGTGTTTAAAAATATAAACAACCCTCAAAGCCAAAAGCTCTTCTGAAAGATAGGGTTTATTGAGCCATATGCTAGCTGGAAGAGGACCAGGTCCTGGGGCATGCAGTCTAAACCTCCAGCAGCTGGTCTAGGTGGAGAAAAGAAAGTTCCCACCATCCTGGATGGCAGGGGCTCTTTCATACAATGGGTTTGGGAAAGATGTTAAGTTGTTCTGAAATCATTCATAGTGTGGAAAAGGTGAAGGAGGAAAAGTTCTGGGAAAGACGAATAGTCTATAAGGAAGAAGAATATGATGCTTCTAGATTGGTTGTGTGCAACAATCTGGAAAGTTCCTGCATAAGCAGTATTCTCAGGTGCTTGGTGGTTGGCTATTCCTTCTAGGTAAGAGCTGAAACAGGTGCCTGGAAGTTGATTCAAAGTTTCAACACAGTCAGGAACATGAGCAGTCTTTTGGTGGTTTTGGCCCTAGGCTGTTAACTAGTTAACCTTTCTCCTCTCTTCCCAGCACCCTGCAGCCTGCTATGATTTAATTGAGGACATCTAAGAATTTTTCTCTTAGCAGACGCAATATCTGAATGGATAATGGTTGAAAATGTCTTAGTACTGATAAAGATAAGAATTATCAGATGCACATTGCACAACATATTCACCAGCAAACTAAGAGAAATCCAGTAGAATTACAGAACACAAATTAAGGATCAAGCAGATAAAGAGAAATGAAAAATTACAACGAACCACAATTTAAAAGAAAAGTAAATATTATAAGAATAAAATAATATCAAAGTAGTTTTCAGAGAAGTTAACTGTCCCTTTAAAATTCTATACCACATAAAGAAAAAGGCTGAAATAAACATATCCAGAAAAACACAAACTGATAGAGTTTACTACCAAAGATTCTCACTATAAGAACTTCTACAGAAGCTATCTCAAAAAGAAGAGAAATATTACCAGGAAAAAAAAAAATGGCTGAGATGTAAAAATAAATAATAAGTCAAAAGAAGTGCTAAACACTGCACTTAACGAGCTTGATCCAACAACTGGAAAATACAATTTTTTTTTCCCAAGCATACATGAAACATCTACAAAAATTGCCCCAAAAAAAGTACTAGATAAGCCTTAAAGCAAGTGTCATGTACTTTCAAAGAAGTTAGTATCAGGCCATACCATCTGATTAATGCAATTATATTCGAAATTAACCACACAACAAAATAACTTTAATAAGCAAAACTATACATTTGGAAACAAAAACAACCCATGATTCCAAGAATAAATATGTTGAAATGAGAAAATATTTAGAAATGATGATGACTATCTACTTAGAAAACTGTGGGATATACCTTAAAAAAGCAGATACAGATAACTATAGACATATCTCGGAGATATTGAGGGTGCAGTTCCAGACCACTGGAACAAAGCAAGTATCACAATAAAGCAAGTAATAATCTTTTTTGCTGGTGGAAGGTCTTGCCCTCAGTTTGTAAAAAACACAACACCTACGAAAGTGCTATAAAGCCAAGTGCAATAAAACATGGTATGCCTGTATACCAGACCCAGAATGTTTTACAGGTGAGATCTACCAAACAATCAACAAACAGATCATTTCAATTTTACACAGAATCTTAGAGAACAAAGGAACCACTCTACAACTCATTTCATGAGACTAGTATAACCCTGATAATACCAGAATCTGACAAATACTAAACAAAAAAGAAAAACCACACGCCGATCTCATTCATGAACATGGATGCAAAATCCCAAACAAAACAACAGCAAATCAGATCCAAGAATATATAATAAAAGATAATGTATCACAATCAAGTTGTGTTTCTTCCAAGATGCAAGTGTGGCTCAATACTGGAAAATATATTAATTTCAATCATCTCAATTAAGAAAAAAAACAAACATTTCATTAAATTCCATAACCACTCAATTAAAACTCTTCTCAAACTGGGAATAGAAGGGACAGTCCTTCACCTAACAAGAACAACTTTAAGTTGTAAAGGACTTCCAGGAAGGCTCTTTAAAGGGAGCTGAGTCCCATGAAGGCACACTTTTTTGCCTGCCCTCTTCTCTGCTTTCTGAAATGGGGACTAAATGACCGATGCTCCAGCACCTATGCTGGCCTGTGAGGTGACTTTAAGGATGAAACAAGATACTGAAAATAGAGGAAGAGGAGGAGCAAGAGGAGGACCAAGACCCAGGAACCTGGGTCCCTGATTTCTTAGGGACTCTACCACACAGTTGCATGCTGAGTTGCACATCTCTGGACTTCTTCAAATGTGAAACGAAGCCTGTGTGTATTTATGACATTTTTACTTATGTAGTCAAATCCCACCTTAACTGAAACACCATTTCTATTCAAAATGGTACTGCAAACTCTAACATGGGCAAAGGCAGGAAAAATAAAATGTGTAAACACTGTTAAAAAACAAAACTATAATTATTCACATATGAACAGAAAACCCAAATTAATCTTATAGAAAATTACAAGAAATGAGAGTTTACCAGGACAGCCAGAAAAAAAGTCAAATGCATGTCCATATACCAGCAACAATCAGTGAAAAATCTTTCATTTAAAAAAATACCATTTATAATTAGCAACAAAAACAAGGCACATAGGAATAAATCTAATCTAAAAGTCAAAACTTTAATGTAGAAAATTATGAATCGTTTGGAAAGATTTTAAGAGGACCAGAATAGCTCAAGAATAGTAGGAGTGGTAGAGATGTTACTCGAGCAATTGTGATCAAATCCCAACACAGTTTTTCGTGAAACCTGACAAGCTAAATTTCATATAGAGAAGCAAAGAGCCAGGAATAACTATGACATTACCAAAGAACACAGTGAAGTATAAGGACTTGCCCCCAGACATCAAAAGTTATAAGGCCACAATATTTAACAAAGTGGGTGTTAGTGCAGAGACAGAAAAATGGACTAACGGAACAGAACTGAGAGTCTAAGAACGGACCCACACATATACATTAACTTAAAGTCAGTGGCAAATGATCAAATAGTCAATAAATGAGGCTGGGACCATTGCAATAAAAACGAAACAAAGAAATTGGATACCTACCTGACAACACATATAAAAACTCAATTCCAAATGATGGAATATTTTTAAATATGAAAAACAAGATTATTTTTAAAAATTTTAATATAGAATATCTTTAGGAGTTTGATTTTAAAAATCTTAAATATTTTTTAAATTGACTTTCCAAATATATTAAACTTAAGGGGAAAATATTTGAACTATATTAAAAGTAGCTCTTTCCAATGAAAGAAAAATAGGAAAGATGAGAAGAAAAAATAGAAAAATAGGTCCCAAACTAAGAAATGTAGCATCACTATCCACACTAATACAAAATGCTCTCAAAAATCAGTAAGAAAAATTAGCAAGAAAAAAAATGGTAAACACAAATAGCCAATAAATATTTGAAAAGTTGTTCAACCTTATTAGTAATCACAGGAAGCAAATTATGACCACAAAAAAACTCACATCCATCAGAATAAGGGGGAAAAAAACTTTTAAGAGTTGCCAAAAACGTGCATCAACTGGAACGCTCTACACTTCTGATAAGAAAATAAACTGGTACCAGTACTTGGGGGGAAACCTGGTTTTACGAGTAAACTGAAGATGTACACCCTATGCTCCAGCAATTCTACTGATATACCTTTGCACATTTGCACCAACAAATAGGTACAAAAATATAGAAGCCCTGTACACAATACAAAAGAACTGCAAAAATCAAAATGTCAGTCAGTAAGAGGGAAATAGCAGAGTAAAAAGAATGAGCTCCACCTACATGTGTCAACATGGATTAATTAATAAAAATAAATAAACAAGTCAGAGTTACATATGGTATGATTCCATTTATATAAAGGTTGAATTGGCAAAATTGAACAACATACCATTTAGGAATGCCTACATGTGTAATGAAACTATATAGAAAAGCTTAAGGTACTTAACACAAATTTCAAAAGTTTATTTCTGGCTGGTAGGGAAGACTTAATTAAGGAAATACAAACTACTAACAGGTAAAGTTACATTCCTTAAAATGAATAGGAGGGCCACATGGGTTCATTTAATCTCTGTGAAGAGTACTGTATACATATAAGCTATATATACTCTTCCTTATGCTCTACATATTATGTAATAAAATTTAGGTGACTCGAAAAATATCCGAAAAGCTGATTTAAATGATCTTCTTGCTCAGCTCCCTGTTTAAAAAAAAAAAAATTCCGTTGGTACATAAAAGTGGTCATTTAACTGTAATAAAACAATGATATCAACGTCTGGTACTTTCGGGATTGTTCTCTAAAAAACTGCTATTAAAGATATTCATACATATCCTACCCTATATAACATGCATCAATTTGTTTACCAAAGCGACACTGAAGTGCAAAATCCTGTACAGGCTTTGCCCAGAAATATAACATAGACTGTATAGACTTGCCCCAATACATCCACCGCTTTTTTATACACCAACTGACATGTACCCTGCGTCTGTTAATGAAGTCCTTTAAGACCGCAACACTATAACAAAATTGTTAAATGCTAAGTAAACACTGAGGGAGGCTATCGTTTAATTATGGTGCATCAGATTTCCATTTTAAATTGTCACATGAAATCTCAAAAGGATCTTATTTGCTTAAGGCAGAGGTACCTGAATTTGAACAGTGACAACTAGATGACTTTAGACAAACATTTCAATATAATAATATCCCAATAAAATGTATTTTCCAATTTCTGCATCACCACTAGCACGTATTTTTATGAGGACTCATTCTGGGAGCTGAAACCCCAAACATCAAGAGCCACATGAGCCAGTGACAGATATGAGCCCTCCCCCCCAATTTCTGAAACAGGTTATCTTCCACAACTCCAGATCTCCCCTCCAGAGTCCTGGGTGCCGAGGACAACGGGGGAAAGAAAGATCGCTAGGGAGTTAGTTACAAAGAATCCGTGAATCATATGGACAAAAGTTATTTGGGACCTTGCAAACATTTTGCGAATGGGGAAACTGTGTCTCAGGGAGAAGCGCACCTGCTCAGGATCTAACAGCGATTTAAATTCGTCCCTTATCCTAACCCCGTGGTCCTCTCCACCACCACCCCCCCCGCCCCCAACCGATTCTCAAATGCTTCAATGTGTTACTAACACAAAGGAGGTAATAAAACCCGCATCTCCGCAGTGTGGCCAGATTGTCAGGGCTAAAAAGGGTCGCAGAGGTATCGGGTTAATCCCTCTCCCTTATAGGTGGGGAAACTGACGAGGGTGAGTGACGCAGTTTAAGCAGTAAATCAACCCTCTGCCACCCAGCACCAGGAGCCTGACAAAGGCGGTGAAGATCGCTGGCGAACCCACTTCCCGTCTCCAGGAGAGCAGGTGTCAAAACACACCATCCCTAGATTCATTCAGCAAGAAGCATGCGCTTCCCACGGAGAATCTGGAAGAGGGGGAGGCAGAGAAATGTGAACAGCTGGTGCACAGCACCTAGAAAGCCGCGGCGGGACAGGCACGCTCTCCCGCATCCGTCAATGGAGAGAAGAGGAAAGAATAAGGCTGCAGTGCCTCCCCACCAGAAGAGGTACCTGAGCCTGGCGCCGCAGTCCCCCGCCGCATTCGCGCTAGAGCTTAACAACCCTGCTTCCGGGGTCAAACAGCTGCGGGGAGGCCCGAGACCAAGATAGGGGGCCTCGGGCCCCGCCCAATCCAAGCCCCGCCTCCACTTTCATTCCGCAGGAGATCAGAGCAACTTCCGGGACGCCGCGCGTCACTAAGCAGCGGATCCCCACTTCCGGACGCATCCCTCCTTTCGTGTTCTCTTACGCAGACAACGAGATTTCGATCGAGATTTCAGAGCGTTTGATTGGTGGAGCAAGAGTGCTGGTCTCCGCCGATTGGTCCAGTGAAATCCATCCGCAGACGTCCGCGGGCCGCTCAGTCTCATTTTTCCACTTGTTTGCCGCCGTCTACATATCTTGCTTCGCAATCATGGTGGACGTAATGGATTTGCCCAAGTCGCGCGTCAACGCCAGCATGCTAGCTCAGTTCATCGACCGGCCGGTCTGCTTCGTAGGGAGGCTGGAAAAGGTGCGCGTGCTCACCACCCCGGTTCCCCGGCCCATAGTTGGGGGGAGACCCGAGACCTCCAGGTGGTGGCCTCACGGTGGGTAACGGAAAGTTGAAGGAGGACAGAAAGACTTAGAGCATCACTGCGCTCTATTTTGCTTTGTTTTGCACAAGGGGACTTTGCACACTTTTTAGCTACTGCAGCCCCATTTTGGCGCGGAATAACAATGTTTCGAATTCTCAGTTCTAAATTCTAGTGTCCCCCGTTCTGTTTGTGTTTCTATAAAAGAAATTATGGACATGGCCCCCACATTTACCTTCTGATATTTTACATTAGCCATGCTTAGCTGGTAGTCTCATTTTGTTTCCTTCTGCCGTTCTTCTCAAACCTCGTTTTCTTGTTTAAGTTACCGCCCCATAAAACATTCCTTGATTGTTCCTCTCAGACTCCATAGCAGTCTATTATCTTGCCCAGTGTCTGATTGCAGCCCCTTCATTCTGCTGGTGAGAAGTAGGCCCAAAGCCTCGGAGTCAGTGAACTGAGAAAGCTGAGAGAGAAAACCAGTGTTAAAGGCTTAGTAGTTCATTTTGGCCATACATCCTCTTGGTGAAACGGGTGTTTTGTTCCAACTCCACAGGTAGGGAAACTGGATAGTAGTGGCTAGGCCACAGCAAGTTACAAAGTTGGCTGCACTCTGCAGCTGTCTCACAGTAGAACCGTTCTTTCTTTGTTTCATCATGCCGTTTTTGAAACATACCTAAGGGGGCTAATGTACTATTTAAATCATAGATACCAGTAGATCTCACTTTTAGGTAATATGGACCCCATTGATCTTTTCTTAGCCTAGCGTTGCCAGATTTAGCAAATAAAAATACAAGACATATTTGTAAAGTATTGTTTATCTGAACTTGAAATTAAACTAGACGTAGTTGGACCAGATAAAGTAACACAAGATTATAATTTGAACCAAATAAACTGTTCAAAAATAATTGCTTTGTACACATGTACTAACTTTGAGTCAGTATGCATATCTTGTGTCAAACATATTTACTTTAATGAGATTTTAAGTTTTTTATGTGAGATTGAAATCCTGTTTCTCTTTTAGATTCATCCCAGTGGAAAAATGTTTATCCTTTCAGATGGAGAAGGAAAAAGTGGAACCATTGAGTTGATGGAACCTGTATGTTTAAGTATTAATTCCTGTATAGTATAGTTAATTCTACATCTTGTTTTGGTTTGTTGCTGATATTTCCTATTCCTGGAGTGGTTGTATAAAGGAACAGCTTATAAAACTTCCCTGGATCTAAAATTAAATTTTTGTCCTCTTCTTACATTTATGTCCCTTAACATGTCTAACAAAGGATTTTTGGGGCTCCATGATTTTTTATTACATTCCTTAGATACTAGGTTCTTTTCAGTGAGTCCTTTTAAACAGATTACTCCTTGTAGAAATTCTAGGCATCCTCAGTATCTTTAAATGGTTTTGTTTCCAACTTAAACTTTAACTGTATCTTTGGACCTATGCTAAAAATAACAGGACTTGTGACATGCTGACCATAAGTGTTCAATCAAACTTTTTTAAGTTGCAATTAAATTTCTGCATTGGTAAATTTTTTAATTACTTTGGTACATGAAATGAAAGATTAGTAGACTATACCAATTTTTCAAGTTAATTATCAACTGAAAATGTGATAGTGTGAAGTTAACATTTTGTTCTTTGTGTTAGCTTGATGAAGAAATCTCTGGAGTCATGGAAATAGTTGGAAAAGTAACAGCCAAGGCAACCATTATGTGTACATCTTATGTCCAGTTTAAAGAAGATAACCATCCTTTTGGTAAATAAAGCATTCTAGTTTTATATATTTAGGAGGAAAACAGTTTTATTCTTATTATGTCTTAGGTCTTGAGTCTCAGTCCTGCTATATTTTCAAATTCTATCGAATTTTCTGATCCCAAGGGAAAATGGGAGGATATTTTGGCCTGCTTCTAAGTAGTGCACTATACGTAGGAAACTCAGTAGAGATTAATATTTGTGGAAAGAGAAATTTTTAAAATAGAACAAAAATGTTCATCTTTTTTGTTTTAATGTCTGGATTAAAGGCCTCAAATAATGCATAGCACCTGAACACAACCAGGCAGGAACTGTGCCTGTACGATAGATGGTCTCCTGCACCTCTAAGTCTTTTCTTTTTTGGAGCCACAGTTAAATAAATATGACCAATGTCTCAATTTTAGAAGATGGATTGTGAAAATAAGTTGACTTCTAAAAGGAAAAGAGAAAGAGGTAGAAATCTTCCAGATAATAATTGGTGTTACAACTTTCCACTGTAGATTAAATGTTTGCTAAAATGTGTCTTTCAGATCTTGGACTTTACAATGAAGCTGTGAAAATTATCCATGAGTTCCCTCAGTATTTTCCTTGGGGAGTTGTACAGAATGATTGATCCTGATTGCAGATCAACTGCATTGAAGACTGTTAAGGCCCCTGATATTTGAGGGAGAAATTATTATTTAATTTGTTCTCTTTTACCTAACTTTATTAGATATTCCAGTATGCTATTTTTGATGGAATTGGTATGTTGACAGTCCTCACCTGCATCTCATAAAGAATCACTTCTCTGGCATATGGTCAGAACAGATGCAAGAGCAATTTTCTGAGTTTAGTTTTGTTTTAATAAAAGTTTAAATGGTACATATTATTGGTCATTTCATTCCTTTTAGTTTAGTCAGGTATTAAAGCTCACACTTGGAATTTCATAGCTGTAAGGTCAGAACTTAGACCTAGCAAATGACACCCCAGGCCAACTGTGTTAAAAATGTACTTACTACTCATGAACTATACACCACGTTATTTCCTTGACAACACTATGAAAAAATGATTGTGATTTATTAAAAGAGCAAACAGAATCCTACATCTTCTATAATTTGCGAGTACCTATAGTAGAAACTCAGAACCCATGGACTATAAGGAGATTTGTTATAGGAGTAGGTTTACGTAGTTATGGAGGCAAAATGTCCCACGATCTGTCACCTACAAGCTGGAGAACCAGGAAAGCTGGTGGAGTAATATAGTTTGAGTCTGAAGGCCTGAGAATCAGGGAGCTGATGATGTAACTCACAGTCCAAGGTCAAAGACCTGAGAACTGGAGGCCACTAGTATAAGTCCCAAGTACAATGGCCCAGAACCAGGAGCTGCAATGTCTAAGGTCAGGAAAAGATGGACATCCCAACTCAAAAGCAGCAAACCTGTCCTTCCTCTGCCTTTTTGTTATTTGGGCTCCCCAATGGTTGGATGAGGCCCACCTACTTTGGTAAGGACCAACTTTTTTACTTAATCTACTGATTCCAGTGCTAATCTCTTCCAGCAATACCATCCTGGATACCCAAAAATAATGTTTTACCAGTTATTTAAGTGTCCTTTAGCCTGTCGACACATGACCATCACAGTACCTCTTAAGATTTTAAAACTGAGCATTTACTAGTGCAAAATAAGAGATACCAGATTAATAACACAGTGAACTCATTTGATTCTTTTTCTTCCTTTCAACTGTCATCTTTAGTATGAAATTCCTGTTTACTTGCACTTCATACCACCACGTAACATTGGGGGTGGACAGGTACCGATGTGGTACCGTAGGAGAGAGAGTAATGCCAAATAACTGGTGACCTCTATGGCCAGTCAGGTTTTACGGCTTGAACCATACTTTAAGGAAATTAATTATAAGTCCATTTAGATCATAAATTATACTGAAAATACTTCTTTTAAATTGATTGATAACATCTTCAATTGTGACTTTCATCCCAAAATATTCTACAAATTACTTGAACATGACATAGCCAATCATGGTAAAACATTTTATTATAGGAAGTAAAGAGAACGTTGGTAAAATTGAGGGACATCAGCCAGTCTTAATAACAGTGTTGACTTGAATGGAGTTAGTCCTCAATTATGTTAATTTCTGAAAATTAAGCTATGAAATGTTGAAGATGCCCTGCTTGAAACCTTCCCTGCAATACTATGTTGAGTAAATTGGACTAAATGAATATGGTATTTGCACTTTCCATCAAATGAATCCTCTATACTGATTATTTATAGTGCCTCATATTTCTAGTTCCAACCTCACTGCATCATTGCCTCTGGTATACCACCAGCACTTTAGTTCAAACGAGTGTAATTTGAATGAGTATAGCTGCCCTGCCATGTGTTCCCTGATTTTTTTGGTAGTTTTATTAAGATGTAATTCACCTAGTTTAAGTATACAATTCAGTGGCTTTAGTATATTCACAGTTGTACAACCATCGTCACAATCAATTTTAGTATATCGCCCAAAAGAGAAACCCTGTACCATTCATTTATCTACCTATCATGGCCTAATCCTCCCACCACCCCACCCACTCCCTGGCTCCAAGAAACCACTAAACCACTTTCGATCTCTATAGATTTGCTATTCTGAACATTTCATATAAATAGAACCATATGTGGTCTTCTGTGACTTCACTTAGGATAAATGTTTCAAGGTTCATCTATGTTGTAGCATGTATCAGGGCTTCTTCCCTTTTTATGGCCAAATACTATTCCATTGTATGGATATAGCACATTTTTAACCCATCATTTGGTGGATTTTTGAGTGGCTCCCACCATTTGGCTATAATATTATGAATATTCATGTATAAGTTTTTGTATATACGTTTTTTTTCTCTTGGGTATACCTAGAAGTAGAATAGTAAATATGTTTAACTTTTTGAAGAACTGCCAAACTTTTTCAAAATGTCTGTACCACTTTACATTCCCAGCAGCAGTGTTTAAGGATTCTAATTTCTCCACATCCTCCCAATACTTGTTACATCCGATTTTTTTATTTTGGCATGAAGTGATACCTCATTATGGTTTTCATTTGCCCCGTTTCTTTTAAAACTGCCATAAGCCATCCTTACTGCCCAGAAAGCTTGAATCCCAGCAATCCTTTTCACTATAATTGCCACTTATAATTTCAAGCAACTGTTGTCATCTCTTACTTGAGCTATTGCAACAGCCCTAATTATAACTGGCCTGCTTGTTTCCAGCTTGCTCCTATGACCCAGCCAACACAGTTGCATTAAACATCAGTTGTAATCATCATACTATAAATTTTAAAAACCAAAGAAGTGTAGAAAGGGGAAAACTTCCCGGGAAGCTTACTGTGTACAAACCTGGCCAATACACCTTAATGAAGAAATCCCTTAACACCTATTTATGAGGAAACAAGACAAATCAAAAATGAGGTACATTCTACAAACTGATCACTACCCCTCAAAACTGTCAAGCTTATGAAAAACAAAGAAACTTCCAGAGCAAAGAAGACAAAGGAGACATGACAACTCGGTATGATGTGGGTTCCTGGACTGGCTCTGGAACAAAATAATGACATTGATGGAAAACCTTGTGACTAAAGTCTGGAGTAGTTAATGAAACCAATGTTGGTTTCTTAGTTTTAACAAATGTACCATGGTAATGTAAGATAACATAAAGGGAGGCAAAAGGTGAGGGATTATACAAAAACTCTATATTCATAACTTTTCTGTAAATCTAAAACTATTCCAAAATGAAAAATGTGTTTTTAAAAAAGTTAATCTCCAGAGAATCCTGTCTAGATGAGGTCCATGTATCTAATTAGTAGTTGAAGCCTTTCACATCACACATCCACCTCAGTCCATGTTCTATCCTCCCTTGAAGCTACCCTCCAGTACTGAGCTGCCATTCCCAGAACACACTGGACCCTTTAAGATCTGGATGCCCTTGAATTTGCTGTTTTGCTGCTACTGAAGTGTCTGTTTCTGTGCCCAAAGGAAAACATTCTCTAAGCTTTCCCTAACTTAGGCAAGCAGAGTTCGTCACTTTGTGTTCTATTTGTTTTTATACCTCTCACCAACACTCAATATACTGTTCAGCAACATGCATTTACCTTTTGATATGTTTTGGCAATTGAAATATAGAGCTATCTCATCCTTTTTAATGGCTATGAACTACCCATTGTGCCAAATGTTCTCTAATTTATTTAATCAGTCCTCTAATTAGTCTTCCCCACTCAGGAGCAGTCCTTAAATGAAGAACCTGTAGTTTAAAAATCTGTCTTGTTGGTATTTTCTCGATGCCTAACATAATGTAGCATGAGTAAATTAGTCCATCCAAGCCTGGTTTGAGAAGCCACAGGCCAACAGGAGAGGTAATGAAGGCCTGAACTGTAACAGGTGAAGTGGCAAAAGGCAGGAGGCAAGGAGTTCAGAATATATTCTACTGGATTCTGTAGGACACAGTGATGATGCCAGGAGCTAAACAGACTAAGAAGCAAGGATGAGTCAAAATGTGAAGAGGCAATAAATTCACTTCACTATAAATTTAAGTAGTTGATGGGTCCTTTAGTAAAGATGCCCAGAAGGTAGTGGAATAGTAGGACCAGGTAGAGCTTTGAGAGACAATTGTTATATTTAGAGATATAGCAATCCCTTATCTACAATTTCAAAATCTAAAATGGTTTGAAACCATTTTTTCCCTAAATTTGGGGCAAAACTCATTTGGCAACATCCTGATAATTATGAGGCTACTTATAGTTTTCATCTCACTTGTTGTAAATACTCATATGCTTCACTGTAGACATAATAATGTTTGATTAGAAGACAGTAGCTTTCTGGGGAGGATATTACATAACATACAGTAGCTATATGCTGTGACTGTTCTAAAATCCAGAACTTCTGAATTCTGAAGCACATCTGGCCCCAAGAGTTTCAAGTAAGGGATTTTGTTCCTAAATCAAAGGATAACAGAGTGAGAAAACCACAGAACCAGTGAGAGAATCTGGGGGGAACTACACATTTAGGAAACAGCAGTGAGAGAGTGAGTCTGGAGAACCCCAAAGGCACCTGAAGGCCTCGTACACACTCAGTGTTTATTCACTGAAAGACTACCATGAAAGGCAAGGAAGGAGAGGTTCAAAGAGTAATCAATAACGTTGAAAGCTCAAAGGACAACTGAGATAAAACACTGACATTACTAACATATATCACACATTTCTAAAACAGATTAGGCTACAAAAATGAAAAGGAAAACATCAAAAAAGATGACAACTATAAACACATTCAATAGGAAATATAATTAGGCATCAAATTTAGCTTCATGTGTTTCCAGGAACCTAGGAAAAGAAGGAACAATAGGGTACAGAATTCTAATAACTTTAATTCATTAGGAAAATAGAATTTTTCATAATATTAAATTCTAATGTGAAGGATGACGAACTACCAAATGGTTATCTTTGGTAGTAATTTTATAGATGTTCTTTGAACAATCATTTTAATTTTCATCTGACAAAGACAAAATTAAAATAACTCTAAACACATCTCTTCATAGGGTGAGTTAAATGCTTTGAGTGATATACTAGTAGTATTACTAAATTTATCAAATTTTGAGATGTTAATTTAGTATGTATTGTCACTCAACAAACATTTTGTGGCAAGTCCTGGGCAAATTATTAGGGATACATATGAACAAAGTCCCTGCTCTCTAAAATAGCAATATGACAGTTTGGCATAATCTCTCATAATCTCAAGACTAAAGATGTCTTGACTCAGATTTTTTAATATTTAATTAGTCTAAAGTTTCAAAGAAATCCACCATGATTAAGAGCAACCAAATTCTGTAGGTTCTATTTAGTGAAACATCGATTTGGTTCCCTTCTTTATTTAATTCACAATGGAATTTAATTCTGAGCTATTGCTGAAAGAAAATTAATAGTCCTGGTACCACAGGTTATTTTTCCTGAAAAGGTGATGCTAAATCAAGAATACTAATAAAGCATATGTTTTAAGTTAATTTCTAATTGCAATGTTAGTTTGAGGTAAGCCACTTATGTTCTTTACGACCCCATTTGACCTACAGCACACGGTTTTGAGATGGCTAATCAAGAACAGAGGTGTAGACTATGAATACATTCACCTGGACTGCAGGGATTAAATTGTCATTAGCATGCCATCATTTCTTCTTTACATATTATAAAATGTCAGAAGCAGGGCACTACGTTCTATAGTATTTCCTCATATATTTTTTTAAAGATTTGATTGAAATATAGAGGCTTTCACACATGAAAAAAATATTTTTCAACATGATTATTTCTGTAGGTAAAGAATTATCTCTGTGGATTCTATATAATGTAGTATTTATGATAAAAGAAAATTTTGAAAGTTCTCAAAAAACAATGAGTGTCATAAATAGAAAGAAAGAAAAATATGTGAGCAGTAAAATAGTTTAAAGTAATGCCATGGATGACACTGTAATTTTAATTAGTTCACCTGTTTAAAAGTCTATATTTCTCAGGAATTTGAAATATTAACCAAAAAGTAAGCCAATTATTTTGGCCATTAAAAATCTCTCACCATAAAATGTTATGTTAAGGTAATTTAAAGTAATTTAAGGTAATTAAAAGTTTATTTAATAATAACAGGTTTAAGTGATTTCATTAAAAGATCTTGGTATCATATCAACCTGAATCTTGAAAGATAATGAGCAAAGAGATATTCTTCTATTGGATAATTGTTAATTAAAAAGATAGATAATTTATAATATTTTACACTTAGATATTCACTTAGGAAATAAATATTTAGATCTTAATAATTCAACTCTACTTAATACATGATGACATTTAAGGCCAAACTGCATCAAATAAACAGCATAATGCTATAGCAAATTAGAAAGTGTCACATTTTCACTTAAACTTTAACATTTTCTTCAGCTTTTGAAAAGCTTTAAGTATTATGAAAACATTGAGCTTGATGAGAAAAAAAAAACATTTCTTTTTAAGAGATGCATCTATTCTTTTAAGTGATCAGGATCCTATTGAGTCAATTATTTCTTCCATATGGCTCAAAAATGTTATGCCTTAGCTGATCATGTATTTGACCTTTTATGAGATGCAGACAGTGGATCAGGGGCTGCGTCATCTTGGAAACTCTTCAAAAATGACTAAATTCTTTCCAGATGAACATACTGTGGACCAAGGAGGAGCTAGGAATTAGAAATTATTGCCTCCAAATCAAGGATATTTGTAGACTTCTTTTTCTTTTGGAACCTGTTGACCTAGAGGAATTGACCTGCTCGACAATTTTCTTTACTCTCAGCAGTATGATTAAGTCATGAGAACAACTAAGGATGACATATATTTATTTCTACCCCACTTGTTTCAAAAAAATTTTTAAGACAGCTGTAAAGCCTTCTATCTGTTCTCTGTTTTCTTATTATAAATTTATACACTGTGACTTTTCCAAATGTAAACTTGAGTCACCAGTGGAGATAAAATGAGACAGTCAATTGATTACTGTCATTTGTCATAGGAAAATTAATCTGCTAAAACTGGCACTAATATCTTGCTTTATTCCTTCTTAAGGAAAACTTTCAAATAACATTTCAAGATGAATAAAACATGTTCTATGTTGCTTTTCTTTGTCTTCTATTTTATAACCTATTCAAGGTACAAATTTAAGAACGTATTTTAAGCAATAGAGGGAAAATACATTTTTAGTACATCAGAACTCAAAAACTATACCTAAGATAATGTACACAAAAATAATGCTCCCTGTTTATTCTGTGATTCAAGGTTAATTATTTCAGTACTTATTTAAAGGAAAAATAGGCCCCCAAAAAGACCAAAGAAATATCTGTAAATTTTGTCTACAATAATTGGTAAATGATACCAGTTACATATATACATCTATGATTCCCTAATCAAAGCTGGAAAAAATTGTAAGACACCATATGCTTCCAGGTATGACTCCCTAAACTGTCTGGAATACATGACATTTGGTTTCTACGATCTAAAAAATAGGATCTAGAGATAAGTCATTTGATAAATTACCTCATTGGAAATGAGGTTAGGAAACTGCAGGGATTAAGGAAAATATAATACATAAAGACAGCTATTTGCAACAGAACACTCAGGGATTTAGCTAAAGTATGTTTCAGAAATGAATGATTTGGATTGATGTATTTGAACTTTAAAATTTTTTATGAGTTAAAATCATTAACTCAATGACATTTAGAAACAGTCATACTGCCTTCTGTGTTCTCAACAGATTCTAAATTCAGCTACATGTGCCTTGTGATCACAAGATCTGGTTACAAATAGCAATAATTGTTGCAAAGCAAATTACATGGTGGTACAGGAAAACATTCCCCCTTCCAGCAGAGGGGAGGGCAGATTATCTCACTCATACAGACTGAAGGTTATATAATGGAGATTACAGACTTTAAAATGAAAACGGAATGTATGCTAAAATAGAAAAACAATTTCATGAAAAATAAAAAGTCAGATTGTTTAGGGGAAAACTTCTAAAGCACTGATGAGGTATTTTAGATACAAATATTTAAGTGTTTATGGGCTATGAAAATTATTACTAAGAAATAAATTTATTCATTTCCATAATATTCATAAAAATGCAGGCATGCAAATAGTTTTATTCATATAGGTCTTGGATGTTATTACAACATACATTGCACAATAATATTGTATAAAAACACTGTACATTTATGCAATATTATATATGATGTATAATATCTACATATCACTATATAATTATAATGGTATACTACAATTATAAGCAATAGGTTACAACCTGAAAATGGGTAATTTCTATTTGGCTGGATTCAACATACATCTGTATTACTGTTAGTTTCAACACACATATTTTACTAAGTAGCCAAAACATAGAAAATTTCAACTACTTCAGTATACATTTTCATATAAATAACCTTAGGATGTTGCAACACACACAGGTGATTATTGCAACAGAGATTCCAAGAAGTAGGTTAAGGAACCATTTTATTTTGTCTATAGCAGTTTATTCCCTTAACTGTTTCTCAATTTTTTAATACCTCCTTTTGGTAAATATTAAAATTTCATGGCTGAAGCCTCCCTGACAGTATTCTAAAACACTTTCCTCCAAGAAACCTGCAACCCCTCGAAGAATCACTGATAATGAGAAGACCTGGAGTGTACTATCTGACTTTTTTAGAATTTCTTGCTTGTCTGCCTATACAATATGCTGCTAACTCCATGATGGTAGGAATAGGGTGGTGGAAACTCAAAGACATGGATGAGGGGGGAAATAAACCATGTGAACCATGTGAATGAAAGTTCCTATTTAAAAGTTAAATGAAAAAGACTTCACAATACAGGTTTGTTACTGAATAGTAAGCCCTCAAGTAAATAGGATTTATTTTTCAATAGGATTCATTCTAACTAAATCAGCCAAGTTCAATCACTCTGGCCCATCTGTAAGTATACGAAGTTATCCTCAAAATAGAGAAACAGACATTCTGCTATTCCTGAACACATGACTTAGCTAAAGTGGAAACTAAGAGAAACAAGATGAGTACGAAGGACTCATGCTAGGTAGCCACAAGATGATAGAGTACAATATGCTAAGGAGCAACATTAGGACAAAAATGATCTCTGAACCATCAGGGACTTTTGGCAATATTATTAGTCCTCTTCACCCAGCTGCAATCAGTGTCTCATGAACTCAGGTGATATGTGAAGAACACAGTTAAATTTTGAGAGAAAAATGATTATCTTAAAAGAGACACTTAAAATTTGGGGAAAAAACTAGGTATACTATGTTTCTTCTTTTGAATTAAGTAAATTACATGTAATAGATTACGTCCCCCAAATTACAGATACCATTTTTGAAGGCTTTTTATGAACTACATTTGCCCTTTATTTTATTTAACATATCAACCTCCCCTTTCCCAGATCAGAAAAATGAAAGCTGGGAGGTATTACCTAATTTGGCTAAGGTTGCATAGCTACTAGATAATAGTCAAAAACCACCTCTTTTTGACTTCAAAATGTGATCTCTATTGTTACATATCTTTCATCCCTTGGCAAAGGTTTAAACAGCTATTTTAATGTCATCACTGCTGGAATCTTTCCAATTAAAGCAAAACAAGATATGGGAGGGTTTTTGTTTTTTTTCTTTGGGGTGAGAGAAATAAGGGCCCAGATCAATATAGAAGAAGAACATTAAAACCCTGACAGTGGAGAAATGCATCAAAATTAATTTTGAAATTTAGCTGAAAAGATGAGTATGAAGAAAATATTTAATTCAGGGCTTTCTAGCATTTTTTTTTCTTCTTCTCAAAGAAAATCAAGGTTGACCATGGAAATGAATAGGCAGTTCTATTCTATAAATAAATACAAACAGTGGATAGTCAAACAAAATCTATGCTTAACCTCACTCAGTATTAAATATGTTAAAATAAGATATTTTACAGATCTTCACCTACAGAGGGTCATAATTAGAAATTTTACAATGCTGCTATTAACCATGTTGAGGAAATAGAAAATCCCATCCAGTTTTTAGGGGTATAGTTGGTTCACCCTTTGGAGGTCTATTTGGCAACGGCTTTCAAAATGTAAAATACACATCTAGTAGTCCCCCCCTTATCCATGGGGAATATGTTTCAAGAACCACAGTGGATGTCTGGGGCAGTACTGAGCACTATATATACTATGTTCTTTTCGTATACACACAGATCTATGATAAAGTTTAATTTTTAAATTTAGGTACAATCTGAGATTAAAAATAATTAAATAGAACAATTATAACAATATACTAAAATTTATTTGAATGTGCTCTCTTACTCTCAAAATTTCTTAATGTACCGTACTCACTCTCCTCTTGCGATGATGTGAGATAATACAAAGCCTATGAGATGAGATGAAGTGAGGTGAATGACGCAGCCATTGTGACATACATTAGGCTGCTATTGACCCTCTGATGATATGTCAGGAGGATCATCTGCTTTGGGTGATCCTGTATCATCAAGCCGTGAGGATTGACGGTGGGTAACTGAAATTGTACAAAGCAAAACCACAGGTAAGGAGGAGACTACTGTAATTTTTGACTCCACGATCCCATCTCTATAACTTATCTGATAGGTATGCTTATTCACAAGTACCCAAAGATGTACATGCAAAGATGCTCACTGCAGCATTGTTGGTAAAAGCAACAAATGGAAATACCCTAAATTTCTATCAATGGAAGGACATATCCATATAATCACATACCATCCAGTTAACAAAAAAAAAGTAGATAACAAGGAGAACTCAAGTATAATTTTAGGTGAAAATAAAGCAATTTGAAGGAGAATTTATATACTATGATCTTATCCAAACAAATAGGAAGGCAAAGACTGACAAAGAGGTACAGAGATAGAAGCAGTGTGTACAGAACTTCTCTGAATGTGCATACAAACTTTAAAGCAGTTTCACCTGGGAAGTGAAAGTTAGAATTTTGGGAGGTAGAACAAAGAATACGGCGATAATGAAGCAAAGAGCTGAGACATTTACTTCCATTCTATACTTTTTGTAACTTTTTTTCTTTTTTTACCATGACTCCATATTATTTTTATAATAAAAACACTACTTCAAAAAAATCACTGAGCGTTCATATATGTTGTACTAACACCACAAAATTCATCTGGTCTAGTTTATCTTTCTCCAAAACAGAAAAGCACTAGACCTCAGTCAAGAGACCCGAGATCTAATTCCAGCTTTGTTACATGGAGCACCTCCCTGAATGATCCTGTAGCTTCCTTCCAGTTCTAACAAGTCATGATTTTACACATTTCATGAGTCATTTTCCGAATCAGTGGTTCGCTAAAAATGGCAGAAAGGTGAACATTGACCCGTTGGTAGTTGCTGCCTCGAATACTATACCGAAAAGGGCACTGACGGAAAGTGGGCAGCTGATATTGCATGCAGCTTGTGTCACAGTAAGGAAGGGTGTCGTCGTTCACTTCCATCAGATTAAGTCAACTTTGGCTACCTTGGTTCATCTCCATGGGTTACAGAAGAGTTGTCCAATAGAGAATTTTAACATGTAAAGGAAGTCTGTAATTGGTCCACTTGTTACTGGTCCTCTTGTTCTCGTATGTTTTCTCATACCACTGCAGTGTTTCCTCTTACTAAAACCGTATTCTACCTACTTTCCAAAATACAGGTCTCATTTATCTACATCAATCATTGTTCAGTAAAATGTCCTCCACTTTTCTAGCTTAAAATATTACAAACCAGGAAAAGATTAAAATTCACAATACCATCACTAACTACTAGAATCTGGAAAGAACCTTAGTCAAATATAGGGCAGAAGCAGCTGGACTGAGAAATATCTACAATGGCTCCATTTCATTGCACAACAATTCTCAGCTCTGAAGAAAATGCACATGCTCTTCAATTGTGTGGCCAATACAAAGTAGTTCAGGTAGCTGTCTTAATACAGAGGTAGGTTAAACAGTTGGTCTCATATTCAGAGAGCAAACAGGAAACAATGAAAAAATATAAGGGGAATGTAAGAAAACATGTCATGTGCTAGCAGACAAAAGTAGATGAAGAGGGAATTAAAGTGCAGTAATGCTGAGAACTCATAGATGAGACTCCCAGGAGCAGAGAGAGAGAGATGCTAAAATAGAAGTTCTAAGTTCCAGTCATTTTCCTTGGGTGTATCACTTTACCAAAACTACAATCTGCCACTTTTTTGTAGACCCATGCAGACCCCATTCTCTACCATGTTTTAGAAATGCAGTCCAAATCACCAAGACATCTAAATGGTGTTCTTGTCTCATTCTCACATCTTACTGAAAAGACAAGTTTCATTTCAATATATCTGAGTATCATTTGTCAATCTAAATCCTCTAACTTCTTTTTCTGGATGAATTTTGGCCTGTCAAAAATGTCTAACCCTACCCTTTTTTCTCTAAAGGCAATAATATGGCAACTTCATTTCCACCAATGCATGTAAGTTGCACAATTCCATAAATTTACATTTCATACAACAGTGATTCGTAGAGCATGGGAAGCTTGGAAACCTTAGTAGGTTGTACTTGAAACAAGAACTTCACTTCCATTACTTCCACGTTTCCTTCCTCAATTTAAGATTTTCTGGTACTGGCCGATAGCAAAAACTGTACCAGGTGTGACAGAGTGACTCAAAAGATATTAATGTGTGCTATTTTTAAGCCATAACTTCTTTTATTTAAATGCTAATCGATTGCCCTAGCAGACACTCTAGTGGCAGAATCAGTTTCAGTAATGATGACGATGGCTGCAATATGATCAAATGAAGCCTCCACCATTTGCTCCAAAAAGAGTGGCAATGACAGGCAGCTTATTAATCATTTATCCCAGAGATGAATGTGTTCAGTTGCTGACAGGGGACTGTAGGTGAACACTGCCAAAATGAGAAATGTCAATTGTCAGGCCTCATGCATTATAATGCTGGAGCTATTTTAAGTATCTTTGAAGATTAAAATTATGTTCTTTTTCCCTACAGTCCCATCACATATGCTTGGCAATTTTGTTCTGAGAATTCATTTTCACTCTACTCAGATGTCTCTGCTTGAGTAAACATATACCCCACTCAAAGGCTAGCATAAGATATTTTAAAAGTTATTGAGAAATCTATAGTCCACACATTGGGAATGAACTCTAAAAGAAAAGAGGCAAACCAGGAAAGTTATTGAATAATGAATAAATTTTAAACTAATTTTCCCCAAGATGTTTTATCAACAAGGATGATACATGTTTTTAATTTCTCAGGTCCCAGAAGAAACAGACATAGTCTATAAAGCATATAACATTTTCTAATAGAGATCACAGAATTCAATAAAAGACTTAAAAATTATTTGTTCATCAAATTAGGTGAACAATGTAACCAAGAGTAGTTGTCCCAAATGACCTCAAAAATCTGCCCCCATTTGTGTTTGATCCTCCAGTGGAAAATAAAGTTTCCTACCTAGGGGAAAAGCCTCTTTTGGAAATCGTAGTGTCTTACTCATTGAGTTACACTCACTTTTCCAAAAATAATTTAATGTATTTCAGAAATTTACCTATCTTAAAAAATGGTAATTTTTTCTTATAGAATTACAACTGACCCACATTCCACTTTTGAGGAATAGAGAGAAAAGGTCAGATTTAAAGTGAGGAATGTTTTATTTTTGCAAGAGATACTTCTCCCACATTTACCAAGTTGCTGAATATTTTGTTCCATAAACTACATTTTGGGAACTTGTATGTATCATACACATAGTTGTATAAATATTAAGTATACCTGCTTACTGCACATAATACAAATTTCAAAATCAATGGGAAAATTTTTTTCTTTGACATAACTGATATGTAGCACAGAAACGCTGTACCATTCAAATTACTACAAAATAATCAGTTATTGAATTACTTGCTGTTATAAAGGATACTTAGTTTTTACCACGTTTGACAGTGGCAACTTCTTAAACTGTCATCAGCAAACTGCGACTGGAATGTGTAGAAACCTGGATAAGCTTGAATCCTTTTGACATTTGATCCTTGAAACTCCATGTATGCTTTCTTGCATACACCTGCCAGCCACACACACATAAACTGGAGCTAATATTCTCTAAATAAAAAGATGTAAGACCAAAAATCTACATGAATTATTATAAAAATGCCTGTTTTAAATTTATGAGACATTAATCCTTTCAAATGTTCTTCCAGACTACCCTGTCTTTATGACTTTATAGTTTAAAAGCCCAACTAATTAGATTCCTATATCTGGATTTCCAGTTATGAAATTATGTTAAGGCAACATGCTTTTCATAAATTGAATGATGACTATATCACTGAATTACTGTTATTGCTCTTTTTGACATTATATAAATTATCATTTTTAGCAAAGCATTTCAAACATTGTGCTATTAACATAGTAAATTATGTTCTTGAAGATTGTATGGACTTCTATTTCCACAAATTATGTCTAATTAGAACATAATTTTTGAAAGTCCAAAATTAGAAAATTAAATAAAATAAACTAACTGTTTTTTTTTGGCTCGCAGAGACAAGATGCTTCAAGGATGTTCTTTCAGTACCTGTAAGTATTAATCTGAATGGCTTTGATTCTGCTAAAAACTATGCTTATGTCTACCTCTTCCATTAGACGCACCTCCTCCAGGGCAACTATGGTGCCATCGATCTTTTGAAGTCATAACCTTTCACAGGGTCTGACCCACCTAGGCATGCAGATGTTAGTGGTCTGTTAGAAGCATGGGCATGCGTGCATGTTCAGAATTCGCCACTTAAACTAAGTAACTCATTAAATTATTGTAAATAAATTAAGTGCATTCTAGTATGTATTGGATAATAAGCAACCAAATTTTAGACATAGAGGAAAGGTTTCCTGTCACAGGCCCAGAACCAAAACAGAGAAGTCAGGAAATCTCATGAGGAACATCTAAAAGAGAGAAGTTTGAAATAAAATCATTAATTATATACCACTAACTTCAGGGAAATCAGAATTCTTTTATGGATCCATTATTCAATGTGCTTAATGGAGAACAAAATGCACTATTTCCAAATATAATGAAAGAGATGATTAAGAGTGGACCACATCTTTTTGTTATTCCTACATATTACTACAGATTATGAAATGTAGAAAAATGCTTTCCTAATAGATCTCCATGCTAACATCCATAATACCTTACATCAAGTTTCTTTACTTCACAGAATATTCCTGGTATGTAAATGTTCATTATGGTAATAAGATACCAGTTTGTGGATAGCTTTTATAAAAGCCAGTGATGTGTGTATGATATGCACATTATAAATTACTGTAGAACCAAAAGATACAGATAAGCAAGAAATGTCACTTAAAATCCCACTGTTGATGACCAGTTAATATTTTCGTAATATTCAAGTGGCTCCATGCAAGTATATATATATATATACATATAATCCTATAATTGGCCTTTCTTTCCATTTATCAATATATTGTGAATCACGTTTTTGCCAATTAAAATATATTAAAGTTGTCAGTATTCCATTGTACATATGCAATAATTTCTTTAGTCTTATTACTGGACATTTCCAGGTTTCCAGGTTTTTATTATAAACAATACTGTGACCAACCATTTAAAAGAAATAAACATCTTTGTGCACTTATCCAATCAATCCTTTGGAAATATTCCCATTATACTGTATCAAAAGGTACGAACCTTTTTAAGGCTTTTGTTACATACTGCTTCACCTGTCCTCAAGAACATTTGTACTGATAAAAACTCTCATAAATTGTTATGAGAATGTTCCTTTCCTATATCCTTGAAAATGCATATTATTCTTTTTAATCTATATAAGCAGGTGAACAGCATCCTATTCTTTTATTCAGCATTACTTCATTATTGATTTAATATTTATTTATATTTATTGGCCATTTTAACTTATTTTGCCTGTATAAGACCTTTATCAATATTATCTATTAGTTGTGTCTTTTCTTTATAGATTTAAGAATTCTCTTTGTGAAAGGTATTAAATTTGTCACATGTTGTACTTTATCAGTTTGTTTACCTTTTACGGTATTTTTTGCCATATCAAACTTTAAGGACTAGAAAAACAAGCAAGCATATGCCTTTCACTTTCCTCTGCATTGCTATATACAGAACTGGAGGTAACAAGAGGATCCTTGTTTTTATCCTGTCTATAATGGGAAGGATTCTAGAACTTATCCACTAGGCATGATGCCAGCTGTTTTAGTAAAATAGGTGGGGAAAATAAAGAAAAACCATTTCCCTTGCATGTAAAAACTAAATCTCAAAAACAAATTAGGAATCAATTTTTAAAATTTTATCAAGTGCCTTTCATATCCAAAGAATGATTGACACGGTTTTTCTTGTTTGATACATTAACACTAAATATAATAAACCTCTGTCATAGTGGATTATTCTCTTATACGCAGCCCACAAAGTACTATACAGAAGTATAAAATAGTAATTAAAAGTACAGAGTGGGAAGTCAGATTACTGAAGTCTAAATGTTGGCTCTGCTATTTACTAGTTATGTAATGTAGGACCAGCGCTCTAACGTCCCTACACCTTCTATAGAATAGAAACAGTAATGGTACACCTGCATCACGAGGCTACCGTGAGGATGAAACAGGATCACATGCATGGTACCTAGCACATAATAAGCACCAACAGTATTATTCTCATTAATGTACTGTTAAATTTTATATTCATTTGACTTATGAATTTATCACGTATATTTCTAAGTGAAATCAGTCCTTGTTTTGGCAACCTATGATAATTTGACATCCGTGTTATGTCAGCTTTAAAAAATATTTGGGAAGCTTTCCTTTTGTCTCTATACTCTGGAATAATTAATATTTTATAAAAATAGCATTTTTATTAACTGCTTTTTATAATGAGCAAAGTAACATTAAATTTTGAGGTAGGGGAAAAATAAGCAGATGGTGTAATGGAAGGAGTCGGAGTACTAGATAGGAGAGGAGCTGTCCTGCTAGCCCCATCTCTGCCATGGCCACGTGGGTCTTATGTTCTCAACATGAAGACGCTAGACTAACATGTAACACCTCTCCCACCTCTCTAATGCTTCTACCTGAGCAGGTGTTAGACATGTACAACTAACTGGTGCCTACTTACTTTAATTACAGCTATTCCAAGGGAGAACAAATCTCATAGTGTATTTCCTTTTTTATTACCACTATCACACCAACATTTTACCTTAAATGAACATCAAGTGTAATAGAATAGCAGAAAAGATTACACAGAGATAATACTGATACTTTCTCCCATAAAGACCAGGATTTAAGAGTTGACTATAGATATGAAAATCTCAAGTTTTCAGGAGTTACTGGTCAACTGTCCAGATTCGCCAAAATTTTAATTTTCATCCCTGGGTTCACTTTCGTAACACATTAAACTCTCAGGTGGCTGTACAGAAGATTTCTTCATATAGCAAAAAGTAGTATAAGAAATATAGAATGAACAAAAATAGCTAAGTCCTATCTCCAAAGAAAATGCCATAATTTACCCAGATATGGGAAAACAAGCCCTTGGGAAATTTCCACTGCTTAGACAAATGTAGATCCTTCATTTAAATTATACCATATTCAATTTTAAAAATACACAAATAACTGATACAGTTAAGGTAACAATGACTGTTAGTCACTACCTTTTATAGAGCACTTATTATGTGACAGGGATATAGAACTTCATGTTTATTTCATCACTTAAAACTCCCATCACCTTATAAGGTAGGTATTTCTGTACCTTGCTTTTAACATGAGAAAACTGAAGCTCAAAAAGGTCAAGTTACTTTGCCACAATGCTAAGCTAGAATTATCATTTAAATTTCAAAGCACACGCTTTTAATATTTGCAGTCAAATGAGTGACTGAAATTAAATTTAGCCACACAATTAAATGCAGAACTATTTTCTTTCAAACTCTTAATACTTACCATGTGTAGCACTGACAATAGAAAGCTGCTTTTTGAATAGTCAATTTCAAAGAATAACAACCACTCTGAAAAATATATTAAACTAAAAAACAGAGCCCCAAAAAAGTTACTTCTAAGGTTAAGTATCAAATTTGCCATCAAATTAAGTACTAATATTACTTATTGCATTATCTGTAGAGGATTCATAATTTCTAGATTAGACATATTGACTTCAACCCAGATTTATTGAATTTTTTAAAAAATAATAAAAACACTTTTATTAAACACTTCTACTGAACATGTTTAGGTAAAATAACCTTGTTGAGTTAATAAACCCAAACATCAATGACCTAGTAATAAAAACAGAAAATAACTTGAATCTATTTTCATGGTTCATGTACACTAAAATGCAAACAAAAACATAATAGACAATTTATATGACTATTTGAGCTTCACAGAAAATATTAGGAAGTTGACACACAGGCATAAACCATCTTAAAAATGTCACCCTATATGATTACAAACATTATTTACAGAAAGACTTTAATTATATTTTCAAAAATTATAAATATTTTAGATATAACTCTAAATATACATTCAACAATTTTATCTTATTTTGCCTAAGAACACTGAAAATGTATAAGATAGTCTGATATTAGAGCTGACTTTTCATATTTAGGACATAGTAAATTTGAAAGGAATATTTCAATTGAAGTCATTTTAAAAGTAAAGGTTATGTTGTAGTAAAATGAAATCAGGAAGATTTACTTAAGACTGGAAAAATTTCCCTTAATAGCAATCTTTGTTTAAAAAAATTACATATCATTTATGTGTATATATATTCAAATTTTTTCATTTTAAACGAAGACTATCATCTAGGTGAGATGTTTAGATATGCGATGTTTTCCTAGAAAAAGAACCTTTTGTATCAAATCTCAAAGTAAAAACATATTTTAATTCACTTTTGTTCAATATTTAGGTCACATCTCAAACTAACCTAATAGATCTTAGTTTCACCAGGTAAAACTGCTAACATAAAAGCTCTTAAAATTCTTTAGTTTAAGATATTTTTCTTCAAAATCTATAAAAAATAATTAAGTTTTAGGCTTACTTTTTATTTTATCTATGAATACAACTTCAGCTATGAAATTCAGTTCAGTCCTCTGTGTAAGTCAGAGGACAGAGAAGCATGCTACAAATCTTTTGTATTTCTCTTTCAACTGCCTAGCTGTGAAAAGGAAAAATATAAACATTTAAAACAGGCCTTGAATTGGCCCAAATATACTTATAGAAACTTACATTTAAAGTAAACGTCTCCAAAGTGACCCTGTTTTTCCCCAACACCTCCCAGTTTACCTTGAAAAAAACAGGGTATTCCAAAACAGGAAGGAATTTGACAGTAGGACACACTAACATAGCTTATGCTGAATGGCTGGTCCCATATAATCTTGCATAGACTTTGTGTTCAGTAAAATGCTCCCAGATGATGAGCATAAGATGATGAATTAATAGGGAGAGAAATCTTTCAAGACAAATCAGGACATTGAAAAGTAAAAAGTTGAAACTGAAATTTTTGCAGCACATTCCCTTGAAATGATCCATATTTTTCTTTTCAGAAGAGAAAATTCGTAAGATATGTTCATAATTTTGCCTTTTCTAGGAAGACAATGATGGTGTCAAAAGATTTCTTACCTTAAAATGAAAGTGTATAAAGACTCCTTAAAAAATATATTATATACATACATATATATACACATACATATACATACATCATACCTTGATCAAATTTATCTCCAGTGTAGGTTAGGGGCTTTCCAACTCTAAAAGTAAAAATTCAGAGTTTTATTTTTATCTGAAAGGAATCGAAGCATGGGTGAGCTTAAATTGAATCACTGAATTGGTCATTTTATCCTATTTTAAAGGGGAACAGATAAAATGAAAGATAGCCACTTTCAGCTTGAAGATAGATTCAAGGTCTGTTCTCGGCTGTTCCAGAAACGCTACTTGCACAGTGTTTATAGGTTCAACAAAACCCTAGAATGCTCTTCCAAAATGAACGTTTTCAACCTACTGAACTGAATTTGTGCCCATCTCTGATGTTTATTTCAGCAGCATTTGTCTCTGTGAAGCACATCGAAATCACTCAAACATCATATTGCTGATTTGATAGAATGATTTATTTTCCCATTACAGGAAAGTCATGAGTGACTTGTTCTGAGGTATGTTTTTGAGCTATGAAGGACATCTATTAGAAAGCTCCACACTTGAAGGTTTCTCTTTAGGTGATAACATTTATGGCTGGATAGTCTCTGCAGGTACCAGATTCCCTGTTGTATCCAACTGCATACATTTACACGTGCATGCAGACACGGGACACTCTGCATGGTCCCTAAAAAATAGGCCAAGTGATAGTTAAAAATATAAATTATACATACATACATACATACATACATACTACATTTATTCATCCGTAACTTATCTATATCTATAATGCAATTTTCCAAAATGGTATTTGGAAAAATACAGGAATTAAAACCCCAAAACAAAAAGCATTAAAAGCATTAAATTAGAAATGACTGCCAAGCTGAACTTGGGGAGAAAGTTACTGAAAAAGGAATAACTTTACTTTGTAAATATATAACAAGATATCTCATTTACAGTTATAAAGTGACAAGGATGTGCTCAGAATTTAAATTAAAGCCAATGTGACAAACCGGGTGTAAAAGCTGTAACAATAAGGATTACAGGGCCGCTGGCACTATTCAAAGTAAATGGTAAATATGGTCTTGAGAGTCTCCACTGCACGAGGGGCTTTCTTTCTACATAACAAGTTCATTTAGAAGATAACTGATGCAATTAGTTTGATATGCACTCTATCATTTAACTTATAGTTCAATTACATATTACATATGCTAGGATATTCAGTTAGTTGTAAAAAAGTATAAACATATCCTTTCCCCAAATAATGCTATTCAAATACTTAACCCACACATCATATTTAAACTATTTATTATATGTTTTAATTTTATCATTTAAGATTACAGAAGATACCTAATAATGGAAATGTTGACAAAACCTTTGTTAACTCAGGTGACGGTAAAGAAGAAATTCATCCTTTGGCTGTATAAACCTGAATTATTTAAAAGGCCATCTGTTTCATCTCCTCTAACTCCGAGCCTATTAAAGAAAAAATGTGCTAACTACCTTTGAAAGGGCCTCATTCCTTTCAAAAATAATTAGTCTAAATTTACTTTTATAAGTAATCAGGATATTCAACTATTTAATTGGGATACAGTCAATATGTGTAATTATTCAAACTAAGAATCTGAATCAATAACAAAGTAAAAAAATTCTCTAAAATACAGTAGATAAAAACCAAATTGAAAATGACAATTAACAAGTATGATTTTACTAAAGATTATAATCTTTATCATTAAAATGTAGGATAAATATCAAATAGAAATTTAATAATAACAGTGAACCTTTACTGAGAACTTACTATTATAGGCACTATTCTAAGCATTTATTATATAAACTCACTTAAAAAGAAAGTTCTCCTTGATTTTTTTTTAGGGGGGAAAGGGAAGAGATAGAAAATGGAAGGCATTGTTAACAAAACTAAATAATAGTAATAACGTGCCAAAACAAATGATACTTTTGTATTTTAGAGTACATAAAACACTTTTTCCTAGCACATATCTATAAAATGATCACTGATTACAGCATTGCCAATTTGGAAATGTTTAGTTGATTGTGGGTCAAAATTTAATAGTACAATTTTAATTTCATTCCTTTATTCATTTTGTTAAATATTTCCTACTACTTTGTCACAGGCAAACAGAACAAATCAGATAGGAATTTAGTAGGCAGCATTAAACAAATCACCACAAAATCAATTTTCAAATACAAATTGTAATAGCTTTAATAAAGGAAAAGCATACTTTATTAAGAAAGCATAACAAAAGAAATCAGTTTTGACTGGAATGAAAATAAATATGACCTCACTAAGTGAGTGATACTTAAGCAGAACCTTGAAGACAGGAGCTTCCAGGCAAAGGTTTCAGAGAAGAACATTCTAGGCAGCAGTAATTGCATTAAAAAAAAAAAAAAAGACAACGAAGAAAAAAGAAAAAAGAAGAAATGTGCTCATTACCTGAACCAACTAAGCATATGTCCAGCATGCCCACCGTGCCTGCAATTGTGACACCATGTAAACCAGTTGTTAAACTGAGCTAATTTTTTGTCCTTGCTCAAGTCTACTTTTTCATCTGATTTGGATCCTCCTATGGGTTAAAGAAAATGATCTTCATTAACTACATCAAAAGAATATTTTAATCAAAGATTCTTAAAAGGTATTTCTAAAATTATGTCAAAATACAAATTATATATTATATTGAAATAGTAATTTTAATTCTAGGATCTAGTTTAGATTAAAAAAATACCAAATAAAAGGAGTTTCCTTATAGTTCCTTATAGTTTTGATAGCCAATAAAAAATTGAAAAATATAAAGTATCAAACCCACCAAGAAGCTATCTGAATTAACAACTTTAGAGAAATAATCAGTAGTTTAAAAATCTTCCCACGAAAAGAATACCAAGTCCAGTTTACAAGTGAGTTCTACTGAACATTGAAAGAACAGGTAATTTTCATCTATACAAACTCTTTCAAAGAACAGGAAAAGAGGGGAAATTTCCCAAAGCACTTCATGAGGCTGGCATAACTCTGCTAACAAAACCAGACAAAGATAATATGAGGAAGGAAGATTGCAGGCTAATCTCACTCCTGAATAGATACATAAAAATCCTAAGCAAAACATTGGCAAACAGTATGATTTAGCAATTCTACTTCTAGGTAAACACACTGGAGGAACTTTTGTATATGCTAAAATAGATATAAGCAGAAATGTTAATAGCAACATTGCTCATAATAGCAAAAATCTGGAAACAATCCAAATGTCCATCAACACCAGAGTGAAAAAACTGCTATCATCATAAATGGAATAATAGAAATGAAAAATGAATAAACTACAGCTATATTCATCAGCACAACTAAAAAAAAAAAAAAGATAAAACTCCAATGTTGACCAGAAAAGGCAAATCAAAGGATATATTCCACATGATTCATTTGTATAGAATTTAAAATACAGACAAAACTAAACATGTGATAAAATTATACAGAGACACTAGAGACTGAGTAACACACAATTTTGGACAGTGTCCTCTGGGGAGAAGGAAGAGGTGAACTAGGCAGAGAGAAAGGATCGAAGACACTAACTAGTAAAGACAACGTTATCTCAAGCAGGATAGGGGACTCACTGGATGTCTGATTTACTGCAGCACATAAAAATACATTCCTATCTGTGTTATGGGTCGTAAATACTGAAGAAAAATGTGTTATTACACATGCGTGGTCACACATGTACATCTTCATGCACATATTTACGTAACATTTAGTGCTCAAAAAATGCTCATTCTATTCATTTTGGTCACCTTGACATGTTTTCTTTTGTTCTAAAACAACAAATGAAATTAAAATATTTTAATATTGTATATAATTAGAGACAAAAAAAGAAAAGTAAGTAAGTAAAAATGTTAAGTTTAATTAAGCAACGTGTACCTATTATGACATGATGCCATATGCAAAATTTCCCCTGGACCATTGCTGGTCACACTTTAATGACCCCAGGGATAGCCTTGAACAGTTTTTTTAAAATACCCACCTGTAATGATATGAAGGTGAAAGGACATGTAAGTGGTTCAAGAATTTAAGATATAAATACACTAAAATTCTTCCTAAAAATTTCATGAAAACAGATAACAATGAAAAAGGGGGAAAAAAGTAAAAGAATATATATACCTTTTAAAGATAAATTTTTATACTTTTGTGTTAATGATTTTCACTTTGTTTTTTTAAATTCTAACACACAGAACACAGAACTGAATCCAGAACAGAATAATCCTTATGTTTCTCTGATGAGAGTTGAAAATATTAAGGTCTACCTTGCTGCTGCATGAAAAACTTTTTATTTTTTAAATTTTTTTAAGAGAAGTAAACTTTTTCTCTTCTTTCACACACACACACAAAGCTGGCTATGCTGTGAAAAGGCTTTTTAAAATCAAGTAGCTTTAAATCTTAAAAGATTTGTAATGAATTATGAAGATAAGTGCTACAGAACAGTTGAGGGAAAGACTTTCACTTAGGCACTTAATAATAACAACAGAAGAGAGAAAGAAACCAGTACAATCTAACTTTAAAAATCATACCTAGAAGTTAAGCTCTATAAGGGCTTGTCTGTTTTGTTCACTGTAACATTTCTAGCAATGAGAACATAGGTACTATTTATAAACATCACAAATAGTTATAAATATTTATAAATACAGTTGACCCTTGAACACAGGGGTTAGGAGTGCTGACCCCTGTGTAGTCTAAAACCAAGTATAACTTTTACTCTTCAAATCTTAACTACAAGTATTCCTCAGTATCCACTGGAGACTGATTCTAGGACCCCTGTGGATAGTAGGTGCTCAAGTCGCCTATATAAAATGGCACAGAACAATCCACGGATTCCCAACTGCATATAGAAAACGCTGCTTAAATATATTTCGAACTGTGGTTGGTTGAATTTGCAGATGCGAAACCTGGGGATGTGGAAGGCCAACTGTTATTTAATGAAAAAAGTCTGAGAAGTGGTGGATCCATGCAGATCAAACCATGTTGTTTCAGGGTCAACCATAATTATATAAACATATAATTATAAACATCTGTAATCATTAACTATTGAAAGTTTCAACAGAGTTCCGATCTTCAAAGCACAATTGAGTGTAAAAATATGCAACCCTGAGGTAAATAAGCTTATGGAAATCCTGGACATTTGGATCATGAAATGTGATAAATGAATGCAATCTCTGATTGCAAGAGGGTTTGTACACCTGAATCTTTAACTCCCATGAGCCAACATTTGATTTCTAATGGGCCCTGTCTTATTTTGGAAGTCAGATTCTTCTCATTTTACATACCAAAAAAAGTATTTATTTATTAATTGTAATTAGCTCAGCAATGCCTTTAAAGATCATAGTCAGACCCCTATTTTTCTTACACTATTTCCTATTAGTCCACTTCCTACACCCTTGTCACAATGATGCACACGCTAGTTTCCATACATTCTCTTATCATACCCACCAATCTCTTCACCTTAGATCATGCTGTTTACTCGTAGTCTATGAATGGAAAAGTGTCCCTAAAATCTTCACATATTTAAATCTATCAAACTTTAAAGGACTACCTTAAATGGCATTTTCTTTCTGAAGTTTTCCAGATATCCTTCATCTGGAAGTAATGTTTCCTCTTTCAAAATTCCTAACACTTTCTTCATATAATATCCCTTATTTGCGTCAGGGAGCTTAATGTATTTCAGAATTCAAAATGTGTTGGAATTTTAGAAAAATAATGAGCAAATATCATAAAACACCTCCAGGAAAGTCTGAAGCATCACCCTGTCATCACACATAAGTATTTCTGCAGTGAAACATATGAATATTTACAAATAAATAGGAGAAATAAAAACCTTAATAGTCTCATGTCAATTCTGAACCGGTTTTTGTTTGGCCAAATGAGATTATAAATTTATTTTTTTTAAAGTTTGGATTTTCATATCTTTTCAGAGATTTTGGAATGACAAATAAGGGAGTCTGGACCAGTACTTATTTTCTAGAACATATCATTTCTTATTTTAGATTAGTTAACTATGTTCATTGTATACCCTAAGCTCCATGAGAATCTTTGATTCAACCAGTGCATGAGCCTTCTCTTAGTGTATTAAACAAGTGCTCAAATATATATTTATATAAAGAAATTATTTATGAAGCAAATTAGAAAAATATTTCTCAGGCAAGTGTTAATATTTGATAAACCTGAGTGTTTAATATGTATTAAATTAATAGTCTCCATAACAGAGAGTTGAGATGCTTTAAGATTTAATTTTCTTCAAATTCTAGAAAATTGTTTTTATCTTTTCTTCCCTATTTCAAAACAGGAAAGAATGAAAAGCTATTATCTAGCAAAAAGGAACATTACTTAGGCTATTAGAGCTTTCTGAGGCTTATGGTCCAAAAGATGTATGAATTTAACTATTATAATATATCTCAACTCAGTTCAAAAAGAACTTATTTACGCTATAATCTCCTCCTTGTTTTTTCACTGTAGCAGATTTTTATTTATTATTTATGAGGGCCAAAAAAAAAGTGATCAATATGCAATGTATAAAGTGAAAATCCTTGACTAAAATTTAAATAGAAACACATACATTTGAAAATATGCTTTTGCTTAAAAAAAGGGATCTAGACTGAAAAATACACAGCCAATGATACCAGCAAATCTTTCATAGATGTTAATGTAACAATTAAAAAGGCTACTTACATGAATCAGCTGCAGAAAAGAATTACAAAATTTCATAACTAGAAAGGATCTCCCGGTCCAACATTTTATATAAAAAAGGGCTAAAGTAACGCTTAATGACACAGACCGAATGTCAGAGCTAGAACTACAACAGGCATTCTGACAGCATATCCAGTTCTTTATTCATTTTTACTAAATCAGTATGCCAAATATTCAAACGTTCTTAATTAAAATTTTTGCCTTTGTATCATATTCAAGTTATATAAATAGCTGGAATCTTTGCAGCTACTGGGTACATTATATTCAATTATCTACTGTTCTCAAAATTTTTTTCTGTAAGTTTACTATAAGCGTAAATAATAATCCTAATATTTCTAACCATTAAAAAATATTTATGTAGAATATATTTACTAGGTAGCTGACAAACAGTAGCAGAAACAGCACCAAAATCTACAAGTAAAGGGATCTGACTTCTAGGTTAATACTTTCTCTGTGCATCTCGCAGCAGATTTTGAAGCTGAAATAAGAGTAAATGTGAAAGTGCTTTGAGACTATTAAAGTACTCCATACAAGATAATTTTTAATAGCTGAGGGCACACTAACTTTTAAATATAAAATTCTAGGGAACTCCTCTTAGAAAAAGTGATAAGACAGTGGTATAATTATAAAATTACTTAACATTTAAGCTCTTCTCACTAATTTCAAATTGGCCAGAATTTGTGAGACTCCCTGAGATATCTTGGGTATAGATTTTACTTTTAGTGTACAGATTTTATAAACTATAGCGAACTCAGGCCAACAAAGTGGCTTGCTCTTAGAAATAATATAAAATCAAGTTAGTATATTTTTATTTACAACAATAAGTTAATCATGTATAAACAATTCAGCTCAGAAAAGTATACTATAGAATTGTCATACCAGGACAGCTAGAAACAGGTGTTCCCATATTAATGAGACAAAGTGCACATCGAGGAAGGGGTTTTCGACAGCCAGGGCAACTTGTGACTTTAGACTTTGTTGGTGAGCCACTGACACCATATTGACTAAAACCTCTGCCCTGATGAGGCACAGTTGAACAACTGTAGGAGATAGACTTGCCACAGAAATTGCAACTCACAAACACCTATGGAAAAATAAAAGGAGTTAAAATATAATGCAAACGTTATAAATAAAATAATTCAATTTGATCCTAACAAATTACTTTAACGTTTAAACTTTATTTTCTATTATAAAATAATTTGTTATCTGCTAAGTATGGCTAGCTCTCATTTTATTTTGACTTAGCAGTTACATTATTTGAGTACTTTTCTGTCACCTTTATTTAGTTTTATATTCTTCCTAATATCACTGATGTACAACAGATAAACTTGGTAACATTAGATTCCCAACATTTTAGAGTTCACACTAGACATTAAAAAATATCCCAGTATGACTTCTGACACAAAGTTCTATGTTATAATCTCCTGAACAAAATTTTCTTGTAATGAAAACACTCATTTTCTAAGATAAAAAGAAGTTAAGAATCATGTAATGGTAAATAGTTAAAACGTTAGAATAATAGCAATAGAAACTGTTCATTTTGCTTTTATATTAAACTCCTAGGCTCTTGAACACTTATCATATAGATCAGTAACACATATTATCATGTTGTGCCATTTTACTAACACTCAGGTTGTTTTAATAGAACTAATTTTTCATTCTAAATTAAGAAAATAGCACCATCCAGTGCTCACACTGAGGATATACCTGATATTTAATATCTGGACTTAGATATACAGTGATCTCATGTCATGTGCTTTACGAGATAATGATCTTCTTTAAATTAATGCTAAAAGGAAAAAATTAAAATTTTCATGTGTAATCAGACATATAGTTATATATGTATACACTGTTAAAAAAATCCTGCCTTATTACATATAAATAGTGCATAAAACAATACATAAATGGAATTTATAAAATCATATAATGGTTTAGATTCTGAAAGGACTTGCAATATACTGGAAAACCTCAGACAGCCCTAGGGCTGATTTGGGTTTGCCTAAGACCTGATAGGCCTACAGTGTTTTGCTGTGTCTCATACTAAAGCTCAAGCCACTGAGATGATTACTAGGACGTGGTAGGACCAACAAAAATAGGAAGATCAAGGACAAAGTGCAGTCTGGGATAGACAAAGGCATCGATGGGAACTCAATATAAAAAAAGAATGAGCTAATACTAATTTATTAAATTTAACTCTAAATTTATCTCATATAACATGCTGTAAACAAACACTTCTATTTTTGGCTGGACTAATAGGTACATGTTACAATTTTATTCTTTCTAAAATCACGTACTTACCTGTGCTAAAGGCTTGGAACTGGGATCCAATTTACTCCTGTGAATATCGAATTCAGCTCGTTTGTGCCAAAACCTCCAGGCATCTAATAAGTTTCTATAATTCTCAATCCAGTACTGAACTCTTTCATCTTTAAGAACATCTAAAGGAGAACCCTAAAAAGAAAACATGAGTTATTTCAGTTTTAAAATTTCCTGGATAAACCAGATGATTCTAGGTAACAAGTTAGTATGAGTCACACAGAAGAGGCCTCCTTTTTGCCAAAAGCTGGCTCCTAGTGAAGATATAGATAAAATAACTGATAGAAGCTCCATTAATTTACCTTAAGCTGACCTATACTAATGACAGAAATATGAACTGTATATATCATTATATCTGGCCAGGGAAATATTCTCTATTTCTTATTGAAGGTTAAAAACCCAAGAGCAAATAATTCACCTTCCTAATGCAGTAAAGAATGATATGAACACTATTTGTCCCAACAAAACCTCTGGGTTCACAAAATTTGTTTACTATGTCATCTAAATGCACATCAAAACTGCTTAGTCATCTTTAAAGTAATACTAAGCCTGGTCTTTCGTATCTAGAGATGCACTGTAAACCAAGATGCCATTTTTCATACATCTATTTATCTGAAAGTTAAACTTGTCTATTGTCTCTCTTGTTCACAGTTAAAATATACATTTATCACCTTAAAACTTAAAAAGAAATACAACCAAACCAAAAATGTTCCTACTTGTTATATCCCTAGGCCATAATGAAAATTTCTTTTCCTTAAATTTACTTTAGATTTCTTCTCATTAAGAACTTTAATTTCTTGCCAGTAAGACTTTCCCTAAACCTGTATTTTCCCTGACAGCTGTGACATTCACTTTTCACTTATGCCTGCTTTTAGGTCTTCACAGAATATTTTAGCCCTGTCCAGCACATCTTCCTAAACTTTACATGATGAAGAATGTAGAGAAAGCCTCTACTCCAATGATGTCATGGGCATCAATCTGAAGTCCAGTTTTCCCAGTTGTATGGTAACCAGATAGAAAATTTCAAAACTCAGCATGATCTTACTTAAAAAAAAAGAGAAGAAACCTGTAATAGCTAATAAATCAATCTATTTAGACATTCCATCAATACAGAAGCAGCATATCTTTCACCTATTAATTAGGTAGTAATTTCAATGACCAAAGTTAAATTCAGCTAAAAGAACATGTAAAAACTTAGTTGACAATTTTATTTCTTAAAAAAGTAAACATCTACTCTAGTCCTAATTATGACCAACTTAGCAGGAACTAAATATTAAAGTAGAATACAACCTCTGGTTTGAAAAGAAAATTCACAGAAAAATAGGAAATTTTCATATCCCCAACTCCTGTGCCTTCTGTGACAGTAAAAACAAACTAAGAAAGAATTTGGTCAATTCACATTTAGTATGTCTTCTCTAGATCTGTGCCAATAAAATCTATTATCAAGCTCTAACAAAATCTGCAGAGGAAACAGTTCAAAATTAAATCTGATCAACTTAGAAGGGCTTGTGAAACTTCTTAGGCTTACAACGGTCCACAGAAGCAAAATGTAAACCCAAAGTGATCAAGTAATTGAACTTACAAAAGTTAACCAAAATTCTTCGGAAAAAGGTAAAAGGATCCAGAGTTCTATAATGTTACTGTAACATGCAGTATTCAATGAAAATCACTAGACATATAAGCAGGTAATATGTGGCTTGAAGTCAAGGAAAAAGGCAGTCAAAAAATAACAAGAAATCTAAAAAGAGCCCGTATGTTAGTTAGCTGACATGAGTTCAATGCAGCTATTAGACATGTTCAAAGATTTAAAGAGAAACTGTTTTAATTAGTGGATAGGGATATGAGCTGAAAAATATAAACGATAAAAATGATTCTAAAACTAAAAAGTACAACTAAAATTAAGTATTCTCTGGAAAAATTAACATCAGAAAGAAGGTGACAGAGAATCAATGAATAAATCAGTAGAATTTATTCCATTTGAAGAAAAAAGGGAAAAAAAGATGGAAGAAAAATGAACAGTCTCAGATACCAATGGGATAATATCAAATGGTTCAATATATATGTAATATAGTTCAAGAAGAGAAATAATGCCTGAACACTTCTCAAATCTGATGAAAAACAATGACTTACAAATCCAAGAAGCTCACTGAATCACGAGCAGGATAAAAAGAACCACATTAGGTATCAAGGTTAAACTGCTGAAAATCAAAAAGAAAATCTTGAAAGCAGCCCAAGGAAAAAAAAGAAAACATTACATAGGTGAAACAAAGATAACAGCTGACTTCTCATCAGAAACAATGGCGACCAGACTATAAAACCACATCTTTAAAGTGCTGAAAGCAAAACAGAATAAAATGAACATTTTCAGTTAAAATGAAGCAGAGAGAATCTGTCACCAGTAAATCTGTACAAGAAATGCTAAAGGTAAAGACCAAAGAGGAATTATATCAAAAAAATTTGAGTCTATTGGTCTAAATAGTAGCAGGAATAATAAGTAAATAAATATAAAAGCCCATGTTTTCACTCTTCACATAATTTATATACAAATAACTGACTGTTTAAAGCAAAAATAGTAAAATTTGGAATTTGGAACATTTGTAGATATAAAATATATGACAATAGGAAGAGGGTATGCAAATGGAATTTACACTTGTGAAACATGAAATATGAAGCAAAAAGCAGAAAGTGTTAGGTGTGGGGTCTGAAAGAGAAAGGGTGGAATAGGAAGCATAATGTGTCAGGTGTGAAATGTGAAGTATGAGGAGGTAGGTGACTAATGAGTTAAGGAGGCATATTGTTAGAACTTGAGCAACTACTTTAAAAAAAGATAATGAAAAGGGGTATAGCTAAAAAGCCAAGAGATGAAATAAAGTGAAATACTGAAATATTCAATTAGCCCAAAGGAAGGCAGGAAAGGAACAGAAACAAGGAAAAAATGGAAAACAAATAACAAGATGGTAGACTTAATTTTGATCATATAAACTGAGAAAACATCCCATTAAAAGCAGCTGAATATGAGATTTTTTTAAACAAGATCCCATTACATACTTGTCTGCATTTTAAATATATTTTATAAATTTTGTTAAAAGGTTATCAACCCATTGCACTCTGTAGCCATATATCTACAGTTTAACAGATGTAATCTCATTTCAGGAAGAAAAAAATGATGCATTATGTTTAGATGGCTACCATTCCATCCATGGACAGTGGCCTGATACCTTAGGGTAAATTCACATTGTGGTTTGTTTATAAGAAAGTGGGTGGGGGAAAAGGCATTTTGCTATGTTTACCTAGCACATGGCATCCTATAATATTATATAAAAGGATGAGAATAGGAAAGACACCAAGCATGAAAGGATATGATTACCTGGAGGGCTATACAAAATCTTAGTGGAATGCTCTAAATTTTCACCGAATTTCCAACAACAGTAAACTAAAAGGGAACCTTTGCCAGGAATCTGTAGCCACTGGACAGTAAAAACAGAAATATAGATGAACTGGGCTCCCCAAATCATGTCCACTGATAATAAAAAGGGAAAACGAGAGTTAAGAGAGTTGTGGAATAATCTGCCTCTGTTCTTCACGTGAGACTGTAGTACAGATCAGGGAGAGGCAATCTTGTGCAGAAGGTACAGTTCTGTCAACTGGAGAAGCTGGAAAGAGGTTTCTCTGCTCCATTTGAGCTTTACATAAAATCAAGACTGACACTTCCAAAGTGAACGGAAAAACTGGATAACCCAATGTGGGAGTCTAAGGGGCAGTAATATGAGGCAAGTCCTCTGATTAGGTTAAAGTTAAACACATTCTACAGATGTAAAACAATCAAAAGGGCATACCCACTCAATGAGGAAAGAAAATACGGAATGTAGTTAAACTTTTTTTTTTCCTTTAAGCTGCTGCCATGATGCACTAACCTGTAACATGCAGTAACTTGCTGTTTGGACATCTCCAGTCCTATCAACATAACTCTCCATTAAGTCCACGCCATCTTTAGTAAGTCCAGTAAGTAATATCCCTTCCAAATTTCCAGCCTCTTTCATTTCATTGGTCAACTTTTCGATGTATCTATTTAACTGGAAAATTCAAAGTGATTTTTCTGAAGCAATCCATTTACTACACCTTTTGTACTTCAAAACTTCTACACCTGGAATAATTTTATTCTTAATAAAAAACATTTTAAAATAAAATCCCTTGGGAAAAATCTAGATATATGATCGCTAAGAAGTTTGTGTCTATTACAAATTACAATGCAGCATCCATGATCACTTAAAATATTTTTTTTAAAAAAAGGCAAGGCATTCACTATGTTTTGATAATTATTCAAGAACCATAGAAGGTTCACCATTTTAAATTTAAACTGAACTATTCTCATGCTGCAAAATTCTTGCTGTCTATGATAGTAGGACAGAACAGAATCTGAGTTGAAAGGGAACGTCAAGATTATCAAGAATAGCCATCTCTTGTAAGGTCTTCCCTGAACATCAATCCATCCCAAACTCAAGCGGAGATTTCTCTATATTCTCCTAGCACTTTCTCATTACTAAGTATATAACACATTGCATTACTAATTGTTTACATACATTTCTCTCTCTCCCTCCTCTCTCTGTACATAGAGCATATGTATTCAGTACCTGTTTATTATATTAGAAAACAAAGAATTCCTTTTATAGCATCCCTAAGGGGCAAGTTTAACTTTTTTATCTACTGACCAATCTCACTCCTAAAAGCAGAAACAAACTAAAATATTAAGCCAACATTCTTTTAAAAAGTAAATTTAGTTACAATACACATTTACAATAGCTTATCTAATAGAGATGATTTATTTTTTAAAAGAATTTTTATACACATCTCACACATACATATTTCCATGTAAAGATTAGTTTCTTAATCCAATGACAGCAAATATTAATCACTTCAACTATTGAATTAAATCAGTTCTTACCTGACTATCACTAAGGAATTTACAAGCAAATGCTACTCTGTCACGTACAGCAACTTTGTTTTCATACTGAAAAGAGAAAAAGCAAGGAGTTACTTCTAGGAGTTCCGAGTTTTAAATTTTTGAAGATTAAATATTTTATATATGTAGTACTTAATTTTAGTTTCAAAGTATTAATAAACTATTGTGTATACACTGACAGAGCCATTGATTCCCTAAGATGCCTTTATAATCTAATTCTCAGGAAGCCCACTGCTAAGGTTACTGTCCTTATGAAGTAAAAGTTTACTGTTTAAATACAGACCAAATCAGTTTTTCAAAATTCCAGTTCAGTCTTAATACTTAAGTCCAACAGAAAATATAAGCAATGATGTACAATTTATCAAATTTAAGATGTCATGTTATCTTTCCATCATAAAAACTAATTTTGGGGAAAGAGGAAATCTTCCTTTGGCTAAGTTAATCAAGTCTAGGAAATCTGTGAACTACTAGATAAGAGTTTGACTATACCAGTACATAATTTAGAAAGAAAATTAATACACGTTTCTAAATATAAAGTGGTTGGTTTTAAAACATACCCTCATAAATAAACGAACATAATTTCATGACTATAGTAAAATATTATTCGACACGTGGTTTGTGACAAAATTTTCAGAGACATTATGATGTATACTTAAATTTGTGTATATACTTGTCAATATTGTAAAACATTATTTTGAAAAATGTTGTCTATGGCCATGCTACCCTGAACGTGCCTGATCTCGTCTGATCTCAGAAGGTAAGCAGGGTCGGGCCCCTGGTTAGTACTTGGATGGGAGACCATCTAGGAATACCAGGTGCTGTAGGGTAAAAAAATAAATAAATTTAAAAAAATAAAATAAAAAGGTAAATAAAAAGAAAAATGTTACTATAAATGTAGAAAGGCACAATTTTGTGATAAAGAAAAAATAGTTTAGAAGTAGAAAAATTCCTATTTCCACTGAAGTCATTCTATGAAATAGTTTTCCTCCTTTAAACATAAAAGACTACGTCAGTTGATAACTTAGCGTATTTTTGCAAATATAAAACATGTTTCTGCACTAAAGTGTAAACATATTTGATACAAACTGGATTTAACTTTTAGATTCAGCTGCATGTGTTAACACTTTTGATGTGGAAACAGTCATAAATATTATCTGTCCCATTTTACAGCTGAGAAAACTAAAATCCCGAAAAGTTAACTAACCAGATAAGGTTAATTTAAAATACAGAATTTGATATTTAGACAATTCTCTACCAATTTAAAATTTGAGCAATCTACTTCTTTTTCTAGTCTTCATTCTCTAGCATTTCTTGGGAGTATCGTTTTATTTCAAGATGAAGTTTTCTGGTTAACAAAATAGAGTACTAATAGTAAAAATAAAAAGAACCCCATACACCTTTGGATATTAATTTGAAGTTGTTAGAAAAGTTCAATAGTAATTTGTTAAAATGGACAAAATTTATGAACTAAGGAATTGCCAAAATGAACACTAACATTTATTAAAATTTTCATTAAGATATCTCAATAAACTACATGTTTTTATAAATTCTTAGGAACTGACATTTAAAGTAATTATTCAAGCAATGTATATAAGAAATGCTATGATGGAAAATATAGAAATAACTTTCATGTTAGAAAGCTTTCTCAGTGCTAGAAAGAAGCCCAAAAGTGCAAAGAAAGTTGTGGTATTAATGTAAAGCTTGAAACTCAATAACAAAAACTGATAATCAAATCTCACTTTATTCCTTCTTTCCCAACATTGTGGTAAAGAACCTATTTGGTAATTGTGGTCATAGGTTGTTAAAGCAGAAGAGAAAAAAAAATAGCAATAAAAAAAACAAATAATAAAAAAAAAATGAAATAGTCCACTGTAAGTAGTGATCACATAATTTATCTTCCAAACTATTATAAGACATGTCCGAGAATGACAAATACTAACTCAGACAAGATATATGGTCATCCTGACCATAACTGATTATGTGCTGATTTACTTAACAAAAACAAACACATGCACTTTTAAAAATAATATTCCAATATAATATTTATGCTTATATAGTTGTAGAGTTCTAGAGCTCAGTTTTTAAGCTAAGTGGGAAAAATGTATTCCTTCTATGTCTGTAAATTATATTACTGAAGTGTTTTAAAAATTAAGTTCAGTTTCCTATCAGCTAACTATTTCAGAAATCACATTTGAGAAGAGCTGCTCAAAAAATGTTTAAGTCACTTTTTTATTTCAAATAATAGGAAATGCATCCAAACCACAGCAATATTTTATGCAACAGACACTTGAAAATTTTAACGGTTAGATAAAAATGCCCTTAAAAGGAAAGCCTTATGAAACAGAAATTAGCTTACCAGCACTCCATCATAAGATCCTGTTTCACTTGTCAGAAATGCAAACATGACACACAGATATGGGTTATTTAACTGTAATCGTAGAGTGCTGCACATTTCTCTCCAAAGGGAGTTCTTCTCTTCTGTATAACCTGATAAAGCCATTGCTACCACATTGAGATTCAGATCACCTGCATATTAAAAACAACCACTAATCAAAGTGATCAAAATCTTAATATCTCCTTCCAGTTCTTAAACAGTAAACAAATAAAGATCAGAGGTGGCTTTTATCCCCCGAAAAATATGCTCACTAGAATAAGGGTTTTGATTCAAACCAGAAAATTTGGAAAGGACCATAAGCAAAAATTTCCATTTTAATAAAACTTTTGTACATATTGCAAACTCTGTGCCGGACATCTTTTAATTTTCATGTCCTCATTCCAGGCAGGTTCCTAAACAGTATGTTAGTGCTCAGGGCCTAAATGAAGAAAAGTGAAGCCATACAATCAGAATGATGGTCAACTTTTATCAACAAGTTCATTTATGTTGATTAAGATATTTCAAAGTGTTGACATTAAATCTCGGAACCGTAATTTTCAGAATTTTTTTCCCCTATTCCTAAATATGTAATACATATCTACGAATCTATGTATCTATGTAGGTATCTAGGCATCTACCTACCTACCTACCAACTACTCTGACTACAAGGTACTAAAAGCCAATATTTCAGCATTCTTATTATAGTATTACACTTTTAATTTTTCTAGGATAAAATTAACTATCAGGATTATCACAGAATTGCATTTAGACATTCGCAACAAAGCATTTGTGACTAAGTCTTTTAAACATTTGTTCTCAGAAGTTTATACAGCTGCTGATAAGCTTCTAACTTGATAGCCCTATGGCTGCCTAGTCTTCTAACAAATTTAGCTTTGAAAGAGAACACTAAACTCACCTTTAACTTTTAAGTATTTTTCTACATTTATTATAGCAGCTTTCTTATTGTTTCCTGATCCTAATCATTTTATTTTCCAAATAAAACAGCATTTCCCACTTTAAGTTCTTAATAGCCTTCTTCACTTCTATAAACACTTTCCCCAAGTTACTCTGTGCTTATTTTCTCTGCCCACTCTATTAAATCATAAAGTCTTTAATGATTAAAACAAAAAAAAACAAAAACAAAAAAATATCTTCCTTGAATCCTGCCTAGAACAATTTATTTCCAAATGGAAAGGAATATTTGACTCAGGGAAATCTTGCCTTCAATCCTTAGCCAAATTATTAAAATCATTAGGATACTTTTCCCCTATTATTAGTAGGGGTGTTCAAAGCTAACACCAAATATTACAGATATACACGACAGGGAAGCATCATGCTCTCAGGTCATAGCAAAATTATACATTAAGAAATGGCTTTAAATATCAATTATTTTTCCATCACCATATGTCTTCTATTGCAATCTCAAATGGAGAAGACAGCAAAAGTGAAGGAAAAGAGACCTATCTGGGCAAAACATTAGCTTTTTCAACTTTAGATTGCAAGTAAATATTTACAGTTAATTTCATGTTTTTTCTCAATGGTACAAACAGAAGTGTAATGGTTTCAAAATGGACCAGCAAATAAGAATAAGTATTCTAAATATCAGAAAAAATTTGCTAGCTGTATTAAAAATCGATAGCTATATACATCTTAAGAAATTTTCAAATGAGTATTCCTGATAAGAAAAAACAATGAATTTCTGATTAAGACTTATTTCTGTATTCTCTTGCAAAATGTTAGGAGTAAAAAACTTTATCACATCTCACTGTTCTTCCTTTTTAAATATTAAGTGGAAATTATGTTTAAATCATTAGATTCAAGTAATAAGCATTTTTGCTGATCAATATCATTTTTACAAGAATCTATATTAATCTATAAAAAAATGTCATTTCAGAGTTTCCTAAAAGTCAACCAATAACCATCAAAAAAGATAAAAAATAAAAGTCAAATGTTTGCCATAAAAATGCTTGCAAACTAAAGTAGCCCAATCTCCAAGAAAATACATTTTACAAATGTATGTGAACTACCTTTAGAGGAAAAAACTGAAAAATGGACACATGAACATTCCTTATATTATTAAAAATGACAATTATGAACATTTTCTTTTTACAACTTAAACCAAGGCATAAAAAAAGGGATGGGCTAGTACTTACTTTATATAGTACTGTGCTAATTTCTTTTTTAAAACCTTACATAAATATGTTGATTAAACTTTTGGAAATTATCAGCATCTTTTCTTTAAAGGGTTCTATGAGCTGCAAGTATCTTAGAATATAACCTAATACCTTTCTCTGAAGATGCCCCTTCATCAGGATTTGGATTGCTCGTCGAATATCCAAGTTGAACAACGCCACGGCAGCAGCTCTTGCCCATTCCCCTTCTTGTACAAGGGAATTCAAAAATGGCCCCACATCTACATCTGTTCCTTTCTTTATCCACCCGCAAAGCTGTAAAGCTAAGATTCTCTCTTCATTTAAATTCTGTATATCAGTTTGCTTATCCAGCCCACTCCAATTATGTCTGCTGCTTTCCACCATTCCTAAAACAAGAAACATTTTTTAATATTAATTGCTTTGTTTTTGAAATATATTTGGAAAATCAGTTTTACAGAAAAATATTTTAATCATCAGATTTTGAATACTCAACTTCCCAGACACAATTTTATGACAGAAAAAATATTTTACATGTTACCAAGTAGGACACTGTCTTGAATTATCAAAAAGAGATATCTGAAATAACAGTCAAAGCCTAAGCTGAGTCACCACTTTGGAGAAGCCTCTCTGACCAATTAATCTAAAATAGGTGCCACCTGCTACTATCTAACTAACCATTGTTTCCTCTATTTCCTTTAGCACAAACATAAGCTCCCATATTTTACTAATTCATTTTTTAGTTTCATCTCTTTCTACTAGAACATGAGCTCCAAATGGGCAAGCATTTTGTCTCTTTTATCTGAAAGGTATTCCCGGTTTCTGATATCCAGCAGATGCTCTCTCTCTCCTTCCTCACCTTTCTGTCTCTATGTATGTATGTATGTATACATATGTATCAAAAAATGAGATCATAAACATCAAAGTGCTTTGAAAATTTCAGGTAAGTACTAAAGCTAAAATACAACAGGAATGATTTGAAAATTTCTCCCCTCTTACTGAATCAGGAGACTTTATGTTCTCATTCTCTTTTCATAAGGAATCTAAAACAATTCTTGTAACATTATTTAAATTGCAATCAAAGCAGTTTTTCCTAATAACAGAATAATTTCACTTAGGGTGATACTTGGTGCCAAATAAAAGTTAAATAAATAAAGACAAAATTTCAGGACGCTATTAAATTGCAACTCAAATTCTTAATGTTCTAGAAGTTTTTGCCTGTGAAATTGTCATTATGTAATTACCTGTTACTTTAACAAAAAGGATTTCCAGAATAAACTGAATTAGAAATTAGGCAGAAAGGATGGCCAACTTTACAAACATCTTTTTATTAGCAGTAATTTAAATCGGTAATTTACAGTAATTCTACATTTATATAATTGCATAAAATATAGTAATTATACATTTTAATAATTAGAAATAACAAAAAATATTTTAAGAAATAACTCAACTTGTCTGTGTAAGAAAAAACTGTAAAATGAGCTCCATGATTTCTCCCCCACATCCCCTCCCCGGTAACCACACCCTTGTATAATCCCTGGCCCGTGAGTACAAGTGGAATCTGTGACTTTCTTCTAAATAACAGAATATAGTACAAAACATTACTTCTGAATAACAAATTTAAATCCGAAGTGAAAGCATTTTGCGGTGTGTTAATTAAGGTTGTTATTCAGTTGATTCTGAGTTAATCAGAAGGAGATTATCCTGATTTAATCAAGTTAATCCTTTAAAAGAGTCTGGAGATCATTGGAGAGATTCTCCCCACTGGACTGGAAGTAAAAGCTGCCATGTTGTGAGAGTCTGTGAGAAGGCCATGTGGCAAGGAAGTGTTGGCAACCCCTAGGAGCCAAAGGCAGTTCCTTGGCTGATAGCCAGCAAGGATACCTCAGTCCTACAACCTTAAAGAACCCAATTCTTCCAAGGTATATGGGCTTGGAAGAGTACTCCAAACCCCAGGAAGGAACAAAACCTAACCAACACCTTCATTTAGCCTTGTGAGATCCTGAACAGATGACCTAACTAAGCTAGACCCATGGAAATGAGATAATGAACGCAAATTGCAGAAATAATATACTGTCCAAAGTTGACTTCAGCAATACTCACTCTGATCTAAGCTTTAAGGGAAAAACACAAGCAAAAATGAGAAAAAATATTTAAAAATCAGTTGTCATTTCCAAGTCAAATATATATTATATATAACGCAAAGCATTATTTTTTAAAATTCACTTAGTCTAAACACTTGGGAAGAGGAAAATTAGTACATAGCAAAAGTCTAAATTCTCCATCACACCTAATTTAACTTTTAAAATACTTTTTTCATTATATGGTTGTTTAAGTTGCGGCATTTCATGTTAAGACATATTTTAAACTAAGTATCATTGCTTTATGAAAAAGTTTAAATTTTTGAAATTTTAAAAAGTTAAATAAATTACACTTGAAATTACTTATTTTTAACATTAGTTTTGGAAACTGTTGCCAATTCAGTCAAGGAGTTAGGAGGAGACTGCTGAAAAGAAGTTTCTTCCTTCAAGAGAACCCCCTGCCCATTAAAATGAGGAAGGATCCTGCTCTATGCGCAGTCATGAGGGAAATCAGTCCAGACAAGAATCACTTTTAGCTTCTCAAGGTGAAATTTTAAGAACTATGAGAAAATTCTGAATGATAAATGACAATGTTATTCAAACACATTAAAAATTAAACAAAAACATTACTTTTCTGAATAACAAATTTAAATCACGTAGCTAAATGTAGTCATTAAATTTCAGGTCGAATAAGCTCCAGATATACTATAAAGTGTCTATTTTCATATCATCACTATTTATTTTGGTTTTTAATGCTGAATATTAACTAATTAATGGTAAAATAATAACTATTTTTAAAACAGGTGAACAAAAGCAGCAATTTTTCAAATGGTTCCTCATAGTTTAATATTTGTTTCTCAGAGTTCTTACTTTATAGAAAATTACATCACGAGGAATAGAGATCAAATGAATCCAAAGAGTTCATTCCTAGTAGTGGAAAATGTGGGCTGCTCAGAGACCTTTCTTACTGCTTTTAACTATGCTATAGGTTAATTAGGGTTACAAATAAGCTGTGATATTATTGTCAGTTTTTAAGTATTTAGTTATGTTATGATTTTTAATACATATGAATTTTTTAAAATCCAGTGAACAAATATGAACTTCACTTTATTAGTGAAGGAAATAAATCTGTATGTGAACTTTTTACATGAATTTTTAAATATATAATTTTAACATATCTCCAAAAAAGTTAAAATCTATGCATGTTATGCAATACTAAAATGACAAAATTGTATCCCTAAATTTGAATTGTCCTATATTTAAAAAAATATAATCAAAATTTTACTGAGGTTTGTAAGAGATACAAGTCACTTAAACGTTAAAAAAAAAACATTTAAAAAAATTTGTTTCATATATTATATCAAGCAATAAGACACTATTGCTATTTGTAGATATTAACTTGTTGCATTTTTACATCTATATAACAAAGCAGTAAAATTATCCAGTTTTATAAGAACATTTTGTTGTTAAAAATACTAACCCTAGCTATTTTATTCCTTGAAGTAATTCTGAATAGATGAGTTCTCTTGATCAGAGTTTACCATTTAATTATGAAAAATATTTTCATCATGTTAGAAAGCTGACCATAATTTATTATATAATTTTCTGCCATCTTAAAAGGAAGAGATTATATCTAGTGACAACTCTGTGAAAACTGCTCTATAAGGCATTCCCTCAGAGTTTGCATTCGCTTCATCCTGGTTGATTTCAACACTTAAGTCAGCCCAATAAACTAGCCTCTTCATTCCTTCGCTTCCTTATCTCCAGTGGTCAGCAGCTCCAAGACTAACCAGTCCTTTCATGAACACACTCCAAAGTATTCCTCTACCACAGAGCGAACCACAACCTCAAAGCCTTCCAGAAATCTCACTTCTATATTCTTTCTACCTTACAATCTCTTGACCACTCATATTTTTACTCACCAGTCTTCTGTCATTCCCCTCTTTATACAAGCTAGATCCCAAGACCAACAAAGGGAATCATTCTCTCGCCAATATCCTTAATTCTCTTGTCCCATTGTCCTTTACTCTTTCCTCTGGCAAAAACGACACTGCCCCACAATATTCCCATGTTTTCTCAAGACAACTCTCTCTCATCCTCTCTCTACATACTCCCTGCTTTCTCAACAAGCAAACCTACTACATTGAGAAACAGGAGCCATCAGGTAGAAAACCTCTCAGCCCCTGCTCACTGAACCTTAAGCAATCTGCATATCTTTCACCTTTTCCTCTAACAAATACGGAGGTGTACATCCTCCTACCTAAAGCTCTGGATCCCATTCCATCTCATTCCTAAGAATTTTGCTCTTCATTCCCTTTTCTCTACATCTTCAACCTCTTCCTATGGGGTTCCTTACATTAGCATCTAAACATGCTTAAATCAATCTCATATTAAAAACGAAAACAAAGCAACACAAGAGCCCTCCTTTGACCCCAGCTTCACCGGCTGCTACTGTTTTACTCTTCATTCTCCTTCATATAGTTGAATTTCTTGAATTATTTTATTTTAAATGGATGACTTCACTTCAACCGAAATTTTTTACCCACTAGACATCTCCATCTAGCTATCTTAAGTTCAACTTACTCCAAAATAAACTTTTTCTTTTCCTGTTATTCTTATCTAACCAATATTAATCCAATTTCCTAAGTTAAATATATGTTGCTTTCACTTTTCCTTCTCCTCCATCCCCTTTATCCACATAATCATTAAATTTTGTCCCAATCTCTGATTCATCCAAATTTTCTAGCTCCTCTGCCACTAACCTCAGTAAGAACACCGTATCGTGTTTCATTACTGTGGCTTCTGAGGTCCCTGCTATCATTGTTGATCTTCCTTCATTCCTCACAAAGAGTGACAGCTCTAAATCTAATTGTCACTACTCTTCAAAATCTTTCCTTGGATTCTCCATGTTATAGGATAAATCTCCCTAAATCCTTACCATAACTTCTAAGTCCTTAGCTACCCACTGCTTACCTTTCCCGTCTTCATTCTTTCTTCACTTCTCATGCTCTGTTCTAGCAATACTGAGCATTGCTATGCTCCCTCTGCTCCAGGCTCACTGCATCTGCTGCTCCCTGTCTGGACCTTGTCTTTGTCTTTACCTCCTCGGGCAACCTTCCCTAAACTCTACAACCAGACTAGGAATTGTTCTATACATAGCAGTCTATTCTTCCTCATGTTATAAGTTCCCATTTACCTGTCCGTAATCTGAACTAGAATGTAAACTTCCAGAGAAGGGATGAACACTATCTTGTTCAGTATCCATGAAGAGATGTATCTATCCTCCTGATAGTTATGTCTCCAGTTCCTAGAATAAGTCTTAGCATATACTGAGCAAGCGATAAATATCTGCTGAATAAGTGAATAAATTTACCTCATACTGTAGTTGTAATAATTAAAGCAACATAGAGAAAGCAACTAGCATGATGTCTAATACATAGTAAGCACTATATGTTATCTATATCTATTATCTATTATCTATTATCTATTATCTATCTATCTGTCGCCTAAGTTAAAATATAGCTGTGTGCTCTAATAAATTACTGTGGGCAAGATGGCTCTCAGTGTTGACTTACTAAAATAGATCAAAATACAACAAAAACAATAAGCCTCAGAATAATTGAGAATGCAATGTGGTCTGACCTACTACACAGCTAAAATACTAAAAATTTCTATAAACTTGGCGTTTAATTCTTTGCAGCAGTGGTTCTAAAATTATGAACCATAGTATTCGGGCTCATTTATAGGGTAATACAGTATATCTGCCCTTTTGCTTATATTAATAAAAACATAAGTTTTCTAATTGAACTCATTCATTATTTATAATAAGTTTTTTTTTTTGGTAGAGAGCTAATGAGAGAAAACCAAAATGAAACAAGTCAGATAAGTAGTCTGATGCATCTTCAGCAATGTAAACCAAAGTAATTTGAAAATCCTTCCTTTAAAATATTTGTAAGTTTAATTAAATTGCTTAACCTATTATTAAAAAATAGCATTTTATTTAGTATTATTTGTTATAGTAGTCATACAAGTTGTATTAAAAATCAAATTGGTTTATAACTTCTCCTACCAGCAGGCCCAAATTTGATCTAGGCCAAATCTGACTGCTATCAAAAACTACCGAATCTTCAGTTGGGGACATAATTAAAACATAAGGTATGATTTAATTCTAATAAAAACTAATAAGAACAACTGTTAAAGAAGTCAGTGAAAAAATAAGTTTGGTCTTTTATCAACTTTACTATTAAACAGTTTATCAATTTCAGTCCTACATTAATTCACATTCATTCAATCATCAAGGACTATTCAGGTATGATTCCTTTAGATAAGATTATACTTCAGGTCATAGTTATGCGGACCTTGCCATTAGATAGCTAAGTGGAAGCAGGCAGCAAAATAAAAAGGGTCTCCTTCAGTTAGAAATCTTTTTATTTAGTTTCTATAAAAGCAAAATCCTGTGATAAAATTTGAACAACCAAGATCCTACAAATCATCTAATGTAACACATCTTAAAGTAAGTCTTCAAAAAAAATAACATTAAATAAATGAGTGAAAGTACAAATCAGTAGTTACAAAATAGTCACAGAGATGTAAAGATAGCATAAGAAATATAGTCATAATTAATAACTATGTATGGTGCCAGATGGGTACTGAATTTATCAGGATCATTTCATTAGTTATATATAAATGTCTAATCACCCATGCTGCATCCTTGAAATGAATATATAATATTGTATGCCAACTGTAATTAAAAAATTAAAAATTAAAAAATAAAAGGAGGAAAATAAAATAAATAAGTGGATTTAATGTCAATATCACTTCAAAGAACCAAGACTCCCTCCAAATAGGATTTTGGGTATATAAACAATTAAGCATTTAACTCAACAATTCACTAAGATACCTAATCAGAAACCAAAAAAAGTGGAGGGGGAGGAATAGTTATGTATAATAATTAAATAATGAGGAAAAATAAGAGTATAAAAATTATAAACATATTGCAGAAAATAAAATTTTCTTACCCAAAGATGATTTTACAATCGATTTAATTCCTGCATAAACCAATGATCCTTTGTTGCCTGGAGATTTCTGATCCATATCTTCTGTATACTGCTTCATAAGTATTTAATGCATAGGAAATACCACTAATGATGCATAAAATATTTCAAAGCTAAATTACTTTTGATTTGGAGCCAATTCATAATAGGCGTCAGTGCAAGTAAGGTGGTTCTACTCTATTATAGAGATATTTTTCCACCTACATGACCTGTAAAGCAGTATTTCAACAGTTTTAAACAATTTTACTTTGTAAATTTTAATATTACGTAACTTTGTAATGACTGACCCTTCAGTAAACATCAAGAACATTTGATTCATCTCAAAATTTACAACACAAAGGATATAGTGCAGAGTATACCAGAGTGACTTGAGCTGTGGATCTTCATTTCCAGCCAAAATATGGTTTCTCCACACCTGTTCTGTATCAAGTCCATATCTTGATAAAGCCCGAAGGCGCATCTTTGTTGCTATATCTTTTTCTAAGAATTATCATTTCTTCTTCTGCACATTCATACAAATGACGACCACAAGCCCACATTAAAGATGTAATTGGGCTCCAGGCAAGAGAGATTCTTTCAAAAACAGTGAAGTCAGACATTGTTCGGTTGGGAGTTACAACTATCATTCGATTTTGACTTGTCGGATGCCAAGCAAAGGAAGCAATGTAATTGTCACAAGGTTGCACACTCTTTCAATTATTGTGGGTTCAGTTTCATCACCAATGGAAGTGGGTGTGTGGCTGCTATCAATATAATCTAATAATATTACTGTCCTTTGTTAAAGTGGCAAGCAGACCAGTCCTAGTTGGACACCATGCTACTTTTGTTAAGGCTTTGGTTGCTCAGTCAAAGTCAAAACTGGCTTCTCAAATTTTCTAAGATCCCATATTGCAACCTGACCTTTCATAGAAGGAAGCAACACGATCATGGAAGTATGGGTCTACTGTCACTCCCTGAACAGCTTTTGTATTTACAAACTCTTTTGGCTTGTAATTCCGAAGATCAAATATGGCTAGGTTACGATGCATACCTGCAAGGAGAAGTTTCTGGTCCCTTGGAAGCCAACACAGAGAGAGACAAGCATCATTCTGTCCTAATTCATAAAGTGGTTTTGTTACTAATAATGTTGTTTCAGTTTCACCTGCAGAAAGTCTCACTTTCTCCATGGGGACTATATCAGGAGTATATTTGCTGCAGATATCCCAAATTAGCACTGAAAAAATCAGCTCTATGTTTATCTAGACCAGCAGCAAGCCAGTTACTATCCAATGGATTCCATGCAAGAGTATTGCATTGTCGTGCGTGTTTGGTACATTCTTTTCCTATCAAATCTTTGAACTTTGAGTTATGATCTTGACCGAGACTTGTAAGTACAACCCGACCATTTGCTTGTCCAACTGCTAGGAGACATTCAGGATCATAATTGAGATACCAGGCAACACATTTCATATAGGGTGTATCTGAATTTATTGATAGTAATGTAGCTGCAGAGTCTTCAGATAAATGTAAAGATCCAGCTTTGAGCTCTGAATTCACAGTAGATTCCACATGATAAGGCTCAGTTCTGAGTCACACACAACAAATCTATCGCCCTGGTGTGGTGCCCACAATATATCAGGCTTGGTACCACTCATGATTACTGACGTGCTCAAAGTGTCCAGTCAGGTCCATTCATTCAATATCTGTTTTAAAAATAAAGTTTAAAATGTCAACAAAATATAATTCTAAGTTGAAGAAACTATTCAGAAAGTTAGGAAATTCTCGATACAGGTATTCTATTTTTCAACACCTATTGTTTTCAAGACACTATTTATTGATAAAAAAGAAGTTGTTCCCCCAATAAGATGAACTGGTAGGAATCTAAGAACTCCATTCTGGCTTTATTTCCCATGATCAATGATCTTAATTGCACTATTACTAGTACCTTTCAATTTAACATCAGGGTTAAAATAACTTCGTGTGTGAGTAAATTAATATGTATCATCCCTTTGAAGGGAGTTAAATGTTAAAGCCTTACAAATCATGTTCCTATGCACTATCCACTAGAACTTTCTGCAATGATAGAAATGTTCTATACATGTACTGTCCAATATGGTAACTACTAGCCGCAAGTGAGCTACCAAACACTGGAACTATAACTAGTACTAATTTCAAATTTAATTTAATTTTAATATAATAGCCACAATGGCCACCAAACAGACAGTAAAGGTTTAAAATACAATGCCTAGTACGACAGAGGTTTCTTTCTTGGCTTTTGATAATAAGCAGTCCTATGGTATTATAAACACTGGAAGGTACTAACCAGACTTGAGTTCTAGTCCTAGTTCTGACATGTACTAGCTACAGGCCTTAGAAAGCCATTTGCGTCTGGGAGTCCTTTTGCTTTCTCACCTACACAACATAAGAGTTGGTTTAGGTTAGTGTTTCTCAACTTCAGTCATTCCTGTGCTACCATGAGGTTATTTAATATTTTTCTTTAAATTGGCTCATTTTTTAAAGCTGAAAAACTGATTTTAAGTTCGTCATAAAGTCCATGAATCACAGGCATGATATCTAAGTAATTTTTTTCTAAAATAACATTAAAATAAATATAACTATTAAAAATACTTGTTTTACCTAAAATGCACATTGTGTACCTAAAATACATACACGCACTTTGTGAAAATGAATTAAGTGATCATTAGAGGCTCTTTCAGCTTTCAATCCTATAAACTTTAAATAATATTAAAATGGAATTTTGAAAAAATATTCGAATAATTTAAGCACAAACTAAAAATAGCTATGTTAAAAATGGTATTTTAGTAATAAAAGCTACTTACAAAAATGTAAATGTTTCTAACCAAATCAGGCTAGAGGTTACAATCTAGATTAAAAATGAGCAAAGATACTTATAATCTTTGTGGCAATTGGTACTGCACAACAGTGTTGTCATTTCTTAAAGGGTGAATGAAGCTATGGTTCATTCATCTCTCTACCCCCTGCACCAGATACAAAGCATGCATGGACTCCTAATAAAGATAACTAAATAAATTCAACTCCATAATACCTGCTTTACTTTTTGATCTTGTAAAAGTTTCCATCAGGAATTATCAGTCTAGAATTTCAACAGACATAAAATTTAGATGACTAGGAAAATATCTAAGAATTCTTATAATGGCTTTTTCCTTAACAATTCTGAAGCCCAAGATCAATCATTTCAATTATATTCTTACTAGCACCCTCAATTTCTTCACTTCCTTGACATTTGGGTTTGCCTTCCATAACCCTAGATCAATCCAATTATTTAATGTCTTCTTTCCTCCTCTCAAGGTGCCATGTCTCATGGCTCTGCAGGCTGACTCCATAAGAAATTAAGGTATACAACATGTCTGGCCCGTAGTGCTGGTTCAACAATTGTTTTCTTCATATTTCCACTCAGGCCTTTATGAAATTCATCTTTTATATACTATTAAAGTGATCTTTCTTGCTAAGGTTATCTAACCCCTGCTTAATCCCAGTAATGGTTTCTAACTGCTTACTGTAGAGTTCCAAATCTTCAAAATAACCTATAAAACTCTAAATGTTTGGCCTCAGTCTACTGCTCCAGCTTCAAGGCACACCATTCTCCCCTTGCTAATGATGTTCCAGCTACATTATCATTTTCAATTCCTAGAATGTAAACCATCCCCATTATACCTTTGCAAATACTGTTCCTTTTGGTTGCTGCAGCCTTCTTCCTTCCTTTCTCTCTTGGCCAAGTTAACATTAAAACCTCTGCTTACGCCTGACATCAAGCATCCTCGATCCCTCCCCAGTCTATGTCAAATTACGTAGATATATATGTTCATTGAACAGTACTCCTTCCCTTTAAATAGGCCTCTCTGCTGTCTCTCCTATTAGATTATAATCTCCATAAGAGCATGTAAAATCTTTTGCCCTCCATTGTACCTCTAGAACAGCACAGCGCTTGGCCCTCCGTAGACACATAAGCCATTGAGTCTACTGTATTTTGTTATGGCAGCACAAGGAGACTAACATTAATGGTCTCATAAAGCCTGTATTCTAGTGCTGAAGTTATGTCCAATCTTAAAAAGAATTTAAAAATTTGAAAAAGAGGAGCATCTTATGTAATAGGAAGTAGCTAAGAAAAAAAAAAAGTAACAAGTATTGTCATGTAAGGGTTTCATACTCATACCCTCACAAAGGGAGGAAATTTCTTAATTGGAAGATCTGGCCCATCCTCCTATCTTACTGAAAGATAAATGCTTAAATAAGCATATTTTTAATCTAGGTTTCCATTCAAAACCAGTTTTTACTTGAATGATATATGGTAAGAAACATTTAGAGCCACATGAAAATTTATCTGAAACAACAAATAGAAAGTGTTACTGTAATTTTAAAACTATTCCATTTACAGGACTCTCAATTGAGAATAATCAGCATTTCTTTCTGGTGTTATACACGTAAAATACCATTTGTATATTACCATCTACAAAATCTGATTATAGAAACTCATACAGAATCACAGACCTTGAGAGTTAGAGACTAGCAAATCTGTCTCATTTCACATAGGAGTAAAATGAAGACCAGATGTTTTGGTTCTTGTCCAACACTTCCCAACTCCCATCCTAAACTAATGCATAGAGAAAGGACCAGCTACATCATTTGCAGGGCCCAGCCCAAAATGAAAATACATAAACTCCTTGTTCAAAAATTAAGGTGACAGCAGAGCATTAAACCAAGTGCCAGTCCTTCTAAATGACAGGCCTTGTGTGACTGCCCAAGTTACACACCATGAAAGCTGTGCTTGAATAAAGAGGCACATCTATAAGTACACTCTTAAGAAATGACTTCCTTACAATCCAACACACAATATAGATGGATCCTGGCTCATCAACATAGATCAATGGGAAAATGGTAGAGAGCAAAAAAAACTGAACCTGGAGTCAGAAGACCTCTAGCCACTCACAAGTCTCTTAATACTTCAAAACTATAAAATGGGGATAGAAGCTAACCTGTTTTCATCTCACAAAGTTATGACAAATGAGTTTTCGCTACAAATTCAGTCAACATTCCTGAAATTTAATGTTTTAAAATGTTGGAGACATTGAAAAATTAGGGAGGAAGGAGGAGGATATGCAACAATTACAGCTTATACTTAGATCCTCACCTTCAAGTTTAACAATTGCTCGCTTCCTGTCAATGGTTTCTGAGCAAAGGAAAGCCATGTTGATTCGGTCTCTCACCAGACATCTATAACTGCATCGTCCAACAAAAATATAGTGAGCCACATGATTAAAATTTTCTAGTAGCCACATTTAAAAACTAAAAATAGATGAAATTAAATTTTACAATATTTTAACCTGAATATTATTTTTTCAACATGTAATCGTGTAAAAATTGAGAACTTTTACTATCTTTGGTACCAGGTCTTGCAAACTCAATGTGTATTTTACACTGACAGCACACCTCCACCCCGTGTAGCTACTGGACTGTGAAGATCTATAATGCTTAGTGTACAAGGGTCCAATCACCTTTTTACATCTTTTTTGTCTTCTATATTCTTACCATGACAATAAAAGGGGCAGTTTCAAGAATTTTCATAAGGACCATCTTCAAGGAGATGCATTGTATCGATATCCAAATTCCCTTAAAGTTAGACAAAGGCCTGGAAAGGCCGTCATTTGCTAAGCAATTTAACAAGGCTCGGGGCACACATGAGAGGCATTATTCACCCTCTTGTGGAATTTTCACTACTCCCACATGCAGAGAACAGAGCTAACCGAGTGGCAGGCCCTTTAAGAAGTATTTGATAGAGCACACCAGAGGCGGGCACGTTGCTATTCCGGGTAAACCAGAAATCGAGGGCAACTCCCACTCTCGACACCTGGCTGTGCCCCTAGTCCACCGCGAGCACGCAGTCCGCACAAACCCGCCGCTGCAGCGAGGCCCCAGCTCCAGGAGGCGGTCCCCGCGCGCCCTCGGGCCGCCTGCAGCTCCCAAGCCCAGCGCGGTTATCCCGCAGCGCGGACGCGACTCCAGCGCCGGGTCCCGAGGCAGCCCCAGGCCCGCTCCCGCCCCGGCCCCTCGAGGTGGCCTCGGGCTCGTGAGCCCTCGACTCGAGCCTCCCTTTCGGGAGAAGCGGAGACGCGGCCCGGGCCCACTCACCGACCTGAGCAGGCAGCCGGCCGCCGCACAGCCGCTTCCGGCCTGGTCGCCGCCCCGCCGCCGCGGGAGTCCGGCCGCGGGCAAGATGGCGGCCACGGCAGCGCGGCCAGTAACTTAGGGACACCCGGCCGGGACCCACGACCCCGCCGCCGCGCCTCGGAGCGTGCGGAGGCGCCTGGGCCTGGGGAGGAAATTCCTCATCTGCGAGCCCCGCCCCTTCGCGAGCCCGGAGTCGCACACGCCCCGGGGCGGGTCAGCGCCGGGAGGCCCCGCCCCGCCCGAGGGCACCGGCTCCCCGCAGGCCCCGCCCCTGGAGCCCGCCGCGTCTTACCGCGCGTTTCACCGCGCGTCTTCCCCAGCGTGCGCGCCCGCGGGCTTCGCGGGGGCGTGTTCTCCTTGACGCGCTTTAACTCACTTGATCAGTTTAAATTTTCATTAAAGGTTTTCGTAGGCCATCGACGTAGTAGAAAGTCCAAGGTCTTTGTTCACTACTTAATCACCCGTGCCACAAGTGAGTCTTGAGCGCTTACTGTGTACCCGGCACCGTGTTAGAATGCTGGGGACACGGCAGCGAGCGACAAAAGCCTGGTCCGGGCAGGAAGCAGGCAATCAGAGTGATGCCTCGTTGGGGCTAATGTAGAGCCCCACGAGGGGCGCCCCTTTACTGTTGGGGGGTTCACAGACGCTTTCTTGAGGACCACTGGGATGAGACAGAAGGAGGAACATGGAATTAGCTGGGAAAGGGAATAGGACAGAGAGTTGGAAGAAAGAGCCTTCTCGGTGAAGAGCAAGTGCATAGCAGTGGAGAAGCAGTGAAGTATGGATAAGTGAGCAGAGGAAGTTGGGACAGTTTAAGATGCTGTATCAGAAAGCATCTGGAAACCAGGTCAGTGAATTCGCATGGACTTTTCCCTAAAGGCATTGCTGGAGTCATCGAAGGTTTTTAATGGAGCGGGTGGCGTGATCAGCTTTCAGGAGAAAGAGAAGAGGGATAGGGTATCAGAATGAGAGACGATGGTAACCCAAACTACCAGTAGCGTGGAGAGTGGAGAGGGAGAGAAGGGTGTGGTCTGGGAAATACTTAGAAGGTGAGAAAACCAGAGCTTGATGATTGACTGAGTGGGGGAAAAAGGGATTCTAGATTTCTGGTTCCCATAATTGAATGAACGGTGCTGCCACGGTTGTTACAAACCTGACACAGGGACTTTCTTCAGACGTCCGGCAATCTTTGTCTATTCATGCTTAAAAGTGGATGGTGTTGGCTTGGGGCAAATGACACCGATGAGCTTAGTCCTGAACTTCAAGGCAGGTCGTTTTGGTAAGAGGATGAGTTTGGGGAGAATATTGCCTGTGAAGGTCTGAGGCCCCTTTTCACTCCTGCCAGTGGAGAAGTGGAGGCTGAAAAATTAGCTGTACTGCTGAGGGGAGATACCACAGAATTCATCACTTCAAACACTCTCTTGCCAATCTTCTCAATGGTTTTGGTCCTAGCTCCAAATCCCCCACATGCAACCTCAGATCAATACAAGTCTCTTCCTTATGCACTCCTATCATACATAGCTGAGGAAAACGTTTCCCCTCACACTCAGGAGATGACCTTACTTCTTACTCCAGAAAAAAAATTTTTTTAAACAATTAGGTTGGAATTCCACAGCCCCCCCTATTTTCTCTTTGTTTCTCCCAGCATTTCTTCACACTCATTTTTACTTTCTTCTAACAGAGGAAGAGGACCCTATGTGTTTTTCCTCTTTTGGGACCTTTCACCATCAATTTTCTCCTCTTCCATGTGTTTTCAACCTCTTCATTTCTACTGGTTCTTGACCTTAAACATGTATTTAAGTCAGTCTCACTTTTCTCCTCAAAATAGAGGACTAACTTTTTTTCTGTAACTCACATCCTCCTGCCTTCCCCTAAATTCACTCCACTCAGGCTTTCAATCCCGGCACTCCATCAAAACTGCTCTTTACTTGCCTAGTATTCCCCTGTTAAAATATATGCTCTACATCGGCAGTTTTCATTCTGTTATGCCTCCACCCCAAGTATTAGCAAGGCACTTGGTGACTCAGAGATGACAATTCCTTGGCCTCCCTTTCAGCAAGGTGTGGCTATATCAAAAAGTTGTGACGATGAGATGTGAATAGAATTGGACCATATCCCCTAAAATAAAAGCTGCTTGTCATCCACTGCCTTTACCCCCTTCCTGTCTTGAAAATGGCAAAAAGAAACATGGATTAGAAATGGCCATATATTAAGAAAGGTGAAATTGCCCCTGTTAGACTTGGTCTCAGCCTAATTCAGGGAACTGAGGCCCCTTCCTTGGATCAACCACAGACCTCTGAGCCACTACACAAGAGAAATAAACTGTGTTCATACTCAAATGATTATATGTTTGGACCTGTTTATCATAGTGTCTTAGCCTATTCCCTAAGTAATATACAGAAGCTCTGTCTGCTCTATTCTCGATTAATCTCCAGGACCTAAAAGAGAGAATAGTACAGAGCATGTGCTCAATAAAAGTTTGTTGAATGAATCCTAAAATAATATCTTTCTCTACTCTCTACTCCCGTCTTGCTAATATCTTTTTCTCTACTTCCTATTCCGTCTAAGCTTTTGTGACAGTGTATTCTTCTCATGTTGCTGCCACTTCCTTGCATGCTAAAGTCCCTATGGAAATAAGTGGCAATTTTCTCATTCTACTTGAAAATTGATTCCTCCCCCACTAAACCATATTCCTTGGGAGTAGACCTGGATCATGTCCCTTAAACGAAAAGTTGTTGCCATCTACTTCCTTTTCTCTCTCCTGCTGTCTGGAAAATGGCAGATAGCATTTCCTCATGGGTAGTGAACTTTAGTATAGAACTTTAGATTTCCTATAGTGCATGCTGCATAATATGTATTTAAAAATATTTACCGAGTGGATAAATGCATTGTATTTGTTGAAAGATTAAACTGTATCAGAGAATTTAACAGACTGGTCTGAGGTTACGACAGTTGTCTTTATCCAACATGCATTTTGTAATAAATGCCAGAGTTGCTAAAGTTCAGTCTTGGTGTGTTTTTTGTTTGTTTTTGTTTTTAACTTAAACATTTGGGTCCCTAACAAAATGTCATTCTTTTTAAGCCCCTTCCAGAATAGTATTTTTTGTTGTGATCCAGAATAGTATTTTTTTGTTGTGTTTTTGAACCAGTAAAGGATAGCAGTTGAAGAACAGCTAATTTTCTTCCTATTTCTGCTGCCCTCGGCAGCAATCCACTTAACTATTGGAACATTCTGTAGAGTCTGTGACTGGCTAATCCCACTGTCTTTACTTCTACGTGCACAAAATAAGTCTGTACCTGAGAACAAGTTTTACTCTTAGGTATCAAGAGGACATTTTGGCCCTGTAAACATGTGACATGGCTTAGGTAATCCTTTTATAAAGTTTGAGGATGAGAAGATCTGAGATATCTTAAAATACTGGTTTTCAAAAGGATTCTAGTATACTTCCAAGTAAATTTTATAAATCGATGCACTTAAACATTTTTGGGAGTATATCTAACTTATAATAAATTTACATAGCTGCCAAGGATACAATTTTTAATACATTTTAACATTTAAATTGTAAATAAACTGTGGCATCACACTAAATATATCCAACAAATTTAAAGACCTTAATGAGATTTTCTCACTATCATTCATTTAAAAAATTTGTGAATAAGCTATTCATTAATGATAGGAAGTTCTATATTATTCTATTTTAATTCTTGAACTTGTATTTCCATTCTACTTTCTCTTACTGGATTATTTGATAATAATATTATAGCATATACTACGTACCAGGTACTTTATAAGATAGAAGCATTTAACACTCTCTCTCAGGTTGAGTGCTCCGAGAACCATGTTCCAAGATGAAGATTTAGATATAAGATACTTCTTACAGAATGTTCTTGGGTTCAACACCTGTTGAAGGGAGGAGAAAGATGCAGGAGTGAGCAAAGGAGACCCTGAGCTGTGAATCAGTACTGACAAAGAACTCAGCCAATCCACGGGAAACTTTAGAACTGGCCCTTCAAAGATGTCTTAAGTTGGGATAAGGAATCCGGGCCTTTATACCACTCCACTGATGTGAAAGTGTCATTGATGTGAGTTGTCCCTTGAAAGAAACCATGCTTTCAGTGAGGCAGTTTTTCAGGCAAGGCAGACCCCAAAGAGGGCTTGACGGCTGAAGGTCATCTGCTAGTTAACTCTCCAGTAGCTGAAGGAATAAGTCATTCATTACTGAAAAATCGATGTCCGGGAGGTACACCATGGAATCCACCTGCAGCTTCTCCCAATTTCATGAGGATGATTTTGTTATTTTTTCATTTACAGATGGAAAACTGAGGCACAGAGGGTTAAATAATTACCCAAGAACCTCTTAAGTGGTGGCGCTAGAATATTAACCCAGACAATCTGGCTCCAGCATTATGCTTCTACTACTGGCCCACACACTGTCAAATGGAACAGCTACTTGATCAAATTTCTAAGTGCCACTGAAATAATCTTTTAAACAGAGACTGGCAAACTTTTTCATAAAGTGCCAGAGAGTAAGTATTTCAGCTTTGCAGGATATACTGCTCTATCACAACTACTCAATTCTGCTGTTGTAGTGCAAAAGCAGCCAGAGAGGGTCCCAAAGCCAAGGGGTATGGCTCTGTTCCAGGAAAATGTTATCTACAAATAGGTGGCAGTTGGATTAGTTTGCTGATTCCTTTTAGATAACGGAAGCACTCATGGGTTATTGTTATAGGAATAAATAATACTGAATAGAATAAATGTAATTCTAACTTTATTTTAAAGAGTGGAGGAATTATGCCCACATTTGAACAGCAGAATTCTCTGTTGGTAAGGTTTAAATGATCATTATTTCTTCATTACAATTTTTTATAGTTTCCGAAATAAAAATATAAAACTTTTTTTAACCCCAATGAATATTATTTAAAAAGAGTATAGTTGGAAGGATTAGGATTGCTAAATTCCATAATGATATGCAGCACATCATAATCCTATACACAGCATTAAAGCAGAAATAATACAATTCGAGTTGCATGCTGGAGCAGTTTAGGATAATAACTGCAATGTGGGTAGTGCCAACACCTCCTGCTCTACTATTGCTTCTTCGCAGAGTTTCTGTTTCATTTGTGGGTTTTGGTGTTATGAACTGAAGTATGTGCTGCCCACTTCAACTGGTACATTCTAATCCTAACACCCCAGTATGATATTAGGAATGGGGGCTTTTGCACAGTAATTAGGTCATCTCATGAATAGGGGTAGTACCCTTATCAAAGGGACCCGGAGAGCTCTCAGTCCTTTTCTGCCATGTGAAGTTGGCACTCTGAAATCTGAAAAGAGCCCTCACCAGAATCTGACCATGCTGGCACACTGATCTCAGACTTCCCGCCGCCAGAATGACAAGAAATACATTTCTGTTGTTTTTAAGTCACTTAGTCTATGGTAATTTGTTATAGCAGGCTGAACTGACTAAGTACTAAAAGCCACAGCCATCAAAATTACTATCAAATTGGCAGTTAAGCCTAATGAAACCAAAACCATCTCACCGCTGGTCTCTTCTCCTCATTGATAAATTTGGGTAAATCACATTTGGGCTTTTGAAATAGACGATGAGGCTAAATTCTGCTAATCTCTCTCTGCCTCTATAGCCATTGCCCTAGTTTAGGTCTTAATTATTGCTCACTCAGTAGTCTCTCACCTGGCCTCTGGTTCCCCTGCTCCCAACCTTTACTCTAAATCATGTCCTCTGCTTGGCTAAATTGCACATGTCAAGTGACCTTCTTATTTAGCATCTTCATCGCCTCATTCCCTACATACCAACATCCAACCCCACAGTATGGAGTTAAGATGTCAATAATGTAAGCTTTAACAGTTGATGGGGGAAAAAAAATGTATTTGCAGTGGATCAAAATTAATTTTAGAATTATTTCAACCAAACCAAGCTCAAAGCAGCTATAAAAGCAGGCTTCTCTTGGTGGTAAAATGAGAAAAAGAGTCCCCAAACCAACAACGAAATTTAGACATATATCTAACTATGAAGATAATGTTTTTAGAATCAGTGTCATTTGAGGAAAAAGACCAGGTCACAGAAAAACTCAAAGCATATCTGATCGGCCTGAGTCAATAATTTGAACTGTTTCTGATGTAATATACAATGTGTGACTATAAAACCTTCAAATAGATAATGAACTTGATTCTAATGTTCAAAATTTTGGACCAGCAGCAGCTTATTTGAGAAAGCTAAGTATGATCGCAACTGAGGAAGAAAGCAGAAAGCATAAAAAAATCAGAATTAGTATCAGGACAGAAATGATTAGGAACAAATTTACTAAGTTTTATCCCTTTTGTAATTTTTGTATCAGTTTTATAATCATTGCATTGTTGAGTGTATTTGTCTTCTTTTGAGGAACGTTTAAAGGAATCTGCTACTCTAAACTTGAGAAAAGAGATTCAGTTTGGAGTAAACTATTTATAATAGTCTGAGCATTTGCTTAATTAATACGCCACGTGTGAATGCTCCTCATGATACACAAATAATTTCCTTTGCAGTAATAATATGTGTAATATACAATGTTATATCTCATATTAGTGAAGTGCCCCTTCATCAAGATTCTTGTGGCTTGACAACTGTAGAATAACCATGCAAACTGCACTCCTGGAGGTGTTTAACGCACAACCTGCAGAACTGTAGGCCTTGGTTCTGTGTAGTGACACATTATTTATGTAATTGATATCCTAGTGTAGAGTTGCAAATTTTTTGTGTGTATTTAATATTACATTTTACAATTTATATTAATTTATTAAAGGATTGGAATTTTAGTTGTTCATTCTGATTTCAGTTGAATGTCACCAATCCATTGAAAGAGCAGGACTCCATAGGATATATCACAAACATTTTTTTCCTTCCACTGCCCTTTCGTATCTAATTTTGAGGGCAGGATTACCTTGCTATTTTGGTGAAATCATAGGCAAATGTCATCAGTCTTTGAGTCGGTCTTTGATATAAAAATCACTTCCTTCACATTTAGTCGTAAAAACTATCTCATTCCAATAATTAAATTGTCTATTCCCACATAGTAATTCAAACTCCAAGCCTGAAGTTTCTCCTCTCTCCCGCTGGGGCTTGCTTCAGGCTGGAAGCCAGCGTGGGAAAAGGGGCATGCCCAACTTTTCTGTTTCCCCACTTTGTGCCCTTCTGCCTTCCCCAAAGTCAAGAAGAGCAGTTTCTCACTCCTGCAGGTAGAAGGGCAGGAATGATGTATTTGACTGGCTATTGCCTTGCTCTGGTTTTAGAAGGTTATTCGAGTGATCTCTTCCTCCACTGCAGAGTTCTCATGTGTTCGTTGGGTACTCCACTGGGTATCTCTCATCCAAAGTCCTCTTAAAGCCAGCAGGTGTCAAACACAATGCCCCCTCATACCAGCCTGCTCCTGATAGATCATCTCCAATGTCTCTCAGTGAGATTGCCTCCCTCCCTCCAGAAAAATCCTTTCATTGACTGTTCTAGGCTGCTGCTCTCATCCTCTGTGACCCACATCTGGTCTGCAGGGCATGCTCATGCATCTAGGAGTAAAACTCTAGGAGTAAAAGTTGTTCCCTACAGATGAACCTCTCACCTTTCGTTTCAGAACAGCTAGCTGGCCTATAGAGTTTTCAGGCCTACCTAAGACTTCAGTCCATCACGTTCCCTAGCCTCATCTCTGTCCAAGTTGCACAGGTCAAGTTCTCTGTAGAGAATAGCACCTCAGGGCTCTCCTAGAGGATTAAGAGTGAAACTCCCTGGAAACAAATTTCTCCAAAGAAATCTCTCCCAGACTCTTCAGTTCTAAGTCTTTCTTTCATATGCTTCAGGAGGGTTTGGGTCTTCAGCTTACGAAATCTTTTCCAGCTCTATATAGGTGGTCACATCTCACTTTGGAATGTTGGAGTATTCATCACCTATTGCTCTGTTTTAGTTTAGTGGGGTGTTAGCCAAAATTAGAGATGACAAATCCTATTTTTAACATCCTGTTACACACACAAATATGCTGTGTGAGGATGGATAAATCCTGAAATTGTTTGGAGAAATCTAATATAATGATATTATTTTGTGATGATGGATGTTTATACACTGGGTCTAAAAATAATCTGCTCTCCAGAAAGCAGATTAGTTTTTATTAATATTCAGGGTGGGGGGGGGAGGGAGAAGCATCTCAATTGTTAATTTAATGGTTTAAGATTTTAAATTACAATTTTTTACTTGTTTTATTTTTAACATGCCAGCCAAGGAAAAAATGCATGTCTGTCATATTTGCTTTTTCATTGGCGTGTCTAAAAAAGTGTATTAGTTGCAAACTGAACAGCCCCAGAGACTGAATTTAACTGGAAGAAACTGTTTTAAATAGAAAACACTTGATTATCTTCTGTGAGTAAGTTTAACTTTTTATTTTTTCTTACCCTATTCTATTATCAAGAAATGTGTTCCCTAATAATTGCAAATTCTACATCTCTGACTGAAGATTTAAACTGCATTCTGCTTATATAGAAATAATTCTTTATATTAATGCTTATAAATTATATTTATTAAGTATATGTCATGTTGACTAAGAGTTTTTATTTCTTGTAATTTTAATATAATTGTCTGGGAGATAAGATTTCCCTTTAATAGCCTAGAAAGACTGCTGATTTACAGCAGCTGCCTTGATATTATTGGATACAAGCAAGCCTTACCCTGATTATTAAATAGAATTGGGTCCAAAAAATAGAGAAGAAAAAATACTTCCCAACTTATTTTATGAGGCCAGCATTACCCTGATACCAAAACCAGACAAGGACACTACAAGAAAAGAAAATTACAGGCTAATCCCTGTTGATTCTAGATGCAAAAATACTCAACAAAATATTAGCAAATCAAATTCAACGATACATTAAAAGAATTATATGCTGTGAGCAAGTGGGATTTATTCTACAGATGCAAGGATGATTCAGCATCCACAATGCAATGTGATACATCACATAAGCAAAATGAAGGAAAAATATAATCACATGATCATCTCAATAGGTGCAGAAAAAGCATCTGAAAAAATTCAACATCTATTTAAATAAATAGAATTGGGAAACATCGCAGAGTGAGAGATGTCCTCAGATCTCTCCCCTTGAAACAATAATAAGCTGAACATCTAAAACTCAACAACAACAAAAAAACACCCAAACTGCACACCAGCACATCTAAGTGTGGGATCTGTGCATAAGAACTACCACAGGTCAGAACCCCAGATGCCGGGGGCGGTGGACTGGGAGAAATAAAGAGGATGCCTCTTGCAACCTCTGGAGCTCCCTGCAGGAGGAGGGGAGGGCAGAAGGAGCTGCGAGTTCTCTGAACAGCCCTGCCTGGGAAAGCTGTGAGCTCCTGGTGGCGGCCGTTGGCAGGGCAGAAGGCAGAAGAGAGAGATGGCAGAAAAACAACAGTTGATTTTTACTGGCTGTGGTTCCAAAACCAGGTCTGAGCTGCAGCTCCCAATCCCCAACCAGAGGGCTCCTCCCCTCATACTCTCTAAGACTGAACACCGTGGAGCCCCATGGGAATCTGAGCAAATGCTACAGAGACTAAAGCTACCTCTCCCAGCCTCTGGAGCAACCTGCAGGAGGAGGGGGAGGGGAGAAGGTGCAGCAAATTTCCTGAACAGCCCTGCCTGAAGTGCTGTAAGTTCCATGCAGCTGACAGCAGGGCCCAGTCAGCAGGGCAGAAAGCAGAGAAGCAAAGCAGGATGGGACCGCAGAGAAACAGCAATTGATTTTACCAGCCATGGTTGTAAAACCAAGGCTGAGCCGCAGCTCCCAATTCCCAACCAAGAGGGCCCTTCCCCCCATACCCTCCAAGACCAATTACCACAAAGAACCAGGGAATCTGAGCAAACGTTGCTGGGACTGTCACTGACACTGACAGAGACTGAAACTAAGGATAGAGAGCATGACTAAATATATAAGAAAATTTAAAAAGGCACTATTAGGCTTTATATAAAGCAGAGATCCAAGAGGCTTAGACACCACCTACTGGAAACCAAAAAAAAAAAAAAAAAAAAAAAAAAAAAAAAAAAAAAAGTGCCTTCTTTGCAGCAGGCTAAAGAGGGACCTTAATATAAAAAATCCTCTTTCTGGAAAAACAACAGAATTCATTTCCATTAATGCCCAGACAGAGAAATAGTCCATTAAACACCATGAACAACCAAGGTGACAAGCCATCTTAGAAAGAAAGAGAAAATCTCCTGAAAATAAGCTTACAGACATAGAAATATGCTACTTAAATGGCAGAGAATTCAGGATGATACTTGTGAAAAAAAATCAGTGAATTCCAAAACAAGTCATATCAACAATATCAGGAATTGAAAAAACAGCTAGGTGAGCAGAGCAGGGAGATTGAAACCCTCAAAAAGAACAGATTAGATCTTCTAGAGATAAAAAAAAAATACACACATTGTAAGAGTTGAAAAATGAAACAGAAGCTTGGGAAATACAGGCAACCAAATGGAGGAAAGGATCGGTGATATCAAAGACAGAAGTCTAGAAATAAATCAGGAGGAAGAAGAGAGAAACCGAAGAATGAAAAAAATGAAAGAGAAATATAAGAACTGGATGATAACATTGGGAAGGGAAACATAAGAATAATGGCATTCTTGAAGGGAAAGAAAAGGAGCAGGGGCTAGAAAGCATTTTCAGACAAATAGTGGATGAGAATTTCCCAAATCTAAGGGACAAGCTGGCACTTGGAATTCAAGAAATCAGCAGAACACCCAATTATCTCAACCCAAAAAGGTCTCCACCAAGACACATTGTACTAAAGTTATCAAAAAACAATGACGAAGACAGAATTCTCAGGGCAGCCAGGGAAAAAAGATGGTAACCTATAAAGGAAAACCTATTAGATTATCATCAGACTTCTCAGCACAGACCTTACAAGTCAGAAAGGAATGGAATCAAAATTTTAAACTATTAAGTGAAAGAAACTACCAGCCTAGAATAATGTATTCAGCTAAGCTCTCCTCTAGATATGAAGGAGAAATAAAGACCTTTCCAGACATACAAAAAGTGAGAGACTTCTCCACTACAGGAAATACTGAAAGGGGTCATCTCGCCCAAAACAAAATGACAAAATAATACATACATATTTAGGAGTAAAATGACTATCAGGCAAAAGGAAGCAGAGGATTATAACCCTTACTAAGAACAGGGCATTATAAGCTTAAATAAAAGATGAGAATTGCTATAGCAAGATACTAATGATGTTAAGCATACATAGGGACAAAATTGAGACAACAATGACTGAAAAAGAAAAGAATACAAAGATCCAAATTCACAAAGAGGAATGGCGATAAGGCACACGCAGAAGTAAATACATGACTGTATGTATGTACGTATGTATGTGTGTGTGTGTATGTATATTGTGTATATTATATATATATATAACTATCCTTTTCATATTGGTAATGGTAACCACACACCAAACATTCAGAACTGAAGTATAAACATAAAACAAGAAGAACCAAAGGGAAAACCCACAAAAGCCAACCAAAGTAAAGAAAACACAAACACAAGGACAAGGAAGCAATGGAAACACCGACCTACCAGAAAGCAAAAGAATAATTGGGTATAAGAAACCTCATATTTCAATAATCTCCCTAAATGTAAATGGACTGAACTCACCAATAAAAAGGTACAGAGTTGCAGATTGGATCAAAAAAAACAAAATCCAACCATATGCTGCCTCCAGCAGACACATCTCAGCTCCAAAGACAAATATAGACTCAAAGTGAAAGGGTAGAAATGAAATTTCAAGCAAATGGCATTCAGAGAAAAGTGGGAGTAGTGGTACAAATACCAGACAAAACAGATTTTCAAAATAAAAAAGATAAAGAAAGATAACGAGGGACACCTCATCATGATAAAGAGAATCATGCACCAAGAAGACGTAACTCATTAATATCTAAGTTCCCAATCAGGGAACTCCAAAATACATAAAGCAATTGCTAACAGAACTAAAGGAAGAAACTGACCAAAACACTATCATAGTAGGAGACCTTCTATGGACATATGGATATGGACAGATCATCCAAACAGAAAATCAATAAAGAAATAACATCCTTAAGTGACACAGTAGACCAACTGGACATAATTGACATTTATAGAGCCTTCTATACCATAACAGCTGCTTATACATTCTTCTCTAGTGCACATGGAACATTCTCAAGGATTGACCACATAATGGACACAGAGATAGCCTCAACAAATATAAGAGGGTTGAAATAATACCACCATGTTCTCTGATCATAATGCTTTGAAACTGGAGATCAACTGCAAAAAGAAACTGCAGAAGAACCTCAAATACGTGGAGATTAAACAACATGCTACTGGAGAATAACTGGTTCAGGAGAGAAGTAAAAAGAGAGATCAAGAGATACATAGAAACAAATGATAATGATAGTACAACATATCAAAACTTTTGGGACACGGCAAAGAGGTCATAAGAGGAAAGTTCATATCATTACAGGCCCTACCTCCAAAAACAAGAACGACCCAAATAAACAACCTAACGCCCCATCTTAAAAAAACTAGAAAGGAAGAACAAATGAAGCTTAAAGTCAGCGAAGGAAAGATATGATCAAAATTAGAGCAGAGAAATAAATTGAAAACAAACAAACAAAAAGCAATAGAAAAAGTAAATCAACAAGGAGCTGGTTCTTTGAGAAGGTTAATAAAATGGACAGACCTCTGGCTAGACTCACAACAGAAAAAAGAGAAAGAACATAAAACAAACAATTCAGGGATGAAAGAGGTAAAATTATGACTGACTTCGCAGAAATACAAAAGATCAATGCAAGAATACTATGAAAAAGTATATACTTACCAATTTAATAACCTAGAAGAAATGAACCAGTACTTAGAAAAAAACCACCTTCCTAGACTGAATCAAGATGAACCGAAAATCTAAGTGGACCAATCAGCATATGGAAATTGAAGCAATATCATCAAAATGTAACCAAAGTAAAAGTCCAGGAACAGATGGCTTCACCAGTGAATTCTATCAAAATCCAAGGAAGATTGGATACCTTTCTACTCAAACTCTTCCAAAAAATTGAAGAGGAGGTGATATTTCCCAACTCATTTTTTGAGGCCAATATTACCTGATACCAAAACACAGAAAAGAAAACTACAGACCAATATCTCTCAGCAACACCAATGCAAAAATCCTAAATAAGATACTAGTGGAACATATTAAAAAGATAATAAACCACAGTCAAATGGGCTCATCCCAGAGGCACAGGAAATGAAGAAGTCAAACTGTCACTATTTGGGATGATATGATTCTTTCTAGAAAAAATCTAAAGACCCACTACTAGAAACAATAAGCAAATACAGTAAAGTTTCTGGATACAAAATCAATGTTCAAAAAATCCATAGCATTCCTATACGTTAAAAATGAAGTATCAGAAAAAAGAAGTGGAAAAAATAGTTTCTCTTTCAATTGCAACAAAAAGAATAAAATACCTAGGAATAATTATATCGAACATGTGAAGCGCCTATATAATGAAAACTACAGGACCCTGTTAAAAGAAATCGAAGAAGATACAAAGAAATGGAAAGATATTCTGTGTTTTTGGATGGGAAGAATCAACATAGTTAAAATGACCATATTGCTTAAATCGCATTATAATAGATTTAATGCAGTCTCATCAAAATCCCATCGGCATTTTTTAAACAAATAGAACAAAAAATCATCAGCATTTGTATGGAAGCTGAAAAACACCCCAATTGCCAAAGCCATCCCGAGAAAAAAAGAATGAGATGGAGCATCATTCTGCCCGACTTCAAATTATACAACAGAAGTGACATGAAAGCACCTAAAGTGTCCTATGATAGATGATTGGCTAAAGAGGCTGTGGTACATATGTACAATGGAATGTTACTCAGCCATAAGAAGAGATGAAATACTGCCATTTACGACAGCATGGATGGACCTCAGATAATCAGAAAAAGTTGAAAATCAATAATATCACTTATATGTGTGATAGAAACCTAAGAGCAACAAATGAACAGGAAAAACAGAGACTCACGGACATAGACAATGGGATGGTGGTTACCAGAGGGTAGTAGGTGGAAAGGGGGGAGGTGATGGGTAAAGCGGTCAAATATAGGAAGATAGATGGAGAGTGAAGTTGGTAAAGGGATCAAGTATATGGTAGCTGAAGGAAACTGGATTTGGGGTGGTAAACACACAATAGAATATATAGATGTCGAATTATAATGTACACCTGAAAAATTATATAAGTTTATATTAACCAATGTTACTGCAATAAACTTCACTTAAAAAATAAATTAAACAATAAAAATAAAAATAAATAAATAGAATTGATAAGATTTGGTCCCAGACAAGAAAAAGCTGAAAGGATTCATTACCATCAAACCAGTGTTATGTTGAGAAAGGTGTTAAGGGACTTCCTTTAAGATAATGAAGGGGAGAAAAAAAAAGGTGAAACAAATATGAATAATAAAATGGCAATAACTGCATACTTACCAACAATTACTTTAAATGTAGATGGTTAAATGCTCGCAATAAAAGACATAGAGTGAACTGAATAAAGAAGGAAGCAAGACCTGTGCTTTTGCTGCCTATAAGAGACCCACATTAGATGGAAAGACACACAGATTCAAAGAGAAGGAAAATATATTCAAGCAAATGGGAATGAAAAAAAAAGCTGCATAGCAATACTGTCATCAGACAACAAATAGGCTTTAAAAACCAAAGGCTATAACAAGAGACAAGAAGGACTTTATATACAATAACCAAGATATGGAAGCAACCTAAGTGTCCATTAATAGAAGATCAGATGAACCAAAAATGTGATATCTACTGTAATGAATATTGCTCAACCATAAAAAAAAGAAAATCTTACTATTCTTGGAACAATACAGATGGAAAAAGAGACAAGTTACTGTGCTATGTGAAATAAGTCAGAGAAAGACAAATACCATATATGTTCACGTATATGTGACATCTAAAGAACAAAATAAATGAACAAATAAATCAGAAACAAATTCATAAATACAGAGAAGAAACTGATTGGTTGTCAGATGGAAGTGGGGTTGCGGGGAGGGGAGCTGGGTGAAAAGAGTAAAGGATAAATAAGTAAAATTGGCAGTTACAAAATAGTCATGAGGATGTAAAGTACAGCCTAATATTGTAATAAACATGTATGTACACATGGGTATTAGATTTATTGGAAGATCACTTTGTAAAGTTATAGAAATGCTAACCGCTATTCTATACACCCAAAACTAATATGATATAAATGTCAACTGTAAGTGAAAAAAATTTTTTTTTAAGGAATTGGATAAGATTGCTCATTCTAATAAATGCATTGACTCCATTAGTTTTTTCTTGTGGTTGAAATTTAACATTAGTCTTCCTAGTACCTCTTTTAAAATTATGGCTCCTTGAAAAATTATTCCTTTTAACCTGAATTTATCTTTCCTTTAACATTATATTTTACAATGGTAGAGGTTGGGGAGTAGAGATTATATGAACAATGAAAATTAAAACATAGTAACTTTCAACTATGCTCGCAAATACATATGCACAGGGAGATGGGGATTAAGGGTGTTAACTATTAGGACATTCTTCTTTGGGTTTGGAGTTAATTGAGAAATAATACATTGCAGTCAGAGACATGGAGATAAAAATATCAGATTATTACCAATAAAACTGAGTGTGGCTTGGACCTGCAACCCCAACCAAGCTTCCTGGCACCTGCATCCATGTCTAGATTTGGGTTTCTCACCAACAGAGTCCTTTCAGCTGCAAAGGGTGTCACTTACCACCTCCTGTCTTAGATCCCAAAATAGGTAGGGATGGAGAAGATGAGGTCACATATGCATAGGACTTTTAACACATAAGTTTAACTCTACCCGTTCAGGAAAAAGGGACCAATAGATATTTAGACTATCCACCAACCTTCAGGATAAATCTAACTCCCCTTCTGTGGGGGGAGTGATTAAGGGAGAAAGAGATATCAAAAGTTATACATTAGCAGAAATATCACATACATATGAAAGCATAGGCATTATACGCATTGAAGAAAATGGAAGTGTAAATCAACATCCCTGTTGGAACCACAGTCATTCATTAGTTTGCAATCATAGATTTGCTAAGGATATGCGAATTTGGCAAAATGAAAACATTGTGTGTGAGTCGATTTGCAATAGGAATTTACAATAGAGAACATTGTATATTTTGTTATTATTTGTAAATTTGTATACTACTCACCTTTATATCAGCAATATTTATAATGAATTTATGTATATTACATACACACACTTTTTTTTTTTTATAGAGCCAATTGTTAAATACTTATTAGCAAACCCTGGTTATTGTCCTTCACCTTCATTTCCAACTCTTCTCTAGGCCAGTTAGGTACTATACTCTGATTTTGCTTCCTAAACGTTTCTCAGAATTCTTCACTTCTCTCCATTTCCACTGCAGGTACTTGAGAGCCTCATCTCTCACTGGTCTTTTAGTAAGGTTCCTAATAGGTCTCTCAGTTTTCGGACTTGCTTCTCTGCAATCAATTCTTCACAGTCACCAGAGTGATTTTCCTAAAATGAAAATGTGGATTCGTGTCACTCCTCTGTTTAAAATCGTTTCAGTGACTCCTCAGCGCTTCAAGATAACGTCTAACCCCTTTAACATAACATAGAGAAACCCTAATTATCCTCTGATTGCCCTCACTTCCACCTCTGTGTCACAGTTTGGGCTGCGTGCCCTCTTTATAGGTCTCATTTATACACATTATCACACTGTATTGTCATTGCCTTTTTTTAAAAAAATTATTTTGATTAGTTTTCAAGTGTACAGTACATTGGTTAGACACCCATATAGGTCATAAAATGATCCCCCAATTGCTCCCTCCCCTGACCCTCCACCTAGCCAACATAATAACGCTAACTGCATTCCTATGCCACACTCCCCATCCCTATGACCATGCATCAGCTACTAATTTTACTTCTTTAACTCTTCAACCCCTTTCTCCCAGACCCCAAACCCCTCCCTCTGTCCCCACCAAATTGTTCACTATATTGTGATCCTGTTTTTAATAGTTTGTTCTTTTTATCCTTAGATTCCGCATATAAGTGAAATCATATAGTGTTTACCTTTCTCTGTCTGGCTTAAATACCTTCAGCTCCATCAAAGCGTATTCTTTTTCCATCCTCTTCCTTCTAGACTTGTTGTCTTTCAATCTGAAGTGAATCTCTATAGGCAACATGTAGGGGTTTTGTTTTCCTTTCCATTCATCCGCTCTGTCTTTTAGTTGGATACTTAATTCTTTTCCATTTGAGGTACTTATTGATAGGATGTTTTGTTGTTTACCATTCTTGATTCCTGTTTTTGATCCATGTTTTCTTCTTTAAGAAGTCCCTCCAACATTTGCTATAATACTGGCTTTAGTTTTTTTTTGTTCTGGGAAGCTCTTTATCTGTCCTTCAACTCTAAATGATAAAAATATCATTTTGAGTGCTTGATAAAATATCCTAGGTTGTAGGTCCTGGGTCTTCATAACATCGACTTTTTGTGCCAAACCCTCTTTTCTGCATGGTTTCTTTTGAGAAATCAGCTGCCAGCCTTATGGGTGTTCCCTTGTAGGAAACTATCTGCTTTTCTCTTGCTGCTTTTAATATTCTTTCTTTGTATTAACCTTTGGCATTTTAAGTAATGATGTGTCTTGGGTGAGCCCTCTTTGGATCTCGCGTTTTTGGAATTTTCTGAGCTCCTGGGGTTTTATGTCCATTTCCTTACGAAGTTAGGTAAGTTTTCCATCATTATTCTTCAAACAGCTGTCAACATTGTTTTCCTTCAGGTATGCCAATTAGAGGGATATTTTGACCCTTAAATGTTTCCCATATGCTCCTTTAAATTTATTTTTATAGTCTTGGTATCTTATCTCTTGCTGTTCTGATTTAGTGTCCTTGGCTTTCCTGTCCTCTAAATACGACATTCGATCCTTTTCTTTATCCCTTTGTTATTCTTTGTATATTCCATTTAATATATTTTTCTCTCAGATAACGTGTTCTTCATTCAAACTGGTTCCCTTTTTATAATTTCCATTTTTATGTTTTTTATCTTTGTCGAAGTTTTCACTGAACTCATCTACACCTCCCAAAAGTTCATTGGCATCTTTTATAACGTGTTTTGTCTTCGCATTACTTGACTCCATTATATCTGGGATTCACTGTTCTGTTCTCTCATATGGTTTTTGTTTCTTTGTCTTCCCATTTGGGCTGCCTTTCCATGTCTGTTTCTATGTACTAAGCAAAGCTCCTAAGTCTCCTGGTCTTATTAATGTGGATTTGTAGTAGGTGTCAGTGGCACAGTCCTGAGAGGGTGTTCGGCTACAGACCAAACTTAGCCAAGCCTCTGCTCCTTGGGCCACCTGTTAAGATTCAAACAATCCACAGATGCTGCACTTATAGTTGCCTCAAAGGCCACACCAGAAACCAAGGCCAGCTGGCTCCAGTGTGAGTCTAGCACTGTTCAGCAAAGAAACCACCTGACTCGCTGAGGACACCTGGATGTGGGTTGGGTAGGGCTGCGAGTTGGGGAAGTGGGGTTTCTGGAATCCTCTGGTGTAGTGGCCCTGTTATCCAGTTTGGTCAGGCTATGGTGTTGCTTGTGTCCATGCACTGATCAGAGGAGGGCTCAAACAAGGAACAATAGATACCCGCTGCACTTTTGTGCAGAGCGAGTCTTGCATCACCCCTCACTCCAACAACGTCTCCCTCTAAGTCCCTGGTTCTCCCTGCGCACAGCCAAATCGGCACAGAGCAAGCAGGTCTGTCACTGTGAAAATGTGCTCGTGGATGCGGCCCCTTTAAGAGAGTCTGCCGCTGTCGCAGCTGCTGGCTCACTCAGCCCCTCCAGGCCAGACCCTCGCGCCTCACCCAGTCCTACCTTCTGACGTTGCAGGGGTGATTCTTGGATTCTTCCCTAGTTATATGACATGTTTATTTAGATCCCAAGAGATTTTTTCCTTGCTACTGCTCCTTGTCTCGGTCACAACCTTGATTTGGTCGCCAGAGGATGAACAGAAGCCTCTATCATCTACACCATTTTTTACCCTCCTGTCATTGCCTTTTCTGTTGAATATTTTGTTGACAATTTTCAAAGATTATAGAAATGTTGACAGAATGATACAGCAAACCCGACCAAGGGTTTCAATTAACATTTTGATATTATAATTGACAATATTCTATCAAATATCTATCCGATCTGTCCATCACAACTATCCAACTTTCATTTTCTGATGGTAAGTTGAAGGCGCCATTATGATTTTTCTCCAAATATTTCAGCATGGTATCATTAACTAGAGTTTGCTATTATGACTTTTAAAATTTTTATTTTTTGGTAAATTTTCCATCACCTTTTTACTTTCCTATCTCCTCACTGGGCTAAAGTGACTCGGGTCTTATTATTATCTCCCCCTCCCCCGTCCCACCACCTCCGCCCCATTCTCCAACGTAGTAGAAACTAAGTTAAAGTTTGTTAAATGAATGCATTTCTGTATTCATCGAGATGTTAGTTTCTTGACTCATATAAAAGTAATTTTTTCACCCTTTGATTCACCTTGTTATTCTCCTACCTGAAAATTGCAGAAAGCATTTGCATTTTAACCTTTTCAGCATCACAGGCGATTAAGAATTTTAATCGGTTAATGATGGTAGACAACTGACTCTCACACTGTGTCTTTCTACGAAGCCCCCACAAGTGGTGCCCAAATATCTTTTATCAAGCATATCCCTCGATACCCACTGTCAGTCCTCAGTAATTTGTGTTAGTTTCTAGCATTTCTGAATTTGGTCAATTAGTATAATAGAAAATATATACTTAAGTATGTGTTATTTACGTTATATAATTTATACATTTGTACTTCAGAATCTATAGTTCTGATATAAATAATGAGTAACGATTATAATAAGTACCTTACATTTGTGTCGAGTTTATATTGTTCTACATACCCCCAAAATAATAAACATATTAATTCACATCAAGTCTTTTTCACTACAAACTTTGTCCACGAGTAAATTAATCTTAGTACAGAATTTAAAAAGGATAGAAGAACAAACTATTGTTAAGGAGGAACTATATAATTTAGATGTAACAAAAAATAGATGACTCTATTACCTTAATTAGGGACAATGTTGTGTAAACATGGTTGTAACTGGTTGACCATAATGTAGAATGAGTTATTTAATGTCTTTCAAAACACTTTTGTTCCAGAAATTTGATAGTTATTTTAAAAACTTTATTTGTTGATTATTTCTTAATCAAAATTCCAGACAGACCAGAAAGCTCAAATGGGTGTTGAAGTTTTGAAACTTGTTTATGATGATGATATCAACCTTACTACTGTCTGCATTTTGATCCAGTACCAATAACATTCACTACAGGTTACTGAAATCAGTTGTAACAATTACCCAGCTACTCAGGCACACCTTCCCAAATCTGGAAGAGAAAATTCTTCAACTCAGAGTTCTAAGAAGCAGTGTCATTGCCTTTGATGGCCTAGGCACTAAGATTTATGCAATGCAATATGAGACTCAGTACATGTTGGAATTTAGCTAAATTTATCCTGAGCCATTTGCCACTAAAGTAAAATCTTTTTGGTTTTTTCTAAACATAAATTGTTGGTCATAGACCTAGGCTCCTTTTTCTTTTGCTCTATCACAAACCTGGATGGTGCAAAGGCTTAGAAACTTCCTGGGATTTTTTGGGTAATGAAAGATGGCCAACTGACACACAAAGGTCTGAAATTTATTTCCCTCATTGACTCAAGATACAATCTGTGGGTGGTCACAAAAATTGCCTCCTATTTGGGCATCTGTGAAATGGAAGAAAAAAAATAAAAGTGGTCTGTAAGTTTCCCTTCAGTTCTAGGATTCAGTGCTATTTTATTTGTCTTAATACAAAAAAATACCATCTAGTGGAGAATCAAATAATTCACCTACATATAGTACTATACTTTCTTATACCTAAAAATAAAATTGTGTAAATAATAGAAAATAGTTACCCATTAAAAATAGAATTGTCAAGTTTACTCTCCCTACTTCCCAATTTTTCCTCCTAGACGTGATATTAAAAATAATATCTTAATGCGTTGGTTAGTAACCTCAGTAAGAATTAGAACAGATGTCATTTACTCATTTTAGAGAAAGAACTGGCCTTTCAGTCTTCCCTTTGGTGAAGGTTTTAATAAAAAAAGGTGTCAAGGAAACTCCGATTTTTTAAAATCTTATTTTTATTTACACCAAATAAAATGGGGATTTCAGATCCCATTTCAGTTCCTTTTTAACTTATGTAGAAAACTTGATTTTTATCCTTGAATTGCTTCTTCTTACCCTCATCGATCCTTGTTCTTAATTATCATGGGAACATCTTAATTCTTCCAATTATTCTGTGGGCCAATTGCAGTAAATTGTTCAGAAAATTTAGTTGAGACTTCTTTAAAAGACTTGGAGAGCTGACCGGCTCATAATACAGTGGGAATACTTGAATCCAACCCTAGTAACAATAAGCTGCACAGAAATTAGTGCTCAATATATGTTGTACTAAGTTTGTTGAATCTTTTGGAAGTGAATGTGTTACTTCAAGTGGCTTATATTAAGATTCTCTCAGACTTACTTGGGTGTTAAAAACAAATCCAAATGTATATTTTTTGTTACAGAGCTCTGCTTCATAATTTTTGTAATAAAGTTTCCACATAGAAAAAAAAAAAGCTTAACTAGATCTAATTTTTCTCTTTTGGTGGACTGTTGCCTGAAAAGTTAAGACTGCACAATTCACTGAATAAAAAGAATACTTTTAAAAAATCAAACATTCAAATTTATGACAGGACAATACTATCCACTTTCAGATATAGAAAAGAAAATTGCAAAATTTTCCATAAAAACTCTGTTTTTTTTTAAAACAAAATAATTTGCTCTTAGTAAAAAATAAATAACAGAAAGAGAAATATATCAATATCAAAAAAATTTTAGAGAAAGATTTTTAATAGTCACGAAGATTAGTTACAATGGGAATTTACCGGTGTCACGTGATCTAAAGCATCATGTGTTTCATATGTGACACAATTATTCAAGCTGGGGACCAATGACAAATAATCGAAGCTAGATATATGAGAGAGTAAATGATAATCATCATCATCATCATCATCATCATCATCATCATCATCATCATCGAGCTGGGAATGTGGAAGAGTTAGCCAGAATTTAGTGATGGGAGAGGCCCTGAGTCACGCTGCTCCAGATTTAAGCGATGCCACATTTCCTGTATTTTATTACCAGTGATAATTCCACTTCTTTGTTGAATGCTTTTAATCCTTCCCTAAGTTGACAAATAAGGTCAATACCATGTTAGCGTTCCTCTAAATTACTGATGAATGCATGAGAGAACAGCTAAGTCATACTTTTGGGAGCCAAAAAGGATAATGAATCCCAAACACTTCAAGAGTTCTGGGACAAATGTTAGAAATTCTACTACACCCAGATTTATACTGCAAAAAAAAAAAAAAAAAAAAAAAAAAAGAAGGGGACCTTTAATGACAAAATTCTCCAAACTCTGTACAGTTCATTAAATTCTCCCTTCTCAGTTGATAATGTTCTCTTCTACTCTGGATCAGCCATGTGGCAGCAGGGTGAAATTGGTCAGATTGTAAATATTTCACTATATCTTGATCTTGGTCCAGATGTTACGATAGTAGTAAAAGTTGTTAAACAGCCTTTTTTTTTTGTATTTCTATAACCCCATGCAGATAAAACATTCTGATATATAGAAGTGATCCAGATTATGACCCATTTTATTTTTTATTTATCTTTAAAATTTTAATTAATTAATTATTTTTTAAATAATTATTTTTTTATGGTGACATAGGTTATTGACATCCAATAAGTTTCATCTGTACATTTTAACAGTAAGGGATATATATATATTTACACTGTGTGTTCACCTCCTATAGTTAAATTTCTTTCTGTCACCACATATTTGGACCCCCCTTTACCATCTACTTCCCCCTCCGCCCACCCCCTACCTCTGGTAACCTCTAGTCTATTGTTCATGTTCATGAGTCTCTGTTTGTTGGTCCTGTTCGTTTATTGCTCTTAGGTTTATATCTCACATGTAAGTGATATCATGTGATTTTCACTTTTTCTGTCTGGCTTATTTTGCTTAGTATAATTATTTCAGGATCCATCCATGTTGTCACAAATGGAAGTATTTCATCTTTCTTATGGCTGAGTAATATTCCATTGTATATGTATCCACAGCTTCTTTAGCCAATCATCTATCAGGACACTTTTGCTTCCATGTCCTGGCCACCATGAATAATGCTGCTATGAATTCATGTGCAAATATCTTTTCGGATATGGGTTTCAAGTCTCTGGGGTAAATACCCAGTAGAGGGATTGCTGGATCATATGGTAGATCAATTCTTAGGTTTTTGAGGAACCTCCATACTGTTTTCCATAGTGGCTGTACCAATTTGCAGTCCCAGCAGTGTATGAGGGTTTCCTTTTTCTCTGCATCCTCTCCAACACAATTCTTGATTATAGCCATTCTCATTGTGGTTTTGATTTGCATTTTCCTAATAGCTAGCGATGTTGAGCATCTTTTCATATTTTGTTGGCCATTTGTATGTCCTCTAGGGAGAAGTGTCTGTTCAGGTCCTCTGCCCATTTTTTGATTGGATTTTTGTTTTTTTGTTGTTATTGAGTCGTATGAGTTCTTTGTATATTTTGGATATTAGGCCCTTATAGGAGGTGTTGCTTGCAAATATATTTTCCCATTCAGATGGTTGTCTCTTTACCTTGTTGATGATTTTTTGCTGAGCAGAAGCTTTTTAGTTTGATGTAGTCCCATTCATTTATTTTTGCTTTTACTTCCCTTGCCTTTGAGTCAAATTCATAAATCCTCTTTAAGTCCAAGGTCCTTGAGTTTAGTTCCTATGTTTTCTTCTATGCATTTTATTGTTTCAGGTCTTATATTCAGGTCCTTAATCCATTTTGAGTTAATTTTGGTGTGTGGTGATAGACAACAGTCTAGTTTCATTCTTTTAGGTGGCTTTCCAGTTTTCCCAGCACCATTTATTGAAGAGGCTTTTCCTTCTCCACTGTATGTTTTTTGGCTTTTTTTGTCGAAAATTATTTGCCCATATAAATATGGGTTTACTTCTGGACTCTTGATTCTTTCCACTGGTCGTGTGTCTGTTTTGCTGCCAATACATGCTGTTTTGATTACTGTCGCTTGTAGTATAATTTGAAGTTGGGCAGAGTGATGCCTCCAGCCTCATTCTTTTTTTCTCAGGATGGCTTTGGCAATTCGTCTTTTGTGCTTCCATACAAATCTGATGATTTTTTTTGTTCTTTTTTTAAAAAATGCTGATGGGATTTTGATGGGGATTGCATTAAATCTGTATAATGCTTTAGTAATATGGTCATTTTAACTATGTTGATTCTTTCCATCCAGACACAGAATATCTTTCATTTCTTTGTATCTTCTTCGATTTCTTTTAATAGGGTCTTATAGTTTTCATTATATAGGCCTTCACATGTTTCATTAAATTTATTCCTGGTATTTTATTCTTTTTGTTGCAATTGCAAAGGAATTATTTTTTCCACTTCTTTTTCTGAGCTTCATTATTAGAGTATAGGAATGCTATGGATTTTTTGAACATTGATTTTGTATCCAGAAACTTTACTGTATTTGCTTATTGTTTCTAGTAGTGTTCTCGTGGAGTCTTTAGGTTTTTCTATAGAAGAGAATCATGTCATCCACAAATAGTGACAGTTTGACTTCTTCGTTCCTATTTGGATGCCTTTTTATATCTTTCTCTTGCCTGATTGCACTTGCTAGGACCTCCAATGTTATATTAAATACAGTGGCGATAGTGGCAGCCTTGCCTTGTTCCTGATCTAGAGGGAGGTTTTTAGTTTTCACCATTAAGTATAAGTTGGCTGAGGGTTTGTCATAATGGCTTTATTATGTTAAGGTACTTTCCTTCTATGATTTTGTGAAGTGTTTTGATCATAAATGGATGCTGTATCTTGTGAAGGCTTTTTCTGCATCTATTGATATGATCATATGATTTTTATTTTTAATTTGTTTAATGTGGTGTATAATTAAATTTGGTGTATGTTGAACCAGCACGTGCCTCTTGGGATGAAGCCCACTTGATTATGGTGTATTATCTTTTTAATATGTTGCCATATTTGGTTCACTAGTATCTATTTAAGATTTTTTGCATTGTGTTCATGAGAGATATTGGTCTGTAGTTTTCTTTTCTTCTGTTTTGATATCAGGGTAATATTGGCCTCAAAAAATGAGTTGGGAAGTATCACCTCTCTTTCAATTTTTGGAAGAGTTTGAGTAGAATAGGTATTAAATCTTCTTGATATTTGATAGAATTCACTGGTGAAGCCATCTGGTCCTGGACTTTTACTTTTTGGTATTTTTGATGATTGTTTCAATTTCCATACTGCTGATCGGTCCACTTTAGATTTTCTTCTCTTGATTCAGTCTAGGAAGTGTTTTTTTTCTAAGTACTGGTCCATTTCTTCTAGGTTATTAAATTTGGTATATATACTTTTTCATAGTATTCTTGCATGATCCTTTGTATTTCTGCGAAGTCAGATAATTTTCCTCTTTCATCCCTGATTTTGTTTTGTTTGTGTCCTCTCTTTTTCTTTAGTGAGTCTAGCCAGGGTTTGTCAATTTTATTAACCTTCTCAAAGAACCAGCTCTTTGTTGATTTATTTTTTCTATTGTTTTTGTTTGTTTGTTTGTTTTCAATTTATTTCTGCTCTAATTTTATCATATCTTTCCTTCTGCTGACTTTAAGCTTCATTTGTTCTTCCTTTTCTAGTTTTTTAAGATGAAGCGTTAGGTTGTTTATTTGGGCTCGTTCTTGTTTTTGGAGGTAGGCCTGTAATGATATGAACTTTCCTCTTATGACTGCTTTGCCGTGTCTCAAAAGTTTTGATATGTTGTACTATCATTATCATTTGTTTCTATGTATCTCTTGATCTCTCTTTTATTTCTCTCCTGAACCAGTTATTCTTCAGTAGCATGTTGTTTAATCTCCACGTATTTGGTTCTTCTGCAGTTTCTTTTTGCAGTTGATCTCCAGTTTCAAAGCATTATGATCAGAGAATATGGTTGGTATGATTTCAACCCTCTTTATTTGTTGAGGCTATCTCTGTGTCCCAGTATGTGGTCAATCTTGAGAATGTTCCATGTGCACTAGAGAAGAATGTATAAGCAGCTGTTTGGGATGGAAGGCTCTGTAAATGTCAATTATGTCCAGTTGGTCTAATGTGTCATTTAAGATGTTATTTCTTATTGATTTTCTGTTTGATGATCTGTCCATATCTGACAGTGGGTATTAGGTCCCCTACTATGATAGTGTTTTGGTCTGTTTCTTCCTTTAGTTCTGTTAGTAATTGCTTTACATATTTTGGGTCCCTGATTGGGAATAGATATTAAAGTGTTATGTCTTCTTGGTGCATGATTCCCTTTATCATTATGAAGTGTCCCTCAGTATCTTTCTTTACCTTTTTTATTTTGAAGTCTATTTTGTCTGATATTAGTACCACTACTCCCTTTTCTCTGAATGCCATTTGCTTGAAATATCATTTTCCACCCTTTTTGAGTCTATATTTGTCTTTGGAGCTGAGATGTGTCTCCTGGAGGCAGCATATGGTTGGGTTTTGTTTTTTGATCCATTCTGCAACTCTGTGCCTTTTTATTGGAGTTCAGTCCATTTACATTTAGGGTGATTATTGAAATATGAGGTCTTCTTATAGCCATTTTATCTTTTGCTTTCTGGTAGCTCGGTGTTTCCATTGCTTCCTTGTCCTTGTGTTTGTTTTCTTTATTTTGGTTGGCTTTTGTGGGTTTTCCCTGGTTCTTCTTGTTTATGTTATATACTTCAGTTCTGAATCTTTGGTGTGTGGTTACCATTACAATATGAAAAGGATAGTTATATATACACAGTCATTATTTTCTTCTGTGTGTGCCTTATCTCATTCCCTTTGTGAATTTGGATCTTTGAATCCTCTTCTTTTCAGTCATTGTTATCTCAATTTGTCCTATGTATGTTGAATTTCCATTATATCTTGCTATAGCAATCTCTTTTGTTTAATCTTATAATGCCCTGTTCTTAGTAAGGGTTACAATCCTCTTCTTCTATGTGCCTGAAAATCACCTTACTCCTAATTATGTTTTTTTTTTTTCATTTTGTTTTAGGTGAGCTGACCCCTTTCATATTTCCTGTAGTGCGGCCTCATAGTGGAGAATTCCCTCACTTTTTGTGTGTCTGGAAAGGTCTTAATTTCTCCTTCATATGTAAAGGAGCATTTAGCTGAATACATTATTCTAGGCTGGTAGTTCCTCTCACTTAATAGTTTAAAATTTTGATTCCATTCCTTTCTGGCTTGTAAGATCTGCACGGAGAAGTTCGATAATAACTAATGGGCTTTCCTTTATGGGTTACCATCTTCTTTTCCTTGACTTCCCTGAGAATTCTGTCTTTGTCATTCTTTTTTGGTACTTTAATACTTGGTGAAGGCCTTTTGGGTTGAGATAATTGGGTGTTCTGTTGATTTCTTGAATTCCAAGCTCCAGCTCATTCCTTAGATTTGGGAAATTCTCATCCACTATTTGTCTGAAAATGCTTTTTAGTCCCTGCTCCTTTTCCTTCCCTTCAAGAATGCCCATTATTCTTATGTTTCCCTCCCTGATATCAGCTAGTTCTTGTATTTCTCTTTCATTTTTTTCATTCTTTGTTTCTCTCTTCTTCCTTCTGATTTATTTCTAGATTCTGTCTTTGATATCACTGATCCTTTCCTCCATTTGGTTGCTCTATTTCCCAAGCTTGCTATTTCATTTTTCAACTCTTAGTGTGTTTTTATCTCCAGAAGGTCTATCTGTTCTTTTTGAGGGTTTCAATCTCCTGCTCTGTTCACCTAGCTGTTTTTTCAGTTCCTGAAGTTGTTGATATGATTCGTTTCAGAACTCACTGAGTTTTTTCAGAAGTACTATCCTGAATTCTCTCATTTAAGTAGCATATTTCTATGTCTGTAAGCTTATTTTCAGGAGATTTTTCTCTTTCTTTCTGAGATGGCTTGTCACCTTGGTTGTTCATGGTGTTTAATGGACTATTTCTCTGTCTGGGCATTAATGGAATTGTATTCTGCTGTCTTTCTAGAAAGAAGATTTATTATATAAAGGTCTCTCTTTAACCTAATGTAAAGAAGGCATTTTTTTTTTTTTTTGGTTTCTATTAGGTGGTGTCTAATCCTCTTGGACTTCTGCTTTGCTTCTTTTTTCTTATAGATGTTTAATCACACTTGCTACCCTCAGTCTCAGTCCCTGTCAGTGTTGGCAACAGTTTTGGTAGCATTTGCTCAGATTCTCCTCGGGCTCTGAGTATTTGTACTTGGAGGGGCCCTCTGAGTTTAGGGATGGGGGCTGAGGCTCAGTCTTGGTTTTGCAACTGCAGCTGGTAAAAATCAGCTCTTGTTTCTCTGTTGTTGCCACTTCTCTGCTTTCTGCCCTGATGACTGGGCCCTGCCACCGGCTGCGTGGAAATCACAGTTCTCCCAGGCAGGGCTGTTCGGGGAACTTGCTGCACTTTCTCCCCTCCCTCTCTTCCAATAGGGAGCTCTAGCTGGGAGAGGCAGCTTCTTTGTTTCTCTCAGCCCACTACATGACACCTGGGGTTCTGACCTGTGGTTGCTCTTATGCACAGATCCCACGCTCAGACGTGCTGGTGAGCAGTTTGGGTGTTTTTGTTTGTTTGTTTGTTTGTTTGTCAAGCTTTAGATGTTCAGCTCATTGTTTCAAGGGAAAAGATCTGGAGACATCTCTTACTCCACCATGTTTCTCCTAACCTCTTGATTTTGACCCGTTTTAAATGATTCTAGGGTCCCCAAATACCATCACTACTGAAATGGAGATATTGGCACTGGTACCAAAACAAAGAAAGCCAGTGTAGATTCTACTATAGTAGAATATTAAAATTTAGGGGAAAATGTTGAAAAAGATTTGCTGTCTAGAAATGCTCTAGAGGAGAGCAATCAGTTGTATCATGGTTCTCAAGTGATCAATGAACACTAAAAAATTGCTTCTAACAATCATGCATTCAACAAATACTTATTCAGTGCTTACTCTAGTCCATCTACAGTAGTAATTAATAAAAACAGTGTACCATATTTCTTTTATAAAGCTTTTGCTACAGACCAACTGTTAAAATAGCATGGACACTAAATTGCCTTTTTCTAGTCATCATTGTTATCCATGTTCTCTTATTTGGCATGCCCAGTTGCACACTAATTCAAGATCATCTGTTAAGACTAAGTTTGCTGTCTTCAGCCATAGCACATAGTTTTTCTAGATGCAAAGCTAATTGCCTGATATAAATTGATAGAACACAAGATTTTCTTTTGAGTCATCTACCCAGTCAACTTAGTCCTGATTGCGACACTTGGGAATGAGGTGTGACAAACCTTGGGTTTAGGCTATCTTGTTTGGCTTTTGGGGGTGGAGGGGAAATGATGAGCAGGCAGAACTCCAACCCTCTACTAACTTCAATCAGAACAGTTAAAAAGCAAGAGAGTTTTAGTCCATTTCTCCCCTGTTTGCTTCTTAGAGATATTACTATTCTCCGGGTTGTTAATATATCTCAAGAAAAAGAGAGTTGGCTTTCTAAAAAAATACCACTTCCTTATCCTATGACACTAACCTCACAAAAGTGACAAGTGTGATTAACATCCACAGAATATTTAAAATATATATGTGGTTGATTCCCAGGAAATTTCATTGTTACTTCTATAATACACCCTCTGTTTCTTCTTTCTGTTTCCAAAGCCCATGAAACTTTTTTAGTTCCTCAAGAACTACTTTGTTGTGAGGACACAATGAAAACACAGACTTTCACATGGATACTTGATTTAATGATGCAATAGTTGTTACAGTTGATGCTCAGAGGTCAGGTGGCCTGAGTTAAGATCCCATTCTGGCATTCTCTAGCATTAGTATGAGAGCGGGCAAATGACTGGACTCCTTCTCTCTGCCCCGACATCCTCATCTGTAAAGCATGAATTCTCACAGTATTTATTATAGGTAGGTGGTTGTGCTTTTGGTGAGCTAAATGTGTGTGGAAACACTTAGCACAGTGCCTAGCCTAGTTAAGTGTTCATGAAATAGAAACTATTATTGTCACAATATGTAGATTCATATATGCTAAAATGTCTTCCTTAGAAAGTGATTTAAAGCAATGATAATGTGAACATTTATATTGCTTTCTCTGGCCATCTTGCTATTATTTATCTCTGAGGCAGTCCATAGAGAAGACTCCCTGCCTGTTGTCTAGGGGTCAAGTGGCCTCTTGGCAGTATGTTCTGTACTGATAAACACTGACAATATGGGCTATAACCACAAGCTACAAAATAGGAAAAAAGAGAACGAAACCACTACTGTGACCACCTTTCCTGGACAGAGACCTCAGAATATTGACCATTGTAAACCTACCTCTTATATTACTGTTTGAAAGGATCTTGATAAATAATTCAATCTACTGTCACATTTCACAAGTGGGAAACTGAGGTTCCTAAGTTAGAGAACCAAGGATTAAATTTAGATCACTCTTTTACTTTGTATCATATAAACTTTTATTATGAACACTTTCAAAAATCACAGATGTAGAAAGACTAGAATAATGAGCTTCTATATATTCATCTTCCAGCTTCAATAATTGTCAGCCCATTGTCTCCCTTGAAAAATCAGTTTTGCATCTGAGTCTGGTGTCATATACACTTCTTCACAGAGTTGTTTAGAACCAATATCTAACAGAGTGCATACCCTAGGCAAAGAAATGTAGGACTAAAAAGAGAAGACATTGCATGAGAAACAAAGGCAGACTGTCAACAAATGCCTGAACTGTAGAAAATTTGCTCAAGTTTTCTCTTTTTACAACAGTCTGTAAAATACAGATTGTTCCTAAAGGACACTGTTTCTTTAAAGTACTTACTGATCCCACCCAGATCTTGCACCCTGGCTAAATGCCTGACCACTCTTCCTTTAACTTAGTCTAGAAAACATGAATAAAAGATTGCAAAAGATCCAAAGCAAAGACAATTTTTGTTTCACACAGAGCAGAACAATAATAGATAGTCAACTCCATCCCCAACAATGGTTTTTGCTGTTGGCGTTTGCTTCACCAGTATTTAATTCCTGCTTGCCAAACTTTATAAGGTAAGACATAACTGTTTTGTTTTAATCACTTGAAATCAGATAGGACTAGTAAGGAACCAGGGAAGACTAAATGGTTTACACACCATGTGAGAAAAGCTTACTTAAAAAATTGTATCCTCTGCTATTACTTTAAATTAATTAGAAAAATATTAATAATTATTAAAATGTAGAAATTTCAAATTTATTTTAAGGTTATTTTTAAATTGATTTTTAACTTATAGTCTACTGCATACTATTACAATGATGTTGATGTCTTTTGGGACATCATTTTCTTAATTCAGAACAAGGTTTTATAATTCAGTATTAATTACAGTATACTTTAAAACTTGGCTAGTTTGTAAATTTGAATTATTTATTTGTCTTTTTATCTTCAGATAGAAACAAATGAGATCCAAATATTGTGAATAAAATTGGTAAACCTTGCTGTAAGATAATTTTATTTATGAGAACTCATAAAATAGAAAGTCTTTTGGAGTTATTGATCCTGATATTTACCCAAAATAAAATTTAAGCAAAAAAAAGAGGAAAAATGTGGCATTTAATAAAAGATAATCATTGTTACTGTATTTATAAAATTAAATCAGTAGTAAAAGTAGAGGTTTACATTTATTTCATTTAACTAATGGCGTTGCCTCCCTGAAATCTATTTTACCTGTCATGTGATGTCTAAATGAGAGAAAGGTGGAAATTATTAAAATAGAGGCAAAGTAAAACATGGCAAAAGTGATTAGAAATAGGTGGGCTCTTAAAATGCCAAACTAATGAAAAAGAGATTTCAGGAAGGTAGTAAAACTATAAAACTAGAGGAAGAAAAGTAGAAAGGTATAAAGGTGTCCTCTGGTGAATATCAGAAAACAGAAAGAAATACCAAACTTTGATTTGGGAGAGTTAGATAAAAAATGTCAGAGCAAATAATAAAATGTAAGATATTGTGATTACTGCTAATGAATAAGTTATGTTAGTGAATATTGTATATACAAGGATTCGGGTAAGAATTCATGATTATATGCCAAGAAATTACATGAATAGGTTTTGGAGAAAGAGAAGTATTTAAACCCAACATTTCTAAAGACCAAAATGAGGCCTACACATGAGAAGGAAGTGGTTTTCTCTTCATGATCCTGCATAGTTATCACCGTATTTCAATTTTTGAAGAGTCATCTTGATCATATAGCTTGTAAAATCTCTCATTTTCAATGAAATTAAATTCTCAGTCTCTTATTCATAGAACTTCAGAGAAGTTACTTCTAGTATAGGCTCAACAAAAGGGAAAAGTCATATGTAATATCAGGGACATGGTGTTATTCCTTCCTCCTCTCTGAAAATGCAATAGCAGCTGTGTTTTGTTACATCGCCTTATTTACACAATCTTAGAATTAAACTTGAACATGTTTTGTATTCTCCTCAGTGTTAGCAAGGGGATTACATCCAGAGAAACCTGGATGTCCTCCGTGTATTCTATTTCCTTAGCACAGTTCTCATCCTTTCTTTTAACACACAGCTGTTTTCACGTCTTAGCATACCTGGTCTGAAGAGCAGTTGACAATTGGTCAATTGCACTTGCACTTCTTAGCAGAGATGCTTGGCGATGCTAATACAAAGTCAGCTTAACAAACTTCCAGCTAATTGATGCTATTTGAGGAGCAGACTGTGGCGTGGAGCCATCCTTTGGTTCATCTCCAACCCAATAGCTTTGCTTCCCTTTGGGGTTTCTCCATCTGGCATGTATGAAAGAAATCAGTCACCCATCTCATTCCTCGCTGCTTTTGCATATATTTCCACCCTCTACTCAGAGCCTGGAAAAATCATGCCCGTGATTTCCCTGTTCCCATTCCCTAAAGGCAAGGTGCCAAAAAAGGAAAACGTAATCCTGTTTCTAGAACTTCTGAAGTTATAGTTTAAGCAGGCAAGCATTTCCAAACCATGCAGAACATTGGTTCAAAATAGGCTTTCTCGTTCTGATTCTCAGGTATGCTTGAGCTCGCCACACATTAGTCTTTTCTTACCAAAGAAGCTGTGAATTTAAAAGTTATTTGGTATATAGCTGGGCATATCGAATGATGAAGATGGCTGAAGATTTGATACAGGATTGGATTTTTCTTTGTTAATCTACCCAGAAAAACATTTTCACAGAGCTGTTTAGAAGATATGCTTCCTGATTTCAAATCCTATTTCTGTCCATTAGTTCTTCCAGCTAACACAAGAACAGTATTGCTTAGCAAATCTATAATTTTTGCTTTCATATAATTTTTAATGTAATGACTATAATACTCAGTTTATTATACAAATTAATCATTCTTGAACATATATGTTCCAGAGGAACAATTGGGTCTTTATATAAACACGTATTTCCAACAAATGAATTTTCACCCTTACATCCAGATATAGACCTACTCCACCATCTTGACTGGAAGCTCCCTTCTCATATTCTTTTGATTCATTGGCTATGCAGTTGTGGTCCAGTTTGCAACTCTGGTGGAGACCCAGTTTCCAAAATAAGAATAGACTAGATGTAATTCTTCAATTTATAGAAACATTCACCAATAAATGTTTTATTGTAGTGCCATGATTTATTTGGATTAGAAACTTTTAATATCTCAATGTGGATATTTTTCTATCAATATGAATGAAAACTCTCTTCTTCAGGAACATGCCAGTTTTAAATTCCGCTGCCTTGAAATTAGAAATAGCAAACACTATATTTTATTAAAGTATTTATAACTGATTTTTCTATTAAAGGTACTACAGGCAGATGATTTTTCACCATCTACCATAATGTGGAACAGATATTTTGTCTTTTATCTCCTGCTTTTGCCAGCTTTTATGAGTCAAACAATATATGGACAAAGAAAGAAAGGATCAAAGTCCAATTTACTTGCAAGAAAAAATGATCTTCAGGGTAAAAATATTTTGTTTCTGTTTTTGTTTTTAATGATTAGTTTTAGCCTGTTAAAGCACTATGATGAATTTTTCCAAATAGCATTTGATGTTAATAGCAAACCACATGTGTATGGATGTATGTGACATTCTACTTTGATATGATTATGCTAATAATATACCTTACCTATTTACAGAGCATATTTATAAAAACAGAGTTTTTGGAACATTTGCACATTTAGTAACTCGTTTAAGCTTCACAGTAACATTATCAAATAGGAATAACAGAGATTGCCACATTCATATTATAGACAAAGAAATTGAGACCCAGAGAGGTTAAGTGGCACACTCAAGGCAAAAAGCAAATTAACTAGTAAAATACAGACTTAAGATTCAATACTAAATTCCCTGCTTTTAAGTTTCTTTCTCCCTTACTGTTACTATGATGTAATGTGTATAGTTATTTTCTCCTTTAATTTCAAAAAGTTAAAAAAAAAACAAAAACACAAAGCACCTAGATGGGGCCTTACCAATATGACACAAACCTAATAAATAGGAAGAGTGTCATTTACTTCAAGACAATTTTGCCCGATGTTTGTTGAATTTTTAAACTATGATGCACTCTATTCATCTCATTTTAAGCAGGTTTTACTTTGGGAAGATGCTCAGAGTACATAGTATTTTGTTTACTACTGCTTTGGTTTGCATAATTTTACAAGAGGAAATGAATTTATAGACTTGGAGAGAGATTTAGTTCTTTACACCTTCAGCCTTGTCTCTAAGGTGCCTCTCTTTTTCACTTCTCCCTCCTGTCAGAAACAAATAATACACAATATATCACCTCAGGGCTTTTATTATTCCAAATTGTTTCATGAGTAGAGACAAGTATTTTGCCTAACCAATTTGTTCTATTTCAGACTCTACTTGCTTCATAGATTTTGTCTTCATTGTGGACAGCTCCGAAAGTTCTAAAATTGTTCTCTTCGATAAACAGAAAGATTTTGTGGCTAACTTGAGTGACAAGGTTTTCCAATTGACCCCGATTCACTCCTTGAAATATGACATCAAACTGGCAGCCCTTCAGTTTAGCAGCTCTGTCCAAATCAATCCACCTTTTTCTTCTTGGAAGGATCTACAGACATTTAAACAGAGAATCAAGTCTATGAATTTCATTGGGCAAGGTACTTTCTCTTATTATGCCATCTCCAATGCCACGAGGCTACTTAAGAGAGAAGGGCGTAAAGACAGTGTGAAAGTGGCTTTGCTGATGACTGATGGCATTGACCATCCAAAGAACCCAGATGTTCAAAGTATTTCTGAAGATGCCAGAACTTCAGGGATATTATTTATCACCATTGGACTTTCTACTGTTGTCAATGAAGCCAAACTTCGTTTGATATCTGGGGATTCATCCAGTGAACCCATTCTATTACTGAGTGATCCAGCCCTTGTAGATAAAATTCAGGATCGCCTGGTAGGTATCATTATAATATTGATATCTTGGTTATGAATTCTATAAGGATAGATACTGGGCCCAAAAGATTAAAGAAAAACAATCTCCCTTGGAAATGTAAAGAAGAATCTTTCCAAAGTCTCCCTCTACTTCCTTGATCATTTACATTAGATAAACTGGGGAAGTACCAGGCTCATTCTCTAGAATTGCGGTCCTAACTTTATTGCTAGCCAATGCTGAGGACACGGGAAGAATTAATGTCTGATAATACACCTCAGACTTCTGTTTACACATCCTGGGATCATTGAAACTGCTGACTTATATTCAATTGGTGGTCAACTTGTGGTCTGCTAAGTTGGTCTTTTCCCATTCCACACATGCAGAAACATTGTTTGACTTTGTCTCACTTATTGCCATATTATGCTCAAGCAAAGTTCATAGACTTCTAATTTTTTAAATATGATCTCCTTGTTTCTTAGGTGTTAACGAGGGCATTCGATGTAAAATAACCTCCGACATGCAGTTTCTCCATCAGATCAATGAGTCCCACTTGATTAGTCCGATTAACTGTATCAATGCTTTTCTTTATTGGTTTCTTCACTGTGTGTGAGTGCCTTTCCTCCCTGCTTGGGAAAACAGAAGGCAAAACTATCAAAACGAAACCCCTTTTCACAATATTTCTCAAAAAGAAAACTAGAGGAAAAGTGTTTGATTTATTATGTGTTAAAATTGATTTTTTAAAAAAAAATATTGATTTTCTTTGATTTCTTGAGAAAAGAGCAAGACAAATCTGTCCTTTAGGAACTGAACATTCCATATTGCTGTTTTCTAATTGTTGGGGAAAATCTCAGGCTCCATTTCAGTGTTGTTTTGCCCCTTCTTCCTTTCCTCAATCTTTTCCCCAACATTACTCTTATTTTTTTTTTTTACTCAGTTGTTTTCAGCATGAAACACTGAGTTTTTCTTATCTAAATAATAGTTATCATTTCTTAAGTGCATTCTCTATTAGGCATTGTTCTGAACACTTTATGACAAGCTTGTGATGTAGGTACTGTTATTATCATCATTCCATAGTTGAAAATTTAAGGCAAGGCAAAGACCCCCCAAGTCAGCATGCTTAATCCTGTAAAGTCATGCTGAAAAGGCAAATGGTAGCTTCTGGTGAATGCTCACTCTGAGCATCTCTTTTGCATGAAATGGAACCATGTAGCGTGCCTGGCTAGCTGCCTAACTCTGCCTAAGGAGTCCTCACCATTGAACTTAAAACAGAAGTTTCCAGCATGTGCAGGAGAGAACCCTGAGGTTGTGTCTATAACTTGCCAATTGCCTACTATAGACGAGGCAAGACAGGCAGCTTCTTGTTTGGCCAGATGTGTAAGCTCAGAAGGTTCATATTCTTGGACACACCCTCACCCAGAGCTCCTGCCCAACTGAGAACACAGGCTTTTGGCAGTAGACTCGAAGCAAGACTGTTTTGTTTGTTTCTGGGGAAACCAAAAAATGACCAAGTGTCCTAATGCTTCTGCTCTTCCTTAGCATCCTGTGATTTCAGCTTGTTTGTTCAGATGGAAGTTCTATGAATAGCCACTTCTTAGAAGGAGATGCAGCTTACCAAACACTTCCAGAATTCAAAGGGCTTATTAGGGTCTTCAAAGAAAGATATACCAGTGTTTTGCCACCGTCTAGAAGGCAAAATTTGACTTTTCATCAGAACTTTGGTAAAATTCCTCATCTAATCTATTTCTATTACATCATTCGTTTAATCTTTTTCATTTTTTTATTTTGAAATAATTTTGTACTTGACATTAAAAAATAAGTTAATTAGATATAATTTTATTCATTTTTATGACTGAGCAGACTTCAGTTGAATTCATGGATGTGAGTATCCACCATGAATAGATTTTGCAGGAGCCAAGACAAATTAAGGAATCATTGCACATTCGTTGACATCTCTAGCGGGAAGTACCATGAAAGAACCCCGTGAAAGAACATCTAGCTCTGTCCACGTGGCCCCTGCTCTCCACTCTTAAATAATTGTCCCTTCTCATTGCTTCCTTTGTCCTATTGTCCACAATAGTCTATGACTTTTTTCTTCATAAACTTTGACATATAGAACAGCATTCCATCAATGAGTCAGTCCTTTGCATTCTTTTTAAAATTATCCAGAAAATCCACCTATTCTAAGAAAATATCTTGTTGTCTCCCTCAATCTAGGAATATCCATCCCACGCAGCTTGCTCTGTGCTGTTTTCTGTCACTGGGGCTTATAGACTATAAGTGCCCTTAGGGATGGAGCTTTGTTCATTGTATGAAACAATCTTATCTATTGTGCAGTTTTGGATCCATTTTTTGTTTCCATAGAAATACAAATTTCAACAAAAACAAAGTCAAATAAAGTCCAAAAATAATTAGTTGGGTCGTTATGATTTTAATCCTCATAGCATGTATTTTTAAAGAGTAATATGGCAAAGCAGAAATTGAATTTTCAAAGGAATAGCTAAAAAAGTGTAAAATTACACATCAGACATAATAGCAGCTAAATTCATTAGTTTAAAATTGATAAAGATATTGCTTATTATAAAAATATTGTATAGTGACAAAACTTTGAATTTTTCTTTGTTTCATTAGTTGTTCTCAAATATTACAGTTTGACTTGTATTATTAGTTGTTTTATTAGTTGTTTTATCCATTGAACTCCTTTCAAATTTCTTTTCCCTCTCTCCCTCCCAGAGGAAACCTTCTGGCATGTGTTTTAAATATTTTCATAATTTGGATCATATTGCTTTTTTACTCAATATTTTTGGAAATTTTTCTATGTTGAAACATGTAGATCAAATACATTTACTCTAGCTGCTGAATAGTTTTTCATTTATTAATCCATTCCATTATTGATAGAGATTTTAATCATTTCCATTGTTCACTGTTAAAAATAATGAATACTGAAGTGTACAAGAATTTCCCTAGGGTATGTCTGGAAAGGTTGTCAGAATAACAGGTAGAGACAAGGACTTTTCCTGGGCAGCCTAAAGATGAAGCATGCACATCTTTAATTTTCCAAATATTCTGGAGAAGGGTAATGCCATTTTACACTGAGATTGTCAGTATATCTGAGTTCCCATTTCTCCACATGACCTACTAGTTCTTAAAGATACAAGTATCTCATCTGCTTTCAGCCTAGATTTACACTGGCTAGTAACTCAAAAGGGGTGAAAAGGGGTGAAGGAAGGGGGAAAAGAGGACCACAGGTGAAATCTTAAATTTTGTAGATAAGGACTATGAACAAAGTTTTACAGCTCCTGAGACTATGTGGTCAAATTTTCTCATTTTATATACATGAAAAATGACCTAGAAGGATTATATGACTTGCCTAAAGCAACATGAGTAGTTAATGGTGGAAAGAGAATGAAAACCCTAGATGACACTTAATTCCCAGCCTAATTTTCCCTACCATTAAATTGATCTACTTAAAGCATTTTGTTACATCGTCCCTCTATACTATTAGTCTGTACGGAAATAAAGATAAAGTAAAAACAAACCTAAAGGGACATGAAGTCCTCCATAAAGGTACAATTCGACTTAACTTCCTGATTACATCCTTCATTTTTAATATCTTGCAAAAATATTCTAGTGCTCTTCACTTTCATTTTCTATTTTGTCATATGTAAGTTACCCCTTCAGATTTAGTCATAAGGTATTAATTTGACACATAATGTCTACTGTAAGAAACCAATAATTCTACCTGTAAACATAGGTTAATTTTTTTCCAATGTCTGACTTCAGCATACTTGTTAAATAATACCCAGTGAACTGTAGTAAGGTAATGAGGCCTAGGTGTTAGACAGAAACCAGATTGTGAATTTCTCTAAAATTATGAATTTAATGTGGTTTTGAAAAATATTCTGGTCTATGGCCATGCCACCCTGAACAAGCCCAATCCCGTCTGATCTTGGAAGCTAAGCAAGGTCAAGCCTGGTTAGTACTTGGATGGGAGACCACCTAGAAAGACCAGGTGCTGTAGGCATAAGAAAATAAAAAATAAGGGATTGTAAGCTGACAAGGTCCTTGAAATCTGTGAGGTCAACCAAGGATTGCCTCACCTAAAAAACAATATTCTAATTCATTTCTGTGTGAATAAGTATGAAGTAGCACCAAACTTGGTCAGGTGGCTCAACCCAAGCGTGTGACCTTCGACAAGTCACAGCACTGAGGACTTGCATTTCCTTATTGCAAAATGGGAGGTTTGAGCTGATTGACTTCTAAGTTATGACTTCATGAAGTTATGACCCTAAAATTAATATTTTAATGCCCTCAAATGAAGAGGGCAAATGAAGAGAAAAATATACAATTATGTATTCTGCCTAAGTCTTCGTAAGTAAAAGTAAGATATTTCTCATTCTAATTAAGTTTGTAGCAAAATTATGAAGATTATAGAGCTGATAAAAGAAATAAAAGATAAGCATAGGATGCGAAAGAATAAAGTTCCTAGAAAACAGAATAACTTTTAATGTAGCGCCCTTCATATCTATTACTACATGGTTCAGAGCATTCCTTGGTTGGCTGGTAGGCTTTATTGCTTTCACAAGGTTAAAAAGGCTGAATTGCTATTCTTCTTGAAAATTGCATATCCCATAGGGAATAATTAAGACTAATACGAAGTTGAAAGCAGAACCATGAATTGAGTTAATGTTTCATTCTTTTTTCCCTCCTAGGATACCTTATTTGAAAAGAAGGTAAGTAGCACATGCCTTGATTACTATGAATTACTCCAAAAGCTAGCGTTATCAAATCAGCATAATTCACATTAGAAGATAAGGTGTGACTAAATAAAAATGCCTAACTATTTTTTAAAAGAGCCACTTTATTTCTAGGCAGCCATCTAATTTCTTTTAGGTACCATATCTCCTGCAGTTTAGGGAAAATTTAATGTGATTTCAAAGACTGATTTTAGAAATTAATTATAAAAAAATGGCATAACTTTTGCTTACTTTAATATGACTTCCTTTATTCTAAACATGTCCCTAACACCAGCTCCTGGGGGGTGAGGTCCTCCACTTTGGGAGGTGTGCCTACTGTTAACCAGGGGTAGGCAGGGTGCTTCTGGCTAAAAGACAGAGCTCAGAGTTGCCCCTTATTGCTGCCTGCTGATTGACTTTAAGCTTATTTTTCCTGATGGTTGATAGCAACCAGATCAAATGGCAAAGGAAGCTGGCCAATATGGGTTGGGATGGACCATACTCAGCATAATGGATGACCACCAGCTTGCTGAAGACTCCTATACTGAACATGCATTTCTTTGCATGAAGAATTTAGAACACCTGAACTTAGTTCGATAAATTGTTTATTTAACATCAGAAAATTTGCAGGTAGTATTGTTTAAAATAATAGGAGACAACCAAACCGTGTAGAGCACAACATTCCACTGACTTATACATGGTCAGATACACCATTATTTTATGTGCCATTAAGACAGGAAAAAAACTCTGCTAATTAAATTATGATACAGTGCCTTCTTATCACTTACAATTTTTCATTTTATACTTATGTAAAGAGTCCTCTGAGATTTACTTGGATATAGATTTTTAAATCTTATATCGCTTTTGCACATACATATAAAAGAAAATACAAGCGAACTAAATTGGTTATTTCTAAACCTTCTTCACAGAGTCTAAATAAATCCTTTGAAGCACTTTTTTTGTCTGAATCATTGATGTACTTGTTTTTCTATAAAATACCAGCCTCTGTGCCATCAAAAGCACTGGAGCTACAGCATTTCCTAAGAGTGCTCTAGGAGTGTCCCTGGAGATTTTTCCACTTCATTCTATAAGTTTTGGAGTACATGTACTATTTTCACTCTGACTTCAGACATTAAAATAAGGACAATGTACATCTTAGAGTTGATAAAATACATTATAAGTCCAATTTGCTGAGTAAAGGAGTATTTGATATTTGTATATTATTGCACTTTGATATATTATATAAAAGATTAAAAGCAGAAATTCCAAAAGTGCCCCGAAATGTTTATTTTCCCCTTTAGCAACTAGATGTCATATATACATATATACACACATATATATACATATATGTGTATATATATATACACACACATATATACATACATATGTATATATATATACACACACATATATTTGATGTGAGGTATACTTAATATTTAACATATAAATATGACAATATTTAATACTTTATTAGCTGGCTCTCACTAGATCTGAGTTTTCCTAGAAGATTTTAACAGGGAGAGTAAAATCTCCATAAACTTACAATGTAAAATTTCTTCAAGGAAAGTGTTCCATTTAGTACAGTACTGAATAAAATTTAAAATGCTGTCTTTCACTATGCGTTAATATTGTATTTCATTATTGATTCAGTGTGAACGCAAGATCTGTGAATGTGAGAAGGGAGATCCAGGCGATCCAGGGCCTCCTGTGAGTATATTTCTCCTTTGAACTTAGGGTCAACTCAGGAAGTCCTAGCAATGACTGCTCTACTCACACTTGAAAATTTGAAAACTCCAGAGCTATTTTGTGTTGTTGAAAAGCAGTTGTATGCAAATAGCAGCAAAAAAGGAAATGCTCTTCTCTCTTTTATTCCTTAAGGGGATACATTCTGTCCTTAGAATCTAAAGCCTGGGATTTACTAACCTGAACCAAGGGCAAACTTGGTTTAAAATGATGAAGTTGTGCCCACAAAGGATATTTCAGCAGCACTTCTTAAGTGACAGTTGGGGCCGGCATTTCTCAATGTCGATCCTCAGTGCTTTAGACAAAGCTTCATTCCCTGCACCTAGAAATAAGTGACACAGGCCTCTCCAGACGGTAACTGTGTCTCTACATGTATCCAAGAACAATGCCGTGTGGCCTTGTGCAGAGGAATCTCTGGTCAAGAAGCCTTGGAAATTAGAGTGAATCCTGTGACATGAAATAACCAAAGGTAAATGGCAGGATTTACTGTGATGATTCAATATGTAATAAAATAATCCAAAAAGGAATGTTTTCTTTATAGGCTGGCCTAAGTCTGGTAGGTGCCATATTTGTAGGCATATGAAATGACATCATGATGCTGAATCTTTCTCTAACACCAGATCATCAGAAAGCATCCATGCTGCTCATTCAGTATTCTGTTTATTTATGTGATTCCAAATCTTAGTGCTCAGAAGCCCAGTAGAGATATTTCACAAAAATGTATGTATAAAAATTTTAAACTAAAGCTTGTGTTTGATTGATGGGGAGGGAAACATATACTGTGAACTTCTTAGACTATGGCATATTTTACCTGAGACTTGAGTCCAAAGCCTATAGTTTTTCAAATCTTCCTACCAATCAAAGCATTAGAAAATGCGGATGCATGTTAGTCTTTTTTTCTTCAAAATATGAAGTTAAATACATTACATGATAGTGTGGCATCCAGTAGAAGCTGACTTTAGCCAAAGCAAAGGTTTAAACTTCCCTTCCTATAAAGTCTTAGTTTATACTTATTATACCAAGGAATTACTGATGGAAGGTTTATTTGTGGTATTCAATTATGTTTTAGAATGAACAATAAGAAAACTTGCAATCACTGAGCTAATTTGACGTTTAGTCAATCAATACTGTTAGATGAGGTTGTACCATGTTTTAGTAAAGATAGCCATAGAACTATGTTATTTAAAATTTATTGGATGCCCCCAAACCAAATTTTCAGACAAGTGAGCTTTTTGATGGCTTGAGAATAGGAAAATAAAGCACCTTTTCGGAACAGAATTTAAACCCTCTTCATCTGTCTTTTGAATTTGTCCCTTGGATATCAGGGAAAGAGAGACTATCTTCTGTTGAGCAAATCTAGACAATCTGCCTATTGAAGGCAGTGCAGCCTTCTTGGCGTGTAGTAAAGGAGAGAATAGAGTTGACTCTCTGCTTGGTAGGTAAAGATTATTGTACAATCTTCCCTCATTCTATGGGACGAAGCTGATCAGAAATTATTTTAAGATATAATAAACTAATAGAATAGCTGCTCGATATAATCTTTTTTCCCTTTGTTTTCAGGGTACCCACGGAAACCCAGGTATCAAAGGCGAGCGAGGACCGAAAGGAAACTCGGTAAATGAATAAACAGCCTCCCTATAAACTAGTGCATCTTATTTTAGATATATTTAAAGAATAAAAAATTAAGAAAACAAAGAGCATTGAGTGTATGTCAATGCCAAAAAAACCTGATGATTTCTTTGAAGAATATAAGATGTTCACATCCTACTTTATCTATCTGGTTTGTGTTAGCTTGTATTTACAAATTCTGAGTAGCATATGATCATTTTAGTCTACACCTTTTGGAAACCTTGCAACTCAATAAATACAAACTTGTAATTAAATAATGGTGTCCTAAATTAGTTAGCACAATGTTTCATGAATTATTAAGACATATTCCATATTACATTGACATATGCACTTATGTTCTTTTACTGATCCACTGCTTGGACAGCTAACCAACGATAGTAATAGACAGAACACCAGATTGTCTCTCACTCCCAGACCATCTTCAAGCATTGCCCTGATTCTTTCCTTTGTGTACCTATGAAAAAAATTCTAGATTAATTTTTTAAAATTATGTATTTAGGTTGATGTTGGGATGATGGTGTTACAAGCTCAAGATTGACTGGAGGAATCACAGGACAGATTAACAGATATAACTATTGGAAAATTTGAGGCAAAATTTTGTATAATAAACAATAATTATAATAAAGAGGAAAATATATAGGGAAATGTTAGAATAAAATACAATGAACGTTGGGTTACTTTTTATAGTACATAAAGACTTAATAGAATAGATGAGAAAATATCAAGCCACTAATAAATGGTCAAAGGATGCAAACAATTTTAAGAAAGGAAGTAAAACTAGTAAATAAAGAAATAGAACAGACATTTAATTTCACAAGAAAATAAATGAAATTTAAATAGAGACAATGAGGTAACATTTTATACTAATTATTTACATTGTAGTAGAAACTTTGGAGTCTAGAGTAATTGGGTTGTTTGGTGGGGGCAGGGGAGCAATTTTCTAGTTTTTATAGTTTGCATTTTTCTGTATTTCTGTATTTCAAAAAGTTAGATGCATAAAAGTATTTTTGCCAATTGCCCACTTATCAAAGACAGGGAATGTAAACTTCCTTGTATGGCTGTACAACACACACACACACATACACACACACTCCCATATTCATTCACCTTGTATGAGTCCAAATTAATGCCATCATGTCTTCTTTTTGTTTTATTAAATACTTGTTATACATCTATGTTCACACTTCATTTATTTAGCTTGTAATTTTGTGCCACATATTATATTTTCCTAAGTCTTGTCGAAATCAAGCAATCACTCTTGAGGACATTCTGGAAAACATTCCAAAGCCCCTTGGAGAAAAGCCAGAGTAGCTGGCTCCCAGTGGGTACAATGCTATATGTGAGAACAACAGCCTTGTTGTTAAACTGGGATGCAAGACTCAGCCTAAGCTGTGAATACGTACCTGGATCCTACACCCTCTATATCTGGCTTTATTCCAAAGGGCAAAGGCTATCTGAGCTGCTATTTTCTTCCCTAGATTGCATGGTGGAAATGCCAACCAGAAAAGCCAAGGATTTTTTCCCTCTTTACATTAATTTATTAATCTGGGAATTTTGAATAATATATTTTATTGAGCAATCAGACTCTCTGCAGGGCTGTGGAGTTCTGAGTTTTTTATTTTTTATTTTTTATTTTTTATTTGTCACAGGGTGATGCTCAAAAAGGGGAACCTGGAGAAAGAGGCCCAGGGGTATGTATACAACTGGAATGCCTTGCTAAGAAAGTAATCCCAGGATGCCAAGATTCTATAATTGATTATTTCTACCCCTGAAATGCAAGTGCAAAAATGATTTATATCTCTGTGTGCTTGTGATGACTCACACAGGCAATCAGACAGATAGAATCTTAGAAGTGAAAATGTGAAGAGAAAATTACCTGCTCAATGGGAGTGATGCTGGGACAAATGGTCGACCACATGACATTCCCTGATACTGAATCTGAGCCTTCTGAAAGGCTCAAATGAGAAAAAATATTTTATTTCGCTTCTCGAATTTTTTTCAATAAGGAATAAATTAAAATTCTGGGAGCATAAAATTACATAATCTAAATTGTGTTTTTGTGAATCCAATTTTACAGACCGAAAAAAAATCATTCTAGTTGATTTATTATCCCTAAAATTAGATGATACCTGAGGTTTTCTGAGAAATAATTACAGAAAATTTTTTCATTTGCATTTCAAAATGAAAAACTTTTGCATTTTTCTGGGAAATTGCAGTAATGCAGTAAGTAGCAGAGAAGTGTACAGTGAATAAAAAGAAGGCCATGTTACACTTCTCTCAGTTTGTCCCTTAGATGAAAGCCTAGGATTCAGACTCAGTGGTTTTTAAAACTGTTCTCTTTGTGGTTTAATTGACTTCATAAAACAATCTGATAGAAAGGTTGATAATTTCAATGGAAATTAATTCAGAAATGTATGTTATTCTTTCAGGAAACATTTCTTGGGTATCTTCTACATACAAAGCATAGTATTATGTGAAAATAATATTAAGACAAAGACAAAGAACTTATATTTTTGAAAAGTTTATTATCATATAGGAGAGAGATTTAAAATAGCTACAATATGAATCAGTGTGTCAAAATATTATAAAAATTACACATACAAAGTAACACAGACATTCAAGATTGGAGCTCTCAGGTAGGTTTTACAGGATGACCATTGAAGAGTTTAGAATTATGACAGGAAAGGACAAAACAGAAAGGTGGAAGGGGACAAGCCTTCCAGATGGAGAGTTCCCTGAACAGCAACATGAGGAAAGGCAATCTGTTGAGAAGTGGCAAGACTGCATGTCTGAAGAGGCACATTGTCAGACATGGCTTGAAGGTCAGGGCAGGTACTTCATACTTGCTGTAAGTTCTGGGCTTTGCTAGGTCATGAGCACCCCCACCTTGCCCTGAGATTTTTAGATGTGCATATAATCCAAGAGCTGTGTATTTGGAAGATTAATCTGATATGGCTCTAAAAGAGAAATTGAGGCAGGAAGAAGCAAAAGGAAGGAGCACTTAGATGGTTCATTGCTACAGCCTAGATGAGAAATAACAAAGACACTGGCCGGAGCTGCTCTGGCCAATATGAAAACCACTAGCCATGCATGCTCACTGAACAGCTGAACCATGGCTAGCCTGAATTGAGTGTGCTGTAGAAATAAAATATACATCAAGTTTTGATGACTTATTAACAAAAAAAGATGTAAGCTATCTCATTGGTAAATTTGTATATTGATTACATGTTAAAATGACAGTATTTTGACCTATTGAGATAAATAAATTATTAAAAATTTTATATGTTCATAGTTGCTTTTTAATATGGCTATTAGAGAATTTAAAATTACACACGTGGCTCACATTTGAGGCTCATATTGTATTGAACAGCACTGGCTACAGTCATGACAAAATAGAAAGGAAGAGACACTGTGAGAATGATGAAAGGGTAGAAATGATAGAATGTGGTGACTGCTTCTAACTCATATTTTCAACAAATACTTAATGAGCACTTTCTCTGCATTGGTCGCTATGTTAGGTGCTGGGGAACAGGAGTGAGCAAGACAGATAGGCTCTGCTTCATAAAATGTTCTAGCCAGGAGGCAATAAATAGGCAAACAAATGAATAAGAATTTCAGTCAATGATAAGCATTACGAAAATACAGAACAAGGTCATGAGGGTATTTTAAACAAAAACAGCAGTAGGGACAGAGGCTCTGGGGTGGAAATAAGTTCGGCAGTCTCAAGAAATGGAAAGAAAGCCAGAACCTGATGAAGAATGTTGGGAGACAAGATTATAGAGATAGGTGTGGGCTAAATCACAATGGTCCTTATTGGCCAGGGTAAGGCAAGTAGATTTAAAACTAGGTGCAATGGAAACTATTGGAGAATTTTAATTGCTTTGATTAGAGGAATGTATGGAGCAAGTGGAGAGAAAAGATGATTATAAACTTTTGATCCTGTATAATATGGAATATGATAGTACCATTAACAGAAATAGTAAAGTCAGAAATGAATTTGGAAGAGACTGATGATTGTGGTTTTAGATATTTTAAATTTGAATATTTAAAAACTAGTAATTAAGATGCCATGAAAGAAAAAAAAGAGAAATGAAAGAAAGAGAAATCATGCAAGCAAGCAAGCAAGCAAGCAAGCTGATAGCAACTGAATAAATCAACCGGAGATTTTAGAAAGAAAAACAGAGGGAAAAAAGAAAACAATATACTAAAACAACTAATACTCCTTTATTTTAAAACGATATTGGCTCCTTCCTAAACACAATCTTAACTCTTTTAACATAAAGTAATGACAGAATTTTAAATATGGTTGCATGTTGTAAGGGATGAAATGCACCCCAAGTTTCCTGAGATTGGAAGTCTAGCTTTTTCAGCACTGCTAACATTGTTCTAATAAAGAACCACAATTTTACTGTTTATACTGTGGTCCATAATTTTAGGCACAATATTAAAACTCAAACCATTTATATGAGTAAATATTTCTAAAAATGGATTAAATTACAGCAACAACGTTTTAGGCTAGTTTTATTTTTATCTTTTATTTCTCAGTGACCACTCATTTGGCAAGAAGTATTATTTCCTCCCTGAAGGTTTTCTTTTTTTACCTTTTGTAAAAAAGTTACACACAGAACAAAATTTTGTAGTCTGACTCTCATGAAACTGCAAGAATAGCTTGTTTATTCCACTAGTTGCCAGAGCCCACTTAAAATATCTCTTACAATTCTATTTTCACATTTGAAAATTACAGTTGTATGAAAAAGACACGAAATCTTATTTGAAAAAGACTTGCTGTTGCTTAAAGTTGGTCAATTCCTGGTCTATTTTATATTCAGTTGTATTCTTTCAAGGGTTTATGGGCATTGACACAATGTAGAGGCCTGTGCAGGATTCTCAAGAGAGACACAGAAGAACAGAAGCTCTGGCCCCGTATTTAGCATGAGATAAAATATAGTAACTTAAAGGTCAACTGGCTTGTTAGAGTTCGATAAAGGAACCATTCATTTCCTTGATATTTATAAATTTGAAAGGAGGACCATAATAGATATAAACATTTACATATATTTTAAAGGTCATTATCTCAGCCCATTCTCAAAGCCTACTTCTCTACCAGTCTCTGCAAAACATCTCAGCTGTGATAGTTAATAATTTAAAAGTCCCTATACGATTTTGAAAGGTCTTCACTTCTACAATGAGTTTCAGCGTAGTCTCTCCTTTAGCTTACAGCCAAAGGGAAAGAAATTGGGTTTGAAAAAATACCTGGAACTGAGAATAGAGTGTCATAAAGGGAAAAATAGGTTCTTTTCTTTTCCCTGGTAAATATGCATTCCCTATGCACAAAGCAAAGTGAAATAGCTTACATATATATATGGCCTTATTTTCCAAGACTGTACAGTTGTGTTTTTGTTATGTTATAAAAGCAAAACATTAAATATTTCCTCTGTCTATACCTTCTAATATCACATTTTACTCTTTCTTTTCTTTCTTTAATTAGGGAACTCCTGGGTACAAGGGTGAGAAGGTAAGTTTGTAACAACAAATAGACCAGAATTCCAGAAAGGAAAACAGAAACATAACTGTATTTATATACTTAATAAAAGTTATTTTCCTTTATTTTTGTGAGTCTAGATTTCCTAATTTCCAAATACACTCTTAACTCTGTTAACATGAAATAATATTAGGACTTAACATATGGGTGTGTGTTGTAAGGGGTGGAATGTGCCCTGAGATTACTGATGTTAGTAATTACCCAGCCTCTCTTAGCTCAGCAAACATGAACAGAGAGCCCCATTAACAGCTGTGCAGCACAGGTTTCCAGACTAAAAGTTTCTATGTACAAACACATGCAGAAATATTGCAATTAGTTTGTTGCTTTGGTTTTAACTTCCTATAAAACCTAGACACCAAACCCTCTCCTGGGGAAAAGAGGATTTATCCTGGTTAAGCAGTGAGCCACTGACTTCGTTCTGTCAGGTGTCTGGGTGGAGATTTGAAGGGGCAGTAAATTTGAGAAAGGAAAGTAATGGGTTGGTAGATTATTTGCAAATTACAAGTTTGGAAATTTATGAAAGTAATTCAAAGAAATTAACAAACCGATTTAAAATAGAGTTGGACTGGGGCTCAGAGAATCTTTGAGAGTGTTCAACAGTTCATTAATCAATCTATGCCATAGTTTTATTATCAGATTTTCTGTGTAAAATCAGAGCATGTCCCTGTCATCCATCCTGTCCTACATGTGGTACAACCTTCAGACCTGGGTAAGAAGCATGCACTTTAGAGGGTCCTGCTCTGTGTCTCCTCTGCCTCTCCTAGGATTTGCAGAGCAAGAGTCCTGTGTGCCCTTGGCCCAGATCATGCTTTGGTAACCAAGGTCCTAGAAGGCCCTGCAACATGATCTGAGCCTGCTCTGAAGGCATACACAAACCCCTTTCCTGTGCCTGTCTTCTTCCTTGGCCTGAGGGGAAACAAAATGATGCTGTTTGTTAGGGCAGGAAGGGGCCTTGGAGGGAGCTTTGCTATGCTGCCTGAGGCACCTTCCTGTACACACGCGTGTGCGCGCGCGCACACACACACACACACATACAGACACTCAGAACTCCTCTTATGGAAAAAGCTGGAGGTGGGAAGCGAAGAGGGGGCTTGGCTCTGGGCTGTGGGCAGGAGACTGTACTACATGGACCTCTGAGGAATCCCAAAATTCTTTGATCTTTTAAAATTTCTTTTAAAGGTATGTCTGTCAAGAAGGAAAGCTAGAACCTGACAAGTTCATGAGCTTGATTTATATCTTTCAACTGTTAAGGCACATGGTATGTGGGCCTCTGCTTGTTCTCTTCCCTGGCCCTGCAAGATTAGGAGTGAACCTTCATGCAGGCAAATAAATATATTCCCAATCACTGGAAATGTTAGGCCTAAAAAAGGAAGTGTGTAAGACATGCCATGATTCTGCACTTTGCCATAAGAACCTGGAAAACTTGACATCTTGGAGTGCCTATTTCACCACCCATGTAAAATTTGATTAATACAGGCCTCCCTGATGTATGGGGTAAATGGAGAATCAAATGGAATATTGGAGGTGGTGATATATTATAAACTGTTTGCTGTTCTTTAAATGTAAGGCACTATTATGAAGAGACAAGGAATAAATGATAATATAGGAAAGTTATAAAAAGTACGATGTCTGTACAATTGTCTATATGTAGCTGAAAAAAATTATGGAGGCCTCCCTACCCCATCCTGACTTACATACAAAGGGCCAATTAGCAACGCCAAGGAGCTATATAGAGAGAGATTCACTGGAGGAGTTCCCGCTTGGAAAATACAAGCTGTCAGAGCAAAGTGACCCTGAACCATCGACATTCAAACCAGAGTTTCATCAGGAGCAGCAGCATTAGAAGTCAGAGGCTGGGAGCAGAGTTAATCTGTTTGTAGCTTTCTGAAGCACTTGCTATCTGGAACTGTGTAATTGTGGCCATTCCATAGGGATTAATGAACCCACCAAAAAAAGAAAACGCCTTTGCAAAGGCAAATAACATGAGTACAGTATTTTCATTGATAAAATCTGCCCCCCAAACATACACTGTTCCTCAGGACCCTCCCTATAGCTAACAAATCTGTCTCGACAAACGGAATGTGAATTTTGGCCCAAATAATTTTGAGTGTATTTATGGTACTTTTCTGTTTTATATTTTGGTGGTTGACTCATTTTTCTTCCCATCTAACATTATTAAATTAATTGCTTTCTAATTGATTCTTCAAGAGTGACTGTCCATTTGCATTCAGAAATAAATGTTCGACTTGTTCCAAGTGAAAGCTCAGTTTTTCCTGGGTTGCTTTGACTCACAATATGATGTGGAGAGAGAACAGACTGCTTTTCAACAGAGGCATAGCTGGGTCTAAGAATTGCACCTCCCTCTTTCCCGCTCTGAGTCTAGCAGAACCCATGCAGCACCCTAGGCAGAAGTGTCAAGTTCATGGCAATGAGCCATGTTCAACTTTGGGTAGCTAATGAAGAACATGGACATGGGAGTCTATGAGACTTCAAGCTTGTGGTCATGAGCAGGTTAATCTCTCTGAGTCTCATTTTCCTTATGTATAAATGGAGATACATATACCTGGCCAGGCTGCTGTGGGGATTAGCAATAACGTAAAGGCTTTGGCACAAACTTTGCATCTATAGTTGGTGGTTACAATTGTGATTTCCCTTCTTAGAGCAGTGGTCTGCTGGGTGGCTGTCAATCTATAAATTGTTTGTTGCCATTTTGTGATGAGTTAAAGCTTGCACCAGAATATATATCCACTATATTACTAAATATACTGTTTAGTTCAGCTGACATTTATTTCACAGCAAGACTTTCTTAATGAAGTAAACAGGGCACCAATGTACATTTTAGTGCAAGTTCCTTATGTTGTTGGGTAATGGTTCTTCAAGTAGGATGCGTTAGAGCAGCACATAGAAAATAAAGTAGCAGCAGAAGTAGAAATTAATAGTGTGGGCACTGGATTAGAAGTCATTGGCTAGCACATATATTTAAGTAAATCATTTAACCTCTCCAATTGAGTTTAATAAAAATATTGTTTTGAGGCTCAATAAATATATATAAAAGCACTTTAAAATTCTAACTTTAGTTGTTATTCTAATTGGCTTTATTACATTTTAGTTCAATTATTAGAAGTTTTGGAAGTCTGATATAATAGATTGGTATTTAGGATTAGTATAATGGATTAGTAATACTTTTGAATCACACACATTTTCAGTCCATAAAATTGGGCTAATCATATCTACCTCAGATAGCTAATGTCAGATTAACTGAGATAATGTTTGTAAAATAACATTAATAATAAACTGTGAAACATAATTTAAATGTTAGCTTTTTTCATTAATATTCCAGGAAAGCAGGACAGTGGTTGATGATGGAAAATACATAGAAAGCTTGCCACCCTGCAGCAAACATTGCTATTTGAGCAAAGTTGGGACTCGGGTCTGGAGCATGGTGTCCTGGAAACAGTAGGGACCCTGAGTCTGAGTAGAACTGGGTTTGGACCTTGATGGAGGGAAGTTATCTCAAGCTTAAGCTTTCTTAACTATAAAATAAGAATTGTAAAATTGATCTCTTTAGACTGTAATGTGGATTCAATTAAATCACATATGCAAAGGGCACGTAATATAATGGTAGATGCTCAGTAAGCCTTAGTTTCTTTCCTTTTAATTTTCATCTGTCTCTCAAAAATGTTAAACCTCATTAGGTGGTATCATTGATTTGATTCTGTCAAGTTAAGAATGATTCATTGGTAACATTTTTCAGAGTTCAACGTCCAAATAACCCACAAGACTGAGTATAAAATTGGGTATAATCCATCAGAGTGCTTATGTTATAAGATTCTACTGGCAATCTTTAAAAGAAAATCCTAACACTGAATGACAGCAAACGTCCTCTTATTTATTTTATTTATTTACTTTTTTTAGGGTGCACGCGGAGAATGTGGTAAACCAGGAATAAAAGGTGACAAAGTAAGAAACATATTTTAAAAATGCTAACAGCTGTGATCCTTTGGGGTTGACTTTCCTTAAGAGGAAATTCCTGAGTTACATTATGTTGATCTCACTGCTGGAGTTGGAGTCATTGGTTCAATTTTCACATCAGCAAAACATGAAGCAGAAAACAAAGCCATATCTAACTTTAGTTAATAGTGCCTATAGACCATTAAGATTTTGTTTTGTGGCACCCTAACCTTGAGGCCAGGACTACTGAATGTTATGATGAAAAGAATAATTTAACCAGCAAAGTCAATTCAAGCTCTAATTGGGTCAAAGTAAAATTGTTTTACAGGTGTGAACACTGAAAACAAGCATTTTCCAAAGTAGAGTGAAGATCTCTGTGAAATTAGTTTATGAAATAGTTATAAATAATGTGGCAGAACTAGACAGTGATTTGAAATTTTGAAAATACAGCAAGCCACAGACAATTGCATAGGTATTTACCTTTCATTGAAAAATAAATATGAATCAAATATTTAAACTGGAGACAACATCAAATATGTTAAGGAGTTCCTTAATGGACTAGAAACACATGAAGAGTACATTCGAAACATAATAATAAGGGTCAAAAAAGTACACTTTAAAAGTAAATGGCTTTCATTTTAGTTAAGAACTATTAGCGGCATGCCACTAAGATACCAAACTCTTTCAATACCTGTATTTTAATTATGAAAGAGAGTCAAGGAGAGAAAATGAGACAGAAGGTGAAAGCAGAGAGTAAGATAATGACAGTGGCCCATGTAACTGAACTCTTCAAATAGCTTGAGACTTTCTGAAAGCTTTTAAACTACTCTATGGTTAAAGGTCAGGTGGATCTGAAAAATGTAGGCTTGGTAATTATCTCTGGGCAAAATAAAAAGTGTGATAATGAATGGATCTTTTCCTAGAGGATAATTGATACTGAGAGATAGACTTGGAATTGAAAATAGAGAAGGAACACATAAGAACAGAACAAAAATGAAAGTCAGACAATAACTGGGAAAGCTATTTGAAATAAAAATGTCTGACAAATAGTTAATGTCATATTTCATTGACAAAGATGCCAACGATTGTTAAATGCCCTATTATATTCTGTGCCAGAAACAAAGAAAAAAGACTGCCAATTATAAAGATGCAATTGATTGTCAGATATATCCCAATGTCAGGGATGTAAAAATCTGAAAAATGCATGTCTAGAATCAATGAAATATAGTGTCCTTGACATGAAGAGTTCACACAAGGTCATAAGTAAAACACATAAAGGACATGAAGAAACAAAAAAGGAAATATAAATGACTAATAAAAAATATCCAAATATACTAGCAATTAGATAAGTGAAACTAAAACATTAAAATATTATTTTACCTATCAGTTGAGAAAACACTGAAATAATATATAATACTCAGCAATGATGGAGATTCTATATAGTATAAAGATATGTTCTCTCTACTCAGGTAGTGACAATGGCAATCTGAATGAATTTCACAGAGGAAAGTTTCACGGTTTCTTCCCGCATATGGTGTGAGACAAGAGAGTGAGAGAAAAATTTAAATGTCCTTATTGTCTGTCTCTGCATTAGGCATCCTCTTCTAGGAACTTATCCTTAGGAATGAATCAGAGATTGGACAAAGATTTATACACAAAGGTATTCATTATAATATTGTTTAAAATAGTAACCATCGGAACAATTTAAATGTCTAAGCTAGGGAAATGAGTAAATAAATTATGATAGATTCATATTCTTGAAAATTATTCACTTTACTAAGAGTTGTTAATGAGATGGAAAAATATTTTTTTTTACAACAGAAGACCAAATAGGAATGACACAAAATTGGATATGCACTTTGACCAAATTATTTGAAAACAAATCTATTGGAAATAGATTTGTTGGAAAATTGGATTAAAATATGCTCTACATGTGAGGGACACACAGAGAGTAGAACAAAAGCAGGAAAAGGTGGAAATCTGAGAAAGAGACTAGACTATATTATACTCTCGTAAAAATAAACATTAAAGCATTTTCTAGTTATGGAACATACCAAACTATTTTCTATTAGAAGAGTGTTGAGTATAAACAGTGTTTTACCAAGTTTCATGTCTTGAAGATGGGTAAAAGAGTGATCTAGATATTGAGAAAACTCATTAAATTCGTAATTTAACTGACATTATCTTGTCAGAAGAAAACAATATTCCACTACGTTTATTGCTTTAAAGGAATCCTAAGAAACTTTTTTACTCTTATCACAATGTCAATAAATAGGCAAAAAATTTACATGTAAAATTGTTTTCATGGAGTTCATTTGCTAAAGGAAAGTTTGACCCCTATATGGTTAGTTAATTAGGATCATTTCCTTAACAATGAATCTGTTGGCTTTGACGTGTGGATAACCTGGGAAGACTGACCATTACTGAGAACATATTCCCTTCTCTTCCACCTATAACCATTGCACTTTGAGATTGATATTTAAAGTGATTTACCATTAATTTTATTCCACAGGGATCCCCAGGATTATATGGACCAAAGGGACCCAGAGGACTTCAGGTAAGGAGGGTAAAACCAAATCTAAGTCTGGATTAGAATCACATAAAGAGCTTTTGAAAATCCTTACCCTCACTTGCAGAGTCACTAGAAGCTCCAACTTTCAGTTATAGATACCTTCGATATATTTTTTAAAAAGTTGTTTATTTAAAATCTTCCAAAAAAGGGGTCCAGTATAGGAATAAGTTTGGAAACAAAGGTTTTGAAAACAAACACCTCATTAATAAATGTTTGCTCTCAGCTTAAGTACTACTTCAGAAGCTGTGTATTTGAGATAAGGAATTTTTATTTCATTCCATTTCTCAATCCCACATTACCACAATTTAACTGAGCTGTATAGTCTAATTTCTAACGCTAGGATATCCAGGGACCCTAATGAATGGGCCTGATGGGCCTTTTGTACACAGAACTAATTCCTGGTTTTCATCTTGGAGCAGGGCATTAGCGGACCTCCAGGGGAACCGGGCCCGAAGGGATTTCAAGGCAATAAGGTAACCATATCCTTGGGTTAAAGTCAGGCAGAATGCCTTTCCCCAGGTGGGCTATGGTAACGGTATTTTATTTAGGCAGAAGTCAATGGACTCTTTGAAGAAGTATCTTTCGAAATACATAGTAACCTACAGGTCTATACATAGAATCATGTTCACGTACATGCAGAAAGTCAGTGACATAGCTTCATCATTTATTATTATATTATTCAAAGGGGCATTATTAAATGTAAACTATTATCAGAATTTTTGCAGTGTTTCCTTCTTACTCTGCCCTTTAGTCATTATATGGCTCACTAGAAACTGATAAGTAGTAAAAAGTAACTCAATTTAAATGACTATTTCCACGTGTACTGTCAACCCAATAATCAATTTACAAGAGAAGAGAATTTACAACACAACAGCAGAAATCAAGCTTTTCTTCTTTAACAGAGGTACAATCTCAATGATCATTGCCATGCCTGTAAAGTCATTCCATGGATAACAAGGCAAGAAAAAAGGGAAGGGTTGAATAAGAGCCAAATAGAAACAAAAGATGCTATAAGAAGAATCTTGAGAAGACCTTCTTTAAGGCTTTGTTTTCCAATGAGAGTGGCCATTAATTTGCTAAATACAAGCCTTTTAATTCCTTTGTAATTCTTCTCAATGCTTAGTAAATTTCACAGATATAGTAAATATCCAGTTGAATTAGTGACTTGGAAACTGTGGAATTTATAGCGGTAAAAACAGCCGAACGTGCTATCCCCAAGGGACCCTAGATAAAGCCGATATTTTTAAAGTGCTATTAAATTTAAGTTGTGAGGAGTAGTTGGGCTACTTGAATGTTCTTTTTCTAGAGGAAAGGGAGTGACAAGTATAGTATTTTTAATAAGATAAAGACGATGTGTGATTTCCCAGGACACTTTTAATTGGCAAATTAAAATAGAATGGGCTTCTCAGTGGGAGTGTGCTTAAGCTTCATCTGGAGAAAAGTGTCTTTTGCAGTCCTTGCCTGTGATTAATTTTCTCTGGGGAACGGAAATGGCTCTTTGAATACCGAGTAGGTTTTACAAATTTGCTTTGTAGGTAAAATCCTGCAGCAAGAAAAAAATATTTTGACAGTTGTGCTTATTTCTAGGGTTCTTTGTATACCTAGGATGATAAGTTTTCTATGTTTGTGAAAAAGAGACTTAAATTCAGGGATCAGGGTTGGAGTTGTTTGAGCCATAAGAGATATTAAAAATCACACTGGCCAGAAATTTTTATTTTGGAAAATGAGAAACGAAATCTGGAGATGAAATGGCTTGCCTGAGGCAGAGGCAGAGTAGAGGCAGCCTCATCAGCTCTGGAGGACATCTGAGAAGGTGCCGGTCTGGAAGCCGGGTATACCGCTTTGGGAGATGGTTGGTAGCAGTCCATAGAAAGATGGCATCAGGTTTTTCTTTTTAAATAAATTTATTTCAACAAAATTTAGCTTTTAATTTCAACAATGCATTAATTCTTAGAAAAAATAATGAGTCAAGTGTTTTTGAGAGGCTCTAATTTTCTGAGGAAATAACACTTCGTGCTTGACTTTCACAACCTCATAAGAGGAGCCATTGTTCCAAAAGTATTCAAGGACTCCGTCAGTTTTCCAAGGGCCTCTCTTGAGAAAAGATTTCTTAAATTGTGGTACAAGATACATAACATAAGGTTACCGCTTCGATGTTAATCACAAAATTCCCTGCCAGGGTGAACACACAGAGTTCATTGTCAATTGACAAGATGTCAATTTCTAAAGCATGTTTGAAGCTTTTGGGAGGGAGGGAGGCGGGAATGAGTATCTCTTATTTGCTCTAGTTACATTTCTGGTTTAAAGTCACAAATTTAGTGATCTTTTAATTCTGACTTGAGACTAGGACTAATTTCCACTTCTTTGGATCTGTCAACCAGAGATGCATATCACATTGATCATTAATTTTTTTAAAAAAAAATATATATACATTTATTAGTGTATTATCTTAAAAGTCTGGTTTCAGGGAATGGTTTCATCTTGCATTCCAGAAGGTCCTTCTAAATCTTAAAGACTTAATACACTTAAAGACAATAAAATTTCCTCAATCTGAAAGTAATGTTATGTTTTCTGGTGACATTTCTTTTTATCCATTACCATTTTATTACATAATGTTTTAAAGAAATTATTATTGCAATTTGTGTGAAAACAATCTCTAAAATCCAGTAATTTTGTATTTTCTAATGGGCACAGGATTATTATTATTTTTTTTAAAACTTCTATAATAATAGATAACACATTTCTAATATATATACGATGCACAGATACAGTTCTAAATACTCATTTAAAACAATACCACCTTTTGAGGCACAATCTTTTCTAACTCCATGGTACAGACTAGGCTACTAAGGCACAGAAAGTTTAAGCAACGGCTCCAAGTCTACACAGCTAGTAAGGGACAGAGCGAGGTTTCAAACCCAGCTAGTCTGCTTTTAACCACCATGATACATTCATCTCCTTAGGACAATTGCTCAATTTCCTGGATAGCCGACCTGAGATAAATGCATTTCTTTTGGACAGTATGGAAATTGCACCTGTCTCTCCTTTCAGTGAACTCTGGCTGGAAACAACAGTCTGTTGAGAGGTGCATTTTTACTTAGTTATAATGGTTATCTGGAAATGCAGAAAAAGAAGAAGGGAATTGCGCAGGGGAAAAATAAACCAGTAGGGTGCTTTTTCAAATGTTTTGTTTCTTACAAAAACTTAAAACAGAAACCTTTAGACTTGTAACATTTGGGAAGATTCCCTGAGAGTTTCTAGCTGAGGCCTGCCTCTGCTTAAGTTTGTAAATGGTCTCTCTCATGTGCTACAACCCCTTTTTGTTGCTTTGGTGGTTGGATTTTCTTCATCAAAGGGCTTGCAGTAAAGGTGGCCAACAAACCAAAGGGAAAAAATAGGATGTGCTAAATCAAGGAAAAATGTGATTCTGGCCCTGTTTCACAAATCACATGTGTCATTAATATTTTCCATGTGTAAAGTAGCTCCTATTATCTGAATACCCTTGTTGCCTTAGAAACAAAACACAGATGTCCCTCACGATGAAACCTTGGCTCTTAGGGCACCTCAGCCTCTCCCAGGCATGAGGGACAGGTGGTGGCATGCGTAAGGAGGACATCCCACAAATCTCTGAATCAATCAGAATTATGATCAAGCAAGTGCCCAAGAAGCCTTCTCCCTAGTGCTGAAATGAGCATTGTGCTCTTTCTGAGTAAAAACCCTGAGTGCCTAGGAACCCTACTCCAGCTTCCAAGGGCTGCAGTGGTGGTTCAGGTTATAGTCACAGTTGCCATAGAATGGGCTCTCTCATAACTGGAAAGAATGGCTCAAGATTGGCAGGCCTTTCAAATCACAGAGGACAAATTACCAAAATTAGATTGGAAGAAATAAACACTGAATGCTGGGTGTGCAAGCCCACGTTAGGTAATTTTTCCCATTTCTTGATGTTTTTCTGAAGTTATTTCTGAAGGGTATTTCCTCCTCAAATCTCATGCAAATCTGCTCTTTCCAAGACCTTCTTTGTGCTCTTGGAAGGAGGAATTACTTATTGTGGATTGACCAGAAAACAACTTGTGACATGTTGAAGTATCTAATGCTAGAGCTTCAGTGCTAGGGCCAAAGGGCACTAGGAAATAGTCCAGATGCATTTTCCCAACTTAAAGTACCACACATTAATCCTTGATTTAAAAAATATCTTGATATTATATATTAATTTATCTCAATAAATTGCCTCCCTCCTTCTAACCTCTTCCATTTTTTTTACTTTAGGATGTTCACACATTTTCTGTAAGATTTACCCCACCCTAAGTGTTTTCTTTTTATGCTACACTCAAGTGTAGGAAACCCAAAGTCCTTTGACATATGAGACTTGATCTTACCTTACATTCAGTTTGTCTTCTGAGATGTTAAGAAAATCCATATAGAAATGTCACCAGTCTGGCCCAGTTTGATAAATTGGATATGGTTCAAGGTAAATAGTCTCCAACGAATCAAACATTCATCATCCATTGAAAAGGAAGAAAGGACCTAGTATTATTGAAAAAAAAAAAACAGAACTTCTGTTTCAAGAGGAGTAGTGAGAGAAAATTAGGAACTTGGACCACGCCAAAGTTCTGCAACACACACCATCACCATAATTCTTAAACACCATATTCCTCCTTGTCTAACTTTGTCTAACTGCCAATTTTCTCCATCCCATATTTTGAGGTTCCCAAGCACAGTAGATATTTTCAAGTTGTTGATAATTTTATGAAGAATTTAAGAGCTAAATAAATATACAGACCCTAAAATTAAAACTATAAACCTAGTAAACAACTGTGTACAACATCCTGTTTCCTTCAAAATGCTCTATGAAAAGAGGTCAATTTTAAAAAGAAGGCTGGCCATCAGCCTTTGACATAGCTACCAGGAGTGCATATGCAGATGATTTTGGTAGCTGGCAGTGTGCTAATCAAGTTTCCTTTTGGCTTTCATATGTTACGCCTTTAAACATTCCTAGCCTTCTCTCAGACATGAACTTTTGGTAAGAGAATTGTATAGAAATGTGTGGGCCCATCACTTCAAAAAAAAAAAAATCTAAAGCAGAAGATCCAGCAACAATGGGTCAGGAGCATACAATCACATTAGACATTTAAGATATGCAAAATATAAGTATTTGTTGACTGAATGAATAACCGAATGACTGAATGAGTGAAAGGTTTTAAATGAAATGAGTTGTCAACAGTAGCATACCGCAGACTAGTCAAACAGGTAGGAGCCTAAGAAGTCACTTCGTTTGTCAATTTTGAGGTTATTGGAAACCTTTGAGAGAACAGTTAATAGAAAGATTAGGGAGATGACAATGGATTGTGGAAGGAATCAGAGCGAAGGGGACAGTAGTTGGGAATTTTGACCATTTTTCTGAGATATTGGATAATAAAGAGAAACAGGACAGGGTTGACATAACCCATCAAAAACTTCTTGTGCAGTAAATAATCAAATGTGTTTATATTTTTACTTCTCAGGATGGCATGAAAACTTGGGACTTAATTTTTTTTTTAAGTTTCATTTGTACAACTTAGAGTCTCATGTTTTTTATAACGTCACTAGAACAGAAAAAATTATTAGTGAAGATTTCATAGTTTAAAAAACTTTTCTATTTTGGTCATTATTTAAATATTTGATTTTACTCAAAGTTAGCTTAGTAACTTTAGTTGGTCAACCTATTAAACATAAATAATTCAATTGTGGTTTGAGAGTATTTCAATACCACAAATATGAACAACATGAAGAATTTTAAACTTTATCTTTATTTCAATTCTCACACAACTCAAAAACTTAGTAAACTCCTAACATCATGATGTTGCATTCAACCACAAAAAACACCATGATTTGTAATAAAATATAATCCTTTATAACTCAGCGAGAAGTAAATCAGGTGAAATATACATAGACACCAACAATTCCTAGTACAGAATAATTAATCAAACAAAAAACTTGTTTTTTAGGTTCACAGCTCTCTTAACAGAATGACTATATTTTTGACTTCATATAAAGTATTTTAAGTACAGGATACTGGAACATGTTAGCTTTTCCAATTATCCAAAAACAATAATGGATCTTCTGGTTCTGGCAGGCCAACAACTTTGAACAAGGTTGTGACTGCTTGGTATATAGGGGTACAACAGGAAAAATTTCTTTACAACTTTAATTATAAATATCTGTTTAATGAAAACTCAGAGCAAATTTGCCAAGCTATGTGAATGCTTTTCCTCTAGAGATGTCAAAGTCTAAATGCTATTTCTGTCCTTGGCTAATTAAAAGGAAAGAATCATTAGTAATCCAGCGATTTTTGTTGTGGAAAGGGCTTTGACCTACATGCACATCTGCCTGCCAGGACTCTAAATGAGCTTATTAACTCACTTGACATGAGACAACTGATAGTGACAACTTGAAGTGGCTGGCAGAACATGTGGGATGTCAGCCAATGGCTTCAAGGTAGATGATTTTCATTTCCCAAATCTCTGATGCATGTGGTTCTCAGCAGATGGTAATACTGTGTGTGTGTGTGTGTGTGTGTGTGTGTGTGTGTGTGTGTGTGTGCGCGCATGCAGGGACCACTAAGGTGAAAACTCTGATGGATCAAGAAACCCAAAATGCTGCCAACATTTCCCACAAAGGTACCGAGTCTAACCCATGTACCCAGTCAAGCTGGGCGCTAATGTGAAATAGAATCAGTTACTGCAGTGTCTTCAGAGGGATGTCAGAATTAAAAAAAAATAATTACATCAATGTCCTTAATTCAAGTAAGGTGCAACAGCACATTGAAACATGGAAAATAAAGTTTATTCCAGGCTAAGGTAAAGTATATGTAAGATTTATCATTTTAACCAGGTGTACGTGTACGATTCAGTGGTATTAAAAACATTCGCAATGTTGTATAACCATCACCACTATCTATATCCACACTTCTTCATCACCCTAACATAAACATTGTACATTTTAAATAACAACTCTCCCCATTTCCTCCTATCTCCAGTCTCCAAAGTAAGTTTTTAAGAAACATATCACACTGTCATATGAACCCATCAGTTTTCTCTTATAAACTGATGTTTTTGTCCTCAGATTTATGGAGAGGGTTCACTTTGAATATTCTCCAATAATTTTTTTTATGCTGAGGGATCCAATGTTCACCAGAGCTGTGATTCTTAAAAACTCCAATGAGCTTTTGACCAGTCCTTCCTTTTATGGAAATTACACACAATTTTTTAGATTTTATAATATATGATGAAGTATGACTTTCCAATTAGATTGAGCCATGTGAATCACCATTTTTATAGGTTGCCATGGTTGAATATTGTCAATTTTACATGGTTTAACCTAATAGCATTAAAAAAAACAAGTTAAGAATTACTGATGTCTGGTACAATATAATAATTTTCATTACATTCTTCACCAATTCTTTATCATTACAGAGTTTTTTTCTTATTTGTAAAGGATAAGTAGGTAGAGTGATATTCAAAAAAATTGTAAATGAAGATGTGAAATAATGGTGGTTCCAAACTCAGTGCAGTTGGTTAATAACTGGTTTATTTGTAGAATTACATGGTGTGATCGCAGTATTGCCAATCATAATTTACATGACCTTTACCACTAACTCAGTAACAACACTGATTCAGGCAAACTTTATATGCCTGAAATGACACATGAGTCAGCTTGTATAAGTATCTTTCCTCTTGGCTTATATTTTACTTGAGAGAGTCTTGGTCTTCATATGATGGATCTACAACTATAGGTAGATCATAGCTATCTGACTTTTGTGTTTTTCATCCTACGATAAAGATAAGAATTTAGCCTGCAATCACATGATTTCTGAAATACTTAAGAAAAGAACTGAAAAGGCCAAGAGGGTGTTTGCATGGTGATTAAAGAACTGGCTCTAATACCAGACTGCTGGAATTTAAATCCAGCTCTCTATTCTATTAGCTGTGTGACAGGCAAATTACTTTTCCTCCTCATGCTTCTGTTTCCTCATCTATGTAATGGGTTAAGAATAGTAACTACCTCTTAAAGTTGTTTTGAGAATTATTTGAGTTAATATATGTAAAGCATTTAGGATAGCTCCTGTAACAATAAGTACCATATATATTGGCCATAATTATTAAGCAGTTAAGGATTTTGACAACCCTTCTTTCATTAATGTAGAACAAGTCTAAACTGATGTGTTTCCTAAAAATAAACCTCTCTGAAAGAAGAGAAATTAGGGGCTAAAAATATAGCTTGATTTAGTGAGTATTTGATAAATATTACTCCCCCCTGTTCCTTCTTTTGAAAAAAAGACCCTTTCTTGACTTTTCTCCCAAGTCTTGTCTATAGTCATCACTTCTATGGGTTTCAGCTAAGAATGTTTCTAGGCCATACTTGAATCATTTGGTACCTACAAAATGTTTACCCATCATTTTCTTACATTTGAAAACTATGAGAATAATTGTCATAAACTTAAGATATTAAAGTCAGTGCTACGCATATTTGGGAAATAATAGAAATTGCTAAAACATCTAATGTTAAGAAGAGCACAAGATATGATTAAAATGTTCATAATTTTATTATTCAAGAAATGGTAAAGTCCTCAAAAATTTCCTAGAGTCTTGAACAACAATTCATTATTTATTATCTTTGAGAAAGGAAAGATGTTGACTTTGGTTAGATCCAGTGTCTGGAAATGGGAGTGTGGGTTTTCTCTAGCTGAACTTTCTATACAGTGTAACCTTAGGCCATCTATTAGAATTTCATTACTCCTTCAGCTGAAAAAAGAAAAAGATTAATTGTATCTGGGTAAATTTGCAAGAGAAACTGTGTCATAGATACTTGATACCATGAAATGTACATACAGTTGCTCAATGTCTATAAAGTTGCTTTTATATACGGCAAACCAGGTGGACACCAGAAGTACATTCCCAGACTCTAACTCCCCTAGCTTAGACCAGATTTCCCGTTTTATTGACCTCCAGCAGCTAGCCATAGCACCTGATCCCTAGTTGCTGCTCAGGAAATGCTGCTTGGGTGGTTGAATGAATGATATCAATTAGCTGAGCACTGAGAATGCAAAGCTGAGCAAAATTACATAACATCCTTCCCACAGTCTAGGGAGAGACAAATTAACAAAATGTAAGTTTTTAATTACAATAAATGCTCAGAAAAGAAAAACGTGGTGCTATCAGTGTCTCAAGAATGGGGATTTCACCAGACTAGGGAAACACTCCCTGAAGCCCTACTGGTTAAAATAATATCTGAAGGATAAATAAAGATTGACTAGGAAAATAGGGTGGTAAGAATAGCCTCGATGGATGTGCAAAGGTTCTGTTGCAGAGGGAACATGGCAAGTAACAAAGAACTGAACAAAGACCAATGCTGGGAGGGTGGTGACTGAAGAAATAACTGATGACAGATGGGACTGGAAATGCAACAGGACCAAACTGTAGGGATTCACAAGCCCTGTTAGGAGCTCTGTCTTTACCCTAAGAGCAAGGGGAAGGCTTTAAAGAATTTTATTCAGATTAAAATTAAAATTAAAAAAATTGCTCAGGCAGCAGTGGGGGGAATACATTGGAGTGTGCTAGAATGGATGGATGTGGGGTACTAAGAACTTTGTGGCAGTGTGAGCAGGAGATATTAACTTGGTGTAGATTGTAGAGGCATCGTAGAGGATCCGAGGACTGGATGGATTTAAGAGATATTTAGAAGGCGTATTGAAGGTGTTGGTGATGCATTGCATATGTTGGGCAAGGGAGTGAGAAGTATCAAGAAGAACTCCTAGGTTCTGGCTTGACACAGAGAGGGATTGTGGTGGCCTTCACTGAGATAGAGAATGCTGGAAGATGATCAGTCTGCAGGTGGAAGATTATTAGTTTGTCTTTGAAAATGATGAGCTCCTTTTAAAATTATCCTTTGCCTGCATTCTTTTACACTTTTGTCAGCTTCCTTTTCTTTTTCTCAGCCACTGCCTTCCCCAATTTCCCACAAGACGTCTGTGTTTTTCCACTCCCAACCAAGTTAAGTGTTGGTACTCTCCATGGTTCTGACCTGAGCCTCCAGCCTCTTTATTCACTCTAAACCTGCACTGTTCAATACAACAGCCATGTGTAGCTATTGGGCATTTGAAATGTAGCTCACCCAAATTAAGATGTGCCATAAGTGTTAAATGCACACAGGATTTCAAAGATATAGCATTAAAAATAATTTAAAAATGAAATTATTAATAAGATTTTTATGTCAATTATATGTTGAAATGGTAATATTTTGGAAATACTGGGTTAAGTAAAATATATTATTACTTTCTTAATGTGGTTACTAGAAAATTTAAAATTACATATGTGGCTCATTGTATATTTTCAGTGGACAGCACTGCTCCAGACCGCGACCCTATTATCACCTCATTCTTGTCTGATTGAGCCCACGAAACTGCTTACCATCCCCAGAATATTTAAAATCATTTTATGGCTCATATGCTTTCCTTTTCCTGAAGTTTGTTGCTCTTTTTAACTACCAGATTACATATATTTCTAGTTCTTTATTCAGAGCAAATATCTCCTCTGGTATAGAAAACTTTTCTGATTTCTTAAGGTAGAATTAAACATTTCTGCCTTAGAGTGTTACATGCTCTGTTAATATCTTTATTATAGCTAATTCACATATTTGTATTTTGTTTTATATTTATTTGTCTCTCCAGCCAGATTTTGAGTGTCTGAAAAGTGCAGGTGTATGATATATGTCTGTAATTATGTAACCATGTACTTGGTATCAGTTTGGTATTCAATGACAGTCTGTGGAATAACAATTGAATCTACACATATTAAACAGCCACCATGTGATTGACTGGTTACGACTTAGGTGTTTTACAGACAATATCTTGAATCCTCTCAGCAACCCTGTAAGGTAGATATAATTGTCTTCATTTGAGGATCTTGCAAAAGCTTAAACTCTTAGTAAATTGTAGAGCTAGGGTTCAACTAGAGTGAATGACTCCAGAGCTATATTTTTTCCTGTGATTTCATACATGCTAAAAAAATGGATTAAAAAGTGGAGATTATATTTGTACATCATAAAATGAGGGAAAATAAGCTATTTCCTAAGATTGTTAGATTAAATGAGATAATATATATAATGTTCAGGGCAATGCTTAGAAGTAGTTGGTTTAATTAAACATTGGCTCCCTGCAACCTTGAGGCCCATAGTATAGAGGTCCTTAATTTCTGAGGAGGACAAATTAACCTAACCTTCATGATTTCCCTACACATGCTCACTAACATTCACACTTGTACTGAAGTAAAGAAAATAATAAGTAGTATCTGAGCATTCAATGTGTGTGTGTGTGTGTGTGTGTGTGTGTGTGTGTCCGTCTGTATTGATGAGAACTGGGTCAGGAATAATAGCAGGAAAACAATAAAGTCTGGAGTCTTACCAGGGCTACGCTGCCTTAGAAAATTCCCAGAAAATCATTGAGTGGAGTGCTGACTCTTCTCTTCTTGTTCTGTCTTACCCAGCTAAGGTATTTTACCATTAGGAACACTTTCTTTACCATTGCAAGAATCTTTGTAGGAAAGAGAAAGTGGAAATGTGAAAGGGTAAACATTAATTGTAGGCCAATACTGGTCTTCAGGTCCTATGTTGAGATACTAGTCTCCTGAGAAATAAATTTAAGCAAGTGAAATGCGAAGATATGTTGTTATGGGGCTGTGTTCAGATGAGAGAAAGTGATACCTCTGTAAGCTTCAGATCCCCGTATTTTCCCTGAAAAAGCAATATTAAGAAATCTCTCAGTTGCTACTGGTACTTAACCAAGGCTGAAAGGAGCTCCTGAGCTCAACATTAAGACATTTGCTTTTCCTCTTGATTCTTCTGATTTAAACATTTCAAGGTAACAACCAAACCAATGCCCCTGTGTACTGTCAGAGGAAACTTTCTTACAAAACTATATGCTCGTTTTAGATCAAATACACAGATAAGTACTAAGTAAGATAGAGTTTCCACTGCTTAAAAAAAAACTCAAAATGTCCTCCAAATGTATAGTATGTACTTATATGATATATCTGTATATGATATATATATGATATATATATATGATATATATATATAACATTTATATATATCTGTATATGACATATATGTATATATATAACATTTATATATCTGTATATGATATATATGTATATATATTTATATATATAACATTTATATATATAACATATATAACATGATACATCTGTATATGATACATATATATGATAGATATATATATAACATTTAAAAGTCTTCTGATCCATTACTACCAAACTACAGATAAAAGGGATAGGGATAAATAGAATAAGGAATTTAGGGCCTATTATTATTATTATTATTATTATTGTTAGTTTAATGGTGTGTTTACCTCTCAGACTAGTCCTTTGAATTTAGGAGAGAGTCTTAAACACTTAAACTCATTACCCTCCATATAGCAAGTACTCGATGTTCATTTGAGTAATGGAAATGGTCACCCATATGCAGTGTAACCACAAGGAGATTCACCTTGAGTGGATAGCACAAGAAGTTGTAAGGAAAAGGTTCTTTGAAGTGAAAACTTGGACTCTTTAGAAAACTGAATATGCTCCAACACTGAGACCACATGTTGAGATTAAGAATACAGCTTCAAATTTAGGGAGAAATTTTACACCTAATTTTATATTGAGAGAAATTTCATGGCCAAGAACATGTAACAAGTAATAATGGCAATGTCCTGGCTGCTCCAGAAAATTTAATATATATAGAAAAATAAGCACATTCTTGAATTTTAAACAGAAAAAATTCAAGTTGATTTACCTGTCAGATTGACTTGTACTCAAAAGGATGAACAGAAAGTACTTTTAAATTCAATCCACTGAAACACCAAAGCACCATAAACTCTTACAACCAAGTGATTTTGAGGTAACCTCCCTGGGACTCAGATTCCTTACCTGTGAAATGCAGGCATTTGAGTGCAATGCCCTCATTCAGCTCTCTAATGCCTGAAATCTGTGATGGGCCTGCTGCCCAGTAGACAGCGTTAATTGAAAATGTTTCTGACTTTCAGTACAGACATCTTGACTAATAGTGACTTACATCATAAGAACTCTTTTTGTTGAGTAAACAGAATGTTTGAAGGTAAATAGTCCATGATAGAATTGACAGCTCAATGAAATTGCCCAGGAACCAGACTCTTTTAAATTCTTTCTGCATCATCCTTTTTAACTGTTCGTATTCATCCAAGGGGTTGTTATCTTATGGCTACAAGATAGCTATCACAGCTCAAAGCAGGAGAGAAGGGGCAGAGGGAAAGGTCTCTCTTTGCATCCAGTAAAGTCCTCATATCTCATTTGTTAGCACTTGGCCAAAGGGCCAACCTAGACTAATCAGTGACAAAGGGAGAGGAGATCCCGAACTTGCATTAGTCCAATTATCATTTGTTCCATACTCCTGAGGGCAAAGAAGAGCTGCCCATGACTAAAACAGTTCAGAGTTCTCTAATAGCAGAAAAGGAAACAGGGGAGAGGATAGTCATTGCACAGAAAACAAAATGTGTCTGCCAGAAGCACTTAATAAAAGTTTGTTGAATGAACACATGAGGGCTGTATTATGACTTTCATGGATCCTAAACACTTTGCCTTTGTGGGCCCCTTACTCCAAAATATACATATATTTGTCTTTATATCTAGTCAGATGTGAAATACTGTTTTTCACACGCACGCACACACACACACACACACACAACATATATGTTATATCTACCCAGATGTGAAATACTGTTTTTATATCTACTCAGATGTGAAATACTGTTAAATTAAAAGGGAAACATTTTCATCAGCCCTAAATACTGTTGCTGCTACGCCTGGTGGATAATTCCACACTAGGTCTATGTTGCACTTCTAATGATTATAAACACTTGTGTGCAGTGAGAGTGTACTAGTTTCATTGTTTCCCATTAAAGCCTCAATTGCATCTTTATGTATCTAAAAGCTGCTCTACAAATATTACTGAGCTGACCTAACACATCACTGTTTCTTCTTCTAGGGTGAACCAGGTCCTCCTGGTTCTTATGGTCCTCCGGGAGTCCCTGGTATCGGACAGCAAGGTATTAAGGTAAAGATACTTGTTTCTTTGCCTACTGATGATTATTGAATTTATTGTAGGGGGTAGAAGAGCTGTGATAAGTACTCTGCTCAGCCTTACTCTCTTAAATACAAGGAGGCTACCTACAGAAGTTCCCTACAGTCTGGATGCTTAGACACTGAGTGCCCTGGTCATGAGCAGTTACTATAAGAATAATAAATATACTTTTTTATTTAGTTGTAAGGAAAAATTTGCTTGTCTCCAAATACCCACCCTCTTGCCAATGTACATCCAGTTCTGCTGAGTTTTCATGGACTTTAAATGTTAACATGTAAAATGTTATTGGGACATGAAACATCTTAACATGGTGACTATCCTCTGCTCACATTAAATAAACCCACAGGGGCCAAAACCAGAAGAACTGTGACACTGAAAAGTAAATGTTGACAGAAAGGTTTGTAGGGAACTAGAAAGGTCTGGAACACCCGACACCCTGGGTGCTGTGCATCATGCAGGATGTAACAGAGCAGAAGTGCTTATTTTCAATGGCTTTTCTATGTTGTTGGGACAATAAGACTTTGATGAAGACTAAAACAGAGAGCAGTATAAAACAGTGTACTTCAATGTACTCCAGTGTTAGCATGGATGACATTTAGACAATGAGCACATTGAGACTTCAGGGAATGTGGAGTTTATATTGGCAGAGTTATTGGAGAAGGTTCTGAAGGATATCAAGCGTGAAACAGAACCAAAAGAAGAGGTGAAATGGAATGGGGTGGGGATGAGGAAAGGGTGGCATTCTAGGATGGTGGTGAGGGCAGGAAACAGCGTGAGCATTGTTAGCTTGGTCATATCAGTAACCAGAAAGAATGACACATAGTTTATCCTGTCAATTACTACATAACAGTTTCTGAAAGCTGAAAGTGCCATATTTCACTCAGACAAGAAGGGATGATGAACATTTTAGGGTAATTTGTTCACTTAAATTCAAGCCACTTCTCCAGAATTTTTTTTTATCTTTATGAATGTGAAAAGCTAGGCTGTTCTGCTTTTTATCTTTGTTGAAATCTCTAGAGTATTTTGTTATATCTTTATTCTTCACTTAAAAGATCAAACTTTCATTCGATTATTTCTTTCTCTTAGGGGAAAGAGGCCAGGAAGGAAGAATAGGGGCTCCAGGACCAATTGGTGTTGGTGAGCCAGGCCAGCCAGTAAGTAGCAAGAAATTCTAATGAAATAAAAAAGGACAAAATATAGTTCTTTTGTGCTCCTTCTGATTAAAATAGATGGTTAAATTAATCCATGTTGTATCTTTTTGGACAAGAAAAGACAATAAGTACACAAGGGCCAGATCCAAGTGTCATTTTTCATAATACTTTGAAACAGAGGCACATACACAAAACACGCACACACACGGCATATATAACTGGCTCTCTGTTACTGTAATCTCGTACAAGATTAATCAACTTGTTCAAGAAGAAAAGAACTCTCATGTGTCAAAATTTCTTAGGAGATAGGAGATCTGGGTTCAGGCCTAATAGCTGTAATTTGCAGTTCATTTTTCTATAACCATGAGAAATTCACTGACAAGGAGGACTTTGCTCATATCTAATTCATGAGTATATTCTAAAGCTAGTATTGATAATTGTAGACAGTAATACCTGTGTTATTTGCATTTTCTATCCTCTGTAGCTTTGAAGTTTCTTATTATTGGAGAAGGAAAAAATAATTCTATCAAAAAAAGATCTGGAGATAAAAGGAATAAAACATAATTCTTGTAGTATAAGAAGCTCTCAACTTTTCAAGTAATCGTTCTCCTAGAAAAAAATAGTAACTGACTCATTGGGGTACGAGTAAAATATAGGTAGTCTCCCAATTTGGTTTTGTAGAACATAGTTCCTCATATATAAATAAAAACAGAAACGTGCTTTCTTGCTGCACTCTGAGAATGAAGTGGGAGCATACTATTTGAGAGTTAGGTTTTTCGCTAATGTCTGGATGGATACACTAATTCAAAAAAGAAAGTATCATATGGAGGAAAGCCATACTAGACTGCCTCAAGATCAGTGATTGGATCCCAGTTTCCAATAACTACGTGGTGACCTTAAAGGTGAACCACTGAGACAGAAGAAAACAAACTCCCTTGTGGATGCTGCTGGTTCTTCACTGGAAAGGCTGGAAACTAGAAAACTAAAAGGACATCATCCAGAAAGATACAAGCTCAGGTAGATGCTATTTGTCCAGGGAGTACAGCAGAGAATTTGGGAAGTTTTTAACAGGAAAAATAAGAATCTTTTCATAGTGCTCTGAATAAGGGGGAATAAAAATGAGCCAGATAACTAACTAACTAACTAACTAACTAACTAACTAACTAACTAACTGACTGACTGACTGCTAAAAAATATAGAGATTTAGTAAACTTCCACAAGATAGACAAATCTTAACATTTTGGTATGCTTGCTTCAGATTTTCTTAAGAGGACATAAAACATTATGGATATAGTAGACATAATCTATTTCAGAAAATAGAAGAGGAAGAACTACTTTCCAACTTATTTTATGAGGCTAGTTTTTCCAATACCAAAAACAAGGCAGTGATAATGTAAGAAGAAAATTATAGAATAATGTTCCTCATGGCTATAGACATAAAAATCCTTAACAAAATATTAGCAAATAGAATTCAGCCATGTGTAAAAAGAATTATACAGCATGAAAAATTGGAGTTCATTCCATAAATGCAAAGCTGATTTAATAATTGAAAACCTATCAATGTAATGCAAAAAGAGAAAGATCACATAGTCATATAAAAAGAAACAGAAAAGCATTTAACAAAATTCAAAATCCTCATAAACCCTGATAAAAACACTCTGAAACTAGAAATAAAGTGGAAACTTCTTCAACTTAAAAAACAAACAAAACAAAAAACCCCCAAACCCTACAACTAACATTATACTTAATGGTGAAAGATTGGAGACTTCCTTCTAAGATCAAAAATAAGACAAGGATTTCTGCTCTCACTAATCTTATTTAATGTAGTACTAGAAGTTCTAGCCAGCACAATAAGGCAAGAAAAAGAAGTAAAAGGCATAGAGATCAAAAAGAAGAAATAAAGCTTGTCCCTATTTGCAGATGACATAATGGCCTTCATAGAAAATCCCAAGAAATCTATAAAAAGCCTAGAATAGCTGAGTTCAGTAAGGTAATAGGATGCAAGCTCAACATACAGTATTTATTTTACTTCTATGTTCTAGCAACAAATACAGAAACCATCATCTTTAATTATATGATTACTCCTAGTTTTTACTAGTCTGACAGATGACTGATTCATAAAAAATAAATTAGTTCAGGGGCTCAGGGTAATCTTTTTTTTGTGCAAGTTTATTCAGAGTGCTATCAGTAAAAAATTACTCACTGAAGTAGAACTATAATTATTTTGAGGCTAAAAATAAAGTATGCAGCACTGTTTGAATATTATATATAGTTTTTATTTTTAATATATTATCTTTAATACTTGCAATGTACATTAAAACCACTTTATTGATTATTCACACTTTATAGATTATTAAAGAAAGTAAGATAATGGGTACTCATATTTTATCTTGTTAATATCTCAAATAAAGCATTTCACTGATCAGTCTGTGTTAACTGATAATTAGATGCCTCAATTATATTTTTTTATTAGAGGTTTTCATTAGACACCAAATAAGTATGTTATAGTTATAATTGGTTCTCATGGTCTTTGTAAAGGACACTGAGTTCTTTCTAGAAGCATTTCTGTCTTTAAAAAATGATCTGTTGGTAGCATCTTAATAAATTAAAACTATAGTTCATCTAACCCATGTAGCTGCTCTTTCTCTCTCTGGTTAACAATCTTCTACCCTGATGGCTTGCACAGAAAACTGGAGAATATACTGACGGTATGGAATATTACTCTGACAGTTTATGGTAACTAAACCTTGGCTCTCAATATTTTTTTAAAATGCCCTTCAATGATGACTAATGAGCATTAACTCTGTTCTGCATGTTGGAGTGCATGGCTCTTACAAGCCTCCATTATTTTCACTTTCACCTTAGCTGATGTCTTCTAGAAGTGCAGAGACGGAAAGAAGTTTCAGTGTATTCATGCTTAATATAAACCATTCACTAGATTCTTTGTAAAAACTTCCATAAAAAGATATTCTTAGCAACTGCAGGACTCAAGTAAAATAAGTTTGATAGTGATAACAATATTTATTGAACGTTTGATATGTAAGAGCTTTAAATCCATCTGACTTTACATTAATATTGAGGTTAAGGTAGGTACCAACATTCTGATGAGGATACTGAGCTTTAGAAAGATTACTTAAGGTCACACTACTAATACTATGTGGCAGAGTTAGGACTTGAACCTCAGTCCAAATGGCACCAAAATCGACTTTTAATTATTATGCAAAATTATAAACACCATGAGACAGGGAGCAGGTCTATCTGTTCTTAGAACACAGCAAAGACATCTATGGCCATGCCACCCTGAACGCACCCAATCTTGTCTGATCTCAGAAGAGCCTAGCAGAAAGCCTTGAACCTACTAGGCATTTGAGACATATTTATCGAATAAATGCAAAAAAAAAAAAAAAAAAAAAAGAATCAACTTGAAAATGGACTTCTTTGCATTTAATGTAAATTACATTATTTTTATTTGTCATATTATTGAGGAAGAAGATAATTGGTCAATATTTTTTGTTAAAGTGTATGATGTTTGCTAAGCACTGTTTAGTTTGCAATCTAGTTTTCATGTTCATGTTTATTTTTCCCTAGTTAAGTGCTCTAACATTACAGGAAACTGTCATGAAGGTAACACTCTGATTAAGGTCTCAGACAGTTAAAAGCTAGGTTTCCCATAAACATTGCAATTTAAATTAAATTAAATAATAGCTTTAAAAAAACCACAAATGTCTGTACTAAATTGGCTAGGCATAAATACTAATGAAGATTGCCTTTGAAAACACAATATCAGGGAAAAGCCAAAAAATTAAACACTGAGATATAGTTCTTGTAAGCTTCCAGTTGTCATCCTTTTTTTTTTTTTTAAGATCCATAATTAAGGCCTATCACTGATTAGCATAATGCTCCATCCTAGTTCATCTACCAGGCTGGAGCAGGAAGCATCTCTTAAGTTCCTCTGAGTTATTGCACACTGAGCCATCATTCAGGGCGTCTGCAGTCTGCTGGCTTTGGAGCTTCTGAGCAGTTCAGCAGATCTTATTATGTCATAGGTTTACTTCCCTAGCAAGTGAGCCCTAATCGTCTTTTTAGTTTTATTCAAGGACAAACTGCAGTTTGTCCTTGTAAAATTCTTGTTGTTAGTACTTTTTCTACTTTTTTGGACTTCTGGCCAAGAAACACAAGAGGGAAAATTTGTAGCCTTTTAAAATGCCCCGCTGTTATCTTTTATTTTTTTTAGTTAGTACATTTCCTGCCATTCCAATTCAAAGCCTGAGACTGTGTTGTTTTTCTTTCCTTATGTGAGAAGTTCTCACTTTTCCTAGTGCCTTTCTGAGCAATAGTTACATGGACTTCCTAATTTTAATCATTGAGATTGAAAATCATGTTTCTCCTTAATGATTTTATTAAGATTTTGATTTATGCTTAAACTTCCAATGGAGTGAAATAGTGTTTTTTAAAATTATGTTTTTAGTTTTCATTTTTAAAATTATTTTTCACTTACAGATGACATACAATATTATATTTCAACTAGTTCTTGAAAGATTTCAAGTTCGAATCCAATTTTATTAAGATACAAATTAAAATACATATAAACAGAGTTCAATGTTTTAAAACAGCTGTGCAGTGATTTCTTCCCAGGACTTTCCTCATAATTAAATTACTAAATCACTTTGCATCCTTCTCCAGGGCACACTATCCCAGATTTTTAGTCTTTCCTCATAGAATTTATTTCTTAATCCATATTTTGCAGCATCAGTTAATTTCTATTTTTCTCTAATTTGAGGATGCCTGAATAGAACATCTTATGACAAGTGGAACGAGCTTTTAATACAATGGGAATATTATTCTTCACAACTTTGTGATTCTACTGATCAGTATGAAGCTTAATCAAAGGATTCTTGCTAAATAGGACTATATCATTGCCATGCCCATGTGAACTAAAATATAACTATTTTCCTTCTTCTCCTTTCCTCTTCTCCCTGCCCTCTACCCTCCTTCCATTCTTCCTTCTCTCCTCCTGCTCCTCATTCTCTCTTACCTTAACCAGGGTCTCCGTGGTCCTGAGGAGCACCAGGAGAAAGAGGCTTGCCCGGAGAAGGATTTCCAGGACCAAAGGTAACAATACCTTCTGTACTAAGAAAAAGTGTTTCATCTTGCATGGTCATGAATTACAAATTTTTAAAAAATGTGTCCTAGACAATTATCAAAAGTCAACTATTTTCCAATCTTCACCCTATTAAATGAGGGAATATGTAAATTTCCTCTTAACCTAAAACTATAGGAAAATTTGCAATTATAAATAAGTAATTAAAAGACATATTTTATTGCATATGAAATTAGAAAAATCTCTTAAAGTAGTTTGTGGCCGTTAAAGCCACAGTGATAAATAGCATCTTTATATCCAGAAGTTAAGTTATTGAGTGTAGCTATGGCAAAGCTTTACTTGGATTTATTTTGTGAAACAGAGACAAGAAACAGTCTTATAAATCAATTTGTAATAATAGTATTGCTATTAGTATAATAAAAACAGAAATATGAATGGGAGGAGGGAACTGAAGTTACCGTATTACCACAAGGAGCACAATATTGTGAAAGACCTACCTTTTACTTGGCAATTGAGAATTTAAACGTTTCTACCTCTTCCTACATATAGTTCTTAGAGCTCAAGTTCCTTTAGACCAGGAATTGGCAAACTTTTTCTGTAAATAGCTGGACAGTAAATATTTTAGGCTTTATGAACCATACAGCATCTTTTGCAACTATTTAACTCTGCTATTGTAGCATGAAAGCAGCCATAAACAATGTAGCATAAATAAATGAGTGTGGCTGTGTTTCAATAAAGTATTTACAAAAAAACAGGCAGCGGGCTGGATTTGGCCAATGGGCTATAGATTGCTGATTTCTGGTCTAGGCTGTTGCCCAAAATCTATGGTACATTTGCCAAAGGCCACATAGGAAATGATTTTCCAAAAGACTTTTGTCCATGTCAGCAAAATTTCAGAGTCAGGAAGGATATGTTTTGGAGTCGTTTGTCCTTTTTTAAAGTCTTTCCCCCAAATACACACACATGCATACACACACTGCCCAGAGAAGAACATGCTCTTTTCTAAGTGTCTAAGACCTTCCACTTCAGTCATTCAGTCAGGTCACTAAGATCTTCTCAGGGCCTCACACTCTAAACTTGCCTCTTCTTAGCATCTTCCATCATGATCAATATTCAATGATCTATGAAAAACCTGAATATCAACTAGAGAGAAATTAATTAGGTTAAACAAATAATCCATACCACATTGTGAGTGACTGCTAGGTTGAATTTTAAGAAAGGCCCTTTTTAACAAACAAATTTTAATTTGATGTAATAAATGGACATAATATGTCCGATAAAGGTGACATTATTAATGCCCTCGACTAACAAAAGTGTCACTGTCAGAAGACAGAGGCCAGCAATTTGGCATGACATTTCAGAAAATTTTATAATATATAGTTTCTTGCATTTTTTTGGCAGGGGAGGGGACATAGAGTAAATTCCTATTTATGCGTAGCCCCCCAAAATCTGAAAATTCAAATAGCCTGAAGTATTTTTCTTTTCAATCTGTGGGGTTTTAAAAGATGAATAAATAAGTGAGAAATGAATAAGTGAAACACTAAGAAGCATATTGCAGGGCATGTCTTAGTGACAGGTTCAACTGTGTGATATAATGCTGCACTCCTGTTGATGATAACCCACAGCACAGCATTGCCCTCTATCTCATCAAAGAAAGAACACACTATATTCATGTTTTAGGGTTGACTTTATGCAATTATACACTGTGGTAATGTCAGAATATTTTACTCCCCAACAAGCAGGACCAAAGGGAGTTTTCTTTTTGTGCTACTTGGGTTTGCTTTGTAATGATGTAGGGCTGAAGTGAATGTATCATATAGAGAAGCAAAGGTATATTTTGCTGTTTCCTAGGTTTCTTGAAAATGTCCTTTGATTTTACTCTCAGTTCAAATGAATTCGTGAAATGAATGCTATTTCTGATTGCTTCTATATATTTTTTCATACAAAAGCACAAATTGTTACGACTTCATTGATATTACGTTACTTCCAGAGCTATTCACATGGGTCATGTGACTATATCCAAGAATATTTTATGTTAATTCTTTTAAAACTAAATTCTCAGTGAATGTTCATAAATTCTGATGTAAAACATTTAACAAATAAGTCAATCCTAGCAGGTATTAGTTTGTATACTAATATGAGAGACAAATTTTCATTGTGTGATGGATCCAGTTGCAATAATGTTAAAGAAATGAAAGATTGATTCAGTCAGTTGTGCTATATGATTGATTAGGTCCCCTATATCCAGATATTTCTGATTATATTGAGAACAGAGCTCTATTCCAACTTTAGTGATGCTGCATATGTGTTCTGCTTGGACAGAGTCCTTCCTGTTTAAGAGTGTTAAGATACAAATTATCAGTGTAAGTGCCCATTTGCAGTGAGCAGTGAATTTAGTTGCTTTGAATGCTTTGATTGCTTTAAAATCCTGATTTTTATAGTACACCAATATTCCTCCCATATACTTTCAGGGTGAAAAAGGTTCTGAAGGACCAACTGGCCCACAAGGATTACAAGGCCTGTCAATCAAAGGTGACAAGGTACTGTGTATAGAGTATATAAAAGATGCCAATAGAATTAGTTTTAAGTTTTTTTCTTTATGGATGTACATTTATGAACTGTATACAACTTGACAGCCATACTACACAGGTGTCCAGTTAATTATAATGCAAGTATATGTAAGATACATTATTATGTAGGGTGAATTATGATCTAGAAAATCCCATTATGTGTATTTACAGTAATGTCTCATTTATTTGGGTTCTGACTTCCAATAACCCTATCATCAGCAAGAAGCTTTGAAGCTAAACGTTAGCAAAAGAGACCTCTACTTAATAAAATAGCTGTTAAAAATGTACTGACTTGACTTTATTACAGCAGTATATAGCCATCCATAGGTTCTTGCTAAAAATTATTACCTTAAAATAGGGATAAAATAAGAAAATTCATTTAAGAAAACTAGTGTTGATGCCCTCCAGCAAGAACCAACAGGAATAAACCTACAGTTGAACAAATTTAGGTTTATTGACTCATTGCAGCAAGGGAGACCATATACCATGGGGAACTGATCACAGTTCAGTAAGTAGATAAAGATTTTTTCTATGATTTGGGCTTGTTGTAGGTGATTTGGCGAAGTGTCTGAGAAAATACAAATTGGCTCTGGACTGGATGCTATCAGGAAGTGGGGTCATTTTAAGACCAGCTGTCTTAATGAATCTTATCTAGGAGGTGGGGAAAATGGAGCCAGGCTTATTTGTAACTGGTAAATAAGTAGCAGTTACTCATTTTAGTACATATATATCATTATTCTACCGCATATGTATATGCATGATATGCATTATTATCTAAGGTGTTGTGTTTCAATCTTGAATGACTTTTTTATTTACTGGTAGCTGTCTCTTCTGGGACTCTGTATTCAAATAGCAGAGATAGCGGTAAATAGTGAGTTATACCAATTTTAAATGTATTAAAATTCTTGGTTCAAATAGCTCAGCTTTGATTGTAACTCCAGCTCCAATATATTCTAAAAATATGTAATATGCTGTTTCTTCCTTTGGAGCAGTAAAAACTGAGTAGAATAGAACCATTGTTTTATGAGTTCAGTGAGTTAACTTTTCAAGGTACAATTGACATGACATTTATGTTTTTACACCTGGAGCCCGTGCAAAGAAAACACATTGAAAGATCACGACATTATCACATAGTAATTGCAAAGCTTTCATCTGCTAGTCCCTTACCAAATCAATACCGTCTTCCTTTGCCCTTGTCCTTTGTTGTTTTTTTATTCTTTATATATTATATAACATTAAATTTAGAGACTGTTTCATTAAATGTGGTGCCTGTTTCAAGTGATAAGATAAACACCTCTCGGATAAAGGCTTTTAAATATGACTGGTACAAAACAAGGAAGTAGTTTTGATACAGATATTTAAATGTAAATAACTACACAAAAGAGGATCTCACGTGCGTGCTTATTGAATATTTGTAGCATAGTAGTTATGAGTTGGGTTCTGGAGTCAGAGAGAGTGGGCTTGAATTTTGCCTCTGCCATCTAACAGTGTGTAATCAGGCCGTTACTTAACCTCATCTGGAAAATGGGGATACCTACTTTCAGAGGGTTGTTGTGGGGATTGAATGAGTTGAAACGTGAAAAGCATTTAGTACAGTGCCTGCTGCATAATAAGCAATCAAGCTCTGCCTGAATCAGAATAATTCAGCTCTGAATTAGAACTTGGCTCCATTACATTTTCCTTCCATGATATTTATTTACACTGAGGAGTGATAAAAAGTGGAACACTACAAGGCACATTCCAGCATGTCTCAGTGATAGGTTCAACATACTTTTTAATATCAGATAGAGTGTGATCTAATGATATAATTTTGTTCATAGACATTTATTTAACCCAGGCATTGGCAATCTATGGGACTGGCTGGCTGTTTTGTAAATAAAGCGTTATTAGAACACAGGTACACTTGTTCATTTATGTATTGTCTATAGCTGTCTTTCACACTACTGAAGCAGCACTCATCAGTTATGAAAGAGACCTTATCATGCCCTCGAGCATAAAATATTTGTTGAAAGACACAAAGATGAATGAGTATTGTTCTTCATACTAACAACATGCACTCTGTTTCCCAAACTTATTTCATGGAGAGGAAAGGTAATGTTCTTTAATTTTGTTGCATTTACCTTAGATAATTTCTTAATTTTCAGAATGTATTTAATAAGATTTAGAGAGAAAAGGGATTTCGAAAATTTTAAAATATTTGTCCTCAATTTCTCAAATCCAAGCTTCCTTGCACCCTACAAATTTTACACTTTTAAATATTTCTGTCATGATCCTAACAGGAAGTGTTCGTGGCACAATAATAACCATTCATACATTTTGGGTTCTTGTGAGAAAAATGATTGATAAATATAAGCTGATGCAAATTCTCACCAATTTAGACTAAATAGTAGAAACATCATTCAGTATTTTGACAGATTTGAACTATAAAACTGTTTAAAAGGTGTGGAATTGGCTGACCTTGTTGAACCTTGTTACGGTGTACAGATAGGTTTTATTGCAGCATAATTCCTGATTAGCAAAGTATGAAAAAATGAGATTTTGCTTTATTGTTATATTTCTGGATTATTTTCTATACAGGGAGATTTGGGACCTGTGGGACCTCAAGGACCAATGGGCACACCTGGAGTTGGGAGTCAAGGGGAACAGGTAATCAATGCTTTCCCCCTTGCCCTTACAACCTTTGCAGGCCAGTCCTGCAAACACCTGTGAGTGTATTGGATAGTCAAATTGCAGTGGAATTCACATCCAAAAGTGTATGCAGGGAAGAAGAGTATGGTGTCACGAAATCTGTTTTTCAGAACTTCTAAGACTTAAAAAATAGTCTGTTTCTTGGTGCTATAACTTTCCACATTAAACCCTAATTAACTGTTGGGGGGCGGGTGGTGGTGGTGTGTGTGTGTATTTTCCCTCTTGCAGCTTTGTGAAAGATTAAATCCCACTCTCTCCCAATGTCTGCAGAGCAACCGTTCTCATCCCCTATCCATGTACCAATCTAAAAAAGTAATAAATTTAAAACAAGGTCCAGAATCAGAGGTAACTACTTAATGGGAAGGGCACTGTTCCTGCACAGACGCAAGCCACACACAGAGTTTGTACGGACACTTGGCCCTTCTTGGTCAGAAGAAACAAAATGTTTCTGATTTTATCTCTACATTCATGGTTAAAACTGCTTCCAAAATTTTTTGACTAGAACTATTGGAAAAGCTGACCATCTTGTTAGAGCTCAACAATATGAAGATAATATACCAGTACTATCTACAGTTGTTGATCATATATATTTACCTACATAATCTTATTTAATCAAGTGAAAAATAGATCCAAATTTATGCTGACCATCCTCCTGCACAGAAAATGGCAAATCAGTTTGAATAAAATTTGTGATTAAGGTTTTATTATTCCTTCACCCTGAGAATGTACAGTGCTTCCTTTATCTGGGATAGTGAGAGCAAGGATAAAAAATGAGATAATTTCAAATCTTATTGTTAACATTAACTCTGACCATCTTCTAAATAATTAGTATATTATGATTACTGTTAATCCAGGCAACAGCGAAGTTGGAGTTACTCACTCCTTCCGTTTCTCACCCTGGTAGAGGTCCTAGTTTAACAGATCAGGAGGATTAAGGTGCAAGGGAAGCCAAGATAAATCTGTAAATAAATATTTAGATAATAATTAAGAGCTGGATATTCTGACTACCTGAGGATCATGATTCGACGATGTGACCAGGCATTTTCAAGCTTTGTAGTTTATTTGCTGATTCCAGCAGGGCTTACATTCTGGTCCCAGGAGTGGCTACACAGAACTGTCACATCCTGGGTCTTGTGGTGTTCCTGGTGCTGAGTCACCACTATAAAGCTGAAAAATACGTTCAAAGAAAGCCAAGTCTTTCCAGATGGCCTGTGAATTCTGGACCTCCCTCCTGCAGTTTCTTGTTGCTTTTTATACTGGTTCTTGGTGAAGGTTGTCATTTAGCGTAAACAACAACAACAACAAACCTCTCAAACCTTCTTGACTTGTTTTCTCACCCCCTTCTCTTCTTTTCCAAGGGAAAAAGTTTTAAGGTAGACATGCCCATATGGAGCTTGTCCTATTGGATAGGAGATTGAATGGAATGTACTATTCGTAAACTGCTCTGAACAAGAAGAGAATTTGTTTATCCTTTTAAGACAAATGATTTAAATTCTACTTAAATTTGCCTTAATTTATACAGTTATTCATTTTTCTTCCTATCTTTAATTTAACATGTTTATCTATTGAATTCCTGCTATTACTACATCATTCCATTTCTCTTATAGAAATAAGTTTTCCCACTCATCTGTTTATGAGGAAACTTCTGTGTTCATTTTCAGCAACAAGCTTATAATATCTCTCAAGTGGCCTGAAGATTTTCATTAACTAATTGGAAACCTGACCACCTCAAATATTTTATAAAATAGAATGTAAATAACCACATTCACATGTATATGCACATCCCTTTGAATGTTTTTGTTTCTTACCCCATTGCATGCTACTTATGAACCACTGTAAAAGTTAGGAAGAATTCCTTCTTATAAAGCATCAGTATTTTGAACCTTGGCTTCCTTAAATTGTTTAGAGGGCTTCATCTTCATCAACCAGAGGAAGGAGAATATTAGTTTTAATTTAAAAATGAACAAGCAGTTCTATCATCTAGCTAGAGAAAGGACATAGCATTTGTAATTTACAAAATCGTGTTTCTGTAACCATTATTTGCACAGTCATGGCTTATGGTATGTAAGCAAAATAAAAACCCTAGTTTGTTTTTCCCTCATCATCTTTTAAATTGTCTTCATTGGAGGAAGTTTTTCCTTTTTCCTACCATGAAAAGAAATTACCAGCAGGCTATAGCCTTTTCTTATCACTTTTAGTTAAAAGAAAGTTATAGGATCACTCTCAGTTGCAAATCACAGTTTTGAGTATGTGATAAAAACTAGACAATATATTAATCTTCTTTTCCCATCTTTATTTATCTGGTATGAGCTCCACGGAGAGCATGTGCTTCATGGGAAGGAATATGCTTCTCATTTCTCCCAGTCTGAGTCAAGGCTGGGAGGAGGGGACGGGGCACAGAGGTTCTTTCTTGGCTGGTCTATTGTCAGATGGCTTTGGGTCCTCTGGTCTTGGCAGATGTTTGATGCTGACACTCTTCCTTGTTGGATTCTTACACTGGCCCCTGTGTTTGACCCTCCTGGAACATGGATGGAGGACTCTCTTCCCCAGCTGTTTCTCCCCCTCAGCCTCTATACTGACCCTCTCTGTTGGATTTCCATTACTCTTCTAGGTCTTCTTGGGAAGGATTCAAAAAGAGTTCCAGGCCTGCTCTGTCTCACACATAAAGTACATCTGGTCCACAGAAAAAAAACTCGTGTGGCCTTTGTGCAAACTCTGGATACACAAACTGGTTCACCCCAGGCCTCTCTTGGCTATTACAGTCCTTATTAGGAACGAGTCACACACTGGTCCCTATGTCTCCAAAAGAAAAATCAAGGTCTTTACGTGGTTTCATTAAAGTTCCCTTTTTAGAATGGGGTTAGGAGGGAAGCAACTTAAACTGCTCTCATGTTACCTAAAGAAAAATTTTTATGAGTACTTTCTCCAAAGAAGAACTTCAAAAATGCTCTCTCCTCTCCCTTTTTATACCCAAAGTGCAAGTGATAGTCCAGTGTTTGACAATTGTCAGTGTGGTGTCCACCAGATATCGCTTCTGATAGCCTGGGTCAAACCTTCATTTCATATATATATACATACATACATATATATGAATGATACATGATATAGTATTGTTTGTGTGTGACCGAGGTGTGAAATAGATTCACAAGATGGGATTTTATTTCCCTTATTTAAACCCCAAACTGGCTCTATTCTTCAGGGTCATCAGGGATTTAGGCTTCTTCATTCTTGCTAGCCTGCTATTCAGAGAGTGCTCTCTTCAGCCACATGATGCAGGATAACCACCATGTCTTCACTGCAGCCATGGAGAAAGGGTGTAGAGGAGGAGGAGGCATATCTCTTCCATTATCATGACCCTGAAATGACCCACATCACTTCCAGTCATATTCCGTGGGCCAGAATCCAGTTCACATGGCAGCATTTGGCTGCAGTAGGGACAGGGACACTCAGTCTTTATTTATTCTAAACAGCCGTGTGGACCAGCTAAAATTTCTCATACTATGGAAGAAGGGGGGAATGCATTTTATGGTTCTATTAGCAGCCATTGCCATCTCTTTCAATAGATATTAATATGAGTAAGCCATTATGGGATACCAACTAAACTCACTCTAGGGAATTTGAAGCTACTCTTTATCATAATTTTTTTAACCATCACTATTTTCTAAAATTTTATTTCAAAGGGAATCCCAGGTCCTATTGGTCCAACTGGTCCTCAAGGACCCCCAGGACAAGGCTCACCTGGTCCTAAGGTAACTTTCTCAGTGAAAAAGGAGTTTAATATATTTATAATCTAATTGCTATTTTCTGATCAGTGGCCAGTGCATTTGGAAGGCAGAGGATAAAATGAACTTAAAAATCAGAGCTCTCTGCTTAATATAAAATGTTATTGATATTCCTATTGGTTTAGAAAATGTAATATATATTCTTTATGTTCTTAGAAGCTTTCATTTATACAATCTCCATTTATTGTTTTATTACTTTTATTTATGAGACTCTGTTCAGCAACTCAAGTGGTAGTATCAGTAGAGACTACCTGTGTTCACATATCTCTCTGGATTGGCTTATTTTCCTTCTTGCCAGCACTCCCACAGTAGGTCCAACTATTAAAACATTTAGTTAAAGATAAGAAGTCAGAAAGGGCCCAACGAATAAACATTTTCTATGAACTTAGGAATCAAATTATCTCCTAAATTAGAACTATTATTTATACCTTGGGGAGAGTCATGGCACCTGCTCTTTAATTATCTCTCCTTGATATGGCTTCAACGAAATCACTAATCATTGTTAAATAAAATAAAATACTTCTGAGAGGTCTCACTTTCAACTACACTCCTCAGTGATGCCCACGTGAGAAGCACCTCAATAGAACACCGTCCTGGAGATTTATGATTTGGGGCACATCATCAAAAGCTCATGTTTTCTCTCTGGTGACAATACTGCTCTAGGTCAGCAGTCATCTTGGCTTCTCGTGTGTCAGTTCTAGTCATTGTGGAATATAACTGCCTATCATATGAAGCTCAGTTTTCTCTTATTTTGTTGATATAAGACAGCTATTAAGAGATCAAAGACAGGAATGCATTACTTTTATTTTGCTATCCTAGTCAATATTCTTCAAATGCTCTTTTCTTACTAGGGAGAAGTAGGCCAGATAGGACCTACAGGCCCTAGAGGACCAGTGGGGCTTGGAGTACAAGGCCCAAAGGTGAGTTGAGTATGCTTCTCAGGGCATGTAGATAATTTACATAATATTATATAAAGTTTCATTTATATCCAAATGAAATGCAGATCATGCGTGTGTCAACTGTTACTTTACCAAAGTAAGTTATTCAGAAGAGGGTCTGATGCTCAGTATAACTCTTATTATTTAAGAACTAAAATCTTGGTTTATTTTAATGACTGCTAATTGTTTTTTTTTTCCCCTCACTTATTAGCATCAGAGGTCCTCTTTTGGCATAGAGTGATTCTTGATTGTTTAAACATTATTGCCTACCACATTATAAAACAAAGCACCTCGAAGGATTTAAGCAAAGGTTACTTCCCTTCTTTTGTTTTGTGGCTTCCTGAGAAATTCTTTCCCTAAAGCCAAAGTAAGTCCCTCCACTTCTGTTATCCAGTAAATTTAGATCTCAGCACACTGTTTGTTTCCCTCCTTGTTACCACTTATCTCAACTTGCATTTAATTTGCATGTTTGTTTTGAATTACCATTGACTCTTGAACAATGGGGCTTCGGGATACTGACTCCCCTACCCCAAGTATATCTTTTGAATCCCGCCAAACAAGTCTTCCCTTGGTGTCTACAGGGGTCAGGGGTTGGTTCCAGGACCCCTGTAGATACTAAATTATTGGATCTGAAGTCCCTTATATAAAATGATATAGAACAATGCAGACAGTTGGCCCTCTGCCTCTGTGGATTCCCAACTGCAGATGGAATCCTGTTTAATCCCTGGTCAAACCCATGGTTGTTAGACCCAGTGATGTAGAGGGCTGACTGTATACCTATTGGGGAAAAATCTGCATATAAATGGAACTGCGCAGCTCAAACCTGTGTCATTCAAGGGTCAACTGTACTTTTCATCTTATTATACTCTCTGGAACTGCACTGTCTAATCCTGCAGCTACTAGCCACATGTGGTAATTGAATGCCTGAAATGTGGTAGTATGAACAGATATGCTGCAAGCGTAATACACACAGTGGATTACAATGCTTGGCACACACACGAAAAGTAAAATATATCATTAAGAGATTTTACATTGACTACATATTGAAATGATATTTCAGATATATTAAATACATTGTTAGAATTATTTTTGTCTGTTTCTTTTAACTTTATAAATATGACTACTAGGAAAGTTATAATTACATTTATTTCTTACTTTATATTTCTATTGCACAGTGCTGCTCCAATGGGGCAGGGACCTTATTTCCATCCTTTTCTTCTTTATTATTGAATCCTCAGTATGGGGGACATAATAGGTATTAATAAATGCTGTTGAATAAAAGAATAAACCCTTACTTCACTTTTCACAATTTCTATAACTCATCCTGAAGGCATATAGGATCTGGTGAGCCATGCTAAACATTGAATTTCACCATCGATCTGTCATTGCCTTAATTTTTACATATATCTGGTTATTAGAAAAAAATGTAAGATGTGGGCCTAAGTAGAACATACATATTACATATATTTAAACATATAATTACAGAGGCTAAAAAGTGTACTAATGTAGTAATAATTGCTGTCATTTGCTGAGTGGTTTTGATATGCTGCACAATGTACTAAATATGTCTATACATACATGTAGTATATGTATTTATCTATATACATGTATTATATCATATATAAGCCACTTTTAGAGAGGTGAAATAGAGTAGGAATGCTCAGCAGTTAACTACCTAACTTCATGTCCCAGTTTTGCAACTAACGATATGTTATCTTAAGTACCTCTCACTTTAAAAAATATTTTGAACATAATACTATAGAGATTAATATGAAGAACACTCATGTATTCTACAACCCATACAGAATGCAGTCATAATAATTGTTTTAATGTCCTTATCTACTAATCTTGTCACTTGTGTCATTTTCTGGATCAGTTTCAATTAATTGATTTTCTTAGCACAAAAGACTGTACTTCTCAGCTTTTCTCGGTGCCTGATAATTTTTGATTCAATGCCAACCATTGTGATTTTTACCTTTTTTGGATACTAGATATTTTTGTATTCCAATAAATATTTTGTTTTTGGATGCTTTTAAGTTCTTTGAAAACAGCTCGAGCCTTTTGGTCTTGCTTTTAAGCTTTACTGGTAGGAAAGAGCAACATTTAGTCTAGGGTTATTTTTTCCCCACTACGAGGCAAGACCCTTTTTCAATTTCTGATCTATGCCCTCAGAATTGTGAGGTTTTCTTTCTTGCCATTAGGAGCAGGCACTATTTCTGGCCTGTGGTCAGTTCTCTGAGACCCTTTAAGTCGGTTGCTTTTCTGGCCTTGTATAATGTCTTCACACTGTGCTGACCAGCATTCACCTGAATACTCAAGGAAGGTGCTCGGCAGATCTTCATATTCTCTCCATGTTACTCCTTCATCTCTGGTACTCTATTCTGTGAATTTTTGATACCTTGGCTCCTACATTTGTTAATAGTGTTTAATACCAGACTCCTACCTTTGTCTGGTAAAATTACAGAGATTTCTGAATCTATCCTGGGCACTCTCTGCATCACATTCCAATAGCTACCCAGGCAGTAAACTGGGGAAATTATAGCATTTACCTAATTTGTTTCCCCTCTCTTCAGGATTATTTTCCTTCATTATTTGGTGCCTAATGTCTTGAGATATATTGTTTCATATATTTTGTCTGTTTTTTTAGTTGCGTCAGGCAGGAAATTATATCTAGTCCCTATTCCTTTATTTTGGCTGGAACCTTAAGTTGTATCTATTTGCAACTTTGTTTTCTTGTCTTGTTGTTGTGTGATTTTTTTAAATCAAGATTTTATTAGCCTCATAAAATAAATTGACATCTTTTTAAAAATTTTTTTAGAACAATTTTTATAAGATAGTAAATCTGTTCTTCAAAGGTTTAACAATTAGGTAAGGCTTGACTGTAAAACCAACTAAGCCTGTGATCATGGAATAAAGGAAAGTGAGAGAACTTCAATTACAGATTCAATTTATTAATGTTATTTGCTTATTTAGATTGTCCATTTTTTCTTATGTCATTTACAAAATTTATTTTTTTCTTGAAGATTGTTTTCCAACATAGTTTTTGAAGTTGTCACAAAAATTTTTATGATTTTAAAAAATATTTACTATGTGTATGATTATATCTCTCTTTAATTCCTAATACTGTTTATTTGTACCTTTTTAAATATTAATCATTTCTGTTAGAGATTTATTTTTTAAGTATTACCTTTTAATTTTGTTACTCTCTGTTTTCAAGTTTATTATTTTTGCCTCGTCTTTATCACACCTTTCTACTTATTTTTAGGTTCAACTGTGCTTTTTCCATTCAGTCTATTTGAAATGACTTCCAATTATCTTTAAATATTTTTTACTATTAATAAATGCAATAAGGACACTTTTATACTGTTTGAAGGTAGGATATGTTTTCTCTGAACATATTAAAAAACTTCATCATAAATTAACTTAAAAGCAAGTAGAATTATTGAGTATTAGAGCTGCAAGTGATGTTAGGTCCCAAATTTTTTCATGTCATTTTTATATTAGTTTCCTAGGATTGCTGCAACAAAGTACCACAAACTTTGTAGCTTAATACAATAGGAATTCATTGTCTCACAGTTCTGGAGGCTAGAAATAGAAAATCAAGGTGTGTGCAGGGCCATGCTTCCTCCAAAGCTTCTCATGGTGGCTAATGCTTCATTCTTAGCTTCTCATGGTGGCTAATCCTTGGCATTCTTTGGCTCAGAGTTATATCACTCTAATCTTTGTCTCTGTTGTTACATGGTGTTCTCCAGATGTGTCTGTCTTCACGTGATGCTTTCCTCTTTTTAGAAGGACACCAGTCATATTAGATAAGGGCCCACTCTAATGACCTCATCTTAACTTGATCACATCTGAAAAGACCCTGTTTCCAAAAAAGGTCACATTCACAGATATCAAAGCTAGGACTTCAACATATCTTTTTGAGAATCACAATTCAACCTATAACAAACAACAAAATGCAAAACTGAGATCCAGAGAGGTTATCTTGGCCAAGGTCAAATAGTTCAATTACTATTAATTACTACTCGGATTTCTCCACTCATAGGCTTTTCTCAGACGATGTAAAATGTATCTAATTGCAAGTACCTCAAAATGGGGGTGCATGATAAACATGAACTTTGGAAAATAAAATCTTTGCTTATCCACCAGGGGGCGCCAGGCTCAACAGGGTTTCCAGGACAGCCAGGAGTACCAGGAGAAGATGGGGCTGCAGGAAGGAAGGTAAACTATGTTTTTCTTATCACTATCGAACCACATTGATATCTTGGTCCTGCGAGAGCTCAAATTAAACCATCCTAGGCAAACTTAGTATTTTAAGGAAAAATCCCCACAACTCTAAATTTCCTTTTTCAATTACTTCAGAGAGAAAAGGCACCAATTCAAAGACTAAGTAGTGTCTCATACCCTCTGCCTTCTCTGGTGTTTTGGCCAGGACCTAGTCTCTTTGGGATTCCTAGAAAGCACTTTAATTTAAACTTAAAAAAAAAAAACCCACACACACTTTTTCCTCCTCTAAAAGGAGAGTCTGTAAATGCATTTGGGAAATAAGGCCATTATAAAGATTTCCTGGAGCATTTTGAGTTGACATTTGAAATATTCATTTTTCAACAGCAGTAGTAAAATGCAGCAGATGGAAAGGTTGAAGGTCTTTCTTGTTTTTTAAAATAACAAATCATCAAATATGAATGACAAGTCAAAGGAAAGTAAGCTTATTGCTTTGGAAATTGGCTGAGAAATTGGAGTTTTTCATGATATTTCAGCTGCTCTGAGCTAAATTGGAGTTTGATAATTAATTTATTCAAGTTGGTAAACTTCCAAATTAATTTTGAGAGTAGAGTGAAGGTCTGGTCTGTTTTGGAGGGTCTCAGCAGAGAATCCACTGGCCATAAGCAGGGACAAGATGAAATTATATGTACTACCTATGAAAGGTCAGCTAAGACATCAATGTCATTTCATCTAGGGAGAAGCAGGGCTTCCAGGAGCAAGAGGCCCAGAAGGACCGCCTGGGAAAGGACAACCTGGCCCCAAGGTATGGAACTGACAGTGTTGGAGGTAGCAGACTGCCTACATTCTGGCTCTGATACTAAGAAGGCAACTTAGAAATTCGACCACTATTCTTTCTATGTCAAATGTGTTTACTTCTGGCTTAAAATTATGGATACTAGCTTGTGAGCTTTTGGAAGGCAGCAAGTACGTATTTTTCATTTTTATTTCCTAACATCTATTATAAGACCCAGGTAATAGAAAGAGTTCAACATATGTTTTTCTCAATAAATAGCCAGGTTGACATTTTAAAAATACATAAGGAGGTAAAAGAAGCCTTGAGATACATTCTTGAGACTTGAAAATCCGTAAATTTTCGTATTAAGGGGCAGTTTCACTTTCACAACTTGGCATAAATTTATTTTATACATTTTAGAAATGCTAGTTGAATAGTATTTTTATATGTCAAGATGAGAATATCCAAATTCGTCAATAAGACCATTAGTGGCAAAACCCACAGCCTCTAAGGTGCCAGATGTTCCAGTAGTTTCTATGTATAGTAATTAATGCCCACATAAAGATTCTGAGGAATTCTATATGAGTAAAGTAAAAAAGTCATATACTTTTAGTATTCTACTTACAATTGTTTTAAAATAGAATTCATAGCTTAAGAAGTCTATGTCTTGAAAAATATTGGCTGAATTGAGTCCTTAACCTTAAATGTAAGAATTTGAAATTTAAATATATTTGTAGAATTTCAAACAATTTTATTTATTGACATACCAGACTATGAGATCCTTTTTGAGGGGGTTGGGGGAGGGAGAGAAGACAGAGAATACTTTTTTAACATTATGAAAAAGACTTATAGAAATGCTTGCTTTCTTCCTTGTAGTTGGTGGAATAAATTGATCTCTTCACCATGGGGGCAAAAAGAAAAAGAAAGCAAGCAAGAAAGGAATGTTTGCCTATTAACATTCAGGAAAACTAATGTGTTCTAGACTATACTTTTGGAAAATAGACCCTTGAGTTAATAATGGAAGCTGTAAGAATGAACAGTGTCTCTGAGAAAGAGAGCTGAAGTTTAAATTTCGTATGGTACAGTAGCCGAGGAAAGAACATTCAGAACAGCACAAAGGCAAGCAGAATAGTTACCATGTTAGGGAAACCAAGGAGAAAGGGTTTGAGAGAAAAGCAATGTGGGGTGTCAGACGCCACCAACAGAGCAAGGAGAATATGCATAGAAGAGAGAGCCCACTGGATTTGTGGCTCTGAGGTGATTTGCGGCTAATGGAAGGCTATAGGAACAGTGGTAGGAATGTGTTGCATAGCCCGGCGTCCTCCTATGGTTCAGTGTTGGCACTTTATTACATTTAGCTGGGTTCCTACTGTTGTCTTCTGGGGTGATTTAGGTCAATAAGTTAGATTTAGTAGTTAATGGAAGAAAAGAAATAGTTTTGTTTAGATTTTGTTTCTATTGATGAATTATAATGATACAATAAGTGATATTTTGACATTCAACTATTACTTTTTTATTACCTCCATTAGTATGGACCTTGAGAAGCTAATTATATCTCACAGATCCTACAGGAGGCCAGTTCTTTCTCTTAGTGCAGTGTCTGCACTGTTGATGACCTTGGTATAGTCCAATAGTTCTCAGGGTGTGGTCCTTGGACCAGCACCTGCGAATGTGTCAGAAATATGAATTCCTGGGTACCCATGAAGACCTACAAAGTCTGAAACTCTGGATGTAGGGCCCCACGATCTATGGGCTAACAAGCACTCCAGGTGATTTCTGCTACATGCTCAGGTTTGAGAACCATGGTTTAGTCGTTTATGTCATAAATACTTAAACAGTCTCAGCTGCAAACCCCAGGAGTCATTTCTTTGTTGAGCTAGGCATACACTTGGATATGGTGTCTTGCGATTGAGCCCTAGTTTCGGGACAGTTTTGTAATGCTCGGTGGATTTTTGTTGAAAGTCACCAATTCTTTTGAGGGAGCACTGTGTACACAACCAGGCTGAGGAACAGCCGGTCGGTACTTTTTAGCTCTGCCCCAGCTTACTGCTCACTTATCTTTCTACCAATAGCATTATTAGTCTCCTTTGGGAGAAAGAACTAGATGACTCATTGAAGAAGAAGTGGGGCTGAATTTGAAAAATGTCTTATTTTATGTTTTAAAACAAATAGCAGGAAAGCTAAAAACAGCATAAAAAGCATAGATAAATCTCTTTTTAGAAACTGTGACTGTCTCAGAATCATCTGTTTATACACCAAGGTTGCAAAAAATCTGTAAATTCATATAAAGGTCCCAAAGAAAGATATTGAACTTAGATTTTTAAGAATATTAAATAGCATCAAATAATGGTGAAGACTGAGCAATTCTGAAATATCCAATCTGCTTTAGAACAGTGACAAAGCTTGTAGAACTGAGCTGGGCTCAGGGCACATTGCTTTAAAATTGATATTAGTTAAGAATCTGGCCCTGATATGACTGTTGTAAGATGAAGGAGAGTTTGTTGATACAAATGTATTTTTATAATCATTTTGTCAGGGTGACGAAGGAAAGAAAGGGAGCAAAGGAAATCAAGGACAGAGAGGATTTCCGGGGCCTGAAGGGCCAAAGGTGAGGTTCTAATTTTCTCACTTATGCTTCGGGGAGACTGTAATTGTGCCTGGTTTTACCAGAATATTAGGTTTCTACTGCAAATTTGATTTCCCATTTATTTCTCAACAAACACAAAACAAAAACCCTCAAATGAAAAATGCTTTAGAAAACATACTATTCTAGACCATAATGGAACGGAATAAAGAAACTACAAAACATATGTAATCTTCATTGGAGTATTTATGCTACTGAGAGAGACTCTGTATGTCAATCCTCTCTACTAGCAATCAAATATTCAGAAGTTGGGATATGTTAGGACCAGAGGAGATATCAATTCTCTTTCATCTTGTTTTACTGGACAACAACAACAAAAGTCCTAGCTGAGAGGCAGTGCAGTGGTTATAAAGAGCTGGGCTACAGGAGGCAGGAGAGTGTATTCTCATGCTGCTTCACCCTGGAACCTTTTGGGGCCAGTCACTTCAATCACAGAAAGAAAGTAATAATATATCTATTTTGCAGGATCGTTGTGAAGACTAACACAGTTAATAAAATACTTAGCACAGTTCCTGACACATATGAAGTGTTCGATGCATGGAGTGATTCAGAGAGGAAAAAAAAATCAATACTGTGAAATGGAAAGTAGGGGATATGTATCCTGATGGACAGAGTGCTGAGGGAGAAGTTAAGGAGATTAGGAGGCAAGCAATTGGGTATGTGTCCTGACTTAGTGGGAGAGACTATTGAGGTCATTTGGATGTGTCAGGAAACAGAAGTTGCAAACCTAAGAGAATTCAGGCCTCTAGGAAGGTGCTAATTGTAAGAAGAAACATGGAATATGTTCAAGGACCAGGCTATTAAAGGACAACTTAAAAAAACAGTACTGGCAAGATGAGAGCAGGTTCAAAACAAAGCATCCCCTGTAGACCAGTGATTCATAAAAGCCAGTGTCCCTCGGTGTCCCCCAGGGAGCTTTTGCTATAAATCCATGTTTCTTGGTGCCATGCCCAGAGGTCTGAACTTAGTAGATGAGTAGGTTCCAGGAATCTGATTTTTTAGAATAAGTACCCTCTGCTACAGGTAGTTAAAGGTGCACATGATGAGAAATGTCATTATAGAAGCAATGTATTGTATTAGTATTAATAACAGTGATTATTCTTTATGTCTTAATCTTATTTAAAGTGAATATTTTTCTATTTTGAAATAAACCTTTTTTTGATGAAGAATATATATTTTAAAGCATAATCGTACCTTAATACAAAGTATTTTAAAAAATTGTATACTTTCTATGTATTTAACTTTGTATTTTATAAGTATAGTAATTGGCTTTAAAAAAAAAAGTAGACATCTAGAAACATAATTTTGCTTACCCACATCTTAGAAAAAAATTAACAGCTTAATGTTTTATTTCTTTGTCATAGGATTAAATAAGGTGGTTATCTTTTGCCAGAATCCTGATGTGTCATGTGGCATTGCCTTACAGATTTGGAATTAAAGATTGGCACATGCATATGTTGGCATGATCTGGGGCCCCAGAAGGGCAGTGTGTTCAGCCTGTCAGTTATATTGGAAATTCAGCAGAATAGGAGGCCTCAGCTGTGAAGATGAACATGGCTCAGGACAGGGGTCATTATCAGTGAATCTGATTTATAGAGTCCCTCCCAAAGGATGCAGGTGATCAAATGGGCAACTCATGCTATTGAGAATAGTTCATTCTCTAAGGTAAAGGGAGGCAAATTTTTTGGTAAAGGCACAGGTAGTAAAAAGGTACAGGTAGTAAATATTGAAGGCTTTGCGAGCCAAGAGACAAAATTGAGGATGTTATATACGCACTTATATAGTGATCATTTTAAAATGTGAGAAACATTTTTACCAGATGGTGGGTGGGATGTGGCTCATAGGTTACAGATTGCTGCACCTAGTCTCCATTAGCCATTTCCAAACTGTTTGATTACAGATCTCTACTGGTAAAAAAACTTTGACCACACTCCAGTATAAGTTTGTTTGTTTATTTTTTTAATTGTAATTTTTATTCATAAACGATCATACTAATATGTTTATGTAAAAAAATTGAAAATTTAAAACAAGAGGAAATATATATACAGTATACTCAAACAGGTCATTTAAAACACCTATTTTAATGAAAATTGCTTTACATAGTGTTTTTAGAGTCCCATAAGCAAACTTATGGGAATCACCAAGGTGCTTCATAAAAATTCATATTCTCAGGCCCAACCCCTAGATTTATTAAATTAAAATATCTGGGGCTGAAATCTTGCACTCTGTATTTTACCAGATTCATCTGATGATTTCTCTACTCCCTAAAATTTGAGAATAATTGGACTAGACTAGGTGGGACAGATATTGCTTGCTGTTCCAGATTGAGTCTTTACTGAGACTCAGTATAGAGACACCAAAAAAAAATTGAGAAATATATATATTTTTTTTACTCAAAAAAAAATTTTTTTTTACCATAAATTTACTACCTCTAAAAAGGGATATGAGAGAAAGCTTAAAATGAAGACAGACATACCATGGGACACAAAATAAATAACAAAGGAAAAAGTTATAAGCCAGAAGAAATATTATCTACCAAGTATACCCAAAAACTTATGCTGAAGATAATTGTTATAATTGAACAAATATTTTCCTCTGAGCTTCTTGGCATACAACAAAAGAGAAACACCAGAACTGCATGATTTTTATTAGCTAATTAAAGGATGCACAAGAGATAAAATTTTCCTAATGCAAAGGAATTAATTGAATACATTTATTAGAAGTATTGAAATCTTAATCATCAATAACTTTAGAAGTGGTTTAACAAAAATGTTAAATTATTTTCACATTGGTCTGTGAAATGGATAGGCTATATATAATATTTTTAAATGCTAGAAACACATTTCTATGTTTTTCCTAATATAATTCCTATATACAGTTGGGTTTTTTTGCATTGAGTATAATGAGTATTTTGGGTTTTTTTAGGGTGATCCTGGGGTTATGGGCCCTTTTGGAATGCCTGGAGCATCAATTCCTGGACCACCTGGGCCAAAGGTATGTTCTTAGGACTATTATTTCTTTTACTTGGACATTTGTTGGGGGGGGGGAGCTTAATGATACCAGTGAACTAGAAATTTAGTTTTGCAAGAACCACAAGGTATTATCTAGTTCAACACTGATATATCACGGTTAAGCAAACTTTTAGACCATACTCTTATTGTCTAAATATTTGAGTCCAGATAGCCACCTATTATCTCAGTGTTCTTTCTCTAAACAGCTTAGTAGTCTTTACTGCAGGTTTTATTTGCTTAGGATTTGAAATTCTCAAATATATTAGACTGACAGATTAAGCCCTTTACAAACTAGCAGATTGCTTTTTTGCCTCTGCCATTATGATTTCTCATGCAATCCACTCTAAAACTGTGAACATTATTTGCAATGCACAGGGAGATAGAGGAGGACCTGGGATACCTGGATTTAAAGGAGAACCTGGAATTGCTATTCGAGGACCAAAGGTATGCTTTACTCATGCTCTTTTTATTTATTTTTTTCTGTATGTGAGAGAACGAAAGTAAATTTAATGCATAATAAACTGATGATTGAGATGGGTTTACTTGCAGTCTCCACATTGATGAACTTAACTGTAAGAATACACTATTCCCTTTTTGAAAAATCAAGCCATCAGATTATTTATTTTTTCATAAATGTGGGGGATGATAACTCCTATTAAATTTTTGCTGACTAAACAGTTGTTTGAAAATGCTCTTTTTGTAATGTTTGTGATATTAGAGATTACATGGCCTCTAGCCTCTTTCATTTACATATTAATGGCCAATGTATCTATTCTGCAAAACATTGTTCAAAAACTTCATGTTCAGACGATTTATTGATCAAATTTCTCTGCTTTGTTATCCTTCTTTCAGAGTGATTTTGAGTGAAAATGCAAATAATTTGAGACAGCTTTAAGTAGTCATTTCTATTCTTCCATAGCAACATCCAGCATCACAGCAATATTTAACATTCCAAATGTCAACAAGCACATCCCTGTGTATAAAAGCAGGCTGCAGGGCTCCATAATCAACACTGATTAAATTAGTAGCAGGTTGTTATATAGCTTTGAAGCTGGCTTTAGTTTTATCAAATCATCTCTTCCAGATAAAAGGGTTCAAGTACCAACATTATCGATTTTCAAATTTCAAAAAAGCAAACTTAGAACCATCTTTGAAATATAATGCAAAACCTAATATTTACTGATATAAATTAGAGGGATTCTTTTTGAAGGTCAAGGGAGGATCCTGACTTCCACTGTTCTTAATCACTTTAACAGTTGTCCTTGCTAGAGTGGCAATGTACAGTTTCACTGGGGAAAGAAGAGGTTCCCAAGATGTGAGATTTTCTAGCTGAAAGAGAGAAAAAGTCCCAGAGAAACCAGAACAAGATAGTCACCTTACTTTCCAGACCTTGAAGCACACTGGAACCCACGTTGTAAAAAAGATTCTACGGGAACCCAAGTGATATAAGACTAAGGGGAAAATTCCAAATTTCCAAATGCTAAAACTACAGATATGACCTTGATCAAGAACACTTGGGTCACAATTTTCATACTGTTTGATAACTTCTAGTATCTGTGTATTTCTAATTCTGTGATTTAAGTTCTTCTCTACTTATATTATTCTTTACAATATTAATAAAATTCAGGGTTTATAAGCCCTGCGTGTTTTCTACTGATCATTCCTGGACATTGTTGGTGATGGAATTTAAACTTATTTGCCTCTTCACAACAAGCATTTTTCTAATCTCTTGGCTTCTAAAGATGCTCTTTCTGCCATTCTTCCCCAATTCATGGTGTTTAAGTGTTTGGAAGGTTAAATGTCTGAATGAAGTTTTGGCACATTAATTCAGTTTGTGTATTATTTCAGGGAGCTCGCAGATCCCCCTAAAGCTCATTTCAAAATAGCAGATTAAGATTTCTGCCTTAATTTCTGTTGAATGAGAGACACACTTCAAAGTGAATCACTCTGCAGGACATTTTCTTGAATCCACTGCAAGAAGGCCAAGTGGAAAAATTCCATCTAAAGATATGTTGTGAGAAATTCAGAAGAAAAATCTGAAAAGGAACACTTCCCTTGTCCACATCCCCTGACACTTCCTATTAACATTAAAAGTGACAAGTTAACTGAAATTTATGCAGGAGCAAGGACAAAGATCTCTAGGAAAAAATGTAAACTATTAATATTTTTATGCTCCCCCACCCCCAGTGTGGGTGCCAGAGAATAAACAGTAACAGCTGCTGATAATTTGCTGTAGGCTTGGAACTTACAAATAAACACTGAAAGTGAATTTTTATTCCAATTTTCCTTTCAACTTAACCAGGGAGCAGTTACTACTTTGCTTTGTTGCTGGTTCTCTTCTCTTGTAAGGATGAAAAGAAATGGCCATCTTTTGGGGGGACATATTCCATACAGAATTTTTAGAGCTTTAACCTTAAACATAGTTGGAATAGCATAATAAATTGCTTCTGAGAAGAGACCAGTTTCCTGTAGTTGGACATTTACTTCTCCAGGAAACCTTGATTTTGTTCTCTGTCATACAAATTCATGAGATTATCTTGGATTTTTGTTGATGATAAATAGTACATAAGTTTTTATAAGCGGCCACACATGTTCTGAAGATGATCATTCTTAAGATTAACCACGTAAAACCAGTCTCTTAGATTTAATAGGAAAAAAACAGTTGTTGCAGTCATGGTTTTCAAAACAAATTTAACTTTCTTATTGCTTAAGGCTGCGGTCCCCAACATTTTGGCACCAGGGACGGTGCTCCTGTGAGAATCTAACGCCTGATGATCTGAGGTGGGGCTGAGGCAGTTAGGGGAGCACTGGGAAATGGCCTTGCTCACTGCCGCTCACCTCCTGCTGCGTGACCAGGCTCCTAACAAGCCACAGAGGGGTACTGGTCCGCTTGGGGTTGGGGAATCCCTGGCTTAAAAATATGCAGATTTTCCCACCTGCCCGACCATCAATCATCTTTTATAGGAGTAGAATTAGGAACAGTTTTAGGGAGTTCGATTTGGGGCAACATTTTGGCTTGGTATTATGGCAGTTTGATTTCATGTTTACTGGCAATAAGAAAAGTATTGAGAGCCCTGCTACTTTTTCCAATCTTGGAAAACAAAACTCTATCTACTAGTAGAGTTTCTTCTTAATGTAAAAAGCCATAAATATTTTAAAACATGAATAGCTCTTGATCAAAATAATCAATGTACTGACAAGGGCCATTGTAAGAGTTATCATAGTAACAATGGATGTGGTATAAAAAGTATTTCAAGCTTTAAATATAAATGTAATAGATATTGAATAAATCTTCTATACAGTCTTCCTTCATTTTTCCTTTCTCTCTCCATTTTACTTTAGCCAAAATTTTCTTTGATTTCCATTTATAGAGATTACATGTCTCAGAAAATTCTGTTGTTCAAAAGGTGATAATCACCTTTCCCCATCTTTTGTATAGGAGGACAGTAGTTTCTATTAAAAGTTTTTGATGCCTAAGGTTATTACTATAAAGCAATATTTATAATTTTTTCCTAGGTCTAGATCACAAATTCTGTGTTCTATCCCTTTGTAATTAAAAAAAATAATAATCTGTTTAAATTCTTATTTGGGCTTATTTATTCCTCATGTAATTTGGGCCCCATTGAAGAAGACAATAGATATAATAATAGATAATGTATACTATCTTACTTTACATTTAAAATTTCATTATGTATTCTTTTCTACTCCCTTTCTTAGATGAGGCTTATTAAATGTTCTCATTTTTATACTTATCCCTGATTTATGATGCGCTAAAATTTGTAATTATAAAAATTAAAATATCAGCAACTAGCCATTTTCTAATTCCTCTTTAGTGTGTTCCCTATAGAGCACTTCGTAATGATTCATATACATTTCCTACATGCTTCCCACTAAACTCAAGTGGATAAGACTTATGATGAGATAACAAGCTGTCATATGTGGTAGAATTTCCTTCTAAAATTTTCAAATCATTCCTTAGGACTTATCAAATCGCCTTTAGCATATTGAGTGATATTATGCTTAAGTTTTTCCAGCTGTTTCATAATTTACTCTTATGATATCACATGGTATTGGAATTTACCCAGGGTGCCCAAGGCCCTCAGGGACCAGTGGGTGCTCCCGGACTCAAAGGCGATGGCTATCCTGGTGTGGCTGTAAGTGTGGAGAGATCTTTTTCTCTGTCCTTTCCTTATTCCCTCCCTCCCTTCCCTCTTCCTTCCTCCTTTTCCTCCTTCCTTTTATCCCTCCTTCCTTTCTCTCACCCCTTCCCTCCCCACTCTCTATTTTTAGTTTCTTCATGAACACTATAAACAACAAGGTTGCTCCTTTTCTCTCTTATTATGGCATCTCAGGGACCTCGAGGACTACCAGGACCCCCTGGACCAATGGGTTTACGTGGAGTGGGGGACACTGGAGCAAAGGTAAGATTTTAAAGTAGGTAAACAGTAGCTTCTAAAAGGTACCTATAGGCAAATGAATTTGGTAAAAGTAAAAATTTTTGTCAGGCATGATAGAAGAGTAGAGGTGTCTAAAGAAAGGACAAAATTATTTATCTTCATCTAAGGGTTTCCTGGATCTTGCACGAACTGAAACATGTAGATCAACTTTATGGTTTTCCACCTGCTCCCCCGTGGCAACTTTCACATTGCTTGCTGCTTTGTCTTCCTGTACAATGATCAGAGTTTGGGTTCCCCATGTAATTTGGGCCCCACTGAGAAGAGCTCTCACTCTCCAGCCACACTCTTTCCTAGACGCTCTCATCAGCCCCATGGCTTTGATCACTATCCACATGCTGTGGCCTTTTATTTTCTGAAGAAAGCTGGGACACACACACACACACACACACACAACAGAAGCTGGTAAAGAAAGAAAGACCTTTGAAAAAGTCTAATTCCCACCTAACTTTGTCCTTCTGGTTTGGTAAAGCGGAGGAAACTCTCAAAATAACTAAAGTTGTCAATGGCAGCACAAGCAAAGACTTAAATGTGTGCAAAATTCCTCTCCTTCCATTTTGACTTAAAATGGCAGAGAATTATAAAATGTGGAAATGTGTGTGTATGTATGTGTGCGTGTGTAGTTGTAGAGACATTTATAGCTGATATGTTTTTCATTTAAACTCTATGTAGTCACCTTAAAATATTGGCCTTAGGGCATTAACTTACAAAACAAATGTGTTTTAAAATAAGGAAACCATTAAGGTTGACGATTAATTTATGGTGGGTTTTTGTGATATTTAGTTAAGGTCACATGTGTTTAGCATATGACACAGACGTTTGAATCAAAGCTTCTATGTTTCGAGACATATAAAAAGTGATCCCTGACATCTTGCACCCTTGTGGTGCTCCCTGGCTTTTTTCCAAGTCAAAGAATTCCATATGACATCAGTGGTTGTGGTACTTCTATACACATTACCTTGAATTTAATCTAAATTTTGATAAAAGCTTCTGAGCAATTTCTAAAATTCTTGTAAAAACTACAGTGTCCAAGGAAATAGTAGATATAGTTCTAAAATCCACTTTGGAAACATCCTGGGAACAGGAATGGACAGTTTGGTTTCTTGCTAAATGAGAAATGCTCACCCAGTGCTCTGAACCCCCAAGTTCCTTGCCCCTTGATGGGAAACGGAAGCTCAAATTTCCTATCTGATACTGCCTGCATTGTTTCACTGGACCCTTAGAAGCAAGAAGGATGCTTTGTGATTTGGGGACAATCATTATATCAATCTCATCTCCTTTTAAGAAGCTCAAATAACTCTCTGTTCCTGTATTTTCACCCCGAAGTCTCATGAAGTGCATGTTGCCCTAGGGCTGATTCACTGACATCTCTGAGGGTAAGAGTTCGTTCTTCCCCTCTCAGAAGAGGAACGTGGAGAAGGGCTCTCCTGAGGTCTGGTACATCCTGACATGCACTTCTTAGCTCTTTCAGCCCCCTTCAGTGGCTAGTTCATCAGAGAGAAAGCCATGGCCTCCCCCAAAACTTTGGAGCAATTGAGTTAAGGCAACCCTTGCACAGAGGTGATCAAACCTGGCTTTTGGGGCCCTCAAGGGACCTCTTAACCATTGAGTGGTTGGAATAAGATCTGGGGACAGAAAAGACTTGATGTGTTATTACCTAAATATTATATATTATACACTATCTAAACATTTCCAGTATATCGTGACTTTTTTTTAACAACTCCATCATTTTATAAAGAAATCAGGAACCAGAAACATTGAACAACTTGCCCCTTTATAATACAAACACTTTTGATACTATATTGTGTTTGTGTGTGAGAGGGAGACTATGAATATGGATGAATGAATGAAAAACCAAATAGATGAATAAATTGGAGCAGAAAGAATGATTTGGCCTGATCTACAGATGCTCAGTCTTCCGTGTTGTCCGTCTTCTATCTCAGCACCATTTAGAATATAGCTGGATTGTTTCTCTTTCTATTCTAGCTTTTCCACTGTCAAGACTTAAATTATGTAAACATTAATGAGAAGCATAAACCCAAACCCCAAAGAGTTAAACATTTTTCGAAAGTTTTAAATGTTTCACTATTGTAAATACATGCTTTATTTGACAAAAGTGGCCCATAGTCATAAATTAAAATGAAGTCTATGTGAAATTCCACTGAGTATCATTATTCTAAAAATGTTCCCAGCATCTGAATTGCCCCTCTGTTCTCGGCAATGGCTCACATATGTGCATACCACCAAAGGCAGCAGCAGAACAGAGGAGCAATTCACACAGAGATGCATTAGGAATTTGTAGATTCCTTCAGTGGACGTAAACTGGACAAGGAACTCCATTTTGAGCAGTGTCTGAGAAAAACGGCTGGCCTAGGATACAGATTTAATGATACTGAAGTTAAGGGTCCATGATTCCAAACTGGAATTGAAAAAACCCACCTCCCATAATCTGACAGCAAAATTGCTATGGATAGGACAATCAGCTCAAAAACGGGTCTAATTAAAGCCAGAGCCATATCAAATTTAAGTGCCAGTCAATTTGACCTCCAGATTTCAGTAAAGGTCACATTCAAACCAGAAAAACTTGACTAGGTGACTTCAAGGTTACTTTCTAATTCAGGTCTATGAATGATCTCTAAAATCAGTTGTATTCCAGTCTATCTTAATGATTTTCAGTATCACTTTCATCTCTCCTTGCCATTTTCCTAACTCTGCATTTCTCTCCCCAGAAATACATACATACCTTTGCTTACTAAATCCTCTTAACATTCACTACCCACACCACCATCAACACATTTTTATTTTTAATCATGCAGACTGGAGAAATTTCCCCCAGCGGGAAATTATATTGAATACCAGTACCAGGGAGCTGTCTCTTCTGTCATTAAGGGCAATATCAAGGTTTCTATTTTCAAGGTTTCTAATTCAGCGAAACAATACTCTCCCTCTCCTATGAGATAGTTGTCACAGGGGAATCATTCGCTCATCTTTGATGAATTGACTTTGAGAAAAGGAAGAAACAACAACAAATCTCTCCAAATCCTAAAGCAAATTTTAAAATTATCATAGGCATTGAGATACTGCTGCTTTGGGATGAGTATTAAAGTTTCAGAAGAGAAATGAATTTGAAAAACTGCAACTATTTTAAATATTTTGAAATTTAAATCTGAGAAAATGCTCTAAAGGAAACGTTATAGCAATTTGAGTGCTTGTTTTCCACTGTCCCCCTTATTTCCTCATACCCCTGATAATTGTGCTGGTAATTGTTGCTGTCTACCTTTTCACACTAAAGGCTGTCAGTGAGACGTGACTGAATGATATGACAATGGCCAGTCAATAATCAATACACGTGGCCAATGTCTGGGTTGTCTGTCCATAACCTTAGAAGAAGGCCTCTAAAATTTCCATTGACATTCCAGCAACACAGGTGAGATAGCCAAGAACTACTAAACCATCACATATAACATCGTTCATTCCAGAGTCATGCTTATGTTTGTGGTAGATGGAACCTCAGTAGTTATATCTTAATTTTTATTTAAAACCCAGAAAGAAAGAAATATTAAGCAGCTGCTAATTATTACTTTGTTCTTCTACCTTATTTTAAAACTCAATCATTCCTTGGTTTCATCACTTAGTAGAATCTTCAGTGTACCACTCCTTGAAAAATTCTTAAGAGGCTAATTCTTTTCATAGTAAATTCAATTTGCTTTTTATTGTCCCCAAAGTAAAAAAGCATTGAAATTACTTCTAGAACAAATGTAACTTGCTTCCATAGTCTTCTCAAAGAGTGACAGGGGCTTAAAAAACACCAACAAAAGGAGAAATAGTAATTACAGCCTTATTAAGGTGTGTGGGGGAGAAGGAGGGATAGATATATTGGGCTGTTTTATCTCTAAAAACACTATCTTCTCAAATGTTGTATTTAAATCTTATAGAATATAGAAGATATAACAAATTGTTTTCTTATCACTACTCCATTTGAGACCTCTGCCAGTTATTAGCTATGTAACCTCAACAGGTCATTTAATCTGCCTGAGACTTAGCCTCTCATCTGTGATTTGGGATAATAATGCCTACTCTGTCACAGGGTTATTCTGAGAAATTCATGGAATAGTGTCTATAGAACATTTTTATGAATTCTATCATACTAAAATAGTAGTAGTAGTACTAACAGTAGTAACAATAGTATGTATTACTCTGCCAAATCAAATATATAACGGTATGGATAAAAGGAGAGAATAAGAATTTGTGTAAGCAGGAGATCTGGAATGAGACCAATTAAAATATTGGGGTAAACCACAAAACTGAGGAATGGCAATGGAGGGAGAATGGACAGGGCAGCCTTAGACAGCTGTGTACTTGTGTGGATTGCGTGAGCATCTTAGGAATCTTGTAATCAGGACATTTTCTTTCTTCTCTTTGAGAGACTGTGTTTACTCAGTGTAGGAAAAGAATTTCCACAGCCACAGAGCCATGTCTTTGCATCAAGTGGCAACTGAAAGGAAGTGTATGGAGAAATTAGCACCTTTCATTTATCCGCAGACAACACCAAGATAAGAGATGAGCTCTGGAGTCAAACCCTGGTTTGAATTGCTCCTGGCTGCATGGTTTTTGGCAAATCATGTAATCTCTCTAGTCTCAATTTCCTTATGTGTAAAATGAAATAAGTTGATATTAATAGGATCAGATAAGATAATGAATGTCATGTAATAAGCTTAACAAATTATTTATTTATTATTAATTACAACAGTTTTAATATGAATCAAAGATTTACCAATGCGAAAATGAATAAATGTGATAGTGCTTTATTTTTTTTCTTTCAAAAAGTGAAAGTTTCAATAAATGATTACTAGAACCATTGTAAGATTATGTATGATGTTAAAAAGGTTGAATTAACCATTTTGCAAGGGTATGGTCTCAATAAGATCGTCAACAAATCCTTTTTAAGTTCACATATACAAGTAACTGCAGATAGTCCTAAACTTGGCCACTTCCTATGAAAATATAAAGAGCATCTCCTGTTTAGAATCCTTTTTGTGGGCCAAGAGGGAACTGTAGGCAATTTAAACAGTCATTCTTTCTTGTGAGAGTGGAGGTGGGAGGGTTGGGTAGGGCTTAAGCTATTGATGGATATGGTTATAAATGGCAACTGCGGAATTTGCTTTCTGGTTTGTTGGCTGTCTCCTAATGCAAGAGCTCCCTCTGCAGGCTCCGATAACCTTCGGATTATGCATGGGAAGCTAAATCCAGCTATGTGAGTGCCTGTTGAAAAATCTTTTTATTTGTGAATGTCACTCTAGCCGCTGACAATAAAACTGAAAATATCATGGGAAATGACCTTCTTAGGTACCACTGGTGCTGCACTGTGGCAGAAGCGGTCCTATCAAATGGTGAAGTGAGTCTCGATCAGCATCCTCGTAGACACATTCACCTGATGTTGTGGCCTAGCATGGGCACGTGGCCTATGGAACAAAAGAACTGATACATTTTTTTAAGACTCTACCATAGTAGGAAGACACTATCTCTGTGGATTCACACAGCTCCTTAAGATACTTATATTCCCAACTACTAAAATGGTACATATACACCAAAGAAAAACCCTAGATAAACAATTTCATCCTTTCTTATCCATGATTTTTGCCCTGTTGAAAGCTGTAAGCTATTTAGCTCCTCACAGGCCACGGACAAAACAGGACTGAGGACAAAGAACTTGAGAGATCCAGGTTTAAAGCCTGGCTCTGGTTCTTCTTTTTCTTTTTAACTTTGTTGAGGCATATTTAATATATCACAGAATTTACCCATTTCAAGTGTACAATTCAATGATTTTTAAATAAATTTACCAAGTTGTAAACCTAGTCCCATAAATTCGCTTTAGAACATTTTTTTTTCCCCAATTAGATCCTTTCTGCCCATTTACAGTTAATCCTGTCCTGATTCCTGGCCCCAGGCAACCACTGATTTACTTTTTACTTTCTGTCTCTACAGCTTTGCCTTTTCTGGACTTTTCATATAAATAGATTCAAACAATATGTGGTCTCATTATCTGTCTTCTTTCATTGAAAATAATGTTTTTGGGTTTCATCCACATTGAAACACGTCTCCGTAGCTCATTCCTCTATATTGCTGAATTTACCAAACTTTGTCTATTTACCAGTTGATGGACATTTAGGTTGTTTCTAGTTTGTGGTTATTATGAATAATACTGCTAAGAACATTTGTATGTAAGTCTTTGTGTGGACATATGTTTTCATTTTCCTTGGGTGTGTACCTAGGAGCAAAATTACTAGATCATAGGTGAATTTATGTTGAGCTTTTTAAGAGACTGACTGCCAAACTGTTTTCCAGCAACATATGAGAGATCCTATTTCTCCACATCCTCCTAGCCCTGCCTCTTAATATTTGTGCAGCCTTGGGCAAACTTTAGTTTCCTCTTTAGTAAAAAAGGTGGGGTAGAGAGTTATAACATTTACCAAGTGCCTGCTCTATGCTAGACAGTGTGATAGGGGCACGCACATTCTTTGTCTCGCTACATTGTCTTCCTCATGAAATGTAGGTACTATTTTCTGTGTATCTGATGAATTTACTGAGGTTCAGAGGGGTCAGGTAAATTAGTCGTTATAATATAGGATGGTCGTAAATACCAAATTACATCAAATAACATAAATGCACATGCCTAGTATACTGTTGGGCAAACAGAAGACGGCCAAAAAAGATTTTTATTTCTCTGCTTGTTCACATCATTCACATCTCAAATAGTTCTAACCTCCGGGTCTGACTTACCTTAACCAGGTCCCGCTACATTTTTGGTGATAGTTGCCAGTTATGAAACTACCACACTTTAGAGACTCTGAAAAGCCTTTGTAGAATTAGCCTGCAGTCACAGCTGCCCTAGTGACAGAAGTTTCACAGTGCCCATCCCTAACCTGCAGTGGTAATCTTTGCTGCATAAAAGAGCAACTAGTTCAGGATAGGGTTATAACTTTTTATGGTTGCTTTACATTCTTGTCTCTTTTCACAATGGCAGTAATTGTTTTTCCAAATTTCAAAGAAGAGGGTTCTGAAAAAGTATATATTGAGGCTGCCAAGAAGTTAACTGATTTGATTGTTTTGAAATTGGACCCCTATCAGTTGGCTTGAAGATTGTATAACCAGCAATAACAAATGAAAACAAAGGGAGATAATACACCCTTTGCCAAGTTTAGAAAAGTGACCTGGGAGACAAGGGCTCAGTTAACAGTTCAGTCAAATTCGAAGATTTGGGATTTAAAAATATTTTTAATATGAACATTTATATGAAATATTTTAATAGGAAATTTTATATGAAATATGCAGCATAAAGTTTTTGTAAAAATCAATAACTTGTCATTCATTGTGTCTTTTCAGGGAGAGCCTGGTGTCAGAGGCCCTCCAGGCCCTTCTGGGCCTCGGAATAGGAACCCAGGGGCCAAAGGTGAGTCCTTAGGTCTGTGCTCTTATGAGGGTCACAGGTACCATCAGTGAGAACCAAATAAACATTAATTTCATTGTGTTCATTTTGGTACTGACTTATTTTTTCTTAGTTACTAATGAAGTCTTTTCTCATATCATGTGAACTTTCAGTAAATAGAACATTTAGTTTATAAAGCCATTCTCTTGCCAGTGTCTCCTTAGAAAGTAGGTTGCAAAGTGCTCAGAATATTTCTAGGTTCCTTGGAGGCTGTGCCAAAATTAAGAAGCATATCTTTATTTTGGCCAGAGGAGTTTCGGGTGGCATTGTAACAGGATGTCAGCTAGTACACGGTTGGGGCCTCAGTGCAAGGGTCTAGATGGTATCCATGGAAAGCAAGAGAAACTTCCTTTGGCCCCCTTTGCTCTCATTTCTATTTCTCTTCATTTTACCACCTCCAATTTAGGGATTATTCATCCTTTTATTCTTTTAATCCAGTGTTCCTCAATGAGGAAGATTTTGTCCTCTGTCCCCCATCAAGGGGACATTTGGCAATGTCTGGAGTCATTTTAGGGTGTCACAGATATGGACAAAGTGCTGTGAGCATCTAGTGAATAGAGACCAGGGATGTTGCTGAACATCCTACAACGCACAGAGTAGCCTCCCATAATAAAGAATTATCCCGCTCAAAATGTCAATAGTGCTGAGGTGGAGAAGCCCTGTTTTACTTGTTCATTCACTTGATCAACAAGTATTTATTTGATTTGTTCAAAAAGAAGGTAAAGAAATATCAGGTATGTTCATAGGGAAAACAGGTATCGATGAGCCACTCATCACAAATTTGAATTCAAATAGGTGTGTTCACATCCAAAATGCACAGAACTGAATTCGAATCTGTTATCAGAGAGGAAAAGGAAAAGGCTTTATAAATCAATGATTTTACTGAGGATCACAGAATCACTAAGGTTCTTTATCTTTTTTTTTTTTTCCTTGTCCATCAACTCCATTTGAGCAGTGGGCTATTTCTTAACTTTATAGATCACTTTATGTGGATGAAGATAACCCCAAAACATTAGTAGTTATCACTGGGTGATGGGAAGATGAGTGTATTTTTTCTTCTTCAGTTTCATCTTTATTTCTGTTTAACTTTTTTTTCTTTTCGCAATGAGCAGGTATATTCCTCTTAAAATAGAAAAAAAAATAAACTTTTTTCTATACTGGAATGAAAAAATCTGACTTATACAGCAATTTCTATTAACCCAGCATTTCTTCGAAGCTTGTTCCATCAAATGCTACTTCAGGAACTCCTGGGATAATTAAACTAATCTCTCTATTGTGAGACTCCTCAGAGGCTTTAATATTTTCATACGTGCTAGGGATTTCCAAGGAGAAGCACGTACCATGACGTAGAACATTTTCCAATCTCATGTCGTCACAGAAGCTTTTCCTAAAGAAATATGGGCTCTATTTACGGTTTAAGGTTGCACTTTTTGCTTCATTTACATATTTTCTTTAAAATTCAACATGACTATATCCCTGAAGCTTTTCCTGCAAGCCTGGTGACTTAGCACATCATGTTGAAATGGAGTACCACATTAAAGGCTACACAGAATTGCGTGTGAGTGTTTGTCACCCCTTCGGTGTTTTAGGGGTTGGCGGTAGGAAAGCTGGAGGAGCCCAAGCAGACAAGGCTTATGCCCAGCAGCTCTGATTTACATTTTTATTTACATTTGCATTATATGTAGGATTTTTGCAAAGGATTCTGGGGCTTAAAATTTTGGGGAAAACCACCATTCATATAAAATATGATATTGGCGTGTGGATGAAGGTCCTGATACACCGAAGTAAGAATGAAGTCAAGAGCAGTAATATGTTGTTTCTCCTTAAATCTTCTTACACTTGTCTGATTTCTCTCTGTCTTCCAACAGGGTGATATTGGGCAGAAAGGCTTGCCTGGCCCTCCTGGCCCCCTGGCTATGGATTACAAGGAGCTAAAGTAAGTGAATCTGATCGTGCTAGAGTCACCTCTCAGTTCACTAGGGTGATGGAGAAAGAGGTTGTAGATAATATAAACTATGACTATCAAAATGGATTTAACGTAAGCTTAGCTGTTAAAATTATGTCTAGTATTTAGAGATGCCATCCAGGAGTGTAAAAATGATCTCAGTATGTTAGTTTCATGAATGCTAAACATTACGTAAATTGCTTGTGAAAATTTAACGTTGCAATGATTTTGTGGTGGTGCTGCCATGGCAGCCCTGGTCCGGGAAACCCTGGAAACACGATGGGCTCACTGCCTTGGGCTGCATGCCAGCATCCTGTCATTCCTGTACAGTCACCACTGAGGCCCAGCTGGCCCCGCATTGCAGAGAGCTCCAGCTCCCTGAGGGCCCTCAGTGCTTTTTCTCAGCCACAAATACCTATTGATTGCATGGATGAATATGGGGTTGTGGCTCTTGGGTCCCAAAGTAGTCTCGATCTTTTGTGGCACAGGTCAGGTGGTTATATGATGCCGCCATCTTGTCCTACTGTGAGCTTCCAGCACTGACCATCCCCTAGATATGGACTCTAGGTATGCTAATAATTCCCCAGTTAAGTCAGGAGGGAGAAGGGATGGGGCCGGATCTTGAGTGATTCCTTGATATGTCAACTAACCCTTGTGAGGCTAGCCCTTACAGAGGGCAGGAGGAATGTAAAGAGAGGATGGACCATTCAGGTTAAAAAGCCAAGTATGGGACAGGCAGAAATGGCTTTCTTCCACTCTTCATTTGTACTTCATTTGTACCAGTTTCCTTCTCTCCACCTTTTTCAAGTCAGCTCAAGTCAGTTCAGAGCTTTCTCAGAAGATAAGGAGGTCCTCATAAAAATCAGAGTCCTGGTGGCTCTCCATGACTTTAGGATTCTGAGGTAGGTTTGTAGCCTGGGACTATAACTCCTGCTTGTGTAAAGTCTTTATTCATTAAAAGAATGAGCTTGCATACCATTGGTTTCCATTCTCTGCATAGGCCTGATCATGAAGGATCTAATCCTAGCTGAGGGAACACTCCCTGTGGGTGGTGGTGAAAGACAGTGTGACTGATATTTCAGTGTGAAAAAATAGCCTCAATGACATGCTGGGGGAAGCAGGTAAACACTATCCGTCAGAAATCCCAATGTCTCCAAAGCTGACAGATAGTGATGATTGCAGTGTTTCATAGTCACAGAGCTGACAAATCAACCTCCAAGATATTTGGGGCCTGGAAATGAAGGAAACTCAGTAGAAATGACCTCTCTCCTCTATCTATATTCTGACCTCAATGGTGTGGTGGAAAGAGAATGAGCTTTAGAGCCACTTAATCTTTGCCTGAATCTTGCTAGCTGTGTAAGCGTGGACAAATCATTTATCTTTGCTGAATCTCAACTTATTCATCTTTAGAATGGAAATAGTAAAGCCTATTGTACAAGGTGTTGTGAAGATGAAATTGTACAAAGTGGTGGGTACTCAACCAGAGTTTGGGCTGTAGAGTCAACGGATTTGATCATGGCTTCCTGAGTACTACATCTGTCTCAGTTTCCATATCTGAGTAATGGGGACAATAATAGTACTATTTCCTAAAGTTGTTGGGAGAAAGAAATGTAATTAAATGAGACAGTATGTATAATGCATTTAACATAAGGCTCGGTATATGATTACATATGCAGTAAAAGTTTGTAGTTACTCACATTATCCTTCTGCTTACCTTTTCTTTCTGCTAGCCCTTCTTTTATTTTCTGGTATGAAGGCCCAGGATTCTGACATTCATGTGGTTTAATGCTCTAAAACATAAAGTATTGGTGCATTAATTAGTATAGCCCTTGCTTCATTACCCAAAAGACCCCCAAATATATAATGGCTCAAATGCAATAGAGATTTCTGTTCACATTGCAGGCTGTTCCTGATTAGTGGGCAACTTTATTTCACATAGAATTTCAGAGAACCCGATCTCTGTTTTATGATTCCTCCATCTGGTGGGCCTCTTCACCATTTACACCCAGCAAGAAGAAAGAGAGAGTGTGGAGCAGGCACACCTGCTTCTTAAAAGTCTTGGCCAATGGATGACAGACATCATCTGTGCCCATATTTTATTGGCAAAAACTAGTCTTATAGAAAGGTAGTCTAGCTGTGTGCCCAGAAAGAAGGGAACTAGTGGTTTGGTGAAGAGCTGGCATTTATTGCCACACATGATTTAACCTGCTTCTAGGAAAGGTGAAAATTTTTAAGTTATTGTTCTGAAGTATGTTGGTAGTTCTGGAAGAGAGTAGAAAACAAGAGTGGTCTCCATGGCAACTTCCAGAATGCCTCATCACTCTCTTGTGGGGTGCAGTCACCTGGGCTTACAAGGACTGGGTTCAGCCCTATCATTTCTTTTATCCTATCTCGAAAAGAAAATTTTAGAGCCTTGATATATTTATCCTATTTTAAGCAGCATCAGGAGCATCAGTGGATGATTTAGAAATTGTTTTGAGAAGACAATCTGAGTACTAAATAAAGAGCTGGACAAGGCTTAGGGTTCAGTGGGACCGGGAAAAGAATAAGAAATGTTTATTTATGCCTATGACAAAGTCAGGGCCAGAGGACGAGGGACCCCTGAAACCCAGTAGGAGAGCTGCTGTTCAAAAGCTGGGAGAGATGGGCATGGCATCAGAGGAGGGAGGCAGAGCTGGCATGAAGAGATCAATGTCCTGAGCACCCAGCAATGCGGATCACGGGGAGAATAAGGGAGGTTGGACTCCTGGGGTTTACCTGGCATGCCCGCAGCATTGAGACCAGCGGGGCCTTGGTGGGGTGGGTCAGCACAGCTTGCAGGGCCTAGGCTAAGGACAGCCAGAAAGAAAATGGCTTTTCCAACTAAACGCTCTAATTAAAACTTCAGGGTAGAACCTTGAAGATTCTTGGCTCAATGTTCAAGGTTCAGGTCATTTATTAGGTAGAAATTTTGTTTTAGCTGTGTTGTAGTAACTTTGTCCTGTAAACTCCTTTACAGCATGGAAAATCCCCCCTGAAAGGCCAAATAGAAGTGACTTATTCACTGAAATGAAACTGACCTAAGGGTGTAAAGAGTCCCAATTATAAAAAGTCAGGGGTCGGTTTGAGATACACTAAGTTGTAAATACCTGCAGAAAGACTAAGAGGTATTGATATTAAAAAGTTTTTCGAGTTTTCCAAACTCGTAACCGTCTGTACGATGTTATTAATATGACAAGGGGAACAACACGCGCACGTATTTTAACATGACGACCCTCTGAGGTTTCGATTCCAAGTTCTCTTTCCCCCTCCTGACTGCAAACAAGCGAACAGCATCAAAAGCAGAAAACAAAACCGACCCTGGTAACAGTATGATCACTTCGCTTAGCATGAACACACCTCAGAAATTAAATTGAAGCAGCAGGGAACGTAGGTAACGGCATAATGGGGATTGTGTACGTGCTTATGCAGAAACCATCTTTCAATGAACTTCTAACCCTTTTCTTGTATTGTAATTTTCAAATTCCCGCAATGATTCTGCTACATAGAAAAGAGTTGCCAGAACCATATGGGAGCTTTACATTTTAAAATAGTTTGGGGTTTTGAGGATCCACCTGCCAAAATGCCTGTGGCAGGGAGAGCTGTGGCTAAAAAGTAATCCTGGTAATCAAAATCCACAAACCTAGTTTTAGATATTGAAGGTATTCCCAATATATTTAGTATTTGTAAAACCAAATTAAAAAACAATGATATGGGTTACAAACCAAAGCCAAAAGCACTGAGTCCACAGTATTCTCTATACAGGTTGTATAGGTTAGGGACAGTTTGCATTAATTAACTGGGGCTGGCCCTGAGGTCATTTGTATTTCGCACTTACTGGTTCACACTTTCATTTTCCTCCTGGGCCAACTGGCTCTCATTCCTTCTAGCCAGTTAGGAAAAGGATGGCTTTTTGTTTGTTTTTTAATTTCTGAAGCTGAATCCGAGGCAATGGTAGGATATCTTTCTCTCTCAAGCTCACTAAATTTTCCTTTTTAAATAGCCAATTCCTCAAATCAAAAACAGATTGGGAACTTTAGGCTCTCAATTGGGTGGTTCTTGACTCATCATTACAAGCTTATATTTATCTTCTTTTTACTATGAACAAAGCTCTATGCAATGGCTAGTGACCGTCACAGAAGTTGGCTTGACTTCTAGCATGCTCCTTACACTGCCAGGAACCTAAAAGGAAAAACTAATGCTTAAATCATTTTTTCCAAAGTAAGTATTAGATTCTGCCCAAGGTTTACTATGGTTTCCCCAATTTCAAAAGAAAAGTCAAAAGGACTAAAGATTTGGTAACAAAGATAATGTCCAACACCATGTATGGATGCTGAATATTAAAAAAAAAAAATAAAAAGATTAAAATTTAAATATCACCAAGTTAGAAAATTATATGAAACATTTCATTTAAGCAGTTAGATACTAAAAGCACTCATTATGCTATAATCGTAAAAATTTATAATTATGGTAAGCATGCTGACATTTTAAATTGTTCTTTTTCTCTCCCCCTTCTTCCCTCGTGTCTTCTGCTTCCTCCCTTCCTGTCTACTACCCACCCAGTCATATCTATGTAATATATCAAGACATAAATACTATATATTTCTTTTTATTCTTGTCACAGATATTGTCCATATAAAACCAGGTTGAGTGAAGGACATAAATAAATTCCTCTTAGAGGCTGCCACTGTCTTTATGGTATTTCCCATGAATTTCACTGTTGAAAATTTATGAAAGGTACTTTATCTTTTTCCCACCCATCAGTTCTTGGTTAGAAGTAAGTTACTAGTGTATATTTCCCCCTTCTTTCAGCAAGGGAAGAAGTATCTTTACTGTTCAGAGCTTTGAGCTTGAGGCAAGAAGCAGGGCCATAATGTATTCTCTAAATTCCACACATTATCTTATTTAAGGCTCACCAGCTTATGGGGTAGGCTCCAGGAAACTAGGGTATAGAGATGTTAAGTACCCAGGATCACTCCACGCAGCCTCCGTGAAGGAGTCATATGTTGGGCAGTAATCAAGTCAGAGTAAATGTCAGATGATCAATTTGAGACTTTCAAAGGAAATGCCACTCAAAATTTTTATTTGCATGTTGAAATTAAAAGTTAGCCTTTTGAGAACTGAGATACAGCAGTGAGGTCTTTTTTTCCCTGATAATCTGAATTTGTTAAAAGAAAGAGGTATGAAGAATACTTCTTTTTCCCCTGAATACAGTTCTGTCAGAAGGAAGGGGTTAGACTCGGTGACCTTTTGAAATAAATTGGCAAGCATATGACAAGGAATTATAGCCGGATCTGGGCTGGCATGTGTAGCTGCCCTGGGTGAGGCTATGATAAACACTATTCTTGTCACACATCCAAAGGTTTATTGAGTCCTTTCCGGTTTGGCTGGTTGAAGGACATACACTTTTGTACCGCAAACCTCTGTGAAAAGCCAATGAGCAGCCACTGGTCTGTAATCTAAACTGTTTTTATTGCTTTTACAAATATCTTAAGAACTTTACAATCATTGGCTTTATTTATCAGTATCTGTGCTTATCTAGTTGCAGATATGACTTCTCGGTTTAAATATGAGAAGTGAAGGGAAATGAGGTAAGTTGCCTGTTCCAGGTCACTCCGAGAATCCCTAACAAAACAAAATTTTCTGGGTATGTGTGGCCCAAACTGACAGACCCTGATAAAGATAGCCCCAGAATAATCTTTCTTTCATCCTATGAAAAATTCTTCGATCATCAGTTCTTCAGAAATGCTTCTTACATTATCAGGGTGGGAATCATGGGCCCAACTGGTATGCACTCTGCCCTAGGAAAGTCACACTGAATGAGAAGAGCATGTATTGAAATGAAGAGAAACAGGCAGAAAAATGATCTGCTTTTAAGACAGAGAAGAAATGAGATGGGGAAAAAAGAAAAAGAAATAAGAATAGGAAATGGGTTATGATGACTTTTTTAGGTACTATGGTTAGTAGTGCTTTGGGCTGTAAAGTCTTCTATTAATTCTGAAATTAGTGTATTTACTGTCTTTAGTTAAATTTGATTGGTGGTCTACTTTCATCCTTTTACTTCTAGTTTTTTGTATCCTTTTATTTTACACGTTTCCCTTGGATGACATGCATTTCGATTTGTAAAACTCTAGTCTAACAGTGTTTGTCCTTTGCCAGGGGCATTTAGTTTATTTACATTTACTTTAACTAGTGAACTTTTAAAATTTATCTACCATCCAATTTGGGGCATTTTGTCTCACTCATTCTGTTTCTTTTTAAATCTCTGCCTATACTTTTTAAGACTTGTTAATTTTTAACTTGCATTTTCCTATTTACTAGTTTGGCATTTACATATTATTCTCCCTCTTTTTCCAATATTTACTCTTAAGAATATTCACATTTACTTTATGAAATATGCATATCAATTTTCTGGTTACTGCAATAACTCAGAACAGCCTAATACTATTATTGTTGTTTTATATTTTAACTAAATTTTAATCCCTTGATACATTTTTTTAATATATGCACTGTTTAGATTTAGTCACACATGACTACACTCTTACTCTTTAATCCATCTTGCATCTCAGACTTGAACTACTCTTCTGCCTGTCTTGGATTCTGCACAATTTTTTTTGGTGATGATCTACTAGAGTATCCTGTTTTTGTTTGCCTGAAACTGTATTTATTTCTCCTTAATATTTTCTTAAAGGATATTTTTCTGAGCATAGAATTCTAGGTACACAGTTTGTCCTCTTGGTGCATTGAAGATTTTTCTGTCCTTTGGCCTCCATTATTGCTCTTGAGAAGTAATCTGCCAGTCTAGCTATTCTTTTTTGTCCTTCGCTCTGTGGCTTTTAAGGCTTTCTCTTTTTATTTGGTGTTATGCAGTTTCATTATGATGTATTTAGATGCAGATTTCATTTTATTTATCCTGCTTAAGATATGTTAGAATTACTGATTCTGTGGACTAGTATTTTTTTTTTTTTTACTAAATTCTGGGAAATTCTCTGCTTTATCTTTTCAATAAGTAATCTGAAACAATCTGATCCAGTCTTCCCAAGCATCATACCCTGTCTTTCTGGAACTGCAATTTGTTACATCTTTTTATTCTTTTCTCCTACATACATATCCTTTCATATTTTCAATCTCTGTCTAAGTTACATTATGGCAGCTATTTTTCTAGTCTGTTAGTCTGTTTCAAAAAAATCTCCTTAGAGAGATTACCCCTAACCACACCATTCCATCTTTACTCGGATCTCGATCATTTTATAATATTGTCCCACTTTATTGTTTTTGTAGAACTATCATCATATGAAAATATTTCTTTGTTTACTTGTTTATTATCTGTCTTCCTGTCAAAAGAGAATCCCTGCTCTCGAAGATCAGGGACTTTGTTTCTTTTCTCCATCTCTAATTTCCTAGCATCTAGCAGAGTGTTTCACACTTAGTAAATGTTGCTTTAATGAAAGAATAAAGTACTGAGTAATTGAATGAATATATGGAGGTTATTTGGTAGATTATGGTAAAATTCTACCTGTAACCATATTGTCAACCCACAAAATTTTTTGTTTCTACATACCTTAATTCAATAAAACATTATTGAATTTCATCATGAATGGATATGATAAAAATGATAATTTTTCCCCCTAAATTCTAGTGTTTTAGGATTAGTGGAAGAACCTTGCTCTCACAGGCTGGTCTACTTGGTTGACCTAACAGGTAGAAGTTTACCTGGAAGTGCTGGATCTGGCTTTCTTGAAAATATATTTTTGTGATTAAATGATCTGTTGCCACAATGAGTGCTATACAAGTAAATGTACTCATTTGATATAAATAAACCAAAGAGTATTATATCTGGTAATTCTTTTATATTTTCAGCGGATTTTGCCCAGTGATAATCAGAGTGTATATACAATAAATTCTTGACTGATCTGATATAGGACTTACTTTTAAAGACACAGATTAATAGGTAAAAGAACTAAGGGGAAGGAAACATGATCCATTATTACCTGTCACAAGACCAGCCAATCACTATGAAATATTGTTACATGTTCCATGTCCTTTTCAGTTACTAACTAAATTAGAAATAAATGAGAGACCCAGTGCTATCCAGTCGTTAGACAGTCTCGACTTTGTACTTTTTATAGGAAGTTTAACCCTTGGAAATGGACAGATTTTTCTGTGAGTTCGTATTTGTAGAGATGACATTTAAAGAGTAGTACTAACACATTCATTATCAATTCCTATTCATTGGTATAAAGACAGTGAGCTTTTATAAGATTTATTTTTTTGGTGTCTGCAATTATACCTTTAAATATGGTTTCTTAAATTTAAAAAAAATAGATTTTTAATCTAATAGAATACTAGTCTTCTAAAAGTCCTCCACTGCCTTCTGTTGGCTTTAAAATAAAATCTGATGAGTCAATAGTTCTCATTGTGGTTATTAAGCCCATTTTAGAAAGAAGTAAATCTTTCACAGACCTCAATCTGCCTTTCTCCTTTAATTACCTTACTGTGGTGATTTAATAAAATAAACATTTGCTGTGTTTTCTCGCTACACATATATTAAAGAATAGTGCACATAGACTCTTTGCCAGGACTGAGATGAGTAATGCTAATATGCCCTTCAAAACAGAATGTTTTTGATCTGCCTATAAAGGAAATAAGTTTATATACAAGTTTTTAAATCATATCTTCTTTCTGCTCAAAGTTAAGGATACTAATGCCTATATTCAGTCACGGCTAGTTGTACAAAATTTTATTTTGACAATTCATTCAATAAGTATTTATTGAGCATATGTAAATATGTCAGGCTCTGTTCTAGGTGCTTGGGATGTATCTGAGTAAAAGAGACAAAGATACCTGTTTTTTTAATGGAAATTGTATTTTATTGGCAATAAATTTAATAAATGAGTTATTCTGTGTGTTTGAAGTTGAAAACTGCTATGGCAAGAAAAAAAAAGGAGAGCAGGGTAACAAGGAGGGAGGGTTACGATGAAGTTTTCAGTGCAATGGCCTCATGAGGTGATAACATTTGAGCAGAGACCTGAAGGAAGTAAAGGAGAGAACCTTGTGGGTTTCTGAGGGAACAGGCCGGTAGAGAGGAGCTTGTGCCAAGGCCATGCAATGGCGGGAGGGTACATTCGAAGAAGAGCAAAGAGACCTGTGTGGCTGGAGAGGCGGTCAGGGGAGTAACACCAGTGAGGTCAGAGAAGAGAGAGCTCACGTATAGCCATCAAGGCCCTCGTAAGGACTTTAGCTTTTACAAAGTGTGAAGTTGGGAGCTGTTTTCTTGGTTTTGACCAACAGTGTGATATGGCCTGACTTACTTTTTAAAAGAATAACTGTGACTGTTGGACTGGGAGTGGACTGTAGCAGGGCCAAGATTGAACCAAGGAGGCTCTTCAGGAATCCAGGAAATCACAAATGTCATTTGAAAATCTAAGTTTTAGAATCTAGTTTACATAAATTTAACTCTCTAGAAAGGATTTATATCTAATGGCCTGTGTCTGAGAGCAGAAATGTGTAATAGAGAACATTCTGACAAAACTGATGCCAGATATAGATATCTGATTACAAATTTACCAGCTGAATTTTAAGCTCTTGAATCATACTGAACTGTTCTTTATATCTGGACTGTGGCACAAAAATAAAAAAAAAAACCTAACCCCAGATACAGGTTTCATTAGGGATTCGGAGAGAACAAAGGCAGGATTTTCCTCTCTCCTTTTGCCTTTCTCTCCTCTCTCTTTTTCTCTCCCCTCAGTCAATGATAATTATATGTTGAGACATTATAGATGAGATTACGTGATTTAGGACATATATATGACAGAAGTACCACTTGTTGTTACCTGATTTCCCTGCCAAACTCTAGAAAAAGAGGTGTCTACCTTCTATTGGCCATTAGAAAACTTTCTGGAATGTACTTCTTAATAAACTAAATCCTCATCATAGTATAGATGTTGATGTGAATATATTTCCCAAAATCTATTTATAATTTCAAAAACCTTTATATATTTTTATATCAAAAAAATACATCTCAAGAGTCTTTACCATGAACCCAAAGAGATCAGCTTCAAAAATTAGCAAGACTCCATATGATCTGGGCACCCAATTTCAAGTCTTTTTCAACCCCTCAGCTCTCAAAGATCTAGTCATACTGAAAGTCTTTCTGTTTCCTGTGAAAACCATGTTCCCTGACCCTGGTGCTTTAGCACATGCTGTTCACACTTCTTGGAGAAATCCCTTTTACCCCCCATTTCAACAGGCTCACTCCTACTCATATGTCAGGGCTCACATTGGGCAGCCCTTCCTCCAGAAGCCATCCCTGTTTCCCTAAATCTGTGTTCCTTTTGTGTTTCCATGGCACACTGCATAATAACCCTCATCATAGAACTTATCACATTATATTGTGTTTGTTCTCTTATATGAGATTAGCAGATGTCTTATGTTTATTTTTTTGTTTTTGTGTTTTATTTTCATATCCTGTATACCTAACACATGCCTGACTCACTTTAGGTATCTAATAAAAATGAATGATTACTGTCTGTAGCCTTTCTCAATATTAATATCTTGCTTTATATCCAGAGCAATATTAGTCAGCAACTACCATGTGCTAGGCACTGGGCCAAATGCTGAGGATAGAAATGACCATGATGGCTAATACACTATACATGGAGATTAGATTCTATAGAACTATAGTCTTTATTCCACTATATTCATTTAGTTAAAAAAAATTAAGAATAAAAACATACGGTAGAAAAGAAAATAAGGATCTATGAATTGGGTCTATTGGTTCTTTATCTTATAAAGGATAAGATGGCTTAGCTTAATATTTTCACTTGATATTTACTTCACTAACAGTAAAAACTACAAGTCTACATAGTCTGATTCTCTAAACATCTTTATAAGGAAGTTTTCTTTCAATTTGAGACATCTGCTACATACCTCTCTCGTATGCCATCTGATTAGTGCAATATGCTTGTTTTGAAAGTATTGGATAAAGAATGGTATATGTCATGGGACTGGGAACCAGTAAGACTTAATCCATATATTATACACCAAAATGAGCCCACTTTTTTTTGAACCTAGAATATACGTGTTTATAATTTACCATTTCTCTTTGCATAAGATATTAATGTCATTGCAACCAGCCTTGACAAGAAGTAAAATGTCCTCAAGTTTAACCCTGGTTACTTTGCTTATGAAATAATGAACTAGAACTAAATCCTCAGAATGTTAGCCAATGTGGAAAACAGTTTCCCAGAGTAACCAGCTATATTGATGGTAGATTCTAAAGTATGAGTTAAAAGAACGAAGACTCAGGGTAATACTTCTCCCATTGGGGGAATCCCTTCTTGACCTGCTTTGTTTATTTTGTCAAGAACAGTCCCTTATATTGTCAAGAACATGTTCTTTGTCCTTCCTCACTCTGCATTCCTAACCCCTGACATTCCATTCCATGCTTCATGTTAAAAAAAAACAAAAAAAAAACAAAAACAAAAACGGGTAGAAGCTCAGGCAGTGCATAGGTGAAATTTGGGGAGTTCTTAATTAGGGATTGGGGATATGAACCCATGCCCGGCATATTCGAGGAACATCAATGGTAGAATGACTGGAATGTAGTGAGTCATGAGGTGAGAGAAGAAGCTATCAGAGGGCTTTGCACAGAGGGATAACCTGTCATAAATCATGTTTAAAAGTATAGTTCTGACAGCATGTGGCAAATAGACTGTGAGGGTACAAAGACAAAATGCTGAGATAGGAAGATATCGCCAAAGTGCAGGTGTGAGATGGTGGTGGTTTAGCCCAGGGAGGTGATGGTGGAAATGGTAAGAGATGGCTGGATTCGGGAGTAGGTGTGGGGTATAAGATAAAAAAGTTAAGGATGACTATGATTTTTGGTCTAAACAACTGGAAGGATAGAGTTGCCATTTTCTGAGATAGAAAATGGGTATGGGTAAGAAAATGGGTATGGGTAGGTGTGCAAGAAATTAGTTCACATAATCTGAAATTTAGATTTGGACATGTAAAGCTAAATTTCCAGTGGAATTATTAAGTAGGTATTTTGGGACAGAAATCTAGACCTTGGAAGAAAGATTGATACAGAGATATAAATTTGATTTAATGATATATAGATAATATTTAAAGTTTTAGGAAGGGATGAGAACAAATGGGAAGTGAATGTAAATAGAGAAGATAAAAGATCCAAGGACTGGACCCTGGGCCCTCCTGCATTTGGAGGTTTTTATGATGAAGAGGACATAGCAAAGGAGACTGAGTAGTAGTAGCCAGTGGTGTAGAGAACCAAGAGGAAGTGGCTCCTAGAAACCAAATGAAGAAGTGTTTCCAGAATGAAGGCATAGGCCACCATTTTCATTGCTGCTGATTGGATGAGAACTGAACATAGATCATTGGCTCTGACAACATGGAAGTCATTGCTGACCTTGAGAAGAGCTGTGTGCGTAGACATAGACACACACACACACACACACACACACACACACACACACACACACACCCCGGGGGGGGAGGGAAGAGAGAATAAAACAGATGGACAAGTTTAACAACTGATGAATCTGGGTGAAAGGAATATGGACAATATTGTATCAGTATTGTAATTTTCTGTGTTTGACATTATTTTAAAATAAAAAGTTTTTAAAAAGAGAGAATGGTAAGAAAAGAAGTGAAGACAGAGCACGCATGCAACACTTGAAAAGGGGAACACAGAAACTGAGTCTGGATTGATACGTGAGATTAAGAAAGTTCTTATTTAAGATGGAAGACGTGGTATCTTGTATGCTAATAGAAAAGATCTAGTGAACAAGGAAATACTCATGATGCCAAAGAAAACAGAATTGCTAGAAGCATGCCCTTGATCTTTTGAATTAGAATGGGCTTCTGCTAATTCTCCTCCTTTCTAACACAAGAATCTATTCTACAGCATTCTAAAGCGTATCTGGCCATCTTGACCTTACTTGGACAGTCCAAGCAATAGGAGCTTTTTAACTTTTTCGGTATATCTTCTAGTGACCTTGCAAGAAAGTCAAGAAGCTTTGTGACTTTTAAAAATGAAAAAACACATTACTTGTATCAAACCCAACTACTTTACAATCAAGCAAAGTTGTGAGAATTTCCCCCTTTCCCCCTCGGTCCTTCCCTACAGAGGTTGCCACTTTTTGCAGCTTGGTGTGTAGCTTCCATAATTTTGACTAGATGTGTAAACATATCCCTATATAGTATAACAGCCTTTAAAATCGTTCTATACATAATTTCCCCAACTTCTCCACCTCCCATCCAGCTAAAAGAGCATGAGCGGCCCTCCAAATCAATATAAAGGTTTACTTTTTTAAACAGCTAAATAGTAATCCATTACATGGATATAACACAATTTATATATTTCCCTTCCTTAAATAATGCGACAGAGAACATTTTTTGTATTTTCCCGTACTTGTCCTAGGATTTCCATTTCGTTGAGTTTTGAAAGGCTTCTTCTACAGCTATAATTGGTAGAATTTCCTTCTTTATATTGAACTGAAACCTGCCTACCTGTGAATTTGTCTGCTGCTGTTAATCCTTTGATGTGGGTTTCTTCTTCATTTTGAGCATGATTCTAGGCTTATAAAAATTTGTGAACATAATTTTATTGTATAGATATTTGTCTCTTTTACTATTAAACTTTAACTCAAGTGTTTCCTTGCTTGAAGCAAGTATCATGAATTAAAAACCTGAGTTAACATTGTTAATAACTGAATTTTCTTGAAAAGTATGTTTTTATAGGAGACTGTGACTTTGCAGATCTTTTCACATTATTTCAATCTGTTTCTCGACTCAGAAATGCCAGTCACATCACTGTGTTCTGTGGTGTATCATGACCAACAACTCTTAAGTTGTCATTAAACGGTCTAGAAGAGTTTGCAGGGAACATCAAGAGAAAGTTTCCATATATGAGTAAACTCCACCTCTCTGAAGGTGGCATTTGAATTGTCAGAAATAGTATCTATCGTGTTACACTAGAAGCAATGAGAAAGGAAAACAGCATATAAATGAATGAGGTTGAGGACTGCCTCTAGAAAGCTTTAATCATAAGGCTCTATTGCACTTTTATTTTTTTAGTTTTTAAAAAATTAATGTAATTTTCTTTATTAAAAATACACTTGACTGTATTTATCATTCTCTTTTTTAAACAAATTTATTATTTTCAGATATTGTGCTTATTTTTCATTGTGGTAAGAACACTTACCATATGAGATCTACCCACTTAAAGTTTTGAATGTATAATTCAGTATTGTTAACTATAGGTAGTATATTGTATAGAAGATCTCTAGAACTTATTCACCTTGTGTAACTAAGACTTCATACCCATTGAACAATATCTCCTCACCTTCCCCTCCCAGCCCCTGGCAACTGCCATTCTACTCTCTACTCTCTACTCTCTCTGCAGTGCTATTCACAATAGCCAAAATGTAGAAATAGCCTAAATACCCATCAAGGGATGAATGGGTTAAGAAAACATGGTATATTCACACAGTAGAATATAATTCAGTCCTCCCAAAGAAGAAATTCTGCCATATGCAACAAAATGGATCATCCCAGAGAACATTATGCTAAGTGAAATAAGCCTGTTATACTTTTACTTCAAGAATTCATCGGACTTTATAAATATTGCTTCTTGAATCCCCGTAGCATATTCAAAAAGAGACACATAGAGAAGCAAATATTGTGAATTCTGGTGAAAGATGTTCTCTGAGAGGGTAATTAGCTAATAGTGCTTTCTGTACTTTTAATTCCTGGTGGAGAATGACTAGTTTATAGAATGCTACTATCTTTCAGTAGCTATAATCCTTTTTGACAAGTGATCAAACTGGGAGAACAATACAGAGGCATATATCCTATAATTCACATCTTAAATATAAGAATTTAAAAGCAATATACTTCCAATAAATAAATTAATTAAAAATAATAATAAATAAAAGCAGTATACTTCCATTACAGCTTTTTGATGTCTATGCCAGCAGTACCCCAGAATTTCTACATGGGAGGGGCAGCATTCTAAGTATCTGGATGGCTGGGGGCCTGATCAAGAAGCGTGTTGGCAGAGCAGCCACTCTGCTTAAAGTGAGTTGGAGGTCATCAGTGTGGATGAAGGAGATCATAGGATGAAGGGTGGGGGTGATCACACCTTGGTCTGATCTTTGGTGCACCTCCCAAATCTACTGACGGGAAATAACTTAGGCCTAAGGGAAGACCTGGCTGAATGTCACATTGGTATATTCCTTTTGATATAATTAAACATGTAATATATAGCATAAACAATTTCCCCCTTTCCCCAGAACCATATGGTCATGATATAAAGTAAACACCATTTTTTTTTTTACCAGCCATCACACATAAAAGTGTGACAGTTAAGACACATTCATTGTGACAGCTGGAAATGCTACTTTCCGCCTATGTATAAAGCTGCCTGCTCTACTTTTCTGTTTATCTTAATAGAAAAGATTCTTGCCATGCATTTCCTCATGGTGTTTCTGAAGTCTATGCACACTGAGTCTAGTCAATTCTTATTAGACTCTTCCCTTTGGCTATGTGTCCAAGGATGCATGGCTTATACATTTTGCTATAATTGGAATTTCTAGTCCCCCCCCCCACCCATATAAAATAACATTTACAAGTTCCAGGCACTAGGATCTGCATATCTTTGGGGTTCATTATTCAGCCTACCCCAGCATTAAATCAGCACAAAGGAGGCTTTGCCTATCACTGCTTCTGGGTCCATTCTTGTCTGTTAATGAACTGATATATGGAAAAGAAAAGAATAATTGCCAAAGCATAGACAATTTTATGGAATCCTTTCATTCATCGCACTTATGCACAGGGGCTCAGTATTGTGTTAGGTAGGAGTACTTGCAGCAGGAGGCTGTTTCCCGATGCTGTGGTAGCGGCCATGGCCACACAGGTCAGCATTGCCCGCTGCCCTCGCGCCCTTGCAGCACAGCCGAAGTGCCCTGTGCAGTCTGAAGAATGCTCTCTAAATGAGTCGCAGCAGTTTTCTAACTTCTATTTGTGGTAAACCCCTTAACTGCTTTGTTCAACTGTCCCTGAGGCCAGCACCATGGTAGCTATTAATAAATTGGACCTGGATTCAGCTGCAGACTCCAGGCCAGCGGACCTGCCTAAAACACCTCCTTTAGCTGAAATCGCAGCTGGCACTTTTCCATATTTTATTACCTCTTTTTGACTATAAGGCTAAATAAGACAGCGTCTAGAGTGCAAGGTCTCTAGATAATTTCCACAAAAAAGAGAGCCAGCATCCATATCTCTCTAACTTAGTATGACATGTAGGGCCCTGAAACAGGTACCTCGGAAGGTAGAAAGATAAGTAAGATGAAGTATTTTTACTTTGGGAGTTTATAAGTAGGACAGAAAGGATGTGAGCATTCCAGCCTGCTATGAGACACATGCTACAAGGAGGCTTGGGTTATATGGCAGTATTGCTCTTGGCTAGGGAGAGGGCCTAGTGGGGAAGACTCCTTGGATGTGTTTTGTGGCTAAGACTTGCCCACAAATGCAACAAGGGTATTCAGCAAGCATAGACAAGGTCAGAACACACACACACACACACACACACACACACACACACACACACACACACCAAGCCTGAAAGAGTGAGAGGTGAACAAAAGAGGGAAGCCAAGAAGAGTAACAGATGTGGCTGAGTAGAATTTTTGTATTTGATAGATTTGGTTCTGAAATGGCTAGCAAGTGGAAAGATCTAGAAAGCAGATATAAATTGCAATCTCTAAGCCTGGGGCTTAGAGATTGGTGTAAAATTGGGGATTAGAAGATTAGAGGTTACACCTATAGGGTCACCGCTAATGCTATGGCTGTGGACAAGATTGCAAAGATAACACACAAGTAAAGGCAAAGGACAAAGGCAGACATCTACCTTGAGGGCACAGATAGTGCCAAGAGAGACACGTGAGTTCTCAAAACCCAAACTGACAATGAAACAAACCAACCACTAGAAACTGAGGAGAAAAACCAGGAGACTGCACTGTGTAGATGGCCAGCAAAGGGAGCATTCCAGTGTCCCTTGTCCCTAGCAGAGGCAACTGCCATAAAGCCAACCTTGACGTTTTGTATTTATCATTTGCAGTGCAAGTACATTCAAATTCCATGAAAGATATTCATGAAATTTGGCAGGTTTTACAGAAGGCTATTTAGGCAAAGGGCAGAACAAGTCAATTTATGCAATTGAATCCAGCTAGTAAAGCCTCTTGAAGCCATGATACTCTTTGCGCTATGACCTATAAATGTATTTAATTCTGGCATTTATACTAAGAACCATTTTATTATCAGAAAATGAGACTAAATTCTGTGAATTGGATTGAAAATCATAACAGTGAGCACATGTCCACGAAGCAATCAAATAGTCTAGTTTAATGGCTTGACTGTTGCTGATACTATTTGCAAATATTCACGTGCTACTTATTCAATCAGTTTATCATCTGCTAGTAGACATAAACAGAAAAATGAAAGCAGGGATTAAAGGTTTAAGAAAAATTGGGGGAAATATGCCCAAATTGAGCACATTTGCCTATGACTATTGTGAGCTGAGCTAAGCCAGTTTGGACATTAATGATCTGTCAGATTCTTTGTGATTCTATCAGTAGCCTCTGAAGATTAAAAGTTGGTAGGACTTACCTGGCTCTTACCAGACAATGTGCTAGTAGGTGGCATGTTTTAAATAAAGCAAGTTTCAGACAGAATTCTACCCTATGTCTGGCTACTTATTAACAAGTACACACAAAACAAGGACTGAAAGCTTTGTTCAAGTTCCAATTCTCCATCGTTTTAAGCTCTTTGCATAAAAAAAAATCACTCTGAGGCAAATACAACAATATTCTCATGATGAGACAGTTAACCCAGGTCAGGTCAAGTGAAGGGATTTTTCATTAGGGGAAAAGAATAGGAGATACCTATCCTGAATGAGTTCTAGAATTAGGGTGCTCTACCAGAAGTGTTTGGCTTTTGAGCTCACCTGGCTCCTATACCCACACAAGGGGTGAGGTACCTGTGCAACATTTCTAGCTACCACATGTCTTGAACATCTCTTATTTCCCCAAGGATAAATTGTTTCTATGATCCCTCTGGAGCAAACTCAGTAATATGTGAAGCACACGTCTTTAATGGACCACTGATAATGGTATTTCAAATATTAACTCAGCACCCCTAGAGTGTAAGTTAAATTAATTTGCATGTACATATATTTGTGATACATTTATTTTGTGATATATTTATTAAGGTAAATTATAGGCTGCTTTATTAAATAAGCATCAGGCCATCTTAGTCCCTATTAGACAAGGTTAACATATCAACATGGGACATGAAATTAGAATTCAATTCCACAAAGGAAAGGATCTTAAGAAACTAGAAGCTCTTGATTGATTTTCAGGTTAGAGATGAGGAAACTCCCTGGTTCTGTGTGTGTTGGGATAGAACTGAGAGATGAAGAGCAGCAGAGCCTTTGGAGGAACTTCCAGCTTTGCACTTGGAAGGGAGAATTACTGTTCAAAGCATTGCTGTGAAATCAGATACAATCCGAGGTGACTTGGAAGACATTGCAAAAGCATCGGTTTCATCATTTATACACTTGCTCCAAGGGTTATTATAGAAATTTGAATGTCTAGCTCTATTATTACCTAGTTCAGTCTTTCACACCTAGGAACACAATAAGTAGAAGTTGCTAATTACAAAAGGAGATTGTTATGATCAGAACTTCAGGGAGGAGATAAATGCCAAAATGCCAGAACATATGTTTGTTCTAGGGATCTCTGGGTAGAGGTCTGTGGATAAGCACCTTCTATCTATATGCACAATTACAGGTACTCCATAGGCCTCTTGGGAAATACTATTTTCCTTCTAAAGTAAACAAGCTGTGCCTAAGAAGAATAAGAAAATAACACCCTTTCAATACAGAGTAATTCCTGGATTCCAGGTCAAATACTGAGGGACTATTCAACGCAGGTCTCTGTGACTTGCTAACTCGACCATTTACCTACTAAATCAACATCTTCATACAATACTGGCTTTCTTCAAGTTGGCAGAAGGCCACCTGAATAAACTTTACTCTCCACTTTGAAAATTTATAATACTCTGGTTCCTAATTAACAATACTCTAATCACCATCAAAAAGGAAGAAAGGCAAATGAGGAGAGGCAGAGGAAAGAACAATAATTGATTTATTCTAGAATATTTGGGGGAGGCACTACAAAATGATTGGATGGGTTTGGACTTTGAATATGGTTGCTTGATTGCATCCTGCAAAGAAAATTTGGTACAACAGTAAAATGCTTCCTCTTTTCATAGCTTCTGCAGCAAGTGCCCTCAATCTAGAATGTTCCAGTTGGCCTATGACCAAAAATTAACCAGAGGTTTCCTTTGTTTTCAATATATAACTAGGCCTCTGCAATTTCTCAGACAAAGCAGCAAATCTTGATGGAGAAGCCTACACTTCTGATTGAGCTGGAAATACCGGGGACACCTTTTATGATTTTGACTTTAGCCCTTTTTCTTTGCAAGAAAAGGAAAGTGATAAGGAAGAAAGCAGCTCAATAATAAAAGGAAAAAGGGTGTAAAGATAAAAAATAAAGTGATTAAGTATTTTCACTGATGTGAACCTGGCTTTGGGCCAAAAATCCCATTTAGGCATCAGCTGGATTTTTTTCTCTAACCTACATTTTAGTCTGAGGCAATGGGCAAGTGCTAAAATCCTAGAACTTAAAAAAATTTCTCCCAATAGTGGACTTCCTAGAATTGTTCTGTAAATGTGAAACAGATATCCCTATACACTAAATAATTATCTCTATTATTACCTATGACATGATAGAGGAAACTTCGGAGGCATTATCTCAAACAAGAAGGGAAACCGGTAGTGAGGGCCCCCTTGCCTGCTGTGCAGCACAAGCGTTTAGCTTTCTCTATTAGCATTTATATCATCCCTACACAGATGAAGTCACAGCATGGTGGGAGATAACCAATACCAGGCTCATCGACTGGCTGTGTCTAAGTGGGACAATGCTATTGCTGGTTTAAAAGGTTGAACTGAAATTGATGTGAGTGTAAATCCTGGGCAACAGGTTTCTGGTCACCTCGTAGACTTCCTAAGTTCAAAGAGCAGAAGTTTTCTCTAGGTATGGAGAAACCCACAACCGTGGCTTTGCTTTAGGCTTCTTGGTGTTCCTTTAGCCTATGGGTTCTCTAGCTTTGGGTACAAAGCTACTGTCCTGTAGCTTTGATAGATTATATCTTTTTGCAACCATTCAGTATATTCATTCATTCATTTAATATATTAATGTTTAACTTTTGAAATAATTTCAGACTTACAAACTAGTTGCAAAGATAATACAAAGAATTAATTCCCATACATCCTTTACCCAGATTTCCTAAATGTTAACATTACTGTATTTACTTTATAAAATTCTGTGTGTGTTAACACACATTATAAATTACCTAAAACACTTGAGAGTAAGTTGCAGATACAATATCCCTTTGCCCCTAAATACTTCAGTATTTTTATACAAACAAGCACATCCTCTTATAGAACAGAGTAAAATTATAAACATCAGAAAATTATTATAGTCATGTGTCACTTAATGACAGGGATGTGTTCTGAGAGATGCATTAGGCGATTTCATCATTATGCAAACACCACAGAATGCACTTATGCAAACCTAGATGGTATACCCTACTACACGCCTAGGCTGCATGGTATAGCCTATTGCTCCTAGGCTACAAGCCTGTACAGTCTGTTACTCTACTGAATACTGTAAGCAGTTGTAACACAGTGGCAAGCATCTGTGTATCTAAACATATCTAGACATAGAAAAGGTACAGTCAAAATGTAGTGTAAAGGGTAAAAAATGGTGCACCTGTATAGGGCATTTAGTGTGAATGTAGCTTACGGGACTGGGAGTTGCTGTGAGTGAGTCAGTGAGTGAGTGGTGAGTGCATGTGAAGGCCTAGGATATTACTGTAACTACTGTAGACTTTATAACACTGTCCCACAGCCCTCTCCCTGCTTCCTTCCAAGAGGGTCAGAAATAGAGCAGTGAAGTTGTCAGTGTTGCTCAATGAACAGGGATGTGGGCTGGACTGACGGGAAATATCAAGGAGAAACTGGCTGGGTGAGACAGATCACCATAATAGTGACTGCCAAGAGGGAGTGAAAGGTGGCCTGAGGATCAGTGGGAACAGAAATCAAGATGACATAAAGGGTGGTAGGGTTTTGTCATGGCCATGTGGTTTTGGTATTGCATGTGGGAGCAGTGGTCAGGTTAAGGAACTTTATGGTATAAAAAAGAGGGTGCTTAACATGGAGAGGATGTAGAATGGAGAATCTAATATTTTACTTTGGAAATTTGTTTTTGGTTCCATTGACCCTATCTGACACAAAGGGCTCCCTCTGGCATTGGACTGATGGAAGAAATAAAACTTTTCTATGTTTTGCATCATTACAACCTGAAAATATTTTCAAAGTACAGGGATAGGCTGGCTCCATGCTACCACAGAAAGCTTTTACTAGAGTGGTAGTGGCACTGAAGTACTTGTTATGGTAGTTCCTGTGGACCTGTGTCCTTGTCTAGGAGCTTAGGTCCCCAACAGAGTTTACGGTGACATACACCGAAGACCGTCAGGTTAGATCTGGGAGGGCTATAAGTGCCCTCTGAACATGTAGCACCGTGGGGACAGGCTCCTCTGTGCTGACACAAGTCAGTGGCTGGCTAATTGCAAGGCAATCTGCACTCAAAATTAAGGTGCTGTGAGTGAGAGGGAATATATTGGCAAGGCCCACAGACATTGCTCCGGTCAGAGAAAAGGAACTCCTCCTGAACCACATATCCTTGTGTTTCTTACAGGAAATGCATCTCCATTGTAATCTTACGGGACCACCGTGGGGTATACGGTCCACCCTTGGCTGAGACGCCATGCCACACGTGACTGGCTACTATTTAATCTATAGACCTTATTCGGTTTGCCAAGTGTTCAATTAATTCTTTTTCATTTTTAAAAGAATACTTCTCATTTGTTAGAAAAAGTCCTCCTTCAAGTACATACAGTTCTGTGAGTTCGGGCAGACACATAGGAGGCCTCCAGCAGTCTGGGCTGAGCACGGGGTTTCCTGACCCTCCCCAGGCAGGACTGCATTTCTCAGGTCTGGGTCCGCGGCACATTCCTGCAGGTTTTACTCCATTCTCTCAGCTGTTTTAAGTTGTCACCTGTGCCCTAAAAATGACAGTGTTTGTTGCACTTTCGCCTGCGGCTAAAGATTTTTAGAAGGCTCTGTGCCTGTCCCAGGTGGACTGCTGCTGGCCTCCCTAGGCCTGCACCCCCCGGGGGAGCTGCTCCCAGTTTTGCCCGTGTCCAGTCTTTCTCTTGAGCACTGTGAGGTCCCCAGAGGAACGAATGTGAGTGGCTGTGAATTTCCCTCGTGTTCGAAGCGTCCACGGTTTCTATACTCTCACACTAACCACACTCGGATGTCAGCAATTTGTTAAAATGTTTACTGAATTCTTATTACCAGCGTGTATGATAACTGATGTCCCCAGCAGGTAAGTGCATGCCAGCGTCCCCTCTCTCCTGGGAGGAGCCTGTGTTTCCTTAGATTTTGAGCTAGTTGGTTGTGATGATGGATTCAAGGAAAGTTGTGATTTCATAAATTAGTTAGCATTTTTTGTTGTTTTAAGAACAAAAGCAGCCTTTTCTAGTTTTCTACACTTTAAGTAGAAGCCAAACATCCATTTTCTATACATATATATTTTTTATATCATCTATGACTTTGACCTTACCAAGAAAACATTTGGAAAGAAAAAACTTATTTCATAATAAAAAAAATATTAATGATTTTAATATCAGCAATGAAAAAAATCTATTAAAATATTCAGGTACTTGTGCATTCTCCTTAGAAATTTCTCTCCCAGAGAGTAATCAATCATCTGAAAAATTAAAACGATCACGTCTTTAACAGGACAGATCCAGGAGTGAGATATAGTAGTTAAGAATCTGAGTTGACATTTGGATTTAATTACACTTTCAGACGGACAGGATCTTTCCTGCAGCTTTTGACCCATGCTGAAATCATTGTCTCTTATTTTCCTGACACTTGTAAGGGGGAAAAAAATTAATTGGATAGCACTCTCCTCTGCCAAGCTAAGGCATGGACTTACTTGCTAAAGGCTTTTAGGCATAGCTGCTCTGAAAGTTACAGAAAGAAAGCCTTCAAGTATCTTGAAGGAAAACTGATTTAAAAAAAAAAAAAGCCTTTATTACAGGGAAACCTAGCTGCCTAGAGTAACTACAGCTAACAATTATGTATAAAATGTCTATATTATGAAGTAAAGCAAAATAAATACCTGGACATGGAGCTGATCCTAACATGATAATTGGCTACTCTGAAGTTTTTCCCTCAGGGCACACCAATGAAGCCATAGCAGCTTTTAACTTTGTTAGGAAATTGTGTCATTTCTTAAAGACAGCTAGTTAATCATAAACATTTGCTGAACATTTTCTATATTAGCTGCAATAGGAACCTAAGAGGTTATAAAATAAATAGTTATTCTGAATAACTGTCAGGAAGGTATTGAGTCCTTTCTGGACCCATTTTGTCTAAATATATAATTCTCAGTGATAATTCACCATCACAGCACAATTTCAGCTCCTTTGTGTTTGTCACACTGTTCTGCCCTTTGGGGTTGGGACAAAGCAAACCTTAGATTGCCTTAGTGTTCTCCCATGAACCTTTAATCTCCCTTACACTTGGCTAGGAACCCTCTTGACCCCTCAACCAGTAGCCTCATGCATCCCTTGCAAACCCAAACTACCTTCTAACCAGGTACATGGTTGAATGAAGATGTCCTCATTCACCTGAGAAATCCAATTTATGCCAAAGTATCATTTACTGATACATCTTTATTAAAAGGATTTCTTATAATTTTTATTATTTTTAAATATATTTTTAAAATTAGAACAGAGAATGGGAGACTCTCACCGTCCTTTGCAGCACTCTGTGGGCTGGCCACCTAGTCTATAGGTAGGCAGACCCTTCTAGTCTTTACACTCCAGATGAGTCTGCAGATCGACTCTTAGTACAGCATGTTGTTCAGTAAGAGTAATGAGGCTGGTCTGTGTTAGCCACACATTCCCATCTATTCCTCATCATCACACCTGTTTTAGCAGTGCAATCTTTGGAAACAGAACAGATTTTTCTCCTCTCATTTCTCCAGCCTGAATCTCCAGCTTGGCATCTCAGTGTTGTTTACTGGTTTGGGCTTATGTAATGGCACCAATCCCTATCCAGGGGTATGGAGCTCCCAATACCACCAGGTGTCCTGGTGGGAAAAGACTGTTCTCTCCTGACTCTAAACTGAATAAAGAGGACCAAGGATCCCTGCTTGTCTCCTCTAACCAACTAAGCAACTGAGAGACAGACATTCCTTTGGTGGGCGGGAGGGGGGGGGGAGTCTCCTTGGATAGCCCTGGGATATCTATGCACAGCCCTGCTAAACAATCACTGTGGTTCCTCTATGCTATGGCATCGTGCTAGACTCAGGGGTTACCAGGGTGAAGAACACACTCAGCAAATGCATTCTCTGCAATCTGACCGTTGTAAGGAACTTGTTCTAAGTTTTCGAGAGCTGAATTGAGGAGGGAAAACTGCATTCCCACACTTGACATTCATTTAGAAACACAACATGGCAGAGTTCCTAAGAGTTCAACCAAGTCAACCTGCTGTGAAGGGCTAGGGCTGGGTGCAAGAAGAATTGGGCGCTTCACTCCAGCAAGAGAATCTCTACTTGTATTCATTTTATTTTGCACTCTTCTGTATAAGATTTAATAAAAGGGCTTTCTCCTAGAGATGTGTGCAAGGTGCAAAGAGATATAAAAGAGTATTCATTGAAGCATTATTTATAATAGGGAAATACTGAGAACAATCTAGATGTCTATCACCAGGATAATGGATAAATTGTAGTCTAGTTCTTTAATGGAATAGTGTACAACACCAAAAATTGACAAACTAGAACTACGTATATGTTCACAGATAAATTGCAAATAGATAATATTGAGATTTAAAATACAAATTGGATGCATAAATATCACTTATTTCAAGTTTAAAATATTAAAAATAATATTTCAGAGGGATTTCCTCTCTCCTTTGGGGAATGGGATTGGGTATATCGAGGGTTTCAATGGTATCTGTAGTATTTCATTTTTTAATATGGTGGTATCTAGGTGAATGTTTGTCTTTTTCCCCGTAAATTTTGTGTGTCAAAAATATTTCATTAAAACACTTTTAACACACAAGTGAGAAAGTTCTGTTGGTTTAAAAAAGCTCTAAAGCCCAAGAACTTGGAAAGGGGGCTCAGGATGTTGTTACTCAAAGTTACAATGGTCTCCAAGCAAGCCTCTGCAGCTGCTTCCATGAGTAACCATCTAAAGTCCATTCTGCCTTCTTATTAGGCCTATGGCAAAATGCGCATTTTACCCTTACCCTCATCCCTGATTCTTATTTCTCATTTATCTATCTATCTATCTATCTATCTATTTATTTTTAAATTGAGCATACCAGTGATTCTAGTGGGCATGGTTAGGATACCTTTGAGAAAGATGCTGAAGCTATGTAAATTAGATCCCAGGATCCCGGTCCTTCAAACCTTTGCCACAGACTCATTGCTAATAATGACCTAGATATAAGTAGGGGTTGAGTCTAGGATCCAAACAGCATCAGTACTATGGTTCATTAGTGACTGTTCTTAAGTGTTTCATAAAAACACTTTAAACCTGCATGGTTTGGGGAGGAGGAGATTTAGGGGTCAAGAGATAATATTAAGATATGGTGAGGAAAGTTAAAAGCAAGTCCTGAAATAAAAACATTTTTATTTTTTGAATTTTTATTCTTTGAATTTTTAAATTTAGAATTTATCTAAATTTAGATAAATAGATTCATGTTGCTACAAATTATCAGGGATAGAACTAACAGTGTATGGTGAATTATAAAAAAACTCCTTGGTGTTAATTGGGGAAAGATGCTATCATATGCTCTTTCTCTGCGTTAAGATAATACATGCTTTTAACATACCAAAAAGCTTAGAAAAATGTAAAGAAGTTTGTAAAAATTACTATTAATATCATAACTGAAGTAATAGCTATTTGTTATTTGTGAACTGATTGACATCATGTTCCTAGTTTGAAATCAGCCAAGATGGGAGTGTTTACAACACTAAGAAACAGGCAAATTCCACAAATCAGCTGTCTCGCTTCTACTTTACACTCAGAGGTTAAATTTTTTCTAGCACAGCATTGAGCCCATCTGACATATATATGTATTTCCCCCAAATTTAGATAATGCTATAATGCAGTTTTGAAACTGCAAGTATATATCTGATTCAAAAAGTATTCTGAGTTATCTTGGAAAATTAACAGGAATATCCCTTTCTTATATTGTGTTTAGGGGGAACAAGGACCTCAAGGCTTTCCAGGGTCAAAGGGCATGACAGGACATGGCCTCCCGGGCCAGAAGGTAAGTATTGCAGAACCTTAAGACTGCTTAGGTTCAGGATCTCAATAGCTTAACTCGAACTTGGAAGAGCTCTCATAAGACTTGTCATCCTTCTCCTTAACTTTATGAGGGAAAAAAATCCATTTGAAAATGAATCCTTTTGCATTTCCTTTCCTAACTTCATACATGCTTATTTTATAAAATCTCATTTTCTTCATTATCCAAAGCCAGCTGATAAGGAATAAATCCTTACAACATGTAGGTAATAAAAGATAACTCAGGCATCAAATTATGCAGTAGTTGAACTTCCTGAAGGTAGGGAGCTGATCCGATGGTATCGAAGGTCTCTTCACTCTGAAATCTCTGGTTCCTCATGAATTGGATTATGGTACCTGGGAGAATGTACATAAAATGCCCCGCATTTTTTTTTCTTATCATACATCTGTACCAACAAGAACCACAGGTCTTCCCAGTTTTAAATAAACCAAATTTTAGAATTTTTCTTATTTGGCTTTAAAATTCCCATTCTAAACGTATCTTTTCACTGTATTGTAAAGGGAGAGCATGGAGAACGGGGCGATGTGGGAAAGAAAGGCGTTAAAGGGGAAATTGGAGAGCCCGGATCTCCAGGAAAACAGGCAAGAAGTGATTTAAAAAAAAATCTTACTGTCACTTTATACATTAACTAGTTCCAACTTTTATTGACTGTGACTCTTCTTCCACTAACCAGGGGTTACAAGGACCAAAAGGAGACCAAGGACTTACAGTGAGTGTCGATCCTTGAGGCTGAGGGGTTGTGCTTATTACATTCACATTTTGAGCTTCACATTTGAGCTTCAGATGTGTGAATTCTTTTGATGTGGCGTTCCAGTTGCCATTTAAATGATAGCAGTGCTACAAGCCCAATGTTTACTTAAACGCAGGAAGTAAGTGAATCTGAATATGAGGGAGAAACATCCCTGGCAGCCCTTATCTGGTTTCCTGGTGCAGATATGTTACTCCCTTCTGATCCCTGGTAGAAGTGTAATGAGGTGAGATGCTTACAAGAAGCCAGATAACCAAATGACGTTGTATTTTACATCTTTCTTCATATTTCAGAATGGGGGTCCTTTTTTCCCTAATTCTTTTAGGAAGTGCTCTGAGAACTGCAATTACAAAATTGGGATTATTTTTATGTACTGATTCACTTATTCAAATATTTCTGAAGCATCTACAGACATCTCCCTTTCCATCTCCCTACACCATTGAGAACACAAAGCCAACCCTTTAAAGTCTCCTAGGGTGGAAAAGTTCTAGAATTTCTATAGCAAAGTCTAATTCTTCCTTTCTAACTTGAAGGCACTATATCTCCTGGAGTAGAGAATAGGGCCTTCTTTTTTCCCCTTTTTGATTTTTGGAGGGTCGGGTCTGGGGATGCTGATCCTAGACACTGCACTGGGCAACTCCATGTGTGTGGGGGTGTTCAGGTAGTGGAGGTGAGACATGAGAGTTAGGCACCTGACAAACAGAGCTGCATGTGTTTTTCTATGGCTCATCTGTCTTTTTATCTTTGTTCTCCTGCACCATAACTCAGACACTCCCCACACCCCCACCCCACCTAGATGCCTACGGTGGATGAAGCAGCTTCATATGCAACAATTCCTCCCCAAAAGTAGCAGAGGAGAGTACGTGTAAAATGCCAGAAGAACATTCCCATAGGTTTATACCCTCCCTCCTATTCCAGCATGGGGAGGAGGACTGGTTTCCTTCATGTATTCATTTGTTCATTCATTTCATCAACATTTATTGGGTGTGTACTACCAGTCAGGCTCTGAGATAGGCACTGGGTTCTGGAATAATAGAGAATAAGGGAATAAGATGTCTCTACACTCAAGGAGCTCACAACCCAGTAGAAAGACAAGCAAGGATGTTCACCTGCAGTTTGACAAATGCTAAGATAGAAGTAGATATGTGGGTCCAGAGCAGACAAAATGATGTATGATGATATTGGGGGCAGATAGGTTTTTATTTCTTAAGCAGAAGGTTTTTAACCAAGAGGCAGAGATCTCAGAAATGGAGATGTCATTCTGCTAACCTTGGCTTTCTAGATTCTAGAAAAGGGAACTAGCAGAAGGGAAAGAATTAAGGAAAAGAAAATTTGTATTCAATGAGACTCAGGTACACGAACAGCACTGTGTTAGGCTCCTTCACATCAGCACACCCTTACCCCCGTACTGCAGGGTACCTGGGGGCCTGTGCTTTAGAGACCCACCTGGGATCTCTATTCTTTCTCTAGCTGCTCCCCTCCCCGCTCAAAAGGAGTCCTTGTGGCCTTGGGAAGCAAGAAGCACATGCCCCCTGAGCACATGCCCCCTCTATACCACTCTCTGAATTCACAGGATCCCAGAATTGCCAGCCCAAATGGCCCCTTTTGGGGAGCTGACAGTGCTGGCCTGTGTGCATGGGCCCACCCAAGGAGTGGCCAGGGGCAGCTGTTTTGGGGTTTTTTGACAGAGCTTGGAAGTGAGGACTGTGTTCGCCACGTAAATGCTAGCCGAGGACCATGCGGTGTAGAATTGGTGGGGATGGGCTGCAATGAGAAGAAGACAGGCTGTGGGCCACAGGCCTCTCTTACCCAAGACCCCACGTTATCCACATGATAGCTCCATGAGGTAGGTAGTATTATCTCCACTCCAGGGAAGACAGAAAGTTTGAGCAATATGCCCAAGCTCACCTTGCTAGCAAGTAGCAGAGCCCTATACCAGGGTTGCCTGGTCTGATGCCAAATATAGGCTGCTCCCCCATGAACGCTGTTTTGGCAGGCTCTTTCCTCTCCCACCCCCATTCTCTCCTGATCAAATATATCCCCAAACAGCTATCAATTGCCAATTCATTCTAGACTAACACATTCCTCTTTGAAGAGGCAAAGACCTTTGGTATTTGTAGAAGGCAAGATTCTACATTTCCCAAAGACAGGAAGCTGACAGGGATGATCAATATTTTAATAATTCACACCAAATTGCTTCAACAAAAGACTCTTTCCTACCTGTCCCTTAAATGTTAGCATTCCTCAGTGTCTGTCCTCAGTCTTTCCCATCTTCAAACTCTCAGGGAAGGACAGCCATTAAAGGCAGGGGAATTTATAGTTTGAAAAGGCTAATTAAATCTAATAAAGTTGTATGGAGAATTTTAAAAATATTGTTTATATATTATAAATGTAGGAAAGCACATGTTTGGTAAGTGAGGGGAGGCGTGCTGGTTAAAAAAGGTTGATGAGCCCTACTCCACATGATCGCGCCTGCCACCCCTGTTTCAACAGCCAGCTGTGCACTGGCATCTCTTCAATCTGACTGCGGCGTGTATTGTTCTCCGGAGCACCAGACCTTGTATACCTACTGCCTTCTGGACATCTCCAGCCAGATGTCCCATAGATGCATCGAACTCAGCCAGGCCCAACCTGAACCCAGTGATCTTGTTAGCTACCACCCTGCCCCTATCCCATTCTTCCCTGTCTCTGAGCGTGCACATCATAATCTGCCTCCTCCTAGACTCCTTTCTCCTTACCCTGTCTTCCAATCACTCACCTACCCCCTTCATTCTCCCTCTGAAAGGACTCTCTAGGCCAGTCCTTCGGATCTATCACTACCACCACTGCTTTCTGGCATCATTTTCTTTGCCTGAACTGTTAAGAAACCTCAAACCCCTCCACTGGCTGCCACATTTGCCTTTCTTAAATAGATGTGTCATCAGATCTCTTTTCTGCTTAAGGCCATGTGTCTTCTCCCTGCCCAGGATAAAGCCCACACTCTTTAACGTGACAGGAGTTTGACTATCTTCCACATTTCCTGTCATTATTTCTGCCACATACATTTAGACATAAGTTTACTCAAGTACTGTAATGCACTGTGCTTTGTGTGCTTGGTTCCTACCTGGAATGCTCCTTCTTCTCTCCCCCCAACCCCACCCCAGCCTGGTCAGAGTCTACCTCCCTGGACCACAGTCCCATCCCTACTCTTCTACCCCTAGAATTCTCTGCAGATCAACATGGTTCCTTGGCTCCAATCCAGCAGCACAGCACTAACAAAATTATTTATTTGTCTACGTCTTACTAGACTGTGAATCTTTTGAGGGTATAAATTTACGCCTTCATCATTGGCAACAAATAACCAAAGTAGTAGTCATTCAGCAATTTAGTGGAAAGAATAAAACGATACCAGTCACTTAAAAGCAAAGTATATGAGGAAAAGATTAATGTACATATTTGACTACTTAAAGTATTTTAGACATTGTCATCCTATAAAACATATTGAAAATAATTGAAATGCAAATTTGGTATATAAATTATTCTTACAAGTCAATAAAAGACAAACATTCTAATAGAGAAATAGACAAAGGGCAAAGACTATGCCAAGAGAATACGACTTGGAAATGTGTATAAAATAAAATTTAGCCATATTTAATCAAATAAGTACAATTTAAAAGAATGAAATGTTTTTATCAAACGGCAAAGATTATAAAATAATAATTATCAGTATTGTATATCTAAAATAAAACAGGCTTTTCTTATATACTGCTGTTAGAGGTATCACTGTTACAACTCTTCTGCAGGGCAGCTTGACATTACGCATCAGGAGTCTTAAAATGGCCATGAATTTCACATCGGTAATCAAGTTTTTCAGAATACTAAGTAATATGGGAATTAACACGCTATAATGTTAAATGAAAAACTATAATCATAAAATATGGTATATAGTATTTTCTTCAGTTGTAAAAAATTAAACATAAATACACAAATATGTACATTTCTCCTTTCTAGATACAAAAAAGTAAATATATAAGTATTTCCCCTTCTAGACACATTCTAGTTTCAGATTTACTAAATGCCTCTCTAAATGTGAAAAAAACATGAGGAGGCCTCAAAAAAAGGTAACTGGCGATTCTCTCATTTTATATAATTTTAGGAGTTTTTAAATAGCTACCTGGAATCATTGGCTTTTACTTAATTTGCAATAAAAATTTAAATTAAAATGCCCTGCATATTCCTCATATGTTTCTGTTAAGTCATGTCACCAGCTATGCCACCTTCTCCCAATTCTTCCATTATAGGTTTTTTCCTTAAAACTTTGGTTTTGCAACTGTTAAATTTTCTCTTCTTAGATTAGGTCCACTGCATCTTCCTGTTAGATTTTCTAGGTTTCTGTTTCTTTCATCTATTCAGGTGATCATCCCTGTCAGCTTCCTGTGTTTGGCAAATGTAGAATCTTGCCTTCCACATTCTCATCCCAGTTACTTGGAAGCATAGTATTCGGGGCAGAGCATTGGCGGACTTACTTCTAGCACCCATCTCCTCTTGGGTTATCAGCCCTTCCCACGGAGATGATGGGTGGCAGGACCAGGAAAGAGCATTCAGAACGCAGGCACGCTTTGTGAAAGAGCCAGAGTGAGAGTATTTGGAAACTGGAGAGGGGACTTGAGAAATTGGGGAGAGGTACAGACATAGAGGAGTGGATACGGCACAGAATGAATTATCTTTTGGCCCGGGTGCTTGTCTTGGTTGCTCAGCATATCAGGTAACCGAATACATTCACTGCCCATGCCATTGTGAGCAATGCAGTAGTTTCCCCTTATCCGCAGAGAATATGATCCAAGACCCCCAGCGGATGCCTGAAACCACAGATAGTACCAGACCCCATATATACTAAGTTTTCAACTAACACACACATACCTACACTACAGTTCAATTTATAAATTAGGCACAGTAAGAGATTTAGAAAAATAATAAAACACAATTATAACAATTTATAAACAATATAAAAGTTATATAAATGTTGTTGGTCTTTCACTCTCTCAAAACATATCACAGATATATTTGCTCTTACTGTAGATCTTAGCAACTTCAGCAAATGATTTGTTTTTCTTTAATAACTTGAGAACTTTCACCTTTTCACTTAAAAGAAGCACTTAACAGTTTCTCTTTGGCATGTCCAAATTGCCAGCATCACTATTCTTTTGCTTTGGGGCCGTAATTAAGTAAAATCAGGGTTACCTGGACACGAACACTGCGATACCATGATGACTAAGTGACTAACGGTTGGGGAGCTTGTACAGCGTGGGCACATTGGATAAAAGGATGATTCACGTCCCGAGTGGGACTGAGCGGGACATAGAGAGATTTGATCTTGCTACTCAGAATGGCCTGCATTTAAAACATATGGCTTGTTTATTTCTGAATTTTTCTGAATTTTTAACATTTTCAAACTGCAGTTGACCGCAGGTAACTGAAACCACGGAAGGCTTAACTGCAGATGGGCAAGCAGGAGACACTGTACTTTGCCTGCCAGACCCTGTGCTAAGAGCTCTGTGCACATTACCTTGTTCAATCTGCACCACAGCCTTAAGACACAGGTCTTGTGAGGTTACCTTCTGTCCAAGGTCAGACAGCTGACAAATGCTGAAGCCACAATTTGAACTCAAAAAGTCTGAGCTATTACATCTCACAACTCAAACACATTTCAGTTATGACATATTATGGCCAACTTTTAACCTCTGTGCTATTTATTTTATTTTCTACAGTGGAAGGATTAAATCAAATGACCCAATGCCAATTGTAATAAGATGTATCTTTTATGGCTATAGGAAAAAAAATGGTCATATAATTAATACATTTTTCTTTTTTTCCTCCAGAGAGAAGAAATTATCAAACTTATTGTTGAAATATGTGGTAAGATTTGACTATCAAGAAAAAAACCCATCACTTTAAAAACCAACCCCACAATGTCCTGTGTTGGTCAGGATAATGTGTTCACCCAGAGGATGTATATTATATAGCTCATGAGAAAGTGAAGCTCATTTGAAAAGTCAATGGGAAAATGAAAGGAAGCTGTGAGAGGGGCTGTGGGAATTCTGATTTAAGAAAAGAAAATCTTCCTGGGGTGGTTATGAAGTGTGAAGATGCTGGCCTAGAGTCTGTGGGCAGCCAGGCATTCCATGGACACAGCTTGATCATTTACATTCAGTGACATTTACCTGAGCTTAGGGCAGAGGCAACAACAAAGAAAACAGGACCACAGGGGCCGAAATAGTATTTGAGTCCAGCCCAGCTGGTGGCTGTTGTGTCTGTGTTTTCCTGAAGCGAGAGATCTTTCTGAATGGAGTGGTCAGCATTATTTCTAGAGTGCATTCCACTTCAAAGGCAAGAGGACAGTGTGGGGGCGTGGAGGGGAGGGGTCATCTTACTTCACAGCTCTATGTAAATGCTTCTAGGGCTTCAATACATTAGAGTTAAAATAGTTACCAAAAAGAGGAAGTAAAGAAAAGAGATGAGACGAATGGCAAGAAATTCATGGAATAATGAAGAAAAACTTCTGTGTTTAGATTGGACAGAAGAAGGAATATCTTTGTTCTTCCATACAGAGAATCCAGAACTAGCGTGCCACTCAAAAGACTTTAAGAACCAGCCTGGGACTGTGCCTGGTGACAGGCCAATTTAGACATGGCTTCTAAATTCTGGAAGCCCAGTAAAAATAGCACCCATGATTTTTTGTGGTAGGGTTACTGGGTAGCATAAGGATATGGATAAATCAGTGGAACCTTGATCATTCTTATTGCCTGATGGTGACTCTGGCACTGCTTTAGAAATTGCTTGTTGACCAGTATTCTCACTATCCTCAGAAGGTTTCACAGTGTGAGTGGATTGCTGGCCTCAGTGATAAGATGGGAGTCATCTTAGTCGACATCATGGGTGACTGGGGACATAAACTAGAGTAGCCAGGGATAACTATTCTTGTGTACATATGAAGTCCCTAATCTTTCCACCATAATTAAAAACTTTCATCCCGTTACTTTACCCACTGGCCATGCCAATGAACAAATTTCCATTTTCATGTAAGGACATGGCTGAAGACTAAAATATGAGCTTTCAGATTCAGAGTAAATACAAATGATGGAATAACAAATTTAGGATAGTGCTTATCTCTTAAGGAGAGGGAAGGGAATATAATCAGGAAGGCATACACAGGGGAGGGGATGCCAACTCTTAAAAATGTTTTAGTTTTTAATCCAAGAAATTGACACTTAGTGTTTATTATTTTGTCATCTACAGTGTTTTGGGGTTTTTGTGCGTTTTTTTTTTTTGTAATTAATTACTTTTGAAAAAAAGTCGAGTGTAGAAAACAGAAGGGAGACAGTTGTCAGCTGTGTTGACAGTCACAGAAAAGGAAAGTAACAACCCAGATCACAGATTCATCTTTGCCTGTCTCTTCCTTCCCCCTGCCAATCTGATACCAATTGGGGATGTTTTTTCATTTCTGCAATGTTTCTATCTCAACACTCATCTTTTAGGTTGTGGGCCCAAATGCAAAGAGACTCCACTAGAGCTGCTGTTTGTGATTGACAGCTCAGAAAGTGTGGGGTTACAGAACTTCCAGATCATCAAAAATTTTGTGAAGACTCTTATTGACCAGGTTGCTCTGGACCTCACCACTGCCCACATAGGCATAATCAACTATAGTCATAAAGTGGAGAAGGTGGCAGATTTGATGCAGTTCTCCAACAAGGATGACATCAAGCTGGCTGTGGACAACATGCAGTATCTGGGGGAAGGCACCTACACAGCCACAGCTCTCCATGCAGCCAACAACATGCTTGAAGCTGCAAGGCCAGGTGTGAAGAAAGTGGCCTTGGTCATCACTGATGGGCAGACAGATACCCGAGATGAAAAGAATCTAAAAGAGGTGGTGAAGAACGCCAGGGACATCAATGTGGAAATATTTGTGATCGGGGTGGTGAAGAAAAATGACCCCAACTTCGAAATGTTTCACAACGAAATGAATCTAATTGCTACTGACCCAGACAGTGAGCATGTTTATCAATTTGATGACTTCCTTACCCTGCAAGGTAAGACTCAGCTCCAGAGTAAAGGAATTTAAGTTCTTCCAAGTACCACGGCATGGATTATTCTGAGAAAAATAGAAATCAGGAGGCTAAAGAGGCTTATGCGAATGTTAAATTGTAACATGCAAACTCCAGGAAGTAAAAACGTTTAGTATCACCCAGTTAAGAGAGTACAGTTGCTTGTCTTTATTCACTCGTAGTAAGTGCTGAGCTAGTCTTGGAGTTAACTAGGGGTATCTGTGGTCAAAAGACATGAATGAAAAGAAAGAATAAAATGTGGGGGTATTGTTAATATTAGTTGATGTTCAAAAAATTGTCTATCTTGAATAAGGGATGGTGCAAGCCAGCAGCAAGGCAGGAAATAACCTAGAATCAAAATGAATTAAAAAGTACATGATACATGAAAAAAATTATGATAATCTAAAGGAGGAAAGATGTAAGTAACTGGGATTATTCGATACTATTTTCTGTTCTAGTCTCTATTCTCTATTCTTTCTTATGAAAACAGATAACATTATATTCTGTTTTTTGAAAAAATATAATGAGTAAATAGGTTGACGTCAGGGGTTTCTTAACATTTTGAGTATTCATCATACAGTCCATGTCAATCTGATGGGTGCCCCTATGCTACTTCACCCTTTCACGTGAACTGGCATTTCCTAATGAGGCATTCTAAGACACTGACTCACCTATGATTGATGCATGGCCAGTATTGCTTTACAATGAGACATGTTCCAATTCCTTGGAAACCAATGACTCATTCTGGCAGAGCCCTTACCCAGCAAGCTTGTGAAGTAAGTAAAAGTTATGCTTAATGGGTTTGCAGTCTTCAGTTTCGTTCCATTTTTCCTTCTCCGTCCACCTAGGAGTGGGGACCCATGTGGCCGGCACAGAACCTCCTTTCCTCATGTTGCTCCCGACCTTCTCCGAGTACCAGAGTGGCTGGCCCTAATGATAGCACGCCACATTCAGAACCCTCCCACTTTCTAGTTTCCCTTTTCTCTAGACCTCTCTAACCCGAGGTTCCATTTCCTGAACACCCTCCTGCTGGTGACTAATGGGTTTATCTGACATATTCATCCTCACTGTGCTGTTAACATGTTAGAATGATCAGAAGTATTACACATTTCAGAGACGGGTTATATTTTAATAATTGAAGAGCTTTATTCTCTTAACCAAAAAATAGTAATTTGTTCCAGCCAGTGAGGGATATGTTTTTGTACTCACTGGCCTTTTGCTATTCCTAAAATCAGAGGTAATTGCCTATTGAATTTGTTATGAAAGACTTGTCTTTCTACAGAGACTTGCCTTTCCACAGAGTAGTTCACAGTTAACTGGTGCTTTAGATAAGCAAGCAGTTAAGTCATTCATTTGCTTATTTGGGCTCTCATATACTATTAAATTAAATTACATTATTTTAGATGGCCTCTTACAGATGATGTGAAAGCACTTTAAAACTTAGTTCACCCAGCAGTTGAGTTCAGGTGATAAGAAAGTGTTTATTCTAAGAAGAGTGCAGATCTCTTTAAAAAGGTTTTGAATAATGTTCCATTGCTCCTACTATTTCTCTTTTCTGTTTCTCTTTTAAAAGACACCCTGAAGCAAAGGTTGTTTAAAAAACATTGTGAGGATTTTGATTCCTACCTCGTTAAAGTTTTGGGTTCGCCACCACTTCAACCTGGATTTGGGATATCAGGGGAAGAACTCAGCGAATCCACTCTGGAGCCTCAGAAAGAAATTTCTGAATCGGTAAGTAACTGTCTTAATGGCTTAATTTGTGAGCTTAACATTGTGTTTTCTGTCTGTTTTACACTAAAGAACATCTTGCCTTGCACTGACAAGAATCAGCTGATGTATGTGTATTTTTAGGCCCTTGACTCTGAATATTAGCGCTTTGTCTCTAGATTTCTAGTTCTGAAATAGCGCTAGGGCTTGTGAGCATAAATATGAACTTTTAAAATATTCTATATTTTATAAATAATTTATTAAATGTTGCAAGTAATATTTTATATTATGTCCCTGCCACCACTGACATCATCATGCACACTAGAACAGATTAACATCATGCTATTTGAATCACCCACTCGCCAGCTTTTAGATCCTTTAATACAAGTCACAACTCTCCCTCATCTGTGTACCCACCTCCCACTCTGCAATCTCTCAATTTTCTTCAAAGTGCACACATGCTCGGCTTGCCACTCTCCCACACTCCAAGCCATACTCTTGCTCATTTAGTTTCCACCTCCTATTCCCAGAGTGGGGACTGGGAGGGAGGAGATCCATGCACATCGTGCAAGGTGGAAGCTTTGTTTCAAAGCTTCTCAATCACGTGTGCATGAGAGTAACTTCCTGAGATAAATATGACTGTCCTCACAGCAAGCTTCCGGGTACTGACCTCAGTCAATCAGATCACGAGCAACTATTAGGTTCTTTTAGGTGATAATTGGAGAGCTTCCCAGAATTACCATCGAATACTGTAGTCTTCTCTCCACCAGGTTATAACTAAATTAGACCTAGATGTAGCTGTTCTACACGTATAGACATCCTCTAGGAAGCAGGCACACAGCATTCACGACCCTATTCTGTAAGCTCAGTGAAGTCCATGGCCTGTTCTTTTATAAAGCCGTCACAGATATGAAAGATTCGTTATGAGCAAATGCAACAATATTCTAGCATCGGGAGTCAGCTGTCTAGTGGGAATAGTGAGAAACCTCTAGATCAGTAGTTGGACTCAGGACCATTGAGAAATCAGGCCTAGGATATAATTCCTAAGGGGACAACAGGACTTACTAGATTTTTATGCTATGTTCCAAAAAGAACAGAAAGGCTTCTAATGCATTTCTGTTTGAATAAATACTAACCAACTCTGAGATGGGTAGTTTCAATTAGGGCAACAGACTGCCTCTCAATTATAGATCAAAATTAACACATTTATACTACATGGTTTATATCATGATCACCAAACTCTTTCTGAAAAGGGCAAAACAGTAAATCTTTTCAGTTTTGCAGGCCATTTGATCTCTGTTGCAATTACTCAACTCTATCTTTGAAGTACAAAAGCAGCCATAGCTAATACTTAAGTGAATGAACATGGCTGTGTTCAGATAAGACTTATTTCCAAAAAGCAGATGAAGACTTGGATTTGACCCACAGGGTTTGCTGACCTGAGTCTTTATGAGAATTGTAAATTAAGTTATAGACAATAATGTATTATCTCCCTAATATATAGTCTATCTCTTAGGTGTGGAATGTTCCTGGGTTCTTCCCTGCTTGTGTGACATATCGTTTTGTTGCCTCCCCAGTCGAGCCATGTCCCTTTCTGAAGACTTCCTAAATAAGAGCAAACTCGGGTTTCACCCAGCAAGTAGTAAACTGAGCTCTCTTCTTAATCAATGAATTCAATAATATATATCGATATTACTACTGTGCTGGGTGGTAACTCTTAAGGCACAATTCCTGCCCAAGAGAAGTCCATGGTCTATCAGGGAATGGATAAGTATAAGAAGTATTATAAGAACTTTAGCAGAGCTGTGGATGAAGCATAGGAGATGGAACAATTAATTTCAGGGCAGAATAATGGGGGGCTTTACAGAGGAGGTGGCATTGAGCCGAGTTTTAAGAATGAGTAGGAGTTTTACAAGGCAAGAATGGGGGGAACAGTATTTCCAGCAGAAGGAACATGTGGGCAAAGGGGGAACTTCCAAAGGGCACAGTATTTCAAATAAGGACAAGTTCAGCCTAACTGGAGCCTAAAGTGTGTGTGGCAGAATGGTAAGAGTTAAAGCTCAAAAAACAACTTGAGGACCAATTATAAATGGCTTCATGTGTCAAGCTCAGGATCTTAAACTTCATTCATAGGCCCGGCAACCAGAAGAAAGCAGAGAAGTTTTTAAAGCAAGGGTGATATGGTCACATTTGGTTCACAGGAAGAATAACCCTGGTTTCTGTGTGAAAGATAAATAGGAGGAGGAGGAAAGGAGGCCGGGATATGGGGAACAATACTCCAAGTGAGAGATAATTAGCCCCTGAACTAAGCCAGGAGCAGTCAGAATAAAAAGACACATGAACCGGAAAGCCATTTCTGGGGTTTAATGAATAGGATTTAGTAATTGGATGGACTGGAGGTTAGGGAGATAGAGGGGTTTGGGGATAACAGATGGCTTTCTAGCTCAGAGATGGGGAATTCAAACACCATCTACTGAGATGGAGAATACAGGAGGCAGGATGAGTTCTTTGGGTTTGTTTGTTTGTTTGTTTGTTTGTTTAAGGAAAACAATGAGCTTCATTTGCACAATGTTAAGTGGAGGTGCCTGAGGGACATCCAAGGCAATTATGACAGAATGAAGAACCCTATGTCTCTAACATAACCCAGGAAGGTGGATGGCTGTGAGAGGCAAGTGATGTTAATTGATTCTGACAAATAAAGCATTCTAGTAGCTGGAAAGGGAAAGCCGTAGGAAGAGTGCATCCAAAATAGTCTGGGTTTATAACACCCAGAGCTGCATAAAGGGAAACTGAGGATCAGATAGGTCCCCTACAGTGCCTCTCACTGTGACAGTGGGAGCTTGCAATGAACCTGAGCTTCTTGGATAGCCCCTTTTGTCTCTAGACCTTCTCACCCCTGGCTCTCTTTGCAGAAACACCAAGGCAAGACTGAATTTTTAAACAATGAATGCTCCTGATAGTTATCTGAACAAACAGATATGCATGTATCTCTGTCATATGTATATATAATGAATACATACATACACATAAATAAAAAACATATGTATATATCTGTGCATGAACAACCACCTTTCTCTAAAAGTATAATGACTATCCAAATATCTATAGGAAAGTGAATCTGTCAAAACCTTTTGATTCTCAGATTGTTCCCAATCCTACCCTAGGCAATACTGCAAAATAAATAAACAATCTCAGAAGTCCTTTTTTGTGTCTCTGTTCCCTTTCTCTGTTGTCTCTTCTAACACTTTGAAATACCTATCTCTGTCCTTCCTTCTTTCAATCAAAATCTGGTTCTTAGGAGAAAATCTGATATCAGTTATTTACATTTTTGTGTGAAATCGAAGTCCATGGTTTCTACTTCTAAAAAATGACTTACATTTTAAGCATTTTGTCTAATTGAGAATGAACTTGATATGTACTAAACATCTGGGTGTTGGGAAACAAAGAAAGCAGAAGAATTTCCTAGATTCTGCTAAATTCATAGCACTTCAGCAATGCCCTGCGCTGTTGCTCGTTCAGGCTAGTCCCGGGAAGTTAAACGTGTATGTCCATTCTACTCTGTTCCTCTCCTGAAATCAGGATAATTTATACTTTCTTCCGGAATTTATCACATTTTATGTTGTTAATATTTATATATGTACCTTGACTCTCCTAATGGATTTAAATTCCTTGAGGACACGTCTGTGTCTAATTAAACTTTGTTTCCCATTCACACCCTAAAATTGTGCCTTATCTTGCATACAATAGATACTCAATAAATACTGATTGACCAAATGAAATCTATACCAACTATTGGACTAAAAAAGAAATCTGAAGATTTTCTTCAGTGAAAGGCATCAATTACAGTGTTATGAAAAAGACTTTATATATAAAAACATTATTTTTTGGGGGGGGAACTAATAATGTTGGCACTTCATGTTATTTTATCCTTTCTGGCTTTAGTCAGTTGGGTTAAGATTTCCAGGATATAAATGGGTGTAAAACAATAAAATCAACATATTTAATCAAACCAACTGGTTATAACTAGTAAGCATCCATGAACAAATAAGCATATTAATTTCTTACATGACATCACACTTCATCATTCTAAATGCACTAATAAATAATGTCAAAATTAATGAAAAAATCAAAGATGATACAAATAAATGGAAAGATGTATACAATGCTTGTGGATTGGAAGAATATTGTTAAAATGACCATACTACCCAAACAATCTACAGATTCCATCCGATCCCCATCAAAAGAATGATGGCATTTTTCACAGAACCAGAACAGAGAAATTTGTATGGAACCACAAAAGGCCCTGAATAGCCAAAGCAATCTTGGGAAAGAAGAACGAAGCTGGCAGTTTTATGCCCTCTGATTTTAAATTATATTACAAAGCTATAATAATGAACACAGCATGGTACTGGTCCCACGAAAAGACACATAAATCAATGAAATAGAATAGAGAGCTCAGAAGTAAACCCATGCATATATAGTCAATCTATGACAAAAGAGACAAAGATATACAATTGGAAAAAGACTTTCTCTTCAATAAGTGAATCTGATGAAACCTTTGAGTTCTTAGATTGATGAGAAAACTGGACAGCTACATGCAAATGAAGGAAACCAGACCATTATCTTATGCCATTGTAGAAAAATAAATTCGCAATTAAAAATTAAAGACTTGCATGTAAGACATGAAACCATACAATTCCTAGATGAAAACATAGACAGTAAGCTCTTTGATATCAGTCTTAGCAATATTTTTTGGACCAGTCTCCTCAGGCAGGGGCAACAGAAGAAAAAATAAGCAAGTGAGATTACATCAAACTAAAAAGCTTTTGCACAGCAGAGCAACCATCAACAAAATGAAAAGGCAACCTACTGAATGGGAAAAGATATTTGCAAATAATACATACAATAAGGGGTTAATATCTAAAATACATAAAGAATTTACACAACTTAATATAAAAAAACAAACAAGCTACTTAAAAAATGGGCAGATGACTTGAACATTTTTCCAAATACATATACAGATGGCCAACAGGCACATGAAAAGATGCTCAAATCACTACTTATCAGGGAAATGCAAATGAAAACCACAATGAGATCACCTCACACCTGTCAGAATGGCTATTATTAAAAAGACAAAAAATAGCAAGTGTTGGTAAGGACGTGTGGAAAAGGGAACCCTCATACACTGTTGAGCGGATTGTAAAATGGTGTGGCCACTATGCAAAATGTATGGAGGTTCCCTAAAAAATTAAACAACCATACAATCCAGCAATTCCACTGCTGGATATTTATACAAAGAAAACAAAAACACTAATTTGAAGAGATATATGCAACTATATGTTCATTGCAGCATTATATACAATAACCAAGATATGGAAACATTATTTACAATAGCCAAGATATCTATCAATAGATGAATAGATAAAGAAGATATATTATACACACACACACAACACAGTGGAATATTATTGTTATAAAAAGAACAAAACCTTGACATTTGCAATGACATGAGTGGACCTAGATGGTATTATGCTAAGTGAGATAAGTCAGACAGAGAGATACAAATACCCATGATTTCACTTATATGTGGAATCTAAAAACAAAAGAAATGCACAAACAGAAACATACTTACAGATACAGGAAACAAAGTGGTGCTTATCAGAATGGGGAGGGGTTGGGGGTAGGTAAAATAGGCAAAGGAGATTAAGAGGTACAAAAATCCATAATAAAATTAACTTCTTGTCATAACATATATAAGTCATGGGGATAAAATGTAAGGCATAGGGAACCTAGTCAATAATATTTTAATAACTGGTGACAGATGGCAACTAGATTTTGGTGGGGATCATTTCGTAATGTATATAAATTTTGAATCACTATGATATGTACCTGAAACTAGGTACTAGTGAGATATTTTATGTCAATTACATGCCAATAAAAAAACTTAAAAAAAGAATGTCAACGTATAGGGTGTTTATTTACTGGAGCTCGGTTCTGTAACAATATTCTGTTTTTTTCCTCTCTGAAAGAGTAGAAATGAAATAAGCCCTGTCTACTCTTTCCATAAAGCTTTTTATTTTTGTATTACAGAAAATAAATTATTCTTTGATTGCAAATAATAAGTAACTAGCAGCAGAGATTTTTTTTCCTTTGTATAAAGAAGGCTGTGAGATTCCATTGTGGAGTGCTTCCACAGCAAACCAGTGGTGGGGGTAACCAAGCTAGTGTGGGAATGGTCCCTCCAGGTAGCTCCTGCACCAGGTAGAGATGTGTGGTAGAGGAAAAGGGGGAGCTGTGATTCTCCTCCTTCCTTCTGATATTGTCCTGATGTATAGTCCAGTAGTTAAATATAGGATGCAGCTCCTTATTTCCACAGAAGAAATATATACGCTGAATGGATGTAAATTATAGAAAACTGACAGAGCAGGCTGACTTTGCTGGCCCACCCTCTCTTTGTACATCCTCTGTTTTAGTGAGACCCTATCTCATTTACCTCATTTCACCCTTATTATCTTTATCACACTAGCTGCTCAAAGTTCTCTATCTCAGTTTTTACTCTTGGTATTTCTCCCATCTCTTTCTCTCCTTTCCCCAGGAACCTCACTCATTCTTACTCCATCTGAGATCCATTTAAAGAAGGCCACTTCTGATAATGAGATTTCACTGGCATTTTTTTTTCAAGAAATGGAGCCCTTAGAATGTTCTGACTTGATATTGAAATAAATGTGCTCCTTCACCATAAAACATGACCCTAGGTCTAAGGCCATGCCACCCTGAACAAGCCAGATCCCGTCTGATCTCAGAAGCTAAGTAGGGTTGGGCCTGATGAGTACTTGGATAGGAGACCTAGAAAGACGAGATGCTGTAGGCATAAAAAATAAAATAAAAAACAAGGGATCGTAAGTTGACAAGGTCCTTGCAATCTGTCAACCAAGGGTTGCCTTGCCTAAAACAAACAAATAAAAAAAAACATGATTGTGGGCTCTATCCTCAACTCTGATGGGACAGCTTTAGTCACCTACTCATATTCTGAGGCCTATTCCCTTCCGTCTCTTCCAAGACCAGGACCTTGCTTCACTGTTATGCTATTTTCTGCTAATATTTCTGACTTCTGAGTTATAGTCAGCTAATAGGCTTCCCTCTTCCAACTAAAAAATTCCCTAATCTTCTAGTTCACATATCCTTCTATTCTGTCTCTTTTTTATAATTATATTATTCCACAGGACAGTCTTTGCTCACTTGCTCGCTTGCTCACTTGCACCATCTCTGTGTCTCTGTCTGTCTGTCTGTCTGTATGTCTGTCTGTCTCTCTCTCTCTCTCTCACACACACACATATACACACACACACACACACACACACACACACACCCTCACTCTCCTTCCCTCTCCCTCCGGCTCTCACTCTCAACTTCCTCACATCCATTCCCTTGGGAAACCCTCTGAAGTCAGGCTACTGCCTCCAATATGACACTGAAATGCTCCTGGAAAAGTCACCGAAAACCTCCTAATCACCAAATCCTTATTGCTATATTCTTATTTCTTTTTCTCTTTTACATGTAACACCAAGCCACTTTCTTTGATTTTGAGGTTTCTCTTCTAGTTCTCCTCCCACCCTCCTGAATATTCTTTCTTGATTGCTTTTAGAGTTTCTCTCTCTTTACCTCTTACATATTAAACTCCTAATTTTTGAGATCTGTCTTTAGCCTGCTTCTCTTCTTGTTCCATATTCTCTTTTCAAGTTCCAAAGCTAACAACTCCCAAATCGACCTCCTCAACCAGAACCTCCTCCTAGGCCCTAGGCTGGCATTTTTGATGGTCTGTGCACATCATATTCTGAGTGTCCCCCAGGGATTCAATATGAAGTATGTTCACAATTCTGATGCTTCAGATTTCCTTCCTAGGAGTATATTCCCATTGATAGCCAGGTACCCAACAAGAAACTTGGCATACCTCTGAAGCTCTATTCTTGCTTTATCTTCCACACTCATCGGTACTGCCTTCTTTGGTCCTATCATCACTCCATCCACTATATCAACTACTTTCTCTTCACCCAAACTTCTGGTGTCTTAGATCAGAGCCTCATCACTTCTTGCCAATATTAATATGGCCTCAAAACTCTGGTCTCATCTCTCTTTTCTATACTCTCGAGTTTATCCATTACTTGTTTATAATATAACTTATTTTTTTACTCTTATAAAAATAACATCATAAAAATAACATCTTACATATAATTCCATTTTGGCTGTTTTCTTAAAAATATATCTATAATAACATGGCATATATTTTAACTTGGTACTAAGCCTCCATGATAGATTATGAAAAATAACATATTTCAATACTGCTATATTTTATCCTAAGATCCTATTCAAGTGAAATATAAAATCCTGCTTAACTATTAATTCTTTGCATTGCTATGTGAAGTTGCTGTGCAAGCATCATATATTGCTAATAATGTATTACCCTTAGAATATAAGATGTTCCTATCTTATGGAGAAAAAAAAATGCATATTGAAAACTGACCTAGAAGAAATAGCCCAGACCCGAAACCTGAAATCTCATAGAGTCTAAAGATAAAATTATTCTCATTTATTAAAAAAAAAAAATCACTGGTTCTAAGAATCTGAGATATAATGCTCTTGTAGTCAAAATTCCCAAATGTGATTAAGAAAGAAAACACATGTAAGAGGTAAAGAATAACTTATGAGACCTTATGGCTTGAACAAGGTAATGATTTAAAGGCTTGGGTTAATCCTTTGAGAAAACCATGCTGCCCAGTGCACTTCTTCAAAGGAACATTTTTACCTGACAGATAGTATATGGAGTGTAGCCTAATGTTCATTGACTTTATGTTTGATAAACTACTCCGCAGGCAACCTTTTCTTTTTTCTTTTTGGTTAAAATGAAATATGTACAAGAATAATATATATATATTTCTTTCCTGAAACAGGCATTTCTCAGATTTTTGCCACTAGCTTACCAATAATTTGGGGGAAGTTCTTTCATCATATGGAGCTTTCAATTTCCCAATAAAAATGAGGTATTGAGAAAGTTTTCCTCTAGCCTTAAAATTCTCTAGTTCTATAACAAAATTTCACATTCAAATTGTCATATGTACCCACAAGATCATTCTGAGAGAAAGCAGAATGCCAAGTGACCCACAGTTTACCTCTATTTGTGCCAAAAGTTGTGTTTTGGGGCTAGTGAAAATTCACTACTGTATTTGAATTACATGCCTTTTATATAGGGCTGATGCCCAAACCAATACCAATGGAAATCTTTGCTCTGGTTTACCTGGTAGTGCTTTAACTATTGTAAAATGATTAGCCTTTCCCCCATTGTGTGTGTGGGGGGGGGGGGAGGATGGTGTGCAGAATAAAAAAGCATAGAGTGTCTTAGATGGCAAAGAACAGCTAATGATGACAGCTGGCTCTGGCCAGGATGACAGGAACCACAGGTAAGATAGCATCAAAAATACTTTCACCTAGCTCAGAAATTTGACTACTTCAATAATCAAAAGCAAGCAAACAAACAAAAGGGGGCCTTACAAGGATAAATGACCATTCCATGCCAAGACTGAGATGAATGATTGATTCAACTCCATGTAGCCGGGGTCCAAGAAAAAAGAAAGAACTTCACTGGTCCCATAAAAGATTGACCTTGCTCTTGGTAACAACTGTAGTCAAGCATAATTGACATGACTTTTTTTTTTTTTTAAAGCAAAACATCTTCTCTTTCTTGTTTCAAAACATATAAATTTAGATGATAATTAAAATTTTAGTCCACAAAACTTCTTTTGAAATTATAATCCTTTGTTCCTTAGCTAGCAAACACTTCTCGAAATTTCTTAGAAACTAAGTATCCTATAGCCCTTGACATTTGCTGGGGTGTGGCTAACAGGATAAGATGAAAAGTGATTGCTATTGTTCTTATTCTAGCGCATTATTGTCATCTGCTGTCCAAATTCCTGAACTCAAAACTGGTTGAGTTCAGGAATATATTGTTAAATTCTCTGGTGTTAGAAAATGGAGAGGAAAGGGTCATGAAAAAAAAAATGGTCAAAGAAATTAGTGGTTGTTTTCCCGCCTTATACCAGTGACTAGGAAAAGAATGAAGACAAACTCCTCCCAACCTCACATCTTTCATGCTCTGCATGTGGATCTCTCTGGAAGGCCCAGCACCAAAGTATCTGTGTGTGGCATGGGAAGTGTGTGTGTGTGTGTACACACACAATTACAAAGTGGTAAGAAAATCCATAATTTAGGTATTCAGATATGCATGACATAGAAAGGCATCATTTCCTGAGTTTTTTTTTTCTTTTCGAGATGATTAATATTAGAGAGTTGAAAAGCAGCAGCAATGCGAGACTTTTCCTTAAATCCTCCCCAAAACAAACTACTTTTTTGACTTGATATCACTCAAACCAAAACTGTGAATTTTTTTTTGTGTAGGTCAGTGTCCCTGGCACCCAGGACAAAGAGAATGAGCCTCCAGAGCCTACCTGGGCTGGCAGCTTGGCCACCACTCCTTCATCTGAGGCTGCCACCACTCAGGCGCCATTGCTCAGCCCCCCTGAGGATGGGACAGAGGGTCTGAAAACAAGAACTCCAAGTCCCATTTTGAACTTACAGCTAGAAAATTTGGTGCACAAAGGTAAGAGATATATATGCCAGCCAGCTGCATCTATAATGTGAAGAAGGCACAGAAGAGATGGTCCCTAAAATCTCAGAGAGAAGATGTTTTGACTCTAAACAGGGAGGACAAAAGAAACTTTTCATTTTATTATATACAGATTTAGAAAACTGGCTGGCGGTGGAACAAATCTGGCCAATAAAAAATGTTAAAGTCTTAAAGTGTTTATTTTTAATTTGAATGCCTTTAGAGTAGATTGTGCTTTCATGTTTGCCATAGTCCCTCCCACTCACTATTGTCTAACACGTGGTCTTTACACATATAGACATTTGAGTTTTTGATCCCTAGAAGAGGAAAAAAACTAGAATATAGATTCATCAACAAATAATATCTATAGGAATTAATGATTAGATACATAGTTTCTGAAGAACATGTCAGAGAGACATCTTTGCCCAAAAGAAGCATAGATTGGTTTGAAAGCAAGTTACATGATATACATTATTTAGTTACTGCTTTTAAGAGTAAGAGTAGTGAAAGCCCTCTGCTCCTTTCTAATTGGTTTAAGGAGTGTTCAGTGTATTTTAGGGAATATATGAATTGAGACATACTCCAAATCTGGGGTAATGATTATAGGAGATGGAGAAAGAAATGAAGCTTTTATAACATATAAACTATCTCATACAACACAGAAACCAGACAGCATTTGATATTTGTTTGTGGCGTCTCTTACCTTGGAATCACTTCTTCACGTAGGAAACACCCATCGAAGCGCTGAGGTGTACCATGAAATAAAAAGGGACTTAACAAATAGTTTCATTGTCGTAGCTTTTTCTTTGCTTTTTTATAGTAGATGTGTTTCTAAAATTGATTTGTAAACTGACATAGGTGATGTTTTTATTATCCTGCAAGAGCTGCTCTATTTAAAATTGTGATACCAATGGTGCTTTCTATGAACAAACTAGAAAGCAATGCATATAGAAGACAAATCATCAATATTTCAAATATTAATTTGATTTTTAAGTCAAATTTGAAGTAAATTAAGAAGTCCTATTTTTCTCCTGTCAACTAATCTCCACAAGAGTTTTAGCCAATAAAGGCTCACAGCATTATACTTTCAAGGAACTATGCATTTTTAATGGAGTTTCATGAAGATTAAAAAACTTTCATTTCAAAGGAATGAATATCTAATGGGAGTTTCAGGTGGTGGAAGAAATGTTTTAGGTATTAGGAATCCTTCTTAGAACAATATTTTTTAGTTGGTGTGTTTGTGTGCATAGAAAATAAACTTTATAGAACTTTTAATTTTCATCTTTTTGGTGAAAGAAAAAGTTATAATAATAATTATCTTTCTCTCAACCTAGATCCTAGATGTTTAGAAGAACTGAAACCTGGAAACTGTAATGCATATGTGGTTCGATGGTATTATGACCAACAGGTCAACTCCTGTGCCCGCTTTTGGTTCAGTGGCTGTAACGGCTCAGGAAATAGATTCAACAGTGAGAAGGAATGTCAAGAAATCTGCATTCAAGGATAAGTAAGTAAATCAACCTGTAATGAGTCAAATGTACATCTTTATCAATAAGCCTAGAAAGAAACTCTATAATTTCAACATATTCACCGAATACATACTTGATTATATACTGAATAGTTACAATTTATAACATAATCAAATCTTTACAACCACATTAGGATGTAGATATTATTAACCATTATCACAGATAAAGAAGCAGAGGCTCTGAGAAGCAAGAATTTGTCAACGGTCACCCAACTAAAAAATGGCAGAGCTGGAGTTGTGACTCAGGGTTGTGCAACCTCAAGACATAGGCTTTGGTATTGACTTCACACCTTGCTATGTGGTTCTGATTCCTGTTCATTCCTTTTCTATGTATTATGTTGGATTAAACTCCTTCCCATCCCTCCCCGTCCCCTGGTCTCTTCTACCCAGTTTAGTCCCCCAAACCCCTCATAGTAGCGAAAGGTAGATCATAGAAAAGGACTTGGGTTTGGGAATTTGAAGTGATGGGAGTATGTTGGTGTATAGGAGGTAGTGAGATAAGAAAAATATCCTCCTGGGGGAAACCCAGAAAGATGGAATGGTTCTGAGAGATGAGAGGCACTGGGATAGGAGTTGGTGTGGTGAATGTGGTTAGGTTTTTGCCTTACTGCCCTGAAAGTAAGATGCCAACATGAATTAAAATGACTTAACTCAATCTGATTAACAACCATCATTCCAACTCCTCCAACATGTTTGATAACAAACCTTTATTGTGTGTTTAAACTATATATTGAAAACAAAAACTGTAGTTTAAACAGAGCTTTTTCCACTCTTCCTTTAAAATATGTAAACATGACTTTGAATTTTAGGGGGATGGAATGAGGAGGCAATCAATAGCTGAAAACTATTTAAAGCCCATGTCCATTCCTGAGCAGACTATTTTAAAAATAGGTCTTACACTGAAAAAATGAGCCACCAAATTGAAATATGACCCAACAGTAATAAAGGATTGACTGTCATTTTATAATAACTTTGTGACATCAGTCTGGGAAGATCATCAGTTCTAAGTTGAGCTCAGATAGCATTTGTACATGTCATCTTACAACACACTTTCTTCTTCTTTCAGGCCTGTGACCCTCATCCAAGGTCAGTGGTACAAAAAAGAGCACTCAAAGACAGAGGTGCTGGAAGAAGAGCCATCTTAGCAAAAATAATTTTGTACATTTGGTTAAATTTTTGTTATGTAATATTTGATACTACAAAAGAATATATGCAATGCATGAGTAAGTTATAAAACATGATAATATGATGAACACCAGTAAATACATCACACAGAAATGAACCAAACAGAACCAATTCTGTTGAAGCTTCCTGTGTGCCCCCTACCAGCCTAGACCCGTTTCCTGCCAAAGGTATCCGTCTTGAATTTTGTGTTTACCATTTCAATTTTCTGTTGGTTTTTATATGTAATTTTACATGTAAAACCACATATATCTCTATGTATCTCAAACTAAACACAGTCTTGCTTATTTTAAAACTTTATAAAAATGGTATCATACTCTAGTCTTTTGCAACTTGCTATTTCCCTCAATATTATAATTAACCCATATGTCTCACCAAATGTAGTTCTAAAAATATCTAAATATATTCCTAAATAATTTATTATTTAGTTTTTTGGAACTTTAGAAAATTTGTTTCATGATATGTAATTCTTTGAAACTTGGTATGTTCTTACATTATAATTCATACACATTCATGTATGTTCACAGTTGTATAATATTTGTGTGAATATAAATGAACTTATTTAACCACTGTCTTGTCTATGACCAATTAAATTGTTTCTATTTATTCTTTTTACTCTTCTATCTGCTGTGAATGCTCATGCACAGCTTTGGGTGCATGAGCCAGTCCCAAAAATGGAATGGCTGGGTTGCAGGATATGTAAACATTCAAAAATAGTATGTCATACCAAATCAAATTTTTTCCCAAAGTGTTTGAACCAATTCATTATAAACTTTGACCAGTTGTATACAAGAGTTCCTATTACTTGATATTCTATTGACACTGAGTATTGTCAGCCTTTTTCATTTTGCTAATAGTAGGTATAAAGTGGTATCTTGTTTTAATTTGCCGTTCTCTGGTGACATTTTGCAAAATTTATTTACCATCTGTGCTGCTGCTACTTCTGTGAAATGTTTATAATTGCAGAAGTATTTTCTATTGGATTGTCTTTTCCTTGAATTTCTGGATTTCCTTATATATTCTTAAATCAGTTGCTTGTGCATTATTTGTGGTGTTAATATCCTTGTGGCTTGCCTTTTTTAAATTTTACTCTTCTTTTTTTAAATGAACAGAATTTCTCAATTTTAATGCAGTCCAATTTACCCGAGTTTTTCTTTTGTGGCTGGCACTTTGTGTTCCTTGTTTATGCTGATAAGCCTTCAGCCACTTTTCTTGGGTGGAAAACTCCTCCGGGTGCTCAGCGTATCTCCCTAGGTGCCCATCTTCTCAGCTGGCAATTCCTGATGATTCTGTTAGTGCTTTGGTAATATCTAGGTGATTGTTTTCTCTTCATCTTTTTTAGTTGTCCTCAGCATAAAGTGGTCTGAGCTACATTAATGGCCATTACTATATATTTTGTTGTGGGTTGGAGAGCCTTGGGCATTTTCACATTTCCTAGAAGCCCAGCAACACATTAAAAACATATATTACTCAGTATATGGATGCTGCAAAGTAGAAAGACCTCTCAGAGCATCTGGCCTGCTGTTGTGCCAGAAGCAGAGGTACTTATATTCCTTTTTTCAAGCTTTTCATGACTTTGTCCACAAGAAGACTGACGTGTAAACACGTAGTAATGTTGACGTGGGTGTTTGTCCCTTTGTCTGAAACATCCTTCTCTTCCTTCTGTGACTACCGAATCCTAATATTTCAAGAACAACTTGCAGGCCTCCGCTCCTCCTCTGTGGTACTTTCTCATCACTTGGGCCGTGCCCACACTGAGGACCCAAAGCACCTGGCTTATGCTGCACTCCACCCTGAATCGGAACTGCCTTGCACTTAGTGGAGAACATTTGCATTGGCTTCCTTTTTCTGCTCTGACAAATTACCACAAATCTGGCTGCTGAAGCAACACAAACATATTATCTTACAGCTCTGTAGGTCAGGAGTCTGATGTGGGTCTCACCAGGCTAAAATCCAAGTGTCAGTGGGATTGTGTTTCTTCTGGAGGATCTAGGGAAGAACCTCTTTCCTTACCTTTGCCAACTTCTAGAGGCTGCCCACATTCCTTGGCTCATGGCCCCTTCTTCTCTCTTTAAAGCCAGAAACAGCAGGTTACATTTCTTCCACTGGCCATTGCTCTGATTCTGACTATAGCTGGGGAATGTTCTTGGCTTTCAAAGACTCATGTAATTAGACTGGGCTACCTGGATAACCAAGGATGACTTCTCCATCTCAAGGTCCTTAGCCATAATCACATCTACAAAGTCTTTTTTTCTTTTTTCAAGTAAGGAACTATTTACAGGTTCAGGGGATTATGGAATGGACATTGTTGGGGCCATTTTTTTTTCTTTTTTTTTGCTCCAGCACTGTATCTGTGTCCTCTGCCTGTTCTCTGAGTTTAGGACCAAAGACGTGCCTTATTTATGTGTCCTCCTAGTTCCTGGAACATAGGAAGAACTCAATAGATTTTTAAAAATATTAGCACATCTTTCTTTATTGCATAAATAATTAACTACTTGGAAAAAGGGAATAAAAAAAGATCAGAAAAAAAATCATACCATTTCAAAAAAATAAATAAAAGTGCTAGGTCAGTGAGCAAAAACTCTCTTATCCAGCTCCACTCTTCTCCCCCACCACCCCATGATTAGCAAAACAAAGGGCAAAGTCAGAGGGAGTGCTGTTTAGCTAGATAATCAAAAAGACTGAATTGAACAATCTGAGAATTAATTCTGAAAAAGAGAATGATGATTTATGTTTTCATTTTAACCTAGTTAAAAGGTCAATAGAGATGGGGGAGAGATATAGGACATTTTGTTTCTCCATTTTCAAATGAAAAAAGACAGACTATGTACAAAATATGCCAGAAACAAGGATGTGTACCTGAAGAAGTCTCCATTTTAAATTAAAACAGTGAGAAATTCTTAGTACTTTATCAAATACTAATGAAGCTCAAGAATTTTAACACTAAAAAATGTCCATTGAAATGTTAAAACATTTTAGGTGATCATTTCTATCACTTTAATTCAGTTGAAATCTGAGTTTTGCTGACTACAAGAAATGCTTTAATCAGGTGTTTGAAGAACATGCTAAATTTATAAAATGACAATTAAGCTTGATTTTAGTCTTAATGTTTATCCTAAACACAACAAACAGTAAATGAAAGAATTAGAGGAAAATATTTGCAAGTAATATGTAAATATGAAACAAAGTTGTTTCATATCTCTAATAAACCAAGAGATCCTATAAATCAAGAATAAAAGAAAAAAATTAAAAAATGATAGAGATTGGCAATTCAAAGAAGATGGTCAATAAACATATGAAGAGATACTCAGCTTCATTAACTGTCAGAAAAAATGCATGCTAAGTAGGTCTGGGATGAAGCTGAAATACCCACAAGGGATTCTGCTGAGGAACCCTGGCTGAGAACCAGGATAAAGGCCTCTGAATTATGCCAGCCTTAGGAGAGAGTCTTCTATTAACTATTTGATTTGGAATTTTAGGTGTTCAATTATTTACGCCTTTTCTCTGCAAATCTATTGTGAATAGCAATGCAAAGATGGATTAATGCTGTTGAAGTGTTCAAGATTTCTCCCCATTTTTACAATGTCTTTTAGTATGTCACTAAAGCGAACATGTTTTAGAATGTGTGTGTGTATGATCGTCAAAACAAGTATAGTCCCAAATCATATTTCACACATATATTTGTGGTATTTCAGGTTTTAACAAAAATATTGAATTGATTTGATTTTTAATGCATTATTAATCATTTTATGTACATTAATATCTTTGAAAAATTCTTCATTTAAATAAATTCATTTAAAGTCACACCAGACTCTAGGAGTTAGGAATTTTTGAACCCTGCTTTAACTGGATTAAGGAAATAAGGGCTCCTAGAATCTCTAAGAATCCTTAGACTTTTCTAACCCTATGTCTCCTCTATTGCTTATATACTTCAGACAAATACCCTAATGACTGGGCGTTCTTAGGATGAACATTTCTGGTACGACAGTTATCTCTCAGTAGTTCATTCTTTAGATAACACCAATTTCCACTGCTACAATTTGAGCCAGCGTCTCCCAGAGAGAGTTTCCACCCTAACAAACTCCTACCCTGAGCTGTGGAGCCTTGCAGAATGACTGTCTTATTATTTAAGACCGTCGCTATACCCATCCTCTTTTACTTGGGCTGCTTCAACAGCTTCACCCCTTCCACGGCTCTTTAACCATCCTATCCTTTAATTTTGAGCATCCCGCAGTGTGTGAGGGTGTTCACAGTGGCAAGAGGAGGGGACTGAAGCAAACCAACATGTCCCTTGCTCTAAATATTATATTCCTCTGAAATGTAAAAACCTAAGATGATTGTTAGTCACATCAATAGAAGATGTGGGAAAATTGCCCTCTATCTTGAAAGCAAACAGAGATGGAGGGATTACAATAGTAGGAATTCTAAATAGTAAATCAGGCTGTGGATTGCAAAGACAACAACTTCTCTCCCTAGTTCTCTCTGAAATTGACTGGAGGATTCAATTTTACTTTTGCCATCTTCAAATTTGCCCTTAAACTCCACATTCAGTTTCTTAACATTATATTTAAATACTAACAGAATTCTCCAGTTATTTCTTCCTTAGCGTATTAGTTGGTGTTATCTTAAATTTATTATTTGTCTGTTTTCCCCTCTTGCACCATAGTGAGGAGTGCTATAGTTTGCCAGTATCTGAAAATTGTTTTTATTCTCAAATTGATTTTATAATGAATAAATCACTGCTAAGACTTGCTTTCAGCTGTTTAAAACAGAACAGAACAGAACATGTTCCTCATGGGGAAAAACACACACACACACACACACAAAAATCCAACAACCCTTGCCTTTATGTAATAGTCTTATCTCCCATCTTCCAAGAAATGAATATTGGAATTTGTAGATATTTCCTGTGTGTATTATATTCTTTGTCATTAGACAAATATTGACAAACAGTAAAATTGATTACAATTGTGCCTCTCTAAATTTCAGAATGTTACTTGATCTTTTCCCAGAGGCCAAGCCTAGTAAATTTGCTCTGTATCACTTTACACCTTCACCACAAACCAGCAGCCCCTCTGTATTCCATTTCTCTGTAAATGGTGAAATCCCTCAGCCAGTGACCTCATCTGGTCTCTGAGAAACATCGCAGACTCTTTCCTCTCCCTCACTTCCCACATCCTGTTGCTCAATGACACTAGTCCATCTTACATCTTCCTGTTCCTCTCCACCCTCAGTCTGTCACTGCTTGCAAACTAGCTCCCTTATCCCTAACCTTCGATCTTTATCCATTCAGTGTTGTGGAGTTATAGTAAATCTGACCCGATCATTCTCCCCTTTAAAATGCTACAGGGGCATCTTGAGATACAAAGCAAACGTTGTAGCATAGTATTCAAGATCCTTCAGGACCTCACTGCTGCTTACATTTCTAGTTCAGCCCTCCTTCAGGTCCATATACGTGTTTTTCATTTAGCTGTCCTCAACCATTGGCTGCTTTTAAGAGCACCATTCATTTCCCTTTGAAATTCTCCCTTCCTTCCCTCCCTCTTTGTGTATGTATATCCGTAGAAGATATTCATAAAGGAAAATTGTAAGGACAAAGATGATGCACTTTAGACAAGTATGTCAAAGTACCATCCTTAAAGATTGTGCCAATTTACATTTCCCCAACTTATGGGCATGCCTTCTTTTTCATTTCCACATTATTATGGGTGTTGTCAGTTGTCTTTACTCATCTGATGGTTGAAAACAGAATCTCAATTTATTTTAATCTGTATTTCTCTCGTTTTTTCATTTCTTTACACTGTGAAATATTTTATATGTGCAAAAGAATGTATGTTTTATATAATTAGATTTAAAAGTAAATAATCACATCAAAGCCTGTGTATCTACCACCTACCTGAAGAAATAGATTATTACCAGTATCGCTGAAGCCCACGCTAAGATTGTCCCCAAACAAAGCCAAAACCCACTGGAAAATAAATGGTCATGGCAATTTGGGGTACCCAAAAAATGCTATATGATTTCTAGGGATTACTGTTGCCAACAAAGTGAATCCTAAAGTTATTATGCCCAAAGATGCCCTATGTGAATCCCAGAGGTACCATATCCAAGGATACACCATGAATCCCCAGACATCACTCTTGAATGTCGTACAAAAATGGGATAATCTGGGGCACCCAATTCAGTATGAACTCTGAACACTGAACAAATAGGCTGAAAGTTCTGTACTAGAACTATGTGGGAGCCTAACCCAGCCCTGTGGCTCACAGGGATATAGTGTGAAGTTCTAAACAGCACCAGAAACTTTGTCCGACACAAGAACTTTGAACTTTTTACCTGGTGTTCTGCTTCCCCGCAGCCACTCAGAATGGCAAATGTTAAAACTGGGTGTGGTTATGGAAGGCATTCATTTGGAACTATGCGAAGAACCCAGAAATGTCCGAGTATTGTTCCAAACCCCAGCTCCCTATGTCCATAGAATATGTACAGAGAACGGCAGAGGAAAGCAAAGCTCCACATAATTTTCTATGCCTGAGTCAAGACCTAGGTTCAGCTCTCTGGCAAGCATGGCTGGACCATGTAGTATCCTTTGGACTTAAGTTGGTTCATCCCAAACAGTTTCTAACCAAATGCCATCTAGCATCTTCCTTCATACCTTGGGAAAGTAAGTAGAGAAACATTCATTCATTCATTCATTCATTCATATATAAGTTACTTATTGTCTACTATGTGCCAGATGCCATTTCTGCATTTATGAAGCTTATTTTCTAGTGGAGGAAACACAAAAGAGTCAAATACATGTCAAATTGACATTAATTTGAGAACTACTACTATGTACTGAGCACATAGTAGAGACAATATAGCCAGAGAGAGAAAGTCTTCAAAGTTATGGAAGATTATAATTGTTCATAATTATTGCTTTATCCTTGCCTTGCTCCCTCCAGACAGGGTGTACTTTTCCATACATCTGACTTTGGGCTTGGCTATTGGCTTGCTTTGGCCAATGGAATGTGCACAGATATGAGGTTGTCATGACTGAGCAGAAGCTTTAAATGTGTTTGTGAGCTTTGGCCCTGTGCCTCTTGCTCTGGACCTTCACCAAGAAAATATCATGACACGACCTTCGGTTCTGGGATTAAAAGATGCATAGAGCTGGGCCCAGGCAAGCCCAGGTAAACCAAGCCAATCTAGCTGAGCCTAGCAGAACTGGAACCAACTGCAGTCCTCATGTCACGTGAGTGATAAATAAATGTTTCTTTTCTTCAGTCACTTAGATTCCGGGTTGCTTCTTACCACCGTGAAAGATGACAAATATGAAAGCTTGCCCTGGCTATATATGGGTGACATGTGAGAGAAGAGTGAGGCTGTAGGAGATGGCTGGGTTTCTTCCCATGTTAAAAAAAAAAAAAAGGCTCTGACGTGGCTACTGTTGAGCTTCTTGAAAGAAGGAAGAGAAAGATGAACAATGTTGCTTCTAACCAAGATGTAGTAACAGGAATCAGATTTATCCTCCTTCCTGAACAACCAAGAACAGACCAAACATAGGGAACAACTCCTTGTAAAATGCTGTAAATCAGCCAGGGAAGAGCAGCAATCCTCAATATGCAAGAAAGAACATGAAGTGAACCCTAAAATTGCTCCAGCCTGCTGATGTCCAATCTACTGTGCAAAGAGGAGGAACTAAGGCAGAACCTGGCAGACACCCTGGATTGATGCAAAAGAGCTGCGAGTCCAGGAAGACCAAGGTGGCTAGAATTCTTAGGATAAAGACAGAGCACTAGAAAGGAGAGAAGTTCACAGAGCAAGAACTTGGGAGATCTATGGAGGGTTTGGCTTGAGTATTCAGCTAAATGCTGATGCATAAATACATATAATGAAACTCCTCAAAGATGGAAACCAAACCAACTGAAAAGATTAGAGGTAGCAGTGCCGGGTGCTAACACTGGGCCAGGAACAATGCTTGTCACACCAACTGGAAAACCCCAAGATTCACAGAGCATGGGTAGAGTACATATTCTGGGCCATAAAATAAGTGTCAATAAATTTAAAAGGATTCAAATCATAACACATATTTCTCTTTTTTTTTTTAAATATATCTTTAAATTTTTATTTAAAGCCAACTCTTGGCATTTAAATGGAAAAATTATCAAAATATGTTCATGTTATTCTAGTTGAATACTTGGTATCGACACAAAACACCTTAAATTTTGAATTGACTGTAACACTGAAAATTTTGTCAGTCTTGGTGTGGCCTCTGTTTTATATCTTTTGTTAGTTCTGTTCTGATAGTCTTCAGGTGGTTCCTCAGGTTGATTACTCTATAATTTAGTTGTAATTCTGATGGAGTCATAGGAGGAGGTTAGTACAGTACTTACCTGCTCCACCACCTTGATTGGAACTGGGCCCAAGTATGTTCTCTTATCACAGTGAAATTAAATACTAGATCATGAACAAAAATATATTTGAAAAAAATCTCAAATGTTTCCAAACTCTATCAAACATTTCTAGATTCAAAGCTTAAAAAAGAAACCAAAGAGAGAATTAAAGAGTTTTGGATTAAATGAAAACACACACACAATGTGGCAAAATTTGTGACAAGCTACTAAAGCAGTACTTAGGGGGATATTTGTATCACTAAATAACTATTAGAAAAGAAAGGTCTCAAATCAGTGACTTAAGCATCCATCTTTAAGAAACTAGAAAGGAAGAGAAAATTAATTCTAAATTAAATAAAAGGAAGGAAATAAGAAAGACCAAAGTGAAAACTAATGAAATAGGAAGGAGAAAACAAGTTGGAGATATTATATATATATTTCAAAACGTATCAAATTCTAAACTTAAAATAAATGCAGTTTATTACATGTCAATTATACCTCAAAAAAAGCTATTAAATATTTTCAAAAGTATCTTGTAGGAAAAAGAGCCAGAGAAAGACAGAGACAGAGAGAGTGAATTGATGCTTCTTCGGCCTGAGTGCAAGGTGGAACTCTACAGAGACTAGATACTCCTTATGTGCTTGGAATTTTACTATTTTAATACTATGCATTGCCCCTGTCTAGAGGGAAATGGAACTACTTTGGTGACCTGAATGTGGTCAATCAAATTAGCATCCCTTATTCTTAGGAAAAGGTGCTGTGGGTTTGAGAGGAGGGTGGAGATGTTATCCTCTTCTTACACCACTTAATGCACAAATGCACATATTCCAACAATAACTCCAATCCTGAATCCCAGTTTTATCGTCCCCATCTCAATGGCATCATCACGTAGCCAATTTCCCAGTTTACCTTCAGCTCTCACCTTTCTTTCAGATTCCATAAGTCACCAAATCCTACCAACTGGGCCACAGAAGTCTCTCTCAAATCTGTTCCCTCTTCTACATGCTAATTTCCACTATATTTAAATGTCCTCCTTATTTTTATTAGTTGCTGTGCCAATTAATACTTCATAGAATCATCAAAAATGTTTTTTTTCTAAGATACAAATCAGATTATTTTCAAAGCTTTACTCCCCATTCCCTAAGTACTGAGGTCCGACCCTTCTCAGTAGGGCTTATAATTCCCTTCACAATCCAGCTTTCATCCTGTTTCATTATTCCTTCCCACTTATGCTCCAGCTGTTCTGCTTAATAACCCCAAATGTCCTAAAGTTGGGTTTGTTTTTGGTATTTTTGCCTGCTTCACGCCTGCTGTTTCCTCTATCTCTTTTCTGCGTGGCAGACTCCTATGTATTCTATAAGACTTAGCTTAAATATTACATCTTTGATGACCCCTTTCCCAACATTTCAGGAAAATGGCTCCCTTTTTCTGACTCCTAAATATTACTGCCCTCATGGGATCTACTAATGGCACAAATAAGATGATAACTATTTGTATTCTGGGTCTGATAACTAATTGTAACTAATTGTGACTTGAATTCTTTCAGTGGTGTGGGCTGGGAGAAGTCACAGAAATGCTAGTTTAAAAAGGAAGTAACAGGAAGAGAGAGGGGCTGCTTAGGTCAAAGTCTGTAGTACCACCTTTCTTGGAGCCATTTAGAGACTAAGAACATTTTGAGAAATACAACAGTAAAATATGAAGAACAGCCATTTTTTCTTAGAAGAGATATTAGAAGAAGCAGAAGCTATGTTCAAGGCATTTAGAAGCTTTCAATTATTAACCCCACCCACCTAGGGAAGAAATAATTTGCTTCCTGACAGAGGGCCTTCTGTCATTCTGATGGAGACTATGACCAGGCATTTTAAAAGAGGGCTTGTGCACCAGGGACAAGAAGGAGTTGGTCAATTCTTTGCACGACTGGCCAGTGTAGCTAAATGCTAATTAAAAGCCCATGTACATTCTTTTTTGTTAATGTGAACATTACAATTAATTTTAATAATTATCCATCACTGTGGGAAAACCAACCAGATAAGAAGTAGAAGTCAGGAGACAAGTTTCTTAATTCACCTCTGCCAAAAAATATTTGCAACTGATTTATCCGATGTGTTTGATAAAGAAAAGCAATTTTAAATATCTCAAGATAGCAAAGATTTTCAACTTAACGCTTTAGATAATATTTATATTTCCAGTATCAAAAGGCACTAGCAAATAATTCTAAATGAAGTTTTGGCACAAAGAGGAGAAAAGTTTTTACCTTGATATATTTGCTACCTATACTTTCCTAGAACTGTTCATTTCAAATTAATGGATATCTCTCTTAAACCTTTTTCCCAGTACAAATCCTACCTCTCCTCAGGTCATTTTGTTTTATAAAAATCTTAAATGAGCTTCTTAAATAACTGAATTTACCATAACTTTATTTTGAAAAAAAAAAAAAAGCCTCTCTAATTAATTACTGTAAGATATTGGATGGTATCATTTAATTTCCTGAACAGTCAAATATAAAATAGTCATGGACATGTTAAAAGCCTTGAGTAGTCTAGTACTTTATATATGCTTTCTTTAGTTTCTACTTCCACAATAAAAAATCTTTATTTTATTTCCAATTCAAACAACATTGTAATGGCCTTTCACAGGGAGAGCTTTTTTATTGTTTGTATTCTCATCATTTTAGAGAAAATGTATCTTTCTAGAAAAGTTCTTTAGTAAATAAACTTTTCTTTTTTAACTTAAAAAAATAACCTATTTAAATTTAAAGACTTTTCTTCCAGGTAATAAGCAGGGCTACTTTGGTTGGGCAAATCCTCCTGCTAGAAACAATGAAATTATTGAAAAAATTAGAAAACAAATTCTGAAAAGCATCAAACTACTAATGAGATATTGAGAGATAACAAGGCTAAAAATCTAAGGGAAAATGGGAAATTAGATTCATTATGAGAACATTGGAGCTGGTTTTGCCACACAACACTTATAATTTAGAATGTCTTAAACTTTAGCTTTGGTAGCTTCTGAGGATGAAAAGGACAAAATATAAAGTTCTGGACCACATGAGATGGGGAATTTAATAGGAAGGGGATAATGACTGCAAAGGGACATGAAGGAGTTTTAAGGGTGATAAAAGTATTCTATATTTGAAGATACAGTGGTCATCTCAAATTAGGTGAAAAAAAAAATCAACTTATAGATCCAAGAAGCTAATAGCCCCAAAGCAGGATAAATACAAAGAAAAACACACCTAGTCACAGCACAGTCAACTGCTGAAGCCAAAAATCTTAAAATCAACAAAAGAAAAATGTCACATTATATACAGGGAAGCAACAATATGATTAACAACTGATTCTAAGCAAAAACAATAGAGCTCAGAAGGCATTGTCACAACAGGTTCAAAGAGCTGAAAGAAAATATCTGTCAATAGAAACAACCTACAAGATTACAAATGTACCCAATTTCAACAAGCCAAGAAAAATGAAAGTCTTATACTTTTATATTTACTACATGCAACTTCTTAACCACCTATAACGTGGTTAAATTTGGTACACAAATTTAAACAAAATAGCATGGTGATTCATATGTGGTCATTAAATAATGCACCCTTTTTTGTTTGTTTTAATAGAGATCAAATCATAAAAGAAATAGTAGTTTTATGAAAATGAGTATATGAGATCTCCCAGGAAGGATTATAAAGTGGGAAGAGTAGAACCCGAGGACATGTTTCCCAAGTAACAGCAATGTTAGATGATTGGAAATCAAAGAGAAACCTACCGAGGATCCCCACAGGGGGTCAGAAGAGTGGTGTCTGAGCACAAAAGCCAAAGCAGGAAGTCAACGTTACTAAATGCTACCAAGAAATTTGGTAAGATTTACATCAACTGAGTCCACTGAGTTTAACAGAATGGTCATGGAGATTTTGGCAAAAACACTCTTGGAAGAGTGAATGTTAGGGCTGGAGCTGAGTACAGGAGAGAATGGTAAATAAGGAAGTGAAGAGAGCAAACACAGTGTGGTCTTTCAAGTAGTCAGAAGGGAATTAAGATGAAAAAGACAAGAGGGGATATAGGTGTATCAGTACAAACAACCCTAAAAATCAGTGTCTTGAAACAACAGCATTTGTTATCACTCATGTAACTATGGGTGAATTGGGTAGTTCTGCTGATCTGGGTCTGACTATGCTCACTAGATTATCTGGGGTCAGCTGAGGGCTGGCTCTTTCAGGATGGTCTTACAGTTTTGAAAGTTGGTTTTCTGTTAGCTGGAATGATGAAGATGACTAGGCCTGTTTCTCTCATCATCCAGCATGCTCGTTCACATGGCAACGGCAGGGTTGGTTATAAGAGGCAGCAGAAGTCTGCAAGATTTCTTGAGACCTAGTCATGAATTGTCGCATCATTATGCTGCATTCTATTATCTAAAGTGAGTCACAAAGTCAGCCAAGATTCAAGGTAAGAGAAAGAGATTTACCTCTTGAGAAGAGAAACTGCAAAGTCTCATTGCAAAGCACACTGGTAAGGATGAAGAACGGGGGCCATTTTTTTGTAACTGCTCTGCCACATAACATAAGGCCTGGTTTTTATATTTGTTTTCCTTTTACTGGAACAGATTTGACTAGATTTAAATGATGTTGGAAAGGAGTTGTATAGAAGGAGAGGTTAAAGATATGAGAGAGAGAGGAGATAATTGAAAGAAGAAAGTTCCTGAAGTGGAGGCAGGGCACATGATCTATGCAAAAGTGGAAGGATTAGAGACGCCAGTTCCATTGCAACATGTGGGAAGAAGGAAAAGATGAGTGGAGTAATGTGTTGAGTTAGTGGTAAGAAGGTAAGCGAATTGTTGTCTGATGGCACTTTTTCACTAAGAAGGAGGCAAAATAATTTCTCGAAAGAGAGGAGAGATGGAAAACTTGCATGTCTATATATGAAAAAGAACATAACTAAAGGAATAGTTAAGTCTAGTTGAGATTTGAGACCATGACTTTAAAGTTTCACCAATTAACAAGATGTGATTTTCTTCAGCAACATTAAGGTGCTGTCAGGACCTAGGGCAGGCTGCCCCAAATATCCCACAATGGTATATTGATTATTTTGAACTAAAGTTGCTGGACAAGCAGCCAGTGTAAGAAGGACATGTTTACCCTCTCTTGTCTCCTTGACTGTAGGAAATAAATCTCCCCTGTGAAAGGTGTCCTCCGCCCCCATTCCATGAGGACTAAGAAGACAAACCTCCTAGAGCTAAGAGGTTAAGGGCTAAAGAGCCTATATAAACAAACTTTGTTGCCTCTTTATTAATTCGCTATCCAGGCCCAATCTTTGTTTAAATTTCTCACTAATGAATAAAAATTTGCTTAGATTCCTTTCCAATGTGCACTAACTTTTGTTGTCCTGTCAATTCTTCACAAATTTATTGTGGGTTTTTAATTGGGGTGGGTGGGGGGTCTAAAAAAAGTAAAAACACTGGCTGGTTCATCATTTCTCTGAGCATCAATTATGATTCTCCCATGTAAAGATATCAAGTTGTTTTTTTTCTCCTGTTAACCTAATCTGTGTCAATTTTATTTTAGTCTAGCTGCAAGAACTTAAGAAGGTGGATGAGCAGTGTGGGGTAAGGGTGGGATTTTCTCTTTTTCCTGACAGTGCTTAGGTGCAGGGATGGAAGAGACAGACTGTTTGAATTCATTCAGGTTTGAGATTTAGCTAGACCAATGAATTAGAAGGACAATGGAAAAGGATGTGGACAGAGAGTGGTAAGCAGCTCATGAAATATAAAGCAGACTGAGAAAGAAGCAAATACAGAAAGTGATTGTATTAGTTTGCTAGAACTGTCATAATACTCCTACTATGTAGGTGGCTTAAACAATAGAAATTTATGTTAGTTCTGGAGGCTAAGAGTCCAAGATAAGGTGTTAGCAGATTTGGTTTCTTCTGAAACCTCTCTATTTGGCTTGCACCTTCTCACTGTGGTTTTACATGATCTTTCTGCTGTGCGCAAACATGTCTGTGTCCCAACTTCCTCTTTTTATAAGGACATCAGTCATATGGGATTAGGGCCCATCCATATAACCTCATTTTACCTTAATTTCCCTTTTTAAAAGCCATATGTCCAAATAAAGCCACATTCTGAGGCACTGGAAATTAGGACTTCAACATATGAATTTTGGAGGAACATAATTCAACTGAAAAAAGTAATAATAGTTGGGAAGTAAATGGATTCGGTGGCAAGTGGCTTTGTTGAAGTCAAAGAACTAATATCATGGGAATGGATTTTAAAAGAATTGAAAGAAAACAATTTTTTTGGTTAAAGGGTGGAATGCCTAAATTTATTACATCAGCTCCTCAAGTCATGACGATGTTCAAGACAAGGCCATGAAAGTTGGTAGCTGAAGAGGAAAGAGTGCTCATGAACTCAAGAGGCCAGGGTTTTGAAGGGGTTTTCCACACAAAAATGGAAGTCACTTAAGTTGAGGCAGAACTTGGGCAGAAGGTACTGAAAACAGGGGTATGAGTCATGGAGACTACACGACTATGAGCAAATAGTCCTCCAAGCCCTTAGGAGAGGTCAAATATAAAGTGGAAAGGAAGACTCTGGCCCCTCTGGAGCCTCAGACGGGTTTGAGTATGAGGATTCAGGAGGAGAAGCCTTGATAAAGGGCTCCCTGGGGCTTAGAGATGCTCCAGGAATCAGAGGTCCGTGGGATGGCCGTTGCCTGTGGAAGGGATGGTGGAGCAGGAAGAGGCCCTCTTTAAGCTGCATTTAGACTGTAACATTACTCCTTACTTCACACCATTCCTATCAGCATACAGCAATAAATACTGAACTATTAGGAGAATAAATGCCACTCTCCATGTTGTTGAATCACATATTTTAAATCTTAGTCCATGGATTTACCTGTCTAGTGCCTTATTACCATGGTTACTATAGTAATACTATCTATAACCATGTACATAGTTAAGTATTTGAGACACCTAGGCTGACAATAGGACAGAAATTCAAAACAGGAGAGTCCTGGACCTTTCTTCTGATTAGTAATAATAATAACAGCATATAGAAAGTGAAGGCATATTATGTGCCAAATCCTAGTCTAATAGTAGTGCCTTTCATGTTCTTAATAGTAGTGCCTTTCATGTTCTTAATCTTATGTTATACTCTTATTTATCAGTTTTCTTGCTTGTAAACTTTTCCTATTCTGTTTAAGAAATCTTTGCTTATTTTTAGTTAATAAAGATGTTCTCCTCCTATTATTATTCTAAAACTTTTATTGCTTTACATTTCATATTTAACTCCATTTTATTTAATATATTTGGAATCGACTTTCAGGTACGGTATAAAATGAAAATCAAGATTTTTTCCCCATATTTCTATCCAGTTAACTGTGTCTCATTTATCAAAGTGACTATCCCTTCCCCACCAAACAGCAGTGTCACCTTTGTCATAAGGTAAGCAGACATGGGTGATATGTTTCTGCATTCTCTATTCTGTTCCATTGCTTTATTTGTTGTTTTGAGTTACCATTATTAACTCAATTTTATAAATGAAAAAACTTAAGCACAGGAAGTTTAAGTAATCTTAGGCCCTAGGTCACATTACTAGTAAGTTTATCCTGTTAATCAAATACTTGTATCTTAAGAGCAAGTTTATCAGAAGTTACTATGTCTAAGGAAGTCCCTGAATTGATTCTTCAAAGAATACTCCCCATATTGGGATCTGGCATTAGGAATTAACAGAAGAAGCTTCACCTCAAAGATACATGAGTTTGAATCACCATTCTGTTCATTAGCAGTAAGAATACAGACAATTAAGCACTCTGAAATGTTTCTTTGTCTATAAAATGAGAAAAACAATACCTATCTAGTAAGTCTGGACAAAAAAACAAATCAGACCATGTATATATAACCTAGCACATAGTGCTAAATAATGATATTTGTTTCTTAATCACTTGACAAAAGTGCTTAAGCCTGAAGATATTCACAGGTAAAATTTCTAGAATACTCTTTTCTGAGTAGTTTTGGTATGTTTAGTGGGTTACTGTTTGCTTTGCTTTGGGAGTTGTCTCTAATTTGAATCTAAGAAAAGTAAATAGATGGCTATCAATATCTAATGGCACAGAAAAAAGAAGGAAGGACAGACTGAGGGAAAAAACAAACAATAGTTTTGGCTGGATATCATCCTGGCTAGTCATGTCTCTATTTTCATTCTACTTTGCAAATATTAGTTATCTTGTGATTATGGATCAAAAATATACAGAAAGGTCCCAACTTGCTTGAGGCTAATTGTTAGATCAATAGCCAATTAGGATGCATGGCTTGTTCCTTGGCTCAAACACTCCTGTAGCCTAAACTGCTGTGAGGCAATCATGATCATTGAAACAGTTTTTGGAGGCAATTTATACCTCCACCAAAAACAGATCCTCTTAAAAACACATGTTTTCTTCCCTTTCCTGCCTCTCACCTTTTCACTTCTTCTAATTCTATGTTTACTCATCTCGATTTCCCCCATTTCCTCTTTGTCTTCTTCCTGTGGTTTAGACCCACCTGCATATGATGCCCAGTGGAATTTCCCTCCAGCCTGAGGAAATGCTGCATCAACAACAAGCAGCTTGACGGAAATGAACTGAGCCTGGACCAGTCAGTACACGCACAGCAATAATAACTCCTACTCGCTGTGTCTTTCCAAAATTATCTCCATTCAAGAGATAGTTCACAATTCTCAAGATACCTGCAAAACAAGATTAGTTTAAATCTATCTTAAAACCGCATACGGTGGCACTCGTCCTGTCCCAGCAGAGGCAGTAGTGGCATACCAGCTCATAGCCCCATCTGGTGCCTGGATTCACCTCTGCTGTGGACAGATGCATCAGGCTCTCACAGACTAACGCGGGCAGACTTTTGCATCATCCCACCAAGTCCTCTTGCCCCGATTCAAGGCTCCTAAGGCATTCTTCTAATTATGATTCCCATGAGATATGCCTATAGAACTGACCATGCATTTCTTATTTGCCTAGTATAGAATAGGAGGGACTAAAATTTCTTTATTTCAGCAATTTTTTAAAGACTCGAGCTAATGTCACTCCTCTGAGGAACTGAGAGAAAGTAAACATAGGAAAAGAAGCACCGGATTTGCCCTGGAGTCATATTTCAAACTGATGATTAATATGCAGAAGTCATCTAACTGCAATCAAACATTTAATTTCAGAATATATAAAGAATATGTGAAGACTATTTTTAAAAAACCAGAACATAAGTCATGCTACCATTTTTTCCCCTCCTTGTAGAATCTGAGACTATTCTGTGGCTTTATTAAATCGTATGCCTCAGGCTCTGTTTTTTAATAATTTCATCTCCCCTGGAATTTTTACTCTGAATCATTCTAGGATCTAATGGCACACTGGAATTTTAAGCATGTGAGGAACATAATTGAAAAACTCAGGTTCTGGTTGCCTCCCCCAATACTTCAGAAAGCAGTTACAGACATGTCTGGCACCACCTAAAATTCAGAGCCCTCCACACTTTGAGCAGAATGAAGGATTTTTTAACCTTTGTGTCCTGGCCAACGACAATGAAAGGGCTTATGCTTCAAAGTAGATAAAAATACAAAGATAGGAGTGGTGGGAGCCTTTTGATTTGGAACAGGGGGAGTCTCTCAGATTTAGAACGGGTGAAACTGATGGTAGCTTTCTTTACTCCCTAGACAGGGTCTAGAAAAAAGGACTAGAAAACAAAAGGTGTGCCTTGCATCTAGAACTGGGCTTTTCTGAAAGTTCCAGGTCTCTGCCTTCTCCATGAGTCTATCTGCCCTCAGCTCTCCTGTCCCTTCCTTACCTCTGTTGTCGGGGAGGGGAAGAAAGGTCTGCCAGAACTACTGTCAAGCGCTCATAATTCTAGGAGGTATGTTTGCTAGCATGCCAGTTCCTAGAATTCACTTCTTGTTGCCAGTGGCTTCTCAGCATTGCCTGGAGGATAGAGCCTCAGTTAGAAGTCTGGCTCTGAGGAGCTGGTGCTGGAGCTGCATGATCAAACCCCAATGCCACCGTGAGAAGGGAGGTTTTGCCTTGCACAGGCCCATGCATTGTCCAGTCCATCACCAGACAGCTCCATCCATTACAGATGTAATTATAGTCGACTTAAAAATCTAGAGCTTAATTCCAGACACAAAAAGACAAAAACTATATGATTCCGCTTATATGACATACTTAAAGTGGTCAACATCATAAAGACAGAAGCATAATGGTGGTTGCTAGGGAGTAGGGGGAGAGGAGACGGAGGAGTTATCATTTAATAGTTACAAAGTTTCCGATTTACAAGATGAAAAGAGATATGGGGATGGATGGTGGTGATGGCTGCATAATAGTGTGAATATATTTTCTACCGCTGAAATGTACTCTTAAAAATGGTAAATTTTATGTTAGGTGTGTTTTAACACAATAAAAAAGAAAAAAATCTGGACCTTAATTAACATAAAGTTGTAAGTGAAATATAAAGTTCCAGGCAAAAGTGAAGAGAAACTGCCATCAATTTCATGTCCTTAGGCAACAAGTTTACTGGGAGACTAAATTTAGCTGTGTGTGCTGGGCAAATGAGGATGGATGGTGAGTTAAATTGTTTTAGGCCATGTGACCTTAGACTCAGTTCCAGGGGAAATCAAATTTCTAACTGCTATGCAAGAGGGACATGTGTAAAGAGAAAACAAACAGGACTAGCGTATGCAAGCACCGCCGATATGTGAATTTATGTACTAAACTTTTGCCTTCTTTATTGTTCTTGTGTAACTCAGAAAAGCAAGTACACAGCCTAGCAACAGAGTGGATGCTCTTCTCTTCTTAGACTGTATGTAGCTCCTCGAGGTTGGAAACCATGCTTTTTTCTTCTGTGTATCTTGAGCAATGATGTTTAACAGTTATAGAGGGAATGGACACAATTTGAAGTAGAATTCAGTGGGAGGAGACAGTGAAAGACCAGAAAAATTATTTTCTTTCTAGAATATTTTGAAGAACAAAAGAAATTAGAGAACTTTCAGAAAATACTACCATGGGTCAAAATCCTTTTTTCTTCTCTAACATGTATGATGGTTAATTTTATGTGTAAACTTGGCTTAGTTTTGAGGCCCAGATGTTTGGTCAAACACTAGTCTAGGTGCTGTTGTGAATATATTTTTAATATTTAAATCAATAGACTTTGAATAAAGCAGATTACCCTCCATAAAGTGGGTGGGCCTCAACCAATCATTTGAAGACCTTAAGATAAAAAACTGAGTTTCCCTGAGGAAGAAGAGATTCACCTCCAGACTGCTTTTAGACTTGAGCTACAATATCAGCTCTTCTCTGGGTTGGCCAGCTTGCCTGCCCTGCCAGTTTTGGATTTACCAATTCCCACAATCAGTGAGCCAATTCCTTAAAATAAATCTCTCTCTCTATGTATATACATCTTATTGGTTCTGTTTCTCTGCAGACCATGACTAAAACAAGATGTAACAGTTACCTTTTGAGAACATAATTGGGAGCTAACGCTGAATATATTGGTGCTGTTCCTAAAATGTTAAGGCTAGAAGAACAACTTCTAAGTGGAAATGTGGGAAGCTCCTGGACATTTAATCTCCCCAATGGAGTACACATAAAAATCCTTCGATATGATCATGCTGGATCTCATGTTCAGCCACTGACTTTCTTTTAGGGAGAAGATCAAACGTGCCCTGCACTTAGTTTACTGATTAGCTGGAAAGGCAAAAGTGGAATTTAATCAGAGAGGCACATACAAACAAGTGAGGACATCTAGTTCCCCCCTTCTAACAGCCTAGATTCAGTCAACAATTAAATTTTTATTGAATGCTGACTATATTTAGAGCACAAACTTAAATGTTGTTGTGACTGAAAAGAAGTAAAAGCATTGTATCCCTACTGAGTCTACTTACTAAAGGAGTAAGTTTAAGTCCATGCAGGCAACAAATCAATTATAATTATATAATTCGTGAAACTTATCATTGTTTGGGAATGTCAGGTATTAACTAAATAACCTTTCTTATAATGTAAGGTTTTTCATTCAATATCAAATTTTATTTTAACTTAAAAAAAATGGAGGTTTGTATGAGGTATGCTTATATGCCATTATTTAAAAAATCCCAAAAGGTTGCTATATCAGTTACCATCTTTATTTATAACTCCAAGGTTGACTTAATTGAATTGTTGGGAAATACCTTAGGGAGTTCCAGATGAACCAAACCTAAGTTCTTCTTAAGACTTATATTCTAACTTACTAAAGTTCATGTTTCTTATAAATCTTAAAAGTGTATTGCTTACTAGTTATCACTGAATCCCAGGCCTTCATTTTACAAATGCCAGAACTCAGTTCCTGGATGTGGAATGATTTGTTCACAATACCTACAATACCTAGCTAGTTACTTTAGCTAGTTCCACAGCTAGTTATACAGTAAAATTACTACTCAAAACTAGTTCTTCTAACTTCAAAAAATGTGTTGCTATTGCTTTAACTGCCCCAGGTTTTTGCTCTGGGTGCCTAGAAATGGGGCAATTGACCTGCAAGGAATCCTTCTCACACGGCCCACTCCCAAAGGCTGGTCCAGTTCGGTTCCAGTCTCAGGTGCTGTCATCTTGTGGTTTGTTAAGGCCTCAAAGTATGACAGTGAAGAAACAATAATTTCCAGCTTTTCTGGCTTAAGGTCATTCCTGGGTTAAGGTATCTAGAAGGGTGGATCAGCTTTGAGTCAGACCTGGGTTTGGTTGACTCTGGCCAGTCCAATTACGATAACAGAAACTCAACTTCTCTTCTGCACAGGGCATATAGAAAATACATTAGAAATATGAGTCCAATAGCAATAGCTACTTGCAAAACTGTGGGCTCTTAAAGTTTAGTTGAAACTGAAGAGCTGTCCAAGGAATTCTTAACCCAAGTGTCTTAGGATTTTAAACTTAATCAAACTTCTTCCTCCCTTCTCCATGATCTGAAGAACTAAATAGGTCCTCCCCAGTCCTCTGGACTCTGGAGGCAGACTGTAATTTAAGAGAAATCCAAGGCAAGTTTCATTAGGATATATATCCATTTCCATGCATAATGCTAGAAGCACTGTTTTATAATTACCACTGACTATTATTAAAACACCAATTCCTCTTTAGATTAATATCAAATCTCATTTGTAATTTTTACAATGCAATTTCTTCTACTTCAGCAGTAACTCCAGACCCCTTACGAATTAGCCTAGAAGTCCACACTCCAATGTTAGGGAGGATACACCTCTGAAGGGAACTCAAAGGCCTTTGTGGGTTTTAACACGGTTGATGAGGGAGGCCAAGAGTGGCTCATGTTAACCTAAAAATAAAAAGCCAAAATGAGAGGCAATAAACATTTATTTGAGATCAAAGAATAACTATTTGGGAAGCAATGATTCAGGCTGAAAGCTAGTGTTCTGATTAGAAGTTGAAGGCAAGGAATTTTTACAAGAAAGGAAAGGGGAATAATTATATGGATAAAAGGAAGGAATTTCTATTGGTGTTAATAAGTCAAGGAAAGAATTTCCATAGGTGCAGATAAGCTAAGTTATTCTTTAGCTATACATAGTGGTGCTAATTCTAAAGAATGTCTTTAATTTTCTGTTGGGTAGTCAGATGTCCATTTTTTCTGTTAGCTTTGCAAACAGTTGTTTGAAATACAGTGCTACTCTGGCCTAGTCCAATGGTTATTTTGCTCAGTTCAAAGATTCCAAAAGTTTGAGGACTAACACATGTAAGGTAGTTTTTCTGGAATGGCTGCCCTTGGTCTATTTTAAAAAATGACTCCGCATATGTTAACTTTTCATACCCACTAAGTATTTCGCATCTTCCACCAGGCTACAGAGTGAGGGGCCAAAAGCTTGCTTTGTGTGGGGTACGTTGCATGTTCCCTGAGAAGGCGTATCCTGTAAGAGGGAAGGGTTACTATGGAACAGACCAGGTTTAGTCCCCTGTATGGCATAATCTCATTACCAGTGTTTATCTGTTTCGAGTGGGGCTGGTCGTCAAGTGAGTTCAGCACTAATCTATTGATAACTCACTGCTCAGGGCACTGGGTGTGAGTGTGACTCGGTTGGGCAGAGGATGCACTGAAGGCAGTCCCCAAGTCTTTCTCACTAGGAATCAGGAATCAGTAAACCAGCTGGGGCCACCTGTAAGCACTATAGTGGCAGAAATGGGGAAGGAAAAACCGGGTCAGAGGCCATTAGGAGAAGCTGAAGGTCAAAAGACAGAAGCACCACCCACAAATGGTCATTATCAAGGATAATAGTCAGGTCCAGAGTCTAAAGTTAGAATCACACTAGATCAGATTGAAAGCAGGATGACAATAAGTGAGGGGAACATAACATTCGTTGAGGTGTTGGTTGTCGTCAGAAAAGTGGAGATGGCTTGTTTGGAGCCAGTGAACCAAAGGCAGGACAGCCCAACAGCAGAACACTGAAAGATTTGTTCTATGTAGCTTCTGGTAATGGCCTTCAAATGCCCTCTGACCTGGATTCTAGGACATTCGAGATTCTAGGACATTCTTGCCAAGTGAAGTTTCTCTAATCATGAGGCAAAATCCCCAGCACTGCCTGTCCCCAGACAGTCTTTGCAGCAGCTTGACAGCAAGTGGCAGCCATGTGAGGAGAAATAGGACTGCACAGATGGCAGCAATGTTGCTAGGTGGTCAGTAAACAATGACAAGAATATGGCCACATACCCCCAGCACAAAAGACACAGTGGCCACTAAGGAAAATCAAGCAGCTTTGGGAACTGGGAAACGAGTTCCGGTGGGGATGGAAACAATGCCTGCTTCCCCAAGCACGAATCTCTCCTCAGCTGTTGCAGCCTTGCAGAAGAGGCTGAGGAGGAATTCCTGTCTCCCACAGCCCTTGTCCACTCTCTCCCCTCCAGCTCCAACGTACAATACACTGTCCCACGGTTGCCACTCTGGTCCTTGTTCATATATGTAAATTACATTAAGCTAGTCTCCTATAATCAATCACTCAGTGGGTTCTCACAACCTACACAACAGGTCCCAGTAGACTCTGGCTCCCACCTGTCTGCCGGAGTTCCATACCTCTTCCTGGTCACTTCCTATGCACTCCAGCCCACTGACAACTTTTCTGTCCCTCCACAAACACGGATCTTTCCCATCTCAGAGTATCTGCTCTTGCTTTCCCTTAAGGCCTTGCTCCAGCTCCTTGCCTGGCTGGTTCAGTCTCCCAGGTTTCAGCTCCAGTGGTCTTCCCTGACCTCTCTATCTAGCCACCTTCCCCCCAGTGACTCTATTATATTCATCAACCTCCTTAGAATTTTGTTTACTTTTTATTATCTCTTCTGAGGGCAAATGGCTTGCATGTCTTGCTCATTATACGGCCAGAGCCTAGCATAGTGCCTTGTGCATGATAGGCACTCCAATAAATTTGTATAAGTTGAATGAATGAAAGAATTCTTAGTTAGGAGGCAGGGGATAGGATGAAAGAAGTAGGACCATCTGGTCTATGCTTTGTTGAAGGGATCCTGAACCATTACCACCTCATTCTTCTCACCTTGGGGCCACCCCTTCACCCCTGCTGTTGGCTCTATGCCCTTTCATTATTATCTGAGCCAGGTGAGGTAATGGAAGAGGATGCAGCAGCCAGTGCAGACCTCAAGCAAAGATGGAATAGAAGTGCTATGATATGAAGGAATTGGCAAGTGTTCTCTGACCCTAAAATATCTATTCCATCTACTAGCTACACTGTCTTTTTTTATTGAGATATAATTGATATCACATCGTCTCAAAAACTCCATTAGCATAGTCATGCCTTTCAGGTAAGACATTGCCTCCCTGGGTCCTCCTTTTTCCATATATAAACAGCTCTGAGCAGGGTTACACAACGTTGTCACCAGCTCTCTGCCATTAATGCACAGAACACTCTCTACAGCGGCCTGATCCCAGGGGCCAGCACAAGCCTGCCTCAGACTGAAGCAGAACAAGGTGGTTTCCCTTTACCCAACCTGCCTCACAATATAATTATGAAGATAGGCCAAGATAAAGGCTGTAAACTGTCCTGAGTTATAGAAATGTAAGATTGACATTAATTAAGCAGCTCTGCCAGGAATGTTCCTTCCTTTGCCTCTCAAATTACTCTGAAGTGTTTACAACAGGAAAAAGAAACAGGATGGACACCACTCTTGGAACCAGCACAGTGGCTATTGGCATTTTAGGTATCAATGTTTGTAGAAGACACTTGCAAACCCTTGTTGAGTGGTAACACTTTTCACCTGCTCTCAGGCTTATTTCTCCTTTGCCCCACCTGCACTCCTTCTCTCTCTCCCATCTCTCCCCTCCCCACTGCCGTGCCCCACCCCTGCTACAGCCGTTCCAAAGTCAGCACCACTGACCAGAAGAAGCATCCCTGGTCTTAAGCAGAAAGCCAGTTCCCATAGGGGTTGACTAACTGTAACTGCCAGCTCTCTGGGGGACTGGTGGATTCTGCCAGCTCCTCTAGCAATTATTAGTAAAGTCCTCTGCAAATGCACACCTGTGCAAATCACCAAGCCCTTTGACACCAGGTATTTTGACTTTACAATGCAAATCTAGGCCTTTAAATGCATCAAGCCTAGTTTACATTTACACCAGCAATTTTTGCTTTTCTTGCTTTACAGGGTTTGGTTTTCAAGTTACTAAAAGACATGAAGCTTTCTATTTTGTAGCCAAAGCTCTTCAAGAGTTTATTTTTATTGTTGCCAATGGATTCTTTCCTACAGCCTTGATCCAATCCAGGCCTCAGAGATGTACTGCACGCCCATTTACTTCCAGTGGCATAACCAGAACAGCTCACTGATATCTAAGAAAACAAATAATTCTGAAGAAAAAAAATATATAAGGTCATAAAAGAAAAGTGGGGTTTGGCTCTAACACACTCATTTTACAGATGAGGAAAGAGAAGTTCGAAGGTTACTCGAGTGATGAAACCGAAGTCACATTATATACATGACTGGCAGAGATGACTCTAGAACCATGGCCTGTGCCTCCGGGCCCACGTAATCTCCACTGCCTAGGGCGATAGAGGCTGTGTGGGCAGGGAGAGCCAAGGTGAAGGCCGCTCAGCTAGTGTATCACTTGGGATTAGATTCGGTTGTCAAGTAACAGAAAATAAATTCAAGATAGTTAAGCAAATTAGAGAGTTATCTGTATTTTTTTTTTTCCACAAAAAAAGAAATCGAAAGTAAATAGTGTGAGACTGGCATCAAGGTTCCAGAAAGTCATAGGCAGTCTGGCTTCTTCCAGCTTCCCTGGCCACCTTTCGTCGGGGGCGTCCACAGTCCTTCTGCGGGCAGGATGGCTACGGGGTTTCCAGCCATCACACCCAGGCTTCAGAAAGAAAGTCAGGGTGAACCAAGGGAAACACACTCAAGCCAGCTGAGTTAGTCTACTTTAAAGAACTTTCCAAAAATCCTCGTGGCATGTCATTTGTCCTTAACTGAGTAGACCTGTGCCGTATGATTATCTCTAGTTTCTAAGGAGACAGACACATTACCACTGTGGATAAAATCGGGGTCCTGTGAGCATGAAAGCGGAGAACATCTACAGGCAACCAGCGATCTCCCTGAGCCGGGAGGGTCGGCTCCAGGTGCCTCCAGGGATCAATCCTATTCTATCACGTGGCAAGAGTACAGAGCACAAAGAATGGAGACCTTTTTGGAGTTTACAAAATGGATTCCGTGGGCGCTGTGACAGTAATGTCAACTAGCACATAATGGGAACGCCCTTCGGGTGTGACCAGAACACCCCAAACCACAGAAACACCAGCCACAACTGCTATTGATAAGCCCTGACTGCAGGAGCCAACAACCCAAAGGATTCCACCCTATAAGGACCATATATTAGCCGAACACCTCAGATAGATGACCAAGCCTGACCTGAGAGCCTCACGAACAGGTGCGCTGAGAGCCGCAGACTCTGACCTTCCGCCCACTGTGGCCACTGGCTTGGGACTGAAGCAGCGGAGCGTGCTTTGGAGTCCCTGACTCTCACCCCTTTGCTCTGAGCCGTGAGACGCTATACTTCTTCCCCATGTGTCGTGCGTTAACCTGATTGGTGTATCCGAGAAGGTTCCACTCAACCAACCTGGCCTTGTGGAAGGGCACAGATGAGTCGACGGTGTTAGTTCAGGAGCTGCTTTCCTAGCTCATGACGGCAGGAAATATATGGGGGAAGGAGCCAAATCCCGAGGAAACGTTAGGGCCTCATTTTATTTAATCTCTTGGCAGCCTTTTAAACAATCACTCCGTCTTATTAAGGCCCTATTTTTCCTTCGTCTTCCAGAAAATCATATCCGGGACACTGGCCTTGACTTTAATACTGGAGAGGTATAGGGCTCAGGCCGGAGACAATTTTGCAAGCTAGTGTTCCCCTGGAGGTCTCGCCCAGCCCCAAGTTCATATACTCTTTCTATGCTAAAGACTCCCCAGCGTTTATCTCTAGCCCTGTCCTCTACCTTCTAACCTTATATATCTGTCTCCTGAAATCTCCACTCGGGTGTTTAATAGCCCTCTCAAGACTAATGGGTCCAAAGCCAAATTTCCTATTCAGTCAGCAAACTGATTTCTCCCCCGTGTTTTTGCCTTCTCCATAATAACAACACCATACACTTGTTCATGGCGAAAGTTTCAGTGTCATCTTGGACTCCTCATCCCATCCTGGACCTTCAAAGTACATCTCTTATCTGACCGCCTCTCACTAAGTCCTGTGCTATATTCCTGGTCCAAATTCCTATCAGATCATCTCTTGCCATCTCTACACAATTGCCTCCTAACCAGTCTCCTTGTGTGATGGTTAATTTTATGTGTCCACTTGACTGGGCCACAGGGTGCCCAGATATTTGTTTAAACATTTTCTGAGTGTGTCTGTGAGGGTGTGTCTAGATGAGATTAACATTTGAATTGGTAGACTGAATATAGCAGATTTCTCTCCTCAGTGTAGGAGGGTCTCATCTAATCCACTGGAGGCCTGAATAGTACAAAAAAAGGCTGAGCAAGGGAGAATTCACTCTCTGGGCTGACCGTCTTTGAGCTGTGGCGCTGGTCCTCTCCTGACTTTGGACTCAGACTTCAAGTCTCCAGCTTGCAACTACAGATCATGAGGCTTCTCAGTTTACATAACCGTGTGAGGCAATTCCTTATAATACATACACACACATACATACATACATACATACATACATACATACATACATACACACACACACACATACATTCTATTGGTTCTGTTTCTTTGAAGAACCCAGACTACTACACTTTGCTTTCATTCCTTCTCTTCTATAGTCATTTCTTCACATTGCAGCTAGAGTGTCTTTTAAAATATAAATCAGGTTATATCCTTTTGCTCAAAACCAATCAGCAGCTTATAGTATCTTCATTTTCCTCTCTAACTATATCTCTATTCTTTTCCCTCTCTCACATTTCTCCAACCACACTGGCCAGCTTGCTGTTTCTTACACACACCAAGCGTAGTCGTGCTACAAAACCTTTGTACCCACTGTTCCCTATTCCTAAAATACTTTGCCCTCAGACCTCCACATTGCTCGTTCCATGAGTTGATTCAGGTCTCTGCTCCAGTGTTGTCTCTTTAGCAAGGTCTTCCCTGCTGGCCTGATCCTTATCATTCTTCATCCTCTTATTCTGCCTTATTTTATTTTCATAGCACCTATCACTACATGATATTATGGTGTATATTAATTTACTTTTTTTTTTTTGTGGTCTGTATTCTCCATGAAAGCAGGGATTTAGTTTTACACAACACTACTTTATCCACAGTGCCTGGTTGTGTAGTAGGTTGCAATGAACTGAATATTTGTGTTTTCCCTCCCCCCGAATTCATATGGTGGAGCCCAATGCCCAATGTAATGATATGAGAAAGTGGGGTCTTTGGGAGATGATTAGGTCATGAGGGTGGAGATTTCATGAATGGGATTAGTGTCCTTATAAAAGGGACCTTAGGAAGCTCTCACCCTCTTTCTGCCATGTGAGGATACAAGAAGATGGCTATCTGTGAACCATAAACAGGTTCTCACCAGAACCCAACCATGTGGCACTCTGATCTTAGACTACTACCCTCCAGGACTATGAGAAATAAATGCTTGTTGTTCAAGCCACCAAGTCTAGCAGCCAACCCGTTGAAGATATAGGTGCTCAAAGAAGATTCACTGAGTGAATGAGTGAATTCATATTAGGAAAAAAACGAATGAACCAAACCCTTTGTGAGACACTAATCATAATATGGCTTTTGAGTCTTTCTTAGGGAGGCTTATTTGGGTCTTTAGAAGATTATTCTTTAGCCTAAACAGAAATCCCAAGAGACAGGTGGATTAAGTTGGCAATAACCTAATTGGAATCCTCTGATGAAAGACATAATGTGTCCTATTTATGTTAATACTAATTCCTTCTATCTTATAATATGTACTGCTGACTTTCAATAATATAATCCCTCTCTAGCAGGTGATGAAAATTCTGGAAAGTGGAATGTAAAGGTGTTGCTTTATCTTCTAAATGGCATGGAAAATGTAACCCAAGCATAAGCCCAAGAAATGTGAGAAAAGGTTATGTTTTAGTCCACTGAGGCTGCTGCTGATCTTGAATTTTAGAAACTGAGCTTCTAACATCAAATCCCCTCTAGCAGAGGAATAGGATATTGTGGGCTTTCTGACTAAGCTGTTTCCTGAACAGAGGTACAGGGTGATTGGAAGAAGGGTTCATATGCAGAGTGTATGCATGCGGCCAAGTGAGAAATAAGAGCAATTAGCCTGATGGTCATCGTTCCAGAAAGGTCAGTGATCCATAGCAAATCAGGACCTCAATAAAAAGGCATAACACAAACTGAGAAAAAATATTTGTCCAGTGTATGACCAAGTGTATATTTCCTTAGTATATAAAGAGCCCTTAATTAATCAATAGATAAAGAGAACAACTCAATGGAAAAATAGACCAAGGACAAAAAAGTAATTAAACTACTTATAAACATAATTATTTTGAATGGGCAAGCTCAACTCACTGATGTAGAAACAAAATATAATTTTTATTTTTCCAAAGTCTGCCGCGAACTGTACTGTCTTAAATCGGCTCCCCCTCCCCTTGTCCCCACCCAAGGGTAACTTAGCAATATCTCAACCTAACTTCCACAACTTTTTAGTCATTAAAACAATCTTCTTCCACTTCTTACATCTCTGTCATGCCCACTTATCAAATTTCAATTCCCTATACAACGAAAATCTTACTTTATAAAACTTGAACATCCTTTTCAATCTGCCGCCGCCCCCTCTAGCACAGGCTCAGTGGTGGCCGGGAATGGAGGAGGGGGCAACCTGCTCCCACACAGCTGCTCTGTGACTTCTGCTCTGGGGCTGGCGAGGAGGCAGGAGGGACGCGTCTGCCCAGCGCACGCTTGTCCCTGTCTTGGTTGTCGCCACCTCTTTCTGTAACACTGATTAGCCTCGGTTTCCGCAGATAGGGAGGATGGCAAGAGCCGGCTCTCTAGGGGATGGGGGTCATTTGACATTTTTAAGGAGACTCCTGTGAGGGGCTTCCTCTCCAGAGTCACCGCTGTGGAAGGTTTGGGGAAGGCCTGGCCCCATCCTCACCCTCCATCCACGTCTTCACACCGACCTCGGGGTAGCAGGTCCACCTCGACTGCCCTTACTGATGCGGCTTCCTACTTCTGCACCCTCCTCCTCCCACTTCAGGAGAACTTTCTCTCATGGAATGGGAGTTTGAAAAATCCAAACCACTATGGTATCGATCTTTTTAATGATTTTTATTTTTTAAACTTAGTTCTTAAAAGCTTCAAGTCAAGAACAAAATGTATTAACTATTTATTAGTGGTCAGGAGGGGATAGAGGTATGTTCTGGAGAGAAGGCTCTCTCTCATACATCTTTCAGCCACAGTAGCTGGGCCACTACCTACTCCGAAGGTAGGAAAACCTTAAAATAGAACTGCTCTTTTAGTTGACTGGTCAGTAGTCTGAAAAGTAATTCTCTGATTGCCTCTATCAAAATTTTTTTCTAGTGGGAAACCCACTATACTCTCAAAGCCTCAAATTTTAGTTTGTATTTAGAGAACAGTATATCTATACATTGGCATACACCTCAGTTCACGAAGTTAAGTATGTGAAATCTCATCTCTGCTTTTAAAATATAAAAATTTAGTTTTTATTCTGAGTCCCTGTGAAGCAAACCTGGCAGTAAATTCAGGCCTGGTCCTTCTCAGATTTATTTCCATTTTACTCTTAGGCTACAGGAATCTTTCTGGTGCTACAGCTTGAATCCCAGGGACCACAACTTCTCCCACAGCCATGTTCCTGTAGCCTTATCACCTGCTGAGTTCACCTCCCTGAAGCAGGATCCACCCCTCTGAGGCCACAGATCTCTCTTCTCAAGCCAAAGGCCATCACTTCTCATTCTCTCTCCACCATGGCCTTGCCCCCTCCCCTCAAGCCCTGATCTCCTCAGCTGACAAAAAGAATTTCCAGGAAAATAAATCCAAGGCATCTCCAGACTTCCACAGACCTCTGCTTTCCACACTTCTACATACCCTCTTAGAGAAAATGGAGCATAGAACTTGTTATGAGCAGGGATGGGGGTGGAGAAGGTAAGAAAAGAGAAACTTATGGAAAGAATAAAAATTATACAATTAATTCACCAAAATATTTCCAATCAAATATGTTTTTTTTTTTGTTTTTGGGGGGTTTTTTTTTGTTTTGTTTTGTTTTTCAGTTTTGAAATCATCCTGACCTGTAGGGTGTCCCCTCACAATGTGACATCAAGGCACATTTCCTAGGAAGTATAATATGTTGGTATGTGATTTCCTACAAGGTGGCCGTAGTTGTCAATCTCAGTGTGAATAAGGCTCCAAGTGGGACAGTAAGAAATAAGGAACCCCATTTTAAATGATCTCTGTTTACTACTAAAGTCTATGAATTAATCTATTAATCTATCTACTTAATCTAGCTACTTTGAAGCTTTCTCTTTAGTTGGATACACAGGCATTTAATAATAAAATAATTTGACATGAGTCACTTGTCTAAATGGGATTTAAATGGTCCTATTATGTTCTCTTTTCAGTTTGCTTGACTAGCTGCCTTTCTTGGTACAGGACTGACTTATAAATAGGCAGGTTCTCTATTTGTATGATCTGGGAGTTCAAAAGTTTCACCCCAAAGAACAAAATTTTCTATCTATCTGTCATTGCTATCTGAAATTCTGCTTTTTAACCATTTATTTCTTTGTAATACTCAATGTCTTTGGGGTAGCTAATGTGTCCTTTTAAAAATGCAAATATTAATCTTGTGAAAGAGAAAACTTTTTTATGTGATGTGATTTTATCTGATTGTTTTTAATTTGAAAGGGGAAGCTAATACTCTGGCCCCACTGATGCCCTGGGTAACATAGACAATAATTACTGAGAAAATAGTATGTAACCAATATTTCCCCAGTCTTGACATGCCTGAGGCTATCAAATAAGGGCACTTTTTCTAGGTATCCATAATTCGAAGACATAGTCTCTTTTTCATCTTTTAGATTCCAGGAATTACTTTTTTTCTTTTCATCTTCTTTTTCTTTTCTTTTCTTTCTTTCCTTTTTTTTTTTTTAAATTGAGTTTACCTCCTCAAAACAATCTCTGGAAATCATTGAGGAATGCTTATATGTATGATTGATATTGTTAACCAATTATATTGGTGAAGAATGAAGCAAAAGAAGAGACTAGAAATGAAGATACCAGCTAAAAAATAATCGCAGCAGAAATGAGTACTAAAACAAATATTAGCAATCTTTCAGAGGTGGAGGATTTGGGAACTCAGAAATAGGGAGGAGAAAAAAGTCCATAACCACCATCAAAGATGGAAATTCAGTAGTAGCATTTCTGGTGAACATGGAGGATGGGAGTAGTAAGGTATCGCACTTGATGGTGGATTTGGTTTTAAGTTTATGTAGCTTGAACAGCCACGAGAACTTCAGGGAAGAGATGACTTGGGCAGGTGGAAATACATGTCTGAAGTTCATAAGAGGGGTCAATGCTGACTTACTTATGAATAATAATAATAAAATAGAGCCTAAAGAGGGAAAAAAAAAAAGGGACAATAACAGGAGTAGAACTTAGACTGCAAGGAAATTAATGCAGGTGGGTAAAGAAGGTATGAATTATTCTTTTGATAAGTGTGATGATAAAAAGAAAGTGCATTGGTAAAATGGTTCACTGGGATAGAAATGTCAAAGAGAGGATTATGCTAGGAAAAGGAGAACTTGATTGTGTAACTAGGAGAAGGAAAGATGTGAAGGAGAGGGAGAGACAGAGCGTACAAAAAGATGAAGAATGACTAAAGAGATAATATGAGATCAAGGTCATAGACCATAGAATTATTCTTACAAAGTAGAATAATTCTTTCTCCCAAGGAAGATGAGTGAAGAGAGAATAAAGATAGGGTGTGTGAGGTCCTGTGCAAACAAGGTCCCTGTCCATATAAACAATTTGATTTAAAATGTATTACAAAATTCGTGTGAGGTATCATTATTAATCTATCAATGAATATTTAGAATAATGGTAGAGAAGAAGTGTTTATGTATTTGTTTGTAATCCAGTCAGCACACATGAAAATCCTTTGTAATATCTCTTTGTTCAGATTTAGGAATCATCTCTTTGTGCTCTCTACTGTCAAATGTGCCATTCCTGGCCAATTTCTTACAATGCTATGGCTCTTTGGAACCTGTTAGTATTAAAACAATATAGATATTCTTGCTTTTGCGGTTCCACGATACCATTATTTTAATAATGTTTATTGCATCATTACTCATGATATGGCATCATCCATCATGCTGCGTATGAATATTGTCTTTTAATAGCTACTGCTATTAAAAGTTTGTTACCATGTTTCCTTAATGATGACTACAAATACAAGTCTCACCCAGAGTATGCAAGAGAATACAAATGATAACTCATTTTCTGGTCATGTCAAGTTTATCATTTGGAATTTGGGTGACAGTACTAACGTATGAGCAAAGCTAGAGTTTCAGGTAGAGGAAAAGAAAGAAATTCACTAACAGGCATATCTTAAGCAGAGATCTGATTCAAAGAATCATTTCTAAGACACTATTGGCATCAGACTCTAAAATTTTTTTAAAACAAGTTTCTATCCTAAATCTCTACAGTAAATAGGTATAATATTTACACTCATGAAAACAAGTTACTTAAAACATACAAGAAAGCAGGTTATATTGAGATTAGTGGCAAAGCTAAATCCTAGCCAACTCTGTCAGTAATTTACAGCTTCTGATTTTGTTCCTAAATTAAGAATCAGTATTTTGAACAAATATTCAGGGAGATCATCATAACTATATAGTTCTAATATATCGAAATGTTTTGTTCATTAAGACAAAAGTTAATTCCACAGAAAAGCTTCTTTAGGAATAGAGAGTCTTAGGCTGTCTGCTCTGTGTTAAAATATCATATCCATCCTGGAAACACACACTGCTCGGGCACAAAAGAGAAAATCCTGCGCACACTCATCATTCAAGGTCTTGGGGTTTAAACTGCATTGTTGTCACCTCAGTCCATCACGTTTTCAACTCCTTAGGCTGAGGACATCGTTTTCTTTTTTTTTCCTTTATCTCACTTGACATGACTGGGGATTTTTCAACTTTCTGGGTAATCATTAGTTCTCCTTAAGATGGCCGTGCTAGGTAAGTGTGCGCTCAGGGTTGACCCAGAGCCATCTGCCCCAGCACCGGCCAGTGTGGGTGGCATCACTACTGAGCTCCTCCGTGAACAAGAGCAGTTCTGGGAAGAAACGAACACACCTTTCACTGGAAGAAACTCTCCCTTAGGAATCGCAGATGGGAAAATAATGTATATTAAAAGTACTGTCTTCACAAACAAAAACAATAACAAAAATATTCCATGGACTAGAATACAGCCAGAGATGGCATGCCATCCTGGGCAGTGTGCATCTTTGGAAAAGAAAGATAATCTGAAAGCCACCTACCTACTTGGTAATGGGGAGGTCACATGAACCTCCTTATGCCCACACTCGTGCTTTCTTCTACAGTATATGCCCTACCTACAGCCTTGCTGCCTAAGTGGCCACAATGGGATGGCACCGCCCCCACCCTCATGGCCACAGCTGACTAAGGTTAAGAGTGAATGAATATCCCACCGGAGATGGCCACATTCTGAGGTGGCCTGTCCCCAAAAGATAAGCTGAATGTATTAGTTTTCTAGGGGTACCATAGCAAATTACCACAAACTGAGTGGCTTGGGAGAAAAAGAAGAAATTTATTCTGCTCAGTTCTGAGGCTAGAGGTCTGAAATCAGTCTCCAAAAGCGCTAAAGAAAATTGCTTCCTGTTGAGTGGTTGCCAATAATTCTTTTTGTTCCTTGCCTTAGAGATGTATCACTTCAATCTCTGCCTCTGTTATCACATGGCTTTCTCCCTGTACATCTTTTTTTTTTTTTTTTTATCTACATTTGACCTCTCCTTTTAAGGGTACCAGTCATATTTGATTTAGGGCCACTCTAATATAGTATGACCTCATCTTATCTTGATCACATCTGCAAAGATTTTGTTTCCAAATTAGGTCACATTCACAGGTACTAGAGGTTAAGGTTTGAATGTATACTTTGGGGGTACGCAATTCAGCCCCCTAACACCAAGTCGATCAGTTTTCCTCTTGAGAATGTGGACTAAGAGACACACAGAACTAACCAGCTGGTTGTAGAGTTCAAAGCAAAATGATATGATGAGCTTGAATGTCAGCTGAAAGCTATGTTCAGGCAGGACTTATCTGGAGCAGAATGGATGCAGGTGGAAGCCAAGGAAGCTGGGAGGAGAGAGAGGAGCCTGGAGCAGCCACTGAGGGAGAAGTGGAGCTCCCAGGATGATCAGGATGGTTCCTGAAGCTTCCCTGAAGCCCTTGACTTTCACCTCCAGTTTTTCGAGCTCTACATTAACCCCCATCTTCTTGAAATAACTACTTTACCAATTTGTTCCTTGAAACTACATGAGCTAAGAGAAAAAAGTTCAAGCACAGTCTTTTTAGAGGTGAGGGGACAGAGGCTCTGAGAGACATGGTGACTCCAGCCCAGTGTTCTGCCCTGCAGCGTGGCCTTCTTCCAGAGTCAGTTCCTCTCAGTGCCCTGGGTACCTTTCAGAAACAGTAGTAATTATTCACAGGCTACCAGGAACAGGTCATTTGTCTTTTACAATGACCTAGGAGGCATAATAATGGCACAATAGCTGCCTTTCAATTTCTATCCTGGATTCTGGATTCCAGACCAATTCCTGGGCAGACATGCAGATAGGTTAGGGGATGCTGATTGCTGTTTACCTTCATCAATCGCAGAAACACGTCAAAGGGAAGCTGGCACAAAGCCTGGAACAGGCCAGAATGACTTGATCGAGTGGCCCTTTTCATTTTCAACCTGGGATTCCCCAGCCCAGTCTTTCCTGCAGCAGGCACAGAACAGACCGCTCCGTAAGTTCCTAACAGCAGTAGAAATCCAATATCACAGCCCCAAAAGGAAGAGGGGATGAAAGGAGAGCTGGGAAAGGAGGGAGGGGAGGGGAAAGGAAGAGGAGGGGAAAGGAGAGGAGAGAGGAGAAGAGATTTAGCCTGGGATTATATTATACTCCACCTCCACTTGTTCCCCACTTTCTGCAAACCCCAATAAAAAGTTTTGTATAAGTATAAAATAATTTGTCATTCTAGGGACAATACAATTGTTCATTAAGAACTTCCTTAAAAAGCTCTCAACTGTTGATATCTGAGTGAATGACAAGCTCATTTGATTTTAAATTTAAATACCAGTTAAAAGGAGAAATCCAGGTTAGAAGTCAGAAAAGTGGCTTCTGGTTCTGTTGCTCTGCTAAGCCTTAGAGCTCTGACCTGTTAGGTTTTGGCCTGACAAGTGAGAATGTGGACATAGGAGTTCCTTTGTTCAGTTACTGACCTGTGACTCCCCTGGGACAGGCCTGGCTTACCTATTAAGTGCACACATTATAGAGAAAGGAAGGAAATTTACCCATTGGGAATGTGCAGATTATCTCATTTACTCTTCAGAACCACATTAAGAAATAAGTTTAACAAATGAGGAGCTAGAGAATCTGAGATATGAAGATTTCCAGTACTTGAATTTCTGGTCAAACAGGAACTACTGGGAGATCAACAACACCCTGAACTTTTAACTTCTATCAGCCTTCTTCCTTTAGAAGGGATCAGGAAGTTAAATAAATAATAATAATAATAAAGATAATACAATCTTAAGATACAAAAAGTTAAATATTAGCTGCTAAATGTTTACCGAGAGTTTATAATAATGTAGGAAACCATTTATGTTAACACATTAAATCAAAAAGCCAGATGCAGACTTACAAATGTAGTATCATCTGTTTTATAGTCCTCCCTAGAGTAGCAAACCTGAGCAAACAAAAAGAGAATTATTTTTCCAAATCTGGAAAGAAATACACCAAAATGTTAAACAGTGGTGGGAATATGAGTAGTCTTTTCGACTTTTCTGTTTTCCTAATGTTCTGTAATAAACAATTAGTATTTCTATAATGAAAAAAAAAAGCATTATAATTATCTTAAAAAGCAATCACCCAGAGTTGTGGGTTTGGATAGTGGTGTCTGGGTCTGATCTGTTGCAGGAAGTGACACCCGACTGAGGAAATTGGGTGCTCAAACAACTTTGTTAGAGGAAGGAGAATTTATTAGCTGGTGGATGTGTGGGGCTTAACAGCACCGAAGCACGAGCCCCCCTCGGTTGGATTTCTTGGTTATACTGTTATGCCCCGACTCATATCTCCACCAACCGCCAAGAAGCCGACACCGATGCAAGAGCAAGAGGGAGTTTATTTCAGACTCGAGTCCGCACCCGCACACCGACGCAGCAGTGAGTAGGAGGTGGTCCCGAACATGGGCTTTGGGGGTATTTGAAGGGAAAAAACGTAAGCACGGGGAGCAATGTCTTGGCATTACAGGATTGGTACAACAAGCTGGACCTCTAGCGGGATTGGCTGAGTGATGGCGCCAAGGAACAAGGATGGGAATTTGGAGAGTTACTTTTCATAGTTGTTCGGATTGGCTGAGTCTAGGGTGGGGTGAGTGTTTCGCTATCTGCAGTTTTTCCGAGAACTGGCCTGTGCCTAAGACGGAGTCTTATACCTAAGATGGAGTCACCTAGGTTGTTCAATACCCTTGCAGTTTCCAAGCACAGGGCACGTGATTCCTTTGTCTGAGGTCTCATGTGCACCTCATGACTCAGGATGGAGTGAGGAGTTTCAGGTGGGGGCTGTGAGAGGGAAGGAATTCCCCGACCACTGGTCCTATCTATTTACAGATTGTTTATCTTGTAGGCATTGCAAGAGTTTCCAGAAGGCCATTTAAAGACCTATAGGGTGTGGTTCATTTATAACCGGCTAAGTCGGTCATTTCTGCAAGCCCTTTCTGTTGCATTTTTCAGACGCTTCCTCTCTCTTGTCTTAGATCAAGGTCGTGGAAGGTCAGTACACTAACACACTCCCTGCTGCTGGAGCCTAGGGACTGAGGGCGCAGGGATCACCTCCTTTATGCTAGCGAGAAATGTAGGCGCCACTGCAGCCGCTGGTGGAGGACGAGGAAGGCGGGGGCCACCTCTCCCCTTCCAGACTTCCAACCACAAGGAACACTGACTGTCGGAGGCCCTGTGAACACAATGAGAAAGAAGTCCGAACCACTGCCCTCGAGGAGGCACCATTCGTGGAAAAGACAGTTCATTTCAAGACAGGATGAAGAGGGCTGGGCGATGTGCACAGGTTGTCATGCACATGTGTGCGCATGGCAGCTGCGAGAATACCGGCCTGGGACGTGGGGAGGGTTTCCTGGAATGGGTGCCGTCTGGCCTGGCAGCCAACCCAGGATGACACTGAAATGCTGGACCAACTTCTAGGGCAGTATTCAGTCCGGCCCACTCTGCTGCTCATCTGTTTTGTCTACCTCCCTTGACACCTACGGGGCAAAGCTGCTTACGATGAAGAGACGCGGGCTTGACTTGGGGAAGAGGCAAAGAAAGAGGAAGCTGTGCCAGCTGGAGAGGGGCGCGGCGGCAAAATGCGTCTCTTTGGGGAATTGCAAGTAGTCCGTGTGGTTAGGACTTGGGAGGATTCCATTCTGCAGGCTCCACAAAACCCCTGGAAGAGTTTAAGGTCAGGTTTGGTTTTTTAGGAAAATGAAGGTCAGATTTGGTTTTTTAGGAAACTCACTGCAGGGCGATGTGCCGAATGAACAGGAGGCCAGGAGATGAGGGAGGAGATGGCTTTTTATCAAGGCACACAGGGTGTGTGTGTTTCACCTGGGCCGAGAAGGCCAAGCTTTCTCTTCACATCACCACCACACCACGGTCCCAGAGCCCTACCTCCAATCCAGAGTCACCGTACAGGAGTTTGTGTGGTACGTGTGTGAGCATGTGAGGGCTGTGTGTGTGTAGCGTGGGGATGTGTGGTATGTGTATGTGTGGCATGTGATGTGTGTGCGCATGTGGTGTATGCTGTGTGTAGTATGTAATGTGTGTGTGGGCAGTGGTGCATGCTGGGCAGGGTTTCTGGGTATGGAAGAGCATTAACCCCCACAGGGTGCTTACTGGGGAAGTGCCACCTGCTGGTGGCCACTGGCCCTCCCTACGTCTGCTTTGGCACAGTTCCCTCCTTCCAGGGTTGAGCTTTCTCCACTCCATGCTCTCCACCATGCTCTCCAGTCCCCATTCTAATTTACTTAGTCTATGTAAGAAAAAGCAATTTGTCAGCATGTATTTGAGTCTTCCAGTAGCAGTCTTATCCTTTCTGCTTGTAGGTCAGGTGGTGAGTGCTAAGTAGAAGACAAGGAAGCTGTGGGTAGAATCCCTTGGTGATGGGAGTGACTGAATGGCACCCTCCAAAAAACTATGTTCAAGTCTCAACCCCCAGCGTACGTGAATGTGACCTTATCTGGAAACACGGTCTTTGTAGATGTAATTAAGGGTCTCAAGATGAGATCGTTTTAGAGTTAGGGTAGGTGCAAAGCCAATGGCTAGTGCTCTTACAAGAAAAAGATTTGAGACAGAGGAGAAGATGGAGACAGAAGTTGCAATGATGTGTTCACAAGCCAAGGAATGCTAAAGATTGCCGGAGCCACCAGAGACTAGGGGAGAGGCACAGGATGGCTTCTTCCTCAGACCCTCCAGAAGAAACCAACTCTGCTGACACTTGGAGTTTGGACTTCCATCCTCCAGAACGGTGAGACAATGAGGTTCTGTTGTTTTAAGTCACCAAGTTTGTGGCCATTTGTTGCAGCAGCCCTGGGAATGAATACAGTGATATATTTAAAACAACTTGATGAGAACAGAGGAAGAGATAAATATCCAGTAACTCACATTGTAATTAGAGAAATTATACCCAACACAGGCATGAGACAATGAGGTCTAAAGCAAAGACAGGACAGCAAGGATGAAGGAAAGCAGAGAGATGTAAGAAGTCTATTTGTAAGACCTGTATTTAAGAGCAGACTCTTCCCTCTTAGACTCTGATACTCAGAATTGGAGGACCACCATCTCCTTGTCAAACATACACAGAGCACAATGCTGCCTCTCTCTCCCTGTCACTTACAAACTCTTACTACATAGATGGCATTACATAAGAGGTATCTAAGAACTGAAAACATAAACTGTAATGAGTTATCTTGAAACTTCGGCAGAGGCCCCAAGTTTCGAGGACAAACGGTAAGTGCTAAGTACTCCCTAATTCCAAAGCAAGGTAGTGGGTTGCTTACGCAGAGCATGTTGAGAATGTGAAATGGTTTTGCCAGCATCAGCCCATCGCCCACCTCCAGACTGTCAAAGAGAAGATGAAGAACCACTGGGAGGTTGAAGAGCCTCCTGTGAGGGTTTCTTTTGCAGAGAACTGATGTGTTCCTCAAAACAGGGCTGCAGAGAGGGATATTTCCTCCTTACTTTAAGCTAGTGAGAGGAAGCTTAGAGAAACCATGTTGGAGAGCTTGAACTTATTGTCTTGAAGTTTAAGAATCATGGTAACCATCGTCTGCCTCCTGCCTGGGAAGCTAAAATCAGGAGGGAACTGGGATGGTTGCCTTGGAACAGCCTATACTCTCAACGTTTGGCAGGGCAGAAGTGACTCAAGGTGTCCTGGGGACCATGAGAAGCAGCTGCATTGGGTCAATTTGAGGGAAGCTCCCATCCAAATAGGCAACCTGATGGGAGCCTGGGGGCTGGGGAGTGATGCCAACAATTGAATGAACCTGGAGCTGAGTGGGAACTCATAAGCAGACACCTGGAAAAGGTATCTCTTGCCTCCAAAAAATTGCCAGGTGATTGAGAATCTCCAAAGAACCCACAGGATGTCACCGGCTCTGGCTTTCATTGTACCCCAGGGGCATAGTGAATGATTACAGCTGCACTATTCAGGTTAAAAATATTGTGCCTTCCCTTTACTCTCTGACCTTCCAGTGCTCTATCCATGGAGGTCTCCAAACAGCATCCAAACGTGGGAAGGAGGGTGAACAAACACTGAAGAAATATCTTAAAACTAAATTATCCTCCCCACTGCACATTTCACGGCCTGAAGCAGGCCTGACATATGCAAGGGGAAGTTTCAAATTAGAAGGGACTTTTGAGTTTCGCTATTACGTTAGACTGGACCTTTATTCCTTTTTTGGATAGTTTTTAGTTTGGCCTTTATTCATTTGAGTTCATTAAACATATGTTTAATTTTAAAATCCTATAAATTAAGTGATATATGTAGGAGGATATAGGTCACACTTCTGAGCATGATATATATTTTCAAAGTAGTAATTCTTATAGGAATCTTATTGATCACACAGTAGATATAAGTCAGATACAGCAATATATGCAATCTAAATAAGACAGGCTGTTAAGAATTTATATAATGTTAAAAATATGCATGTTAAATGTTAGTCATATGGACAGATGCACGGAGTGGGAAAGAGTACGTGACGGGGAGCTGGGGGTTCCTTTATGCTCAGCCGAGAGCCCATACAGTGAAATTGCCTTTTCGCCTCCGTTACAGTAAATAGCTCCCTAACAGATACTGGCATTCTACACACACCTAAATACATAAGGATGAGTTTCGTCCTGCTACATATACAACCTCACGTGACATTACCGTGAATTTCCTGTGAGACTCCCACAATAGTCACATAAATCCCACGCAAGCAGCAGGAAGCATCAAGTCGTTTATTCTATGTGGAGCTTAAAAGACGCTGAACTCTTGGCATTAATATTTGTAAAGAGTATGTGTCTCCTTTGCTATACTTAGTTCCCAATTGATATGTACTTAGAATGGGGGATTTTGATGGTTGTTTTATCTAACGGTGATAACTGAAGAACCCTTAAAATGTGAGAAAATGTTAATAACATATTTCAGTCACTCACTTAACACCTAACATGAATCATGTACAACTTTAACCAAAAAAGGCAGAGGGAAGTGCGTCTGAATGTCAATGCTTTTAGTCTTTGTCATATATGGTTTTTACCACTAATGAAGCTGACACAACTGCTTGTTGATTTACCAAATCACACACTGGTCTGAGTTCTTAGAGAAAATTCAAAAACAGAAGAAAAGCTATTCCTTTTTTCTCTGGGGATTTTTTAGAAGCCAGATAAAATTATTAATTTTTTGAGGTCCCTATTAAGCAGGGTTTTTTTTTCCTGTGTGCAATTGTCAGAGAACAAATAAGAACCAAATAAGGACATGCTACAGTGTGAGAAAGTTAACTTTTGTTGTATTTTCTATAAGGAACCAGGAAGCTTGAACAGCTAGAGTCAGGAATTAAAAAAAAAAATACACCCCTATATGTCCTGCTTGTGCCAACTACTAGGGAAATGGTTTGGGGGGGTTATGCTTGGCAACTGTGTTTTAAAATCCTCTTGTGGAGATTTCTCTAGTTGAATAGAAACCCTTCTATAAAAAGCCAGCAGGTCCTGTGAACTCAAAGACAATATCCCTCTAAATGCCTTTAATGTATTGCTGAATTCAAAGTTCCTGTCAGAGAAATAAAGCAATAAAATAATGCCAAGGTCTATTTTATTGGCACTTAAGATGCAAAGTCATTTATTTTTAAACTTCTAACATTTGAAAAAAAGCGTAGGTTAAATAATGTAATTTTCCCAAGGCTGAATATGCTCATCTGAAGCTCAGTGTTTCTGCTTGAAATACTACAGCAAGTTCCTGAAACGCCTAGGTGGGAACACTACTGCTTTGATGACCCGTGATTAGGCGAATTGATCAGTCACTGTTGGTAACAGCCCTGTTTTCCTTGGTAAGGGTTTAAACCATTCTAGAGAAGATGTGTTTTGCTAGTCTTACACAAGCATTTTCACTCCAAATGTCTCCTGAGAGGCATATAGCACATGCAGGGATCCATCTTCATCCTTCCCACTTTCCTACACTCCAGAAATTGCCATGGAAACGCTCATCATTCAGTGTCCCCTCGCCATCAGGAAAAAGGCTTTCAGCTGCATGCCCTTCACATTATTCTGATTAATTACTCATGTTGACATGATCTGGTTCAAGGAGCTTGGTTTTATCCAGCACAGGGAGCTGCTCCTCACTCTTGTATCCTTCTATCATCCCAGAAATTTGGGGAGGACAGTGCCCTGGGATCAGTTGGTCACTTTATACTCTTTGCTGGAAAGTGTGGAGCTGTTTGAAAGTCTTTTTCCGCAACAGGGAGATGGCGAGGGGGCTGGTAGGAGGGTCGGTGGAGGAGGCTACTGTGACTTGGGCAATGCAACTTCTACTGTGTCCTTCCAGACCTACAGCTGGGTCAGCTGGACCAGACTTTTCATTATGTGATGGTGACCAGAGAAATGACAGACCTGCCTGAGATTTCTTCCAGAGCTGGCCTAGAATGGATCTACTGGGCAGGTTTGAGGGGGAGAAGTGAGAAGGAAAAATGTTGCACCTGCTTGCATCTACCAAGTCCAACTCATTCAATAAACCAGCTACTATAGGATCAGGAGGATTTAGGGACTGACTGGTCACCTTGTCAAACAAGATGGTCCCTTTTGGTCACCATTTATCTTGTGTCAGAGTTCAGGACAAATTCTATAATGCCATACAGCCTGGGTCAAGGGAGAAGTTTTATTCGGGAGAAGGGAAGAATTACTGGGTTGGGTCGTCAAGGGAAGAGAGCAGGCGATGTCCATTCTCCAATCATACCACAGAGAGAAGTCCTGGGCAGGGTCTCTGCTGCACGTGCAGCACGGGTCCACCTTCCAGTGGAGGAACTGCCCCGGGATACTACAGGGGAGAAAAACATTTTCCTCAACCTCTTAGGGTCCCTGGCTGGGTCTGAAAATTAAACTGACAATGACAGATTAACAGGAGAAAAGCATATAGATTTATGCAATATAAGTGTTGTGTGACATGGGAACCTTCATAAGGAAATGAAAACCCAAAGAAACAGTTAGACCTGAGTATTTTATTCTAGGTTTGATGATGAATGGGCAGTTGTAGAGAAATATAATAGGTTAAGGAGTATGAGGTAAGTGTGATAAACTGGGGAAACTAAGCAAGGCTCAAGTGACTCTTCTTGTTCCTTGCTCTTTAGAGAGAAGGATGCTCCTTTCCTCCAGGTAGATTGAGGGTACCTCTCCATGAAGGTTTTATAATCTGTTTCGGGGAAGGAGGGGATGGAGAGGTCAAAGAGACCTTCTTGCTTCTGCTGTTTTCTCAAATTCCATCAGCTTCAATAAAAATACTCAGTATGCCAAGGTAACATATCTTGGGGTAGCATGATGAACCCCATCAACACCCTTCCTTTTCATAGGGCAGATGTGAGAAATCAGCCTTTTGCAGAGTGAGGGAGAGACACACTGTGGGAAGCTGCTGTTTATAGAACTTGCCTGGGAACGCCAGGTGTCTAGCACATGGAAAACGTGGGCTTATGGGAAGTTACATGAGTTGGGAGGAAGGAGTGGGAGGAGGGGACTGGCCCCTTGAGCAACTGATATGAGCACCGCCTTTTCCATTAAGAAGGAGCGCCCATCCCAGCTGGCCCATAGACCTGGCGACCAAGAATGAGCATGTGGAGTTGCTTCCAGCTCTTCTGACCATTGCACTACAGTACAGAAGTGAAACAGAAGGAAGAAGTGGAGATGAACCCCAGCTTTCAGGCCAGGACAATGGGACATCTTAAAGAGGAGAAGGAAGGGAGCAGGCAGAAAGAGAATGGATAGGAAGGGGATATTTGAAGAAAAGATTTAAAGGTATTTATATTAAAAAGCATCCATTATTTCCTTGGTGCACTGACGAATGAGAATGTGTTGAATGCCCTCCAAGTTTAAATGATTTCATCAGCTCTTTTCTGATAAAGTAGGTTAGAAGATAGGTAACTATGAATTTATTTAAGACAATAAAAAATTTTGCTCTTTTGCCTCATCCCATTCCCAGAATAATAGAAAAGAAAACCAATAGTTTTAGTATTCATCAGAGTTTTAACTTTGAGTCAGTGAACAGTTTAGTCCATAATGCCCTTAGATTGACCCTTCAGCAAGTCAGGTCAGTGGGGGTTGGGTGTGGGAGGGGCGGGCTATGGTGCTAAAAACCTGCATCTAGAAATAACACGTGGACAAATTATTCATGACAGCATTTTGCTAAATAACGAAAGATTGACAATAACTAAAATAACTACCAAAATATATATAATGACTTTTGATAATGTAATCGCTATTATATAAATTACGTTACACAATTCACTGGAAAATAATGTAGCTCTAAAAATTATACTTTTTTGTATCGATACACAATGACATCCACAGGTCGTTGTTAGGTTAAAAAGTAAGTGCCAAACAGTGTCTATTCTATGCTATCACTTGTGTAAAAAAAATGATGGTACTGAGGGTATATGTACATATGGCCTTGTACAATCACAGAATATTTCTGGAAAGATATGCAAACTAGTGATGTTGGTTGTCCTCAGGAGCGGACATTATGTGGCTGGGAGCAGAGGTGAGAGATATTTCACTGAAATACATTTCATATCTTTTGAATCAGATGAATGTATAATACATTCTGAAAAAAATATGGTTCAACATAACATGTAAAACCTTAGGTTTACTATCTCTTTCAGAGAAAGTTTGCGTTTGCTCATGGCCTTTTGTCAAAATTTCTGTTCTGTTATTTTTTTTTATTATTCTTTTCTTTTGTTCTTTTAAGTCTGTGGATTTGGAGTTAGACACAGGGTAAGAGCTGGCTCCACCACCAGCTGGCTGAGGGAATTTAGGCAAGCTGCTTTACCCAAATATCTTGTTCACAAAATGCTCACAGTGTGGCAGCTACCTTCCCCTGGTGTGAGTGATACAAAAGACAGCAAGGAATAAGTGCTTTTAATGACCTACACCAAAGTCATACACCATCACTCCCATCTTATTCTACTTCTTAGAAGCCAGCCACTGATTTAGCCTACAATCAAGGGGCAGGGAATTTGCTTATACCTCTTGAAGGGAGAAACAGCAAAAATCTGTGGACATATTTTAAAACCACCACAAAAAAGTAATCATATAAGTTATCATTCAAACTCAGACGCTTTAAGAATACAAGGTGGTGTTATTGATAACCAAGTCTGGACAGTAAGGGTAAACTGAGGCCCTGCTGCGTAAACCAGGATGTGTGGTCAGCGAACTACAGGTGTTTTCATAACCTCTCATGAAGATAAATCTCAGACCAAAGCACATGTGCAATATCTATTACAAACTGTCTCCCAAACACTCATGTTTCTTGCTCTGTAAGTTCAGTGAAATTCTGTTCATCTAGGAACTCCAATAAGCATTTTGCCTGAAAGGCTATTTCCCAGGCAAATGATAAAATGCTCTGACTGAAGGTCAGCTAAATTTTTAATTGGGCCAGACAAGAGAAGCCTCCACTAAGAGAAGGAATGCGGGACAAAAACGTTGAAGCAAGTCTGTCCCACGGTTTTAGGCTGCCAGGCTCATCAGGTGGCACGTCATTTATTTTACCATTGAAAAAGGTCTCCTACTATCTTTTAAAATCTCCTAAAGTGCAGATTCAGATAGTAATTTTTGAAGCTCTTGCAGAAATGTCACAGAGCACGGCACCTTTCAACCGTAGATTTATGGCTAGAACACTTCAGGTGTTAACAAGCATCTCCTTGGTGTAGATTAAAACTAACTCAAACAGACACCTACTTATCACTTTCTATGTTGAAGTGCTTACAGTAAATTTAGCTGGTATACAAAACTCAATAACTGGGTCCCTTGCAACCTTCAGATTTTAATAATTCCATGAAAAACTATCATTTCAAGGGGGAAAAGGGAAATTACAGACAAGAGAGATTCAGACTAGTAGCAATAGCTGTTTTTCCACAGAAGTTTCAATGATTGAAAGTATTTTCTTTAATAGCATATGGCTATAAAATCTGAACAGAGCAAACCCAGACCTGGATTACTCTCCTTTCCCTTCAGAGTTGCTGCCACTCTTTTTACTTACCACAGCAGCACTATCATTAGTGCCTTTGTTATTTCTTTCTATTATGAATAAAACCCCAACCATCTACTCAACAGGCAGCTGTTTTCCAGCCCTTTTCCAACATTTAGTCCTAGTTCTCGATTACAATAACATCATTACAATAGCAGCATGTCTCCTACCTCGATGACGTCCACCTTACATTGCCATAATCCAATGCAGAGAAAGAAGTGTCTTTCAAATGCTTCACCTGATTGATATTTGAGGTATGCCGTAATTTAGCCCAGCACTGTCCTATAGAAAAATAGTATTAGCCACATATGTAACTTAAAATTTCTAGTAGTCACACTAAAAAATATATAAAGAAATAGGTGGCTAATTTTAACAATATATTTTATTTAATCAATATATCCTGAAGGTGTTCAGACTCTGCCACCCAAAATATGCCAGGCTGGTATAAGGATTCATTTGACTGAAGGCAGTTGAAAAAAAGCAGATACGAGAAAAACTCTCTGCCGTCTTCTCTTCTCCTAAGAAAGGCGGGATGATTCTTGATCACTGGAGACAACTCTAGACTCGTGTCAGCCCAGAAACGGCACCAGAGGAATCTACACCAACAAACCTTGCTGAAAGAACCCTTATCTTCCCTTGTTTTCCCCGTATATTTGCCTTCCCACAATTTGCCCCCAAAGCTCAAAATCCCGTTCCTTTGTCTTATTACTTCTCTACAAATTTTACTGTTTTTTTAAAGATGCTTTATAAGCTTAAGTCCTAATCACCTTTTTGAGTTACTCTTCACTGAGTATTCCTATGTTTATGAGCGATGCATGCATTAATAACATTCTGTTTGTTTTTCTCTTGTTGATTTGCCTTTGGTCAGTCTAAGTTATAGGGCCCCAGCTAATGAACCAAGGTAGGTAGAGAAAAAAGAAATTTTTTTCCTCCCTATAATCCAAATATTATTTCAACCTATAAACAATATAAAAATATTAATATTCTTTTTTTGATCAGTTGTTCAAACTATGGTGTGTATTTTACGTTTACAATTTTACATTTACAGCAAATTTCTATTTAGACTGGACCCATTCCAAATGCCCAGGAGCCACATGTGGCTCGTGGCTACTCAATTGCAGAGCATAGACCATTTCTACCAGACTTTGATCCCTTAAATTCCTAACAACTACAGTACTGTTCTCGCTGAAAATACTCCAAGATAGTTTGCCTGATAGACATTGTTCCCTTTTCTTGGAAATTCCCTCTCCTATCTCAGTCTTTTGAATCTTGCTTTGTCATCTCAAACGCAAGACAAAGCTTTTTGACCCGGACCAGATGTACTCACTCACTTATTCTATCACAGATTATTATAATGTATGCACACATATTAGTTTATCTTTATTGTCTTCTTGAGAAGAAGTATTGAGACTCGTTTGTGTTTCTTTTCTCAGGCCTAACAGATTGCCTCGCATATACTAGGTAGTCAATAAGCATTTGTTGTTTTAAAGTGCATTGCGCTGAATTCACTGCAAAGGAAAGGAACTTGTCTATTGAAAGTGAAGTAGAAAATTGATAGTTAGTGAAACATCTGTATGGCTCTATGTTTTCTACCTACTGAGAAACCAGAAGCCTGCTGACAGTCACTCTATATCCAAAGCAACCATTAATTATATGGAAATCGCTCACATTACGTGGTAATTCAAAAAAAATCTCCATTGTTAAGCTGATGACTATCTTTAATTTATCTATTATCACTTTAAGGCTGTGCGGGGCTTCCCATCCCTTTTTGGCATATTGTCTACTAACTGAGCTAGAATACTGTCGTTTCTTTTAAAACTGCCTGTTAGTCTGCATCAGCCACTGAGTTATTGAAAGGGATTGGAAAGAAATGGTGACTGCTTTGACTAAATATTTACAAAGTGCTCACTCACATCTCCCTGGTCCCATCCGATGCAAAACGAGAGCTCTGTCTGTGCTGGGAGACAGCCGCGCCGGGACTCGAGATTTCCTTTGTGAGTTCTCTTTCCAGCTCTGCGTGTTTTTGTCTGCTGTGAGGCTGCGATAAGCACCGATCTGCCTTCCTTATAGAGTTTCAGAGCTGAGGTTGAGTTTCTTTCCCAAAGAATATGAAAAATTACCTCATACCAAAGACTATTTACTAATAGTATCTAACATGTTACTTCTCATAGGTATTTGCACTGTGTTTATTTGACAATAGAAATGAAGCCTTTGTGGGTCTCTGATCTACCCTGAGCCATACCCTTTAGACTTTCCTGTCTGTATAAAGACAGGCTTTTCATTCACCTGTAATACTAGATATTGCCAAATCTCAAGTAAAATGAGATTCTTCTACGTTAAGATAACTTGGGCTTTGGCATGAAAACTCCTGGGTTCACCAATCACAGACTATGGGATATTGAGCAAGTTCATAAACTTCTCTGAGCTTCATTTTATTTGTTATAATACTATTTAGCTTATAAAATCATTGTGAGGTTTAGATAAGATACAGTATACATCAAGCTCCTGATACATAGTAAACACCCACTGATTATGAGTATTATTCACAAAAGAGTAAATAACATGATTTTAATGCCTCCTGCAGGTCAGACCTTATGCTGGCTTTTCACATATGACCTTTTCAGGTCATGACCTTCATGCAAAATGGTTATTGTTGTTGTACGTGTGGGTAAACAGATGGGGCTCCTCAAAGGTGAGCAGCCTAGGGACTCCAGCCAGTATCTTGACATCTTTGGAAAATGTTTGTGCAGGGGAGCAGAATATGCCACCCCAAAACATGCCTCTTTGGCATAAGAATTATTCTGAGCTTATTATTTTAAAAAACTTCAGACACAAGGAAGGCTCTGAAAATAGAAGTTACCCCTTTTGTAAGGATAATTTACATTAGAAAGTGGGTCTGTAATGGAAGAGATATAATTAGAGGTCATTTTTCACCTGAGAGACACGTCTGCAGGGCAACCTTTGTTTACCATACATTTCCTCTTCTTGCCTTGCAGTAAAGTGCCTTCCCTTTGAAGCCCCAGACCCCTTTCCTTTTCCTTAGGACAGGATGGTACATAAGATATTCTGGCTGCGTTTTGAACCACATGTCTTTGTGGGGCTCCCATAAGTATTTAATTAAATTAATTTTAAGGTACAATTTTAAATATAAATGTAAATTAATTAAGTATAATTAAAACTGTTTTTTTTTTTTCCTTCTGTTTATCTGTCTTTTACAACAAGAGTTTCAGCCAGAACCTGGAAGAGTAAAGGGAATATTATTTTTCCTCCCCTCCATTTGGCATACCAGGGTACCTCAGAACATCAGTCGGAAGATTTGCTATAAAACAGTAGACCCCCACTATACAGAGGAGGGAAATTGAAGCTTGGAAAAGTAAACGCCACGTCGCTCTTAAGTACCTAATAAATAGCGGTGCTATTGATAATAAGGAGTGGTGCTGGGATTTAATTTTCAACAATGCTGGAACTATTTAGTCAAACCAACATATGTTTATTATAACAAACATTTATGTCAGTTATATTTTCATTAAACTTTTTATTTTGAGGCAATTGTAGATTCATATGCAGTTGTAAGAAATAATGCGGAGAGTAAGTGAGAGAGACCATATAGCCTTTACTGTTTCCCCCCAATGGGAACATCTTGCAAAACCATAGCACAGTATCACAAAAAGTATATGGATGTGGATGCTGTCAAGATACAAAACATTTCCATCACCAGAATGCTCCCTCATGTTGCCATTTCGCTCCCACTCCCCTCCTGCATCTACCCCTTCCTTAACTCCTGTCAACCACTAACCTATTCTTCATTTCTATAATTCTGTCATTTCAGGAATCTTATTTAAATGGAATCATATGAGTTTCTTGTTGTCTCAGACTATAGTAGATGGCAGTCAAAGCATATATGCTCTTCTGTCGAACTATAAATATGTGTAGGGTATATGAGAGGCTTGAAGGTTATAAAGCTAAAGAGATAGACAAGGGCTGGATTATAAATGCCATATGAAATAATTCGATATTATTCTACAGGCCACAGGAAGCTGGTTAAGGATTTTAATTAGGAGATTAATGATTTCAGATATGTGATTTGAAGAGCTCACTCTAGCTTGGCTGGAAGCAGGAAGAACAATCAGAACATAATGTCAGCAGCCCACGGAAAAGATTATAAAGAGATGACCTAAGCAGTGGCAGGAAGAAGAGGAGGAAAGGCATAAAAATAATATGAAAGAGGCAGCACAGAGGTAGAATGCTGAAGGCCAGGACTCTGGCTTGGGTGATTGGTTAGGGAGCAGGGCCATTCACCAGGACAAATGAAAAACAAGATGGGAGTTAAGAGGATGCTTCCATTTTCAAATACCCATATCAGGGCACTTGTGGGACACCTGTGGACAACATTCAGGAGGATATGTGGGATGAGAGCTCTAAAAAGAAGTCTCGTCTGAAGATAATGATTTGTCAGTCTTCCACTCACGTGTAAGAGGTGAAATCCACTGTGACAGAAGAGGACCCACAGAGACCAGGGACACAAAGAGAGGATACAGAACAAGGCAAGTTATTTCCCTTCCATTTCCTTAACTTCAAATTGGGTATAATGATAACTATCAACTGTATATCATATTTCCAGGGGGAAAGTATGTAACACAAGGCTTAAAACATTATAGAATTTTATACATTCAGGGTATTACTACCGCAATAATCTTAAAACATGGAACTATAATGAAATACTAGCAAGTTTTTCCTTTTTTTTTTTCCTTCTAGCTAAGCACTTTTTAAACCTTTTCCAACATGTGATGCTTCTATTTTTGAAGAACTCAGAAAGGAAGACATGTAATTACAGTGATATTCTGAGTAGTTGTTTAGGCATAAACAGCAGTTTCAACATCCAGAATCTTATAATTAAGGGCAAGTCCTCAACCAAGCTCCAGAAAAGTGGGATGGGACCAACTAAAGCAAAAGCATCGGATCCTCACTGAAAAAGTCTAAAAGCAACATCCTTTTCTTCCTCTGGTACATTAGTCTTTGAATCCTGCATTTGCATATTGCTCTGAATACCTTCTGCCAACACAAAGTTGACACAAGTGAAGGAGAGACAGTCACCTGTGAGAGAGCCCTCTTGCAAATCAAAACATATATAACGATCTCTCCTCCCCTCCATTTCTAGCGCCATCCCCGGCCTTCTCATAGGGGTCCTATTTCCTTTCTCTTTTTTATATCTTTTTGTTATTAATAGGATTCGTGGATACTATAGTGAAAGCACAGAGAGAACTCCAAACTGGTTAATAAAGATAATGCACGGAGGTACCTAATCGTGCAAAAATTTTAATGCTAAACCCTAATATACTCTATGTATCAGAGAACTGAAATCAGGGATTTCCAAATATTCCGAAGAATTCACAGATTCTATCGAACTTACGCATGTATTTATCAAGCTGTTTCCCTTTTATGAGACTGAAGGAAACAGCAATCATCTGTTCAAATTCTCCCTGTCACACTGATTAATGAACTCTTTCCTTCTTCTAGCCAGTGTCTATCTGGTGAAGACTGTGAGCAAATTATAGTGTTAGGCTCCAGATGAGGCCTGGGACTTGGGTAGAGAGGAACAGCTCAAAAAATCTAGTCTGGTAGATACGAGTGATTTAATAAAATCTTGACTGAGATATTATCCAAATGTCTCCACATATTTCAAGAATTCCATATCATGTAAGTTAAGGGAGCTAAGGAAACCAGAGGTATACATTCTGATTCTCCATATTTGCTAATTCTTTTTTTTTTTCTTGGAAAGCTATCTATAGTGAGTGTCTTATTTATCACTGCCTAATTTCAAAGAGGGCATGAGCTAGCAGTTAAGGGTCTCAAGTTATGAGTTGAGTAAAGGAGACATAGACAAGAACAGTGAAGAATAACCAGATGATGTGCCAAGGCTACATCTGCCCAGAGAAAAAACTGAGTATTACTGCAGGAAGTCACTCTGCGTCATTCTGAAGCTTTGCTGAATATAGTCATACACCAAGCCAAGGTATATTATATCAGTAGGAAGGACTCATGGTTTAATAATGGATGAAATTCAGGAAGATATAAAGTGTCCTCTAGGACAGGGTCCCCAACCCCCAGGCTGCAGACCGGTACCAGTCCATGGCATGTTAGGAATTGGACCGCACAGCAGGGGGTAAGCGGTGGGTGTTAGCGAAGTTTCATTTATATTTGCAGCCGCTCCCCAGAGCTACCATCCCACCTCGGCTCCACCTCAGATTGTCAGGCATTAGATTTTCATAGGAGCACAGGTCCCTGGTGCCAAAAAGGTCTGGGACCACTGCTCTAGGAAATTCCATCCACCTCTAGCCCATGTCTAGGCTTCATCTGAATTGGGAAGGCTTACTCTTAGTTGCCAGCACCCTGAGTGGTGCTGAGAACAGCTCTCTGCATGGAAGAGCAGGGTGACACCCCACCATGTTGTACAACAGAACTGGGATGGGGCGGGAGGTGGAAATAATGTTGAGGGTAGGTGCTGGGAATCAACATGGACAGAACAGACCTTTTGAAGGTCGGGGGGGAAAGTAGTGTTGGGGACAGGGAAGGGTAAAGAAGGGACAAAGCATAAGAGCGATTCTCTGCTTTTACTAGAATTCATGGCTTCTTATTGCTTCTAAATCCAAAATGAGTTTTGCAGGCTGCCTGGCTTTTCATTTCTCCAATAATGAGAGTGAGGAACACCAGACAATTTAATTAATCATGCATCCAACAAATATTTATGGCGCACCTGCTATGTGCCAAGTTGTTCCAGGAACTGGAGAGACAGTAGTAAACAAGTCAAGCTCATGTTCTGGGGAGGGGTTGGGGTAGAGGATAAACATTCCAAAGAGTAAAAAGCCAGCATTCTGGTAGCACTGATCATTCCAGTGCCTTGACCCAAGTATTCACCACCTTACATGTTTGCATGTTCTTAGCCTCCCATCTACATATTCTGCCTATATAATACCACTGGCATAGCAACGAGCCCCTCATTCTTGACCCTTGTACACTTAGTCTGAGCCAGCTGTTCTCACTCTGCTTTGTCATCCCTCATGGTTTCACTTTCTGCCCCATTTACTCCTATGCGTTGTCTGCAACAGAAGCACGAAGAGCATTTTTTAGGATCTAAGACTCACCGCCTGAGGTTCCACTCCCCACTTTCCATTTTGATAGGCGTCCTGGCACAACCATACCTAACCTGCTTAGCCTTTGGTTTGCTGCAAGTCCTCAGCGTTTGTACGTGCCCCTCCAGTGCACCGCTGTCACGACCCACCAATAGATGATTCCAAGCACACTCAGCACTCCAGGGCCCACTACACGTGCTGAGAATCAACAGTATCCGTCCTCCTTCCCCTGCATAGTAGGCTGTACTATGCCTGTAAGCCCGGTGGGGTGATGCCCACTACCCTGCACCAAGATGTCCCTCAGCCCTATGGGAACTATTCTCATGGATGACTGCCCTCTTAAAAAAAAAAAAAAAAAAAAAACAAACAAACAAAACTAAAATGACCACCTCTCTGAGACTTGGGCTTAGCTACCCAAGGAGTGTCAAGGAGAGGAAGTGAAAGCCCCCAGCCTCTGTACTTGGGCATAAACTAACTGGAACAAGCTTGAGGTTGCATCCTGAGCTAGGATATTTGTGAAGCACTTTCCTGTCGCACTTCTAATCCTTTATTACCATCTGAGGGTGTTGTTCAGGCATCGTATATCATTATAAGCATCATTACTGTTTGCATACAAGATAATTTTACCCAAGGTAAAAGTAAGTGGTTGATGTTGGTTGATGACAAGCTCTGTGTAGTGTTTCTCTAACAGATAACACCTGAGAGGCAAAGGTTTTCTGTCGGAACCCTCCCCCTCTTTGGGGACAGGTATTGTGATTTGTCTTGGGTCTCACTTCTTCCTACTCCCTTCCTTCTCTTTTCCACTCAATAATTTAGGTCATTTGCTAGTCTGCAGGAGAATTTGGGACAGAAACACTGTCCTAAAGAGCTACACATTAAATCAAGGTGTGGCCTCTGGTGAGCTTCTCTGTGTCAAAGAGGATCAAATCCTCCAGGTGTTTGATGTCCTGGGGAGATGAGGTATAGATTCATGAAGCAGAAAAAGGAGTCATGTAAAGACGTGTAATAAAAATATGCAAATTAAAATCATAGGGCTATAAATTCCAGAGGGATCTGGAATCCAGTTGCAAGATAGAGATGGCATTAGAGAAGGGTTGCTGGAAACAGATCCTCCCAAGATAGTGAGTGGGTCAGGTGCCTGTTGGCAGTCAGCATCACATCAGCCACCAGATAGAAGGAAACCAGCCAGGGATGCTAGGGAAAAATCCAATGTGTCTGTGACAAGCTGTCAACAGTCATTAGCATTCCCCTGACCACAGAGGAACTCAGATTTGAAGGTCTCGCCTGATCAAACACATTTCTGCATAATGAAGTATTGAGCCAATCCTTGGAATAAAAAACCTGAAGGTCTCCTGGAACTACACTGTCATTTGGAACATGTCATATCCCCATGTGGCCTATTTTCTTTCTTAAATTTCAACTATTAAAAGGAAAGGAAGTGACTTATTTTATTTAAGGTGTAACTGACATCTGATCCATGTTCTTTCTCTCAAACTGAGTAACAAAGGTATTGGTGCTTCTCATGTAATAAACAGTACTTAAGTTGGTCTAATACATTTCTGAATAAAAAACTAATATAATGCTAAAACAGATAGTTAAATAGAACCGATAATCTTTCCTTTTGAAAAATTTACTTTACCAAATGGTTCGTTACATATATTCTTTTAAATACATTTGCTTTTCCCCTCCCCAAAGAACAAATATATCGCTTTTTCATTTGTATTCTAAATTTTAGAAGCATATTCTTTTATTCATATTAGTGTTAACAGATATAAACACGTTTTCTAAAGGAAGTCACTTGGAAATATGTCCTATGTTCATATTCGTTGCCTTTTCAAAAGTAACTACTAAATTTACCTAAGGTAGGTTGACTCTATGAAATAGCATGTTTCAGGGATCAGAACTGGGCTGCCATCCCATTCTTAGATTCTCAGGAGTCTGTAATTAATTCTCCATAATTCACCTTGGGTGTATATCATTAGGATTTGTCTGGACTACAAAGAGTTTAAGGAATGCTCAAGATGAACAGCATTGTTGGAGGTGTTTGCTTCTTATCCAGCTAATCCTGAGAGGGCACACCCAAGCTCCAACAGCTGCGAGGAAAATAGAACCAGTATCTATAAAGCTATAATTGCTGGGATGTGTACATCCCTCGGCTCAAAGTCCTAAAGGATTATAACACAGTAGTGCTTTCCTCATGCAGACTTAGGTTCTTTAGAAACACCCAGAAAGTACTATTGAGGTGGAAGAACTTAAAACTATTCAGAAAAAATAGGAAAACTTGGCAGACTCAGGTTGTATGCACACTTAGAGAGCCACTATATTCTTATTGTTGCATTACCAAAAATAAATACTAAGTTTACCTAAGGCAGATTTGCCAACAAAGACTGAACTTGAAATAGAAATAATATTCATATTATTTTACTAATTTTACATAAATAATATGAGTAATATACAGTTAATTTTCATTTATCATTCCTTTATTGGAAATTTAACTGGCTATCCCTCTCATCATTTCATCGGTAGAGGTGTATAATTAGTTTCATTTTGTTATAGATAATATCTTAAAAAGACTTCTTTTCATCTGGGTGGTATCTTCCAAAAAGTACCTTATTCTATTTGTTAGAAATACATTCTGCTTAAAAAAAAAAATTGCAATGGCTCAAGGCTTTCACCTTCCACCCCTCAGCTCCTTCCACCCTTAGTCATGCTATTTTCTTCCTCATGGTTGCAAGATGACTGTTGCATTGTAGCCTCAAGACCACTCACAGGGCAGGAAGGAGAAAGAACAAAGGGAAAAGCAATATTCTTGTCTTCCCTTATTGGGGAGAATAGCCTGTAGGGGTATTCACATACATTTCATAGGTGTCACATAAGCTGAAAGAGAATCTAAAAGGTAAAAAATTTTAACTGATGATATTTCTGCCTAAACGAATGAGCATTCTGTTATTTGGAAGGACAAAATGGAATCTTGTAGATAGCTACCACATTTGCTACAAATATTGTTCTGAATGTGTAACTTGAGACTTTTCACTTCTATATTCTACATTTATTTTCTCAGCTCTTCCTATCTCTGTCTCTCTCTCTACTTACATATTCTCTCAGGCTTTGGTTCTTAGGCCCTAGGTCAGTAACTATTATCTTCTTCTATCTTTCTAGTGTTTCACTGCAAAATTCTCTATTCCTTCCTGCCAACTCTCTCTGCCTTCTTTTGTCTATGCCTATTACTTTGTTCCTTCCTCCTCTCTTTTTTTTCCTGAATACCCCTAACAAAAGCTGCTCCTGATCCAAAATTCTTTTATTAGCCAAAACATACCCAGAAATAATTTCATGTATATCCTCTTCTACTCTCATCAAACATCAGACATTAATCAGATATTCTTTACCTCTAAAATTTTACAGCCATAAAGTCGATGTGAGCTGACAAGAGGTACAGCACTCAGGTAAGTCTGGTTATTGAGGAGCATGAGCTCAGATGACTCAAGGATCTATTACTGGGCCAAAGAGGTAGTCTTAAGTCAAAATCAGAAAGATCTAAGGGTGAGTTAGACTCTGGCAGGAGGAGCAAGGCAGTGCGGAGACTAAAAAATGTTTGCCTTTGTATCATTTGTAAACATGCTGAAATATTGGGCTGATTTACAGATGAAACTGCGAAAAGAGAATATATATATCCAATAGTGAATCTATTGTGAGCAGGAAGCAGGAGGCAGGAGTGGGTGCTGGGGGCAGGAGCAGGTCGTGGCTGAGATGCTGAAGTGGGCAGCAAGATTCACCCAGAATTTCCCAATTCAAAAATGAAAGTGTAAAGTCAGCAGATAAGAACCATAGCTACCTATGACAACTGGGCAGTCCGGAGAACTCCAAACAAACTTTGCCTCTAAGATGCAACCTCACACACCCACCCCAGTTGGACAGCTTGGGACCTAAAGATGTGAGTGTTTGAGACAGACTTCCTTCTTGAGAGATGCAGACTTTATTTTGGCATCAAAACTGACTTTGAATCCAGACAATATTTCTAACTGTACAACTCTATCAATGTATGCTTTTTAAAAATGCTATATACATGTAAGGATTTTCCACACTACCTTTAACTTCTCATGGTAGAGACTTTGAAAATGGATCTAGTACCCTGTTTGAATGTGAGAAAATGTAAAACTGGACAATAAGGGATAGTAAGAAGAGAGATAGGCTGAGATTTGGGTGTGGGCTCCATCATTCTTAGACAAGACAAATTGCCACAGAAGAAGGAAAAAAAGCTGTCCCTGGCAAATGATTGTACAGGGAGGGCCAACTGGGAAAAACCTTGGAGCAAAGGTGGAATGACACTGAGCTGACACATTGCACATAAACACACTGGGTCTTTGCGATCCAACAGCTCATGATAAAAATGCCTATTTATGATTTTATAGTCAACATGTACTCTTAACATTTAGGCAGAATTATTACATTTGTGGTATAGCAACAAGAGTGGTATGTAATGCACCAGCTTTTTGTGTTGTTCTTCATATGCATTATGTTCTATCAAACCCGTAAGACATGGTCAAAACTGAAAGGCAAATGGTTCAGTTCCATATAGATCAGAGCAGTGGGCTTTGCACTGATTTGCTGCTGTTGGAACATAGGCACCAGATCTTTGAAAGACTGTACTGATAGTTTGGATATTAAACCCTGGTCCTTAACCTGATGGACTGGCATCTTTTCATTCTCAGATTATGTTCTTACACCATGTATTACAATCCCTGAAAGAGGATAATACTTTTTTAGGTAATTATAACCATGGAACAAAATATAAATAGTGTTGATTATAATCCTGAATAAATAAGAATGCAGTAAAATTATAGACATGTAAAAACAATATATTCTTCACCTGTAGCTTTTGTTCAAAGATATTCAAAAAATAAGAATGCTTTATATACCTTTTTTTTTGGTGTAAAAGTAAGAAAATATAAAATCACATAATCCCCTGCTGTCTTGGCCATTTGTAGGATATGCTAATCAAGTTCACTAAAAATTCTCGGGTTTTTTTGACTAAAACATTCATTGGGTATTAATTCAAGATCATCTTTTACATAGAAGACTATCTTTGGTGGAATTGAGATTTTTCCAAAAAATGGCTCCAGTGTCCTTGATTTTGAATAAACGGAGATATTTCTCATGGATTTAAAAAATAAATGTAACAGAATCACAAATTTAACTTACACTGCAACTAAAATTTGTTCCTTTATTTTTCTGTAAATACTATGGGCTTTCTCCTGACCTCCAGTAAAGGGAAGGGGGAACACTAACCTTTAGCCGTTTCTGGGTAAAATTTTAGTTCAAATGAATAAAGAAAAGAATCCACTTAGATAATGTTCAGCTTTCAGGAAAAAGATGGCCTCTCAGATATTTTACATGGCATGTCCCCTGACTCACTGCCAAGATGGCTCTGTAGATATGGGGGATAGGTGTGGTTTCCATGACTCCTGGGTGGAAAGGAAGAGTCTTCGGCACAGTGGACTGTGGGTGATGGTTCTTGCCCAGCTGATACTTGTGGCTCAATTTTGTGGCTACCGTACAACACAGAGTGCCCCTGAAGTCCTTATGTGTGCTAGTTTGGCATTATCTGCACACTCTCCTCTATTCTCCGCACAGGTTTTAACTTTCTTCATGTTTTTCTAAACCTCTTCTTCGATGTTGATGGTTAGGAACCATTAGAGCAGTCCCTGAGTACAGGCTTATCCCAGGGACTTGCAGCCACTCTGTCATCTGGTCTGTCCTTGACTGACCTAGCCTCACTCTGGTTCCTCAGGAGCTATAGACACTTTTAATCCCTGGCCTGGTGACTTGCTCTGTAACTCTCTCACAGAGAACCCCCACTATAGCAACCCCACTGGGACACTCTTCACCCTAAACTCAGCAACTGCAAAATCCTATATGTACACCACGAGGGAACCAAGGCCACTTAGAGAAACCATGACCTCCTCCTGACCTGCATTCTCAAGTGACGCGGGTTTTCTCCAGGCTGATGCAGGACAGCTGTGAGGCAATCTTTCCCAGAGTCTGCTGCCTCGACTTCTGAGGTTTCCTCACTTAATCAAGCTGGAGGTATGGGGTGGGGAGCATATGTCATCTCTATGCTTCGCTATCTTAGTTCTCCATCTTGCCTCCCTCTTCCTACCATTCCCTGGGAATAAAAATGAGTGGGTTGTCTTTTATTTTGTGATGTTGTATATTCCTGTAGTCACAGTTCTGGGGGCCTTGCTATCATAGGTAGAAAGGTTTCTTTAGCTCACAGGAGCACTCCATAAGCTGGGTCCCCCAGGCTGGGACTGAATATGTTAAAGAGGAGGAGAGATAAGAGTAATTGGAAAATCCTCTTTCAAGCTTGACTTGGACGTCTTTTATTATTTATTTATTTTCCTGTATAATCTTATTTCTTATGCCAGAATCTGAATAATATAAAATATTGGGGTGTTTTTTTGCATTCCTTCTTACCATAATTTTATAATTCCTTCTTACCGTAATTTTCATAATTTTACCCTGTTACAAAATAAACATGTTGCTGTGGGAAGTCACCTTACTTCTAAATGGAAACGAATGATGTACCAGCTACCAATTCCTTAACGAAAATCACGAAAGAAGCAAAGATTTGGGTTTTAACTCTTGGTGGAGTTTTTGTTACTATATCTATACTTAAAAAAAAATCATTCTTCCTTTTTGCAGACAAGTTTCTTACCAAGTGTATGATAGTGTCTTATACATCTCTAGCTACTCCTTTCTGTATATAGGCAGCAAAGCTTGAAGTTTTACTAAGCAGAGCAGGGGTACCATCAGTACAAATTGGTCCACACACATGAAGTGTTAGCTTATGGTTCAAAAAGAAATCTTGGAGGAGACTGAACACATTGATTCCTTTCATAGTTAACTGAAACAGTACACAAAAGGAGGATTCATCTACACTCTCCCTTATTGCATAACTACCAACAGCTGATTACAGACATTGCTGTCATATGGCTCACCAAACTAATATCTGCTTTATGATGGGTAGGTTTTGCATTCTGTATAACTTGCTTCCAGATATCCTGGCTTTTCACATAAGTTTTAAGCAAGTCTCATCGTTAGACAAAGGAACTGAAGCTGTTTTTGGTACATCTCCGTTTATTACAATTAAAAAAAAAAAAACATTTCAAAGCACAGAAAGTTATCGATTCCTTGGCATGTGCATTTGCCACTTTATAAGATGTTTGTATCCAAAGCTTCTCATCTCACAAACTCACATGTCCTCAAGGTTTCACTACGATCAAATTACTCCTTATACATGCATGATAACAAGATATGTATTTTCACATTAAAAAAAAAAGTATATTCAGACAGTTTCAATGTCTGAAAACAGCAAAGCACAGAGAACACTGCAGCTGCAGGGTTTTACCCTCTCCTGTGTATAAAGAGTTGAATAAAACTTCTGGTTCTGGTTCTGTTAGTGTCTATATAACATGGCATAAGCATTTTTTTAAATACATGGAATTTTGCTGTGGAATAAACTGCAATCAACAAATCAATAGTCAATGGCTTACTACTTAAGCCGATCTATATGCTGCTGACATGTCATTATATACACATGCATTAATAAATATTCTACAATACGGCAAGACAGATGAAGCCAACACAGAACAGCTCTAGATAAGTGAGTCAACTTACCATCACACACACTATTACTGGCAATTGATTTTTTAATAGTTTTAATAATAATAGCAGAGAGTTGAGCTCGACTCAGGTACATTGGTGAATTGGGCATTTATTTGCAAGATGTGGGGCCGATGACTCCCACTGTGATGGTTAAATTTGTCTTCTTCATGAGGAAATCAGGCATGTCTCCTTCTTACAGAAAGGGAGCTCCAATAAATAACCTCTACTGCATAGAATTGAAATGTTAACATCAAGATATAGTGTAAACTATATGTGCATCATCTCAGGTGATATCTGGAAATATTTTATAAACCATGACCTATGAGTACCTGGCTACCGTGTTAAATTTTATCTCCAAATATTTGTCCAACACTTCTTTACAGGTGAGGCTGACCTTTGCGTGGAGAAAGGGTGGAGAAGGCGCGATGCTGGTAGCATTACCCAGCTCAAGTCTCAATCCTTCATACCCCAAGAGCAAAATGATAAGCGTTCAGTTAACTGAACCCACACTTGGTATTTCAGTAAACATTTGGCGTTATTTCAGAACGTTCCTAGAGGTCTTAGCTCTCATCTTCAGCAATCCATCCAAATATTCCCCACATAGAGAGCACTCTCCCTGAGATGAGTCCTGCTCAACGCAGTTTTCTTAATCTTAGTACGTCTCCAGAAATGGATAGATTGGTGCCTCTGCCGGACACCCAGTGGACCTTCTTCCTAATCTGGCTTTAACAACATCTAGACCTCAGAAAAGTTTTCTCCTCTATCTAGGTGGCTACATGTTAATAGGGTTTATTGAGAAAAAAAAATGTAGTGAACCACTGTACAGAAGGCTAGAAACCCTTCTAACTGATATTCCACAGGACCATGGAGTGCATAGGGATGTGAGGCTCATACAATCATAGATTCAGGGAATGACATTAAAAATGGAAATACAGGGCCTCTTCTCTTTCTTCCTTTTTCTCTTTCCCACTCTCTCTTTCTCTCCTTTTCCCCTTATCTTTTTCTTTCCTTATTTCCTTCTTCTCTCTCTCTGCCTCCCTCCCTCCTGCTCGCTCCTTTCTTTTCTCTTTTTCTCCTTCCTCCTTTCCTCCCTTCCCCCACTCCCTTCTGCTCTTGCTCTCGCTCTTTTTCATGTTTTTGGTAATATAAGTAGATGTCTTTTAACCTCATTGTGATTCATGGAGACTAAGCAAAAATTAATGACTAAACGAAACGATCACTTATATTGGCAAATAAAATTCCTGGGCCCCATTTTCCTTCCTAAGAAATATAATTCCAGTTAAGTAGGGTGAAGGCAGAGATGTCTTGGCTTAGAGTTAGATCTTGAGAACAAGACTATAAGAAACTAGAGTGGAGGTCCTTCTAATTTTCTGTTTTCCAGCATAGATCTGATTGGTTTGAGTATACTACTTAAGTTCTTACATGTCCAAGATACCATGCTAAGGAACTTCTATACATGCTCATGATATTGCTTATCTCTATTTTATAGATGAGGAAAGTGAGATTCAAAATTTCATAAACTTAAGATTGATTCCCTAGCTGGTGAGAGGCAGAGTTGGTATTCACACCCAAGAAAATTACTTAATCGGCCTTGTTAGTAAATTGGGATAATTAAGCTAACTTGCAGCGATTATGAAATGAATGAATGAATGAATGAATGAATGACTAGCAGGTACCTGGCATCTAGTAACAGGTATTGAACCATACATAGACTCTCTTATTAGCTTCTGCTTTCTATAAATGTCTTCTCTGCAGCCTGAGTTATGGTTTTTATCCATTCCATGTCTTTTCAAAACCATGGAATAAGATTCATTAAATATTGTCTCCCTATTCTGTTTTATTCTCCTTTTAAGCTACTAGAGTGTGTACTGTCCACTGTCCTATATCTCTCCCTATCACATTATTTTAAAAGCAAAGCCGGATAAGAGAGATGTGTATTTTCCCCTGTATTCTCTTTTCCTTTAGAATTTTGCACCATGCATATGTATTAACTTTTCAAAAAGTAAACATTTAAAAAATCACTTAAGAAAGGCATATTGGAACATCCATGTCTACATACCTCATTAATTAAGTGATTTTTGTGTCACATTTATAACTTAAATGTCACCTTTGAATTGAAATGTAGGTATTTTAGGGTTGGTAACTTCCTTAGCAGTTCGGCTTATGTTCGATTAGATCTAGTAGTTAAAAAAGGAGATATATTTTCATACAGAATGTGTTTATGCAATAGAATATCACCAACACATAACTATCTCTGGAAACACTAACAGGGATGCAAAAAATCCCAAACAGTGCACACCAGATCTGAGGAGAATTGCTACTTGGCGTAGAGATAAACCTCTTTCGTGAATGAAGTCATAGTTGTTTTATGTTTAAACAAAACTTTCACACTTGTCCATGAGAAGCTAACACCATTCTTTCAGGAACTCTTGTTTGGAAAACTCCCCAGTGTCTCCTTCTAGGTTCTCAGCATTTCTTTGACTATTAAGGTCTCTAGCCATCCAGGTAAACCTGTTCTGTATACGCCTCGAGCTCTTCTTCCTGGCTGGGCAAGGGTGTTGATCCAGGCCTGTTGAGAATTAGTGTATTTAAAGGGCACAGAAACACACAAAGAATAATATTACTCTGATCCAGAAGCAGATCTCATGTTACCCTTCTGTCTGTATGCCTTTATTCTCTCTAAGCTTCCTGATGGGTCAGTCTCCATGAAGTGCTGGCCCATAATCAGTACTCAGTAAACTCATTCTTTCAACAAATGGTTTAATCTCATGGTTTCAGGTAGCTAGTGCCTCACCCATTGTAAATAAAATTTAAAGCTCAAACCCAACTTTAGCCATTCCACACCTTCCAGAAAACTAGTGAGTAATAGCAAGGGCGTGGGTAGTTGGGACCTCTGAGGTGTCAGAAAGTTGCTCAGGACTAAGCAAGGCAGGAGCCTGAAGACAGCTTTGCCCACCCCACTGCAGTTCTGGTTCATTGTTTCTCCTGGGGCCATGTGGTTAGGAGCCCCTTCCTATAGGGGCAAGCCATTTCTGACCAGTTTGGGTCAGACAACCATTCAGACAACCAACATTTATGACTGTGTATCTTAGGTCTAAGTCCTTATCTTGGATGTTGTAGGAAATGGAAAGATACTGAGTCCCTGCGTCGTAAGATGTGCCAACCTATTAAAAGATATGAGGCTTGTACCAAATGATGCTAACAAGTGCCATAAAGGGCACAGAGAGGAGTGGTAAAAGTTCCCTGGCATTCGAACTGAGCCTGGAGGAGAGACAAGGAGAACTTGGACAGCTGGAGATAGAGATGGAGAAGGATGATGTGGTGTAAAGGCCGTGAAACAACCAGAAGGGAAATACCACGGGTCACTGAGTAGTAAAACGGCTATTAACTAGGTTGGCATGAGGCACACCTCTCCATTAAGGGCAAAGGAACACCCAGTTCCCTGAGACTCAGTGTCACCACCTACAATGTGAGGAACACACTACACTGGAGGTGGGGAAATACAGAAATAATTTATTTTACCACAAATTCCTCAAAAAATGAATAGTCAATTATGATTTAACAGGGAAAATATGTCAGTTTTAGCTCTGGGCAGGGAACCGTCCCAGATTCAAGAAGACATCTTCAATTCATTATAAGATATTTCTTTTCCTCTCAGGTGATCAAGAGCCCTTTTGATGTAGGAGCAGTTATAGAAAACTGAATCCTAAGTCTTTTGTTTGTTTCTTTCTCAGCTTATAAAAAGTTTGCCTGAACGTAAGAAATAATCTGATGGTGAATCTGAAAAAACAAATTTCTCTTTCTGTATAAAAAATTTATTTTTAACTTTTAAAACCGTCTTATTCTTTGGACTTATGCAATCTACTGGAAGCAGAGACTTCAACATCTTTTTATTTGCTCTGTAAGGATTGTTTGCTTGTTGGTTAGTTTCTATTCCCAAACAAGCTCCCTAAAATTTAACAGCGCTGACTGGTTTGGGATTTCTTGAATGTGATCTGTAGGATCAGAGTGTGTTCTCTGATATCTCATGTGTGAGTTGGGGAAAGGGTCTTCTTGCTTTAAAAGAGGAGGGATCCAAAATGATCAACAGGGTTCTTGGTGATGTCCTTGAAGGAAACAGCTGGGCTCCAAGGACACAGCAGCTCCTTTGACCAGGTTTGATTTCTTTCACATTTTAAACCATTTCCCATTTAGAAAAATAAATAACTAAAGTGCAGGTTGCTGCCAGCATTAATTTAACATAAACATGTTCTTTGAGACTGAAGCAAAGCTGACTGGTTTTCAATGTGAAAGTAAAATATAAAAACTGTTCTTGGCGTTATTTCGAAACAGAATTTGTCTCTAATCCTAATGTAACAGAAATGTATACATAAATCGGATTCATCAATTGAATCTCCAGCTAACAACTGTTTGAGAACGATGTTAACATCACATGTAGGAATGCTATGTTTTCTAGGATTTGACATTTTCAGCGATTGAGAATTACTACATTTTGTAAATGGAAATACCACTACTAAAAACAGAATGCTATAAATGAATGTTATTTGTTTCCAAAGACTATCGATATACTAGAGGTATGTGAAAATAATAATAAAAGCAAGATAATTGGTGGCAGACTTTGGGGGTAAGGTTAGGACTGTAATCCGTGAGTTATCTCAGGGTGAATGCTGCAGCCCAAGTGCTGCCATCACGTATTCTCGGGGCAAAAGGGAAATGGGTTAAATTTCTGCAAGTTTCCTTTTGATTGCTAGCTACTGCGGAACAGAATCCCTGATGTGCCCGGGATTGGAAAGGGAGTGGCCAGACTTATTTCTTTGTAAACTTAGTGAGATGCTGATTCTTGCTCTAAAGCTTTGAACTGGGATCTGAAGAAGGTGAGGGTCTAAAAACTTGTGCTTTGATCTATTAACAGGGTGAATGCATACTAAATTTCCATCTACTGGTTATTATGCTGTATACAACATACAATGTAAGAGTTGTGTCTCTATCTTCAGGACATTAAATTCTAATTTTGAGAGAAACGCAAATGTACCATTTTTTATCTTAAATGGCTGAATGTTATTTGTCGAGGATAGAGTTACCTTGCTGTTCCATGTCATCTTCATGGGGAAGATATGTTCAATGTTGATTTTAAAGAAGGGCGATTTTGGCATTGTGAGGAATGAACCTGAGAGAAAGGCACAAAAATAAATTCAGAGAGAGCTGACTCTGTTACTGTTTAGCTCTGTGACCTTTAGAACTTTGCTTTTCTATGTTCTGGACCCCATCTGAAGGAATGAGGTAATGATACCTTCCAGGTGCCTCACGAACACCAGTTCCCAAGAAAGTACCTGCCTTCTGGGTCTCTGGGGATCTTATGGTTAATGTTAGATGAACACCTCTTACTAGGATCAAAGCGTTGTGCGGATAGGACAATGAACAAAAGAGAGATGGCTACCCTCTTCAGGGAGCTCACATACAACTTTCTGTGCATGAAATCACTCCTGAATGGGAAACAGAGCCAACTCTAGGGGTTATGATGAAGATAACAGATACTCTAAATGGGAAGTCTGGAAGGTTTTTTAGACAAAGAGATCGTGTCTCTATATCTATTATTAGAGTGTATTCTGATATGTGTAGTTGACATATTTACGAAAAGTTGTGTAAACTGATTATGGAGAGCATTTCAGACATCCGGGAGCTACGACCCTTTCGCGGGTCCTTTTTAATTAATGTGAAAAGCGAGCGCTATCTTGGCTTCTCCCTCTCTTCTCACAACTCCCCACATACCTCTTACTTCCCAATTTATATGCAAATATGGTTTTACAAGTTAAATGAAAAACTTGAAGATGTGTTTTCTTCAGGTTATTTCCTTTCTTATTACTTTCTGATATGTCTTATATCAGCATTCCCATGGGAGCTGTGGTAACGCGTGAAGAATACAGATGTCTTTCCATTCGTTGTAGCACAGTGAAGTGGAAAAACATGGGCCAGTTGGAAGCAGCTTCACCATTTTCTGGATAGGTGACCTTAGATCAGTGTACTTAGACTTCAGTACACAAAGAATTGAGAGTTTGTTAAAAATGCAAGTAACCCAGGCCCCATTACCAGAAATTCTGATTTGCATTCTAAATTAGCCCTGTGTACCATTAGAAATGATTAAAGCTGCAATTAACAAAATATCCCATAATATTCTAATTATCTCACACAACAAGAAGTCTCCTCCACGGCTGGTGCAGCTCAGCGATGTCATCAGGATCCCAGGCTTTCTTTCTGTCCTACCTTCTCAGCATGTTAGCTTTTAATTAAAAAAAAAAAAAATTAAAAGATTTTTTAATTTTTTAAAATTAACTTAAAAAATTTTTCACAGATCACCTCTGCTTCCAGCAGCACATCCTCTCATTACCAGCCTCAAAGAATGGCACCAGACAGCTCTCCTTGTGCACCTTCAACTTTTTTTAAAAGCGAAACTTTCCCAGAAACTGCTGTTCCCAGCAGACTCCTTACACGTTTTTGGCCAGAACTGCGGGGGCCGCTAGCTGCAAGGAGATTGGAAGGTATTTGGGAAAGTTCAATGGGATGACGTGACTAGAGCGTAAAATTGAGATAATCATGTTTTATCAGGTGACGCACTGTCACCTGAACACAACGAGGGTTCTGTTGCAAATGAAGAAGTCGAATTTGGTTGTCAGGGAGACAACCACTGGTGTCTGCCCCAGAGGGGATTCTGAGGCAGGACCACACTTAAACCAGTGGTTGTCAAACATCGCCAGGGTTACATCAGCATCATCTAAGGAACTTCAAAAAGTGCCAGAGGCATAGACCTCACTGTTCAGTGGATTGGTGAGTCCTGAGCATCGGGATTGTTTTTTTTTTTTTTTCAATCTCATTAGGTGAGTCTGACATGCAGCTGGATTGAGAATTCAGTGGACCGATCACTTAATTTCTCTGAATGCCAGTTAGCAGCACATGGAGATAATATTAGAATGCTAATAGCATTTGCCACAGAGGATAGCTGTTAGACATTGGTATACGCGAAGCTGAAGCTCAAGCCAGCACGTAATAGGTGCATAGAAGCTTTGGGCCTCAGCCCATCCTCCTATTTGGCCAGATTGGTTTTAGAGGTAGTTTCTAGTTTTCTTTTCTTTTCATTGCTTGCTTGCTTGCTTGCTTTCTTTCTTTCTTTCTTTCTTTCTTTCTTTCTTTCTTCTTCTTTCTTTCTTTCTTCTTTCTTTCTTTTTTAAAATAATACTTACGTATTTACTTATTTTTATTGAGAATAATTTACAAATATAAATGTATACATTTAAAGGGTACAATGTGATGATTGGATAAACAGATTGTAAAATGATTACCAAGGTCAAGATAATTAACACATCTATCGCCATAGTTCATTTAGCACAGTTCTTTTCTGGAGGGGTGAGAATGCATAAGATCCACTCACAGTCACTTTCAAGTACACAATACTACATTATTAACTACAGTCACCATGCTCTCCTTTAGATCCTCAGAACTTACTCTTCTTATAACTGAAAATCTGTACCCTTTGACCTATACCACCTCATTACCCTTCCCCCAGACCCTGGCAACCACCATTCTTTTCTGTTTCTATAAAATTGGCTTTTACAACCCAATAGCAAATAAAGCAAATAATCTAATTAAAAAATGGGCAAAAGACCTGAATATACATGTTTCTGAAGAAGACATACAAATGGGCAGCAGGTTCATGAAAAGGTGCTCAACATCACTAATCATCAGGAAATGCAAATTAAACCCACAATGAGATACCACCTCACACTCGTTAGGATGGCTACTGTCAAAAAGAGATAAACGTTGGCAAGGATATGGAAGCGTTTACATCTTCTGGTGAGAATGTCAAATGGTGCAGACACTATGGAAAACAGTATGGCAGTCCCTCAAAAACTTAAAAATGGAACTACCATATGATCTAGCAATCCCATTCCTGGGTATCTATCCAGAGGCATTGAAATCACGATCTAGAAGAGATATCTGCACACCCATATTCACTGCAGCATTATTCACAATAGCCAAGAAAAAGAACAACCTAAGTGTCCAATGAGAGATGAATGGAGAAAGAAAATGTGTTACACACACACATGCACGTGCGCGCGCGCACACAGACGGTCAGAAAATTACTCTTTGGGAGCAAAGCACACCTGCTAGTTGTCCAGAGTATTTTTTAGGAGCGCTCAGGCAAGTGTTGTTTTAGCCTGGTTTTCAATCTTTAACTTGGAAACATTTTAAAGTATTGAAAATCAAAGTACAAAGAACGAAGAGATTGGGAAAGTCTAGATAATAATGAAAGACAAAAATAAAACAATAAAGACCTAAAGACGAAAGCCATGGTAAACTTTCATGGCCACACTTTTACTGTGATTCTATAATGGACAGCATGGGGTGGGGTCCAGTTCCCCTTTCAAGTCTGAGGCACCCGTTCATTCCCCATCAGTCCTGAGGACAGATTGTCCATCTTGGTTTTTGCGTAAATAGGTATAGTTTGAAAAGGGCATTTCTTAACCCAGCTTAAAGGGCTAGGGCACACGGTGCTCTTACATGTAGTGGGAAATCGAGGCAGCTGGCTGTGGGTGAGAGGTGTGTGAAAGATTTTGGTTTCCTGTGATATTTACCTTGGGCAAAAGTTTGACTTCAAAAGATTTTTTTAAATGTAAAATATACATTTTGAGAGGGGATCATCTTAGGTAAAAAATTACATTCTTTAGAGTGGTAAGTTCTATATAAATTGTTACATTTGAAGCAGACACTGGATTCAATGCTTTGAAAGTGAACTTCCATACTGCCTGTATTAGCATCATCTGGAGTGATTTTTAAAATTCAGATTCCTGAGTCCCACTCCAAACCTACTTGGTTTAGGATTCTGCACTATCAGTAGCACATCAAGTGATTCCTGGGCACACTAATCCTAAAAAATCTGGCATAGGATTAGCTTTAGAGCCAGAAGTCTTCAAAGATAAATCTACTCAGACTCCTTAGATTGTGACCAAAGCACCTAGGTATGTTACAATATAAGGTTTAAATAATGAAGTCATGGTCTGAGAAACTTTTAAAGAATATTTATGGATGATGTACACTCCGCAAACCTCCAAGAGACAAAGATGAATGAGACATCATTTTTGCTTTTGTGAATCTAAAATGCCATCTTTCTAATTTTCAACTAAGTATGTAATTCAGCCTTTCCCAGCTCTGTTCTTATTCTTACATCCATTCCTTCATGTATAGATTGTCTCTTGGAAGTCATGTAATAAAAATGCTTATAAAATTCCAAACTACTAATTTTATTTTTTGCTTTCCATTTATCTCCCCAAAGAGCAAGACCCAGGGTAGTGGACAGGTGAGTTGGTAAATAGAAATAATTCCAGCCTACTCTGCTATCAAACTAAATCATATCAGGCATGTAGCTTTAACATACAAAATCAAAATATTTACAACGTCTGTGCTTATTCTTTGGATGCAGTATGCCACGTTACTCGATTTGTTGGTGCAACCCTGTCCCAGGCCATTAACTGTTTCAGGGTTCTTAGATGTACATTAAGGTTCTAACTCAAGCACAAAAGCCCAGAGCTGGAATCTATTCTGTATTTTAAGACTTGACTTTAAAACTTGAGAGCTTGCAGGCCTCTAAGGATAAGTTTAGTTCAGAAACTCCTTTAGAGACCACAGCAGTCAGAAGTGCACAGGGTCCAACCGTTAGTCTTTATTATCTAGGTGAAGACTTGGAGGTTTCTCAAATGTAGCTTTAATGCATTTAGGTCAAGCTAAGCATTCATTGTGTAGCTTGCTTCTGAGACTCGACAATGTTGAAAGAATTCAAGATACTTCCTCAGCACTTGTTCTCTAAATTTGAGTTTACGGAGCCCCAGTGAAGTGTGAATGCTAAGGCACTGAATACAAGCTTATCCTCTCTCCTAAGACCACGTGGATCTTCTCATCCAAGAGTGCCTAAAATGAATTTTATTAGGGTGAATACTAATCAGTACAATGTGAATATTACACATATCACAGGACCCAGGGTGGATGGGCGCCTCTCTCATTTGGTTCTCTGAGGACAATCCTTTGCTGAGCTCTGTGTAACTTCTTCACTTCAGTGGGTCAGTCAGCAGAAGGTGAGTGGGGTTCTTGAGTTGACACTTACATATATGCCACTGCCACTGGAGGACTTCGGGTGGCATAGATTTTATGGTTTCTGTAAGGTGAGACAGATTCATTTTACCTAAAGAACTACTGAGGAGGGTGATGTTCCTGCCAAAGATAGTATTCAATCAAAAATAATAAGAAAATGTAACTGAATTCCAAAAGGAGAAAACTAACAACAAAAACAGACCCATGCAGGGCTGTGGATAATGGGAGTAGCAAACATGGATTTTATAATGTTTGGTTTCATATGTTTAAGGACATAAAAAAATAAGACTGCAAACATTAGCAGGGGTCTGGGAATTTAAAAATATATAAATCAAATTCTAGAATTGAAATATTTAACAAACGAAACCAAGAACAGTGGACAAACAATACCAACAAGACTATTCATTACAGGAGTTACTGGTTGACTTCCCTCACACTTTGATCTCACAAAAAGCTTAGCCCTGAAAGGCAACCTCATTCACCCTTCGCCCTGTGCAGTTCACCTTGCACGGCTTTGTTGCTTGTCAGATGGTTTCTGTTATTCTTTCTCACCTGAAAGAGTATGGACTGACTAGTTTAGAATTAGGGTATTAGGAGGTTTGATGCCTGTGTTACCATACCCCAGCCTCTTGCATGTGATTTTGACTCACATAAAAGCTAACAAAATAAATGAAATATTTGCTGACCTTGTGTGTACAGAACAGCCTGGGTCGAATCTTGGGAGGAATTACCTCTGGGAGAGGTGAAAGAGGAGTAACTGACAACTTCTAATTTTAACATGATATGCCATGGAGTGAGCTTCATTTTTAATTCTTAGATTGAGAAGTCAATAACGACTTTAGAAAGGACACCACTACCATCCTGTCATACAAGGTGGAGTCTAGAGAAAAATGGTACCAGTTCAAAGGAAACCAATTACTTTCCTTAAGGTCATTTAAAAAACAATCTCACTGATACTCACCGCTTCACCTTTTCACAGCATCTATTTCCCTTGCTCCACTTATTTCAGTTCCAGTAACAACAGAACGTTTGAAAATTATACATCAAAAGTTTTAAGTGCAATGAGGAAAAAGAAAACCCTTTAAAAGATATTCTCATGAGTGAGTTTTTCAAAATAATTCTATATGCAGTGATCTAGAGTTATCAAAGGGCAAATTTAGAAAACAATCTGCAAGTTGAGGACTTGTAAAGACTAATTAGGAAGACGCCAAATAAATTTCTATTGCTTAATACAGCGAAAAATTCTATCTTAAAGCACTAATTTACATTATTCTGAGGTAATCGATTCCCCTAAATGAGGTAATTTGTCATCTTAAATGAAGAATTTATGAGCATAGCTGTTCTTTCATCTCTTTCCACCCTCTTCAGTTAGTATATTATAAGAAGACCGGATTTTGCCATGTTTTGGAACTTCAGATTCAGGTTAAATTTCACACTCCTGTTCTCCTTCACTTATTCTGATTCACTTGACCTTTGAACACAAGTTTTCCATTTGGTGTATTTGTTTGAGGATTTAGTAGCCGAACAGGGTCCAAGGAAAATAAAACATGAAACAAAGGTCTAGCGCCTGGTAAAGATTATGAGATTTTCAGATGGATAAAAACATCAAATATCATGATATTTAAGGATCTCAGAAATAGCCGGTCATGTGTCTAATTTAGGATCACTAAGAAAATAGAAGTGATTCACTTATTTCCCAACTCTTTTGTTTTGCTTCCACTTTCAAAATTTTGATAAAGAGGATGAACACCGATTTGAAATCAGCTAATTTTAAAAAGGAATCATAACATAAATGAAATTATAAAATAATTTAACATTCTGTTATGTTTCAAGGCTGCATGGTATTCTAACAAGCTAATCATGGCTGAAATTGAATCTAAAATATAATTGAAACCCTTGCCACTCCATATGTGACTTACTTCAGAACAAATAATTCAGACTTCGTGAAATATATCGATGTCAGACTATTTAACAATTTTATTGGGGCCACAAATCCAGACCACACTTTTCTGGGTAAAGATGAGATGTGCTCTGAAGAGAGTAAATGTTTTCACTGCCAGTTTCCCAGGGGAAGGGTCAATTCTCCAGCAGGAAGTAAGGAGTAAAGAGCTTCAGGTTGGGGTGAAGGAAAATCTTCATTTTTCTTAGGACAGATGCCAATTTGGCGCAGATTCTAAAGATGTGGTGGTATACAGAATGCTTCCAGTGGAGGTGGTTCAGCTAGCTACTTCTGGAGCCTTGGAAACAGGTGGTAAAGAAAAGACAGCTTGGTGAGAGGCAAGAGAGTCCCACTGGGTCTGAGCTGCGCTCATCAATTATTTTATGAAATTTTCCTCCTGTTATTCTGGAACATCCACAAAGTCTGGTCTCTGTTGTGCTCTGGTAATATGGGACAAATTCTTCACAGGGTCAAACACGATGGTAGGAGGAATTCGAAACAGAAGATGGCAGTGCCCAGTGAAACTGGGAAAATCTCAAGCACCACTTTTGCCAGACAAGATAACATCACTTCGAGGTTAAATAAGGAAGACACTTAATGGTTTCAAGTATTTAAAAATCCACCCATATCTTAGTTGGGTAGGTTCTCAGAAACACTTCCAAAGGGAAGAAGAAATTCTAGGATTATGCTGGCATGTATTCTCCAAGCCCTGTCTAATTCTAGGAATTTTTGCAGCTAGTGAGAGGGAAATGATATTCACGAAAGAATTGTAATTTTTAAAAAAACATCTGCTGATTGAAAATGGGGGCAATCAAGTCTTCAGAAACTGAAGAACTGCTGCCCATGAAAAGGAAAAAAGAAACTACGTGTGATCAGAGGATAAAGAACAGGGGAAGGTTCAAAGAGCCAGAAATTCAAAGACAAAAAGTGAGAGGAAATTCAACCCAGCAAGCAGGTTTATAACTTACTTTTTATAAACAATAAATCATTTCTATGGCCAATTATTCTAAGCACAATCGTTACTGTCACTTCATCTACTAAATTACATATTATATAAACATACTCGGTATGAAAAAGCAAGTTTTAATATTTTTTTAAAAATCCAACTATTAAAATGTCTTTTATTTCTGTCTCTGACACACCACACACACCACAACACACACACACACCCAACACACACACACCTCCACTCTCACCCAGTACAAATACAGGAAGACAGCCTTGTGTTAGACAAAAGGACAAGTTGAATCATTACTTCTCTTTCAAACTACTTTTGGTTATCATTATTACCCTTCTTCTATAAATTAACAACAACAAAAAAAATTAATGAGAAGTGAAATTCAACCTAAATGCTACCAGGAATGTAATTCTAGTGCTATAGGTACAGGAGGAGGAAAGACAATGAATGCACTTTAGAATAAGTTCTATGAAAACAAGATTTGAAGTTGACAAAAGTCAGTACTTGCTGAGTTGTTAAAAGACATTGTACTCAAATTAGTTCTGTGATGGCATATCATCATGCAGTTCTACAAATGAGTAGGTACTTTCATCTTCTATTAGACATTTGATAAAAAACCAAATAGCTTAACTCCTAGGGCTGAATTTCCTTAAAAAAAAAAAGTGAACAAATATTTCATTACTGCAAAGTAAGCAGCTATATTCAATTGCACTATACAGACACAATACATAAAATAGAGAATATAAATGCCCTGAACAAATTTTCAGTCCGGGAAAAAAGAAACATCGGTAACAGAATATGAGAAACACTAGCAAACAACTGGTGGTCCTTTGGTAGAAGAAATGATGCAACACAAAGATAGCTTCAAGAACTTGTTAACCTCAAAATAAAAAGCAGTAAGAGGAAATAAGTGTTAATTTGAGATCAAAAAGAATATCAATTTGGGAAGCAATGATTCAGGCAAAAACTCAAATAGTGTTTTGATTAGGTGGTGATGGCAACGGGGATTTTACAAGAAAGGGAAATAATTACATGAGTAGAATGAAAGACTACAGGTGCAAATAAACTACGTTATTCTTTAACTAGACATGGTGGTGCTAATTCTAAAGCATGTCTTTAATTTTCAGTCCGTAATCAGGATGCCTGCTTTCCTCTTTGCTTTGTAAACGGTTGTTTGAAATACAAGGTTGGTTTGGCCTGGTCCAACGGTTATTTTTCTCCAGTTCAAATATACCAACGTTTTGAGTAGTAAGACATGCAAGGGATTCCTTTGGAATGGCTGCTCTCACTCTATTTTAAAATGGCTCCACTTATGTTAACTTTTCACAACTATAGTAATAAGTTCTAAGCAGCAATACTAAATTATTAGTAAAAAGTCAAACTCATGGCAAAACAAAGTTTATTTCCATGTTTTACTAATACTGACAGATTTATCTGGAGAATGTCAGCGTTGCTGAACTTAATCAACTTTAGTTGTTAAATGTTCATTTAGTGTTAATTAAACAAAGGAATTTCTATTTGGACAATCTATATTATCAGCATTATTAGATCTGACGTTTGAGGGAGAGCCCTTCCCTTCAGGAAGAAGATCAATTCAGCAATAATCTTGTATCCTTCCCAGGACTATACCTTTGAGAAACTTTTAATAGGTACTAAATTTGTATGTATTTAGGTAAATAAATCTCTTTCTCTAATAAGTCATCACTAAATGGAACAACTAAATACAACTAACTGGAAAACATGGGATTGATCTGAATAAATCACAGAACTTTGAAACTGGAGCAATACGAAGTGGCATTTATTTCCTTAGCTTTTCTAAAGCTGTTTAATCCAAATGACAGCATGTGAGTATAGAGATGTGTATACATACATACATACATGTACATATGCATGAATAAAGAACATACTGAGTAGCAGATTACTGAAAATTGAGACATATAGGCTAGCCTCAAGGGCCTTATGAACATTTGTAATCATTTGCTTTGGAAGAGGTAGGTTACATTTTATTCATATCTTAAAGAGTCCCAGACTGATCTAATATCAATAAACCTGAGCTTTGGATGAAATATGCCTAAAGACACAAAGTATGTGACATTTCAGTGAGCCTTCACATGTGCCCAAAGCATGATTAAGCACAGGTGGAAACATTATTTTTTTTTTAACATAGTAAGAACAAAGAACTTCATAAATATAACTTATAAAGTATATTAAATGTGTCATATTAAATGTGTCATTCAGGTCTCAGGTCAAATATTACCTCCTTAGAGGTCTGCCTTTACACCCCCACCCAGAAAATTTCTCTACTATATCACTGTGTTTTATTTTCCTAACACTACTCTCTGAAATATCTTGTTCATCTATTATTATCTAACTGTAGAATTAAGGCTCTATAAGAACAAGAACTATGTCTTGCTCACCTCTGACTGTATTTCTAGTAGATGCTAGGCATGATTATTTGAATAATTAGTTGAATGTATGAATTTTTCAGTGTATGTGATAGATCAAAATATACTAACAGAAAAGCAACTTTCTTTCTTTCTTTAGTGTACATATATACCTAAACACACACACTTTTCTAGACTTCAGAGTACATGTTTCTATTTTAAGGTACATTATCCAAAATCAGAGGTGGAATATTTTGTTGCTTTGAATAAAAACAATATATACTGTAGTAAAAATTACTTAAGCCTATTCAAAGTAAAGAACTTTGATAGGAAAACAATTTAATATTCTTGGTAAAATGACCAAAAAATTACCCATAAAAGACAATGTTTCTCCCACAACTCTACATCAGTTAAATAATCAGATAAAACAGTTTTAAACATGGTAATTTATTTTATGCAGTTGTTTAAATCCAGTTTGAAAATGTTCAAAAGGCACTTTAAAAAACATATTTAAAAATACATTTCTCTGACTTATTGGTGATTACTTAAAATAAGCAAGTCACCAGACATTTTTAAACCATTCATGATACTATTATCTTACATAATTTTAAATTCAAAAATACAACTATTCACTGTGTAATATAGCACACTGCTTAGCAGTAAGATTAGTTTCCCTCTAATAATATACTTTATATGGACTATTAATTTGCAGAGCCCTGAAAAGTTAAAACTGATATAAACTGGAAACTGGAGAAGGTAAAGAAGTTGAAATAGAACACTAGCGTTAGAGTTGGTTTCTCTAGAGAATTTGTAAAATTTCTTATTCTAATCTGTATTAAAATTATATTTCAACTCCAATATATAAAACAAGTCATTTTTTTAAATCATTTTTTAATTATTTTATGTTTAGCATAAAATAAACCACAGGTTGTCCCCCAGATTTCTTAAGTATGTTTCTGTCAGGCCTACTATAAAGAAGGAGAGAAATGAGGAAAGTGCGTTTCTTGTTTGTTTTTGAGAAAAAGGAGGTGGTAGTGGAATCCAAATAACTTTACTTCATTTAATAATTGTGTATCTAGAATTTGTTTAAAACTCTAGACTTTTAAGTAGGGCAAATATCCTGAGAACCAGCAGGCATTATTCTTAGATCTTTACTTCTAATCTCATATGGAAAATTAAAATTAATAGGTATAAAATAAGTGATATGAATTCTAATAACAAATAACAGCCAAATTAACCATGTGAAGGCAGCATTAAGAGTAGTTAGAAAACAGAAATTAGTTATAAAAGAAATATAGAAGGGCAAAAAATACAAAGAAGCAGAAACTGTCAAAGAATAAATGAACTGAAAACTTAAATGGTGACTAAAAGGATAGACTTGGTCTAATCAATAGAGTGATTTTTTTTCAAACCTCAATCTGGTAATAATATAGTTTGATAGGCTCAAGGAAATGAAAAATCAATACTCAAGAAAGAATTATGAATAAAAAACTCAGCAAATTTAATGTTCAAATCCAATTACCATATTTCAAAAACTATTAAAAACTGGTCAATAATTTATTTTTGAATTTTCTTACAGTAGTAACAAAAACTTCTCTGAAATTTAAGGTATTTGAAAACAAACAACTGAACTCTGGCCCAACAATCTGCTTTGTATCATCTATGAACTTCCCAACTGAAAATACAAGTATACTATTATTGGAGAACATAATATAGCAAAAACCTTATATTTTAAGACCACACTAAAGCCATTTACTCAAATGACAGAGATCTTAATTTAAAAGGTAAGTCATTATCATCATGAAATCTGGTTTCAAGTGATCTACCAAATACGCGAATAATTTTTGCTTTATTAGGTCATATAGATCAACTGATTCTTGAAAGTGATCAAATTTTGATAGTATGAATTAGCAAAAAAAATTCTATAAATGTTTTTAAAATGTTGTTTTCATAAAATATTGTAAAATAGTGTTTTCCTACCTCTATTTAAAATTTTTTACTAACAACTGTGAACATTTCTGATGACACTCATTTCGGTGTGCTTTTAATGAATTAGTATGTACTTATTAGTACTTAATGAACCCTTCCTACCTCAATGTGAAATTACTAAACTTGGAGATATAAGGTTTTACTGTGGGTTCTGATATTAGTCACTCTGAAGAAGCTAAAGCATTTTGCCAAAATGAATGATCTACTGACCCTTTAAATCATCTTTAAAGTCTTTTACATTTAATACAGTTAATCTTGGACTACATATATTTAAAATATGCTTTATTTAAATCTTTGAAAGATGCCTTACTTATGGGGCAGTGATCCTCAGCATGTTTCAAAGATTATTTGCATCAAAATCACCCAGATGTTAGGGCAAAGGTTTCAAACTGGTATGAATAAGACTCACCTGGAGGGCTTGTCTAAACATAACTAACTGCTAGTCTCCTCCCCTAGAGTTTCTGATTCAGTAAGGTCTGGGATGAGGCCCAGGAGACTGCATATCCAAGTTCCCAAGCGATGCTGATACTACAGGTTGGAAGCACACCTGGTAGGAATGCATACTCTTGGGCCCCATACTAGATTCAGAATTTCTGGGATTGGGGCTTTAAAATCTGCATTATAAGAAGCTCCCAGGCAAGAATATATGAATCACAATTTGAGAAGCACTATGACAATCTGGTGAATTTTACTATTACTGGTCAATGTATCAGATGTCACATGTCCATAAATAAAAATGAAATAATGCTAAATGGCTAACCTCAAGGTTGACATGGTACAAAGAACACACAAGATTTGAGTATAAATCCTAGCTCTGTTACTTATCAATTTTGTGACAGTGGAACGGTTACTTTAATTCTTTGAGCCTCAGTTTTCTCATCTATCATATGGGAATCACACCCAATTTGTGAGGATTAACACTAATGTACACAGACTATCTAAACACAGTACTTGGCATACAGTAGGCATAGATAAAAACTAGCTATTACTTATAAGAAATGTACAAAATATTTCCTTCAATATTTGATTTGATTAAAGCAGATTTTTCATTCATTGAAAACAAATATTTACACTCCAAGTTAAGAGAATAATAAAACTTTAATCTTATTGCTCCATACTCTGGGCCAGACAGTGTTCTAAAAGCCATATGTATATTCACTCATTTAATCCTCATAAGAATCCCGTGAGGTAGGTAGTATTACTGTCCCTAATTTATAGATGAGGTAATTGAGGCACAGAGACATTAAGTAAATTGCTGAAGGTTACAAAACTATAAGTGATGGAGCAAGAATTTAAACCCAGGCAGTCTGACTCTAGACCACAGGATTCATCACAATGTTAATTTCCTATGAGTAAAATTTTAAGGTTTTTGGATGTTTATGATAAACCATTTATACTTCTAGTACAGAAAAGTAGCATATATGGACTCGAATAAATTCATATCCACACCAAGGTGAAGAACTGTTCGAAGAATAGAATAAATGCCTTAAACTTTTGGCAGATGATACCACCATGAAAACAATAATAAACAATTTAATAGGTAAAAATTGGTGTGAGTTTTCACTATGTGGACAGAATATCCATAATTAATCACTAAGATGAATATCCTCTCAAGTATAGCATCCAAAGAGGTCATGGTTTTGACATGTTTTGGCACAATAAATATAAACTATTTAGCTAAGCAGCAGAGTCAATGGCGTGATAGCCATGTAAAATAAGCATAATGATAAACATGAGAAATGTAAATCATTTGTAACATTTAAGATAACTTTATAGAAAACCTGTAAAATATTCTTTTTATGATACACTCAGATAGCATTGCTAAAGATAGCAAAAATTTAAAAAAAAATTTTCCTTCAAGAAATTCTTTAGAGGGTCACTAAATTGGAACAAAACATTTATGAATGTGTTTTTGATGACAGTCTTGAATGAGTATTCAGCTCAATGGGAATTATCTACCCACTGGCAAAACAATCATCCCAAAATAGTAAGTCAGCATCAAAATGCAGGCTGTTATTTATAAATTATTTGGTCTTTTAATATCTGACATATTTCAACCTGTTTAAGCATTCTGCATTTTCTAATTTATTTAATTAACTCTGGTCAAAATCTTGCATTCAAATTATTTTGCCAGTAACTAACAGCCATCTCAGATCCTAAAAATGAATTTCAAAACTCTGCTTTAAAGAAGTTATGAAAGGCACAAACAAGTTCTCATCTCTCAACAGGATGAGAATGAAAGGAACTGTAACTATGTAGTTAGAAAGTTTTAAATAATCGATTAAAAACGTTGCTTAGTAATTCCTGAGAGTGGCACTGATATAAGAAAAGCATTTCCAACTAGCACAAATTTACTGTTTATTAGTTACCCATAATTAATAATGGGTAGATATGGGAACAAAATATTTAAAAATCTATGTTTATCAAATGCCTTGAGTAAATAAATATTAATAGTTGAAAATGGTATCCAAGAATGGTTAAACATGTTTAGAAGAGAAAACAGGGACTCAGTATAGGCATACCTTCCTTAGAGATATTGTGGGTTCGGTTCCAGACCACCACAAAGAGTAGTCTCGCAATGAAGCGAGTTGCAATCTTTTTGCTTGTGGAGGTCTTACCTTCAATTTTTTTAAAAAGTAACATATGTGGAGCACAATAAAGCAAAGCACAATAAAACAAGGTATGCCTGTAAGAGATTAATTAGAACCAAATATATATAAAATACAGTCAAGGCCCATGACAATTTCAAAATGTGGTTTTATTAATGCACTTTAGGACAAGTGCCATTCTTATTCTACCTTCTTCTGGAAGAAATACTGTCAATTATAAATAGTCACAGCAAAATGGTGATTAGCCAAAAACTGCACATGGGTATGTGTGGGGAAGTTTGGTTCATTTGTGTCATACTGCAAGTATAAACTCATGTCTTGAGTTTATAAACAACACTGAGCAACAATATTTCCTTCTAAAATTTTCTTTAAGGCAGATCTGTTCAGCATCGTGTGTTACTAACATGGTGCATTGCAGTTTTAGCAAATTTAACTATTTTTATTTCCCAGTGAAAATAATACATGTGGTCAGGAACAGACAACAAAATCTCTTTTCTAGTCCCTCTGCCTGGCCATCATTATAAAAACACAAGTTTTTCATATATATATACACATATATACGTATATATGTATATATACAGATACATATATATATATTACTGTATCAAAACACATTTTAACAGATTTCGCAGCTCATTAAAGCTTCAGTTTACAGTCATTCATATGAAAGATTTCTAATATGGAATGTTCACTCATAAAGAATTCCTCACTGGAATTCCAGTGTTCTGTATCAGAAATGTAGAAGTTCTTCTTCAGTGCAATGCGAGACATTTTACCTCTGTTCATTTATGTTTTCCTTTCAAGGTTTCCCAATTTTACTTTTGGATCTTCATTTTTGTAGGCTCGACTTATTTCCTTTAGTATGTTCTCAGGTAAGGCAGGTTGATATCTGTATACATATCCATATGGACGAAGATGATAAACGAGGTATTCTAACTCATACATAGTTGTAGGATCAACATAGTGAAAAGAAACTGCAAGATCAGAACAGCAACCAGGACCCTAAAAAAGTAGTGGAAACAAGTATTACTAATAAATGGCACATTGTCAACATACAGCATTCACATACTAATAAAGGAAACAGTAATTTTAAAAGAATCCAAAAATGAAAGCTGGTAAGGTTTTAAAGAGGCACCTAATTTATTAGACCTGTGGAAGAATTAGTTTCTAATGATTTAAAACCAAATATGACATTAATAATTTCTAACTGAACTAATATTCTCTCATACTCAACAGTGTTTTAGCAGAAAAAAAAATCTTTAGACTTCTTTAAATGAAAGAGGCAACTATACAAACACTAAAGCTCTATTTTTTCAAGTTTTGCTTTCTCTTTATGTTCTCACTATAAATTTTTGCTTGGCTCAACCTTAGAAAGACACTTTTGGAGCATTCAGTGACAAAAAGCCTTGCCTATTATGTGTCTGTAACCTAATACTTCATCTATACAACCCAAACATCACTAATACTATTTAAGAGAGGAAGTACTGAGTCAAACCTAGATTTGAATCTAAATTTTGCCTACTAATGTATGACATTAGGCATGTTACTGGATCTCTAAAGCTTCAATTTCCCTACCTGCAAAAGATAGTTAAAGGGGATAATGTGTATAAAATGCCTGGGACCATGTTTTGCCTATAGTGAATGCTCAAACGTTAGCTATTATTGACAGGCACCCCTCAGTAAGTCGGTTAAACCTTTGGTTATGTAATTTTCACTCATTACTAACACAGTTGGTATGAGAAAAGGTTTAAAACAAGACAAAAACAAAATAACAAAAATACAACAAACAGGGATGAAAAAGTGTGAAAATAAAAAAAAAAAACTGGTCGCAGAATTAAAGTCACAGGAGATTTGGGGATCAGAATTGGCACCTGGAGGATGTTTCACTTAGGTGACGCCAAGAAAATTTCAGACTCTAATGTCTTTACAAGGACCCAAGGAGAAAGACAGTCTAGCAAATTCCTGGAGAAGATTCACACAGACCTATTAAACTAAACATTTAATGATTCATGTTTGGAAGTATGTACCTTACAATGCAGTAAAAATTATCACAAAATTGTACATTATATTTTCTGTGGCCTTCTCTCTGAACTTTTCCTTTGAAACAAACACTGGATATGTGAGATTCTTGGATAACTATGTAGACACTGAAAAATTACTGGGTGCCTACTTCTATACATTTAGGAAATAGGAATAAATACAAAAAGTAAACATATAAGTCAATTTGTGATTACCCAAACCAGCTCTGTCCAATAGATGTATGTGAACCATATAATGCAGTTTAAGGTTTTCTAGCAGCTACATTTAAGAAGTAAAAATAGGTAAAATTACTTTGAAGGTATTTTATTTAACTGAATAAATCCATGTTATTTTTTCAATATGCAATTAATATTTTAAAACTTATTAATAAAGTCATTCTTTTTAGTTGTGCTAAATGCTTGAAATCAGATGTGAATCTTATATTTACAGCACATCTCAATTTTGACTAGTCACATTTCAAGAGCTTAATATAGGTAATATATGGTTAGCAGCTACTGGACTGGCCAGTATATATTAAACTAAAAGACTAGAACAATAGCAGGTAATTTTACATTGCTGATCCTCTGTGGAAGCAATTTTATATGAAATCTAAAATATTGTAGTAATATTTCTGATAAGATTTACTGCATTAATTATGTGATACTCTACAGCATTATTGTTTACTGAACAGCTAGAGTATTGTTATTACTAAGCAATATAAACAATAAAAGACAATAAAAAATAGCTAGAATTATTAGAAATAAAATAGTTCTGATTATGGTTAGCCCCAAAACTTAAGAGTCAAGTGAAAAATCATCAGAAATAAAGAATCCAAGAACAGAGCCAGATTTTTAAAATGCTTTAAAAAAACTAGTTTTCATATATACCAGTTAAAAAGTTTTAAGAAAGAGCCCAAGTAGAATAGTAACAAAAATATTAAATATATAAGGAATACTTAAGAAGAAAAAAAGATCTGAAGAAAACTATAAAACTTTACGAAGGGAACTAAAGAAAACAAAAAATCTTGGGCAAAGATGCCCACAGTCCCTAAATTAACAAATTTATACCCAAGGATAAAGACATGGGAGTTGACAAAACAATTTCAAAGAAAGAGAGAGAAATAATGGAGAGAAATACACTCTTAGATTAATAATTTAAATATCCTGTAAAGCTACAAGGTACAAACAATATGGTGCTGAGTCAAAACCAAACAGAACAATGGAAGAGAGGTGAAATTCTGGACACTGATCCCGCTATAAGTAATGCTATAGTGTATGATAAAGGAGGTATTTTAAGTCAATAGTGAAAGTAAGACTCACTAAAACATGGAACTGGAATAATCAGTTAAAAATTTGGAAAAATCACAAGCTCTCTAACAACCATATGCCAGTAAGTTTCAGATGTAATATAAATAAAATCGAAGACTAGAATAAGTCATATCTGATCACTTCTGACCTATGAAAAAGGTTTCACATGTAGAAGGATGGATACATACACACACATCTATGTATATTTAACACATCTATTTTAAATTCACCATAAGAAGACCGCAAATTCTCTGGTGAAAAGTCTTTCCCTATGGAATAGACTTACTTGTAGGGAAGGAGAAGGTGACATGAAAGGGAGCTCTACGAAGAGTAAGTTCTAAACAACCAACTTAAGAACATAACTCTTTCATCAACTAGAATATCTCACACCCTGACTTCCTAGATAAAAATTTTTTACACTGTATTTTTAGTTATTAGTGCAGAGAATGCATGTATAAGATTTAGGATGGCTTTGAAAATAGTAACTCACTTAGGGAAGAGAAAATTTATTAAATGATGGATGAGTAACAATACAAGTTTGATTTCACACTGAGTTTATATAGAACCTTCTAAGAGAGAAGAAGCAACATTAGAAGGTTGGGTCAACTTTGGTACTCCCAAAGCTATTTTATAGTCTTCAATATAATAAATAAATTTTTATGGAAAAAACATAAATTTGCCATCCACTTTAAAAACCACAATTTAAATAAAAGATGCACTATAAAAAATATTCATTTCGTTCATATAAAGCAAAAAGGTATATACTATTTGTGGGTGGAAATTGTAGGGAGCATTCTTAAAGGATAAAAAAGGGAAAAAGGAATATTTTACTGGTTACCAAATAATGATAATTATGATGCCCCTTTGCTATTACTGTATATGAACCCAATATCAGATACTCTTGGTGAAAATTTTTATGCATTTAGGTATATTTGTTACATGTATTTATAATGTTCTTGAGTTTCTGTATGGGAAGTGCAGAATTATGAGTGGAAGAGGTCAAGTATTCTTGGAGTGGTCAGAATATACTAAGAAAAGTTTCCATTAAAAAAGCATCCACTAAAACCAAAAATAGACTATAAAAAGGCAGGCTTGGGAATACATCTGTTTCATAGTCTAGGAAATTGTTGCACCTGCAATAGCAACAAAATGCTAGCATAAGGTTTCAAACAGCTTCATTATATAGAACTGACCTTTACAATGTTTCTTCATTAAAGTGTAAATTTATCCCAACAGAACATTTATTCTAACATATCCTCTCAGCATCCCCCTTTTGGTACATATCTCATTAACCATAGAGGGGAAATCATGATGAAAATAACAAGAGCTTGTAGAATCAGAGTGGTTTGCAATACTCCCTAAACTACTTAGCAGGAGGGGCAAGTCACTTTCCTGAGCCTCAGTTTTGTCACCTATTAAATGCAGAATTACTGTAAGGATTAGTTATGGTGTCTGTATAAGTACCAAGAACACACTGGTGGGTGACAGCAGAAGCGGTAGTGATTTGCTCCAAAGTTTCCTTTTAAAGCTGATAATCTAAAGCTTGGGTCAGATGGCCTAAGTCAGGGCATTTTAACTTCAGTACTACTGACATTTGGGGCCAGATAATCTTTTTGTGTGTGTGTGTGTGGAGGGCTGTACTGTGTATTGTGGAATGTTTAGCATTTAGTGGGTTTCTACCCACTAGATATCAGTAGCAACCTTCCAGTTAACGATTAAAACTGTCTCTGGATTTGCCAAATATTGTCTGGGAGGCAAAAGAAAACTCCTGGTTAAGAACCACCATTCTACATGCTAGTTTGAAAATACTGGCTTGTGAAGAGAACAGCAGCATAACATGTCTTATTTGTATCTTAGGACCAGAGAAAAGAAGGTACAGAATCCTAGTAACTTGCCCAAAGGCCTTATTAATTAATAATAGAGCTGAGTCTAAAAGCTACGTTTTGTGACTGCTGCTCTCCTTCAGTCATTCACTGTAATGCTCATATTAGTGAAAAACTGACAACAACCTACTAATGTATACTAGCAGAAGAATGGATAAATTACAGATATTCATATATTATATTATACAGTCTAAATTAAAACAGATACATATATTAATGTTGATAAATTTTAATGTATGAAAAGAGCAAATGTATAAGAATACATACGGTATAATTTCATCTACTTAAAAACCTGCAAAAATGCTATAGATTACGGATAAACATAAAAACAAAAACATCTATGGCAATCAAAAATATTACATTTATGATCGTGATTAACTTTAGGAAAGAGGAAGGAGAATTTGGGTTGGGGAGGGTACACAGAACTAAACTATATCTATACCTTTTTCTTTAAAAAAAAAGTCTAAAGTAAATGTAGCAGATTAATATTTGGTAAAGCTAGTTGGTAGGTACAAGATACTATATTCCCAAATTTTGTCTGTACATCTGAAATATTTAATAATGTACTTAGATATAATTCTTAGAAATGTAAGCTAAGGCATCAAATGAAAGCTAAGGTTTATTAGGTACTTACTCTGTGATAGGCAACTGTACTACATATAATTACAACTGGATGAGACAGGTATCTCAGGTCCATTTTACAAATGAGGAAACTGATGCTTGGTAGGTAGGCAAATTCTGTCCATCCAAGATCATTCAACTATTAAATGGGAAAGCAGGATTTGAACCAAGGTCTTCCAAACCTCAAAGTCTTTTCATGCATTGTTCCTGAAGACTAGAAGTCAGTTTAGTCTTCTTAGCATGGGCTGCTAGCCAACTCTCTAACCTCACTCAGGTTTCCGTTCAAAAGTCACTCTTTAGGAAGGCCTTCTTTAAACTAGATACCCTACTCCCCTCTGAGTCACTCTCCTTCCTTTTACCTGGCTTTTTCTTCAGGGCACTTACAATTATATAAAATCATATATCTTAACTAGTCTATCTGTTTATTGTACGTTTCCTCATCCAGAATGTAAGGTTCATGAGAAATGGAACTTGGCCATATTTACTGCTATATTCTCAGTGCCTGGCATATAAGAGTACCATTATTGAATGACTATTGATGACACTTTTATTTTCATTTACTTCATCATACTGCCACTCCATAAGAAGACAAAAGGAGATTCCTAGTGGTATTAAAGAAACATTCACACATGTCAACTAGGGTTTTTTTTTTTTTTTTTAGGTAACAAAATTCAGTCTAAGTATTTATACTGTAATACAATTTCTAAACTTACCTCTATAGGAGGATAATAGTTATAATTCCAGTACCAAAAGGTTCTAGGTAGGTAACCCTTGATTAAGTGGTGTTCTGGTACAAAAGGATGAAAAGTTTCTTTCCCAGTTTTATCTCTGGAATCTCCTGCTTCTACATTTATAATTTCCATGCATTTCCCCAGTGCTAAATCTTCGATGGAGGAACTATGTGTACATTTCTCTGTTTTAAACGCATCGACAAATCTCTTCAAGGCTTCTTTGCTCAATACATATCCTGCTCCTCCACTCATGTAGCCCTGCTTCACATAGGGCTTAAATCTTCTCCCAAAGTATATGGGTTCTTCAGGGTTGTGTTTTGACAGAAGCCATCTCAAATTGTCTAGTATAACATATGTATCATCATCTGCTTTCATAAACCAATCAGCATCTTCCAGATAATGATCATGAACATACTGAAAAGCTTTAATTGTTTTCCAGTATAGTTGGTCTCTACCTTCTCTGGTTTTTAACCCCACAGCAGGGAAGTCTTTATTCTCTTCGGAACTCATAAACAACACTTTGTTACAACGCTGGGCCCATGTAGCTTTGACATGCTTAGCCTTTTTCTCTAGATTTTGAGGCCCTGTCATAACCCAGCAAAGGATTTTAACCTTCTGATAGAGTTTTCCAGCGATGTCTGTGTTCTCATCTATTAAACAAAGATTTTAAAAGTTATATTTACATATATGTAAAATCCAAATAAATTACTCTGAAGACATTTTCTTAAACAATTTCAAAGAAACAGCTCTGCTTCTACTTAATTATTTATCATTAGTAATTCAGCTGAAAGAAAGCAAAACTCAACCTAATATGAACTGACATTATGATTTATTGGTTTCATGTCAATCTTATCCAGGAGATCACTGGAGCTAACAATAGTCGTCACTATGACTCAAATGCTTATTTTCTGAACCATGGTTCATTGCCAAACACCACCAGCATCACCTGGGAGTCTGTTAGAAATGCAGCATCTCAGGTCCCACCCTAGACTAACTGAATCATAATCTGCATTTTAACAAGTTCTCCTGGTGATTCACATGCATTTTAAGCACTACCTTAGACCATCTTTGCTTTTCACTACATTCTACAATGAAACTACAGCAGGTTCTTAACAGAACATTGATAGGAATTTTTCGCTGCTCTAAATAAGTTTCTGAAGGGCAGGAAAGACATACCACTGAAGTGGCAGTTCATTTTGAAGCTCACAAGAGTCCATTGTTATGAATTTCTACAATTACCCTGAGGTGGCTTTAAAAAGGCTTTTATAACTACCCCAGTTTGATGGAGTTAATGGTTAATGTAGAGTTGAGATTATTTCTGATAGTAACATGCCTCATTACAAAATGCAAATAACAGATGAACAGGTAGAAGCAGTATTTCCAAGATTGTTAGAGTATTGTTTTTCAAAGCACTGGTTTGTAAAGAAACATGTAAAGAACTTATGACAGAATATAAAGAAACATATTAATCTTTTCATTGAGGAAGTCTTGCTCCCCCCACCGCAAAAGTCCTAAGCAGCGAACTTAATTGATTTACATCCTGGTGCAAGTTCTTTATCTGTGTGCAGACAAGGTAACAAACAGCTCACAGACTGTCAGGCCAGGACCACGTACTGAGTAATATAATTGCACAGGAAGAGTCCAAACGTAAAATTCTACTTGGTGAAGGACAAATTCTTATTTCCAATAGTTAAGAGATCTATACTTTTATAAATATACTAAAAATAAAATACTAAATATAAAAATTAAAAAACATATAAAATACGAGCCCCAATAAGTTTTTATATATAGATTTAAACAAAATTACTGTCAAATTACCATAAAAGTTTCTAACTGTTGAATTACAGTTTCAATACTTATTTAGTTGTAGATCAGCATGAGTCTGCAAAGCCACACTTTGTGTAGCAATACTGTAGGCAGAATCCTGAGAAAGTATATCCTTAAAGTTAAGGTCAAGCAGTGAGTTACAAAAATTCAGTCCTGTGAAAAATTAACAACGGGAAGCATAAATTTCTAGTTAATTGAGCGAACAGAATAGCAGCGCATGAATATATATTCATGCCTCCCTGAATGAATATCAAGAATTCATAATTTAGAAACAGACAAAATCACCCTACTTTCAGTCAGAGAGCATTCAAGGTTCTTATATTTGGAGAGCCCAATCTCTTAGCTGTACAAATATACCAAATCCTGGATGGATTGGGAAATTTGGTGGATAGAGGAGACCCCAATATGTTTCACTTAGAACAAGACTTTCTTCCCACTGTTGGGACTTGGTAGATGTTCTTTCTCATTCTTTCAATTATTTACTCATTAATTACTTTGCAGTAAGCATGTGCTAGCAAAAGATGAATAAGACACATGTACAAACCAGTATTTACCACATATTTAGGAGAAGCTGTCACAGTGGTATGTACAAAGGGTTCAATGGGCTGAGGGAAAAGCAGTTGCTGATAAATCCTATAGAACAGTGCAATGGAACTTGGCTAGTACAGAGAAGGAGAGATAAAACAATAGCAGCAAAAATAAGAAATAATGCAGAAGATAGGTCTTTAAATGAATAGATGCTCAGCAGAAGAAAGGATAAAAGGCATGGTGAAGTTTGGCTGAGTGCAGATACATGGGAATAATTGAAGGCCTGAAACAGAGAAATGCTCTACGGATTGAGAGAAGAAATCTGAAAAATGGTAAATAAGGTGACTTGTTAGAATTAAGTGATAAATGGGATTGGTAAGTGAAGGAAAGCATCTACTATAACTTCACAGTTTCTGGCTTAGGCGGAATATAGGAGACAGATGAAGTTTTTGAAGGAGGAAGGAAAAGAAAGGTGTTTTATTTGTACACGTTAAGTTTGTAACATGTACAAATACAGACAAATTTTAGCATATCCTACATTTTGTGGGCTATCAAGGAGGACAACTAGGTGTGTGTCTGCAGTAAGGCCAACCAAGTACAGCCTTCTAGGAGTAGAGGAGCCTCAATTCAATTAATTGATCATTTCAAGACCTGGAGCGGTGCTACAGAACAAAGGTACAGTGATCAAACTGCTTTACTATAAGAACATAGAGCGCCTGCTCAGAGATGAATCACTGTTATATAAAACATTCACACAACATAAGATAATTTATAATAGTATGCATGTGTTTGCTAGTTCATAAAACTCAACCAAGATTTGATAATTTGCCCTCAACCTCTGCTTGAGAAGAAGGAAAGAATTTACAGCCAGAAAGATAAGAGAAACAACTCTTAATGGGGACCCTGTGCACCCCAGAATTCCAATTGTTTTCAAGCTGTATTCTTTTTTGTATTTTCTGTCAAATCAACCACAAAATTTGCAGAGGTCTTTTAATTGTATTAATGCTGTCTGATAGTGTTAAGAACTGGGTTGAAGAAAAAATAGTAAGGAATAGATGGAAATGAAAATTATGGGGACTGATGATATCACACAGGCCAAAAAATAAGAGCCAAAGGACAGAAAATTGTCATTTAATCTGTGCCCATTAAACCCAAATTTAATGGGCACAGAGGACTCAATGGAGAAAATCTGGTTAGAGATCTGAGGCCAGGAGAAAATGGAGTCATCATAACACATCCCTAGTTCTTTATGCCTCTCAAAAGGAGAAAAGATTAGTGATATTAGCTACTGATAAAAATATTAACTGAGATTTATATATACCTCTTGAGTTTCTCTAGGAAAACATGACTAAGCAAAAACTAAGACCAAAACAAGACAATAGCAGAAACCAAAGACACAAATATGAACCATGATAATGAAATTAGACAAAAATTTCAGAAATAAATCTAATCTGAAAAGGTTTGCCTTTGCCAAATTACGGCTTCTGAATTATTTCTACTGAAAATTGCATACAAAATTAATACTTTAATACCTAAATAAATCTACATTTCAGCAATGTGTTTCTCCTGAGGCAAACTGAGAATTGTCATTTCACATCTGGAATTAAGCTCGTTTTCATCAAAAAATATTGTGTGATATAAGAGAATTTATATAAATAACTTTCTAATTCTCTCAACACTTATAATAGACTGAAAAACATGGTTTGTATTTACTCCTTACTAAAGTAAACCATACCTTTATGTTGGCTAGCATCTGCATTGAAGTTCATCTGCCCTTTTTGATGATTCTGTCCATTATCATCTGAATGCCTAGCATGAGGATCATTATGAAGAATATTAAGCTGGGTGTCATCCTGTTCTCCCAACAAAATACTAAATAACTGAGAACATAAAAAAAATCCGACTGCTGATCCACAGATGAAGGTTAAAAAATTCAGCCAAGATTTAGAGGCCATTTCCCGAAAGTGTATTTCTGTAAGAAAAAAATTAGCAGGATGTTATAAATTATGAAGCAATATACATACCAAGAGCAAAAAGCTTGTTAACTTTTACCTATACTGGAAAGTTAATTCCTTCCATTTAAAAGCATTTCTCAGAGCATTTAATTTCAATCTATGAGTTTATCCTTCTGCTGTTAAAATGCACATTATGGACAAGTCAATAAAAAGAATAAAATAATCATTGTTAGGGTGGGGCATGGGTAAATATGATTCAATCAGAATCACTTGAAGAACATTTTAAAAATACAAATTTCCAGTTGCAACTGAGATCTCAGATGCAAAAGATTTACATTTTTAGGAACAACTAATATTTATATTTTTACTTTATTTTTTAAGGGACAGTTTTGTGATACTGTTTTTTAAAAAAAAAAAGCAATAAAATACTGCATAAAAAAGAAAGAAATCACTCTATATTCCATGATCCAGAAACAACTTTTGGTATCATCACAAATATGGGTAACATCTTTATGAATAACAGAGACAGAAGGAGAAATAATTTATAGCTAACATCTGAGTCCTGAACTCAAGGCTTTACATGAATTACCTTAAACTACAAACTAGAGTCAATTAATCCCATTTCAAAGACAAACTCACTCAGACCAGTGGCCTTCCAGGGTTTAACAGCAATCTGAATCAAGAATTCAGATAACCATTTTGCTATACTTCAGAATTCAGATTATACTATATTAAAGATTTAACATATTAAGTTCAATTTACTTGATTTATAGGAAAAAAGGGAAATTAAATCAATGTAAACAAACTTTAAATATCAGCTAAACATTTATAACATGACCTCCCTCCTCTAAATGATCCCCTTGAAGATAAAGATTATGAAAGACATAAAACAACTAAAGGCATGTATACAACTTGTATGATTAAACACTATAGAAGCCTAATTTAAAAAAAAATTCAAATGGTACCTAACTAAATAAATGGAGAGAAAGACCATGTTCATGGATTAGAAGACTCACATAGCAGAGATGTTAGTTCTCCCCAATCTAATACATAGGTTTAATGAATTTCTATCAAAATCCCTTCAAGATTTTCTGTAGACACAGATAAGTTTATTCTAAAATTTATATTAAGGCAAAGTAAGTAGAATAGCTATAACAATTTTTAAAAATTTTATTAGTTTCAAGTATTCAGTACAAGTACACTGGACATTTATATAATTTATGAAATGATCCCTGATTGCTTTCTCTCCTCTGACTCTACACCTAGCCATTACAGCAATGCTGACTGCAGTCCCTATGCCGTGCTCCCCACCCCCCGTGACCATCTGTCGATTACTAATTTGTACTTCTTTAACCCTTCACCCCTTTCTCCCAGCCCCTCAGTGTCACTCCCCTCTGGCTATCAGCAGATTGTCCTTTATTTGTGAGTCTATTTTTGATTAGTTTGTTCTTTTTGTTCCTTAGATTCTGCATATTAAGTGAAATCATATGCTATTTATCTTTCTCTGTGACTTATTTCACGCAGTATAATAACCTCTAGGTTCATCTATGTTGCTGCAAATGGTATGATTTCATCTTTTTTTTTACTGGCTTAGAAATATTCCATTGTATATATGAACCATAACTTCTTTATCCAATCATTTGTCAATAGGCATTTAGGTTGCTTCCATATCTTGGCTATTGTAAATTGTGCTGCTATGAACATAGGGTGCATAGATCCTTATGAATTATTGTTCTGGTTTTCTTTGGATAAATACCCAGAAGTGCAATTGTTGGGTCAAAAGGTAGATCCATTTTTAATTCTTTGAGAAACCTCAGACTGTTTTCCACAGTGGCTGCACAAATTTTCAATCCCACCATCAGTATATGTGGGTTCCCTTTTCTCCACATCCTCACCAACAGTTGTTGCTCTTTGATTTATTGATGATAGCCATTCTGACAGGTATCAGGTGATAACTCATTGTGGTTTTAATATGCTTTTCTCTGATGATTAGTGACCTTAAGCATCTTTTCATATGTCTATTGGCCATCTGTATTTCCTCTTTGGAGAAATATCTATTCAGGTCTTCTGCTCATTTTCTTAATTGGATTTTTTTTTTTGTTGAGATGTATAAGTTCTTTATATATTTTGGATATTAACCCCTTAACAGATGTATTATAAGCGAATATCTTCTCCTAGTCAGTTGTTTTTCATTTTGTTGAAGGTTTCCTTTGCTGTGCAAAAAGTTTTTAGTTTGTGTAGTCCAATTTGTTTATTTCTTTTGTTTCCTTTGCCCAAGGAGATATGTCCAAAAAGATATTACTGTTAGCAATATCACAGAGATTACTGCCTATGTTTTCTTCCAGAAGTTTTATGAGTTTGGGTCTTATATTTAAGTTTTAATCCATTTTAAGTCTATTCTTATATACAGTTAAGAAGATTTTACATGTATCTGTCCAATTTTCCCAACATCATTTATTAAAGAGATTGCCTTTACCCCTTTGTATATTCTTGTCTCCTCTGTCATAGATTGAGCGTATAGGCTGGATTTATTTCTGGGCTCTCTATTCTGGTCCACTGATCAATGTATCTGTTTTTATGCCAGTACCATGCTGTTTTGACTACTGTAGCCTTGCAGTATAGTTTGATATCAGATTGTGTGATATCTCCAACTTTGTTCTTCTTTGTCAAGACTGCTGTGGCTATTCAGGGTCTTTTATGGCTCCATTTAAGTTTAGGATCATTTGTTCTAGTTCTCTGAAAAATGCCATTGGTATTTTTATAGGGACTTCATTGAATCTATAAACTGCTTTGGGGAGTATGTTGATTTTAATGATGTTGATTCTTCCTACCCATGAGCATGGTATATGCTTCCATTTATTTGTTTCTTCTTCAATGACATAATTTTCTGAAAACAGGTCTTTTACAACCTTTGTTAATTTGACTCCCAGGTATTTTATTGTTTTTGATACAAATGTAAATGGGATTGTTTTCTTAATTTCTCTTTCTGAAAGTTCATCATTCGTATAAAAATGCAACTGACTTCTGAATATTATTTTTGTATCCTCCTACTTTACTGAATTCACTGATCAGTTCTAACAGTTTTATGGTGAAATCTTTAGAATTCTCTATGTATAGTATCATGTCATCTGCTAATAATATGTTTTACTGCTTCCTTTCCAATTCGGATACTTTTTATTTCTCTTTTTTGTCTAATTGCTGTGGCTGACTTCTGATACAATGCTGAAGAGGAGTGGTGAAAGTGGGCATCCTTATCTGTTCCTGATCTTCAGGAAAATGCTTTTAGCCTTTCTCATTATGATGCTACAACAATTTAAAAAAGACGACGACGACTAAAGTCGAAGGAATAAGTCTAACTGAGTTTAAAATATGATTTTGTGACTGAAATCAAGACTGTATAATATTGGAGGATAAAAAGACTCATGGATCAATAGGACAGAATAGAGAACCCAAAAATAGACATATATAAATATGTCAAGTGATTTTTGACAAAGGTACAAAAGTAACTGAGGGGTAGAAAGATAAGACTTTTCAATAAATATTGCAGGATATTCCCAGGCAAAAAAATAAACCTTGACCTAAGTCTCACATCTTATACAAAAACTAATTGAAAATGGATCCTGGACAGACTTAAATGTAACATATGCAACTATAAAGCTTTTAGGAAAAACATATTTTTAAAAATCTTTGGGATCTAAAGCTAGGTAAAGAATTCTTAGATTTGACATCAAAAGCACAATTTATAAGAGGGGGAAAAATTGATAAATTGAACTTCATCAAAATTAAAAACTTATGCCCTTCAAAAGACCATATTGAGAGACTGAAAGACAAGCTACAAACTAGAAGAGAATATTTGCAAACCATCCATCTAACAAAAGAACTAATATTTAGAATCAAGAATTCTCAAAACAGCAAAAAAACAAACAAAAATCAAATTAGAAAATGAACAAAAGACATCAACAGACATTTCACTAAAGAGGATGTGCATATAATAAACAAGCAAATGAGGAAACATTCAATTTCATTTGCCATTAGGAAAATGCAAATTAAAATTAAAATGAGATAGCTCTACACCAAATGCTGGTAAGAATGTCGAGAAACTGGATCACTGTAGACTGATGGTGGCAATGGATCAAAGGTAACTATGTAGGGAAAAATATGTTCTGACTCATCGAACAAACCCAACTTCTTATCAAAGTAAACTACTCACCCAAAATTAGGAAAATGACCAAGCAAATCTGAATATGCCCCCAACCTAGTAAAGCACCTCTTAAGTTCTAGAGTCTAATAAGAAAAATCAGGAAAAAGGTCAGATCAAATCCCTATTCACCTGTCCAAGGTCCCAGCTCCCCAATTTACCTCTTTCAGGTAGCTAAATGGCTACATAGAAACTAGCAGCAGTAGCAGCAGCAACACACATCTCTATCTCAAATTTTAAAGGAAAGATCCAAAGAGTACATAAAACAATTGTCTGCACACACAAGGTATTACAAGAGGCTTCTATTTATATAATTTTTAAGCAAGGCTAGCTAGAATTGATTCTATTTAAAAATGAATAAACAGAAATAAATGAAACCTACATAAAAATTTTGCAGTGGGAAACAAACACAGGAAGCAAAAGGTAGGTGAAAACATAGTTCTGAATACTTCATAAAAAAGAAAATCTTAAACTACATAGGACTATTTTCTCAGAAACTGGAGAGATCAAAGCAATTATTGAGATGATAGTCATTAGAGAGACAACAGACAACTTATTCTCAAATGAGAAAAGAACAAATGAAAAACAACAAAAAAGCCAAATACAGTAAAAGAAAATGCACTGAAATGGATGCTATGCATCTGAATATTTAAAGGTCTCATATATAACTCAGAAAAACCTAATATAGATGGCTCAATTTTGAGAGATCCTGAACTTCACACTTAAAAAACAACAACAAAACCCCTCTAATTATCAAGGGAAAAACAAGCAAGTTAAAGGCAAAACTACAAAGGAAAAAACATTAGGCAATGTTTTCCTCTTTAATATTATATACTAAAAACAAACAAACAAACAAACAAAAAAAAACCCCCAAAATAAAAAACTGCAAAAACCCAAGTATTTGAGAGTGAAAACATATTTCAATAGACTTAAATAATCAGTAAATTGTCATTAAAAAATCAAGATAACAGGAAGATATTTTCAAATATGCAATGACTCAGTACCATATACCCTTGATTTACTACCTAACAAAGATATAATTCATCTGAGAGTTAAAGTCAGATTTTAAAAAACTCACAAATAAAAAAATGAAATCCTATACACATATCACATAGAATGAGTTAGAATAAACATGTGCTATATTTACTTCATTTATTATTTGGCCAATTGATTATAGAATTTCAATGCTTATCTCAGACATCAAGTCATCTCATCTCTGCATACAATATACTTCCCTGAAAATTGTCTTACAAACCACAATACCATTATGAAATGCCTAACAATAATTAACAATAATTCTATAGACTCATGCAACCCACAGCCTAATCAAATATCCCCAACTGTCTTCTAAAATCAAATTATATCAATCAGCTCACAAATGTCTTTTTTACAGTTGAGTTTATTCAAATCAGGATTTAAATTATGTCCATATTCACACATTAAAAAGAGAGAGAGATAATAAGTTACATAAAAAATAGCTACTAAACATGAAAACCTAAATGAAACACACACTTCTTTAAAAAAGCAAATTATCAAAGCTTATTCAAGATATAAAACCTAAATGGACAAATAACCACAGAGGAAATAAAGAATGTTGTCAATGAGCCAGACTTCAAAAACATTCAGGCTTTTCATAGATATTTCAATCGTCCAAAAACCATAATTTTTAGGTCACACAAATTATTCCAGAAAATTAAGTAGCAGAACTTAACCAACTTATTTATGTAAAAACTTTATATCAATATCTGACAAAGAGAGCCCCCAAAATAGATAGCAGAGAAAACCTCAGTCCAATCTCACTCCGAAATAATAAATTATCAAAGAAAATGCAGCCAAATATTTAGTGGTCATTTTAAACTGGGTTCTGTGGAAGAAAGCTCTGAGATGAGGCATTTGTGTGAAAGTGATTTCTTAGAAAGTATTTCCTGGAAACACTAATAGGGAAGTAAGACATGAAAGGAAGCCAAGCACGGTACGATACCAAACAAAGTTCTATTGAGGATAATTTTAGTTCAATCCTTCAGGGTAGTTCTAAAGGGACCATAGGCACAACTCAGAGCTGTACCCATACACTCAAGCATTGGTTAAGGGCTGTCCTTAGGAAACAAATTCCCCAGATACTTCCATAGCTTATACACTGGCAAAGCATGCTGCAACAAAGAACCTTAGGAGACAGATACTGAAAGTGAAAACCCATCAGGAGTCTATGAGCAGCAAGGAGATACAGGCCTATAAAGAGAGCATTAGCATAATCTGCCATAGTGACTTTAGGACAGAAAAAGGTAAAATCCACTTGGTTTGGATTTCACTATGGAAACCCCAAAAGGTTCAGCAATGAATCCTTCCAGTTGGATCACTCAACAGTGAAGAGCAGTGGTGATAAGCCCCAAGAATGCATACAGAGACTTCAATTAGTTTTTCAGCACCTGAAATATGAATGACCAATTAAGAATCACCAGATATTTTAAGAAAATGCCCTAATATGAAAGAAAAGGTCCAAGACAGGCAAGTTTAAAGCAACTTGGAGACTGAATGCAATGAGATGAAAACTTAAAAAAAAAAAAAAAAAATACCACTAATATCCTGATAAAAAAATGCCATTCCATTTCATTCATGAAATTAGAACAGGATACTAACTTTTTAAAAAATTCTGAGAACAAAAAGAACTCCTATAAATTAAAATTTAAGAAAATCAAAACCTCAATTAAAAAGCTATAGGATGTTAAGGATGTTAAGCGAAGAGACAATGTGATGAAAAATAAGTGAGAAAATTAATAACTAAAGATCAGCTTACAGGTGCAGATAAAAGAGAAGGGAAGACATCAACAACCAATATTTCAAAGAAGTTTTCAGACTAAAAAGGTCCAACGATATCCAACACAGAAAACAAACAACGACAACAACAAAACACAACATTATCATGACATTTCAGAACACCTGGGTTAAAGAAATCATTCTGTAAGCTTTCGGAGAAAAGGGCAAAAAGTTACATATGAGAGATCAGGAATTAAATGGTTTTGGACTTTCATATAGCAACATTGAAAGCTGGAAAGTAATGGAGAAAAGCCTTAAAAATTGTAAGGAAAAATGACTTCCGGTCTAGAATTTTATACCCAGCCAGACTACCTGATAAGTATGAGGAATGTGTAAAAATCTTTTAAAGATATGACAGACTTTGGTTAGATCAATACTCAGTATATCAGACTGTGTCTATTTTAAAGCACCAGTAGGGCACTGATGCAGAAATGCTGAGCAAACTGTTAGAGATGCAGGTCTGGAGCCTGGGAAAACATCCATAGTTGGTCATTGGTATATGGAATTACAAAATGAAAAATACCAGTCAAATCTAAAATACGATCTAGCAAATACAAGTAGGTAACACGAAATAATTATTCAATGCAAAGAATATTCTTCTAAGTGCTTTAAATTAATTCACTTAATTATTCCACAACACAATATAGGCTAAAAGAGTTGTATAAATTCCTAATATTTTTAATAGTTTGCAATAATGGCATAATACTATAAAGCACCCAAAAGACAAGTTAAGATTTCATTTAGCATATTCCCTTCTTTGCCTTCAAAATGTATTTCAGTGACTCAACTCTTTAAGGAATTTATCTTAATAAAAAATAACGAAAAGCATTTATGAACAGTACCTGTACATAAGCCCTCCAATATATGCTAAATAAAAGATTCACAGTCAAAAATTAGAATCAATAAAAGGGAAAATTATGTAAACTATAGTATACTCATTAAATAGAATATTACATGACAAAAATTTTTTGAAGATTACATAATAACATGAAAACATGGTTAGAATGCAAGTGAAAAAAAAAGGATGCAAAGTTTTAAATACAATGTTATTCCAACTATGTGGTTAAAAATGTTAACAATTTCTAACTGCAATCCTAAATTCTAATTTCAGTGGTGGAATTAGAGGCAACTAAAATTATTTTTCCATATTTTCCCAAATTGAGTTTAATGATTATACATTACTTGAGCAGCTTTCAACATATCAATACTGTCTTAGGAGCTAAGGATACAGTCATTGGTATACAGTCCTCTGTTTAAAGTGTGTAAACTTCTAGAAGGCAAAAATAGTATTTTGCCTCTCAGAGTATGTAAAGATAAGAAAAAAATAAATCTTCTAAAGATTACATAACATTTCCCAATCCAGTTAAACTTAAGTTGTAATAAGTCTCAAACTATAATCATATTTTAAAAAATATTCCCAAAATATGATTATCAAAAAGATACTTTATTACTGTTCCATGAGAACAAATATTTTTTGCATCCTCAACAGAAATTAAAGTATATAAAAATAAATGGAGACATCTCAACTCATATATTGGAAGAATTAATATCATTAATATTTCAATACTACCCAGATTCATTGCACTCTTTATCAAAATCCAACCATATTTTTTTGCAGAAATAGAAATACCCATAAAATTCACATGGAATTTCAATGGACCTCAAAAAGGCACAACAATATTGAAAAAAAGAATAAAGCTGGAAAACTCATATTTCCAGATTTCAAAACTAATTACAAAAGCTACAGTAATCAAACAGTGTGGCACTGGCATAAAGATACATATATGGACCAATGGAATAAAATAAAGCTCTCATAAATAAGCCCTCAAATTCATGGTCAAAAGATTTTCAACAAGAGGGCCAAGTCCACAAAATGGGCAAAGGACAGTCTTTTTAACAAAAGGTGCTGGGAAAACTGAATATTCACATGCAAAGGAATGAAGTTGCCCTTACCTAATGCCATCTACAAAAATTAACTCAAAATGGATCAAAAACCTAAACATAAGATCTGAAACTTAAAACTCTTAGAAGAAAACATAGGACAAAAGTTTCACAACATTGGAGGTGGCAATAATTTCTTGGATGTGACATCAAAGGCACATGTAACAATAAAAAAAGTCAAATTGAAGTTCGTGAAAAATTTAAAAATTTGTGTGTCAAAAGACACTATCAGGAGATTAAAAAGGCAACCCACAGAACAGAGAAAATACTTGCAAATCATATATCTGATAAAAGATTAATATCTGGCATCTATGGAGAACTCCTAAAATTCAACAACACCCAATTCAAAAATGAGCAAAGGACATAAATACACACTTCTCCAAAGAAGACATGCAAGTGGTCAATAAGTATGACCATGTTGAGGATAAAAAAATGCTCGACAACACTAATCATTAGGGAAATGCTCATCAAAACTACAATGAGATTATCATCTCACATCCATGAGCATGGCTACCAACAAAAATAAAAAACAATAACTAGTGTTGGTGAAGATGGGAAAGATGGAAACTTTTGTGCACTGCTGGTGGGAATTTAAAATGGTACAGCCACTGTGGAAAATAGTATGGCAGTTCCACAAAATTATAAAAGAATTACTATATGATCCAGCAATTCCTATTCTGAGTATATGCCTGAAAAAACTGAAAACAGGGCCTCAAAGAGATATTTGCACACCCAATAGCAACATTATTCACAATAGCTAAATGTGGAAGTAACCCAAGTTCCACCAATGGATAAATGGGTAAGCAAAATGTAGCGTATACATATATACAATGAAATATTATTCAGCCTTTAAGGAAGAAAGAAATTTTGACATATGCTATGATATGGATGAACCTTGAGGACATTATGCTCAGTGAAATAAGCCAATTACAAAATGACAAATACTACATGATTCTACTTATGAGAGATACTTAGTTTAAATCCTAGAGACAGAACATAGAATGGTGGTTGCCAGGAACTGGGGGAGGGAGGCAATGAGGAGTTATTGCTTAATGGGTACAGAGTTTCAGTCCTGTGGGATAAAAAAGTTCTGACAATAGATGGTGGTGATGACTGCATAACAATATAAATTACTTGTACCACTGAACCTTACACTTAAAAATAGTTAAGATGGTAAAATTTATGTGTATTTTACCACGACAAAAATATTGGAAAAAAAAATCAAAGATAAAGATGTCGACTTTCTTCACATTGATCTGTATGTAATGCCATCCCAACTAAAATACAATAAAAAATTTTAAAAGTTAAATAAATTGGTAAAAAGTATTTTAAAAGTATGGGAAAATAAACATGTGAACATGGAAAATTCTGGAAAGGAGCATGAGGGGTGGGTAGACAAAGCCTACCAGACCTACTTAAAATACAAGATATTAGGCCTATCATATATTAAAATGTATTATTTACAATAAACAGCCATATAGTAATAAAAATAATTTGATATTCGGGTTGAATAGGCATATCAATGTATCTGTGAAGCTGTAAAAAAACCCAAAAATTTTAATGCTTGTGTTCATACTATATAGACACAGTGCTGGGAAACTTTTTTTCTCTAACCAGCCTGTCAGAAAGTGTACAATGAGATTGGAACATCCCACTCTTGAATAGATGATGGATCATTAATGAAAAAGAAGCAGCCTCAATTCCCAACTCAAGAGAGTCAGATAAAGGTTCCCAGACACAACATTCCATATTTACCTTAACTTTATAGTCTCCAAGTAAACAAGACTCTTGAGTTGGCTTCTTAGCCCAGGTCTGATGTTAATTAACCCCTTGGCATTCAGTCTTGCTATGTTTAAACTTATCAAATATTGCTTCATTTAAATTTTGTCTAAACTCCAACCTTCAAAATCCTATTATAACCCCATTTCTTCTTCATTTAGTGAAATGTTGGCAGGTCCTCTGGTATTCAGTTTCCCTTCCAAGAGCAAGTTAATTAACCTAACTTTGTAAGCCCGAAGATATCGCTGGTGGTCTTTATCAGATCAAAATAAAGAATCCATAAAAAAAACAAGTGCATATGGAAATTTAATACATAATACACATAACATTTCAAATAAAAAGATGGCTTATTCAACAAATGATATTGAATTAATCTTTTGGGAAAAAGTAAAAAACAACCAGCTGGATCCCTACCTTTCTCTTTCAAATTCCAACTGTTTCTAAGATTTCAATATTAAAAAAATAAAATTAAAACTAGAATAAAATATTTTTTATATTTTATATCATGAATTGAAGTCTTCCCCAAACTCAAAACTCTAAAAACTTTGAGGTTATAAACTGAATAAATTTCTGGTAAAACTGCTGGTTCAAAGGTATGTTTCTGTATAAAATGTTCAAAAAGTCTGTATAGCAAAAAAAAAAAAATATATATATATATATATCAAAAAGTATCATAAAGAAAAAGACAAAAGATCAAACTAATATAAAAACAGATAAAGAAAATAAAAGATTCACAAAAAGAAAATACAATGGTCAAGGATGTTCAAATTTCACTCATTAAAGAAAGGTAAATTAAATGAAGAGATACTATGTTTACCCTATCCTATCATACTGGCAAACGAATTTTAGTAACATCCAGTATTAACATAGATATGAGAGAAAACTGGAATGCATACATTCTTTCTCACAATATACATACTTACTGTCTTTTAAAGAGCAATTAGGGTATGTTTTTAAAATGTTTAAATAACATTTGTCCGGTCATTTCATGATCAGAAATTTCTCTTATGGACACAGAGGAATCTGAAAGATGTTCATGGCGGTCATAGCTATAAGAGGTTTGTTTATAAGGAACTAGTTAAAATATAGTACATCCACCCCACAGAATATTCTGTAGCTGTTAAAAACAATGATCCATATGTGCTAATAAGAAAAATCTTTGCATTTATGGCAAAGATTATGACTTTTTGTTAACAGGTAAAACAAACCCAAAGTGAAAGCAAAGATTAAAAAATATATATACAGAAAAGCATGTTTTTTCCCCCACCTCTACTCCTAGTTCTCCCCAAAGATAACTACTATTCTTTCTTGTGTACCCTTGGAAAAAAGTAACAGCTATATCAGTATGTATGTGTATTGATGCACATCCATCAATGATGATGCTCTATATCCATTAGTCTCCACTTTACCTTTTTACTTATTTTCACTCATAACACAACTTCACTCACTGTAACAACTGTGTAAGATAAAAAAAAAAATTACTTTGAGATAAAGCACTACAATCTGAACAGTACGACTACGTTTGGCTCTTTGAATGCTTCTGTATATATAAAAAATTTTGGAAAGATATATACAGTATATCTTATCCAGTTTCACTTTCCATAGTTTCAGTTACCTGTGGTCCAAAAATATAAAATGGGATATTCCAGAACAATTCATAAGTTTTAAAATGCGTGTTGTTCTGAGTAGTGTGATGAAATCTCATACCACCCAGCTCTGTTCCATTCAACATGAATCATTCTTTGTCAAGTATCTAGGCTGTATATGCTCCCCTCCCTGTTACTCAGTAGTCTGGTTATCAGATCTACTGGTTTCCATGTGCAAGTGCTTGTGTTCAGGTAATCCTTATTTTACTTAATAATGGCCCCAAAGCACAGAAGTAGTGATGCCGGCAATTCAGATATGCCAAAGAGAAGCCATAAAGTGCTTTCTTTAAGTGAAAAGGCATGTATGTATATATGTACATATAGGAAAAAACAGTATATATAGGCATACCTCATTTTATTGAGCTTCACAGATGTTACATTTTTTACAAATCAAAGGCAAAACCCTCCACCACCAAAAAGATTATGACTGGCTTTATTTTTATGGTCTGGACCAAACTTGCAATACCTCCAAGGTATGTTTGTATAACAGGGTTCAGTACTATCTGCAGTTTCAGATATATATTAGGGGTTTTGGAATATATCCCCTATGGGTAAGGTGGAACTACTGTATATCAGATATTTAACAAGGGCTGTCTCTGGCAACTAAGACTGGATGGTCTGGACAAAAAGGGCAAAATTTTCATTTTATAACCTTTTTATGTTTTAATTTTATCAAGTCCATACCTCTTACTTTTCTGACAAAAATTAAATAAAGGTAGGCTATTTTATCTAGAGTGAAATAATATAAGAAAAATCAAAGAGCACTAATTACTCCACACTGTTACCTGAAAAGATCTCTTGATCTTTTTCATACTTCCCCAAGTTGCAGACTCATATACACACTAAACATTTCTACTTGAACCATAGGCATTCTTAAATTCAACATGTCTAAAAATGACTCATTACATTCCTCCCTTAAACCTGCTTATCTTACCTAAATTACTGAGCAGTGGGTTCCTATATACTAGGAGCCACCTGATTTTCTAAATTAGAAATCAGGAAGAATCTCTTAACACTCTCCTTTCTCTTACCCCACATCCAATTACAAATCTTGCCAATTTTATTTCCTAAATATTTTTCTTATCTATCCTTTGCTCTCCATTTCTACTACTTACCCTATTTCAGACCTTCTCTCCCAAGCTACTGCAATACCTAACTCATCTCCCTGACTCAAGCGCTTTCTCCTCAACTCATCTGCATTCTGTCATCAGAATGACCTATCTAAAGTGGAAAGCTGACCATGTCACTCCACAAATCCTTCATTGTAACCCCATCGCCTACAAGACAAAAACTAAACATATGATATATAAGTCCTCCTTAACCTAGACTCTACCCAGGTTTCTGGCCTCATATTTCCATATTCCATGCCTTATAATTCATGCTTTGGCAATCCTGAACTATCTATAGTTTGCTAAATATCCCAAAGCAGTCAGCTCCTCTATTTCTACTACCTGCTCTGTCTATACAACAAATACCCTTTTCACTCCACCATCTATGCCCAACTCTGTAAGTCCTACTAAGCCAGGGTTTCTTGGCACAACTGACATCCTGAGCTGAATAATTCTCTGCTGTGGGAGATGATGTCCTATTTATGGTAAGATGTTTAGCAGCATCCCTGGCCTACACTCACTAGATGCCAGTAGCACTTCCCCAGTTGTGAAAATGAGAGGTTTTATTTTCCTCTAAGGGACATTTCCTATTTTCATACATTACAGATTTGGGCATGGGTTTTCCCCTTGGACATTTGAATTAGATGCAAAGTAAAAATTTAAGTACATATTAGATACACATTTATATTTTAAAATAAAATGCTAATTTCTCTTTTTATGGAACAATTCTCCATTTATTTTCTTCTTTCTTTTAAAAGAGTGACCTTAATCCCACTGAATTTTGGGTAAAAGAATTTTGACATACTTTTCTTTCCACCTATAGTTGATACACTAGCCTTTTTACTCGAATATCAACAAATCTTCTAAAAGTAACACAGTTATACTGGGAAGCTTAAAGTTTTAAATGAATCTGAACTGAACTTCAGCATAGTTGTCCATTTTCTATTTAATGCTTGTTTATACCTGTCCTGTCACAAGAATTCTAATCAACAATTTTAACCACACACACAGATTACTTTAAATTATCATGGTTTATAAAGTTGTATATAATGCAATTTTTATCTTAGCACAAATCAATATACAAATAGTAAAAGACATATGTCTAGTGACAAAACATTTCTATGACTAAGTGAACATTAATTCATATGTACTTCTAAATAAGTTTGTGATAAAATTCTAAGAATTCCTGGATATTGAATTTACTCAGAAATATATAATCTACACCAAAAAAAGCATATTTAAGAAAAACTATACCTATCTTTAAATGGGTAGCATTTAAAGATACACAAATATTTTTAAAATGCTGAACCCTAAGTAAAACAATTCAGAAAAACATAAATTCCAGGCGAATTTAAGAGAGACATTTAATAGTTCTTCACTAGTACTGAAAAACCTTATTCTTTTCCCAGGAAGAACTTTAAATGAGTCATACTTTCCTTACTAAATCACTGTTTTACTTAACATACGGTAAAAAGAATTAACTGGTAACTTGAAACTTTACATTCACTTAAAGCTTACAACAATATACACTAAGGATGACAGAAAATAAAAATAAGTATAGTATATACAATACTTAGAACACATAGCATCGTGTGCATAAAACTCATTTGACATTTATCTGATAAGGGCGTGAAAAGCTGTCAAAATACTGCCCTCAAACTCAGGACTCCCACTGTCTAAACTTACATCAGAATTAAACAACGTGAAATCATACACAACACTTTTTCCTGGCCCTCAGGCAGAGCTATGTTCTATTCCCAACTTTTAGTAAATGAACATATTTCTGTCCCTTAAACATTGGTCTAATTATTCTCTCTGATGCATTAAAGTACTAACTTTATAACTTTTAATCCATAATGAAATCAATTCATAATTAGCACAATGTGAAAAGCGTTAAAAGGACATATCACCATACCTATAACAAATTCAGAGAACTAGATCACAGTCAACTTCCCCAAAGTGTGTGTGATGTTTTTTGCCTATTTTTTAAAAATAAGGGGAAAAAAATAAATCCCCCACCCCTAAATCAGGTTCATCTTTTAATAGTATATAATTTATCCAAATTCAAAGCTGTATGGCCAACTCGCCAGCATCTACTAACCAAATCACACAGGGGGGTGGGAGGCTCTTTTTCTGCTCCTTCCCCACGCAGCAAGTGCCCAAAGCACATCGGGCTTGCTCATTGGGCAGGGTTAGGGAAACTTTAAATAATAAATTAGTCACAGACAAACCTGATGATCCAAAAGAGCCCGAAAAAAGTCCCCGTCACTTGTAGAAGGTGCCCACAAGCTGGGCACTCGGATGGCACGGCAGCCCGACTACTATCGCGGAAGGTGCCCACACCTGAGCAACGTGTCCCGCCCAACCCACAGGTCCGAAGGGGGCGAGGAGGGCCCTGCAGAACAAGACCGCTAAGTGGTCCTGCCGGGACCCGGGGCGCAGTCCGTGCGTCACCGTCGCCGCCAGATGGTAGGCAGCGCGCGAGTAGGAGAGAGGCGCGAGAGGGCAAAAAAGAAGGACCCACAATGAAGTGGAGACAACATGTCAACAAAATAGCGGCCCGGTGGGCGGGCAGACCCGATGGCAGCTCGGAGAGCGCCGGGAGCAGGAAGTGCCCCGCGCCGCCCTCAGGAGCCAGCACGTCCCTTAGCCCGGCAGCGACTTCGAGACACCTGTTCGGCCGCGCAGGGGGTTTGGTTCCACCCTCCACGCTCCCCAACACACTCCGAGAGGGGGAGGGCAAGGGGAACCAAGACCTTGGACTTGCAGTCTGAGGGCGCCTCCGCCGGCCGTACCTGACATCAGCCGCGGCTCCCTCTCGCCCCTCCTAGGGGGCAGAGAAGAGGACGACACGAGACCGGCGACCTTCGCTCTTCTCGGCAGCCGCAGGAGTGGTTCGTGGCCGCTAGCCGGGGCCGCCCGCTGCCGCCCAGATTATTCCCCGGCGGCGGCGGCGGCGGCGGCGGCGGCGGCGGCCGAGGCGAGCCCAGCGCGCGCTCCCGCCCGCTCGCTCGCTCCGCCCCTCCCCGCAGCGCGTCCAGGCCGCGGCCCGCCGACGGCGCAGCCGCCACCCAGGGGTCTCCTGGCGCTGACGTCGCCGCCGCCGCACCAGCCCCAGGGAAGGGCGGAGCGAGAGGGGACCGAATGGGGCGTGGCTACGGCGACGTGCGGAGTCTGGGATTGGCCACCGAGCGCACGCCCCGCCCTTCTGCGAAGGGGTCTGGGAAGTCGGGTCTTCTGTGAGTGATAGTTGCAGCCCACTTGCGGCTCCTCGCTGCCGGCCTTTCCTTTCCTCGTTCTGCTATAGGCTCTTGCGCTAGCTTCCGGACCTTGCGAGGGGCTAAAAGCAGTGAAACAACAGGGACTGAGCCTGGGCATGCCTATGGACCTTTGTCTGAGGGACCAAATCTAGCCCTACAGGAGTCTTTTGACCTCTAGCATGCTCTTACCCGGATTTTTCCCTGTTTTCCCCTAGCCCACCTGCATCCCCCTCCTCCGTACTCAGTATCTCTCTGGCCTCAATGAAAGGAAATACGGCAAGATGAGGTATGCAAACGGGTGCTGGCTAACCAGATGTGTGAACCAGGAAGGTCTGAAAGTTCAGTTAGTGGTAACACCACAAAGCCGCCTATAGGCACAGGGGGTCTTTGGTTCTGTCGTTACTTCAGAGCTGTCATAAAGCCCTTCTCCTTTAGTTTTGTAAAACTTATCTCCCTTTAGTTGGCAAAAGACTTTGCAAACTTTTGATTAGAGGGAGGAGCCTACTAGCCATTGAGGCAACCCCAAAGCAATCAGGAGGTGGGGGTAATAAGGTCTTGGCTTTATTGGTGTTAACCATTGTCTACAAGGCCTAACTTGAGGGTCAGAAAGCTATCTTGCTTCCTTTAAATGCTCCCGTCAGGCAGTTCTTCAGTAACTTTCAAAATAGCTGTTAGGAGTGTAGGATCTAGGCTGGAATCTTGGTTCCTCCACTTAGCTGTGGAACCTTGTCATGTTGCTTAACAACATGACTAGGAGAAATAATAACGTTTGGAAGTTATTGGTTTTTTTTCCTTTAATTTGATTCAGCTCTAGTGTAATTTGCCAGGATGTGTCATCAATAGATCCACAAGACTCTTCCAAAAGAATTTTAAAAACATCTAATGATTGTTATCCATACCTCTCATTTTTCAGATGAGGTCAGATAAACTGATAGGCCCATGCTAGAAGAGAATTGCAAGTATCCTGATGTCCAGGTTAGTAGTGCTCTTTCCCTGGCCTATGCCTCCAGACTTCTCTCTCTTACATTCTACCACCATCCTCTTTTCTCTTCCCCAACCTGTATATATTACTGCCCAGCCTCACCCTCTTCCTTTCCACAGCCACTCTAAAACAGGGAAAGGAAACCTTTCAGAGGTCACAGTATACCAAATAGAAAGAAAAGCAAAAAAACCCTCAGGATTCCTTATCTTGTTTTAATTTTATTGCAATTTATAGTGAATAAAGAATAACATTTTTTTCCAGTGAGCAAAGGTAAGAGATCTTTCCATGGGTAAGTTCAGCCACAGCATATCTAAGAAAATTACTGGCAATGAATGTTAATATGAGCAATACTGGATAAAATCAGCCCCCCTACCCTTTTAGGTACTTTTGAAAATAGCTACTATTTTGATGAAAACAATATAACTAGTCAAAGAAATAGAGTTTTTCCCTCAAACCTTATAATCCAGAGATAACCATTTTTAAAAGTTCATGATATATTCCAGATATCTCTAAGAATTAAAAAAAAACAAACCTGAGACATATAAATACAATATTTCATAAATATGTCACAAGTAACATCATTTAAAAGAATGCATGGTATCCATTAAGTGGACATACCATGATTATCTAACCAGTAATCTATCGATTTACATTTTTTCCAAATTTTTACTAACATAAAAACTCTTTGATGAACTTCTCTATGCATGTCCCTTTTCATAACTGTGCAGTAATCTTGGAAAAATTTCTAAAAGTTACATTTTTGTCAGCCAATTCTTTAAAAATTAGCAACAAGAAAAAAGAAAGTTTGGGCCACTTTGAAAAATATACTGTATCTATGGGACTCAAATTGAACAGATTCTCCCATTTGAAACAGATAAATATTGGACAGTGTTGTTGTCTTCCTGGTGTGGTATTTCAATAATGTGCCAAGGCTCCTTGGAACAGGGCGGTGGCTACTGCTAGTTGTTTAAGCCAATATTCTTTCTTCCTTAGTAGCAGAACTTTTTTTTTTCCCCCTAGGGTGACAATGTGTCTAGTTAAAAATCTTTACTTCTTCAGACTTGTAAGCCATGGTCGTCCATGTGACCTATCAACAAAATTAAAGTGGATGTTGCTAGCAGTTTTATGGAAGAAATGTTCATTTAGTCATTGGACCTGATCCTATTTATTTTATTTTTTTTATTTTACTGGAACAGTGGTATGATGCTGGAAATGGAGCAACCATATTTCAACCATAATAGCAAAACTCCACACTTAATCGTGTAGGAAGACAGAGGTGCCTGGCTCATGATTGCTTTGGAGGGCCGGCTTACCACCTCTGGACCGCTCATTTCTAGACTTATTGTTACATGAGGGAAAATAAATCCTCCTGTTTAAGGTTTTGTTTATTGGGTTTTCTATTCCAAGTACTAAATGCAATTCCTATTAAGATAAAAGATATCATCATTTATTTAGCACTGTATGTAGAATTTTTAATAGAGTACGATGAAAATGGGGACACGATGGAAACAACAAATAAAAACAACAAATCACTCTTTTCTCTAATAAACTTAGTTTCCTTTTAAATACCCAATTATTACAATTAGATTAACAAATCATTTTGTAATCATTAGATTAACATCCATAAAGTAAATTACATTCATTGATAGTAGTTTTAAAATATGTCCACGAGTTCTTTGATACTTCTTCCTTGAAAAGGTGGAGCTGAATTCCCCTCACCTTGAGCTTGGACTGTGCTTAGTGACTTGTTCACATGAATTGAACTTTGTAGAAATGATATAGTGCAATTGCTTAGGGAAGATTATAAAACATGCAGAGAGGCCCACATTATGAGTAATTAAGGCTTCCGGCCAACAGCTGGCGAGAAACTGAGGCCTCCTGACAAAAGCAATGTGAATGACCTTAGAAGCATATCATCCAGCCTGTATCAAGCCTGTAGATGACTGCATCCCAAATCATCTTTCCTGAACCTCAAGAGAGAACCTGAGCCAGAACCACTCAGCTAAGCTGCTCTTGAATTCCTGGTCCACAGAAACAGTGAGTTAATACATGTTTGTTTTTTTAAGTCATTGTTTGGAATAATTTGTTATACAGCAAAGATAAGTAATATAGGTGGGTGTAATAGTGCCGAGCACAATGCCTGACACACATCTGTGTTTAATTATTTGTTGTTTGAATGAATAAACAGTTGAATGAAGTAGAATATATCTTCTTCACTTTAAATGGTGAAATACAATGCTGGTATTATCTTTGATTCCCTTATACCTGTATTACATGAGTTTTCCAACATGATCGTAGAGAAATCAACTGTGAATGTTACTGAAATCTAAACATTAACAGTCCTCGGAGAAACAGATTGTGAATAGAGCAATAGGACCCTTCAGACTTGAATAATGTTCTCAATTTTATCTCTGCGTAGCTTACTGGCCAATGGCAAGTCACCTAAGCCCTCTATATCTCAATTTTGCTCCATAAATTGGGGAAAATAACCCAATCTGCCTCAAAATGTACTCAATGAGATTATATGCAACTGTGTAATTGTAAAGTATTAACATTCTTTTAATTACATTAGGCTCATGTGATCTATCCTATTGCATTTTTAAGCAATTAAGCATTAAATATTTTAGGTGTCTACACCATAAAAATATTTTTGTTCAAGAAGTGACAACTTACCGATTTTACTGTTTGCTTTTGTAAAATATTAGCATCATTCATAGTAAGCAGTTAGGGTTTAAGAATATCTAGGATGGTAGGTTGCTATATGTCAGATCTCATTTTATTAGCCTGTTGAAAATTTATTGCACTTTAAAAAGAATACATAATTATGACTGGCTTTTTTTTCTTTTCATGAATTAATTTGTAATTGTGGTTGGGTGTGTGCTCATTTTCATGGTAACAGTGGTAATTAAACATACTTAGTAATCAACATATGTTAACCAATAATTTGGTCTGAGTCTAAGAGTTTATCCTAGAGCAAAATTGCACCCAGCAGCAAGAAAATAAATGATAGAATACATGTCTCTCTTTCAAAGAAGAGGGCTTGGTACACAGGAGAAGACTTTATACAATGGAACATCAGAAATAGATATTATGTAATTATTGATTGTACAATTTGGTGGCATGGCTAATCCCAGAGGTAAATATGAGGATGAGTAAGACACAGCTTTAGTGTAAGATTCGAGTCCTGATTATGTCCTGGATGAGTTATCCAAACTCCTTGGTTTTATGTGGTGTTGTTCTTTCTTGCTTTCTGCTTCATCTATGACTCCAAATCAGTTGAAACCACTAGCTTAACTAGACATTAGATTATTTGTGATCGTAGGTGACCTCTGCTACCTACTATCTTTATTAACTTCAGTAAGAAGAAGAACCCTAGAAAGAAAAGGACAGAGCTTCCTTTTCTGGCATGATTGTGCTTTTCAACAGAGCTTCTCATTTCATATTGGAAAATACCTGCCAGGATAAAGTATTTTCACCCTAGGAAACCTAAGAGAGCATTTTTCAAACAGTTTTAATTCCTTGCAGCTCCATCTTCACAGAATCTACCAAGATTTTGAGATAGTTGCACAGGTTAGTGTTATTTTCTGAATTGACTGACACACGAAGAGAAAAAAGGTGGAGAATGGAGCAGAGGAAAAGATAAAGGAAAAAAAAGTCTAGGAAATACTTTTAACCTCAAGGGAAGAGAACTCAGCATGACTCACAACATATTAGCTTAAAAGTGAGACTGCCACGTGTGTACTGAGGATTCATGTCATCTAGAGAAATATTCTCAATTTATGAGGCTGGGATTCCTGGGGAGAGAACTTTGTGTTTTCTATTTCCCTGGAATAAGGATCAGGATATTCCTTAATTGTTTTTCCGAGTGGCTCAACAAGAGCAGAGAACATTTGTTGCAAATGGAATAGGTGAAACTGGCTTTAGTTTAAAACCCCTAAGCAGTAAATGATTTATAAATGTGTATGTGACCTCTATTATTGTAAAAAACTTTAGCTGCATAACATGGTACTTTTCTTCTTCTTCTTCTTCTTTTTTAAGTTTTATTTAAATCTAAAAATTGATTGTGCTAGGTACTTTTTTGGGTTTCTATCCATCCTCCATAGAGAAGCATACACTTCCTCATCTCTTTTCACCCAAACACTCTTTACAGGTTGGATCCCCATAGCCATGTTTATATGAAAGGACCCTTTCCCTTCCGGATTCAATAGGTTTTGATCCTTTAAGGAATCTGAATCAACCAGATTTTTGGAATTTGAAATGGGGAGAGAGAGGCCTTAGTTACTCTCTGTTGAACAATGAAACTGTAACCCAAGATAAAGGGAACCCACTTTGCAAGGAGAGACAGAACGAAGCAGACTGTGGAAGATTAGTAACAACCCTAGGCTGTGTGCTCCCCGAGAAAGAAAGAAAGGGCTTCCCACAGATTTCCCTTAGCCCCTGTCCCACAAATGGCCTGACTGGTCTTGAGTTCCATGAATCCCTACACTATTCTTATATTAGATTAAACTTTTTTAAAGTTCGTTTGAATGGATAAATTTCCCATTCTTTAAAATACATTTCATCACTTCATTTAAGAGACATCAAAATAGTTCTTTTAATTTATAGTAGGTAAAAAGCATTTTGAAAGCTTTGATCTGAGGAATGACACAGGCTTATGAAAAGCACATAAAATTACAGTCTTTTGAATAAAGAGCAAAATGGCAGAGTAGGAAGCTCTAAGCTCTCTCTTCTCCCACAGAAACATAGAAAACCAGGAGAAACTGTCAGAACCGATTTTATGAAAACTCTACAAAACGGTCAAAAAGTTTTGTAAACAACCAAGTAAGCACTGAATCCAGAAAAAAGTACTTCAAAGCAGGAAGGAGATTTTTGTGGCGATTTTACTTTCTTTCCCCTACCAGCTCCCCTGCATGAGGACAGTCTTATAATGTTAGCCGTCTTAAAAATGGCAGAAGTCTTAAAGCAGCAGTAGTCATAAAGCTGCTGCCATCACAAAGAGGCAGCAGTCTTAAGTGGTAGCCATCTTAAAGTGGCAGCAACCTATGTTTCCTAATGTGGGACTGTTTCCTTGGTTGAGAGGGAGCAAAGCTGGCCTTGCTCCTAGATTATTGTGATATCTGTCTAGGGGGTGCTATGGACTGAATTGTGTCCTCCAAAATCCCTATGTTGAAGTCCTAACCCTTCTTGTGACTGTATAGCCTTTAAAGAGGTGAAAAAAGTTAAACGAAGTCGTAAGGATGAGACCTTCATCCAATAACATTAATGCCTTTATAAGAGATGCCAGAGCTCTCTCTCCATCAAGTGAGGACACAGTAAGAAGGCCACTGTATGTAAACCAGGAAAAGAGCCCTCCCCAGAAGCTGAATTGTCTGGAACCTTGATTTTGGACTTTCGGTCCTCCAGAATGGTGGGAAATAAATTTCTATTTTCTAAATCATCCAGGCTGTGGTATTTTGTCATTGCAATCCATGCAGACTAATATAAGAGGCAACCTGAAGGACCGAGGCAAGGAATTCTGCTTTGTCTCGCCTAACTCAGAATTCAGACAAAAAAAAGCTTGAAAATATTGCAAGCCAGTGGAGAGATACTGTTGAAACATACAACAAACTGCCTGAGGCGAAAGCTGGAAGAGTTTCTTTGGGAAATTATGACATTCAAATGCAACCATGTATTCAGGGGAATTTAGAGAGCCATGTGTACACGCAGGGCAAGATGCATGCTCAGAAAACATCTGAGACGACCCTTAGCTTTCACCTTGGGCTGACCTGTTAGCACAGTGAAAGTCTGGCAGATTGAAGGAGAACCCTAGCTCAGAGACAATTTGTAAAGACTAGGAGATTTCTGGCATTCAAGGAAATTTCTATCAAAACATTAGGTGAACACAAGCTAAGGAACACAGACTTCAGTCACCACATTGACAAGGATACAATCTTTGCAATAATAGTTTGGGAAAGATATTAAATAAACTGCTATAGCCTTCAACAACCAAAACATAGCAAACCCTGTGAAAGGGAGAGAATTTGACTTCTAGTTACCTTATTATAGCAGTCAAATGTCCATTTTTATTTAAAAAAATTATATATATATATTACAAGACATAAAAAAATAAAAAATTATGGCGATCAAAAGAACAAAATAAATAGGTAGAAACCATTTCTGAGAAAAGTCCAGACATTGGAGTTACTAGACAAAGATTTTAAAACAACGGTCTCAAATGTGCTCAAAAAATTAATGGAAAACATGAACAATGAACTAAAGGAAATGAAGAAAATAACATATGAACAAAATGAGACTATCAATAAAGAGATTGAAATAAAAAGGAACTAAACAGAAATTCTGGACCTGAAGAGTACAATAGCCACAACTTGGGCAAACTGTTGGCTCTAAACAAAACAGCGTTTACACAGGAGATTCTTGGCCTGGTCCCCCACCAGGGAATGATGTCCCTTAACTCAAATTATAAATTTGTCACAGTTCAGTGAAAGATCTTGGGCCTTGGAGTGAGATTGATGTGTTTTAATTATAGCCATAAATAAAAATGACAATGAGTAACATTAATTAAAGTGGGAAAAGCTCTAAGAAGGAAGAACTCAGAGTCTAGGACTTCTTATATGACTTCTACTGCTAACTTGCTATATATTAGACACTATATTATATTTAGGCACTATACTAAATACTTAACTCACTGACTTATTTTAATTTTCACACCAACCGTCTGAGGTAGGTGTTATCAACCCTATTAATGGGTAAAGAAACTAGTCACAGAGATTAAGCATTAAGAGATTAAGATTCCAAACCTATTTAAAAAAAAAAACATTTTATTGAGGTATGATTAACATGCAATAACTATGCACTTAAGGTGTATACTATGTTTTGACATATGTGTACACCCATGAAACTATCACCACAATCAAGATCGTGAACACATCTATTGCCTCCAAAAGTTTTCTCTTGCTACTTCCCACCCCACCCCATTTCTAAGCAACCACCAATCTGCTTTCTGTCACTATAAGTGAGATTGCATTTTTTAGAGCTGTATAAATGGAATTGTACAATGTGTGCTCTTTTTTATCTGGCTTTTTCACTCAACATAATTACTTAAAATTAAACCATGTTGTTGATTTTCAAGAGTTTTTTTCCTTTTTACTGTGAATAGTATTCCATTATAAGGATATACCACAATTTGTGTATCCATTCATCTGCTGCACCAATTGTTTCTGACCCTAAATCTACGCTATACTCTCTCCCTAGCTCCATAACGTAGAAAACAGAATTATTCTCTTGAGTCTGAGTTTCTCACTGTAAAATGCAACAGTCTTTTCTTTACAGGATTGTTATTGGTCAATGAGGTGACACGTAAACACATGTCTGGCACACAGTGATGCTTATAAATTATAAATATCCATCTATTTTTCTCCAAGAAAGAAATATCTCCAGGAAGGAGCTGAGAACAAAATATAGTAGTGCGTGCCTTTCTGGACTCTTTCTTCCTGCACGTTCACCTCCTGCTCGCAGCTTTCTCACCCTAATTTCCCCTGCTTGCTCCTTTCTGTACCCCATGCATATGGTATTCCCCATCTTCTATCTAAAACAAATATGTGCACAAAACTCTTTTCTCTTATTCTTGTAGCATGGCTGAGATAGCATGATGTTTTCATAAAAAATTAAGAGAAAAATGAAAAGGTTTTGTCAAGGTTTTATAGTTACATAAAAACTCGCAGCATAAAAATAGTCAAGGCACCTAGATGCATACTTTTATCCCAAATAATTCCAGCAAAGTACATCAAAGAGTCAGCTTATTTAATTTCTTTTTTCTGTTCAGTTTTTATTTTGTCATTATTGCAGGAAATAATGGAAGAAAGGTGCAAGAATAGTACCAAGAATCTGTGCAACCTTTTCCTTGATCATTTGTTTTTAAAATTTAATGACTCACTTGAGCTATTCCCTTATTCTCCTGCCTCCAAAATTTAAGCTAATAGTGGCTTTGCCATAAAATGCACAATTAACTTAATGTAATAATAAATATAACAACAATAACAATTCCAAAAATTACTTACTGAATAAATACTGATAGTGACAGACAGCCTGTTGTTCAATGTTTGACTTGTACTATCACCTACTCTTAACAACTCCTGTAGAGGTACTATTGTTATATTCATTTAATAGATGAGGATATTGAGAAATTAGCCTTAGAATCTTGCCCAAGATCACACAGAAATCTTCTGGCACTGAATGCAAATGAAACCAACAATACCTGGGTCAATGTTTTTAATGCTAATCTTTTAGATTGGGTATCAGCAAATTATAGCCTTTTGGCTAAATCTTGCCCATAAAAGAGCTGTATTTAGACTCAGACCTGTTTATACAGGATTACCACTCTCTTACACAGATGACCGGGCACAACCTGGTCTGAGCTCCTTCCTAACCTGGCTTTTTTCTTTCAGTTATCTGGCCGTCTCCTCTCACTGGCTCTGTGATTTCTTGTCCTGCTCACAGAAAAGAATCCGCCTGACTCTTTAAGTTCTAACTTCCCAGATATCATTTGGTCCTTCTACCAACGGACTCAGGTCTAAAAAGAAACATCTAAGTGTCCAATAAAGTTGACATGCAAGGTTAATCTTCACCAGGCTGGGGCATTTCTGGGGCCTTTTATGATGATTCACCTCATACATCTTAAATAATATAAAACGATACTATACATACGATCAAAGGCAGCAAAGCTGAGGTGGACACTGATGCGTTGCTCTGACCCCACTTTAGAACTGAGAGATTTAGTCCCCAGCTATTGGGAGTGCTGCCAGCAGACAACCCTCAGCCACCAGCCCTCTCAGGAAATTGCCTCAGGTGCAGATAGCTGCGTTAACTCATTCTCTCTTTAAGGACACCCACATCTAATGGCTGATCAACACAGGGTTATGATAACCCACTTTCCCAACATCAATCTGTGACATTGTCTAGGGCCATTCCAACATTGGAGTTTCCCAGCAGGTTGAGTGAAGCCTTTGTTAACAGTAGTTATAGCCCAGTTTTTCCCTCTGTCAGTCCTGCTTCCTTGTCTTCCCTTTCACAGGCATTAATCTCAAAAGCTCTCCCTAGTGAATTGTTTGCATGCTGATCTCTGTCTCAGAATCTGTTTTTGGGAAACCCAGTTAACAAAGCCTAGTAAAACCAAAGAGGAAGGCTGTGTTTCAACCCTTGCAATTTGACCTTCTTTTTAAGTATCTACAGTTAATAAGTGATATAATTTGGAGTGACTTTTGCCTACCTGGAGTTAGGTCTTCATAAATTAACATCGATCCTCCACATGAGAAATGAAGAGAAATAGACCCAGTACAACCTATCAGTCTTGTTCTCTGCCCAGAAGTGAGCCCATTAATCATTTCACCATAGCGTTCAATCGTGGTTTGGACAATTATTGAAGCTTTTGGATTTTTTACCTTTAATCAGAGGTAGACTTTTAAAAAACTTCAGTATGTCAGCCCTCTTTATGACCTCTTTATGACCATGTTCGCCTTAGGGTAAACTTCAATAGACTGTACTTGCACACATATTTTAAGGATACTTGAATGATCACATACTAGAGAAAGAGTGGAAGGTGTTCATGTTTTCCTCTCTTTCTGGTATTTTTAAAAAAATGTTTCCATGGTGATATAGCCTGATAAAATACTAGGTATTTGATAAAATGTGTTCTAATCCTGGCTTTGTTACTTACTAGCTACTTTCTGAGGCTCATGATCCTCAGCTAGAAAAGGGAGATAATGATGCCCTATTTTTAGAGTGATTTCGTTGGTTAAATGAGAGGATATTTACAAAGGCCTACCATATTACAAGTACTCAATAAATGGTAGCTATTTTTATGAACATATAATAATGATAATAAATGCATTAACCAAAAATTTTAAAAGGAAATAACTTGTCAACAAATATTTCAATTTGTTGCTACATTTTTAGTCCCTTCGTAGCAAATATTAATTAGCAAACAAAGATATTAACTATATAAATTTCTATACTGTTATGTGCATAAGTGATTTTCATCCAAGGGGTAATTATTTTTAAAGTAAAGGAGCTGGATTAAGTGATTTATAAGGTTCCCCCCAACCTCCTAGCCGTTAAAGCTTCATGGATTAAGATTTTCCTCCAAAAATAGAAACAACTATTTCTGGGAATTTGAGTCTCTCTCTGTTGAGGGTGGCTATATGTCAACAGAACTATAGTCCTAAGTTCTCTTGACTAATAGTCTACTTGAAAATAATTCAGACTCTTAGTCTATTATGCCATCGTTTGAACAAAATACCCATCAGTACAGTAGTCAGTGATGATTAAATTATTATAAAAATGAAAGTTACTGTCTATTATTTTGTCCTAGCCTTATAATTACTTTGTCTCTAAATTGATTGTATATTATAGCTCAGTGCTTTTCTCTCAATACTAATTACTTCTGCTGATTTAGTGCTATATTTGCATATGGAGGCAGTTCTGCCCAAACACAAGTGAAGAGTTCTGCTTTCCCTCTGTCATCTGTTAGCATCGTTCCGAGGGACTGGATTCTCTGATAACAATTCCTGCAGCTGCATCACATGTGCCCTCTATTTTATCTCTGTTTCTAAAATGAGTTACATGTATATGTCTATACTTTAGAACCAATTTAGAGTCAAACCTTTTCTCTGCTTTGAGCTGACTTAACTACTTTTCTACTGAGTAGATCCAGACTACCAGACACACAGGACCATCTTTATTTTCCTCCCCTTCTAAATATCTATCTCTGTATCCATTTTCCTACTTCTTGCTTAAGAAGAGAAGTCTGACCTTTCTCATAAGAAGCAGGGTAGCAATTTGTCTCTCTTTGTGCTCTACCTAAACCATTTGATATATGTATTAGAGCATTGTAATCAAGATAACATTATCAGAAATTTATATATGTTAATATCTTTGCTAGTTAATATTTGCTACAACGGGACTAAAACTGTAGCAACAAATTGAAATATTTGTTGAAAAGTTATTTTCTTTTAAAATTTTTGGTTATACATTAGACTTTCATCAAGGATATAAATGATGTGGGGAAATGGTAGGGGCGAGGGGTCGAGGGTAGAATATGGAGGCTGATAAGCGGGAGGCAAACTTTAATAGGTGAAGCTCAAAAGATCCAGATGGAAGATTAAGGTGTATACAGAAACAGAATAGATAGAAATGTTCAGAAGAACCAGAACTCCAGTTCTCTGAGGAGCCTGGAATTTGTGTCCAATGTAAAATGTGGAGAGACACTGAGGCTAAGAGGACATACATGTGCGGCAGGAAAGAGTTGAAGAAGAAGTAAAGATTAGGAAATTAAGTTAGTTTTTCTTCTTATGTACAAATGTTCATTCATTGCTATTATTGCCTTTTATCTTTGAAGTAAAACGTTCACCACCCCCCTCCACCCCCACCAATGTATCAACACTGATAAGTACAAAGTTCTCTAGGTTAGGAGAAAGGAAATGAGAAGATATGCTATGCTCCAGTTTCCCAGGCCCCCAGCTGAGATGCAAAGACCAGTTCCCTGTTCTTTCATTACATGTTAAATATGCTTTTATGGACTTTCATGATACTGTTTCTATAGGAAACTGTTTCTACAGGAAACTTTCTGTAGGAAAAATGCATTCTTACTTCAAATGAATTTTTGGAATACAGCTCACCTGGAGACAGAGCTTTTTCTAGTTTACTAACATTAACCATCTAGATATTGCAGATAAAGACAATTCAGGTGGTAGAACAGTGACCTACCAAGGGCATTATGATGAAATTAAGCTAAAGTTAGAATTTCATGCACCTCCATTTAGTCTGTAAAACTTCTTTTTCTATTGGATCTCTAAGGAGCCTTCATTGGCTTGAAAAGATTATTGTAGAGGGGGACAGGAGGAAAAGAACGAACTACCACAGTCTAACAAGCTGACCACTTTGTCTGTCTCTCTTCCTCCTTCTCTCTCCTGCTTTGCATTTTATTTTTCTTGGAATCAATTTCTTACCTTCTCCCCTTCCCCTCTTCCTTTGTTTGGGTGGGTGTGTGGCGAGGGGGTCTTGTTTGCTTGCTTTCCTCTTCTTTTTCTTTTCTTATTGGCCTTTCACTGCTGTCAGTATTTGGCCTGCCTCTTTACAATCTCTTTAATTTTCAGTTCTTGTTTTTAACCTGCCCCTCCTGCTAGATAAAAGAATGTCATTATTATTTTCTTTTTATAAAAAAGTTTAAGCTTAACTCGTTCTAGCTCTGTGCTAACCATTGTAAAAAGGAAATTATATACACAGTGTCTGACTTAGGAAAGTGTAAAATCTATTGTGAGACTGTGATTTTATAACACTCTTATGATTCCTGACTTTTTTTGTTTCACAGTCCCATTAAAAAATTGTTGATAGCAATGAATTGCTTTCCTACAAAAAGTCCCAAGGCACCAACACGCCTGGTTTATATACTACTGCAGAAGGTTCAAAAACTCCCTGAACCCCGAAGGAGTTTATGGTCTAAGATCAAGAATCTTCTGGTTGTCTCAATACATTTCACAAATGTCACACAATTTGAGATACGAGGAGTATCTTGAAACATGATCAATTTTAATTCATTTTGGTAAGAAAAATCAATAGGCTATTTAACAGCCATTTTGTGTGGTTGGAGAGGGAAAAGGAAAGAAATGTTATCAAATTATAAGTAGATTATACTTGAAGCTAATAATAAAATAAATTTTTTTTTTAAATTACAAGCAGATTGTAACATTATTCAAAAGGAACAAATATTTATGGAGCACCACCTACTACATACATACCTATATATAAAATTCCTACATAATACATGATACAGCTGTTGTAAAAAATTATATATATAGATATGTGTATTTATATGTATACATATACACAAATATATACATTATATATAGTATATATTTGTAAAGGTATGCAAATATGTGTGTATAATATATTAATGATATGTATTATATAAAAGGTATATCTATAAGTATAATTTTCATAATCTGTATCATGTAGGAATTATACTCAGATATGGAAACTGAGGCTCAAAGAGATCAAATAGCTAACTTAAATCACCTACTAGTGAACAATGAGTCAGGATTCTAACCAATATTTGACTCTAATGCCCCCTCAGAGGATGATTTCTTTATTTTCTTTTTGAATTTTTAAATTAACTTTATTGGAGTAATATTAGTTAATACAATTATATAATTTTCAGGTGTACATTATAATTTGATATCTATTGTGTGTTCAGTTTCCTTCAGCTACCATATATTTCATCCCCTTTACCCACTTCACCCTAGCCTTATCCCCCTAAATTTGGTGATTTCTTATTTATCTTTTCTACTCAACACAAGACTTAGCACATAGAAGGTACTTATGGAAGGTTGGAATGTTGATTGAATTAAACAAAATAGGGTCAAGTACAGAGCCCTGTAGTAAATCACTGGAGAATGGAGACCACTCTCTCCACTCCCACCCCCTATTTAATTTCATTTCTTTAGAGAAAAGAAGGGGGAAACATTCTAACCAGCTCTGAAGAGTAGAGGGAACTCTACAGAATTGCAGAGAAATACAATATCTTTACTTTACTCATCAGGGAACTATGTTAAGTCTAGCAGTGTGAGGGTAACAGGCTTGAATATGCTGGTTTTCATTAAGAAGGAATTTACTGCAAAGTTAATGCAATATTAACTTTTTAGGAAACAATTTGAAACATGCCTATAAGGAAAATACAGCAATTTTATCATAAGGAGGTTCTCAAATAGAGTCTGATTTTAAAGGAAAAAGAATCTCATTGATTAAAGAAATTGTTCAGAATGTATACACACATACTCTGAGACTAGCTAACAAAGGAAGCTGACACGTGAAGAGAGTTGGTGAGGAAAGTGAAAGCAATATCAGAATGTGGGCAACTCTCAGATAGAGGCTGATTGTACTTCAAAAGAACATCTTTAGGGAAGCTAAGAAACACTTAACTATGTTGAACAGAAACTGTATTGGAAATATTTATACTTTTAGAAGCCAGTCAGGGTGTTGGAGTGATGCAGAATCAGTGACTGTGTTACCCTGACTGATAGATTCATGATTTTAAAATAAGGCCATCATTGACATTAGGTCAGGGCAAGATCATGATGCACAGTTTTTTAATTTCTCTAACCTTTTCCTAAAAATATATACTAAATAACTGCAATAGCAATAGAAAATTTCTACTCACAACATCCTCCAGAAAGCCAACTGACAGAACATCCCCATGAATGTCAGAAGAGCAGTGGATTTTGCCCCCCTAAATCACAGGCAAGGTAGGACCCTCACGGGATATGTGCAGGTTTAGCAGCTATGCAGAGGTAGTGGAGGGAAGAGAAAGAGAATTTTCATGGTTCTGGAAATGCAGCAGTGTAGCAATTGCCAACAAATACTCGAGAAAAGAGGGTCCCTTCTTGAATGGAGCTCTCAGCATGTGAATATTGTGAAAATAACAGTGAAGAGGAAAAGGTTCCAGGCTCCAATTGTGGATGAGTGGATAAAATGAATACAGCTACACACTAAGGGACTGTGGAGAGATCAAATGTAGTGCAGTGGCTTAAGTCCTCAAAGAACTGAAGTGTCTAATAAAATTCCTTTCCCGAGGAAAATGCTACTGTGAAAAGAATTCAAATTGAGCTGAAACAGGAACTCTGAGGGAAAGTGGAGAAAAGATCAAACACTATGGGTGGGTGGTGGTGGGGGAGAGGTGGGACCCCAGAGAAGATAGATCTCAATAAGCAGGCGTGACTACACTGAGGCTATGTACATTTATATTTGCCTCTCTCTCTCTCTCTCTCTCTCTCTCTCTCTCTCTCCTCTACCTTTCTACTTTGTAATAACAATAGTGAAGCTAGGAAAGCTACCATGATGTATCCCAATCCATTACAAAGGAATTGCTTCCTAAAACCACAGAACACTCAAATTTTTTATATATGAACAACAGAAAAGGATATCGTCAAACACCAAATATACATTATAAAAAAGAAAATGGACTATATAATGCAACAATAGATAATGAATGCATACCAAAAAATATGTAATCAAAGAGCAGGTAAAAACTAAATAATATAACAGAATTAGCTGAAAGAACTTAAGAAGATAATAGGTACTATAAGAGAACAGCATATTTTAGAACTAGGAAACTCAGAAATGGGACAGCTAAACATCATTTGGGGATTGTATGATTTGTACTGGGCTTAAGTCACCGTGAGGGCTGGTCTACTTCCAAGTCACCCTTACCTGTAAAGTATGTCCCTTCTTGGTTCCACTTGAAATTTATAGATCCCCTCTACCCTGCATGGTTCTGAACTCCAATTTTCCCCAACCCCCTGAATCTACCTAAAGTTTTCCTCAAATTTTCATCTTTTGAGCTATTTTAAAATTATTTTTATTTTATTTCAATTAAATTTATTGGGATAACATTTGTTAATACAATTACATAATTTACAGGTGTAATTATAATTTGACATCTGTATATTCTGTTGTGTTTACCACCTAAAGTCTAGTTTCCTTCAGCTACCATATATTTGATCCCCTCTACCCACTTCACCCTCCCACTATTCTCCTATATTTGACCCTCTTTACCCCATCTACCTCCCCCCTCCTCCCTCACCCCCTACCCTCAGGCAACCACTAATCTATAGTCCATGTCTTTGAGTCTCTGTCCGGTTCATTTGTTGTTTTTAGTTTTATATCCCACATATAAGTGATATCATGTGATTTTCAACTTTTTCTGTCTGTCTTATTTCACTTAGCATGATTATCTTGCGATCCATCCATGTTGTTGCAAATGGCAGTATTTCATCTCTTCTTATGGCTGAGTAATATTCCATTGTATGTATGTACCACACACAGCTTCTTTAGCCAATCATCTATCGTAGAACACTTTGGTTGCTTCCATGTCCTGGCCACTAGGAATAATGCTGCTATGAACATTGGTGTTTGAGCTGCTATTTTTTAATAGGCAAATGCCTCAAGTCTAAAAGCAATGCTACATGCCAAGCTCAGTCTTCTGGGATCCTTTATCTTCCAGATTACATCCCCTTAAACTCTTACTGCCTGAGTGAGAATTCTTCAAATACCTTCACATGGTTCTGAAACAATTTAGTCAACCATTGTCAGAAATAGAACTCGGAAAATACAGTTTACAAAGGAAGGAAAATAAACAAACAAACAAATAAATAGGATTCAAGGGAAAATGAGATATAGAGGACAGGAAAAAGATCCAACATAAGTGTAATTTATTTCAGAGGAAGAAAATGAAACTATAGAACAAAGTAAGTATAAAAATTAATAATCTAAGAAGATTTCTTTCAAACCAAAATAAACATTTGTGGTGAAAGGGAACATCATTGATCTTGGAAAATGGACTCACAACTCTCAACACCAAGACATGTTCTAGTAAAACTGGACAATAAATAAGAAACCCTGTACATCCAGGCATAAAGACCAAGTCACTTATAAAGGAAAAATAAAATCATATTTTCATCAGATTGCTCCACAGAAAAGACAATAGAGCAACATATTTAAGATACTCAAGGAAAGAACACATGAAACGATGATTTTTATAGATACCCAAACTTGCTTTTTTAAGTATAAAAGCTACAGAAAAAGCAACTGTGAACATACAGTAACCCATGACATATTGTTCCCTGAGAAATCTACCTAGAAAACAAGCTTCAGACAACCAAGAAATCATAGGAAATGCTTTAGCTTAGTTCCAGGCACATAATGTTACAAGCATGCCAATAAATGCTAGTTGAACAAATAGATGTATGGATACCCAGGTTAAAGAATAACTTTATGAGTTTCAGAATATACCTGGTAGAGAAAGGGGAAGGGCTATCCATATTACTACTTAACACAGAGCTAGGAATATAAAGTCAAAGAATTTTACTTCTGGGAAAATTTATTTAGATCAAGATGAATAAACTGTGTCTCAGAGTGATTTGCCTGGATGGCCCATGGTGAGCCTGGAAATTGATCTATAGTTTTCTGATGATTAGTGAAGTTTTCTAAAAACTCATTCACTGACAAAGTATAACTTTTAAATAGCATTATTCATTTTTCTCCAAAATAAATGAATTCTGTTCTCTGTATCCCATAGTAAAATGTTTCTTGAAGACTGAGCTATAATTTTTTTCATTAACTTTTAAAATTTACAACAGTGATATATGTTTATTATAGAAAGATTTGGAAAACATCTTTACTTATGATCTCATCATCCAGATGAAACTATTATGTTATAAACATTTTTGACTTTACCTTTTTAGATGTTTTAACTCTTTGAACAAACATATACTAGTGTTTAAACCAAAGCTAGAATCATGACATATTGTTTTGTAGTCTTTTTCACTAAATATATCATGATCATCTTTCATTGTTAATAACTGTAGAACTGAGTCAGATGAAAAAATTTTAAATGGATCTTATAGCAATGAAAATATAAATTTTAATAGTTACCTTTTATTTTCTTGAGCATTTCATGATTTTAATTCATTGTCATTTATATGTAGTATAACTTTTGTCTGCCCTAATTTATGTTCTCCCTTTATATTTGATTGTCATAAATCTTAAACTTGTTGAGCTGACTAGTTACAGCTCCTTGGTGCCTCCTGAAACCTGGAGGCAGTGTCGCCAGATGGCATTTTTCCTTGGATGGGGGAAAAGTGAGAGAAAATGAGAGGGGGAGACTGCTGTTTGCTGAGGGGAAAGGAGCTATAAGTAAGTAAGCTGGTCCCTGGAAGTAACTATGTTTGGCCTCTAGATCAAGCCTCTTATGGAGATGCCATAATCCAATGCGGCTTTGGGGAAGGGAGAGGACTTCAGGTTACGGTCTGGGGAAGCTACAGAGAGCAGCACAGGCCTGGCATCTTGGAGGCTGAGTTAGAGGAACACCATTCAGACTCTTTTCCTGTATTGGTCTACCTCACATCATATGAAACCACTCCTCACCTAAGATATTTCCATATAACCAAATGAAGGCTTAGCTGCAATTGCTCACTTGACTTGATATTACCTTTATAGATATTTAATCAATATTTATTAATATTTTCAATATTTTCTGTTTTTTTGTATTGTGTGGGTTCAGTAATATTTTTCAGACATCAAGCCATTTTTTTCAGGCTCTTGAAATATTCATGGGCCTGGACACTGTGCCCATACTGCCCAATGCAATGGATAGGAAGATTCTGCACTGACTCTTGGGTCCACCCCACTGTAAAATCGTGCCTCCCATTACCATATCTCTTAGGCGTTGTTATGGACATGGCCTCCCAGCTCCATTGGATCATGACAATACCATATATGATGTAAAAACAAATAAAATCACAACTAGAACATCTTCTGCTGACAGAGCACATTTTCCAGTTTTCTTAGTCAAATGTATACCTAATCCTGAGTAATCCTCTTGGGAAGGAAACAAAAAACATTCTTGTTTTTTTGTGATTGGTAGGGACCAGAGTTATTTAGTTTTGAATATTAATGTATATTATATATATTTATTAGAGTGGTGGTGCAAGTGGATTAATCTTAGATAGCCTATAGAATTAACTTTTTACCAGTAACAACAGGTTCTCATGGTAGACAGCTTGGATTCTATTCCCAACTCTGCCACTACAAACCAAGTCATTTAAGCAAATTAATTTGCCTCTGTAAGCCTCAGTTTTCTCATCTGAAATATGGGAATAGTAAAACCATCTATCTCATAGAATTGTTGCGAAGACACCATGAAATAATGCATAAAAATCACTTTGGTGTGAAGCTTGACATGTATTAACCCTTTGTAAATGTTAGCTATATTACTATTACTATCATGTCTATTCAAAAGGAGACTTCAGCCAAGAAATCAAGAGAAGTCTGAAACTTGAAAGGGCAGCGATGGAAGAATCAGGTCACCAAGAGCAAAGATGTGTCATTAGAGACCAAGGCTAAGGTCATCCATACTTTTGTTTTCCCAATTAGTATGTATCAGTGCAAAAGTTGGACAGTGAAGAAGACTGAAAGGAAAAAAAATGATTCATTTGAAATGTGTTGGAAGAGAGCTCTATGGATATCCTGAACCTCCAGAAAGAGGAGCAGTAGGGCCTAGAGCAAATTAAGCCTGAAACATCTCCGGAGGCAAAAAATGGTGAAAAGGAAGTTGTCTTACTTTGGGAACATTATGAGAAAGCAGCGTTCTTTGGAAAAGCCAATAATGCTGAGAAAAATAGAAGGTAGCAGGAAAAGAGGAAAACCAAATACGAGATGAATTGATTCCATGAAAGGAGCCACAGGCACGTCTACAGGAGCTGAGCAGGGCTGTTGAGAATAGGATATTGTGGACGTCACTTATTCATTGTGGCTGCCAGGACTCAGAGTCAACTCCAAGGCATGAAACACGAACATCTAGGGGTGACAGAAGTGGCGAGTACCATCATAAGACGTCTGACTAGTTTTTAATACAGGCACACCAAAAAGAGTGCTTTATTATTAGAGAGAAAGTCTCTCTCTCTCTCTCTCTCTCTCTCTCTCTCCTTGCCTCTTGCTCTCGCTCTCCCTCGCACACTCTCCTCCTCCTCTCTCTCTCTCTCTCTCTCTCTCTCTCTCTCTCTCTCTCTTGCTCTCTCGCTCTCTCTCTCACTCTCACGCATACAGAATATGATATGAATATTACTTGCGATATTAATCATGTACTTGCTCCAAACCAGGGGCTGGAAAACTCCAGCCCACCATGTTTTTGTATGGTCCATAGTTTAAGAATGGTTCTTGCATTTTTAAATAGGGGAAAATAACAAGAAATTTAGATATAATAAATCTCAGCCTGATAAGACTAGGGTATTATTTATCAAAAATAGAGTAAAATTTGTGTTAAAAGAAGATATTTCCCTACTGAGGATAGAGTATTTCTATAGGAAATTAGAATCTATAATGTGGTGGTTAAGAGCTCTGGGGCCAAATTGTCCCACAAGCCTCAGTTTTTTTATATGTCACATGGGAATATTAAGAGCACCCAGCTTGGAGGGATACTGTGATAAATTACATAATGTATGCAAATTGCTTAGCATAGTTTTTGACAGGTCTCAATAAATGTTAGCTGCTGTTGCTGCTGCTGTTGTTGGCATTATTATTATTACTGCTATTATCTCATATGAGAGATGTAAAGATCCCTGTTCTCTCCCACCATGGCTTCCTGTGGTTATTTGCATAATGGGTTTCGCCATTGTCTAATCTTACAGGTGATGGTGGCTTTTCTTTCTTTATCATTCTATCCGACTGAGTGTTAAAGACTCCTTCTGTGGATTTTTTTTTTTTTAAGGAAGAGTTTTCAACAAATGCCCAGTACCTGTTGGACCACCGGTTGGCATCTTTTTGATAGATTTTGGATTGCCTTCTTGGGTCTTTATCTGATTTGGCATCTGGCATATTGTTATTATTATTGCTATTGTTGTTGTTTGTTATCCTTGGACCTTGGCTCTGCAGCCCAAAGTTCAGTTCTGTTCTACACCTAGGCTTCTAAAACAATTGGCTAAATCTCACTTACCAGCACCTGTTCAAATGGGATCATACAAGAGGCTGGGTTATGGAGTGGAACAAACAAGGGTTTTGGAATTAGGCAGACCTGGGTTCAAATCCCAGTACCACTGTTGGTTTTATACCTTGGATCTATCACCTCTCTGTGGCAATTTTAGTATATGTAAAAGGGGTAAGTTAATGCCCATTTCAGTATATTTCGAGGAGAATAAAGTAGGATAATGCATATACCTGGTATAAAGTAGATACCCTCAAAGTTAGTTTTAACTACATTTTTTATATTTAAATTTGCATAAGTTTAGATTTATACATTTTTCCTTCCCTCTTTTATGATTACAGTTCAAAGTTTGCAACAGAGATATGCATAACAATGATTTCAAATTTTAGTGTCATATTTGAATAGCACAGATGATAGTTTTCTAGCTAATAAATAACTTGCTATTATGTAGATAAGGTCTTGTACCTCATTTTGAAATCCTCCTTAGGAAATTGCTTTTCTTAGAACCATTTGTTTCTATGTACTTGACCTTGACTCACTTTCTGATTTATTGCTTAACATAACCATTTAGCTTATTTATTTGAGATTTTTAAAAAATTTTAATTAGTTTCAAGTATACAGTACATTGGTTAGACATTTATAAAGTTTAAAAACAATACTCCTAACTGCTCTTCTCTCCTCGGGCTCTCCACCTAACCAATATATTAATGCTGACTACATTCCCTATGCCGTGCTCCCCATCTCCGTGACCATCAACTACTAATTCGTACTTCTTTAATGCTTCACCCCATTCTCTCAGCCACACAGTCCTCCTCCCCCGCTGTTTGTCACCAAACTGTCCACTATATTTATGAGTCTTTTTTTGATTAATTTGTTCTTTCTATTCCCTAGATTCAGCATATAAATGAAATCATATGGTATTTATTTTTCTCTGTCTGACTTATTTCACTCAGCATAATAGCCTCTAGGTCCATCCATGTTGTTGCAAAAGGTAGGATTTCATTTTTTTAATGGCTGAGTAATATCCCATTGTATATATGAACCATAACTTTTTTATCCAATCATCTGGTGATTTTTAATTCAGTTGTATTGGTACCTGAACATGAAATGCCCTTGTTTGTTTTTTGGCCACATTTCCCCTTTGCTGATTGTAACAATTCAGTCAACTTATTTTGCCCTTTGTAATAAATGTGATACTACTGTCTCCATATTTATCTCAAAGGAATATCAAAAGTATGTTTTAGTGCAATGAGCATTTTAACAATAATATCTTTTTTTAAAATAGAAATGATTGATTCTTCAATTAGTAAAAAGCCCATTTATATTATAACCTTCAATTAAAATGAAAGTGCAAGGAACCAACATATTAGATTTGTCACTACAAGCCTCCATAGGTATATATACGCCTATGACATAACTATATAATTTACAATTGATTAAATGCGGTATTTCTGATCAGCCCTTATGTCCTTGTTCAAAAAACTAAATCTTCTCTAATTATTGTTTGCATTTTAAAAAGCTTGATTCAGTTATATCATTTTGATTTCCAATACCATTTCAGTTTCTCTCAATGTTCAAACAATAAGATTAGCAAGGTGGTGGCCCATTGAAGTAAGGAGGGTTGGGTGACTCTAGGAGAGGAATAGTAGGTGCACACATATGTGTGCTTGCACACTCAGTGTTGAGAGAGGATGAAAGCTCTTTGTCCTTCGGGGTTTCTAAATTCTGGGCCCTTTTACCCCTCGGAGAAGATAAACCAGATATTCTAAGTTCTGGGCCCTTTCTCAAAGGTACTATAATTCTGTTTTCAGAGGAATAGGAGATCCTTTGTGCCTAAGGGCCTAAAGGAAGAGATGGGTGGTGTCCCGGGGATCTGGTAAGGCCCAGGAAGTGTCAGGATTTGTGCATAACGAAAAGAACTACTATGAGTATTGCTTCATGCTTCATGTTTCATGTGGCGACCAGAGGAGGAGGCCTGCCCAGCCCTGTGTTCCTGGGATCTCTTATGACAGTAAAAGGATGTCTTCACCAGGCAGGAAAAATGAAGAGGACGCCAGAAGTTTTATATTTCCTTTGTAGTTTCTTTGATTCCACTGCTCCCTGTGCCCTGTCAAACTCTAGCAAACATCCTGGATACGCACTAACGGCATTGCCAGGTTCTTGGTCTGGGGTTAGATCTTTGAAAAGGAGAGGACAAAACCTGAAGAGGTTCATCACCTCTCTCCTCCATTCTTTACTCTGACTTATCTTTCTTCATAGAAGAACTCTATCACTTTTTATATGTCTCTTTGTTTATTGTCTGTTTTGATCTATTAGGCCAAGAGAGCAAGAAATTTTTCTTGTTTATTGTTTTTCCCCAGTATCTAGAACAGTGTCTGGCCTATTATGTGTTTCACAAGTATTTGCTAAATGAATGATAGAGATAGAGCAAATTCCAATGAGGTAGTCAATGAAAGCCAGGTAGCTTTGTGTATTACTTTATCTTCTCTTTCTAAAGTACTCTTATATTTTAATACCTAAAATAATATTCCTTCTCTGCCTCTTTTTATACAAGTGCGTGTAATGTTGCAGGAAGCAAGAGCTGACAGACGAAATTTGGATGCTCAGACAACTTTGTTAGAGGAAGGAGAGAGTTTCTTAGGCTGGCGGAGCGTACAAAAACATTACGTACCCTGGCAGTGTCCCTGCAAGGGGCATGTGATTCCTTTCTCTGAGGGTCTACAGTGCTCTTCCTGACTCAAGATGGGAGGGAGAGTTTCAGGCAGGGACTGCAAGGGGGCAGGATAGGACCACGAGTCCTGTCTATTTACAGATTGATCGATAGGTGTGGCAAGAGTTTCCAGAAGGTCATTTAAAGATTTATAAGGTGTGGTTAATCTATAACCAGCTGACTCGGTCATTTCTGCAAGCCCTTTCCTTTGCATTTTTCAGATGCCTCCTCTCTTAGTAATGCTGCACCATTTACAGTCTACAGAGCTACATAATGAACATGTGAGGTAAAAAACTTGTAGTCTCTGGTCTTCTAGAGCCTTGTAGAGCCAATTCTTTTCTGAAAGTCCTCTTATGAAAGACCTATGTGCAGTTTATAATCTACTTCAATTTGTATTTATAATTTGGAGCAAAAATTGTCTCATTTCTACATGGAAAACAAACCTTTTTTTTTTTTTTTTGTAGCTATTATATAAGATAGAAACAAGGAAGCAGTAGTCTCAGAAGCTTCCACCCACCTCCTCCCCACCACCGCTTTTGTCACTCAGATTTCCAGCCCCTGGCCCGCCCTCACCTAAGGGGGAAGTAAGGGTGGGGAAAGGAGAAGGGCAAGTCACAGTAAATTGAGGAAAAGATTACAGGAGGATTTTCTCAACTGTCATCTCTGCCAATGAAATTTAATAAGATGCATCATTTTCTATTTCTCCAATAGTTGTTTGCTTATTTTCTAATAAAGGCTTTATTGATGTACAGAAAAAATTATTTAGGCAACCCTAGTGACTGTGCCTGTGACTTTTTTTTTGTTTTTATCAAATATCAATCATAGGCTTATTCAACTTACCTGGCATGACCTTCTTTTAATAAAACTTGTGTCAATAAGTTTCACACCTTTCATCACTTATTGTTTACATATTGATTTTCTTTTTAGTGTTCTTGAACCTTAATTTGAAAACTAACATTAGCTTTTTTGCATGCTGGAGTTTTCTTTCTTTTCCTTTCTTATAGAGAGCAGTCATTTTCTGTGTTTTTCTCTCTGGGAAGTCCTCTTGACTCTTGAGATTTATAGTGCTTTACTATTTTACCTAGCCTTTTTTTTTTTTTATACTTGTTCTTTAAAATTTTTTTTGATATACTCTACCTCTTCCAAAAGGTCAACACAGCATTTTTGATAAAAGAATGACATTTAAGATATTCAAATGACATTTTTTAATGCTCAAACTTCTCTTGGCTTTCTATTGAAGAGTTTTAACTAATTGTCCTTTTCCAGCTTCTTGGGTTTCTGTGTATCGTGGGGGAGGAACAAACTTGCTCCACCCTCTAGTTTCTTCTGGCTGGTCTAACACTCAAATAGACTAGAGACAGGTTAGCAAAATAAAATAACCAAATTTAATACACACATATGTATGGGAACCCCAAATACATATGAAAGTCAGAGACCCTCCCCCACCCCCACCCCCCCCCACCCCCGTATGAGAGGTTCAGAGATAGAAAGGGGGCTCTAGGTAAATAAGACATTCTGAGCTAGGAGTGAGATAATGCACCCTGGAGGCTTCAAAGGGTTAATTCAGAATGATAAGAGCAGATGTTTAGTAAATAGAAGTTTGCCTTGCCATACTGATGGATTGAAAAGAGATTATTGCTAATAATCTCTTTTTATGGGCAAGGCCCCTAATTTAAATCCGTTTAGGTAATTAAAGGGAGGGGGAAGAAGTTCTTTTGAGCCCAAGTGAAAATTGCCCTTAGCTCAAAAAGATCTGAATACTGAAGAAGTACCTTTTGGGGTGACTTGTTCTGAACTCCCTCAGGTTTAAAAAAAGTTAAACAATACTTTTTGGAGGGTAAATTTTATAATGTAGAGAGTACCTGCATCTGACCTGTTTTATTTTATTTTATTTTATTTTATTTTATTTTATTTTATTTTATTTTATTTTATTTTAAGCGTTTCCTTTCCTTTTAGTTTTCCTATTTTTTATGTATGTGAATAATAATGAAGACTCACTGAGCCTTCATTATGTGTGAACACTGAGATAAGGACTATACTTTCCTCATCACATTTGAGCCTCACCAGAGTCCCGTAAGATAGGTACTATTCTTGGACTTATTTTTCAGATGAGAAAACTAAGTCTTTGAGAGTGTCTTATTCAAAGTTATAGCAAAGTACATGGAAGAGCAGATGTTTAAATCAATATCTGCCTGACTCAAGACTCTATACTCTTTACCAGCATACTATAATATTCCTGGAAGATTCTTGCCTGAGATAATTACGCCTTTCCAAATCTACTATTTCTTCAGTTTTCAATCTGGTCTTCACTATAGTGTACACATACTAGCTGTGGATTTTTGGGCAAACTATTTAGTCTTTTGTGCCTCAGATTCCCAGTCTGAAAGTGGGGATTAATAGTACCTACCTCATAGGGTTGTAATACTTAAATGAATCATCAATATGTTGAAAGTGTTTGGACTAGTTTCTGGTATATGGGAAGTGCCCAGTAAATAGCTAATATTGCTACAGATTATTTATTCATTCATTCACTCACTCACTCATTCATTCATTCATTCATTCATTCATTCATTCATTATCTACATATTTATTAATTCAACACACGTACTTACCGCCTGCTTTACTCTGTTACCAAGTGGCAGCCATCATGCTAGATTCCAAATGTAGAGGAAGGCTACCACAGAATCTTTCCCTTAATCTAGTGGTGAATCATAAAAGACTGTTCACAAGAGGGGATACTCCATACTTAGACAGTCCAGATATTGGGTGGTCAATCTAAGTTCACCAAATTTGTGATTAAATCCATAATGCGTGGTGGAAAGAGAATCTGTAGCCAAGTGTATAGATCTCCCAAGCTAGTGCTTTCCCACTGGAATAGGTCATTTCCAGAAAGCCATCTGACTCCTCCATTCCACTTGCTGGTTTGCAATGTGACTTTTCCAATCTTCCCATCAAGAGGTGACGTCTATTTCCTTTACCTTGAATTTAGAATAGCTCCAGAACTTGCTTTGACCAATAGACCGTGATAGAAATGATAGGCATGACTTGCAGGGCTATACCCTAAGAAGCCTTTCAGATTCTTTTTCTGCCCTCTTGAGATCTGGCCTCCGTGTAAAGAAGCTGAGTCTAAATTACTGAATGATGATGGAGGGAGTGCAGAGAGAGAAACCTAGCCAGTCTCCTGCTATTTCAGTCACCCCAATTGGGGCATCAGTCCTGTGAGTAAGCCTGGTACCCTGGATCCGATAGCTTTTGTTGAGCTCCCCCAGCCAATTCCTGTTCAATTGCAGAATCATGAGCAAATAAATCAAAGAAATGGTTGAGTTGTTTGGGATGATTTGTTTCACAGCAGTAAATCCCTGGAACTTAAGAGGCCTTGCAGTTTCCCTTTTCATTGTTTTAGAAGTCAGCCACCATGTAGAAAGCTTGGATTAGACAGTGGAAGAATGAGAGATCACGTGGATAAAGTTAAGTCCCGGCCTTCCAACCATCTCTGCCAAGGCCTCAGATATAGGCAAAGCCACCACCTTGACCACCTAGCACAGCCTAGCCTCCAGCCGAATGAGCCATGTGAGGGAGCGTCAGTAAGTCTGGCTGACAAACCACCCAGACAATCCACAGAATCATGATTGTTGTGTTAAGCCACTACATTTTGGGGTAATTTATTACTGTGCAGCAGTAGGTAACTGCAAAACCCACAATGCACCATGACTTCCCAGAAATTAGGTCCTTGGCTTACATTGTGTCTGAGGAGTAATATTTTATACCATTAATCAAGGACCTTCTATGTGCCTGGTACTTTACATATGCTGCTTTGTTTCATCCTCATGGTAATCCTATAAAGCAGGTAATTTGGCAGATGAAAAAGCTGAACTTCAGAGATGTTAAGTAACTTGTTCAAGGCCTTGCAGGTAGCACAGTTACAGAAGGCTGATATAAGGTGTAATGTAAATGCCTCATTTTAGGCCCTCTCTGATTTTCTTCTCTCTGTGGCAATGGTCTTCTAACTTATCTCACCAACTTCCAGTCTCACATCCCTCCTAGATCCCATCAGTTCTCACTACTGAAGCCCGTGTTATCAAATATCTGTAGGGTCTTTGACTCACTCTTAATACCTGACTTTATAGCATAAAGTGTATGGCATACAAAGCCTCTCTTCTTGCTTCTCCAGTAGCATGTCTTAGTACCTCCTTTAACTATCTTGTTACCACGTGGAGTCACTTGCACAGCACAGATTTAAAACATCATTTTGTGTCATCCCTTTAAGCCTATGCACAGATTGCTTTGCCAGGAATGCCGCCCTCACCTCCTCCATCTCCCAGTATATCCATTCACCTTCCAGGACTTAGCTCAGGCTTTACCTTGACTATGAAGCCTTATTACCTCGTCTCCCCCAAGTACTCCTACTGAAACTGTACACTTTCCTAGTAGAGCAGTGGTAATACCTTGTTGTTTATAAGTCAGTTTTTATCAACCAGACTGTGAATTTCTTAATTCTTTATTTATCCAGTATCCCAACACTTAGCCTGCACTGGTCTTTAATGAGACGTACTTCACTAAAGGAGAGAAAAGTGAGACCCAAAAAAGATCAGGTCAGATTGTCAAGGACCTTGAATGTCATCATGGTATGATCAAAGTGTCTTGTCACCTGGATGATCCCAAGTCCTCCCATTCTTCTAGGGTCACCCTTTCCTCGTGTATCCAAATTTTCAGTGTCCAGCTCCTGTTTTATGTTGTATGGAAAGCCCAACATCACCGTCCTTTTCCTCAGGTCCTCCCTCCAAATATCTCTGGAGCTTTAAGGAATTAAGAGTTAAGTTAGGGGCTCTCAGTCCCCTTCGTCTGCTCTTGCTTCCATTTCCCACTTGTGCTGGCGGTAGCATTTTCCTATGGCTAATATCCACATTCTATACTGCTTCATTCCAGACAGATTCTGCTCCAATTCTTGTCTTCCCAAAACAGCTTGAACACAAGGCTATGGTCGTTGGATGACTTCCCCCCCCCCCAATTGCTTTAATGGTTTGAATAGAGAATATGGTCACATGGTTTGAACATCAAATAAAATAAAAGGGAGCATAGTGACAATTCTCATTTCTACCCCTGCCCCCTTTGTCTGTCCAATCCCCCCGCCGCCACACACACACACATAACGTTCCCTTCCCCAAGTAGCTATTTTATTAGTTTCTTTGGTATCTCTCTAGAAATTATTTATGCAAATATAATACAATGAAAATATAGCAAGTTGTTTTTTTTTTTTTTCTGTTGAACATTTCTAGCAAAACTATGAAAATATGCCACCTGGACCCAGTTTCAAATCTGTGCTGTTGCCTACTCTCTATGGGGCCTTCTCTCTACCCAGAAAAATCCTTTCTTTTCTATTTTCTTATAGGGATGATTTCCATGGTGACAAAAATAATTGGGACATGTGGTCTGAGAAGTGAGTTTTTATAAATTATGGGACCAGATAGTGTGTTTGCCCCAGAAAATGTGGGACCAAGGTCTCTCCAGCTATTCCAATCCTCCTCAATCGTGCAGGCCAGGCCCTTTCTCTGGGAAAGCAGACTTTTAGTACTATTTTGGTTGATAAACGGGACTACAGCTCAGGAAAGAACTGAGAATAACTTAAATATTAGAAATCATTGTCCTGACTTGGGGGATGTGTCACTAAGCACCCTTTTCTTTAGAGCTCCTGCCAGCTGCCATCTGATTAGACCACCTTGTGTCTGTTAAGACTCACTCTTTAATCTTTTTATTTTTCTTCCAAGTCCTGGAATTCTCACTGGTGTCTCCCCTTCCTGGACAGCCCCTGAAAACTCGTACTTCCTTTTCGTTGTATATGTGGAGCAATTTAATTTTGTGGGAGGGATCTCATGTTGGGGCACTGCTATGCAAACTACCAGAAGTAATGGGGGCTCTTGAGCACACTAAATTTTAGCAATCAGCCAAGCTATAATAGTTTACATATAGATGGGAAAGCTTCAGAGTACCCCCTCATTAAGATGAATGAGGTCAGGTCTCATTGGGTCTATCATCTGACAAAAATCTCACTTTTGGAGTTGGTACATTTCATACACTGATTCCCCGTATAGTTTTATGGCAGAGATAATTAGGGTTCCCCAGATATTCCAGGTGTTCTCCTACGTTACCCAGTTAGGGTGCAGTTAGGGTGGGACATTTAACTTGTTCTGGCCAGTGATCTGTGAGTACGAGTGGTGTGTGTCTCTTCGCACTGAGGCAGTTAAGAACCAGTGTGCCTTCTCTGTCCCTTCCTTCCCCTCAAGTGGAGGCCAGGCATTCCAGGTGGCATAGCTACAAGCTGCAGGAGGGCCATCTGACCCACACTGGACTGATATGAGTGAAAAATGAACGTTTATTATGATAAGCCACTGAGATTTTGAGATTTTTAAATTAATATTTAATTGTATATCTATGCTACTCCAGTCAATAGTCTGGGGGAATTAAAACCTAAAACCTTAGCTCTCTAAAACAATAATATGTGAGTGCATGTATGTGTGTACGTGTATTGTTTAGGAAATGCAAATGCAGCTTCACATTCTGCATGAATTACAGTTTGAAAACCTTTATAATTGTTTATAAAGGTGCTAGAGAATGCTTTGTTCTAGGCCTCTCTCCTAGCTTCTTGTAGTTCCTTGGCTTGTGGTAGGTTAACGCCAATGTTTACATGACTTTTTCCCTGTGTACATGTCTGTGTTTGGATTTTCCCCTTTTTATGAAGACGCCAGTCATATTGGAGTAAAGGTGTACCCTACTCCAATATGACTTTATCTTAACTAATTACATCTGCAACAACCCTATTTCTAAGTAAGGTCACATTCTGAGGTACTGGGGGTTAGAACTTAAATATTAGAATTTTGGGGGACATAATTATTATGTCAGCAATGTTTATAGTGTCAAACATGTGATCATCATGGTTAACAGGTTAGAGTCATACTCATTTGTGTTGGAATCTCATTTCCTGCCATTTGAACTACAGTTCAAATGTCTCTAAAACGGGAGCATTAGCCATTACCTTTAGTGTCGTTATGATCATTAAATAGCATTCTGTCTCAATTTTGGCTACAAAGACTAAAATTTTATGTCTTCAAAGACCAGAAACGAAATAAATAACTGCAAAGTACCTCCATATTTAAAGTGAGCTGCTAAAGCACATATGTAAGACATGCTTGTGTAGTATGAGTCTACTTTGGGTGGCATATGCAATCACCCATCTTCTACTGACGAAGGAGTTAAGGCTGATATGGCCAAAAAGAAGAATTTTTTTAAGAGAGTTTTTCACCTTCTCCTCATGCAGGAGGGGAGAGTTAGGTGACAGGGACCCTTCAGAGAGCCTGAGGGAAGTAGGTATTGATGTTTGACTCATGCCTTGGGAAATCAAATGTAAAAAGCTACGGCAGAAGTTGCCTGTCTGGTAGCTGCAGGGACCTAGATGCTCTCCCATGGACAGCAGAGCCATGAAGTAGGAAATTGTTCCATGTGCCTAGTGGGGTGGATGCAGCTTGCTGGATGGAGCTTGGTGAGAGCCATTTTGAAAAGGCTGCCGAAAAGGCTTCCTGCCAAGCTGGACCACAGCAAAAAGAAGTTAAAGTATACTATCAGGTATAGAAACTTAGCAGCACTGGGCAGCCTAGGAAGGAAATGGTGGGAAGTTGGAAGGTTGCAGTGGGGGGTCCGCTGAGGAAGCTATGTCAGCACCCCAGCAGAGAAGGAATCAATGCTGGGAATCTGCCGTACCCAGGGAGCGCCTTGCTAGATTATACCCAGACCACTTTAGAAACATTTTTAGAGACTAGGTTTACCACTTCCTAACCACATTCCTAACCCAGAGGATCCTGAGGCAGTCTGGTGAGGATGGGGACATGAGAAGGAGAAGGGAAATGGAGAAACATCTAGGAGAAACATCTTAGAGAAACGGAGCAGAAGCTAAGCATGTCCTCTTCCTCAAAACGACAAGCTTTCCAGCCCAAAGAAAGCTCAAGCTAGGGTTATAAATAAGCTTTCAACTAGATGAGAACATTATGTACTAATGACACTAGACTGAACATTTTAATGACTGAAATGAGAACATTGCAGAACTGAAATGGAGGACTTTTTATGATTTGAGTGACTGAAAAAGCAAGGAGACTTGCCTCATTTCACTCATAGAGTAGTAGACAAATCTATTCATGGAGTATGAGTAGGATGTAGAAAAGAATAAAGCTGTCCTCATGTACCTCATTGAATTTATAATGGCAGAAAGTCAGTACTCAGTAAAAGTTGCTATTAATCTGATGATGCTGGTAATTACTTTAGTTGCCGTTGTGACTGAAAACCTACACCACTTATGGTGATGTCAGTGTATACAGTTCCAGGGAAACTGGAACTATACTCCAGCAATTATAAGTAGAAAGGGATTTCATACAGATAATTAGATGCTTGCAAAATCATTAGAGAGCTAGAGGAGGAGTCTCTGAACTGAGCCCCTAGAAATGATGCCCAGGATTTGCCAGGGAAGCTATTGTCCCTGCCACAGTCATAAATATGTGAAGTCAAGAGTCTCTTGGGGAAACTTGCGAATTCTTGCATACACTGCCATCTGAGGATCACAAAGCCACTGTCATCTTTCAGCCACTAATTCATAACACTCATAAAGCTAGACACTGGACATTGACATGCTGTTGCAGAAAGACCCAATGCCTGCCTGACCCTACCTGCCAGTAGCAACAAACATCAGAGCAGGCAGGTGGCCCTGGTGTCACTCTTGCCTTTCAAGTCTCTTGAGTCTATTTAACTCACAATCTGAATATTAGCTGTAAAGGTAGTTACAAGAATGTAACTTTGAGCTTTTCAGCCTTAGAAGACAAGAAGGTAGCATGGAACGTGGTTGGAATGGTCGCTGAGAGCTAGGGTTTCATAGCACCATGATGATCTCATGCATATGAAAAGGTATATTGTGCCAGTGGCCCCAGCTCTATCTGGAAGGCTAAATACTGGATTCAGTTGTTTTTTTTTTAAAAAAAACAACTTTATTGAGGTATAATTTACATACAATAAATACACTTATTTTAAGTGTGCAGTTCAATGAGTTGTGACAAATGTAATCAATATGTGATCAAAATATAAAATTTTGCCATTATTCCCAAAATTGTCTTTTGTCCCTTTGTAGTCGATCCCGTCATTTCCCCTGCCCTGATCTGCTTTCTGTCTCTGTAGACTAGTTTTTCCTGTTCTAGAATTTCATATAAATGAAGCATACAGTAGGATACAGCTGTTTTTAATATTTGCAAATAGTTTTTTTTCCCAAGAAGCCAGCGTGGCATAGTGGAATAAGGAGGATTTTGAAGTTAAACAAACTCAGGGTTGAATCCCAACCCTCCCAACTCATAGCTCTCTACCTATTGCAAGTTGTACTTGCTGAGCCAGATTTCTTAACTGTAAAATGATATTTAAAACAAAACAAAAAATCTGTCAAGGTTAGAGCTAATAAATGAAAAGTACACAAACGATACTTCATGAAAGGTGGCTATCATTATTCTTCTTGACGATGGCCTATTATTTTCTGTTCTTGCTGGTTTTCCAGTCAATTGAATCTAAACTATAGTGTTTCAGTGGAGACTTTTATTGCTTTCACATGTGACTATCATAACAACAGTTAGAAGCTATTCTCTGGAATGTCAGATGGCTTAACTTCACATCTAGGTTTTGCCACTTGCTATGTGACCTCAAGAAACTCCTGAATCTTTTCTGTGCCTCAGTTTTCTCATCTGTAAAACAATAAAATGATAGCTAGGATTTTTATGGGAATTAAGTGAGATAATACATATTACCTTAGTAAGTAAATACTCAGTCAGTTGTTAGTATCATTGTTATATAATATTGAAATTTCCCTAACATCCTTGAGAGTAGATCCTGTCTCTATACCCTCACCCAAGCTCCTTTCCCCAAGAGGAGTGTCTCTTTCTTTTCCAGCCAATTAAATGTTCCCATGTTAGCCTCCAGGAACCTCTCCCTCCTCCAAATACATGTGTACCCTCTCATTTGGCACTTATCCCACACTTCATATTATGATTGAGCCATAGAATGTTTGAAATAGAAAAAGTGGTTCACTCAATCCCGCTCCTTTTACAGCTGGTGTAACAAAGGTCCAGTAAAGGTAAATTATTCATCAAGGTCATATCTTTAGGGCATAGACTAAATTAGTACTCGGTCTCCTAACTTTCAGTCTGGTGTTTACAACATAATTAAAAGTGCTTAGCACATAATATTTAAATTGCTTAGTACACAACATTCAGTCTTTTACTGGCTTGTGTGAATTCTTAAAATATACTGTGCTCAGCTGATTTCTAGAGCCAAATACAAAGACTTTGCTTGTCACAGTGTGTGAACTCTTGTCATTCTCTGAGATTAAAGAAGTGACATTCAGCCCTGTCAAAGTGGAATCACAAAGTTTATCAGGAAAATTACCTGAAAATAAGTCATGCATGTTAACACAATGTGAGACAGGTATGCTACATAGCGGGATGTGCTGCATAGGTTTTATGTAGTGGATATAAATGCCTGCTGATGTTGTGGTGCCAGTTCTTTAGTGACTTCGTAAATTTGTGAAGTCTTGCTATATAATTGCAAAGAAAATATTTTTTAACACCAGTTTAGTCTGTGGGTAAATACCTTAAAAAGAAATTTCAGTGATATCTTCAGCCCAACAAGATAAAAGCTCTTACACTACACCCACACAAGAGAAACATAATTGAATAAAAAATAAAATGCAGGCAACCACTGTTGTTTTTATGTACAGGATAGCAGTTAGACAGCTTCTCTAGGCCTGAAGACCTAAAAGTCATCTTCAATAGTGTGTTCAGGTCCATGTGCCACTTTGAACTTGGGTAGGAGGGAAGTTCAGTATGCATATTCTAGGAAGAAGGGAGAAGGGAGGAAGAGCATGAGGAAGTTAGGAGGGGTTCTTCCTTTTATGAAAGGAAGTTGATGAGCTTTCCAATATTTCTCTCATAATTTTTAAAATGCTGTGTATCAAGGGTCCTCAAAATCACCCCTCAGATGCAGTGATTTGATAGGAGGTCTCAGAACTCAGCATCCATTTGTACTCATGACTAAGATTTATTACCATGAAAAGATACAGGGCAAAATCAGGAAAAGGAAAAGGTGCATGGGGCAAAGTTGGGAAGAAACCAGCTGACAGCTAAAAGTCCTCTTACAGTGGAGTGGCTTAATTCCTTCAGCAATAAGTCGTGATAACACATGGAAAGTGTTGTCTACTGGGGCAGCTCACCAGTGACTTGGTGCCCAAAGTTTTCATTGAGGGCTAGTCAAATAGGCATCCTCTGCCTACCACATACTCAAATTTCAGGCTCTTAGAAGGAAAGCACATGTTCAGCATAAACGATACTGTTTGCACAAACAATCTAGCCATATTGAGCCACCGTTATCATTTAGAGAAAAGTTTATATCAGTGTAGGACACTGTTTAGCACCCAAGTTCCCAGATGCCAGCCAAGTGGCCAAGCTTGCAAGTAGACCTTTCTAAGGACAGTAGTGTCAGGCCTGCTATGCTACCTTTCTTCTTCATTTCAACATACTTAGAGACATAAGAAAGCCACTGTCAACCACATTTGAAATAAGTGATCTGTAAAAGGACAGTTTAAATGGTTTGCCTCAAATCATATCTAGTTAGTTGGCTGGGATGACTTGACTGACGCCATAGGCATTCTGGCTGTCAGTTGGGTTCTCATTTCTTTTCCACGTTGCATTTCAGGACAGCTTCTTTACTCATGTTTGATTCCTGGGCTGAAATGGCTGGAACAGCCAAGTCCAGTGCTCTCTTTGTGCAGATTCACCAAACTAATCTCTTGGGCTTCCTTACAGCATGGTGGTCCTAGATATTTGTATTTCTTAACTGATGGCTGATTTCCTTCAGAGCAACCATTCTAAGAGACCAGGGTGGAAGTCCTAGAACATCACTGTTGTCACACTGTTAGTTAAGCAAGTTACTAAGGCCAACCTAGATTCAAAGCAAAGGAGTTACACCCGATAGCAGGAATAACAGAGAATTTGTTATTCTTTAATATATTGCAATAAATAATTTATCTGAATATCTTAACATATATACATTTCTGTTATAGTTATCCTTGCATATTTTATCTTTCCTACTGGGCTACAAGTTCCTTTTAAGGGTAGGAACCCAGTTTGTATCAGTTTTCAATTTGCAACAATGTTAAACAGTATTTTGCTTATAGTACTCACTGACTATTTGTTGAGTATATGAATGCTATAACTGTTTACTACGTTGCCAAGCACTCTACTGAGCTCTTTAAATTTATTATCCTGTTTAATTCCGACAATAACATTGTGAGGTAGGCATTATTATTATTCCCATTTTTTAGATGAGGAAACTGAGGCATAGACTGGTAAAGTTATCTGCCAAAGGGCGTGTAGCTGGTGCAGGATTTGAACTCAGAGAACATATGCTAAATTCTACTCTCCTTCATGTGCTGCCTTCATCATGTGCTGGACTTTGCAAGAAGAGGAAGTCTCTAGAGAATTCAGATTATACCGTGCTGTGAAAAGGTAGAGAGGTCTTAGGCATATGAAGCCCTTCATTTGGTTTTTTATTTTTTTCCTGTTTTGTTGAAGTGGAAAGGAAAACATGAAGAAAAGGTCAGGAATGATAATAGGCCTGAAAGACACTCTAACTGGCAAAGCCATGTTGTTTAATCTTGAATATTACATACTCTTGAAGCATTTGTAATCTTGAAAAATTGCTTTGGAAAGAAAAAAAAAAAAAGACCTGTGAAATGAATGCAAAGATTAAGAGAAAGAAAATAATGGAAAAATGGAAAGAAATTTCATACCATGTTATATAGGCTTTGATTTATATTTGATCTTGTGCAATTGATCATTTTTATTTTTAAAATCATATGTGTTCAGATGTGGATTCTAAAGGTAAAATGTCTAACTTCTGATATATCTGTCATTGGAAAATAGTAAAGATTAAAACACTTCTTTCCCAAAAAAGTAAAGGTGAGTGATTAAGTCCCCACCAAGGCAGCAGTATCAAAGAAGACCCTTCCCTGAGAGAGCCAATATTTTCGATACTCCAATAAGGGATTGTATTGGCGTGCAAAGTGTCTAAAAGTAGGAGAAGGGTGGTTGTGGGGGGAACCCTATGTATGGAAGAGAGCAAACACGAGGAGTGGGGGTTAAATCATGAAAGCTGTCCGCGGAACAGTTTTTACTGGGATGATGAATGGGACACAGAGAAATATCCAGGTAGATTCTGCTGTGATAGCATCTGACACAGCTTGGAAAGGTGTTTTTCTCTGACATAAAAACACATCTGGAGGAGAGAGATCCCGAGCTGTGTGGTGGTTCCATGGACTTCAGGAAATCCAGCTCTTTCTGTCCTTCTGACTCTCTACTGTGACACAAGACATAGGGTCCCACAAAATTCTTCGGGCCTTTTTGGTAGAGAATAATAGATTTGAGGTGCTTCCCCAGCATAGCTACCAGGTGATATGAAAAGCAAGTCTCAGAACAAATTCTGCCACAAAAGCAAACATTTATTAACTAAGTGTTTATTTATAAGCAAGCATAAGATAGTTTCCGTTCTGTTCTTTCAGTTCAGTGAAGTCTCAATTTCAATCTCTTCCAATCCAGTCTCATGGGGAGAGAAAAATTCAATTGAGGCAGGTATGACAACATTCCAGGAGCAGGAATATGTTACCTATATAGTTGACATCGACCAGCCTAAAACCAAAGGCTTGACCCAGGATCATGTACGATCAAGGCTCAGGCACCCGTCCTAAAGGTATGGGCTGTAGGCCTCACTGATTCTTTTACTCTATTCATGCAAAGGTGAGTAAAGTCCCTAGAAGGTTTTAGCCAACCTTATCTTTTAAATATCTTTATGGTAACCAACGAGAGTTCCTCTCTAGCATTTGTTGTATTAGTTAATAAAGTACTAGTTTCACCCTGAAAACCTCATTTTTGATGTTCACTGAGAACATTAGCAAAGAGTCTGGTGTTGATCCAGATTTTGGTGACAGAAACACTTAGAGGTGTCACTTCTAGTATACTGTTTTTTAATTGGAATTTTAGCAGCAATCTCCGGAGTATGCACTTTAAATTAAAATTTGAGCCGACTGCACCTGTGTTGTAGCTTATCCTAATTCAGACAAATAAAATAATTTAATTGCCATCCTCAAAACATGACTTGCATATACTTCTGCTTAGATCCCATTGACTGAAAGTTGGTAACAGGGCCACATTCAGTTGCACCGGAGCCTGGGTAACGTAGCCTTTATTCTAAGAAACCTTGTGCCCAGATATCATAGATGTTACTACCAAAGAAGAAGAGATAAACAGATACTATGTGAACTTTGCAAGGCTTCCTGTGCAAAGGAAAGACTCACTATAGTTGCTCAATATTTTCACTTGCACTAATAACTACTTACTCCACCCTTAGCCTGTGGGAAACTTTCCAGGTATGAGAAATAGTCCTTTGTCTTCCCAGAAATGGGTCAAGGATGTCGTAATGGCTTAATGGTAGAGAGATGTGTGGAGGCAAATATTTCTTCCATCAATTCTCTTATGTTCTGGGTTTTATTAGGATCTTGCTATTAATGTGTCTGTGCAGTAGCAACTTCTGCATCACCTGAATGCTTGTTAAAAATGAGCACTCTGCATTTTAACAAGATTGACAAATGATTCCAGCGCACAGTTGAGCTTGAGAAGCACCGTTTTTGAATGTTTCTCACTCCTTCCTGAACACACACGTACCCAAACATGGTGTGATTGGGGCCGAAGTGTTTTCTCCAGCAGGGTATCTTTGACCTGGAGCACAGAGGTGTGGGAGAATTCATGGACAAGTGGTATGTTAAAGTTTAGCTCATACTTAGTGTTTCATGCAGATTAGCTTATTATCCTATATAAAAAGCAATTAAATTTTTTTTTTTTTTGGATTTTGAAAAGAAAGCAATTAGAAGAATATTTTAAGAATGGATCAGTTTGGATGATGGAACTCTGGCTAATTTATTTTTCTAACTTTGTCATACTTTTCGGAATTTGCTTTTATGCACATAAACTGTTTTAAAGTGGAACAAATATTGTTTGAAGATGAAACGTTTATTTTAGCTTTAGCAATCAGTTAGATAGCTGAATAAGAAATAAATCTCTCTGGTCTGGAAGGGAACAGCAATGGCCTGGGATCATTATGAGTCCACCCAGGACAAACTTCTGCAGTTGCCAAAACAAACTGCTTATTCATGGGAGATGGGCAGTGCTTATTTTGAAATGTTACTCTTAATTGCTAACTTTTGCAACTCAAAAATTTTAATGTCATTTTCTAACTTTGCTTTAAACATATTTTTATTTTAAAACTTGGCGTGAACGTTTAATACAATTTTCTCCTGGTAATTCAACTGCATTTATTGGACAACTGAAGGTTACATGAGTCTGAATTTATTTATTTTCTTATTGTAGGGAATGTAGAGGGGAATTAAAAGACACGGTTCCTGCATTTGGGAAATCACTTTGGAGGACTATTGTAAAATTCTTTCAAAATTATAGTTTAAGTGTGTTTAAATAATTTTATTTTGGTTGGATATTCTTATAACTCTATACATTCTTTTGAAAACCCATGCTATGTCTGATCCATTTGGTATAAAAACAAGAAATTCTAGTTTCACAGGTCAGGACACATATAGAAGATAGACCTGCAGCAAGAATATAGAATATAGAAACACATAATATAGATAAATATAGAAACACATTAAAAGCATTGGGTCTTTCTCCTACTACTTCTGGACAAAGATTAAGAAGGACAAATGAAAGGAGCAGAGGAAGCATTGGGTTACCTTAATAAGTTGTTGGCAGGAACTCTGATAGGAGAACTTACCATGGAAAATTCATGCCTAATTCTTGGCTCTTGAAACAATAAATCTGAATTTCTCCACAAGAAATTTTTACTCCAGTAATGGGATTAGATTAAATTGACTAAAAACAGTCAAGGATTAGTCAGGAGAACTCTGTCTTCTCTAAGAGGATTACAAAAGAACTTCTAATTCTCTTACATTTTAATTTGTGTATTGATTGATATAAATGTTAATTTTTATGCATAGCCTTTGTTAATAGAGTTCTGTTTTAAAAAAATTAAAATAGTAAAGCTAAGGATTTAAACTTTTTTGTTGCAAGAAATAAATACCCACTCAAACTAGCTTAGTTATTAGAAAAGATTTATTTCAATATTAGAGCTGTTTTACAGAATTCTGTATATTTGGGCCTCACTCATACTAGGAAGTTGTTCAGAACTGAGATACATTCTCTCTTTCTCACTCAGTCTCAGCTTCTTTTCCACATGTATACCATTTTTATCTCTCTGAAGGTCAGTTTCATTTGCTTACTCATCATCTTGCAAATGGCTTCCTCAACCACAAAGTTGACTTGCTTTTGCCATTCCACTCTCTGCCCCGACTAGTAACAATCTCTATATTTTATAGTTTAAATTCACAATGAAGAGAATCTGATTGGTCCAAATCAACTGTGATAGTCAAGCCACACCAATCAAAGGTCTCTGATCAACCAATGGGTTGGCTGCTCATTTGTGGCAGATACCAGGTCCAGTCAGCCATGGCCAGGAGAAGGAGAGGTAGCATGTGATATGCTGGGCTCCCCTGTTCTTCTAGACGTAGCCTTACTTCAGGTAAAGTATAATAAAGGAATAAATTGGGTTTGGTCTTAGCAAGCCCAAATCTGTAATAGAAGACAGTGCACTTGAAATAATTACGTAATGAAACTTGACTAAGTTACCAAATAATAATATGACAAAAAGTACTGAGGGCTGATAATTCAGTGTGATGTAAGAGAACTTATGACAGGAATATTGAATAATGTTTCAATATTATGGAATATTGAAAATATGGAGGATTCACACATATGAAAACAAAAAAGTAGAAAAGAATGTGTTCTGCAATCAGTAACATTAAAATGTCTAAAGAATTCTGGTCAAGGTGACTGATGGAGCATATGTTCACGAATAAAATATATAAAAAATGAAAACAAAAAAAATCCACAATGAAAAGAATGAGAGTGGTCTTCAACAAATTTCTGGAAGATGTGAAACAGACGAATGAGTGTTGATTGATGGAGCAGAGTGGAGGAAGCCATGGCTGAAAGCACACTGAGCCAGACAGGCTCTCGACTCCGACGCAGCAGATGCAGTCGGGGATGGGACTGAGAAATTGGACGAAAGGATTTGTAGACAGCCATTTACCCCAGGCCAAAAATCGGAGGGTTTAATATTTCAAGAAACCGCCTGGGAAAAACTAGGACAGCTAGAGAAAACACTCCCCAGGTAAATGCCTCTTTATTCTGGCATTGAAGGTTCTTAGATTTACAGTAGGTTTTGTGTGCATGAACTCTGTGGGAGCCTGCTGTTAACCAGCCCACGACCCTGCAGCTCCCAGAGCCTTTCTATTGCCATATATTTTAAAATTCTTTTAATTTTGACATAATTTTAGATTTACAGTGAAGTTGGAAGAAGAGTATAAAAATTCCATACACTCTATACACAGTTCTTTCAATATTAACATTTGAACATATTTACGTTATTTGTTTCTCTCTTTCTTGAGAAATAGGAAGATAGATAGATAAACATACATACATTTTACTTTTTTCTGAACCATTTGAGAATCAGTTGTAGACATGGTGCCCCATTATACTTAAATACTTCAGTGTGTCTTTTAAAAAAAACATTCTCTAATACAAGGGCAGAAAAAATTATCAGATTAGGAAATTAACATTGATATTAGTATCCAATTATAGATCTTATTCAGATTTTTCCAATTATTTTTTAAAAATTTTTTAGCAAAGGGAATTTCCAAATTGTGTTGTATTCAGTTGCCTTGTCTCTTTTTATCTTTTAATGGGGCCCAATCTCTTAGTCTTTGTGTTTCACACTATTGACATTTAAGACTACTCTTCAGTTATTTTGTAGAGTATCATTCAGTTTGGGTTTGTCTAATGTTTCATCATGATTAAATTCAAGTTTTGCATTTTTGGCAGAATGTCACAGAAATAGGTGTTTTTCTCAGTGCATGTTATCAGGAGACATATGATACTAATTTGTCCCATATTGCCTTATTCTTAATGTGAACAGCAATGAAGGATCAAAGATGTTATATAAAAGTCTCCAACATGAAAAGAAAAACACAAGATGAACCAACAGAAAACAAAGTACACTTCAAAATGAGAGGGACTTTCTAATTGATATATAAGTATATGATGATATACATCTCTACTGAGATCTAAAAAAAACTCCTGTCGCACATATAAGACAAGAAACTGTTATGAAAAAAAGAACTCATAGAAAGTAAAACTATAATTTGAAAAAAATTTTCAATAGGAAGTTTTAAAGATGAAGTTAAGAAACCTAGAAAATAGAAGAAAAGGAGAGAGAAGGGAAAAATAAAGAGGCAAAGACATGATGGGTCAGTGCTGGGATTTTTATTAAAATCAGATTTGGCTGTATCAGGCAATAGACATCATAAAAGAATCCGAAATTGATGAGATAGAGGTTTCTCACTCACAAAAGAGAAGACATTTCTGAGGTGGTTTGGTGACTTCAGTGAGTCACCAGGAACATCTCTCTTACTTTTCCATTCTGCCATCTAGTGGATGAGTTCCATTCTCAAGGCCATCTCATAGTGCAAGGTGGCTGCTGGAACTGTCACCATTATTGCATCCAGGCCAGTAAAGAAGTAAAGCAAGGACACAGAGGGGCGGGGGGAGGGGTGGCGGTGGGCAGTGTGGGGGGAAGAGGACTTTAAAGCTGTGGCAACTATCTTTAAGCAGCTTTCCCATAATTCTGCTTACCACTTTGTTGCCAAACCTAGCTGCAAGGGAAGATAGAAAATGTAGTCCAAAACTCTGGACAACAATGTGATCAGATAAAGGACAAGGTGCTCTTGCTAAGGAGGAGGATACTAAAATTGAGATATGGAGTTAGGCAGCTAGCAGATTCTACCACATAGTTTAAGATGCAACATAGTTTCTAGAGCAGAAAGGAGACACAAATCATTAAATGTATCTAACAAATACCTAACAGCATATATTTTTACATACATAGTCACAATAGTTTGAAATTTTAGAAATGAGATAAAAAATGATAATATCATTCCAAACAAAACAAAACATGCTTATCAAGTATGTAAAAGATGCTCAACCATGTTTTAAAAAATCAGAGGATTACAAATGAAAACAAAATGTAGTATTCTTCAGCATTAGCTTGGAAAAAATTAAGGTATTGAAAATGCCCCATGTTGGTGAAGGTTTTTACTCATTGACTATTAGTAAAAGTATAAATAATTTGCCTTTTGGGATGAAATTTTGGCAGCATTTATCAAAATATAAATGTATTGATTTTCTGTTGCTGCTGTAACAAATTACCACAAACTTTAGTGCATTTAAACAACACATACTAAACACACACGTGCACACACAAATTTGTTAACTCATAGTTATTAGGATCTCACTGGATTGAAATTAAAGCGTCATCAGGGCTGTGTCCCTTTCTGGAGGCTCTAGAGCAGGATTCTAGCTTATCCCAGTTGTTGGCGATTCATTCATTTCCTTGTAGATGTAAATCAGAGGTCCTCATTTTCTTGCTAGCCTTCAGGCAAGGGCAGATCCAGCTTCTAGAGTCCACCTGAAGTCTTTTACTCATGGTTCCCTTCCTCCATCTTCAAAGCCAGCAGCAACAGCTCAAGTTCTTCTTGCATTTCTCATCTCTTCCTTCTTCTGTCCCAAGTCTGACCCATTCAGAAAAGGCTCTCTACTTTTAAGGACTCGTGTGATTAGATTGGGCCCAGCCAGATAATCCAGGATAATCTTCCATCTCTAGGTCAGTAACCTTAATCATGTTTGCCAAATCTCTTTTGCTATGTAAAAGAACAAATTCACAACAGGTTCTGAAGATTAGGGCAAGGACATCTTTGAGAGAGGGGAGGGAGCATAATTCCGCCTATCTCAGTGAAATATACATTTCCTTTTACCCAGCAATTACACATATAAACAACTCACACACTTTAAAACCTGAGAGGGATGTGGGGAGGCATTTTTAAATATTTAAGGATTAGAAAGTTTTCTCCAACACACACTTTTAAAAAAATTACTTGAGGGTGGATTTCAGCAGTAAGAGAGAATAGTCTAAGAAAGGGGAGAGTGTGGGACACCAGAAGCAAGAAAGTAAAGCCCCAGGCGCTTGCTGGGCAGCAGTCTGCAGAGTAAGTACCCAGCCCACACTGCGGCAAGAGGATTGAGCGCTCCAGAAGAGAGTTCTTCATAAAAATACCACTGTGGATTGGACTGGTTGGTTCATCATAGTGAGCTTAAAAACCTGGAAGACATACTAAAGGTATGGAATACATGGGCCAAAATAAAAGCAATGTGTCCTGTTTTAAATAACTAGTGAAGTATTTAAAGAACAAAACAAAACTATGTCTGAACCATAATTTTTTAATTCTGAGCAAGGAATAGTCTCTTATGCATGAAATACGGTAGTCATGGTGCTGGAACTGTAGAGGAGAGAACGATGCCTGCGCATATATACCTTTAAGCCTGGTTGCAACCTGGACATGTTTGTGCATGATGGCTTTGCGTGGGAAAATTCTGCAAGGATGCGTGCCACGATGTTAACAGCGATTGTGGTTAGAGATGAGATTTGAGTAACTTTTCTTTTTATCTGTATTTTTCAAAATTTTCTGACATGGTCATGTACTTGTTAACTATGCAATTTAGATAGTGTTGATGACTTCTTAAAAAGTGTAGAGGTAATTGCGACCTCAGTCTGCTGGAATAAACATGAGCTTCAGAGCTAGAAGATGGCTTCAAGTCCTGGCTTTAGTACTTCAGAGCAAACAGGGACAGTGAGTCACCTTATATCCCATGAAGACCTAGCAAGAACAAATAAGAGGCCAAAAGCTTTAGAAGGATTTTCCAGGCATACATTCAACTTCGTTGTGCCTTAATGTGCCACACACTGTGTTAGGCCTGGGAAAAATAGAGGAACAAGGTACAGTCCCCGTTCAAGTTTGAGGAGCAGACCAGGAAACCTTTAGTCACATCACAGAATGGAAAGGGCTGTGCTTCATATAGACATGTAGTGCCCTGGAAGCCCTAACTAGTGACTGTCCCCCTCGAACTAAGGAGGGTCCAGTGAGGCTCGCCATCAGAGGTGACATAAGATGTGTTCTGAAAGATAAGTGGTAAAAGCCAGATGGGAGACATGGAAAGGGCATTCTGGCAGGGCAATCGTGTATGCTGTGGGTTTGAAGGATCACGATGATCCTGCAGGTGCTAGAGACCAGATGTGGTTAGAGCTCCAGGATGTGTGATCCTGGGTTGATAGGTGGCAGCTGGGTCACAAAGAGGCTGTGAGCCCTACCAAGGTGTCTGGGCCTTTCAAAAATTATACTGGTGCTTACATAGGGGTGAAATGGAGGGGAATGAAACCAAGATTGTTTATGATGCTGAGAGTTTTGAAAGAAATTGTGACCCTCCCAGAAGTCTCTGCTGCCCTCCTTACCTAATCAGATTCCCTCTGCCTCCCTATTGTTTTATTCTCAGTACTTACAATGAAAATCTTAAACTTATTTGTTCACTGACTCATTTATGGTCTTTCTCCCCCATTAGACTGTAAGCCTCTCACCGTGGGGACTATGTCTGTTTTATTCACCAATACAGTGTATACACCCTGGGTTTATATAGTGTATATACCTAAAGAGCGGTAGGCACTCAATAAATATGTATTGAGCAAACAAATGCCGAGAATAAGGTAGCAACTATGGAGATGGGCAGAAGGCAGATTTGAGCGTTAAGGTGCAGAATAGACAGAACTTGGTGATTGATTGATTGAGAGAACTGTGCTGGGGTGAGGGTTGGAGAATAGAGAGAGAGCCTTCCAGGGCCTTACTTGGGAGATGTCACAACCCAGTTAGTGGTTGTAAGGTGAGCGAGTGTGGGTGGAGTGAGGGTGAGGTGAGGTGAGGTGAGGAGGGGCAGAAAGGGATGAGTCGGCAAGGCAATAGAGAATGAGTGCCCCTCAGGAAAGTATTGCAACCAGAACAAACCCCACAGGTCTAATTCCCCTGACTTCCTGTTGTGTAACTGGTTCTTAAACTTTGCTATACCTTAGAACCACCTGGAAAATCCCCACACTTGGGACCCTCTCTAGACCAATTAAATCTGAGGATGAGAGCTGAGCATCAGTATTTTTGAATTTTTAATACACTGATCTTTAGCAAAGACCTTTGTCCTGTGAGATTCCAGATGAACAATTCCCCCCCTGCCCCTTCATTCGGAACCCTGGGCTTCTCAGTCAGCTCGCTGCCGCCCAGCTGCTCCAAGAGGCATCAGCTGGCTTCAGTTCTTCCTCTTCACCAGGGTTGGGTCCTGGCACTTTTCTCGTCTACAAATATTTGTGTTTACTATTTGCCACTGCCTGGCATGGCATGTGTCACCGTGGCCAATATTTGCATTTATAGAGGACTGCAGTTAATGCTAACGGTGCATCTGCTCAGGTGTACAAGATGTGAATTATTTGAGTTTTTGTTTCCTTTTAAACCTTGGGAAACATCCAGATGCCTCTCATTTGCCCTTATGCATTTCCATCAAAAATTTTGCAATTCGAGCCTATAAAAATTTAATTCAATAGTACAATACTCAATTTTTAATTCCTTCCCGATAAAAAGGGAGCATCTTTCTGGTTGGTACTGTGGCAAGGGGAGGCACATTGTACACCAAAATGAGATCAGGCTGTGGTTATCTTCTGGGGTGATTCCTGATGGTTTTTCATTGTAGATACTACTACAAATTTCCATGGTTATCAAGACCCCAGTTAAACTACTGAAAATGGCTCAGTTTCTCAGAAGTGCTGACAAACCACTGAATGAACTGTTGTTGTTTGTAAATTAATGTTAAAAATGGTTAATAGATTTTCCCCCCTTTGTTTGCAGGTAATCTGACCATAGAAATTGTTTACATCTTCTATTCCTTGTTTGGTTTATAGGCATACTTTCTTAGTCCTGAAAATGAGTTTTGTACTTAGAGACTTCGATTTATTTTATGCAGAGCTCCTAGGAGTGTTTCTGGGAGGGAAGATGGCTCTTTTCCAGGGTAAGCCTAGTGAGGGAGTGAGAAACAATCTTCCATGGGGATGAAGACTCATGTGCAAAGCTGGGAGGGCTTGGTTTGCTCGAAGAACTGCAAGTGATTGGAGGACTGGTCGAAGCTGGATGGGATTGGATGAAGGACTAGGTGGAAGAGGTGGTTGGGTGAGGGCCACTTCACAGAGCATCTTGTACACTTGTATGCTACCCCCACCCACTCTGTAGTCTCTCTTTTCTTCACTGCATCCCCTCAGTCTAGTTTTGAGACCTCCTTCCTGTTCTTTCTTATACCAAACTACTCTTTGGCCAATTTTTTCATTTTTTTTTCAAAGTCTCCTTACCCTTTCCAATCTTCATGCTTCTTTCCATTTTTTTGTTATAGAATGCCCATTCTCCATCTCTATCTAAGAAAGCTTGCCTATCTTGGGGGGCCTAATTGCAGTGTGATTTCCTGCATCCAGTTGCACTCTCATTTTCTGTAGAAGTGACTTTCATCTATGCTTGGCTAGAGTTTCATTTTTTACAACTTTAACTGAAGAATGATTTACATATACTTCCTTTTTAACCAAGTATCAGAATGTTACCAGCACCCTAGAAATCCTTTCTCCCCTCAATACTCATGCCAAGGGTAACCGAGATCCAGACTTCAGGACACTGATTAATTTTGAACTTTTTGTAAGAGTGGAACCGTAATATACATACTCTTTGCATCTGACTTCTTTCCCCTAATATTATATTTGTGAGCTTCATACGTATTGTTATATGTATTTTTGTATGATTCATTCTTGTGGCTGTATAGTATTCCATTGTGTGCACATACCACAATCTAGTTATGCATTCTGTCCTTGATGGGCCATTTGCTTCTTTGAACATTTTACCGTATTTTTTTGGTGAAAGAATGTGTGCATTTTTGTTGCACATGTATGTGGGATTAGAGTTGCTGGGTCTTAGGGTACACATATGTAGATGCTACCAAACACTTTTCCCAAGTGATTGTATCTATTTTTACATTCACCACGATTGCACAAGCATTCCAGTTGCTCCACACTGCCACTGTCACTTGTATCTTCCACCCCACCTGCAGTTTGAGCATACCCTCCAAAAAGCATATAGCATAGAGTTCCTATTCAAGGCCATGCAAAGATCTGGATTAGTGTATAAAGTAGGGCAAGCCTTCTCCTCAACTCTTCTGCCTCATTAGTTTTTTGTTTTTGTTTTAAGCATACTGTTTGAGAAATAAAATATTTTCCTGATTTTAAAAATTAAGGGTCTACAGCCATGCCACCCTGAACGAGCCTTATCCCATCTGATCTCAGAAGCTAAGCGGGTTGGGCCTGGTTAGTACTTAGATGGGAGACCACCTAGGAAGACCAGGTGCTGTAGGTGTAAAAAATAAAAAATAAGGGATTGTAAACTGACAAGGTCCATACAATCTATGAAGTCAACCAAGGGTTGCCTCACCTAAAAAAAAAAAAAAAATTAAGGGAGCATAGCGTAGTGTACCTTTTGAGGTGCTAGAAATGTTCTATATGTTTAGTAGTTACATGGGTGCATATACATGCATAAATTTAAAATCATTTCATAATGTACATAAATATTGAATCATTTTATTTTACACCTAAAACTAATATAACATTATATCTCAACTATATCTCAATGAAAATAGCCCAAAAAAAAATTAAGAGACTATCAACAAATTGGTATTCCTGACTCTAGTCCTATCAATCAATGTTAAAAAGAGATTGGGTGAATACATATTCAGAGTTGATTCTTGCCAGGATGGGGAGTAGATTGTGAAAAGGGTTCCTGGACCCAGTTCCAAAGTAGTAGGGGGTGTTTCCCTCACACTGACAAGCAATTCTCTGATGCCAGCAGGGTGTCGAAGAATTCAACTCAATTCTGACACTCTCCCTGGAGGAAGCATCACATTCCACAGGTTAAATGTTCAGCCCCATAAGCCTCCCCCTCAACACATGCTTCAGACTTCAGTAGCAAGTCCAGCCTCTGACCAACATGGTATAGATTGGAGGTTCCAGTGATCCTGTCCAGCTCAGAATGCCAGTTGCAAATCCAGGTTGTTATCTGTGTTTCTGACTGGTCATAATTTGGAGGTTCCCACGAATCCCTTCTTGGGTTTGGTTAATTTGTTGGAATGGCTCACAGAACTCAGAGGAACAGGTTACATGGAAGTGTTCTGGTTCCTCAGCTGGAACTGGTGGGAGGGAGGAGTGCCACGAGCTGTCTTCCTGGGCTTTTATGGAGGCTTCATTGCATGGTCACCATTGACTAAGTCACTGGCTCTTAGCAATTGGACTCAATCTTCAGGCCGTTTCCCCTTCAGGGAGGTGGGGTGGAGTAGGCCTGAAAGCTTCAAACCTCTAATCACAAAACTGGTTCTCCTGACACAACCCCCCACCCTTGGGCGACCTCATTAACGTAACAAAGAGATACCTTATCACTCTAAACACAGAGGAAATTCCAGAGCTTTTGGAGCTGTGAGCCTGGAACTGTGGGTGAAGACCAAATATCTTATTAATCACAATATTACAATTAGTGAATTGGATGTAATCTAAGCTGGAAGTTTTCAGAGAAGCAATATAACATCTATTTTTTCACTCTAGGTTTACTTGATGGGAAAGAAACCTTCTTGGGAGAGAGAAATCGGTGCATTTCTTCAAAGGCAAGGCTCTGAATGAAGTGATACTGGTAAGCCTTTGTCAGTTTTCTTCAAATACAGTCTTTGTGCCTTACTCCATTGCTGTATTGGGCACTCTGAGGCCTAGAGTTTAAGGATGAAATAAAGATGAAAACAGATCAAGCAGTCTGAAAAAAATGACTGTAAATCTGTTATTATTTGTTCCAAAGCAATACTGCCACCTACTGATATTAAAATAAACTATCTCAATGTTTTATCTACAATGATGGGGCATCCCAGGTACTTAACCTTGGGCAAATATAAAACTGAAATTAAATCAACATTTTCACCCTGCTCTCTCCCCTCAATCTTTCCCCACGAATATAGCTGATAGGAGTCTTAATATTATGCCACAAAATGAAATACATGATACATGACATTATAGGAACCCTCCAGAAAGCTGGTATCAACTGTGTTCTACATTTGCTTGAGAAATCTTTTGTTTCGTTGTAACTATCATTCCACATAAGAAGATTTTAAGATCAAGAAACTAAATGTCCTGTTCTGTATGGTAGGAAATTCCCCCAGTAAATCTCACATTCATTGGAAGAGGTGCATTTTTCACTGTGTTTTGGTATATTTATTTGTCAAATTCTACTTTGTTTATTGACTTCCATTTATTGCATTTTACTATTTTATTGTTGGACATAATGATATTTTAGCATGAAAAAAATGCCTTTTTAGATCACCATTAAGGGAAAATTACACTTTTTTTCTGATAAAGTACTAAAATGTTATGTTAACAGTAATACCAAAGACACCATAAAATAAAAATAACACTAATAAAAATGTTGTGTAGACATAGAAAATTTGTCAAATTTTGTTATTATTTTTGTTTGTGTATTAATTCCCAAGCATTTATTAGCAACCTGCTATATGTTAGCAATCTGCTAGAAGCTGGGAATACAGAGATTAATGAGACACAGTCCCTGCCCACTGAGGGACCATACTCTAGGGAGGGTAAGGCAGACACAAAGACAGATGTAATACTTTGTGCAAAGTATAGTTGCCAAAATATTATGAAGACACAGAGAGAAGCACCCTAATCTCAATGGAAATATGGAAAGCAAGGCAGCCTGGTTGGGTGGAACCAAGTAGTGAAAACTTGGCAAAGGGGAGGGCTGAAGATGGTGGAAGGCTGATGGGTGTCTGTGGGGTGGTTTCCAGGTGGATCGGTCCAGCAGGGATTGGAAATGGGAGCCAGAAGCACGGGCATAAGTTAGAGAGTGAAAGGTACATTTAGGATTCACCAGGAGGCTATTTAGCAAGAAAAGATCCATGGGCTGAGGATGAACACCTGAGAAGGCCCAGGTAGGTGGGCTCGCAGAGAACCTCCAGCAGCAAAAATCTGAGCTCTAAGAGAACCAGGAAGTAGATATGAAATCCAAACTAATCCACAGTCTTTAGGACAAATTGACTACAAGTTTCATTTTATTTGTCTTATTAAGTTTTATTATATTATTTTAGTGTTATTATGTTGTTATTACTGAGTTTAATTATTTTTTTAAACTGCCAACATTTAAGAGTTGAGAGAGGTCACGTAAAACCTGCATTCTTAGCTTCCCTTGAAGCATTGGGAAATCTGGCTACAGAGGGCCTGAGTTCCCCACTGTAATGCAGGGGCTGCCCTTTTGCTATGGGGACAGGCTCCCCGAGTCCCCACATGCTCTTGGCTTAATTCATGGACATGACCTGCTTGGCTCTTTTGGGTACTTGGATGTGGGATCTTTTACTAGAATTTCAAGAAAGGTGTGATTGACAAATGTCCACTGTGGAAGGAATGAATAAGGAATGAGAAAATTTCCCCTGCTTTTGAACTAAGAAATTATGAGTCATCTGAGTGACTTCAGTAAGGGAAGATTAAGAAGGTGATAAGGCATAGAAGATAGCAGTTGCTGTGGATTAAGGAGTGACCAGGAGGGAAGGAAGAAGGGAGTGACTATGGAGTGGCAGGCATTTTTTTTTCTTTTGCAAAGGGCCATAGAGCTGATGTTTTTGGCTTTTTAGGAGCCAAATATCTCTATCACTATTCCACTGTTGCAGTGTGAAAGCAGGCAAAGGATAGTATAAACAAATGAGCGTGGCTGTATTCCAATCAAATCTTTTTCAGAGAGATGGGCATCTTACGAGCCACAGGTTGTCAAACCCCAGATGGGGCGTGCTGGGTCAGGAGATAGAATATTGGGTTGAGAGGAATGTGAGCAGGTCTGTAGACATGAAGAGAGGAGCCAGTTGACAGGGAGATGTTGAAGGTAAAGGAAAACAAGAGGAAGATTGAGGAAGCCACTTCCAGAGGGAACAGGGCAAGGCCCTCAGTGGTGGTGAGCGGCCCAACTGAGACCTTGCCCACTGAGACTTGGGCAGAGCTGGAGAACAAGTTGATAGTATGAGTAAAATGAGGTAGAGCATTGGTTGTGCTGCTGCTGATATATAAAACAGGAAGTGATGAACTGAGAGTTTTGTGGCTAACTTCCCCTCAGAGTCATTGAGGAGATAGAATAATGAAATAGTCAAAAACTAATAAAAATATTAATAAACAGTGCTCAGGGTTCAGCTGAGGTTGGAAAATGCAGAATGATTGGGTATCACTTCGTGCAGCAGCAATACCAGAGAAGGTAGATTACAATAATGGTTGTGATTTAGATATTTCTGGTGAGATAGTAATTTAAAACAAAGAAGCCTGGGCTGAGTAGTGGAAGAAGGGAGACCAAGAGGGTCTTGTTAGACCATAATGAAAGAACAGCTCAAGGAATTAGAGATTTTTTGTGAATGGATACAGTGGGTATGAAGGTAGAGAGAGCAGGAAGTACAGAAGGTGATCTGAGAATAGAACATTGGCGTTTAGAATTTCTGAGTTGGGGCATTTTCAGGATATTAAGATCCAGGATAGTGTCTTTGGATTAGGGAACTGAAATGCAATGCAGCAAAGGAGATTAAGGAACTGTGAATAAAAATTGCTTACTGGCTATCTTTATAGAAGTTGCAATCTCTCAGGATTTGGAGTGGAGGGGATTTTACTTAATTATGGAGTGTGACCTAAAGGCAGTAGTGACCGCAGTGAGGAGTGGAGGATGATATCTGGATGGCTGGCGTGAGAGAGGCAGAGCAGTAGCTCTCCTTCCTGGCTTGCAGATCAGATGCCTGCCTGGTAGCCCTGCTGAGCAGGCATGCCTCCGTTGCCAAGGAGACCAGTAAATCGCTATCTGCACAGACAAGGCAGGCTGGGGCCTGTTGTTTAAGATAGGAGGAGTCTGCTATTTATGCTCTCTCCTGAATGCAGGAAAGCCCTGCTGTGAGCTTTCTCTTGCTCTTCCATGACATATCCTGTCAATAGAGAATAGGTCAGCCTTCTCTGCCTGCCTACTTTTTGCTTATCTCTGATTCTATTCAAGCCCTAGCTCTAGCCAATAATGGATGTCCTACCCCCTCTCTCTTCCACCAGCAAGTAGACAGACAATAGCAACATCTGTCCAAATGTGTCCATGGAAAAGAGCCAAGAATTTTCCTAGATGACTGCCACACCCTTGAGGGACTATACAGACCGGGCTGTGGAAGAACCCCTTTGGAAACTCATGTCAAGAATAATAGTACAAGCTGTGAACAGTTAGTGACCACTCTTCTCCTAGCTCTGTCCTGAGACAGGCCTCAGACCAGTACTATCCAGTGGAAGCAGCCTGAGGCGTGTCTGACGAGAACTATAAATATGGACTTAATGAAAGAAGACAAATATGCAATGCACGGCTGCTTTAAAATGATTTCTATTTTTTTTTAATTTTTTTTTTTTAGGTGAGGCAACCCTTGGTTGATCTCACAGATTGCAAGGACCTTGTCAGCTTACAATCATTTATTTATTTATTTGTTTGTTTATTTATTATTTTTATTTTTTGCGCCTACAGCACTTGGTCTTCCTAGGTTGTCTCCCATCCAAATACTAACCAGGCCCAACCCTGTTTAACTTTGTATGGCTTTTTAAAACTGCACATGGTATAATTCTCACAGCTTTGTTAACCATTCTGTTCAATTTAATACACCGCCCCCCCCCCCACACACACACAAACATCTTTTCTCCCAGAAATTGAAGCTTTACTTTTGACACCAAGTGTAAGCTGGCCCCTACGACCCAGAGAGAGGAACTAACAGGAGTTAAAATGCAGCACCCAGGGCTAGGCCGCGCCCTTATATCTGGAGCCTTAGAAACAGAAACTGAGTCTGCTCTATTCCTTAGCTGTTGCATTTGGAAGGAGCTTCCTGTCAGCTATTTAAAGAACAGATGAGGAAGGAGGCCTGCAGGCCTCTGGGCTCCCTCAGCATATTTTAGGCATGAATCAGACCCAAGGGCTGTCATTTGTCCCCTCCATTTAAGACCTAAGACCCATATCTCTCCAGACAAGCATTTCTAAAAACAGCCAGTGTTGGTGCAGATGTCCTGCAAGTGAATACCAACCCATCTTCATTCTGTGGGGTGCAGAGAATACCAACCCATCTTCATTCTGTGGGGTGCAGGGGCACTGGCCCACGTCCTGAGTGGCTAGGCAGCGGCAGTCTTCGGCTAACATGGGAAATGGGGAGAACATTTACCCCTGGTTCTCACCTTAGACAGAAGAATCAATCTTATGGCATTAACATTTAGGAGTTTTTCTTTAACAAATTTGAAAACTATCTCATTTTATTTGCAAGATGACTTTTAACATGTTAGCTAAGCCAACCTACATACATCTAATAATATTTACATGGATGTTTCAGGACACTCAGATGAGAGACATTGTTTCACTTTCATTTAGTAATGTCCATTCTAAATGGCAATGTGAGAAAAAGAAATGACACCAGTTTGGTTTTCCGTGTAAAGCAGTGATTTCAATACTTTACATAGGAATTACCTAGAGATTTTTTTTTTTTTTAGGTGAGGCAACTCTTGGTTGACCTCACAGATTGCAAGGACCTTGTCATCTTACAATCCCTTATTTTTTTTTATTTTTTACACCTACAGCACCCGGTCTTCCTAGGTGGTCTCCCATCCAAGTACTAACTAGGCTCTACCCTGCTTAGCTTCCGAGATCAGATGGGATCAGACTTGTTTAGGGTAGCATGGCTGTGACTACCTAGAGCTTTTATAAAGTTACGGTGCCCAGACCTCACCCAACACCAAGCACACTGGCATCGGTGGGGGTGGGACCCAGGAGTCAATAGTTGTAGATTTCCTCGGTGATTTCCGTGAACAGCCAAGAAAGACCTCTGAAGAGTGCAGTTACCCAAGTGATGACAGGTATCTCTGTTAGTTCAATCATATTGTTTTCATTGCCATTTTCACTTAACACTCAGAGAATTGATTTACATTATCCCGGATATTTCTGAAGCCTTATAAAATCGGTCATTGAGGAGCCAGCAGGGATAAGAGCCAGATGAGAAGCAGAGGCTTTCATGATCCAGACAGGAAATTTTGTCACTCATCAAACCTGAAGTGTCAATCAGTCAGAGGTACTGAGCCCTGAGTCTGGAGAACCACTGGGACGTGGCACAGAAGAAATAGGTACAGCGTAAGTGGGAAGCGCACCAGGAAATTTCTTGGAATAATTTTTCCTTGTAACTAGATCTTACAAGCCAAGTGTTGTAGGATCCTGGGGTGGTCACATTCTGTTGAAAGGGACAGGAACACAGTGTAAGACCCCCAAATTTTTTAAGCCTCTAAGGTAATGATTCTTATCAATGAATTTTTTTTCTATTTGAGAGCTTCCTTTGTTATCATTTCATTCAGAAAACAGCCATGTTTCTTTATCAAATATGTGTTGAGTGTGTTTTCTGTGCTAAGTATACCATCAATTGCCGGGGATACAAATATCAAATAGAACACAGTATATACCTGTGAGAATCCATAACTTAGATGGGGAAAGGAATGCATAAGTCAAAACCTTTTAAATAAAATGTGGCAAAAAAAAAAAAACTATGCTAGATTTAGACACAGTTCTGTGAGTCTGATGTTAACCCTAATGATATCGACCCTCATTGATTTCACTTTCCTTCTCTCATCACTAATACTTTGGACTTCTTTATTCATGTATATAATGTAAATTAATACTCTGCTGCTTTGTCCTGTTATTATCATTTGGGAGATGTATAAAGTGAGCTATAGGAAATCTAGGAAGAGGCCTGAAATTCACACCATTTTGATCAATGGTACATTTTCCATAAGTCCTGTCCTTGATTTCCTAGTTAGCTTATACTTTTGCCTCTTCTGTGATTGTTAAGTCACTTAAATTCCTTAGGGACTCGTGTTTTCTTGTCAATCTGCAATAATAGCAAAATTTGTGACTATATTCTTAAAAAATTCAGTTCCTATCTGATATTTGAAAGACTCCTCCCCCCACATTTATAAATCAAGGTCACCTGCTCTAAATTCTGTAGACTTAGTAATCTAACAAGATTCTTATACAATTTATGCTAAAAAAGGCACCCAGACTCCATAACTGTTCAAAGCCCTCTCTAATAGTGGGTTTATTATACCTTTGCCAAATATTAACCCACAGACATGGTCCCAGCTTGTTAACCAGATTGGAGAACAGCCTATCTCCCTAAGTTGTGATTATAAATTGTGGTTATTAAGTTCTATAATGTACTTGGTGCTTTATTCAGCAATGGTAAACTCTCAAAATGAGTTAGCATGATATAGTATTGTGTAAAGTTTCTAAGAGAAGTTCAATTATGAACAAACTTGAAGATATGAATGGAAGATGGGCAGTGTTTGGAAACCATAAGGGATGCAAGGAAGGAACAAGGAGGTAGATGCCTTAGCAGGGGAGTCCAGGCAGTTTGGGATCCTAAACACAACAAACTGGAGTAATTTATCTGGAGTCTGCTGTGCGTCACTCAAGGGGATGAAATTCTTTATGGAAGTTAACACAGGCTGGATTGCTACTGTAGGAAGTTGTTTCTTTTAAAATCTTTTCAAGTTTTTAGAGATGTTACCTGTTTCTACCATAGTAGAATTGGGTAGAAATATCTGCTTTACCTATATCTCTGCTCCCAGTGATTATTTTTTAACCTTTTGTTATATTTTCTTTCCTGAATAGTGATCCCTAATCTTTTAAATATCTGTTGTCTCTCTCTCTCAAATTTATTTGCAGTCTTCGTGTAAATTCGTTGGGCTCTTCCCCTTTTTTCATTTCCTGACATGCCCTTGTCCACATCCTCATCATCTCTTTACTGATCCGTTGCACAGCTTCTCAGCGAGACTTCCTCAGCCGCTGCTGCAGAGAACTCTGAAGTGAGCTGTAACATGCTTATTAGGATGGTACTTCATACAAGAATTCATAACTCTTGATTTTATAATCATCCAGCAAGACTGAAGCAAAGAAAAAAGGAGAGTCTAACAAGGCGGATGAGAGGGAATGATCTGGGTAGAAGGGAGAGGGTACTAAGACATAAAGGATATAGATACTCAAAACCAGAATGACAAACAACATACTCTGGTAGGTTTATGATATTTACCAGGCTGATTTAAGGCTTAAAGTGCTGGCAGATTTGCTAAGCAATTACACTGGAACCAGACAGGCCCAGGGAGCCAGAAGCCTAAATTAGATTATCAAGCTTAAGACAGCAAGTAAGCTGAGCTGCTTGTACACAGCATTCGTATCTGGAATAAATAAGCTGCAATAGTTATTCTCCCAGGCTTCTACCCTAGGGGGAGAGTCAGGATAAAATAAACACAATTTAAACATAAACATTCTGGTTTATAGGACTCAAAAAAGGAAGAGGTTGATTTATTTCTAGGGTGGCTCAACTTCTTGCTTCCTCCTGATTTTATCTATGTACAATTTGTAAATGAAGCAGGGGACTTAATGTTTCTAGGGCCACCTTTTAAATCATGGGAATCATCCTGAATCTCCATCATCTATTAGGCAGGAAGTCCAGCTGCTGCCTTTCCTCTTGCATTTTTACTTTGTGTGTGCACCAGTCCCTCCCCTGCAGTCCACGCTCCATGCCTGCCAGAGTTACTCTTCCAACCGCCACACCTGACTAAAAACCTCCAGTTTAAAAACCTGTGCTTGCTGTCTCCAGGGAGAGGTGAAGTGCTGCCTATGACCTCTAGAGTCTGACCCATCGCATCAGCTTCCACAAACCTGAGCCCTAGTAGACAACTTTTTCCAGAACCCACTGGGACTTTTCAGCTGCATCATCATTGTCCATGCCTGAAATATTTCTCCCTTCTATGTATGACTAGAGAATTGGTACTTATTGAATTGCAGTGCAATGCTTCCCAAGCATGGAAATTATCTAGGGTTGCTTTTAAAATACACACATACACGAGTAAGTGTGCGCACGCGCGCACACGCGCACACAATTTAGATCCTTGGGCCATACCACTGAGCTATGGATTCCTAGTATATGGAAGTATATTTTCCTAGCATATGGAGGCATTTCCAAGGCTGGGAACCACCGAAGTGTACAGTATTTTCATTTGCAGGGCTTTGATTTGATGGTCCATTCTTTGCCTCAACTAAAGTTGATAAGTATTCATATTTTTAAGTGACAAATGCTAGTAATAGTAAAAAAAAAGTTTTAAAAATATTTATAAACAGTTCTGTATCAATTTAAATCTTCCCATTCCACCCCAAGCCCTGTGAGGTTAGAATGCCAGGAGACCCCTGTGGGGAGGGAAGCATCTGTCCCTGGTCCTCACGTCTGGAGAGCTGGGCTGGGTAGTCCCAGGTTTACCTGACCTCAGGTGCAGAGTATAGAATTATATTTCTCATTTCATGGCACATTATCGTTATATGTCCTTCTCTTGTTTTATTTATCTATTCCCTATTTATCCCTAATTTCCCCATATGAAGCCATTCTAAAGTATTTAATGTCTGTCGTTTTGTATGCATTCTTGTATAATGTGTATTATTTGTATGCAGAAATTTTGATTCTGTAAGCTTATGCAAATGTTATTTATCTATCCATCTTGTTTCTTCTGCCTGGTTTTGCCATTTTGGAAGGAATGGGAAGTTCTGGAGCCCTGCAATGGACAAAATTTTCACATTTTAATGAAATGCCTACTATGTGTGTGACTCTAATAAGGAGGAAGGCAGTGGAAATGTGGCTAGAGCCCTGGCTCTGGCTTCTGAATGCCAGAGTTCAGATTTTAGCTCCTCCAGTTATTAGCTTCCTGGTCTTAGATAGGTCACTTAATGTCTTCAGCTTTTTAGTTAAGTTACCTGTAAAGAGGGGATACTTTAGCACACATCTCAGAGGTTGTTATAAGAATTAAATGTGATAAGCAGGTCCGTGATAAGCTGCTCCTTTTATTGGAGAAAAATCACACTGCAGATTGTACCACAAATCCCTTCTGGGTCCTCGGTGATGCTCAGTGGCCCCTTAGCTGTAGCTCATTAAGCCTTTTCAGCAGTTCTTTACTACATTTTCCTTATTTTCAAATTACTTTATCCCCAGCAGGCTCACATTTGGCAGACAACCTTGCCTCTTATTTTTTTAAGGAAAATACAGATCATGAGGTATAATCTTTGATTCATCTTTTCTCCTTCCAAGAAAAACACCTGTGCTCACTTCCTGCTCTCTTATTCAGAGAAATAGAAATTTTGCCTCTTCAAGCTTAAATCCTCCACCTACACCAGAGAGTCAAGGTTCCTGCCTTTGGGGAAATAACATACCAAAATGCAGGTAGAAGCAATAACAAATAAACAATCCATGTCGAAAATATTTTTACTTAGCCATAAATACTTTGAAGATAACATAATGGGGAGACTTTCATTTGAGTGGAAAGGGAAGGTCTTTCTGAGGCAGTGACATTGAAGTTGACACCAGGCTGTCATGTGAAGATCAATGGGCAAAAAAGTCCAGATGGAGAGGAGTCAGTCTGTACAAAAACCCTCAAAAGAGAAGGGTCTTGATGTGGGTGAGGAGCAGAAGGTCGGCCAGTGATGACAAAGTCCAGTAAGCAAGGGGAACGTAGCCAGAGATCAGGCCAGAGCAGCGCTGTCTGGTGGAACTTTCTGTGATGATGGAAATGTTCTACATCTGTGCTGCACACAACGGTAACCACTAGCCACATGTGGCTGTTTAAGTTCAGTTTTTCAATCACATGAGCCACATTTGGCTAGTGACTACCATATTGGACATTATGGGGTCAGAGGGAAAGCAAGTACAGCTCAGTAGGGCTTTGCTTACCAAGGCAGTTTTTCAATCACATGAGCCACATTTGGCTAGTGACTACCATATTGGACATTATGGGGTCAGAGGGAAAGCAAGTACAGCTCAGTAGGGCTTTGCTTACCAAGGCAGGAGTTTCGAATAGTTGCTAAGTGTGCTGAGAAGTCACTGGAGAATTTGAGGCAGACTACTATGACTGATTTACATATTAAGAGATCACTGGGGCTGCTGGGAAGAGAGCAGGGGTGGAGAGGTGATCTGGAGAGGCAAGAGAGAAAACAGCAGACCAGTTATAGTTATTGCAGTTGCCTGGGACACAGAGGAGGGTCGCTTGGACTAGGATGGCAGCCAAGAAGCAGAGAAGTCGATGGATTCTGATTTTTTTTGATGGTAGGTCCAACAGAGGTCATTGATGATTCATTTATTTACTATTTATTTTTATTAAGTTTATTGGAGTAGCATTAGTTAATACAATGATATAATGTGCAGGTGTCCATTATAATTTGGCATCTATATATTCTATTGTGTGATTACCACCCAAAGTCCAGTTTCCTTCAGCTACTATATATTTGACCTGCTTCACCCCTTCTACCTTTCCACTCCTCCCCACCCCTACCCTCAGTTAACCACTAGTCCATTATTCATGTTCCTGAGTCTCTGTTTGTCCTGTTCATTTGTTGCTCTTAGGTTTATATCCCACATATAAGTGATATCATGTGATTTTCTACTTTTTCGATCTGGCTTATTTCACTCAGTATGATTATCTCGAGGTCCATCCACATTATCGCAAATGGCAGTATTTCATCTCTTCTTATGGCTGAGTAATATTCCATTGTATATATGTCCCACAGCATCTTTAGCCAATCATCTATCGTAGGACACTTTGGTTGCTTCCATGTCTGGCCACTGTGAATATGCTGCTATGAACAACAGTGCGCAAATATCTTTTTGGATATGGGTTTTCAAGTCTTTGGGGTAAATACCCAGTAGTATTGCTGGATCGTATGATAGATCAACTCTTAGTTTTTTGAGGAAACTCCATACTGTTTTCCATAGTGGCTGTACCAATTTGCAGTCCCACCAGCGTGTATGAGGGTTCCTATTTCTCCACATCCTCTCCAACATCTGTTATTACTTGTCTTGTTGATTATAGCTATTTTAACCCATATGAGATGGTATCTCATTGTGGTTTTGATTTTCCTAATAGCTAGCGATGTTGAGCATCTTTTCATATGTTTGTAGGCCATTTGTATGTCCTCTAGGGAGAAGATAATTGATGATTTAGATGTGAGATATAAAGGAAAGAAAGGAACCCGTGGTGATTCCTAGGTTTTTTATTTGAGCAAATTATTTCATTGCATGTATTAATGTTATTAATTAGACTCTTCCCATTTTTAAGATGGATTACCTTCCCTTTCTCTCTTTGAATATGGATCCATTTTAATGACTAAACTTAGCATTTGGGATCGCTTGGCATCACTTGTGTGTTTTGCCTCTCTCCTCACACTTCCATTGATGTTGCTCTTTTCCTGGTCACCACTGACTTTCTCCATGTCAAATAAAATGGCTAGTCCTTTGTTCTGATCCTGCTTAGTTGCTGCAAGATGTGCAGTTTTCGCCCTACTTCTTTCACCCATTGACACGGCCACTCTCCGCTGATCCTCTTCCTGCCTCAGCCGGTGCCGAGTCAGTCTTTGCTCGCTCCTGCTAGGCCGCCTCCCAGTGCTGGCATCCCAGGCTCAGTGTTTGTCTTCGCTCTCGCACACCTGGGTAATCGGATCCACTCCATTGTCCACATTTCCCATTCCATGTTCTGCAGTCCAGCAAATCTATCAAATAATAACATAAGCCATTTCTATGAGCCAGGAACATTGCTAATTGATTTCAACACGTTTCTCACTTAAGCCTTCCCTGAACTCTGCGGGGTCGGTGTGACTATTCTAACTGTCAGATATGGGAGCTAAGGCTCCAGAAGGTGTAAGTCTTGCCCAAGCTCAAAGAACCAAAAGCGGCAGAGCTTGGATCTAAAGCCAGGCCCATGAGGCTCCTCGACTGTTGTTATAACTAGTGCTTACTGGTGCCTGTGGCCCCAGCTCAGACCTCACATTTCCAGATCTATACTTGGAGCTGCCTAGTGCATGTACCTCATTCACCTGAAAATAGGCATAAAACCAAACTTATTATTACCTGCTCCTTATCTCTGTGAACTCCACAAACAAATAACAAACTGAAATATCTCCTCTCCTTGTATTCCTTATTTGGTTTCATGGTACAACCAATCCAGCGTCCAAAACTAGAGACATCGCTGTCTTTTACTTCTTCTCTACCTTCCCACTTTCAGTTGATTTCCCACTCCTGCAAGGTATACTTCAGGTGCCCTTCTCCTAAAGCAACTCATACTTCTAGGGTTTGAGAACCACTCTAGCCTGCATTGGGGTCACCAGGAAGGCTCGTTAAACCCCGAATGCTGGACCCCGTACCCAGAGTTTCTGATTCAGTGGGTCTGGGCTGGGATCTGGGCTTGTCTAAAAATTCCCAGGTGATGCTGCTGCTCTGAGGACCACACTCTGAGAACCAGTGGTCTACAGCAAGTCATGGATCCCAACCCACAAAGCACAGCACAGGCCCGCTGGGATATGCAGAAGTGCCAAGTGCAGAAGCACAGAGGAAGAATGGATTTGTTCTGCCTGGGAATAAAAAGGAAGACTTATTACAGGGGAAAAAAACCAGCTAACCACCAAATGACTGGGAATGGGGTCTCTTTGTCGCTCTGAAAAACCAACCCCATAAAGCTATATCTCCATTATGCAGAGTCCCATTTCTTTCCAGGTTTACGAATATAGCATTAACATGTGACCTCTCTTGGGTCTCCTCCCCCACACCTCAGCCTGTAATCTGAGCCAGAACCTGCCTAGCAGAATCAAAGTCCATTCCTCTGTTTACAGGGACTCGCAAAACATAATGAAATGACTGCTCTGCATTCAAACTGCCAGGCAAGCAGAGCACGAAAGGGAGAGAGCCGAGGAGAGAGCTGTGCCTGGCAGCTGCAGCTGCCTTTCTCTCCCATTCTTCAGGACTTCACTCTGCTCCAGTAATTTGCAGAGCCCTGTAAACTTTGGACCCTTCCCTCCTGAGAAGTGCACATCACCACCGATCCCTCCTCCACCCATGGACAGAGGAGGAAGCTGGATTGTGGGCTGGAACTAATCAGAGTAGCACAAGGTGGAGAGAAACCAGAGCCACATGTTTATCTTGTCACCTCTTCATAGCTTCTATTCCTCCTCCCTTTTGCTACAAGCAAATGTTTCTGTCCAGAAAATAACAATAACAATTTTAAAAGAATGAGAGAAGAGAGAAGTAAAACTCACAGGATTTTAATAATTACACAAAACAACATTGTAAGCATACAGGTAGCAATGATAAAAGAAAAAAAAACCATAATCCCATTGTTTTAAGTGTCCAATAAACTACAGACATTTTTAAAGAAATAGGCCTTCTTATATCTATATATATTTATGATCAGAGTTTTGATCAATGGTCATCAGCCCTGGCTGCCCATCTGAATCACCAGGGGTATCCAGGCCCTCTTGGGCTGGGGCTCAGGTAGATGCACCTCTATTTTTGTTAACTTCTTTAATTGCAGTAAACATATTGTATCATAAATGTGAAGCTAGATTAATTTTTACACACTGAACAAACTCAGGAAACCAGCACCCACATCAAGAAACACTGTTACCAGCAGATCAGGAGACCTATTTATATCCTGTCCAGTGACTACAGTTCAGTGAAAGTAATCAGTGTTCTGACGTCTGACATCATGGATTAATTTAGTTTGTTTTTAGAATTAAAAAAAAAAAAACAGAAAACAATATATACATATATACTCTTGTGTTTAGCTTCTTTCTTTCAATGTTACATGAGATTCATTCATATCATTGCAGATAGTTGTGATTTGTTCATTCTCATTGCTGTATAGTATTTCATTCTGCAAATAAACCACCATTTACTTATCCATGTTATTGCTGACAGGCACCTAGAGAGTCAACAACTAATAACTGAGATATATTGAAATTAAGAACTTTTGTTTAAGAAAAGTCACCATTAGGAGAAGAGATATAAAGTATTCTCAATATAAAACAAAGGAATCATACCCTGAATATTTTATATATATTATCCTATGTTTTTATCTATAATAATATATATTATATAGAATATATTACATATTAATAAGTTTAAAAACCAACTCAGTTTAAAAATTACTTGACACATCTCAAAAAGAAAATATACAAATGACCAATAAACACATGCTGAACTTCATTCGTGGTTCCAGATATGCGAATTAAAACAATCACTGGAATGGCTAAAATGAAAAGGACAGAGAATACCAAGTCATGATGAGGATATGGAATAATGAGGATTCTCATAATCCGCTGAAGTGAGTGTGAATTAGTACAATCACTTGGAGAAACTCGGTAGTATCCGTGAAAGCTGATTGTGGGCATATTATCCATGACTTAGCAATTCCAGCTCAGATATACATTCCACAGAGATGGATATATATGTACCCCAAAAGACAAGTATAAGATGTTTTAGCAGCACATTTGTTATGGTCTCAAACAAGCATCTTTATGTTTAAGATGCTCTATAGGTGATTCTGAGGACCAGTCAACGGTGAGAACCATGACAGTATAAAATGCACTTTTGATAGAATTTTAATTTAAGATTTCATGTTATGTGTTGTTTTGATAGAAAAATCATAAGCCATTACCTTCTCCTTTGCATGAAATAAAGCTGAAATGAAGAAAATAGCTAAAAATTATTTATAAAATACTAAATTGTTTATTTGTCAAAATACTAAATATTTAAATATATAGATTTTTTTTCTTACTAGAATCTAAAGAGGCGTTTGGCCCAGATGGTAGGATCCACTATGGGATAGGGTTGAAGTCAGGAAAAAATAACAATTCTGTAATAATAAGTCTGTACTATAATATAATACAATTCGGTCCTCAGCTGTATCTCAAAATAAAAAATAATAATAAAAGGAGGCAGGAAACTATTCCCGCCCCTCCCCCCCCCCAGGGTAGCCACCTGCTCTTCAAACAGCATCACCAGGGTAACCATCTTTTTAGGTCAGTCTCTCACCAGTGAGGCCCCAAGTGGGAGCCATACCCTCTACTGGGTGTCTAATCTTTTAATTGTTCCAACTCATGACAGCACTGGTAGTGGTTCTTTTATTGCCATTTGACAGGTCAAATTGTTGAGGCTCAATTATATTGTCATGGTTCTCACACGTAGGAAGTCACACAGCTCCTGGGTGATAGAGCCAGATATACAGTGTTTATCGGTGGGTGTTTCCGATGCCTGCAATGGAGAAACAGGCAACTGGTGTTTATCTAGGGTTTTCTGTCTGCTGGGCACTGGCTAAGCACTGGATTATGACAGTGAGTCCAGGAGAGCGGAGACCTGAGAGTTCGTGGAAGAGGAAGTTGTAATTTTGAGGGAGGAAACTGCTTTTCTTTGAAGGATGGTAGCTTTTCTTTGAATGATGGTATCTGTGGTATGTAAGGCAAAGGGCAAGGGCTGATTCACACTTTCTGGTAGTGTTTGGGCACTGTGCAGGAGAAAAATATCATACCGGGCTTTGGATAGTACTCTGCATCCATTTTGGATGGTACTTCACACCTATACTGGGGTGAAGGTTAAGTGTAGGCGGTGGGTAGTCTGAAAAGATGGAGAATCTCTTTGATAGATAGGATAGTGGTAGCTAGCTAGTACTGTTTAGTAGGGATGATGTTTGAGGAAACAAGCTAGGATTAATGAGAGGGGGGTTGGCACTTGGAATGGAACTCTGGTCAGGTTTTCCAGGGCATTTGGGATGACGAATAGTGTGGCAGAGTTGGGCTGCCCACATCTATTCTTGTCCAGGAGGTAGCATTGAGTTGGAGAGACTGGGTCAGGACCACAGATTGATAGCAGCAGCCTTGGCTTCAGGCTGTACATTTCCTTGTGCTGATAAATCGTTTTCATCTCCTTACCCCACTCAGTAATAACTCCTAGGACTGCTCTAGGATGCCCTGGTTCTCAGGCAGATGCTCCAGGGAAGATGTGTCTTTCTCCTTCCTGCACTAGGGCCTGACAACAGATGCATCTGATTCTTCAGCTAGGCCATCAAGATGCTATTAGACCCAGGCACAAGGGATCTGTCCCAACTGAGGTATGAAGCTGTGGAGGACAGTCACCTACTCATGGCCAGTTCCTACTCTGCTTTGAATACCTGTCCTGTGCTGGGCATTGTAGTCATGCTTTACAGGTGCTCCACCTCACCCTTACGCCTCACAACAGTTTTTCAGTGTGAATATTTTAATTCTATATAGCAGTTGAGACATTCAGCATAAGAAAAGGAAAGATACTTGTTTAAGGTCCCGCAATGCATCTGTAGCAGAGACTTGGTTTCCTCTCTCACTTACTTGGCCTGGCAGGGTCAGGCTGGGTAAAAGTGTTTGAGTATGTGGTCTACACATCAGGGCTGGGATCTAGGTGATTAGAATGACTCTCATTGAGGGTGGTAGGCCTACAACAAGGCAGCCAAAAACAAACAAACAAACAAAAACTTAGGTATTACAATGGTATGTGGCCCTACAAAAGGCCACACATATCTGTGGCATTAACATTTCCCGTGGGAGGGGTGCAAATAGGGGAAAAAATTGTCTAAGAATATTCCTCAAGGAAGTAATAATAATTAAAAGGTTAAGACACTGCTTTAGATGCATATCAGAGACAGGAGGGTACTGTGATTAGTTTTAACCTGTTCCCCCATGGCAGAGCTGAATTTTGCTTAATTTTGCCTGGAAGAAAGCCTTACTATAAACTGAGAAGAAGTAATGTTTTCCATTCAAATATTCTGGGCCTGCTCATAGTGGGCATCATCATTATGTCATTATCTTGTCCACAGATGTCTGTCCTGAAGGTCCTGTTGGGCAGTCCTGAGCTGACTGGCTGCAGATTTATTACTGGGTTAAGGAGGTTGGGAAACTGGAGGACTGGTCAAGGGTAAAAATATGTTTGCAAGTAATTATGAGCAAGCTTGGTTTGGATAGAGGGGAGCAATGAGTAACCCTCCTGGCTTTGGCTACTCAGAATGCGGTCTTCAGAAGGCAGCATCAACACAACCTGGGAGCTTGTTAGAATTGTATGAGGCCCCACCAGGTCCGAAAGTGAAGTTTCACAAAACTCCCAGGTGATTTGTACATGCATTAGATTTTGAAAAGCACAGCTGTAGGTCAGTGGTTCTCAGCATTGCCTGTACATTAGCATCACCTGGAGCAAAACTGGATCGGTTACTGCATTACTCATACCTCTGGGCTCTCCTTTGGGGTAGAAAAAAAAATGTCCCAGTTTCATCTCATACACTATGACCCCGACTCACCTGGACTCTGTGGTGCTCAGGAATGTGGTGAGTAATCTACATTTTAAGGCCACTCACAGCAGCACAACAACAGTAGGTTCTCCAGCAACAAGGTAGGAAGGGAGAAAAGCTACCAAAGAGGCTTTCCACTTTCGTAGGAGAGTCGTGATGGAGGCTTCAAGGCGGGGGGTGGGAGGTGGGGTGGGGGTAGCAGAAGAGAAAGATGGGCAACATTGGATTTGGGATTGATTTTTGGATTGCAGTTGTTGATGGATTGGATTCAGGAAATGAAAGAGGATCACTTGACATTTAAAACAAAATTTCTCTTAGTTTTTAATATGGTTAATTATATTCTTTTTATTTTTAATCCAGATAACTGCCTCTCTCTTGCAATTATATAATGCTTTGGATAATTAAACTTTCAGAGCTCTCCAAGTGCCTGAATACTGCTTTCACATTACTCGTCAATCTGTGTGTGACTTTCTGATTTATAATATATGTGAAATTCAAGCTTAATGTTTAGCCCTGGTTCTCTAAAATCGCTGCAAATTATGACGATGTTGACCCATTTTCTGCTTGTCAAAACTCAGTGGTCACAGGTCTCCTGGAAAACCGGGGTTTCTCAACTTAGCACTCTTGATGTTTTGGGCTATATAATTCTCTGCCTTGGAGGCTGTCCTGTACATCGTTGGGTATTCAGTAGCATTCTTGGCCTCTACTCATTAGACAGATGCTAGTAATTCTGTCCCAGTTGTGACAACCCAAAATGTCTCCAGATATTGACAACTGTCCTCCAGAGGGCAAAATTGCACCCAGGTTGCAAACCATTCAACTAGGGCTGGGAGGAAGACTTGGAGCATACATCTTTGTTTAGTAGCGTTCCCCAAGGAACCCTGTCTGCCTTCTTTTCAGGGGGCTTTGGATCTGTGAACTGCCTTAAGTCTGGCAACTGATTGAGGGTCCACCATTCTTTATAGCCAAGTCTGGTAGACTTCTTTTCACTATACTGCTTACACTCATCAAGTAAGACATTAGTCGGGTGACCATCTATTTCAGTTTCTTGAGACACCGTGATCAACTATACAATGTTAAAGGTCTCTCTGCATCAGACTTCTGATGCTTTCAGCTCTGCTGCCCATTATGTTAACCATATGTTCCTTGTCTTTTGTGATTAAATGCAACTGATTGACTCCTTCCACTCCAGGATTTCATCATCCCCATTGGATTCAGAGATCCCAGTTTGATGGCAGCAATTTCCCCTCTCATTTCTAATCTTTAGAGACAGCCAGCTTAGCGCTCTTATGGATGCCGGGTCTCCTTTCCCAGTGTATTTCTCAAAGCCGTAGTGAAAGGTGCATCCTCTGGACTATTCTGGGGGACACAGAGGGTACTTGAACAGGTATCGTGTAATAAATCCATTTAAGCATATCATTTTCCCTAAGCCTTTGGATCCCTTCATCGGTATACCAGGAATGTTATGAAACTTCGAATTCATTTAGTGTAAAGTACCTTTAACTTCAGGTTTCAGTAGCCAACCAAATGTTCGAGCCATTCACAGCCCCTTGAGCTAACACTGATTCCAGGATCTCTGCCTAGTGCACCTAAATCAACTACTTTGATTCACCTCTTTATGAGTTATACTTTATGGCTTACTTCCTGGGGCCTGCTGGGATTCGAGTCTGAATGCCCCAGTAGGTTGCCATTATCTTCACATCACTCTTCTGGTCATTGTGACTTCATTATTAATTCAAGATGAATGTTTAGTCCCTACCTTCAGGAATTGGACCTACCTCCTGCTCATTGAAACTCCTGCAATGACTACCAGGTTACTCTTTTCCAGATTTCCTTCTTTCCTTCTCAGCCTTTTTGCTTGCCCTTCCTTCCAGTGTTTTTCTAGCATGGCATCCCAGGGTCCTGCCTTTTATTTTTCTCTCTTTTGCTTTTCAAAAGTGATAAATTCCACTGTCTTGGGGGATGGTTCCAACACTATGGTGGCTTGCAGTCTACATCATAGCACCTGTTATTTCTCGAGCAACTACGGTATGCCATGTACTTTACTAATATATAGAATCCTCAGTTAAAAATGAAAAAAAAAAAGTATGGTCTTTGTAAGAAACTCTTGTTTCTTCTTTGTAAGAAACTCTGATGAATTATCCCAGCTTTCAAATGAGGAAACTAAGGCTTGGTAATGTTCAGGATTTTGCTGGAGCCGATTGATAAGTGGATTTAAATCAAAGCCTATCTGACTTGTAAGCATTGTCATACCTAACTGTGGTTTACTGCTAACTGAAGATCCAGCTCAGAGCTCCTCACTCTTAGACTAAATAGCCAATGGCACGCCAAATGTGCCGTATCATTTCAAATTTAATGCATATAGATGCCAATATTATTAGTCTCACTAACCATTCCGCCACTCCAACCCCCTGACCCCATCCAAGATACACATACCTCCTCTGCCAGTTCTTATTCTTTTCAAGGTAACAGTCTCCAAAAGTTTCCAAATTTCGAGACATCTTTGGGTACTCCGTCTCCGGTTGCTCATCACACCCCCGATGTTGGGGGCAGAAGCCTCTCTGTGTCACTGTGGCTCCTGGTATCATCTCCTGTTTCCTTCCTCAACTCCTGCCACTGTTCTCTCTGGTTCACAACTGCCTCTCTGCACTGCTGCCAGAATTATCTTCCGGAAAAAAAAAAAAAAATCAATCCGGTCTTGTCAGTTTGCTTTAAAACCTCTCTTGACTTCATTTTGCCTACTGAATAAATTTCGGTCTCCTTGGTATGCCACCCAAGGCCCTTGACAATCGGCCCAGCCTATCTTACTGTTAGCTATTTTTTGCACATATACAAGATATAGATGCCTAGAGATACAGGAAATACAAACATTTCAAAACTTAACTGAATTCATTTTGAATTTTTATCACGTATTTTGTCAATCAGTGAATACTAAAAAAAGCACAGCTATTATTATGTGGGGCTGCAATTTTATGTTTGGTAGGAAAGGAATTCTTAGAATGTAAATATTGAGAACCAACTAGATTTTCATCAAATATTTTTATGAAATATTTCTTCTAGATTTTAGAGTTTATTTAAAGTAACTTTATTAGCCAACACTGTTAGAAGAGTATGGGCTCAGGTTTAGGGATGTACCTGGACTGATGGAATTTGGGTTTATATGTATATTTGGAGGAAGAACTGGGGAAGACTGCATGGTAAGTCAGTAGAGGGATGCTAGCTTTAAGGCTCAAAAAACAGAAAAATATTTTGTTTTTTCTCAATAATTTAAATAAAATAATTTTTAAATGCTTTTGGCTCTTTTAGTAGACTTCAATAAGGGGATAAAGGCAGAGTTAGGAAGAAGACATCATTTAATAATACTGTGATGTCATGCTATGAATCTGCCTTCTATTATGACCTGTGATAAAAGAGAGAATGAAAACTATTTTTTATTCTAAAGAAGCCACTGTTTTTTCAGCAGCGTCCTCCAGGACACTGTCTTGTCTGGTCAGTCTCCCACTGGAAAAGCTGCATGTGGAGGTTGGAGACACTGGGCTGTGGGTTAAAACACATTTGGGTTCAAATCCTAGGCCAGATCTGACCTTGAACAAATCAAAGCTCTGAGACTATTTTTCGTTCTTCAAATGGGCATAAAATACACATTTCAAAGTCATGGTGAGGTTTATATAACGTAAGGTTGATCTGCAGGGAATTTACACAGATTCATTTGCTTCTCTATAGTGTTACGCTTCTGAATACCTTCTATATCTTTAGTGTTTCAGTCTCTGACTGGAAGCGTCCTTATAGCTGAGTTAGTCCCCTTGGTTTACAGATTAGGAAACTCAGGTTTTATAGGTTAACTACAGTTACACCAGGAAGGAGTCGTATGATCAGGACCCTGTGTTTTTCCCTTTCTAGCATTGATTTGAAGAAATCAGACACCAGTCAGGTCATATTGAGACAGAAAATTTGCCTGCATGTAGCAAACATTCAAGAGCCGACTCAGTGTGAGTGCTGTGCTGGAGCTGGTGGATAAACAGCCCCTTTGCATGAGGTGCTCACAGCCCAGTGGAGATGCAGGCTTCACCCAAGCTCTGTAGGACAGGCCAGTCTGGAGTAACTGAAAGCAAAGTGCCAGGTGCTGCAGACCCAGAGAAAAGTGGGATATGTTTTGTCTGAGAACAAGGCAGAATGGCACCTAACATCCACAGCGCTGTGAGTGGGGAGGACAGTGTACCAGCTCACCATCCATTGATTCGATGCGAATCTGTGGGGCAACAAATCTGTGTCAGGTAACTGCTATGTCATGCTATAGGATCTGCGGATAGGAGAATTAACAGTAACGTATGGTCACAAAGTGGGGACAGGAATAAGATCTAGAGGAAAATAACAACATTAGGCAATAATTTTCTCTAAAAGAGATATGAGCAGAAGCATTATTTACAGTGCAGTAAACCAGGCAGTCTTTGAATAGCTGGATGGCCTTTCTGTTCTCTGTGGCACCCCTCTGTTATTGTCACATTTCTTCTCTGACAGCCAGGCGCATAGATACAGCTTTACTTTTCACCCTCTTCCTCCTTCTCTGCTCTTTCTTCCATTCTACACACAACTCCCTCCTACCCACCCACCTTTCCCTCCCAGGTTCTGGTCTGAGGTAGCATCTGCTTAACAGCAGCAGAGGATCCACCCGTTTGAAACCCTGCTGGCACCTCCCAGGAATGAGGTAATGTCCAGTCTGCACTAACCTTCAGACAAACAGAACGTGGAGGAGGGGGACCAGAGAGCTGAGGGCTGCCCGCAGCCCCTCTGGTCCAAGCCTACATCTGTTTCTGCACCAAAGAAATGGAACTCTTTGGTTGGAAATCAAGTCTGAAAATGTTTTACAAACCTGGGTGTTTTTACAAACCAGGTTTTACAAACCTGGGTGTTTCTTATCATATACAATTAAAGCTGAGAATCACAGGAGTTAATTCAATTTTTTTTAGAGTTTTTATTGAAAAGTTATTTTTGTGAGCTATCATTAGGGAAAGCTGACAAGCCAGCTCCTTTCACAGATGAGAGAGTTAAGCTTAAAGAGTGTAAATGGCTAAGAAAATTGCAATTTCAGGATATAAAAATTTTTATTAGTTCTTCATATTTCCCCTCTTAAGTTTGTGAGAAAAGTGCAGGAGTAGTTGGGAAGTCTCCTGCTTGAGTTCTCTGGTCTGGCAGGTTGGGCAGAGTATCACAGCATAGGTGTAAGATCATTGTTATAATTATGGCAGTGTCTGGATATCAAATATTAACTTTTGTGCAATAATGATATAAGGGCTGACATTTTAAAACTCCTACTGTGTGCCATATGCTCTGCTAGGTCTTACTAGTTCTCCATTACTTCTAAACCCCAGAATAGTCCTGGGAGGTAGTACATGGCTCCCATTTATCAGGTAAAGGAACTGAGCTGGATATCACCCAACTAGTAAGTGATAAAGCCAGGATTCCAAAATGAATATCTGTGATTCCAGACTCTCAATATGAGAGCTTTTGAGAGGATGAAGCTGGGTGGAGAGGGCCGGCCAAACATGAGAAAAAAAACAGAATGTGTAAGTATATAGACCAAAAATAGTATTAGCAGTAAGGAAAGTAGGACAAAGGGATGGGAGGTGGATTGCTGAGATAAAATATGGTTGTGTTGGTGATTTACCTCCTCCTATTTAAGCTCCCCCACCCCAACCTTTTACAGAGATGGTTTACCTGAGGTGGACCTTGACCTGTGCTCCAATGAGTACACTCATGTGAGGAGGAGTTAGCTCTGACAGGGCAGCATTCTTTTGAGATGGCAATGGTCTACCAGTTGGTAGATGGCCTTTATAGTTTCCTTGACCCACTAGAATATTTCTGAAATGTTCCTTTGGAGCTCCTGACATTGTTAAGTGACCACCTTTTCTTCATTATATTTTCTTGAGCATCATCATATGCCAGCAAATTTGCTAAGCTTTGAATTGTGTCAGTGGGTCCAGGAAGAATGGAGTCCTGGGAGATGGCAGAGGGGAACATTTAGTTTAGGGTAGGGGATGTTCTGTGTGATGGAAAGTGGCAACTGGCTCTAGGCATGCTCCATGGCCCCTGATAGGTAGCCCAGCCATGTAATCAGCTACCTGACTAAAGAGTATACAGAAGAGCACCTGGCTACAATCTGGCACTGGGAAGACATGTAATCATGTGGCTATCCTCTGCAGTTGGAAGTAGAAGGCTAGGGGGCTGGTTATGTGAAATTCAATTAGGTCGGATGTGGCTGAGGAATTGGCTAAAATGAAGGCCATAGTCATTTTTTCCAGGGACCTTTGAGACTGGGAATGGTGGATCACCCACCTATGTCAGATATATATATATGTGAAATGAGATTTATTTTATGGAATTGGCTCTCATGATTATGTGGAAACTGACAAGTCTGAAATTTGTAGGGCAGGTTAGCATGTCGGAAACTCAAGCAGGATTTCTATGTTATAGTCCTGATACAGAATTCTTTCTTTTTCAGGAAACCTCACTTTTTGCTTTAAAGAACTCAGCTAATTGAATGAGGCCCATCCACATTGTCAGGGATAATTTGTTTACTTAAAGTCAAGTAATTGTAGAAGTTAATCACATCTGCAAAATTCCTTCACAAAAACATCTTAGACTGCTGTTTGACCAAACTGGGCCCAGTGGCCTAACCAAGTTGACACATAAAATTTAGCTCACAACACCCGTACACTGCCTGATCTAAGACTATAGTCAAGAAGTACTCAGTCTAAGGTAGAGGTCAAGAAGTGCTATTGAGACAAGACTCATTACGGATGCGATGTCACCAGATATTCCTGTAGATTAGATTTGAAGCTGTATATGGACAGCGGTGGTATGTTCAGGGTAGTAGGGAGGACTAGTGGCCTGTTTTTCCTTGCCAAATGTATGCAACTTTCTCTGTAGAAGCCCTCTAGGCCCTTCTCATCTCAAGACTGCCCCAGATGCCAAGGAAAAGCATTCTGCTGCTGCCTGAGCTGGGCCATGCTGTTGCCAGGTTTTCAGACTGGATGATTTCCTGGGCTGGGCAGTATCCTAGATATAGCATCTCTGCTAGGCCTGTATGAATGCTGGGATCATAACAAATGGTGAAATTAAACGACCTGAAGATGGTGGTACTCAGATGATCTAAGAGCTGAACATTCGAATCATCTGGGGGGCATTTAAACATATATGTGCTTTGGTCCTACTGCCTGAGATTCTGATTTAATTGGCCGAAGTTGGGACACCATCATAAGTTATAAAAAGATCCCCCAGTTGATTCTAATGTATAATCAGGCTTGAGAATCACTGGCCATCTTAGGTCACTTATTTTAGGAGTAGGCCCCAGGCCAAACATTTGCTATTTATTTTTTAAGGATGTGTTCCAAAGGGAAAACAGGAAGGGAGTGGGGAAGCAGGACAGGGAAGGGAAAGAAGCCAAGCATAGGTGCCATTTCAGGGCAAGTCCCAGCCTCATCTCAGTCCCACAGGGAGTTCTAGAACGTAAATTATGTCCCTGGATTGTGTCCACCCTTGAGAAAAATGATTAAGTCTCTCACGCTTTCACTTCAGTCAGTCATTAGGGTCAAGCCTCTCAGGGAGAAATACTATAAATTCTCAGCCATTTCCTGCACTCTGTTAGGTGGCTCCAGTGCCCAAGGTCAATCATCTGAAGAAGGTCATAAATGAGAGCAGTTAGCAGCAAAACCCTCAAAAGCTAGGGGATTTGAGCACAGAGTTACTTGGAGGGATCCAAGGGATTTTAATAGGAGTTTTAAGCATTTTCATACACTAAAGAAGTGGTTGTTATTGCCATTTCTGGGTCTGCCTTAGTTATTAGTGGTCTGTGTGAAGACATCAGGGACCTGTTATGTAAAATTTCTGCTTCAAGGACTTCAAGGCAACTTTGATTGATAATAATACTTAGCAAATGTCAAGAACTGTGGAGGGTCTGAGATTTTTCTCCCTACTTGCAAACTAACAAGTTAGCCTGAGAGTTTCATGGATGCTGGCAGGAGAGGTGAGAGCCCCGAGTCAGAAACAAAGGGTTTAATTACAGTAAGGGCATTTTCTTGCAATGACTCCCTGAACCTAAATTCCCACAGGGTAATGTAAAGAGGGCTATGTGACAGCTACACATGCCCTGAGTGGGTTACATTACAGAGAGAAATCCTGCACTTAGAGAACCTGAATCTTTTCTAATGGCGGTAAGCAGAACTTCCCTTCACTCTAAGGTAAACATTACATTTGTCTCTCAAGACTGTTCACTATATAAGTATTCTTGAAAAGATAGTTTGGTACAAAGGCAGTCAGTGACCCTGCTTGCAAAGCATGAAGAAAAATGTGGGATCTGTGGATAAGTGTCTTCCAACAGCCAGTAGGAACCGGGAGGCCTGTGGTATCTGCTTTATTCATTTCTGGTTTTGTCAAATATTTTTGTGAGAAAATCCCCTTCCTAAAGCACATTTGTAGGTTTTGTTTTTTAACTTCCACTACCCTTGATTTTCAGCAACTTATAAGCTTCCTCCTACCTATTTGTCTTTGTGGTTATTCCAAATATTACTACTTTATTTGTAATGACAGGCAGCCTATATAACTCCTTTTGGTTTCCAAATCTGAAAACAAAGTAAGGTGCTCTGGATAAGCTCTAAGGATCCTTCCAGACATGAAGTTTGAAGACATAAGCATATATGAGGCTTTCAGAGGCATGGTAATTTTAGTAATAGTAATAGGTAACGGGAAAAAAATACATTAATACCCATAAGAACAACTTAATTCTATTTAAAGTTATAATGTATTTAAAGTTGTACAATGTATCTGTTATTCATGTTATATATGAAGAAATTGAGATTCAGAGAAATGACTTGTTCAAGGTCACAGAGTTACCAAGAGTGTTCTCAGGATTTGAACCCAAATCCATTTGAATTTAGAGTTCACTTCCTCGAATTATCACATTCTGATTCTATATTGAGAGACTGTCCAATAGAAGGTGGTGCCCTGGCGATGCTGCCTGAAGAACTAGTAGCTTCGGTACGGGAAAACTGTTTGTATCCTCCCTTTTTATGACAGGACATTTTGGAAACCTGAATTGTACTGTAAGTTGTACTATATTATATTGAGGTCCCTTGACTCCAATTTCCTTATTGAAGCTTACCAAAGGAGCTGGAGTTGTTTTAATTGAATTACTGAAAATGAAGTATAATGTCCTGCCTTGTTTATATAAGCCCTGGATGAATCTCCTTTCCATCACCTACCGTTACACTCACTAATACAACACTGAACTTATTTTTCAGCCCAGATAGTCCAGTGTTCTCAAAGTCTGCATTCTTGGAGTAACACTGCCTTAAAAAAGTTACTAAACGTAAATAAGTGCTGAAAGTTGGAAAAGGACTTAAAAATATATGGAAGTCTAGTTGTTTCCCAACTTTTAAAGTATGAGAATCTCTTTTAACATCAGGAAATTGCAACTCCACATGATATCTGTACTTTTTTGTATTTCATTGATTGAAATACGTGAATAAAACCAGTATGAATTCAGTAAAGCTTTGAAATGAGTTTGTATTTTCATCTCAATAACATCTATATCCTTTTGAAAAATAATCACTCATATATGTGTGAGGAATGGCTAACTTCTGGGGAGTCTGGGCTTATTATTAAGGGCCTTGGGAGACATACCAAGAAGATCAAAATTTATTCTGTAGGCAAAGTGGAGTCAAAGAGGTTTTAAAGCAAATTGGCAGAATTTGATTGTCTTCTTCTGAAAAGATAATTTTGGCAGAGCCAAATAGCATATGAAAAGGTCATCAGCAGAAGGTCAGTTAGGAGATAGAAGATGATGTCAGGAGTCACAGTGCGGCAGAGATTCCTCTGACCCCAGGAGAACTTGGTGACCAGCTGAAAGCAGGGCATACCAGAAAGGACACGGCCAAGAATATTCTACACACATACATGCACAGGATCGACATGTGGGCTACAACCAGATGACGTGCATTAGACAGCTGTACATAAGTTTCTAAACTGAGGCAATGTGAGCTGGAGCTTCAGATAGCAGGAAACCATCTCCTTAATGGCATAAATAAAGACCTAGAGAAAGCTTGGTTTTCCTTTCAGTGCAGGGTTTACTCTTGACCGATCTGAGGAGAACAAATCTACTTGTCTGTACGCGTCTTAACCCTTGTTGAAAGAGTTAAAATTTCCAGGGATTCTGTATGTTATTCCAAGTACAACTTCCCCCCAGTGATGAGAGTTAAAGGGCTCCAGATAGCAAGAAGGCACCTCTAGATCTCTAAGAGCTTAACTATTAAAATCAACAGAAAACAAAGGCAATGCAATCTGAATTGAACAAGGAAGGAAAATGTCACTCTAGCCCAACTATTGGGCCAGTGTGTTTAAAGGAAGCTGGAATAGTCATCAGGGAAATACTAACCCAGAAAAGATGAAAGATGTGTCAGAGCTGCACTGCTCTGGACCCTGAGTGCTCTTACTAACAAAATCGTTTACCTGGTGCCTTCTGTAGTATCAGCAGTTTAGATCGGGGGAGTGCAAACTTTCTGTGAAGGGCCATAGAATATTTTAGGCTTCATGGGCCATTCAGTCTCTCTCACAACTATTTAACTCTGCCTTTACTGTACAAGATGGACATGGCTATGTTCCAGTAAAACTATTTATGTACACAAGCTTGAATTTCATATAATTTTGATTTATAATGAAATATTAATCTTTGTTTTTTTCAGCCACTTAAAAATATAAAAACCATTCTTAACTTGTGGGCCATACAAAAACACGTGGTGGGTCATGGCCCAAAGTTTTCTGACTGCCATTGTAGAAATGAAGGCAGGTGAATACCTCTGTCTGTGATAACTCAAAGTCCTTGGTCATTTAAATATGCATTTCCTTCAGTGGCCTTGCCAATGCTTGGTGAACAGTACTCCTCACATACCGTGTGTCATCGGAACTTAGACACATTGCTATTGGCACCTTATTAATCTTAACAGAAAGTTTTGTTTGTTTTTTCCTATTCTTGACATAGGTTTTGTGACTTTGTTGTTAACCTCTTTTTTTTGTTGTAATTCATATATGATATTTAACCTTTTAAAGTATACAATTCATTGTTTTTCAGTATATTGACAACATTTTGCCACTGTCATCTTCTAATTCCAGAATCTTTTCATCATTCAAGAAGAAATCCCAATACCATTAGTGATCAATTCCCATTACTTCCTTTTTCCAACCCCTGGCAGCCACTGATGTACATTCTCTATATCTCTATGGATTTGCCTAATCCGGACATTTCGTATGAGTGAAGTCATACAATATATGGTCTTTTGTGCCTGGCTTCTTTAATTTAGCGTAATGTTTTCAGTGTTTATGTTGTAGTATGATTATTCCTTTTTATGGCTGAATAATATTTCATTGCATGGATATACCACAATTTGTTTATCCATGTGTTAGTTGATGGATATTTGTTGCTTTTACTTTTTCAACTAATATGGATAGTGCTGTTATAAACAGTCATGTAAGTTATTGTGTAGACATGTGTTTTCAATTCTCTTGGGTGTACACCTAGAAGTGGAATTGCTGGAACATATGGCATCTCGATGCTTAACTTTTTGAGGAACTGCCAAATCAACAGAAGATTTTATATCTACTATATCATGACTTACACTTGGCTGGCAGTGACTCTGAAACACAGCTGTAAGAAGCATTCTGACTTTGGAGAGATTAAATTTGGGGAGAGAAGGAGTGTGTCTTAGGATAGATATTGTTGCAGGAAGCAACACCCAGTGGAGGAATTCAGACACTCAGACAGCTTTGTTAGAGGAAGGAGAATTTAATGCCAGCAGAGCGTGGGGCATTCAACAGACCCAAAGCACAGTCCCTTTGGTTAGATTTCTTACAGCTTATATACCCTCGCAGTGTCTGTGCAAGGGGTGCGTGATTCCTTTGTCTGAGTTTTACATGTCTCTCCTTACTCAGGGGGGTGGGGGGCAGCTTCGAGTGGAGGGCTGCAGGGGAGGAATTTCCAGACCCTTGGTGTTATCAGCACCTTTATGGGATTCTTAAAGAAACGGCACTCCTAGGCTCACAGGCAGGGAACAGCATTCACTGATGCCCGCTCGGGGGTTCCTTATTTAAAGGCTGAGCTCTCGCTGTAACACAGCAAACAGTTCCACAGTCATGGCATGCCTATACAGCCACAGAGGTAGGAAAGGGGCTGGAGAATCCTTGAGGTGAAGGATGCAGCTATGGAAAACACGTTAACTGAAGAGCATAGGGCAGAATGGGGGAAAAGAGAACAGTTTTAACCAGCTGAGTCGGTTATTTCTGCAGGCCCTTTCCTCTGCATCTATTTTTACTTTCAGATGCCTCTTCTCTCTCAATATAAAAAGATATAAAAATTTGACTTTTGGTGTCAATTGAGGAAAGAAGCAATAGTAAATCTTATGACCACAAGCATTTGATCCATAATGCAGGTATGATTCCTTATTATAAATTAAGAAATGGGAATTCCAGTAACATATCAGAATTAGTTTGATCACCATGAGTCTACTTATGGATCATATAAACTCTAGTTCTGGAAAGGTGTGATTTTTGGATATATAAGCAAAAGTCCAAATTTCAGATTATGATGTGTTCAAAAAAAGAAACTTTCCCTAAGGCTATTTTTGGGGGCTGTCCAGTCAGCCTAGCCTAGATCTCATCTCTCTACCTAGCTGTGCCCTTTGAACTGCCTTTATCTTAAGGTAAAGTGGGATCAATGCAGTGGAGATATGTATAGACTGCTCTTTCTAAAATTTTGGTGGTAAAGGCAGGTAGAAACATAAGTGATTTTGACCTAAATTGGCTGAACGACAATGAATCCAGGAGGAATGGGGACCTGGAGGATTGGTAGAGAATGGATTACACTGTCACCAGCATCGATGGAAGAAAGTGGTCTGGGTCTGGGAGAGCAGTATTTTCCTCTGAAGAGTCAATGGCGCCTGAATAGCCTGAACCAGTGATATTTGGTTTTAGAAAAATTATAGTAGAGAATCTGTCTGGACTATCGGTTTGCTTCAGTAAGAGCATATTTGAACTGTCCTGCAAAACTGGAATAAACATTGAGGTTGAATAGTGAAGTTTCGGTGGTTATATAAGCATAGAAGTTATCTTTTATGCCAAGCGTTGTGATAATTAGTTCTGACGGGAACAAAGTTGGAGAAATTCTAGAGTGAGTGTGGTTGTGTGCTTCCTGAAATCAAGGTCATGGGCCCCAGTGGGATTCAGGAGTCAAGTAAAACTGTGGATACCTGGGAATCCCTTGTAATTTGGTTGCCTCAGGTAATTATATTTTAGAAAACAATGTCTTAGCTATAGTACAACAGGGTCTCTTTGGAAACAGGAATATTGTTTTAATTACCATGGCTGTATAAAAAAACCAATCTGAAATTTACTGGATTTACCTCCATTTTGCTCTCAAATACACTGTTTGCAGTGCCTATATCTGCTCTACTTGGTGTGGGCTGGCAGCTCGAAGGTGGAGGCTGAAGTATCTCTAACCTGTATCTGATAGATGTTGCTAGGAAGACTCAAATAGCTAGGGGCGGGGATGGGGGGGGACGATAGCTGGGGCAGCTCTACCTTCATATACCCTTTACATGAAACCTTTCTAGCATTGGCAGTTTCGGAGTAGCCAGACTTCTTATACGTCAGCTGCCAAGGCATGTGTCTGAGAGAGAGCCAGGTAGGAGCCAATTATCTTTTTTGACTTAACCTTAAAATACATGTCATCACTCTGCCAGATGCTCTTTGTTGAGGTAGTTACAAAGATCCAGAGAATTTCAGTGTTGCTTCATAAGAAGAGCATGTAGGATAGACATGGCCATCTTAAGAAAATATACCCACTTTCTGGCCATATTAATTATCTCGCTCCCACATGAAAGATATTCTTTCCTTCCCACTGGACTCTCAACTCTCAGCCCTTGTAACATCAGATCAAAGTCCTGGATCCTGTCATGTAAATCTGGTTCAGGTGAAGGTGGGGCTCCTTGGGCATGGGTCTTTGTATACAGCTCTTCGAGTACAGTTCTTCTTCATCTAAAAGCTCCGTGAACGAAAAAGACAAGTTCTCTGCTTCCATATACCCAAAATACAGTAGTGGGGAAATGAGAAGCACACAAGAGTTGCCATTTCAAAGCAACTTTGTAGTCCACTAGGCACCTGCTACACATAGGATTCTGTCCTTCTACCTGGGGCCAATTTACTGTGGATCTTGGCTCTGTCTATGTGCTAAGTGCTACCATCTGAGTCCCCATTCCCTTTTTATAATAAATTGCTCATATGTCCAACAGCCTACTTCTAACACACAGTTGTTTGGGAGTCCAAAGGCCTCTTTTAATTTTGTGGGTTCTTTACCTCTTTTAGTTTAAGCTATGTATCTAACAATATAATTCTCATAAAAACTTGTCACTCTCCTCTGAATGTTATTGTTTCCCTCTATAAGACAAAAGCCACGCCCACAAATTCATTGAGCTAAGTCTTCTCTACCTTGGGCTTTTTGTAAGACTGCTTTTAGACAATGCTCTTAAAATTCTTAGACTCACAATATTGTTTAAAAGAGAGGATAGGTGAGACACACCTTTATTAAGATCCTTAGGGGCTTTGGTCTTAAATCTTTCTTAGGTCTTAAGAAAGAATTTTACAGTCACTCCCTTGTTTTGCCTTTAGACCATATATTTCTTATTGGGCTCTATATTTGATCTCTGGGAGAAGCCATTTCTTAATTTTAGAATCACCTATCATTTAGAGAACTGAGAATGATAAACATCTGCCACTACGTAATTAGTCTCATTTTTTTCTACCTTTCAATAACATTTGCCTTACTTTTCTTTAAGCTCTCACCTACAGCCTCCTCTCTTTTCCTCCCCTCTTCTCTTCTCTTCTCCTGGGATTAAATATCCCAGCGCCTCTTTTCGAGCTGTATGGATTTAGTTAAATTCCTTAACCTCATTGTGACTCTTTTTTCTAATGTATAAAATCAGGATCATCATGCTATTGATCTCATGGAGTTGTGGTGACGATTAAATGAAAAAGTAAATATTCAATTCTTAGGACAGTGCTTGGCACATACAAGGAGCTCAGTCAATGAGCAGACTGATGTGATGGTGACAAGAAGCTGAGCAGAAGTAGAGCTGAGTTTAATAAGTTCTGAGCTTATGTTATTTGTAGGACCCTTTTTAAAAAAAAATACAAAATTTTTGTCAAGTATGAGACACAAAAAAATATCAATGTGTCTGAAGTGTAGAAAGCAAAGGACTTGTGGGATGAGGCGAAGCCAGAGAGGCAGTTTGGGGTTCAGCCACGTTGGACTCTGCTGACCCCACACAAACTCCTTAGTTTGGATTTTAGTCTCAGTACAAGGGTGAGTCTCTGGAAAGTTTAAAACAATGGGTTAATATGATCTGATTCTTGTTTTAAAAATAGCACTGTGGCCACTCTAAAGAGAATGGGTCTACGAGAGGCAGGGATGAGCCAGAGGACTGTTGAGATGCAGGTGGTACGGGGGAGAAACAGTGGTGCATTCAGTTCGAATGGCAGCCACAGAGAGTTAGGAGAGAAGTGGGTGAATCAGGGCTTAATTTTGAAATTGACTCAAAACAACTTTTTAATGGATTTAATTTTAAGGTAAGTGAAAAAAATCAAGAAGACTTCTAGCTTTTTAGTTTGAGCCAAATTATGCATTTAAGTATGCTCATACCTTTAATTAGGTTCTTCCTAGTTTAATCCAGATTATATTCTTTCTTAGGATTGTGCATCTATTTTTACGATTAAGCTTTCAAAGGCTTGAGTGCTAATCGATATCCCTATGAACTTCTTCCACCCTCACAGAGTTCTTCAAACTGCCATTTTCCAGGGCACTTCCACTTGCCAAATCCAAAAGTCGTTTTATCCCTATCCTCCTCAATGACTGAAAAGGTGAACGTTGCTGACCTGTTCTCCTGCTTGTTGAAACACTTTCTCCTTCAGCCTCTAGCTCACTACCCACCTCTTTGCCTCCCTCCCCTCTGCCCACTTCTCCGATAGTGGAGTCCAGGGCTCTTGTCCTTTAACTCTCTTTAGCTCTCCAGCACCATGCCCTAGGCAACACTCACCATCTATATGGTGATGACTCCTACACCTATATGATAATTATAGCACCTATTGTTGTTGCTGCCTGGCCCTTTGCTAATTGCTGTACACTTATCTAATTTAATCCATTCCTTAAGCCCTCGGAGGAATATGTTCTTGTCACGATTTTCAAACGAGGAAACTTAGTAAGATTAAAGTTCTTGTCCAGGCTCTCATAACTAGGCTTATTCTCTGTGGAAATGAGAAATTAGCAACCAAAACCTCCTCCATGATTCAGGGTTGCATGCCTTTTCTGAGAACCTGGCTCAGAGATCTAGCTTTACATGTCCATTTCCACCTTTCCCTTTCTCCCAGTCTCTAGTTTAAGATGAAAATTTTTTGGCAGCAGACTCTTTTAAACCCTGATAGTGCCTTGAAGAAAAAAATGATGTAATCTCTACTCCGAATTTTACAAATCCAGACATGGGTGGTTGAGAATAGCTGAGGGCAGACTGCAGCCTCTAATGCCTGCCAGAGAGTATACATCCTGAGCATCAGCTGGCAGCTGGACAGTGGAGGATGCTTGCCTATAGTTTGCAGTCGGGCAGGGTGGGATAAGATGAAAGGAGTCTAGAGAGTACCATGTGGGTAGTATTTGTTTTTTTTTATGTACTATGTAGCCACCCCACCTTGTCCTTTCCCTTGTCTTCTTCATAGGCTTACAGGTAGGGGTTTCTAGAAGGAACAGACTCAGACCCCACAAATACATGTAATTGATATCATTTGCTTATTTTCCAAATAAGCTACAATGATGGAATCCATCATCTTAACAACTGCCATTTTTTCTCTGTGCTATTTTCCCCTTGATCACATTTGCACAGTTTTGAAATATTCCTATTCAGAGAGGAGGTCAGTGGCTTTCTACCCTGACTGTCTGTCTGAATCACCAGGGGACTTTAAAAACATGTGGCCCCACACCAGGCCCACAGAACCATCATTTCTGGATGAGACTCAGGCATCTGTATATAAGTTTTCAAAAGCTCCACAAGGGACTCAACATGCCGGCAGAGGTAAGAACCCTTAGAATAGATTCGGTTTTGAGTAGAATTTAGATTTGAAAGATCATTTCCTGAGGTGACATTATCCACATCATTCATTGCCTTTCAGATTTTTATGAGATAATACTTAAATAATGGAAATGGCTAAGAAAAGTATCTTTTTTCCCCAAAAAATACTAGTTAATTTTTCTCAGTTTTGACAGCGCTGTGAGGTAGAATTGCAGGAAATGCTAGCTGATAGGTGGAAAATGTGTCAGTTCCTCTCCACAGGCCTAGGGGGATGGATCGAGCTGCTGGCAGGACCAAGAACAAGGCCTCTAATATGCAACTGTGATTGAAAACTGAAGAGTAAGAACCATATCAGGGCTCGCATTAGCAATCAGAGGTACCATTTTTTTCTTCAGCACCCTTTGGAGCAAGGTACTGTGTTAAGTATCTCTAACCTTCTAGGAATCGTTGATTTTTACAACACATGCTGGAAAGTCATTTTTCTATTTCCAATTGACCGGAGAAAGAACTGAAGCTCAATGAAGTAAAACTACATGTTCCACATCACACAATTTGTGAGGGATTCACCCAGTATTCTAGCACTATCTATTATTTGATTCTAAAGCCAAATTCTCCCACAGATTCATAGCATAAACCTACATCCTGGGATGCCCAAGACAGTCCTGACTTATTCCCCTTGCCTTGTGATTTTTAATAGCACTCCCATTTATTCTCAGAAGTCCTGGACTAGACAAGAAATTATGTGATCATCTCACTAGTATTTCGACAAGAGTGCTATGAAAAGCCAGCTTTAAGGCAAGCGCAGGCAGTATCGGTGTGTTTAGGATGGAAGGCGGGGAAAGGAGATGGACTGGAATGTCCTCTTACGTGGACCAGAGGTGAGGTTGGTAAAACAACAATGGATTTAAGAAGAATCGAGATCTGTGAGTTGATTGAAAAGCAAACAATAAATTGGAGAGAAGAAAGTGTTTTGGTTGGAAAGATGGTGTGTGCAATAGATAAATTCCATGGCAGCATATGGTACCTATGGCAACTAAAGCAGAACATCTGGCTGGATCTCCTCCCACTTTGGCTACTGTTAGGTCAAAAGATCATTTTTTAAAAAAAAAGAAAGGTAAACTCATTTTTATTATAAAAGAGGAAAAAAATTTCTCCTTACCCTCGTAGTCTCTCCAGCTGGGCCCTGCAAATTAGACTGGCAAAAGGTATATTAATAAGAAAAAACAAACAAACAGAAATTTATTAACATATGCAGTGTACACACTTGTGAGACAAAACTCATGATGACTAATTTAAAGGGGTGGTTAGAACTTTGGCTTGTATAGCATCTTAGCGATTAACAAGGCAAAGGGTAAGAGTTTTAGACCTCCAAGGATGGCAGACTGTAAATACATGGGGAAACAAACTGAAGATACGGGTTGTTTTAGTAAAGAATTTTTTTTAATGTAAATTTTCTTGGTGCCACCTTGTCTCTAGTGATAAGGGGTTGTTATTCCTTTCCTAGTGTGGGAAGCAAAGGGCGAGGAGGACACCTTCCTGGGTGGATTTATGTTCTGGTTTCAGGCAGATGGAGGGTGGAAAGCTAGTTCTGTGTCTGCATTTGCTCAGTCACCTTCAGTGCAAAATAATCCTTATGCCAGAGTGTCATGTTTTAGGGCGGCATACTCTGAACCCCTTCATTATACAGGTATAAAAATGAACACGTTTGTTTAACTCATGAGAGAATCAGGCAGATGTCATTACCTGTGCAAAGGAAAAGTCAAAAAAGCTCAGACGTATATAGAGCAAAGTGATGTTGAATTGAACATGCAAATGGGGTGAGTCTTCTCCCCGCCCTCCCCCAGGTTGGCAAGGAAGGCGGTTGAACCTCTGTAAGACAGGACAGAATTTACATGTTGGTTGCCTACAATTTACAGAGCTCAAGGACAATGGACAGGACGAGAATTTGGTCACTTGGAGGAATTTCCTCTACACAATACATAGCTTTCCATTGAAATACTAATTTTTTTCTATACCAGACACCTGGTAGGAGGATGATACCATGAATTAAGTTCACCAAAGCAGGGATTACCTGTGGGTTGAAGTTGGGGAACACTGGTTATAAAGAGGAGAGGATAATTTAGGATTAATGGGGTAGCACCTGAAATGAAAGCCAAATTGGGTGTCCAGTGTTGGGGGTGGGATATCAGACCCATGTGCTGCCAGGCTTGTCCTGTTCATGGTGGAAGTGTCAGGTCAAAGGTTAAGCAAGCCTCTTGCCAGTCTCACAACTACCTGAGAGCCATCTCTTTGAAAGCAAGGAAGGTAATGCTCTATCTCCCAGTTTCTTGGGAGGAGATGGGTCTAACTTCAGCTGTTACCGGATTGATTCCAAATGAAACACGACCTCTAATCACAAAATACAGAAGATTTTGCAGTTTTATCTTGTGAACATGAACATGAGGGATGGGATCCATTGAGCTCTAAAAGAGCAAGACTTCTTTTCATCTTTGCAATCCCTTTAGCAAGTTGCCTGTGATATGCATCACATTCTGGTTTAATGGTTATTCAATAATAACATTATTCTGTTTCTCTTCTACCTTTGCGAAGTGGTTTTCTGGATTGGGAGGAGGTTCTGTTTTTTAATTGTATTTCCCCAACAGTGGACGCAAGGGTAAATCAAACTGAAGAGGCTTTTTAAGTACATCATATCACTGAACGCCTTGCAGGCCATATTCAGAGCCACAGGTGGAGAGCTCTGTTGAGGAGGGGGCACCTACACCAGGCTGTGGGAGTAATGCACTGGCCCTGGTAAGGCTCTGTCAGCCCCAGCCACCCTAAGGCTGCCCGCTGCTGCTTCCAGCCACCCAGCGTGGATACCTTCCAGGGTCTCCTGAGATGAGATGCTCCGGCGCTGCATGGACAGTTGGCTGGCCTCGCGGCTACACTTTCTCAGACTGAAAGCTTTCCTGGAGGCACAGTCTCTGTTCCAGCTTTGCAAACAGGGTAGCTAACTGGCAGTTTTGATTATTGGACACTTAGCAAATGGTTAAATTAAACCACACGAAGAAGGCTGGCTTCAATAAATCATATCTCTTTACTGTATCATGATGTCGGGATCTTACTTGCCTTTGTCTCTCTAGGCCAAGCTGGTGAGAACCAAAGCCATTTTACTTTCATGCTCAGTTTGGATTCTGAGAACCACACCTTTCCGTCTATGTTAATATGACTTTGTCATTCCACTGTCTTTGTTAGCATTACTTTACTTTTCTGGAGTCTCTTGCCTAGGCATATAGTTTGATTATTTATTATATGAGATTCTCAGGAGGCAGAATAATTTCTCCCTAAAGATGTTTATGTCTTAATCCCTGAAACCTATATCCTTATCAATACTAGTTACCTTACATTTTTTTCCGAGAAGAAATGTTACCTTACTTGGCAAGAGGAGCTTTGCAGATGTGATTACATTAAGGATCTTGAGATGGAGAGGTTATTTTGGAGTATCTGGGTGGGCCCAATGTAATCACAAGGATCCTTATGAGAGGGAGGCCTGAGAGAGTCAGAATCAGAGAACGAGTTGTGATGATGGAAGCAGTGGTCAGAGTGATGTGAGGAAGAAGCCATGAGCCCAAGAATACAGGAGACCTCTAAACGCTGCAAAACACGAGGAAATGGCATCCTCCCTAGGGCTTTAAGAAGAAATGCAGCCCTGTCGACAATTTTGATTTTGGGACTTCTGACCTCCAGGGCTGCGAGATTACTGACTTGTGTTTTTTAAGGCATGAAGTTTGTGGTAATTTGTTATAGCAGCGATAGGAAACTAATACAGACCCACCCACTCTTCAGTGGAAAGCATCAATAGAGTTTGCACCCCAAATTCTTTTACTCTCGCCTCAAAATTATTGCCTTATTTTCACTAATCTTGGACATTCACTGTGATCCTTACCAATCCTAATTAACCCCCTCCCTGCTGCTTTGAAAGAGCCGCATTAAATCAAACTTCTAATTCTCAGTAAATTCTGACCTTGCCCTCCATCCCCCCGCCCCTCCCTGGCCGCCCTCCAGACACTGCCAAAGCCGCATGAAGCTGGCAGTCTCTCTTACTGCAGTAAACGATAAACTCAGCTCAGTCTTATCAACATGTTGTAATTGCTGATAACTTGGGTAGCTGGCATTTGACAGTTTGCTGGTAAAGCCAACACCACTGGCTACTTTTCTTAAGGTACTGCTTCTAGGGCTTAACAGCAGCTTTGGCTAATAATAATTCTTGATTCCAGCTTTCTGGCCAGTAGGTGCACTGATGGAGATCACTAATACTGCATCCTGCTGGAATATGCTAACCTCTGTTGGATTTGAAGTATACGCCTCGGTCCCTTTCTTGGAGGGCCAGAATTTGGGCAAAGGTAAATAGAGGCCTGGGCCCCTAGTGGGCTGCACTTGAGGTTGGACTCCAACTCAAGTGGAGATCCTTGCAAGGGATAGTCAGGACAGAGAAGTCAGGCTTAGATGGGTATCACTTAGTGAGTCTTAGCAATCACTGGGTTTCTACATCACAAGGGTCTTTCAACACAATGTTAATGACCAGATATCAGGAATTTGTGAACTTCTTGGGGAGAGTGCTGAAAGACTCTTACCACATAGCAGTCTCATCTGGGGAAGTTTTTGATTGACTCACTGACAGAAACTGTAACATTGGTTCCATCGATCCCCTTAATATTGTAACCCCCCACTTCCAGCATCTTCCATTTGTATACCCTTTCATTGCATTATCACTCTCAATATGCCCAATTTATTGATAGTCTACTTCTTCTGTGACTCCATATTCTCTTTCTCTACAAATCTTTTTAATGCTTTTACATCCTTACCTTCCCAGCTTCAAACCTAAATTCTATCATAGCAATGACTCTTTCACCAAAAGTCTTATTTTCTGTGGCCTTTCACCCTTTCGTCTTGCTCCAGTTTGGAGCAGACCAATCTGCATTACCAGCCATCTGCTTTCTTCGCTTCTGATTCTGGCTGCCATGTAATTGCACCACTAGAAGTGAATGGTTTCTAACCTCTATGTGACCTCAGTGATGTTCATTCTGCCTCTCATTTGTCTCTAGTCATCTCCTTTCCCATTTCCTTTCTCAGGTATTCCAAACTTTCACTGATCCCTGCAAGCCCTCCACAACCCTGTCAGTCTTAGCAGACTTCTTGGAGAAAATGGAGTCCTTGAAGTACAAGCTCTTCCAACTTCCCTTCTACTTTTCTCTAGGCTTACTTATAACTGCACCCATTCTACCCCTTCTCTCCTACTGGGAAAGAACGGAGGGTCCATCTCTTAGAGATCAGCCCCTTCTCCTGGATACTGAGTTGTAGGTGCCACTTTTTTTTGGACTATTCTCCCTGAAGATACTTTTTGCATTTTCTTGCATTGTCCCTTCTGCCTCATAATGAGAAACTCTTGCTTTTTACATGGTCCTTCCTCTAAACCTATCTTGGACCATACCTCACAGTAAGCTGCCATCCTGCATTTTTCTTTTCCTTGCCCAACTAACTTTCAGAAAGAAAAGTCTTTATTGTGTTTTCTTCCTCAGCCTGTATGACTGCTATAATATACATTATTGTTTCTGCCTATTTAAAAGGCACAGCAAAACAGAGGGGAGGTGACTACATAGGCAGACAGGCTGGCCATCACATGATCTCATGGGAATGTGTAATTTCCTAAAGTCTCACAGTCTGGCTTTGAACCTCAGCTTTTCCATCCACAAGTGAAATTTTTCAAGTGTACCAGAGAAGTCAGATCTAGGTAGACAGACTTATGGTGACCAAACTCATAGTGGCCTGACATTAAACCAGAATGCAACACACTACTTCTAAAAGCAAGAATTTATTCTATGGACATTCCTACTCTATTCCCAGTAGTAAAAGCATACAAAAAGTCAAATTACATAGATAAAGTTGTTTGTGAGCCAGATGTTCAAGCAATGAGCTTGATGACTTAAGAGTTTGATATTTTAATGGTTCATGGTTTCAACAGATCACACATGGAGGTAACTGTAGAACATTAATATTTGGAGGGCTTGGATACCTGAGTTTGTGACTCAGAGTCTTCAGAGGCCCAGACTTGTGCTGTACTAAAAATTTTGTTTCTTCGGGCAGATTTGTGATTCCCATGTGGACTTTCCATCTTCCTATAAATACATTAGCACCATCAATGAGCTAGAGTGAAATCTTCCCTTACTTAATTTTGACTATACTTTGCTCGTTAGAATTACATACTCATTTTGCTAATCAGGCTTTTAGAGCTCCGGAGATATACAGCCTTACTCTCACTACAGCAGGTCAGGTTACCACCAGTGACTTCCTCATTGCCAAATTTTTGCTCCCTTTCTTCCTCAAAGATGTTAACAGCCCCCTGGTTGTTTTATCACATCATTCCATAGGCTTCTTGCTCTGCTCTCTTCTGATCTTCTTCTTGCCTCTCTTACTTGTCCTCAATGTTGAAGGGGACCACTTTGGCTTAAGGATTACTTTAATGAAGGCAACTGAGAAACAGAAGATCAAAAGCTCTCTCTTCCTTCTATCTGCCTAAAACAAGGTGTAAATTCCCTTTGTGAAGGTGTGTTCCTTTCTTCTACCAGGGAGGGAAGAATAACCTTTATCACTGGAGGGAAGATAGCACCAAGATGAGTGGAAATAAACAAAGCTTTAATAAGTAACCTTTATCTTACATTAGTTTCCCCCACATATTTATCTTCCCACAATTTACTGCCCCTAAAAGCCCAAACTCCCTTCCTCTGTCTAGTTTGGTCCCCACCTTTTATCACCCTTTGTTAAAATGGTATATAAGCCCCTGGGTCTAAATGCCTCTTAGGATCTTTACTCACTTTCTATGAAGATCTCTGTGTGCATGCAAAAATTAACATCAAATAAAATTTGTATGCCTTTTGTTAACTTCAGCTTCATTAGTTTAATGTGTGGATCCCATTAAAATAACCTAAAAGAGCAGAGGAAAAGCTTTTTCTTCCCCTACAATGTCTTTACTCATCTTCTTTATACTTTTCAAATATTGGCTCTGTTTTAAATTAAACTCTCTCTTGCTCTTTCAGGGCAACTAATTCTGCTCCATAAATATTAGGTTGCTGCTCAGATCTATATCATTTATTCTCTCAACTAATACTTGTTGAGTACCTATAGATCAACTGTGATTAGAACAAATTCCCCATTTTCTTGGAGTTTACTTTCTAGAGAAGTAAATTGTAAAATAAAGACACAAATTTATACTGTGTCAGGTAGAGGTAAGTGGAATGTAGGAAAATAAAAGCAGATTCGTAATATAAAGAGTAACCACTCCTACCATTTACTAAATATGTGCCAAGAACTAATTACATTTCTTCAGCTGATTTAATCCTTACAATTTAAACAGTTAAATATTACTAGCTGCATTTTGCAAAAGAGACTCATCATTGGTCAAAGTCACCACTAACAAAAGACAAAACAATATTTAAATTCAGATGACTCTAACTTGCAAACTTTTCTTAATCAGCACCTGTACTGCCAAATACTGCAATTGTACATTTGAACCATTTGGGAGATTTTTTAACAAAGTACAGGTGTCTGTGCTTTAATATAAGATTATATCTCAGTAAACATCCCCGTGGGTAGAATTAGGACTGTGTATTTTGGAAAAGCACAAGATAATGTAAAACCAAGTTCTTGACTGTCTCCTGAATGTCTTTCAAGAACTTTAGTTTAACATGCACAAAGTAGAATAAATTATTTTCCTTCCAAACTTCGTCCTTCTTTTTCATATGTATTAATAACATCACCATCCCTATTAATTTAATTTAGGAACCAGGTGTATTAGCCTGGGCCCACAAAGCAGAGAGAAACCACACAGTAATAGGAAAGTTTCACATAAAAAATTATTAGCTATAAAAGGGCAATATAAGTAATAAGAGATGGGCTAGGAAGAGGGGAAAGAATGGAAATGACTCTAGAAATGTAGATATTTCTCAATTCCAGGGCTGAGATGGATTACAGCAGGAAGGGCCCCCACCCCCTTGTGGCTGAGACCCAGACCTTGCTGGAAGGGGCATAGTCAGCTCACCGAGTGGTAGAGAAGTCGCTGCTGTGCAATGCTGGGGGAGCTTGCCAGAAATAGGGTGCCAAGGAAAGCTATTCACAGGGAGGTGTCTTACTACAGGCATTCTGCTATAAAGCTTTCTGCGGGGTGATTGAGGAGCTGTTAGCCGCTGGAGGAACTCTGTGCCAGGGAAAGACGTGCACGCTTCACCGGAACCAGGAAGCAAAACACTTTCCTCCTGCGCCCTCTACGGACAAAGCTTAATATTATGCTAGCTGGCAAAAATATTTAAAGGGCCCAGGTTTACTTCACAGAGTAGATTTTGGGTGAATTTAAAGCTGAGCAGCTTTAAGTGGTTAACTGGTGCATGGAGGAACTATCCCAGGCTGCTCCTCCCTCCTCCCACTTCTCTGATCCAGTTGCTACGGTGTCCCACAGAGCTTGCCCTGGAAATGTCTGGACATTCCCACAGTGTGTAGCTTCATCTTTTGCAGTGTTACTGGTCTACTGTTTTTCAACAGTTTACATTCCAGCTTCCAGAGACATTTTTTTAAAACCAAAAAAGCATCTATTGATGGGCTATTTTAATAATTCCTCTATGAACTTATAGAGGATGCACATGAGGCCAAGAGATATAGTACTAGCTGGTCTAAAATGACAGCAAATGAGCATAGCAGTATAGTACTATATCTGGAAATAAGAAATTCTCTTGAATTTTCTATCCTGTTTTTTTAAACTTTCACAATGGCGTGGAAGCCATTGTGAGAGATCATTGATGAGGTGGAGAATTAAAGATCAGAAGTTCGCTTTCTCAAACCTGCATTTCAAATACTGAAAAAGAAGTCTTTTTAGACACTGGATTGAAGAGAGAAGAAAAAATATGACTATTATTTGGGTTACTGACTAATAATAACCAACTTACTGCCTTGAAAGTGCTTACACCTGGGCAGGGCCGGCTTCGCCATTAGGCACAGAGTTGAGAACCTACAATGAAATTTTTTTTAAGTCAGAAGAAAAAAAATGAACTTTTAGGTCCAGGAAAATATTTTAACATAATATTAATATATTTGTATACTAACACAATTATAAAATATAAACTTTAGTATCTTTTTATGGAGGGAAGGATCTACAAAGGCAACAATGTGCCTAGGACCCATGAAGGTGAAAGTGATCACGTGACCCCTTGGCTGAGGACTCAGACCTAAGCTGGTTATCTAGTTCATTGTTTTCTAATCTGTGGGCCATGAACTCACAGGAGCTATTACATTTATGGTATTATTTATAGACTTAATAATAATCTCTGAAGAACAATTGGGTGTACCTTTGTGATGAATAAGATAAGAGTATTTTAAAGTGTTTCCAAAGTCATTCTTTCATGTATATCCTCAGCAATGATTACCAAGAGAATAGCTACTATGTTGTATGTCTGGAAAGGGCCCATAGAATTTTGTGATATTAGAAAAGTGATTCATAAACTAGAATGGCTGAGAAGCATCGATGTAGTAGATTTATACAGCAACTATGTCAACATTTGAAAAAATCTTAATGGTTATAACCAGCACTCTCTGGGCCGAGATAGGATATGTTTATTTAGCCTGGGGTATACATATACTAAAAAGTAAATCTAAGACATGACTCTCCCTGGTCTTCCCTAGGAAGGGGAATATTTTATTATGAATCTTGTGTGGCTCAGTTAAAAGACTGATAAATTCTTCCAGTTAACTGCAGTCCCAGTCTGCAAGATCATAAAGAAGATGTGGGAAACCTGTTGAAGTCGATTCCCTTATATTACCCATCATTATGCTATAAATGGAGCAAAATGTCTCTGCCAGGTTATTGAGTTTGACAACTGAGAAAGAGAAAATGAGTCAAGCAATTTACAATTAAGGGGTGGGGGGAATAAGACTGAAAGTCAAATAACAACAATTTATAATTCCCCCCAAAGAGACGTAAACAAATGCAGAAGCTTCCTGCTTTATAGGGCAGTAAACCAGGCAAACTCCAAGTAGCAGGCAAGGCAGGTCTTTGGAAATAAGATCCGGATCATCCCTGGATTTTGTTATTCTGATTTGCTTTGCATTTGTGTTCTAACCGTTTGGCTCAAAGGTGCAACTACAAGCTTTTCTCCTCTCCCTTTATCCTTCCTCAACTCTTGCTTCCTTCCCCAGGCCCCTTTTCTTCTCATTCTATGGTTCAGAGTAGCATTGGCCTGACAGCTGCACCAGAGTCCCCCCGCCCCTTCCCATTTGGAGACCTAGTTCAGCCTTGCATAAATGAGGTAATGTCCCCAACATCAATGAAATGTCAAGACGTGGGAGGAACGGAGGGAAGGCTGAGAGCAACTGAGGGCAGATAGAGCCCTGTTCTGTCTCCCTTTCCTCTATACTTCACAGTAACCTAGTGAATTGCCATATCCCAGAAAATTGTTATAAGTTTACACATATAACTTTGTATAAATGTGTATAAATCCATGATTGTGTTGTGACAAGAACCCTTTAATGTACCTCCTCGACTCACCCAAGTAACTAAAACTACTTAAACTTCTACCCTTCCATAGTCTTCCCATTTACCAATCTGCTTACAGTTCATTTTCTTTCCTTTCTAGCTTAAGTCTATGGTCTATTACAACATGTACAACTGTAAGTGGAAATCCTGGTCCTTGTCCTACAACTGGGTTTTGTAATATGGGGCATGGGGGAGAGGGAGGATTGGTGGAGGGCAGAGCTTGGGGTCGCAAGTGGACAAACTTGAAGGGGGCTATTTAAAGGGAACTACCTACAATTGAAAGAAGTTATGTTTTTTATCCAATAAATACTTAAGATTTAAAAATAATTCACAGTATTTGTCCAGGAGAGTAAAATGTAAACGCTTTATGAGGGAGTCATAGTGTTTGTTTTTTTTTCTTTTTTGTTTGTTTGTTTGTTTGTTTGTTTTTTTGGGGGGTATGGAAGAGGAGTCATGAAAGGGAAATATTTTCTTGTATTTTCACATAATCCTCAGTATTACAACTCTACTTTTTTGGCAGCAGCATTATTGAAATATAATTCATATGCCATAGAATTCACTCCAAATATACAATTCAATAGTTTTTAATATATTCATAGGGTTGTACAACCATCACCATATTCAATTGTAGAATATTTTTATCACCTGGGCCAGAAACACCATGCCCTTTAGGCACCACCTCCTAGCCATCGCTTTGCCCTGCCTGCTATCCCCATGCCACCAGCCTTCTGGATCCACTAACCTCCATACTGTCTCTTTTTTGCCTATCGTGGATGTTATAGCTCCATTACAATTCTATACATCAACAATTCTTAAACATCTTCTTCTCCTTTTTGTTTGGTAATCTTAAGGACTCCCTTTAAAAAAAAAAAAAATCTTTGAGGACCCCAGAGAGCTTTTGTTTACATGGGTTTTATCTATCAATATAAGAAATTAGAACTGAGAAAAATTTTTAAATATTTATTCATCAATTTATTTTATCTATTTCTTTTTTTAATACTCTCCCCACCCCCCACTTCCACCCCCTATAGATGTTGCCATCTCCCCTCTCACCTGGGGCCTGGTGCACTCAGGGTATGGGCCATGGCTCCGCTGGGGCTTGAACCCAGGATCTTCTGCATGTAAAGCAGATGTGCTAGCCACTACTCTACGGAACCACCTTCATTGGCTTATTTTAAAATAACAATAAACCTTTTACATATTGACATAGATAATTTTTATGAGAAATAATTATGATTTTCCCTAAAAAGTTAGTGAAGAGTGATATTACTTACATGTTTTCACAATCTCTTTCATTTCTGGCTTAGAAGATAGCTGGATTTTTATATCTGCTTCTCTTATCAATGTGTTATGATATGTTGTTTCGAATAAGTATATGAAGAGAATCCGGATTCATGCAATTAGAAAAGGAAGGAGTATTTTAGTAATTGTGGGTTTTCTTCTTTGGTACTATACCAAACTTGACAAGCAGTAGTTTCTTAAAGTTTGATTGTAATGTGGAATCAGAAACAATATCAGGGAATATTTTATACTCTGTACACTCATGAAAAAATGAGGGAGTCAGATGACTTCTTAGTATTATTATGAAAATGATTTTGACCTCACAGAACTACTAAAAGAATCTCTTTGAAGACTATATTTTGAGAACTGCTGCTATAAATAGACCAAGGATAATTATGATTTAACATACACCTAGCAAGGGTGGGATACCCTTCTTCAATCTTGGACTGAGGATGACTAATAGAAAATTGAGCTAGATAAAGCATCAATAAGCAATCCATTTTTAAGGGATCATATAAGAAAGATGTGAGAAGCAGGAAGCTTAACTAGACAGATTCAGTTTATAATTCTCCTCAAAAAACAAAGTCTTTTTGAACAGAATACAACTTGAGGATAGAGCTTATCCATGATATTGCTGAGAGGCATGCAGAGGGGACTTCAAGAAGAGCCTAAAGTGAAGCATCAAGGCTCACAGTCACACTTCACTTCTCTCAAAATCTGTTGTTTCTCATCCAAACACAACTACACCAAACTGTTGTGTAAAATAAGGCTCAGACTCAGGATTTCTGACAGGATTTTGTTGCTTATCAGAACTGCAGCAGAGAAAAGGAAGGAGGTTCACATCAATCAAAGGCTGAGGATCACCCTGATGAACTGTCCCTAGTCAATTCTCGATAGATAATTGTAGTTGCTGAAAAAGCTCGAGCTTGGTTATAATGAGAGCTATCCCTCGGTCACATTCTGCCGTGTGTACAAGAAGGCATAAAATTGTGTATTTAGCCTTGTCTATTAGCTCGATGAAACCCATACTCTCTGTCTCTTTAGGTTCTCGGACCACCGTCTTGAATGAAGTCCACTTGACACAAAAGCAACGGTATTTCAAAGGTAAGATATGGTGGCCTTGAAGAAGACATCAATCAACCAGAAACTAAAACCAATGTCTGGTAATAAGACTATTTAAAGGTCAACCACAGGTGCCATTTCTAAGGGTCCAGGCAAGAGGGCTCACTAAATTTACAGGTCTATTGAAATTGTTTAGTCCTCAATGAATTTCTGATTTTCTAGTCTAATTATACAATTTTAGTTTTTAGTCTTCTTATTCCCTATATTGATGCTATGAACGAATCTCGTGACTATTGAAACAGTTTCTGCCCTTGCTTCTGGTTCACCAACCTGCATGGATCTTCTCGGTCCTCTTGCCTATACTTTCATGGTGTATTTGCTTGATCATTTTCTCCTTTCTAAAACTTTGGCATTTCAAGGCCTGGCCTTCAATTCCGACCCCTTTTGCTCTTTCAGTATGATTGACTCTTTTCTGCAAATACTCATAACTTTCAAAATCTATCGTTTTTGGAACAATTATTATGTGCTGGGAACTGTGTTTATCTCTTTATACATTTTATCTTATTTAATTTTTAAACCACCTTTGAAGGCTATTATTAGTATTCCTGTGTTCCATGAGGATCAGAAAAGTTGCATGCCCTGTCCAAAGCACAGTTTAAGAGATCTAACTGCAAAACTATTGTTTTAAACTTACCACATGGCTACCCAATATACTGCCAACTCCAGTTTCCGCCTTGAACCTGAGACCAGGGCTTCACACCTTTGGGACTCTTCAAAAACATTAGTAAAACTTAGGTTAAATAGAGGTGACGTTGTCCCTCTTCATTCTTACTGAGTAAAAATCTTGGTAGATGGTTTGGACGCATGCTATTGATACATAACAGGAAATGAGAACTTGATCCTTATATCAGCTTTCTACTGGGTTATCCCCTAGGTGCCTCCCAGAAACTTTGACTTTAACATGAACAAATCTCCTACATTCTTTCAAATACCCTTCTTGTATTATATTGCTAATATATCACCATCCACACAAAGATAGACATTTGGAGTTATTCTACAATCCTTCTGCTCCCTTACTCACCTTATTTTTTTGACTCCAAGTTCTGTAGAATTACCCCAGAGATGTCTGGACATCCTTACTATTATTTCAATTATCTGCCACCTCCTAACTAGTTTCCTTTCTTTTAGTTTCTCCATATTCCAATTCCATCCTATATCTTACTGACATCTTAATTTTTCTAAGAAATGTTTTATGGGGACCATGTTAATAGTATTTCTATTGTTTTGCACTAATGGAAATTAGGTTTACTATCTATCTGGTCAAAATATCACAAAGTAAAACATCATGCGGTTTAATTATGTACTAGGTATTTTACCTTCTGCTCTTTAACTTTTGAACTATATTAAGGATGTGAGGAGATGCAGGTGGTACCTCTAGGAAATCATGAGAGAAGACTGATCAGGGCTGGAAGGCAAACCATGAGGATTTTTGTTTTTCTCATTCTGAATTTCAGAATGAGAGCTTGAGAAAAGAATTCCTATAAATAATGTAGTAATGAAGAGAAACAAGAAATCAGTCATCTAGGCTAAGTGTCAACCTATATAAGGTTTAAATAGTGGGCTCTGCCTTGAAAACATAAATCTTTGAATATGCATATAAATTAATTGTAATCTAATATGGATTCCTAGATAGTTTGGGAATTATATACAAGAAATTAGTGAATCTGGATGCCACTGTCTCACTGTCTCTAGATAGAAAATAATGTAACTAAATGATTTTCAAATGAATGTAATGATGAATGAAACATAAACCTAAAGTGTGACTAAAGTCATAGTAAGTGGTTTCACTGTCAAATTCGCTATCAATAGATACCTAGTTACAGCTACTCTCATGTGAATGGTTTGTTTAACTTTTTGATGTTAGGAAAGGCTTCCACATACTTGAAAAGGTTAGCAAGCTAGATGTAGTTGATATGTATTTCAAAAATTTATAGTTTTTAAAAGAATTTCAAGTGGAAATATTGAAACAAAGATGATATGTTACCAAGCAAAGGTCCGCTGCCCAGTGCACATGGGAGCCAGTACTGGGGAGGCTTTTGAGAAAAGAAAAAGCTTTTATTGCTAAGTCGACCCACAAAGAGACAGGAGGCAAGGCTCAAATCTGAGTCTCTGATCTGGAGTCTGGACAGGTATTAAGGGTTAGGGAAAACAGGTTGGTATGTGGTAGTGCTGATGGGGCGAGTTTTGATTGGAAAGTTTAGAACTTGCTACTGGGTTGAGGGACAAGAGAAGCTCAAGGAAATTCAAATCTGGGAGAGTTTGGTCAGTCCTATATTTGTCCATGTTTGGTCTAAGCACCGAATCGTCCTTATTGAAGGCCCTCTCACTTCATAAAGGGTTCAGTGGCCATACTTCTGTTACTTGAGTTTTGTACACTGAAGATTCTTGTTCCGGTCATCCTGAGGACAGGGGCGGCACATGCACAGTTCTGTCTTTGTAAGATAATCAAGGATGGCGTTAATCACCAGTCTTCTTTAAGAGAGCAGAGTCAGTTTTAAGCTGGTCGATGTGATTTGTGTGTTGTTTCAGGTATAGTATTCTGGAATTTCTGGAAAGACTCAGCTTAAGATATAAAGTTGGGAGTCATCGACATGTAAAATTTTTTTAAGTTATGATATTGGATTAGATTGCTGAGTGAGCGATAAGTATAGATTTATAAAATAATAATAACAAAGACCAGGGACTGAGATGTAGGAATCTCTAATATTAAGAGATCAAGATGATGAAAAGGAACTAGCAAAGGAGATAGAGTGGCTAGTGAAAAGGAAGAAAATCGTGTCCTGAAAGCCAAGGGTTTAAAGGGAAGACAGTGATTAATTGTATAAAATGTTGTTGATGAGACAACTAAGATGAGGCCTGAGAAATGACTTTTGGATTTTGTAATGTGAGGGTTACTGGTAATTTTTGTGGAATGTGAGACCAAAATCCTTTTGGAGTGAATTTAGGAGAGAATAAAAGAAAATTGGAAATGGAGAGTTGAGAAATGGAGATCTCTCAAACTGTGCTTTGGACAGGGCATGCAACTTTTCTGATCCTCATGGAACACAGGTAATTCTACAGAACTTGGAGTCCATTGGAAGAGTTTCTACTGTTGAAGGTAAAGAGATATGGAGCAGTAGATGAAAGAAGAAGTAGAGTCATAATCAATAATTTGTTTTGTTAAGAAGGGAGAAATAATAGCAAGATTACACACTAAGGGGACAGTTCCTAGAGAGATCTATTTCAGCTATGTTAACGCTTTTAATTATCCCCATCCTGTTTTTAAGCTAGATTAAACTCTCTGAATTATATATCCACTTTTAATAATTAAGCTTTCAAACTAGGAAAGCTGAATGCTGTCTCTATGTGCTTCTACCTTTCTTATAAGTATTTTCTGTTTAGTTCAAGACATCCTCACTAACAGATCTGATGTTTAATTTTCTGCTCCATACCTGCTTAATGCATTGATTCTGATCCATCCTCCTCCTTGTTACCAACTTTTTCATTGACGTCCAGGCCACCACCCTCTCCTGATTTTTCTTTTCCCTTCTGCTTTCTCATTCTGTTTTGGCTATTCCTGGTGTTCCTGCTGCTCCAGAGTTGGCATCCCCAAGTCCCACCTATAATGATCATGTGCTTCCAGGGTTTATCAACTCTAACCCTTTAGCTTCAGTTTCTACCTGTATTCATAGTTCAATTACCTATGTAATAGTAATGGCATATAACATTTACTGAGTAATCACTACAAAACTGACAAAACTGTCTTTCTTGTCTTATTCAGTCCATATCAAACACTCATCTGAATCTTACTGTCCTCATTTTCAAATACATAAGTTTATGTTTAGTAAGGCTCCAAATCTTGTCTAGTCCCACAGAGTTAGCAAATGGCAGAGCTTTGATTCAACCCACTTGACTCTAAAGCTGTTATTGTAATTACTGTGTTTTACCATCTTGTAAAACTCTAACTCAGGTCTCCACAGTTTTAGATTGGTAAACCCATCCAACTGCCTAATTGATGTAGCTCAGGCATTTCTACCTTAATAGATATTAAGCTAAACTCAGTATTACTTACCCCTCATTCAACCCCTTTCCTACACAGCAAATGTCTTTTTCAATATCTCCTCCTCTGATATGCCTTACTTCTTACCATGGCTTCTCCTTTATTCCATTTCCCAAGTCTAGAACGTTCTGGATTTTTCCTTTTCCTCACCCTATGTCCCTTGGTCTCTAAGTCACTGCAGAGATGCCTCTGTACCCCAGTGCTGCTGACATTCTCTCTGCTTTCTGGGGGGCTCCCCAATGCAGCTCGTTCTCACCATGGTTGTCAGGGTTGACTTTAGAAAAAGTCAATCTGATTATTTTATTCCACTTAAAAACCTCCATGACTCCTGTCACTTCCACTATCATTTCTTTTCTCCTTATGATATCATTCTATAATTGGTCTTGTCCACCTTCCCTATGAGAGGCATCATGAATATATGTGAAGAATTATGTTTCCAGATATATGTGGATGCTGTTAGGCTGAAGAAAACAAAATGAGTTTCAGAATCTTTACTACATTTTAAGTGGCTTGTCATTTATTTTTCTTAATGCGAACTAAATGTACAACTGTTGTTACGTGATACTGCTCACTTTTTGACATTAAAAGAAGACATTCATAACTATATACCAGCTAGATTATTTTCACATGAAAGCTCTTGTTTTAATTAATATTCTCAGCCAGAGCTGTTTGCTAGCTGTGGATCCTCCAGCTAATAATAAACCTTGGTAACATATGAGTGACAGAGTAGAGATAGGTCAGTGAAGATGGGGGAAGAGAGATGCTGACACCAGGGTCTTTTTTTTATTGGATTTATTGGAGTGACATTGGTTAATAAAATTATACAGGTTTCAAGTGTACAATTCTATAATACATCATCTGTATGTTGCATTGTGTGTTCACCACCCAAAGTCAATTTTAGTATACGTGCTGCCAAAGTGAGCACCACCCAAAGTCAAATCTCCTTCCATCATCATATATTTGACCCCCTTTACCCTGTTCTGTCCCCCTCCTCCTTTTCCCTCTGGTAACCACTAAACTGTTGTCTGGGTCTATGAGTTTTTATTTGTTTATCTTGTTCATTTGTTGCGTTCAGTTTTATATCTCACATGTGAGTGAAATCATATGGTTCTCAACTTTTTCTGTCTTTCACTTAGAATGATATTCTCGAGATCCATCCATGTTGTCACAAATGGCAGTATTTCATCTTTTCTTATGGCTGAGTAATATTCCATGGTATATATGCACCACATCTTTTTTATCCAATCATCTATCAAAGGATACTTGAGTTCATTCCTAGGTATTATTTTTTTTTTATTGCAATTGAAAAGGATTTTTTTTTCTTTTTCTGAAATTTCACTGTTAGTGTATAGGAATGCTATGGATTTTGTATGTTGATTTTGTATCCTGCAACTTTATTTATTCATTGTTTCTAATAGTTTTTTGATGGAGTCTTTAGCGTTTCTGTATAAAGAGTCACATCTTCTGTCTTGGCCACTGTGAATAATGCCACAATGAACATCGGGGTGCATATGTCTTTATAAATAAATGTTTTCAAATTTTGAGGATTGCTGGGTCATATGGTAACTGTATTCTTAATTTTTTGAGGACCCTCCATACTGTTCTCCACAATGACTGTACTAATTTACATTCCCATCAGCAGTATATGAGGGTTCCTTTTCCTTCACAATCTCTCCAATACTTATTACTATTTGTCTTGTTGATAATGGTGTGAGATAGTATTTTTGATTTTGATTTCCCTAATAGCTAGGGAAATTGATCACCTTTTCATATATCTGTTGGCCATTTGTATGTCTTCTTGGGAGTAGAGTCTGTTCAGGTCCTCTGCCCGTTTTTCAATTACATTGTTTGATTTTTGTTCTTGAGTTGTATGAGTTCTTTATATATTTTGGATACTTTATATATTTTAGATATATTTCTTCTCCATTCAGTTGGTTGCCTCTTTGTTTTATTGATGGTTTCTTTTGATGTACAGAAGTTTTTTAGTTTGATATAGTCCCACTCATTTTTTTGCTTTTACTTCCCTTGCCTTCAAGGTCAGATTCATAAAATCCTCTCTGAGACCAAGGTCTATAAGTTTAGTACCTATGTTTCTTTTATGCATTTTATTTTTTCAGGTCTTATATCTAGGTCTTTTATTAGTTTGAGATAATTTTTGTGTACAGTGACAAATAGTGTAGTTTCATTCTTTCTCATGTGGCTTTCTAATTTTCCCAGCACCATTTACTAAAAAGGCTTTCTTTTCTCCCTTGTATGTTTTTGGCTCCTTTGTTGAAAATTATCCGCCCCTATATATGTGAGTTTATTTATGCATTCTCAGTCTGTTCCATTGGTCTGTGTGTCTGTTTTTTCTGCTAATATTATGCTGTTATTATTGTCACTTTGTAGTATAATTGGAAGTAAGAAGTGTGATACCTCTGGCTTTAATCTTTTTTTTTTTCCTCAGTATTTCTGTGACTGGTTGGGGTCTTTTGTGGTTCCATACAAATCTGATGATTTTTTGTTCTATTTCTTTAAAAAATGCCCTGGGATTTTGATAGGGATTGCATCAAATCTGTATATTGCTTTGAGTAATAAGGTTATTTTAACTAGGTTGATTCTTCCAATCCATGAACATGAAATATCTTTCCATGTATTTGTGTCGTCTTCAACTTCTTTTAATAGAGTCATAGTTTTCATTGCATAAGCCCTTCACATGATTCATTAAGTTCATTCCTAGGTATTATTTTTTTTTTATTGCAATTGAAAAGGATTTTTTTTTCTTTTTCTGAAATTTCACTGTTAGTGTATAGGAATGCTATGGATTTTTGTATGTTGATTTTGTATCCTGCAACTTTATTTATTCATTGTTTCTAATAGTTTTTTGATGGAGTCTTTAGCGTTTCTGTATAAAGAGTCACATCTTCTGCAAAAAGTAACTATTTGAGTTCTTCATTCTCAATTTGACTTTTATTTTTCTCTTGCCTGATTGCTCTGGCTAAGACTTCTAATATTATGTTGAATAGCAATGGTTAGAGAGGGCATCCTTGTCTTGTTCCCGATCATAGAGGAAAAGCTTTCAGGTTTTCACCATTAAGTATTAGCTGAGGTTTGTCATATATGGCCTTTATTATGTTGAGGTACTTTGCTTTTATACCCATTTTATTAAGTGTTATGGTCATAAATGGATGTTGCATTTTGTCAGATGCTCTTTCTGTATCTATTAATATGATCCTATGATTTTTATTCTTTATTTTATTTTGTTTATGTGGTATATCACATCAATCAATTTGTATGTTGAACCATCATTGTCCCCCTGCAATGAACCTGATTGTGATGTAGAATTTTTAAATGTATTGTTGTATTTGATTTCCTTGTGTTTTGTTTAGGATTTTTGCATCTATATTTATCAGAGGTATTGGTCTATAGTTTTTATTTTTTGTGTTTTCCTTGCTGCGTTTTGGTACAGGGTAGTGTTCACCTCATAAAATGAGTTAGGAAGTATTGCCTCTTCTTCAGTTTTTGGGAGAGAGTAGCCTGGAAGTGAATTCTGTTTGGGGAGGACCTTTGTTTACTTAATGCCTATTGTGTTCAGGAACCTGGGATAGATAATTTTACATTTAATGTTTTATTTAATGCTTTAAAATTATATATTCATCTCCTGTGAAAATATATCTACTTCTTCTATTCGCATACTTCTCTGGCCTACATCCATGCCTCTAATCCTTCAGCTCCTGTTAGTCTTTCAATAAATAAACTCATTTCTGGTTTTGTTTCTTCCTATTTCAACTTAAAATATTTAACCTCTACTAGTCAGTTTAGATTGGGTTATGCTGCAGATACAAATGGCACCGAATCTCAGATACATGCAACCAAAAAGCTATATGTTGATCATGGGTAGGTTGCAGCACCTCTCCACATATATTTCATTCTGGGTCCTGGGTTGACAGCATTGCCCCTCTCTGGAACACTGCCAGAGCCATGGCAGAAGGAAATGTTGATGTGGCAAACCATACGATGTCTCTTAAAATTTCTGCTCATAAGTTACACCTTTCACTTCCACTCACATTTCATTGGTGATACCAAGTCACAGGGCTAAGCCCGATGACAATAGGCTAGAAATAATATAATCCTCCCCAGGGAGGGACGCTGAATATTTTTGAGCATTAATAGAGCCACCATAAGTGCCATCCTATCCAGGGACACTTGATGCACATTATTCTTGTTTTACACCTGCCCTGCCAAACCCAGAGCCTAGATCCATTTGATCTATGTACTTTCTCCAGCTGTCCATAGGGATACACAGGACCTCCCATGTCTCACTGCCATTTCTTGGAAAGGTCCCCTCTACCTGGTCTGCCTGCTGAGCAACTTCTAGGGAAGACATGGGAGCTCTCAAGTCACCATGCTGGGTTAGAGACCCTTAGCTTAGCCACTTAATAGCTCTCTGGTGTTGGGTATATTAGCTTGTATTTTTGAACCACTTCTTCAACTGTCAGAATAATTATTTTTTTCCATGGTTGCTATACAGAGTGGAAAAATTTTTTACAATAGGCATCGCAGCTGGGAGGTACTTAATATTATTTATCTTAGTTTATGGGGTATATCACATTAATCAATTTGCCTAGGTTGAACCATCCTTGAGGTACTGCTAATATTGTCCTAAATGTCACTCTCTGCTCAGATATCATCTGCTCTGTGGGGTCTACTTTGAATCATTGTTGTTTTCTATGTTCCTTATACTCTATTCTTACCTTCTTTAAAACAATTGTTATTCTAATTCTAGTTAGTAGTCCTTCCATGTAAATTTTTAATCTTTAGAGCAGAGACTCTGTTTTTTTCAGTGTTACCAGTGTTTTCTTATTCCTTTTTTTTATCCACTAGTCTCTTGTATTTGAGATTACCAGAACATTTTATTGAAAGAGTAGATGGTTCCAAGTTTTAGAAATCTGTGGTTCTACAGATTCACATAATAATGTACACAGCTCATGTTAATATTTCCCTTTTTTGCCTTACCAAGACTAATTAACAGAGCCCAGAGTGACACATCAAATAATGTCATGATAGACTAATTCTTTGGAATTTGGAACTTTTGGAACTTTTCATAATTGTTTAATCTACTAATTCAAATGTAGGCACCACAGAGAATTTCTATAAAATTAAAAGAGAAGTAGGGTACATAGAACTAAAGATCAGAATTCCTATTTCAAATTGCATTTCAACACCTGATAAAAAAGCATCGTTAAAAATTTGATCAAACAGCAGAGAAACAGAATCATAGGCTGCGAAGGCCTGTGGCTAACATTTGCGGGACAAGCCAACAGTTCAAATGGAGGCTCCAGCTCCATTTTGTCCTGCTCTGAGTCTACCCTGTAGCTTGAAAGTGCGCACATGCAGTGGCATCCTGAATTTCACCCTAAATGAGTATATTCATGGCCAGTGGAAAGCTCAAATGTGGGCCCAGGTCAATGGCTCTGGTTATTATAAATTTGAAGGTGGCTCTATTGCTGAAAACCCACCTAGTGTTTAGGGAAGTGTTAACCATGTGCCTGCTCTAGAAGCATTTTCTATTTGGGGGAGGGTGGGATGAGATGAGGTGGGCTTATAAACTAGTTGGAACTCTAATTTAGTGTTATCTAACATGTAGGTCATGAGGTACTGGTAGCTTTGGAGTTATTGAGAGGGATTGGCCAGTCTAAATAATTTTATAGCACTTCTGTAGACTTAATAAGTATCTGACTCGTCAACAAATATTAATTTTACAGAGTATATTACTGGGTTGAAAAAATGCAACTTTAAGTTGTTAACACCAGTATTTTTTTATTACGTACACTTTTTTAGTCAATGAATATCAAAGAATAGCTACTGCATGTTGGTATGGTCAAATTACTATATATTTTTTAACTCTAGAAAATGGAGAGAGAGAGAGGCCAATTTAGTTGATATTCAAAGAACTTTAAAGCTATTTTATTTAACTTCATTTTAATTAATGCTCTCAGGGCTGAACAAGTGCAATCTTGTGTTGTCTATTACAAGATGGCCTAAAGGTTTTACTTGGCAGAGGAGGATTTTATTCTGATTGCTCAGTGACTCGCATCAAAGAATTTTAAATGTTCCAAGGCTGCTTTTAGAGTAAGGTTTTAATATGAGGATAGGGTAAGATGGGAAAATAGGCCAACATAATTTACTTTTCTTTTGTGTTTAATAATAAAGAGAAGATGTGAATCATCTTCTACTCTAGTTAAATCCACTGCATCCACAGTTATAGTTCAGATCAATGTATCAGGTAGGGTTCTGATAGGAAGCAGATGGCACATTCCAGTAGGGACTAATTACAGAAGAGTGGGAAGAGTTTAGAAAAAGCAAGAGAGTTCAGTACCAAGGGCTAGGACTGAAGGGGAGAGGAAAGGGCTGTTCCTGGAATCCGAAGAGAAGGAGGTATGGAGAGGCCCAGATGCCAGGAGCTATGTACTTCAGGGGAGGAATTTTGTGGTAAGGGAGTGAAGGGAAGAAATATCCTGACGATTCTCTCTCCACCCTCTGCATCTCCTTAAGTGTCTTGCTTTGGACATTTCCACTAGAAGAGGAGGGCAAGGGAGTCAGGGCACAAAGTGAAGTGGAGGAGGATGGAGAGAGTTTCTGGAGGGACAAGGGGAAAATACTCAGTGCAACCAACCATGGTAGGTAACATATCAAATATCTGTTTTCCACTACATAGACAGGGTGGTGAGGGAAATAGGCTCTAGATTATATAGCTTATGATTTGATTCTTTTTGATTTCATTCAAACTGTGTGTGTTGGGCTATGTCCTTCAACTTCTCTGAATCTTATTTTTACATTTGTAAAATGTGGGCAAAGACCTACCTTTCCAGGTTGTTCTGAGGTTTAAAAGATATTTTGTGGATGAGGATGTAGCAAAGTCTGTTTGATGCTGAAAACTTTAGGGCATTAAGGAACCTTAGAATGTAGTCGTCTATCATCTTTGTTCTTGCCTGTCAACTACTAAGTGTCCACTGCATGCTCTCTGCTTTGGAATTTATATTCTTGGCAATTTTTGAACTAGTTGGAAATGTATTGTATGGGAATATCAAACCTATATATGTTACAAGCATTGACTATAGTCTGATCTTAGTATGTTCTTGCACGTGTAATTTTACTATTTCTTAATTTATTTTGGTGTTGATATGACTAATATATAAATTTATATGAGTGTTATGAAGATCATAGTACTTTTTTTTTAATCATGGTGGTATATTTCTCAATTAAGGGGACACTAAAAGCACACTGACTTCTTATGGGGTCAGATCAAAAAAATCTTTTTTTGCTACTTTAAAAGGAATCTTTGCACTTAAAAATGTTTAGGGAGCACTGATCTATTTTGGCTTCATGCATCAAATTGATTTAGATTTTATAAAGAAAATTTAGGCCTTAAACATGTTTTGATAACAAATCTTTCCCTGCACTTCACAATAAATTTCAGAGCAATACTGGTACCAGTTCAACAGTGCCATTAAAATGGAGAGTGTCCCTTTCAAACTCTCAGTGCAGATAACAAATAAAAGTATAATTTTATGGTACTGCCTCAATACAGGAATAAAATCTGGAAAATATATTTAATATTGAGATAGAAATTATTCATGTTTAGTAAAATGAAGAGAAGCTATGTCAGCCCCTTGCTCTTCTGTTGGTTCTCCAATACGACCTAGCTTCCTCCACCCCCCACCCCCATTTATTGCATAGGCAGAATGTGATGAAAAAAAGAATGGTCTGGTCTCTAAATATGGACAACCCTGATTTCACATCTGGATCTACAAAGTACCAGGTGTGTAAATTTTAGATAATTCACTTCTACTTAGGAGCTAATGCAAAAATATCAAGATCGCGAGTTATTTTGAGTTTCAATGAGATAAATTGCACTGTGAGGATGAAAAAAAAATTCCCTCCTTAGATGCTCTGGCTCTATAGAACTCTCACCACTTAGTTCTTAGAATTTCAGGGCTGGAGAAACACCTGTAGTCTCTAATTTCCTTATTTAAAAGATGGAAACCTAAGGAGTTATAGGACATATCTATGGTCATATAAGTAGCGGTAAAATTCAGACTGGAACTCGGTCTTTTCCTGAAAATGAAATTTGTCCACAACCAAATGTAATGGGGAATCTAATTGAATACATGTTTGAGAATGTCTAGTGGTACCCACTGAGCTGATCCTGGAACTCAAAAGGTGATAAGGTCAATACAACCAAGAAGGTGACAATCTGGTGATCCAGCACAGAATACAAACACATTGAGCTGTATACATCCAGAGGAAGAAGAAATGTAACTCTGCCTGAGGCAGACCGTAATGAAATCTTGTCCGTATTTAATAAAAAGAGGATACCCTTCCAGCTATTCCCATCTGCTTCACTGTTTATTAATTTAGTGGATATTTGTGTATTCACATCTATGTATCAGACGCTCTTTTAGGAATAAGGAGGAACTGCAGTACTCCTAATGACTTTGCAATTAAGGCTATGAGGGAGATCCGATGCAGAGGGAATACTGCAGTCAACTTGGAGATGATTTCACGAGGAACAAAGAAAGTACAGAAGACCCGCTAGTTGTCAGAACAGCAGTGAGGTAACCCTAGATTTCAATGGGGCACCTAGCCAAACTTCTGACGCTATCCTTCAGCAAGTCATTAACATATTTATGAGCTGGAAACAGATCAGTTCCTCCCTGCGTCCTCCTCCTGCTTTGCTCCCCGCCTATCTCCGCCCTATCCCCGCTGGGCACGCCCATGACCCCTGCTCACGCTGGTTGTCTCCGCAGGCATGATGAAACTTCATCATGCATTACAGGAGCCAGGCGCGTATAAAAGTAAGAAGACACCGCGTGCTGCCCCGCCTGTCCGCAGCCTCCCGTTCCTGCACACCCACGTCACCTGCGCCCAGACGTGCTCGTCCCCAGGTAAACCCCAGCCCTGAGCCCTTCTGTGCGTGCCTCTCGGCGCCCTGGGAGGGGAAAACCAGCCCTGAGCCCTTCTGTACGTGCCTCTCGGCTGCCCTGGGAGGGGAAAAACCAGCCCTGAGCCCTTCTGTTGTTCCTCTCGGCTGCCCTGGGAGGGGGAGTACGTGTGCTGTAGCCTGGCCCGGCAGAAAGGAGGCAGACGCGATCTCGCGGATCTCGCGGATCTCGATTCGGAATCGGTATAGTGATTCCGGTAGGTGCGGTGGCTCCTGCCTGTAAAGGGGGCGGCGCCGATTGTTGCGCTTCTGGGGGCAAGCGCGAGGAGGAAGACTTCAGTCGCCCTCGCGAGGAGGAAGACTTCAGTCGCCCTCGCGAGGAGGAAGACTTTCTGTCGTGGTGCGGGAGGGAGGGATCGCAGGGACTGAAGAGAGGAGGCCCACCTCTTCTGAGAGAAGGTGATGATGCGGCCTACATTGGCCCTGTGTAAATTTCATAAATTTTTTTGTTATATTGCGTTGAGGCTTTGGAATTTTCGCTCACTGGGGCATTGCAGCGTTATGGGCCGGAGAGTGCACGTGGTTGGGGTGCGGTCGGAGAGACACGGGGTGACTTGATAGCTTGGTCCTGGTTTAGGAGAGAGGATCTCCAGGGTTGCTGGTGTCAGTGCGGCCTTGGATCAGTACCCTACCCCTTCACCTCCAGTTTCCTCACTTTAACTACCCCTTCCTCACCCCACCCCCATCTTTGTAGACTGCAAGACGAGTGAATTGTCGAGCAAACCCTGTCAAAAGAGATCTGTTGAGGGTGACAGGCAGCGTGGTACAGAAAAAGGCAAAAGAACTGGCGTGCCCTTTCTCAATGGTTATCTGTTCTGTAGGGCTGGCTTCAGATTAAGTTCCTATTTTGAATAAAGGGCCAGTTTTCTTTGCAGCCCAGGGCCCACATTATTTCTCTACTGTCTCTTGCCCTAGGTGCTTGACTAATAATTTAGAAGCACTGAGAACTCTTTTTTCATTGATTGATCACATTACTGTAAAAGAAATCAGAGGTAACTTAAGTCTTGAACGTGACCAGTAGTTGGTTGCTGAGATCTTAATGTAAAAAAGTGGCATGAAGTTTAAGTAGTTGGTAAGTAGAATAGAAGCTAAAAGCATTGAAACAACTGTTTAATTTGGTAGCGGCTTGCCACATGTGACTGAGAACTTGGAATGCTGGCTAGTCTGAATTGAGATGTGCTGTTAAGTGTAAAATACACCAGATGTTGACGATTTAATCGAGAAAAGCTATGTAAAATATCTCGTCGGTAATTTTTAGACTGATTACAGTCCGAAATAACTATTTTGGGTGCATTGTGTTAAAATATACTTAAAATTTATGTCAACTTTTCTCTTATTTAATGGGGCTACTCATTATTTAAAATTACACATGTGGCTCACGTTATCTGTTGGACAACACTGCTTTAGAAGTTTATGAGAAAATACAGGATTTTTTTAAGTTGGGGAGCTTTATTTTAAAATACATGAGCCAGGGCTCTGTCCATAGAGTCTATTTCTTAAGGTCCTGAGGACAGTGGTTGGGCAAGGGTGTGTGTGTGTGTGTATGCATATGCTTGTGCCCCTATTTAATATGTACTATATATTTTTTAGCATTTTATTTTATTATTAGTTTCCAGTATACAATACATTGGTTAGACATTTATATAGTTTATGAAATGATCTCCCCGATTACTCTATCACCCTCTGGCTATACACAGAGCCATTACATTACTGCTGCTACATTCCCTATGCCAGGCCCCCTCCCCATGACTCTCTATCAGCTACTAATTTTTGCTTCTTTAATCTTTCACCCCTTTCTCTCAGCCTTCTAATCCCCCACCCCACCCCTTCTGGCTGTCATGAGATCGTCCTGTATATTTGTGAATCTGTTTTCGATTAGTTTGTTCTTTTTGTTTCTTAGATTCTGCAAATAAGTGAAATCATAAGGTATTTTTCTTTCTTTGTGACTTATTTCACTTAGCCAGACAATCTCTAGGTTCATCTATGTCATTATGAATGATATGCTTTCATTTTTTACTGGCTGAGTAATAGTCCATTGTATATATGAACCATAACTTCTTTATTCAGTTGTCTGTTGATGGGCATTTAGGTTGCTTCCACATCTTGGCTATTATAAATTGTGCTGCCATGAATATTGGCATGCATAGGTCTTTACGAATTATTATTTTGGTTTTCTTTGGATAAATACCCAGAAGTGCAATTGCTGGGTCAAAAGGTAGTCCATTTTTAATTTTTTGAGGAACCTCCAGACTGTTTTACAGAGTGGCTATACAATTTGCAATCTCACCAACAGTTTATGAGGGTTCCCTTTTCTCTGCACCCTTGCCAACACTTACTGTTTTTGTTTTACTGATGATAGCCATTCTTACAGGTGTCAGGTGATATCTCATTGTGATTTTAATTCACATTTCTCTGATGATTAGTGACCTTGAGCATCTGTTCATGTGTCTATTGGCCATCTGTATTTCCTCTTAAGAAAAATATCTATTTAGGTATTAATGCCCATTTTTAATTGGATTGTTTTGTTGTTGTTAAGTTTTATGAGTTCTTTATATATTGGATGTTAACTCCTTATCAGGTGTATCATAAGCAAATACTTTCTTCCATTCAGTAGACTATCTTTTTGTTTTGTTGATGTTTTCTTCTGCTGTGCAAAACCTTTTAAGTTTGATGTAGTTCCATTTGTTTATTTTTTTTGTTTGTTTCCCTTGCCCAAGGAGACATATCTGAAAAGAAATTACTAGTAGCAACATCAGAGAGTTTCTATATTTTCTTCTAGAAGTTTTATGGTTAGGACTTACATTTAAGTTTTTAATCTATTTTGAGTCTATACTTGTATGTGGTGTAAGAAGGTGGTCCAGTTTCTGCAAGTATCTGTCCAATTTTCCCAGAACCATTTTTTTGAAGAGACTGTCTTTACCCTTGTATACTCTTGCCTCCTTTGTCATATATTAAATGAGCGTATAGACATGGATTTATTTCTGGGTTCTCTATTCTGTCCCATTGATCAGTGTATCTGTTTTTATGCCAGTACAATGCTGTTTTGATTGCTATAGACTTGTTGTATAGTTTGATATCAGGTAGAGTGATGTCTCCAATTTTGTTTTTCTTTCTCAAGATTGCAGTGGCTATTCTGGACCTTTTATGATTCCATATACTTTGGGGATTATTTGTTCTAGTTCTCTGAAAAATTCCATTGGTATTTTGATAGGGATTGCATTGAATCTATAGATTGCTTTGGGTAATATGGCCATTTTAATGATGTTGATTCTTCCTATCCAGGAGCACGATTATGCTTCCATTTATTTGTAGCTTCTTCAATTTCTTTTTTCAATGACTTATAATTTTCTGAGAACAGGTCTTTTACTTCCTTGGTTAATTTGATTCCTAGGTATTTTAATTTTTTTGATGCAATCATAAATGGAATTTTTCTTAATTTCTCTTTCTGTATGAAAATGCAGCTGATTTCTGAACATTAATTTTGTATCCTGTGACTTTTCTGAATTCATTGACCAGTTCTAACAGTTTTGGGTGGAATATTTAGGATTCTTTATATTATAGTATCATGTCATCTGCAAATAATGACTGTTTTACTTCTTCCTTTCCAATTTGGATACCTTTTATTTCTTGTCTGATTATTGTAGCTAGGACTCCCTATACAATGTTGAACAGAAGTGGTGAAAAACGAGCACCTTGTCTTGTTCCTGATCTTAAGGAAAATACTTTTATCCTTTCCCTACTGAGTATAATGGTAGCTGTAGGTTTATCATATATGTCGTTTATTATGTTGAGGTATGTTTCCTCTATTCCCACGTTGCTGAGAGTTTTTATCATAAATGGATGCTGGATTTTGCCAAACACGTTTTCTGCATCTATTGATATGATCATCTGATTTTTATCTTTTAATTTGTTAATGTGTGTATAACATTAATTGCTTTGCGGTATTGTACCAACCTTGTATCCGAGGAGTAAATCCAACTTGATCATGGTGTGTGATATTCTTAATGTATTGCTGAATTTGGTTTGCTAATATTTGTTGAGGAGTTTTGAATCAATGTTCATAAGGGATATCAGCTTATAGTTTTCTTTTTTTGTAATGTCTTTGTCTGGTTTTGGAATCAGGGTAGTTGTGGCTTCATAAAGAGAGCTAGGGAGCTTTCTCTCCTTGAATTTTTTTGTAATGGTTCGAGAAGAATAGGTGTTAATTCTTCTTTGAATGTTCGGTCAAAGTCACTTATGAAGTCATCTGATCCAGGACTTCTGTTTTTTGGGAGTTTTTTGATTACTGATTCAATTTTGTTGGTGGTATTCGGTTGGTTCAGATTTTCTGCTGCTTCTTGACTCAGTTTTGGGAGATTGTATATTTCTGTGAATGTATCCATTTCTTCCAGGTTGATTTATTGGTGTGCAATTGCTAGTAGTATTTTATTATGATTTTTTGTATTTCTGTGGAGTCTGTAGTTACTTCTCTTTGTTTCTGATTTTATTTATTTGGGTCCTCTCTTTTTCTTGATGAGTCTGGTTAAGAGTTTATCAATTTTGTTTACACTTTCAAAGAACAAACTCTTGGTTTTATTAACCTTTTGCATTGTTTTTCTAGACTATTTTCTTTGTTTCTGCTCTGATCTTTATTATTTATTTTCTTCTACTCACTTTGGGCTTTGTTTGGGGCTTTGTTCTTTTTCTAGTTCTTTTAAGTTTAAGGTTAGATTGTTTATTTGATCTTTCTCTTGTTTCTTGAAGCAGGTCTATGTTGCTATGCATTTCACTCTTAGGGCTGCTTTCACTGTCTGTGTTCCATAGATTTTGAGTTGTTGTGTTTTCATTTTCATTTATCCAGGTATCTTGATTTCTTCCTTGATCTTTGTTAACCCATTCATTGTTTTGTTGCATGTCCTTTAGTCTTCCTGTGTTTATGTATTTTCCAGTTTTTTTCTTGTAGTCGATTTCTAGTTTCATACCATTATGATTGGAGAAGACGGTTGACATGATTTCAGACTTAAATTTATTGAGACTTGCTTTGTGGCCTAACATGTGGTCTGTACTACTTTGCTTTCCTACTGGCCAAGGCAGCTTTGAGACAAAAATAACTTGAGAACACATTTTATATCTTGTCAATGTAATTTTTTATTGTTATGAAGCTAGGATATCAGATACCAGGTAATACTGCTTTTTCTCTTCAGAATTTTTTTATCACATTTGAATAAATCACTAGAAATTGTGAAATGTTTAGAAGAGTTGTATATGTTAATATTACACTTCAGCAGTATGTATAATCTTTTATTATACTCACTTTATTCTGTGTGCATTTAGTTCCAATAATGAGAGTACAGTTAATTTTCAAGAAGAAAATATGGTAATCTGGAGAGTCTCTTGGATTTTTTGAGGGGTTTTGAGTTGCAGGGAGTGGGGCTCTAATCTCAGGCATGGTTGGAACCAGCTACATATGTATCTGTTTCTTGGGAGTGAATTTAGGATGCGGAAGAACAGAATGTGGCCTGAACACCACTAGCTGCTAGAGCTTGCTGGATGTGAAGGTCATCCATCTTTTCCAAATGCTTATAAGTAAATTGCTTCTCTGCTCTTGTATGCCTGCCAACCTAATGGAAAACCGCTGTAGATGTTTTATATTTCAGTCTTTGAATTAGTTTGTGCAAGTTTTTAGAATCGAGATTTAATACAGACTTGGATTGGATGCTGATACTGCATGTTTTACTGGTCTGCTCTTCTCTCCATAGAGAGCTGGTAGCTCATCGCACCATGTGTGGCATTTGGGCTCTCTTTGGCAGCGATGACTGCCTTTCTGTTCAGTGTCTGAGTGCTATGAAGGTTGCACACAGGGGTCCAGATGCATTTCGTTTTGAGAATGTCAATGGATACACCAACTGCTGCTTTGGATTTCACCGGTTGGCAGTGGTTGACCCCCTGTTTGGAATGCAGCCACTTCGAGTGAAGAAATATCCTTATTTATGGCTCTGTTACAATGGCGAAATCTACAACCACCAGAAGGTAAAAAAGATGAAACCGGAAGATAACTGATGTGATTAAACCTCACAACTATTTGGTTATAATAATTCTGTGTATTTTGTATAATGGTTTTTGCTTTCCAAAGCACTTTCCATGTTCATTCCCTCATTAGTTCCAATTATATCGATATGACACTGATGCTCAAAGAGGTGAAGTGAGCTGGTCACAAAAAAATAAATAGGGATTACAATTCAATTTTTTAACTCAGAGTCTTTTTTTTTTTCCTATTATGAATTTGATTATTAATTAGAGCCTGTGCTAGGCTCTGTGTTAGATGCTGGGGATACATTAGTAAATAGGAGAGGTAGGTCTGTGCTCTAAGGAGCTTATTCTATTAGGGAGTAACCAAACACATCACTGTACACAAAAGAAGCATTCTGAAAACATGAATATAGAATTGATGGATTTGGGAGATCCAGTTTTAAGAAGGATGGTCAGAGAAGGTCTCTTGAGAAATTGACACTTGAACTGAGATGCAATGAAAAAGGGTCAGCTAGCAAGACTGGGAAAAGCAGTTCATGTAGAGGGAATAGCATGCACAGAAGCCCTGAGGCAGGAAGCAGACATGGGATTATCCTAAGAGAATACATTTGGGGAGGTAGGCAGGAGCAGATCAAGCAGGATTTTGTACAGTAAGGAGTTTGGAATGTCATTCTAAGAGCAGGAGGATTTGACAATTTTAAGGCAGGGACAGAATTTAATAGTTTGGAGGTGATTGTACCTCTAGCTTTTCTGCACTGCTGCCCTTAAGATATTTATTGCTATTGCATACTTCCACTTAATCAGAGCCATAGGACAGGAAGGCAGGTAGATGCAATGGAATGCAAGAAATAGGACTTTTAGTAGCATTAAAATTGGAACAGCTTTCTATCTGGCGAAAGTTTACTCTTATATAAGAGTGGGCATGTGGATGGAAATTCTGACCCAAGGAAGCCAAATTTGCTAAGAACCTTCCAATCCAAAATTATTTAGCTAGTGTTTCATAAGAAAGTTTTTCATCTAAAAATTTTCAGATTATTTTTTGTCACTCTCCTTTCCAGCTTTTAATTTTGAAAAGTTTACACAAAGAGTAACAGAACAATGAGAACCTGTATTGAATAATAGTTAATGTTTTGCCGTATTTGTTTTATCTCCCTCTCTGTATTTATACATTCTCATTTATTTTTTGTCTGTATTTTGAGTATATTGCATATATTATGACACCTCTAAATATGTAAGTATTTATCTCTTAAAAATAAGAACATTCTTCAACCTAACACCAATACTAAGAACCAAAAATACCATCTAATATCCCATTCATATTAAAATTCCCCAGATGTCCTGAGAACACATTTATAACTGAGGTTTTTATTTGTTTTGAGCCAGATTTCATTCAGGGTTTTTACCTTTGGTCGCAATGTCTCTTGATATTCTTTGAGCCTTCTTGATATATGCCTTTCATTCACGGATAGGGTTTTATATTCTAGCTACCCTTTGGTCATTTTTTCTCCAAACAACAGTTATTGCCATGTTTGTTGTCTGCATATAGGAACACTCTCAATAATAGGCTTTTCATTTGAAAAGGTTTTTTTTGTTATCCATCAAACCCAGGCACAATTTTTCGGGGTGCTTGGAGATGAAATGTTGAACAGGAAAGGTGAGAATGGAGGAGCTTCATGTTAATGAGAGTACAGGAGGAGAGTAGTTAAAACTTCTTTCTTACTAAGCCAAATCAGTACCACATACGTGAGAATGCTAGTTATGTTATGGCAATATTAGCCTGACTTTCACCCAAACGAGATAGGAAATGCCTTGTTTTACTTGAACAGCATTGCTGCTTTTGTGTGTTCTGTATCGAAAATATTTTTTTTTTAATAAATTAACCAAATACATTGTATTTTCAAAAGCAGAGAAGTTCCAGTTATCTATGGGAACGAAATTTGAGCAGCTGGAAATCTGAAGAGTAGAACGGACATTTTAGGCTTATGTAAAATATTCTGCAACATAAACTCCAGAGCCCTCCCTTTTATCTGATAAAAATAAAATTTATTACTACTACTAAAATACAGCCAGAGGTGTATCAGAAATGGAGGGAGAACAGGTCAATGAGAGGAGGAATCGGAGGAAAGTCTGGGGCAAAGAGGAGGCCTTCTTCCCGCAGGGAACGTCAGGGCTTTGCATGTGACGAGTCCAGCACCAGTATGATTTCCAGATGGTGGCAAGATACGAGGCTTCTGTTTCAGGAGAGTAGGAAGTGGTACATGTGAATCATTAACCAATAAATTACCTGCAAAGTTTAGGCCAAAGAGCAATGATTCCATGGTAGTGGTGGGAAGCTATCGCTTCTGAAGTCATCAAATGCTTCATGGTCATTTATCCTCAAGCACTTAAGCCGAGAAGGGTCAGCAGAAGCCTGTTTCCAAATCCCACCTGCTAGTGACAGATCATCTCTGAAAGTCTCTCAGAGCAGGGAGAGGCAACCAGGAGGTAGGTAGGTGGCTTTGTAGTCACAGCAGGTAGCCACAGCTCATTTTTGGATAGTTCTGTGAGTGCTTCCAGACAAAAGGTTCTCAGATTTATACAGCAAATAAGAATGTAGAGCACGTTTTATAGGTCATACGTAAACAAACACAGAGACTTCTTGAAATTTAAAAATGTATTTTAAATGTTTAAACTTATCTAGGATTTCCACCTGATATTGTTCATCAGCCAAAAATCATGAGGAAATACAGAGAGAAACACACCAAGGACTTTCCACCGTCACAGTTTGCCAGTGGTGGTGGAGAGCCAGAGTTTGGGCATAACTTGATCAGATCGTCTTAGTGTGCAGGCTGTGATGGTCTCTTTGCTGTTTCTCTGGGGCATATGGACCAGTAACCTTCACTATCATTTTGTCTGTCAGTAAGAAGTAGCTTTAATTCCTCTGTAGTGGTAGAAGGACCAGATGTTGTAATCCTCCCTCAGGAACCAACAGCTTTTTTTTTTTGGACCACATGTCAATTATAGTGATGGAATAATTTATTTTTAGGGAATAGTGCCAAATATGTTTGTCCTTTTACTTTCTGTTTTCATAGGTAGATATTGGGAATACTATATTCCCGAACCAAAATTTCACAGTACCGGGAGACATATTTTTAGTGCCATGGCAACTGGGCAACCTATTTGCTTAACTTACATCAATATGTACATGTATTCATATTACACAGCATGTATATAACATGCATTTCCATCCCTGCACATTGGGACATTGTCTTTGCATTCTGTTTATCAGAATGCAAGTCAAATTTTTACAGTTTCAGCTTTTTTGTTATAAAGACTATATAGGATTGTGAGTTCAAACAAACTATATTTTTATAATGCCGTGATTCTACTAAATCACTAAAGCACATGAAATTATTGAGCACGGAAATATTGAAGCAACCTCGCAATAACGAATCATTAGTGAGTGCACAAGGATGCTAACATTTTAATTTTGTTATTTCTTTCTTAAGCTGCAACGCCATTTTGAATTTGAATATCAGACCAAAGTGGATGGTGAGATAATCCTTCATCTTTATGACAAAGGAGGAATTGAACAAACGATTTGTATGTTGGATGGGGTATTTGCATTTATATTACTGGATACAGCCAATAAGAAAGTGTTCCTGGGCAGAGATACCTATGGAGTCAGACCTTTGTTTAAAACAATGACAGAAGATGGATTTTTGGCTGTGTGTTCAGAGGCTAAAGGTAATGATAGAATTTTTATAGATTTTCATTATTGTCCTGATTTTGTGTTTTCTTTTAGATCATTTTGCAAATCCCATAAGGGACAGTACACAATTTTACAATTGACTAAATAAGCCACGAACCTTCTGAGCTTTGTGTTTTTTAAACCAAGGAGTTGGACTCTTCTTTTTAGCACTTAAATTCTGTAATCCTTGAAGGATAAATCTGTAGTAAAGTCATTTAATTTTTGTTGTGCTGATATGCTTTGCATCTGGTTTGATCCCCTACGTATTGCTAAATTTTCCTATGTCATATTGTAATGTTAGGGTTAATCCTGCAATTGTTGCACTCTGGTACCAGGCCATAGCTATAGCAAATATTTATTTAGCATTTTGAAAACAGCTTTATTGCTGTATAATTTACATACCATATAATTGCCTATTTAAAGTATACAATTCAGTGCGTTTTAGTATATTCAGTTATCTGCAACCCAAAACTCATGTCAATTTTAGGAATTTTTAATCACCTCAGAAAGAAACCCCATACCCTTTAGTCATCACTCCCCATCCCTCTGTATCCATCAACCACTAAACCTCTCTATGGATTTTCCTATTCAGGACATTTCATGTAAATGTAATCATATCATATGTACAGGGTCTTTCATGGTCCGGCTTATTTCACCTATCCCAGGGCTGTCAAGATTTGTCTATCTTGTGGCACATATTAGTCATTACTTTTTATTTCTTTTCTTTTTTTTTTTTTTTTACTTTTTATAGCCAGAAGATATTCCATTACATGGGTATATTATATTTTGTTTATCCATTTGTCAGTTGATGGACATTGGGTTGTTTCTCCTTTTGGGCTATTCAGAGTAGTGCTGCTATAAAAATCTGTATACATGTTTTTGTGTGGACCTATGTTCTCATTGTTCTTGGATATATACATAGGGATGGACTTGCTGGTTCACATAGTAACTCTCTGTCTAATTGTTTTACGGTACTGCCAGCCTATTTTCCAAAGTAGCTGCATCATTTTATATTCCTACCAGCAGTGTATCAGGGTTTTGGTTTCTCCACATCCTCGCAAACACTTTTTAATCTGACTTTTTTTCTTCTAGCCATGCTTGTACATGTGAAGTAGTAGTTTCATTGTAGTTTTGATTACATTTCCCTGTTTGATAATGATCTCAGGCATCATTATGTGTGTGCCATTTGTACATTCCTTAAAGAAATGTCTGTTTAGTTCCTTTTCCTTTTATTTTCCTCTGAGGATTACTTAATTTTTAAATATTTTTTAAAATTAACAAACTCCTTTTTTAGAGCAGTTTTAGGTATCAGAAAAATTAAACAGAAAGTACAGCATTCCCATTATGTTCAACAAGTTTGCAGAATACATGATCAATATGCAAAAGTCATTTGTATTTGATTGATACACTTGTAGTGAACACTATGTACTTGCAATGAACAATCTAAAAAGGAAATTAAGAAAACACATTTTATTTCTTTTACAATAGCATCAAAAGAATAAAATACTTAGGAATAAGTTGATGAACATTGGGGTTCTTTCCACTTTTTGGCTGTTAACATATAATGCTACTGTGAATATTCATGTACAAGCATTATATGAAATATATGTTCACTTTCTTACTATAATATATAAAGAGCAGACTTGCTGGTTTTTATGGTAACTGTATGACTTCGGGGGAATTCTCACACTGTTTTCCACAGTGGCTACACCATTTTACTTTCCTACCGGCAATTTATGAAGGTTCCAGTTTCTCTATATCCTTACCAGCACTTGTTATTTTCTTATTTTAAATTTTTTTTTTGGCGGGGGGCTATCCTAGGATTTGAAGTGGTTTCTCACTATGGTTGTGATTTGCATTTCCTGCAACAGTTTTTTTTTTAATTTCTTATTGCTTTTAGAATAACCTATCAAACACTTATCTGATCATGATACTCCCTGCTTAAAACCTTTTAATTACTCCTTATCCCCTACAGGGGTTGTATGGCTCTTTAAGATCTGCTAACTAGTGATGGGAACTGGGTCTCATCTCGTCCTTGAATTCTACTGTGCTACACAGTAGATCACTAGGCTGACAAACTCAAATGATAAATCACAATAAGTATTCTGTGTAGGGAGGCTGTTTCTGTTTACAATAAAACATTGACTTTGTATCACAGATCACGGTGATGGCAGGTTGGCTATTCCCTGTGAGAATTTATTGAAAAAATTAAAAGTATACTATTTAACTCACATATTGTATAATTATTAGTTAAGTGATAAAATGCCTCACTTCTTAATATCTGAGTTTAAAGTACCTAATAGAGATCATTTTGCTTGTTAAGGACTGGGAACAGTGGCTGTTTCTTAAAATACCTTAGAGACAAAGAGAACAACAGCCAAGAAATCATAAAATTAGCATTTCAAGTCCATCTCTTTGGTTAATAAATGTATCTTATTTTCCTTCCTCCCTCCCTCCTCTCCTCCCTTCTCTCTCCCTCTTTCTCTCTCTCTCTCTCTCTCTCTCTCTCTCTCTCTCTCTCTCTCTCTTTCTTTCTCTTTTTCTTTCTTTCTTTCTCTTCTTTCTTCTTTCTTTTCTTTCTTTCTTTCTTTTCTTTCTTTCTTTCTTCCTTCCTTCCTTCTTCCTTCCTTCCTTCCTTCCTTCCTTCCTTCCTTCCTTCCTTTCTTTCTTTCTTTCTTTCTTTTTTGCTTGCTTTATTTTAGAAATAATTTTTGTTGATCAGAAACTCCACCTAGGAAGAAGAATTTGAGCATTGGAAATTTTCCTATTGCTTTGAATGACGTGTAATTTCTCTGTGTAATCTGTACCACTGTTATCTCTCTAGTAAGTAGATGGTAGGGTTTAAGTGATTAATTTTTCCCTATTTTGTTTATATAATGCACATGTATTAAAAAGGGAAAAATAAATAGGAATTTAAAGAGTAGTAACTAATCATGAAGTTTCCTGTGAAGTGTTCTAATCTGAATGAAGTTATCTGTTTGCATTCATAGGTCTTGTTAACTTGAAGCACTCCACAGCTCCTTTTTTAAAAGTGGAGCCGTTTCTTCCTGGGCACTATGAAGTCTTGGATTTAAAGCCAAATGGCAAAGTTGCGTCAGTGGAAATGGTTAAATACCATCACTGCAGAGATGAGCCCCTGCATGCCCTCTATGACAGTGTGGAGAAACTGTTTCCTGGTAATAAAACACATCCCTGCCCTCCCATCCCCCATCTCCAGTCTCCCAAGTTATACTTTCAGGTCATTGGAATGAGTTCCATTTGGAAATCTATTCTTATTTAATTTGGAGGTGACACATTCTGATCTGGCAGACTTCACCGCTGGGCAAATGCCAGTGTGATAGATGTAGATGATCGTGTACCTCATTTCAATAAATAAAGCAGCCCAAGCTTTTCTGGAGCTGTTTCACTTACTTTATGTGTTAATAGGTTTCGAGATAGAAACTGTAAAGAGCAACCTCCGGATCCTTTTTGACAATGCCATTAAGAAACGTTTGATGACGGACAGAAGGATTGGCTGCCTTTTATCAGGTGAAGTCTGTTCATAAGCCTAATTCTTTTTAGTGCGTATTTGTTTAAGTTGAATGATTTAGAGCTATCCCCGAGGTTTTGACTATAAAATATTTACTCTGTGATTCAATCTTTTCTCCATTATTATATGAAAAAGTTTTCTGTAAGCTGCATTTAATATTTATAATAAAGCAATTTAAAGTTATTATATTATTGGTATGAGTGAGTTAGTAAACCTTCTTTAGAATTGTGGGTAGGGCATTTTAACCAGTTCAAATACTGCCATCATTATCACAGGTTCTATGTTAGATTTCTCAGTTTATAAAACTTGGGGATTTTAAATGGTAAAACTCTAATCCTGACACTAAATAGGGATGTGAGTCATCTGTCCCCTCTTATGCAAGGCGCATGACCAGTTCACTTAAGCTGTCTTGCTCATAGGGGGCTTGGATTCCAGTTTGGTTGCTGCCACCCTGTTTGAAGCAGCTCAAAGCTTCCCAAGTGCAGTACCCCCTGCAGACGTTTGCGATTGGCATGGAAGACAGCCCTGATCTACTGGCTGCTAGAAAGGTGAGACGCTCTCTCTCCCCATTATGTCGTTAAGACAGACGTGCTATTGCAATGAAAATCAGATCAATAATTGATGATTCTACCTTTCTGCTGCTGTGTTGACTCAGGAAATTGTTTTAAATATAGATTTAAAAACCTGTTGAATACCCAGTATGTTGTACACTGTATCGTGAGTATTTTTATCTACCATGGCCCATGCAATGTTCTCAAAAACCCAATGATAGTATTGTCCTTTTGTGGGTAAGGGCCTAGTACAGTGTTAAATCTACAGGCCTTGGAGCCTCACTACTTCTCTCAAATCCTACCTCTGCCACAATTCCTCGCTTATGTAATGGAAGTATCTACTATGAGGTGGTTTTGAGGTGAAAATTATGTAATTCATATTAGTTCATAGGCTAGAACCTATCATGTAATAAGTATTTAGTGAATAGAAGCTGTAATTTTTTTTAAATAAAACATGTTTAGGACTGTGAACAAGGGAGGCCTGGCATACACTCAGTGTGCAAGAGACCTTGTTCTTACTCCAGAAAAACTTACATAGAATGGATGAGAAGGAGCTAGAGAGAAGTCCCAAAGCAAGTTAATTAATGCTGAAAAAAAAAAAAATAGCCAAAGAAAGTAGAATGAAGGGAGAGGTCATTTCATTCAGGAAGAACATCCTGGATATAAAATTAGGCATTGCAGGAGGGCTGAAAGGAGGCCAAGGTTACGGCAGGACCATGTTGGACTAGAGAGAGAGGTGGGTTGGGTAAAATATGTGTGTATTTAAGGGATGGGAGTGGCATGCTAATTGGAAACTTCCTGACTGTTAGGTTGAAGTCTTGGAGTGGAAGGGCCGGCTGTGATAGCTGCTTCTTGGTAGTTGAATGGAGGGGAGAGAACAGAGGGCAGGGGACAAGGGCTCTCACTATGTGGGGCTTATACATGGTCGACTGGGGAATCATTTCCCCGTATCGTGATGGCCTTCAGAACCATTTCCCCTTATTTTGCCTTATTTGTTTTCCACAGCTTTTAATTCATAATGTTTGTGAACTACTGTCATGTTTCATTTTCAAGGGCAGTTCTTTCTTTAAATAGCAACTATGTGGGTATCTCTTTATATAATCAGGTGGCAAATCATATTGGAAGTGAACATCACGAAGTCCTCTTTAACTCAGAGGAAGGTATTCAGGCCCTGGAGGAAGTCATATTTTCCTTGGAAACTTATGACATTACAACAGTGCGTGCTTCAGTCGGTAAGGTATTTTATGGTATTAAAAAGATTTTTAATACTGAAAAGGTATTAAAGCTTTAAAAATTATTTCAAGAAACAGTTTAAAAACAATACTCAAGAGTGAATGCAAATAAAGTCCCCCTGTCAGCACTTGTTCAAGACGAGATCATTTAAGAATTCCCCAAATCTCTTGTGGAGTGAGAGGAACAATAAATACATGGTTAAACCTCCATATTTATGCTGTCACTCTTTGTATTTCTCCAAAGAGTAGATATATAGTTTTTGCACCTCTTCTCCTGATTTGTCTATGTAAAGTTTTTTGGGCTATATAGGGAAATAGGTCTACATTGTAACTAATTTTCTGTAAAGAATACTCATTTTAGTTATATCTTGGTAAATATTTCATTGTACAACTTATCAATTAGTAATGATTATTGCTCAGTGAGCAATACTAGTTTTACCCTGTGGATACATACTGAGATCAGAAGTGTATGTATCCGGGTCATACTGACTAGTGTTGTGGAGCCTCTGATATGCTACTGGCTTAGGTATGCCTTTTGTAAGAGACCCAGAATCAGGTCTCCATTGCAGGAGTGAAGTTGCCTCCAAGAGATCAAAAATTGGTTCTTGGGGGGCAAAAAAAAATCTTAGGTGTTACAGTGGTTTGCACACCTCAGAAGGGCCACAATACATAAACAGATATATAGTATACCTGATATTTCATTTGGGGGGCAATTATGGAAAATGTCTAAAAAGTCTCCCTAGGGAGGCAGTAATGAAAAAGCAGTTAAGAACAAATATTGGTTTGTTCCACATCTCAGTGATGTAGAATAGGAACCAATGGGCATCTTTTAATAACTTATGTAGTCTCCTTCCTTAACTATATGTGAAATTTAGTAGATGGGGAATAATAGAAAAAAAATTAAAACTATCAAACCCCCAACTCTCATCATTTTTGTATGGTGACATTAGAATGAAAGGCGTGATATTTTTGAGTCATTTTTCAGTTTATCAGAGTTCTAAGGTGGACATTCTTGATCTAAAAGCACTAAATTTTTAAAATGTGTATATAAAATTGTAAAATGGTTTCGCACTATTTTATTACAAAAGTATGACTTTTAGGTTAAGTATACATATAAAATGGCTTGTAGATAAAAGGTTATTATTTGGGAAGGTATTTATATTAATAGAGAGTCTAATCTAATAACAATATTTGCAATTGTTTCCGAAAGCTAAACAAAAGCATTTTGAGTAGAGAGTTATGTTGACCTTAATATTTTCTGTCCCTTTTTTAAGGTATGTATTTAATTTCCAAGTACATTCGAAAGAACACAGATAGCGTGGTCATCTTCTCTGGAGAAGGTTCAGATGAACTCACTCAGGGTTACATATATTTTCACAAGGTAGGCATTAAATAGAGAGAGATTGGTGCTAGGTTAAGAAAAGTATGAATTATTTGACTAATTTCTGTCATCTTTTCAGTAATTACAGCAGTAACATTTTTGCGTATCTTGCAAGGTATATGAAGTAATCTGATAATATCTGCTTTGTGTTTCTTTTGGAAAGAAAGAAGTCTTAGCAGTGTTAGATAATCTCCATTCTTTAAAACGCAGCATGAGAATCACGTTTTTGATCGTCCCTGTGCTGTTATGATTATTGCCCAGTGTGTCCGTTTTATTTGTTCTAACACTAACAGTTTGGATGTGGGGGAAGGCATGTTTTATACAGCCCTTACTCTCTTCCCTAAACTGTGTTTTAGCTTTTTGTCTTTCCCACCTTTAGGGTTGGAGTATGTGTAAGACTAAGAAATAAGAACTGTTTCATGTGCCCAGAGCCAATCAGTTGGTGTATTTATAACTTGCAGCTGTTTGTTTGTAAAATAGGCCCCTTCTCCTGAAAAAGCCCAGGAAGAGAGTGAGAGGCTTCTGAAGGAACTCTATTTATTTGATGTTCTCCGTGCAGATCGAACTACTGCTGCCCATGGGTAACTCATTATTTTAAAAAGCGATCATAAAAATAACCTAAAAAATCCCCAGAAAGTTCAATGGTTGATGTTTTTTTTCTTTCCAATTTGCTGTATGTTGCAAGATGTAACTTTTATAGAGAAAATGAAGCTTGTCGCTTAACTTAGTCCCAGAGGAATCAGGCTGCATTCACAGTGCCGCTGTGGGAATGGTGAGAGGACTGGTTGGCACAGGGTGGTTCAGACCGAGTTCCCAGCTCCAAAGCGTAACAGCATCTTGCTCGCATCTGAACAACCGAGAGGGGAGGCAGTTGCAGCTCTTTTTAATAAGTCTTATTAAGAGAAGTAAGGATTATACACCTTGTGTAACAAGTGTTGACTGATGGCCGTGACTTTCTGATGTCATGTGGGGAAATTGCAATGAAAATGCAGGAGACTTGAGGAGATTATAAAAACCCTGTTTCTTTGGTATCATTTCTGGCTGGCCAAAGTTTTTATTTTTTAGCTGGCCATGTCATGGAATTGAAGACCTTTATTGTATAAGATAAACAACCCACATAGTTTTTAGTCGTTTCTACCAAATCACACTTAGATTGGAAAATAATAAAATAAGAGGTTGGGAATGAACTGAATCTGTGGATATGATCTCTTATCTGCTTGTCCTAATCAAAGCCACCAGGATTTGGGAAGCAGATGAAGTAGCCTTTGATGGAACACTGTGTAACATTGGTTTATGCTGATTCTTGTATGTAAATTATTCATCAGTTGAGTAAAATTTTTTGGATTTTTATTATAACTTTTAATAGGATGAGAGTTGGTCTCACCTAAAAAAAAACTTGGAGTCAAAAAGGTCAAGGCAAAGGACGCCTTAATGATCAGGTCCCTCATGATTCTTTTTTTGCTCCTTGAGATAGACATTTAATTAAATAAAGAAAGGAAAGTAAAAGTAGTTGTTCTCAATTTGTTTCACTCCCTAGATGAGATAATACATATCATATTGAATGAAGGTTTTTGTATGCATGCATTAGTATAGGGCAATCAGAAAGATTGTAAAAAATGACATTATAATCTTAACATTATTTAGAAGCTGGTTGAATTGCTAGGAAACTAAATCAGAATCTAAACTGACAAGCACTAAATAATCCATTTTGACTTAGATTTTTTCTCTTCCCCTTTAAGCCTTGAATTGAGAGTCCCATTCCTGGATCATCGGTTTTGTTCCTATTACTTGTCTCTGCCACCAGATATGAGAATTCCCAAGGCAAGTGAATCAATTCAAGATCAAAACTGTCCACTGGTATTGTTTATATTTGGAACATTTACTGATACTCCTTTTGTTTTCATGACAGAATGGGATAGAAAAACATCTCCTGAGAGAGACATTTGAAGACTCTAATCTGCTACCTAAAGAGATTCTCTGGCGACCAAAAGAAGCCTTCAGTGATGGCATAACCTCAGTCAAGAATTCCTGGTTTAAGATTTTACAGGAATATATTGAACATCAGGTATAATGTCTTTAAAAATATTTTCTGAAATAGGACAATTTGATTGTGGATGTTAGATGTAATTACTGTTCATTCTGTACTTAGTTTAGTTTAAACATTTTGTGTCTGTAGGAGAGATTTCTTCTTTTAATTCTAAGAATTTTCTAAGAATTAAGTAGCATGCAGGGCTATCAAGTAGCATCTAACGTTAAAGAGAAGAAACTTAACCAATCATCACCGACCTTCATTCAACACATTTTGGGCACCTGCTGAGTGTTCGCGTTATTAGGCATAAATGAATAAAACACTCAGAGCCCTGAGGGTTAGAAATACGCGCATGCACTTTAAAAGTCATCGCAGCTATGCGTATTATGGTGTTTTCACATTTTCTAAGTGATGGGGATTCAGAGGGTCTCTGGCACAACTTACAGTCACGACTTGCCATATCTTTTTTTGTTTTGTTTTGCGAAGCCAGGTGAAAGACGAGCATTTCCACTGTTGAAACAACCATTTTGCTCTTATACTCTTGTAGGTTGATGATGCATCGATGGCAGCTGCAGCCCAAAAGTTCCCCTTCAATACTCCTAAAACTAAAGAAGGCTATTACTACCGTCAGATCTTTGAACGCCATTACCCAGGCCGGGCTGACTGGCTGACCCATTACTGGATGCCCAGGTGGATCAATGCCACTGACCCTTCTGCCCGCACTCTGACCCATTACAAGTCAGCCGCCAAAGCTTAGGCACTCTCTAGGCAATAGGGTGGAAGTAAATGTTTCTCCTTATGAGGGGCAGGGGACTTGGGGGTCAGGCAGAGGAGCAAAGAGCATCAATCAGGCAGGCTTGCTTGGGGGTGAAAAAAATAAAAGTCTTAAATCTGAAACACTGATATGGTTATTTATATGCATGCAGCCCCTTCATTAGAGGTAACTAAAAAACTGAGCAGCTTTTCCTGTGTCACAGTAAAGGAGAAATTGAGCTGGGAAAAGGGGGGAATAGTCTGATTGCAAGAACTCACGAGTGCTCTCCTGGCAGGGCTGCTGTCGAGGACTTGGGTCTCGTGCCAGCATGGGTTTCTTTAAGTCTTTGCATCATCAGAGTGTGGTCATCTCGCATGACTTTCCTCTCTCAATTCTTCCTGTATTCCTAACAGCTGGCTAGACAGACTCTGGAGAAGTTAGCCCTTTGCAAGAGTTCATGACAGCTCTATTTTATAAGATAGTAATTCATATTTTTGTTGAGCCAGTATGTCTTTGGGAATGACTGTTCTAGATCACGGTCTGCAAACTAATTCTGATCAGGCAGTGAATGGCCAGGCAGTAAATTTTTTATGACTAGAGAGTGCATGGCCAGAGAATAAATATTTTTGGCTTTGCAGACCTTTGTTAGAATGTCCTTCTCTTCCATTATGGTGCAAAAGCAGCTACAGACTGCAAACAAATGGGCAGGGCCACATTCTATTAAAATTTTATAAAAACAGGCTGTGGGCTGGATCTGTCCCATGGTCCATAGTTTGTCGAGTTCTGTTCTAGGGGAACAACCCAAGCCAAGCATTTCTGATAAAAGGAAAAAGCCTTCTGAACCTAGTTGGGGAAGGAGTAAATATACCAGGGAGACATTTGTCGGGGAGAAAGAATTATCCTCTACCCTTCATTGTTCTTCTGGCTGGACTGATAATCAAGTTAGCAGAAGAAAAACAGGTTAGCAGAAGACAGGTTGGCAGAAGAAAAACGGAGTTTATTGAAGTTTAATAGTATGTCTACCTCCTGTATATATGGAGAGTCCCAGGAAAACTGAGTAACCCGCCAAAATGGCAGAAGCCATCATCTTAAATACCATCCTCAGCTAAAGAAGATGTTGGGGGCGGAGAGTCAGTTTTGGTTGAGAACCAGGAAAAGCATTGCAAACCAGAGTAAGACTGTCATGCATATTTAAGTCCTGCCTTCTACACCGGTAGTGAAGGCAGGGCGGGCACTGTGAGGGAGACACCCCCACAGGTGGAGAGTTCCCTGACAGATGTACATGTCCTTTTACCAGGGGTCACTTTGGTTTTCAGAGCTTTTCCCATCTGCTATTGCTTCAAATTAATCAGCCTAAAATAATATCTTTAAAGAATCATATTTTGGGGTGGCAAACTGCTCCCCTTCACATTTGTCAACATAAGAAACACCCAAACCTATAGAGAATTTTAATGAGTTTATTTGAGCCAAACTGACGGCAGTTGCCAGGAAACAAAATCTCACAGATGAAGACAATGCTCCAGAGAATGGAAGTTTTGCAACTTATTTTATGCTTTAGAATTGAGGAGACCTAAGGAAGATCATTGGAAATCATTGGTGGTTGATTAAGGGGGTGGGAGAAAACAAAGCGGGAAAATCTCTGGAAGTGGATAAAAAATAAAACGAAAGGACACATACTTCTTTTACATTGGTGGGTACGGAAGAGTTAACTTCTACAGCGCAGAGATGGTATCTGGGGAACAAGGTAACCATGGAGAGTTCTGTAGTCTCCTGCTCTGATGCAGAGGGCTGTGCCCTAAGGGGTCTAGAAAAAGGGGATTACTCTGACATTCCTGGGGTATGTTATTATAAGATGCAAAAAGATAATGGACAGCCTTAGGATAAAGATTGACTTTTGTCAAGAAAGCTACAGGCCCGGATGTGCCTACCTACCATGACGTGCTTTCGTTAGGAATGTTTATGTTAAGACCATAATATGTGGTTAATTTCAGTCTCTGAGTTTGTAGGGTCCTCCGTGCTGGTCTCCCCTGAGCTTGTCAAGTTTAGTATGTAGCCCCTTTTTTGTCCGCTTTCAAAGAACAGGTAGCTTTTCATTTGAATGCTCATTAGTTGTTTAGGGACAATATTTTGAAATATGTTAGAAAGATGAATTTGGTTTCTAGAAAGTTTTAAGGAGAGAACAGCTGATGCACAGGTATATATAAGAATGCTTAATAGGAAGAGTAAGTAGGCCAGTAAGCTAGCAGGTAAGTTGGAAAGTAGTGACTGTTTGAGGTGTCAACATGAGAAATGTCCAGACCTGTAGAGAATTTTAATGAGTTTATTTGAGCCAAAATGACGACAATTGCCAGGAAGCAAAATCTCAGTGGATTAAGAAAATGCACCAGAGAATGGCAGTTTTGCAGCTTATTTTATATATTAGAATCAGGAGGAAGTGTAAAGGTTACATGAAATCCATTGGTGTTAAATTAAGGGAATGGGAGAAAGCAAAGCTCAGACATCTCTTGAGATTGGATAAAAAGTGAGAGGGAGGGACACATACTTCTTTGATATTGGTGGGTATACAGTAGTTAATAATTAACATTTACAGCACATAGAGCTGGTATGGTATGGTATGTGGGTGGCCAGGGGCAAGATAATGGGAGGCTCTGGTCTTGGGCTCTGGTTCTGTGGGTTGTGTCCTGAGGGGTCTGGAAAAAAAGGGATTTCTCTAACATTCTTAAAGTGCGTTATCTCAGATGTAATGAGACAACAGACAGGCTTACTTAAGGTAAAAATTGACCTTTGTCAAGAAAGCTGTAGGCCCAGGATGTGACTGCCTCTCAAGACCTGCTTTTAGTTAGGAATTTTTATGTTCAGACCCTTCTGTGTGGTTAATTTTGGTCTCCGAGTTTGTAGGGCCCACCATGCCGACCCATCTGAATTTATCAGGTTTACTGTGTGGTCCTCTTTTCGTCCACAGAGGCTAGCTAGCTACAGGCCTTCACGTATCTTAAAACATCTCTAGAAAGCTGAAGAAATGTCATTAATATTGGATGACAATGATAATCTTGTGTATTTGCAGGTTCTTGAGTTGCTTAAACCTAGCATGATTTGGTTTCAGGCAAACCTGTTCATGGTACAGCCTCACCCAGTCAAGCTAAATGACACCAACAACGCTTGGGAAACTTGGCCGATAGTGATTACAGAGTGTACAGTTGTTGAACCTTGAACAACATGGGGGTTACGGGTGCCCTGTGCAGTCAGAAAATCCAGGTATAACTTTGATTCCGCAAAACTTAAAGTATTAATACCAGAAGCCTTACTGATAACATCAATGGTTAATACATATTTTGTATTTTATAAGTATCATATACACTATTCTTACAGTAAAGTAGAGACGAGAAAACATTAGGAAAACCATAGGGAAGGGAAAACACGTGTACGGGCTTTATTGAAAAGAATCTGTATAAGCAGACTTGCATAGTTGAAGTCCGTGTTCCAGAGTCAACTATATATTGCAAGAGTAAGGCATGCTATAAACCACAAACTGCCAGATTTGGAGGGTGTGAGTTTGGCTCCAGATTTTTAACTTTAGTGGCTATGAAATCTGACGTTTAGATACCACCCAAAAGTTTGACAGTAGAGAAACTCAGTTCAGCCAGTTTCGTAGTGGTGAACTCAGCCCTGCAGGCTAACGATAACTGTAGCGACTCCCTGGACTTCAGACTGTACGGGAGATCTCCAAAAGCTTTTGGCACAGGGTGTAAAGTTAGCCGTTTCTTCTGCGACTAAAATGGAAGACTTAAAAAACAGTAGCCTCTGGGGCATGTACAGATGACTCAATAGCTTTGGTACTGGCGCAAACCCTGTTTTCCTGGACCGTTCTGATATTGGTGACTCGAGGACTAAAGAAGTGTGGTTTCTTAATCTGTACACCACCACACCAAGAGATAATCCTGTCCCCGCGACCAACTAAAAGATTTTTAGCTAATATTGATGCAGGACAGGGTGAATCTTCCTGTTTAGGGATTCAAGCAGGCTCTGTGCCTGCCAAGAGAAGGTCCTTGACTCCACTCTGGAAAGAACTCAAGGGTGAGTCAAAATTAGAAACAAAACGGAAGTTTGTTAGAGAAGGAATAATGTTCCACAGAGGGAGGGAGATGTGAACACCAGAGAATGAGCCTCGGTGTTACAGGAATTCAGTATTATATCTGTTTTTGCTATCCAGGTGTGAGTATGCAGCGTTAAAGGCAGCAAAGGGAAGTAGCTGTTGTAATCTCAGCGGGAATCTTCCCGTAGGTTCCCTGTGGTCTGGCCATCTGCTCATGAGCCACGTTCCCATGCCAGCAGCAAGTAAGTAGTAGGCTCTGAATACAACCTGCTTTAATATTTAGTCAGTTGATATAGTTCTTGTACCTCTTTTTTATATTAATATCACCCTTTTTAGTCTCATCCCAGCACCCTAGTGAATGATAGGACCCTTAAGAGAGTTATTTCACTTTGCCTTAACACTGACACTAAAAAAAGTACTTTCTAGTTTTTGACAGAATAATATACTTCCAACAGTATAGAGATTCCTCAAACAATAAAAACAGGTACCATATGATCCCACAGTTCTATTTCTGGGTATTTATCTGAGGAGAACAAAAACACTAATCGGAAAAGATATTTACACCTCTATGTTTATCGCAGCCTTACTAGTGATAGCCAAGATATGGACGCAACCCAGATGTCCATTGATAGGTGAATGGATAAAGATATGGTATATATATACATATATATGCATACACATACACAAACACAAGCGAATATTCAGTGATAAAAACGAATGAAATCTTACCATTTGTAACAACATGGATAGAGGGCATTATGCTAAGTGAAATAAGATAGAAAAGGCAAATGTATGCTCTCACTTCTATGTAGAATCTAAAAAAAAAAACAAAGTAAACATTCGATACAGAGAACAAGCTAATGGTTTTCAAAGGGGAGGGGAGTGGCGGAATGGGAATTCTAAAAATAGGGAGTTTGTTGAAAAAATAAAAAATAGAAAAAAAAAACCACTTAAGTCCTACCACTGCTTTAAAGAGTGAATGTTTTCTTGCAGATCTCTTACTAAGGCACAAAATGCAAGTATATGATCTCAGTTAAGGCCTCAAAGCTTCTCAGACTCTCTCCTAGGAAAGTATAAAAAAGCAGCAGCCCTGAGCCTCCTGGTGTGAGACCATTGCATGCATATCTTGAGGCCGCAGTCAGAGCATGATCCTTAAGTCTCGTCTTGAGGTCACCTTAGTTTGGTCTGGAGTCTGAGATAACAGAACCTTGGAGTGGGTCCCCAGGGAGGCAGAGTGGAAGCTGGACAGGGAGGCAGTTCTATATGGTTCTAAACCTGTGCAGTGGATAAATCACTAACACCAAGCATATACCTACCAACTCTTCTAGGTACTTTGTGTTTACTCATTCAGTATGACTGTAAATGGGAAGTATTGCAGACTTTATTTTTTTAAAGTGGCCACAGCAGTATGTTGTGGTCCCACAGACTGTTCCAGAGCCTGGCTAACTCCTCTGAAGAAACAGTCTATTTCTTTTTCTCGAGCCTGGGCAGGATTTTATGATTGCCTAGATGAGTAAAACCCCATATAAGTAACACTGTGACTTCTGAGGTTAGGTCACAAAAGGTGATTGGGCCTCTGCTTTCTCTTGATGCATGTTGTAAGGAAGCCCAGGCCACATGGAGAGGCCATGTGTAAGAGGGCTGACAGTCCCAGCCAAGGTCTTGGTCAACAGTCAACATCAGTCACCAGGTATGTGAGTGATGAACCTCCAGATGACTCCAGCTCCTTGTCTGAGTCTTCTAGCTGAGGCCCCAGCCATGGGGGACGCAGACAAGCCATCCCTGCTGTGCTCTGTCATAAATCCACGAGGATAATAAATGGTTGGTGGACACCACTACGTTTTGGGGTGGTTTCTTACACAGACATAGAATTGGAACAGATAAACACTGTTACCTCTATTTTACACAAGTCACTTGCCCAGAGTCATTCAGCTGATTACTAAGCGGTGGAGCCCCACGTCAGCTAGAGAGATGTGGTGCCAGAACCTTTGTGTGTGCTTTCCTAACTACCCCGCCCCTGTCAGCATGAAACTGCAGCCAGGATATTGCTGTGTGTTAGGAGACTAAGGGAAAGGGCCTCCTCTGGGCTTCAGTTGAGGGCAGGGAGAGAGAGCAGGGTCACCTCCCAGGAGTCACAGTGACGCTAATCGTTTTCTATAATAGGATAGATTAGATGATGACGAGAAAACGCTTTCAAGTTTTTAGTGCATTGCCATAACACGTGTTATTTCTTGTTCAAACTATACGTTCATTTGAATTTTTAAGAGACTCTGCTCATTGTGAGGGGTTTTAATCACTCTGGGACCCCAGGCTGATGGAAGCACAATCTGGACATGTACTTCCATGACCCGTGAGGCAGAGGATGGAAAAAGTGGTGAATCATGTACCAAACTTAAAGCTTCCATCCTGAAGTGACGTCACTTTTTCTCACATTTCATGGGCCAACAACGCAAGTCACATGGCCACTCCCAACTTAAAGAGTGTAAGTACCAGTACTAGTAACTCCCCCGATCCATCCTTCAGTCACCAAATGTTTAATTCACTCTCTTTCTTACATATACAATATACTTACCCCCTTTTCAGGAGTGACAGCCTAAGAATTCCATTTTGTCATGGCCATAAGCCCAAAGTTTAGGATTGCTGGATGATGTACTAAAGTGGAAGGCTGTTTCAGGGCTGGAGGTGGCACTTTTTCATGAATCAAGAAGGAAAATTCTTCCCACCTGTTCAGGAATAGAATAATTGCAACAATAACAAAAAATATATGTATTTCTGTTCGCAGAATGGAAGATACAGCAAGCCCTAGCCAGTAGCAGTTCTGACATCTCGCTCACCAGTCATTTTGAGGGCCCTCACCTCGGGTCACCAGCAGAAAATTTCAAGGGCCACCAGCAGCCAAGACATAAGTGTGTTGGGAGGAGGCAGGAGTGAAAGAGCTGGGGGAATAGGTTCCTAAGCATAGGTGACAAACGGTGCACTTTGAATGGGGAAGTCTGATTTTAACAATAAAATGAATTTGACACATGTTATTATAATTTTGGTTATCCAGAACAAGAGCTTTTTATTGATCATCTTTCTTGAATGCCAAAGACTGCTTAAAAGTTATAATCGATTTTCACAACGGGCCTGTGAGATATGTACTGTTGAGCTCATCCACATTTTGAGGAATGAGGAAAGTGGTGCAGAGGTATTATGTTGCTTGCCCAAGTTCACATAATTAGTAAGTAATCAGAGTACGATATCTGATCCAAAACTACAGGGTTTTAGAGACTTTGTACTGAACCTTTACTCTGTGTTCCCTTTCAAAGGATTAGAATATAGAATATAACTATGTACATTGAAAAAATGTAATCTTACAATTTGTGTCTAATTCTATATTTTTAATGGGAATATATATCCCATGTGATGGGTAGTCCATAAATTATTTAGCACATCTAATTAGGCATGGGAATTTTTTTTCAATTTTTAAAATTTGTAAGAAACACATAAGCACACATCTCTTGTACAATTTAGACCTTACTTGATTCAGAGCTTCTGTGATTTAGATCTTATGGGAATTCTTACCTGATTTCAGGCCCTAACTAGCCAGTAAATTTATGCCAGGAAATTAATTCATAGTCCTTTTTGCAACTTGGAAAATTTTTAATAATGCAAGAGGAAGGAAAAAAAAAAGTCATACTCACACTGTTGGTGTATTTTAGAAATTGGTCGTTGCAGTATAAGGTATTTGATTTCTGGGGGCCAACATAACCACAAGGTGGCAGCCATGACACACGAGTTTGTCTTCAGGCAGTTTCCTGCGTTTCTCACACGTAGTGGTGTGGACAAACTATTTTATGCCAAATTGGAGAAATGACAAGTTCATTTCACAGAATAATTCTCAGCACAGAAGCGCTGTAGTTAGCTAGAGGTAATTAACAGTTTTTACTTGCTAACAATGTACGGCTGTTGTGCATGCCAGAATGAGCATATATAGTGAAACTTTTCTCTCTCCCCTTTTAGATCCACCATTCTAAACATACCTTTACAAGGTATGTTCTTAAAAGATAAGATCTCTGAAAGGTAAGAAGGAAATAGGCAACCCAAAATCTCTTTATTTGCATTTTGAATGCAATAAAATCTAGGTATAAAGTGTCATTTTTATAATCACTCACTTTAGTTACCCTGACTCATCTCAGTTTATTCTAATCCAGCTAAAAGACAAAATTTTGTACTGAGCACTTTGTTTACACATAAAGCCAGCTAATATGTACCGATGACTTAGTATGAGTCCAACACTGATCTAAGACCATACTAGGTCTCTAAAGCAATCCTGAGAGGTACCCACTATTGTTGTCATCCCATTTTATGGAGCCAGGAACAATGTACAAGCAGCCTAGATATTGAAAGAGAAGATGTTCAACTTGCGGCCAATGGAATTGCCTATTGATTATAATGAATACCACTAGAAATCAATTGCAGAAAGGAAACTGAAAAATTCACAAATATTTGGAAATTAAGTGGCATGCTACTAAAATAACCAGTGAGTCAAAGAAGAAACCAAAAGGAAATTAAAAGATACATTGACACAAATGAAAATGGAAATACAATATACGAAACTTATTGGATTCACTGAAAGCAATCCTAAGACAGGAGTTCAGAGCAATAAATGCCTACATTAAGAAAAATGAGAACTCAAATTTTATACAAGGAACTAACAAAGGAACAAACTAAGCCCAAGGAAGTAGAAGGAAGGAAATAACAAAGGTGAGAAAAGAAATAAATGAAACAGATTAAAAAGAAAATAGAAAAGACCAATGGACACTTAGGTTGTTTCCGTATCTTGACTATTGAAATTATGCTGCAGTGAACATAGGGGAGCAGATATCTATTCCCTAGAATGACTAAAGCAACAAGAAGAGTCAGTCTTACTCTCCTATCCATTCTTATTTGCAATGGAATTAAAACCTTATCAAATGGTGTGGCTTATAATGTTGATGATGCTAAAAACCTCATGCCTCAGACTCCTATCTAACTTCCTACTGGAGATCTCTTCATGTCCTCTGCTGTCAAGACAGACTTTGCTGCCCAAAGCAGAACTCACTTTCCCTCACCCCGCTGTCTCTTTTGTTCCCTATTTCAGTTGAGGATCTGAGTTGGGGGAGCATCTTCCTTCACCACCAGTCAAGGTGAGTCCCAGAATTAGGAAGGAGTATTAGGCATGATGTTCATGATGATAAAAGAGAGCTGGCTTTGTAATGTAGCCCAGGATGTGAGAAAGACACAAACAGTACTGCCTTAGACCATGTTGACTTCCAGTCAGATGCACACATCACCCAAGTTTTTAATTTTGATATTATGATGGAAAAGCTAAGCAAAGACAAAATTTCTGCCAATATCCATTCTTCAGCCTGTTCCTGTGTAGAGAGTGAATGGCATCAGAACATTATCGAACCTTTAGGCAATGGGGCCAGGCTTTTGTCTACCTGTATCAGTCTTTGTCCAAGGATGCCCTTGAAGGAAGGCAAAACATTCCAGGCACTTGCAGGAAGCTCCCACCAGAGGGCGGTTGTCTACAGAAGGCTGTGGCTGGGAGCTCTTAGTGGCTAGCTTTCACAGCAGCTGGCTTAACCAGCGTTTGAAAAGCCAATCTGGTTAAGAAGCTTTAGCAGCATTGCGACATTTTGCCACATTGATATCTACAATTCTCTAATGACCTTTACAGGAATGATAATCATATGAGAAAACTGCTGTTTTATTCTCCATCAGCACATATTGTAAACTTGGTAACTTCTAGTCTTGTAGTATTTTTTTCTCCTTTAAACACGATTCTATTTTGGTTAACTAGTCTTTCTAAAACCTTTCCCCCCCCCCCCAAATACTTTAGTCTGTAAATCTTCCTTTGGACCTGGATAATTTTTTTTCACCTTCAAAACTTACCTCGGATGCCAATTTCTCTGGGAAGCCATCCCTGATTCTTCTAAAGCCAGAATGCTTTCCTACTACTCAGTTCTCATAAAACCTCATCTATTCCTGTATCATTATGCTATGGCAATGTTGTAGGATTCTCTGTGTGCCTGAATCAGTCAAGGCTTGGTCAGGAAAACATAAGCCACTTCATGTTTTTCTGCTATACAGGGTTTGCTACAGGAATTAGGGACTTGCTTGACAATTGGAAGAGCTGAGGGAGTAATGAAGGCAGAAAAGCTGTTGTGGAGGTGAGGGACGCTGATACGGAAGAAAATCTGGTGTGAAATACATGAAACAGTACAGGTGGGTCTCAGAAACTCATCAGGGAGCTGCTACAGTTCTTAAAGATCTACCAGAAGCACTCTTAGGGTCTCAGGGTGCAGCAGTGACACAGGTGGTCCCCAAGAGCTCACCGGGGAGCCACTGTGAATCTCTCATCTGTTCATGGGTCACTGTTCATTAAATAATTGAATAAATGAATGAGAAGAGGACTATAGCTCCTTGACACCAGGTGATTTTTGTCGTATTATAAACAATGCTATGAGAAATCAAAGTTCTATCTCCAGATGAGCCTTATATTTGGTAATAGATGGTAGACCAGGCTGACCAGAGCCCTCACATTTCTGAAATCTAAAATCCTAAGGAGGAAAGAGCCCTTGAAATTCGGTGCATTGAAGCTGGTAAGGCATGTTAGGTCAGAGAGCCGATCTCGCTGGACTGCATTACTTCCTTCTACAAAACTATGTGCATATTAAATAAGCTGCCACTAGGTGGCGCTTTGGCTTTTTTAATTTTTATTTTTTATCGTAGCAAGTCATGGCCTTTTCTAGACAAGAGAATTGACTGCAACGACGGGGGAAATGTTAAAACTTTTTTAAAGCAACTAAGCTGTCCCTCAGACTATAATTATAACGCTGACGTTAGTTGACATAAGATACACACCACTTCAAACTGAATCAAAGCAAACATAAAATCAAATAGCCTAACATCTAGTCTATAATGCTTTCGCCTTTTCAGAATTACAGTGCAACTGGTATGAGAATTTTATTCTCTTAAATGTTCCCAGGGATTTTCCTCCCCAGTTACTCTTGTCTCTTCTCCCATGTAAGGTGGGATGATTCAGAAGCTTATTATCTTACTTCTGGATGGGGGAAGGGGCACTCCCCCACCCCAGCAGGTGAGTAGCCACTTAAATTAGTTCAAATGATGGCTAAGAAACAACAGATCATGACAAATAGAGGCAAAGCTACTACATCATGTGTAAAAATCTTTTTTAAAGTACAAAAGTAATACATGTTAATTGAATAAACTTCAGAAAATAAAGAGAAAAAAGAGAGAAAAATCCTTAATCTTAAACCCTGAACCAATACACATCGTAGCAAATGTTTGTATAGTCCTTTCTTCATCATTCATTTATGTATGTGATTGACTTGGTACACTCCTAATATGCACTCTATATTCCAGACACCATGCTGGGTTTGGAGTTTGCAAAGAAAAAAAGAAAGTCTCTACAAGAGAGATATAGCACCCCTCTCTCTTTCTCTCTCCTTCTCTCATGCATACTCACACACATTCATATATGTATTACAAAGGGTATTATGCCTATTGTTTTGTAGCTTTTTTTAATGATCTACTAAGAATATTTTCCATGTTATTAAATATTTTTCAATGGCGTTATTTTTAGTTCATAATAGTTTTCTAGATATTCCATAGTTTATTAATATAATTTTTTATTCTTGAAAAATGTAAGTTGTATCTACTTTGTTACTATAAAAAATAATGATTCACTGAACAATATTGTAGCCAAATCATTGCTCACAACCACAATTATACTCCTAGTCTAAATTCCCAAAGGTAGGGTCGATGGATTAAATGACTTGTAGAATTTTAAGGCTTTAACAGCTATGGCTAAATTTCCTCCAAAAGGGCTACATCATTTTTGTTTCTATTTACTCACTTCTTTGAATTCTCACCAATACTGAGTTTTTTTTTACTTTAAATAAAGTTTCAGTTCTATAGGTAAAAAAAATTATTACTTCTTTGTCATTTTAATTTATTGATTTATGCTTATTGGATTCTAAATGAAATTGAATGTGTTTTCTCGTGTTTATTAACCATTTTTCTTATTTTTAATTGCTTGCTGATTTCCTCCATCCAGTGTTCTATTGGATATTAGTTTTTTTCCTAATGATATTTAGGGATTTTGATACATTAAAGTTATTAAACCCTGCAAATATGTTCCTAGGTTGTCATTTATTATTGGAGTTTTGTTTTTTGGTTTTTGTGTTTTTTTTTTTTTTTTGGTCATAGAGAATTTAACATTTTTAAGTTTCAACTTTAGAACACTTTTTAGGCATCATTTAACAAAAGGTAAAAGGAGATGAATATTTTTCTGGTTCTATACAAAATATCCTCTAGATTCAGCTCTCCTTTGTATCTTTGGCTTAGAATTTCTCTAAAGAGTCATGGACCATATAATAGGAAAATTACTTATTAAATCCTTCAACTTCTACTGAGAAACCTTACCAAAAGATCCTTTATTGGGAGAAAGGGAAGGATTTTTGCCCTAGGGGCCATTTTGAAATATATGGGAGCATTTTTGATTGTCATAAGACTGGCAGATTCTACTGACAGTAAGTAGGGTCCAGGAATGCTAAACATCCTATAATTCACAGAATAAGAAGGAATTGTCCCTTTTGAATGCCAATAATAGCTGCCGTTGAAAAACAACTGAATTAGATTATTATCCAAGGACAACTTTTAACACATACTATTTATTTTTTTTTTGATTTAAGTATAGCTGGTATACAATATTATATTAGTTTCAGGTGTACAAATAGTGACTTGACATTTATACACCTATGATGTGATCGCCATGATAAGTCTGGTACCCACCTATCGCCATGCATAGTCAGTATGATATTATTGACTATATTCCTGTGTTGTACTCTACATCTCCATGGCTTACTTATTTTATGTTTATTTAGTTTGTACCTCTTATTCCCCATCACCTTTTTACCCATCCCTCCCTGACCCTCTCCTCTCCAGCAACCATCAGTTTATTCTCTGTATCTATGAGTCTGGTTTCTTTTCTTTTTTCTTTTTGCTTGTTTGTTTGTTTGTTTGTTTGTTTAGATTCCACATGTAAGTGAAACTGTGAACATTATACCAAAACATGTTTCCCATTGATATATGGTAGTATTTTCTCCACATTGTATTTACATACACACACTTAATGAATTAGAACACAACAGTTTCTTGCTCTAATAATAGATAACTTAAGTTTGAGTTAAGTATGGGAACCAGACAGATATTTAGCATGTGACTGGTTAACAATTTGACTTATTATGTAAGTTATATTACTGATTTGCTCAGAAAGGGTTACAGAGGGAGCTGAAATAAATCAGAGTAGTGATACTCCAGAAGTGTTCTATTGGGGGGAACACATCATCTATTCCCCATCTAACCTCGCCTTTGAATTCTATATTCTCGAAGTTGCCAGTGCAATTGTGTTTGCTCAATATTTTTTCTGTTTGCTCTGGGTGCTGTTTGTTCCAGTGCAAATGTGGATGGCAGGAAATAACCAAGTCTGTTTTCATCTGTGAGTGCATTGTTCCCTGGAAACATAATTATTCTGTTCATTGAAATTGCTTTTAATCAAACAAGTCGGTATAAACCAGCGTTTTTTGTTGTTGTTGTTGTTGTCGTTGTTGTTGTCTGCAGATGGCAGCGATTATTAACTGTTATTCTAATTACAAGGTGTTGGTTTTACCCAAGAGTTCTAAAGTGTTATATCAATGGCAGGGTTTATTGTGTTCTAATAAAAATTAGTAAGATTCACACACTGCCTTTGAAGGAGAGAGCTAAATTTCTATGCTTAACATTATGTCATTTAAAATATTAGGCAGCTAGACATGAAACAGAAAAGCCTTTCTAAGTTAACACTTGTCCTCGAATATGAAAAAGTGAAATAGTGACAAAAGAGTTTGAGAGCAGGGTTTGATTATCTGTGGCCAAACTCAAACAATGTATCTTGGAAATTTAGATTCCAAAACATACTTAAATTATGAAAACATTGTGCTCTAAGTTTTAGCTCCAAAGAGGATGTAGCAGTGATGGTTGATTGTTCCTCATAAACATTGGCAAGATACATTCTAGACTGCAGACAACAGTGCCATCCAGATGGAAGAATCATCAGAAAAGCAATGGAAATAAAATGGCAAACATAAACTCTTGGATGACATATGCAATTCTAAAGTCATAAGGAAGATATAATGGAGCTGCAGGAGTCTGAGAAGAATCCACATAAATGGTCAAGGAAAATGAGGAGGAATAATGTACAGGTTGACTCAAGAGATGGGTCTTCATCAAGACAATAAAGGAGTGGAAATGTAATCAAGAATTGATTTTTTTTTTTTCATGGGCATTGCTTTACCTTTGAAAGAGGTTATGTAGGCATATAAAGAGAAGGACTTATTACAGTTGCATGTACTCATAAGTCTGCTTGTTAAGAGTATACAGAAGGTAGAAACAGAAACATGTTCAAGGTGATGTACCCCAATATGTTGTTTTCTAATAAGTTACAAAAGGAAGAAAATGGAAGTTTTGAGGATGCACCCTGCTCTTCTGAAGCTAAAGTAACTAAATGAAGATAGCTTTGCCTTTCTATAAACTACTCTTGATTATGGAGACAGACCACTTGAGCTGGAAGGACTTCAAGTCAAACTCAGTGCCGACTCTTACATTCCTATTTTCATCAGAATTACAAATCAGCTTAGAAAGATAAATTCAAAGCATTTTGCTATCATGAATCTAGAAAACTCACAGATATATTGGATAGTCTTATTGGAGGTATTGAGAGGAGACTGGACAAGATCTTATTGGAAATGCCAAGTGTCTGTGTATTAGATGTGACCAGATTTGATTTGTAGTTCTATGACTTGCTCTTTTAAAACACAGGAGATGAGAATCAAGATTGTGAGTAGCATGAACATGAACATGAAATGTTTTGATTTAGCATAGATATCTGAACAATGGAGCTGCCAACTCCCTTCATTCTCTTTGTTTCCCTCTCTCCAAGCCAAAACTGTCTCATTATTTATTCAGAAGGTATTTATCAAACTTTTACTTTGAGCTGGTGTTATGGGTCAACAGTAGTCTCTTAATGCATGATGATTTTAAGAAAACTAAACCTATTGGCCAACCAATCAAACAACAAAACCAATAGGATATAGCTTCTCTGCCAAAGGGAAACATCTGTTTACTATATTATGCTGAATAATTCCAACTTCCTCTTACTTCAACAGTTTCCACACAAAGTAGTCATTGATTCTGCTTTGTCTATCTAAAAGCCTTTACACAATTTCCTTAAGTAACAATTTTCTCCCTAAAGTGCTCTCCTACTTCCTAGAAAAGCTTTTTTTTTTGTTTTTGTCCTTGCATTATTTGTATGTTTGTTTTTATTCCTTGGGCTTTTTTTTTTCTCCTACACCAGTGATATATTCTAATAAGATTTTGTAACTTCAGGAAATTGTTAAAAAGTGAAAAGAAATCTGAGCTTTCAAAGAATCGCTAAGAAACAGCTGACATTCTCAACTGTGTCTGTGAGTTAGAATTGCCCAGGAAGCATCTAAGACTTTCTCCTCAGACCACATTCCAGAATAATTAGATTAGCATGGGGAAGGGGAAAGCTAAAAATCAGTTTTTTGTATTTTTTTTTTAATTTTTCATGTGATTCCAATGTGCAACCAAGTTTGAAAGCTACAGTATTAGCTTTCTCAACTCAAGGAGTTAACTTTTTGATGATAGTCATATTGCAACAAGATATATGTGTTTATAAAATTAGAGAGCTAGGTGTACCTTTAGAGCCATTTCTCTTGGGCGATAGCCTGCAATTCTCTTGGATTATCACTGTTCGAAGATACTGACACTGGGATATGATGCATTGGTTTCCAGATGAAGTTAGATCACTATTTTCTTTGAAAGCAATAGCATCAACCATGGCCATCACGCAATGGTAAAAAAAATTTGTTCTTTTCGAACCTGGGAATAACTCTCATTGCCAGTTGAATTTTATCCATGGGTAATTAAAGCATTTTACAATAAATATAATTTAAAGTAAAAAATTATACTAAATTTCCATGGCTAAGAAGATTACTAGACCCTGGTAAAGTTTTTAGAATGAGTGATATGAAGGAAATGCAAGAATGATTAAATAACTTTACAAAAATCTTAAACCCTCTGCCCATTCAGTGTATAACTCGCAATATTAAGAAATTAATTTCAATATTAATTTCCTGGGTCCAGAATTATCTTCTTAAAAGACTTAAAATGGCGTGAATGTCCTGAGTTTCACCTTTTCCACAATTTAATAAATGTTTATAAAGGAATTGAAGAATTTTTTGCCTCTATATCTACAGTTTTGCCTTCAAAATGTTTTTCCTACCCTGCTTACTCTGAGCTCTTACTAATGAGACTGAATGGCTGCCTTCCTTCCATAGACGTTCTCATTCTTACTCCATCTTTAGGGTATCGTTACATTTTAGTCATCAAAATAAATAATTTATCCCTTCAGAGTATCTTTAGACATTTTGCATCCTCTACGTTTCCACTGCTGCTTTTCACAGATCTGGACGTTGTAACTGAATTTCCTGTCTGGTGTCCCAGCTTTCATCAGTCTTTCTCTGATTAATTCACCCTGCTCTTTTTGAACTTTACCTTCTTGGTCACCACCTTTAGCAAAGCCATGACTTCTAAACTCCCAAGCCTGATCCTTAAGGCCTTTTATAGGCAGGCTATTCTCTGACTTTTCAATCTATTTCTTTCCATTCCAACAGTCCCCTCTGGTGGCAATGAGAGAGTTCCGTAGGAAAGTCCTAAACAAAATTTAAAATGGTGAGGGCGGAGCGGGGCGGGTGGGGGGGGGGAACGTGGTGGTGCTTAAAGATAATTATTTCTTATCTTGAAAATTGTTTTCAATGCAACAGAATTCCCCAAAGACGCAGTCTAGTTGATTTACTAAAATACAACCTATTTATTTCCCTTAGAATCAACTGCTCTGTGCCTTGTGTAAATCACTTTGCCACTTGCCTCAGCCATAAAGGGATGATAGTAACTCCTGATCCCCATCACTCCTGGTAACAATGAGCAGTCAAAGGAGATGGTAGCCAAACAGATATGGGGCTTACCACAAATATATGAGTCAAAAAGATGTTACTGTTATTTTTGAAATTAAATTGGAACATGCAAACTGATCCAATTCAAAGATCGGCTTCTCCCACTTTGAGGAAGCCAGTACTGAAGATGCTCATTAGTGTGTCTGCTCACACCACTCAGCCACCTCTAGTCTATGAAGTGCCCTAGTCTTTGAACACTGTCCTCTCCAAAAGGCAGGCCCAAGTGATCAGCTTTTCTACTTTATAACTCACTCCTCCAAGCTCTTTGGACTCAGAGTGAATGAAGAGTAAACCCAAGGATAGATGAACCTTAGACCCAAGCAGGTGGCCTACAATTTAGCTGAGTCAATTATATTAATTCTTCAGGGATCCTAAACCAAGTAACATCACGAGGCATCCAGTTAATGGTAAGTGATGAATGTTTTTTAAAAGGGAGGAGGGAAAATTTGTGTGAGTTCATCAATACTTTGCTCATTTTATTTCATTCATCTCCTACCTCCCTCTCTTATGGTTTTAAAGCAAATCCCAGCCATCACATAGTTTCACCTTGTTAAATTAATTAGATAAGAGGGCCATTAGAGTTGTGGCATTAATGCCCCGGTGGCTTATGTAGTAGGCAAGCAAGCCCAAATCTAAGCCTGTAAATGCTTCAAGCTTATGAAATTGGAACCTAAGAACAACCAGTCATAAATAGCCAACCAGGCTTTAAGCTATAGCCAATCACTACTGTCTTTGCCTTGCTTTTCTCTATCAAAGTTTCTCCCCAAGTTCGTGTCTATAAAGTGCTACGAACCCCTTCTGGTTTTTCGCTGCCCAATTTCAATCGATTTTATTCAAATAAACTCTTAAAACTTAATATGCCTCAGTTAACTTTTGACCACTTATTAATACTTCATTGTGAATTTTTAACAGATAGATTTTTAAAATACATTTTAACAGAATTAGTAGAGTAGGGAAAATAATTTCTCTCTACCATTCCAAGTTCTTTGCTGAGATCCTTGTAACAGAAAAACAGAAAAACAAACAGAAGTTTATTAATGTGTTAACAAAAAATTCCAAAAGAAATTACAGGAGAGTTTTATTCATATATGATTTGTAAACTGGAGATCAGAGCCCTTGGTATGAGCTAAAGACATGTTCTGAGGTGGGGAAAGGGCAAGGGCAGAAAATGGAGTTTTTAAAAGAAGCATTGCTGGGGAAACAAGGTTATAAACTTAAATCCTTCATTTTCTGATTGGTGGGGGCAACTGAACTTTCAGTGGTAAGAGCAATGGTAAGATATGATTAAGCCTTTACCAACGTCCTGGTTTGGGTTCAGGCTCACAGAACAAAGGCTTTAGGTCAAGCAGTGCCAGTACAGGAGCGCTGCTTACCAATCAGCTGCGCAGGGGCTGCTCTGGTTATTTGTCCTGTACAATGTCCCATATTCTGGATCTGGCCGATTGCTTCTTTAAGGCATTGTTTAACATTTTCTTCTATCCATTATATAATCAGAAACTGAGAGGTAGAGGCTTGATTAGATGTTCAGATTTAATTTTTTAGGCAAGATGATCGCTACTGTTATATGATTTTTATTGCATCACAATACGAAGCAGCTGTTGGGTGGTTTTATTGCATCGCTTTTAGAAATGTGGTGGCAGACGAAAGGTGGACACATGTTCCCTGTCATACTGCCCTTGAAGAGGTGAAAGCTCCTTCCTCTCCCTTGAATCTGGGTTGACCCCTGTGCCCTGCTTGGCCAATAGAATGCCACTCTACCAGTTACAGGCCTGAATCCTAGGAAACCTGGCAAAACTATAAAATAAGTTCTTGCTTCTGTCCCTGGCTCCTCCATCCTCTTTTCTTCTTCCCCACTGTAGAAAAGCTTTCTTTTTTTAAAAATTCATTTTTGGTTTATTTTCCATCATTTCTTTATGAAAGTAGATATAAACATGTACATTTGTATATATTTACATATATTTTTACCCAAAAGGGTAACATGCCATACTTAGTATACTATACATTGCTTTTTTCACTTTACAATATAACTTGAAGATCATTCTATATCAGTATATGGAAAGCATTCTCATTGCTTCTTATGGCTACATAGTCCATTCATTGTATGGATTATGATATTCCATTCAATCAGTCCCATTTTGAAGTTAGTTGGGAGTTGGTTGTTTTCAGCTTTGTGCCCATACAGTGATGCTGCAATGAATAGACCTGTGTAGATAAAATTTGGTATTCTTACCAGCATGCCTTTGAGATAGATTTCTATGAGTGCAGTTGATGAGTGTAAGGGTGATACATATTTAACTTTGTTAGATGTGAAAAGTGGAAATTGAGAGTAACAAAGGAAGTCTGTCTGTAGAGAGTTGAGGAGGCAGTAGAAGCACTAAGGAAAGTAGAGACTCAGAGAGAACCTTAGGTGGACATCAGAAGCCACAGTGAGAGCTGGCAGTTTCTAGGTGAACTTGATGCCCATGAGTATTGGACTCCTACTTTAGGTCTGGTCCATTGCATCCTTAAAAAATATTTTCTTGAGACAGCTTGAGTGGGTCTCTGATCCTTGGAACCGAAAGTGTCTCATGAGAGTGAAAGTATATTAGCAAAGTACATCATTATTAGTTTTATAAATTTCATCCAATCTCAACATTTCATTAAAAGTTTTTCATGAAAAGTATGAAAGAAAATAGTAGTATGAACATTCTATAGCCACCGCCCAAATTCAACAGTTATTAGTATTTTTGATATATACTTTTTCTGTAGAGTAATTTGGAATTAAATTTTGGATATCAACAACACATCACTCCCTATAATTAAGTATGTATCTCCTAAAATAAGGACATCTCCTAGGTCACCACAGTGCTATTATCAGAATTGGGACAATTCACAATAATTTCTAATGGCATCTAATATCTTATCCACATTTAACATTTTCCATTATTCGTAGAATGATTTATAGCTTTTTTTTTCAAGGTATATCCAATCAGGGTGCATGAACTGCATTTGGTATCTATTAGATAAAACATGAATTCATGTAATAAAGTATGCTTCACTGTATAGTATATTGTTTTATTAGAAAAAAGTTTTAGATATTTGCTGAGTAAATTTAGCATCTATGGAAAAAGTCAAGTGACTTTTCTCCTTAATTTTCTAATATAATAATTTTTTAATAATGGATTTTCCAATCTTAAATTTTCCTTAATTTCTTTAATAAGCCACTTAAGGAATCATGATGTATTTTTTAAAAGGTTGCTGTTGGATGTGTTGGCTAATATCCTATTTAAGATTTTTGCATTGGTATGATGGGAGTGGTCCATGGTTTCATGCACACGTGCACATCTTCATCAGTTTTGATATCAATGTTGTGCTCGCTTCACTAAAAAAACTAGAAGTTTTCCTTTTTTTCTTTATTTGTGATTTGGAGCATTTTAAATAGATTGACATCATCCATAGTTTTATTTGGTTCTGGTGCTTTCACGGGAGCATGAAAGCTCTTTAATTATTTTGCTTTCTTCTAGCAAAGTGACATGATTAAATATATTTTCAAAAAAAAAATCTTTGCTGGGATTAGTTTGGTAAATTAAGGTTTGTAGAGAATCCAAAATAGTGGGGGAGAAGCACGTGCAGGAACCCCTTTGTCTGCTCCTCTCGTTGGAGAGGATGAAGGTTTAGAGAAAGGATGAGGAAATCATCCAAGAAGAAACCAGAGACACAAAGATCCCTGGCATGTGTGGGGAGATCAACTGTGGATGAAAAGTCGGTGTGCAGCAGCAGGGACAAGAGGGCATGTCTGGAGTCACTACGCCAAGGCTCTGGGGCAGACTAGGCTCTGAGAGAGGCTCTTCTTCCTGGGATGGCTCGGAGCAGGCTGGACGCTGCTGGAAAAGAACAAGGCTTCAATTAAAAGATGATGAAAAGCTGGCAAGCGCTTCTGTGAATTTCGTGAGGCTTAGGAGATTACGATCGATAAGAGAGTCTCAGACAAGTACGTTCAATAGAAATATGAGAGATAGGTGAAAACATTCTAGGAAAAGATATGAAATTGATACTTTGGAGTCATGTTCACTATCAATACTGGTAGACATATACAAATCATGCAGATGCCTAGTAATTCTTAGGAGAAACAACAAAATAAATTGGGAACAAATCCCAGATTATGTCCATATACATGTTCGCCCATTCAATCATTCAATGAGTCTTTGTTTGCCTTACGTACAGGTCTTGTTTTAGTCATGGGAATAAAAAGGTGGGAAGGATGAAGACCCTCCCTTCAAGGAGCTTGTGGTTTAGTCCACTGTGTACAAGAGTGGAGAGGCAAGTGCCAGGAAAGTCAGGAGACACAATGAAACCAAACGTATCTCACGGCTGTATCCACCTGGGATTTAGGAAAAGGAAATGTTCATTTTTTTAATTGATAAGGAGTTATCTAGAGAGGTGTTTTTCTGGAAATAAAATATACTTTTTAAAACTATGAAAATGTAACTTAAATGTCAGCGAGGAGCTTCCCTGTTTTTCCAGACATAGGTGAAACGGATGTAGAACTTCAGTTTTCTGTGAATTCCTGAAGGCAGGAGGGGATGGGGCTACTGAGTAACCTTAAGGTCACTTTATCTATGGAGTTGTGGATCTCAGCATGTCAGCTCTCACATGAAACTCACCTTTTCTTCACTTTCCACCCCAGCACACCAAGCATCCTACACATAAAAAGTTCTGAGCTCCTGAACGATCGTCATAATGACTTAGTCCAGAATTTCCCAAGCCTGCCCTGTAGACATTTTGGGTTGGATAATCCTTTGGTGTCCTCTGTATGTTTTGGATGTTTAGCAACATCGCTGACCTCTACTGGTGAGATCCTAGTAGCAACTCCCCCTTCTGCCCAGCTGTGACAACTCGATGTCTTCCGGGTGTCAAATGGCTACGGTTGGGAACTACTGGCTTAGATCAATCACTCTTCACCTTGGAGCAGGGTTTTGCACAATGGGAGGGTGGGGAGCAGTGGAGTAGTGTGGACTGGATGTGGAGGAGTGTGACATTGTCAGCTCAGGGCGGCCCTGTCACGCAACTCTAGAGGGCACTCTTCACATTATGTTGTATTAATGGTGCCCCGAACACATCTCCTCTGTGCACAGCACTCCTTGAGTTGTTCAACACTGAAACACCATCATGATTACCTATCCAATATACAATCTGCCCTTTTATCCCCAATCACACACTCATGCCACAACCAGTCAGGAGGGCAGCCTGGATGCGCCTATGAATTAGGTGAAGTTCATATTTAGTGCTTCCTTCTTTGTCTATACCTCTTGCTTGCTTCCCTTTTTCCACCCATTTCCACCCTCAGGTTTCCTTGAGTTCATTGCCTTCCCATTAAGAACCAAGTTCTCTGGCTGTCACCAAGAGTCTACTGTGCATTAGTGTAATAGGTCTGAGGAGGGACTGTTAAGGAACTGAATGCCTAGTAATGGAGGCAAAGGTCCCTATGATACCTGGTAGTTAGTAGTAATGATCGTAGCATTAGTTAAAGCACTGACCACTCACTATGAGCCAGTTACTATGCTAGGCACAGTATTTGTATGTCTCATTTAATTTCAACTATCATCTTCTGAGGTAAGTATTATGATCATTCCCATAAAACAAAGTTTGGAGAAGCGAAGGAAGTTTCCCAGTGTTAAACAGCTAATAGGTAATGGATGTGGAATTTTGAACTCAAGTGGTCAAAATCCAAAGTTTGGGCTCCTAACCACTTTTCTGTGAAATGGCCCCTAATTATATCACACACATAATCATTGTGTTGGTAACTATTTTCTGCACGCACATCTAAGCTGCCTCTGCTCATCCTGACCTCTAAAACAAAGACAGAAGAACGGAAATGGGAGCTAAAATTTATATTCTTGCTCAGGAAGGCCAATGGGAAGCTCCAGCAGAAAAGCTAACAGTGGGGTTAGTTTCAGGGTCAGGCTTAAATCAGGCGGGATGGACCCCTGGGGCAGCGAGATATGCTTTTTGCAGCACGTCAAGACTCATTTATTTGGATTACAGCTCATATAAATGTCTGCGGAAGGTACAATGGGGAGCCATCACTTTCATTAGCACCTTAAGAGAAGATGAGTTTCTACTTGAAGAAAGAGCTCTTGTGGATGAGACGTGAGCAAGTGGGGTCTGATGGTGACGTGGGAAAGAAGGACAAATTCTGGGTATTAACTGCTCAGTAAGAGCTGGACCAGATTGGGCACCGCTGTGGTAATTCATTTCAGCGGGAGCAGAATGAGGACACAGGGACACAGGACTTACTGGACATGAAGAGAGCAGAAGGAGATGAGTGTGGAGTTCGAGGGAAGGGTTGGTGACATACTAAAATCTGACTGTTTAGTTACCTTAAGCCTTTGAGGTTCCCAACCCTCTGACTAGGTTCTTTTCAGTTTTGAGCTTCGTTTTGAATTATTTTCTCCACTCATTTTTTAAAAAATATTCCAATTTTTTTTTTTTTGTAGTTTTGGGCTACTCTTTTTCTGTGCATACTACATCATTTAGTTTGAGTAACTAGGACCAATTTTCAGAAAATTCATACTTTTTCAAAAGCCTAAACATCCTTTGGCAATAATGGAAGAGTGTTTGGCAACAAAAAACTCATAAAGATAATATATTGTGGCATCATTCACCAAAACACTAGTTCGGCTTTGGGTATTTGTGTACAGAGAGTAAGGAGAAATAGTTCCAATGGTGGCAATAAAACTTGAAGCATTTTTTACGCTTAACTATTAAACATAGAGTTGTAGATATTCAGGCAAAACACCAAATGGGAAAGCCAGCTGTGTACATGAACAAGAACTATTCAAGAAAACCAGCCACTCTGCAGACATCATCTGAGGTTTAGTAAATGAGAACATTCAGTACACATCCATGCTGGAAGAAATGTTTCATTAATGCCAAGTCACTGGTCATTTCAAAAATGCCTTTAAAAATGGTTTCTTGAAGCATTCCATGAAATTGAGGTGCGCCAGAGAAAAGTGGAAATAGCTAGAGCAGATTGCCTGGGGCCTCTTTTGTCAGGAATCAGGCTAGATGACAAGCTGTGGGGTGGGTGTGGCTGAGTAGGGGCTGGGGGCATGGCACAATGGGAGGGTTATATCCTCAGGGCAAATGCAAGGAAGAAGCATCAGGACTCTAGGTCAAGGGGTCAAGGCTGCAGTGGAAGCAGGGGCGTGGTCGCACCTGATGGGTTCAATACTGGGTGTGAACTGTGCACTTGGAATGGGGTGGGGACCTGATCTAGGTCTTCAAAAAAAACTCTTTTCATCAGAAGACCTGCTTTTTTTTTTTAACGAATAGATTCTTTAACCTTTAATTAAATTAATTAGGAAATATTTTAAACATACAAAAAGAAGTTAAGAGGCTAATGACCACCTATGTACACATCACTCAGCTTAAGAAATAACACAATACAGTTGGCTCTTGAACAAGGCGGGGTCTGGGGCACCGACCTTTGGTGCAGTAGAAAATGTGAGTACAACCTCTGCCTCCCAATCCTCGGGTGGAAACTCTGCTGTTGAGAATCTGCAGTTGGGAAACCACAGTTTGAGACGCGAAAAGACTGTTTTGGATCCGCAGTTGGGAATCTGCGGTTGGCAATGAGAAATACTGTTTTCCATTGGCTGTTGGTTGAATCTGCGGATAGGGGACCTGCAGCTGGGAGGGCAGACTGTATTTTTTTGAAGGAAAAAAAAAAATCGACGTATTAGTAGACCTGCAGTTCAAACTCTTGCTGTTCACAGGGCAACTGTGCACTTGCTGTGGAGGCCGATCGGCACAGGTGAGCACGACTCTCTTCACTTTCGTGTTTATCACTTCCACTAAGTTGTTCTTTTCTATGACATATGTAGGTGTTTTATGCACAATATATGCTATTGTTTTTGTATATTTAAAATTTTAATTAAAGGGTATGTACTTGTCAACTTTTTTTTTCATTTTCAACATTTTCTCAACATTTCTTTTTGAGATTTAGCCAGTTTATCGGTATAATAATTCTGTTGAATAAAATAGTCCACAATTCTTATTTATCCTCCCGCTGTTGTATACGCGTGAGTTTTTCTAGGGTAAAAGAATTTGTGCATCTAAGGTTCCCTAGGTAATTGCTGGGGTTGGGGTGGTCGTTCTTACTAACTTGTAGGAGTTATTATTTATTTCTAGACACTACCCGTTGCAAGTTATGTGCATACCAATCAGTGGTTTGTCTTTTATTTTCTAATGTCTGTCAATAAACAGACATTTTAAATGTAATTGAATTTATCTATCTTTCCTTTTGAATTGTTTCTTTTTCTTTTTTAAAAACTTGTTGATTATATCCTCTTCCTCAGGGTCATAAAGGTATTCTTTGAAATTATCTTCTGAAGTTTTAAAGTTTTGGCTTGGAAATGTTATATTTTGGTCCTTAATCCATTTGGAATTTATTTGCTGTGTATAAAGTTAAGTACCAATTAATATTTTTAATATGGATTACCAGTTGTTCCAAGACAATTGTTAAAGAATCCAGTCTTTCCCCCACTAATCTGCAAAAGCAGCCTGTTTCTATACATGAGTAGGTATAACCTCAGGATTCAAATTCTGTGCTATTTGTATACTCGTCTACCAATGCCAGTGTTACAATATATTAATAATTATAGCTTTACAATAAATCTTGATATTAGGGTTATTTTTGACATAAGATTTAGATTAAGCTGGGTTTGAATAGTTTAAACAAACATGTTTAGATATTTGTTTAAACAAACATAAGTAAAGAAGGCACCAAATGCTTACAGCGACATTGATTACAATAAAAAAAAACCTGGAAGAATCTAAGTCTTCATAACACTAAGATGAATAAACAAGTATGGGATAGTTAAACAGTAAAATACTGCACTGCAGTGAAAATGAATCAACTCCAGTACATACATCAACATGGATGATCTCCAAGGCATAAACTTGAATGAAAGAAGCAAGTTTATAGAAAAAGAGACACAATATTATTCCATCACAGATGTTTAAAGATAGAGACATATAGGTTGTAAAGACTGAAGAAAAACTAGAGAATGAATACAATTTTAGAACAGGGTTATCATTGAAAGGGGGCAAGCGAGGGGATTCAATCAGAGAGGGCACAGAGAGTGACTTCTGGGGATGATATATTCTATAACTTGGCCTGGGCAGTGGGCATATGATTGTTTATTATTTCTCTTTAAACTGTACAGATACATTCTGTACACATTTGTATTGTTATATTTTATAATTTTAACAAACTCACTTATAGGTGAGGCAGTAACTTCCTTTAGATTTTAGGTCAGCTTTAACTTAATCTTGAAGCCATTAATTTTTGTTCTTTAATTCCAGACCTCCCCTTTCAAGTCTGCAGGCTTCCGCTTCTTTCATGCCTTTTCAGTTTTCTGTATTGTGTTGTCTTCTCTACTTTTGAATACTCTGCTCACATGCCACCAACCTGGAAACCTGTCCCAATAGTGTCCAACCTGGGTCCTGAAGAGCATAAGATGCAGAAAAGAAATGGTTCATACCTAGGCAAGAACAGATATTAGTAACTTAATAAGTAATTACCTAAGTTCATTTTTATTGGAGACCTTTTGTGTGCCAAGCTGTCTGCTAAAGTTATGCGGATATAGCCTTTATCCCAGGCCGAGGACCCATAGCCTATTTCAGTTGGCAGGCAGATGTTCCCTGGCTTGTAGATGCTGATCAATTGGTGGTGGGTGCTTATGGCTGGACTCTTTTGAGAAGGATATTTGCTATAGGAGATGAGATAGTATCTGTGTAATAGATTTGCTCTCCTTGGTCCAAGCACGTGAAAGAAAAGTGACAATGACAAAAGTCACTTTCTACCAATGCTATCTGAGTACATTGACATCTATGTTAAAAATAAAACCGACAGCTTTAATATCACATAGAAGAGAAAGTTTGCTTAACAAAAACCTCGCAATGAGCTATTTCTACCGTGTGCCTCGTAGTGCCGTTTCATTTTGTATTATTTGGCATTAGCCCTGAACTGCCCCCTTTTGTCTTATTTGATATTTCTTTGCTTTGTGTGTTCAACTTAAGTATTCGCTTTGTAAGAGACAGAGAACTTGCATGTATATCCCACGTGAAAATGAACAGATAATCTTGCACTTTTGGCTGGCTAAGTATTTATTGACTGATCTACACAGTTTCAGCGCCAGGATTGAACCATATATTTACTACTCTTTAGATATAACTGCTCACAGTGAACCGGATTCACCCTGCTGATTTATTTTTCTAAGAGAGGCGGCTTATATGTCTTGTAAATGAAACAGCCTTGGACGCTTGAGATTCTAATTGTTAAACTAAATGATACACTTAATAGCATGTGGGAACAATGACAAATACTTAGTATTTTGATTGTTCCTTTTAAAAAAGCCCTTTTAAAAATTTAAAGTAATGTAACATTGTACATTGACCACTGTACATTCTTTTTGTAGCATCCCACCTACATAGTATAATTTTAAGAGAAGTGCTTTATAGCATATTTCAAATCCAGGCTGTCATCTTAAATATATATCTTTTATTTTGTTGCTAGAAGTTGTTAGGTGTTCGTGTACTACAGAAGAAACACCATAATAACATCTTCTCTTTTGTTTTCAATAATATCCCTCCTTGAACGGAAACATGTACACAGGTGATACGAAGAACCAGCCTTAGAGAAAGCATTTGAGCATAATGTATATCATGCAATGTTTCTGAGTTTTGGTGGAAGAATAAGATGTTGGGAAGGTCGTGCATTTTAGAATCAAAGAGGAAATGACAACCCGTCAAGAAAATAACATGTTTGGAAACTTGAGCCACTGAAAATTTTAACGAAAGAAAAACATGAGTTTGTGTTTTAAGAACAAGTTTGAGTTCAAAAGGCCACGTTTATGAGGGCTAGTCTCAGACGTTGCCTGTGTTTTATCATTTTCGTGCTTTACAAAACTTTTCCCCGTCTGTTGGTTCATACTGTAAATGTCTTTGACAGTGGAGAATCCATTCATTCTCCCTTTGGATTTGAGATTTAAGGTGTAGTTGCCATGCGAGAACATAACACAGTGATTTAAATTTCAAAATAAGGCCTCTGTTACTGATACCAGCTCCTTAATGCAAACAGGTTTTGGTAGATGGACAAAGTCATAGTAAGCATGAGAAATCCAAACTGCAAATGTATCCATATATCATGATTTTGTAAATAAAATTCAAATGGCAGCTACATCTTTTCTAAAATGTCAATGTTACAAGTACAAATTTTAGTGTGTGTGTGCATGTATGTAATATATCATGCCTCAGGGACTTAGGAGAGGCAATTTTGTTTTTGACATTGGTTGTGTACTTACTCCTGGTTTGCTTGTGAACAACTTGTCATACTCCAGTGCTGAGAATCATGCTGGACAGCGTGGAAGTGTTTCACAGGTGCCCTTTGAAAGAGGACGGTTAGAACGCAAGTCACCTCCCGTATGCCTGTTGCTGTAGGGAAGAGGTAGAAATCAACGGGCAACCACTGTTTTTAACGTTGGAAGCTTTGTTAGGGAGCAACCAGTATTGGCTATACCAATTTGATTATAATTGTGTGTGAATATGGAATTGGTATTATATAATTTCATCACTTTAATTAACATTTATCATATAACTAATATATGATATAGTATATGACAATGATTTGGTGTCCATTTTTAAATGGGCAGAGTTGGTATAAGATGTTCCTTTAACACCGGTTTAAATATCGAAACATTTGAAAATAAAACTTGAAACTTTCTGTGGCAGACAGGAAAACAACCTAAGCTTTTGTCAAGCTTGTGGAAAGCCAGTCATTTGTTGGGTCAAATGCAATTTGAACTGCATGTTGTGAACAGACATTTTTTCTTGGTTGTTACTGTAGGTTTCAAGAAATTTCTCAATCATGGAAGCCACAGTTTTGGCCACAGGAATAAAAGAAAATAGGCTTAAATTTTTTTGCAGAGGGGAATTAAAGTTGGACATAAATGATATTCTGAGTATTCAGATTTGGAAAATTCATGAGTTAAAAACATCCTGACTATCTGGTTCGCTTGGAAGTCACTACTCTGTTTTAATACATAAAATCCGAACAGACTGAAAAATCAGTAACTCTCCTTGATCAGTGGAAGGGAGGTATAGGGCAAATCACAGACCTCCGGAGACCAAAAAGACAGACAGGAGAATACAGTGAATCACGGCTCACCTGAGCAGAGACTTGGGAGTGGTCACTGTATCAGGAACCAGGGTCAGAGAAGGAAAACCTAAACTGTAATTGATGAATCACTGGACATTCAGTGTGGACAACTCTGAGAGTTAAAAACTCCAGGGGAACCCAGTTATGGCGGGGGAAGGGGTAGGGGCTGCAGTATTGTGAGATTTACCTCTAGGAGCTCAGCCAGTTCTCCCAGAAAATATCAGACAAAAATCGCCTTGTGCTCCTGGCAGGAGGAGGTGAAAAGGAACTATTTGGAAATACACCAGAGCACTCCTTTCTTTTTAACAAGGTCTGCCCTTAGGGAAAACTAGTTAACTACTCTCTAGCTTACCAGCATGTTATCTGAGCCTAACTGACTTGTGGAAAGGAAAAAACCAAACATCAGCCCATTCTAGCTAGCCTTTCTGTCCCATCTAAAGTAGGAGAAAACAACTGAGAAACTCTTGTGAAGTTTGCGGTCCAGAGGCACAGGCTCATGGAAAGACTGTGACCTAAATATAGGACTGCAGAATGCCCTCCCCCCACCCTCACCATCACATTACTAAAGGCCTATTTCCTTCAACTCAGTACATCACCTCTGGTTAGCAAGGAAAAATGACAAGGCATACAAATGACCCTGGAGCACTGATGAGGGGCTAATGCCTGGTCCAGGAGAAAGACAAAAAGGTCTGAACTAGAGCTGAAGCCGTGGAAATGGGCAGATGAGACAGCTGCCAGCAGCATACCATGTATTTTGGTTTGTATAATGAATGCATCTTTACTGAGTTAGCTCAAAAAAAGAGGCTTAAAATCATCATAGATGGAGCATTGTCTTTACAGTATGCAAGGCCATCATTTGTCATTACTTTTATTTTCACGATGAAGGGAGAATCAGAACACAGCTCTTTTACAGGAAGAACATAATTTTTAAATAGTTGATATATATAATCTCAAACTGGCATTTAAAGTGTTCCTGTTTTCCCTCAATAATCTTATATTATTTAAGTTGGGCATCTCTCTTTACATAGGCTGTAGCTTCTAAAATTTTTGTTTGAAATTTTGGTGAATGAGCAAGAAATGGCTGTAGCTCATTGATCTCCGTGCCCACAATCTCAGTAGCACTGCCCTCAGAATGTGCCGAAAACAATGCACATTCTGTTCAGCTGATGGAGCCCAGCTGGGCCCAGGGTTATGGCAGACTGCTGAATTCGTTGGATTCTGTGGTAGGCAGATTCTAGATGATCTCCAACCCGTGAAATGTGGGAGATGCCTGTAAATACGATGGGTTATCACTTTCCTGATCATAGGTTACGTGTTTACAGTTGGCTTTTTAAAAAGATAGATTATTCTAGGTAATCCGAATATTCAAATGAGCCCTCAAAAAGGCATGGGGCTCTTTCCGAAGACAGGGAATTCAAAGTCCTGGGAAATTTGAAGCATGAGAAGGATGGAACCTGAGAAAAGATTCTCCATCTCTGGTTCTGAACATGAGGGGACCACGTGGCGAGGAGTGCAGGCAGCCTCTATGAGCTGAGAACATCTCTCGGCTTTTGTAATCGCCAGGAAATGGGAACTTCGGTGTTACAGCCTCAAGGAACTGAATTTGCACAACCGACAAGAATTTGGAAGAGACCCTGAGCTGCAGATGAGAGTGGCAGCTGGCTGAGACCTTAATTGCAGCCTCGTGAGAACCTGAGCTGAGCTCCCCTCCGCGCCGTGCCTGGACTTCTGACCCACAGAGCTCTGAGCTAATTCAGTTTTTAGCCATTCAGTTTGTGGTTGTTTTGTTATGGATGTGAAAAATAATTTAAATGGAGCCACTTTAAAAGGGAATTGGAGCTGCCATCCCAGAAGAGCTGCCTTGCACATCTTACTCCTCAAACCTTTGGAATGTCAAAACTGGATTAAAATGACATGTGAACTGGGCCTAAAAGCAGCGTTTGTATCCCACTCAACTGTTTGCAGAGATAACAGGAAAGCAAGACCTTATGACTACTACTGGACTGAGAATTAAAGACATTCTCTAGAATTAGCCTCACTGTGGGAGTTTATCTGTAGCTATAGAAATTCCTTTCTTACTCATGTGTTGTTCCCCTTCCTTTTCTCATAAATACTTCCTGCCTTTGCCTCCAAATCATATTGCTACTTGGGTTTCTGCCTGAATCAGTGCTTCCTGAATAGCTATTCTTTTGGCTCTCAAGTAAATACTTGTTACCTCTCACTTTCCTTTTTATTTTCAGGTTAACAATAGCAATAGAAACTGAAGCAGATTCTAAACTTGAAAATTTGCCCCGGACTTTAAAAAGCCAATCTATCATAGTTTCACAACTACAACCAAATAATTATCTTGGAAACTAAGAGGAAGAAGGTCCCCTCCTAACTTCCCTCTGTCATGAGAGCAACATGACTGCCCTGGATGTCAGTTTCCTTAGTCACAGACGAAGCAGTTAGGTTAAGATCCTACCTGGTTTCTTTAGCTTTGAACATTCTGTAATTCTCTTCTGTCCACTTCAACCTCTAATTAACAAAGTGCAAGTTATTGCGAAAAGAGTAATTCCATTCTCTGCCTGCAGTATTGTGGGGGGAAGGAAGCAGTGCGATGACTGGAAATCTTGCTGTAGTGGCTTGCTGAAGAGATGGTTTGATCTCTTCTTCCTTCACGCTTATTCACCTGTGCTACACTCCTGAGATGAAACACAGAAAATTATAGTTCAGCATTCTGGACAAGCTAGTTAAAAACCTTTACAGATGGCTTTGGCTCTTGTTGAGAGATTTATAACATATGCCTTTTGAGAGTTAAACATGACATGTTTCAGGTCTGTCGGCTCAGGCAGAATCCTCCTTACGTGAAACAAACAGGGCGCAAATTGTACAAAACAAGGAAACAAAAACAGTCAGTCCATTCAGGTATATTGCCTCTGCTTCATGGCAGACTACATATACAGTTTTTTTCATGGTTAAGACTTTACCCCTACAATGGGTAAACACGTGTGAGACACCCCTCACACCAACTCATTGCCGAGAAAACAATACGATGCCATAATTATTGTGTTTGCTTTGAAAGCCAGGCTTCCTGACTGTCAAAAACCAGATTTTGTATTGTAATTAATGAGTATTAATGACTCATTATACTCAGTGATTCCAGTTTCCCTATAAATGAATGAAATTCTAAATTGTAATATCTATATCTACCTCACTGTGATGTGGGGCTCCTAGAACAACAATCTTGAGGGGAGTCTTAGTATTTGTGTTATTTCTCTTATATTCAAAGTCTAAAGAGAAAGTTTTTCTTTTTAAATTATAGAATTCAGGTTTATTGTAGAGATGCTAATAATGCAGAGATGCAAAAATATAGATATTCCTTAGTCCTAATTGGTGTACCATTGATGTGTGCTTGCATGGCCCAAGAGTGAGCGCCTCGTAAATTGTGCACCCTGGGGAACCTCACTTATATTACCCCGTCCCGACTCTTCTGCAAATGTGTGTGCACTGGCGCCACAAAGAAAAAACTCCTGTGCATCAAAAAAGTTTGCAGGACATTACTGTAGACCAGTGGTTCTCAAACCTTAATGTGCATAAGGCATCTGTGTGTCTTGTTAAACTTAGATTCTGGATTCCTTTGGACCGGGCTCAGGCCCGAGGCTCTGCATTTCTGACCATCCCATGATTCCCAGAAAATTCACTGAGGAATATGAATAAGCCCTTGGAGCATTCCGATATATGCAGCAATTTCAGATTCACTGTAGTTCTGTTTAAAACAACGATTTCTGGGCTCAGCTCTCAGAATTACTGATTTAGTGGACTTAGGGAGGGGCTTAGGAATTTGCATTTCTGACACATCTCTAATTGATGCTGCTGCAGCTGCTGGTCCAAAGACCACACTTGAGAACCACTATAGCGCTTTGGCTTCGGGCTCCAAACTTGCTTCTTAGGCTGGAATTCCCACTTTGTTACCAGCCTTCACATGATTTATCTTAATTTTTCACCAGCATCTTTCATTAATTTAAAAGCATAATTAAAAACTACTTTTCTCCTTAAAAAATATTTTAAATGGTTTGAGGCTAGATGGTTTTGGGCTCTCTGGTATTCCATAATGCTAAACATTGAAAAAAAAACTCATTTCTTTTACTTGATGGCTCAGTGCAGGTTCATTTATATTTTTCTTGGTTAGGAAGCTAAGTTGGGATGTTTTAATTATAATAGACTGTCCTCTCTTTCCTTAATATCATAGATTATAGGGAGAGAAAACATATCATACATACAAACTGCCATTTTTATCAGAAAGCTTATGTCTTAATTTCTGATTGGTCTTCTTAAAACCCAAAATTTTCTGTTTGGTCTTTCTATGAAAATACATAATGATTAGTAAATGTGTATTAAATAAAATAGATAAGATGTTCAGTAAATTTTTAAAATTTGCAGTGATTGAGCTAAGATATAGAACATTTTATAATTTGTAAATTATAGAGGTTCTAAACATAAAACAGCAATTTGACATTCACAGGCATCAGATATTGATCAATAAGAGACAAAACCAAGGTCAGGGGTTCCTCATTTGTTTCTAAAATGCCAGTTTCCATCACAGAATCTGAAGCCTAGCAGACATTCAATAAATATATGACAGAAAGCATGATGTAGAATGAACGAACTAATGAATGACAGAGAGCAGTGTTGGCAAACTATGATAAAATATTGGTATTTTTAGAATCAGACATGAGGTGGACCACAACAAATTTGACATTCATAATCATTAAAATTTTAAAGTTTTAAATTTAAAGGGAGAAAAGTTAAGGTAAAAAATAGCATCACTTTTATTCAGTTGCATTTCCTCATGTTTTCTTGAGCATGCATCTTTTGAGGATAACATGATTGGGGATTATTCCTTCTCTTCTTCTGTTTTGCAGCTTTGCATCTAGATCGTGTCATACAGGTTTATGAAATATTCATGCATCATGGTCCCAATCTTTATTCTTTAACCTCTCTTTATTATTAAAAAATCATTGGGGTAACATGATCAACAAATCCAATGTTCTGAGTGTACAACTCAACAGTATGTTGTATGTATATTGCATAGTGTGTGTTCACCGCCTATAGGTAGATTTCTTTCTGTCCACCACATTTTGACCCCTTAAACCCCTGTCTGCATCTTCACCTTCCCCAACTTGCCTCTGGTAACCTCTAGTCTACTGTCCATGTCCATGAGTCTCTGTTTGTTGCTTTTAGATTTATATTCCACATGCAAGTGATACCATTATGATTTCAACTTTTTCTGTCTGACTTATTTTGCTTAGCATGATTATCTGGAGAGCCATCCATGTTGTCGCAAATGGCAGTATTTTCATCTCTTCTTCCATTGTTTATATGTAGCACGTCTTTAATCCAGTCACCTGGTTGTAGAACATGTCAGTTACTTCCATGTCCTGGCCACCGAGAATAATGCTGCTTTGTACATTGATGTGCATGATGTGCATGTATTTTTCAGAATAAATGTTTTCAGATTTTTTGGGTAAATACCCAGTTGCGGGATTGCTGAATCATATGGTAGATCAGTTCTTAGTGTTTTTGTTTTTGTTTTTTTTGTTTGTTTTTAGGAAACTCCATACTGTTTTCCATAGTGGCTGTACCAGTTTGCAGTCCATCAGCAATGTGTGAGGGTTCCTTCCCCCTCACATGCTCTCCAACATTTGTTATTTACTTGTCTGTTGAGAACAGCTATTCTAACAGGTGTTGAGATGGCATCTCTTTGTGGGTTTTGATTTGCATTTTTCTAATAGATAGGTTGAGCATCTTTTCATATGTCTGTTGGCATTTGTATGTCTTTTGGGAGAGTGTCTGTTCAGGTGCTCTGCCCATTTTTAATTGGATTGTTTGTTTTTTGGTTGTTATTGAGTTCTAAGAGTTCTTTTTATATTTTGGAATATTAGGACCTTATCAGAACGTTGTTTGCAAATATATTCTTCCATTCACATGGTTGCCTCTTTGCCTTGTTGACGGTATCTTTTGCTGTGCAGAAGCTTTTTAGTTAATATAGTCCGATTCATTTATCTTTGCTTTTACTTCCCTTGCTTTGAGTTCAATTCGTAAAATCCTCTCTAAATCCAAAGTCAGTGAGTTTACTACTATATTTTCTTCTATTTTCAGGTTTTTAATCCAATTTGAGTTAATTTTGATGTGTCTATTTTTATCCTTTTGCACATGGCTTTCAGGTTTCCCAGCACCATTTATTGAAGAGGCTTTCCTGTCTCCATTGTATGTTTTTGTTCCTTTGTGGAAAATTATTTGCGCCCATAAATATTTGTCTAGGGTTTACTTCTGGACTCTCAATTCTCTTTCACTGGTCTGTGTGTCTGTTTTTTTGCCAATACCACGTCGTTTTGATTATTGTTACTTTGTACTATAATTTGAAGTCAGGAAAGTGATCCTCCAGACTTGTTCTTTTTTTTTTTTCCTCAGGATGGCTTTGCCGATAGAGGGTCTTTGTGCTTCCATACAAATCTGATGATTTTTTGTTCTATTTCTTTAAAAAATGCTAATGGGAATTTGATAGAGATTTCATTACATCTCTATAATGCTTTAGGTAGCAGGGTCATTTTAACTATGTTCATTCTTCCAATCCAAGAAAGCGGAATATCTTTCCATTTCTTTGTGTCATCTTCAGGTCCTTTTTAAAAGGTTTTATAGTTTTCATTGTGTAAGTCCTTCACATGTTTCATTAGGTTTATTCCTAGGTATTTTATTCTTTTGTTAAAAGTGCAAAAGAGATTTTTTTAAATTTCTTTTTTCTGAGAATTTATTATTAGAGTCTAGGAATACTATGGATTTTTGAGCACTGATTTTGTATCTGAAACTTTACTCGATTTGTTTATTATTTCTAGTAGCATTTAATGGAGTCTTTAGGGTTCTCTATATGGAGAATAATGCCATCCGCAAATAGTGATAGTTTGACTTCTTCATTTCCTATTTGGATACCTTTTATTTCTTTCTCTTGCCTAATTGCACTTACTAGGACCTCCAATGTTATACTGAATGATAGTGGTGATAGCAGACAGCCTTGTCTTGTTCTGATCTTAAAGGAAAGGTTTTTTAGTTTTTCACCATTAAATATAATGTTAGCTGAGGGTTTGTCATATGTGGCCTTTATTATGTTGAAGTACCTTCCTTTTATACCTCTTTTATTAAGTGTTTTGATTATAAATGGATGCTGTTATCTTGTCAAAGGCTTTTTCTGCCTCTATTGATATGATCGTATGATTCTTACTCTTTAATTTGTTTATGTGATGTATCTATCACATTAACCGATTTGGGTCCCTGAGATGAAGCCCACATGATCATGATGTATAATCTTTTTAATGTGTTGTGTATTCAGTTCATCATTTCTTATATAGGATTTTTGCATTGTGTTCATCAGAGATATTGGTCTGTAGTTTTCTTTTATTGTGTGTTATCTTTACCAGGTTTTGGTATCGGGGTAATGTTGGCCTCGTAAAATGAGGAAGTATTGCTTCTTGTCTTCAATTTTTTTGGGAGAGTTTAAGAAGAGGAAGTATTATATCTAAATTTTGGTGGAATTCACTGGTGAAGCCGTCTGGTTCTGGACTTTTACTTTTTGGGAGGTTTTTGATGATCATTTAATTTCCATACTACTACTGATCAGTCTATTCAATTTTCCATTTCTTTGTGATTCAGTCTGAGAATATTACATATATTTCCAAGAATTTGTTCATTTCTTCTAGACTATTAAAATTGGTGTTATATAATTTTTCAATAGTATTCTTGCACGATCCTTTGCATTTCTGTTGTAACTTCTGTTTCATTCCTAATTTTGTTTATATGTATCCTTTCTCTTTTTTTCTTTAGTGAGTCTAGCCAAGGGTTTGTCAATTAATCTTAAAGACTAGTTCTTTGTTGTATAACTTTTTCTATGGTCTTGCTATTCCTCAATTTTATTTAATTCTGCTCTAATTTGGATCATTTCTTTCTTTCTGCTGATTTTGGGCTTCATTTGTTCTTCTTTTTTCCAGTTTTTAAAGACATAGTGTTAGGTTGCTTATTTGGGCTCATTCTTGTTTTTTTGAGACTGGCCCATAATGATACAAACTTTCCACTTAGTACAGCTTTTGCTGTGTCCAAAAAGTTTTGTTGTGTTGTACTTTCATTCTCATTCATTTCTATGTATCTCTTGATCTCTCTTTTATTTCTTCTATAACCCAGTCATTCTCCAATAGCATGTTGTTTTAATCTCCATGTATTTTGTAGTTCTTCCCACTTTTTTTTTTACAGTTGATCTCCAGCTTCAAAGCATTAATGATCAGAGAACATAGTTGGTATGATTTAAATTCTCTTATGTTTGTTGAGACTAGTTTTGTGTCCCAGTATGTGGTCAGTCCTTGAAAATATTCCATGTGCACTAGAGAAGAATGTATAAGCTGCTGTTTTGGGATGAAAGGCTCTGTAAATGTCAATTATGTCCAGTCGGTCTAATGTGTCATTTAAAGATGTTATTTCTTTATTGATTTTCTGTATGGATGATCTATCCATATCTGACAGTGAGATATTTGGATTCCCTACGATGATAGTATTGAGGTCAGTTTTTCCCTTTAGTTCTGTTAGTAATTGCCTTATATATTTCAGGACTCCCTGATTGGGAGCATAGGTGTTAATAAGTGTTATGTCTTCTTGATGTATGGTTCCTTTTTATTATGAAATGTCCCTCAGGATCTCTCTACCTTTTTTTTTTATCCTGAAGCTTATTTATCTAATATAAATACAGCTACACTCGCTTCGTTGAATGCCATTCCAATAATCCAAATTCTTAGATTATCATTTTCCACCCTTTCACTTTGAGTCTATATTTGTCTTGGAACTGAGATGTGTCTCTTGAAGGTAGCATATGGTTGAGTTTGGTTTTTGATCCAGTCCGTAACTCTGTGCTTTTTTATTGGTGAGGTCAGTATGTTGGCATTTAGAGTGATTATTAAAATGTGAGGTTTCCTATAGGCATTTTATCTTTCATTATCTGGAAGCTCTGTGTTTCCATTGTTTTCCTTGTTCATGCATTTCTGCTATTTTAATTTGGTGGGATTTTGTGGATTTTCCTTCTGGTCCTTCTTGTTTTTGTGTTATGTATCAAATTTCTGGATCTTTGGTGTGTCGGTACCATTAAGATTATGTAAGAATAGTTAAATATACACAGTAGTCCATTTTCTTCTGTGTGCGCCTCATCTCCATTCCCCTTTGCGAATTTGGATCTTTGATTCTTCCTCTCTTCTGTTATTGTTGTCTCAAATTGTCTCTATGTATGCTAAACATTCATTTCTAACTTGCAGTAGCAATTATCCTCTTAACGTTTAAGCTTATAATATCCTGTTCTTAATAAGAATTGCACTATCCTGCTTCGATTTGTCTGCTAGTCATTTTACTCATAGTTATATATATTTTTGTTATTTTGTTTCAGGTGAGTTGACCCCTTTCAGTATTTCCTGTAATGCAGGCCTCGTAGTGGAGAATTTCTTAAACTTTTGTATGTCTCTAAGGCCTTTGTATCTCCTTCATATCTCAAGGAGAGCTTTGCTGGATATATTACTCTAGGCTGGTAATTCCTTTCACTTAATAGTTTGAATATGTGGTTCTATTCCTTTCTTGCTTCTAAGGTTTGTGCCGAGAAGTCTGAAGGTAGTCTAATGGGTTTTCTTTTATAGGTTACTGTCTTCTTTTCCCTGGCTGCCTTGAGAATTCTTTCTTTGTCATTAATTTTTGACAATTTTATATAAATGTGTCTTGGAGAAGGCCTTTTGGATTGAGGTATGAATATTCTGTTAGCTTCTTGGTTTCAAAGATCCAGCTCATTCCTTAGATTTGGGAATGTAAGAGATCTGTTTTCTTTGTATACCCATTATTGTTATGTTGCTTTTCTTGATGGCGTCAGTTCTTGTAAAGCTCTTTCACTTTTTTGATTCTCATGTCTCTCTCTTCCTTTTGAGTCATTTCCAGATTTCTGCCTTCGACATCACTGATTCTTTCCTCCATCTGGTCAGCTCTATTTCCTACGCTTGCTGTTTCATTCTTTGTCTCTTTTAATGCGTTCTTCATCTCCAGAAGTTCTCTTTGGTTCTTTTTCAGGGCTTCAATCTCCTGCTAAAAAACTCATTTTGTTGGTCTATTTTGATTCTAAGTTCTTTAAATTGTCAATCAGCTTTATCTTGCATCTCACTGAGTTTTTCAGGAGTGCGATCTTGAATTCTCGTCATTTAAATTGTTTATTTCTATGTCTTTAAGCTTATTTTCTGGAGATTTTTCTCTGTCTTTAGGAGCTGCCTTGTCATCTTGGTTATCCGTGGTGTCTGATGGACTATTTCTCTGCCTGGGTCTTAATGGGAGTTTACTCCACTTTTTTCCCCAGAAGGATTTATTATGTAGCGGCCTCTTTAGCCTGTTGATAAGAAGATGATTTTTCTTTTTGATTTCCAGTAGATGGCATCTAAGTCTCTTTCTCTGCTTTGCAGGTAATGTTTTTTTTTTTTTTTCCTACCCTCTGTCTGATCTACTGAGTATTTAAACCATGACCACCCCTCAGTTCCTGCCCTTGTCTGTGGTCTTGGCTGTGGTTTTTGTTTTGGTATTGGTTGTGAAAATTCCCCTGGGGCTCCATGGCACTAGATCGGGGAGGATGTGGGGTAGAGGAGGGCTTGCTCTCCGTTAGTAGGCTGGGGTTGCTGCTGGGCTCTGTGTCCCACATTTGCAACAATGGCTGCTAAGACACAGCTATTGCCGCTCTGCACTTAGTCCCCACTCCACTTTCTGCCCTGATTCCTGAATTCTAGTGTGTGGAACGCACTGATCCCTCAGACAGGGCTGTTTGTGGGACAGGCCACAAATTCTTTCCCTCCCCTCCTCCTACAGGGAGCTCCGGCTGCATGTGGCAGCTGCTTTGTACCTCCCAATCAACCCCCAGACTCACACGATTTCAACCTTTGGAAGCTCTTATGCTCAGATCACTCACTCAGATGTGCTTGTGTGCAGGTTGGGTGTTATTTGTTGAATTTTAAATGCTCAGCTTATTGTTATTTCAACGGTTGAGATCTGGGGAGATCCCTCACTCCACCATGCTTCTGATGTTACTCCATTGTCCCAATCCTCTTGGAAAACCAATAAATGAGTTGCTATTTAAAAAAAGTATTTATTATTATTTATGCCTACAGCACCTGGTCTTCCTAGGTGGTCTCCCCATCCAAGCACTAACCAGGCCCAACTCTGCTTAGCTTCCGAGATCAGACATTGGGCTTGTTCAGGGTGGGCCATAGACCATGGATCACAGCTCCACTGGGGAGCGAACCTAAAACATTCCATATGTAAAGCAGATGTGCTAACCGCTATACTATGGAACGACGTCCTGAGTTGCTATTTGTAAGAGCATTTTTCTTAAGTTTCACTAGTTCCTGAAATATGTGTACAGATATTTGTCTGGAAGTTTTTTCTTTTCAGTTTCTTCTATTAAAATCAAGAAAAATAACATCTACAAGCTCGTAAGAAATTCTTATAAAGTTTTCAGAAGTATAAGGGAAAATGACATTATCTCATACATTATGATTATAAACCTTGACAACCCAAGATGAAAAGTGAAAAGAAAAATGAGGTAGACACATTTAAAATAAACAACAGGAAAAAAAAAATAAACAACAGGACTTTTAAATATTTTATACTATTGTTAGTTAGAAGAAGTTTCTGGAAGTATTTTTAAAAACTATCAAAGTGTGAGGGATCCACAGGTGTTTCATTCTCTGGGTCAGTTGTAAAGAGGACGCAGTATCTTTGTCTATTACTGAATGGAAGAAATCTAAAGTTAGCATAAAAACATATAAAATATAATGTGTCCTGGACATTAAGAGAAAGACATTGTATATCTTCTCTAATGTATGACATTGAAGACATGGCGTTAGTAATACGTCATGATGGTCATACAAAGAAAAGTATACTAACCATCTAGAATAAGATTCTTTCTTGAGAAATCTTACAGACTTTAAAATAGGATGTTCCTTTGTTCTGCAGTGTCTGCTACTGCTGGGTAGTATGTCAGAGAAGTTTTTTGCAAGGCTATATCTGTAGTTCAGAAGCACTGGATGTTTTTCACTAATAAAAAAATTCTAATCCTCTTGATAGACTTGTTTGCTATGAATAATTCTTTAAAATGATAATTAAGACTTTCAAGTTCTTAGTCTGATCTTACTTCAAGCACTTATTGAATAGTTGGCAACTCAGATGTTTCAATATGCTTACTTTGTACTTGAATTCCACTGGGCTTTCAAAAAGTATGCCAGTACAAATCCTTGCACACCATTGGTGGGAATGCAAAGTGGTGCAGCCACTACAGAAAAAAAGTATAGAGATTCCTCATAAATAAATAAATAAATAATTAATTAATTAATTAATTAATTTTAAAAAGTGGAGCTATCATATTATTCAGTAACTCACTTCTGGGAACTTATCCAAAAATATTGAAATCAGGATATCAATGAGCTATTAGCACCGCTTTGATCACTACAGAACTATTTACTGTAGCTAAGATATAGAAAATGAATGGATAAAGAAAATGTGGTGTGTGTACACAGTGGAATCCTATTAAGCCTTCCAAAAGAAGGAATTCTCATGTGACAACATGGATGAACATGGATGAACTAACTTGAGGACAAGTAAAATAAATGAAGTAAGCCAATCACAGGAAGATAAATACTGCATAATCTCACTAATATGAGGTATCCAAAATAGTCAAATTCATAGAATCAAAGAGTGGAATGGTGGTTGCCAGGGGCTGGAGGAAGGGAGAAATGGGAGTTACTAAGCAGTGGGCATAATGTTTCAGTTAATTGAGCCCTAGAGACCTACTGTACATCGTCATACTGGGAATCAACAATGATGTATTATACACTTAAAGATTTGTTAACAGGACAGATCTCTTGTTAAGTGTTCTTATGATCAAATACATTAAAAAATCAAATTATTAAAGTAAAATTTAGTATTCTGTTGCTGAAAAAAAATATGCCATTACATTATAGTGGGTAGTTGAGGATTTATTTAAATAAAATGGTAACATAACCATCTAAACCAGTCTCCTTTTCACTTTACATTCTTTATCATCACATAGAGCAAATATCCTGGGGATGTAATTGTGGTACCTCTTTAAGAATTCAGTAATAACATTGCTAAATTGATCTGTTTTCACATTGAAATGGAGAAAATATTGGGATTCCCAAATATAGAAGCTGTTCTCAAAGGGTAAAAGTGTAACCATTGTGGGTGTTTAAAAAGAATTGATGCAGATTCTGGAGGCAATTTCCAAAGTTATAAGCATATACTGAATAATGTCAGCATTGTGGAGCTAAGTAAATAACCTTAAGGTGACTCCTTTGGAAAGGACAGCACTCATTTGATGGATGCACCACAGTTCAACAAAATTTCCCAACTTCTTGGGACTACATTTGCCTTTATATTCACACGATTTCTTATGTGGCTGTGATAAGATAGTGTGGAAAGGAAGGCTTGGGACCATGCTGGGCATCAATTGCCCAGCTGGAAAAAAACTGAATTAGAGTGATCAGTATAAGACTCAGAAGCATGACCTTGGTTCTTAAAACCTTCTTTATCTTTCCATACCAGAACCTTCTATCATCTAAGCCTAGATGATCTCTCACCTCTTTTATTTATTTACTCATTCATTCCCCTTACCCTGCCTTCAGCAAGTATGAGCATCTGCTATGAGTCAACACTATTCCAGGTGCAAAGAATTACCACAGAGCCAGAGGGAATGGTCTCTGCCATCACATGGCTAATTCTATTGTATGGGCATTTCTCTTATGGCAATGACCACAATTTAGTTATCTGGGCATACCTCATCCTCCTGTAAGATAGTGAATGCTTGATGTCAGTATCATTGTCTAATTCACTTATTGATACTTTACAACTAAAAGACACCTGAGGTGGTGAATAAATGACTGGACAGGTGAATAAATGAGTGAAGGAACCAGTCTGTCTGTTCTATTGTGCCTGAGTAATGAAACATAATTTTTACCTTTCTGAAATTGTACAAAACAAATCCAACCTTCATCATTATGGTTGGAGTCACATAAAATACTTGGCATCAAAGAAGCCACTACAATGGAATTTTTAAAACCAAAAGTTGTGCTGTAGAATTATAGAATACATTTTTATAGCATAACACAGGATCAGGATTGAAAAAAAGACTGCAGATGCAGAATGATATGTTACCTAATAGACTTAATACCTATTCGGAAGAGACCATTATGGGTTTAGGAAAGAATACCATGTTATGAAATAGCAGTGGAGGAAGTTTTTTAACTTCCCTAAATATTTATGTATGCCAGATGATGACTCAATGAAACAAAGTTTAGAAATTATCTCTATGCTTTTTTTTTTTTTTTTAGAAAATCGTTTTCTTACGTGTCTGCAAACTAGCTTTGAGGAAAGAGATCACACAGGTAAATATTTGAAAGAATTGAGATTAATACACACAAAATTTAGGGAACTGAGGAAAGGTAATATCTGCTGGAAATTTCCTCCATTGAGGTGTATTCCTCCTATCTGAGAAGCCATCGATATGACTTGGGTTTATTTCTCTTTTAGCTTCTAACTTCTTCCTATACTTTTTGCCACAACAACTGTCTTCTAATCTTTCCTTTTTTACAAAGTTAAATTATTTTGGTTCATGGACAGATTCACTTAAAAGGTTTTACTGTAAAGTATTTCCTTTAACTCTTAACTGTAAAATGTGTTTTGGTTTTGAGGGCATGGGGCAAAGGGAGATTTATTTCAATTTTTATAAGTTTGTCCAGGAATTGGGGTCAGAGTCAGCCAATAGTAGTGAAATGGACCTACTGATCCTCACATGCACACACTTGCTTCACTCTTCCTTTCTAGAGGCAGGTTGATGGTTGCCAGAGGAAAGAAAGTGGGCGGATGGGAATAAAAAAAAGTAAAGGGTCAAGGTATCCAAGTTCCCATTCAACAAATATAATTTGAGCACTTACCATTTACTTTTTTAAAAAGACCTTAGAGAGAAAAAAGAGCAGGTTGGTTATTATTCTGAATGTTGACTAACGCATCTCCCACCTGGACAGGAAACTCACTTTCTGGTACATAGCTATCACCCTGAGTTTACCTTATAATTCTCTAGGGGATTTCTTTTACTTTGTAAACTCTTTTTGATGAGCACAGCCACTCAAAAAATATTTGAGAAAGGCCTGGCAAGGTAGTAAGTTGTTTGTTTTTTAACTTGGAATGTTTGAAAATATCTTTAATCTCTCGTTACATGTGAATGATAGTATGACTAGCGTTTTAGTCTGGGTTCCCTTGAAACGGAGAACACAGTATTATGTCACCACAGCTTTGCTCCAGGGGTGCAAACCCCACAGAGGATAGCCAGACCAGGTTCTCGTGTGTACAAAACCTTGCTGAAATCTTGGTGATGGCAAACATACCTCTGCATACCATCCGAGGGTAGCTTTAAGAAGCTACAGATCTGGCCACTCTTAGGTCTCAAACCAGATGCCGAGTCCCTGCCTAGTCTCACAGTGGAAGGCAAACCAACTCCTGCTTCAGTTCAAAGAAAATTCTCTCTTCCCCTCTTCATGGTTTACTCTTCTTCATTGTCCCAGAAATCTTCTGAATGAAACAACCATTCTTTTGAGAGACATTCAGGAGAGGGAGATTGGGGAGGACTTTCACTGCAATCCACAGGTTTCATGGTTCCGAGAAAGTGATCACAATAGGCAACCGCATGTCCTCCCAAGCCTGGCTTCTTTTGTAAATCATACCACACATGGAAGAACAATCCAGTTTGCATTATGTCCCAAACAGGCCAGTTCCTCTTTATACCCTTCTCTGTCAAGGTAAAGAAGCAAAAGTCAGAAACTTCTCGTGAGCAAGTATTTGAAGAAAAATTACACCCACAGTTTTCAAGAGCAAATGGTACATTCCAGGCATAAGGTAAAATTGTGGAGAAATTCTAGGGGAAAAAGCTAACTCTGAATGGAAGTAGTTCTGCTAAAGATGTTCTTAATTTGCATCACCACAACACAACTTCTTAGTCTGAAACATCTAAATGCAGGTTAATGGTGACTTCATAGCACCAGCCTGTAAGAAAGAAGGAAAGAGAAAGAGGAAGAGAAGGGGAGAGAAGAAAGGAGGGAAAGGAAAGGAAGTCAACTTCTTATGGAAGTGTTAGTGGCTGTATTTAAAGGTTAAACAAATGTCTAACTATATATAATAATATATATAACCAAACTTACTGTTTTCATGCTCCTCATTACTCAGAAAAAGAAAAAGAACAACCTTGTTCTACTATACTCCTATGGTCACTTTATTATTTCATGTGTTTCAAAACATTGTTTACATAAATTACCTAAATTATTAAAATAGTAATTATTGGGAAAATTAATAATGGCTCAAATATTGCAACAGGAGATGTAAATGATTCAGTGGTGAGCTTGTGAAGTTTTCTTTAAAAAGCATTGCATTATAAGTCTCTAAAAACCTCAATTTGTATCGTAACTCTCTGGTGTTAAGAGAGCTAAACCTTTGCGATGGTTTTTCTTGATGTACAGATTCATGACAGTTCCCGTGTGAAGCTCAAACTGTGAAGTAGTGCTTTTTGTGTGATAACGCTATTCTTTCACATAACTGTGTTCAAGTTCAGTGCTTAAGTGACTCATTTTGATGATATTTACCAAACGAAGCAAATTTTCTCCCAAGGTACATTGAAGGTATTCTCTATCTTTTTTTTTTTGTTTTTTTTTTTTTTTTTTGTTTTTTTTTTTTACCTCTAGAAAGAGAAACCTGTTGATAACTGTTCAGTGACATTTCTCTGTTTCTGAAAATAAATAAAAATCAAGCAGGTATTCCATGAGCCTTTGTATCAAGGAATCAAGAAAGATCCTGTATGGTCTCAGGTGAGTCTGTTTCTCCAGCCTCATCTCTCACCACTTGTTTTGGGCTGTAATCATGCTCAAATATTTGTCCTCCTTGGAACACGTCCTGTTCTTTTACACCTCCTTGTCTCTGTTCATATTTTTTCCTTCCTTCTTTCCTAACTTCTCTGGCAAACTGCCCATCCTTCAAGACTCACCTTTCTCTCACGTGGCTATAAATTTCCCCCTGAGCACTGCTCTGGTTCCATACCTAGGTTTTGATACACAGGCCTTACATGTTGTGTAGAAACCAGTTCTCATTGCAGCCCTGAGACTAAGCTTGGCCTTTGACTGGAATCTGGGAACCTGACAGGAAAACTCATTCCTTCATTGATATAAAAACTTTCCATATATGGCAAAGGTAGCTCACTGTGCCTAAATTGTTTGTACAATCAAGGCACTTTTTGCTGAACACCTACTGTCTTTCTGAGACCCTGGGATTTTGGAACGTGCTAGGCAGAGGGTGCTTATGCATCTAGTGCCTATGAAAACCTTGGGTGCTGCGTCTCTAATGGGCTTCCCTGGGCAGAAACATCCCATCCCACACTTATTTATTGCTGCATTTTTGTTACTGGAAAAGAATGTGCTCTGTGTGACCCCTCATGAAAGAGAGAGGGCAGAGAGGGAAGCCTGCAAGTGGGTTCCTCCAGACTCTGTGTCTTTTTCCTTTATGACCTGGCTGTGGATCCTGACTACATACATCTCTGTGATAAATCTTAGCTATGACACAATTATTCGCCGAGTCCCATGAGTCTTTCTTGCGAATCTTTACACTTGGGGATGGTCTTGGGGATCGCCAACTAACGTGGTTATTCATTTCAAAGTATTTTTTAAACTCCCTCTTTACTTTTCTCTTTATCACGAGAATTATTTGAGAGTCTAGCCCAAACTTTCCTGACATAGATTTTCTGATGACATGTTGATTTTTGATTCTATTGGAATGTCATATGTGATTATGGCTTATATGAAATGAATTTTTTGATATTTTCTGAAGAGTTCCATTGTGTCCAATTACTCAGTTATCTGAACATTCCACATATATATTTTAAAAGTATGTCTATTTGATGAATATTCTTAATGATGTATACGTACTTTATTTAATTCTCTGTATGTCTATTTACGGAAGATTCTTAATTATATTATTCAGTTCCTCCTACTAGTGCTTGCTTTTTGACTGATTTGTTGTTTATCAAGAAGAGTGTGATGCCTCTCACAATTATTAAAGATGTATACATTTTAATATTTTTAAATATTTCTATTGGCTTTTACTTTATATAATTTGAACATGCCTCATAAAGGTCACTACTGATATGTCTTTCAGTAGATTACTCCTTTTATCAAATTAACTATTCTTTTTGATCTCCTATTTTGTCCAATAGTAATATTGTTATAAAATCATCATGTTGGTAGTTTGGTAGGTACATTTTTAATATCACTTTATTTTCAACAATTCTATATTACTTTTTTTCAGGTTTATCTCTAAGTAAATAATAATAGCTGAATTTTATTTTTTTTCACCTACCTGACAGTCTCTGTCTTTTAATAGGTCTGATAAAACTGCTCATTTCTTCATCTTAAAAAACTATTTTTTAAAATTTATTTTTTAATTACATCTGATATACAATATTATATTAGTTTCTGGTGTACAACATAGTGATTAGACACTTATATACTTTGAGCCTCATTTCTTCATCTTGATCCTTCAGGTGAGGGTAGCTGCGGCTCTCTCAGGTACTAGTTCAGAAAACCACATTCCATTGCTGGCTTCTCTACCCCCTACCTTTGTAATTATTCCCTTTATTAAATTCCCCTCAAGTTACTCAGTTTGAGTGTGATTTGTTTTTTTTCTAGACCCTGACCAAAACAAAAACAAATGAATAAACAAAAATCCCAAAGCAATAAAGTATTCAGGTAACTTGATTATATAGATTGGTCTGTTTGCTGTTTCATAACAATAAAATATTGAGGATGGACTTTAGGTGAAGCAAACTTATTTTAGGTAAAGGAAATATGCCACAGAGGAAAAGTAATAGTAAATATTTCATGAGTACCTGAAATTTCTCTCCCTTTCCTTACTCACGCCGTTGCTGGTTTCTGTGCCCAAGGGAAGCGGGCAGAAATGAGGTCTTGCCGATGCCAGTCTTTGTATAGCACTGTGAGATCCTGCTGCAGAGATTTTATAGAGTTGCAGAGAGGAAAGGGGCTATGGGGACTACCTAATGCACAAATAAACAACACGAAGTGCTGCCCAATTTCTCATGAAGCTCTAGATTTAATTTGTGTGGCAGTGATTTTAAAAACCACCCCTGTACTGTTGCTTCTTCAGTGGGCCTATTGAAAAAACATTTGAGTGGCTAAAATATAGTGCTGATTTTCTCGCTGGCGTTTTGGAGAGTAACAATGGTAACAGGTGACGTTCACTGAATACTTGCCACGTGCCGGGGACTGTGCTCAAAGCTCTCCAGGCACGATGCCCCACAGCCCTCAGCTGAGCTCCACGGTAGAGATTAGGCACTGCGTATGGTCGTGTGTGATAGTAGTGACTACTGTCATTTTCAGGTTTTTCTGATGAGGAAAATAAGGCAGAGCGAAGTTCAAGACTTGACCATCATCATTGCCACTAAGTGACAGAACGGGTACTGAAACCCGAGCAGTTTGACTCTGAACCTCACACTCTTGTTCATTACATTATTCCTTCTTGTTATAACATCTTTGCAGAAATATATATGTGTACGTAATGCAGAAATATTGCTTTGTGCCCAACATACTATGCATGTTGTTCCATGTCGCTGAACACACCATGCCATTTTAAATGACAACATAATACTCAGTTGTAGCAGTATGCCAATCTCATTGTTAGATATTAATTTGCTCTATTCCCCTCTAATAATTTTTTCTAATCTTGTCTCCTCTCATATTATAATCTATGACCCCAACCATTTCCTTGAAGTTCATATCCTCATCTGTAAAATGATGATGATGATACTTCTTTCCTCACTGAGTGATTAAACGTACAGACATGTACCACTTAACGATGCGGATACATTCTGAGAAATGTGTCATTAGGCAATTTTATCATTGTGCAAACAGCATTGATTGCACTTACACACACTAGATGGTATAGCCAACTACACAACTAGGCTGTCTTGTATAGTCTATTGCTCCTAGGCTACAAACCTGTACAGCGTGCTGCTGTACAAAACACATGAGTAAATGAAGCACAAAAGAAAATGATGCAATCAAGAGACAGTAAACATGAAATGTATGAGGCTGCTGCCTGCATTAACCCAGTAAACCGTTCACTGTATCACTGTTTCATAGCAAACATTTTTTTTTAATAGTAGAAAGAGTACACTCTAAAATAAGGATAAAAATATAGTAAATACATAAACTAGTAGCACAGTTGTTTATCATTATCAAGAAGTGTGCACTGTACATAATTGTGTACTTTAATACTGCTGGGAGCGCAGGTTTGTTTGCATGAGCATCCCCACAAACACAGGAGTAATGTGCAGCATGGTGTTGTGATGGTAGGATGTCACTACATGATAAAAATTTGTTAATGTTATTGTTACAATACCATTGGGAGTGGGGCTCTAGATGACTCTTATTTCCTCCATTTTGCTTATAATTTATAGTATTTAAGTGTATTGTGTAATAAAGAAAATTAGCTTGTTGGAGTTTTTTTAAAAACAAATTATTCACTTAAAGATAGCAAGGTTAAAATATGCTTTAGGTTTCCTGTCCCATAAATCATTTTAACATTCGTCAACGAGTCACCAGTTCAGGCTAAACTCACGGAGTTTTCTTCCACCAAACAATGCTTGTCCTGGGTTGTTTTACCACTTGTCAGTATTTCACATTCTCTGTGCAATCAGAAAACAGTTTCAAGGACTTTTATCAATCCTTCCTCTTCAATACACAAGAGCCTCCCTCTGATTGCTTTGTACTTATTCCTAAAGCATGTATTTCTGCTAGATAGTGTGATAGAAATTCACAGGCATTCCTCAGAAATGCTGGAGAGGGACTCTTTTCTTCGTTATGGGGGTGATGTCATATTATCAGATTCCCCCCACCCCTTTTTTCCTGTATCATCTTTTGATGACCTTTGTGAGTTTTGTTTGTTGTCTTAATTCTAATGAGACTCATGCTGTGCATTTATACTTGGGCTACTAGCCGGGCTGAAATGGTAGTATGCTGATGTTTTATCCAACAAGGAAATAACCAATGAAACACATCTTTAAAATAGATTATTATCCTATTCGTAAAAGGAGTCATAGGCATGTATAAACAGAGCTTAAAGACTCTTTGGATTCCAAAATGTGATTGTTTTCTCCATAAATGATGTCATGCCAAGTGACTAAGCCAAAAAAAAAAAAAAAGGTGTGTGTGAGTAACTGAGATTACATTTTAGTCATTTTCTTTAAATTGAGTGGCTTTATGTTTCATTATTTAGCAGCCAAAACAGCTTTGGACATATTCCATCCACTAAAAGAAGTTTGCTGATTTGACATAAATGTCAATAAAAGAATAAGACCCAATTCTCAAGATATTTTTTCTTTTATTTAAAATGCCAACTATCACCACACATTTTACAATGAAATGAAGACCTCAGAATCACATTAAAACTTTTAAAAACATGTCTATATAGTCACAAGACATAAAACATGCTGCAGGGATACAAATACAGTTTGATACCAAAGCTTAGTTCATTTCCATCGTGAAAACAAATGGAGAAGCACAGGCTTCTGTCTGTGAGCTTCCTTGCCTTCAGCAGGAGCAGACTTGACTACTTCCAAGAAACAAAAATGCTTTCTTTCTTCAGAGACCGTATCATTGACAGGTTTTTACAATCGCATCGAGCACTGTGCTTTGCTAAGAACCCATTACTGATTTCTACTTCTGAGGGTGTCATCACATTAGAAGTATAACACACTTTTACAACACATATGGGCACAATATGAAAAATACTTTTTGAGTTTTCAATTCAAAATGACAATTATTTTTAGATAATCATTCCTCATAATGCATTTCTCATTTTTCTTTTTTATGGGCCGTTGACACAAATGAAACTTGGTAAATAACACATTAGGCAGTTTATTTACGTCTTCTTTCATAATTCTGCATTGCACTTGTGTCATAAGCCACTGAGAACAAAGAGAAGAGTAAGGGTTTTTAAAGAAGATTCACTGAGGGAATTAAACAATGTTTAAGGCATGTAGCAATTTGTTTTAAATTCATAATGACATTTTCCCCTCCACCGAAATATTTCTTAGAGTTTTATTTCTACATCTTCCAATCTTGCCTCAGTCTTTATCCTGATTGGAAGTGACCTAATCACAGAATTCCTGTAACTTTAGTCATCGTCATATATTCGGTACCCCGAAAGCATATTACCACAATATATTACAATGTTGATTCTCAGCACATTCTCAAGCAGTGACAGACACCCATGGTGATTTATAGAGAGGTCAGTGTTGAAAGTAGCCAGGAATAGTAGTAGGGTGAAAGCAAAATGTGGAACTTCTATTCTAGGACAGAATCAACAAACTACAGGCCATGGGCCAAATCCAGCCCACCACTTTTTTCTTGTAAATAATGTTTTACTAGAACATGGCTCCACTCATTGATTTAGGTATTGTCTATGGCTAGGTTAGCATTAAAATGGCAGTTTTGAATAGTTGTTACCGAGACTGCATGGCTCACACAAAGCCCTAAAAAAATATTCACTATGTGGCTCTTTATATAAAAAGTTTGCTGATTCCTGTGATAGGGGTACATAACAGTGTTTAGGGATCTTGTCCTGTCTTGTGGATGCTTCTCAATGATGGATTGTCCTTGAGACTAAAAACAGACTCACTCACTGTCTGTAGGTAGGGCAATTGTGCCATCTAAATACAACAGAGTCTAACTTACCTCCTGGCACCCTAATGTCCTGTGAAAGGTAATTACTACTTCCAAAGGTACTTAGTATGTAGCTAGCAAGTAATTTGAGTACTTTGACCATTTTGACTAAAAAAAAAAAGCTGAAATTATATTGTTATATTATTTTATACTATATACAATTTCAAAGGGGTCTATGATCACAAAAGGTAAGGATCAGACTAATGAGATTAAAATACTTATGTATACTTTTTATCACTTCAATACTTTATACACTTAGATTTACATTATAATGAAACTACTGTGCTTTTAAAAATTCAGTACGCCCTCTATTAAGTATTAAATTTAAATAGAACTGTGAAAGATGTGTGGAAACCATAGGTGCTACTCTAAACACTTCTCAGTGAGAAGGCTTTGTTGAGAGAGAAGGTAGGTGAAGTTTACAGGGTCATCATTTCCCCTTCAACACTGAGCAGATGATTTTAGCACCCAACTGTCCTTTAACTGAGGTTAACAATAAGCTGAATGTTTTACATAAGTCATGAATGCACTTCTGGGGTGGAACAGTCTGAACCCCAAACTGAGCAGTTCTGACAGAAGGAAACAGTTCATTTCTCACCCTGGTTTGTTTCTAGCAGGAGGGTAACTAGCACAAGTCCAGTTCCTGACCAGCTTTTGGTAACAGGATTCTGTTCCTTCCTCAGAGAAGTGAGGTGAATGCTAATGTAAACCAACCAAAGACAGATTAGTGATTTAGCTGGAACAGAAAGTCCTCTTAATTGGAAGCAGAGTGTCTTACAGGGTCCTTGAACCCTCTGAAACCCTACATAAACTTGTGTGTGGATGAGCTGAGGGTTCTCTGGGAAGAGGGTTTATTGATTTTCAGTTTTTCAAAGGGGTCTGTGACCACAAAAGGGTAAAGATCAGATGGCTGTCAAATGTGATGATGATAACTTGGTCTCAACTGATTATATAAAAGGATCTCTGATTGAGTATGGATTACATGTTTTGCCTTATTTTTTCCTTTTATGTTTTCTTAACTAAAATGGAGGAGCAAATATTTAGTCATTAATTGATTCTGAATCATTATAGTGACCCTATTTATTATTATCTATAATTACATTATTACTTTATGTACATTTAATAGCATTTAATTTGTTCTAAATTGCACAGTATCTATTATTTGTAAAGTTAAGCATGTTCTGAAACTTGCATCAATTCTGGAAATGGAAAATTGATGACTAATACAATTATCAAGCAAAGCACAGCTATATAAGGGCTAGTGCACACTTCTGATATAAATAAAGCCAATGTAGTTTAAATTTATATATATTCCATTTGCAAAAGTTATGCGGTAATACATATTAATAAATCATCTTTAAGCGTTTTATTAGGCAGACTGGTAACATATTTAAATTTTAAACTAGAGCAGCCTCAAAATTATTGATGAAGAAATACAAAGTATCTAAATTTGAAAGATAGAGAACCAATATAAATACCAGCATACATCATTTTTGCATGACTTTTCCAGATAATTAAGAAAAGCCAGCACATCTTAGTTAAAGATTTCCTAGATACTTGAAATATTCTAAACAGATAAGACAATTGCTAATTACATTTTAATAAATTATATGATTACTATTTTAATTCCATTTTCACTGAAGGTACAATAAAGACAATTTGAATAGCTTTCCAAGGAACCTAAACTAAGGACTATGAGGCCTGAATGTGCTTAACAAAAAATCAGTCTCTAATAATATAGGGCTTATTTAATCTTGAACATAGTGTGATGAGTGAGTTTTCAGATATAGGAATGTGACATTTATATAGAGAATAGAAATGAAAGAAAAGGAAACATGTGGCCTTATATCAAGTGAAAGAGTTGTTCAAAGTTAAAATGGGCTATGAGTAGAATTGTGGCATCCTTTCTCTCAGACGGTTTTGTGCCCAGGACTAATTATCTATAATCCTCTAGGATGATTTGATCATGTTCTTTTTTGACGGCACTGGAAAGGACTATATTACTTTCATACTCTCAAACAACTATGAGGATGTTTTAGAGTTAAAGCTTCTATAACTGCATGAAGAGCAAATTTGTATAATGAATTTATTTTGTTTTACTTATTTTTGTGTTGAAAGATTGCCAGAGGTAACGTCTTCTAAGACTTTCAAATTACCTTGGTATCAAGTGAAATTCGGTCTTATTTTCCATGTCCCCTCACCCCCTCAGCTCAGTAAGGCTAAATGTGGCTTATTTAACAGATATAAAGACTATTATTAGACTAGCCCAAAGATTCAGGTTAATGATTAAAAATGGGGCAGACACTGGTAAGGCTTGTACTTCAAGAGATGAATATTGTGATGATATTAGCTTTATCAGCTATAAATCCATTCTTGGATTTATTTATTGCAATTAGATTTTTTTTTTTACTATAAATACTCATTTTAAATTTATTACTTCTTTTTACCACTTTGATAACTATGCCTTAGAAAGAAAATAATACAAGTAGATTTAAGATACTATTTTCAGTCATGATTTTATACATACCAGAATTAAAAGCTCTTTTGCCCATTAGTCCAACAAAGGAATCTGGTCTATACCCTGGAAAAATACATTTAGGGGTATTTTAATATGTATATCTTTGAGGAAATAAACTGTTATAACTCGTACCAAAAAAAGCAAGCTTCTGAATCTATGCCCATATAATAAATATATATCTATTTCAAGTTTTGGTGAACCTGAAGAAATGAAGATTTCTAATAAGTCTTGTAACCGACACCAGAACAACACAATGAAAGCACTTCTCTCAATTCTATATCTAAATCTTAACAAGTACCCCTTCTTCATACTATATTTTATCTGTTTATACAAAGTTCTAAATATTGTTGCTATTTAAACTAGCTTTGATTTTTAGAGAGTCGGTTTCACATTTGTGTGACAGAGAAATAGCCAAGCTCCTTTCCTCATGTGACGAGTATGCTGTATTTCTCATGAGCTGAACCTTCATTAAGTCAGGTCCCTACACCTGATCATTATGAACTTTCAAGAGGTCACCATTTCTATTTTATTGGATTTTAAATAATACTCATTTGGGAAAAGTGTGTTAGTTTTGACATTAATATAGTGCATTTATTTTTATTACATAGAATTTTGCTATATAGAGTTCCTTTGAAAGTCAAATCCTTAGAAAGTAAATGTGAATTATTTATCTTCAAAGATAAAGCCTTTGGAAAAGGTTATTATTTTAACTCTAGTGGGAGAATGTCTCTTGGTTTACACTGTATTAGCTGAAAATAGGGCTGCTATCATAATGTGGCCTACTCTGCCACCCAGTGAACCAAAGTCTAAGTCAGGGAAGTAAGGAGACAGTACATTTACATGGACCCCTGGGACTTCCTGTCAATTCTGGATCCATTAACCAGGAAACCTGGATCTAATGACCATTAAGTGTTCAATTGTGCCATCTTCACTGTCCTAAAAAATGTTTCACTGTGCTTTGATTGAGGTTTACCATTCAATTATAGAATCAAAAAGCTACATTTCTATCTTTACCTTTAATAAGGATTCTCTACTTAGACATCACTGGAGCCTCTTAATTGGCTGCTGAATTACCGTAATAAGTGATGTCATTATGGCATCCAGCATACTCAAATGAGTTAGAAGGAGCTTATAAATATTTGTTTTTTGTTTTGTTTTTGTTTTGTAGTGGAAGTGATGGTTGTGGGGTGGGGTTGGGGATGGGGGTGAGGGAGAATGTGTGGTAGATTTTTACCCCAGGATTGAAATTATTTTATAAACTAATAGTTTATAGGTGTTAACTGATTTCTTTAGCAGCTTAAAATAACAACAAATATTTATTATCTCATAGTTTCTGTGGGTCAGAAATTCAGCAGCAGTTTTGCTGGGAGTTAAAGGATTTTTAACATAACGTGTCATTTTGGTAAGTAGGATATGTCTAAGCAACAGAGCTTTAAACATTCATATTCTACATGTAAATATGAGTCTCCTCCTTATTACACTGTCTTAATTAAAAATATTAAGTCCTAATTTATAGCAGAAAATAAGATCAGGTATTATGTAAAGCGGAGTTTAATCTTTTACATTTGTATTTGATAAATGTCAAAATAATTTTGAACTTACTTTTTTGAGACATGTCATGTCCTCCTAGAAGAAAGATAGATAAAATGAGCAAATGTAATAGCTTGTTTAAAGATGCTGCTACATTATGTCTTTTAAAGAGAAGTGTAAAATAAATTGATTTTTTAAATATGTAATATTTCCCATTTAAATATGTAATATTTTTTAAATATGTAATATTTCCCATATATGTACTATCCTGAGGAATATAGCAGAACCATAAATGCTAACCAAACCATTGATAATTAAAAAACAGTATTTTAACAAGCAAAAATAAGTTTACATGCTTTTATTGGTCACAGATTCAAATCCAGGACTGTAAGACTCCTGAGGCCTGTTAGTTATTGTTAGGCCATACTACTTCTGTTTTTCTTTAAGAAACACATCTTTAAGGAGTGCCACCCATTTGATGCTCAGGAGAGGGAGGGAGAGAGAGAGAGAGAGAGAGAGAGAGAGAGAGAGAGATGCAAATCCATCTCTGTTAAACAGAAATAATCAGGAATCTGTATTTCAGCCCATAAAAGACTTTTCTAACTTTCCTACATATGCATTCACAATAGTAAAGTGAAATTTATAGAAATGTTTACCATAAAGACCATTTAACAGGGCCAGTTCTTTTTCAGTTGAGGAATCTGACAAGAGACAATTGACATGAACTATTTACAGGTGCAATGAATTGAAAGAAACTAAATCTTTCCATCATAAGACAAGGGGCAGCTAAGTCTATTCTAACCCCTATCGTCTATAATCAGCGTTAACATGCACTTAGACCTTTCTGAGTACTGACCCCTGGAGGCTACTGCTTTGTCAGTTTGGATATTAGTCAAGGGAGCTAAGGTTGGTTCCTGTTCTTGGTAGTTTGAGTCTAACACTGTGAGGCATGCAAAGTGGATCCCTCCCTCCCTCCCTCCCTCCGTGGGCATGTTCATGTGACAGTGAGGTGAGGGCTAGAGTCACGCCCGGGGATTTACACCCCTTTTAGGCTGGAAGTCTCTACTCAAAGAGCAAGAGAGACTGGGTGCTGTGAGAATAAGCGAGCAGACCGGGCGGGTTGCCGGAAGAGACCGAGGGAGGGATGGCTGCCCATCTCACCAGCATCGCGTTTGCCCATTAATCCGAAGAATTTCCGAGTCTTGGGTTTCCGGGTGAATCTCTGCAAAAATTTCCCCTGGGGGACAAGACGTACAAACAAACAGGCGTATAGGCAACCAGCGCGAGGCTCCCGGAAACCCAATCATTCGGTGGTGCGTTCAGTCCCGGCGAACCTTGGCCGCGGGCGGTGGGGCCCACGGGCCAGCATCAGGAAGCCGGCCCCGCAGGGAAGCGAGAGGAGGCTGAGCGTCCCCATGCCGGGGCTGAGCGGTGTCTCCGGCGGGTCGCTCCCTGCCTCCACCCCTCCCAGAAGAACTCATGTCCAGCGCTGCCGCCTCCCCCAAGCCCTTGTGAGTTAGCCGGAGGCGCGGTGTCTCTGAGCCCTGGGCGCTTCCCACTTTCTCCGCAGCTTCCGGACCCTCACTCATGTGCCGCGCAGCCACCTGACTCTGTCATGATTTTGTCTCTGGCTGTGGAGATGCCTCGCCACCCTAAATGCACACGGGTGTGTGTGTCGGGGTTGGGGAAGAATGACAACGCTTATAAGCGACTTGCACGGCGCGACTTGCACTCTTCCCTCGAGGCGCGCTCCCTTGCACCAATAGCCTGCGAGCCATGTGAAGGAAAACTTGTAGCTACGTCCTCAGGTCCATAGTATAAATGTCAGGGCAGGAAATAAGCTTCCCACCCACCTCTGCCCCTCTAAACCCCCAGCACCTCACCCCGTGTTCTCGCTTTTGCCTGCGCGCTGCGCGCCCTCCTCTCTCCCTGCCCAGCGTTTCCACACGCCAAGTTCTGGCAGCTGGACTGGAGTCCCCCAAATCCCCGTCACCTGGGGATGAAACCTTGTGAGGTTTCCAGCTCTGTGAGGACCCCGGGTTCACCAGGGAGGGCGTTCTGGGGACCCGACCATGCAGCCCTCGGAGGAACTTAGGTGGTGGGCACAAAATCTTGTGCGGGACCCAGGGGTGACATTCCTATTCATGCCCCCGCGCGTCTCTGCCGCCTCTGGTCGCGGTCGCGATGTCTGCCAGGCTAACTAGGGTGCTCTCGCAGGGGAAAGTGACAGCTCCCGATCCTGAGAAGAAGGACAAGGGCCACCTTAGGACCGGGACTCACTTTGACCTGCTCGATGTTGGACCAAAAATTAAGACCATCGTTGGTTCTGATCTCTTCTGCAAACAGTTGGGTGGAGACGAGAAAAACGACTGCCAAGACCACGAGGATTTTCATGTTGGATTTCTGGGAAGAGTGGAGAGAAGAGGTCAAGGAGAGAAGAACACGTACATTGGGGGTGGCCATCCAAGAATTGGGCAGCAGAACTGTCAGTCCACAACGGAGCTAAGGGCAGACTGAACTAAGATAAAAAGCCTAAGGACTAAGGTCTCGCACGTACGCGTTAGGAAAGGGAACCATGCTCTCTGGACTCTAACTCCTCTAGCTCCCCCACCAATCTACACCTTTAAGCCAGGAGCCCTTGCAGGTGGAAGACAAAGAGGCATATTGGCATTTGGGATACCCGTCTCTTCGCCGTCCGCCCCGCTATTCCCCACTGTCCCTCGCCCCAGCCGCCACCTCAGAGGATGCGCGGCGCGGCAAGCGGGCCTGGCAGGGCGCAGGCACTTACTGCGACGGACAAGGGTTCCTCAGGCTGGTCTGAGCGTACGCGGGGCGCTCCGGACTCTCGGTCGGCGCGGCGGTGGAGAAGGAGGTCGCAGCGCGCTTTCTGCTGCGTGGTGCCGCGCGGTATTTATCCCAGTCTCCAGGAGCCTCGAGACCCACGTGACACGCTGCCCCACGCGACTTTCTGCTCAATATTTAATTAGCCGCCTCCTTTCGCTTGCGTCTGAGTTTCCGAGACGGTAACCCGTCGGTGCCCATAATATCTGGACCCAATTGGGTTCGAAATGACGCAATTTTAGAAAAGCCGAGATCTCGCCATCCAATCCCCGGCGGCCAGTCTTCTTCCGTCTGCAGATATGACGCCCCCTCCCCTCTCCGTCTTCCGAACGTTGTTGCGTGACACCTGATATTACTCATCGAAATTGAGCAAAGTGACTCATTCCTTGGACTTCGGCAACTTTTCCGGCCCTTGAGACAACAGTATAAGTTGTACTTTTAAGGATGGCCAAATAACTTCAGGTATTAAGATATCGTCGTCGGAAATCGTGCTAAGAAATGAGCACTTCAGATGGGGGGGTGATGGTTGAAGGCATCGTTTTCCTTCTGTTTCCATCTGCAGAGTGTCTTAAGTGTTTCTGAGATACAGCATCCTTCTATGGGCAGAACATCCTACTTCCTTATCAGCTATAATACCTGCATTTCTTCAGCATTACAAAAGGATTTTCAGTCACCATAGTGTTTCAGACATGGAGGCAGATTTATTTTACATTTCGGTGAAAGGGAAATTTAAACGTGACATTGCACTTAGAACTTTTATATCAGTGCCATTCTAGGATATCTTTTGTTCCAGGAAAGCTAAGTTCTCTTCCTTGCTACATTCAGGAGCAGGAGTTGGAAGAAGACGTTTTGGCTGCTTTTCTCCCACCCTTTCTTGCTGAAGAAACCGGCAAGATGATAGAAGAGCCTTACCGGATGTCACTAAAGGACTCTATAGATCATTCATAGATTTCTCCTGTATATGAAAACAAATGTAGTGAAGATGCTAATTGGGTAGTCATTAACAATACGAAACTATTAGCTTAACAACATCTGTACAGAAACCACAGCTTTCCATGAGCCCATGTTTGCCTTGCAGACACATTTCTTTCATCTCTAAATGAATTAAATGACATTTCTTGGGTGGAGTTGTTTCTTCCTCTTTACTTAGTAAGTATTATGTTTTTCAATTAATTCTAATGTTTTTAGTATATTGCATAATAATTTTTGCAACTCATATAAACTAGTAATTTTTTCTCTCTAATATTTGTTCTTAAATAACCCTGCATTTTGAAATTCCCATGTGTCTATCTCATTTCTTCAGGCCTACCTTCACAACCAGAGACATTCTATTTTTTGTTTGTGTAACTTTTATATGGAAAATTACAAACATGTACAAAGACAGAAGCATCTATGAAACAATTTGCAAGTTTTACCTACAACGGTTCCTATTTCTCCTTCTTTCATGTTATTTTGAAGCAAATCCCTGATATCATTTCAATTATAAATATTTCTTCATGTCTATATAAATGGTAGGGATTAAAAAAAGTAAAAACAGAACCATGCCATTATTCACCTAAAACAACATAAAATAAATCCTTACAACATTAAATATCCAGTCAATGGTCAAATATTCCTTACTGTTTCAGGAACCCGGATCCCATGTAATTTACTAGTTGAAATCAGAATTGTAACAGAGTCTATACCCTACACTTGGTTCATATATTTCTAAAATCTCCCCTGATCTATAGTTCTCCTTCTTCCCTTTCTACCCCTTGCAGTTCATGGATAAAACTAATCAACAACGTGTACTTTGGTCTGGAGTTTGCTGATTGCCTCCTAAAAGTTTCTTTTAACTTGTTCCTCTGTCCTATTTCCTGTTAACTGGAAGGCTTCTTGAGAAGCTAGATTCCATGCAGGTTTGTTTTTTTTGACAAGGCCACATTATGTGCTGTTAGGAAGCACATGATATCCAGTTGTTTCTTTTTTCAAGATGTTAGCAATCATTGATCATTTTCCAGATCCATTAATTTGTTAGTACTTTCAAAATAGTGATATTCTTATTTATCATTCTTTATTTGTTAGCTGGACTATTTTTTCTATATAAAGAGAAATTTTTTTTAATCAACAACTATTTAATTACTCCAAGACATGATAAATACAAGAAAGATGGGATAACTGCTTGATTGCTTCCTTTTACCGATTTTCAAAATGAGCTGGCGAGTTAACACATTCAAATGTGGTCTTCCCCTCCCGAAATTTTAGCATTTTTGTGACCTCATGGATTTAAACACATATGAAATATTTCAATCCTTCAAACAAAGATAGAAGCAGGCCTTATCCCATTTCTTCTCCAGCAGGTAACATTTCAAATTGGCTCCTGAGACTTTTAATATGCCCTAAGTAGGCTTTAATGGCTTTCTTGTTTTTTGGTAGGACAAGATATTCCAGGTTTAAGCTGTGTATTTTCTGTCTCAGACCTGCAATTTGCACTTAAGGAGCTCTCCTTTCCTTTGAATTAGAAGTGATAATTAGAGATTATAATCTGGGCGTTGTGGGTGCACATTAATACTGAGTTCCTCATTGTTTCAAGACCTTTTCAATGAATATCTCTGTGTGTATAAAATCATGAATGTATACTGACATTTTCTATTCAAATCAGGATACTATAGGGTCTTTCCTTAATCTCTTCTGTTTTGCATCTTTTCTATCATGCCAAAAAATTCTGGTGACAGTGACATAGCTACTCATCTTTATTCCAATGCATAATGTCAGCACGATCAACAATATGATTATTAGAAACAGATTAAGAGTTTTTATTTGTATTCTTTTTATCTTTAGTATATATCACACTAGGTATGTTTAGTCAATTTACTCATTTTAAAGTACTTAAAAGTTCTGTGTATGGTTATGCTACCAACTCTTATACATAGGTTTATCTGCTCATTTTGCTTTTGAGTTTTAGGTATTGCTTTTTAAATTTAGTTAAACTTTAGAATTATGTAAAATACATGGTTTTAAATTCAAATAGTCAAAACATAATGCATTTGAAGAAGTGCAGCTTTAATCCCTGTTCCTTGAACCTGTTCCCTCTAGTAACCATTATTTTTAGGTTTTTAGTGTATCCTATTGTTCTTGTTGTTCCTGTTGTATTCATATTTCTCCCTACCCTATAAAATTCCACTCCTAAAGTGGGATATTTTAGATTAATTTATTTTTGTTTCTTAGTTGCTGATTTCGTTTATGAGGTAACAATAAAGACAGCCATTTCAGTTTCTTCCATTAGCTCAATGTAACCAGGTGTATAACTCTGTTTAGACGCCATTTGTTACAAATATACCACAGTACATGAAACAAGGGCTGTTTAACAGGACTGAGTAATAAATAATAATGAGATAAAAATTGATTAAAGAATACATTTCCCATTTTTTTCCCATGTCATCCATTAATTGCTAACTTAGTGCTCCTAGTAAGATCATGCACTTACTTGACACATTTTTTCCTTGAACATTGCAGAGTTTGGGTCATTTATATCCTTTATTTCCTTTGGGATAGTTAAACTCTTATTCGAAATTTATTTGTTTTTCTCTGGGATATTCATACTCTTTATTTATTTTATATCACAGAACATCAAATTTATGAAAATATGCATGGTAATAAAATACCTATCTATGAGAAGTAGAATGGTGAAAAAGTAAATAGTTGATAAATTATTTTTTATGTTTCTAAATTAAAAAACTACTGAAGAATACAAAGAAAAAATTACTGTTATCCATTTTCTCATAACCCAGAATGAACCATTGTTAACACCTTGATATGCTGCTTACAATTTTTAAAAGGAAAATAGTCACATGAACGTTTTTGTAAAATAAGATATATTCTTTATAAAAATAAAACAATGCACACAAGTACAATAATGTATTTTTTAAAATTACCCCGAACTCAGAAATTGCCACCCTTAATATTAAGAGGACGTCATTGTAAATGCCTTTCTATGCATATTGTATGGTTAGAATAGCACAGTAGACAGACAAATAAAAATTAGGAACATAGCATAAGAGCCTCAAACATATTTTTAGTGAAAAATAGTCATTTATATTTTGTTTGGCTTTAGCAGAAGAAAAACAAAAGTGAAAAATGTTTCTTTAGCACAAGGTATTTTTCCCATGAAAGAGCTCATGAACGTTAAAAAACAAGATTTAGGAATAAGCATTAAGAGCTAACATGTAACATTAAAAATAGATATCTAGATAATATCTATTTATTCCCTGTTTTGAAAGATGAGGACATAGTACTTTTAATCTTTCTCCCATCTCCCCTTCCCCCACTACCTCCCAATTTTTGTAATTTTGATTATTTTAACATTATTCAGGTTTACAATGTTCACATTTAGTTTTGCTACCATATTTTCATTAATTGTCTACTCTTCATTCTGTGTTTAAACAGATTCATTATTCAGTACTAGTTCTTTTAACCTACCTTTGCCATTTTCAAGTTCATTTTTCACCATTTCTTATTTGGCTGGATGTCATTGTTAAACAAATTTTTTCCTCAGGAAAAAATTATGCATATTGTGTTCCCTGAGTTCTTTCATGCTAGTGAATATCTGTCTGTAGTGTCTAAGCTCAAGTGACTTCTAGCTTAGTTATAATATTTAAAAATTAAATTTTATTTTTCTCAGGACTTTATGGACATTGCTCCATTGTCTTGTGGAATTGAGTGTTATGGAGAATTCTGTGGAGGGAGAGTTTCCCCCATGCTTGTATGTAATTTACTTTTTTATTTGAATATCTGAGGAATTCTTTATTTCTTTTTGACATTCGATAGTTTAATTAGGATATGTCTTATTGATCATTCTACATCTGATTTTCTTAGAGTGTCATAAACTGTTTTTGTTTTGCAGATTATTCTTCACTTAGGGAAGTTCTATTGTATCACATCTTGAAATATGTTTTTGAAGTGGAAATTTCACTTCAAAAATAGTGTGGTCTTTTTTGGGGTCATAATGTATTTTCTAATATATATATATATATAAATGTTATAATATGAATGATATCTCATGTCTATGATAGTCTCCCAAATTCCCTTATCTTTGCCCTTTCATCTGCATTCACTTAGGTTATCTTAATTCTTTACTCTTTGTCAGTAATGCACTTTTGTCTATTCTGTATTTTGATGTTTCTAATTTACTTGTTATTTCGATAATCATGTTGCATAGTCTCCTGTTTGTTCTCGCAGACTAGTAATTTCCGTTTTCATCTTATTTAATTGCTTTATTATTTTTTTTCGGTATGCTCTCATATTATTGTATGTATGTTCTTAGTTAAGATACTTTCTTTGTTTTCTGAGTTATGTTTTCTTCTAGGTCAGTGGCAAAATATGTAAGTTTTGAGCAAGCACTACCAGTTTTAATATTGGCTTAGTCACTTGCTAGTTAAACACTCTCTGCCTCAATTTTCTAATATGACAAATAGTACAATAAATTGTACTCGCCTCATAAGGTTGCTGTGGGGATTAAATGAGTAAATAAATGTGCAGTATAAAGAACAGTGCCTAGCACATGCAGTGAATGTTAGTGTGATTATTATTGTAGATGGCTGTCTGTGTGTGTGTGTGTGTGTGTATCTATAGTTAACGTTACCGTCAACTCAACTAGGCCATGTTTCCCAGTTGTTTTGTTAAATACCACCTCAGATATGGCTGTGAAGGTATTTTTTAAAGACGTGATTAATATTTAAATCAGCAGACTTTGGGTAAAACCATTACTCTCCGTTATATGGGTGGCCTTCATCCAGCCAGTTGCAAGTTTCAAAATAAAAAAGACTGAAGTCCTCCAAGGAAGAGAGAATTCTGCCTCTAGACTTCCTTTTGGACTTAAAACATCAACTTTTTGCTAAATTTCCAGTCTTCCAAGCTGCCTTGAAGCTTACAGATTTTCCAGACCCCAAAGTTGTGTGAGCTAATTTCTTAAATCCTTAATTGATTCCTTAAAATCAATCTGTCTCTCTCTCCACACACAAACACACACAATGCATATACTCTATTGGTTCTGTTTCCCAGGAGAATCCTAATACAGTGTATGAAATATCTGCATAGTTGCTGGGCCATTCTCTCCAGAAATGGGTTGCTTGAGTGGCTCTGGGCAGACAGAACGGGATTGACTACCTGACTCTGGTCCTACAATTGTAAAGATTTTTTTCACCTTGGAGGGATAGGTATTTTGTATTCCGTTCACTTGAGAGAAGTAAGGGGAACTTCCCTGAGGTACAGTGCAGCCTAGATACCTTGACCGTTCTTTCTCTGGAGATATTGTGCAGTGTGTCTTGTTCCATGTCAGTTGCCTGATTGGAGGGCCTGTTTCTCTCTTCTGAGGGACGCCCTTGGGTGTTGATCTCTGTGTAGCCTGAGAGCCTCTCTCCACTCCCCTTAAAGAGTAAACAGTTGTTTTCTTTCCTAGTATCACCAGTTTCTCTCAGCCACTTGTTTTCCTTGCATTTTGGAAGATTGTAATGATATACCCACTCAGTTTTCTTCTCTCAATGTGTAGGGTCATTGAGAATTTTCATAATTTTGTCAATTTACCAGTAAAACTTGGAAGGTGACGGGGAGGGGCTCTGTGGAGCCAGGTAGTAATGGGCCTCTCTGCTTTCCTCCAGAATTTTCTTTCTTTCATTAACTACATGTTCTTGAAGATTATTGCATTAGTTAGATGGTGGTCTTGATTTGTTTGGTTGCTGATTATGAATTTTAATTTTTTCCCTGGAATTAAGTTTTTTATTCATTTTGTAGGTGTTAGAGAAGGCCTAGAATAGTACCATGTTCATGTTGCTGTCTGATTAGCAAATGTTTATGGAATTGTTGGATATCATCTATGTTAAGTGGGTACATCAATTCTTTACTATTTTGTTGCCCCCAAATCTATAACTCCAGAAAATGCTGCACATGTTATCTTGGAAAAATGTGTTGTCTGCAAGGCAAAGTTTTTTCTTTCCTACCTGACTGCAATATTATTATTTATAATAGCCCAAATTTAGAAACAACCTAAGTGTCCATTGAAGGATGACTGGATAAAGAAAATGTGGTATATATACACAATGGGATACTACTTGACCATGAAAAGAATGAAATCTTATGGTAAACTAATTTTAGTTCCTGGCATAGTAAAGTCAAACATGGAAAAAGGATATGATATTCTAACCCTCCAACCTTCTGCACATGCCAGAAGGAGAATTAATGCAATAAACATTTATTTAATGTTTGTTATTTGCTAAGCAAATATGGTGCTGAGAATACAGAGATGAATGAGTCACAGTTTTTGCTCCAGCAAAAATCAGGGAAGTCAGGGAGACAGGATATCCAACAGATGCGATAACAGAGGAGTGAACATTGTATTATGGGAGCATGGAATGAAATTCCCTTATGTGGGAAGGCGTGGGGTAGAAGGCATTCCAGGGAGAGGGAACAGCTTAAGCACAGGCAGAGAGGTAAAGAAATGCATAAGATATTTATGGAGAAGCTAGAACCAAGGTGGCTAATGTTGAGAGGATAGAGATGAGAGGGGTAAAACAAGATGAAGTCAACTGACAACTCTGTTCACTATGTCAGCAAATTCTATTAGCAGCAAAGATAACTTGCTCTGGAAGAAAAGCAAATCTCACCTCTGTTGTGTTTTTTACCTAATCACTTGTGGTTTTTGAATCAAAATATTAGGAGTTTGGTGGGTTTTTTGAACTATTTACATATAGTCAAAGTAACACGCTTTAATAAATGTGTTTTCCTTCCATTCTTTCTGAGTGTAATTTAAAAATTCACACTGTATGTACTTGCCAAAAGACTGAAGGTAATCTTATTCAATATGACTCTGGATTTCAAAATAATAAACCAGACTAATAAGTCTACTGAAAGTACTCCTAATCAGATATCAGTTCGGCTAAACTGATCCTTAAAGGTCAAAAATTTAATTGAAATTAGGTACAGTCAGCTCAATTGCTTAGCAAAATGGCAGGTTTGTAACACATCATTCAAAATCAAGAAATTAATCATTTTAGACTAGATTAATGATGAGAATGTTCCCATTTAGATTTGTCTGGTACCCTAAAACAGGGAAGTACACTTTTCAAAGTCAAACTGAGAAACTGAGTTGTGGCGTTGTACCTTACTCATTTCTTCCTCCAGGCAGTAATTTAATACCTAATGTATCAGGCAATTGGCTTTGAACTCTTTGCCAGATGAAAATATAGTCTGCACTGGAACCTTTCCTTCCTGATAACCCTGGTCTCGTGAACACTTGGCTATTTGGCATCAATGGCCACTTTGCTGATGCTACTTTCACTGATGTCTCTAGTGAATGGGTTTTGAACTCAGACTACCTGGTTCCAGAGTCCATGCCGCTGGCTCTCATCCACCGTGTTGTCCATACCGCTATAGAGTTGATGTCACTAATGTGCTGAGAATTTGGGTTAGGAGTGCCTAAGGAAACCACTAACCATCAATTCCTATTTTCAAAGCTTTATTTTTGAATCAAATCAAGTCACTATCAAACTCATTATTTGGATTTCATTGCTCCTACTTTCCATAAAAATACCATCACTGGTATATGGTATAATGTCTTCAACTTTAATTGGGTGTTGGATATAAGATATAAGATATTTGATTTAAGAAATTGCTTATGAGCAATTACATATATTTTTATCAAATAGCAATTATGGTATAGTTTATTGTGGCCTCAGTGTTCCCTACATAAAAGACTGTGAGATTTATTTCTTTTATAATTCAGTGTGTTTTCCCTAGAAAACTGATATATCTCCTTATGTCAGATGGGAGCTATATAATCCAACATTTTCATCTCTTTCCCCTAGTTTTTATTTTATTTAATCTGGATTGCCAGAAAACTCAGAGCTAATCTTTAGACTCAGTCGTACTAACTTTCTCTTCTCTTCTAGTCTAGTCTAGTCCAATTATTTAACATTTCCCTTTAAAATTTGGTTCTTATTATGTTTTAATGTTTAAAATTATTTTGTATTATTTATTGTAAACAGCCTCAAGTTATTAATGTCTATTTCTCACCAACCAAAACAGCTTCAGCTTACATTTCTTACCATTTCTAATACTAGTAACTTCAGATCAATTTTTCATTATAATTTTATGTATGATTTTAATAATTTATTAACAATTTTACCTGACTCCTGACATATCTCTAACTTACCCAGTGCAACTCAGTTTAGAGCACAACTCTGGTTATCACATTCTGCTTTTCGAAACTCTTCAGTAATTTCCTGTTATTCACTAAAACAAATACAATCTTCTTAGCTCTTTACTTAGATATTCCTAAAATGGATTCAACCTAATTTTTTAGGTTTTCTCCCTCAAGTCTTCATCTTTGAAATTTATATTTTAGCTCAACTTTACTATCTATGGTCAATCTAATTGCTCTAGCCAGAAACTTGAACATGAATCGAAGTTTATTTTACCTTCTCACTGCCATGCCCCACCCCCTCCATCCAATGCATCAATAGGACCTCACTTTTAAATATCGCTCATTTACTTCTTTCCATTTTCATGGCTACCATGTGAATCCAGGCCATGATGATATCTCCAGAACTACTTCAAGAGCCTTCCAATCCATTGTTCATATGGGAATTATAGTGAGTTTTTAAAATATTAAGAACATCATGTTACTACCCTGCTTACAATTATAAGTGGCTTAAATAAAATTCAAAGTCCTTATCCTGGCCTTCAAAGCCATGCATGATCTGGGCTCTGCTTACCTCTTCAGGAAATGAGACTAAATTAAACCACAAGGTTTTCTTCATTTTATGCCCCTCTCCTCCTCCTTACTCTGCTTTAGCCATAGCAGTGTCCTATCAATTCCTTGAACACAGTGACCCTGTCCTGTCTTTGCCCTGGTCATATGTCTGCCTAGAGCAGTAGATGGCAAACCACGGACCATAGGCCATATCTGGCCCACTGCCTGTTTTTGTCAATAAAGTTTTATTGAAGCACAACCATGCCCATTTGTTTAGGCATTGTCAATGGCTGCTTTCATGCTCCAATGGAAGTATTAAGTAGCTACAACAGAGAACAGATGGCGCACAAAACATGAAATATTTTGTCCCATTACAGAATCTTTGTTTACCTCTACACTAGAGTATTTATCCCCCTGCTCTTTGCATAGCTGCTCTTTCCTCATTGCACAGTTCTCAAGTTAAATGTCTCTGCCTCAGAAAGGCTTTCCTGATCACCGTATCTAAGCAGGTTACCTCCTAAATTTTCTGTCATTGTACCAAGTTTGTGATTCTATTACATTCACCACAAGCTGTGTTTAAATGGTGCTTGTTTACCTGTACCTGTATCTTTTATTAGAATATCAACTTCTTAAGGGCAGGAATATATCAGTTTGGTTCTTCACTTTATACTCAATTCCTAAAATAATACCTGATCATAGTAGGGCATAAATCTTAACTGAACAAATGAATGAGCATGTCCTATTTTTATCTCCTTTTTTTTTCTTTGTCATTTCCCCTTTGCTTGGTGAATATATTGAGATCTTATAAACAGCCCCTTTCCCAATTTATCTTTTACTGAGAATACCCTTCCTGTACACTGCCCTCAAAGGGCTCTCTTGTGGTTTAAATGTCTCATGGGTGGTGTTAAACAATAGTTCTTAAGTTTTTATTTTGTCTTGAGTTGTTATGACAGTGCATTTACCTGAGGAGAATAAAGTGAAGGTCCAGAAAAATACCTCCCTTATTGAATAGTTACATCAAAATTAAAATAGAGTGGCTGATAAGAAAAGGAAAACTATGACAAATCTGTAGTCAGGGCCACTCAATAAGATCAAAACATATTTGCTTAGAGATAATGTTCTTATTAAAAGTACAGAATCATGCAATCTTTAAAACAATAAGAAATATATATAGAGATAAATTTTCTAGCATACATATATGTATGTATATATATATCTATATATCTATATCTATCTATCTATCTATCTATCTATCTATCTATCTATCTATAAACTCCCTAATATAGTATGTCCTTAGTAATGAAATTTTCTCATCAATGCTTCTTGAGCTTCTACTCTGACCATACCATTAGGTAGAAGAAGAAATAAACTTCATGGATTGTAAATTTGATCAGAACAATTTCATAGGATGATTTCAAAGATATTTAATCATATGTCCACATGTACACTGATAGTTTTGATATATTAAGAACCATGTATAAGGCTAATTAATTAACTGGTGAGTTGTCAAATCTTAGAATCAAGCTCCACAAAGTTTTCAGTACATTTGTCTGAAAGGCACAATAAGCAAGAAATGCAAAAGAAAAATATCTCAGGATACTCTGGTAAAATAACTGGTGAGGACTTCAGTAGCAAGGGAAGTCTAGAGAGAGGATTCTCTCTAGACTTAAAGTTATTCGTGGGAAGGAGTTTTGCCTGAGACCTTGGATATGAGTGGATCTGGTTCATAAGCCAGGAGAAAACCTGGGAGATTTCACTAAACTTTAACAATGATTTTCACAGCCTATAACAAAATTTAAAAGACATTCTAAGTTCTTGTCTTGGGAAATACTTAGCACTATTGATGATTGTCTTCAAAGGTTAAGGGAAAGCTGAAGCCACTAATGCATAAACCATGGAAAAGTCCGATATTTTAGTCTAAATGCTTATTCTATAATCAGAAAGTAAAAGGCCCACAGCCTTCCACTCTGCTTGTTTTATATAGGCCATAAATCATTGTTAGTGATTTATAAAATCAGGCATCAAGCTATCTCAGTCATAGAGTTATCTGGATGCAATTATCTGGAATAACAATTATATATAAAATAATAATTTATTACTCTACAACTCTACATCTGTGTTAACCGCAAGAAGAATCAATAGAATTATTGGTAAATGGATTTTTAATTATAAGGAAGAAATTTAAGTGGAGGTCCAATGATTTCTTTTCCTCTGTTCTAGTTAATTGAATTCAAGAGATCTAGAATTGATTCTTCCAAAATTAGCAAATATCATTACCGATAACTAGGAATTCTGAGAAACATTTAAAAGTTTTTAATTTAATTCATTTTGGATTCTTCTATCCTTTCTAGGGTAAGTTACCAATAAGAAGAGAAAGGAAGTCCAGTTATTTCTGGTTTTTGAAATTTGTTCCAGCGGCAAATTTACTTCAACATTGTTCTACCAACATTTTTAAAGTACATGCTAAGCATACAAAAGAAAAGCATTTTAGTTATTCCATCCATTCTAGTTAAATGGAATTTTGCTCCTTTAAGCCATAAAATGCATAGGCAGTTTAAAACTTTGAGATTCATAGGTGACTAATATACATGTACTTAGAGTCAATTAGAGGTTATAAGAATGTAGATAATGGAATGAAATGCAGATGTTGCAGTAACAGGGTCCTGGTTTATAGTCTGGTTTTTATCACATACTAGCTGTTTGACCTTGGCACAGAACTTAACATCTGTGTGTGTGTGTGTGTGTGTGTGTGTGTGTGCGCGCGCGCGTGCGCACGCACGCGCACGCGCACGCATGCATGCATTTAATATGCCTACATTGCAAGGTTTTTGTGATAATAACATGAGATCATATTGTAAAACGCATAGCATGGTGCCTGGAAAACAATAGACAGCAAATTGCAATCATGATTATATCATTATTATTGACTCTAAATGTAGTATTCACGTGTTTTAGTGGAAATGTAATACTTCACAGAGAGGCCTTGGTATGGAGACTATTTCTAGGGAGCCATTAGCCCTGTACATGTAAATGAAATCAGCTTACTCAACACTCAGCTTCTGTGAACCACATCCAATGTACCTTTACTTTTCTTATTACATACATAACATTGTAGCACAGGTCTGTATTTCATGAATACAGGCCTCCTGAGTTTAGATAACATAATTAAGGGGCAGCTTACTTTAAGCAAACTGGGATTTAAAGAACAACAGTAGCAACTGTCCAAAGAGGTCAGGCTGTATAAGAATATACAGAATAATAACAGTAATGAGTTATTTTTATTGAGCACTTACCAGTTTTGTGCTAAGTGCCTTATTTTATTTAATTATTACAAGATCCCTATAACATGAATATGATATTTATCTGTGTCTTATGGACAAGACAACTGAGGTTTTGAGAGATTAATTTGACCTGAGCTCACAAAAAGACTAGATGAAGGAAATAGCATCATTTAGGCTCATTTTATGCTCTACAAGACATCATCTTCCCAGACTCTGAAATTACAGCAAAACCTGTACTGTTCCGTTGTCAGTCATGATTTATCTTTTCATCAACATCAGTTCTTGTCTCTGAGGCATGCTGAAGCATGAAGTAGTGATGCACAGATGAGAAGCCAAGTCATTAGACGTTTTTTTCTTTGTGTTTTAAAACTTTTTATTTGCATATTTAAAAGTTGTGCATTGCAGTATTTTAAATCATTTGGACAAAAAAAAATGTGACTGATTAAACTGCATTTTACAGCCTGCAAGATACCTTAAACCAGCTTGGTTTTCGCTTGAAGTTCTCTGTGGTCCCACCCAGCTGCTTCTTCACTAATGCGCACTTTTCCTTCCCTGCCAGCCAGAGCTTCCTGGGAGAGATAGGTCTTCCTTGTCAGTAGTTCTCAATTCTTTAATGTGAAAAGGAGCAGAACAATTGTTTAAATCTGATCCAGTGTCTTTGCATCTTAACAAAGTTAAATGGCTAAAAGAGGTAAAATAAGAAGGTGATACTTGTGGAACGTACAGTGTATAAGGGCTGCAAACCTCACTAGGACTTACTTGCCTGTTTGTTTCTCCATTTCAATCACTTCTTGGAAGGCAGTGGACTTTTCTCTTGCATTTCTGCTTTCTTCTGTTTTGGTTTGCTGAATTTCTCAGTCTCAGCCAGATCCGGTTTGTCAGGCGTGGTTGCAGAGATAGTGGAGCGAGGCAGCTGAGCGAACAGAGTGCAGTTTGCAAGTCTTGCTTGACATTTAAGCACTTGCCGGTTAGCTGAAAGATTGGAGAGAATAAAATAATCTTTGGCAGTTTAAGCCAATGAGCTGTATTTATTGCCTTCCTTACTAATAAGTACTGACTCTGTATGTGATAAAGCATGTATGTATAGTTGTATAATTACTTCAGTTTTTTCCTTTTTCTTAACAATTGTGCCATCTCTTCATCTTCAAATTCATAGTCGGGGTTTTAGCCCAACAGACACTTAGCCACAAGCTCAAGAACATGTACTCTTGTTCTCATGATGCAGCATGGCCAGCGGAAACACAGTCAACAGGTCTTACTCATGGCCGAGCCTCAGGAGTCCACTTGATCTGTTCCCAGTTGGATAGGCAGAAGAAATAGAGGAAAGGTTACAATGGTAGCATTTAATTTTAACCTCCTTGGGTCTGGTGATGATTAAAAGGCAACACTCTAAAAGAGCAACAGTCATGAAAAGTAGGTCATTATGCTATATACCTTAAACTTAAACAGTGCTGTGTGCCCATTGTAATCACAATAAAACTGAAACAAAACAAAACAAAACGAAACAACCTTCTTTGCCAAAGCTTTACAAAATTAGTAACTTTAAAACCAAACAAACCTATGAATAGTCCTTTTTATGAAAGAAAAAAAATTCTCAAGGTCATTGAAAATCCTCACATACATACAGATGAAGACATTTTTTAAAGAAGAGAGTAAGCAACAAGGCAATGAAACTCTAGAATAAACCAAAAAAAGAACAAGAAGTGTTATTTAACTGACGGTTTTGCATTGGAAAATATGTATAGAGACAAAATAATGTAAACTTGTTTTGATTTTTAACTTCTAGAATAATGCATTGACAGAATACAGAAGTCCAGATGATGGTTACAAAATAGCATATACATTTTGCCTATTAACGGTAGAAAATTAAGAGTAAGGATGAGAGAAGAGGTGAAGTAGGGTGAAGGAGAGGTGAGAGACTAGGAAAACCAATAGCTTAACATATTGAGTGGCAAATAAAAAAAAATGCTACCTGTAGTGTATAGAATAAGGAATCCAGGTAGTATCCAATAGCTACTAACAAAAAGAGAAAGCCATTCAGATTGCAATAATGAGCGACGGAGAGGTGGGTGATTGTAATGTGGCGTAAACCTTTATCTCATAGCAGGAAGTTAATGGAAAGTATCAGGAACTGATAAAACAAAGAGGTCATGAAACATGTTTAGGGAGATATCGGGAGCATTGGAACAAATAGCCAGGGGCTGAGTAGGGGCAGAAATGGGGCATGGCAACTAGCATGGCTACATTGATAACTTTCACAGACAAATATTAAAAGTTCGTTTTTAAAAGAACTGTTGTAGAAAATATTTTCTCATTATATTCCCTTAAGTCCTTCTTACATTGTGTGTGTGTGTGTGTGTGTGTGTGTAATGGTGTATTGGGTTATTTAGCCTTTTTTACATAGTCTATGGGCTTGGAAAGCTGGCGTATGTCTAAAGAGGCATAAGAAGAGCATGTTGTCATTGTTTAATTATGATACAAAAGCGACCGGGAAAATGCCGCTCTGACTATAGACAGGCAGGGGGGACGAGCAACAGCCCCGAGGGCCACTGCCACCACGAGGTGTCGCGATGAGGACTCGCAGCAGCTGAGAGTGGCAGTGCAGACAGCTCAGCTAGGCCAGGGCACGTGGGCACCAGGAGCAGGATGCAGATGAGGCAAGGCATTTCCTCAGATAATGCCAGCGAGGGTCGATGGCAACTGCAGGCCGCCATCCCGATCTCCCCGGCACCGACGCAACACCAGGAAGCAGTTGTTTCCTGATGGAGGAGGGTGAGAATCCCGAATTGACTGAGAAAACCTGGGACCAATTAAGCAACTGCTTCTGTCATCAGGTGGACGGAGGAATGGAAATCGAGATTAAGTTGAGTTCACAGAATTACTTATGCATTCGTATGAGGCTGGTCGGCTGGGGAGGTAGGAGTTGGGGCCAGTGTGGCTCCAGAATGCTGCTCTTCGCCGAACGCTACACCGCGCTGGGGAGGACAGAGGCTGATTCATACAAAGCTCATTAACACAGGTGCAGACGGGGTGAGTACCAGAAAACAGATGGAGACACGTTTGGGGAATCTTAGAAAGGTATTGTGGATTACTTAGAATCGTGGGGCTGGGCAAGTACCTAGGAGAGGTACTTGTTGAGCTTGGCCTTGAAGAAAGGGTAGAATTTAAACCTATTGTAGGTTTATGTGTGTGTGAGAGGGAGGGAGGGAGGAGAGAGAGAGATGTAAGGAGAGCTCCATTAACAGGTGCTTCGTATCCCATTCGTATCCCATTTTGGGGATTAAAAAGAGGAAAATTTAAGCTAAGCAAGGTCAGGCCTGGTTAGTACTTGGATGCGAGACCACCTAGGAAGACCAGGTGCTGGAGACGTAAAAAGTAAAAAATAAGAGATTGTAAGCTGACAAGTTTCTTGCCATCTGTAAGGTCCACCAAGGGTTGCCTCACCTAAAAAAAAAAAAAAAAAAGAGGAAAATTTAAACTTAAGTACAAGTAAGGATTTTTAGTCGTTATTAGATGATACATGTTCCTTCTAAAGAAATTAGGAGCATACCTCAGAGATACCGCAGGTTCAGTGCCCCGTCACAATAAAGCAAACAGTGCGATAAAGCAAGTTGTCATCCTTTTGCCGGTGGAGGGTCTTGCCTTCTGTTTGCAAAACATGCTACACTTGTGAAACACATGAAAACAAAGCACAAGCAAGCGAGGTGTGCCTGCTCTAAGATACTCCTTGTAGAAATGTTCACAAACAATGTACATTGGGAACTTTGCCATTGGCGGCAAATCAGACAACACGTTAAGTCTTTGAAGCTTCTTTAATGGAAACAAACGAGAAGTTTTCTTTTGACTTCAAATAATTCTTACATTCAAATTAATGTTTCATGTTTCCGTTTGTATCTGTTGTAAAATTCATGTTCGTTGAAGCCGTCTGTCTATTAAAGAGAGAAGAAATTGCTATTTATTTTTATTCGGGGGGGAGGAGAATAGCTTTTATTCTACTATTGAGAAAAAATAAACATGCTACTTCTACATTTCATTTGGTGCACTCTCTTCAAATTTACAAAAAAGAAAAATGGGAGAGTTAATGGATGCTGGAGACTACAGGGCTTTCTGTACTTCCTCTGTGCTGGCTCTGCTTGAAGTCCCTGGGTAATTTTAACTAATCTAGCAAAATTATAGTCTAATGAAGCCTTTCTTTTATTAGCTCTCAGTCTTAGCCTTAGTCTTAGTGTATTTAAAGTGATGTTTTCTCCAAGGGTAAAGAGAGTCTGGGTTTATCTGATATAAAATTACCGTGTAAAAAGTGGCAACTAACCAAACTAGTATGCCCTTCATCTTTCCAACCTCATTTGTTATTTGGATAAATTTAACTTTTCAAAGATCTACGCAAACAGCTTTGGATAGTAGATGCAGCTGTGATTTTGCATGGTTAGTGATTTCTTTTTATCCAAGAGATATTTTGAGCCCCTATAACGTGCTAGGCCTTAGGGATGTTGCAAACGGACAAACAGATATTATCTTGATGGGGCTTACATTTTAGGAGTGAAACAGAAAACAAAGCATAAATAAATGGATAAATGACGGAAACAATGATGATTACAGATTGTGATAAGTACTTATTAAAGAATAAAAAAATGTGATACTTCAGTGCTTAAGGAAGGTTTCTTTGAGGACGTTTTGGCAGGCCTGTGGAAGATCAGAAGCAGACTGTCATCTAGAGTGAGATGAGGGACGTGCTAACAGGCGAGGGCAGCGGGTGCAAAGGCTCCGTGGTCAGTGAGCCGCGGAACAGTGGCGCGGGATGTGGCTTGCGTGGTTGATGCAGGATAGACGATGTGGGGTCTTAGGGCATGATGTGGAGTGGGGGCATGATTTTAGACGTTCTGAAACGCATTGAGGGGCCGCTGTAGCAGACACATTAGTGTCATGTCCCCGTGGCACCTGCTGCTCCCGGCTTCCTTCCTTTCCCCGTGGTTGCTCTCCCTACCTGTAAGCTCGGAGAGCCAGGAGGAAGGGCCCGTCTGTCCCCGCGTCTTGACTCTGGGTCTGACTGAGACTACTCTGAGTCAAGGTGCGACTTAAACCCCAGAAATCCCTCGTGGGATCAGGCGGAAGATGTGATCTTTAGGACTTGGCTTGAGATCTCACCATTCTTGACTCCTGCCCCTTCCCTGCCTGGTCCCCTAAACCACTTTACAGGTTCCACCTGAGAATATCTCACTAATAAACCACCTGTACGTCAATCCTGGCACCACGGCCTGCTTCCGAGGAATTCAGCCTTAGACAGTCACTCTGCTGTTTTATTTACAGGTTGGATTGTGCAAGAGCAGGTTTAAATCCCATTTCAACCTCTTACCAGCTGTGTGTCCTTTGACAAATTTCTCAACCTTTCTGTAACCCAGTTTCTCCAATGTAATGATTCCATACAGTCATTCATTGGAAATCTCCTGAATGCCTGCTGTGTTCCAGACATGTGTTTTAAAGAATTCAAGTGAGCAAAACACAAAAACCCTGGTCCTGGTAGAGCTTACCTTCAAGAATGGGAGGAAAACATATGATAAATAAAATCTAAGAAACAAGCCCACAAATAAACAAAAAATATTGTTATCTAAGAAGGTGATGACTTTTAGAGAAAAAGTAGAGCAGAATACAAGGAACAGGGAATACTGTGAGGGCAGGAGTGGGTGTTGCAATTTTCAGAAGGATGGTCTCTTTGGGAAGATGTCATTGGAGCATATGAAATAGCTACGGCAATGATGGGGTGGGGGGGCCTGCTGTGATCAAAGGACAGCAGAAGACCACGTGGTTGGAGTGTAGCAGGGAAAGAAAGAGAAGTGGGAAGTGAAGGCAGAGAGAGAACGGAGGGCAGATACTGGAGGATCTTCTAGGCCAGCGGTCCCCAACCTTTGTGGCACCAGGGACCAGTGCTTTTATGAAAATCTAATGCCTGGTGATCTGAGGTGGAGCTGAGGTGGTGATACTAGCTGGGGAGCGGCTGCAAAAACAGATGAAGCTTTGCTTGCTCGCCTGCCACTCATCTCTTGCTGTGCGGTCTGGTTCCTAACAGGCCACAGACAGGTACAGTCTGTAGCCCAGGGGTTAGGGACCCCTGTTCTAGGCTGTTGTAATGACTTTGGCTTTTGCTCAGAGAGACTGGACACCATTGGGAGTTTTGAACAGAGCAATGATGTAGTAATCTGACTTAAGGTATTAGAAAGTCACTCTGTTGCTTCATGCTGTTTTCAATAGCAAATAAGAATGATTTTAATGAAAACTCTTTCTGCCTAATGTCATTCTAGTGGAGAACTGAACATTTACTCACTGTTATTCAGAAAAAAATTACTAATTGGGGCCTGGCAAAGAGAAGGAATTCTCCCCTGAACCTTGGCCCAAGACTACCTTTAATAGAGTGGATTCGTTTACCTGATCTTGACAGCAGGTATTTGTACTACTTGGAGATTGCTGGGAAGAAAGAGTGACTTAGAGTCTAGGTTAAAAAAGGAAAGGTGAGATGCACGGTGGGCAAACTTTGCTTCTTTCATAATGTCTTAGGACAGGTTTAGTTTGATCAATTCGGTGACTAAGTTAGGTCATACTTGGAAGAAGGACAAACTACTTGGAATAAGGAAGGACAGAGAACCCTTTGCGTTTTAGGTTCAGTACTTTCTGTTGTGTTCTGGAGTCAGATTTTTAAAAAGGCAGATGGTGGAGGAAAGGCAGACATTGTAAATGTGAGAACTTTTCTTCGTAAACCTAGACATAAGTGTCAGGTCAAGTATTTCTGTGCTATCATATTTCATTAATTGATTGAAACAGTTCTCCCAAAGAACAGAGGCTGTCAATATTTGGCCAAGCCTCCAAGTGTAGAGTACAAATTCAAATGCTAAATGAATTCAAGAGAACAGAGGAATCGTTGTTGACCTGATCAGGCCCCAGACCTTGGGTCTGTGGGCAGTCGTGTTTGAGTTAGACTTTGAAGGAAGAAAAGATTGTGAAATTCAACGTGCGGAGAGGGAGGGAGAGGTCACTCCAAATGCTGGGAGGAACATGGTAAAAATGGAGAGGTAGGAATAGGGGAAGCCTATGGAAGGGATGACAAGGGCTATGAAAAATAGGGTTGGATAGATAACCGGAAGCCAACTAAAACTAGGGGGGAGAGGGTGCGTACAGATGCCACGTATGTTTTCACTGCTAGGATTTCCGATTAAAGATGCACCAGTGAGTACTTTCTGGCCTTAGATTTTAAGCTCATGTAGTAGAAAGACATGATCTGAGAGTGAAATACACTAAATTTTATCCCAGTACTCAATGAAATTAAAAGAGGTTAACGAGATTTAACATCAGCCTAAGAGGCTGTGTGGCTGAAACCCACGACTTAGAAGGTGTCATGACAACCTGAATGTTTTTGAAATATATTCTTGCTTTTGCTGATTTTTAAATGTTTTTCAGGTTGCCACTTATTTTAAAGCTTGACATTTAAAATGTAATGTCTTTAGAGACAACAGAGTCTGGTAATTCTTTGTTACCTTTGACCCTTGTGCGAATGATCCGCTTGAAACTGAATAAGAAACGAATCTCCTTTATGCGTATTTCAGTTTAAGACATTTTGTTTTCTAAAATTCTGTTTCTTTTTTTTTTTTTTCCTTTTCAGCTAAAAAGTTTTCTAGAATTCTTATGAGGGAAGCCAGTCATAATTTATGGCAGTCTACTCTATTACAGCATCATTTATCTCATTCCTAGTGACACTGAGTCCAGTTAACATTCCTGAGGGGTTCATCAAGTGTCTGCTACACTTTGCCATTTAATGACAAGACCCAGATATATTATTTCTCCATAATGCTCCATAATATTGGAGCAAAAGTGAAGCCCTATTATTCAATGAAAAATGTATACTATGTGACTGTGTTTGCTTTATTCACTACAGTATTTCCAGAACCTGGCATGTTATAGGGCTTTCTACAAATACTTATTGCATGAGTGAATAGGATACATGGATTAATGCAGGGGTCCCCAACGTCTGGGCCAGGGAATGGTGCCGGTTCGTGGCCTGTTAGGAACGGGGCCACACAGCAGGAGGTGAGTGGCAGCAAGTGATCGAAGCCTCTGCATTTGTAGCCGCTCCTAGCATTAGCATCCCGGCCTCAGCTCCACCTCAGATCATCAGGCATTATTTTCTCACCAGTCGCTGGTGCCAAAAAGGTTGGGGACTGTTAGATTAATGGGTGAATGAATAAAAAGGATGAACGAATAATTCCCTGATAATTGGGTCTCCCTCCACCTCTAGATAGATTATTTATTTAGGATGTCAAGTTGTATTTAGTGCCTTTCAAAACAAATATTTCCTAGCATTTTTCTTTTTCTTCACCTCCTAGTTCTGTTTTCCAAAACACTAGAGTTCTATGGGCAGAGTGGTATCTTTTTCAATGTTTTCTGTGGTGTACTTAGGATCCCAGCAGGAAAGCTACCACCGTTCAGCATTTTTAAAGCAGGACGTTTGCCTTCACCGCAGATGCAGATTATATTTTTTAAGTTTATAGCATTTTCTAGAAGGAATTAAGTCTGTTCACAGTAATTATAAATATGACAGACATGTATCTATAACATAAGAATTCTTGCTCCTGGAAATATTTTCAATGCTTAAAGATTCTCTAGGGTCGTGTTTCTTCCTCTTCCTCCTCTTCTCTTCTCTTGCTGTTCCTTCCCCGTACAGTCTCCCTTCTTCTTTGCCCAGTTAACTGCTTATATCTTGTCAATGGATCTGGTAGCTTTAATTTTAGGATGGGAACATTTCCTCCAAAGATACCGCCTGGATGGAAAGAATATATATCTTAATAATGGGATTTTCTCACATTTAATCAACATACCTATCATTTCAGCAGTTCCTCCTGCATACTAACATGATAGGATATGGCAGGCTGTTGGAATCTTGTGAATTTTATTTTCTTTAGTTAAGTGACTGACCAGCTCTGTGGGAGTAATTTCTTACCACTTCATGTTTCACAACTAGGAAAGTCACGACTCAATAACCTCTTGGGCATGGTCTTGCTAAACAATGTAAGAGTGGCTAGGAATGATTCGATACTTTGTGTCACACTTGCTTTTCTACTTTGTGTCATTTTCAACAGTTTCCTAGAAATAGAAAAGTTGTAGGATATCATCCATCTTCACTCTCCTTTTTCCTGAAATAATCTCTTGTAGGGACCTTACTACTTCCTGCACGTCCTCTCTCCCCCATGTCACCCAACATTGGATAGCCTACCTGCTGGATGGAGAGAAGCTTCACATCTGTAAGTGTAAACACTGTTCGTGGAGGAAAGAGAGAAGTTAGGGAGGCCCACCATCATTTCCACCCACTACCTAATTCCAGAGTGGGTGTTATGCCAAGTTAGAATAGGAGGCATCCTGTGTAGTGTGACTGGAGGAGTTCTGAAAAACCTCCTTCCTCCATCAGGCTTTCTTGGTAGGGTTGATACGATTCATGGAGTCTGTGCTGGATGTTTTGGAGGTACCAAATCCATTGTGGCTGTCCTCTTGTGTCTTATAATCGAAGATGGAGATTGACATGCTCCTAAATTTTGTAATATAGGAAAATGTCACACGTGAGTGATATAATAGGGATAATAAATAGAGTTCACCCAGGGGACTCAGGTAAGACCATGTGGAGATTCAGGCATTCTTTTTTAGGATGTAGCTATCCTAGAGGAGTAATTTACCAGAGCAACATTGGCCACTAACAACATATCCCTCATTAATGTATTAGTTACTTAACTGTTCTAGAAGCACAGAGCGTAAACTCCTAAGGGCGTGGTTCTAAAGACAGAAAACTTTTAATGGTAGAGATGGGGTTAGGGAAGAGTATTGCTGGAGGAATTGGCAAGGGGGTAAGTGACTCAGGATCTAGGGTGGCACTGTGGAGAAAAGATGTGGGATATTATGTGGGGTGGTGTTGGGGAGGAGAAGGGAAGGCAGAAGATGGAAGAGTGGTGAGAAACAGGTTATGAAAAGGATTGTTGGGGCAGCCGGTTGAGGTCATTATTTCTACATAGGCAGTGTGACTATCTGGTAAGTAGTTATGTATAGATCTGTTTCTTTGGAAAGAAAAGCAAAATAATGTCCCTCTTGCCTCTCTATATAATCTCTTGAAATTATTTAGGCTGCTCCCTCATCCATCCTATAGGAAGCAGGCTACCATAAGCAGTTATTAAGATGTTTTTAGGGTATTTAAGTGCTATTTGTCAAGAGTCACATGATGCTTTCAGTGACTTTGGAATCATTTTTAAAAATTTCTTGATAATCTTTTGATTTTTAAATTAATGGTATTTGAATGGTTATGTAAAAATTTTCCTGTAGATTATGTTCTCCCTGCTTTTTAATGTAAAATCTGTAAAATTCAAGTGGGTTTGGCAAATTGGACTGTCCATATATAAGGGAACAATTATTGCTCCTGTTGAGAGACAGGATACCAAGTTGGTTGAACTTTGGGTTTGATTCAATAATGTACTTCATGAAGCCTTACAATAAAATGAGCATTTTCCCATTTTTATGTTTTTGGTCTCTTACTCTAGTTAGAGTGCATATATTTACACATAAACACACCCAAACATTTCAGTTCTTTTATTTCTGATGGTGTATGATTTTTTTTTTTACTACTTGTCACCAAATTGCAAAAGTATGTTAAAATTTAAAATTATTTTCTATGTCTAATAACTTTAATTTGGGCCAATTTTTATCAATATGGATTTGAAGTGAACATGAACATGTCAGTGATATTTTGGGATGTTATATATTTTTCCCTGAGAAGTCATTTAAACCTATATTTAGACCAACGTTTTTAAAGCTGTGGAGGAAGGGGAACCACTGGGTGGGAGGGGGATGGAGAGCGAGAACCTTTTATCTTTTGTAAAAGCATGTGGGTTGATGTATTATTTTTGTATCATTTTTTAAAAGTCTATGACAGTGGCAGCTTGGTGAATATTAATGAAACAACAGCACGTATCCCTATGTGTTAGTGAAAATTATAGATGGAAGAAGCATTTTGTGATGGTAGCATTAATAAATGTAGACTCATCATAAGATCTAGATACCATATAGCAACATACATTCCGTGTTTAATATAATTACTGGCAATCATTGTTAGTGCTAATATTTTCTGTGTATCTATATTTGTGCAAGACACAGTGGTCTGTCCTATGTAGAAGGTATTTGCCATCCTTTCTGGACATTCGTGTCCATCTTATATTTGGTGAATTTCAACTCCAATGAACCTCTACCTCCTACTATAGAAATACAAATCTCTTTCCTATTTGCTGTTTCATTAGAGTGCAGGAATTTGGCATTTGACTTAGGTTGGCTGTACCAGTCAGAAGCTAGTGATGAAAGACAAAGGCACCAAACAAATCTGTTCTGCTTGCATGGCAGTAGACATTGCTGTCTCTGCAATTTCCTGAGAAAGTGGTGGCTGAGGTTTCAGTGGTAACACCCAGCACTCGGTCCTGGTGGTGGTGTTGCTGTCTCTGCTTGATGGGAGTAGACGTGGTGACTTCACATTAAAGGGGCAGCACGATGTGGTGGTTAAAAGTGTTAGACTTTGGACCCAAATGGCTGCCTGCAGTTGAATTCCAGGTGACCACTTACTAGCTGTGCTGATCCTGGGTCAGTTACTTAACCTCTCTGTGCCGCAGTTTTATCATCTGTAAATTGGGAATGATAATAGTAGCTACTACCTCGGGTTATGAAGATTAAATCATTTAATAATTGTAACACATTTTGAACAGAGTCTGAAGCATAGTAAATCCTCCATCAACAGGAAATTTCTCCAAGTAAGTAAATTTCAAAGAGTCAGTGAGAGGAAATAAGATCGATTTGTATTTATACCTCTGAGACTAGCCTATTCTATGTGCTGGTAATAGTCATAGTTCCCAAACTGTGTGGCAAACATCCTGAGTCATGTGAATGTGATAAGACCTTTCAAATTTTGAGGGAAACATAGTAATACTTAACATCTGTTAGACATCATGATAACTATTAGCTCAAGGTAGTTAAAAGTTTCATATATTTTGATAATGTAATAGCTTTGCAAAGCTGATTTTTGGCAGTGATAAAAAGCAAGTACTATGTGAAAAATTAAGGTCAAACAGGAAATGAGAGTGGCATTTTCTAATCTGATTCCAAGATTTGAGAAATTGTGCAGTGCCCTGTAGTTGCACACAACCCATTAATAAATGGTTTTGTCTATTCAAGAATAAGAAAATTTATTTTTTTTTCTTTTAATAGTGTGTACTATTTTTCCAACAACTGTTAATTTGTAAGCCATAAATATTTATTAAGTTGTTTAAACTTAACTGTTGAAATAGAACTGTTAGTTTTTCTTTTGATCTAAAGACACTGTTAAAATTACCATGACAACAAGGACACTGTACACCAAGAAAATTAGGTAACTTCTGAGTTACGTTTTCAGCAATAGGCAGAATTCGCAGATTGGTGCTGTGATTTATGTAGTAAGGAGATTATTAAGGGCAAAGTGAAAATCCTTAGATTCCCCCTTTCTACAGAAATAGAAACCCAAAAGCAATAGCACATCTCTAGAGAGAATTGCAAAAGTTGTCACTGCCATGAGGACTCAAAAGATAGATAGTGATGCTCATAATATCTCCATTTATCTCACTTGGTTGGCTAGGTTAGGAGGCTGATGGCTCATGAAGAATTACAGCTTGAGTTGGGAGAGGATTTGTATCTACTGTTGATTCTGTGAACATGACATTAAATCAAATTTCCAGCTAGAAAATTTTTAGCCAACACAAGTAGTGTAAATTCAAAGATCCTTGTGAGGCTTGGCCTGAGGTTGTAACTTCTCCCAGTGCCACTGCTGAGACAAGACAGTTTCTTCAATGTCTTTATTGAATATTGTTTTAAATCTTACGCCTCTTAAGAACATATCATAAGCCATGAAGACATTTTATTATATGGCTATACTGTTTTCATCAAGTGCCCATGTTTAGGTATTTATAAATAGCTGATTCTAGGAAACCACTAAAAGTTAATTCCAAAGAACCAGTTTCCTTAGCTTTGTAGACTAATTCACAGGACATTTGGAGGATAAAACATACTTTCGAACAGGATCCTGTACGTGAGAAGGTCTGAAAAGCCAAGAGCTTAGTATAAATAGCTTTATTATCCATATGCCGTATATGCAAACATTTAGATGTAATACCTTCTGTGGACAAAGAACTGTTTTCTCCCAATAATTTGAAACAAAGGAGTTAGGAGCCTAAAATGCACCTAGAGGAAACAAAGAATGATACTTCATCACTGCTGAACTCATGAATCTGTTAGGAAAACTCGATTTAATCTTTAGGTTTAATATGTCCTTTTTATCAAGAACGAGACTTTTCTTTGTGCCTACCTTAGAAAAATGACGCCAATTTAATTCTGTACTTCGCCAACCTCCGCTTGTCACACTTTTTCAGCTTATCACAGTTGTCCATCAATTGTGTCAAGACAGAACAACAAATTGGGCTATGCGTTGGGTCCTGTTAAGTGTATACATCGATTTCTATGAATTTCCATGAAGATATTGCTCTTATTCTTTTCTGTAGGATGATGACTCTTTTTGTTGTTGTTTAATTTTGTGGATCTTTAACGTTTAGAGTAATGTAAACAGTTTTCTAGTCACGAAGATCTTTTAGAACATTTTTATTTTCCAAGCTTTCATGATCTTGGAATGAGGCACTGTTCCACCCACAGTTTACTTGTATTCCTCGAGCGGGGCTAATTGTCTTAGGTCATAGGACTGTATTGAGGGTTTTGCATGTACAAGTGGATATTTTGAATTCTGCTCAGAGTAATGGATCAAAATAGGCAGTTAATTCAAGGTTTAAAAATTAATACAATCTGCAATTGTAATGGTGCAAGGAAATTTAAAGGTCTCTTAGTTCAACACATTTATTTTGCAGATGAGAAAATAAAGGTCCAGAGAGCCCTATGTTTGGCCAGGGGTCACGTAGCCAGTTAATGGCAGAACTGGTATCAGAATAAGGTCTTTTATCTCATAATTCAAAACTCTTTATTTTTTAAATTATGAATTGTTAAGGCATAGTGAAAAGTCCAGAGAATAACATGACTAACTGTTGTATCCGCTACCCAGCTTTGCCAATCTTATATATTTTCTTATGGATGCTTCTTTTATACTTTTAAAGAAATGAAACAGATTCAATAAGTCTCCATGTATAATTTTTACTGATAATATTTTCATACTGCTTTCCAAATTTGCTATTGTTATGTAAAGAGGCATAAACAGTAGCTATCTGTACAACATATGGTACCATTTTACATGGTTTAGAACAGTATATAAGTGAAATCATGTTTTATGTATTCTTTTGAAACTTGCTTTTTATTGCTCACTGCTGTTTGAGATTTTTAAAGTGCTGAAGTGCATAGCTATGATTCACTCATTTTTTCTGTTTTCAATATTGTAAACATTTCACAATGTATTCATTTTCCTGTTGATGAATATTTAGATTTTTTTAAAAATTACTATTACAAACAATGCTGTAAAAAACATTCTTAGTATATGTTTCCTTGAGCACAAGTCCAAGAATTTTATTGTTACATACTTACAAGTTGTAACACTTCAACATTATACATTATTGTCAAATTAAGGTATTGTACAGAGGTGTTATATAATGCCAATCCAATGTATAATAAATGGTTCCTCACTGTGGCTTCGTCTGCATTTCCCTAATTAATAATAAAGTTGATTAACTTTTCATTTGTAGATCAGTTGGCTATTGCTGTGATAATACTGGGTAACCAAGCATCTGAAAACTTAGAGGCAATCATTTATTTTTATGGGTTTTCAGGCTAACTGATATGGTTCTGCTTCAGGATGCAAGTCTGTGGATCCATGTCTGTGCCATGTGTCTCTAACTTTCTTGGGCCATTGGGCCTGCTAGTGATTTTCAAAGACAGGAGCACACCTAGTTCAAGCCCTGTTACTTTAGGACATTTCAAGTTTCTGCTTGTGACATTTCTATTTATATCCCAAGGCACTTTGCTGAGTCCGATATCCATAAAGTAGGAAATACTCCACCTCCCTGAGACTATGGCATAGACATGAAGGCATATAATTACTACAGGGGAGGGAAGAATTGTCACCAATTATTTAATCAACCACAACACATTGGCTGGTTTCATTTTCTGTGAATTTCTGGTTCATAGTCTTTGGTCATTTTGTCTTGTGTCGCTTGCATTTTGCTTATTGTTTTGTAGATATTCTTTATATAATGCAGATTCTGATTTTTATCAATTATAAGATTACAAAAGTCTTCTTTCAATATGTTGCTTATCTTTTCATATTGTTTGTGATTCTTGTAAAATACTTTAATTTTACTGCAGTCTAAATACTTACCAATCTTTTCCTTTATTGTTTTTGCGCATTGTGTTTTGATCTAGAAAATTATCTCTCGAGGTCATTAATATATTCTATGTTATTTTCTAAAAATATTAAAGTTTAATTTTTATATTTAGGTCCATGATTTGCTCAGAACTTTTACATTTTTTCTAACATGATTTTTCCTCTATAAATTCTCTTAGATATTCCATATAAATAATCACATCATTTCTGAGTAATGAAATTTGGGTTCTTTTTCTTTTCCAATTCTTAAATCTTTTATTTCTTTCTCTTTTAATACTAACCTAGAAAAATATTGAACAGAAGTTGTTCAGTAAGTACCCACCTCCTCCCTGATTTTAAAGCAAATATTTCTAATGTTTTACCACTGTAGTAGATTGATCACAAAATAGCAACCTAAAAAATAAATGACAAGCTAAAATTGTATATACAGCTAAAATATTATTATAGAATATAGGCAAAACAAATGTATTTCCAGACAAAACATTACAAAAAAGAGTTTATCAATTGCATACCTTTACTAAAGGCATGCAAAAACTAAAGAAGAAAATAAATTCCTATAAAAGGATTAAAATGCAAGAAGGAATGTCAAGAAAATAAGTTGGTAATATTTGTGAGAAAAAAACAGGCATTGATTGAATAAAATAGCAATAATAATAATGACTAATTATAGGAATATCAAATAGGATAGAACTAAACACTGAGCAATAATAATATATCAGGCAAAGAGATGGTCTAGTTAAAGCTCTAAGGTCCTTCTATGTTTTTGAATGAGAATAAGATATCAATAATAAAACTTAGACTCTAAACAATAATACATGAGAAATTCTAAGTGTAATCACTAAAAAATAAAAATATCTATGATATTAACTAGTAGAGAAGGATGGAAATTTTGATCAATCAAGAAGCATTTTGGAAAGGTAAAAAAAAAAAAGAAGTAGAGAAATCATGGTAAACAGATATCAAACAGAAAGCTGTAGAAAAATCCCAGAATATAAGGAGAAAAAATGGAGGTTTTTTTTTTTTTTAAAGAAAGAGAAAAAATTATAAATAGTCTTCTAAGAATTTTCCTGATGTGTGTCCAGTAAATGTAGCAGATGCTGTCAGAACCCTGACATGTGCTCAGTAGTCACCTTTCTTGTACCTGCTGACCTGACCTCTGGCTTCTGACGGTGAGCGTGAGCATCTCTGCCTGAAGGTTCCGCTGACTCTTGGGGCATGCTCAGCCCATGTACAGGGAAGCCCAGAAGTTCTGTGGGGAGTTTATATCCCCAAGAAGTGGTCTTCAACCAATGACCACAGGGAATTAGTAGATAGATAACCTTAGCCCCTCAGTTGGCACGACTGTTACGCTGTGTTCCATGCAGTTTCCTAGAGGTCATTAGCAGGATTAAGCCCTAATTTCCCAGATTGGAACCTGCTTGGCGATTAACTTTTCACTGGCTCCCTTTGCTTCCCACCCCACTCTAATCCTCCATGAGTACATTCTGGGATTACCTCTCACATAAGCTATTTATTCTTGTCTTGAGATTATTTTCTGGGAGAAGTTCAGCCAAAGACAGTATACCATTTGCTCACAATAATTACCCTGTGAAGGGGGAAAAAATGTCCTGTGGGCAGATACATTTGAGAAATTTAGTGTTTGCTTCCCTTTTGCAGACTATGGATCTAAGAAATAGGGTGGGAAAAAACCTCCTTACTTCTTTATAACCCAGCATTATACACATTTACAATTAATAATGTTATTTTTATCCAGCACTTAAAATCCCTAGTGTTCTACAATATCATTTTGGGAAATGGAAAAGAGAGCTGACATAGAAACTAGTAAATTTTCATTTGTTTGTCATTTGTTGAATATCTGCTCTAAGCCAGATAGTAAAGTAACAGTACAAAGATAAATAAGACAAAATCTTTGCCTTTAAGATCCTTGACATCTAGTGGGATTTAATCCATGTATTTTTTTTTCCAAACAGATGTTGAACAGATAACCTTTCATTTCAGGTAGTGTTTGTATGAAAATTGAATAGCCTGTATATGTGGCTTGTTAACATTATTTTGTCTTATTTCAAATGTGCATGTTAACTTATAATCAATATTTTAGCTAATGAAAAGGATACACTTGACTATATATTTTAAATGCTCTACCATTTACTAGAACAATTCCTAATCCTGAGAGAAGACATCGCTTCATTACTAAGAATAATACATATTCTGTTTTTAAAAGATAGTTCTTTAAAAATTATCTTCCTGAGAAAATACATAAAATTAGGGGAATTCTAATAGCAAATATATAATATTATAAATTATATTTTTAATATCTCTCAAATTCTATAATGAGTCCACTCGAATAGTTTTTATGTTACTAGAAAAAATTCCATTGACAATCCATAACCTTATTTATATTGTTTTCATAGAATTGAGTGACCAAAATTTGTTAGATGATTAGTACTTTATGTCAAACCACTAGAGTGAACATTTAAAAATGATAAGCAGTAATTTTCACTGTTTTCACTTACATTTACCAGGTTGACTTTCTGCCTCAAATGGCCACACGTAGGCTTACTTCTTCCTGGTTGTAGCAAAAAGGAACACGATGTGGTCAGACTGATCAAGAGCCTTCTGCAAATATGAAATTCTTTTAATACATAGAAAGAATACTGTAATGGAAGAGAAATGTTGGGCACAAAAGACATAAGATAAAGATGTCAACTTTCTTGTTTCTTCATTCCTTAGATAATTCAAATCCCAATCATAGTGAAATCACCCTCCTTCTCAATAAAACTACACATAGCTATTATAAATATCATCGTTTTCTCTCTTCTAATATTCTTTTATAGTTTTATACAAAATTTTGGTTTATCCAGGATTTTTATAGAATTATGTGTGTGTATAACAGCCTAGCTAGACTGCATTCTCCTTGAGGGAATAGGGCATTTATTTCATTTCTTCTTGTTCTCAAAAATGAAGCTTACATGACATGCTGTCTCCCATAACAAAAATTATGGTCAGTATTTGGTAGACGCCTCATGGTTCCTTGACTTTATCTGATTCCGTGACTTCCTCACCTCATTTATCTTTAACTTCTACTCTTCTTTAGTGCTCCACACCCACAAACACATCCTGAAACTGATCAGTACAAACCTCTCTCTACTTCAAAAATATTTAATTCCAGTATAACACTTTCTAGTCCTTCAGTGTACTCACACCTGTGCTCCCACCTCACCTTCTTGACTTCAGAGTGTCTTCTAGTCCTTTTGTCCTTCAATTTCCTTCCATTCTATCAGTCTTCTACTCTCACCAACCTAGTCAGATCCAAGTCCATAGTTCAGTACTTCATCCACCACTGAACCTCCACCTCCAACAACAACAACAAAAACTCAACTCTGCAGGCTTCCTTACATTCCTCTCTTTTCATCATCCAACTAAGTAAAACCTAAATCTGAATTCATCTCTTATTTGCTTCTCCACTCTCAAATATTGGCAGCTGAAAGAGCTGCTATAGAAAAATCATACAGCCATGCATATTGGAGTCGTAATAAAGTCGAAGTCTCCTAACTGGTCTTCTACTCTAACTTCCTTTAAATCTTGTGTAGCCTCAGGATGATGTCCAGTGCCCAGCAAAACTTGGGAAATAGTATGTACTGTAAACATATCTGATAGCAAATGAAAATCTTCTATGGTGCTATGAGAATTTTTTGAACAAGCATCTCACCACTTTTCCTGTTTTTTTAAAAGATGAAAATAATGGCTTTAAATAAAAATTTAAAGTCCTTGGCATAACATATAAGACTCTATTGCCAGCTTCTTCAATATCTCCTACCTCCCCCAGCAAGAAGACCATGTTATGAAAAACAAAGCACTGTGGAGTTTCTGTCCCACTCTCTCGTTCCACAGAGGAGGTTCCCATGGAGTTTTGTCATCCAATAGACTCCATTTTAAAGTCTTGCTGAATGACCATGAATTATTCCCTTAGCTATTTTGAGCCTTGCTTGTGAGTAAATAGTTTCTATTTTGCAAGGTAGTTGGGAGGGTTAGAAAAAACTTATATAAAGTGATGAGAACACTCTGTTTATCTCTTATGTTCCTTCATATCTCTGTCATCTTAATTAAAAGTGATATTTCCATGTTTAGCAGACAGTAGATTCTAATAATTATAATTTCATGCATTTGCTCCCACTGCTCAGAATGCCCTTTGAAACTTTCCTTTCCTGGTTGACTACTAATCTTGCAAGATTTAATTTAATATTTATTTAATATAGAGAACCTTCTCTTAATACTAAACTGGTCAAATAACTCCTACATTCCTTCAAGGCATTTGGACAACTTATCATGGCATTTCCGATATAATATAAAAATTATCCAGGTCTAAGTCTGCTTCTCTCACTTCTTTCAGCTTCTCCAGCCTAATTTTTTTTCTCCTCGAGTACATCACATCTGTCATGCAGCATGTACTCAAGACATTTACTGGACTGAAACGCAAAACAAAAAAAGAAAACCAAACAATAATGCATTTTATAAATGATTAAGGATGTGATACTTTAGGTAGAAATACAACTATATAGTTTGCAGTATTCAAATCACTAGGTTTGCTATGGTGTGATAAAATGGAGATGGGAGACTTATTTTAAGACAGTCTACATTCCTTTATCTCAAGTTGACTTTTAAGCACCAGAAGGTCTGCTGGCTGTTGTCAAAAGACCAGAAGGCTGAATAGAGCCAGGGCTGTGCAGGGGCTCACATTTTTTGTAAAGATTCATTTATTGGGTAGTAGTGCTAAATAGAACTGAAACAAAAGTATTTTTTGGTTTATCCTTATATCTCGTTATTTGAAGAAGACCAAATTTTTTTGGCCATAATCATACCTACGGCCTTCTTTTTGTGTATATTTCTAATATTATCCCAGATTCCAAATAATAAAAGGAAAATGTTGAAGAAAGGTTATGTATTATCTTGTTTTATGTTGGACTCTGTGATATGATTTTATTTACTGATAATTATACAGAGCACTGACTTGCAATAAAAAAATATAGCTCTTCTATTTTTAATGCAGGTTCCTTTAGGACCTAAGCAGCTCTCTGTCACATACCATTTCCAGCACTGACGTGCACATTGAGCTTAATGATTGCTAAGTTATAATAGAATGGGTCAGGTTTATTAGGTTATAGGATTATTTATGCATCATCTTCAAAAGAGTGGCTGGACTGTTTACTTTTTGGTTTCCTAGCTGATAACCAATTATGTTAACTGAAATAGTATTTAACCTTTACCGTTTTAGTTAACAGGAGACATAACGATGGATACCTCCTATGTTCTGGTCATGGAATTATATACCATGAGTAGATGATACCATGCTTATTTATTATGTAAATCTTATTGAGAATTTTCATTCCTGTCTTTTTATAAGTATCCTTGCCAAAAGCCAAGAGTACAATTCACTCAAAGAGGCCAATTCATCTGGCTTATTGGCAGCATAAGTTAATCTAAGCGTATGCCTTAGAAAGAGTATGTAGCAACAAAACGACTTTACTTAGCCAAGTACTTTTTAGTCAGTAGCTAAAAACTTAAGATTATAGAGTTAATGAATGTCTACAGCTTGTGACCTGTGTGCCTATGAAAGAACCTCTTTTTTTTTTTCTTTTCTAACACTTAATGTGAGTTAAAGGATCAGTTTCAAATTCCTCATATGGAAGAATGGTGGTATGTAGGACTGTGCAACTCTTCAAAATAATTGGGGATCCCTGTTTGAATGTGGCCCTGAGGGGTGGACTTATATGTGTATTAGTCCCTTCTTAAAGGTTGTATCTGAGAGCTGGGCCATTGAGACATCATATGGGGTAGGCCTGCAGGTTTGGACAACAGTACCACTTGGCAGTGAGAAGCTGAGTAAGTAAAATCAGCAGAGAATGTATGAGATACCAGCATCCTTCTTAGGTTTAGAAGTCAGACATCCTAGATGAAGAAGGCTGTTTAGGAAACCAAAGAAATAGAGACTCCCATAGGAGAGATACTGTACTTCCCACTCATCTGACAATGAATGTTTGAACTAGTTTTAATTTAATATGGAGGGAAAGTGTGGCTATATTGAAATCCTGAGTACTTATAGAGAAATATTTTTGGTTACAATGCAAAGGTTTTGTTTTCTCCTTCTCTGTCCTTTTGTTCTAATTGTCTACTGTTGCATAACAGAGTATCTCAAAACATAGCGTCATATAACAACCATTCATTAGACTCATGGATTCTCAGGTCAGGAATTTAGGTAGAGCACAGCAAGGACATCTGTCTCTGCTCTGCAGCCTGTAGACTCAGCTGGAAAGCTCAAAGGCTGAGAGTGGTTCATTAGCTGGGGGCTAGAGTCATCTGAGGATTTGTTAATACATGTTTGGTAGTCGATGCTGGCTGTTGGCTGGGACTTCAGCCAAGTCACTTGCATGTGGCTTCTCTTTGTACCTTGGGCTTCCTCACAACATGGTGGCTAGTTTCCAAGGAAGAGAGTCTCAAAGGAGAAAGCCAGGCAGAAGCTGTATCACCTTTTCTACTCTAACCTTAGAAGTTATGCTTGTCATTTCTATAACATTTTATTTTCTGAGGAAATCACAAATGCTCAGTCAAGATCAAGGTGATGAGAAATAAGCTCTACTTCTTGATGAGGGATGAAACCAAAAATATTGCAATCCTTTTTGGAAAATACATTGTCATGCCCTCTTCCACCCCCACCCTAAATATGGCACCTTAACTAAAAATGAACTTCTTTTAATGATTTGTAATTAAGTAAATAAAATGTTAAAATATATTAAGAACATAAAAAAACAAGTTGACATGCAACATTTAACTTTGGAAATCAGAATTTCTGGATAGAATAATTGGTCATCTAAAATAACAGGTAAATAAACCAACAGAACAGGTATTGTTCTTGATCGTGCAATTATATAAAATAAAATAAAATAAAATAAAATAAAATAAAAAAATAAAATATTACCAAGCCAGTAATTTTTATGGTAGGTGAAAAGCTAGTATGCAACAGAATAAAAAAAAAAATCTAACTTAATATGAAGTGGTTTTTTTCTTTTTCTTTCATTTGACATAGGAAAAGTTGATTTTCTTCTTTTACTTTTTTATCAATTGAAATTTAAAAGTCAAGTCTCTTATATTAACTTTAAAATTCAGGCAACATGGTTTTTCTCTAGTTATAAATTTCCACTTATTTATTATGGCTGGACAAGTCAGACAAGATTGCTCAAGACTTCCAGAAAAAATGATAGCATTAAGTACTGCCTTAATCTGACCAAAAAAGATTGAAGGAAAGTTCATGTCGGGAAGAAAACCACATCAGGCTGAAAATAAGAAAAAGTAAAAGTACAGACACAAAATTTGAGGAACAGGGTTAGATACAGCTCAATTTCAGCCCAATATGAAGAGATAAGGAGTCAGCACATAAATGTGGTAGGAGGGAACCAGAAACATCATTATAACTCCAAGTCCTAAATGTAGGAACTAGAGTGAATAGATCATAGGAAGTATTGGGGATAACCAAATGCTTAACAAACATGTATCAAATGCTGACTTTAAAAACAGGAAATGATTGTTTCATATATTCCTAAAAGAAGTAAAAATTTGAAAAAAATGTAAATATATATATACTTTCAGCCAGCTATTTTCTCTCTTTGCATCTTCCTAAAGGAATAATTTGAGACATGACCAATAGATAGGCATAAGGTTGTTCATCACAGAGTTCTTTAAAAGACAAAATATTGGAAATACCCAGAATGTCAGTCAATAAGAAATTATTGATTTCTTGGTTTCTCTTCAGTCTTGATTTCTCTCTAGTCACAGTAAATTCCGTAAGATGTGTATATTTGTTTATTGAAATAGAATGTTATCCATATTAGAATTAACATTTATAAAAAGTATGAACAAATTTCACTATAGATAAAAACACCTTTACCCATTTACATTAAATATTAGCAGTTACTAATATTAATGTTAGCAGTTGTTTCAGAGAGATAAGTAGTTTTACCTTTTTTCCTACAATTTTGTTTTCTGTGAATCTTTATAATAACCACATTTTACTTTTATAATTAGAAAGGAAGTTATTTTTATTAACCTTTTTTTCCCTAACTTTGATTTTTTAGCTGGTAAAATCTGAAGACATTGATAAAATTAGATTCTGTCCACCCACTGTGTAGATAATAGAGTTTTTTGGTAGTGTGATTAACTTCCTTCCTTCCTCACACTCCTTTTCTCTCTCAAGGTAGTGCATGAAAGTAAACTTTGTCTAATTTTAGCTTGTATCTAGCAAAAGGATTTACTCTGACTTTCACAGTACCTAGAGAATGAGCAAGCTTGTTTTCTGTTACAGCAAAACCTTGATTTTCCTATACCAGAATAAAGGAAACAAAACTACAATAAGAAAATTCCTCCTCTGGAAGAGAATTAATTAATAAATCAACTGTTGGAAGGCTGTTATTTTAACATTTCTTTTTATAGCTTCCAGGATATATGATGCAAATACACATCCAGCCCCACCTCCTAATCCTCTTTTATCTGTGGCAACTGACCTGCGTCATGAAAACAGATGTTTCCAATAAAACATCTCTGGTCATCAAAGGTTGTTCTCCCAAGTTTGCTCTATTTATTAGGTAAGAAAATGCCTAGTACATTATATAAATTAAAGCAAATTAACTAGAACAGATCACTTCATGAGTATCATGATTAACAATTTCCTTCTTGCTTTTTAGGATATATCATTCGGAAATGTGAGTGACTAACTCTCATTAATACTTACACCCATGTGCATCCCCAAAGTATGTCCAGCAGTTTAAATGGGTGACAGATTTAGCATCTTAAAATAGGGTAAAATGACAGATCATTTTGCCGAATAATAAGAGCAACATCTTATTTATTTAAGACCTTCTACGAAGCAATTTTCACTACCTAGAAGAAATTCAGAACAAAGCAAAAATTCTTACATGCCAAATTGGTGCCACAAAGTTGTGATACTACAAAATTCGCACTCCCCAGGCTCATATTGCTTCTCCACAAGTGAGTCCCTCAATTTCAGTTACCAGTTCTGTTCATTTATATGAAATTTTAACCAATTTGGTGTGAGGCTTTCCACCTGGCACAAATTAGGCTACAAGATATATGTACAGTGGGAAAGGATGCATTTTTAAAAGAGTCCTGAGGGGTTTAAGATGGGTTGACCGATAGCTTGACAGTAGAGCAGGACACAGGACACTGAAAAAAAATCAGACTCAATGATATAAAAACATCCAAACCGCTTACTTTTCCAGCCTCTTGAGACATTACTGAATTAGGGCTTGATATAGATTTTAGGTTTAAAAAGTAAGGTTTTAATGGTTAAGGGTAACTGCCAGCTATCTGGGAAATTAATTCCACAATAATCTTGATAAACCAGCTATTACTGTTCTTTATTTGTTCACCACTCTGTACCTGTGAAAATTTCAAACAAAATCTTACTTTATTTTCTGAAATTTCATTATGTGACTTTGAAAGTTAATAATTTGGTTGCAATGATGTTTCCTGGAGGGAAGAATAATAAGTGAATATAAATATGGATTATTCTAGTCAGACCTCTTTAAATTACAGTAAATAGACCTCTATTGAATTATCTGAAGTAAAAAAAAAATTGTTTATTTTTGGAAAACCCTTAAGCTTTCCAGACCTATGTAAGGGGAGAAACCTAGCAAATAGAGAAAAGTCCTTTTAACGCGGATTAAAAGAAAAGTGCACAAGTGTGTCATGTAATTCAGGGCAGGAAAGAGGTGAATATTCAATGAGAGCAAGGTTTTACTTTGCAAGAACTAGAGTCAAATATGTTAATAGTGATGAGAAGAAAATTCTGAGATGTCCTAAATTAAATTATAGCAAGCCAGAGAGTGAGAGAAAGAGACAAGAGTAATTAATCAGTTAATAACTGTGGGTCGACTAACAACAGACTGCCCACATTTCTGAATGTATGTTGGAACTTTAATCGACTTCCAGGTGGCTTCCTAAAAAAGTAGCTGACCACCAGATGCTGGAAGCAGCTGACTACCACGTCCTGCTTATGCATGAACGTCAGGGACTGTCGCCGCAACCAGTTGAAAAGTAAACATTTCTTCCTTACGGACTGTACAGCTATCCTAGAACTGCTTCCGCTTTACCTTTTCCTGCCCCTCTATCTGTAGCCTATGTAAATTCTTTCTTCCCCAAAATAAATGAATAAAACAATCCATCAACTCCAGGATGGCCCCGTGTTGTCTCCTCCATCTTGCCCTGCTGCTTGTGGCTCACACTTCATGTGCTAAAACCTGGTCCTTTTTCTGGCTAGCATATGGCTCAAAGAACCGTTTCGTTTGAAAGTTTTTGCTTTAAAAGTTTTTGTTTAGCCAATAGGAAGAACATACATTTTTCATGTGCACCATCTGGAGGTAAGCGGTGGGGGAGGAATAATTCATCTTCATGATGATAAAATCCTGTTTACTCTAATGCTCCTTTAATGTAAAACTAGCCCCAGTCTCCAGTGGAACACTTCCTTCCCTATCTTCGCATACTTGAGGCCAGAGTACAATACTTTCTACCTTTTGCTGGGGAAGGATAGAACTCACACCTTCTACCCTTCTTTAGTTTTAATGGCTAGACTAGTAACAAAATAATACATTGACACAAGGCTATATTAATAGAAGAATGATTCAGATAGAGAAACAATAAGGTGAGTTTTCTTTTACCACAACCCTGTCTTTAGGGGGTAGAACTACTGGAAGGGTAGTTTTCTTTACATCTGAAAAGGAACGAAGCTGCTGCATGGGTGGATACAAAGATATACATGTGTCAGATCTAAAAATATCTGCACTATGTGTGGAATCGGTGAGCTAAGGTTTTGTCTCTCTCATCTCAATTTAGAGTTAGGAATGAGGAGGATAAGGGAAGAATGGGATTTTTTTTCTTTTCTTTCTTTCTTTTTTTCTTTCTTTTCTTTCTTTTTTTTCTTTCTTTTTTTCTTTCTTTTTCTTTCTTTTTTTTTTTTTTTTTTGCACTAGGGATTTTTTAGCTAGCAGTTGTTTGCAGGTAATTCAACAAGTATAGGTTATCTTTTGAACCTGAATGTCACAAGTAGTGTCACGGAAATCCAGACAAAGAAGAAAGTTATTTGTGTTTTTAAGATGTTTCCAAAGGAAAAAAAGTTCTAGAGATCTGGCTCCCCTAATTAGCTGCAAGTGAACCACTTGGCTTCTCAAAGCTAACCTAACACTCTTTCTAAAGGAGAAATGTTAAATGTTAAATATTAAATGTTAAATGTTAAATGTTAAATGTTGTCATCCCTCAGTTATTCTCTGTAGCCATGAACTGTCTTAGGTCTCTTTGAGAGGCAACTCTATCTGATAATATGGAGCACCTTAGAGCTGACAGTAATAAGATTTGCTACCCAAAATGGTAGCCACTAGCCACATATGGCTACTGAGCACTTGAACTATAACTAGTCTTAATCGAGATGTTTTATAAGCATAAAGTGTATGTTGGATTTAAAATTTTTTTTGATATGGAAAAAAATTAACAAATTTTTATATTAATTACATGTGGAAATAATATTTTGAATAAACTAGGTTAAATGAGATTGATAGTTAAAGTTGATTTCACCATTTTTTTTTTTTCATTTTTCATGTGGCTACTAGAAAATTTTAAATTATGTAGCCACTTGGACTGCTTTAGTCTAGAAACTAAGGTTTAGTCATCAAACCCACAATAATGAAAAATAGCCAATGGATGCATTAATTTTCTAAGTGCTGTTTAACCTAACTTTTTTTGTATGTCTTAGCTCCATTTGAGAGGAAACCCCAAATCATATCCTTTGAGCTTATCCTTGTTAAAGGATGTATACCTTGAATGAAGTGCATCTAAATTGTCACAGGTATTACAAAATATTTTTCCTGTAAAGGGGTTTTCAAAAGGAGTTTATAAAGATTGTTAAAGTAGGTCATCCTCTTCCCAAAATTATTCAATGGCTTGACATTCTTTAGAATAGTATTCAAGATACTGAAGGAACTGTCTGATCTGCCCCCAGACCTCTATAGTCAGTCTTGTCTCCTATTGCATGAACCCTAAACCTAGTCATTCTCGGCACCACATGTAAGAGAATTTCCGTATATATTAATTTTGGGAAAGGGTACTGCTAAGCAAAAATGATGCAAGGTCCCCCAACTAGAATACTTGCTTCTAATCTGGTTAAAGGTTTTTACAAACCAAAGAGAAAATACAGCCTTAGAACATTACCTAAGGGCATGTGGTACCCCTGAGAAACATATAAAAAAGAAATCAGGGAGGCAGACTTTGACCATGGTCATTCTGGTTTAATTTAGAGGAGGGTGTCCTGTCAGGACCACAGAAGGTATGGTCATTCCTGAAGCATGCCCCCTTTGTGCAGATGGATACATCAAGTTAGCAGAATGATATTTTTAAAAAACATTATAACCATTTCACTAGTTGGTATTTTTTTTTTTTTGTTCTGACTTCTTGTTTCTCACTATAGGGCTTTCTTTCCATTTGGCCTGTCTATGAAAAGAGATGTGTGTTGGTTGGGCAAAATAGACATCTGCTGTTTCTAGCAGTTATGCTTCTTATTGTGAATTTATAAATTGGCATTTTGATTTATATTCTTTAGACTTTTGGGGGGTTGGTGAGTGTGAGTCATCGTCTCTGAATCTGATCAACTCTGGGGCGTTGATAAAATCCAATTCTGGATCTGCGTGAATGAATGAATTCTAGTAAAGGCTATTTGCCAAGGGAGGCCCCAGTCCACTTCTTTAATTCAACTCCATAGCATGCTGTTTAAGTCCTGTTTAGCACTATTTAATGCTATCTTGCATTTTAGATCAATTGCTTTAGTTTTTCTTCCCTGTTAGACTATAAACTCCCTGAAGGCAGAAACTATGTATTTGTCCCATATTTGGTCTATATTTTCTATATTTACAGTAGTATAAGTACAAGGTCCACTACTCAGAAGGTGTGTAAAAGACAAATGTTTACTGTGTGGAGTAGAGGGTACCTGGTTGTTTTTTAAATTAAGCTTTTGAGATGAAGCATAATATTTTTTTCTTTGAATGTTGATAGTATCATTTCATGGCATCATTCCAATACTATCTCAAAACAACTTTGGATAAATGTCTTTTCAGAAGCAACATTATCCCCAGAGGGTTTTCCTGAGAGTATCATTGAACTTGTCAAATGTCACAGATGTCTTTGATTTACTTCAATTAAGTTGTAATAATTAAAGTGTGGAAATTGGCAACAGGGACTATTTCCATGTGCTTTGTTTTATTTTCAAACTAGTTTTACAAATATTGAGTAGACACAAACTAATCTTTATAAGTAAAGATTAATGATACAATGAACATCCATGTACACAGTACCCAATTTGAGAAATAAAACATAATCAATATGCTTGAAACCCCCTGTCTCTCTGCAATTCTCTTTCTTTTCCAAGGTTCAGTAACCTGAATCACATTGTCATTTAATTAAAAAGTTAAAACAAAAACAAAATCCAAATATTTCTGACACTTATGAACATTCTTGGCCAACCTCAGAAAATAGTAGGTTAATTTATTATAATTTATAATTATTGGGTATTTTGAGAGAAATAATTAGAAATCCTAATTTTATGGGATTTTTGGTTTCTTTGTTTAAATTCATTTCAAAATATGGTGGCTGGAAGAGACCCTGGCGTCTTAGAGGTGATCTCTTATGTAGGAGGCAGTATGTGAGTGGGATAAAAGAAACATTAAGCCCATGCGTAAGAAACACAGATTCTGGAAGTACAGGCATTCCTCGCTTTATTGCACTTCACATATGTCACATTGCTTTAAAAATTAAGGCAGGACCCTCCACCAGCAAAAGGTTATGACTCAATTTAGGGTGATACTCACTTTATTTCAGTGGTCTGGAACCGAACCTATCATCTCTCTGAGGTGCGACTGTTCTCTGTAGTTTTTATCAAGTAAAGTAATTAATGAGGTTCGTGCCTCTAAAACGGGGAAATAACTATCAGGACATAAATAGAGATATGAACTGGTGTGACTCTTGTTAAAAGATGGTCCTTGGCATCCCGTGAGGCTGTAGACCAGGGGGCAAAAATTAGCAAAACTGGACTTTGGATGGGTGTTTGAATACCCTTGTTCTAGGAAATAGGAAGATACTTCTAGTTCTAAAACCTAAAGTATATCAAGTGGTTGTATTAGTATCAGACATAATATTTAGTTCCTTTTTAAAAATGTGGCATTAATGATTTTCCTTTTAAAAGGAAGATTAATACATTAATTAAGTCAGAATTTTAAGTGGATTATTTGTGTGTGCATGTGATGACCTTAAATTCTGGCCCAACAGACAGCAATCTATACTGGGGGGGGGGGGGGGCGGGGATAGTTGGGAAAAACACATTACACTAATGGATTTCAGTAACCTTCAAAAAGGAGACATTTTAACGGTTCTGTGGACCATCACAGTGTTATTTTCAAAGTATAGTAATGGGAAATATGAAGCTGAAGGGCTGTGGTTAGATATATTAGGTTCCCTAAAAAGGGTTGCTAGTCAGTAAAAAAAAAAAAAAAAAAGTGCCTCCATCAGAGTCTGCTTCTTCCTATGTTATGCCCCCCAAATTAAACAAAATTGGTTTAAGACTTTGAAGCAGCAAAGTCTGTTGCACTTCAAACAAGGCTTTGTTTGGGAGAAATTGTTAGCTTGTTAGTAACACATTTACACAGCACCTAGAAATTTGAAAGAAAGTAAAACCTAGATTTGGAGGGAAAAGGTCTCAGCATCACGTGAATATTGGGTGTACTGGTGTCTGGGATCAGAATTATGCTGTCTATTGCTGCTCTTACTTAGCTCAGAAACTGGAGATGATGAATTGGTGACATTTTAAGCAAATTGAATTTCATAACTTATGTTTCTTGGACCGGCTTCAGGGATTTTATCTGTGTAAGTCCTTTGATTTATAAGATTTCTGGACCACAATTGTCCTTTACTCTGCATATTGCTCATTATTAAAAATGATTTGTGACTGTAGCAATAAAATGGACTAAACAATGAGAAGTGACATTTAGAAAATAATGCTTGGATTAAAATTAACTTCCTAAATTCCAGAATTAGCCTATCCATGAAAAGTGACATGTGCCTGACATTTTCTTCGAAATATGCATGCATGGCAAGTTCTGATTTGTACATTTCATCTTATTTTCTATCTTCTTTTACTCGTTGCATGATGCCTGTACTAGTTGCAAAATTGCAATTGAAATTTGGGTCTTTTGTGGCAATGTTCCCTGCAAGCTGCAAGACCAAATTACTTTTTCCCCATAAAATAAAGTACGCTGTCTACTTTTCAACTTTTTAAAGCTATAAAAAATATCTTCCAGGTTCCGAACCCTGTACTCCTCACTTCGGTTTGTGTATCTTATTTATCATTTCTCAGAGGGCCTCACAGGAAACAAATGCCCTGATTGGTTTTTGATTTAGAGCAGAAAACCATATCAGTATTTTTAAAAGGAAAGTTTGTCTCATTTTCTGTTTAATACCCTTCAATGGCTTCCTGTTGGCATTAGGGTAATCTGCAGAATTCTTAGTGTGGTCTTTAAGACTAGGCAGTATCTGGCACCTACCTGCCAGTCTCTCTAGTGTCATCACCCACTGGACAAAGTGACCTTTCCAGATCCTGGAAAACTAAGCCCTTTCTTACCTTGGGGCTGTCACATATGCCGTCTGTTGAGAGGTAGAGCCGGAAGGTCATCCGTCTGCTGGAAGCAGGGAATGTAGACTATGTTCACTGAATTCACAGTACATACTGGAAAGGAAAAACAGAAAATAGTTAAAATAAGAAAGAAGAGGCTAAAGCATATTCATGTTTTTGGCAACTAGGAGCTGGAGAAATGACCCAGGACAACAGCTGGTGTTCAGCCCAATGGAGCAGAGAATTGCTTTAGATCAAATGGCTCAGATGCCCCTTCCTCTTTCCTGGCTTGTTGTCCTTTCTTTATGTTTGTGACATTATTGTTAGGAAAGCTGTATGCAAATGAGGAAGCCAGCAAAGAACAGCACACTTATGAGCCTGAGATATAACTTCAAAACTATAGAATCTCTTATTGATATGGTGGTAATCAATGTGAATAAACCAGTTACTGGGGTATCCATGTCGCCCAACTAGTTCTAATAGAGGCGTGCTGGCAGGTGGTGATTTAAGATTGGGAAAAGCAGAATTTACTAATCTGATACGGTAACTTTGCTAATTAGGTTGATTACTAGGCTAGCCCTGTGACAAGTTTGTTGCTCTAACTGATGAGGTTAGGATAGGTCACAGGAAGTTTAGGATAGGTCACCATGCCTCTGCCTGGTGTGCTCTTTCTCTGCACTTCATCTGGTCTACCCAAGTACCTTATTCCCTCTGAAGTACCACCTTTTTCTGTTGCCAAATCCACCCATTATTCTTAGTAATGTCACTCAGTTCTTTACTTTCCTAGAACTTACCACAATATATACTTACAAGTTCACTGGGGTGTTTATTTGGGTACTGTCTCCTTCACTATATACGATAAATCCATCAGGACCCAGCCTGTTTTATCTATCACAGAACCCACAGCATTTATTGAAGTGCCTGTCACACAGGAAATGATCAATAATAAATATGCAGATTCTGGTTGCATCAGTTAAAAATGTTTCATTTCCAAAAGACAGAAAAACCCAACTCAAACGGGCTTAAGCAAAGAGGGATTCATTGGCTTACATAACTGAACAGTTCAGAGGTGATCTTAGCTTTGAGCACTTTTGAACCAGAGATTCAGATGCTATCACTAAAGGTCTATTTTATCTGTCTCTCTGCTTTCTGTGGTCTTATTTTCATCTACCAGCTCCAAATAATTGCCCTCTTTCTGTGGAGAGAGGAGGCCTCAGTACCTTCAGACCACGTATCCTCACACTTCATGGTCCAGGAGGCCTGGGATCCAAAAGAGGGTTTCTTCTACACTGGGTCTGTTTCTCAGAAGCCTCAGCATATAGATGTTATACTTTCATTTTGTTAAACACACATCTGTAAGTCAATCAGTGTAACTAGAAAGACAAGACATGGTAATTGGGTTAAACCAACCTGGGTTTATCCATGGAAATTGGGGTAAGGCTAATCCCATCCAAACCACAAGATTAAGATGGAGTCCCCAAAGCAGATTCTGTGGGAGGATCCTGGGCAGCCAGAAGAGCTATGTCTGCTACATGGCTAAGGCACAAAAATCATCAGTCTGATATTTTTTTTCTGCTTTTTCTTGTACCTGTTCTTCCAACTAGTGATTCCTGGTCCACCATTTTACCAAGACATTTGGTGCCTGGGTATACCACTGCCGTTAACTGTGAGCACTGTTACAGACCCACAGCCTCTCCTAGACTCTAGACATGTAAAGTTATTGTCTCTCTGGCTCTTTGCTTCTGTTTGGCCTTGGGTCCCATGGAAGTCCATTATTTTATATCTCTTCCTTTCTGTATATTTCTCCCTCTTCTTTCTGAACCAGTTCTAGCCTAACTGAACAGTGATATTTCAAGAGGTCAAATGTCTTACCCAAAGGAAGTGTGAGATAGGGCAGAATGACAGGTCAAAGTCAGGTCAACAACAAGTCCAGAGGTCAGGTTCAGTGTTGAAAACTAGATATAAGACTGAAAAGGTATAGAAATTAGGCAAAAATCTTAATGGAAAGTGAGGGACCTAGGCAACTGCATTCAGTGTCCAGGGCTTGCCTTTATGGGCCTTATGTCTGTGGTTAATGGATGTTCTGTACTGGATTAAAGGAACAGGGTGTGATGGGCAGCTATCTCAACTGGTCTTAGTGGCCAGAATTGTGGGCCTGGTTGTGTGTGTGTGTGCGTGTGTGTGTGTGTGTGTGTGTGTGTGTGTGGCATGCATATTTGGTTTATTAAATACAGTTTTATATTTCCTACCTTGGGTTAAAATGTTGAATGGCAGATGAACAGTGCTAGTGTCTGCTTGATTCTGTTAAGATAATCCCTGTCTGAATTTCTAGGGCTAGTTCGACATTAAGCAGGAAAGATTCTGTTCAGGATTAGCTTAACAGTCTGCACTCAGAATTAAATTCTTATTATAGCTCTACTGTGACCTTTGGTTCTCGCTCTGGTGGACTTTGACTTTCTTTTTCTTGGGTTGTAGTTTTGTCTTTGATATCCGTGCTATGGTAACTGCATTTCATGTCTTGACCCTGTGTTCAGCCTCTTGTCTAGTTAGCCTATATAATTCTTTGGTCCTTCTAGAACTGGGGCCTTGCCTTGCTTTTGTAAGCTCCTTAAAAGCTGAGTGCATGCTATAACTGACATAGAAATAGGATTTGAGCCTCCAACCGAGGTTCAAGCTTGATTAAAAACAGAAAGAAACAACTATAGGTCGCAATAGTATTTGACGAGAGATCTTTGGAGGAAAAGAATCTGGTTATTACCACTTTTAATAAGATAAGGAACAGGTAGGTATGACATGTGTATGTCCCAGTGGCCTCTAAAGCACATTGAAAAAGAGCATCTCAGGAGAGAGCTGGGCAAGGTCTTACTCAGATTTAAGTCTGTTCATGATCTGTTTCTTGTTATCATGAATTATTTCTCTCCTTAATGTTAATTGATTTAAACCCACAGGAAAGTAACCTTTAACCATGAGGCTAGTTATAAATACAAGTTTTGCAAACATTTTTCTTATAATAAATTAGATATGCTTGCACAATCTAGAGGCTGTGTAATAAATAAATACATTCTTTTAATCTGTAAATAAACCACCTTATAATAATCTACAACTCCATTGATGAACTCACCTGTTTTGTAAGTGAATTAGCTTGCTGCTCTATAAAAATCACGTAGGTCGGCTTGTTAGGCAGAGCTTTTGGTTGGGGCCTCTTGAGGACTGCCTGAGATCAACGGCCTGTGGCAGATTATTTTGTAAATACGTAACTCCCTGCCTGTCTTTCTGCACCTCCAGATAGTTCCCGCTTACCATTTTCTGTCACTGGGCATTACTACCTATTGGGACCATGAGTTCTTTCGTATCTCTTCCTATTGCTTTATATATTATCCCTTCCTGAAGGATTCTATATCCTGCTGAACCGCACTTTCTTCCTGCCCTGCCACTGGATCTCCTCCTTCAGGTATATGTCCAAGGCCACATTTAGCCTCTCTCAGTCTTTCATCTCACCACTGTAATTAATGGGGTTAGGTCTAATCATGACAGTAGAAAAATGTTATATTTCTCTGTCTTAAAAAACTCAAAAATAAAACCTAAATTTAGCTGCCTTATGTATCTCTGTGGCTCTGAATTGATTTTCTTTTAATCGGTCAAAAGAAATTGAATTCAGAAGCTGCCCAATTGTAACAAATTTTTTTTATATCCCTTTCTTCGGGACTGACTCTCAAGTTTCTGAGGGCACAAGGATCACCTGAGAGTTTGTTAAAATCCCATATTGTCTCCATAGACAGCTGTAGGTCTTGCAGGAGATGTGAGGTCTTTCAGGTATACAGGCATACCTCGCTGTATTGCACTTTATTGTGCTTCACTGGTATTACATTTTTAACAAATTGAAGGCAAGGTCCTCCACCCGCAAAAAGATCCCAACTCACTTTATTGTGATATTCGCTTTATTGTGGAGGTCTGGAACCGAACCTGTAGTATCTCTGAGTTGTGTCTGTATAAGCTTTTCTTATTATTTTGATGCAGGTTTTCTGGGGGCCATGCATTGAGATAAATTACGATGATGAATTAGAGAAATCCACCAACACTCTTTCTAAGGCAGAAAGATATGTGATTGAGACTGTCTCTACTTTTTATTGATCAAAAAGCTGATCAAGGGAGGAAGGAAGTAACTTCCCAGAGCGATGCCAGGTGTCTCATGTGGATAGGGGTACGATGCAGACATTTAGTTACTGAGTAAGGGAAATTCCCAGTGTTTTACCACCTAGTAGGATGCCGCAATCTCATCGTCCTTAGCAGGAAACAGATTTGACTTTGCTATTCACACCACTAATTCCTGGTGGAACTTGGCTTGGTGCGTAATACAAGGAAAGATTCTTAAGAAGAATGGTATTTTTTTTTAACTTTAACATCATTATCAAATTGCCACTTGAGGATTTTTAAAAAAATATGTATTCCAACTTGCTGACTACAAAAAATGGTACTTTTGTAACAAAAGCATTAAGAACACAATATTTTCATCTACCCATTCAAATATTTATCGAGCATCTACTTTTTGCCAAATAATGTGCTAGATAAACACAGGAGAAATAGCCATGGACAAAAATGACAATGTAATTTTGATAACCACAAAGAATAAAAAATAGAGAGTACTCCAAGAGTAGGCTCTAACTTAGAATGTAGGGGTAGAGTGGAGAAATGAAGACTGGAAAGTATTTTTGAAGGATTCCCTTAAAAAGAGACTTTTAAGCTTTGCTCTTGAAGATGAATAGGAGTTAGGCTAACCGTGAGGGTAAAATCATTTCTTGAGCACTGGATGTGAGAAGATGCCACGCCTATTCAAGGATCAGAAAAGAAGGCCCCCTGAGGGAATTGGAAGGAAGTCAAGAGAAGAATCTGGAGTGGTACATGTGGTCAGCTCCCTAGAACCATGTGCATTGTGCCAATGCTTATGCGTAGTGAAACACCACTGAACAGGTTTAAGGTGAAGAATAATGGGATGGTGTTTTCTTTCAAGAAGGACAGATAAGCTGCTATGTGGAGAATGGACTGACAGGAGATGAGTTAGGAAGCCACTGCAATAGTCCAGGTAGGCAGTGGTTGTGGATGGCTTTATGGTGATGATAATGGAATTGGAGAGAGTAGATTTGAGACACAGTTTGGAACTTGGTAATTTATTAGACATGGAAGAGCCAGGGAAGTGTGACATCCTTTGGGTTACTGGCTCAAGCAACTGAGCCAGTATTGTTCCATAGGGGAGTAGCGTTCAAGTAGGGAGTTCACACATTTAGTTCCTGTTGAGAGGGCATCATCCAAGTGGAGCTGTCAAGTAAGTAAGCTAAGACTCCAGAAAAGTCATGCGTGGAGACACAAAAACCTGCTGAAGTTATAGGATTGGAAGGACTCACCTTGGAAGTGAGTAGACTTGGGAAAGCCATTAGACATGTTGCTGAGGAGTGGGGATCTGGAGAACACAGGCAGGGACTGGCCTTTGAGAAAAGGACATTTTTGCCAGTGTGGAAGAGGAAAGACAGGGACGATAGAAGCAGATGCAAGTAGATTTAGAGAGATTTTTTTTTTTTTGGTAGGAAGTTAAGGGCTATTCAATGGCTTCTAGTTTCTCTGTGGAGTCGAAGGCAAGGTCATATGCTGGGTGTAAGGATATGGAAGTGAGATCAGAGGTTTGAGGAAAAGAGAGAGGATTGAAATGTAGCACTTTGCGGACACATGCCAACAATCCCATTTTGCCTTTTCTCAGATGGCTGCCAGCTCCTTCTGGGGCCGGCCCAGCACTTACACAGCTGATGTCTGTAGCAACACTTTTACAGGAAGATTTGAAAGGCGCGTGTTGATTCGGTCTAGTATTCTCAAATTTTTATAAGGCTTGTATTTTTTTAAAAGAAACTCCAAATATACTGTTCCTTCATTATTAGATTGTCTTCCATGACACTTCAAGGTTTTAAAACACTGCATTTTTTGCTACTGAGAATTATCCATTTGGAATATGTCATACAGCTCTTGCTGAACACATCTGCCCTGAGAAAGTGGCCTCTGACTTTAGACCAAGCAGGAGGGAGTCACTGCAGATGACACACAGAAAGCTTTGAAATGAGCAATGGGTCAACTCATCTTTGTTGACTGTAATGGTTGAATTCCATTTCAATAGAGGCCTATGGAGAGACCTATAAAGGACTTTTCTCTACTGTAAACTTTTCCAAAAATTGGTGCTGATGATACATAAATACCCTTGCAGTGGGGTTGTCTCAGCATCTTATCAAGCTGAAAGTTTTATAGTGAAACTTCTGATGGTTATGTTTAACAACTGCTCATAACTAGTCATGCTGTGACTTGATTCGATGCCAAATCTATAAGGAGAATTAATATCCCTGTCTGTTTTTCCATCCCTAGTGCATATTTAACCAAATTATCTTTTTCCCTGTTGATTTCATTTACTCATTAGCTGTGTTGTAATGAAGATTTCACAGTGACTAATTCTTCGGGCTCACAAGGTGGCTGAGATATGTCGGAACTGGTGTGAGGCTGTAGTGTGGAACGGCTTTCTCTTCTTTCTGGAGCTGCCACTGGTATGGCACAGAGTCACAGTCTGCTACTTGAACTTGAGGAGGAGCTCTCAAGGTTTGTAGAGTGAAATGGTCATGGATGCAGTTACACTGAGAATAACACTGGTCCTTTGGTGCTATGAGCTCTGCAGTGGTTCTGAAGAGAAATAACAGTACTTTATTTATTGAAGGTGAATTCATGAAAAACTACTCAGGATAGTGAACAAACCTGTCCTTTCCTACACCGTTTTTTTGTTGTTGTTGTTTTTCTTCCACTACTCACTTTTCTCCAAACTAATGTAAGAGGGAGAATCTTAGTATTTTTGTGATTTTTTGTCTTCTAATATAATTTCCTTTGTTTTTCTTCATTGTGGAGTCCCAAAAGTTACCTCATGTTTGTCTGTTTTCCAGAAAATTTCAGCATTTGCTTTCCTTAATATCTTTAGAGACTGTATTTTGATATTCTCTCTGAGCCCACATCACTCTTTCCTTCACTCATTATTTTTTTACTCCTTTTACTGCTCACACAGGTCTTGAAACATTGAAATTTCTACCCAGTATTTTCACCAAGGGCATGGTTTTTCTGTAGGAAGAAAATCATCTTAGAATATCTGAATGGGAGCTAGCTTAATATGTTAAAATATTAAGAGTATTTGCCTTTTTAAAGAGAACCACATTAAAAAGAACTCGGAGCAATCAATATTGGTAGAATTTCATGTATTTTGGTCTTTGATTTTGTTTCATTGGATCTTCCAGGACTGAATACTCTGCCTACATTCAAAATTAAACTTGGCTACATCTAAAGACTCAGTTCCTATTTCCTTAAACACTTGCTGGAGAAACTAGATGAGTCTTTTTCCATACTGTGTCCCCTCTCTCAGGGGCCGGTCCTCTGGCCCTTGCCTATGGTAGAACTCCCACAAAGAATAGGAGCACTGATCAGCACCATTCATCTCCTGACCATCATGGCTACCGTGTGACATTTATCAGCCTCATCTTCCTGATCTTTGTAAGGGAGCTGATGCCTCTTGCCCTTCTCACAGGCAGTTGAGGTATGCCTATGGTGCTTTCTACTCATTTCTTCTACAGTATTTAGTCAATCTGTTATAATTATTTTTAATGTGGTTGTTTTTAAACCTTGACTAAAAGTTCGAGAACTGTTATTTTCATCTTTTTATACACATTTTTTCTAGTGCATAGTACAATGCAAGCACATTGTAGGGACTCAAAACATTCTTTTAAATAAGTAAATTCAACTCAGTATGAGCTATCGAGAGCTATAAGTAAAGCCTTTCTCTAGGTGCAATGGAAATACCAAAATGAAAAGGAACTTAAATTCTATTTTGAAACATAGGAAAACAACTAACTACAGAGATCAGAGTATAAAAATGAGGTCATAGAATGCTGAAGAATCATTGGAGGAAAAGATTAATGTCAATGAAAAAAACCTGGGAGGTGTTCTTCAAGGAAATTCATTTCAGCTGGCCTTGAAGGGTGGCAAGAATTTGGGTAATTGGAAACTAATAGGTAGTGTTATGAGTGCATGAACCAAACTCAGAGGAGTGAAAACATCTTTGCCCACTGTTATGCAGAGGAAAGGATCAAGTGGAATTGGCTGTTTTATAATAATATGCTTAGCAGAAAACATGAAGGTTTGCCATTCATAATTAATAGAATAAGTATCAGCAGTTTCTCTTTCATCAGATTTCAGGATTCAAGGAAAGATCTAATAAATAATTCACTTTTCTTAAGTGTTATCTTTGTAAGTTTTTTCTAGATTTTGTAAACACATAATGGAACAATGACCATTACCTTCTTTTAAGGATTTTCATAGGGGATATAAGTCAGGTTGGGATGATCTTTCTGCTAGCATAAGTTTAAAAACTATAATTCAGTCCTTATAGTTTTACTTATTATTTTTAAAAAGAGAGAGAGAAAAAAACAAAGAATGCCATCCAGACACAAAATGTCAAATTGTATCCCATAAGCCAACATCCCTGGATCTTTTCCATTCATGATGGAATTATGGTTCTTGGTCATGAGGAGAAAAAGACTCATACCAGCTTCTGTCCTGTCTTTTCTCCTTAGCCTGATCTAGCTCAGGCTCTAAACTAGGGCTCTGGGAGTCAAAGTCAAGCAGAGGAATCTCTGTGAGAGCTTCATGTAGCTATGCGGTTGCTCTCCAAACAGCAATACACAAGTTTGGTGCATCTGGCCCAAGGCCAGTTTGCAGACCATGGATTGCCTCCAAGAACTCAGTCTTCTTTTTGCTCAGTCCTTCCTCCAGTAAAACACCTAAAGAGCTTTCATACTCAAGTTATACTACTAGCCCTTCACCCTGGGGATGGGGAACGCCTTTGCTGGTGTCCTTTGACACAGACTGATAAGTAGAATGCTTTATGCTGTACATGCTACAGGATCAGAGATGGTGTAGTGTGTGTGTGGCGGGGGGGGGGGGGAGGGGGGGGGGGACGACTTAGAGTTTAGACACTATCCAGCAGCAGATCTCAAAAGTGAAGGTCCTCAAAAGGAGATTATAAATAGGATATGGCTCGCAGGCTGTGATGTAAAAAAGAAGGGAAACTTTCTTATCCAGGTTAAAATGCTACAACATGAATAGCCCTTCTAGCAGATACAGTGGTGCTCTGCCTAGGTGCCATTGGATCTATAACCCACTCCCGTGTCCTTTAGAGGGTTGGCCGGGAGCTGGAATGGAGAGTTGGACGAGATTGGAAGAGTCCCTCCCCCTCCCTCCTGGGCGTCCTGCAACCAGCAATTGAGTGATGTGAGAAAACAAAAGCTCAGCTTTTTTGCCTTTAGGTGGAGAAACTGTGAGATATAATTTCTGCTCTCCAGCTTCCCTCAGTCTCAGGCTGGGCTCAGGACTTCCTCCCCGAAACACACTCTTGCCTGCATTGTACTGTACCCTTTCCCGATCCTGCTCCTTCTACCACTCAGTGGTCTCTTCGGATCACACATCCTTAATAAATCACTTGTATCCAAATCTTTGGCTTAGGGTCTGCTCAAAGGAGAACCTGATTTAAGCTATCACTACCATATACACTGGGAAGAACCACCCCCTATGCCCACTGTTTGCAAAAATAAGAAAGAAGGTGTGTTTCATTTTTGTGAGCATCCTGAGCTGTAATGAATGTCAGAATTATAATTCTGCTTATATCTGCTACACTATGAAAATAAATCAGGAGGACAATAGCAATGCCACCAAGTGCACCTAAAAGAATAGTAGGTATTGCTGACAGCGTTGTTGAAGCAGGATCTCAGAGAAAAAAAATATTCTACTTCCCACCTTACTGATTAAGTACCATGTTAGGTTTTCCCAAGTTATATATTAAAATCAAAAACATGTAAGCTCAAGGAGATATAAAAATGGCTCTTCTCTTTGTATACATAACATAAATGTAACTTCTATTGATTTTTGACAGGATAATCTTTCTATATCCTGCCAATAATCCCTTTAAAATTGGTCTGTGTGGCTGCTGCTCTTGCCCACAAATTTAAGACAGCAACCTCCATAGTCACTAGAGTTGCTTCCTCTGCCTTCGGTGGCTTATGGAGCAATCATGTAGCAACTGAATATTGGGTAGACTCGAGCTCATACTCAGCAACAAGGAAAAGGAGTTATTCAGGAGGCCAAAATGTCACGGTCGAGATTAAATTACTTTTAGGGAATCATGTTTTGATTGATCACAAATAAAGGGATTAGGATACAAAAGAGGGAGGCTCTCACTTTCAAGTCTTCATACTGGAAGGGAGGGGGTACTAAATGCACACGTTTAATTATTCTAAATGGTGTTATCTTTCTGAATAACTCTTCTTACGTGTAAGATTAATATGTAGTGTTGATTAGTATTTATTTGTTCAAGCTCTGTCTCTGTCACTTGTGGGTTGTTATTGTTGCTGTTGTGTTTCATCCTATTCCATTTGTCACACTGACCAGAGGACTAGAGGACTGTTTTCTTCTTTTTCTCTCTAAACTCCCAATAGCACAACATGAACTCCAGGAGTGTTGTATTCACTCTTGTGAAACAGATGATTCCTGTAAAATCATATTTGCTGCAAGGTTTATAATTTGAATTCCTTCTTATTTACTCTAGAGTATGTTGATATTTAAAGAAACCCTGCAGTGAGTTTTATTTATAACACATCTTATTGAATTATACGCAGTAGTTTCCAGGGGGTTTGGTGCAGCAATTAGTCTTTTTTGTACAGTCTGAATTATATCAACCAGGGAACTTGGTTTTAGATGTATGCAAACAAATATTGATCTACTGTGAGCTATGTATTATCCGAATGCACGCCCCTCTCCCCACCCGCCCCTTGACTTCTAGAGATTGAGGGATAATTGTCTGGGGTGCTGGCCACTTCTTCCACTGTGAAAGCTGAATGCCATAGATCAATTCCCATAGTATATTCAGGAAGGGTGAAAATGACCACAGGGGAAATTTTGATTCTTTGTGTCCGATTTATAAATATTGTAAAGTCAGCTACTGCCTCCTCTGTGTGCTCCCATAATTAAAGTAGTCCCTCTCATCCAGTTGTGATTACCTGGAGTTAGGGTTATATTTGGGCCTGTATTTTAATGTCTCAAAAGTTTAAAGATATTCACTTTTGTCCAAACCACATAGACTAAGGGCCTTGGGTGTCATCTAACAGATCTGATTTATAATAGATTTAAAAGAGAAAAGAAGCATTGGATTCCTTTTCCTTCTCTGTAAGATGATCCTGCCTGGTTTCTAATCTTTATGGCAAGGATTCATAATTTAATAAAATAAAATAGAGCTACATTGAGATTTCTTTAAAGTGGCCCCTGGTTAGGTACAATAATTCAAGAACACCTGACCTTGAATTCTTGTTCTTGGCCTGTTTGCCAGGGCTTTTGAACAGGCTTGTTATGGCCAAGGTGAGAGCTTGTCAGGGTTTTTGCAGTGGCTCATCAGAATTTAATACTTTCTGGTATAATCTTTTGTACTTAGTCACTTCACAGTGTTGTGGATTTGAGCTTCTGGTACTCAAAAATGAGTAATCCATTCATACTGAGCAACCGCTGCAAGGACAGAGCTGGAAACTGGCTCCTTGGACTAACGTTTAAGCATGAGCGGCTGGTTAAACATGGCAGACTGACAAAGGCATTTCTCTTCATTGCCCTTTTAAACCCGGAAATGATTACAATAGAGAAGAGAAAATGACAAACAAGGGCTGTCAAGAGAAGCTTGGAAGATGGACAGTCGATAGAGAACCTCTCCCACCCTGTACAGCCAAATAAGTCCTCTTTTAGTCTGGAGAAGTTGAATCAGGCAGGATACGGTCTCAAGTGACCTGCACAGCTGAGGACAGTGTGGGAGGCACATCCGGAAAACCTATGATTGAGTGAACTTTGCATAGAGAATGAGGAATGCCTTAGTCCCTCCTTCCTGCTTAGTATAAGTATCTCTAGAAGTCAGATTAATATATTTTAAGAAGAAGATGTGAGAAAGAAATGTGTCCAAGAGAAAGATATTCAGGCTTATTTTTGGACAGCCCAGAGCAATGGTCAACTTCTTGCTTGGTCATCCTGCATTAACGCCTATAAATCAACAGAATCTGCCCCCACTCAGGGAGCTTTCAGTTATGATCCTTAAATATGAATGGTTCCATTAAGAATCACCAAACAGATGAGGAAAATCTCTAGCCTGAAAAACACTGGCTAAAACAAACTGGGAGGAGTAGGGGAGAGAGAAATTCATAGGGAATAGAAAAATGCAAGCAGCATAAAAGATTACGGGGGGAAAACCTAATATTGTCAAAGAGATAAGAAGAGATTGAATTTATGAAAGAGGAACAGGATAAGATGAAAAGGGGAACATTCAGAGAAGAAGAAAAGCACCTGGAAATTAAAACTGTGATAGAAGATATAATTGAGGAAATCTCCAAGAAAATAGGAACAATAGCATTAGCAACAAACTGACAAAATAGGAAAATCATAGTCTCAGATTGTGTAGAAAGAAACATATCGTTTGAAAGGGATGTCTTTTATCTTTTTATTTGCAGGAATTATTTCTCTTATTAGTTTTTCTTGTTCTATCCAATTGCTTTGGGCTCCAATACAAAAGAAGAGTGATAGCAATAGCAGGCATCCTTGTTTAGCTCCTGACTTGAATAGTAAATGCTCCTTATCTGGCTAAAAATGACTCCTTATATTCCCGACTCAATCTTTTTCATCATGAGTGTTGAATTTGGCAAAATAGAGATTTGTAAATCTCCAGATGAAAATATGTTTGTCCCCCCCCCTTTCAACCATTAAAATAGTGTTGTATTGTTAGGGATATAGATGAGGGGATTGAGAAGATGGAATAACTTGAAATATACATGTTTTACTCCAAATGGTATTATTATACAAAATTTAAAATAATCATAACATTAACACTGCAATCAGTGCATTTTTAGTTATTATTTGTTCTTAGGATCATTTAAGACTGAGCTAATTTGGTAAGAGAGAAATAATTATCTTAAACCTAATGTGTTAATCTAGTATATTTGTTAAAATCGATGTGATGATATTTTTGCGGTACCAAACCACATTAAGACAAGGTTACAAAAACTATCATAAAGTAAATTAATAACTTTAGTTAAGCAACAAAACATCAAATTTGTCCTGTATTCCACTGTGCAGATTAAGCAATTTACTGATTGTCTGTATATTTTTATCTGTGTGAACACTCAATGTATGAACACCAGCCCCTACTCTGAACTGGAAAACAGGTCTTGCAAGACTGTGGAACAGAAAAGGCTTATACTCTGAAGCACCTAGAGCAGAAAATCCAGTAAATTGGAACGTAAGTACTAGATTTGCAACAAAGGTTCTACTTTTAAGATCCCTGAAAGAAATACATTAGAGCAGTAATAACCCTGGACTCTGGAACCAGACTACCTGAGTTTGAATCTCAACTCTCCCCTCTCTGAGCTTTAGTTTCCTCCTCTTTAAAATGAAGTTATAATAGTATCTACCTCATCAGGATGCTGTAAGGATTGAATGGATTAATACGTGCCTGATCCATTAGTTGTCTAAGAAGTGGCAGTTATTATTATCTACTTGTTGTTTTTAAGTTCAAACATAGGCATCTCTTTCTCTTTATAGATCACCAATTAGGACCATTTACAGTTTTCTCTCTTCTACCTTAGGAATTAGTATATGTGAGCACACATGTATGTATGATATGCTCCATGTTAGGCAGACATACCCAATAAGGCACATCAGCAAAGCCTGATTCTGACGGCCCCCTATGTAATCAAACCTACAGAAATTGGACCATGGAGCAGTTGCCTCTGTTTTCTTACGTGTTGGCAAATCCTCGAGCGTTTTGGCACAGAGCTCTCTGCCAGAACCCCTGCTCTCAATCTACATTCTGTCTTGAGCTGTTAGGCTTCAGGCTTGGCTTTACTTTTATTGGGTATATTCCTAATTTTAGAAGAAAACACAAACTGTGCCGCACAGAGGTTTTTTTTAGCCTTCTGGGAAACAGAATCTTATTAGGTCACCTGCCTGTGAAAATGATACACATTCTCTTGGGTCTAATGAAAATGCAACAACATCCTGTCTTGAGCACTGGATAATCTTAGGTTCCCCTTTCATACATGATGTTCCAATTGTGCCCCTGCTTACTGAACTCTAATTTCAGAATTTAGAAACAATGGAATCAGAAACTTCTACTTTGGATAGAGAGTTTAAGGGCAATGTTTTGAACTGTATGCCCTGTGTCTTTTAAAGAAAAGAAGTGATCTGCCAGAATGATATAAGTTAAGAACTTCTCTCACTCCTTTTACATGACCTTGGGAAAGAATTGATAAGTGTGTGTTCTGACACAGCGCCTCCTTTCTCTTCCTCTCTCCAAGAGTCCAGCAGCCCATTATGGCTTTGAACTCCATGCTTTTCTCTAAGATAACCTGCTCTCTGGAGTTTAGAGGGGAAACATAGTCTCTTGACTTGGTTACAATGCTAATGTGTTGGTTATCCAAGAGCATCTGCATTTTCAGGAGATAAAGAATTAGTCTCTGGTAGTGGGATTTAGCAAACAGGAAATGATGAGAGGGGCTTGAGAGGAGGCCTTCCCAGGTCTCTGGAAGTGCATTGCAAGGGGCAATGGCTTACTGGTTGATATAGGGCTCATTAATTTATGAAGTACTTCAAAGATGTACTTTATTTTTTCATTTAATTTCTGTAATAATTCAGTGAGATAAGCATCAATATCCTCACTTCATTGGTCAGGAAATTGAGACTCAGAAAATTTAAGTGGTTCCATCCAAGTTACAAAGCCAACGCTCAGCTCTGACTTCACAGAGGCTGTCAGCTCCTAGTCAGGCATTCTTACTGTTCCTTGGGGCGGATGGGAAAAGCAGGCTTTCTGGGTATATTATGCTACCTCTAAGGACAAACACAAGTTAAAAGTAAGAGGCTTAATTCTTCCTGTTGAAAATGAAGAGATTTCCCTCTCTCTTTTCTCAGAGCATTTACTTTAGAAATTCTTTGAAAAACTTGTGATTATATATACTTTCTTCTCTCTTTAAAATGTACATAAATCCCCTGATGGCTAAATAGGTCTGTGGTCAGTTTTTTGACCTAGGGATGTCCTTCTCAAGGACCTGGGTGTTATTCTTTGAAATGTGAGCCTTAAGGAAGATAGTATCTCTGTATCCCAGTTTCTAGAGAAAATGAGGAGCCTAACTTGGTAGGCTCCTTGGCCCAATTTGCAAAACTGCTTCCTGTCATAAATATATGAGTTTGGTCTTCCTCTGGATAAAGCCAATAACTAACACACAGATGGTCACGCCAATTACCAGGTAAAGTTAGGATGGACTATATGTGACAGATGGTACTGTCAAGTCCTCTTACTTGAGGGCTAGTTTTGTTTACCTTGAAAACAGGTAAGTGATAGGTTTTATCTACTTGGCTATATGAAAGGTGAGATTCTTTAATGTTCTTTCAATTTCTTAGTGATGTGCATCACATTCTGGTTTCATGTTTATTCAGTGATAAAAGTCTTTTCTTTCTCTACCACTTCTATGGAGAGGTTTTCCGGATTGGGAGAAGATTTTGTTTTTAACTATATTTTCCCAGTATACCGATCTCAGTTACTCACTAATTTAATCCTCATTTTTTTTTTCAAATGAAAATCAAGTATTTCTCAAATATCTAAAATTTAAGTTTACTCTGTTTATTTGCATGGGAATATTGATGGTGAATGAAATTTTGACAGCTTATACATTCAGGATGAGTAATATGTTTACTCGTTGATAAGAATCGTCATGCATTTGGCCCTTTTTAAACCTCCGTTGTCAGATAGATCTACTTATTATTTTTGCACTTTTTCTTTTCTTTTTTTCAGTTTTTAATTAATTTACCCTCTCAACCACACATAGAACTGAAAAGATATGGTGACTGGTTGAATACAAATGCCAAATTCAATCAACTCTTTGATAGGCACCATGAACCATAGCAACAGTCTAAGATAGGCTTTAGAAACCTAATATTACATAAAATTCTTCATATTCACCTTGATATAGTTCCCTATTTTAATGTTTTCAGCATGACTAGGCATATTTATATCCAGATAGGTCCAACCACGCTGAAAGTACAAAATTTCTGTGACCAGTAGACAGTCTTCTATTGCTTGTTTTTGGAGCAATAAGAAAAGACTGATTTTATCTGGCCAGAACAACAATTGGTCACAAAAACTGAGTTCAAGTCCAAAATCCAAGGTAGGAACTAACACAGATCAGGGGGGAGAAGCTTTGGAATTGGGAAAGTTGTGCCTTGGGGATGTGTTGTGCTAAAATGCATTTATTATCTGAATTCCATCTGAGGTTTAATCAATTTTCAAAGTAAGGAAATGGATTAAAAGTCATTTTATGATGACGAAAAGATTTTCCATCTCAGACTGTTTCAGCATTATTTTTAGGAAAGATAAGATTCCATTTAGAAGCTTGTCTGTATATATTTGCACATTTTTTGTATTGAGAATCTCCACCCTTGTTTTTAAAACCTGTTTTATTAAGGTTTGATTGCAATTTGAACAAAATATTCTTTTGGGCTGCATTTCAGGACCTAAAAATTTTCTCAGCAACGTTTTAAATATACTAATAGATCAAATTACTATGCAACCTAAAACTGTGTATGTTTGTGTGTGTGTGTGTGTGTGTGTGTGTGTGTGTGTGTGTGTGTTTGAAATAAAATGTAATACGTGATCGACCAACTTGTGGATTGTGATCTAAACTTTCCCCCATATTATTTTTATTAATACATATTTCTGCAATGACTATAACTTTAAATTAATAGAGATTATTTTAATCTTTTAATGATTCTTTTCACAGTGTAATTAATACTCTACCATAGCATCATATTTATAAGCATTAAAAAGCCAGTGGAATATAGTAAAACAACTGAGTTTTTAATCAGATCGGGATTTAAATTTTTGTTATGTTATTATTTATCAGCTGTGAAACCTTAATCTCTCCGAATCTCCATTAACCCATCAATACATGGGAAATAAAATGATACATCTTTAAAATTTTTATGAAAATAATATTTATAAAGTATCTATTTTGTCCAGTATATAGTAACTACTAAAAAAAAAGTGAACACTATTAATATTGTTACGGAAGTGCTTGGAATATAAGGCATTTATGATTCTCTGTAAAGCAAATCACTCACTTTCAGGAGAACAAAATATGTAGTTAATGTCAGTAAAACAGGATTTGGCCAAGGAAGTCTAAAAGATTTTAAGTCCTTTTAAGAACTAATACAGTGCCTCTCTCACTTTAATGTGCCTATGAACCGCCTGAGAGCTTGTTTGATGCTGATTTTTCAATTTAGTAGGTTTGCCTAGAGCTAGAGATTCTGCATTTCAAACAAGTTTCCAGAGATAATGATAATGTCCCTGGAGCATGGGCCACGCTTGCAGTAAAAAGGTTCAGGTACTACATAAGCTCTTGGGATAATGTTATCTTGGAAAAGGTGGTTTCTTTTTCAGTTGGTACAGGTACAACTGAACCTTTTATCCAGAATGTATATTTATAGACTACTCTTTATTTTAAAATTAATTTTACATCAATCATGAAAACAAGAGAAGGCACAAATAACCACCATCAAGGAGTTGTAGAAGTTAAAAAAAGAGTTATTTAAATTGGAAAATTTAGATTAAATAGAAAAATTCCTTCTAGTTCAAATCACAATTACACAGATGCTTGTCTTCAAGACAACCTTTGTGCTTTGGCACAAGGCAGACTGCTTTATGTGCCCTTCCCATTTTGTCACATGGAATTTTTAGAATACTGAAAGACGTGGGCTCAAGGGTTAATTTATTTTTGAATAAAGTTAATACTTCTGTTTTATCAAGAAAAAAATTAATTTTCCATTTTTCATTCACAAATTGAACAGTTACAGAAAATTAAAACATACCAAATCCAAATATCCTGTCCCTTGGCGTAAATATTTTTGGTCTTAGATAGATTTATTTATTTGTTTGTTTGTTTGTTTGTTTCAGTTTTTATTGAGCTATAATTGACATATAAAACATTGTGTAAGTCTAAGATGTATAATGGGCTGATTTGATACACTTTTCTATTGCAAAATGATTCCTGCTATAGCATTAGCTAGCACCTTTATCATGTCACGTAATTACCATTTCTTTTTTTGTGGTAAGAACATTTAAGATTTATTCTCTTGGCAACTTTGTAATATGGCATTATTAAATATAATCACCATGCTGTGCATTAGTTCCCCAGAATTTATTCATCTTATTGCTGAGAGTTGGTACCCTTTGACCAACATCTCCCCAATATTCTCCACCCCCAAACTCCTGGTAACCATCATTCATTCTATTCTCTGTTTGAATGAGTTCAGCTCTTTTAGTTTCCACATATAAGTGACATCATACCATGTTAGTCTTTCTCTGCCTGACTTCACTTCACATAATGCCTTCAGGGTCTGTTGCTATTGTCACAAATGGCAGGATTTCTATCTCATGGCTGAGTAGTATTCCATTATATATTTATACCATATTGTCTTTGTCCATTTATTCATTGACCACTCTTAGATTGTATCCATGTCTTGGCTATTGTGAATAATGCTGCAAATGAATGTGGGGGTGCAGATATCTCTTTGAGACAGTGATTTCATTTCTTTTGAAATTGTTGGGTTATATGGTAATTCTATTCTTAATTTTTTAGGAACTACCATACTGTTTTCCGTAGAGGCTGTACCAAGATACATTCCCACCATCAGTGCACAAGGGTTCTCTTTTCTTGCCAACTTTTGTGATTGCTTGTCTTTTCGAGGACAGCTATTTTAACAGCTGTGAGGTAATAATCTCATTGTGGTTTTGATTTGCATTTCCCTGATGATGAGTGATAATGAGCCTCTTTTCATGTATCTATTGGTCATGTGTATGTCTTCCTTGGAAAAATGTCTATTATATTCCTTTGCCCATTCCTAAATTTTAAAAAATAACTTGACATTTATATGGTTCACACCTGGCAAAATACAAGACATGCAGTAGATGGTCAATAAATACATGTTGATTATCCCGAGGGTTATGAGCAGTGCCGGGTGCAGTGGTTTTCTCCCCTGGCTACACGAGAATTACCAGGAGGTCTTTTAAAGCATGCTTATGCTTGGCCCTTCACCAGACCAATTAAATTAATATCTCTGCCAGAGGGTCTTGGTATATTTTTAAAGCTCCTCAGGTGATTCTAGTGGGTAGCCAGGACTGAACCACTAAAATGAGTATGAACAAACACGAAGACATTTTCTCTAAACATCCTACCTGTGGGCTCCTCCAGGTCATTTAGATGATTTTCATTATCCTAGTTCCTGTCTGCATTCAGCACAAATGTCAATCATGTCCTAAGAATCCTCTGCTGCAAAAGCTGAGTGTAAAATTCCCCAGGAGAATTTTAATTTCTTAACTCTTGCCATCCTGGGCTATTTTTTCTTGTCTCTCTTTCTCTCTGCTAAGTAGCTTTGATGAACATTTTAAGTTATTTTCACTACAAAAGTAATACATGTTTATAAGTTAAAAAAAAAATCAAGCAATACACAACAGTAAAGAAAGTCAAGTAAAAAATCTTTCTCTCTGCACATCTTTCACTGCTACTCCATTTCACAAATCACCTCTGTTGCAAATTTTTGTATGCTTCCAGTAATTTTCCATGCATATACTTCATAAATGTTCTTATAGAAACACAGTATACCAGAAACAAACTCAAAGATACCATATTATGCTGGCAGCTTGCTTTTTCCTTTAACAACATATCTTGTGATATTTCCATTAACATGTACAGTTCTACCCGATTCTTTTAAAAGATTTATTATCATTCCATCAACATAGATTATCATAATGTTTTAACCAGATCTTGACTTTCTTGACAAAAGTTAATATTAACCTTAAATAAGCCTGTCTATTGTCTTTTTGCATCTAAAATAACATACCCGTAGAATATCAGAGTAATTCCCTTTTTCCAGATCCCTTAGGGCCTAGCCCACCTCACCACTACAGGAGACCACGAACCCCTCATAATTACTTTGTTCCCCACATACTGTCTCTCTGTGCTATAAATGTTAACCATTAACTATTCTATACTCACCAATGTAAAAAAGTTTGTGTCTGTTTTACTATTTATCCAATCCCAGAGCTTTCCCCACTTTGCTTTCTCCCACCCCCTTAATCTATTATCAATGGATTTCATGTAACCCTCCTAAGTCTCCTCCTTTGATTCTAATGTATAAAATAAGCTACAAAACTGCTCTTTTCTGGAGCATTTTCTTAATCCATTGAGATTTGCTTCCTAGTAATTGTCAGTTTGTTCAAATAAACTCATTAAAATTCTCTACACGTTTGGACATTTCTTACATCAATAGGAGGTTGTTTAATTATCTCACCTCAGCAGTTACAGCAGACCTCAGAGAGGGCTTTCCAGTGGTTATGCCCCTAAAGGGGAGCAGATTTTGCTGCCCCAAAATCTCTCTTCCACACAAGGATTACTTTAGGCTGATTACTTTAAAGAAACAGCAGACAGACGAAAAGCTCTGAAAACAGGGTAGAAGTTTTCCTTTGGTAAGAGACATTTACATTTATAAGGGAAATCTCCCTTTGTAAAGGTGTCTTCCTCACTCTACCAGGAAGAGGAGAATGACTGTAAAGCTCTAGAAACTCTAATCAGCAGAGAAAGCCAAGGACTTAAATCCGCTTAACGACTTTACTCCCCTTTATTGTGCCTTGCCTGACAGCCTTCCATAACTGGCTCTCCCTCCCACCCCGGCCATCTTTTGTGTTTAACTGGAAATGGTGTGTCTCCAGGTAGTGTCTGCAGTCATTTCAGAGTCAAAACTGTTAACTCAGTTTTCCTGGGTCTCTCCCGTGGATACAGGAGGTCTATATGTTATTAAACTTCTATTTGTTTTTCTTCTGTTAATGTCTTTTATTACAGGGGGATCTCAGCCAAGAATGTGGAATGGTAGAGGGAATGTTATTTTTTCTCCCAACACCGCAAATGTAATACAGTGGCTTAGAGATATTGATCTTTATATACAGTGTGGTAGGGCCTGGGACATTCAGAGCCTTGGACAAGTTACCTCTGGCTTCAAGTAGCCTCATTTATTTAGCCATGTCTGCTGTGAAAATGGGAGCATTCGCTATTCTGCCATGACATGACATGAAAAAGAGTGAGAAAGTCTGCTTTAGAATACCACAACCTCCTTTCAAGCCATTTCTCTCGTAAGCCAGTGTCCAACCATATATTGATTAAAGCTCATCTTCTTCTCTATTTTCATGTATATAATAATGTAAATTGCATTTAGACAAATAACCAGCAAATAATAATCACATATCATGTGTTGTAGACTCTGGTAACATTATAAGGATGAGTACAATAAAATTCTAGTCCTAAAGGAATCTATAATCTAGTTACAGAGATAAAACTAACACTTCAAACAGTCGCAAAAGCTATAAAAGATAGTAGATGTATGTAATAAAGACAAATTGATGGTATAGACCATAACTGTTATCGAATTTCGGAGGAGTTGAGAAAATGGAAGGAAAGCCATGTGATTTTACCTTCTCAGTTTACAACTACAGGACTCCCAGTGAGATTGGTTTAAATAATCATTAACCAGTGGAGTAGAAGTGAGGCAGGTCCACCTGTCTTGAATTCCAGGCCATCCACTCGGTCCATTCCAAGAGCGCCGGCCATGCCCTGGGCACTGTTCTCAGAGTGACTTCTTCATTAGGAGGGACAGTGCTGAGGGCCTGCAAGCAAGTCTTAATTTCTTTTAAATGAGAAGGGGAAAAATATTTAAGGTCAAAGATGTTTTCGTATGTGATATTAGTATATTTGTCTTTATTCTAATATAGTCATAAAAAATAATATTATATATATAAATATATAAAGTATGTCTTCAAGATACTGATTTTATTTTGTGGAATGTATACCCAAAGTGGGATTGCTGGGTCATACAGTGATTCTGTTTTTAATTTCTTGAGGAACCTCCATAACTCTTTTCCATAATAGCTGTTCCACTGTACATTTCCGCCAAGTGCAGACGGTTTCCACATCCTTGCCAACACTTGTTATCTCTCACCATTTTGATAAAAGCCATCCTAACAGGTATGAGTGATATCTCATTGTAGTTTGAATTTGCATTTTCCTGATGATTCATGATGTGAGCACCTTTCATGTCCCTGTTGGCCATTTTAGCAGACAACTTTTAAGAAATGTTAGGAATACTTTAATAGTGCTGAGTTTTACAGAAAAGATAAAATTGTATCCCTATTATATTTAATGTCTAAATATAGACAATTGTATACTCTGAGAATTCAGAGAAATCATAGAAGTCAGCCAGTCCAGTGGTTCCCTGACTTTGGGATTTTACAGAAGCAGTAAGTTTTCAGAAAAAAAGAAATAAATAAGAGACTGACATAAGATTGGCACCCTATCATTTATTTATAGTAGAAGATAAAAATATCAAATTACTGCCATCTACTATTAAATTGAGTTCTTAAAGCATTTTTATATCAAACTTTTATATGACAAAACCTTGCTCCATTGTTCATATTTTTCTGTTTTTTGGTAGTCTTGAATATTTGTCATGATCCAATTGGCAATTTCTAAAATCTTTGCCCATTGGCAGGTGAAAATTCATCCAGTGCTCAAATTTCTCAAATGATAGGAAGTTTACAAAGGACAAATCACTGGGTGACTCATGGGTGAAAAATAAGGACAACCAGGCTAAGTTTGCTAAACAGAGTAAACTCTACCATGATATTTCTTATATAGTTTGTTTTTAAATTCTTCTTGAAAACATGGATTCCTAGAACATGAGTTCTATTGATATGATTTTTATTTATATACAACTCTAATTATACCAAACACACATTGTTCTGTTTAACGAAATGGTTTTAGCAGGACATCATGATCATATTATGCTGTGTGCATTACTATGTTAGAGTCACACTTTAAAAATCTGTAGATATTTCATAGTTGAGATTAGTCTCCTTCTTGAGCATGTTTTGTATTCAATTATTCTTCAAACAAGCATCAGTCTATATATTCCTTGTCTCCTGGGCTGCCCAAAGCTGACTTAACTAATCACTAGTGTAGGAGGAGATGTGAGTGGCAAGGAGAGGCTGCCCAGAGGGCTCAGAACCTGAGAAAGTAATGGGTGGATAGCCTGTGTACCACAAATAAAACAGGGAGTGGCATTTTATCCAAATGCAAGATAAAAATGAATAGTACTAACTTTGACAGTGGCATTAATAGTTGTACTCTCATGATTAAAGGAAAGAATCAGGGAACAATGAGGTCATGAGAGCAGAACCTTCTGGGAACGGCTGTGAAGGGGCCATTTAATTCCTTACTGTAATAAGTTTATAACTGAAAAAGAGAATGTGAGCTCTGGTTTTTCTCTCATTCTCAATGCTTTAGCTCCTCAGTTCAGTGCAGCCAAGGAAAATATGTTGGTCTCCTGATAGATGCTTGGGAGCTGACAAGAGAGGTCCTGAAACCATGATTCCTGTAAAGAATAATGTGAAACTTAGTAAAATGTTAGGCAAGTAAAGTAAGGAATACACCAAAGTGTCAAATATTTTTATCTCTGAAAATAAGAATAATAAGCCCTTTTTATATTTTCTCTTTTTTCCCCTGTATTTTCCAAATGTCCTACAATAAGCACATATCACTTTTATAATCACAGGGGAAATGTGATATAAGTGGGGAAAACAAAACAAAACAAACAAAAACCAAACCCTGCCAGTATGGACTACTGACACAATGGAGCATAGAGGATGTTGGCAGTGGAAGTTGAATAATTTCCCACAAAATCTTCACATTTTAAGCACTAATGGAATAACACGTTAAACTAGAGTAGAAGGGTGCTTGCTGTATTACAAAAGTAAAATATTTGCTTTATCAAAGTAACCCTACAAAGTAATTATATTTAATATGCTTAATCTATTAATTCTGCCTTCTTAGTGACATCGTAAGTCTTTAAAACAATATGAACCATGGTTAGGTTTGCTTAGTAAAATAGAAAGAGCTTTTCTAAGGGTAATTATGTGGGAGAAGTTACACTGTAGCTACTTTTCCAGTGACTTCCTTGGAGAAGAAAGGTAGGATGAGTGGAATTATGTTAGAGGTATAAGGGTTCTTGGAGTTTGGGGTGATTGGTGTGGGTGGAGACCTCCCAGTAGTGAAGAGCACCTTTCAGGAACCCCTTCAACCTGTGTGCAGAGGTCCCTCAGGTGCCCCACAGTACCTGAACCAGTGTGGATTATGTTTTGGCCAACTCCCATTGTAATTAGATTGCTGCCTACCCTCTATAGAGGACAGAATATCCTAGTCATTTGAAAATCAGTGTGGAGATATTTGAACCCAATCTTAAAGAGAGATTGAGCTATATGATGTATTACACAGCTGATTTCCTCAGGTGCTCTTTGACTTGTGTTTCTAAAAACTTCCATTTTGTATTTTAAAGAAAAAATATCTTTGCCATTGAGTACTCAGGAAGACCCAATACCATATTTATATCTAAACTGAACCAGGAGTAAATGGAGGTAGAATTTGGGTTACTAATATAATTATAAAAGTGTTAAATGAAATTAGTATCAAAAATTCCTTAACGTTATATACCTTTAAACCTAAAACTAATTTATAGTTGATGACATGAAATACCACCACCGAACAATAAATTTGTTTGTTCTTTTTAGATTTCTTTTTTAGCAAGAACAATAAGTACTTATCTTAAACACTTCTACTTGTCTGTATGAATCCATGAAATGATAACTGGTTTGATTCTTGTTTAGGGAAAAACACAACAAAAAACCCAATGATGTCAATTGAAAGGCCAAGAAAAGTAATCACACGTCAGGAACATAATGACACTGCTGCACAAAAGATTTATGTAACAACCAAACTCAGAGGACTTAACCCCAGATGGCAAATCACACGGCCTCACTTCCACATGACAGGCAAATGACTGCATCTGTAAGTGATGCCTGCTCCTCTGTCATTCTAAGGATTGTGCTAGAAGGGAATTTAAACGGGTGAGGTTATTGCATCAACTCTAAGATGTTGGAACTGAGAGAGCTGAGTCTTTAGAGAACCTCCAATTCAACTTCCTTGTTTTAATTTTTTTCTTTTTTCATTTCTTTCAAAGCCAACTTGCTAATTTATCTTACTTACATGGTTTAATTGTTTTTATGACAACATTTAAAGGCTTATATGCCTCTGCTTTTTCACTGAATCTCCTTTTTCTTTGAAGACGACTATGATTAAATTACTAAGGTAATTTCAGTGTATCCACAGTGCAATTTAATTTGCATTTTCTTATTATAAACAAATTCGAGAATCTTCTCATATGGTTAAAAGCTATTTATGTATTTTTTGTGCAATATCTGTTCATTTTCCTAGCCTATATTTCCATTATTTGTCTTTATCTTCTTAGTTTTTAAGAAACCTTTATACGTATATCAATTTTTTTCTGTGATAGATGTTATAGTTCTTTTTCTCAGCTTGTCATTTGTCTTTTGGCATTTTATTTTTTAATAAAGTATAGTTGGCATACAATATTACATTAATTTCAGGTGTACAACATAGTGATTCTACATTTATATACCTTATGTGATCACTGTAATGTCTCTGTTACCATATAAAATTATTATGATATTGAATATATGCTTTGTGTTGTATACTATGTCCCCATGACTTATTTATTTTGTAACTATAAATTTGAACCACTTATTCCTCTTCACCTTTTTCACACATCCCTTCACCCTTTCTGGTGACTATCAATTTTTTCTCTGTGTCTATGAGTCTGTTTGTTTTATTTTGTTTCTTCATTTTTTTTCTTTTTTCTTTTTTTTTTTTAAGATTCCACATGTAAGTAAAATCATAGTATTTGTCTTTTTCTGTTTGACTTATTTCACATAGCATTATACCCTCTAGGTTCATCCGTGTTGTCATAAATGACAAGATTTCATTCTTTTTTTATTGCTGAATATTCCATTATGTATGTGTATATATAACATACATGTATGTGTGTGTATATATATATATAACATAATTATGTGTCCATATATGTGCACTTATATGTATACACATACACACATATCACCTCTTTGTTCAATCATCTGTTAGTGCACACTTATGCCATTGCTATATTATAAAACATACCTATATCCTTATGTTCATTGAAGCATTATTTACAAATGCCATTGGCATATTGATAGGGATGGCATTAAATCTCTAGATTGCTTTGGGTAGTATAAACAGTTTTAACAGTATTAATTCTTCCAATTCATGAGCACAGTATAGCCTTTCATTTATTTGTATCATCTTCAGTTTCTTTCATCAGTATCTTATAGTTTTCCAAGTACAGGTCTTTCACCTCCTTGGTTATATTTATTTCTAGGTATTTTATTTTTTGATGTAATTGTAAATGGGATTGTTTTCTTAATTTCTATTTCTGATAGTTTGTTATTGGTATATAGAAATAACAGATTTCTGAATATTTCATATCTTGGAACTTTACTGAATTCATTTATTAATTCTAATGGTTTTGTTAGAGGTCTTTAGAGTTTTCTATATGTATATGTAGTATCATGCCACTTGCAAATAGTGACAGTTTTACCTTTTCCTTTCCAATTTGGATGCCTTTTATTTCTTTTTCTGTCTGTTGTGACTGACTTCCAATAGTATGTTGAATAAAAGTGGTGAGAGTGGGTAGTCTTATCTTGTTCTTGATCTTAGAGAAAACACTTTCCAGTATTTTTTTTTAATCATAGATGGTTGTTAAATTTTGTCAAACATTTTTCTCCATCTGTTGAGATGATCATATGATTTTTTAGTCATATGAAACATCTTTGCATCCTTGGAATAAACCCCACTTGATCATGGCGTATGATCCTTTTAATGTACTATTGAATTTGGTTTGCTAATATTTTATTAAAAATTTTTGCATCTATGTTCATCAGGGATATTGACATATAATTTCTTTTTGTAGTATCTTTATCTGGTTTTGGTGTCAGGGTAATGCAGTCTTCATTGAATGAGTTTGGAGGCATTTTTTCCTCTTGAATTTTTGGAATAGTTTGAGAAGGGTTGGGAGTTTTTTGATTACTGATTTGATTTACTAGTAATTGATCTGTTCAGATTTTTTGTTTGTTCTGGGGTTAGTCTTGGAAGGTTGTATGTTTGAAGAAATTATCCATTTCTTTTTAGGTTGTCTGATTTGTTGACATATAATTATTCCTAGTATTCTTTTACAATTCTTTTAATTTCGTTGGTGTTAGTTGTAACTCCTCTTCATTTCTGATTTTACTTATTTGAGTCCTCTGTCTTTTTTTCTTGATGAGTCTGGATAAAGGTTTAACATTTTAAAAAATCTTTACAAAAAACCAGTTTTTAGTTTCATTGGTCTTTTCTACTGGGTTTTTTTTGTTTTGTTTTGTTTTGTTTTAGTCTCTGTTTTATTTCCACTCTATAATCTTTATTATTTCCTTTCTTCTGCTAACTTTGGGCTTTGTTTGTTTATCTTTTCTAGTTCCTTTAGGTGTAATGTTAAATTGTTTATTTGGGATTTTTTGTTTGTTTGCTTTTTGAGGTAGTCCTGTATCACAATGAACTTCCCTCTTAGAACTGCTTTTGCTGCAGCCCACTGATTTTGGAGAGTTGTGTTTCCATTTTCATTTGTTTCAAGAAATTTTTTTATTTCTTCCTTGACCCATTGGTTGTGTAGTAGCATGTTGTTTCATCGCCATGTGTTTGCACTTTTTCTAGTTTCTTTCTTGTAACTGATTTCTAGTGCACACCATTGTAGTAAAACACAGCAACAGCAACAACAACAAAAACCTTTGATATGATTTGTTTTTTTGAATTTATTGGGACTTGCTTTATGGCCTAAATGTGATCTGTCCTGAGTAATGTTCTATGTACACTTGAAAAGAAATTGTATTCTGCGGTTTTGGGATGACATGTTCTGTAAATATCTATTAAGTTGATCTAATCTATGTGCCCTTTAAGGCCAGTGTTTCCTTATTGATTTTCTGACCGTATGATCTACCCATAAATGTAAGTGATATCTTAAAAGCCCCTATTATTGTATAGAGTTGATTTCTCCTTTTATGTCTTTAATATCTGCTTAGTATATTTAGGCACTCCAGTGTTGGGTGTGTAAATATTTACAGTTATTATACCTCTTTTTGAATTTACCCTGTGATCATTATGTAATGCCCTTCTTTGTCTCTTTTTCCAGTCTTTGTTTTAAAGTCTATTTTGTCTGACATGAGCCACCCAGCTTTTTTTTTTTTCTTTATCTGCATAGGATATCTTTTTTCATCCCTTCACTTTTAGTTTGTGTGCGTCTTTATAGCTTGAAGTGAGTCTCTTAAATTACTCCATCATAATGAAATTTGTTTCTTGACAAGACAGATCCACCTTGGTCTTTCTGCAGTATTTATGATTACATATAACAGTTTTACCTTAGTAATATTAAAACAACCATGACAAATAAATTAGGTTATAACCTCTGAAAACAACTTTTTCAGTTGCTATCATTTGACTCTTTTCCATCAGCAATTTGCATAGACTTCCATTAGACATTTCATTTTTACTCTTTTTGAAGATATCTTTAGAATGATAAGCGTATTTCTAATGTTGAAAAGAATTTAAATTAATCATTCAAATATATTTTGAACAGCTTTTTGACCTGTTTAAGTTGTGACTTTGACTTTTCTTTCTTCCTTTTTCTTTACTGAATGAGAATTCAGTTATGTGGTCCAAGAATCCCTATAGATTTATGTACTTATCCTTTAGCACTTTAATAAAATTTAGGCTGGATAGCTTGATAAGTACATCAGTATTTTTATTTATTAAAAAAAAACTGATGATGCTAAACTTTCTTAAATGTGTTTATTAAGTATAAATCTGCCTTCTTTAGCTTGGTCGAATTTCCTCAAGTCTTTCCTGGATGATTTTGCATTGCAAATGCCTCTTGTACTTAGTAAACAATCGATTTAGATATTGTTAAAATATTAAATTGCCTAATCACTTTCTTTTCTCTTTCCTTTGCTGAATGACACAGTTATATGTTTATTGTTCTTTGTTAACGCTGAGCTAAAATTCAGAAGGAAGCAATGCTAAGAACTGTGATTAGTGGTTCCAAGGGAAAAGGCTACTACTGTCAAACATTTCTGTTTGGACTGGAAAAGATTAGAATTCAATCTTGTTTAATAAGATCACCTAATGATGCTACCCTGGATAATGAAAAATTATACTTTATTTGGAATCAGAACATCTACCAATATTAAGAGGAGCCAGATATCTTTCTAGATTCTAGGACTGACCCTTGGAGCAACCTTGATCCAGCAGCATTATTACATGTATGGTTGTCGACAACATAGTCAAACTACCTGGCGTTTATGACAGTCAGAATTGGTTTAGTACTATATCAAGAGCCCATGAAGGCTTTACTTCAATTAATGATTTCCTTCAACTAGCTATAGCATTAGTTTGTGAATACAGGAGGTGATTATCTTTGCTCATGGAAGACAAGTTCTTATTGTGAAAGGACAAGAAATCTTTCCACTCTTTGACTGTGACACTAATGAGTTCTAATGTGAACTGTAATTCTTCAGTGCCCTGTAATTTTCCTAAAAGCTTCCAGATAGAAAAATGCTGCTCAAACTGATGGTGTCTTTCTCTTTATACTTGCACAGCAGGCAGATGTAGAAGTGACAGAAATGTGTCCTGTTTCATTGCTTAATTTTTTTGATGGCTAGCATGCTAAAAGATCATATCTTTTTATTGTACAACTGGTGGAAGGGCTTTTTTACTGTCATGATTACAATGTGTCAGTGCTGGAATATTAAATTGACATGCATTGTAGTTGATGAGTTTTTCTACAGGCTCTAACATTGTCCCTGTCATTGATAACTCTGCAGAAGAAAGTCTGTGTCTGTTTCAAAGTGTCTAATCTAGTTTTCTTAAAGTGATTATAAAGTCATTGGATGATCAAGAGAGACATAAAATTCAGTAGTTTGAGAATTGTCTTTATTGGTTCTCTTCAGCAAGTACTACATTTTTGTGTTATTCTTCAGAAAATATTAAATATTTTGCTACATATTTTTTGGGGAGCTATATTAATACCTAATCATCATTATTTAAACTCTAATATTCTTTACAAAAATGTAGCATTCACTCAAAGTGTATTCTATGCACTATTAACCAATTTATTACCTCAGTTTTTATATAACAGTGTTTCTTAGATAACAGGTGTTTTCTCAACTTATTATCTAGAATTTAATGATGTTTATCTACATGGGGTGTTTATTAAAGATACAATCAATTCTGATATACTTAGTCCAATTAAATTTCTGTTTAGGTGAAAACTGTTAAATTAACTCATGTGAAGACATCTGTTAGGCTGAAATTATATTGAAGTAGTTCTGAAAAGTTAACTTACTGCATCACATGACTCAGTAGTCAGCATCTATAAACTCCTACTAAATGATCGCAGTATTTTTAACATTAAGTACTCCCTATAATGTCTCTTTGAAATGGTCACATTAACCCAGTTTTAGAAAGGGGGAAATGAATTAGAAAGATGGTAGCAAGTTGTAGGTTCAAGTATGTGTTTGTGTTTTTTCCGTTTTATATTTTTACTGTAAGGAATGTAGTATTTTATTTTGAAAAATGAAATTTCTCAGAGGAGAAAGTAATATAAGCCCCACTACAACCCTTGTTCCTTTGCAGATGGACTGTATAGCTGTTTCATAAGTACATTGCAACATTAAGAATTTATATTTTTGCTTAAGCCACATACAAAAAATATACGGTTGAGAAAACGATATTATTTTGGCAGTTTGATAAAATTTTCTAAACTTAAATGTAGGTTTGTATAATACCACTTCTAAAACTGGTTAAATACTTCCAGATAATTGTTTATACTTCCACTTTTAATCGTTAAAGACAATGCTATATTCTCTTTGTCTGCTTTAAGATACCTTCTTTGTGTGAGGGACCTGTCCTAACCAACCTGGACATTGACTATGTAATTCAGAGTGCTTTCAGAGATTCCCCGACACACCTCTCACTTCCAGCTGGCTTTCCCGCTGCACCTTACTGCCTACTGGCCCAGGGAAACAAAGGCTAGCAGTCATGGCCCCATTTACCTGGACTTTATGTTTATATATGGATGTGAAATAATGAGGCGTGCCAGTCACTGTCTTGACTGCTTGGGTCAACTTCCTTCTGTTTCTTGTGGAGGGGTGGGGAAAATGAGGAAGGGTGAAGAGGGAGACATTTTATCAACAAATTTCGTAAGCTTCAATGTAAAACTTCTGCCATCTCTCTGTAATAGATTTCTTGTAATAATAGCCAGTGAGCCAGATTCTATCCTACAGATCACTCCAGAACAGAATTGTGTGTGTGTGTGTGTGTGTGTGTGTGTGTGGTGTGTGTGTGTGTTAAACCTCATAAGACATTATCATAACAGGATTGTGGGGTTAATATTCATTTAGTTTACCTATTTGCAATTTTCATTATTTTTCACTCCATCCAGCATCTGCAAGGTTTATGTAGGATCATTTCCTCTGCTTGAAGATTATTCTTTTGTATGTCCTTTAATGTAGTTTTATAGGTGATGAATACTCTAATTTATTTTTAGCTTGAAGATATCTTTAGCTTAATTCTGAATGATATTTTCACTAGAAATCATTTCCTTCAGTCGATTGAAGATATCATTGTATTTTTTTTATAAGAAGTCATCTCTTATTCTAATTATTACTCAGTTTTAAAATATCTCTTTTCTCCTACTGCTTTTAAGATGGTCTCTTTATATTTGGTTTTCTGAAGTTTTGCTGTGACATGTATAGTTGTGGATTTCTTTGCATTTTTCATGTTTGGATTTCTTAAATCCATGGATGATATCTTTCATCAGTTTTTGGAAAATTCAGAGCCATTATCTCTTTAAATATTGCTTCTGCCACATTTTTCTTCAGAGAAAGGAAATAATATATGTTTGACCTTTTCACTGTATTTCCATGTCTTTTACCCCATCTTTGGTACATTACATTACTCTGCATAGTTTTTTGACCTATCACCCCGGTTAATTGATTTTTTTCAGCTGTGCCTAATTTGTTGTTATACTGATCAATTTTAATTGTTAGAATTTTTTAGCCCTAAAATTTCTATTTTGTTCTTTTTCAAATATGCTATGTAATTTTTTTTGTATTCTAGTTTTCTAGTGTAATATTCAGTCACACAGTTATCCCTTTGAACATAACCAACATGGTAATTTTAAAGCTTATTTAAAATCTGTGTCTATCAGTTCAAATTGGTATGGGCCAACCTCAATGGGTCTATTGTTTCTGCTGGTTCATATGCATATTATTCTGTATCTTTGTGTTATCATTGATTGTTTTGATTATCATTGCCTGGTCATCACTGCTTTCTAGACACTTTATTTGAAAAATTGCTTGTAGAAATAATTTTGCGGCCTAGGTAATGTTATCTTTCTCTCAAAAATATTTTTGTTTGCTTCTTTCTGCCATACACCTGTGGGCACTGTAATCTCTAGTCTGGTATTACTGTAATCCAGTTTCAGAGTTTTATCAAACTTAATTCTTTGACACTGGGCCGTGTGAGAGAAAGTTTACTTCTGGTTCTTCCTTACTTCTATGATTAAGCTATTTTGGGTCCCACTCCAAGCTCAAGATTGTACCAGATTCTTTACTTGTGTGGGTCTTGCTTTATCTTCTATCCTCCAAGTCCCAGAAGGCTGACTAAGGTGATACTCGGTGACTTAACAGCCTCTTTATGTATCAACAGTTGCCCTGGGAAAGCAGTTCCATTGCTTATTTATATCCCTGCTTTTTCATCTTCTCCTGAATCTTAGCATGGTAATTCTTCAGTATCTTCTAATGTATATTATGCCAACAGTTTAAAAAAAAACTTTATCTTTCTTAGACGTCATTTGAGTGAGTGTTGGTCTGAATTATATGCCTTTCTGTTAGTGGAAATGGGGGTTATTTACACAGGCATACTTCATTTTATCATGCTTTCCTGTATTGCCATTCATGGGCGTTGTGTTTTTACAAATTAAAGGCAAAGACCCTCCACCATTAAAAAGATTAGCGCTCGCTTTATTGCGATACTTGCTTTTATGTGATAGTCTGCAACCAAACCTGTAACACTGTAATTTGTCCATTCTGCATGTTTCTTTTCAGTGGGTTTATTCCTATGCCTCTGGCAGAGCTGGAAAGCCCAACTCCTGGCCACTTCCTGAGCGACGGCCATTGCTCGTGGACCTAAGGACACATGGAGCAAATCCGGCCAGTCAGATGCTGTCTCCAGAGAGTTAGGAATTAGGTTCTAATCCATTTTGTGAAACAGTAGAATCTGGAAATGACATGAAAAGAGCTGAAGCAGCCGTGTTTACAGTAGACATGAAAAGTCAATCTGCAGAGAAGGAGAAAGAAAAACGGGACAGATAGCATGAGATAAGCAGAGGAAAGGGTGTGCCACGCCTGAGGTAGAGCCTCCTGTTGCTTTTGGAACTTGTCTTTAACTGTGACACCTAACTGCACAAAACATTGTAAGAGATTTTTTAATACTTCCATTAGATTCCCCCGCCTCTTATTTTTTTGACAAATGCTAATATGAGTGGCTTCTGTTTCTTGCAATTAAAAATAATATTTTCACCAGGGTAAGGCCATTTCATGAAATTTCTTTTTGGTCATTTTTTATTTTTATCTCTACGTACTTGAATAACTGGCAGTTTATTATATCTTTAATTTCAGTCTCCAATTTTTAATTTATTTGAGATTTAAGGTAATTGCAATAACAGCACATAGAAAACCATTTTATAAATTCCTACAACACAATAGGTTAGAGTACTTAATGAATAAGTGAATACTTTGAACTAGGGAGAAAATAAAACAAAATGCTTGAAAACCCTTTCCAGACATATGCTATTATATGATTTTTTTTTCTCTAAAGTAAATTTTCAGATAGAGGTCCCAAATGAGGCAGTAAATTGCCTTTGAAAAATCTCAAGGAAAATAGGCATCATAAATCTACCTAATCCTTGATTCATACTCCGCTGTTTGTGATTAACCACACACAAAAAACTAAGTCTCCGTGTCCATAATGGAATCATTTTTGAAAGGGCACTTCTCAGAATGTTCAACTAAGGAGTTAGAGATTTCTCTAAAGCCATTTTTCTATGACTTGTGAAAATGTACTAAAACAAACAAACAAACAAACACATAATTGGAGATTTGATTCTATTTTAAATGGGTACAGAATAAGTCAGCTGTACTTTTATAAACATGCTTCTTGGAATGATAGGATTTAGGCAGCAACTTATTTCAATTACAGTTGACATTCACTATTATTTTATATTAATTTCAGATGTAAAGCATAGTGGTCAGACATTTATGTAACTTACAAAGTGATCTCCCTGGTAAGTCTAGGACCCACCTGGCACCATACATAGTTATTACGATATTATTAACTATATTCCTTATGCTGTACTTTACATCCCCATGACTGTTTTGTAACTACCAATTTATACTTCTTAATTCCTTCACCTTTTCCACTCAGCTACCCAAACCCCGTCCCATCTATCAACCATCAGTTTGTTCTCTTGGAGTCTGTTTCTGTTTTGTTGGTTCCTTTATTTCATTCTTTAGATTCCACATGTAAATGACATCATATGGTATTTGTATTTGTCTTTCTCTGACTTATTTCACTTAACATAATACCCTCTAGGTCCATCCATGTTGTCACAAATGGCAAAATTTTGCATTTTTATGACCAAGTACTATTCCATTGTATATATGTACTACCTCTTTATCTAATCATTTATTGATGGGAACTGAGGTTGTTTCCATACCTTGGCTATTGTAAATAGCACTGCAGTGAACATAGAGATACATGTATCTTTTCAAATTAGTGTTTGGATTTCTTTGGATAAGTGCTCAGAAGTGGAATTGCTGGATCATATGGTAGTTCTATTTTAATTTTTTGAAGAACTCCATACCATTTTCAATAGTGACTGTACAAATTTGCAGTCTCACCGACAGTGTATGAAGGTTCCCTTTTCTCCATGTTCTTGCCAACACATGCTGTTTCTTTATTTATTAACGCTAGCCATTCTGACAGGTATGAGGCGGTACCTCATTGTGGTTTTAATTTGCATTTCTCTGATGATTACTGACATTGCGCTTCTTTTCATGTGTCTGTTGGTCATCTGTATGTCTTCTTTGGAGAAATGTCTGTTCAGGTCCCCTGCCATTTTTTAGTTGGAATTGGATTGTTTGTTTTTTTGGTGTTACGTTGTATAAATTCTTTATAAATTTTGTATATGAACCCCTTACCAGATGTATCTTTGGTGAATATCCTCTCCCATTCAGTAGGTTGTCTTTTCATTTTGTTGATGAGTTCCTTTGCTGTGCAAAAACTTTTTAGTTTTATGTAGTCCCACTTTTTTTCTTTTCTTTCCCTTACCTGAGGATATATATATAATAACTAAGAGCAATGTCCGAGAGTCTACTGCCTATATTTTCTTCTAGGAGTTTTATGGTTTCTGGTCTTACATTTAAATCTTTGATTCATTTTGACTTTATTCTTGCATATGGTGTAAGAAGGTGGTCCAGTTTCAACTTTTTTCCCCATGCATCTGTCCAGTTTTCCTAGTACTGTTTTTTGAAGAGACTGTCTTTACCCTCTTGTATATTCTTGCTCCATTTTGTCATAGATTAATTGACTATATAGGGTGGGTTTATTTCTGGGTCTCTATTCTGTTCCATTGATCTATGTGTCTGTTTTTATGCCAGTATCATACTGTTTGATTACTAGCCTTATAGTATAGTTCAATATCAGGTATAATATAATATCTCCAACTTTGTTCTTTCTCAAGATTGCCATGGCTATTGAGCTCTTTTGTTTCTCCTGCTCTTCTGGATTGCCATGATCAGACTTGGGGAAAATGCCCAACCTTCCAAGTGAGAAGGATGGTTTGGCAAGTAGCTCTTCCACCGTATTTACACAAAACTTGGTAATGAAGCCTTGCAAGATAGGAAAGAAGAAGGGAAATTAAGGTTCCTTTGCCAGCTGCTTGGTTGGGCCAATGGTTCTTAATCCCCACCCATATGATCACTTGTAGAGCTTTTTTAAATATAGAAACCTGCTCCCTATTCCTCTGAAACTCTGAAATAGGGAGAAGAGATGACCATCAGCACTGTAACAAACACTTCACCAACAGTTCTGCCAAAATTAAGACCTACTTGTTAGTTTTAGGGAAGTGGGGAAATACATTCAAAACAGTATTCCTTTTTTGACAGATGCCTGTATGTGTTTTCTTGATTAGATCCTTCTCTTTTCTTACACTTGCCATTAAGGATTCATTCTAAATCTGGTAGAATTTGACTGCTTGTATTTTTAGCACTTAGTAGTTACCCGGTAAGTGTTTGAAGTGTTTGTTAAACACATCCTTCAAATGCGATTTCAATATGGACAGATGTTTGGCTTTCAACTTAAAGTCAGTAAACCTGAAAGCTTGAAATTCACTTAAATTACTCAGAGAATTACCAGAAATAGCCTTCATGATCTTGTGTTGAATGCTATAGTATTTCACAGATATCAGTTTACTTATGTCAATTAGTAGGCCTCTATCAACCAAAAGAGTGATGACAGCATCTGTCATTTCACCATTATGGGCTATTTAAAAAGTCACCCCAAACAAACTTTAATCTCTAATTTGTCTTAGGCTAGCTCTAAAGAGGTCTCCAGAAGTATACATCAGATGTTTGCTGATTATTTTCTACTATCCTCTTTTTAACTGTCACATCACAATCTACTAAGGCAGTTTAATAGTTTTAAAACAAATAAAATTCAAGCGTCTCTAGTGGAATAAAAATAAGCATGGACATGGTCCCATCTCCCCTCTATTCCCAATTTCAGCTTCAACTTTGATTCTCTTTCCTACGTTTCAACCTTATGCCCTGGAAAATAACTAGATTGTCACTCTCCTTGTCTCTGTGTGGAAAATCTAATGAGAAAACTCAATAATACTTTAAATATAGACTTAATTAGGCTTGCAAGTCAGCATCTAATATAAGGTCCATGTTATGTTACTCTGTAAGATGAAAATGATGTAAAAAGCCTTCAAATGATGTAAAAAGTCTTCCCTGAGGATGCCGCATCATCTTCAATGTTCATTTCTTCTATACTTTCTGATTTAATTATTCATGGTTATGTTAAATTGAATTTGGTTTTCAAATTTGTAAGTCATTTGTTACTACGAGCGCTTTTAGATATTTCTACAAAAGCAGTCATCAAGAGGGAAATATACAATTTGGGGACAATCCAAAATTTAGCACAGGACCTAGTGTTCTGCCAGTGTTTTTGAGAGGAGTACATGTGCTTTGAAGTGAACCAAATTGTGTATTTTAGCCGTTCATAATTGTCCTCGTCTTGACTGTCATGATCAGACTTAGATTTGGGGAACATGCCCAACCTTCCAAGTGAGAAGGATGGTTTGGCAAGAAGCTCTTCAACCATGTTTACACAGAACTAGTTTATAAATGTAGGTACCCTGTACTAAGTCAGCAAGTAGTGGCTGTAGGTTTCTTCTTCCACAATTTTTCTGTTAGATGCCATGTTACAATGAAAGCAAGGTCTAGACCAAATCTCACCAGACACACAATCTGCCGGCACCATGATATTGGACTCCCCAGCCTCCAGGACTGTGAGAAATAATTTTCTGTTTTTATAAGCCACCCAATGCGGAGTATTTTTTTTACAGCAGCTAGAACAGACTAAGACAGCATGGTAAACTGAAAAAAGAACTTCGTTTGGTGTTCCCCACTCATAAAATCATGGGTTTTATGAACCAAGACCAGCAATAAAACCTGAACAGGAAGACTTCCTTTTACTGCCAGGAGTCCTGTCAGAAATCATGTCTAGAATAAGATATAAATGCCTTATTCAGTACCTGTCACAAGGTCTTTGGCAGTTGATCAGTTCTTTGGACACAAAGATCCTTCCTGGAATCAATCCAATGCTTACCCCAATCTTTTGCCAAATGATTTAAAACTACCATATTGCTGTTTTGTTTTCAAATTGCAACCTAATAGGCAAATTCTCTTTTAACTGTAACAGCTTTTTATTTTATTAAATGTTTTACTAAAAATGATATGAGCAAAGGCATGAAAGGCAAGTGGTGAAGAAGCATTCTAATGAGTGGGCTACCTAACCTCCATAGGCGCCTCCCCATGACTCTTGCTGGAGGCCTAGCTCCTCCTGCTCTCCATTGCTTCAATTGCAACCAGTTCCTATCTTGAGTAAGAAGGTTTCCTTAGCACCCTTTCTGCACACAAACAATGAAGAATGGATCAGAACTTTTATAAAGTCATATCTAATTTGAAGGCTTTCTTTTATGGGAATAAGATATTTACTGAATTCAAAAAGTACTCTGCAAAAATAAAACGTGGAGCAAAACCATCAGATTGTAGCTAACTTGCTTGGATTCCCAAACAGAATTAGTGTGTAAGTCTGCATTGTGAATACCTCATAGTATTATATAAGCATAATCTGTGCTTTTAACCCAAGTAGTTTCTGTTTGGTATGTCAAAAACTAACATATTTTTATAGTTTGCAAAGATCTATGCATCCTTATATTCATGGCAGCACTATTTAAAATAGCCAAGATATGGAAGCAACCTAAGCCCATCAATAGTGATTAGATAAAAGAAGTTATGGTTCATATATCAATGGAATATTACTCAGCCATAAAGAATAATGAAATTCAATCATTCGCAATAACATGGATGGACTTATAGGTTATTATGCTGAATGCAATAATTCAGATAGAGAAAGATAAATACTATATGATTTCACTGTTATGTGGAATATAAGGAACAGAAAGAACAAACATTGAAAATAGACCCGCAAATATAGAAGACAATCAGGTGACAGCCAGAAGAAAGGGGGATTGGGAGGCTAGGAAAAGTGGTGAAGGATTACATAAGTATAAATTAGTAGTTGATAGATAGTCATGGGGATGGGGAGCATGGCATAGGGAACGCAGTAAGGTAGTGGCTATGTGTAGGGCCAGAGGGAAGATAGAGTATCAGGGGGACTTTTTCATAAACTATATAAATGTCTAATCAATGTACTGTATACTTGAAACTAATAAAAAAAAGTTGCTTGAAAAAAATAAAAAAATAAAAGAAGTCTTCAAACAACAAAAAATTTTTTAAAAGAAATCGCTTAATGTATCCCTTCATTTTTATTATTTAATTATTCCAATTTTATTACAAATGCAATGAAACGCCATGGTATGTGGATATAATGGTCTATTTTTATGTCCACTATAACTTTTAAAACTATTACTTAATTTATGGTTATGAAGGAATACATACGTTGAGTAGAAATTTAGGAAATCTAGAGAAGCATAAAGAATTAAAAAATGATTACATAATGGCTAAATTTTAGATGCATTTCCTGCTAAATATTTTCCTATACATATCTATTTATGAAATTAGACATAGTCTAATTTATTTATTAAATTAGAATCAATGCTTGACCTTGGTCATCTTCTTCTGGAAGAGCCAAGCATAGAAACTTAAGTTTGGGTTTGCTGGTGTAGAGCTTAGCATGAGCAGGCTCCATCGTGAGCCTAATCTTGTTAATTTAACTTGATATACATTTTCAAACAAACATCTCTATATCATGTAATAATGTAATGAATACATGTATTTTGGAGTATGTATGTGTACATATTTATAAGTACAGTGGCTTAATATGCCAGGCATTATTATTTGATATGTTGTTTCTCATACTCTATATTTATCCAGTGACATTTCTTTATTTAGGGATTATCAACAGAAGAATCAGAGTACAAAAAATATTTTAATCCTTGAATACACGGAGACTGGAAAAGTCATGTCAATGGTTAAAAGATTTTCTCCTTCTCCTACCCTCATCTCCAGACTGGACGAAGATTCCAAAGGCTGGGGAAGAGAAAGGGTGTTTAGATTTCAGTCTGCACTGTCTCACTGCCTTCCCCTATTCCCACCACCTAACTGTGATACAACGGCAGAGCCGAGAGCATGGAGGTGGCAATATAGTCCCTAAGATAAGTTTGGGAACACCTTTTGGTTGTTCTCAGACTTGGCGTTTCTTGTGCCCCAGTGGCATGGGGACCACATTGTAGCCAAAGTTTGCAAGGGATGTGAGAACAGAGTGACATCCTGCAGTCCTTCCGTGCTCCCTGAGGAGGCAGGATAGCAGCCAGCTCCTGCCTGCTCCCAAATTTGGCTGCCCAGAAATTGACAGAGCTCACCTAGAAGCAACTACATTAATTTTCTACGTAAATTCAGATGGAAATATTTAAAGAAATATACATCTACAAATATAAATATAATTATATATGTAATTATGATATATGTAAGATATGACTGAAATTGTGTGTGTGCATGTGTGTGTGTATATATACATATATATATGTATATATATAAAATTAGGATATAGATTGAGGACATATCATAAATCATATACATAGTGTTTCATCATCATCATAATTCCAAAGCTCTGGTATAGATATAGATACAATATATATATATATGTAATTTATGATATATCTCTATCAATATAGATATATCATACCAGGGCTTATGGATTACATGACCATGAAATTGGTCCACAATTCACTGACCTAGTTGACGTGTATTTAGCAATTCAAGAACTGCGCTGCATCCAGTCTAGAAAATAGGAAGTAACTTTGAAGAGCTGTACAAGGCGCGAGATTTCTACAGACCAAAGTGAACGGGAACAAGGAAGTCATGCTGGGCATTTGCTGATTGGTTAAAACAAAGTTACTTATATAGAGCAGAGAGAACTTTAGAGCTGGGTTAAGTAACTAGTGCTGAGCATGCTAGTGCTGCTTGCTTGACCTGGGCCTGCCTTTTATGGGAGAGCCAAGCATGGAAACTTAAGTTTTGGTTTGCTGGTGTGGAGCTTGGCATGAGTGACTCCGCCTTGGGCCTAATCTTGTTCCTTTAAAGTATATATTTTCAAACAAAAACCAAACTTTGTTCTGAGAAGAGAGAGGATAAAATTCCTTGTGAACCCTCTTTCTTATAGAGACTTGATAGAGAAAGAAACTTTATCAAGTATATTCATTTGGGACTAGCTAACAACAACAAAAATCCCTTAAGATAAAGCTTCTTTGTGTTCTTTATATCATTAAGAGTGAATCTATCTGTTAAAGCCTTTGGGGTTCTGGAAAAATGCTTTAATGACTATTTATTTATGCAGAATTGGGCTTATTTGGGATGGAAGCAGAAACATTAGATCAGTCTGTAAAAGAAAGTAACAGGAAACTTAAATTTTCCTCTGATGACATCAGAGAAAAGAAATCAGAGGTGGTACACTCAGAAGAAAATAGCTAAGAGTGAAGAGAGGGCTCTAGAGGGTGAAAATGAGCCCATCTCTTTACCTCTACCATCCTGGCTACAAATGTCAATGGACAGGAGCAAGATGGTGTGAAAATCCCTGGGTTAGGAGTGGCCAAAGGAACTTATAAGTGGTGGTAGTGACATCATTTCTTTGACTGCTCAGCATCATTCCCGTTCCTGTTTTCCTATGGACAACCTGAATTCTTTGGGGGGGGAATTAGCTGTTCCTCCTTGGGTACAGAATGGGGAGCAGTTCACCAGATGCCCTGTTCTGACTCAACTGAGGGGCAGGCATGTGACCCAAGTTAGACCACTTGGAATTGTAATTTGAGTAGAGTTATTGAAATGATTGGAGTTTATTCATTGTGGCTCTAGTAACAACATCGGTGCTCTCTGCCATTTCTATTTCTTAGCCCTGAGAAGCCTGACCATTACTAAGTCTAATTCTCCAGCTTTCTCATTAGTTTTGTAAACTCCTGACAATTACAACATATTCTGGAAACCAGTATTGTATAAGGGATTAAAAGTATGGATATTTGAGATTGAATCCCAATTCTAAAATTTAGGATATAAATTTAAGATATATCATAAATTGTATATAAATATACAGTTTCCGCATTGTGTTTCTGTCTATAAAATGGCGATTATAGTACCTCTCACTGAATAGGATTGTTTTGAGAAGTAAATAGAAAGGCTTTGAGTAGTAACTGCCACACATCAGGTTTTCAATACAGTTGAGCTAATAACTACAATTGGTTTCTATGGTTTACAGATGCATAACCCATCACATTGATACAATGGTAATGCCTAATTTTTGAGTAAAAAATTACTCAAAAATTTCTACATTGTGAGGAACCACCACCTCTCAGCTATCTCTCAGGCCTTCAGAAAAATTCAGCTATACCCAGCAACCTCATTAATAGTATTTGGAGACTGAAGTAGATACATCCTATCCATGGGTGAAGCTATGCAGAGAGAAGGCAGCAACCACAAGAAGCCAAATGAGTAGAGATAAAAAATTCAGGGAGAAGGGTGACTGGTGAACACAGGCAGCCTTTCCCCTCTTCACCACAAACTGGATTCCTCAGGAATCTTGAGGAGGTCAGAGGACTTTTCCCACATGAGAAACTGGAAGATTTGGGGGAAATTATATTTACATCAAATTTTGAATCTTATTTTTCTCTCCATGACATTCAGTAGTATCCAAAAACAATTTTAATGGTGATGAGAAGCTCCTGTCCTCTTTTGGCTTGCACAAAATAATTCTCTCACACCACGCATTGATGACTCGCAGGATATTATTGAAGATTTGCAGAGGAGGAGGAGAGTACAGTGATGGTGGTATGGGACTTCTCAGGAAGGGTGACATCTCTCAGGACACAGCCCTCACCATCTCACCCACACCCCAGTCTCCTTCCTCTCAGCATCACTACCTCTCTTCTGCACAGCAGAGGGCATGCATATTACTTTCTCCTATTTATAAAGAGCAGCTTATCTCTCCTCTGAAAACTTACAGCCAAGCAACGTTCTCATTTTCAGAGATATGGTTGAGAATTTGCCTTCTACCTTGAACCTTAATCACAATGTTTTGTTTGACAAAAACAGGTAAATTCTGAATCCAGCTACAATCTGTACAAGTGTCTCATTCTGTACATGTGATCCAGGTGAGGCTAGACCTCCTCAGACAGAACAGATACAGCCTACATTAACCAGCATCACACCTTCAACGGCATGGCCTGAGGACGGATTTCAAATGCCTTCTTTTCCATTATGGCATCTCGGGGAACATTTAGAACTCATATTGAATTTCTCTGGGCAGCTGCTCCTGCTTTCTTTCTCATTCTGCTCTGGTACTATGTCACAGCCAGAAAGAAGGAAACTGGGAATGTCAGACACATGTCTACTCAGCACCTTTACAGCAGAACATCTGGATGACGGGTGTGAAGGCCCCACACGTGCTTTCGCGGAGGCTGCTCTGAGGAGCCACAGTCGTGCTCAGCCCCAGCTTTGTCTCTAGCCCTCCCCAGCATTCCTCTGTCTTCAGGTGCATGTCAGGGGCAGAGCTCTTGTCTTGTTCGGGAAATGAGTCATATAATTGAAGAGCTTGAAAGAAGAAGTTTGTGAGCATGAGATGTCTTTATTAAGTTTTCCTTTGGTAATTTGGGCAGATAAGCTTTCCAAGGTTAAGAGATTGTGTGTGAAGTCCTTTTTAGTGTGTTGATGATAGATTTGAGACTAGATGCAATCTGAGACAAATACTATTTTATTTTCATCATCACTGTCTTTAGGGATAATGTGACCCCCTCTCCCCCCCCCCACCACACACACACTACACTATGGACATAATTTGTGATTTTGTCACCCCATTTTTAAGAGTACCCACAGAAAAGGTTTTAAAAATTGATATTTGCAACTGAATCTCCTGGTACACTTGTTAAACATGTAGATTCCTGGTTTCCAGCCCAGACTTCAGGGTGGCATCTTCTCACTTTGTATAAGCACCTCCATGCATGTTTTGCATCCACTGAAGTTTACAGGAGCCTCAAGAGATTCTTGTGACAGCTAGGTTGGTATCTGAGCCAGGATTTCAGATCAGAAGCCAATTTGACTGTAGATGATTGAAAGCGAAATTCTAATTGTAAGTTTTGGGGGGAGATGATGACCTGGAGGATTGCTAGTTATAGGCATATTGTGACTTAACAGAGTATGAAGTAATTGCTTCCAAATGGGTTTCCTCATAGATAAAAAGGGCATGATCTCTTAGCTGCTTATGTAAATTTGCTGGAGAAGATCGACATTTATATGCAAAGAGGCAGGGTTTTTTTTTAATGCTTTCAATATCATTATAAACTTGAATTTATGCTTTTGGGTTATTATGCCTTTATAAACAGTGTTATTAACCATATTGGAGCAACAATTTTTAATGCATTGGATCATAACAGGCTTTTAAGGACTTCAGAGAGAAAACACTTAGGTCTATAAATCCTGGAAGAAATCAACTAGAATAATAATACTAGTAATAATAATAATACTAGTAATAATAATAAACGCTACCACCACCCATAATAATGGATCAGCTGTCCAGTTAAGCTAATGTTCATTCTCCACTGACATTTCTAGGAACGCTAAGCCATCTTTTTCATTTATTTTTTAAAGGATAATTAGATTCAGTCACAAAAGGCAGAATGCTGGAAGTTTTTATTTTGATTCCTTTTCCTTCCTTCTCACTTTTCTGTTTGCAAGGGGAAAGAAAAGACTCTGACTATCTTAAGAAGACAAAATGGGCAGTGGTGGCAGGAAATATACTGGAAAGCCCCTGGGTAACTCACAGAATTTGTAAAGAAGCGAAACAACCAGGCGCTAGAAAGGAAAGGGACCAGTACCATTCTGAAGTTGTCAGAGCAGGGGTTCCCAAGCTTGCTAAGGATGGGGCCATGGATGCTTGACTCTGGTTGCATTCTGCTCAACTTCCTGCTTACCTTCCTGGTGGTCTCATGGCCACAGCCCCTATGACCTGGGATGGGCACTATGATTGACATCACTATAGGACCACATGGCACTGCCCTCTTGCCTCCCCTCTAGGCACAGGTAAAAGTGCTTACACATTTGAAGAAGGCTCGCATGCCTTTAGGCTCTGCTTCCGTGGGAACCTGAACTTAGAGATAAGTCATATGAAAACTAATGAAGCTTAGCAATTTCTAAATTTTTACACAGTTAAAGCAGTTTCGAGCTTTCTTTAATTAAAAAATAAAGACTCCTAAGAAAAGAAAAGCTACTGTTGGAGATCTAGGGAGTAGTCTGTCATTAGTGGGGTAGTGTGAGAAAGTCTTAGAGTCCACTGATTAGGTCAAACCAGAAAATGATAGTGAAGTGTCGAGGTTTAATATCAGTCATTCAGTTGCAGACAAGTCTTTCTGAATGATCCTGAAAGAGATTTCTCTTCCTCAGAGAAAACAGCTGCATTCCCAAAGATTGATCACTGTTGTATGTTTGTAGCCTTGTAAGTTATAGCTAAGATGAGAAAAAAGTAATTTAGTAGTTATTTGTATGATTAAAGTGCTCGAATATAGAAAAAAAGAAGCTATAATATAGAAAAAGGGTGAATATTTTGAGCTTGACATGGAAAAAAGGATGATAGTGAATGGTAAAGTATGAATTCTGTAGAGAAACTGATACATGCAGTTTAAGCATCGACAATGACATAAAAAGAGCTTTACAAGACAGATTTGGAGACTTCTTCAGCCCTCTGGGCATCAGCCATGCTTGGAGCATCGTTCTTGGTTCTGGTGCTTCTGGGTAGGGGTGTGAAAGGCTCTAAGATAACAGCCATCCACATAGTGTGGGGGACTTGGAATCAAGCTATACAGGAATATCCAATATGATTACATCAGCTCCATGTAATCCAAACCCTGCTCCCCCATCCTTGATATGTCTCTTCCTGCCGCCCCCACCCAAAATGGCTCTTCCATTTCTAGGCATTTCAGGCAGTAAAAAGGTATGGGAGAGTGAAGGGCAAAAGGTGCTTACCAGCTCAATCTGTCCTTTAGACGGAAAAAATTGCTTTCTCTTAGGTGCCTCTGATAAGTATTTCATTAAATCTCGGCCAGAACTGAGGACCATATGAAAGACTTTCCTGTATGTTCTAACTGCGCAACTAGAGTTAAACCTCAAGATTTTACTGCTAGTTCTGGTTTAATCTGCAAGGAGATGTGAGAGGAGAGAAATATTTTTAACTGGGCTCATTGTTGCCCTGTAGAAAATCAGAAAAGGTGCTTGTTAGCTTGGCACAATGAGAAAGCAGTGAAAAAGTGAGAATCATGTAATCTAAGAAGAAAAGAACAGGAGAATGTGATATTTCAAAGTATCCTGAGCACTTCTTATTTATGTAGATAACTTTTTTTCAACAGCTTCCTCTTGCCTGCCTTTTGCTTCTGTCCTTTCCTTTATGCCCCAACTTTTACCACTAGTTCTAGAAAGGAAAAACAGAATAAGACGGAAATGAAGGGAGAATACATGTAAAAAGTTTCCTAAAAAAAAAAGTTTGACAAACTCCACCTAGAGGTATTTTGTTTTAGGATCTCTTTTTTGTTATTTTACTCTTGATCATGCAACTGTAGGCTCCACTATAATTTTTTAAGTGTTTATTATAAGACAGAGATATAACCATTTCTATTTTGTAGATTAGGACATTAAAATTTACAGAGGCTTGGTGACACAAGAGGTAAATAGTGAGTGTAGGATTTGAAACTAATACCTGAACTATTTCAAACACTCCAGAAATGTTTAGCATCTCATGTTCAAGGCTCTGAGCTGTGACTTTATTATTGTGAGTGTCCTGTGCCAAAGAACATTTCTAGAAGAATCCTGTGCTTCTTAACTAGTGGTTCTCATATTCATTTCATTATTTAAAAAAAAAAATGGAAATTTTATATTTACCAGTGATAGGACTGCAGAGGTGAATAAATTAACATGTTTCTTTCCTTTTGATATGACTTTCATCAGCTTTATCAGTTAACACTGTTGCTTACCAGAAATGGCCTGCAATTATACATTGTTGTTTAATTCAAACCGTAGAATGAAAGTATTGTTTAATTAATGCAACTTATTGACTTGAAAAATAATCTTTTGAAACTTGAGACTCCTGAGGAAAATAATAAAGACCATATGGGCAGTAAAAACATTGGGAGCTTTGTACCAATTAAATATAAATATGTTGATATCTGAGTAGGTTTACTGTTAGTAGATCATGAGTAATGATGTTCATTCAGGGATTGAAGCTCATCTCTCTCTCTTCCTTTTTCTCTGCCTCTTTCTTTGTTCCACAGTCTCTGCCCTCTGACAGTGTCCCTCCCTGGCCTTCTGGAGCTGTGCCCAGACCATAACAGGGGTTTGATCGGTAGAAGCAGCAGAATCCGACCAGTGGCCAGCTAGCTCTCACTCATTCCCTGCAGACACAGCGTCTCCTGGATGGTTTTATGAAATAATTTAGTATATTTTAAAAAGTCAATAAAGTAAAGTCAGTCATGCTGATCGTAGGAATAAGAGGTACAACAGGTAATAATAAAACAGCAATTTTCTTCCAGCTCACTTAACACAGGTGGTTGTCATCCAACATCCATCTGAGCTGAGACTGTTTTATTTTCACAATGAAAATCCAAGTAGGAAGTGATCGCATATATGTACTGACAAGCTTTCTGTGTCTCAAGGGGTAGCTTAATGTTGTGTAAAGACCACAGTTTGCTTTTGCTTTTCTTTTCAGAACTCATGTTTTAGTTTTCAATACCCACAACTGCATGATTACTCTTTTGGCAGACAGTAATTTGGAAAAAGAGCCTGAGTTGAATGGTGTAAGAGCAGACTGAAAATCAAACACAAGTTAGCAGAGGTAGAGCTGATACAGAAAGGCCTAAGATTTTGCCATTATTTCCCGCTTCTGTTGTTGTAGAAACTAAATACAAAAGAAACAAATTGGAATTCTAGAATTTTGAAGCTGAAGGGTCTCTAGATATCTCCAAGACCTCTTATATTACAGCTGAATCACAGAGACCCAGCAAGAAAAAAAATGAGGGGTCCAAGATCATAGAGCTATTCAGTGACTTCACCAGCTTTTGCCCAGTGCTGGTCATAGGTCATAGGTTACACTGCGAATGGGGAAAAGGAATGTCTCCTTGGAGAAGATACAAGGTGACCACTCTAGGCATCATTAAAAGTAAAGAAAATGATTTGTGAAAATTGGAAAGCTCCTAAGAGGTCATTTAGTTCTGTCCCTACCTTTACCATCACCCAAAGGTTTATTATTTTCTGTAATTGCTTAATTAAATTTTTTATTTTGAGATCATTGTAGATTCATATGCAGTTATAAGAAAGAATACAGAGAGGTTCGGTGCGTCCTTTGCCTAATTTCCCCAATGGGAACATCCTGCAACCCTACAGTACAATACCACAAACAGGACATTAACATTGACACGGTAGAGACAGAGAAAAGTTTCATCACCACAAGGATCCTCCTGTTTCTCTTTTACAGACACACACCTACATACTTATCCCCGCTCCATCTTTGCCACTAACGACTGGCAATCGCTAATCTTTCTCTCACCTATACAACTTTGCCCTTTCAAGAATGTTATATAAGTAGACTCATAATGTATATAAATAGAATCATTAAATCCTAATCTTTTGGTATTCACTTTTTAAAAAAATTATTTTAATTAGTTTCAACTATACAGTACATTGATTAGTTATCTATATAGTTCATAAAACGATCCCCCCAATTGCTCCCTCCCTCCTTGACCCTCCACCTAGCCAATGTATTAATGCTAACTGCATTCCCTATGCCATGCTCCCATCCCTGTGACCATCCATCAGCTACTAATCTTTACTTCTTTAACTCCTCACCCCATTCTTCCAGCCTCCCAACACCCCCTCCCCTCTGTCCATCACCAAATTGTCCAGTATATTTGTGAGTCTGATTTTTATTAATTTGTTTTTTTAATCCTTAGATTTGCATATCAGTGAAAATCATATAGTGTTTACCTTTCTCTATCTGGCTTACATACTTTCTAGGTCCATCAAAGCAATATCTTTTCCCATCCCCTTCCTTTTAGTCTGCATGTGCCTTTTAATCTGAAGTGACCTCTTATAGGCAACATATGGAGGGGACTTGTTTTCTTGTCCTTTCAGCCACTCTATCTTTTGGTTGGAGCACTTAATTCTTCTCCATTTGAGGTACTTATTGATAGGAATATAGTTGTTACCATTCTTTATTCTGTTTCTAATACATGCTTTTTCTTCTTAAAGAAGTCCTTCCAACATTTCCTGTAATACTGGCTTGGTGGTGATAATTCTTTAGCTTATTTTTGTTGGAAAGCTCTTTATCTGTCTTCAACTCTAAATGATAGCTTTGCTGAATAAAGTATTCTTGGTTGTAGATCCTGGGTCTTCATATGTTGAATATTTTTTGCCAAACCCTTCTGTCCTGCATATTTTCTTTTGAGAAATCAGCTGCCAGTCTTATGTGTTCCCTTATAGTAATTATATGTTTTTCTCTTGCTGCTTTTAATATTCTTTCTTTGTATTTAACCTTTGGCATTTAATTATGATGTGTCTTGGTGGGGCCTCTTTGGATCCCTGATTTTGGAATTCTGAGTTTCCTGGGGTTTTATGTCCATTTCCTTCACCAGGTTAGGGAAGTTTTCCATCATTATTTCTTCAAACAGCTGTTCAACATCTTGATTTTCTTCAGTTATGCCAATCAGATGGATATTTGACCCTTAATAGTGTCCCATATGTTCCTTAAATTATTTTTATAGTCTTGGCATCTTTTTTCTTGCCATTCTGATTGAGTGTCCTGGCTTTCCATCCTCTAGATACATTTGATCCTTTTCTTTATTCACTTTGTTTATTCCATTTAATATACTTCTCATCTCAGATAATTTTTTTTTCAGACTGATTCCTTTTTATAATTTCCATTTCCATTTTTATGTTTTTTATCTCTTGTTGAAGTTCTCACTGAATTTATCTACACTTCCCAAAAGTTCATTGAGCATCTTTATAACCAGTGTTTTGAACTCTGCATCTGTTAGATTACTTGACTCCTTTATATCTGGATCTCTGTTCTGTTCTGTCATACAGTTTTCTACTTCTTCATCTTCTCATTTTGACTGCCTTTCTATGTCTCTTTTTTATGTACTAAACAAAGCTCCTAAGTCTCCTGGTCTTGTTAGTGTGGATTTGTGAAGTAGGTGTCCAGTGGCACAGTCCTGAGAGGGGTTTAGCTGCAGGCCAAACTTAACCCAAGCCTGTACCCCTCTGGAGTCACCTGTTAAGATTCAGCAAGCAATCCACAGATGCCGTGCTTATAGTTGTCTCAAAAGGCCACAACAGAAACTGAGGCCAGTTGGCTACAATGTGAGTCTAGGTGCTGCTCAGCAAGGAGCACCTGACTAGCTGAGGACACGCCTAGATGTGGCTTGGGTGGGGCTGCGAGTTTGGGGAGGCGAGGTTTCAGGGAATCCTCTGGGCGGAGTGACCTCTGTTATCCAGTTTGATGACGTCAGGGCTATGGCGGCACTGTGTCCATGCACTGGGAGTGGGGAAGGCTCAACAGGGAACAAGGATACTGCTGGCATTTCTGTACAGAGTGAGTCTTGCCTTGACCCTCACTCTGACAATGTCTCCCTGTAAGCCCCTGGTGCCCCCTGTACACAGCTGAACTGGTACTCATGCTCAGAGCGAGCAGGTCAACACGAAAATCTGTTTGCGGATGCAGCCCCTTTAAGAGGTGTCTGCCACTGCTTCAGCCTCTGTCTTACTCAGCTGCTCAAGACCCAGCAGCCCGCGTCCTCGCCCGTCCTACCTTCTGCCATTGCAAGGTGCTTTCTTGGATTTCTCCCTAGTTACATGGCTTGTTCATCAAGGTTCCAGATGATTTTTCCTTGCTACTTGCTCCTTGTTTCCATCACAACTTTGATTTGGTTGCCAGAGGATGAGCAGAGCCTCTATCATCTATGCCATTTTTTTCCTTTGCTCACTTTTTTTACTCAGTGTAATTCCCTCAAAGTTCACCCACGTTATTGCATGTATTAATACTTTTTTATTGCTGAATAGTATTCCAAAGTATGACTGTACCACAGTTTATTTAACTGTTTACCCACTGAAGAACATCTGAACTGTTGCCAGATTCATGCTCATATGAATAAAGCTGCTATGAACATTTGTATAGATGGTTTGTGTGAACATATCTTCATTGCTTTGTGATAAACGTCCAGGAGTGCAATTACTGGGTCTTATGGTAGTTGCATGTTTAGCTTTATAAGAAACTGCCAAACTCTTTTCTAGAGAGACTGTACAATTTTACATTTTCACCAGCAACATATGAATAATTCAATTTCTCTGCATCTTCACTAGCATTTGATGTTCTCATTAATTTTTATTCTGTGATTTCAGTAGGTATAGAGTGATATCTCATCTTGGTCTTAATTTGCATTTCCCTAAGACGATGATGTTGAAAATCTTTTCATGTGCTTATTTGCCATTCGTCTATCCTTTGGGGGAAAGTGTCTATTCCTGTTTTGCCAATTTTTTGATCAATTTTTTTTTTTTTTTACTGTTGAGTTTTGAGAGTTCTTTATATATTTTATATACTAGTCCTTTATTACACAAATTGTTGGCAAATATTTTCTGCCAATCTATAGTTTGTCTTTATATCTTCCTCATAGAGCTTTTCTGCAGAAACAAAGTTTTTAATTTTGATGAGGTTCAATTTGTCAATTTTTCCCTTAAGGTTTTATACTTTTAGTGTCAGACTGAAGAGCTTTTAGTATACTCCTTTCTAGTCCTGTGTCCCAAAGATATTTTTCGTGTGTGTGTGTGTGTGTGTGTGTGTGTGTGTGTGTGTTTTCTGAAAGTTTTATAGTTCTGCATTTCAAGATCACAATCCACTTTGAGTTAACTTTTGTATTAGGCATGAGGCTTAGGTCAACATGTTTTTCTTCTTTTTTCCTTTCTTTGTTTTCCTTTCTTTTTTCCTTTCGTTGTTTTCCTTTTGTCTACGAACATCTAATTGCTTTAGCATCATTTATGGAAAAGGCTATCCTTTGTCTCTTAAATTGCTTTTGTACTTTTATCAAAAATCAGTTGGACTTATTTGTTGGATCTATTTCTGAATTCTCTATTCTGTAGCTAAATAATGAGTCTTTAAATCAGTTACAATGATTCCTCTCACTTTTTTTTTTAATGTTTTAACTATTATAGGGTCTGTGTCATCCAAGTAAATTTTAGAATGGGCTTGTGTATGTCTACAAAAAAATCTTGCTGGGATTTTGATGGGAATTGCATTAAACCTGTAGGTTAATTTTAGGAGAATAAATATTTCTATGCTGAGTCTTCTAATGCATGAACACATCTGTCTCTTCATTTATTTAGGTGTTCTTTGATTTTTTTTAAAAAAATCAGTATTTTGTAATTTTCAGCATAAAATCTTGCTCATGTTTTAAGTTCATACTTACATAAATATTTTACTTTATTTAAAATGATTATAAATGGAAGTATATTTTTAATTTTGCTTTCCATGTGTTCTTTGTTAGTATATAAATACATTAATGATTTTTGTGTGTTGGTCTTGCATTGTGTGTCTTAACTGACCTCACCTATTAATTCTAGAAGTTTTTTAGTATTCTTCGAGATTTTCTGCATAGTCAAATTGTTCAAATATGGACAATTTTATTTCTTCCTTTCCAATAAATACGCCTTTTATTTCCCTTTCTTGCCTTATTTCACTTGTCAGAATATCCAGTCTTCTGTTGAATAAGACTGAGTTTGGACATCCTTGCCTTGTTACTAGTTTTACAGGAGAAGCATTTAGCTGTTCATCATTAAGCATTAAGTGAGCTGCAGGATTTTTATAGTTGCTCTATATCAAGTTGAGATGTTTCCCTTTATTTCAAATTTGCTGAGAGATTTCTTTTTTATCATAAATGAGTGTTGGATTCTATGAAGTGCTTTTCCTATGTCAATTGATATGGTCATATTCTTTTTCCTCTTTGTCTGGTTGACATAATAGTTTACATTGATTGATTTCCAAATGTTGAACCTACCTTGAATAGCTGGAATAAGTCCCATTTGGTCATGGTATATAATCCTTGTACATTGTTGGATTTGATTTTATATTGTTGGAAATTTTGGCTTCTAAGTTTATGACATATATTAGCTTATTATTTTTCTTTTTTATATTGTCTTTGTCTGGTTTTTGTACATTGTAATAATGACCTCATGAAATGAGTAGGAAGTATTATCTCCTCTTCTGTTTTCTGGAAGAAATTGTGTAAAATTCATATTCTTTAAATATTTGATACAATTCTCCAGTGAAACCAGATGGACCTGGAGATTTCTGCTCAGGAGATATTTAATTACATATTAAATATCTTTAATTGTTAGGACTATTCAGGTTATCTATTTCATCTTGCTTGAATTTCACTAGTTTGTGTTTTTTGAGAAATTGTTTCTTCTAACCTGTCAAATTTATGAGCATTAAGTTTTTCATAGTATTCCTTTTAATGTCTACAGGATCTGTAGTGATATCCCTTGCTTTATTCTTAATATCACTGATTTGTGTCTTTTTCTATAGTTGTCAGTCTTGCTGGAAAGTTATCAATTGGTTTCATTTTTTTAGAGAATGAGCTTTTTCCCCCCTTCATTAATTTTCTCTATTGTTTTTCCATTTTCTAGTTCATTGGTATCTGCTCTTAACTTATTATTTCCTTCTTTCTGCTTGCTTTGGGCTTAGTTTTTTTCTAGGTTTTTTTTCCCCTAGCTTTTGTAGTAGTAACTTAGATAAATGATTTTAGAACTTTTCTCTTTTCTAAATTAAACACATAGTAATATAAAATTTCCTCTCAGCATTACATTAGATATATCCCATATATTTTGACCTATTATAGTCATATTCATTCAATTATTTTATTTTTATTTTCTTTGAGGCTTCCTCTGTGGCATAGGAATGATTTAGAAGTATTTTGTTTAAGATCTAAGTGTTCTTCTTATTGTCTTCCTGCTGTTGATTTATAGTTTGATTTCATTTATGTCAGAAAATATACACTGCACACTTTCAATTATTTGAAATTCATTGAGGTTTATTTCATAGCCCAGAATATGGTCTATCTTGGTAAATAGTCCGTAAATGTTTGGAGTTGGGAGGAATGTGTATTCTGTTGTTGTCGGGTGGAGTATTCTGTACATATTAATTAGATCCTGTTGGTTGATTGCGTTCAGTTCTTCTATATCCTAGTTGGTTTTCTGTCTAGTAGTTCTGTCAGTTTCTTGAGGTGGAGGGTGTTATAACTGTGGACCTGTCTATTTATCCTTTCAGTTCCTAATAGTTTTTGTTAATGTGTTTTTGTTGCATATACATTTAAGATAGTTATGTCTCCTTGGTTGATTGGTTCTTTTTATCATTTTGTAATGCCCCTTTATGTCTGATGTAATTTTATTTACATTTGAAGTTAAGTTTATCAATGTTAGTAGAGCCATTCTTACTTTTGTTGTTTTTATTGATGTTTGCATGATATATCTTCTCTTGTCCTACTTTCAGCTTGCCTATGTCATTGAATTTAAAGTGAGTTTTTTGTAAACAGCATATAGTTCGGTTTTGTATTTTTATTCACTTGGCCAATATCTGCCTTCTAATTGGTATATTTAAGATTATTATTGAGGTAGAAGAATCTGAGAGTTTATTTTTTATGTTGTAACAAGATTTTAAATGAGAGAGGATCATTCCTTTTTAGATATTAGCAAAAAAAAAAATATATATATATATATATACATATCCAATACAAATTCTCGCAAGGGGAGGTGTTACAACATTTTCCTTGGTTTCATTGAGGATCTATTATTAATGGAGGAGTGACAAAGTCTTCTAGCAAGTCAGGTTAACTGACGTACAAATCAAAGATATTTGTATTTCACAGTATTGGTGGGAAAATTATTTTCTGAGCATTATAGAAAGGAATTCATTAATATTAGATAAACATTTAACATTTTTACCTATTGTAACAGTGTTGAACCAAGCCAAATAAGTTTGTTTAGGTTTTGCATGCATCCTTCCATCCTACTAAGCATCTGAGCACTGATTATACATTAGGCGCTGTATTTGCTTGTTTGGGGATTTCAGAGATGAATGAGATTACAGTTCCTTTACATTTCAGAGCCAACCTTTTTTAGCTCTATCTCCTGCCACTTCTGTTAATATCTATACCTGAATCACACCACACTCACTACATACTAGTTCCCAATCTCTTCATAGCTACAGGTTTTGATTCAGGCTTGTTCTCTCCTTGATCATTCCTTTTCTTCTCTTGTTTTGTCTAGCAAAATCCTTTACCTAACTCAAATATCACTGCCTCTGAGAAGGTTACTCAACCTCCTTAGGCAGATTTAATCCCTATCATGGAAATTTTTACATCTCTACATTAGCAGGTGTAACATTTTATTACAGTCTAATTGATCAGCCCCTCTGCTAATTGAGGAGTACTTTCAATTAGGGGACAGTCTTATTCTTTTGCCTATCTTCAGCGCCTGGTACATGGATGACAAATGGAAGGCTCTCACCATATTTCATTCATTCACTTAGCAAATAGTTTTCAGGGCCACCAAGTTGGGTCCCATAGGTTGAACAGAACACCATTTAGGGGATAATTCATATAAACTGTAATGTACTTCAGTGGTTTTTATACAGCCACAAGGTGACCTCTTTTTATTGAGCACCTGCAGTATGCCAGGTCTGTCCAGGAATACAGCAATGAATAGAAACAAAAACACCCAATGTACCTTGACTGAATACCTTGGCCATGGCTTTATACCTGGAGCTTCAAAAGAACCCTTTTTATTTTTGTAATATTCTAAACAGATGGTGTTTACTCACTGATGATCTAAGTAAGCTATTAAAAGTCTTTGTTCTGGCTTGAAATTGTCAATTCAGGGTGAAGATATTATCTTATGCAGTTCCGGTATTTTTGTCAATAAAGGATAATGACATATTTCCTAGAATGAAAAATAAGATTAATGACTTGGTTCCTTTAGCTACTACATGTAGGTTTCTTTTTATTTTATATTTCTTTAAAGTTACTCACTCATTCGTAGAGACCTGAAGAGTAAAGTGATAAAAATAACAAACGTGGCTGAGCAGAAGCAACAGAATGCATTGCCTATCTTTCCAGTGTGTATTGCAGGAACTGGCTAATTATATTTCGAACACATTGCCATTCATTTTTTTTCAATATGAAATTAAAATATTATTGGTTTCAAAACAGAACCACAAGCAATCATAAATATACATTTACCTATCTACATCTATGAATGATTTGTGTTCTTAAAAATTACCCTTTGCATTAAATAATACACATACACACAAAACCTCTTGTGGTTCTGTTTCAAGATCAGTAATTAGTTTTCAATTCAAACAGGACTTTTAGCTTCTCCTTTTGATTTAATTTTATTAATTTCATTTTCTTCAACAGCAACACATTCAAAAGAAAAAGGGCATCAATTAGCCATTTCTATCAGGCACAGAAAAGGAAACAGTCTCAAAGTTGTAACTGGAGAAATGAAAGTAAGTCTTTTAACTTGTGTCTTTACCTCCTGCTAAGGGGCAGACTCAGGATTCGTGGGACCTGAATCTTAGACAATTTGAGATATCCTCTTTAAGGCAAATAATACAAACTTAGACATAAATTGTGAATATTTCGAATGAGAAAAGGACTCACAGCAAAATACAATTTTTTAAAAACTGACGAATATTACAATAAAAGCAACAGATCAAAATCCCCAAAATATTAACTTTTGACATTTTTCTGTAATGTTCTAATATTTTTTGGTCATTTGTTTTATGAAAAATGACCTTGTAATTTTTTCAAAGAGAATAGAAATGTAATTCAATCTTTCCTTTATAGGATTGATCAAATTTTGTTTTTTTAAAATTATTGATAATTAAGATGCATAGACATTCAACCTGCACAGATATACTTACTTTTTCTAGGACTACTACAGGTTTGTGCCTTACAAAGGAATTATCAATTACATAATCTTATAACTTTTATTAAAAATTCTTACATATTTACGCTACATTAGGAGGGTATATTCTTAATAGAAGGGAACTTCTATTCTGACTAGGTGTGAAAAACATTCTGCTTACAGTTTTCCATATGTGATCATTGGAAGAATTTTCAATAGGTTAACTTCTGATTCTAGTGCTTTAAATCTTGTTTCTTCTTACTATTATGTACTTTAGATAATGTCAAGTGCATTATTATCCCCATGTGACCTGACCCCTCACTTCTGTCATATGATGCTTGGTAGGGAGGTGGGTAGAAACGTTCCTGAAAGTGATGGCTTCTCAATGCCATGGAAGTGATTGTGAACCACATGAATATATCCCACCACAGGCAAACTAAATATATCCTCAACTCAGCTTCCCTACAGCTGGATCCCCAAAGTGCCCATGGCCATTGTAGGAAAGGAAAAAGTTTTTTCAACCTTGTTAGTTTCCCTTGCTGGATCTGAAAATTAAACTGACAAAGACAGGAGAAAACCATATGAATTTATTTAACAAAAGTTTTTTATGACACAGATACCTTCATAAGGAAATGAAGATCCAAAGAAACAGACTGCAGTATTTTATGCTAGATTCAAAGAAAAGTGGGCAGTGGTGGAAGAATATGATAGATTAAGGAGTATGAGGTTAAGTGTAGTAAACTGGGGGGAAACTTAGCAAGGCCTGTTTTTTAGGATTCTTCTCCATTTCCCTTTGTTTTCAGAGGTGAGGTTGTTCCTTTCCTCCAGGCATAAGGAGGATATCTCTCACATGAGGGTTTTATGACCTGTTTTAAGGAAAGAGAGTGGGGGAAGGTCACACTAACCTCTTTACTTCTGCCCTTAGCTCAAACTTCTTCAGCTTAAAATATTCACTATGCTGAGGTGCCATATTTTGCTGAATGAATGTTTAGCAAATGTTTATACTCTGAATGAACCCCATCACCACCTCAATGCCATATGATACCAGGGGAAATAAGACTCAGAAATTACTCAGAATGGAAAAGGACAGCAGTTTTAAGTAAATACAGTTAAAATATCACACTGTGGCAGAGTTTACAGAAATATGACTATAGAAATACAAGAAGACTTCTCCCAAAATTTCAAAGTTACAGAAACATGACTATAGAAATACAAGAAGACTTCTCCCAAAATTTCAAAGTTACAGAAACATGACTATAGAAATACAAAGAAGACTTCTCCCAAAGTTTCAAAGTTACCTAAATTTCAGTTTCATTAGTTTCAGAGTAAAACTCTGTTTTTCTCATGACTTTGTAAAGGGACAAGACAACACATGACCCTCATGACAAATGGTTCCACTGTGTAGTCTTAAAGTCCTTAGTTTTTGAACTCACTCTCTCCTTTTATGTCCAAATAAAATAACTTGAGTCCCCCTGCAAGTAATTGCAGTGTACTGGATCTGTTTTCCAGGGATTCTGGGAGTCCTAAGGCACAGAGGATGCTTTCTGTCTTTTGGCGATTATCAATCTGTCCTCAAATTTCTCCTAGCTCAATTTTTTTTTTTATCACGTTTTATCAACTTGACACTTCTATCTGGCCTAATTTTGGGCACAGCCTTATCCCCATTTCATTCCTTAGCAGCAACAGCAACAACACAATACTATTGCAACAGTGAAAGGATATAGGAGCTTTCTTGTCTTGCAATAAAAAATAAATTGGTGGAGCATTTTGTTTTTTATGTAGAGAAGAAAACAATTCAAGTTTTCCAGAGTCACTGAAAACAAGCTAAGATACTCCCTTGCATTGGGCCCAGCTCAAGTACAATCTTCAATTGTCAGAGGAGTATGCAGTTAACTAGATGAAAGATTTCAAACCTAGCAACGGTTTAGGTGAGCAACTGACATGTTACTTTGGTATTTCTAACAGAGTTATAAGATACATGGAGACTTACCCTCCTTGACTTGGAAAATCACCATGACTAATTTTCATACATTCTTTCATACAGAGACAATACATTGTTTTGGGGATACTCTGGCAAAAAAAAAAAAAAAAAAAAAAAAAAAAAAAAAAAGCCCCATTAGAATAAAAAATGAAATTAAAGAAATAATGATAGCAGTTTGCAATGATTGTGTGCATACCGTGCACCATGGGCCAAGCACTTGATATTCACTTATTTAATTCTAACAGTGAACCTTATTGTAATTTGACAGAGAAGGACCCTTAAGCACAAAGATGTTAAGTAAATTGCCCAAATTGATATAGCTACTAAGTGGCAGGGCTAGGAGTCAAGCATATAGTTAAGATCTTCCAATAATAAATAATAGAAATAAACTTAAGCAAAAAAAAAAAAGGGGGTATAGCATTCACCGCTGTAACCCATTAACAGGAATGAGATTCAACCTCAGGAAGGTATTCACTTTCCACCTTTCTGGCCCTCCTTTCTTCTCCTTTCTGTTTGACTGCTTTGTTGTCTCTTTCTCTCTAATCATTCTTGGCTCCTTACCTTAGAATTGGCAAAGGAACAGCAGGATAGAGTGGAGTCGGACATGAGCTTTGTAATAATTTACTAAGTTGCCTTGAGCTGGTTACAAAGGCTGTACTAACAGCAGTTCTTACAGTTGGATGAGGATGTATCTCAGATAATTACTTCCATAATTAAATAGTCTCCATCATTTCCCCATATACTTAATTCTTTTCTGAATTATACATCAGGAGGATCTTCTAAGTTCATCTCCCAACATAATTCCTACTCTGCCCTGATCCCTCCTGTGTCTGGATTTGATAAACATATATGCTTGAAGTGTAAAGATTTGATGATTTATTTATTACTTCTCCTAGGGTTTTATCTCTTATTTAAAGAGATAACTTGAGAATGATTCCCAAAAATACCTTCAGGAGGAAATTTCAGACACCAAAGGAAAGGCTGAGATAAGAAAGACATTTGAGGACATCGCTAACTTAGTCAGTGTTCTTTAAATTATTTTTTACTGGTATTATCCCACTTTGGATATTCCCAAAGATGTCATTCACCTGAATAGAGAATATTATTTAATTAAAGTATCCAGATAACTGCCTTGCTTTCTGCATTATTCAGAATAGGCAGGCTTATGCCGTATGATAAATACTCTCCCAAGTGCCAATGGCTTAAAACAACAAAGGTTTTCTTTTGCTCATATAATTTATCTCAGGACAGCAGAGAGGCTCTGCTCACTCTCATCGCTCCAGTCCTCCAGGCTCCACCATAACAAACATTTCTAGCTGCCATGACAGAGGTGAAAGGGTGCTCTGGAGACTCTTACATCGCCATTTAAACACTCTAATTCATTTGACTAGTTTATTTATGACTAGTCCTAAATTTATTTATGACTAGTCCCAAATGCCACCAAAGCCTGGGGTTTGATCCCAGGCAGCAAAGTCCATGCTCTTAACCACAAAGCCATGTGCTACATCTGGATTATTTATAAATAATGTGTTTCCCTTGAGATGTGACCAATTGAGGACACATTTGCTAGGGAATTCCTGAGTTTATAGGCATATCAGATGTGTAAAGTCTGTTGCTAGTATTTTGTAAGTCTACAAAAAATAGAAGTAGCCCACTCCTGAGAACGTTTGTTGCAGGAGATATTTTTCTATTTTGGATGACTTGAAATTTCAGTGTATAACTAGTATCTCATGGCAAGATCTAATTTAGACTGATCTATTTAGAAGAAAGAAATAATAGCTTATTTATAGAGATCAACGTGCAATTTGACTTTACTACATGTTTGCCTAAAATTTAATTAAGGCTATTAACTTTTAATGATGAGAAATAATGAGGATGCAAAACGGAATTGAGAATCAGGCAAAACACTCTTTTGTGGCTAATTTTGTAGTATCTCTCTATAAGAGTATGAATCTTACACGACAGTTGTAAAGTTATATAACAAAAGTTATAAAGGCAGAATATATTAGTCTGCTGGTGCTGTTATAACAAAATGCTTTGGACCAGGTTACTTAAACAACGGACATTTATTTCTCATAGTTCTAGAGGCTGGGAAGTCCAAGATCAAGGTAGCAGTCAGCTTGGTTCCTGGTGAGAACTTTCTCCTTGGCTTACAGACAGCTGCCTTCCTGCTGTGCCCTCACTGGTGGAAAGACAGCTCTTGTGTCTCTTACCCTTCTTATAAGAGCGCTAGTCCCATCTTGGGGTCTTAACAGTTCAATGTAATCCAATTATTTCTGCTTCAAATTCAGTGTTTTGGGGTAAATGCCCAGCTAAAAACTCTGGATTTTCCCTCATCCTCACCTTCTCCTGGGGATGATCTAAGTTAATGGAGGCAATAAGGGATGGAAGAGAGTCTTATTAATCAGTCAGTCAACCAGTGCCCATCAGTCACCTACCCTGCTGACCTGCTAAGATATTTGTTGTCTGATTCACATTGTTGAATGCTGGTGTTTATGGCTGATGCCCCAGGCCCCCGTGACCCCATTTATCTGGTTTGTGAGACCCAACTGCAAGCTGTCTTCTGTCTGTTTGTCCTCCTTTGGTTTTTTGGACTCTTTCTTTTGCAGGTTCTGGAACTCATGGCTGTTTCCTCTCCACAGTGCTGGGGTTTTTAAGACTCTTCTAGGCTTCTGTCAACCCCATCCAATCAGATTCCATTTTTGATCATCTTATGTTAACTGCCCAGGATTTGTGTTGGAAAAGGGGCTTCTCTTTCAGTTTGCCATCTCCCAGCTGTATATTCCCTCTGGGATGTCACTCAATCTTATTTAGGTATTCTTTCTTTGCTCTCCCATTAAGCTCATTATAGAAGGGGAGGAAAAAGGATGCTGGGCCTTCTTAGACCCACAACTTAAGCCTTTTTCACATTATCTTCCCCATCTGCTAATCAAGTTTTCCCTGATTTTGGGGTGAGAAATATGTCTGAATCATCAAGTGTTCTTCCCCCTTCAGTAACAGTGCCATAAACTCTATTTTCTAAGGCCTCCAGGCTCTGCCTTTTGTTGGAATACCTCAACATCTTTTCTCTCAAAAGCCTGACTCTCACAGTTAGTGGTGGAAATTATTCCCCCTGCCCCATTCCTTCGTCTTGATAGAACCTAGATCTTTACTTTTCCTCCTACACAGTCCAGGTGCCCCAGAGAAAGCCAACCCACCCACCTGCAGCTGCAGGCATGGTCATGGCTGGTACAGATGTTTAAGGTCTATCCTTATAATCTATTCCACATCATGGTTCTACTCTACTCATCGGACTCTGATATAGAGGCACTTGCCTTTTTCTTTCATTTATCATATAGAAACCTACCTTATGCCCACTGGGATATAAATGGCTAACAACTGAAGATGTTACTCCTTCCAGAAACACTAATATTTTAACAATATGTTAAACATATAATTTAGAAAATTCATTGGATGAAAACTCTACATGTATATGAAGTTTTACCTAACTCTGATCCTGCCAAGATTACGGGAACATCTTGGTCATAAGTCTTAACCTGTCTGGACTTTGGACCTAGTTCTGTCATACATAAAATGAGAATCACATAGTGTGTTGGAGCTAGGAAAACTAACTCTTATTTCAACTCCACCACAAGATAGCTGTGTAGTGCTGTGTCAGTCAATTTCTGTGAGCTTCTGGTCCTTTTATTTTTTAATTTATGTTTTGGATGCATACTTTTTCATTAGTATAAATATCTTAGCTGGTTCTTTATTTTTTAAATGTGGAAGCTGGCCTGGATTAATAGTCACCACATTAATGTATGCATACCTCTGCAGGTATACAAAGACTCTTTAAGGGACATATGAATTCTGTAGTTTTATGGAAACCAATTTGCTTATCCTCGAGTTCTAGTGTATACTTTCCCAGCTTATGTAGATTGTCATTTTCTACCTCTATTGCGCAATTGGCTTTCTTTCTCTTTAAATAAAAGGCATACTTTTCACTTCCTAAACCTTGTTATCACATATTGCCATGGAATGTAAAGATACTCAGAGCTCCAAACAAAGAGTCACTTGGGAATATTGTATTTTGGGGAAGCCTCCTTTATTGACTTATAAACATCATTTCTTTGCTGGCCTTTGAGTTTTTCTGATGTTAAAAAATGACATTGGAATTGGGATATCTTGGTCTTTGCTTGGAGGTTCTGAAATCAAATATATTGTAGCAGATGAACAGAGAGTGTAGTGGCAAACTCATTTAATAATGCTACTTCTGTCGTCCCTTGATCACTGTCAGAGAATGCGATGCTTTTGGCAGTATCTGTCTAAGTAAATTAAGGAGAGAGTTGGTAAGACATACTAAATTCTAGAAATAAATTTTTTGAATTTTTACCTTACCTCATCTTATATCTTTAATTTAAATACAAACTGTTTTATTTCAGCTTTTCTATATACTTATATTATGTTTTATTAGCTGACAAGAAGAACAACTTCAAACAGCCAAAGTGGTATGAGTTAATGATTCTATTCCTTCGATTGCAACTATAATGTTTAACAGATTATTAGATTTTTCAAATTATACTGTATAGAACTACAGATACAAATTATAGGTGATTTCTCTTAACCATAGTGTGAGTTATCCAATAAGGTACTTAAAACCTATATTATCAAACTATATGATGAAATATTTACACCAATTACAGTCAATCCTTATATTACCTATAAAATGTACTATTTCCTTTCCTGTTAACACAAAATATTTGTAGAACTGATTAGTTTTAATAATATGTATTGTGCTTTTTATTCAATATGTAACATTTTATCATTCGTATCTAAAAAAATTAATGAAGTGATTTCTGAGTTATTGCCAAAAGCTGAACTCATGCAGCACTCACTTACTGAAGAAAATTATGCCTTTTATCACATTCTTTACTTCATAATAACTTAAATTTTAGCTACATAGTATCTGCATTGAAACGTTAGTCCAACATGTAAAGAGCTTAGAAGTTCTTACGAGAAGAAAAGCTGAAAAAACTAAAAACTGACAGCTCTTCTAGATCCATTAAAGAACTGAGGTCCAGGACAAACTGTTGCCCCAAAACTGGACAGACAATCGGACACACAGAATCACAGCTTATGGGCAGTAGAAGCCCAGGGCCAGAAGCTCTCAACTGAAGCCAGTATTGGTGGGAACACTTTCTAAACTGTAATTGATGAATTGCTGGAGGCTCCCTGTGGATGAGCTTCAGAGTTAAAAACTCTGAGGGGGCCTATTATGGGATGGGGCACACTTTTTTTGAGTTTTATCTCCAGGTTCCCTACTAAGTTTTCATACTAAGATCCAGTAAAAAGAGAGGAAATACATTTTGAAGACACTTTAAGACGTCTCTAGTCTCCCTAACAAGGCCTGTCATGAAGGGAAATTATTTTGCCGAAATGCAACTGGCTTGGGTTTTACCGCCTAACTAACCTGAGGGAAATGTCCAACTCAGGCTTATTGAATGACAAGACCTAATCATAGAACCATGTAGAATGCTTCTCCTCCACCAACACCTTACCACCACATCAGCAGGGCTTCTATACCATAATAGAGGATTACAGCTAAAAGAACTGCAAACCTCAGACCCTATTTAAGGAAACTCCAGGGACACAGCAAGACACTAGGGGAAAGAAACACGAAGACACTAGAATAAATACCACAGCTGTAAGAAACAGTGAGCATGGGCTAATCCCTAGCCAGAGACACATGAAACCTCACACTGAAGATGGCTCTACTTCAGTTTACTTACCCAGTATATCATATCCGGCTATGAAGAACAATTATAACGCATACCTAAAAGCAAAAAGACAAAGCAAAAACAAAACCCCACAATTGACGAGACAGAACAATCATCTGAAACATACCTGGCAGGGATATTGGAATTATCAGACCAGGAATTTAAAAGAACTCTGATTCATATGCTAAGTGTTCTAATGGATAAAATAGACAGCATATAAGAATAGATGGAAATCCTAAGAAAGAAATAAAAAGAAATGCTAGTGATCAAAAACTCAATAACAGAAATAAAGAATGCCTTTGATGGGTGTTTTAGTAAACTGGATGCCGCTGAGGAAAGAATTTCTGAGAGCTTCAGGATATCTCAATAGAAACTTCAAAAACTGAAAATCAAATAGAAAATAGACATACAAAACAAGACAGAATCTCAAAGAACTGTGGGACAACTGTATAAGGTGTGACATGTATAACGTGTATACCGGAAGGTGAAAGATGACAAAGGAACAAAAATATTTGAAGTAATAAAGGCTGAGAATTTTCTAAAATAAATGACAGACACAAACCACAGATTCAGAAAGTTCAGAGAACATTAAGCAGGGTAAATACCAAAAAGAAAGAAAGAAGAAAGAAAGAAAGAAAGAAAGAAAGAAAGAAAGAAAGAAAGAAAGAAAGGAAGGAAGGAAGGAAGGAAGGAAGGAAGGAAGGAAGGAAGGAAGGAAGGAAGGAAGGAAGGAAGGAAGGGAAAAGAAAGAAAGAAAGAAAGAGAAGAAAGAAAGAAAGAAAGAAGAAAGAAGAAAGAAAGAAAGAAAGAAGAAAGAAAGAAAGAAAGAAAGAAAGTAAAAGAAAGAAAGAAAAATAAAGAAAAAGAAAAAGAAAGAAAGAGAAAGGAAGAAAAGAAAAGAAAAAATCTAGACCTAGGCATGTCATTTTCAAACCTCAGAAAATCAAAGACAAAGAGAAAATCTTGACAGGTCAGAAGGGGGGAAATGACATCATACTTATAGAGGAACAAGAATAAGAAGTACAAAATAATAGTTGCCATATGGTCGCGGGGATGGGGACCATGGCATAAAGAATGCAGTTAGTATTAATGTAATAACTAGATGGAGAGTCAGAGAGAAAGAGTCATTAGGAGGATTGTTTTGTACACTATATAAAAGTCTAACCAATGTACTGAATACTTAAAACTAATAAAATACAATTTAAAAAAAAAAAAGAATCACATCAGATTTCTCTTCAGAAACCATGCTAGCAAAAAGATAATGTAATGAAATATTTAAGGTATTAAAAGAATATTATTTCTACAGAATTTTAAACTTTCTTAGCTACCTTTTCCTTCTTCAAAGTTACAGTGGTACACTGTTCCTTTGGGACCTCCAATAAGTAACACTTCCCAGTATTCCCACTATTTTATAATCCCCTTCCACATTGACTCTGGGCGTGGCCACTGGTTTTAGCGGTAGGTTTAAGCGGTGCTTAGGTTTTAGGTTTTAGGTTTGTGGCTGTTGGCCAGGGGCCCGCATCGCATGGAGAACTGAGGCCCCTGGCCGACAGCCACAAACGAGCTTTCGGCCTGTGATCAGTAGCAACTGTCAGTCATGTGGGCGAGGCCACTGTGGTCCTTTCAGCTCTCCCAGTGCCTCTTGTGAAGCAAAAGAACCACTTGATTAACGCACAGAATCATGGAAAATAATAGATTGTTATTTTAAGCCACTAAGTTTTAAGGTGTTTTGATACGCAGTAGTAGGCAACCAAAATAAATACTTCTCATAATTTATTTTCTTAATAGATTTTAAAATATTCCCGGAAGCATATATTAAAGTCAAACGTCTTCTGAGAGGATTTAAGTCTGATTTGGCTAAGTGCGTTGACCATGAAGACTGGCTTTCCTCTAAATTTTTAAAAAATACATTATTAATGGTCATTTCATAAGTCTTAAAAGAGACTTTTTGATCATCTTCCCAGATATTGAGAAAATGAATGACTCAAATACAGAATAATATGATCCTTTTGAAAGTCAGGTGGCTCTTAATACTTTGCTTTCAATAAAACTGTAGGATGATGGGATTGAATGGTTTCTAACAAGGGTGAATCACTGTGTAATTTTTAGTATTTAACTCAAAAAGAATTCAGTTATTGAATAACATTGCTGTAACAAGACTTTCTTTTTTAAAAAAAGATTTTTTCCATTCTCATCTACTAACAAATATGAACAAGATTTCTTATTTGTTAAGACAAAAATAGAAATAGCGTTGAACTCTGTATCATTCTAGCAATAAATCATATTCATCCATGGACACAGGAGCTAAGTGAGAAGAAAAGAACAGCTTTATTTATCTCACTAATTAGTTCATTCCTGGAAATTTTTATTTTGTTTTGATCTGTTATATAATAATAATTTTAGTGATAACCAAATCTGGAAGAAAAAAATCTTATTTCAGTTTGTAAGCATATTTTGGAGAGAAATATGACAAGTGATCAATTAGATATTTTCAATCATAAAAGTATACTTTAAGAAAAATTTCTGTGGGGAAATTAAGTAGAAGCACAAGTTTCAGAAGGAAAACGAGAATAACATTTTTTTCTAATCAAATATAAAGCTTATTCATGCATTTTGAATAAGTTCTCCCATTTTCTTTATTTGTAAATTTTCAAACCTCTGGAAATATTTTAAAAATAGTACAAAGAACCCTTTAAATATTCACCAGTAGTTAAAATTTGCCACATCTGTTTTTTGCTCTCCCTTTTTATGCACATATGTGTGCATGTATATTTTCGTATCCGTACCATTTGAAAGTAAGTTGCAGATACTTTTAAATATTTCAACATGGATAATACCATTATCACATCTAAGAAAACTGGAAAATTAACTACTTTTTCATACTATTTTCTAATATACAGGCTATATTCAAATATCCTCTAGTTGCCTGAGAAATATCTATTATAGCAGTGGATTTTTTTTTTCTTAACCTAGCATCCCAGGCATTGCATTTATTGTTATTATTTTAGTCTTTTTCAATTTAGAATTGTGGTGTGCCCCCCCAACCCGCACTGCTGCCCTCACTGCCATTTTTTTTAATTTTGGTATTCATGATAGTCACATATATATTTAAATAGTGTGATAGGCATTAGAATGATAAAGCATTTAGATTCCTAGACGTTATTTACTAATTTTATTTTCAAATGTCAGTATTTACACTATTACAAAAAGCATATCTTTGTGACTATTTAACTTGAAAGTTTAATTAGTTAAATTTGAAAAATGTTAGCTGGCAATTTCAAATGAATGGGAGTACAGAATTTAAAAGGATTCTTGAAGGTAATAGCAAGCATGGAAATATTTGAAAACCATTGAATAAAATAATTTTGAGATTATTTCCAACTCTAAAACTTTGATGCTTTAACTTGTCTCATATAACTCCCACAAAGCTGTGTGGTTGTTACTAATCCATTTCATGAATGAGAATCCTGTGTCTCAGACAGGTTAGATCATTTACCCAAATCTTTGCATTTGGAAAGTGCCAGAGCCACGACTTTAACTGGTTCTGCCTGTCCCTAAATCCTATTCTTTCCTCTCTGCCTTTCACTCCTAGAAGAGCTAGAGTTCAAGACAGGAAAATTAGAAAACAAAACAACAAACTGAAATCAAAGCCCAGTAGTAACGAGGGGTTAATAGGAGAGGGTAGAAGCTTCTTGTTCAGAAGCTGTGTTTGCCCAGGACTCATCTGGCATTATTAAGTTTTAGAAGACACTTGATTGAAGGGAAGTGATTCCCATTCCCTGGGGCTCCTGGTATTTAACACACCCACACCCAAGTATACCACACACACACATAGTACACACACACACACACACACACACACCTTTTTCTTTTAGAACCACTCTTCCCTGTTCTTTTCTCTCCAAGCGCTTAATTTGGAGTCTAATCCTAACTACTGTTTTTTTGTTTGTTTTGTTTGTTTGTTTGTTTTGTGGTGGGGGAGAGGGTGTATTTATTATGCTTAAAAAACTAATATTTTTAAGAAAATCTTGAAGTATATGGTATGGCATTGAAATTTTACAAATTTTACAATTCACGAAGTCATTTACAAATGACTATACCCACTGAACAGAAACACCTCATTTCTCCCACTTCCCAGCCCCTGGCAATCACCATTCTTTCTGCTTCAATGAGTCTGACTACTTTAGAGGCCTCATATAAGTGGAATCATGTAGTATTTGTCCTTATTTCACTTAATACCCTCAAGGCTCATTCATATTGTACTATATGAAAGGATCATTTTCTTTTTTATGATTCAATAATTTTCCTGTGTGTGTGTGTGTGTGTGTGTGTGTGTGTGTGTGTGTGTGTACCTATGTGTATTTATAGATATACTACATTTCCTTTATCTGTCAATGGACTTTTAGGTTGTTTCCATCTCTTGGTTGTCATAAATACTGCAATAAAAATAGAAATGCAAAATAGCTCTTTGGATCCTAATTTTAATTGTTTTGGATAAATACACAGAAGTGGGATTGCTAGATCATATAGTAGTTTAAGTTTTAATTTTTTGAGGAAACTCCATATTGTTTTACAGTGGCTGCTCTATTTTACATTCCCACCAACTGTGTACAAGGATTCAGTTTCTTCGTGTCATGCCAACACTTGTTATTTTGGTTTTTTTTTTTGTTTTTTAGTTTGTTTGCTTCATTAATAATGGCTATCTTAACATATGTGAGGTGATATCTCTTTATGATTTTGATTTGCATTTCCCTTTTGGTTAATGATGTTGAGCATCTTTGCGTATATCTGTGGGCCATTCGTATGTCTTTGGAGAAATACCTATTCAAGTCTTTTGCCCATTTTTAAATTGAGTTATTTGGTAGGTGTTTGGCTGTTGTTATTTTTGCTATGAGTTGTAAGAATCCCTTACATATATATTTGGATATTAACTCTTTAGTCACATATAATTTGCAGATATTTTCTACTATTTTGCAGATTGCCTTTTAACTGTTTCCTTTACTATGCAGAGGCTTTTTAGTTGATGAACTCCCATTGTCTATATTTGCTTTTGTTCCTTGTGTTTGTGATGCCATATCCAAGAAATCATTGTCAAAATCAACATCATGAAGCTTTTTCCCTGTTTTCTTCTAGGGGTTTTACAGATTCAGGTCTTATGTTTGTCTTTAATCTATTTTGAGTTGATTTTCATGTATAGTTTAAGATAAGAATCCAATTTCATTTTTCTGCGTGTGGATATCCAATTTTCCCAACAGTTTTTGTTGGAGATCCTTTTTCCCCATTGGTATTTGTGGCGTTCTTGTTGAAGATCAGTTCACTGTATAATGTGAGTTTATTTCTGGGCTCTCTGTTTTGTTTCCACTGATTCTTCTGTCTGTCCTTATGCCAGTACTGCACTCTTTGGACTACTGTAACTTTGTGATATTGTTTAAAAGTAGGAATTGTGATGCCTTCAGCTTTGTTCTTTCTCAAGGTTGTTTTGGCTGTTTGCTGTCCTTTGTGGTTTCATATGAGTTTTAGAATTGTTTTACCTGTTTCTGTAAAAAAATGAAATTGGAATTTTGATAGGAATTGGACTAAATCATTAGATATCTTTGGATAGTGTGGACGTTTTAACAATATTAAATCTTCCAATTCATGAACATGAATCATCTTTTTATTTATTTGTGTCTTTAATTTCTTTCAACAACATATTGTAATATTCAGTGTGCAAGTTTTTTGCTCCTTGGTTAGATTTATTCCTAAGTATTTTGTTCTTTTTGATGCTATTGTTAATGGTATTATTTTCTTAATTTCCTCCTGGGATTGTTTGTATAGAAAAACAACTGATTTTCATATTTTGATTTTATATTGTGCAACTTTACTAAATTCATTTATTCTAACAACTTTTTAAATAGAATCTTTAGTTTTCTACATAAGATTATGTGGTCTGTGAACAAAGATTATCTTATTTCTTCCTTTCCAGTTTGAACACCTTTTATGTCTTTTTTTTTGCCTAGTTGCCCTGATTTGGACTTTTAGTACTTTCTATTCTGCCATTGTGCTGACATTACAACCTAGTTTTACTTCTTATCAAAACATTTGTGTGCTATTTTGTGATATTTCCCTGATAGAATGAGTGACTCTAATGGTGGTGACCTGTATATGAGACCAGTGGGGAGATGTTTGGGATAGACAAGAACCCTCCAGCCACATTATAAAGACTACATCTTATACCACTAGGTTGACTCCATCTTTATCACCACGAGAGCAGCCTGTTGAGCATCTCTAGGTAACATCCAAATTCTGAAATATTTATGGGGAGGATTGAGGAATGGTATATGCACATCTAAAACTTAAATTGAGCATTCAACAGACTAACATAATTTTGTTTTAAAAAGCCATTATGATATATATCTTAGAAGCATGCTAAAGATATTCAAGAGGTAAAGTGAAATCGCAATAAAGGAAGGAGATTTTCAAACTTGAGAGTAATGCTGGCATCTTATGGTGGAGTCCTAACTATTTCAGAGTTGTAATAATCGTGAACTCTTGGGAAAGCCATCTCAGTAAGCCAAATAATATAATTCTTTATTTCATTTAGATGTGGGAGGATGACACAATAAATTTCCACCCTGCACTGAACCCATATTCTTGGGCACACTGGGTCAGAGAAATAATCTGGACTATAGTTATAGCAGTACTTTATGATTTTAATTTCAGTGTGTTATAAATAAGGGCTGCTTGATTACACCCAATACTGGTATAACATTTTCTTCTGTGATGCTACAAATTCCAGCTCATGGATTGCCTTCTTTGCACCAGTCCTGCTACCCACTATTTTTCCTCAAATTCTAAATTCCTTAACAGATTTATGTTTTTGTGTATATTTGATGAATTAATCCCTTAGGACTAAATTTCCTGTGTCTACATATTTACTCTTTTTAAAGAATATTTTCTTCTTTCTTGGATCATAGCACTCATTTTTAGAACAGTAATGCATCTATCATTCTCTAAGCACCTGATACAGTGCCGTGCAGAGGGTGGGAGTTCTACGTTTGCACAGTGGAATTGCTCTGCTGTTCATTTGTCTCAGCGTTGTACAAAACAGCCTTCCTGCCTAGCAAAGACTCAGAATCCTGAGATGTGAAAGACTGTCTTTGTCTTCATCCAGAATAGCCATTATAAATTTGTACACATTATGCTGCATGTCCTACAAATCAGGAAATACAAATTTCATACGAAGCCCAGCAACACGATTAAATGACAATTATACACAGCTTAGAATATAAAATAAAATAGAACCTGTAGTTTTCAGACTTTTCTGCTTAAGTCACTGATTACTAACGTGTCGGATAGCTGGCAGGAAACCCAGTAGGACAAGGACAATTATTAACACTGGTAAACTAGCCACAAATACTCATACTCTGTCAACCACCCAACAATCAATAAAAGTGGACCTTATATAGGCTGCAGAAGTGACACCAAACTTTTAAAGTATCAGTTGCTGCTGTTCTGCAGACTTTCCAAGTCTCATGCATTTGTTTGCTTCATATCCTCCTGAAAATCTATGCTCCCCCTATTTCTTATGCCCACAGCTATTGCTACAAAAGAATATTACAGTAATCAATCAATATCTGATTAAAAGTGTGACGCTCTTTCATTATCTCCACTAGGTGATTTCATTCCTTCTGCCCAAGCAGGAAAATTCTCTTTTAAATTGCTGCAGCAGAGGCTGAAATTGTGTGTATGTGTCAGGCTGCATTTGTCTGGGATGAGTGAGCAACTTCTCTATTTCCTTTGTATCAGAATGTGGAGAAGAGGCCACTCAGCATTCACTTGATCTCTAGGCTGAATGTTCGGTATCTTTTAACCCCACCCCTGCATTCAAAACACACACACACACACACACACCACACACACACACACACACACACACACACCCCAAACTTTTAAAGTATCAGTTGCTGTTGCTCTGCAGACTTTCCAAGTCTCATCCATTTGTTTACTTCATATCCTCCTGAACAATCTAGTTGTTTTAGTTCTTGATTTTATGGAATCAAGTACTAAATAATCATTTCTATACATTTGATAGCTAGTTTTTCTTGTTTTTTTTTTTTGTTTTTTTTCAAAAAGGTTTGAAAGGCCGTGCTATTGAGCAAGCAGGACTAAGTGCACATGTTTGTTTTTTTTTTTTGGGGGGGGGAGGTTATAAATACCTGCCTTTTAGACAAAGTTGATTTCCAGTTATCAAGGATAAAGATGATGTGAATTACATGAAGAATTAAAAATATCAAGTGATATAACAGTTTCTCATTGAAAATCAATAGATTACATTAATATATTTGCTTTCTCCAACTTTTTAGCAGAATGAATATGTAATAAATTTATCTCGTTGGACTTCTGTAGACCCTTTGGGAGATTAGCTTATAATCAATTAGTGAAGATGGCCAGAATGTAATAGGCAGAGAAGACTGGCAAATAAAGGACATGGATAATTTGCCTCTAAATCATCAATTAAGTAAAAATCAAAGCTTTTAACCTAAATGCAAGCAAGCCACTTTGCATAGTTGGCTCTTTTGCATAATGCAGAAAAAAGTAGAAATCATGTATAAAAACAAGATGCTTTCTGTTATATTTCTTGAAACCCGATGAATATCCTTAACTTCGGGGACCCAAGACAGTTTTTGAACTCTGATGGAAGCTATTGATCCTCTTCATAGAAAAATGCACAATCATAGGACCAGTACAAGATAGCATATGAATATAAGATTAGGATTGACGGTCCCTGGAGTTGTGCAGTGCTTACATACACATAATATTTCCTATTCCAGAGACTCCAGATTAGGAACCACTGCCATGCTTAACTTATTCTCTACTGCATCTTTGGCAGGACTGAGTTGGAAATCAAGTAAGTAAAACTCTGTTCTTTTCCAGGTCAGTACAGCCACCACTCTGTGGAAAGGTGGTGACCTGAAGCCTGTCTTAATCAGTAGAGCAGTAGTATTTTTAGGTGGCACTGATCCTAGGAGAAATTCAGTAGCTTTGCTCAGAATGTCACATTTACTTATAGAAGGAACGTTGAGGAACAAATCAATTAGAAAATGCTGTTGCCAAAGGTGACCATTTCAAGCAAAATAAATCTCTTGTGCCTTGATATAGCTTCAAGCTGACTTACAGTCTTCTGCAGCTGGCTTTATTGAATGTCCTAAATTTTTCTGCGCATGAAATATTTTGAAAATGTAATTCAATTGTCAGAAGCACAGGAATGAAAAGAAGCAAGGAAATGGCTTTTTATTGAGTTTTGCTTTTTCTGGATTAGATGAGCAGCTGTTGAGCAATAAGTATACAAAAATGGCAATTTGACTGAACCAAATAAAATTCAACTAAGAAAGTCTTAACTACAGTCAAGCTTAGAATACTTGAGACAGTGTTAGGGACATCCTGAAGGTATCATTGCCTCTGAATGGAACATTGCCTTTTCTTTCTCTTACTTCCAGGCTGGCCCCATTTGCTCACATTTTTCATGTCTTTGAAATGATTTATTCTGTATTTTGATGTATAAATGCAGGTAGTATTAAAAGGAATGATCCCTTTGAAGGTTGTTGATATGGAGATGGAGAAAAGCTTAAATGTATTCAGTCCAGTCTGTATGTATTTTTCCATTTTAAAACGTATGCTTTGAAAGCGTATAGACACCAACAGGTACCTACATTTTTGTCTGAGTTCTTATTTTTTCTTCAGAGCCTTAGAATAACCTGTTCATAATTCAGGCGGCCTAGCAAAGTGGTTTATAAGTGGTGGGAAAATGGCTTTGAACACAAATCTCTTTGTCCTCATGATAAAGCATCTTCCCATAGGACACAAAGCCTCCTTCATGGACTCAGGAATCTTTGCTGAGAAATAAATAATGCTGCCTGGGATGATTTTAAGGAAAAAACTCTTAATATTACTAAACTTGAGAGGTGGCACTTTCAAAGTCATTTTCACCAATGTAGCAAATAATTTAGAGAGAACATATTATTAACAAAAAAAATTTTCTGTCTAGAGTATCATATTAAGTCTGATTTCTGACTTCGATTTCATATCCATAAGCATTCCTTCACTTCCACCTTCCCACAATGTCATGAAGAAAAAAACAAAGCTATGCTGATAATGTCTTTGGTTTTATTTATCCCCATGCAGAGAGCAATGATTTATTTATAGACCAGATTTGCCAAAATGTTTTGGAGAAGCTAGGATTTCTTTAAAAGAGAACATGAGAATGGAAATTGGGTTGTGGACCATGTGTATTTAGTCCAAAACAGTGGGATCTTTTTTTTTTTTTAAACCCATTATTAGATTGTGTCACGCAGTAATATCAGTTTTTTCTTTTAACTTAAACTTGAACTTAGAAAATGCCCAAGTCATTAATTTCTTGGGATGCAAACTCACTTCCATAAAGTAGTAACTCATTGGGTAAAATTATCCAGTCAATCAAATCTATTGAGAAATATATGGTACACACACGGGGAGCACAGGAAGAGCAGGGGTGATATTTTGAAAGCATAGGAGGATTCAGTAAATGAACTATAGTAAGCCCAGTGCACTGTTTCCAGTTTGTTGGTCTAAGGCTATCCCCGGCCACTGTGACTCAAGGGCCTGTTCTGTTTGCAGGGAACAGCTAGCCACTTCATTGTTATGTCTGAATATTCACAGAGACGGAGCATAAAAACTTCAAATTGTTTTTACACTGTTATTCAGAGAGGATGTGCCTTCTTTATTTTGTTTATAATTAATTTTGTTTCCTCACTAGCTTTTGTCTACTATGTAGAAGGAAGAAAAGAAACACTTAGTACTTACTGTAGACTAAATTGTGTCCCCCCCACCCCCATCCCAATTCTTATGTTGAAGCCCTAATCCCAATGTGACTGTATTTGGAGACAGAGCCTGTAAGGAGGTGATAAAGATTGAAAGAGGTTGAAAGATAGGACCCAAATCTAACAGGGCTGATGACCTTATAAGAAGCTGAAGAGACAACAGAGCCCTCTCTCTATGCCACATGAGCACCTGATGAGAAGGAGCCTGTCTGCAGGACAGAAAGAGAGCTCTCATCAGGAACCAAATAGGCCAGTACCTTGATCTTGGACTTCTAGCCTCTAGAACTGTGAGAAATTAATTTCTGTTATTTATGCCACTCAATCTGTGGTATTTTGCTATGGCAACCTGAGCAGACTAATGAATCCTATGAGTTTAAATAACTTAAACCATCAATTTTGAATATGCTCAGTTTCACTAAGAAAAAAAATAAATTCTGTTATTTTTTTTTTTTCTGTTGACTTCTTTAGCTTCTTTCCAAGTATATTTGGTTATGTGTGGCAATGAAAGCTTATAGAGGAGGTAAAGAGTTTGGGTCCTTGGGGGTAGTGTCCTCTGGCATTTGGGGCCTTGTTACAATGCCCTCTGTCCACCTAGTAATGGCTGGTTCTGCGCATATTTGCAGTTGATGTCTGTGGCTGTCATGACCCAATATTTGGTCTCTGTATTTGGCCCGCCCTTGCTGACCTGGCCTCACTTCAGCTCTCATTGATGTTATAGATCACCCCTTGGTCTGCTGTATTGTCACTGTGGTGGACTCCATGACGGGCCCATAGTCTTAACCTCACTGCCTATTGCTTCCACTCTAGGCTACAGGAATTTCTGCATCTCATCCCCACCGCACACAAACCATGAATGGGCAGGAAAGCCAAATATCAGGGCATCCTTTTTTTCTGTCAACTACACTGTACTACCTGGTTTACTTTGATGTGATTTGCTCCTGATCAACAGGCGCATCCTTAAATTATCCCATAGGGGAAGCCAGGGCAAGAGGCCCCACTGCTCTCAGTTCTTCCTTACTTCTCAGGAAAGTGTCCAGTCATGTTCTCATTGTATGTTATTTTGCCTTATCTTAGCTTATTGTATCTTATCTTATCTCATCTCTCCTCTTCTCATCTTATCTTTTTCCAACTTCTCTCACACTCCCAGGAATAGGAAAAGAAGTAGTCTTGTTCTCTCCCTCCAAGTCATATTTCTTTTTTATCAGCAAAAGCATGATTTATGCCTAGAGGTGAGAGGGATATTTTCTCCAAACTCTGGGCTAGACAAATTCTGTAAGCTGAGTCCTGGACTTTGATATGCTAAAAGAGGTTATAAAGGAATTTAGCAAATTCTTTCTCTGTCTCTGTCTCTCTCCACAATGTCTCTTGTCCTGAGGACATAAACTTTAGAGATATAAAGCTTTGCATGGATGGAAATTTAAAGGAAGAATGAAAATAGGTGGCCTTATATTTACAAAGCTATTACCTCTACCTATGAATGAGATTGTCCATTATGCTCTGCATATATCCTTGTGTTCTGTGTACTAATGCACAATGTCATCATATGTGGACCTTACTCCTTGAGTCAGATGTCAGAGGTGTGGACAAACACCACTAGTGCTCATAGAGAACATACAGTGAGCAAGAGTTCAGGTTTTGAGGATGTTTTCACAATCCTCTAAGACTAGATCCTCTTCTACCAACTGTCCAAACTTCATTTTACATAGCAGCCTTTTATAAAGTGTTCGTATAAGGAAGACTCATCCAATTTTGTTGTTGTGTGAATAATTGGTTCTGTGCACTTTTGAAAGAATAATTTAATTAACTAGTCAAAGTATCCTTCAGTTAGAGCTCTGTTTTGTTGTTTGAGGATATGGCATATTTCAATCTTCTGAGTCGATGAGCATCCTGGTGGCCATGTTTTAAATGAGTCTTCCTGTCATGTTGCATTTTTACTTCTTATCAGCATCCTGGAGGGGAGAGTACTTTTGACAAAGTTCCAGTTTGAGTGCTATATTTGGCCCTTCTACTCAATTATTCCCTAGCAAGGTTTAACTGAGGACTCTGAGAAAATTTCTTAAGTTCATAGCCATTTATACTTGCAGATTTTTTTATGTTTAAATGATTATCATTTTGATAATTTAGAACTTAGAATAACAAGGAATAATTTTGTCTTATATTTATTGCCTTCCATTAGTATGTTTAATTAAAATGATTATTAAAGCTTTTTCCAGCCTTAGGATAAACTGAGAAAATGAGACACAAAATGTATTTAAAAATGTATATCTTTAAACATTCAATTAAATAGTTTTCATTTATTCAGATGTTTGTGGGTAAGTTCTCTTTTCTTCAAGACTAACTTTCCATCAATGATCAAAGTGAAGTAAAGCCAAATATGTGCATATATAGTCATGTACTTTAAGATAGCTATTTGAGGTTCTATCATATAGCAGTGACAGGAAATCCCATATAAAGATTCAAGTGGAGAATGATACCTGACTGATGGATTTAGGGGGTAGGCTGATTGGCACTGTAAAGATAAGACTATTTTGTTCTTTGATGGGAGATTAGTACAGAAATAGATGTGTGAGTCAAACCTCAGCACAGTAATGATTTCCTGACAGGTTACTCTCTCTAAACCCAAAGTACATTAAGTTTAAATCCAAAGAGCCATTATACTTTAAATATTTTTTCTAACTTTTTCTATAAATTGGAAAAAAAGAGAAATTTTATTTTAAATAGAGACAGCAATAATTCGTTGATATATAAGATATTGCCTTATGTAGATAATAACACGAGTTTAATAATAAGGATGAGGCAATTGATTGGCTCATGGTAGAGAGCTGTATGATTGAGTGTTAATGCAATCTGGAGGAATTCCCAGCACAAATAAAAAGAGATGTGCACCTGTCCTTTCAATGACTCAGGGAAACCAGAACCTCCTTTGATGCATTACATGTTTTTCCAACTTGGAATATTTTGTCTTTTATAAGTCTTGGAGAAAAAAAAAACTTTTATGACTAGAGAAAAAAAATTTAATTCAATAACTTTCAAGCTATTGTTAAAGCAGAATACAGTGAAGTGATTTCGAGGATATAGTTAGTTATGAACACAAGATCCATGTGAACAGTGTTGACCATTGCTTAGATATTGTCTAGTTGGCATCCAACTATATCTGAGCATCTTCTCCTAACCAAAAGACAGGAGAATCATTAGTATTAACTGAGTGCCTAATATGTGTAGGACAATGTTCTGGGCACTTTTATGCCTGACAGTCTTCACAACTTCCCTGTGAGTTTTGATGCCCATTTATAGATGTGGAAACTGAAGTTTATGAAAGTTAAATAAATTATCCTCTGCCTCATAACTGAAAATTAGAAGATCCATCCCTTGAGCTCTGGTCTGCCAAAATTAACTTTGGTTTTACTCTATCATGCTTCCTTTCTGAATTAATTTTTCAGAAACTTCTACATATCCAGTTCTTAACAATTGAGAGAATCGGCAGTCTGTAGTCAGCCATGGAGAAGACTTTTTGGTTCAGGACCCTGGTGCAAAAGGGACTGGTCGTAACTAAAACAGCAAAATAATAAACATAGTAATTATACTAGCTAGTGACTATGGCACACCTATATGTGCTAGACATATAGGGCTGTATATACATGTCCTCTGAGGACTTTACAAGGACTTACATATCCTCTGTAATATTTCTTCCATGTGATGTTGGTTTCATGACCAAAGGCTTTCCCTTCCCCCTTCCATTGCAAGGTCCTCTGAACCTTCTAATTCTCCATCTTCAAGGCTCACATTTATCTGGTTTCTGGGAGGAGTCCAAGCTAGTAGGTCAGGGATTTCTCCCAGTCTTGGTTTCTGCTTTGTCATGGCTTGGAGGATAAAAATCAGCATTTGTGGTACCATTGGAGAGGAAATAGTAGAGGGGGAAAATATACAGTGTTAAAAAAAAAAACAATGACTTCAGCATATAACCCAACAACCTGTCTCTTCTAACTAGAATGTAAGTTTTGTCAGAGGAGACACCTCTTCCAGGCTCACAACTCCAGCACTAGCAGAGGCAACTAATACATATTTGTGGAATGAATAAATAAAGTATGTGAAAATTTGAGCAGATGAAGCAATAAAGCTGAGAATTCTTTCTGGTGGTCATTCGCTGTAGCCTTGCTTAACTTCCTGCACTATTTTTATGTATATTTTTTGCTCAAAATTATAGACACAAAGGCCTTTAAGAACACTTTGGTTTATATAATAATATCCCACAACAGAACCTCCTACACTTTTTCAAAAAAAAAAAAAAGAAAGAAAAAAAAGGATGATAATAAGCCCTGAGAACTATCAGCCTTCCTATAATTAAAACTCTTATTTCTTCAGACATGTCCCCACATATAAGCAGAGGCCAAATAATGTCTTTTGTATTGAATTGAAGTAAGTTTTTGGAAAATAAATTTTATAGTTATTCTAATTTTATTTTTCAAGAATGCATTAAGCTCAGTACTAGACGTTCAGCTCTTTGGACTAGCTCTTGTGCATTTTGCTTGTAAAACCAAAGCATAGATTCTGAATCAAGATAGCTGAGTTGGAATTCGAGCTCCCCACTTCCTATCTTATAGGGTCTTGGCAAGTTGCTTAACCTATCTCATTGGGTTTCATCATTTATAAAACAAGTATCATAATAATGCCTGCCATAGTATGCTGTGAGAATTAAATGAGCTGCATATGTAAAGCCCTTGGAACAGTTTGGCACACAGAAAAAGCAATGCAAGTGTCAGTTACTGTTATTGTAATAGACTTAGGAGTCCTTTGCTTAGTGTTCAATGGCAATATGCTTTGAAAGGGCCTGATGTACTAAATGGCATATAACATGAGAGGCAGAGGACAAAGGATCTTAATAAAGACACACTACCAATGTTAGGCTCGATACTTTATGTACATTATCTCATTTCATATCCACACACTCTCATTTACAAAACAAGAGCAAAACCAATACGAAACAAAACAAATAACCAATCTGAGGGTTTTTGTAAATTCCCACTCCTCATAAATGATAGAGCCAGATTTCAAATCTGGCTTTGTCAGATTCTAAAGCCTGATCGTTTGAATGACTTAAGTGCAGAACTGCTTAGAGAGAAAACTGAAGTTTAGAAAATGTTCAGCTATAGGGTTCTTGTGCTAAAAATGTTAAAGTGGCTGTGGAATACATAATTTGGTTTCCCAAAATAAGTAGATTATCTCCCTAGAGAAAAGAGTAATTTCCTTGTAGGATATTGTAAAATCTTATCAATTTTTAATGAGGCAGATAGAGGCCTAAGATATGGATTTAGAAATATAGTTTTGGTTTTAAATGAGTACTTATTTGGGGGTCTGGAAATCATATTAATTGTAATTTAAATTCATACAGCTTATTGTTCTTATTTGTGTCTGTAGTTTTTTTAAAGAGAATTTATTTTAAGTCTTTAGTGGACATATACTAGGAAACAATATCCCTATTCTATTATCCGTGATAGTCCTGTATGTGCTTCTTGACTCAATATGTCCTCTTCCCCATCTTGTTTCACTCATGTGTCTTGGGTATGTGGGAAAGCGTGTAGGTGTGTGTGTTGGGGATGGGCGGACGTGTATGTTATCTTGTCTGTCTTGTGCTTCAATCTCTACTTAATAATTTCACCATCTTTCACAATTTTCTCTCTGTTTACTTTCACTGTCTTTCTCATTGCCCTTTCTTCTTTTGACCACAATATAGACTTGGAGTCTGTTTATTTATATCTGATAAAATTATGTGTTCTGTAGTCTCACTTTAACCTATGAAAAGAATAGTTGATATTTCTCTTCATTTAAAAGGCTGACCCCCTGTGGTCTTATGTTAATTTTTTTCTTGGTAACATAAAAGGGTTTCCAGCTCATTTTAAATAGCTATTGAATAAACTGGGCAAACCATATAAAGTAGCAGAATTGAAACTATGACTGAACTAGTGTATCTACCTAAATAAAGGTGGATTTGAAGATGAAAACTGCCCTTTACAGAAGTACAGACTCTTTAAATGTTCCAGCGTAGACACTGAGTTCATCCTCGGAAAAATCCTTCATCGTTAAGCCCTTCTAGTCATGCCAACATTAAGGAGTGCCTACCCAATATTCTGGCAATTCAACTAAAAGCTGTTGGCATTCAGTATTCTATTTAGTAATGAAGTTGAGTTAACCATAAAAATGAGCCCATATTGAATCAGAAATTGCCCTGAGCTTGAAATGCATTGTGTGTTCTGGGAAGATGTGAATGATTTCTGTGCAAGTATTTTCTCCCAGGAGTGAGGCTCTACTCTAGCAGACAGGACTGATGGTTCTTCTTTTCAACTGATGCCACAGAGAGCACTGGGGAAAGGAATGGGACTGAGCTGGCATGGCACCACCTACTCTGGCTTGTTGGTTCCTTTTCAGTTTAAGATCGAATGAGCCACAGTTTGGGAATGTGCTATGGACCATGGCACTTTGCACTAGACATGAGACCAGACTACACCTTATTCATGGATTTGGAATATATTCCCCTGAAGGGAATGGATATTCCCAGTGTCAGTCACCCTAGAACAAGAAAACAACTGAGTCTTAGGAACAAAAGACTTTCTGCTTATCTCTGCATAGGAAGCCTTTGAGCCTAGACTCCAGATGTAGAAATGAATGCCTAAATCCTGTTAACGAGGGTAGAGCTCCACTACACAGAGGCCTGCCAGGAAACCAGCAGGGAGGCTTGTGGCCTCTTAGAATAGATTTCTAATAGCAGTCTATTATTATTTTGGTTTTCAAGCTTTTAGTAAACCCTTTACCAGTCTGGTTTAGTCTCAATTGTCTGTGGAATCAGGGCAATTGAAACGCTCATGGGTGTTATCAGGGGAAGACAGATGGGCCTAGAAGTGAGTTGATGACACAGGGGTCATGTGACCCAGAGCAGGTGGCCTGGCAGGAAGTGGAGAAACCAGAGCAGGGGGAAAATGATGGGCTTTTAGGGCAACGCCCTAGGAAACTTCCGGAAATGAGTGGGTAAGGAGATGACTATTTAAAGAGGCTAATTTCTGCCAGGAAGACAGTGAAGGTTCATGCCATGATGCTTTGAATATAAAAAGGAAGACTAACCTCAATTGGTAGTCACAGGTTAGGAGGCCAGCAATATACAGTATCTATTTGAAATACTTTAAAACAGTGATTTAAAATGCACGATTAACTACAAGCTCAGATAAACATAAATGAACGTAAATAACAGATTTCAGCTCACTCAATAAAATGAGTTGTATTAATGTGTAACTTAATGAGAAGCAATGGATTATATCTGTATGAGAGCTATCCTCCTTTTTTGACAAATTATTATTTTAATGTTGTAATTATTTGATGTGATTAATGAGCTACTCAGCAAAGCAAATATTTTCCATCTAAATTAAATGTGTTGGCAGAATGATTATTTTTTACACATTTGATATGAGTCTATTTTACATTTTTTACAAATAAATTAATTAGAATCATGTCATCTTGTCTCAGTGTCAGCATTCTGCCCCTGAAAGTCCTATTTTTGTGCTGAAATGTTTGACAAGGTCTTTCTGAATGTAGGATAAGAAGAAAATCTAAACACTAGGTGAAATCCATGCAATTTAGCAGAAATAAGTAAGAAAGCACTGAAAAAAGGATCTGTTTTTAAGTTCCTGGCTCGGCCACTGGGTGTGGACATTAACCAGTTAGTCGATTCCTCTGAGCCTCAGTTTCCCTATCGATAACCCCACAGGACCATTTAGAAAATGCAATGACAAAATGTGCATAGGAAATACTATGAAGTTAAGGTAGCACATAAAACTTGTCTGCTTTCTTCCAGTTCTGGGATTCTGGTAGGGAATATGAGCTAGGGGCACAGGGGTAACTCTTTAAGGATCATAAAGTGGAAAATGCAAGCAAAGTTCAGGCAAAAACATTTGAATTTTAGATTCTTTTAAATCGTATTTTGGGGACTTATTAAGTACTTTATAGAGTTGAAGTTCCCAAACCAAGCAGTAATTTGGAATAACCCTGGACCCTCAGCCCCACCTCTCATTGGAGATGTTGATTCTAAAGGACTGAAATGAGTTTTCTTATTTTATTATTCAGTTTCCTCCTACTCCTGCTATAAAGTCTGATCATCTTTGAAACTTTGAGACTCCAGAGCTGATTGCTGAGCATTGCTGGGTAGACTTTACTGTGTCAGATCCTGCACAAAAATTTTGTGGACCAATTTAGAGTAGTTTTATATTTCACAAACGGGCAAAATTAAAGATATACTGGAAAGTTTTGATTAATAAGATAAACTAAATGTTCTTGAGAATCTATAAAAATGGCTTAAATGAATTTCAAGCTATAATATCATCAATTACATAAGCACTGTTGTATCTGAAGGGGTTTTTTGAGGAAAATAGTTCTGTTTCATTAGGTAGGAAAAAGGAACAGATGTTCATTGGCCAACCACTTTGGGCTAGACACATGCTCGACACTGGACTAGGTACTTATATTGGTTATTTCATTTACTATCCAACAGAATCCTATGAAGAATCTCTGCATAATACTACACTTCTCTTCCTTGTCTTCCAGCACTCAAAGTAGAATAAGTATTGGATGCTATAGGAACTGCCTGATGACATTTATCATTCTGATGACCTATTCTTATACTGTATGGAAATTACAGGCATTACCATTGGGCTGAATTTCACTGACACTGACAGTTGGAACAAATGTTTTGTGTGTGTGTGCCTGGCATCTCCTCAGTTCACCTTTGATTTGGAAGTGCAACTTGGTTGAGCCTGTGTTGCCAAGCTCTCTCTGTCAGCATCCTGCCCCTGTGCTTCTCCACAGTTCACTACGTTTCCTCCAAAGCTACAGAAGCTAGTTGAGCTTAAGTGCAAGCAGCCCAGATGTGTCAGGGAGGTAGTTAATACTCCTGTGGACAACCCTCCACTGGAGGATGACAAGAGTCAGTGGATAAAGACCCCAAACTCCTGTCCTTCAGAAGCATAATTCTTATGTGCTTCACTCAAAGGTCCTCAGTGGGAGGAGTCCCCACTATCCAGCTCAGTAATGCACTCAATGTTGGCTTTTCCTCCTTCCCTGTCTCAGTGGCTCCCTCACTCTGCTTTCTGGAGATTTGGCTCTTTTACCAATTCTGTGGTATTGACATATATTTATTATTTCTTTGAGTAACAGACTGTTTGGTCTGAATTTATATGCATGAGAGTTTCCTGTTTGAGCTGAGGAAGAAGAAAGAGAACAAAGTAATATGGATTGAAAACAAGAGATCCAGTGAGCCAGAGCTCCAATGAGCATTTCTCCTGTTCGTCTCCTTTTCCCATAATTCCACAGGGCACAAGTAGAGGTATCAGAAGTAAGGTACGTTGATCAGGAGTCTGAAGAGAAAGGCAGGACTAGAATTGTTTCTAAGTGCGTGAGAGAGGCCGTCACTCTGTAAATACCTCAAAATACTTGAGGAAGGGAAGTTCCATAAGTGACTGAACTTCCTGTGTCTCCTAAGTATTAAGTGGGGCCCTGAATGTATTTAAAGGTGCATATTGATGTAAATGTGACCTCATATGCAAGTGAAACTTGGATGTTTTCTTTTACTAAGTAGTTTTAAATATCTTATTCTATTCACTTTCTCCATTGCCTTATACAATTAGTGTGAAATTAGGGAACTCATATTGAAAAATATGGAGATGGAGATTTTAGAGTTGCAAAAATTTTTAACCAGAAAATCTCCACTGGATGAAACTGTTTTTCTTTCCTTATCAATAGCATAAGGAAAAATTGTTAGTTTTTATGTGGTTTTGCCCAGAAATGAAGCAAATAAGAAATCATGAATCAAAGATGATATGATAGAAAAGTATTTTTGAAAAAGGATTCAAGTAGCTATTACTACTTTAGTAGGTTTTTGTTTATCTGTTAGTTTACCTGTATAATTACAGTATATATACTGACTGCACGAAACTTATGAGTTTATATTATCAGAAGTGGGCAGAAATAGAATGATTCTAGAAGGCAAGGTGAATGGATGGTTGGCTTGATGTGGATATGGATGTAGACACAGCTCTTTATAAAGTACTTTTCTCATTCCATTTTTGCACAAATTAAGAGATATTATTTTTCCTAATTTTTCAGATAAAGTTCAAAGTTAAATAAAAATTTCAAATCAACCCACCTAATAAGTGACAGAGATTGAAATCCAGGCCACCTCTACTGCAAATTCCTATGTTCTCTCTCTCTTATCCTACTGCCTCTCCTCGTCAGTTGTTGGAATCCACCTGGCCATATTTCTGTACCCACTTTGCCTTACGACTTGCCTCATTTCTCAGAGACCAGAGATTGGCTTCTAGGGTAAGAAAGAAAACCAGATAAGACCCTTTGTCACTGCAGTTGCACGCTAATGATAAAATATTTGGTCAATACTTCTTGGCCTGTTTCAGTAGGGAATTCTGAAGACAGTAATGGAATCAAATGTAAATTTGTGTACTGTTACTACAGGCCAGGTTGTGGGTCAACAGTACAAAGCTTAGATGGATTAAAAATTTATCTAGAGCCTCAATCGAACTATCAGGCCTAGCAACTAATATGAGTGTGATCTGAAATGGCTGTAACAATGTGAATATTTCCAATAGACATTAGTGTTCATCCATCAATCATACAATATGTGTACAATCTCAGTTATATGTAAAGAGATAAATCTTTTTCGAGAGATACATTGAATTTAGTTATATTTAATTATTTTTTAATTAATTGTTTATGGTGACATTGGTTAACACAATCCAATAAGTTTTAAATTTAGTTTTAAGTCATCAAACACGGGTTCTCAAATTGCAGGCTAAAAACCTTTCTGCATTGACTGTTCTGGCTTTCAAATATATGTGTGTATACCGCATCTATTTCTATATACACTTATATACATACACACACATATATATAAACATATAGATATTCTCTTATTGCTTAAAAGATCCTCTTATTACAATTTTCTTCCTGTTTCAAAATTATCTTTATCCATGCAAAATTATATCATTTTTTTGCATACAATTCATCTCAAAGAAATTCAGAGAATATAATAAGCAGTGAGAAACACTGGGAATAATTATAGAAAAATGTGTTTAGTCATGTGAATGAATTAAAGTATTCATTCCACTTGTGAAGGAAGGAAATTAAGAGACAAGTAAAAAAGATATTTGGGTATTGAGTTTTAAAGAGAAGTCAAGAGAGAGAAATAAAGGATTTTACAGTCTTAGAAATACAGATTATAGAAGCATAGGTGAGAGTTGAAGTGCGTTTTGCAGAGAGGGTGAGTATATTGGATTATGAATAATACCTTAGGCACATTAGACCAAGAGTACAGTGTTGGGATGGGGCAGCTACCATCAAACTATGTGTATGGTATGGTAATGATATTTAAAGCCAGATGAGATCGCCTGGGAGCTCATAGACTTGGAGAAGAGAAGGGATTCCAACCTGACATTGAGGTATTTGAGAGCACTGGGAGAGAAGGGTCCAGCAAAGGAGATGAGAAAGAGGAGGACATCAAGCAAAGGAAAACAGACAAGAGTAGAAATCACATCCAGAGCTGCTGGGAGATTGACTAAGATGCCAACCAGGAGGGACCATAGATTCGGTGAAGTGGAGGTGATTGGTGACTCAGCAGAAGGGGAGCAGTAGAGGAGGGTGGGGAACCCCCAGTAGTGAAAACAGGATAAGTCAACTCTTTCCTGCCATTTTGTTATGAAGGGGAATAGAGAAACAAAATGGATGTGAGGTCAAAGGATATTTTTTAAGATAGAAGGTTTTATAACACACTTATTTTGCTGATGGTAAAGATCCAGATCCATTAAAAAAAATTCATAGTCATAGAAGAGCCACACTATGAGTGGTGAACATACAATGTAATGTACATATATATATTCCTTACACTTGATTGTACACCTGAAATTTGCTGGATTTCGTCAACCAATGTCACCATAAAATAAAAAATTAAAATAATAATAATAATAAAAGAAAGAGCCAATATACACCTTTCAAAGGGCTCCAGCACAAAACTTGACCAACACTCACCAAATGGCTAACAGATGAACAAATTCGGGATTCTCATCCAATCCACCACCCCTCCCAACTCCACTTCCCTTTTCACCCACATATAATTATCCAGACAAGTATATAGGCACTAGATATATTAGGGTGACTGTTTTAATAATCTCTATATCAGTGAGCTACATTCAGAGAGGTACAGTCTAAAAGATTTAGAAATACACTAAGATAGTCAATAGAATCAAATGGGACAACTTTTATACAGTTCTCAAAGTGTGAGATTCCCAGGCCAGCAGCATCAGTATCACCTAGAAATATGTTAGAAATGCAAATTGTCAGGCCCCACCCCAGTCCTCATAGGATGAGGAGCCCTAGGAATGGGTCTGTGTTTTATAAGCCCTGCAGATTATTATGATGCATGCTCCAGTTTGAGAAGTACCAATCTATACTGATTTCAAATAAATATTTGAGGGAAACTTTAAGTTTTATCATACTTTTCATTATACTGTTCATCTGCTTTTGAGCCAATTTTCTAATGTTTCAGTAAAAATTTTTGACTAAGTAGTTTTAAACCCATTTCTCCAAGTTTATATTTTATACCGAACTCACTATAAGGACAAAAAGAGTTTGTGCTTTTGTAGCAAATTTCTTTCTGTAAACTAGCTGTCGTTTTTTTTTCTTTTAGCTTCCCTGAGTCTTGGTTTTAGGGCAAAAAATGTACAAGATGAGCTTAGAAAAATTTGTGCCAGGATGCAAGAAAGTCTCATGTGATCTTATGACAAGGACACAGCAGCCAGCTTGAAGGGACCACTCTGGTGAAATCTGAGAAAACGTCCCATCGGAAAGAATCATTATAATACTAGATTACATAATCTTCAGGGAGAAATTTATATTTAAATTTAATATTATTAATATTTAAATTAAATATTAAATAATTTAATTTAGATAATTAAATTTAAATGATTTAAATTTTATATTTAAATTAAATATAAATTAAATATTAAATTATATATATATTTATTTATTTAACCTAAAAATAAAGGGCTAAGGTAAGAGTCAACAAGCATTTACTTGAAATCCAAAAGAAACACCGATTCAGACCAAAAACCATATATTGTTCTGTTCTGATTAGGAGGTGAAGGGAAGGCGTATTTATGAGAAAGGGAGGAGAAAGAATTCAATGTATAAAGGAATTTCTATAGGTCCAGGTAAGCTAACATAGTGATGCTAATTCTAAATAATTTCTTTAATTTTCAGTCCAGTAGTCTTAAGGTCTGCTTTCTTGTTATCTTTTGCAAACAGTTACTTCAGATACAATATTGCTTTAATTAGGCCCAGTCCACAGGTTATTTTGCCCAGTTTTAACATGCCAAAGGTTTTAGGAGCAAGGTAGTTCTTCCTCTGGGATGGCAGCTCTGGCTTCATTTTAAAGTGGCTCTGTTTGTATTATTTTTTTCACACTAGTAAAACTTAAAAGAGGAGGCAGAGGAGGGAAAACTCTTCTTAACAAAAGAATAGCAGTTAACAAAAGAAGAAAGAACAAAATTAAAATATTGTAATTTTGCATTCAACAATAAAATAGTACCTATTGGCAAGGATCATTAATGTCCTCCAAAACAATTGGTCAATGGTTGCTGAGGAGAGGACGTTCACAGGGTTTCAAATTATTGTCATACAGACTATGTATTAATTATATATAGAAAAGTTTTTGAAAAGGACAGATCTGGTGGATACTGCTCATATGATCAAATCAACACTTGGAGGCGTGCCACTGCTGATGAAGTCGACTTTCTTAAGCAAATACTTATCGAACATCTGGTATAAGCCAATACTCTTTGAGACAATTGAGATACAAAAGGGGAACAGACATGGTGGGAATAAATTTAGATTGGATGAAGGCCTTTCTGAGAAAGTGGCATTTTAAAGCAGGTCGCTTAAGGAGTTTTCCATGCAAAGGCTCGAGTGCTGGGTTGGTCAGGACAAGATAGACCAGTTAGTTGCAAGAGCACATGCAAAGACTCTACGTCTGAAGGGTGTCTGAATCTTTGGGAAACTAAAAGGGAACCAGCACACCTAAAAAAAGATGTGTATTAGCTTTCTATTGCTATTTTAACAAATTACCACAAACTTTGTGGCTTATACACAGTTCTATAAGTTAAAAGCCCAGTATAGGTTTCACCAGGCTAACATCAGTTTGCCGAGGGCAGCATTCCTTCATGGAAACTCCAGGGGAGAATCTCTTACCTGCTCACTGGAGTTATTGACAGAATTTAATTTCTTGTAGTGTGGGACTGAGATCCTAATTTTCCTGACAATCAGGTCTGCCAACAGCTAGCTGTTCCCAGCTCCAGAGGCTACCATATTCCTTGGCTCATGGCCCATCTTCCTCTGTTTTCAGAATTAGCAACAAAGATCTAGTCAGTCGTTCACAATCACATCTCTCTGATCCTTCTCAAGTCATTCCTAGCTTTGGTCAGAGATAGATTACATTGGGCCCACTCAGATAATCCAGACCTTATCTGAAGGTTTGTAACCTTACTCACATCTGCAAATTCTCTTTTTCATGTAAGGTAACATATTCATAGTTTCCAAGGATTAGGGCATGGGCATCTTTGGGAACCATAATGCTGCCTGCCTTCAGAGGTGATGAAGAGAATTACTCAAGGTAGAATACCTTCATCTCCCTGATAGTTCCAGTCAGGTTGTTCCCTTTTGAAGAAGCCTTCCATAACCCACTATTACTTAAAGAATTAAATTCAAAGACACTTGTCATGTAGACTTTTTATGCTGTAAGCAAAATCCTATTATATCGTATACTCTTTATATACCTATTTTTCAGTAACTTTGGAGTATTTATTTAGGATTATCTAGGAAAGCCCCACAATTTCTTTCCTTCACATATTTTTTCAGGCTGCCCTTTTTCTTAGGAATGTATTTCTCTCCATCTCCATCTCGTGATACTTCATCCATCCTTTCAGGCTCATCTTCTCCATACTAGCGTTGACACCCACCCAGAATGTATACACACACACATCTCTCTCTCTCTCTCTCTCTCTCTCTCTCTCTCTCTCTCTCTCTCTCTCTCTCTCTCTCTCTCTCTCTCCCTCCCTCCTCCCTCCCTCCCTCCCTCTCTCCAGCCCTTTATGGCATTCTGTGCCACATCACATTCTGGCTTGCACACATTTAGCGTGTGTTTCTATTCTTCCTATTACATTACGAACTTTATGACAATGGGGATCATTGCAAGGATGGACATACCAATGGTTTACTTCCATTCTCATCAGTCAGCACTAGTGCCATATCAGTGATTAAATATTTTTAATATTATCCCTAGAAGTGACAATCATTTATCTTTGTATTCTCCATAGAGCACAAAAAAAATGTGCCCCCATCCCTACCCATCCGCACTCATGACAAAATGAATGACTTCTTGATAAATAGTATTGTTGGTTTCCAGTTAGTCAAGATCTTTGTAAATTTTGATCTGGGCACATAACATATTAATTATGCCTCTCAGACTTGTTTCTTATATAACCTTAGTGACATTTCAAATACTTGACTTTATTTCTGTTACTTGTGAACATTATTCTCTATGCTACACATGGAACCTATTTCTCTTTTGTGCTTCTTTCTCTAAATTAGAAAACATACACACAAACTTTAAGAAGCAAACAAAGCAATCATACTAATTTATTGTCTTAAGCATATGTGTTTATTCCTCTCCCGTGTTCACTCTTGGTATCAATTTATCTGACACTAAAAAGTTCATGTTGCTCTCCTTTTGCATTCTTCTGGCATAACATCTCCTAAAACTTGATATGTGAGCTTTGAAAATATGAGCTCATCAGAAACCTTTCCATTTTTTGCACTGCCCTTCTCTTGTATTCTTCCCTTTGTTTCCTCCTCTTCCTTCAGAGCTATTTGTGCAAGAAGAAGCTTTTAAAAGGCCCAACTTTGTGCTGTACAGTTGAAAGTTATTGCTGTAATTTACTAAGACTAGATTCTGTTTGTTTGTTTTAAACTTTGACTGTGGAAGACGTCTGAGGGCAATAAGCTCTTCCAGTTGGCCTTCTAGTAAACCAGCTAATGACAGCAAGAGATGAAACCAGACCACGATGATTATGTGACTGTTGTCTTTGTTTTATTCATTAGACTTTTCATTGTAGAACTCTGCCCTGAAGGCAATGAAACACCAATAAATATAATTTATCTTTTAAGTTTCTTAAATCTCTGATTCTCTAGGAAAAATGATAATCTATTGAAGACATAAAGGATACACCAGCAATATTGCCAATTATAAAATAAGCTTTATGCTATAGAATCTGTTGACTAAAGAAATACAATGGGCAAGAAGACAGATGGTGTACACATGTTTGTGTTGTGTATATATGTGTATTTATGTGTGTATGTGTGCATCTTGACGTAATTTAAGATTAAATTATTTATTTCTTAACACCTTTGCTGTTTAAACACCCTAGTACTAGATATTTTTATATATACTAGAAAATAAGACAGTTAAATCTGATTAGACATTCTGGTGCACAGATAACAATCTCAAAATTGAAAATGAACATTGATAGCTAAACAGATAAAAATGAAGTTGTTTCATTTTGTAAGGCTTATACCATAGACAAAATAATATAGTGTTAAAAGTATCCAGGAACTAGGCTGTACTCAAAGTAGAAAGCAAATTATAAATTATTTTTGTGTGAACCAAAGCTTTGGTCTGTAAAATCTCATCTAGATAACTGAGCTTAGTTTTACCTTTTCAATAAAGTTGTACTGCAAGATACTTCTGGTGATGGAATAAAAGATAGCGCAGAACATTTAATAGTCTATTCAATAAAGCAAAACTGAAAAAGATATGCTTTTCATCTGAAAAATAAGCGTTGATTCTCAAGAAATATTAAAAGTTCCCACTCAAGTGGAATGATAATTTCTTGCATTTAAGCTTCAAAGTGTGTAGGTTTATCACACTCAGAGCTTGGAGAGTACTGGTATGGCCTCCTGCTTCATGGAATATGGGAAAAGGAACTGCCATTTTCCAGACGCCTACAGTGGAAGCTGGGAGTGTAGGGGAGAAGGGGAGAAATAATGCAGAAAGATCATTATTGCCTAAGACAAGGCATATATATATATAGCACTAGCCATTATGATATGATTATCTTTAAAGGATACAAAGACAAATGGTTTCATATTAATAGTTAAATGTTTATGTGAATATTTTTATATGTAAATGTATACAATTTAATATATGTAATTAATACCTCAAACCTATTGCTTAGGATGAAACTAAAGGAATTGTAAAATTTAAAAGTAAACTGCTTTATTCATAGTTGCCCCAAACTGAAAACAATCCAAACATCCAGCCACTGATGAATGGCTAAAGAAATTATGGTATATATCATGCATTGGAATACTACTTGGTCATAAAAAGGAAAGAACTAGTGACACACATAACAGAAATGAGTTTCAAAACTTTATATTAGGTAAGAGAAGCCGGATAGGAAAGATTGCACACTGTGATTTCATTTATATGATATGGAAAAGACAGAATTACTTGGAGGGAAATTAGATCAGTGGTTGCTTAGAATTGGGGGTAAAAGTAGGGATTTAGTGCAAAGGGGCATGAGCAAAGTTTGGGGGGTGATACCAAAATTCTGTATCTCAATTGCATTAATCGTTACATGAATATGTACATTTATCAAAACACATAAACTGTACCGAAAAGGGTGACTTTTATTCTATGCAAATGACAGCTCAAAAAAAAAAAAATCCTGAATATAAAAAAATTTGGTTTATGAAAAAAATGTAAGTTTATGTTCATGGGTAAGAGTCTACCCAGAGCTCTGAATCCTTAAATATGATCAACAGACAGGGTATTCTTATGCCTCCTGAGTTGTTTTGACCTTAGAGATTTTTGACCCTGTTTTTTCTCTATTGGAGATTTAACATCCTCTTGCACATGTGTAGCCCTGGACACCAAGCCTTAAAAGGTCTCACGGAGGCCATCAGAAATGCAAAGAGTACTTTATGTGGAAGAGTGAGATCTCATAAAATGCACAAAGAAAACAACCTTTTCTCTTCTGCTCCCAACCTGATCTGTAAACCTGCCTTTGGGTGCATCCATAACTTTTTCTGGACACTGTTACATAATACAAAAGCTCTGTCCCTTACAGTTCAAAGAACAGTGCCAGTTTAATTATTAAACGGACTGATGGAGTTCAATTATCAAAACTCTAAACAGGCTTCAAAGGGCAAGCCTCTCCCTCTGCCGTGTTGGTTCTGCTTCAGGCTGGAAAGTCAACCGCGGGGTGGGTGCGAGGCTGACCTTCCTGTCCTCCTCTCCCCAGCACTGGCTCTTTTCCTTCTTCCCATCCACACCAGGCTACCTTGGATGCTTCTCAGTTTGAGGGGGAAGGGAGTGGAATGAAGGAGAGGAATGGGAAAGAAATGTCGTATCTGGCTGGCACTAATAAAATCTGATAACAGTACCCCATGGGTTTGGCAGATTCACAGTGAGAGGTATTTTCAAGCATTTCTCAAAAGTTCCCTCACAAAGGAAAATGTGTCTATAGCTTCCTTAATCAGGGAAAGGTCTCTTTTCCAACTGTCCCCAACTCTGAACCTCAGTTTGTGCTTCTAACCACACACCTTCTGTCTCTCCAACTGCTTATCCCATGGAAGCTAAGGGAGGAGAGAGAAAAAAATGATCTTTTGTTCCATTTGTTTCAATCCATTTTTATCTTTGAAGAGGATGAGGACCAAGGATGGATGGACTAGTTACAGAATATCCTATCATGTCTCAGGCAGCACCTGCTTTGAGATGTAAGTTCTCAGCACCTATATTACTTTATCCCTTTTTGTCTCAGCTCCAACAAAAGAACCATAGGTATAGCAAAAATCATGAACGTGAAATGTAAATGCCTGAAGTTTGAGAAGCACTAAACCAAGTTAAGGAAAAAGAAGACACTTTTTAAGAAGCCTTCGAGGCTCCGAAGAATTTATTTCCCAAGCATTCAGTGGAAAGGTTTTGAAGAGGTTAGCAATGAAATGCAGAATGGCAGAGCAGTGAGGGGCTGAGAGGTGAAGAGAAGACGGGTGGCCTGATCATTTTTCAAAAGGAGGAGAAGCACTCTTGGAGTGAGACGGGGAGAGGACCACCATAGTAGATAGGACTTCAGCCATGCCAGAGGATTGCCCAGCTTTGCGCCATCCTATAGGTGATGCTTGGCTTAAGCAGATACTTGCATTTCGTTCTAGTGACAGAGAGGGCAATGGAGGAAGGTAGATTATCAGAGGAAGGTCGACACTGTAAAAAGAATTGGATCAAAATGATTTTCAGGCCAAAGAGATACTCTGTAGACTGTCAATTTTAGAAAATGATTTGCAAGTCCTACCTAAAGCCCCCATTCTCTTCTGACACCAGGTGAAGAAAACAATGCAAAATTATCATGAGGGAAGTGGCGGAGCCCATCCCTGAAGTACCCCCAATCTGGACCAAGCAGAGCAGATGAGGCATCATCTTGGTGGGGAGAGGGGGACCAGCCCAAGGCATCTCTTCCACTTCTAATTCCTATGCTCTTGCCCTTACTCTCTTATATTTTCCAACAATTCTGAAAATCCCTGCTAGTGGAAAAACATTTTACGGGTAGATTGAAAGTAATTACAGTGTGATTTTTTTTTGGCTTAGAATATATAATCATTTTCATTTATTTCCCAAGTTAAATATTCACTGCAGGTTCAATCCTTGAAAGACAACTTGATTATCTGTTCCACAGAGCAAGTCAGGAGATACCATTTTTAATTTTCAGTCATAACTTCCTATTATGAAATGTTTATGCCCTAATCATTTTCATATTGAACAGGGGTCTGATGAACACATAGTATTCAATGTATGTGTTTGAAAAACAACCTAAATAGGCAGCATGTAATAGCATTGGAAGTAAATTGCTGTACTTGGCACCTTTGCTTTAAAAAAAGGTCTTTTTTTTTTTCTTTTCCACAGCTACATAATGTCCTGAACATTTCAAATAAAATCTATTGTTCCACACTACAAAACCAAATTATAAATGCTCTTTGGAGGCAGATTAAATAACTTCCCACATACACTTAATGTCATGGTACTCTAAAAAAAAAGTAAGTAGGCTAAGGCCAGGAAATAAAAAATGTACATTCCTATCTGGAAAGTCACCTTAAATTAACTTTACACTTAAAAAAGGGCTAAATTTTGTACATATTAAAGTCCTTCTATGAAAGTATAAGTAAAGACTTCTAACTAAATTTAAATCGAACGTATGCGACCTACATTTCCCCTGGCCTTCTCTGTCAGGGTTTACGGTATCACTAACAGCTAGCAAACCCCAAATCTCCGGTTGGGATTTGGTCTCTCCCCACCAGCTGGAATGCCAGCCCCAGATCTCTTACCTTGGACTGAAAGGTGCTCATGACACGTCAGTGCCCCATCCTATTCGGCATCTTCGTGCAGATTGGGAAAAGGCACCCTTCCTTCGGGCAAATGAAGTTCGGCTGATAAAGAGGAACTGGGGCTGGATCCCAACTCTGCTCTAATTCCCTTGGCTGGATGTCCTTGTGCAGCGAGTAACCAGCACAACTGTCTGTCTGTGGCAGTCCTGCGAACTCGCCTCTTCTGTCAACCTTCTCCAGCTCGTTGAGGCTTATCTGCTTAATGCCGGACGCCCCTTGATGGTGACCACCCGGTGAAATCAATTCCTGCTGTGTAAAGTCCTCCATATTCAGTGTGAAACCTTTCACTTAATGTTTTTTATTTATAATATCATTGCTATGAACTGTGCCTGGTGTTTTCGAGTCCAGACACCTGTTTCTACTCTCGCCAGAGAACAACGTTCAAGTCTTCTGCCTCGATCTTTTTTATTTTAGTCCTATCTTTATGCACGCTTCCAAAAATACCTGGCATTACCAGTGCCAGCTTGCTCCTTTAGGTCTCTGTTTTGAGGTCTCTTTCTCTGAGGTCTTTTTCTACCCAAGACAGTGTTAGGTGCCACTTTTGCCACCAGAACATCCTCTGCCTACCCTTTCTGTATGTTCTTTCCTGTCCTTCCACCAGCACTGCTTGCATTCTAAACACTGACATGAGTGTATCAGATTTCTTAGGCTTTTAGGAAGAAAAAATAATTCACAACTACCTCTCTGTGTAGTACTTAGAACAGTGTATCGTTATGGCCCATTTATACTGTCTCCTTCAATAAACTGGGAGTCCTGAATAAACAGAGAGCAGGAGCTATGTCCTGCTCACTACTGGATCCCCAGACCTTAGCACAGTGCCTGTCACATAAATATATGTGAACAGATGAATTTTCATTACTACTGACTTCCTGCTGATTATTGACTTATTAGCTCATGGCAGGTTCTGATTACATAATGAGTCTTCCTAAGAAGTGAGATTTTTCTGTGAGTTGCTCAGATGATCAAGGGTCAAAACGAAGGGGAGCATCCCACAAGTCTAAGCCTATAGCCATGTGGGTTCCTGGAGGTAGGAAGTGCTTAAAGCCAACCTTTTTGAGTCTTTCCCACTGTCCTGGGATTGCTTCATGCCTTTGAGATAATTCCTTGACTATTTGGATCAATAGATGAGAAAAGAAAGTTTATATAATAGATAATAAAAGAAAGAAGTAATTTACTGACTCCCATCACTCCATTTTTGCCAAGTTTTACAGATGATCAATTATAATAAATGTGTTTTGAGACAGTTTCATGTGGCTTGTAATTAAGGGTAAATCAAGCCCTATGTAAATTGTATCTGTTCCCCCCCCCCCACCATGAATTGCTCTCATTGAGTTGATCAGGACAGATTTGACAATTAAGTGTCAGAAAATGTTGGCCAAGGTTGGGTTGCAGGCCTTATTCGACCTAAGCCACATTCCAATTGACTTTTCTAGGTGGAAAAGTGGAATCTTCAGTGTTCAATCAATGTGGCCAACTCTAGAAAGATAATCGCCTTGAAGACTCTTACATAAGGTGACCCATCCCCATTCCCAGCCGAGGAGCCCAAAACGAACCATTTTTCAAATGACAGAGCTCACCTTCTGCTTTCTAACTTCAGAAGTTCTGTGCTTAAGCCCATTTTAAACCCAACCACAAATGTCATCTTCCCTACTGTCTGACCCCACACAGGGTGATCCTCATCTGTGTTGCAGGCAGGACCCAGGTTGCTCTTTTTGAGTCAGAAGCCACTTCTGCCACAGTGTCTTCCTCCACCTTTGCCAGCAACTCTGCTGGAGATGCTTGAGGCTCAGCCTCTTTGATGACATTTCTGTCACTGTATCTATGGGGACATATGCCAAGATTTTCATATGTTCAAAATACAACCCTCACAATCACATCGGAAGGATTTCCAGGACAGATGATTCATTCATGAAATATTTATCTTTCTACTCCCGCGGCCTCATTCTTGCCTCAGTCACAAAGTCTGTCCTGAGTCTTCAGGGCAGTTTCTCTTATCACCCTGCCTACATATCTCACTTGAGCTACTTGTGTTTCTCCACACCAAGCTGTTACTGTACACTTGCTGCCACTTGACAGAAACCACAGCAACACAGCCACTCGTGTTTACTGCTCGCCTGATTGTGACAAGCTGCTGTAATGTTAGCTCCATATGGCTTCTCCCTCTACTCTGCCTCATCCCGCAGAACAGGCTCGCAGGACAAGAGCCCTACAGACTGCACAACTGGCAAAAGCTGTTTCAGGGACGTTAGTCTCTTTGAAGGCATTGATATGAATTTTAAACTTAAAAAAGTTTTTAAATGTAATTATTTTTCACCATACATTCTCTATAAAAATTACAGAAGAAATAAAGGACAAAAAGGGACTAAATCTACAACAGACTCAAATAAGTTCTGTTTCAGATGGCCCCAGGATAGGATGGCAAAGCAATATTTCCAGAGCCAGAAAACTCCCCCAGATATGGGGACTTAATCTTTGCAAAAAGATTGGGATTTGCTGCTCTGAACAGCAGAAAGTAAACCTGGAATTATTAAGATACAAATGAGGTACGAAGCTCATTTACTGATGATCCCTGCCAAACTCTCCACTTTTAGTGCAAATGTTTACAAACTGGACACAGAGCTGAAGTTCAGCATCCTCAGGATTTGCTAAAAGTGATACTCTTTAATGGGCTAACTACTACTATGTCCTCTAATTCCCAGAATTTACATACCAGGAGCATGTAAGTGCTGCCCTTCATGGAGGCTCTGCTTAATAGATAACTCCGAGGAGCAGGATAAATCACCAAGGAGAATATAAGAAACGTGACCCCAGGAGAAGCAGGCAATTTAATTTTAGTCTTTTACCAGTGAAAATAGTAACATCTCAAATGAGAAACTTTTCATAAGTCAGGAATAAATGTAAAAATAGGCTCTTTTTAAAAGGTGATGGGGCTTATTAATGGTGCTGTTAACTTTCTCTTGCTCTTCTAAGTATTCTTATGTCAAATATCAGCCTTGCAGCCAAGTGAAAGTAACTGCTAGTGGCATGAGGTCACACAGAATAATCCCCTCAGAGCCGCAAGCCAAGGCACTGGGTCTCAATGAGCAACATAAACAATCTCATCCTGCCCCAAGTATGTCGGTAATCTTCAGAGCAGCCTACTGAAAATCCCTGGAGTTTCCCTGAGCACAGTGCTGAGAAAGAGTGATTGATTGAGCCTCTCACCTGCTCCTGTTATCGCTGAAGGACAGGTGTGGTTGTCATGTTTAATATCCTATAAGGGGAAAGTCCAGGGCAAGACTCATGTTGAAAAAAGCATTGACCTCCATGGAACTAAGATCGTCCTGCAGGAAAACCAGGCACTTAAATTTAATAATAAGGCAGACGTTTTGTGTTTTTCCCCTTTGGTTGTATTTTTCTGTAATTATTTGCTAGAGAATAAGGAAACTCACCACTTTGGGCCAATGTTATCTCTCTTAGAAGAAGAGATGGCTGGGAGGCAGCTGGCGTTAATATCATGAGGGTTTTAGCCCAGGTACTGCTGGAAAATTATTTGCAAGAAAAAGATTCATAACCCCATTTGTAAGAATTCCTAACTTCTTTCCTTTTCTGAAAAGTTTAAGCACTTCTTAAGTACCAAGACTTTTCTCTGCCGGCATGTTTAAGTCATTGAGTTCTGCTGCTATGACTGAGTTTCTGTCCCCGTGGGCAGGCCGTGGGTGGCAGTGGTGCACCAGAGCAGCAGCGGTTGGGAGGGCAGGCTCTGGAGCCCACCTCTCTGGGCTTAATCCCACGGAACTGCACTCTATCTACCTGAGCAATGTTGAACAATCTCTTTAAAGTTCTAGTTTTTCATCCATAATGTGGGAAAAAACAACAGTGCCCATTTTTCATAGGGTTGTTGTGCCCATTATTTTTCCTCCAAAGGTTTCTGGCTCTCAGATTTGTCTCCATCTTAACAACACCCCCATCCATTAAGCTGTCCAAGCTAGAAGCCAAGAAGTCACCCTTAATCATTCCATCACTCAAACTCCCTAGCCGGCTTGTAATGAAGCCTGTCAGCTCTTCCTCCAGAACAAATCCAACATCTCCCCGTGGACTTGCATCTTAGGCAATGGTACCTGACATTTTTCACTCCGGGACCTCCCCTGCTCCTTTACCAGCACCCCAGTCTAGGCTGTTACCTTGGCTTGGTCTATGCAGTGGCCACCCTCACATGTCTTTCGGCTTCTACTCTTGCCCTTCAGTAAGCCAGTCACTGTAAAACAGCCCCAGTGAGAATTTGAATATGGAAATCATGTCACTGTCCTGCTTAGAAACTGCCAATGCTCTTATTAAACTGAAAATTCATGCTCTTCACCGTGGCCCTTGGCGCTCCTCTAAGCTTACCCTGCTCATTTCAGCCCTCCCCTAATCCTAGAGCATGCAGGGCTTGGTCCCCTCTGGGGGTTTTCACACCAGTGTTTCCCTCGGCCTTTGACTTTGGTGCCTGACTTTGTCCATTCAGGCTACTGTAACAAAAACACCATAGATTGGGTGGTTTATAAACAACAAATTTATTTCTCACAGTTCTGGAATTGGGGAAGTCCCAGATTGTGTCTGGTGAGGACCTGCTGCTACCTGGTTCTGTCTGTATCCTCACATAGCGGAAGGGTTGAGGGAGTTCTCTGGGGTCTCTTTTATAAGGGGGTTAATCCCATTTATGAGGGCTCCACCTTTATGACCTAAATCACTTCTCAAATGTCCCACCTCCAGATGCCATCACATCAGGGATTAGGTTTCAACATATGAATTTTGGGGGACATAAACATTCAGTATATAACAGTCTCTCAGATCTGACGTGCCACTGTGTAATTTGGATCTCAGCTCAAGTACTGCCTTCTAAGGGAAGTCTTCTCTGACTACACTGTCTTGTAAAGCAGTTTCTCTTGCTGCATTTGATCCATGGGATTTATCAGAATCGAAGTTCATCTTGTTTATTTATTCCATTACCCATTATCTGCTCCCCCAGGAGAAAATGGCACTGCAGAGAACAGCAATCAGTATTGTTCAATAGCATCCCTTCTAGAGCGCAGAAGAGAGCCTGGAGGCCCTCAGTAAATATCTGTTGATGAGTGGATAGACGGTGGTTTGTGTACAAGAAGTAATTAACAAATTTACGATTAAAAATATACCTTGTCTTGGTTATTTGTGTTGGCAAAAGTTTAAATTTAAAAACAATTTTGTATTTTTCTAATAATAATGTTAGTGGTTTGGGGTGAGGGGGAAGCCAAATGAAGCCCGCTGAGACAGGTGGAGCCTTTGTAGCAGGTCCCAAAGTCTCCAGTGCCACTGTTTTTGCAAAGAGCACTTACACCAAGAGCTGTCACTTAAGAAATAGGGCTTGAGTGGAGGCAGCATGTACCAGCCTTGGGAGGTGTCAGATTAGAAATAAAGGTGGAGTTGGCCTAAATCTTAGAAGCAATAACCGGCAACATTATATTTATAGCCATTTGTGTGGATGAGTGTTTGGTATGCATCTGTCCTCTTGGCTACCAGCTCAAGATTTTCTCTAATTTTTGGCAGCTCAAGAGACTTAAATGCCCCTTGGAATTCTATCCTACTCTTAGCTCTTGGGTCTTAGAAAGAGGCAATTCAAGTTTTTGTTCAGTTGTTTACCAGGCAAACATCATGGCGGCCTTGCCCCTGACCACCACCTCAATCCCTGCGCTCTGGCAGGTGCTGCAAGTCCCTCAGGGCACAGGTTTTCTCTCTAAACTTCACTTTCTTAGTAGAGTTATCCCCAGTCCCGCTACTGTTCTCTGTCCATAAAATATTTCTCAATACCTTATGGTACTTGACTAGACAATTCATTCATTCTATTAAAAAATATATATATAGCATATATGTATGTATATGCATATAGACATGTGTTTTTATGTATGTATAATATATTATTTTATATTATGTTTTATATACATATTATTTGTGTATATATGTGTATATACATAAATACACAAACACTCATACATAAAGAAGACATGTTCTTGTTATCAAGGAGCTTGCAAGCTATTGAGAGACAACCTGTATAACTCCCAGTAAAAGTGGAAGAGTAGGTGTTAAAGTTAGCCTCAGAAAAGGCTTGAGCTGAGACTTGAATGATAAGTGGCAGGGCAAGGGCAGAGGAAAAGGATGGTGTCCAGAAACTGAACAATTTGTCTGAGGGAGGGTGACATTAAACAAAGCAGTAAAGGCCAGCACACCGAGGATTTATACTACCTTTTAGGCAAACAGGAACATTACACTGAGAAGCAGTGACGTGAACAGATTTCCATTCAAGAACATGGCTGTCCAATAAAACTTTTTGTAATTATGGAAACCGTTCTATATCAGCACTGTTTAATACGGTGGCTGCTCAACTCAATGTGGCTACTGAGTGCTTAAAATATGACTAGTTAGACTGAGAAAGTGATTTTTGAATTTTGATTAAATGTGTGTTTGTATAGCCACATATGGCTGGAGGCTATCATATTGAACAGTGCAGTTTTTTGAAAGGTCCACTTTGGCCATATTCGAGGACAGATCGCAGATATGGCCTCAATAGAGAAAGTCCTAAAGGAGGTTATTTTGAAAGTCCAGGAGGCTGGACTGTTGAAAGCTAAAGCAAGATAAGCCAACTGAGAAGAAAAGTGTGGCGTGCCTTGAGAGATAGTCTTGTGCCCGAGTTCCTGGCTCAATGACCATCACAGTTAATAAAAGAAATTAGTGTTGAATGGGTTGATTTGACACAGATAAAAAATTGCTCAAAATTAAATTTTTCCTTGGCTGGTTAATATCACATTTTCTTCTCTTCAAAATATAGGTAAGGGAGAGATAAAGGTCGAATGTCCCTCTAAAGATTTGCATACTTGGTCTCCAAAGGTTGGGAGAGAGAAAAAAGAGGCTGATTAAAGAAGGAAACAAGTGGGAGCTTCCTCTAAGACTGTAGAGGGGACTGCGATGGGGTTATATGGACCCCACAAGTAACGATCCTGTTCTTTCAAAGTGCTCCATAGAGCAGCAGGGCTTCAGATGAGGAGATAATACACATTTGTGTCCACAGAGGTGGGCATCAGGTCACAGTGCTTTCAGGTTCAATAAAGACCCCTCCTCTTACCAAGTTTGGCAAAAAAGTCCAAAATGGGTTGGCAAGGTTGCCTTTTTCTCTGGAAGTCCTACGAGAGAATTTACTCCCTTGCTTTTTCCTTCCTCTAAAGACCACCTACATTCCTTGGCTTGTGGCCAGAAGTATAATATCTCTCTCCCTCTCTCTCACCCTCTTTTCCTCCCTCCCCAACCCTTGCTCTCTCCCTCACCCCTCCCCTCCCTCCTCCTCTCTCTCCTCTGCTACTTTTATCATTTCTTTTCCTCTGATTTTTACCCCTCTTGACTCCTTTTCGTTAGGACTCTTATGATTGAATTGGGCCCACAGATAATTATCCAGGATAACCTCCCCGCTCAAGATTCTTCACATTTGCAAAGTCCTTTTTTCCATGTAAAGTAATATCTTCACAGAATCTGGTTTCAGGATGTAAACATCTTTAGGGAGCTATTCTGCCTACCACACCAACCTACACAGGTAAAAATTTTATTTTAATGACCTCTAAGAAAGGCTGTAAATTGTGTATTGTATTAAAATTTAAATGTGTTAATATGACTTGAAGGAAATCATTCTAGGACTTAAATATTGTTTAAGACCTAAAGCTTTAGTTTCAATATTTATTCTGTTGGAATTTGACTTCTAGTTGCCAACTATTTCTTTTCATTGTTACATTAAGGTGTGTGACCTTGAAGAATTAAGACTCGTCCGAGCTTATGTTTTCCTCCTGTGGAAGATAGATAAGGGGGTTTAATTGGCTGATCTCTGAATTCCCATTTAGCTGGAATATTACCTATACTCTTTTCTGTTATTCTGTGTACATTCAGAATTCCATTTTAAAAACTGGTACAAGTTCTGGTTTCTCCCCAGAGCAGCAAAAGCCAGACTTTTTTGTTCTTTGTTTTGTTTTGTTTTCCTCTGTTTTGTGTGCCTAAAGCAGCCTAGCAGAGTTTTTCATTTGGAACTGGAAAAACAATGCATAACTCAATTTTACTCGAATAGGCACATGAATAATTGGCACAATCTTTGTAACTAGCCTAATAAATAACAGCTCTCTGGGTCTGTTCTCATAGAAAATAATATTACACCTATCACTTATGGTGGATAATAAGAGATGTAATTTACATAAATCCTAAGGGTATATGGCTCATCATTCAAAATGTTTAATTGCTTCCTTGTTTTCCATTATGTCATATTTCACTGAAAATATAAGTTTAAGTGAATGTTTAATATCTTACACTTCCTGGAAATCATCTAAAATGAAATACTAAAGAAAGCAAACTTTTAAAGTTTAGGATTTTTTTTCTTTTTTATTAGGTAAGAGACTTAAGTGGAGAAAAATGGAGTACTTGCTGTTGAAATCTCAAGTTATTAGTCTAAAGCTGGTAAGTAGATATCAGAATTCATTGTAGCCACTAAATTTATTCTTTTGGTTTTATCGTGGCATGCATTCTGCAACTTTATTTGGAATGTGTCTAATGTGATCTGATAGATGCACAAGAAGATCTGGTCATAAATTTAAAATATTCGCTCTGAACTCTGACCAGTGTGAGAGATACGTGCTCAATCTATTGCTCCTTTTTTCTCGTTTGTATTATACACTGATGGAGCGAGGGACCATTTGTATATTATAATTTATAATAAGAAATATTGGTCTTCCTCCACTTTTCCTGGCACAGAAAGCTTCCTAAACCCTAAGTGATATGAGCCACAAAGGTGTCTTTTTGTATATGTTTAATGAGAGTGACTTTCGGAAGCACCCAAGGATGGGAGCTGCCAGGAGAACCAACCAGGAGATTAGTGAATGGCTGATTTACTTCAAGTCATATTGGAACTTTATCACCCACCTGCCCTCCAGGGAAGGGAGAGGGGACTGGAGGCTGAATTAACAGGCCTAGGGCCAATGATTTAATCCATGGTGCCTCTAATGAAGCCTCCATAAAACTAAGAAGGACAGCGGGTTTCTGTGGAAGCAGGTTTCTGAGAGCTTCCACGTTGGGGGAACCAGAACTCTTCACTCTGCTGGGTCCTGGCTCCACCTGGGCAGAAGCTCCGTTGTTGTGGATTTCACCCCTTGCATCTTTTCGCCTGGCTGTTATTTTGTAGCCTTTAATTTCCTTTGTAATTAAAACAGTAATCTTGTGAGTACACTACCTCCGCTGAGTTCTGTGAGCTACTCGAGCAAATTAATCAAATCCAAGGAGGGAGTGGTGGGAACCTCTGGTTTATAGCCAGTCGGTCAAAGTGCAGGACTTGCAACCTGGACTTGGCAATTGGCGTCTGAAGTGGAGGGCCATCTTGTGGGACTGAGCCCTTAAACTGTGGAATCCAAAGCTGTCTCCATGTAGATAGTGTCAGAGTTGAGATGAATTGTAGGACCCCCAGCGGGTGTTAAAAACTTTCTTGGATGTGTGTGGGGGGGAGGGCGGGGGGAGAACTCCCATACATTGGAATTAGTGACCGGAATCTTAGCCATTAACCGCTTAATAAGAAAAGTCACTGTGTTCACTTAGAATTTACAATTTCAGCAATCAAATTGTGACAGTTCTTTTCTCTCTCCAGCAAGATCCAAGGCCAAGTGTTTTGTGTGCTTTATCTTCCATGGTTGGGAAGGAAGAGGAGTGCAGAAGGGAAGACTAGGGGGACCCGGCTGAATGCTCATTGATCAGTAGATCATTGAACAGTTCCTTTGGAGCAGTTTCATTGTAGATTATTTGTGTATGTTATTGTAAAATTTAAAATCTTTACTATTCATTGCATGTGATCCTCTTCCTATCAGGTTCTCTTGATTTGCTTAACAGATATTCATTGATTACCTACTTTGTGTCAGGTACTGTGGGGGTACTCTGGGGACACAATGGTAGAGAACTAGATAGAGCCCTATTCTTGCAGTTTTTATATTTTGATGGGGGATACAGAAATATTAATCCTGAAATTACACAATTGCATTTAAAATATCATTATCATGCTAAGAACAGTATGTTAAACCAAGACAACAATAAAAGAAATTGGATTTTTACAATATGTCAATTGATATCGGTAATAGAACATATTTTTAGAAACATTAGGTCTTGCGAGGATTTGGGTATCCATGTAACTTCACTGAGAGTTTTTCTCTAAATTATTTAATTGCAAAGGGAATTTGACATAACGGGAAAAATTCAAAGCTTTAGAAGCAGCATAGGAAAATAACAATTAGTTAAGCAACCTTTGCCCAAGATTTCAGATCCATTAAGTATTGATGATATATGGCACATTCTAATTAACATCATGAAACTGAAACCTCTAATCAGGTATAATAGAATAGAAAATGTTAAATGCTGCCAGATATTTTATTGTTCATACAGAGCAATTATAGAGCTGTCTCATTTTGCTTCCTACAAGCTCGTTTTGTGTAGTGTTTTACCTGTTACCAAAGAGGCCTCTGTCTAAATCCTTGTGGTTAACTCCAGTAAGCACGGTAAATCATTTTTGTTGAGACTGCTTCTCTTTCTCTCTGTATGTCAACAGGATAAAAAGGCAAGAGAATTGTTTGGACAATGTCAAACTTAGTCATACAAGTTATTGGTTTGACGTCCTGCCCATTCTAGGAGAAAAGCAATTGAATTTGTGTCAAAGGCCAAACTAAATCATTAGGATGTTTCATATTTTTTAAAATCTATTATAGCAGGTAGTCTTTATTTTCATTAAGAGTTCTATTTTATTCTTTTCTTAGATTCTTAGAGATTTAAGGCCAAATTCTTCTCTAACCACAATTCCCAACCTCCCACCTCCAATTATTAGCAACACTTGCCATCTTATTGACAGGCGCAAACATCCTTCCTGGCTTCTCTTGAGAGAATGAGGGAGGAGGAAGCCCTGACATTTTTACTAAAGATTCTCAAGAAATTTTACTCCAAGAATACAGATCCTAACTAGGTAAATGAAGGATGTTATTTTACCTCCTTTCTGTAAACCCTACCCTTTTTCAAAGCTCATCTCAAATTCTACTTCTTATGAGAAATGTTTTCCTCACCATCCCAACAAGTTCATTGACTTGTCTTCGGAATGACTGTATCATTCATTATTTATACCTCTTTTATGAGTACACAGTATGTGCTGCCTGTGCTTTCTTTAAAATTTATATATATATAAAGAATAAAAGGCAAACATCATGATCTATAGCCCAGCTAAAAAATAAGCCCATTGAAATCAAGAGTCATATCTTTAAAATTTCCCTATCCCCAGCTAACAGAACATGGTCTTGGATATGACAAGTGTTCAGAAAGGTGTTTGTGTTTATCAATTAGGAGGAAGAGAAGAGGGGGTAGGTAGGCGGGAGAAGAGGAGGAATGAGAAGAAAAGGTAAAGGAGAAAAGAAGCAAGAGCAAGGGAGAGCCTGGACAGACAGGCACATAATCTACTCACAAAGAGCCCAGCTTAGGCCTTCACCACCACTTCTTACATGAGTCGTACATGTCAACAGTTCTCACTTAGTCTCTCTCCTCTATCTGTAAGTGGGGATAATGATATTATGTATACCACAGACTCCTGTAAGGGTTAAGTAAGTCATGAAATCATGGTGCTCATTGCATTCAGTAAATGTTAGGAATTATTTTAAGTTGGTTCCTTATAAATTAATGGTATTGTTAATCATATAAGCTAAGCATGTCTATAATTTAAGGATTTGGGGAAAAGAATTACCAAAAAAGTATAGGGCTAGAAAGTTGAAGAATGATACGTAAGTCTAAGGTAGAATATTAAACCATCATCTCAAGAAGAGAGAAAATGTATCTAAGCCTACGTAGCAGAATACTACTGACCATCAGTGTTGGTTTATTATTAATATTTATTTCGAGGTGGGCAAGAATCAGAGCTGGAATAAGAAGATTGCAGAGGGAGTCACTTTTAGGGGTACTTTGTTATCACCTGTTACTATGGAAACATGGAGACCAAGCAGATAAAAGTTGTCAGCACCACAGAAACATGTGGTCATTAAATATGTTTCCACATGGGCTGTGTGGAAGAGCACCTCTCGGCACCACTGCCGACAAATGGGACAGGCAGAATGAAGAGAATTTGCACATAGTTTTTTCTCTGTTAGTCAGGATCTCAATAGTAACTGCATGATGATACAATCAAATTAGGAAAATCAGAGGAGAGTTTATTTACAACAGAACTATGTATTTTGAAGGTGTGAACAAGCAATTCTGGGCTATGGACAAGAAAGCAAGCACCACCAACCATAGAATAAACTGGAAAAAATTAGAAAAAACTAGAGGAAAGAGTCATATAGAGAAGCCACAAGGAGAGAAACAGTTGCTTTCATTTGAGGAGGCAGCCAGACCAAGGCAAACTTCAGAACGAGAGCTGGGTAAAGAACGCCCTGACCTCGCTCTTCTCTCTCCCTCTGATCTCTTGCTCAGGCTCCATAATTGGCTACATCTTTCAGAAACCAGAGGTCAAAGGAGATCTGTTGATGTATCCGTCTTGGCCAGACAGACTTCCCAGCACAGAGAAGAGGGCAAAGAAGGTTGAGGAAAAGGTGATGGGAGATATTCAACATGTGGCACCAGGATCAGTTCCTTCCTTCACCATATATGCCTTTATTAAATTTGCAAGCATGCCCCACCACTAACCCAGCCTGCTTCCAACACTCCTCCCTCAGGCCTTGATCTGGCATTGAACAACTGAATTAACTGTGCCTTCTCTCATCCATCCCAGCCAAACAGTGCTTCGCAGCAACTCCAGTTAAACTTCTCTCCTACACAGTTTCTGTAACCCATCTCTCGAAATACTTTTCGTAACTTCCATGGACTGAATCACTTCTCCTTCCTGTGTGCCCTCATATTTCTGGGATGCAGTTAAGAGAGGGAGGAGAGAATGATATAGAAAAAGGGCTGTGAGGTTGGATTCTCAAGTTTGAAAACCCATCTTTGGCCACTTCCTAGCTAGATGACCTTGGGCAAGTTTCCTCACCTGTAAAATGGAGTTAATAATAGTAGCTACCTCACTTGGCTGCAAATTGAATAGAATAGAATTTAGGCCTGGTGTAAAGTAAGAATTCAATCAACATTAGCTGCTATTACTACTACTCTACCCACACTACTACCGTTATTAGCATCTCTTTTATTTCTTATGTTTCATTATATCATCATATTTGGCAGGGCCATGCCTTATGCATCTTTGAAAAGCATTTCTTTCTCTCCTCCCCCGCCTCCTCAGTGTGACTTCTTTCCTGAGAATTTTATTGTCTGGTGGAGTTAATTTCCATCATCACTATGAAGTACACGCAACTGGTATGAAAAGCTACACTCTGCCTTGTTCTCATCCCCTGTTCCCCACTGTGTTCATTTCTTAAAAGTTGTCACCTGAGGATGATGACAGTGCTGAGAGCAGTGGTTTTCCAGCCCCGGTTGCACATTCAGATCACCTGGGAAGCTTTGTCAATGATAACACCCACGCCTCGCCCAGAAAGCTCCTCAGCGTTATCAATATGCAATCAAGGCTGAGAACTACTGGAGGAAGAGAGCAGAAATATTTTAGACTGGAAAGAGATTCTGGATGTACGTCTGCAAAAGATATGGAAGTTGCCATGGTGACCATTTGTGGTCACCACTTCTAGCGCCGCATGCTGAAGGCCATGTTGCGAATTCTCTGCATTGATCTGCCATGAGGCGTACATCTTTTACCTCCATTGGCAGCCACCTCTCCCGTGTCATGGTGGTTTAGTTTTTTCTTATGTTGATTACCCCTCCAGCTTTTGCTTCTAATTCTGTTTAGAAACATCTCATATCAAAATTAGCTTTATTCGTTTTTTCAGGTGCAAGATACTGATGCTGATTTACGTAGATATTCTACACTCACAGAGGTGGAGCATAACCCCCCAATCCTGAAGTGTGGGCATAATTTTATAGTGGAGAAATTTGACAAACCCTGTCTCAGCCATGTGATCCAAATTAACATGATATCATGTTGGTACTTTGTACCTTTGATATATGATGAGAATGTCACTGTGATCTTTCTCTTGAAAACCGTAATCCCAGTCTAATTATGAGAAAAAACATCAAATCCCAACTGAGGGATACTCTACAAATATTTAACCAGTACTCTTCAAAATCAGTCAAGGCCATCAAAAAACAACGTCTCAGAAACTATCACAGCCTAGAGGAGTCCAAGAGACATGATGACTAATGTTATGTGGTATCCAGGATGGGTCGTAGAAGAGGAAGAGAACTTTAGGCAAAAGTCTAAAGAAATATGGATAAAGTATAGGTTGTAGCTAATTGATCGATATAGGTTCATTACTTGTCACAACTGTGCTATCCTAATGCAGGATGTGAACAAAGGGGAGACTGGGGGCGGGGTGTATGATAACTCTTCCATCTTTGCAACATTTTGTAAATATGAAACTGTTCTGAAATGAAAGTTTCATTTAAAAAACGGTGCCGTTTGAAGGTTATAGAATGGCACCATTTTTAAGTGGCAAATGTTTCTACTTAACTTCAATTTCAATCCAACGCTGTTATCTCAGTAGTTTCCAATTGAAGAGGGTATTACAATTACCTGGTGCGCTTGTTAAATAAATTGTTGGGCCCACCCTACCCATAGCAGTCCTGACTCAGCCACGATTTGCATTTCTAACAAGTTGTCAGGTGATGCTTATGGTGCCGGCCCGTGGACCAAACCTTCTGCTCTATAAAGTCAGTCTCACACTTTAAACATAAGCTTTTGCTTGTATCTCTTCATCCGTGAACAAGGTAAAGTGGCTTTATTTGAACATATTTTCTCATAAGGTGCACGAAGAGTTGATGCTGTATTAACTAGTGTGTATTAATTTTAGCATAATTCCAGTTGACTTTGTTATTCTGTGCACATTTGTGGAAATCAGCAAATGCTGTTGTTAGTATCTAGTTTGCTTTGGAAGAGTTGTTTACACAGATAAGTGGGAATTTCCAGCTGAAGTGCAGCTTTACCTGTAAGTCTTCAAGAATGCAATAACAATCATTAAAAGAATTTGAAATTTGCTTTGGAATTTTTCAACTGAAGAGTGCATGGGATGAAGTCCGTGTTTGGATGTGTTTGTAATTTTTGTCAGGATGAATTCAGAAAGAGGAGTGTAGGAGGGCTTATCATTTTGACAGATGTTGGAGGGTTCACAGCGAAGTCTGGATTTATCTTGGTGGTTTGATTTGTGTGGGGTTCAGGATGAGGACCTGCAAAAGAGCTTAAGAGCCAGCAGAACGCTATCAGTGCCTTTGAAGCATCCTCCAGCTCTGTTTACTCAAAGGTTTAGCAGAGAATGACAACATCCATATGAATTATGCAGTTGTGAGGAGATAGTTTAAAGAGAGAATTTCAAATTAAATGAAGAAAGAAAAACCTGGGCTTATCATGTTTCAAAATAAACTGGATTTAGTGAGGCTAGATCATTGAAAAATTTTGACAAGTCTGTAAGTTCTTTGTATGCACAGGTTTTAAATCTTTACTAAAATGTTTTGAAATTTAGTGACTTTAGTAATTATAGGGTAGAACCTGCTATGTCACTGTTATTACATTGATCTAGATCCTTTATGTTAAATAGAAGTTCAAGCCCACAGGCAGGTACTAGTCCTCACTCTCAAAAACCCAGGCGGTAAAAAGCTCCCGCCCTGTTTGATTCTAAGGTTTGTTACCAATTTCTGCAGTAATTATCTGCATTCAAACACCATGCTACGTTAGACTGCAGCTTGCCATTTCTGCTCAGGCCATGGGAGAACTCTGACCCCGGTCCCTTTCAGCAGGACTGTGGTTTCCTCCGCCAGAGCCGGAGAAACTGCTTCACGTATAGGGAAAGATCAGCCGCTCTGTGGGGGTGGAACCACTCAGCTCATTCACCTACAAGATAAGAGACACTGGGAGCCAACAAAATACAGCAATAGGAGAAAATAGCAACTGTCGACTGAGGGACTGACAGCTAAGATTGTCAAAAGTCCTCCCCCAGCCCTTCATACCCCCAGTTCACTTAATAGTAACACTACAGAAATATGCTCCGTCTTTCAGGAGAGTTGCTCTTTCGTACTAAATATTTTTTACTTTTCCTGAGCTTCCAGAGTTCAACTCTCCTTTTTTATGCCTCTTGCTCCTCTCTGCTCTATTTTGCTTCTTTTCCTCTTTGGTGCCATAATCCTAAATCAAGAGACTAGCAGGATTATATAACGGTATGCATTTAGGGACTTATTTTCTTCTTTTATACATTGTTGCTGCAATTAATGATTCAGATTTAATTTTTAAATGTTTATTTTTGGCCCATCTGTTTTTTATTGTCTTTTTTGTTTGTTTAACGTCATGCACGTTGTGCATGTCTACCCCTCCTATTTGTGCTATCTTGCTCTCTATTAGTCACTACAAATATATCATCACACTCCAGGGACTCTGGCTAACCCGTCTACACCCCCACTTTTTTCTGCTACTTGTGTTGCCGTTTCCATTTTTAATTATAGCATTAGAGTTACTGACTTTATATGGTATGATATAGTCAGGTTTCCTGCTTTTGTTTTACGTTAGCAACTAAATCCAGCTACTGCTTACTAGTGAAGAACAGTTTTGCACTCTTTTTTTTTTTTTTTTTTAAGGCTATACTAATTGCCCAGAAATAAGACTATGGCACTGGTAAATGCCATCTTTCAGAAAAATAGGTGAGTGAAAACCTGAGAAATTTCTTTTACAGAATCTATTAAGTGAAACAGCAACGTAAGAACAGAAGCATGCTACTATCAGAGGAAAATCTGGGCTCAGACCCAGAAAAAGTTTCTAATCCTGGCCTTCCCATTTAGTAGCCATGTAAACATTATGTGTATCTCCTAACCTTTTAGAAACTTAAGGTGCTTTTTTCATTTGAAAGGTGGAAATGGTGTTTGTCCTGCTTTCCTCTAAGATTGTCATGTACATGAAAACAACCTGCAAACTGCAAATGCTTTTACTAGTGTAAAACTGTAAAATGCAAACTTTTATTTTTTAAGTATTTGATTGTTAGGAATATCAGTACTTCTTTATGATGCCTGCTTTCTCCACTGCTGTGACACTTGCTGAGTCTCTGCGGGAGCATGCACTGTGGCTTCTCTCTTCCCAGGAGGAAAATCTGACCCATTGGCCCATGTCTAGATAAGCACTTTGTGGCCAGACACACCTGGGCTTGAATCCCAACCTGCCACGGTTGTGTGACCTTGGGCAAGTGCCCTAACTTCTCTAAATTTCAATTCTTTCATTGTAAAATGGGGGCCATTGTTCCTTTACAATTCTTGAGAGACACTGTGTCCAGCTCCTGATCAGTGTTCCATGGTTGTAACAGTGAACAAATAATGTTGCCTTGTTTTATATGTGGCAAGGACAGGCAAAATAATAGAAGCCAGAAGGCAGGCACAGGAAGCATTGCTTCCTGCAAACCTTGTTCAACTAATAAGATATATCTTAAGCCCACAGTTTAAGCTTGTGATCACTTTCTGTTCTGGGCTGATTGTTCATCATTTTTCCCTGTGATGGGTATCCGCAAGCCGTGAGCTCGAGGTACCCCCTTGTGACTGTGGGAATGATATAACGTGCATTGTTGCATTGAACTGTTCTGGGGTTGTGAACTGGGATTTTCAACCTCTTCAATGCAGAGGTAACTCTGAAAGTTTAACTGATGCCTACGGCCGATGTTACCATAGAGAATTTTAAGACCCCTTTATAAGGGTGGAGTCGAGATGTGAGTTATTACTCAGTGAAACAAAGAAATGGCTTTGAAGTGACAAATGATTAAGAGTAGCGTAGAGCACAGCCCTACTTATACAACAGGGACAAAAGGCCAAATGACAGAAGTCCTCTCAGGGAGAGACTGACAGTGCCAAACAAGCCTCTTCAAAAAGTCTTACTCTGTCAGTTTTAGGCAAATTAGCAAGTTCAAATAGGTGGCAACTATTCCTGTCTTTTCAGCTGTGGTGATTCTCGGGCTCAGCATGATACTTCTAACTGCCTGACTGATAAAATGCCTGAAAGCTTTGTCCATTCCTCCAGAGTATCATTAAAAGGGAATGGAAATATATCCAGTGGGGCCTGCCAATCTTCCTCATCACAGGCTATGTTTGACTGACATGTGACAATCTCCTTCACAGTGTGTGGGAAGCCCAGAACTAGCTTCTGGTCCTTCAGGAAATATGAAGAGCCCAAATCATTTTTTGAAAGAAGCTATTTATTTTTTTCCCTAAAGAGAGCCTGTTGCTTGCTCTTACTTCTCAATTACATTATGTTCCCGGGACACTCAGTGTCAGATATCTTCTGAAACTTCTGAGTTAAAGTTAGGAAAATAGCATTTATGTTTCCTCTGCCTTGGGTATCTCTGTATCTGAGACTACAGAAGGGAAATAACAAAATTAAATTTCTTTATGTCAACCTTGGCTCTTATTGCATGTAACTTGATGGCTGAGAAATATTCATTAGTTTATTCACTACCTCATCATTTCCTCTTTGGATCCCAGCCAGTGCTTGGCTGTTTATCTCATGAATATAGTGCTTAGATTTGTGTGGATGACACTAATGTGGGGTGTGGAATGAGACTTAGGAGTAGAACCAGGAAGAACCCCCCCATTTTTAAGGGGGGGACTTTATAATCGTAAATTGTTATCAGTACACTGAAATAATGACTGATCTTTGCAGTTTGCTCATATAACACATATAAAAACTGAGAACTAGCCAAGTCCCAGATTAGTCAGTGCTTATGTAGACTTTCTTCACTCAGGTTCTAGAACTTTTGACTCCATTAATAATCAAACTGGTGCTCTGGGGGGATTTCATCCCAACAGCCCCTCCCCCAGTGATGACTATTCTAAGTTATCTACATTTCTTTCTGTCTTCATCTACATTTCTCTTAACAACACCCTAGCCTCCTACTTTACTGAAAAGTCAAAGCCTTTGTTTTTATCTCTGCCAAATAACACAGTACGCTTATTCTTCCTTGCGGATCCTCTAAAAGAAAAGGGTCAGCAAATGATGGCCAGGGTCAAACAATCTGGCTTGCCACCCATTTTCATAAAGTTCTATTGGAACTTGGTCACATTTGTTCACTTATGTATTGTCTGTCTGTTTTTGCAATATAGTGGTAGAGTTTAAGAGGTGGGACAGAGAATACAGAGCCTGCAAAGCCTGAAATTTATACCATATGGCCCTTGACAGAAAAAAGTTTGCTAACCCCTGCCCTGAGGAAACTGTGGTGGTCTTCCTGTCAGGAACCCCATCCCAGCCCATGATCTCACTCTTCCTGACTCCGCTGCTATATCTTAATCCCTCTCTTCTCACATCTTCAGTTTTTTCTTTGCTAGTCATTCTTCCAATGTTCAATTGGGTTGCTTTAAAAATGATTCAATTCCCGACAGTGACGTAAAAAATGCCTAGAGGAACAGTGTCTGCAGGATAATGAATAACTTCAGGCTGTCCCTAAAGCCAGTGCTCTGCCCTCATGCTGAGGTACCCATGATGTCTCCCCTACCCAAGCCAACACCTCCATGCTTTTACGTATGCCAATCTCCTGAAATAGCCTCTTCCCATTCACTTGTCTGCCGTCCTAATCCTACCTACCTTTCAAAATTGAGCTGAAATAATACTTTTTTACACACGAAATATATTTTCTCCACAAATTTAGTCTCTTCTAACAACCACCCCAAGCATTTTGTTGGTACCATTTATGATATTACATTCTATTTTGTATTTCAGTTATTTGTCTTTCTCCTCCCTTTCCTCACTGTAGCAATGGCAGAATCTTTGCCTTATTTATCTTTGATTCTTTACAATACATAGTGCTATTTAGATCCTGCCTAGACCTGTTGAATTGTTTTAGTTACCTTATCATAAATGTGAAACCTTTTGTGAATAAAGAATTTGGGGGCTTCCTAAGCGATTCTCTCTGAAATATATGTGGAAACCTGAGGAATAGATTCCATGCATACTTCATACTTCAGGTTTTGCCTTTTGAATATTATGTCAGCTTTTATAAGTCTCTTTATCTTTATGGTATTTCAAAAGATATGATAGCCCTGCCTGATGTTTTGTAAGTCAGTCCTGTTAATATATAAATCTGCGTCTTACTTGGAAATGCTAAGATGGTTATATACTACTAAATTTTTTTACAACTGCAGAGCTTTAGTATTAAATTTGCATAACAATATCTAGAATTTCATTTATTCTTCCTGGAGAGTGCATCAGTTTAAGTTTTGAATTGATAATGAGCACTGTTTCTTCAAGAGAATTAGCTGGAGAAAATATCGGCATGTGTCAAGATTGAGGGGTTTTTTCTCTATCATTTCAGAAAGATGGTTGTAAATGTCCTTTAGAAGCTGTTTTTGAAGGCATATTTTGTATGAAATTTAGTTCGTCAGCTTCAATTTTTTCTTAGGTCTGCCATCACCGTGCCTTTGGGTTCAGTAATTTCATTCCTCTTAATGGTTGGGCTTTTATTTGGGGGGCGGCAAACTGGTCCTCAGGAAGCCGGTCAGTTCCGGCTCTTTCAGAGGTCAGCATGCTTCCATTGCATGGCTACAGCCTGCAGCCATAACCTTGATCCGCTGTCTAGAAACATGGGCAGTCTGGAACAAGGTAAACTGGTCAGGACTGTGACGAGGTCTCTACAAATTTTCTCCAGGAAAAAAAAAAAAACCCACTCAGGACATATTTATCACTATAAACATTACTAGGGAAGAAGAAAGACAAAGATCCTTGTATTTTAAGAAATATTTGCCAAATTTTACCTTAATGTCAGCTCGTCTTTTGGGGGGGGGGGGAGGGCAGTCCTTGGACTTCTGATTTGAGTCTACTATCATATAAGTATGGTTAAGTCAGTCTAGATGATTCGAATAAGAGAAGAATGAAAGCGTAAGGGCCCAATGTGATACTTTAGGCGCATATTCGTTTTTTGTTTGTTTTTTTAATCAAAGAAGCAGTGATAAAGTACTACTTGGCATCAATTATAGTCTTAAGCTAGAAGCAGCCATAAGATCAACTCCCCTTATAAACCCAAAGGGATGAGTTGCTTGATTCCAGGTCACAGAGACAGCAGTAGCCCAGGACTTAAACCCGAACCACTTTCCTCTAGCCTATTAGGCTCTATTATGCCATTCAACTCTTTCCTCACCATTTGAGATTTTTCTCTCCGTGTTCCATTAAAATGAGTGCTGATCCATAAATTGAAGGTGTAACTCTCATGTTTCCTTAGAATCTTCCCTTAAATATCCTTTAAATGGCACACTGGGATCATCATCATTCTTGGGTATTTACACCCTCAATCCAAAATAGCTGACATTTACTGAGTGCTGTGAGGCAGGAGGCCCTGTTCTAAGAGTTTACTCAGACTTAACTCATTTAATCTTCACAAAAGCCTATGCCACAGGCACTGGTACTATCTCTGTCATAAATAAGTTTGGCAAACTCTGGTAGTCTGACCGGAACCAATGCTCTGAACACTACATCTATGCCACCTGCCACATGAAACTATAACATGTACACCTACCTCACTGGGAGCTGAGCAGAATTGTGTGGGCTAAGCCTTTCCATTGTGTGGTCATGCATTAAGCCCTTACTCTTCTTCAAGGGCCTTTAAAAGTGTTGCCCTGAGCCTGTCATGAAATCACTTGCTCGTGGAAATTCAGATAGTCCCAAAGCAAGGTTGCTAATGACCACCAGATTAGAATCCTTCCCCTTTAAGAGGGATCTCGTTGCCTGTAGATTCAAAGTGACATGAATGTGTGGTCTAATGCCATCTAGATCCCTGTGCTGCTATAAATGTGTCTAAAACAGTTGTATTATTTCCCAGTCAGATACCAGTAACCTTCAAGTAAAAGCTTAATTATAAGTAGTACAAGGTATAAGAAGACTCAAGGATCTAAAGAATGTTTTTTAGTCTATCAGTTCCAGTCCTGAGCTCCCTGGAGAGATTACCTGCTTCACAATTGTTTCTGTCCAGGAGATCTTGAATGAATGAATGAATGAATGAAAAATTGCTCCAAATTGCTCCAAAAAATTCTACAATCACTCAACTGGTGCCTTGCTTGGACATTAGGAAGTTTTTTGTTGTTTGGTGTGGTTTTGTTTGTGCGTGTTTCCACTTGTGTACAGTCTTAGCAAGAAGGTCTCCAGGCAGTAGGAGCAACGGCTTTGTGGCTGTTTGCTCAGGAAGATTGAGAGTCTCTTTGTGAAGATCTGAAGGGTGGGAAAAATAGCAGAAGTATACATGGCAGAGGCGGGCTACCAACCTCACATGACTTGGGATGAAGATGAAGATTCCCACTCAGTGCATGGCTGTCGGTGTGACACTGGGACAGAAACCCTAAGCTGAGAGAATACGATAGAGGATATGTAGTTTAGATTCCCACAGCAGAGTCCTGAGTTTCACAGAGGTTGATAAATGTTTTAATTTCCCCCAAATCATATCTGTTTATTAATTCTTAAATCAAATTCCAATTTGTGTTTTGTTTCTAGGCTAAAAATGTATGCTTTGAGACCAATTCAAGTAAATTATCCCATACCACCCCCTCTCCTGGAAAATTAATAGAATCTCATTTGGATGAATGTTTTACCTCCATTCCATTTAGTCTTAAAGCTGCTTGTTGTGTTCTTACATGGCAACTCTTCACAGAAAGTCCCAATCTGTTCTTAGACTCTTCTTAAGTTCCTTATTTTCCTCCTTTCTCCACTTCAAAATTTCTCAGAGGAAAATTCAACAACTGTAGATAGTGTGGAGGGGAATCAAGGCGTGGTTCCAAAAAGATGCTCTTCAGACCTGGGAACAATTTCAGAGATCACCTTCTGACATCAAAGCTCATGAGGATCTTCACGAAATTGTTTAGATTAATGATCAGTAGAGGTAGCCACCCCAAGGAGAGGTTAGCAATAAAGAGGTTATTGTTCCTGATGCTATTAGCCAATACTTCTCAAATTTATCAAGAAACTAGAGCGTCTTCCAAATCTGGCCTTTTCATGCATGTTTGGCAAGGGGGATGACGAAATGAACAAATGAATGTGGAAAATCTCTTAGGAGTTAGGGTAGGACCCTCCTTTCTAGAAAGACCCATTTTTTTTTTTTGTTTTGAAAAACTCACTTCTGTTGGAGTCTGAGGCTGCAAGGGGCCTGTAGGAAAAGCTGGAACTCCAACTGAGAACCAGTTGAGCTGCATTTTTTGAAGGGAAATAGTAGAATAAGAGTTCTAGTCTGTACTTTATATCCCCATGATTGTTTTTATATCTGGCAATTTGTACGTATGAGTCCCTTCCCTGTTGCACCCATTCCCCCTCCCATCTGGCAACCATCAATTTGTTCTTTGAGTTTGTTTCTGTTTTGTGTTTAGAGTCTACTTATAAGTGAAATCACGTGGCATTTAATTTTGATCTGTCTGACTTCACTTAACATAATACCCTCTAGGTTCATTCATGTCACAAAAAAAGATTTAATTTCTATGGCTGAGTAATATTCCATTGGATGGACCAACTTCTTTATCCATTCCTATATCAATGAACACTTACGTTGCTTCCATACCTCTGCTGTTGTGAATAATGCTGCACCGAACACAGGGGTGTGTATATCTTTTCACATGAGGGTTTTGGATTTCTTCAGATGAATACCCAAAAGTGGAATTGCTCTATCAACAGTAAGAACAGCTTAATGTACCCCGAAGTAACCATCACCCGGCCTCAAAAATTATTAATACATGGCCAATCTCAACACCAACTTTGCCCCTTTCCCTCCTCCCCTACTTCTTAAAGTAAATCTCAAGCATCACAGTTCATCCCCATGTATTTTAGTATGTATTTTCTACAATAAAAGACCTTTTTTTTGACAAAACTCTAGTATTACAACAAAACTCCAGCAATTCCTTAGTATAATTGAATATAAAAGTTCGATTAACTCATTAAATGTAACTAAGTTTAAAGCTTGAATTCTCACAAATGAATATCTGTGTAACTAGGAGCCCGATGAAGAAGGATATCACCAGCACCTGAGAAGCACCACCCCCTCAGTGACTGTCTCGCCCAAAGGTAAGCATATCCTAATTTTCAATTTTATATAAGGGTAATAATACAGTATTCACTCTCTGACTCAATGTTATGTTTGTAAGATTAAAAATTTTAAAGTGTATTTGAGAATGTTTGCTGTGCACTTTGAGAACAACATGTGTTTGGCTACCTGATAGAATGTTCTTTAGGTCGGTTTAATATATAATTCAAGTCTATTGTTTGCTTATTGATTTTTCTGTCTGGATCATATACCCATTGCTGAAAGTGGGGTATTGAAGTCCACTAGTCTTAGCGTATTGTTTGCTCATTGCTCCCTTCATATCTGTTAGAAATTGCTTAATATATTTAGGTGTTTCAGGGTTGGGTATGTATATATTTATGATTGTTATTATCTTGATGAATTGACACTTTTATCATGTATATAATGACCTTTGTCTCTTGCTACTGTTTTTGGCTTAAAATCTATTTTTCATAAGTAGAGCTACCTCTGCCTTTAGTTTCCACTTGGATGGAATACCTTTTTCCAACCCTTCACTTTGAGCTTATGTGTGCCTTTAAATCTGAAGTGAGTCTCTTGTAGGCAGCATGTAATTGGGTACTGTTTATTTAGCCATTCCAGCAATTTTATGCCTTTTGATTGGTGAATTTAACCATTTACATTTAGAGTTATTATTGATATATAAGAAATTACTAATGCTGTTTTACTTTTTTTTCTGGTTGTTTTTGTATTTCCATTATTTTTTTCTTTTATTGCCTACCTTTGCAAACTGATTTTCCATGGTATGCTCTGATCCCCTTTATCTTCTGTGTATTCTGCTCTAGGTTTTTTGCTTTGTGGTTACAATGAGGCTTACATAAAACCTTGCAAAGTATATATGAAACAAGATCCATGCTTTACACTCGGTTGACATACCTCTTAAATTGCTTTTTATTTGTTTCTCCTTTTTCCCTTATTTGTCATTTGTTTGATACTGAGACATACAAATATCTCAAATTTTACATGCTGGAATTCATTGATTCCTAGTATTGAACATGTTTCCCTATAACTATATTTATGCAAACTGTGTTAGAACCAGAGGTTTGATCAGAATCAGACTTGACTTTTTAATAGAATATGGAGTTTTAAAAGCAGTTTCCACTTTCTATCTCTTAAAAGACCATAAATTTTATATCACTTTTTAATTCCATATGGGCAAGTAGATCCTTTTTGGGGAGCTCAGAAAAGAGGATGCAAAAATAGAGCTGATATCTGGCATCTAAGAAAGTGCATATAAGAAAAAAAGATTGAAGATACATATTAAAACATTAACAGTAATGGTATATTAAAGTGAAGAGATTTATGGGTGTATCATCAAGAGGGTTCTTTATATGGTCATATTATGGCAAAAATAAAAATAAAAACCAAGAAAAATTGCCATGCTTGAAGAAGTTTTTCTGGTTTACTTCCCTGGCAGCCATATTCCCTGGTAGGGGAGAGAGCACAGGTTTGTGGGCATCCTGTTCTGCTTGTCAGACCACCGGCTCCCTCACCTTCACTGTTTCCTGTGAAATGTTCTGGTCTTCATTTGCTTTCTTCAGTTGGCTGTTGTATTTCTAGCATTCCATGATGTGTTGTTAGTTTGTCTTAGTGGAAAGTATGACTTATTTCCTAGGATCTGTCATCTTTGGGTGTACAGATAAAAGCAATTTTCTGAAGTACTACCCCTCAGCTCTAAACTCTGAGCTGGGGATTTCTGCAGCCAAGTGCCGAAGGCCAGGAGTTCCCTTCCAAAAGTTCAATCAGCCTCTCCTTTTCACCTCTTCATGGAGAATGTGATGGTGGTCCAATTCAGAAGACATCTAATGAAAGACACCATGTTTCCTGTCTGGAAACATGTGTTGGAGGCATCTAAATTGTAAGTACAAATTTTCCTAAAATAGAAAACTTTGGATAAGAACCTATAAACAAGAGGTCTTTCTTTTCTGGAAATTCTGTAGATAGGATGTGTTAGCTATTCAAGTCAGTGGTGCTTGACCTACTGGTCTAGGTAAGGAAGATTAAATAATGCTTACATTTTAGTTCACTGTGAGGTTATATATATATATGAAATCATGTTTGGGGGATAAGTCAGGGTATTCTGTGGGTAAGAGTTCTTATGTTGTACTTAGCTTTAGGGGGTTGATGCATGGATATATACTAACTAATGGGCAAATTGTACAAAACTTTGCATGTATATTTTTTCTGGTAAAGCCTAGATTTCCTCAGATTTTGAAGAGGGCCCATGATCAAAAAAGATTAAGAGCATAAATGTTCTTAGGTCAATGATTATAAAATGAGGTTTTGGATGGTAGAGTGGTGGTGACCTGGAAAATGTAGAGAGAATCAAATGTGTTTATATTCACCTTGAATCGAGATCCAAAGGGACATTAGGTTTAGAGCTTGTTTGAGAAACTTTGCATGGAGAAGGAGATACTTTGACTTGCCCCGTATCACTAATAGAAGTTGAGTAGGTGAACTCATGCTCACCTACTTAAGCACCACCCCCAAATCCATCCTTCCAGCCTCTCCCAAGTGGTCTCCTGATTCTGTCTTAAGTCCTTTGTGGACATTTTGGCTTAACTGTTTTTATATGAAAACAGTCAACATTCCTTTGGAAGAGAGCATTCATTGCCTCCCTGTTACAGGGAATTATTAAACAAAAAATAGAGAATGAGATGAAAAAGGCTCTACAAAGGTAATAATTTTTGTGATCAAAGTGAATTTTAACATGTAATGTAGAGGAAAGTGGGCTTTTTACAAGACAGGAGCAAAAGGTTTATTTAACTTTCTGCCCTTAGCCAGCAAGTTAGATTCAGGTCTTTCAATATGTGTTCATAATGTGGTTCAGAGGTTGTGAAATATCCTGATATCAGCCATGCTCGCATGGAGACAAGCGTTAAAACAGGTACAAACTGACCAAACTTGTCCTGCATTCAATCCGCAAGCTTGAGAAGGAGGGTAAAGCAACGTGTGTTCGCATTTAATTTTTTAAAAAATCGGAGATAGCACACAAATTCAGCTTCTCTCAAAAATATAAGACACGTCAGCAATGATGTCAATGAGCCATGGGAGCTGGGGTACTCCACTGTGCAAATCTTGCTTCTCCAACAGCCCTATTTCTTATGTTACTTGGGTTTTTTAAATCAAACACTCAGAACAGTCAGGACTTTGTGTGCTAAACTTGGATTTGGTACTGGAGGCAAGGAGGAGTTATGATAACATTTTATTTGGGGAAAATGAATGATCTCATTCATAGAAATGAATGAGGGGGAAGTAAAACAAGAGGTTAAAAAAAAAAAAAACTGAAGAGAGAATGCAGCAGTCCAGACAGGAAACCATGATAACCTGAACGGAGGCACAGCCACTGGGACTAAGAGGAGGAGACACAGTTGAGAGCTGTCAGAGGAAGTAGAAGCAACAGGACGTGGTGACTAGAGGATTAGGAGTTCAGTCCAAGATGATTGAAAGGGGTGGCAGGGCAATTCACTGTTACAGTAGTAATAAAGGGAAACTATTTCGAGACCATTACCCATTCTATCTTTTGAAATGACAAGAAGCTTCCAAATGTAGCCAGAGTGTGTTATATAAAGCCAAGGAGAAACCTATATGATCACTTGAAAATATACTTTTCATCCCAGTTCCAAAAGCAGGCACTGGTGTGCAGGCTACTTCTCAGGCTGTGTGAGAGGCTGAACTAGAGGTTATCATAGCCTTTGTTATCTTTCAAACTAAGAAATATTCATACTCTGGTGACTTAGAACAGTGGTCGTCTGACAGAAAGAGGGAATCAGCTGCCCAGGAGTGTTTTTTTTTTTTTAATCAAAGATGCTCAGATCCTCTGAACCAACATCTCTAGGAGGAGTGGATACATGTATCACCTCAGAATCCCCAGGGCTGTCATTACTTGTACACTTACCTCCAATAATCTTTCATCTGCTGCTCTTTTGTTTTATTGCAGCTGTTATAACTGAGTATTTTTGATGTCAACCTAGTTACCCTCTTCCTCCCTACTTGGAATATTTTCATTCTCATTATCTTCTTACCTGTTTATAAGATTTTTTCTCGTGTGGACTATCAGTTCTCTCCAAGAAAAGAATAAAAATGTATATGTCACAATTTTTATTGTATAATTTGTTAATTATACAATTTTTAAATTATAGTTTAATTTTTATTGTACAATTTATTAATTTGATAAGCATTGCCAAGGAAATCAGAATTGCAGGGGTGGAAAACTCCATCGGCAAGATCAGTTTGATACTGATCCACTGTGAACTATTCTTGGCATATTTCTTTCCTGTGCTTCCCAATCTAAGCAGATAATACGTGATAAAAGAAACATGGCTTACTGCTGATGTGATTTAGAACAGGATGCAAAATGGGAAGAGAGCTCTGTCTCATTCCAGTTCAGATAATAGCTTAGTGAATACCTTTCTGCCACTGTTGATCTGGTAGGTAGAGAGTCATCATGTGGCATTTAAATCCAGCCTTCATACTGTGACCAAAAGCGGAAAGATAATAAACTGCTTATACAGTGTCCTGCTCCCAGAGACAGTTAAGCTTTGACACATCATGAAATCACTGGTGACTACATAGCAGGTTATATGATGGGCTTGCTCATGGTCCAGCAAGAATTCCTTAGGTAGACTAAAGAATGCTTTTAGCTATTTGTGTTCATTAGATTCTCTTCACACATATTCAAAGCAGTTTGAATCTGAAACTTTTTTTTTACTACATGGTGAGTATTGGGAGAAGACTATGAAAACCTGAGCTAATCGTTAATTCCCTCTGGACTTTTAATGGCATCTCAAAAAGCATTTACAGCAAAAGATTGTATGTGGAATACACAAATCCTTCCAGACCTTCTAAAACACTAACCCCACTCTGGAAAAAGAAAATGGAAATGATGTTCCCGGCTCTGGGCTCTTACCAGTAGCAAAGGAAAGGTTTACAGTTCAGCCAACTGCTTTTTCACTGTCGTTCCTCAGTGGCGTTTCATTTCTTAGTTGTGAAGCCTCTTTAATTACTGAAGCAGCCGGAAGAGCGCTGGCTGATGGCATCTGGCAGTGGCACAAACGCTCCTGCCTAGGGAGGAAATGACCTGAGCTCAGTCTGTGTGCTTCCGGGAAAGGGTGCCAAAGTTACTGATGATAGGTGAGATGCTGTGTGTTACTTTCTTTTCTGGGGGGAAAAGAGGCTCTGGATGTGAAAGGGAATTTTGACTGGTCACTATTACCTGATGACCCCTTGACCCTAGTTTGTCTCCTGTGTATCCCTTTACAAGGAAGAGTTTCTACCAGTGTCCATGATCTAATCTGATAGCATGTTACTCTGGGAGTGGATGTTCGTAAGAGGGACACTGTAAAATAAGAATTTGAGTTCGTTCAATGTGCCATCTTATTTGCAAGAAGAATGTTAGAGTTTCCTGTAAGTTTAACTTTGAAGCTTTAAACTGATATAATCAGATTGAATTTTTCTGAGGCAAAATGTATATGGTTTTAAGACATAGGCTGTGTGACTTAAACTTCCTGGTTTCTAATCCTGACTCCACTGCTTTCCACCTCCGTGGCCTTAGGCAAGTTATCTCACATTGCTTTGCCTTTGTTTCCTCATCGGTGAAACAGGCATGATGTAAATACAGCTCTCACAGAACTGTGGTGAGCACTGCAAAAATTACTGCATGTAGTAAAAAGCATCTAACTGGCTTTGTGAAGTATTCACTGCATAGTGAATACGCAATACAATTTAGATAATGTTAGTTAGAATTCAGTCAAAATGAGTAATAGCCATTCATAAATCAGGAAGTAAGACCAAAAATGATTACTCTCACATAAAAATGTTTCAGTTTATGGAACCCAAAACTTAATTGATGTGGCGTAAAATATTCTGCAGTCAGGCTCCTCAAAATCCTTTGATATCGAGTATAAAAAGGCCCCCAGAAATAACCTATTCTACTCTCATTTACAGCTGAGGAAACAGGATGTCAGAGAGGTTAAATGACTTGGGTCAAATGACAGAACTAGCACCAAGCATCCTAAGAGGAGATTGTTTAACAAAAGAAGGGAAGGTGGGATTGTAAGCAAAACTTTTTACCCCTCACCAGCCTAACTCTTCAGGACACCAGCTGAGTGTAACCAGAGCCAGCAGAACCACACTGGAAATCCAGCCAGAGGGAGGAGTCATGAACTTGATGATACCCAATTAGAATATAAAAGTTTTATGGGATTGGGTTCGTCCATTCAACAAACACTTATTAACCACCTACTATCCTTGTCTTGTTTTGGTGAGAAAGCTAGGATCACTTTTGTTTTCAAGACACTCGAGTTTCAGATATCTTCTGTCTTAGCTCATGTTTTAAGATATGGTGCATAGCAGTAGTCAGGTTAAGGGACCTCACCATACACAAGTGTAGCGTGTGGCATCGTGGGGGAAACATGGGGTTTAGCATCTGCAATAGGTCTTGGCTCTGCCACCACGACTTCCCAGCTGTACAGTCTTGACCTAAACCTTTATTTCATTTTCCTTGTTTATGAAGTTGGGTGGTCTCTCAATGAAGGATACAGAATTAGGTGAGATTCTGAAACCGATTTGAAGGGGCCTGCCCATTCGGTTTATTCTTCACTCCCTAATTTTGTTCTTCCAGTGAGAAGCTTTATGATGAATAATGGCTAATCCGATGCCATTTTTTTCTCATCTCATATTCTGGGAATCCGAGGCATTATCCTTTCCATTTTGCCTCAGTGTTTTATATTTATATTCTCTCTGTGTGTATTATAGTGAGAGATCTAGCCTTTTAGTTTTTGCCTGTTTGCTGTGTGAGCTATATGCAGCTCTAGTGCTCCTCATATTTGGATATTGGGATACTAGGCAACAGAAGATACTTACGAAATTTGAAGAAGGGAAATCCTCAGAACCAAGATTGCTGGAGTACCTGGGGCTGTCTGGGGACATTTACTATGCTTACTGCCCAGGACAACTTTTCTAAGAGATCCAAAACAAAGATAAGAGCACCAGATGGGACCATGGAAAAGAAAAACTAAAAGGTATTCTCTACCTCTTTAGAATTTCCCAGTTGTTATGGGATGTAGGCTGTTATGGTAACAAGAGCAGAAATTGGAGAAGATACTCAAGAAAGGGAAAGGGGCTTAACTTCATAAACTTCAGAAAAGAATTACTTATTCACTCAGAGGTAGAGCCATCTTGTACCCTCCTATAGACATCATAAGATGAAAAACTTTTAAGACTTTACAATGGAGTCCCCTGAAATGACAGGGAAGACATGACCATAAAAGAAGTAGGATGGGAGAGGAGGGGAGGGGAAAAACGTGACTGCACTCTAGGAGATTTAGAAGATAGTTTTTCCAGGGTTTTCTTTTACATTATTTAAAGTACTATGTAAATATACTTAGTATTAAAACTGTGATTCGATGAAAATACATATTTAAAAAAACACGTTATACTAAACATTTAAGATTATGTAATGAACTTATTTTTTAAATTTTTTATTAAGTTTATTGCGTAACATTGGTTAAATACAACTATATTATTAGGTGTACGTTATAATTTGATACCTGTAGTATAATTTGAAGTTGGGCAGAGTGATGCCTCAGCCTCATTCTTTTTTTCTCGGGATGGCTTTGGCAATTCAGGGTCTTTTGTGTTTCCATACAAATCTGATAATTTTTTGTTCTACTTCTTTAAAAAATGCGATGGGATTTTGATGGGGATTGCATTAAATCTGTATAATGCTTTAGGTAATATGGTCATTTTAACTATGTTAATTCTTCCAATCCAAAACACAGAATATCTTTCATTTCTTTGTATCTTTGATTTCTTTTAATAGGGTCTTATAGTTTCATTATATAGGTCCTTCACATGTTTCATTAAATTTATTCCTAGATATTTTATTCTTTTGCAATTGAAAAGGAATTATTTTTTCCACATCTTTTTCTGATACCTCTTTATTAGAGTATAGGAACGCTCTGGATTTTGAACATGATTTATTTATCCAGAGACTACTGTATTTACTTATTGCTTCCAGTGGTTTTTTGTGGAGTCTTTAGGATTTTCTATATAGAGAATCATGTCATCCACAAATAGTGACAGTTTGACTTCTTTGTTTCCTTTTTGCATGCCTTTTAATCTTTCTCTTGCCTGATTGCCCTTGCTAGAACCTCCGATGTTATATTGAATAACAGTGGCTATAGTGGACAGGTTTGCCTTGTTCCTGATCTTGGAAGGTTTTTAGTTTTTCACCATTAAGTATAATGTTGGCTGAAGGTTTGTCATATGTGGCCTTTATTATGTTAAGTACTTTCCTTCTATACTGATTTTGTTAAGTGTTTTGATCATAAATGGGTGCTGTATCTTGTTGAAGGCTTTTTCTGCATCTATTAATATATCATATGATTCTTATTTTTTAATTATATGAGTATCACATTAATCAATTTGGGTATGTTGAACCATCCCTGTGCCTCTGGGAAGAAGCTCACTTAATCGTGGTGTATAATCTTTTTAATATATTGCTGTATTCAATTCACTAGTATCTTATTTAGGATTTTTACGTCTGTGTTCATGAGAGATATTGGTGCCTAGTTTTCTTTTTTGTGTGTTATCTTTACCAGGTTTTGGTATCAGGGTAATGTTGGCTCATATAATTAGTTGGGAAGTATTGCCTCCTCTTCTATTTTTTGGAAGAGTTTGAGGAGAATAGGTATTAAATCTTCTTTGACTGGTAGATTTCACTGGTAAAGCCATCTGGTCCTGGACTTTTACTTTTTGGTAGGTTTTTGATGACTGTTTCAATTTCCATGCTGCTGATGGGTCTATTTAGATTTTCCAGATCTTCTCGATGAAGTCTAGGAAGGTTGTATTTTTCTAATTACTGGTCCATTTCATCTAGGTTATTATATTTGGTGTTATATACTTTTTCATAGTATTCTTGTATGATCTTTTGTAGTTCTGCGATGTCAGTCATAATTTCCCCTCTTTCATCCCTGACTTTGTGTCCTTTCTCTTTTTTTAGTGGGTCTGGCCAGGGGTTTGTCAATTTTATTAACCTTCTCAAAGAACCAGCTCTTTGTTGCATTTATTTTTTCTATCATTTTTTAAATTTTCAATTTCATTTATTTCTGCTCTAATTTGATTATTTCTTCTTTCTGCTGACTTTAGGCTTCATTTGATCTTCCTTTTCTAGTTTAAGATGAAAGCGTTAGGTTGTTTATTTGGGCTCATTCTTGTTTTTGGAAATAGGCCTGTAATGATATGAATTTTCCTCTTATGACCACTTTTGCCATGTTCTAAAAGTTTTGATATGTTGTACTATCATCATCATTTCCATGTATCTCTTGATCTCTTTTTCTTCTCTGACCCAATTATTCTTCAGTAGCATGTTGTTTAATCTCCATGTATTTGATTCTTCCTGCTTTCTTTTTGCGGTTCATCTCTAGTTTCAAAGCATTATGATCAGAGAATATGGTTGGTATGATTTCAATCTATATTTGTTGAGGCTATCAAAAATGCCTATTAAATTGTAGTTAACTTCTAAAATTTCTTCTATATAGTCAGCTATGTTTATACAGTATATGAATAAATGATTTAATCCTCATCTTATTTTTGTTACACTTATTTGGAAATATGCTTTCAAGGCTGAATTTTTTGCTAAATAGAATGAAATTCTACCTCATATTATTTTCCAATTGATGAGTTACTTTTAGACACACATAATTTGACTCCTGTAAAAATTTGTGAGGTCTTCAGGGCAGATGACACATCCCCAGCTTGGTGTCAAAAACAAAACAAAATAAAACAGGGTTTATAGGGGATAAAGTGCAAGTCACTTGCCCAGAATTGATGAAGTTCATAAAAAGTGGAATTGAAATTTGCATACAGATTTTCTAACTCCAAAATCAAATTTCCTTCTATTTTATGCCATTCTGGGTACCTTTATCTTGGTAAATAAAAATTTTTGCAGCTTCAGGGATGCACAGAGTAAGATATTTGTCTGAATGAGGCTAAACAGATTGAAAAGCCCTAATTTGAAACCATTTACACTATATGTAATTCAATAAATTGTCACTTGTCATTAAGTGTCCTGTATATGAAGGAGCATTCACTTTCCAGAAAAACTCAAGTGATATAATTGCAAAAGAATATTCACTTACCTAAAGCAATAGTATACACTTATGATTCCCAAAGTGTGATAGCCAGATCCACTTAAGCAGCACACATTGCGAACTTGTTAGAATGCAAATTCTCAGGCCCCTCCCCAGATCTGCCTCGTCAGAATCTCTGGGGCTTAAGCTGAGCCACCTGTGTTTTTCACAAATCTTCAGTTAATTGTGTCCTATACACTAAAGTTTGAGAACGACTTTCATAATCTAAGGAAAGAACTGGCATTCTATAAAAAAAGTCGTGCCCTAGTGGTTTCCACCCCTAGCTGAAGTTCGGTAAAGGGGTATATTCACTGAATGCTATGTTCTGTGATAAATGTGGGAGAAGGAAAGAAATGGAATTTGGCGCCCATATTTACCTGCCATATGGAAAGAATTTAAAGACACATGTATTTTTTGAGATAGGTTCCCATACTAGAGAACTTAACGATTATATTCATTATTAAAGGCTTTTCTTCTATTCTTAAGTCTTCTTCACTTAAAACTTTGAAAACAAACTAGTATCTCTGGATTTTGCCTGAAATCCACAAAAAAAATCACAGATTACGATGGCCTAAGTATTTCTCCTGCTCTTCCTTCAGGGAGCGAAGCTGCTTCACAGGATGTAATTATCTGTAATTTATCAATCTGGGGGTGCTGAACACCCCTCCTCACATCCCTTTCTCAACAGCAAAATTGGGGTAAATTGTTTGAAAATATTTGGAAAGATATTTGAAATCACACCTCCAAGCACATGGCTAAAGGCTGTCTTTGTCCAGCTGACTTGCTCTGAGTAATAGCTAGGTGCACCTGCACCCTTACATGGAAAATACTACTTTTAAGAGGGTTTAAAGGGATAATTTAACATTTATATTCTCCTTTCTGAAAAAATGGTGAAACATCCTTAATCTTAGTCAACTTTTATTATTTTCTTCCTGTGTAACTGGGATTGCAATAATGAGTTCATTCATTCATTGCTAATTATTAAAATATAAGCAGAAATTTTTAGCAACTGTGCATTGCTCTCTGATACCTTAAATATTAATCTCATTTATTAAATTGGTTACTAGGAATATATCACAATTAATTTTAAAATAATGAGTAATATATAATTATAGCTACTACTAAGATTTACTTCCAGGAAAAATGAGTTTTGGGTCTGGGTTGCCCAAAGCTGAAGATTTATTTCAGAAGTGAGGGGGTAAGTTCATTGTGATTTTGCTATGCAATTATGATCCCATTTCGTTCCATTACAGCAGGAACGTTGCCAATTTTAGTATCACCAAATAAAACAAATGAGTACACATTCTAACATCCTATGTTTCCTGCCCCATGATCTAAGCTAAGGTTCAAGACTGAGGCAAAGAGAAAGAAAAATATGCTATGTGAAAATAAAATGGGTGGGGGATGGGTGTGTGTGTGTGTGTGTGTGTGTGTGTGTGTGTGTGTGTGGTGTGTTGTTGGTGTGTGTGTTTGAGGCGCTATGGTAGAGTGGTCCGGCTGTGCCCAGCCTAGAGAGTGAGGTTGAAAGACTGCTGTACTTGGAGACAGAAAACTTAGGTTTAAATCATCCCAGTTCTTCCATTTCCTATCTCTAACCTTGGGAAAACTTAATAATTTGGGACTCTAAGTTTCAATGGAAAGTACTAACTTCCCTAGAGATTCATTAAGAGAAAGACATTAGCTCATGGATACAAATGACCTTTATCAACTGTCTAAGGGCTCAACACAATGTGACAGGTATTGCAGAATGGTTCACAGTGATTCATTCCAACCTCTTTGTCATTTGCCTTATCACATGCTACAAATGGCAATGTCCAAGGCTCCTACGATGCTCCCAGACTCTCATAGTTCTGGTTCTGCAGGTGACCCAGTACTGAACAAAAGCACCTGAACAAGATTAGAAAGGCAGGAAAAAAAGCAGGTTGAATTGCTGTTCCTTCTCTTTCTGCTGCTAAGCACATCATGAAGATGTAGTTTTTCCTCCATCAGAATAGAATTGCAATCTCCAGTAGAAATTGCAGCCTCCAGATCCCAGTTCGATGGGTGTGAATGAAGCCATTTTGCTGGCTCAGATCAAAGAAGATTTCCTCCCGGGGCCAGCAGTTAGAGCAGACTCCGGGCTTCCTGCTGACAGCAGAGGCATCCTCTGGCGGTAGTGCAGGCATTCCTGCAAGCTCAGCTGCCCCTCGCAAAGATCATGCAAGCACTTAATACTTGATTTCAGTCTCATTCTGCTTTAAATGAGCCAGAATGGTTTCTCTTCTCTACAGCTAAACTCTGATGAATATAAGACGATAAACTTTTAAAAGAAAATGTGTTTTAGCTTTATTGAATAATTGACAAGTTGTATATTTTTAAAGTATACAACATGATGATTTGATATACACATACGTTATGAAATGGTTACCATAACCCGTAACACATCCATTATCTCACAAAAGTTAACTCGTGTGTGGTGTTTGCGCGGCGCGTGTGTGCGTGCTAAAAAGTATAAAACTTCCTGTTGGCACATTTCAAGTATATAATACCTGTTAACTATAGTCACCATATTGTACACCAAACCCTTTGAACTTGTAACTCAAAGGTAGTTTTCCGTTATATCTCCCCGCCGCCCCTACCCCCAGACCCTGGAAACCATCATTCTACTTTGTTTTTACAAAACTGTCTTTTAAAAAAGATTCCCCACATAAGTGATATCCTACATTATTTGTCTATCTCTGCTCTGTTATTTTCACTTAGCAGAATGTTGTCCAGGTTAATGCATGTTGTAGCAATTAACAGGATTTTCTTTTCATAGCTGAACAATATTTCATTGAGTATATGTATATATAACATTTTCTTTATCCATTGATGAAAGGGCCACCTAGAGAATGGGAGAAAATATTTACAGACCATATATATAAGGTAGTTAACTTCTAAAATATATATGGAACTCTTAAAACTCATAGCAAAAAAAAAAAACCAAATATGACTCAAAAAATGAGCAGAAGATCTGACAAGATATTTTTCCAAAGACATGCAAATGGAGAGTAGGTACGTGAAAAGTGTTCTACATTCCTAAGCATCAGGGAAATAAATGTATATCAAAACCACAATGAAATATTACCTCACACCTGTTAGAATGACTTATCAAAAAGACAAGAGGTAAGTGTTGGCGAGGATGTGGAAAAAAGAGAACCCTGGTGCACTGTTGGTGGGAATGTAACTTGGCATGGCCATTATAAAAAAATGGTATGGAGGTTCCTCAAAAAATTAGAAATAGAACTACCACGTGTCCCAGCAATTCCACCTCTGGGTATGTATACGAAGAAAACGAAATCAGTGTCTCAAAGAGGTATCTGCACCCCCATGTTCATTGCAGCATTATTCACAGTAACAAAGATATGGAAGCATCCTAAGTGTTCACTGACAGACGATAACTTTTCATAAGTATTAGAGCCATCTTTTGCTGTAGGATATATGATATGTATTATTCATAAGTTATATTTCTATTTGCCCTGTCCAATATCTTCTGTTACCTTTTCTGCATTTTGATATGATCTCACATTATGAATCTGCCTTCCAATGACAATTGAAAACAGAGTTCCCCAAGGTCTCTTGTAGTGAGGGTTGTGAGTATGCAAACTAAGTTCCAATAATTAGGTGCACCTGCCAAGAGGCTTGGATGAAAAAGACACGAGGAGGTGGCTGAGCCCAGTAAGATCTCCCTCTTGGCCAGTGTGGAAGCATCTGTTCTTCTGGAGCTTATGGTGTCCGTTGCTAAGCATGATCAGCATCTAGAAGCCAGTAGCAGTAGGAGTGGTGGTGGTGTTATTACTGTATGTGTGTGAGAGTGTGTGTGTGTGTGTTACTGCCGTATATATAGTTCGATGTTCTTTCTGGCTCTGGTTCCCTGTCATGTAGCATCTATACCTACTTTTCAGGCTCCCCTGGAGATTCATCTGAATTCCGTTTGGCTTTAGCCTCTATGAATTCTGTTGTTGGAAACTAAAAATCCCTATTGATACTAAGGGTAGTTCTGTAGTCTTTTTTTCTTGTGATTCTTACTCATCTTATCTCTACTGTATTCTGTAGTATTTTTCCATGGCTCATAGAATTATAAAATTTCAACTAGAAGAAATCTTAGAAAAACTACCCAGTAACCAAGCCCCTGTCTACCATTTTTCATATGTAGAATCTTAAAGGTAAACTGGACTGGAGAATAGTAGGTCTGGATTCAGAGCCCAGACGCGTCTCGTTTGTACCAGTCTGTGTTCATTCCATTACGCAGCGCTCTCTACCAGAGACTATGCTGAGCTGCAAAGGAAAGGGTACATACCAGAGAACTTGATGAGAGCATTAAGGGGTCTGTATTTAAGAATACTTTAAATAAAGCATCCTCATAAAGAATATAAATTACACTGTCTCGGTCCACTGCTATCCCAACTTCAATATTTTAATAAGCACTTTCAAAGTACATTTTACCCTAGAATTCTCAAAATGTTGAATCAGAAACCTACCCCTTTAACAATGGCAAGTGACGGCTTATAAAGTGTAGCAACCTGCAATCATCTCTGAAATTACTCAGTTTTCCAAATTAAACTCTGTGGTGCTTTCATATTATGTTTAAAGGATATATCGTGATTGATTGATAAATTTATGGTGGCAAATCTTAATTGCAGGTTCATTCCAAGTTAACAGCTGAACTACTTAAGTAGGTCTTTAGTAACTTGCATTGTATATGCCTCAATATTCTCCTATTTACACTTAATAAACCCAAGACTTTCGCAGTATTTTTTTTTTTTTTTTTTTTTTTTACTGTAACCTCGATGAGGGAAGACATTTTTTTCCTGCTTTCTTTTTCTCATCCAAGCATACTGGCTGGCTCTCTCTGCCTGTCCATGAAGACCCTGAAATAATGCCAGAATCTTCAGAGTCTAGAATGGTGCTTAGCAAATAGGATTTCAAGAAATGTTTAGTGTTGAATTAATATAAAATAAGGCATATTAAAGCCATCCTGATAAAATAATCTCAGCACAAAAACAGGTAAAACAATTTTTCTTAGAATGCGAAAACAGCTATGTTTAAAAAATTTTTTTGCCAAGCATAATAGTTCAACTTTGTAAAATTGCTAATATTCAATTATTTTTAACCTACAAAATTTATAATTTTATGTGATTCAAATTCTTTTATATAATATTTACATATATATGGTATTATATGTCATGCACATCATCCCATTTTGAATGCATATATCAATTTACATTATGTTTTTTGAAGGCAGCATGATATTTAGTTGTATAAATATGCCATAATTTATTCAGTGTCTCTATTGAGGGCCAGTTAAGTGGTTTATAATTTTACACCATTAGAAATAATAGTGTAATAAAAATCTTTTATTGTGTATGTGAATATGAACATAGATCACTTACATAAGCTTTTAAGTTTAAGAATAAATTTCTTGAGATAAAATTGCCAGGCCAAAGTGACTTTACATTTTAAATGTTGACTGACACTGTAAAATTATCCTCCAAGGAGTTTATAACAACATATCTCAACAGCAATATGAGCGTGCATATTATCGATCTCATTACATTTCAAAAATCATGTAATTGTAAAAAAAAATCTTATTTGATTTGGCATTTCTTGATTATTTTGAGGTTAAGCATATGTCAAAATATTCATTATTTTGTTCAGTTATATTCAGCTATTATGCATCCTTTAGGTAGTTTCTCTGAGAACGAACCATTAACCACCTCTGTTATAGCCATGGCATGAGAGGGGCAGATCAGCCTGGGTTAATGCTTTGAACCTGCTTTAGAAGAGAGTTTTCTTGGCTCATCCAAGCATACCGGCTAGCCTCTCTCTGCCTGTCCATGTAGACCCTGAAATAATGCCAGCAATCGGAAATCTGGAGGATTCTGTATTTGTATTGGGGTGTAAATAGCATAGAAATCTCTAGAGGTTCCAGATACTGCTGGGAGTTATGGTCAAGGCAGGTGGCTTCAGAAGGAAACAACATAATTGGCTGTAGAGGTTTCATGTCCAGAAAATGCATTTCGTAGATGGCAAATTGAAGGCTAGAATGCTCAGGACACGCTGAAGAATCTCACTCCAGTTGAGAGAACCAGCAGCGGCAGCAGGCATGTTAAATGTATGGTATCTCGGTGTGTCCTGCTGAACCCAGTTCGAGGTAGTGTGGTCATATCTCACAGTGAAGTGTAGTGTTGAAAGCTTGGACTCTAGGACAGATCGTCTGGGTTTAAGATCTGGCTTGTATTTACTAGCTAATCATGACCTGGGAAAGTTACTTCCGCTCTTTGTGTCGTTTCATCAACTATAAAATGAAGATGGTAATGGTACCTACCCCATAGGGTTAATGTGCGCATATCTCTGAAATGTCTAAAGCAGTGCCTGGTGCATTAAGGTCGGTAAATGTTTTCTACTTTATTTAATGATGTGGTATGTTGCTCGGATTTTTAACATACAGTAATGCAGAACTTTGTGTACTTTACATGCTGATGTACCAGTTAAGCCATTCCAGTACAGAGCACTGATAATCTAAATGATGAGAAAAAGAATGTTTGAGTAGGCATTAAACAACTGACCAGGTGGAGAATAGTGTCCCCAACACACAATCTGCATCTGTGTCCTCCCCCTCCTCCCTCTTCTGTCCACCATTTATTCGTTTCTAAAACTAAAACTTTGCTAATTTGCCATTTGGGTGCTCCTCAGTCCTTTTGTTCTCTTTCCATTGCAGGTGTAAACAGATAGTATGTTGAGAGCAAGGGGGAGAAATGTTTCCGCACATTAAATTGTGCTCCCTGTAGCCCAAGCCTGTTTAGGGAAGGCGCATGTGCTATATACTTTATTTGCTATTCACTTATTAATTGCCTGTCTGTACCAAGTCCAGTGATGGGCACCTAGAAGGTACAGGAAGATTCCTAAGATTTAGTCCCTACCCTCAAAGAAGCTCACAGTGTGGTGATAGAGACAGAGAAGGGCACACACAACATGATGCAGTCTTACAGGGGGAGCTGCAGTGGGGGGATTGAGGGTCGTGAGGGGGAAGCTGAGTGTGGAGCTGGCATCTTGGTCTTCTCCTAGGGGGCACTTGTCAGCCCATCCACTGGGTGTGGCCAGTGATGATAGTGTTGCTCAGGCTTGAAATAGGAGAATAGGTCCAATAGAGAAGATACTTAAAAATCAGTACTTCTGCTTCTTTCTGCCAGGTACTACATGATAACAGTAGAAATTTTAGAAAGAAAAAATATAAGTAAAACTAGCCATTAATCTTGCTGCAGAGGTAACAACTACAGATGACACTTTGATGTATTATTCTCTAAATTTTTTTTTGTATGTGCACACCTTTTAAAAATTGTTTTAAAATCCCTTATTAGGGATAAAAAGGCTAATTTTAGGGGCATCTCTCTCTCTCTCTCTCTCTCTCTCTCTCTCTCTCTATATAATATAATATATATATATATATATTATATATAATTTTCCACCTAAAACTTCCCTTAAAATATCCTAACTTACTATGTCATTTAAAACTATAATTTTAATGGCTGTACAACAGTCCATTGAGTATATAAACCATGTTTTACATAATCCCCAATTATCGGAGTTTCCATTGTCACCATTATATCACAAGGAACACCCTTGTTTAGTTTAGCATCCTTGATTACTTAACAGTTTTGATTATTTCCTTATGCTAAATTCTTACAAGTGAAATTGCTGAGTCTAAATTTAGTATATTTTAAAGTAAAAATTTGATTTGTTAAAGAAGTTACATTTTTCTTATTGTGGCAAGATATACACAACAAAATTTACCATTTTAACCATTTTTAAGTGCGCAGTTCAGTGTCTTAAGTATATTACATTGTTGTGCAACTATCACCACCATCCATCTCCAGAACTTTTCATCACAAAGAGAAAGTCTGTACTCATTAAACAATAACTCCCCATCACCCACTCCCCTCAGTCCCTGGCAACCTCTATCCTGTTTTGTCTTTATAAATTTGCCTATTCTAGTTATTTTATATAAGTGGGATCATACATTTGTCCTTTTGTGTCTGACTTGCTTCACTTAGCATAATGTTTTCAAGATTCATCCATCTTGTAGCATGTATCAGAACTTTGTTATTTTTTAAGGCAGAATAATACTCCATCGTATGTCTGCACTACATTTTGTTTGCCCATTCATCTGTTGAGGGATGTTTGGATTGTTAAGCAGCCACTTTTAAACCAGCATGAACTCACGGAACTGACAGACAAAGTCTACTTTTTTCTGTCTTGTGTTTTGTAACAGCCCGTTTCATCTGTGTTGAGGAAAGTGAAAAGAGTCATCAAGGTTTACCAGTTCTTTAAGTCCTTATGGAGGCGAGCCTATTACTGCAAATCAGCACATGCATTTATGTTTCAAAAGCTACTTGACCCAACTAAACCAAGCTTTCTTTAATGAGTTAGAAAAATGGCCTAAGCAAGACAACATTATTGATGATGTATAATTGAATAGAGGAAATATGTCGATCTTTACCAGAATGATTGGTATTTTGGTATATTTCAAATATTGCACATTTTATACTTGTCTGTCTACTGAAGCCTAATCAATTTTGATAGGAACGGAAAATTTAGCTTGAATCAAAAGGAATCAATGAACTCTTGAGTCGAAGGTACTAGAAATATTTGGATATAAAGGTCTTCAAAACCTTTAATAGACAATGCTGGCAAAATGTTGATAGTTGTTGAATGATGGCTATATTGTGGGGTTCATTGCAGTATTCTCCTTACTTTTTTATGTTTGAAATATTTAATAATTTAATTTGTAAATAATAAGATATATTTACATGGCCTTGAGCGATATACCAATATCACTTAAGTTGGAAAACAATGCAATGTGTTAATTTTTTGGAAAAATAGTGTGTTGCAGTGATCTTCTTACTGTGACAGAGCACTTAGCTGTAATTCTGGCTTGGTATCCAAGTCTTTTTTTTTCTTTCTGTGCCGGAGATTGGTACCAAAAAGTGCTGTCCCCAAAGCTTTGACAGGTGTGTTCAGAGCTGGTGCATCTGTTGAACTGGGAGCTGAAACCTAACCTATTTCCAGAGCGCCACTGGCAGCAGTCCCGAATAAACCATCTTTTGTGATCCTAGGAAGCCTTTGTGAATGTGCACATGAACCAAGTAAACTACACAGCTGTTAAAAATAGAATTCCAGGGCATCTATTACATATCATTTTAAAGCACGCTTAACTTTTAAATGTTTAGCAGCTTGAAAGGTTGGCAGGTTTGAAATCTGATGTTCTTCATCCCAGGGCAGGCAGAGTAAAATGTTTTTGAGTAACTTTTTTTTTTTCTGTCAAGTCCTCACCTGATCCTCAAATTATACTATTAAAGAAGAGATGGAAGTGCTGATTTTGACATAATAACAATGCAACTAAAACTGAGTGATTTCAGCTTCTGCTGATATTTAGAGCTCTTCGATGTATGTGGCACAATAGAGGGAAGTGATGGATGAAGAAAATGTCAGCTTTTTATTCGGTGATTTTGTGGACTTAAAATAGGTGGAGTCGAGTATTAATAATTTCTGAGAATAGCCAAGAGACTAAAGGTGTGCCTTGGCAGCCTTGGGGCCAACCATGTGGACTGGTATTTTAAATGGAAGATTATGCAAAAAAAAAAAAAAAAAACCAAGGCAGCTGTTGAGAGACATCACACCTCATTTGTTGGAGGAATTTATCTAGACATTCATTCAATGAGGACATAGAGGTAGGAAAATAATAAGCAATTCATCCTTTGTATTGCATGGAAGACTCACTTTATGTGGAACATTAGAGCGTTGGACTAGGGCTTAGGTGTTAAAGAAAGGGGCATAGTCTCTGCTTTCGAATTTACCTGCAAGTAGAGAAATGGGTTCTTAAAGGATGACAGCCTTCCATTTGAAATAGACACACACACACACACACACACACACACACACACACGCATGAGGTTGTCTTTGGGTTTGGGTCTATATAAATTATGGGATGATTTTCTTTAGGATTGTGCAATAACTGTAGATTTCAAGTGCTAGAATCCCAAAGGATACTAGCCTAGGTAGGAAACAGTTGGCAAATTCTGGAACACAGAAAAGACAGGGGTGATCTCTCTCTTCTCTCTCTTCTCTCTCTCTCTTCTCTCTCTCTCTCTCTCTCTCTCTCCTCTCTCTCTCCCTCTCTCTCTCTCTCTCTCCCCCCCCTCCCCCCCCGCCTCACCCTCTCTCTCTGTCTCTCTTAGTGTAGTAAAATACATTTAACATAAAATCTACCATTTTAAGCTTACAGTTCAGTAGCATTAAATACATTTGTATTGTTCAACCGTAGCAGCTAACCACTTCCAGCCCCTTTTCATCGTGTTGAACAGAAACCCTGCACACATTGACACAACTCCCCATTCCTCCTCTCCCCAGTAACCATTATTATATTGTCTGTCTCTATAAGCTTTCCTATTCTAGGTACCTCATACAGAGATTATATATAAATGGAATTATAAAATATTTGCTCTCTTATGTCTGGTTTATTTAGTATAATGTCTTCAGGGTTCTATGTGGTATGTATCAGAGCTTCATTCCTTGTGGCTGAATACTGTTCCATTGTGTGTATATGTCACACTGGTTTATCCATTCATCTGCTATGGACATTTGAGTTGTTTCCATCTTTCGGCTATTGTAAATACTGCTCTAAACACCAGTGTGCAAGTATCTGAGTCCCCACTTTCAATCCTCTGGGGTATTTTTCTCAGACTGGAACTGCTGGACCATATGGTAATGCCGTTTAACTTCCTGAGGGATTCTTTCTCTTTTACGTTTGCTTCGTTCTCTCAGAATAACATCTCTACAAGGAGATAAATCATGGCTTCCAGTACCTCTAGGTTCATATACTCGTAGTACTGGGTCCAGAGAGGAAAGAACTGTTTTCCCCTAACTCATTGTCCAAAAAGCTGGGAAAGAAACCTGATTGGCTAACTTGCCTCCTCCACCCTTATCTAAAACAGTTACTGTTGAAGGGTGGGGACAAGTTGGGGGCGGGGAGGTGAATTATTGAACATTAATGATTGGGCTAGGTAGAGGCTAGGTCCCACCCGTTGGCTGGGGAAGTGGGGTCATGTAAGAAAATGACAGTTCCCATTTGAGACATGTATCTAAATCTGGTTGGAGGGAAGTACAGTTTCTCAGCCCACCCCCCCAAAAGGGGGGAGGGGCAACCTGGATATGGACACTAGAGAAAACCGTGGGAGCTAAGCAATCCCAAACCTGAACACCAAAATAATTTTGTTGCTATGCTTTATAGTTAATATGATTAGTCAGCTTAGGTGCATGCACGCACACACACACATAGCCCCTAGCTGAATGAAACAATTTAGAAAATTTTATGTAACAGTTCATAGAACACTTGTTTAACATGTACGGTACCCTTCTTCAGGAAAAAAGCCTATGAAAATCACTTCATATAGTTGAAGATTGCATTTTTAAAATCTGTGCTTCCAACATGAGCTTATATTTCAGGTTTAGTGCCATCACTCACATATTTCCAAACTAGATCAGAGCAGCAGAGAATAAAAGCTGCTTATTTTGACTTTCATCTACTCGTTTTATTTGTACTCTTAGCTGTACCTTGGATTCAAATTTTGTCAAATAGATACAAAATATCTGTAACTATATATTAAGAATTGTGTTACTAGCAATTTGTTGCTCTACTGGGTTTGGAACACAAAGCCAGGAGTTGGTATGACTTATTCAGTTGTTCTATCAAATCAAATTTTGGAAACTATTGATCTGATAGCAGGATTCATAAGGTTTAATTTGATTTTAAAACCTCAATTTTATATTTATGCATCCAGCAAAGAGAGCTAGCTTCTCTATATTAATACAAGTCCAGAATATATCTATTATTTATTCTCTAGCATCTCATTTCAAACAATCATTTCCTCTCATATTATTATGTTATTTATTTCCTGTTCAATTTTGTTTATTTGGCATCTTTATTTTTCATTTTAAGCACTGGTTCAGTTTTAGTCTTTCATTCCATCATCCATTTCATATCTTTTGTTCCTCTCAAAGGTCATTCTCTCTGTCTTCATTATCCCCCACATAAGAAGCATAATTTTCAAAGAATGTCTTGATCATATGTATTTATTGACATGCTTGATTACTGCTTTTTCATTTTTAAAAAAAGGGAGAAGTTAATATAGCTCAGAGAAGCAGAGACCCAAATAATGACCATTTCCTTGAAAAAAAATCTGTATCTAGTCATAAGTTGATTTATAGAATTCGATCAACATTTTATATATTATGGTCTCTTCCTTCATCTCTAATTCTCTACCTTTCCCTCCCCCTTTTTTCTCCCCACTTCTCTCCCAAATACAAACATGTACATTTTCTAGAAAAAGAAAATAATTTTTAAGATGCTTATCTAAGTCTTCAATTTAAAGAAGCAGACACCAAAGGAGGGGTCGATTGAGTCTGTCTTTCCTGCGTGGAGTTTTATCTAGGAAGGAGATATGTTTTTGTTACCCCGGATTTGGCTAGGAAAGCACAAATTGCTGCTACCCTCAGACTCCCACCAATTTCCTAACAGAATGTGGAGGCAGTCTTTGGAGAAAGGTACAAAGATGAAAGAGTTTGCATACAAAGAGGAAAGAGGATTTCAGAATTTTCAAGCACTTATGCTAAATTTCTGTTTCAATATCAAGAGATTCCAGCATACACATTTTAAAGTAATCAATCAAAGGTTAGTAACGACATCCCATTGCTTCTCTTTCCTGCTTCTTGTATTAGTCACCTTTTTTTCTCCCTTGGTTAACCTCATTGTGATCCTTTTCGATAGTCTTCTCACCAACTAATTATAACAATAATTTTTAAATGTACGTGATAAGTTGGCATCGTGACTTCTATTTTTCAACCACATCATACTGCTCATCATTCTTTTTCAATCCAAGTTCACATTGAGCTTTCTCTCTGATGGCTTTGTCTGTCCTGTGCTAAAGACAGACATGCTCCTTGCCACAGTACACTAAAAAATCCCATACGTTAGGCCCATCCCAGTCAAGAAGAATCTCCTGTGGAAAACTAGAAAGATAATTACCCAAATGCCAGTTCTTCATACACTTGGTGGAAGCTATGAATTTCAGATTTTCCTTGATAATTTAATATAAGGCCTTTAATATTTTTTAATGGATCCCATTTCCTACTCTCTTAATTATTTTTCTTTCCTTTAAGGTTTCTCGTTTTTCAAAATAGCTGAAGCCAGACACATCACACTAATAGGATTCTGGCCAATGTGGATATAATGAGAAGATTCCCACAACACTTAAGTCCTAATCTTTTACTGTATTGTCATGAATGCTTTTAAAAATATTACAAGAAACTTAGATCTGTGATTTCCAGTACTCCTACTCTTAGCTTCCTTCTGAACTCCCCAGACATCCACTTCAGGATAAACTATTGACCTTTATATGGTCTCATCATCTTTTTTTTTTTTTTTCTTGGAATCTCTTCAGAAAAGTGTTTCCTGTAGGTAGGGCTAGGGAAAGAGCAAGGTACTTCCCCACCGACCTTCCCCAACCGTCTGGAAGGAAACTCAAATTGCAAAGCATCACAGGTTTGGACCGGCAGTAGAGAGGACTGTCTACATGATTTTTAGGACCCTGGGAAAAATGAAAGACGGCTCCTTGTTCAAAAATTACTAAGAACTTCAAGATGGTGACAGTATAGAATTAAACTAAGCATGGAGCCCTTCTAAACAAAATTGATTATATACGTCACATCATAAAACCAGCCTTTGTGGTGAGGAACCCTGGGGAGAGAATAGAATTATATATGTCTCTTCCCGTTCTCTTCTTTCATGATTCACTCGTGCAGGATGAGTGAGTGACCACAATTTTCTAGTCATGAGGATATTAAAATGTATTCTCCTAATACTCGAGGTATGTTTCGTATTTCTCTGCTAATGTATTTCAGTGTGTGATTCCCTCTCTCCTTATTATACTCAATAAGGAAATTTTCCTTAAAAAATTTGAAAATAGTCACTGTTTATTAACTGATCAGATTACAAAAATAACGATGGTGGATACCTTAGTCATCCTTCTAATAAGCCCGTTGATCTGGTCTTCTCTGTTGTCAGCATCTCCACCTTCTACAAAATGGGTGGTCTTTTTCTTCCTTCCACCTCATTGAAAAGATCATTTGAAGGGCCATGGGAAGTTGTTTGCTTCTTTGAAGTGTTTTTCAACCATGGAGGATCAGTTCCTCCGTACAGATAATGCCATATTTACCAAGAGATCAAGCAATCATTGTGTTGTCAGGGCAATTTGCTTTTTGTTGATTTGGCCATAAGTGAATTGTAGATCTGTTCATTTACTGACTTCAGGTTTGGGCACACCTGTGCAGTATGTGGTTCCACAATCCTCAGCATGTAAATTGAAGCCTTGTTGAGCTAACAAGATGCCACTGAAGGTATGCAGAAGGCAAAGAAGCTGCAGCGACTTTTAGACCTTTGGGCTCACACCACTGATCCTCTGGTCCTGATGACAAATGCCAATTTGGGTTCCACAGGTACATGGAAGTTGCCAGCTTTTCTTTCCATCCTAGACATTCAAATCGCAGTTCTGTACATCTGCCTATATGCTTTGCGACAGTGCTTAGCTTTTTCGTAGGTAGGCTTCCTCCTTGCCTTTCAAAATACCTTTTGGGCAAACTTCTTTCTTAGGAGCTTGATCTTCACCTCTGCGAAATTCTTTCACTTTTTAAAAAGTGTTTCTTGCACAGCAGAAATTTTTTTCTTCTGCATCATCCATAGTTCCAGCTGAAGAGGAGGAAATTTTCCTTTTGTTCCAGTATACTGACATGAATTTACTTTCACTGAATTTCTTTCTTCCTATGAAATATCATTCTTTCATGAAACACATTGTTGCATGAAGAGAGTACATGGAATACATGTGGATTGCATAGTACAAACAAGGCTTTTGGATGAAAATATGTATAAAATATAGCTCTTGCCCTCAGGAGTTTCCTGTTTAAAGAAACAAGGCAAAAATAAATGAAAACTTAAACATTACTTAAAAATCCCTATAAAAGACAGCTCTGTGGCATTTAGAAGTGATGATGTAACACTGACTTTGTCCAATTCTGTTTGAATTTTCAATTGCGGTTCTCCGGGATAGGGTGAGGCTAGCCCCTTCCCAAGTACTACTTTGTGTGTCTTAGCCTTTTGTTCTCAAGTTAGGTAGTAAATAACTTAGGGTTTACCCCTTCCATTCATTCAGTAACTATGCCTGTCCTATCGTAGTGCAGAGCTAAAACCCAGGTGGTGTCATGGAGCAGAAAGACCACTAGATTAGGAACCTAAAGATCTCCTTTAGATCATCTTACCAGTTCATGGGGCTTAGGACATATCTTTTCTACCCTCTCCAAATCTTGGTTTTCTCATCTGCTAAAGTAAGGTTACTAACACCTGCCTGGCTGAGTTAGCAATTTTTGTATGGGTATCATATAGATTTAATTTAGTATGCATGTTTAGATGTTTCCCTTGTATAAGTGATACAATCTGAAATGCAGATATTTCCAGACAGAGTCTCTGCTCCCAAGGATCTTATAATCTGTAAAAGAATTGAGATAAATACAGAAAATAACTATAAAAGAAGTAGGAAATAATAAGTCCCATAAGAGAATTTAGACTGGTTAACAAATTCGAGAATGGAGGGCAGTATAAAGGAGGAGCAATGAAGCTGAGGCTTGGGTAGCTTTGTCAGGTAGAGGTTATAGAAAACATATTCTAAGGAATGGAAAGAGTATTAGGGATGTGGGAGAGCCTACAACGCTGGAAGAACCCAAAAGATCATTTTGACCAGAACCTAGGGATTGTGAAGGGAAGAGAGTTAGCATTAGGTCACAGAGGGCCTTGACCATCAGACTGCAAAGTAGAAGCTTTTCAGCCTATAGTGTAGAACCTTTGAAAGAGTTTAGAGAGAAATAGTAACCGATCAAGTGAGATGTTGTATGTGAAAGCAGTGTTGAAACAAGTGAGGTTATGATACAGGAGGCATTCAATTAATTCCTGTATCCTCTTGAATAAATTACGTGTCCACTTGTCATACCGATGTACCAGTTGGCAGCGCAGTCTGATGTTCCCCGAGGTAGTACCTACTCCTGCCAAATAGTGTAGCATTTAATTCTGCCTTCCAAGGAATTGGAAAAAAATCAATCTCGCTTGTCATTTCAATGGCTAGAACAGTGGAAAATGACACATGTGTACAAGAGTCTTACAATTGCCAGAACCTTGAGAACCTTGAAATAACTTTGTCTTAGCCATCTTTGCCCATATCATTACAAAATTATCAGTGAGAGTATAATGATTAATAATAAAATACAATGAAAACTACTACCTTCTCTGGTACATTTGCTATTTGCCAGGAACTGTATAATTGCCTTAATTACATTACTAAATTTAGTCCTTACAATGCTCCTCATATAAATTTTATATTCTCTTTACAGATGAGGAAGTGATAGAAATACTAAGTAACTTGATCAAGACCACACAGCTATAAGGCATCGGTGCTGATTTTCAGCCTAAAGTGTTTTATAATCTAGAAACTGGACTCTTAACAACTTTGCTATTTGTTTGAATTTTCATTCTGCTTCCTAACTTTTCTACAGTGAACATATCTTATTCATGGATTTAAATAATGAACTCATTCCACTTTTTTTTTAAATCACCTTAAAAACAAGGTTTGCCACCAGTCTGATTCTGATTATGGCTTCTGCTTACACATGTTAGGGTTAAATTTTATTAAGATAGAAGGCTCTTGTCATCTTAATCATGCCTGCCAAGCCCACCTTTTGAATCTATGCTAATGAAACACTTCTGAACTATTTTACTTCTCTGTGGCTCTGATTCCAAGTCTAAAGAGCAATATTAAAAAAAAAAATCTTTGATCTTAGCCTTGGTAGAAATATGAGATAAGCCTGACTGCAGCGGAGAGGTAGGTCTGGCAGGGACGATGAGAGACACTGACCTGGAGGGTCAGACACCCTGCCTGCTGTCCATCCGAGTGTGGAGAATGGTGAGGGACAGCTCTCTGTCCTTCCCTCTCAACATAGTTAACATTTGTCAGGTCTTCCTACCCCTCCCATGGCCTTGAGGAAAAGGAAGAGGAGGAAGGCTTCCTCACTAGGGATCATGGATAAAGATGCAGCTTCAGGGACGGTCTCATCTAGTTATTGCCATTATAGATAAGGAAGCAAAGTGACTTGATCAAGATCACCCAGTGCGTTAATGAAAGTTTCAGCAAGATGCTTTCAGGAATAAATACAACAAACTTACACAAGTGTGCATACGTGATGAGGGACAGAAAGGTGAAGGGGTCGGGGATCAAAGAAAGTATCTCCATATTTTATAAAACGAACTCAGAACTCTTTGATGTTTCACTAGCTCTGTCTTGGTGTTTGTATTATAGAATCCTTTTTTTTTTCTTTTTAAAGTTAAAGGTTTCACTATGCAAAGGCTAGTGCTGGTATACTCTAGTAGGGTGCAAGGCATTTTTAACCTCCAAACTTTAAATTTAAAAAAATTCCTTTAAATCACCCAAATGTGCTTGTTTGCATCTGCTCAGACTCAATGTCTTTTTTTTTTTTTTTTTTTTTTTTGCTTGTCTGTCTCATTTGGTGGGCAAGCTGTCTTCAGAATCTTCCTCCTCACCAACTGTCTCACTGATGTCATTTGAGTCTGTTAGTCATACATCCTTGGGTGCATAGTGGGTGGCAATTAGCAGCCTCTCTTCAAGGTAGCTCTTGGTGCATGTGGCCCCCTTGTCACTTTATTGAGAAAATGGCTAGATAACAATCGTCATCTCCCCATGACCTGCTTTTCTGCAGGTAGGGTTGGCATCTCATTTCTAATTGTATTCATTAAAAGTTGTGTTGTCAGCTTACCTGGGAGAAGCAGCACTCTCATTAGGCATGTGATTTGTCTCTGTAATGTTCATTAAAACCTCATTTCAGTTGGAGAAAGTAGCAACTTTTCTAATGGGCATGTCAGGGAAACAGATGCAGAATCTGTAGGTAGCAGCTGTTGGAGAAAGAGAAAATAAAGTTTGGCAGCATCCAGCAATGCTTGAAGTCAAAAATACTTTGGAGCTCAAACTGGTTCCTAGCTTATTGCTAGCATTATTGGATCCTAGAGAATGATTACTAGACATTAGCAAACAATTTTTAAATTTATACGAAGAACATTGTTCTGAAATTAAAGTTTAGGTGTTTATAATTCTTTGATTTTGACAAGTGATAATTAAAATTAGTTATTTCCACTGTTATCAAGGATAGAAGATACCTATGATGATATATATGATCAGAGCCACTCACTGCTTACACTAGAGTATCTTCTACTCCATCCATTATTAGTACTCAGGAATTACAATAATCCCATAAATTCTGGACCTGGGGAAGTGTTTGGGGAGAGAGGATTTATCTCCCTTTCTCCCCTCTTTTCAATTTGCTTCCTCTTCTGAGAATTTAAGGCAGAGATTTAAAAAGTCTAGATCATCTCCACTAATCCCCAGTCAGCCTTTACTCTACACTTCCATGGTTAGAATGATTACATGATAATTTGGTATTTACAGAAATACAGATATCTGGCAGTTGACTGGACCTCGAAAAATGATTAGAGTGGCCATGTGGTTTTGTGGTCTTTCAAAAGTTGGCATATTCCATATACCTTTCTCCTACTTATTTCCAGAAATGTGTTTATTACATTTTTTATTTTGCTGGTTCTTGATTGCTAAGAATACAAGTTGATCCCATTTTATGTGTTAGCATCCTAAAAATTCTGTATTTATGCATTAAACCACATTTCTAATTTATGACATTAAAATTCTGAACTCACTCCCCAAAGGGGAAAATAACCTAAGTGACTTAAAATCCCAAAGTTAAAGGAACATTCTGCTTTTGTGTAATCTATGAATTTAAATAAAAAGGTAATAAAATGGCAAGTCAATCTTTATTATAAGTGCATATCTAGTAAAGTTTCAGACACACAACACACAACCAAAATGCAGATCATAGCACAGATATGCTGCTTTTTGGAGATAGGATATATCCCTGAATTTGAGAAATCAGGGCTTTGTGTAGAAATACACAGGATTTTCTAGGAAAGAAAATATCATGAACTAATGCATGAAATTAGGGGAAAGAAGGATTTCAAAGTCCATTTGTGCACAGTGATTCTCATTCAATTTTTATGACTAAGAAAGCAATGTAATTCAAACAGGAACAAAATATTTCACTCTTTGATCACCTGCATGTCAGTGCACCAGTGAAAGCAGGCCACAGCAAAGCCAACAGCTTCTGGGAACCAAATCTAAGTTGTTACTATTATCTTTCTTCGTTACAAATATTTTTTTGATAATGCCATTAAATGACCTTAAGAGTTTTTTGTATTCCACTTTACTTAGTATATATTTATTTTCATGGCAACAGTAATAACTTGTACATCTTTAACCCTGAAGAGAAACCAGTTTCCTAAATTGAAAATATCAAGACAGTGTTAATTACTACTTCTGTATTTATCTATGGCACTCAAATGACATTGTTACTAGATTTTAAATCGAAACAAGGAGAACTGTAACCTTGCTCTGATTACAATATTTATATTATTCGTAATTGTGCCACTCTCCCTAGATAGGTTTCTCAGGGGGCCATGTTACAGACATTTCTGTACCTTTCATTTCCTATTCAGACTCTCGAAGGTATTTCCATGGTAGTAGGAAACAAAAACTTAAATTAGACAATTGTACAAACTCATAATATTGAGATGTACTGGCTTCAGTTTACACTTTACTAGAACATTTACCCTGTATTTCAACCTCGTTACTGTATTACTACATGTCACTGCTGCTTCTTAACAGAGAAGACTTTCATCTTAAACCTTTGGGAGAATGGAAAGTGACAGGTGGGAAAATCTGCCTGCTCTGATTAGTACAGTTTATACGGTTGACTCTGAACAATAAGAGTTTGAACTGTGTGGGTCCACTTATTTGTGGATGTTGTTTCAATGAATACTGTAGGTGTATGTTCTCTTCCTTATAGTTTCCTTAACATATTCTTTTCTCTAGCTTTATTGTAAAAATATAGTATATAATACATGTAACGCATAAAAATGTGTTAATCTACTGTTATCAGTTAGGCTTCCAGCCAGCAGTAGGTTATTAGTTAAGTTTTGAAGAAGTCAAAAGGTATATATGGATTTTGACTGCATGGGGGTTGGCACCCCTAACCTCTGTGTTGCTCGAGGGTGAACCATATGTAAAAGCTTCCTGGGAGCCTTACAAAGCACCGAAGGGGGCTGTCACTGTGCCGCCGGCAAGCCTCCCACTGAGGAACATTTTTTCCTGGCTGGTCTATATGTAGGAGGTTGTTTTGGGGTTGGGGTGTATGGGGAGCTGACAGCTGTGAGGCCTGATTTAGCAGATTCCACTCTGAGATGGAGTGACCTGGAGTACACTAGGACCCCAACTCAGGATTCATCTGGCTGTGTTTTCTGCAAAACTGTAGTTGTCTCTGCTGTTTGCCTAGGATGTTTACAAAGCTGGAAAAGCACTCTTCAAACACGAGCACTTTCTATCAATGCTACAACCTTGTACGTTTAAAAGGAAATAGAGTCATCTTATGTAGGATTCAAGAATCATCAGATGATTCACAAACAGAATTTAAAGAAGCAACTCTTACCAACTTTTTCTCATTTCACCTTCTCTGAAATCTAAGTGCTATTGGTATTCCTCTCCCCGAGCATGCCTTAATTCAAAGCGCGCGTGCAGTGAATGATACATGAGTCTGTGGCCAGATGAGGTAGACATATACTAAAAAAGAACAGCCATAGTCACAAGGAATTTTAAATCTGACGTTAAAGCACAGAAGAATTTTTTGTAAGGACTGGGTAAGACAAAGAAATCTTACTTAGTTTTTGTAAAATATATTCTATTTTCTATTTATTTTCAGCCATGATTCTGTATAGACTGTCCTCATGGGTTTTTTCTTTTTCTTAGCAATGCAGATTTTGAATTAATATGATCTCTCCACTTACTATAGACCAATGATCTGGACTCTGACAATAATCCTAATTTTTGTTAAGATAGATAAATGCAGTGTTAAACATACTTATCCAACCTTTCATGCTGGCCCAGTGTATATAGAAAAGTCTCCTGCTGACTTGCCCATGTAGAGATCTCATGTTATTGCCACTTGTCACTACTACTCATAAACTACTTGTTCGAACTGTCATAGAAGTTTTGCCAAATCCTTTTTCTCTTTACTGTTTATATATTTTGCAGAAACTAGGCCAAAAAAAAAAAAAGAATTGCAGTTTTCTAGCAGGAGCATTAAACCATCAAGTGGCTTTAGTTCTAGCAAAACTGCACCCAGAGACAACTCTTCCTGGGATTCAAGGTGGTTAAAAAAATTTTTAAATGGATTTCACTCTTTTTAGAAGATGGGCCATCTTAAGAATCCCTTTTATCCTTGCAAAAGAGTACCGTGATGGAAAAGTTCAGTGATGTTTACCTAGGACAGTGCCTCTCCTTCCAACTCCCCACCTCATTTCATCCCATTTCTTCTGAAAGGGAAAACACCAGATCTAGGACATCCTTGCCATGACAGATTAAGGAATGATTCCTCTAAAAAAAAAAAAAAAATAGACCACCCCCAAACTGCAAAAGCTCTAAATTAAATAGCTTTACATGTGGGCACCTTGTTTTTACTAGAACTTGGTAAGTGGCTTTCTACATTGTCTAGGCCAAATGCTATTCCCTGCATGGTATCAGTTCACTTTGTGGAGAAAAGGGAAAGTGTGTGTGTGTCATCTGAGATCCACGGCTGCCCCCACCCAGCGACTGACCAAGCATTGGTAGCCTCAGTGATCTAATGTGTTCAACAGCAGAGGCAGGTGAGGGAGTGGGAGAGAACACGAGTGTGGGAGTCAGATATACCTCGGTTCATCCCAGGGCTCACTACCTGTATGACCACGGACATGGTACTTTGGCAAATTGCACTTTCTGTATCTTTAAAATCAGGATCACATCAACTTCATACATAGGCAGGATGATCATTAGCATCTTTAGTTGCTAGTTCTCAGGGGCCCGAACATTGAAAGAATTTACTGAGTGCCCCATTTGTGTGGGAATACTTCCATAAGCATCTGACACTTCTGTATTTTGAAGACTATGGAAAGTGTTAGGAATTGACAGTTGTGATTTTTAGAAACCATAAAAGAATAGTTCATCTGACTGATTCTTTTGTTGTTGACACTGCAGCAAGTTCCCAGTGTTGTGTGTGTACATACCTAGAGCAATACCTATAGGAACATTAAAGCAGACTCCCTGAGACTCTCCCTAAATCCCCTAGGAACAATCCAAAAGAGAACAAGAAATTACCTAAGTCCAAGTGGAATGTGTGGAAGAAAATGAATCTTTAACCAACCTCCTATTGTGGTCGAGATTTTCTGAGGGACGTTTGTATCCCAGATGACACTCTAGACAGATGTCCATATTTTTACTACTAATTAAGGCCTTAATCCCAAATCTCAATGGGGTCAACAATATCTTCTGAGCAACATCCACTTTGGGAAAAACCTGGAAAAATAGTGACTTAGCAGCTTCCTAAAACCCTTTAGGGATTAAGGCATGACTAGAAGTAGGGAGTGAGAGTGAAGTAAAGATGGCAAGAGAAAGGCAAAAATGATTTGGCCTAAACAGGAAAAAGCTGAAAGGAGTTTTTGTCCTTATTTCTGTGAAGGAATATTGCAGAGACTGACCATTAGACCTTTAGTTGGACAAGAGATTAGGCTAGAAATTAGAGACTATATTCATAAACACAGCTGTGGGTTCTGACCAATTGGCTGACTACAAGCATATGAATCAAAATTGTTAGATTCGGTTTCTTTGTTCTAACAATTTTGAGTTTGTGATAAATGATCTTTATTTTCCCTTAGAGCTCAGACATCCTAGATTCAGTCCTGCCATATGATATTACTAACATCCAAAAAGACCACTTATGTAAAAAATTTGGTGCCAATCCAGGCTGAGCAAAAAAAAACATGAAACAATGGCACAGCATACAGATTTCCAGCTCAGGTATGGTAGAAACCCACTATGAGGAAATAGAAGTCCAAAAACTAGTAATGCATTGCTCTGATTATACTAAGGATGTTAGTCTGCACAATTCACTCAAGACATTCACTAAGTGCTGACTATGTTCCAAGCATTGTACCAGGCCTGGAAATACAAAGATAAATAGCACAGGCTTCCTCAAAAAGTTCTCCCAGTCTGTGGGAAACCTGTCTGTCACAGGGCAGCGTGGTGTTCACAAGGCATGCTATGGGAACACAGACCTGTCCTAGAATAGAGGGAAGGAAGTCTTCAAAGACTTCCCAGATGAAGTGATAGGTCAACTGATGTTTAAAAGGTAACTAGGAATTAGACACCTTGTGCTTTAAAAAGCAGCAGAGCTTTACACCTGAAGTCCTGGCAGGGAGGCAGAATGTCAACAGCTGGGGCTGTCATCCTCAAAAGCGAGTGGGTTGCAGGCAGCTACTCAGGTTCCTTGAGCAGACTTTACCCGAGAGATTACCCTTTCAACAAAATTTTTAGACCAAGGATTATAATTTCAACACTTTGTGGCAGTCAGGATTTTGGTTGCCAAAAATAAAAACCAAGTCAGGCCAACTTACAGGAAACAAAGCATGCTTTAGAATATCAGGTAGCTCATAAAATCAATGAAGAGACATGAAAAGTCCTGAAAAACCATAGGAACCCAGGGAGTTGAGTCATGGCCAAGATCACCCAACAAGACTAGTCTGCTTTGAATACTGACTGTAGAACCAACCGTACAGGACACGTGACCATGGCCTACGCTCTGCTGCCCCTGGACACTTGCACTTACTGCTAAACTCTCACTTCGGCCACACCAATATGAATAACCTCCATTCTTGTGCCTTTGTGCCAGTCCCATGTCTGAGCCATAGTTTCCACAGGGCTTGTCTTTTATCTGTTTACAGATACTGGACAGCGAGGAAAGTGCAGATGCACGTGTACACACACACACACACACACACACACACACACACACACACACAGTCCACAAAACCTTGTCTCTGCCTGGCTCGCAGAGATGTTTTGTGCATTTGCAATAAAAGGCATTAAATACACTGAAGCAAAGTATTATGTAAGTATAAAGTATTATTAACATAAGTGATGAGCTTCAGTCAGTAAAAATTATAAATCTTTTCATTTATGCTCTTTGTAACATGGGAACAGTTATTTTTTTCTGAAATGATCTAAGTTAGCTACATTTTGAAGTAAGGCTGAATGTCATAATATAATACACTAAACTTCTTCAAAAGGAACATTTGCATATTTAAATTTAAGTGAAATTTTAATGGGTCTATATAGACCTATTAAATCAATGTCCTAAGTGGTAACCACAATATTATTATATAACATGTCTTTTGTTTAGAGACATTATGCAAAGTATTTTGAATAACATTTTAAAGATCGTTTCAGGTTCTTATAAAATATCTGGAAATAACCATAAGGATAAAAAGCATTGTGTTCACTGATTTGTAGCATTTATAAAAATGTGATGTTTTAACTCAGTGCTTTCAGTGTCAAGTTATTATGAGAACTGAGATCCATCTGTATTAAAGTTAGTTTGCCTGTCGTAACAAACCAAAAAATCCCAATGACTTAAACTATTAAGGGAAAATTGCTTGCTCACATTACAGTTCAGCATGGACCAACAGAGTCATCTTCATGCAGACATCCAGAGACAGGGCCCCGTCTAGCTGGTACCTTGGCTTTACCTAAGGCCTCGGAGCCCTCCACAGTACATTCTGCATCCAGCCAGAAGACAGGGAAGAGAGAGAATATAAAGGAATACAGGGGTGGTTTTAAATATCTATGTTTATTTAATTCTGAAAGCAAAACATGGGGTATCTCGATCAGAGATCAGACCTACTGTTGTTTACAGTAATAACTGAGTTAGTTCCTCGTGCCCCATTTCCCCCTGGGGAGTTATACAGTGAGGAAAGACAGACTGCAAATGAAAAAGGGGGTTTGTTTGTTTGTTTGTTTTTTGCCATGAGAGAGAATTATGAAACTGGGAGCTTATATAAGAGCTAGATATCTACACCCTCTTCCCCAAAGAGAGACATTTATCTTTTAATGTAAACAAATCACCTTTCTCCTCAAAGGATTTATTTTACATTTGAACGGTAGTTTCTTTCTCTTCGAAGAAAGTATTTTTAAAGATAAGTTTTCTTGATCTTGACTTGCAGGTGGCACACATCACTCTAATCCACATTCTCTTGGTTAGAACTCAGTCACCTGGCTATACCTCACTGCAAGACAACCTGGAAAAATGTAGTCTTCCTGTGTTCCCAAGAAGAAAATTACATCGGGTTCAGTAAATACATACAAATTTTCCTGTGTTTGTAGGGAGCTCAAAGTAGGAAGCATGGTACTTGCCACAATTCAGGAACACCATTAAGATCCAAACTGGTATGCAGTTACCAGGTGCCATAATTCTAAACAAAGGAATTTGATGGATCAGGGTGATAACAGTATGCACTCCTGGGAGCAAAGGTAAGAAGGGTGATCCGAGTCAGTTCTGGACCTCACCGCTTAAGCCAGGGATCCTGTAGCTTCCCCAACTCTAAATGTTTCCACTGAGATCTTTCTCAATACCTAGAGATAGCACATGTTAAGGTTATAATACTAACGAAGATGCTCACGCCAACGAAAGCCCATCTTTTTCTTTCAGATGATTCTTCTCTAGAGAGAAGAGTGAAAAAAATGATTTCAATAGAATGAATGTCTTGACAGAGGGGAGGGGGTCAGGGCCCTAGGAAAGGGGGTGAAGGGTTAAAGAAGTACAATTTAGTACTTGATAGTTGGCCACGTGGATGGGGAGCATGGCTTAGGGAATGCGGTTAGCATTAATGTGATGACTAGGTTGGAGAGCCAGGGGAGGGAGGGAGCAATTGGGAGGATCATTTTATGAACTATATAGATGTCTAACCAATGTTATACTTGAAACTAATTGAAATAATTTTTTTTAAATATCTTTTTAAAAATTTTTATAAAAAACACCCACCAGAGGTACTGAGGCCTGATTTACACAACTGTAACATGGGGCGAGCGATCCCGAGCACAGAGGTGATGTCAGCAGAGGGGAGGTCTGCACCACAGATGGGTTTGGCAGGGCCTCCAGGAAGTTGTGTGGTGTCTGCCACACACAGACGTGCCCAGATGCGCAGGCAAGTGGGAGCCAGAATGCAGCCTGCATGGAGCTCGCCAAGCCCTGCAGTCTGGCACGTGAACGCATCTGCCTGGGCTTGGGGAGCCTTTTGAGTTGCCAACAAGTTGGTCCATTTGTCAGTTGTACGCTCATGGAGTACATCATCCCAAAGGACTGCTCTTGTACTCGCCCATCCAGTCATCTTTTCCTAATATTCACAAAGGCATCCTGGAGGCTAGTGGGAGGTCCTGATACCTAAGCAGTAAATGAGAGCGGCCGGTCAGGCAGCAACAGCAGCTGCTTGATAGAATACAGCATAGGGAGTATCTGCCTGCAGAAGTCATAAAATGCGGAGGAAAAGAAAGTGCAGCAAAACAAGAGCGCAGGAGAAAACGACTAATTCCTGTCGCTGAGTGGCAGTAACAGAGACTGCAGACACACTGGCTTGTAGAACAGCCTCGCCCTTCCTTCCTCATATCATAGTCCCAGCGGGAGCTCCAGGTCTGAGGCAGCACCCTGTTGTTCACACACTGGTACACGAGCTTTCAGTAGCTGAACCATTGGCATTTAAGGTCCCCATGGTCATTTCCAGCCCAATCGCAAGGAAGGGGGAAAGATCATGGAAGACCAAACATAGGAGAGTTTTATGAGTCAGGAGCGGGAAGGAACATATATCAGTTCTGTTCATTAGAGCCCTGTCACATGCCTGCCCTTGACTTCAAAAGAGGCTGAGAAATGTAGTGTATGTAATGTATCTGAGGACCAAGAAAACAAAAAAAAAACAGATTGTGGTTAACTGCTCACAGTCCCTGTCACATGGACTTATGTGGATTCTTAGCAACACCATGGAGTAAATGCAAAGGGAACTTTCTGCTGTATGCAAAGGAGAGAAGAGAGGATAGTTGGTTGACCTCTGTGCTCAACCCTCTATGCGGCGCAGGGCTGGCTGACAAAGCTAAAACTCAAGTCACTGCATTAGTACTACATATATATATATCTGCGATTTCGCTCCTTGGTGTGACTGGCTGACCAAAACCACTTTTGTTTTCAAACTCTGTTTAGGAACTGTGGTAGGCAGAATAATTGCCCTGAAAAATATTCACACCCTGATTCCCAGAACCTGTGAATATATGACATAGCAAAGCGGCATTAAGGTTGCAGGTGGAATTCAGGTTGTTTTAAAATGGGGAGATTATTCTGGGTCATCCAGGTGGGGTCAGTGTAATTGCAAAGATACATGATGGTGCGAGAGGCAGGAGTGATGCCAGATGAGACGACTTGACCCACTATAGCTGGCTTTGACAATGGAGGAGTTATGGTTCTGTAATCAAAGGAGTGTGGGTAGCCTCTGGAAGCTGGAGAAGGCAAGGAAACGATTCATCTCTAAAGCCTTCAGAGTGATACACAGCCCTGCTGACGCCTTGACTTTAACCCAGTGGATCCGTGTCAGACTTCTAACCTAAAGAATTGTACGCTAGTACAGTTGTGTCATTTTAAGCCACTAAATTTGCAATGATTTGTTGCGGCAGCAACTATACTAGGTTATTGCTCATGTAAAATGGAATGGGGGAGCCTGCTGAAACGCTGGTCACTGGAAGAGCTGCCCAGACAGAGGTGACTGACGCCTTAAGACTTATTATTCATACAGAAAAGTTACCCGTGAAGTGCCTGCATGGTCTAAAAAGTTCCTAGACTTGCTGAGATATCCCTGCATCGCCTTATGCCTGAGATAACATCTTCATTCCCCTTTTAAATGCAGAGCTCGTGTAGGAGCTTGAGAATCAAAGTCCTCTGGTGTCTGATAACTGATTTAGGTGACAGAAGAACACACCTCAGCTTACCCTGAATCCTTTTGATCTGTTTATGTCAAAAATCAGGAGTTGAGAAAAGCCATCAGAGCACGAAATGGAAATCTATTGTCAGCTAAATCTCTTACCTTGTACAAAACATGAACTCCATGTGAGTGAGTGCATCTATGTGTCTCCAACTCCAAAATCTTCCATTTCACTGCCCCCAGCACACATGAGCAAGTGCTTCTCTCTTGTTGCACTGTCTCTTTTTTCTCATTGTGATCAGTCTTAGTCTTCCTTACTTCAAAGTGTCTCATTGTTTCTACCTGGAAGAAGAGGTTAGCAGGTTAACAGAGCTCACACTTCAGGATAATACTGTCTGGATGCTGCTCAGAGCTTTAACAAGAGTTTTAATTAGTGTTAAAATTTCAGAAGAAAGTTGGTAAAGACAGAACATATAAATGTTTTCTAGTCTACTGGCCCAAATAATGATACACTTGAAGTATTTCAATAGAGTGAAAAACGATAGAACTTATTTAAAAATCTGTTAACGTTCTTTCTGGAAAGAAGGGAGCCTAAGAACTGGATTATAAGAGTCCTTCATGTTGCCATTCAACTCTCAAACTGACAGAATATCCTAGTTTTTCATAAAGTACCTTGATGTGACTAGAGTTTGACTTGATTCCACCAGGAAATAACAAACTGTACAGTGAAGAGAAAAATTACAGGCAAGATTGAGCCCAGTTTTTGTGTAACAATTTTCACACCCAAGGAGCACACAAGAAGAAGACAATTTGATTTTATTGCATTATTGTATTTAGGTCCTAGGACACTTGGTCTTGAGGCAGCACCACCGCATTGGTAAAAAGTTCCATTGAAGTTCATTTCTGGCATAAGCGAGTGAGAGTTGATTTCCTTTCAGTATATTCCATTTGAATGGAAAGCTATTCATTCTAGAGCTTAAGTAGTTTTAAAGTGAAATGTTAAGGGATGCCTATGAAAACAAAGTTCACATTAAAGAAATAAGGATTATTAAAAATGATTTTGAAAGTAATATAACTTTTTCATTTTCATGACACTGTCACTGGAGTAAAAGGGGTCCATCTGCCTGTGTGCGTCTAAGTCCTATGAGATACACGCACAGGCTTTGCACCAAGGAAAGTAAGGTTTATTAGAGAGTTGCAAGTCCCAGAGACTCAGATGAGCTATTGCTCAAAGGCCTGGCTCCCCGGGGTGTCTGAGTACAGATTATATAGGGAAAAAATCCTTAGTCCTGGAAACTAAGTCCTGGAGTTGGGGCCATGGCTGCACTGTTTGGATGGGGCTGGGGTAATTGGTCACCGTGTTCCTCTGGTTCTGGAATCAGCCATGGCACCATCCCATCTGGTCCTGTTGCCTGGTCCCATGGCGTCTGAGGCTGTTCTGCCTCAATGGGCTTAGGGGTGATACATGTCTAAAGACAAGATGTTAACATTAGTTTAACCAAAACTTATTGTCTTCATAATCATAGACCTGAGGCTTTATTCTTGAAAGATTTGACACTGGCTGGAACCTCACGTCCTAAGGTTTCATGGTTAGGGGAGTAGTCATACCAAGGTGGAAGCATATGGGTAACGGGGGGGGGGGGCGGGGAGCAGCAAGTGAGTCACAATGCCATTATCTAGGCAAACCAGCTTGAATCAAAGAAAAAGCTATAAGAGATCTGGGTGTGGTTACAACACCTATGTATGAGATTTTAAGATTCCTTAGAACATTGGGAAAAAAAGGCTATCATCTTATCTTGCTAGATTTGCAAAAAGTAAGGCTGATACAGTATAAATACACACAATAAAGGTCCATTTACACCACTATTTTTAAAGCTTTGAATAGAGAATTAGAGGCTACATTCTTTATATGCTTTGGAAATCTAATTGTTTTAGAACCACATTTCATTACATACAATCTCCCCAGCCCCTAATTTTCTCTAGGCCACCTCTACCTGAGAGGTAGAAAGAATAAATCACGTGACAGCTATGGTCATTCATGCCTTGTAGCCATCATCCCAAAACCCCAGCCGCACCAGTCTTTCCTTTCCTGTTCAAAAATTATAGGTCCTCTTCTAAACCATCCCAAGTCATTCTAGCCTTCCTTTGCCACTTTGGAGTAAGTGGCAGACTCCGTAGTTAACACAAGCCCCTTGGCTGCCTCTGTTATAGAAGATGGCAAAGCTAAACACTAGAATTCCTGGTCCCTCTGTGATCTGGTGTGGCATGCAACACAGTTCTGGCCAATGATGTGTAAGAAGTCTCCTGGTGCCATTTTTTTTTTTTCACCTTCTTCCTGTCTGGAACACAGGATGTCTTGAAGTATAACAGCCATTTCAGGCCCATGCTAGTATGGCAGGCAGGTTTTAAGGTGCCTCCCACGATCCCTACTTCCTGATGTTCATCCCCTTGTGAAATCCTTTCCTCTTGAGTGTGGGAGGGATCTGTGACTGGCTCCTAACCAATAGAATACAGCAAAAGTGATGGAATGTCCCTCTTGTAATTATATTGCATAAGATTATAACATCTCTTTGAGAAGCAATCTCTTGCCAGCTTTGATAAAACAAGTGACCATTTGGGGGAGGTAGATATGGCAAGGAACTAAAGGGAGCCTATGGCCAATAACCAGCTAAAAATTGTAGTATCCTCCAGCCAATAGCTAGCAAAAAACAGTCAGTCAGTCTGATACTCCACAAGGAACTGAATGCTACCAACGACTCTGTAAGCTGGAAGCAGACCTTTCCCCAAACTCTCAGACGAGCACCTAGACCCAGGCAACATCTGGATTGCAGTCTTCCAGAGGACCCAGCTAAACTATTCTGAGACTCTTGACCCATAGAGATTATAGAGATATAATCTCTATATATAGACCCATAGAGATAATAAAGGTAGTTGTTTTAAGCTGTTAAGTTTATGATAACATTGTTACACAGCAATAGAGGACTAAGACGCCAGAGTGGAAGGAACAGGTGGAGGGTCTTAATTCCTTGAAAGCACTTGCCGCTGATACTCCAGCTCTGGACTGCCTATTCTGGATTTTATTGATTGAGATAAATAAACCTCTATTTCCCTAAGCTATTTCATTTATCAAGATTTAAAAGCAATCCTTACTAGTACAAGTGGGCTTGTAGCCCAAGTTGCTACCTGAACTCTGAGCACAGCTTTCCTCTTGTTTATGACAACTCTTTAGTTTGAAAGCTTGTAGCTGCTACTACCATAACCGTCTCCAGACATGCCCCCGATGGTATGGTTCTAACTTTTCTTTGGATCCAATAATTAAGCTGAGATTGGGGGAAGGACTCTCCTTCATCCAATGTTAAAAGAGAAAGAAAAGGAAATGGAAAGGGAAAGGGAGAAATGGAAAGGGGAAGGGAAGGTTAATTTTGTTTTGAGTATCCAAACTATGGCTCTAGAACTTTCATTGTGAACATATAAATGTGATTATGATATAGCATGTCGCAACTTTCATCACAATAGGTACTTTTAGTCATGAGTTTTTATTTCTATATCAACCTCCAAACTTTACACAAGCCCCCATCAAATATTCTTTTTTTACCCACCTACTTCCTATTGCAAGTCCTTATCACTCCTAATATGATTTCTCTTTTAACCTTTGAGCTCCACTTTTTCCTAGTAACTCGAATATTTAGCTCTGAAACTTTCCCACCAACCCTCCAATCCCGTGAGTTTTATTCCGTTGCCAGGCAAACTAAAGTTAACCAGGCCTGGAAGGGTCCTCGCTTCACCCTCAGAACCCTGGCTACATAGGTGAGACTTTTGCATGAATTACCTTATCTTATACCCAGTCAAGTGCATACAATGATACCTCCATTATAGAGACAAGGAAACCGAGGTGCAGAATCATAAAATTTTAAATTTAGAGGAGCCTTTTAAGAAGCCCCAGTGCTCTGCCTGCTGTACAGAAGAGGTGTTTGGGAGCAAAATAAATTACGAATATGATTCTACTTCTTATAATGGCTCCAACATTTACAGCCCTGTGACCTGGGTTAAATCCTTTACCTTCCCTAAGAGCTTCTATCTGATGAGTGAAAGTCCTTGCCCACTCTAAAGTGCTATGGTCAGACAAAAGGGATTCGCAAATACGAACAGTTTTTGAAAGCTCTAAGCACTACTGACTGCATAAACTGTAGGAACATTGAGACACACTCGTGAATGCACAGTGCACATTAAAGTCATACACTACCCTGTGTTTCATGAGGCTACATAAAAATACAAAATGCCAAAGTCTATAATATTTGAATGGTTGCTATGCTATGTACAAATAAGATTTCATAAACACAATTATTTTGAATATCGTTTTTATTTTTTACATTTTGGAGGTTAATGTAATTGTCTTGATTTTGTAGACTTGTTTGGTCTTTCACAAGTATTTGTCTGTATATTGAAGGTGTTTACTGCACAGTGATTGGATCTATGCTTCATAAAGAAAGGAACTAATCTATAACAATTCAAAGCTGACCTCAGATGCCACTTATTCTCAGGAACACTTGGCATAAATTATATTTATAAGCCCTTTTATTCAAAATATCTGTCATGAATATTTCACATTTTCATAGTGGTGAAACTGCTTACATATTGAATATTTTAAAATAAAACGGACAATAGTTAAAAGAAGAGAGCTTGAGTCTAGAATTTATGAATAATAGACAAACCGAGAATTTTTAATGTTGATTTATCCTTTCCTTGGCCTTTCGTCTAAGCAAGGAATGTGCTTGACAACTGATGTCTAAGGATGTTCAACATGGCTTCTACTGTAATGATTTACTTTTCCTAGTGAATTTCCAGCAACATATTCAAATACGAGGAAAAGTAGTCTAAAAAAAATCCTTCAGGATTATTTCATGCCTCTATTATTAAAAAATATTTTAAATTAATGTAAAATTTTGCTTTATGTCAGCCATCATGGGGTATACCAAAAGAAGAGTTTAGCTGTCAGTTGTTGTTTTTGTTTAAGCAGGAGATAAATATAGGAATTGTTTGGTTTCTTCCCTCCAGGAGCTTAGTCAGCAAAGGAAATGTGAAGGCTCCTCAACTGGGTTCTAAAATTGGCTCTCTTTCTACTTTGGTGATTGCTGAAATCTCAATCTGGTAATTGCTTTCAAGTTAGAACTGGGGTGGGGTATAAAACAGTTCATGAAAATCTGTAATGTCTCCTGGCTCCACCATCTTCCCCGAAAACCCATAAGTTGATATCCTGATACCTCCACAATGCTAACCAATTCATCTTGAGGTGTCATGCCTCAGAAGGAAACAACACAGGCAACCCAGAATAATGTTTGCCCCTGCTTCTGCAGTGCTATCAGTCTTTGCTATGAAAACCTAGACATTAGGGCTTATCCTGGAGACCGTCTTTCCCCAGGTGACTGAGTGCTGGGAGACAGAGCACTGGACCAGGGCATACTACACCCTGTCTGCCTCTTCCAACCTGTTTCAACCATTCCCCTGGGCCACAAGATGCTGCTTAATGGAACATTGTTTCAAAAGTATCAAACATTAGAAATACAGAGGCATCGGGTAAATAAGATAAAGCATGGAAAAAAATGAGCACAGTGCTCTCAGCGAATGTTAGCTGTTCTGTTATCTTCGATGATCAGAGTAGCATTTTTCATGAACCATTCTTGCTGTTTTACCTCCAGCTATAAACTATTTGACATGTAGACCATGAAGCATCTAAAATCTACCAATGTGGACATTTCACCTGCTGCTTGTTCAGTCTGGAGCTTAGCACAAGTTCTTACCACATTTTTACAAATGAGATACTAAAAATGAAATCAGTTAACTATTTGTCTGCATTCACAGAAATGCGAACTATTACAAGTAAAATGTAAATGTCGTTCCTGAGTAGCAATTTGCTCTGGCATCTAATTCACGGGATTGTGACATATAATTTGAGATGGTAGAGAGTTTCTATTAATCTCATAAAATACTGAGCATGTACACAGCAAAAAATAGCAAAAGAAATGCTATTCTGACTATAAAACTGGTGCATTTTTTTTTGGTAATTTGTAAGCAAAAGAACTAGCATTTCTATATACATGTGAATTATTATGTAACTATTCGAAGATGCCAATAATATTGACCAAAAACAGATGTTTGAGAGCTGCCTGAAATCAATAGTTACTGTGAACTCTGTATTTCTTCATTTTTCATAACATTCAGAAAACAAGAAGGGAAGCAAAATGTTGGTCTGAATTTGTTGGAGAAATCTGTTTATTTTAGATTTCACTGGGCCACTACTTTAAAAAGTGTTTGCTGTTGGTTTTTATTTCTTAAACTTAAGTCTGATGTGATTTTAGATCTTTGGAATTACTATTGTTTTTCTAAGACTGACTCATACCCTCCCCTTCACCCTCTCTCCCTCTATTTTTAATGTAATTCAGATGTTAATACTCTTTGAAACAGATGATTGATAAGTAGCATGTTCATGATGGATTCCTTGCAGAAAAAAAAGATAAATACTATGAAGTAAAAAATGAGTTAAAACAGTTGAAAGTAGAATGAAAAAATTTTTTGACTTTGTACAGAGAAGGCTATTATTATTCATGTATTTATTCGCTACAGAAAAAAAGTTGCTAGAGAAAGCAGTGTCCTTGTTTTAGGGCAGAAAACGGCCCTGGAGAAAAGTGAGTTCCACTTCTCATTAAGCCATAACCTCAGCTTTCTTTGTCAAACTTTTTTCTCATGTCGCACGTGGGTCAATGGAGTCCCTGGAAGTCTCTATTTTATATCTTTGTTAAAGCTCTTGTTTTAAATATTATTAAAAATAAAAAAATAATAAGGAATAAGCTTTTTCAGAAGGAGAGTGTATTGTAAAAGCCGTGCCTATAACATGAAATACATGAAGGCGGACACTTGAGGTAGGAGACACCTGCCAAGGATGAATAGCAGGGGCTGTATTCCCTCCGGGAACTCAGAGTCTAGAACAGAAGTCAGCACATGATTTCTGGAAAGGGCCACTAGGACGTATTTTCAGCTTTGTGGGTTATAGGACCTCTGTGGTCTTTGGAGCATGAATACTCAACACTGGTAATACTCAATACTGTCTACTGTAGAACAGAAGCTGCCATAATCAATAGATAAACAAACTAGTGTGACTGGGTTCTGATAACATTTTATTTTGGACTGAAGCTTGAATGTCATGTTTCCACCATCGTAAAAAAGATTCTTTAAATTTTTTTCAGTAATTCGAAAAGGTAAAAAACAAACCCTTCTTAGTTCATGTGTTGAGCAAAAATAGATGGTAGGTTACATTTTCCACTCCTCATTTAGAGAGTTAGAAAGGGAACTTTATTTCATAGTCAGGTGTCAGGGACGAGAATTAGTGTTCAAAGGGTAATACTTCTCTTCCTTAAGAGTGGGGAATAATGTTTTTCCCCGTACAGTAGTTGAAAATTTGTCCCAAAAGTTCTTGGTGCTGTCTTTGCGGGCATTTTATACAATAGAATTTTCCTTATTCAGCTACGCAAGGTGATCGGATGTGGGAGAGTCAGAGGAAATAGATGATTCCAGCTGAGGGAACTAGAAGAGCTTAGCCTTCAATTAGCTCCACAGAAGAATAGCTTCCCAGTGTTTACGATGGAGAAAATTTGGCAGTGGCAGAATATTAAGGCCAAATTATCAGCAGGATTTTTTTTTTTTTAATTCTAATCCTGAGATTCCAGAATTTAGGGCAAGTCCTGAAAGGGTCTGACTCCATGACAAATATTGCAAGTGTGTTAGAAAAGGATATGCCGGTCAAATCTTATACCTAACTAGGGCAAACTTAAACAATCATTAATAATAGTCAAAAAGTAGGAGAAAAGGAACAACATTTTATCCTAAGCCTCGTTTAAAAGCTTGCTGTTAATGTGAATTCTTTAAGCATAGTTCTGAAAATGGTATTAAATATAGATGTATCATGAAGTACTGCGTTTTGATTTGAAAAAGGAAAAGCTCTTTCATCCTTCTCTCTCCCCTTCTCTCCTTTCCTCCTCGCCACACCTTGTTTCTTTTCCCCACCCTCAAGGTAAGCCATTGAAATCTGGTAATTTATAAAGTGGTTCGAACCACTTTATAATAGAATCACCTAGAGGCCTCTTTTTAAAATATGAATTCCCTGGTTCCAAACCAACCAAAGTAGAATCTGGAAGGGTGGCATGAAATCATCTGTTGGTTTAGGTTGTTTTGTTGTTGTTGTTGTTGTCATTTGCTTGTTTTTACAAACTCTCCAGGTGATCATTCCTGATGAACACCCAGATTTAGGAAGCGTTGCATTAGAGCAGTGGTTCTTGAACTGGAATGAACTTCAGAAGGATCTAGAGAGCTTATTAAAAGATTGCTGGGCGCCACTCCTGTGGGTCTGGAGTGGGGTCTAGCAATATTCATTTCTACAGAAACTCCCAGTGCTCCTGGCACTTGTTGAGAACTACTCTAGGTCATAGGACCAAGGCTCCTACTGTATCCAGCTGGCCATTTAGCTTTAGTGCGGGTTCGAGTTTTAAACTATTCCGTAAAAGTTTCATCTGAAATCATAAACATGTAACAGCTTATACCGACCATCAAACCCGCCTGATGGTTCCTAAAGATAAACACTGAAAGCTGGACCGTTGCTGCTTAAACATTCAGTGAATGGAAAACGCACCTAGAAAGCATCGTGACACCATGTAAACGACTCTCGTGCCAGTCTGATCTGATTGCTCTGGAGTTTAAATATGGCCATAGGAATGTGCTCTGGTTTGGGACACTGGAATGCTATCACTTCCTAGAGAAGGGCTTGGGTTTCTCAGAGTCAAGGGGTGGTGGCAAATCAGACTTGACTTAATTTCTGTGTAAAATATAAGACCAAAATAACACAATATTTTTCTGTAATAGAATATGTCTCCATGTGGGTCATTAGTTTTATACCTTTCAATGCTTTGATGGGATCATTAAGATTCTCTCCCCCTCAGTGCTTAACTTAAATATTGAAAACTAATGCCAGAATTTAACATTTTGATGGTTTCTTGTCTGTAACTGCTAGTGTTTGTGTCTCAAACATGGGAAATTCGTTGCCAGCTGGAGCTAGAGGATAAGGGGACAGTGACATCTAAGTTACCCACTCTTTATCTCATCTGACCCCCATAATAACTCTCTGAGGAAAATGATAAGGCTTAGAGAGATTAACTCCCAAGGACATAAAATCACCAAGTTCTGAATCAGAATTTATAAACAGTTCTGCCAGACTCTCTCAGGCCTTGCTGATACATAGACTCAATTCTCTAGCAGCTAGTCTGTTGAAAAGAATAACAAGCCAGAATAGAATTATAAGTGACACAAAGTCTTTATTTCTTTTTAGAACTTGCCTTGATTTTATTTGAATTACCTCGATTTTTAGGACCTGCACACATACATCAACATATTTAGCTTTACAAATATTTTATACATAAAATCTGATTTTCAATCATGACATGTAAAATGCCCAGTGTCAGCAGTGAAGTAAATCATCAAGATCTATAGAAATATCTTAGAACATGCTGATTCCACTGAGCTATATTTACCATGGAGAGACACTTCTGTGAATGTCATAATCCTCTGCCAAAATGTCGACTGTATCCTCTGAATGCAAAAGTTCATGAAAATGAGAAGGGCTCCAGAGAGGCAAGGCACAGGCGAGGGTGGGGGGGTGGGGGGGGGGAGAAGCGTTGGACAGAGGATTAGAGGGAGTGTGCCTAGGAAGGCTGATGGCGGCAAGTAGGGGAAGCACGCCTAATGTCAATCACACAGCTTCCAAGAGTCTCCCTGAGAAGCCGTGGTCAGACCCATTCTCCTTACTCTCCAGCAAGCCCACGAAGGGCAGCAGCAGAGCCAGATGTTTTTGCCTCGGGCCTTTTGCGTATGGGTACCTGAGTGATTGGCAAGATTAAAATAGCTCATTTGAAATTGATAGCTTCCAGAATTTGTAGCCAAGTTCCATTCACTAGAAACACAGCTCAGGACACAGCAGGTTTGTCTTGCTTGAAATAAGAATTCCACATTTGCCTATAAATATCTTTGAAGAGATCTGTTTCTTAATGTTTAACTCCTCATAAGCTTTTGCTTTAAAAAAATTATACATTTTACTGAGTGCTTATTTTGTTCCAGGGATGTCATGCAGAGTGCTTTGAATGGGTCATTTTATTTAACCCTCACAACTCCCTAGATAAGTGCCTTTATCTTCCCCCACCTGACAGATGAGGATAGAGAGCTTATTGTGGTTAAGTAACATACCCAAGATCAAACAGGAAGTGGTAAAGCTGGGATTCAAACCCAGGTGATTGGAATTCAAGGCCTGCCGTTCCTAATTATATCATTCTGCTTCTCAATATTTATGCAATCTTAAAGTAGTAGTTCTCAATCCTGGATACATTAGAATCATCTGGAACATTGTATTTGAGGGGGAAAAACCAATATTAGAACCCTACCTTATGAGTGCTGATTTAACTGATGGAAAGTGACACCAGTCACAAGTGTTTTCAAAAGCTCCCCACGTGATTCTAATGTGCAGCCAATACTTGAGCTTCTAATTATGGATGCCTGCATCCTACCTCCAGGGTTGTGATTTAATTGGCCCAGGATGTGACCTGGGCTTTGGGATTTTTAAAAGATCTCCACCTGACTCCTCACCCCACCCAGGTGATTCTAATAGAAAGACAAGTTTAGGAACCTAGTGATTCTCAAGCTCAAAAATACAAAAGCCCAGGCCCTATTCTATTCACTGTTGAGGGGCCCTGGCCCTATTCTATTCACTGTTGAGGGGCCCTGGCCTCTCAAACTTTAATGCATATCCAAATAATTTGGAGAGCTTGTTTAAATGACATTTCCTCTGTACAACCAGAGATTCTGATTTATTAGGTCAGGATTGGGGTCAAAAACATGCATTTTTAGTAAGCTCATCGGTGATGTCATTGCTGCTAGTCCACAAGGAAACAGAATTTTCTCCCCAGGGACATTGGTCAATGTGTGGAGGCATTTTGTGTTTTAGCAGGGACAATGGAAGAGTGCTATTGGCTTCTAGTGGATTGAGGCCAGGGGTACTGCTAAACATCCTAAAATGAAAAGGAGGCCCCCCAAAAACAATTAGTCCAAAATGTCAGTAGTGCCAAGGTTGAGAAACCCTCTCTCATCTAGACTTTAGAGAGATGTTTATATCAGTTTAAACCCGAGAATTTGAATATGATTTGGAGCAAAAACTCAGAACTCTTGAATTCGTATCATCTTTAAAATTGAGATATAAAGCCAACTGCATGTGTTAACCCTGTGTATAGATTATAGAACGCTGCAATTTCTGTTTCAAAGCAGAAGACTAACAGGTTTTGATGCATGGAAGGAATTTTGTTCTTTGGCAAAATTTTCACTCTAGCATGAGTCATTAGTATAGCATTTGGGCATCTTCCAGAGGGTTACAAATCCTCTATGTATTTGCCTTGAAATTATGTATACAGAAATCTGAATTTACCAAAGAAACTATTAGATAATAACGTTTCTTTTCGTAAAAGTGGTGAACATAGGACCTTATGAAAAAGCCAGTGCCAGTGTTCATACTGTATTTTAAATGAAATTGAAGAACTTTGAAAAATATTTATTTTTCATTATTTTAAATTCTCCAATTACAGATGACATACAATATTATGTTAGTTTCAGGTGTACCAGGTAATGATTAGGCATTTATGTACCTTACGAAGTGTACCCAGATAAGTCTAGAACTCATATGACACCATACGTAGTTAAGACAGTATTATTGACTATATTCTCTATGCTGTACTTTATATGAAAAATATCTGTTTTGTAAAGTAGAATTCATGAGTACTTACCCAGCATTGCTTACATTGTTTTACAGTCAAAAGATTTAGTAGGTGATAAGGATAGAGGCATTTTAAGAAAACAAAGACCTGTCTTCAGTGGATTAAAGCTGAGATGTTTGTCTGCCTCTAGGGCTAAAGCAGTGAGTGAGAAATGCCTTGAGGGTGGCACATGCGTCTGGAAATGAGGATGGCTTTGAGAGCCTCGCTAATGGAGTGAATGCTTTATGAGAAATGTGAAATGATCAGCATGAGCAAAATCTGGAAACTAGAGAACTAGTCTGCAGGTAATGGGCATTTGGAGCAAAATAGATGATAGATAGATAGATAGATAGATAGATAGATAGATAGATAGATAAAAACTGGGTGTTCGCAACAGGGAACACATGTTCCTGAGGGGGAGCATTGGCCCTGTAGGGGAAAATGGCAAGTGGGTGGGTGATGGTGCAGAACTCTGGGAGTGTGAGAGATTCCGATGCTTTCTTGTGAACTTTATCCCAAGTCTCCACCAAGACTCAGTGGCAGACCACGAAGGGGTGCCACCAAAGTAAAAGATGGATCTGACACCTCTATTGGGCAAACCCAATCACTTGCACTTTACGAATAAAACACAAGTCCAAGGACTGGGCCACAGTTTCAGAACATGCTAAAATGAGATAGAGTGTTGATAGCCCTCTCCCCCTATCCTCTTCTGCGCTTTCCTCTCTGACGAGTGTTCCATTTAAGAGTGTATGCCGTTGTTTAAATGTCCTAATTATCCATCTATTTTAGAGATAGCAAACAACAGCAAAGACATTTTTCCACAGATTTTCTTCTTTGCCATGTCTCTATTTAGTTCTTTCCTGTTCTTTGCAGTCCTTTAGGTACTGCGTGGGTGAAGAAATATTAGTTCTAATAACCCCTGGTTCCCATTGAAATGAAATGGAAAGATACAATTAGGTGAAATCGACTGGCAAGAGTATTTGTCCAGGGTGAGCAGGGAACATGTTCACCTTCTGCTCTTAGAAGCTGCATGATTGTCAGCATTTAAACAGCAGGTGGGCCCTTTCCCTTCCTGAGGATGCATTCTGTGCATCTATCGGTGACTTCAAGATGATTGTATGAATAAATCCCTTCATTCCTCCACTAAGGTGAGGCAGGTTAGAGGACAGTTTTTCTTTGCTGCCAAGTTACTGCTTTACAACAGAATTCGCAGCAAAAGGCTCCTGCCAGATATTTATTCTTGTTTGCTCTGAGACAAAAAAAGTTAAATAATAAATCTGTACTCTTCGAAATCTGCTAGCAGAGTTCTGACATTCATTTGAGTTAGGGAATCTCAGAATCATTTGGTTATTTTAAAACCAACAAAAGACTTAAGCCTGTCACCTGGAAATTAATAAGTATCTCTCTGTGTTTTTCCATGACTATAAGAATTAGTCTTCTTATCACCCTCTTAGGGTATACAGGCCCCTCTGCCTTGCTCTTTAGATTCAAGATGATGCCACAAATAGAGGTTTTCATTGTGTGGATGAATGAGGTGGAAATAGTATTTTACCCATCGACCCTCTCTCTCGCCTCCCTCCAGTATTTAGTAGGCACTATGGAGATATGAAGGTGAATTAAGACACTTCAAGGAGTTGAACATACACTAGGGGAATTAGATACACCTATTAAGGCACTTGACAAATTCTGGTTGACTTTCTTCTCTGTAAAGAGTTGGGTCTTTGAAAATAATCAATGTGGAACAGCCTTCTAAAAACAGAGACAAAGACCAAAGGGTTTTTCTACTGCCCCTTTATTCTCCATTTGAAATAACACAACAAATTTTAGGGTATCCCCATTTGGTTTTAGCTCTTTCTGTAAGGTTTTCTTTCAGATATCTGAACAGCTCTTGACTTGGAAGTTGGGAATGGGAGGGAGAAAGAGGCACCATAATACATCCCTGAGGTGGAAATGGAAGACATGGGAACAGACCACCATAAAACCTCATGTAGCCAGGTCCACTGGGAAGGTATCCAGCTATACACAGACAACATAGTTCTTAGAAGTAACTCTCCTAGGACTTCTGCCAGCATTGCATGCCCATTCATTGTATTATGCAAACATTTTCTTCTGGGAAAGATGCCAAATATTTTTATGTTACTTTCTAAATAGATGGTAGCCACAATTGCTACACCTGTTTTGCACAAGAGGGGGAAAAAAGCTCATGTTTCGTGAATGTCAGGAGGTGTGTTTAAGGTCTTTTTAGGGTCAGGAAAGGGAGTTTCTGAACCTATGCCCTGTGTAGTAGCTCCTCTGTTCAAAGTGGGTTGTGCTCCAAGTATGTGGAACAATAAACAAAACCATTTTTATTTTAAAAAACTGAATAGTAAAGCTATAGATACATAGCTAGCTAGCTAATTAAATACATATATTTAATTTTTGGTGTGTGAAAAGCCTCTGGCAAAATAACCCAAAAAATTAGAGTTTAAAGCGATTGGAATTTCTATTAGCGCAAGTTATTATCAAGCCACTGTGAGTTAGTTAATGTGTCTAGAAACGTGCATTTTAGCAATTTGGTATTTGTTTTTAGGAAGCAGGGTTTTTAATGTAGTAAAAATGTTCACCAGTTTCTTGTAATATGGTGGTGGTAGGGATTTACCTGGTTTTTACCTGGAGAGCGAGTTGACATAATCTGTTCTCCTTTCCCGCAGACAGCTGTGTCCCACCTCTTCTAGTTATGTTGTATGTGCTTGTGAAGCTTTATTTTCCTAAGATTTCCTTCTTGTCCTCACTCATCCTACTTATAAAATACAAAATAAACTCCTTTGTCAGGTAATTGGCTGCATGGTTAAGCACGAGCTGCATGTCCAAAGGATGGTGGAGTTATTTCCCCTACTTTCTATTACCCACACAATACATGCTTGTGGGTTCTGATATCTGTAATGACACTACAAGCAAGGCTGTGGTAAGGGAGGTGGGGTGTTTGTGTGTGTGTCTATGTGTGTGTGTGTCTAGGTATGTATTCCATTTTGAATTTTTAGAGTCAGCAAAGGGCACTGGAATGATCACTATACAAATACTGTTGTCCAATATTGTTTTCATATGACCGTCACCAAAAAGCATTAGTTTGTCTAGAGTATTGGGAGAATCAGGATTTCTGGACTTTATCAATTACCCAAGCTTCAATCAGTTCCATGTGTGTTTGCCATCGAGTAGGAAATGTTGACTTTTTCTCCTACACTTGAAAAGTAAAAGAAATCATGATCATAAGAAAATATACATGGTAATGCAAGTCCCTGGGAGGTTGTAAGGAAAGCCTATTAAATTTCTTGTTGAAAGTGTGTCCGTGTTGGCGAGAGATGGACAAACACCCTATTTTAAATTTTTTCTCTCAGATACAACCCTAGTCACAACTGTTTATAAACATACTGGGTCAAATTCATTTTATTTGGAAAACTGCAGGTGTATACAAAGCCACTATAGCTTTAAAAAATATAAATAACTTTTCCTGGCGTTTTCAAAAATGTAAGACATCTGGCAGAAGAGTTTCTTCAATTGTAGAGTTCCAGGTTCCTCAGCATTGCAGCTGCCATTTCACACATCAGTTCTGTTGACAGTTCTTCTTCAGAGCCAGGGGTTTGGTTTTGGAGATTTTCCTAACTCAGGCTTCAGGGACTGCTCAGGTCACCTTATTAAAGAAGGTGAAAATAATTCAGCTAATACAACACTCTTTAAAGATATCCATCCGAAGAATTTAAATAAAGAATTCACTTAATAGGTTAAATAACAAAAGAAATTAAGCTAAATGAGACTAAAACAAAATGGCAAATTATCTTACTGTGCTTTATTAAGACATGTTATACCAGTTTTTGACTCTGCTAGTTCTCTCTCTCCCCCTCCCTCCCTCCTCCTTTCTCTAAATTTTTAAAAAAGATTTCACCTTCCTTTCATGCCATAATCTTAATGTTTTCAAGCCTAAAATGTTACTTTTTACTACATTAAACATTCATATTTATCAAACATAAACAAAACACTAGATAGATTATTTTAACATTTTAAATGTTTTATATTGCAAATCCACACAGAAATCATATACTAATATTTTGTGTGCGTGCGTTAATTTAAAAAACAACTAAATAGGCTTTCCAGGGTTATCAATTCCATTTAAATGACTAAGAGCTGAATAGAAACATAGCTTTTTTATATCACCTGGACAGTTGGTAAAACAGCATCAGTGTGTATAGTAAGAGCCACATCTGTCACTGAATATCTCATTTTTTCACTGGTTATTCACTGCTGGTTCTTCTATAAGTTCCAATTCTAAGCAAATAAGTATCACTTATAACAGCAGAAGACAAGCAACACTTAAAAGAGCCCTCACAACTTAGTTAATGAACCATATGGCCTTGGGTTAGACGTTCAATCTCTTTGCACTTGTTTCCTCGTTATCATACCTATTAACCTTAGAAATTTACTATGAGTAATAAGTGAGATAAGATCTAAATGTATGTATTGAGAGCAATTCGTCTTCATACCATTCCTTCAAAAGCTGGAAAATAATTATTCTAATCTCTTTATTAATGTATAAGCAAAATTACTGATTGTTTTGGAGGCTCGACACTGTGAAAAACCTTAGCCATGCAGGCCAGCACAAAGGGTAAGAAACACAGCTTGGGCCCTAAGCTGGGTGGAGGAGTTAAAACAAGAGGAACCCCTGCCATCGAAATCCAAGATTTCCTGAAAGGAACCATTGCTTAGTGAATTAGAAGGATGGGTTCGTTTTCACCCTCCCACCCTCCCTCCCTCCCTCCTCCCCTCTCCCCCATCCCCTCTCTTCCCCCCAACCCCCCAAAATAAGGAGATAACGAAAATCTGTGCATTCGCTCTGGGTGGAATGGAAAAAAAGAAGCATTTCCCCTAAGAATTCCTACAAGCCTACTCTCATGAAGGTTTGGAGCCTGAATTAATACAGCCTGCAAGGATTGAAAACTCTGAGATAAAATATAGTCTAAACTCTCAGGCCTTTGACAGAAGTAAACACAAATTTTCTCTGATGAAATTCACTTTAAGCCCAGGCCTCAAAGTCCCACAGATAAAGTTTCTAGAACCATGAGCTCAAAATTACAAATTACTAAATACAAAGAATAAAGCTACCATGAACAAGAATCAACAAACTACTGAGTCTGACTCCAAAATGCTGAAAGTATTCAAATAATGAGATGCAGAACATATTTATTATGAATTAAAGGAGAAAAAGAGGAAGGAAGGCAAAAAGCAAGTGAGATGACAATGAAATAATATACCCATGATATGGAAGGTAAATAGGTGTCAACCCCAACAGCCCGTACCCCTAAAAAGCTACTGGGGAAAAAAGATTAAAGTATTTTAAAGAAATACAAGTTTATAAGTTGGAAGCATTTAAAACCAACAGACTCTTGGTAAAGGAATATTTAAAATGCTCTACAGAGAGAGGGAAAGTAACATCAACACATATGTTGAAAATGGGAAAATTAAAATGGAATGTTCTAGAGCAGCAGTCCCCAACCTTTTTGGCACCAGGACAGGTGCTCCTATGAGAATCTAATGCCTGAATGATCTGAGGTGGTGATGCTAGTGCTGGGGAGCGGCTGCAAATACAGAAGAAGCTTTGCCCGCCACTCACCTCCTGCTGCACGGCCAGGTTCCTAACAGGCCATGGACCTGTATCAGTCTGTGGCCCCGGGGTTGGGGACCCCTGTGAATCTAGAGTCTTTGAAATGTTCAGAAAAATGGTAACTATATAACATCTAAATGTAATTGTTATATATGCAGATTTAAATTTCTCTAGTAATCCCCAAAAAGAATAAAAATAAAATAAAATTCCCAAACTGGAGGAAGAAAAAATTTGGTGAGAAAAACATTCCAGTCTGAAAGAAGGCAAGAAAAAAAGAGACACAAACAGAAGTGGAACAAATACTACAGAATAAGAGAATACAAATGAATGCAAAAATGTCAGTCATCACGATTAATGTGAATGGATTAGGGCTCAAGTAAAAGCAAATATCTTTGGATTATTTTTAAAATTAGCTATATACTGTCTACTAGTGTACATTAAAAAAATAAAAATAAGGACTCTGAAAGGTGATGAGTGAAAAGATGGAAAAAATATATATATACTAGGCAAATACAAACCAAAGAAAAGTTGGTAGAGCTGAAGTAATATCAAACAAAATAGACTTTAAGACAAAAGCAATATCCAAGATAAAGAATCACAAGTATATACAGTTCTCAGTTTATCAAAAAGGAGATAATTCTGATGTTGTATATACCTAAAACATTTCTGGAAAAATTACAAAAATAAGATGACTTCACCAGCACAGTGAGAGATTATATCACACCAATTTTAGTAATCAACTTTAAAAGTAGGCAAAAAAAAAAAAAAAATCTCTAAGAATGAGGATTTAAACACAATTAACGAGTTTGATCTAATGTACATATACAGAATGCTAAGCTCACTGTTAGAGATATATATTATCTTCAAGCACACATGGAATATTTTTTAATACATTATGATCTCAATATGAAGCAACTCTCACCTAATTTCAAAAATCTATTATACATATTCTACTCTCGTACCTCAAGAAAATTCGAAGTAGATAATAATTACCAAAAGGGGAATTTTAAAAATTCATGCATTTGAAATTTAAAGACATGCTTTAATTACCATAAGTAAAAGAAATCACAAAGAAATGTAAAATACTTAAACTAAATGTAAATGAAAACTATACATAAAAACTTCTACAGTACAACTAAAGCAATTTCATGTTAAGAGAGTATTTTATAGCTTCAGAAAAAAAAGAAAGTCTGAAAGTCAAAGCGATGCTATAACTGCCTAGGCTACAGAAATCAAGCAGAAGTTATTGTGAACAACATAACAAAATAAATTTGAAGCAGGTGAAATGGTCTAAAACCTAAATAATAGAAGCTGATTCGTGCAGAAACAGCAAACCCAAATAGTCTATAACTTATCAGTTAGGGTCCATTCAAGGAAACAAAATTTTATATTAGTGTTAAGGGGGAAATTTTCAAATGGCCAACTTCTGCTTGCTTGTTTAATGTTTAACCAGGGTGTAGTTCTAGGAGATATTCTGTGCAAAGATATGCTAATGGATAACTTCTGCTTCTGTAAACCTGCTTGCTTGTTGGATGTCGTTTTAGGCTTATAAGCAGCCTCCTCTGGAAGCTCAGGGCTGATTCTGTGTGGGGAGAGTCAATCACCGGCTGGCTAATAAAGGCTCATAATTAATCTCAATTGGCTCCGAGGGTCTTAGATTTGAACAGGCCACAACATTAGGAGTTGTTTAAAGAGGTTTTAAGACAACTGAAGGAGCAAAAGGAGATCACTGAGGTAACGGAAACAGGAACTGCAGGCAGCACCTGTTACTTCTAGAGCTGAGGAGGGAAAATAGATGTTCTTAGAACCTAACAGGTAGAAGAGACTCTGTAGAGCTGGGGCCCAGACTTCTGACAGGAAGTCTGTCTAAGTGGTGCTGGTATCCTGGAGTTCAGAGGAAGCACCCCTGCAGATCTGAGACTCAGGCCACCGAGCCAGCTGGTGCTGGTGTCTAAGGAGTCACAGGGAGGCTAGTTATAGTACCGTAGAAAAACTGGAAACTGGAACCAAAAGCCTCACTGCCAAAGTGAAGAACGTTTGCTGAGGTGCCTTTGACAGAAGTAAACATAGAATGAACAAATGGCATTATTTCATTTCTTATGGCTGAGTAATATCCAATTGCATATGTGTACATCATCTTTATCCAAACATCTATCAAAGCACACTTCAGTTTCCATGTCTTGGCTGTCGTGAATTATGCTGCAGTGAACATCGGGGTGCAAGCATTTTATGGATAAATGTTTTCAAATTTTTGGGGTGGGTACCCAGAAGAGAGATTGCTGGTTCATACGTTAATTCTATTCTTAAATTTTTGAGGAACCTCCATACTGTTTTCCATAGATGTATTATTGAACTATACACTTGAAACTTATATAATTTTATTAACCAATGTTACCTCAATACATTTAATTTTTAAAAAGTAAAAAGAATAGGTTACTTCTTTTTCCTCTAGTCTTCTGGTCTCCCTTTAGCAGCTATTGGAAGATAATAACTGGAAACCCAATGGAAAGGAAAAATGTTTGAAGAATGTCAGCCCCAGCATCGCAAAGAAGAGAAGAGTGATTTTGGAGCTAAGAGGAAATAGTTCAATAACCTTGGCTGCTTGAATTAGAGAAGGAGAAATTCTGACAATAAATGAGCTAAACATCCAACTTTAAGAAGTTAGAAAAAACCAAAATACGTAATTCTAAAGAAATTAATAAAGATAAAAGTAAAAATTAGCAAAATGTAAAATAGAAATTTTATAGACAGAATGAACAAAGCCATAATACAGTTCTTTGAAAAGACTAAGAAAATAGACAAACTAACAAAAAAAAAAACTTTAAAAAGTTATACATAAATAACTTGGGAAAAGAGAAAGGAAGACGTGACGACTGCAGAAATCACACGGAGCGTGTTCTGAACAGCTGCATGCCGAAAACGCTAACACGTGAAATGGGCAGATCACTAAACCACAGGAATAAGCAGAGACTCTAAGTAGTCTCAAGCCATTAAAAAACATTACACCCGTGGTCATTTTTCCTTACAAATCAAACACTAACTTCAGATTCTTGTATAGGATAGTTCTATTGAAGACAGTTCCTTTTAGTCAAGGAAAAGCTCATTCGAATTTTTTTGTAAACTCTTAAGAACTATAAAAAGAAGAAATAATCCATGTCTAGTTTTATCAGTGTATTTTAATACCAGACTACAAGGAGAAAAAGAAAAGATATAGACCTATTGAAACAAAACAAATGCATTAATATACATAAAAAGACAATATGTGTATTTAATAATGAAATACTAAAAGCGTTCTCTTTAAGGAACAGTGTGAGCATACTCACTATTATCATTGGTCTGCAACATTATACTGAAGGTCTTAAAATAATGTGACAAGAAAAATGGTGAAGAGTGAAGGAAAGGAAAAAATTGTCATCCACAGATGATATGACCATCATATAGACAACGCAAAGGGATATACAAATTATTAAAATTATTATGAAAATTTTTCAAGGTGGCAAGATATACGATTAATACAAAAAAAATTCATTTCTATATACCAGCAACATTTTTTTTAAAAAGATACTATTTACAAAAGCAATTGAAGGTAGATGATACTTAAGAATACATGTATCAAAAGATATGCAAGCCTTTTATAGAGAGAATAATAAAATTGGATCAAAAGACATTTAAAATTTTAAATGGAGATACCTGTCATGTTTGTCTATTGGAAGAGTTAATATCATAAATATGTACTTTCTCAAATAATATATAAATACTAGAATTACAGATTTTTACAAAAATCCAGATTCAAAAACTTGAATGAAAAAGTAAAGAGCCAAAATAGTTCTGAACAAGAAGAATCAAATAGAATTTCCTACTGGAAAAATACATAATAATTAAAACTGTAATTGTTGCAGAAAATAATCTATGCATACATGAAAACTTAAGGCAAAACTAAATTCAGATTAGTGGGAAAGGACTGATTGTTCAATAAATGATTCTAGGATAATTGCTTATCTATAAAGAAAAAATTGAAAACATTAAGTCATCTGTTATACAAAAATCGATTTCTGACATATCAAATCCTAAATATAAAAGGCACAACATTAAAAACTTCAGAATATAGGAAAAAGACTTCAATCTCCTTAGGGATTCTGTTAAACAATAGTTATGTAAACAATAACAAACACTAAGAAATTCAACTGTGTTACAATTAGGAACCATTCATTAAAAATTAATAGACAAACTACAAACTGGGAAAATACTTTGTGATTCATATAAAACCTAAAAAGAACTAGTGTCCAGATTATGTAAAAACATCATGTGTCAACAGAAAAATAAAAAATCTTTTTTTTATTGACATGTCACATGGCTAACATGAATAGCCAATAAATATCAAAATATTTTGTATATTGTTATGATCAGTGGACATTCAAATAATGATATACAATTTTACAGCCACTAGGCTGGAAAAAATTCAAGTTTGACAAAACCAAGTGATGAGAAGGATATAGAACATTAGAATCTCTCAGAACAGGTGAGAGTATAAATTGGTACAACCATCTTGGGGAACAATTTATCTGCAAATTGAACGTGATATACCTCTTTCCTGAGCAATTCTACTCCAAATCATTGCACATTTGCACCAGGAAATGTACAAGAATATCCATCGTAGCATTGTTCATACTAGCAACAAATACTAGAAACAGCTGAATTGCTCACTGAAAGCGGAATAGATAAATTGTAATGCAATCACATACAATGCAATGCTGTGCTATAGTAAAAACGAAGTACAGCTATATGCACCAACATACATGAATTTAAAAGAAAAGATTTGAGCTCAAAAAGCAAATTGAAGAATACAGAAGGATATGAAGTTCAAAAATTGGCAAGTCTAAATAATATGTTGTTTAGGAACATATGCCTGTGATTAAAATATAAAGGAAAGGAATGGAGAGATCATCACAAAATTCAGGATGGAGATTGTGCAGGAGCTGAGCCAGCCTGCTAAAGTCGAACAGCACCTAAAAGGGGGGGGGGGGGGGGGGGGGTGAAGCCTGAGAAAAAAGAACAAGACAGGAAAGAACTTTCGGGAGGGCATACAGTCAGTGCTGCAGCCTGGAGTTATTTAGCATAGCCCTTATATTTCTTTTTGAACACAATGGCAAAGCACAGAGTACATTACCACAGAATGCTTGCATTTATATAAGTTCCTATACATCCTTCCCTCAGGGTACAAACATCCTTGCTTTCTGTAAAACATTCCACTATCTTAAAAGGATTACTTTAGGAGGCATACCTCTCCTCCAGGGTCAGTAATGTTTAACTCAACACCCAGCTTCCTTGAACCATTGTTTAAGCAGTCTCAGCAACTGCTTTATGGCTGTAAGCTACATGACTTCTTCAGTGTCTCATAATGGCTCCTGACAAGATTGCCTTTGGAAAGAGAGAGGAGTATGAAAGGATACACAGTAGCCTTAAAAAATATTAGTAGTGTTCTAGTATATGGCTGATGAGCACAAGTTTGTTCCTTTTATTTTTATATTATGTTATACACCTTTATTCTCTATGATATACTCACAATAAAATATTTTATAAAATCTAAAACAATTTACTTTTATATTAGGTACTTATTTTAACTTTTTTTAAAAATGGTTTTGTTTAATGCTTTTCTTGTCATAGTCAAATAATTTCCACTGCTTCCTTGGGTACAAAATTATAAATTTTGAAACCCCTCTAAAAAATCTAAATAATTTTGATTGAACGTTTAATTTTTTTATTTCTTTACAAATACACACACACACACACCACACACATATGAATTTTAGGATGATGCATATGAAAGAGTTTAAAGACATATATGCCTTTACAGAAGCAAGGTAATGTACGTGTTTTAAAGGATAGGTAGAATGACTGTTTTTAGAATAAGTAGAATGTAGCTAAAGATCAAATCTAGATGATTCTCTTTAAAATCTCAGGTAAACTTATTTCTTTTTGTGTTTATTTTAGTTTTTGTTTTGATACTACTAAGGCAAGATTGTCGAGAGGAGCAAAGATGGCAATATACCATCATATCTTTGCAGAATAAACCAAGAGTTCCTATTATGTGACATAAATGTTGAAGAAAAAGAGAAACAGTTTTCACCAAAAGAAACTAATTAAAATACATCTCACAAAAGAGTCAAATTCACCCACCTTAATAACTGCTACCTCCCCATTCCTGCCAAAAATATGATACAAGCTGAGTGTATGAGAATTCAGAAGATCATTCTAAGAAGAAGCACCACCAAACTTGGATAAATATTGATACATCCAAGAGGGTATGCAACATATTTTACAATTGGTTCAGTGCATGATCAATCAGAAAGCATGCTGGCCCTTAGGCTGTATTGGTGCATTCTAATACCAACATTGGTGTTCTCAACTTTTTGTTCTGTAGATGTTTCTGGTTTCTTTTGTTATCCTAGAACAGTGCCTTGTACCATTAGTTAATCAATAAATATTTGTTGAATAACTGGATGGAGGAATGACATGTTGAAAGTTTAAAAAGCAGAGAATAAAAACAAAAAGCTGTGCTTTAGAAAAGAGCAAGTATTTATAAGGGAATTTCATGTAGACTGAGAATAACTCAGCTGATGAAAAGATGGCAATTAAGTACACTAGGGAGCGGAACAGCCACTGCCAGGTGCTTGAGCTTTGGGATCTGAAAGACGTGCGTTCAAAACTCGTCTCTGCAGGTTATGGCTGGGTAATCTCAACCAAAGCACCAAGTTTCTCTCTTTTTTATTTCTGTCTATTTTTAAGATTTTCATCGTTGTTCTTCAGTTTCATATGTTACAGGTTTCTGTTCTGCTTGGGACTCATATTTTCTGAAAGTGAAAGTTCTTGTCTTTCATCAATTGTGGAAATTGAGCCATTATTTCTTTCAAATATTAATTATTCTTTTCCTCTAAAACTGATTTTAGACACATTTCCTCGATGTCTCTTAAACTATTTCCTATTTTCCCTTTTTATTTTTCCTCAGTTTGATGTTTGATTTAAATTATTTTTCTGTTCAGGTCTAATCTGTTGTTTGACTTGCATTCAGATTTCATTGTAACACTGATATATTTCAACTCTAGGAGTTCTATTTGTTGTCTTAAACCTTAGTTTTGTTTTGTATTTATATATCTTGTTACTATGTTTTTATTTCATGACAAGTGGGGAAATCTTTTCTGGTCCGGATTGACTAGGCTTCTCTCTAAAGTAGTTTTGTGTTTGCTTTTGACAGGTGAATCAGGCGTATTGCCAGCCCAAACTCCTTTTACACTGCTCTCTTAGCTGGCATTTCCCATTCTCTGGGTAGCATAGATTTGAATCTCCAGCTTTAGGAAAAAAAATGCCCCAGGGTGATGATTTCAAGGGGAAACCCTTTCCGTTTCCTCCACCTGGAGCTAAGGCCAAGAAAGACAAGTCTCTGTGTCACCTGTCTGTGCTGGAGGGAGGATTTCTTTTTTCTACGTTTCCTTTCTACTGAGAGTGTAATTATCCGAATTTATTCTTGCCTTTTATAAGAATTTCAATTTTATTTCCTGTGAAACCTCCATTTCCTCTATAGCCCCAAGGCTTTATCTTTTGGTCTTTTGTTAAACCTCTAACCTTCAGGTTTCTGGCTGATTTCTTTTCCCAATTGGTACTTGCCTTCTGGGGATTTCCCTCACTTTCTTACAAATTAAACTATACTGTTCAGGGCATTTGTAGAAGGAAGGTTGTTGAGATATCTCCCTTCCTTACTGTATAAAATAGAAAGAAATCTTCCACTTACCTAATATTAGGTCCAACCATATGATTTGCTGGTATTTGATGATTTTTGACCTATAAAATTTTGTTTCATAATATCATGTTTCTTAAATATTTAATTTAAATACTGTCTAATTTTCAGAGTTCATATGAGCATTAAATGGTATATATGTGTGAAGTTCGATAGTTTGGGCTTGTGGAAAAGAAAATTGGTGGCTTAACATCATAAACATATATATCCATAAATATATAAACTGTTAAGAGAAGAATACATTTCACAAATACACATACTATTTATAAAAAATTTGCCTCAACCAATGGGAACTGAATTGCTAAAACAGGGAAGGGAAGAGAATTGTTCCTGTAAACCCTTTGGTAACTTCTGAATTTTGAATTATTTGCATGTATTTCCTATTCAAAAATTATTTTAAAAACAAAAAATTTTAAACCCATCAAACTGCATAATATACTATACATAAGGCAGAACATGAGGTCTGGACATGGTTTTTTACTATATTCTATATATCGAGGATATATATTCCTGTGTTGTTTGAATTTTTCTGATAAACATGTTCATATACTATATTTTAATTTAAAAATTAAAGCTAAATAATTGCTTGACATATGTCCATATGGACATGATATTTTATTTATATTTGCATGATAAAACCAAGGTTACCATTAGCTTCAAGACAGTGGGCAAATCAGTCTGATTTGGTGTGAAGAGCAACAATAATAAAAAAAAAAAAGGTAATTTCAAAAGCTGAACTTTAGAGATAGCAGAGGTGTTTTATAGTTGTAAATTACTTTCTGTGCTTTGAATATTTTAGAGAAGAAATTCAGCCTCAGAGTAGAGGAAATGGCAGATTAATAGTAGATAAGACATGGTAGATAAATGAGACATTGTTTTGTTGTGGTGGCGGTTTCTCTTTAAAGTAGCTACTGCTTTTTAAAACAGGTTCGTACTATGATTCCTCTGTCTGGTGTGGTTCTTAAGACATTTACAATAAAGATGCTAATGGATTTTTTAAATTGCTCCCTGGGTTGGGATATTTCCCTAAGAAATACGAGGTCATTAAAAGAAGTTTTAACAGCAGCCTAAGGATATTTTACAGCATCTTTCCAAGGAGTCACCCAATATGGCGAGGAGGTGAGCCCACCGTGTATCCCTGGGCCATTGGAATTCGCCTTAAGATCATTGTTCCTGAGACATTTGAGGTCTTGCAGTTTTCTGTTGTCTACTCCCCCAAACCCCTCCATTCAGTCTACATCAAGGTTTCTTAATGTCCTCACTGTTGACATTACAGAAGTGATCATTGTCGTGAGGGGGGTGGGGCGCTGTCCTGTGCCTTGTAAGATGCCTAGTAGCATCTTTAGCCTCTATCCCTAGATGCCAGTAGTGTCCAGCTTCTCAGTTTTTCTCCAAACATTGTTAAATGTACCCTGGGGAGACAAAATTACTCCTAAGATTTGAGCAACTGCTAAATTCTTCAATCTGAGCCTGTATTGATTGGGAAGAAATCCCTTCAGGGTCCTTTTGTGGTTTAAGGAAGAGGAGGAAACTCCTCTCATAGCTTAGCCTGGCTCTACCCCTTAACAAACCAAAGGGAACCAGTGGCTACATCCCAATAGTACTCAAGAAATATACCTGTCTCCCACTGAGGCTTACAAAATGTCACCTTAGGAGGTGTTCCTTCTGTTGTTCATATAGACAGAGTCCGTTTGCAAATAATACTTGGGCGTTCTTTTGGTTACAAGTCTGTATATAAACCAGAGAGCACAGAAGAGGACTGGCAAAAAAGTTCTTATTCTATATTCCACACCTGGCTCATTAAAAAGAACGGCGTTAACTCTCCTCAGATAAATAGACCTTTCTGCACACAACATGGCTTGTTCTTAATTCAGCTGATATATATATATATGAAAAAGTTCATATATATATATATATCTGAAAAAGTTCTGGGTAGAGGATTTCTGTTTAAAACATTACCTTCAACTCATACCATGTTCATTTTCAAATTACTTAAAAACTTTGCACTTAAGAATATTAACTCTGTTAAAGTGTAAGTTACATGGAAAGAGACCAAATTTGGGGAAACTTCTCTTTTAACAAAGTGGATTAAATATTCCTACTAATCTATTAATTTTTCTTCCTTTCCATGCCTTCTTTAAAGAATAGTAAGCGTGTTTATGCAACATTGAGTTACTTATAGGAATCCTTGTTCTGAGCATAGGAAATAAACAATATTTTACAAAGTCCATTGTCAAAGATCAGTATTTATTGAACATTTTTAGTCAACTGGATGAAAGTTTTCATATTTAAATTTCACTAAATATTGAATAGCATACATTTTTTAAAATTAAAATACTTCATTGGGTTATATAAAATAATTTTGAAAAAGTTAATTTACACATTATGAATTTATATAAAAGCACTTTAACTTATTTTAAAATCTTTATAACATCTTATATTTTAGTATCTTAAAATTAATCACTTCATGAATATGTCAAATATAATTTGGGGATTAGATGGTTTTATTTTTCCAGTTAAATTAAAAATTGTTTAACTTTTCCATCTATAAATGTATCAATCAGTTTTGCTTCTCCCTCCCATGTTTAATATGATTCTGCAAAATCACAGTCTTGGAATACTGTGATTTATAAATTGTAAAAATAAAATCACTTTACTTTCCTTTATTTGTAAAATACTAGCCTCAGAATTCTTTTTCAGGGTGATATTAGACTGAATATGCATGCACTAAAAACACAAGTTGAAAAGATCTTGGATTTCTGAAAAGGGAATGTTTGTCCTTATTTCTTTCTTAAATCTTTTACCTGCTCTTTTCTTTCCAGCTATAAAAGAGATATTTCTTTCTCTTTCCTCACTATAATCTGTATAACCAAGAAGCAACAAGAAAAGGCTATACACTTATCATGCACTTATTCCAAGAGTTAAGTACCCATACTTGAGCATATGAAGGCAAAAAGGAGAATGCATATAAATTAGTTTACAGAAAACTAAGAATAGTTTCATAAAAAGTCTTTGTATACTCTCCTTCATCTTCTCCATCATGCTCTTGCAATTAGATAAAATGTTTTAGAATCTGAGATGATGTCGAAAAATGGAAATAACACCTCTAGGTTTAGAAAAAGCCCAGAAGAGATCACCTCTAAACTGGTAACAGACAAGTAATATTGACTGCATACACCTAGAAGGGCCATTGCCTACATCCCAATAGTGAGGCCAAGAACACCCTGCTATCATCATCTGAGCAGCAGACCTCCGGGAAATTCAAGCTGCCGAAAGCACTCTCCATGACCAATAGGGGTGTGACCCTGGGCAAGTTTCTTAACCTAAGTTTGTTCTACTTCCTAGAATGTTGTAGGACTTCAGTGGTAGAAGGCTAGTAATGCATCGTAATTGGATCATGGTAAGTCTTCAACAAGTGGCAGAGAGAGGTAGAGAACTGTACCTGTTGATGACTCCCCTCATTCCCATTTCCCCTCCTTGTCATTCCTGCCAACTCACCCTGTAGGCAAAAAATAAGTTGAGGGGGGAGTGAGGGGGAGTAGAAATATGAATAGATACTAAATGGAAAATGCCAAAACTAATTCACAAGACACATTGTTGATGTGAGTTTATTGTTCTGCTTATTGAGTGCAACTTGTGGCTTATGTCTGCCCTCTATTTCTCCCTCTATTATTATGATCATAGGCTGTTTAGCAAAACTCACGTGTGAGCTTGGTCCTTTAAGAAATTGATCCTTGATGTGTTTCCAAAAGTTTTCTACTCACTTCCAAAATGGAGGCTGGCTCTGGAGGGTAAACAGTTAGAACATGACAGCTCCCTGCTACTGAGATTGCCTCTCTTTCTGCTCCTTTCTCTTCTTAGCTCCTGGTAAGGAACTAGCTTGCTATGGCAATAAACCCCATCCCTCTCCCCGCTCTGCCACTTGTACCATTCAGTCAGGACAGCCCCAGAAGAGTTAACAGGAGTGGCAGGCCCTTCATCTCCTGTGAACCATGCTTGGGGCTGCCCTTGACCACTTCTACCTACTTCCCTGACCCTTGACAAAAATGCCAATTTCCTCATACGCTGTCATGTCTCAGTTTTAATTTCTTTCCCTCACTGGTATCTAGTTTATAACTGACTCTTCTCCATCAATCTGGAAATGTTAACTTAGTACAACTAACTGGAAATTTTTCATGTTTATATATTTCGTTGTACACTAGCTCCAACTAAGGAAATTTATTATGATTCATTTCCTCAAGGAATTTCAGCCTTTGCCTTTCAGAAAGAATCACGTTCATAGCATTTTTTTTTTATCCTTCTGTCACATCAACAAGTAATGGACATTGATTATAGTTTTTCAGTCACCTGGAAATTTTTATTTCCTAAGAAAGAAAACATAGGGATAAGTGAAGGAATAACAAATTTAGAGATCAAGGTGAAATTTCTGAGATTGAGTAGTTGTTAAGGAATGATTATATTCAAGCTATGTTTTTTAAGTATGAGTTCCCAGATTTCCCCAGTAACATTTGCTTTTAGCATAAATCAAGTTTCATGAATATGTAATGAATTTCAGTTTACCATTAGTGAAAATCACAGTCAACCAGATGCAAGTTGACTTATTATTTTGTTTACCATTAGTTCTGCCATTAAATAAAACATCACTATATCAGAAGGAAACTTCTTTTACAGCTCCCAGAGGAGCCTGTTAAACTAAGACTAAAGCTCAGGCAGGTTTTATTTCTGGTCACATTGGTGCCTTTATCAAGGAAGGAATTGAGGAGAAGGGCAGGGGGAGAAACCTCCATCCTATATTTTCTATGACCCACAATTCATTTAAGGAGAAGAAAAGGAAAATAGAAAAACTACTCATTTTGGTGCTATTCGACTATAAAGAACTATCTAGTTTGCAGGTAAATTTTTGTGGATTTTACAAATAGAGAATAATAAATTTAAGACATAAGAAATGACTTGGTGAAAAAATATTAAATTCCTAATAAGGTATCCAAAGTTGGCAGAGCAGTGCCAGTTTCTCATGGATGTGCAAGGATCCTGTAGTCAAATCTACCCTGAGTAGGTAAATAGTAAATCTCCAAGCTTTTGCCATGACAGAAAACTTTTAAAGGTTACCTGCCAACTCATGTGAAAAGGGCATGTGTAGCCACAGAATACAGAGCACGTTTCTCAAGGGAGAAAGAAGTAACTTGGAACCCAGGCCTTTGGAAAGACACTTTTTTGCAGCAGGATGACACCCACCCCTGCCATGCTACTCTCAGCTAAAGGGCAGGGTGGGGAAAGGAGGAAGGTTGGAAAGGGAGGGGACCTCAGCTGCTTGGTTTCTCCCACCCTGAAGGATCATGAGCTTCAACATTCCAAACTGGTCAAAAATGAGTCCATTAACCAACCACTCAGCAATTTTGCTTCAAAAGATCTTAAAACAGTTTAGCAGGTAGTAATAATTTTGTCATTTCTATAGCTTAAAAATGTTATTACCAGTTGGTAATTACATTTTTTAACAGCCAAATGTTAAACTTATACCTTACTTAGGGAAAATTTGGCCTGTGGAAAATGATCAAGAAGATTCATAGTCTCCAAAGGAAATAGAACTTCCAGGTTTAGCATAGTAAGCTCAGAGATACGTTTCTTATCTCCCTGTGTCCCTGTTGTCTTCATCAGGATGCCCAAAACATGTTATTTTGCAAAGAACTGAATCTAGTTATCTGAAAGGTCAAGATTTATAAGGTTTCAGTAAGCACCTAGGACAAGTACATACAAAGAACCAATGGGAGGCCTTTCCGTCTGGTTCTATTTCCAGCATGGGTGCCCCTTCCTTCCTCCTATCTCATCATTTTAACGTGGGTGCTGTAAGCCTATTTTATAGTTAGAAATTTGGAAGTAAATTAAAATAGACATATGTTAGCATAGGTTCTTTTCCTTCTCATGGAGGGAATTTCACATTTGCTTTGAAATAAATAAAAAAAATTTACCTTAAGGAAGGAAAAATGGCCAACTGATTCTCAATTCAATGGCAGATAAAATTCAGAACAACACTCATGTTTAACTAATTTTTTTTTTATTATGGTAACACTAGTTAACAAAAATCCAGTGTTTCGGAGTACAGTTCAACAGTAAGAGATAGATAGATAGATAGATTGCATTGTGTGTTCAGCGCCCATAGTTAGATTCCCTTATGTCACCATATTTGACCCCTTTTTTTCTTTTGACAGCACTAGGGTATAGGTTTGCATAAACCACTAGGTGGCTTGCCTATGCGTCTGTTCAACGGGCTTGAGAGTTTTGTTCCAGGTACTTCCTTCTAGAGAAATATTTTTTCATTGCAGCAATGCTCAATTAGCCTTGAGCATGCTACAGGTTGTCTCTGTAAACTCATCGTAAATTATGTAGACATTGTACACTTGATCTTAGCCAAAAGGCTGAGAAGCGATGGGCATTGCAATAAAGTGTGGTACTATGCACGGGAAAGCCACATAGCCCAGATATCGGAGTTAATTTGTCAAAGTTGGATTTCAAGTTCTTACTGCAGGCCCTCTTTGCATAGCCAGAATCACCTTCTCTTCAGAAAAGCAACTGAACCCCAAACTGCAGGGTGGCTTAGTGCATTGTCAGATTGACTTAGTTTTAAAGATATGTGCGTTCATCTCACGGGTCTTAGTGTAGGTAAAATTTTAGGTAACTAGGTGAATAATTTTTAACCTTTCTTCATAATATCATTGTTCTGAATATATATAGACCTTAAAAATGGATAATGAAAAAATGAAAGAAGAAATGAGAAACATGAAATTTTTATCCAGTTTCTGAGAAATAAATGATGTTTATACCACAGCAGCAAAATTTTTTTCCTAAAACAATGTAGACCATAAAATTATTCACAAAATAAACCTAGGGGATCATTTATCAATCCTATTTGACATTACAAATATCTCACTTGCAGAATGTATCCTTTGGGAGGAAAAATTATACATTCCACTGCAATAATCAGCATCATTTTTTTTCCCATGCTGCCAAAAATGAAAATAGAATTTACTTTTCACTGGAACAAATACATTATAATCTCACTCCATTAAAGACCAAACCTGAAGATTATACATCTGAGGGAAGAAATTTCCTTTAATTTATTCGAAACATGCTTTTAGTACGTAGGGGTGGGCTGACTGGATGATGCTAATGCTTGTGTTGGTTTGTGAAATATTTCTTAAAATTTAATTAAGTCTAAAGAAGACCTACATGTTGAGCTACCAGGGATGGAGGCCAAAGTAAAAAGTAACTACTAAGGGAGCAGGAAGATGGACATGTGAAAAGAAACCTGGGAAGAAGTAGTTAGAAACTTGAGGCAAGATGCTCTGAAGGGTTCTATTATCGCTTTTCCCTTGGGCTGTGGTATCTTTGTTTTTTGAAACTTTAGCATCGTTTGGTCACAGGTGAGACCTTCTTGCTCAGCATAGGTGGTCAAATCTGCTATTGTGAGTCACACTCTTGTTACCCATTTGCATCCTAACACAGCTGGTGATACAGGTTCTGTTCCCATGTTCTCTAACCATATTAGGAAAACATAAATGAGAAAGATACAGACAAGGACTGAAAGATGAATCTTCCAGAAAAATAGTAAAATGTCTGAGAGCTGAGCCTTTTGAAATTAAGCATCTTATCTTTGTTCATCAGCCAATTCAGATAGGCAAAAATATTTCCCAGTCAGAATTACCTATTCCCTTCTTTACGCTCCCATAGAATTTTGTTCATACCATACAAGTGGACACATGTGACACTGTTATTGCTGGTTCACTTGCCCACCATTTCTAGCAATGCTTGGGTTTCGTAAGGGACCACTTCTATGTAGTCATAGTTTTCTCTCCAGCACCTGGAAAAGGGTCTGCAAACAGTAGTTGTTTAATACATACTGGATGAATGAACAATCAAATACGAAAATAAATTTGTGTGCAGAGGGTGGACTCATTGCCTGTCCCCTCTATGCTCAGTACCTTGCACAATTCCTGACTAACAGGGTCTTGGTATAAACCAATAGGTTAGAAAAACCAAGACTGATGGCAAACAGACCTGAGTTTGGACCCCAGCTTTGCCATGTATGAGGCTATGTGGGTGAGAACGAATTACTTTACATCTCTACGTTTTAGTTTAGTCAGCTATAAAATGGGATTAATGATAGGTTAACCAAGTAACACATGCAGTAAAGGGCTTGGCACAGCACCAGGCATGAAGAAGGCCTCACTTAAATATCAGCAGATGTTACAGTAAAGGCTACGAGAGTGACATTAATTAATTAGTTATTCACTCTATATTTAGCTTGAATGTTTATTTAATTTGTAAGGTCTAAAATTCCATGAGAAAAAGGCTAATGTGATAATAAAAATAATCCGACAATCTGGCATATTATTCATGAAATGGTTATATGAAATAGATTAATCCCAAAATTGAGCTGTAATTAACACAAATAAACATTTATTGATTCCAATTAATCCTAGATGTTCGTTTAGCGGGCCCCACTGTTCACATTGTCGCTGTACATTGCCTTTACCCCCCAACTCGCCACATCTTTCTATGATGTGGTAAAGCAGTAAGCTGTTACGTCATAAGTTAGATTTGTTCACCGCTTTATATCCCAGAGGCCTTCTCAGAGCCTCATACGCTAACACTTTAGTTTTGCAACATTCCCGTGCCTGACAGAAATTATGGTTCTTGTTTTTCAGAACTGGGATAACTATAGTTTGGGTTAAGTAATCTGGCCTAGGACAGTAGATATTTTTGTAAGAAATTATCCATCTAGCAGTTGGACTATAATTAATAGTCGGATAATCTGAGCCCAGGGTCTAGATCTACCTTAACTCGTTGGGTACACTTGGGTTCATTTTTGAACTTCTGAGTTTCAGTGTCTTTATAAAATGTGAATAATAGTCTCTGCTCCTCTTAAATCACATAACTTTTGTGAAGATCAAATGACAGCATATGCCCGAAATGTTTGGGAAAATATAAAGCAAATATTAAATATTAAATCCTACATCTAAGTACCTCATATGTGTTACTTCTCTCCTTAAAAGAGTCTCTGTCCTGAAACATTGCCAGGACATAAACAAATGTTACCGCTCTTTGCTTTGGAGGAATCTTTCTCAATTGGATCCAAGATGAACCAGTTCTCCGAGTAATCTTGCATGATCGTATTGACTCAACAAATGAGAAAACTAGAACACAGAAGTGCTTTAATTTGCTCAGATTTCACACAGCAGGCTCGTATGGCGGCTTCCACATTCAGAAGCCAAGCCTAATTGCTTTTCTGGTCACTGCACCAACCACAGAATTAGGAGGCATTTTATGTATAAAGAAATAAATCTAGAAGTAATGTCCTGACACAAATAGGCTGTTTTCTGAGAACTGAATCTCGTAAATATTCGAACTGAATACCTATGATTTAGCAAAGGAGAAAAATATAGAGCATCTACATTTATCAGAGGCAGCATCAAGGATTCGGAGCTTTTGTAACTCTTTGAAGGAAGAATTTCTCTAGAAAGCTTATGTCGACGTTTGGACAGATCTGGTGGGACCTTGTTTGAATTTTCTTTTTCCTACTGCAGATAACACCTGAGCCATAGTTGAGACTGTGGTTATAGTAGGTCCAGAAAGGTCCTTTATTGTCTCTCACAACCAAACAAAAGCAGCAGCAGCTGAGAGAACATGAAAGAAAATGCCAGCAGCTAGCCTGAAGCAGTGGTCATTAACAAATGTCTCACACCTAGAGAGAGTATTTTGGTCTGCCGCCTTCTGGGCGGCCTGTAAGAGTTTCTAGCTTAAACAGAGATTTGATTTTTCTCTTTGAATATCAGCAGAGACAAGCAATTAATTTATGGACTGATCAATGGTGTATTTCGGCTCTGTTGTCAAAGATAATCATTCAGTCATGTTTAATGAGGTGCTCTGCCTTCATTAAAGGCATTAGAGTCATCAATAAATAAATGTGTGGTTGGATTTCACAGAATTTGTACCTCATGATAAAGACTAAGCTAAGTCAACATTTCCCTGAAATACTTAGAAAAAAAAAAATGAGAAAAATGGAGTTATTCAACAAATAATTTTTCCCTAGAGTCAAAAATCACTAGCCTTTAAGAATGATGTATAATATGATCTTTTGGGATGTTGGGAGAATTTTCATATTTCCTTTTAACCTAAAAAAGTAACAAATTACCATGGGCACATTAATATACTCATTGAAACAGGTGCTCTCTGACCACATGCCCTATGGTCATTTGTCACGAGGTATGCTGAAATTTTCCACAATGCCACAAGTGAACAGTGCCCTCATGTATTCACTGAGTGTCTCCTACGTGCTGGACTCCATTTAGGTCATTAAGACACCTCAACATTCCTGCTCACATAGAAAATACATTTTAATAAGAGGAATGAACTCAGCTTAGTGGATATAGGAATTACATTATCTAGTTTTAATTGATTTAACTAATTCCTCCTAAACGCACACAGAATATTCTCCAGGACAGATGACATTGTTAGATCTTAAGAAATTTAAGATGAAACAAAACCAAAAATCAATAACAGTAAGAAAATAGGAAAATTCACAAATACATGGCAACTAAACAACAGTCTTAAACAATCATTGGGCCAAAGAGGAAATCACAACAACATTTTTAAAATATCTTGAGACAAATGAAAATGATAACAAGACATGCCAAAAATTATGAGATGCAGCAAAAGAAATTTATAGTGATTTTTTTCAGTTTATAGAGCGGTGAAAGAAAGTGGTTAGTAGTGGCATAGGAAGGGTTGTCTGTGAGTTTTGGAGTCTAGGGTTGTGTTCATTTCATGAATATTTATGTGACTCCATGTTACCTACACCCTTGATTGTAAGCAGGGATAAAATCAAGCAAAGGATTTACCCTTAGAAGTAGCCAGTGCCTCCTGGCACCGTGAGAGGAGACATCTACAAGGAAAGACAACTACTTGGTGCGACGCAGAGTGCAGGGAACATGACTTGGGCAGTTTGCTAAGAGGGAAGGCAAAAGGCTTTAACAGGTTCACAGGTGAGCCTCAGGGGACACCGTGGTTTTATAAAAATGCTGTGTATATGTAGGCTTTCCCAGGAATCCAGATTATCAAAGGGGCCAATACTGTAAAAAGAGTTAAGGGGACCTTGATTTTGAGAATTTTTATCTCCAAAGTGTCCTGTAAGATTTCCTGTCTTGTCTGTGGTACTTGCACTAAAGATTTATCAGCTACTTTCAGCCATTTGAATTCAGATAACTGATCTCATCTGCCTCTTGGGTTTAATTCTGTTCTGGATTGTTGGCTTAACGGATTTGACTGTTGTACTTTATAGTCATGTGCCACTTAACTACAGGAGATAAGTTCTGACAAGTGCATCACTAGGTGATTTTCTTGTTGTGCAAACATCATAGGGTGCACTTATGTAAACCTAGATGGTACAGTCTACTATACACCTAGGCTGTATAATATAGCCTATTGCTCCAAGGCTACAAACCTGTACAGAATATTACTGTACTGAGTACTTTAGGTAGTTGTAACATAATGGTAAATATTTGTGTATCTAAAGATACCTAAAGGCAAAAATGGTGTAGTAGAAATGTTATATAGATTTAAAATGGCACACCTGTGTAGGGCACTTACCATGCGTGGAGCTCCCAGGGCTGGAAGTTGCTCTGGGTGAATCAGTGAGTGAGTGGTGAGTGAATGTGAAGGCCTAAGAAATTACACCGCTTCAGACTTTTTAAGCATTGTACACTTAGGCTACACTAAACTTATTTTAAGAATATTTTTCTTTGATAATAAATTAACCTTAGCTTATTGTAATTTTTTTACTTTATAAACTTTTCAACTTTTTAAACTTTTCAACTCTTTTGTAATAACACTTAGCGTCAAACAAACACATTGTATAACTACAGAAATCTTTTCTGTATATCCTTTTCCATAAGCTTTTTCCTATTTAAAAATTTGTTTTCTTTTACTTTTTAAACTTTTTGTTTAAAAACTAAGTCACAAACGCACATATCAGCCTAGGCCCACACAGTTCAGGACTATCACTACTGCTGTCTTCCATCTCCACATCTTGTCCCACCGAAGGTCTCCAGGGGCAGTAGCATGCACAGAGCCGTCATCTCCTATGATAACGGTGTCTTTTCTGGAATACCCCCTGAAGGACCCACCTGAGGCTTTTCTTGAGGAGATGTCACTCTTTTCAGAAAGCACTTAGATGTTACTATGGCTGCAACATCACTAGGCGGAGGAAAATTTCCAGCTCACTTACAGTCTTATTGCACTGCTATTGTATATGCGGTCTGTCAAACATCGTTACGCAGAGCATGACTGTACTTTTACTGTCTCATCTATTTTCCTTGTAGAATTTTGCCTTTTAGTTTAGTTTTCCCTTGTTGTCTCATATATCTTATTTTGCTTTTAAAAGGAAAAAAAAGCTAATACAAGGAACGTAGTCTCAGCATAGTTTTGCTATGAATAAGGAATGAATTTTTATTCCCCAATTTACTCCCCAGGGGTTCTCCCAGTGTGGCAAACACAACTGCCAGGTTTAGTGGCAGACATCTGGGGTAAAATCATATTTCCAGTAAAGCCTATTTTAAACTGATGTTGGGCCCTGATGTGCATACTAACATGAAAACACACGTGCACATACACCAACAGGAAAGAATTTGTACCTTTCTGTCATACCACCATCACAGAAACAAATTATAAATGCAAACATCGAACTTGCTCTTCCCCATCTATAAAATTGTATTAGACCATAGTACTCTCTACTTTTTTGAGATGGCTAATATTTATTAGTCATACTAGACTGACCCGAAGTAAAGCATGAATCAGTCAGTTTGTTGGGCAACTTGACATCTCCTTTCTTAAATATCAAACATTTGACATTTATTACACAGACATGAATGAAGCATAGTTATTGCCATCAGGAGGATCACAATTTATTATGACATGCCAGCCTGTGCTTATAGCCCTGTGCTTGGTGCATGGCTGGCACTGATTAAATAAGAGAGCACATCGTGTCTAATCGTCTGTGTAACTTTATCCCGTAGGTCTAACAGCTTGGTTGCCACTTCACTCATTCTTACATTCATTATTCATGAATGGTCTTACCACTGATGTCTCCAATTTCAAGGTCCCTACATCAGAGTTTCATAGACTGGTCCTGATATCAATTTTTATATTTCAGAAAGCCATTCCTTAGATATTTAAACTTGAAATCTTTTCTGTCATAACATTTAGTTCTGTTTTTATATTTGGAAAGCTATTTTATAGCATGCTACTGTTTTTGGAGATGATATTTATATCTATATTTATAATTATGTTGAATTGGTTTGTTCTCTTTGGTAGTTTATCTTATAACTACAATAATTTCTATACTACATACATATTGATTTTTAAATGACAATTTTTGTTTGTGATTGTATGCCTCATTACTTTTGATATTCATACTGGTTGGGCTTTGTTAATATGGGCTAACTATGGTGAGTAGATGAATATATGCTTGCTTTATTCTCTTACTATGAATCATTTCACCTATGTATTTAACTATAGATCGCAGACTCTTTCCAAACAAAATGTTTTTTCTGTTTTAATCATTTAGTTGATATAGATATATTTAAAGGAAACACAAACTGTGGAACAAAGACTTATAACAGGTAAAACAGGGTTTAATTCTTCATTTTATCTGAGAATTGATCATAACATTCTATTAGGCAGCAGTTTCTCTTACTCATTATGTTTATAGTATGTGTGACCTAAAAATACATGTTAAATCTTAGGCAATTAAATAACCCTTCCCATGTTTTCTGAGGTGGAAGAATCTTTTATGTGGATCTCTTGGCCATGGTGGTGAATGTGTTCAAGAGCAGAGACATAAAAGTGGGAAATTGAGAGGACTAAAGACATAATGATCGGAGGGGAGGAGTGTGAGGGCATCAAGCAGAAATGTTTTCTAAGGGAAGGAGAGAGCAAAGTTAGAGAAAAGAGAACAGATGCATTTGCACAACTGCTGAAGAAATTTTGACGAGTTAGATAAGAAAGGATTGGGAGTAGCTTTTTTTTTATTTTAATTGCAACATCTCATACTTTCTCAATGCATTTTTAAGGTTTTATTATGTGATTATGTAGATGATTGTGTAGATTAGATCAAGCAGGTAGACTGAGTACATGTTTACCTGTATTCTCATTATATATTCCATGAAGATAAAAACATAGCTTCAATGTGGTCTTCAAAATGTTAAAAGTAAACACTTAAGGATAGACATAGGGTATATAACTGATAAGAGAGAAAGTAGAACACTCTAAATTAATAACCTTAATCCAACAATGCACAACAAAGGAAAAGAAAAAAAAAAAGACAGCATAGTGTATGAGGATTAAGTTGGGCTTAATATAACAGAGGACCTAAAATAACAGTGAGTTAAAGATATAACTGTATTAAAGAACAACAGAATAACAACAGAGGTAGCCAGTCTGAAACACATATGGGTGCTCCAAAACCCTCATGAACACAGGCTTCTTCTCGCCGGTCGTAGAATTCCCCAGCCATGTAATTTCTTGCTTCAAGGATGCTTCATGATATAAGATGGCTTCTAGAGCTCAAATGTTATATCTATGTTGCAAACCAAATTAAGAAGAAAAGATAAAAGAATTAATGTAAAATATGTACACCTTTCAATCAAACTTCCTATAAGAAACTTTCCCAAAAGAAACGAGGGAATGAAATAAAGGGAGTCATCACACACACACAGATACACACACACCCCTCCAGTGTGGTATAAACCATTACCTGGGCCCCAAGAAAATGAACAACTTATTTTTCCTCAATCCTGATTTCGTAACATCGAGGTTTTTATGAAACAAAGATGTCAGGTAGGCCAGTCCTTAAGACAGAGGTATGTACCTACCTGATGTATGACTTAATGCCAACCCTGGCCCAAGTTGAGAGGCAGAGGGCAAGTCAACAGTGCCCAGAATCTCACGAGAGCAGGCAGACCCGTGACTTGTGTCAGTCCTGTTAGATTCATTGTGTCCTTTTCTCTCCTGGCATTATTTTTTGTGTGTGGCACAGACCTCTACCAAAGTCCTCTGCAGACCACCCATCAAAGTAAATCTATCTAGAATCTATAGCTACCCCCACCCCCAATTATTGTGCAGATCTTTATTTGTGGTTTATCTCTTTAGAACGCTGTTACCGTAAACAGGATGTCCTTCACTGAGCAATGGAGAATGGATTATGCAGATTGCTGTTTTTACCAAGAGATTCAATCCTTTTTGGTCAAATATGCTTCTTGATTTTGTGTCTTAACATTTGTAGTTTAAAAAAATGCAGACTAGTTCTTGGTTGTGTTCTCCCCTCGTTTTGACGTTGTCTCTTTAAAGGTCTCGTTAATCTTACCTATACTAACTAAACTTGATGCCGTATCCCTTCCATATAAAGAACATCCCTATAATTCCCCTCTGATTTCTCCCTCTGATAAACATTTCCCACCTGACATACATCTATAGAATGTAAAAAGAAATATCTGGAAAGATGTAATCCAACTCTTAACAGTTGTTACCTCTGAAGAGAAAAGTAAGATTGGGAGATGTAGCACAGTGGTGAGGAACTTTCACTTATTACTCAGCATACGGTACTTCTGACTTGTCTTAATTTATTACAATACAAATCTTTTGTGTTATATTTTTAAAAGGAAGAAATTTTAAATTTTAAGAATTCTGCATTACTCCACAGTGCTTTTGAGTTAGATTTTTATGAAAGGTTTTTTGGGGTCTTTTGTTATTGTTGATTGTTTTACTTTCCTTTTTTAATTTCTTTGTTTAGGTAACTGGACAATTGCTCTCAAGTCAGGCAGAGAGAAAGAGAAAGAGAGAAAGAGTCTAAGAAGCACAATCTTATTTCACTTACGTTTTAGAATAAATGTCTGGGGTTTAGAATCCAAGGTCCTCAGAATGAGGGTGGCGGGGTGGGGGGGACCCTCACCATGCCTGACAATATGTCTCATTTATGCATCAACAAAAACAAATTCAAGCTGACACAAGCTGTGATGGTTCTTGAAATACCACCTCAAAACAGACAGAAATTGTAGAAACTACTCTAAGATGAGAATTCAACCCATAGGAAAAATACAGTTTTTGTGAGCTAGATATATCCAAAGTTATGTGAATTTAAATGGGAAAAAAATGTCAGTAAACTTCCACACAGAGGGGTAGTACTAAGTAATTTTCCAAGCCAGCCTGCATTGGCATGCGTTTCTTCATAGAGATCTTGCTGGATGGGCAGATAAGCTGGTGTTCATGGCTCTGAATGACTCTAAATCTTTGCTCTACTTTCAGCCTGAGAAAAGACCCCCAGATAATCCTAGCAGCAGACAAGAAGGCCCTTTGGTGGCCTTACTCAGTACTTGGCCCGCCGCCTCCTCTTACCTGGCCGCTGGCACTTCTTCTCCAGCTCTATTCCTCTCACTTCCTCTAAATTTGATGTGGTGCTTTCATTAACTTCCAGAGGCTGGTCGGGAGTCGAGGTTGTGGGGAGGTGGTTGCTGCCAGCACAGGAAAGAAAGGGTGGGATTTATGGTCCTTCACAGAGACAGCTTATTGTGCTGGGAGTTTATTGATTATTTTATTGTGTCCTTAATGGGTAATTGAGGATCTTTTATTGAAAAAGTTAATTAATATTTTAAATCCTTCATAATTAGATTTTAATTCTGGTTTGCAGTATGGTAAAGAGTACACACACATATACACATATTTATTTTTATAATTTCTTTATTGTGTCCTTGATGGGTAATTGAGGATCTTTTTATGTGGGGAGACTAGAAAAGAGAAAGTGAGAGACAATTAATGTTCTCACAGCATAGGCATCTTTGTTGGCTTTATAGGCACTTGGGAGCAACAGGCAATGTGTATTTTTCTGTTTTCTGTTTGTTTTTGTGCTTTGGTTTCATCAATTCAGGTTACCTGCACCTATAAGGAAAATACTGGCTCAACAGGTTTAAACAACAAGGACATTTCTTTTTGATCTTAACAAGAAATCCAGAAATAAGATGGTTCTTCCATCATTGGCCACTTCGATGGTTCCATGCCCTCATCCAGAATATCTGTCCTCAAAATCAGATCCCCTCATGGTCACAAGAGGTTACCACAGTTCCAAACTTTTCATCCAATGTATGAAAGTTCATTTTGTCCCCTGAGTCTCTTTTAAAAAGCAATGAAATCTTTCCCAGACTCCACACACACTGACCTTGGCAGACTTTTCTCATTTCTGTTGGCCGGGTCATGTCTCCATGTCTTGTATAACACATTTGCTAGCAGAGGGCCTGAGATTACTACAGTTGTCTTAGATCTGTCAAGAGTTAGCCTGAGCTGGGGAGAGGGTCCCCTTCCTGAGGTATAAAAACCCTATACAAAATTGGAGCTCATTTAAAAGAGAGAAGATAATGGACGGTGGAGGGGAAATTATAAATTTCTGCGTAATGGTCAATAGTATGGAAATAATATCAATAATAATAGCGTTTATTAAACACGTACCATGTGCTTGATACAGAGCTACATAAGCACTTTCTACGAAATATCTTAAGAATAAACTTATGAGATAGATAGTAATATCAGCTCCAATTTATGGATGAGAAAATAAACTTAGAGATGTAAATAACATGTCCAAAAAAGGAAGAGGTAGAAATGGACAGAATCTGTGCTTTAACTGCTTCAAATCATATACTTATTCACATGTTCTAAAATAGTCTCCCTTACTTTTCATCCTATGTATATTTGCTTTGGGAGTGCTCGCTCTTTTGAATTTATTGTGATAACGGCTGGAGGAGTTGCATGTTACTCTGTATCACAAACATAACTGATGTAAGAGCCCAGATAGTTAAGTTTTCAAGAAGGGCACCTGGAGGGTATGTGATAATGAAGACCCTTTTCTATTGTATTTTCTTTCAAGTCCCCAATGCTCTTTCCTCTATAACTTTTTGTTCCACTCTCATTTTCCTTACTTATAATTCCAGTGAAAAGAGCTAGGAATAGCAGTTTTTACATTTTAATTATTATTCCCCTATGCTCTCCCTTTTCACCACCAGCTTCATATTATGAGCTGACTCATCACTTAAGTTTCACAATAAAACTCATCCTTTCACAACACAGTACTAGTCTGGCAAAACAGGGGATATTGCCAGTGACTTAATTGGCATCCTTCTATTGACAGAAGCTCCTTCCTGGGCCCCTGTACAAGGTGGAGTTGTGGGAGTCAGAAAGCGCTACTCCAGGAAAAAGTAATGAGGAAGTATAAATGTTGTTAGGTTTGACGTTTTCTTGTCTAAGCTTTGCTACAGACTATTAATACCTAGCAATGGACTGCAAACATAGTATTTCACAAGTGCAAAATGTATTTATTTAAAGATGCAATTTTTTAAAAGTGTTTGTTTTTATTTGTTACTTTTTAGATATGTTTAAGCTTCTGTGAGAGGAGGATTAAACTTTGCAGGTGATTCATCAAAACTTCTAGTTTCAAATCTGATAAATGGGGGTTGAGTATTGTATTGAATTTGAATATAACTGAGCTAACTTCTCGTGTGTCAGTGATGAATCATGTGAACGTGAAGGACTTAATTTAGGATTTCTTTGGAATTTAAAACGTGTGTGTGTGTGTGTGTGTTGTGTGTGTGTGTGTGTGTGTAACATGGTGGGCGAGACCAAACACAGGATTTTTTTTGGAAGTATGCTATTTGATGAGGTGATCAGAAACTGGCATTTTAAAGTTACATCAAATCTTCTGCCTCCTTAGGCACAAAAGCTTATATTATTTCTAAGGAAATCCCTTGGTTAATGGGAAAGGTTGATCTGCTCCGAAATGCTTGGTTTGTCAATAAGAAGGCAATTAAAGACGCTTTCCCAAGGTCGCACTGGTAGTTAGTATCAGAAGCCAAGAAAGACCCGCGGCTTCTGCCTTTCAGACCAAGGCACTCTCCCTTCACTCACATTACCATCCATTACTTTCTGGTTCCGAAGGGCCCGGTACCTAGGGTTTAATGCTCTACAGTCGCCATATTGAAATTCTTAATATTTTTATCTCTGAATTTGTAACCGAAGTCCAATGGAATAACCCCTAAAAAAGTTCAAGTCGGTTTTCTGACCCTTGCAACTAAAAGGGATTTGTCATATTTTGTAGACTTTAATAGGTCTACGGAATCTGCACATAGGAATAGCAGGGATGCTCACTGGGTCTACTAGTGATCAGGCACTCCTATCACACGTCAGAATTTGACTGGAAGACAGTAGTATCTGAGATTTTTTGCATCAGATTTCAAATCTTAGGATGGCTTACCTTCACTCTCTAGCACATTGGCATGTAAGCTACTTCATATTTAAATATATGCAAATTTATGGATTGCAATCTTTTGGAGACAGAAAGCACCAGAAACCAAAACTTAATAATTTATTCAGAAAAAAAAAATTATATGTCTAAGGGAGATGGAGATTTGTTTTAAATACTGACATTAGTAATAATGCAATTAAAAGGGAAGTAGCTTCCATCTGGAACAGATTGTGACGAATACTGTCCTGTGGATCCAGCAGAGATAAAAGGTACATTATGGTGGAGAAAACAAAGTCTAAAAAATAAAAATGTTGGATGTTTTTCTGCAAAGAAAGAATGCACATATTTGGAAAGTTAAGATGAGGCAGAATAATGAAGTTTTTTTTTTTTTCAGTGAAAGAAAGACTTTATGGCAGGCTAGCAAATTTGTCAGGTTTCCAAATCCATGCCGTTATCCGTGCTGGCATTTGCTCATGGCCCCTCTGGCTCTGCCTGCTGGGTGAGATGTTGCTTTGCTGAACATCTGATTAAGCAGTGTTTAAGGAAATCCCACAGTGCAGCCCACACAGCCTCTGGTCCTGTCTCATCCACATTCCTACTATGTAAACTTCATAGTTGCACTTAGCATTCCTCTCAGAAAGCAAAGGGCTGCAGCTATCCAGAGCTCAGTATAAGACGTGCAGCCTGCACCTGTACTAATTTTCAGTTCTTTTCCCTGAAGTGTGGGTGTTTTTTTCTCCCCATTCCAAACTGAAATTTTTTTTGCCATTTGAGAAAAAAAAAAAAACCACTTTTCTCTCATCTACCATAGTTCAGTGTCATTCTGCAAGCCCTTATAAAATTTTCTCCCAAGCAAATGGAACCTTGAAATGTTATGAAGGTATAAGGAAATACTAGGTTTCCTTCTTGGAATTTCCAGAAGCCTTTATTGCACATAATTATAAGTTAGCCTATTTGTTCTGTCTGTCAATCAAGCCCAGGAGGGTTAGCATCAGAAAGACTCCCAGCAGTGTTTTGTTTAAAAAACAAACTATAGCTCTTGATCTATCTAATCTCACCTGTTTAGTCACTAGCACTAACATTGTTTTCCAAGTCCTTCTTGTTGTCCAACTAAAGCAAATTCTCTGTCTTCTGGACATACTAGAATTTTTATAATAGTCCTGCCTGAGGGCACGTGTGTTCCACCTAAGTCATTCACAGAGAGGCAGAGCCTGTGTGTGAATGTTAGCGGGGGAAGGTCGTGTTCATTTTTACGTAGTATGTTGGACATTAGCCAATGTTTCATGCTCAAAGAAAATCAGACCATGAGTACGCTTTCTTCTGTGTACCTCACCACTCACAATTTGTATCAATTGTCAAAGAATTACAAGATTGAATATGCATTATACCATACCTGTGGGTTTCAGAAATCAGAATATTCCAATGTAAAAAAAAAAAAACAGCCTTCCATGTTACACAAACCTGGTCCAGAAGGAAAACCAGCCTTAGACCTAGAGAGGAAGTTTGTAGAAATATTAATGTGGTAAATAAGGATTTTAGTCTGATGTGCTTAGTATTCAGGTTAAATTAAAATTAAATCAGTCAACGAATATTAAGCATTTACAGGAAGTGTGATCCCCCAGGACACTGTGCACTGGAAATCTGGTACACAGAAGGCTTTTCTCAGTTATCATGACTTTGATGAGGTGGAAAACCAACTCATAAGAACAATACACCCATTGCCGGACCATCTGGGAAAGTATACGGGTGTCCAGGAGACACAAATGGTCCTGGGATGAATCGTAAAGAACCCCAAAATGCCTGGGCCAACTGCAGGCCGGTGTGCTTAGCAAGTTGCAGAAGAGGCTTTCTTTAAACGTCTCAGTTCTAATTCCCATCTTGTTGGCCAGTGGCCTCATGGTCCATCACCTTCAACCCTTCTGTGGGTTATGGGCGCCCAAATCACACAATAGAGCCAGTCAGGAGCACGAGAGTGAAATAAGCAAAGATGATAGGAGATGTCGTCCCCTCTTTTGTTCACTAGCACCCTTCCAGGCCTGTCTCGCCTCGTCCTACGTTGCTCTTCATCTTCTCTCCTTAGAGAACTAAATTTCTCCATGAAGAATTAACGACCTATGCTAGTATGTTGTTTTAATTGGGACCATCCATGGAAAGGCTTGGTAGGATTTCTGGTATCATTTCTGGAAGTATAAAATAATGAAAAATAGAGACATAGATAGGAGTCAGAGAAAACTGGGTTCAGATTCAATTCCTGCACTTTATATTGGAGTGACTTTAGGCAAGATACTGAAATTGTCTGAGACTTTCTTTTTTCTGTAAAATGTGAAATAATAGTTTTAATTTATCTCAGGATAGTTTATGCAGGATTTTTAAAAATTTTTTATTTTTAGATATTTATAGATTTATATACAGATGTCAAATGTAATACAGAGATATTGGACATGCCCTCGCCCAGTTTTCCCCCAATGGGAGTATCTTAAATACCCATAGAACAATATCACAACCAGGAAATTGACATTTATCCAACTTAATTCAGATTTCATCAATTGTTCATGAGTTTGTGTGTATGCATACACACACGTGTGTGTATTTAATGCTATGCAGTTACTCCCATGTGTAGATCTTTGTGACTACTACAACGGTCAATATATAAAACAGTTCCATTACAAGGACCCGTCATGCTCTCCTTTTGTCACCACAGGTACCTACCTCTTTTCCAACCCCCTCCCTGGCAACCACTAATCTCCTCTCCATTTGTAATAGTTTCTGACTTCAAGAATGATATATAAATGAAATCATACAGCATGTAACTTTTGGGGGGTTGACTTTTTTCATTCAGCATAATTCCCTTGAGACCTATCCAACTTGTGGCATGTATCAGTGGTTCCTTTTATTGTGGAGTCGTATTCTATAGTGTGAATGTGCTAGAGTTTATCTAACCATTCATTCACCGAAGGACATTTGAATTGTTTCCAGTGTTTGACTATTACGAATAAAGCTGCTTTAACATTCGTATGCAGGTTTTTGTATGAACATTAGTTTTTGTTTCCCTGGGATAAATGCCCAAAAGTGTAGTTGCTGGATTATATGTTAAGCCCAGGTTTAGTTTTGCAAGAAACCACCACACTCTTTTCCAAAGTGACTGTACCGTTTTATGCTTCTACCAGCCATACATGTGTGCTCCAGTTTTTCTGCATCTTCACCAGCACTCAGTGTTATGGCTTTTTTCATTTTGGCCATTCCCGTAAGTGTGTAATATAGTCCTTGTGGTTACAACTTGTGTTTCCTAGTGGTTACGAGCAGTGAACAACTCTTCCCATGCCGATTTACCATCTGTATATCCTCACCAGTTAAATGTCTCCTCGTGTCTTTTGCCCATTTTTTAATTGTTTTGGTTTTCTACCATTGATTTGAGAGTCCGTGTATGTTCTCCATATTCGTCATCTGTCAAATATGTGGTTTGAAAGTATTTTTACCAGATTTGTAGCTTGATTGTTCATCATCTTCATGGGGTCTTTTGCAGAGCAAAAGCTTTTATTTTTGATGACGTCCAATTTATAAATTTTTCTTTTATGAATTTTACCCTGGGTGTCAAGTCTTGAACTTATTGCCTAGCTTTATATCTTGAGCTAGGCAAAAAAATTTTTCTCTTACGTTGTAAGGACTTTTTTTTTTTTCAAGAGCTGTCCCAGTGTCAATCATCCCTTACAAAATGGAGGTGTCAATACATCATTTGCAGTTTTTATGCATATTGAGTGAAACATATGTAAAGAAACTTTCACAGAGAGTACATATAAATACAATTCAGAGAACAGATGTCCTTCTAAAGGAACATGTAAAGTTTACAAGTGGTAGAGTGAATGACTCGTAAATACTGACTGGGAAAAGAGGGTTCCAGAAAACTCCAAAGAGGAGTGAGTACTAAGTGGCCAGATGGAGAGGTACAGATGTGTGTTTCAAGTAGGAGCACCAGCATGGGCACTATGACTATAAACTGTACCTAGACAGCTTCAGAGATAAAGCAGAAGATGCAGCCAAAACCCCAGTGGAACCAGGGGTGATCCCTCCACACTCCACAGGGGATGGACATTTTGGAAGGTGATTGTTGCTGGCACATAGCAATCAGGGACCAAGGGCGCTAAATATCTCACTGTGCAGGGCACAGTGATATACAGTGAACAATTATCCTACCCAAAATTTCAATGTTACCTTGTCGGGAAACTGGGTGAGATGATGAGGAGAGGTGTGTATGATAATTTCGATAATGATGATGATAATGACTGTAATGATAATAGTAATCACAGCTGTAATAGCCATTACTGTATATCAGATACTCTGCAAAGCACAAGAAATGCAGTCACCTTTTATCTTCACAAAACCCTGATGAAATACATATTATTTTTATTCTCATTCCACAGATGATGAAACCAACAGGTCACATAACTTGCCCCAAATCACAAAACTTGTAAGAGTACGGCCCAATTCAGTCTGATTCCAGAACTTACTCTCTGGAGCTGTGCAGTTTTCTGTAGATTCTCAATCCAGGACATACAGAGTAAACACTGCTGATGCCACATTGTACCCCAGGCCAATTAAATCAGCTTTGGAATTGGATCCCAGGCATCGGTATTTTTTTAAAGCTTCCTGGATGATTCAAATGGTAGCCAACTTTGAGAACCACTGCTCTCCCTTCACTAAGTTCAGTCAGAGACCCGAATCAAAGGGTTTCAAGTAGTAAAGAGATGTTATCACATCTTTTTGTGAATCTAGTTCTGGCTGGAATAAGGAAAATGAATTTGAGGGGGCATATTCTAAAGGTAGGCAGAGCTGTGAGCAGACACTTGCAAAAGTTCTACAGATAGATGTTATGGGTTGGGGTGAAGATCACAACAAAAACAGCAGGTAATTATTGGGAGGGAGAATCAACATGATTTGGTGATCAGTGGACTTATATGAGGTAGAAAGAAAGAAGAAGTTCAAGATGGTTCCCAGGTTTCTCATCTTTGCACATTGTCCATGGATGTATCCTAAGGTTTCTCAGTGCTGATAGAGCTCCCAACAGTCAAGATACATACACATGAGAGAACAATGTTGGGTTTTGTTTTCGTTTTTTTGTTTTTGGTGTGTGTTTGGGAGGGGGGAGGTTGTCAGAAACATACTTGGTCAGGGGGAAGATCAGAGGAAGGCATGAAAGAAGATGGAGACTTTGGTGCCTGTGAAGCCTCCAAGATCAGGTACCTGACAGATAGTTGAAAAACTATCTAAGCTTAAGTTAAAAGTCTAACCCGAAAGTAGTTAGCAAATAGTCACCCAGCTTGATCATATAAATTATGATGTTTCAGAATGCCTTCTGAGCAGGCAGCTAGAAATGTCATGACTTTACCAATCTCGGAACCTGATCACTCAGGCTTCCGTCTGGACTTATTAGAAAAATTTACTTTGAATTTAACTACAATTTCTTTTTGTCTGATTACAAGTTCCTTTAGAAATATGAAGGGCATATATAAATATATATACTGTAATCCCTTAAAAATTTCCTTTTACGGATCATGCGTTTCCAGACTTTATTCAATAAACCCCAACCTATAGATTTCCTTATATTCAGATGGTACTCTTCAGTTTACAAAACCTTTTCTTGTACATCTAGTCATCTGATTCTTATGAAAGCTCTTTCAGATGAAGGAAATTGCTGAGATGACTCGACCTAACTGACCCAGTTAGGAAGTTAGTAAGTTCACTTCGACTCTTCACCAAGTGGTAACTAGGCTTTGGCACATCCATTCTGTCACTACCACATCAGACTCCCAGACTTTGTGAACTCTGATTGTTTCAATGTTCTGAAAGGCTGGCGGGGTGTTAGGGAAAATGAACCTTCCATGAATTTAGCTGAATGTTCAGTATCAGAGTGGGCTAACTTACTGGCTCAAGCCCAAAGAAGGCGGCACGGCAGTAAGAAATACTTTCATCCCTTCATCATTTAATTGCACATTTTGATCAATATTTTGCCATATATATATGTGTATATATATATATATATATACATATATATATATGAGAAAAATAATGCCTAAAGCAGTTCTTTCAACTGCCAAAGATATTTTTATCATTCGTTCGCTCTCTTTGCTAAAGGTCATAGTTAATCAAAGAATGTGGTACGTATGATCAGTCTGAAATTATTGAAGACCTTGGGGATATGCTGCTATGATCTCTGAACTGAAAAGCTCTGACTTATTCTCTAGGAACAAAGAAAAGATGAGTCAATTGACAGTGTATACAGCTTCGGCTGCTTTTGTGGAGAACAATTTATTATTACCTCTTGTCTCAGGTAGCTGTCATCTGCCTGGGGATTTGATGAATACAGCATGTAAAAGTGTGGGCATCAGCAAATTAGATAGTGATTCGAACCTACTAGAACGTCGCATCTCATTTTTCATATGTAGCTGAAAATCTGAAGTGTTAACAGTTGTGTAACCTACCCCAAACAGCCTTGCCCCTCCTTAACACAAATTACATTTTGATCAGCAATTGAATACTAAATTTATTCAACAACAAAATAAATATATTCAAAACACAAAACCTAGTTGTATCTTAAGATTTTAAGTTCCTTACAAACTTTATTATCTTACAAATATGGCAAAGTTTAGAAATAATTTTAAGATTATTGATTAATGATTGATCATAATTACAAACTAATTTAACCAGATCCTTTGGATATTTTAATCTGTACTTATAAATTTAACATTTTTGATTACTTTACACACAATATTTTCATTCATATCCTACAGGCCATGCTGAATGCAAGAAAACCTGGGAAATGCAGTCTGTACAAAAGTGATTATAAATCTACCTAAAACATGAGTAGATTCTATTTTTAAAAGGAAAAAGAGAAAACTGCGCACAAATGGGACATTAACAATCTCTGCCACATCTATGTTACCTCTGATAAGTTAGGCCAATAGCTGATCTTCCCAGTCTTTTTTTTTCCCCTGCAGTCCCTTGGGCCCCAGGACCTCTCTTGTAATTACTAAGAGATTTAAGCATACACACCCTCAGGAGATGACCTTGGTCTCAGTACAGATAGCCTAGCTTATCTCATCTTTTTGGATGAATTGTCATGTAGAGATTGGAACTCTATGAAAGTACTGTTAAGGGATACAATTCCATCAGATATATCAACTTTGCACAATGTCCATAGTGATTTTCTTCAGCTCTCTCTATATAAGGTCCTCAATGTCGAGGGTTATCAAACTTGTCCCTCTGCAATTCTCTGTATTTAGAACCTTGGTTTTGGGGAGGTAAGAGAGGAAAATTAGAAAATCAATATGAGGTCAAAATTCTTCACTTAAAAAATAAAACAAAACTCAGCATTAAAGCATTTTCCATGAAGGCTAATTCTGCCTGCTTGACTCAGGCTATGGAAGGTTTATATGGACTATGATTAAGTTAAATTTATAGCTATATACATTTAACAAATCATATTTGAACCAAAGCAATCAGCTTATTTTGTTAAAAGTACTCAATATTTTTTAAAAGATCACATTTGCAAACTACTATTTAGCTTGAGGGATTTTTCCTCCATAAATTTTGCTCAGCATTTGAAAAAGTTATTTCTTTTTTGATAGCTTAATAAATCTGTATTTTTTTTCAGTATCAATAACCTGATCTCAGATGTAGGGAGGAAAAGCAAGGATGATAGAGAAAGGCAAGAAGGAATAACTTGAGAATAAAAGATAATGGAATAACCAACTTTCCTCTCCTTTATCACAAATAAGCCTTTATTATAAAATACAAATCATTTGCACTGCTTTCCATTATCCCTATAAATTCCTGTATCTACCATATGAAAAGTTATTTCAAACAAATGATTTCTGTCACCATCATAATAGTTATTTTACATTAGATCATTCTCAGAGGTTTTGCTACTACTTTAGAATTTTAAATGTCATACTAATTAAAATTTTCAACTTTCTCTGTAAAAAAAAAAAATGAATCACTTATTTCTACATGAGGCGAGAGACAGGGAGCCATTACTTTTTGTCTTGTTTGGTTTCCGTTCTGAGTGGTTGAGCACTAGAACTCAGATTTATATTTCCTGAGTCCCTTTAGTTGCTTTCAGGAGCTCTTTCATTTACGCAGCTAGAGGAGGAGAGCTAGTTGGTGCCAGGAAGGAGGTGAATTTAGCTTTTACCTTGGTGGGCATCAGGGAGTCTGGAAGTTGATCATGGCATTGTCTGTATAAATCTACTTCAGTTTTCTGAGAAGGAGATTCAAAAGTTATTAGATTCTCAAAGGTATCTGTGACCAAAATAGATTTAAAATGGTGGTCTCTATTTCTTCTCTAAATTCTGGAGGGCATCACGGCACCTCCAAGGAAGTGGTGCCTTCATTCCACGTCTTCTTTTTCTACCTGGGGGAGACGGGGTTGGGGCTAGGAGAAAGGCCATGTTAGGAACATTGATTGTGGATAGAAAGGGGTATAGTAGCAGAAGTAGTAAGACGACCTAGTTCAGGGGCATCCGCCATTCTGATCCAGCCTGGGGCCCTCTGTGACATTTCTCCACTCAGCACTACAGGTTCTCCATGTGTAAAGTACACCACCCAGCCCTGGTTTCATCAAGACATGTATTTGAGAGAGCAATTTGCATATAGGAGTATACTAAACTCTTAACTTCCTGCCATCTTTCCTCCGTTTGGATCCCCAATGGCCTTGCAATGTAGCTTACATATGTCTCATAAAGGTTTATTGATTGAATTAATCATAACAATTAGATATGTTTTATACCATGTTTTTATCAGGTCACTTAGGATTTCTATAAAATCCTGTTTCTCTGATTTATTAAACAAGTGAAATTTCCCTTGGGCTTCAGGTGCTGTACAGTGTAATAAATTCAATTAAATCTAACAGCAAAATTCTCCACAGACAAAAAAAAGCACATTCATACCCACTAGGGAAACCTTTTTATCTAACAAAAAAAATTAACCCCATACATGCTACATCTCCCTCCCTTCAATTCTTCTATAAATCTAGACATGTGATGTGTCCAAAAAAAAAGAATAACCAACAAAAAAATGGCCAGTCTTTCATTTGCTGTGATTTAAATCATGGGATATTTATATTATTATTGGTTGTAGTTGATGTTTAACATGATAAAGCCACCTAATGTTACATATTTAATTGGCTTTTGTTCCTGTGGCTTCTTCTAAGAGAGCAAAGATTTTGAATAAATAAATTTTAAATTAAATATCCTAACCCTGAGTAATTGATAAGGAGACTGAAAACAACAAACAGACGGAAATTAAAAGGGAAGGAAGTCCAAATGCTTTATCTTATCTCCTTGCTTTTATTTATTAAATATTTGCTGAGCACCTACAGTAGGCTGTGTGCCAGGTATAAGAAGTACAAAGATGAATAAGATAAAGATCATACCCTCAAACACTGGAGAACACAAATAACTGAAAACAATGAACTCATAGAAGTGGAGCAGTGGTTGCCAGGACCCGAAGGTTTGGGAAAATAGAGAGATGTTGGGCAGAGGATACAAACTTCCAGTATGAGATAAATAAGTTTTAGGACGTATTGCACAGTATGGTGACTGTAGTTAACAATACTGTGTTGTATACTTGAAAGTTTTTTGAGAATAGAGTTTTAATTGTCTCACCATATCAAAAACATGATATTTTTGTGAGGTGATGGATGTATTACTACCCTAATTGTGGTAAACATTTTGCAATATATACATGTACGATATCATCACATTGCACCTTATTCTTATAGATGTTAAATGTCGATTGTATCTCAATAAAGCTGGGAGAAAAAGAATAAGATTTATCCAACTCACCTTCAACCTCAGCATGTTAATTCTGTTCTGAATAATTCATATTTACCACCAACTAACCCCATGTTAGCCCAGCCGCCAAGCATACACACACCTTAGAATCCATGCACTCATAATTTTGCCGTCTAAATACTTGAAGAATTCAGATTTAATTGCATGCCTAGCTGCTAATGAGAACTATCCTCATTCCCCACCCAATCACCCTATTTTCACCTTCTTCCTGAAAACTGTTAGGAAATCCTCTTCAATTTGCAAGACAGCCAAAAAAGAGTTCCTCCTTCAGGCAGCAGCCAAAGGACATTTTGAATGTTAATGGGTTAAGGTTTTAGGAAGAAGAAATTAAAACTTTGTTTAAGGATTGCATTTTCAGTTTTTATTTCTATTTAAAATTAAAGCAAATGTTCACACTGCAATGAAAAGAAAATCTCGGTGTCCAACAATAGAGGAATAGTTCAATGATATACCTGTATATATTAAAATACAATGAAGTTAAAAAAATTTTTTAGAAAACAATATGGGAAATATACAGCCATGATAAACTAAGTGAAAAAAGTAAATCACAAAACAGGATATGCAGTATAACTGCATTACTTTTTAAAGTATGAATAGAAAAAGAACTGTAACATCAAAGTATTATTGTGAGTGATTTATGTTTCCTTTATGCTGTCCTGTATTTTCCAAATTTTCATAAATAAGTATATGTTGCTTTTAAAGTAATTATAAAGGTCGAAGTTATTTTAAAAACAGGGATAAAAGCTTTTTTTGCAGCCTACTCAAATGCCAGTAATCTTAAAAAATCATTGCTGTTAATCTCACCTTTGACCAAAAAAAAAAAAAATTGGAGTGTCTATTGATTGAGGTAAGGGGAGTCAATTACAAAATAATTTTCCCCCTTTCTTTGGGCAAAAATCTATCATTCTCTACTCATCCCCCAGTGTGTCCCCTTTTCCTGTCCCTCTCCATTCCCCAAGAATTTACTAACATTGTTGGCCCGTTTTCACCTGTACCTCCTTCGTCTCCAGTGCCACAGGGAACAGCCTCTTTCAGTTTAGAGACAAAGGTAGTACCTTCGGGGGAAAAAAATAAATGTATACAGAAGCCTTTAGGGTTACATGTGCCCTTAGATGTAAATAGCTATTCTGCAAGGCAAAAACCTTCCAAAACCATGGACTACCTTAATTCTACTTCTACTTCACTGACAGCTGTCTCGTCCTCTTAACTTTAACCGCCTTTCTGTAAACAAACATCTGCCTAAGATGTATCTCATGATGACAGAATATGCATCTGCCTTTGTTTTCCTTTGCTCCTAGTCTAGAGATTATGTTTAAAGATATGTCCCAAAGCAAAATTTGGCAAAAGACTGCAATGCCATTGTTTATCAAAAAATAATTCCAGCAGAAAGGGCCTGCCTTCCCAGTAGCTATCTTGGATTACATGTATGCCAATGAGCTAACATCAGGTACAGAAATGCTTCTTTGGAGTTAGGTTTTCTTATATTATTTCAGCATGATTTTCTTCCTGATTTTTTTCAACTACCTCCTACTCTTCCTTTCCTCCTTCTAGGCACTTAGCCAATGATCGATTTCTGCAATTTTTCTAAAAGCTAACTGTTAAGGATGGACATTTCCCATAAAGTATTAGTTTGCATAATTTCTGTTCTGGACACAAGAGCATCTTAAGAAGATACTCTTTAGAACAATGACAACAAAAAATCTCCAAGTCTAATAGCATTAGATTCCTAATGATGGAATTCTAGACGCTTTGAAAGCTGAATAGAAGGAGCATATTTTGAGCAAGAAGTTCTCTTGTCCTCCTTCAAAGCTTTCTTCTCTAGAAGCTTCCAGATCTGCCAGAAAGCCAAGGATGTGCTGCAGATTTAGAATTGGAAGTGCCTTGAGCTGTTTTTCTAGGGGTAAGAATGAATTAGAAATGACCCAGCTCCTATTTTGGCGGTCTAGCTAGTAATCATTCATGGTCATCTGTAAGACCAGAAGTATGTACCTATTCCTTCTCCTTGAGGGAGTCTTGTGCTCCCACATTTTCCAAGGACACTCCGACATTATCTGTCTCCCGAGAAGTGTAGTTTTCCCATAACTTTGACTTAATCACCATGTAAACTATCTTTGGCCAAAGACTTGGGCAACTTAGAGCAATCTTGGAGCAACCATATTCTTTGTTAGAAAAACTGTCCTATCAGAGACCTTACAGGGTGCCCAATGTAAATCAACCCAACAGTAGGAAGCCCAGTAACCTCTATTAAAAAAAGCTGAGATTTGCATTTTTCATTTATCTATTCATTAAGTATTTATTGAGAATCTACTATGTCAGAAATTGTTAGGTGCTAGGAATTCAGCAGCATAGAGCAGGAGCTGGTAAGAAAAATATTCCTGCTTTAATAGAACCCCCATCTAATGAGAGAAAACAAACAACAAAATAAACAAGTGAAATAGGTATACACTAGTAGGAATATTGAAAAAAAAATTAACCAGGAAAGGAGAATTAGAGGATTCATGTCTTGAAAAGCAAGGCAGGTATTGCATTTTAAATACAATGTCCAGAGAAAGGTCACACTGAGAGGGAGACCTTTGGTAAAGACCTGAAGAGGAAAGCAGGAGCGCGTAGGAACATTCCATGAAGCCAGAACAGAAGTGCAGGAGCCCTGAGGCAGGAGTATTTCCTGTTTGAAATGAAGAACAAGGAGACCGGAGGAGGCTAAACAGAGTGAGCAAGGGGAGAGAAGTCGAAAGAAGAGTTTGGAGAGGTCAAGAGCAGAGTCACGTGGCGACACCAGCGATTTGGGTTTCACTCCAAGAGAGGTGGGAAGCAGTAAAAGAGTCAGAGGAAGACTTATTTTAAAGTGTTACTCTGGGTTTATCTTAAGCATAAAAAGGCAAGGGCAGAAGTACAGAGATTAGATGGATTTATCCAAAAATTCAGAACCAGTAGTGGTGATAAATTGGCCCAGAATGGTTGCAGTGGAAGTGGTAGCAGTGGAGTTTTAAAGCTGCTCAAGTAAACATACCATTTATTTGTAATCATACGCATTACACATAACAGAGAAGAAAATGGGTGTTTGTTACCCACTGCGCATGCCCAACTCCAAGAATCTGAATAGGTCTTTGTATTGGTTGAATTCAATTATAACATGAACAGTGTAGAGCAATAGTCAAGGGTAAACTATAGAAGGTCATGAGTAAATTTAAGATATATATTTTGCATAACAAACACAGAAGGAGTAACTATTAATCTCCCACAGCCAGTAAGTTAACATCAATAAGCTTAACATTCAGGGCGGTGTGATAATAAACCCATTGTTAAAGTGAAGTCTCACAGGAAATTTTGCAGATAAACTAGCCAGCACCACATTTTATGATGGCAATATAAATCCTACAGGATAGCATCTTCTTTCTAACCTGTTCGATGTTATATTCTGAGTGCCTTTAAGGTAGTTAATTTATAAAGACTCCAAACTTTTTTTCTAACTTGAAAGGAGATGGTTAGTTTTTGAGAATACAGAACACCGTGCCTAGAGTCTGTTTTTTCGAGATTCTTCGTTTATTGCTAAATGAGACTTGTCACCTGTATCACCAACTCTAACACTACTCCAACTCAAAGAGTCCGGGGCTCATAATTCTTAGTTCTGTACCTATGCCATGTCCAGCCATAAGAAGCTCTCCCCAAACACAGACAATGATCAATAGACAAGTTGGACTTTCTCTTTGGGAATTCCAATAGGGAAAAATACGAAAGATTTGAACAATTGGCAGCTGCAGAAGTAGAGGAAAGTTGAGCAGAATTACATTAATGGGGGGCAGAAGCATGTACAGCTATTGTGAATCCTGACCAGCCCAAGGGCCAGTCTCTCTGAGGCTGCAACAGTCAAGTCTCTGTTTTCAGGTCCCTCTGCTGTTGCCTTGGGGATCCTTGCTTAAGGTACCCTGAATGAGTTTGTTTCCTTGCAACTAAAAGTGCCTCTACAGAGGCTGAGAAAAAGAGTACTAACTGAGACCTATTTCTGATTTATGATAGTGAAAGATACATCGAGAAAAAATGTTTTATCTTTCAAACTTACCTTGCTAGTCAATGGACTGTATATTAGAAATGATTTTTCTGGGAGAGGTCTAGGCTTGCTCTCAGACCTCAATTCTTATTCATGCAGTGCCTGTCCACATGTCTGGCCAGAAGAAGTCTATGCCCACCATGGAAAAGAAAAAAGATAACCCAATCTTTTTTGTCCTCATAAGCACTATAAGCAATTTAACTATACTCTGTAATTTATCTTTTTCATGAACCATGTGGCTTTCTGAGTAAATTTGTTGATTGATGACCTATTCACAAAGATGATATAAATAATGTTATTAGCTTCTAATGGTCAGTATTTAGTATGTGTCAGGCCCTGTGCTAGCAGCTTTGCTTAGATTATTGTAATTAATCCTCACAACAAACCTATAAGGCCATATTATTCACTTGTACAGAGGAGATCCACAGCTTAGAGAAGTTGCCCAAGCTGCTAGAGTCACACAGCTGGTGAGTAACTGCCAGGATTTGAACCCAGATATGTCTGTGGGCCACTTCCATATTCCCCACCAACATCGAAACTCTAGAGGAACATTGATGGTGGTTATGTGGGAAGGCAGGGTTAAGGCTAGAATAGCATGAATGAGCAGTTGCCTGTAGTAGTGACTTCCTATGGTTACAGAGCTCATGAGGAACTGGGATACCACTTCTACCTGCTGCCAGCCACTATTTAGTCTCAGGATGTCTGAATGCTTCATGATGACCAGGCAGAGAAAGCAGGAAGGTAGGGACAAAGGGCACCAACCTTCTTAGGGCCCAGAGGGTTCTTCAGATCATACTGTTCAGCTCTCCAGTAGTTTATGTGAACAAGACAGAAAGTAATCTCATCATGTGACTGTCCTTTAACCGAAGGAATTATTTCTTCTTCTGACAGCAAAGTCTTCTGAGTGAATAACAGCCCCCACACAGACATTCTTCTCAAACTTTCCCTTGTGTAGTCAATCCACATACTTCTTGCCTCTCAGTCCTCAAATACAAAGCCCACATGGAATATCATAAGATATGACTAAAGGTGTTTTTATTCTTAAGGGATTATGCTTCTATGAAAAAAGCAAGAATGACAACAAAAAGCTTCCTGGCTCTGGGTGGCCAATTAGTAGCCCCAGAGTCTAGTTCTCAGATAACATCCGAAATACTAAATTATTCATGAATAACTTCCTCCGACTCAAAGGCTGAGTGCAAGCCCCAAATGACTCCAGGAAAGCCACAAGTTGTTCACTATGCATTTGGCTTAATTCACTGAGAAAATGCATTCAACATTTGCTCGGAGAAGCTATTTTATGAGGCTAAAGTTCAGTATGTAACATAATCCACAGCTCCCACTGACTGTTCCTGTCATCCACCACCCTCCCACAACTACTCCTCAAAAATACAGGGCAGGCCGTTCATGCCAGGAGCAAACTGGGTGCTGGAAGAACAGAACAGAAGGTAAATAATCTGTAGTTTGTGCATCTTCACCAATAGAAATGAAGCATCCAAGATGCAGAGACTGAAAGGAGCCCAGTGTCTGTGTTAGAACACAGAAGGCCCCCACTGGGGAAAATCCATCTGAGCGACAGAACCACCTTTCCCACAGCGATATCTCCTCCCAGCCAACCTCTTTCCTGGTGAGCATCAGAATTAGCAAGAGAGAACCATGGCTTTGCATAGAGAAAGTTGTCAAGTCCTTGGGTTTAAGCAGGCTTCTTGAATATTTTTCTTATGATAATCACCATTTCCATGGCCTCTGGTTCTTTTTTTATCACAAACGGACTTACTACAATTCAGTCCTGATACTACCCAGAGTTGAACTTTATGGGTTTAAGGGCAAAGTCCTCCACAAGACTGCCCTTACTTCAGATGTCAATCATAAATTTCAGGAGTCCTCACACTTCTGACAACGTGGCTACAAATTTGAGAGTTCCCGTGACTCCCCTCATTTTGACAATTTGCAAGAATCTCTTAGAGATCAGGGAATCACTATGCTTACAACTAGACTGGTTATAATGGCTACAACGTAGGGTCAATTCTAGAAGGGTCCTGGATGCGGAGCTTCCATGCTGTCCTCCATGGCGTCAGGACGCATCACCCTCACAGCAACGTCAGCATGTTCACCAACCCGGAAGCTCCACAGATTTTTTGAGGATTTCGTTAGTTTTCATTATGTAGGCATGATCGTTAAAAATCACTGGCCCTGTGACTAAAATGCAATCTCCAGCCCTCTTCGCTTCCCTGGAAGTTGGGCTAGCCCAAAGTCCAAAATCTCTAATCTTGTGGTTGGTCTTTCTGGTGACCAGCCCTCCATCCTAAAACTACCTGGAGCTCACCGTGAATCACCTTGTTAGCACAAGATACTCTATCACTTGGGTATCCCAGGGCCCTCGGGCCTTGGCACGTGCTTTTCCTTCTGATGGTCACTCTTGTCATTTCTGGCTTGGCTAATAACTTTTAACTTCTCTCCAATAGTGATAAAAGAAATGAAATTACAAAGCATTTGCCAGTGAAAGACCAAAACCTCTCCTTGTTTAAGGGAGAACACACCCATACACAACTCACACCATGCCTTTTAAGGGGGAGGGGAGACCCTCTTACTGGATCATCCTGGTCCCTCCCTTTGTTGTGGCAACTGAAGTAATGGGTCAGTTCATAATGGCAAAAAAAAAAAAACAAACAAAACAAAACAACAACAAAAAAACCAAAACACTAAGTTGCTTTACTTTAAATGCCTAAAGTAGAGAAAGTGGGGAAGTGAAGTCAGGAAAACCAGGGGCCTAAATTTGAGTAATACTTTTTAGGTGCTTTACATGTAGAAGGTAGAAGGAGATAAGAAAAGAACAGAAAAGAGTTTTAGGAAATATTTCTAAGTGATAATGCAACATAGTGATTAAGAGATGGAATATTCGAACTTACATCCAATTTTCATTACTTACTAGCTGTGACCTTGGGCAGTCACTTAATCTCCTCATGGCTCTGCATCCTTATCTCTAAATCAGGGGCATTAACAGTGTCTGCCTCTGAAGGAAACTGTACTTCACACTAGTAAGTGCTTAGTAGATGTTACCCATATCATGTTCTGTGGTTAATCTCTTTGGCATTTCATCAAGAAACTGCACTAAAATTTTTAATGAGTTTTACAAGCCAGACTCATATTTCTGCAGATGTGATACAATGATAAGACAGAGTCATGATATGAGCCTTCAGATTTCACTCAAAGATTACCTGGACACATCCCTCTGTTATAGAATCTCACCCCCTCTCCCAATGTCTTGCCAATACTCATCTCACATGAAATTTCTGTTTGGTGGGTGATCCCCACTAGAACATAAATGCCGGAGCCAGCCGGCTAAAGTTGAACAGCACCTAAAAGAGGGGGTGAAGCCTAAGGAAAAAAAGACAGGAAAGCGCTTAGGGAGGGCACACAGTCAATGCTGCAGCCTCGTCTTTATTTAGCTCAGCCTTTATATATGTTTTAGGATACAATAGCAAAGCACAAGGTATATCATTTGAATGCTAACATTCACACAAGATCATATAACATTATTGTTATCTGGGATGTAACACATTCCATTATCTTAAAAGGATTCCTTTAGGAGGCAAACCTCCCCTCCAGGGTCAGTACTGGTTAAATCAACCATTGCTTCCTTTAAACCATTGATAACATAGTCTCAGCAGCTGCTTTTGGCTCCCAAACTACGTGACACCTTCAGTGCCTTGTAATGGCCCCGACTCATAAACTCTACAAAGGCAAGAACTGTGTATCTGCTGTCCACCTTGCATACCATTGGGTAGCAGAGTGCCTAGAACCTAGACCTAGTAGGTGCTCAGTATACATGTCCGAATGAATGAAGAAAAGAAAGAATGAAAGAAGAATCAATCTATAGCCAAAAGGAGGACAGGAGATGTGAAGCACAATCGGTGCTATCCCCCCAAAACAAAGTAAGCCTTGTGGCTAAAGGGGATAGAACACTGTGAACGCCAGGTCTAGAGTGAGAAAATAGTGGTTTATGTACCAATTTTGCTAATTTTGTGGACAAGCCATTCACTTATATTCTCTGAGCCTGTTTCCTCACCTGTTAACTCATTCATATGGAGGCAATCATACTGACCTTATAATGGGATGGTTAAAAGGATTAAATAACATACATGGAAGCCCCTCACTCTGCACAGTTAATACGTCTATCCATGGACTCTAGAGGGGGATCTGGCACATATCATGTTACCTATTGGTATCATATTGAAGACAGTCCAGGAACTAGGTTCGGGGGACATAAGAAACCCATCAGTGATGCCATGCTCCCAGTTTGTGGCTATTTTCTTAACCCTTCAAGAATTGGCGAACCTATGATATGTTGGCAAGTATCAAAACATGTAAGACTTAGTAATAAGTAAAAGATCTTCAGGCTCAAAAATTATCTTTAGATATTATCTTTCCATGTCTTATGATAAAATATAGAGGTATAGAAAAGAATCAAGACAATTATGTCATAGCTGGAGACCAAATGCAGAAAAGAGGTAACAAAAAAATTCATCATTGTAATTGAAATACAAAAAAAAATAGTTTAAAAAAGATTCTATGACTTGGTTATGACAGTAACTGGTGAAGTTATTGGCTGAAAACGAGCCCTCTGGTAAATTTAATATGAAACAAATGAAATATTGCTATCTATAATTTGCAAAGCACAATTCACCATTACTGAATTAAGGGAAATTATCATTGACTGGCAGGCAGTACAGTAAGTACAAAAGCCAGAAATGATAAATTTGATATGATTATACCTGACAATATAAATGTAACATACTCTCAATTAATTATATCACTGGACTTTAGCCTTTGAAATGTAGTCATGAAAATTTTATGAAGTCATGTTATTCAGTGACTCCTGCATATGCTGGGTTTTTTTGTTTTTTTTTTTTTTTTTAATTCAAGATCATAATTTTCTCTCTTCCCTAATTATCTTATGCTAGGTCCCTTTTCTCACCAATATTTCACCAGAATATGAACCTTACACTTAATAAACTTATTCAACACAAGGTCAGAACTACCTTAACATGTTTTTCCCTAATGTTACCTTCAACAACTCATTATCAGCCACAAAGGGCTGATAAATCAGTGTTTTGGATGTTACTGCACAGTCTGTCAATAATAAAGCCTCTAAAAACCATTGATGAGGAACGTTGATTGACAGGCTAGGAAGTACACTGTGGCAAACTGTAAATATTTATTTAATTGTTATACTAAGAAACTAAAACCTGGCCCATCTTTGTTAAAATTGTTCGTTCATTTTCAGGTTTCCATTCCCCTTTGCATGGGCTTTCAGATCCTTGGGGTGTGGTATTACTGTCTATTGAGCACCTGCTCAAGGCAGTCTTGCTCACCTTTGCAGAGGAGTGAATCATCCTTCCCTCTCCCCCTTTTGCCCATCCTGCCCTCAGGCAGTTCACCTCCGCCCTGCAATCTGCTCTGCTCTAGGGACGATCACTCTCCTGAACCTCTCCTTCAGAATTTTCTGGAACGGACAACACATGTTTTGCATTACTGCAGCATAATCTGTCAAAGGAGAAGGAAGTCTGTGTTCCTCTCAGGGTGCACATGGACTTCATGTGGCAATGACCCCCGACACCTAGCTCTGGGGACCTAGGGCTGCCTTTCACGGCAGAGGCAGTGCTAACACCCGTTACCACTTGGAGGCCCAGTCTTTGTCCCCGGCCATTACTAGGAATTACATACTTTGCCACATTTACTCGTTCCAGCAACCCTTTGAGGGAGGTACTATTATGATGTCTACTTACTAATGCGTAAGCTGTGTTAGAGTCCAAGTAATGTGCCCAAGACATCGCAGAGTCTCTTAGACTCCAAATTCTCTGCTTCTAATCATTGTACTGTACCGAGATTCCACTTAAGGCTACATATAAACATGAAAGTGGGTCCCTACATGCTAAGTCATTCATTCACCACGTTTTGATCAGGTGCGCTGTGCCCCTCTCCTGTGCATGGAATCCCATCTCTTCTCACCACTCAGCGATGTCGCTCCAGCAAGGCCCTCCTCTCCCTGTGCACCATCAGCTTTTCCCATTCTACTAGATTGTTCCATCAACAAATATGCTACTATTTCTTCAATCTTAAAACAATCATTGCTTGATCCACATCCTTCTCGCCTACCACCCCATTTCTCTGTTCCCCGTCAGAGTAAAATTCACCGCATGAATCATGTTTTCTCACTGTCACTTTGTAATCCAAATGGCTTTGTATTCCTCCTATATTCCCTACCAGAATCTGGGGTTTAAAATTATGGAGGCTCCTTCAACACCTTTTAGCGCAGGCGATTTCTTTGAGTAGATTGAGCATTCGATTGTAGTTTTTATTTCAAATGTGGCTGAGTTTTATTACATTCAGTAAGAATTTAGCAGTAAAAAGGCATGAACTCAGCCTTGGACTGGACCGTGAATCCTGTTGATTTCTTGCCATTTTGCCTACGTTGCCTGACGCCAGAGTTGGGAGTGTGGAGTGATCAGAGGAAATATACCGTCACGACTGGGACAAAGCACTGACAGGAAGTTTTCTTCTCGTGATGTCTGTGAAGGGTTCCTTTACTACAGACTTCGGAGCCTATTTGGTGTAATATTTAGCTATAAAGTTTATATAGAAATCATTTTCTGTAAATAAAATTGTTTTAAGCATAGTCGAGGAGCTCGCTATGTAAAAAGACAGATGAAACAAAGAGAACCTAGAGACGCGAAAGAGCGTTATGTGAATTATTGCGGGTCCCTTCGTAATCCAGAGAACGCCTCTGTAATGAAAGCATTTATCTTTTGTGCAGCTCCAAACGTTCATGTGTCACGTGTGCTTTACCAAGCATAGCTGCATAGGAAGAATGGCATTTGTTACTCCATATTTTATAGATGTTCTTTTTGTATGAGATTCATTTGAAATTCTTTAACGAGTATATATTTGGGAGTCTCTCTGTCTCTCTCTGTCTCTCTCAAATGAATTTTCAAAACAGTTTTTAGATGACTCTCATGAAATATAGTACTCATAATGCACCATCATAAGGCAATTCTAATATGTTTATTTACATAAAATTGACTCCCAGTTCTTTATTTTTTTTCTTTTTTCATTTGTTTAATTAAGTTTATTAGGGTGACATTGGTTAATATAATTACATAATTTTCAGGTGTACATTATAATTTAACATCTGTATATTCTATTGCACGTTTAAAGTCCAGTTTCCCTCAGCTACCATATATTTGATCCCCTTTACCCACTTCACCCTGCCCCTACTCCCCTATATTTGACCCCCTTTACCCTATCTACCTCTCCCCTCCTCTCCTACCCGCTACCCTCTGGTAACCACTAGTCTATAGTCCATGTCCATGAGTCTCTGTTTGTCCTGTTCATTTGTTACTTTTAGGATTATATCCCACGTATAAGTGATATGGGATTTTCTACTTTTTCAGTCTGGCTTATTTCATTTAGTATGATTATCTCGAGGTCCATCCATGTTGTCACAAATGGCAGTATTTCATCTCTTCTTATGGCTGAGTAATATTCCATTGTAATATGTCCCACAGCTTCTTTAGCCATCATCTATCGTAGGACACTTTGGTTGCTTCCATGTCCTGGCCACTGTGAATAATGCTGCTATGAACATCAGTGTGCAAATATCTTTATGGATATGATTTTTCAAGTCTTTGGGGTAAATACCCAGTAGAGGGATTGCTGGATCATATGGTAGATCAATTCTTAGTTTTTTGAGGAACCTCCATACTGTTTTCCATAGTGGCTGTACCAATTTGCAGTCCCACCAGCAGTGTATGAGGGTTCCTTTTTCTCCGCATCCTCTCCAACATTTGTTATTACTTGTCCTGTTAATTGTAGCCATTCTAACAGGTATGAGATGGTATCTCATTGTGGTTTTGATTTGCATTTCTCTAATAGCTAGTGATGTTGAGCATCTTTTCATTTTGGACATTTGTACGTCCTCTGGGGAGAAGTGTCTGTTCAGATCCTCTGCCTGTTTTTTTTTTTTTATTGGATGTTCGTTTTTTTTTTGTTGTTATTGGGTTGTATGAGTTCTTTGTATTTTGGATATTAACCCTTATCAGAGGTGTTGCTTGCAAATATGTTTTCCCATTCCGATGGTTGTCTCTTTACCTTGTTGATGTTTCTTTTGCTGAGCAGAAGCTTTTTAGTTTGATGCAGTTCCATTCAATTATTTTTGCTTTTACTTCCCTTTGCCTTTGAGGCCAAATTCATAAAATCCTCTTTAAGTCTGAGGTCCTTGAGTTTCATTCCTATGTTTTCTTCTATGCATTTTATTGTTTCAGGTCCTTAATCCATTTTGAATAAATTTTGGTACGTGGTAATAGACAACAGTCTAGTTTCATTGTTTTGCAGGTGGCTTTCCAGTTTTTCCAGCACCATTTATTAAAGAAGCTTTCCTTTGTCCACTGTATGTTTTTGGCTTCTTTGTCAAAAATTATTTGCCTATATAAATAGAGGTTTACTTATGGACTCTTGATTCTGTTCCACTGGTCCATGTGTCTGTTTTGCTGCCAATATCATGCTTTTTTGATTACTGTCGCTTTGTAATATAATTTGAAGTCGGGCAGAGTGATGCCTTCCAGCCTCATTCTTTTTCTCAGAATGGCTTTGGCAATTCAGGCTCCCAGTCGTTTATTATGTTCTCATAAAAGAGGCTGGGGACTATAGACTGAGAACGAACTCTCTAAAAGAAACTCAGTATAGAGTTTTCATGTAAATATGAATTATTATAGGAAGGAAGAAAGAAAGGGGGTGTAGAAGAAGGAACAGAGGGAGGGAGGGATGGGGGTAGGGGGATGGAGGGGGAGGAAGGAAGAGAGGAGGGAGGGAAGCAAGCCTTCTTAGACTAGCTACCTTGTCATCACTGAGTGCAGGAACGCCATATCCGCAGAGGCAAATATGGGACCAATCCGCTAAATAACAAATGGATACTTTTTCAACATTAACAAAGTATTAAATACTATTCTTTACTTTGGATATGAAGGAATTGTATTTGGCTAATTACATATAGATTTTTAAATCCTTGCAAAATAGACTGATGAGATGCATTTTCAAAATGCCTCCAAATCAATAGGAAAGAGATAGTCCAATTGAAAATGGGGAAAAAACTTAAACAGCCACTTCACAAAAGTGAACAGTCAAATAGCCAGTGAATAACGGCACTCAACATTATTATTTATGAGGGAACTGAAATTTAAAATCACCATGAAACACCAAAACAAACCTACAAGAATGAAAAAGAATGAGAACACCACTGTACACCAACTGGAACTCTGGTGGAGTATAACTTGGTATCGACACTTTCAAAAATTATTTGGCATTATCTGCTGAATCTGAACATACGCATACCCTATATAGCCCAGCAATTCCACTCCTCTGCATATAGCCAATGAAATGCATATTTATAGGCACCAGGAAACATGTTCAGGAATGTTCATAGAAGCATAATTTATAGGAGCCAAAACTAGGAACAACCCAAATGTTCATCAGAACAGATAAATAAATCATGGCACTTTTTTTAAAATCGTGATATGTATTAAGCAATGAAATACTAAGCAATGAAATACAAACAAATTACTGACACAAATTACTGGCATATGAATCTCAGACACAAAAGGCTGAGCAACAGAAGCCAGATGTAAAAAAGTAAATATGTATGACTCTCTTTATATAAATTTCAAAAACAGAAAAAAAACTATAGTGAAAAAAATCAGGATGGTATTACCTTTGAGGAGGAAAATGTAAATGAGTAAGGAGTGCAAGGGAGTTTGGGGGTTGTTGGTGATTATCCATTTTTTGGTTGGAACTGGTTACATGAGTCTGTTCCTTTGTGAAAGTTCATCAAGCTGTGCACTGACTTGGGCAGTTTTCCAAATGTATAGTTCAATAAAAAATTCATTTGCAAGTAGATAGCAATGAGAGCCAGACAACAGCATGTGGTTTGCTTCACAGTTGGAACGTGTCTTCCATAACTGTGACATGAACAAGGTCCATCTCTGCTCCTCTCTCCTGACCCTGGCCTGTGGAAGGACTATACTTTCTTCCTCTTTAGATGGTAGGTCTGACCCTGCCCAGAACTCTGCCCTTACAGCAAGTCCTTTAAGAAAGAATTCCCCACTAGACCACTGCTGTTTAAATCCCACCCCACCCCTTTAGACTTGTGTAAGCTCAGACAAGGGATCTAAACCAAGGCCTGTCCTCTCATCTGTAAATCAGGATGAATACGCTCAAGGTTTGTTTTGAGAACGACATCACTGCATTCCAGTCAGCACACAGAGCAATGCCTGACTTGGAGCGAGCGCTCCATAAATGTCAGTGTGTTGTTATTGGAGCGGCGGGCAGGACACACATCATGGAGGGCTGTTAAAGCGTGGGCAGAGTCTGGCGTTATTCAGAGTGTGTGGCAAGAACTACGGCAATGCGTGCGGAGTGAGAGGCCTACACAGGGAGGAAAGCAAAGGTGATGGCTGCTAACGCCTTCCCTGTACTTAGGACTCAGGAGACAGGGAGGAACTTGGGTGTCTGGATAGGGAAGAGTTTTTTTTAAAGACTTTTATTGATGCCTTCTGTTGGCACCAAACTCCTTGCCGAGGTTAGGATCATATATAGCTTCGGCCCAAATGGGATACTGCCAATTATCTGGCATCCCCTGAACCTCCTCATCCTTGTCTGCTTGTCTCAGACTTGAGCATTATTTTTCTAGTAGTGTCCTTTAGTTTAAAAAATTGAAGCGGCAGCTCTTAGAAGGGGTAGCTGTACAGGGAGCAGGAAGCGGGCAAGAGGAGGCACTGGATGCTGAGAACAGACAGACGGCCAATGAGAAGAAAAGCAGGAAGATGTTAAAAACAATTAAGATTTTACACATGCAAATCTTTTCAAAAACTTACTGGCATAATCCATAGTCTATAATGTAGTGCCAAGAACTCAAAATGTGCATAGTAAATACTTGTGAATCAAATCTCCACACAGATCTAATAATCCTCAAATATGCAAGGGCAGATTTTCCAGGACTCCTCATGGGAGACACAATGAATGTAGGACTAAGCCAGCCTGGAAGTTATCCGTCTCCTTCTGCTAAGTTATCTCCTACTTCAACTCCAAAGCCCAGGTTTTATCCCTTAAGTCTTGTTTTTTAATTCAAAATGATCACTAATGATCCACTTCATTAGAGGTATAATTTGAATTTAATTGAATTGAAAAGCCTAACTTGTAATTTAAACAATCTTCTTAATTTGTTCTCCTAGTATTTTATTATTTTAAAAAATTATAAGGACCCTTCAAATGGCACAACAGAGGGAAGCTTGCTTAATTATGCTTTCATTAATTTTGCTCAGCCAGTCCGTTGTGAATGGCTACATAATTTGGCCCCAGAAGCAAAATCACTTGGAATCCTCAGAAAAAGATGGTTTCCATCTGATGAACACAAAGCAGTTTCCTGGTAATAATCATTTGTTTTATTCGATATTAGGAGACCAGTAACCTCAGAGTGATGATTTAATATCATGAAGGACACTTGTGGAAGGCAAAGCTGTGATACCAGTGATACCAAAACCTAGTGTTCAGTAAATAAAGTGTAATCCTAGGGCACTGATTTCTCAACCCTCGTTGCACATTTCATTTCAAATGTCTGGTACTCATCACAGACTAATGCAATCAGAACCTCTGGAGATGACACCTGGACACTGGAATTTTTTTTACCAATCATTTATGTGATCGTTCCCCTCATCCAGCTCCATCAAAAAGGACTTGTTTTCTTCCTCTTTCTCACTGTCAGACAATGCTGCCTTGTGAGCTGGATTCTCCTCCTTATCAGCTCAGGTATAGAATATTTCGTCAGCTCCACCCTACATTCCAGGCACTGTCTAACTGCACACTGAATGCTGTGGCACCCCCTGCCAGCACACTGCATTTTCTTCCACAGAGCTCAGAAATGGGCAGAAGCATCCCTTGCTTACCTTCCTCCATGTCCTACCAGACTGCAGTGTGTGGGTGATTAAAATCTCATTTATTCTCACTCACTTAAGATGAATTACTTACTTGACACTCCCCATCCCTCACTCATTCACCCATGTTTTTGTTCCATCCAGCAGTGAAGGCTACATCTTTTGAGTCAGATAGTTTCCAGCCCTACATCTCTTTCCGCCTCTGCTCTTAGTAACTAACTGTGTGACTACAGACAACTACTTGACTTTCCGGCTCCAGTATCCTTTCCTAAAATATATAAATAGCAATGCCTAACTAATACTAGATTTACAAAAAACTAAGTAAGCTGTTAAATACAAAGGATCTAATATAGTGTCTGGCACATGACATATACTCATTGCTAAAGTGACAATGTTATCAATTGATTTTTTAAACAAATGTTTTAAGCACCACCTCTGTGTATAGCATTATATAAAATACAAAAAAGAAAAAAGAAAAAAAGAGAAACAGAAAGATAAATATGTTAAGGACTTGCCCTCAAAAACTCTGGGATCTAATAAGGAAGACAAAGTGAACTCATGAATTACAATAAGATAGAATTACACATTTCTAAAAAAAGGTAGACGACAAGGAAAAAGATTATGGCTTTCAGTAGAGAATGGGATGGGGGAGTAAAAACTCACTTTATACTTTGAATCTGCAGATAATAAGCTCCCATGACTAAGGTTGTATCCAACAAGTATTTAGTGCATCCCATAATGACCTCTGTACCTCAGAAAAATCTCTCCTTATTGTCCCTTCTCACACTTTAGTCCCATCTCCAGGCCCTGGCTCATGACATTTTTTTTTATGTGAAAGTCTCGCCTCTTTTTTCTAGACATAAAAGCTCATATCATGCTTTAAGACTCACCCCCCACATACCTTTCCTTGAAGTCTTCCCAGACAGATATTGGGTATAAAATATCCTTTATTGGGTACTTGATAAGCTATAATTGTAGTATTCCTCAAAATGAATTACCTGGAGCATTTTCTAAAATGCATATTCCCGAGCCTTAAACCAAATCTGTTGAATCAATCTCTGGTGGTAGGAGCCTAGAATAGGTAGGAGTCATTATACACATGATAGATGATTTACACGCACACTAAAGTTAAGAACCACCTCCCGGTTCATTTTATTTCATTCGTTTATGTTGTTGCCTCAGCAAGAATGCAAATTTTTGAATCACAGGAGAGTAGCTCTTTTGTAGCCTTCAGCCCGTGACAGTTTATTTCCACCAGCAGCATCTATCACTGCGCTAAGTGCACAGCAATAGAAAGTCACACACACACCAACCTCTGTGTGTGCCCTTATGCATTAGATTGCCCTTAGACATCTGAAGGAAACTCAGGACCTTACTTGGGGACTGTTGTTGGGGGTAAAATTTCTCCAGTGTTAGAGAAAATGATTTATGGGGTGAAAATGTCATCTCATTTGTCAAATATAATTAATGTAAATAAGATTTTAGAATTATGATGGCATTATCCTTTGCTTTATAATTCACTGAGATGAATTTCTGAAAGAAATGAAGGCAAGATTTCTAAACAAGTATCTTGACCTTATAATTTCTCAAAGCTTTTATTATTTAGGATTTTTGCTACCTTAGCATTGTGACCTCTAGTTTCATTAACCTGTGTGGGGTTTGTTTCTTTTTTTCCCTCAGGAAGGAGTTTCTTTAAGGAATTTTTAAATGTACCTATTTCTCCTGCAGTAACAGAAAACTGTAAGCCTCACATTCTTTAACTCAGCCTTAGCTAGAGAATACAGTTGTTTTACAAGGAACTTTAGTGTGGAGCCTCTAAAAAGAATGGGAAACCTGACAAAGGGCTGTGAGAAGACACATCAGGCAATTATTAAATCTCGTTAGATAAGGAAAAACTTAGAAATGTACATACGAATTGTCGTAAACAAAATAATATTTGAGTTTTTGTCTTCTCAAAAGATAAAGTGCTTCTCTACAATATTGAAAGTTTTGTTTTAATATTTCCAGACTGTCAACTTGTAACTTTGAAGCTAAGAACATTTATTACAGGAAACTTGGTTAAAATATTATTGTAAAGGAAGTACGTTCACTTAAAATGAACTTAATTCACCAACTTTGTCAAGATTACTCATTAACTAAGACATTAGAGCTCTAGCTCTAATTAACTCAGTGATACTCAAAAGGTCTAGATTCCCTTGAAACAGTGGTCCCCAAACCCCAGGCCACAGATCAGAATGGGTCTGAGGCCTGTTAGGAACCAGGCCTCACATTAGGAGGTGAGTGGCCAGCAAGCAAGCGAAGCTTCATTTGCAGCAGCTCCCCGGTGCTAGCATCACTTCCTCAACTCCACCTCAGACCATCAGGCATTAGATCCTCACAGGAACACGGGTCCCTGGTAGCAAAAGGTTGGGGACCGCTGCTTTAAAATCAGGAACATAGCTAGGGCATTCCTCTTTTAACAACAAAAAAAAAGGAAACAACTTTAAAACCCAGTGTAGAAACTCAATCTTACATTTCAAACTCCTTGCTAAAATAAATATATTTTTATAAAATTTCCGTCAGAATGGGTAGAACATTTAGAAAAGCAAACAAAAATAAATTCATTATAGACTTCTGTTTCTGGCAAGGTGGACTAGAAATCACTATGCATTCTGCCTGCAAAACTTACAAAAATGCAAGAAAAAAAATATCCTTTTAAATCAATGGAAAAACTTGGAAGGCAGGTTTTTAAAATCCTCTGAAAGCAAGACCCAAGAAGGAAGGACACCATGTCGACTTCTTGGATTACAAGGCCCAGGAGGAACAGTGGGGATGGGGATGGGGACTAAACCTTGAATACCCACTGGCAGGGTATTGGACCAGAGACAGGACCACAGAAAGCTAGGAATCAAGAAAGGCTATAAATTGAAGGTAATGCTCAGCAGAGGCAGAAAGCAATGACAAGAAAACCTATAATCTGGGGAAAGATACTTATCACACATATAATTAGCACAGAACTAGCATCAAGAACACACAAATAACTGCCAAAAAGAAAAAAAAAAGACAACTAAATAAAATGGACAAAAGACATGAACAAGCAGCTCACAGATGAGAAAACATTGTCAATAAATACAAGAAAATATTCTCAGTTTTATTTGGAATCAAAGATGTGTGATTTGGGGAGTACTTCACCTAGACAAGGAGACAATGTAGGAATGAATGCTAAGCACATGGTGCTTCCACCACTGTGTTCCCAGAACCCTAAAAGCCAGTTTATTACTATCCAAGCAGAAGATTGGAAGAGATTTACCTAGGGAAATTTATCAGCCTAGAAGAAAGACCTAAACATATTGATATCGAGTGTTCCTTTCAGATAGCTTAATGAGATCACCCAATAGTCAAGCCCACATCAACAAGCCTACCCATGCGTTCGGAGCTTCCAATAAGCCATCTATTCTCCTGTCCTTAATTATGAGTGTGAAGCCCAGAAAAGTTCCCAACATGGAAGACGGAAACTACAATAATAACATATAATAATAAAATGAAAATAAATCAATTTGGAGGAAACAAAAACTATGCATAAAAAAGAAAACCTCTCATCTTCATCTTCATGAGGACAAGAGAAGATTTTGAATCTTCTATGAAATAAGAATCTGATGCAATTGGAATCTAACACAATTGGAATCTGATGCAGTTGCTGAGGTAGGGTGGGGAGGAGGGTTAGGGAGGAGAAAGGAACTTCAGATCAGTCTAGGAATGTTTTAGCTAGGGGAATGTTGAAAGTTTTCTGTAGGTTGCTCATGTTTCTGCACATCTTCCCAACAAAATACCGTTCTTTGTTCTAGACTGTCCACTAAAGCAAAAAGCTTTAGAATATAAAGTGTCTCCTCCTGAAGCAAAGGGCAAACATGCTTCTTGTCCATCAATAAACATTCAGGTTCCCTAATCTCAGTACTTCTCCTGCAGCACAGCCTACCATATGTACAGCTGCCTCTGCTTTCCTTTATATCTCTCAAAGGAACTGAATCTCTAGAAACAAGCACAGAAAAATGGTGATAGGTAAGGGCATCTGCTATTGCTATGAGTAATATAGTATCCTTTACCTCTGACCCAGGAGTCTTGGGTCTTCTGCCAGGATCCATGAAATTGCATCAGGTTAACCTGTTAGTTTACAAGAAGGTAAAATCTCAAACCCTTCACAGTTCTCAACAGGAAATGTTCAATCTTCCCTTGAAAGCCAAAGTGGTCCATGCTGAGTTTAGAAGCAGAAAATACAGAGAAGTTTTTAGGTTATTTTGTTGTGTAAAACTGAGTAGGAAGTGTAAACCTAGTTAGGAAGGAAAGGGAGCTGTTGACTCTATTAAATAAAGGCACTCAGGAAAAAGAGAGCTGCGGTTTATCACCGCCTAGCTTCAGGTTTCCTGGGAGTTTGCAGGGGCCCTTCATAAAATAGTGGGCAAATTGTGAATGAGCCCTGGGAAACGTAGGGCTTGCTATCACTGGGATATCTGGCTGCAGAGTAAATCACATGGAGGAATAATATGGAGAAATTTTTTTATATTTTTCTCTATTTGGTACATTTCATGATAGAAAAATCATTTTGGAGTTACTGGATGCAGGATAAAGCCCATTGTAACTTCATCATCCTCTGCTTTCCCTTCAGAAAACAGCTTTGCTCAGCGGTGTCTATGACCTGATAATTGTCTTGTTCTAACATAAACACTCCAGTTCTAGAAAGAGTGAGGAACTTAAGTATGTGAGGAGCTGTATATCTGTCTTAAAGGTAACAGGTTAATACAACCCTCAAATTCTAGAAAATCATAAAACTGTAATAATGCCCCTTCTTCTCACCCCATCCTTTAGAAACTGAATAACATTTGGCACAATTTAGAGTTCAATGAAATACCCCCTATAGGGAACCAGTTAAGTGGGCCCACTAATTAACTTAAAATTTATTTTCAAGATCTCACTCATGATACATTAATGAAAATAACATACTAAAATAGTATCATTTTGGATAAAATAGGAAATGAAAATACAGTATTGGGTAAAGTACATAGGAAAAAAATGCCAAAGAGAGAGCAATGAACCTAAATTAATAACTGCAGAATGTACCTGGGTAGAAGGCAATATCAGCAAATTCTGTGCTTTTCTGTGGTACACTAAGTTTAGGGCATTAATTTTAAGTCTTCAAAATATTTACTTTGGAGTTTGTTCCTACAAAAGATGACAAAAACTTTATAAAATAAATCAAAGTAAGGGATCATTTCAAAGCTTTCCCTCATCTAGGCATCATCAATCATAAAGAGATATTTAGAACATTTTTTAAACTTTCTCCACAGCAACATTATAAAATGATATTCTTTCTTAGTAGTACATGGTAATGTATTCTAAATAGATATTAATCATTTTGGATATTCTGCATTTATATCCTTTTCTCATAAACATGATTCACTCATATTAAACCATAAAATGTATTTTATAATTCCAAAGAAACTTTTTTAAGTCTAGTTTTTATATTGTCATTCAATTTTAATGGTTTCTTTGGTGCCGACTTCTTACTATGACTCCAAGAGATGGTAATTACTTTTGTTTTTACCGATTTAGTAGAAGAGAAGCTTGTTGTATTACTCCACCACCAAAGCATTCTGGGAAAAGTCATTCATTCATTGATTCAACACACATTGACCATTTGTAGCTGTTAAGCCCTGAGATAAGCGACATAGGGAAACCCTGATAAGCTGTAAATTGAAACTGGAATCAAACAACTCAGTGTCTAATAGGAGAACGAAATGTTCACGAATGACAAAAACATAGTGCCATCAGAGAAATGCAGATAAAGGAAGATAAGTTCTATGAGAATAGAGACCACTTATATCCTACTTTCTGTTGAATCTTCCACACTAGGGATATACTTTGGCACTTAGTAGATGTTCCCTGAAAAATAAGCAAACAGGTAGCATTTGACTTGGGCTTATAAGATGTAATATGTACAAGAGATGATAAAGCACATTTTGTAAAGATCATAATTATATTTGTGGGTCTTCTTTCACTAATTCAGGTATTGCCAGTTTGTGATAAATGATAGTACAGTTCCAAACCTCTCTCCACATTTTCCTGTCATTGCAGCTCAGGAAATCATCATTGAGTTTTGCAGTGTATTGCAGGCCCAGGAGGAAGGAAATACATTGAATCATGGTTCATCCATCCAATGAGTGTTGTACTTTCAGAATCTGCTTTTAAACATCTTCAACATTCTCAATATTCACAAAGTATTAGAAATCAGAATGGTCTCAGACTTCTTAATAAGCAAGAAAAGAAAACTAAATGACAATAGGGCAAAGCCTGCAAATTTCTGAAGGAATTGCATTATGGGACATGTTTATTGTCTATATTATTAGAGTTCAGAAGTTTTTGCTCTTTTACAAAGATTATGTAATATAATATATTAGCATTTAGGAGGTTAAAACAAAGATTGAGAAAAAAATCCCTAACTTCGTCCACCCTAATCACTGTTAAAGTTCTTTTTCTAAGTAAATATTTCAGCATAGTTCTTACTTCTGCTTTTGATAAAAATACATTCTGCCTTGTAGTTGTGTCTTTTTTTAAGATTTATTTTTATTGAGATATAATTGACATATAATATTGTATAAGTTTAAGGTGTACAGTGTATTCATTTCGTACATTTATGTATTGCAAAATGACTCCTACTGTGGCAATAGCTAACATCTCTATCACATCACATATTATATCTTTTTTCATGGTGGGAACAATTAAGATTTAGTCTCTTAGAAAATGTATAATATTTGAAGTTTAAAGATGAATATTTGAAGTTTATCATGCAGTATTGATGACTCTAATCACTATGCTGTGCATTAACTCTCCAGGACTTATTTGTTTATTGGTTGCAAGTTCGTACCGTTAACAGCATCCCAAATTCTCCTACCCCAATCCCTCAGCCCCTGGTAACCACCGTTCTACTCTCCATTTTTACTAGTTTGGCTTTTTAGATTCCACATATAAGTGATATCATACATTATTTGTCTTTCTCTGTTTGACTTACTTCACTTAGCATAATGCTGTCAAGATCCATCTATGTTGTTACAAATGGCAGGATTTCCTTCTTTTACACGCCTGAATAATATTCCAGTGTGTGTGTGTGTGTGTGTGTGTGTGTGTGGTGTGTGTGTGTCTTCTTTATCCATTTATCCATTGATGGACATTTAGGTTGTTTACAGATCTTGGCTATTGTGAATAATACTGCAGTGAACATGGGAGTAATGATACCTCTTCAATATCCTGTTCTCATTTCCTTTAGATGTATACCCAGAAGTGGAATTGCTGGATCAACTGGAGGTTCTTAAGGGCAGAGAGAAAGGAGGAGGAGGAGGAAAATCAGTCTGAGGGTGTCTATTTGCTTAGGAAAGTTTAAGATCTGTTGTACACTAGTATATCTGAGGACACAAGAATGGAAGAAGACAAATTGTGGAAGGAGGAAGGTTTCGCTGAAGAGCTAGGAAAATATACTTTCTCTCCATTAGTCCCTCATTAAAAGGCTGCCATGGAGATTACTGGTAGCCCCAGCTCTTTTCTGACAACATAGCTTTCCTAATGCAATATTAAGGCACTTAACAGACATAAGGCATATTGGTTACGATCGGGTTGTAACAGTGGAAAGATGAATTATTCTTATGATTCTATTATGTGTTTCTTATCAGAAATAGGATCTAGTGGTTAGAGGCATGAGTTTAGACACATTCTGTTTGGGCACGAGTTTGGAAAAATTCTGTTTCCATCATTTAGCAATTGTGTAACTTTAAGCAAGTTACTTAACCTCTATAAACTTCGGCCCTCAATTTACAAATGAAGGCTACAGTCATTTCTATCCTGGGGTTACTGGGAGAAATAAAGGATATAATGTGCTGTGTTCAATACAGCACCTGTCACCCAGGTAAGTAGTGGCTGCTGTTACTACTGTCATTGATATTGCTGCCTAACATCATTATGCTCCCGTTTTCTCATCTTAAAGTACGGTGGGTGGGAGTTAACTTAATTGCTATCTCCTGGAAAATGTATGGATGTAGATTTTTTTGCTGTCAGTCTTCCTGGATTAGGCTTACTTAAATCTATTTTAATCGTTGCGAATATACAGTTCTTGCTGTCCGACCTGGTATTAGTTTCATCCCATTACCAGCTCCCCGTAGTGCCCAGTGCTGAGCGCTTATAATTAACCCCCCTAACACTGAGAACACTGTTTCTGGAGCCTGATGTTCTCAGCACCGATGCTCAGCTATACTTCTTTAAAATTAAATTTATTGGGGTGCCATTGGTTAATAAAATTATGTAGGTTTCAAGTGTACAACATAATATATTATCTGTATATTGCATTGCATATTCACCACTCCAAGTCAAATCTCATTCCATCACCATTTTTTTGACCCCCTTTTCTTTATCTACCTCCCCCGCTCCCCTCATTTCCCTCTGGTAACCACTAAACTGTTGTTTGTGTCTATGAGTCTCTCTTTGTCATGTTCGTTTGTTGCCTTCAGTTGTATATCCCGCATATGAGTGAAATCATATGGTCCTCAACTTTTTCTGTCTGGCTTATTTCACCTAGCACGATTATCTCAAGATCCATCCTCATTCTTACAAGTGGCAATATTTCATCTTATGGCTGAGTAGTATTCCATGGTGTATATGTACCACATTTTCTTTATCCAATCATCTATCAAAGGGCATGTCAGTTGTTTTCAGATCTTGGACACTGTGAATTATACTGCAATGCACATCGGGGTGCATATATCTTTACAGATAAATGTTTTCAATTTGGGGAGTAGATACCCAGAAAAGGGATTACTGGGTCATATGGTAATTATAGTCTTAATTTTTGAGGAACCTCCATACTGTTTTCCATAGTAACAGTACCTATTTATATTCCCACCAGCAGTGTATGAGGGTTCCTTTTTCCCCACAACCTCTCCAACTCTTGTTATTGTCTTATTGATAATATCAGCTATACTTTTGAGTAAATAGTTAAGATTACACTTCTGGTTCCTGAAGCAGAGGGAGAGCTAGGGGAGCCAATTTTGTGTTTTCTCTAAAACAAAATGAGAATTAAAAATGAACTATGACCTTATACAAATCCAAACAAACACACTGGAAAGTTGATGACCTCTGCTAAAGAGGTGGAAAATCAGATTATTGACAAAAGATGAACATATTTTAAATACTAGAAACAAGCACCTAACTGCAGTTTGTGAAGAGAGAAAGACATAAAATACAAATATGCTTAAGAAAAGTTGTTGAAAAAATTACAGGAGCAAGAACTTTGCAATATAATAATGCTAATTGTATTAACGTGTCTACTACTTTTTCTTTAAAAAAATGCTCACATACTTGTGGATAATACAAATTTGCAGACTGAGCCAAAGAATGTTCATGTCTAATCAGCATTTACGTGAGTGGGCAATAGCCATCAGTCTTATCTACACTTGCAGAGACCTGGGGAAATGCTCCCACCACGTAGTGGGAGCCCATGCAGTAAAATGAAAAGAGGACAAGGACAGGCTTTGGGGTTCGGGCTGGTTCTGAAATGTGACTCAATGACATTATTTTAGTGACTTTGGGCATGATCATACTCCTTCTCTATAAAACATCCCAGCTACTTCATCTGTAAAATATTCTAACAGCTACTTTAAAATATTGCTGCAACGATTGTAAATAATGTTTGTGAATGGCCCAGAATATATAAGACACTTAAATGGCAGCCAGTGCAACCAAAGAGCAGCTTCATGTCCGTACTGTCATGAGGTATGTTTAATTTTTTTTATTTAGATTTTTGTGTTGTAAAGAATTTAACCTTACCCAAATATGTCTGTATAATGTCCTGCCTAAAATAAAAGTCTGTTTAGTGGGGGGGCTTTGGGCCACATGGATAGAGTAACAATGTGATTTGGGGTGAAAGTTTTAGGTCACACATTAGTAGCTCAGCCTCCTGAGGAGCTGGAGACTGAGGTCAGCCACGTGGACAGCTACTGGGTCTCAGTAACCAAAAAAACCTCTGGACACCAAGGCTCAGATGAGCGTCCCTGGTTGGCAGTACTCTGTGTGTTGTCAAACACTGTTGCCATTAAGTAAATGCTATCTAAGACTCCATGATAGGGCAGCTGGAAGCTCCATGTTTCGTGGTCTTGGAGACCTCTAAACTTGCAACTGGTAGAAGAAATAAGGGTGACTTGTGGACTGTTCCCTAACTTTGTGATTTGGTTTGCAATGTTTCATAAGTCCAAAATTATTTCAAATTAAAAGGTTATTTGAAAACAAAATAAAACAAAAAAACAGAATCCACTAGAATCTACTCTGACTAGATAAAGCAGAAAGGCAGGCTTAATATAGGATATTAGGTGAAGGGTTCTTAAAGCTAAGGAAACAAAGCCTCAAAACACACCATCTAATTTCACAGACATGGGAACATGACTTTACAACAACCACTGGTAGCTCTATCACCAGGGATTCTTCTGCCTCAGAAACTCAAATCTTGCAAAAATGAATAGCACTGCTTCTCCTGTGACCTGTACCAGCAAAAAATGGAAGCCCCAATAACAGTGCCCTAAACAAATATACCTCAGCTGCTAAGGAAGCTTGGAACGTGAGTTCTGACCTCTCCATTGGGGAGGGATGACGTGTTGTGGGAAAAGAAAAGAAGTAGTGTAATTAGAATAAACCAAAGAGAAAAAAAGAGATTGTAACTCTAACTTATTTATTCATGATTACAAAGATAAACTCCACAGAGAGCTAGGACTGGCAAAACACCATCTCTAAGCTTCCTAAAACCTCTGTATGGCAGGTATTCCTATCCTCATGTTATAAATGTCAAAACTGGAGTCAGAAATTAAACACGACCAGTATCACACAGCGTAGATCTGACTGATTCCTCACCCTCTCCGTGATACCTCTTTAATATTGCCACCAAACAAAGCACCCGAAATTAGGGAAACCCTTCTACATGAATAATGTAGTAAAATGTCTTTAAAGTTCATGTTCGGCTTTCCGTGAAGAATGGCTTTCATTCTGAAATGCCAGTCAATGCCACGTGTTTCAGGCATTGTTCCAGTAGGTGTGTCTAAGCCCAGGCAACTGCTAGGGAATAAGAGGTCTAGGAAGGCATTCACTCAAGAGATGGCCACAGAGTGGGGAACGCTAGACAGGTGACTTTAGAGGTGGAGGATCGAGAGGTTCTTTCTGGCTTTAAAAACACTTTAGTTCACCTTCCTGGGGATGGGAAGATTGGATCGGGCCATCATCTCACTGTTTAGTTCCTCATTTGGCAGAGCCTGCCGGAGGCCCTAAAAACACACAATAAAAAGAACCCTGCCCATTTTTTAAACTTCCAACAAGTTTATCACTAGGACATCACAGGCATTTTACCTTGCGAACTGTCAGTAGGTTTTCTGCCAATGACTTAAAGGACATGCTTCTAAGTTTTAGCTGAAATATTCTTTTGGGAGGTCATGAGTTCCAAACAGAAAATTCACACATGGGAGAATACGACAGGGGCAGGATCATTCCTTTGTCTGACTTGCCACATTAAATTGCTCTTTCTAATCATTCTTGAAGATTTCAGTAATGTGGACTTGTTTTTGCATAATGTGTGTGGTATAAACGGTTCAGCACCCATGAACAAAGCTTCCTTTAATATCAAGATGAAAGCATACCAGAGTGATATACTTAGCATGCAAATTGGATCGTGCACTCCTCTGCTTAAAGCCCTTCAATGCTTTCTTTTGCTTTTAGAATTAAATCCAAACTCTACGACAATGAAAAAAAAAAAAAGATTTGCTTCTTTTGACCTTGGCTTTATAAGCTTGAATAAATTTACCTACCTGTGGCAATATAGCTTGTTACAAAGATCCAAGAAAATATAGTTCAATTTAGTTAAATAATAGTCATTAAGTACCTATCATATGTCAAGCTCATGGTAATGATGGGGATATAAATTATATAAAATGTGGACAATCATGCAGTCTAGTGAAGGAAGCATATATAAATCAATAGTACAGAACAATGAGATATATGCAAAAAAAAAAAAAAGTCGTTCAAGATATAGTAGTGGAACAAAGTAGGGAGTAACTACTGGGGTACATGGCCAGGGAAGTTTGCACAGAAGATAAGGTGACTAAATTGGGCCTTGAAGGATGAAGTTATTTAGCAGAAAAAAACAGTCTAGGAAGAGGACCAGCATGTCACAAGGGAGCACAAAACAGCACTATACAGATTTTTTCATGTTGGATAATCACATGAGGGACAGGACATGGAGGGGAAAGACAAAGCTGGGCGAGATTATGAGGCACTCGGAGATCATGCTAGTGTTTGGTCGCTAGTCTTCAGCCAATGGTTTTCAATAATTTTTGAATCTATCAAAGAGATCTGAATGGAAAAGAACATGGCAACACATCAGGTTTAAAAGATATATGAAAATATACAATATCGTGTGTGCAAATATGTATAATGAATATTTACATTATAATAATAAGTTGGAGTACCATAATAATTCAAAACATAATTGTACATTAATTTACATTTTAAAGCGACGAGTTCTAAGCCTGTTTATCCCAGACAGATCGCCACCCCCCACTCAGGCCATCAGGGGCGTCATCTTCAAGCAGTTCCCTCACACCCCACTGTCTTCTTTTTGTCTCTCACTGAGGGCTTTTCCAGCAGCAAAAATTATATTCTTCAGCCTGCGCAAGGGACTAGAAGAGCCCTGAGATGCCCCTCAAACAATGAAAGGTCGTTAGTGAGAAAATACTTATGCTTCAACCCGCAGAGAGACAATTCTCAGGGTCTCTTTCTACACCTTCTTTGAGAAGCCCCAGTAGGCACAGCCCAGTCACCCACGGCAGTGACCTCTCATCACCATGAGTGTTGGTGTCTCTCTCTCTGTCCCCAACTCACTTCTCCACCCCCTCACCGCACCTCTTCCAGTCACCTCCCAAATAAACCCTTGTCTCAGGGTCTAGGATTCAATTTATTTTATGTATCTTAGAACTGTTATGAGAAAAAAACGATAAGCCTCATTTCATGTTCAAGAGAACTGAGTTTTTCCCTTTTCACACATCGTGAGATTATAGAAGATTTTAAGAGTTAACAATCCCAGTTTCCAGAGATTTGGCCAGAAAGTTATGGTAGAGTTATTAGAGCACAGCTCTGGTCGTCCATCAAGCACCGTGTTGTTCTTTGGGTAGAGCTGTTTACCTCTCTCGCTCCCGAGCTTTCTTCCTCCCTCCTCAGATGAGGGGACTACAGTTCCAGGAAACACATGACCTTTCTTTTGTCCTGGCTGCATGTTAGTGGCACGGCAAGCTCTAGCCCAGTCCATACTGAATTACATGACCCTCTCAGCTCCCTGTTCTCTCTGATAGGCCTCATCGTGTATTTTGTAAATTAAAAAAAAAAAAAAACAACCTTCCCCCTGACTTCTAATATCACAGGGAGTTACTCTAAGGCATTCATTTGGCTGCGCAGAACAGATTACTCTGTGGTTGAGTCTTCTGTAAAACACATTTAAAAGCACTGTTTTAAAATGTGGGTTTTATTATTACAGGTGTGGTGAGGCCAATAGATCAGGCGATAATTGACACCGAATACTTAGTATGTCACATTTCCCAAGATAAGTGAGCATGCCACACCATGGGGCCATGCGGGGAAGCACCAGGCTTGGGGGAGACCGAGGGAGCAGGAGGAAAGCATGGACAAAGATCTTCGTTGTGGTTTCTTGGGAAGGAGCAGGCAAGGCTAGGTGAGCAGGTGTAGGACGGGCTAGTCTGAATAATTTCAGTGGATCCTGGGGTGTAGGTGCTGTCCCTAGTTGTCTGGTACCTGGTCCTGGAGTGATTAGGGCAGGTGGACAGTGGCCCAGTGTATGAAAGCCGGATGAAGGAGATGAGAGTGAATGTGGTCTCTGGACGGGTTAGTTTGCACATTCCTGGGTTATATTGTTTGCTCTCTGTAGGAACTGGCTGCCCCTGGAGGGAGAGATTTTCCAGAGTCAGCAAACCTCAGGAAACCAAAACATCAGAAATACAGAGAATAAAGGAGGCGTGATTAATATAAATACCTTTCCTATAATTGAGTTTGGTTTAGATGAGATGTAATTCCACTTCCTAAACTGTCTAAAGAAATTATTTTATAGACTAGTGGTTACCAGAAGGTAGAGGGAGGAAAGGTGGATGGGGTAAAGGGGGTTAAATATGTGGTGACAGAAAGAAATCTAACGATAGGTGAACACACAGAGAGTGTGTGTGTGTGTGTGGTGTGTGTGTGTGTGTGTGTGTGTGTACGTAGGTACGTACGTACACGCCTTACTGTTAAAGTGTACAGCTGAAACTTACTGGATTTCGTTAACAAATGTCACCATTAAATAAATAAACAAACATTTAAAATAAATAAATAATGTTAGCATAAAATATCTTCTAGTAATAGTAGGATCCAAAAGAGACACCAGTGCCAGGGAACAGGTTCCATGCCAGACACATTGGGACTTCTGCTGCTAATAGAACTCGAAGAGGGCCCTGACACTTCTTTCTGTGTGAAAGGAAAGTCAGATTGAGTAGCTAACAAGTCATGTGAACTAAATGAGAGCTAAATGAATTCATTTACATGGTGTCAATCCGTAGCAGATTGATTCACTCGGTTTTTATGCAGAGATCCAGGAGAACAAAGCCAATTATTTCCACAAATAGAAAGAATCCAGCTATCTGAGGAGGGACTTTAGCATGCTTATTCCTTTAAGGGCGGGGGTGGGGGAGGGGTGGTTCCCAACCCCCAGGCCATGGACTGTACCAGTCCATGCATGGCCTGTTAGGAGCCAGGCCGCACAGCAGGAGGTGAGTGGCCAGCAAGCAAAGCTCTATCTGTATTTGCAGCCGCTCCCAGCACTAGCATCACCACCTCAGCTCCACCTCAGATCATCAGGCATTAGATTCTCAGAGGAGCGCTGGTCCCTGGTGCCAAAAAGATTAGGGCCTCTGTTTTAAGGCATAGATCTTTCTTCTTTCTGTCCCATATTTCCCTCTTTTTGTCCTTAGGAAAGTAAATAAATAACATACATATACATACATACATACATACATACATACATAATCTCGGAAGTTAAAAAGGCAAACTCTAACACAAGAAGTTCAAATTCTTCCTGGGTGTTTGCTAACATTGATGTTGCTATAGATGACAATAATTAGCCCTTTGCCAAGTACATGCTAAGAGCCTTACAAGCATGGCCTTATGTCATCCTCCTATAACCCTTTGAGATAGGTATTCTCACTGCCATCATGTTGGAAATAAGAAAACTGAGGCTTAAAGATGTTAGGTAACTTGCCCACAGGAGCCCAGTTAGAAGAAAGAGTATGACAGATAGGACTCAAAACCAAGCCCCTCCGATGTCATAATCCATATTTCTAACTGCTGTACTAATGCTTCTTCAACTTAACACGCATGGAAACCACTTGATCTGGTTAAAATACAGGTTCAGATTCAACACCCTGCAGTAGGGGCCTGTGATTCTGAACTTCTAACACGCTCAGGTGATGTGGGTCAGCAGACCATCTTTTGAGTAGCAAAGCTAAGCCATTTACTGGCATTATGATCTATTCTTTTAGGAAAACAATCCCATTCTTCCAAATGCTAAGTCAAAATAAATGGTGAAAGTAACTGGTCAACTTAAAATCTTCAGATAGTTTCTATTCTCACTTAAAATTGTGTGTGTGTGTGTGTGTGTGTGTGTGTGTGTGTGTGTGTATCCACAGTGAATTTCAAAGATTTTCTAGCAGCAAAACTCAGTTTTAAAAATTGATACACTTTAACAGGACATAAAGGAAAACAAGTGACTGAGGAGGCTCTAATGAGCCACTGTAGCAAGGGATCCAGGAGGTTTGGTTTACTAAGTTTTTCTACTATAAGCTTTGAATGGAAAATGCTTTGTCACACCATGTTTCACTAATGCTGTCATGTATATACATAATATTTCTATGATTTTATTTTATTTTTATATACCATGCCCAATAACATCTAAAAAAAAAAAAGGTACACTTTACATTTTAGGACACTTTCCAGAAAAATTTCCCAGAAAGTAGAGTTCCTATCTGTACCCTCTTGCATGCAGTTTTGCTCATTATTAGTATCTTGCATTAGTGTAGGACATTGGTTACAATCGGTGAGCCGGTACTGATACATTATTATTAACTAAAGCGCATTGTTTACACTGGGGTTTACTCTTTGTATTGTACATGCTATGGATGTTGATCCCGCCCCCTTCTGACAAGACCCACATGCTAGAGATCCCCATCATTCCACCATATCCTTTTGTCAAAAGGTAAGCTGCCGTTTACCTTTTCTTGTGAAAGAAAAACATTTTTTGGTACTCATGTCCTGTCAAAAATAAGAAAATGAAAGATAAACCAGAAAAATCTTCATGTTTGCAGAAGAGTAGAGGAGAGCAGCCACTCAGCTTCACACACATTTGATGACTGCCCAGTCTCAATTATATTTTGAGTTTGAGATGTTTAATATAGATGTTTAATATAAATGCTTAATATAGAACTCCTGTCCTCCATGCCTTCAGCCAGGTAGGATAGCCACTGTGAAGGACAGGACACAGCAGGATTGTGGGGAACCTGGCATTTTCCAAGGGTGCTCAATTCTGGCTCCTCCTCTTGCCCCCTTTCAGTTTCTGCTACCCTCTTTGCCAAAGTCAATGCCATAGCATCAGGTTCCTCCCACCCGGTGAGGTCCTGCCTCCAAACCTTCCTAGGGACTGCCTTGGGTTTCTTTGATATCATACACAGGATACACATTTAAACTTGATTCACTTAGTATATCCATTCAGACTGACTAAAAACACTACACACGTACACAGAATTTTTTTTTGTTTATTTGAAATTCAAATTTAACTGAATGTCCTGTCATTGTTCATTGCATTTGTTTTTCATTGTTGTTGTATTTGTTCTGTTGTTGTTGTTATTACTAAATCTAGCAAGCCTGACTCTAAGATTCCTTCCCAGATGCTTAAATATCACCCCAGAGACTGAATGTTTCATTTTTTCCTGTGTGACTTCCTTACATGAACCCACTATGTCGTTAGTGTCCCTGTTTTTAGTTTAACTCCTTAGTAGACACTTTTTATCTAGCATAATAGTAATAATAGACCTCTCTGTTGATTTTCGCCCCTTTCTGTCTTTCTCCTGGCACCAAAGCAAACATCAGGACACTCCTTAAACAGAAATAAATTGGTAAGGAAACCTCCTTCCCATGACTCTTTCCTTGGCTGCCATCATCTTCACAGACACAACTCTTATTTTGGGGCTGCATTTTAAGTCTCCCCAATGGCATTTATTTTGTCACTTTTATTTGGTGCTACTTACCCAACTCTCTTCATTTTATATAATCTTGAAACACCCCCTTTCAGACCTTCCTTTAATCTGTTAGGGACAAGACACTATGCAATTACAAACTTGCCGTCTTTTACATCTTAGGACCGTTTTTGCGATAACAGTTTTAGAGTGAAAGTCATGAAATATTAAATATTTGCTCAGCCTCACACTTGATGAAGCCAAAATAGCTGAATCACTGAGCATTTTCTGAGTGTAAAAGTAATGGACCTGTGGACCTCAGGAAGGTTTGGTAATTTGTTTTCATGTCATGGAGATCAACAAGGAAAGGGACTCATTTAGTAATTACTCACCCAGAGGTTGCTAAGGTTTCAAATGGTTCCTCTGGCTTCCCCATTCTCTCCATTAACCAGTCAATAAAGGTTCTCAGAACTTTTCAGGTAGAAGCATGTGCTGGTCTCTTCCATCATGGATGGTATTGCTATAAAACTGAAAAGGAACCAGCCCAAAGAGCGAGAGGTCATTTTGAGAAGTAGATCATTCAAAAATTATAACCTAGCTTACTAGTTTCAAAGCTGAGAGAGCTAGGAATTAGGGATAGCACGTGAAGAATGGTGAAAGCAAAAATAGGAACACAAAATTCTCAGTGTATGAGCTTTTTCAATTACGGGTCCCACTCTTCAAGAGAACTGGTTTCAACTGCACAGGCAAGCAGTCTATTTATTATTAACATTTTGAATAATAAGCAATGTGTAGTATACTGTCTGATTAATTATCCACTGTATTGGCTACACTTGATTATTTTCCAAAATCAATCCCGCTCTCAGAGGCAGAATATTCAAAATGATTTGCCACAGTACGTTTCGGTTTTTGATCTCTTCTTAGTTATTTCTGAAATCTGGACCATTACACATCAGGTTTGGGCACATTAGGTTTTGTTTGCCCCATCAAGTTTGTAAAAATATGCTTAACTGACTTGGGTTTTTTTGTTTTTGTTTTTTGGTGACTATTGCAGTGAGGTGAATATCACATGTCAGTGAGATTTTAAATTTCTAATTAATCAAAGGATCTCTCGTTCTGCTTCTATAACCATTATGCCTCTTCAATGTCTCTGAAGTTTATGTTATTCAAAGAGATAATGAAACAAATAGAGCTTTACCATTCTAACAGCACAACAAGAGTTTAAGAAACAAATTTGTGAGGAAAACTAAGCCAAATAGAAAGATCCCAAAATAGTAAATAAATGGTTACATTGTTGACATTCAGCCACTGATTTTTTTGTTTTGTTTGTATGTATACCAAAGTTCCTTTAGGGATCTTTACTTAGAAGGTAACGATCTGACACTTCTCTTTACCAGGACTGTAGGTCCCATAGGTCCCCTTGAGGTCCACCTTTACCCCAAAAGTTGATGAATGCCACCTGACACAATATCTTATTTGTATGTATTTTCTTTATAACATCATATTTTCCAGAAATTAAATGTGTCCAAAATAATTTTCAAAATCCTTAGAGATTTCAAGCTCGTAAAATCGAATATTATGAATAAGAGTTAAAGTCAACTGTTTGTACAAGTCCCCTTAAAAATACTTCACAAATCTGAAAATAGCACAAAGATAGGAAAGAGCTCAAGTGCTGACGTCGGATAATTTCCAATTTAAAGGCATCCGTTACGCACAGTCTATTTATATGTGTCCTCTGGGGTGCTGAAGCTCAGCGAATTTGAAATAGAGTTGCCCCAAATTACGGAATTACATGTTACAGTTAGACTAATTGCTAAAGCAATACAGTCCAAATCTCTCTTGTGGCGGAGAGGAAACTGAAAACCCAAGTCGGTGTATGATTTGTCCAAAGTCACAGCTTCGGGAGGTGGTTTTATAGGCCCATCACCCAACTCCCTTTACGCAGTTAGACAGTGTGGTAATGCTGTGTTCTGGTCCACACAGCATCTGTTCCAGCTTCCTCCTTGTTTGGCTTCCTGGACCATAGATGCTGGAGTGGCTAAAAACTGCATTTGCCAGGCTCTCTTTCAGCCAGGATTCTTCTACATGTGACCTGGTGAAAGGAAAGAACAGCTGGACTATAAATCTCACTCCAGCTTCAGGGATGCTTGGGCAGCGTTTGAGCTTTAGTCAAACTTTTGGAAATATCCATTGGGGTTAAATGAAGGATCCACAGATGTTCCCAAGTATGCTGTACCTAGTTGTTGAGATTGTGGTATAAGGTGTCATTTATGGACTGCAGCTGCAATAAAGAGTGGAGGCCAGGTGGTTGGTTAGCAAAGGGTTTAGGCTCAGGGATCCTAAACCCTGTGACTTCCTTATGCTGACATGGTCCACGTTCACGTCAGCTTCATTTCATGTGACCGAAACATACCCAACCCATGTGATTGGGGATGTCAGAAGCTGCACCCAAGGCCTCTGTGATGCTGGTGCTCTGGGCACTCTCTCTTCTGGACTCTTTCTAAAGCTCAGTAAACATTGTGCTGCCTAAGGCTATTGTGCCTTGAAAATCTGAATGACAATCCAAACTGGAAACCCGCTCTGGTGACTTTGCACTGAGGTTCTACCAAGAAGATCCACCTGTAGAAGGGAGCACCAGGTGAAGTGGCCACATGCAAAGCTAGGAAAGCGTCTAGTAGGCACGACGGCAGAAGTATCTGGTGTTTCTGAGGCATGTGTTGGGATATCCAGTGGTACTCGCACACCCAGGATGCAGTCTCTTGTTAAGCTTGTAGCCTGGCCTGGACTGGTGACCACTTCACTTGGCCCTCCCGACATGGACACTGAGCTTTCCAGGCCCCTTGGCACTCTGCCCACATGTAGGTTTCCAGGACCCTGCCTCACTGCGTGCCTGCCACCAGCCCCAACCTGCCTGCACTCTCTAAGTTGTTTTCCAAAGCCCTCGAGACATACACACTGCACACGCCCTGGTGTACACCGCCCTGCCAATGAGCAGGATCCCAACACCCCAACTCCTCTTCAGGCCTGCCTGCCACCCACCCAGAGAGTAGTTTCCTGCTGGTCCAGCAAATGCAGACTAGCTATGGCCTGGGCAACACACAAAGGTCTCTGCTGTCCTGTGGGCTGCAACAACACCTTCTCCAGTGAGCTCTGAATCCCAGCCTTGGAAGGGCCTGTCATTTAAAGTGTGTCCTTCCTTGGTTACTCTCAGCCCCGGGGTAGCCTTTAGAGTTCTGTTTCTATCTCCAAGATTACTTCCCTATTCTATTTATACTTTTTTTATATTAAACTTTTTATAGTCAAAGTAATGGTGGTTTCTGTCTCCAGAGTAGGTCCTGATTGATACACTATTTTACATATTATTTTTTTGACAAAATTCACAGAGTTGTTGCAATGTGACTGACACTGTTCTAAGTAGTGACGAAACATCCGTGAACAAGACAAAATTCCTACCCTATAGAACTTGCATTCTCTATAGCAAGACGGCTTGGGGCAATGGAATAAATGATGTGGGGTCTCTTTGACTCGAAGTCAGAAGGTGCCCTCACACGTTTCATAAAGCAAAGCTTTGAGATTACATTTTCCTTCCTACTTTAGAAAGTTGGTTTAAAATATCAATTCAAATCCAGTTCATTCAAATGTTTTTACCATAATCTTTTTGTTTAATCATATTTTAAAATCAAATTGCTTTTGAGTGAGCTTGTCTTAAAAGTTCATTTGATATACATTTTAAATTTAAAATGATACTGTTCTTTTACCCTGGCGCTTGGTTCTCTTTTCAGTCACCTAATGTGAGTGGCAGATTCACTAGCTGTGTCATTACTATGCGGATCGTCCTTCTTTCAGAGTTGCTTAGCAACAATTACTCAACATTCAGCTCTAATCAATTTTTGCACTGCGATGATTTGAAGCCCTGAAAAGGGGTGTACTATTTCAGGTATCTAGCAGTGAACTCTATTATTTCGCTCCTAAAATAGCACAAATTAATCTTATAGTTTGTATTACAATAATCATTTATTGAAGCCTAAACTAATTGCTATTTGAGCCTGGCATTTCTGCATGGTTCTAGTAAACTTAGAGCTATCCAGAACACAAAACTAGTTGGAATAAGTACATTTGTGTTTCAAATTCACTCATCTCGAGTCAAGATGCATTTCTTGATCAAATAAATTCTGAAAATGAAAGGATGAAAAGCGTGGTTAGACATTTAAATTTACCAGCCTCTTCAAATGAAATAATTTTATGTGAATGACATTACAAAGGTCCTCTATCTTTTCCTCTATCAGATCTCTACCAAAAGAATAAATTAGAGGCCAAAGAGAAAATGCAAACAATCTTCAAGTGTTGTTCACTGCAAAACCAAGGTTTTTTTTGAAACATTATGTAAAATGGTGCCAAACCTAGAAAGTAAAGTGTTACATACTGTTATAAAAATAAAGCAACAAGTGAAACCACAAAAGTATTATCTTTATTTTTCCTCTCAAACAAGCGTGTGCTTATGTTACATGTTGCACAAGTTCATGAAGTGTTATGAAGAAATGGTAATCGTGGACAGCTGGATTGCGCTGCAAGAAGGAAGCCAATTATGCTAAATGAAAGAAAACCTGTGGTGGATCCCAATTAAAATAATTATTTTCCTACTTTATTGAATCTTCAGGGTGGGTACCCAGTAATCTGTATTTTTAAAAATCCAACATCATAACCAATGTTCTTCTTTAATAAGGCCCAATCTGCCATGGTAGAGGAGAGGGGCCAAGAATAATAATGAACATTCATATAAATATCACCCAGTCAAAATATAATGCATTGCCACCCACGAAACCAGAAGACCATGTGTCTATTCCCAATCACAACCTTAGTCTCTCCCCTGGAGGGGAACATCCTCCTGATTTCTGACTGTTATTTCCCTCTCTTTATAGGTTTACCACTAACATCTGCATCCTTTACAATACTGTTTCGTTTTGCCTGTACCTGAACTTCATACTGTATTTGCATTTGACTTCTTTCTTTCAACCAGTATTATAGTTACAAGAAGCTGTAGTTCATTCAGTTTCACGTGCCGTAACTTTTTATCCATTCTAGTTTTGGGGAACAGTAGGATTGTTTCAGGCTTGAGGCTGCTAGAATAATTCTTAGATGAACATTCTTGTTTAGTGTCCTAATCCTCCATGAGTACATAAAATTATCTAGTGTACACATGTAGAAGTACTTTTGTAGGTTGTAATGTAAATTAATAACAATAATAGCAGTAATAATGATAGCAAACACTTTATACTGTTTATTATGTTCCAGGTAATGTTCCAAACATTTCAGATAGCTTAACTTATCCTCACAAAAATCCTGTGAAGGCAAAAATTGGTGCTTGCGGAGTGTGGGAGGGTTAAATCTTACTTTTTTATGTATGAAGTCAAATTCTTAAGGTCATAGAATTAGAAAGATGGGATTCAAAGCCATGTACAAAAGGTCCTTGAATAACTTCATTTCATTCAACATTGTTTTGTAATAATGACGAGATGCCATAGGAACTTAACTCATGTTTATATCCATTAGCCTATGGGAAATTTGGTTTCATTATATGTCATTTTGCTTAAAGTCACAGAACCTATCCACGATGTTAAATGTTGGCAGCAGAATCTGTACTCAACTACCACATCATAATGCAACAGTATTACAAAGCATAAACATCTTCAAATTTGTTAAAGAATGTCAAACTGTTTCCAAAGAGGTTTTACTAATTTTATCCCCACTAGCAGGATAAGGGTGTCCATTACCTCCTATTTTGTCAACAGTTGCTGTCGTCAACTTCCTTATGTTAGCCAATTCAGAAGTTGTGTAATGCAATTTCATTGTAATTTATATTTGTGTTTCTCTATTACAATGGAGGCCAAGGATTTTTTATGTTTACTGACCACGTAGATTCCTTATTTGTGAATTACTTATTCAAGTTTTTTGCCTATTTTTCTATTGGATTGTGTCTTTCTCATTGACATATTGGTGTTCTGAATACAGTCAGCCCTTCATATCTGTGGGTTCTGCATCCTCAGGTTCAACCAACTGCAGATCAAAAATATTAGGGAGAAAAAACTTATGTTGTTGCTAATGTATACCATGTAGTTAGGCCTACAATGGTTGTGCTGTACTGAACATTTAGACTTCTTATTTCTTGGTATTCTCTGAACAGTATAATTATTTACCTAGCATTTATATTTTATTAGGTATTATAAGCAATCTAGAGATGATTAAAGTATATGGGAAGATGTGTGTAGGTTATACTCAAATATTACACCATTTTATATAAGGGAGTTGAGCATCCATGGATTTTGGTATCCACAGGGAGTTCTGAAACCAATTCCCATGGATACCAAGGGATGACTACTATTTCTTTGGCCATTATTTGTGGGGCAACTATCTCTTCATAATCCAAGGCTTGTGTTTGCACACTTTACAGCTTTGATGGAAGAGGTAATATGTTAATGTATTCAGATTTATTCACTTTTTCCTTTGAAGTTAAAGTTGCTTGTGTCTTACTTTAAAAATCCTCTCCTACCCCAATATTTTGAAGATATTCTCTATATTATATTCTTATATATTGTATCATATTGTAATTTTCCCTTTAATAAGTCAATCTTTAAGAAACCTAGGCACCAAAGTTTTTTTACACACAAAAAAATCCAACTGTCCTAGAACCATTTATTGAAAAGTAGTCCTTTCTCCACTGCTGGGCAGGACTATATAACCAGTCTCCATGTAACAAAATGCTACACTATCTTAATAACTATAGTTATCTTTTGCTATCTGGCAGACAGGGTAAGTCATTTACATCACTCTTCTTAGTGCCTTGGCTATTCTTGGTCCTTTGCACTTCCATATACATTTTAAAATATGCTTGTCAATTACCCCCCCCCAACCCATCAGGAATTTTGATGAAGATTGCATCAAAATTACAAATCATTTGGGTATAAAGATATTTACAACATTAAATCTCAGTCTTTGAGCATGGAATACCACTTTAAGTCTTCTTTAGTTTCTTTAAATAAAATTTGACAATATTCTCCAGAGAGTTTTGAACATCTCTTGTGAAACTGCTTTCAAAATATTTAATATTTGTTGACATTTTAATGATAGTTTTATAAATTTCCATGTTTGTTGCTGTTATATAAAAATGCAACTGATTTTCAATAGCAACTTTTACATGTAACAAACTTTGTTAAATTCTCTTATTCTAATAGCTTGTAGATACCTTCAGATTTTCTACATATACACTATTATCTGAGGCTAAAGTTTTGACTTAAAAAGCAAGTCTTATCTTTTTCCCAGACTCAAAGGGAAAGTTTTCAAGTATCCATCACTATGTTCACTGCAGATGTTTGGTAGAACCCCTTTAATTAGGTTAATAAAGTGCCCTTTAAACTAGTTTGTTAAGAGAATTTTTATAATGAACGGATATTGGATGTTTAGCGGATGCTTTTCAACACCTGATGAGATAATTATGATTAAATCTCCTTTAATTTGATTATGTGATGGATCAGTTTTTCTAATGTAATAACAGCTTTAGATTCCTGGCATAAACCTGACCAGGTTGTAATGAATCATCTTTTTTGCTGGATTTGTCTAATTACTCAGCTTAGGATTTTGTGTCTATGTTCCAAAGTTAAATTGGCCTGTAATTTTCCTTTCTCATACCATCATTTGGTATCAGGTATATTGCTGATCTCATAAAATGTTAGGGAGTAACTAACTCGTTTTCTACTCCTTTTTCTGTTCACTGGAAGGACTTACGTTTAAAATTATTTATTTCTTGACTATTAGGCAATACTCACAAAAGTTGTTTAGGCCTGGAATTTTCTTTCTAGGAATACAGATTCAATTAAATGGCTATAGAATCATTCTTTGTCTATTTTGATAAGCTGGATATCTTCTAAATGTTACAAATTTACAGGCTTTAAGTTCATAATATATCTATTTAATGTCACAACAGAAATAGTTATGTCTTTTTCACTCCTGATATTGGGTATGTGTACCTGTTCTTTTTTTCTTAATTTTTTTCCAGGTTTGTCACTGTTTTTTCAAAAATAAACTTTTTTCATTCTCGAATTTTATTTCTATTTCCTTTGAGATTGTTATTTTTCTAATATATTTAGATGCTCTTCCCATTAATTTTCCAGCCTTTCTGCTAGACAGATTTAAGTCTATCAGTTTTCCCAACTACTGTTTTAGCTAAAATCCATTAATTTTATTAAGTAGTTCACTAGTATTCAGTTCCACTTGTATTCTAGGAGCCATGAGGATTTCATGATAGATATATGGGTTATTTAGAACTGTTAACTTCCTAAAATATGGGGGCTGCTTAATCACTTCCACAGTACCAATTTAAAATGATCCATCTAATGAAGTGAACCTTTCATTATATGAAATTACTTTATCTCTAGCAATGTTTTTGCCTTAACTTTTTTCAGGTATTACTATATCTATATCTGCTTACTTTTGGATGGTATAACTTCTGGCATCATTTTACTTCCAAACTTTATGTATTTTGTGCTTTAGGTGTATCTCTTATAATAGCATGCAACTCCTTTCATTTTCAACATTTAACAATCTGCCTTTAACTGGATAACTTGGTTCATTTACAACAAATTTAATTTCTGATATATTTGGATGATATTTATTATCTCAATTTTTTCTACTCGTCTTCCCCTTCTTTGTTTCTTTTCCCTTTACTTTCATTATGATTGTTTTTTCCTATTTCGTTTTTCCCTTCTACTAGCTTGGAAGTTACAGACTCATTTCTATACAACCACCATTTTAGTGATTATATAGAAATGAGTTATACACTAGAAATCACATTTATACTTAATCAGTGTCTTCATTCTCTTTCCAGACCATCCACACTTAAAGCACTTACTCCATTCAATTCTCTACCCACTTATATCTTTATTGTGTATTTTTAAATCCCCCTTTAATACCATGAAACATCATCGTTCCAGATGGTAAATGTTCCTTTAGATTAATTTTTACAAGCATTTTGATCCTTTGTTCCGTTCTCATCAACTCCTACTATAGCCAGCACATCCTTTAGAATTTTCTTTAGTAAAAACCTGCAGGTGGCAACCTTGCTCACGTTTTGTTGTCAGAAACTGTCTTTACTCCTACCACTCTTGAAATATATTTGGTGAGTATACAATTTTAAGTTGGAAGTTATTTTTCTCTCACACATTAGAGATGGTCATGCAACTGCTTTCTGGCTTCCATACTTGCTGTTGAAAAGTTAGCTAAAGAAAGTTGCTTCGAAGGTTGTGTGACTTTTGTTCTGGCTGCTTTTACAAGTTGTCTTCAGCATTCTACTGTTTCACTGTGATTTATCTAAGTGAGGATTTCATATTTATCCTGTTTGGGATAAATTTGTAGACTTGTATCTTTCGATTTAAAAAATTCTCAGCAACTCTTCAAATATTGCTTCTTCCTCATTATCTATTTGAAACTATTATTAGCTATACATTAGACTCATTGCTTTATCCCCCACTCATTCCTATTTTCAAGCTTCTTTGCTGCTACATACAATCTGGATAATTTCTTCCATCCTATTTTGCAGGCATTAATTCTCGTTCAGGCCCATCTGATCTTTTGTTAAACCTGTGCATTGATTTAATTTTAGTTATTCTATTTCCCACTTTCTAAGGCTTCTATTTGGTTCTTTTTCAAATATGCTTTGTTTCTTGTATTTTCAAACTTTTTTGCAACATATAAATATGTTTTATATTATGCATGTGCTAATTTCGAAGTTGGTTTCTGGTGGACTTTGCTGCCTTTCATTCACAGTGCTAGTCTTCCTTGTACAGTTTATTTACACTTTAGGTATTCACTTCCTAGGAAAAGTACTTGTGACCCTAGCATCCTCCCAAGATTTGTTTTCATCTGCCAGGCACTCTCTGGGGCCATTAAATTAATAAGTTCCAGTACTCAGATGACTTGCATTTGGGGTGGCCTGTAACCTTGCACAAATACTGGAGGTTTGCTCTTGGCTCACTCTTACCTGAGCAATGCAGTCCTTAGGGGCTGGCTTTCGCCACCTCAGATGGACTCTGCTTTGTCTTCTGCCTACTGCGTTCCAAAGGATAGTCAAAACCAAAATTTAAATTCACTCTCAGGCAGTTTCACTTAAATACTGGCCTTGTCAATTAATCTCTTAGGATACTGTCAACTCCTAGATGCTTCTCAAAAATTTTTTTATATTCTACCTAAAAGTTTTAGTTTTCAGCAAGAGAACTAACTGCTCAGGGTAACAAGTCTGCCACATTACCGAAAAGGAAATCTAACATCTTTGTGAAAATGTATATTTTGTAGCATCCTTTTCTTGCTTATCAATGTCAGGAAATTTCCCATGTTGTTAAAAACTCTGTAAACCTAAATTCAAATTGTTTAGTTACATGTTATCACAACTCACTTAACCTTTCTGGAATTGGGGGAAATTCTGCTATTCGAAAATTTTTAGTCTTAAAAACTAATTCTGATCACATGTATATATGAAAAACTGTCTACGTTTCTGATTTTTTTTCCTTAGAAAGAATCCTAGAATAGAATGGACCCAAAAAGTTATATTTAAAGTTCTTAATACATATGGCCAATTCGTTTCCAACAGTTGTATCAGATTCTCCTCAAACACGCCCCACCCATAATGCTAAAATGCTAATTGTGCTAACTCTCACTACAACTGTATAATCCAAACATATCCCCCACTCCAAATTTCCAGCAAGAAAATGTTATGATCACTTACATAGCAGTAAGGTGATGTTTGCAGCCATAATGTATTAAGGAGTCTGTCGAAGGCACATAATAGGAAGACACTACAGAAAAAAAAATGTAAAATATCAGACTGATAAACAAAGGAATGATTTTGAGACAGTAAAGCGGTAGTGTGTATCAGCTTTAACTGTGTAACAAACCACAACAAAACTTAGTTATTTAAGAGAACTGCCTTTTATTTAGTTTACGATTGGCAGTTTAGGCTGGGGTCATTCGTATATCTGCAGTTGGCGAGAGCTAACTGGTCTCGATAGCTTCAGCTTGGCTAGTCTACTTCTGCTCCATATGATCTCTCATCCTCTGGTTGGCCAGCTTTTTCATATGCAGCTGGCTTGGTTTCCAATAGCACAGGGGAAAGTGTACAAGGTTCTGAGGCTTAGACTCGAAGTTTACATGTTACTACCCACGTTCTTTTAAGAGAATCAAGGCCAGTCCAGGTTTGAAGAATTGGAGAATAGATGGATTTCTTGATGGGAGGAGCTGCAAAGTCATATTACAAAGGGCAGGGGTACCAGAAACAGTAGAGAACCACAGACATTTTTGCAATCCACCACGTGGAATTGTCAGAATTGCTGAATACTGAGAAAGAAACCTCTTAAGAAATGATGAAATTTAGGCTGAATTATAGAATTCTTAACTGGTGAACGGGTATATGTTAATATCATGCCCTCATTGAAGAGGAAGAGTAAGTTTTATTTTAAGCGAGTCAGAAATGCCAAATAGAATTCTGAAGTTCGGAAATGAGATTTAGGTTGGTGTTACAGATTTAAGAGTATAGCTAATATTTGAAGCAACAGATGTGTAAAGTAAGAACACTAATAATGAAATCCCAGAAAAAAAGTTATAGCCTAAAGGAGAGTAAGGCAGTACACAAAACAAGCAGGAGTGGTGGAAAAGCAGTTAAGAAAAGTTAACACTACTAAGCCTCACAGGAGCAAATACAAATCAAAAAGAGCTGACCTATCATGCTATACACCTGAAACTTCTACAGTAATGCGTTCCAATTATTTCCCAATAAAACTGGGAGAAAAAAAATCTCATATAAATGCAATTGCATTCCTGAAAAATAATCACTTCAGAGATCTCAGAGTAAATATCCATAACTAAAAATACAAGTTGTTTTACTAATATTTTTTTAAATTCATAAATATTTTGGGATGCAAGTGGGATTACCATTTAATTTTTCCACTTTAGAAATCAACTTAAGTGTAAGAAAAATTTGAGTGTTTTTATCTCACTGTTAGACAGTAAATGAGACTCTCAAGATAACTACAAATTATTTAACTACAGACTATATAAGGGGCCATTTGTTATTGGTGCTGTAGAAATGTATTACATGTTATATAATCTATTATACAAATGATAGTATAACACTGAATCTTAAAGCTTCTCTTTAATCTTTCATTGTAAAAAGAAATGACTCAGGGAGGAAGGACATTTAAAAGAACAGTATCATTAATAATATTTAATCATGTATTACAGTAGACATGAAATTTTCAGGATAACAATGTATTTAAATAACCTTGTTGAAATTTCACATCTATCACATAATATATTTATCTGGTGAGGCTAATGCTTGAACAAGTACAGTGTTAAAAACATTTCTACATTTAAAAAGGTTTTGGCAAAATTCCACAAGTTTGTCCATTTTTAATCCAAAAATCAACTTCAGTAATGTAAAGTTCCATCTACTAGTGATCCTGATATATATTTCATTAACACCAGGCATTCTAAAGCTGAAGAAATTTTAAAAACCAACGATAGATAAAACGGGGTTCTGGACTTTAAATGCTTTGTTAAGCTTTATGGTACAAACTAAAATTTTGGTTTTCTAGACTCAGTAATACTAAATTGCCGATTGGGTTTCGTGGCTTCTTGCATCAGCTCCTGCAACTGTCCAATCTGTTCATCACGGAAGTCATTAAGTCTTTCTGCTGGTAGGGCAGTTCCAAAACATGCCTTTTCAGTCACGTTTGTCTATTTTCATTAGCTTGTTGCCAGAGCACTGCTGCATAAGCCTAGGAAAAAGAAAAGGAAAGTCAGATAATAAAATTAAGACTGTACTTATTTAATGTCAGCAGACTTAAAGAATTCTATTCCACATCATTTATTTTTCTCCATTACTGAGTCTTCTGCCTTTAGAGAAAAAGATACAAAACATTATATGAGCTGTGTGTCTTACTATTCAGTGATAATTTCAAAAATATTTTTAAGAGATTAACAGACTGTTAGCAAAGTTCTTAAACTGGAAAGCAGGGGTGAAAGTGGTCCTTGGAGAAGCTTTAGGAACATGTATAAACCACACACAAATCGTATGGACATGCACACTGTTCTGAGGCCATAATTTTCACTGGATTTTCAAAAAGGGTCTTACAATGGGTCTCAAAGTTGACTAAGTTCATTCCCCCATCCTCAGTTTAAAAAACTAATTCAGATCACACTAGAGAGAAAAAAATACTTTTCAAACTTTTTGAACCTTTCAATATTTAACAACCATCCTTGTCAGGAAAAATTCTACATTTTTTACGCTGTGATTTTTCTCTCACACAGCATCTTCAGCTTAATATTCCAACTTCCATTCTTTCTGCACAAGTGACACTTTTTTGAAGCAACTCGACTCTGACTCCAAAATCAATCTTTTAATCAGGCAGAAAGTACCACTGTATTTCAGTTCATGGGTAAGTGAATGAATTCATTAACTCTACATAATTATGCTACTTCATCTGTGGTTTAAGATAAATTGCTTACAACTGCTGGAAACTATAATTCCAGACATTTCAAACCTTTACTTGTGTTGGAAATATAATTGTTTTACAGATATCATTCCATACAATAACAGTAAAAACACTGCACACACTCTAAGCTTTATCAATGTATGCCACAGGGCAAGGTTTCTCAATCCTGCCACTGTTAACAAATTGGACAATTTAGGTAATACTTTGTAGTGGGGTGCATTGTGGGATGTTTAGTAGCATCTCTGGTCTCTCTAGCCACTAGACGGCAGTAGCACCGCCACCCCCGACCCCCAGTGTTGCTGATTAAAAATGTCTCCAAACATTGCCAAATGTTCCTAGCAGTCTGAGAACGACTGCCCTAAAGATTTTTAATCTGCTACTAGAAATAGAAAATATGGTCATAATGAATGCATAGATGAAAAATCTCACCTGAGAAACTGTAAGAATCAAATGCAGGCTCTAGAGCTCTAAAATTCAATATCCAGAATTTAAAACAAAATTCACTGAATGGGCCTAATAGCCTATGAAAGTTAAAACAGGTTCAATAAGGACGTGGTTCCATAGTGTAGCAGTTAGTACATCTGCTTTACATGCAGAAGGTCCTGGGTTCATGCTCTGGTGGAGCCACAGTCCAAGGTCTATGGCCATACCACCCTGAACAAGCCCAATGTCTGATCTCGGAAACTAAACAGGGTCAGGCCTGGTTAGTACTTGGATGGGAGACCATCTGCTGTAGGCATAAATAATTTGAAAAATTTTTATCGGATAATTAAAAATTATCTAATCTGAAAAACTATTAAAAATGAACTTAAAATCAGTGATTTCCAGTACAATGTCAAAACATCTACCATTGGTTTTAATAAAATCCCAGAAGAGAATGAGGCAGAAAAAAAATTTGAAAACTGAGTCTTTGAAAAATAAACATAAACATACAGGTTCAAAAAACTTAGCAAGCTCCAAGCAAGATAAATACAAAATGCAGCCATGCCAAGGCATATCAGTAAAATTATTGAAAAAGGCCAATAAAGGGAAAATCTCAAAAGAAATTTATAAAAGTATGAACAGTTGTAGTATAGATTTAAAAAATTGAAACTGTATGTTTATTATTTACAAATATAAATACATGTCAAATATATAAAAATAAGCATGGAAATACGCATACCAAAATCAGGATACTGATTACTTCTAACGACAAGGAAGGTAAGAAGGACTTGGATAAAGTTTTAACTGTACTTTTAACATTTTACTTACTTTTTAAAAGAGTTCCAGAGCAAATACTGTAAAATGTCAATATTGTGTTAAGCCTTTTACAACATTTCATTTTTTCTTATATTTTGAAATTTACATAATTTTATACAAATTTATATATAATTTCAGAATATTTCATTAGGGTATAATATGAAATAAGGTAACAGTCTAATGCTTATCGTAAACTCTTTTGTTTCTTGAGGAAACTAGAAACACATTTCACACCGAAGTGTAAGAAGATTCCAGTTCAAGATGGCAACATAGGAGGCTACTGAGGTCCCCTCTTCCCACAGACACACTGAATCTCCAACAATTCCCTCTGAAACTAGCTGAGCAACTCCTACATGTTGGGCAAATGAGAAAAAAACTGACATCAACACAGGTAAGAAAAGCTGAGAGTCTTGCCATAAACTCCAACCCAGCAACATACAACCAGAAAGAACTCACAGCTCCTGAGAGAGAAAGCCCCAAAACACGTAACTCTTAAAACCAGCAGGGCTTGCATCCATGAGACCCACAAGGATATAGTGGAGTAAGAAATAGTTTTGAACAGGTTTGTATGAATTCACTGTGGCTATTCCCCCAGAACGGATAGCAGACTGAAACACCCTTTAATTCTATGAAAAGAGACCCATCTGCAGGTCTTAAAAGCTGAAGTTTGAGGAGCAGGCTTCTAATTTAACACAGAGATCCAGGTGCTAACTGCAATCTCCTCCAGCGAGGCTGGCAGGTGCCATCTTGGCACTCTCCCATTGCCCCACCACAGGTCACCAGTGTCTGCGCATAAAGCTTGTGCACGTCTGGTGCCATGCCCCCTGTGGCTGCTGCCAGGAGGACACATCCCTTGGCTCTAGTAGCCAGTCTGCTTGTGTTCACAGGTTCAACGGGTTAGTAGCAAAAAAGGAAATAGTTCTTAACTGGCTATCACGCCAGGATGTAGTACAGAGGGAGTAGACAGAAATGCCTGTTTCCCCCATCCTTCCCTGACAGAAGTATGTGCATACTTCAAAGGCTGCGGCCTGAGGGTCCTGGTTCCAATCAGCCTGCATCTAGGTACTAAGATCCTCTACTTTGGGACATGGACATGTCTTGCACACCCTCTACTATTGGAAGTCACTGAGACAAACAATTTTACGATAAGGTTCATCACCTACACAAGGCCACTCCTTCAAGAATGGAAGAAGTGACTGTTTAACACATAAAACCAACAAAAGGAGTCAAGGAAAATGAAAAACATTACAAACCCAAGAAAAACCTTCACGAAATGGAAATTAGTCATTCACCTGATAGAGTTCAAAATAAAGATGCTCACTAAGGTCAGGAGAACGACGCATGAACAAAATGAGAATTTCAACAAACACTGAAAAAACACAAAAACTAACCTGAATAACACAGAGGGATCAACAGCAGACAGAAGGATCAGCAAATTCAAAGACAGTACAGTGAAATTCATCCAATCAGAACAGCAAAAAGAGAAGAAGAGTGAAGATAGTTTAATGGACTAACAGGACAAAGATCACTATGTGCATAACAGGGGTCCCAGAAGCAGGAGAGAGAGAGAAAGGAGGAGAAAATTTATATGAAGAAATAATGGCTGAAAACAGACATGCAGATCCAGGAAGTCCAGAGAGTTACAAATAAGATAAATCCAAAGAGACACAGACACATTATAATTAACATGTCAAAAGTTAAAGACAAGGAGAGAATCTCAAAAATAAAACTTGTTATGTACAAGGGAACGCCCATAAAACTACGGATTTTTCAGCAGCAACTTTACAGGCAAGAGAGGAATAGCACAACATACTCAGTGTAAAAAAAATTTACCAACTAAAAATGCTCTACCTGGCTAAGCTGTCCTTCAGAATTGGAGAGTTACAAAGGTTTCCAGATAAGCAAAAATTGAAGTTCACCACTAGTAGACCAGCCTTACAAGAAATGTTAATGGGACTTCACCCTGAAACATACAGATATGAATTAGTAACAGAAAAACATATGAAAGTACAAATCTTGCTGATAAAGGTAAATATGTAGTTAAATTTAGGATACTCTAAAGGTGCTGAGTAAATCATTTATAAATCTAGCACGAAGGTTAAAACGTATCTTGTATATCCATTAACAAAAGGTGTGAATTATGAAATCAAAATATGGGGTATTTATAAAGTTGTAGAGCTTCAGTACATGTTCACTGTTAGGTTGTTATCGGCTTAAAATACACTGAAATCAACATTTTCTGTAAGCTTCATGGTAACCACAAAACAAAAACCCATAATAGATTCACAAAAGAAGAAAAAGGAAATCTAAATATACCACTACAGAAAGTCATCAAATTACAAAGGAAGAGAAAGGAGGGAACTAAGTAAAAAACAGAAAACAATTAAGATGGCAATAGTAAGTCCATACCTATCAATAATTACTTTAAATCGACTAAATTCTTGAGTTAGAAGACACAATGAACACATTAAAAAACAACCTCCCAACTACACGCTGCCTTCAAGAGACTCACTTCAGCTTTAAGAACACATATGAAAGTAAAGGGATGAAAAAAAGATATTCCATTCAAATGGAAACCAAAAGAAAGCTGGAGTAACTATACGTCAACTAAAACAGACTCTAAGACAAAGACTAATAAGAGATAAAGGGTGTCATAAGATAGGGGTCAATCCAATAGGAAGAAATGACGTTTAAAAGTATTTATGCAGCCAATGTAGCGCATAAATAGGTTTCACAATTTCCTCACCAGAAGATAGGATTTTAAATTGATACTTTAGCACATACTTGTGAACCTTATAAAATTTACTTCATGTACCAATAAATTACCATTTGTATTTATGGAGTGAATCACTGAATTTGTGCTACCTGCACCACAGGCTAGCATCAGAGTGGAATAAAATTCCATACCTGGCATGTAAAACTCAAGACTGATTGGTTCTTATGAACAAATCTGGGTCACAGTTTAACAGCAACAAGGGCAGAATTGGCAAGGAGAAGAGAATAGGATTTGAACGTGATGGTGACAGTCGTAGAAAGCTGAGAGTCAAGAAAATCTATGGATTTCAGAAAGTTAAGGCCCTAAATGTGAGTAACAGGAATATCAGAGCAGAAAAGCTACTGAAGCCATTCATATCTTACATACATAAGTGTGTGTGTGTATATAAATATGTATATATAGGATTGGTCAAATTAACTATGGTACACCTACATTATAAAACAGTAAGCAACAGTTTAAAAAAATCAAACATGTAGTAACATAAAAAGCTCCCCAAAGCAAGTGAAAAAAGCAACTTGCAGATTATATAAATACAATGCCACTTGTATACATTTTAAAAATATGTACAAATTTATATATGTAATAGAATGTTTATATATATAATAGGCTATGTATATACGTATATGCAGAGAAGCTGAAAGGATGCCCATAAAAGTTTTGGGGGCAGTCTTTCCTATTTTGTTTTGAATATATCACCTCTGTACTGTTTTTATCTCGTAATAAATGTTTGATATTTAAGTAACTAAATGGAAGAGAAAGCAAGGAATAACGAGGCTTACGGGGAAATTTTGAAATGGAGAAAGGTATAGGTCTGGATTTTCATGATCTATCCTAACAGCAGAGTCCAAATCAATTTGCCTATTGTAATTAATTGGCCATAAAGATTAACAAAAGAAAATGTAAATTCTCATTACTTTGTTTAATCACAAATCTGTTATTTTCCCTTCTTTAGTCTTTAAAACAATATTGCAACTAAATAACCCAAAAGTAGAAACATTTTTGGTTCTGTAAGAAATTATGACATATGAAAATCTAAACTGTCAAACTATAAAGACTATTTCACCAAAAGGTATGCGTTTATCATAGCCCTCCCTTGAAAAGTGAAACCGAATGGGTTAAGCCTATATTTCTTTTGAACTACAGAAATTACATTGAATTCCCTTAACAAGATCTGCATATATGGTACTGCCATGCCCATAATTTCCTGGAAGGCTAGAACGACAGTAATTTTTCAGATTTTTGGCAAATTATTTGTACCCCTTCGATATAAACTCCCCAAAGAGAAGGACAACTACTAGAAAGAAAAAGTCATTATTCAATTATTGTAGGCTGAGCAGTATTGAACCAACAAACTTAGGTTTCGAGTCTTTAGTCAAGTATTCCATAGAGAACTGATTAAAAACGCCATGCCTCCTTGAGGACAAACACAGAAATACCCACCTCCATAAGAAACTTTAAAGTCACCTGAATTACATAACTGAATTCAAAGACACCTAAGGGATTTGAAACACAGCTGCCCAAGTCATTAATACAGAAAAAAAAAGAAAATGTTGGTAATAAATTTGATTTCTTGGCTCTTTGTCCCAATTTTATGGTTTTCATATCATTATCCATTTTTTATAGTACAAAAAAATATCAATAACCTGTGGTATTTCCTGACCCCCAAACTTATGATGCTTCACACTGATTCACAGAAAAACAAGAATAGAAAGTAGCACTAGTGTCACCGATAACTGTATGTCTCAGGTGGCCATGAAGCTGGGCCTCTCTGGAATCATGTTCCCCAGTTTGTCTGCCCAAGGCAGTGAACCAGACTCAGGACTCACCTGTGACTCCAGGGATGAGCTAAAAAGGTGTTAGTTGCTACTTACAGCAGGGCCAAAAAAAAGTCTAAAAACAAGAACGCAGGACAGCATGGAAGGTTCTTGGTTAGGGAAACAGTATTATAAAAGATCTCACAGCACACACTTAAGAAACCAATACTATAAACAGAAACTTTCATTTTTAAAAAGATTCCAACTTGCCTCACAGAAGAGCCACTCTTCTTTCTGATTTTTCATTTATTTCATTAAACGCTTACTCTAGTTGTCAATTATCTAACCACTAAAAGGATTTAACAAAATAAAATCTGCAAAAGAAAAATAAAGTCTTTACGATTTCTCTTTGGGGGAAAACATACATCCAAATGTGAAGAGAGATATATGGCCAACTCAGATGGGAAAAACTATTGGAAAAGAGGCAAAATGATTTGCATATAATATATATAACAAGAAAACTTTAAAGATTGACTAAACACATTAGAATTAATAAGGGCACTCAGTAAAATACCAAAATAGCAATATCACACACACCCAAAAAGTAACTTAAATGGAGACATATACCCAGATTCACAGATTTAATGCAATCCCAATCAAAATTCCAACAGGGTTTTTGTGGAAACTGACATGTTGATTCTAAACATATAAAAAGTCAGTGGAACTAGAATAGTCAAAACAGTTTTGAGAAAGAAGAATAAAGATGAATTTACACTACCTGCTTTCAAAGTTTACTATAAAGCTACAATAATCCAGACAGTATGGGATTGGCAAAAACACAGAATTACAGAACAGAAAACCCAAAACACCCACAGCCAAATGATTATTTACAAGGGTACAAAAGCAATTTAATGAAAAAACATCTTTTCACCAAAATGTGGTGGAATAACAACATTCACATGCAAAAAAGTGAAAATTCATATCTCACACTATATACAAAATTAACTCAAAATAGGTCATATACTCAAATGTTAAAAAATTCTAGAACTTTCAGAAAAAAATAGGTAAGCATTTTCATGAACGTGGCATGCAAAAATAATTATATAAAAATTCTTATATGTATAACACTGAAAACAATTCATGTAACACTGGATTTAATAAAAATTTAAGAGACTACTTTTCTAAGAATACTTAGAAAAATGAAAAGGCAAGCCACAAACTGGGTGAATATATATGTAATACAAGTATCTGACAAAGGACTTTTATCTACAGTATATAAAGAATTCTTATAACTCAATAATAAAGAGGTGAATAATTCAGTTTAAAAAAAGGACTGGGCAAAGGATTTGAACAGATACTTTGCCAAAAACATAAAGATCACAATAAGCACATGGAAAGATTCTCACATTGCTGGTTATTAAGGAAATACAAATTAAAACCACATTGAGCTATAACTACACAACCACTAGAATGGCTAAAATTAAAAGGACTAAGTATATATACTGGTACTAACCAAACTAAGTACTGGCAAAAACGTAGAGCAAATTCTCAAACACTGCTGGTGGCAACCTAAATTGGTACAACTTTGGAAAACAGTTACATAGTTTCTTAAAATACGAAAGAAATAACCCAGCTATTTCAATCTTAGGTTTTTACCTAAGAGAAATAAAAGTATAAGTCCACATAAAGACCAACAAACATACGCTCACGAAAGCTTTGTTTGTAATAACCAAAACTGGAAACAACCCAAACTGTTCAATAAGGTAAATGGATAAACAAATTTGGTATGACCATACAATATAATATACTACTACTTAGCTACAACATTGCTGAATTCCAAAATAACTATGCTGAGTGAAAGAAGCCAGAAAAAACAAGTACTTACTGTAAAATACTGTTTATATAAAATTCTAGAAAATGTAAACTGATCTACAGTGACAAAAAAACACTCATGATGCCCTGGTCCCAGGGAGGAAGAAAGAGTACAATAAAGAGAACAGAATACAGTGAGGCACAATGAAACATTTTGGAGTGATGGATATTTTGTTACCAACAGTAGTAATGGTTTCATGAGTGTACACTTGGGTCAAAATTCATCCAAGTATATAATTCATCCAATTAATATGGGCAATTACTTGTACATCAATAATACCACAGTAAAGCCATTATGTTTAAAGAAGAAAAAAAAAAAACTAACCAACCCCCTCCTTACCTACTCCTTACTCACAACCTGATGCCACTGTTGCAGGGAAGGGTCCGGGGAAATTAGCAAGGGAATAAAATTCACTATAGTAACTAAAATGATAAGGGTACAGTGAGATAAGAATGCATATACAACTGATCTAATAATTCAAAGGAATCAAAGTTTATGTAGCTGATACACTAATACTATTATGACAAAACTCAAAAAGCATTTTTAAATCTTTTGTTTTGCCAAATACTTTGCATTAAATTTTTAAGCATAAAAAACCAGTTTCAGCTTAAGTCACAAGAAAATAGGTGGAAAGCTGGCTTTTAGAATTATAATGTACACAATTCGACATTATACTTTGATTTTTCTGTTTAAACTGATGAGATTTTTCTCCCAATTATCTCATTTATACAAGGTGGGGGGGATATCACAAAAACATTCAAGCAATAAACTGATACATTTTTATAATTAGTTTTTCTCTTTTTCACTTTACAGACATGTCTTTGGTTAATTAAAAGCTGAATAAATGCTAAAAATTTTTCTAAAACTCAATTTTTTGCATTTACCAATAGAGGACTTTTTTTTAACTATCTGTTCATCTGTAATGCAACATAACTCTATATTTGAAAAAAATAATTACACAAACTAACTTAATAATATGCATTTGAATTATACTTTGATATAATCTTTTTGGAAATCTTCAAGAGCAGTATATTTTCTAGCTAATTACTAATTTATACTCTGGCTTGCACCAAAAACAATTTGTAACAGTCTATGATTCTCAGATACTCTCCAAAGCAGTCTATTAAAAGATCAAGTGAGTTACAATGTCAAATTAAATAACATTTTAAAAATCACATATGAAATTGATAATAATTTTACATTTCAACTTGTGATCGTGTGCCATGATCCAATATAGGCTATTATTACTTTAAATACTACTTTGTTTCTGAAAGGCAAATTTTAACAGAAAATTAAAATATACTATGTCTTAAAAGTTATTTTCTGTATTTAAATATTATTCTAATGAACCAAGTAAGAGTGTAGCATTATCATTCCACAATGATAGTACATAAGTTACCCAGAAACTACATGTCTATAACTGAAGCAAAAATAACTTGGTCATCAAAGGAGACTATATGCTTAAGCATATAAAAAATGAACTTTGAATATTTATTCATACATTTAAAAAGAGAAATAATAGGAAGAGGGAACAAAAATCAGTTTATAGAGCAACACGATAAAAGAAAGTAAAAAGGCATGAGGAAAACACAAAGCTAAAGTGTAATTCCATACTTAACACACTCTTCAATGGCCTCAGAGGGTAAAGCACTGAATGCTGTAAACTGTTAACAAGCATTTCAAGTGAGAAGTGCCTGAATGAGTTAAAGGAGTATTTTAATCCTCGAAGCATGACCTTATAGTGGAAAGCAGTACATCACTACAAAAGTTGAGTCTTATATAAAAGACCTCATACATTGCTCTGAGTAAGCTTAACAAATAACTTCCAGACATGCATGTAGTTCTTCACATTGCAAGGACAGTGACTCGTATCTCTACTATTCTACATGATCCTTCATCATCTAGCCTCTGCTTCTGTCACCAGCCTCATTACAAACCACCCATAAGTTAGCATAATAAATTCCACACTCATTCAGGCATCAACACAGGCATATATTCCCTCTGTGGAGAATGTCCTTATTCACTGCATGGCATAAGATTTCAAAACTCAGCTCAAATGTCATTTTCTCCATGACACCTGCACCCCTGCCCCCAAGTTTGCCTCTGGTGCTTCCCCTGCACATTTCTTACGGCACACATCTTATGGGGTTATTTATGCTATTGTGTCACGTTAGACTCTGAAGGCAAAGACCTGCAGGCAAAGGAACATGCCTAAACACTCACATGTCTTCAAAGTCTAGCATTACCAAGCTTTAACATATATTTACTGAAGAGCAAAGGGGAGAGGAAGGGGATAAAATGTGTAATGTACAACGTGCTGGGCAACCAAAACCCATGTTCTCAGTTCACCTGACAAATTTTGTTTCACAAGGGAAACTGCCAATTCAGCACTGCAGTCTGTATATTACCTGTTACATTTCACAAAAACAGAACTTGACAAGTTTTAATGGATGGACTTGTAACTAAACATCAGAACACAGACCATGATTTATCCCCATAAAATGAGGCTATTCAGTAAAGATTAATATAAACATGATTATCTGAGGGTGTGTTTTATATTTCTCCTCACTCTTTTACAAAATTTCCAAGATCAACGTTTTACTCAAAAAATATTGTTAAAAAGGCAGCAAGGTATCCCTAATCCCATACTTGAAAAGTCCAGTATTACTTTTCGAATAAAAAACTTTTAAAATACACTAATGGAATAAACACAGTAACCAAAATAAAAACAAATAAGCAACAAAACAAAAGCAGAAAAAATTCTTTCAGATATCCTAATGTAAAGTCAAATTTATTTTGCCACTATATAAACAGAAGTTTAATCTGGTTTCTTAATTCAACCTAAAAGCTCTACGGTTATCCACACCTTTCTCTTTTCCTTCCTCTGTATCCATGTAAAACCTGCATTACTAGGAATGATAGTACCTGTAGTAAATAATTTATCACATCAATTTCCTTTAGTTTTTTTGTTTGTTTAAAGTATAAAATGTAGCTATCTCCTATATGTGTTACTTTTCTCAAATGATGGTAACTCTAAATGCTGCTTAATAAAAACCACTGTTTTCAGAGGCTGATTCTCATAGAAATACTCTCTGATTTCAGCCGGCTATAGTTTCATCTTTCAAAAAGTGAAGAACTTTACTTATCAAAGAACTCCAAGCTATTATTTTGTTAGTTTCTTCATAGCCATGATACATCATTTTAAACTATGTTCACTAATATATCTATTTTGCCATCTTTCCTATCGTTTAAGTTCACTCTATAATTGTTTATGATAATATGTTGCTTCAGCATGTAGCGAGTTATAAAAAATTATGTTAGTTTGTCCTCTGTCCCCAAATTAGTAGATTGATTTCACTCCTAAACTTCACCCTTAGTTATTCACTGTGATAATTCTAACAAATCATCACGATAACTAGTAGCATAACTGTCATAGCTTTATAAAAGAACAATGAATCAACACACTTTGTTTAGTTTTGAGATAATTATTACCTTGCTGCAATACACTCAGAAACAATGATGTTATTATTCAGTCATTCTCTTATGTTATTAACCACAATGATGTCCTATTTTCTGCTGGATCAAATTTAAATTCCATCAGCCAACCCCAAGTAATCTAAAATTATTTTCAATTTAAATTTCATAGGTAGCCCCTATTCCACAATTTATACAACCAACTTTTTTTATTTATATATCTATCACAGCCACTAGCCCTAAAGTTATTATTTGTCAGGGAAGACGTTTTATTCACACAACAGAAAATGAACATCAATGAATGAAGTGAGTAAATACAAATCTCCTTTCTCATTAGATCCATATCTCTATATCTACTCTATCCTGCCACTAAACTTCTACTCCAGCTATTCTCTCTGCCTAAAATGCCTTTTTTCTTGTTTATCAGTCTAAAACCTTATGGGGAAGATAGGGAGACTAAGATTGAAACTACAGCTATAAAACACCTTTATATTTTGAGATTCACATTTTACAAAAACAACAAATTGAGTAAGTTACTATCAATGATACTTTACAAATAGTAAATCAATTTATTCAATTCTATTTATTTGCATATTAGAAATTTTTATGCTTTCCCTTTTTCGTCCTTCAACTAGATGCTTAAATTTTATTTTGCTTCGTTAAAGGTTATGCACATACTAAAAAATCAAGCTGTATATGTGTAAGACCTATCAGCTGAACGTTTGATCATATGAGTTAAGACTTAATTGATTGCCTCTGGGAAGCAAAAATGCAAGAATGGGGAGGGACGGGATAGGATATTTTTTTACTATAAATGTTTTGGTACTGTTTGACTTTTGAAACTATGTACACTTAAAACTTCAAAAAAAAAATAAAAGGATGTTTGATGATTATGTGTCTGGCAGGTAGAGCAGGTGTTCCTGAATTAGATTTATTCCCTAACTGCTTCTTAGATTTCCAATCTGCCCTCATTTCCTAAAATGAAGTCTTCCTTATGATTTTCCTGTCAGTCTTATCTGCCTAAAATCTCTCAAACAGAAAAGAGCCAGCATTGGCATCATCTGAGACCTTGTTAAATATGCAGAATCTCAGGTTCATCCCAGATCTAGAGAATCAGAAACTTCTAGTGAGATCTAGGAACTATAGTTTAAGAAGCTCTGCAGATGATTCTTATGGTATCCTAACATTTAAGAACCACTACTATAATGGTTAAACATTCTCTTTTCCTAACTCTTCCTTCGCAAAGGTTGCATCCTGTCAGGTTCCAAACAAACATATATGTAAGTGCCTAGCCCATGCAGAAAAGCAGTTCTGTTTAGTGTAAATACCTAGGGAGAAGAGGCCAATTATCATAAACACTGCTCTTCATTCTGCTCTCTAATATCCAGGAACTGATCAGTGTTTAATAATAATTTTTAAATGTTTTAGGTGTTTAATGAAAAGAAAGTGTGGAAAGAATGCCCTGAAGACCTTTTCACCAAATAAAAGTATCTTTTTAACATTAAAAAACTGAGTGTACTGATGATATCACTTATTTTGAGTGCTTGACTCATCTTTCAATTCTTACAACCAAATAAAGACACAGAACATGTAGCACATGTCTATAAAGGCTAATAAACCACAGCAAAGCTTCCAAGGATTATTTTTTAATTAAAATTTAAACAACTTTATAATATCCCAGGAAGAAAGCTTAAGATTTAATAAAAGATTCAAATAAAAATACTAATATTTTTTAATGTCACATCATAATGTATGTTAAATACTTCACACCAATAAATATTTGGAGAAACCAATTCCCATTCTAAAAATAAAAAGCTAACATAGACCCCGGAACATTACTGAAATCAACTGAATGTTGACGAAAATAATATACTTAAATGGAGCTGAGCTTAGAAGCAAAATAAATTTCAACAGTGGTAATCACGATTTGTAGTGTAGTTTCAGTTTCTAAAAAATTCTCAGTATTAAATTAGAGGCAACCATCCAAATGGGAAATATGTTTGCAAGCAATGCCTCCAATAGGGGACTAATATCAAAAACAATCAAAAAACTCATGCAACTCAATAACGACAAAAAACAAACAATCCAATTAAAAAATGGGCAGAGGATCTGAACAGACACTTCTCCCTAGACAATATACAAATGGCCAAAAAACATGAAAGAATGATCAACCACACTAGCTATGAGGGAAATGCAAATCAAAACCACAATGAGATACCATCTCACACCTGTTAGAATGGCTGTAATCAACCAGACAAGTAATAAGTGCTAGATAGGATGCGGAGAAAAAGGAACCCTCATACACTACTGGTGAGAATGTAAATTGGTACAACCCCTATGGAAAACAGTATGAAGGTTTCTCAAAAACCTAAGAATTGATCTACCATGTGATCCAGCAATCCCTCTACTGGGTATTTACCCCAAAGATTTGAAAACATTTATCCGAAAAGATATATGCATACTGAGTGCATAGCAGCATTATTCACGGTGGCCAGGACATGGAAGCAAATGAAGTGTCCTATAACAGATGACTGGATAAAAAAGATGTGGTATATATATAAATGGAATATTACTCAGCCATAAGAAGAGATGAAATACTGCAATATGTGACAACATGGATGGCTCTTGAGATAATCATAGCGAAATAGGCCAGACAGAAAACGTTGAAAACCACATGATAACACTTATATGTGGGATATAAACCTAAAAGCAACAAATGAACATGAGAAACAGAAACTCATGGACATGGACAGTAGACTAGTGGTTACCAGAGGGAAGGGGGAAGGTGGATGGGGTAAAGGGAGTCAAATATGTGGTGACAGAAAAAAAATCTAACTATGAGCAGTGAACACACAATGCAATGTATATATGCCTTACTGTTGAATTGTACACTTGTAACTTAATGAATTTTGTTAATCAATGTCACCATAATAAATAAAAAATAAAAATTTTAAAAAGTAATGAAAATTAAAATTTGTATCCTTAAGAAAATTAAAGTGACTATAAATATTAATGTCTACAAGATTTTATATAATTTTATCCTACTCTGGTATATCTTCAATTTCAAAACTACTTAAACATAAAAATATTAATATTCGAACGGTATAGAGGGCTTGGAGGGTTACTTTTCTCAATAAATTTTTATTCATTATGTTGAAATGGAAATTTAATGTATTCAATATAATCTCAGAATGAAAATAAGACCTATAACTATTAAAATATTCTACAATATACATTTATATATCATATTTAGCATAGTGAAGTTTCTGGGAAATTTATGGACATAAACATGTGAGCCTAAACTTCCAAGAAATGAAGAGGTGCATATTATATTATATATATAGCAAATAATTTTCCCATTATAAGTAAAAATTCTAGACTTTAATCAAAATGAAGAAAAACTTCACATTTCCATGATGGCCAATCCCTTAAACGACTGAAAGTGGAAACTGAAAACATTTGATCATTTATAACGCAGCTGCCTACACAGCAGGTCTCAAGCCCACTGTGAGCTCTGGTTCATTTCTCATGTTATACGATACTGTAGTAAAATAAGCTTAAGAAAAATCATTCTCTTTTATAAAACAAATTTGCTGCTTCATATACAGTCTTAGCCATTCTTTCTAAATAAAACCATTTCTCAACCAAAATTAGGAACCTATCTTTAAAAGGACCGTAAATATAATCTATAATTTAATCTAATTTTAATCTCAATAAAATGTAAAATTTATTAATTTCCATAACAAACCATTTTAATAATAATGAAGAGACATACAGGTCATAGGTGGTTAAATTTGAGGTACACGCCACTCAGCTGAACTGGACCTTAGGATCTTTTTCCAAAGGTAGTCTGACCGGCTAGTCTATAGTTTTAAACAAGCTGAGATCAAAACCACCATAGCTACTAAAAATCTTAATCACTACAGGTTCCAAGAAAAATGAGACAGTGACTGCGTAGGCTGGGCCCTGTCTCCCATGCTGGCTACCGAGTAAAGAGGAACCCTACCAGCATGCTCTAATTCTCACCTCTCTCATTTCCCAGTTTTGTAAGCTTTAAAGAAAACTCGGAAAAGTGGAGATAAATGCTCCATAGGGTTCATGCTCCTATATCCTTAACGAGTTTCCCCATTTCACTGAATTAGGCCCTGGCTTTGTAATGAGACCACCTTCCAAGGTGTGTACATAATCTCCAGTGCATATAGACAACATGCTTTTATACTATAGCCTCATGAAATAGAGCAAGCATGCTTTAAAGAATACATACTCACAAAACTGAATACTGAACTCTGAATAGAATTTCCTTGAAATCTCTATACTTTATTAGAACATACACAAATTAACGTTATCTAAACCAATATGCTAGGGAAAATGCTTTTGGTGTTTCTACTTTCAATAACACAGTCTATAGTATTGTGCCCTCCTTTACCAATTAAAAAAAAATGTTATTACTTTAGTAAAAAACACTTAGGGAGCAATTAAAACTTTCACGATCATATCCTTTCTTTTCCAGTCCAATTATAGATTTTTAAAAGATAAATAACTTACAAATCACTAGAGAGAAATTACATTGAAATTCCCAAAAGGTTATGATTCAGTCTATATTATATTTATAAACTACACTGAAATTAATGGGATTTTTTTTGGCAGTTCCAAATAATTAAAGCCTCTGGTATTCCATCCTGGAAATTGGCAAAGTACATTGGAATTTTCGATAAATTTCACCTTATTGCCTTTCATAAATGCCTACAGGCCTGTAATAAATGGTGTTAAATATGAGAGAAATAAAGACTAAAAAAGAAAGGACGATGAGAAGAAATTATTGTTCAAACTGATTCAGCTGACATTAAAACACTCTGGTATTAATGGAAACTGAAAATAAGCTACCTGAGTTTGGGGAGGGAGAAGAGAAGTAAAAAGAAGGTAACAGGAAATAAAATAGACACTGAGTATTCAGGTCTTTTTTATTTCTCTTAGTACAAATTAGTGTCTCTCGAATAAAAACTAAGCAGAGAAACACTGTTATTGTACTCATTTCTTCTAATACCAAGTAATAGCAGCTAATTGTGGAGTCCCACAGACTATACACTACTTTTTTAAAAGCTGACAAATTGTATATGTTTTACTTTACATCAAATTCCAAAAGTAACTTCCCCTTTGAAAAAGTTCTACTGCACCAATTTCACAGGTTTCCTTTAACACAATGACTGTAGACTATTCTCTAAACCTAAGACCTCAGCGCCCTTTGCTATTCTACAATTTCACTTCTGAATTCCAGAGATTCAACACTACCAAAACCCAAAGCCAAATCGCAAACACTGACACCTCTGTCTCTCACTACAGTCCCACTTTTTCAACTGCCCACAGTGCATCTCCATCAGGAAACTCTTCCTTTAGTATTCAGTGGGTGACATTTCCTTGTCGCGTCATCTCTCCTTTTCCAAAGTCCTCAGGATAAAGCCATTCTCAAACATTAAAAGTCACAGAACCAGATGCCAGCAAAAATGGTGAAGTAGGGAACTCCAATGGTTCATCTTTCCATAAAAGCAACAAATACACTGGGAAAGACTGTCAAACCCAACTTTTTCAGAACTCTGGAAACCAATGGAAAGCTTATAACAACCAGGTAAACACTTGATGAAGAAAAAATAGCTGAATCTCTGTCAGAGAGCTCTGTGGTATTTTAACTCACTCTGGTCCTGTCCCAGACTCTCTGGATGGGCAGTGGTTTTGAAGACATTAGTTCACATTCTCAGTACAGGTACCCAGTATCAAAGGGAACAGATCTCATTCTCAAAGAACTGGGATTGTTTTTTGTGACCTGTTTGGTGACCTCCTGGGTAAGTAAGCAGATCAAAGTATTTGCCTTGATCTCATCCTTTATCTCACCAGACTAGGAACTCTCCCAGTGCTGGGGGACAAACTAGGGACATTTGTCAAAAATATATAAAAGCAAACTATACTAGTCACTGATGCCTCGGACCATGAGTAACAATTAAAGCAAACAACAGACTAACCCCAAAAAACTTGGAAGGAAAGGCTGATAAATGAGATGCTTTGGAGAGTAAGGGTTTTGAAAAGCCCCCACATATTTCTAGGCATTTAAAAGGTCACACACATGGCCACAAGTCTAAAATATTTAAAGAATTTAATTCCAGTGTGACTGCTCGGAGAGGATCCCTCCAAGAAAGCTGCCGGAACAGAACATCTACTACATGCACTTTTCAAGAGCAAGACAAATTTCTATATTAAACCACAGAGACTTAAGGATTATTACAGAAACTGGTATTAATTATATGAATAATAAAGACCTAGAATCTAAGGAGACTAAAAGATATGCATGCTATTTTGGTGTAACATAAAGAAGAATGTGTTTAAAGAAAAGAGTTATGTGTTTATATTATGTTCTATACAATTAGGCTCTCAGCAAATATATTTTCTTTATATTAAGTCACTAACAAAAACATTTTTAATAAGCCTTTTTACATAAGTGTATGTAGATGTTCAATAAGTTATTTAGAACAGTACATGTTGGCCACTCCCCACTAAGTCTTAAATTTCATAATAAAAGTCATTAGGTAAATGGCATTAGGTATGTTCAAATTTAACTTTGCTAAAATACATCTATCTTATAAAGAAAGTTTATCCTGAGTCAACTAGTTTTAGCATTAACATCTGGGAACAATAACTGTGAAAATAACTATGGATTACTTTCAAGCTAAAAATGAAGAGTAATACAGTCAATACAAATCTATTCAAATTGTATTCAAATCCTTGCAATTATTCTCCTGAATTATGCTTCAGATGAGAAATATGTGACAAGAGATCTGAATAATAAAATCATTTGAAACAATGAGAAGGCAAAGTAACAAATAGAACAACATGCAATTGTTAAGTTTATCTGGTATAACCAAAGCCCTAAACTTGCATTCATCTTAAATACATATTTTTAAACAAAAAAAATTTGAGTCTTACAAAATGCTCTAAAACATATAGCCAAAAAAAAAGGTCAGACGTATATTAACTTCCTTGAGCATGTTGTCCTATGCCTTACTTAAAAGTGTTATGAATTTTTTCCTTAGTAGCATCAAAATGATAAATTTTGCAATTTACTACTCTTAGAGATTCAGCATTCAGTATTATTTAATGTACACTCAATTTTTAAGTTAATATATAGTTCATAAATGTTGAAATAAGTAACAGGAATATATTATATAAATATAATGTGTATATATACTATTGTATAAAGTAAAATCAAATATATTATAGCATAAGGTACATGTTTTCCTTAAAAAGGTTACCGATATCCTCCCAAACCTCTCCAACAAAAAAATTCATCATTAACTATTACATTTGGTAAGTGTAGCAATATATGGTAGAACAGATTGTTCAAATATTACTTTATTCAGAATATATTAACTGGAATCTCTTAACAATAGAAGCCTGTCAAAAACACCTAAAGATGTATGCCTCACTTTGTAAGAAACAATATTGAAAAAGCTGCATGAATCAAATTTTTATAAGTTGAATTAAATTAAATGAGCTACAGAATTAAAGAATGTATTCATAAAAACTTTGTTAATGTTTAAAAATCCCTTTGAAAATAATCAGTCCTAATTAATCATAGTTTAGGTTCATATTCTGTAAACTGGGTTTCCGTAAAATGATCTTGGCCTACATTATTTTCTAATTATGTTTTTCCAGTTATAGTACATGTATCTTCCCATTTCAAAGAATTGCTCATAAATATAGGAAAACTAGGAAGGTGTTTATAAGATGAAAAGAAACATTTTTTAAAAAGCAAAAGAGTGAAAGCATTCATATTCTAAATTCTAAGAAAAATATAAACATCATCCTCCTAGAAGTACTCTCATTAACCCAGCCCCCAAAAGAAATTTTGAGAAACCTAGCAATGACTGGGATTTCTATGTGGATTCTCAGGTTCTAACTACCTGGACTGTAGGAACCAGTATACATCCAGTTTGGTTATCTGGAAATGGAGGGGAACTGTCTCAACAAGGATACCATGCACAAAGGAATAATAACTTGAAGAAGTCTGCAGACTATATAAAAGAATCAATTTAGGGAGGCAATAAAATGATCTTTGAAATTCTTTTAGTTCTCCAGACCATTAGTCTCCAGACTCAGCTGTGAGCACCCAGGGAAGGATCACAGCGAGGCAATCCACTGGAACAAGAAAATATCAGAATTTCTATTTAAGTTTTTTATCTAAAAATAAGGGAAATTTTGTTTTACTGATATTTAAATTACCGGTTGTCAGTGGCATCCTCATAACTGTGTAACATAGCCAAAGTCATGTAGGATTCAGGCACTGCGTGACATGAGGCTAAGCTTCCACTTCTCCTATGCCGCTGAACTGACAGAGACCTCCCCCTATTATCCCAATCTGCTTCTGATGTATGGTATTTGTATATGCTACAGTTTGATAGGTCAGTTAAATGTATTTACAATTTATATTATCAAGTCTAATTAAAATAACTCATAAAATGGACACATAGCTTTTAAAGATGCCTATAAAGAATCTTCTGGTTGAAAACAGTATTAATAGTGCACACAGGCAAAGAATAGAGAACAGGTACCTTTCAAACTACTAGAGCAAGCTCATTATCATCAGACACATTAACGAAGTAAAAACAATGACAATAATGTACTCTTGATATATGATGAGAATGGCATTTACTTCTATGGTTTTCCTTCCCAAAACTCATAATCTCAGTTTATTTATCAGGAAAATATCAGACAAATTCCAACTGGAGGACATTCTAAAAACAGGTATTTTGTACTTAACACTGTTAAGGTTATCAAAAACAAGAAAAGTCTATGAAACTGTCGCAATCTAGAGGAGGCTAAGGAGACAATAAACGTAATGTCTCCTTGATGGGATCCTAGAATAGAAAAAGGTCATTAGGTAAAAACTAAGCAAATATAAAGAACAGACTTTAGTTAGTAATAGTGTATCAATATTGATTCATTAATTATGAAAAATGTACCATACTTTAGCAATATAATCAGGTCTAAAAGAACTCAGCCCCAAATTTTCAAAAGTATCAAGACTACCTGAAATACAAATTTACATCCTCTGTTAATAATAATTAACACTCTACCCTAAGTGTATATGCTTCAGATATTAGCTAATGGTAACACATGTTCAGAATTTATTTAATAATATATATACACACATGGGTGATACAAGCACCAAAAGCTTGGATACCACAATTCTAGAAAATGATAAGTAAATTAACTAGATATGCTACTACTATTCATATATCACCAATTATTTATTGAGCACACACTGTCAGGTGCTAGAGACACAAGGATAATCACATTTCTGATTTGAAGCAGCTTATATTTTACTGATGAAGCAGACAAGTAAAAAAGTAATTTGCATACAATAATGAAGAGAAGTGCGTAATAATTGCCATAAATAGAAATGAAACAGTTTTCCATGGGCACACATGGGTGGAGAAATGAGATATGGGGCAGAGAAGGTATCTAGGACAAGGTGCCAATTAAGCTGAGTCTAAAAGTATAAGAAGTTGGTCAAGCTAAATAGGAGGCAGGCGTTCCGGACACAGGGACTAGAATGTACAACAGTCTAGAGCAGCCAGAACCAATGTGACTATTGAGCACCTGAAATATAATTACTGAGAAACTGAATTCTTAATTTTGTTTCACTTAAATTTAAAAGCTGAAGCAATTCAGCATAGTAAAGATGTCATTTCTCCTGAAGTTGATCTCCCCAAGATCCAGAAGAATCACTCTTCCTGATGTTAGGGGCTTGTGATATAGCTACTGCGAACAAGATAGTGTGGTAGAGTGATATACACATAGGTAATGGAACAGAATAGAGAACCCAGAAGCAGACTCATACGAACATGCCTGATTTTTTTAGTAAAGTGCAAAAGCAATACAATGGAAGAGAAACAGCCTTTTCAACAAATGATGCTGAAGCAACTGGGTATTATTGGGCCAAAACGTTTGTGTATGTGTGTATAAAACTTGAGCTAAACCTCACATTGTATACAAAAGTTAATTCAAAAAGATTATGTACTTAAACATAAAATTTAAAACTATAAAACTTTCAGAAAACAAAAATAGGAGAAAAATCTTTAGGATCTAGGAATGGGTAAAGACTTCCTGTATCTGACACAAAAAGCATGATCTATTAAGGAAAAAGTCATATACTGGACTTCATCAAAATTTAAAGCTTTTGCTCTGAAAAAGATCCTGTTAAGAGAATGAAAAAACAAACTACGGGTTAGGAGAAATATGTGCAAACCACAGATCTTACAAAAGACTAGTATCTAGAACACGAAGAATTCTCAAAACTCAACAGAAAAATAATCAGATTAGAAAATGGGCGAAAGGCATGAACAGACATTTCACCAAATACAACATACGGTTGACAAATAAGCACATGAAAAGATGTAAACCATCATCAGTCATTAGGGAAATGCAAATTAAAACACAATGAAATATCACTACACACCTATCAAAATGACTAAAATAAAAAGTAGTGACAATAAATGCTGGTGAGAATGTAGATAAACTGGATCAATCATATGTTACAAGTAGGTATATAAAATGGTTCAGTAACTCTAAAATAGTTTGGCAATTCTTTTTCAAAATGGACTTACCAAACACCCCAGTAATCGTGCTTAGGGACTTACCTCAGAAAAATTAAGACATTTTCATATAGAAGCCTGTACACAAATGTTCATAATTTTATTCATAATAGCTAAAAACTACAAACTACCTAATGGTCCTATATTGAATAATGGTACAACAATGGTAAAACCAATTGTTATATATCTATATGTCAAAATAGTACTCAGCAATAAAAAGGAATATGCTGTTGATATACAAAGCAATTTAGATGAACCTCAAGGGAATTATACTGAGTGAAAAAGCAAATGTCCAAAGTCCTATATTGTATCATTCTATCTATAACTATATAAATTCTGAATAATGGAGACCGGATTAGTGGCTGCCAGGGGTCAGGGATGGGGAGGAATGGTTTGGGTGTGGCTACAAAGGGATAGCACCAGACTTGTGGTGATGTTCCAGATCTACATCTTCACCGTAGTGGTATTTATAAGAGCTACACATATACTGCATAGGTTTGTGCACACCTGCAAGTGTGTGCATGTATACACACACACTACTGCATTTATAACTAGTGAAATATGAATAAGCTCTGTGGATTGTAAACAATGCCAATTACTTGGTTTTTTTATATTGTACTGTTATACAAGATGCTAACATTGAACAGAGCAGGATTAAGACCCATTCCCTTGTATATTTCTTTGCAACGTCCTAGGAATCAATAATGAATTCAGAATAGTTTTTTTAAAAGAAACTGAATCAGCAGAAAATATTTTCCCAGTAAATACCGTTTCATAGGAAACGTTTCATTTTAATAGCTGCATTGCACAAGGTATCGTTCTTGCAGTGTACTAGGCGAGGGAAGTGTAAGCATTACTTCCAGTATTACACACAAGCATATTACCAATCTAGTTAGTGTCACTGGGTGGATTCAGCTCAAGTGATGTTTTTCTAAGCACCAATGTAATATGAATTAGAATTCTTTATGCAAGGCAGCATGACTTACATTGATAACTATTAATTAGTAATTAAATCAAAACACTTATTTTTGAATAATATAAATTTATTTGTTAAGCTTAAAATATAAGTATGGACAATTTTCTAATTTTAAAAGGCATATTATTGATACGGAATGGAGTACGAGTACTATGACCAAAACGTTAAAGACTGGAAGGAGGTATCACAAATTTCACGATGAATAACTGCAATTTGCTAGAGCAGAGCAAAATAAGGCAGCTGTTCATTTTTTGTGTTAATTATGAAGGCATAGCCACTCAGCTCCAAATTCACCCAAAATCTGCTCTGTGAAATGGACCTGGGCCCTTTAAATATTTTTCCTTCACTATCTGGCACAATGTTAAGCTTTGTCACTAGAGGGCACCGGAGAAACACTGCAGCAGGAAAGGGTTCGCCTCCTCACTTTCTCCAGCACCTGTTCCTGCGACACTCACAGCTCCTGCAGCGACCCGTGGCCAGCAGCACCCAGCAGCCAACAGCTCCCCTGGTCACCCCCTCAGATACCTCCAGTGAAACACCTCCCTGCGAACAGCTTTCATCAGCATCCTTAGCTCATTTCTGGCAAGTTCCAAATGGCAGATGCCTAGCAAATTCTGCCAGCAGGGTACCACAGCAACCTCTCTGCTATCCAGCGAGCTATGGCTGTGCCCTCTTCAACGAGGTCTAGATCTCAGCTGAGGCGGAGGGAGGGCCATCTTCCTGAGCTCTCTCTCAGTCCTGAGGGTAGTGGATGCTCCGTTTCTGTTATTCCTATTCACTAGAGTTCTCTTCACTTCTTCCTAGCCAGTGTCTTATTATCCCAACCTCCTGTTATAGTTTCGAATTGCTGATATTAAACTTTCCTATTCAAATTACTATGTAGTTGTCCTCTCCTCATTGGACCCAATTATGTAAAAAGTATTTTAAAGATAATAGACAATTACATGTCCAATAAAAAAATTTTAAACAACTTTTAACCGGACTTGAGCTTTTAATTTTGGTCAGCTATGATACAGCTTGGATTCTTGCACAGATAAAACCATTTTCAAATGGAGAGATGCTAAAAACATTATTACCTCAATTATGGAAATTTTGTAAAAGTATGAAGAAAAAAGATAAACAAGATATTTTACAAAAAAGTGAAAGCTCTTCAATTAAGTAATGCCAACAACTGCCCATAAACTACAAGACCTTTCCAACAATCTCCTCTGAACTTCTATTTTCAAATCTTAATTTTCCTTAAGTGGTGATACTCCTGACATTTAACAAACACAAGTGCCTTGTATCATAGCTCTAAGTTTTCTTACCTCTTCTTCTACATCCTGATGTTTCCTGAGGCCCCAAATCATACATTAAACAAAGCCATGAACCTAATGGGTACATAATAAATACTTGTTAAAGAATACATCATCAATTTTATTAAAATCTCTTTTCATGCATATGTTTTTTTTAAATACATGGCAACTATAAACCATTACAGTACACTGGTATAAAGAAGCAGAGAGGATGACAAAAAATTCCCTGCCACTTATCTCCACGGAAATAAATGCGCATATACATATACTCATCTCCTAAAATGTACATTGACACAAACCACCATTACTAGAGATTGAGCATCTGAAAAGATACTACAGCAGAAAAGCAGCAAAGGAACTACCATGCATTTTAAAAACACTGACATGTTAAGGTATCTTTATTTACAACTAGAATACTTCAGGAATTATGCAAATTTAAATTATAATGAAATGCAAAAAAAGCTGTTGGAGGAGTATAACAAGACAGAAGCTAGTAAGGTTATCACAAAAAAAAAAAATTGAAGAGTATTATAAAATGGTACCCCTAAGATGGTAGAAAACCAAAAACAAAGAGGTCTGTGTACCCTAAAAAAACAGTGGACTGAAGAAATGTCTTCTCGCTCCTTCCACTTTCTCCCCCTTGTTCTGTAATGATTTTAAAGTTTCAACTGACCAAAAAAAAGTTACCTAAAGAAAAACCAAAAACGAAAAATCCTATTTGGAAGTGAACCAAGTTAATAGGCCATCCTAAAAACAAGATAGCTACATGAATTTCTTAACCAAAAATTTTTATTGTTCAAGTTATAAAGTTAACCTTATTTGCATGATCTAATCTATTACTGGAATTATTATGGAAGAATAACAGCCTCAGAAACACAAGAAAACAGGAGAGCAAGGTGTTAAAAAAAAATTATTCAAGTCACTTGCTAAAACGGTAAGGCAGGCTTTATTAGGGACTATTACAATAGATACACAGACCACTGTAATAGGGTTTTGCAGTAGGGGAGAGAGATTAGGCTCAATTTTGAATACAACAAAGAAAAGTGGAAATTTAGAGCTAAGGAGCATAGTTGGAGGTCAATGGATAGAATTACTAAGAGGGTAGGGTAATTCTTTGCTATAATGACTTAACAGGATTCTTACTAAAGGCAGTTTGGGTGATTAGATATTACCTGAAGGATGGTGGAGACAAGGAACATGATCAGATATCAAAGGTGATCAGATAGGGGGGAGGATTCTGGCTAAACCAATTTGACAGGGTTCTTGCTAAAACTGGGCTCTTGAAGGACACGCCCAAGGATGGGGCCTGCTCAGGAGAACTCTACTAAAGTTTGGTCAAGGAGAGACCGAAGGCCAAACGGAACTTCCTAAGACCTTTAAACAGTAAAGGGAGGAGAGACAGAGGGAGCAGATTTTGTGGAAGACTGGCCTAGCCCATAGCCACCAACAAAAATTACAGGCTATCGATAGAATCTCCATGAGTCTGTACCCTGGCGCAAACCTGAACGCCGAGACTAGCTACAGATAGAAACTGAGAAAACCAGGATGCAAGGCCTTCATGAAGCCAGCTGTGCCCTGAAGCTCAGGAATGTTTTTGTTGGTATTTTGGGGAGTGCCATTTGTTGGCAGCCCTACCTTTTCACCTTATAAGACCAAAAATTCTTTCGGGTTTAGATTTATTTCTGTAAGATCCAAAGGTTTTGCCAGGTTTAATTGTTCATGAAATACTTTCTACCAAATGGCTCTGAAGCACATTTTTTTTTGAAAGATGGAGAAACTAAGGAACTATGAAATGACAAAGGTAATACAGCAAATCTGTGAACAGAGTCAAGTACTAAAAACTCTTGACCAGATTCAATATTCTATCTACAAAACTAAAATGCACCACTTCCCTACCAAAACTATTGCTATCCTGGTTGTCATGACTATTGTTATGACACCTCATCCAGTTTAAAATTTATCCTGATATTTTTTACTTTTTACTAAAGTATTAATTTGCATTAAGATAGTTAGGATGGTACTGGAGTAACTCCATTTTCTACTTCTAGCTTCGGTCATAGTCTAGTCCAGAGATGTGACAAAGACAAGCTCTCCATTTAATAAGCAGTTAAATATGAAAGATGACTGTTAATAACTATGTCTTTTTCCTGACCTTTTCCTGACAGCTCGCAAGTCCTGACTGATAAGGCAAGTACACATAGAGGCTCCAGATATATGTAACTCTCTCTGGTCTAGAGGAGAATGCTCGAAGTAAAGATTTGACCCTACTTCCCTTACCAGCTAATTAGTCTACCAGGCAGTTGTGCTCTAGTCTGTGCTTCAGCCAAATATACAAAGCTGCCATTCAGCAGACTCAATATTATAGGATAGGTACATGTGAAATAATGTAAGGGAACTAGAGTAAATATAAAGAATAACAGTATACAGAGAGTTTGAGCCTACCAGAGTTGTTTTGTCATTTAACATATGGTACAAATCTACAACTATTCATTTATTGTTTGGTAATGCTTTTTATTTCAACATAAACTCTTTGGGCACCAATAAGCTCAAAAAAGAAAAAAAGTTTTATGTTGAATAAAAAATTATGTATAGTACAACTGAAACTATATAATACTGAACATCAACTATAAATTAAGAAATAAATAATAAAGATGGTCAATAAGATTTCAAAGTGAAAAATAATTAAGTACAGAGTTTCCATTTCTCAAAAAAAATTGGTAACGAATGTGCAACAAGAATACTTGCAATATACTGACCATATGAAAAGCAAAAGATGCAAATTCAGTGATTAAGCAGCAGCATCTACGTTGTTATTTTGAATTATGTTAAGACTGTACATAGAGACAACATATATAGAGAGAGCTACATATATTATATTTATACATTACACTGAGAAGCATTTCTAATTAGATCAAACCACTTTGTCTCAATTAATTTTACTCATTTTACTCCAGGTTATCTGATATACACACAAAAAGCAATAATTGTTAAACTGTTAGCAAAAGAACAATTTTGCAAAAATTTAAATGATATTAGCTTTATATCAATGATACCAGATGCTTCAAATAGACATTAAGTTAAATCAAATAGCTTGATTTCCTTATCCAATTCATGGAATCAGAGTAAAACTACTAGAAATTCACTCTCTGAAAAAGTGAAACATCTAACATTATTGAGAGTGCTACTGTAAACCTTATATTTTAAAAAAGTTCAGCATTAAAGATAAAATTGTTCCTTTTTATAGTGATAACATGAATATAAATTCTGGTAGAGAAGAGTGCCAAGGTAAGAAACAAAGTTATGAAAGGGTCTAAGGGTCTCAAAGCTAAATTTAGAGACCCTTAGAGAAGAAATGTACTTGGAATTGGTTGGGGTACACAATTTATAACTGAGCCCAAACTCTGATATTCCACTAATCAAAACAGAATCTATTGTTGAAACTGACACTTTTTAAAAAAAATCTGTAGCTTACACAGTACATCTACAAAATTTTTGTAACAAGCCTGACACCTAATGAAACATATCAGCAAGGCTCTTCGAACTTTCTCTCTTTGTACTACCTATCAATATTTTAGAAATATTTGAGCTTTTAAAAAATAATTTGTAAATCAACCTAAAAGTTCTACGACGATATCCAACTTTTCTGTAAACGATCCCTTAAATTTGGGTTCTCTTCTGTTCAAATCAGTAGGAATTCTTAAAGTACAAGACAAAGAGGTAAAGAGCTTAAGCTTTTAACTCTTTTAAGGAATAACATTTTTAAAAAAATAAAATAACACAAAGCTTGTAAACAGGAAGACTGAAATTACTGCTAATAAAACCAGAAAAAAATTAAATTTTAGAAACACAAATGGTATGTTAGATTTAATTCTGAAATTCTATCATTGCATTACCTATCTCAGCTTCTGAGAACAATCTTTTGAAGAAGTTCCTATTTATAACTGGATATATTTATATCCATACCAAAATGGATGAAAATTTAAAAGTCCTATGATTTTGGAACATCTGAATTTGGCAAAACATTCAAAATAATTCTAAGAACAATTTATCTAACAAGTTTTGTCTTATAAAAATGTTTGGCAAAAAAAACTACTCTAAGTGAAGACCAAAAGGTAGTACCTATTAAAGTATTTGAGCAAGAAGTCAGCAATTCAAATCCATTAATCATAAAATATAACTTTGGAAAAGCCTACAATTTTAAGAAAAATTTTTATGTAACAAAACCATATTATAAAAACTATATTTTTCGGAAAAAAGTGACAGTGTTAACAGAAACAGCTGAAAAGAATACGAATATTTCCAAGAGTAATTATTCTATTTTTCTGTAATATTCATGTAATCACTAAAAAGGGGTTTTTTTGGCCTTAAAGTAACAGATACATGTAATTTTTATATTTTGAAAATTTATTTTTGAGGACAGTTTCATAAAGAACTATTTTAAAGTTCTATACTAATTAATTTGTAAGTCAGTAAATACACATTTCAGATATATATCTGTGTACATGTATTTTATTTTAGTGCTTCATTACTCTCAAATGTCCCAGTTTTGACAACAGATTATACAATCAAACTAACAATATATGAGGAAAAACGTCTGCACATTGAAAAAGGCCAGAATATCACCAGCTCAAAGTAAAAAATGTCATCATCGGAAGGTGATTTGACTTTGGGTGGTGAACACAGAATGCAATATACATATATAATGAAATTGTACACTTGAAACCTATATAATCTTATTAAACAATGTCACCCCAATAATTAATAAATTTTTTTAAACAGCTTTCAAAAATGTCATTATTTCTCTTCCCTTTTTTAACTAGATAATCTAACATCTAGTATTAAAAAACGAACAAACAACCTTGGCCTAAAGTTTTTTAATTTCCAAATCTTTATTTTGTTCTTTTTCAGGCCATCATTCATAAAATTTAATACTTTCACAATTAATCAACTGTATCTATGTAAAAGTTATATGCTCTTTAAAATTATGAAAAGTATATTGTTTTAATAATACAAACATTAACTCAAACACGGTTATTTGGTAGTAATACGCCCTGCAAGATTGTGAACTCCAGAAAACAAAGATTATATCTGGAGAATTTTTTTACCACTATGAATTATCAGTGTCTAGGATGGTATCTGAAACATGGTAAGCATTTAATAACTATTTATAGAATGAATTAGTTTCTTAAATTAAGACGGGGAAAATTTCAGAGAAGACCTGACAGTGATAGAGAAAGGAAGCAAGAAACAAACCAGTCAAGAGACCTGAGATGGCCATTCAAAATTCTAAGCAAGTTAATACAAAAGAATGTATGTTGAATCAATGCCTCAATTTCTATAAGTCAAATAAAAGTCCACATACTGGGTTTCATACATTTATTTGTAAATAGTAAGCAACTGCACTCAATTTCCCCTAAACTGACTTATTAAGAAAAAATACATTTACCAAAGAAACTATAACACTCTTCAGGGGAAATCCGTGAAACCTTCAAAAATGGGCTGAAATTACATATAGGAAAAGAAAAATACATATTCCATTTTAAAATTAGTGAAGACATTTAAAATATTTAAAATGGCAAGAACATATCTATATTAGGAAATAGAAACATGAAGATTACTAGTTGAAATTAAAAAGACAAATACTATTTCAGATACAACTGAAAGTTTTCTCAATTTCATTCGTCTTTCCAGATATAAGGATCTTCTGCCATCATGTGGACATATTTGAAATTACAGTTACACAAAAAATTCCTGCGTCCAACTATTCATTTCCCAATATTAGAAAGGATCAATCCAGTTCTAAAGAAGATAGAACTAAAATACTCTTAGAAAAATCTAGTGAAAATGATCATGTAGAATTACTCCTAGCTTCTCTCTCCTTCCTGAAAGAAAATGGTATTCATTGTAGCTTAAGGAAACTGTATGACACTCCATTTCTGTTTTCAAGACTCTTAGTTACAGCTATTCTAGGTCTCAGTTCATGATCTTAAATTCCTTAAATATTCTTTCCTTATCTATCCCACACCTTAGACACTTAAAACACTTTACTAAATGGATAAAGAAACAAGAATATTAAGCTACTTTAACTTGTCCTGAATAATTAGGAACCACAGATGCCTGATTTAAATTTTATAAAAGCCAAAAGCTTAACAGTTACACACCAAAATAATAATTAAAACATGAAATAAGCCTAGTACCCTACAAAATACTGAATTCTCACATATTTATAAAATACAATTTAAGTATTCTCATAATCAGAATGAAAGCCTTTTACTGTAAGACTTATCAAGAAAGAGTTGATAGCAAAGAATTACAGCTGATTTAAAAGACATTTTAGGATTTGGTCACACAGAAAACAACAGGAAAACATTTAGGCCAAATAAACAGAGCCAAAATAACTTAAGGCCACATTCAGAGAACACTTGGTTGAATATGACTGGAACACAGAAACATTACAGAATATTGAAATGTGAGGTAGGAAAAATATATTCGAGTCAGATTTTGTGCGATTTTGAACTCCAGGTTAAAGAGAGGTTGATGGGAAAACAACCATGGTTTTTGACAAGGGCAATAGTATGATCAAAGTCATGTTCTACAAACTGACAGTTAAAAGAGGCTGAAGGCAAGATTATTTATGAAACCACTACAAACGGCCAAAGGAAATGACAATGAGAATGGAGACAACAGGTCAGAGTTCTGATACGGTAAAAGAAAACAAGATCAACACGATTTGGCAACTGTTTGGATACGAAAGGTAAGTGAAGGAAGAATTAAGAATAATGGCAAGTGACAGGGAGATATGTTAGGTAAAGAACTGCCTAATCATAATTCAATTCAATAGCTAAGGGAAAGAAGTTTTCCTCCTATTCTTATACTACTCGTTGTTTGCTACAATGCCAAAAGACCAACATTCTCTATTATTCTTTAGGGTACAATGAGTATCATTCTATCTCATACGGACTTAAAAACTCCTTAACAACACTGGTCACATATTAATCTCTGTATCCCTAAAAAATAGTAGGCAATGAATGAATGAGTAAACAAGTAAACTTGGCTGTTTCTGGCTAGTCCTCCCTGGAATAGTGACCAACATCCTCGCAAAAGCCAAAGCCTACTTTTGGAAAACCTCCATGTCCCATCTTGCGTTTGTTGCTGGAACCTGTGCTCCTGATTCTTTGCTTCCTTCAACTTTTTAACCTTAATAATGTACTCTGAATTATTCCTGACACTCAAGTTGTTAAGGAATTGACAAAGAGATGGCTGGCCCTGTTTATAGAAGAGGTGTTTCTCATACATCCCAGTACATTTCCAAGGGTTCCCTAACCCAATGACTTCTTCCTCCATTATCAAGGGAAGTCTTTAATTTTTCTTAATGAATCTAACAGTACCTATGTTAAATTATGAGAGGATTCTCCCTTGACTATCCAGTGGACTGTGCAGAGGGTCTAAGAAATGGGGCCAAGTTCCCAATGCTGTAAGCTGCTTTAATTTGTATATACTTTCCCAGAGAAACAATATAACAAACAGTAGCTCTCAGACAGCCCCTGCAGAAGTCTATATAACCACAGTGCAGTTAAAATATTATACAATGGCAATTACATTTTATTTTTTCATTATATTTATAGAATATAGAATGTATTTATTCTATATTATGGGTTAAATAGCTATTTATGGTTAATTCTGGTTAACATTTCAGTATCCAAACTAAGAAGAGGATGAATTATCCTTAGTATCTTCCCAGTATTAAACACAGCTTAATAAACTGCTGGGTAGTACAGTTAAGTAGAAAATAATATGTTGTAATTAAAAAGCAACACATACATCTACTTCTATAACTATAGACTAAGATAAAGCAAAATTAAAAAAAAATCATAAGATCTGGAATTTCAGGTATCTTTTACGAAAGAAAAAACTACTAAATAACTTTTAAACTTCAAATAACTTCACACTAGCCCTGTTACTATTTAAGAAAATACAGTTTAAAAATATACTGTAGTTCAATCTTAACATATGAACTCTTTGCCACCCCTTAATTTAGGGTGCAGAGCATATTTTGATAGCATTTAGTTAAGAATAGAACTAAAATAATCTGGCATGTCTCACCTATCAAAAGTGCCAAATCTAAATTTGTTCTTCACATCCAACAGAAAGAAATTTTCTTCTTTTCAGACAAATGAAATTTTCTTTTCAGGTATATGCATTGACATTTCTAGATAAATGCTATTAAAACGAATCTGATGTATGAAAATGCATGCTTAGCCAAAGAAATAAATTATGGCCTGATTATTTACTTTATAAAAGGATTCCCTAAAGAATTCCCTTAAATAGTAAGTTTGCCAATATACTTGAAATATAGTTAAATTTTTAAAAATCAATTTGTAAACAACTTTTTGGAAATACTCAGTATAAAGAAGTTACAAAATTATCAAGCTTCAAAAACTTTTATTATTGCAATCTTTGTCTCAATAGCTTGACAAATCTAAGCAGGTGAAACCAACAGGTTAAATACAATAGCTGAAAATGGCATAAAAATGTGTATTTTAAATTGTTCCTAAATATATTTTTATATTCTAATAACCATAAACTATACCGAATTCTTAAGTTTATATGCAGAGAACAGCAAACAATTGAGTTAACATGCTTAAAAGCAACCCAAGAAACCAAAGTCTGCTTTGCCTTCTTTACAGAGGCAAGAAGTACAAAAGAAAAATCAAGAGATCACCATCAGCATTGCAGTTTTTGTTTGTTTTTTCCTTTGCAGTGTTCTAAGAAGTGCTCCGAAGTGTAGAAGACAATGATATCCAGGAAAAGGAAATCCAAGTTTGATGATCCAGAAATGGAGCATTTCGGACCAACTAAAGGAAGAAGTATTCTAATGCTCTCAAATGGCCATTACTAGCCAACATCTTCCTCCTCTGTTCAGAGTTCCACACAAACCCTGCCATCTCCACTCAAGACAGAATATACGTGGAGTAATGTTAGTTAAAAAAAAAAAACAAACCAAAAAAAACAGCCTTCCATTAATAAGGTAGAGAGACTGAAAGAGACATAGAAAAAGATAGGGCTAATTCAGAAAAATGTGACAGTGCAGAGGAGACGGCTTGCTGCCTGAAAAAAAGAGAAGGAAGGGGACGAGGGTAAGAGGAGGAGGAGGGAGGGTTGGAGGAAGAGAGGAAGATAGAGAAATAAAACTGAGTATCTCCATATGAGTTCCACAGTAGGGAAAATACAATATATATCTCTTTGGGGTGTCTCTACCCTCATTAGATTAATTACAAAATTAGAATATAATCATATTGCATTTTCTAAAAGTGCCCTCAAAATTTTAAGTAATTTACATGACATAGCCAAGGGTGTTAAGAGCACCCTGATGCCATAACAAAGATGTACATATTTCCAAACATTTTAAAATAAGTTTTTCCTCGCTCTGTGCATCTTGCTCTTAGCCTTGAAGAGGCATTTAAGAATGTTCATGGCATTTTTTAAAAAGTGGTGTTTACTATGGTTATTGGTCAGAAATCCTGAGTTATGAATTGCACATATCTACAACTTATAAAATGAATGAGTAACAGAGACAAACTATGTGGAAGAGTGAGGCAGTGAGCGAGATGCCTTTTGGAGGGGTCAGTTTACGGTTGTGCTGTGAAACCAGACCCATTGATGCTGCATGCTGTTGTTGTAGTTGTTTTATATCTATGTATGTTTTATACATGTATTTGCCATGCCATCTGCTGCCATTCTTAGTTTAAAAGGGAGGAAGTGGTATGAGAAATGTAGGTTTTTTACTCTTAGGATCGCTTGTAAACAAATTGTAGACCTCTTCATCTTCAGCAAAGTCACCACGTCAAAGTCTAGAAAACTTTGTTAAACATACAACATGCAATATTCTATTTTTGTATGTTTATAATGATGAAATGTTTTTGAAGGAAATAAACCATTTACTTATATGAATGTAATCTATTCAGATAAAACAAATGTTTTATTAGTGTTGAAAGTTTTGAAAGCGAAATGCAAGTCAGTTTAGAAATGCTTCAAGTTCTAGTGATTTAGGAATAAAGAAGAGCAAAAATTTGTAAATAAGATAAATATTAGCCCGCCTTAGGAATTAAGCTAAATAAACACACAATAGGAAGTATGTGAATTCTCTCATAAATTCTCTCAGCCTCAGAAGACAAATTGGGTAGCTTATTCTATTAGCATATTAATTAATAATAGTTTGACAGCTTAAGATAAAGTATTAAGATGGGGCAAACATGTTAATGTACTCAGCACTGTCCAGGAAAAAAGAGGAGTGAAGTACTAGGATCCATGATGTTTTCTACTGTAAACTCAACGGCTGTTTTCTACTGTGGACACAGTGAAGCCTGATGAAAAATCTCTCATGCCTACCCACTTCCTGTCATTTTAATTCCATGTTTACCAGGCAACCTTCTAAACACTAAATCAGTTTCCCAGAAAGCTTAATAGTAGTCCACGATCCCCTGCAATTCTGAAGTCAAAGAAGTTTCAAATAAACAAAAGCTCTTTCAAAACTTATCTAGCAGCAAATCCTGACTTATATGTACATGAAGCCTTTACTTAATATGAACAGTCAAATGTTTTACTACAGAAATATTAATATATTTGATTACAGTGTACCACCCAAGATCCCACTTGGGTATTTCTTAAAATTTCAGTAATATGCATCATTATCTTTCTCAAATATAAAAAAAAATTAGGACTTCTGAGACATGTGAAAGAGTGTTCCCCAGATCTAAATGTAAATATTCTGACTCCTGGAAAAAGAAAGTCCTCCTCACCAGTCCCCAGTTCCCCAATCACAGAAATGAGTATATCAGCAATCTGATTTATACTTTAATAGTACATAAATTTAGTTAGTATAAGTCTGATGCCAGTATCTGGTCGTCTCTGGATATTAGTGAAGTCTAATTCCAGACCTACAAGATCAATTACCAGGACTTATAATCACAATCCAGAGTGGTACATACCTACCTAGACTCTCTTTCCTAAGCCTACTGGTTTCCAAGCCACCAAGTGAGCCTGTTTACCAGTCTTCTGTCCTCTCTGCCTGACCTGCCAGAAGAAAAACCAACAGTTAACCTATCTCCCTCCCAATCCTAACCTATCAGCCTCATGCAACCATCTACAATAATTAGAAAAAGGAAAGGTGAAAAATTAAACATTTGATTTTTAACAATTAAGTTACTGGAGAATCAATGAATATTTAAGTATGATCTCTAAGAAATTAAACATGAAAAGATCCTTCATATTGCTTAAAAAGACTTAGTACCATGCCACATTGAAGGCCCTGATGATTCTTTTCTGATCTCAATTTAGAGCCCTAAATATTCTAACCGTGTCTTCTAGTGTGTAGGAAAAAAAAGAGTACAGTTTAATTTTGAGTCTATACATGTTTGGTTTTTTTCCAGCAATACATTATAGTTTTCAATGTACAAGTCTGTACATCATTTGTCTAAAGTATCCCTAAGTATTTAATACTTTTTGGATAAGTGGTATTTTTAAATTTTAATTTCCAAGTTTTCATCACAAGTGTATGAAAACATAGTTTATTTTTGTATATTGATCATGTATCATACAACCTTGCTAAACTGACTTATTAATTCTAGGTTTTTTTGTAGATTCTGTCAGAGTTTATACATAATCATATTTTCTGTGAATAAAGACAATTTTCTTTCTTTGCAATCAGGATGCTGTTTTTGCTTCTCTTACTTCAGTGGCCATTTACAATGCTAAAAGAAGCCTACATGTTTAGATTTTATTCATTTAAAAACTCAGCAAGAAACCATATAAAATATATGGCTGATATCATATATCATTTATTAAACATGAAGAAGTCTAAGTTTAACCTACAAAATGTAAAGGGCAAAATTAGGAAAAATATTCATAAGGTGCCAGTAACTGCCTCATTGACTGTTTGCCTTAGTGTTTTGTGACCCAAGACTGGTAACAAAAATACTGAGTATATCTAACTGCATTTTTTCAAAATAACATTATTGGCTTTTTTGTAATTACTAAAGTAACACATGATCTTTGCAGAGAACCTGGAAAATTTAAGTTACAAGGAAGAAAATGACAATCATCCTTAATTCTATCACCTAAAGATAAACACTATTTACCTTTAATTATATCGTGAGCAGTTTTTCACACTAATTCCTCTGAAACATCATTTCTAACAGCTGCATACTAATCCATCCATCATATACCTATGCTATAAATTTATTCTTCATTATTAGACTATACTGCTTTAAATTTTTCACTATTACTATATACATGCAGCACAGCAACTATCTTTTATATGTAAATCACAAAATGACCCATTAGAATTTCTTTTGCCCATTCTTTTACTAAAGCTGTTTTCCCTATACAAGCATAACAAGCTCTTCTTACACTAATGCTATCATAAATCATATTAATCCCAACTATTTAATTCATAAGTTATTGATTTTTTGTTAATTGCAACTGTTATAAAGACAAATGAAATGTGCTATATTTTTATTACCCACTCTGTTAATATAACACATCCCCTAAAACCAACAGAAAAGATTAAACAGAAAAATCAATGGTGCCAATGAAAAGTGGAAAGTGGGTTAAGCTCTTTGATTATTTTAACACATCTAATAAAATTACATATTGGAGGTAAAAGAGAACTTTTTGGTCCACCCCTAATTTCAAGGGTAAAATATTATTTCTCCTATTGAGACAAGTGAAAGCCCAATGAAACTTTCCAAAAATTACACAGAGAACATATGTGCCTGACTACAACAGTTTAACAGTTACATCGAAGCAACTTCCGTTCTCATTTCTTACTGAAAAAAATCTTTGAGAGAGAAATGTGTGGTAATTATCACCCTGCCCTAATAAACATAAAAATAAACCATTAAACAATATTTAAACATCTGTTTAATAAACATCTGTTTTTAAATCTGTTAATTTAAATATTGTTTAAACATTAAACAATATTTAAACATCTGTATATTCACAAGATGTAGAAGATAAAAACTTGATTAAGAAGTTATCCTTTCACTTAGAAAAAATACAAAAAAAAATGGAGGGAGAATCAAATATATGAATAAATTGCAGCAAACAAGCAAGCAAAATTCAAAGAAAAATATCTTAATCATTTTTACACTGCAAAATCTTAATTGTTCTTGAAAATATCAGTTTCCAAAATCTAACTTGACTTTCACGAGGTAAGAGCACAAGATTTTTGTCCTATCTAGTTGTGTGGTCCCAAACGAGTCATTTTATTTCTACAGGCCTTAGTTCTTCATCTTTAAAATGAAAGAACTGAGGATTTCCAGTTCAAGATGGCAGATTAGAGAAATCAAAAGAGCTTATTTCGTATTTCCTCTCCCTTCCAAAACCTTATTGAACTAATAGTAAAGAAATTTTTTAAAGGAGTAATCTATAATGACTAAGAGAACAAGAATGGAGCCCTTAGCAAGCAGAGAAGAGATGGTAATAAATTTCTCAAGATGGAAAAAAGAATATAACTAACAAAACAGTGCAGATAAGGGAAGTCACAGCTTAGAATACAAAAGAGAATATACCGTAAGATAAAGCCGAACTGCCAGAATCAACTGAACATAAACACCAAGAAAGTAAGGAAATCAGAAGCAAACCCAAGGAGATTAACTGAAACTCTGTAACTCTAAAAGTAATTTTCCAATCAATAAGCCTATCTACATGCAGTCACAGTTTCTTATGGCATTACTTGTAAATATGGAACAATAACAAAAATTCACAAGATATTTGAAACAGGAAAGACATCAAAATAAAATTTAAAATGTCCCCATAAGAGATAAATTAAGGAACAGAGAAGAATATATTGCTCTTTATTATAATTTTTTAACCATATGCACACATCACTTTGATTTTTAAAAAAAGTTTAAGTGCATTTACTAAAGCAATGTGAAGCTCTCTTTCAGTCAAGTCTAATATTCCCTATGTAAAATTTTAGATGTTTGTTCTTATTAAGCAACCATAAAATATATTTATTTCATAAAGTAGTAAAACCAGTAAAATTAACATTGCGCACATATAATCCTCCACCTTAAACTCTATGCAAAAATTACTTCAAAATTTTAAGACTGCATTGTTATGTATGCATACACACAAATACATACACCCCAATACACGTGTACATATCTGTTTTAGAACCATAATCACTAGCATATTAATATTATCATGCTATTGCCATTATTTTAAATCTGTAAATACAAATAAATTTTTAAGTCATTTAAATAAAAATAGCATCTCTATGTTCCAGTATCATCATATAAAACCAGTAATATATGCAATATTGATCAAATTATGATTAAAAAAAAAACCTTTATAACATAAGTATTGTTACAACACATGTCATGAAAACTAATAAAAGTTTAATGTTCTTAAATAAAAACAATATCTTAAAAGCTTCACTAAAAATCTAAATGCTTTGGAAATGGGGGAAAAAAAACATTTTATGCTCCAAGGATACAGTTTCATGTCCTCTCCTTTATTCTTTTTCAACCGTTAAGGATCACAATATGGCTAAAATTTTTTAAAAGGTAAAGCTTAAGGTAGAAAACATACATGTGTGAAACATCACCATTCGATAAACCATTACCATTCAATAAACCATCACAAAAACACTACATTGAATAACATGCAGAATAAACAGTACAAATGAGAGATGCCTAAATGGCTCCCTCATACTTGGTAGATAAATCTCCCACACATACAATCTACGGAACAGAAAGGTAATTCATTCCTTTTCTCCCACAAGCTAAAATACAAACTACAAATCAAGATCTTCAAAAGCAACAAAATGAGGTTCTCAAATTAGGTAAGAGAGGCATACAATTATAAAAACTGCAAAATACACATCCAACCCTAATTATACTGAGTTAAAAACAACTCTAAGTATAGGTGACATGAAACTTAATCACACATTTTTTATCTGATGATCCACTTCAAAGTTATAAGATATTCCATGAGTTATAAATGGATGATTACATGAAATCTGAAGTAACTTCTTCCTCTCTTAAAAAAAAATACAACAAAATAAAACAAAGGCAAATGTTATAATATCTAAACTAATACACAAATCTAAAAAATTAAACATAATCAAGAAGAAAAACAATAATTTCCTTTGCAGAAGTAGTCAGGAACAACTAAATACAGAAGAACAACTGTCGTGGCACTGTACCTTTATTCTCCTAACTCCTTAATGTTAATGGTCTATCTCTGAACACCTTCCCCACCGGGGCTCTTTCATCCACAACTTTGGACCAACAACTACAGATCATGAATTCCTATTCTCTAAATCCAGCCACTATCTGTCTCTGAGAATCAGACCAATTTATATTTCAACATCTCCTCTTGACTGTCTGACCAGAATTTTTAACATAAAATATACCACACTGAACTCATTACCCACATGCCCCTTCTATATACCTATTCTGGTTATTGGCATCATGTTTTAAGAGAATTATCCATTCTATTTCCTCCCCCTCAGTAATCCTTTATCAGTCACCAAGGTCCATTCTATCTTAAAAAGAATATAACCTAAATCTATACTCTCCATTCTCAAGGCCTCTGTCTTGGTTTAGGCACATATATATTTGGGATTACTACATCTCTCCAACAGTTTTCCCTACCTTCGATCTGGCTGATTCTTTAATCTTCCTTTATATCGCTCCTAGAGTAACTTTCCAGAATATAATTTCAATCATTTCCACCACTGCTTAAAATCTTTCAATGATTCAAAATAAAAACCTAAAATCTTAGCAGAATATCCTGTCTCTTGCCACCTCTTTAGGTTTCTTTCTTCTTCATCTTCCATATGAGACACTAAATTCCAAACAGATCACTGAAGATTCTGGAAAAAGTCATGGTATCTATTTCAATACCTCTGCATATGCTATTCCCTCTTTTTAGAAAGTCTTTTTCTTGACACTTTCAAGTAGCTTAGACCTACTCAAGACTCAGCACGGGCATAATATGTGGCCTTCAACTTCCTTCATTCCCGCCTTGCTCCCACAGCATTTAACAGACACCTTTTCAAACCATATAATTGTCTATACTTCAGTAAATTTTGAACACTGTGAAAGTAAAATATGGTTATTATTCATTTTGTGTCCCACAATGCCTAGCACTTTGCCTGGCAATAGTAAGTAATCAATAACTATATATAGAATGTTTAAGCCTTTTTATTTTTCCTGAAACAGAATTTCCATTATAAAAATCCCCAACAGACACAGCAAAGCAGGCTATTCGAGAACAGAAATCAGTTAAGAAAGCAATAAGCATAAACAAATGAGACAGAAAAGGGAAAATTAACACAAAGAATCTCTTCAAAGCAGCTCCTAAGAGCTGTTTTTCACTGTGTCCCCTATTCTATCACAAATGTTTTACTTGCTGTTTAATCTCCAATGCTTATTCTGATTTCCCAGAAGATAAGTGGTGAGAAATTCTCCCCACAGTGGGTAGGCGCAGAGAAAAGTGGAAAGCATTACTTCCAAACTGAGCATAGTTAGGACTTTAAAAATGCCATAAAAGTAAGACTCCTGATCTATCCAGCCCCAATTCCACTTCTAATAGTTGCCTCCTACAAGACTTGGGAGTAATATTAAGATGGAAATTTTACCAACCAGTTGTCAAACATTCTCCCTAACATATTCCCAAAATCTCTTCCTGAACTTACATTTTTTTTTCTTTATGGTAAGGAATTAAATAGCTTCACTATTTACTCTGTAAAGATCCCTTTACGTTTTTACCCCTCAAGATAACTGAAATACTTTCTTCCTACATTCCCCCAAATGGTCCTTGAACAGAAACTTCCCCAGCTGATTCCCTCTAATATTTGTCAGTTTTCTATGAAGGAAATATAAAACTCTCCTCCTAATACTGGGGCTTCTAACATTATTGATCTTTCCCCTTTCTTTTCTCCAGTGGTACCCATACTCAATTTTGCCCTTTAAAGTAAAACAGATTCAGAATCCATTCAAGTTTATAAGTAATTTTAGAAGCGTATGAGAGAATCCCAGAGACCAACTCCACATAGCACAGTAAGTCCACAATTGTGTCACTCTCATTTAGCATGAACTAAACATAAGCATTCAAGCTTATGTTATAATCAGATGTGTACCAAGTTTTAACCATCATTAACCAAAAACAATAGAAATCCATGCCATAAATCCATGCCATAACTAGTAGCATCAAGTATAACATAAAGTAGATGTTTTGAACAGAAAAGAGGGGAAAAAAAGACTTAGAAGACTGAAGGATGTCACTCACCTAACCAAGTTTTTCTCCCTCTAAATCATCAGATTCTTCTCCAGCCCTCATCCTTAGAAAAAAGAAATTGGCTGTCTTGGTAGAATTCACCCTACCCCTTCAGATTCCCAAGCTTAGACTGAGCGGCCTTGCAACTGTAAGAATTATCATTTTATCCAAATAGTTAGATAACTAGGTTTAAATCTATCTTTACCCAGATGCCAACTCATTAACTACAGGGCCATAGCCCCACGGAATACATTTTTTCTTCATTCAAAAAAAAAAAAAGGAAAAATGTTAAATCAATAGGGAAGAAAGGATATTTCCCTATAGAAACATTTCCAACTAATACATTTAGAAGGAATAAAGGAAACAGAAAGTCACCATTGGAACACAATGGCAAGATCCATCAATGAATGCTAAAATTAGTTGGCAAAGTTTAAGGAGAAACAGGATATTTATATAGCCTCAGAGTATTTCCCCCCAAATATGTATTAATTTCAAAATGGAAAATAGTAACCTTATAGTGGAGAAACCTGGCAGATATCACCTTAACCAAGTGATCAGTTTTAACATCACTAGTAATAAGTCAATTGATATCACGTGCCCTCTGAAATGACGTGTTGAGAAGGGCACATCGACCTAGTGATGTCTTTCCCAGTATAACATCAAATCTAATCAAGAGAACACATCAGACAAACCAAAATTGAGAGACATTCTACAAAATAACTAATACTTTTCAAAATAGTGTCAAGGACATGAAAATATGAAAAGACTGAGGAACTATCATAGACCAAAAGAAATTAAAGGGACAGGATGACTAAATGCAATGCGAGACCCTGGATTAAATCCTAGAACAAGGTAAGAACATTAGTAGAAATATGGGCAATATAAACAAAACCTGTAGTTAACAGTGCTGTAGCAATGTCAATTTCTTGGTTTTGATAATTGTACTTATAGTTATGTAAAATGTTAACATAACGGGAAGCTGTGTATAGGATGTATGAGAACTCTGCACCGTCTTTGTAATTTTCTATAAATCTAACATTATTTCAAGAGTTGAGAAAAAAGCTGAACTGTTGATACAGAGCCTCCTAGGTCAATAAACACATTTTTACTTACTCAGTTTTTTTTGATGCGGCAACCCTTGGTTGACCTCACAGATTGCAAGGACCTTGTCAGTTTACAATCCCTTATTTTTTATTTTTTACGCTTACAGCACCTGGTCTCCCATCCAAGTAATAAGTCAATTGATATCATGTGCCCTCTGATATGTTGTGGAAGCTAACCAGGCCTGACCCTGCTTACTTTCCGAGATCAGACGGGATCGGGCTGGCATGGTCATAGGCTTTCCCCAGTTTGTTTAATATCTCTCTCCTCCAGCCTATTATAAATTTATTCTGAGTTCCTATTCTTTCCCTAAAATTCTTCCAAATTCTTAAACTTTAGGATCTCTCAAAGTGCCCTTATTTCTTCCCAAATAGAGCGAGACTCTCCTTCCTGTTCAGCCACAAACTGACCTAGCTTCATAGTTATCACTTAACAAACACCTTAATATCCTACAGTTGGGTTGCAATTAACAATTTACAAAGTGCTTTTAAATACATTTATATACACTAACTTAGAGGGGCCTATTGTAAATAGTTATTATTTTACAGATTAGAAAACAAGTAGGAAAAGTTAAGTGATCTGACAATAAATGCCAAAACCTGAATTTGGATCCAGTTTTCTGACTCCAAGACCAAGTTACCATATTAAAAGATACCATACTGCATTTAAAGACATTCAACTTCCCTGGTCCCGCGCCCCCCACCCCCCCCCCGCCGGCTAATTACATCGTTTACATATATTTAGGAAAGTTCTAAATTGTATCATTGTCCTAAATGTCCCTCTTGCAAGCTTCATGATTATACGATCAAGAATTGTGGGATTTGGTGAAAAGGTTCTGTGTTCACCCTAACCATAACTTTTACAATTAAAACAAACAAACAAACAAAAAAACAACAAAACCTTCAGTCATCTCCTCTCCAGCCATCAACTTTTTAGGCTGACAAATCGCTTACCTCTGGTTCTTTTACCAACACTGTTTCATGTTTTCAAACACCTGAGTTTTCACTCTAATCTCCAATTCCATTCATTCTTGATATTTGCAAAGCAGAACTAGAGGCAATCCTGCAATGCCTCCAACAACACGAAATACTCTGAATACCTTTTTTCTTTCACTCAAAAAGGAGAGAGGAGTCAAAGCGCTAATCCCTAACGTATGTATCTAGTGCAATGATTACAGGGTAATGTTAACAAAGTAACCGACCTGAAACTCAGGAGAAACCAACTTTCACCTGACTTAACTCTGACCAGCATTTTCTCCTTCGGTCTTAACTGATTTCTCTATCAGTCAATTGATATTAAGACGCAACAAAGAGCACTGAGATTTTTAAAAACAGTAATTATGGAAACAAACCTCTAAGTCTGAAAACTAATGAGAAAACCATTAATTTGTTTGCTGCGTGCAAGGCATTGCAGGGTACAAAAGCTGCACGGTGGTTAAGTTCTTTGAGGACCTGATGGTGATTTATTCAATTTTGTAACCTCCCATCCTCCTCCTCCAGCGCCTGGTATGGGCAAGACTTGAACAGTTAAAATGAACTGCAGTAGATATAACGGGAACTGCTCCAGCGAGGAGCCGGTGGGAGAAAAGGACCGGGATGTGACTTTGGGAAGTACTGTTTGAATGGCTTCGCGCTATTTAATTCAAACGCGACGGGTTGCCGCTGCGTCTGATTCTGCGTGGGGCCGGGGAAACCAGGGGGACAGACAGACTGTTACTGGGACAAACCGGGACACCTCTGAGGGACCCCAAAGGTCTATGGCGAAGTAAAGGGGGCAGTCACTTGCCTCCCATTCCTGCAAGAAACGCTGGGCCTCGTCAGAACGAACCGTCTTATGTCTCCTAAATTCGTCCTTCACGTACTGGTCGCCAAGGGCTTTGAGGTCTGGGGGCAGATGCCGGTGCAGCACCAAGATGCGCCGATACAAGGCCCGGACACGCGAGACGTGCCCGGCAGGCATAGCGCCGCCCGTGCACCGCGCACCGCGCCTGCGCAATGGACGATGCGCGCCCGCGCCCCCTGGAAGCCGGGTATTGGTGAACCGGAACACGGGCGGAAGAAGGCACGTAACCCTTCATCCGCTTTGGTCCGCCCTCAAATCAGGGCCTTCCGGAAACCCCGTGCTGCGGCGGCCCGCGGAAAGCAGGCCGGAGGTCCTTGTGAAAGGGGCCGTGACTTTCGCGGAGTCGCGCCAGCGCTGCTACCGCTCTAGGACTACGTCGGGCTCAGAGAGGGCTCCAACAAGCCGTCTGGCTTGGGCCAGTTGTCGCCCATCGTCTTTTACATTAATTTTCTCTCCCATCTTCCCTCCTCGTAAAGGCGTGAGAAAGTCTTTTTCAAAATTAGTCTCCTCCAGGAAGCCCTCCGTGGTTAGCTCAACTCCCGGCATTTGTAGTGTTCCTGCGTTCTGAGAGGGATCAGAGTGAGATTTATTTCTCTATCCACGAGCCCCCCAACCTATGTACTTTGCACAATGCTGTTCTTCTAATTTGTCCCCTAAAAGTGTGGCCTCTTTCCTGTAAGCCAAGTAAGCCCTGAACCAGTTTTGTCAAATTGGCTGCAGAAGAATTATTAGGAAACATTTTTCAAATATTGTTTCCAGAGCCACAAACTTGGAGATTCCGATCAAATCGTATGAGATGAAAACGTAGAAACAGGACTTTTTACAAATCACCTTTTGCAAAAGTGATGCTGAGAGTGTGACCAGTTTTTTGAAGCTGGCGGCAACACACCTTTGGTCCCTTAGCAAATCTTGGTAGCTCCACCAACAAAATTTATGCGGAATTCAACCATTTCTCATCACTATTTTTCTAACATAATTGTCTCTTTAACTGGATATTGGGATGGATTCTTGTGTTCCTGCTTCTGGCCATGATCAACTTTGGTCATTATCTACCTAAACTGTAAATCAGATGCCACTATGCTCAACAAAAGCCTCCGTGGCTTCTAATCAGAGTAATCCCCAAAGTCTCCACTTCTCAGCTCTTCAAATTTTCTCCTATTGCTCTCTCTCTAGTTGGCCAGTTCCAGCCTCACTCACCTTCTAGTTCCTGGTTCATCTTTGAATAGCCCAGGCACACTCCCAACTGAGGCCTTGGCACTTTCTGTTCTCTACTTGGGATGGCTTGCCACAAAATCTTCTTGGCTAACACCTTTATTTCACTCAACCATTACTTCAAGTCCCCATCAGGTTAAGACCCTCCCTGGTAACTGCATTTGAAACTGCAACATCACAATGCCAAGAACTCCTAAGTGCCCCCGCTGCTCTATTTTTCTCTATAATACTTAAATATTTTACTTATCTGCTTATTATCCGTTCCCACCACCACCATCTTAGAATACAAATTCCATGAGAGCAGGGATTTTGTGATTTTAAGGGTGTCAAGTAACTCTTGACTTGCTGGTGATGAAGGGGCAAGAGTGTGGGAATTTGTGTGCTTTCCTCACAAACTCCAGCCTTTTGTCAGTGCAAACTTTTTGAAAGACAAAGACACATGACTCACTACCAAAAGCAAGGATTTACTCATTTTAATATCCTATTCAGGGCCTATAACAGTGTCTTACAAATAGCAAGCACTCTACTATTTATTACTTTGGACTTTTTCCTTTTTCTAAAATTTAGGAAAAATTTGTTTAAAGGAACACAGAACATTTTTTAAATGGATTTAATTTGGTATTACGACAAACCGCATGAATGGCAAGGATTGAATGGCAGTGTGGTTATTTACTTCAGGAAATTTTTTCTAACCATACTTCATCTCTTAATATCCCTGTAAATTGAAAGTTAATTTCTTGTTCCAGTTTACTTTTTTTCTGGTTTCCTTTGGGGTTAAAGTACATGTATAAATACTCCTTTCAGAGCCAGAGCTCTTATAAAAATGTGGATAAAACATTCTGCCAATGAATTAATAAAAAAGTATCAATAAAAGAAGTAATTCAATCTAAATGGAGCAGAAAATGTCCACAGAGTATTGGGCAATCAATGCTCCGAAACGGCAAATGATGAGTGAGAACCTGAGACATAGTGGTACGGTTAAGCCTTGAGGTGAGAAATAAAGCAACAATGGTGAAAATAATGATAGATGACCTTTATTTTTCTTCAATAGGCTGGACAGTGAGCTATGTCTTGTGAGAAAAACTTTCTCTGTTCCATTGACCTTTCAATTTTGGCTGACCAGGTTTCCTCTTGTGGTCAAAGTAGCCATGAACTGAAAATAAAGTCTGTGTTATTTTCTTTGCCGCTCATTCAGATCAGTACACTTCATACAGGCCTTTTCTTTATCCTTCCTCCCGTGTTTCTCTTCACTGTGTTACTCAGCAAGTTGCTCAACCACTCTGTGCCTGGATTTTCTCCCATGTCAATGAACTGGGTTAGGTAATTCTCACTACCTTCCAATATGCTAGTCTAATCACGATTTCTCCCAGATTCCATTCAAATTTTTCTGTCAAAATATAAGCAGATACATATCCACGCTGAAAAAATTGCTCTGAAAAGATTTTTGTTCAATAAGAAGGGAGAAATTTCTCAAAACCTAAGCCTTTCAGGGCACACAAAATATAACAACCACAATATACCCATACCCATAGGGAAGATCAACACAGCAACTACCCAAATAGACATGAAAGAGGTTGCTAAAGAAGTTTTTTAACAAGCAGAGAAGTTGAGGTCAAAAGAGAGAGAAATCAGTGAATACAAAAAAATAATAATAATAAACTGAAAGGGGGAAAAAGGAAACATTTATGTGGAGCATAGTGAATTGTTACTTTGTATTATGCCCTAGTCTTAACCTTATGTTGAAAGTAAGTCTTACTTGCAAGAAATGTTAAAGCCTTTTTTTCTAGGGCAGAGTGAGAAAGGATTGATGAATGGGAAAGGCTGGTGATGAAAGACCTGGAAAACTTACGTCATTAAATATGGAAACAACATGCCCACGGGCTTGGCTTCAGTAGCACAAGTGGCTCAGTTTTAAATGTATGGTTAGTAAATTCCAAACTCTAGATCATTCAGAATTATAAAAAGGAAAACCTGAGACAAGGTACATCTTTGACCCAGACAACCTTCACATGCTTAGAAGCCTGGAGAGATGAATAAGCCTGTCTTAAACACGGTAACTACTTGCAGTCCCCCAAACAACACATGGATGATCTGTCATTTTCCACCTTACTTGGAGTTCCAAATAGGAACATCACTACGTGGAGGTGAAACTGTAAGGAAGAAGGTCTTTAAACATTTTTACTTCTCATTAGTTTTCATTATTGAAATGCAATGTTAAGAAAGCAGATAGTCTTGAAAGCCAAAATTTCAAGCTTAAACATAACAGTTCCAGGGATGAGAGAAGTAAACAAATTCATGGAAACTCTATTCTTTGAAAGTAGGTTTTGAAAACATACTACTCTTTATTTAGCATATTTCTGAATTTTTGAAGCATGTTACATAAGAAATATCAAAGAGGAACTAAATGTGTTTGTACCTGGAGAGAAAGACCCAACTATAAGGGATGTTTTAAAGTTTACAATTGTTTATTTTTTTACTTGGCTTAATTTTTTAAATTTACTTTTCAATTACAGTTGGCATATAATATTATATAAGTTTCAAGTGTACAACATGGTAATTACACATTTAGATAACTTACAAAGTGATCATCCCAATAAATCTAGTACCCATCTGACACCATACATAGTTATAACAATATTATTCACTACATACCCTATGCTATATTTTACATCCCCATGACTATTTTGTAATGACCAATTTTCACATCTTAATCCCCTCCCCTTTTTAACCTATCCTCCCAAACCTCTCCCATCTGGCAACCATCAAAATGTTCTCTGTATCTGAGTTTACTTGTTTTGTTTATTTTGTGTTTTAGATTCCACATATAAGTGAAATCATATGATACTTGTCTTTCTCTGACTTATTTCACTTAGTGTTATACCATCCAGATACATCCATATTGTTGCAGATGGCAAGGTTTCATTCTTTTTTAGAACTGAGTAATATTCCATTGTATACATGTACCACCACTTCTTTATCCATTCATCAATTAATGGACACTTAGGTTGCTTCCATATCTCGGCTATTGTAAATAATGCTGCAGTGAACATATGAGTATATGTGTCTTTTAGAATTAGTGTTTGGGTTTCTTAGATAAATACCCAGAAGTGGAATGATTGGGTTCTTCATTGTTTCTTATTTCATCCTTTCTTTTTTAAAGTCTATTTTGTCTGGTATGAATATTGCTACCCTAGCTTTGTTGAGTAGGGGAGGGCTCAGCAAGGCAACAATGGCTTCTGCCAGCACTTCTATCTCGGAGAAAGCTGCCTCTCCAGCCGACACCCTGAAGCCAGACTCTTCAGTTCCTCCCCATATACTCCTGACATCTTTTGAGCTGCTGCCCCAGCATTGGAGCTCAGAGCAAGTCTGTCATTGAGTAAATCCATGCACAGGCTCTTTAAGAGAAATGCCTGGAACTCCAGAAAGCCACTGACTCACTTAGCCACAATCTCTGCTGGTTTTCACAATCAGAAATTATAGGGACTTCTCTTCTCAGCACTAGAATACTGAGATGAGGAACCTGGTGTGGGGTTAGAACCCCTCACATCTCAGGGGGGACCTCTGCAGCCAAGATATCCCTCCCAGTTTTGAATCACCACACATGGATATGGGACAAGCCTGTTCTGCGTCTCTACTCCTCCTACCAGTCTTGACATAGCTTCTTCTGATGTAAGACTTCTGTTCAGCTAGCCTTCAGGCAATTCTCCATGATAGTTGTTCTATAGTTTAGTTAGAATTTGGAATATTTCATTCCTTTCATGTCCATCTCTTGTTTAAATTCAAGTCCAGGCTTCTTATAAGAAGAACTCATTCATTTTCTTTGTGTTTTCTTAATCATATCATTATAAAGTTATTCATAATTACTCTTTAGGCCTCTACTCACAAACCTTTGTTTGCATCTGACGTTGGCTGGGATTTGATCAACACTCACGTGATTTGGGAGAAAGAGCAAGTCTGAATAGAAATTAGAGGTCTTCTCCTTGGATAAGGATTATAATCCCAAAGAGGCCACAGAAAGGCAATCGTGGTGCTCAGAGCAAAGTGTTCTGTGTATGTTTAAACTGGTAGGAATATGGGTGCATCTTAGTGAAAGTAAAAAGCACTGGAAACAATGAAAACATGATCAGAAATAGCCAGCCTGGCTTCAGGTTTTAAACATGTACTAATTCTGGCTCTGGATTATATTATGAAGCTTTTATGTGAAACAGGTTTTTTGTAATGAAAACCACATTGAAGATGTTTAATAATAATCATATTCTATTACTGGTACCAGGACTACTAGTGAGAAGTCTTGTGCTTTAGAGGAGTACTCTCGGCATTTATTATAGAGACAGAGAAACCATGAGATGCAGCACCTCTTCTGGATGTGCTAACTTTGGATAACTGCACGTACGATACACCTGTACTGATTACTGCCTATTTCAATAAACACTGTAGGAAAACGCATGCCCCCTGTTCCTGGCACCTGCCCTAATTCCCTCCTGATCCCCCTGCAGTCGGCACCCATTTGCTCTCAAAATCCACTATATTTTGAATTATGTAAGACAAATAAACTCTAATGTAAGTTTTTATTTAACTTGTGGAGCCCTGCGTAATGGTCAGAGGGCTTGTGTGTTTGCAAAGGAGGAAATAAACTATGTTTAAAGCTAAAAAAAAAATAGAGAATTTGGACATGGTCCTGGGAGGAGGCAAGCACACATTTACCTACTCCGCCATCTTGACCTGAAGCCCCTGTTTATAATTGCTGATAAACAAAGATAAAAAATCAAAGTCCAGAAAAATTGTCCTGTTTAATAATTTAAAGTTCTAATGATATTAATTTTTAAAAGAAAAAACTGACTATTGCCACAGAAGCTGAAAAACATTTCACAAATTCAACACCCATTTTTTTCTTGATTTGAAAATAATAATAATGAAATGAAAATCAATGGATTCCTTAACACAAAAGCCAGCATCTTGGTAAATGGAAAAGATCTGATAAAATAGGCAAGTTTTGTGTAAAAGAGAATGGGAAAAGAATATTTAATATTTCTTTTGTTGTGCAAAAAATAAATAAACCAAAAATGATTTAAAAAACAAAAGTTACCTGTGAGGATAAGTGAGGATGGAAGGCAAGGCAGAAATGATAGAAATAGAAGTGAGATGTTTCTGAGTTTACATTTTTACATAGTTTCACCTTTTGAATACTGAGATGTCTTACATAGAAAAAAAATTAAATTTTTAAAAAGCTAACTCGAACTGAGGAAATAAACCTTAAAACTATTTCTGAATACTGCATTAGCCATATGCTATAAGTTTTGTACTGAACAGTTCATCACTTACATTTATTCCTGTTTTTCAAGTTATTTAATTGACGTAAAAATAGGTTTTTCACTCCCCTTTATAACTGCTGTCTAATTTTATTGCATTATAATCAATAAGTCATAATTTATCAACTTTTAGGAGAAGGGGAATTTCTTCAACTTTCTTTTGAGGCCTTCTACACCATTTTTTTGAGGTTCTAAGTATGCTTAAAAGCTGATGTTTCTATTTTGTATGTACAAAAAATATAATGAAATATTTTAGGATTGAGCTTATATTATTCAAATTCTCTCTTTTTTTATTTTTTATTTTGACTACTTGATCCTTCAGTAGAAAGTAGAGCATTGAAATTGCCCATTATTTTTGTGGGTTTGTTAGTTTCTCTATTTGGCTGTATCTGTTTTTGCTCTATGTATTTTGAAAGTTGTATTTTGTTAGACATAAAAGTTAGTTTGAAAGTTATATTATACATATTGAGATTTATGATCATTAAATCTTTTTATACCTTTTAGCAACATGAACTAACTCTTCTAGTCCCTTTCAATATTTTTGTCTTAAATTTTATTTTGTTCATATGAACATAGTTACAGTTGCTTTTCTTTTGTTAGCCTTGTCTTCAGGTGCCTTTTTGTTGTAAACCATAACATGTCATTTTGTTTTCTTTCCTCTTCATCATCTAAAGCTGAATTTTACTTTTTTATCCAGTCTCTTGATAGATGAGTTTAGCTTATTCATACTGTGTTTAATAGTCTGTTTGGACTAATCCCACTTTCATATTTTGTTTTCTGCTTACCACAATTTCCAGATTTTTTGCTACTGTATTGACTTTTATTAAACAACTAATTGGAAAGTTTACATTCTATTTCTGTTCCTTTCATTATAACCTCTGCATTTTTCACATGTATCCATGTTACATTGTTCAAACAACATTTGAAGTTAATCAGTACTATGTCATCTTCCAGATAAGACAAGAACACTGGCATGATTCTCCTTCCCTCTCTGCCTATCCTCTACAAAGTCCCATGTTGATGTCACTTGGAATGTTGGAATTGTAGGTCCAGATTATTGCTTAAAAGTATTTTCTTAATAATCAATACATATTTAAATATAACATTAATTTTTACTAATTTCTTGCCTCACAGGTATTTTTTTTATCCCATTTCTTCTTCCTCAGTTCATTTTAGAATCTGGGAACAGGCTTTTGGTGGTTAGGGTTTATTTAGTTTGGTTTGGTTCTGATCCATTTCAAACTGAGGACACATGATTTTTTTCAGGTCTGGGATATTCTACTGTATCATTCCTCTAAAATGTGCCTTCCCTTTCTTATCGCCACTGTCACCTTCTGGAATTTATATTGGGTGAATGCTGAAACTTTAGATCAGTCACTAATGTCTCTACTTTCCATATTTGTATCGTTTGGTACTCTGTTCCAGAAGAATTCTTTGAGTTTACAGATGTGTCCATACTGCCATTCAGGCCATTGTTAAGTTTCCACTCATTCATTATTCTCCAGTTAGTGATGCACTCTCCTTTTTTTCTTTTGGATATACTTATGCAAAAGTCCTTGCCTATTTATTCTAAAGTCCTATTCTGCTTGTCTGTTAACTGTTTCCTGGGCCATACGTCCTTCAGTCTGTTGAGTTCATTATTTTTCCTAGTTTTGGTTCTCCTCAAATGTAAATGATCCTGACTGGGTACTTACTTTTGAATTAGATGCCACGTTGGTATGTCTACTCTACCTATTCTGCCTTATTCAAGGGAAAGGTAAGACATGTTACTAAGGATTGTATGCCCATCTATTTTCAATAAGAGTAGGGGAGCAGAGAGGATAGCCACTAGGCTATGATGCCAGTTGGGTATTTTGGTGGGTAGTCTCCCACAAAGATACTTGTGGAAATTCCTTTCCCCTTGGGCCCTTGTCAACCACGTAAGGACACCCCCCCCCACCTCTAATCCTTGTTCCCATCCTCACTGCCCTCACCTGCAAGCAGAGAACTGTCTCCTCCTGCTATTGCTCTATAACTAATCACTCCATTAGCTGCCAGGACCCATTATGTTCCCAGTATTTATCTTTTCCAGGTGTGGTCTGTTCTTAGAACCACTCTCATCTGTTACTAGTAGTACTCTTCTACTCACCTTCTGGGCTGAATTTTCTTTTTTCAAGGAGATCAATCTACTCTCCCTTTCTAGTGAGTCCTCACAGTTTCTGGACCAAATGTATTACCCCTATTTTTCCAATCCAGTTACAGCTTTTTAAAATATATCTTTTATCACATTTCTAAGGATTGGAAGATGAATGTTTTGTTAGTCTATTAACGTTTGAAGTACAAAGTATTACTTGTTAAAAACAGACTCAAATCTCAAAGTGACTTGTAAAAAACAGAATCAAATCTAAATGTTCAACATGAGGGAACTGATTAAGTAAATTATGACATATTCATACAATGTAATGTTTAACATGTTTCTAAAAATGATGTCATTGATATATCTAATGTGAGAAAAAACAAAAAGCAGGATACAGGTAAATAGATAGGTTTAGTAATTTTTTTTAAAAGTAGAAGAAAACTTGGAAAAAATACACAAAAATTTAACAGTGTTCTTGTTTCGATAGGATTAAGGGTGTACTTTCCAATTTTGAACAAAGTATCTCTTTTATATAAAAAAGATATTTCACATTACTGTTTTAAAAGCTATTAAAAACAGAAAATTTATATTTTCAAGTTTCCATAAAGTCTTCACAAAAACTAATCAAAAACTAGATCACATCATATAGAAAAACGTCAATGAATTTTTTAAAAAGCAGGAATATTACAGATCTTATTCTCTGACCACCACCACACGCAAAACTAGAAAATGACAATAAAAGTTTATATTAGAAAAATACAACAATTTAGAAGTTTTAAAATATTCTCTTACATGAATATTAGAGCATAGGAAAAGAACATAATAGAGTATTTAGGAAATATTAAAAGGAGATATTACAGGACTGGGAAGAACATGAAACAATAATCATTTCATTTTAAATTGTGTGATACATGTACTTAGTATAGACATTATAGATGAGTGGAATGAGCCTTGGGTGATGGAGACAATATGGACAGGTTAAGGAGAAACTGAAGGCTTTTCAAAACAAAAACAACATAAGGAACATTAAACTTGTGTCATTAAAACAATAACTAAACCAAGCTCATTAGAATTATGAGTAGTCTAGACAGTAATATAAAGTAGTCTTAAAAATTAAAATTAGCTAAAAAGAAGTATATACATGATTTTACAGATGGCAAAATGGTGAAACAGATGCCAGAGAAGTTATTCCCCAAGTTAAATGGGTTTAGAATATTAAGAGACTGAAGAGGCATACACTATTTATAGAGTAAGAAATGAGGAGTTACTGGAAGTTTTAAGCCAGGAGGATATGGCAAGAGCAGTGCTTTAAAAAGAATAATTTGGAAGCCATGTGCAAAATCAACTGGTAAAAGAATAAATGAATGCACACTTTTATTTAAACAAAAGAAGGGCCTTGCATTTAACCCATGACTATAACATGCCATGTACAGAAGAATGTGATTAACTCAACTATCTGCACTTGAGTCAAAAAAGAAAGCAAGAGATTAGAGTTGATCACTTGGAGGTAGGCAGAACTCTGGGAATATTATAGGCACAGGACTCTAATGGACACTCTATCTGAGGGCTAACCAGAGAGGGAGAAATGGGGAAAATGCCTGTCAAAGAGGTCTCCATGCTTTCCTTTACGGAGGTGCATTTGACAAAGACAGAAAAGTCAGGAGGGAAAACTGCCTTTGGAAATGCATTCTACTTAGCCATATTGAGTTTTGAAGGGACAGCCTAGCTAAATGTCGCATTAAAAAGTTGCCTAATAGTACCAGTTTAATTTGCTATTGGTCTAAGTCAGTGGTTTGCAACTTTGTATATTATAATTACCTGGGAAACTGGCAGAACAAAACAAAACAAAAAGCCGATAATCAGGTTCCACTCCAAACCGCTTGAATTAGCATCTCTGAGAGTGGGGTGAGGCATTGCTATTGCTCCTCCAAGTGATTCTAATGTACAGCCAAGATTGAGAACAAATGGTCTAAATTTTCAACTTGGAGACACTTGGGTTCTGGGAAAAGTACCCAAGATATTAAGACACTGTGTTAAAAACTGGTTCCTAAATAAATATCCACTACCTCAATACTAAAGAGTTTCTGCCACAATGGGGGTAAAGATTTCTTACATATTAAACCATAAAACTAAAAAGTATCTGAGAAAGAAAATATAAGCGTGAAAAGGGAACGAATATCCTCAGGATTATATCCACATTTATAAAGCGCGAGGTGATTAATAACGTAAAGGCTGTTTGAAAAGCTCATTCCAGAATCATCCTGCTTCCCACATGCCACATCCACTGTACCACAGTGTTTCTCTGAGGAAATGGTTTAAGCTTCCCAAACAACTAACGAACATTCCGAACACAGCTTACTTATGCGAGGCTGGCATGTTTCATAAGAATCCACAAAATCTCTATTATCTGTATCTTCTTCCTTCCACCTCTCCTCCAAACCAAACCTTCCAGCAGGACTCTTGATTATATTACTGGTCTTCTAAGAGGTGGCTTTATAATTATCCTCTCATTTTTTCTCTCACTGGCACCTTCAATTATTCTCTTCATAAAATTATTCCATTTGGTTCATAAACATTCACTAGGATACTTCACATTGAAGAATAAAATCCCTCCTATTTTCCGCCTCCCTGTTGAACCACCATTTTATCACTCTGCTTCCTTCATTGGTAAACCTGAAAAAAATCATACATTTCTTCATCTCTATTCCCATTCTCACATTCAATCTCTTCTAATCTATCACCGGCCCCAATATTCCTCTAAAATCACTTTCTTCAGTCACTAGTCACTTGCTCTCTGTTCACACATCCACTCTCTCCTGACCTTCTAGAAATCTTTCCATCTTTGGCTTCCATATATTTGTACTGTTCAGGTGACCCCACCTCTAGGGTTCCATTACTTGTGTGTGCCTAGCTAGTTTTCGTTCTTCCACCCCCAAACGTGAAACACCCAAAGTCTCAGTCCAAACATGAGCGCTCTGCTAATGCGCTGGCCTGGCTCGCTGCCCTCAGCAATCGGTGTGCTCTGCTGCCCCCACCTGGCCAAGCCCATTCTAACCACTTCAGAGGCCCTTACCTGGAAAAGTGCCAAGACATCTTATCAATCTCACACACTCTCCTGACCTCTCTACAGCTTCAGTCTTCCTCTCTAACCACTGGATAAGTTCAAATTGTCACATTCTGTCATCTCTTCAGATTCCGTGTCCCAATTAAATTCATCATTTTTCTCCAAAGCTTTTCTCTCTCCACCATTCTTCAACTTACCTAGACTCATGACTCAGCAGACATCTGTAACCTTTCTTTCTCGTCATATATCTTCTTATTGAGGGATCCTTGTTGAGACTTTTGTAAATCAGTCACTTTTTCCCCCATGTTATTGACCCACCTGCCTAGACTCAGTATCCCTTGTTTAAGTGATTACAGTCTTCTCACCGGATTCCCTTTCTTCAAAGCTTTCTCATTGTCTTCAGGGTAAAGGTTGTGCTTCCAGAATATAATATTAGAAATTACATTGCAAGCAAAGGGTAAGACTTGCAGCTGAGCTAGTAGTAACCTACTTTATTTATTACATTATACATATATAAAAGTATATTTTCCTTACAATAAACAATCCTATATTATACAACTTTTTAATTGAAGGAAAAATTCTAAATGGCAAATTCAGACAAAGATTTAAACTTCATAATGCCATTATATTTTTAACCCACAGAAAGCAAAAGTAGGTAACTATATAAACAAATGCAAAAAATAATTAACAAGGGAAGTCATTCCTTTTCTTCCGCCTCCAAATAGGAATAAGTTCACAATATGTGTTCTTCATGCTCACTAATTTAAGGTGACTACGTTATACTCATGTTCAGCTAGATTCCAGCTCTACCATTTTTAAACTCTATGTTCTTAGACTGGTCATTAGGCTCTCTGGTTTGTTTCTTCTTCTTAAAATGAGAATAATATTATGTACTTCAAAAGCTTCTTGCTCATTTTAATAAATTAATATGTTAAAAGGATTCAGATTAGTCAACAGCACATAGGAAGTGCTGCTTAGCGTTAGCAATCATGATGATGATGATGTAAATCGATAGCCAGCAGAAACTAGATTTCTTAGTTTTTTTAACTTTTTCCCACTTTAGAATATGCCATTAATCTTAGATGTATGAAACTTAAATTAACTGAAATGACTAACTGCAATTACACTGTGACTAGGTAAATTTAACCAAAGTTTCTACCTGGGCCTCTGCTATACACAAGCACAGGGCTTTCCTTGAGCAGCCAGGACAGTTGTTCTTGAAGTGATAATCTCTTGTAAATCAGGACTGAGTTTACTGACACAAGATAAATCCTGCAGTATCTGGATAAACTCAAGGCCTCAGTGACAGGGCCAGAACTTTTAGTCTTGGACTTATGTTGTACAATCACTTGAATTGTTATTAGTCATGCTGGTTGAGAATGACTTTGACAAATTAAGTGAAAATTAGTGTTTAGTCTCTCTCTACTATTCTATACCCATGATAATGAGGAAGGAGGATCATTTATCTACAGAATGAAGAGTGGGGCCTGAATAATTCTGGAAACTACATTATTCTGAACCTTTTTAAAAATAATTTCAAGGTTGGTTGCCTTAAGGGTGTTTAAAAAGAAGCATCTGTTCTTTCTTCATAAAAGAAAACTTTGGCAATGAATGGTTACAGTATTTCTTTAAAAACATAACAGCAAATATCACAGAGGTCTTAGAATTAGGCTCTAGTTTTAAAACAAATCATAAATTTACTTTAATTACTTTATTTAGTTGAACCCCAAATGGGCTTTTGGATAGTCCGATAATGTTCTTAAGCAGATGAGATTATTTAAAATAGATATATGATGGAATAAGATGGAATTATAGCCTTTCTCAAGAATATCAGAACATATGCACCAATAATGAAATATACATTTCAAAGGTAGGTCAAATAGGATCTATAGGAACAAAATTTTTACAAAGAATATCATAAATCTTATCTTTTTTATAAATATATGATGAAATTATAGGCTTTCTCAAGAACCGTGGCAGAATAAGCACTCTATAGAGAATCTACTTTGTCAATAAATAGGTGTATGATATTAAAGGAAATTCTTTGTTCACAACTTCACAATTGAAATATGCTACGTAAAATAAATCCATTTTTTAGATATCTAGTTATTATAGTTCAGAATCATTTTAATTAAATTCAGACCAAATTAAAGGAGAGCCTTAAAAATTTAAGCAGTGATTATTTTAATTCTACTTAGTAGGCTCCTACTGAGTCCATAAAAGCTGCTCAGGATGCCTAAGAAAGATCTAACCCGCACACAGAATGCTTTTCTTAGTCCTCCTATTGTAGAACTTACATAATGTCTCAAAATGATGGGCCTCAGGGAAGAATGATTTGTGCAGAAAGCAAATGTATCCTAAATTAGTGCTTCTCAAACTGTAATGTGCTCATCAATCATACGGTATCTTACTAAAAGCTAATTCAGGTGGTCTTGGGACGGCCCTGAGATTCTGCATCTCTAATGAACTCCCAGGTGATGACCATGCTACTGGGACATAGAGCTCACTTTAAGAAGTGAAGTCTTAAAACAACCGTATCATAAGCCAATGGAGAACGACCTTTTCCTTCCCCCAACTTAATCTTCTTGTTCAGATATATATAATGTGGATATATTGGGTGACTTGTAAATGTTTTAAATTTCTCCAGATTGAAGTCCCGTTTAAAATATTTTTATTGCTCACAAAACAAGTGTTAAGAGAGGTAAAATACAAATAAATAAATAAATAGATGATAGATAGATAGATAGATAGATAAGAGTAGTAAAATACAATTACTCTTTAAATAAAAATATCATCTGAAAGGATAACATAAATTATTGAGAGCAGAGAAGAGTAAAAATAAGGCTGGATTATAATAATCTTTGAGTTTAAGAGCCAAAGCACGAGAGAAAGAACACCACAAAGGTGAGGGCGAATCAGTCCATCAGGGGAAGTGTTGTCTTCAGGTCTGGGGTTTGCCTGGCCTCAGTAGATAGCTGTTGTATGGGGCATGGGGCGGGAGAGTCTGTGGGCAGGGAGGGATTAAGTCTTAAGTACTTAAGGCTAAAAGTATTCTCGAAGGCCTACAGTTGCTTAATCGAATTGCATCTCTGTCTTTGGATCAGCGTTACATTACCGCGCAAGGAATTTAACACAACATAAACATGTATTTAAATGAACTTAGAAGAAAGCTTGTTGTCCCGTCTCCTGTTTTAATTAGGTATGTCTTACATAAGAAACATATAAATGCAGACTCTGCGGTTTCCCTGGCAAGGCTACAGCACTCAATCAATCCACTATCATATTATTTTGTTTGCTTTTTTTCCCTTAATTAAGTTTTTAAAGTTTCCTTAGCTCTCTGTGTGGCTGCTTCAGCTTCGGCAGCCGGGTTTGTGGTGAGGGGTTGGGAAAATGCATACCAGCCCCTTTACCCCTCTTGAGAGTCTAATCGTACCTCCTTAGCAGCTAGACAGGAAAGCCAAAGAAAAAAGAGGGAAAACATCCCAACTACACAATAAGTGCCCTTCACAGAAACCCCCTTGTATCATACTTAAGAAAGGCCTATTATTTTCCTAGCATGTTGACAGAGTAGGAGATGCTCGAAACTCTTCAAGTATGTGGAGAGCCTTTCCAGGCTCATGGAAAACAAGGCTAGTGTCCAATTATGTGATGCCAATGTATTAAAATATTTTGCTGGCCCAGGTGCTATCTTCACTATAGGTCTTTGGACTGGAGGCTCCTCTAAAAACCAATTTCAGAGGCTGCAGTCATGTCTTAGCAAAATAACCAATATGGAGGCAATCAATACACAGGCCTCTAACTTCTCTCTTCCTTTTGTTAAAGCCTCAATGAAGAAAGTAAGGTTTGACTAATGGGCACATGCTGCTGAATGACCATGTAAATTAGAAGGCTAAATGCTTCAAACCTTGTTAATCTTTTGTCTGCCCTTTTTGTTTTTGACTCTTTTTTTTTGATTCTGTTTTGTTTTAGTTTAATAATAGACCTTAATTGAACGCCGCTAAAAATTGAGAGCAAAAAGGAACATAAGCATAAAATGAAGTATGTGTGTGTTGATACGGCAGGCTCCAAACATGTGTCATTTAGCAAATGGTGACTCACATAACACAGGTATGTAACTGCATATCTTTGCCATGTCTTAAGACTACAACAGAGAAGCAAACTTAATAAGTCCATGAAGTATTCTTAAATTTATGTTTCTGTTCTCCAGGTTATATACTTGGTTTAAATGAATTAAAATTTATATATGAATAAAGATACTCATAGAAAAAAGACTGGAAGAAATACAACTGAATGTTAAAAGTGATTATCTCTGAAAAGTGAAATTAGAGGTGATTTTTAAATTTTTTTCATGATGCTTTTTTTTATCCCCTTTTCCCCAAATTTCTGTCTTTTAAAACAAAATCAAACAAAAAAAAACTACAAGCGGAACCAAAATTAATAATTTTTCTTGTTATTTGTTTTTATATTTTATATAAATCACTTAATCATCAATACAATTTATTAAGAATTTCCTACGTACCAGGTACTGTGCTTAGCATTGGTAATGCACTAATATACACACATGTTTTTATCAAACAAATATCTAGCCAAATGGTGTTCACTGACCTATGGAAGGGTGCTAGAAATGCAGGCTCCCTGTTACCCTTTTTTTTTTACTTTTTTTTCTTATTTCTCCATCTTTCCTTAATGTCCTGAGAGTAGCATTATTCTGACTAAGCAAGCTTTTTTTTTATCACTTTGTTTTGATCTTTAGTCAAAGTAATGCCACTTGCTGTTACAAGTAATGCCACTTGAAGTGCCACGAAAACACAAATGTATAGGTCTCATGTCCATCTTTTTATGGCTTTGTGCCAAAAACCAGTAATAGCATAGCAGCCCCACACTCTGAGGGACAGGCCTGGGGAGGTGTCAGTGAACTCCTGCTTCCTCTCCCTTTTGAAGACACTCATATTTAGGAAGCCCCAAAGAAAACTGTGTGAGACCAGGCTCATTAAACAGAATAAACAAAAACTGATCAAACACTCAAAGACCGAAGTCTGTAAAAGATGCTTGGCCAGTTAAATATAGATCTTCAAAATGGAACTTTAGTGTTTACCCCAGGTTCCAGAAGAAACCACTGTAATTAGCAACTTCCAGCTAACATTAAAATTCTAACGTAGCTAAGCGGTGTTCCTTCACTGTCTAGGTGTAGCGTGTTATTTAAAAGCATCTGCTGCCAAGCCCACCCTGTTGCTTTCCACAACAGACAACACATTAAAAAGATTTCTTGACTGCGCATTCAAGGTCCTTCAGACCCGATCCCAGGCCTTGTTCTTTCCACTCTGTTTCTGCACAACTTTTCACTCCAGTCGATTGGTATAACTAGCTAGTCCTACTTCCCACCTTCCCATTTGTGTCTCTTTATCCCCAAAGCCCTCCTTTTTTTTCTCCATTTTACCACCCTCCATTGATAGGTGACATATGCTTCTTTAGGAAACACCCTAAAGGGGACTTCACCCCCAGAATGCCCTTCATCCTTGGACTCTATTGTGCTTCTCTCTATAGGACTCATTAGGCCACGAGTAGGTATAAGGGGGTTTAGATGGTTGGATTGGGTGGGGCTGTCAGTCCCTGTCCACACACTTTTAAAGCATCTTGTCTCTCCAGCTTCTTACCATTCTGTTTTGGCTTTGCTTGTCTTTTGCCTGCATAAGGAAGCCCATCTAATAGAGAGCTTAGATTCATCAATGAACCATAGAGTCCCCTTGTATTATAAAACACTCAATGAGTATATATGAAATGTCAAATCATTATTTTATGATCTCATTTATCTTTAACTTTTCAAGACTGAATCTACTCCAAGTACCTAGGAGGCAAGGATCATCTCATACTCCTTTTATTTCTCAGAGCTCCCAAGGCAATATTCCGCATGTGTTAAGTGCTCAACAGATACGTGTTTCTTGATTTCTTATCCGACGCTATTAGTGACAAAGTTGCCCCACAGAAATACCGCAAACTAAAAACTGCCTCGTAAATCTGGAGTTGATCGGCTATCTGGTTCCATTCCTTTTGGACCCTTAGCGGGACCCCTTTGGGTGTCTGGGTGTTCTCCAATGATACTCACGCTGTATACAGTTGCAGTGGCTCAGGTGAGAAAAGTGGGAGTAAAGAGAGCATAATATCTTCAGCGTACGCATTCCTTCCACCAGCATTTCTGTGTAGACTACGTATCACCTGATAATTATGTGGCAGAGGCTGTTTATTGTCCCCTGATACCATCTGCACTTCTCCCTTTACTAATAGAAATCTCACATTTTATGGAACACGTGGCTGCCAAGCTGACACCCTCTTCTCCAGCCTTCCTTGTATCTAGACAGAAGCATGTGACTAAATCCCAGTCAGCGGAGTGTGAACAAAAGCAATATGTGCAAGTCCGGAGTCAAATCCTTTAATAAAGAAATTTACTTGAATTCCTTTCTATCTGGTCCATCTCTTTCCCTTACCCAGATTCAATGCACAGTATAAAGCTGGCAAGCCTATTTTGAAGATGGCAACATCCTGAAGGATGGCATAACAGCAAGATAGAAGGAATCCTGAGTCCCCAAATTGCTTCATGAAGCATAACAACCTACACATCCTAAATTGCCAATTGATTCCGGACTGGTATATCAAAGAAATATAAAATTCTGTTTCATCTGAACCACTGTATTTTCAAATCTCTTTATGAGAGTAACTGATCCTGTACCCTAATTAATATGGGTATTTTCCGGATAAATAATACTTGAGTAACCTTGTAAATCTTTACTTCTTTAAAATGACCTTTTCTCTTCTCTTTCTTCTTAATTCAGTCTGGCCTTGGGCTCACTTGCTTCTTTTCTTTCCTTATCCTTCTACATACTGCACAACCACTCCCTTAATAATTAAGCCCCTAGGTCACATTAAACAGTTTTAGGAACAAAGCCTCAAGTGTGTTGAGTTTCCTTAAAACTAAAAATAACACTTGCAGCTCCACCCCCATGGAAGCTAAAGACCCTACCAGCAACTCCTTGAAACTAGATAGAATGGTGCCATGACTGACATCAGGACCTGATGCAATGATCAACTGCCTCCTATCCTAGCCTCGACCCATCAGTAACCCAAGACCCCAACTCCCTTAGCTATTAATGAGTTTTCCCCTATATAACCCATCCCCAGAAGCCATCGGGGAGCCAGGTCTTTGAGCAATCACCTGTGTCTCCGGGCTTAGCCTCATTTCCTTAAATAAACCTCTACTTTCTTTGCCACAGGCTCTGGTCTGGATCTCTTGTGGCTATTGACACATGCAGGCAAAACGAACCCCTTGAGCCTGGTACTACTTGTAAAGAGCAACCTCTGTCCCTTGATTATAACACATACTTTACTTTTCAGAAGCTTTTGCACAAGATCCGGCTTTTATCTGGATTTATTTCAATATACGAAGCTGCTTAAGGATATACTAACATTGTGGATAACAGGTGCATCACCTTCACCAACTGTTGCATTATTTGAGTTACAGTGTATGGTCTCTCTAAGATAAATAACACCAAGTTGGGGGCCTTTTTCCTTTTGCCTTTCTTTTGCCAACACAGACTTAAATGTCACCTTTCAGTACATGAATGCATATATTTGATATTTTTCATCAATGTTCCCATAGTCCAAGGCACTAATTTTGTATGACAGGCCTTTCATGTGACATAGTCTCCAGGAACACATTACATCTAAATACTGGAGTCCAAGGAAGAGCATTCCAATCAAAGAAACTAGAAGCTACATATCTCTTAACTCTCAGTCTCAAACACAGTTTCCCCCTGGTTTGCTGAAACACTTGAGCAGTAGCCCTGAGATGCCATGGTAAGAAGTCCTACTCTTGAGGCTAACTTGCTGTGAGGAAGCCCAAACTAAATACACACTCACAGAGGCTGCTGAGACTTTATAAAGAGATGACTGGTCAGATGTTCTAACCACCTACTTACCTAGCTCCAACCACTGTCTGACTACAATCAGATGAGAAATTCTGAGCCAGAACTACCCAGCCAAGCCATTCTTGAATTGCTAACCTACAAAACCATTAAATATTATACAATATGTTGTTTTTTTGGAGCTGCTAAGTTTTGGAGTAGTTTGTTACATGGCATAAATAACTACAACAGTCACCAAAGTACAGAGCCCACTACCAGTTTGGCTGGGGCCCTGAGGGAAAGGGATATTTCTGAGCAGAGGCCTTGCTGCATGAGAATTTTAGCACACAAATCACAGGGTTTGGAGGCAAGAGTTTTAGTCTTTACCCCTTGCTCTCACTTGCTTATAAAGGATGACGTTAAATAACTCACTTGAGTTTTCCAGATTCTACATCTACCTAGAACCTATGTGGCTCTTAGGAAGGTTGTGAGGGTCAATGAGACATAATATGAACATTTTTCCCAAGGAAAATGTTCAGTGAATGTCACCTGTGGCTTGACTTCCTTGTTCCCACTCATCTTCATGAAAGTTTTTTAAAAAGTCAAAGCTGCTTGAAGTGAATAATGGTTCGATGAGCAGTCTTTCCTCTGGTGAAACTCCAGCAGACTCAAAAGAGTCAATTGATTCCAATTAAATGTCGGTTACCCTCTGACAGATGAAAGGCACTAGGCCTTCCATGATTTATAGAGAGGACTGCTGCTTCCCATCCTAAACCTAGGCCCCACGGCTTGTTGATAGGAGAAACAGTAGAGAAAAGTCTTCTCTCCAAAGGGTTTCTTTTATGAGCTTCGATCTCTGTGAGATCTCAGGGAGCATATGTGGTCAGGATCATTTCTTCTGGCACCACATCTCTTCTCAAAATTCTTCCTTTTGCAGCCAGCAAGTCTCTTATAATCTCTCTGGAAATAGCTCTTCCCTGAGAATAGTTGCCTTGGCAACATGGCAGGGAAGAACACACAACTATGTCCCAGGAAAGCCTTGTTGAGGCCAATCATGGCCAATCTAGCAGGGTGTGGTGGTCTCTGGAGGAATCAGGCTCTTCTCAGCATGGGTGGCTGACAACCAGGTGGGAAGGAACGGCAGGACGGCTCTCAACCCAGGTTACTTTTAATGTTCAATGGTTAAAAAAAATATTGAAAATTAATTATTTTACTGTATATTCAGATACACATCCTGTCTTTCACCAGGCAGAAGCAGAACCTGAAATAGCTGCTACCCTAAAAGCTAAAATTGAGATTACTTTCTGAAAAAACATATGGCTATACTTTTCCATATGTGCAATACGAATTGTTCAAACATTGTGAATTTTGAGTGAAAATCTTGAGCATGCTATTTATTAACAGTAAGGCCAGCCAAGGTCAATATTTTTGAAAAAAGAAAAATGGGCACAGATCGTTGATATTGTACTATTTAGGAGTCTGGAAATATAATTAAATAGATATGTTGAATTCAGTGAAATTGATTTGATTGCATCAAGATAACTGATGACATCCATTGAAAGTTATAAATTTAGAAGAATAGGTTATATTTCATAGGTACGTTTTGGGTGATATTTTTTTCATCTTCCAGTATGTTTCCACAACTCCATTTTTCCCAGAATAGAAACAAAGAAATTTTGTTCTGGCTTCTAATGTAAAGCAAACTCAATTCTAAAGGCTACCTTGCCTCTTAATTTTAAAAGTATTAAAAACACTAATTGTTGGACATATAAAAAATACATTTTTGAAAATATGAACAGAGTCAAACTATTAACAATTTTTAAATCAACTTTTTTCCTATTATAATTTTTAAGTATTTCAGGCCCTTTAGTGGAAGCTTTCCGAGCTGCATCCAAAGTCTTTTCATTTCTGTTAACAGATCTGTCCTGGCTTCTTATTGGCATTTATTCCTGTGCCACCCACATAGAACTCCAAATGCGGATCCAAGGACTGCTGAGCTGTGAACACTGTATTTGTGTAATTCTGCCAGTGACCACCCTTAAACCTCAAAAGAGTCAAAGGAAAGCAAAGATATGCTGAAATGTTGAAAAGGGTCGGGGGGAGCCTCGAAGACACTACCAGGATGTGATTTCTTCTACATAGCACCCTGTCAAATCAGGTCCCAAGGGTCAGGACCACCAATGTATAGGTTTTAGCTGTTAGGGCTTCTGGGCATAATCTGTGGCAAACTTGCATATGTATATATACCAGCCTGCCCAATGCTGCACACAGAAATCAAGACTAACCACAGCTGAAAGAGGAAAACCTCATTTGGTGCAAAGAATAGGTGAATTGTGAGCCTGGGTTAAAATACCTTTTTTAACCTGCCTCTGTCCTCAAATATAATCTGTGTGTAAGGGTGTGTATGTGTGTGTGTGCACGTGCACTGGATACCTTAAATCAGAAGAAAGAGACGAGACAGTAGGGTTTTCTACTTAGCAACTATGAATTAGGCAAAAGCTAAACAAAAAGAATATATAGTAGCCATGTGAACCTTAACTACTGACTTTCTTGCCAACACACCAACACTAAAAACTTTGTTTCATCTTTATTTTGATTTGCAATTTCAATTTTATTCAGTGCTCTGAATTAAAGTGAGGGTAACATCAGTTAATTATAAGTTAATTTTGGCATAATCTGGAATGAATTAGATGATTGCTTAGTTCACATAAATATATTGTAATCATAAATTGGGATTTTAGACTTTGAAGGGAGCTTTGAAATTATTTCCCATCTAACCCTCTCATTTTAGAGATGAAAAAAATGAAGATCCAGTGTGATTAAGTGACCTGCCCAAGGTCATACAACTAATTAAAAGCTGAGTAAGAACTAGATTTTATGTCTCCAGTTCCTCCATCTGGTGTTCGTTTTTCTATTACACTTTAACTTTTGATTAGTCATAATAAGAGGTTGCAGTGACCTGGATTAAACAAGAAAGCAAATAAACCTAATGTCCCCTTTCCTCGTTCCTGGACTCCTTGAAAATTAGGTTTTTTTTGTTTGTTTGTTTCATTATCTTTATATCCTCTGCAGTATTTAACACAGATTTTCAGCAAAAAGGCGTTGAGTTAAATGCACTGAATAATTGGGGAAAATCAACTGATGTATCTTTCAAGGAACAGCAGATTAATGTAAATATTGGCATATGGATGATGAAGAGAGACTACCAGCCAGTGAAGAATGACAGGGAAAACTGGTCTGGAATTTATATTTTCCATTTCTATAGCACAAAAAATAAACTACATGGAGGCAATGGAGATTTAACAGGAAAATACAAACAGCAGTATTATGTGAATAAGCCATTTATTTTTCTCATTGTCCTTCTCAAGTTGCTAAAGAATCATATGCTAACATGTATAACTCTCACAATTTGTTCTTATTTCTCAGATATAACTTAAGTCATCTCCCCATTGTGTGTAGTACAACTAGCTCTGTGCTTATGAAAATTCAAGATAGGTAGCTAATTAAAACGTTAGCAGTAGGAGGGAGTATCACATTTTATAAAGAGCATTGGTGCTGAGTATTTGGAGACATGGTGTCTAGTCCTGGACCTGTCAGTAATAAGGTAACTTTAGACCAGTAGTACAAACCCACTGTGATCTCCCTTCTTCCTTCCAGCTATAAGATCATGACGCAATATCCTTTCTTAATGAACCCACAAATATTTATTGATCAGTACCTAGGCCTCGGCATGTTTATTGTTCTAAAGGTGACTGCCTCATTTGGAGGGAGCAAACTTACACTGTGTTTTCACCATCACAAATAGAAGACTCAAGACTCGTGTTAGGCCATGAGGAGGTAATGATAGCGTGCAAGGGATTGAAGAAGTACAAAACGGGGTCTCTGTCCTGGAAGGCTTTAACAAACCAAGTGAGGAGAAAAACCCTCATGTAAGAAAAGAAGTAATGTTCACATTTGATCTTGTCCACTCTAAGAGTCTAACTGGTGTCCAGCTGGTTTTATTTGGGTAATGTTTTTTAATAAATACTAAACTGGGTCTTGTAATCTTAAACTCCATATGCATGCAGAGAGAAAGAAACGCGACCTAGACTGGAAACACATGTCCCGAAAGTGGAAGACCGTTGTGATTTAACCGGCCCAGGTGCCTCCTTCAGAAAGAGCCCCGAAACCAGTGCAGTCACACAGGGCCAGGGACTCAGAGGGGCCTCAACTGAGGTTTAAAGCTCTGTACTTGCTGTCTTGAAATACTTGTTATCTTCGGATTTAAAGCTGGTTGACGTTAACGGGGCAATGGAGCATGCGCCAGGATCTTGGGGCCTCAGCTCCCACGTGAACCCACCTCCCTCCATCTGTCTCCATCTCCCCAGGTTGGGTTCTCAGAGGCCTGCTCCCCTACCCGCGGGCACCCCACACACCAACCAGTCAGTCCCCTATCTCCTGTCCCACGATGGCCGCCACCCTCCGCTGCTGGGGACCACAGCCCGAGGGGGCGGTGTGGAGAGTGGTGAACGGTGGCCACTGCTCAGCCCTGGGCTGACAGCAGCACCATGCGTGCATCTGGGCAGGGGCGAGCCTCTCTCTTACCTGCATCCAGATCCTGAGCACATTCCGGCCCTGAGGTTTAAAGATCCTTGGGGGTCACCCTTTTGCTGCAGATTGGAGCAGTGCCCTCAGCTGAGGCATCTTGTCTGGGTTCGGGGGATGGAATGAGCAGAGATAGAAACAGCACGCAGGCCCTTGGGCAAGCTGGGAGGATCTGTCCTACGCATGCCCCTGGCGGGGAGGGGCGGGCAGGGGGGCGCGGCAGGGGAGAGGAGTGGTCCTCTCTCCGCCCTTCCACCCTACTTGAGGATGGTATCTTCTGGCTCCCTGGAGGCAGGACACTTACCCTTCATTTTTAAAATGTGATCTGATATTTGCACTTAAAATTGGCATAGCACAATGTAAATGTAAATGGGAAAATTCATGCAAAGCATTTAATATCTAAATATTCCGTTACTTAAAATAACATTAAATAGCAAATAAAAAAACACCATGACAAGACAGAGGGAAAGACCATGGCAAAAAGGAAAAAGCTTCCGAAGTACCTTTAATGGAACTCTTCCCCATGCTTTTGAAACATGGGCGAAACGTTTTTTTTGCACTAGGCCCTACGTGTAATCAGAAAGAGTTGTTTTCCTGCAAACAGAAAGAGGAATTCCATCCTTAAAAAGTTTACTGATTTCCTCTCGTGATTATACGCTATCGAAAGGCAAAGGTTAATGGACTTTCTCCAATCCCCAAACCCCTGTTCCTTTTTTATTTTATTCATTCTTATTATTACTGCCTCTGCCAATTCTTCAAAGGCTCATCAAACGCCAGAAAACTTGAGCGTTAATATCCGATGCTTTGAAACAGCCGCGCCACTGCTAGGCGCACACGTTTGTCAGCCGTTTAGAGGCTACTCACCAGGTACAAACTAAATGGCAGGAAGAGAGACCTTGGCATGATGAGGACCTGCTGCACAACACGTTCATGTGGCAGAGCTGAGCCTAGCATCCTCCACCGGGGCTCACTGAGACGGTACAGAAGCCTGTGGAGCATTAAAGTGCACAATAGTCATTGTTTGATATGTGTATGTTTTAAAGGAAAATATCACAGAGACAAATCACATTATAATAAATCAATTATAATTATAGATGAATGGCATGAGGGCCTATGAACTGACAATTTTGTATTCTGCTTTCTTCACTTGTCCTTAAAATGTCAACTGTATCTACTATAATTTAATTCATATTTTCTTATATTTGATATTAGTTGTTTCTGGTTTTGTGCCTGAAATTATTCTGTATTTAGGGTATATCTTTAGAATAGAGTTCCAATTATTGGGATAAAGAACAATATTGATAAAGAATATTAATAAACATTTTCAAACTGCTTTCAAAAAATATTATACTAATTTCTACGCCTACGAACCTGAGCATTTCACACCATTCTTTCAAATATTTAAATTTATCATCTAATTGATCAATTAATTAGTCATTTTCCAATTCAAAAGTGAATCTTACATCAGTGCTGTTTTAATTGGCATTGCTCTGATTACTAACGAGACTAAATATTCATTAGTCATTTCAATACCTCTTTAACAAACTGTCTTTTTATGCCCTTTTACAAGATTGAAAAGAGTATGATGGGCAATATTAGCTCCAGGCTTATACCCCACCAGCACAGCAGTGCCAGCAGGAAAGAACTTCTCTTTCCCAGTCTCACTGGCCTGGGTAGAATAACACCACGCTCGTGAACCAGTGCCCCAGGTAAAGATAGAGTAGTACTTTCATTTGCGAGGTCTGGGTCCTATGCCAGTCATGACACTAGCGGACAGAGTCAGCCCAGTTGAGCTGGGAGCAAGAAACACCACAGTTCAGTAGGAGTCTCTGACTGCTCCAAGAAGAACTACCAGTCCCCAACTTTAGACAGCGTGATGCAGAGAGTAAGTGTATTTCCACACCTTCATTCAGTGTAAATGCTCCTGGACTAAAGGGAATTGAGAAACAAATAATCACGAAGTGATCATTTGTAAAAGGCGGGATGTACTTACTCATAAGTGATCAATTATCAGGTACTTAACTTTCCACAGACAAAAACTAATGCTCCCTTTTAGAACTAAGCATCTGCTAAAAGCAAGACTGGACTAGATCAATTTGCACACAGTATTTTATGTATCCTAAATGCAAGTCCAAACAAGCCTTCCCTTGACATAGCAGTCATTATGATCTTTTCCTCTGAGTGAAATTTGTCTGGAGTGAAACAGAACAATAAAAACCTTTGTAAAAAACAGTAATAACGAAAAGGTATCTTTTTAAAAAAGATACACTTTCAGCTTATAGGATTCAGGTAGATATAAGCCATGAGAAGCTGATTGAAATGAATTTTGAAATCTTAAATTTCAACAATGCAGACAAACATACAATAGGAGACTTCTCTGAAAGCGTAAACGAAAGGGCCACATTACATAAGATTACTTCTTAATTATTTGTTTTTCTTAATCACATTCTTTTCCACTTATATTTTGATCACAAAGAGACCAAATATCATGAAACATCTATTCAGATTTACTTATGTCAGCCCTGAAGTGTATGTTAGTAGTATATTTTTCACTGCTTCCTTTCATTGCTTCAGGGAAAAAAAAAAAAAAGAGTGTAAGGGTGGAGGATGCATAAGGAAACTAAGCAAGTTGTCTAAAGTCACACAATTACTAACAGAGCCAGAAACCCAAATCCTGTTTCCTCTAGTTTAATCCACTAAGTCCCTCTAAGAAGCATCATAACCTCAGCAATTGGATTTTCTGGGTGTGCATTCCAATGGCTAGAAATCAGGCAAACTGTAAATGCTACCAGCAAGTGCTAAATATGACTAGTGGGCACCCAGAGCTGAACCCAAATCCCTACTTTGAACACTCTGTAGTCAATCCATTTTTCACATATTTTCCTGAGTTCTCTTGGATATTATTATAGCTCTGGAAAGAGAGTTGGTTGGAAAACTTGGCATCAACTGTGCAAATAAAATGAAATGAATAAGTTTTCTTTTAAGAGAGTTTATTTCTTCAAAACATCGGTTCAGAAGCTGTGGAAGCAGCCGTATTTAATTAAACAAATGCTAAGAAACCTCATGTTTTCAGTGAAGCAGACATGGTTTTGCCATCTGTCTTTTTGCAAATGCAGTCTCCATATAGTAGATGGGGTTTAAAAAAAAAAGAATCATGATTGGTTTCTTCCCTAACAAACATTTTTTTGTGTGTGAAAATTTTCATCTTAATTACTATGAGAATGAACAAAATAGATAAAAAAGAGTAGAATTTCCAAGTAGGTTTTTGAAAGGGTCCTGATTTCTGTGATGTGCTGTTTGTTTTCTCATTTAATACCCATATACGGTTGTCACCCATCCAAAATGAACAACATAAAAAAATGGGAGCTTTTAGACAGATGGGTGAACACATGTCTCTTGATTTTGAAGATAGCATGGGACCTGGAAGTGCCTTGAAAACCTATAGTTAAGAAAAATGCAGAAAAGTGAGATGCCACATGTGCTATAATACAATATGAAACAAGTTGAGATCCAACAAGGTGATAGGATTCGTTTTTTATCTTTGATAATTCACTAAGTATACGCAGGTAGTCCTTTTGTATGTGCAGAGTTGGAACAATAATAGTATTATGCAGACTCAGAGGGACACTTTATGGTTATCAAGTAAGAGGATTTTCGAAGCAAATACTTAGTAATACTATTACCATCATTTCAGATTCTCACTTCTAAAATTATTTACAGTGTAGAATCACATAAATCCCACTTTCAAAATATCTCTTGAATCTACATATTTGTCTCCATTGCTGTCATCATTACCCTAATCTAAAATGACCAGTCTCCTATCAAGACTGCTTCAGCACTCTCCTAACTCATATCTGTCTCTCCTTTCTTGCTAAGCTGATGCCAACTCCTGAAAAGATTGTAGTTCCCTCCACCAACCCTATATGTAATTTGAATAAAACTGTGCTTCATCTTTTAAAAAGATTTTAGCATATGACTCTGGGAAACTGCTTTATTTTCTGGTCTTCAAGGTAGGAATGTGACTTGCATTTGTATTTGTATAAGACTATCGCTCAATACAGAAGTGCCTCTGTGTTTGGGTGTCTGTATTCTGGATCATTAATTAGAATCTAGAACTACGTTCTGATGGATAAAAAAAGCCATGAAGATCACAGAATCACATTCTTTAATCTTAATCAAAATTTAGAGCTCAAGGATTACTGTGCATAATACAACAGAAATGCTACTTATGTGGTACTTTATATGTTTGCAAGAAAAAATGCTTTTGAGAAGAACACATCTGTTACTTTGGCTCGCTCAGTGTCCACTAACTGTTTTTCTTTGGGGGACCAAGTTAATCAAAGAAATGAGTATGTCGTCCAGGCAAGGCCAATCAGAAGCTTTATTTCTAGAATTTGAATCTGGAGCAAGTAACAAAATCTAAAATAAACTCAAGCTTATTTACCCTGATGGCAGTGAACTTAATAACTGTTCATTGATTCTTACTACCTATATTCCTGGGCCTATTCTTTTTTTTTTTTTTTTTTTGCCTCTTTGATCCATCATTTCCAAGGGCTACTCTATTCCACTCCCCACCCCAAAACTGTTCTAATTCCCACCCTGTGGAGGCCAGGCTCTTTGAGTTCTGGCGACAATATATTTCCACCAATTTCCCTTTTTGTTTAAATCAGAGAGAGCTGATTTTCATTTGCTATTTGCAACCAGAGAACTCTACTTAGCATAGCTGTCATACCTTTTTAGTTTAAATACTAAGCACGCTATCCAGGCGAGGCCAATCAGAAGCTCTTCCTGGTTTCTGAATTATCTAAATACCTAAATAATAGCAAGTTGTACTGTAACTTAATTTCACAAAAAAAAGAAAGTTATAAAATAGTATTATTATAAAGGAGATCTGTAACAAGTGTAGTTCTGGTCACTCCTTTCTTTATGTCTCTTTCTATAGGTGATAGTGCTAAAAATATTCTACACTTTTTTCAACCATACACACACACACACACACACACACACACACACACACACCCTATTTGAGTAGCCATTGAACTTACTCTTAGTCCAAAGTGAGCTAACTAAAACACATATTTCTCATTGATGTTAAGAGTAGCTCCAACCAATGATTCTTGGCTACTATCCAGTAGTTTTGGTGTGCTAAGATTACAACTCTTCCCTTAACTAAGAGTCTAAATGCCTCCTGCCAGGTCACCACAGGGCCTTCAGATGGAGATGGGGCAGGGGAGACTTGAGGTTAATAAAACAGTGGCCATGTCCAGCTCAGTTGTTACCCAATCAACTCTCTTTTCATGATCTTCTGAGAGGCAAAATTCCTCCAGCTTCACTAAAGACTTTCAAAATACATTTCTTTTTTTTGAATATCGAAGTTTAACATAAAATAGAGAGACTTTGAAAAGTAAGCAATAGCAAATGCGTAGATCCAAAAGAATATTATTTAAAGTAGACATCTTAAGATGGTATACATTTTGTGAATAATGCAAAAAAAATTTTTGTAGAACTTGTGTTAGAATTAGCTAGTCTGATTATATATTTTTTATTATCAAAATATCTAGAGTCAAATTACTATTTTTAATGTCTGAAAATCAAGTTTATCCCCAGGGAATAAAAATATGATAATTTCCCAAAGAATAGTAAAAAATTTCAGAATGATGTGTATAACAAGATCTCATTTTGTAGAAACAAAGGCAAATATGTTCAAGACACATTTCTTCTTTAAAACTTTATGTATTTATTCATTTATTTATTTTATTCAAATGTAAGAATTATTTATTTATAATAGGTTCTCAGCCTGTCACATATATTTATGAACAGACATTTTATTTATTTATTTTGTAAAACATTTTTTGATGTTTATTTATTTTTATCACATACAGCACCTGGTATTCCTACGTGGTCTCCCATCCAAGTACTAACCGGGCCTCACCCTGCTTAGCTTCAGAGATCAGAAGAGATCGGGCATGTTCAGGGTGGCATGCCCATAGACAAGACACATTTCTGTTCCCATTTTAATGTAGAAGTATGTTTTAGTCCCCAAACTATTTATAAAATAACAGTTCATCAGACAATTAATGGATCTGAGAAGTGAAAAAGATTATAAATAATCCAAATGTCCCCAAGTCTTCCATCCTATAATACCCCTTGCTATTAATATCCAAATCAGGTGGCTCAAATTTCTATCCAATTTCTGCAGTATCAGCACCCATCCCAAAATGTCCTATGGTTCCTTAGAGCCTCTATCATCATCACTGGGTCTAGATAGCTGCTCCAGCTACTTTTTAAAATTTATTCTTCAATTACAGTTGACATACAGTATTGTATTAGTTTCAGGTATACAACATACCTTATGAAGTGATTACCCCATATGTCTAGCAACTGCCTGATACCATACATAGTTATTACAATGTTATTGACTAGATTCTTACGCTGTACTTTACATCCCCATGACTCTTATAATAACTGGCAATTAATATTTCTTACTCCTTTTCACCTTTTTCACTCATTTCCCAAACTCGTCTCCCATATGGTGACTATCAATTTGTTCTTTGTATCTATGAGTTTGTTTCTGGTTTGTCTGTTCATTTATTTTGTCTTTCAGATTCTACATACAAGTGAAATTGTATGGCATTTGTCTTTCTCTGTCTGACTTATTTCACTTAGCATACTATCCTCTAGGTCCATTCGTGTTGCTTCAAATGGTAAGATTTCATGCTTTTTTATAGCTGAGTAATATTCCATTGTATATGGACCACATCTTTATCAATTGTCTCTCAATGGACACTTAGCTCCAGCTATTTTTTATCTACACTCATCATCTCGCCCTCTTTTTCTGCATGTCTTCAAATGCTTCTGCACTGTTAGCTGCCTTCGTTTCCCAACCATCATTAACACAGAGCTTTATGGATAGTCATGCTTTTACTGGAATTTAAGGAAAATAGAGACATATTACAGGTCAGCACCACATAGTCAATAACATTAAATAGAATTTTATAAATAAAATATTTTTAGCCATCCAAGCCCTAGTGAATTTATCAATGGCAATTTTCTCCCCGGGCCCTACTTTCCACCATATTTTGAGGGATCTACTTTTTCTTAATGCATACATCTTTTTACTAATTTACCTCTCTTTCAGGTCTAGAGGGCATTTTAGACCCTCTTTCCCTAGTTACTAGAGGAAACAGTATTTCTAAGGTATGTTATTCTGAATGATCTGCTCTTAACTCCCCTGCAGAGCAAACTCACAAGATATTATTTCTTGCCAAAAAAACAAAACCACTTATTTACTTCAAAACAATTATGACATGGGCGGAGGGTGTAGGAACTGGTATATATACATAAATGAAATGAATTGGACGTGTGTTGATAATCATTGAAACTAGGTGACAAATCATAATACTAATCTCTCTACATTTATAGATATAATACAATAAGAAAGAAAATTCTAAAAGACAAATAGATAACCCTTGTGGGACAAAAGTAAATGTGAAGGGTTTTTGTTGTTGTTGTTGTTTAGAGGTAAATATCTCTGTTTTGGAACTCGATAAATATCTATGGAGCAACTCTTACAAATGGTAAGAGGTTATGCAGAAGCAGTTAGTACCCAAATCCACTTTTTTTTTTAAAAAAAAAAGGCCTGTTAAAATAGTTTTATAAAATACAATTCATAAATGTCACTACTCTCTCCTTTCCGATATTTTGCACATGCTATTCCCTCTACCTAGAATACGTGTCCTATCTCCTTTCCCCCACATTTACCTGCTAACTTTTATTTGTATTTCAGATCTCACTTCTTTGGAAGGAAGATTTTCTTAGACTAATTTAGGTTCTCCTCCTGTGTGCTCCCATAGCTCTCCCCCTTCTCAGCACTCACCACACATTATATGTATGCGTTTATGTCTAGATTGTGCACTCCACAAGGACAGGGATGAAATATGTCTTGTCCTCAGCTATTGCTAGAATATTTAGTATAGAGCACAAGGTATGGAAGGCATTCAGTAGATATTTGTTGAATAAACAATGGAGTGAGTGATTGAATGAAACTGGGTGAAAGCACTGGCCTAGTTGTTGGTCAAAGAACAGATACAATACATATGTATCGAGAGAAGAAAGGAATGGAGAAATGGAGATTTAGAATCAGATTTGTACAGAAAGGAAGTGTATGTAGATGTTAAGTAGAATATAATGTATATAAACACTTGAGCTGGAGAACCCATACCTTCTCAGTGAAATAGGAGATTAGGAATACAGTGATTAAATGGCAAACAATAAAAACAAATCACATACAAACAAATTTTGATTATTTGCAGATCTATTATATTTTTGTTCAATCTGTTATCATTACATTCTTGCTTGATTTATCTGTACTAACAGTTCTAACATCATGTAATGTGATTATTATATTTAACCCAGGAACAAAGGGCAGTGACAGCATATTTTAAGATAAAATCTATTTTTTATGTGTTAATTTTGTGACAGAATGAGCCAAGATGGTATAAGGATGGTAATATAGATTGTCTTTCTTCTTTTGTGATTTACGTCTTTGTGCATCTTTATGTGTGTCTATATGTGTTTGGATGACTTTTGGTGAAAATAATTCCCTCATTAGGCTGGCGGGTTGAACATCATATAAATTTTTTAAATAACATCAAAATTCCTTCCTTTTTTCCCCCCTTAGAATTATTGAGTTCTCAAGTTTTTCTCTGGTGATTTTCTAATATTTCTCCTACCATTAGAGCAGGACTGATTTCTTTATCCCCAACTCAGAAAACGCATTAGGTCTTGCCTTGAAATGAAGGTTTTCATAATATTTAATCTTTTTTCTTCCTTTGCTGTAGCTTAAGTCACATTACTCCTGGTCTTGTCCTTGCTGACTAATGAGGATAATTGGTCCCTTTCCTCCTGAAAACATCCTTTTATGTATTTTGGAGAGTTATTATGGCCCTTTTCAGCCCTCTCTTCTGTAGGCAGAATCGGCCTGATTCTCTTAACCTTTCCTCACAGGGCTGATTTTCCAAACCTTTGATCATTTTTGTTCTTCCCCTCTGAACTCTCTCCAATTTGTCTGTCTCTTTCAAAACCTGGTGCCCAGGAGAGAATTCAATCCTTCAGTTGAATCTTAACTAATATCGTATTAACCTAGGCAATGCTTAGTGAATGGTAACAGAATCTTAAATATTATTTATCCAAATTCTGGTATGGCAGTTCCCTTCACTTAAAAAATAATAGAAATTAGGAATTTTAATTTGACACTCAGTGTTCTTTAAATGTGTTCTTTAAATAGTTCACATGATAGTATACCACAGTATTTGAAAAGCTATCAGATGTCAAACAAGAGTAAACAGAACTTAAGATGGAGATACAGGATAATATTTTTAGAGTAGATGAGCTTTCTAAAAAAAAAGAAAACAAATAGAGCTTTTCAAATACTGAGAAAGATTTCCTCACTATTCTATGTCATTCTGCTCTTTTGTGTAAGATCAAATGTTTGTAAAAAAATTTATTCTATATTTATATTGTCTTTAGAATCTCCTGGGAGAAAACTTTCACAACAACTCAAGTTGATCTAAGGCTTATTTTATTGATTTGCATCACAGCTTAGCATTATCCTAGTAGTTACCAAAAATCATAGTCCATCAGCTGGTTGGATAAAAGGAGATAGAACTTTTCCACTAAAATGTGAGAAAAGATTAAGAAATGGTTTCAAAGAAGATAGGTTTTACATTTTACACCACTAAAAAACTAAGGTTGTATCAAAACATCTACTTAAGTCCTTTCATTTGTACGATTCCTTCAAAATAAGTAATTTAGTACCCACCCCAATAATAAAACCCAAGGACAATACCATAACACATATAAGACAACAACCTCTCCTTTTGCAGGATTTGAATTCTGGCAGATGAGACAAGACAAAGAAAGATAGAATACTAGAAAAGTAGTTAATGCTTCACTGTGTAGTACTAAGTATAAATAAAATAGTAATTCAGAGAATGGAGAGATCACTGTAGACAAAAAATAAAGAAGAGATGACTTCATAGAAAGGATGGGCTTACAGCAAACCTTGAAAAAATAGGCAGCAGAGAAGAAAGAGAGAAAGAGAAGAGGAGAAACAAAGGCAGAAAAGATGAAATGAATATGATGGGTCCAGAGGACAGTGAAGAAACTGACTTAACTGGAATAGAGAACTGAGTTGAGGAACTGTGAGATACAAGTAAAATAGACTATTCTTATGGGCGGTTTGACAGCCAGGCAGGCACTATGAATTTGAAGTGGTGGGCAACTGGGGGCGACTGAAGGATTGATGAGAGTTACAATTTGGGAAGATTAGTCTTGTGGCAGCCTTCTGTGTGGATGGGATGAAGGGGGCAGAGGCAGTGCTAAAGCAAAGGGAGCACCTGTGAGCATTCTATCCATCACCAAGCGTTTTGGGCTGTCAAACTTGTCCTTTTAATATTTGAGTCCAATTATTCTCCCTTCGCTATACTGCTAGGTGACTTTCATTCAAGTCAAAGAAATAGTCAGAGTTAAACATTTCAGTCTTAGTCCATCAACACATGTATTTGAAGCACCTTAGAGACCCAGAAAGATGATTTAAATGTGGATAGATTTAAATAGAAAGATTCAACATTAAATGCTTAACTCTGATAACACTCTATCTTTGGAAGGAGAAAGAATAGGGGCTGGGTGGGGGGAGAGAAAGAGGAGAGAGAAAATTGAGGAGAGAGGGGAGAGGGAACGAAAGGAGAGGAAAGGGAGAGGGAAGGGTAGAGAAGGGGAGGAGAGGGGAGGGGAAGGGAGAGGAGGGAGAGGAAAGGAAAAAAGGAATGAGTGTGACCACTAGATGTCACTGTTGCTAGCCTACCTCAAAGTTAGAAGCACAGTATTCAGTGGACTGAGTTTTCAATACAAGAGAAAATTTTAAAATTCATATTACTTACAGAAAATGCCCCCCAATCCCACTCTCCTCCACATCAAACTTCTGCCCAAGAAGAAAATTCAGGCAATCTGAGGATATAGTCTAATTTCTAAAATAAGCTGGCTGCAATTGTTGTGTTTTTATCTTTAAGGCAGCTTCCTTCTTTAGCACCAGGCATTTAGCAGTGCTGTGTGTACAGCTGGTCTGTCATTTCTTAAGCAGTATACCCAGCCATATGGCCTAAATATGTTACTTCTTTTTTAGGTGATTTAAAATTTTTAATCATTTAAATCTGATGTGGAGCGTTCGAGTTAGTTACCTGTGTCACAGGTCTATTGCTGCAGCAGAATCAAGTTCTCTGTGTCACTGTTGCATAATGTAGCTTTTATTTAATACAGTGGCAATTTGGAAGTTCAAACCATACTTTCTTGTGTGTTTACACAGTCCTCATTACTGGGCTTTCAAAGATATTTTGGATATTGAAATTATTCTAGATGTTTAGACTATAGCTTATGTTCCTAACATATCATTGTGTAACAGTATGTTTTATACACCTAATAAATGCTCTTAAGTAGCATGTATATACTTTTTGTAAATAGATCCTATATAAAATACCTTATTAAATATTTAATGACCATTCCCTATGGTAACTGAATTGTATTTAACCCGAATTCTTAGGGTCTTTTTCTACTCCTCAAAGACACTATTTAAATTAAGGCGGTGGGAAGCCAGCCACACACACTAAAGTAGAAGTCAGGATTTTATAAGCCTGCCATCTTAAAGATGCATAAAATCATTCTTAAATTTATGAGAGTGGGTATAGATTTTTTTATTAAAAAGTTGTATTTTTTAAAATTTATTTTTGATGCTTCCAAAAACAATTATTTTTCAGCAACTTTGTTAGGTATATGCAACCAGGTCTCCATGCCTTTTAGAAAAAAATTATCTTTTTCTTTCCAGGCATTTGCATTTCTAGAGAACTGTTAGGTACTTCCTCAGCTGAACTATGAGCACAAAATCAGAGATTCATCTCGTACCATGTTCTAATTCATCTCGCACTGTAATTTCAGCACACCAGACATTTCAAGTTCAGGGCAATGTAGAAAATTCAGAGGATTCTAAGGGCAAAGACTTTCAAGGTCCCAGACATGATGAGCTGCTGGCCGAGCAGCGTGCAACCAGCCAGCTTTCTGAGGGCACTGTTTGCGAGATACAAGAGGAAGATGTTCCTTCTCCTTTCCTCATCGCCAACAAAGAAAATTTGCTTTTCTTTCCATCTTATGTAACTCACCACAAGAAACAGATTCAGGCTGACAAACTCCTTGAGAAGCATCCACGCAACATAGAACCAAATGACCAGAAAAGTTTACCTCTCTATATGTAACAGAAGATGTGAAAAAGTATATCAATCTCTATTTTAAATACCCTACAGAAAATTACTTCTCTAAAACACTATATATATACACTGATGCGTTCTTATGTTGATTTTTATATTTGAATTTTTTTACATTGGTTTAATTTCAAAGAATGAACACATTTCTTTTTGTAAGTAAAAATGGAGATATGAAAAGAAAGGAATATTTATATGGCAAAATAAAATGAGGCCTTGAAACACTATGGCTAGCTTTTATTTTTTAAAAAAACTTTTGATACTAAAAGAAAAATTGGAGTATTTTACTTGTCATGAAGTATACATAAATCAAAGATTTATAAATTTCCAATTAAGTTCATAACCATTCAGTTATCTTTATCAATTCTTTTGCAGCAACAAGCCAGAAATCTTGAACAATCTTAAAAAACTAATATCATGGAATCTATTTTTTAAAGTCTATCATTTATAAGGTAAAATGTTTCACCCACAAAGAGAGTTTACATATTTCCATTGGGAATCACATTAGCAACACATGCAGGAGTTTAATCCTATTGTAGGCTATTTCAGAGCAACCAAAAAATCTACTAGTATTCCTCTATTCTATCAGAAGCCATGCACATTTTTCCTAATTTTATATGATGCAATAATATTTGTAATGTAGATGGTTATTTCCATTTGAGGTCAAAATGTGGTAACAATAGAAAATCAGATATTTGGCGGAAATCCCAGGTTTATGCTTAAAGAAACAAGAGAACGTTTTCATCACTGGTAACTCAAAAAAAAAAAAAAAACCTTTGTGTTTAGTTATAGTAAAATGTCTTTGCAAATTTAACAATTTGATATTGGTAATGAAGTTTATGGAATGTCTTAATCTAAACTCAAATTTAATAACTCAGATGGAAAGCCCAGATTAAAAGGGAAAATTGCAATTGAAACTCTGGGCAACGTGTCCCAGGAGATATGTGCTCTACATGATGACTTGTCTGAAGATCTCTTTGGAAATGCTCTCTCTCCGGATGCTCCCACACTCCACTGTGGGACTTGTGCCAGTTGCACACCACATCCGAGTAAAGAGAAGAGGCAAAATCGAGAGCTCGGCTTGGCTTTCCCAAATCCAAACTCTGCACAGTTAATAAAAGGGAAGAAGGAGCTGTGGCTCCCCAGAGCATGTCCTTTAACTGTTTCACGGCATTTAAAATATATTAACTTCTACGTTTACATCTGTTTATCCTTTTAGATGTTATTGTTTGAGGGTGCACAGGCTGAGCACTGGCCAGGGCTGTGGGACTTGAAGGAAAGGGCTCCTTCCTCTAAGTCAGACAAGGCACTCAGTGTGCTGGCAGCAGCCTTCCGTCTTGTACACCATGCCCTTCCTTTCCTCCTAACTCATCCCGTGTGTCTTAAGAGGCAACATTGAACATTTCTTGTGCCAGCTACAACAGTTTATTTCCCCCAAAATCAGACACTTGGCAGAATGAATACATTAATAATGTATTATGATTTAATAAGAACTTTTAAAATAGATGAAAAACTATGAAATTGAGAGATACCAGCACATTTTAGAGAGGATATTTTCAGGCTCTGTCCCCACCTGTGAATGCAGGAGATTAGGACCAAGGAAATAGTCACAGGCACCAAAAAGAACTGGGCATTGGGGGCTGGAATAGAACGTCTTTTCCATGATGCTGTGCTTTGAGAACCTGAAATGCTTGAACAACCACACATACATCCAAGAGGTTAATCTCTTGGACTACATCATACATGGAAGTGATATCACCCCCAAGCAAGTGAAAATAGGCTTTTGGGGGCAGAAAAAAAATCTTACTCTTTTTTGTGTATGGATATACAGATATTTCATAAAGGAATATACTGTTTACTATGGTATTAAAATTTCACAGAGAAGAAGATTAGGGAAAGATGTCTGTAAAGGCTTCTGGGGGAGGAGGGTGAAGTGATGAAAAACTAGTTGAGAAACACTGGATTCAGGCATTTTCCTCAGAAAAGCTCTGTTAAGATTATGTTAGCAAGAACAACACATAATCAAATGACTGATCGACAATTATTAAGCCACAATATATGTAGCTTCCATATTAGCTATTATTAGAAAACCAAAGAAACATAAAATTTGTTTTGTTTTTTTTTTAAGGTGTGTACAGATCACTTGGATAGAGAGAATCTAGCACAGGATAAATGGTTGCCGATAAGGATAGTAACATCTGAATATATAAATAACTATTTTTAATATTTTAAATATTGTGAAACAATTTATGAAAAGTGCTAAGTAACTGTACAAGCAATAAGGTCAGGGTAGCTCAAAGTCAAGAAGGATTAGGGTGGTGAAAATGAAGTTTCATACCTAACGGGATTTGAACTGGACCCTAAAAGATAAGAGGGTTTAACTCAATAGAGAAAAGATGGAAAAATACCCAAACAAGAAAGTGGCTTTGAGACTAAGGACTTGCATCAGAACACAGAGTAAGACTTATAAGCCCAGAAGGAAAATAAAGTCTCAGGGATTGAGAAGAGAGTTTAGAGTCCCATGCCAAGTTTTGGCCGGTTTGACAGTTACACTGGGAACTTCTTTCCCCACCCCCCTTAAAAAAATTTTTATGATAGCAGTCTAAGTGCATGTGAAGTGGTATCTTGTGTTTTTTTAATTTTACATTTTTTATTTAGTCAAATGAACATAACAAAATTCACTGTTTTGACCATTTTTAAGTGTACAGTTCAGTGGCATTATGTAAATTCACATTGTTGTGCAGCCATCACAACCACCCATCTCCAGAACTTCTTCATCATTCCATACTGAAACTATCTGCCTGTTAAATAATAACTGCCCTTCTGCCTCTTCACCCAACCCCTGCTAACCACTGTCCCTCATGCTGTCTCTATGTATCTCACTTTTTTAGGTACCTCATTTAAGTGGAATCATGCAATATTTGCCGTTTTGAGTCTGGCTTATTTCATTTAGCAATGTCCTCAAGATACATTCATGTTGTAGCATGTGTCAGGATTTCATTCTTTTTTAAGGCTGAATATTTCATTGTATCAATCTTATTCCCTTTCATCTTGTTACCCACTTTCTTGATAATTGAAGCTGAGAGACTAAAAGTGCAGGCATCCTTTCAAAGGCTTTAGAGAACTACAACCACAGGGAGGCCAGATTACTCTAAATTGAACTGTAGTCACTGAAAAGACCTCCTAACCGAAGGTAGATATAAGGACTGTCTCAGGAAACTCCCATCCAGAGACAGGATTGGAGGAAAGGGATGCAGAACAGAGCACACAAAGCATGTCAGACCTGCATCCTGCATCCCTGGCCTCAGTTGGGGAAGTTGCTCCTGGAAGAGCTGCAGGGTGGCAGCTACCAGAGTGACTGAGGAAGGCCAGAAGGACTGAGGGTTGCAGCACAGAAAAGGAACTGTATACCTGGAAATAAAACCAGGCAGTGACTTGGCATCAAAGAGCACTGTTATCTTGATCTCCAGGGCTTAAGGGGAAAAAAATGAAGCATGCAAAAGGCTTGATCTGGCTTAGACTTACAAGCTAAGTTAGTGAGGGAAAGAGCTGAAAGGCAAGAAGATAAGGTGGTCCTTGTGACATGGTGACAGAATGAAAAGAGGTAGTAGGACATGTTATTACTTCTATAGGTATATCAGATAACTACTGTTGCATAACAAACCACCCCAAAATTTAGTGGTTTAAAATAATAGTATATTATTTCTTGGGAATCTATGAGTTGGATGAAGGATCCTGCTCAGCTGGGCCAGCCTTGGTTGATCTCAGCTTATGAGTCATCTATTAAGTCATCTAGGGTTGGCTGATCTTGGAAGACATCTTCTGAGGTGACTTGAGTCTATATGTCATCTTCCTCTCCAGCACACTGGTCAGGGTTAGTCTCATGGTGATCACAGATTGGTTCAAGGAGGGACCAGAAGCAATGACAGGCTACTTAAGGTCGAGGCTTCAAACTGTCATGTCATGACATCTACCAAGTTCTTTTGGACAAAGATAGTCACAAATTCAGCCCTGATTCAAAAAGCAGACTCCACTTCTTAATGGAAGGAGCTGCAGCTTCACAAAGGGAGAGGATACAGAAAAGAATGGTGAATTTAAGACATTTTTGCAAATTACTTTCCACAGAAGAAGTAATGTAGCAAAACTTCAAATTTGCAAATGATGGGTGCAAGAAAAAAATCCTATTTCTTCATCTTTTATAACCATTTTATCTTCCTCATAAGACTTCTGCCCTAAATATAAACCTGGGATCAAGAAAACTTAAACTTTAAGTGTTTTAGTCTTCCTGTTTTAAAGTCACTTTGCAGTAACTCAGACTCTTTTTGAAAGCTACCTAATCCTACAGATTCTTTCTTTCTCCCTGTTGCTCCCAAGATGGTATCTCATTGTTAGCAAGGCTTATGTGACATCATGGCAATAGAGTAGAAAAAACTTGGAGTCAAGTTGTGGAAACAACCTAAATGTCCATTGACAGATGAATAAGAAAGATGTGGCATAAATACACAAAGGAATATTATTCAGCCTTTAAAAAGGGCTTTTCTCTTTCTCTAAGTTCTTACTCCACTATGTCATATCTCTCTTCCACTCTGGGAAAGAATTTCACAGCCTACCTATCACAGGCAAAAAGTAAATCTTTCTTACACTATGGGAAAAAACTATGTATATAAGTTGGTCAGACAGTGACGTGAGAGCTGTGAGACAACTAGAAATTAGGGATTGCCAGGGATAAAACACATCAGTTTAAGATCTTCTAGATAGATAGATAGATAGATAGATAGATAGATAGATAGATAGATAGATAGATAAAAGAAGGGGCAATCAAGGTTGATTACGAAGTTTCCTACCTTAGTGATTAGGAGAATTTGGACTCTTTGAAGAAAGAGGAGAATCAGGAACATGAAGATGAAGTCCATCCTGCCCAAGTTGGAGGTCATTATGAAGTCAGGTGAATGTGTCCATATGATGTATAACTGGAATTCAGGGGAGAGGTTTGAAAAAGAGAAGTAGAATCGAGGCTCATGTGCATTAATAGGCTCCTCTGCCAAAAATCTCAGCACTGAATGAGATATCCCAGGAATAGGATGCTGACAGGCTCCATGTGTGAGGAGGTCAGAGAGATGGATGATTTTTAAAAAGCAGCAACCAGAAGAGTAAAGGAAGAACCACCAAAAAGTAACTTGAGGGCAAGGGGCCCTGCCTTCATCATCTTTATATCATCCGTACTTATAAATATTTACCATTGTTGCAGATGTTCGATAGTATATTTAGAAGAAAGAATTAAAGGAGAGAAGGAAATCAGGTGGGAAATAAAGAGGGAAGACTGGATCAAATGGGGTAATTCCAGGAAAGCCACGGATGACAGGCAGAATAATGGCCACCCAAAATTGTTCATGTCTTAGTCCTTGGAACCTAGAAAAATGTTACCATACATGGCAAAAGGGACTTTGCAGCCATGACTAAGGTTACGATTTGGAGATGGGAAGGTTATCATGTTCTGGATTATCTGAGTGAGTCAATCTAATCACATGAGCCCTTTAAAGCAGAAGAGTGGGTGGGAAAGATGTGACATGAGAAGGACTTCATTCACTGCTGCTGGTTTAGCAGATGGGGCTAAGGAATAAGCTGAGGAATACAGCGGCCTCTGGAAGATGGGACCAGCTTTCAGCTGACAGCGAGAAGGAAAGCTTGGCCCTCAGGGCCACAACTACAAGGAATTGTTGGTCGGCCAACAACCAACCCCTCAAGCAGGAAACAGATTGTCCCCTAGAGCATCCAGAAAAGAACGCAATCTGCAGAGGCCTTAATTTTACTCTAGTGAAACCCATGCCAGACTTCTATCATACAGAACTGTAAGATAAATTGTGCTACTTCAGTTACTAAGGTTATATTTTATATGTGATAATTATCAATAATAAAAAGTATAAAAATTTGGAAAAGTGATTTGTTTAGAATTCCATCTCGAAGTACAATATTTTATCTGATAAACTACATAATTTATCTGTATAATCTTAGAAATTTATGTAATTCCTCTGGGCCTCAGTTTACTCATTTTTAAAACCAGATATAATACCTTTCTTGCTTACAGACAAAGAGCTGTACCAGGTTATTTCTTGAACTCTCCCAAATCAAAAATCTATGACTCAGGGACTAGTTACTTTTCCTAATACATCCACACAGATCTTACTGCAGACCATCATACTTTGAGGTTAGGGAACACTCACATCAGAATTGCAAGCCAACGTAATCAAAGGCAGTCCAGATGCCTGCAGCATAGACATCAGAGTTAGCAATCGGGATTCATCTGAGTCATTGTCTATCCGTTGATGGAGGTGACTAGAGTACTGTGGTAAGAAAGATTCAGAGACCAGTTCTATGCTGAATAAATCTTATGCTTTAATCTTGCTAATCAAGTAAGATAGCTGTCAAGAGTAGAAGGAGGCAGGGTGTGGTTATGGGATCCAAACATTTACCACCTCTGCAATGTGAGGGTAAGGATGATTAGGAAGGATAAAGATCTACCTTTGACATTGCTTGCTATTTCCTAGTGGAGAAGACACTTGAACTGAGCTTTGAATGAGTAAATTTTGGAAGAAAAGGAAGAGGGCAGACCCTGGTGTTACGCCATATATATTATATATCATATGTATAGGGAAGGTAAACAAGGACTCTTGTAAAAACCATGGACTGGCTCTGTCAACCTCCATTCACCTTCTTTCTAGTTGCCTTCATGATCACCAAGACTTCTTCACAACTAGGATTTTGGCTACAATGGCTTGCACTGTATTCCATGTAGAATGCATAAGCGAAGGAGGCCATTTTTCATATCCCTTTTGATGCTTTACTGCTAGCCACAGGAAACAGAAATGAGTTTGTGGCTTTCCCCGCCTCAATCACATTCTAGTGTTTTTTTCTCCAGCTTCTTTAGTTGAGAGGTAATTAATTGCACCAGTAGTGATGACAGCAGCTTCTGATCCCTGGTTCGCTGCTATGTGTTTTTGAATTAAATGTATTAGGTATCAGCCTCCATGGGGCTCCAGAGGTCATCCCCAGGGGTCCAGCCTAGACTCTTTATCCAGCCCTCCTGCTACTTTTGTAAGTACTCTGCATTGAAATGCCTGCATTAAATCTCTTGCTGTCTAAAACATCTAGAATGACTTCTCCATTCCATATCGAACTCCAATACAGGGGAAGAATTGTCAAAGATACAGAAGTGAGAAAGTGGTATGATCAGGGAACAAAGAGGAATTCAGCTTGACTGAAGAAATGGGATTCTTTTGAGAGCTCAAAGAGATGTAAATCTACTGTATTAATGGAGTCAGAGCCCGATTCCGAAAACCTTTCATGCTGCAATGCGGAGTTCAGACTTAATCTATATGGCATAGTGATCTCTGGTGAGGTGGGATGGGGTGAGGTTGATGGAGTGGAACATGAGGATACTGAAAGTAGGAATGGTGGGCCTTGAGATGAGGAAGGCCTAGAATAAGGCAGAGAGGCTGGGAGTGGAAAGGAAAGAGTAAATTCAAAGGGGTAAGAAAAGACTTTAAACTGCATAAGATATCAAAGAGGCAGTATTTCTGACCTTGAAAGCTCATTTGATGAAAAAACTAGTTTGTCACAAAATAAGTATGGCTTAAATGGGTCAATATATAGGAACATCTGTATAATTCCAGGATTTATGCCTTTATTCAATAAAAGTGAAATTTTGTAGTCTTCTCATTTGGTTTCTTCTTTTTACAGGTGGGTGGGGAAGATTCAGTAAAATAATATTAGTCAAAGTTAGACAAACTGGTTTTGATCCATCTACAGGCTCCATCCGCTGACACTGCTCCCTTTCACCGCTGAATCATTGCTGAGAGTGGCCAAGTAAAATATTAATCCCGGATATTCTGGAAGGTTGCCCTATCCTGGCAGTGTAAACCTAGCAGAAGAAAAGCCCAGAGTGAAGAAACGTCCCCTGAGAAGTCCCGCTCTCAAGCCACCAAAGTTTCTGCCCTAGTTCCCAGGCCAGTCAAAATCTCTTAAGTTATAGGAATTGTTTCTCTCTGTTGCTTGTCTCCCAAGCACTGAGCCAAGAGATTTACATCTGTCATCTCACTTTACTGTCACGATAACCTTTACAATAAATATTTTTATAAAAGTACCATCATGATAATCTTTACAATAAATAATTATGCAAACGAGAAAACTGAGGCTCAGAAAGTTCACAAAAATTTTGACCAATTCATACAACCAATTTATTTCCTCCCTTAAAACTGGAAATCAGGGTGAATTATGGGATTTAGGGAAAGACAATCAGCACATCCTCTCCTACCCAGACAACAGAAATTCCCCAAGTGTGGGATGTCATTGACAAGGCATGATCTTTATGAAGTAGTTCAGAAAAAATATGGAGAAAGTGTTGAGATTTTTCAATTACCAAGATTTCTATAGTCCTAAATTTGTTTCTATATTATCCTTTGATCACATGATTTCCTGATTAGTAATTAAAAATTAAGTAATTCCCTCAGACCAAATCAATTCCATTTTTTATGGAGCCTTTAAATAATTCCAGATTATATATCAATCGATATTCACAAAACCTTCAAGAACTGATTCTCATTAATTGCCATGTTAATTATGTAAATAGAAAATAGGAAAAGTGAAATTTCTAAGTGCAGTAGAATTTTCTTACATGTCTGGCCTTTCAAAACAGTGATTAGTTACCATAAATCTTTACACCCAACTTTTTTAGGCTCAAAAAAGTCAAAGAAGTTAAGAAAAGTTCAGTCACTGCCTGGTCCTATAATATTGTCTAAGTCACTCTCTTTCACTATCCTTCTTGGTTAAAAAAGAATAGCAAGTTTCACTGGATCCCAGGAGTATTGGGCAGACTAATTAATAGCTATAAAATGCTTTCAAGTGCAGAATGCTATATCTGTATGTGCTCCCCCCCCCCAGTAATCATGTTAATATCCTATTCATTTCACTGGTAATTGTATACCATCATCATTGTAATGTAATGATGTGCACCATGAAAAAGTCAGGTGAGATGATCTAATGATGTCGAGATGAAATGCTGTCAGTGTACGTCTATAAAGATAGTGTAACACTGTCAAAAATGAAAGGAAATTATGGTATTGTAAGTTCTACTACCATTAAAAGATGTTAGAAGGAAAGGGTTCCACAAACTGGGGCAATGTCTGTTATGACAGATGTGCTCAAGCAACTTAAAAGACAAACTGGCAATTCCTCATCTCATTTTCTTTATCCAAAGAGTTTTTATTAAAATTCTGTTAATTTCCTACGTAAATTGTCTTCAAGCCCAGAATAGGACTATGATTCTCAAAAGCAATTTGTGTTTGAAATAGTCATTGTTCTTTGGCTCTCTGGTCCAATGTTAATTGCACCTGATAGTCATTTCTTTTGCAAGGGCAGGTAGTACATTTAAAAAGTTTTGTGAAAGGTAATAGTACTCGAAGTTTCACTCTTTGAAGAAAACTTGGCTGTACGAGCGATATCTTTGTTATGCATGGCACACTTCACAGAAGAAAAGAAATACAGCCTTTAATGCAGGTCAGTTTAGGCACAAACATTTATCCTCTCCATACACCAGATTTTGAAAAGCCTTAGGAAGGTCCAAGCTGAAAAGAAAACAAACCTTCAGTATGCTTTTGTGCATTTGGGAGCCTCAGGTTTCAGTCCTCTGAAGTTTTCTATTATGTGGGGGATTCAAATTAAATGATTTTAAAAATACAGAGTCATGGTTTCTGCCAAGACTGTTAAAAAGATAATAATCAAAATGAAATAAAGGATATAGAGTCAAAACTTAAGAAAGGTTAGAGTAAGCCTTGAACTTCGTTGTACTCAGGGATTGCTCCAGTCTATGTGGTGCCTTGTTGTGAGTTAGAAACCGATGCACCTTTCCAGGGGCCGATACCCGCCTCGTCCGGATGCATGGCTGGGCAAGTATGCTGCAGGCTGGCCTTCAGACCCCATTCTCCCTTCATCCTGGCTCCTTTGTGCATTGCACAATCAGTACAACCACAGGGGGTGGTCCTGACTATCTCTAACATCCTGGGTACTAGCCAAGTAGCTCAACCCCAAGGCATCTAGAAAATCTCTGCTCTGCCTATCCCACAGATTTTCATAACGCTAGGCTACTGGAGAGGACTTCCGGTCTACGGAGTGTTAGTAATATACTATGAAATCAAGGTCTGGCCCAGACATTCCAACTTACTCCTGTTGTCCTGGGGTCATTATTGCCATCCCCTTTTCTCTTTCAAAAGTGTCTTGGTTTGAATGATACAATATATGGTCACCCCACACATTCTTTTGATAAGGAACTGAAAGTTTAGACAGGGAAGTCAAGAGATAGACGTGTCAGATATGTATTTGGTTGTGAAGAATGGGGAAAAGAAAGGAAAGAATGGAGGCAAATGATGGACTAGGCCCCCTGGTTCAGTTTTATGTGGCTTTGTCACTGACATTTAAAACCAGTCAAGAAATTAAGCTTTCAAACAGAGCAACTGAGTTTTCCTGGCTCCAATGCTAAGGATCTCCCTAAACCCCAGCTCTACATCATATGTCATTTCTCAACTCAATTTCCTAGGTTGTAGATGCTAATAGCCAGCAATCGAATCCTAAAGAAAAGTGAGATTCATTAAAGGGAAAAGAAATTGTTGGTGCAAACAAACCCTTACGACCGAAAGATGTATTGCATGTGTCTTTAGGTCTCAGAATACAGAGGAAAGGAGAGGAACAACAATTCTGGCTTACTTTCCGTAGGGTATAGGATTTCTGGTTTTGGAGATTGCCCATGCGATGAACTTACTAGCCACAGGAGCATAATCAAGATTCTTAACCTTTCTGTCTCATACTCCTCAATGTAAATGAGATAGTGATGGCACCTCCTTACAGGCCGTTGTAAAGATGAAACGAAATAATATACACAAAGGAATTAGCACATAGTAAATGTCTAATGAATGTTGTTATATTTTATATGAAAAGAGTAGCAGATTTGCTTCAGTCTGACCAACTTTTTGTGTCTGTGCCTATAGATAGCATTTTAAACATGGGAATTTTGACTAATCTTAGGTAACAGTACAGTCTTAGGTAGCATATGTCAAATAAGAAGGTGGAAAGTCAGGCTTCTTATTGCCCTACTTAATCTCTCACGAATATTACCAGGGTAAATATTAAATTATGTGGAAATATTTGGAATTTTTTTTAAGTTCAAAACTCAAAGCAAATTCAAGGGTCTTATTATTATGAAAGTGGATCTTTGAGCCTCAGTTTATTAATCTATTGTATAGGTATTTGAGGAGTACCTTTTACTTAAAAATAAATATATGTGAAAGTGGATATTCATTACTAAAGAGCTAAACAAATACAAAATCCCTAACTATGATTCCTACCATCACTACTTCCCTCTGGCCCTGCGACCCACAGTACAGAAGAGGCAGCAGCTTGTCTTCCATGGGCATGGTAGATCTGAGCCTGGCATCCCCCTTTTGGGGTGCCTACTAACCTACAGGGACTGGGGCCAAAGCTCAGGCAAGCCCAGTGTTTAGCGTCCGATGCCCATGGAGAGAAGGAGGGTTGCAAAGATGACAGCAGGAGGAAAAGAGGGATTCGACCAGGCAGGGAGAGATGGCAGCCCTGCATGAGCCAGCAATTCCATACCTGGATATTCCTAGGCATAGTGAGCGATGAAAGGGACACTCACTTGGCACTGTTCACACCGGCCCTCAAAGGCTAGGTGCTTTACTCCCAACAGTACTGGCTGGCAGGCTGTGCCACCACATGTGGCTCAAACCCACCAATAAAGGATGGGGTAAGAGTGCCAATATGGAATATGAGCAAGTTCTATTTAAATGAAAGGTAAATATATAAAAGTTGAAGACCACCCATAACAACCTGACATAGCTACTTCTCAAGGCTGCTGTGAAAGTAGAAGTGAATTATAAATGAAATCCCTTTGGGAAAAACCATTTAAAGGTCTATAAAATTTGCAAAAGACATGCCAAATGTTCACCATGAGACTATGAAGTGGAATGGAGCCCAATAACATATTAGAAAAACTTAGAGAACATTTTTCCTAAACTGTGATACTTCGGGCCACGTTGGATTTTAATGACCCTAGTAAAAGAAAGTCACAAAGAAAGGAACTGGCATTAGCACCTTCTACTCCGTTCATTCCAACTACTCTGGGAAGCCTTCCCCAAAAGACAATCCTTGGATGAACAAGGACTGTTTCCTGAGTGCTTCCACAGTGATTAGTCTATTCAGAGAGAACAGGGTGATTATCAATGCCTGTCTGTTTCTTATATATATATATATTGTTATGGTTGAGAATATACATACATTGTTCTTATAAGTTAGGGGGAAATTACCAGGTGATTTTAATAACTAACTACTATTTTCCTTAGTTTTCTACCTAATCGACTGGCTTCAGGAATAATTCTATTAAAAATATTATCACTGGAGCAAAGATGATCTCTTTGTTCATCTCTTTTTCTGAACGCTAACTCTCCTTAGCCTCTCCAAGTTTACTATGCAGGTTAACTAGCAGGGACTCAGCATGGTCACTATGTAATGTGACCCTGAAGTGTCTGAAACTCTTAAACGGTAAGTGTGAAAAGGCTGTAAAACAGTACACCCCTGAAGCAGTGAGACTCAAACAACAAAGGAGGAGAGGGAGAAGTGTAGGGAAAGAATGGTACGTCCATAGTCGATTCTGAATTTTTCCATGTATAAGACAGCTACGCTCACCTCCATCTCATATTCATTTATTTAATTTGTTGATTTCCACCTTCCTTCCCCCCTCCCCCTGGGAGAGCATCTAATGCAATGTCTGTATATATTCTGTGGCCAGCTGAAGTCCAGAGTTTCATAAAAAGAAGCATCTTTTTCCTTTATAGTTCTAAGGATCCCTGAAACTTGTGAGAAAGATTCCAGATATCCCTAAAGCTCATGTCATTTTTTTCTCTTGAGATATAATAGTATATTAGTTTCAGAGATATTAGTTTATATTATATTAGTTTATATTATATTAGTTTCAGGTATATAACGATTGGATATTCGTAAAAATTGTGAAATGGACACCACAGATCTAATTAATATCCATCACCACACTAGTTACAAAATTCTTTTTCTTGTGATGAAAACTTTTGGACTCTATCTTAACAACTTTCAAATATGCAATACAGTATTAGTAACTATAACCACCATGCTGTACATCCCCATGACTTATTCAATATTTTATAACTGGAAGTTCGTGCCTTTTGATCCCATTCACCCATTTCCCAACTCCCACCCCACCCCAAACCTCATTTTGGATTAACAGTAGTGCGTTAGACACGTAGTAAATTGCCTGAAAAGTGAAGTCAGTTGAAAAGTTGCAGCAACAACCAGCGTTCCTCAATCTCTTAAGTAACCAAATCAAAATGCATACATCCGTTGGGGGTAAAATCGAAAATACACTTCAACCATTGCGGACATGTAGTCAATACTCCAAATTGTAAACTGAGATGTAGCAATAAATTATATGAATGTATAAGTCAAAAACTTTGCTCAATGCGCCATCTAAGAGCCCGCTATATTGAAACCATGAAATAAAACTGAAGACTTCATGTTGCAAAAGCAATATTTCCAGGTGCAAGTACAGTAATGTATCTTTTCTTCCCACAATTTGAAAAAGTAGCTCCATTGCCGTGTCAGCTACATTGCTTAGAAAGCTATTGACTTTTCCTTTCTGTTGCCTTAATTTTCTTCTGCAGCAGCACAGAGGGATGCAAGTCCAGGTGGGCACTGTGCCTTCAACTGATTATGCTGTGTAACACAGCAGGAAAACCTCTTATCTCAGGCTGGGGTTGCCTGTTTAAGATCTTTTTCTTTATAAAAGGTATAAGGTAGTAAACACAGCTGTAGAAAAGGTTTTATGTTTTCTTGCTGTTTGTTTTAATTTTTAAAATGATATAATTAAGGCAGAGTGCAAAAATGTCTATAAAATTATACTAACTGCCCATGTGCATATATGTTGTGGGCCAAGTTTTACCCAGCTCATGGTGTTTGAATAATCTGAATGATTTGACTTTAGAAGTGTTTTTTTCACTTCTCTGCCTAGTGTTGTCAGATTACAAAAATACAGTGGCTTAGGATCAATGAACTTTAAAATTCTAAATTGATCTTGTAATTAGGACATTATTAAAGATGACTTAAGCTTCACTCTTGCTATTTCCTTGCCAGAGTTGGATCATTGCTCTGAATTCCTGTCTGCCAATTACTTTTCTTTTAACTCCACAAGGGGTATTTTTTTAATTGGAATATTTATATATCTTTAAGAAGAATAAAGGATTTGTAAATCGCATCACAGCCAAACCTTCCTTTCAAGAAAATGAAATCTGAGTTTAGGATGAAGAACATGCCTCAATTTCAGTTTGCAAAGACATATAATAATATAATCCCATTTACTTCCTACTTAGATGAATTTGAAGTGTTTTCAGCTGTGGTATATTAAATTCATCTCATAGAGAATAGATTTGAGTGGATACTTAAGGCCTTTTCCTAGCCAGTTATGTTTAAGTTAAATGAATAAACACATTTTAATGTCTTAATTATGAAAACAAAATGTGCAGAAGTCTATGATCTGCACTACCATTTAGAAATAAGCTGGAAAATCCTATTAGGTTGGAATTAAGTGGAAAATAGTTTCCTCCTCTGGGGGCTTTTAATTTATTCAGAATATTTATATAATTGCCTGCTAGTGAATCCTCTGAGATTACTTTGTTGGAGACACTCTTTAACTCCAAACACAGTTTTCTTGAGAGCAAGAGGGTTCTGTCATTAATCTGAGCATGAGATATATCTTTCTTTCTACTTAACCTTTCTCTTACTTCCCTCCCTATGTGAGTTCATTGTCAATTTGCATGGGCTCCAAAGAATTTGGCTTGGGCCTAAGTTAGTTCAGCCTCAAGTGAAGGGAAAGAACTTTAAATTTAGGTGGGGAATTAAACACTTTTGCTAACTCAGAAAATGAACCACCTCTGAATGTCAATTCCAAGCCAGTGCCTCTGGCTTTCCGTTGGAAGGCCATTCAGCTGAACTGCCAGAACCAATGACCAACAATTTGTGTTGTTTTTGAAAGCCTTCACCACTTTTGTAACCATTACTCCTATCTTTTCATCTCATCCCAATTGATGGAAATGTGTCTCTTCTAGACAAACATCAAATTGAATATTTCGTGGCTGTTACCTTAAATTATTAAATGGTCTTAGTGCCCTAGCTCAAAGAAAAATGAAGCTCCATTGTAAGTGAAATGATTACTCAGATCTATCCCCCACAAAAATGTATGATGTAAACAGCTTTGTTTGTGTTTGAGATTTCTGGGATGAAAAGCGCTCTTAGATGGATAGTGATCAATAAGGACATAACAGTGAACTGCTCTGAGAGCATGTTTTCATTGGACAGGTAAAGAAAAGAAATGGATAAAGCATTGCAAATAAAAAGTAAAATAAACCCCAGCCCAAGAACAGGACTTTTAAAAGAAAGGTAGTCCACTGATAAAAATTCTAGAGCCAAGTAGCATTATTTGTATCAAATTTGCATATATAGTGCTAGTATCATGTTGTGGAGTATGTGCATCTGATCGATGTTTACAATGTATTAAATAAATGAAACAGTAGTTTCCATATTTAAAAGACCTTAAGTTTATAAATTAAATATTTTCAGGCGCACTGATTTGTCTGAGCTTCAAGGCCAAAGAAAAGGTACACTTATGAATAAATAGACTTCCAGATTGGGCCAGTGGGAGAAAACTGAGTTAATGCAGCTATTAAAATTATCTCCCTCCATCACTTTTCCCTGAGAAGTCATAATAACACTATCTTTCCAGTTTATAGGAGCAGTGACTCACCCAGTTGAGGGCATTGAACAGAGCGAGTTCCTCCCCCAAATCGCCAGATTTTGTGCTGAGACCCACAAAAGGGTGATCCCGTGGGGAAGGAGAGGAAGAGTATGAATATGTAAGGGCTAAATGAAAGGTAGGAAAGGGCACGGGAGTGGAGATGTTGCCGGACCAGTGACACCGAGCTTGGGAGACATTTGACATTCGCGCGCTCTTCTTCGCGGACACTGGGTGGCGCTCGTGGTAAAGACTTGTACTTCTCTTAGGGTCGGTTTCTCCACCACCCGCCACCACCCCACTCCACCCCCGCCCCTTGCAAATTTCGGCTACTAAGAGATGAAATTGCTCACATTCTTCCTACGTGTCGCAGTGGGAAGCGCACTTCTAGAGAAGTTTGATGCCATTGGGCCGTTTCTCCACGACTGGGCCCTTCAGTGGATTTTAAAACAAGTAACAGCATCCGGCCCACGGGCCTTAAGAAGAAGTTCCAGGCCTTGGTGTCAGAACCATCCACAGTACCGGTGAAAGTTGCTACCCTGCACGTGTGCACCCCGAGCGGCCAGGCTCGGTACGGCCACAGTGGCTATAATATGAAATGAAGTGGGATTGTATTGTGATCAGAGAGACTCCGGCTCCTTTTACCTTAACGCTCTCTCACCCTCCTGCTGCCCTTAAGGAAAGCGTAGGGGAAGTGGGGTCAATTAGTATGGAAGCAGAACGTCGAGGTTCTGGACCTTCGGAGACACACCCAGATTTGCAGGTCTCACGGAGCAGCGGCCTTTGCGCAAGTGGCTGGAGTCTGGCGTGAGGGCCAACACTTCAGGAATTGAAACAAAGAAGCTAACTAAATCCTTCCCTCCCGCCCCACTCCTTTTTGTCTTGTGGAAAATATGAGAAAGAATTTTTTTTTTTGACGGAGGGAAAAGTGAAATCAAGTAAAGTCGAAACTAACTTAACATTGTAATGTGCTTTCCACCGGATCCCAAACTTCTAAATTTCGCCCAAACTCTGCAGCTTCCAATCTCATCCCGGTTGTAATCTGCCTTCTCAGCAGGGTCTGAAGACAATGATAGAAATACCCTATTTAGCATAACTGTATTGACCTTTCTCTTCACGTAGTAACTTTAAAATCTGTAATAAAGAGTACCAGGGGTGTGTGGGATGAGGGGAGACCAGTGGAAAGTCGCCTGGCTCCATGTTCCACTTTGGCTTTGCCAGGCGGCGCTTTGAACCTTCCCTGGCAATGCTTTGGGGAAGCGATTCGTGTAATTAAATAGCAGGATGTGGGTAAGGTGATTCGATGGGCACCGAGAACTTCCTCGTAGCAGAGTCCAGGACTGCAACCCCGACGGGGTCAGCAGCGTTTCCCCGACGCTCTGTAGTTCTTCGAGGCCTAAATCTAGAGGTTGAACAGCAGGCAAAAATCGACAGCTCGACAGCTTGGGAGCGAAGATGCGCGGACAGCAGCGCACCCCTCCTCGCCCCGCCCCCCTCCCACCCCCGCCGCCGTCGTGGCCGGCCGCCAGGCATCTATCTCACAGGTCCAGCGCGGCGCAGGCCGCATGCAGGTGAGGTGACTCGGCTAGGGTGGGGGAGGGGCGCTGCGGGACTCTGTGACGCACGCCTCCCTTGTCCTGTGGGCGCCCGCGCTGAAGTTGTCCCCAAAGGGCAGTGTGACAATAGCTGTGGGTTTTCAGCGCTCAGACAGCAGAGTCAGGAAGCTGGTGCACGTGTGGCTGCTCTGCTTGGGAGTTCCGGAGCTGCTGGTATGCTGCCGCGAGTTTTAGACCCCAGCCCTCCCTGCCGGCCTAGTTTTGGCTGGAGTAGCCCACAGTCAAAGTACAGCTAAACTAACACTAGACACAACTAATGTAGACGCTTGCTTCTTCGCTGGGGTCGGGAGAGGGATGATGTGGAGCCCCCGGGTTCCTGGTCTCTGACACTCTGGAGGAAAGTGCTAGAAGGGCCCAAATCAAGATCCAGCTCTTGGAGTTGCCGATTTGAGAGGAGTGGATATGAGGAGCAGTACATTGACTTAGGTTAAACGTCCAAGCTCCCAGCTGGATTAACGCTAGAATAAGACTGACACTTCAGGAAAGCAAACTCTGGACCCAAAGTACCAACTGTTTGGTTCCTGAGCCTTTTGTCCCTTTGCATTTGAGCTAAGATGTCCTCAAGGAAGAAAAGAAGAAGAACGTGAGGGACAGAACCCAGACCTGGGAAATGGAAAAGCGGGCTCTTGGATGCCATGTCCTTAGAGCCCTGAGGAGCAAATGCGTGGGCTTTACCCAATTTCCCAAAAGGACTTTTCCTTGTCTACTTCCCAGTCTTTTGGGAGTTCTTTTGGTTCATTGGAAGGACAGACCATACATGCACCATTTACTTTTGCAGGAGTCTTTGACCTCTGAATACAGAGTTACAGACCCTCTATTACAATGGTATCCAAATAGACGATAATATTGAACTAAAATGTGGGGCTGCCCACTCTTCTTGGGGACAGCAATTTGGGCATCATTAAGTTATATGTGCTTAAGACAGTAACATTTTGTAATTCATTGCAGGGGTTTAGGGCTGCAGGAACTCTCTGCCATTAACAGCCGAATGGACAGAGGGCATTCTGAAGCATCTTTATCCAGCCCTTCTCTGAGCAATAGTCATCTCATGCAGAGGAAATACTTGCTGCAAATTTGTCTGTCTTTCCCCAAATTGCAAATTTTCAACACATGGAAATTACAACTTGACTCCCAGCACACCACTAAAAATATTGTTCTCAGTTCCTTCTTGCCGTCATCCCACATCCCTGATTCCCTATTTCAGTATCAATGTTCAATTTCACACTCCCCCCTTGTGCAGCCCACGGGGCTTCAAGGAAAAACCGTCGCCAACCTCATCCCCAAAGCATGTGCACTTTCCGAGGCTGCTGATTGGAACACATTGTCTCCAGACTTTGTGGAGCTGGGGTTGGGGCTTCTGCGATGTCTTTGGTATTCACTGAAAACAGATTGACTGAGACCCCCCTCCCCCAACAAGCAACAACACATATACGCGCACCGGCGCGCGCGCACTTTCCCCCTCCCTTCATTTTTCTCCGTACTTTTTTTTTTTTTTAAGCAATGCTTTGTTGTGTTAAAACTAGTTGGACGAGTTAGGGTGTTGCTGCTGCTCCCGAGGCCCTGGCCAATGGAACCCGATCCACCCCGCTGTGCGTAAGCGCGCAATTAAGGATTTAACCAAGGCTGTGCTGCGCCTCAGCCAGCAGTCAGCCTGCCGGAGACAGAGCCTCCACGACTCCCAGCCTCCACCTCGCCGCCACCGCCTCCTCCTCCTTCTCTCCTCCTCCTCCTCTTCCTCCTCCTCCCTCTCTCTCTCAGCCATGTCTGCTTAGACCAGAGCAGCCCCACAACCAACTCCGGCAGCCGCCGCCGCCGCCACAACAGCAAAGGACAGCCGCCGCCGCCCGGGAGCGATGACAGGAGTGTTTGACAGAAGGGTCCCCAGTATCCGATCCGGCGACTTTCAAGCTCCGTTCCAGACGTCCGCAGCCATGCACCATCCGTCTCAGGAATCGCCAACTTTGCCCGAGTCGTCGGCCACCGATTCCGACTACTACAGCCCCCCGGGAGGAGCCCCGCATGGCTATTGCTCTCCTACCTCGGCTTCCTATGGCAAAGCGCTCAACCCCTACCAGTACCAGTACCACGGCGTGAACGGCTCCGCCGGCAGCTACCCCGCCAAAGCTTACGCCGACTACAGCTACGCCAGCCCCTACCACCAGTACGGCGGCGCCTACAACCGCGTCCCGAGCGCCACCAGCCAGCCAGGTACGGGGGCGTGGGGGCAGATGCGGGACTGGGGGCAGATACTGGAGGAGCCAGGGGTCGGGAGGAGCGAGGTGGGGTGAGTGATTGCGGCCCCGCCATCCACGGCAGTGGGGGCTCGCCGGGCAGAAGGAAGTGGGGGCCTGAACTCTGCAACCGAGAGAGCTTCCAGGGCCAGCATTTTAGGGATTCTTAGAAGAAGCCTTCGGGGGTTCAGACCAGCGTCTCTCCCCTCCGGCACTTTGGTGGAGGGGCCCTCAGTCTCTGGTTTCCCAACTTGTCTGGTCAGGGAGCCAGCTTGGCTGGAAAGGGGGTAGGGGTGGAGAGAAGAAAGAATCAAGCAGCCCTAGTGGCGTTTGCGTAATAAAGAGGAGGTTAGTTGGAATTTTTAGTAAACGTGCTCGGTTGGTGCAAGTGGGAGTGGAAGGGTGCCTTAAAGTCTCTGTCGGGATTAGTCTGAGAGTAGCCAGAAAGCCAGCGTCCTGACCGTGCCGTGGGAGCGCGGGGTGCGGTGGGGGGCTGGGGAGCTGCAGCATGCGGGAGGAAGAGCGCGCGGAGAGCGTTGCGGTTTATCTACGGCAAAAACAAAAACAAAAAGCCATTTAAAGGTGTAGGAGGGTTGCTGAGGGGTCACGTTATCGGAGCGATTTTTTTCTTCATAGGTGCCTAAAATTTGTCTTCCTCCTCCCTACCTCCTTTTTCGACGGCCTAGAAACTTAGCTGGAGAATTTAAGAGTATTAGTGAGCTTGGGCGGTAAGAGAGAGGCATGAGGTCTCCTTGGAGAGGTTTTGCTGGTCAGGTTTGATCTCTTCCCACCAGCACATTAATAATCCTGCTAATATTAGCATCCCCTACTCTGGCAGAATCCAGACCACAGCCCTCATTCTCCACCCTTCCTCTCTCAGGAGCGTCTCTCTCTCACACACACACACACACACACACACACACACACACACACACACACCACGGAGAGGCTCTCCGCCCTTTCCAGAGATGGACACTTTTGATAAGGTGGGAAAGGGGACTTGTGGCCCCAGGGCATGTTCGTAAAACACGCATTCAGAAAGTCTTTCTCTCCCGTCCATACTCAGGATTTTGAGAAATTCGTCCTGACTTGCCTCCCCTTTCCTACGAAAACATCCAGCCACCGATTCCTTTTCAATGCGTGACTTGCTAAATAAACTTTAAAGGAGGGCAGAGAGTGGGATGTCTTCGTTCCTTTCAGTGTTTCTGTATTTCGTGTATAAGTGAAAGATTTTTTTCTTTTGGCCAAGAACTTATTAAGCCTCTGTGTAGAAGAAACCAGACACATCTGTGCCTTCACAGATCTGCAGGGAGATTATGGGGGCTGCATAATCGGGCCTCTGTCTGAGACAGCCCTAACCGCTTGCTGCTGAATTGAGGGAACATAGTTTGCTCGTGGGCCTTTGTACTTTGGAGACCTCGGTTAGCGTCTTCCCTGCCCATGCGTCTGGCCTCTGCAGGCGTCTGAACAGACGCTTCAGATGGGGGTCACGGCTCTTGAAGCCTGGAGAGAGGGTGGCTACGATCACTCCAGAAATGCGGGTGAGCACAGGGCAGGCGTAAAAACAAGTCTGAGTGAAGCAGAAACCGCTACAAGAGCTAAAAGCCAGACGCCAAGAAGGGAGCTGTGCTGTCCAATGCGCTTTGCACAAGTCCTGGGGAACCTGAATGAACAGAGAAGGGAATTAATCAGAGACTGACTACCTGGCCTTTCCATGGTTTTGGGGAGGGGCTTATGTCTCTGGGTCTCGTGAAGCAAAGGTGGTGACATGGGGAAACAGAGTGAAGCCTGCATGGTAAGAAACTCAAGAACTGTATTTGAGGGTTCTGCAAAAGAGCCATTGTCTGCCGACAAGTTCTAACCGGGTCTGTTTTGATTATTTAGAGAAAGAAGTGGCCGAGCCCGAGGTGAGGATGGTGAATGGCAAACCAAAGAAAGTTCGTAAACCCAGGACTATTTATTCCAGCTTTCAGCTGGCCGCGTTACAGAGAAGGTTTCAGAAGACTCAGTACCTCGCCCTGCCCGAACGCGCCGAGCTGGCTGCCTCGCTGGGACTGACGCAAACACAGGTAAATCCGGCCGCGGCCGGGCAGGGGCCCTGCCTCCGCTGCAAGCCTAGCTGAGCCATGCGGTTCGGTTCCCGCGGGCTGGGGCCCATCCGATCACATGCGCAAGAAGCTCATAGGCAGACAGACAGAGGCAGCCTGGCAGATTGAAAGAGACCCACCTTGCGCCCTTCCCTTCATGAGTCAGGGCGGGTGTCGTCGCCAAGCGACCGTAGCGACGGGATGGCAACGTCGCTCATCCCGAGATGTCCCCCGCTCCGGGCCTACGGGGCCGAGGGGCAAACTTTTAGACTGAAAACAAAGGTCGGGTTTTTTCTAGAACGCTCTCGCAGCCTTAAGAAATTGTCTGGTGCTCTGCACAATGCAGAGACTCTCGGAGCGAGCGAGGCCCGGCGGCCTCGCGGTGGTCTCAGGCCGCGCAAAGGCCGAGGACGTTGCCTCGGGCCAGAAAAGCTGAAAGGTCACTCCCTGAAGCCGCGGAATCTGGGGCCGCAGCAACCTGAGGGGCGCAAGGCGGGGGGCGCTGTTGTACGGGAAAGTCTTCCCTGGAGGGTCCCATTCCCTTCACTACTACAATCCCTATAGAAGAATAAAGAATGTTCCGAGTCGCCGCCCAGAGCCGCGGGCGGATTCTGACCTCTCTCGGAGATGAGCCAGTGGAGGGAGTCGGGGGTGGGGGCGCTGCTTCACCTCCGTGAACTCGCGCGCGTAGCGGGCTCCAGGTCCCTGGCGTTCCGGGCTCGGGCCATTGTTTTGGAGACCTTGGCGGCGCCGCGTTCCATCCGCTCTCTGTCGGCCTACAAGCGCGCGCACGTAGCAGAGTACTTGGGGGACTTGTTCCCCTCCCCGCCCCCAGCCTAAAACAGTAGCCTCCGGGTCGTGCCCTAGCTGCGGCCGGATTCCGCCTTGGCGCCCTCTGGGGCGGACATCCAGGCTTTGCCTCAGGCCCAACTACTGGACCCTAGGCCGAGAGCTGCGGGAAGACGCCAGGCGGAGACGCCTGGGGGTCGAAGATTCCTCCAGTCGCCGCCCTGGGGAAGGCGCGGGCGGCCTCTGAGTGGACTGGTAACATGTGCCTTTGTTCCCTCACCCAGGTGAAAATCTGGTTTCAGAACAAAAGATCCAAGATCAAGAAGATCATGAAAAACGGGGAGATGCCCCCGGAGCACAGCCCCAGCTCCAGCGACCCAATGGCATGTAACTCGCCGCAGTCTCCGGCGGTGTGGGAGCCCCAGGGCTCTTCCCGCTCACTCAGCCACCACCCTCATGCCCACCCTCCGACCTCCAACCAGTCCCCTGCGTCCAGCTACCTGGAGAACTCGGCTTCCTGGTACCCGAGCACAGCCAGCTCAATCAATTCCCACCTGCCGCCGCCGGGCTCCTTACAGCACCCGCTGGCGTTGGCCTCCGGGACACTTTATTAGACCGGCCGCTTTCTCTTGCTCTCTTATTTGGGACTACTGTGTTTTGCTGTTTTAGAAAATCATAAAGAAAGGAATTCATATGGGGAAGTTTGGAAAACGGAAATGAAAAAAGGTTCATGTGTAAAGCTTTTTTTTTTTTGCATGTAAGTTATTGCATTTCAAAGGACCCCCGTCCCCCCTTTTTACAGACGGACTTTTTTGCGCAACTGTGGACACTATCAATGGTGCCTTGAAATCTATGACCTCAACTTTTCAAAAGACTTTTTTCAATGTTGTTTTAACCATGTAAATAAGTGTAGATAGAGGAATTAAACTGTATATTCTGGATAAATAAAATTATTTCGACCATGAAAGCAAAATGTTTCTAAAAAATACTCCTTTGCCCTCGCTCCGTATAATGGGCTACTCACGTTTTATGCAGACAATTAAAGGAAGACAGATCTGCAGAGATTCAATAAGGCAAAAAGGAAAGCAGAAGTTGGGAGCTGCATGGATACAGAACTCTACATGTGCATGTTGGATGCTGTGCTTTATATGTCTGTATACATATGAGGCCTGTTTATAGTACTGCCGTATAATATTTAGGGTTATTATTTTTTTTTTTTGCCTAACCACAAAGACATTTAGATAATTTTAAGTTTAACCCCAAATTGTTTCAGGTAGAAAGTGATGCTGGAATCTAAATATAGCCTTCCCACCTTGTGTGTAAGAAAGGAGCAGAAATCCCTTAGTAACCACTATGAATTTTAAGCTCAAAGCAATTATGGTAGAGAACTGCCCCCCCCATCAGCCTCTGCATTTGCCAGAGCAATTAGACAAATTACACTCCCTTCAAAGAGAGCTTCCAGGGATGAGAAAATGAAAAGAAAAAGAAAAAAGAAAAAAATTCTCCTATTACATTTTTTTTTTTATCTGAAATGTTTGCAGCATGGCAAATAGGAGTGCGTTGGACTCCTTGGTGCATGATAATAAATTTATCTGAGCTCCTACAGAGACAGCGAAGGATCACAGGACTCCGGAACAATAATGGGCCTAACTGAATCAGTAGCCTGAACAGTGCATATGAGGGGCATTAATTTTTCTGCCAAGAGAGGGAATTGTGGGGTGGCGGAGAGAAGTGAGAGCATTGTGGCCCCGTGTTGATTTCATTTTGTGTGAACTACTTTCTAAATATAAACCTTTGCTCTCCATCCTCTTTACCACTCTGGTTTTTTCAGGAAGGAACTCTCTTTGCTTTGCTTTTACATAAAACAGTGGCAGAGCAGGTTCCAAACGATGAGAAATTGAATCTGTTTGTGGGGATTTCTCCTTTGTGAAGCTTTCTTTTGGGGCAAAGAGGAAGAAGGGTTTGCAGCAACCTTGGCCTGCGTCCCTTCCTTCTCCCCTATAGCTCTGCATGTAGACATCAACAGTGTGACCAGAGCTACAGCCCTGGTCTAAAGCTGTGCTCCCAGGCCTAAACTGAAGGCGTCTTTTTGACTCGTTTAGTCCGCCTGCCTCTGTTTCCTTGGGATGCCAAGGGAAAATGTATGTTGGAAATTACAAGATGCAGAAGATATATTTACAGCTAGGAAGTAGGCAGCAATAAATGTGACAAAAGAGTCTTCTGGCGCGGGGCGGGGGTGGGTTTGGAGATTAGAACATAAAAAATTACATCCTGTCATCTGAGGATTTCTGAGAAGGTTCTTCCAGGGTTGGGAGAATAGACCTGAAAAGGCACGCTGTCTGCCCGGAGGGGAATTTACCTGCGCATTCATTCGCTCTCTCCTTTCCTCGCCTCCCCATCTCCTCAATTCTGTCTTTCTCTTCGCGTTTCCTTTCTAGCCAGGCAATTTGGAGCGGCTTGGCCCTTGTGGGGATTAGTGGTTTGATGGGTCTTTAGGCGAACCCTGCCTGGTCCTGGGGCGGCGGCCAGCGCTGTGGACCCCTCCTCCTTCCCCACCACTAAAGCCCGAGCAGCCTCTTCTCTTCTCGCAGCTTTCTCTTCTCTTCGTTTCACTCCAGCCTTCCTTTCTCGGACGTTCTGGGTGATGCGCTGGGAGAAAAGCCACTCGAAGCCCCAGTTTTTCTTATGCCCTGACAGAAAATAGGAGGATAGTGGGAAGACGTGGAGGGATCTATTTCCTGCTTTTCTTTCCTTTACTTGTGAGGATTTCGGGAGTTTCCATTACACCGAAGGCCAGCGCGTTCTATCCGGGGCATTCGGCTGGGAAAAACGCTGCGCGCGCAGTTTGCAAGGGCGCGCTTTCCCATGCGCGGGCTTCCCCGGGGTGCGTGTTTGGGAAAGTTGGAGAGGGTGCACCCACTGCATCTCTAACATTTCCCATCCGCCGGCTCCCTGCGAGTGGCAAGAATGGGCTTGGAACACACTCTCTCCCCTTCTGCACATTGAGAAGCAGATCATTTCCCAGCCATCCCCGTCGTTTCCCCACCTCCATTCCTGGCTTTGTGAGGGGGACCCCTTCACTATCACACTGCATTACCCGGCGCGGTCAAGCTGAGGGAAGGGCGAGTCCGGACTCTTCCTGGGGAAGCAGAGGGAGCTTTTCTTTAATGACCATCCTTCCACTCCCAACTTTGACGCCGCTCGTCGTTAAGGACACTCACGCCTCGCTGCGACACGGGCAGGCAGAACGCCTCGCGCACAGACGTGGTTTCAGGATTCCTTCCCTGGTTCTAACCTCACTTCTTCCACTCGCAATGGCCTCTTCTCTCGCGCGGTTTTTTTTTTTTTTTAAACTCGGTCTGGGAGCCGTGGACAAAAATATTCTAGCAAACCAGTCTGTAGCGGGTTTCCCTGGCACCATGGGGATTCTCCCGGGGAATTTAACTCCCTGCAGTCCTGTGCCCAAGGATGTAAAAATAACAGATCCTCAGCAAAGTCTAAAAATATCTGTGTGATGTTCCTCTCCCTTGCCCTCCCTCTTACCCTCCCTTTTTCTCTCTGTTGTTTATCCCCATATCTAATACAAACACGTACCACTCCCTAGCACATCCCGGGTTACCCGACCCTTGTCTCCCCGACCTCCTCCTGCCGCTTCCGGTCCCCACTTGCTTAGCTCTTAGTCAGTGCTCCTAACATGTCGAGCCCACCCAAAGAGTTCATTTCCTTTTCCGTGAGTCTCTCCACATCCCCCGACCCCATCTTCAGATCTCTTCACAAAGCCCAGGAGGGCCAGGACATGCTGGCAGAGCCCCTGCGATTCCTCGGTGCCCTGCCTGCCTCCTGGGCCCTCCTGTAAAAGATCAGATAAATTGGCCTTTGTTTGAGGCTCGTGTTGGGCTAGGCGGATTTCTGCCCTTCCTTCCCCCCCCCTTTTTCCTGGCGGCCACCTCCTTGTGGAACAGGGGGCGGCCTGGGCAGCCGAGAGAAGCCGCATTCCTGTGGGTGCCAGGCGGCTCCAGTGCTGAGCCACAGGGCCTGAGACACACACAGAGGAACCCGCAGACCTCGCTGCCCTTGATCTTGCTCTCTCTCTCTTCCTCTCATTGGGGCACCCACCAGGGAGCCTGTCCACCCACACCCAGATCCACCCAGGTCTCGTCCTCGGACAGGAGCGTGCTGACCCGCACACCAACACACGCACACACCCTCTCCTCGTGACACAGGCCAGGCCAAGATCTCCCCGCCCAAGCCAATTCTCTCTCTCCCGCCCCTTATCCCACAATCCCAGACGCGCCGGCTGGCCTCCTTTGGCTCCTTTGATCCCACCGGACGCCCCACGACTCGCGGCGTCCTGGCCGCGCCGTCCTGGGAGTCGCCCACAGCGCGCCAAAGGCAGGCGGTGCTCGCCTCCTCCCGGCGCGTCCTATAGCTTACTACGGCCTTGACATCACTGGACTGTCTCCTGAGCTCCCCAGCTCGAAGCACAAGGGATGCCTGCCGGAACACTGTCCCCTGGCCCCCCTACCCCACTTCAGCGCTTCCTTTTATTCCAGGAGAGGGACCTTTAGGGCTACTCAACCACCACCCCCATTCCCGCCCCATCCCCGCAACCCTTGGATCGCGCGCCTCCCACTGGCCACTGGGATCTTGCCAACCCAGAGCTCTCCAGCCCTCCCTGGAGGCACGCCCTGAGGGCAGACGCCCTCCCGCACCTCTGGGAAGCGCGCCACGCCGCCGGATCCGACTGCGGTCACCCCTCTCCTCCACCCTTAAGCACCCCTCCCTCAGAGTCTGGGTGGAGGAGTCCCCCTTCCAGGAGCTTGGGGAGGGGGCGCTGCGGCTTGCTCTCGTCCTCCGCTCGCGTTCCCAGGTTGCCCGCCGTCCTTGCACACTATACTTGTATTTTTTTTTTTCGGAGCCACAGCGAACTCTGGGCCTCGAAAATAGCCCAGATAGCGGTACCACATGTGGGATTGGCTAAATATTTTTCTACGCGGCCCTGTCCCCTACTCCCCCCATTCACGTTTTCTTTTGCAACTGACAAGCTTTAAGTTCCCCTATGGCACAGGGCAGAAAGTATACATCGTATCTAATGCGGAGGGAGTGACGGGGCGGGGAGGGAGGGGGCGACGGAGCCTTCCCTTTCAAGCATCCAGGGTTGCCAGCTGTAATGTAATAACTGTTTTATAGTCGAGCTCTAACCGTGAAGATAGGAACCTGGGGAATTTATACGAATCTCTCTTTAAAAGAGACGAGAGTCTTGTTTTGTAGCAATTAAATGTTTCTGCTCTTTTGTTCCCTGGGTCTTCGTATTACTTCTGATTTATGGGGATCCGAAGGAGACTTTTTGCCAAAAGCGCGTGTTATTGAGTCTGTTCCACATCCTAAACCAAGATTTTTATAAAACCGTGAAATACCACACATTACGACCTTTCACCACAGGAAGGGGAAAAAAATGGTTTCAAAACATCATTCTACACACACACACGCGCGCGCGCGCGCGCGCACGCACGTAGCACACACACACACACACACACACACACACACACCCCCTCTAAGTTTCAGTAATGATTCTCCGTCAAATTCCCACTATACAATCTAGTGTATTTTTTTTAAGTGGGTGGGGTGCAGGGCGATAAACAGTTCACAAGCTATGATTTATTTTAAAGCTTTTTTTTTTCTGGCAAAGGCGAGAAGACAGAAATCTGCCATTGGAAGCTTATTGTCATCTAAGGACTATTTCTGCCATTTGCCATTTGCAAGGTGGAAGAATAGTGGTGGGGGAGAGGCAAGATATGGACTCAACTTTCTTCTATAAACAGGGGTCACTAAACAGGGGACATTTCATTATTGCCCTTATATTCACAGGAGCTAGGAAGCCCTTTGGCACCCTCGCAGGGCAGCTCCCAGGTCTGTGAGATAGTGGGAGGAGGAAGAATCATCATAGACTGTCTTAGAGGCTGGGAAAGATGCTCAGGAAATTCTCTGTGCTCATGGTGGGAAAATTGAGCTCCTGGGGAGACCAGGAGTTTAAGTATCCCTGACCAGGACATCCTCCCTCCCTCAGGAACCAGAACTAGACCTCAGGAGTCTCAGCCAGGACAGGGTTCATCCTCCTGGTGCAAAAGCCTAGGGTTCACTTTCACTCTGAGACCCACAGAGTGCCCCAGCCTCTTTCCAGACTGTCTTCCTCTAACTCTCCAACTCCCTCTCTCTTTGGTCCTTTTATATTGCAAGGAGATTGACCTTGGTCTTTCACAGCCATTTCTGGGGGTAGAGACAGTCCTTTACCAAAAATACTGGACTTTGTAGAATTCAGAAAGAAGCACATCAGTGACTTGTAGCAAAAGAAGCAGCTGGACTGGTTTATATGGAGCCATTAATTAATAAAAGTTAATGACAGGATTAAAGCCAATAGCCAGCCAAGCGGAGTGGAGGAGACAGCTTCTCAGCCGTTTTATTTAATTAGCAGTAATTAATATATTTTCTGCTAATATCCTTTAGGACTCTCAATGACTTGTTCCCTGTGAAAGAGAATGAGATGTAGCTCAGGAACACTTACATGTACCCAGGGCATTTTGAGCTAATGACAAGAGAGATTGCAAATTCATTTAAGAAAATGTTCATAAACAAGTGACTGGCACACTCTGAGGCAGCCTTGGTGGAAACAATGGTGAAACTGACAAGTGTTCTTGGCTTGGGGGAGGCATACTTTTTTGTTTTAAGCAAGAGAATGCTTTGGGGGGAGAGAGAAGAGGGCGGAGAGAGAGAGAGAAAGAGAGAGAGAGAGAGAGAAACGGGTTTAAAAAAGAAGAAAAACATTATTTCAGACTCCAGGCAACAGCAGATGCAGCAGCCCTTGCAAACATATCAGCCCTGTACATATTGAAGATTTGGACATGTAATGCTTCAGACCACTGATTTGCTATTTTCCTAATTCCCGCGCTCTTCTTTTTCTCTATGAATCAAACAGTCTTTTGTCCTTCAGGATTTGATTTGATCGCTACTGTTCACATTTCACTTTTGTATTTTCCTCTTCCTATACCATTACTCATTGAGTGCCCTGTGAAATTACAATTGTACATTTTCAACTCAGCAAACCATTTGCAGTGCAAAAATAGGGTCTAAATAATGGCTGAATTAGCCCTACTGGACAGTTTCAGATGTAACACTGTAATAATTATATTGCAGGCTGGATTAGGATGCTATTATCATAATCTGGACGTTTACAATTATCTGTAATTTGCAAAGATGCGCCAGGTCTTGATTACAGCAGTTTTTTTTTTTTTGTATCACGCTAACCATCACTAAACAGTGACAGTAATAACAGCTAATTTTGCTGGCAATATAAGAGGTGCTGGGGTGTGCAAACAATTTCACACCTGGATGTGCTCACTCAACCAAGAATATAGAGAAAGAGCTTCTGCCCTGAGACTCAGAAAAATATTCTCCTCTGCTTCTGTTCAGTATAGATTTCTAGACCCTGATCATTGCTTAAGAGATATTCACTGGGGTAAGTTTTTATTTCTTGCATACTTCAAGGCACAGTTCATATTTCTCTTCTCCCACTTTCCAAGCTATATGTATTGATGTTGTAATTTATTATGGACTGCAACTTTGCTTTATAGATTTTTCAATTCTGACCTTTTATCCCCCTCTAACAGTAAAAGCGTTGCTGTCGTTCTGGTGAGTAAAGGGATTCGGGTGAGAACGGGGATCCTTGAACTCTCGGTTTTCTTTTCTGCTTTCTGTGCTGTTGGTACATCTGGTGCAGCTTGGGACTTGCGACTGCGAAAAGGACCAGGTTTCCGTAAGGTTTGGAGGGAGATAGCTGGAGATTTCAAGCTTAAATCGCTTTGAAAAGTGTTATTCAGAGCTAGTCCTAAGAGATTCATTGGGATCTTTACATGTGGCGATAATTTTAAATTGGGGGGCGTCGAGAGAGCAAACGAGCTCAGAGAGTGCTCCCTTACTATCACAAGTATGCGGACATTTGCAACGGCAGGTGTAGTCTGAATCTCTGGACTGTACAGCCCTTTCGACATCTATCTCCACTGGGGTGAAAGTTTCAGGAATAACTAGCCTCTGAGACCCTTCAGGGCTGCTTTGCAGGGCCTTTGCCTCAAGCTGGGATGGGGGGGGAGGGCGGGATGCTGCTGGTAGAGCTACTGCCGGCGGGGCCCAAATGCTGCGACCTCGGGGTTGGAGGGGCATGATTGGCTGAGAGGCAGAACCGAACTACGGAGCCCAGAAAACCAGTCTGATTTAGGAACGCATCGAGGAAGACTCCCGTAGGAAGCGGTGCTATTCTATCTATAGATGACGCTGTTTCCTGACCCTGTAGACGCTGGAAACAGCTAGAGATGTTAAGTGCAGGAGCCTGAGAAATCTTTGGCTCCTCACCCCAGGGCAGAAGGCCTTCTCCAGCAGCAGCAGGGACCTTAGGACTAAATTGTGTCAAAAATGAGATGCTTATTGGCGACGAGGAGAAATTTTCTCCTTCACACTAACTACCCGCAGCTATGTTCTTTTATTCTCTTTTTCCATGGGAAATATGGTCAGGACCAGGCTCTAGAACTCGGACTCTAGAGAAGTGCGAACTTAAGGAGGCGTAGTAGCATCGCAACTGGGCGAGGCCTTTCGCCCACGCCCCTCCTACCAATCCCTCTCTAGGGAATCAGTTTACTATGGGGTCAATACATTCAAAAGAGCGAAAATATTAACCCTTGAAGTTCAGAGAACCCAGAGGTAGCCCAGTTCCAAAGAGAGTTCTGGGGAGGATCCCATGTCAGAATTTCTTGTTTAATTAAACTCGTATTAAGAGTTAGAGAGACTTATATAGGCTCATCCTCACAACACCAATGTGTTAAAATGCATTTGCTGGGTTTCAGAATTCCATGCACTCACAGTGGTTTGGCATGTGTCTGGTGGATTTTTTTTTTTAAAGAAAAATTAGTGTTGGTTTCGATATAGGGTAGCTTTTTCTCCAACGTAATTTGAATAATTCAGCAAAGCCCCACTACCAGCTGTACTTCTGCAGCCTCTTCCATTCTTTTCAGCATTATAATTTTGGTTAATTTTCAATTTTAGGTCCTACGTCTCTGCAATTTGTGTATGAATAACAGAATAATTTCCCTCTTTTGTTTCGCCTTTCCTGTTCCTGAATCTAAATAAAGATGGCTTTTTAGTATTAAAAGTGGAAGAAAATTACAGGTAATTATCTTTGACGGTAAAAACGCTGTAATCAGCGGGCTACATGAAAAATTACTCTAATTATGGCTGCATTTAAGAGAATGGAAAAAAACCTTCTTGTGGATAAAAACCTTAAATTGTCCCCAATGTCTGCTTCAAATTGGATGGCACTGCAGCTGGAGGCTTTGTTCAGAATTGATCCTGGGGAGCTCCGAACCCAAAGTTTCACAGTAGGAAGGGGGAAAAAAGAAAAGAAAACATTTTTCCTAATGTAACAATGCGAATGCTAGAAAATGACAAGACTGATCGGTTTTAAACCATTCTGAAGACTGACTGAGCGTGGAAGTTGCTCAACAAAAAAAGGAACGGGTATATTGGTAAGTAGTCTTTGCTTTGTGTCTAATTATAGTGACTGTCCTTTTGCACGACTGTATGTCGCTGTCATTATATGGAGCACTCTGAGTATCTCTATTGACTTCTGATAAATGGCTCAGTGGTTTCAAGGTTCATAATTTGAAGGATGCCCAGGTCTGTAGCCATTAATTCTCGCAGTATGGGGCTTCCTGCTTGTATGACGAAAGGACTTTTCATTTCCATTATTTCTATGCTTTCCACAAGATCGGAGGATGTATTTCATCTAGGAGCATGCATTTTCCTACCTAGCTAGCTTGCAAAGGGTTGAAAACATTAAATAATCATAATTGTGCATTTACTTGTTTTTTTTTTCTTACTTTCCTTTTTTTTTGTTGTTAAAAACTGCTTCCAAAAAAAAAAAGATATCAAATACAGCTGTATTCCTTTGGCTGAAGAAAGGGAAAGGAGAATACTCCAGTGGAACTACTGGATGTCTAGAGGTTATCAGGGGATAGATCAATCTAATTTTTAAAAAACAAAATAGATAAATATGTAGAAATTACAATAAAATATAATAGATAAAGGAAGTTGAGAAAACATCCCTGGTTAATGTTAAAGTACTTAAGACAAAGGCTAGTGCTGCAAACTGACATCTCTGCAGGCACTTGACGTTTATATATAGGGCTTCCCATATTAGGAAATGGGAATTCTTTTAAGAATGATAGAAAATATACTGGGAGGGAGGGAGAGAGGGTTGATGAGATAGAGACACAGAGAGAGAAATATACAGGACACTCCTAGCATTTTGTGGCTTTTACTCCATATATGAAAGAAGACAAAAACATACAAAGTATATGTACAACTAAAATTCAACAATATATACAGAAATGTTTCTTGATATAAACGTCTCTATTAGCTTAGTGAATGCCATCAATTCACCTAGTAAAGGTATCAAAGCAATAGAACCATGATTTTGGTTGTTTCCTCTGTCTTTCCTGATTCCAGTTCAAGGTTTGGGAATGGGGTGGGAAAAGAGTGGTTTTGTTTTGTTTTGAAATCATCATTCTTGCTCATTGCATTTTGATAAAACATGCAGCGTTCCTTTGTGGCAACGTTCTAATCTTACAGCCAATTTTTTGTTTTTCTTCAGAGAATGGCTGTTCTGTAAGGGTTTTTCTTTTTCTCTTTCTTTTCTCTCTTTCCTTCTTTCCTTCCTTCTTCCTTCCCTCCTTCCTTCCTTCCTTCCTTCCTTCCTTCCTTCCTTCCTTCCTTCCTTCCTTCTTCTTCTTATTCTTCTTTTTCTTCATCTTCTTCTTTTTTTTTTTTTATCAGTCTGGGATTTGTAAATAAAAATGCAGGAGTCTGAAATGCTTCTCTTTCATCATGTAATGTCTTAAGCTCATTAAACAAGTAAAAACGCTGCCATGTTTGCACAGATTCTTCTGGTGGGGGAAAATGTCTGTGAAAAAAGTTGTTTTGATGGATACTCCCAAAGAGAAGAAGAGGCTCAGAGCCTGGATCCCAAGGGAAAAGGGAAAATATCCTTACAGTGAGGGGTTTCAGGGGCACTGGCATAGTAACCAGCCTCTCCTCCCTTTTTCTCTCCCCTGCCCCTCCCTAAGATGAAGATCAATTAGGAGGCTGCTCAAGGGAAAAGGCAGATGAGGAAAGAAAGGAAAAAAGAAAGGAAAGAAAAGAAAGGTGGGAAAGAAGGGAGGAGAGGGGAAAAGAAAGGGGAGAAACAGAGAAAGAGCTTGAGGGAGAGGGTTAGGGGGAGGAAAAGAGAGTGTCCAGACGGTCTGGCCACACATAAGAGTTCTCCCGAGCCTGCTCCTTGGGCTCGGCTTGGCAGCTGCAAGCAGGTCCCGGATCCTCCTTGCCTTGTTCAGACGTTTCCCTAGGGTATCGATTTCCCTCGGACAACTCACATCATCTGTGGTCTCTGCATCGTGTCCTGGTGTGGCGAGGAGTACCAATGCGAATAGCCGGGCATGTAGCTGTTGGGGGCATACTGACGCCCTTAGCCGAGGCAGAAACGTCCCACACTGGAGGGAGCGCCGGCGAGCGCGGCGACAGGGCTGCTGAGCCCGGGAGAGGGTCACTTTCATGCGGGTTACTGCCCTGCTTCAGCAGTTTCTTAAACTTTGAGCGTTTGTTCTGAAACCATATCTTCACCTGGAACAAAACGCAACAGCGATCAGTAGGCCCCAAAACACATCCATCCGGTACCTTAAGTTTACGTTTTGGAAACAGTAATTTAAAATGATGATGATGATGACGACGACGACAATAATAATAAATAATAATAATAATAATAATAATAATAATAATAATAATAATATCAGCCCCACAAATGCCAAGCCCTGAAGTCCCCACTTTCCTCCACCTCTTTCTATCCTCCTCCTTCTCCCCGGGCACCGCATTTACTAGGTATCTTGTCTGGATACCTAAACACATTGTAACTCTTTAGTTGGATACAAATTTAGTTTTGAAACAGCAGCATAAATAAAAATAAGAATAAAGGTGAATGAGATAGTCAGGTTCAAAGTCTAAAGAAGGATTTTTTTAACTGAGAACTTTGGATCAAAGTCAACTGCATGTACTTCCTCTGATAGTCTTTTAAAAAATATATTTACTAACCCCCAAACCTGTACAGTGAGCAAATGGCTTTGAACAGATTAAAACCTGTTCAATTTATAACCAAATGCCTTGAATATCTCCATGCAAAACTGCACATACCACAGACTGTACATGGGGTATCTTTCTTCCTACACAAATATATCCTTATAATCCTGCAGAGATTAAGGATTGTACCTCCTCATTCCCTACTTTGTATGTTGCTTAGTCAAATTGTGGTCAACAGTCATCACATGATTGTTAGCATGGTCACTTAAAGTCAAAGGACTCCTGAAAATTAAATGGGAATCAAGGATGTGGGATGGGACTAAGTTAACATACCAGCTCTATTATATTTAAAGAAGGAAGTTCTATGGTATGCTTCCTTTACCTTTAAAATTCCTTAGCCATAAGAATCTGATTTTTCGAGAATACAAGTTACTGAGTAGCAGGAATCCCTTTACATCAAGCCCCAAATATTTCCAGTGGCAATATGGCAAGAGAAAGTAGGCTCAATTGAAAAGAAGAGCTTAGGAGCATCTGTTCTAAGGCACCAAACAATCATTCCCCAGTAAGAGTCCCATAAAACCTGAAGTCCCCTTGCTTAAGATCACCCACCTCACATGAGGCCTACCACCCCATGCAGCTAAGTTATTCAAGAAGGACAAAAACCACAGGTGATTGCAGCCTGGCTTTATGACCAGGGTCTTAATATACCTGCCTAAGCCCCTTCCTGTGAAGGCTGAAAGGCCCCATATGTCTTACAAATTAGTAGGACAGCAGAACTTCAGCAACTGTACTTAACTGAGGCTTCACCTGCTATAATTTGGGGAGCATTTCTCTTTGATCTCCAACTCTGCCATTGTCCCAAGTCCTGTGCACCAGGGAGGTACCTCAGCCTGCACCAGCCAGTCACCCAGGATGATTTAACCACTGAGCTTAGGGCAATCTTCAGAAAAATCTACCTCACCTATCCTAGGATGAATAGTTGGCACCTTTGTCCCTTTACTAAAATTTTTGGGGGCTATGCCTATCTGCCCCCACCCCATGTGCTTAATAATTTTTTCTATGTCAATAAGTTGAGACCCTTATTAAATCCCAGGCCCCATAAAATATCCCTTTAAAAATGTGGGTCTTATTCTGCCTCCTGGCCTGAATCTCTTTTTCTCTTTCTCTTTCATGTTGTTCTGTTCTGAAATAGGACTCGATTAAATGATGACTTTGGTTACCAAAGGACACTAGACTGAGGTGGGGTCGCCGAGGGTTAGGAGGATGTGCAAATCCAATCCAGTATTCAATACCAGGTCATTTATTCCAAACTGTGTTGTCCTGGGAAAGTGCGTAACTGGTGCAAAGGCATTTGTCATTAATCTCCTTCCATCCTTGGTTGACTAGGCCAAAAATTCCTCCTGATGTGCTCCCTGCCCGATCTGTAATCGGGGTCAGCATTTCAGGGATATTCGGGCTTCTCGGGATTTACCTGTGTTTGTGTCAGTCCTAAGGAAGCTGCCAGTTCAGCTCTCTCAGGAAGAGCCAGGTACTGAGTCTGCTGAAAGCGATGGTTTAAAGCCTGGAGCTGCAGGCTGGAATAAATGGTCCGAGGCTTCCGAATCTTTTTCCCTTTTCCATTGAATCTGATTTCCCCGTTTTCAATCACTGTGGTTTTTTGTTGATCTGCAAGCAAAGGATACAGAGGAGCGGTCACCCGAGGCTACTGTGGCAGTCTCCCTGAGCTTGGCCTGGCCTGCGCTGGGTCTCCCCAATGATTAATAAGGTTTTCTTCGAAGCGTCCCCATGCCACCCTGATCCCTCTAGATTCATGGTGCCCGGGTGTTCCCAGCGGCTGTGAAAGCTTTTCCCAGACCCTGATTCCGGCGCTAACAATGCCGGGGGGCTGGACGGAGGGAGCGCCCTCAGTGCTCGGGCAAACAGCCTCGCTCTGCTGCGCAGCGGAGGCGCCGCCGCAGGGAGGCTGCTCTCTCCCAGAGTGGGGCCCCCCGTTCTGGCCTTACAGTGCCTTAAGCTGTGTTTGAGCCACCTTGGTGTTTATATGGCCCGTTGACTTGATGTCACTGGCTCCAAGCCCGTTGCATCAAGATCCCTTGGCATGTTCGAAATGATTCTGCTGAAAGGGATCAACTCCCCCCCCCAAAAAAAACCCACCACCGGCCGCACAGACCAGGTCCGGAGCAGGCTGAGCCACACGCGGCAACTTTGTCCCCCTCGTGTGCTGAGAACCATCAGCCCGAGGCCCTTTGCTTCGCTTCCTCGAACAAAGGAGCAGCCAACATTGTATCGAAAACCCAGAGGGAGGGGACCCGGTCAGGGGTGGGGGGTGGGGGACACCTCAAAGCCTGCGGGAGAGAGCCCAACTGTCACTAGCTTAAGCAGAGCCAGAGGCCACGCCACCTTCCCTCCAGGTCACCGGAGCGCACTGGGCGCCCCTATGCAAAGTAGGCCACTGGCTGCCGGGATATGACTGGGGAGCAAAACACTCTTTCCAGTTCCGGCCCAGAAATGTCCCCAGTGCTGCCAAACGCGGGTCACAGCCCGGAGGAGAGGAGGGAGGCAAAGGGCGCACAGACCCAGCGGGCTGGAGAGCGCAGCGCCGGCCAACTCATTGAGCAACGCCTGCGCGGAGCAAGAGGCGCGGCCCGCGCAGCGCGCGGGAGACAGGCGAGCAAGGCGGGCCGAGCCGCGCGGAAGCCGAGGGTCCGCGGCGGCGCGAAGGAGCCCGGCTGGGCGAGGCCGGCAGGCAGGCGCCAGGCGAGCGGGCGCGCAAGAGGCCTGGCCGGGGGCGCGCCGGGCCGCCTGGGGGAGGGGGCCGGCGGAGGCCCCGGCGTTGAGGAAGTGCACGGGGCGGGCGGGGTGGGGGGGGCCGGGAGGCGGGAGGAGGGAGAAGCGAGCTGCCCCGGCGGCCTCTCACCTGTGTCGTCTCCTCGAGTCTGGGTGGCCGCGCTGCTGTTGTGGTAGGACTGGAGGTAAGGGCTGTGCTGCGAGTGGCTCATGTAGGGGTAGGCGGCGAGCGAGCGGTGGTTGTAGGAGTTGCCGCCGCCCGACGCGTAGGGCGAGCCGTGGTGGTGGTGCTGGTGGTGGTGGTGGTGCGAGCCGGCTGCCGCCGCCGCCGCCGCCGCCGAGTGCAGGCAGTGCAGAGGGTAGTGCGCGCCTGCCATGGCCGGGGAGCTCTGCTGCGAGTGCGGCTGCGGCGGCGGCGGCGGCGGCGGCGGCTGCTGTTGCTGCTGCTGCGCTGCTGCTGCTGCTGCTGCTGCTGTGCTGCTGCTGTTGTTGCCCGAACTCCATGAAGGCGGATTTGGACGAGTCCTGGCCTTCCAAGCCGTCAGCCATCGTAGTCATGGTCATCATCAAAACTTTGGGGCTGGAGAAAGCCTTCTCCTGGGTTTCCTCCACCCTCCCCCCACTTGGCTCGCGCCGCTCTCCCCTCTGCAGCCACCTTAGCTCTTGGGATCCTTGCAAAAATAAAAAATAAAAAAATTTAAAAATAAGAGGGGGCGGAGGTGGTTCTCCCTCTCCCTCGCTCTTCTCTAATATATATATTTTTAATATAAAGAGATACAGTGAGCGGGGCCTTGTTAACTCAAAGGGAGGAGGAAGGGGGAGGATGGGAGAGGAGGGGGGAGGGGGAATCTGCTCTCCCCCCCTTCGTTTCCCCCCTTGGATTTTTTGGGGGCTGGTGCAGTTTAAGGCAGAGATTTTAAGGTGGATTCTGCGAAAGTTGCGCGTCTGCTTTCAGACTTGATGCAGACGCCACGAGTCGAAGGTTTCTCCAAAGGGCAGCGCCTCTCCATTGGTCAGTCGCCCCTGACGTCACAGGCGCACGGCTTCTACTGGTGTGTGCGGCGCTCGCAGAGTTCTTCGCCTACCTCCGGCAACTCCAATCCCAGCTCTGAGCTGCAGCCGGGGGCTGCTCGTCTCCGCGCACAGGGCCTCCGGGGAGGGAGGTGCCTCCGCCCGGCAGGCCGCCGAGGCCTCCCGCCGCAGCTCGCGCCCCCAAACCCGGAGTCTCAGTTCCCAATACCGCAGCCCTGGAACAGCCTGGCCCGGGGCTGCTCTCTCAGTCCCATAGCATCCTAGTGGTGCCTGTGCTCAGAAGTGGGGCCCTCTGCATTAAAGCGAGCCCTCCCTCCTTGACCTCCTCCCCCCCGCCCAGCCCCACTACAGTCCCACGGGGTGCCCTGTCACATGGATTTTTCTAGGCGTACTTTATTGAAACCACAGAGGGAAGAAGAACCCCCACACCTGGGCCCACCCAGTGGGGTGGTGGTGTAAAGAAATAAAAATCAAACCCTGTTCTGGCGAGGTTCCTGCCTTTTCAGGCTATATTTTTTCTATATATTGAACAAAAAGAGGGAGAAATAACCCCCCCCCAACACACACACAGAACGCAGCAGCCTGTTCTGAAAGTGAATCATTGGAGGACTGACAGTAATGCATTTTTTCCTACTGAAAACAGAAGCTACTGTAATGCTTTCAAATATATGCAAATGATACATGCGGTTAGTGGTTTGGCAAATCTTGATTACAATATAAACTACCCAAGTAAAAGTGCCTTCGTCCTAAATTTGTCTCTCGATTACAATTCCAATTGATTTTATTTTATTGTCAACATTGTTAATGATAAAATAGAGTCGTTTTACAGTTATTTTTACTTTCTGGAAGGAGGCAATTAGAGTTCTAATCAGGAATACACAAAAATCTCCCATGATTAACTGCAGTACTTTGTTCAAATTGCTGCTATAAAATTCAGAACAATTTGCCTGTAATGATTATGGACTGGGTTTATTTTGGGAGGTGGAATAAAAGTGGATATAGCATAAATTATCCTCTAATTATACACCAGTGTCGCCTCAATTATCCTCTTATCAAAATGGTTGTCTAACTGCCGCATTTAGTTTCAATTCTCTCCTTTTTTTCTATAAAAAGAACTTCATACCTTGTTATTATTAATCCATTTATTATTTGCAAGGGGATTTATATCCGCACATCCAGGTGGTAGAACCACTTCTCTTTCAAAGATGGACTGGGGAAAGACATTAAGTTCGGAGCAGCCCAGTGCTGCGGATCTAGGCTTTCTCTCTCTAGTCTCCAGATCTGCTCAGGTCCAAGCAGCCGAACAGAGACAGCGGAGCCCTGGCGCGCAGCTCAGGTTCGGCCACCAGGTAGGACAGCCGGACCGGGAACCAGGCGCCAAGGGCAGGCCGGGCCGCGCCTGCGGCCGGGTCCCGGAACTGCGGGAAGGCGCCGGGAGTCCGCACGGCCAGAGGATCAGGACTGGGTGGGCAAGACATGCGGACCCCCACGGGCTCGGCGCCAGATTTCGGTCTGCGAGTAGACCCCAAGCTGCGAGCCTCTGGCCACACGCAGAAATGTAGGATCTAACAACTCCGCGTCAACGTGTCTACAGGTTGCGGGTACGAATCTGGGTCTTTCTTTGGGAAAGCTACTGCGGGCTTCTTTGCACCCTGTTTGCTTGGACTCAATAAGTAATGCCATCCAAGGAACACGAGAAATGGACAATTCAGTGGTGCCCCCGAAACTCCAGAAAAAGTGGCTGCAGACGTAGCTGCTCGGACTCTATTTACATATTGCTTGTCACCTCGCCAGCAGCAGCTTATGCTAATTGATTCACCCAGCTCGCGGCCCCGGGTCTCCCGGCATCGCCAAGCTAGTTTGCCTTTTTCTTTCCTTCTTTGCTTTCTTCCACCGTTTTATCAGACGACCTGAAGCTCGCTGTCGGTGGGCTTTCTCCAGGGTTCCCAGGGCAGCCGCGGTTACGCTCCTCTCCCCCTCCCTTTTTCCCAGCCCGCAGCGCTTAACTTCTGGAGCCTCGGGAGCCGGTTCAGTAACTCTGAATTCATTTTTAAGTGGAGTGCCTTGTTCCCCTCCTTTTTACAAGAGGTACGCTTTAACACGCGGACCAGTAACCCGATCCAAGCGTTTTACAAATCGGCAGTGAATTAAAACAACAACAAAAAAGCTTCAAGGAAAATGAAAGGAGGGCTGGGTAAGGGGGAAATGTGTGCAGTGTGTGTGTATGTGTTGGGGGGACAGACCTAGAGGTCAGAGAAAGAGAAGGTCCCCTCTCCTCCCGGCGCGTTCTCGGTGCACCCGGGCTGCGTGCCGAGCTTGTTTGTAATGTCCTCAAAGCCAGCAGGTAGACATGGCAGTTTTATTGCTTTATACCCTGCAGCTCGCTGTTAACACGGTGAAGGCGGTCTCCCCCCAAACCCACCCCTTGTGCGTGTCTATGTTTCTGTCTTTATGCTCGCAGGTGCACTGCTTTGCTCGCTGGCCGCACCCTGAGCCGGGCCCGAAGTGGCGCGGGGCCCGGAAAGGTTCCCACATGGAGCACCAGATCCAAGACAGCAGCCTTTATTTGCAAATGGGGTTATTCCCCCCCCCCGTTGTTTACTAAATGTCCGAGGAAACTCCGAGCTGGAATTGCCCGCGCTGTGGATGCAGGGCTCTCATTTCCCCCCTTTAGATAGAGGATAAAATCCCAGCAGTGTGTTCCAGAGGAGCAATCGAGCAGCTGCACCGAGGTAGTAGTTGTATGTAACGTACGGTAAAGGTCCTGCTGAGCGCTGCTGAGCCCTGCTGAGCGATCCAGGTTGGGTTCAGTCAAGCGCAGGGAGTGGAGCGAGCGAGGGGTCCCTCCGGGCTTGGAGAGGTCTCTGTGAGTGCTTGCGGAATAGAATCCAAACTGCAGGCTTAAGCGTCCGGCTTTTCCGCAAGTCCTGGGAATAGGTGCCGGAGAGCTAATCTGGGTCTACAGAGGGTGCCAAGGTGCTCAGCGAGTGGCTGCCACTGTGGCCTCTGCCAATGGTCTGGGCGCGAGGAGATCAGCGCACAGTAGCTGTCTGGGGCAGGGACCGCTCCCCGCGGTTATTTCTCTCCAATTGACCTCGGCATCTCTCGGGTTCCGAGTCCTTCGTAGTGTCCTTGGCGGCGGCAATGAGCCAAGGCAAGGCGGTTGGAATCACCGCTGCTGGTTCGTTCTATTCCAACTCGCACCTCCAGCCCTTCTGCAAGAGGCAAAAAACTCTCGGATTCTTCAGGGCCTCGCAGCGAAGGCGCTCCCCGGGTCTCCAGGCCCCTGCGCCCGGCTTGCCGCCACCCGGGGCTTGGCTCCTACCTCTTTGTCTTGCCCTCCGGGGAATTAGGGCCAACCCTGGGGCAGGTGGGGGGGAGGGTGAAGAGAAGGGCAGTGAGGCCTCTAAGTCTTTATCATTTAAAACAGAAGTAAAGCAGGCAATCTGGAGACGGAGGCCTAAGGCTCTTTTAGGGCCTGTAGCATGTGAGGATCCTACTTAGGAAGAAGTTTTAAGAGGCAGAAATTGACGCCTTAACTGTTTTTTTTTTAACGTTTTTTCCTTTTTAAGGTGTTGAGATGTTGGGGCACTTATATTCTGTCTGCCAATGTTATTTAGAGAGAAATACTCACGGGTTGCCAACATAAGATTGCATGGGTCCCTGCGTCCAAGGCCACCGTGGGATAAATGGCATCTTTGGATGGAAATATCTCCTGCTATGCTAGCTGTTTGCGTGCACGCCTAGGCTGTGTTGGGTGCCCAGCTGAGGGTTTGCAGCTTCCTCCACCAGTAGAAGTACATTCAAGCCAGGCAGGACCTGGCTGAGTTTGGTTGCTAAGTTGGGCTCAGTTATCACGTTAATTCTAAAGAAATTAGACCTGGATAAATAGCCTTTGAATTCAAAGAAATAACTCGGTATTGATTTACATAGCCATGCTAAGAACCCCCTTCTCAATCGGAGACGTTGGTAGAAAAAAATTCCTGCTTGTCTTTTCTCCATTCAATGTAAAATTCTATTTATGTGCATCTGTAGGAAAAGGGTGCTTGATGTCTTGGAAACCCAGTCCCCCCTTCCCCCCTCAGCACATGGCGCCTGGGAAAGCTGGGAAGGTAGAGGCAGACAGGAGAGCTGCCTATTCCCCCTTCTTAGCCCAGGCCAGTGATGGTCTCTTCAGGAGTAGCCAAAAGTATCAGACTATGCAAGAAAGCACTGAGATTCTGACATTTCCCATGATAAAACTATAACGCCCATATTAACACTCCTCTCCCAGGCTCCCCAGAATCCAGCTAAAAAGTGGGTCCTGTTTACTTCACATCCAGACAGAGACTCACTGAAATCTGGGAACAGCATCTCCAGTCCTGGATCTCAAGGACAGGAAACCCCAATATGGGTGGCCTGGCCCGCTGGACCAGTGATACTAACTGGGGGCTTCACAGGCTTTTTCTGAGCTGTCCAATTTGGAGAATTTTAGTAAGCATATCCAACCTAGAGGCTCCTGCTTCAGGTCTTTTCAAATCTGGAGTCCAGTGAGCTATGAAAAAGAAGTCAACTAGGTCCTCAAATTTAACAACTTTTGCTTCTCCCTGACCCTATTCTCATGGCAGTATGAACATCCAAACCTTTCTCAACAGGGAGCCAATATGCTGGGCTTAGAATGGAAGGGGGCGGGGGGGGGGGGGAAAGAACATGTTTCTGCTTTCCCCAGTTTGGTGATTATATACAAGAGTCTTTTCTCTCTCTCTCTCTCTCTCTCTCTCTCTCTCTCTCTCTCTCTCTCTCTCTCTCTCGAATTTAACAATGTTTATACACTTAGATTAAAACAAGATAAATGGTGGTTTGCCTTTTTAATCTGTTGGATAAACCAAGGCTGAGCCACCTCATATTTGTCCTGCTGGGAAATGCAGTAGGACAAAGGAGGAAGGGAAGGAGTGTTAGAAGTCAGCTTTAATCAAGCCCGTCTTTGAAACCAGGACCCCCTGACCATTGCAGGATAAATGCAGCCTCAGAGTGGAGGGGAACAAGCATCGACAGGAAGCAGCAGACTCTTTTTAGGTGTAGTAAGGAGTTAATACAGCTAGCCTAGCACCTTCCTAAATGCCTCGAAGTAACCTCTGTTTTAATTCTGTCATTCCTTCATCAGCCATAACCATAACAAACTCACAGCAAATACCTTAACATGAGGAAGAGGGCTAGGCTTGGGACCACTCTTGAGGAGAACCTGGGATGGAGAACATCTTCTTGCTCTCATGTGAGCTCTTAGACGGTTCTCCTGTTACACCAGAAAAAGAAATGAAAACCGTTTTTCATTAGAGGGTTCTGTACCTGACTACCTTTGTGCAATACTGCTCTGGTGATTTTTGTATTCAAATGGTTCGCAGGCACCTACCGCCCTCTTTATTTTGTAACGCCCCAATGTACATGGTAAGGTAGTTCATTAGGTTTTTAGCAAAACTGTTCTTACAGGGCAACCAATTTGAGAGCCATTAGAAGAAGTGAGGGTTTGTTTGTTTGTTTTTAGAAAGCTTATTCTCTCACTGTGCCCTTTCTCTTTAGCTGAGAAAAAAAATTTTTTTAATTAAAAAAACCCACACAAATTGAGGAGAAAGAAAACCCCCTCTCATCTTACCCAGGGGAAGGAAATAGTATTTTTCTGTAGGTTTCACTAATATTGTGCAGAGCAAAAATACTCCCCTTCTCTCTGTCAGGTGAAGCCCCTTCCCCTACAGAGCTCAAAACCTTTGCTTCTTTAAATACACACTGAGGGGTGTGTTCATTTGGGCACATATTTGGGTTCATATTTGGGTTCATGATCTTTCTTCCTACATGCTTTGTGGAGAAAGAAGCAGAAAGAGTGAAAAAGCAGGGGACATAGGGGAAAAGGCAGTTAGATGAATATACTAGAATGAACAAGAAAGAATAAGTGTGAATCTGCTTCATTTTGAGAATACCTCTTTTCGAGTTTTCATCCCCATCTTGTTTGCTGTGGACCAGTGCCCCACAGTGTTAGCTGCACAACAAATAAACAAAACTAAGGCTGCTGAAAGGGGCCCTGTTGGCCAGCGAGTCTGTCCCACGTGTATTTACTCCTGGACCTGGAGGGATAGCTAGAGCCAGCTACCAGCGGCCCAACAGCTGTCCTTCCTCCCCCTCTCCTCCCCATCCCCTCTTCACCGGTTTTCCTCTTAAACACCTAGGACATCATGTTGCTCACCTAACAGTTATGAAGTTCAAGCAGGAGGATCATTTTAAAAATCACAGAAGTCTCCCTCCCTGGACAATAGAGCCATTTAAAGAACGTGGCACTGGAGGCTCAAAGGTCTTTGGCCCAAGAGTTAAAAAGCGAGTGCAGCACTTTGGGATTTCAGTGCGGCAGTCCCACACAGACGGGCCGCCGTCCAGGGCGCTCCTGGGGACTGAGGTGAAAGAAAGAAGAGGTATAGGACAGGAGCCAGGAGGGCAGGCAGAAGCAGAAAGCGATGGGAGCGCATGTGCCCGCAGCTGGCTCCCACGCGCAGCTGTCTGGGACGTGGGGCCGCGTAATGGAATTCAGGAGGCAGAGATCCTCTAAGAGCCAGCCACTGTCTTGTACAGATTTGTAGAGAAACCCTCACTGTAATTAAAACCGTACAGTCAGATTAATTCAATGTGTTGCTCGGCAGCGTTTTTAATAGTAAAAATCCGCTTTAAAATTGAATTAGGGTCGAAGAAAATTTCTGCGAGACTCGCCTGATTTGCCAGTTTTCATTGAAGCCAGCCGGAGCTGGACTTTGGCGGTGACTACACGGTGTCCCCCCTTCTCCTTCCTCGGCCCTAGTGGGGGAAGGGGTAGGTGGAGGTGAGGGGTGGGAGGCTGATTTGGGGTGCCAGTTTGGGCACGATGCCGGGCGTCCAGAGCAAGGCCCCGGTGGAGCTGTTGGGCCCGGGGCTACCCTTCTGATCCTGGGTTCAAGGTAATGCAGATTTTTGACACCCAGGACTCACTCCCCCTTCCTACCTCTTCGGAAGTTCAAGGCTCAGGTAGGGTTTGGGGAGAGAAGAGAGCCCTGCTGTATCTTGAAGCAATTTTCCACTGTGTGTTCCAGTGTGTGGAGGAGGGTTGAGCCCTCTGTTTGGAGGCTCTAGTGACAGAAAGGAGAAAGCTATGGGTTCCCTCCACCCACCCCCACCTCACCCCCCTTCTCTTCTTGAAAGTCTTCCAAAAATTAGAAGTAATATTTCAAGCACACTGTCAAAATGTCTCCTAAGCTTTGATTTGGCTGGCCGCCCCCCTTTTTCCCTCCCTCCCCACCCCTGACCCTTCATGTCTCCCGTGGTTGTGAAGTAAACGTTGGCATTATTGTTTTTCCCCTTTAAAGTTAGACACCTTAGAGCTAAAAACTTGTTCCAAATTTCCTGGAAGAGGTGGCGGCTGAGTGCTAACTAAGAGGCTCTCCCATGAGACTGTTTGGGGCAGGGGTGAGGGAAGGGCTGAGGGAGCTGGACCTCTCTCTTTAACAAAGCCAGCTGGGTTTTCAGGGGCTCAGAAATGGTCCCAAGTTCCCCTGTCCCCCAAGGACCGGGTCATTGCAGCGGGCTCCTTGGCTGCTGAATACACGCGCGCGCGTGCGTACACACACACACACACACACACACACACACACACGCACGCACGCGCAACGGGACAAAAATTCCCTAACGAGTTAGTCACATCATCAGGCCTGGGAAAACAAAAACCGCCGTGGGTCCCTGCTTCTCCGGCAACAGGCGCAGACGCTTTAATTGCCACAAATTGTCACTCTGTCCCCTTTTCATTTTCTCGCTCCTTCGTTTATTTTTAGTACACTTCAAATGCCTACACACTTCCTTAGCAAAGAGAGCGCGGAGCAATTATTGCCTTTGCCTTCAGGGTCTGCTTTGCCAATCACTGAATGGGATGGAGTAAACAGGGCGAAAAGCGAGCGAGGCGCGTCATTGGTCTTGCTTATTTCAGGTAGAGGGAGGTGAAGAACTCGCTATTGCACCGCCCCTCCTCGGTTCTTGGGTCCCAGTTATCTGGAAGAAAGGAGATGCGCCCCCACGCCACCCCTCCCCAGCACACCCCACCCCATGTGCGCCAAGTTTTCCTCGAATCTAGCAAATCCCGCCAGAATTGGAGGGCTTCTCAGAGAGTTGTTAGGGAAGAATTCCGCAGGGACTCAGCTCTCAGTTCTGCATTGAATAGAAAGACGCGAAGTGCGTAGGCACCTTCCCCGCCCCCAGGCTGGGAAATAAGGTCCTTTTCCTCTGAGGGCTATGGTGTGTGATCGACGTCCCCGAGGCAGGTGATAGAGAGTCCCTCTACCCCCCCAACCCCCAACCCCCACCCCCAGCGGGCCTCCGCAGAGGAAGCTTTGGGATTGGTTTGGAGAAGTTTGGGACAGTCTGTTAGAACGGCTATCGATCAACAACGATGCTGTTGTTTTAAACATTAGCCGGGAATTCTTAAAGGAGAACTTTACATTTGAAATGAAGTGTCTTGAGTGCTGCTGAGGGCCATTCCGCACTCCTATCGTCTCTTCTCTCTGTCTTTCTTGGGACAAGAACAGCGGTCGGGTTGGGGAGGGAGGCAGGTGTCTGCAGCAGCAGCCCAAGGGGGACTCCAGCGTCCTGCAGATGGATCCCAAACAAATCAGTGCAGGATTAACTTGTCTGTTTGCTAAATTGTCTCCAACTGCAAATGCTGCTCGGGCTGCGCCTGCCAGGCGGGTTCGTGTTACTCGCACGTCCTGGGCGCGCTGTCTCTTCCCTGCCTGGCCCAGGCTGGAGGGCCGGCCTGGGACCTGCCGGGTGTCAGGGCGGCTGGCAGGACGTTTTAAAGGAACGCAGCGAGTATGAACTGCTCCATTCTCACACGCACCCCCTTCCTATTTCTTTTTTATGAAAACATTTACAAGGCACCTAATTTCAGATCGTGGAAGTAAATTTCATGCTAGGATGTATTTTACAAAACATGTAATCTTTTGGGGCCGGAAGACGTTTAATTAAAACCATACTTTGACAAGCTGAGTTTCAAAGCGAAGTCACACCAGCGCAGAAGGCTAATTCATATTCAAGATGCAGCCTGTAATCCTTCTTGTTTGAAAATGCCAGACCGGGCACCGTGTGCTCGCTCTGCTTGCCACAAGCCCAGGCGCCTGAGTCTGAAGAGTCCCAGGCACCTGGCCCAGAACCCCCCAAGCTCAGCTGCTCTCCCGCAGACTGACTTGGGTTAGCTGCTGCATCTTTAGAAGATAGAGGAAATCTTCCTGGAGAAACTTTAGTGCCCTTGAGTAACTCCGGCGGGATGGTCAGGGGGTCCCAGGCACGGGGAGAGCAGGCAGGAGCTGACCACCAGACAACATGTATCAAGAAGGCTCAGCGAGACTCAGAGTCCTAGGCCCTTAGCCTCCTTCTTGCTCCCTGGCTGACCTGAGCTAGAGTAAAGCTAATCTCTCCCCTCACACTTTAACTACCTGCATTCCTGATGACTCAGAATGTGAGGAGGGTCATAACTTGAAGGGTCTCAACTTAAATCAGAGGATGGCCCCACATAGGAAGGACATGTTTCCCAGCTTAACTGGTTTACCAACAAGCCTTGTTGGCAAGAGGTGCTAATGGCCAGCCTGGCCAACTGGTATGGGCAGGAGCCAGTAGGTACCCTAAGGTCTGCACAGATGGGAGACAAAGAGACTGCAGGACAGTCTGGGTTAGAGCTGGCAATTGCTGTAAGCAGCAGCCCCAGATGCTGAAAGTGACTGAAGCTGGGTTTCAGGTCACTGTCCTGAGTTCACACCTCAGTGTTCCCCTCCTGACTCCCAGCTTGCTAATCTTTTCTCCTCTCAAAGAGGGTAGTGACTTTTCATCAGAGTTAGCCTCATGGATAATCTGAAACCTACCTCAAGAAAGAAGCTGGGACATGAAATTGGCGAATGGACTTTCCCACCGAGGTCTATATTTTCTTTCAAATGTATCATTATTTTTCTTGAACCACAAACATAAATCAATTCTAAGAAAAAAAAAAAAAACCCTGCTACAATCTAGTGTTCAAGAAGTATTTTAAACAAATATGCCATCTTATCTTGAAGCCTCATTTGAGTTTATTGGGCTATTTTAGGAGAAAGCTTAAATTTTCCAAAGACAATTTCAAAACACAATTGTGGTAATCTCTATACAGAGACTACCACCTGGCATTTCTGAAGGTTCAGTGAATATCTCCTTTACAAATAGACATGGGTGTCAGCAGCTAAATGCTTAACAGTATGTCAACTTAATACTTATTGGTTAAATAACGTTGATCTTAGATTAACAGATAAGACCTTGAAGTCGCTTTTGTGCCTTGCATTTTGAAGGGTTGGGGTGGGACTCTGATTCACATCCTCAAAAAAAGTTATAGTTGTAGGCCTGGAGAGTGAGAAAGAAAGACCAAAGAGACAAACAGAGGCAGTGCTGAGATGGTTGCAAACCTGACAGTGTTTGAGCTGAGCCCTAAAAAGTATGTACCTGACCAAATGCATTTGAAGCCTAATCCTATATCAGAGACTTGTGAATTACACAAAAGGGGAGAGGAACTGCAAATAATAATCCCCACCTGTTTTATTTCAGTGATACGAACAAGCATTTTTCCTATCACAGACAGGATAGCTCTCAGGGGTGTTCGGAGGCCCATTTATAGGTAGTAATTCTGGCAGGGATATATGATGGGAAGAGTACAGGGTAGTTGAGAACTGTCAGGACAGTGGTGCAGCGAGGGCAAGCAACAGGGTTGGTGTGCAGAAGGGCAAGACAGGTAATATTTCCCAGCTGGCCCACCCCTTCTGCAGCCCGAGAGAATCAACATTGTCATTTCCAGCCTCAGAGCTTGGGTGGTGGTGGAGAGGCTCAGACAACATGGAGATTCATGTCACTTTCCTACCTTTCTAGTTCCCTCTGTCTTTATATAATTAGCCCCATTTCACAGATGTGGGGAGCTAACACATGGACCTCACCACATAGACCACTGCTTTGGTGTCTGGGAAAGAGAGAGGAAGTGCAGGTGTTCTGGCTTCCTGTCTCTTGGCAACAGTGGGTACTGGATATGGTGGAGAAGGAGACCAGTTTGGGGCCTATATGTACACCTGTTTCTGCTTCTGGTCAAGGAGGCAGGCATCATGCAGCAGGTAAGGCTGGAGATGTTCAAGATTGGAACAAGTCTCAGGGCTCTGAAGGCTGCAGTCCCAGGATTCCCTGACTTCCTGCCAAGTGTTTTCTGAACCGTCTCCTCTCTTATGCCTTCTTTTTCTTAAATTCTGACTACTTTAACCCTTGCTTGTATAAATGTATTTGTAGTTCTAAAATGTGTCTATTTTCCCCAGAAATCTAGCGTGCCAAGGCGAGAATCAATACTAAAACATTCTTTTTATTTTTAAAGTGGGTTTTAAAGGCCTATTGTGGGGGAACCGAGATGTCAATGTGACCCCGAGGCGCAGTGAAGAGCGGCATTCTATTGGCCGCTACAGCCAGGCCCGGCTCCGCCAGAGTCGGCTCACGTGTGTGCCTTATCATGCAAATCCGACGGCTGGGGCATGCGCACTGCGTATGTGTGGGGGTATACACCTTCGCTGGTAGTGGGGACCAAGACTCCCAGAGACGCAATAATTAGGTTTCCTTATTAAACAAAAGGTTTCCCCCTTATTCCCCTCCTCCCACTGTTCTCAGCCCGAGAGCCTCACAAGCCAACCTGATTACAAGTCTCTCCCTCACCCCCACCCGCCCCCAATCTCTGCCGTCCAGATTTCGGTCTACAGCTCCTACTTTTTAGGGCCTCCGCATTTTAGGGTGCTTGACATACCTCTCTAGTCTTTTCTTTTGACCTGCTTTCAGGAATATTAAGATCTGATTTACTCGTCATTTTAGGTCTCCACTCTCCTCTCTCCCTGTCAACCAGATAAATTCCCTAGCGATAGATATTAGAGGAAGGAGTGTCAACACCGCTGCTTCCCATTCCGCTCGGCTTTGATTCTCATCCCGCCCCTTGGGCCATGCAGGTTTCAGTCCAAAGTGCGGGAGCATGGATGGCCCAAGAACTCTATGGGCACTGGAGCCAGTCACCAGTCAAGCCCGCCCGCTCACTTCCAGTCATCAGCATCTGCAAGCCCGCCCTGGGGTGTGGGGTGCTGCTCCTTGGCTCCGAGTCCCCACTTCGAGGGAGAAGCACACGACTGACTCAGAGAACGCCTCCAGGAATGCCCTTTAAACTGCTCCAGGACCTCCTACGCAGGCACGGGCACCCCAGGAATCCATCTCCTTGGAGCAGACTGCTCTTTTCTGTAAAGGGATCTCAGTGGGCAAGAAATAGCCACCATTACGTTTAAAGCCCCCTGTGGGAAAGCTCTCCGTGGCTTTGCTCGAAGCTCGTCCTGACCCGCGTGTAGCGTCGCGGCGAGGACCGCGCCCACACGCGCTCGCGGAACCGAAGTCAGCTCACTCTAGCTGGGAGAAACAGGCATCGCTCCTCTGGCGTTCGAATTACTCTCAGCTTACCTGCAGGGCGAATGGATTTATAATTTTCCACCAAAAACCCTCCTGCCCTGGATTTCCCCAAATTCCCCCTTCCCCCTCATCTGACCTTAGCCAGAAGGGCGAGTTAGGAGTTTGATGCTCTGATACGACACGAATAATTGTTGCATCATGTAACTTCCTACATCTTGGTTTTAATTCGCAGTGAACCAAACAAAGATATTTGAAATTTTAAAATAAGCACTCGATTTAATAAATGGGAACATTGTGCAGGGAAGACTATGCCCCCCCCCCCAACCCCTTCAGAAGACGTTATTAGCTCTGACAGCATGCCGCTCAGGTTTGCGGAGAGGATTTTGTAAAGGGATGACAGACAGGAAGGCCAGCAATCATGGGCTCCTTGGGCTGAAGCCTTTTTTTCCCTTTCTTTTCCTTTTTTTTTTTTTTATCAGAATGTTCTGTTCGATGCCATTTATCCTTGATGATAGAAAATTGCGCTGTTGCCAGGACGCTGCTGCTGCCGCTGAAATAGAGGGCAGGAGCCACATTTCCATTTTCCGGCTTGAAAGCTATTCAAATGAATTTGCGGGGGGGGGGCGGCGTACGTCTAGTGATAAACAAATGAGAATAAATCGAGTTCCCCTTTTCATTCTTTCCTTTAAATGGGTAGCTCTTCATTTCCGTATAAAGATTTTTGTTCATCAGTGTTTGGGAATACCTGGGAGATAGTGTATGTAAGCCAACGTACAAATTATTTTGATGCTCTTAAAGTGACTACCCACATAAACATTTTAAAAGAATGTATGTCTAAATATATATAAAGTATAAGAATTATATATACATAGATTCCATATATACATACCTTCACACAGTTCCAAACTACAATGGAGGATAAACTCTTTCAACAGAGTTTCGACTGAATACAATTTGCAAGCAAGGATGGCTGTTGGTGGTTATAGAATTCTTACTAGTTGTTTATATGTATTATTAGATGAGATCATTTTTAAAAGCCCTCTCTCCATGATATATATTTCAGGACGCTATATAATTTAATTATCCTGTAGGTTTTAACTGATTTAAGCATGCTCCTCTCAAAAAAAAAAAAAGTCCCCTTCTGTCATATATTTTTTCAAGTTGTTTCCAAATTTACCTTGAAAGCTTTCTAAGTTAGCCAATACAAGTCCAAAGAGTTTGTGTATTGTTCCTCTAAAGAATATGAAAGCAAGAGAGGCTGAAGCCTGCTGCTCTTCCCTTCCTTAGAATGTAGAATCTTTGCTAGCTTAAAAAGATCGTATATTAATAGGAACTTAAGGGATCATGTCCAAAATATTACATCTAAAAAATGAGAACTTAAAAAAATACAATCTATTGGAATATGTATGAATAATAGCAGTGTTGACAGAAACTATTAAACTTGTAGGGCTCCCACTGCGTTTTTAACAATTAAATAACTTTTATTGAATTCTAACTCTAACGTTTTGTGTTTCAGAGTCAGATACTGTGGGTTAGAAAATTTTCAGTAATATAAAGGCCTTTAAAATACAGCGACTAATTGTATCTGAGATTTCAACTGGTACTTTAAAAGAAAAAAGAAAAACAACACCCGACAATATTTTAAAACTTAACATTAAAAAATGAGTCGTGGGTCTCCAACTACTGCGTTGTTAGCTACATGGCTATTTCCGAGTGACAGGCCATCGCTGTGCAAAACAGGGCTGCAGAGAGACTAATAGTGTAAAATCTGAAAGAGAAAAAGACAGAAGGTGAGTCGATGTTGATGTTCTGAACTTTTCCAGTAGAATTTTCGGGCGGCTCCCTCCAGCCAGCCACGGTTCCTAGTTACCGATTCCTGAACAATCGTTGTTCAGCTGAAAATTTCTCTGTTAACCAGTTAGCGTGGTAATGGGAAAACAATTATCGACACCGTTAGATGAAGCTAAATAAAGCAAGGAAACGGCCTAAGAACGTCCAATTTGCTTGTTTTGTTGTGGTTAAAACAATTGGAGGTGAGTGGAGAGTGTTTCGGCGGTGATAGACGTTTCTCCTCCCTTATTCCTGGCGCTGGGAATTGTGTTCCTGCCAGAAAGCTTCACTAGCCTGCTGCACTCGCAGCTGAGGCAATTCGCAGGGTTCCTCGGTGAATTTCCCCTCCAGGTACGAGCTTGGGGCGCGCAGCGGGGGTGCGGCGCCGTCAAGACGCAGAAGCAGAGGCGTGGGCGCTCGGGAGGGGCTGCGGGCTCCAGCAGAGGGGATCCCCACCCCCTACCCCGAACCTCATGCCGGGGATAGAGCGACTCCGAGCTGCCCGCGGCTCCGCGCGGGACCGGGCGTAAAGGACGTAAAGCAATAGGCGATAGGACCTCCTTAGGTGCTAGGGCCGGGGTACACTCAGAAGGACCCTGGCTCTCCTGGTGTCGTGTCCTGTGGAAACCTCTCTCCCGGGTCCATGCTGCGGAGTTTCAGTCTCCAGCCACTTTTTGGACTTTAGCCAGGAAGCGTGTACAGGTTGGGAGACTGGCCCCTCCAGCCAGGGGCGGGAGAGGAAAGGGGAAGAGGTGATGAAAGGAAAGAAATGGTTTTAGAGGGCTAACCTAAAGGAACTTGGAAGAGCCAACACGACGAAGTTGCCTGTAGGAAAAAGCAGGGCTCAGCTGGGTAAATGGGCTGTTGGTGTCGGGACTTTTAGTTGTGTGGGTGTCTTTGTGTGGCTGGGAGTGCAGAGTTGCGGAAAAGTTGAGTTTGGGGTTGAATTGTAGAAATCAAGAGTGGAGACCTTGGAGTCACAACCCGGGCGGAGAGAACCTTTGCCCCCCCCCCCCGCCCGCAAGCCGGTTCCCCACCCCCGCCCCCCGGAGCACTGAGTCTTTATAAAACTGCAGATTGAGCTACACCCTGGCGCGCCCTCTTCTAGGTTCTGCAGCTAAACAGCAGTCAAGTTTGGAGGAGGGGAGATTTTTCTCCCCCTCCAAGAGGTGCGAGCTTTAAAAATGAAAACGATTTTCTCCCTCATCTTCTGAGATCCCAGGAATATGGGACTTTGCCTTTTTCCTCAACAAAAGAACGGGCATTTCTGAAAGGCTGCAGAAACACTCACTCTTTAGGGGATCCAGCATCCAGGAATGTCACACGCGGTGGAAACACAAAAGCTCAACATTTTGATGTTTTAAAAGATTTCCCCTCCTTTTAAATCCTCCGTGTAAATGCTGGTTATGAGGTGAAAGTGCTTTCGTGTGAAAACATACGGCAGGGTTCCCTTCCCTTTTCATGTGTACTGGCAGCTGCGAAACCTTCCAAATGAGCTAGAAGGTCATTGTAGAGACTTATTACTATGACAGTCAGTGCTGGCCCATCAACTAGCCAAAAGCCTTGCCCCAGAAAATGGGAAAAGAGAAAGCAAATGCGCTTAAAAATACAAAGTCTTCTAAGTTCTGTATTGCCTGCCGAATCTCAAATAACTTCTCATAGTTAGCCCTTGTGCTATTAACCCACATCATTCAAACCTGGTTCCACTGTGTTCCAGGGCTACATTTATACTTATTTCTTAAGTCTCCAGAGCTTTGAATGTGCAATACAAACAGTAAAGAATCACATTAATCCTGCTTTGATCTCTGAAGGGAGATCATAGCAGAAATCAGGTCACCACACAGATTGGCAATGCTGTTAAAAGGAGGCCCCTCACCTTTTTTTTTTTTTTTCTTTTTGTTTTTTCAAGATATCTCCCTTGGCTTCAGAACATCCACTGCCAGTTGGCAAACTTTCCTAGTTATTCAATATGAACTAGGACTAACTTTTTATTTAAAAGCTGGGCGATTAAGCTTCTTAGATGGAGCCATTTCTTGTCTTCTAGATCTAGATACTGGGGTTAATGTGCTCATCTTGTCTACTTGGTTATTCACATAAATACATTGGACCATGTTCCAAATATATGCCTCAAATGTAACCTCCATGGGAACTTAATTGACAAAAAAAAAAAAGTTGTATTTCCTCTGCTTTCTTTACCCCTGAGTCCTAAAGGCATAGAATAATGGTAGTTAATCTGTTTAGATAATTTAAGACTTAAAGATTAGAAGGCCTATATTGACAATTTCAAAATTCAAGTCTGAGTGCTTTGGCTAAGCAAAGCTTAGGAGATGACAGATATGATAAAAGAACTGCCAAAAACTAGACTTTATTAAAACTAAAAAGTGTGATGTTTTGTGGCTTTGAAAGAAATGAATGTTATAATGCTCGCTCAATCCAAATGTGTCCCTAAACAAACAACTAGAGGGGTATTTTATTTTACGCTACCTGATACTTAGACACACAATACAGCATTTCACTGTGCTTGTATATACACACACTGATAAATTTTACAGTGGTTTTCAAACCACCTCCCGTATATGTAAATATAGTTAATTGGTTAGTATAGTTAGTATAGCTGAACTTCATACTCAATACAAGTGATGTGTAAATAATTGTAAACATTTGTGCTATGGACACATCCTCAGTTCTCAATTTTCTGTCGTAGTATCAATATTAGATCGCAAGAGGCTGCTTATGAAGCTATAGCCGCCACCCATTTTCCTCAGAACTTGTTAAATGTGAGGAACACATACAGATATCTGAATTTACTTAAAAAAAAAACCCCTATTCTGCTTCAAATAATCCCTATTAAAGTTGATTATCGTTTAACCTCAATGGGCCATTCCATGACAGCCCAAATCCCACTGACACTGAGGCTATCCAAATGCTTGTACATATAGGAAGGATAAAGTACATTAAACTGCTTTGCATCAAATATGTCCTTTTGAAGTGATTTTAGACAATTGGTCTGGGAGCACAGTTTGGAAGGAAGATTGAAATGGAACGAGAGGGTTCTAGAAAGAAGAGGCAAAGAGAGAAAGAAAGCAGGTAAAGGAAACACCCCCCCCCCACACACACATGATTATTTAGTCAGAAAAATCGTTTGTGGCCATAGATTGTGACCTGTGACTTGTTGAGGTTATTTTCAAACTCAACATCCGTTCTCACCTTATTGGCCTTCGTTTTCCTTAATCCATTTCTCTAAATCTGTTACCATTAAAAACTGGTTTTAGAAAATTTGTAGTAGAGGCTACCAAAGTATTTCTTTATAGAATATTGGGGATATTTTATTGAGTACAGATACATAAAGCATTGCATTAAAGATCCCAGGAATGCTCATTTTGGTGCTATTTATCTGAAAAACTATTGTGTGCATATGAGCTGATTTGTGCATTGTCTTACTTGTCATTTAACCTGGCTCTATAGTTCATTTTATAAGCTAACTTTACACACATTTCAGAGTCAAAAATAGTTTCTCTCTGGAAAAGCAACACATTTTGGTTATTTGTTGGTCTTTAAAGATGGAAATATGCATTGCATCTTAATTATGAGTATTGGTTAAAATTCTAATCTCTTCAATCTGCTTTTTTTTTTTTTTTTACCAGACTCCCAAGAGCCTGGAATATTGTATGTAAGGAGAGAGAATAGCCCTCCTTGTCTTTTTAATTAAAGTTTATGCAGCTTGTAGAAAGTAGTAATTTTCTAGAAAATTAGATCATTTTAGATGACTATAATTCCACTCTTCTATCTTTAACATGGTTCTAAGCAAATCTTGCCCTTTAAGAACCATCAATTATAAAGCAAAGAATATTGAAGAAGTATTCTGAATTTATAGTATTAGAATTTTGCAATCTGACCCCACCTCCATGAAAGTATGTATAAACAATGGATTGTGCCATGTATGCATGGAGGTTGGTTTCTGTTGGGTTTATCAGAATAAGACTTGACAATTCTCATTCCTGCTTGTGGGAAACAGCATCATTGTTACCTCTCTCCAGATTCTGGGGCTTATGATTCACATGCACAAAAGGGCTTTCTTAAGTCACTGGTTCTTTTTTCTAAACAAATATTTAACCAGGAAGTAATCAAGGTATTGAACCAAAGGATTAAAAAATATAACTTAGCAAAGAAAGGGGGTCTTTTTCTCATTAAAAAAATGTTAGGCTTACTTTTAGGAGAGTCACCTAAAATTTTTAGTGGCTCCCTAATGTCTATAGAGGAAAGATAAGTTCTATCTGTAGTTTGACATACCTGTGGAGGCTTAGAAGACCTTGGATTCTGGAATCAGACTGCTCAGTAATCTTGAGCAAGTTATTATTATTATTTTTTCTGAATCTTAGTTTCCTTTTTGTACAATTGGAATAACAACAGAACAAACTTATCTGATAATGGTGAAATTAAATGAGATAAGTGCCTGTAAAATGCTTAGCAAGGTACTTTGTGAAAAGTAAATGTTCAAAGAATACTAGCTAATGTTTAACATTAGCATTAATATAATGCTTAACAAGGCCTTAGGTTTCTTCTTCTGCATGTACTATCCCCTATTCTAGAAAACTCTCTCTGGCTCATGGCCCAGCTGGCTAACTTCTCACCTCTCCAACTCTGCTCAAGTAATACCACTTCTGGGAAGTCTTTTCTGATGCTTGAAATTAGATGTCTGTTTTTATGTGTTCAAAGCACTCACTGCTTATTTCTTTTACAGCGTTTTGTAGATTTTATTGTCATTGATGCTTTACTTATCTGTCTCCCTAATTAGACTATAATCTGTGGCAAGCACAATATAATATTTGTCTTTCTCAGAGCTCATAACGGATGGCTAGTAAATATCCATATGTGTATGTTGAATGAATAGATATTATATCTTTCCTTTCTATTTTGCTTGCATTTATCAATATGTTATAATTGGATGGCTTCTTCTACATTTAGTTTTCTACTTAGTATTCCTCAAGGAGAGTGCTAAAAGGAACCTAAGTATTATTCCCATAGGCAACTTTGTGAAGAGTTTTGATTACGGGATCTGTAATGAATTGTTTGCATTTTTAGAACAAAATACCTTCAATGAGTTTCCCATTTTATTGAAGAACTCATGGAGAAGTTGGGTTACCTATCCGAACCTTAGACATTTGACCATGTTATTCAACACATGGCTTATGCATAGTCCTCAGTTAGCAATTTGGATTATTTATAGGAGGGCTAAGAGTTAGATTTCAACTATCACAATGTCCTGGACAAGTGGGCTTCCAATGGATCCAATTATGCCATTGTTTTAAAAGACATATGCATATGCAAAAGTCATTAACAGAGATGGGAGGAATTATAAAAATCTTCAAAAGAACATTAGGCTTGTTTCACTGGCATCTTGGGTTCATACAACTCTTGAACAGAAATACAGGGAAATTCTCATTGTGGCAGGCTAATTTGAGAAAAGACCAGGAGAAACTATAAGTCAGAATTATAGAATATTGGAATCTACTGTATAGACAATATTTACACAAGCAGGACCAATACTCTGTGGCCAAGACCTCATAACTGGTCCTGCTTTAATGAGTAAGCCAGGATTCTTTGTAATCATTTCATTAATCTTCAGAAACAGTTGTTACCTGAGTGTTTGAAAGTAGTTTGTTTTCTTAAGATTAATCACCCCCTGCAAAGCTTATTTAATTAGATTTGTAAACTCTTTCACCAAAGAAAAAGTTAAGCCAATTTCCCATCTTGGAATTATCAAATATTTCAAAGACACAAGGTCCAAATGTAACTGCATTTTCCTGGAGTAACTTAACAAATATATAAGTTAAATGGTAATAATGATGATTCCTTCTGCTCCCATAAACCATAACTGATATTTATCATCTTTCTTCTATCCCCTCAAAAATAAAATGAAGCAGCACAAAATTTAAAAAGAAAGAAAGAATTCCACTCCATTACGACAACAATAGAATTTCCACTGATGATGAAGGAATAGTAGGCTCTTCGAAATAAAGAATGATGTAATTATCTTGATTTGGTTGCAGGTCCAGAGAATGGGCCTCACGGAAGCTGCAAGAAAGATTGGGAATTCATCAGTCTGTTTACTTGCATCCAGGCTGGGCACTCCATTGCCATCATAGAGTCAGTCCTACTCAAAATCCAATAGGGCCCTATACCCACACTAACCCATTTCCATGAGGCACTTTAGTTAACTGCTCAGACAAAGGAGATTAAAGAATGGGAAGGAATGGAGAGACAGGAATTTGTATTTCACAGTGTGCACAAGACAATGTAGGTATGGGATCATAAGAATAGAAAATGGTAAATAACTAGTAAGAGAAAAGGTAAGATTTGCCATGCAAATGGTTCTTTCCATTTCTGTCACTTTTCCAATACTTTCTGTTTATTTATGCCCCACAAAGGATTTGAAGTGGCTTTGATAGCTGATATAAAAAGAAAACAAATATCTTACTCCTCCCACTCTCACTCCAGATTCAAGTTATGGAGTTGCTTATAGCACGGTGACCCAGTAATTTCTGCCAGTGGAACTATCTTTCACTGGTTTTATGATTAACACAATGACATGCATTAAAAAACCCTTGCTTTGTTTCCCCTATGTAGATAATGTTGGTCCAGAAAAAGCCTCCTTGCCTCACTCCAAATATCAAAATCAGTTTTGCCACGTAAATATGGCCTAACTGATTCACCTATCAGCCATATTTAAAAGACATTCAAGCAAGAGTCTACAACTTCTCTTGGAAGCCTATTCCTTGTGGTTGCTGAAAGGATAGTGTGAAAACTTTTTATTGTTTCAGATTGGACCTCCCAAGCTTGACTGGGAATTTTTATGCCTGAGTACCTAAAATACTCCAAGAAAAACACACAGTTCAAACCACCACATTTTGCTTGCTTTCAGGTTCAAACCCTATAAAACCACCACATTTTGTATGGTTTCCACCCCAAACCATAAGTTGGCATGAGATCCCACGAGATGCTCTGCTCAGGTCTTACTGAAATGTTTACCAACCTTGACAGTATTTTTGGCTAACTTGTCACTAACTTGGAATGCAGGTGAAATAAGCTGAGTTCTTAGCAATAATTTCTTCATTTGGATCCCTTTACTTGACTCCTTGCACCCCAGCTTGAATCAGGTTGCAGACATGGAGCCATTTCATTGTCCTGGGTCAGCCATTGTTACTTCCTCTGCGACATTCTCCTAATATTTGCCGTGCCTTGAAACTTTCTAACTTTTTTTTCTCTTCAAAACTTACCTCTTCCATCTTTTTCCCTCATGTTGCACACTTTGAGGTTAAAAGATAAATCTGTTTTTGCAAAGGTGTTAATGAATTTAAAAGTTCTTAGGGAATGCATAGACTGCTCAATCGTAAGTTCCTTAAGTGGAGCCACAGTCTCTTGATGACCATTTAGAGTTGCTGGATCAAACACAGGATTTTTATTTGCTAAATCTGGCAACCCTATGAGCCTTTTATCTCCATCTTCTAGAAACCCCCACCCAGCACGTGCTCAGTACATATTGGTTAGCTGAATAACTAAAGGAAAATAGTGGGGACTATGTATCTTAGAATCTTGATTCTCTCTAAATTATATCACTTAAGGAAGTGGCTTACCCTATTTCATATAATCTCAAGCCCCTGAGTTTTTGATGGAGATTGGGGTAGCCATCGTTTCCCCTTTGTTTTGTTCTTTTGAAGTTATTTCCCCCCCATGGTTTTTGTTTTTCTTCATTCTGCTTTTTTTTTGGTGTGATCATTGTTCTAGAAGGGCATCCTTGTTCCTTTAAGGAGCCTATGGGATATGAAAGAGCAAGGTAGGGAGCACAGTTCACTAAAGGAAGAGCAATCCTGAGAGTTGGGTTGGTAGGCCTTAAGAGAGTGGGGAAGCTAACTGATGGCTTCCTGCTGTAATTCTTTCCCTACTAGAAGTGGGAGCTCCCTTGATAACCACAAATATACAGATAGTAGCCTGCTGGGAATCCCCGGGTGCTGAGAGGGGTAGGAATAATAGCAGTTTGGGTTGACTAGAATCTTTTAAAAATAGTCCTAATGCCCCCAAAAGTCATCATCGTGAGAATTCTTAAGGCCTCTGAGGAAGGGGAAAAACTGTCTCAACATGCTTATTTTATCATTATGTTAAATTATCAATTATATTATTATTAAAACTGCTGTAAAATCATAAGGGTGTTTTTACTTTAAGAGCTTAGAGCCATTGGACATAAAGGCAGTTTTGACTTTGTTTTCATTTATTGCATCTACTATTTTCTTCAGAAAGTCTCCAAAACTTTCCTAGTACTTTGTTATGCTTCTCCTTGGTGTCAGTCAGTCTCTACATCATATATTAGCATATTACCTGTTCATTTAGAGCTGTGACTGAAGTTTATGGTAGATCTATTTTCCTGAATGGCTGTTCCTGAAAGACAAGGGGAATATTTTAATCTTGAGACAAATCAACTCTGAGCCAGACTGAGCTCAGAATTTATTCCCACTCACACATTTCCTCATGTTCTGTTCTGTGAGTGGATTATCTCTGATGCTTGTTTATCTAATTTCTAGAATCTACCTCTGGCTTCAGGCACATTGACAGATGGAGGAAAACTATGTGCTTTCTCTCTGGCTACTGAATTCTGTTCTAACAAAACAAGGTCAAAATACCTTGAAGTCCCATTCAAGAAAAGTGCTCTCAAAGGTGTAGAATTTTGGTTTTCTACACTCAATGCTTAAAAAATGTGGGTTTTAAGTCAAATTTATCTGGAATGGAATCCTGGATTTTTCTCTTTAGTAGCTTCAATCAAGTTGCTTTACTCTTCTAAACTTTAGTTTCCTAGTATGTAAAGGGGAGATAATTCTATTACTACCACATAGAGTTGTTAGAATTAAATGATCTACTGTGTAGAGCCTAGCCCATATGTAGTAAGTGCTCAATGAATGACAGTCCTTATTGTTCAAAATCTGGAACAGAAGATGTTTTTTCAAACAAAATCTCAGAATGTTTTTGTTCAACAAACACACTTGCGTGGTCCGGATTGTGCTTGTGGCCATGACGGAAATCATGGTAGTAATGTCCCTGCACCTGGCTGGCCACATTCCTGGCCCCGCCCCTGAATGTCCAGCTTCCGGTTTAGCTGGAATTTGGGAGACAAGTCCAGGACACTATTGCACCCTCTGACATAGCCAGGACTAGACTAGAGCCTGGTGGGAAGGTGGGTGAGGCCTCCCTGATGCCAAACCAAATTGCCTCTGACATTCCTGGCCACTCCTCCTACCCAACTTTCTGGAGGCTGTTTTGGGGACAGTGCATTCCAAGTACAGCCTGGGGCTCTGCTGGGTTTCTGGCGCTGCCTCCAAACTCCCAGTGCTCTTCTGGCTCAACCAGAAGTTCAGGTGTGGGGTGGCCTGGTGGTGTGTGCTGGTCTGGGAGAGTGGGTGGGGTGCAGTGGAAAACACTTGAGCAATGAATCTGAGGTCCCAGGGAAGTTTGTTTGTTTGTTTTGGTAAGTGGAAGTTTACTTCGTGCTGTTTATTCTTTGTACATACTCTGGGCTTTCAAAGGAGCCAGTCCCACCAGGAGTATAAAGGCCACTGGAGAAGAGTTGTGAAAAGAGTTGATTAGAGAAAGAACAAGGTTGAGGTGGGTTCCTCCCTTCACCAGTCTCTTCTTCTAGCGCCTCTCCAACATTGCCTTTCTTCCGGGCATAGAAACTGAAGTTAAAAGGTGGAGGGAACCTCAAAATTCTTGTTTTTTCATCTTTGTTCATCCTTTCAATCTTATCTTCCTTTTTTTTTTTTTGTTATTCTTTCCTAGAGCATAGGAAAAGGACACTTTGAAATTAATACCCAAAACATGGGAGGGGGGGGGAATAACTCAAAAGAACAAAACAAAGGGGAAACCAGGCTAGTAGAGTAAGGAAACTGGAGAGGAGGAGGGGAAGAGTGAGTCCCACGACCCCAAATCAACAGGAAATGATCCCGAGTTAATATGGAGCAGGCAAGGCCTCTTGTCTTAAACTTCAGAAAGGAATTTGATGAAATTTGATAAAATTGAAAAGAAAAATCAGAGAGGGGGAAACCCTCCTTCAATAGTCATGATATCGAACAACTCAAAGTGTTAAGGAAATCTTGGCCATGTGCCTGCAGATGACCCATCCAGATAGACCAAAAGGATGTAGAATTACCTCCTGATATTGGTGATTTTTTTCTTTTTAGTGATAGCTGTGATGTATTTTATATATAAGGTAAGAATTACAACTACAGGCTTGCTATAATAGGCTTTATTTTTATTGAGCATAAATTTAGTTCATATTTATTTATTCATTTAATTTTTAGCATATTGGAAACATCTTTCAATTCTGGTAGAGTCAGAACAAAATAAAAATGATTCCTCTACTTATGGAAGGTATAAATTAAGGGGAGACCCCCAAATATGAAAAAGCCAATTAACCTAAATCATGATGGTTGGGGTGGGAATAGGGAGGAGTTGGTAAACAGGATACAAACTTTCAGCTATATGATGAATAAGGTCTGTGGATGTAATGTATAACACGGTGACTATAGTTGATAACAATATTATATAATTGACATTTGCTAAGAGAGTAGAACTTAAATGTTCTAACTAAAAAAAATAATACACGAGGTGATGGATGTGTTAATTAACTTGATGGGGGAATCCTTTTACAATGTGTACATATATCAAATTACCACATTGTTCACTTTAAACATTTTGCAATTTTATTTGTTAATTTTACCTCAATAAATCCTGAAAAAACTATTAAGAAGAGCAAATGTTTTCCCTTCACAGGATTACATTATTTGTATGGATTTGTATAATACACCTTCTAAATGTGGTTGCAATGGTAAAAGACCCTGCTTTTAAAGAACCCCAGGTGTCACATTTCTCCAGCAGAGGGGAACTCCACCAGGGAGGGGTGGCATTTATCTTCGTGCCTCCCATGCTCTGACAGTCCTGGGCCCACACAGGTGTTTCTCAGTCTAAACCAACCATGGTGGAGAACACTGAAGGGGATATTCTGAGGAAAAATTACTCATTTGCTTACTTTTGCATAATTTATGTCTTGGTAGTAATCTGGTTTAGAATCCTACCCCCAGAATATTCTAATTAAAAAAATTTTTGTTGTTGTTGGATGCTAGTTACATGTCAGGGCTTTAAGTATCCTGGGTGCTCAGTACTCCTCACAGGTGACATCAGTTAATGCTTGCACAGCCTAGTGATGTGGGGGTCCTGACTGTTGTACACAGCATCTCATTCATTTCCAGGGCTCAGTACATCTTAAACAATAGCAATAACAGCTGTGAGAGGAATCCAAGGACCAATTTGTTAGAATAAAGCAAAACAGGGCTTTGCCATATGGGAGACATATCTCAGATGGGTTTATTAGATGTAGGGTGATTTTTTCTTGTAGCCTAGGGGCTTTCTAGAGGGAATCTGAAATCTTTTTACTATGCACACATCATTGCCAGATGTGGGTATAGTGAAATAAACTTCATCCTGTGTGTGCGTGTGCACATGTGCATATGTGCATTTGTAAAAGTGGCAAATTCTGGCATATACTTAGTGTCAGTTTATCTCAGTCCCACTTTCTTATGCAAAAATTTCTTCATGAGCCTTCTAAATATGCAGCAAGACTTTCTCCCCCATTCCCATCTGAATAAATTATGGGTCATATTGTTAACTAATATGTAAAATCAGAGGCAGTAAAATAATGATAAAACATAGTTATTTCATGGGGACCTGTTAGTCTTATACTCTCTAATAGCAGGATGTAACAGAGTGCTCCACCAAAACTTAAAAATTCATAATGACTATTGATACTGTTAATCAGAATTTGCCATGTGAACAGCTCAGGGATCTGTTGTATTAAGCTGTCATGAGGTTGCAATGATACCTTTTTAACTGCTATCAGAGGTAACTGCCAGCAAAACCATGCTTCTCCAGCCTGTTATAGCTTCAGGTCCCCAGGGTTTCATCCTGAGTCCAGGGCGATTTGTACAATATGCTAATGACCTGCTGATTATCTACACAAAAGTGAAATTGTACACTGCTCAGGCAACACAGTGATTCCACACAAAAGCCAAGGACTGTCTGGTGTCAAAATAATACCATGCTCTAACTTTATAAAGGCTTTTTAACTGACTACAGGTACTATTTAGTGCTAACGTGTGTGACAGAAATAATGTTTATTCAAATAACTAACAAGTTGGCAACAGGGAAATTTCAGAAATGGGATACTTTAGATAGCAGGGTATTTTTTTTCAGATTTTTTGGTTCTAATTTTTAAAGGGGTAGAAACTACAAATACCTTTGTTTCAGTTATATATTTACTCATTTTTGTGATTATTAAGATATACTTTTAATATATCACCAAAGGGTTTTCTTATCCAATAGTGGAAAATATGTGGTGAACACTATATCGATCTACCTACCTGTTTATATATTGACCTACCTCTTTGGTCTACCTCATTGAGCAGGTTTGGTGGCAGGAGGGGGCCAGGTGAAGCCACCTCAACATTCTATGTGGGTGTGACTGCCCCACAGTGTCTCCCTTCTAAGCCTGAAGATACAGGAAAGAACTTGGGCCAAGAACCCTGGAAAACCATCTAACACCCTACCCTGCCTCTCTTTTTTCCTGTCTCCGTGCTCCACCAGCTCTGCAGTCTGGTCTGTGTGTGTATCTAAAGGGCTGGTGATTCCCTAGGGGACTAGTCACCAGGTCGTTATCTGTGTAGTGATGGAGGAAAATTCCTGCTGAGACTTGACTAGAATTCCAAAGCTTTATTACAAGACTTGGCTTGTTTGCTTGTTCATTCATTCATTTTTTTTATTCTTTCATTCATTCTATGACTATTTTAAACCTGTTGTTATATTCCAGGCACTATGCTAACCACTGGGATTATAATGAAGAATAAGATTTAGGCTCATCTCTCAAGGCTCCATGTAGTCCTGTAGGAGCAAGTGAAATACTGGCAATTATCAAATACTTGACTGTCAAGGATTGCTTGTGAACTCCATCCCTAAAGGATTTAAAGAGAATATCAGTTGCAACATGTTGCCAAAATGAAGGCTCCTCTACTAGACTATAAGCTTGCTTAGGGCAAGAATTGAACCTTGTTTTTAGGATTTTTTTTTATTGCCCTGAACACAGGAAGTGCATAGAGCATATGTTCAATAAATGTTGGTGAGTTTTTTGGTATGTTTAAGAAAAGAATTTATAGCATTAAATTGTAGATGCCAAGAGTAGGGGCTTTGGGGTCAGTTATGGGCTTGACTTCCACTGATATAGCTCTCCCTTAGTAACCAGTGACAGCATTTGCCCCACGAAATTTATTCATCCATTTCAAAACACGTATGTTTAGCACCTATGATATGCCTGCATATGCACTTGGTGCTGTGGATTCGAGACTGAACAAGATAGAAAGAGGATCTTTCCTCAAGTAGCCACAGTAGAGGGAGTGTAGCAGTGAACAAACAATGTGTTTGTTCTAAACATATTCCACCAATGTGTGTTAAGCTTTGTGAGAAAGAACTACTATTGTTGCCTAGACTGCTTCAGGGGAGGCTTAGGAGGTCAGAGGGAAGAGTGCTCCAGGCCATAGGGATGAAATGCAAAGGCCCGGAGAGAAGATTGATCCTGGGGCCTTCCAGAGAATTAAATATATTCAGTCATTGAATGGTCACCTGCAGTGAGAGAAGCTTGAGATGAGGCTGGGAGGTGAGCCAGGCCAGATCCTGAAGGATCTCGTAAGGAATGCTAAGTAGTTTGGACTCCATTGAAGATCAAAGGGAATTTATTGAAGAGATTGGAGCACGGGAGCGTCACAATGAAATCTGCATTTTAGTACTATTGCTTGGGCTATATATCGAATGAGAGATGGAGAGAGTGAGAGATATACCATTAGGCAGGGTTTTGCAGTAATCCAGGTGGAAGATGGCTCGTTATCAGTGTGGTATAGGAAAATGCATAAACTTGAGGATCCAGAGGCTTAGCTCTAAAATTTTCTATGTGACTTTTAGCGATAAATTATTTTACATCCCTCCTCCACTTTCTTCTGCAAAATGGAGTGACGTTGTCTATCTGATATAAACTTACAATACTGTAGATAAGCTACCAGGTAGTATATGACATACACGTAAGTGACAGTCCCTTCCTTTTGCTATTAATAATACTCCTTTCTCTCCAGCTTGCATTTCTCCTCCTTTAATATACAACTTTATGCTTTTCAATACGAAGGTTTTTTTACTGTTCTTGGTCCTTTTTATCTCTGGACTGTGTGTATGGCAAAGATGCCTTCTTTTCCCCTCTTCTGCCTTTGTGACTATTACAGGTCTTCCAGAATGTTCTGGGCCATGATGAGTTACCGCTGAGAAGTTGGTTCTGTGGAATGCTTTTATTCAGTGTGGGCAATGTTATAACCAATGAAAACCAAGCTTGGTACAGGTGAAAATCTTTGCTCTCTTCCCTTTCAGAACTTTCTGGTAACTGCATTCTCCTTTTCACACCCTCAGAAGGTAGCTCTGGTGCTATTGTTGGCTGTCCTCAGGGCTGCTTCATAAACACTTGTGGAGAGAGACTTGTATTTTTTGTTTTGTTTTGTTTTGTTTTTACAGAACCGACGTCATTTCACTGAGAATATTTCAAAATCCTGTCATATTTCTTTTCTGACATCTCTAAAACTCATCTTTTCCCATTGGTCTCCAATAGCTAAAATCTTTCCCATATTTCGGCCTCTTTTTTTTTTTTTTACTCCTTATAAACACCTCTATTGGGGTCTGTATTCTTGAGTTTTGTCTCTGTTAAAGCGTCTTCTTGTGCCGTCATTATGCCATCCTTTTAAGATGCCTTCACTGATTTCTCTCACCTGTGTTAAATCTGGACTTTGGGGACCTTCGCTGCACTTCATTGCCTGATTTTTTCCCCCTGCTGTTTTCCTATATTTCTCCTAATTTCTTAATACCGACCTCTTTTTATGTGCTCTTATTATTTCCCTGTTTACTTTTTTGTTTTCCCAGGCAGTTTTCAAGCTATTTCCTCCCCAGCCAAGAACATTTCCTTTTCTTTTTATATGCAAACCCAGCCTCACACAAGTTGTATCCAGAGACCCCTCTTTTATTTCTCTCACAGCTCTCTGCCTCACATTTGCTAATGCCTCCCTCTTCATCATGGTCTTTTCTTTATCAAGAGATGCTATGTGGCTTTGTAATAGAATGGATGTATATGCTCTTTTGATACGAGCAGACCTACCGTTTATTAAGGAAGGCCTTTGCTGTTGATTTAGGTTCCGTTCTCTTGTCTCCATTGACACTGCCTTGGTTTGGGGCTGATAATTGCATTTACCTCTCATTTAGTTTCACTGTCTTGGCTCTCCTTCCCAGCTGTTTTACACTTCACATTGTTCTCAGAAATGTGTTTCTGATCTCGTGCCTTTCTCTTCTTAAACAAAACAAAATAACAAAGCTTCTGCTTTCCCTGGCCTGTAGAATAAGATTTACCCTCCTTAGTGCAACAAGAGTCTTCCTACTATGGCCCTTCCTCACTGTTCCAGACTCACCCTGTCACTTTCTTACCCCAGTCCTAAATTCCAGTCACGTAGAGCTGATTGAGGAGGCATTTACAGAGATTAGAGTGGACCGCTACAGGCCAAATCTAATCTGAAGAATCCTTTGCCATTTTTAAAAAACCAATCACGTAAAAATCTGTTTTTCTGGTTTCTCTCAGAAAATATGGCAATTCCGCACCACGTACCCACTTGACAACAGAGGGCTGGAGTTGAATGGTGACTGCCTCTATAGATGAAGTGGGCTTTTCTCCAATTTGCCAGTTTCTGCCACTCCCTTTTGCATGCCCAACATTGAGGTAAAGTGTCATTTGCCATCTATTATTGCTCTTGTGCTTTGTTTGGCCTTGCAATATTAAGAGAAAATTGTACCACATGGCCATAGATAAATGAAAGATGAGCAGATACTGTTTTGCATTTTAAGAAACATATGAGGCCCACTTACGTGTTTATCCCCTATAGGTTTCTGGGTTTGGGTCTCTGACAAAGTAGCTTAATACTAAAGATCTGAGTTCAAATTATGATCCCATCACTTGCTAGCATGTGCTTTGGGCATGTTATTTAAGCATATCCATGTCTCACTTTTCACATCTGTAAATTGGGGATAATAATAGTGTGTACCTCACACAGTTTTTGTGAAGATCATGAGATAATCTATGTAGAGAATTTAGTAGAAAGATTGAAACATAGAAAGCATTCAATAAATCTTAGCTACATTGTTATATAACTATTATTATCCTTAGTCTATTTTTCCCTTATCTAATGGTGGGAATATCAGATCCACAAGAGTCGTGGTTTTACACAGTCTTTCAGTGCCCGTTTAACCACACCTCCCTAACTATCAGTTTTGCCACTTACTAGCTGTGGTCCCAGTCAAGTTATTTAATTTCACTCTGCCTTCATTTCCCCATCTGTAAAGTGTTAACAATATAATATAATAATAATAGTAGTAGTAGTATCTACATCTTTGGTTATGATGTACCATCTGTGATAACTATGTACTGTGTTATTACAGGTGTCTGCACATAATAAGTAGGTAGTAAATGGTAGCTATTATTGTCATCAGCTGTCCTGGCAAAATTTTGCCTCTGTTGTCTCGGGGACGTCACCTGATAACTGTGGGGACCCAGGGAGCCAGGTGATCCACCTGTATGTGATATGTAGTATTCACATATGGGCTTTTCAAAAATTGAGATATAATTCACATACCAAAATTCACCCTTAAAATGTACAATCCAGTGGTTTTTAATATATTCCCAAAGTTGTGCAATCATCACAGCTATCTAATCCCAGAACGTTTTCATTATTCTCCAAAAGAAACCCCATCCCTCTTAGCTGTCATCTTTCAGACCTACCCCCGCAGTCCTTGGCAACTGCCAGTCTCCTTTCGGTCTTTATGGATTTTTGCATTCTAAATATTTCATATAAATAGAACCATACAATGGATAGCTGCACATGGGTTTTTGCCTGTGTGTTTCCCTGAGGAATAAAGTTGCACCCTTTTCAAGAAAACAAACTTCAACTGGGAAGATAAAAATGCCCTAAGTAGGAAGCAAGAAGTAGGAAGATAGTGTGGGTTAAGACCGACCTCAGAGGAACACAACCAAGGAGATATCAGTTCTAGGAGCCAAGCTGAGTAGTTGGGAATGTTGAGGGCCTGCAAACCATGAGTATAAAATGCAACCATGCTAGATTCCTGTGCATTCTTCTCAGCCTGGCCCTCAAAAACACTATAAGGATCTCGAATGCTCATCTGTGGATTTACGTGACAGTTGGATAAAAGTACAGATTCTGGGGTCTTCCTCAGGCTCACTGAATCGGTGTCTCCAGGGTAGGGGATTAGGATTGCCATGAGACTCTGCCAGGCAGTGGGTATGGAAATCGTTGAATTACGTGGGACATGCTTGTATGACACTGAGCTCTGTTGCTGTGTTCCATCTTCAATACTGTGTCATGTCGATACTCTCCTCAAGTATACGTGTCTGATCTTCCTAATAGATTGTTTATAACTAGGCCTTACTTTGTCCATGTCAGCCCTGGGCTCAGCACATGTTGGAAGGTTCGTTATACAGGAACATGGAGGGGATTGCTGGGATATTGCTAGCCACAAAGTCATTAAGGTCAACAGGGCGTATGAGGAGATCTTTCTCGTACATTTTAAGCATTCTTTGCTTGAGCCCTAGTGTTTGCCTTCAGGACTTTGACTTGTGCCCCAGTGGTTGAGAGCCTTTGGATCTATGGGCTCCAGAGGATGTCCCCAGAGCAGTCCCTCAGGGGACTTTTCAGCTGGCTGCAATGGGTGCTGATAAATAGAAGAGTGACAAGGGAAACACATGGGAGTGGTTCCTACATCTCATAGATTGGAACACCCTAGGGAGTCTGTTAGCATTTCCGTGCCTCTCCAGACCCACGAAACCAGGGTTGTCTAGGAAGAGCCAGTACTATTCAAATACTTCCAAATGCTGCTCTAGAGTTTGAGGAACATGATTCGCCTTCCTGTACCTGGAGTGAAGGCAAAGTGTTGGGCTTGTGAGGACTTAACTAGGTTGTGGACTGGGATCTGGGAGACCTATGCTCTGTCTTGGCTCTACTTTTTAGTTGATACCTTTGTGATACTGGGTAAGCCACTCACTTTTCAGTATGCTTCTTTGTGAAGTAAGAAATTTGGACCAGGGTTAGATACCTGGAATATAGACACGATCACTGGTGTCTGCAGGCACCTTCTCTGTAGGCTCAGGCATCAGTTCTAGAGGATCTTCCTCTTCATGGGCTCTGAGAACCGCTGTCTCAGGCTGGGGTTAGCAGCTGTGCAGTGTCATTGGAGGCAAAGGCGCTGAATCTCACTGTTTGGAGGTTTGGTAGCTGGTGTGGAACGGTGGTGAGATTAAACCAGAAGCATGGGAAGCCCCACCCCTTTCCTTGCTCATCTGTCCCCTCCTCTCACTTCTTCCAGTTTTGCTGTAATTCAGAGTTTCATGTGCATGGGCTCCATTTTTAAATTGGAAATATCTCATGGGAATGTTAAAGCCACTAATTGATAATACTCTAACATTTGAGTAAATCTAGCAACTAAAAGACTTTCTATTTAAATAGTATTCTGAATTAAAGAAATTTGAGTAGGTGGTTAATAGTACGTGTATACAGGGTTCCTGGAGCCTGAGAAAGGGGACAGAGTGGGATGGCAGGAAAGGGGTTGACAGCCAGACAGACACTGATTTGGTGGTTTTGCCCAGTTCCTTGGTGATGGTGCTATAATATATTTCCTGTTACGCTTTTGGCAGAAATGCCTTAAACTCGTGATGCTTCATCCAGACCATCTTATCATTCTGTCTTATGTTGTTAATGACTCTAAAAATCAATCATTTTGTTTACCCAGGAGCTGGATGAAGCTTGAGTTACTGCCCTTTTAACTTTCGTGGGATCTTAAGTCCAAGTTTAGCCCCTTCCCAAATGTAGTTATTTATTCAGCACTCAGGTCACAAAATCACAACTCCACAGGTCATCCCTATGAAATGCTGTGAAGCAGCAGCAGCCGCTGTTTTGGGAGTCTGTGGGCTCTCTTTCCTTTTTCCTGAGTGTGCCCCTTCCTAGCCCACTCATTCTACACCCTTTCTGCATGCAGATTCACATGTATTTATTCCAATTATATTTTTCCTCATTCTTTGGTACAGCAAAGTAAATGAAGGAATGGAGAATCCTTAGGCATACTTTGTGTGTTCCTGTAGTCTCTGCTGCATTGTCTGGAAAACCACAGACTTCATTTAGATGCCAATGAATCCGTCATCGGGTTTTGTTTAAGCCATGTATTTACCAAGATCCTTACTTGAGCCAAAGCTTAACATTTTAATCTTTGATTTATAATTTTGCAGTTGCTGAGACAGAAGGAAAATTCACTCCTTTGGAGGAGCATGGCCTTTTCCTATATTGCTTCCCACCGCTGCCACTGAGCTTCTTGAACCCTGGCCCCTGGACACCGTCATCGAGAAGACCTTACGGATGGGTTACCTGCTCCTAAGAAAAGAGGAACACCAACTGCAGTTTCTAACTAGACTGCCTTCTTCATTTCAAGTAATGGCTGGCATTAGGGTCAGGTTGAAGACAGACCAGCTGGACAACTGCTTGGAGGGCTAAACTATAAAGGCACTAAGATGCCCATAGTGTGCTAACACATGCATGGAAATATAAGAAGAGGAAAATAATGCCAGAACTTCTCTCAGGGACAATTCTGTATGGGGCTGGAAGGAAAAATTTGATAAATTCCTTAGGGGTGCAAAGTAGGGAGTGTTCAGAATATAGAGGAGCATGGGGATGTTTTACTGCAGGGCTCCCAATTTTTCTACTGGGATGTAAAAATTGAGTGCCCCAGCTGGATTGTTTGTAACGATGGAGGGAAGGCAGACTACTTTCGTGGTCTTCCTGCTTGGTTCTTCCCCATGCAGAGCTCAGCCTGTCCTCTAGTGAAGATCAGCAAGTAGTGGTTTGAAGGAGATACCAATTTATCAGCCTACATGTCTCTGCTCTGCCCTTTAGGACTTGAAGCTAAGAGGTAGTCATAAACTGTTTATCTTCCAGTTCTAGGGTGTGAGCTCTTAGTGTGTCTTCATTCAATTGGGTGTGAGTGTTAACAGAGAAGAACAAGTCAAATGGAACTTGAACACTTTGCCTATGGGTTTGGGGATCAGACTCTGCATTGAGTTAATTAGATAGTGGAGACATCAGTTGGAGTTGGGAATGTTTTAAAGTATTTGGCAGAAGGGTGATATTGTTTGCTCTTTGTAGATGAAGACATCAAGGAACATTCTTGGAATCATGAAATATGAAACTGGTGGTCATGTTCAATAATTCAACAAATAGTTAAGTGCCTACTGGACCCTGGAAACCTAGGAGCATGATAGACATGATCCTTACCCTGTGGAGCTTACATTTTTGCTTTCTCTTAGATGTAAAGAACAGGGGCCACAGCAAACAAGTGACCACGAAGATATTCTCAAGCCCAGGATTTCAATTAATGGGGTAATTCCTATTGCCTCAGTCATGCCTAGTGACCACGCTTTCATACAGCTTATAAGTCTGCATTCTACAAATGCTCTGTGAATCAGTGTGGACGTTTTTCTAGCAAGCTGTGTAAAGTACCATAGTGCTAAGGGAAAGAGTTAGGGTTCATAGGGCTCCTAGGGAAGGAGATATTAAGTGACTTGGGTCAGGACATAAAATGGGATAGAATTCAGGAACCAGCTTTTCTATTCTATGCAGGAAAACTGCAATGTGAGAAGTGCTGGGCTGGGAACTCTGAGACCTGGGCTTTAGTCTTTATTCTAAAACTAACAAGCTATGTGACTGTGAGCAAGTCACATAACATTCCACTTGGAGGCCTCTTAGGTGATTCCAAGATCCCTTTCAGCTCTAAAAATGTTAACATCAGGTCCAAGACTAGTGAACAACTGACTATTTTCCAACTCTTCTTTCCCTAAATTGTCAGGTTAAGTGGATATGCAGTAGTCACTTGACCATTATTTTTTCGGAGGGGTATTTATCAACCTTGTAGGATACAATGAGTCTGCCTTTCTCCTTGGAGCTGAGGAGATTCTAGAAACACCTGTAGAGCCCATAGAGGCTTTATTCCCTCTTTCATCCTTTTTTCTACCCCTACCTTTCTGCCTCTCTTTCCTTCATCACATTTCTATTGAGTATGTACCATGTATGAGCTATGTACCAGGTGTGTGATAGGTTTAGAGGTCCAAACTATAAAGGCACTAAGATGCCCATAGTGTGCTAACACATGCAGACCTGACATTTTCTCACACTCCAGAAGCTCTCATAGGAGAGGGACAAAACACTCCTTCTTTTCATTTGCTGGCTTTTCTTTTGGTAAGAGTCAAACATGTCACAGGAAGTGTGCTGGTGGTACTCCCAGGGTAACCAGCTACAGGGAGGTGCTCCATTCTGCTCAAGCAATTTTGAAGTGCCTTGAGATATACCTCCAGGTAATCATTTAGGCCCAGGGTCACCACAAAAAGATCTATGCCCAGATATAAGGAAGAGACAATCTTTTCCTTCTTAGGATACATCTGTAGAGGGACAGTTCTCTATACAGTGATGGCCACTGTCTACCCCATCTCCTGCAACCCATCTCTGCCTAGGTGGAAGGATCTATGTGACTACTTCCTAAACTTTAAAAAGAAAACCTCTCAGTAAATAAACATCTTTCATGTATACTGTGCTTCATATATTTGCTATGGCTGGTGGCCTTTTTAGAAAGAAAAAGAAAAAAACACCAATCAAACAAAAAGACATTGCTATGAATTCTTACCTCATTGGGAGTCCTATGTAAGTAACTTCTCATCCTTGTTTCTTCCTTCATTAGTGACTCTATTTGATATATATCTCTAAGTGCAGAAAATGTTTTATGGAAAAAAATCTATGAAATTTTATAATGAGACTTGCAGACACAAACTGTTGAATTTGAGAATTTTATCTTGGGAAATAGTTTTAATGACTTCAATGTCTGGCTTAAATGTGGGAGTTAATTACTCTTGACTCAATTTTGCTTCCTGTTTGAAGGCAAGGAATGTACTGACACCTCCAGTATATCTCCATAGCCAAGAGCTTTAATCTTCTCTATTGCTTTCATTTATTGCAGATGACAGCATTACTAAATGAATTGATTAGTGCTTCATCTCTTCTCCTCATCCTTTACTTTCCTTGTGAACACACTAAAAACTGAGTAAAGTTCAGAAGATCGAATGGCTGATAGGACTTAAGAGAAACAAAGGGCTTGGCAACTCAAATAAATAAATGGAAAATCGACCCTGTAATAATTGATGGCATATTTAAATATCTTAGTGCAGTGTTATTCTCATTAAGTAGAAGTGGTACCAGTAAATCTATGACTCTCAACATTGTAATGAAAAAAGTTTTTTTTTTCTTATGTGCCGGAGGAGCCATAGCAGAAAAGAGAACATTATGTGAACTATCTAATTTTTCCAAATATCTGGATATTTGCCATTGTGAAGACAAAAAATACAAATGATAAACTTATCTGTCCATCTCTAATTTGCATAGTCAAGTCTTCTACCTCCAGCCATTGACTCTAAGGCAATTTACAATTGTTTTCTCTGTCTCGCTTGAGAAAAAACCCAAAATCTTATTTTTCTCAGCAATTAAAACTCTTCTGCTTCAGCTAGGATGAAAGAATTAGGAGTTCTGTGTCCTTGCATATAATTGTATGTTTCATCTTTCTCATTTAATGATTGACAGAAAACCGATAAAGTGAGACAGATCTGATCAGAGTTGGATGTACTCTGTTGGTGGCCCCATTGCTAATTTGTTTGACTGTTTTGCAAGATTTCTTATTTTGTAATGGAAAGGTTTATTAAATATGAGGGGTGCAAAGCTTTCTGAATGCTAATGAACTTATTTGCCAAAATTTAAATGTTCTTTCTTGTCAGTGAATGCCTGTCTCACTTAACAGGATCCAAATTGAATAATGAAGAAAATTAGACTATATCTTACCCTCAAGAGAAATAGTGTGTGAATTATAATAGAATAGTGAGGGGAGAAATGGGTCGTATTTTAGAAAAGAAGAGTAGAAAAATGGGGTCATATATGAAAGGATTAACTCAGAGAAATTCAATTCTTTTCAAAGAAATATACTCATAGTAATTCAATGATCAGGCCTTCCCACTGCATAAGTGATCTATAACTTTGGCTAGCTTAGAATGAGAGTAAGGTCATAATCATATGGAAATGAATGTTAGATTTCAGTGTTACAATTTACTAACCTTATTCTGGTGTCAGACATCATATACTTATGATGGAATAGGAAAATCAATAAGCTTGAAAAATGAACATAGTCTCCAGAGAACTACAACAGGGATACGGTTAGATGTGGAGAAATTACCCTAGTTTTTCCTGTAGCATGGTATAATGAGGGTGTCCCTTGGTCAGCATGTTTGCTTCCATTGCCTTGGTAGTGTCTCTAATAAAGTTGATCATGATGCCTTTCTTTTGCCAGCATCACGATGCCAGCATTTCCTTTGCCTACAATGAAGGGCACTGTGGGAACAAGATAGCTCCCCTCTTGACCAAGGAGATAGGCTGCAAAAGTTTCAGCAGCCCTATAAATTGTTGAACACGGTCTGGGAAAGACATAGAATGTGTGTGTGGAGCAAAATAAAACGATAGTGGGAAGTGAGGAGAATGTAGAGGTGAGATTGTGCAAAGATGTCATACATTTGAAATAGGAAGGCATTTGTTGGAAAAAGATGAGGTGAAGGAGGATCTCGAAGTAGAGAAAATTAAAGGAAGAATTATGTCTCTAGAGTTTGCTAAATTATCCCGAGATTTTAGAAGGAAAGAAGACCAAAAGAAAAGGAAGAAGGCCCCAAAGCCTGTGCAGTTTTGAAAACAAAACATAAACAACAACAAAAAAAATTTTAAACTACAATCATGCTCCTCTAGGAAAAGAGGCTGGGCACTACTAGAAAGTTTGATGACAGCAGGATTAGTATTTAGGGATTTTCTTTCAGCCTCTGTGAGAAAGGTTTATATGACATACATTTATAGACATTAATGTGTTTTTTGGCCATGATGCCAGGCTTTAGTTGCTAAGGGGAGAAATATCTCAGATGTACAACAACCAATTGTGCAATATTTATTTTGAGATTTGTGTTATCCCCAATGAATTAGAAAAAAGAGATCTAGTATATTTGATTGCCTCTGTGGGAAGGCTTCAGAATGATGAACCTAGATTTCTCTTTGGAATAATGATTTGATATTAAAAATTAAGTAAATAGAAAGAGAATCTAAGTCTCATCTCTACCATTTCAAATCATGATTTGCACATTCAGAAAAAAAGAACAGAACTGGAAAGAGGAAGGAGAGGGGAAAGAGATGACTCATAGGTTCGGGAGCAAGAAGCGGGAAATAAATGCAGCAAACCAAATAAGAATACACAATTTGTAAGAAAATTAAATGAACAATAGAGTTGGAAGGATAATGAGGTAATGAGGAATATGAGATAATAAGACATTTAAAAATAGGAAATTACTAGGGAAAGTGAGGATGAATATGACTTATGTGGGAGATGATTAAGGCAAGGTAATGGGGATGGAAGGCAAAACGTGACTAATGGCTGTAAAAGGCAAGTTGGAACTCTCGATAGCATGTCTCCCAACTCTTGGAGAATGTGCACAACCTAGAAATAAAGGAGGCAAGGATGAAAAGAGTTCATGGTTAACACAAAATTCTGAGGACAATAGAGAAAGCAATAAGCATCATTTGCCCTCAGGAATGAAAGCATTTCTACAGAAATGTATTAGTCTCTGTTCTCTATTCATCTATGAATAAAATAGTCTTCATCTTGCCTTTTATAAAAGGTTGATTTGTAAAATGAATGCCATGAAAGGAAAGAAAACTAAGCATTATCAGGAGAAGCTGAAGAAAAGATTACATTTAGAACAAACGAAGTGGAGACTAAGCAAGCAAAACTGTTCACAGCCCTTTTTATAAAAGTTTTGAAATTCATCTTCTGAATAAAAGAACTGGAAAAAAATTATTCAAATAGAAATGTAGGCAGTGATGAGGGGGGAGTTTTAACTGCAGTAAATATTTAAGAATATATTTCCACAACATATTTTTTCCTAATAAAAATGAGTGAGATTAAATTTAAAAGCTTCTGGGTATTGCTTTAAACACTTTAGATGAGTGGATTTATAGCAATGTAACATATTTCTAGTAGTAGAAATAACGTAAAATTTTCAAGAAGATTAATGTCTGCAACAGATACAAATGCCTGTGATTATCCTTTTGCTTTCTTGTGTTCGTGCAGAAGAATCAGCCAGACTGTACCAGACCCCCTTCGGAGGGAAGCTGATAAAGTAATTTAGGTGGAAAGGCCTAATGAGATAATGATGCTAAGGCCAGTTAACACCTAATAAGAACATAACCACCAGGGATGATATTGTTGCTTATTAATTATAATGACGATGTGGAGGAAAGAGACAAGGTGGCACTCATTTAGCAGAGAGCACTCAGGAGTAAAGCTGTTTTCCCAAAGGGCAAGCTGCAGTCAGTTAGAAGTAGGGCAACATTCAGCGGAGTTGGAGATTTATGGCCGTTGGGTTATCCTGAGACCGCAGAACTGGAGGCCGAGCAGGAGGTAACAGATGCCTTCCCGATGGTGGCCAGGGCCGGAGTGGAGACTGCTGTGGTTGCAGAGCTGGGTCATGCATGGGAGCCAGAGACTCCAGGCTGAGTTTTAGGGGCAGTCTGCTGGCCTTAGATTCCACAGTGGTCATTCGTGGGCAGACGGGCAGGTATCCAGAACCGGACTGGGTGAGTGCTTCCAGTTCTGTGACCTCCCCCTCCACTCCACTCTGTCCTGTGGACCAGACCCATAGCACAGCTCTTCAATCAGTGCTGGTGCCTTGCCCTTCAATCAGTTGTGGGAGCCCAGAAGATCCTTTGGTCCTGTTTTTAGAGGCACAGATCTAGCTTGCATTTGCTGACTTGAATTTAAGGTTTCACGGTGTTAGTCACTGCCCTTACTCCACTTCCTGAATTCCGTGTGGGTCTGGGCACCTCCATGTTCACCCAGGCGGGGGAATTGTAGTATCATTTTATTTCACATACACTCATGTCTGCATTAGTCACACGGGCAGGAGCTGAGAATTCCAGGAAGCAGCCGTGAGAAAAAACATGGACCTTTTGGAAATCTTGTGAGTCCTCAAGGGAGGCATAGAAGCTGGAAACCCTGGACCGTCTGGGGAAGCGGATGTGGGGCCTACGAAATTTCAGGACAATGGAATTTATCATCTTTTCCCTCACAGTGCGTGTTCTAGGGTCCAGGCTGTCACTCACTCTTCCCTCGGTTTTTGGTGGCCTTCTCTGCAATGATAGGGATGGTTTCCTATACTTTTCTGTGACGATTGTTTTATTAGCTGGATGAGGATTTTTCTTGTTTTATGGGATGATGTCACTGACCTGTCATAGAAAGGAAATAACATTCTCATCATTAACTTTCTAAGGCAAGTATATTTTACTTTTATTAACTGTATGATTTTTAAAGAGGCAAGAAGTGAAAGATGCTGTACTGGAAGACAGGAGATACGGCTCTAGTGCTGATCCTTATACATATCACCCTTGTAACTTTGTGTAAATCTTTTGCTTTTCTGAGCCTCAGTGTCCCCTCCATAAAATGAGGCTTCTAAAAAAGTAGTCTTTATGGTTTTAAAGCTATTTCTAGCTTTACAAATCTGTATTAAGAAAATATGTTCATAAGAATACTATATTTATTAATCTTTTATGACGGTGTAATTGGTAAACTCATAGTATGATGAATATTGCCTTAATCCATGGCTCAGAGTGGATAATTAAGGTTGGGTTTACCAGTGAACCAATTGGAGAACTATTTATTGAGTGTTAACTATGTGGCAGATAGATTCTTTACAGGTGAGGAAACGAAGGCTTCAAAAGGTGAAATAGGTTAAAGGTGAAATAGGTCACTCAAGATCATATAATTAGTTATAAGGTGGCGGAGCTGACATTTACACTCAGGTCTCCCTGAGCCTAAGCCCTTGACTTTAATTACCATTGTATAAATCTCTCACTATTTAGAATCCAACACTTATATCTCTTATCTGTTGGCACTAGCTACGGAAGTTTTCTTCAGTCATAGTGGCTCTCAACTGGTGATGGAAGGAAGGAGCAAGGCAGGAAGTAGTTTGGCAAATCTTCCATGTTGATTGTGATACACACATCTCTGCCTCTAAACCTACCTTGAGGCATCACCTGACCAGAGTCACCTGATATGATTACATAAACAGTACCTTACTGGGAAACTTCTCATTTCTGCTTTTTTCAATGTGGCTTTGAAGGAGGCAGGGGCATCAGACACAATTATTTCTAATGGGAAATTGAAATAAAAGGAATTGATTCATAACTTTACATACCCAGTGGTCACAGAATCAATATGGAGACCCACACCTTGAGACTCCATCCAACACGGAACATTGTTTTTCTAGCCAATTTGATTAATGTTGTATATAGAAGGGAAAATATCACCTTTCCTCCCCTGGAGTTTCCTAGTAGATGTATCATTTCAGCGACATTAATTTATTCAGTATCTGTACAACCAGCAATAGACAAATACCAAATAGAGGAGAACGGTTTCTTAAGCAGGCATTTCTATGAACAACACAATGACTTTTGAGACCTTCATTGACTGGCCCCAGAAAAATGCTTCATCAAGGTCATTAAGAGTTTAGGTATGGAAAACATAGAAGGGCTCTTCATTGTTCATATCTTCTTTGAAAGTAATAAATTCCTTTTTGAAAAGAAGAATATTAGCCCTTAGAATTTAAATTGCTTTTCAATAATTTATTTTGATGTCACACAGACAGGCCCCAGACATAATCTCAATCCATAATTCTTTACAATCTAAAATGCCTTCATTTAGTCTTCTTTCTATATTTTGGTCTCTTCCTTTTCCTTTTGCTGAACAAATTCTAAATTGTTGCATTCAGTTAATTGTGAAAAATTAGAAATATCCAGTTATAGTATTTGATTAAATAAAGGTACAGTAGAATACAATGTTGCCATTTAGAAGAATGAGGAAGCGCTACATGGAATGATCTCTAAGCTAAGTAGTTAAAATTTAAAAAGCAAGATATAGAACAACATGTATGGTAGGCTACCATTTATATAAACACAAACATATCTACCTTTTTACATTGTCTAGCTGTGAAAGGACATTTAAGGATCTGGTAATAGTGGCCTCTGGGGAGAAATTTACTGCTGAAAGAGATTGGAGAGAAATTCCATATATACCCTGTTGTCCCTTTTATGTAGGATATCATGTTCATGTATTACCTATTCCTATTTTTTTTATAAAAAAGGAGATAGAGTTATTTTTATTGAGATGGAAAAATACAAAAGACATATTGTTAAGTACAAAAAGCAAGTTGCAGAATAGTATGAATAGTATATGATTCTATTTTTGAAAAGTAATTATACATACATATATGTATGTGTATATGTACACACATACACGTCTGTAAGAATATGCACCAAATTTTTAACAAAGGTTCCCCTAGAGAGCAGCATATGAGAAAGCTTGTGTATGCTTTCATTTTTTATCCTTTGTACTTCTATATTGTCTGATTTTTATTTTATTTTATTTTATTTTTTTTTACCCAAAGCACATTCTGATTCACAATAAATAACTCATAAAACCCAAACCCAACTGAAGGATTTACTTGACTTCTACACATCTATAAATAAAATTTCCAAGGTCAGCCTTTCTGGTCAGCCGTGTGTGTGTGTGTGTGTGTGTGTGTGTGTGTGTGTGTGTGTGTGTAATCTCCCTGGATTCACTTTAGATATCTTCCTTGATCTCTTCTCTGAAGTTTCCTGAACTTTCTGTTTCTTAATCTTTGCTCTTCTACATTCTCCTTCATTAATAGGATCCAGTTAAGGTCATGACCAAGAAATAATAGTGATACTACTATGATTTAGTAATACTACTAAAGAAGTTGAAATTCCTCTTTCAACTTCTTTCCCTTTAAATCAATTTGGAATAATGCAGCTAAAATTCACTGCATTCCTACTTTAGGGACTTCAACCTGGATTAGCTATATGAACTACCCACCAATTTTAAGAAAATGATTCTACTTTCTGGATAGTTCCTATTAGCCATATGCTGTAGCTAAAATCTTAAACAAAAACAAAACATTTTGTTTTGTTTTGTTTTGTTTGTTTGATTTTAGTGAGGAAACTCCATGCACCTCTTTCAACTTCACACCCTCTTCAAATACCACCCCATTTTTTCTGTATTCCTTTAAAGCAATTTTCCTTGAAAAAGTTGGCTTTATTTTTGCAAAGACATTTTCTCCCCTCCCATTCATTCTGAAAACCATTTCTCTCAGGCTTTCAGCCCTGCCACTCTGCCTAAACTGTCTTGTCAAGGTCACTTAGGGTATTAACTTGCCAAATTCAATGGTCAATTTTCAGCCCTCATCTTCTCTAACTCAACTCATTGGTTGCAACTGATTACTTTCTCCTTCTTGAAACAGTTTTTTCTCTTAGCCTTCTGGACATCTTTCCTCTTGTCTCCTCCCAACTTACGTCTGTTCCTTCTTAATTTTTTCTTATTCCTCTTTACCTTGAAACATCGGGACAGCTCCAGGCTAGGTTCTTGAGCCACCTGCCTTCTCTCTCTCTAAATTCCTTCCCTTGGCAATCTCATTCAGCCCCATTTCTATGCTAATGACTTTCCAAGTTTTATGTCCAGACCCCAACCTGGCCCTAAATTGCAGACCCTTTGTCTTCCTGACACCTCTGTGTAGATTTTTATCAGGCCTCTTAAACTTAACTTGTCAAAGGGGAGACCCACCTCTCACCACCACCTTTTCCATGTTGGTAAACAGCAACTCAGCTGAAACTCTACATTTAAAATATGTCCTGAATCTAATTATTTTCACCATCTCCACTACTAAAGCCCTAGTCAAGCCTCAGTATCACGCACCTGAACTAGTTCAATAGTGACTTGGGTGATTATGATGTATCAACATAGGTTCATCAATAGTAAAAAATGTACCACTCTGGTGGGGATATTGATAACGGATGAGGCTATATATGTGTGGGGACAGTGGGTATGTGGGAAATCTCTCTGTACTTTCCCTTTGATTTTTCTGGGAACCTAAAACTGTTCTAAAAAGTAAATTTTAATTTAAAATACTTTTAAAAATATAACTCAGATTATGTTACTGCTCTGCTCAAAACCCTCCAAAGGCTACCATTTCACTCACTGAAGTCCTTACCATGGCCTTCAAGGCCTCTAATGCTTCCCGTACTCACCCCACAACTCTGAACTCATCCCCTACCACAACCTCTGTACTGATGTCATGCCACATTGACCTCCTTACTGCATTTTGAACATGCTCCCACCTCAGGGCCTTTGCACCTGTAATGTGTGTCTCAAATGCTCTTTTCTTAGATACCCATGTAGCTCAGTCTCCTTCCTCCATTCTATCTAAATGTTACCTTTCTAGAGCTTCTTTAAACATGCTTAGAATAGGATTTGCCTATCTCACTCTGCCCCTTTACCCTGCTTTGTTTTTCTTCTGAGCAATTACTACCATCTGCAACATTATATATCTACTTGACTTTTATTTGTTCATTACCTACCTGCATTGGAATGTAAGCTCCATGAGAACAGAAACTTTTGTTCATCATGGTATCCTCAATATTTAGAAAATGACTGTTACAGAGAAAAGTGTTCAAAAGAGTGCTGAATGTTGAATAAAGAACATGGAGAGGTTCGCTACAGTTTCTTTAGCATATTCAAATTACATGAAATCTGTATGAAGACAGTTTATTTCTCTATTTCAACTTTCTCATTTTGTTTTCTTTTAAAAATTTGGGTTCTATTTTCTTTTTATTTTGAAATAATTATAGACTCACAAGTACTTGCAAACATAGAACAGAGAGGTTCCACATACTCTTTACTCAGCTTCTGCCAAAGGTTACATCTTACATAACTGTTCTTTAAAAAAATTCTTATTATTTCCTTTGTTTTCTTTACACAAGTTTATCCTGATTTCTTCTATAAGTCTTTCTACACAGGCTATAAGAACTCTTCATCTCTAATTTCATAGTCAAGCCATTGATGAACTTTCTTGAATACTAATAGCAAATCCCTTCTCTAAGATGGCAGTCTTACTCAAGAAAGGAATAAAGTACTTCAATTAAGTGGGAGAAAATATTTCTATCTTATTTTTTAATACTAACAATCCAAAAGAAGAGAAAACAAAGCAAAGCCATTTCATTTGTTAAACTTGAAATTTCTATGGAGAGATATTGTCACTTCTGTAAGTTCTAAATAGCAACTTGTTTGCTGTCATTTCTAAAGACAGGCAAAATGATGACTTGCTGACTCTATTGTGTATCCTTTTATCTCCTGTATGAAACTGTTTAGAAAGAGTTAAATAAAAATAAATGTGTGATTTTCTGTATATGTTCATATTTCTTTTTAAGGAATTCTGTTGAGTACCTGTCCTTCATTTATTCAGGAAATAATTATTGTGCTCCTATTATGTGCCAAACCTTTGTGCTAATAATGGTCTTTTATCCCCCAAGATGCTCTAGGATGAACATTACCTTTTAGACTAAAAGATAGATTGAAAACTCCTGTTTTCTAGGTAAGTAGGTTACTCTCTATGGAATGGGTATTCATGTTTAGAAGACAAGGGCATTATTATGCTTTAGTAACTGGTTTCCAGGGTTAAAAGGTCAATGTCAATATACCTGAAATATATAAAATAATCTACCACTTGACAAGATAAGATTCATTGATTTAATGATTAGTAAAAAGGGGACATGACTGTAACATCACTAACTTCTATTGTTAAGTGGGATGTATTAAACTCTTTATAAAAGTCCCTTTCATAGTAAATATTAATTAGAAACCTGTGTCAGTGTTCTTCTCCCATAATCAGCCTCCTTTCCTATATTAGTAGAGTGGCCATTTGCCCATTTGCCTGAAATGTCCTAGTACACACCTGTTGTTCCAGCATAATTGTTAATTGCACCCCTTCTTCACTCTCTAAAGAATCTGGGTTTGGACAATAAATTATATGGTCAACATAAGTATTAGGGTCTCTGGGATAAATGGTCAAGGCGCCCTTCCTATTTATTGGTATTACCTAGTCACAAGCTGTAAAAACAGTTTTCCTTTTGATTGTTTCTTCCTGAGTTGTCACAAAGACCTTCACATAAAATCACTCTGTCCCATTAAAGCAATTATTGAAACCTCCTTCAGTAATGACCACTTGTTTTAGTTTTCCTCCTCAGATTCCAAAGACCAAATGTAGACATTGCTTCTGCTGGGTCAGCATCATAATTGTTCAGAGGCAAAGCCTGTACAGGGAAAATTTTGTCTGACTATGTAACCCACAAGAATCTTAAAGAGACATTTTTCCTTGGTAACATTATCTGATAGAAAGAGTCTGTGACTGACTACTAATTTTGGCGCGATAATGGAAAACCCAACATACTTACTTTCAATAGAACATATATATTTCTGGACTAAGATACCTAATATCTCTAGAGTGCTACAGGAGTATAAATAATCGAAAGGTGAATTTGGGTGGCCTCCTTAGATATAATCTCTGTTAAAACTATTCAGTCTCTGTGGTTCACAAGGAAAGCTAAATTGATGAATGAAATGATATTTCTGGGATTACATGTTGCGACAACTATATTCTTGGCTGATTCTTGTAACAGCACCATCTTGATTTATTATTTAATTTTGGAAAATGTACTATTTTTTAACTTTTTAAATCTAAGGCTGTGTCCTCATAGCACCAAAACACCCCATCAATTCAATGTTTAAAAAAATCACTTTTAAAAAATGTGAGATCATGAAGACAAAAGAACTAGCGAGGGAACTAAATTGTTTTCACCTAATTGGCTGTCTCTTAACCTATCTGTAAATTGTGGTTAATTCTGCTGGGTTTTGCTTCCCGATGCAGTTGCTATGAGAGTAATTACATACCTAGTATAACAATATGAATATTTGGGATAACAGAGGCTGAATGACTTTATCATTCTTGTTTGTAGTTTGCTTAAACAATGAAATGAGATGAAGTGGTTCAAGTATGTTTTTCTCCTTTTTTTCCCTTCTCTATTTAAGATGAAAGTACATTGTTAAAAACATTATTACTAACATACTCAGCTTTATCATAAGACACCGATGGACCCTGAAGTGTCAATGACACTCCTCTGTTGTTGGTTTTAAAAAAAATTTTCACGCTTTTATCAAAATTAAGAAGGTATCAGGAAAACGGGGCTCCTGAGTTCCTTCTTAATGCAAGAGACTACGTTGAATAGCTAGAGAAAATTCTTCCTTATTATTACCCCTTTTCCTAGTCCACGCACCAACTCTATCTCCTTCACTCTACCTTATTTGTTCTCTTAGAAAATCCATAACAAAACCTGGAGAGTCCCCTTTTTTATGAGTCAAAACAGCTTCTTTCCCAGGAGTTCCAGGGCCTGTTTGTGAAACACAGCCTGGACAATTGTCCCAGAGTCCTGCAGTCCCAAGTGGATAGGGAAGTTCCATGATTTGGAAGTAGTGGCATCAGGTGGTTGAAGGGGGTGGGGTGACAGACCAGGCTGCTGGTCTTCCAGGAAACCAATTCCATTGGGGTAATCTTAACAGGTCATATTATACATTATGCAGAAAAACACCTGCAGTTCTCTTAAAGAATGAAGACCTGCAAAAAGATGGTAAAGTGTTGAAAAGATAGAAAAAAAATATAGATATAATTTTTTCTGATTTAAAATAATGACCTATTCCCAACTACGAAAGCTGTTATCTTCTTTTGGCAAGGGTACACTGAGTAGCCTGTGCACACCTCTGCAATTCTCAAGAGATTTGCTCACTGTCTTTCAGCCAACAATATGACAAGCATTTATTGATGTGCCAAGGTGAGGGCTTGGGTGTCAGAATTGGGAAATCTGAGACACGATCTTTTGGTTGAAGAACTCAAGGTTCCTTGAACATTCTTTTCCATGAGTAGGTTCGCAAAAATCCTTACAGGCTGCCATAGTAACTGTAAGTTTCCCACATGGGAAATTGAGGTGGAGGGACAGAGTGGGGAGGGGTGACAATTTTTTACAATATATTTCACTGGAAGGTTCTCACTAGCAGGACCTGCCTTAGGAAAGGCTGGTAAGTGGTTCTTTGGCAATATTTACTCATTTTGAAACCGCTCTTCCTCTCTTCCTATTCCCCTGCCCAGAGGTGTAATTTTGTGATCCGGGTACCTAAGGTCTAATCACTGTGGCCCTCACCTGAGCTGATATGTTCTGGACCTTGTCCACTTCTTGTGTTGACCACATTTCCTATCAACTTCTACCTGCATCATATCCCCTTCCCTTTAGATATTTATCTCTGCTTTCCCAGGAAGTGGGACCGTTATCTGGTAACCTAATTAAGAATGAGAGTAGAAAGGGTAAAAGCAGTTTAGTATACTGTCCCTCTTACTACAGAGGTAGAAGGTAGGGGGTTACACTTCCATGGTGAACAGCAGTATTTTAACTCAGAGGTGAATTTTCAGTGGTGAAACTTTAGGAACTATGTTGCAAATTGGTGAGAGTGATATTTTGGGGACATAGACACATTTTTTAGCACCCTTAATATCATGCACATAGACAAATACCTACTCTGAGAGAGGAAGGCCCGGCCCCGTGAGCCTGGGAGAGTCAGAGAGAGTCTGTCTTGCAGAGCCAGCTCTCATCATTGCTGAGGGAGGAGGTGCTGGCAGGGAGTGAGACAGATGCAGAACGTGCCTAACTGCTCTGTCAACAGGAAGACCAAGGACTGTACACATACCTTTCTCTGGGGGGTGGAGCGTTTGGCACCGAGAACTCTCTGCGCTCGGCACCCCTCCCACTCGGCACCCCTCCCACGTGCACAGCACCCTCACCCATGCACTCCTGGCCTCACCCCGTGGTTTGCCTACAGGCTGACTCCTGAAAGATCAGAAAGACAAGTGATTCAGAAGTGCCTGCAGCTGATTCCTACTTAGACTATGTAATCTCACAATCCCTGCCTGTTTTCTTTTAAGTGCTTATATGCCTCTGATCAAATCTTCACTCTGTTCTCTAACTGTCCTTTGAAAACAGCAGCAATCCTTTATTTTTGATTACTTAACAACTTAAGCAAAAAACTTAAAAAAAAATGCCTACAGCAGTTTTGATTTGACGCTGTTTATGTTTCATTTTTGCTATCTTAATCCAAGATTTTCTGAAAATCTTCAGAGCCTAGCCGGGACATATTCACTGAGTTATTGACTGGGCAGGGCTCTGCTTTAAGCTCTTAGGAAAACTTCCCATGTGACCTACAGTGATTTTCAGTGAGAATCAAGAGTACCATTGTTGGTTCTTAATAATTTTGTGGTTTCTGTATGTAAACGCATGTCTTTCACACGGATGAACGCACATAGGGCATAGGATTTCCTGTGCGGGCTCAAGCATACATACATGCATGTGCGTGTGCGCGCACGCCCCCGCCCCCCGGAATGTCCGGGTCTTCAGTACTAATTGTTCTCTTCAGGTAACTTCTCCACTGCTCCTATAACTATGAAATAATAACAAATGCAGAAAGATGCTTAAAGTCATAACTTTAGCTTAAAGAAAGTCATCACTTTGGTTTTAAGAAAGAATGGCATTGCAACTAGACACGACTAAGCAGAGATTTTTCTGGGAAAGTGATGAAGTAACTACATTACAGAACCATAATAAACAGCATCTGCTTTATTAGCAGAAGAATAAATAGATAGTGTTATCATTCCTTTAAATGCTGATAAAACATAAAGAAATGCCATTCAGAAGTTTTTATTTTTTCAAATGCAGTGCAGATCTACCTGTGTGAGTCCATACAATTCTTGCTGTCTCCTATCATTAAAACCACAATATTAACACTATCAAGAAATTGTTACAATGGTGCACAATGCTGCTGTGATGCTAAATTCATGCGTATGGGAAAATGTATTTGAGAAATAAACAAAAAGATTGAAATAATTTGAAGTTAGGTTCAAGACTATTTATTCCTTCCAAAGAGAGGAAGCTATTGGTTTATCACTATTGCACCACAGTAAAATAAATTCCCATATCATGTCAGTCTCTAAATAATAACAGCAGGCAATAATTTTTGAGTACTGGCTCTGTTCCAAGCACCATGCTTAGCACATCACTTGCTTTGTTCTCATTTGAGCCTCATAATATTTCTGTAGATGAAACTATTATCATACCCATCTCGTGGATGTAGATGTATTTTACAGAAACATGCATGTGTAAAAGCCAATCCCTAGAACATGTGAACTTGAAATTCCCCTAAACAGATCTAAGTGACTTCTATGGGAGCTGTGTTAGCCTATGCAGAGAGAGTAATTTTTTTCTCCTTACACTCACTATTGATGTGCTTCATAACATCATAATGTTTCTATGCATATGTGCACATGTGCAACACACATTTTAATTTTTGTCACCAGTTTTTTCCCCATTTCTATGACCTTCTTACTTATGGTGGACAAATCTCACTTTGAAGTCTCTTGCTGTGGAATCTCTTTTCCAGCAAACTTTCATGGTAGTTTCCCAGGAAGAGTCACCTTTAGTACTTTGAAGGGATATTAACTTAAAGAAAAAAAAACAAAAACACTGAAAGTCTTACACTCATCATGAGAAAAATGTTATGTCTCCTCGTACCATCTTCTCAGTTATTGCACTCGCCATAAAAACTAATGTCATTTTACCCAGGACCCCACCCTGTTCCTTTTTTGTCTTTCTTGTGGCTTGGGGCCTTTACAGCATTCACATCTCTTTGCCTGGCTCTGAGATCAGGCTCTCTGACACTGTACCTCTGTGTTGCTTGGAGAGGCAACTTAAATATACAATTTCCAGACGGGAATGATTTAGCAAAATTAAAAACAGACAGGGGACGGAGAAGGCGGGAGGTGTCAAATGTTCCTTCTATCCCACTATCAGTTTGATGTGGTGGCCTTGTTCCTACCTAGTCCCCTTCGTGCTGTCCACTATCCAAAGTTAAAATGCCTGAAACGTTAACAGAATACACATGGATAGAGACATGTATACCCTTCCTCCTGCCTCCTAACCTAACACATGAAGTTCTAATTGTGGCTTACTTCAACTTAATTTTGCTTCACCCTTAGGATAAAAGAGACTTGTTTCAATAGTCTTAAGAGGCATCGTAAAACATACAAGTACTTGCAAGAATCTGCTTAGCCACCTTGAAAAAAAAAATCATTATTTTCGGTGGATATTGAGCATTTGCTTTTGGAGTGAGCTTCCTTCCTCTTTCTAAACATATACACGGTCATACTAATGACTCGATATCAAAATTGCTGAATGCATACTGCACTTTTATTCATTATTAATGCGTATGTGTAAATAAAATCTCTGCTCTAGTTAGAAACTCATCTAGTAGAAGACAGGCAAAATAGGAATGGGTAGAGAAGAAATATCATGTAAAATATCCTTTCTTTGGTCCCTGCCTAAGGCAAGATAGGCAATCCAGCAGCTCAATAGTGCTGGGAGGTTTTATTACAAATGAAGAATTTCCCAGTTATCCCAGATCTTGAAATCAGTGTGGTTCACCATGATCCATTAACCATCATTGGACTCAAGGTGATGACTCACGCGGAGATGGGGTGACTATCACTGAATCTTAAGAAGTTCATGAGGGTTACCATGTTCTTCAGAACATTGCTTCACTGTTTTCAGATCTTCTGTTTATTTAAAAATCCATACCAGACAAAAGACTGCGATGGGCTAGGCTACATCTAATCTCTAGCATGCCTCCTGAACATGGCCATAATATGCACTTATAGCTGTGTTAGGCTGTGACCAACTTTCAAAGTGGTTTCAAGCACAATTTCTGAGTTCTAGTGGGGATGAAAAGCCTTTATATCCTGCTCTTATTTCTTGTTAGTGCTTTACATGACTTTCTGCATGATATGAGCCATGGAATTCTGCAGTACCAAAAAAAAAAAAAAAAAGATAAGATGTTAGGTATCTTTCATTTTCTGCAAATAGTCTGTATTTACAATACTACTCCAGTGGTTTCTGACTACCGCTTAGGGCGATTTTGCTTAGCCTAGCGGAATGTCCTGGAAACTACTGGCAATGATTTAGCCTCCAAAATTGGAACGCATTTAGTAGAGACAGAAAGCCTATGAACAAATAGTGGGCATGTGCCAGAGTAAATAAGTGTGGTTCATGAGCTGCGGTCAGAAATGTCTCTCTTTCAGTATGCAGGGCAAAGCTTTTGCCAGCGTTTGCCATAAAGTCATCACACAAAGCAGTTTTTCCTCTCAGGAAGACGGACTCAATGAAAGAAGGCTTCTAGTCTCACAATTACAACCTACTTTTAGGGTGTAGTCACAAGTATGCCAAAGGAGACCTGAGCAAGGGGTCCTTTTCTCTGGCTAGCCTTTCTTAACAATTCCACGGCCAAGCTTCTACAAAAAACAAAAGAATGAAACCCACGGGGAGTGAGGACGGGGTTGGAAGAATTGGAAGAGGAAAAACTCTTTGTAATGCCCAAAGCTCCTCCCAGGATCTCATAACAAACCACAGAGTCAGTTTGCTTCCTCTTTTTTCCAAACCCAAACTTGGCGCTTACTTTATTAGTCCTTCGAAGCACTTGGTGAGGCTATCATTACTGGGTGAAGCATTAAGACACCTTCCTCTACCGACTTCTGTCAGAGGCTCGGAGGCTGAAGAAGACAGACATATATGGTTTCCACTTTCGACTGTTTGTATTTTCCTTTAGAACTTAACTCCTTGACCACACATTACAGAAGGATTTAGTACTTTTGGACTGGAATAGCATGGTTTCTGGTGCAGTGTGCATGCTTGCCCTCTGAGCTTGGAGTCTGGTTTCATGCAGTTTTTTTTTTTTAATTTCTGTGTAGACTGTGCAGTCTTAGCAACCACTGAAACCAAGAAGAAACCATTTTTTCTTTAACTAAAGAAGCCATTAATCAATACTCCCCAAGACTCATTCATTGTGGGGATGTCGTTGCAGGGGCATGTATAGTTCACCTTTGAAAAAGGAACATAATGAGAGATGTCGTTTTACAAACCTCGTTATGACCACCATTGTCATCATATCATAAAAGAGTAAAATATGGATAAATGCCTTAGAAACACCTCAGGCATGAAAACTTTAGTAGTAAAGAAATAAGTCTGAAATGTTATTTCTGTACTAGTTAACGAGTTTCCTAATTCGCTCCCATAATTATGACTCCCACAGTTAAATTCAGCCAGTATTCACTGGATATCCACTATGTGCCAGGCATCATGCTAGGTATCAGCCATACAGAGATGAAGGACAGAGAAAATGTATCAAAAGGTTGACAACTGTGTTGGGACTTAAGACTTTGCACTCTGTTCAATTTGGAAAATTAAGGAAGTCTTTTTTTTTTTTTTTCAAAAAAGAAAGAAAAAGCGGGGATCCTTCATTTCAAAGAGCTATAGTTGAGGGATATGAAAATGAGTGACCCAATGTAAATACAGTGTGATAAACAGAATAATAAGGGATGCTCAGAGACGGCACAATTTCCTTAGGGCATCAGTGCTAAGTAGGGTATGGATCTGGTGCTCCGCCATGGAAAGATGAGAACTGTTTTAAGAGTTAGAAAAGCCTAGCTCTGTTTTAGACTCCTGTTTCTTGCTTATCCATGTGATCACAGACAACCTGCTTAACCTAACTCACAACTACTCCTATCAGATTGGGATAACACTCTGTCTTGCTTAGTTGTAGGTTGTTGGAAAGATTAAATGTGAAAATATAGATGAAAGGACGAAAAGAATTGTGCATATAATATACTTATGAGATGGTATTTTTATTAATAGTCTTGGAGCCTTATGTGTTGGACAAACCTACATAACCAATGACATTTTGCCACATGTATCAAATGTATATTTGGCTGCAGAAAGTTATGCTTCACTTTTTTCTTCATCTGAAGATCTCCAAACCCTTTTCTCAAAGCCTCATAACCAAGGACTCTCAGGTTCTAAAAGGAGAAATGACTAGTCTCATATTATTGAATAAGTCCAGTCCTCAGCCAGAAGAATCAATAAGCTTTTGCTTCAAGTGAAGTTGGGGGGCAGAATGACCTAGTGGGATGAACACAGGCTTTGGAGAAGTTGAACCTGTAGTATCTTAACATCCCTGCATTTCAATTTCTCCTTCTGCAAAATGAGATAATGGTATCTGTCTCAAGGTTTGTGAAGATTAAATCAGTATATGAAATAGTTTGATCATGGTAGCTACTCAATACATATGGCCCTTTCCCTAAGCACTAGTTACGCTGATCCATAATGATTCACAAATTTTATTTACAAATGCTCAAGTTCCTTATGTGAATTGATGCTAAGTAAAATAATCTATGTATATATCTCGATACGAGAACTGAAACAACACTGAACAGAAAAGAAGAATCAAAAAAGGAAAATGGAAGGAAGTTTGCACTCACCATATGAAATAGCTAGTCTGGGGCTCTGGGTTGCCCTGAGTATTAAATGGATGATACAGGAAGTGAGAACTGCCAGGACTTAACCAGGATTTGCTTAAACTTAAAACTGGGCATCCTAATCTTAGTTTGCTTGTTTTTCAAACTCCCAACTCATTCTCCCAAATTTCACTCTAACAAAAGGCAAACTCCTTTTGCTTCCAATGTCCTAATCCCTTTAATGCTTAGACTCGTGTCCCTTTGTGCTGGCTCCAACAGATGCAATAATAATTTTTTTGGCCAAACTTCTGCAAGCAGTACTGCAATAATTTAGCTTTTTCACCTGCTTTCCCCCTGGTAGTTACAAAGGAACAGGATGACATGTATTCAAAATGCACAGACAAAGACAAATAACAACCAATTACAGGAAGGACAAAAAGGTTTCATGGTGTATGTGTCATTTCTAGCCAAGGTTCTCATAAGTGCTGCTATATTGTCCTATCTTTAGTCCCCCTATGGCACCATCCTCCCCAGCTAGGCATGAATGGAGTGGTACATTTCCCATGACAAACATTCAATTCTATTCAAAGTAGTTTTAATTTTTGATCTTTCTCCTATTTAGTGTTTTCACTCGTAGAAGTTCTTTTTTCCTTATCTCACCGACCGTTTTCTAACAATTTCATTCTGAAATACATATTAACAAAGAATTGTAAAATCAGATAAATAGAATAAAAACTTAGCCATCATCATTTTGATAATCTTAGCCATATCCTATGAACACATTAAAATTTGATTTGATAAGTCTTTATTTCCTTAAAAAAACCCCCAAAGGTATAGGAAAAGAAAAACAGAAGGTGGTTTAAAACCTGGTGAAAACAAAGCATCAGATTAAATTGGAACGGGCTGAATAACAGGCTATTGGTTTGGTCGAATTGGACTAAGCAAAGATTGTTTGGTGAAGGAAAATACACACACACACACACACACACACACACACACACACACATGCATGTCAAAGGACTAAGTTTCTCTTTCTCTATTTATTTCCTCTATCTTTCCTGTCCTTGCTCCAATTGGCATAATTCCTGTATTTAGAATATCTTACTCTTTATTTATTTTGGTAAAAAGAAAAAAAAACCTATTAGGTTATTTCAGAGGCATAAGAGAAAACAATTGAGAAATGGTGTAAATCAAACTGATCCACCTTTCTGGCTTGCAATGTGGTCAGGGTATCTGGACATTGTCAGGGCATTGTAACCCATATCCTAAAGTGACTTTGTTATATGAAAGGAGTTTAATTTTTTTCCCTCTTTGTAACCTTGTGAAATTTCCACATTAAAAAGCAATCACATCTTTCAAACTAGAAATGATTGTGTTTGGCACCACAGTCTCTGGTGTAATGGGTTGAGCTTGTTTTCACTAAAACGAAATCAGCTTTCAAAATAAATCATCTGTAACAACATTCTATTCCACAAATCGTATAATCCTATTAACAGAGTTTCTTTTTTTCATTGTCACTTGGCTGACAAGATTGGCCAAGTTTCAACATGAAGAAACGGAAAGCTTTGGAGGACCCGGCCAATGCAAGGAGAACTACCCAGCTCCTTCCTTGCCAGAGCTTAACGAGTCCTTACATATAATCATCCGTGTTTCACCTCCACCTAATGTGCTCCTTGGGTAACACGGTTATACGTCACTCAGCAATTCAAGCCACTCAACAAAGAGTCCAGTTGGGATAACCAAAGGACAGTAGGTTACCATGGTTATTCCAGTGAATAAGACCTTTATCAAAATTACATAAGAGCACCAATGTGCTGAATGAAAATGTATCCCAAATGGCTGCTGGGAGAATCTTTGCCAGAAGTGTAAATTACATGGTAGTATCTAAAAGAGCATGTTATAATTTCAGATTTCTCAGAAAAGCATATTTTTATTTAGGAGGGGGTTAGAAAGAAGAAAAAGAAACACCTTATAATAACCAAGTAGACATTGTCTTCTATCAGCAGGAAGGTAGAGGTCCTAGAAAGTGTTCAGGGAGTTCCCAGGAAAAACGTACTGTTTCAACTCAGTCTCTTTGCCTCTCCCAAACAAAATGAAACATTATTTGCATTTAGGTTTATCAGATATAGGACTGACAACCTGCCAGCATTATGTTCTTATTAAAATAACTCAACTGAAACAGTTGAAAGCTGCGGTCAATTTATAATTTTCCATAATAAGTGACAGGTCACAAACATTGTTAGCCCTAGCCAGGTTCTGTCCTGGACAGACTGCTCCCTGGATAGGCTGAAATTAACAGACGGTAAGCCTTGTACCCCTGGAGACTCCTTCTTCAAGTTGGTCTTGGAGAAAGCTTTCTTTACAAGCCAGTATCTTCTGGCACAACATGTACATGCAGGCTTAAGAGTAACTCAGTTCTCCAGAGTCAATGCAAACCCAGGACAGAGGCTCATGGGTGACTTCATGGTTTTCAGCTTTTCTTGCTCTGTTGAAGAATGGGTTAACTCTGACCCTAGAATCAGTCCTGGGTTTGGATTCTGTCTCTGCTGCTTATTAACCTAATAAACTTGGCCAAGGTGTTTAACCTTGTTAAGCCTTAGTTTTTCCATCTATTGAAAATGTCTAAAGGATTATTGTGAAGATCAAATAATAACTGGGAATTAGCAGTTTTCCCACATTCCTTAGAATAATAATGAGATCATTTTACATAAAATTAATTGACTGTATAAGCGAGCAATAACAAATAGTAGGAAAAACAATTTTGTAATCTCTGACAGCATTTCTCTCAAACTTTTATAAATAAAAAGGGTAATTAGATGCAAATGGAGGGTTCTAGATAGTCACCATTTGCCTCCCACGAATTCCCTAGAGATAGGGTGGTTTCCTTACATTACAGATTAAACAGTATTTATGAGTTGATTGATTTCCTAGACCACAAGAAAAGCACAATTTTCTATGGGAAGTTACTTTTGTGTCTGAACTAGTTTTAGATAAACTGGCAATGATAATTGGCTTTGTACTGTTTAAAATTTTACGGTTATTATTTCAAACCAGTCTACATAGAAGTTACATAAAAGAGAGAAGGATATTTCTTTTTTTGGAAAAAAGTTTAGTAGTTACAACTAAAATGGATGAACACCTTTTTCCCCTTCTATGGAAATAGACCATATAGCTTATGGAGACCTTAATTCTTATTTTAAAAAATTAAGTATTATCTTCCTATAAGAGAAATTTATGTATATAATTTTATTAGCATGTCAGACAAAGGGATGGTTACAGCCATCTTTCTGTGATCATTTGTGAAGTTATTCTTATTCTCTCCTAATATATCTAGGTCCAAAACATATTTTAATTTTTACAAGCATTCTGTGTTTAGCTGGAAATACAAACAAATGTTCATCTTGACTTAAAAATAGTTAATTGTTCAAAAACTAGGTCCAATTTTGAAAAATCATTTCTTAAAACAAATTGAGACATTTAGGGCCTACATTAATGTCATATTTCTTCATGATTGTTTGTGCTGGGCATGATGTTAATTCAAAATAGTTGTCAAAATATCTGAAAATTCCAGATTGGCTATTTATTTATTTATTATTTTTTTAAAACAATATTTATTGCTTATTACAAACACAATTACTAATGTTTATTGTGGAACATTTTACATACCATAAAATTATTTCATTGTAAATGTGTGACCGCACATTTTAAAAGTAAGGTTATAGAGTTGTGCAACCATTGTCACAAGCCAATTAATAACAGATTGGCCAATTATTGATCCCGAATTTTAGATGATTTAGACAGAGCCTCAAGGATGTGCAGCCAAAATGGAAAGGTTGCCAAACAAATTCGCCATTCCCAGGTTGCATTCCTAATCTGTATCATATAGTAATAAAATCAGTTGTATACACATCCGCATCCCTGACTAGCCACTGAGCCATCTGGCAGTGAGAATCTGGCATAAGTAGGTACTTTAATACATTTCTTTAGAATATTAAAATCTGGGAATTTCATGTCTGTGGATGGTGGACCTGGTACCAATGGCAGCCTCGTGTTCGAGGCACAAAGGCCTAGCCCCAGGCCTGCTCTCTTGGTTCGTTAGGTTCTCTAAGGTTTGGGTTGCCTTTCTCCAGTTCCAGCATACCCCACACCAGAGTTGTTTTTGGTGAGTGTAAAATAGGGAAAGACGTCACAACTTTGGGGTGCCGACTTAGCATTTTTGAACTACAGGGAACAAGGAATTTTTACCAGCAAACAAAAAGGCAGTCACTTGAGAAGATGAACATGGGCCATTTCTGAATCCCAAGGCTGTGGGCTAGCTGTCGGTGGTGCACCTGCTTCTCTGGAAGCGCTCTGTCAAGGATTTAGCCTGGAGCTCCACTGCTGCCTCCGCCGGTATCTTCACAGAGCAAGGGACACTATACAGAGCCACAGCTGAACATTGCAACTCCAGGGCAATAATCATTTTGCTTTCAAGCAATCAGATGTTGCATATGGCACTGCAGCTGTCAGAAACTGGCCTCCTTCACTCTGGTGACGATAGCATTCAATTGGTGACAGATCATCTGACCCTCTCTCTTTCAGGCTGCCAAAACAATTGGTTGAAAAGTTAAAATACAGTCAATCAATTTACTGCCTTGATATGTTTGGGGTTCCTCCTCAACCTCATGCCCAATCAATTTACTGCCTTGATATGTTTGGGGTTCCTCCTCAACCTCATGCCACAGGCCAAACTCATTTGAATGGATTTCTTACAAAATTGGCAGCCATTTTGGTGGCTTGTAGAGAGGGTCTCAGTGAAAAATACTGTGGGGTGCCTTACTGGCCTCGTGGAACCAGATGATTTAAGCCGTATGCTGCAGGAGTCCCAGTGAAGTGGAGCTGCAGGCAGGCCAGGTATTCTCATAACACAATACCTGCCAGATTTCTGTAAACAAAGTGCAAAATGCTGTCAGCAAAACTCTCACCTCTCTGGGTCTCTTTTCAGAGGGTATCTTGGAAAGCAGGATGTGTTTGTTGTTCGCTGAAAAGAGGGACGAACACTACATTAAAGATTAAATCCTCCAATCCCCTGCAGAACATTAAATTATGACTCCTGTAGACAAAAGACAGAACCTATACTAAGAGTTTATGAAGTTAGTTTAGCTCTGAGCCTGAGTCAGCGCGGACATTAACACTAGACAGACAACTGGGCTTATATCGTGGTCTGGAATCTTGCCCTTAAAATCCACAAATGCTGTGTACTAGTAATTGCCTGCTAACAATTACTCCCCTGTGGTAGAATGACATTTTTTCTTGCTCATAATAATATGCCAATTTCCCTGGGGCACAGGTGTCATCCAAATTCTATCTTCTATCTTCTATAGGAATTTTTGTTCTAGAAGTTTGCCTGGCCAGATGGCTATCACTGACTTCAATGCCTCTATGTTCCCACTAATGTTTTCTGGCCCAAGTATGAATATGTAAAAAAAAAAAAAAAAAGGAGGGAACATTAGACATTTAACACTGTTGCAAATTTATTTACATTATTTCTGACTTTAACCCAGACTGGGTGGGTCAAAGGTCAGAAATAATGTAAACGAGCCTTTTCATTTATAGCAATGACATGAGTTTTGGTCAGTTCAAGATGGTAGCCTCTTAATTTGAGCACCTAAAATTCCAAATCATAAGAAAGGTCCAAAGTGTTATGATGGTGGCCAAGTTAAAATAGAATAATGGGAAATTGAGGTGAACTCAGTTTTAGAGCCTCAGATTAAATTTGTAGCGTAGATGGTAAAACATAGAACATTTCTCCTTAGCTCCTATTCCATGATACTCTATGACATGATGATCAGCTTGGGATGCATTTAGATGGTGTGTGTAGCTATATTAGATATATTGCTATGCCTTATGGTCACAGATTTATATGACTGTCTTCTTGATTAGGCTGTGGCTTTGTGAAAACAAGGACTGTGTATCTTAGGCATTTTTGAATCCCCAGCTTCTAGCTCAGGTGCACAGTAAGTGTTTTGTGATACTTGAACAAATAATAGCAGTGTAAGGAAAGTGTAGGCATGAAGGGCTATATCTTGAATGACTTGGTGCTAAATTTAGCCAAAGCGCTGGGATTGGGGATTTCCCTAAATTCAAATCATCAGGTGAAAAATAATTCATCTTCTAAGTTTGGCTAACTTCAGCCCTAACTTTAAGCTATCATCTGTTTGTGTACCTTTATGGAACCTGGATCAAATATAATTTAAGGTCACCTTTAACAGACATTAATATAAATTCAAATTAGTTAAATATATGTTTGAAAATATACTTCTAGTTTTTTACATAAGCACAAAAGACTAGAGACGACATAGTGGTACCTCCATTTTCCATTTAGGTGAGTCTTTCAAATATTTCATGGGGTTGAATTTCCTGTCCATCTCAGACTAACACCCACAGAAACACTGTTAGGTGCCACCAACTAACACATGTTTTACCAAACACCAAACCTAGAGGTTCGCCTTTCTGAGAAAGCAGTAATTATTGCATTGTTTGTTAGTTACTGACTCTTAGTTATTAAGGCATCTCTTAAAGGGGAGTAAAGTTAATTTTACCTGTTTAATATGCAGGATAGTGCTACCTATACTCACTTTTGTACATTATTGGAGTAGCTTGGAATTTTGGGGTTCTAGATAGCTTCAACTTTTATATAACCTGATTTAACTGGCTCTGTGTTTAATAGGTACATTAAGAACCTGGTTGTATTTATTCTGTACTTAATGTACTATACTTTTTACTCCAAGGAGCTCAGAGTAGTATGTTAGGTATCATTTTATTCATCCTCATTACATTTCAATAAAGTGGCCTATCTCTAGCAATATTCATGTACCAAATATTTATAATGTCTACTAGTTAGGATAATGCTGGATGTTATAACAAGCAGGTGCTAAAATATGTAAGGGCTCACAAACAGTAGGAGTTTATTTCTTGCCCGTTAAATGTCCTGAGTTGTTTGAGGCAAATGGGGAGTGGAGGAAAGAGTGTTCTTAGTCATTCTGGGACCCAGGCTAATGGAAGCTCTTTAGTCTTCAGCATTTAGCTTCCAAGGCTATTGTGGTAATTTTCCTTGCCTGGGGGTTGGAGAAGTATAGCATTGGGACAAGGATGGGAGATTTTAGGAGTGGGCTTTGGAAGTGACACATGTAACTTCTCCTCACACCCCATTAGCTAGAACTCAGGCATATGGTATTGCCAAGATGCAAAGAGAGCTTAGAAATTATATTTCTGGCCATGCAAACTGTTTTGCTACAACTTTGTTTCATGAAGGGGAAACCTACATTTTGGGGAACAGTTAACTATCATTGTCACGTAAATTAAGTAATAGGTAGGCGTTTCTGACTTTATCTTTTAAAGGTTTTCACTAGTCTGTCCTCTCCACTTGGGTCCCCAAGGCGATGATTTGATGTCAGGGTGACTTCGCCTCTGATGAATACCAGCAGCCACACTAAGGGTTATGGTTTGCATGTGTTTGCCACTTGACCAATTATTGTTATTTTAAGCCTGGAGTTTCTCAGGTAGCTGGTGCTAATTTAATACCTGGGTCTATGTAACTGGGGTTCAGACTCACTCTAGTGACTTTCTGTGGTATTCCTCAGGCATCTCCATCAACTCTAGACTGGCTTGCATCCCTCTCTGTGCTTCACTGGTGGACCCAATAGTTTGTTTTTTGCATCATTTAAACTCTTTTATAAATAGCTGTCTCTTATGTAAAGTGTAATCATCTCCTACTTGTGGCTGTTTATTGTTGGCAAGTCTCTTGGGAGCTGGAAAATAACAGTTCTTCATTTTGAAAAATGATTTTTTTTTTCTGCTTCCAGCTCCATTTGTTCCCCACTCATATTATATCTTCTGAGGGCTCAATGTTACTTTAGTGTGTGTACAGGGTCTGTTTAGATTATACTCACGAGCCCAAAGGAAGGCGTTTTGCCAGAATGCTGGATGGCTAGATAAATAAATTGTGGAAGAAAAACTCACCTGATTCAGATGTCAATAACCGTGTCTAACATTTATCGAATATGTAGTACTTGGCAGGCAAAATGCTGAGTTCTCTATAAATATTATTCCATTTAATTTTCATAATCACTTTTGGAGGCTGATACATTATGTGCACTTTATACATGATGAAACTGAGGTAGAGAGGGGTTAAGGAACTTGTCTAGGTTACACTAGTAGTGAGTGGTAATGGTATAAACAGTGATATTTTCATAACTCCAAGTTCAGGTTTACTGCCATTTTGGTTTCCTGCAAATGGATTACATTCTTAAAGTTCTATTTTCCATGGGTCTTCCATATGTAAAATCTACACATATCGTTAATATTCTTGGCAAATAAATATTACGCTAATTAAAAACAAATATTTCAAGACATTTTTCTTGATCATCTTGTTCCTCCCATTAAATTAAATGCAGTAAGGAAGGAACAGGCTTCTTAGAAGCCAGAGCGTATTTCCCACCAGATGAGTTAAGATTTGCAGCTATAACTGCAGTGATTGACAGAATTGCTTAATAAAAAGACTTAAATCCACCTACTGCTTTATACTCAATAACAGAGTACACCATCCTTTAAAGGCAAAACACTATGAGAAAAATGGTAATGTAAATTTTTCTGGTGGAAATTGATTTAAATGTGAGCTCTATGAGTTCACTACATCAGTTAATTTAGATTGGGATTTTTAAGTCAAGTTAAATTCAATTTTGATACTATGGACAAAAATCCGAGAATATGAATGGGAGAAATAATAACACATACAAACATGCTAAAAATTTAAGCCTTGACATATCTTTAAGAATTTATTTTCATCTACTTATTCTAACACCCATCTGATGGAGTCAGAGAGATGTGACAGTATGTGTGACTTTGGGCAAGTTTCATAATCTTTCTATACCTCAGTTTCCTCATGTTTAAAAATAGGGATAATAATAGTGTCTAAATTTATAGGTGATCACCGAGCAACAGTAAGTGCTCATTTTAGTCTGCAGAATACCACTGACTAGGTAGGTGACTTAAACAACACAAATTCATTTTTTACAGTTCTGGGTGCTAGGAGCCCCATATCAAGGTGCGGTCAGAATTGTTTCTGGAAGATGCCTCTTTTCCTGGCTCCTCCTTGCTGTGTGCTCACATGGCCTTTTCCATGTACATGTGTGGAGAGAAGAGAGTTCTCTGGTGTCACCTCTAGTAAGGACACCAGTCTTATTGATTAAGGCCCGACCCTTATGGCCTTACCTAACCTTAATAACCTCCTAATAGGCTGTATCCCAAATAGATCACTTTGGCCATTAGGACTTCAACATATGAGTTTTGAGGGAATACGATTTAGTCTATAACAGTGCTTAAAAATAGTACGGTCGTTACTTTTTAATTACTTCATTTTTATTATATATTCGCTCAGTACACAGCTGTCTCTTATGCAGAAGTGAGACCTTGTAATGTTTTCGAAGTTAAACTCAACTTAGATTCCTTGAGGACTTTCCAGAGCCAAAGTAGTTTAGAAATTGATTGGAATTAATTTGATCTCTGGAGACATGTGGTGGCAGTGTTCGTGTATGTGTGTGATGCTATCTAGAGAGCATATCACAAATAAGGCCTTGAAAAATATTGACTCACTAGATCGAAATTTTTAGAACACATCTTGCTTGATTAAGACTCTGATGAAAAACTAATGCTTTTTCCCTTTTCTTTCAACATTTTTCCTCTAGTGAAAATTGAGCCAGGTCTGTGAGTTCCCATTTTGGTTGAATTAAAAATCTGGAGTCAATGTTCAACTAAACGCTCATTTTTTTTTTTTTTTTTTGCATTTTGTACATTGCCGTCTCTTCTTGCCTCATCCCATCCCCAGCATCTGACAGGTGGTAGGACTACCTATCTTGAAGAATCAAGCATATATTCTAAAGTTCAATGCCTGAATTATTCATTTGGATTCTGGCATTTAGGGGTCATTTTGCTGACCACCAGAGATTGACAACACAGAGCAAATGTTAGCAAGACGACAGGCTTGGGCTTCTTAGTCAAAGCATTTTGAAAGCAAGTCCCAATCTTAAAAGCGCTCTTTCCAAACCTTAGAAGTGACAGGCTGCCTGGGGGGGGGGGGGGCGGGAATCTGCAATTGCTGGGCAGAGCCACCTGCATTTCCATGTAGAATAATTTTGAAGGTTCCCGTCCCCACCCCCACTTCTGTTGGCAGGACATTAGTCATCATAAATAAAGATCTGGTATTTACCAGATCCTTTAAACAAATAATCTGGAAGAAACAAGAGGAAATCTGCAATAACTTTACAATAAGCTCTTAATTTAGAGCTGTTTAGATTTTTCACAGTATGCCTGAAATGAGCAATGTTTACAACAAAGCTCAAGACTTTCACAAACTTGCTTCTCTAAAGGTGACGGCTTGCTCCTGACATCTCAGAAACGAAGGCCTGGGCTGTCATGTCATAGTATTAGAGCAGTATCTGGGTGTTAGGTCTAAAGTTCTACAGAGGGCTTATGGAGAAAGGACACTCTGGGCAAAAAGCCTGTTTTTTCAGTGAACCAACATTTTTTGTTACATTAGCTTCAAGATATGTGAATCCACATCTATGCTGGGAGTTTGAGAAACAAGAAGAGTAGAAAATCAGATCCCTAATATCAGACTCCTACTAGCATAGAAATGATAGAAGATGACATGGACCATCAAGACCATATAATGAAGTGCTACACAATGTGAGCATAAAACTCATTTCAAGAGCTTTATTGAGCCAGAAAAGGGAAATATCACTGTGAACTGACATAGAAAATATGGGACTTAAGCTAAGCCTTTTCATTCATTTAACAACTTTCAATCAAATACCTTCCACGTGCCAGTCACTAAGCTAAGTGGAGGATCGTGATAAAGAATATATGGTCTCTAGTCTAGAAGAACTTATGATCAAAAAGGGGGAGAGAAGCATTAAACACTGAAAAAAAGCATTAATAGGCTAGAAAAAAGGGAAATAAACAGGGTATTTACAGAATAAAGAAGCGAGGTAATACTTTAGACAGTATGATCAGGCAGGGGTCTCTCTTAGGAGGTGACATTTTAGCTCCTATTGGATGATAGGAAAGATTGAGCCATAAGAACATCCAAGGGATGAGCACTGCTAGATAGGGAACTGCCATGGTAAGGGTGAGGGTGATGAAACTTGAGATTACTGAGCCTGATCGAGGGTTGTGAGAGACAATCCAGAATTATCAATGCTCAGTGTGGGGGAGAGGCTGATTTTAAGGAGGAAATCAATTAGCTTAGAATTGTAGTTCATCTTCCTACCTTGGGCCCCTTACTGTTGTGCCTCCCCTGCAGAAGTACACTAAATAACATGCTCAAAACTCCTTGCAGCACAACAAATACAGTGAATCCAAAAGCCAATTGTGTCTATCAACTGATCATTCACAAGGCACATTCAGGTCTGAGATCCAGGTCCTACTCTGTTTCTTTTCAGGAGCTTTCTTCTTTCGCATTTCTATAAGAACAGGAGATAATTTACTATTATAGTATTTGATTATCATAAAAATGTGATATGTGCCTTCCTAAAGATAACATGTATGCATGTGTGTGTGCGTGTGCATGTGTGTAAGGCCATACATCTCTGAAGTTTGACTTGGAGTGGCCCCCGGCTTCCTTCCCTTGCCTTCTGCCATTCACTTATGTGTCAGTTGATATCTGCCAGAGCCCCTCTCTAATGGTTCCCAGGGCTGTGTTTAGGGCCATGGAGCAAGGAGAGACTTTTTCCATAGGGATTCAATGTGCTGGAAGTTCTTTCTCTTGAAGCTCTGTGAAAGTGTGACTTTGTTTAAGCATTTTTACCCCCATTCTTTGGAAATCATCTTGATGGGCTTTCATCCTAGTACTCAGTAATGGCCCACCCAACTTGGCATTGCATCAGCGGAAATTCTGTCCCTGAATCACGGTGGTGTATTATTTCAATAGGTCATGAACCAAAAGACTCTGTAGTTCCCTCATGGTGCTATTGTGGGCAGAATACTACCTTGATCTGTGTTTATTTGTATATGGCCTCAGGCCCTGAACTAAAAGGAAAGCCTTGTACCTATCAGATGTGCAGAATTAGACCTATGTATCCTCTTGATACATTTTTCTGCACGGGCCACAATCTTTGCTCTTGAAGAAATCATTTCATGACTACTTTCCTACAAATCAGTGTTTTTCTCAGAAAAGAATCCACTGCTGTTTTCTTAATGAAAAAAAGAAGAAAAAAGGCATGCCAGGTTTTTATAAAAATCTTTTATCAAAATCATCATAAAAATCTTTGAAAATAAGCCCTAAAGATGGGAAGAGGTGGATCATCTGCTCTCTCAAATTCATATAAGGAGAAAACACTAAAATTATTGGGATACAAGATACAAATATAAACTTTTTTGTTAATATTCGAAGGAACACACACACACAAACATTAAATTCTAATTGTGGACAATCTAAAAATATAACTGAATTAGACATGGTCAGTATTTTCAGGAAGGGAATCTTTTTTCTCTATACTTAGAAACATAAGAAAATATTTTCCAATGAAAATTAAATTGATCATATTATGACTACATTGTTAGGGGTGCAGTAAATCTGCAAGTATTTACTTCTAGTTCCTTTTAAATTCTGAATTTGAAGCTCACAATATTACTTTGACTATATATACATTTTTTCTGTGAGAGACTTCACATATTTTGAGAGTATTAGCCCATCATGGGAGTGAAGAATAGAGAGAGCATTCTGTCCAGTTTTTCAGGTGAGATTTGGTAAGGTGTTTATGATTCATCTCAGCAACCATCTGGGTTAGAAACAGAATAAAACCTAAGAATATCCAGTCCAAGGCATTAGTCATTGGTCAAACAGAAGGAGAGCAGTAAATTAGTGCAGCACTTCTCCGTGAGAAAAGATGGACAGGAAAGGTGACCTGCCTGTGACCATGCTGCCCCTCTCAGATCTGTATTGTCAATTATGGCTTCCTGTTGGGGTACCTGAGGCTGGAGACAGCATCATGTAACTGCACCCACTATTAATGGAGTGTACAAGTTTTGCTCATTACTGGGAGATTACCGGATTACCTGGGATTAAAAAAAAGGAAGGTCATCGGATCAGCTGACACCAGGTCCAATTTAGGCTTTAAAACTATAACAACTTCTCTGCTTTTAAACAAGCCTATGAGAAACTTTACTTTTTCAAGGCTAAAGCCAGCTTTTCAAGGGCTTCTCAGAATTAGAAGGCAATGAATTTGCAAGTGTTCCTAAGAGTCCATAATGGGTAGGTATCCAAGTTCTAGTTTCTTCATCTGTAAAATCAGGACAATAATGTCCACCTCTTAGGGCCGGTGAAGGATTAAATCAGACAAACTAAGTAAAACTCATACTGCTGCTAGAATATAGTGACCCCTCAATAAAAATGAATGATTTATTATATATCGGGAATCTTTTGGTGTTTTTTATACAGTATCTCTTTATTTCCGGAAATATAAGTGTTTTCTAAGAAACAGAACTTGTTCCCATTTGGTTTGTTTCAGACCATACTATAGACAGATAAACTTATTCGTCCATCCATGTAAGTGATAGATACTTAACGAGTCTTTGTCATGTTGATTCTGTGCCGTGCACAGTTCCAAGTGCTGAAGCTATGGCAGCGAAAAGGACAGACAATGTCCCTGCTCCTATAGAATATAAACTCTTGTAGAAAAGATAGACTAAACAAGAACAAAAAATATATGTTATGCAAAACAGCAGGTATAATAAATAATAGGAGGAAGAAGTGAGAGGGAACGGGACTGGCAGAGATGGGGTTGTCTTTGATACAATGGTCAGAGAAAGCCTCTGTGGAAGTGACGTTCAAGTGATGACAGGAATAAAAGGAAAGAATGAGGCTCTGATGATCTGGGAAAACAGTTTTCAAGATCAAGGGTACAGGAAGAGCCAAGGACCGAGTAGGAAGGAGCTTGAAGTTTTCAAGGAAAAGCAAGAGAGACTCAAGGTCTGTGTTCTCTTCTGCTGTTGCAGCCTGCTAGCCGCTCACCCTACTTCAGCTCTTGTTATAGTCAACTCTCTAAGCAGCACCCAGAGCACTTAAAAAAAATTAAATCAGATCACGTTATTTTCCATATCACAACTCTACTGTTGTTTCCTATCTCACACAGAGAAATATCTAAAGTCCTCCTGTGGCTTCCAAGGGTCACCCAAGATCATCTGCCCCTGTCTGTCTTCTCCAGCGCCATACTCGGCCACCTTCCTCCTCCCCAGGAGGGGGTGAGGTCAGCATGGTAAGATACCAGTTAAGAGCTGTGGTAGTTGAGGTGAGAATTGCAGGCTTGATTGGTAATGTCGGCGTGGGGCGACGGGTTAGAATGGGGATATGTTTGAGAGAAATGCTGACAGGACTTGCTGAAGGATTGGCTGTGGGCTCTGAATATATATGTTCTTGGTTTTTCCAAGTTGTCAAGTGTCATTAATGGCTGCTCCTATCTTCGACCTCCTTTCCCCTGGAGGCATTATTTTTCTATAGCAAACTAGAAAGCGGCATGTGTAAAACTTGATTTTTTAAATGGTCAAACTTTCCCCCATGAAATTCCTCTTTGAGTGATCTCAGAATTGACGCCATTCTCCAGAATTGTAGTAAAACGTCCGCTGTATGTATAGACATGTTATGGGTGGGTTATTCAGGCCCTAAAGGAGAGGTAGAAAGGGAAAGGGCTAAACATGAAATCATATTGTTGTTCTGCTACAATTTTCATTGAAACAGATATTGATACTATTGGGTAAAAAAGAGTTTTGAATTATCTGTGAGTCTCTATTATTTCTACTATAAAACTTATTTTATAATGTTGAGAATGTCAAATGTAGGAGAATATATTTTGCAGACCCAAATGTCCTAGGCCGGGCAATGGCCTCCAGGGTTCCCCATAATCTGGCTCCCATTTCCTTTCTCATTCTACTCCATCAGCATTCCTCTCATTGCCATTCCTGGAACATGCTTCCCTAAGTATTTTGTACAGACTATTCGTTTTGCCTGGAATTCTTTCTCCCAGATAGCAAAATGCTAAGTCACTCACCTAGTTCTAGTCTTGCTCAAATATCGCCCTCTCAGTGAACCGTACGAGCATTTTATTTAAATCGCACCCAGCTCCCCAACCCCACCCTACTCCTTCACTCCTGATCCCGCTTACCCAGTTCTATGCCTCTTCTAGCACACATACTAACCTATGATATACTTTAGTTTTGCAGTTGTTTGTTAATTGTTTGTCTCACTAGGATGAAGCTCCATGACAGCAAAAATTTTAACCTTTTTTGCTCACTGATATAGCTTAAGCACCTAGAACAGTGCCTGGCACATACCATACTCCATGAATATTTGTTGAATGGATGAATGAACGAATGAACTACTATTTTTGTGGTAACATGGTGAAGTAGGGAACAGAATGAAATAAATTTCAAGATGAGGACCTAAGCTATACGTCTGCTACAACTGCAGACATAACTTCTCATGAGTAGTACTCCAAAGGACCTCTCCACAACTACTCCCGAAAAAGGGCCTCATGGGGAGGAGAAATGGCTGGACAGAGATACCCAGCTGATTTTCAGTTTCTTAGCCTACAGTCCCTGGGGGCTAAAGATTCACCCTCTAGGCCAGCTCTAGATTAAAATTAAATGAGGAAGTAACTCATCCTGGGAGAAATTGCTAAAACAAGGGCATCTGTAGAAGTTGACCCCTCACTGCCTCTGATCCCTCCTTCTTTGGACCAGGACCAAAGTTCTCAGGGAATAGGGCTTTTAAAACAGTGGAGCTAATAAAAAGCTAAGTCACAAGGCAGCACTGTTTTGTGACCTAATAGCAGGGCGTGATGGCTGTGGGGGAGGATATTTCCCTCCACACCCACTTTTTGGAAACATAGTTTGGAAACTATGGGCAGGCCAAGGAAAAACAGCCTCACAGGACGGCAGCAGAGAAGTTGCTCCACAAATCTCATGCCTGTCTTCTGGTAGCAGAGTCTGAAGGAAGGCTGCCAGGGATTTGAGCAATTACACAATGATTTTTTCCCTGGGACTACAGTTCGGGGGCAGAGGATTGCTAGAAGTGGAGGGCTTTAGAAGGAACAGCTCTCCAGCTACCTAAGGTGAGGGAAGGCCAAAGCACTGACATGTTATTTCTGTTGCTGGAGCTTCGCTATACCAAGACTGGTGTGCTTTGAAGAAATTCCCTTTTGGTCATGCTTGTTGATGGTGGTCACTGTCAGAATGCGGACAAGATAAAAGGGTTCTGGACCCATTCAAAATAGAGGGTTTCCGAGTCAAGGAAGGTCTTTCTAGGTTCTACGTCATGTAGTCTTGGTTTTCGATTAATGAGCAGAAGTGGAGAAAATGAGCTCCTGCCCTGATGAGTATGGCTTGTATTCTTGGTCGCTCTGCCAGCAAAATAATCCAGAATCCCCGTGGACTTGAGAATCTGGGGAAGGAATCAGGGACAGGTTCAGGATCATGCTGCACCTAGTAGACTTCTTGATCAGTGTCATCAGCTCTGGGTTCAGGGTGGCATGATGGAGACCTGCCTGCCAGACTCTAGAAATCACATGTGCAGAATGAAGTTGGCAGCACCGAAAGCAAGAAGAAGTAGTAAAAGCTAAGAAGCCCATTTCCCTGGGACTTCTCCACTTCTTTTCCAGATTGCCTGAAAATAGTACAGAAAGCAACCGTCCTTCTGGACTTTGGAACTTTTTATTGCATCTGGAGAAAATGAAAAAGGAAGGGCCGAGGGAATAGGAGAAATTCGGGAGGGTTTTCCTAATAGGATTGAAGTAAAACTGCACTTTTCCTTCACTCTCATAGGGAAAGATCCTGAAAGTGGAATAAGACATAAATAAAGTGAGAAATAAAACAATGTTGGAAGTTTCTCTCTTCCCTTCTTGAGCATTCATGCAGCAAATTAGAAATGATTTCTAGACCACAGATGGGAGAAACCCCAACCTGGCTTATTATTATTAATTTTTAAAAATAGATACCAGTTTATTAGTTACTTAGTGCTGCTATAATTTAAAAAGGAGAACCATGCACCAAACATGATAGACGTTTAAAAAACCCTTCTAGTCCCTGTTAGTTCCAATAGCTTTCCCCTTTTCTTGTCTCAATACTTTTGCCTGACTAGTCTTATAGCAGCATAAATGATGTCATAGAAACACAAGTGACAGCATAAGAAGTGTCTGGGTTCCCTGAGGAGCATATGGTCCCAAAGTTGTACAACTTTGTGAAGAGTGTCAGGAAAGGGAGATGTGAAACGGCAGAAGGATCCTATTCAAAGTTAGAGGAAACAAATTCTTTACGTTAGGAAGGACAGGCCATCGGATGGGTATGGACTTTATGAGGCTCCATATTTCCCATTTGCTGATAGTATACTATCGTCCCAGGGCACCCTAAATTGATTTGGAAAACGCAAGGTATAAATAAGCACACGAATAATATACATACCTCCTTTTTATTTCCTCTCGTGGCAGCAGAAACGTGTCTGGCTTACTGTTGAGGTATCGGGGAAGGACACACAGACTGAGCGGCATTTCCTTTTAGACTTTGAAACTAAAAGTTGACCTGTGGACAGTAACTCTCAACTCTGGCAGATCTGGATTACTGTGGGGAGAGCTTTTGAAAACTAATCTGTGGTTTCCACTCCAGACTTGCTAGGAGGGGGGGTACAGGCTTCTGTATCTTAACAAGCTTCCCAAGTGACTCTTGGGTATCTAAGGTCCAATGTCCAGAGTCCATGTAAGGTCAGGTTCTTTCAGGGGATCTCTCTGATATGTTAGACATGCCTCTGTGGGATGTGGTGTCTGTGTGTTTAGAGAGATGAGAAGGAGAGAGATGGAAAGTAGGCAGTTATGTCCTCGAATCCATAGAAGGAAGATAAAACTTTACAGTAGCTCCTGCAGAATAGTCACCATTTCAGAAATCCCTTGATTCTGCAAAAGAAGGAAAGGAAACCAGACTAACCTTCATCAAATGCCTACTATGCATTCGACACTGCGCTAGATTTATGAGTTCATTCATTTATTCTTTCAAATTCATAAAGCACATCCCATATGTCAAGCCCTGTGCTAGGTGCTGGGATTATAAAAAAAAAAAATCTTATCCTTAAGGAACCCAAAGACAATCAGTACCCAGAGAAACATGAACTGTGATGGCGGGGAGCATGAAGTGCTTTGGAAGATGTTGGGAGGGGCTCTTGACTTGGACTGAGTGGGGTGAGAAGAGGTGGCACTTACTCTGAATCTTAGATAATTCCAATATTAGATAATTCTAATATTAACTGCTACAAAAGTTCACTATGGCTGGAGCCGAGAGTTGGGGGCAGGACAGGAAGGGGAAGCGTTAGGGGATGTCAGAGCTGGAGTTGCGCTTGGAGAGGCAGGTGCACTGGGGCCAGGTAATGAGTTCCTTGATTTTATCTTGAATACAGTGGAGGATACTGGAGAGTCAAAGCAGGCGATGGCAGGATCACATTTGTAGCTGAGAAAGTACAATCTGGTGGCAGCAGCAGAGAATGCATTAGGGAGGCGGCGAGATGAGAGGGGCACCTGATAGCCTAAGATGAAGCAGTGGGAGTGAGAGGAGAAAGGCAGGGATTGACAGGACTGGAGAGAGAAAAGTCGAGGATGGTGCCCAAGGTTTTGGCAGCTGGATGAATCATAGTGTCACTCATCATTCACTATTTACTTTGATATAGCTCTTCGTTTTACCTTCATAACAATAACCTTATGTCATTTTAATAGACACATATAGCAAAGTTCTGACAGATCCAACAGAAAAATGAAGGAAAGCTCAAGGTCTCCGGCTTGTAAGTTGGGAGCTGGGATCCAAATTCAGGTCGGCCTGAGTTCGGAAATATGCTTCCAAAGCCCCATGCAGGTACAAAACTCAATAAGGCTAAAAAAAGAAGAACATGGCTTTGAGTAGGCTACATTCACAATAGAAACAACATGAGCTAAGATCTGAAAAGCAGAATCCCAGCACCTGAAATTTACTCTTGACTGTAGTTAGCATGGGAGATATGACCTCCTTTTTGACAAGCTTGTCGGTGGTCTTTTTCCTGTACCATGCGGCTTTTTTGATCTCACCGATGGCAAATAGGATTGAATTAAGATTTTAAGGAGGAAAAAAATTGCTGTTAAAAATGCCCTTATTAAAAATATTAAAATGAAACACATTTTAATTTTTTTTTAATCATGGATTTGCGTATACCATCTCCAAAAGTAATTTGTTTAAAAACCGTTATCTTGCTGGAGAAGTTTAATACAAATTTAAAAGTTTTTGATGAATAAAATAGATTTTTACCCAGAATCTTGTATGGTAGTAATGTGATGCTTTAAAGAAAGTACATTGAGTATCTAGTCTCTCCTAGCCAGTGTTATGCAGAAGTCCTGATGATGTCAGGCCATTGACAGAGATGCCATCATTCAAAACTACCTGAGTGAGGTACAAGTCATCCCTGTAACCACCAGGTACACACCTGGATGTTTCATGATGCAGGCCAACCTTGAACTTATTCTGTTTCTTTAGCTGGAATTGAATTTAGCCCATGTGTCTAACAACTTCGAAATAACGTTTGCCTTTCAGTTTTGATGAATGCAACTTTTAATTTTATTAGTGGAATAGGATATTAAGCTGTATAGGAATATTTGTAATATTTTTAGAATCCACTTTTTCATGCTTTAAGTTGGCTGTGTATTAAAGATAGGTTTAATTTAGATTTGCCTCTTTAATTTTTTCCTCCAATGCTTATCTTTACCAAACTTGTCTCTTTAAACAAACTCTTCCTCTTCCAAAAACAAATCCGCCCCTATCAGGAGTTAAATTTGTTGGTCTGAATAGTCTGTTGGGTTGTCACTCCCTTTCTTGAGCTTCAACTTGCTGGGGCCTGAGCCGGGGCTCCCAAAACTTTAGTTTCCCCATCTGTTGGATTGCCTTCACTCACCCTGAGAGATCACTGTGAGGCATAGCTCATAAATGTCATCAAAACTGCTCTGCAAAAATATGTCTCAACATCTGTGATGCCAGATTCAAAAAAGCCCGACTATGTGTGTCTGTTTAAAAGGAAAACAAGATGGCTTTTTGATGCTGGACAGCATGGTGAATAACTGGCAATCTTCACATTGCCCATGGTGGCCTAAACTGCATTTTCTTCAGCTGTCCTTGCTTGGCAGTGAAGTGTTCTAGGATTCGTTCTTACTAGCAGCAGCCAGCAGGCTTACAGATCAGTTCTTTTCTTTTACTTTAGTTAGTTGAAAGGGCCTCCTTTCCTCAATTTTTAAGAGCGAGGATTTTGAGACAGTCACCCCACCCTTCCACAGCAGGTCATGTAAATGCCTAGACACCACCCTCCCCCGGGCAGCTGGCCCATTAATGCAAGAGAACAATAAGGAGGTGGTTCTTTGCTTCTGCTTCTTTGGCAATGTAGGAGAAGGAGGTGACTGAAGCCAGACACATTGGCTCCACGCACATGCCCAAGCCTTTTTCAAAGTCTCATCCTGTTGAGCAAGAAGGCACTGTCTCCATGTTAACATCACCAATGATGATGTTATATAACTGGATTGGCTAGGTTTTTCATTGAAACTCAGCTTAAAGGGTGTGTCCATGTGTCTGTAAAACGTAAATGGAAAGAACCTAAGGGGAAGAGAGGCAAAAGTGAAATGACTCTCTTCTTGGCAAAGAAAAAACCTTTCATTTTAGAATATAGGTGATTACCACTACAGCCGTACATAGAGCTGGTTTGAGAGACTAACCAATACCTTAAATGCAGAGGTCTTTAGGTCTGTGAAACTCAGTCATGTATAAACTGAACTACCTAGCTAACTATTAATTTATCATTCAGGTCGAATGTGCTTTATACCATCATTTACAAATTCTGATGAGCTATAACTTTGTCACACTTACCATTGCACGGTTTTTCTGCCTCCTTGCCTTTGTGCTTACGGTTCTCTCTACGTTTAACATCTTTCCAGTCTTTTTACACCAGGAGAATGTATGTCCACTTTCTAAATTCCATCTCAAAGATCTTCCCCAGGCAGAACTGGTTGCTTCTGAGGGGGCTGTGTTTAAATTAAGGCTAGCATTGGCACCTTTCATCATCCCATGGGACTGGACTTTCTTGAGATTGGAGGCTGTCTCTGGTTCATTTCTGTATCCTTGGTGTTTTATATAGTTTTACACTAGTAAGTGCAGAATTAACTTTGTCTGCTCTAACTATGGGGCAAAAACCTTTTAGTTGTCCAGCTTTTAGTTAGCCATGGTATTTGTTAAGATGAGATGTGATTTCTAACACATTCTCTGGATTTTTTGCTTTATATAGTTTTTCCTGTTTTCATACAATCTGAGGTTGAATGCAGGGCATCTATCTTCTTTCAAAAAAAATTGTACTCCAAATCAGCAATATCTTCCTTTTGAGTAGCATCTAAAGCTTTGGCACTTTGCATATAGGTGAAGGAGGAGATATTCTGATATGCCATGTTCTGAGAAAGCCGATGTGGGTTGAAAGAAGGAAGTATGAGATCAAAAGGGCAAACTGTTGTGTAGTACAAAACCATGTTTCTTAAAATTGGGAGTGCTGACCAAAGCTGCCTTCAGCAGGGTTTAGTTACATAACCTGCATATACAGAATCTAGAGTTTTGACTGACCTTAGCCTCAAAGGCAGGCATTTTTATGTGAATAAACTCTTTTATCTATTTATTAGATCAATCATCAGTTTTCCTGGAATCTAGGCACATTTATTTTTTCTGTATTCTTTTAAGTATAACAGAAGAAAACCAGAGCTCTGAATTCATCTAGCTTCTCTCAGTTCTTTGCATTTTTCAAAACATTTCTTTAAAATTAAAAAGAAAAATCTATGTAATTGTAGAAAATTTAAAATATAAATCAGCACAATACACACAATTGCCATAATACTAATACCTGAAATAACTACTGTTAATATATTATTGACTCATTCATTCAGTAAATATTTTGTGGTGTATAAAGTTTCATTTCCAGAGATTTTTAATGCATCTATACGCTCACATTTACATATTTTTACTTACAGAAATGGGATCACATTATCTTTATTGCACTATTAGTGCTTAGTGTTAATATTTGTACACTTCTATCCTGGCCATTCTGTTATATGGATTACCATAACTTATTTAACAAGTTCACTGTTATTAGATACTTAGGCTATTATTATTATTATTATTATAAACAAGACTGCAAGAAAACAGCCTATAGATTCTTCTTTGTCTTCTTGTCCAATTTTTAACGTAGGAAAAATTTTAAATGAAAAATTCTGGTAAACGAAGAAATGCATTTTTTAAAGATTTTGGTGTACTTGGCTAATTTTGGCTTAGAAACATTGTATCGCTCTTTAGAGTGACTATTTTTCCCATACCTTTATCAATGTGGAATATTATTTTATTTTATTTTTATTTTTTAGTTTATTGGGGTAATGTTTTGTTAATACGATTATATCATTTTCAGGTATACATTATAATTTGACATCTGTATATTCTACTGTGTGTTTACCACCAGAGTCCAGTTTCCTTCAGCTACCATATATTTGATTCCCTTTATCCACTTCACCCTCCCCTAAACCCTATATTTGACCCCCTTTACCTGTCTACCAATCTCCTCCTCCCCAATCCACTAGTAACCACTAGTCTATAGTCCTCTGGTAACCACTAGCCTGTGGTCCATGTCCATGAGTCTCTGTTTGTTTGTCCTGCTCATTTGTTGCTTTTAGGTTTATATCCCACATATAAGTGATATCATGTGATTTTCAACTTTTTCTGTCTGGCTTATTTGCTTAGTATGATTATCTCAAGTCCATCCATGTTGTGCAAATGGAGTATTTCATCTCTTCTTATGAGTAATATTCCATTGTATATATGTACCACAGCTTCTTTAGCCAATCATCGTAGGATACTTGGTTGCTTCCATGTCTGGCCACTGTGAATAATGCTGCTATGAACATCGGTGTGCAAATATCTTTTGGATATGGTTTTCAAGTCTTTGGGTAAATACTCAGAAGAGGGATTGCTGGATCGTATATGGTAGATCAATTCTTAGGTTTTTTTTTTTTGAGGAACTTCCATACTGTTTTCCACAGTGACTGTACCTATTTGCTGTCTCACCAGCAGTGTATGAGGGTTCCTTTTTCTCCACATCCTCTCCAACATTTGTCATTACTGTCCTGTTGATTATAGCTATTCTAACAGGTGTGAGATGGTATCTCATTGCAGTTTTGATTTGCATTTCCCTAGCTAGCGATGTTGAGCATCTTTTATCCATTTATTGGCCATTTGTATGTCCTCTAGAGAGAAGTGTCTGTTCAGGTCCTCTGCTATTTTTTGATTGGATCATTTTTTTTTGTTGTTATTGAGTTGTATGAGTTCTTTATATATTTTGATATTAGGCCCTTATTGGAGGTGTTGCTTGCAAATATATTTTCTCATTCAGATGGTTGTCTCTTTACCTTGTTGACATTTCTTTTGCTGAGCAGAAACTTTTTAGTTTGATGTAGTCCCATTCATTTATTTTTAGCTTTTACTTCCCTTGCTTTGAGGTCAAATTCATAAAATCCTCTTTAAGTCCAAGGTCCTTGAGTTTAGTTCCTATTTTTCTTCTATGCAAGTTTCAGGTCTTATATTTAGGTCTTAATCCATTTTAATTTTGGTGTGTGGTGATAGACAACTGTCTTTTCATTCTTTTGCAGGTGGCTTTCCAGTTTTCCCAGCACCATTTATTGAAGAGGCTTTCCTTTCTCCACTGTATGTTTTTGGCTTTGTTGAAAATTATTTTCCCATATAAACATGGGTTTACTTCTGGACTCTCGATTCTGTTCCACTGGTCCATGTTTCTGTTTTGCTGCCAATACCATGCCATTTTGATTACTGTCACTTTGTAGTATAATTTAAGTAGGGAGAATGATGCCTCCAGCCTTGTTCTTTTTTCTCAGGATGGCTTTGGCAATTCGGGGTCTTTTGTGCTTCCATACAAATCTGATGATTTTTGTTCTATTTCTTTAAAAAATGCCAATGGGATTTTTGATGGAGATTGCATTAAATCTGTATAATGCTTTAGGTAATATAGTATTTTAACTATATTGATTCTTCCAATCCAAGAGCATGGAATATCTTTTCATTTCTTTGTATCTTCTTTGATTTCTTTTATTAGGGTCTTATAGTTTTCATTATATAGGTCCTTCACTTGTTCATTAAATTTATTCCTAGGTATTTTATTCTTTTTGTTGCAATTGCAAAAGGAATTATTTTTTTACACTTCTTTTTCTAACTCTTCATTTCAATGTGGAATATTATTACTCTTTAAAACTTTTGCTAATCTGATACATGAAAAATGATACATTGTTTTGGTTTTTATGGACACTGTATTTGTGTTGAACATGTCTGTGTTTGTTGTACATTCATGTTTCTTTCTTTCATGAATTGCCTGTATACTTTTCTGTCCTATCTTTAAAATTGGAGTTATACTTTTCTTGATTTAAAAACTCATTATATATTAAAGATATTCACCTCACTATGTAGTAGATATTTGGAAGATGTTAATTTATTTATTATTTTTTAGTGTTTTATTACACATTAGAGAACTTCTATGAAAAGTAAAGAGGAATTCATAATATTCCTTTTATGTTGATTTGTTTTATATACAAAGGCCTGTGATTTGTTATTCCTCTCAAGATGTGTAAATTGAGAGCCAGAAAAGTGATGAAACTGAAGATCTCCATATAGAATCTGAAAAGCAATATACCTAAGCTCCTTTTCTAACTAAAGGGCTTCATTTTTACTTCTGTATCTTACTTTTGGCACCACGTGGCATTATGTGAAAATATTTTTATAAAAAATAAATGTTTATATGAATATTCTTACAGTTCCACAGGGTTTTTTTTTCTTTTTTCTTTTTTGAGTTATAAGAAATGAGTTATGGTAATAAACAATCAATATGTTTGGAAATGATTTTTGGAGCTTTGGCTAAAGAATGTGTACTCAAGTGATACCATACACTAGCAGAGAGGTGAACCCTTCCTAGAGAGATGATTCTGGGGCAAAACTTTTTTCTATCAGGCCCTAAAATATTAATGGATTTTCCCTTCCCTCCTTCCTTTCCTTCCTCCCTCCCTCCCTCCCTCCCTCTGTCCCTCCTCTCTTCCTTCCTTCCTTCCTTCCTTCCTTCCTTCCTTCCTTCCTTCCTTCCTTCCTTCCTTCCTCCCTTCTTTTCTTTCTTCTTTTTTTTTTTGGTTTGTCAGGTTATCATGAATAGACTTTTCTTCATTACTTTTTTATCCAAATGAAATATTTCCTTATCTCAATTTCTTTGTTCTTAATATGAATTTGTTTAAAGTAATAAATATTCACCTCCATCCCAGTTCTTTTTTTTTTGGATGACCCTTCAGTACAACATAATTATTAAAATATTGAATGTCATTTCAATGATTAATTATGTATACATGTTATGAACTTTTAAAGAGTTAAACTTTCCCATCATTTGCATTATGTGTAGCAGGACAGCTTGGGGGTGGCCACTCAGTCTGAGATCTTCTTTAAGTCCTGAAGGTAACCACCAAGAAAAGATTTTGTTTCATCAACCTAGTGGAAGAGATAATATTCTGTGCACAGCGTTTTGGGACTAGAACCTCCTGAAAAACTTGTGTCAAAGAGATAGCTATAGCAACCAACAGTGAAAGAACATGCATGAAATGTCTGGGGGGAAATAATACTTAGCACCTATTCTTCTATAGAGAGTCTGTCTTTTTTTTTAGTGGACTCTGCTTTTTGCTCTTCAAAATATCACATATGAAATTTTGGAAAAGTAGGGTTTTAGTTAGTATATTGCAAAACAACTTTTACTTTTTTCTCTTTATGAGATTTCTAAATGAGAACAATAATCCATACTGGTTGGGATTGTGTGTCATTTGTGACCCAAGCCTAGTGATTCCAATTCCCATCAGGTTATGATCTTTAGAATTTAGGGACCAGATGTCATAATTTCCAGGAATTCTCAAGAATTCCTGAAATCATAAGTTGTTGTTTTTCTTTAAAATACTTTGAACATTCTTCATATTCTTTACTCATTATTACGGACATCTAAAAATTTTAGTTTAGCAAGCAGGAAATATTAAGTTTAGCAGTATTTACAAAGAACTTTTTTTTTTTTTTTTTTTGGCCTCTAGCAAGCGCTGTAAAATGCCAGCAAGCATTATTGGCTAGTATTCAAATGATGTAACATTCAGATCCCTCAACACTACAGCAAAAACCATGTTTCGATATTGCCAATTTGAAAACTTGTATCCCGTCCAAAACTTGTTATTTCTTGGAATACCCTCATAAGATTTGTTTAAAGTATTCTATGTATTTGAGTGAACTGATGTTTATTTTATTTGTAAGTATGACTCACTGCTAGCTGTCACTGCTAGCACCAGCTAGCGCTGTGAACATTGACTTATAGCATAGCAGGCCAGACCGACTGATTAGATCTTGACTTCTTCTCCCTTCTATGCTCCTGTCCTGATTCCTGGAGAAGCTGGGAGACTTGAACTTTCAGCTCTTGAGTGTTTACATCCCCTGCTCCTGCTTTCGACCTCTGTCAGTGGAGCTATTCAAATCAGGAACATCTCTGTGTTCGACAGCTCCCTTTTCATTCTTGCAGGAGAATTAGAATAATTTTTCCAGGTGTCCTTGTTTCCCAATAGATTTTTCTTGAGATTCAGAAAAGCACACCAATTTCCCAAGAACTACTGGAAGGAATCTCATATGGATGTGCTACCCAAGCCTGACCCTCCTAAGGTGACCAGGGCTGAGTGGAAGGCACACAGTGGACATGACAGGGCCACATGAGATCGGGGTTCAGGGGCCCCAGCTTTTGATCCTAGTTGCTCCAGTAATTATCACTGTGTAACCTGGAGTCAGTTTCCTAACTTCTCAGGGCCTCCACTTGCATGTCTTTAAAATGAAGAGCCTCACTAGTTTAAGAGAAGCTGAATGTGCGTGGGAAGAAATAACATTTTATTTCTAAGAGGCCCTGAGGTCCCTGTGAGGGATAGAACAAAGGTCTGTCAGGAAAGTCTCCCTGGGTGGGAGAGTGGGTTCCGACAGACTCCCAAGGAGAGGCTGGTGGCTGATGCTGGTTCTTTTGCATCCCGCTGGATGTGCCCCGGCCAACGGTAGCCTGGGAACTGGGGCCCACAGCCGGTGGCAGACTTGGCACACCCCACTGATTAATTTCCAACTTGCCTTTTCATGCACACATTTTAGGATTCTTTGCACTAAATCCAGACCAGAAAGGACATTTATTGGTTAGTATATGAAATAATGAAAAAAAAAATAAAAATCTCTATCATTATGGCTAAGTCCCTAACCTAAAACCAGCAACAACTATTATTACTTCAAATGCTTTTGTAATTCGACAGATTAGGGTGGGGTGGAGGAGCTGTATATTTTTCCTCGTAAAAGTAAAGGGGTTGACAGTAAGTGTATTTCAGTATAAATTAATGATAAATAAATTCGTTTGCTTCTGGGATCAACAAGTATTCTTTGATGTCGGTAGGTACTGTTTGTTAATTCCAGATTTGTCGAGTTGACTAGTTTTGAGTAGAAGGAGTCCTGAACAATGCAGGAAGAGCTAGATTAGAAAAATATCTGGGGAAAGAGCTACCTGGTTATGCCACATTCTAATGTTTAAATTGCTATAAAACATTTACCATCCACAGAGGAATTAAAACTTCCTGATGAGCAGCCTCAATTTTTAGAGTAGATCTCTCTGTCTTTCTCTCTGTCTTTCTCTCTCTCTTACACATACACACACACACACACACACACACACACACACACACACACACACACTCACACGACATTTCTCATCTGGCCTACTCTTTCTCATCCTTCCAGCCTCTGAAGACTGCCCAGAGCCTCCGGGTCCACGCCAGACACTCTTGCTGGGTATTCTTGTAATGTGTGGTCCTTTGCGCGTCAGAGTGTGAATGCCAGCAGATTGCATGGTCTCAGAGCACAGAACACGTGGCTATCCATTTCACTGTGGTATCCTCACCACCACGCACAGAGATCGACATAGAGAATAAACTCCATACACATTTCTGTGGGACAGATGCTGAGCCAGATACATCACATACAAAATCTTATTCAATTCTCTCAACAACTTTATAGGATAGAGATTACCATCCCAATTTTACTGATGAAAAAATTGAGGTTTGGAGCGACAAAGTAATTCATTGAAGACAATAGGGCTTATAAGTGCCAGAGAGCCAATTTTTGAAGGTGGTCCATCTTCCATGTGAGGACATTTGCTGTACTGGTTCATAGACATGAAGGACACAGTCACTGACCTCAAAGAGTTTACTTTCGAGTAAAAAAATTACATGTACATATTCTGTCACATAATTCTTGGGAATAAAATACAACACCTACTTTGTTGAGAGGTTTTCACAGAGGCACTCATTAGGGACATTTTGCTCAATAAGAATTTCCCATAGATTTCCCGTAGGTTTTGCAATTTTGTTATAAATTTTTTAAGAGGATACCATGTATTTGAGCTTGGTTTATTGGCTAATTCCTTATACTTCATTAACATTTACCGGTCTGTCTTAAAATCAGTATCTTTATATTTAGATTTTATCAAAGCCTGCTCAAACCAACTTAAACTGGTTGGAGCCTATAATAATTAAATTATCTAGTTACCCAAAAGAACACATGTTAAAAATCAAATTCATAGATGAATATCTCACGATTACTTTTTGTAGCAGGTGATGAAAGTGCTTTTTAAAGGTGATATTATAAATCAATAGCATTTTGGAAAGGAGTTTTTTTTTTTAAAGAGCTAGGTTAGTAGGAAAAAGGTTTATGGGTTCAGAAATAAAGAATGGATGGAAGGGATTTGGAGATAACTAAATCCTTGAAGGAGACTAAGCTAAACCTGTGAGAAAGGAAAGGCGAGAACCAACTCTGTAAGAGAATCCAAAGGAAAAGATGGTGTCAAAAAGTAGATGGTTAAGTGTCGAGGACTGCAGAAAGCTCAAGCCGGAAGGGGACCATCGTATCTCATAATGAGAAGAGCGCGATTGGCTGGGGAGAGAGGCTTCAGGAGAGGGCCCGCCTTGGTTATGTTTGTGCCCTGGTGGAATTGGCTGTTACGGGAATAGGGGGAGGACAAGAGCTTTAGGATGCTATCCTGGTATGGATCTGAAACCAGCATGGGTGGCCAAGGAGTATGGGGTTTCGTGTGGGTCGAGGGGGATGATGCCAATACCTAGCCAGCCTTCAGATAAAAACTCTCTAATTCTATAAAGTTGGTATTCTTTAACCATTAAGCAAAATAAATAGCACACAGTTTGGAAGCCAAAGGGACACCGTAATGGCCTTGTAATATAAAGTTAGCTACATTCATTTATATTATACTTTAATCTGTTAATTTTAATCCATCGAATCAACACATTTCCAAGATTAAGCAAAAGCAGTTCTATAAATTTGCAGAAACTTAAGATCCAGAGCCAGAGAGATCAGGCGCAAAGATTTCAGTTGGAAAGGATAGTAAATACAAATGTTAATGATGAGTGAAAACTACGTGCTCTTAGCCTAAGATGCACTCCTTGGCCTCTTCTGCACTCACAGTATCAGTGATTATGCAACCATCGTGGGGACCGAAGCAGGCACACAGCACTGTTTGACTAGAAGTCTATATCACGTGCGTGGCTGAGCGGTTCGATGCGATTATCTCTAGTCCCTGTCCAGAAGTAAAATGCTGTAATTCTCTGACTCTAAATAGTCATCTTCTTAAATCCATTAAAAAATTAAAAATTCAAGATAAGATGTTTGCTGAGCTTTGATTGCATTTGAAAATTGGATGAACGATGGCAGGTTTTGCAAGCAAACATTTATGTAGAATGGAAATCCTCAAGATTCTTGATTTTGCAACTCTATTATTGAAAAAAAATGAGCACAACCTTCTCATATATGCATATTTATTTATGTTATATACATATATTGTTGGATTTATATGTACATTACAAAACGACACAAAAAATAAGAGAAATATGACATAAGAATAAATATAAATCTAAAGCAAACTTCTAAGGATCCCCCCACCTCTACATCTTAAAGTGTTATTTTGTGTACTTGATGGCATATTCTGCTTTGGACACCATTTAGAGATGGATATTTGCTACTTCCAATAAAGACTTAGGAGTGTGGGAAATAACTTTTCCAAATTAGCAATTATTTTATTTGATAAGTTTTCCTATAACTTAAATACAACAAATTAGAGGAAAAAAGGAAATCAATAAAATGTGCTTGTCTCCGGCTTCTCAAAAACAAACTCTTTTGGACTGCATATCCTATAGTAACATTTAAAAGGTGAATAATTATTTCTACCAAGCAAAGTTAGCAGAAGAATCTGCATTCCCATGGGGAAATATCCTGATAATAACCAAAAAACTCCCAAATTTCACCCGCTACACTTGATTGAAAATTATTGAGTAAAGAAGTCGAGTGTTACCATTGTGTGGTTTAATTATTATTTTTAATCACCATACAGGTTTTTTCATTAGCAGGTGTACCTGCTTACTGCCCATTTAATTTTCCTTGACATCTTTTACAACCACTGAGCTTGTCTTTGTGTTGTTAGCCACATCTCTGATGTGGATGTTTACGTTTGAGATTTTAGGCTCTGTAGAATTGATTCATGTTCTCCTCTATTATAGACAAAGACAGTTAATGAAGGCCAAGCTATCTAATCCTTTAACAATCTTCAAATCCTGCTACCAGTTCTACTGTCAGAACCAGAAGAGGCAAGAGGCAAGAATGATTTTCTCACTAATCAATACCAACTGTAAATGGTGGAATAGAATGCTAGGCTTACAGGTTATATCTTGAAACAAATCAAAATAACAACTTATATAAGAAGAGCTGATTCATACCTACCATGACAAACATAAAACATACATCTATACCATCTCAGGTATGGTTTTAGGAAGACTTTGGGGGGGAAAAAAAGAAGCCATTGACCATATTTGCCATTTACACTAATAAATAGTAGTTTAATATAAGCTCTGTTAAAGATAAATTACGTGTTTAGCAAAAATTATTCATTATACAAATAGGTGCATTTATTCATGTGATTGATTCTCTAAACTAGGATCCATTCCCAAAGCATGGTAACTTATTTGCAGCAAAACAGTATTGACAAGAGAGTCTGGGACCAGGTTTGTTCAGGGACCCTGCATCCTAGGCCAAGGAGATGTAAGTTCAGTTCAGAAACCACATGGACACCCAAACATTAACACTGATGCATTCTGACCTACCCTGACCCATCCTTACCCACAATGGCCCATCTTTCTCATTCCTGGTTAAGAAGGAAGATGAGGAGGTCTGGAGTAGCACAGTGCTTTCCACCGCAGTCAGTATTGATTCAGAAACTGAAGAAGGGTAGGACACAGCACTTAACAGTTTCTGGACAAAATAACATCTTCCATGTTATATGGCACAGAACAATGAATACTTATCCGAGGATGTGGGCAGAATCATAGCTAATTTGGGGAGTGTGCTGTGTACTGTTTTGGGGTGTTTGGTATCCATTTATATCTTACTCTCTGTCCCCTCTCCCTATACCGAAGGGCTGAAAGGATACAATTTGCATTTCTCAGATTCCTCCTCTGTTAAGGTTCTGGATGTATGATGATATGCACTTGGAAGATATTTGGAAAGTAGAAGGAAGTTAAAGGCCATCTTCTTGCAGCAGTGACAGCTGAGAACCAAGCTCTACGCTCTATATTTCTCTGTCCAGTCAGCAGCTTCTGAGTGTTTGTGGTAGCAGATGTATCGGTAATTTCCTAAAATCTGGTTCACAGCTAACCTTGAAACCATATGACCTGTGACAGCTCCCTGCCTTATGCTTTTCTAACCCTTCCTATGATTGTGTAATCGCCTGATTTCCTGGATCAAATCCCTTTCTGCAGAAAATATCTAGAGTGGTTTTTGTTTCCTGCATTAAATCCAAACAGAGACAGAGACTTTTGACCCAATGTATAGATACTTCTGAAGGTCACCTCTGTGGGTTGGTATGACTCTCTTTGGGCACAAATTACAAGCTCATTGATTTTTCAGAGCAAAATGCCAGTTTTGACATATTAGTTTTTTGGGGGAAGTTAAAACCTTGAACTCATTTTTTTCTAGCACCTATTGAAAGCCAATATCTAAATCATAGATCTGAAAAAGATCTTAACTCTTCCTTCCTCTGAATACTTTAAGCTCTACCCTGCAGTATAATTTCAATTGAAGTTATTGAAAATTAAGTAAGGGTTTTTTAAAATGACCCTTATATAAGAATCTGAGTGACTAATTTTTACCTGTATTTATTGCCAGAAAAAACTTTGTTTCTTTTGGCAATCTTGATAATAAGAATAATGTAACCCATGTTCTTTCCCTTATTTTGCTCCGACTCTCAAAAACTCAAAGACAAATTAGAAATTAATTATACCAGTCTTCTTGGCAAAATTATTTTCATCCTCTTCCTTCTTGGTTTCTGATCATTTATCTTTAACTATTGTATAGATTAGAAAATGTACATATAGAAATTATTAAAAATAAGAATAAGGAATATCCATATAAGAAATAAAAAAATTTCCTCCCTACTTTGTATTGGTAACTGCTATTAACCTCAGTGCTGTTTTCTATGTGAAGTTTAACAATATCATTTTATATTTCTTAGACAATGATGCAACCTCTTGGTTGGTGTATCTTATACATGAAATGAGGACTCTAAGGTACTCTTTTGAAAAATAATTATTTTCTCAACGTTTTACAGTGCTTTGGTTCTAAAGTTGATTCACAAAAACATGGAAGTCAAAGCCAAGCAAGCAAGAGTATTGTAAACAGCAAAGAGTTAACTTTAAAAGTGTGAGTAAAAACGCAACAGAAATCCCTCTCAGCTTTTTTCTTTCTAATATTCTCCTCACACAATTTCCTGTTAGTCTCTCTGACTTTTCCGAGGATATTATTTTCCTTTCCAGTACCAATTTCAGCAGTGATGGCCTAAAAGGTTCCAGTGCCCCAAGTGAGACTAGATTATAGGACTCCATATGGGGTCAAAGATAGGAGGGTTCTTAAAGATTTTTACCAACAAAATAAAAGCGGTGGGGTTTCACTTCACTTCAAAGTAAAGATAGGAGCACAAGCAAATTCTCCTCTTGTCATGTTGATAAAGAAGCAGAAAGACCCCTCCCGTCACGCTGGTGGGAGCATTGATGACTTGAGCAGGGAATTGAACTACAAACTGGTGTGTTTTGTGAAATTCTCCACTTTGATGTATATACACCAAGTGAAGAATGTATACACACACACATACACAAACACATACAGAGATATTTGAGGTTGAGAAAGATTTTTATTTACTTAACAATACATGACCTTTAGTAGATGTCTGGGAAGTATAACATAAGGAGCTTATAGCATCAGGAGCTTCTGGGAAGAGTTCATCAAAAAGCACGTGTTTACCTCCTGCTGTGACACCAGGAGGTCAGGAGCAATAAGCAACACACGCTCTCCTGCCCAGTTTTTCTTCTTTAAGGGGTCCATGTTTTCTGGGACTCCAGGGCCCAGTTGTCTGAGGACAAGTAAGCAAAGGGGCTTGTGGGCTTCTCGGACCTTCGTCTTGTGCTTAGTGTCTAGATAAGTTCAAGCAGCTTCTAATGACTGCTAGTAATCATGCTCATTGGACAGTAGTAATCCTGAAGAAGGGAGGAAATAATCAGTGCTTTTCAAGATGTCAGAGAAATGTATTTATTTTTTGACCCCTAATGTCCTGAATGCCAAATACGAGTTCCATTATGTAAGAATTGTTCCCCTTAACAGTATTCTTCTCAATTCCATGATAGGTACAATCAATGCTAATGCAGAGAAGGACTGCTTGCTCTAGAGCACACTACTTCTTTAAGGATCAGGAGAAAATGATGCTTAGGGCTGTAACTGGAGGCTTTTCTGGCTGTCTTCTTAGCTGGCACAGCATAGACTCTATAGTCAGACAGACCTTGGTTGGAGTTCTGGCCGCTTCTTGTCTCTAAACCTCAGTATCTTTAGATGAGAAAAAGGGACGATGACTGATTCTCATATGGCTGTGAGGATTAAATAAAATGAGACAGGTAAAGTGTTTAACCAATGCCTCGCACATAGTAAGGCCTCATTAAATATGAACTTCTAAGGCAGCTCTAGGGGCTAACTCCTGCTGCCTCCAATCTCCTCACATTGTCTCTGGTTCTCTCTGTAACATATGTGTCTTGTTCTCACTGCTGACTGACCTCTTCTCCTTCTGTGTTCTTATTTAAAATCGGGAGGGAGCTCATGTGATTATCATCTTTTTACTGGGTGGAGTCTTTTCAGATCATTTGTCAAATTTACTCAAAAATACTATAACCCTTTTATTGCAAATACTTTATTCTGAGATCATTAAAAAAGCCAACCAGTTATTATCAATACTTCCATAGCCTCTTCTCTTAATACGTCTTGCATATTCAAGACTGAGACCATTATTTGAATACTTATATTATTTCAAAGACAGACTGAGGAAACCTTGTTTCTCTAACTTCAGTAACAATCAGATGCCCTTTGTCGAGGCTAAAATAGTCAAGCTCAAACCAGGGGCACCAACTCTTTCGTAAGCTGCAAGGTAGACTCCATTTAGAACTAGCTCCAGCCTAACCCTCGAAGAGAAATCCTGCCAGGCGCTGCTTCCTCATCCTGTGCATTTCTAATTAGCTGCAGAATTCTTCTAACTCCAAATGGCCCCAAGCGGCAACGACAACAGCAATTCGAACTAGCTTTTAATTTTTTGGAGATCATGTTAGTGAAGTTCTTGTTATGTCATGTGAAATGTTACCCAGCTGTTTGCCAGAGATGTTTAAAGGCAGCCTGTTACTTTTTGGGTGGTTAATACCTGAGGCAAAATCCAGGAGAGAAACACGAAAGTTCTTGTATTACTCGAGGTTAATTATCTGTGTGGTGAGGCTTAAGTATTCAGTTTATGCACCATTCTGATCTGCTCATCTCTCCATCTAGATGGGAGTAACTTGAATTGAAGGTATGGTATTATTAATGGCATATTTGGTACAGATTTCTGTGAGTGCTATGGATGAATGTTATCTTTTTAAATTTATTTTTAAAACAGCATTTTTCTACAAAAGAACAGCTAAGAAATAAGCTAGGAGTCAGTAAATTTCACATGTGTGAGAAAATCCAACACATCTTCATATTAGGGTCAGGATAATTTGCATTTCTCTGAAAGCAAAAGCCTAAATCTCAATCTTCTTAATGTATCTAGTGTCTTTATATAATGTACTTAAGTGAATTATAGAAAAAAATGACTTTAATTGCCATTAATTGCTATTATTTTTTTACACTGATTTTTTGTGTGTGTGTGTGGCATTATTAGTTTTTATGTTGAAATAGCTACATTTTAGTTTTAGTATTGAGCCAGTAGTTAACACACAGCTGGCTAACTGTGCAATCATTTTAAGAAAATTTATCAGGGTGCAGGAAAATTTTGAAACTAATGGATAATTTTAGATTATATGGATAATCTGAAACAGCTATGGATTATAGTCTCCTATTGAAAATCATAGATAAATATTATTAGGAAGGTTCTGAGTCACCTAGAGAAAGTGTTAACCAAATCAACACAAAAACGTCTACCTTTTTCCTCCTCTTCTTGAACTAAACCAGGGATGGAGGCTGTGGGCACAGGCTGTCTGCTTTTCCCATCCATGGATAACAATTTATGGACAAGGTGATGTTCAAATGAAAATTAATGTGAGTGATTGTGATTCTTTATTTCTTGTACCTTTACTGAACCTCAGTCAGTTTAGAGTAAAGCGGCTCAAATATTGACTTTATGAAGAAACAGTAGTCACAGAACTAATGGCAATTAGGATTGCACCAAGTGTTTGAGAGATTTAAGGAGTATGTCACTTTCACAGCAGGATACGTCATACTACTGGAGCTGGATTTTATACATATAGTTTGGAATACTCGGAATCTGTTTTAGTCTGGATATGGTATGCAATGTCTCTCGTCTGAATGAGAGATGGGTGAACACCTACTCTGGAGTGGTTCTTTCCACGTTTTCATGTTTATTAAAAGTGAACACGGTAACATCCCATCTCAGAGCTGCACATAATTTAGGTGAAATCCACTGTGGACACCAGTATCATCAAATCATTAGTGCTCAGATGAAGCACCTAGAGTAAATAACCAGTGCCAAATAGGGTGTAGGTCTTGGGAGGGAGGGGCAGGAGAGCACAACTGAATTTGTCCCTGTGGCCTACAGAAATCTTAGTTGCCTGAGGTCTTCAGTGTTAACTTTTTCATTTTCTCTTCTAAGAAATCAAAGCTGAGAAGAACCAATTTAAAGATGCTCCTGTTAGTGCTGATTTCTTTGGTGAAGTGTACACAGTTTTCTGACATAAAAGAGGCTGCCCAGCATGGAATTGGGTGGAAGGGTAAAGGAAGGCAGGGAAATTATTAGGTATATTCTTTTGGTCCTTCCTGAGTGTTATGAAATAGTCATTTGGAGAGAAATAGTGACAGGCGAGCCTAGCAGAAAAACCTCAAATAATATACACAAACACACCGTATCCAGAATCCATTAGTTTTCTAGTGTGTGTGAAAAAGATATGAAATAAGAAGTCACACAGTATGCCTGTATTAAAAACAAAACAAAACAGCACAAACCATGTACTCTAAAGAACAAACTAACAGATAAAATACATGGGAAGCCCACAGGAATTAGCACAGATTTCCCTACTTATCTTTTCTACATCTGTCTCAGCATCCACAAGAATGGGGAGTACTTAGTCTGAGAATCCTGCAACCGAGCTGAAATGATAGTCCTTAACACAAAAGGAAAGTCCCCCTAGTCTGTCCCCACACCTATTTTACTTCCCTGGGCAGAGAAGGCACAAAGGAGAGCCGACTGCTGACGCTATTAGGCGTGATCACCTGATGATTTTTGAGCACCCCAGTGTGTATGAAGCTCTACTAGGGCTTTGGCAAAGATCAATTTTGCCTAACTAGAGAACTTTTTCTGTAGGGCAGGGGATTTGTAGAATTTACATTCTAGAAAGTGCACATTGACTAGGAATATAATATTAACACAACTCGCCTTCTCCTTCCTCTAGTATTTGCTTTCTCCAGCATCTCCTTCCTCAGAATATGGCTGTCCCCAGACTCTTCCAGTTTCCAAGCCAGTCCTCGCTGAGGCAGACATCACAGCACCGGTGGAGGAAAGCTTTACAAGTAAATAGCACTTCTGGACCTATGAGACTGGGCCCAGACCAAAGCCTTAGTTGTTACCAACCGAACTCTCTGATAACACCTATCCCTCAAACAGACACACGCGCTGTGGTCATTGAGTCTCCTCTCTGAAAATTAGACCCAGCTGCCATTCCTCCAGGCCTGGGGCCTCACCCAAACTCCATCTCAGCTTACAGCGCTGCTGCTCAAGAACACAGTTCTTGTCGAAACCTGCCAGCTTTACAGACTCCTGACCACAGAGTTCCAGGAACCTCCCCTTTCTACAAACAATCAGGGGGCTTGATCTGCTCCTCTTTGGTGGGCTTTGTCACATTGTATCTTATTTCATAACTATGCAAATTTTAGAATGTCAGTTTCTTCATGGCAATACCTTTTCATCTTTGATTCCATGCAGTGCTGTAAAGGAAGGAGTTAAAATGCTCCAAGTCTTCTTTGGGCCTAGTCTATGCCTTGGATGAGCAGAGGTTCGAAAAATATTTGCTAAATAAACAATTCTGGTGTTCTAGTGTTCCTCTGGCCCTCAAGCCTTGGTAGGGGCTGTGAGAAGTTAGTACATGCCTTCTAGTGTTTAGAAAAACATAAGGTGTTCGAATGGATACTGTGGAAATGAAATTTGGTGTTTTCAAACTATCCATCCAGGGACCATCTTGGAGATTCAAGCACGAGTAGATGACTGACAGCAGGAAAACGATGTTTATCCTGATGCTTTATTGGAACTTTGCAAGAAAAAATGAAGACACTATAAAATTAATTGTGGTATTATGCATTCACTCACTCATCCATTCACAGGTTACTCATGAAAAATAATTATTTATTAGATGGTATTCTACAATGTATTAGTCACAAGTTTAATTTAACACGTCAAGAAATCTGGGTTATTAAGTGATTCAACCTGTGCTTCATGTAGTGTAACAGTTATTTTTCTTAGAATGGTGCTTCTTGAACTGTAACATGCATACAAATCACCCATAATGTCTCATTAAAATGCAGATTCTGATCCTGTTGGATGAAGTGGGCCTGAGATTCTGCATTTTGGACAAACTCCCAGGTGATGTTGATCTTGTTGGTCCACAGGTTACATTACAAAGAGAAAAGGACTTAGAAGACCTTGTTCTGCTCTAAGTAACTTTGCTTAAAAGTCTAATAGAAAGGAGACCTGTGAGCAATCTAGGCTTTTCCTTCCCAATATAATGCCCTGGACAAACGAATTTCAACTGCTTGAGCATCTGGGGATAATAATCAACTCTGCCTATCTTAAGTGGGTAGTTAAGATCATACGAGGGGTAGGTGCATGGATTCTACAAACAAAAAGCATCATGATTAATATTGATGATAATTACTAATTTCACATTTTAGTCAAAATGTGGAGTGCTGAGTAATGGAAACTTTGAATGGAAAAAAGACAAAAGGTTTCATAACACAAATATCTCACTGGCCTGATTTCTTGACTGATAAGAGAGTTGGGTGGCTTCTGAGGGGTGGTGCTTGGGTGAAAGAGATGCTAAAGATGGTTTCAGAAAGCTTTGCTGTGTGTTGAGTGGGCGATTTCTCTTTTGCTGTCATGTAAATGGGTTGTCAGTAAAGAAACAAATTCCATACAAAGGGTTCAGTGTTGAATTTTGAATTTACATTTTTATCTCATTTGACTTGCCAATCAACCCTAGGCATTGATATTATTCAATGATCAGAACCCACGAGCTCCATGAAGGCAAGAATTGTACAGTTTTGCTCATCAGTATATCCTCAGCAGTAGTTCAAGAGTGCTGAATTAGAGTAGGAATCCTAAACCATTTGTTTAATGAATCAATCAGACTCAGAGAGATGAGGCATCTTGCTCAAGGTTACACCCAATTAAGTGGTAGAGGAAGGCATTGTCCCAGATCCAGCTGGTTTCTAAACCAAATCCCTGGAGTCTCTCATTCAGCAATTCTAGGCTGAGCCGAATTATTCATATTTTTATTAAGCACCCCTATTGGATCCCTTTTACTCATTCATTTTTTCCTGTCTTTATTGAAATAGATGATTAGTTGCTTGTATTTACAGTGTACATTTCAGTGAGGTTTTTAAAATTATAGTTAGCATAGAATAATATACCAGTTTAAGCTATACAGCATAGTGACCAGAGATCCACGTAACTCGCAAAGTGATCGCCCCACTAAATCGAGTGCTGCTCTTCCCCCTTACATGTTTATTACAACAGTATTAACCATCTTACCCATGCTGCACTCTATGTCTCCATGTCTATTCTGCAACTATCCACCTGTGCCTCTTAACCCCTTTGCCTTTCTTTTCATCTCCCTCAACTCCCCTCCCATCTAGTATCCTTCTAAATATTCTCTGTATCTATACTCATTCATTTTTATTAAGCATGTATTTATTAAGCGTGTAATATAGGTTAGTCACATTTTAGATGCTGGGGCTCCATTGGCCAACGAAACAGACAAAAATCCCTGCCATCATGGAGCATAAGTGCTAGTGGGACATTAGGCCAGTTTAAGAAACTCTGCATTGTACTGTCATGATAATGTTTTCTGTTGATTCAGTTAAAATTAGCATCCAAGGGAGATTTCATTCATCCTTTCCCCAAATTAATTCTGAGAGCATCCTGGCAGATGAAAGCAAAGATTAAGGTCCTTGTTTGATATGCAGTTGGGGCTTTTTGGATGGGGTAATCTTTTATTTCATGGGCTTGTTTGGCATCACAGTCCCCTGGCACTTAATGCCATGAGAATTCTTTCATCCTTACTGGGACAACTAAAAATGTCTGGTCCCTGGTCCCTCTTTCCTTTTGAGAACCGCTGGAGGGACCGAAATAAGAATGAGCTAGTGGAAGAAAGCTCTGGCTGAGCCTTAGTGCCACCATTTGAAGGCCTTTCAGCCCCTCGAGAGGATTTTTTGATTCTCCCCTTTGAGGATCAGACCCTATTCAATTAAGTAAAGGTACTTTATCAACAGAATGTTGTATTTTAATTATCTGTAAATTTCCCACAGATCATCATTTTAGATTTTTGGACTATTGGATCTTGATTGCTATCATTTAACATGCATCACCTCCCTCCTTCACTCCCCTTTTAAGAAACGTGAATAGAAATTTTAGGCAGGTGAAAGAAGCGGGCAAATGACTCCCTGCGTTTTAAGTGTCTGCTTACTTAAAAAACCTGTAGTTACTTATTCGCTTAAATGAGTAACCTGCATAATTGTCATATTTTTAGTCCTTAAAAATCTGTTTTTGCAATGGAAATCTTCATGCAATCAGTATAATCAATTGCAAAATTAATAAACTGGGGTGATCTTCAACACGGTTTTTTCTGCTTTGAGAAATGAGGGGAAAATACCTCCACGTGTGGTTTAGACCTGAAAGACTTTTAGTAACAAATTTTGAATTGTATGCCCTCCTTTGAAGTTGCTGATGACTCTCATTTTTCTGTCATTTTTAAAAATGTTTCTCTGCCAAACGCAGCATTTAAAATGGACAGAAGGCAGTAAGTTAGAAACCTTTTGGGTGGGGAGAGCAATTTCTGAAAGAACTTTGCATAAAATTTCTCTATTAACTTTTCCCTATTTTAGGAAAATAGCTAAAAGCTAGTTACATGTTCACGGAAACATGGAGATATATGGAAAATCAACTCTTCATCTCAAGACTTTTGTCTTGTTAGATAAGAGATGTGCTTCATTTGTTATAATATCAGGAACAGAATTGTTGATGCAGGTGCTATACAACAGGTAGTTCAGATGGTTAAGACTGTGACTTCCTATTTGCAATTTGATAAAGCATTTAGTGAAGTTTGCCAGGGGGGCGGGGTGGCAACTCATACTGATCTAAGAAATGCAATTAGTTGCAGAAAAATGACTATTTAAATATCCACAATGTAACCACTGCCAAAATGTCTTTTTTTGGAAGGCGATATCTAAGTCATATTATTGGTAATGCTGTAAAAGAGGCAAATGAAATGTTTTTAGCTCTTCTTGGGCATTGTTTGTTTTGTGACTATTTGCTTTCTTTCTTATGGCATGATACAAAACAAGCCAAGTGTCCCTTATCAAATGCTCCATAGACTTGTTCCATTGAACTTTGCTAGTTCTCACGAGTATTTGAAGTGCTTATTTCTGAATACATCTGGCCTACTTGAAACCATCCTAGGGAAGCAAAGTTCACTAATTTCTCATAGTCCATGCATAGCCTGAAACCAATCTGCAGAAAATTTTAGATTTCTATATCTATGGCATATATAAACTTGGCAAATTAAATAATATCTTTTTAAAGGTTTTTTTCCCCTTTACTTAAGTCACCAACAAAGCACAGTATCCAAATGGAGAGTACTTCAATGTCACTTTTTAAAACAGTTTTTGTTTACTATTAGCCATTAAGTTAAAGTAATAAAACTAAACAGGTAGGAGTACATTTTCTGTTCATTATGAGCTTCATTTTTTTTGCATAGCCCAGAACAGATTCTAGTTTAAGCTCCGTTAATGAAAAGTAGGGTGCTGTAAAAAGGCAAATTCAGAAGCTTCCTCTGGAAAGAGAAGAGCTGGTTTTCATTTTGCTTGGTTAGGGAGAGAAAGAGAAAAATGTACTAATCCAAGCCTCCAGCTCAATTGCTAATATAAATATAATAACAGTGTTAATTATTTAAGTAGAAATTTGCAATAAATATACATGTGGCTATGCTATATTTTGTATAATTGACATTTAATTTTGAATTATGTTTCTCTTTAATGGAAATTTAATTTGAATTATTTTTCTCTTTAATGCCAAATAAGAAACACCACAAATTAATAGATAGCACCTTTTTAAAATACAGCCTTGTGGATTAAAAAAAATCTGTTCATAGTATTGGAAATGTGAGAGTAAAAATAAGGTTTTTTACTTTGTATTTCTTTGTATTTCTTTCTTTCTGTCCTTGAAAGCAGAATTGTTTTTTCATGAACAGCAAAGACACAGTGGAATACAAGTGCTATGTAAAGACCGATATCTTCATTTAACAAGTAGCTGCTATAAAAATAAATTATACCGTATGACTCAGGGAAGTTGTTAATAATTCTACTTTGTTTACATTATGCTTAGAAAGCAACATAGCTTAATGAGATCAGATATTAAGCTAACGGTGTTCTTGGAGTCATAATGTTTTCAAGTCCTGCCAAAACCGTAGGCAGATTGAATGTGGGCAGTTTTTACTGATAATGTTTTCAAAAGAGGAAATGAATAAGGCTCTGCTCGGTATGGAAGCTATGCATTCATTACCGAAGAAAGAGTATTAAGTACACACAAATTACTGAGCTGCTTTGAAAGGACACAAACAACTCAAATAACATAAATGAAGAAAAGTTCAAGAACCATGGAGGTATTTTTATTTAAGAACTATAAATAATAATAATAAAAACCTATAGAAAGCGAATAATAAGTGACTAAGTAGCCAAAAAATCATGTGTTCACATTTTAAAGCAGGTGAGCAATGTTGAATCTCAGTTTTCTACAAAATAAAGTTTCTTCCTAACCCCTGAGCTCTTTGGATGGATTAATTACAATGAAGGGGGCTATAGTCAGTTTGTCATATTTATGATTCAGAAAAACATTATACTTCTCAAACCTGAAGTTGCCTACTTGATTTTTTAAATAAATGTGATATTCGAGATGATGATACTCGTTCTCATCCACCCTTTATTAAGGACAAATGATTATTAATATGCCAGAGCAATTTCTCATTGTCTTAATGAAAAATGTAACAGTGAGAGTTATTGACTGTGACTTTAGTTTCCACAACCCGGTTGTCTCTAGCATATAATGTTTAATGGGACAATCACCAACACAGCAGAATAGCTTTGCGGGTTTGTTTTTGTTTTTTCAAAATCGACTTACCATTGTTTCTCCTCTCTCTCTACACCCAAGCTTTGCAAAGTGCTGGGAGAAAAAACAGCAGCAACAACAACAAACCAAAAAACCAATCCCAAACAACCACTTAGCCAAATTAGTGAGAAGACAGAATCTGTGAAATGTAAAAATTTTGCACCAGTAGAACATGTCAGCTGTATGCACGCAGCTGCCATGTCAAGCGTGTGCACTTTTTCTAAGGGAATGGTACAGCGTGTGTCAGTACATTTAGCTTTATATAAAAATAAATACATTTCAAAAAAAAAAAGGACAAGGGCAATAGAAAAACACTTTGCAAAGCTTATTACTAACTAGTGAATTGACATGATGCTATTTTATTCTCGCATCCAGAAATTGACAAAATTTCTAGGGATGGAAGGAATGTATGTAGTATAATTTAAATTAGATCTCGATTCAGAAGGCATTGCCTACCTTTAGAGGATACTGTCAGAGGAGTATAAGCTGGCAAAATTTGGCGCTATAAGATATGGGCGTAGGTTACTAAGCCGTATCATCTCTCAATTTGTCTGTGAAGCTAATTCAACTAAAGGAGCAAAAGGAAGTGAGTATTATGGTGGTCAGGCCCATCATCCCTTCAATTCCTATCTTGATGGCAATTATAGAAGTCTCAGAGAAATACATTCATAGGCTCTTTTTCTATGATATAAAGAACAGTGTCTGCTTTGGTTATTATTTCCGCATGACAAATCACCCCAGTAGTTAGTGGCTTAAGACAACAACAATCGTGTTATTATTTCATAATTTCTGTGGGTCATAAATTTGAGATGGGCTCTATTAGGAGAATCTGACTTGGGATCTTTTACAAGGTTATAGACAATTAGCAGCCAGAGCTATATACAGCAGTCTGGAGCAACGGGGGGCTAGCCAGGTATCTGTCTTTATCTTTTTCTCTCTTGCTCTCTCTCCATCTCTCCATCTGTGTAGCTATTATCTTCATATGGTGTCAGGGCTCCATGTGGTCTCTCCTGGTGGGCTAGTTTGTGCTTCCTCACAGTCTGATGGCCTCAGGACAGTCTGTTTATAGGGCTCAGAACTCAGTATTGAGTGTTCCATCAAGAAAGGTGGATATAACATTATTTCTGACCTAGGCTCAGTAGTCACACAGACTTCTACCACACTTTAGTGGTTACAAAGAAAGAGGATAATTAGACTTCACGCCTTAATTTGGCTGTGGCAAGGTTTAGAAGATCTTGTGGACCCAGAGAAATTGGGATAGGTCTTTGGAAAATACTGCCACAGTGTCATTTACTCTGAAATGGTTATGTTTGCTAGATTGGTGATGTGATATTTTGAGTGAAAAATAAATGTACTCTTTGCTAGTAGATTACAGAGGATGAATTATTATGGTAAAAATAAAAATACTTAAAGAAATCTAGTAGTCTCTTAAATCCTTGAGGTAAGATATATTATTGGTGATACTCCATTCCACAGAAATTTCAGTAGTTTCCCATACTGTTAGTAGGGCTTTGTTATTTCTTCAGCCTCAGGTTGCCAGAATGTTGAAACAGATTTACTTTTATTACAAAGATCCAGCAACAGTGGGAATAATAGAGAAGTGAAGGCCATTTGATTCATTTAGGTGTGAAAGAGTAGAAAACTGATGCCAACCCTGTATTGACAGAGAGGATGGGCTCTCTTATGCCAGCCTAGTAATCTCTCTTGATGCCACTTTCTCCTTCTGTGAAAGAGAGAGGAGCACTCCTGACTTGCCTCATGAACAGTGATGAAGCAAAGCTAAGAAAAATATTGGGAAGCAATTTTCAAATACATGATTTTATCTGGATGCCAACAGGGAGACACAATTATGATACTCTAATCGGCTTGCCTACATGTCTATGGCATGGCCTTTGTCTTTGGAAGATGATACCATTCATGCATCACCCAGTCACTTGCTTTGAATGTTTTTTTTTTTTTTTCTCTAGTGAGGATAGATTTTTGCTAAGCCACCCACATTCCTATCTGGTGTTCCTCTCCAACAGTGGAATATCCTTGCTTGGTGGCAAGTTGAGCTCAACTTTTACTAAAATCCACCGAATTTTCTGACCCTTTGGTTAATTAAGAGCAAATTTTAACCAAGTGAGACAGACAAGTTTGATCACAGAAGTCTGGAAAACCTTCTAGGTAAGGGCCTACTGAAATCTGATGTAAACCTTTGAGAATCTGCAGTATGTTAGCATTCATATTTTTGAAAATAAAAGTGAGAATGTGGTAGCTTAAGCACAATCTTTAGTCCACAGGCACCAGCAACTTACCTTAGAAGGGTCATCCAAAAGGATGAAGATTATTTCGCTACTGAGAAGTCAGAGAAAGCTATTCCTCTGCAAAGTGATTTGATGGTACCAAGTGAAATGGCCAGCTCACCGATTTCAAAGTACTACGGAATATTTGAGTTGGACACCACCTCTTCGATCATTAGGTCTGACAAACTGAAGCCCTTTTGAATATTATATTCGAGATGAACATCACTTCCAAATTACAAATCTGTGGTATATTTAAGGCGTATTTATTGTGAGGCTTCAGAGGCAGGTTTTGGTTGTGGTTAGCTTCCTGCTGCAAGGATAGGAAAGGTAATACTTCTCAATGTTTAGATGAAAATGACCATTTATTGTTGATACTCTCACCTACCTTTCCATTCCCATTAAATAATTCCTGACTTTTAAGATAGTGGGACAGAATCAAACCCCAACTGATGATCTTTAAAAAGCAGATTAGAAATATAGCAATTATTGCCCGGTTAGGAGATAAGAAAAGTTTCTAACAATCCTTTAAGTCAAATTATTTACTTTCAGGAGGCTCACCTGTATGGCAATCACAGCTTGATGCTTTTGTAAAGTCTCTAACTCTCTTCTGAAAGAAGCCGTATTTAAGTAATCATCCATTTATACCATTTATACCGGCAGATAACTGCACACCAAGCAACATTTTGTACTTCTCTGAGAAAATTTGAAAGAAACAGATTTTCCTAAAATGGATTTCAGTGATATTTTGGGTTAAACACAGTGCTTCTATTGTTTCTGTAATTTAGAGTTTTTATTACCAGTGAGCAAAGAAAAACAATGATTCCAGAGAATTCTGTAAGACAGACGATTACAGATGCTATTTCACACTCTTGCATTGTTCCTAGTGAATAACTTCCACTGGGCTAATTAGTCTTGGAAAGAATTTCAACTCTGTGTACTGTGCCGTTTAAAACTGGGCATAGGAACAAGTAAATACCCTTTGAATATATAATATTTCATGGATTTGAGATGCATCAAGGTTGCATAACCCCAGACTGAAAGACTGAGTTGCTCTGGATAGAAAATTGTTATAAATGTAGGACGTTGAAACTGAAACCCTGTCTGACTTTTACTTAGCAATTGCTCACCGTGGTTTCTCAAAGTGAGCTTTGTACAATCATACTAACCTCGTTTTCTAAGTGTTTCCAAAGAGCCTGGAAATTAAGAATTAAGTACTGCTTCTGCCCATTCCTCAAAAACCAAACTCTTCCCTAAGCTCAGCACCTGCTGTTGAAAATCTAACACGCAGTGGCCTTCTTCTTCTATGCCAACAGATGTGACGATGCTCAGAAGTCCCTCAGATGTTTGTGCTTCTGAGTCTCATGGGGGGACCAGGAAGGGGAGAGAAAATGATTCTGGAATTCCAAAGGTCACTGCTGCATGGAAATAATGAAAATTGCCCACATGTCAAAAAAAACCTCAGATGTGATTACTAAAAAGTCTGGCAATCAGACCAGGAAGAACTAACTGGGCTTGAGTTTCATTTATAATTAAAATAAAAAAAGAAAAGAAAAAAAGAAAGAAACGGAAGGTGTGCCAGAGCGAGAAATAATTATCATGTTCTTCAGCCTTCAGGCCACCACCATTAACAAGTTCAAACACAAAATATACTATTTACCTGGACCAAAAGTGATCAAGTGTGAACTGTCAGCTACACAAACACTCATTTCTGAAAACAAGTCTAAGAATTTAGGTAATTAAGAAAGTAAGAATTAGAGTAATTTTTTTTTTTTTTACAACAAAGGAAGACATGATATATATTTGAATTTTCTTTCAAGGCACTTATGGTGTCTGATAGCCACTTCTTTACAACTATTTTATACTAAGGACAGCTATTCTTTATAATGTATCTCTCCCTACTCTTCACTCAAAGGTATGAGAACTCTGTGATGATGCTAACCTGATTATATGTGCAGAAAGATGCACTTCCTGCATAAAATAAACTTGGCAATTATATGTCCCAACCTCTGCTTTGTAACCTTTTTTACTCTGGGGTTATTTCATAGGCAATTTGAGGCATCATTGGATAGAGCCCTTGTGGTTTAGAGACTCAGCCAGAGCTCAGCTCCAACCCCAATTGTATGGTCTTGGGTAACGTTTTCCTGTAGGTACCTGGAAAGTGACAGGCTCTGAGTACAAGCTGTAGTTACACAGAAAATGCCATCCTACCCTCACAGAGTTTTTAGGCATTTTCACTTCATTGTGCTCCATTCTAGAAAAAAGTACAGCATGACTTGGGGGCTCTCACGAGTAGTCACTAACTGAGTGCTGAAGGTGGGGTGGTGTGAAGCAGGGGAGGTCAGAGGATGATCCTCAGAAGATTTAAGACTGGGACCAGAGGCTCAAGTAGGAGCTGGCCAGTGGAAGGGCAAGGAGGGGCAGTGGAAAGAGAGCTTTACACAAAGACAACAACATATGTGAAGACTCAGAGACACTTGATCTGCAAATGCTTCTTTGGTGCATTTCAGCCCAATACATGTGTTTTGAGACAAAGAAAGATGCAGAGTTTTGCCTAGAACTAGAATTTTGGAGACAAATGGCAGAGATGATAAGCTTCAAAATAGTATCTGTTGTAGTCAGCTTTCCTCTTTTTGGTTCAAAGGTTTCATAGAAAAGCACACCAGTAAAGCTCTAAGGCTTTGCTTAGAATGACAAGTGGGAACTTCATAGATCACACTAGCTCCCCTGAAGTTAGTGAGGATGCAATCAGGCTTCTCCAAGTCTGACGCATCTTCTGAAATAAACACACGCTTTAGAGTGGTGCTTCTAAAACTTTAATTTGTATAAAAGTCACCTGAGGGTTTGTTAGATGCAGATTTCAATTCAGTAGGTCTGGGTGGGCCAGGTGGTATGGATCAGTATGGTTCAAGGACCCCAACTTGAAATAGTAAGGCCTTAAAGCACTTAAGGAAGGCCCAATTCAGAGAGATTAATTTTCTGAAAGTTTCAGTATTTTGAATTATTCACTTAAAATACATTCTCTCTCTCTCTCTCTCTCTCTCTCTCTCTCTCTCTCTCTCTCTCTCTCTCTCTCTCTCAACACACACACAACACAGTTTAAGTTCATGCTGCTAACGACACAAAATGTAGCAATTATTCTGGTGATTATTACCAGTCTACAAATGGGTTAAACGCATATTTGGTCCACCATCACCTTTTTTTTATGTTTATGCACTTTTACTTTTATTTCTGGTATGTTCTAGTGTACTAGTGAAATGTCAGAGCATCACACTCATTTACATTGCCTCTCAAATCCAAGAAGGCCCACCTGGTGTTGGACCTTTCTTTGCATGGGGGGAGGCTCAAGGTGCATCAGTATGTGACTTCTTTAGAAGGAATATTTCAATATGCTCCAAAACACTTTCCCCTGGGGCAGACTCCTGAATTTTCACAGGTTTATTTCCCTCTCCTGGCACACATGTCTTATTAAGGCATTTGAGGTGCTTGCTGTTTTCTTACTCATCAGATCCAACTAGTATAATGTCACCATTTTATTGGGGTATAATGCACTGGGGTGACGTTCTGTGGGATACCAATTCAATCAAGGTCTCTACGAGAATGATTCAGATTGCTGGGGAGTTAAAGCTATTATTTTGTCTGTGTTTGTCCAAATATTCCATTCCAGACATCAGAGCCCTATTCTTTCCCAGTCTCCTATCTTAGCAAAAGAGACCTGGTGGCCTAGTATATTTAAATGAAATAGCAATTCCTTGGCCTGATTCTCAGCTACATCTACTCTGAAGCTATATGAGATAAGGAAATCTATAATGCACCATAGAGGTTTTCTGGTTCTTCCTCAGTGTTTTGGGTTGAAAGTTCAAGGCTCTATGTTTATCATTTTCTTTACATACATTTTCCAGAGCAGTCATAAGCAGACATTCCACATCATATCTTAGGAATCATCATTGTCACCACTGCAATGAAATGTCTGCCAGTGCTTTAATCTCTACCTTCACTCAGTGCCACCACTGGTGATGATTTGAGTGAACATGATGCCACTGTATGCCATGGATTACCAGTGTTTGCTATCCCTCTGGCACTCTGTGAAGCAACCCAATCCCAGAATCCTCAGCCAGAGTCCTAGCAATAATCATAGCACACTCACAGGGTCTAATGATAGTTTGAATTGGACTAATCCAGTTGTCTCCAGAGATGCTCATTGATTTGTGCTGGGTGAAAAGAGCTGATATTTTCTTCTACTAACGATACAGCATTACCTCCCACAGAGAAGTTTTATAAGTCATCTAGAATTCACTCTGTATATCATACAGATTTCTTTTTCTCCATAGAATAAGTCAGTTTGCCATCAACCTTCCTAAAAATCTATTAAACCCCCTCACCCATTCGTGATGCCACTTTTATCATATATCAAATTGCTATGTATGTAGATGTCTGTTTTTGGCTCTATATTTTATTCCATTGATTTATTTGTCTATTGCTTTTATTACTCTGGCTGTTTAGAATGCCAGAATATCTGGTAGGCTATTCATGTACCTTATATTCATCCATATACATGTTGGATTCAGTTTATTAAGTCCTTCCAACAATCCAGCATGCTCAGTTACCAACAGATGATTTTAAACTGCCACCGAGGCAGGGTAAGTCTAGTTATCTTCTGTTTTGCTGAGTAAGATGTACAACTCAAAAATAAGCTAAATTACGCTATTGTGTCATTTTGAGTTTTGTTCTCCACCATTTCCCCCAACAATGCTCCATCTCACCTCTCAATAAGTATTGACCAGTGTTATAAGCTGAATTGTGTGTCCTCCAAAATTCATATGTTGACATCCTAACCTCCAGTACCTCAGAATGTGATATATGTGGAGTGAGGTTTTTAAAGAAGTCAGTAAGATAAAATTAGGTGATTAGGGCGGGTCCTCACCTAATATTGCTGGTGTCTTATAAGAAGAGGAAATTTGGCCACAGACACATGCAGAGGGATGACCATGTGAACACACAGGAAGAAGACCCCTATCTATGAGGCAAGGGGAGAGGCTTGAGAAGAAATCAAACACCTTGATCTTGGATTTGTAGTCTCTAGAATTGTGAGAGAATAAATTTCAAAGTACCAGCCTGTGGTACTTTGTTATGGCAGCCTGAGCAAAATAACACAACTAGGTATTGAACGAATGTTAATTTAAAGGGATGCATCAAACTCTAGCCTAGTTCTCATGCCCATATACCTCAGCCTTGCCCTGTTTATATCTGTGGCTTTATTTCTGGTCTTTTTTTTTTCAGAGACATGGACCTGCTTGTTAACTATTTTTGCTGTTCCTCCGTGAATATCTATTTGGCACCTAGAGCTCGAATACTCCAAATCTAAGTTGTGATGTTTTCTTTCACTTCTACGAATCTCTGGTGGCCTCTATCTTATATAATGGCGTAAAGAGACCTAGGAGTCACCTTAAACTTCGGCCTCCAGTCTCCTATGTATCCCTTTAAATATACATCCAAAGAGTCCATTTACCCTGATTATTTCAATCTTGGAAACATTTTTACTTTATTTTATTTTTTTTTTCCGCCCCTGACCTCTTTCCATCTCAATTACCACTATTCTGGGTCAGGCCCTCATTATTCTTCATCTGAGCTTTGCTAAAAATGTCTAATTAGTCTCCCCAATTCTATTGCCTCCATATCTCAATCTATTCTTCATCTGTCCCAGTATCTTCTAAAACACATCTGATCATGTGACTCAACCCTTTCATCATTCCAGTATTTAAATAAAAGTTTTAATTCCTAAGCAAGGCATTCAAGGCCTTTTACAATCTGGACCAACCTACCAGTTCAACTTATTTACTACCATATACTTCTTGCCAAGGATCTATTACGCCTGTTACACCAATCTATTTGTACTTCCTCCAATATAAAACATATTCTCACGCCTACCTGGAGTGCTTACACCCCCTATTTTATTGTTAAAACTCCATATATCCTTTGAGGCCTAAAAATTTGGTGTTTTCTTCAGGAAGCTGTCTTTGGTACTCTCAATTGTTATTGACAGTTTCATTCTTCGTGCCCCTTACAGCACTTTTTTGAATCCAGTTTCCTTCATATTTATCACATTTTGTTTTAGTTTAGTTTAGTTTGTTTAGTTTTGTTTGTTTGTTTATTTGTTTTTTAATCACTGGACTTCTCCAGTAGATGATAAGCTCTTTGAAGACAGGGGCAATATTTTTGTTCATTTTTCTGTACCCACCCAATATATAGCACAAGGCTTTGTCATTATAGATGATTTGTAAATGTTTGGATGAATAAAGATAGTTTACCAGCTATCAATTCTATAAGAATTTTGAGTTTAGAAGCATGTCACCATTTAATTAATTTTAGTCTACTCATTTTGTGGAAAATATGGCTTATTCATTCACAGACCCAAATTACTAAAAGGCTCATTTCTTTGGCAATAAAGTAGCTCTTAGAAAATGTTATGAAAAATGAAGTGCAAGTTAATCAGAGAAGTGAAAATTAAATTTTCCCTGAAATGTCCTCGGAATTAAAATTCAGAGAAACCATTCAGAAGGCAAAAATGTGATTGGATTTGCCAAATTCAAAATATTTTTAGTAATATTTTATGGTGATTGTCAATCTTCTCAGGACTCAGACATAGACTATGGAAGTAGTAGGAACACTTTTCTGAATATAGATGAAATGCTATTTGGAATTGAAACTGGCTGGCCTTATAATTTGAAAGGCTACATAGTAAAACATTTAGCCTTAAGAAGTGGCCAACGCTAAATAGACTCAAACGTTTCATTATCTTTACCCTCTTCCCTAATCATTTTTGAAAGTGAATCTGGTATACGTATTATTTATTGCTCAAACAGGATCCCATGGAGTCCTGGCCTAATACATTAAACACTCCCAAGCCGGGATCCTTCTGCTTTAGGTTTTGTTGTGTTTTGCTCCTTGTTTTGTTTGTTTGTTTATCCCATTTTTTTTTTTTTTATTGCAGAGTCTGGAGAAAACAGAGGCCAGTTGAATTTAAATGTCTTAAATGACTACAGTGTTTGTTTTTACAGACTCCCCAGTGATTCCTTGTAGAGACCTGGGTCTTCAGAGTTCATGATTTGAAAATTGCTGATTTAATAACCGAACTCAGCTTTATGGAGGAAACATAATATTTGTTTTGCTTTGACAGCATGAGGTCTGAATGTCTCCATTCCTTAATAGTTGATAAGCAACTCTTCCCTGGATTTCTTGAAGTTTAACAAGGAGACTCTTTTTTAGCAGTGGTTAAATGAAATCTGACCGGAAAAATATGACAAGGAAAAGTAAAATATTTGGCATCCTCTGCTTACTCAGATATAATGCTCTCCACAAATATGATTCCATTTCTTCACCTGAGTTCGTATAACATATAGAATGAATAAATAAAATCTTGTTGATGACAGAAAATACAAATAATGCTATAATCTTATATGATCCTCACAACAGCCCTTATAGGGCAGATATTATTGGGTATAACCATGTGAAATTGCCATTTGTATAAGTAAAAATGGTTGACATCAGCTATTTTAAAGGATTTAAACTTTGCTATTTGTATTTCCATTTTACAGATGAGAAGCCTGAAGTTTAGAGATCAAGTAACGTTAAACGTTATAGGGCTGTTAAGTTGCAGAGCCGGACCTGGAACTTAGGAACCCAGGTACGTTTGCCTCTAAAGCCTTGTTCTCTGGCAGGCTATACTGCCAGGTGAGGAATGCAATTAGGCCAAGAGAAAAGACACATGCACCCTCAGCTCCTAACCCAACCCGGGAATTACACAGCGGATGATGGGTAGCACTTCTTTATTGTAGTTATATTTATGACTCATAAAGACAGATCCAGACTTGTATAAGTATATACATTGTAGTTTCCTCCCCTGTAAGCTTTAACTGTTAAATAAACAATGGTTTTATAGCTCTCGATACATGGGGATGAAATTGCTTAAGACATGGATGGCAATGGTTTTAAAATATGTAATGTTTTAAGTCACTAAGGTTGTGGCTGGCTGAAAGGCTCTCTCACACTGCCTTTGGGTTGTCTCATTTATTTTGCCTTTTAGATTGTAAGCTGTTCAAACACAGCTACCCTTTCCTCTTTGAAACTCTCTCCTGGTCAGCATAACTAAATGATTACTGACTTTGAGGACAATGGTGTCAGGCTAGAAAATGGTAGTGGCCCAACTGTAGACAAAACTTGAGCTGCCTAGATAGAGCCTCTCAATCAAAAAGTTATATGCGCATACTCCTGTTTGTGCAGGCCTACTGTATGCTTCATTTCACTAGCTTTGCTTTATTTTTTGGAGGGTTGTTTTTAATTCCTTTCTCTTTTAGTTTGGCAGCTTCGTAGCTGGAGTCAATCCTCTGCACTCCTGCCCCAGGCCTACCAGAATAAGGGCACTTGATTTCTGCATCAAATGTCCAATAGTATATAGAAAGTCATTCATCGAGAACTAAGGGGCCTGTTTAAACAGTGGTGGTCATGCAAATTAGTGTGATTGCTGGCCCAGGTCCTGAAAGAAATTAAGTTGGACTAAATAGAAACCAAGCTATGAGAGAGGTGGATTTTAAATAAGGTTTGAAAGCATACGTTTCTATCCTGGTACTAGATTTTTTTCATCTCACTATTGTGAATTGCTACCAGTTGCATGAAATTAATAAAGGGTGTACATGTAATAGGGCTATAGAGATTGGTTGGGGATGTTTGTGGTGATAACATTGTTGGCAGAGAGATTGATATTTTTAATTTATCTTTACTATTTTGTTAGACAACATGAAATATTTTGAGGTGTACCTTTATTTTATTTATTAATTCTCTCCCACCTATTTGTCCTACCCTGAGATTTGGAGGAGCAATAGATAGAAGCTTTCTCTGGGGTCAGGATTCTTTTAACTTTGACTCTCTGTGCTAAGTTTGGTCAGGAGTTTTTGTTTTTGTTTTGTTGTTGTTTTTTTTTTTAAATTAAAACGTATTTGACATATAACATTGTATAAATTTGAGGTGTACAACATGTTGATTTTACACATTTATAAATTGTAATATGATTGCTATTATAGTGAAAGCTGGCATCTCTATCACATCACATAATTATTATTTCTTTTTTTTTGTGAAGGGAATAATTAAGATCTACTTTCTTAGCAAGTTTGATGATTATAATACAATATTATTATCTATATTCACCATACTGTACATTAGATCTCCAGGAGTAATTTATCTAATAGTTTCAAGTTTTGACCAGAATTATTTTTAAAGGTGCTGTGGATTGTTTCCCTTCAAACTGGTCTGTCTCTGCCTTTGGCTGTTCTGCCCCACCTCTTCCAACAATGGACACCTTGGGCAATTGACAGGGCGAAGTTCTAGAAGTTCTGGACTTATGCAATGAATAACAGGAAATGATGCAAGATAGCTTTGGCTAATCCCTCTGAAGTCCTACCCCCTTCCATTAATTTCCTTGTCCCATTTATACTTGGCAGCCACTGCTCAGCATCTCAGAAATGGTAACTGGATTTCGTGAGACTTTCCTAAATCTCAGCATCATGGTATCATTAAACTCTCATGATTCTCTTTCCATTTATATTTACCTTTTATTTTCATGCGTAGGATGAATTCGTAAATAACATCAAGACAATCGCTATGTTGAATCAGTATGAAAGATACGGAAAAGAAGATAAAAGGGGATACATGACCCCTTTCCTTAGGTTGACTTTTAAATTCTGAAATATATATAGAAGAGTGCATATAATATCAATGTTGAGTAAAAATAATAGACTAAACAGCAATGAATACTCCACTCTGCTCGAGAAATGGAATATAATAATACCTTGGAATTTCTCTACGTCATGGGTCTCTTCCTAATCTCATCACCTCTTGCCTTTCAGGGATAACTCCTATACTGAATGTTATGTTATTAATTTCCTTGCTTTTCTTTATGGTTATACCACCACAACAAAATAATATGATGGTTACAGGGATACAACAAGGCCTCTGTACTGTGAATTTTTAGGCAAGGGACCTTTTAGTATCATGGGGGCATAATCTACAGAAGATGAGCAAAGATGAGTTGGGGTGTGAAAAGGTGAATATATATTATATTATTCCCATTGTACAGATGAAGAAACTGATTCTTAAAGGCACATATATAGTTTGTCTTAGGTCACACAGATATTCAGTGGGAAGGATTTACATTAGCTTTCTTAAAATAGAGAGCCTCAGATCTCACACATGACGCTAGTGATTGTAAATTAGTGAGTCAGGTGGACATGGGAACCCCACTGTAGCACAAAGCCCACTAGGAAATGGAAGGGTAATAGTGGAAGTCAGGTCAGAAAATGTTGAACAATAGAAAATGGGCTTCTAGGAATTCAGAAGATGTTTAATAAGCTGTTTACATGCTATTAGCAAATAATGTCTTACTATGTAAGGGCAACTGTGGAACTCAAGAGTGATATAAAAGGAGCTCAGTGTCACCACTGAGACCCTGAGCCTAGCCACAGGCAGCTGGAAGAATTTAGCTGGCCCTTGCAAAGAGCTGTTAGTGGTTAACTAAGGATTACACTTCTGAAGAAATATGTGTATTGCAATCTGTTAGCTGTACATGCTTATCAGTTATTTCAATAGTCACCTAGGTAGATAAGCCAGTGTTAGGAATCCAAAGACAACATTTAACCAGATAGGTATCTGCTAATTTTGTTTGTAGTTTACGCATGGCATCATTTTCTGTGTTAACTTATTTTATTACAAATTGAAAAAAGAAAGAGTTCATTTCCATTGTTAAAGGAGAAATATCTAGATCTGATTGTAGATTTTATTGACCTTCATGTATAAGTTGGGGGTTACCCATGAATTAATCCTCCATTTACAAACATATCTGTAACAGGGAATGTCCCTGCTTTAGGTATAGTCAGGTAACTTAGTTACATGCAGACAGTTTTATTTATTGCTTTAAGAAATGTAGGTGTTGGCTCTTGCATTCTTTTTGAATGTTATTTCAAAAGCCATTTGTGTGCATCATTGGGTACACCATTATTCAGTTGCTTTAACGATAAATAGAAAAGTTGTTGCTAACCTTACAGAAATGAGGGCTGTTGCAACTCTGCTTTTCTGAACTTGAGAACCAACCTGATTAAAGAAGGAAAACTAAAGGCTCCGCTTCTCTCCCTTCTTATCCCACATCACAGCTGACCAAAGTTCTTTCTCCTGTACAATCTACCAGTGGGGACTGGTTTGCATGAAACTATACACGGAGTGATTGAGAGGTCGTTCTCTGAATTTCAAGTCCTGGCTTTGAAACTTACTACCTCTGTTACCATGGCAGGTTATTTCACTTCTTAAAGCCAAGGTTTCCTCATGTATAAAAGTGGGTTCAGTAGTATGGTTTACAGGATTAAATGTTAAATAGGCTAATGCATAAAAAAGATTAATATATTATCTGGCATTAGTGTTAAATCAACATTGATGTGAAATTGTGATCCATGTGGTCTACTCTTAAAGCAGTACAGCAATCAAAGACTAGAAATTTGAGAAAATCCAATATACTTAGTTTCTTTACTTATATTTACTAAGCCCTTGAAGAGGACAGATAGCCATTGGCGACACTTCCAAAACCCCCCTTTCTCTCACACCCACTCAGTTACTTGGGCTCCTCTTCCACAAATTCTCCTTAAACGCACTCTGCAGTCGTAGACAAAAGCCTCTCATCTTTTCAGTCTCCCAATTCTGAATCACAAAATTCCAAGGGAAGACACATCTCTGGGGAGATCTGGAAAAGAAATTGAGTGGGCAAAGTCAAAAGTCTCTTAGTAATTGTGAATCACTGTTTGATGGTGGTGAAATAGCCAGCATATTAATATATAAAAACCACTTTCTCTGACCATGTTTTATCAATCCTTATGCACTTTTGTTTATTTTTATTTTTTACTTTTTTAATTAAAAATTATTGGGGTGACATTTGTCAACAAAATCAAGTAAGTTTCAAGTGTACAGTTCAACAGTATGTCACATATATATATTGCATCGTGTGTTCACTGCCCATAGTTAGATTTCCTTCCATCACCCTGATGTACTTTTAAAAATGATCATTCTTCGAACATTATTGTAAGGTTCTGCAGTCAGAGAATTAAATCACTGACCAATCAAATGGAAAGAAATGGCAGTCTGGACAGTTATGAGACAGGTAATTTTAGAGCAAGGTGCTCCAAATGCTAAGTAGTAATAATAACACCGATAATATCATTTAAAGCATGATGTATATTTGTACTGCAGAATTTTATGAGTGTTTTTGCCTCAGTTAACTAATCTGATTCCCCACACAGATCTTATGAGGTTGGTGAGGTAAACATAATTGTCTCCTTCTAAATAAACAAGGGACCTGAACCAAAGGAGACTAGTATTATGTGAGATGCTGCAGTGAGGGGCTTCAGCTAATCAGAGCGCCAGATGAGAGCCACAGTCACTTAGGAAGGAGGTGAATAAAGTAGGTGGCAGAGGGGCACAAAAAGGGAAGCCCCATGCCCCCCACCCACCGCCCGCCTTAGTCTACCCTGCCATGGACCCTGGAGAGGAAAACGTCTCATTCGGTCCTGATGCCTCAGCTTGTTGATGCTTACTGTGTGTTCTTCCAGGCACTTGATGGACATCTTGTGATGTCTGCAAAACTCATTAGTCTATGGGGGAAAATTCTGTTAACACTTTCCTTTATTCCACTATGATATGAAAACACAAATGAGTCAATCAAACAAAAACTGTTTTTTTTTAAAAAACTAGGAAAGATTTCCTTAGGTTGATTATTAATAGCTATGAATTGTTAAATATGTCTGTTGTGGTTTGAGAGTACAAGGACGCCACAGTCAAGTAAGATCTTTTATCCCCCAGTAAAGAGCAATGGTACATTTTATTCAATACCTTAAATTACATAAACATTAGCCAAACATGTTGATTCAGCTTCACAGGAAATGAAAATCAATACCATCTGTGTGGATAGCCGCTCCACATTACCATAGCACACACTGTAATGTGTTCATTGCGTCTCAGCTCCAAAACCTCACTTCGTTAGAATGACATTATTGTAAGTTTTTAAAAGTCACTTTAATATGCATATGAAAAAATCAAATCAAGAAGTCAAGAGATTTTAAATCCAGATTTCAGCAGCAATTTTCTCCAGCTGCTTTGAATTTGCCTAGTGTTTGATAAATTCTGAAACTGTCATGAGATTTACATCTTCAAAGACTGTGATACATGGCCCAAGTTCCTAGTATAGAGCCCGGCACATAGTAGGTGCTCAACAATATTTGCTGAATTAATGAATCAGCACAGATCCACTATCAATTTAATAATATCCTTGAACGAACAAACAAACAAAAAACGTTAACATAAATGTCCCATTAAATGTAAGATGTATGATGATTTTAAAAAGATCAAAAAATTTGTAACTTAGAATCTAGGGCGATAGTTATTCTAGGAGAAGCAGGCATAAGTAAACTATAATTTTAGAGTATAAAGTTTATTTTCAGGTAGAGGAACTATCTAATTCTTTGTAATTATCCGAGGGAATATTAGGATGGGTCCTTTTTTAAAGACCTCCAGAATTCCTGAGTAAGGGGGCCTTGAGGTGACAATCTGGATGGAAAGACAACGAGTGAGCAACTGAGAGACCTGCCCTTAAAAAGCATTCATTTAGCCAGCACGCTGATTTTCTTTAGATTGTACCTTCATTTGGGAGGGCTTGGATGATTAGACTGGGGATGAGGAGGGGTTGATGGTGATTATGTAGAATTAAAAAGTTTTTTATTTTGAAAATTTATGAACATGGAGCTAGATCTATATTTTGTTTACTTTCTATCTGCTTTTCTATCTCTCTTTATCTTTCGCTTGTTGAAAGCAATAGACTAAAATTGTCTGCTTTTATGAAAGTAATTTTTGCTTATATTTATTCTATACTAGTATATTTTATCAATCTCTTTCATATTCAGAGAATCTCCCAAGGGAGCTTCTTTGTCATATCGATCTCCATATCCACAGCATTCGTGTAGAGCCTGGCTTCCAGTAGGTGTGCAAGGAAGTTATTTATTGCAATAAATGCTCTCAATCAGCCTAGATGATGGGGTTAATTGTTTTCAGCACACTTACATATCAGATTATCTTTCATTTTGCAGAGAGAATGATGAAACAAGATTAGAGGCCCAACCTGGAGTCATGAATAAAAGTCAGAAGAAAACCTGAGCTAGAATCCAGAGGATTGAAGTACCAGTTGTATACTATGCATCATATTCTCCAGGTTCCAGTGAGAGTCACAAGACGTTCATTGCAAATAAATTTGTCCTTCATAAGCTTGGGAATTGGGGCTGTTTAATTATTATTTCAAACCTTTAAAAGCCAGACATGTCCTTAAAATTGAGTTTTTGGAGTAGGTTTTGATCTTTCTTTGAGTTACTCCCACTCGCCTTGGGACTATTGTCACATGCATGTGCAAGATGGTTGTTGAGAAAGGATGTGTGCACTTGCCTCCATGCGATGAGGTTCTCATTATTTCTGGTTCTTTAATTCAAATTTCTTAAACAACTCTTTTTGAATCAGATCTTCGGTACAGCCATACCAATTCTACGGCTTCAAAACAAAGTCATTTTAAAGCTATTTGAACATAGAAAAAAATCCGAACAATTTCTGAAAGCACAAAGCAGGTATTTTCTTCAAATTCAAGTAACTGAAATAACGGAAGAGATTTAGTTCAAATTGCAAATAAATTCGCCTTTAGAATGAGACAAGGCAAAAGATATATCAGACCCAAGGGTCAAAAGGAACATTTCAGAGTAAGTTATAAACAGAAAGTAGGAATTTAGAATGGAAAAGCTGAACTCAACAATAAGATGGGGTCATGACACCTTGGTAAGTATTTTTTTTTATTTTTAAGGCTCACTGTGTTAACCTGGACTTTATTTTCACTGACTCTAATTGAGAGTATTTTAGTGATTTCACTCTCTTTCTGTGTCTTTCTCTGTCTCTCTCCTCCCCACCCTCTTCCTGCCATCCTTCCCTCCCTCCTTCTTTCCTTCCTGTTTGTATGTGTTTGAAGGACCAGTAATGATACTTCGTACTTCTTTATATCTTGGTTCTGAGAAATTTAAAGCATATAAAAATCTTGGGGCAGATCTCATCTCTATTCTCTGCTTCTCCCTAGAATGCTTATTCCAAAAATGATATTTCTTTGTGGGATTAGTCTGTGGCTGGTGTGATCTCAAATCCCTGGGAGAAATTTAGAGGGACTAATTTTCTAAGTTTCCAAATTTCTCTAGTTCCTCAACAATTTTGATGTAAATAAATCAAATAGCAAACTTGAAAAGCAGATAAGATGATTAGATATACCTACCCATAAGTAATTAGCACAGTACATTTATGATTTATTACAAATTGCTAGGGCAGTTGGAATGCTTTCTATCATTCCACAGTTGCATGTGGCAGTTAAATTTGTTTTTTTCTGGATCTGCAAAAGTCTGTAGTATGATATCATCATTATTTTAAATATGTTTAAGTGGAAGTCCTCTAATTAGAGATTTGTTCTCATTTCATGCTAGGTTAAAATGTACTTTTTACCATCTACTTCAAAAGAGTTCCTAAAGGCAATCATCACTGTAAAAAGGATTTATGAGAACATTAAAAAATATTTGTTGATCATGTGAATGAGGAGGGTTAGATAGGAATATGTAGTAAGTTCACCATTCTTTCAACTCAACGCGTCTACACTATGTCAGGATCATGCCTCATCTCCCCTCACTGGGAGTAGGGTAGATCCTCTCACATTGCTGTAGTTTGACCACCTGCCTACCTGGCCATCTCTTGGTCTCATCTCCTGGTATTCCCACAGTTGTACTCTAGGTTCTAGCAATATTAAGTAGCTCACCTTTCTGCAACCTATCACTATGCCTGGACCTTTGCTGTTCTTTCTCTGCCTGATGTGTCCTACCCATCAATCTCCTGGGAAAGTCTTACTCAGCTTTAAGTCAGGGCTCAAATGCTACTCTCGTGTAAGGGTTTGCCTGAGTGTCCTGGATAACTGAACACTCTTTACTTCCCAGAATAGGCATGCAAGGCAATCTTCTGATTGAGTTTACCGGTTGGTTTATGTGTTTGTTTCCTCAGTGGGCTGAAAGATCCTTGAGGGCAGATATGTGGTGTGTTGTGTAACCTGAGTACCTGGCATAGTATCTTACACATGGTACATGCCCTTGAAATATTTACTCAGTGAACAAGTATATTCCTTGGTATAAATTATAAACATAACTTTATACTGTCACTACATCTGGTTAGTTTCTTATACCTATCTTTTTCAGATATAATTTTCTTTACATAAGTGATGTATGCCTAAAAAAATATTTTTAATTTTGAGAATTTAATGAAATTTTAGATGTATGCCACATTGTCCAATATAGTAACTGCTAGCTGCATATGGTTATTTAAATTTAAATCATTGTAAATGAAATAAAATTAAAAATTCATTTCCTTAGTAGCACAAGCCACATTTTAAGTGTTCAATAGCTACATGAGGCTAGTGGCTACTGTATTGGACAGTGCAGACAGAGAATGTTTCCATTACTGCCAAAAATGCTATTGGACAATACTACTTTAGAGAATTTGGCTATCTTCGGTAACATGTCAAATTCTTCTATAAAGTAAATCATTATATTTAAATTAATTACCTTAAAAAATATATGCTAATACAGCCAGGTTATTTAAACAGTCTTAAAAATGTTATACTCTCTGGTATAGCTATTTATTTTACAAATATTTTAAATAGTCTCTATTAAATGTAAAATGTGTTCAGCAAAATAAAATATTGAGACTGATGAATCAACATGATGACCCAGGTACACAATTTTATTACTGCTCCTTCCTGATATACCAACAAAAATCATAGCAAAAAAAAAAAAAAAAGATGTATGTGCCTTAATCTTGTCCCACAACATGAAGAGAATGGGACAAGAATCATCAGTGGAGAAGGGAATTCAAGAAATTTATGGAATATAGATAAGTAATGAAGTGAATTAAAGTGGCAGCTTATATTTATTATATTTAGAAACTTTAGCTACAAGGGAGATCAGAAATGAACTGTGTAACAAAATGGAAAATTTATTAAAAGACTGTCCATTGGAGAGGGCCTGTAGCTTGGCACAGTAAAGGAAAATTACCTATACCTATCTCATCAGGCATTTTAGAACGTTAGCGATAAAGAGGATGCGGAAAGAGACAGAGAGGGGCACCTACAAAAGAGCAGCCTGGAAAGCAGCTTATGATCAGCAGCACTGTAACTGGACGATGATGATGCCAGGCTTTCAAGGTTCTTCACGCATCAGGTATGAGGGTAGAATAAAGACATTTTCAAACATGTCTGAAAGTGTACCTACCACACGCCCTTTCTTAGGAATCTTCTAGAGGATGTTCTCACCAAAACAAGGGAGTCATAAATAGGTATAGATTCTTATGGTGGTTTGGACTCCTGCTTCTATTGTTCATCTCATCCTTGTCATCAACGTACATATTCATGCCTTTGCCAAGTGACACTGTACTGCCTCCCACCAGAGTAGGTGGACTACATTTCCCTACTCCTTTGATGTTAAAATTGGTCATGTGATTTGCTTTGGCTAATGAAACTTTTGTGGATGCCACATGAGCAGAGGCTTTAAATATGCTTATTTGGCTTGACTTCGTCTCTCACTCTCTTCTGCCAGAGCTGCTGGCACTGCATGGATGACACATGGAACAGCCTTAAATTCAACCCATAGTCTGGAGTAGAGTGAGAAAGGTAAATGTTTATTGTTGCTACCGAGATTTCAGGGTTGCTTGTTATGCAGCACTGTGGTTACACAGCATTTTGTAGTAAAGGCTAAGTTTTCAGAAAAAATTAATCCAATCTCTGAGAGCAGTGACATCCTATTCTAGAATAGTGGATGTGCAGCAGACCTAAAAGCTACTTGTCCAGCTTGGAATATGAGGATTAATGACTCTGAGGAGATCTACAAGATCTAAAAGAATCTATAAGATATACAAGAAATAAAAAGAATCAACTGAAGAGAAGGTATTATTGGGATCTTGGGATATAAATAAGAAAGGCAATTAGAAGAGCATAGAAATGAGAAATCCATTCCAACTGAAATGTGGGAGCACAATAGTAGTCATCACATTGGGCTCTATAGAAAAATTATTGTGATCCTACCACATTATCAGCTCTGCAGCCAAACATATTTATAGATATAATTAAGTTCTATGTACAGATTTTCCACCTAAGTATAGATAGGTATGTACTTATATCCAAACTCACCAAGTTGTATACATTAAATATGTACAGATTTCTGTATGTTGATCATACCTCAATAAAGTGGTTTAAATAAAAAGAGGAAAAAAGAAAAGAAAAAAGGAAAAGGGGAGAGAGAAAAAATAATAATAATAAATAACATAGACAAAAAGCTAAAGAGGAAAAAAGCTAACTGTAGTCAGTCTTTCAGGTCACCAAAACCCAGCTTCCTTAGCTGGAAGGACCAATAACCTGGACCCAGACAGGGACTTGTATAGGTGTTTGGGATTCTGTAAAAATGACTCTCTCTGGGGTCATGGCAAGAAATGAATCTATCACAAATAGGGCTAAAACACTGTGGTTTTCTCACCTTTTGGTTTCAAGAACGCTTTACTCTTAAAAAAGTGGGCAATCCCAAGAGTTTTTTCTTCATGTGGGTAAGACACTCAATATTCACCTTATTAGAAATTAAAACCTATAGTATGCTTCAGTGACCTAAATTTCTAGTTTGGAAAATTATAATAATTTTTGGCTTTTAAAGAGTTTATAAAGTCTACACTTAATTCTTGCAGTTTAAACTCTGAATGATTGGTCTCAAAACGATGCCACAACTTAACTGGCATTGTGACACTATATAAAAGGGCTCCGTATTTACCTGAGACACAATAATGTACATTATTTACATCTATAACATTGAGAGGAATAGCTTGTGCATATTGTCACTTCTTATTTGCAGTTTTCCCCAGTTTCTTTTACAGTAGATTCCTCCCATCATTAAGCCAGAGAGCTCACTGTGTCCATTTCTTGCATCCTCAAAAGCAGAGCTTGCAGTTGTGGGCTGAGAAAGCGAGTTGTCTCCTCTTTCTTTTTAAGCCCCAATCCATTGTGCCCACGCTGGTATTATTGAGCATGCATAGGGCCACCTGGGATCTGGGTTTAGCTACAGTACCTCAGAAGAGGAAACCAAGAAGCCCATCATTTAGTCCTTCTCTAATACTCTTTCTTTATGTAGATTTGAGTTTTGGGTCTATATCACTTTCCTTCTCTCTGAAGAATATTTTATAGTGTTTCTTTCCAGGCAGATCTATTGGGGAGAAATAGCTTCAATTTTTGTTTGACTGTGCAAATCTTTAGTTTTCTTTCATCTTTGAAGAATAATTTTTGCTGGATACAGAATTTTCAGGTTGGTGGTTTTGTTCTTTCCAGCTGCATAGTTTCTAAAGGGAAGTCTGTTATAAGTCTTATCCTTGTTCCTCTCTATATAAGGTGTTTTTCCTCCTCAGCTTCCTCTAAGATTTTCTTTTTGTTTTTAATTTTCTGCAGTTTGAACACAATTTTCCTAAGTGTAGAGTTTTGAGTATTTGCCTGCCTACTGTTCTCTGAGCTTTCTGGGTCTATGATTTGGTTTCTGTCATTATACTAATTTTATATAATAATTTTAAATCAGATTTAAGTTTTTAAAACATAACATGTACAACTCATATTTTAAAAATGACGATGGCACTTTATAACTCAGTAATACTCTGTAACATCTCTTCATATTTAACATTCTTTTGCAGTCTTTTAAATGATCCCCTTCACATAAATACCTACAAAAACACCTAGTTTACTTTTTTATTTCTTAAAAAAGAATCCAAACTCTTACAGTAATTAATTTGAGTTACGTTTCTATTAAAAAACATACACACACACTTTTCACTATTTTGCAACAACCAAAAAAAAAAAAAAAAGCCTCCAGGCTGAAACTTGACTTAAATTTATTTTAGTTGCAAAAGAGCAAAAGAAAAACTTTGCTGTTTTTGTGCTGGCAAAATAAAAAAAAATCATTAAAATAAAATTATCCTTATGGTTTTAAGAACATGATTGTTTTCAATGTTGCAATAGTTGGATGGTGGGCAGCCCATGGAGCAGTATCAGGTAAAGGTAGAAAGAGGTGCTCTTGTTCAGGTCTGTCCAAATGAAGTCTTCTCTCAGAGTCTTGGTTTTCTATCTATAAAGTATGCATAATGCCTACTCCGACTGCTTCGCAGATAAAGAAAAAAAGTCTTAGATTTTTGAAGCTGAAATAGTCTAGTCTTGAGGAATAATTTGTTCTTTTGATGAGGAGTCAGAGGTCAGAATGGGTTGAAAATCTTGCCCAAGGTCAAATATTGAGGGACGCACAGATTCATTGTATTTATACAGTGCAGAGCTAATATTTTTATTTTTATAAACTCAGTGAGTTCTGTGTAAACTCATATAACAGTATATGCCTTGTGGGCCACTTATATTACAATAACATATTTCTGAGATAGCAATCTCCTGCTGGTATGGAAAATATCTGTTTTTTAAGTGAGATCAATCCCCATCTCCACAAACCATCCAATAACTGCATTATCAGTCCCTGCGTTTTGCTTTTTCTGCTGTTACCAAGTTCTTTGACTGTATTTTTCATAATATCTATAAGCTAATTCAGGACCTATGATTTGAAACTTAAAGAATAAGAGTTAACAAAATGAGTGGGAGGGATATTCTGGACAAAGAATCCCAACATATGAAGAAACTGAGATATGAAATAGTTGTGTGTTCATGACATTGAAAGTAACTTGCTATTAGACTCATCCTATTCCATTAAAGCCATTCAACTGTGCTGTCCTTCCCAGAAGTAAAAGGAAGAATCTAGAGGATGGGCAGGTGTGGGGGCATTCTTGATTGCTTACCCTTCTCACATTTAATTAAAGTCCTACTGAGTTTGCTACATGTTTCCGAAACGAGCCCCCTTGTGTTGTCAATTCGTCACAGTCTCAGTTCAGGTCATCATCACTTCTGCTTAGATAAATAGTTATTAGATTACAATTAGCCTCCTAAATAGCTCACTGCCTTCGCCCAATTCACTCTCCACACCGGAGTGGGTGATCTTTATGAAACACAAATAGCATCATGTTTCTTAGCTACTTAGACGCTTTTAACCTAAGGATAAAGACTAAAGTCTTTGGCGTGGCAGTTCAGGCTGATGCTTGCTGCCCATTTGGCTTCAGCACTCTCCTTTAGCAGTGCTCTCGTCTCATGACACTCTGCGCTGTGCTCGTTTAATGGCTTTTGCAGAGACACCAGCTCTTCCAGGGATGCCCTCCTTGTCCTTTTCTTCTCCTCACCTGGCGAATGACAAATGAACCTTTTCTCTCCTTCCATCTCTCTTTCCCTCCCTCTTTCACTTTCTTCATTTCACATATACTTGTCGAGATTTTTCTATGTGCCAGTAATTGAAGATGCATTAGTGAGCAAAAACAGGCGAAAACTCTGCCCTCATAGACCTTACGTGTGTGCCTGTGCGCGTGCATGCGAGCCCATGCGCATTGAGGGTTACAACAAACTGTAATAATAATATAGTATGCTAGAAGATGGTAAGTGCTGTGGAAAATATTAAGCTGTAAATGGAAGAGGCGAATTCGGGGAGAGATGTTTTAAATACAGGGGGCAGGCTACGTCCCATACAGAAGATGACATTTCGGCAGAGAATTGGATAAGGCGACAAAGGGAGCCACTGTTTATTTAGAGGAAGATTTTCCAGGCAGAGCGAAGAACCAGCACAAAATCAAAAAAGGTAACTTAAAATCTTAGAAAGAGGCATATAGAGCAGAATAGTTAAAACAGGGGCCAAACATATTGACACGTTATTTAAAACTAATCAAAGATATGGTTAAGGAAACAGCATGGTAACCATTGTGATATTGAGTGTTTTCACAGAGAACAAGTTTAATCACTGTGGAGAAGAGAAACCTTGTAAATTCATTAAGGCAGTTAAAAGTTACAGATGCACAAATCTTAGACTGTTGCAGGAGTTCTCAGGCCTTACAATGGCTGTGAAAACCACCCTGAGAAAGTGACACTAATCATCTACAGTAGTCTAGATTGTAGAAAAAGTCAAGATAAATAAACCACAATGTACTGCCAAAATGAATCCTAGAAGCCGAGCAGAAAGTGGCTCAAAAAACTGATCTTGACAGATGTGTCAATCAGATTGGAAGTATCTAAACAAATGCAAAATAGAACCATAAGAAAATCACAAAAGCAAAGCCAAAAATCAAAAGGTTTTGAAAACCATACAGGATGCTACAGAAAGGAGAGGATGTTAAATACAGACCATTACAAAGGACAAGTCTATAGAGCTGACCAAGATTACAAAGAAAATCTCTGTGAAGTGATAATGGTGAAAAGGGACACAAAGATTCGAGGATATGGGCTCAGGGTATACAGTCAGGTTTTCAAGTAAGCTCACCACATGCAGGGAATTAAAGAGAGGGTGGTTGACAGAAAAGAATGAAGCATTATTAGGGAATGTGTCTCTTTGTGCCAAGTGCTATCTTCTGAATCCAAACAAGTGGATGAATGAAGGGAAGATTTGTAGTTGGATGAAGAGCCTTTAAAAGGTACATGCCTGAATCACAGAAATCAGACCCTGGCAAATGCCTGTTGGGTGACAGAGTTCACCTTCTATCTGAGTGCACTGTCTCTCCCGGCAGGTGGCTGAAAAATGCTGTGTCCAGTTGGGTTCCAGGCTAGCAGAACAGAGTCTCACACACAGCAGGCAACCTTTCAATTACTATATAAAAACGGGACGTTAATACTCATGTATTAACCATTTTTGACAGACAGAAAAGAAGTTTAGACCCTTTGGAATTATAGTAGAGACTCTCTGAGGAAAAAGCTGAAGGAGACAGTGTACACTTACTATAACTAAAAGTGAAAAAAAAAAGGCTAGGAACAGAGGAGGATACTTGAAAGAACGGTTAAGAACTAAGGGACTGGAAGCTTCATAGGTGCCTTCATAAAACTGTAAGTGGGTAGATATTTGGTACAGCAGAAACCACTCTATTAACATCAACAAGTAACTTGAATGAAAGACTTACCCTTCGGCAAAATAAAATCTAGTCTGGGATATCAACGAGTTCTCTATTAGCTCGTCCATGCATATTTAATCATGTTAAAGGAGATTTTCATGATGTAGTGTTTATTTAAAATAATAGTGGGGAGGGGTGGTATCAAATGTATATTTGTGGAATTTTAGTTTTGTTCTCCCACTAAACATACAAAATAGAACCTCCTCCATTTGGCACAGAGTGGACACAGAGGGAAGTGGTTACAGCAGTGCTCAGAGCAAACCCAGGCAACAAACAGAGAGAGCAGGCATTCCCAGCCTGTTATGTAACCAGGACAGAATTTTTCTGAGGAAGTTGGGAAGAAGCAAACATCCTTAAGAATACTATTAATAGATAATCCCCGCTTCAAGGGAACTTGAAGCGTCAGTGACTGAGCAAACCCACCAACATTCACAAGAGCCCTGATGTAAGAAATCAGCAGAACCCATAGAAAAAGAGAACTTGGATCCCAAAGAATCCCATTAACCACCCTAGCTAAGAGTTTCACAATTTCCTCAGGGAAGAAGAGCTGGAATGATCAGAATCTCATCTCAAGTAAAGCATTTGAAAATAATCATTCATAAATATTGTGTATATATATTTATACATATACTATGGTGTAATCATAATTTTCATTCTTTAGGATGGACACTTTTGTTGTCTTTATAACAAAGTCATCTGTTGCTGAAAATAAATATATGAACTCTGAATATAGCAGTCAAAATTCTTCTATAAGAGGCAGAAAAGCTTAGTACTCTATGGCTGGAGCTACAGGTTATACTGGGACAAACTGTGACTAAATTCACAATCTTGTCAGTGTGATGATTTTTTAGCAAAAGACAGCAGCATATAGGATTCTTGGGACTTTATTTTCACTTTTATCTATATTAAAAATAATCTGAGATTCAAAATTTCTCCAGTCAGAATAGAGCTGGTAACAGAATTCTTCTGTTGGTAAAACCCCTACCTTGCCTGGTCTAATTGACCTTTCATGAAGACATAAGCCTGTGGTCACAGCCAAGTGTCTTGAGTCATGTAATCACAGACTCTATTCTTAGTTACACTCCATATTTGCTTTGTAATGGGAATAAAAGAATCGAAATGTGGGCCTTACATATTCATTAACTAGATATAAGAGACTAGATATTTCCTAGCCTTGAACAGCAGTAGTGAAGGCTAATGGATAAACATAATGCACTTTTGAATACAACAAAAATAACCATAATAACAGAAACAGCAATGTGCCCCAAGGAAAACAAAACCAGAGTATTGTAACGTTATATTTTTTAAAACTACAATAAAGAGAACAATTTCACTTTTGCTCCTTTAAATGAGGAAGAGTATTTCATCCTTAAAACTATGGATGTTTCCTCTGAGACACTGTTCCATAGCTTGCAGTTTTAAAGATTTTCTACATTATGATATTAGTATAGTAACCAAAATATATCAAAAGCTAATCTTGGAAAATTAGGTGATTCTACATGCATCTGGTGAATATTTTTTTTTTTTTGAGCAGTTCAGAAGCACTTTAAAAACCATGCCTTTCAAAATGTGTCATATTACCAAGTTGATTTCTGATTTGGTAATAAATGAGTATAATTTACTCAATCCCTTTAACATTTTGCTAAAGTATGGCAAACATTGATATAAGAGTCATACAAATGTAATGATAGCATGATTCGATTTTCTTCACTTGTATACAATATTTATTAACTTTAGCTTTCTAGATATATTCATACCCATTTATAATATTTTAAACATTATAAATATTAGGTAACACAAAATCTAACTGGCTTCCCTGATTGGAAAGCCCTTCCTCAATTGGGAAATAGAAATCTAGCACTAATAATGATAACATAAGCCTCATATGATCTAATTAGTTGAAAATTCTAATCGTAAACATTCTGTCACATTAAGCCATAGAACTATGTATGTCCATTCAACAAACTTTGCATTTTGTTAGTTTCTCCATTTCTAAGGTCCTCTAGAATTTGTGAAAGGTGATGAGTGTTTTACAAGGAACCAAAACATTAATTAATTGTCTTTTTTTTTGTTCTTAGAAAACAAAGATCATAAAGATAGAAATAGCAGGATAACACAATTTAGTGAGAAATGAACAATGAAAAGACAGGAACTGCTAACAGAATGAACTAGAAACCAAAACATTCACTGTTAAGCCTTATTTTATTGTGAAAGACAAATTTCAAGTTAGGTTCCAAGCTTTCGAATGACCAATGCAAAGAAGGATTGCCTCAGTTATGTATGCCTCGGGTCTTTATGACAAATGTAAATACATTGTCTACTATTTCACATACTAAGACTAGAAAGAAGTGTCTCAAAGTGTCTACATAGAAATTGTTTTGAACAATACGCTTATATCAACCCCAGGAACAATTTTTCCCAGAACTGTTCCTTAAAGCGCCCAATGGAATCAATTTAGTAGAAGCAATTTTGTAGAGGAGATGAGGAATGGTGATTTATCAGGATCTACTTCCTCAGTCCTATGAAAGATCACAAAAATAACTGCTTTATAAACATAAGGATATAAATTCTCACTAATGAAAGTCTCATAAAATACAGTATTACAGCTTCCTACGCACATGTGTTATATTTAATATTCATTTTAAAATAGTAAGAGCTACCATTATCATTCTTCTTAAGAAGCTCAAAATATGTGTTTTGGCTTTTTCATATATTATCTGATTTTAAATAATTGTTTATAAATGCCTTAAAAAATAAACAGCATAGAGTTCTTGTGACTCCTCTTGATTAAAAAAAATCATTCAATTTTCCTAAATGTAAAGAGAGTAGGGTTAGATTAAATAATCTTTAATGTTTTTTATTTCAAACATTTAATGGTTTCAATACATGTCATATCACTTTTATTTTTTAAAAGCAAAGAACCATTCTTATTTTCTCAAAAGCCTCAAAAGGTAAAGAAAAAATCAGTATATTGATCCCCATAATGTTATCCTAGCTTCAGAGGGTGTCCAGTTACAGAGAAACATTTTAGTAATCGTAAGGTTCAGACAGACCTTATGTGACCCTATTCATTCCTGACCAGCAAATAGTTTTTGTTTAACTTCGAAAGAAACCAGACAAACTCTGTAAGGTTACTTGTAATCATGACACCATTCTTAGAATTGCCATGTGCTGGGAACATGCCTTCTCGCTTCCTCCTTCTATCTACAGTATAAATCTGAAGGACTTTGTTATGGCTCTTATACTTGGCACATCTTAGGCCTATTTAGAACATCAACACCATCAATCACAAAATATGGGGCCGACCAGCTGGATGAACCCTCGCTATCATGCAGGGGTTATTTGTCATCTGGGCATGTCTGTTTGGTATAGAACACTCCTTCAGTCCCAGAACAATTTTCCTCCTCCAAAAATATTCTCTTTGATTCAGGAAACACGTGATTAATAAAGGACAAGGGTTTAAAGCCAGAGGTCAAGGCTAAAAGTCTTAACCAAACAAGTGCATTGCTTACTAACGTTTGCATCAGCAGTCAAAAATTTCCTTGAAGAGCTCCCGCACCGAAGAAACACACTGAGGAAACACAAGTCTATTCTTAAATGTTATACATTTCAAGGGACTCCAGCAACTATGTTCATCTTGAGAGATTTATTTTAAAATAATGTTGCACATCTGAGAATTGTTTTGCTGCAGAATAATGACACTGCATCAAGCATTAGAAGGCCCATTACAAACATTTACAATTTAACATAAGAAATTAAAGTTGAAAAGACATAATTTAACCAATATGATAAAGAAATTTGTACTATAACATTAGAACAATTTGCATTAAAAATAAATTGTTTTCAAAGAGTTCTGTTTACGTTAAAATGGATTTAAAAGCAATGTTCCTTCATACTTGTTGTCTTATTTATATGTCATCTACAATACTTTATAATACTTTTCCATTAGACAGTTTTTCTTTTATTCTTGTTTCTTCTCCTTCCACCAAAAGAAACTTGTTTCATGTTCATAAATATTGGGTTTTCTTTTTCTAGAAATTGTTATAGTTCTGTTCTATAATAATATTAACTTGATATTTATAATTTTTTGTGTGTGTGTGATGACAGGAAAAAAAGCAAATTTTAACAACACATGTGAAAAAATTGTCGGTCAAGCTTTATAATTATCCTAATATTGACTTAACTAGAAATGACTCCATTTCTCAATGTAGAAAAATGGATTGAATGTTTATTTCACTGGAGTTCTGAAGGAAGTCAAAAACTCCTGTTGGAAATGTAAACAGAGTTTCTCAGAAGGAAAGTGATAAGTAGATTTGTATTATAGTGTTATGATGTTGTAAGCCTTAACGAGCTCATCAGTCATCACTTTATCTAACTTGGAAAAACTTCTATCTCGCACACAACCCTGGAGGTAACCAGACTTCCTAGAATTCAGCTTTCTGTACCTCTCTGTCAAATGTCAAATAAATAAAAATAGAAACTCAGTACAAAATATACTGTATTAAAAATATGTTTCCATTGAAATTCATACGGGCAATATATTTATCCTGTATTAGACTGCCCTAGAATCATGACCTCAGGGTCATGAAGGGGATTTTGAAGTCATCTGGTCTGACTTCTCATCCTATTGCTTTTAGAGGGAAAGTGGCAGAGGCGAGACTAGAACATCGGTCTACCATTTCCCCGTCCAGTGTCCCCTGTGCCATAGTGTCACGGCTGTACTGTGGTGCAGTGTCTTTCGGTAAATCTGATTTGCTTATAGCTGGGCCATCTGTTGCTCCACTACTTATGCTAATATGATAACATTGTATATTTGACTGTTGATGGGGTCTTCTTGGCACTGTACATGCATAATGTTCTGCGTTAACTCAGTTGACCCTGTTAAACAGTGACAATGTGTGTGAGGCCCAAGTTTATTAGCATTCATTGTTACAAAAACAGGGTTACTGACCTTGTCATATTTAACAGTGTTGAGCAGACACAGCAATGTGGATCCTGAGGGCAAATAAAGGATTTCCAGTGGTGATGTAAGAATATGCTAATTAGTTTCTCCCTCCATTCTGCTTCTAGGCAGTGAATAACTGCACAGTTTGGCTTAAAGACTCACTGAGCCCTGAATTAATAAAACCCAAGAATTTTTATAAATAATAATAAAAGATGTGTTTCAACTTGCCATTTCCTTTTAGTACAAGAGTGGCTTTTGCAGAAGAGTGTGCATGGGTAATCCTCTATTTTTGATGTTGTATCCTTGCTCCCAATAGAACTGAAACAACAATGCAGATTGATACCCTCCACCACCACCACCACCACCAAAAAAAGCATAAGGAATTTTTTAAATGCTACCACACTGTGATTAAGATGAGAAACTGTATGTGAGGCCTGGTTTACGTATCTAAGCATTTGGATATTGGTAATCTTGCCTCAGTAGAAAAACAAGCTAAGTTAATATTTTAACAATGCAATATTGCCTTAGTACATCTTGTTCTCTCTTCCCCTCAGGGTCTTACACGAATGAATCAGAAAATTGCTCCCTTATGTTAAGTCTGAGTCTGCACCTGTGTTAAATTCACATGGAAATGGAATTGGAGGTATGGGGGTGGGGATAAATGTCAGCAAAACTAATAAGATGATATATCTGAGTCTGAATTCTCAAATGAACTAGCCAATGCAGAGATCTTCAACAGGAACGTTTTTATGGGCATATTGTTTCACATCTAGAACTGAAATTAGGATACATAATCATGTTGATTAGCTGTCCGCAACTGGCTCCAGATTTTAGGAAACTCATAATATCAGGCATTCTGGAAATTTTGCCAAAAATTTTTCCTTTACCTTCTTTGGGTATACTGGATCACTTTTCAAGTGTTAAAAACGATCTCCATGTTTTAGACATGTTAAGAGAGATAATAAAAAGTAAGCAAGTCACTGAAGCAAAATGTAGAAAGCAACGAAGAGTTGAGAAAAAGAGAGAGATTAATGACCTCTAGAATTTCAAAAACAAGCAGACTTTTTGATGTTCTAGACAAGTGGGTAAATGGAAAGAGCATGGGTCAGCATAAAAGTGAGGAGGATTCAGTAAGGAAAGCAGATATATAGAGAGTAGTGTCCGTGTTCTAAGACTGTTCTTCACTCATGAATGGAAGTGTTTGGAACAAGTCAGTTGGCCTCACAATGAAGCAAACTTGTTAATGAAATTTCACTCATGTTTGATTCCTATTGTGCAGTATGGCATTTACTTTTTTTAGGCAATATTAGCAGGCATATGAACTGCATTCTGGATGAAGACATGTGTCTGAAAGATTTTGTTATCAGAGGAAGGAAAAAATGAGAAAAAAGTTTGGGGCTCTGAGAATAAGACACTTCAGTTTTATCGGCCATGAAGTATACACCAAAGAAGGATGATTATTTGCATATTGCAATGGAAGCTGGTTAAAATCCAATCAATTGAATCCAGATGTGGGTTTCTTCTGAGATTTTTTTAAAAGTGAGGGTTGCCAAAACTTCATGGGAGCAGAGACCACAAGCTAACACAAGCCAAAGGACTCTCAAAGCATAAGGAACGTTTTTGGCTTATAAGAAATCCACTTCTTTAAACTTGGTGACTAAACTAATAGAATCAACTGGTCTGTGATAAATTAGAGGATATTTAGAAATGGCTGACCCTTGCCTAAACAAAATCTTCCAAAAGCAACTCTACAAAAGTGTTCTTGATATGGTGTCTAATCACATATTTAGGGAACACCACAACTGGTAGTTTATGCTCTTTTGGCAGGAGGTAAACTCCATGAAAATCCATCTCCTGGCACATGGGGGTAATGAATGGAATTTGAATAAAATGTCAAAAGTGTGTTTTCAAAAGGTAAAAATACTCACAGGAATCTCACATCTCTTAAGAAACTAACATGAAAGTTTTTTAATCTTAGAAATTGGTTAGTTGTAAGAATACTAGGAAATCATTTTGTAGGGGATTTTGTTGTTCTGGTATTTTCAAATGTGACTTATTTTGATTAGTCAAAAAAAAAATCTCATCTTTCCCTTGGGACCAGTATTCTTGAAATAACTACTTGAGAACTAAAGTAAGTAGCAGTATGAGTAGAAACCTTGTGTTTTAGTTTACTTTCTAAATGTACTGAACACTTAAGAGTAAATAAAAATAAATTTTCCAAAACCCTATCATCCTGGTAAATCAACCTGTTTTTATATTTCTGCATTCTCTTCAAGTCTGTATGAATGCATTTGTTTTTAAGGATGTACAGGTATTCTAGAATAGATACTTTTTTTCCTAAATAAAAATTTAACCAAAGCGTTGTCAGTTGACTGTTTAAATGTTGTTGAATATCTTGGGTTTATGGAGTTTAATTTATGTATTTATTAATCGGGCTAATTATTATTCAATAAGAACATTTTTTTGTGTTGAACTAGAATTTTTTTCTTGAAATCTCAAATAAAACCCAAAATTTGTTTAAACTCCTTTTAGAGTTTTGGCTTTTTCCCATACTTGTTTTAGATCACTTAGTGTTACTTAAAAAAATGTACAACCAAATTTGAGAATGAGAAACTAAGAAATTAGAAAAGTGTTTACTTAGAATAAATCGAATCTATTTCAATTCCATTAAATTTAAGTCAACCCTAAACTTATTTTCACGCTAGGTATTATAAAAGATACACAATTAGATGAGGCTTACCTGTCTCTCAGGGCCTTCTGATGGATGGTATAGACATATGCTTGTGTTGGACTAAGGCAGAGTTTAATATAGGAACAAGCAAAGTTCTTGGAGAACTTTCACCCATGAAAAAGGTTATTCCAAGAGCAAGGGCTTCTTGGAGTGAGTGTAAATGAAACTGGGTCTTGAAAGACGCGAGGGCATGATTTACTTTTGTTTGGATCCTTTGATAAATTCATCTTGACAAATGACATGAGTCCTCTGAAGGCAGTGAATTCTGCAATTGATTTTAAGCTTCTTTTAATGAATGGAAATAGAGAACTCTTTCTGGACACACAGTGTGTATCAGGCTCTGTGCCACATAGGCCTTTCTTAGGCTACTTATCAATGAGCAAAGTGGCTTTATATCCATATGATCTGTGTATTTGCACAGGACATGCACCCAGAAGGGCCTTTTACTTAGGATTTAATGCTGTGCAGTTACTGTCACGAAATTCTAAAGAATTGTGTCTTCGATTTTGTGTTTTATAGGTGAAGTCCAATAGGACAATGGAGCATGCACTGGGGGCTTGAAACCTTGGCCCACATACTGTCCTATGTCTTGCCACCTCCACACTCCCTGGACGGGTTCTTGGTGCCCCCACACACCCCACTACCTGGAGATGCACACTCTGCCTGGCCTCTGTCTCCCCATATCTGCCCTGCACATAGAAAATAAGCAACCAACCAAAATTGTGTTGACAAGCGGGGAGAGGCGTGTTTTCCATTGTTGCCATCATCGCTGCTTGGACCCGAGCATGAGCATGGGGAGTGTCAGTGTCAGGGGTGCGCCCTTCTGGGGCATCTCAGTGCAGGGCAAGGTGGTAGCTGGTAACACTATAGTGCAATTAGGATGACTGGCTGGGGTCCTTTCCCACCCCAGCCCAGGTACTGCATGCATGTGTTCTAGCACAGAGCTTACAATCCCTTGGAGGTTGCCCATTTGTCCACAGGTTGGGGAGATTGACATCCCACCCCAGCCAGGGCCCCACATCCCATTTTGCCCTGGAGCTGAAAATTATGAAGCTGGTCCTGACCCTGAGGTAGGCATTTTGGGCCCCCTATTACTGATGGGAAACTAGAGTCAAAAGAAGGGCTGACAAGTGGCAGAGCAGGTGGTCTAAATAAAGCCCATCCTCTCTCCAGCATGGTGTGCTGTACCATTTCCCCTGAGAGACAGCCAGCTGAGTGAGAGGGACCTCAAAGTGCTGATTTCACTATGCTTGATTTCACCTGGAGGTGACCAGGAACCCTCTCTTAAGAACACAGACTTGCACTTAAAAAATGGGGTCTCTCTGGTTTCTTCTCGTGGACAAGTGGGAGCACTTAAAGAAAAAAATTTGAGCTCCAGGCCTACTGTTATGACTGATTTGAGTCCTTCCTCCCTCAAATTCATATATCGAAGCTGTAACTCCTGGCCCCTCAGAATGTGACTGTATTTGGAGGTAGGGCCTTTAAAGACATGATTATGTTAAACTGAGGCAGTTAGAGTAGGCACTAATCCTATTTGACTATTTATAAGAAGAGGGAATTTAGACACACAAACTGACACTAGGGATGGGTTTACACAAAGGATGAACCATGTAAGAATAAAGGGTGAAGATGGTTATCTACAAGCCAACGAGAGAGGCCTCAGAAGAAACCAAACCTGCCAACACCCTGATCTTGGATTTCTAGCCTTCAGAACTGTGAGAATAAATTTCTGTCGTTTGAATCACCCACTTGGTGGTATTTTGTTATGGCAGCCCTGACAAATTAATGTACCCACTAAGACCCTGATATATTAATCCATCAGTCTTCTGTTGGACTAAAAAGTATAACATGATTCTACCAAGTTACAAAAATTAAGATCTATCTGTAAAAACTCATTGGATGGGATTTGAAAATTCTGTAGGATGGAACTGCTACAATACAAAGATAGGAGAATAAGAGAAAGAAAATAGGGTGAGGAAAAAAAGAAAAACTTAGGATGCTATAGACAAGGAAATTAGGATACTGTAGATAAACTGCTGCCCTCACTTTTATTAAGTTTTACATAAGAATATATGAATAATACATGTTTATTATAGAAACATTTTTAAAAAGCCTAAATCAGTGGAGTAAAAAATCTAGGTCTTTCTTTACTCCTTCATTACCCATCTTACTTCCCACTTCAGATTGGTGTATAACTACTGATTGGTGTATAATCTCTCAGACTATTTTAAAAATGCATTTAAGGATATATGTATATTATTTCTATATATGCCTAATTTTGATTTTGAGATAAATGTGATTATATAAATATGTATTGCTTCATAATTTGTTTTTTCATTTAGCAATATGTATTAGGGATTTTTCCATTACCAACCACATACCTTTATTTTATGTAATTTATTATGACATTTAGGGAACTCTACAGTATAAATGCTGTGAAATTTATTTAACCATGTTGATAGCTATTCAGGATGTTTTTCAAGTTCTTATGATTACAAAAGATACAACAATGAACATTTTTGTACATCTATATTTATGACATTCAGATTTCTTATCGCCATATTTCTTAGACACCCCCCTGATTCTATTTTTACTTCTGGATTTCTTTTGGCTAAGATTCCTGTATGGCTAAGATTGTCTTTTCTCATCTGAATTAGGTATGTGAAAATAGGCTGACATGCTTTTTCTTTAATGCCTATATAACCAGAGTTACGTATGATTTCCTGTTTCCTTGGTAGAGCACAAAGAAGGTGACTTAACTGTTACAGCCCTGCAACATGCCTCACCTGGGGCCAGAAGTATGCAGTCCACAAAGGAAAGCTTAAGTGGTTGAACTTTGTACATAAGCTCTTTGTGGTTTTGGGTGGAAAGACAATAAAGCTTTGAACAAGGGCATAACTCAGTGTCCTTCCTGGACCCCAGGGGACAGTGCCAACTCAGGGTGATGCTGAGATTCTCTCTGGGATGGACATGTATGCATGGTCTTTCTTACTGAAGAGGTGTAGTAATACCCTGGTAAAGGCTGAACGGTTCTTCCCCATTTCGATGTTCCAGTTCAAGGGGCCCCTGTCCAGTGAGTAATAGTGCCTTATGTTATGGCTGCATAAAGCCACTAGTGAGATTTTCCAAGAATAGCTGTTAGTTTACTGAAATTTAGTAAATAGAGACTTTTGGTTAAAGAATAAATACCTGGAATGATTTCTTCGAATAGCCTAATGCGTGAAGAAGAGCACACATTAAAGAACAGGATTTAAAAATTGTAACCAGTTCAAGATGGGTCAAATATATTCTATCAATCACTAGATGTTGGGCCTTCTTTCTTAAGTCTAAAAACATTCTGAATCCCTTCTTAGTGTCTGAAATCTTCCATTCTCTGTTCTCTTTGGCGGAACTTCATACCTCTTGACTGGGGCAGCAACCTGTCCAAGAAAAGCTTGCCATTTTTGGCCAAACTTCACCTTTGTTTCTTGTTTCCTCCATCCACTAAGGCTTCAAAAGCCTCTAATGAGCTGTTTACCTTAATTAATCCAGTTAGGACCTCACCTGGTCTCAGTTCTCCCACTTTTGAGGATCCAAAGTGCCTGTACCTTTCCTATTTGAAGACTCTTTCTATTTTATGAAAAATGTGTTTTCTTACCTGCACTCTGTGGGTTGGGGTGGGGGTAGGGGTGAAAGAAAACTGGAGGAGTCTTAAGCATCTGATTCTGAGCCACATCTGTTCTATTAAAGAAAACTAAAATTTCTTACATAGCCTCCAAGCAGGACAAAGAGATTCCACTTGGGCCATAATTCACAGACTAGCTACTGAGGCAAACACAAAACTTCAGTCTGGGCTTAGCTCACCTCTAGGATTCCCAAGATGTTGGAGAATAGTGGGTTTGCACCCTTTTTCTTTGGTCTATGTCCTCTTCTATTATGTCTTTTAACTCATGAGCAGATAAAGGATAATTAAGCTGCCAGCTTACTTGAGGACAATGTCTAGTAGTTGTGAACATGGTTTAGGTTAAGGCGCTATCAAGAATAGATTGATTCCTGGGGTGACCTGTGTTACTACTTACCAAATAATTAAACATGTGATTCTGGGTTTCATTAGGCTATCCATGGAAACCAGAGTCATTATCTTACATAGGTATAATTTGTTTACTAAGGAACTAATTGTTAGCACCTTGATGAATAATTCTTCGTATTTAAATTTTTTACTTATGGAAATGTTTTGGCAAAAGCTTTTGTCACTAGTTTGAGCCCTGTTTATCTCAAGAACTATCTTTCTTGGTAGGTGCCATCATGAGTTGACACAGCCTGGCCACTTACAAGTTTAAATCTGATAGAAACAAAAGTTTCTACCATGAAGATTTTGATCATTTTTGTATTAAATTTTAATTTGTAATTGACTAAGCCCTAGGCTTTCCAAGTCTCACAAGATAAGTGTGTGAAATGCATCATTTAGACTTTCTCAGGTATCATGGAGCGTGAGTCCTATCTGCTACCTTTAAAACAGAGTTACCTTTAAAATAGACCAACTACTTGGACCACGGTGAGATGGTCCAGCTTGAGCATTCTGAAGGGTAACCTGCCAATTTCATGAAAAGGAAAGACTCTGAAGATTATTTTCAGCATGATGGTTTGTTTTAATTGAACGTTTTCTACCAGTATGTTTTTTAAGAATCCTGATATATATTAAAATTTATTTAAAATTCAGATTCTTTATTTCTCATCTTATCACTGCTTTAATTAGGCATAGCAGATTGAAATTAGGTATCATAGAATAACTTTGCATGTTGAGACTAACAATACTGCAATTTATTTCACGTGATGATTTTTTTTCTCCCTGTACCTGTCTGAGTCACCAGGCATAAATGAATATGCAAAGAACAGACCTTTATCCTTCCGGATTCTTAGATTCCAAAATAAGAAAATTAGTCATCTAGTTCCAAAACCTGTGAACTAACCCAAGTGTAGAAGCCTTTATTTTGTGCCTTATGGCCGAAAAGCAAGTTTTGGTGTGCTGCTGGAGAAACGCTCCATAAAATAACTGCGGATAAAACAATAAATAAATAAAATGGAAAAATATGCTAGAAACTATTTGCATATGATAATTTCATAAAACAGTCCCTTTGAGAAATACATGAGTGAAATTAATTCACAATCAGTAGGAACCCAGTGGGAATGTGTTCGTTGAAATAAATAATCCAAAATTATTCTTGGGCTGTGAAGTTTGTTTACCGCTTTAACTGAAGTGTATATCAAACATAAGTACATTAGCATTGGCTGTGGGTTGGGGGAGTGGGGCACAGCCTTAACCTCCAGCATTTTTCATACATTCTGCTATTTATATTTCTTTGCAAGAGGTCCAAGCCACAAAGGGGTTAGTCCCAATTTTGTGTGTGTGTGTGTGTGTGTGTGTGTGTGTGTGTTGCATAATCATGAGCATTGCTCCTTTACAAAAGGAGCTTCAAAAGTATGGTGAAAATCTTGTAAACTGAATAAGAGTTTGCAAATTTTTAACATTATTTTAAAATTCAATACCTCTATAGGCAAAGAGTAATGAGTACTCTGTTATAGAAACAACAGACATTTCTTCCCATTAAGAAATTCCCAGGGCTGATGGCCAATCTTCAGATTATCTATACCTGTCCATACCTATATGTATTAAGGTCTTGTTTATTAAGCACCTTGTGCCTAACATTGGGCTACAAAGAGCCTGACAGATGCTGCTTCATTAAATTCTCACAATACAAGGTACGTAAAACTATTCCTATTTGAGAGCTAAGAAGACAGGCTTGGAAAAGTTAAGTATCTTGCCTATGATCTTGCAGCTATGAAGTGACAGAAGCAAGACTTAAACCCAGTTCTGTCTGGATTCCAGAGCCAGTATTCTGAGCCACAAAACCCCTTCTTCCTTCCTTCCTTGTACTCTTCTGGAACTGCACAATTCTCTTTACAGAATCTTTCCCTCTTAGTTGTCTTTTCCCTTCAAGGCTGCCGTCAATGTCTGTCCTAACTAGATTTTGCCTGTATAAATATGTTGCTGGGTGGAGGTTCCATAGTGATAATAATGTGGATCTAAGAGATGAATGGATGGATAGAAGGATGGATGGAGCATGGATGGCAGACTAATTTCTTGGAGTTGGGTGGGGATCGTGCTACGTTCACAACTTGTACTGACTAATAGAATGGACAGTCATGGAGGTTAATAAATAGCTCCTTTAAAATGTTATTGGGGGAATTCCACCAATAGTGAGTGGTCCCACTAAAAGATACTGAACTGGAAGAAAATAATCTCCTCAGGGATGGCATATTGTAATGATTAAAAAATTAAATTTTGAACCCAGAATGCCTGCACTTAAATCTTTAAACAAATGTGTAATCTTGGCCAAGTTACTTATCCCCAAGTTACTTACTTGGCCAAGTTACTTATCCCTTTCTTAATCTGTAAAATGGGCATAATTGTATCTATCTCATGGCATTGTTGTAAGAAATATGAATATATATACTCAGTGCCTGGCACCTAATATGTGCTGTCTAAGTATTTGCTAGTATTAGTAGTAGTATAATGCTTTGCACTTAATCACTCCTTTTTCCTGATATCTGACTGTGATCCCAGGTACCTGATACTCAAGTTGACATATAACTCTTGATACCTGCTTAGTAGTTTTGAGGTTACTTTTACTCAATCCCCCTACTATCACAACCCAAACATCCAATCTCAGACTGAGTTTTTGGTTGATTTTAATTATTTTTATTTTTAAAATATTTTTTATTTTTTAATTATAGTTGGCATACAATGTTATAGTAGTTTCAGGTATACAACATAGTGATTAGACATCTATAAAACTCACAAAGCGATCACCGCAATAAATCTAGTACTCATTTCACACTGTACATAGTTATTACTATATTGACTATATGCCTTATACTATACTTCATATCTCCATGTGTATTTTGTAACTCTCAATTTGAACTTCTTAATCCTTTCCCCTTTTTTCACCAACTCCCCCAAACCCTCTCTCATACTCTCAAAATGTTCTCTGTATCTGAGCTTGTTTCTGTTTTATTCATTTTGTTCTTTAGATTCCAAATATATGTACAATCATATGGCATTTGTCTTTCTCTATGTGACTTACTTCACTCAGCACAATACCCTCTGGGTCCATCATGAAATACCTTTTTCCATCCCTTTATTTTCAGTCCTTGTGTGTCTCTTAATCTGAAGTATGTCTCTCATAGGCAGCATATGTAAGGGTCTTGTATTCTTATCCATTCTGCCACCTTATCTTTTTTAAAAAATAAATTTATTTATTTAAATTAGTTTCAAGTATACAGAACATTGGTTAGATGTCTATATTGTTCATAAAATGATTCCCCCAATTGCTTTCTCCCTCCCCTGGCCCTCCACTTAACCATCATATTAATGCTAACTGCCTTCTCTGAGCCACCCTATCTTTTGATCAGAACATTTAATTCTTTTTCATTTGAAGTACTGGTTGATAGATATGTAGTTATTGCCATTCTTTATTCATTTTTGATACATATTTTTTAATCTTCTTAAAGAAGTCCCTCCAACACAGGCTTGGTGGTGATAACTGCTTTAGCTTTTTCTTGTCTAGGACTCTTTATCTGTCCTTCTATTCTAAATAATAGCTTTGCTGGGTAGAATAATCTTGATTGTAGTCCTTGCTTTGAATTTTTTGTGCTAAGTTCTAGCCTGCAAAGTTTCTGCTGAGAAATCAGCTGACAGTCTTATGGGAGCTTCCTTGTAGGTAAATAATTGCTTTTCTCTTGCTGCTTTTAAGATTCTCTTTTTGTCTTTAACATTTGGAATTTTAATTATTGTGTCTTAGTGTGGGCCTCTTTGAGTTCATCTTGTTTGGAACTCTTGGAGCTTCCTTGGGGTTGTATGTTTATTTCCTTCGCCAGGTTAGGAAAGTTTTCCATCATTATTTCCTAACGTATATGTTTTCAATTTCTCACTCTGTCTTCTCCTTCTACTTTTATGATGTGAATGTTGTTACACTTGATGTTGTCCCAGAGGCCCCTTAAATTATCCTTTTTTTTAAATTCTTTTTTCCTGTTGCCATTCTGATTGGGTGTCCTCCGCTACCCCATCTTCTAAACCACTGATTCAATTCTCCACTTCTTCCAATCTGTTGATTCCCTCTAAAGTACTCTTCGTATCAGATATTGTATTCTTCATTTCTGACTGTTTCCCTTTTTATGTTTTTCAACTCCATTTTTCTGTTTTGTATCTCATTAAAGTTCTCCCTGAGTTCATCTACTCTTTCCCTAAGTTCATTGAGCATCCTTATAATCAGTGTTTTGAACTCTGGTAGATTGCTTGTTCCCATTTTGTTGAGTTATTTTCTGGAGCTTTGTTCTGTTCTTTCATGTGGGACATGTTTCTTTGTCTCCCCATTTTGTCTGCCTTCCTGTGTTTGTTTCTATATATATCTTAGGTAGAGTTCCTAAGTCTCCCAGTTTTAGCAGAGTGGCTTTATGTAGTAGGTGTTCTGTGGGGCCCAGGAGCATAGTCTCCCTGGTCACCTGAGCAAGGTGCTCAAGGTATGCCGTTTGTATGGATTGTGTGTGCCCTCCTGTTGTAGTTGAGCCTTGGTTGCTGTTTGCATGTCAATGGAAGGGACTGACCCTTGGGCTCATTGGTTGTGAGGACTGGCCGGTGAGGGACTGATCCTACAGAGCAGGATTCACTTTAGCAGGGCTCTTGTCCCTTCCCAGTGTATGCTTTGGATGTGTCCTCCACTGATGCAGCCCCGGATGGTGTTCCTGCTTTGGTGCTAGACAAAGCAGGCCACTGAGCGTGCCAGCTCAAGGGCCTCCTGGGAGGGACCCAGCTGTAGGCCAAGTTCAGCTGTAGCCTGTGCACTTTCGGGATCACCTAATAACAGTCACTAAGTAATCTGAAGATGGCTGCCACCGTGTTGGGCTTGGAGGTGCCTTAAGAGGCCTGGCTATGATCCGAGGCTGGCTGCTGCTAGTGCTAGCCTTGATGCTGCTCAGCAAGATGTACAGGGCAGTCCAACACCAGATGCTGCTTCTTCGGGTTGTGTGAACCTTTGAGAGATTTTAGGAAAGTCTGCAGCATAAGCCAAGACAGACCATTTATATGGAATAAACCATTGGAGGCAACTTGGGTGGGCCCACAAGCAGGAAGGTGGGGTCTCAGGGAATTATCTGTGTTAATCAAGTTGATGGAGGCTCAGAAATGGTGGCTGCCTGTGTCTGCATGCTGGAATGGGGGAGGGCACAACAAATGAACAATGGATACTGCCAGCACTTCTATTCAGGAGAAAGTTGCCCCTCCAGTCCTCACCCAGAAGCCTGACAACTCAGTGTCTCCCCATGTGTCCCTGGTGCCCTTCGAGCAGTTGCCTCGGTGCTGGAACTCAAAGAAAGTGAGTCCATCACTGAGCAAGTCCAGGCATTGGCCCTTTAAGAGAAACGACTATGAATCCTGCAGTCTTCCAATTCACTCAGCCACAATCGTTACTAGTTCAAACCAGAGGTTGTGGGGACTTCTCTTCCTGGCTCTGGAACGCTGCTGGAGAGCCCAGTGTGGAGATGGGACCCCTCACTCCTCCAGGGATGGTGAGGGGCTCTGCAGCCAAGATGGCCTCCCCAGTTCTCTATTGCCACACACGGTTGTGGGACTGGGCTGTTTCACCTCTCTGTCCCTCCTACCAGTTTCCAGGTGACCTCTTATGTATGTCCCCATTTTTAGGGCTTCTGTTCAGCCAGACCTCAGGTGACTACCAGTGATGATCGTTCTGTAGTTTCGTTATAATTTCGTTGCAGTTTCGAGAGAAGCCAAGCATAGCATCTATCTTCTACATCATCTTGACTAGTCCTCCTGGCTGATTTTTATTATAATTATTTTCTATCTATCTATCTATCTATCTATCTATCCATCTATCATCTATCTTACTTATTTACTTATTATTTTTATATATTTATTATTTTTATTAAAAATTATTGGGGTAACATTGATTAATAAAATCAAATAAGTTTCAAGTGTGCAATTAAACAGTATGTCGTATATATGTTGCACTGTGTGTTCACTACCCATAGTTAGATTTCTTACTGTCACCAAATATTTGACTTCTTTGACTCCTGTTTACCTCCCCACCTTCCCTCTGGTAACCACTAATCCACAGTCTGTGTCCATGATTTTTAAATAGCTAGTAATGAATCCCTTCTTCATGTCCAAACTTGGAATAAACAACAGGCTTCAAACTGTTCTCAAGAGCTAGAATAGTTCTCTTCTATGAAAAGTGAAGCTAATAATAATAATAATAATAATAATAATAATAATAATGGTAAGGAAAGAAATAAAATTTAAATAGGAGAGTAAGGAAGGGAAGGAGAGAAGGAGAGAAGAAGAAAGGAAAGAAGAAGGAAGGAAGGAAGGAAGGGAGGAAGGAAGAGAAAAAAATACTAGAGAGCAGCAAAGCAGGGAGCTTAAAAAGGGAGAGGAGAGTCTAATGCATGGTTAAGTTTCTGTAACAGCATTTAACATAAGATGCTCAGACACACATACCATTTATAAGTGAGACTACCTGTGTGTTTTCATGATGATGTTTTCCTAGTTATCAAAAGAGTCTAAAAGGGAAAACAACATTCTCTGATGCAAGACATTAGTCTTTATTCTTTGTGATTCCTAGCAGGTTCTTCTTCAAATCATAAACTTCCATTCAACCTAATAAAAGCACTAGAGATTTTATTGAATAAACCTGACTTCACAAATTTTTTAAGGAGCTACTTAAATTTACCATTTGGAAGACTTGGCAGCATTAGAAAATATCCTATGGATGCTTTACTCTTATTGTAATTCAGTTAAATTCAACACTATGAAAAGGCTCTCCAAAGAAATTTCATTGATATATTTTTGTAAATATGATTGTCCAAACAAATCAGTGGGAAACTACATTTAGAGCAATGTCATTAAATGCTTCTCTTTTCTGTTAGTGTCTACTATAAATCTAAGCAGCAAAAACTGAAAAAAAAAAAAGATGAAGAAATAGTTTTTTTTAAAGACAATTGCATGACTAGGATTTGCACTTAATTTCTGTAAGACTGCACAAAGAAGCTTTCTCAGTTAATTCATGTCTCTGTGTTGTAGCTTTACTCAATCATGTAAAAAAGCAACATCATTAATTACACAAGTGAAAGGAGACCCTGAAAAAAGACTGCATCCTTTCATTAACCTACAAAAATACAATTAGTAATTATTAGTGATTTCCTGGATAAAGTCCAGAGCCGAATTAAAAATATCACTAACCACAGAGATCTTCACTAGCCCCTTCGGGGAAAAATGCACTGCTATGAAGCTTATCTGTTGTACTTGATTTTAAGCATTAGAGGACTAATTCATAAAGCAGCCACAAAACATTTGTCATACTTTTAATTTTCTTTTGTGATCTCTAGGAAACATGAGGAATGTTCCTTTTAAGTAGAATGACCGGTAGCATTTAGTATAGAATGAGAATGGTTATTTCTTCATCCAGAAGTCATGAATATTCTGCCCCCCAGCATTTTTTAAAAAGCATATTCTCCATTTCAGTTCTGGCATATCTTACTTGAATGGGCAACATGTTTATGCTGATTCCAGGAAGAAACAAATTTCCTAAAATGTCTAGAATCTCTAGGGCCAATTTTACTTCTTGTGTCAAATATTATTCAGCATCTTGCCATTTAAATATGTTTTAATTATTAAAATGAGTTTTTAATTTCAACTTGCTGGGGTTGTGGAGGAAGGCTCCTGGGTACCCAGCAGGTCCTTCCATGTCGATGTTTTGGAACTGTCCTTCCTATTGTCTGTGTTTGAAGAGAGATACAGTATTGACCTTCCTCCGGGTATGGTGAGGGATGCACTCTTCCTGTCAAACATGTGGCTCTTTGAAGGCAGGTGTGTTTTGACTGGGAAGCAAGGTCAGCAGAACTCTCTGTTGCCATCAGGCATTAAGGGAAGGAGGCCCAGTTTGGGGAGCATTTGGAGCAGGACCCAAGGGGATGCTCTTACTCATATTCATCTGCTTTCTATTTTTGCACAATTTCAACCTGTTTGATGGTTGCTCTCCCTTATACCCCCCTTTTTTTGTAAAAACAGTAAACTCAGTCTTGAGAAACTGCTGAACAAACTGTAAAATTTGATCAGCTCTTGATTTTCAGAATGCAGGTGATCTGATTTGCTGTTTCTCTGGCATCAGGTTTCTGTCTCACTTTATATTTTATTGACAATTCCTTGCTCCATCTTTCTGTTGGGGGGTGAAAACTTAATTTAAACCAGTAATTGTTAGGTAGTTAGTCTACTACTCAAAAAAAAAAATATGACAGGATGTCCTCCTTATACCCTTCACCCATTTCCTACCCTCACTTCTGTGAGCAGAAGCCATTTAGTCCGCTGTGCTGACTATGCTTCTTTCCAGTCAAAACACACCTGCCTTCGAAGAGTCATATGTTTGACAGGAAGAGTTCATCCCTTGTCATACCAGGGGGACAGTTGGTACTGTATGTCTCTTCCAACAGGGATGCAAGGAGGGACGGTCCCAAAATATCAACGTGGAAGAACCTACGGGACACCCAGGAGCCTGGCTTCACAACCCCAGCAAGTCGAAATTAACAACGCATCTTAATAATTTACGTATATATAGATAGCAAGATCCTGAATAATATTTGACACATGTATTAAAGTTATCCTTGTAGTACATGGACGTGATCCCTACGAGAGCCTATCATTGTTAGTAGACTAGTTCATCTTGTAAACTCTTTACTCTGAGTAATTTGAAGTTTCCAGAACCACTGTTCTCAACACTATGTGGTATCATCAACCCCTTCAGGGAGAAGTCAGAAACACTGACCCTCCATGGTGCTGAGCATTTAAGGAAGGTGCAGGATGGAGATAAAAATGAGGGACCAATTATGGGCCAAGGCTGACAAGTAGGAAAAGGAGAAAGGGAGGCGACCAGGGAAGATGGGGCACCTGGGACCTTGTCTGAGGCCAGCTTGGTATACACCAAATAAACCTATGGGAGGTTTTACACTACCCTCTGGGTCCTTTGTGCACTGGGACTGCACCTTCATGCACCTACAGACCTTGAAGGCATCGATGCAGGTATAGCTATATCTTCAACCTATGATTCAAAAGAAAAGATTTGGGATTATCTGTTTTTTACTTGCCTTTGTTGGCAGAGAATATAACAAGTAAAAGTTAAATCTATGCTACGCTACATTACAAATACTGTAAACAAAATGAAATGAAACATCAAATGATCAGGGGTAGGATTCTATAGTCGTGGCTGAAAAGCTGCATATCGCCAACTACGCGGGATGCTTACCTCACGGGTCTAGACGCAGTTGATGGCAGGCTAACACAAGGGGAGAGATGCAGAGTACATTCAGAACAAAGGCCTTTTTGAAACCACATTTCTTTTTTTTTTTTTAAATTCTAGGGACCAAAATTAAAGCTTCCTTAGAGTAGTTTTACAATTCTGAAAAGAACTGATTGTTCTAAAGCCACACCTTGGTTACTTCCTCAGCAATTATGACAATGAAAGATCATTGTCAGATGCATGCTCAGGAGGAGGAAAGATGCCCACGGTGTAGTTTGCCTGGATTCCACAGGGGCTGGGACCCTGGGGCAGCATATCTCACACAGATGGAGCATTCCTTTGGGTGCACCTCATAGCACGGGGGTGTCCTGTAGCTTCTACACCCTGAGAGTTGTGTGCAAGAGCTCTTCAGTTTCAGAAATGGGTAAGAAGGTCAGGAGGAGTTGACTCATTTTGGTGACACCTACATGCGCGCTCACACACACACACACACACTCCCCCAATTGCTTTTAATGGGGAAAGCGTTTTATTTTTATTATGTAGACATGGTCAAAAAATTCTGAACTCATTGTAAAATTTGTAAGAAGATGTAGCCCCTGCTCAAGAAGCATCTGTTATTTTCATTCTCCAGTGGAGATAAGTACATAACAAGGGTTCTTAAAATGATATGACTTGGATGCAAATCCCTGCTTGGAATAACTACTGGTTTTCAGGAAATGGAAGAAATAGTATAAAAGGGAAGCAACTTTAACTTTCCTATGTAGATCTTTATGAAAAAAATACCTGGAATAGGAGCATCTACTCTAGGTGTAAGAGACTTCAGTGTAAATTCCAGTTAAATCTCTAACCAGTGTACTGTATACTTAAAACTAATAATAAAATTAAATTTAAAAATAATAAGTAAAAAATGAAAACACAAGCTCAAAAAAAAAATCAGTTGTATCCAATAGTTAAAATACATGATTCCTGAAACTAAATTTAAATGATAAAATCTTCCTTAAACTATTTCTTTATCTGTACATGGACACATTAATAACCATTTAGCTATCTCCCAAAGTTGTCTAAGTATCAAGTGCAGACCTCGGAATTAGAGTCCAGAGAAACAGAATCAATTATATGTTTATTTATGTGATATGAAGAGATTTATTATGAAGAATTGGCTCATATGATTATGAGGCCTGATAAATCCAATGATCTGTTGTCTGCAAACTGGAGATCCAAGGAAGCCATTGCTATAATTTCAGCCTAGTCCAAAGGCCCGAGAACCAGGGGAGCCGATGGTGTAAATCTCAATCCAAGGACAGGAGGGTACTGGCATCCCTCCTCGAGTAAGCAGGTGAAAAGAAAAAGGGACAAATTCCTCCGCCTTCTGCCTCTTGTTCTATTCTAACCTTCGGTAGTTTGATGTTGACCATCCACACTAAGGAGGGCTATTTAGTTTACCGAAGCCACTGATTCCAACACCGTCACAGATACATCTGGAAATAATGTTTATTCTGGGCACCCCATGTTGCAGTCAAGTTGACATAAAATTAACCATTACAACCACTATATAGGGCACATGGAAATAAATATTGGTACGTGAAATATTGGTACGTGAACTATGCAGGTCGAAGTACAAACAAATTGTCTGTGCCCAATTGTACCTTAGTAATAGATGAAAATTGTTGAAAAATCAAAACTGACATTTTTCTCTGCTGAAGCTAGATAAAGCCTTGAACATACATAAACAGTTACAGTGGAGAAAACTTTATAACTTGAGATGAAAAAAAAAATAAAATCCCTCCAAAGAAATTGGATAACCCATTTAATAATAGTCTCTAAAACAGATAAAACCTAAAGATCTTTTTCTGTGAGTTATTGACTTTCTAACAAAAACTTTATCCCCAACATTTGCAATTCTGAGGTAATAACTCTTACAGATACCCTTATAAGAAATCATGTATTTTTAATTCACTTAGCCGGCCCTTGAGAGACATCCCCAATTATACCCTTTGTGTTGACCAATCATCACAGGTGAACTTCCCCTAGGGAGGGGACATGACATAGGGTAAGGCAGCTTCCCTCTGTGGAGAAAAATTCCTGAAGAGGAACACAGATAGCTGTGAGCCATCGGTGGAGAACACTGCTGGCAGCGGGGTGAACAAATGCTCCTGTCCTGGAGGGGAGACGGGGGGTATAGCACAGCACCCACTGTAGTTCCCAGAAGTTGAATTATTGATTAAAGGACATAAGTTTATATTTTAATATATGTTGGCAGACTTTCCCTTAAAAATTATCGTAATTTTCACTTCCATCAACATGTATGAAAACGTCTATTTCCCTGAATACACACCAGCACTTGGTATTACTGCTTTTTCGAATATTTGACACTAACACATATTTGTTATTTTAAAGGCATTTTCCTGATAATGAGTGAAGTTGGACTTCTCTTTATGGGTGACACACATTTCCGCTTTGGTGATATTTTTGTGTATGTATGTGTATGTCATTAAGTTATTTTTTGTTACATTTCTTTTTTAATTAAACAATTTTTTTTCCAGTTGCAGTTGACATACAATATTGTATTAATTTCAAATGTATAACATAGTGATTAGGCATTTCTATAACATGATCACCTCGTAAATCCTAGTGTTTGTTTCTTTCTACTGAATTTGTAGAAGCTCTTCCATATAAATGATACTAATTCGTTGTGATGTGCTGTTGTATAGTCTTCTGGATGTCTCTTAAAATCCACTCTCCACCTCTTTGGGCACATGACTACAGCACATTTTCTAGTCTCCTTTGCAATTGTGTGATTATGTGACTGAGTTCCAGGAAGTGGATAATGAGCCAAAATGTCTGTGCTATACCTCCTATTTGCATTTCCCCCCTCTTCTTCTGGGTATGTGCAGAAGACAATGGGTAGGGTGGAGCAATGAGACAGAAGAGTCTGGATCCCTGATTAACCATGTGGGGTAACTGTTTGCCAATCATGATCCCTTACTCTGAACTGTGAGGTGAGCAAGAAATAATCTTCATTATATTTGAGCTACAATACATTTTTAGGATGTACTGTTTGTTTTAGCAGTTTTGCCCACACCAATTGTGGGTGTACTGTCTATTTTCTTCCCAGTCTATCATTTGTAGCTCACCACATGTCCACAGAGTCTTTTTAAAGGCTGCTCAGGGAAAGATGCACATGCACAGAAATCTCAGAAGAGAGGCCAGAGAAGTTGGAGGAAAACTAAGACAGTGTGGTATCGAGGAAGCTGAGGAAAAACAATGCTTCAAAAAACAAGCCGCAATCAGTCATACTTCATACTGTTGAGAGGTCTGGTCTGAGGAAGCCTGTAACCTAAAAAGGCTGATTATTGGTTGGTGCGAAGATGTCTCCAGAGGCAGGATTCTACAAGAGAAGTATTAGACATTTTTTTTATGATGACAACACCTTACCTGGAAAGTGCTGCCCTAAATGTTTATCTTCTGCTAACGAGTGTGTGAAAACTTTAGATGATTCACCTAAGTGCCTGAATGACAGAAAAAGTCCAATTCAGTCCTGAAGTGTTGATACGCACATGTCTGTAGGGCTGGACATCACAACATTCACAGGCCTACTATTTCCTGCTGTCTGAACATGACATATCGACTTACTATTTTTTTCACCTATACCTTATTTGACTCTTTTTTCTCAGGTGAGCCTCTAAAAGTTACTTCTAAGGATGGAACATTCTGGGTTACCGAATCTCAGGCAAATAAATTCTCTTGCTTACAAGATAAAAACATAGTAAAATTCTATTGCACGATCTCAACTAAAGGATTAAAATAAGAAAAATATATTTGATTAATCTTTTAAATTAAATGGCCATGGAGATAACTTACCCCCCCCACATAAAAGTGAGAGATGTAAAGGTATTTAGACACGTTGAAAGACTTCAATATGTGTACTCATTAAAAGTATAAGGTGCTGTACTTTAAAAATCTGAAACTAAAGGTAAGTTTTCTAATTGTCTGTGACATGTGAAGTCAATTGTCCTTAATACACTGGAATGACACATTACGAATGAATAGATATTAGAGTTTTCTGCTCTGCTGCTCATAGAAACATCTCATGAAGGACAAGCACTTGGATATGTCACCTTATGTCTTAGGAAAAAAAGAAGAAACAGAGAATTGTTCTATGCTACATGCTTTTGGAAATTATTCTTTAAAGAAAAATTTTGTTTATTAAATTAAAGTATATTATAAGATTAAGCTACAGAGTTAAGAGCCTTCCATCTTATTTGATTCAAAATGCTTATTAGTTCCTAGCAATTAAACAGCATACATGCTAATCATTTAAAGGTAATTTATCTCTCTGATTTCTTCTTACAAACATATTTAGAAAACCATATAGAATCTATGTTTGCCCATTATATACTATAAAGGCTATAAGGCATCTGTTTTCATCCACGATCATTCTACAATCTATTCCTATTATTAGCAATGAATTTTGAATGGTGGGAATTATCTAGGATTCCAAGTCTCCCTTGTTCCATATAATTTTGAATAGATTACACACAAATTGTTTTGCTTTTACATCTACAGAGTGTCTATACAATGCAAAAACAGGTAAATAATCATAATGGCATCAAGGATATTTTCAATCTGTAAAACAGTAAAAAAAATAATATCTGTGTTTCCGGACTTTATGGATATCCTACACATTTGGTCAGAACTTTTGTACTGGACAGATGTCATGGAAGGTGAAACCACGATATTCTGTTGAGTGTAGATCTGATCCATGTACTATATAGGTAAATAAATACCATCTTCTAAAATCCACCACACTTCCTCTCTCCTTCCCTTGCAGTGATTACTACTTTCCATTTTGTATTCATGTTATTGCCAAATTCTCTCTCTCCCACTCTGGAGAGTGAGCTCTTCTAGACAGACCTGTGTATCACTCTGCTGGGTCCCACAAGTGCATTACGTGTAGTTGGCTCTCAAAACATTTTTGCTAGTCAGTTATTTATTCAAATGACTTCCAAGTGATCTAAAACATATTCCTTTTTGCTTTTTTAAAAAATTAACACATACAAACCATTTTTTATACAGACATTTTCCAATACTTTCCCTAGCAGATGTATTAAAATAGTTTTTAGTACTAGTTAATTGGATTAAGAACAAAGGAGAAAACCTCAGTAAATCATTAGACATTATTAGCTTTGACACTAGAGTGAAAAATGGTTTATATAAGATTATAGGGAATTTAACTGATGGAGCTGATTTTGTCAATATGTTTACATTTCCACATTGGTCTTTAAAAAAAATCATGGACAAGTATGCATAGTATGCACAGCTACTCTTTATGACCTATGGTGGTTTTCTCAAATCTTTGCTAAAATGTTACTAGTGTTTGTATATATGCACTCATAATAAAGATGTAATGTGTTTTTATTTAATACAATTCCTTTATGTTTTCCTGCTTTCTTCTGGGTTAGAATATATCTCTGTCTATCTCCATATTTAGCTTTCTAAGCACTCCTCTGCACACAAATACAATATAGTTCTCTGTAATTTTTGGATGTTTTCTATAAATATTGTAACTAATTGATTAATGTACAAGAAGCTTTCCTAGATGTTAAGTAAGTTCTTGTAATATCCCTTTTTGTAGGGATACATACTATAATGAACTTCCTTCCAGCACTTCTTATAAATAAAGCCCATTGGATGGGTTCCTATAAAAATGTTACCGTATTATGCCAAATTGCATTCTATGGCAGATCATGATGCAGTAAAGCTTTGGTTTTTCCATCCTAAAACCACCGGGACTCTTTTTGTGTGATTGAAAACTTATCGTGTTGGTGGCCCCTTTTTCCTCAGCAACACTTATGAGTTGTAGGGGCATCCTATGGATATGTGATGGTTAATTTTACATGTCAACTTGATTGGGCTAAGGGATGCTCAGATAGCTGGTAAACATGACTTCTGGGTACCTCTGTGAGGGTGTTACCAGGAGAGATAATCATTTGAATCCATAGGCTAAGTGACGATGACCCACCCTCAGCAGTTTGGGCCAGCACCATCAAAACTGTGGAGAGCCCAAACAGAACAAAAAGGCGAAAAAAGGGCAAATTCTCTCTTTCTCTCTCCTTGAAGTAGGATGTCCAACTTCTCCTGCCTTGGACATTGGAACTCCTGGTTCTTGGGTTTTTGAACTCTCAAACTTGCACCAGAGCCACTCTACCTCCACAGGCCTTTGTACTTGATCTGGGAGTTACATGATCAGCTCTGCTGGGCCTCAGGCCTTTGGACTCAGACTGAGTTACACCGCCAGCTTTCCTGGGTTTGTCAGCTTGTAGAGAGCATATTAAGACATATCTCAGCCTCCATTTCCCACAATAAAACTCCTCTTATATATCTATATATATCCTATTGATTCTGTTTCGTTGGAGAACCTTAACTAATTCGAGAATGCCAAGCTATATCATTCTAGAGTTGAACCTCTAGGAAAAAGATTGATCACCAGTGACTGTGCACTACACCATTCTTTTGTGCATCTTTAACAGTCCCAAGGCTCACAGAATTACAGGTCTGAATGGAATCCCGAAGGTCACAGATTCACTCCACCTATTGCTTGAATAATTCATTTTTCACACTCCAGTACCATCTTTCAAATATTCAAGACATCATCACATTATGCCACCCACTGCGAAGACTTCTCCAACTCAAATTAGGCAGTTAAAATGAATGATTTTTTCCTCATGTGATGTAGTTTAAAATATCCTCAACTATCTAGGTTGCTTTCCCTGGAAAGTTCTCTAGTTCATGTTATAATAGCATCATCTGGACTTGTAGAACCTTCACTTGTTCGTGATACCACATGTATTCTTTGTTCTATCAATAGCTGTTGTGTTTCAGGCACTGTGCTGAGCACTGGAGAGACATAGATAAACACATTCTCTGGTCTCACAGAGCCTGCCACCTCGATATGTTAATACATAGGGCAAAAGGTAAGTTGAATTTTGGTCACCACAAAAAATCATAGCTTGGGGGTTAAATAGTAAATGGAATAGAGTAGAAAGAACACAGGTCTTAAAGTCAGACAGACCTGGATTTGAATACTAGCTCTATAATTGATTATATATTTCATTATTATATATTACATATGTGAAACTGGATATGCTTTAAAAATACTGTGAACCTCAAAGTATTTTTTAACCTCTTAAATGAGTATAGTAACACATATCACATAGAGTTGTTGAGATTTACTTAAAGTAATCAATGCACGTAGTTGGTGCTTAGTAAGTATTCATTTCCTTCCTACCTTTTCTCCCCCAGTGATTTGTAGAATGTTGTGTTCCATGAAGGCATTGTGCTCAAATTAGTTGGAAAAACAAATAGAATTAAGCAAAGTTACTTAGGTTTTCTTTTTAATTAAAACACTTTTCATTACTTTTCACATGCTAACATGTTTTGTGAATCTCCAAAAGGATATGATTTGCAGCATTTCCCAATTTATTTGACCACAGAACCCTTTTTGAGTAGTACACAGAACAACATCTTGTGGTTGTTGTTGTTTTTTTTTTTTTCTGCACATGGTGTGAGGAATGTTGTCCTAGTGGGATCTTTGGATATGTTGCTCTGTCCTCGAGTCAGGCATGTCTGGCATATGATTGCCCTTCTGGGTCCTAGGAGTGGCCCATTCAGGAAAAGTTATTCTGAGCATACACTAAGAGGGCAAATATTTTTTCTCTGCTTCAAGTAAGAAAATAGAGTCAGTAATGAAGTGAAGACTTAAGTAGTTTTGTTTCATCTATGATGTTTAGGTATAGTCTTCAGGATTGGGAAACCCTTGAGGAATTACTCTAAAAAATACTATGAGAAATAAATCACAAGAGAGGAGGGAAACTGAAGATATTATGTGGTGGGCTGGGCAAAGGCAAGCATGCTGTCTTCTTTCATGAAATTAAATATTTCTGTTTATATGATGGAAAATCTGTGCTGATTCATTCTCATTAAGGCTCTACAAGTTCATCAGAAAGATTTTATAGAGACCTTGGGGGAAACTCAACAGGGGGGAATTTCCTGTTGCAGGCTGGAAGTGGGGAGAGAGTATTTTCCCTTTATTGGGGTTTGCTTTGTTAATTGGTGTTTGAAGAAACCCCATTTCTTTCATAGTTGAAGCTAAGCATAATTAATGATAATTAAAAAATCATGTTAGTGTTCCCAAAGCATATTCATGCTGTTAGTTGGGAAAAGGCTTGTCCAAAATACACTTCTCATAGCTTTGTTTGCGTGGGGAACTGAAGGCTGAGCAGTTTCAACAGGAGAGAGGGAGCTGCCAGTTTATTTCTGGAACACAGCAGAATGTTTCAAAAGACACTCAAAGAACACAGTAAAAAGTACCAAAAATTATCAATTTTTTTTTCTTAACCAGGAATAGAGTCAACCTTGGGACTTGTAAAGCAGGATGCTGTAGAGTGTGTGTGTGTGTTGCTGTGGGACAACAGGTGGGGAAAGGTGTGGTTGTACTCTTGATTCGTGATGTACAGTTTTACTAGACAAAATAGATTGTATTTTCTTTTGCTCATATAAATTTGTATTGGGGTCTTTCCATTAAATATTCTTTCAGCGACTATTTACTTCACCCACAGAGGACGTCAATAAATAGACACACTGCTATTAAATCCCCGAGGTCTCTGGGTTTCCTTTGGGCATAATTAAGGGTGGCTCCCTGGATCTAAACAACTCCCTCAGACAGTACAAGGGGGAAAAGCTAAATACTGTATATATTTTTCTGAAGTTCTGGAACTCTCTGATTATTTTTTTAAAGTGTGAGTTACATACTACAAGAATGTCTAAAATTGAGTTACATTTGGATACAAGTAAACTATCACTAACAGAAATTCTCAAACATGAAATGACTTTCAAATTAATGAAAATAATTTTTAGGTTATTTGTTTATTTATGTATTCCTCATTTCTTAAAACATATGAAGTGGCTTATAACTAAGATCACATATAAGTTTCATAAAATAAACTGAGGAATTAGAAATGGGATCCATGAAAAGAGGCAATAGCTAATGTACTAACCCTACAGGCTAGTATGGCCTATAGCATCAATTTTGATTCGGAGTTTCCTGAAAGGTAGAATTCAAAGATAAGCATCATGAATATTATCATTAGAAATGAAGAAGCATATAAACAAATCCCTTTTTGAAGCAGTTTTTCTGGTACTAAACTCTAAAGGAAAGAAATTTTTTTGCATGTATTTTTTTTTTTTAGCACATGATTTCTCGTTTGCAAGTTATTTTTTAGGCATACAAATGATTCATAAGTACATTAAAAAATAAAGGAGTATACAGATGAAAAACTTCAAGTTCTCTTTTGCCCTTTCAACTTCACTCTCTCACCCAGAAGCAACCTGTATTAGAAGTCTGGTGTGGATTATTCCTGACCTTTTTCTAAGACTTCATTTCTCCCACCCCTACTCCATGTATAAGATAAGATCATATACACGAATTATTCTCTGGCTTGCTTTTATTTATCTTTATGACTTGAAGATCACTCATATCAATATAAATAGTGTTATTTTGTTTTGTAAAACTACTATATGAATTTCTAAAATTTATCAAAACCTTCCCTTATGTTTGAGTTGTTTCCAATTTTTTAACATTACAAACAATGCTATAATAAGCACCACGTGCACATTTAAATATTTTTGTGCAGAGGTTGTGGTCAACACTTAGAAGCGGAAAAACTGGGTCAGAGGGCATATGTGTAACAAAATCTGTAATTCTCAAAGTTTTTCTATGGATAATGTTCTTTGTTTTTGAGGGAACCGTCTTACCTATTACTGAAGATAACTCTATCATATGAACATTCTTCCTATCATATGATATGACAACATTTTATGTAGATGATAAAATGATCTCACATGTCAAAAAAGCCAAGCTGGCACATAAAGATCAACTGTTTCTAATGTTTTGCAACATGTTCATTTATTTCCCCCCATCTTTATTGAGATGTAAATGACATATAATATGGTGTAAGTTTAGGGTCTTTGATACACATATACATAGTAAAGTAATTACCACCATAAGATTAGTTAATACCTCTGTCATCTCACATATTAACTTTTGTGTGTGTGTGTAGGGGGGTGGATAAGAACATTTAGGAATTCTTCTCTTAGCAGCTTTCAAGGATACAACACAGTATTGTTAACTATAGTCACCATGCTGCACATTAGACCCCTGGAACTTATTCATTCTATAACTGGAAGTTTGTATCCTTTCACCAGTATCTCCCCATTTTCTTCATCTCCCAGCCCCTGACAAACACCATTCTATTCTGTTTCTATGATTTCAGCTTTTTAAGATTCCAAATATAAGTGACATCATAGAGTTATTTGTCTTTCTCTGACATAACGCACATAGCATAATGCTCTCAAGGTACAACAATATTGTCACAAATGGTGGGATTTCCATCTTTAATATTACATCGCATATATACCACATTTTATCTGTTAATTTATTAATGTGTTCATTTATTTCTTGGCCATTAGCATTCATGAACAGATAAACAATAATAAGAAGAAATTTTAAGTAATTTTTTCATTCAGAGTGAAAAGTCTAACTAAAAAAATCTAAGTTCAGCGTGTTCCAACTTACTGAACTTACCTTTTTGCCCAGTGTCCCTTTGAAAAGATGTGATGTTCAAGAGGAGCTTATAACAATTTTTAGATGAATCTCAGAATAATAATACTGTTAATCTTTTTAAATTGTTTATATAGTTACAAAATTTACTTCCAGTTTCCAAATCGGTCCCTTCGAATATATACCAGTAGGTGATGATTCTGCATAGACAAACTCATCTCATAACCCAACTTCTTAGAAATGATGTCTGAGAAGCAGAATAACTTCAGCCAGGGATCTAAATTATTCTAAGGAAACACTGATTGAAAAGAGGGCCATTGAAGCAAATTACAGTGTTTATAAACCCTGAAGTTGGTCATGGCACAACTTGAGCAAACAACAACAGCAAACAACAAACCCTGGAACTTCAATCTTAAGGTAAACACCAGCATCTTCCAAACATATGCTTCCTTCCCTTCTTGAATTTGATGTCTTCCAAAAGAGAGATTCAAAGTAAGTTATAACGTACAGAAATCTTTGCCTCTTAATGGACTTAATAATTCCACTGATCTAAGTCCTCCTTTTCAACTACCTCATAGCAGCTTCCTTTATTAGCCTCATTCATTAATTATTCAGTTCATATTTGTAGTAAAAAAGGAGAAAATGCAGTGGCAGTCAATCACTTCAGAACTATAAGCTTTACGAAGTAGACAAATGATGGGTTTCCCCACAAGCACATTTATTCACAATGCTCAAAACCATAGAATCGCTTTAAAAATATGCCCTTGGCCTTTATTTTCTAAATTGACATGTAGTTGATTGGATGCTTAAAAGGAAATGAACACATCTCTTGTCTTTTGAACACATCTCTTGTCTTTTATCCTATCCATATTTCCACAAGATATTCTCAGAGGTTTTGACTTGGAAGATCTGAGGTGGGGAAATTCTGATTCAGGGTCCGAAGACTATATAGTTTGACTATATTGGCCTGGATTGTGTTTAATTTAATTCATAAATCTCTGTTTCCCTATAGAAATTATTCTCCTTATTTAGCTAGCCTTTTAAGATCAGAATCCAACAATGATCATCAGGAACCAACAGGAAGGAACTGTATCACAAATTCCTTTTCTTTCCAGATTTCCTTAGAATTGACCACCCCCCACCCCCAACTTGGCAATTTGAATCTCAGGGCATGGCGTTCCTGAGAACTGACTTTAATGTGAGCACTTTTACTAATATGACCTGTGTTCCCCCCTGGGATATTGTTGACCCACTTACACACACAAAAACTGCTCTGGGCTTAATTCCAGATGCGTCACAAATTCTAGATCATGTTCTACAACAATCATGGCACTGAGATTGATATGGATCCTAACAGATCTTGAATATCCCCTATGAAACTAATTCTAAAACTGACTAGCAAATTTCAAAGTTTCCTTACCTGTATAATAGAGCCACTAGTGACACATTCTTCAGAGGCTGGAAAGATTAAATGAGGTAATGTATATAAATAGCTTAGCGGAGTGCCTTAAAACAGGATAAACATCCAACAAGAGTTAACCAGAAAAATAAAAGCCAGATTCAAAGCATATGATGAAGTTCACTGGGGCAGATTTGCAGCGAAGGCCCATATCTCCTTCTCTTCCCTCCTTGGGTTTCGATTCTTTTTTTTTTTGTAAAATAAAAGTGAGCAAATGAGGTTATGTAAGACTACCGATTCTCAACATCGTCACCATCTAATGCTCCAAAATTTGTAGGCCAATAATGTGCATTAATTGTCTACACCGAATGACCTCTGGGGGTAAGGAACACAAACTAGTTTGAATCCAGGGTGAGACTGAGCACAAAGCTACCTTTGGACATGGTACAATCATTATGAGTAGAAAGCCGTTAAGAATGATGCAACAGACTGGCCTCTTTCCAACAGTTTATGAAAGATCCCTTTGATATTACCTTGATATACTCATAAGATCTGGCCTTGTACATCATGCATGTATGAATAGTTTGGGCCAGACTCCAGCAGTACAAGTTACAAGGTAGGCTGGAGAGGTGTTTACTTGGCCAGACAAAAGTCCAGTTTCCAGGACACAACATCAGCCTGCTGGGCATCTAGTTAGATCCCACAAGATCCTTCCTTTCTCTGACTTAAGGTCTAAGGTGCTCCAGCAAGTTCTGGATTTCATCAACTAATGTGAACAATTCCTGTCTCATATTTCATCATGATTATACTCCTAAACATAAGAAGAACTGCGCATTTTCTTACTAGTTCAAGGCCTGCTACCTCTGAAGATCTAAAGAAACCATGCCTCTGCCTCATTCCTTTTTCATCACCATCTGCAACACTTCTTCTTGGTAAAAACCTATAGTTCTAACCTGGTAGCATGAGCAGTCTTAACCCTGAATATAACTTAATTTCAATCTTTTAATTAATTTTTTCCCATAACTTTATCCTCGAATAATAGAATGATAAACTGGAAAAATACACTCTTGGCAACTAGGATCAAGTAACTTGATAATTTATCTAGCAGGTGTTGAACATGCTGCTCACCCTACTCTGCCTGATTTTACTTTATGATCTTATATATCTCAAGCTTTAGAAGCAACAGTTTCATATCTTTTTATAAGCTTGACTAGCATGAACTAGGCAGAGATGGAGAAAAGATTCCAGGATCTTCCTGGATCAGGTTTAGGTCTATAAGATGCTGTAAGATTAGGAGACATGCTCATTGTGTAATCAATCCAGAGGCAGTGTTTAAAAGACCAGACTATTCATTCAACACATTCATTTGATAAATAGAATATTTACCGTATACCAGGTACTGTATTAAATACTATTGATACATGAATAAGTAAAGCCAGATATGTGAATCTCTGTCCTCATACAGAGTTGGGAACACATGTATCAGTCAAATGCAATTTATAATGAAAATGCAGAATTGTGGTAAAGCCTTCAAATAAAAGGTATATTGGACTATGAGAATTCATGCTTTCTTCAATCTCTATCAAATATCTAGTGACAATAAACCACAATTATCATAGATTTTATCATCAAAATACCTTCTTTTTAGTTAGCTTTACCTAGATACCTCAAGGATATTCCTTGTTCAGACAGGTTTTAATGCATTCACTAAATATTTATTTTCTACCACACTAAGCCTTATTTCAGGTGACCATAGCTACTTGAATATTTACAAGAACACCTTTTATTTACAGGAAGGTGCTTATCCCTTGGAATGACAGGGTTGTCCAATAAAATCTTCTGATTGAATGGGGAGAGTCCCAGCTTATATATCCATTTGGGAAAACAACTGATATCTGCAAGAGCAAGTTGATAAACCAAGTATTTTCTACACTAATACCCACCAGTTTTGCATTTCTTGACAATAAAATAATAACTATTTTTATTTCCCTCCTTAGCTCAGTTTGTCTCAACAAATATCATCCTTTCCTCCAAGTAAAATATTCTCTTTCTAAGTGCTTTCTCACTCCCACACCTCTCACTCAACCTCTCACTTCTTTTAGGTATAAAGATCAAGCTCATGGGTTGATTTATAGTTATTTTCCAGCAGAAAAATGCATTAATTCATTTCTTAGTTCTTTCATTCACTTACCCAACATTTACTGAAGGCTCACCGTATAGCAGCTATTGTTCCAGAGGCTAAGCTTTCAGAGGTAAGACTCAGAAGTCATCTCAAGAATTTCATCACTTAGCAGGTGACACTGACCTTTAAAAATAAGGTTAAGCAGTAGAAAGAGACAATAAAAAAATATGTATAAAACACGTATAAAGGTGACACAACAGAAAAGCAAGTGAGAGTAGGTGTCAGGAAGATGTTTCTGGAAAAGGAATATTAGTATATAGGTGGCCAAAGGAAGGTTTAGGGAGGGACTTGCTGGGCAAAGGCAACAATAGTATCTGAGTAGGTTGAGACCTGAATACTACTATGAACTATAAATGAAGAATAAAATGCAAGGGACAAGTGGCAACAAAGACTTTGAAGAGGAGGCAATGACCAGACTATAGAGAGTCCTATTGATCATGTAACCAGCCCAGAATTGACCTGTAGGCAAAAGGAGCCATTACATGGGTTTAAGCAGGAGAGTAAAACATTAACACTTATATTTTAAAGAATCATTTTGGTGGCAATTAAAAAATGAAGTGATAGTGAGGGAGGTTATAGGAAGGAGGTTGAGTTAGGCTACTATGCAGAAATCCAGGCAGGAAGTGGTGAGAGACTGAACTAAGGCAGCGGCCAAAGGAATAGAGAGGAGAGGGTGTTTTTGAGAAACATCTAAAAATAGAATCAAGAAGACTTGGTGACTGAGTGTGGGAGACGAAGGAGGAGTAGGTTGGGGCAAAGTTGGATGTGAGGTCTAAAACAAAAAGAGTGGTTTCAAGGGAATTTTGTCAGGAATAATCTAATAACTTAATAAATTTCCTTCTATATGATCTTGTAAGAAGTTTGGTGGCTTGATCATAGATCCCTTTCTTATTACCCAATACAAGTTTTCAACTTGGATGAATGCTAAAGAGCTTTTTAAAAACACAAATACCTGAGCTGCACCCCTTATTTGGAAATAGGGACTTTGCAGATGTGATCAAAGTGAGGTCATAATGAATTCTAGTGGGCACCCGTCCCATGACTAGTGTTCTCATAAGAAGAAGGAAACTTGGACTAACACCTATACAGAAGAGAGAAGGCCACATGATGATGGAGGTAGAGTTTAATCTTTGCAGATAGAATCTAGACATTGATGTTTATTACAATCTCAGTGACTCTAAAGTACAGCCACTGATCTCTTGGTTTCCCTAAACCCAAAAGGTCTACTATTACTCGGTACTTACTCTTCTGCTTGGCCAAAAATGATACATCTACCTCTTACACTAGTGAAAGAGAAAAGAATTTGAGGTACAGGTATTCTTGGCTCTGAAGAGAGATATTTTGGGGGACACAGGTCAACCCATAACACAAGGATTACTTGCGTAATCTGCTTCCTGAGAAAAATTCCTCCTCTGCCTATAACTAACCTCTTGACTTTTCAGATTTTTGACCTTTACTTATTCACTATGTAATTGCCTTTCCTTCCATCCCTCAAGCCCAACTGGCACTTTCTCAGAGCAACAGATTTTTTTGATGTAGAAATAATTTTATAGATGTCTTCTGTGTATATGCATTTATAACATATATATTTTACAAACTAGGACATCATAGCATAAAGAGGGACAGGACTCTACTCCTCCTACTCTATCCATTCCAGAAAGGATTCTCTAACCTTATTCTTGTTTAACTTCTCACCTGAGCATACCATGGATATTTCTGTCTTCAACTCTGCCCCATGTAGCCATCTCTTTTTTACTTTGCTATCTTCCCATCCCTCCTTCATATCTCAATTAGCTAGTTTGTAACCAGATTTTTACCAATTTACCAACCTTACTTCTGAGTGCTTACTGGCAAATTTCATTATCCCTAGGATGGGAGTCTTGGTTCACCTTAGACTCTGGCTTAAAATCTGCCTTTCCCACAATCAATCCAAGCAGAAAGTCCTAAGGATAAAAATCAAATCAGATCGCCTTTATGCTATCAGCTTATTTTCCAGAACAGTCATTAAAAAATCCCCAAAGATATGGACCCATTTCATAATTTGTACAGCCCATTCCTTTGAACCTAGACAGGCTCCCTCTGAGCCAAACACACTTTCTACTTGACCCGAGGCAATCTACTCTGGTTGCTGCTTGGAATACTATTAGAGAACTTGGAACTAACTATATGAAAGGCAGTCTTCTATTTTTATGTTTGTTCTTTTGCATTAGAAATCCTAAGGGATGGTCTGTTCATGCCTCACTGGGCCCATAACTGAAATACCACTGGGAGATTTCCCCATATTTACTGACAGTTAGATTAACTGCTGTCTATTTCTGACTCTAAAATGATTTTTTTTTCTTCTGTGAACTTGAACAAATAACTGTTCTAATTCTTTCTCTTTCCTTATAAAATAATGTGCATATTGCCTGTGGATGTTGTTAGGCTTAACACGGTTGTTACGAAGTGATTATATATCAAACTAAATTATAAAGCATTTTATGCTTGTTTTTATTAGTTGTGCTACAATTCACTTCAATTCTGGAGGCATTTGTTTATTTATTGGACATCTACTATGTATTAGCATTCTGCTACATGCTATTAGCAATCTATAGCTTATTAGGCAAATAGTAAATGTCCAATATATACTTGATTGATAAACATATAAGGTAAGATCCCCTCTTTCAAGGAATCTAGAGCTGCTGTGGTTAGGAGCACTTTACTTACTTTTGGGACAAAGTAATTTACTTAAAATGTTTGTAGGCAAGTCTAGGCATTAGGAACAAAGAAAAGGACAAGCAACTAATATTATTAAGTACTTAATGTATCCTAAACACTTTATCAACATTATACTTTAAAAAAAATTTATTTTATTGTGGTAAGAACACTTAATATGAAATCTAGCCTCTTAAATTTTTAAATAATTTTCAAGTCAACAGTACTGTTGACTATAGGTGCAATGTAATAAAGCAGATAATCATTTTCATTAACTGAAACTTTAGGTCTGCTGATTAGTGACCTACTCTTCACCCTTCCTCCAGACTCTGGCAACCACCACTCTACTTTTTGATCCTATGAATTTGGCTCTTTGACATACCTCATATAAATGAAGTCATAAGTCTGTGACTGGCTGATTTCACTTACATAATGTCAGGGTTTATTCATGTTGTTGAATATTGGAGAATTACTTTCTTTTTAAAGGCTGAATAGTATTTTATTGTATGTGCATATATCTCATTTTCAATGAATATTTAAGTTGTTTCCATATCTTGGCTACTATGAATAGTGCTGCAATAAACTTAAGAGTGGTAATATCTCTTTAAGATCCTGATTTCATTTCTTTTGGATAAATATCCAGAAGGGATTGATGGATTATACAGTAGGTCTATTTTTAATTTTTGGAGGAATTTCTGTACTGTTTTCCATAGCAGCTGTACTATTTTGCATTTCCAACAATATTCTCAGCAACAGTTGTCTTTTTTTGTTTGTTTTTAATAATAGTCATCTTAATAGGTGGGCGGTAATATCTCATTATGGTATTGATTTGGATTTCCCTGATTGTTAGTGATATTGAGCATTTTTTCATATACTTGTTGGACATTTGTATGTTTTCTTTGGAGAAATATCTATTCAAGTCCTTAGCCCACTTTAAAAATTGGTTTATTAGATTTTTTTGCTATTGAGCTGCAAAATTTCCCTACATATTTTGGGTATTAACCCTTTATTAGATATGTGGTTTTCAATTATTTCTCCAATTCTGAAAGTTGCTTTTACACAGTGTTGATTGTTTCTTTGCTGTGCAGCTTTCTGGTTTAATATACTCTCATTTGTATATATTTTTTTGGTTGCCTGTGATTCTGGTATCATATCCATGAAATCATTACCGAGACCAATGTCATGAAGGAAGCTTTTTCCTTTATATTTTCTTCTAGGAGTTTTATAATTTTAGGTCTTATATTAAAGTCTTTAACTTATTTTGAGTTGATTTTTATGTATGGTTTAAGATAAAGGACCAATTTCACTCTTTTGCATGTGGATATCAAGTTTCCCAACATCATTTGTTGAAAAGACTACCTTTCCTCACTGTGATTTTTAGCTCCCTTGCAGAAGATCGGTTGACCATATATGCATGGATTTATTTCTGGACCCTCTATTCCATTACATTGGTCTTTATGTATGTCTTTATGCCATATTGTTTTGATTACTATAGCTTTGTAATATATTTTGAAATCAGGAAGTATAATGCTTCTAGCTTGTTCTTTCTCACGGTTACTTTGGCTATTTGAGGTCTTTTGTGGTTCTATATAATCTGAGAATTGCTTTTTCTATTTTTGTGAAAAATGCCATTGGAATTTTGATATGGAATGCACTGAATCTAGAATATTTTGGGTAGGATAGTCATTTTAACAACATTAATTTTATTACCATGAACACAGGATATCTTTCTATTTATTTATGATTTCTTCAATTTCTTTCATCAAAATCTTATAATTTCTAGTGTATAGATCTTTCACTTCTTTGGTTAAATTTATTCCTAACTTTATGGTTTTGATACCATTATAAATGGCATCATTTTCCTAATTTCCTCTTTCCTTCTTTTTTCCCCTCTCCCACTCCCCCACCTCCTCAAGCACCTAGTATTCTCAGAGTACCTCACATACCTAGAATTCCTACCAAACATGACTCCTTGGGTTGGAATCGTATAAGTCATGATTTCTCATTTAATTATTTTCATTTTGAAAAATTATGGTAAAATATACAGCTCATTAAATTTATTGCTTTAACCATTTTCGAATGTACAGTTCAGCAGTATTAAGTATATCCACATTATTGTGCAACCATTACCACTATCTCCAGAAATCTTCATCTTCCATTGTTAAACTCTATGATCATCAAACAATACCACCCATTCCCCACACCCCCCAGCCCCTGACAATCACCATTCTACTTTCTGTCTCTATAAATTTGACTATTCTAGATACCTCATGTAAGTGGAATCCTATAATATTGTTATTTTTAGCTAGTTTATTCTGGTTAGCATAATTTCTTCAAGGTTCATTATGTGTCAGAATTTTATTTCTTTTGTTGTATCATGTGTCAGAATTTTAAGCTGAATAATATTCCATGGTATGTCTATAAAATTTCTCATCTGATTTTACCTTTGTCTTTTCTGCTGAAGTATCAGCTGGGTAACTGCCTGGCCAAACAAATGCAAACCACAACATTAACAACTATTAATGGTTTAATATCACACAGGTTAATATCACACAGGTTAAACATGGCTCCCAGACACAACATTGCAATATAGTATGTTGGAAAGCATATGGGCCAGGAATGAGGAATCATGGGTTCTGGTTCCCAGTCTGCTATATGGTGGCCTTAAAAAGTTACCTTAATTTTCTGAGTATATTTTCCTCAACTAATCTAAAAAGAAAAAAAAAAAATAAGGCCCTTCTGTCATTCTAAAATCCTATGGGTTTGAGTATTCTTTGATGCATTGACTCAAAGTCAATAAGGAAAGTGGATTTGAAGCCAGTATAGCAAAATTGCAAAATGAGCAAGAAAAATATTTTGGAAAAGAGTGGCTTCTAAAACTTCCCAATTCCATAAGAGAGAATGAGAGGGAAAGAGAGGGAAAGAGAGGGAGAAATTGAGAGAGAGAGAAAGAGAGAGAGAGAGAAAGAGAGAGTTTATTATGAGTAAGAGCATAATGCATTAGATATTTCATTGTTGACTGTCACAGTCTAGAACTGAGGGCCGAGTCTTGGAAAATTCTTGACTATTTTGCTTGATCAACTTTCTATTAGGCTTCTGAGATCTTTTATATCTTGCTGTTATTTTTTTTAACTTAGCTCTGTGGAATATTTCAAAAGAGGAATTAAAATTTGATATTTTTGCATATTAGATTTTCTTCTATATTGTTATTATTTTCTAGTTTATTTCCATTTTTTCCATTAATAAATGACCTTGATTCTCAAATATTTACCCTTTAGAGTACTTTTATTCCCAAGTACAATTAAGGACTATCCTTAATAATAGAAAGTAAATAGTAGCAATATGGCCAAAAAAAAAAAAGAGCAGGGATTGATTACACTCCTTGTATTGCAATCTGGCTGGGGAATGACATGAAAAGGAAGAACTCTGAAAGGCTCATCTTCTCACACTTTCTAAATTTCATCCCCAATTCTTAGTATTAACTTGTGTTATCACTATTGCTGTTTCTGACAATGGACTCTAGGCAAATAAACCAACATATATTTTTTTATTATGCTCATTTTCTTTATGTATGTGTTTTGAGGATTTAGCCTCATGGACATTCATTAATTTTAACTGCTGCATAGTATTACATTTTGTGAACATAGAACAATTTACTGATCTGTCCTTTCATGGATGTTTAGGCTGTTTTCAATTTGTCATTGTATACTTCTCCATGAACACAGGTGAAGGTGCCCCCAGAACCTTGCTGCTTAATTCAGGTTTAGGACATTTGCTTTCTTTATTTTTTGCTACAAAATTTCTCTGCACCCCATAAAGTTCATTCTTTCAACAGAAATAAACCATGTGCCTGCTGAGTGTAGAGATACCAGGAAAAACAAAAACAGAGTTCCTGTTCTCTAGAAGCAGCTATTGGAATAGGATAATATTCAAATAATAGTGCAAATAAATACAACATTACAAATGTAATAAATAATTTGAATGCAAAGTCTGCCATCTTGTAAACATAGAACAGGGAGACCACGTTCTTGGTTCAGGGCATCTGTGTTAGTTTTCCTGAAGTAGCGAGGCTTCGTCTGAAAGGGGAAAGAGGAATGAGTATGCACTGGCCTGTTAAGGAATATGGGATTCGGGCTGAGGTGGGGCTGGGAAAACATCACAAACAGAGGAAGCAGCAGGTTTACAGACCTTGGGCTAGAAGAGAAAGTGGCCAGTTTAGAAAGAAGGCCTGTATGGCTGGAACAAAGAGTGAAGGAAAAGAAAGTATGAGGAAAACTCAGGAACTAGGCCGGCCAGAGCACACAGAACCTTTTGCCTTTGACCCAAAGGTAAGGGAACACCATGGACTGCTTTTAAGCTGGGAGGTGATACTATTGGATTTGGGTTTTGAATCAACAAATTCTCTCGGTTCCGTGTGGTGAGGCCTTTGTTGGGATCCGTGCTCCAGTTTCCATTAAATCCATGTGGCTGAAGTTAAACATTTTATCCTGGCAGGGCTCATTCTCCTAAAGAGTGATCTGAAATGAGGAAATGCTTTTAGGTAGGAGCAGCTGCGTTTAGGGTAGGGTGTACTACAGAAAGAGGAAGAAGGTTGCTATCTTTCTAGAAGTGGTGAGAACCTTCAGAGAAACAGGAAATGTAAAAGAAGAGTCAAGGGAAGGGAGAATGTGTCCACAGAAGACAAAAGGATGAGGACAGATGAAAGAGAGCCCGAGAGCCTGGCTGCATGAGCAGCCTCTTAGTCAAGTCGTTAGGTACTGAGATCAGGATAAACCAGGCAAAACACAGGACTAAGGCATTACCGGAGACTTCAGTTGAAATTTAAAAGGAAAACATAGCTTTCCAGGCAGTCCAAAGGAAACCAAAGAGCCCACAAATTGTACCACACAGCAACTAAAATCCTATAGCCTTTGGGAGGCCCAAGCACTCCTAGACTCAGCAAATGATTACTCTCTCCTTCTTAGAAAATCAAAGTCATGATCTGTGACTTGTGGCACCAACGCTATGTGGTTCCTGCTGGGTAACTCCCATGCACCACTCCACGGTCCCAAATATGGCCCCTGTCTTCAGTTTGGCAAACATTTAACACCACTATCACAACCCTTGAAGAACCAATTTTAACTCCCCCTAATATCTAGCAGTGTATTTTTCCTTCTCATGCCTTGTTTAGATGTTTAGCTTCTAAGACGAGAGGCCGAGAGGGGGAAGGAATTCTGAGACTCAGTTTACAGTCTGGGGACATGTGATACAAAACAAGAGAGGAGTGGAGAGGGAAGAACTTTTCTGGAAAACAATGATTTTATTTGGCTTTTTCAAAAAGTTTATGTATTACCATAAGAATGTCTCAGCCGCTAACAAAAATATAGTTGCAGAGAAGAAACTGACTGAAGCATAATTGATTATATTGGACAATTACAAATGCCCTTATTAAATAATTGCATTTAAACCACATGATAGTTTTATAACTGATTTATAAAAACAAAATTGTGAAAGTTTAAGTGACATAATTGTTCTCAGTATCACTACAATTTTCAAATGAAGCAATTTAGCCCCAGAAGTAATTTCACTTTTCATTGTGATGTTATTTTGGTGTCAGGCTGCAAGCTTTTGTTCCACTCCAGAGTTCTAGGAATGATGATTAACCCTTCCCTCTCCTTGGCTGAGGCAATGATGCATTTTTCTAATATAACAGTCCTTTGAATTGTACTGCTGACCCAGTAGGTTATAAAAAGAATGATTTGCAAGCCTCCAACCATGTATATGATTTCCATTTGATGAGAATGTGGTAGCTTCTATATGAATGTGGGAAATAAAAATCTTTCTCAGATTAGGGGTATTTGTGAACTCAGATCACAAATAGCAAAAACAAAGTATCTTGTATTCAAAGGTATCAAATAATGTTAAGATTTTGCACATTTAAGAAAAAAATTACATTCCCACTGAAAACAATATGGGAGTGGTGTGATATCTCTGGTACATCTCCCAGAATGTTAATCAAAGGTCTGTATTTTCAGGTGCACGAATAAAAGACCTCGGAACAGTAAACAGATAAGAGCTAATATCATTAACATTCCTTTATTTAGTTTCTGCGAATTAAATGGTTTTATACAACTACTGCCTCAGTATTACGCACACAACTCCGAAGGCATGTTCGACACTGGTAATAAGAGCTAAACCTGCCGTATTTCATTTCAGTCTTGCTGATAGCATTTATCAACAAAATCTGGCTAAAAACGAAATATGCAACTTAAGCCTGATCATAACTGGGCTGTGGAGGAGGAAAGTGGGGGATTATCTGGAGACCGGGAGCACACATATAAGATTGTATTGTCATCGTACGCTATAGGTCTCTTGGCAAACAGTAGTGTAAGCCCCAGCTGACAGGCCTTTTCACGGCTGACAGAGGAAAATATGAAACTCAAATTCTTCATGACAGATAAATCTGCTGAATGAAAGGAAGACCAATAGGATAACAGTGGGACAAAAAAACATATTGCTTTTGGGTAACTCCCTTAAATCTACCTCTTTTGTAAATATACAAAAATAGGCATTTGATGAATATCTTCTAAACCCCTATCAGCTTTGCTAAGCAAGCTGTTAAGCTGGAATGATAAAATAAGCATCTTTTCTTCAGCAGATGAATACAAAGTCTTATAAAACAGGGGTGGCAGATTAAATTTAATATGTGGGCATGAAAGACGTTTCCTGGATGACTATCAACTGGAGTGGATTTCTTGAACCAAAGTTGACATGTTACTATTGTAGAAGGCTTATTAATTGAGATATTAAATGTACATAATCCACCATGATTGGGATCTTTGTCAAATTAAAAAAAAATATGACTATAAGTAATTGCTCTTTTCTGTCAGTGGGTCTCAAGTCTAAGAAATGTAACCAGAGACCATCTCTTAGGATTAATAACACTGGTCTTTCTATCGGTGATACATACCTTTTACCCTTGTCAAGGACGTTGGGGCCTCCAGGGTCTAGGGTTCTTTGCCTTTCCCATGCTAGCTTAGGACTGACATTTTTCTCTAGGAAAATTCATTCTCATTGGCTATACTAGTTCTGTCCAATTCCAGTGGCAGCCTATGGAAAACGATCTCAAACCATGAGAGGCCATATTAAACTAAGTTTCCTTGAATTTTTTTTTTTTAATTCTTGCAACCATTTAGCTATGTATCATGTAACCTCACTGCTCTTCAGCATCTCCTGGAGGAAGCCTTCTGAGCAGCAGTACTTCCAGGGGGAGAAGGGGCATTAATACAGCCTGCCTCCTTTATTAATAGATGGCTGGATTGCCTTGGCAAATCCCGGTCGAGTTAATACATAACGTATTGTTAACACAGCCCAAAGCAGGTTTCAGGACCTAAGAGTAGTTCTGCCATGAACTGTCAGTTTCTCTGGTTGCCTTGTAATTCATAGCTAATCCCCAGCGCAAAAATCAAGGCGAGAATGGGGTGGGGGTAGGGGAGAGAAAAAAGGAAAAAAGGAGGAGGAGGAGAGGGATGGAGGGCAAGGCAGAGAAAAGGACCAGGGTAAGGGAGGGAAAGAGGGAAAAAGGGAGACAGAGAATGAATGGGTGAAAGGAAAGATGAACCACCCAAGAGTGCGAGGGTCCTTTTACTCTGAGACTTCATGCCCTGACCGGTGTGGGTTCTTCCCCTAGCCTATAGTCCCAGAATGTCTGGCAGTAGAACTAGGGCAAGCGAAGGGCAAGTCTCAGAGCGTGCGAATCTCCCACCAAGTCACAGGGAGGATTAAGAAAGACAGTGACAAGTTGGAGAGCCTCTGAAAGGAGGAGGAAAATGAGGAGGAGGAGGAGGAGAGGAAGAGGAGAAGAGGGACAGAAAAGGGAGATTGGGAGAGAGGGAAGAGGGAGGGGGAGGTAGAGTAGGAGGGGAGCCACCCTGGAGTCTGAGAGAAGAATCTAGGCGCCACGGTGTAACAGCTGCCTCAGGTATGCTAGCCAGTCTCAGCTCGTTCCCAGCTCTTTCTGGCAAGCCCCAGGCTCAGGCATGCGCAACACACACACCACCACCCCGCACCTACCCATGTCCGTTGTAAAGAAGCTTTTGGCCTGTCCGCAGCAGTGACTTGCTGAGAGAGAGCTGGGCTTGCTGGGCACTGATTTTCATAAATGCGGTCAAATTGCCTAAGACCTCGGTAAATAACAAACTCTACTGAAATACAAAGGGATTTAACTTACTCTAAAGATTATTATGTTTCATCTGCTGGATTAAAATTGCTTCCAAAGTTATTAGAGAAACTCAACATTAGCACTTACCTTTCTATAAAGAAACAATCCCCCCCACCAACACACACACACACACACACACACACACACACACACACACACACACACACACACAGCCTCCTACTGTAATTATCCAAAATGCTACCGCTTGGAATAATAAGGATGCTGTGTGTTTACATAGCATCTTTCTTTTCCAAACAATTCAAATAGTTTCACCACTGGTATCCCATTATTCCTATCAGCAGTCTTCAATGAGCTCTGCGGGTGGCAAGGATAATTATCTACATTACATAGGCGGAGTAACTGAGGCACTGAAGAAGCACTCAGGATCACACAGTATGGAAATAGCAATTCTGGATTTGCTACACAAAACATTAACTGTCAAGCGTTTTGCTATTTAAATAAAATATATGTTCCTCTTTTCCATCTTGATTCTCTAAAAACAATTTGTAGTCTCTGGGGACTTGTCTCTGACCCCCTTCTTTGTTGCAATCTCTACCTTTTTGGTGTGTTGTAATACTTCATTTATTTACCTGGCTTTTTCCTGATATTATATTCTTGGGGGCTTGGACTTGCTCATCTCTCTTCCTAGTGCTTTGAACATGGTTGATGCTGTTTAAATGTCTGTTGGTTGAATGAATGCAGGAAAAAAGAATAAGTAAACGAATGAACAATCTCCTAAGAAGAATTTCTGACTAGGTAACAATAAATGCAAATTTGGGCTTGAACCAAATAGGTCTCATCTGATTTCATCTTTGTTGTGACAAATATGTCCACCTCACAAGCCTTTTTAAAGAAATCCAATGAATGAATTTATAGCTAATTCCTTCTCTGCCTGGGCTGTTGGGTTTATTGTTTGGACAATAAACTGAGACTCATGGCAATACTAGGACTCCAGATGGTCTATTGTAATTATTTTCCTCATTGCCTTCTTTTTTGATGTCTAAGAGAAAGCATTTAGGTGTGGAGGTTTTGGGGAGTGTTAATATATAGTTATCATGCTGTCCCCAAAACCCTTTCTTCTGTGTTTTGAATCTTAAAGCCAGGTTGTTATTTGAGGGGAGAAGGGAGTGTAGACCCCAAAATAACAATGGAAACAATGATTTGTCCGCAGCAGTGACTTGCTTCAAGGAGACTACAAATTTAACTCTCTTTTATAAATTTTTCAGTGATCAATACAAAAAAAAAGCAAGATAATCTATGTTCATCTTTACCCGATGTACTTTATGTATACCCTTACGTTGGAAGCCTAGCAGGAGTAGAATGTCACAACAGACATTTACTGAAATACCTGGGGAAATGTAACAAAAAGTGTTAGAGGAAAATGGTCTTTCAGCTAAATTACCTAATATATTTGCTAATGGTATCTGATTTAAAAGCCATAAAAATACCAAGTTAAAAGCACATTAGAAGATGTGTTATATTTATAAGTGTTTGTCACCTTGGCAACAAAAACTGTATTCCAAATCTAACACTAGCTATGATGGGCCAAGACCTTTTAAAATTGGTAAATACTTCTTTATGGCAATGATCTGCTTGCAGCTACTGAATGTTAGAACTAGAAAAGGCAAGTTCTTCATTGCATAGTAAGATTTTGCTAGCTTTCTACTAGAGGTAAGATTTTTCTTTCTATTAATAACTATGATTTATTCTTAACAAGAAAAACAATGCATTTTCAAATAAAGCATCAGTCCTAATTGTCCCCTTCTTGCACTCAGAAATGCGGATGTAATAGTTTGAACATTCCTAAAGATAGTTTATTTATAAACGTACACTTCAATTTATTAACCATAGTACTTACCTTTGTTCGTGGATAAACTACCACAGGTGCATACTATAAAATTGACCATATACTATAAAAATTCATCCTCTTAAGCATCTAGGTGGAATATGTCTAGTTTAATAGAGGTCATATATGAGGTAAGTTTTCACATACCTTTATCTCCCAAGTGAGCTGCATAAAGACTGAAATTCTGCTTCCCACTGTTGTATTTAGTAAACGTGGATGATTTGGTGGTGGGAACCCATCACTTAAAAAGTGGATTTCAGGTGCACCTGATAAAGGTTTAGATTACTATTCTCCCTCATTTTAAAGCTCCAATCTGATTTCCAAATCCTATTTTAAAAGTTTGGGTTGCATGCCAGTCAAAGATTATAATTTTAAGAGTCTAACTAGATTCCCATGTGGTTGAACCAATTTTCAGAAGTAAACCATGGAAAAGGTCTGGGTAAACACACATTCTCTGTGGGCTGTGGCTGTTCACTGGGAACCTAGACAAGTTGTCTCTGCAGCCAGCTTGGAAAAACCCAAGCCCCAGCTTGTGATTTGTAATGATGTTCAGCAGGTTCTCAGATGGGCCATTAGAAAGGCCTAAGACCATCACCCCCAAGTAACCTTCTTTAACGCAGGAGAGTAGTCCCTCTTCTTCCCAGAAGAAATTAATAAAAATTCCCTACCACATCAGCCCACACTAAATATTGCCAGGAAGTATGTCATTTATTCCTTTTTATTTTCTAAGAAATAAAGTCTTCTTAGTAAACATAATAAGTTTCAGTCTATAAGACGGTGACATTAATGGTATACAAAGTGGATATTCTGTAAGAGGACAGGCTTAGCCTCCAGAATAGAACTAATAAATCAAGGTAGTAGCTTTGTAAACCACGTGAACAAAACCAACAAAATGTATTTATAGTTAACCAGATTCACCTTCCATTGACTGAAAGCCAAGAATTACGTGAGTTGACATGTATTCTAATACTTAAACATTTTTTTATTTGATTGATAAACGTAATTCACCTTTTGAGATTGTGTTCTGATTACATCTCCCTACCACTAAGCCCTTTGCTTAACTCCTAATGAATCAACTACCAAGCCATAATTTTTTGGCAAACAAAAAAAAAAATCTTTGCCTATAATATGAATTTTAAATAGCTTAGATGGAAGATTATAGGATCTTGTTTAAAGTCATCACATATCATATTATTTACAGCATTGGCTACATAATCTCATCTTACTATCTTGAAAACACATGCAAAAGACTATGACCTGAATTTCACCAAATATAAAGACACAAGATATATCATAGTAGCTACCTTAGCTGAGTGAAAAATATGACATGCGGCATCACAGAAATTTCTTCTTAAGGGAATAATGAGCCTAGAAAGGAAGAGATTGATCTTTCTCAACTTTATATCCTCTACATAATAAGGAATAAATATTTTTAGAATTGAAAATAAATGTTACACAGATGAACTTTTGTTAAGTCTATTATGTGTGTTCCATATGTTATCCACAAGCTAAGGAATGACTATCTACATAAATATGTAAGAAAAGATGTTAGAGGTAGAAGTAAAAAAATAACATGATCCATTTCCATTTTGTTAATGCTTATGTGCAGACATATTTGCATTTCAGACGTGGATAGGGTCACAGTAATATAACACAAGGTGAGAAGTGGCAATTAGCAAGGCAGGAACATTAAGAAGTAAAAGTTATAGGTTTAAGTGAGTAGGAAATATGGTTAAGTAAGTAGAGTGGGGCCACATGTAGACAAAGAAAGGAAACTAACATTCAAGGAATACTAGGCCTTGCACACAGTTTCCCTTGGGTTGTTCTTAATGACAAGACTGGTCATATCCATGAAGTGGGTATGAACATCCTTACAAATGGGAAAGAGTCTCAGAAAGTTTAGAAGCCTAACTCAGTGGCTCTCTGTAAGTTCATAGTGAAGGAGGAGACATAATCCAATATTCTTTCCACTCCACTATATTGTGTTGAAAACTCAGCAGGGGAATATAGAGATTAATTTATATAGTAGCAACAGCATGTAAACCAGGTACAGAAATAAACCATTTAAAATTCAATGCTCAATAGGACCCTTAATGTCCCTGGGATTTTTCCATGTGTGAAATGAGCAACTCTGTATCATATAAACATGTTCTTAACCTCAACAGAGTGATCTGATTAATTTTCAGTTATCAATTTCAAAGAAGTACTGATTAAGACTTTACTGCTTAGTGTGTTACTATTCATCATTCCAGAAAACCCCAGGTCTCGTTTGGAAAACATAAAATACTCTAAAGGCAGATCTAGTTATGGGAATTTAGACATTGTCTTTTATTGGCGACCTGACTAATATGCTGCTACTCTCCTCCCAGTGTGGTTTACATGCTGCTTCCATGTACGATGCTGGCATCCTATTCGGATGTTGATTGTTGTGTTTCGGTTTATGTTTCATACAACAATTGCCATGAGCCACTTCTAAGAGAGGATAATAATGACAAATTTGAAATTTTCTCCGCAGGAAAGGAGACTGTGGTGAAAACGCAAGATGACATTCAAGCAACTACCATTAAAGGCATTTTAATTTTCTGTTGACAAACATGATTTTCCAAATGATTTACAGTGAAATTTCTGGGCTGACAGCCATACAGCCTGTCTAGAACTAGGTTTTCTGGTTCTACAAAAGTGCTAATGAAATCTTTATTCTTCTGTTGGTTAATTTTCAGTGAGAAACTTAATGTCTTGAAAATCACAGTGCTACCTGGGTTCCTGGTTCCCCAGCTTCGGCTCGCTTCTTCCTATAGAGTTCTTTGCCCCCATCTCTGAGACCAGGATGTCCTAATTCCAAACACTAATGTCATTGGCTCCACACTCAACAGCACATGTATCCTTTTGGTAAAAGTAGCCTAGTTCTTAGGCCCCTGTGTGCACCCTGGACTTTTATCTTGTTCAGGAGATTCAGTCTCTACCTCAGTCTCTAATAACTTTAGTTAATGTTTTCCTGTCTTGGATGCCTCCTGTCTTTTTAGCTTGCTAGATACCCAGCCTGCTGAAAAGTGAAGCTCTGTGGTGCTCTTGTTAACTTTTCCTCTCTGGCCTTCTGTTAGACTCAATGTCTGGAATTCTCCTGTTGCTCAATGCCTACCTTTCTGCTTGTCTGGACTTTTAGTTTTGTTTTCAATATCAATTTGTACAAGACCGTCCTTTTCCAGGCAGAAAATAAAAATGTAAGGAGATTTGTCCAAAGTCTCAACATCAATTATTGGAACTCAGGTCTACTAATTTTGAGACCTATGTGGTTTACATTGTTGGATAAGTTTTATTAGATACCTCCTTTTAAGAGAGTATTCCCTTTTATTTGCATTTTTAATCTGATATGTCAATAACTGAGAAAGTTGTTCCTCAGCTTCTTAAAAATGTTAACTAAAAAGCGAAATAACCTATTCTTGTTCAGAGGTATTATTAGTCTATGGGCGGTTTTCTTTATATAGTTTTAAAAAACACATTTTTTAAATTAAATTTATTGGAGTGACATTGGTTAATAAAATTATATAGGTTTCAAGTGTACAATTCAATAATACATTGCATTGTGTGTTCACCACCCAAGAAACACATTTTTTTTAAAAACATGAGCTTTTTAAAAATCAGTCATTCTGTTTCTAAATTGTTATTATGATAGATCTTCATTTTATTAAAATGATCCCTTTTTCTGTAGAAGAATTTTTGCAGTAGCATAAAAAGTAATGCTTTTTTTCCATTTCAAATACTTGATTTTTGCTATTCTGGTTTATGAAGTCTAGCTGAAAGTATGGCCATTTTTATTTCTCAATTTCTATGTCTCACCTTATGATTCACCTCTCCATCCCATTTATATAGCAATAGAGACTTTTGATAAGTCTATTGTACTTTAGGACATTTTATATTAAAATACAGACACCCATTGATAAAAAAACATCAATATTATCTTAGAGTTTTAAATGCCTCACATTTTGAGGGACATCTAGATATGTTATGTGTTCTACAGGGTTTCCATTTAATAAAATTTTTAGTGAGTAAAGCAATAAAGCCCTATCATTATAGATCATCTAATAGAAAATGGAAATAACAAGGCATCACAATGAGATCTGATATGATGAGAATATGCATTGAATTTTATTCTCCCCTCCCCCATCTTCTTCTGTAGTACTTATAGATCTTCCTTTGTGGCACTTGCCTGGCCACCCATACCTTCAGACCTGCTCTATACAACACCTTCTTTTGTTCTTACCTGTGTTCCTGTTATGTCCCAGTTATTTGGATGTGACTCTGTGGCCATGTGTACCACTCAAGTACTTACAAGCAGAAAGAATTTAATGTGGAGAATACGTACTGACAAAATAATCAGACGTGTGGAGGGATCAGGCTGTAGTCTGAGTGTCTAGAAGTGACTGCAGAATAATACAGAACTGACTCACCAGCTAGCACCACTGAGGCACCATGGGAGTCATGCCTAAGTCAAGAACCTGCCACCACTCTGCTGCTACTGCTTCTATGGCTTCTGGATTAGGAAATTAGAGCAAATAGCCATTGCTGCTGCCGCCACCTCAACCAAAACTTCTTCTCATCACCAAGGAAACTATCCAGTGGACAGTGGGACACTGCTGCAGAGAAATCTCAGATTTTCACAACTATGTTCATCCACAGAAAGAGCCAAAAAAGGATAAGAAACTGACCTCCGGCTCATTTCAGACTCTTAAATTTTATACAAATGCATTGAATGGGTGGAAGTTGAATTATATCCAGAACCCTAGCTGCAAGGGAGTCGAAGAAATGAGGGTATTGGCTTTCAAGTCTCTCCAATTACAATGAGAGTAGGATAGAAGCCAGTTGATTCTGTTCACTTTATCGAACATGTTTTTATTTGGTTGCAAGCAACAAAAATGGACTCTGTTTAACATAACCAAAAAAGCAATTTATTAAAAAGAGAGAGTGCACCAGAAGGAACACTTAAGTCTTGGAAAAGGTGAAAATCAGAGCAGTTAGTTTTAGATCTAGGTAATAGAACTTAGGAGCTCTGTCTCTCTCTTTAGACAGCTCAGCTCCCTCTGCATTATGTTCATAGGATTCAATCTCTGGTTATCACTGCTTGAGAGTTAAATTTCAAGGAGAGAGAGTCTCACTGCCCAAATTAGGGTCAAATGGCCTTTTCAGTCATGGTGGTAATGATGGAAGGGCACAGTTCCCCAAAATTCCCACAGTAGAGAAGCAGTAAATGTTCAAAGGAAAGAATGCTGGGCAGACAAAAATCAGTTGTCTGTTCCAGAGCACTTGTCTGATCCTGACATTGTCTTGAAGTCATATATCTGTGGGAATGGATGCTTATGCCACAGAGCTCTTGTAAAACCCTAAAAGTATAAACACATTTGGTTTTGTAAAAATTATATAGACTTTAATATATTTCACTATAGATATTTCAGTTTTATAGGTAAAGTTTGCTACATGCTTTAAACATCTCATTTTACAAGTATAGAAAATGAGGTTTCTTAAGGGGCATAAAGGATTTTCTTTGCACAATGTCACACAAAAGAATACAGAACCAGCTAAGAAGGCCAGTCTTCTGGAAGTGTTCCTATATATGCCTTAATAATTAAAACATTCTTTGTCTTTAACTGGCTTTCTTATACAGAAAGTATATTTGGGATCCTCATCCATATATAGCACTTAGGCACAGTGCATTTCAGAGAGCAACCTGACTTACACCTACTCGCCTTATCTGATGTTTGCAATTGTAAGGCCCCTGAGCTGTCACACTGACAACATGATTTAAAATTAATGAAAAGTGAAAATTCACAGGCCCCTAGAAAAGAAACTTTCTCCTACACTGTTCAGAAAAAAACTTTATACCAATATATTGGAAAGAAAGTTGCTGCCAATATGGGGTTGTTACCCACAGCAGAATGTGTTCCCCAAAGTCACAATGTTATTTAACAAGAATTCTTAAAAATAAATCCTAATGAAGCTCCCAATACCTTGAGGGGTTGAAACCACTACCAATATGATTTGCTCATTTGCTTGGCCATGGGTTGGGGAAGATCTGAAGGAAATTATTTTTCTAGGTCTCTCTCACTCTCACACCTCCTTCTTCTTTACCTCCTCTGATGATGGAGTTATTGCTTACAGTTCTTCACTCTCTCCAGGGTCTCCTATTTCTCTGGCCCACTAATGCTCAGACTATGGGACTTCCTTTGACCATTGGGATATTTACAGTAGTCACGGGCACTTAGGCTTGAAATATGTTGGTGTGGTGGAGCTTGCTCTCTCTCAGGCCTCTGCCTTTGCCATGAGAAAAACATGCCTTAGTTAGCCAGCTGCTGGGAGGAAGAAGGGGAGCAGAGTCTCCTGGTTGTATCTTGAAGAGAAGCCCAGGTGATCCCAGCCATGCTAGGGCAACTGACTCCACTTCCCTCCCCAATTTGCATATGCCTGAACAAGCCTAGCAGAGATGAGCAGATCTGACCCACAGGTGTGTGATAAACCTGTGCTTATGGCTGTATGCCATCCAGACTTTGTAACTGTGTATTATTTATATTATTACAACAGTGGTTAATGGGTTCTCTCCTAATACTCTCGCTCCTCTCTCCCCTCCTCTTTCTCTCTCTGTCTTTCTCCATCTTCCTCATCCTTGAGAAGTTTCCTCCTCTGCTGTTGCTTGTCCCTTAGGTATTCTAGCTGTCTACTAGATAGTAACATAAATCCCAGGTAATCTACTTTTGAAGTTTATTGCAATAAAGAAAAGGAGTTTATATAAAAGGATTTGAGTAGGCAATTCTTTTAGCAATGCCACTTCTCAACAGGCATTCTGCAAACATTTTTATTGTTTACTTGTGTATGTCACTATCATTGTGAGTAATTTTCGCTATAACACCATGCATGACAAATTGAGGCATATGGTAAAAATGGTGTTGAGGGTAACTCTGACTTGTAAGCCATTCATTATCCCATATTATGGGATTTTCTAGGAGGTAATCAATAGTGAGAAGAATCTCAAAAATCCCAACCCCCACATGCAATATATAACATCATTTCTTTCCATTGATCTCTTGTTTATTCTTTTTTTCCCTCATCCCACCCCCGGGGCCTATCTATTATGGAGCAGTTTGCCAGACACAGAGTTACCATTCCTTTTTCTCTTTTACCATGTAAATGTCAGCTGAAAATATGCCAAGATCCAGACACAGTATAATCATAATACTACTACTGTACTTCTGGATTAATTAATCATACTAAATAAAATTTTTCTTGATTTTTGTATCCCAAGCCTGGAAGCATAATTCAATTTCATCTGACTTCTGTAGCCTGAAGCAACCACTTAAACTCAGCTGTCACAAGCTTTTGGAGGGAGATCAAAAATCACTAAGTAAAAAAGATCCAATTTGCAAAAAGGCATGAGAAGAAGTAGAAACAATATTTTTAAATATATCAAAAGAAGAGCATATATGTATGTATAAAAGAAGGGCACGATAAAATAGTGTTTTTGTTTTTAAACATGAGAATAAAATGTGATGACACTGCCTTAAAAAATCTTAATTTTTTCCCCCTCCCAAACTATCTGGAAATAGTGTTAGACATAGGCAAAACACACTGAAACACCAAATGGGAACATTGAAAGTCTCAATGAAAACTAAACTAATTTGAAATCTATCAGAACTTGTTTTCACTTTTAGAACCAGTAGGTCATTATGAAAACTTACATTTTTATATGAAAACATCATATAATTGTAACAATGACTTTTTGTTCTGTTTGTTTCTAATGTAAGTACTATCCCCTGGGGGCCCTCCATGCATAATGTCAAATTGCTTGTGGGTTAATTTATAATAAATTATATGCATTGTTTTCATTCATTGTGAAAATAAAGCTGCCCATTAAGAAAAATATAAGAATCATCTGTAATCCCAGCACTGAGATATACCAGCTAATGTTTTGGTGTATGTAATATCATTCTTTGTTCCCTGAGTTGTGTGTGTGTGTGTGTGTGTGTGGTGTGTGTGTGTGTGTGTGTGTAACAAAATTGGATCACATAATATACACTGTATTTACATTTAACAAGATATTGGAAACATCCTTCCTTGTCATAATGTTTAACTCTCCTTTTAATGGCTATATGTGTCAATGATATTTCATAAGACCCAAAACTAAGATATGCTTGAAAAGAAATAGATGATATTGATGGACATCTAGCAGAGAAGGATATACTGGAATGGCCTCAGAAATGAATTCAGTTTGTGCTCGCACTTTGATTGAGAATATATCTTGGATTTCCAATATTCTTTGAATGACAACTATGGCATCTTAAACTTGAGCTCATTCACCATCATTACAAGTCCCTGGACACTAGAAATTAGTAAGCCTTATATTTTTGGGAAAATGGTTCCACTCCAAGGAGGCTTATTTTTGTATTCTCTGAGGAGATATTTCTGTATTCTTTGCCATTTTGCTGCTGACACAAGTTAGACACAGCTTTTGGTATTACCCAAAGCACCCACCCAATTCTAGGCATCTACTCCATCGTGACATGACAGGAGCCGCGATTTAAATGAACACCTCCATGCTTTTTAGCAGCAAAAAACTGGAGAGAGGCAGCAATAACACAGCTGACAATACACGGAAAACATATCGAACAGTCAATACCTTCTCTTCACCCGCATGATAATTCTTGGGTAAGATTAGTAGGGAGGAGACAAGAGAGAGTGCATGCAAGTTGAAATCCATAACAAAAGAGAAGATGCAAAGAATCATGAGCAAGATGGGATGGGAATAATTATTTGATCACAACTATAAACATATACAAAAGCCACAGGAATCTATTGGGGTTGAAAGGGGAAAGCGTAAAAGAACCACATGAGTTACATTACAGGAATAGGCCTCAAAGTGGAGATTAAAGGTACTTTGGTGGTAACTGGGAACCCCCCATGAAGCAAACCTACTTAATGTTTGATTACCACCTCTAGCCGTAGTGGAATAACAGTGGATTTAATTTTAGGTTAGATCTGCAACCTCAGAAAGGTACTTGTTTTGAATTTTCACCCCATTAACATTTTTAATAATTATTTTATAAAATAGTGTCAACATTGCCTAAACCTATTCCCCACTGATGCTAGCACACAAAGCATGGTATATAGTAGACATTCACTCATACTTCTTTAAAAATGGAGGACTAAATATAGACTAGTTATAGCTACATATATGTCCAATTTTCCAAGAAAAAAAAATTCCTACTGTTTTGTGAATTGGGAAACAACTATTCTGATGACATTTCCTACCCATCGACCCCAAAGTGTCTGTGAACCAACTCATTGTTCATTTCATGTAGCATTTTTCACAATTCAGAATCCTGTGGAAATCTGGAACTGATTCCCAGCGATACCTACCTTATGACTCCATGAAACTCTAAATAAATCCCACAGGACATCATTAGGGATTAGAAAAGTCTTCCTCCACCTCAGGATATCATTATTTACTTACATGGAGGCTTCAATCTATTTCCAATAGAAAATAGCAGCCAACAGTGCTATTGACTGACAGTGCTTTCTGGATGCAAGGTCTTTCTGCTATAGCCTTGTGTAAGCATTTCTGAGAGACCACATGTAACTGAACTGGAAACCCAGGACAGTGCTTTTCCCACAGTGAATGTTTGGTAGTAGCTCCGGTTCTGTGATGCTACAAGATTCAGCAGCAATGCCAGTCAACAGAAATCTACTCTGGTCTCATGTATGATTGCAGTGGCCACTTCTCCTTCCATGGGAATTAATCTACAGATGGCTTCCTTTTTGGAGTTTCCAGAGAGTTGGACTTTTAATTCTATTTCCTTTGAAATGGAATTTCACCCATTTAAATTCTTCAAGAACAAGTGCTATAACATAGGTTTTCCAGCTATAATAGTGATTCTCAAAATGTGGTTCCTGGACAAGCAGCACCAGCATTACCTGGAAATGTGTTAGAAATGCAAATTCTTGCACTCCGACTCAAATCCACTGAATCAGAAACTTGGGGATAGGGCCCAGCAACGTGATGAATCTGATGATGCTTGTTTGAGGACCACCGGGATATAGTGAAAACAGAAGCAGTAAGACAAAAGAATATAGCACCTATCCATTTCAATGAGCAACTATGTCCGCTCATAGATACCTGATATCACAAGGTATTAAAAAACATGCAGATGTGGTCTTCAAACCAGTGTTATTTTTTAAGGACATCATAGAAAGTAAGTGAGGGCCCTAAAGGGTATTGATTTTAAAAGAAGAGTGAAGTGGATAATTTTTTGGAAATTACATACAATCTTCAGTGGATTTCTGGAAAATTTTGGAGTTGTTTGCTGAATAGAAGATATGTGAGGACATAATGCAGGGATCACTAGAACTCAACCTGGATTAACTAAGAAAATTGATGCCTCAGTCATTACTTATCCTTTTAAAAAAATAGATTAATGCATTGTTAGTCTACAGGCTCTTTTTTTTTTTAAGCAGTAGATATGCTAAATAATCTGATGATTATTCCTCCTCTTATCACACTTTATGTTACTCTTTTTTCTGTACATCTCTCTTCTCTGCCAGACTCTAGGCTCCTTTGTAGCCCCAACACTAGCGAAATTTCTGGCACATAATTTCTTATTCAAAATGTTTATGTAAATTAAATCAAGAGATATCCTTGGATAGAAGATAAAAAATATGGGCTGGATAATAATAAATGTAACTGGATTTGAGGTTGATTGAACAATGATAACTACGAATATTAATAAATGTTAATTTTATGTCTGGTACCTAGTTAGTGTTTGCTAAATAATTGTTGAATGAAATTATGTGAACATGAAGCAAGTTGAGTGTCATAATTTTTGGTAGGTACTACTCAATATTTATACAGCAACTTAGATATAGAAGATCAACTTCTCCAATAGTTTAATGAAAGTTATTTTCAAGCTGACAAAATAACAATTCAAATTTATCTCAATATCCTCAAATACTAGTACAAAATTGAGCAGGTGAAATTTAATAAAGATACATACATATATATATAGGACAACTTGGTTCAGTAACAAATGAAAAAAATGAAAAATATCAGGTGGTGGATACAGATTATTTGTCATTTTGCCTTCTGTTATTGATTCTCTGTGGGAACTGTACCTTTCTACTCTTATCCAGGTGGGCTAAATCAAATGTTTAATTTCAGGAATTGACCAAGACTTGGGTCGACCCTTCAGAACATTGAGCCCTCCAGCCTCTATATTTCCTTCAGGGATAGGCATATAACCTAAATCAGGCCAATGAGAATTAGGCTGGGTTTTTTTGTTTGTTTGTTTGTTTTTTAATGGAACTGTGTGTGTGTGTGTGTGTGTGTGTGTGTGTGTGTACACGTGCGCGCGTGCGCGCGCATGTGAGTAACAAAGAGCTAGAGAGAGAGAGAAAGGGAGGGAGAGAGAGGTCACTTATGCCATCATATGACCACCTGGAACCAGAAATGTCTGAAATCTTCCCCTGGACCTTTCATTTATATACAGAGCCACCATACAACAGCACAGGATATGTACTATACAGTCTGCACAATTATATGTTGCGATCCTATTGATATAAGCCCATACATTGTCCTCTTTTTTTGACAATAAGTAAAATTTTATGTCTCAGAAATGAAGCCCATTACAATGTCTTGGTAAGCAGCATTTACCTAAGCATCATCTTCATCTAGGTATGCATGAAAGTCCATAAAGACATGGTAGAGCCATGAAATTGGAGTTTTTCTTGTCTTTTAGGAATTTTGTCTTTGCGTTTGGGTTAGGTCCAATTCTAGAGCAAAGCTTCTCCTATCTCCTTCCCCTAACCCTCATTCTTCCCGATTCTCTCTAAGGGAGAAGTGGGAAGTGGGGGGAGTAAAATAAATAAATAAATCTCTGTCTAGAGCAAATTGCCAGAGAATGAGGCAAAAAGCGAAGTGCTATTGTAGTTAACCCCTAAAAGATTCATATGTTGGGTGCTATTCATATTTATAGGTCTGAAAAAGAAGCTACTAAAGAAGAACTAGAGTGAAAAGTCGGGAGCCTATTCATCTGACATTTAAGTCAGCTGTGACATTTAGAGAGGGTATCTGAAGATTTAAAATAAGTGGCTGTTAAGCTTCAGTACACAAAAGCTTACAGGCCACTGTGATTTGGTCAGTCTTCTTCTGAGTGACTTGTTTACCTTAGGGAAAGACAAACGTGGGAGAAAAAAAGCAGTATCATCTGTCCTGATAAACTCTATACTCTTTCATTTTTAATCTAATTCCCTAAGAATATTACCCTTGTGCCTGAAAATTCCAAACCCAAACCTCAGATCTCTTCCACCAAAATACCACTCAATTGGACTTTTTAGGATTCTCTCCTCATTTAAATGAATGAAGAAAGCAAACTTCTGAGATTACTCTTCTCAATTTTAGGGTAAAGCACACCAAAGATGTTCATCTTAGCATCTTTTCCCCCCACTCAGTGCCATATTCATAATAGAAACTCAATAAAGGTATGGCAAAGGAAGGAAAACACTTTCCATTTGGCTGCACAGCCTCTCGTGGCCCAATGATTTCTTAAAACATTTTAATAATTATCACTGTTCTTCATATGTTTACAGCCTCAATACATTTATTTCATTACAAAAGCCAGCTAAATTTGGGAAGTCTAGGCCCTAATATGTTACAAAAGAGGAATGATCTATCTCTGCCAGGTAGAGAAGGGACTTGAAATCAGGGTTTTGCAGTTACAAATGAATACAAGGCTCTTGGTGTTGAAATGCGTTTATACTTGGCAAATCATTGCTTCTTGTTTTTGGAATAAAAGTTTCTTTAAAAGGTTCAAGAAGCTTTTCGACATTAGCTAGCTTGTTAAAAACACCATTTTGATTATTTAAATTTAAATGAATCAAAAACACATGGGTTAAATTTCCCTTAAAATACACATGGTTTTTAAAATGAGAGGAAAAGGTGCTTGGCAAAAAGCAGTTTGGGTTTTATTGAACTGAAAACTTTTCAAAAATAGCTTAAGCAGCTTGATGAGCCCAAACCATGATTATTAAAAGTATGATTTTTTAAAAAATGAAAACCCAAAAAGATATTTAATAAAAATACTCAAATCTGACCTTCCATAAAAAAAAAAAAAACAGTTTTGACTTTAAGAAAGTTCATTTAATGGATTCTACAGACTTACAGAAGTTTTTGAAATTGTGACCCAAGAAAACTATATATGAGCAAATCCCTTCAGATCTATTTTTTTTTTATTAGTTGTAGATCATCTTTACCCCTCTTTAAAGCATGACAACATGCTTTATTTTGAAACTTTCCTAGACAATCTTGACACTTTATGAAACTGTTTGTAAGGCGCTGTTAGCTGTTTACATTTTTGGTGACATTCATTTTATGAGTTTTTGAAAAGAGTCAATTACTCCATATTGCTTGGCTGGTACCAACCAGCTCTCCTTATCTTCCCATACTTTCTTGTCCCCTCCAACTGAAGAGTATTCTAGAATATTTTCTCAAGGAAAATATGCATGGTGTTAATTTCAAAGATTCATCACAATTCAGGGAGGAAAAAAAATACTTCTGTTTTCTATGGTCAGCACCATTATCAGTTAGTAATTTCTCCAGATCATTAATTAAAGATATTCTATTCTCAGTGTTAGGCTAGGCTATGGGTGTTACTAAGGTAGGTAAAATCATTCCATTTCTCACAGGACTTACTAAGTGAAATTTGAATGGATATGGGCTCTCAAGAGTGAAAAAAAGTTAATCTGGAAGTAGACTCAGTGTTCTGGTCTTTTCTGCCTGTCAACAGCATCCTCTTTCTTACCTTTCCTTGCCTTTCATTTCCCCAGTTGAGGTTATTATTGAGGAGAGAAGAAATCTTTCTTTCTGAGACATGTACCCTTAGGATGTCCAACACAAGCCCCATTTTACAGAGAGCATCACTGTGTGTGTGTGTGTTTGTATGTATAATGTATACGTGTCTGTGTATATTGGCTTAGCTTAAATTATGCTATAATAATAAGCAACCCTAAAATCTCAGTGACCTAACCAAAAAAAAAAAAAAGGTTTCTTTCTTGCTTCCTTGCTTGTACGATTCATCTGTCACAGGCCACATGTGACTCTGAACCTTACTGTGTTCATTCTGGGACCTCAACTGGAAGAACAGCTCCGTACACGGACCATTACATAGTCTGTGGCAGAGAGAAGAAGAGAGAGGGCAAAGCCACATGATGGCTCTTAAAGTTTTCTTCAGATATGTCACATATCATTTTCACCCATGTTTCACTGGCGAAAAATAAGTCACCTGGCCAGGTTTGACATCAATCTCCATATGGAGGGGCTATTTCGAACAACGATACACCACATGCAGACACGGTTGTGGTGTCAGAGTTAAAATTTGACCAATCATATATCTATTCTTCAAAGGGGTTGCTAATTCATATTTTTAATATAAGTCAAAATCTCCTTCCAGGGTTTAAGTGAATGAAGGGCTGTTGAGCTAGTTACTGGACACTTTTGTACATAGAAAGATTTCTTCTTGGACAAGCTGCTTCCCACTAGTCTCTTAATTGTTTCATAATGCAATGTTGCTGTATGAGAAAAAAATTATCTACAGTGCTCTATCTTAACATTAATTTTTCCCTCAAGAAGCTTAAACTTAATTGATTCAGAATACACAAAAAATCTAAACTAAAAAAACTTCCATTTTCCAATGTTGCTAATTTAAATTTTCTCTCTGAGAATCATTTTTATGCCCAAACTGAACTTATTTTACATTTACATTATTTTTTAGATATTGAGATTCTTTATCTAATGAAATAAAAAAAATATATATTTTTTTCCTCTTTCTCATAACTCAACAAAGCATAACTGATTTCATTTACTCACCTTAAAAAAAAAAAAAAAACTACTCTTTTGGCTTAAACTCAGCATGGAACATTTTAGCCCCAAAGGAATATTTTGGAAGGTAATTGTATAAACAAAAAAAGGACTTGGATTAAAAAGGCTTTCACATTTAACTATAATGCCAGCTAATTTAGGGCCATAGAATAAACATAAAGAACATTAGTTTGTTTTCTGCGATAATAAAAATAGCAAACAATATATGTAACAGTATTAATAATGATAAAGTAGCTAACTTTTATTGTACACTTACTGTGCACCAATACTGGGTATATCATATCATTTAATATCGCATCGGTCATATGATGTAGTTACTAGTATTATCCCTATTTTACAAAAAAAAAAAGGAATCCAAAGCTTTGAAAAGTCAAGAAATACAACCAAGATCTTAAAGTCCGCATATGGCTGAGTAGGTCTAACTAACTCTAGAATCTAAAACTAATCACTAGCCCAGTGATTCTCAAGTGTGGACTCTGGAGCAGTAACCACAGCAGAAGCAGCGGCACCTGGGAACTTACTAGAAGTTCACATTCTCAGGCTCCACAATTGACTGAGCCATCAGGAGTCGTACGGGTTGGTCTAGCAATCTGTGTTTTAACAACAAAAATTTTCCAGGTAATTCTGAAAATGTGATTCACAAACCATTACCGATGCGTCTTTCAACAATATTTTTTTTACCTAAACTTTTGTCTTTCTTCTTTTTACTTTTTTATTGAGTTATAATATACATACTGTAAAGAGTGTAAAGTACTAACTCTTACATTTTGGCAGGTCCAAGAGTTCCTGTTTGCTTGCAGATTATTTGGGATGTTATGTTGTTTAGCATTGGATTTTGTTGGCTTTCTTTAAAGAGAGTTGAATTAGTTCTCATAGACTGTTAAGTTACTTTAGCTTGATTGTTTTGTTTTAAGTAATTTTTAGAGTGAGTCTAGAGTAGCTGTTACCTTAGGGCTAGCTTAGCACAACTACCAAAAATGTGGCCCCTCTGGGATCTCTATTGAGTGCTCTGCTTAGCCAATGAGGAATTTCCTATTTGGCTGGTGGGAACTCAATTCCAAGCTCTGTGTGAATTCTGAGCAGGTTAGCTCATGGTTCTATTGCTCTTTTCCTGAGTTCAGAGAGTTTCACTCTATGTGTGCAGGTACGAGTGTTCAGCAAATACTCAAGGGGAACTCTATGAAGATTCCTGAAGCTCTTTTTCTGTTTAGTTGCCTTCCCTCTAGTATTCTTCCCCATAACTTCCAGGCACCTCAGATTCCCTAAACTCTCATTTATTCAATATCCTCACCTAAGCAAAGGTATTGTGTTCTCTTTGACAACCTTCTTCCTGTTTCACAATTCAGAATATACTTCAAAGCAGTAAGCTGAGGTGACCACTCGGCTCAGTTTATTTAACTTCTTTGGAGGGAAAAACAGTCCTGCACTGTCTGTTGTCCAATGTCTGGAAAAAAATATTTATGAATCTTATAGAGTTTTCCATTTGCCTTAGATGAAAAGGTAAATCTAGTCCCTACTATTCCCTCATGGCCAGAAGTGGAATTTCAACATACATTTTTGGCGAAAGAAATTGGCAAGCCGATTCCAAAATGTATCTTAAAAGCAAAGGATACAGAAGAACCAATACAATCTGGAGGACTTATACTACCTCATTTCAAGATGGACTATACAACTACAATGTGGTATTAGTACAAGAATTAACTATGCATTTTCAATGGGAGTGTTATCATTCCCAAGGGGGGAATTTGTTTTTAGGGAAAAAAATCTTACTTTTTTCATATATAAAGCACATATGTACATACAATATATATACAGATATACAACATACCAATGATATTAAAAGATCATGGCAGGAAAGTGGCATTTAGGAATAAAAAGATAAATAGAAGAGAAAATCCAGAAATAAACTCACACATACCATTCAACTGAGTTTTAGTCAAGGCTCCAATGAGGAACATCCTGTTAATAACCAGTGTTATAACTGGATATTCATAAATATTCATAAGAAAAAAAATGAAGCTCGACTTCTCCCTTACTTCACTCACAAAAATATACTCACGATGGCTCATGGTTCAAAATATGAAACATAGAAATCCAAAGTTTCTCTTAGAAAACACTAGAGAACATTTTCACAAATTTAGAATATAAAAACAAAGACTTTTTTTTAGAACACAAAAGTACTAATCATAAAAGAAAATATTGATAAATTAAGATAAATTAAACACTTAATCTCCTCAAAAGACACCATTAAGAAAGCAAATAAGCCACAGACTGGGGAAAATGTCTGCAACACATATATCTGATGAAAGTCATATACAGAATATATGAAGAGCTCCTATAAAAACAACAATTAAAAGAACAATAATTTTAAAAAGAGCAAAAGACCTAAACAGTTGCTTTTAAAAAGGCAAATGTGTAGTAATAATAAAGAGAAAGATGCATCAGTAATCAGGGAAATCTAACAAGACACTTGTTTATTCTCACTAGAATTGTTAAAAACTATTGGCAGTAACAAATATAGGCAAATGTGTGGAGCAACTAGGACTCACACATTGCTGGTGAAAGTGTAAAATGGAATCGCTTCTTTGGAAAACTGATTTTCAGATCCTTATAAAGTTAAACATACATTTACACGATGACACAGCAATTCTACTCTGATATTTACTGAAGAACAATGAATACAACTGTTTACTGCAGTGGTTCTCAACTGAGAATGACTCTCGCTGCTGCCTTTCCTCCAACCCCCCAATCAAGGAACACTGGGAAAAGTATGAAGACATTTTTGATTGCTACAGCTGGGGAATGCTACTAACATCTAGTAGGTACAAGTCAGGGATGCTGCCAGAAGCCTTACAATGTATAAGACAGTCCCTGGCAGTATAGATTTTCTACCCCGAAAGTCAATAGTGCTGAGTATACGGAACCATGGTCTACATAAAAATTTGTAAATAAGTGGTCATAGCAGCCTTATTCCTAACTGGAAAATCCCAGATACCCACCAACAGGTGACTGGGTAAACAATTGTGGTGCCTTCATACAATGGAATAGTAATCGGGGATGAAGAAGCAAGCCATTGAAATAGGCGACGACATGAATAATTTCAAAAAACATTTTGTGGTGAAAAAAGCAAGACATAAAAGAGGACATCTGTTTGATTCAATTTAAATGAATGTTTAGGAAAGACAAAGCAGAGCGCAGATCAGTGTTTTCCTGGAACTGGAAGCTGAGAGTGGCAGTTGATTGCAGAGCCGTAGGAGGGAACTTTTTGAGATGATGGAAATGTTTTCTATTTTGATCATGATAGTGGATATACTGGAACACACTTTTTTCAAAATTTATTAAAATGTACCCTTAAAATGCACACGTCTTAATTTTGTCTCAACACTGTTGATTTTAACAAAACAGTCTGTAGAGAAAGCATTGTACCTATAGATCAATTTGGGAAGAACGGATATCTCAAAAATATCAAGTCCTCTAAACCATAGGCATGGTTTATTTCTCCATTTATTTAGTTCTCTAGGTCTTTTAGGTAATTTTTAGAGTAGACGTTTTTCAGACATACCTTTGTTATGTTTATTACTAGATATTTAATATTTTAAGATGCTATTATAAATGAGATTTTTAAAATTTCATTTTCCAATTGTTTGTTGCTATGTCTGTCTGCTTTTAGCTTACAAATCTGAGGAGAACTTCTGATATATATATATATAAAAGCTTTAAATACGTACAGCCACACCATTTCAAAAACATGGATGAAAAGATCTGGTTTCATTTAAAGGAAGTATTTCAGCAAACATTATGCATTGCATTTTCTACAGTGTCTGCTAGGTTTCCAGCACATTTACTACCATAGTATCTTAGGTCACAACATTTATAGAGCAACGTGTCCTTACTACGACCATGACATTGTCTGTGGCAGCCATGGAGGTTCCCTACTTATACCTCCCTTCAAGAAATAGCTTCCCACTCATCTTCAGGGAATGCACTTAGTTAACAGCTTCTGAGGTAGTCCTGTGTGAGATTCTGTCTCTTTTTCCAGAAGGGACTTCTGAATGGTCCTTAATGCATAGATTATCGATCTCATCCAATGGGTTCATCTTGCACATGGATCCTCAGATCTCTTCCCAAATATTACATTCTATTTTATCCATCAACTTACAGCTGCATAGCCACCAAATTAATATCTCTGCCTATCATGCTGCAAAACCACTCTCGTTGCCTGGGAACACTGTTGAGTTTTCAATCTCTCAATGTAGGAAGGCTTTATTTATTTATTTTTTTACAAAGAAAGAAAGAAAAGAAAGAAAGAAAAGTACTCCCAATTCTGTATACTTGGTTGGACTTGTAAGGCTGAGATTAAGAAAGAAAAAAAAATAGTATTTTTCCCTTCAAAAGTTCTTTCTTTAATGGAACATGTTGTTTGAAGGCTTTGTCCAAGTCTTGAATCTATAGAAGTAAAGGGTTTCTGGGTTTCTCATCTCTCGTTGGTTTTCTGAAAATGCCTGAGACATAGAGTGGTTCCTATTCAGGCTCTAACAACTCCGCCATGCTCCCCTTCCATTCCTGTGTGGTCTTTTCAGGAAAGGATAATTGCCCGTGGTTTTCCCAATACCGTTCATTCACTCAACAAATATTTATTCAATGCGTACCATGTGCCAGCCATTTTAATGCATATTTCATTTTATTAGACAAAATAAAACTAAAGAGCAAAATTAAAGCAAAGCAGAATTGTCGTGTGAATTTTAAAACTTGGAGTAAAAGAGGTTTTTTTTTGTCTTGTTTATAGCAATAGGTCACTGGAAGGTTGTATAAAGTGGGTAGTTAATAAAAGGGAGTAGAGGTAGATAAGCCGTTGTTCTCTCGATGCTCCGTAGTATAGGAGAAGCATCTGTGTCAAGCTGCATCTCAAACTCCACCTAACCAAAACTGTGCTCCTGATATGCACATCCTCAGCTACCCCGTTTCAATAAAATGTCCCATTTTAGGAAATGTCAACTCCATTCTTTCAGTTGTTCAGGTGAAACTCCTTAAAGTTCTCGACTCTTCTTTTTCATCCCGTATCTACACCATCAGAAAATACTATTGACTCTGCCTTCATAAAATACCCAGAATCTAACCACTTATCAATTTTCCATGATACTGTGGTCCAAGCCACCATCGTTTCTCCCTAGGTTTGCTGTACCCTTCTCACCTACTCTTAGGGGTACCCAGGTGCTACATGACTTATTCCACAAGCTTAAAAATCCATTGCCTCCCTATCTCTGAATCAAAACTGAAAATAAAGCTCTGCCAATGATGTTCAAGGCCCTACATGATCTGTCCTCATTTTCTCTCAGATCTTCTCTCCTATTCTTTTCTACTCATTCACTCCTCTTTACCCTAATGACCTCCTCAATCACTGAGCATGTACCTGCCTCAGACCCTGCACTTGCTAATCCCTCTGCCTGGACCATCTTCTCCCAGGAATTCACATGACTTTCTCCCTTAATTTTCAGGGCTTTTTCAAATTTCGCCTTTTTCAATGAGGACTTCTAAAGTCACTCTGTCTAAAATTGTACACACCCTCTCCCCTCTCATGAGACATATATACCTTATCTCCGTTTCTCTTTTAGTTTTTCTCATTAGCATTGATATATATCTAAAATCCTGTATATTATACAAATTAATCTCATTTACTTATAAACAAGATTGTAAGCTTCATCTTGCATGAAGTTTCATCTGTTTTGTTCAGTCCCAAATCCCTAGCACCTAGAATAGTTTTTAGTACATAGTTGGCACTCGAAATATCTTCCTTGAATGAATGAACCTGAAATAATTTAAGCAAAATTCCAGAATGAAACGTATTTTACTTTTTTGTTGTTTCTGTACTACAAATTCAAAGTCATCTTTTTTTTTAAACAAAATCAAAATCAATGCTTTATAAAGTTTATATGCATAGCACCTTAATTTAGATATATATCTTTTAAAGGGCCTCACTTCAACCATATACTAAGAAGGCCTACTTTTAAAGGTCTCTATTGAAGGAGATTTCCTAATTCCTTCAGTAACTTCAAGATTTATTTCTCATCTTCAAAACCTTCTTTTTATTCCAGCCCATCTACTATGGTCTCTGAATGTGTCCTCTCAAAATTCATATGTCAGAAACTAATGCCCATGTGATGGTATTAAGAAGCAGGGCCAATGGGAGGTGCTTAAGTCATGAGGGTGGAGTCTTCATGAATGAGATTGGTGCTCTTATGAAAAAGACTCCGTAGAGCTTCCTCACTTCCCTCCACCATGTGAGGATACAATGCAAAGTCTGTGCCCAGAACAGGCCCTCACCCAACAATGCTGGCACCCTGATCTCAGACTTCCAGCTTCCAGAGCTCTGAGAAATAAATTTCCGTTGTATGTAAGCTATCCAGTTTATGGTATTTTGTTATAGCATAATGAATGGACTAAGACACTGCATAAGACCTGTAGGCCTTTGTTTAGACCTAATTTTTAGGTCTATTTTCAATGAAAATGGGTGTAATTGGCCCCTTTGTGAATTGTTCTCTTCTCCAAATCAAATCATTTCAGTCTCTCTACCTCTTCCTCCATGGTTGGATTCACCAACTCCTTAGTTAGCAATTCTATGGCTCTTCTGTCAATCATGCTCAAGATTGGAATCCTTTTCAGTAAGGCATTATCTCTTGGACATAAGCTTTGTTAATTCGAAGACTACTTCAGTGAGACAAATGGGGAAAAACACATACTCCTTATTTGCCACTACAAACTGGCCTCCTAATGAATCCAATAAATGGAGTTTGCTTTATATCAGCCAGGAACAAAATTTAAAATTCAAGCAAAAGCACACACATAAAGATTATAAAACAGCCCCATCTACATCACCACTGGCCTTACTCAGGCCCCAGATCCCCCAACCCGACTTTTATGGCAGCCACTCTAATAGTCTTGTCTCATCACAGTCCCTTCAAGTTCTTCTCCACACTGACCACAATTATCTCAGAAAAAAAAATCTAGATTTTTTCAGAGTGGCATAGAAGACCTTTCTTGATCTGACTCCTGTCTCCCTGTCCAGCCTAAGTCATCACCTAATCCTTCTAGGTCTATATTTTAGATTCTGCTTCTTGAACTAACTAGAGTTTCCTGCGTATCCACAACCTAACTTTCATTTCTGTTTATGATGTTTCCTTTACCTAGATTGTCCTCTCACAACTTATTTGCCTGAGTAACTCTCAATCATCTCTTGGCAGAGGACTCTTTAAAGGGACACATCTTACCTTTCTCATTTCTGAATAAATTGAAAAGGAGGGGGTTAAGAGATCAAAATAACACTTTGATCACTCTTGGAGCTCAGATTAGAGGTCATGGCTTTAGTTCTGTGAACACAGTGGAGATTCTAATAAAGAACCCCAGAGTCGAGCAGCTCATAAGCTCACTACAGAGCGCTGGGTGGGACTAAACCTTGCACAGTGGCTGAGGCAGGGCCTTCCCTAGGGACCAAGGGTGATTCTGGAGAAGTTCTGTCATATATGTGCCCTGCAGGTAGTGGATCCAGGAGGAGAAAGAGAGAATCTGAGCTTGATAAACCCAGTGATTTTTTGCAAACTTTCCAATTAGGCCAGTCATTTCCTTTTCATTGGGACAGTGTGACCAAGAGGCAGAGAGAGGCTAGGGATGTGCTTTAAAAAATCCTTCTACATAGACACCAGAAGTGGAGACTTCAGGCCTCACTCCAATGCTCACTCCTATATGTATCCTCCTCTAGCTTTGCTTAGGGATTTAGAGGCCCTTTCTCCTATTCAGTGGTCTTCAACCAGGGCTGATTCCCAACCCCTAGAAGACTTTAGGCAACATCTGCAGACATTTTTGAGTATCTCAACTAGGAGTGGGTATGCTACTGGCATTTAGTGGGTAAAGGCCAGGGATGCTGCTAAACATCCTTCAATGTACAGGATAACCTCTCCAAACAAGTAATTACCCAGCTCAAAATGTCACTAGCGACAAGGCTGAGAAATCTTGCCGTAGGCATACACTGCATCTAATTTGTATTCTCCCACCCTTACTTCCTCCAAACTCCAAAAGCAGGCCTTATGTATTTCAGTTTTGGATTTCCAGTACCTAGCAGGTGATCAATAAACATTTGTTAAAAGGACTTAATGAATGAATGAGTTGGGTCATAAACATTAAAACTATAGAAAATAATCAATGAGCATTCTGGATGACCTAGCGACCATTTATATCCTAGGGCTACTAATTTGGAGGCTAAATGCATGGTGTCTGTGAACTTCTAAAATTCCATGTAAAATGCCATATGTTCATATTTACATTTTTATGAGTAGATTGCTTAGATTTTATCAGATTCCCAAAGAAGACTATTATTCCAATAATGTTAACCACACTTAGGATACCAGTTTAAAATCATACCTTGAGATTAGTATATCAGCCCCTCTTTTAGGAAAGGTCTGGCCATATCTGTCTTTCATAAAAGCATTACCTTGTGGTTCTGACTCATTATATCCAAATTTAAGAAACACAAGTGCTTGTTTTCATGCCCAGAGCTTCTTTTCTTTGACTTTCTCATTGTTCTATTTTTGTTCATGACCCCTTAGGTCACATTTCCTGTGTAACTCATAGGTAGCCTGCAAATATTGTATCCAGAGCATTTCCTTAATCAATCTCATTCCATTTTGTTTCTAATTATACATTGAATTTTCCAGGATCATATTGAATTTTAATAAGATCATTATAAATTATGTGCCCAATGCAGTCATTTTACATACGACAAAATGGAGGCCCAAAATAAATTAATCAATTGCTCAATATCAGGGAAACTTCAAGTGGTCAAGAACAGGTCTCTTGTTTCCTGGTTTAGCGTGATTTTCTGCACATAGGCTAATGTTTTTACCTATCATGGCATCCTACTCATTGCCTGTTTGCCATCTTGCTTTTAAAGAAATTTTGGCTCTTGTATGTAAGAGGAACTGTCCGCCATTTCTTCAGATTTGCTCATAGCAAGAAACGAGAGAGAGAGAGAGAGAGAGAGAGAGAGAGAGAGAGAGAGAGACAGAGACAGAGACAGAGACAGACAGAGAGAATAACACAATTTGACAACTAAGTAATAATTACTGACCTCAAAGAGTTCCTTGCACAATGTGTCTTAATGTAGAGTTATTGGAAAATAGAGTTTCTAAGGGTGTTCTCTTATCTTAGGTGAAAACACAACTTAGTACCAAACCACAACAGGTGCCCAGGGCTGACTGTGTATCCAGGTCTGGCTTGGACAGGTCTAATCAGCTGGGGTCTCAGACTATAAGTTCCAGAGAGCAGGCAAGGCATGTGTAATGGAAGTCAAAACATTGACTGAGTAAGCAAATAGGCAGCAGGGAAGTAAAACCCTGTCTCCTATAAGGAAAAGGCATGTCTTCACACATCAGACATCAATCGTTCTACCTGATGCTAAACCTGCAATTCAGAATCAGCTGCTCTGCCCTGATATGTATACAAAGGATTTCCTGTGAGAAAGAGGAAACATATCTTAAACCTGGATGCTTTTTATAATTTTGGCCATTCAGTAGCTATGCAATCTTCAGCTAAATACTTTACATTTCTAAACCTCAGTTTCTTCATTTGTAAAAAAGCAGATAATAATGGCAACTACCTCATGAGGTGTGTATGAGATGCTTAGCTCTTGTAGGCGACCGAGTAAGCTCATAACAAATAGTAACTTAGTATTCGAATATTTTTAATGGTACTGTTTTGGAAGGTAGCAATATTCCGGCTAGCCATTATATATATATAAATTTAGTTTCTTAGAGAGTTAATAAACTCTGCTTGGAAACTGATTTTACTCTTTCAGTAATTTAGATAAAACATCTTCACATTTCAGACAATAATTTTACCACTGAGCAAAAGGAGAAGTTTGGGGGCTTTCATTTCATTTTGGCACTCTACTAAGCAAATTGCTGTTTAATTACCCGATTTGCCCGTTAACTTGTACAAAGAAGATTCAGTACATAGAGTGGATACATTTTGACTAAGTGAATTTGAATTATATCTTAGTTTCAAAAGTTACTTTTTAGCATTTAAGATTGATTCCCTAAAGCTATGGGGAGTACCTGATGTAGGAATGCTGTGCTGACTGTGCAGAGAAATCTATGTAAGGAGAAGAGGAAAATAAAAGCACAAACCAACTCAGCTGCCTTAATTGATTTGACTAGTTAGACACAAAAATCAGCCCTGCCAGGTAAGACTTTAAAAACAATTTTTTTCTGGCTTGTGTCTTATAGGTTGTGTGTGTGTGTGTGGGTTTACCTTTCATATTTTGAGACTATGGAAAAATTTGTATGAATGATTAGACAATGAGGCATTGGTATTTTTTCCCCTTTGGACTTGGAAGCACAGTTGTGTTCATTATGCTCTTGGATTCCTGGCTCTATGCAGGTCTCTCTTGTTTAATTTCTCCTTTTTTCCCTTTCAATCCCAATCCCACTTCCTTAATTAACAGACAGCCACTCTAATTTGGTTAATATGTTCTCAGATACACACATATCTTTGACAACACATGCACAATGTGCATTGCTTATGGCACGCAACACTACGTTTTTAAGATCTATCCATGTTGCTGTATGTACATGCTTCTATGACATTGCAGACATGCATTTGCTATATTTTATTTATATATTTTCCTAGTGATTGCATCTAGGTTGCCTCTAAGCCACTCTTATCACATACCACTTCATATGAACATCGTCATATGTGCCTGGTTATGGGTATGTCAGAATATTTTCTGAGGTATAAACTCAGGAATGGGACTGATAGGTTACTAAACAGAGAATGTGTGTGTGTGTGTGTGTGTGTGTGTGTGTGTGTGTGTGTGTGTAAATATATGCACAGTGACAGACCACTCTCTAGAATTGCTATTCCTGTTTCCATCCTACCTCTAGTTTTCCTGTTTCCTGTTTCCACCTAGATCTCACCAACACCTGATATTATCTTATTTCTAATTTTTCCTCTCTGGTCATTAAAATGTGATATTTAATTGTTTTAATTTTCTTTTACCCCTTGATTCCTAATGAGTGGAGTAGGCCTTCATACATCCATTAGCTAATAGGATTTTCCAATTTGTGAATCACTTCTATAGCCATGGTTCTTTTTTTCCTACATTTTTGTTTTTGCAGTTACTAGGAGTTCTGTTTATTCTAGTTTTTCGAGCTAACAAATATTTTCTTCCAATGACCTGTCTGTAAGCCTTGTCTATGGTGCCCTTCATTGAACAGAAATTTAAACATTTTATATAGTTACAGCCATCAATTTAGGGCAGTATTATTTGTGTTTCTTTGATCCAAGAAACCACTTCTCAAGATGAAGTTAGAAAATATTACTTTATATTCTATTTACAAGCTTATAGTTTAATCTTACACAATTTGAATCTTTAATTTATTTGGAGTTCACTTTTGTGTATGGTGTGATGTAGAGAGCTACTTTACTCTTTATATAATAAACCAGCACAACCGGTATCATGTATCAGAAAGCTATTTTTTCTACTGCTTTGTAGTGCTTCCTCAACCATACACAAGGTTCTATGTACAAGGGTCTGTTTATAAGCTCTCTCTGTTCCATCACCCTGTTTTCTGTCTGTTCTTATACCAATACCACATTGTTTTTATTGCTAGTTGGGGTGTATACTAAGGCCTAAGGTGGGTGATTCTCCTTTGTTCTTCAATTTGAAAATTGCCCTAGTAATTTGGTGACTGTTCTTCTTTCATATAAATCTGAAAATCAGTTGGGTAAATAACTAAAAATACATTGCTAGAATTTTATTAACATTTCAGGTCAATATTAAGAAGAAAAATTGTTATGTTGTCATTTAATTTCTTTACTTAGATTTTCTTCTACATTTTAATAGAATTTTAATTTTTCCGTGAAGTTTTAAGTTAGTTCCTACACACTATAGCTTCGATTGTTACAGTAAATGATATCTCCATTCTATTACCTTTTTTTTTTTTAGCTAATTATTGCTGTTTTGGAAAAATTTGAAACTGATTTTGTTTGGCAAACTTGCTAAACTCTCTCATATTTCTAATACTTCAATACTTTGTCTGCTAAGCTCTTTGAAATGTTTTGTAAATATGAAAAAATAGCAGTTGTTCATCGCATTCTAATCCTATACCTCTTAATTTGTTTTCTAACATTGTTTGGCCAGAACATCTGGTATCATATCAAATATGATGGCATAGCAGCCAACTTCAGAGTTTCTCTATAAAGTATAATGCTGGCTGTAAATTTTTAGTACATAGGCTTTATCCAGGGGAAAAACACATTCCCTTTTAGTAACAGTTTTTAAAAAGTCTTTTATCAATTTTTTTCCTCAGCTATTTAAATAACAGATTTTTTTCTTTTAGTACCTTAATTTTTAGGTAGATTTTAGTGTAGATTTTCTTATGTTAAGCCACCTATGCATTTTCTTTTAGTACCTTAATTTTTAGGTAGATTTTAGTGTAGATTTCTTATGTTAAGCCACCTATGCATTTTGAAGAGAAAAACTTCTTGATCGTATTATTGTTTTGTAAAATACACTGCTTAATTCTATGAGCCAATAATTTTACTCAGAATTTTCTCATTTATATTTATAAGTAAAGTGGACCTACATATTTTTTTTCTTTCTTATACTGTTTTCATCTGGGTTTGAAATCAAGGTTTTACTGGTTTTATGAAGTTACTTACTTAGGCAGCATTCCCTTTTTCCCTATTTTTTTTTTGGAATAACTCATATAAAGTTCAACAGTTCTTTAATGATTTCGTAAAACCCAACTATAAAAGTGTAAAAATACTTTGATTGCTATAAAAAAAAATTTAATTGTATCAGTCTATTAAACTTTTCTATTTCTTCTTGGACCAATTATAACATTTTATGTTTTTTTTCCCCTCAAAAATTTATATATTTTACCTAGGTTTGTTATTGTTATTCTCAATTTCATTGTTTTATTTTAACTTTAATATCTTCCCCTCTTTTTTCTTTGAGTTTGCTCTGTTGCCCTCTTTTAAGCTTTCTTGGTTGAATTTTTAATTCATTTGTTTTCAGACTTTCTTGGAGTTTTTTTGTTTGTTTTATTTTTTGTTTTTGATAAATGTATGTAAATCTGTTGAATTTCCTCTATTTTCCACATTAGCTATGTTTGATTGCTTTTTAGTCATCCCATGGAGGGAGGGATTGTCCAACCTAAATAATATGAGATGGCTGAACACAGGTTTGACATTGGACAAATTAGACTGACAGCAGTGTGTTAGGCACACATACTTACAGCCCAAGAGATGAGACGCCACACACCGTGGAGGGCACAAGAGTTGCACCTAGGAACAGAATGAACAAGCTGGGACTGTCAGAGGCCGGCTTTGCATTCCATTGGTTCTGGAAGGAGGACATATGATTGGCTTCCTTGAATGATTTTCCACGGGCTGGCAGGGACGTGAAACCATCTGGCTAGCTACTCTAACTGTTAGGGGAACTAGCCCAGTAGGGGGCATTTCCCATTGTATCATGTCTGATGAGAGTAGGGAACCTCATAGTTAGGCCTTTCGAAGCCCTCTCTGTTTCAGGTGTCAAGGCAGCACATAATAATATTAATTTCAAGCCTCACACCACAAGGTAAATCCCAGAAATTCTGATATGTAGTGTATTTTATACATTTTTATACATTTATACATTTTTTCTATGATTGTCTCTTTAACCTAAAATTTATTTAATAATCTATATCTATACCTAAACTATGTGTCATCATCATCAATCATCATCATCATCATCATCATCATCTATCTATCATCATTCTATCTATCATCTGTCATCTATTATCTCTCTACACACACACATTATCATACACACACACACACACACACATATAAAATTATCTATCTCTCTGTCTACCATTTAGTTTCCACACATATAGCATTTTTAAAGCTATTCATTTACATTTTTAACATCTAAATTTATTTCATGATAGTCAGAAAATAGTCTGGATGATGTTGAAATTTTGGAATTTGTTGAGAATTTTCTCCCATCATGGCATAGTCAATTTTTGTGATTGTTGCATTTGTGCTTTAAAAGAATATGGTTTTTTTGTTTGTTTGTTTTTAACTTCTATACATATCTCTTAGTTCAAATGTATTAGGCTATTTAAATCTTTTTAAATCGTTGTTTTTTTTTTTGACTCTTGGTAGATGAATTACTAAGAGTTATGCCTTAGAATCTCCAGCTTGCTAACCCTGCTTTCAATGGTTTGATATTTGCCTGATAGCTACTAGCCTAATCTTTTATTTTCAGCTTTTAAAATCTTTTCATTTTAAATCTATCTCTACTTGAAAACATGTTGTTCAATTTTTGTTCTCGTATCAAATCTGAACATTTATATGTTTTGATTGATGAGCTTACTCATAGTATTGTAATTATTTTTCTACTAGGACTTACTTCAGCTATATAATTTTGTGTGCCCTCTTCATCATTATGTGTGTTTTCTTCCTTCTTTCTTCTTGACTTTATCAGATAGCTCTTGCCCCCATTATATATTAACCTTCTCCTACCTTTTACTACAGTCCTTCCTTCAGTGATCAACTTTACATGGCTATGACCTAACAACAGCACCATTTCTCACCTGCCTCTGGTATCTCTTGCTTCTTGCTTTCTGCCCCAAGGCTTATCTGTATGGAATGTGCAGTTTATTCATGGATATCCTGAAAGTGTGAATTTGCATCTCATGAGACAATACATTTCCTTCTTCTAATCCTGCGGCATGCGAGTGGGAACACTTTCCACAACTCCTTCGAAGGGCTCTCATGGAACCACTCTTCATTTGTCCACAGTTCCATAACGCATCCTTTTGTTTGCTTCCCCTCCTTTTCTTCTGTTTACTCTCCTAGTCTCCCACTTCTGCACATGACAATCACGTCCCAAATAAAAAATCTACATGTAAGCCTTGTCTCAGATTCTGATTTCTTGGGGATATCCAGGCTAAGACTCCTAACTTTGTTAGCAATGTAGAATTTTCTTCAGCTTGTTTAAGAGTTACATATTATATAGTTTTATTTTTTACTGATACTTGACTTATTCAAACTAATGCTTTTCTCATCAATTTTATGAGCAAATAATATTTATAACTACCATTCTAACCTCTCCAAAAAACAGATATAATTAGCATGTTCTCATTTTTCTCTGGCCACCCTGCTCCTGGCCATTTTGGCATCACATAGAATTTTCATTTGTAATTATTACAGATATATCTTATTTTTCTTCTGGATCTTGCATTTTAATATGAAATCAAACTTTACCTCTTATATATCTCTAGCATCCTTCAAGATATATTTTTCTGCCTACTGGAAATATTTGTCCAAGGGTATATTTAATGAGAATGTTGTGTTATAAATTTTCTTAGCCTTACATCAATGAGAATATCATAAAACCCTAAGTTCAAAGATCTTTTCCTTTAACACTTTGTGTTAACCAGTAACACAAATACTACTTCATTATCTTCTTCCAGCTAGGATTGCTGTTAAGAAGTTTGATAGTATTAATAGCTATCATTTACAGAATGCTTACCATGTGCAAGAAAGTGTTCTAAGTAATTTAATGCTGATGATAGCAATCTAATGTTTGTTTCTTTGTAGGTATAATACCCTGACCCCATTCCTTACTCCATTTTGAGAGCTCGTAGAATTTGCTTTTTTTTTTTTTTGGTTGATGGTCTTAAATATTGTGTCTAGCTTGTGATTTTTTTCATTTATTTTATTTACCAGTCCATAGAGCATTTTTTCCAAGGTCTTATATATTTCCTTAGTTCTAAAAAAATCTTGTTTATTATCTCTTCAAATATCTTCTTTCATTCATTTTCTTGTTTTGTTTTCCAGCTTTACTGAGATATAATTGACATATTACATTGTGTAAGTTTCAGGTTTACAATGTGATGGCTTGATACACTTATATATTATGAAATGATTACCATGATAAGGTTAGTAATCCATCACCCTGCATAATTACATTTTTTGAGTGTGTGGTGAGAACATTTAAGATCTACTTCTTAGAAAATTCCAAGTATACAATATAGTATTGTTAACCACTGTATTCACTATGCTGTACATCAGATCCCCAGAACTTACTCATCTTATAATTGGAAGTCTGTGCTCTTGGATCATCATCTCCCCATTCCCCTCACCCTGCTCCTCCAGCCCCTGGCAACCACCATTCAACTCTCTTTCTCTGAGTTCAGTCTTTTATGATTCCATATATGAGTGGTATCATACAGTATTTGTCTTTCTCTGTCTGACTTACTTTACTTAGCACAATACCCTCAAGGTCGATTCACATTGTCACAAAATGGCAAGATTTCCTTCCTCTACTTATTTGTTCACTCTTTCCAAGACTCCTCCTATTATGTAGATCTCAACTTAAAAAAACAAACAAACTTCTATCCTCTATATCTCTCATCTTTCCTTTAATATTTTTTTGTCTTCTGCTTCTTGGGAGAGTTCTTCATTTGATCTTCCAGGTTACTAACTCATCTTAAGGTATATTGAGTTTTTTATTTCAACTCTCATGTTTTGATGCTCAGTTTCTTTCACTGATTCATTCTTACAATGTTTTGTGTCTGTTTTGTGTTCTTAATAATTTCCTTTATTTCTTTGAGGATTTTTATGATGTTTAATTCTACCCCCCCACCCCATCTAGTACCTTAATTCTGCTTCATTTAGTACAGGTTGTCCAGTTTCTTTTCTTTTAAGTGCCTGAACCTCAAAAAATTGCTAGCTGAAGCAGCAAAAGCCTAGTCCCTGTTTAGCACCCATCATAATGTATTTGTCATTGGGAGGGGATACTCCTCAGTGAGGGAGGTCTCTGGTGTAATAATTCACCCTCTATCATTCACTCTGTTCTCTCCATCAGTGACTAGATAGTCTGCTTTGAAATCTTCATATACATTGGCCTATGTCACTACTCTTTGTTAAGAGCTGCCTCTCTGAATTGCAACCACCTATCTCATGGGAAAGGAGAAGGGGAGAGGGAAGGAAGAATGCTTACAGGCTGGCCTGCCAAATGTGGTTTTTATCACCCTCCACCCAACCTAGAGAGCTTGACTGACTCTGCTCCATAGCACAGAATGGCCCTCTGCCCTGGGCTGCAATATCCCTCACACCTGGGCCTAACCTCCCTCTATTGTTCTAGGAGCTTCTCAGAGTTTCAATGTTAGGTTCTAGGATTCCTTAATCTTTTTCTCTTTCTTATGACATTGCCCAAAGCTAATTAGGGGAAAGCCAGCACCTAGAGATAGTTCACTCTCTTGACAGACCCAGCTAAGCACTTTCTGGGTTCTCTTAACCGTATCCCAGTTCTCAGTTATAAAATGTGTCTAAAAAAACATGTCTGCCCAGAAATATTTCTTAAGGCTGAGTCTTTCACCCAGAAAGTTTTAGCTCTACAATGATAGAAGAAGATATTTCACAGACTTGAGGTGGCATTTTTTTTGTGCCAAGTATGTAGCTTTTAGAAAGCATATAGCATGAGCTAGATGATATGATGGGCCTTAACAAGTACATATGCCTCAACCATAGTTATTGGCTTTCAGTAACCCTATTTTTCATTCATTTCCCTCTTTTCTTTTCCTTCCTTTCCCTCTCCCTCTCCCTCTCTTTCTCTCTTTCCTACCTGCCCTCCCTCCCTCTTTCTCCCTCTCTGCATGTAAAATAACCAGAAGCTGCTTGCTCTGGGAAATGTGAATCTACGCAGAGGGACTCGAGAAAATCAGATTTACAGCAGGAAGCTTGGTGGAAGGGCAAAGAGAAACACTTTCCTCCATGGTCAGAGGATTATGTCTAGACAAGGGTGACTGATTTGTCTCCAAAATTAAAATGTTTCAGTGTTATTTTTCCAACAACAATAGATGATTCTTATAAGCAAAGCATTATGTGGTTCCTCTTTGCTCTATTAATTGTAATGTCCCCTCTGATTTCTACCATTAACGTGCTTCTTGCCAGAAGCAAGCCAGATAATTGAGCAAAGACAGCTGGATTAGTCACTCCAAATTACCTATAGCCTACAAAAGGAAAAATTACCAGAAAGCTACAGTCAATTTTTATTTTATTCCAAAGTGAAAATGTGCAGGGGAACTATTCAGAAAATGTTATTTTATTTGCATTCTACATTTATGTAAATCCACAAGAATAAATGCTTTCCAATGACATCATCCTCTCTCCTTTGTAAATAGATAATTAACTGACTGGTACACTTTCCAAAAGAAGGATTTTACCAAATAGGACCTTTGTGAATGCAAATGCACAAAGCACATACTTGCTGAATAGAAAAATAAATCTGCCCCCAAAAGAGAAGGAATATACTTAAGTAACTGCTTCTTAGGAATAATAATGTTATTCATTTACTTCAGATTTTCTTGTTCAGACATTCTCCATTTGTTCAATAAAGAAAATGGTTTTTAAAGGTATTCTTTTGCATTTTTAACATCTAAATTTATTTTATTATGACCAGAACCTATTTCATCTTATTAATTTCTCCTTTAAAGTATGTCATAGTCATTCCTTCCCCTCTTCCTATGCCATTATCATATCCTTATCCCCTGTATCAGTTACTATTGCTGCATAACAAAACACCCCGAAGCTCAATGGCTTAAAACAATTATTTTGTATTTATTATGTATTTGTGGGCTGGCTGGAGTTAATTGGGGCTCAATTGCTACCTGGCTCTCTCTCTAAAGGCTATTCAAGATAGGTTATTGTCTTAGTGATGGCAGAAGCAAGTCCACTCACACAAGTGCATCTTAAGTCCCACTAGCATTCTATCAGCCACATCAAGCCACATGGTCAAATCTAGAGCCACAGTGTGGGAGATGCAGAGTGGGAGAAAAAGGGGGTAATATTTGGAACAGTAATTTAACCTTGCACATTTCTGTATTTATATATTATGGCACATAGTATATGCTTTTAATGACTGCAGAATCATCCTTGACCAATGCATTCTATATACACTTTCCACATGAGTCTTCCTTAAACCACTTTTATTATATAATTCATTTGCTATAAAATCATCAATGGGTCTCACTTTTGAACTATACTGTGTCTAAAGTCTTATTTTTGTCTTTCAAAACCTTTCATAATTTGGACAGTTTTCATTTTCTCAACATACTTCCTCCACTCTAATGAAGCCAGACTCTTAAATATTTCATGAACATCCTTTATCTATTCTCATCTAAGTACCTTTGTTCATTATAGTTCCTTTCACCTTCTCTCCCCAGTCCTAATTACTTCTCCACAAAGTTCTCTAGGTAATTTTCCCTAACTTCTCTCCCTTTTAGGTCATTGAATCAATGTATTATTTCTCCCAAGGGAAGTTTTGCTATCGATTTATTGATTCGACAGAGTTTGACTTTGTGTTTACTAGGTTCCAAGCATTGTAGTAAGTGTTGGAGATAACGCAGTGAAAAAGACCCAGTCCCTATCCATCACGCTGGCTGGCAATCTCTTAAGGAATATTAGGGTGTGATAGAGTTGCAGAGAGGTGAACGTAGTGGCACAGGAGTACACGAGAGGGACATTTAATCCTGTCTTGGGGGACTATGGGATGATATTTGGAGAACAAGTTGTCTATGATTAAAGCTGTATGATGAGTGAGAGTTATTCAGGCGAAAAGGGATTATCAGAAAGCATTAAAGGTACAAGGAGCTGAGGTGAGGAAGAAAAAGCCAGTGTATTTGGATAGCTGCCCATAATTCAGTGTGGCTGGGGCACTGAATGCGAGACAGAGAGAGGAGGGAGATAAGGCCAGTGAGAAACTCGGGTGTAAGGAATCTGAAACTCATATTGATGACAGCAGGAAAGTAGATAGTGTGTTTAAACAGGGACATGACATAATTAAATTCATGTTTAGATTTTTAAAAAATTAATATATAATTGAAATATATTAGTTTTGGGTATACAACTAATTCAATATTTGTATACACTGAGGAATGATCACAAGTTTAGTTAGCATCCATTACCACATAGAGTTACAAGTTTTTTTCTTGTAATGAGAACTTTTAAGATTTACTATCTTAGTAACTTTCAAATATACAAAAATAGCATTATTAACTATATTATATGCTGTACTTTATACCCCCTGGAGTAGTTTTTATAACTGGAAATTTGTGCCTTTTGATACCCTTCACCCATTTTGCCCCCAAACCCCACCTCTGGTAACCACCAACCTGTTCTCTGTATACGTAAATAATACATGAGCTTGGTTTTGCAGTTTGTTTGTTTGTTTGTTTTAGATACCACACAGAAGTGAGAGCATATGGTATTTGGCTTTCTGTCTCTGACTTATTTCACTTAGCTTAATGCCCTCAAAGTCCACCCATGTTGTCACAACTCTCTCTCATACACACACACACACACACACACACTGCAGACACATACACATTTCTTTATTCATTCATCCGTTGATGGACACTTAGCTTGTCTGCATGTCTTGACTATTGTAAGTAATGCTGCAATAAACATGGAGATGCATGTATCTTTTTGAGTTAGTGTTTTCGTTTCCTTTGAATAATACTCAGAAGCAGAATTGCTGGATCATATGGTAGTTCTATATTTAATTTTTTGAGGAACCTCCGTGCTGTTCTCCATAGTGGCTGCAACAATTTACATTCCTACCAACAGTGCTTGAGGGTTCCCTTTTCTGCGCACCATCTCCTGTGTTAAAAATTTTAAAACCGAAAACAGATAAGTGTTTTAAAAGATCACGCTGGCTGCTCTGTGGACCATGGATTGAAGGGAGATAAGAGGAGCAAGGAGATCAGTTCATGAGGCTGATATAGTGTTCTGGGAAAGAGATGAGTGTGGATTAAACTAGGGGAGTGGGAAAAAGTAGTTGATTTCAGAGCGATATTTAGAAGTGAATTTAACAGGACTTAGCCGTTGAATGAAATAAGGGTATAAAGCCCATGGTGATGCCACCAGTTTGTGGAGAAGTGGGGAGTAGGGTAGGAGCAGGAGAAGAGATAGATGATGAGGGTTGGTGGTATTGGTGTGTGTAGGGGGGTCAAACCTTGATGCTAATTAATGATGGTTGCTGTAGATATCACTGAGCAGGCAGGTAAGAGAAACTTCCTAGCACCTCTGAAATCACTCCACGTAGGTGGCCACCTAGCCTGCTCATGAGCAGGGGTAAGTTCAAGCTGCGATGGGCCCAGGAGGAGTACTATGGCCCAATGTTGCCTGAGATCCACATCAGCCCATGTGTGGTTACTACAGACAGGGCACAAAGTTGCTGAAGGTAAGACTATGGGTCTCTGTGTGTTCTCTCCTTATTAGACTTAGAATAGTGATAATTGTAACAATTCCACATTTCATAAATAAAATCTACTGGTGGGGTTCCTGAGAAATTATTTGATGTTAATAAATGATAGTGCTCTACTAAACAAGAAAGGAAAGAATTAAGCCCGAAAAAGTTAAAGTTGGTTTTGCACTTTCTTTTTCTTTCTTTAAATTTTTTTTATTAAACATGATTGGGGTGATATGGTTTTGCATTTTCAAAAATTTATATTCCTTTTTAAAAAATTAAAATGTGTTCCTTTATATCTTGAGAAATAAAAATTTCCTTTAATGGAAGAATGATCAAAATGAATACATTGGATCTTAAAAACAAAGGCAGATTTATCGAGTTTTTATGTTAATATCATAGTGGAAGTTGCCTCAAAAAGAAATAGTGCCCATAGAAATGACAGCTATACACTCAAGGCGGGAAACTGTGTACTGGTGGTTTGCAATGTGTTCACTCTGAAACTCAAGGTCCTTAGCAGTCCTAAAGGCTGTCAGATCACTTGCCACCCCGCCACCCTGCAGCCAGGCAGGATTATTCTCTCTGGTATGTTCCTAAGGACTCTGTTCAGTCTCGTTTTAAAGGTCTTAAGCTTGGGGGTTTTAATCACCTCCTTTAGAAAACTCTTCCCTCCTATCATAGGAAGTATGTCCTTAAGGGAAATTCACTGATACTTAACCCATATTTTACTTGTTATAATTTCCTATTACCCTAATTAATACCTTTCTCTGAGCCTTTCCTTGTGACTCATCCACCAAGTATCACCTCTTCCTCTGTGGTGTTTTCACCATTCAGATCTCTTGCATGTGGACAGTTATCCTGAGCCTCTAGTCAGTCTTAATAGTTAGGAAATGTTTAAGCCTGTAGTACTAATAAATCAGCTCAAGGTATAATTAGAGGCTTAACTCTGTGAAGAGAAGATGTAACCTATTTGTTAATAACATCACTTAGGTCTTTTGAAAACATTCTTGCCTAAAATAACTGAGTCAAATTAAGAACTAGCCTTAAACAAAATGTCAAAATAATGGCATTGTAGGATATTACGAGCCCCATTCCTTTACTGAAAGTGCAGGTAAGAACGCTCTGTAGCTTTCTGCTAGTTATTCCAGAGGCATGTTAAGTCCTAGCTTCTCCAAAGTTGATTAAAATTCAGTTGTAATTAATATTCATTGATGTGCTAGATGCTTTTATTTAATCTCCATATGATAATCATTTTATAGGCAACTACACCAAGGCTAAGAGATGGTAAGTAACTGCCCAAAAGTCACACATTAGAAAGTGACAGACTCAGGATATAGATCCAGAGCTTTTGACTCAAATCCCTGAGCTCTTGAAATTTCATTCATTTGATTGAGAGATGTTAAAATGATTACTGGTGGGCTTGAGCCTCTCCACTATACTACGAGGCCTTAGCAAAATATCTGCTTCAAATCTCCTGTTGTGCCATAAAGCATAAGGGCATTAAGAGCAAACATGTTTATGAATGTATAGGAGCCATGAAATGAATAATCTCCGCCTTGTACTAATCCATGCCTTCTTGCCCAACCTACTTCACATTACTCCTTTTGTGTTCTTGTACATATGGCCACTGCCCCCTCTTATAGATGAAGTGCTCCAAAAAGTCTTCCAAAGATTGCACAGTATAAAATAGCTAAGCTCAACATTAAACACAAGTTCTTTCTGATTCCAAAGCCCTCCCTTTATTAGCTGAAAATGAACCAAGGAAGCTCTCTACTTTGTTTCTTCATAGGGATGTTGGGGGAAAAAATAACCAAAGAGTGCTTGCAACATGTTGTGCAAAGTAAAATATGCTAGTGAAGAACTGATAGCATCAACCTCCTCCGTAGGTATTGTACTCATGATGAATTTTAAGGCTCATTAAACCAGTTTTTCTGTTGTGTAATTCCTCTTCTTAACACTCTTCTTAGTACGCAATGTCATCTCTTGTGAATGGTAAACTGTGCAGTGATGGCCAGTGCTACTTATACTGCTGCTTGGATAAATTATGTTTAAAATCAAAGTTAATATTTTCGAGAAAGAGATTATTCTGTATAATTAAATAAAATTACAAAAGAGCATATAACCTGATAAACACTACCTCAGTCAGGTGATCAGGTCAACACCAACAGTGGTAAGTTATGTTAATAGCACCCAAGATCAGGGGATAAATGTGGCACTTTATTTTTGTGGTCTTGCTCCCTAAAATTATAACCCCAGTCTAATCGTAAGAAAAACATTAGAAAAATCTCAATAGAGGGATATTCCACAAAATACCCAATAGAGCTAAAATCAAAATACCTAAGTACTTTTCAAAACTGTCAAGGTCATCAAAAAACTAAGAAAGTCTACAAAATTGTTGCTGTCAAGAGAAGCCTAAGGAAACATGGTGAGTAAATGTAATGTGATGTCCTTGATGGGATCATGGGACAGAAAAAGGAATGTTAGGTAAAAACTAAGGAAATCTGAATAAAGTATAAACTTTAATTAACAACAATGTATTGATATTGGTTCATTAATTGTGGTAAATATGCCATATGATATGATAGGGGAAACAAGGTGTGGAGTATATGGGACTCTCCATACCATCCTTATAATTCTTCTATACATCTAAAACTGTTCTAAAAAATAAAGTTTATTTAAAAATAAAACAAAAGAGTGTGTAAATAGAATTTTGCTCTGAATAAATGCCTTAAAATGTATATTTTTCCTGCTCCTATCCTCACATTATTTTTGAAAAATACCAAGGACACAGAAAGAACAGTTTTTTTAAAATTAATTCACAGGAAATGTGTTTATCATAGAAGTGTAATAAATTATACTTTTCCCATCCTGTCATCATAAATAAAGATTAAGAAACTCAGGGTTATTTTTCTTTAGCTTTATTATTGATTATGATCTTTAAAAAGCCATTTTTCCATTTGTAAAACAGATAGAAAGGTACCTTGTGGGAGGCTTATGAAGTTTAATGAAATGAAATAGATTAATTGATAGTACTTAAAAAAAATTACTTTAGGGCTAACATTGTAATATCAGAGCTTTTTAAGATAATCAATTTTAATCCATTTCAACCACTGACCAGGAAATTAGACTTTTCTGTCAATGAAGGTCTATAATAATTTTATTCCTTTGTTGGATTTTTTTCATACAAATGAGCACGCACACGAACTCTGCAAAAATACCAGGACATGCTGACACAGGCTGGGGGCAGAACTGCATCCATGGTCCACACCCTGGATCCTGCTCAGTTTTTTAAATCCAGCAAACACTGTAACCCAGCAAGTCACTGTTTTATGAATCAGTCTCTCCGTGAGAGGGAAAAGTCCTTGGCAACCTGGAGGTACTGTTCTAAGGTAAGAGAAGTGATTGCCTAGGGAGAAGACATCAAGGCTACCACACGTACAGACTTGCTCTGCCCAGCATGCGGGGAATTTTGCTATGCTTGGAATCAGCCCCAGAATGCAGAATTAAGCTAGCTTGCTTTTTCTAATATCCTAAAAATGCATGCTTTTCATAAGACTCTAAGTGCTGGCTTTCCTATTTGTGCTGGCTTTGCCTCTGTGCGCTATCCCTGAGCCCTTGGGGTTAACACACCATTGCTTGATCTCATCAGGAAACATGAGGTAGAGTGAGGCAATCAGCTGTTCAATTCAGTCACAGTTGTGAGTGTAGCAACAACCCCACGTGTAATCAGAAGTTACAAGACAGCAAGGGTGACTGCAGGTTCTGAAAGAAGACCTGATTAGATCTATGCCAGAAACTGGGCAGTCAGGGTGGTGTATGATCATCACTTCTGTGGTGTCTGTTCTGTGGTTTCTGCTATCAGTGCCTAATCCAAGAGAATTTCACCTGGGGAGACCAACAGGAGACAGGCAGGCTACTCTTCTGTGCAACCTGCTGGGTGCAGTCTCTGGCCCAAGGTAATTTCCAAGTGCTACTTTTCTTTTCTTATGCAGGCCCACGGAATTCATGGTAATAAAGACTTATGACTCATGGTAGCTACTGACAAGGATTTTATGGAGCATAAATTCACCAGGCTCTGTGGTTGACTTTTAATACTGCATGACTTGAAAGCTGTAAGGCTGAATTCCATAGCCTCCATTCCTTTTCTCTTTAATACTGTTCCTATTGCATCTATCTCTAGAGATTCCCCTCTCTTCTCATTTTCAAGACTGCTGTGATGAATCGTATACTCCCTAGTACTCTCTTATTAACTGTATAGACATGCACACCATTTCTTTAGAAGTTTAGACTAAAAACTGTAAGAATGCTGACACCAGAAGAGAATATAGTAAGCATGGGGAAGTTGTTAGAGCTAATAAGTTATTTTAAATTCTTCCAGACATAGTCCCTAGTTTGAAGTTGTGAGATGACACCCTTTAGCTTTCAGTTCTTATTTGTGAGACTGAAGTTCAGAAAAAAATAATAAGAAATGTTGATTAGGTTCCTATTTGTAGGTAACATTTATTTTTTTCAGGAACTTTCAGATATGCATAACTAAATTCAGTGGGCATTTCACATACAGGAATAATCCCCAGGAGCATGTTATTAGGATATTACACCTCTATCCAGAATTTTCTGAGTGCTAAGGAGCTAGTCAGTCCATTTGGCTTCAAATTTTATTTCTGTCATTTGACTCATGAGACTAACTAGAATTTAATTTAATATAAATGTGATTCTGAAGCAAATGCACAAGGCTCTGTGGCTTGGGTTCTAATTTCATTACCATCTCTCTACTCAGCAATGTGGCCTGGACTGAAAGCTAGTCTAGGATTTTATTCCTCACTTGGTCCTTACGTGCATAACTTCATCTAACAGAGTTTAGGCTTTTGTTCCACAAAGTCATCAGAAAAGTTTCTTAATTTATAATACAAAGTATTTACATTAAGCAAGTTAATTTCTGTAGATTATCAACCTCAGATTGAACTAAGGACAGCCACAGGCTTAATGACTGTGGAGACAGGGAATAAAACAAAGAGAATGTTTTTAAGCTAAGACAGCTTGCTGGAACTTTCTCTTACAAATATGGCACCACAGAGTTGTATCTACCCAGGAGCCTAAATATTCCTGTCACTAGTGCCTGAGCCTGCAGTTTAGGTGCATACCTAAAATTTTTACTTTACAATTCTCATTTTTCTAGATTCCATATGCATGCACAGCTTTTCGATTCTACATTTTCACCCTATTGCAACCCTCTCACAGCATTTGTGTAATGTGCTTTATATTCCATTTACCTGACTTCTATGGAAAGGAAATATCTACATAGATGAACTGATGTCAGTCCCACAGTAGAACTTGCCTTTTTAAAACTTTTGTTTATTTTCTAGCATTCATCTTATTTTGCTTAGTTTTGTATATTCAATGACTACAATAGAATGTGGGAATAACTCACCACATTTCAAATTTGTGTTTATACCATCAGTTGAATGGGTATCATAAGCACAAACAAGGGCAAAATGGTATTATAAATAACAAAGTGAACATGCAATGCTATGAACACTGGTGTGCAAATATCTTTTTGGATATGGGTTTTCAAGTCTTTGGGGGTAAATACCAGTAGAGGGATTGCTGGATCATATGGTAGATCAATTCTTAGTTTTTTCAAGGAAACTCCATACTTTTTCCATATTGGCTGTACCAATTTGCAGTCCCACCAGCAGTGTATGAGGGTTCCTTTTTCTCCACATCCTCTCCAGCATTTGTTATTACTTGTCCTGTTGATTATAGCTATTTTAACAGGTGTGAGATGTACCTCATTGTGGTTTTGATTTGCATTTCCCTAATAGCTAGCAATGTTGAGCATCTTTTCATATATTTGTTGGCCATTTGTGTGTCCTCTAGGAAGAAGTGTCTGTTCAGGTCTTCTGCCTATTTTTTGATTGGATCATTTGTGGATTTTTTGTTGTTGAGTCATATGAGTTCTTTGTATATTTTGGATATTAGGCCCTATTGGAGGAATTGCTTGCGAATATATTTTCCCATTCTGACGGTTGTCTCTTTACCTTGTCAACGATTTCTTTTGCTGAGCAGAAGCTTTTTAGTTTGATGTAGTCCTATTCATTTATTTTTGCTTTGAACTTCCCCTGCCTTTGGGTCAAATTCATAGAATCCTTTTTTCAGTCCAATGTCCTTGCTTTAGTTCCAATCATTTTATTGATTCTGGTCTTATATTCAGGTCCTTAATCCATTTTGAATTAATTTTGGTGTGTGGTGATAGATAACAGTCTAGTTTCATTCTTTTGCAAGTGGCCTTCCTATTTTTCCATCACCATTTATTTAAGAGGCTTTCCTTTCTCCATTGTATGTTTTTGGCTTTTTTGTTGAAAATTGTTTTCCTATATAAATATGGGTTTACTCCTGGACTCTTGTTTCGGTTCCACTGGTCCGTGTGTCTGTTTCACTACCAATACCATGCCGTTTTGAATATTGTCGCTTTGTAGTACAATTTAAAGTCGGGCAGAGTGATGCCTCCAGCCTCATTATTTTTTCTCAGGATGGTTTTGGCAATTTGGGGTCTTTTGTGCTTCCATACAAATCTGATGATTTTTTGTTCTATTTCTTTAAAAATGCCTATGGGATTTTGATGGGGATTGCATTAAATCCGTATAATGCTTTAGGTAATAACTATGTTGATTCTTCCAATCCAAGAACACAGAATATCTTTCCATTTCTTTGTATCTTCTTTGATTTCTTTTAATAGGGTCTTATAGTTTTCATTATATAGGTCTTTCACATGTTTCATTAAATTTATTCCTAGGTATTTTTTTTTTTGTTGCAATTGCAAAAGGAATTATTTTTTCCACTTCTTTTTCTGATGCTTCATTATTAAAGAATAGGAAAGCTATGGATTTTTGAACATTGGTTTTGTATCCAGAGACTTTACTGTATTTGCTTATTGTTTCTAGTAGTGTTCTTGTGGAGTCTTTAGGGTTTTCTGTATAGAGAATCATCCCATCAGCAAATAGTGACAGCTTGACTTCTTCATTTCCTATTCGGATGCCTTTATATCTTTCTCTTGCCTGATCGCACTCGCTAGGACCTCCAATGTTACACTGAATAACTGTGGCAATGGTAAACAGCCTCACCTTGTTCCTGATCTTAGAGGGAAAGTTTTAGTTTTTCACCATTAAGTATAATATTGGCTAAGGATTTGTCATATAGGGCCTTTATTATGTTAAGGTACTTTCCTTCTATACCAATTTTAAGTTTTTTTTTTGTTTTTTTTTAATCATAAATGGGTGCTGTATCTTGTCGAAGGCTTTTTCTGCATCTATTGATATGATCATATGATTCTTATATAGAATTGCTGATATTTAAGGGGTTTATTTTCTGTTACAGAACACATATTTCATATATGTACAAACATTACACAAAGATTACAATGTAATTTTGTTTGGATTTTTCATTGCTGAAATAAGAATAATTGAAAGTAAATATTCATATTTCTCAGTAGCAGTAACCATAGGATACATTAACACTTGAAGGAACATCCTGCTCCTGCTGGATGATGCTGATGGTCCACCTGATAGTCTGGAGGAACACACAGCTGATGTGTGGGTGGGGCCGTTTCTCAAGGGGTTGACACCTGGTATGAATTAGTTTCTTCATTGAGTTCTTAGGATTCTTGATTCAAGATGCTGTGGGTAGTTTACTCAGGCTAAAAGATGAAGTCCTAATGGCCTACAAGGCCTCTCTGACCATACTTGTAAACCATACTCTTAACAGTCTTCCCCATTCTCACTTCCTTCCAGCCACACTACCTTCCATCCCTTTCCTCAGACACACCAGGTATGTTCCAACCTCCCTGCCTGCAGCACGCTATGGTTCTCTTGGCCTGGAATGTTCTTCCCCCAATATCCACTTGGCTATCTTCTTTCACTTCCTTCAACTCTTGCTCAGATGTCTCTCCTCCATGAGCTCTACCTGATTGCACTATTAAATACAATTAGCTGCCCAGATCCACCCCACCCTCACCCCTTCATCTTCCTTACCGCTGCTTTTTAACTTATGTTATATTATTCTTTGCACTAAAATGTAAGTGCTGCATGAGCAGATACCTTGTTGTTTTGTTCACCCATGTGTCCCACCCTAAAGTACAGGCTGGTCCATAGCAGGTGCTCCATAAATCGTTGTAGAATGAATATATGAATTAGTTCACTCATAGACCAGGCTCTTTAATACATTTCTTTTCCCTTTCACTTTTAAGCCTACCCTAGTATTAAGATCAGCTGGGAGGTTTTATAGGCCTATCTGAGAAGTCGAGATCTCCTAACCTGTTGGTTGGGCTTTTCTCACTGAAGGGGTCTGTCTCTGGAATTTACTCCTTTGGGCAGGTTTCCAGAGCCTCATTTGTTGTCTTTGGGGTATGATGCAAGATTTAGGGTGGTTTTTTTTTTTTTTTTGCCCTTTGGAGGGGCGTGTTTCAATTTTGTCTGACGTTATTGTTTTGTCTGGGGTTTTTATCCTTGCGTTGAGTTTTATTTGTCTGGGTCGATCAAGCAATTTAGAAACTATTCTTTAGAGCTATGGAAGAGCAGAAATTGGAGCTGGAAAAGACCTCACAGTTGAGACAGTCCATCCCCCTTGCCATTGAAGTCTTACCTTCCACAATACAACGTCCATGGGTTTGTTCAATGAGGTTTTAAATGTCTTCATTGACCACCCACTCAGCTAACCTAATACTCTTAACAATTAACAAAAATTCCCAGTTTTTGTCTAAACTTTCCCTTTTATATTTTCAGTTTATTTCTCCTATTTGTAGTCCAAGGTAGCTCTTTCTCTCTGGGGATTTTATACCTTTTCTGCTCTACTGGTTCTTTAGCCAAACTATACATTTGCTTCTACCTTAATCTTTCTTCATTCTCTTTAATTATAATTTTGGTTTATTGAATCCATTCCAATTCTTCACCTTGATTTTTTTTTACTATATATAGTTTCACTAGTCATCCATCAAATAACTGTAACATAATGTTTTCTTTCTGTAACCTTAAGACAAAGCACTGCTACCTGCCATATGAAATAGAAAATATACCCAATTTGTTGCAATAATCAACCCAGGGTATTTTTATTTATTCATCAGAATATTAAACAAATTCTGTGCGATGCTGTTTACTTAACTTGACTTTAAATTTTTGATAGTAATTGTGTAATATCAGATATCTCACTTAAGCACTGTTGTTTTTATATATGCAAAGGAAAGAATATCCGCTTAGTCTCTCTTTTGCTGTAATTTTATGAAAATAAGCATGTTATTCTAGGGCTAGAAAGAGATCTTTCAGAGATAAACCCCCCCCTCACTTCCAAGCTTTCAGACAGAATCACACAGGATAAATTATTTTCAATACTATGAAGTTCAAATGGCACTCTTTTTTCCCGGTGTACAGTAATTTATGCCAAATCAGTGCATCTCAAACTAATTGTAGTAAAGAGAAATTTTTTTAAATTCCCAAATGCCATGGACTGATTTTTCGTAAACTGAAAAATCACAGGGTTGGATGAAATGGCAATGTCAAACTACTAAATGCTTATGCTCACTTTTGGTATTTATCTTGTCTCAGATGGGCACTGATCTATGGACCCCACCTTGAGTAACCCTGATAGACAATCATTTTCCTCACCTTCAGATTCAGATACTTTTCAAGATTAATCTTCTCTTCTGAAGATTAACAGAGTACTTGCTTTTACTTTTTAGCCTGTTTTCTGCTTCACTTCAAAAATCAGCTTTTAAAAGACAGCAATCAATTGGTCATTTCCCCCCAAAATTTAGTTACGTGTTTCCTACCTGTATTTATCTTTCCATTTTTCAAAGTGTTGTAATCCCTAATTTATTTCATAAAACCAAATCTGAATGAAAAATACTTTTAAGAAAGAAAAAAATAATATCCCATGTCAGTAAGTTATAAGATGGTCTCTTGGTCACACAATGCCAATAGTTTCACTTCTCAAACTGTCACTAGTCTCTAGCAATCCTGACCGAGACCAGGGCCACAATGATTGTAGGCAGAAATCCACCAACCCAAGAAAGGTAAAAAATACTTGCTTATTCCATCCTACCTGGAACTCTGCCATCAACCTGTCCTTTTTCGGATTTAAAACACAGATTATATGTCAGCAATAACTTGAGTAGCTATTACATAAGCTGGTTATGGGATGCCATGTGCTTTCAACCAGCAGCTTTTACATTTTGGGTGAACAAAAATGTAGTTTTAGCACTCTTTTCTGAAATAGGCTTCTCTATTTTTAGTGGGCTTTAATTACTTTGAGAAGGAATTAAATAAAATATATACTGAAATATCATTTCTTCAGGGAATTAAAAAAATAAAGTTTACGAGACAACATGAAATGTGGGGAAATATTAAACATAGTAAACTGAACAAATGTAATACATAAGCTACATGTTGGGCTTTTTATGATCTAAAAATCTATTCCAAGAAAAAGAAAAATTGAAATACGAAGACTTATGAAACTTGTTTCAAAAATGGTAAAAATAAGTTCCAGCTGGTGCAAGAACACTGTAAAGGTATAATACTGTACCAGGGTAAATAATAGAACTGGATGGGCGAGATATTGGCAGAAAGTTACGTTAAATGCAGAACATTTTACATTGCTTTCTAAAGGGATTTTTACAAAAGAAAGAAAACATATAAGTGTGTGTGTGCATGTGGCAGAGAAAATGTATTGAAATAATATTTCAGACGAAGTTTTCTTTACACAATTTTCTGAGCGCAAGCACATAGCCAACATGGATTAATTAATAACGAATTTAATAAAGTGAAACAAATTATTAGCCCCTAAAGCTAGTTATTTTGTTTTCAAATGTTTCAATGTGCCAGATGTTTCATAAAAGTAGTTTTTTATTATTTAAAATGATTTATGAAGCTAGAATGCCCAACTTTTATTTCTGTGTTAAAATTTAAGAGTTAAAAACCGTTAACAGATGAACAGAATTTGCAGTTCAGTTAGCAGTCACTGAATGTGAAAAGAGTTCTTAAAATGCTCTTCTTCAGAGCCATTCTCGTTCCCATAGAAACCAATGTGAGATTCTGGAAAACAAGGTAAGTTCTAAAATAATCACCATTATAAATACCCATTATATAAATGTAAATATAGGCAATTGAAATGATTTAGATGATTTTGAAATTGCATATCATTTCCCAAACCATAATGATTCCTCCGGAGTGGTTCTTGTCTGTCATATAAATACAGCATTTACAAAATTTTTAAAATTCTTATGATTTACTTGCGAGACCATATCGTCTTTTCAAACAAGTCTTGGGCATGCAAATATAGATTTTTGAACATGTATTTTGGTGTAAGGTGGTATTTTTTGGTTGGGCTTTTACTCTCTGGTAAATTAAGTATCATTAGCATTTGGATTTTATATAACTGTTTCTTTATTCCTTATTAATTGCTCTACAATGAATTCTAGATATTTTTGAGAGTTGTTTTACTATGATTTTTAACATATCTATTTGCCCAAGAATTTTGTCATGATAAAAGAGCCCAGAAACATGTTATTGTAATTCTTCTCAAAGTCCAAATCAATCATTGAATATAGAGTACTCATAATACTAACAAACATGTTAGTTACTCACAAAGATAAGAGCTAAGCCCCTAATGTTTAAGAGCAAGATCATTTCAGAAGAAAAGTTCCAATAGTAAGAAGCAAACATTTGAATTTCGTGTGGGTGTTGAAGGAATTCTGGACATGCTACCCCAAAATATGTTGCTTTAGTATATTGATTATTTTGAGCTGAAGGCACTTGAATATGACATACAGGGTATGGTTTTCTCTGAACTCTCCTTATCTGCCTAAAGACAGATCCTCCGAAAGAAACAGTTGTCATAAATGTCTCCACCATCACCACCACAACTACCACCACCAGGGCCTGACTCGTCAACACCAGGGAAGAGACCAAAAGTCGACTTTATACCCAGACAAACTTTGTCACAAACCAACATATGTCTCATCTCTCCTTCTAACAGCCCATTCATCTTTCCTAAAAATCATTTATTCTCTCCTGAATTGTCTATATTCTCTCCCCCTTCTGTTATTGACAGTGTATAATGTCTCGAATCTTACTGTTTTTTGGGTATCCACTTTTTTTTCTGTGATGCTCCAGTGCATATTTAAAATTCAATAAATTTGTTTACATTTTCTTCTGTTAATCTGCCTGTTGTCAATTTATTTCATTGAACCTAGAAGAGTAGAGGGAATGGCTTTCTTCCCCTACAATATAAAGGAGCCACAATAAGTTATAGATTAGTCACACAGTATTATTAGCTGGATCAATTTTCAGATATTTTCTCTTCCATTAGATATAAACCTTTGCTTCTTTAAATGTGGATTCCAGACCAGCAGCATCGATATCACCTGGGAGCTTGTTAAAAATGTAGAACTTCAAACCCTAGGTATATCAACCGAATCAGAATCTACATTTTAACAAGATGGCCAGAGATTTAAATGCACATTAAAGTTTAGAAATAAAGTCCCAAATATTTGCTCAGAAAATTTTAGCTTTTTCTATGTAGGCTGATGAAAAAAACCTACTAGGATATAACTCAGAGGGAAGGACCTTGTCTGCATGTGGCATTGCACAGCATGTACCTCAGAGCAGAATCATAAACAATGTTAAATCATTTTGTGAAGAGAGTGAAAAATATCACTTTATTTCAAAAGTGACATTTTTTAAGTTTTGCATTAAAAAAAAAAATGTTCTTTTATTTTACTCCCCCATAAGCCAAACCATTAAACACATATCACACATAAAAATCAACCCAAAGTGGATTAAAATTTTAAACGTAAGACCTGAAGGCACAAAACTCTAGAAGAAAATATAGGGAAGAGCTTCATAACTTTGGTCTAAGCAATGACTTCTTAGATAGGAAACCAAAAACATAAGGAACAATAGCAAAAATAGGCAAGTGGAATTATATCAAATTAAAATCTGCACAGCAAAATAAGCAATCAACAGAATGAAAATGCAACATATAGAATGGAAAAGATGTATGCAAAATATAACAAATAAGGGGTTAATCCCCAAAATATATAAGAAACTTCTACAACTCAACAGTAAAAAACAAATAACCCAATTGACAAATGGGCAAAGGACTGGAATAGACATTTCTCCAGAGAAGGCATACGAATGACCAACAGGTATGTGAAAAGACAACATCATGAATCATCAGGGAAATGCAAGTCAGAACCATAATGAAACAACTTTGATCAAAAAAAAAACAAAACAAAAACAAAAACAAAAATCCCAAAAGGGTGACAAGGATGTAGAGAAATTGTAACCCTATATACATTGTTGGTGGAATATAAAAAAGAGTAGCCAGTATGGAAAACAGTATGAAGGGTTCTCAAACATTACAACTGGAACAACTATATTATCTAGTAACCCCACTTCAGGGCAGTTACCCAAAGGAACTGAAATAAGGATCTTAAAAACTTTATCTGCACTCCATGTTGATTTCAGCATCACTCTCAATGGCCAAGATATAAAAACAACCTAAATGACCATTGACAGATGAATGGACAAAGAACATGTGGTATATGCATACAATGGAATATTATCCAGCCTCAAAAAAAGAAAGAAATTCTGTGATAGTCAAAATACTGATGAATCCGGAGGGCATCGTGTTAAGTGAAATAAATCAATCACAATAGGACAAACTATGGCATGATTCCACTTACATGAGGTATCTAAAATAGTTAATCTCATAAAAACAGAGAATAGAATGGTAACTGCCAGAGGCTAGGGGGGGGGAGGGAAATGAGGAGTTGCTGTTTAATACAGGTATAAAGTTTCGATTACACAAAATGAGTAAGTTCTGGAGATCTGCTGTACAACGCCATGCCTATCACTAACAATATCGTATTGTACGTTTAAAAATGTGTTAAGTGTTGTTACTACAATAAAAAACAAAACAAACAAACCAAAATAGATCACAGGGTTTAGAGCTAGCTTGCTTCAGAGCAACTTCATAGTTATAGCCCACTTTTCTTGAAAACCTTCAAGATCTGTTTCTGGGGAAAGTGAATAAATTTTAAAGGCCCAGAAAGCATCAAAATTTCAACAGGGAGCTATGGTTTTATAAGAAATAAGAGATGTTCTATAAAAGATATCTCAAGCTCTACTTTCTGATATCTCATCCTTTCTATACTATATTTCAGTTGCTACAAATGACATATAGTTTGGTTTGCACCACCCTTTTAAATTTCCATTTTTTCTTAATGGAATTACACTTGCATGTATTACAAATGTATGTGGAATTTTGATGGTGTTGGTAGCTGCCTGAATGTTGTGACCTGGAGGGAGAAGAAGGGTCCTGAAGGTGTACTTTATGGATTTTATCTCATTCAGGGCCTGCCCTTTGGAGACTCAGGGAGAAGCTGCTGCAAATGGTTGTGTTCTGCAAATTAGAAAAGGCAGACAAAATATAGCCATAGCACAGCAAAAGTTCAGTACTCTTGATGACAAGCATGGATGCTGTTGAAAATAAACTTTCTTCTAGCCTTGGGAGTTTTATGAATTGCTGGAGGTGGGAATCAGCATTATTATTCTCTTTTCTACTTCAAACTATTACTATATATTGCGTATTTACCATACATCTTTCTGAGTGTTTTACATGAAATAACTCATTTAATCTTTACAACATCCTCATAAGGAATGTAACATTACTACATTTCAAAGATAGATAAACCGAGGCCTAAGAGGGGAGTAATTTTATAGAACGCCTCAGCTGATAAGTAGCAGAGCTTGAGTTTGAACTCAGTGCTTTGGAGCTGAAACTTTTTACATATCCTGAAAGGACATCATAGGTCTGCTGCCCTCAGTTTTTCATGACTGGCTAATTATCTGTGTCCTTCTGAAGTCAAAATGAAGATGCTTTTGAAATTAGTTCTTCCTCTAGATATCACACATTTAACAGCCCTTCACCATTTCTTACTGGAGAGAGATAGATAAAAAAAGTCAATCTTATATGATCGGTTCTGGCCTAGTTACTGAATGGTTAGGTTATTCCATAGCGAATTTAAGGATTCAGGTATTTGTGGTATAACTAATACCATGTGGATCCGAAATGGAACTTCTATGAAAAAAAATTGCTTGAGACGAGTTGAATCATCTATTATAAAGTCTGCTACTAACTTGATTTTCTGTGAGGTTAAATATAATTAACCCATTACAGACATATGATATACAGGTAAAGACATAGTTTTGACTACAGTGCTTCTTACTGGGTCGTGGAGTGTTTTCCTAGCCACAGAGGGCTAAGTCAACCCCAAAATTTGATTTTCTTCATTATACCTCCTCACACTCTGTACTTCTGTCTATATTTATGGGTTTTTTGTTTTGTTTTGTTTTGTTTTTTGTTTTTTGTTTTTGCCATTTTTCCACAAGTGATATGTGTATACGTTTATAGTGTTAGAAAGAAAATGTTTCTGGGGATTTGGGTGTGAACTGTCTGCCTTTCCACACATTGAGATGAATTTGTTTCCTGTCCTTTAAGAAAGCCCTTATATAATAGTTTCACCACTTCTTAGCACTGTGACTTGGCTACATTACCACCTCTTTGTGCCTCAGTGCCATCAAGTACAAAATGGATTTTAAATTGTAAGACTCACTTAGTAGGGCGTTATGAGGAGTATTCAATAAGTAAGTACACAAAAAGGACTTGTTTGGTACAGTGCCCAATACAAAGTAAATATTAAATATAGGTTCACTACTATTATTATATTATTATTATTAACTTGCGGAGGAACTAACTTTCTCACAAAGTATCACCAAAATATCATCTAAGAAACAAAAGCATATTTAGAGACTTTTAGGGTTGGTTTGGAAGATCTAAGATATTTTAAAATTCAAGATCGTAGTTAATAATAGCTAACATGTATTTATCACTTATTACATGCCAGGTATAAACTATGCATATTATCTAATCTCATTTAATCTTCACTATAATTCTGTAGGATATAAATCCACGCTCAAGTCACTAAGCTGAGTACTGGTACTGATCTGCAGTCTGTTAGAAACTGGGCCGCATAGCAGGAGGCGAGCACGGGCAAGCTTGGCAGCTCCCTCCAGGCTCGCATGACACCTCCTCAGCTCCAACCTCAGATCATTTCAGCCATTAGATTCTCATAGGAGCATCGGTCCCTGGTGCCAAAAATGGTGGGACCGCCACTCTAAGAGATCTCATCAGAGTTAAAAAACGTTTGCCAACAAATGAACTTTAATATGAAGAAATATACTACATACTTTGCATTCTACTGCCTACATTTACTTTCTATTTTAGATTTTCCCCATTTTTTTCTCTTCTTTCATTAATTTGGTATTTATGTAACATGCAAATTACATATACTTTGAACTTAATTTGAAGACTGCTAATGTTTTCAGTAATCAAATCAAAATAGTGTTATAAGGGCCATATTGTTTTTTATAAATTTACATCTAACTATAGGTTCCCAAATTCTGGTCCAAACTTGTGCTCTATTTAATTGGTCCATTCTTTGTATACTCACACTCTCTGTTCATTTCTCACGTAATTTTATTTTAAAACGGAGATTCAAATGTATAACTGTGTCATCGCGATTTACCTAATTACATGTTTCCGAGTGGACTATGAGCTCCTTGAGGGGAAGGACCTTGTCTATACATATGTTTGATTTTTAGCATAGTGCTTGCCTCATACATGGTATAAACTAATGTTGAAGAAATGGGATTTAAATTATAAACAAAAACATGTATCAAAACTTACAATTATTAATTTATAATCATATTACATAGTGCTCACCTATATTACATACATGTTTTATAATTCACTATATTTAAAATATTTAATATTTTAAAAATTCAAATGACACATTTTGAACACCATAATAAATTGCATACATCTTTTACATAGTATTATTTTATAATTACCTGTAAACTAGTTATTACACACACATACACAATAGAATATGCACCACAGCATAATTACAAGATGGAAGAACACTGAATAATGGAAAAGTTTGGCTATTAAAGTCAGGCAAACAAATTTGCATTTGGATTATCTAGCACTACCTGAGTGACTTTAGCTATTTCTGAATCTGAAGTTTCTGTGATAGGGAGATATTTAATACCACGCTCAGGGAATTATTTTAAGGATAGAGCAACTGTATGTTACGGGCCTGGTATTCAGCAGGCCTGTAATGAATCTTCGTGGATACCTCATCCCTCAGCAGTAAATTAGGTAAAGGTTTTAACTTTTCTACACATTACGAGTTTTTTCCAGTCACGGAACGTATCTTTTTATTAAGTGTGTCAATTCAGAAACTCTAGGTAAAACGAGACAGGCACAAAAGAAGCCACCTTTCTAACTCTGGGTTGCTAAACCCGCAGGAAGCGCTGGGCGGACCTCCAGTATCCCAGCATTCCTCGCGGTGCTCCCGTGCTCTGCGCTCATGTTTCTATGGTAGAGCCGGTCTCGGAGGCGGCGGCGGCGGTGGCGGCTGCGAAAGAGTAGGGGCTCCAACTTTTCTATTGGTTTGGCGTGCAGAGGGTCGCGATGTCAGAGAAAAAGCAGCCGGTAGATTTGGGGCTCCTGGAGGAGGACGACGAGTTCGAGGAATTCCCTGCGGAAGGTAACCGGCTGGGCTGTGCTGGGTCCCGGCGTCTGGGCCACGCGGACCGTGACTCAGGCCTGCGGGGGAGGAGGCACGGGAGCTAGGGCCCGGCGGGGAGGCGCCCGCGGGAAGCCTGGACCCCCGCGGCTGGCTCTGGGGGCTCTGCCCGCGCGACCTTCCATGCGACCTGCTTGGGGTCGGAGTGTCGCGGTGGGACTAGTCGGTGAGGTTGAATGCCTTCTGCTTCCTCATTGGGAGGAGCCACGGCGACTCTGGGCCCCTAGTTCGGGTGTCCTGGACGGTTGGTCCTGTACTCTTCAGCTGGGTCACCCGCCACCTCGTTCGAGCCTGTATAACCTCTGTTCCTTTTATTTTCTTTTGGTTTAGCAGCCTTCCTTTGCCTTTAAACCTCCCAGAATTAAATTGTTGCTTCTGGTTGGGCTAGTGCCACTTACTTTTAAGACTTTACAAATGAAACTTGTTAAGTAGGGTGAATAGATCAGGTGTTGGTGCTTAATACACATTATTTTGTTGCTCATTCATTTTTGATCACTTAGAACTAACATAAATTTAAGTATTTATAAACCCTAAAACGTCTATATTTTGTTATCTTCATGGTTACCAAGAGGAACTAGTTCATTTTCACAAATGTAGCATGTAGGTACCGGTATTACCATTTTTCAGATAAAGAAACTGAAATTTGACCAGTGTCACATAACTGGCTAGAAATGATGGACACTGGCCGCTTTTGACGCCACAGTTCTTAAACTTTTTAAGCTGTACTGGTTGTTTATTTGTTAGATCGTATGGCTAGTTACAGTTTTCAAATTACTTTATTGGCTTAATGTTACACATAGGGTAAATATCTCATAAGAAAAGGAGGTCGTTATTGGGTAGTTTTTCTAAAGATGGTAGAAAGGGAATTGTGGTTAATGGTGTACAGATTTGCATTAAGCAATTACTGCTTCACTAAAATTGTTGTAAGTTGTACTCATCATGATTCTATTGTGCATCAAACCACACAGCTGGAACATTTGTTCTTTGTAGTTATATTCTATTTTTTTTTTTTTAGTGGAATAAGGCATTATTGTGCATACTACACAAACTCATAAACTAACAACCCAAAGCACTTTTCCCCCCTCCAATTCTAGGATCCATTATATATTGTGGAGATTGTTCCTTGTTTTGTTCAGATGTGTTTTCTTTATCTAACTTTGAAGTTTGATTCACAATGCTCCGACATTGATTGATTTAATAGAAACTGGCTTATTGAGGGCAGTATCCACTTCTTACTGAAATTTCATGTTTTAAATGGTTAGCATGTATGTATTCATCGTTTATCATATACAAGTTATAATGTTAGGCACTTTATTTACAGTATATAGTCTAATTATCACCATAACCCTGAGGAAACAGGCTCAGAGATTTAAAAAGCTTGCCATTAGGTGGTTAAGCCAAGATGTGAAAGGTCAGTCTTTAGTGAATCCTCAATCCAAGCTTTGTCCGTAACATTTATCAAAGTGCCTGGCACATAGTAGGTGGTTAATAAAGGCTTGTTAAAGGAATGAATCTATATGTAGAATAAGTAGTTGAAAATTGACTGCTTAAAAGGATCTAGAGATAACCGTGTACCTGATGATGCGCATGATTTTTCTCAGCAACTTTTAACAGCTTTTGCAGAATATGTAGTTCTTGTTTTAAGTTTATGTTGTGAGCAGAAATTTGTTGAAAATATTGATAGTAACATTGAAAAATCTCATTAAAGCTAAAAAGTAAAGCAGAGAATATTTTTTGTGAAGACAGGCCTCTCCCAGCAGATTGGTTTATTTACCTTAAGTAACTCACCTTTTATTGCTCACCTTACAGAATATTTGTCTTCAGGAGGTTGGAGTTTGTAGAAACTGCTTCATTCAGGAAACTTTCCGTTTAAAATGAGAAATAACATTTGAATTGCTTTTGTTTAGGTTTCCGCGTTTTTCTTCTTTAGTTTTTAATTCAGACAGTTTTCCTTTGTTGTTAATTTCAATTATTGAGATTTTGCTGTATACAAAATTAGCTTATGAGGTAAAGCCAATCAATATTTACTAATAAAAATTGCTCTGATAAATAGCAAAACTAAAAGAAAAAAAAACCTTGGAAAAATATCTTCAAAGAATCATTTATCTTTTGAAATGGTACATTTCTGACATTTTTAGCCTAGTCATGGTTAATTTTCATTGCCATTCAAAGTGTGCTCTGTGGACCAACAGTTTTGGCATTACCTGGGAGCTTGTTAGAAATGCAGCATCTCAGCCTAGACCTACTGACTCAGTTTGGACTTTACCAAGGTTCCTAAAGGCTGTGTATGCGCATTAAAGTTGGAGAAGTACTGCTTTAAAAATGTGGCCTATTTTGAATCTTTCAGCACTTAATTTTTTTTGGTTAACTCCCTGAATTACTTTCATAGTTCTTTGCCTTCTTTGGAAGTTCTTGTGATTGTCTTCATGGTAAATATGCCACTGACAGAATCACAAATAGGTAACAACTTTTAAATTGCCTGCAATCATCTTTTCAATCTATGCAAGGTCTTTCAAAGGTCTTGTTGGGTGTCTGTGCTCCAGAAAGTGGATGATGCCCACTGTCAAGGGTAGCTTGCAGTTAAGAGCCTGCTATGTGAAAGCCTTTACTGAAATTAAAGTGTCCCTGGTTTAACTAAAGAATTGTCCATCTTTTGGGAGTGTTGTTGCTACATCTCATCTCACGTAAGAACTTGTTTGGTAGGATGCCAGTTCAGTCATTTTAAGAAAGGGGGATTTCTGTTTTAAAAAAGAAACTAAGATAATGTGTTTTCATGGAGGCCTCATTGTTTTTTTTCTGAATATCTCTTCAGAAAATGTGAGTGTTGTGAGGTGAGGTGATTCTTTGAAAGTACAAGGGAACAAATGCTTCCCCCTCCCCCCCCCCCTTATTTATTCTGGATCTGTGTTAGGTTGGTGGTTCTTCACAATTCTAGTTGGTAGGTGTGTAATCTCATCGTTAAGTAGGAACTGTTAAAAATTATGTTTAGGATCCTTGTGAAACTCATTCTGCAACTTCTTGACTATTTAAACTGATTGAGAATAGGCTTTATTAGGAAAACATTCAATGTTCTGGGCATGATTGATTATAATTTTGGAGGCTTTGGCATGGTTAGAATTCTAGAACTGGAAAGCAACTTGAAGTCTACAGAAGGTAGATTTTTTCAAAGTCTAGATTGGTGGTAGTAGAGTGGGGTCTAAAACTGAAATACTCTTAATTTATTTGAAACTTCACACAGTTTTTCATATTCAACAGCTATTGAAAGTGCATTAAAATATTTTCATTAATCTCCTTTCTCTGACAAGGGTAAGTTAGTGAGAGTAAAAGTGGGAAGAACAAGTGAGCTTTTAGATTCTTTTAGTTTCTTTTTCCTGTGCCAGAATCGAGTTTTTTCCTTTTTTGAGGGAAAAGCTTTTTAAAAAATATTTAAAATGAAACCAAATTTGCCTCTAGAAGCAGTGGTATTTACAAGAGAATATTATTATGCTAAGTATTCTATAATTTTTCTTTAACCAGTGAAACTGCTATATTTGAAGAAATCAAGAGCAGTATACCAATTACCCCTCCACCATCCTGGAGAAATTCCTGGGTAAGACACTTGATGAGAATATGTCTGTTGAGGCAGATAATAGGCTGGTGGTCTCCCAATGCTGCCAGCATTCTAGAATAACCAAGGCACTCTCGCCTGTGTTTAACAGAGTAGGTCATCTTGTAATTCTTAACCAGGAGAGTATTTTTGGATGTCACCTTTACTTGACAGGTAGGAATGTGAAATAAGTACCAGCATTTTGTGGGTAGAGGTCAAGGATTTTAAATGCCTGCTATTCATAGGCCAGTCCTGTACAGGGAAGAATTGTCCTATGAAAAATGCCACTGAGAAATATTTACTTGAACATTGGATACTAGCTGGGCTAACCCATTAAAAGAAGGATTCCTTAGAATCTTAAATGTAGAGGTAGATACAGCTAATACTGATTATATCTGATATCGCACTAATTATTTTACCTAGTACCAAAAGGAGCTTTGCTACTTTCAGTTATTAAATGTAATAGACACATAAATAATACTGTCATACATTTAAATTAATTCATGGTGGTAGCAAGAAATGGAGAATTCATGTCACTAAATACTTTTAAGAAAAAAATAAAATAAATGGCAAAGTGCCTATTGAATGTCCTTTCATGCCAATCATATGCTGCAGTGAATAGTCTTATATCTTTGTATGCATGCTTTTTGCTTTTATATAAGATAAACTCAGAGAAGAATTTGCCAGGTCAAATTAAAGGTGCATTCAAAAAATTTTTTAATATAATTTTTTTACTTTGAAATAATTGCAGATTTACAGAGTAATTGAAAGTACAACCTTCCCCCCTCCACCATAAGTGAGTAAGTTGCCAATCTGATGCCCTTCACTCCAGAATATTTTAATGTGTATATTTCCTGCAAAGACAACCACAGTACAAACATCAAAATTGGAAATTAACACATTGATACATTACTATAATCTCTAATCCACAAATTTCTTTCAGGCTTCTCAGATTGTCTCAATAATGTCTTGATTTAGAGTCATGGTTGTCATGTCTCTTAGGTTTCCTCAGTCTAGAGCAGTTATCAGTTTGTCTTTGACTTTCTTGATTTTGATACTTGTGAAGATTATAGGCCAGTTACTTTGTCTGGTGTTTCCCTGTGCTTAGATTCATGTTCTGCACCTTGGCAGGAAAATCATAGTCATGATTTTTTGTTCTCATTGTATCCTATCAGGTGGAACATGATTCTTATTTGTTTTATTACTGATGATGTTCACTTTGATCACTTTATTAAAGTAGTGTATGAGAGACTTTTCCATTTTTAGATTACTCATTCATAATAGGTGTTTTGTGAGGAGAGACTTTGAAACGCTGTAAATACAGTATTGCATTCATCAAACTTTCAAGCTATTTATATTAGCACAGACTCATGAATTCTCATTCAGTGGGTTATAATATATTACTGTTACTTACTTTCATCTCCAAATTGTCCCCTATTTGAACAATGGGAACCCCTTCAAGCTGTCTGCTGTAACCTTTTGACATGTTACCATCATTCTTTGTGCATTTTCTAACATTCTGGCACAAGAAGGTATTCAAGGCTAATCTTATGCTTTTCCTGCTCCAGTTCTGGAATTAGCCATTTCTCCGAGGCACATTCCTTTTAGTGTGGAATAACATTTAGAAGGCAAGATCTTAGCTCCAATTTTGCAAATTGCTTTTGGGACCGTCTCAGTAGACAAAACTAGGAAATATACTAATGTGTATATACATATATATATTTTTATACTTATATGTGTGTATGCTGATATAAAATCATAAATTCACACAGATATCTCCAATTACAGTTCACCACCACGGGGTATATTTCTAGTTTTTTTTCTCTATCTGTGTTTGTAATTCCTCAACAGTGAGAAACCTGGCTTCTGTTATTGTACATATATTGTCTATTTTGGTCTTCCTCCTCCCTATCCAATCTTTTTTGCTCCCTCCACCCGTAGATATCCTGCTTATCCCTCTTGGGCTTCAACATTCTGTACCATGCCAGTCTCTACTCTTCTTACTCCAGTATTGGATGATTTGATTTCTTCACCATGTCCATGCTCTGACACACCAGCCACACAGTGCTACTCATCCGTATGAATGCCCTTGTGGCTCTACTTCGGCCCTGGCACCTCATTAGGACCAGGTGCATTTTGAAATTTGACATATATTTTCAAATTTCTTCTGTGAGGAGGAGTTAATTAACAGTCCCGTCTACAGTTCACGTTTTCCTCATAAGTTTGATTATATTCCATATGAAACATTTAAGTTATTGGAAACCTGATGGATGAAAATATAATCATATCATTTGATTTGGATTGATTTGAGTGAGATTGACCATTATTTTTTGTCCTTGAACTGTTACCTTCTTAATTCTCAGTTTCTTCATATGTAATTTATACATAATAATTAGAGTCATGTAGGGATTACGTGGTTGTGTTAGTCTGATGCCATAACAAAATACCATATACTTAGTGTCTTATACAACAAAAATTTATTTTCTCACAATTCTGGAGCCTGGGAGGTCCAAGATCAAGGTGTTAGCTGATTTATTTCTTGGTGAGGGCCCTGTTCCTGGCTCGTAGACTATTCTCACTTTATCCTTACAAGGTGGAGGAGAGGGAGCAAGCTCTCTGATGTCTTTTCCTATAATGGCCTAATAATTTCATCACTAGGACTCCACCCTCATGACCTCATATAACCTTAATTACCTTTTAAAATCTCCATCTTCAAATACCATCACATTGGGAGTTAGGGCTTCAACATAAGAATTTTGGGGTCTGGGGGACACAGGTAAATCAGTCCATAACAATGATACATGTAAAGTGCATAGCATAGAGTTTGGCGTAAAGTTGGTATTCAGTGATCATTAATCTCCTTTTCTACCCCCTAATCTGTTTAGGGATTTGGATTCTGGATGATGTTTAGTTTATTTAGAATTCTAACTATTTTTGACAAATTTTATTTGTAATTCTAGGTCTATGCTAATTAAGCTTGTTGAGATTGTAGGTTATTTGATAATATATTTTCTAGTGTTAAAACTTTTAAATTAAAAAATATTGCCGAAATCCTTTTCCAAAAGTATTTTTAAAGATAGTGTGGTTATTTATATAAAATATGAAAATACATAAAACAATAGCATACATCGTTTAAGTATGCACACAGGTGTACAAGAGATATAAAGAAATACAGTGGAGTAAAAAACCCACAAATCAAATTATTGGTGCTTGGCAGGGGGAAATGAGAAGTATGACTCAGGATATTACATAGTAAAAATTATTTGATTAGCTGTTTCACTGATTCTATGGAATCAACAAGCAATAAGCAGTTGTGACAAATAGTATTACTCGGTTGTTAAACATCATTCATTGAAAGATGTGATGAACTGAAAATGTCGAGGGGAAAATAAGTTTCAAAAACTATAGTTATACTCTTCTTCTGAGGTCCTAAAAATTCACCAAATATCTTTTTTTTTTCCTTCCAATTTTATATTCTTTTGTGTATTTAATGCTTGGTAGAAGGGGGCATGAATTGCCTTTACTCTGGAACATGTTACTCTTCTTAATTCCCTCACTCCTCAAGTTCTCTTGCAGTGATTAGCACATAATAAATGATTTACTCGTTGAATATGTATTTCCTGAGTGCTTCCTATAAATCTGGCACTCAGTGGTGCAGAGAGAGAATGATATTGACTGCCATTTATCAGTACTAAGTGCTTTAGATACATAGTCTCATTTAATCCTCATGGCATTGTGCTTAGTAAATGGTTTGTACTTGGTAAAATTAGCTTTTCAAAGTCACAGTTAACTACAGGCTGATCTGAGGCAGATTTGACTCCTTATGGGGTGGCAAGGGTAGGGTGGGTATATGAGAGAGAGAGAGAGAGAGAGAGAGAGAGAGAGAGAGAGAGAGAGAGAAACTTAGTGATACAAATGTTGAGGGAGATATAGAGATATAGATCTGTGGTTTTCATACCAAGCTTATACTTTATAGTATTTTGCAGATGCTTATCTTGGAATGTGGGGCTCAAAGTCCTTCCCTTGCACCCCCAATTAAGCCAGAGCAACTTTGCTTTTGATTGTCTTTATCTGTTGGGCTTCTGGGTAAGATTTCATTTAATTTCCTTCCAATTGCTGCTGTGGTGGTTGGGGGCAGCGAGGATTAATCCATTGATAGTAAAGTGCAACAGCAGTTGAAAAGGGGAAATTGTTTTCAGTTGTGTACAATGTGAGACGGTAACATTTGAACAGAACTTTCAAAAGATAGAAATGAAGGAAAGTGGTTGTCAAAGGAAAGGAAAGGAATAGATGCTTGGAGGTGGAAAATCAGTGTGTATAATTTGACTGAAATATGCTTAAAAATACATGTAGTTCGGGGCCTAATCATGGAATGCTTTAAGCCAAATGACCAGTTTGGACTTTATCTTTAAGTAGATGAGACATGGATTTTTTTGTTGGTTGTTGGTTTGATATGTGTGAGTTTCCTATAGGTAGGAGGTGGTTTAGGAAAATTAACCCAGCAGAATTCATTTGAAAGGAATAGAAAGAGACAGAGTCAAGGAAGCTAGCAAATTGCTGAAATAGCTTAGGTGAGGACTAAGGGCCTGAAATAGGGTGTCATTAGGAAAGAAGTGGAGACTGATGCAAGAACAACAGAGGAGCTTTGGCAACGAGTTCGATATGGAGTAGTGAAGTAAGAAATCAGGGGTTGGGACTTTGCACCTACATGTCTAATGGATGATGGATGGTAGAGTTCACCTCGGATACACTTGACTCCGTAGTATGGAGGAGCAGAATGAGGGAATTGAGATGAGTGTAGTGCCTGAGGGCTTGGAAAGACGAGTGTAGTAATGTTTTTGGGAATTCTTAGAATTATGGAGAAAGCACTAATCAACAAAGAGAACCAAAGTCAGCATGACTTTATATTGGAACCATTCTGTGTGTGTGTGTGTGTGTGTGTGTGTGTGTGTGTATGCATATGTATATGTATATATTTTTAAATTGATGAAAATAATTGTGTTTGAAATTCCTTTGTTTTCTTGTAAGAAAAATTGTAACTGGTTTTGTAAGTTATTTGGAGCCTCTTGTTTCAGACTCCTGGTCACAAATAACTACAATGTGGTCACCAATAGTGTCTGGTAGCAACATCATTTATAACTTGCTTTTGGTTGTTTGCTCTGAAGTTCCTCACTAACGTTTTTGGTCCTTGTTTGAGAAAAAACCCTTTTTCACACTTAAAAGTCAAGGTAATACTTAGATGGGATCTTTGATAGCTCAGATTTTTGAAATAGAAAGCTAGTCACAGGTGTGATTCTCACTGGCAAATGTGAACAAAGCCAACTTTGAGGGCAAAGCCCTAAGTAATTGAGAATTGCTAGAAACTTATGTATCAGGCATCTGTTATTGGTTACTTCCAATTCTGACTTCTTAAAATATGGTAATTTTTTTTTACCAGTACACATCTGGAGGCTTGCACACTGAAGTAAACACAGCTGTGGTTATTTAAATGATTAATCACAATCCTGACAATACATTTAGTTTTAAAGATGAAGTGTAGACATTATAAAGACATCCACATATTGAAGAAAGGCATTAGACATGAATCAGGTATCCTTGTTTGAATTTATTATTTTGTCCTTTTAAAAGGCCATTTTTGGGTTTAAGGCTTTAAAAACAAATGATTAAATAAAATTGCATGGTTATCAGTGTATGTTGTAATTGAAAATTAAACCACAATTCAGAGATGTGTTGGCAAGAGATGTCAGCCAAATCCCAGAGATTATAACAATCATAGCTTGTTACACATTCACTTAAGAGTTTACCTATATTGTAATTTACATGTATTGTAACATGTACAGTGTGATGGATTTATGTGTTGGAAATAATGGTTGGGACTATCATACCCTATCATTTAAACTTTTTACATAATATAGTATATTCCTAAGTAATAAAATCTTTAAAGTTTCTATCTAAAATATAGATTCTGGTTTGTTGGTGTGAACACTAAAATTTCTTAATGGTGTGCTTATTAAATAACTTAAAATACTCAAATTGTAATTAAAAAGGTTAATCATTGTCTTGGATTCTTCATCTATGGTGATTGGAAGAATAGTATGGCATATAGACTTCAGTGCATCTCACTCCCAGGATAAAACATTAAGGTTACAGAGTGTATTCAGATTTATGTGATGATTAATGAAGAATTTAACTAGCTTTTTATCTTTGTATTTTTACAAAATACAAACTGTCTTAATTATGTGTCTTAATTATGATGTACTGTATAATGATGCCAAAGAAATTATAGAGCTAGTGTCATGAATCTTTTTATGCGTCGTTCTACCTAAAATTTTGCTCACAATACTGTTTTTCCCCCTTGTGAGCCATTTCTTTTTCTTGAGACTTTATTTCTACCTTCTTTCTTTTCCCTTCCTTTCATTAAAAGAGCATGAGGTGATTATAAATGGGGGATTGATGTTTTGTCCTTATGCTAAATGATCTTCAGAATTCATCTCGATAAACTAAAAATTGTACTACTCAAAAAAAAAAAGACTGTTTTAGTATCTTCCTTATTACGTTATTTTGACTTTTTCTAGCCTTTTTAGTATTAAGGGTTGGTGCTCCTAGAAAACAAATTAGCAAGTATGGTTTTTTTTTTTTTTTTGACTCTCTTAAAATTAAAAAAATTAAAGCTCGCTTGAAGACATCAGAATGGCGTCAAGTAATTAGTGTTGAAATCAGCATTTTGAATCTAATTACATTAAAAGTTCCTGGGGAGTGGGGCTATATTTTTGCTCTTCTGTAAAGGGTAGACTTAAGTTTAGTAAAGACATATGAAATATATATTTCTGTTATTTTATATTTCTAACTTGGATCTTTTGACATGTTATCTTTTTTTTTTTAAAGGGACCAGTGCAGATGGAAACCACCTAGTCAGTTTAGGAAGCCGGTTAGTTAGAAGTGGTTCAGGCTGATGTGAGGCTTGGTGTCTTAGAACCTTAAAACAATTCGGTTGTAACTTTAATTGTGTCACACCCTTTATTCAGGAGCATATTATACATTCAGATTTTTTTTTTTAGAATGTTAAACTTTATTAGATATATTTATAAAAACTCAAAACATCAGTAAAAAAATATTTAATTTGGCAGTTCCTATTTCTAGGCTCAATCCAAACATATTTAAAGTCTAGGAGTTAAGGCTTTGAAATAATGGTAAAACAAGTTAATATTTTCTTGTAAGACAGTCTACTTTCTTTATTTATAGTGGTAATGGTGGAAGTTTTCAAACAAAGAAGGTTACAATGTAAAGTGAGCTCTAAGGTTTTTGTCTCCAAAATTCTGTAATTTTAAACAATCCTCAGTATTAGCCATTTTATAAAAACTTGATTTATAAAGCCAAAGCCAAACCTTGCTGTGTTGTAGTTTAATGAAATAGTGTTATATGAATTTTTTATACTGGAAGGTCTTAATGTCATTAAAATGAAATAAGAAACAAAATTCTAAGTTGCCTATTAATATTATTAGGTAGCTATGGAGCTCTAGGTTATAGTAGTAACTGGAAGGAATGTGGAGAAATAATAGAGTTATTGTTCACTTGATATAAAAGGGTTAATGGATTTAGTTCCGTTATAAATTCAATATCCAAGAATCTAAATTTCTATAAAAGGTAAGTTTAAGATTTGAAATGCTTTATTCAGTTTTTTGAATTTAAATTATTTAGTTGATTTCGAGTGATTTTAATTTAAAATTTGATCTTAGTCTGCACCCTGTACCACCTATACTAAATGTTCCTCTCCTGTATACTGAAAACTGCGCTCTCTGCCTGCTTTATTTTTTGTGTTGCGATAACTCACCTTTTTCTGACTGAGATTTTTTTGTTTTTTAGAAGAACAACAAAGAAGTTTATATCTAACATTATAATGTATGTAGTAAACAGTTTATTATTGATTACAATGGCAATATGAGTAACAGCATTATTTTATCCCTATACTTAATGATTAACTCTTAACCAATCACTTTTTAAGTCTATAGAAGTACAAAAATATTATTCTTTCATTTTATCTTTAGCTTTGGGAATACATGTATCTATTTAAAAAATTGGGTTGCAGTAGCTGTCTGAACACCCTTCCATAGACTGAGGGAAATCTTGAATATAATTTCCTTTTCTTTAACTTCTTAATCTATTCTCACTATAAAAAAATAGTTTCACAAACAAAATTTTCAGTTTGAGCTTAAAGGTACTTACTTCTACAAGAAAGGAGAAAATGTAAGGATAGATCTAGCCCAGTAAATTTAGTTTTGAGTTGTAATAGTCAATATTATTATTACTGTTGTTAAGAACCTCAGAGAATAGTATAGGATTTGAATTCAGGTAATTGCAGTATTCCTCTTTGAGAATAATATTACTAGGCAGTGTAATAATATTACTAGAAAATTGATGCAGTTAACAATCAGTATTTTTTTTATTGAGAATTTTTATTAATGAGTATACATCACTGCCCTATACAGTGATTAAAATTAGGTATACATTTGACTGAGCTTCTTAGCAACCTGAAATAAATGAAAAAACTTTTTCATTTTTTCAGGGACTGAGGTTTAAAAGAAATTTCCCACATGATCTTTCTTAGGGGAGCATTGAATGAGGTGATCACTGTTCTCAAAAACATTCTTATACAGTTATGAATTTTATATAACTCATTCATAATACATGATATTGTTGATCTCTTCTCTCTTGAAATATATACTTTTGGCTTTACTAAAACTAAGTGAAACCATCACTAGCAATTGACCACTTGGAAGGAACTTAAGAAATGTAGTTCCATTTACCCAACATTTTACTGATTTTCTGCTTAGTAAGGTCGGGGAGAAGGGGACAAAAGAGGACCATAGTAATAGTCTGCGAAGGGAATAATCACTGATAAAGATTAGCACAGTGGCAGTAAGAATAGGGAAGGGGAAACTAACTCTGGAGATAGTTGAGTCGAAATAGAAAGGACATAATGAATGATTCTTAAAATTTGGAAAGAATAGCTAAGATACCTTCTAAATTTCTGGTTTGGAGGACCAGGTAAATGGGAGTACTTTCTTTTTAAATCCTGACGAAGATATACATGACATTAAAAATTTTTGTCGATACATAATGTAACAAATAAAATACCCCTATTATAAGCCATTGCTGCAAAGCTTTAAATCTATATGTGCATTATAAGAAGAAAAGCCTAAATTGTACCTTTTGTTAGTTATTTTTCTTTTTAGGTTGAAATGTTCTTAGCCATGTTTCTAATGGATAACTGCTAAGATAAAGCTAATGGCTAGGACATAAGAGTGTGTAGCCCTAGGATAGCTACTAAGATGAAGCTAACGGCTAGGACACTAAGAGTGTGTAGCTAGTAATTATGTTTTTGGAGGAGAGGGGATTAAACAAAATACATCTGATTTAAAGTTCTGTTGCATGTTTCACAACCATTCGTTGTACATGTGCTAGGTACTGTTTGAGCTTAAGAATACAAAGGTGAATAAGGAGCTCAGACACTAGTAATGGACATAGACATATGAACATAATTGTGATTGTGCAGTATCTAAGCGCTGTGATAGAGATATACACACAAAAAGGGGACATACTCTCTGAGGGTGAGGAGGAGAAGGGAGTAGGGAAGGTTTCCAGAGTAATTTCCCAATAGATTTTTTAAAAACTATTTTTCGCACATTTTAATATTAAAACTTTAAACACTGTAGAAAAGTATTAAAAAGAGAGCAAGTGCGGAATGGGAGAAGTGGAGAAAAACTTTTTTTGTAACGATGTATGGTGGTGATGTTAACTGGATTCATTGTGATGATCATTTTGCAATATATACAAATATCAAATCATTGTGTTTTATACCTGAAACAAATATTATGTTAAATGTCAGTTGTATACCTCAATTAAAGAGGGCAGCAAATACAAATAGGTAAGTTCAGCAGATATTTTGTCACATTTATTTATTTCGTACATATATGATACAAATATGTTATATAGTTAATATATATGAAAATCTTTTGTAAGTAAATGGTCAACAAAGTTACATGACTTAAATATTTCAGCATGCATGTCTTAAAGAATAAAGACATATTCTGTAAAACAATTTTGCAATCATGTTTAAGAAAATATTTGGCCTACTTTTTATTATCTGTATATGACTTATCTTTTTTTATGTATTACGGTTTTGAATTTTAGGCTGGTATCTTACTGCTTCTCTACTTGCCTTAGTGTTGTTAGTGCTGTTTTGTTTTGAAAGATTGTGAAATAGATGTTATAACTAGGAAAATAAATATCATCCTGAACTTATAAATTTTCATGGCAAATAGAATTTTTTATATTAACTTCTGTTTTAGATTATCTGCAAATTCAAGAATTGAGAGAACAAGACAGCATAAATTGAGATTTAAAGAGAAAGATTACCATTTTTCATAGATACAGTATTTTGAATTGTGAGAGCCTTCAGTGGCAAACTTTCTGAAGTTTTTGTGTTTATGGGAATAATAATTGAGAACTATTTAGACAGCATCTGTTTCTGTTTGTAGACTGGGCTGGTTTAGATGAAGACGAAGATGCACATGTCTGGGAGGATAATTGGGATGATGACAATGTAGAGGATGACTTCTCCAATCAGTTACGGTAAGCTTTAAACCAGGTTTTTATATAACTTAGCATTAATTGTAAGCATGGACAGTGTAATTTACATATGATAAGTAAGCTCTTAAAAGATGATTAATCTTTGAAATATGTTTTTGGATTATAAAAAGTAAGACATTCTGCCTTCCTCTCCTGTGTTACTAACATAAACTGATGTAATTGCGTAGAACTTTTGTTCTACTTAACTCCTTTACAAAAGGAGTTAAGTAGAAAGATATTTGCTATTTTTTATCCTTGTGGATTTAATTCTGTCAGTGTTACTGTTCTGTTGATATTGAATCACAGCAGAAATTAAAATCAGAGTGCTAGGATCTAATAAATTGGTGATTCTCAACCTGGAATGGAGATTGGGGGTGATGGGGAGTGTACTTTTTCATGTTCATGTACAAATCTAACACAATGATTCGAGCAAAGTAAAATTTATATAATATAAAATTAACCATTTAGTGTACAATTTAGGGCACTTTGTATATCGTGTCATTTAACCATCATTTTTATTTAATTCAAAAAACATTTTTAGCACCCCAAAAGGAAACCGTACCCTTAAGTATTCACTGTACATTTCTCTTTTTCCCCAGCCTTTGGCAACCACTGACCTGTTTTCTGTCTCTTTCGATATGCTTATTCTAGATATTTCGTACAATAAGTGATCTTGTGTATCTAAGCTTCTTTCACTTAGCATAATGTTTTCAAGTTTCATCCATGTTGTCACATGTTTCAGTACTTCATTCCTTTTTATGGCTGAATGATATTCCATTGTATGGATGTGCCACAGTTTATCTTCTTAATTAGTTGGGGACATTTAGGTAGTTTTCAGATTATGGCTATTGTGAACAGCGCTGCTATGAACATTCATGTACAGTTTTTGTTTGAAAACCTATTTCAGATTTTGGGCATATAATCCGAAGAGTGGAATTGGCTGGGTCATACCGTAATTCTGTTTAACTGTTTTGAGGAACTGCCAAACTTTTTCACAGCAGCTGAACAATTTTATATTACCAGCAATGTGTGAAGGTTCTCATCTCCACATTCTTACCAAAACTTGTTAATATTCATTTTTTTTTTTTATTATAACCATCCTAGTGGGTGTGAACTGGTATTTCATTGTGGTTTTGATTTTCATTTTCCTAATGACTAATGATCTCTTTTTTTCAGATTGTTTTGATCATTTATTACATAAATAATAAATGTTCATCATTAAAAATGTAGAAAAGATAAGCAATTTGAAGATAATAAAGAGCATTTGTAATTCCATTGCTCTTGACTTACAAACCAGATTACTTTTCTCTTTAAATAATTTAAAAATTTTCAATTATAGTTTGCATACAATATCATATTAGTTCCAGGTGTACAACATAGCAATTAGACATTTATACAATTTACAAAGTAATTACCCCAATAAATCTAGTACCCATCTGACACCATACATAGTTATTACAAATTACCGACTATATTCCTTATGCTATATTTTATATCCCCTATTTTGTGACTACCAATTTGTACTTAATTCCTTCTCTTTTTTCACTCATTCTCGTAACCCCTTCCATCTGGCAACCATCACAGTGTTCTCTGTATCTATTAGTTTCTGTTTTCTTTGTTTATTTTATTCCATAGATTCCACATGTAAGTGAAATCATATGGCATTTGTCCTTCTGTCTGACTTACTCTGCTCAGCATAATAGGTCCATTCATGTTATTGCAGATGGCAAGATTTCGTTCTTTTTTTGTGGCTGAATGATATTCCATTGTATACATGTACCACCTCTTCTTTATCCATTCATGGACACCCAGGTTGCCTCCATATCTTGGCTGTTGTAAATAATGCTGCAGTGAAACATATGGATTCACATGCCCCTTCGAAATAGTGTTTGAATTTCTTTAGATGAATACTCAGAAGTGGGATTACTGGGTCTGTCTTTCTTTGTCTCTTGTTACAGCCTTTGTTTTAAAGTCTGTTTTGTCTTATATAAGAATTGCTCGCCCAGTTTTTTGTTTGTTTGTTTCCATTTTCATGAGATATCTTTTTCTGTTCCTTTAACTTTCAGTCTGTGTTTGTCTTTCAATCTGAAGTGAGTTTCTTGTAGGCGGTATGTGTAAGGGTCTTGTTTTCTTATCCATTTAGCCACCCCATCTTTTGATTGGAGCATTTAATCCATTTACATTTAAAGTAATTGTTCATAGATATGTAGTTATTGCCATTGTGTTATTCATATTTTTTATCTTTTTTTTTTTCTTAAATATCTCTACCATTTTTTGTAATTCTAGTTTGGTGTTGATGAACTCCTTTGCTTTTGTTTTTGTCTGGGGAGCTCTTTATTTCTCCTTCGATTCTAAAATGATAGCTTTGCTGAGTAGAGTAATTTTTTGGCTATAGGTCTTTGCTCTGAATTTTTTGTGCCAAGCGCTTCTGGCCTCCAAAATTTCTGTTGAGAAATCAGCTGACAGTCTTATGGGAGTTCCCTTGAGGTAACTAATTGCTTTTCTCTTACTGCTTTTAAGATTCTCTCTTTGTTTTTAACATTTACTTAGGATGTGTTTTGGTGTGGGCCTCTTTGGGTTCATCTTGTTTGGTACTCTAAGCTTCCTGTTATTGTATGTCTATTTCCTTCACCAAGTTAGGGAAGTTTTCTTTCATTATTTCTTCAAATAAGTTTTCAGTTTCTTGCTCTCTGTCTTCTCTGTCTGTTACTCCTATGATGTGAATGTTGTTATATTTGATATTGTCCCAGAGGGCCCTTAGTTCTCGTTTTTTTTGGATTCTTTTTTCTTTTTGCTGTTTTGATTGGGTGTTTTCTGCTACATTCTAAATTGCTGATTCGATCCTCTATTTCATCTGATCTGTAGATTCCCTTTAATGTATGCTTCATTTCAGTTATTGTATTCTTTATTTCTGACTGGTTCTTTTTTGTTTTCTAACTGATAACCTCTTCATGCATTTGTCGATCATTTCTGTATCTTTTTTTGGAGAAAGAGTTATTCAAGTCCTTTGCCCATTTTTAAGTTTGGTTGTTTGTCTTTGTTGTTGAGTTGTAAAAGTTCTTATATATATTCTAGGTATTGGGCCCTTATCAGACATATTATTTATAAATATTTTCTCCCATTCTGTTTTCACTTTCTTCATAGCGTCCTTTGCACAAGACTTTAATTCTTGTGAAGTCTAATTTTTTATCTACTGTTAAAGAATTAATTGCCAAATTTAAGGTTATAAAAATTCATCTCTGTTTTCTTCTAACAGTTTTATAATTTCAGCTCTTACCTTTAGGCCGTTAGTCCATTTTGAATTAATTTTTGTGTATGTTGTGAAGCAAGGTCTAGCTTTGTTCTTTTGCACGTGCATATCCAGTTATACCAGCACCATAAGGTGCAGAGGCGATTCTTTCCCCCTGATTTTATTTCGATTCCACCCATGCATATCTGCTCCTCACCACAGTTATCTAGATAGACTGTCACATACTTGGCTCAAACCAAGACATTGAAGTTCTATTGCAGTTGTCTAATTTTCTAGTCTAGGACATTTGTTCAAAAAGGAAGGGAGATAATTTATAACAAAATTTTAAAATTCATTCTTAATTATGATACAGAAGCTTTTTTTCTACACTGCATATTTTTTATGGGCTCAGAAACAGTACATTCTAAGGACTTTAGTAGTTCTGCTGGATGCTAATAAAATCTTACCCATCCCCTTTTCCCCCTTTTTGGAATAGTACAATTTACCTTTCACTGTTATACTTTGTGAATAACACTTTTATAATTCTCTGTGATTTCTCAAAATTGCTGACTCTTTGATTTTTGACTATATCTTTTTGTTCTTTTAGTACTCTGAGATGTAATTATTCAGAGCCTTGAGACTTTAAACTACTTTAATGCAGTATGAAGTTATTTTACCTTAGTTTTCAATTTTATCTTAATGATATTTTTTTATTTGCAGTTTCATGGACAAGATAGGAACAATAGCTATTGAACAGTAATCCTGCTTTTTCTCTAAAATCTGTTACTATAAACCATCTATTCCAAGCATTGGATCTATCTATTCTTATTCTTCTTTATCCATATATAGTTCTCAAAATTGTTATTTTTACAGATCTCAGTCCATTCTAGGATTACGTCAATTCTGTGTATATAAGTTCTTGCCCTTTCTTTTTGAATTTATTTTGGGTTTAATTCTCTTAAAACCGAGCTACATCAGAGAACACCCTTTCACTTTTTTTCTGTATGCATTCTCCCTTTCTTCCTCATTAAGATCATATTATATTGTTAGAATATTTATTTTCAGCCTTTTCAACTCTGTTGATCACTGTTCTGTGTTCTTAATCATATATCTATGTTTTCTGTTATCTTCTTGAAATTGTTTTAAGTTGAGGCTAACTGAGGTTTTTTCTTTTGCTATTTCAAATGAGTACAGTTTCTCCAAAGTGTCTTTTTTTGTCTTTCATTAGTCAGAAAATAGCACTTTTCTTAAAAATTAAATCAAGATATTATTGAATGCTATGATTTTATCAGGGACTTTTAGTAAATATATTGATAATTGGATTTCTTTTCACTACTACATCTTGTCTTTTTACTGGTTTGGAAATAGAGAATTATCCATATATTCTTTGTGGCTTGTTTTTATAGTACACCTCCACAGTGCTCTTATGTCTCCGTTATGCTTTTGCCTTTGGTGTGAATTTCTGTAAGTGTAAAAGTCTTAGTTATTTCCATTAGTGATTATTTCTTTTAATTGGGTCATGAGTATCTTTTCTCACAAGGTTGTTTACATCTCCAGTGCTATCAAATAGAATTTACTGTAGTGACAGAAGGGTCTGTAAGCTGCCTTATCCAGTACAGAACTCCCTCGTTACATGTGGCTGTTAAGCCCATAAAAATGTGGCTGGCATGGCTAATGAACTCCATTTAATGAACTAATTTTAATAAATAGCTACATGTGACTACAATATTGGACAGCACACCCTCAGATAATCCTACTTTTTTAAAAAATTGTCTTGATTAACAAGTTTCCTGCAAAAATGTTCTTCCTATCCTAATCTTTGTAAACTGTGTTGAGGATTTTAATGTGGTGGTATAAACCGTGGTAAGAAAACAAAAACATGTTTTGCTGTTCTCTGCCATTGCTGGGTCCTAATCTAACTTTGGAGAGGGTGTTCATACTCTAGAGTCAGTTATATTCCATGGGCTTCAACTCTGGATCTACCTCTTATGTTGCTCCATGTATTCAGCAAGGACCTAGCCTTCCACTTCCTGTTTCTCTTTCAGCGTAATTACCTTTAACGAGTAAAAGAAAAAAAAAAGGCTACTTGTGTCTCCAAGTAACTAAAAATGCTTCTGTTTCTATTTTTGCTGTTTCCGATATATTTTCTTCTTTGCATATCAGTAGAAATAGATAGGGTTATGACATTTTCCTAACCCTGCATCACATTTTACCTAAGAACTTAAAGAAGCCACTGTAGTTCCTGATTAAAGGAAGAGGACTTCCTAAATCTACCAGTGGCTATTGGTCTTACTTTTGTGCTATTTTTGTTTCAAATAGTGTACATTCAGTATGTGTGTCCTGTGATATCATTGGAGTTGTGCTGGATTTCTTTGCTGGATTTTTCCATTGAACAGGTTCATGTTTTAGTGTTTTTATATTGTTCTGTGTTTTGTATTTGGTGGCCTAGATTTATTTTCTTTTTATTTCTTAATATCCTAAATTTCAGCAGAGAAATTTTTTATCTTCTCTAAGAATTTAGCTAATAGAGAAGCATATCATTTTTTTCTTTTGTGTTTGTAATCATATATAAATGTAATTGGTTACTCCCTCTTGCCAGGAAGTCAAACAGGCACAAACTCAGACTGAGTTGGTGTACTTGTTTACATAAATCAAAAGTTGAATTTTGGGGATGGTTTTTGTCATTGTTGTTAAATAAGAGAAAGTGAATAATCTACATTGGTTTTGTTAAAGGCAGTGGAAAACTAAAAAAGTTTTAAAATTATTTCCATTTTAAATAGAAAAATTATGAAGGACAGGTATTATAATCTTCAATTTCCTGGATTGGGGGCAAAGGAAGCATTTTAATTAAATTCAGCAAAGGAAGGGGTAGAGTCAGAAACTTGTGCTGATCTCTTGATTCCTGCCTGATGCAGAATTTTACCATCAGACCATACTGCCCTCTACACTTGAGCAGAAGACAAAAATGATTCATATGAATAATCTCTAGCTTTAATATTATTCATGGATTTTAGGTCAGCATTTGTATTATAAATAACTAAAAATTTTAGGGAATTGAAGGAGTTTGGGGAAATGAATAATCAGTATTATACATCATTCCTACCTTGTGCTTACACTGGATAGTGTGATAGTGTTTAAGGTGTTACACTTGAGAACAAATGTCTTTATCTTATTGGATGTAATAATGTAGGATACATTAATCATACTTTTACATTTGTATAATTTTCGTCATAGATTGGACTCAGTTTTGTTGGGAACTCATAAAACATGGCAGATAAGTCACTAGCGATATTTGGAGTGGTAGTTTAAATAGCTGAAATTGATTACAGAGCTAAATATTTTTGTGCAAATGTTTTTACAAGGCAGATAAACAGTTGCAGTTGACATTCTCAAAGTGTGTATTTATTCTAGCATAAATTTTGAGATTTTTTCCTCCATATTGAAAATTATTTTGCTTACAAATAGTTAATGTAGAATAATTTGCACAATCTATAAATTTATAATTTTTGTCTTGGTTAGAGCAATAGATACATATCACTATGGAAAGCAATGTTTATTCTTTATGTGTAAATAACAATAGTACCTATTGTGATGATTATGTAATTTCTAGAAGTTTGATACCAATGTCTTATGTTCTTAACCATATAGTTCATGATTCTTAAAAAAAAAAATTTATATGGTATATGGAAGATAGTAAATTTTTCACATTTCTTTCATAAATTGATTTATCAGAAAATTAAAGAAAATGAAATATAAGTTTACTAATGGGAAATTAAAATATTATTAGCATTATGTTGATTCACATCCAGTCTCTTTCTTGCATAGGTTTTTTTTTAAGGAATAAAAGATATTGGTAGTATTTTAAATTGGTGCCTAGACTTAGCTCGTTGACGTATTTATTGTGTTATTTCTAAAAACTGTTTCTTTATCATAATATCTTGTGATGTTGTTTTTTTTGTGTTTTATTATAGAGCTGAACTAGAGAAACATGGTTATAAGATGGAGACCTCATAGCATCCAGAAGAAGTATTGAAGCAACGTAAACTTGAACTGTTTACTAAATTGTAGGAGAACCCAGGATGGGACACTTTAAAAAATATGTTTATTTCATTACCTGCTTGGCTTTATTTTTGCTTTTGTAACACACAAAAAAAATGTTTTGGTCTAATTTTGATTTGGTTCGAAGTATTGATCTTTGCCTCTGATTATTAATTTTCTCATTCATGATTTGCCAGGACTTTATTATATAGTTACAGTAAAATTGCCTGTTATGAATTTTTTTAATGTTCACTGAGGCTTAGAGAGGTTAAATGATTTGAGTCTAGAATTCATTGGATCTCCAATTCAATATTTTTCTTAAACCACATCAATTAAATGTTGGCCCTATTTATGAGGTACTTCTTATAAGTTATATTTAACCTTAATCTCATCTGTGTTTTGAAAGCTTAGGCAATATTTATTGATATTTCTAAGGTGATCCTTTAAAACCTGTGTTTTAAAAATATTTAAAATTCCTAATTCCTAAACCATTAATAATAATATTAATGGTGATAGAGTATTATTAGTACTTAGAGTCCACAGTGGTTTGATTGTAGTTCTAAGAGTGGTGTCCTCTGTGAAAATTGGAGAAGTCAGCTCAAGATTCTTTGTTAATGTTCTCAGGCACTAGATAACATTCATTTAGTACTGTTGCCGCATCTACTTTTGTGAGTGGGAGATTTAATGTGGTTGGTAAAGAATTTTTTCTGATAAGACTTAGAATGGTGCTAAATGTACAGTTTTTATTAGGAATATTTTCAAACTTGAATGCCTTACTCATTTAGAAGTAGAATCATTGGTATTGTGGAGGAATTAAGAATGTAAAATTTATGTAACATTGTGTAGTATTGACACCAAAATAGGAGTTGGGTACCTGAAGTATAAGTTATTCCCTAAAATGATTTTGAACGTAAAAAGTTTTCGTCTTAGACAAGCATAAATCTGTCCTGTCTACCTGACAGAACTGCTAGGTGATCAGATGAAATAGTAAGAGAGAACTTTGGAAAGTGTAAAAGGACCTTATATTTAAGTAGTCAATGTGAAACATAGGCAGACATGCTAATATAGCATGTGAAGAATTTTTTGATGGCTATTTTCTTAATATTCTGGTCAGTGGTTATAAGGTCATCTTTAGATCTTGACAGTGCCAGATCAGTATCCAGAGGGATGACTATGTCATTCGACTTGAGTTTTAATGAGTGAGGTACAATTTTGAAACATCTTAAGTGTTGGACAGGGGCTTTATTGAGTTATCCCTAGTTATCCAGTGTTTTGTCCTTAGTGAAATTTCACAATTTGGGGTTTTTTTTTTTTGTTGTTAAGAATTGAGTACTGAAAATTGGTATTTGGCATCAGCATGATGAAGCACATCAATGGTAAAAGGTGAGACTAGTCAGGCAGCTGAAGGAAATCATAGGATTTTTCAGTTAATAGATTTCTTAAACATTTGGTCTTCACAGTGATCCCCTGAAGTAGGTAGGAAGGAACTATTATAAATACTTTATCAAATAGAAAACTGATTCTCTGAGAAAATAAGGAATTGAAAGAGTCCAAGGCTGCATAGCTATTATGTCAGATATAGACTTGAATCCAGGCCTTTTTTCCCTTGTTATTTTCTGTAATCAATTCCATTTGAAATAGTTTTGAATAATGGTCAGCATTTTTCATGAGACCTTGGATTGGAATTGTTGCCATTGGATGCCATATTCTTTCATCCTATTCTCACTAATGTTTAGAGGACTGATGAGCCAACTCTCTTTTGAAAGATTGTGTAGTGTATTAGTAATACCTCTTTATGGCATGTCATGATATACATTGTATTTTTGAAAGATACCCATAACCTGTCCGTCCCATACTTACCAAGTTGAGAGAGGGAACATCTTCCACCCTTTTTGGCAGAGAGCTAATAATCTGTTCTACTCTCATTATGCCCACACATGATGCTGGGGAGTTGCACTCAAGTTTTCTAACTACCTTAATGGCTCCTTTTGTACTCTAAAACCTTGGCATGGGTCTAATTTTTGCTCTATCCATACATTCTCTATTCTCATTTAGTCTTAGTTGCTTAAAAAAAAAAAAAATTCTCCGTATGTAGTATTTCATTTCTTTATTCTTGTCTTAGCCTCTCCGAAAACCTCATACTACTATATTGAACTCCATCACCTCTCCAGTGTTTAATCGGTATGTTAAAGTCAACTTGATGAAAACAGAAGCCTTGATTATCTTTCCTAAACCTGATCTTTCTTCTAGTCTTCCCCATCTCAGCAAACACCTTTACCTTCAAACTGCTGAAGCCTGTAAGAACTGTTCTTGAACCCTCCCTTCTACCAGTATCATTCCATTGGCAAGCTCTGTCAATTCCACGTCCAAAGCATATCCCATGTAGTTGATATCACTGCTTACTGCTCAGTGATATCTTTCCAACAGATACGCATTTTCCCCTCCTTCCTCCTTTCCAACAGATAGCATTTTTCCCCAGCTATCCATCCTTTCACATAGATGATGTGACTCAAGACAAGCCAACCCCATTCCCACTTGAGGGTGAGCTCTGCTTGGTCTTTAACCAATCATAAGTCTATCTTTCATACAAATGAATGGATGAGGAATGGACAGCCTTTAAAAAAAAAGGTCGTTGAAATAACGGATGAGGGACCTCTATCTGGCAAAGAGGAATTCTGACTCTTGAAATAGCCACAAAAGCGAGCCCTCGATAGGAATAAGAGAGTGTCTAGTCTCAGTTGCTAGTGGTAGTCATCTAACAACATTTCAGTTTGAGAGTTTAGGTGGTTAGGAAGTCTGGGAGAACATGATTCTTTGATGACATTGTTGGGTCTGCTCTAGCTGGCTTTCTGTAATATAAGTCTATAATATACAGATTCTTATACTATACAGTAATCTATAATATACAGATTTCCTTATTCAAGACATTTTAGGTGTGTATCTGGTTACTTCCACCAGAAACACTTTAACTGATACATTCAGGGTCTATTCCTACTTACTAGTATCTGAGTCTAAGCCACCTTCATTATTCACTAGGATTTACTATAATGTAAATCGCCTAACTGGTCTCCCTACATCTACTTTTTCTGCCCTACAATCTTTTCTGGACAAAACAGGTTTCTTGTTAAAATTTAGATCATGGTACCCCTTAAATGCCCTCAGGGGCTTCTTAAAGCCACATAGGATCTAAACTTTATGAAGCCCAGCACTATCTGGCTTCTATCAAAACTTACTAGATCTTCAATAATATCATATTTTATAATTTCTGAAGAGTAAATCTAAGATAAGTCACCTAAACAGAAAATGATTAAACTACACTTATTGCTTGAACGTGCCAGGGGCTTTTTGGACCAGTTGCCTGGAATGCTTACCCTGCTTATCTTCACAAGTCAGGCATCCTTCCCTGATCACTCAGTCTCAGGCATCCACTCAGTCACTCCACAACATGTTCCTTCTAAAAAAAAATGCTCTGCAATATTTGATTTTTTCACTAATGTTGCGTTGCAGGTAATCACCACACTGTGTATCAGAAACTAATTGTGAATGATGGCCAAAGTATTGATTTGGTTTGGCCCTCTGTATATTGCCTTGGGGAATGATGGGCTGTCAAAAAGTTAATGTAAGGATAAAATTCATTTAATAGTAGCTATAGTTCGAACTCGAGTGGAATCACTATATTGTCATTTTGATTTCCTCTTCCTTTTGTTCCATAGCTGTCATGGAATTCAGTTTATAATCCTACCTTCTTTTCTACCCTTTGGTACGGTCTGTTATTCAGGAAGTATTAAAACAGTGATCACAATGAGGTAGGAAGACATCTAGAGTAAGGTGACTATTAGAGATAGTCTTGCAGCTTTTTCCCAATGGAGGTAATAGAGTTACAGGGAAGACCATTAGCTAACATTCCAATAGTGCATGGAATGTTTAAGCCTCTAGGTTGTTATCTTCACTTGGGCCAGCACACTTATTTACAATGTAATATTGTATGTTTTCTTCTTGGTTATTGTTTTTGTTTTGTCGATTATTGGTCTTATTTTAGATTATGAATTCTTTGATGCTAACCCCCTATTGTATCTTTATACCTCCTCTTAGTTCGGGTTTCCTCAGAGCAGACCTAGAGATAAGTATTTGAGTATGAGTAGTTTATTATAGGGCAGTGGGAGAAATGAGGCAAAAAATACAGCGAAGCTAATGAAGAGTACATCTCAAGCAAATTACCACTGTTAGCAATTAGACTTTCATTCTACTTGGGACCTCTGCAAGGCCATATACAACATACATCAATTATCTAAACCCAGGGGCTGCAGGCCAGGTGTCCAGTCAGTTATTGGTCAAGGATTAGTCTGAGGGAAATTGTAACTCCTCAGTAGCTTCTGGTGGTCCATGTGCGTGCAGAGTAGATGTTCGCTGCCAGAGAAAGCCTTCAAGCTATTGGCAGTTGGAAGTGGGGCTGTCCTGCCTGTAAATGGTAAGTAATGAGGGGACGGGCATCTGCACGTCCCTAGGCTATATTTAGTATGTCTTAAGTATTTGCAATAAAGTGAACCTTGAAACCATTGATGAGGAGATCAGAAGGATTGGCAGAATCAGCATAGACTGGGAAGTAGAGAGATTTTTTTAACAATGAGAGATGACTTTTGCCTTCCTTTTTGGTTATAAGGCACAAATCCATGTAATGAGCCATGTCATGTAATTGATTGTACCTAGACAATTCAAACTTTCTATCTTGCCGAGAGGTCAGTAGGGTCGCCAATGAATATAAAATGTACTGTTTAAAAAATTGTTGCCTGCATTGAAAATGTATTACAGAAAAATATTCGTAACTTTTTGCTTTCATCAAAATATGGCATCACTGAAGTTCAGTAACTATTCAATAAACTGATCACATGAATCTTGTTTATATTTTCAAGATTAATCCTTATTTAAGGTGAAATGATGTGCCTTTATCTGTTATGGTTAGTAAATAAGTAAAGATGACTTTAATAAGGATGTTTGAATCTTGCAAACCTCATACTCCAAGCTTCATGGTTGGCACTTTATGGTTAGAAACCTATGATCCAAATAACAGGATGTCTTTTAATGACTTTTATAATGGTATTTCCAAGTAGAGGAGTGGACAGAACACTGATTTTATAAGAAGAGAAACTGCTTCTCTTTGCTAAGGCTTAGAAAGTTACTATTATTATTAAGCACAAAGATGACAATTTGTTTTTATGTCATTTAATGTTTTCAGTAATTTCCCCTTTGGTGATTTTTTTAAAAAAAGTCATTTGCTAAATTACTTTGGCTATGGAGATATGTGTCTTTTCTCTGAAACAGGATGTCTTAAATTTGTCAGAATTATAAGCAAAATTTTAAATGCTATTGATTTATATATTAGAGAAGTTTCTTCATATTTTATAATTTAGCTGTTAAATAAGTCTAGAAAAATGTTTTGGAAGCTGAATTGTCACTGATATAATAGTCTTAGACTATACATTACTAGTCAGCAGTATGGGGGATTAATTACTGTTAGATTTTAATTTGCTTTTCAATTTAAAAGTAATCATTGATAGACTAACAAATTGTCTTAAGTCTTAAATGTCATTGAAAGCGCATATATATTTTTTCCATGGAAAGTTTTTTTTTCTTAATTTTTCTTGTCTGAATGAAATTGGTAATCTCATTTTAGAACTACCACAAGGTACAGAAAAGTCTGGGGATAGTCAGGAATTAGATGAGTGGTATCAAGTGGTGATCCAGGGAGCCTGTGGGAGACGGTGCAAGGATGGAAGCCCACAGATTGCTCTTCGTTTCATTTCAAATTTTTTGACCTTTATTTGTTTTAGACATTGGGAGTCAATGTAAGATTTCATATGAAAAACTGATTCCACTGCCTTTCTTTTAAAGTTTGATAACAGTGATCTAGATTTTCTACAATATTGGCAATTTTTCCTAAATACTACCAAGTAAGTTAGCGTTTGCTTTCTGTCCAGATTCAGGGTAGAGCCACTTCATACTGTGAAAATTATAAACATTTTTTTTTCTAAGTTAGCTGAATCTCTGTCATCTATATATTTGTAGCCATGTTGTTAGACTTAAAGAACTGGACAGTTTCTAAAAGAGCATCTCTCTCTGCCACTTCATTTTATAGATGAAGAAATAAACCCAAAGTTGTTGTGACCTGTCCCCAAGGTCACATTGGGCAAAAGTATTTTAGAAAAGATTCTATTCCAGTTCTCTCTTCACTGCATTGAACCTTCACTTTTAAGGGTTCTATTTCATCAGTCTTGAATAAGGCATATTTGTTAAATATTAGGAAATATAAATGGCATAAGGAAAGGATGAGAACAAATAACATTGTAGAAAAAAATTCATTCAAAAATATTTATTGAGGGTGGCTATATAGTATAATGGTGGCTATATAGTATATAGCATGTCTGCTTTACACACAGAAGGGCCTTGGTTTTGCCCCAGGTGGAACCACGGACCATACCCCGGGTGTGCCAAGCCCTGGATGTGGGCCGTGAGCCCATGGGCGGCGGGTTGAGGGGAGATGCCTCGCCTTCAGAGATCTAGTTCTTTTAAAAAAGGGAGATGGCAACATCCATAAGTCAGGGTGGAAGTGTGTGTGTGGGGGGGGGGTGGAATTAAAGAGGGGAATAAATAACTTGCATAAGTTATTTACTGAAACTAGGCTGTTAGCTAACATATGAAAAATCTACATGTGCTCTGTGTGGTGTTAATGCAAGTTGAATAGATAACTCTTGGCCTTTAGGGCAAAAACAATTTGTTTTAACACTGTAGTGGACATTGGCTTCATCTCGGCTATCCAGGACACATTGCTTCTTATGTCCATAGCAACACCCAGATTTCCTTGTCGGCGATTGGCACCGTCACCTCCTCACTCCTGCTCCCCTGCCTCACCTCCACCACACCTTCATTTTTCTGCAGTCATAAGACAAAAAATCAGGGTTCTCTGTCCAGCCCTAACCAGAAGGGAATAGCCATATGACCAATTCTAGGCCAAATAAACATTTTTCCTGGGACTTTCTGCCTCAGGCAGAGAGAGACAAAGATGAGAAAACTCAGAAATCGTTCAGTCCTGACCACCGAATAGTTCCTGCTTCTGAGACCCTCTTCCCACCTCAGCATCTTGGATTCTGTCTTTTTCAGGCCCGGCTCTCTGGCCTTGTCTTTAAGTCTCATGACTCTCACTTCTTTCCACCAAAATTCCTTTTTGCTTAAGTAAATCAAAGTTGTTTTTTGTAGGTTACAACCAGTTAACCCCAACTGATCTCTATGTCTGTGAAAGATTCTGCAGTTCTTTATTGGACGTGACAACACACTGCTAGAGAAGAACAAGACCTATGAAAATGTAGGTTCTTTGTCTCAAAGTCAAAAACCTAAATCACTGTATGGAGAAATGGTGACCCTAACCCCCCAATGAAGCTTTTCGCTTTTTGGTACATTAACAAGCTCAGTATCAGGAGACTTGATATGCAATAAAGATGATTTTCTTCTCTCGCTTTTCTTCTCCCTTCCCATTCAGAGGCAACTTGGAAGTCGTACTGGGCCTCTTAGGAGTTTGAAGCACTGTCATCCTTTTTCCAGTCTTCATTTTGATCTGCTGAAGTTCCATTATGTTGGCCCTCCGCTGAGAGCTGTTGACCTTGTTCACTGATTGCTTTTAGTGATTCCCTTCAGTGATTGATGGAATGACTGAACAGTAATGAAAACAGAGCTGATTCACTTTATTTTAGTAGGATTAAAGCCTGAAAACAAATCTAATTTTCTTTATGGGAAGGGGAGGTAGGAACAAAAGATTTTGATCAGTGTCTTAAAGTTACATAAAAGGAGCATGAGAGGACTTAATATAATAAAAGGAAACTTTGTAAGGCGAAGTATAACTGTTAGATTCTTAATGAAAGAAATGGTGATGCTCTGAGTTCATTTTTAACAAATGCCATTCACATGCTAGGTATGGAATAACTACTAGCCCACAGACCTGCAAAATAAATTTGTGGTCTGAATTGGGAAAGAAAGGCATGTGGGAAATGTAAAACAGTCATGGGAAAATTAAAGAGATTAGAATAGACCTTTGGCCAGCATAATTTGAGATCTCTCTCTATAAAATAGGGAAAATCTAGCTTGTAGCAGGTTAAAGATATTTGGAAAGTTCTTGAGCTTTTTGAGTTTTTCTGCCACTGATGATGACTATAAAGGGTTAACTTAAAAACTGTAGTATAGCACAGAATGTTATATATTTGTAAATATCTTTTAAAGTTCCAACCCTTTTAATACTTTTTGGCAAATTACAGCTACCTAAGATTGTCATAGACCATATCATAGAAGGATGAACTGTTGCAAGAATGTGCTTTCTCCATTCACATTTTCCTTGCAGGAGTAAATAGATGGTTCAATGTATAGGTAGAAAGGCAGCAGAATAGCCCAATGCAATATCACTACATAACTAATTGTCATTTACGTGTCAATGACTTAACCTCTAGGCCTCTATTTTACAACTGAAAAATGGGATACATCAGTCAAGGGCAGGGCCACTGCCCACCTATAAAATGTCTCTGTGGAAATTGGAGAATGCTACCCCTCCCTCCAGTAGATAGAGCCCCATAATCTAGGCAAGTAGAGGACAGGATGGATTTCAGCCCCCACAGTTTTCTCCTGCTGGTTCTCTTGTACAAAGTATAACCAACATAGCTGGACATAGCTGCTACAGTCTGAGTTCTTGGTTGCCTGCAATGAGGACCAACCCTAAAAATCTAATCCAAAGGAGAAATTCACTGGGAGGATATTGGGCGCTGTAGGAATCTAAAAAAGTAACAAGAGCTAGGACATCTCTGGCATCAGGATCTTAGTTAATCCAAATTTCACCTCCGAAGCTGCCAGGTCTTTGGGACCCTGTGTGCCACTGCACTGGATTTGACCTCTGCATGTGTGTCTTCTTCCCCTGCATCACTCAGGAGTGATGCTTGATTGCCTGGCTTCCAGGTGTACCAGGGAGCTAGTGACTTTCCCCTTCTGAAGTGGGAAATGGCAGTAAGAGGTGGCACTTTGTACCCTCCTACTAACACTACACACTTGAATTATCCCCAAGAGAAGACTGACGTGCTTTTGGGAAAGTGTGTATGTGTGGAGAGAGTCAAGTGCTGAATAACTACAAAATGATAAATGTCTAGTACAGGACTTAGGTATTAATATCTGCTATTTTTACCTAGATAAGATATTATTTAGTCCATCCTGGACAAAACTGTTGTGAAGACAGCAACGTTAAAAGTGTTATAACTAATGGCACTTAGGTGCCTAGTTTTCCTTATCTGTGTTCTGGAGCATGTCCTTATCTCTGCAAAGAAGTATGTGGCCCAGGAAAGGAAGACTCAGGTGCAAGTGCATAGTGAAACGCTAAAACGGTAATGTTGAGAATGCATTACTCCTCTTGGTTTTTTGTATTCTGCCCCATACTGAGTGTAGAAGACAATTTCCTCCAGAAAAAGAATAAATGATAGCCATTTTATATTTTATCCTCATAGCTTAGAAATATATTTGTTTTCCTCTTCCTTCTTTCCTCCCTCCCTCCCTCCCTTCCTCTTCCCTTTCCTTTCCTTCCCTTCTTCCCTTCCTACCTTATTGTAAAATAGCCATACTACTAAATAGCAAAGAAATGTCCCTTATAATTAACAATGTAATTGCTGGGGGTAGGGTAAAGCACTGCATTCCCGTGCTCCTCTAAGTTTCAGAGACTTCCACACGACCCTCTTCCCATTTCTTCCCTCCGTGAAGGACCAGATGATCAGAATGAGAGAAAAGGTTTCGACGATTCTGATTTTTGGTTCTTGCCCAAGACTCTATGTTGATTGTCCTCTTAGATGTGAATTTTTTCTTATCCTTGCATTTCTTCTGTGTGCAAAACTTTTTTATTATCAAGCCTCTGTACAAATTTCTGGCCCAAAATGTAGTCCAGTGGAATTTGTCTTTCTCCTAATGCTATTGTCCATATTATGAAACCATATTCCTGCCACTTTATATATACTTTTGATGAATTAATGTACATTGGTTAAAAAAATAGTAACAACACAGTTCTAAAACGTAGTGATATTCTAAGCCCTAGTTTGTTTGTTTTATTGGAAAGTAAAACCTAGATGATCTTATACAGTCTTTGGGTATCTTACATTCTAGTTAGTGGTTGAGAAAAAAAAACAAGTGGACAAATGTGTAAATGTGTAATTACAAGTTGTGAGGGAAATAATTTTAAGGAAAAAACAGCTCAACAATAGAATAGCAAGAGTGGGACCAACTTACGAAACGATTCTCTGAGGAGTAGAGATCATGCCACCTCCTATAGCTATGTAGAAGGCGCACACTTGAAGAGTGACATCATGTATTATTCCAATGACCAGCATTTGGTGGAAATTCATGTCTTTTATGCAAAAATATGGCTTCCAAAATGTAGAGTCCTAGATAGGAAACATAACCACAAATAATTATTAATCATATACTAAGTGTGCCAAATATGGCATATGCATTTTCTTATTTAATTTTAACTATTATTATTCCCATTCTACAGATGAGGAACAGACAGAAAGAGGCTACGTAATTTACTTAATGTCACAGAGCTGATAAGTAATGGAGTTGATGTTCAAACCCAGGCAGCCTGACTCAGGACCTCTTTAACTACTATGCTCTAATGCAGTTAGAAAATATTTTCTTGGTCTTGGCCAGGAAGGGTGTTGGTGACCAGGTGCCTGACCTGGTAGAAGAGAAAGTTACTGCATCTCACAGGGCAGGACGGAGAACAGGAGAAAGGGATGAGTATAGGGCGCTAATGCAGTGGTGTTGCCTTTTGGAGTGAAGTGTTTATCCTACAAATCAAATTTTGGATGGTGAGAAGCCAGTACCTTGTTAGCTTAACTAGAGATTGTCCTTCCAGTGTTGTTGTTATGCTTTTATACAAGTTTTTGGAAACTTCATCCTGATGCAGTTGGGGAATGTAAAGTACCGTGTATTGTTCTAGTGCCCAGGTCCTAGAGGTAGCATCAGGGGGTAGTGGTACCATCATCAATGCATAGAAACTAGGGGAACAAAAACCCAATATGGATGAAGTTGGAGGTTCTTGGACAACTACCTTTCCCCATCTAGAGTGTCTTCTCTCAAGGCGGAAACCTAGGTGGGCCTGAATATATTTTAATCATGAAAGTTGTTCCCTTCAAATTTGGGGGTGGCTGCCTGCCAAATTCCACAACTTGGTACCCAGTGGTGACCTTGGGGCAGAGAGGACACCGCTCTTGGTTTCCTGACCATGGTTATTCTTTTCTTTTACAAAGTGCCTGGGAGATAGAAGTGCAAAGTACTGTCTAGAAACCCTGAGAAGAAATGCTGTGTGTGTGGTTATTCAGTAAATAATTTTCAGGAATTATACTTCAGAGGCCATTGAGTTTCTATTTGTACTTACCTGGAGTCACAACAAGCTTTCAATCAAATAGGGCACTGACTAGAGACCAGGCATGATCCATATCACCAACCATGAGACAAAGTATTTTGGTTTTCCAAAAATAAATTTATATAAAAGATAGTTTTAATACTAAATTCTCCATCCAGATATAGGCATCATATAGTAACAATAGGTTTCCAAGTTACAATTATATTGTGAATTTAAAGCTTTTAATAATATTGTCCAGACAATTTTTTTCTGTTTAGGAAGGCCATGAACTAGATATTTCCAGTTAGTAGTTTCTGACTCCTGGGAGCATGTTCTCTGGAATATTCTGTGATCTTTCCTGCCTCTTGGTTTTGCCAATGAAGTTTCCACAGACTGAGATGCCCTTTCCTCCTTTCTTCAATTGGCTAAATCCTCATTACCCTTCGGGATGCATTTTAGGAGTCATCCCCTCCTAGAAGCCTTTTTGGACTCCCAGTTAGGACTTAGTGCCCCTCCTCCAGCTTCCCATTCACTCAGTACCTTTCTCTAGTAAAGTCCTTAAGTGTCATTTGAGGCAAATTAAATGGCAAAAGCTGGTTTCCAATAAGATGTAGTGAGAGTTCCATAATTCTGTTGTAGCTTTGGAAGTGAGAACTGATTCTAGATAGCCACCATTGACACAATGGAATCAAAATTAAGCTCTGTAGTCCAGCCACCCCCGGAGAACGTAAGTAGAACTGAAACTGGTCTTGAATCTTATTGCCGACTTCTATTTCTAACTTGTTTTGAATCAAGTTGTTTATTCTGTCTTAATTTGTTCAACTGCACAGTAGCTGTGAATATTGCATTCACTGAAATCTGTGGGGCCTGCTATTTTATTGAGCCATTGGATGTCAACCCACCATGAATGCAGCTCGTTATGCCAAAAACATAGCACATGCAGCTTAATCAATGCAGAAGAGAAGACCAAGAGTCTTGGAGCAGTTGTACTGATTTGACATTTTCTTGGAATCGACAAGGAGAATGTATTTCCATGTAGCGAGCTACTGGATCCCCCCTCCCTGCCCAAATTTCAAGTTATAAACACTTTCCTCACTGACGTTTATTAGAAAGTAACACAAAGCAGATTGCTGGATTTGTCCTCTGTGGACATTTTATAATGAGCATATTATATGCTCTCTGTGTGCCAGGTATGATGGCATCCTTGGAGATTAAGCCTTCAAATCCTGTTCTACCATTTTAATAATTTCATTGACTTAACCTTTCTCTAGATGAAGTGTATAATTTTCTCAAAGAATACTTTGCTGCTCTGTGCTTGCTGACAGAATGCTTCGGGTTAGAAATTCAGCCTGTGATCTGTCAGGTGATGATACAAAAGGTTTAACTTAAACCCAAACACTAGGCCACAAAGGGACAGGATCCAGATGGTTTTGTATTTGATTATACCATCCTCCATCTCCCTGACATCTCTATCCTTTCTTTTTTTCTGCCATCTGTCAATATACTTGAATGAGGAATATAGTCACGTACACTATCAACAGGGTAGTTGTTAGTTTTCTCCTACCTCTTTCATTTGGGTGGTAAGAAAAGAGTATATTATAAAACAGTATCTAGTTATACATTGTACTCTGTTTTCTGCAGAGCTAAGTAGTTTCAGATTAAGGCTGCGTCATTTGCTATGTAATGCCAGTATTTGAGGTAAAGAAATCAAATGTTGTATTTGTTCTAATTTAATGAGTAGAATGAAGTACATTTTCCTTCTATTCTTTGTTATTGTGAATTATATATTTGATTTAAATTGGTTATTAATAAAATTATAGATTTTGACACTAATTAATAAAAATTATAATTTATAATAAACTGTAATATATATTTGGAAATGAAACATTTGAAATTAACCATAGCAAGAAATTAACAACAGTATGTAAAGTGGCTTAATTATGAACCCTGGAGTCAGAATCACCTGATTTATTCCTGGCTCAGTTAGGTTCTAGCTGTGTGGCCTGAGGCACATTACTTAATGTTTTTAAGCCTCATCTGTAAACACGATATAGGACTATGTAATTTATGGGGTGATTTTAGGATTAATGAAATAATTGTATAAAGCATTTAGTAGAGTGCTTGGCACTCTGTAAGTGTTCAATAAAGGATGACAGTTTTTATTATTAATATTTGGTCTACTATTATACTAACTTTGACCAGTAAAGTGAAGAGATAAAGTAATACAATGGCATTAAAAAAAAAATACTACTACTCTATTACTATTTTCAAATGTGATTCTCCAGTGGTTTTATAAAAATATTTTATTATAGAGATATAGCTTCATGAATACAATTATCATCTACAGAAAGTCAGACTGCTTAGCTCATGTGTCTTGGGTAAAAGGCTGCATATTGCTTTTCTTCCTGTTGTCTATCTCGTCAGTCAAACTTATATCAACAACTTGGAACAGGGTTCAGCAGACTGCAGGCCAGATCCAGCCCTGTCTGTTTTGGTGTGGCCCGGGAGCTAAGAATGGTTTGCATATTTTTTAATGGTGGGGATTTATTTTTTAAAGAATAATATTTTGTGACAGGAAAATTATTTAAAATTCAAACTTCAGTGTCTGCAAATAAAGTTTTATTGGAACGCGGCCATACTCATTTATTTACATATTGTCTGTGACAGCTGTTTATTAGCAGAGTTGAATATTAGTGATGGGTTGCATTACCTGCAAGGTCTAAATTATTTATTAACTGGCCTTTTATAGAAAGTGTGTTGACACTTGACTTTGAATAATAAAAATATATTTATGAATGAAGCTTTCAGAGTTCAGTCCTCTTACTTTAAAGATTGTGTTTTAGTTTCCTAGGGCTGCCATAACAAACGTATTACAAATTGAGTGGCTCACAATAACAGGAATTTATTGTCTGACAGTTCTGCAGGCTGGAAGTGTGGCAGAGCCCTGCTCCTTCTGAAACCTGTAGGGCAGGGGTGCACAAAACCCAGGCCACAGGCTGGCTGTGGCCTGTTAGGAACCAGGCCACACAGCAGGAGGTGAGGGGCAGGCGAGTGAGTGAAGCTTCATCTGTATTTGCAGTTGCTCCCCAGTGCTAGCACCACCGCTTCAGATCATCAGGCATTAGATTCTTATAGGAGCACTGGTCCTGGTGCCAAAAAGTTTGGGAACTGCTGCTAGGGGAATCCTTCCTTGCCTCTTCCTAGCTTTTAGGCATTTGCAGGTAATCTTTAGCATTCCTTGGCTTGAAATTACAGAAGTCCAGTCTCTACCTTCATTGTCACAGGATGTTCTTCCTATGTGACTCTGTCTTGAATGACTTATTAAAATGACACCAGTCATTCTGGATCAGGTTCCCAACCTACTCCAGTATGACCTCATCTTAACTTACCACATTTGCTAGGGCCCTATTTCCAAATAAGGTCACATTCTGGGGTACTGAGAGTTAGGGTTTCAATATATCTTTTTTATTTTTGCATGGTGGAGGGAGACCAACTCACAACTACTAGGAAACTAGATCTCCAAAACATGAAGGGATTTACCCAAAGTCACGAAGAGAGTCAGTGGCAGAACCAACATGACACTTGAACCAGAACCTGGAAAGCTGAATTTCTAATTGATGAATTATTATCTTTCCACTACACCAACCCAGTTTAGAGTGAGTTAATCTCCCGTATCTAATGCATATGTAATGCAGAACTTTTTGAGTCCTTTTAAGACACGTATATGTGTATATATACTTAATTATACACACACAAACACACACACATATAGTAAGCATTAATAATGAAACACACTAAAGTTGTGGATTATAATTGGCTAAAATCCCCAGTACTATAATTTTTTATTTATTTACACCAGTAGAGAATGAGTGTGACAAGTTTTCTATTTCAGGGGTCAACCAAGCATTCTAGAAAACAAAATAGAATGTATTCATAATCTCCATTATGTGACATTTTAATATTTCATGAAATTATCAAAATTTACATTCTTATTTAAAAGTGATATGCACAAAAAATACTAAAGAGGCAAAAATAGTAATATAGTTTGAGTTCTTTTAAAAATAACCTATCTGCTAACTGTATAATTTATTTTCTCAAGGGCTACACTTTTAAAAAAATATTTATTTTAATTAGTTTCAAGTATACAGCATATTGTCTTAGACATTCATATAGTTTGTAAAACAATCCCCCTAATTGCTCCCCTCCTTCCCTGACCCTCCACCTAGTCAATGTATTAATGCTAACTGCATTCCCTATGTCATGCTCCCCATCCCCATGACCATCTATCAGCTACTAATTTGTACTTCTTTAACCCTTCACCCCATTCTCCCAGCCCCCTAAACCCTCCTCCCTCTGTCTGTCATCAGATTGTCCACTATATTTGTGACTCTGTTTTTGATTAGTTTGTTCTTTTTATTCCTTAGATTCCACATATAATTGAAATCGTATAGTGTTTATCTTTCTCTGTCTGACTTAAATACCTTCCAGGTCCATCAACGCAATCTCTTTTTCCATCCCCTTCCTTTTAATCTGTGTGTGTCTTTTAATCTGAAGTGAGTCTCTTGTAGGCAGCATGTGTAGGGGTATTGTTTTCTTATACTTTCAGCCACTCTATCTTTTGGTTGGAACACTTAATTCTTTTCCATTTAGGTACTTATTGATAGGAATGTGGTTATTACCATTCTTTATTCCTGTTTTTGATACATGTTGTTTCTTCTTAAAGAAGCCGCTCCAACATTTCCTGTAATATTGACTTGATGGTGAAATTCTTTAGCTTTTTGTCTAGGAAGCTCTTTATCTGTTCTTCAACTCTAAATGATTTTTCTGGATAAAATATTCTTGCTTGTAGATTTTGGGTCTTCATCATGTTGAATATTTTGTTGAAACCCTTCTGTCTTGCATAGTTTCTTTTGAGAAATCAGCTGCCAGTCTTATGGGTGTTCCCTTATAGGTAACTATCTGTTTTTCTCTTGCTGCTTCTAATATTTTTCTTTGTATTTAAACTTTGACATTTTAATTATGATATGTCTTGGTGTGGGCCTCTTTAGATTTCTGTTTTTGGGATTATCTGAGCTTCCTGGGGTTTTATGTCCATTTCCTTCATCAGGTTAAGGAAGTTTTCCATCATTATTTCTCAAACAGCTGTTCAACATCTGGATTTTCTTCAGTATGCCGATCAGATGGATATTTAGACCCTTAATAGTGTCCTTAAATTATTTTTATAGTCTTGACATCTTATCTCTTGCCATTCTGATTGAGTGTCCTTGGCTTTCCCATCCTCTAGGTAGGGCATTTGATCCTTTTCCTTATTCACTTTGTTTATTCTTTTGTTTATTCCATTTAATATACTTCTCAGATAATGTGTTCTTCATTTCAGACTGGTTCCCTTTTATAATTTTCATTTCCACTTTTATGTTTTTTATCTCTTCGTTGAAGTTCTCACTGAATTTATCTACACTTCCCAAAAGTTCATTGAACATCTTTATAACCAGTGTTTTGAACTCTGCATCAGTTAGATTACTTGACTCCATTCTATCTGGATCTCTGTTCTCTTCTCTCATGTGATTTCTGCTTCTTTGTCTTCCCATTTTTGCTGCCTTTCTGTCTGTTTCTATATACTAAGAAAAGCTCCTAAGTCTCCCAGTCTTATTAGTGTGGATTTCTGAAGTAAATGTCCCATGGCACAGTCCTGAGAGGAATTCAGCTGCAGGCCAAATTTAGCCCAAGCCTCTACCTCTCTGGGGCCACCTGTTAAGATTCAAGTAATCCATAGATGCTGTGCTTACAGTTGCCTCAAAAGGCCAGACCAGAAACTGAGGCCAGCTGGCTCCCGTATGAGTTTAGGCGCTGCTCAGCGAGGAGCATGTGACTCACTGAGGATACACCTGGATGTGGCTTGGGTGGAGCTGCAAACTGGGGAGGGAGGGTTTCAGGGAGTCCTCTGGGCGGAGTGACCTCTGCTTTCCAGTTTGATGATGTCACAGCTATGTGGTTCTGTGTCCACACACTGGGAGAGGGGGGGCTCAACAGGGAACAATGGATAACCTGGGCACTTCTGTACAGAGCGAATCCTGCCTCAGCCCTTACTCCGACAATGTCTCCCTGTAAGTCCTTAATGTCCCTGAGTGCAGCCAAATCTACATGTGCTCAGAGTGAGCAGGTCCGTCACTGCGAAAACTCGCTGGCCAATGAGGCCCCTTTAAGAAGCGTCCGCCGCTGACAGCCTCCGTCTCACTGAGCTGCTCCGCCCAGGCAGCCCCGCGTCCTTGCCCCATCCTACCTTCAGCCATTGCAATGTGATTTCTTGGATTCCTTCATAGTGGTGTGGCTTGCTCATCAAAATGCCAGGTAATTTTTCCTTGTGCCGCTCCTTGTTTCCATCACAACTTTGAATTTGTTGCAGAGGGATGAACAGAGCCTCTATCATCTACGGCATTTTTTCCCCACCTCTGGCTTTCACGTTTATCAACTATAGGAACTCAAGGTTAAAGTTATTTCTCAAAGCTACTCTGAAAGTAGTATTTGTAGGTGGATTCTCACCTCCATAGGTCTATTAATGGTTGTACGCAAGGAGCTAATAGAATTTATCAGTATTAAAATATTAAAATATGGAGTGTGGAAAAAGGGTCCCTTTAGAACTAAAAATAATAGAAACATGGCGAGTGAAGTATATTCATGTTGCACAAGGGCAGGAAGCAGAGGTGGGAATCTTCATCAGACCGTATTTACCTGTGAATATCAAATGATATTCTTTAGGATATTTTTCAAATGGTGTCAGATGCTTATATTAGGGGGAAGCCTGAGTGTTTGAGATTAGAGAAAGCCACCAGCATGATTTAGCAATGCTGTTCTCTTGAGCTGAATGCAGACTTTTTGGTTTAATGTTTTGGAAGATACTACAGCCTCCATCAACACACTAAAGCAATTGAGTATGTGGCTCAATAACCCTAGAGAAAAATACCCCTGAATGAACCTCCAGCTATAACATTCAGACATCCCAAATCTAAAGTATTCTTTAAATTGTACTTTGAAGGAAAAAACTGACAATAGCTTTGCTACTGTGTGGAAAGTTCCATGTTTACTGTGACTTTGGGGTAATTAATTGTCATAATATATGCCTTTGAGGTAACTGGAAGAAAGGAAAAATTCCCCCATTTGACTGATAGAAAAACTGAGACAAGGGCAGCTTACTTGCATGTGGTTACCCAGGGAATAGTTGGCTGAATCTCCAGGATTCGTGACTCCAAAATCATTGTCGTAACCACCAGACTGAAAACGGCCGCCAAGGGCTGTAATTTGGTCTTGAGGCTGTGGCCATAGTTTAGAACCACAATAGTGAGGGAAACACACTTTAAGGAGGACCTTGAGAATCTTTCAAGGGAATTATGCCTCTTTATCTATGTCGATTATGCAACAATTGGAATAAATGAGGGTTCTGGCTCTACCATGTTTGTGGCTTGAGGTTAGGCTGGGGTCTCCTCAGGAAACTGGGAAGGTTTGCCTCACCCTGGAGCCCAAATTTTTAAACCAATTGTATTGAGTTTATGATGAACAAATGAATGTATAAATGTTATACTTTTTATATGACAAAAGTCATAATGTTGGTTGCCATAGATATATTCCATGGATATAAGATGGGCCAGAGAGGAGAAGATTGGAGACCTGGAGACTAAGAAAGCATACTTCTTGGGGCTACACAGTGATCTGGAACAACCCTGAGTGTGAGTGATCTGCAGGGATCTGAATGGATGGATAAGGGCTTTGCATTGAGCAAACACTCAGTGTCTCCAGGAGGCAGAGCATAGCAGAAGTAGGTTTTGACTGTGGGTATCATGCTGAAGTTCTAGAAGGCAAGCCTCAGGCATCACTGGGGTTGGGCTGTACACCTTTGGATTAACGCTCAAAGAATGGGTTTCAATGGAAACATTCAAGTTATTTTTAAAAGAGTAAAGCAACACTCATTCCTTTGGAACCAGTGGTACCAGGTAATAACAATCATTACATTACTATCAATAATAACTACACTACATTTACTCTTTATTGAGCACCTACTATGGGCTGGGAGTTATGCTAGCTTTTTATATTTGTTATCTTGTCCATTCCTTACTAGAACCCAGAAATATAGGTTTTATTTTTTTATATTCTACAAATGTGGAAATTTAAATTCAGAGGGGTTAATTGGCTTTCCAAAAGTCACAAGGATTCATGGGACAGAGAAAAGATATGAACTCAAGACTCTAATCCCACTGCCCAGGCTTTATGGGCAGAATGATTATCTCTAATACTATTCTGTACCCACTGCTCAACTGTGTTTGTTGACTACTTAGTTTAATGGTCAAGGTGGACTTATTATAGAAAGACATATATTATGATCCTTAAATTATTCTGACCAATAATTTTTAAAGAGTATCAGTTGGCCAAGAAATACTTGGCATAAGTGATCATTTTGAACTGGTTATTAAAAGAGTACAGAATGAAGTGAAAATAGGCTGACTATCCATTCTAGTTTGACAGGTATAATTTAATTATAAATAGAGTTCTCTCTCATTCTCAGAGGTGTCCTGATTTAGCCAAACAATTATATGGCCCCCTCTGTATACGAGTCTTGGAGTTCCATATTCTTCTAAATTACAACCGGTGACACTAACTATAGCAATAGACTTTATTAGAATTGCGGAATTTTTTTTGTCTGACTACATTTGAGGATAAAGGTAAAAATTATTCACCAAAATCATTTGATACTTTGAGGAAGCAATTGCTCCACAAGTTGAGAGCTCTGTTTAGCCAGAATAGGCGGTAACATAAAGGTGGTAACAGAAATTAAGTTCAGTTCCTTGGGTTAAATTTATCTATTTCTGTGCTCGTACCACATTATTCTAATTACTACAGTATATGATAAGTCTACTGACTATTTGTTCTTGTCATATAAAGGTTAGCAACACTTTGTTGAATTCCTAAAAGCAACTTGTTGAGATTTTTACTGAAATTACATTGAATTTAGGAAACAATTTTGGGGGAGAATTGATATCTTAATGATCTATGTTCTTTTAATCAAAAATATGGTATATCCACTGATTTATTACATCTGAATCTCTCAATAACGCTTTATGGGTTTCCTCAGAAAGATCTTTCATGTCTTTAGAGAAGTAGTGAAGAATAGGGGCCAAGAGTGTGGAATCTGGTGCCCAACTGGCTGGTTTGAATTCTGCCATTTAGCAGCTGTGTAAACTTATGCAACCTCTCTGTGCCTCTGTTTCTTCATCTTTAGAATGGGGGTAATAATTATGCTCACTTCAAGAGGCTATTTGTAAATAGCAAATGAATTAATATGTAAAGCAAATAGAAATAGTTCTGGGAAATAATAAGAAACATGTGAATATTTGATGCTAGTATTATTTATTCCTAGGTTCTTCTTCTTATTCTATTTCAAATGAAATAGAATAAATTTTTTTTTTTGGTAATTACATTTTTCTATTTCTGTATAGACATGTAATTGACTTTTATATATTGATATTAAATTTAATTCTGTTGTGGTCAGATATCATTTGTTAGAAACTTCTTGAGAATTACTCTATGGCCTACATTTGGTCAGTTGTCATAAATATTTCATGAGTTCTTCAGAAGAATATGTATTCTTAAGTTATTGGATACAGATTTCTTTATATGTTCATTAAATCAAATTTATGAATTGTGTTGTTCAAATCTTCAATATTAATATATTTAAAGTGTGTGGGTTTCACTAGAACAGTGTATGAAATTGAGTTAGTAATGTAGAAGGTCTCTAAACAATTTACAATTTTCAAAATGCCTACTGGAAATTATACATACAACCACCACGAAGCTTAAATAAAGCATAAGGTTCCTTTGCTTTTTACTAGGATTAGATCAAGTCTTTATGTGCAGAGTGGCAGTTATTTATATTTCTCATTTAAAAAAATAAAATGATTGCACAACAAAATGCCACTGTATTTCTGCTAGTTTTTTTTTTTTAAATCTCTTTGACCTATTAAGAATTGAGAGAGGTGTGTCAAAATCTCCCACAATGAGAAAGGATTTGTCCATTTTCTATCAACTTTTGATTTATATCATTTGATGCTATTTTATTAGTTATATGCAATTTTAGAATTGTTATATCTTCCCGGGGAGTTGAAACTTTTATCATTGTGTTGGGACACTCTATCCATAAAAACATGTTTTTTGGTCTCAAAGTCTATCTCATGTGCTATTATTATAGTTGTTCCAACTCTATTTTGGTTAGTATTTGCATGGTGAAAGATAGGTAGTTTTCTTTTTCCTATCCTTTTATTTTCTACTGTTCTGTGTTCTTAGGTATGTTTCTGGTATATCACTTATAAACAACATACAGTTGGGTTTTATTTTTCATCCAGTCTGATACTCTTATTTTTAACTGGTAAGTTTAATACAACTGTACTTACTGTGATTACTGATACATTTGGGCTTTTTTTTTTTTTTAACCATCTTACTTCTTCCCTTCTATTTGGTTTATATTTTCTATGCTTCTTCCATTTATCTTTTTGCCTTTTGGGGTTTGATGGATCGTATTTCATTTTTATTTTTTTAATTCTATTTTCTTCCCTCTTTTGGTTTGAAAGTTATTAGTTTTACTTGTCTTGTTTTAGTGATTACCCTTGAAATTTGGGAGTACATTTAACAAAGTCAGTAATTGATCCTTAGGCTCTCTTTGGAAGAATACACAGATCCTTAGTATATTTTAATTCTAATCGAATTCTCTCTCCCATCTTGAGTGTTTCTTTTTTTAAGCCATTACATTAAAAACTACTACTATTTTATACAAACAATGTTACTAGATTCACCTCCATGTTTAAGCATTTCTCCTTGTATCTCTAGAATTTTCCTTCTTAGGCTCATTTTCCCTCTTCTTGATAACCACCTTTGGTAGTTTCTTTAGTAAAGATCTTTTAGTAATGATTTCAACATTTGTTTTCCCAAAATGTCTTTGTTTTGCCTTTGTTATTGAAACACAGTTGTGCTGAGAATGTAAGTTGGCAGTTATTTTCTGGCAGCACTTTGAAAATACTATTTCACTCTTTTCTGGCTTCCCTTATTGCAATGGAGAGTCTAACTGTAATTTGTGGATCATTTTTTCTTGTTGCTTTTAAGATTTTCCCTTTGTTGTTGGTTTTCTGCAGTTTCACTAAAATGTGTCAGGTGTGGATTTCTTTTTATTTATTTTTCTTGGCATATGTAGTGCTTCCTTTGTCTGAGAACTCATGTTTCCACAATTCTGGAAAATTCTGAGCCTTTATTTTGGATGTTGACTTTTTTCACACTTCCTTTTTCTCTCTTTCTGGGGTTTGCTGTAGTAAAGCTCTGCAGGCATGGACATCTATCAAACATTTTCAATGAAGTTGCTATGTTGTTAGAAGTCGGTCAGAGACAGCTACAGTAATGCAACGAGGCACAACTACGGGGCCTCTGCTGGATGGTATGGTGCCTTTGTGCAAACTAGAAAAGACTCCCCCCTCCAGGGAGATATGGCATGCTTGATTTAGTGAGCAGAGAGTGTGGCATGGGGAGTGAGACTCAGGGTGGATTTAGTCACTTGCTGTGCCCTTATCTGGGTGTTTTTCACCAATTGTAGCACCCCTGAAGTTGTAAGGCCTGTGGTGTGGGCGCGGTATCAGGGCCAGGGAGGGGGTTGGGGAGTTACAGGACTACAGGGAACTCTTCACGTTGTGTGTCATGGAAAGAGAGCTTGATGACAAGCTGGTCTCTTTAACAACACTTGCACACTCAGACTCTGCTCTTATTTGTGGATCACCTTCTAATACGGAGAAAGGTTCTGGGGCCTCTGCCTGCTAGGATTTGCATCGTTCCTATTATGGATTTAATCTTTGTTTCTTTTTACCTGCACTCTTTCTCAGAGGGCAGGTATTCATATAAAAACAAATTATTTTGAAATTTTTACTATTGAAAAACATCTGTGTGATTAACCATTTGAATCAGTAAAGAATTGAAAAGTCTGTGCATTAGAGATGTTTAGCATTTTTTCATTATGTCAAATGCACACATCAAGCATTCCTAATCACGGAAGTGAGTGCTTAGATACTGAGCAAACCCAGAGAGGCAGTGAGATTTATACTCAGCCATTTGTCACTAGTTGCTCACTCTGTGCTCAGGACTGGGCTAGCAGAAAGCCTTGCACTCCAAAGGAATAAAGGGAATATTAGCAAAATACTAACATGGCAGTCCCTGGGCCCTGAAGCTGAGTTGCAGGCCATTGAATCACACGTAGCATCCTCTGATTTCACTTGGAATTCATCAGCCTAAATAACCTAATTGAGTGTCATAATTGATTTGGGAGACTCATTTCCTTCCCTGGAAATCATTAAAGGTGGCCACAGGTTGCTCGAAGCAGCACTTTCTCTAATGGAATCCCCTGGAATAGTTTATAAGGAAGAAAGGCCCTGTCAGCAGGTGTCTGCTTAGCCCTGCTGGCCCGTGGTTTGTGCAGACCTGCCCTCTCCACAAAGGCAGCCAGTAGCTCCTCAGGCCTCCCCGCTGGGTACCTTTCAGAGTACACAAAAAGGGCATATTGCCATTCCTAGTAGAGGCAGCCACCCTGGGCAAAGGGCTGTCCATTGACTTCCTCTTGGCCATCACCCCAATTAGTGAGACACACTTCTTGCCACTAAAGAATTTTCAGCAGGAAACTCTTTTGTGAGTAGCTCAACTTCTCCCCTGTTTGAAACCTAGATATTGTGACTTCTTTTTAGAAGCCAATGTTAAGTTCCTAATTAAATTTTTTTTACCTTTGAGGTTTTTCAGCCAACTGAAAACACCCACTAGAGGTGGCCCTAAAGGATTTGCAATTCCTTCAGTTTGATTTCACCAATGAGAGGTGATGCTGGGAGCATCTACTCTGCTCAGAGTACATTTGGAGTTGTAAGAAGTGGTTCTCCTTACCCTAGAGTTTAATCCTTCTTTTGCTTAGGGGGGAAATAACCTGACCCAAAATCTGAAAGGGTGGCATCAAGTCATGAGAACAATGTTGAAGAGGCTCACAAAATGAAAGATGTTTGAGATTTTGTTTTGCGACATTCATTCATCTCTGTAATACCTATTCTTAAGCATGGGTCTCTGTCTGCCTTGGAAATTTCCATCAGAAGTACACCCCTAAAAGTATTAAGCTACCCCCAATTTGCAATTATCTCATAAGTCTATAAGTGGCATTTCTAAAGTTATGTAAGAAAAAATGTCCCCGCCATTGGTGAGATAGAAAGGCTGCCCTAACCTGCTCTCTGGTTTAACCACTCTCACTATTCTTCCACGCATCCAACTTAAATTTTCTTGCTGCCATTTATATTTCTTGTCTCTGTGGAGATGAAAAACAGATGTTTCATATTTTTCAGGGCTTAATGACAGTACTTCTTTAGGGTATATAATCATAATTCTGTACAGTAGACGGCATATTTTCATAGTCACAGCTACAGCCCAATTTATAAATTGGCCCAATTTATAAATAAGCCCAACTTATATCTTTCATATTTTTAAAATTTGCTTTTCCGTTTTTAACATGCGCACTCTTCATGTGGGCTGTGTCAGCCCCAGTAGTTGAAGGGCACAATGTTGAAAACACTGGAATGTGGCGTCCCTGTTCATTCCAGTCTCACTCACATATTTTGTAGGCTGCAGAAGTTATTTTTGCCACTTTGTCTGCGTCACTAATTAAATAAATATAGATGATTTTTTTTTCATGTACAAAGATAAGATTTCTAAACACTGATCCTCATTTAGATGAAAAAAATCCTATTTTTATTCTACTTTGCCTAAACTGACTCTTGAGGACTAAAGAAAAAAGTGTAACTGGTGGAAGCTGCTTAAAAAAACGGACATGAGGATGAAATGTCATGCTGGGGTTTGGATGGTCGATGACAGACCAGGTGGGCCAGGGAAGCGAAGATGGGTGGGAGGTTGTTGCTTCAGTCCATCGGAAGCTGCAAAAGAGAAGTCAGTGGAAGCTGCTATAATCAGGCAAAGGAGTCAAGCCTGAGATAAGCCAAGCTGGGAGGGAAGAACACTCAGGCAGCAGGAACGGTGGACTCTAGTTAAGAGATTGAGGGGTAGGTAGTTCGGGCAACCAAAGGCCAGGAACTGAGACTAGAGAGATTTAGCAACGTTTGTACATGTAGCAGATGCTACAGCAAACATCAAATTTGACTTTGAGCGCAGCACACAATTTGGTTGAAGGGAGCCTTTATGTGGTCCTGCCCAGGGTCAGAGCCTATCTCTGAGATGTGTGCTTTGAACCTATGGCAGTATGGAGGATCAAATGGAGAACAGAAGGATGGGGAGCTTGGCAATCCCTATGTGACAAATTTCCTTACATCTCTTTCCACCCTTAGCCAAAATGTTACCTCCTATGTGAAGCTGTCCTGCTTGACAAAATCAATTGAATTTATTCATTTGTATATCTGTCTCCTCTATAATAGTCTGAACTCAGGGGCTAGACAATCATCTCTGTATTCCCTGATACTTAGGTGCAAAATTTTTTAAACAAATCAGATTTAGGGAGCAATCAGATTTCCTCCCTTTTTTCCGTTAGGAATCTGCCTCCTGTGTTAAACAGCTAAACATGTAATAACTCCCTTCATTGTTTTGTTCTGCATTCTGAGAGGTAGTGTACTGTAGTGGTCAGCCCTTAAGTCTGGAGCCAATGGGGCCTGGGTGTGAATCAGGCTTTGCCGTTTACTAGTTATGTGACTTTGACCAAAAGACTATTTAAACCTTTGGTGACCCCATTTGTTCAAATGTAAAATGGAGCTAATCACAGTACCCACCTTCATAGGGTTGTTTCATTAAATCAGGTAATGCACGGAAAAGAAGCAGCCCCGTAGTTGGCACCTTAGACTTTTCTATCATTGCTGTTGTTAGAATTAAGGAGTCTCCAAAACCATGGTAGTATAACTGCTAGAAAATCCACCCAGATCATGCTTGTGTGTCAACACAAACGGTCCTGTCAAAACGACAAAGAGTAGAAATAAAGGAGAAAACAGGAAGCATTTTTATTTTGTTCACAGACTCTCTTCTCAACGCATGCTTGAGTGATGATCTGTATGAGCATATGTGTTTCCAGTTTAAGTTTAATTCATAAAATGAGCTGTTCATTTCACACCTCAACAACTTGAGTATAAAGGGAAAAAATGTACTTTCTTCTTTTGGGAAACACAACTGAAGATGGAAAAGAAAGTTTTTCTAAAGTAGCTTAAATTTTACTTGGTATTTTTAATAGTTTCATCACAAAATCTATTATGCTTTCAAAGTTTAAAAAATTAATACATGGTCATCACAAAGATTAAAATAGCCCAGATAATGGACTGGATTATTTATGCAGCATATACCTTCAAATGGTCAGTAAAATATAAAATTTTTCCTCTTCTTTTTGAGTTGGTGATTATTTTTCTGTGATTTCTCTTTATTTTTTGTAAAAAGAGAAGGTATTACATTATATCCCGAACATGCCCAAACTAATTTACCAAAATATGTGCAATTTATATAGAATGCAAAGAATTTTTATCCTTAATATAGAATTAGCTCATAAAAGTCAATAAGAAAAATAGAAACACTTTCATATAACGAATGAGCAATGAGCAGGCAATACACTCCCTAAAAAATGTAAATGGCCAGTAAACAATGAAGCAACAAATATTATTTTAATGTAAAAAGTTTATTTGACTTGAGGGTGCATTTTCCCTCAAAATTCTTCATGATTCAATTGCATTTAAACCAGACCTACAGATTAAGAGACATTCTGTCTTATTGGACAACTTTATTACCTCGATTTTACATGCTGTCCAAAACCCATGAAAAAAAATGGAATAAAAAGAGATGGAAAAAGATACGAAGTAAAATAAAAAGTGGAAATACATTAAATATTCAAACATGAGGCCCAACTGCTATGCTTCTAAGTCCCTGGATAAAAAAATTTCAGCCTCTTCCTCAAGTTTGAGTTTTGGTAACGAACTTGTGATGCACATTTTTTGCATCTTAAAACTCTTTTGTCATCCTGTTCTTCATCAGCCCTGTAGGGGAAAGCCCCTTCTTCAGTCTTGATCACAAGTGCTATTACCCATGAGCATGAACCCTGACGTCCACTACGACCTGGTTCTTGAACTGTTGTTTTTGCTTTCAAGTCCATCTAACATGAATTACATTTGATGTTCCAGAAAGTCCTCCTCAATTACTGTCTTGTAATTATTGTCTTGTACTTATTTTAAGTAATGATGGCTTGTTTTTGAAAAATGTCTGCCATTTTAATAAAATATGGAAAATCGTAGATATATATAATTGTTTTCAATAGGAATCTTAAAGGAAGAGCCTAACACCTTTTCCAATGTGGAATTTTAAGTTCTCTTGATTCTTAATTTATTACCACTCTGGCCACAGAGGTGACATTTCCTATGAGGTTTTGGAAATTTATGGCAACACTAATAAAACTCACTTGCCACCCATGTGCTGTTTGAAGCTGTTCTTCTGGAGGACTTGGCGACTGTGGCATCTTAGATTCCTGACTTTGTTGTTATTCATCCCACCCACCTTCTATTTTTCTCCATGAGTAACTGCTTTTCTTTCAGTCCTAGTAACCCAGAGGCACAGAAGTCCAAAGGCAACAGTCAAATGGAAACATGAATCTCAGATCCTCACACCTGAACACACCATAAGCAGATTTACTGCCAGACCAACTCTGGGAAGCAGTTACTATCAAATTGCATAGATGAAGCTAACCTCGTAGCCACCCCTGTCACACCCCAAGGTCACTGCCTAAAGAATAAAAAAGAGAAATTTACATATTTCAAAATGGCTGTAGCTGTCAGGCCAGTATTTTACATGGTGATAATATTGAAATCTTGTCTGTAGCTCTGAGTCCGTGTGTGTGTGTGTGTGTGTGTGTGTGTGTGTGTGTTGTGTGTGTGTGTGTGTGTGAAGTTCTCCCATTTGCTTTTTTCATTTTGAAGTTAGTACTTCTCCATGGAATTCTCAGTAATACTCTTCAGAGACAGAACAGCCCTACAATGTCGTTATTTATAATCCATTTTTCTTCATAACTTTAAATAAATCTATCCTTTTATGTTGAAGCTGCCAGAAAAAAACCCCCAAACTCGGTCTCCCCAAATGGCTGTGCCTCCTCGCATTGGCTTGATACAGCTGAATCAAATGAAGAACCCACTGGTGAGGTGTCTCTCTCTCTCCCTGGAGAGCTGGAACCTGTTCCCCATCACTGATGAATACCTCTCTTATCAACCTGCTGATAGTGTAGCACGCTAGGCCAAAGGGGACTTTCTGACAACTGCTGAAGGAGGATTGTATCAAGTCTTGTGTTGCAGAGTTTTCCATCCTTTGTTCTGTGGATTCTTAGTTTTGCAAGTTGCCTATAGGAAAAAAAAGATTTTTGTGGTCAAGTCAGTTTTGGAAACCTCTGCCTTTGAGCTGTTTATAGATTCACAATGCACATTAGCATGAACATGTTCTGAGATTTCCTGTGTTTAAAAAAGCTCTGTTTAATTTTGTTTAGCTTAGTGACTTCAAAATTTGTTTGACCACAGAAACTTTTTTGGGAAACATTAATATTTCATGAAACTGGAGGGCTAAAGAAAACACCCAGTTGTACTGACGGACAGTGTTAGGACGATGGATCAGATGCATAATGGGAAGAAAGATGGATTTGGAGTAATACCTGTGTTCAAATTGAATCTTCTATTCATCAAAAAAATACAATTTTTCATTGTAATTTCTAGACCTCTTTCATCCTTGATTGTCTCATCTGAAAACTGGATATAAAAATACTATTTACTACACAGAGTGCTGGTATCATGAAAGGAGGCAGTGTGTGAGAAGTCCTGGGACTAGTGCTTGATACAGTTTTGGTCAAATATGATTCTTCTTGAAATATGCACACTGGGGCCAAATGACACAATGTATTATATGACAGAATCTTTGTTGCTGCCTTACATACGCATACATGTGTGCTGTGTGGCGATGCCTTCATGCAGGGTTGGGAGTGGCAGCTTATTGATGAGCTGGGTGCAGTTGAAAAAGACAAAGGGCATTTCTATGGCACCAAGTTAACCATCTTCAGAGTCAGTCAATATGATATTTTTTGTGTGCGATAGTTTTTTCTTGTACAACCAAGCAGCATCCATTGACCAGGAGATCTTTTCTTGATGGTTTTGTGACTTTTTCATATTTGGAAGAATATTTTTTATCTGAATATTTTTTGTACTTTAAAAAATTTATCTTAGTTTTCTAACCCCTCGTTTGAATGAAAACACATTATTTTATGAGCTACCTCTAGACTAAACTATATGTATGCATGGAATACTTTAGCTTTACACAGTTAACTTTTCAGGAGTCTATTGCTAGATCTCTCTGCCAAATTTCCACCTTCATTAATAGATGCCTTAATCAGAAATTCTTAAAGAGCCTTACCAATGAATTATGGCAGACATGAAGCTATACTACCAAGAACCTCTTTCCAGAATGTGCTGTTGCCCAACATCGAGACGGCCATCAGCAGAGTCTTCAGTTCTTAGCTCTGAAGAGCCACTGCAGATTCTGAGAGCCATCTTGATGGAGGTGACACCCTTCTCAGATTTGTTTACATCCAGTGACTGATCCAGGCAAGGGTAAGACTCGCCATTTCGGCCCAATGCAGGACAGCTCTGATGGCCATTATGTGCTTCAGTGCTCCCTGCTGGGTGAACCACAGTATTGTTAGGCTTGAGTTTCAGTTCTACCTGCAATGGTCTGCAAAAAATTGACCTGCAAAAAATTGCAATTCGACCTCTGCTCAATCCTTCTACCTTCACCTTCTTTCAACAGGCATAGATTCCCAATATCTCAACATCTGCTTCTGGAGAAGCCAATCTGTGCCAGAGATTGGCACTTTATCTCTTACCTCCTAAATGTCTCTTTGGTGTTTCATGAATACAGCATTCTCTCTCTACTTGATTGTAAGCTCTTTGTGGCTAGAAATAGTTTTTATTGTTGTGCCATGGACACAGAATATAGCTGTTAAATATTTTATGAATAAAATGATATGCGATTTATGCAGATGGACAGAATGTTTCCATTGTAGAGAGACTTCTGTGCTAAGCAAATGGTCTCAAATTAAGAGAGTCCTGTTAGAACTCTGGAAATTCTGTCAGTCTTGCTCAGCCTTTTCAGTGGCTCTCTCAATGTCTGCTCACTTTGTAGAAATTTCCAGTATATGGTTTTCATCCCTTTCCCACCCTCCTTTTCTTCAGTGTCCAGGGCTAACACTGATGTCCAGAATTCTTCCACCTATGCCCTTCCATGTTCTTCTATGATAGCTGAAATGATATTTTTCTTTATGAATTGTTATTTGCAGCAACTTTCTTGACTAATGCATTCAAAAATTGTGAATGTCAATTTCCCTTAAATAGGCCCCTTTAGACCAATAACTGCTAAGCATTTTTTCCTGTGAATATGTAAATAGGTTAGAAATGAAGATGCATGCAGTGCTGTGTGAATATTATTCCAACATTACACTTAAGATCCTTTCAGCACCATTTGCTAACATTCTGTGCTCCTAGCCAAAGTGCCAAAAATTGCTCTCTCCTCATGCAATTTTAAAAAATTTCACTGGCACAAATGAAGTAAAATCTCTATCTGCAGGAGAAAGCAAACTTCATTTAGCATGTTTTACAAAGTGCTAAATAGGTTTTCTATTTTGGGAGTGGAGTGGCAGAATGTGTGCTTCCTGCTATCCTGATCAAACATTTGCAATTCCGTTCCTGTATGAATTGTACATTCCAGGTTGTCTTTGGATATATTAACATAATACTGCTATTTTATTCAAAAGAAAAGAAAAACAATTACGATGTGTTCCAGGAATGTGATATCAGTATTGTAAGGTATTTTTCCTTGTCTTTAATTTTTTTATTATTATTTAAAATAAAATAGTTATTATGGTCTCCGTGAAAGGCTTTTGTATTCAACGGGTTTCAAAATTAGAGCTCTATTTTCTATTTCTAAGTGCATCAACCAAAAGAAAAAGTATCATGGTCTCACTGCTGAGAAGTTCATGACCCTGGATCACGAGCAGTATTTCAAGTAGTCCATGAAACCTGCCTGAAAGAAATCATACATGACTAATAGTCACTGAATGAATATATTTTCTAGGAAAAAAAGTACTTGTCTCATAATAAAATGGCAACAACAATAATAATGAATACTATTGATTGCTCATTGTTTTCCAGGTATTATTCTAAGAACCTGGCCTGTATTATCTCATGTAATCCTGACATCCATCCTCTGAGATAGTACTGTTATCATCCCCATTTAACAGATGAGAAACTGTAAAGAACAGGGGAGTTAGGGAACCTGGACAAGTTAGTGCATGAGCTGGGACTTAGAACCCAGTTTGACCTCAGACCCTGCATTCTTTACTATTGTTCAACACTGTCTCACAAACAGAGTGTGCAGTGATAGCACCTCATATCCCTAGTGGAGTTTACCATTCAGTCTGTAAGCAAACTTGACAGAGAGCATGGAAACAAAGATTTAGGGGAGGAAGCTGGAGCGTACACAACAGATAGAAACACGGGGCGTCTTTGTAAATGTTTCCATATTTACACCATAAAATTAATATGCACACCTTTCTAGCTTTTTCCAATGCTTGATATGTGGCTTTTGTCAATACTCAGCTTCTGTTCGAAAGGAAAGTTCCTTCAATGCCAATGAGAGTTGAAGGATTGACCTCAGCAATTAGTTTTTGGAGACTAATGTTTTAGTGAGAATTAGTCCTCTACAGATAGTTGCTAATTCACCTTCTCAGAAGCAGTTAATAAAGAGATGAGTCATGAGATTCTTAGATGGAGCTCCAACCACATAGTTAATCCACAGGGCTGTCTCCTAAGTGTGTACTGCCTTTGTGTGCAAGTATCCCACAGTAGTGGTACCTCCTGGGGAGAGGGTCGCAGTGGGAGTGGGGTTGCGGGTAGGAGTGGGCAAATGATAGCAGTGAGAATCCAGAAGCATTCCTCACAGTACCTAGAATTGTGCCTTGACTACTATAGATAGCCAGCAAGAAGTTTTTGCCTATTTGGTCCCTGTTTTCAAAAAGCCTACATTTGCAATTGCTGTTAAAACAAAAAATATATTTATAGGAAGAGAATAAACCCAAGTCATATATAATATGAGAATTAAAATAATGTGTGGCCCATAGTAACAACTACCAATTCAGAGAAAAGAGAAAGATTATGGTGGTCTGGAGACTCAAGAGAAACTGTGAACTGGGCTTTTAGGGATGAGCAGGATTTGGATAAGTGAAGAGTAGATGAGGAGTCAGCAAACTTTGTGTAAAGGGCCAGATAGCAAATGTTTTAGGCTCTGTGGTCCACATATGGTCTATGTTGCAACTACTCAACTCTGCCATTATAGTACAAAAACATCCAGAGACAAGTAGGTGAATGAATGGGCTTTGCTGTGTTCTAACAAACTTTATGGAAAGAGACAACAGGCCAGATTTGGCAGGTGCGTGGTAGTTTACTGAGCCTGGTCTAGACCATGGAGAAAGACACTGCATGAAGAGGTGTTATTAAATGTATAGGGAGGGATACATCCCTGGGACAGTGAAGTACGGGTAAGAGAAAATGTGTCAGTGAAATATTCTAATGTGTGAAAAAAATATATACATGATTAAATATTCACAGAATATATATATACTTTTGTGTTAGATAGATGTAGCATCATCTCTACTCATGAAAGATGATATCCTACTAGACTTGAGAAGATGCTACCTCTACTCTCTGAGTTCAAACTTTTATGATCAGACACTTTAACTACTAAAGCAGCCCCTTCAGCCCGTTAGTAGTTTCTCTTTCCTACCTGCCTCTGATCCATTCATTCATAGCAGAGTAGGCCGTATAAAATGCACATCTGAGAGGTTGCTCCTCTTAACTGTTCAGTGTCTCCACGAGGCCTAAAAATTGAAAACCATACTTTGTACACATCCTATAAACTTAACCTCTTAACATTGTGTCCACGCCTTCTGCTCCAGTCATGTCAAACTATTTGTAGTTTCTTGTGCATGTTGTGGTCTCTCTTTTCTGCTTTGCACAAATTATTCTTTTTTTTGGAATGCACTTTCTTCCCACCCTACCCACAGCACCCAAATTGTCCACCTGAGGAGCTCTTAATCATTCTTAAAGACACAGTCTCAGTTTCCCCTCTTCAGGGCTACTTTCCTGACTTGCTTACTCTGGTGTTGTGCCCTCTTTTCTGTTCTTAGGTTCTCTGTGCCTGCCTTTAGAGTAGTATACACATCCCATTGTACAGTATTTACTCATTGACCCATCCATCTTTCCCACCAGACCTAGTTCCTTCTGGGCAAAACCCCTCACACCTTCAATCTCTGCATCTTCTGCATCTAACATGGTTTTAACAAAGTTTAAGAAATAATAAGAGCTTAGAGAGCAATTACTTTATTGATTATTGAATGTATGAATGTCTAGATCCTATTGCCTATTTTTGAACATAGGAACAAGTCTCTCATATTCTAACATTTGTATGAGAAAAGTAGAAAGATTGCATTAAGAAAAACAGAAAAAAAATATGTAGCAGGAAGCTTTAATCGTGGTTATCTTGGTATGGTGGTATCATGGATAGTTACATATTTTATTTTAATCTACCTCTATTTCCTGTTTATAAACATTTGTTTTATAATTAGAAAAAAATTAAAGATTTAAAATGTATATAAAACTGCTGATATCCAGTTAAAATGGAATTGGAATGGCTACCCTGAGGTGACCTCTTTCAATTTCCTCCTTGAATGCCTGTGAAGACACAGAAAATATCTAAAAATAGCAAAACTAAAACCCAAGCCTTATAGAAAATTTATTAACAGGATCTGGGAGCATTCTCTGGAATCTAGAAAGCTGATAGAGCTTGGTCAAGATAATCCAACCCTCTCTTTGATTGGTGGCATTCCTAAACTTTGCCTTATGAGACAGAGACCATAACCAAGAGAATCAGAGCTTGCTCCAGCCAGAAATTGTGGAGTCACAACTTCGCAACACAGTTGCAGCTTCTGGAAGCTTCCTGAGCATTGTCCAAGATGCTTTCCATCCATCCTAGTCATTTAAAGGAACAAGCCCTAGGAAACCTTACATCCTAGGAGGTGGAGTCACCACAGAGTGGTGGGTGGTAGGGATGGAGACTGATAAAACCTGGAATTGGACTTGGAACAGTGAACTGTATCACTCAGGTTTTCAGCCGAGATTTAGATATTAGCAGTTAACAGGGAAAAAGAGGCAAGCAAAAGGCCATCCTTTATTGTTAAATATAAACTCTTTGTTGTTCTTATCTTATTTAAGGATAATAAAAGAAAAACTTTAAAGCCCATGGAAAAATAACACAAAATAAGAGAAAGAAAGCATAATGCTGAGGACTTGGAAGAACAGAGACTGCTTATCACTGAAAGTGACCAATTGTGAGATCCGGGGAAAAAAGTTCAAAAATTGGAATTTCCAGTTAAAATCAAGTAAACATAGCCTCTAAGAAATAAGAAATAAGAGTAATAAAGAAAAAACTAGATTAAGAAAGAAGGACAGTAGGATAAGGTGAAGAAGTAGATGAATCTGATAAGAAACTATAAGAACTGAAAATATAACGGTGACACTAAAATTCATATTGTTACAGAAAAAAAGCATCATTTGGCACATAGGAAAAAAAAGTCAGTAATGTGAAGGACTAAAATGAGAACCTTTCCTGGAAAGGTAAAATAAGAAACAAAGGTGAAAATGACATGAGAAAAAAAAAAAAAAAGGACAAAATACAGAAACCCAAACCAAAGAAGCTAGAATATAGCTAGAGGGAAGAAAGGAATTTTTAAAGACAATATTGAAGAAAGTTTTCCTGAGCTGAGACTACTTTTCATGTGCAGATTGATATTCTAAACTGAAATCTACATAATTACAAAGTGAAATTTTAAAATTTAATAATTTTAAAATTAGAATTTCAAACTGAAATTTTAAAATTAAAAAAATTTAAATTCTTATATTCCTACAAAGAAATAAAAGACAGGTAAACTCAGCCTTCTTCTCTGAACTCTAAAAGTCAGTGGTTCAATATTTAGACTTAGTGCTGTCCAATAGAACTTTCTGTGATGACAGAAATGTTCTATATCTGTGCTATACTATTTGGTAGCCATTAGCTACATGGAGGTATTGAGCCCTTGAGATGTGACAAGTGAGCTGAATTTTTCATTTTATTTAATTTTTATTTATTTATATCCAAATAGCTCCCTGTAGTAAGCACCTATTTATCAGACAGTGCAAGTTTAGAATTTTGAGGTTAAATCATGACTAAGATTTTTATTTCCATAAAAGTCGTCTGTATCATATGCAGAAAATAAAAGGAAATTTTTGCTTATTCAAGAACTTAGTAAATATACCACCCATGAGCTTTGAGAAACAATCTTTAAAGATCTATTCAAACTTTAATAAGAATAAAGAAAAATTAGGATAGCAAGAAGGGGGAAGTTTTATTATAAAAGGCCTAGTGGTGACCACTGAGAAAAGAAAATATGTAACCTAAAACCTGATCATTGAGGACAATGATCAGTGCCTCCATCTCCAAGTTATGTTAGCAAAAACAGAAAGTGAATAGGAGGCATGCTAATCTTTTTTAAAGATGCAATTTTCTTCTTAATTAAAAAAAAAGAGAAATGCAGAATGGCTTTGCATATGCACATGTTGAACTTAAAACATAACACATCTCTAAAAATATGGAGAAGATAAAATAAAAATATATATTTCTTCTGCACTCAGAAAAATCCAGAGCATTCAATGCTTTTATTATTAAAGAACAAAAAAAATTAAAATAATTTAAGCATTCGATTCAAGAAGTTAGGAAAAGTACAACAAAACAACTCTAAGAAAAGCAGAAGTCAGCAATACTAAAATGCTAAAGGCAAACATTAACGTGCCAGAAAATAGAACAATGGTAGAATGAAAATAAATCTGAGTTGGTTGTTTGGGGTGGGTATGGGAAGACAGAGGGGTGGGGGAGCTATTCTCTTGCTGGTTTAAAGAAAAAAGAGAATTAAAATAGCCACAAAATTATGAATTTTGATGGTAGATATAAAATAGATTTACATTTAAGGAGAGAGAGAATACTACATTAAAACCTGAAAGCATGCATTACTGAAATTAAGAAGAGGTAGAAAATTGATAACTATAGAAAAAATTTTGTTTTTAAAATGTTACCTCATTTGTTTAAAAAGGTAACTGGGAAGTTTTGAGGGCATTCTTCTAAACCTTTAAGGAAGACATTACTCCCAGTTCTTTTTAATTATTCCAGGGCATAGGGGAAAAAATGGGAAAGTCTTATTTTATAAAGACCATATAGTTTTAATGCCAACCCTGTCAGAAATTGAATGATGAAAAAAACTGGAGATCATTCCCACTTCTAAATATAGATGAGAAAGCTCAGCAATATATTGAGGGCATGACAAAGTAGGGTTACTTTCAGGATTGAAAAGCAATTACAAACACATAGCACGGGTCATTTTCTAAGATCTGTTTATGTCTTCACTGTCTTAATTCTCACAACAATAAATGAGATGGGTCTCATCATTGTATCTTTTTTTTTTTTTTTTTTTTTTTTTACTAATGAAGAAATTAAAGTATGGGAAGAATAAGTAACATGCCTAAAGTCACACAATGAGTAAGAGCAGAGCCAGGCTTGAATCTAGGCATCTGACTCCAGAGTCACATTCTTACCACCAGCTGTGTTGCTTTATATGTCAGTAGATTATTGGGAAAAAACCGAAGCACACATCTCAATAGTTGTATAAAAGTTACATGATACAATTCAGAATCTGTTCTTGACTTTAAAAGAAAGCTGTTAAACTAGGAGAAAAGGTTATGTTTAGTAGAACCAAGGAAACCTATCTGAAATCAGCATCTAACAACATAATTCATAGAGAGACTGAGGCATTCACACTAAAGTCATGTACAAGGCAAGAATACCCATCATTATTTAATTTGGTCATGGTAGTTCTACCAAATGCAACTAGAACAGGAGAGGAAGGGGAATAAAGGGTTTAACTCTTGGAAAGGGGAAAAACAAATTACTGTTATTTGTGGATTATATGATATTCTACCTAGCAAACTAAAGAGAATTAGTTAAGATTTACCAAGGCCAATGAAAGAGTCCAGTAAAAATAATATATGGAAAATAAATACAGAAAAATATTAGCTTTCCTGTATATCAGGAGGTGCAAACTTTAAAGGCCAGGCAGTGACCTAAGTGCATGACCTCTCCTAGTATAGGGTGTATACTGTCACAGCAAGGAAAGTATAAACTAGCTAAGACTTTGTAAGAAATGCAGAATCTTTCTGCTGAAAACTATGAAAACTGAATAAATAAAGAAATATACACTATGTTTCTAGATCATTTGGAGAATACAGGTGATACTAGCCAGGAAAGTTTAGAATAATGAGAGCAATGAGGGACAACGTTCACTACCTGTATCAGATATTATAACGTATGAGATAGCTGTAGCAATTTAAATGATGTGTTTGGTTTCTGTTTTGTTTGTTTGCTTGTTTGGTAGAAGAATAGATAGATTATTCAAGTAGAAAACGAACCCCGCAGATATACATAAGTATAGATAAAATCGCTAACCTATGGTACATTCACTCGTTCAAAAACAATGTCTTAAGCAGCAGTAGCTGGGGAGACAATGGTGAGTATGGTAGACAAGATTCTGTTTTTCTTTGCACTTTAGTGGGAGATACCAACAATGTCCAAATATATCAAAAGTAAATGAGAAAAATAAAGATAAGATAATTCGAGTGGTATAATAGTGACTTGAGGAGGGGACATTTAAGCTAATAAATGAATCGCTAAAAGGAATGAGCCATGTATAAGTCAGGGACAAGAACCTTTAGAAATAAGGAAATATGCGCCCCTCAGAGGTATTGGGTTCAGTGTGTTTAAGAAACAGAGAAGGCCAATATGGGGGAAGCAGTGTAGGCAAGGAAGCCATAGTACGATGTGACTTTGGCGAGAGATGTTGAAAATCCTACTTGTTTGTGACTCAGAAGGAATGAGTCTGAGGCTAGTGATAACTGCTGGCCCTGGCTCTCCACAGTCCTTGGTGTCACAGAGGAAGCGATCTGATGCAGGGAGGGTATGACTGCGCTGCTCCTATCAGGAAATCGTGAGGTCGCCAGGGTGTGCTTAGACACAGAGAAAGAAGATTTTAAATGTCACTGGTATTACTCACATGTTTTTTTCTGGCTGTCTCAGTGTGTTCTTCACTCTCACACAGAGATTGACACATATTTCCCTTGTCCCTGATCAAAAATAGAATGCACTTCTCATTTCAGCTCTCAAACCATCAAACAGTGTGCCTCAAGCTTTCATGATCTTTTTCATTTCACAGCCCGAAGCCAGCACAAGGTGTTGTCTGGGTGCTTTTAATATGTTTATGTACTTAGAATGTTCATTATATATCTATATATGTCTATATATATATCTATCTCTCTCTCTCTCTCCATATATATATATAATATATATACATATTACATATATATATATATATATATATACATATTAATATATATATATATATATATATATATAATATATATATTTTCCCCCTTTGAGATGCATCTCATTCCTGGCAAGTCCTGTTTTTCTGCTTAAATTTTTATTTTGATGCCACTGAGTTATGTGATTGCTTATATTTTCTGTTTAATTTCAGGATGCTGGGCTCTCAGCAAATCATGAGGAGCCCAGTTCACTCTCAGTTCAAGTGCTGGATAATGTGCTTCTGCACAAGATGAAAGAGATGCCTTTCCTATGGCTGCCCTCAGTCTAGCCGTTATGCCTGTGAAGCATCTGGGCATGGGCAAATGGCCCCTGTTTGAACTGAGCTCATGGTTCCTTTCTCTGGCTATCATCCCCTTTCCTCTTATCACCCTGGTTAATTCTTACTCTGACTCATGATGTACACCTTGTGCTGTCTTTGTTTGCTGGATTCATGCAGACCGTCTTCTCCAATTCAATAGCCTTCCTGTTCTCTACCTCCCCTTAGCTTCCAAGGGGAATGGGAAGCTCGACCATGTATTACTCCTCTAGCTAACAGCTACCAATGAACAGTAAATTAGCAGACACTGCCTATACTTGATGTTCAGGCTGGCCACCTCATTATTTGTTAATTTTAAGTATCCTTATGTGGCACTGTTGACACGCTCAGTGTTTAATGAGTTTTACTTAGCCACATTCCTCCAATCTACCTGTTTCAAGATTATTTGTGACCAAGACTTATTGTAGCACCTTTCAGAGAAGACCAAAGCCAAGCATTCACTTAACTGGCACTTACCTTTATTCCTGGAGCATCCCTTTGCTCTGTTGGTCTCATATGGTGCCACAAATTTCCCTCCCTTCTAAGGCATAGAAGAACTTTTGCTGGAGAAACACAGAAGATACTCCATAAATTCATATTTAGACTTTCTCATTCTTACTCTACATTTGACCTGCCATATTTTTCTCTTTATTTGGGCAAACTTTGCTTTTTAAGCAATATGTTTTTTCTAATTACAAAATAAATACATATACGATAAACTCAGAAAATATAAAAAAGCTCCAGTGAAGAAACATGGGATCACCTATAATCTCCCCATTTATGGTTAAGTATTTGATTTATATCTTCCTAACTCCTTTTCTATATATTAACACACTTAGGATCATTTTGTACATACTATTTATATCTCTTTTTCACATAACAATTTGTCATTAATAATTCCCATAATAATAAATACATTACAATTGCTAATGTTGCATAAGGAATCATACTTCCTAATTTAATAAATCAAATCTCCAATGAATGTTAACTTAACTTAATTATAGTAATCATTTCATAATTATATATGTGAAATCATCATGTTATATACTTTAAATACATACTATTTTATTTGTCAATTATACCTCAGTAAAGTGGATAGGTAAAAGGAAATAAACCAACAAAAACTAAATCCATTATTGTGGGCATCTAGGCTATTTTCACTTTATTGACATCCCAGATAATGCTCGAAGAGCATCTCTGCACATATACCTGTTCATATTCATCCTTAATTCCATCAAGCCACTATTTTCTCATGGAGTTAAGCTCCATGTTGTCCTCCCTATTGTCCTCATTTGCTTTGTCAGTAAAATGGACAGTATTTCTACACTCATGTTTAACTTCAACTTAGGCATGCCTATGTGGGGGGCATACACTGAGGTTGTTTTTAAATAGTCTCTGGTATTTCTTACAAATTTCCCTATATCCACCTTCTGTCATAATTCACCTGTCCAAAATTGAGTAACTACATGATGAATGTTTTAAGCTTTCTTTTCGTTAGAGCTTGGTACTTATGGTCTTAATTATGTAATGATCATGATTACAAACTGGTTTACATAGGAATTCTGCCTACACCAATTCCTGTCCATTCTTTAGAGCCAAGTCCAGACTATGTCTTTTCCACATGTATTCAAAGAGCACTTATGCCAGAGGCCGTAATGTTTCCTATCCAAACCTCATATCCGCAGTTCATCCCTATGATGGGCTCTGCCAATTTGGATGTGGATACTGATCAGAACCCAATTTTGCAGCCTCCCAATGTCATTTAATATTTCCAGACCTGTCTTAGAAATTTTCCCCAAACATTACAGTGTAATGTATCCTCATTACTGCCATACTTTTATTGTTCTCACTCAACAACATGTTATAACATTGCCTTTGGTGATAGGCTATTAAATACAGACCTCGCACCCACTATAAGTGTAAAACACTGCGTTTTTAACTCTTCAAATAAGCAGATTAAAAGCAGGAGGAGGTTTAAATATGAATGTGCCAATCCAAACCCATGCTTAATCCTGCTATCATCTACCTAAAAGTTAGATTTATTATTACAAAATACCAAAGCAAGTAGTTGCTGTACTATATGTGTTTATTTATAACCATCACATTTTCTCCTTCTAAGCTATGTCTACTTCTCCTATGACAAAGACATTTTCTAGTTCCCTCATGCCACATCTACAAAGGTGATTCTTACCCTGGGTATATATAAGAATCAGCTGAGATTGAAATATTCCAGTGTTCATGCCCTCCAATTAAACTTGAACTTCTAGGGGTGGGTCCCAAGCAGTGTTATTATTTAAAAGCTTTTCAGAAAATTCTAACATTCAGCCAGTAGAGTCACTTGGTATTAAACCAAGCATTTTGAGTCTGGCCCGCATGACCTCAAGAAAATCAACCACCTCTACACCAAGTGACTCAAACTTTGCTGAAGATTAGCAATACTGGAGAACTTGAAAAAATTCTGAAACCCAGATCACACTCAAGAACAAATAACCTCTGGTACATCAGTCTTATGTACACACCCCCTGATAAGCACAAAGTGTAGCCAAATTTGAGAAACAGCTCTGTATCTTTGCAACTCCAACCATGGCCCATGGTCCAAAAGCATTGACATCAGCTGGGAGCTTATTAGTAAAGCTGGGTCTCATTCCTACCATATTTGCATTTTTGTCACATTAAAGTTTTAGTGGTACTATTTACACAATGGGTTTCAGCCTTGCAATTTAAGACCTCAACTTTGACACTTGTTATTTTGTTTTTCATTTTATCCATTTATCAGGGAGTAAAAAGTGACAACACAGGCAATGTTCGGAAACAGATTGTTTCCATAGAGCATCTGGACCTTTTGGGGGAGCTGTATGTTTCCCTGGCATTTCATCCCCTTTACCTTTGAAGGTTCCATCTTTAATTTGTGTTGCAGTTCTTGTATTTCTTCTGTTGCTGGTCTTGCACATGCTTGGTAACTGCAAGGGCTTGAGGGAAAGTATGATGCTAAGTGAGACGTGAAGGAAGCTAAAGCCTTCATGCGCTTGATCTAAAAATGAAGTGACACCCTAAATATGAAGTGTGAATTGCCTGAAGAGGCACTGACACCCTGAGGTGTGGGAGGGGCAGGCGGCAGCCACAGCACCCCACCTGAGGTGGGCTAGCTCCACCTCTTCCACCGTGACTGGAACAATGGGATTCCCTGACCGCAGGATCACACCTGAGCCCCTCCAGCACTCCAAAAGCAGCAATCTCCTCATGGGGTGGAGGGAGTTACTCGGAAGTAAGTGGTTTAGCATGGAGAAGGTCTTGAGCAATAACATTTCCATTTAGGTTGAGTCACAGTCACTTAGCGTTGAAGTAGCTTCCTAGATCTAATAGGTACTTTGAGAACTTGCATTAACTCTTACAGCATTGTAGCCAAGAATTGAACACCGGGCAATAGCTGGTAGGGGATTGCCTAAAAGTCTGCAAGAGTTGCCTTGGTTTTTGGAATCTCCCTGTCTCCCCAGTCACTGCTTTACTCTTCCCACCAGGCCTATGCAACTGCCTTACTCACTGCATCCCTTCCTGTCCCCCACTCCCTAATACGTGTGTGCATTATATACACACACACATTCAAACACACATGCTGTAGGCCTCCTGTGTCTCCTTCCTCAGAGTGTTTCTCTTAAATAATAGTGAGCCTTTTAAACCTGCAAAGAATCTTTTTGTGGTAGATGCCAGGGTAAGATGTAAACTCCCCTCCCTGCACTACAAACAGGGGTAATAGTGTTTTAACAGTGGAATCTTATAGGTGGAAATCTCACAAAAGACAACATAATGATGAATATAACTAATATTCGTCAGGCCCTTCTATTTGCAAGGTACCCCGGAGCACTATTTCATTTACTCTCACTACCGTCTGAAGTCAATATTATTATTATTTCCATTTTATAGATGGAAAAACTAAGTAACAGGTCCAAAATCCCATAGCTAGTAAACGTCAAGCCTGGCAGGATGCAAACCCAGGCATTCAGACCCCAGAGCCCAAACTCTAATCTCTCACACTGAAATAACGCCTTAGTGAGTTTCTCTTAACAAAATGAAGAATTTAAATTTGGTTTGTGATGAAAATTTTAAGCATACAAAAAATTAGAAGTAGTACGATGAACTCCCATATACTTACCACCTAGATTTATCAGTTACTAAACTTTTGTCTTATTTATTTCATCCACATTGATTTTTAGTAAATCATTTTAAAGTGAATTTCAGTCAATGATACATCACCCTAGTAGTGGGTTGAATGGTGGCTCCAAAAGCTATGTCTACATCTTAATCTCCAGGACCTGTGAATATTGCCTTATGTGGTAAAAGAGTGAATGTTACCTTATTGGGAAAAGAGATCTTGAAGGATGTAATTAATTTAAGGATCTTGAGATGAGGAGATCATTCTGGATTATCCTAGAGGGCCCTATAGTGGTTGACAGTATCTTTATAAGAGAAAAGCAGAGGGAAATTTGACAGAGACAGAAGAGAAGACATATACAATGAGGCAAAGGCCACATGCAGGTGGGAGGCAGAGACGGGAGTTACAGAGCTGCAAGCCAGCAATGCGGAGAGCTATCGGAAGCTAGAGGGAGAAAGAAGGACTCTTCCCTAGAGCCGTTGGAGGGAACAAGCCCTGACAACACCTTGGTTTTGGATTCCTGTCCTCCAGAACTGTGATAAAATAAATTTCTGTTGCTGTAAGCCTCCAAGTTTGTGGTGAGTTGTTATGGTAGTTCTAGGAAACTAGCACAAACCCTTTAATGCTTTATATGCGTCATCGAAAAAATAAGAATGTTCTCCTACATGGCCATAAGACGATGATCACACCTCATGAAATTAACACTAATTCCTTAATGACATCTAATATACAGTTTATAGTCAAATTTTACTAATTGTTCTCCAGAGAGCCTTTAGGATTGTTCAAACAGGGTCCAACAAAGGACTGTAAGTTGCATTTGGTTCCTTGTTAAGTCCGTTTTGATCTGGGAAAGTGCTCTTTTGCTCCCCCCAATTTCCATGGTATTGACTTAGCAAAGAGTCTGCAGAATGCCTCGCATTCTCAATTTGTCTAATTGCTGGAATGAGGGCCTTTTGTAGGTTAATAATGCTACCCGGCAAAGATATTTCTCTGGAATCCTACTCTACTTGTAGCACCTGCCTGTGGGCAGAGCTGATGGGAGGCAAGGAGAGAGTGAAGGATGTGCTCCACCTTTCTGGGGCATCCTCAGTGGGCTCACGCCTCTCCTTCCTTACACAGAACGACATTAGAATTCATCATCCTCCTGGAGAAAATGTAGAACAGGGACTTTTTCCTGCTAAACTGGAATTGACTTGCGGCAGCCTGGAGAGGTAGGTAGTTTCATTTTCATGGATATCAAGACTGGCACTGACCCCAAAGCATTTGTATTCCATGCAGGGCACATTGAAGCTGGAATTCCACCTTTTGAAATGCTAATAATAACTGTTGCCTGCTCCAGTGTCCCTAGACAGGAAAACGAATTAGATTGCTAACACAGTGGTATGAATTGGTTTTATATTGATATACACGGCTTTCCCACTGATCAAGTGGTCAAGGGGGATTTGAGGCTGATGGATGTTTGACAAAGAAAACCTTCACCTATTTGCTAATGTTGCCTATGGGTGAACACCTAGAACTGGAGGACTGGATGAGAGAGACACCAATGCCTGGGAGACAGGCTTCACATAGCTAGTGAGATGGAAGCCAAAGGTACCTCACCATTGCCATATGAGTGTTTCCATCAACTCTGGAAGAAGATAGAAAGCAAAATGACACTGGTTGTTTAGCAACTGCCACTGGCAGGTTACTTCTCCTGAATTGACAACGATTTTTATCCCAGCAATTCAAAGCCAAGGAAATGTTTTCTTATCATTGTGTGTCTCAAAGTTCTGACATAAGGCATCCTTTCCTGTCTGTTATTTGATTTAAGGTCTGCTTTAGGCTTTTATTGAACTGATTAGCACATTAGTTTTATTATTCTCTTCCATGTCCTTTTATGTTCTGGTGAGTTTATTAAGTGAAGCTGGTTTCCTTTTGAGAGTTTAATCATAAGGCCTTCACTAGAAGGCTAGGATATTTCCTTTTCTCATAAAGATAAGAAAACATCAACAGTCACAACAAAGATAGCAGACTATCTGAGCCGAGTTTATGAAAAAGACTCCATGCCAAACTTCCCAGTGAGACTGACTTCAATACTCACTGACTGACTTTTCCTTGTACCTGGTTCACAACTGAGACAGTTTATCCCCTGGCAGGATAACTGGTCATATTCCATTGCTTACTGATAGATTCTGGATACATTTTTTTTTTTTTAATTTTTGGTGGAAGAGACATGGAATGTGAAAAAAGAGAGAAATCAAGGATGCCCCTAAAATTTTTGACTTGATCAAGGGGAAGGGTCAGGACTTCTATTTGCTGGCATAGAGTTGACGACTAGAAGAAAGTCATGCAGGGGAGGGAGGGCATGAGGGAAATGTAAGGGATTTGATTTTGGACATGTTAAATTTAAGACGTCAAATATATAGCCAAACAGAGACATACAGCTAAGTAAACAAGACTGAAGTTCATGGAGTTATCATCATAAACCTGGCCTTTAAAGCCATATGAGGAAGAATAAATAAATAAAAGAGGCTCTCTATTGTTTGCAGGAGGGGTCGGCAATCTTTTCTGTAAAAGTCTGAAAATATTTTAGACTTTGTAGGGTGTATGATCTCTGTTACAATTACCCTATTGTGCTCTTGCAGTGAAAGCAGCCACGTGCAATATGGGAAGGAATGGATGTGACTATGTTCCAATAAAACTTTATTTATAGAAATATCCAGTGGGCCAGAGTTGGTCTCATGGCTGTAGTTTGCTGGCCCTTGCTTGCAAGGTCAGACTCATGGCTTATAAGAAGAAACAATCGCATTTCTGAGCTTATACTCTAAACTGTTTTTCTTTCCAAACAAAGCAATTATGTGTGTGTGTGTGTGTGTGTGTGTGTGTGTGTGTGTGTGTGTGTACACTATATAATTGTGCAAAAGGCAAGATGAATATTTCTGTGGACCAGAAATGGAATAGAAATCTAAAATGGCAAGTTAGGCTCAAGCACGTGTACTGTGTCCCATGTACAAAAAAGATAGAGGCAGCTCGAGTTCTGTAACCAAGACGTTATAGAGAACTCAGTTTCCTGTGCACATGAGAGACCTGGCCTGCACTCACTGCCTGAAACCGGAAGCTGGTCAGGCTTTGCTGCCCAACACAGGAAGGCCGAAAAAAGTGAAATTACTCTTTTTGAACGTGGCCTGTGTAAAGTATAAATTACAGCAAAGAGAAGCAAAAACCATCGTTTAGAAAGTTTAGGGTCAGGACAGAGCTTTCTGATATTTTTGACTTTGTGGGTTATATAGCCTCTGCTGTAGCTACTCAACTCTGCTATTATATCAGGATAGCAGCTCTAGATAATTTGTAAACACGTGAGAATGGCTGTGTATCAATGAAACTCCATTTATGAATGATGTCATGAACTATTGATTCTTAAAAAAAACAATTAAAAATGTGAAAACTGTTCTTAGTTCATGAGCTATACTAAAACAGGTGGCAGGCAGGATTTGCCCTGTTGCTGACCCCTGGTCTAGACCATAGTAACAAGGAAGATGGGCAGTGTGAGGGCTGGGGAAGGGGACTATTTAATGGATAGTTTGAGGAGACTAGAGATGTTAAAGATCTATAACTATTATTTAAAAATTTAAGAGTAACCACTAAAATAATAGAAATACAATCTACAACTTCAAACCAGCAGAGGAAAAAAAGTGAAATAAAAAATATTTAGGAGATAGGATTTTAATACTTCTGGGTGAAAAGGTGAAGGGAGTAAGAAGTACAATTTGGTAGTTACAAAATAATCACAGGATATATATTGACTATAGGGAATATAGTCAATAACATTGTAATAACTATATGTAGTGCCAGGTGGGTACTAGACTAATTGGGGGGATCACTTCGTAAATTATATAAATGTCTAACCATTACGCTGTACACCTGAAACTAATATAAAATAATATTGAATTTCAACTCTAATTGAAAAAAAAGTTGGATTCATTCCTCACACCTAAAAATGAAATTATTAAAATACTAGAAGAAAATGTGAGGATTTACTTTATAATCTTAGGGTGCTAAAGGCCTTTCTAACACAAAAACCAGAAACCATTACAAAAAACATAGTTTAATTTATCAATCAATCAATTTATAAAAGTTTTTTAAAGTTCTGCATGTCAAAAAATGCTGTAACATAATGAAATATTATGAAATAAAAATATGAATATCACAGAAATTAAGAAATAAGATTAAAAACACAATAAAAGAAATTATAAAATGAGTTAGTATTAGTAAGTCTAAATATATTAATTATTTGTGAATTAATGTGAATGAATTAAATGCACCTAAAAAGAAGAACTAGTGATTGGATTTTTAAAAAAATCCAGCTATAGTCTGTTTACAAAAGTTACACTTAAAATAACATAGACAGTTGAAAAGAAAAAAGTATGGAAAGAAGTATTCAAATACTAAAAAAAGAAAGCTAACAAAAATATTAGGCACAATGGAATTTAAAGTAAAAGCACTAATCCCTGTGATATCATTAATTCAAGTGGAAGATTATATAATAAGAAAAAAAACATATATATATAATAAGAAAAAAGAACATATACCAATAGGTAAAATAATCATAAAATCATGTGTACTTAACAACTTAGTCCAGAAAAACTGAAAAATTACAAAGAGAAATGTCTAACCATAATGGAAGATTTCAATACTACTGTCTCAAATGTGCCAAGTGGACCAAAAATTTCTGCTGACCCTTTGCCCATACAGAATGTATATTCTTTACTACCAAATGGAACATATATAGGAAATGCTTGAGACTCACAAAGTAAGCCTTAAGCATTTCAAAGGTCAGTGTCTTATGTGGATCACATTTCCTAACAATAATGTAATTGAATTAGAACTCTAATACAAAATAGTACTAAAAACACAGCCTATATTTGGAAACTAAAAAAAGAAATTCTTAAAGAATTCATGGAGTCAAGCATGAAATCAAAGCAAAAAAAATTGCAAAATACTAGAATTGAACAACAATAAAGTAGTGCATTTCAAAACATGAGGGCATAATTAATATACAGTATGCAAACAAAGAAAGAAATAATTAAGATAATAACAGAAGTTAATAACATTAAAAATAAGTCTACAACAACAAAATAATAGAACTAATTTGCATAATTAAGAATTTATTTCTAAGGAAAGATAAAAAAAAGAAAAGTGAAGAAAACATAAAGAAGACAAAAATAAGCAATATAAAGAATGAAAAATGTAGGCATAACTAATATACCATAAAGGAAAAGATCAGAATAGAAAATTTAAAAACTTGAGACCAGAAAATTGAGACACAAATAGAATAGACATTTTTCTAAAAAATAATCAAATTAGTCTCAAAAAGAAATATAAAAATAAAGTATACTACTAGCCATCAAAGGTACTGACTACATATATCAGCACAGGGATCTCAAACATTTACTGTTAAGAAGTAAGTTACAGAATGTCACAGAGCATTATACTAGTTAAGTCTATTTTAAAAATTAATATCATATGTTATTTTTGACTATGTATGTACTTAAGAAAACTATAACAATGTGTCTTGGATCCATACTAAATTCATGATAGTGGTTGCCTCCGAGGAGAGAAGAAGCAAAATGAGGCCAGAATGGAAAATCTAGTATATATTAATATTTTCTATGAGGATTAATTTTTTAAACAGTTCTGTTAAAGATCTCTTAAAAATAATCCAAAAAAAAGTTAAAGATAATTTTCAAAAAGCTATAAAATCCTGACTTTTATATAGATATAAAATGAACAAGTTCTAGATTTTGTTTAACTTAATCAATGAGCGAACTAGGCAGATGTTATAATGGGTTCAAAAGAGAATCCATGAACTGACACATTTATAGATCAGGAATATTGAAATGTGTGTAAAATTCCTTTTCCAAGGTAAAAGGAAGAGACCGGATTGGAATGACTACAGACAAGAATAATTTTGCATTGAAATCAGTTATCTACAACATGCAGAGTTGTATAATAGCTCTCATAGAATCAGAATCTGATAACCCTGAGAGGCATCTTCTAGAGCAGCCGTCCCCAACCTTTTTGGCACCAGGGATCAGCTCGTCCATAAGAATCTGATGACTGATGATCTCAGGGGAGGCTGAGATGGTGATGCTGGGGAGTGGCTGTGAATACAGATGAAGCTTCTCTGACCTCCTGCTGTGTGGCCCAGTTCCTAAAAGGCCATGGACCAGTACTGGTCCACGTACAAGGTGTTGGGGACTTCTGCTCTAGATTCTAGACAATACACAGTTTTGCTTTAATGCATAACTTCTCTACATAACCATGACCAAATGTTAATATTTTCTCATTTTAGTTTGCAGATACATGTGTTTTTGTTATATTATTTTCTGTACTTTATTTAAAAACAATTTAGTTTTTAAAATTTAAAAGACTATATCCTTGCCACTGCTCCCTCTACTCTTCTCCAGCCCCAAACTTCAAAGATTCTGATTCTATAGGTCTGGAGATGGGTCTAGGGATTCATAGTTTTTTAAACTAACACGGGTTAGTCTGATGTGCATTCAGATTTGAGCACCTCTCACTAGATGGTATCTAACTTTCCCTCCCCAACTTTGATACTCATGACTTGTGCCCTTAGTCTCTGATTTGGGCACAGAAGTGGGATTAAAAACTGGGTTAGGTAAGAGCTAATGAAAGAAATAGTTGAAGCCTTAACCTGGAGAAGGAAGATTCAACAGTCCATGCTGTTCCTGTGTTGGAGGATGCATGTATCAGAAATCAGGCATTTTTTTTTTTAATAGATGAATTTGCCATTTTCATGGAGCAGATTTAGAAGTTAACCTGTACACAGTCTGGGCAGGTCTCTTAATTGCTCTGAACCTCTTGTCTCATTATAAGACAGGGTCATAAATCTGTGTCCTGCCTACTGGAGAGGGCTACAATAAGAATGTACTTGGAGCTACTTTATAAAATGTAAAGTGCTATGTGACTAAAAAATATTACAATGATACTTATTGGTAGTGGTTACAATTTTGACAAACCAGTTATTTACAGTAGATTAGAGATTATTATATATATATATATATATATATATATATATATATATATATATATAGAGAGAGATAGAGAGAGAGAGAGAGAGAGAGAGAGAGAGAGAGAGAGAGAGAGAGAGAGAGAGAAGGGGTGAAAAGAAAAATAGGGTCTTTCCTGTAACATTAAAATTATTTGAAAAAATCTAGCAAAACCTGTAAGTCGTGAATTGACCTTTGGTAGTAGGTGTGATGAAACTAGGGACCACATTATGTAAAAAAGGGTAGGAATTTCTATCGAAATAGAGTTAGGGTCAGTGAGCGCTGGATGAAAAACCTCTGCACTTGACGGGAGTTGTTCAAGAATAGAACGGGATCAAATTGTTCCAATAGGAGATTCTGTGATTGCTTCGTAGGTTAGTCTGACCCAAAAGTTCTTACAAGAATAAACAAGTAAAACCCTCAAAAAACAGACAGTACTCACTGAACTCATCTCTATGACCTCTCATTTTCTTCCTCTAGGTTTAACTGGATCCTACTCAATATCCAGACCCACTTTATTCGTCTGTGGATCTTTGTCTGTACACTATAGGTCACCAGCTCTTGCTCCCTCATCTGAACTCCAAAGCAGCACTTCTGGTCTCCGTCACTCATATGATTTTTGGCTCATATTCCATGATATGACTATTGCGGATGACTTTCTCATTCTTTTACTCATTTTGTCTCTTTTTCCTCAGATGATAAGCAACCTAAGGCCAACAGCAGTGCTGTGTACCCAGGATCTCCCATAGCCCCACCGAGGGTTTTACATAGAGGATTGTAGACTCTGGTAAACTCTCTAATCATGTGAGCCATTGACTGAGAATCTAGAAAGAGCCAATCCTGTATTGGAAGAGGATGAGACATTCAGCTTTTACAAGTTTATGGCATAGATTAATTTTAGGAATTCACTTGATCTTTCATATTCTAAAAAATCTTGTCACTGCTATAAGTAGCTGAATCTCAAGAACAATTACAGCCAGAGATTTGAGCACAGCCAGGACTTTGCTTTTCTCTCTTCCTTATCTAGCTTACTTTTGGTATCCATATTACTTGCCTTCATAGTGGACAGTTCACTAATGACGAGAAACCTCATTATCAAAAGCTGGTTTGATATGGTTTCCATCAAAGGGAAGGGATTGTTTTTTCTTTCTCAAGTTCACAATTGCTGGGGAAAGTCTTTAATTGGTCCAGTTTGGATCAGGTCTCCATGCCTACAACAATCTACTTTAGTCAGGAGTGATGGTGAGGTCACATTAAAACATGGTTCTTTCATCTGAACCACGTGGTTAGAAAGGAAGGAGAAACAGTTCCCAAGAGCAGGGTGGAAGGTATTGTTTCTCAAAAGGCAAAACAAGTATCAATCGTACTTTGAAATCTCATATCTCACTATTCTTGATTAGAATCAAGGCCCCTTATTGTTTTTTCACAATCTTTCTGCTTTCTGCCTCTATCCCTTTTCCCCTAGACTACCTTCCTGCTTCATTTACAAGGCTTTGAGTCTCCTCTTCCAAGATGATCCCCCTACATTTATCCTCTGCTATCAATTACTTTTTTTTTGTTTTTTACAAGTGTTTCTGTTAAATGCTGTACCATAATGCCATGATATTGCAATTAAAACTAGGGGGCCCACATTTAGGTCCTTATCTTAAATTTGTTAGCTGTTTGACTGCAAATTCCCTAACTTCTCTGGGCCTCAGTTTTCCTTTCTATAAATTAAGGATTGTAATACCTATGTCATATTTATTTCAATATTTAAGTGAAATAATGCATTAAAATTACCTTGTAAATTATCCTAGAGATAGAAGGTTTTTTTATATCTCAGTGCATGGTGCAGGAAAGGTCTTTGATTCAGAGGTTTATATTTGGGACATGTGGTGAGACATTTTGGGAGCCCAGAATGACTGGCCTTAAATCCAGACTCACAATATCTGAGCTTGGGGTGCACCACTGCCATCTATATCATGATTTAGACAATGTTAGCATCACTGGATTAAGAAGTAGTGGCATAGTAATGGGTAATGAGCACACAAAATGATGCTGGACATCATTACCCATTAATAAAATGTAAATAGAAACTACAATGATACACCACTTTATACCCACTAGGATGACTATAATAAAAACGACAAACAATAACAAGTGTTAACAAAGATTCAGAGAAACAGGAACCCTCATATATTGCTGATGTAAATATAAAATGGCACAGCTACTTTGGCAAATACTTTGACAGTTCCCCAAAAAGTTAACCAGAGTTACCATATGAACCAGCAACTCCCATGTATATACCCAAGAGAAATAAAAATGCACAAACCCTTGCACACTAATGCTCATAGTAGCATTATGTACAATAGCTAAAAGTCAGACCAACCCATCTATTGAAAGTGATGAATGGATAAAAGATATGTTATATCTATCCAATGGAATATTATTCTGTAATAAAAAGGAATATTAATACATGCTACAACATGGACACATCTTGAAAACATTATGCTAGATGAAAAGAGTCAGTCCACATACTGCACAATTCCATTTATGTAAAAGATCCAAATATTTAGAGACAAAAAGTAGACTAGTGGTTTTCTAGGGCTCTATAAGAGGGAGGGTTGTGGGGAGTGACTCTTGGTGGGTACAGGACCTCTTTTTGGGATGATGAAAATGTTCTAAAATTAGATTATGGTGATGGTTGCATTACTCTGCATATATTCTAAGAACCATTGAATTGTACACTTTAAATGGATGACTGTAGTAATATGAAAATTATAGCAATAAAACTATTTTAAAAACACAAAAAGATCAACATTCTTTAAGATAATTAAAAACAACGTAGAAACGGAGCCAATGCCAACAGGCAGGGAGAGTAGTGATGCTCAGAAGCCAAGTCTCACCCAACACACTCAGATTCAGAGGTAGAACTTCTAGTCTCTCTGCTGGGGTACTGGCAAGAGCCCTTCACAAATCTCCATGTCTTTTATGTACTTCGCTTGGCTTGTGACATGTCCCTCCGTGCTCACTCACCTAGTGAATTCTTATTTGTCCTCAGAATTATCTGAGGTATACACTTTCTGAAAATCTTTCTTATAACTTCCTCTCTTCCAGACAATGGTAGCAACTTTGTCCATTTTCATTCCCACAGCACCCACAGATACCATTGTTAGAGTACTGATCCTGCTCAGTTATGACTTATATAGATATATCTCCTTATTAGACTCTGAGCCCCTCACTGGCAGAAGCAATTTTTTATTTTAATATTCCTAGCACCTGACATGATGACTGATTCAAGTAAATGCCCAATAAATGTTTTCTAAATGGACAAAAAGCGTAGGTGCCCCAGAAATAGACTGAAATACCAGATAAAAATTTAAATCAGGGACTCAGAAACAAAGCCCAAGGCCAAAATCCCACTGGAAAGCTCTGTGGGAAGCCCAGCGTCAATGCAATGGCTACTTAGGGAGTGGGCAAGAGTGATTCAGAGAACAAGAAGGGACTCCTGTGATCAGCACTGCTGGAAGTTTGGTGGGTTCAGCAGAAATAGCACAGTTAAAATATATGTGCCAGCCTTTATTATTACCTGGTTGATTGTGACTTTATTTAATTAAATTATAAAGTTCTTAAGGGTATGGCTATAATTTCTTTTTTATGTGCTTCACAGATACTCCACAAATGTTTATTAAGTGAACCAATTTTACCCTAAACATCTTCTCCTGAAAAAGAGTAAATATTTTATTTTTGCCGCTTTATTATTCTCTTTCAAAAATGAAACATAAAACACAGGAAAGTGATTCTCTTCAAATTTGAGATAGATACTGTGGGTTTTGGGAAAAATACTATGCCATTGAAAAACTAACTCAAATTATGATACTAAATGAAGGGGGAAAAGTGCTTGTATTATGGCAACATAACATATCATACATTTATTTATTTGTTATGGCCTATCTTTGCGCATTAATACGTAAGCTTTGTGAGAGCTAAGTTTTTTAATCCATTTGGTTCAGCGAGGTATCCTGAGCAGCTCAACAGTTAGGTGCTTAATAAATATTTGCTGAGAGAGAGAGTAAGGGAAAGAGGAATGGAGGGACTGGGGGGAAAAGTCTTTTATGAATGTGTAAACACCAGGAATTAGTGCTGGATCAATTTTACTTAACATTGTTATAAGTGATCTGAAAAATGTCCAATAGAATAAAATTTTCAGCAAATCTCCCTGTACAATGACATGCTGAGGCAATAAGAATAAATTGTAAAAGGAAATTACTCGCCCAGATGAGTGGGCAGAAAAATGGCAAGTAAGCTCCATGTAGACTGATGTAAGATGATAACACATTATGGGAAAATGGTACAAATGTGCCTATAAGATAATGGTTTCTAACTATCAGATCTGAACCAGGAAAGAATCCGAAAGTTGTTGAATGCAACCTACTTTATGCCCAGGGGTCACTCTTCAACTTCAATGCAGTCAAAGAAATAAGTCCCACAGTATTTTAATTATGCATCTCAGCACTTGGGTGAAAATGTCTATAGAAAAGAAATAAATCTTTTCATAATGGTGTGTCACAATTTTCTCTCTACTCTTTCTATATCTTCTATTCTAGCCTTTTGTCTATGGATGTGGGCCCGTTTCTTCTTGCCAAAATGGCAGGTATAATCTCAGTTCAGGTGATATAATCAGGGTGCCTGCTCTGCGGGAATGGCTTCCACAGCTCTTGCTATGATAGGCTCAGCTGCTCTGAATAAGATGGATCCACTACCCTCAAGCTATTGGTAACTGGAGTCAAAGCAGCATTTACTCTCCACATTTGTTGCCCTTATTCCCCATATAAATCTAATTCGCTTAAAGTTGGCTGCAGTAGGTTTCTATTTATTGCAATCAAAAAACCCCCAGGTACTATTAGGAAATATGTTTCAAGAGGAAAAAGTTATCCCCTATCCTATTCTGCAGAAAACTCTACACAAATCAAGTCAACTGGTAAAGAGGCTTGGAAACAGATTCTGGAAAGGACTGAGTAGGTTACCTGGGTTGGAAGCAGTCCCAACTCCAGGGTACCTGGAGTACAGTGGAGCTGGCCTACATCTGGAGAGCCTTTGTTTATCATTCTAGTCTGACATGGTAAGGTCTGAGGGGAACTCCTGGCCAGCTCCCCAAGTATTGCTATCTAATTCCCAGTGTGGAAAATAGTTACTTTTGTGTCAACAGACAATGATCTGCAAATCTAGGCCTTTATAAGATTTTATCATTGTTTTCTGTTGTTGGTTTTTATTTTAGCGTTCTCCAGAGAAACAGAACAAATGGGATCTATCTATTTGTCTATAAGAGATTTATTAGAAAGACAATTGGCTCATGTGATTGTGGAGGCTGAGGGATTTGCCATCAGCAAGCTAGAGATCCAGCAAGTGGTGTAGTTCAAAGGCCTGAGAGCCAGAGAGCTCACGGTGTAGATTCCAGTCCATGATGGAAGGCCTGAGAACCAGGAGCACAGAGGGCTTGGAGAACAGTCAGGCAGAGAATGAATTCAGCCTTCCTCCACCTTTTTATTCTGTTCAGTCCCTCATGGATTGGACATCTACCCACACTGAGGGGGTAGGGGAGAGAGCATCTGCTTTACTTCGTCTACCAACTCAGATGCCAATCAGTACCTTCTGAAAACACCTTCTGAGACATATCCATAAATAACGTTTGGCCTAGTCAAATTAACACAAAATAACAAGCACTGTTTTCCTGGTTAATATTTATTTTGGAAAAAAAAATAAAACACTGTAGTGTACTTGAATTTAGTTCTGATCTCTGTATCTCATGAATGACTATATAGAACTGAAGACAAGAACAGTCAGGAGGACTGGAGGAATTGATGGTCTTTCACCCCAGATTAATTTTATTTTAAAGTAGGATTATAACATGGAGAGGCAAATGTTGAAAGGGGTTATTATTAAAACCAGTAAATTAATGCATGATAAATGTTTTTTTATGTTAACTTATTTAGTTTTCATAACAATACTATAAGAAAAATACAGTTATTATCCCCATTTCAAATATGAAAGGTAATTTGCCTAAGGTCTCATAGTGGCAAAGCTGGGATGAAATTCTAGCCAGTCTGTCACCAGAGTTTATGATCTTAACCAGCACATGGATGACTTCTTATGTATATTGAATTCAAGTCAACTGTCAGAATATTTATAAAATTTATAACTCATGAAACTTATAGAACTCTTTAAGTTCTATAGATGTAGCAATGAATGCAAATATAAATAGGCATGAGTGCTAAATTTATGAATGTTAAATTCGTAATGTAACATGAAAGGACATTGGAGAAATTGGAGAGTGTCAATGTACAGATGCAGATGAACTGGAAACAACCATATCTTCCCAAATTCTGCCTGAGAGACCCTGTTCCAGACAAACCAGAGAGATATGTGGAAGCCAGGTTTAATCTAGTACAAAAACTTTTATGTTCCCATAGTGCATCATAACAGCTACAGAAAGAATATTTTAAAGATCTGTAAGTGTCCTCCTGCAGCTGGCCACTCCCATTGCTGGTGATGTAAAGTGTAGAGCAATAAATAGACCAGGTCCTGGTAGTATGCTGTGCATCCTCCCACTGCCTTACGTCTTTACTAAGTGAAATGGGTATTTGCCCGTGTCTTCATTTTTAAACCCATTTGCTACCTATTGACTATCTTATAATCAAAATTAGAATGATAAAATCTACTTAACGAACTTTAATAATTTTTAAAATTTTGTTATCATTGATCTTACAATTTCACATACAGCCACAAATTAAAAATTGATGGTACCTGAGTGGGCCAGATGGCTCATTATATTAAAAAAGCTGTCCTGAAAATGTCAATGTCCATTAAATATGAGAAATATAAGTTTAGTGAATGGGTTTGAAAATCTCTCTACTTACCCAAACATGTTGATATAAAAAACTGAAAAGATTAAAGAAAAAAATACCACTGAAGTGGGGTTGGAGGGAGGGAAGAGAGCTGTTGGGAGAGATTTCACTCGGTGACTGTTGCTATAGGAACCATTTATGAATTGCTCAAGATACCAGTTCCCAAGGAAGACAAGAGTAGCAAACAAAATAAAACCAACAAATGGAGAAAACAAAGGGATCTGGCACTAGAAAATATGAAACACCTTTTTATGTGCATGCATTTGAAAATATGGTATTTTCTCAGAGAGTGAGAGGAGAGTGAGGAGATGCCCAAAATGTGGTGACTGTGTGTCTCTCAAAGAGCACATAACGTGTTAGACAGAAGGAAGGTCCTTACTGGCTGCCATAGTCTCCTCCAAAGCTCACTGCCACTCTGTGGGTCAGCCTTGAGAATGATCTTAAACCTCAATTTCAGTTCCTATTTTATTTTATTTTTCAATCAGCCTACAGAACTACATGGTAGGCATTTAGTATATTTGTTGACTAACCAGCCATTCTCCTACTTAGAAGTTTCTTAAGATTTCCTCTAGGGCCAAAGAAGACAGAATCTCATCTCAGGGGAGAGATTTGAAATCTCAAAGGAGAGAAGAATTTCTTGCTCTAAGCCTGACAGCCAAGCACATTTCTTTGTTATGGCTCATTTGTGATTTCCTATTCACTGAACATATGGAACCACATTCCAAGTGAATTGTAAAGTTAAAAACTAAACATGTTATTTTTTATTTTCCAGATAATACACACTTTTATGTTGCATTGAAGGCAAAGCAATCATGCTTAATGCCTAGGGCTTAACCTTTCAGATTTAACTGGACACCTCATCCTGATTATTCTTCAATCTATTGTTCTTCCTTTGATTTCTATGCTTTCTCTCTACCTGTACATGACTCTCCATTTTATCATTTCTAAGATCTCTGCTGCTATTTCAAAGTGGACCAAGATTGAGGTTAGCACTTTGAGTTCTTGAACAGAAGGAAAGGTTGAAATACTCACTAATTCATCTTTTTGTATCATTCTCAGTACCATCTTTCTCCTTATTTCTCTAGATAAGAATGTCAGACTCAAATTTATGAATGGACCAGGTAGCTTCTCGTGAAGATGCTGGCTCGATTTGTCAGCTACAATTAGGGAAAAAGCTAAATTTGTTCAAGGAAGCAGTTATTACCCTAAGGTGGGAGGTAGAAATATTATGCTCCCCAAGTCCAGGCAAGTGATGTGAGTGAGTAAACCCCGTCTAAGGGAGATATTGGTGAGCTAGAGAGCACTTCCTGCAAGTTTTTGTTCAAATGCCACTTTCTTAATGAGGCCTCCAATAACCCACTCCACTTTTCTTCTAAACCCCTATGACCCTAATTTACTTGTATTCTTGCTCTCACTTCCTAAGATACTGTATGCTAATCATTTATTATGTTATTATTTATTCTTTGCCTTTCTCTGCTAGAATGTAAGTTCCATGAGGGCAGCTTTGTTTGTTTGCTTTCCTTGGTGAATCTTAAGCTCCTAAAACAGTGCCAGTAGCATGCCCAATAGATATTTGTGGAATAAAATTTTAAATGCTGGCAACTATTTAAACAAACACTGTGTGGACTAAATAAATAAAACAACCCACAGGCCAAGCCTATGAACAACCTATATTGGTGGACTCTGGTTATAAGAAGCAATGTATCCCCCATATCCCACTTCCCCCAGTGCCCCTGGTCTCCTGAATCTGTACAAGCATCTCTTCTATTCCAAACTGTCAAAAACTGATAGTAAACAAAACTCAGTGTGTGGAGGGTATTGGCTCTAGACACATTCTTGGCTTCTTTTCTACTTCCTATTTCTTCCACTGCTCTCTCCAAACTTGCTCTAACTGGGGTACAGCATTGCAAACTTCAACCTGTCAGTAAAGGATCTATGGGAAAATCCAGGAAGAATGCTATGTAGCCTCTATGATACCTGCTTACCTACTTCCTCTGGTAGTTGAGGCCAAAACAAAGCATCAGGAGCCACAGCACGCACACAAGAAAGGGACATTGCTGTCGCTTGAAGTCATGTTTAAAATAACTTTATGAAAACAGAGATGACATGGTGAGCTCCCAAGGAGACAGAATTGAAATCTTGAGTTGAAATCCTGGCTCTGTCACTTACATTGGTCACTTACTCAACCTCACTAAGCTGTAGATACGTTGTCTGTTAAACGGGAATCATCACATTTGTTTGAGGATTAAATGGGATAATAAATGCCAAATGCTTGGCATATAGTAGTTGTTCAGTTGATGATTGCTTCCTTTCCTTCCCCCAAGCTGAATGCTTGCTAAAACCATCCCAAAGAATTTGGTTCCTCCTACTCTGCTAAATCACTTTCAGCATTACCCTTACTCTTTTTGAATATATTATTTGAAAATATTTGAGTTTCTCGTTAACCTACTGTTTATACCACAAATATTTCTTAGATTTTGAAGCCACTCCTTAAACGCTTCTCTCCAAGACATTTTTTTTCACTGTGTTTTTCTCTCACTTAAAAAGAAAAATTGTTAATGTTACTATGTGAAAGTTAATCTTTCAGTCTGTACTTTTAAAGACTTTCATGATGATATATGTATATTTGCTACCTAAGACTTCAGCAGAAAAGACAATTATATAAGTTGATTAAACTAAAACAAAAGCAGGAATAGCATTTAAAAGTATGTAAATTCACATATTTTTTGAGTTCTTTAAACACGGACTAATTTTTAAACATTCTCTGTCTCACCTCAAAATGTTTGGTTACTGGTTTTTGTCTAAATGCATCCAGTAGCGACAGACTTGCGTGTTCCTGTGTGACCTGGAAATTCCCAAGTAATCACTTTTGAGTAGCAGATGTTTAGATAAGCTAACAAGTTCTTAGGGAAATAAATCCTTTTATGATTATTTCAGAAGGGATCTGTATGTTTGGTTCAATACTTTAATGGAATTGCATTCTCAACAGGTGAAAATAAATACAAGCAGAGCCAGGGTTTAAACCAAGAGAAGGGGATCTGGCACCTATTTTCTAGTGACTATATAAAGACAGGCCAGGGGGCTGACCCCAGGATGGGTGTGGGTCAGAAGGGCAGGAAGGGAATCTGCTAGTCCTCTTGTTCTCTTTTAAAGTCTTATAAAGGCAAAATACATGCCAATTTTTAAAGGCGACCTGGGAAAGGAAGCATTGTAAGAAACTTAATACTTATAATACTTACAAAGATGACATAATCATGTCATGCATAGAACCAAGGGAGGAAATAATACCACCTGTTATCAGTAACACTAGCAAATATTTATTGCATATTCTTGGGGGTAAGGAAGCACATGGTATATGGACACATAAGAGAGTGATAGAGTGAGCCACATATCTATATGTAAAAATGTGGGTAGAACTATTTATCTCTCTGGGTTTTGTTTGTTTCTATGTTTGTTTGTTTGTTTTTTGTTTTTGTCCTCTTTTAGTTTTTGCAGCAAAAAGGCTTTGAGCCACCAATTGTTTGTTAAAAAAAAGAATAAGAGAACATTACTTATTATTTTTTTCCTTAAAGCAAAACCAAGTGCTTATGCTTTAGTACTTTACCCCTGATAAAAGCTCCAAATCTTCCATCTTGATAGAAGGTAAAGACAAGGCAGCAACCTTAGTTCCATTACCTTCCTCCCTTCCTTCCTTCCTTACCACTCTCCCTCCCTCCTTCCTTCCTTCCTTCCTTCCTTCCTTCCTTCCTTCCTTCCTTCCTTCCTTCCTTCCTTCCTTCCTTCCTTCCTTCCTTCCTTCCTTCCTTTTCTGTTTTTCTTGCTCTCTGATGGCACAGCTTTACTCTTGGTTGTATTTCTCTGTTTGAACTTTTCTAATACTCCAGAGTTATCCACAAACCGTATATAATTTCTTTAAAGAGAGACAGATCATATTAATCTCAATAAGAGACCATACATGTCTACACAATGTCCATATCAGGATAAAGGTTTTTTTTTTTTAAACAAACAAACAAACAAACAAACAAACAAAACCCAACAGGCAAATAACTGTAACAAAAGTCATAGACTCTATGTTTTTCACATAGTGCATATATAAACTCAGTGGTCTGGGGCCCATGGTCAAAAAGACATCGTAGTTCTACACTCTTCAGATCTTTCCAATTAGAACTTGAAAGCCCATTTTCCTCCCAGAGAAATGCCAGATGCATTCTTCTTTAATGAGCTTAGTACCAAAACTGCAATATGATCTCCTGCTTCAGGTGGAATATGGATAACAACTTAGAAAGAAAGGAGAATGAGGTCTGGAAAAGGATGTAGATTGAAGGATTACCTTAATTAAATGTAAAAGTAGGATCTGAGAGGTAGAAAGACCTTAAAGAAACACTAGTTCTGTGGTCTGAGAGGCAAAGCCCTGTAGGGCAGCTGTTCTCGTGTTTGGAAAAAAATCAAAGTAAGTCTAGATGTTTATACAATATTTAAAGAAATTAAGGTGGGCATGACAAACACCCCAGTATATAGGCAACCCAGACAAAAGCCTACTGAGAACTAATAACATCTTAAATGTTTTTAGTTGAGTCTATGTTCTAATTCCATGCATTTCATCTAACTCAAATTCATAAATTAGATTATTCTTTTAAATAATGCCTTATTCTATAGGCCCACTATTATTTTCCAGAGTCTTAAAAATTCAGGCAGATAAAAATTTAATTTCAAGTTTAATACAAATGAAAGTACATGGAGCTTGTTATATCATATTTTATAGTGTTTTTAAGAGTGACCAAAACTTTAAAATGCTGCTGTTTTTGTATTAAATACATTATAATCTATTCAGACAATGACCTGTGCAGCTGTAAAAATGAATGAGGAAAACTTGTCTGAAATAAAAAAAAATATCTCTAAGATACAGTGTTAAGTGAAAAAATAAGATACAGAACAGTGTACAGAGTATATTGATTTTGCATAAAAATAAGGGATAACAATATATATGTATATAAAAGAAACACCGGAAGAATACATAAGAAACCAACTAATGACAGTGGTTATTTATGGCAGGAAGAGTAGGCAGAAGTAACTGGGTTGATTGGGACTAGGGTGAGGAGACATTTTACTATAGACAATTTCTATACTATTATACCTTGAACCATGTGACTATATTAGCTGTATATGTATAATGTTAAAGTTCTTTATCATACCAAAAAATAAAATAAAATTCAGCAGCAGTCTAAAAGAAAATGCAAGCTGATGATTCTATGGGGGAATATATATTACTGACCTGTATTTTATTTGCAGGCTGTTGTCTTGTGTCTTGCTAATATCTCAAGGATAAGCTACCAAATGCCTACAGTTTGACCCCCAGGTAAAAGGAGAGATCAGAAAACTTCAGAAAACACAACTACCTGATAATCTTCTTAGAACATTTGGAACTGCTCAGTGATCCATGAATGTCAAGGCAAAACTCTGATATGCCTCTTCCAGGTTTCATAGAAATCTCTTTATCTAGGTAAACTTTGGGTCAGCAAAAATAGCTGTGATCTTTGTTTATGTTTGTGTTTTAGAGGCACTATTTCACATATCTTCCTAATGGCTGAAATACACAGCATTTCTAATATCTTTCCATAAGGAGAGATGTTAAGGCACTGAACAATCCAGCCCTGACCATGACAATGTGCTTCCTGGTAAAGGAGAGCACACATTAGTTTTGATTCCTACCATAAAATTACAAAGATTCGCAGACCTATCCCCCAAAACATTCCTCATTCTCTGATAGCAATACCAGCTTGTGTCATATTACGTTCATTTTTTTATGTCTCTAGATTCCTTTCTTTTTTCCAAATGGAACATTTGCCACTATCTGATATTGGAGAATGCTTATCATTGGAATTATTAAATGTACAGCTGACACAACAAACCACCAATTTGTTATTTTGTGAAAATATTTTTGTATTTTCAGCAAATGGCTAAAAATGTTGCCTTTGTTACACAGTCTTTGTTTTGACAGAGACAAAAAAAAAAAGAGAGAAATGAAGCTCTAGATTATTTTTCCTATGAAACTTAATCTAAAACCAGACAATTTGGCATGTGACTTCTGAGCTCGTTCCATGTTTCATTTCTAGAGCCCATTTCCTTGGCAACCTCCACCCTTCTCCCAGCTGTAGAGGTCAACACAATAGACTTGTCACAGGTTTTAAGTCGGGTAACCACTTTTAATTTAGAGAAATTATTACCCAGGGAGAAAATAGGCTGGTCCTGTACTTCAAAGAAAAAAAAAGAAATCAAGATGCACACAGCCTCCCGAATTGGACTGACTCTTACTGTTGCAGTGAGCCTCCTAAGCAGCTGTTCAAATAAGTAGCAGCCCGAGGAAATGTATATTCAAATGCTCCTTGTCATTTGCCTCTCCTAGCTTCACACCTAAAAGCCAGATGCAAGCTCTTCCAGGGCTAACAAATAGATGCCTTCTGGTGGCTCATTATGGTAATTACTGGCCATGTATTACTGCCATGTGAAAAGAGTTGTGAGGCAGGCCAGCCCAGGGGCATTTACAAGTGGTTTATTTGTGTTGAGCTATTAAGAATCCTCGAGTTATCAGATCAACTACTGCTCTTTGGGTTATAAAAGCAAGTTGTTCCTTAACAATGGGATCCTTCATCTGCTACCTTTGTGATATGTTTAAGCACCACTTAGGGGCCTAACATGCTGCTTGGAAAGTTACTTTACCTGTTTACATAGTTTCTCAAGTCCACTGTGTCCTGTACACATTTCTGCATAGCTCCTTCCCAACATCAAATATCCCTCCACCCCTTCCCCATTTCTCCAAAGGCTGAGATGCTTTCTTCATTCTTTGATCTTTAGCAGGGCTACACACCTTTTTGACGGCCACAAACACCTTTTGGTGTAAATGAATGTTGAATGCAACTGAACATTACAGGTTTGAAAAAGTCAGGATTGAATCCCAGTTATATAGGGTCTGAAGCTCATACAAGTTGTGGGGAGGCCCTCTTTAACAAAAAGAATAGAATGCTTATGAATGTGAAATTAAGTACAAAAATGAATATTTAAAATGAGAAACAAATTTCAAAGTTTAGAAATCTGATGAATCTACAGACATTACAAAATTTAAAAAACAAAAACAAAAACATGACTGACTTTAAAATCAAGTGCCTGACTCTCTTCTATATTGTTTTTCTTTTGGCAGGGGAGGGGCACCCTCTTCATATGACAATGGTTTTTAAATTTTTTTAAAAAGAAATGCAATTTTCCCTCTAGCAACATTGATGGAGAAAAAATTATTAATTAGTTTAAGAAAAGTTTCAGTTTTACATCTAATTATTGGCAATGTCATATAAACTTATAAAATTTGGACAAATGTTTAGTAAACTTTTATGTGAGCTATAATATTTCAAGGTATTTCAAGTTTTAATTTGCAATGACTAATCTTAAATACATTTTTAAGTGAAATATACTCATTAAACAGCTTGTAGATCATGCCATTGAAATACATATTTCTTAATTACTGCTTTTGTTTTAATCTCAAAGCTTCTTTGTTTACATTGTTTCTCTATTGGAGTCAGTTCTATTGATTTCATCACTCATCTTTATTACTTTTAATTTCACATTCCATTAATTTCTTACTAAATTTCCTTTTAGTTTTTGTATACATTTATAGATGACAAAAATGGCACCCTTCATAAACATTTGAATAGGGAGAACATTATAGATAAACTTTCACTTGTTTTATTGAAGCATTCCAAACATCTTTCTAAATGTATTTCTCCATTTTAGAATAATTTGCAAATTTTAAAGAAGCAAAATATTTGAAAGGTGTCCATGAAGTGAGAGGTCATGATGCTTAAACTTCATTAGAGTCATAAAAAATTTTCCTTCAGGCCTCTCTGAGAAATAACCCAATAGGTGTGACTCAGTATGCTGCTGGGAAGAAGTCATGCCTCACTCACTCCTCAGTTCATCTCGGCTCAATGCAAGATATGGCTAAATGCATAGCTTGCATAACATACATAGATTTAAATGTAAATTTAAATTTAGAGACAGAAGCCTCAAGCTAACGTGGGAGAGGAGGGCAGTGTGTGTGTATGTGTGTGGGAAATCTCTCATAGGATAAGTCTGGGACTGGAGTAGGAAGGAGCTCTTGGTTAAGAGGCAGGGAAATGAGAAGGAATGGCTCTTGGGGACTGTCTCCCTTGGAGCCTGGTGTCAGGACCTATAGCTTATTTATAACCTACTCCTAAGAGCAGGCATTGGGTTGTTGCAGTTATATGAATCTTCTCTGTACAAGAGATAGAACAGTCAGCATATTCTTTTTGGCTGACATTATCTCACTCATTATAATAGCAAAATTGGAAATAACGTAAATATTTAAAATTCAGGTGTTGGTTAAATACATTATTATATGCCCATACAACAGATGCATATAACATTTTAAAGTGTTTCATGACAGTATATTTATTTATTTGAAAATTAGTTACTATTGTTTTTGGGTGAAACAAACAGGATACAAGCAATATGAAAGGTAAAACCCTATCTTTGTATATGCAGATGTGGACATTTATGTACCAAGGTATTGACAGTAGTTGTCCTTGAGCAGGTAAAATTGTAAGATTTAAATTTTTATTAAAAACACTTATTTGTATTATTGAAATTTTTCTTCTAATGACCATCCTTTATTTGTAACAAGAAGAGACTATTTTTAATGGGAAAAAAAAGAAAGAATATCACTTTAACATTGAACATCTTTAATCCTTCCCAATAAAAAAAAATGCAGCACAATATTCATGGTAAAATCTCATTTCCAAGAGACATTAACCTATTTCTAAGAATGATTACTCTCTAGGATTTAGTATAGCAATACGAGAAGTCAGTCTCCCATATAGCACACTGGGATCTGCAAATTCCATTTCTGTGTTTGGAGAAGAGGCCAACATATCAAAAAATTAGTTCCAGGGGGCTGTTCTCTGGAAAAGGTAGTATTTATTCCTTCACATTTCTATGTATTAACAGGAAATCAAGTGCCCTTTAGAAATTGGGGTGTATGCAGATAAACTGTGTTGAGTTGCCATCAAGCAATGTTTACTGCTGTAAATGCAATGTGAACCAGCACTTAGAATCTACAATGCTCAGAACATATTTATTCACATAACTTCTCTCTATCCTTCCAAGATAACAGTTTCAATTCTTGGTGTGCAAAAGAAATGCCCGAGCAAACTGGGTAAAATGCAGATTCCGAGGCCCCACTCAGCTATTCTGATTGAGTAGATCTGGGATGGGACCAGGAATGGGCAATTTAAACTGGGGCCCATGCTTGCAGAGACATTATTTTAAGAAAGTGCACCTCTTTTAATACTGGGAAAATTATAGCAGAGCAAAAAAGCCTGTTTTACAGCGCTAAGGACTGTGATGTATGGAAAAGGGACAAGAAACATCCCCTCCACTCCTAAATGCTTTCTTCGTCCCTCCTTCCCCAGCTGACCAACGTGCCCCCTGAGCTGTATAATGGGAACCCTTTGACCAAATTAATCAATGCCTCAAAACTAGTCCTTTGGCAGTTAACGAAACCATACTGTGTGGAAAAAAACAATCCTTTTTTCCTCAGAGTAGCTTGAAACCCTATTAATATAATGACTTGGGCCTCACTTAAAAACTGCTGCATTCAACCTTCTAAATCTACGCTCCTACGGATTGCTGCCCGGAGTACGTGTGCTTTGTCTCCGCCAGCGTTAATGGTTTTCTACAGTCTGCTCTAGACACGTGACAGCCCGGTGTCATAGTGCTGCTGAAAATGCAATCTCTGTGCCCAGGAAGAACCTGTATAAATATTCTCAATAAATAAATAACAGTTGTCATTTTCAGAATATGACAATCTCCAGCTGCCTGTGCTTAAAGTGAGCGACGTGTCATTTATCCTAATAGATGTGAATGCATGTATTGTACATACCAGTGAGTCACCTAATTCTTATTCACTTCAGCCTTGGTCTCAGTTGGGGGCAAGTGCCTCTAACAGGGTATAGCTGGATCAAATCACAAGCTGAAAAATCTTGGTCAATTATAGAAGCCTGAGGCTAAGGAGGGAGTTGTCTTTTCAGACCTCGAAGACCCCTCCTCTTCCCAGGCTTACTGAAGATGCCAGTCAACCTCCTCTCTGTGGAATTTCTGGGACTCTTTCTCCCCCCTGTAATTTAATGTGACTCAGTTGTTCTCTGTCCTGATAATACAAGTAGTGAGAAAGTCGCCTAATCCTCCTGGCATCCCCTCTTGTCAGCACCTCTTTATTTCCCTCTTTAAAGGCTCAACATGTTTTGATTTACAATCCGCACCAAGATAACTGCAGGTGCCCTCTCTGAAAAGCAAGGTTAACTCACCTGAGATGAATTCTTTTATTGCAAACAAAAGCAACACATGAGCAGGAAATACAATTAATACAGGTGCTTCCCTGAAACCAGCAAATGCCTGTTGTCTTGAAAAAAAAAAAATTTCACCATAGCACTGAGTTTCCTTTCATGCTATGTCAGTGAAGGATTTGAATTAGAGTACATTTGAAGGGGAAAGGAATAGCCCTTTATGTTCAGGAGAAGCCCCAAGAAAGACCTCATGTAAGAAGCTGTAAGTAGTTTAAGAACTCAGGCTATCCAGGGCAAGTAAAAATATTTTAAGCACTTCAGTCAAGGCAGGCTTTGTAAAACCTGTCATTTTAGTCTCCTTGAAAATATATAATGTATATATTAATTCTAGGAAAGCATTTGAGTTCTATTAGATTAGGAGGCAGATGCGCTAAAGTTGATCTTTGGTTTGCTTGAGGTCCAGAGTTCGCTATTCTGGCAGCTAACAGTTCATTACTTTAAAACTGCAGAAGTCAATTGAAAGTCTTTTATCATTAAGTGTAGCTAAATCTTTTCTAGTGGTGTTAAAGATATTTGCTGTTCATGTTAAGAAATGATCAAAAAGGAAATCAAGCAAAATAAATGCTGCAGTCCTACCAAATAGCTTAATTTTGTGTATCTTGTGTAGTTAAAGAAAATTAAGATAAAAGCCATGAAAAACAAAAGGCGGAAATGGTAACTTAAGAACACCTGACAAGTAATTACAATTAAATTGCCAAGTATTGCCATTTTTTTTTTTTTTTTAATCTTGATTACTTTCTACACAAGTAATGTGTCTTAACTCCTCGTTCTGATATTCATTTATTTTGGATAGTTTCATCAAGTAAAGTGTTACTTTTCAGCCTTGGCCAGGGTACTTTTTAATATTAGTTCACCTATGGGCCACATTCCTATGTTTGCAACCGGGCCCCTCCCTCTGACCATCTCCTCCTTCTCTAGAACACAACAAAATAGGTTTTCAACAAATGCTTTTGACGTAGTCACACTGCCTCAGTGGCAGAACCATCTGCTCTCAAATGACAAGATGACAAGACTGCATGCTCAATTACACCTGTTCCCCCTTTTAAGTAATTGCCTTAGATCTTGCCAAATTATGTGCTAGTTTTCTCAGGCATTCTAATTCAAATTAGAGTGAAGGTGCTAAACTTTATTAATTACTACAGACTGATTGAAGCAATTTTTTTGTTGTTGTTTTCTAAAATTCTACTGTCTTTCTTGACTCCATTAGAAATACCTAAAGATTCCTGATGTTTTGGATGCCTGAATGTGTTATCATTATGTTTCATTCTGCATATTCTGTATAGGAAACTAGTTTCCTATGTCTGGATTTTTATGTAATAGTATAAGAGTGCTACTTTGTGGAGTTTTCTGTGACTTGTAGAAATAAAAGCAATAAAGGAGTTAAGTAGGGCCAGATTTAGCAAATAAAAATGTGACATGCCTAGCTGAATCTAAATTTCAGATAAATAATGAATTATTTGTAGTGTAAATATGTCCCATGTGATATTTAGGGTATAATTATACTAAAAAAAATTACTTGTTCATCTGAAACTCAAATTTAACCAGGTGCCTTGTGTTTTATCTGGCAACCCTAGAGTTGAGTAAAGCCAAAATTGATTTATATAGGTGTGCTTTCTATGAGTCACATTTTATTGGGAAGCAAGGGAATGAATTATGTTTCAATTTTGGTATTGGGGAAATGTATGATCAATTTAAATAACAGAAAAAGAAGATATTATTGGCAAGAAAAATTAACACGAATGGGATTTCATTCCTGTTTTTATATTCTAATAAAATACAAATTTTCTGTTTATAAATATGAAACTGCATTGTTTTCTGCCTGAATTAGCATTTACTATTTTTGTGCATGACCCTCTAAAACTTCATTACTCAAGTTATCTGCAGTCACTCAAAATTGGTGAAGCCCTATACGAAGAGCAATGGAAGAATAGTAGTTTGATTAAAACTAGCTCAGTTCAAGGAAGAAGGAACTCTGTTTTTAATTGGACTGTCATGAGCAAAATATTAGGAAACAAATACTTCAGATAACTTTCAGATGCCAAGAAAAATATACTAAAGACAATTTCTTTCCAAAATCATAATAACAGTAGCAGCATGTTCTAATTTTTACTCTTATGGTTCATATTATTAGCAAAATAGTTATAAAATGAACTGAATATGAGTGTCATCATTCCTCATTATTTCTTTCATCATAAATTCTATAATACAAACCAATCAAAAATATTTGTTAATAAAGTTAAGAAATGTGCTACAAATTATTTTAATTAATATTAGAATTTTGTATATTTCAAGTTTTTCTAATATTTGTGCTAATATTCACCCTATCTATGAATTGAAATATATTCCTAATCTTAAAATTTATTTTTCTTTATATTATCTTTAACCTCAGTCCACTATTAATAATTTCCACTACTTGTTTTTTCTTCCTTACTCTTAAACTAAATAGCGTTTAAAATGGAAAGAAGAGAGAGTTTGGTACTTCTATTCTTATAAGGCAGTGGGCTTTCATTATCAAATAATACACCTAGCCTGTTAAACTTAATATTGTTATTATAATCTGAAATTCCAAAAATTAAATGCCTTTTTTTTTTAATTGACTTGATGAAATGTAAGGCAATGACAAGCATTTCTTTTTAGTGCTTTAAGGGGTGAGAAATGAGCTCATAACATGCACTACTTCTTAGTTAATATGACACGGTACAGGCACTAGATCTATTACTATAAAAATTTTTTCAATCATCATTTTTTCCAGCTTTCTACAATATTCAATATATATTCAACACTCTTCAATGTCTGTAGGAAAATGACAAATTTATCATCCAAATTTCTAATATAAGTAAATATATAATACATATAATCGATATAAGTAAAGGATCCATTAATTTACCAAAAACAATCCAGCTCTCTGATGGTATCAACACCGATAAAATAACAGATCAATTGCTTTAGATGAGTTCAGAATGTCTATTTTCCTGGAGCAAAACAAAACAAAGCAAAGCAAAACAAAAAAAACAACAAAGAAACAAATAACAAGATGGTCTTCATTTTAAAGCAATAGAAAAAATAGTCAAAAAGCGTCCAGGATGCAGTATGAGAACACATCTGCTGTCTGGACCTTCCAGACCTAAGATGCATACTCAGTGCTTGCTGATGCTGTGGAGCCAAACCCAATACTGCCAAAGCAGAGTATCATACAGAGATATTTTAAAAAGAGAGGGAAAAGGAACAAGAAATAAAGAGAAAGAAAAGCTCAAAGAAGATAGTGGTATGCAAGGGTAGTAATGGATCAGAAATAGAGATGGCACAAAATTAAGACCTCTCTGAAGGAAGAGAACAAAAGCATCACCCAGAATAGAGAGAAAATATTATTTCTCCAACTGAGTTCTATGGAAATTATTAGTGCCCCAAAAATACGAAAGGTGCCAAAAAAATGAACTCTAGTGTTCTGTGGTTATCGGTTATTTGGAAACTTCGATCTGTATAATATCTATATCTCAACTATATCCAAAGACAGTGCTTTATCACATCTGTGATGTTGTTGGTGATAGACAGAATAGCAAAGTCATGAGAAATGGAACTCCATTTACGAATTGAGAGACCCTGGGTTCAAATCCCAGGTCTTCTACTTGCCTCAGCAAGGCCCCTGACTTCTTTAAGCCTCAGTTTCTTCCTCTGTCAAAGGAGAAAGAAAGAGTAATAATAACAGGGTTTATTTCATAGGTTTTGGAGAATTAGATGAGATATTTTCTGTAAAACATACAACTTAATGCTCAGCATATGGAAAACAAAAATTCTTAATATTAAATATCCAGCATTTAAATCTCCTCCACTGGGATTCTATAAGCAGAGTTTTTATCTGGCTACTCAAATGGATTTTGGAGATTAGAGGTTAAATGAATGCTGAATTTCTGCCCAAGGCAACATGGTGCCTGGGCCTGTGGTTGAATGTAAATAAGTATAATCTTACCAGTCCTATGGTGAGTTGAGAGGATTCAGTGAGATTACTTGCATAAAGGGCTTAGTGATTTGATGGGCAGTAGCAGGTATGGTCATTGAATTGGGGCAGAGATGGAATGACAGGCAATATAAATGAGATGAGTTGGGTTTCTTAGTCCCTTATGTTACTCTTTTCACAAGCTTTCAGTATCTGCTTTGCTGAGATTTGTATGAGCTCTGGGATTTGTACGGGCTCTAGGATTTGTTGTGTATCTGTTGACTCAGGTGGGAAGAATTCTTCTTACCACTGGCAGTTGGCATTGTGAAGGAAAGATGGGACTATCTGGGAGAGGCGGTGAACCCCTAGAATGGAGATCAGAGGCCAAACCTGCACTGCATTTTCCCCAGGATTGGAAAAAAAAAAAAGCCCCATCTTCATCCTTAAAATTGAGAGGCGAGGAAATAGGTATATATTAAAAAATAACCTTTTTTATTTAGAAATAATTACAGACACACAGGAAGTCGCAGGGATAATATAGAGAAGTCCTGTATACTCTTCATCAATCTCCCTGCCCTGCCCCAGCTGGTTACAGCTTAGGTAACTATACTATAATTTCAAATCCAGGAAACTGAGAATGGTACAAAGGGTATGCATGGTTCTATGTCATTTTATCACATTCATCACCACAATCAAGACACAGACCTTAAGATTTTATCTTACCTGCTTTTTCCCTTTTCAAGAGGCAAAATAAACATAGTTCCCATTACCATGAGCATGAATTTAGTAATTATATCTCAACTTTTACAACTTGAGGTGAGCATCAACAAAAGTAGTTACTTGGGTGTTTTGACTTCACAGTTCAGGAGTTTTATAGGTTCTGGACATTTCTTCCACTGCAGTCCTTCACCTTCCCTCTCTGTAAATCCAGTGTCATATGTAAATCCTTTGGAAAGTAACTTTACATTCTAACTCAGTTCCTCTGCTCTGTCTTCATTTATGATTGCATTGGTGGGAAAGTATGTGTTTTACGAAAGGCAAAATGTGCTGAAGAAAGGCCAAATGGTGAAACAGATCCCATTTTAAAAAGCCATAAACAAGCTTACAGCAGTAAGTGGTGACATGAATAAATTGTTTTTGCAAGAAAATTCAGACTTAATATCATTACTAAGCCACAGCTGAAAGGCATAACTATATTTCAACTGGTAGTAATGACTGGCACCACTGGGTTAGAAATGATCTCATGATGGCATCATAATGACTTATTAAAAAAAAAAAGGAATCTTGGAATTTCAGAATGGTAGTTAAGGAAGTAAATTGGTTTTAATATAATTGGTTTTATATATTCTTTGCCATGTTCTCCTCTGGTCTTTAATATAAATATGCCAAAATTTAAGAGACTGACTCTCATAGTTTTGCTATGGCTATTACTCCTAGTTTGTTATAAGGCATACTTATGACATTTGTAATTCAAAAACTTGATCTCTAGGCCAGTGAACACTATTCTAATCAATAATTTTATCCATAAAATTAATTCTTTACAGTAAGTGGAGAACAAGTTTTATTAAAATAGAGAGGCTGGGTGGGCACCTGTACTCACTAACCTCACTAGCAAAGAGGCTGGCCCTGCCACCCCATCTGGCATTAATTAGCAGCATTTCCCTGACTGTGTTTGCTAAAATGGGATAGTCTCCTCCCAAGATGCTCTATGAAGAGAATCCAGTTTTTAACATCACAACCAAGACATGGTTGTTTTCCATACAGATCTACCTACATGTTTACCAGTATTTCTTGTTATCATTCCTTCTTGCATCTCAACTCTTCCTTTAGGGATCTTATTTCTTTGTCTCAAAGTTTTTAGGCATTAGAAAAAATCTTTTAGTTTGTGAGAAAGGTGTTAATTATGGAAGATGTTTCACTGGCTATGTGACTCTGGGTTGACAGTTATTTTTAATTAGCCCATTGAAGATATTATTCCATATTCTGATAGTCTCAATCAAATTGTCATTCCTTTTAAGTTTTTGTTTTGTTTTGTTTTGTTTTTGTTTTTTTACTCTCTGGGTTCTTTTAAAAACTTCTCTTTGTCTCTGGCAATCTGTAGTTTCAATGTGTATTTACATGTCTTTTTCTTTTTTTCTTTGTCTTAATTTCATTGGGATTGTGAATCTAAGGGTTTGTGTTTTCATCATTTTGCAAAATTCTTAGCCAAAGTCATTTTTAATATTGCTTTTCCCTAATTCTATTTTCTCTCTCAGGAAATCTGATTAGACTTCTGTTAGACATCCTTACTCTACCCTCCATGTTCACTGATTTTCTCTTCACTATTTTCAATCGGCTTTTAGAGTCCAATCTATTTAGTCCACTGAGTTTCTGATTTGATTTCTAAAAGCTCTTCAGTACATTTTTTATTTTGCCTGGTCATTTTTCATAGTCTTTTGTTTCTTAGTTATACTTGAGTCTTATATTTCTTTAAGTATATTGAGCATGCCTGTTTTATATTCTGTATGTAATAATTTCTAGTCCTGTGGTCTTAGGGGTCTAATATAGTGGGTTTTATTTTTCATTCTATTGACTTGCTCATTGTGGTTTATTTCCTCACTTAATATGACATTTTTCATTCAGAACTCATGTTCTTTGGAATTTGGCTGTGGGAATTTTTTGAGGTTCAATTTAAAAGTGTTTTCCTTTAAAAATTATTTATTTTTGTTTCTGACAGTCACCTGGGGGCATTACCTAGCCAGGGCCAGTTTCAAATTAAATTCTTAGGTCAGGGTTTTTCAGGTCACTGAATTCTTTGAAATTCATCCTTAAACCCATGTAAAGGCTTGCTTGTGGTTTTGAATTCTCAGGGAAAAATTTTCCTAAATCTCTCTACCTAGAACCAAGTCTAATACAGCTAAACATCTCTTTCCCAGTTCCTTGTGATGGGTGTTTTGTTTTGTTGTGTCGATTAATTAATATGTCATTAATTAATACATTATAAATAATATATAATGTAACATAATGTAATATTATATAGCATAGTATAATATAAACCTTTTCCCTTTTCATCAAAAAAGTCACTTTGAGAAGTTCTGAATTCATGCAGGAGTCTCTCATTCAAAACTTCTCTCTTTAGCCTTTGATCCCTTCTAAACAGAAATGGCCCATGACTATTGGATGCTCCCAGAGCAGCTGCCAGTGGTGTACTATGTTTACTCTCTGGGGCTATATTTTCTCATAGTTAGGGGCTCAATGCTTGCCAGTTTATTATTCATTTAAAGATTAAATATTGTATCCAGCATTTCTAACTGATCTATACTAGCTTGTATGCCATATTACCTAAAATAATAAATAATCAAGTAAACCAAAATAAGTAAAAATATAAAAATACAAAATTAATACAGTAGGTCTAATCAATATGTATTGAGCTCCATACAGGGAATATGCCTTCTTTTCAAATATACATAAAAGTTTTTAAGAATATCCATTTATAAGGCCAATACATTTCAAAATTGTAAGAGTTTTGTTTTTTTTTCACAGTAAAATAAAACTTGTAATTGATACGCATATTATTAAAACAAACAAACAAACAAACCTTAGGACCCCTCCAAAAAATAGGAATCAAAACCAAAAATACTGAAAATACTACATATTGAAATCTGTAGTACACAAATAAAAAGATGATCAGAAGAAAAACCAAACTTCAAAGAAAAATTGTGAAATAAGAGGAATAAAAATAACTAAATTAAGCATTCAAAATAATAAATTGTGGTCATTAACAAAATAAATCTAGGGCAATCGGAATTAAGGAACTAAAAAAGAAAATGTAAAATTCCCAAATATCTAAAATTTAAAAAAAGTAAAACAAATTAAGAAATTGTCATTTTAAAAGTTAATCACATAGATGAACCATTGACATAATATAAATGGTGAGAGATGAAGAAAACACAACTATCTTGAGAACCTAAGAACAGTTATTGAAGGAATAAAGAAGTAAGATTTGTTTTTGTTCAACTTTGTGCATATGGATTTGAAAAATCTAAATAAAATGGATAACATTTCTAAGAAATTTAAATCACCAAAAATGATTTCAGAAGGTATATAAAATCTAAATAGACCATTTCAGAGAAATTGTAAACATTGCCAAAATGTTGTAGACATTGAGTTCAGACTGTGCTATATATGAAGCCTACCCAAAATTTTAGGAACAGAAATCTCTTATTCTATTGAAATGATTCTAGAACATAAATTAAAGAAAAATTTCTATTTTTTATATTACCCATCATAACACATAAGCCAAAATCTAATGGCAAAGAAAACTACACATCAATCTTTATTTGATTATTGATTCACAAATTCAAAATAATATATTAGCAAACAGAATCCAATATTACTTTAAAAGAATACATCATGACTAAAATAGAAAATTAGGAATATTAAAGAAATTAATATAATTCATTACTGCTGTATCAGAAGAGAAAAATAATATGATCATGCCTAGAAAGTGTATAAAGGTATTTAAGTTTGAAATCCATTGCTGATAAAAACACTTGATAAAACAATAATAAATAGGTATTTTTAATATATGTCTGATTTATAGCCAAAGCCACATGTGCTTAATAGTGAAACTGCTAGAAATACTTTCAACAGGAGACAGATAATGTTTACTATTGCAATTATTGTTTATCATAATTATTATAAAGGTTCTAGTGTGCAATTAGAAAGGAGAAACATATAAAAGTTGAAAGAGATGACATGGTATTTTCATTATTTACATATGTGATTAAATTGTAAACTGGATTATAGAAGAGAGCCTGCAAAAATCATTACCAACAATAAGTAAAACAGCTGGCTATAGCATTAATATATACAAACCAGTTATTTTCTTATGTGCAAGTGGAAGTTACTTTTAAATATAAAGGAATAAAAATAGTATCTGTTATAGAAACAAAATGATAAAAATGTAATAGGAATAAACTTAAGAAATGGTTAAGCTAGATATAAAAAAACTTTAAAAGAATACAGAGTGATAAAATAAAAATTGAACAAATATAGTGATATATTTTCTTGGATAAGAAGACTCCTGTTAAAGGTAACAAATTTCCCTTTATTAACCTTTTAAAAAATTTAAGTATAGTAGGTTTACAATAATGTATTGGTGACATTAGTTTCAGGTGTATAACATAGTGATTCAACATTTTTATACTTTATGGTGTGATCACCGCACTAATTCTAATAATCATCTGTCACCATGGAAACTATCACAATTATTGACTATATTTCTCTTCACTTTTTCAATATTAACATTAATATTATCTCAATAAGACTAATGGACAATATTTTTAGACTAGACAACAATTGAGAAATAAGATTTCAGAGGTAAGGTTAGTTCTATAAGGTATTAAAATATAACGCTACATTAATAAACAAGTTTTTACTGGTACATAAAAACGGAACATTAATAGAACAAATGAAGAGTTGAGATATGTATCCAAATTCTCATAGTACTGTGCTTGTTATAAAAGAAGCATTTCAAATCTATGTCCCCCATTCCCACAAATGATTGATTTAATAACTAATGGTGACAACTACCAAGCCTTCTGGAAAAGAATAAATTTATTCCACTCCAGTCTTTATACTAAAATGAAATCCAATAAGATCTGAGACTTAAACTTTACAAAAGGAAACTAAATATACTAAAGGAAATTATATGAGAACTTTAAAATTAATCTTGGAATGAGAAAAGCCTCTCTAAATATGACACAACACCTTGAAGCCATAAAAGATGATAAATAAATGTGTCTACATAAAAAGTAAACATTCTTGCATAATAATAGAATGTGATAAGTAAAGTCAATGACAAGCTGGGAAGAATATTTGTAACACACTGTATGTAATAAAGGGCTATCTTAATATGTTAAGGGTTCTTATGAATTAATTAGGAAAAAAATTTAAAAACCAGTAGGAAAATAGGGAGAGAACATGAGCAGGCAGTCTATAGGAAAGTAAGTTCAAACTGCTTTTAATTAAATGAAAACATGTTTAGCCTTGTCAACCATTAAAAAAATGTTCATTGAAATAACAATAATATATCATTTAAAACTATCAGATTGAGATATACTAAAATTTGTACACATGTATGATTATATCTACATATGATTGATTCTCTGGGGTGAATCATCTTAAGATGTTAACTGGATTTGCCTCTGTGAAGGGCAATGAGGGGCCACAGTGGGATGAAAACGCTTTTTACAGCATGCTATATTGTAAGTTTAAAATCTTTAACTGTGTGTGTAGTAGTTAAATAATTAAATAAGAGTTCAAAACAGAAATTGAAACCAGAGAAATTAAACAGATTAGTTGCTGTCACACTGTTCATGCATAGCAGATGTTTCATTCAAGCCAGCCTGCTTGCCTGCCTGCCTGCCTGCCTGCCTTCCTTCCTTCCTTCCTTCCTTCCTTCCTTCCTTCCTTCCTTCCTTCCTTCCTTCCATCCTTCCTTCCTTCCTTCCTTCCATCCTTCCTTCCTTCCTTCCTTCCATCCTTCCTTCCTTCCTTCCTTCCTTCCCTCCCTCCCACCCCATTTCTCCCTCTTTTCCTCCTCCTTCTCCCCTCCCTCTTCTCTTTTTAATCACAAACCCACTTACCAAAATGTGCTTCACAGAGCTTTGACCTTTATACTGTAATGGCCTCCTTGGGGCTATTACAACTTATAGGGCTAACGCCTTCCAATCTTTCAGACTGCAAGTAAAGGTTAGGAAGTTTTAGGACACCAAAGTACCTAGCTCTTTACTTGTAAATTCACTTTCTCCACCAAAAGCCAAATCCATTAGCCCATTTGAGGGACTTTTAGTGTATGAAATGACATTCTTAAAAATCAAATTTATCTTTGAGTAGAAAAGGGGCTTTTAAAAAAACTATAATATCCTAGAATAATAGGTTTGACTAAAATCCTAAAGGCCACCAAGTAAAACTTCCTACTCTGATGAGGATCCCTGGATTGTTTTCAAACTGTTTGTAGGGAGAGAGGACTAGTTTTTATTTCATTTAAAATACCTTTTTTTTTGTAAAAATATACATCAAAATTTAAAGTAATTATTTAAATAGTGAGATTATTAGTAATCATTTTGTTTATATTTTAATGTTTAAATTAATAAACACAGTAATTATGTTTACAGTACAAATGCAACATTAATTGTAAAATTTGGAAAATAAGGATGAAACATAGACTCACCATATAAATTTAGTTCCTTATACTATCAGAATTTTCTGTGTAGCATATGAATGTATATTATATATAGATTATGATTAGGTTAGTCAGCAAGTACTTTTAGAACTCCCACTAGCAGTGGTGGAAAAAGGATAGAAGGTGTTTCTTGCTCATGTTAAAATCTAGGTATAAATATTCCAGGGCTAGATAGCATCTCTGTTCCATAAAGTCCTCAGAGAATTTGGCCCTTTGCACTTTATGGTTCCTCGTGCTGTGTTCCCAAAGTCATTTAATGATCGATCTGAGGTAGAAACTTCAGCCATCACATTTACATTCAAGCCAGCAGGATCAAGGAAAGGGTAAAGAAAAGAACATAGCTCTACCTTTTAATGAGGATTTCTAAAGCTAAACATACCATGTCCATCAACTGGCTAATGCCCAGAACACAGTCACATGACTATACATTCCCTTGCAAGGAGGGCTAGACAATATAATACAGTTGGCCCTTGAATAATACAGATTTGAACTGCAAAGTCCACTTATACGCAGATAGTTTTTCAATATATAAGGACAGTGCTGTAAATGTATTTTGTCTTCCTCATGATTTTCTGAATAACACTTTCATTTCTCTAGCTTACTTTATTGTAGGAATACAACATATAATACATATGACCTACAAAGTGTGTTGATCAACTGTTTATGCTCTTGGTAAAGCTTCCAGTCTATAGGCTATTAGTAATTAAGTTTTTGGGAACTCAAAAGTTTTATGCAGATTTTCAGTTGTGCAGGAAGTCAGTGCCCCTAAGCCCCCTGTTGTCCAAGAGTCAACTGTATATTTTTGGGGGTAGCCATGCCCAATCAAAAGTCCTACGTTAGGCTTCCCTCTTGCTAAATCCCACTGTTTCTTTATCAATAGCACATATCCTCCCACTTCTCCTAATACGGAGAACTAACCTTTATTCTACTCTGATGTACGAAAATCAGGAGATTAAAATAAACTTTAAGACAGTAAAACTGAAAACTTAGATATAGTGGAAAATTTTTAGAATAACACAAATTATAAAAATTCAGTCAAGATAAAATAGAATATAATAAATAACTTCTAAAAAGTTGACTTTACCATTTCCCATTATCCTCAATCTTCCTACATCCAAGAAAAGACATTAAGCCCAAACAAGTAATTTTACCAAACTCTCTGATTTTGGGTCATCTCTATTTTATAAAATTGTCTTCAAAGTAGAAAAAAAGGAAAGTTACTTCACTTATGTTATGTGGCTAGTAAAACTTCTATACCAGAAGTTATTAAGAAGAACATAACAAAATAAAATCTAAGTTGAAAGATAGTTACAAATTGAGCTTAAGTTTATGAAGTATCAGAAAAATGTTGAGATGTTTATTGGATTTAGATTGAATGTAGAGATTAACCTGCTGAGTTTCTCTGTGTATGGGGGCGGGGGGCGGAGGGCAGGGGTATTGAGCACTTTAATTTTTTTTCTCATTTCATTTTTTTCTCCTTTACTATTTTGGAAGTTAAACACTATATTGATGCCAGATAGGGCAAATTCCCCCGAGTTAGGGAAACTCAAGCCCTGCACCAAGAGAGAGTTCTTGGCTGAGCACGAGAAAATTTAAATGCACGCCAGCATTAGAGTCAAAAAGAGAGTTTATTAGAGAAGGATAACACTCTGTAGACAGACTGTGGTCTCCTCACTGAGGCAGGGAGTAAGAGTCTGAGAGAGACTCAGATGGACAGACAGAGAGACAGACAATGAGAGGGACCCCCAATGTTCAGGGAATCCAATTCATATATAATTCTTAGTTTCTGTGAATTCTCATTTAAAGTCTTCTTTACCCATTTTCATTTGATGATATGGGCATACAGTGAGAAAGGATAAGAATATGTAGCATAAAAAGGCCTGCTGGCAATTCTCAGCCTTCGATCCATGTCTTCCTCATGGTTTTAGCCATAGAGGAATGAATGATTTTATTTTTTGTAGGGTGTGGCTTAAAGATTCTGTTTTCCCATTTTCCCATCATGGTATGGGGTTTGTTAGCAATCTCAGCAGAAATCTTTGTTCTACAGGTTTCCTCATGGTCTGACTGTTGGGTCGATCAGCATATTGCAGTCTCTGAATACAGTTTGATTTAACATTTTAGTTCTCTTGCCTCCTTCCTACATCAGCATGTCTATTCATTTCATAGTTACACTTGCTGTTTAAACATAGAAACTTAACAAAATCTAACATTGGTGAGTGTATTTATCTTCTTTCTTAACAAGTACAAAAGTAGGATGCTTTGTCTATGATCACTCTTTCTGGTATTTATAAATGATAGTTGACAAGAAATTTAGTTTTGTTCCATAAATTATATGCAATTATTTATAACATTTATTGTTTAATTAGTTTTATAAGCATATTTAATGATATGTTTTATGATATATGTACCTTAGACCTTCATTTGAAATAATTTTCTTTTGCTTTAAGTATATTATTTAGATATTCTTTTTGTTGTTAGTTCATTAGTGGCATATTCTCAGGGACTGGGTGAAATTTTCTTAATTTATTCATCTTATTGAAATACAGTTTTGTTGGGTATATAATTTCAGGATGACAGTTAAATCTTTCAACATAGTTAATATACTATTTTACTATGTTCTGCTTCCTCTATTTTTGAGAAGTCATCTCTCAGTCTAAGAGCTGTTTTCATATGTAATCTATCTTTTCTTCCAGGCTGTTTTTATATTTTATGTATTTAATTCTTTTGTTCATTTGCTGTTTTTATTCTTTTTTTTTTTGTATTTTGAAGTTTATCTACCATGTGTCTAGGTATGGGTATCATTTTATTATAATGTTTGGAATTTATTGAACTTCTTGGAGCTAAGAAGTAGTATCCTTTTTGTATTAGAAAATTCATAGCCAGTAACTCATGAAATGATCTCTTCTGAAATTCTAATTCAACATGTTATGCTTCCTCAGTACATTTTTCCATGCCTCATAACCTATTTTTTATATTATTTGTGTCACTGGACTATATTTTTGATAATTTCCTTGAAACTGACTTCCAGATTACTGATTCTCTTCTCAGCTGTTTAATCCTTTCATCCAATTTTTAATTAGGTATAGTATTTTTCATTTCTAGGTCTGTTTCCTTCTTTTCACACCTTCTTGCTTAATTTGTAAGGTATTATATTCCCTGCTTATATTTTTAAGATCCTTTAAAAAATCTTTTTGAAAACATTAAACATAATTTTATATTCTATTTCTGATAATGTTAACATTTAAAATCTTTCTGCATCTATTTTTTCTCTTTTTCTGCTATATTTCACCCATGAGACATCAATCTCTTAGATGTTTTGTAATTTTTACCATGAGTAACTTATTTTCCTTTGAACTTTAAGTGGTAATTCTTTGAATTGGGGTTGAAATTGAGTTCCTTCAGAGCAGACTTGTATTCATTTCTGACATAACCACCTTAAATTTAACTTTTTAGCTCTGTTATTGTTTTTTATGGGTTAGTTTGTTGTTATTTTGTTTAATGTGTTTGGTGTTTTTTCATTTGGACCATACGCCTTATTGTAACATGAATTCACAATAAAAATCAAAGTAAAGGTAGTCTTGTGGCTAGGAATTCTCAAGAGATTATTTTTCCTCTCCACCCAATGCCAGATTGAAGATAGGTATGTTTTCTTACCCTTTATGTGTGGTGGGATTTTGTTTATCATGTATCCTTGTATGGAGGGTTATGGCATTAAGTGAGCATCTTTTTGTGGAGAACTCTCTATTTGTTCCCCCACTTGGGGCCAGCCTCAGGCCTTTGCTCTTTTCTCCTGCATCCTTTATATCTGTCAAAGTGGAAGTACAAGGTGTCCAGAGTGTGTCAGAATTCCTAGGGAAGAGGCAGCTTTAAAATTCACCACCTCCAAGATTTCCTGCTTTCATTTTGGGAATATATAGATTCCTTATTTTATGTTAGCCCAATAGTTCATTTAGAAGTATTTTTCAAAAACTTTCCTAACTTTTTAGCTACTCCTCCTGAGGTCTAATCTGACATATTTCTGGAAATGGAAGCTATTCAGTTATGTCTTTACTTAATGTTTCTATTTTAATTATGTTTGCTCTTTATCAAGCGTATCAACTATATGTATGCTCAATCTCCAATCTCTGCCTCCTTATTAACCACTTTTTTCCATTTTTATTGTTTTTCTTTTCTCCACTGTGTTTTATTAGAACTGCTTATGCTTGTTCCATTACTCCTGTCATAATTCTTGGCAATTTTAATATCCAAATAGAGGTCCTTCTAGTACCTTTCAGCTCCTTACTCTCCTATTTACTTCTACTTCAATTAGACACTCTAAAGTTATATCTGAGTCCTTGTCATTACCAGTGAAAATTGCCCATAATCTCAAATTTCAACATTTCCACTCCGCCCATCACCTATCTTTTCAGCTCACTCTTTCTATTATTCCATTGCTAGTAATCCTTCTCTTCCTCTGGGATCCATAAGCTATTGATCATAGAACAATTTCACACTCTCTCTTGCTCACCTCCCACCTGGTTTCCTCACTCATATAATTACCCAGCTTATAGTCCGTGGTTCAATTAAAATAACCTTCTTGCATGAATTCTCAACTCCCTTGTTCTTCTGTGGTTTTGACCAACATCAATCTTAGCAAAGTCCAATTTTTCTTTATTCTCCATGTACCACTGTATAGCTGAATTTGACTGAAGAAAAATAGCTCCAGATTGACTGGTCTCATTTTCAATTTATGATCATTAACATTAAGAGGAATTTTTGTGCTATCTGGCAACCACACTACATTTCCCACAATCATTTACATTCCCACTCGTCTATATCCCTCAAACTTCCAGCACAACTTCCCATCCTCATTCTCAGTGCTGATCTGGCTTCCTATTTCACTGAGAAAACGGAAACAATCAAAATAGACCTTCCAAACTCTTCCAGTGCCACTCTACTCACCTACTTGAATCTAGACTGTTAGTTTTTTTCCTGTCACAAATGATTTAAGGCCATCTTTTGCATGTCACCTTTTTTCTACTCAGGAGCATCCCTCCAAAAAATTTTCCCTTTCCTCAGCATCATCATTTTCCCCTTTTACTACTCTATCATTTCAATTTGGCTCTCTTAATCAATTCTCTGTTTAGCAGCCAGAATACTATAAATGTAAATCAGAACATTTCATTCATCTGCTTATAATCCTCCAATAGCTTTCCTTCATACTTGTTATAAAATTCAAATTCCTTAATCTAGTTTGCAAAGTCCTCTGTAATCTGCCTCCGAACTATCTATTGAAATTCATCTTGTATCATGTTTCCTCTTGTTTGCTATATTCCAGTCATTGTGGTCATAGAAAACTCACCCAACTTCTGCCATATGGCTTTGTTCCAGTTTTTCTATCTACCTTTAAGAGTCTTTTTTTTTTTTGATATTCATATGGATCTCTCTCTTTCTATTCATATTTTGGCTTGAAGTCATCTTCACAGAGAATTTTCTATGACCATCCAATTCAAAGGAGGCAATGTCTATCATATTACTCTATTTTAATTCTTAGTATAGCACTTATTACTCTATGATTTTTTAAATTTATTGTTTATCAATTTTAAAGCTTTTTCCACTACACTTTCAGCTCTGTTGTAGCATAACCTTTCTGCCTGTGATATATCCTTAGTACTAAATCCTTAACACATACAACAGTACTTTATATTACACATTCAATAAATATGAATGAATGAATGAATGAATGATAAGTGAATGAATGGAAAGCCTTCTAACTTACTTCTAACAAATTCCAATAAAGGTAAGTCAACATTCTCACTAAGACATATGTTCCATTGCCTTCCTTTAATAAATCAATGGGAATTTTAATTTATGTTGTATGTATTTTAAATTTATTACAAGGGAAAGATGGCTTTCCATTTAACTCTCTCTAAACTTTAATTTGACTAAAGAATTACATGTGGTCCATAGGAATCATAATGAATGCAATGACTCAGATCTAAATTTGATCATTACCAGGACTAGAATATGTGATCACTAAGTAGTGATAACCGGGCCTTCCTTATTTCATGTTATAGAGGTAAAAAGAAACCAGTGGTAAATGTTCTATCCTTTTTAGTGAACAGTGATAATACAAATGTACCAGACATAGTTAGAAGAATGGATTCTTACTTTTCCACCTTAAGTGGTGAGGACATGTAAATGTTAACTTGAGAAATTCAGATCACCACAGAGCTTTCTCTCTGTACCCAGGGAAAGCGAGTCTCCACATACTTGTCGCCTCTCCATTTATAGCACATCTGTAACGCTTCACCTTTTATATTCTCTTTGGCTAAGAATGGAAATGGTTAGTTACTTAAATGGTTCCAAAGCTACTGTTAAGTGAAAATACTCAAATGTGGAACAGATGCTCAAATATTGGGGCAATAAAGATATTATTTAGGGTTGCTGAAAAGAAGGTAAAAAGATAGGGGAGAGCAACTTGTGACAGAGGCACACCTGCAGCCAAAGCAACTGCTGTAAGACGAAGCAGGAAGCTATAGGCCTCCAAAGGTGTGGGAACCTCTACCATTTCGTGGGAGGACCAAGACTATCAGTATATAAAAAAACAGACCACGAGCCTCCTCTATTTCTGGTTGCCCATGACCTGTGCTCATGGGACAGGATGTCCTTTACAGCAGGAGGAATCCTCAGAGCAGTGATTTCTCAAATTGTTCCTCAGAAGTTGCAGCTGGGATCTAGTGGGTGGACCAGTAGATGGGACTTTAGCTCCTACTCCTATCACCATCGCTTCAAACTGAGAAGTTCTGCAGAAGTTTTTGTTTGAATAAAAAATCTTTTGTTGTATGGAACTTTTCAAATTTATTCTAATTATCTTGAAGAATTAAGGTAGAAATGTAGCTATGAAAGTTTTAAATTTCTTAAAATGAGTAACTAAACCTATAATAAAGTAGCATATGCTGGCTTAGGATTAGACAGCTAACTCAATTAAATAAGAAGTAGAGAAGCATATTAAAACATATAGGGATTTATTGCATGGTAAGATATTATCTAAAATCAAATAAAAAATGATAAATTATTCAATATATGATGTAGGAGCTCTATTGTATATAAGGGTCCTACCAGATGGGTTAATAATTTAACTATGAAAAAAAATTCTATAAGTACTTGGATAAAATATAGGTGAATATTTTTTAAAACTTGAAATAGAAAGGATTAGAAATCTGATCAGGACATCAAAACCAGAAACCATAAAGGAAACTCTTAATAATTGCAATTATGTACAAAGTAACAATGCCCATATTGCAGAACATTAATGGTAAGATTAAAAGATAAGTAACAAACAAGGAACATATTTGGAACATAAAGGCAGACAGAGGCAGACACGTCAAGTATGATTAGTACCATAAAACAAACAGCCAAATAGAAAAAATAAACTATAGGAGGTTAATTATACTTGACTAAAGACATTGAAGTGCCAATAAACATATAGAAAAAATTAAGCCTCATTAGCAATCGAAGACATTAATTAAAAAATTTGGTAATACAGTTTTGTCAAACGTATAATAAAAGGCACTCTAATACACTCTGGCTTTACAGTTTGGGTGAAACCTCTGTGCTGGAGCATTTAGTCAATATCTATTAAAAGTTGAAGTGTGAAAATGAAAGTTGAAGTGTGCATACTTTTTGACCCAGAAATTTTATTTCTAGGAATTTATTCTACGGAAATAATCAGATTTTCCATATACATAAATGTTCATTGCAGAATTGCTTATAATAATGAAGACTTTGAAACAACCTCTTTTGCTATATGTGGACTATTACCCTGCATGTTAAGGATAAGCTAGACCACACCAAGCAAATGCTGGAATCATGAAAGCTTTACATCTAATTTTTTCCCCTCCCTTACATAAGGTCCATTGAGTTTGCAGTGACCTCCTCAGGGCAGTTCCCTTTTCAGGCTGTCTCCATCCTGCAGCTCCATCATTTCCATGTAATGCCACTGCGGCAGGGCTGGAGAGCAACGCAGAGGCTCTTCACTGCCTCAGCCTATGTAAGTGACGCACATCATTTTCATTTAGAGCTGACTGGCCAGAACTAGTCACATGGCTCTACCTAACTCAAGGCAACTAGGGTGTATGTTTTTCTGTGTGTCCCAGAAGAAGAAGAAAACAAGATATGAGTAAGCGCTAGTAACCTCTACCATACATTGTCATTAAAAACGATATGGATCTTCATTTACTAATACAAAAGGAGGTCCACAGTATGTAATGTGTGTGTGTGTGGGGGGGGCATCTGATAATTCATTTGAGTGGGGGGAGGTGGCAACCTAACCAGAGAATGTATTGCAAGATGTATCTCCACGTATAAATTGAAAAAATATGGAAAGATTTATATACTAAAAAGTTAATAGTAATTTTTTTGAGTGATGGGATTATGGATACCTAAGTGTATGTAACACAAATTTAGATAATAGCGTGTACCATAAAGCATAGTAACTAAGCATAGTGGAGCGTTAGTTGAGTGTTCATTAACATATGCTGGCTCATTTGATCCTTTCTGACACAAAATTTTTATTATTTCTGTTTAACACACGAAAATCTATCTCAGAATTTAAGGCTCACCCAGTTTTAGTCAATAAGTAGGTTACAATGGTCTGCTAGTTCTCAATGCCATGCTCTTTATTTTTGAATAAATGTAATAATTTATTTTGGATCCTGATTAAGTCTTTGTCATTCCAGCAGACTAGGGTTTCCTGGATTCTTGCCATGTGGATCCTGGTCTGGGTCTGAGTTTACCCAGGAGATGTATCTTTTAAATAAAACAGATGTGGGGTTGAGGAAGACCTTGCCTCTCCATGTCTCTGTCCACTTTTACTTTCGCATTTACTCCCTGCCTTGTGAAATCTCTTCCTTCTTGATCATTTTCTGTCTCTCTCTCTCTCCCTCTTGCTGTATACAGTTTTTCATGAAACAAGTAGGTCAGGCTCTTCACTTTCTTCTTCAACCTTACTGCTGGTCCTCTGCTCTGCATCCATTCTATGTGTCCTACTTTTCACCACTTTCTTCACCAGCTACTGCACCACTTTCTTCAAGGAATGAAGCTTCCCAAATTCAACTCATTCTAGGCTGACCCTTCCATGGTTTTGAATTCCCTCAGAATTTCTACATAAAGTCATTCTCCTTTATCGCGTACATGCTCATATTCCCATGTGTGCAACATCCATTGGTTTATCAACTAAGCTTCTGGAAGGCTAAGATTCTGCTCTCTTACTATTTACTCCTTTGATATTTCATAGCATGGTAGTCATGAAGACATATCACCCAGACCTCTTGAAGAGAAACTTGTGGGAAGCATGGTTAAATGACAGTGCTAGCTGCCACTTTTCTGGATCTGCTGTTGCATTCATGGCGAGGCCACACTTCCCCTGGGTTGCTCCCAGGTGATGACATGACAGTGCCGGCCCATTCCTGTAGGGGGCAGGGATCCTTTAAATGAGCAGCTTTGACTCTGTGTACTAGTTTCCTGTGTCTGCCATAACAAATTACTGGAAAGTGAATGGCTTAAAATTATAGGAATATATTCTCTCACAGTTTTAGGGCCAGATGTCTGAAATCAAGGTGTTGGCATGGTTGGTTCTTTCCAGAGGCTCTGAAGAATAATCCATTTCATTCCTTTCTCCTAGCTTCTGGTGCCTTAGTGTTCCTGGGCTTATAACTATACAACTCCAATATTTGCCTCTGTTTTTACATGACCTCCCTTTCTGTGTGCCTGTGACTTCTCTTCTTATCATTTGTATACTATCATTTGATCTAGGGACCACATACATAATACAAGATTAACTCATCTTGATATCCTTCTTCATATCTGCAAGTTCCCCTTTCCAAATAAAGTCACATCCAGAGGTCCCTGGTGGACATCTTCTGGAGTGGGGAGGGGACACCATTTCACCCACTACGCTCAAGGACTCCCAACTGACCTGCCTAAACTTTCTTAGCAGAACAGTATGGTCAGGGACCTTACTACCTAATCCTTCTTCCTTCTCTCCTTTCACATGTGTCACTATTGCGTTGTTCTGAAGGCTCTCCTTATCTATTCCTACTCCCTTTCCTTTTATTTTTCATTATCATTTCCCTCAATAAATCTGTTGCCTGTCTGCCCCATCTTGACGAGTGCTTCCTGAAGGACCTGAACTGCCTAACACAGTATCTGATAAATGCTTCATAATTGTTTCTGAATGAACATTGGTGCAGGAGTTTCTTCTTTCCATTGCACTGAAGTGCAAGAATACATTGGTTTAACATACAGCTTCCGAATTTTCCTGATTCCTGATTCTTTCTTTTTAACAATGTAAGTCAAGTATTTTTAACAGTTTTTTCTACTCAGGACAGACTACTTTCCTCAGTGTCTTGCTCCTCTGACTGCTGTACAAAAACATAGACAAACTATGGCTGATCTTGCCCTGCTGGCTTGAAACCCCTTCCTTTGCTGTCAAGAAAGCACAGCATAACAAAATGACTTGGACAACCTGGAACTACTTTAATTTATTTTAAAAAGTAAATAATTTGTAAACTTTGGGCCACTTTCCTATTATTAGTTACAACTTCTTTCAACACGCTTCATAATTGATCCTGACATACCAGTATGTTGCAACATCACAAGAAAACAGTTTACAAGTGTCCAACAGATGAGTGAGTGAGCAAGAATAAAATCATGTTTTTGTGAATAGAATCATAAACCATTTTGCAATCAAAGTAACAAATGCAGTTCAGAAAATATTAATGTACTTCAGTTGATAATTGCATTTGTCATTATCAAGTACTCTGGAATATAGTACTTAGCTATTCTGAAGTCACTCAGCTATGTTAAAGAATCAAATACAAATCTGGTGAATAGCTTTTTTAGCCTTTTTCAATTAATGAATTATTTATAATGTTCTGTGTTTTCTATATCAAATCTATGAGATGACAGTATTTTAAAGCAGAATTTGGGGAATATATAAAATAACTTATGTCACAATAGTTGTAATAGAACAGTTGTTGTTTTCAATGATTTCACCCTATTTCCCACACTTTCTATCATATCTTGCTGGGATTGTTTTAAAGGAAAAAATTAAAATATTTAAACCCTAGATGTTTTTCATTTATAAAAACCTGTTTTTTGAATTCAAAAAAGTCCAGCTTTGATCAGTCCTCTGTTTTTTGGATGCTGACTATTGGCCAGTAATACAATAGTTTCATGACAAAAATATAAAGCTCAGACCATTAATAGACTAAATTAGTTAAGTAATACTATTTAGTTATATAGCTTAATATTGCTCTGTATATATAAAAACATTCCAATTGAACTAACGCACTTTATGATGAAATCATCTGATCCTGGATTTCTAACACCACAGTTCAATCCCACAGCATACCATCTGTCTTTTTGTTTATTTTTAGGAAGAAAGAAGAACTAAATGAGCACAATTTGAAATGGCAGTCATAAAAATTATGTCTGAAAGTGAATTTAATTTAAGAAAACAACCCCTATGGCTTTAATGCATGAAAACATTTCCAGCAAGGTTCTGCTCAGGCCTGGAGCAGTGTATCTTCCTGATAATTCAAATATGAGCACCTTTGGGGCAACATCCAATGAAAAAACTAAGATCTCTAGGATGGTGCTTTTCAGTCATCCGCTTTTGAGGAAAAGGTCAGTCTCTGCTCATATTTATCAAAAAGACAAGAATAATGAATTGCTCTGTGAAATTAATGGGATTTAAGCCATCTCGTGGCATATCTTAAGAGATTTACCCCTAGGTGTTTCTGCTGTTGGACGTTCTTGGTTGTATCACAAAAGTGCCCTAAAAATCTAAATGTCTTTAAATGCCCCAAACCCTCCACCCTTTGAAAGGGACTCTCAGCAGATACGGCCGGTATGTCAGAAAACATTCAAGTAGTGTTACCAACCATCCCAGTTTGCTTGAGACCGAGGGATTTCCTGAGACATGGGACTTTCCATTGGAAAACCAGGACTGTTCCAGACAAACCAGAGTGAGTTGGTCACCCTACCAAACCTCAGCCTCCTGGACCTCACTGTTTGCTTTCCCAGCAGTACACGTAGAGCAGTATTCTCATAGAATGTTTTCGTTCAACTGGGATGCATTACATCTTGCAGCAAGACTCATAATTCTGTCAGTTTCCAAAAATCAGGGAGGAAAGTTGAAGCCGCCATTCCTCCCCCAGATAGCTAAGGTTTCCTCTGGGGCCATCAACGCAGTATGATTTCTGAACTTCAAATCTACCTGTCTTAATTTCTCCCCCACCTGCCTGACCCAAGCGTGATGTGCTGAGGTTCTGAGGCAACCCCATGGGATTATGGAACTTGATCTGCCAGCCCTCTGTTACTGTACTCGCGTTTTCTACCATGGGTCATTCGTTCATTCGCTTAATTCAATAAATGTTTGTTGAATATTAAATATATGGCTGCACTAGTCCACTTGCTCCAGATACTATAATAAAACAAAGCAACTATGCACAAAAAGCTTATATTTAAGAGAAGGAGAAGTGTTCAATAAAAAGTAAAACAAATAAATGAAAGAGCCAGATATTTCAGTTGATCCTAAGTACTCTGAATTCAATAAAATATAGTCATGCTCATTAGCAGTCAAATAGTAAAGTTCTAAAGGAGAGCATCTCAAACCTTAATGTGCACACAAATTGCCTGAGGATCTTGCTAAAGTGCAGATTCTGGTCCAGTAGGTCTGGAGTGAGGCTGTCCATCCTGTGTTTCTAATAGGCTATGCTAAGACTCCTGGTCTGTGGACCATACTTTAAATTGCAAGGGTCCAAAGACACGATAGGGGATTATGCTTGGAATTATGCTCGGAAGAAAATGCTCAAATATTCGCCCTACTTAAGGGAGACAGATTCAGAATGGGCATTGCTCTGGGTTACCTGGAGAATTCCCAGTGTCAGATGAGACTTGGGATTGAACATTAAAAGACACGGAAACTCCTGAGAGGATAGGATGCAGTAGCAGCCACGGCATACGATCACATTCCATCTAGCTGTAAACATTAAGCTCAATTCCTATTTGTTCATATACTGACATTTGCTGCATTCAAGCTTCATCTTGGTTCTTTAAAACCATAGTTCATTGTTAGAAAGTGAATTGAATACAACCCTCTTGTTCTGCCCACCACAGCTCCCACCTCAATTTTCACCTAATATATCACTTACAAACAGGATTTTTCTAAACAACGAGATTCTAGGAAGTACAATTGAACTGGTCATCCTCTCCAAAGGACACATCTTGCAAGGACAAGGAGCAAATTCCTTTGTGACCCCCTTTTTAACTGAGCTGTGAGAAACAGTATTAGAGCAGTAGTGAGTAAGCAAAATCCTATGTGTGTGGAAGACCCGAATCCACTTGTGGCTCATCTAGGTACCACTTTACAACTTCCATCATCACATCAGCACAACCACAAGATCTGTGCAAGCCAAAGGGGAAAGCGTCTTTGTAAAACTGAAGACAGCTGCTTCCATAATAGAACTAATTGCACACTGCATCACAGAACTAAATTAGTAGTGAAAACAGTTATAAAAAACTGACAGACAGTGAAACATGATTCACTTAGGAACTGCTGCCAGTCAGGCACATTGTCATTGGCCACTGTTCAAAAACCCACACCTGCATGTTTTGAATAGTAAACATAAAAGATGTAATTACTAGGAAAACATATGCCACTTTTCAAATGTGACAACACTAGTTTTTTTTCCCTTGGGCCCATGAGTTGCAGCATGGGACTAAGCTGACCACAGTACTTATTCACCCCAGGAGTCTTAACAGATGAACTAAAGCAGAACCAAAGGTTAAAAGTCCCTCTTAGTACATAAAAGACCAGCTTTAGCTTAAGTACTTCTAAGGGATCTCTTTTGCTGACGGGATACCTAGATGTCTTCTGGACTGCCAATCAAGTAAAAATGTACATGGAGATATAAGAAACATCAATTCGAAAATGCATGTGAATATATGGCTGAGCTTAACTCCTCAAGTTTTAGTGAGTTGGGGTGTCTTCCCTGGCTTTCCTCACTGCTATACAGTAATTGCTGTCTCAATAAAAACCATATGTTCAGAGAAGATTTCATCTGTTCCTGCAGATTAAACTCACAATTCTGCCTCCTCTGCTGCAATCTGCTTTCGAGGATTTGCAGGTTCCCCACACAGCACTAATATACGTCGTGCCAGGTACAACTGAAAGTATGTTCGCTCACCATGGGTAGGTGGTTACTAGTGACAGCAAATAAACTCTTTGGCTTCTGACTAACAAGGTGGAGGGTGATGCCCACTATTGAAATGTGCTTTAGGTTAGGGCATGGCAGTTTATCCTTAAACAACAGCTCACATCCTCATCCAATGTTTCTAAGTATTCAAATTTATCAGCAAAGGAAGGTGAGTAGAATTTCATTCCGAAACAAATCACAGAATACAATTTGTTCAGGGTCCTCATGAGGTCTGTGACTGTGGAATGTACCAGCTCTCATAATGCAGCTCTGGTGTTTCTGATGAATTGTAAAACTATTTAGTGACTAATCCTTCTTTCTCTTGCTCATTAATTAGTCAAATCTCAACATAAATCCAGAAACACTTGAGAGCACATCCTGCTTTTTTTGTTGGTGATTAAGAGGTGGACACTAAGAACAATCAACATTTTCTTCATGCAAAAGACAATGGAGAATGACACAACTATTTTTCAAAGGTTGTATCACTTCACAAGCTCTGGAGAAGCTTGTGTAAGCAAAGGGAGGAATGTGGCAGTTGGCTTGAGAGTGTGAGGAGTACGTATTTAATTCTAGATGAGGAAATTATGTGAAGCATTTATACTTTGATTCAATTATTATTTGCTTCCACTCAATAGTGAGTTCTTTGAAGATAGGAACCATCTTATCCATCTTAAAAAAAAAATTGCGAAGCACAGGATTCGGCCCTATCTGAGAGAAAGATGAGTCAAATATCGTACTGTGTCCTGCTGAAGCTTCCAGTTGAATATATAACCCCCTACCCCCACTTGTGTTCTCTGGCCTGTAAAACATTTCTGCCACCTCCCATGGACATGTTCCAACTTTCCTATCTTTCTTTTCTTTCTTTTTTTTAAAATTGAGACATAATTGACACATAACGTTGTATTAGTTTCAGGTATACAGCATAATGATTTGATATATGTGTATACCGTGAAATGATTACCACAAGATCTAGTTAACACCCATCACACACATAGTTAAAATTGTTTCTTGTCATTAGAACTTTTAAAAGCTACTCTCTTAGCAACTTTCAAATATACAGCACAGCATTGTTGACTGTCGTCTCCATACTGTATCCTCAGGACTTGTTTATCTTATAAATGGAAATGGAAGTCTGTACCTTTTGCCCATCTGCACTCAGTTCATTCTTATTCATTTTATTTCCCATCTTATTCACTTTTGAATCCCCAACATTTAGCAGCAGGGCCAATAACTCGTGTAGGGTCTTCCTTATCTGAATTCGCCTCATTGGTCACTCCGAGATTCACCATGACTGACAAGCTTGGCTAAGGAGTAACTTCCTGTCCCAGAAGTCAGGGCAAGATGTTTCTCCTCAGAGAGACACGCAAGTTTGCAGAACAGCTGTTCATCCTAAAGGCCGATGCAAGGGATGAGGCACAAATGTGCAAGCTAATTAGTTTCTCAGGTCTCATTATGCAAGGGCTGCTTCCGAATGAGGCAGGAAGAGGCTCTGTTGGGCTCAACTGTCTTGTTGGTCAGTAGAACTCATTGCTAGACCAGTCATCAGTATGTAAGCATGACAGTTTAGATCCCAAATCTCTTTTCAAATTTATAAGTTGTTGCAGAGTCAAAATGTTAAGCTGGAGGATTTAGAGCAGAGAATAGAAACAGTCATCCTATTGTTTGCATTTATATGCATGGGCCAATTGTGGGTAGCCTTTGGAACATGTAAGTATTAAACAGTAAAAGTTCAGGCTTGTACTCATGACTCTAAAATAACTAAGATATGTTTAAGAAGCCTAGATTATCTGGAGATATTTAGCATGAAAGTGTAAAACACTAAGGAGTAATATTTACCAAGCATTGAAAATCTTTCAGAAATCATGTTATCAGCTTCTTGTTAGCAATAACATAAAACTTAGTGCCAGTCAGGTGCTAACAAAGTCTTTTATTCTGGCAGCACTCTAATAGCTTATGATTTCCTTTATTTAATCTTTCTGTGTCCCCTCAAAAATTAAGAACTAATACTACTCTTTAAATAAAATTAGTTAAAAAATTAGAAAACATTGGGCTACAGTTTGGAAATGTCAATTCAATAAAAGAACAAGCCCTTTGAAATTCCAGAATCTGGAAGTCAGATTTCCTTTGGGATCATTTGAAAAAACAACAAACAAACAAACAAACAAAAAAAACAAAAAACAAAAACAGCCCCAAATGCCATGAGTGAAAGGCCTAGAAAGAAGCACATTCACTTCCTGACTCTCCTCCATCCCATAGGTTCTAGTGGGACCGGGTAAAACCCTTCAAGAGAATGAGCCCATGGTAATTATGAAACAGACACCATGGCTAACACATGGCTTAGCGTGGAGCTGAGGGTGAGCCTAATCATGCAGAATTTCTAAAATCTGTTCTCTCCATCCTGTTCCTGCCATCACTGCACTAGGTGAGTTACGAGATCCTTCTATCTCACTTCCCTGCCCCTATCCTGTACAGTTCCACCAAGCAATCTTTCTGAAAGCAAGTCTGACCATGTCTCTTACTGGTTTGAAACTCTTCCATGGCTCCGCATCACCAAAAGGAAACTTCCAAGCTCCTGAGCACGGTGCATGACTATCCAGGCTGTCCTTTCCTGCAACACCAGGTCCTCTGTGCTCAGCAGTGTGGGTGCACGGGCTGCCCCACAAATTCGTCATGTGTTTCAGGTCTTCACGGCTTTTCATGCTATTTCCTCTCTCTAGAAAGCCTTTCTTCAGACATCAACTCATGTAGGAAGTTCTCCCTCAAACACATCCGCTTTTCTATCATCTCATTCATCTTCCTGCCCCCACTAATTAACTCCACCTTTGTTTACTTCTTCATCTGATAAAAGCTTATTGCATTATCACATCATCACCATTAGTAGTAGTACCATTGTAATAATAATAATAATTATTTTATTATTTTTTTGTTATTTGTTGGTTTTCCTTTTCTAGAATGATTTTCTGGAGGGCCTTTCAGGTAAGTTTTTCTTGTTCTTTCCCAATCTACTACAGTGCTAGGCACAAAGCAGCTGCTCAATTTATATTTAAATAAATTAGTAAAGTCATAGAGTAATTTTATAGTAATCATCTATAGGAATAATCTCAAACCATGTATAGGTTTAGAAACTTCTGGGTCAACCTCTCATTGAAAATGAAGCTTACATCTTTTTTTTTCATTAATCCAATGCAAACTAACTCATAGTGTCTTTTTCAATTTGGCTGCCTGGAAACTCAGCTACATTCTCTGTTTAATCACATTCATTTCATTTGTCTTAGGTTTTCTTGTTTAACCATCATTAGCTCTTCATTCTATTATCCATCCCCCCAGTTATCTATATTATTTGGTTCTTGTTTTACCTTTGTGTCGTTGGCCTTTATTTTATTTATTTTTTTATTATGATGCCTTAAGCATTTTTAAAGTAAATCATAAAGAAATCTGAGAAAAGAATAAAAAAATTCAGTTTACTTTTAAATACATATAAAGTATGAGTAATAGTTAGAATGGAATGAAGTTGAATGGGACAAGGAGAGAGTAGAGCATAGGAAAAGAGAGGAAACAAAACAAAATATTTAATATTCAAAGTGTGAATGTTTGCCTTCTATGAGTTATAAAATAAATGTGATGCAGCAGTCAAATTTATTAAGTATCTAGTAGGTATGAAATACTGAGAACTGTAAATACCAACAGGTCGATTGCACAGATTCCAGAATGAGAAATAGAAGAGAATTTACTTTCCCTTTTTTGTCAAGCAGTTAGCTCACATCACCAACATGACTGAAGGACAGTTCTGTCCCATCTGTGAAAATTCGGATCTTAAAAACTTCTTTGTCGAGGTTGAATAGTTATAATGTTTTAAAGAAGTATTTAAGAATAAAAAATCATGAATAATCCTTTAAAACATGTTTACTGTTCACTAACATTAAACATTAGTTTGCTAAATAAAAGAACACTCAATGCTATTTTTAAAGAATCTATTAAGCATCTATAGTAAGAAAACATATTTTATTTAAACAGTGCTGTGTGTTTCTCTCTATTACTTTATATGTGCACTATACTCCTCTAATCCTTATATAATCCTTGAAAAAATTAGGGCAGACATGAATAAATTTTACAGAGTTAGAAGCATATTAGGTGCTCAGTACTGTAACTAAATGTGTCAATTCTCTGTTACTAGTGGAGATGATAACAAAAAAAAATGGGTATATTTGGAACTGAGGTTTATGTTAAACATATGGAAGATTTGTGTACCACAAATGATGAAATAAAGAGGCAAGCTACCAGAGGTGGTTGTGGTATTGTTTCCTAGAGGCCTTTGAAAATATGAATTCTCATGTCACTATAATTGTTTAAAACTGATGAATTCAGAATATGGAATGAGGAGTAAACTATTTTTCTGAGTCCATGCTATAATGCATAAACCACTCTATTTAGGTGAGAGTGGCAAAAGAAAATTAAGAAAATTTTCAGATTCACATTGATAGAAAATCAATAACTTTTATAAAAGACTTAAAATTTTATAAAATTGATATGTTTTATAGATATTTTAGAAATTGTCCTAAAGTAGACAAGAAAATGTAGATCATTCATAATTTCACATCTGGAAGACCACTGGCAGTATTTTGGCTTTTGAAGCATTTTTTTTTCCTGTCTGTTACCTCTAGGTATAGATAATATATATGTAATATTATAGGAGGAAAATTCCACTGACTTAGAATTCTATATCCTGCAAAATTATTCTTCAAAAGTGAAGGGAGAAAAAAAGACTTCTCAGATCAACAAGTACTGAGGGAATTAATCACCAGGAGACCCACCCTGTAAGAAATACTAAAAGAAGTTCTTAGGAAGAAGGAAAATGATACAGTTAAAAAAAAAAAAAGTGGATGCTCTGTAACAAAATAGCATCAAAAATACATGAGCAAAAACTATAGAAAGAAAGAATGTCAGAGAAGGAATAAAGAAAAAAATCTTTTATTTCTCTTATTCATTATTGATCTAAAAGAACCAAAGTTTAAAAGCAACTGTAGTAACAATGTATTAAATGATTATAGCATATAGATAAGAGAAATGAATGGCAACAATGTCACAGGGATGGTAGGGAGAAAGTGGAAATAGTCTGTTATAAGACATCTGCATGAAATGCTAGTGTTATTTGAAGGTGGAGTTATGTTAGTTAAAAATGTATGGTGTAAATTCTAGGCAATATTTTTCTAAAGAAGTGAAATCGATACACTAAGAAGAAATAAAATTAATTATATAAAATTTCCAAGTAAAACCAGGGAAGGCAAAAATGAGGGGACAATAAACAAAAAAGTAATAAATAGAAAAGTTAGAAATATAGTAGATATTAATCCAACGATATCAAAAATGTTACTGAGAAGTACACCAATTAAAAGACAAAAATTACTAGAGTGGCTTAAAAAAACAGGACCCAATTATGTTGTCTACAAGAAATCTACTTTAAACATAAAGACTCAAATAGGTTAAAGGTAAAGGGATAAAAAAGATATACCATATTTATACTAATAAAAATGCTATAGTATAGTAGATATATTAATTTCGGACAACGCATACTTCAGGACAAGGAAAGTTGTCATAGGAAAGGAACAATATTATTACTAATGAAAGGGTCAGTTATCCAAGAAGACATAACAATTCTGATAAAAGAGCGTCAAAATACATAAGGCAAAAATTACAGAAGTAAAAGGACAAATAGACGAATCCACTCTGTTAGTAATTGATGGATCAAGCAGGAAGAAACTAAGTAAAGATTAAATGACTTGAATAGCATGATCAAACAATTTTATCTCATTGACGTATATAGAATACTCAATCCAACAGCAACAAAATATGCATTCTTTTTTTATTCAAGTCTAGTTGACATGCAACATGTTAGCTTCAAATGTACGGTATTCAGTGACTCAACACCAATGTACCTTACAAAGTGATCACTATGATAAGTCTGGTAACCATCTGTCATTGTACAAAGTTATAACAATATTATTGACTGTGTCCCCTAAGCTGTATATTACATGCACATGACTTATTTATTTCATAACTAGAAATTTTATACCTCTCAATACTCTTCACATTTTTCACACTTCCCCCTGCCACGCCCCTCTGGCAACCATCAGTTTATTCTCTGTATTCATGAGTCTGTTTCTGTTTTGATTATTCATTGGTTTTTTAGATTCTACATGTAAGTGAACTCATATGGCATTTGTCTTTCTCTTTCTGACTTATTTCACTTAGCATAATATCAGCTAAGTCCACCCATGTTGTCTCTAATGGCAAGATTTCATTCTTTTTATGGCTGAGTAATATTTCCATTGTGTGTATGTGTATAATAACATCTTCTCTGCATTCACCTATTTATAAACACTGAACTTGCTTGCATGTATTAACTATTGTAAGTGATACAGCAATGGACATAGGGTACGTATATCTTTTTGAATCAGTGTTTTCATTTTTTTCAGATAAATGTCCAGATGTGAAATTGCTGGGTCATATGGTAGTTCTATTTTTAATTTTTTGAGGAAACTCCATAGTGTTTTCCATAACTGCATCAATTTACAATCCCTCCCACAGGATTCTCTTTTCTCCATATTCTCAACGACACTTGTTATTTATTGTCTTTTTTTAGCATAGCCATTCTGACAGGTGTGAGGTGATATCTCATTGTGGGTTTGATTTGCATTTCCCTGATGATTAGTGATGTTGAGCATCTTTTCATGTGTCTGTTGGCCATCCATACGCCTTCTTTGGAGAACTGTCTGTTCAGGTCCTCTGCCCATCTTTTATTTGAATTTATTTTTTCCGTATGTGGAAATATAAAACATTTGTATGCAGATGGCTACCTTAAAGTGAGATCATAAGTTAGACAATAGCCATTGTTATTTTCTAACAAACCATGGTGTGGAGTAAAGCAGAAGTCTTCAAATTTTTGGTCTTATAACTCCTATGCACTTTAAAAAATTATTAATTACCCCAAAGAATTTTAGTTACATGAGTTATAACTATTAGTATCTACCATATTAGTAATTAAAACAAATGAATTTTAAATAATTATTTATTAATTTATTCTTCAATAACAACAATAAATTCTTAACACATTAATGTAAAAAACATTTTAATGCCAAGTAATTATATTATCAAAAAACCAAAACATTCAGCAAGACGATATTTTTGTTTTTGTAAAATTATTCAATATCTGGCTTAATTACAAGATGACTAGATTCTTATATCTGTCTCTGGTATATTGTGAAGTCTATGAAGAAAAGCCAGCCTCACACAGATATGGAGTTGGAAAGGGAGGAATATATTAATAGCTTAACTGTGATTATTCGTTGATACTACACATATATTCAGTAAGTGGCCATTTCTTAAATGATTCTGTCTGAATCTGGAACAACATCAATGAAATTTCCTTGCTCTTCATACCAATACATTAAAATTGGTTGGTCTATTTTGCAATTTAGATGAATCTTTTACTTGTGTCTGATTTTACACCACCATACATTGGTCATTTGGAAAATTGCTTCAGTGAGTTATATAGACTTTCTAAATGTTGACACATTTCATAATACAGTAACAACAAATCGCATTCATTAATATAACACCAGTCTTATCAGAAAAGCCTTTAAGTATTGGGAAGCTGTCAGGCTCACAGCCACAGATATGAATTTTCCAAAATTCTAATTTTTGCTTGATAGCTCAAATTTGATTGTCGGCAAAAAATACTGTCAGTTGTTTTCCTTAAAGCGACAAGCTCACTTTGTTCATTTTTGACAAAATGTCTGCCAAATACCTAAGTCTGAATAACCACTATTTGTCAGTCACTTTTTTCAAGCAAAACTCATATTCTATGGGAAAAAAAGCTAGTTTCGCTCTCAACTCAAATATCTGCACAGATACAAACCACACTTCAGTATCCAGCAAAAGCGCCTCGTATATGCTTCCCTTTCATCCCATTGAAAAGAAGTGTATTCAAAAATTGAGATCTCATAAAATAATTTTTACTGCTTCATCAAAGACATTCTTAAGTGACATTGGCTTTTTTTTCCTGTGAGTGCGCAGTGATGAAAAATACAGCTACTAGCAGTCTGGTGTCACTGCTTTTATTCAAACTGAGGTGTTGTCACTTTTACTCCCCAACTGCTTTCGCACCATCGGTGCGAATAGCAACACAGTAAAAGGCAGATGAGGCCTTAGTATTTCTATGAAGATAGTTTGGATGACATGGACCTCTTAAAGGGGACCCATCAACTTTGAAAATTGCTGTGTAGGGAGATATCTGAGGAAGGCCTTTGTCATTCGTGGTCAGATAATTCAGTGCCTGCTGCATCTGCCACCTTCATAACGATATGATAATTTTCTGAGGTAACATCTGTGAGCATGGTGGAGTGAAGAAGCTAAGGAAGAAGCAACCGTAATACGTGAATGTGGGGATTCTCATTTTATCAAGAGAAATTATAAACGAGTGTAGTCATCTAAGTGGCCTGGAGGTTCAGGGCACTATTCAGTACGGTGATTTTGTAAGTGACTGCCTTGAAAGGTAGTAGCAGGTAACAATAATTTTTAGGTATTGTAGATTGATGGAGGTGGTTGGGAGTAGAAGACTGCTTTTCAGGAGAAATGTGGGAAGGATCAACTAGCAATGGAGCTGAGACGAGCATAGGCTCTACCATTCCTGAGTACACACAAAACTAACAGTTAATGAAATTTTGGGTACAACTTCATTTTGATGAAAAAGGTGGAGAGCACATCTAAATTGACATGACAGTGTTAAGAATGTGGCTTATTCAGATATCGGTGGTTTTGGGTATCAGCTTTTTTTGATCTTACTGTCATATTGCTGTCTCTATGAGAAATGTAACCTCCACTCAGGAAGTGGTGAGTTAAAGGCGAGTGAAAGACATCCATGCATTCTGATGTCTGAGAAGTCCATTAGTACAGAAAGTGATACCAATCTATACCGGGAGTAAAGGCCTTTTCTTATTAACAAAACGCAATTGAGGGGTTATTAACCAATTCCATAGCCTCCTCCAGTCAACTGCTTAAATCCTCCGTAGGTTTATGGAAAAAAACCCAAAAACCAAAAAACAAAAAACAAAAACAAAAAAAAAACAATCTTCTGGAGGCTGAAGTAAAAGCAGAAGTAGATGTAAACAAAATTAAAAAGTTAGATTTTCAAGCTGTAGCTGTAATAAGCTTTCAGCTGAAATAAAATGTAATTAGCAAGCACGATAATGCAGTTTGCTTCATTTAGCTCTTCAGTGGGTTTATAAACAAATTCTGTCAGTTAACTTGAAAGCAGATGCATTCACTATACTCTGGCTAAGCACGTTAGAGAAGACAGCCTCATGCAGGTGCAAGGAATACAATGAGATGATCCATTTATCAATTTACCAGTTGGGAATATTGAACATGCAACCATTTTTAAATACTCCCCAGTAAAGAAGGTTAAGAAATATTTCATCTGAGGGATCCTGAAGGAAAAGCTACATTCAGATTCTCAAAGTGATTGTTTGTCTTCATTCATGTAAAAGAAATTAGGGGGTCAGCACATTGGAGGACAGAGTGTACACACAGCTATTTTGTAGGGAAAAAAAATCAAGAAGTATTAAGAGACTAAAAATTTTTCCCTCTAATAAAACAAAAGACCAATTAGAAGATGTGGCTGGTCTAGAAATCAAAAAGCTCTTTCATTTTTATTTTGCCAAATACTCTCAAAACTTAAATGAATTCTAACTCCTCCAACTTAACTTCCACCAACTCTCATTCTTACATCCTTCTCTGAAATTACCACCCCTACTGCCCTCAACTTTGCTCCCCTGTGCTACTTATGGGCATGTCTCATCTCCTCAATAGAATGGAGTAGAGACCATAACTTATGTCTCTTGGCATTCTTAGTGGCTAGCATCATGCTCTATGGTAGGGAGCTCACACAAGTAGTGATGATAAGATAAGAGAAGGGAGTATGTGTGTATCTGTCCATGGCTCAGAGACATGGAAATTATTTTTGAGAGTGGATTTCTTTACCAAAATTTCACAACAGATTAGATAGTATAAATGCAATTCAGATCTCTTTGTCTCAGTGGATTTATCCTCAATATGGCTGTAAAACTGCATGTACTAAATAATTATTATGTTATACTTACGTAGAAGACTTCAACTAAAATTATTGGTAGAAAAACACCCTTATAAAGAAAATATGGCACCATAGGGTGTCAGCCTAAAAATACTTCATCAGAAATAACTATTAGTTTTTAAAGGTTTATTAGAACAGGCTCTGTTCTATGACACATCTTTATCAAAATATCCTGCATTAGACTGGTAATGTCTAATAGTGGATGTGATATATTCTGACACTTAAAGCCCACCTTGAAGGTGGTAAGGTAATTTTATTCATCTCTTTTGTAACCCACTAATGTGCAAATCTATAAACTTACCAATATCTTTGAGTCTACCTTCCCTAGTCGACAAAAATAACAAAAAAAACACAAATGCTTTTGACCAGGTCCTTATTCATTACATTTATTCAACAAATATGCATTGAGAATCTACTATGTGCCTGTTCCTGTTTTAGACATTCAAGATATACAAATAAACAAAACAGAAAAAAAAACAAAAACAAAAACAAAAAAAAACCCTCTTGTCCTTATAGCATTTATATTCTATTGAGGCAGACAAACCATGAGCAGGCACTGGAAAAACAGGACAGGGTAAGAGAGGAATGGCAGGAGGCAGCTGGGGGAGGAGGTTCGATTTTAGTGGAGGATGGTCAAGATAGCAAGATGATGACACCTAAACCAGCACTTGAAGGAGGAGAAAGTTAGCCATTAAAATAGCTTCCCCAGTCTTCTAATAGTATTGAAATTTTACATTTCGTTTAGGTATTGTCCCTATGCAGTTGGTCTCAGCCCACTTATCTCATGTTCTCAACTTGCTTTTGATTCATTTATTTAACAAATATTTATTGATTACATAGTGTGTGCCACATACTACCAGGCTTTAAGGATATGTTAGTATAGTCTGTGTACCAGGGAGCTTAAAACCTAAAGGGTGAGGCAGGTGGGTAAATAACTTCGGTTGCTCCAAGAGAGAGCTGAGCAAAAACCATGAAATTTTCGAAATGGGAGACTAACTTCCCAAAAGAATCAATTAGATCTTTAAAAACACTTAATAAAAATCCAAAATGATAAAAATATTGGGAATTAAGAAGTAACTTCCTCCTTACAGGCATAGAAGGTGTATGTGATTTCATTCTTAATATTTTCTAGAAATGCACATAGAAATGCTGAAATGTCTAGATTCTTGCCATCTTAACTATTAGTAATAATAAATGTTAAATATTTTTTTTAACATGGAGTATCTTCAAGTTCTGATCCTTTTCATGTGTTATTTCAACTCTCAGAAAGTTTTCTTTAAAGATTGATAGACATGAACAGTTATTGTGCATTTTTAACAAAACCATTAGACTAGATCTCACACAAAGAATCTTCACTTATATTTTTCCTTATAGAGGTGAAATTTTCACATATGTATTCCATATTTATAATTTTTAAAGTGCTTTTATTTGTACCAGTAGGTCACCTTTCTATCCCCTATGACTACTTATCCATTGTATCTCCAAAGTATCTTATAGCTCTAAGACTGAAATCTCTAGGAGATAGGCTTTCTCTCTATCCTCATAGCTAAAGTCTATGATACACTTTATAGATCCAGGTTACAGCAGCAGTTTTGCTTATTGTGGGCATCTAGCAGGATGCCTAAGAGCAATCCATGTGCTGAATAAATGCTCCTTTTCTTTTCCTCCCATGATTCTTAACATTCTTTAAGACTCAGCTTAACTTAGCGGAACTAGGAATCTTTTACCCCATTCCACCCCACAGAGATTGTTCTCTTAATTTTCAATAGCTTCACCTCTTGCCCCTTGCCCACTTCTGGTCCCAACTCAGCCTTTTTTCTTTTTTAATCACTTTAATTTTATTACATATTTATTCTATATAAAATTTCACTTTATTGAAATATATTTGACATAATATTATTTTAGAGTGTACAACATAATGATAGGATATATGTATATTGTGAAATAATTACCACAAATTTAGTTAACATCCCTTACCTCATATAGTTATCACTTTTTTCTTGTGATGACAATTTTTAAGATTTACCTTCTTTGCAACCTTAAATATACAATACAGTATTGTTAACTATAGTGACTATGCTCTACATTTCATCCCCAGAACTTATTTATATTATAACTGAAAGTTTGTATCTTTTTTTATTAAGTTTATTGGGGTAACATAGGTTAATAACAAATATATAATTTTCAGGTGCACATTATCATTTGACATCTGTATATTCTATTGTGTGTTCTTTCAGCTACCATTTATTTGATCCCCTTTACCCACTTCACCCTCACCCTAAACCCTATATTTGACCCCTTTATCCTGTCTAACTACCCCCTCCTCCTTCACCCCACTGGTAACCACTAGTCTAGTCCTCTGGTAACCACTAGGCTATAGTCCATGTCCATGAGTCTCTGTTTGTTTGTCCTACTCATTTGTTGCTTTTAGGTTTATATACCATATATATAAGTGATATCATGTGATTTTCCAGCTTTTTCTGTATGGTTTATTTCATTTAGCATGATTATCTCAAGGTCTATCCATGTTATTGCAAATGGCAGTATTTCACCTCTTCTTATGGCTGAGTAATATTCCATCATATATATGTCCCACAGCTTCTTTAGCCAATCATCTATCATAGGACTCTTTGGTTGCTTCCAGGTCCTGGCCACTGTGAATAATGCTGCTATGAACATCGGTGCACAAATATCTTTTTGGATACAGGTTTTCAAGTCTTTGGGGGTAAATACCCAGTAGAGGGATCACTGGATCATATGGAAGAGAGTCTGTTTTTTGAGGAACCTCCATACTGTTTCCCATAGTGGCTGTACCAGTTTACAGTCTCACCAGCAGTGTTTGAGGGTTTCTTTTTCTCTGCACCCTCTCCAAGATTTATTATTACTTGTCCTGTTGATTATTGCTATTCTAACAGGTATGAGATGCTATCTCATTGTGGTTTTAATTTGAATTTCCCTAGTAGTTAGCAATGTTGAGCATCTTTTCATATATTTGTTGGCCATTTGTATGTTCTCTAGGGAGAAGTGTCTGTTCAGGTCCTCTGCCCATTTTTGATTGGATCATTTGTTCTTTTGTTGTTATTGATTGTTGTATTAGTTCTTTATATATTTTGGATATTAGGCCCTTATCAGAGGTGTTGCTTGCAAATATGCTTTCCATTGAATGGTTGTCTCTACCTTCTTAATGATTTCTTTTGCTGAGGAGAAGCTTTTTAGTTTGATGTAGTCCCATTCATCCATTTTAGCTTTTACTTCCCTTGCTTTTGCCATCTCAGCTTTTTTGAGTACTCTTATGTGTCCCTCAGGCTCTATGATAGGCTAATATATCTCCAGCTGCATCAGGAGTTCTGGTGCAATTCAAGAGAATGATATCTACTTAGAAATGGTACACTGAATTTTGTCTGGCCTTTGGCCACTGGAGAAAGGGGGTCACTGGGAATGAGGGGTCACTGGATTTTATTGTCACTCATTAGACCTTGATACTAGAGAGTGTGTCATAACTCCCAAGCATCAGCTGGGATTTATTCTTCTTTCTGTTCCCACCAGGCCCCCACTAGGGATGTGCTCCTGTCTCTTACCATGTTCTCTGACAGGCTTCTCAGAACCACCCCTTGGGATCATGGCACTCATTCCAACTCCATCCAGCAACACTGGAACTGATTTTAGCTCCCAAGTTCCCTAGATAAGACCTCCATGGTACCTTACCTATCGTGGATGTGGATAACCTCTGCTACTTCCTGGTCACTGTTTTATACTGTAGCTTACCCTAACCCTGAGCAGAGTAGCAACTCTTTCCTCATATTCTCTTAATTCTTGTAATTCCCTCCCTACTGTATTCCTTCCATTATTACCCACCCAACCTCTGCCTTCCCCGCCTTTTCTTCCCCTCCCCTGCTCTTCAGGCTGTCCAGACAAGCTAAAATCATGCAGAGCCTTTCTTTGTAATCTGGTCCTTCCTCAGCACCAGAGGCCTTTGACCACCATGAACTTGACATCCATGGATATCCAGGAATATTAGTTGAGAGTTTTTTTCCAGTAAAGTACTGTCCGCTACAAAGTATTTTGGGGAGGGAGCAGAACAACTATTTTTATACTAGTAGCTAGGGATTCCCAGAGTTTCTTTGCAGTAATTCAGAATGCACTAGTACCACAGCGAAAGCTCTTTTTATACATATTGCCAAGGGAATTTTTTAAAACCAAAGGGTGTATTTGTTTTTAGAAAAGGATCACAGTTACTATACATGAAAAACATTTTATTTGTATCTCCCCAAAGATGGTTGAAGTTAGTGTAAAACACCTGGAAAACTATTTCTGTAAAGTGATGGTCCTTTTTAGAAATGCTACTTTTTTTGTGGTTAAAATAATTCTAAATGAAAACCCTTCTCCAGGAAAACTACAATTTCTTTTTTTGGTGTTTGTTTGTTTGCCATGGATTGCAGTAGTGTACATTTTTTTTCCCTGATGCAAAGAATTTTGGCATAATTATTATTATTAAAATGCCAAATTATTTGGCATGAATATTTTTATGAGGGAAAGAAAATTGATTTTTCTTAATTTGAGGTAAAAATTAAAAGAGGACTGTCATTAAAATATGCAAAAGTATTTTGTAACTATGATCTACCAAATAAATATAAAATTTATCACTAGAAGTAGCTCCTGAAATATGCTACTTTTACATAGTGTAAAATTCAGGGAGGCCTTCATAGTAGGGAAGAAAATGGATTTGAAATTGGCATTTTGTTTACTTTACAAATAAGTATTTTTAATTAATTTTTTTATTTCATGCAATCTTTTATCTGTTCCTATTTTTCTACAAAAGCTTTTTTGGGGACAGGGATATCTGCAGGCCACTATATGCTGATGACTTTTTCATTACATAACATTAGCAATCTCCAGGGCATGGAGTACAAGGGTGATTGTATCATAGGAGATGAGGTAGATTCAACATTTCATTCTTTCCTCCAAATCAACAAAAGTTGCAAGATAGACCATCTTGGCAGACGTTTCATTTATATTGTTTATTTTGAGGTAGCTGTTAGATAAATTGCATTAAATTTCTTCAGGATGGGAATGTGTTCAGATATAATACTAAGTTTGTCAACACAGGATGTTTTGAAGTTTGGTTTAGCAAGTATGGTGGCAGGATGCTGGTGGGTGGGATGAAAAGGTATCTCTTTCCATTCCTCCATAGTCAAGCTATGCTCCTCAAACTTTAATGTGCATATAAATTAGTTGGGGCTGTTGCTAAAGCCCAGATTCTGATTAATGAGGTCTAGATGGGTTTGATATTCTGCATTTCTGAGAAGCTCCAGGCAATACCAATGCGGTGAGTCCAGAGACCATATTTTGCATAGTAAAGCCTAGAAGTCAAAAATGTTTATCCCAGAGTTAGGAAATGCCTTATATAAATTTAGAAAACTCTTCCCAATCAAGAAGACTTCCCTTGCTTGTGTAATATATTTACAGCTAAATGTTGCTCATTTCAGTTGAGTCTTCTCAAATTTGTCTATGATTATTGGGCAAATGAACAAATGTACAATAGGCAATTGATTTTTAATAACACAGGGCCAATATGACTGCACAAAACTCCTCTCTATATACCATTAGTTGCCCCTAGGAATAAAGGGCAGTTCTGATTCCAGTGGATTTAAACCTGGGAGTCCAAATTTTGCAAATCAGTAAGTGCAGGGAAACTACTTTGCAAGGAGCTGACATTATAAACCATACTTATTTCTATGGTGAGAATTATTGGCAAAAGCAGAAGGAAATCAAAAACTTTTATAGATTTTAATGATTTCCAAAAAGTAATAAACAAAAATAACTCAGAACTTTCCATCTGGGGCCATGGGACTTAGGACAAATGAGGCTTGCTTTCTAAGAATGAAGGGAAACCAACAGTTAGTCAGGGTTTAACTGAGAGAGAACAGCTTGCACTTTCTGCTATCTCATGAAAAACATAATTCACAGAGTTGTGGTAATAATAACAATGATAATGATGTGAATTAATAAACTAACCAGTGAAACCGCCTTTCAAATACGTGTTGGGTAATTTAATTAGCCTCGGCTGCACTTTCTCTGTCAATCCCAAACTTACGGGGATTGAATTGTTAAGTACATTTTTCACTCTGTGATGCTGAGAAGTTTATTTTTACCTGGCAAATTATTTTAAACGTGAGACAAAGCAGGGCTGCGGTGGTGAAATCCCATAGGAAGTCTGCGTTTCTGCTCCCCCGGCCCGGGCCCTGGCTGTGCGGGGACCCGGTGCACAAAGAGCTGGTGTGAATTTCAGATCCTGGGTCTGCTCTAAATCATGGGAACTGGAGAAATTAGAAATGACACCATTTACCCAGGGGCCTCTGCGAGGAGTATTTTTTTTGGAACTTTTACATCAGTCTGAGAAATCACTGGCTTCATTAAGTCACATGGGTCATTGTGTTAGGAAGGAAGGAAAGAACATGTTATTAGCTAGGGATTTTTTTTCTTTTGCCCTTCACCACCCGCCCTTCTCATTTCATTTTATTGCACATGGTGTTTCCTCTTCTCTGAAGATATCTATTATATCTTTCGTCTCAAGATTCTTTATGTGGCAACCTGCGTCAACTTTCCCGGTGCATGCTCTGAAGAATTATATATCTTTATATGCGTGTGGTTTTGGAAGCAAACTCCATGGCACTGGTTTAAGATGATTCTATGGGTCATCATTTAACTTGCCTGTTGCTATAGTCTTTTCATTCTCTTACCCTCATATATATATTTTTTTCCCTTTCCCTTTAAAACTTACGTTTTCAGAGCAAGGGAGGAAACCATGAGAAATAACATGTGTGCTTAGGAGGATGATTGTCGTTGAAACTGATATGTCTAGCCGATAACAAAAACTGTCCAAGCCTCCAACTGAACACAAGCCCCGAGGGCTGGGAAGAACAAAGCCATCCTCAGAGACAAGTGGGGAGGGGTGGGGGGTCATGTGTAGCCTCTCATCCCTGTGGCACCAGCCAGAGCCCACAAACCATTTTATCATCCTCTGGCCCTAGGAGATCAAGGAAGGCGCTGTTTGGAAAGTTCACTTTAAGGCTGAGTTCCATATTCCCGTCTTTTGTTAGTCCTAGTGGCTTTCCCCTGCCTTTTCCTGGGATACTCAGTGAACTCTGAGTCAAAGGAAGCTTCTGGGCCCCAGTTTTTCCTTTTCGGTTTGATTTGGGTGGAGGCTTTCATTCAGCATTCCCGGACTTGCTTCAGTGCCTCCCCCTCCCCTGTGTAAATTAGGACCTTTTCTAGTAGTTGGGAATAAGAAGAGATTCTTTTCTCTTTACGCTGAGGACCCAGTTCACCTCTAGGTCGAAAGCAGCTTTGACTATTGTTTGCAGAAAGCCCCTAGAGGGCTTGTGAAAACTTTGCTTACTCTCTGTATTTTGAAATGTGGAATAAAAAAAAAAAAATTTTTTTTAGGCCTAGGGAAGTAACTGTGGCCCAGAGAGATATTTTATTGTTGCCAACATTAATATGAATATCTGAAAAATGTATTTCTCCTAAATATATCATAGTTAATGATATTATTTCTTAAATTGCTAGTAATAAAATGTCCATCTAAAAAATAATAAAGTCTAGGGTAAGGTTGGGGGGAAATAGGTATGGGGTTTCTTTCCGGAATGATTGATGAGAGTGTTATAAAATTGAGGTGATGGCTGCACAATTCTGTGAAAATACTAAAACACATTTAATTGTGTGCTTTATAGGATCACCTGGAGAACTTTTAAAATTTACTAAGGTCCAAACCCCACCCAAGACCAAAAGAAACAAAATGGGGTGGGAAAGAGCCCATCAGTACATTGTAAATATCATCCTCTTTGTTAAAAACTTGAATTGAATATTGAATTTAAATGATTCCAAAATTAAAACAATGTAAGAATTCTCACTTACAGCCTTCTATCAGCCTTGTCCTCTGCCCCCACACTACATAGAGGTGACCACTTTCATTAGTTTTTGTGTATCTTTCAAGTGAACGTTTCTATAAACCAATGGTTCTTAAACTAGTTGGCATCAGGATCACTTGGAGGGTTTGTGAAAACACAGACAGCTTGGCCCCACTCCTAGAGCTTCTGATTCAGTAGATGTAGGATGAGGCTGGAAGTATATTTCTAACAAGGTCTTAGATGATGCAGATGCTTCTGGCCTGTAGAACAAAAAAAAAAAAGGGTGGGGGGCAAGGAATCAGGACGAAGAGAAAGGAGGTAAGGGGACTCATAAACACGATCCTGAGGTTGGTAGGGAGGGTTTCGAGGAGCAATATAGGTTAAGGAAGATGTGTCTTCCTTAGACAACCTGGTAAAGAAAAAGAAGACTCAAGATATTGAGAAATTTGAGGCTGGAGAGAACATCACTTCATCCATTCCACACTATCCAGTATTACAGCCATTAGCCCCATATGGCTATTGAGCATTGAAATGTGGTCGATCTAAGGAAATAAATTTTAATTTTTTCATTTTAATTAGTTAAAATTGAAACAGAAAGCTGATACGTGATTTAGTTAATGGAAACCTTTTTAGTATTGAAGAAATTGGTATGTGACTTCTATTGGAAGTGTGGCTATGAAGCCTCAACGAAGTAAGGCAGAGGTATAATGGCAGCATGCCTGGGCTCTACCTGGGAAGCAAGTGCATTGTTTAATAGGCTAACAAACTCCGGGCTGTGGAAGAAAAGAACTAAAAGCAAAATTGGGGCAGAGGTAGTAGAAGACTGTGAAAGATCGAGGGATAGAATGAAGATCACAATGTGGAAAAAACAAAAGTTTGTTAAATGTAAGATGATAAGAGAAATGGAAGAGGGGTCAGGGCATCAGTCAACAGAGAAATTTTTGTTTGCGTTATTGGAGTGGAAGAATTTCATGTGGTGATGAAGGCTATGGTATGGCTCTTTAAGTGGGGAGCTGGGTTTGGAGTTGGTAATGAAGGGTGGAGCCAGCTTAGTGGAATGTTAACATGACTGTTAGAGATTTGGGGGATGAAAGCTGGTAAAAGCAAGGGAAGATTCCCAGGTGCTGAGGTGGAAGAGCGGCCAGGCATTGGTAGGTGGCTGTGGTCAGAAAAGGGAAAGGTTGAAATAAGGTCATGGTTGGAACTCCAAAAGAAAACTTGTGGAGGACAGACACAAGAATGATGATCAGAAGTAATGTGGGAAGCAAGAATGACACTGTTTCATAAAGTCACTCTGAACTTCCACAATCAAGGGCAATCTTTCCCTCTTTTGAATACTGAGGCATTTTTGCATTTCTTTTGTAAATGTTTCTATGCTTTGATTGTGGCCATTTATGTACTCACCTAACCTCTTCCCCTACACTTCATCATCCCAATTCCCCCGTGTCTTACCCTGCTTCTGTCTGATACACAGACTCACATACTCTCCATCTAATAAGGTCTTTGAAGGTTGAAACAATGTTTTCCTCTTTTATTCCAGTTTCTGGATATTAATACATTCACATTGAATTAAATTTGATTGAGAGTCTTATAAATAAAAAATGTAGAGGTTGGACCTACAAATTTAGGTATAAATTAGAAGAATGTCTAGCAAAAAAAATATCAATGAGCTCTGTCCCCAGTGTCTTTTTGATTATTTTTTTGGTCAAAAATTTGAATGAAGACACCCCGAGGCAAATAGCACAAAGCTGAACCACAACACATCATTACAGAATCTTAAGCAGAAGAAATCTAGTGGTGACATGCAAGATGGATTCATGATAAAGGTGGGAGCCAAGAAGAATGGTGTCAACTTCTCATTATCATCGCTCAGCATCTTTTTATGTAAGGCGCTGTACTCAGCTCTGCAATAGTCCCAGGATAGAGTGTGAATGGGGCATTGTAGAAATATGAGATAAAAATGGGGAGGCAGGAAAAAAAGCAGTGAACCCCAATGTCCTGGTCCTCAGACAAGTGCCCACTCATTGACTTGAGTGTGACATCGTTAGAGCAAACTAAAAGTCCAAGAACACTGAGAGCCAAATAAAAGTTAATATCTTACATAAGGACAACAATTCGAACCCCGTGACTGATATTTTAATCCTTCAGTACCCAGAGGTCTGGGCTTTCCGTACCAGGAATGGATCAATTACGCAAATATAATGGTAATGTAGAGCATGTACTTGGAGCAACGTGTCTGTCCGTGTCATATTGGAGGTCCCAGAGACTGCACATGACATATGCCAGGACATCTGAAATGCTAACATTGACTTCCTCCTTACTGAACTTCATATCCTTTCAAGGATAATTAACAATTTGGTGAAATTGATTTTGAAAAGAAAGGAAACAAAGACAAAATTTTATTTACTCTTTTCCTTCTCTCCCCCTAAGATCTGTTTCGCTCTGTGCTCCTTGCAGTTCAGGTTCACTCTGTAAACAATTGGGTCTTATTTTACTCTTGAATTTGGGGTGACCGTATCATTTAAGAGCCATCTGTGATTCCCCTATCTACATTTGCATAACCTGTGCCATCAGCAGGGAAATGCAGCCCAGCGAATTCTACATGCTCTGGACAGAGCATGGCAGCCCTCTGGAAGTGAGATGGAAAAACTTAGTTGGCCAAGGAGGCCTTCATTTTGGGCTGCAGATTTAGATATTTGGAGCCAAATTCTCATTCCATGTGACTCCAGGGGAGCTTTGGTCAGTGTGTAATTCAGTGTGGGTTGGGCAAGGAAAAGACAGAAGAATATGAAACTGCCAAGTTTGAGGCCTATTACGCAGTTGTGACCTGACCTAGAATACGGTGCCGAGTTGTGTGTGGGTAACTCAACCATAAAAAGGCAGCTGTGGTCTTATTAGTCGTGAACTTGAGATCATTTTAGTAGAAGACGAATTGCCCCTTAATGATTGATCTGGTATTTGGAGGAAATGCTGTTCTCTCTGCTTCTCCCATATGGAGACACTAACCAGACCCTTGTCCCACACCCAGAACCTTATTTGTGGTGTGGCTTGTACTGTAGCCTGCTGAGAAATGATGACCTTGGACTGACAGTTCCCCTTTAAGTAGCAAACTTATGTTTTTCATCTTAACATGATATGCCAGAGGCACTGAATAACAACCTATATCCTTTCACACACCACATGTCTATGCCAGGTTTAAGCTGATAAAAGCTGGAGGGAGTGTTTTCTGAGTGGTCTGACTGAGGCTGGAAATGGGGATATTCAATAAGAGACAGAAAGCCCTTCTTTTTTTGCCCTTAGGCTGCCTTGAAAAAAAAAAAATCATAGAGACAGACATTCTGTGAGCTTGGACTCAAAGTAGCTTAAAATTCCAAGCCAAGGGAAATGTCCCTCCCCTTTCTTTGTGAGGTTTTGCAGCAAAATAACCTGTTTGCTGGAGAGATTAGATTTGTCAGCTTCAGCATTGCATGGGAAGGTCTGACCTTGAGAATTATGGGCTCTCAGGAAAATCAGCAGTGGAGGAGAAAAGCAAGCCTGCTGCCGAGATCACCTGGCCAAGCTCACATCTGATAAGAACCTGGAGGAGGAGAGCCGGAGCAAAGGGGAGCCCAGCCTACTGGCCTCTGTCTTCTCCAGAGCCACAGAAAAATCAAAATCTCACAGCAGATGGTGAAAGATTTCCCCCAAATGTAGACATGGCACCCTTTTATTTTATTTTTTTCTAAAGAAAAAGCGGTAGAACATCGATTTTCTTCCTATGCGGCTTCCTAACCTATTTAAAGGTGCTAGGTTTTCTCCTGAACCTTGAAGCTCCTACCTTTGGTCAATCCAGCTTTTGTGGGGAAGACTGGACAGGAAACCAGCAGGACTGAGGTTACTTTCATCCTGAAAATGCAGATTATCTCCAGGTTTGAACTCAAAGGAATCAAACGTCATATTTGATGAGAATAAAAGCCTTGAGAATAATAAGATCTTTCTGTTTGGAAAGCATTTGATTACTTACAGAACAGTGTCCCCTGTTACTTCATTTGATTCTCATGAAAGCCCTGTGAAGTAGGTTGGCCAGGTGTTGTTATTTCTCAACTCTGCAGATAAAGAAACTAGCACCGAGCTGATTCTGTGGCCAGAAATCCTAAAGGTCTGTGGCAGAGCAGACGTGGTCTGGAGATCTCGTCACTCCACCCAGTCCCCTGCTGAAGTCTTATCGCAGGCTGCAAAACAACAAGTGATGATGAGGGGCTCATGGCATTCTCCGGCATCACGCGTTCATCTGTGACCCTTGCTTCCCTTGTGGTCCCCTCAACTGGGGTAATAATAACATCTTTCTTCTGGCTAGCTAAAGCCTCACTCCCAGCAATCCATCAAAATCCTTTCTAATAGGATCTTCTTGGCAGACCATATTGGGCTGGAGTGGGTTTTATTTCCACGAGATAGTAGCCAAACTACTAATTAAGAAGTTTACCAAGAGGTCCCTTCTTTTACACCTGTCTCCTTTCCTTGCAAGTACCACTATCAGGTGATGCTTTCCACTAAAAGCCACCAAATAACCATGCACTTTTTAGTGTCTATGTGTGATCTAAAACTAGGAATAACTGTCTATTACCTGGGTGGATAAGTGTACACCTGTGCATACCTTTACTTTTTTGGCCAGTGTAGAGAAGTCTTGGGGATCTTTACAAAATTTGTTTGTTTGTTTTAAACACAGGGAAGTTGCATAATTGCAGATATGCAAGGGGCTTGTACTGGTGGTTCTCTTTGCCTGAAATGTTCTCCTTGAATAAACCCCAAAGGCTCCTGCCCTCACCTCCTTCAAGTCTTGCCTCCACCGAGCCTCTGCCCCATCACCAGCCTATTTAAAAATCTCAACCCACCCATCCCCACTCTATATGGATCCCACTTATGTAAGTGCTCTACCATTTCTTTTTCTGTAGCATGTATTGTCTCCTAAAATAACATATAATTTACTTATTTAGTACATCTGCTGTTTATTGTATGTCTCTTCTTGCCAAAATTAAGAGGGAAGGAAGTTGGGGGGGTTTGCTCATTGTCGTAACTCAAATGCATAAAGCAGTACCTAGCACATAGTAAATGCTCAAAATATTCTTATTGACCAATGAAATTTCCTTCCTCTGTGAATCTTACCTCCTTTCTTTAGCTTTCACGATTGTTCACATTCTAGTTCATCAATCACTAGTTTCTTTATACCAAATAATCCAAATCACTGATTTGTCTCCACTTGCAAATATTCACATGGTTATTATCTATCATGCCAATAAAACAGTGTCTTTGGGGCTAAATAGGGCATTTATGAGGTGCATCAAAGGATCAGAATATATCTGAGTTCTGCAGATATAAGAATTTTTTTTATTCAGCTACATTTGCTTATGCCTTGGAAAAACTGTTTATGGGGTTCCCAATTACATGTGACCAAGAATTATTATTTCTAGTGCATTAAAACTAGTTGGTTTTCATATCTTGATAAACTATGAAGTGTTTCACCTCCTCCATTCTTCATGACCCTTCTTCTTCTCTACTTTTTTCACAATAATTGCCAGCACGTGTGTATTACATGGAATGCCACCTGTATGTCAGTGGGTATCACTGGGTAAAAGAAAAAGAAAAGCTATTCAACATTCGTTAGCATAGGGATAGAATACTATGTCATGGAGGCATATGGATGACGAAGGCATGCAATGTAACGTATGGGCCATTCTCTGTATTAGCTTATAAACTTTATCCTACCAAATGAACCAGTCACTATGGGAATAATTTGTGAGAAAAAAAAAATGATGTAAAACATTACCTCCTTTAGTAAAAGATTGAATAATTCACAGGGAGACACATATCTGCCAAGCTAATCAGAATACTGATACTTGTTAATTTAAGCATTGCCTTCCCAGTAGGGCAATCTACTTAGGAAACCAAATAATGAACTGAAGGTCGCATGATGAATACAAATTCAGAGCAAAGGAACTTGGTTGTGTCTGACTGGCAGCAGTGATAAGCCAGCTCTAATATCTAGAGGCATAGACAGTGGGCCAGGTATTCGCTCATACCAGGGGGCACTTGGTTGTGTCTGCAACTGACACAGACACTGTGGCATTGACCGCTAGCCTTAACGCTTGTTCTTGACTTAATATAACATCACACATTCATTGCACTCACCCTCTTCTTGTTTTAATATGTACATGGATTTTACTTACACATTTCAGTTTACAAGCTCGCAGTTTACTGTAGAGGTTGGTAGGCTTGTGCCTGTTGCTAACTGGTGACAATAGGCAGCCTTTCCCCTCCCAGTTCCCCATTTGAGTAAGGAAAACAGGGAATTCCTCAATGACATTAGAGATCAGATTACCACTATATGCCATACAGCTTGAATAAACTGCAATTTGCCTCAGAGAATTCACCATCCTGGCACTAGCCTATACTACGTTTCCTCTCATTTCTCACCATCCTACATGTTAACTGTTCCTGTACTGCCTGGTCTAATGCCTTCAGTTCTTTAAATATAGTACAAGTATTTAAACATTTAAGATTATATGCAACTATGTCATTGCCTCTATATGTATCTGTCTAAAGCTTAAGTTTGACATGAAGTATCCATCTGATAAATGAAAAAATTGACAGATAAGAGTACTGTCAAGTTAAATATGCTAGAAGTAGAAGACATTATAACATAAGTAAAAGTTAACAAAACATATCTTGGCTATTTTAAATAATGCTGTGCTGAACATAGTATGCATATATCTTTCTGAATTAGTATTTTGATTTCTTTGAATATATACCTAAGTGTCCATCAATAAACAATTGAACAAAGAAGATGTACATGTATACAATGGAATATTTTCTGGTCATGAAAGAATGAAATCTCACCATTTAGCACAACATAAATTGACCTAGAGGGTATTATGCTAAATGAAACAAGTCCGACAGAGAAAGACAAATACCATATGGTTTCACCTATATGTGGAATCTAAAAAACAAAACAAACAAATAAACAAAACACAAACGAACATAGATACAGAGAACAAACTGATGGTTGTCAGATTGAGGAGAGTGAAAAGGTGAAGGGATTAAGAAGTACAAATTAGCAGTTACAAAACAGTCACGGGGATGTAAAGCGCAGCGTAGGGAACAGTCAATAACACTGTGATAACTACGTATGGTGCCAGGCGGCTCCTAGGCTTCTGGGGGAGCACTTCATAAGTTATATAAGTGTCTAACCACTGTGCTATACACCTGAGACTAATATAATATTCAATGCCAGCTGTAATTGAACAATTAAAAATATATTTTTTTAAATAAAAAATAAGTTACCCTCACTACTTAAAAAAAATTAACAAAACACAATACGATGGGAAAAGATTTCTACATGTTTAACAGACTAAACTTAGTAGGTATGGAGAAATTATTCATCATGGCTATTTGTTATTATCCCAAACATACAAAATAACTTATGGTAATTAACAGGAAAAAAAGACAGATACCAGAGAAGGGCAATGACATAGGTAGGCAATTCTCAAAATAAGAATTCCAGATAGCCAAAAATATGAAAAGTTTCTCAATTTACTAGTGACCATAGACATATAGTGTTAAAAATAATGAAATTCTGTTTTTTATCTTTTGGGATGGCAAAAATTTAAAGACGTTGACAATATGTATGTTGAAAATTTGTGGAGAAAGAGCAATCCCATACCACAGCTGGAGTGTAATTGCAACATTTTTAAAGAGCATTTTGACAATGCTTATCAAGCTTGTAAGCACAAAAGCCTTTGACCTGGCAGTTTCACTTCTATAATCTTAGAAGCATACTCTCAGAAGAGTGTAGGGGTATTTGAATAAATGTATTCATTGCAGCATTGTTTGTCATAGCAAATTTCTCTTCCCTTAAATGCATATCATGAAATCACATGATACAGCCGTAAAATGAAATCTATGTAGCCATTAAAATGAAAAAGCAGGTCTATGTAGACTGATGTGGGAGAATGTCCACAAAAATTTAGTGAATGAAAACAAGCAAGTTGAAGAGTAGTATCTCTGGTGTAATCTCATTTTGATAACAAAGATATTTTTATGTACATAAAAAAAAAAGATCTAAAAGCAACAGCACCACTCCTTTCTGACTCTCTGATAAGGACAGGAGTTTTCCCTTTTATTTCTGTATTTTATGCTTTTCAAGTGTTGAATTATTTTGTGTAGTAACATATATCACTTGTATTAATTTCCTGGAGCTGCCATACAAACTTCCACAAACTGGGTCGATTAAACAACAGATAAGTTTATCTCACAGTTCTGGATGCCAGAAGGACAAAACCAAGGTGCTAGAAGGATTAGTCACTTCTGACAGCTGTGAGGGAGGATCTGTTCCTGGCCTCTCTCCTGGCCTTTGGTAGCCTCAGGCATTCCGTGGCTGGTGGATGGCACTCTCCCTGTGTCTTCAGATTGTCTTCTTTGGTTGTCTGTCTACCCATGGCACTAATTATGTAATGAAAGCAATTAAGAAAACCCAATTTATGCCCTTTACTCCACACTAACTTCTTCACCTACCTTCTGTTTCTGTTAATGGCTCCTTTGTGAGTCAATATCAAAAAGTAGATCCCTCTCCGACTCTTTCTTCTGCCTTTTCTCCTCTTCAGCTGCCCCTACCATCAACTGTTAGAGCCCATTTATGCTTTTTCACAAGTGACTTCTTGATCAGAAACCCACGAGTGTGCAGGACACAAGAATTTTTATCAGTAATAATGGGGAGTTTAGAGCACATGCACTTCACCTAGGGGTATCAGGTCAAGAATAATACATAATACATGAATTACGGCTCCTGGGAAAGCTTCACTCGAGCCTGTTTCCCTTTTCTCACTAATCCTTCATAATGCCCCAGTTTCATAATGTGATTTAGTGAAATTAAACTCGAACAGCCCCAAATTATATAATTAATTACATTTGGCTTCAATTACATTGACTAATTGATCCAAGCCTGCTCCAGGCTACCTGCAGCCTGAGGAGGAACGAGGCAGGTGGTGAGGGCTCATTAGCTTAGTAGTTACGTGTGCTAGCTAATTTGATTTTTTAAATTGTTATAAATCATGGATCATACCATAAGTCAGGTGAATCTTATTTATTCCAAACACCTCATATTATATATTTTTTGCGACCCCTCATCAAGGGGCCCTCCTTGTCTCTCACCTGCATACTAGCTCCTACAGTCAGGCCCAACCTACCCTAATCTATTCTACCAAAGCCCACTTCACTGTCCCAGCACAACACTAATTAGTGGTGATCTTGATCGAGAGTGGGGAGAGGAAGCAGTTGTGGTGGTGCAGGAGGAAAACTTGTATGCCCATGAGCACAATTTCCCAAGGTTGTCTCTTTTTAACAACTTATAAGGGAATATGTGGATGAGAGAGTCGTTGAGAACTTAGGACCGATGATTCAACTTCAAAGGCTGACTCTTCAGCCTGTTTTTTCAGGAGCAGCAGCAGCAGCACCTGGAAGTTTTCCAGAAAGGCAAGATCTCGGCTGTGCCCCTGACTATTGAATCAGAGTCTGAATTTTAACAGGATCCACCAGTAATCTATATGCCTTAAAAATTTTTTTGAGAATATCTGTTTTAGATGAAGTTTTTGTGAAAGCAAGAATCAGTCCGTTTGTGTGTGAGTCTCATGTCAGTGGGCTGACTGTGAGACCCAGAGAGAAGGCAATCAAAAAGAATAATGTCCATTTTATGTACTTACTCTCCAAGTCACCATCCATTTAAAACCCCCTTTTTCAGGTTTACTCCCTGACATAAAAACCTGGCTCCCCTTTTCACAAACTCTGTGTATTCCCCCAAATCTTCAATCTGACATCCTATATTATGTCTCTAACTTATCTTCCTCACCATACTGCCTCTTCAAACTTTTAGTGTATACTTCAACCCACAGGTATGTTCTTCATATAACCTGGACAAGTATATCCTCCTTATTGGATTTATTGGTGTAGCCTTCTCACACTCTCTGGCAATTGCAATGTCCCTTTCTATGAAGCCTTTTCAAAATTCTCCAATCAAAATTGTTATTTCTTTGAATCTTCATAAAATTTTATAAGTCTCTTTAACTGGTTATACTGTCTTTATTATAAATATTGTTTCCTCACTAAACTGGACCAACACAGTACCCAATACATAATAGGCAATTAATAACAATCGAATAACTGACTGACAGAATGAATGAAGATGTGAAGTGAGGGCCTTACCAGATTATTCTTTGAGACCAATTAAGTTCTAAAGACAATGATTTTATTTGTCTTTTAATTTCCAATGTGTTGATATTCACCTCTTCCTGACATAATGCTCTCAAGCAGTGATTAGGCTCTACCAAGGCCACTTGCTTGAATCAAAAACACAAGATAATGTCAGTCTTTCTCAGCCTACGTAAAGCCCAAAACTGTAGCTCCAATGGCTTCAGATGCTCCTAGGCAGAGGCAATCTTTGCATGATTTTTGTACTGAGAGTCCTTCTAACTCATGCAGTTACTGCAGGCCAATCATGGACATAAATTCATGCAAATTAATACTCCTTTTAATTCAGGAAGATCTCAAAGGAGCATTTATGGGAAGAGGACAAAATATTTCTAGCCAGAAGATGAAATATTCAAACTATTTGTTCTGACCACTTCCAGAATTCTCATTTGGACTTTAAAAAATAGCATTTCCAATCACAAATCTCAGAAACAGATCTTATTTTATAAAATTGCATCATGTTAACTTCACCTTCTCTGGTAATATCAGCTTGCTATGTGGGGGTCCATATTATACCATTTGAATTCTGACCCAACTCCCAGTTCTCTTTTGAGATTTATTAGTATTGGTTTCCTCTGCTTAAGCAAAAGACTTCAAAGGCCATGTAGCCATTAAACTATTTAGTACCCATTAATGCGAGTATCAGTATTATAAAGAACTAAATCAAATTTCCTGTGAACAGCTTAAGGGTTTATATATTTAAATTAAAAGTGATTGATAAAATGTAGTTTAGGGGTTTTTTTTTAAATTGTAGTAACCTATGTATAACATAAAATTTACCATTTTAACCATTTTTAGATGTACATTTCAGTGGCATTAAGTACATTCACATTGTTGTACAACATTTACCACCATCCATCTGCAGAACTTTTTGATCTTTCCCAACTGAAACTCTGTACCCCTTAAACATTAATTCTCTATTCTTCTCTTCCCCATCCATGGAAAACATTATTCTCCTTTCTGTCTCTATTAATGTGATTATCCCAGGTACCTCCTGTAAATAGAATCATACAGTAATTGTCCTTTTATGACTGGCTTATTTCACTTAGCACAATGTCTTCAAGGTTCATCCATGTTGTAGCATGTATCAGAATTTCTTTGCTTTGAAGGCCGAATAATTTCCACTGTATGTAAATACCACATTTTGTTTATTCACTTATCCAATGATGGACACTTGGATTGCTTCCATCTTTGGACTATTGTAAATAATTCTGTCATATACATGGGCATACAAGTGGTACTTTAGGTTTTTAAGGCAGCCTAGCATTTTGAATATAAAGTCAATGTGTTTGGAGGGGAAACACAAGCTATAGAGTTTATTATTCCATTTACTCAATGTAAATACTGATCACTCATCATGTACAAATAACTAATTCTGCTCATCAGTTTTCCAGCTTATGTGGCATATATAGTGCTCATTAATGTGAAAAGGAAATCTAAACAATATAAGTGGGAATTAGGTAGATTTCACTTGAGAACTGAAGATAGGAAAGATTGTTTCTTATAGTAAAAATTGACATTTGATTAAAAAATACATTTCTAATTAAATCATTATACTTAAAAAAAAAAAACCCTACCTGATTTAGAATTACCAAAACTGAACAAACCCTAATTAAAAATAAATTTTCACAGTTTTTCTTTTGACTGTCTGAAAATTCTTCACAGTAGCACTACCTGGGGGCTTCCTCTCGTATCTTGTGGTATTTGTAATGAGGATAATGTTCTTTGACCACATTCAATATTGTATTTATCCACCTTGTGCCACTAGATTTGTTCAAAAAGTGAACGTGGTATTAATGGGATGCAGTCCTATTGACAATCATAACAGCATGGATTGCTAACCACATGATAAGCTCAAGATGCATATTTGAATTGGCTGTATTTATGTTCCAGATGCAAGATGATTATCTGACAGCAGAGGCTACATGATTTAATACATAAGGCCCAGGGCCAGGAATTGGGAAATCTGGGTTTTATTCCTGGCTTCATCACTTAGGCCATGTATACATGAGTGGAATATTCTGTTATTGCACTGTTCTTCTTGACCCCAAACTATTTCCTGTCCTTCTCCTGCCACCAAAAGTGTTTTACTATGTTTAGTTGTAATACCATTGCTTCTCTTTCTTTTCCTTCCACTTCTTTTCTCTTTCCTTACCTTCCATATTCCTTAGTAAATTGTATTAACTTTGTTTTATATAAGTAATGCATAAACATTTTATTTTTTTTAAAGTTACAGATATTATTGATTCTCCCTTAATGCTCATTTTTCCAGTCCCAGGCACCTCTCCATCTCTTGTTTCTAATCTTGTTCCTCTTCCCTTCTGCTTTTATTTCATTCATTTTCTGATTGCAGAGACTCATCCAATTTCTCCTCATCTCCTCCCCTCTGTTTTTATATCTACACCAGTTTGAGTTCTACATAACACCATAAAATATTCTTCTTACTGTGTAAGAAGCTTAGAAGTTGCTATTCTATCCTAACAATAAGTCAAAAGTGAAACAAACGGAAAAGTCAATAGGTCTTCTTAGATCCTTCAGAGGTCACAGGGCAAATTACTGCCCCCCAAATTGGAGAGATTTATAGGTGAATACAGAGAACCCTAACCTACTGGAGCAGAATCCCACAAGTAGCAACTTCCATGGGAACCAGGGCTGAAGTAGGGAAATTTGTACTATAATTGATGAATTGATGGACGCTCAGTGTCAGTAATTCTTGAGATTTAAATTTCAGAGTGTTCGGTTATAAGGGAGCCTCCATCACTTTTTGAGTTTTATTCCCAGGAGCTCTACCAGAACCTTACAGGAAATTTTGGAGAAAAATCTCCTTATATTTCCAACAGGGGGAGGAGAAAATGAACCATTTTGAAATATGCCAGAGCATTTGATTCTTCTTAACAAGGTCTGCCCACAGGTGAAACTATTTAACCAGAGCCTAATCTGCTAGGATTTGATCAGAGACTAACCTACCCAGGAAAAGGGAAATACTCAACTCCCATCAGATCTAGGCTTCCATGGGGAGTAAGGGAAATACTCAATTCCAGTCCCTTTTAATCTTTTATGTAGAGGAAGGGAAATATCAAACTCTAGCCCACTCTAGCCATCCTCTCCCACCTAAAGGGGGCTAAAGAACTGAGAAATACATGTAGTGTCCACAGTCCAGAAATATAGGATCACTAAAAGACTGAGACATAATCATAGAGTTATAGAATACTTCTCCTCCTCCGACACCTCACATTACTAAAGTCTTATTTATAGCAGTTTATTCTCCCAGTATAACATGTCCAGCTATCAATAAAACATTAGAAGACATACTGAAAGGCAAAAAGCAGAGTATGAAGAGAGAGGAAAAGCATCAAAACCAGATTCCGATATGGCAGAAATGTTGAAGTTAGCAGATAAGGAATTTAAAACAACTATAATTAATATGCTAAGGGCTCTAATGGATAAAGTAGACAGCATGCAAGAACAAATTGATGATGTAAGCAAGAGATTAAATTCTAAGAACCAAAAAGAAATGAAAGAAAGTAGAGAATCTCTGAGCTTGAGATTATCTCATAGAATCCTCCAAAACTGAAAAGCAAAGAGAAAAATGACTGAAACAAAACAAAACAGAATATCTAAAAACTTTGGGACAATCACAAAACATACATGTAATGGAAAACTAGAAACAGAAAGAGAAAAAAGAAAAAGAAGAAATATTTCAAACAATATAACTGAGAAATTTCCCCAAACTAATATCAGACACAAAGTTATAGATTTAAGAAGTTCAGGGAATACCAAGCAGAATTAAAAACAAACAAACAAACAAACAAACAAAACTACACCTTAGCATATAAACTTTAAATTATAGAAAATTAAGGATAAACAAAAAAATTCTGTAAGAACCCAGAAGAATAAAACACCTTACCTATAAAGGAGCAAAGATAAGAATTTCATCTGACCTCTCTTCAGAAACTATGCAAGCAAGAAGTGAGTAGAGTGAAAAATTTAGTATTCTGAGAAAAAAACCCAACAACCTAGAATTTTGTACCCTGAAAAATTATCCTTCAAAACTGAAGAAAAAATTAAGACTTTCTCAAACAAAAGATGATGGAATTTTTTGCCAGTAGACCTTGAACAATGAGCATTACTTTGTGAAAAATGTTAAAATAAGTTCTTTAGACAGAAGGAAAATTATACAAATCAAAAACTCAAATCTGCATAAAGAAAAGAAGAACATTAAAGAAGGAATAGTGAAGATAAAATAAAAATTGATTTTTCTTATTCCCAATTTATCTAATAGGTAACAGTTTCTTCAAAGTAACAACTGTGCATTTGATTATTATGCTTATGTATGCATACGTATGCCAAAGTATAAGTAAAATGAAGGACAGAAATAATACAAGGGATGGGAGGGAGGAATTAAGATGGTATTGTTATTATAAAGTACCTGTGAAATGGTGTCATGTTAATTGAAAGTGGACTTGGATTAGTTGTAAAAGTATATTGCAAACTCTAGGACAACTAAAAAAGAAGTAAAAAGGAAGTACAACTGATATGCTAAGAAAGGAGAGAAAATGGAATCATATAATTTTCAATTAAAACCACAAAAGGCATAAAAGGAGTGGAAGACAAAATAAAAACAAAGGAAAAGAGCAACTAATAGAATACAATAACAAATATAGTCGATATTAAACAATATGAATAATTACTTTGAACATCAGTGGCCTAAATGCACCAATAAAAAGGCAAAGATTGTCAAAGCAGATCAAAAAAACAAGATCCAACTATATGCTGTCTACAAGAAATTCACTTTAAATGTAAAGACACATGCGTAAAAGCAAATGGATGGAAAAAGATATCAAGCTAATACTAATCAAAAGAAAACAGGAGTAGTTATATTAATTTCAGATAGAGCAGACCTAATAGCAAAAATGTCATCAGGGTAGAAGAGGGACATTACATAATGAGAAAGATGCCATTCTCCAAGAAGACAACAGTTCTTGATGTGTATGCCCACAGAGGGGAATGAAGAAAACTGTAACAGCAAACCCAGTAGGAAGTGAGCAGTTGTGTGCAGTGCAAGATCCTATATATTAGATGGGTACTTGGGCTATACCCACAGGCAGTATTAAAGGTCAGTGTTCCCATTACCCTTCTTGCTGAAGAAAAGAACCTGAACCCAACGCAAGCTTACTAACAACCATTGTCAGTGTTCATGAAACCGTAACAGCAGCAATCCTGATTTAAGGGAAATTTGAAGTAACCACTTTCAGCTTAGAATATCTGTTGGTCCAGAATTTTCTAATCCTTCATGAAGACTCTGGTCATTAAGAGTCCTTCTAACAATAATGGGTGATGGTAAGAGTTTAGGAAATACTGTGTTATTTTAGCACACCATACATCAAAGAGAAAATGATACAGAAAGCTGCAGAGAGATTTACTTTGGCTAGCCTATCTCAATGATTTATCCATCTCAGTGATTTATGCAATCAATGATATACTCTCTCCAAAATTAAAACAAAAATGGTTTTTGTAGAAAAATCTATTTTCTTCTACAAAAGGTAACAAGCACTTTTTTTTCTACTGAGGAAAGAGCAGCAATGGTGACATGGGCAACCAGCATGAAGATGCTTTCAGAATAGCAAGCAGATTTTGAATTTCAAGTCTGTGCTATAACATTGAGTGAACACAGAGCTCCAGAGCTCACTTAGGCACCAAATGGTCAATGTTAAGAACAGTGTTCAAAACAGAACAGCACATAGATTGATAAGTCCTTAGAGGTTATAATTAGGATCAAAGCGTTTAACATCTTATTAGGCATGTTTTAACAAGTGAAGTGATCACAGCCATGATAGTCTTCTTTGTTTATTTGTTAAATAGGTGCCTAGATTAGACAACTAGAATAGCATCTGGAACTTTGTAGGTACTCAATAAATGCTTGTTGAAATGGAAGTAAATTGAATTGTACAAAATATAGAGATAGAGGAAGCCCTCACTCAGTTGCCTGACAACGCCTATGAGCCTTGGAAGTCGGCTACCTAGTTTCAAGTTTCAGCTCTATGATCATGTACAATTATTTATCCTTCCTGATCCTCAGTTTCCTCATCTTCAACATCTGCTTTATTGAGAGATGAGGTTAAAGTTAAAGGAGATAACTCCATGTAACACCCAGACGAGCCCCATCCAGCAGAGGGCTATTCACCTCCTGTGAGCAGAAAGTGGTTTTTATGAAGGGGTGAAGCAGTAGAGCAAGACCTATTTATGGGAATATTTATTCTAATTTTATTATTACTGATTTACTTATTCTGTGCCTGACAGTCATTCAAGTTGACTGCATCCTATTTGCAAGGAGTGAAAAAGTGTCAAATTGTCTCTATCGCCTAACCACCTTGGTACAAGGACATTAGGGTTAAGTATATAGCCATTATTCAGAAAAAAAAAATAATTCTTTAACATAAGTATGGGCCCCAGGAATCGTGAAGCCAAAATATTTTTATTTTGCAATCGATAGAACCATATGTTTAAGTTAGTATACTTTTGAGAATAAATATGATTGCATTCATACCAGTATATTAAGACATTTAGTTTATTTGTAAATTTATGTGCTTTCATTCCTTATCAGTTGGACAGTGTGCTGATTATAGTTAAGGCTAGCTAGTTTATCAAATAGTCTTTAACCTATAAAATCACATCAAAAGTAAAATGTTAAAGTAAATGTCTTGTATAAGAAAGTTATAGTGGAACAAAAACTATTATTAAACTCCTCTGCAAAGATGATTCTGTACAAGACATACTTCACGTGACCTTCACGTGAGCTTGGGCAGGTCAGGTAACCCCTCTCTACTCCTAAACTCTATAAATAAGAGTAGAATCTATCTCAAAGGGTGTCGTCAGGGATAAATGTGGTAATACATATACTTTAGCATGACACATGACAATTATTAAATAAACTTTACCTAATATTATTATATTCTTTTTATTATTATTGCCACATTTTAATTGATATACAAATTTTAGAATACTTTAATAGCAATTAAAAAGTCTACAAACAATCATATCATTTTGATCTACTGCTAAATAGCAAGTTCCCTTTAGCAAGTCTCTACTATACCTTCCTGAGAATATGGCAGAATATAAATAAATCATTCTCTATCTCCAGTTTTACATCATTCTAAGAAAAATCTATCTGACTGCCAACAAATCTACACCTGGATCATGTTATTACGTGTGTATGCATGTGCACACACACAAAACAAAATGTCATTTTTAATGAGATCCTTTAAGAATTTTAGTAAAGTTCCTCAGATGAGGCTCATTCTTTAAACTTAATTACATTTTATCACAAACAGTACTATAAACAATAATGGAACGCTGCTTAAAAGAATGAGCTTTGGATGTGGGCTACTTGGTTTCAAGTGTCAACTCTATAATCATGTACAATTATTTATGCTTTCTAATCCTCGATTTCCTTGTCTTTAACACCTGCTTTATTGAGAGGCAAGGCTAAAGTTAAATGAGATACTCTATGTAAAATAGCCCGGTGCCTGACACCTAGTAAATGCTCATTAAATTTTAGCTAGTATTATGTTTTATTATAGATGTATTTTAATCTCTAGAAGTTCTTTTGAGTCTTTAAAAGAAAAGCCTTCTATTTCTGTCTTCATCATGCTTATGTTTTCCTCTAAATTCTTAGGACGACGGAGTATATAGCATTTGACGATGGAGTATATAGTATTTGTTTAAAGCCTTTTTCTGCTGGTTCCATCATTTTTGTCATTTCTAAGTCTGTTTCTACTAATTGATTTTTTTTTCTAGTCATGGTTCACATTTTCCTGCTTTACCACACACCTGGTAAATTTTTATTGTATGCCAGGCATTGTAAATTTTGTCTTTGATTTCTGGATGTTGCTCTATTCCTTAATTACTATTGGATTTCAATCTGCCATGCAGCTAAGTTACTTGCAATAGGTTGAGTCTTTTCAAAGCTTGCTTTTAAACACTGTTAGGATTGGTTCATTGAAACTGTGGCCTACAACTGATTTAGCTCCCTACTGAAGGCAATACCTTTCTAAGGATTCTATTTATCAGTTATGTTATGAGTTCTTGCCACTCTAGCTGCTGGTCCCACAACTATTCCCATCCCTGTTGGTCTCCCTACTCCTTTCCAGTGGTTTTTTTCCTCTCAGTGTTGGGTAGTTTACTCTCATATATGTAAAAATCAATTCTCAGCCAAAGGCTCAAGGACACCTCTCTGTAGATCTCTAAAGTTCTCCTCCTCCCCTCTCTCCCCTCCCCTCCCCTCCCCTTCCTTCCTCTCCCCTCTTCTCCTTCTCTCTCTTTGCCTGTATAGCTCCCCCTCTATAATACTCTCTTACAAACTCTAGAAGTCTTTGCCTCTCTAAACACAAGTTCTGTCTTCTTCAACTCAGCCGGACTACCAGACCCTGGGGTGCCCCTCTCTGTGCTGCAGCCTGGAAACTGACTTGAGTCACTTAGCAGGAGCACTCATAGGACACCTCGTTTGCTTCCCTTTTCTCAGGGTAGCTATACTGTGCTGCCTATTGGCCCATGTCTGATCATTATTGTTTCACATATTCTGTCCAGTTTTTAATTTGCTCAAGGTGGGGGGTAAATCCAGTCCTTATTGCTCATCTTAGCCAGAAGTGGAAGTCCTTGGTTATTATCTGTGTGAATGCCAGTTTTAGGAATAAAAACAGTCCTCAGGTACAAATCAGATTACAAGGAGTAACAAATGTAATACATCGCAGACAAGTTTGTGTATGTGGTTACAGAATGTTATTAAATACTTGCACAAATCTAGGTCTGCAACATCTTGTTTTTTGTTTGGTTTTTTACTTCTATAACATTTGTCTTTTTGGTTACTGGCAATGACCCAAACTTTACATAAAAGCCACAAATTAGGAAGCTTTTATATAATTTAAAATCCTATTTGAGGTATAATGAAGGCTTTTGTGAGTGACTTGGTAAAATAAAATTTTCCCTAAAAAAAGAAAATTTGATTTTTTTAGAATTTTGATTTTACTATGAATATTAATACCATAATCTTCTGAATATTTAATAATTTAACTGAAATTTATTGAAAGAAAATTTATTACATAAAAATACTTCAATAATAATTAAGCATAGTTATGAATCTAAAGTATGGGAATCTTCCCCATGCAAGGTTTAATTTTTATTATATAGCCACATGCTAATATTAAGCAATATCACATTGTTCAACATTTGATGAACTTGTGTGTGTGTGTGTGTGTGTGCAAGAGACACAAAAAACATGCACACACAATATGGAGTGAATTAAATTACATTTCTTGTTTAAATAAATATTTTATACTTGTTATATGATATTTAATCTGCAGACTGAGGATTATAAATCCATAATGGAAAATGGGGAATTCAGACTTAACAAAAATTATCCTAGGAATTTAATCACTGCATTTTGAGATGTAAAATATACTACAAGAAGTGAGATGACTCTGCAAAATGTTTTTTATGTGAAAGTTGTTCAAATGAGAAACATCTCCCAAATCCACAAACTGAGTATATATGTCTTATAAAAATTACTCTTAAATCTTACATTTCCCTTTTGAGACATTTATTGTTCCTGGAGAAGCAGTATTTTTTTTTCTTACTCCTAAATCTGTCTTTGATTAAACTAGAGAACTTTATAAATCAATAATAACCTTTTAGATATCAACCTCTTCATAATTATGCCCTCCAAATGCAGGTAATTGTTTGCATACCTGACACAAAAATAAATGGGAGAAAACATGTGTTCCATTTGATTTGGGGTTATAAGATTTAGATTGTTTTTCAGCATTTGTGAAGTTTAACTTTATCCTCATTTACATTACATTTGAAAAATTAATTTATTTCACACAGAGAAACAAATAGATCAGGTAATGCTATGCAGCTCTGGAGGGAAAAATTTTTTAAAATATTGTCTGTTAGAAATTGATATGGATTTTATCATAATACAGTTTTCATTAAATATAATACTATACAACCAGTGAGTTTAAAGGAATGTTTTATTTTAGTCAAGTCAATCTAAGGTATCTTTCTGATACTTGTAGTACATTTCCCAACAGGAAGTGGCTAAACACCCAAACAAGAGTGCTCTCAGATTAAGAAACAACACAGGCATCTTGAAGGCTCTCTATTTGTAGAATGAAATGACAGCAACCAGAGAGGCCTGAGGCTGTTTTCCTAGATGCCTACTCTGGGTGCCAGCCATCTGTGTTCATTTAGGGGTGTGTGTGTGTGTGTGTGTGTGTGTGTGTGTGTGTGTGTGTGTGTGTGTGTGTGTGTAAGGGGGTCGAGGGACAGATCTCAGGTTGCAGGTCTGAGTGTGGGCTCTGATACAGAATGAACCTTCTGCCTAATGCTTCTCAAACAAGACCCCTCATCTGCTGGTCCCTCCAGAGAAGTAATTTCACCAGTACCAGCTGCAAAGGGGAATGTTTTGTGTTTTCTTTATTCAAAGTGAAAGATGTTAAACAGAAATTTTTCAGAAGCACTTTTGTTTAGAGAAGGGGAAAGGAAGATCACGGAAACTGGAAAACATCCATGAAATTAGCCCCAAATCATGGCCAATACTGATCATTTCCTGACAGGCTGTCTATCAGCAAGGCCACAACAATAGTTTATTCAGGGCCTTCTAGTGCCAACAGTGATATAGCATTGCTATTTAAATGTTGGCGCAGTTGTGAATATTTTTAAATATTAACTTTTATAACTCTGATAGTGTATAGAATAGCACTGTGCTATCAGGAGTCCTTCAAACCCTTTGTTAATATGCTTCTCTTAGGGATTGCTTTAGCAGGAATTAGAGGAATATCAGTTTAAAGTAAAGACCCTATGTGCCTATCTAACTCACCTAAAGGTAATGAAGGGAAAGAGAAGAGAACATGGGGATGCACTTGGCCACGTTAGCTCCAATTTGGTATTTATTTGTGGAAAAAACTATTTAGGTTCAATGTCTATAAATAGGAGATGGAAATGAGCTAATTTGATTGTGTAATTTTATTTATTCATTATTTGTAACCAAAAAATACTGGCTGCCTTAATTGATGTACTTATCTATAAAATGTCAATATTTCTATGGTAGGAGTTATCATTGTGATTCTTTTTTCAGTGTTGTATTCCCTCTCCCCCTCTCTCTTTATCTCTGTCTCTCTATGTCAGTCTCTCAGTTTCTTTAGTTCTTGTTCATCTGAACTGTTTTGGCATATTCTGTTCTTCAACATATGCATTGGTCAACGTTGTAATGCTAACACCATGCCCTAATGCGAGAGGAGGGTATACCAGATGTTTCAGTTAACCTTCTGGATGTCATATCTGCTTATAGCAGTCTGATCTGCCTTCTCAACTTAGTGTCAAATTATCCATTTCTGAAACTATTGTAAAGTATGAAACTGTCCCTCCTAAGCCATCTTCAAGAGAGAAATTTTCTGTTTATTAACAGGATTTAATTAAAAGCCCATTTTGAAAACAGCTCCCAAACTTAGTAGTAAGAACATTTTATACATTCTAGACTGGTGTGGATCTAGGGTTAGACATCATGTGAACCCTTAGGAGAAGAGAGGGAACACTTATTGAGTGTTTCACATATTTTGAGAATTATTTAAAATGAGAAACAGACTCATCTTGGTAGCATTTTGCCTTGAAAATTCACTTGTCCAAGTTTGCACACCACAGTGCAAAAAGTTGCATGAGGAACTAGTTAAATAGCTTCACTCTGGCTATTCTGGTATTTGATGACTTCTATGAAAAATTTCTTCCTGGGTGAAAAGCATTTTCTTCCTAAGGGCTCTGATAAAAATCTGTCTCCACATTTTGCAATTTGTATATTCCTATTGCATTGTCTCATTTCATAAACTAGCAAGTACTTATCAGCCCAAAATAGGATTCTCACAAAATTACAGGGCAAAGATCCTATACTCAAGAAACTTAGCTTATCGTGGAGGAAGAAAAAGCTAATAAACATAGGAAATAAATGGAGACTGTATATGTTTTGAAGCATAATAGGAAATGGTTTTGCAAGGGGATTCAGTGAATGGAAAGCAATGGCATAGATCAGAGAAAGAGCTTGTGTGTAAGGCTAACATTGAAGAGAGCACTTGGAGCAGAGAAGAATGCAGGAAAGAAGCATTAGATAATGTTGCATTGATGAGAGGAAATCAGGTAATTTACTGCCTTTAAAGACAGACAGGCAGCCTGAAGTTAATGCTACTATAGACTCTTGAGTAGGAAGTGACATGATTTTTAGGAATATCCCTCTAACAGTATACATTAGAGGTTTTGTGAGGGAGTGATCTGGAAGCATGGAGCTGTATCAGGCAGCTGTTGGAGTCATCCAATGATCACACCTGGTTGAAGTTCATGGTAGGATTAATGAAATCAACACAATCTGTGGACACTTTGAAGGAATGAACAATGATATAACAGACTAAATATAGAAGGAGATCAGTATCAAGGAGTTTAAGATGAAATCCAGATCTCAAGCTTGGGAAACTAGAAAAATGGTGATATCACTCAGAAATGAGAAAGTTGGGAACCGGGTCAGAAATTTTTTTTAATTATAAAAAATATTTTAGAGTATGGTAGTTTTGGTTAACACTTGTGTATTTTTAAAAACACCCTAATGACCCAGTAATTCTACTTCTGGGTATATACCCCAAATAATTGAAAGTAGGAACTTGAACAAATGTTTGTATACCCGTGTTCATAGCAGCATTGTCTACAATAGCTAAGTGGTGGTATCAACCCAAATGTCCATTGACAAAGAATGGATAAACAAAATGTAGGGCCTACACACAATGGAATATTACTCAGCCTTAAAAAGAACGGAAATTCTGATGTAACGGTTGTTTGATTTTTACCTTAAAGTATCTTTATAACTAAACAAAGTACTAAGATGTGAGAACTAAGGTAGAATTTCCAGCTTCTCAGAAAGCTGAGTGAGTCTGCACAGAAATGGGAGATGACGCAGTCTCTCAGTGGAGTTCATTAGCAGAGAAAACAGTTCAATGAAGTAAGACAATGTACTGTGAGAGAGCTGTCACCACACTGGTCAAAGAATAAATTTTAAAATTATTATAATTCTTGAGCGTGTGGCTATAAAGATTTTTACAAATATCATAAATATTATAAAATACTTAGATATTCTCATAACTTCTTAACTTTGCGATGTTCCTAGTTTATGTAAGAAGAAATTTTCTATCATAAAAGGTGTCAAAACCAGAAATACACTAATGTAAAATATTTTCAAAAATTTAATAAGTGACCAAATCTCCCAGCTTGCTTTGTTTTAAAGATACCTGGATAATGTAGACACAGTAATGCAAATAAAGGCAAGATACACAAGCTCAGATATGTTATTAATTACATTTTACCCTCACATCAAAATATTTAAAAACTGTGAAGAACCTCAGAGATCATTTGCGATAGAGCCCAAACCAGAATCCAGGTCTCCAATGCTCAGCTCAGTACATGTCCCACTATACACACTGCTGCTCCTATGGATCACAGGGCAGGGTTCATAGAACCCCATACCTAATATGGACATAACAGAGCCAATATCATTTCAGAGCATTTGGACTACTCTGACTGTGATCTTCAGATGCCACCTCATCAAAAACAAACCTTAGTCAATTCTCTGACTTCCAACTGTACTTAGATACTTGATCTTAGCCCAAAGACCGAGAAGCAATAATTCCAACTGTAAGATACACGTTGCACCTCCCAACATCTGACCACATTCCGCTTGGCCTTGAAGCCCAGTTGTTCGGCGATTGCCACCCCAACCCCATGCATAAAAGCCTTTCCAATGCTGACGTTCAGACAACAGGCATTTGTCTCCTGCTTTGCATCACAGGCATTCTAAAGAGATACCTCTGTGGTCTTAATTCGTGGAAAATAAACATTTTCACTGCACAATTTAAAACCCTAGGGAGGCAGTTTAGTAAGTTAGCATTTTTGTTTCATGTGAAATATTATTTCTAGTTTATAATGGGAAGTTCAAAAAGATTGCTTCTTATCATTAAAAGCTTTCAGAAGTGTGTAATCTGGATTCTTTGTAGGTATGTTTCCTATAAAATGCCCTGAGGAACAGCATGCCGGGCTTGCTACAAAGAAATGCCTTCAAAATCTTCAGTTGTTTAAGAAAAAAGTTCTTGAATTTAGAGCTGAATTAGTCATGCAGATAAACATTTTAAAACCCTTGGAGTCTACAGTTAGTTTTAACAAGCTTTTAAGATAAATTAGGAGTGTGTTGTATTTGTTATGTTGTGACGACTATAAATTAGGAGGATAAGAAAAGAAAACAAGCAGGCTCATCCATTCACGAATTTTTTGGGCATATTCTATACTAGACTCTTTATGGAAATTGGATAATATATGGATCTTGCCCTAAGGTGTCTTTCAATTAAGTAAGGATCCTGTACTGAGTTGAATAGTATTCCCCTTCCCCCAAATTCTTGTACACCCAGAACCTCAGAATATAGCCTTATTCCAAGTAGGGTCTTTGCAGATATAATTAAGATATAAGTTAAGATGAGATCAGACTGCATTATAGTAGGCCCTAGGTCCAATCACTGGTGTCCTTATAAAAAGAAGAGAAGACACACAGACATAGATACACATGGACACACAAAGTAGAAGGCCACATGAAGGTAAAGGCAGATTGGAGTAATGTGTCTACAAGTCAAAGAATGCCAAGGATTGCTGGCAATAACCACAAGCTAGGAGAAACTCCCTCCCTAAATCCTTTGAGAGATCATGGCCCTGCCAATATCATTTTTGGAATTTTTAGCTCCTGAACTATGAGAGAATAAATTTTTGTTGTCTTAAGCTACCTGGTTTGTGGTAATTTATTACAGCAAACTTAGGAAATGAATATAGGCCCCATTGCCAAGATTCTGACTTAATTGGTCTGGAGTGGACTTGGGCATTATTGTAAAAACCCCTCAGGTAATTCTATGTTTGAGAATCATCACTCTAGTTTGGCGATTTACAAAGTCTCCAGAGTAGCATCAATAGCAGCAATAGCAGGAACCTGGAACTTAATGGAAATATAGTGAAGGGAGGCTACAATGGAAGATGATCAACAAACAAGCATGGAGACAGCCAATAGGCAGAAACATTTTAGAAAGCAATGGAAAAGTGTTTGTGTGTTGTTATGGGTGGCGCTGAGAGAGTGCATCTGAGAACCTCAACATTGACTGTGCATTGCTGAGAGGCAATGGTGTATCTAAACAGCCATCTTCCAAGTTCAATTTTTGAAGACAAACTGTTTTCAAATTTGGGGAGGGCGGCTGTCCATATAATGTTGTTGCTCTTAGGGTTTGTGGTCACCCAGATGCTACATTAAGATTGTACCTGGACCAAAAATGGCAGAATGGGAGACTCCAGCCTCCATCATCCTTAAATCAATAATTAGACAGCTACCCACAAAAAACAACTCTGGAAGAGCTCAGGAGACCACTTAGGAAACTTCAACAACATAGCAGGGAAAAAACCCCTGAGAATAGCCTCAAAAAAAAAAAAAAAAAAAAAAAAGAAGGAAGAAAGAACTGCTTCGTTTTGCTGGCATCATCCCATTCCCCCATTCCCCAGACCAGCATTGCTTAGCACTAAGAGGGAATTTTCAGCTAGAAAGAATTCTACTCACTGGGAAAGGGAAAGTAGGGTGAACAGCCAGCTTCCCGTCTTTCAGTGTACCACATGACTAAGTTATTCATCAACAATTTATCTTTGGTTTTATCACACCCAGAGACTGGCAAACTTGGGATGTATAAAGACAGGAACAAAAAAGGCCAGGGGCTTTCAGCTACACAGCAGGAATGACCAGGGTTCCCAGTGATCTCCTCTGCAGAGGACCCCAGCCACTTTTGCCACTGAAGAAACCAATGATCAGTGCAGTTGCACGGACCCTTGCAGATTTCAGTTATTTTCCCTACCCCTACCTTCCCCCAACCCCTGCCCCTGTTGTTGTCCAAGATCTGCACTGGTGGCCAGCCTAAGCCTCTGAGGCTGCTTGACTGTAAAACACTAGCTTAGACCACTATGGCTGACCTCTACTGCGGTGTGCCCACTCAGGGCTAGCCTCTCCAGCTGTGTACCTGCATGCAGCTGGCCTGATGCCTATCACTGGCCTCCACTACTGTATGCATGTCTGTGTTGAAATACTGCTGCCACAGCAATGCATACTGACAGCTTTGTGTGGGCCCGGATCTGGCCCTATCTCTTATCACTGGCCTGTACTCCTAGGCTTCCTTACAATTATGCCCTCAATCTACTGACCTTATTTTAGTCACTTGCCTCCATTGATGTCTACACACCTATGGCGAGACCCTTCAGTCATAGGAATGCATGCCAATAGCCAGGGCTCACACAGCTGCCAGAATACCCCCAATTGGCTCTGGTCCATGCTGCTGGCCCTGGCCCCTACCGCTGTGTGTGTCTGCAACGAGTTGCTGCCAATACACAGGCAACTGCAGCTGGCTTGCACAGCTGAGTATGTGCATATCTCCAGCTCCAACTACCACTACTGCTTGACTCGGTCCCTAGATGCTGCACTAAGAATCCCAACAGCCTTTGCAGCTTCTGTGGAACCATCACGACAGTCACCAAGACCATACAATTGTTGATGCTATGGACTCCAGTGGCCTGAGAGAACAAAACTTCAAGCCCCTATGAACCCAGAGCCACTACATACCACCACACATGGTGCCCTTGCACACTAGACTCAGAATCACAGCACATGTCAATGTGCTCCCACATGCAAGTGAAGGTCTTTCCTTATCAAAGTCAATATACAGCCTGGAAGAGGTGAATGCTTCTTCAAATGTGAAGATACCTCTACAAGGCTACAGGGAGGGATTGCAGGAATATGGAAAATATGACATCACAAAGGAAAAAGTAAACTTCCAGTAACTGACCCCAAAGAAATGGAATTACATGATTGCCTGATAATGAATTTAAAATAATTGTTCTAAAGATGCACAGAAAGCTACAGATATACAGAAAGAACACAGATAAACAACTTAACAAAATCAGAAAAATGATACAAGAACAAAATGAGAAGTTAAACAAAGAGCTGGAGAATATAATGACTGAACTGAAGAATTCAATAGAGAGCTTTAACAACAGACTGGACTAGGCAGAAGAAAGAATTACTGCACTTTAAGTAGATCATTTTAAATTATTTTCAGAGGAGCAAAAGAAAAAAGAATAAAAAGAAATGAAGAAAGCCAATGAGACTTATAGAACATCGTTAAAAGAAATAATGTACACATTGGGGCCTAGAAAGAGAAGAGAAGGAGAAAGAGTCAGGAAGTTTATTTAACCCATTTCCTGTTTAGAAAAAAAAGTGTAGCTCGCTGCCAGTGTTAATTTAATTTTACATAAACACGCTCTTTGAGGTTGAAGCAAATTCGAATGATTTTCAGTGTGAAATAAAATATAAGAACTGTTCTTGGAGTTATAGCTAGACAGAACTTGTCTCCAATCCTAATGTAACAGAAATATATATGATAATCAGTATTTAATAATTTTTTTTTCATGTGGTAAATTTTAAAGCACAGAACAATACAAATAGGAACATCACATTTCACACAAAAATATCATGGTGAACTTTGGGGGTAAAGTTAGGACTGTACTCCATGAGCTATCTTGGGATTAACACTGCAGCCATGAATGTCGTTGATGAGTATTCTTGAGGCAAATGGGAAATGGGCTAAATATAAAATGATTGAAAATTTTCCAAACCTGGGGAGAGATTTGGACATCCAAGTTCATGAGATATTCAAAACAATTTTCCCAAAAAACATTATTAGAAAACTGTCTAAAGTCAAAAACAAAAAGGATTTTTAAAGTGACATGAGGAAAAATTTCTCTCACATGAGGGAACCCTTGTAAGGCTATCAGCAAATTTCTAGATACAACTTTACAGGCCAGGAGAGAAATGGTGTGATACATTCAAAATGCTGAAAGAAAAATCTGCCAACTGAAATTTATCCAGCAAAGTTTCCTTCAGAGATGAATGTGAGATAAAGACTTTCTCAAGAAAAAAAAGCTAAAGTAGTTCACTTTTCTGAAACTGATTGTGTACTTACCTTTACCACTATGTTATGTTTTCATGTTTTCATGTTACTAATTAGCATCCTTTAATAAGATGACTAGTACTTGTCAAATAATTACTTTAAATGTAAGTAAATTTTACAATAAAAAAGCACAGACTGGCTGAATGGATTAAAAACAAAACAAAGCAAAACAAGACCCAACTCTATGCTGCCTGCAAAAGACTTGATTCAGCCTCAAGGAAATACCTAGGCCCAAAGCAAGGGGATGGAAAAAGATATTCCATGAAAATGTAAACCGAAAGAGAGCAAGGATAACTATACTTATATCAGAGAAAATAGAATTTAAGTTAAAAACTGTTAAGAAGAGACAAGGAAGGTCATTATATAATGATAAAGGGGTCAATTCATCCAGAGGACATAACAATTATAAATATATATGTACCCAACATTGATTCACCTAAGTATATTAAGCAAATACTAACAGATATGAAGGGAACAATAGACAACAATATAATAATAGTAGGGTATTTCAATATCCCACTTTCAACAATAGATAGATAATCCAGACAGAAAATCAATAAGGAAACATTGGAATTGAACAATTCTTTAGATTAAATTTGCCAAACAGACATATAGAGAACATTCCATCAAACATCAGCAGAATGCACATTCTTCTCAAGTCCACACAGAACATTCTCCAGGTTAGATCAAAACAAGTCTTAGTAATTTTAAGATTGAAATAATACCAAGTATCTTTTCCAACCACAATAATATGAACCTAGAAATCAATAACAAGAAGAAAACTGAAAAATTTACAAATACATGGAAATTAAATAACACACTCCTGAACAAAAGGGTCAAAGATGAAATCAAAAGGAAAATTGAAAAATATCTTGAAATAAATGAAGATGGAACCACAACATACCAAAACTTATGGGATTCAGCAAAAGCAGTGCTAAAAAGACATTTATAACAATAAATGTCCACATTTAAAAATATTTCTTAAAAAATAACCTAATTTTAAACCTCAAAAAACTAGAGAAAGAACAAACTAAGCCCAAAGTTAGCAAAAGGAAGAGGATAACAAAGATCAGAGCAAAAGTAATTGAAATAGAGGCCAGAAAACCAGTAGAAAGATCAGTGAAATTAATGGTTGTTTTTTTTTTTGAAGAGGTAAACATAATTGGCAAATCTTTAGCTAGACTTATCAAGAAAAAAAGAAAGGATTCGAATAAATAACCTTAGAAATGAAAGAGGAGACATTACAACTTATATCACAGAAATACAAAAGGTTATAAGAGATTATTACTATGAACAATTATATCCCAACAAATTGGACAACCTAGAGGAAATGGATGAATTCCTAGAAACATGCAAACTACCAAGACTAAATCATGAAAAAATGAAAATCTGAACAGAACAATAATAAGTAAAGAGATTGAATCAGTAATCAAAAAACTCCCTACACAGAAAAGCCCAGTACTAGGTAGCTTTAGAATTTATTAAATTCTAGCAAATGTTTAAAGAATTAATGCCAGTTCTTCTCAAACTCATCCAGAAAATGGAAGAGGAGAGAATATTTTCAAGCTTATTTTACAAGGCCAGTATTACCTTGGTATGAGAGCTAGATGAAAATACTACAAGAAAAGAAAACTATAGGCCAAAACCCTGATCAATATAGATGCAAAAATTCTCAACAAAATACTAGCAAACAAATTCAACAATATATCAAAAGGGTCATACATTACAATCAAATGAGATTTATTCCTGGATGCAAGGATGGTTCAACTTACACAAATCAATAGATATTACATACCACATTAATAGAATAAAACATGAAAATCATGTGATCATCTCACTAGATGCAGAAGAAGCATTTGACAAAATTCAACATCCTTTCATGATAAAAACTCAATAAATTGAATATAGAAGAGACATACCTCAACATAATAAAGACTATATATGACAGACCCACAGCTAACATCATATTTAACAGTGAAAGCTTAAAAATGTTCTCTCTAAAATCAGGAACAAGACAAGGGTGCTTGCTCTTACCAATCCTATTCAATTGAAAGTTCTACCCAGGCATCCAAATCAGAAAGAAAGAAGTAAAATTGTCTCTGTTTGCTGATGACATTATCTGTACGTAGAAAAATCCTGAAGATGCCACCACAAAACAAAAAAAACAGAAAAACAAAAAACAAAGTTAGAACTAGTAAATGAATTCAGTAAATTTGTAGGGTACAAAATCAACCTACAAAAATCAGTTGAATTTCTATACATTAACATTGAACTGTCTGAAAAGTAATAAAAAATTCCATTTAAAATAACATCAAAACAATAAAATATTTAGGAATAAATTTAACCAAGAAAGTGAAAAATCTATACACCAAAAACTAATAGAGTTTCATGAAAGAAAATGAAAAAAGACAAATAAGTGGACAGATATCTCATGCTCATGGATTGGAAGAATTAAATCAAACAGTTCCTTCAGGCCAATTTGTTTTAACTTCAATTATTAGATAACCAACCCTTCTCTTTTACCCATATCCCAAAGAACAAGGCAGGTCAATACATTTTATTTTGTCATGAAATTCTGCTCTTTGCCATAATCAAGCTATGCGAGACTACAGTAAACCACTGAAGTCCAATTAACTGGAAAACCTAGGTGAAAGGTTTTGGTAAAATCCACATGGCTAGCACTTGATAGAAAAGAAAATAACAACTGTTATTTTTTCAGAGATGAATAGTTTAAGAATCCATTTTAAATATTATTTGTTTGCTTGCTTTTCATGCCTCTAACCTCAAGCAGAAAACCTTTCTTGGCAACACTTATAAGATTCTTTCTCAAGCTGCTTTCATTGTAGCCACAAATTCATCCCAACTTTTAAAAATTTTTTTTGTGACCTGATATCACATTTAGAGCTGAAGTTACTATTTTCACAAGTACAAAGGTAAAAAATTTGAGTCTTATAATTCTTCCTCATACTTGACCTACCCTAACCAGCACTGGCAAATTTATGAAGTAGCCAAAGTTTATCCTCGAGGTCACGTTCTCTGTTTTTCTCAGGTACTCATTCCAGGTGTCCAGTACTCTCTAGAAGAACTGTGATGTCTCAGGGGCCACACCCAATGGGTGTGGTCACCATCTTTCAGATTTTCCTTCTACTCCAATGCTTCAAATGCGTTGTCATTCTGTGGATTAAGACCCTGCTTTCCCTTAGTTAATGATAGTGATGATGGGTTAATGGTTGATAGTTTTTAGTTAGTTGAGGTTAAAGTAATATTTTAAGTTCAAGTATCTTTTCACAAGCAGAAATGCTAATGATCAGAACTGCAAGCTCTTGCAGTAGTGCCTGTGCCACATAGACGGGGGCATCTGCCTGGGGCCTGATAACTGCCCAAAAAGTGGTCCATGGTTTACTGACATCAAAATCACCTTGTATGAGTATTTTTTAAAAATGAAGATTCTTGTGTTTTACCCCAGACCCTCAAAATCAGAATCCCTATGGTTGGGAACTCAGGAATCTGGGTTTCAGTAATTTTCCTAGATGATATTTTGGTACGCTGGAGATCGAGAATCTCTGGTGTCATAGAAAAAGCCCTAGATGTAGAGTCAGCAGGCTTGAATTTTAGTCTCTTGTTCATCATGCACATGTGGTCCTGAGGAGTCCACGTTACTTGTTTTGCAACTTAGTTCCCTAACTATTAAATGCAGATAATCAACTTGCCTTGCCCACCTTACACAGTAGTTGCAAGGCTCACATAGATTAAAGCCCCAAACTGCTGTATATACTGCAGGGCTGAGACTAGGCAGAAGAAAGCGAGGCACTCCCTTAGGCCACAAAGTTTAAGGGCACAGAAAAACTCTATAATGAAGAAAAATAATATTGCAATGCAATATTTTTAAAATATAAGGGTTAATGCAAAAAAGTCTACTATGAACAAAACATCAGAGACAAGATTAGTGTTGCTGAATTTTCTTTTGGTCTCAGGTTTTAATATGGTATCACAATAACATTGTTGTTGATCCCATCTTTATTTAAAATGTTGATGTTTTTTCATCATGGGGTTTTTGATTAATTTTGATTTTTAAAAAATATTCCATCAAGATATTATTTTTCTTGATTACTTGATTACTGTATGGCATCTGCTTAAATTTTGTGCCAGAGGGAAATATGTCACAGGCCTCATTCCCCTCATCCTAGTCCAGGCCCTGTAAATTGGAATGGATTATGCAAATGTAGGTTATCATTTTTATCTGGCTTTGACTCTTTCAGTTCCAAGTTCTCTCAAACAGTTGCATACACACGTCAAAATACGCCAGCCTGCTGGCACTTTGGCTAAATTCTGACTGTTGAATGGTGGGAACAGTCTAAAGCAGAAGGTAGGCATGCACTTGGTGCTTTCAGGGGCTTCCCTTCCAGGGTCACTGGAGAAGAACACTTTGTTGGGATGTTTGGTGTGTCAACCAGCCTAACCCGAGTAACTGGAAGTCTGCCCTTGTTTTAGATAGAAATTCTCCAGCAGCTACATACCCATCCAAGGAAGTTGGGATTCACAAGCTGCCTCATCCATAGCTTTCTATTTTGGAGCCTGTTGTTTCTGCTGTTGTTGTTGTCATTGTCGTTGTTGTTGTTGTTGTTGTTGTTGTTGTTATATACCAAGGGCTAGTATAAAGCCTCCTTGTATTGGATGCAGGAACAAGTAACACCTTGCCTGGATACCTGGTGACCAGGGGGTGGAATGACAAATTAGGGGCAAAAAGATGATGGAGAAGGGTCTGATCTACTGAGCAAAAAGATGCTCCTCCTCTTCATGCTGCTGCTGGGTAATGGGTTCACACAGGCCATTTTAATTTTTTTAAATTGTGCCTAGTGTTAAGCAAGCAATGATCTTGCCTTGTGAATAATTTGGTGACAAATGTTCAAAGCTGGCAAAACATTTCTTTTCCATTGTACTTGGAAGATCTCAAAGCTTGTTTGGTCTGAATATGGCATAGTGCCCAGGCCTGACACTTTGGCAGCACCCAGGACAATGCTATATGCAAGTAGGTACTTAATACCTGATTTAAGAATGACTAATATCTGTTATTCTTATTAATAATGACAACTGATCATGGGTCAACTGATCTTTGACAAAGGAGCAGAAGCTATACAATGGAGCAAAGACAGTCTTTTCAACAAATGGTGCTAGAACAACTGGACAGCCATATGCAAAAAAAAAAAAAAAAAGAAAGAAAAAAAGAAAAAAAGAAAGAATCTACACATATACTTTAATTCCAAATGGATGACAAACCTAAATGTAAAACACAAAGATATAAAATTGCTAGAGGATGACATAGAAGAAAATCTGGATGACCAAGAGCTTGATGGTGACTTTTAGATATTACACAAAAGGGAAGAATTGATAAGCTGAATTTCATTAAAATTCAAAATTTTATCTCTGAGAATGAGGATGTCAAGAAAATGAGTAGACAAGTCACAGATGGGAGAAAATATTTGCAGAAGTTATATCTATTAAGGGCTATTATCCAAAGTGTACAAAGAACTCTTAAAACTCAACAATGAAAAACAAAAAACCCAATTAAAAAATTGGCCAAAGACCTTAATAGGTACCTTAACAAAGAAGATACACAGATGGCAAATAAGCATATGAAAAAATGCTCCATATCCTATATCATCAGAGAAATACAAATTAAAACAACAATGAGATATCACTATACACCCATTAGAATGGCCAAAATCTAGGCCACTGACAACAACAAATACTAGCGAGGATACGGAGCAATACGAACTTTCATTCATTGCTGGTGGGAATGCAAAATGGTACAGCCACTTTGGAAGATAGATGGGTAGTGTCTTACAAAACTAAACTTACTCTTACCATATGATGGAGCAATTTTGCTTCTTGGTATTTTTCCAAAGGAGATGACAACTATGTCCACACAAAAAACTGCACAAGGATGTTTATAGCAACTTTATTCATAACTGCCAAAATGTGAAGCAACTAAGATGTCCTTAATTAAATGAACTTTAGTGCATCCAAATAATGGAATATTATTCAGTGATAAAAAGAAGTAAGCTATCAAGGCATGAAAAGACATGGAGGAACTTAAATGCTCATTACTAAGTGAAAGAAGCCAATCTGAAAAGACTATCTACTATATGATTCTAACTGTATGACATTCTGGAAAAGGCCAAACTACGGAGACAGTAAAAAAGTTAAATGATTGCCAGAGGTTGGTAGGTAGGAAGGATAAATAGGCAGAATACAGAGAATTTTTAGGGCAGTGAAGCTATGTATATCATAATGATGGTATATGTCATTATATACTTCTCTAAACCCATAGAATGTACAACAGCATGAGAGAACCCTTACGTAAATTATAGAGTTTGGGTAATTCTAATGTGTCAATGTAGGTTCATCAATTGTAACAAACGCACCACTCTGGTGGGGATGTTGATAATGGAGGAGGTTGTGTATGTTTGGGAGCAGGGGTATATGGAAAATTTCTGTACCTGCTGCTCAATCTTTCAGTAAATGTGAAACTGCTCTTAAAATATAGCCTTATTTTTTAAATTGGGAAATAAATAAGATTGCCCTCACGGGGTTATTGACCCAGAAAATGAGTGTTCAAATATCAAATTTAAATAAAATTTCAAATTTGCATTTTAAGATCAAATTTTTAATGAAATAATAAGTATAATGTAGTCCATGATATCTCTAGCTAATAGTAGCTCCTCCTCCTAGCGTGAGGGAAATTGACAAAGACATAACATCCTCCGAAGCAATTTCTAGGACCATATTATCTTTAAAAGGACCAATTACCCTTGCCAGTGGTGCTAAATTTTAGTAGATCATTTGCAGAACAAGCTAGTCCATTCCAATGGTCTAGTCATCCTTCTTACTCAGAGTTTTTTTTCCTTCAGTCATTTCTTTGTTCAGAATAAAGCCAGCAAGCTATCCATCCTGAGGACAGAAACTGTGTTATGCACTTTTGAAGGCCTTTTGCTGTATTTAACACTGTGCTTCAGATATATTTCTGGATTTTTATTTAATTGCTTTGACTGGGGCTAAGGTTTAACTCCTGCCAAATTCACCAAAACAAGAACAACATGATCCCTCCCTAACTCTGAGGATGTGAACTTCCATGACAGGGCATCATGTGCCTCAGTATTTAAAGAATGCAGAAGTTACACTGGTAACTTTGTTTAATCAATAAGGCAGGATACAAGGAGTACATAAGGTGTATTCTCATATGTGACAACAAGGTATAGAAAATAACTGGAAGGAAATGTTCTAAAATCTTAGCTGTAAGTTGTCCTGGAGAGTGACTGTGCTGATGTATATAGAACCTCCCTTAGACATAGATGAGAGGTTTTTTAGAGTTGTCTACGTACTACAATCACACATAAATAAATTTATTTAAAACACATGGGTGCCTCTATCACTCAGGATCTGGCACTCAGGCTGACACAGCACTGCTTGACATTTCCCTGCATGACTACACCGTTCAGGCCCCAGGGAAATGAATTTCCACATCTCTTGCCCTAAATCCTCAAAAGAAAAGGTTACAGGATTACAAAGTGTGAAGGATCATGGGTTATGTTGATGGCATTGTTCTGGAATGCTTGGAGAATGTGAGAGGAAAAGAGTGTTGGGTTAAGAGAAAAGTTGAATTCCTTCTCTAAGATAATATGAATGCAATCTATTCTTTCATAAGATTATCACTTCTCAATAATGCCGACAATCCTTTTCTTGCTTCTTTTTTTGTTCTAATTCCTGATTCCCACGGTGTTCGATTAGTATAATATTCACAAAAGTTGCAAATAGTGGCTTAAAAGCATTTTGAATTTTAACATTTCATATTAGTATTAATTTGCATTAGTATATCATGCATATATCATGGTACTGAGTCTTTTATTTTATTTTTTTTTACACCTACAGCACCAGGTTTTCCTAGGTGGTCTCCCATCCAAGTACTAACCAGGCCGACCCTTTTTAGCTTCGGAGTCTTTTAAAATTGAGATAACATTGGTTGATAACATTACATAAATTTCAGAGTCCAACATTATAATTAGATATCTAATTATAATACTATCTAGACAGTATAAAACATAATGTGTTCACCCCCAAAAGTCTAGTTTCCATCCGCCACCAAACAATTGACTCTTTGCCCCATTTCATGCTCCCCCAATGCTTTTCCTCTCTGGTAACCATCAATCCGTTGCCTGTATCTATGAGTCTGTTTCTGTTTGGTTTTGTTTATTCATTTATTTTGTTATTTAGATTCCAAATATTAAATGAAATCATATGGTATTTGTCTTTCTTCATCTGACTTACTTCGCTTAGCATAACACCCTCAAGGTCCATCCATGTTATCACAAATGGCAATATCTCATCTTTTTTTTGGCTGAGTAGTATTCCATTATATATAATGTGATCCATTCACCTGGCAATGGACACTTAACGTTGTTTCCATATTGTGACTGCTGTAATTAATGCAAAAATAAACATAGGGATGTATATATCTTTGAATTAGTGTTTGTCTTTTCATATTTTTCAGATAAATATGGTACTGATTCTTTATACTGACAACGAAATAAACATAGAATGTTTAAAATGTGAATAGTTGTACCTTTACAAAAATAATAAGATTTATTTAAAATATTAACATACTAAATAAAATTTTGACACTTACTAATTATAATTTATAATTTACTTTCTAAAATTTTGAATATTTTAAAAGGGAACTTTTGGGAACATAACTTCTATATTTTATATTTTGTTTAATTTATGTGTTCTCATTAAAATGTTTACTTTTTGTGTACTTTGAGTACAATTAGTTTTGAAACCCTTCAGATCATTACCGAGTTTAAAATGAATCATGTGAACATCTTGAAATAATGAGATTAGTGATTTTGCTGAAATAAAGGTGAGAAAAATTAATTTTATGAAACAAACACATAATCCACAAATTATATAAATCTTTATCACTTATTCAACTATTACCTGCCCATTGACAGATGAGCCAGATATGTACGGTAATAATTAAATTTAGTACATTGATATTTATGCCAGATCTCAGACACATAAAAACTATACCATTAAACATGTCCTTTGGTTTTTGTCATTATGAGGATATTTGTCAAGATAGGATAGAATATATTTTATTTACCAGTTTGTAACAGAGAACTAAAATCCCATCTGAAGTGCCAGCTACAACCATCCCTTTGGGTCTGTTTGTTTATGAGCATCCATCCACTCTCTTATGACAGACAAAATGTAGGTTAGAGCCAGGGTGGATTGTCTCCAAATGGGAGTGTCCCTGACCTCCTGGCAGAGCAGGAAGAAGGCAACCTGGAGGAAGTGACTGATTCATCCTAAAACAGTGATTTCACCAAACCAGACACTGCTCAGCAGCACCAGACTGGAATTATAAAGTGCATTGGGAGCCCAATCCACAGGGACAGGGCCAATTATGTCCCTAGACTGACATGGTAAGAAAGAGTAGCAGAAAGATAAGGGCCTGGGGGAAATTGAGCCTCACTAATAATGTCTCTTGTGGTGAGTTTCCTTTGTTTCCTCAGCCCCAACACTCAGATGTATTTAAGATAAAAAGTGCTTGAACTTGACAGACAGCTAAGAGCACCAGTGTCTCAAGAGCAGAGATTCTTTGGAAATGATAAGGTGCAAACACTGTCAAATGGCTCCCTTTGCATTGCACTGCAATCTCCACCCATAAAGGCTTGCCAGGACCAGCAGGAGCAAAGCTCCCAGCTGTCCCTCAAAACACCGGGCTCCAGCGGGTCTGAGGGCTCCCTGGACTACATAATGACAGAAGCCTGAGAACCCCGGATTGGGGCTGCTTGTTCAGGGGAATCGCTAGCCCTGGTTTTCATAGGGAGAAGCTGCCCACGGAGGATGCTGTGTGGTCCTGGTGGGGAAGCTGTGCCAGCAGGGGTTCCTTGGCTTTTTATCCCTCCTTTCTCAAAGCTTAGCCATGCAGCAGGTTCACTCTGAAGCCAGGGTGGGCCAGCCTATAGCTTTGCGTCTTCTTCTGGAACCATGCTGCTGGGAAGTGTCTCCCTTGAGAGAAATTACGGATTTTCTGGAGTCCCCAGGATTCTAGATTGTATCTAGATTGTATCAGTGCAACCTGAGGGGATTCTCAAGTGCTGGGACAGAATTGGCTCGGGTAGGCTGGCATTAATTAAGGAAGGGCAGGTGTACTGGACTAAGGGCTGAACACTGCTCATGCCTCATGAAGTATCACACACTTGAGAAAACCTGACGCGCCATATACATATCATAATATATCTGGGTTCTTATTATTAAAATTATTCATTCTCACACTTATTTAATAAATATGTATTTAGAGCCAGCTATGTGCCAGAATATCAAGACGCAAGAATGTGGATAATCATAATATTGTTCAGCCCTTAGACTTCTTTAGAACCACTTCTCGTCTAGATAGACTAATTAAGGTGCAATTCAATTTGAAGGGAGAGAGAGGGCTTAAACGACCTCTGTGAGTCCCAGCCCATTGAGTATGTTAATTTATTATTCCAAATTTTAATATAAAACTGCAGTCTGGCGGATCCACTTCCTTGTGTTACTGTTTAATCTAATTTTTCTAGAGCAGTGGTCCCTAGCATGGGACCTTAAACTAGTGGATGCATTTGGGGAATGTACAGGGCAAAATTGGGGCTGTGGAGGTCGGTGTAGGCAAACTTATGTTTGATGAGATGTTTTCTCAGGCGGCGTCTCCAAGAAGTACAACTACTTCTCTGTGTGTGTCCTGAGTTTCTGGTGTTATAAAACACACTGTACACTGTGATTTTTCCACATACAAGACTTGCTGTGGCCCTGTGCATCCCTTTTTGTGCACTTAGTCACACAATTGCCTATACCCCCATCACTCCCCTGAAATGTCCTTTCCCTGCGCAGCCCATTTCTTGCTCTTGACATTCTATTTACACTCCAAAACTTAGTTCAGTTCCCCAGTGTTACTGCCCTCTAATGCTAAAATAAATAAATAAATAATAAAATATATAACTAATTTTTACTCTGCTTTTATGTGCCGAACCCTTTTCCACTTCATTTATCTTCACAATCTATCATTGTTTTCCCAATGATACACAGATCAGGAGACTGGCCCAAGACCACACTGCTAGAATGTTTCAGATCTAGGATTTAAAGCCAAGTCTCTGACTTCTCATCATGTGCTCTGAGTCAGATGCTGTGTGGCCTTCTCCGGTTGCGTCTCCTTTTTCATTCCATATCATCAATCTGTCTCCTATTTTGTTTCTTGGCAAAGCCAGCCATAGTTTTGTCCATTTTCAAGATTTCTTCATAGAACCAAGCTTGACACTGTTCATTTTTGTTTTCTATTTTCTTAATTTTCACCCTATCTTTATTATTTCCTTCCACCTATTTTCTTTTTTATTTTACTGTTCTTCTTTTTAACTTCTTCAGTTTGATGATCCGTTCATTTATCTTTAGCTTTTGTCGACATGAGCGCTCAGGGGATACATTCGATACTTAAGTGTTTTAGTAATTTTTTTTTTAATTATCAGTTCCAAGTATCTTCTAGTTTCCATGAATCCTAGGACACTTAAACTATATGAAGTTTTTTTTAACTTATAGGTATGTGCATTTTAAGTTACTTTTTTATATTGATTCCTAACTTAATTGTATCATGATCAAAGAGTGTAGAATATCTAATTCCAGTCTTTTGTGTCATAATGCATGGTCACTTTTCATAAATTTTCTTTGGAAAGAATGTGTATTTGCCAATTGTTGAGCCCAACATTTTATTGAAGTTCATTCTATCAAATGTGTTCATTGTGGGTTTCAGTTCTTTTATATACTTTGTGATTTCTTTTTTTTGTCTTTCAATCTGTTAATTGCTGAAATCTCTCACTATGGTGATGAATTTAACAATTTCTTCTTTTTGTTTTATAAAAATTTCCTTTCAATGAAATGAATCTTTATATGTGTGTGTACACACACACACACAACACACACACACACACAATGGGTAGAGCTTCCTAGTGAATTAAATCAATATTCATTATGGGACAACTACCTCAAGTAATACTTTGTACCTTAAAATCTATTGTGTCTGATTTAATACATTTATACCAGCTTTCTCTTAAGTTGTATTTGCCTGGAAGATCTTTTTCTATCTTTAGCTTTCAACAACTCTCTTTTAGTTGTATCTTTTGGAAAAGCATCACTGAACTGGATTTACTTTTAAATTCATTGTGATCATTATTATCTTTTAACCGGAGGGCCTAATCTATTTATAATTATTCTGAATTGTGATATATTTAGAACATCTCATTTGTTCCATCTTATGATTGTGTTTATTTGTTCTTTTTTCTGATGTTTTCTCTTTTCCTGCCTGAATTTAATTTTTTTCAACTTTATTTTTTTATTAAATGTATAACAATTATACATTCTATTTCCATCCTTTTAATGATTTTCCCTTAAATATTAACATGAATATTTAACCTGCCAAAGTTAACTAATATCTTTATATTCTTTCAAAATATAAGATCATTTTAATGCTTCCATTTCTGATTACCACCACCCCATAGACAAATGAAATGTAATTGCTGTTTATTACCTTATTTCTTTAGCTTACATGTTAAACATTTTATTTTTATTTTATACAGTTGATATTTATTTAGATTTATCGACATTTTGCATTTTCTTTCCATTTCTTCTTACATTTCAAGCTTTCTTTATAGCATTGTGTTCGTTCTTCCTGATTTTTCTAGAAGTTTCTTTGGTAAGATGTTGGTGGCAAACTGTATTTATTTATTTATTTATTTATTTATTTAATTTTTTGGTCTCAAAAAGGTTTTAATTCAGTCTTGTTCATGAAAGATATTTTTGCTGGTTAGAGTTATATCTTCTTGAAAGATAATTTAGACTTCCTTCTTGAAAGGTAATTTTACTTTCTTCTTGAAAGCTAATTTTATTGGATATATAATTATTTTCTTTCAGAAATTTGTAGGTAATATTCTATTCTCCTCTGGCCTTATTGTTGTTTTGGGGAAGTTCCTTCTGTGTAAGCAATAGTAATAATAAGGATAAAAAATAATAGCTGAAGCTGATAGTAGTACAATATGCCAAGGACTATTTTCAGCTATATTTATATACACTGTCATTTAATCCTCATGTCTATACTGTGAGGTAGGTCCTACCGTTTTACGAATGAGGAAACTGAAGCAAACAACTTATTAGCTACATAGCCTACATTTGAACCCAGGCCTTTCAGCTCCAGAGTGCACACTCTTAACCATTATACTGTGTAGTCTTTGTGACTTACTTTTTCTCTTTGCTTTTAAGATCTTAACTTTGCCTTTGGTTTTCTACAGTTCCATGAAAATGCATCTAAAATTAGAACTTGTTATTTATATTGCTTAGGATTTGTATAACTTCTGCATTATATGTGACCTGTTATCCCACTATTCTGGAAGATTCTCAGACATTATCACTTCAGATATTGCCTCTTCTCCATCCTCTGTCTGAAACAGAACTTCTTGTTCAATGCCTCATATTTTCATATTTTTAATCTCTAAGATACGTAATGATAGTCTTTTCTGTTGGAGTTTCTGTTTAACAATTTCCCTTTTTCCCCTAAGCTAGTGTTTATTCCATTGTGTATCTAATTTAATTATTATATTTTTTAGTTTCTAGTCATTTTATTTGGTTCTTTTAAAAATCATTTTGGAACTCTTTATAGTCTCTTGGTATTTTGGGTCATTTCTAGGAGTCTCTTTTATTTATTTAAACATGTATGACACAGTTGTTTTTACATATTTATCCAGTTATTTCAAAATCTGTGTTATTTATTGTTTCTGCTAACTTTCTAACAGTGGCTTGTTTCTTCTCATACATATTTTTAATCTTGCTCATAAGGTCATGTTTCTTAAAATGTTAATTCTTTCAGGCCATTATTTAAGATGAGTTTTTTGAGGTTCACATTGATTTCAGCTGGGCCCCTGAAGGAACTTCCACATATGGACCACTTTAAACTGTATTCTCAGCTTGAAGAGTGCAGGTAATGTTTCTAAATCCACTCGAAGGTAAGCTGCTGGTTATGAATTTTTAGAAGATATCTTTTATCACATTTACCTAGAATAAAGTAAAATATAAGCAAGTTTACTCACTTTCTTCCTCTAAGGGGTGTTTCCCTCAACTCTACCCAATTTTATGTGATCCGGGCTTTATACAGTTCATATCTGATTGCACTTCTCACCTTTCGTGTCCCCTTGACTCTGTCAAGAGTCCCTCGTTAGAGCCTTTGAAAACCTAAGCTTTAACTCCCCCAGGCAACTACCTACACCAATACGCCCTCACCTCTCTTAACCTCTGCTTTCCTTTAAGGATATCCTTAATGGTTTTGCCATCTTAGCTACGCATTTAAAATTATTTTATTGTTAATATTGGAGGTAGTATTTTTAAGCATTTCTGTTATAATGTTTTAAGATATTTACATCTGTCATTTTATCAGAAACAGAAATTAAGAGTATCGTCTTTACTGTTCCTCTGCTGATTGTCTGCTGCAGTGGTCTGAGTGTTTGTGTGCCCCCAGATTCACATGGTGAAGTCCTAATGCCCAAAGTCAATGTATTCCAAACAAACTATAGAAAATGTTGAATCCAAGTTCCACCTCCCATAACTCCACTTTCCTCCAAGCTAAGTCTATTTTTAAATCTTTCATATTTTCCTAAAGCAACAATATTCTATAAAAATCAATAAGTGCTTACATCCATTGAGAAAAAAAATCTAACCAGGAATTTCTAATGAGACTTGGCAGAAATGATCTTATTCTTTAGTCAAAGTGTCCCAACGTTGAAAAATCTTTCAGAAAAATCTGCAGGGGCCACTTGACTATCTCTTTAGTATGTCATCAGAGGTTGTTATCCATTATATTCTTTCTCCAATAAATGGATAACAAGTAGGTTACAGATGGAGAAATTATAATACAAAAAAAGATCCAACTTGATTTAAGATCACACAACATACCAGTGTTGTGGATCTTACATATCACAGCACTGTTGATGTATTTCATGCTCATCTGAACAGTGCCTGTCAAATGCGAGACCATCTGACATTGGTTACGTATTTTTTCTGCAGAAGCTGTATCACTTATAACAAATCAATAAATTAGGGCCAAATGGTGTATGTATTTGTGGGAGTGTGTGCATGGGTGTGTGTGCATGGGTGTGAGACTGGGGTGAAGTGTGGGGGGGATAGGGATTGGTGTGTGTGAGTGTGTGTGTGTATGTGTGTGTATGAGCAGTGTTGACAACATTTTAGAGATTCTTGTCTTCTCAGCACTTAGTTTACTGACCAGTGTTTGACTGAACAGGCATGTATTACCTTTAATTTCCAAATAAAGCTTTTATTCAGCAAACATTTTATAAGCACTCAGGTTATAAAAGCAGGTAAAACATTTTCTTCTCTTGAGACACTCACACTCACAGTGTACTATAAGAGACCACATTAACAGTTACGTTGCAATGTGATTAGAGCTATAATATAGAAATATATCTAGTACTCTGAGAATGGAGTTAAGTGAACAAAGAATTAAAAGTGAAATAAGAAGGGGTTACAGAGGTCTTCACAGAGTTCTGAAGGCCAAATGGGTCAAGGGGATAGAGAGTGAAATTTGGACAGAAGGCATAAAAGAATATAGCATATATCGAAAATGTAAACGGTTCTTACGTAATATAGACAGAAAAGAAAATAGAAGGCATTCAGGTAAAGAGCAGCTCTATGAAAAGCAGTAGAGACAAAAGAGCTTAAGTTTGGTTAGGAGACGCTAAGAAAAATCAGTTCATCTGGAGAAGATGGTTTGGGGAGGGAAGTAAAGGTGAAAGAATTTAGAAAGATAGGAAATACGGGTAGCACATATTTATTGCAGAAAGAGCAAGGATGCAAAATCTCCTGTGTCACAGACTCATTTTTCAGGCTAATGCTTCCAAATGGTAATGTGCATATGAATCCACCTTGGGTCTTGTTAAAATGCAGATTCTGATTTAGTGGACCTGAGATTCTGTACCTCTAACAAGCTCTCAAATGATGCCGATGCTGCTAATCCACAGGACATACTTTGAACAGGAGGTATTTAGAATATACCATGGTTTGTCCTGAGTCGTTTATATGGTTTCGAAGGTAGGCTCTAGTACTATTCTTCACAACCCACTTCATAGTACTAGTATTTTTAAACAACTTATTTTTTAAATCTTCATATGGGATGTTTCACGTATTTTTTATTTCATTTAAATCCTAGAATTACAGGAGGAGAAAAGTAAATCCTATGTCTTTCTCTTCTTTCAGGATGTATATACTTCTGAGATCTCATTTCCTTCTTTATCAAGTGCAGCATGTTGTCTAGAAGAAAATTTAATAACTGAGTTCTCTCATTTCATGGACACTATGTAGTCTCTTTAACAGAGAAGTTTTAAAACTAAGTAGACTTAAATTACTTCGAATCTGTAACTAAATTTCAGAGAATTTTGTATCTTCCCTAGTACCTAGCATAGGACTTGGTACACAGTAAATGCTCATATCTGTCTATTGAATAACCCACATATACCCTAATTGTTTCAGAAGAATTTCGTGACTACGTGGAAATAAATTGTACACATAATCTTTTTCCTCATGTGCATGTAACTTTTGCATTTCAAAATACTGGGCTTCCTTCACTTCCAATGAGAGTTTTGCACACAGTCTATAAATCTTGCTGTTAAGACATTTTCCTTCATTATCCTAAATTTATCTTAATTTCAATCCAATTAAAAACTGTTTACTAGAGCTCCCCCCCATATAATTGAGCACAGTATAGTTGATTTTTTAACTGTAAACATACATCTGTGAATAATTTCTAAATGCCATAGTATATAGGAGATCCTGCAGCATAATGGAAGTAATTTATTTCCAAATTGCTCCCATTTCTCTTATGACTTGCTTGCAAAACTTTATTAAAATCAAGTCCAGCAGGTATGACAAGAGAGTGACCTTTTTTCCTAAGCATTATGCATGCTGCCTACATGAAAGACTCCTAAGGCTTTCGCATAGTCCATAAATTAATATATCCACAAATCCATGCTCCTAGTTAGTTATCCAAGCATAGAGTAGTGGCAATGCAGTATAATATTTAAAAGCATAAAATTTAAAGTAAGACTTCTGGAGTTTACCTTCCATCGCTACCATTATCCAGTGGCATGACTTTAAGCAAATTATTAACCTTTCTCAGTCTCAGTTATTTCACCTGTAAAGTAGAATAATAACGATGTCTGCTTCACAGAATTATCGTGAGGATTAAATGAGTCGATGCATGTAAAAAACATGATAAATTCCTATTACTGGTTGTAGTTATTGTTATTAACAGTTTAATAGTCATATTTAATTCCTTCGATCTCTATGCCAGCCAATTTCTAAGCAATAGATGTGCCACACAGACAGTAAAAATTGAACACCAACATCTGCCAAATGATTGCAAGCAACCATATCATGTCCTGGTTATTCTGGCCATCTTAGTGATCAAATGTCATTGATCAGCAGAGTCAAATCTATTTTCCAGCGGATAACCTTTTAATAGTTTCTAAACCAGCTAATGTGTCTCAACAGACCTGCATTTTCTTTTTTTCTTTTTTATTATTAAATTTTGGGGGATGACATTAGTTAATAGGATTATATAAGTTTCAAGTGCAAAAATTCTGTAACATATCCCCAATGTACTGCATTGTATGCTCATCACCCAACGTTTAGTCTCCTTTCGTCACCATATATTTGACCTGCTTTTCCCTCTTTAACCTCCCCTCACTTTCCTCTGGTAAGCACCATACTGTTGTCTGTGTCAATGAGTTTTTTGTTTGTTTGTCATTTGTTCATTTATTGCTTTCTGTTTTTATCCCACATATGAGTGGAATCATCTGATTCTTGTTCTTGCCCATCTGACTTATTTTGCTTAGCCTGATACTCTTGAGATCCACCCATGTTGTCTCAAATGGCAGTATTTCATATTTTCTTATGGGAGTAGTGTTCTATTGTATGTATGTACCACATCTTCTTTATCTATTCATCCATCCAAGGGCACTTGGGTTGTTTCTATCAGACCTGCATTTTCTATCAGAAAATTTGAGCAATGAATCAATTTGATTGGATTAATCAAATTGGTATTGAGCATCCACTTTGTGCAAGGCATTGAGGCAAGATGTGTGGAAGAATACAAAGACAGATATTTAATGGCTATTAAATGCTCTTCTATGTGCTATTCACTGAGGTAAGGGAGGAAGATATAAAAGAGAGCAAGGTACATACAGCTTCTATTCTTGGGGAGCTTCTAGTTTAGACAGGAAAAAAGAAAGTAAACTACAATTATAATAACATCTACATGCTGTAGTAGAAGAGAACAAAATGCTATGTGAGAGAAGAGAGGAGGTCAAGGATGGAGTCCAGGTGGAGGTGGCATCTACTTTGACAACAAAAGCGTGAGTAGGAATTAGCCAGTTGAAGAGATAGGGAGACTGCTAGGGAACAGCACAGGCAAAGGCTCAGAGGAAGGAATGGTCCAACAGACTTCAGTGGAGAAACTAACAGGAGTTAAGTACCTCTGGAGTGTATAGTTAGCTGGGAGAGACGTTCACAGAACCCTGTAAGCCACGGTAAGGAGTTTGATTTTATTTCGAGGGAAAATACTAAGAGTTTTAAGCAGGCTGGAGTGAGATGATCAGATAAAAATGCATTTTAGAAAAATCAGTCTGGCTGCAGGGTAAGGAATGAATGGACAAGGGGAGGCAGACAGAGGACAAAACTTGAATTATGAAAACCAATTAGATTGTTGTGGTGATGAAAGCAAAACCTTGAGGTGGCCTGGGCTCAGGTGAGGCAGTAGAAATACAAAGAGGTAAATGGTTTTAGGAGATCTTGAGAAGAGAGAATCAGTAAGAGTTAGTGATTGGTGAGGTATAGTGAGTGTGGGAGAAGAAAGAGTCGAAGGTGACTTTGAGATGAGATAGAGACACAAAGTAGAGAGCAAAGCCTCCTGTTCCCTGTTGTGTGGATTAGGAAGTAGGAAAGAATTTGACCACTGACATAATAGAAACGCAAAGATGCAAGAGAAGCACGAGCAGATAATTCCTTAGGGACAAGGGGCTTGGAAGCATGTTCAAGGTCAGGAGGCAGTGGAGTTAGATTAAGATAAGCTGAGACTGTGAGTTTGGAAAAGCTAAAAGGATATTTCCATTCTTCAGTGACGTCAATCCTGTAGGTTGGATCCTTTTCAGTGGCCAGAGTCCTTGGGGGCAGAGCAGGTTTTTAGGAAAGATTACGGACAGTCAAAAGTCCAGAGGAAGTGCCATCAGTTCATCAGGACCTAGAATTCCTGCCTGAAAACGTCTGTGGCTCCATGTAACATTTCTCAGGCTGTGGATATTCGAGGTCACATCCAGGTCTTTGTCAACTAGGGAATTGCTGCTCTGAAAGTGTACTTAGTGAAAGCCTTGCCAAAGTTGTCAGAAACAAATCACTCTCCCTACCCCCTTAAAATTCTTCTTTTTTTTAAATGACAGAAGCCAATTTTTGATATAATTTTTCAAGGCTTTGCATATCAGGTTTTGTCCTGGAGTAAATTTTGATGTAACATCAGACCTCAGAGAAATCAGCACTGCTCTCAGCTTGGAACCTGCAATGACCCTTCTCCTTCAGTCCTGCTAACCTGAGCTCTGAGTCTGAACTTGCAGCAGCGCGGTGAGGGCTTGGGGAGGAGTGATCCGGCCTTTTAAACTGCCAGCCCAGCACATGTGGGATACATCTTTAACCACAAAATATGTTTTCTTTAAGGCTTTTCCTCAATCGTGAAAACTTAAATTTAATAAGGACTGAGGAAGCCTATAAATCAAACACAATAAAATATTAAATTATGCACCTTACTCTAAGTGGGGTACATATATTTTATCATTGAAAAGTGCGGGTCTGAGTATTCTGGAAATTCTGATTTCTTGGGCAGTCTGGGGGTTGGGGAACAAAGCTGCATTAGTTTTCAATTTACAGAACATGATGTTAGTGATTACATTAACTTAATCTAATATTATTTCCCATATTTAAAGACAGAATGAGAACCTTGTGTTTGGATTGTTGTTGGCTTTAAACATATAAATGTGAATGTATATGTGTGAGTGTGTGTATGTACATAAAGAAATAAGGACCCGCCTGGCTTTCCATATAATAGGCTGAGTTATTAGTACAGCTGCACATTCTGTGTCTCAGGGGATTAGAAGCTCAGCCTGAAATCTCATTTAATTACAGAGCATTGACTACCATGGACCTCTTGCATCTGGACCCAGGAATAATAGTGAGCATTTTCTTTGAATTGTTTGTAGCGTTAAGGATAGAAACACATGTTCAATTTCCAACATTTGGTTAAGAACAAAAAGCAAAAGTTCACAGATGGTTAGCTCAGCCTATTAAATAATTTTACTAAAGTTCCTAGACTCTCTTCTCCTTTAGAGGCTTAAAAAAATGCAAATCTATTCGCTTTTAGTTGTAGAGGTAAAGGGCATAAAATTACTCAGTTCATCTGTAAATGAACATAATAATTCCTACCTCACAGGTTATCATAGGGGTGATACCAGGTAATGAAAGTGGAAGACCACCACAAAATATCAAATGTTATTCAATGTTGGTTAAACACTATTATTACTCCTTCATTCCTTTATTTATTCAATAACAACTTCTGAGCACCTACAGTCAACTAAGCAAAGAAAACCTGACCTCAAACCTTGCAACTGGCAGTAAATTGAGGATCCAGCACTGGAACTCGGATCTCTCTTGTTTGAAGGTACCTGGTTTTCCATGAAATTATAATGTCTGCACGCCTACACTCTCAACCATATTCTCCATCTGAATGTGTGTAAAGCCTCAGCTGTCAGTTAATAAATTCTTTATCTGTTCAAAACGCATCTGATCCCCACTCACTCTGGCTAATGGTTCATATAAGGGTAACTTCAGAGGCGGGGCTGGCCTCAGGACAGTACGAACAGTGGCTCATGAAGAACCCGTCTTTCTTTCCTCTCTGTACTCTATAGTCCTCAGCACTGGCTTTGTCTTTAGGTTAGTTTCCCTCATGCACACTGGATACTTTCTGGTGTCCAAGTGCCATATGCTCCATTGTTTAAATCCAGACAGACAGAAAACCTCTGTCTCAAGCATGGAATATAGCCACAGTTCACTTGAGCCTCAGGTTATGTCCACCCCTTCATCAATCATCGGTGGATTGTCAAATATTGATTGGATTAGATGAAACAGAACCTTTCTTTGGAGCTGGGGTCAAGAGATAAATTGTCAGAATGTGGTTCTGTTAGGGAAGGATAGGAGATGGGCGTTGGGCAGAGAACACCCAGCCTTTGCTTGCAGCAGCATTCCCATGTGCATTACCTATGCAGGACCAGTTTACACCTGCCCTCCTCACAAAATCTTAGGGAACACAGGCTGGGAGTTATTAGAGACTTTGTTGTATTCTTTAAAGTGTTTCTGAATAAGGAATTCTGTTTGTTCCCTTTGTTTCTATTTGCTATTTTAAATGGGGGCTACTTCCAGGGCAACTAATATTACTTTGTACCCAAGAAAGACGATTGATCCACTATGTGAATGGGATTTTTGTTTAGCCTAAGATTTAAGATGTGAATTACTGAAAGGAATAACTGTTTTCTATTGCTTTAGTGTTCTCTACTTATATTGGGTAGTGAATAAAAATGGTTGGCTGACATTCCCTTGCAAAGCACCGAAAAGCTTTCAACTGGAACTTTAAGTTAAGTTTCTAAATGTTGGGTCATCTTGACGCTTACACACGTCACTCATGAGATACATATGGATCTAGGCAAAATTAACAGACTTTAAGTGAAAAATAGAAAGTACAACCATGGCACTCTTGAACAAAGATTTTTTTTTAATTTCCATTTTGTAAAAGGAAAACAGAGTAGCAGTTTTCTAAGTTTTAAAAATATTTTCAACTCCAGCTTCATCATAATGTTCTACCATACACTTAATTTAGTCTAAAAACTTGGTCACCTAAATGAATAAGATAATTTTCCTAATCTAAATATAATAATGTCAAAGAAGTAGATTGCATACTGATCAGATACATTCTTTACTTTATAAGTTTATAAGTGTTTAATTAAGTACCTGAAGGAAGTACTCAAAGGAAAGAGATAACTAACTTTTGATTATTTACCATGTCTTAACTGCTATACCTGCTGCTATCTTTACATTAACTTGTTTAACACTTAACCACGACCCAAAAAGATATAAAACCTATCTTTAATTTAGAAATTAAAAAACTTCAGCTAGAGTTTAATAAAACTCTCCAACTTTACATAGTATTAATGGTGGAGTAATAAATTGGACATCAGATCAGTCTGTCTAAACACATTCTACTCACTTCTTTACATAGCCTCTTTTATACAAGAGAAGCAGACCATTTTCCACCCCACGTGAGGCTATGTACCACGACACACTCTCCTATAACATGTAGAATCTGTTTATAGGATTTAACACATTTGTTTAATGATGAATTTCCCTCTAGATTTTGAGCCTATAGGCTCCATAAGGTCAGATCCTTGGTCTGACTTATCACTTTATAAATCCCCTTACTTTACACTCAGGATTTGAGTTCTACTTAAATATCTGTTAACTGGCAGCCTTGAAGGTACTTCTATATAACTTAAAGAAAACACCAGCCAATTTCAGTGTGTCAAGCTTAAAAAGCAGGCTGTCTGATACAACTCTAAGGCAGACTTTGTCAGGTATGTGGAGGCCTACCCATTCTGCCTCCCATTCCTGCCATCCTAGGCACCACCCCCAAAATGTGAGCACCTTCAGACATCTGCCCAGTCATCTTACCTTCTTTCTGATCTGCACTTCCTCTCTTCTAACCCAACCTTTATTCCTCTTCTTCTTCTAAACCATACCACTGCAAAACCCCATGAACCTTATTCCAGAGTAAACAAACTCCCTTCCACCCTCAGTTGCTACACAGAACACTTCCTACACTCCCTTGCCTTTAACTAATTGTGATGCATCTCCTAAGGCCACTACTTTTTCAGTGGCCCTTTCAAGGGTCATATTTCCATACTCTATATTCCAGAGCTCTCTCCCAAATGCTATATTCCATAGTTCTAAGGGATAGGCTCTGCCTTTTTTCACCCTCCAGTGCATCTTCCAAGCCATTTCCCTGTCCTTGAGTTTAAAAGATATGTGTGATTTTTGAGATTCATGTCATTTAACATATTATCCACTCCTCCTCAACCATCAACCACTAACTACTTAGTCATGGTCTTAACCAAAGACTTTGGCCTCTGTATAATACTTTTCTCTACCCCAAGTCCCATTAGAGAACTATCCGATCACATCCTTATATAGCAGTTTACTTTCCTCATGAACTTCACTTCACTGTAGTTGCCTACTCTTGTGAAACCTCAGACATTGCCATCACCCTCCACAGTCATCAACTTCAATGTCCCATTCCCTAATAACAAACTTTTATTCTTCCAGCTCTTCAATTCTCTCATTCCCACTATGCCTGCTTTTGGATTTCAATTCTCTTCTGTCTCTACTTCATATTTTATTTAGTCTAAACTTCATAATCCATCATGTCACCCTCTCATAATACTCTTCTCAACAGCCTATCCCATATCCTTCCAACACATTACCTAAAAAAAAAAAAAAAAAAAAAAAAAAAAAAAAAAAAAAAAAAAATCCCACCCTAACATCTACAATCTACTAGGTGTACTGAAAAATGTAAGTTTGCATATTGGTATCCCTTCGTATTCTGGATTTTTTATTTTTACTTGGTTTTTAGCATTGCCTGTAAACTAATACATTCCTAGTCAGCCATCTCCTCTTATCAAATAATAATAATTCAAAATTTCATCAGTCTTCTCAGGCAGGATGCCCAAAACATCCTATCTCACTCCCAAGACATGACTACCTCTTACTTTAGGAAGAATGAAGGGACAATCTTATGGATTTTTTTTCAGTCTCTCACAATCTGATCTACAAAGTTAATTAAATCTAATCTACCCTTGTCATTTTCTCCTTTTTCATCTTGTTGGAAGAGATTCTCCCTGCTAAGGCTAACTCTTAAACTTATGCTTTGAGTTCCAACTAAGTCTTTCAATTAATTCACTGCAACTCCTCTTACCAATTACCAATGACATCCTTGCTTTTATTCAATAGATAGGGTTCTGTCCTTAGCTTTCTTGATCTCTGTGAACCTCTTCCTCCTCCTTGAAACACTTTCCTCTGTTGATTTCCATTGCATTACGCTCTCCTGGTTTTCCTACTACATTCCTCTCCATTCCTCAGTATCTTCCTCTACCTACCCTATAAGTATTGTTCCACTATTAGCCTTCATTCTTGGTTGTATTTTTACTCTGTATATTTTGCTGAATAATTTCACCATTTCTGTAACTTCAACCACCATCTATGTCTGTGATCCTTAAATCTTTTGAACTCATGGACCCCTTGTTCATAAAAAAAGTATACATGCACAAGTGTAAATTTTTCCAAACCATTTTAGGAGGTCCATGGAACACTGAAGCCTATTAATGACCCTTTCAAAAGATTTTTCTGACCAACAAGGCCAACAACTCCCAACCTCGTCTCCATCTATCTCTCTTAAACAAGACTTACATATTAAACTGCCTACTTGATATCTCTAATTAGGTATTCCACCAGCACCACACACTCAACATGTTTAAAACCTACCATGAATTAAAAAAAAATTAAAAAATTAAAAATAAATAAATAAATAAACAACTACTATCTTCTTTCTATCTTAAGCCTGATTCCTACAAATTAAGCTTTTTTGTCCTTCAAGAATATTTTTTATTTTCTTTACTGGGTCTTATGCAATTCTTGGTAAGTTTATTCTCACGTATTTTAGAATTGCTTTGATTGGGAATGATATATTTCCCATTTCTATTTTTAGGTGATTATTACAAGCACAGAATAAAGGCTGTTTTGTATAGTTATCAAATGTTTAGGCACCTTATTAAATTTTACTAGCCTTTTTACTATAGTCTCTTGGATTTTCTAAATATAGATTCAAAAAATTGTCAAAAGGCTAGTTTATTTTCCTTTTCTAATGTTTATGCTTCTTATTTAATGTTCTTATCTTATTGCATTTGCTAATCTTGCTACTGAAAGTGTGGAGTCAACAACATCAACTTTATCTAGGAGCTTATTAACGATGAGGAACTTGAGCCCCATCACCCAAACCTACCAGATCACAAACTGAATTTTCAAAGGATCCCCAGGTGACTCGTGTACAGTAAAGTTTGAGCAACACTGCTATAGAATACTTAAGACACTATTTAATAATAAGTGATAGCAGTAGCATTACGAAGTTCCTGATTTTAATTGAAATGGGCTCTATGTTTCACCAATTAAAGTAATTTTGATAAGTAATTTTTATAATAAAAATAATTTTCTTCTTTTGCTATCCTAGTATTTTTTTTGGTTTAGAATGACTGCTTAATGTGATTTAATTCCTTTATATATAATAGTCTTTCTGCTTTAATTTGATTAATTTAATATAGTTCATTACATCAATAAATTCTTTAATTCATTACACTAACAAAGTAAATGTATCTTTTCATGTATTACTGGTTCCTATTTCCTAATATTTTATATTTTTTCTTCTATATTCATAAGTAATTGGTTTCTAGTTTTGTTTGTTGACTTGGGGTATTAAATTATAGCTGATTTTATAAAATAATTTGGGGATTATCTTTATCATCTTTGTCAGTAGCCTGGAACAGGCAAACCTAGTTTGCACATTAGAATTACCTGGGGGCTTTAAAGAAATATTAATGTTTAGGCGAGGAGTCTGGGGCTCATCAGAAAACAGTATTTTTAATTAAATTATTTCTTTTTTTAAAAAAAGCTCTATAAGTGATTCTAATGAATTTCTAGGACTGAGACATACTGCACTAGGATCTTCTAAATAACTTTACAAGATTAAGTACAATTTAACCATTATCTTGTTAATGGGTGCTATTTAGTCACCTTCTCAATTTATTCTCTGGTAATTGTTCCATTAAAGTTTCCCATTTCTTTTGAATGAATAAACACATCTTGCTCTTTATGAGGTTAAGGACGTTTCCTTCTATTCCCATTTTGCAGAGAGAGTTTTTATCATGAATGGATGTTCGATTTTGTCAAATGCTTCTTTTGCGTCTATTGAGATGATGATGCAGTTTATCTTCTTTAGTCTGTTAATACGGTGAATTATATTGATTGATTGTGAAATGTTGAACTAGCCTTTCATTCCTAAGATAAATCCCACTTGATTGTGATATAGTATCCTTTTTATACATTTCTGGATTCTATTTGTTAACATTTTGTTGAGAAGAAAAATAAAAAGGAAACTCAACCCATATTAGTCATTCTTCACTTTTCTCTCTATACATCTACTATTGTTTACATCTCAGATCCTTCAGGTAATTGCTTCATTGTTGTTGTAGTCTCTCCAGATTTTCAGTTGGAATCAGTGGAAGACAGAGGCTCTGGTAGGATCTTGACTAGCACCAGAAGTCTATCACTTTCTTTGTGTTTTTTGTAAACAACATATCCAATCTATTAGTCTGCTTTTAAATGAAAAATTTAGTTTATTTACATAAAGCTCATATTCTCGATTTTATTTTTGCGTCTTACTTTATATATGTTTTTGTTTACTTTTTTGGTCTTTGTTGTATTTTTATTGTTTAATTATTTTCCTCCCCTCATCTTCTGTTAGTTAGGAATGCTACTGTAATTTTCCAATTCAGAAATATTTACTTTTTCCTTCCTGGGGTCACAATCAAGAATCTTTTCCTTAACTACTACACAGAAGTAAATACCAACTATTTTCTTTCCAAAAAGGCATCCATCTTTTATCTCCTTACTCCTTTCTTTAGTAAGAAGAGCTCTTTAGAACATCTTTTCTCCCAATACTCTTCCGCCTGCTCCAAATGAGTCTTTTCTCTTATGATTTCTCTTCCTTCTTTCTTGTTACATGCTTAGGTTGTACAGAGATTGAGTACTTTATTTAGTTTAAGACAAGCATTATTTATTTGCAGTAATGCCTTCTATTCCAGGATCATTGTCTCAGCCTTGCCTAATGTATGAATAATTATGCATTTAGATAGCTAGGAAGATACTTCATACTCTTTTACTCCTCTTTATGTCCTCTTTCTTTAACTCTCCTTGTCTCGAAGTCGCTGTTCTGATTAATTTCATTTTGGTTACAGTCTCTTGTCAAGTATTTTCTGCAGATTTGATAGAAAGATAATATTTTCAGTAATTCTTTGTGTATTTGAAAACAATTTTTTATATCCCAATAGATGAATCTCAGAAACCTAATGAGCAAAAGAAGCCAGATACAAATGAGTACATGATGGATGATTTCATGTATAGGAAAACAATAACAAGGTTGACATATATGATAGCTATTAGAATAATGGTTACTTTTGGGGAGAGGAATGAGGAAGCTTACTGGGGTGCTGGAAATGTCTGTTTCTATGTCTTGGTTACATGTGTTTATACATCTGTGAAAGTCATTAGGCTAAATGCTTAAGATTTTTGCACTTTACTGTTTGTGACAATGAAAAGAGAAGGTTTAAAGGGGATGAAAAATACTAATAAATTAATAACTATAGAAGAAAATTGAAAAAGAGGATCGGGAATAAACCTTTCCCCCATAAAAAGCACCAGGCCAAAAATGGTTAAAAGCAAAACTCTTAAGAACAAAAATATTTCATGCTATTTAAAATGTAATGATTTTTTTTAAATCCATAAAAAATTTTTTATTAAAATCTATTCAAATGCTAGAAATCAATTGAAAAACATGACAGAAGCAAGTGCATACTACTCTCTCACAGATGATAAACATGAATTTTAAGCAAAAGATCAGTGAGGACAAAATCCATTGATGTCAACCCAGATTCTTCGTATTACAGAGACAGCATCTTCTGGAATACACTTATATTTCTTCACTAAGGGCCCACTTTCACTCTTTGTCTTTGACCTCTGCGTAAATAAAATTTGTGAAGCAATTGTTGCATTTGCTGGAGGTCTGTTTGCATTTTCATTCATCTCATTTTGGAGTTCTGCATTCAGGCTTATGGAGAGAAAAAGCTAATACAGCATGAGCTTTGGTCTGAAAGCAGCACTTAGATTATCAGCCCCGTAGAAACAGATCTTTTTGTAAGGCTGAATGGGGTTGACAAAATAATAGATTGTCCTGCTGTGTGGAAGCTATGGGAATGCAGCTAATGGTACTCATACAAGTCCCAGACGCCCTAGCAGATGCAGCAAGACTGACGAAAAAGGAAACTCTTAAGTAAGGTACTATAGGTACATTAACCCAATATGTAAATGAGTGTGTGTATGTGTTTGTGTGTGTTAGAGAAAATAATCGATTAACACACACAACACACTGGGTTGATATGTTCAGCTTCTGTTACAAGTTCTAGCATCATCTAGCAGTTCTTTTGGAAGCATACCCCTTGTTTCTGTCATATTCCTGCTGAGAAAACAGGCCCCCAGGGACATGGGGATGTGTATGCCATTAAAACCAATCGATTCTATTGTTAAATTATACAAATATTTCCTTGTAATTATCAACAGAATATAATTTTCTGAACAATATCACACAAATAAAACATCTTGAACACACTGCAGAAGCCAAAGTGCTCATTTGGAGTCCTCAATCCTTAGACTTCTCTGCAATTTCCAGCTCACTCAACATATTAGGAGCAGAGCAGACCTATTCTGCAGCTGGAAAGTACCAGGGCAACATCACCTTCTCTTCCCTGACCAAGGCCATCCTGTGCCTTTTGGCTCTGTCCATCTGATTCAACCAGACAGAAATAATGCACAGGGAATGTCTCACTTGGATTTAGGAAGTGAAAGTGGTAGTGAAAAGAGTTGATAACCGTGCAATGAGTAATTCATCAGACTAATTAAAGTGTGTGCGTGTGTGTGTGTGTGTGTGTGTGTGTGAGAGAGAGAGAGAGAGAGAGAGAGAGAGAGAGAGAGAGAGAGAGAGAGAGAGAAGGCGACACCTGCTGTAAGAGGAAAGAGTAAATAGTTCTAAAGTATAAACTGAAAATTATGATCTCGCAGCAAAGGCAAGTCTGTACATACTATTTCTTTTTTGTAGAATTGGTAATTATTGCCTAACGCTTCTTTATTTTTACCAAGAATAGAGTCTTAAGTTAAATGGGAAACGCTATAATGCTGGTATATGGAATCTTGGGCTTACTGAGCCGATAAAGGAGATTGCCCTTCTGGGAGCCTAGGGAAGTCTGAATGTTAGAAGGTACTTTCCAGATAGGAACTTGGGAGCAGAGCCCCACCCATGTAACTGTACGCTCTATCATCTTAGCTTGCTCTCTGAGATGTATCTATATCCTCAGCAAAGCAGCATGACCACACTCAAATTCTACCATGTGTGCCTCTAAGTCACATTGGTATACTACTTCTTAGTACTACTTCTGAACCATATCATGCTGCCCATAGTAAGTGTTCAATAAGTATACTGAATGATGATATTCTACCTGGCTGTGTTTCTTACCTCCCCTCGGTGGCTATATCCTGTTTCCTTATTAGGATTGTAAACAGGGACGACATATTATGCTTCACCTGCCTTACAGTTTCTCACAGAGCACCACATAAAGAGCACTCTGTAGAAACACTGAATCCTTAATACTGGCCTGTGTTCACTAATAGACAGCCATTTTCTATTTATGTTTATGTCTTCATTTACATTATTTAATACGATATGGCCTTTTAAATTTTCACCTGCAAACAATGACTGCTAATATCACACACCGGCCCCTAAGTGAAATGTCTTCTTTAGTCCTGTTGTAGAGCTGCAGGAGACAGAATATACGATCAATTTTGTTATTTATATAATTTATATATTTTTACAGAGAATTACAACAAAAAGAATAGAAACATTGCCCACTAGATAAATATAAATTTTATCTCATTTTTTATCATATCCATTTTTTTAAGCCACTTTTCATTTATTTGGTTCTCATTTCTAGGGAAACATGAAGGACGTATTTCCTTAAAAGTAGTCTGTTTGGAATGAATTATTCAAAGGGCAACCCTGTGATGTGTGGGCTACTGTAGGTAACAAGGCCATTTGCCACTGTAAGGAAACACAATATAAATAGATAAAGCAGTTACCAGGTATAACTACATGCATTAAAGGAAGATTTTCTACTTTCTAAGGGTAAATTACCGCAAGCTCTCATGTTGCACTTGGAGGTAGGCCACGCAGACTCCATAACTGGCAGTAGATATGCATTTTTAGGGTCTTTTGGAAATGCCACCCGGTACTGAAAACCCTAGGTGAACAGCAATTAGAAAATCCAAACCTCCAGATGAACAATGTCTGCTAATTATAATGAGGAGGAGCCTGAGGGGAAAATCTTCAACCCTGGCCATTAATCCAGTGAGATTACATCTGCATTTGAAAGGGAGATACAGGACCCCTCTACAGCTCTGACCCGTCAGGTTGTCTGCCAATCAAAGGCTCAGTGTGCAGCTGGGCCTGGTCATTTGTTCTTCCAGATCGTATCAGGCTTGCCTCCTTTTCCCATTAGAACTCCCCTTTCTCACTTTCAGCCACAATTTTTCTCTATTCACAAATACTCAGAATAGGAAAGAGCTTAAAGGCCTTCTAATCCACTGATTGTCAAACTTGTTTTTTTTGTTTTTTTCTTTTTTTTTAACTGAAGGAATCCTTTCCTTAAATGAAAGCTCACCTAAAAACCCAAAACGTAAAACACAGCCACCTGGATGTGCTCTTGTCATGGAAGGGAGCTGGAACAGCAGCCCACCTGCTGCACTGACCTGCCCCTCTGCATAAGATTTCAAGATAGAAACGCTACTCTCCTATGTACAAATGAAGAAATTGGAGGTTAGACTCAGTGTTTCTCAATGAAGGCATTATCAATTTTGGGGGCCAGAGGCAGTGTTTACTGGCCTCTGAGTGGTAGCCACTTGTCTTTCCCAGCTAAATACCCTCCCATACTTGGATTGACTGAAATTACCTAGTGAGGGAGAGTAGTCTTGCTCCACCCAGGCTAGAATCACGTGGCCCTGGAGCCATTGCCCAGGGTCAGTCAGAGGACAGAGCCAAGGTGAACCCAGGTATCCTCTCTCAGCCTATTGTTCTTTCCTCTCCAGCACGTGGACTTTCCTGTCAGCTACAGTTTCCCACCACCCTTACCTCTTTTGAGCTGTGCCCTAACAGTCGGGCCCCTGTCTATGACATTCAGCTTCTACTAGTCTGTGAGGCTGCCTTTTCATGCCACTGCCCTTACTGCTCCTAATGTGAAGCGAGGTGGGCTCCTTCATCTAAGAATGGAGATTAGTGTGGACAAAGAAAAGGTATCCCCGGCTGGCACTTTCTTTCTTTATAGAGGCCACAAATTTAACTCCTGGCCCTGTGACCAATGCAGGTTCTCAGTGGGATGTGATTTTTATTTCACTAGCCCAAATGAACTAATTTTTTTTCTTCTCCTCAAATCATACTGTTTGATTCTGAATCATCTATATGTTATATAGTTTCAATTCTAGTAGACCATTTCTTGGCTGCTGTCCTCAGCAAACATCAAAGGCTTTAGAGCTTGGGTTTGATTCCTGCCACCTCCCTTCATTGGCTGTGTGACTGTTCAAAAGGACACTTGGCTTTTCAGAGCCTCAGTTTCCTCATTTATAAACCAGGGAGAGAGAAAACTTGCCTTGCAGGGTCCTGGATGGATTCAATGTAGGAATGCATGTACAGTACTTAGCACTACCAGTTGCTTATTAAATGGCTGCTGCCAGCACCATTTCCTCCACCTTGGAATAAGGTAAGTTTCATAAAATTGTCACTTGGAGGTAGCTGATCACTCTGTTCAAGGCTCCTTGCTCGGCGTTTCCCCTCAGCTTTCTAGCTTGCCCAGTAACGTCAGCCCATTTTAGAAGGGGTGGTAGGCTCCCCTCTTCCTCCTGTAGACATCCCCATGGTCATCCAAGAGAACTCATTTCCCAGTGATAGAGGGGTCGGCAAATTTCCAGACCTTTTAAAATGGGTTTTTACTAACAGTCTATCAATTCTTCAGAGGGAACTATCATGTCTGAGACAGCCAGGATCCTTTTTTACTGACAATTTGAGCTGTGTGGTTGAAATCATTTTTGACAAGAAAAAAACAGGCTCAAGTATAATGAAATCATGGATTGTCCACCGTGACCAATTTTCAGACTTCAAAATCTGCACTAGTGCTTAATTATGCCACACAAATAAGAATTTCCATGGAAGTTGGATGTAAATTTTTGTCTTTTGCACTCAATACTCAAAAACAGTCGAACAATTTTTAAAAATCACAGCTATTAAGTCAAACTAAACCAAACACATTGTTCTGAGATACTTGCCAAAAGTTCCAGCATACGATTTACTTTGCTGACTTTATTTTTGCTGTTTTATTTGTGTAGAGCATTTGTTAGATGTCTGTTTAAAATCTACTCATAGAGTTAATGTTTTAAATTAAACATATAGATGTTAAGTGTAGATATGAAAAAGTATACTTTATTGAAGATCATTAAGACCCAACAAATCATAGCAAATTTAATATTACCTTCCATTCTGGGCTTCTTTTGATAGATAAGATTCAGCAGCTCTTAACAGAAAGCTTTTGTTTGTTTCCGAGGATATTTCACCCAAGGAAAGACTGGCACAGATTCCCTCCTACATTTTCTTGCTCTTTTTATTCTCAATGAAACAACAATTATTCAATTAATCTTGTCAACAAGTGGCGGCTGGTTTCATTTCAGTTGTTTACTAATTATATTGGGTAGATCTTTAGATCCTTGAAAATGTTGTCCAATTGCGACAAACTACTAATGAAGCAAGACTTAGTTAATTAGGGCATAAGAGCAATTAGCTTGTCAGCAGTTAATTCCAACAGTCCCTAGAGAAATACTACATTTAGGGATACGTATCACAGGAGCTATTGACCTCTAAACCTTCCTCTTTTTCTGTCACTGCTGTTTAATGGAAATCACTTATTTTGTCAGGCTAATAACTGAGGTAATGAAGTAGCCTATGGCTCCAGCTTGCTACTCTGTTTTTCTCTTGCTAATTTTAGAAAGTTTAAAAATAGATGAATAGGTCTATTTTGGACATCATTAAAAGAGGAAACTCAAGGTGGGACTTTACAGAAGCCATTGAGCGCGGCTGACCACCCCCAAAGCTATCTGGAGCTCATTAGTCTCCACAGAGCTTTCTCTGCCAAAGAAACTTGGCTGTGAAATTTTTAAGTTAAAAGATTTTTTGAACCAAACCAGTTTTGTTTTGTGTGAGAATTTGACTTAATGGGATAAGGGAGGATGATTCTGAAAGACATTCTCTTGTTTCCATGTTTACTGACAAAAATTATCTTTAAAAGCAATGGAATTAGGTCGTTCATTTGTAGTCTTTTTTTGTGGGGGAGGATGAGTGAAGCTGGGATGGGGGTTACTTATAATAGATCTTAGAAAATATTTTAGGACAACTTGACAAGCTTGATTTTACCATGGGAGTAATAATGTAAGCCAGAATAATATTATCGTTCTAATATCGGACCTTCCATATTCAGTATAAATTCTGTGTAGAGCATTCTCTCTACATCTAGACAATAGATAAATCTGGCTGCGATGGAAATATTTTGCTGAACCAATTTGCTGTTTCCTGTCTCCCCATTCCTACAAAAGGCTGGGACAGGGCAGAGCAAGGCCTGTCTCTCCAAGGACCAGTCACAGGCCATGGTCCGTCTTTCTCATGGCATGTTTCAGAGCTTCACTTACTCACCTTTACTTTTTCTCCTTGGGAGCATTGTGAAAAAGTCTCCTGAGCTTAAGCCTTTATGCCAACTACGAAGGATATAAAAAGAACATGAAAAAGGAAACAAAAATGGAGGCAAATAATCCCACCTCATCATGCTGAAGTTGTTACCAACACTACAGGTAACAGCGTTGACCTTGTTGGATTTCAAGGAGCCCAATACATAGCATCTTCTTTTCCGCTTCTGAGTTCTGAACCAAATAAGAAACAAGACAACAGGATAGGTGAATAAGAGTCCATATCTCATTTATTTTCAATTGATAGAGTTCAATTCAGATTTCACTACATTTTAAGAGAAGTTACCTCAATATTTAAAGACATGAACAAAATGTAGCTAGTTTAAACTTCATGTGGGTTGTCGATATAGGCTTCCATCACAGATAGGCAGGCTTCCTAATAGGACTAGGCCCCAGAACTAGAAAGACTCACCCACTCAATGTCTGGACCAGAAGAATCACTCACATGGGAAAACTTCAGTATGAATCAAGGAGCTGAGCGGAAGATGTACTCTTGCTGGTGTCTGCATGCAGCAGAGCAACGAGTTGGCTTTACATGTCCAACTTCTTTTCCAAAGTCAATCATCAGGTTAAGTCACTCCTTCTTCTGAGGGAGCAGTGAGGATGGGGTAAGAATGCAAGTGTGATTCCGAAGTAGAAGTCCCTCCACTGGAGCAGGGAGATCTGCTCCTTCTAACCGATGTTACAGACATGGTTTTCACGCGATTACATTTTGCTGATTTGTTAAGAAATTAAGAGTATAGTAAATTTGAATTAAATCTCATTAATCTAAAAATTAAGATGATTAACAACTCTTCCATTGTTAATAAACAAAGAATCTATAAAACACATTAAAAGTGTCTATAGAATTTTTGAGGGCCTATTTTTATTCCTTAAGAGAATGTGCTAATTGTAAGACATTTCAAAGTGCTCAAAGGACTATGTTTATTATAAAATATTATCTCTTGAAATAGCTTATATAAGCATACGTATTCTTTTTTTTTTTACTAGAACAGTGGAAATGCCAAACAAAGCTAACTCAATTATTTTTATTTTATTCTTAATATGCACATATTCTACCAACATGTTATGCTCTCCCTTCAGCTTACTATTGAGTAAAGAAAGACAGAAAGGAAAATGAACGATCGGTTGCCCTATATTACTCTTTCCTTTGCCATCATTTTCAGCATAAGCGATTGACTACACAGGGGAGTAATACAAGTAAGAGAAGATATGATAGGGTTCTCTGGTCATTTGTGTTTCTTAGAAAACCATTGCTTTCCTCCTGTGTTTGAAACAAATTCTGGTTTGAACACAAAGTGTGGTCTTTTGGAGTACCTCCTCTTCATCTCCATTACTCAATCCTAGATGTAACATGCTTGCTTTGTAGTCACTTTGAGTTTTGCTGAACTCCCATGTATCATAGTTCACCAGAAATTTTTGCATTGGAGCATTTCGAATACTATCTACAAATGGACTTGGAAAAAGAGTAGGAGTTGTACTTCCTCTGCTCAAATGCATGCAAGTTCAAAGATCAAATTACTAAGAATTTCAAAACAGAGACAACAGAGAAATAGACCAAGGATGGGGCACTTCTGAGCACAGGGTCCTGGGCAATGGCACAGGCCACATACCCAGGAAGCCAGCCCTTAGAGGGTTGGGCCCAAGGGAATTCAGGCCACAGTTTAGCAACAGAAAATGCTGAGTTCCAGGACAGTGGACCAAAAGGGAGGAACAAATCGTGGACCAACCCCTTGTTCTTGTTGTAGGCAATTGTTCTCACTTTTGCCAGAAGATGAAAGTATCAACACAAATGGACCTTGTACCAATAGAACACCAGGCTGCAAGCTGTTACTGGCAAGAGTATTAGGGGTGACTTGCCCTCAATTAATACAAAATAACTCTTTTTAAATTGTTGTTCAGAGTTTTATGGACCTAATTTAGCTTTTGTGCTAAATTATGCTCTGCTAAGCACAAAAGTATGTGAGTTTTTGCTGCATTTTTGTGGGCATCTGGCAACAACCAGCCTGGTTAAATAAAAGTTTACTATAATTTTTCAACTGATTTAGTAAAACTGGTATAAATATGTAGGTTTGGTAAATTAAACTGATTTGGAAGTCCTTTAAACCTATTACAAGTGTGACCACTTTAGAGTTTATAAAGGACTTTTAAGTACAGAATCCCCATTTAACCCCCATAATAACCTTGTGAGGTAGGATAGGCAGATTATTGTCCCTACTTACAGGCATGTTTTCCAGACCTCTGAAATGGATTGCATGAACCCACATCCTTCAATTGTCTCATTTGATTTGAAAAGTGGAAGCACTTAATCCAAGGGAAATCAGACCTTAAGCTAGATAATGAATGGACTAGTGTGACTGAACTTTTAAGAACTGGGCCTACTGGATATGTCTCTCCTGAGAAGTAAGGTACACCTTTTTATACAGCTCATATTGAGTCTCAACACTTCTAAAATAGATCTATTGAGCTATATTCTCAAATCGTCCCTTTCTGGGTCTTTTCCATCTTAGTAAAAAAGTATTTCCATCTGCTTATTTGCTCAGCCAAAACCCTCGGAGTCATCCTTCAGTCCTTCTTCTTCCTCCCTCCAACCTATTGGTAAGTTCTGCCAGTTCTACCGATAGCTTCAGTCTATCTGTTCCTTTTCATTGCTCCTGCCCACCCTCCAGTCCAAGCTACAATCATTTCTTGCCTAATTTTATAAGAGCCTCAAAAACTGGTCTTCCTGCTTCCATTCTTGCCCAATTGTAGTCCATTTCCCACACAATAGCCATTGTGAGCTACAAATCAAACTATGTCATTTATGTGCTTAAACATTTTCAAAGGTTCTTCATAGTTCAAGATCTCATTGCCCTGTCTTCCAATGTTCTGCATGATCTGGCATTTTCATCCATTTCCAACCTGATTCATACCAATACCTTCAGCCATACTGGCCTTCTATTAGCACCTGGAGCTCATCAAGTTCTCTCTACTTTGGGGCCTTTGCACTTGCTAGTCCTTCTCCTTGGAATGCTCTTCTGCCAGCTCTTTGCAATGAGGTACCCACTAGGTATCTATGTCATACCCTAGGACGGCTATAAAACAAAACAAACAGGAAATAACAAGTGTAGATGAGGAAGTGGAGAGAATGAACCCTTGTACCTTGCTAGTAGGAATGTAAAATGGTTCAGCTGCTATGGAAAACAATTTGCTGATTTCTCATAAAGTTAAACATAGAATTACCATATTATCTATTAATTCTACTCTTAGGTATGTACCCAAAGAATTGAAATCATGTACTCAAGCAAATACATGTACCTGAACATTCATAGCAGTACTACTCAAAAGCCAAAAGGTAGAAACAACCCAAATATCCTTCAACTGAAAAATAGATAAACAAATTGTGGTATATACAGGCAATGGAATATTATGTGGCCAGAAAAAAGAAGTACTAACACATGCTACAACATGAATGAACCTAGAAAACATACAAAGTCAAGGAAGCCAGACACAAAAGATCACATTTGTGTGATTCCATTTATATGAAATATCCAGAACAGGTAAATCCATAAAGACAGAAATGGGGCTGGCAGGAGAGGGAATGGAGGCAGCTGCTTCATGGGTATGGGCTTTCCTTTGGGGTTGATGAAAATGTTTTGGAACTAGATTAAGGTGGCAATTGTACAACATTGTGCATGTTCTAAATGCTAATCAGTTATTAATTTTGAAGTGGTTAATTTTATGCTATAAAAATCTCATTTCAAAAAAATATAACAAAATATTTATTTCCATAAGAATAGTAGCATTACATCCTTTTGTAATTAATCTCTCCCATTTGTGCTCCCATACCATATGTTTCCTCTATCATAGCATGCTACTCCCTGCATTCTATTTTGTTTTATATACACATCTACTACAGAGGTCAGTATATTATTGCCCAATGCCAAATTTGGTCCATTGCTTGTTTTTGTGTGGCTCGTAGCTAAGAATGGTTTTTACATTTTTAAATGGTTGAGGGGGAAAAGCAAGAATAATATTTTGTAACATATGAAAATAATATGAAATTCAGCCATCAATGTCCATTCATAAAGCTTTTTAAAAAATATTTTATGTATTGTCTATTGTCTGCTTCCACTCTAGAACAGCAGAGTTGAATAATTGCAACAGAGATTATGACCTGCAAAGCCAAAAATATTTATCATCTGCCCTTTACAACTAATGTTGTTGACCTTCGATCTACTAGGTTATGAGCTTCTAAAGGAAAGGACTCTTAAGCATCCAGTCTGATGATTTGTATATTCTAGAGTTTTGACACATGTCACTCGCTTTAACAGCACTGTAAACTTTTTAGTATTCAAATGTGTGCCACAGGATTCCTGCCTCTATATGCTAATAAAATCAAAAGCACTAATTTCTTTATATTTCTACAAAGTTTGACACTTAACCTAGTTTGATATTTAGCATATGAGTTCTATAAAAGCTTTTTTAGTAGTAATTCCATGCTGCAATAAGAATTTATCATACCCCAAAAGAGAAGTAATTTTGTAGTCTGTTTAAAAAATATAAATAGATGTTCATGTTGAAATCTTAAAAATTACACTAATGTACTATTCAAACTTTAAATGTCAGTACATAGAACCATGTTAGTTTTCTAGCATAAAAATAAATTAAGGATTAAAAAGTTCTGATCCCTGGCATTGCCTCTCTCAAGGATAAATTCATAACTGGTATAACATTGCACTTAAAAATTTCTATATTTAATATTTTAAAAACAAATAGAACTCTATATTTGGTTGTACAGAGTCAGATACCACCTATGTTCAGGAGAATATAAGTAAAGATGTAAACAGTAAACAATCCCAGAGTAGATCTGGGGAGGAGGGACAGAGACTAGATTTTTTCCCCTTGATTGCAGATGAAAAATGAGCCAGATTCTTCATAAAATAAAATGGTACTAAGCAGATATTACTTAAGTTTCCCAGATACTTTTCTAGCAAAATTTCTTCTTTCTCTGACTTTTAATATATTTCATTCCTTATATCTCTCCATTTTACTCATTGTCGAGGTTACATGGGACTATTGGTATAATAAAGGAAGCAATCAATTCAGTGACATTGATGTCATCTGAAAAGTAGCCTATTGGGAGTACAGAGATTTCAACACAAAGTCAAGAGACCTGGGCCTATCCTTTCACCTCTCATCATCCATGATGGAGAAGGTGATTTCATGCTTTCTAAGGCTCTTTCATTCTAACATTCTGGGAGGCTAAACAATAAGTTAAATTTATTTCTGACATATGGTAATCGACAAATTATTCAACAGATTTAGGTGAATCATTTTTTATAATAATATATATGTTGGGGTCTTTGTATTCTTTCTCAAGAATTCTCTGTGCATCTACTAGTCTAGTAGCCCTATATTAAATAGAACAATATGAGTTTTCAAAGAGTGAAAAAGCTATATAAATGTAATTTTTATTATTATTATTGTTATTAAACAAAAACATACAATATTAGGGCCAGAAAGTTCTAGAGTTTACATACATGACGTTCTTATGTCACAGATGAGAAAACTGGATGAGCTCCAGAGAGATGAAGTGCTAGAGATTCGAGCTTTTCCATGACTCCATGTTGTCCCATTTACTACTAGTAATTATATCCAAATCTTTGCTGTTCCTGAAATATGTGCCTATATTAACTTCCTCAATTATAATTTTTTTCAAGCAACATTCTATTTTCTCACAGTCTTACTTTTTTATTCCCATGGCATGATTTCAACCTAGTCTCTGTGTCTGCAAAACATTCTCTGGTTGGGTTTATCAATCACTGATATCTAAGTAGTGTATTTATATTTCACCCAAGCATAAGAAGTATATAGCTCATTAGAATTTGGGGCTAATAGCATAAGATGAAGAGAAAAAAAAAAAGATAAAACGGGAAAATTTTTTTGCCTTATCTAGACCATTTTGATGTCAGATTTTTCTCCAAAACTATAGTTTTATAAAGGGACATAAATTAATCTGTCAAATTATATCTTGTTAACCAAAAAAATCAGCAATAGTAGTAAGATACTTCTGGCAAAAATCCATTCACTCAATCATTCAATAAACATTTATGAAGCCCTATAAATAGCAAGTTATCATAGAAAACCCTGACTAAAAAAACAAATCGAGTTCCTTCCTTCCTAGGAAGGTTAAGAAATCATAATAATAACTCACATTATTGAGTTCTTACTATGTGCCATTCCCCATGCTAAGTATCTTACATAAATTATCTCTTTTGATCTTTATGAAAATGTATTATATCCTATCATATTGATGTTAAGTTTAAATGAAATCTTCAATAAAGCTTCTAGGACAGTGCCTAGAGCATATTAGGTTCTCATAAAACATTAATTTCCTTCTGTCCTCCTTTTACTTCACAGGAGACCTCACCATCTTTCCTTCTAGAAAATATATCCCAGGTAGTGGAGTTCTGGAGCGGAATGAATGATGAAGCTCCAAGAACCTGCTGATTGAACATAAGAAACATCCCCAGATCAAAATGTGGCTTAGAGGAATCTAACGAAGCTCAGCTGAAGACAGAAATGAAATAAAGCTCATCCGAAAGAGCCATGGACTGTTGCATAGAAGTGATGCGTGGAGATGGGAGGTAAACACAAAGACTCCGCCATAAAGGGTTGAGACAAGAAGAGGTCTGGACTCTGCTTAGTCATGTGAAAGCTCATGCAGCTGGGGGAGGCCCAGGTCCAAGGAACACACTGAAGAAAGTGTGGGCAGAGGCACAAATGACAGATTGGAGCCTGTCTCATGATGCCACAGCTTAGAGCCTTCAGAGCGTGGCTTCCAGAACCACAACAGACCAACACTTTCCACAGAGATGGGGAGGAAGTTGCTCGAACAAACACTATCCTGAAACTTGCCCCAAATCTGAACCTAATCAAACCCCAATGTTTTCTTGAGGTTAGAAAAGGTCTGGCAAAGCATTTTTAAAACAATATCTATTTGCCTTTTGTCTCCTGTTTGTAGCCAGAAATGAAAGTTCTAAAAACCCATTAAAAACTGGGTTTTATTTTATATTTATTTCTTTACTATATGCTTTGCCTAGCCAAAACCAGAAAATGCTGGAACGGCATAAGTTCATTCTCCTGAGATATCCAGATCAAAGTCCTTTGGAACTGCCTTGGCTAAGCAACTGAATGTTTCCATTCTTATCCAAACCAGTGCTTCAATCCCTTGCCAATTTACTCATATGCATCCACCTTCTCAAGTGTTCTGAGGCATTTCTTCCAACACACACGTTGGCCTTCAAAGGGTAACAAGCAATTGTGTGCTGGCAAAAGCTGTGTTTTCAAGTTTATACCTCCCCACCATAATCTAACAAAGAGAACAAGAACTTCTGGTGAATTTGTCCACTCTATATATTCCATGCAGAGGGAAGATGTAGGAAAGGCAACATCAAAGATCCTCTTGCATAAAGGTTTATTAATTTGCTATGAATTTTGCAGTTTTACACTACTAAATTACCCTCTCTCTTAAGCATAGAAATCGTTTTGGCCAAGTAAAATTTTAAGGCAGCTTATGTCATCCAAACAGCAAATTTACTGGAAAATGAGTCTCGTTTCTTTCTTAAGGCCTTAGAGAGAGAATTCCCTTTCCTTGAGCAAGGGGAAGGTCACCAAATTTGCCCTTTTGGAAAAGTAGCATTTTTATTGAGTCACCTTTATTCTAAACGACTTTGATCCATAGATAAATTACTTTTCAGGAAATTATTAAGCATATTATATGTTATATGTCACAATCTTAACCTTCATTTTAAAAAATTCAGTTTATCTATAATAGATTTTGCCACTATAATTCTTATCATGATTTTCTTTTTCCCATGGAATACAACAGCAATCTGGGGTGTCTTACCAAAATGTCAACTCTCAGAGAATTTTCCACCTTTTCAATAGGATAAAAAAATATATATATGATGTTGCCATACTCAAAGCTGCTGAGAAAACATCATAGTAATAATGCTATCCTTGCCTGTGACCAGTTTTAGCTTCGGCTCCTCTTTAGGTACTAGGCTATTTCCAAGGATTTTATACAACCTTGCCTATGACAATATGCTGTATATTTGAGGCCATATTCATTAGCCCAATCTTTTTCTAATGTCAAATGAAAAACAGGTTTATGATCACACAGATAAACTTCTAAGGTCAGCATCCCTGTCTCAATTTCTGATGTTTCCAAAATATACAAGTGATTCTTTAGCTTTATAAACCCCCACTTGCTTCTTCCTTTCATGTAATTTGCCTTTGTTCAGTTATTTTGCACCACCTCTGGAGTGTTTTCAAATATATTTCAAACCCCCAAGCAACCCCATTTCAGCTGATTGACTTCGGAGAACTCTAATGCCAGCCAGGCATTTTGCTGCAGCCCCATTTAGACTCAGCAGGAAGAACAGATTTAAAAGGCAGATTACGTTTTTAGCTTTTTTTAAAAACTGCTTTATTAGAGAGGCTAAAAGCCACAGTGGTGGTAAGCTGAATTCTTTTGAAATACAAGCAACTTTAAGACATCTAGGGAGCAATTCCTCGCCTGTGGAGTTCCTCCCTTTGGGTTTCCATGATGGCAGAGACCAGCTGGCTCCAGGCATTTTTCTTAAGGGTCCTTGTGACTCCAACAACAGAATCCATAAAAGCACCAAAGAGATTTCGTTTAAGGGTCAGAGACCTTTGAAAAGCAGCTCACCAAGGTTCCCACCCCTGAACTTCTGGCAGGCCATTTTGTGTGAATAGTTGGTTACATACTGGCCTCCAATAATTGTGGGGGTTGGCCAAGGGACAGTAAGTAGAGTACCATGGTGAGGATGTGAAAAACTGCTTAGAGAAGAAGAGAGAATACCTGCAGTCCTGATTCTTCTGGCAGGCAGCTAGGGGTAAATGGATAGGTAGGGAGGTAGGTAGGTGGGTAGGTGAATGGATAAATGGATGGTTGGATGGATGGATGGATGGATGGATGATAGATAGATACATAGATAGATAGATACATAGATGATAGAAGATAGAGACAGGTAGATGATAGGTGGTAGATAGATGATAAATGAAGGATGGATGGATGGATGGATGGATGGATGGATAGATAGATAGATAGATAGATAGATAGATAGATAGATAGATAGATAGAGATGTATAGATAGATGATAGATGATAGATGCCACAGCAGTGGCTCCTGCTTCACATGTCATCTTAAAATATGTTACATGTCATCAGTGCCTTCCTTTTAATGTATTTGGGGCTCTATTTTAACTATACCAGGAGCTGCTTATAAACTGGTTGAGGATTAATGACAAGAAGGTGGACATAATAAGATTTCTAGAGAGTCAATGAGATTCCATTTGGAGGGTTTTGGTTACAGGTTTTGAGATGAAATGAACACTATTGGGTTTCAAGAATGTTTATAAAGGAAGTATACTAAGGAACAAGCTGGATCCTATTTAGGGGCAACATATATGCTTAAACTAGAGATATGACTAATCAGAGAAAGCAAGTATACGCCCTGTGCTGCCACCCACTCTCTCTGTGCCCAGAGAGACATCAGCAACTAATCCTAACTCTCATGCCAAATCCAAACACAGCCTTAGAATCCTCAGCAGGCTGTTACAACCCTGGATTAGACAGGGGACATTCCTAAAGATGAAATGGATCAGTTTAGAACCCAACACTAATTCTCATGGGCGGATCGACAGGTGACAGAATTGAGTGGAGCTGGCAGGATGCACACTAGCAGTATGTCAAGTGCATGCTCCATCTGAACAGGGCAGCAGGGACTCAGCTTCAGATGACACCCCGCAGGAATCTGGGACCGATGTCACCCGATTTTTCAAGAGTAAATAGAAATCTAATTATGACTTGGAATCTCTTGACTTTTAAATGTTGGATCCAAAAAGAGGGAGCGTTGAATTAAGGCTTTGTGGGCCAAACCAAATACTTACGCAGGAAAAATAAATAAAAATACACCTGTGAGCTAATGTAGTCTCCAGGCTTAGAAGAATTGAAGAAAGATTCCAGTTTGGTCTTATCTTGCCTGAATTACCTTGCTACCATCCTCAGCTTAAAAACAAAAGAAAACCATCTCACCAGGGCTTGAAAAGGGCATGTGACAAATTGCTGAAAATTATAGCCAGCATTTTGTGGTTGCTGATCTCCCCTGAGTTACACACTAGCAGAGTCCTGAAAAAAAAAAAAAAAGGCAAACTTCAAACATCAAAGTTTCTACCGCTGCAGAGGGGACCTGTCAACCAGCTTGCTTTTGTCCAGATCCTCCCCACCCCAGGCCCTTTTTGTCAATCACAAAGCAGTTGTCTCAAAGCTCAGATTCTGACACTGTCAGAGGCTAATGACATTGTCAGAGGCCCTTTGCTCAGGGCTTATTTCAGTGTTCCAACCCTCCTGGTCTTGGTCTCACTTTGGGCTGTTTACATACAATTTCCTACTGGGTGGAACTTTGTTTTTCCTTTCCTTCTTTTGAGGCTGTTGTTTTTTCTTAAAATAGGAGGTCATTTCAGGCAGAAATGTGTTTTCGGCTCCTTGCTTCCTCTATGGCTGGGACTGGGACCCTTTTGGAAAGAAGGAAATTTCCACTTTGTTTACAAGGAGGGATTGGTTTTCTTTGGATGCCCCATTAATTTGCTGGGTAGGGAATTTGGAGTTCCTAGGATTATCTACAGAGATCAAGAAGGTTATTTTAAAGGCATTACTTTGATTTTTAAAAAATATCATACACTCTACTTTTCTTGTTCTTTTTCTCTAACCAGTTCACATTTTTCCAATGAATCTCAGCTGCCCATATGTCTGTCCCTGTATTTCATTCAGCTCTCTACATTGTCTTCCTAAGATCTTTTCAGCTTTCATTGTCAGTCTGGATAATTTGACCAACATTCTGGACCAATTCCAGCATGAGTCATAGTTTTATACTTTGGGTTGGAAAAGTAATTTTCCCCTTTTATTTAAAATGCAGCCATGACCCATTACTGTTACTGGAAAAGACAGACTTGATCTTGCATACCTTTCTCCACCCCATCTTCCCATCTTCACAGGCTACATCTGTCAAGCCATCCATCACCCACATCAGACCATGCCAATATGCACCCAGGTAGGTGTGGACTATTCTAGGCACCACTGAAAGTTTACCCTGGCCTCTGGAAGAATAGATTTGAGATAGAACATTAACTGGAGATGTTTCCAATCCTCCCAAAGTTAAACAAAATCAACCCCTCCAGGTAAATCTTGTGATGACTTTGGTAGGTTTGATGCAAAAGAATTATTAGTTTTAAAATAATTTATTCAAGGCTACTTGCAGTATGTGCTTTACTTAAAGGACCATATGTTCAGTAACAAATGATACTCAAAACCTCAATTAAATGGATTCAAGCAATCAGATTTCAATTTTGATAGTTCAGTACCATTGCATTCCATAATTGCTTATCGTTTAATCTAACTCTGGGAACAAAGGTAAATAATGAAAGGCAAAGTAGGCAATAAGAAAGACTGAGATCAGAAAATATGTGACCAAGGCAGCTTAGGATGATGGTTAGAACCATGGATTTGGAGCCAGGTAGATGTGGGATGCGTTTTCAGACACACTGAGACTAGCCGAGTGGCCTGAGGCAAGTTACTATGTCTATTCTTCATTTTTCTCATCTGTAAAATAAGGATAATAATAGTACCTGCTTCCTAGAGATTTTGTGCATTAATATATTAAAAATATAGTAAGTGTCATTACCACCAACATAGCAATGATTCTAACCCTTATAGGGTATTTATCCTGCATCAGGTGCTGCCTTTACTTGAATAATTCGAAGAAGTAGGTATTAATAGAATAGCCTCGTTAAACAGATGAGGAAATTAGGGATTCAGAGAAGTTAAGTAACTTACCCAGGGTCACAGAGGTATTAGGTAATCAAGGCAGGATTCCAAACCAAGTAAATTGGCATTGAGCCTGAGCCCTTAACTACTATGTAGCTTTTATTATTAACATCTTTTCAGTGTGTAATGAGTCTTCATTATACTAGGACCCGTCTGCTCAAAATCGCAATTCTGTTCTGCATAAAGTAATTCTTTCTCTCTCCACTCTTCTCCCCCACACATCCACACACCAATTTTGTTACCATCCCTGGGTTCTATCTACTTCCTCAGTCGGAGGAGTAACTGATGTATTTTAAAAAATATTTTCTACAGTATAAAAATAGAAAGGGGTTTCTAATGCAGTTTTTTTTTTTTTTTTTTTGCTTTTTAGTTAACCAAGAATCAATTATCTAAAACCTCTTGCTCCTCTTAGCATTCTGGTTAACTGAGATTTTCTGTATAATGAAATAAATGCACATGGTTAAACTTACAGTCAAATAGCTTTCATTCTAAAAGATACAAATGCTCTAATTTATCTAGTTTTGAAAGAATCAAATGTTTTAAGCTACAAAATTGGTGAAAGTCCAAGTAGCATTTTCATCTGAGAAGTGAAGTTTGAAAAATTAGGAGTGGGTGAGTATGACAACCAGAAACAGAAATATAAATATAAATATAGTAATGTAATCTAATAATCAAGAAATTAAACATCACAGGATAAGTTTACATATTTATAACAACATGCTGCCCTTGAATATAGCTCACTTTTATTATATATTTTGCTTCACTGTATGTGACCTCATTTGATTTTCATGGGAGAAATATACTTAATATTAGGTGAAGCAAGTAGTTGAATAGTACCAATGCATTTTATGCAGAAGGAAACTGAGGCTCAGAGTCAATGTCTTGACATAGGTGACATAGCTGCTTACTTGCAGAGCCGGGACTCATCATTTCCTACTATTTCTACTAAATCACAGTTGCCACTGTCACTTTTGCTGAGCTTAATTCGATAGTTTACTTAGACCAAAATGACTGTCGTCCAAGTGCTGGGAATCAGGAATGATTTCTGTGGGGGAAAGTCCAGAAAAAGAGGTGGTAATGCACATGGGTACACTCTCCCAAACCACCTCAGAAGGCCCAAGGTGGTGTTGGAAGGAAAGAGGTCATTGGCAGGAGAAAGAGAAGTTACAAAGGGCAAATTTCCCAATTTTCCCACATCTGGCTATGCTCGTCCCACATTTTATTTTGTGTTAAAAGCTACTGGCTCTCCAGTCAAACTCTACGGATTTAATACTCGCTCCAACATTCACTAACCTCTTGTTGCTTCATCACCTTGTGGGTAGAATGAGATTCATGACGGTACTGACTTTGCAGGGCTGGTGTGAGGATTCATCAAGATAGCCCATGTAAAAGGTTTAACTATGTAACTGACTTGTGGTAAGTACTTAATAAACACCAACTATGATCATCGTGATTATTTCATGCAGAGATATAAGTGGCAGAGCAAGGATTTGAACCTAGCCAACAAAACTTCAGAGACCAATTTCTTAACCTCAATCCTATATTGCCTTTGTACTTGTTCTGTCTGTCCGTCTGAAAAACATTTTCTGTAGATACCCACTGGCATGGCTACCTTCCTCTCTCCATTCAGGCACCTGCTCGAATATCACTACCTCTGAATGGCCTTTCCTGGCTGCCTGATTTAAAAAGTATTCCTTGTAACTCTCTATGTCTTTAATCTGACTTTTTTTCCCCCATAGCACTCATAGCAACCTGGTACAATATTGAATATCTATGTTGATCATTCATATGGATTGCTGTCTTCATCATTAGAAAACAAGCTCCATGAAGGTAAGAGCTTGGTTGGGCTCACATTCATAGCCTTATTGCCTACAATGTGTTCAGCTGTTTGCATAAACATCTAAATTAATGAGAAAAACACTTACTAGCAGCAGCAACTAACATACTGAATCACCATCAACAGAGGAGCCAAATTTGATAAGATCTAGCTCCTACTGTTAAGGGACTTGCGCTCTAGCTAGGAAGAGACTCTGGGAAGGTTGATAGAAAGACACCTAACCACCATGATAGAGTGTCCCAAAGGGTGAATGAGTGGTGCCAAACCTTTGGGCACTCGTACTCTTGAGTCTTATCTTCTTGCTAAGGAGCTGACTTCTCCACCAAGTCAGTCTAACAACTAACCTTCCCTAATGAAATGTTCTAGACACAAATTTCATAAAATCTAATGATAGAATTTCAGAAAGCCATTTCAAGAGAGTTTAAATGTTCAATCCCACTATCTCTATGAAATCAGACATATTTTCTTGGGGGTGACATTCTTCAGTGAGTCACAGAGAAAGTACATTGAGTTCTACTCAAAGCACATTTCTTCTCGGTATAATCTACTCCCAAGAGTAAACTGGGGAAGTAGACACTTTACAATTGCTAAAAAATCTTGGGAGAGTGAAAAGCAAAATAGGCACTCAGCCTCATTCAGCCCAAACTACTGAACTGTGTCTCCTGTGAGTGAGTCATTAATCAATCCCATCAAGTTATAATTCTTCGCCACACTGAGAAAACACAACCCCAACAGTAGCGAACATTTCCTCCCCTTGCCATTTACCCCTAAATGTGAAGAGCAGCCTTCTAAAAACTTCAGTCTTCCTGAGATTAGCAGGTCTGCAAAATGTCCACTGGATTTTCCCAGAGAGAAAATGTGCCAGATTCGATGAAGTGAGAGGACACTGTTTGATTCTGACCACTCACACTCAAAATGATTTCCATAGCCCAGATAAAGCAACGCAGAGCTGCACAGGATGGCATAACTAAAATAAAACAAATCATGTACAACACGATTTCCTGCTGAGCTGTGTTCTAAGCCGTCCCATGGTGATAGTTGTTAGTAACACAGAACAGACCCTAGGCTCCTGAATAGCAAATCCTTTTATGACAAATGACACTGTGTGTGTGTGTGTGTGTGTGTGTGTGTGTGTGTGTGTGTTGATGAATGGTGACCATAGGAAAATGGCATGATATAATGGAAACATCAGTAGTTACAGCTGAGGAAGACTACACTGCACTTCATCAGAGAAACTCACCTTGATCAGGTGTGATAGACCAAAAGGATAAATGGCCACTGGGGCAGTCAAATCCACACTCATAAAAGCAAGGGCAGGGCAAGTAAGTGCTCAGTGTGGCTTATTTAAAAGGCAACACAATGGACATAATTTACCAAATGTCTGGTATAAACATTATGGGTTAGGGGTTAAAGAGATAAAGATGCACAAAACACATACCTGCTGCTAAGAAAGAGGAAAGTACTAATTTAAATGGGACCTCATTTAATTTGATTCTTATAAGGATCTAGTAGGGTAGAAAGAACAGGTTCTATAAACCCCATTTTACAGATAAGGAAGCTAAGGCTCAAAGTGATAAGTGATGTATGCGCTCAAGTCTTAACGTGAGTGAGGTCTGCAGCTGAGGCTTGGTTCCAAGTCCTGGGCTCTAACAATATTGCCCTGCAGCTGGCTCCATTTTTAGACAACTGAAAAAAAAAGGAAACCTTTCTTCAAACCTAGTTCTCGGTATGTTAGAATCTGACAACTCTAAACTTTTAATCACTTCAATATATTACTTGCAAACATTATTTAACTTTCATAAAACCATGATACACCCACATGGCCAAAATAGCCCGATGATCTTAAAGCAGAAGCTCTGCTTCCACTTACAGTACAATTCAGGATTCAAGGATGACAGGCTGGATATGAGGGTCCTAAAATTCTGATTTTGCTCTGGGTTGGGTCCTAAATAGTTATAAGAGCCCCACGTTAGTCACTGACTCTCTGGTTTACAGTTGGGTCTGTCTTTCACCTCCTTCACCTGGCTTTCTTTCAGTTTTTATTGCACTTTTGGCTCAAATGCCATTTCCTGACATTTTTGATCATCAAGTGGTTGTGCCTTCATCATTGCAATCATAGTTGCGCTTTTATCTCTACTTCTATTTCTAATGAAATAATGTCTTCTACATTGCTCTTTATATATACTTAATGTCACTTCTGCACTTAAAAGCCCTTGAAGACAGTATCTGTAGTCAAATATTATGTCTTAACTAACCAGAATGAAGTCTTGAATTGGATAAGTACCCAGTTTGTTAAGTAAATAAATGAATCTTTCTCTGATTAAAACTCTCCTCTATATCTTCTTCCTAGGACTTCTGCTTGACTTCAGTCCAGTCTTATCTATAGAAGGTCCCTTTTCATCAGTTGTCTTTTATTCCTCCAGCTCTATAATAATTATTTGTTTTAAGTATTACTTGAGCCCATATTGAGCCCGAAGTTCATAAAATTTTCAATTCTCTCAAAAATGTTGATTAAAATTCAAAGTAGGATCATCATGGATGAAGAAAAATGGCCTATTGCTATTTGAAGGAGAGGTACTTTTCTTTTCCCCAGAGCCTTGAAAAGCCCCAGTGAACAAAGATCTTAGATTTACCTTGATTCTGAAGCTTTGGATCTACCTGCAAATTAGAAACTCCTGGCAAGACACACCTTCGAGAGAAGGAGTTGGGAGAGAGATTGAAGCATATAATTCAACCTTCTTGTTTTACAGCTGAAAAATGGAAAGCCTATCACAGTGATGTGATTTGCCCAAATTCATCCCGCTTCTTAGTAAGGGTCCAGGACCGAAATCCATGTCCTGCCTACTGATCCTCTGAAGTCTTTTCTAATTCCATCATTCTAAACTGTCTCTCCTCAAGAAAATAAGTGCTACTGATATATTAGTTCCAGTTTTATTGAATTGCTTGGTGTCTTGAATCTTCTTCCTGTTTTCACACCTGTGCAAAGCACTAGGCCACTGAACTAAGAGCCTCAGTCCCCATGGCTCCAAGAGTCCACCTTTAAGTGAGAGGGCCCTTGTCTCGCCTCCTTGGGTGGTGCCATTTTTCCTACTTAGGCAGGAGATCCTTGTTTTAAACCTGTCAGCCTAGAGGTCTTCAATAACTGGCAGAGCTAAGAGATCATGTCTAGGCTTATGTTGGTCACAGGTGGAAACTAATCTAAAACCTGTGGGTCAGGTGATGTTACCAGCACACGTTGATTTAAGAATCAAATAGTTTTAGTGGAGTCCTTTGTGATTATATTATCATCTGAGCTACCTCATTCTCTAGTCTAAACTTCTATTTTTAAACACTTTGCCTATCTCATTTATTCTCATATTTGTTTGTTTTAAGATGTGATCATTTTGTGGGATATTACTTGAATTTAAAAGAAAAACAGTAAAATATATTAAAAAGATGAACTATCAAATTCAATATGTTAGAGCAAGCTGTAACCTATCTTAGATATCAGAAGATTGGAATTCAAAGCCAGCCTCTCACCAACTTTATGACTTTTGCCAATGACTGAACTTCTCTGAGCCTTGGTGTATCCATATATGGAATAGAAACAATAATTCTTTGACCTAGGGTCAGAGGGGAGTGGGGTGAGTGGTCCTTAAACAAGTCTGGTGCCGTTTAGTACATAGGCTCTCTCTACGTGTTGACTGAATCTGAACCTGAAGGATTTTCAGAGAGATTAGAGCAACGTTGCTTATCAGGGTTTCTTTCACTATTGCTCTGGTTTCTCTTTTCTTATACCATCGGCACTTTCCACAGTGTGTTTTAGAAATGCCAAATTAAATTTTAAAAGTAAAATGGAAATATATCATGGTGTCTGTTACTAAGACACTTATTACATTACATATGTATTTCTTAAGAACTTAGTAAAGAAAACTATTTACTTAAGAGAAGTAGATTAAATAGTTGTTCAATTCAGGCAACCTTGTTCTTAGGAGTACAGCAATAGAACTTTGGAAGTCATCCAGTGAAAAACATTAAACGGCATAAATATAAAATCTTTCAGAGTGTACTAGAAAATAAAAAATCTTCCCTAAATTGAACATAAAGAGGTCCTGATTTTTCTTCTTTTTTATGGAGGTAAAAATAGCAGTCTGAACAACCATTTTTTAAACCAAAATAAGCAAAAATATTTTTAAAGCAATTCCTAAATAATATTGAAATTAATAAGTTATCAGTAAGCACATGACTACAATCCACATATTTTACCTTTTACTTGTGTACAAATTTCAGATAATGTACCATCATATTTTGAATTCTACTAACTCTCTCTTACATTATAAACATTTTCCATTTATTTAAATGGTTGCATTAATATAGCTCATCATGCTGCTGAGTCTAAATTTTCCTAATCCTAGACATTTTTTGAAGTTCAATTAAATTTAGTGGTTAAGAGGTTTTTAAATAGTTTCTATAGTTTTTAAGTCAGAATTCCCTTGCATGTCCCCATGGTTCTTGGGTGTAGAAGATAATCAAGTCCTTAAAACAACTATTATGGGAGAGAGTGACAGTGAGGAACAGGAGAGGCACACACAGAAACTAACAAATGGAAAAAAAAAAACACTTGTTTTAATGTTTGCCTTTAGTTATTGGACTGAATTATTATTTGGTTCCCTTATGTGAATTTATTTCACCTGCCAATTTTTCTAATTTTGTATTGCCTTTGGCCAGGTAGAGATAGTCTAAAAATAGGTGCAGGAAAGAATTCTGGACAGACTTTAATGTGTGTATATCTGCATTGATTTATATCCTGTCTTGTTATAAAAAAAGATTTAAGGCAGCTCACTTTGGGTATTTTCTGAAGGACTTAAGGTCTTTAAAAGTGCAAGTTTTCTGGTTTTTTTTTTTGTTCTTAGAGTGTTTCTATTAGTTATAGAAGTTGAATTACATTTCTTAGAGTCTTACCTCATCCTACATATATATAATATTTTAATTCCTTTAATTTTACTCTATATAGAAATCAGATTGACACGAACGGTTTCATATCAGCAGTGAGAAGTTATTGAAAAGGTCTTACATTTGTCTTTGTTATATCTCTTGGGTAATTACAGCCTGAATGGAGTATTATTTGTTCAACTTTCTAAGGTCACAGAGCAGCCTTTTCTGGTTTATGTCTCTGTTAATCAGCTAAGAAGTAATGGGTTAAGATATGAAAAAGCTTGATGTTGAAGATTTCTGAATGCAAGGCTTTACAGTAACACGCAGCTGGCTGGGCTTTGGAACCCAACTGCATAGGACTGGGAATGTCCCCTTGTCTGCTGCAATGTGAAGTTATTCCATCAGCATGTTTGCTAAATAACTGCATTTTTTTGGGTCTGTTTTAGTATTTACTATGTGTCAGCCTTCTGTATTTGCAAATGGAGGAGAAAGATCTGATCTCTAGCAAATATAATCTTCGCACTTGTGTGGAAGTTTAAAACTGAAAGATTTTTCCTATATGGTCCTCATAATAACTCAGTGAGATCGATAGGACAGGAATGATTGTCCCATTTTATAGGAATGAATCTGAAACTCAGATTTTGTGACTTACTCAGATCCATCAGACCTAGAAAATGGAAGACGCCAGGTTCCTGTTGGAAATCCAACCTCTTTCCACCATTCACAGCTGTAATTAAGACGTTTACTAAGTAATTCTCCCCTTTGAAGGTTTTCTGTAATTCCTAGTTGCAAATTAGTTTTACAGCAAGCCAAGTCAAGGAGAAATCTGTGTGCTTGTGAAATGACGTTTTCCTTTGATGTGCCTGTACTCTCCATGGAATTGACCCAACAATTAGTTCTCTCCCCCAGTAAAGAGCTCCTTTTATTGGCTGAGATGGTACTTAATAAAGAGCGAGACTTCTCCATGCAGCTAACAGATTGGGGCTTCTCAAACCACATCTTGAAGGGACAAGAAATATTGCCCTCCCTGGCTGGTGGTAAATCTTCAACAAACCCAGGTGGCTTTTCTTCTCAGTTCCCGTATTTCCTCTCTTTACTCAGCCAAAGTCCACATTCCTTTCTCTGTCACCACACACAGTTTGACCCCAGGCCAGGGTGGCAGCTTCCTTTTGAGGTCACAGCCAGTGCTGCTCTGTGTACTCCCTGGCAGTGGGCATTTGGGGACAGCTGCTGACCAAGCCTCCTGCACTTACCTGACAATGGCCTTGTGTTCTCCCTGGCTCTCTGGGAGGAAGACCCATCGTGCTCGGCCCAGGCCTCCCACCAAGTGTGTTACCTGGGGCCTTCAACCGAAACAGGATGGTGGTTAAGTGTTGGAGGTCACTTGACCACCATTACCTCCTCTAGTCCCTGGCTGCTGAATTCAGCCAAAGATGTCAGGACACCACCCCAGAGAGACTTGGGATTGTTTGGGGGGGGGGGAGTGGGTGGAGAGTGAATATCTTCTAAGTCTTTCTTTCCTACCTGTGCTGCTTTGAAAAGACCTGAGGGGTAGGCCCAGTGTGAAGAGATATTTTTGCAGCTAGTTTGGCAAAAAACGTCCTTGCCCAAATATCTGAGAACATTTTTATTACGAAAACCTGGGATGAACCACTGTGAGGCGGATCGGTGCCCCCTCATCAAAGTCAGAGAACGACAGCACCGTCTACTGGACAGAGGACTGAGTTCTTTGGTGGTGTCCTGTGCAAATGCCCTGGGGTTAGTGTACAAAATGAAAAGCCATGAAAGAAGACCCAGCCATTTTACACTCAGCAGATCCTGTGCAAGGCAACTGCTATGGAGGTCTGTTCCCAAAACAAATTCCAGATCTTGAGAGTTGCCCTTAAAAATTAAATGTTATGCCCATACATCCACACCATCCCCGTACATCTACTATCATTTTTATGAGGCTGCGTCTACCATCAGCACTTATTAAACACCCCTTACCTTGATATCCACACTTCATTCTTTTATTCATCCATTTAGCACCAGACCCTGTACTAACCAGTAGGAATAAGTAAGACCCAGTGTCCTTAAGCCATTCTGTGGGCATCCAGGACGGGGCTCGGGCAGGAACCTCTGTTCCTACACTTTCTCTATCAACTTTCTTTCACTTCCTGTCATTTCAGTTCTCCTCTGAGCCCTGTTCTCTGCTAAGTAGGATATTAGGATAACCATACAAATTAACAAGGCTGCTATATTAACCAGGTAATATGTTTCTTCTCCCATGTAAATACAAACTCTTGAGTCTGTTACTTAAGAGAGGGGTAGGTTGTGGTATAATTGCTTCCCAGTTAAAAATTTTATTTCTATCCATCAATTTTACCCTACTTTTGTCTGTACTTAATCATCATTTAAAAAAATGAGCCATGTGAAAACTTAAAAAACTAAAGGAGGGAAATATTTCTAATGAGCAAGAATAATGACTATTTTGAAACTCAAAATAGTCATTAGCCTTGGAAATCTATTCTCCCAACTAGGAATCCAATCATATGATTATCTCACAGTATTTTTTTTTTAATGGAACTTTCTGACCAATTATTATTCCTTTCAGAGCATTCGCTTTGGTCCTTTACCAACAAAAATTAAGCACTTTAAAGTCAGTAAGAAAGCATTTTCAAGAAGCGATGCCATTCTATTTTCTAGTAAATATGAGAACCTTTCAGTATTTCCATACTAGATAGCTCATGTTACTAAGATAATCTGATGGCCAATATTAAAACTATATATGTGTACACAGTTCAATTCCCCTTTAAGAAATTATTCAATAGAAATAACTGGACACATACACTAAAATATATGTGCAAAGATGTTCATCACATTATTGTTTATAAAAGTGAAAATTGGGAAAATTAAGTGTTCTTCAATGAAATGAAAAAATTGATAATATATTCATAAATTATAACACTGTCTAACCACTGAAAATGATGAATTCTATTTTAGTGGACAGTGAAATATGTATGTGTGTGTGTATATGTATATATTCAAGATATATATGTATTTAGGATATCTATAGTTGCATAAATGAATGTAAGAGGCCATTTTTTTCAAAAAAAATGTTTTACATGATGTATAAGAGAGTGTGTACATTAAAAAAAAATCTTCAGAGAACTTGTCAAATGTTAACAATAATTGTACCTAGGTAACCAATAATTATACCTGGGATCATGGATGAATTTATTCTTCTACTTATATATTTTTTTCCAGTAAGTATGTATATCTTTCATAGTTTTAAAAGCTATATTCACTTTGGGGAGAAAGTAGTTTATAACAACAGAAAATATTTTATCAGGGTTTTGTTTTCCTCAGAGAAAACCAATCATGTGAGGAAAAGATTCTATGTACAAAATCCAGTAAATTTTATTTATCAGGAGCGATTAAGGAATGAGGTGTCATAGTTAGCTAAGAGTAACTATTAACTGTACATACTCAATGTGGGTACAGGCCAAGGGCACATCAAAAGGAGCATTACAAAGTGACTTTCATCCAAACCATCAAAACCTTCTATTTTTAATGACTGTACCCAAACCCAAAATAGGCATCTCTGGATTCAGCAGTCATCACTAACCCACATCGCTTGGTTGTAAACATACCCAGTTCCTCCTCCTGCTTCTCACCCACACACTCTCACACACTGGAAAAGGCTTGAAGGCCTCTAGCCGGCGGCATTAATGCTGGGTTTCACAAAGCTGCTGACCCGGCTTGTCAGCAGAGAGAGGGGCTGAGGTCCCCTCTTCCATCTTTTTCATCCTGGAACGATGGGTAACGCTTCTTTTGAAAGCAGGATTCTATGGCAACGATAAGAACTGTAACAAGCTGTGAGACGCACGTTCACTTTACCGATAAGGAAACTAATGCCTGGAGGGACTAAATTATTTATTTACCAGAATCTAAATGCCAGGACCAGAATGCAGGTTTCCTGACCCTCTTTTGTTAGTTACTATTTCCACAGCACTGGCGAGGCCTATCTGTTTCCTCACACAAAGAATCTTTATGGGACAAGTATCCTTGTCCCAAATCCGAGGTGTTCAGTTTTCTGACTGAAAAGTAATTAACAGTTGTCAAATTATGAAGGTTCTTACAGAAAGCAGCAAAAAAATATAAAAGACTGTAAACTACTAATGTAACCTCAGAACAGCCATTGTGTGAAGTGTCACAAGGCATTTTCATCTTAGTGTTTAGTGGCTGGCGGGAGATGAATCAGTGCCATGGAATTTAATTTTAAATTGTTTTCAAATAAATTCACAGGATCCAATAGCATGAAACTTGGGAAGGTGACAGGGTGGCTTTGGAGATTTGAGAATTTTTAAAGTCATATATCAAAGGTTACCTCTGACAATGATGGGGATTTATTGTGTTCTTAACCCCCAATTGTTTCTAAAAGCTCTCAACCATGCTTCCTGGTGCAAGAAAATTAAATTTGGAATTCTTGCCATCTTTGCCTGCCTGGGACCTCATAATATCTAACACCATGTGGCTAGAACAGCTCAAACATTTCTTTCTGGGGACTGTCATTAAATCCTCATTTTCTGGATGGAGACGTAGAGGGTGCAACCATTGGTCAAGGTCACCCAGTGAGTCAGCGGCAAAGCTGGGAATGCAACCCAGACTTTCTGACTCCCTCGCCCGTCCTCTGACCATCAAACCACACACTCCTGACCAGGATGAAACAAGCTTGTCTGTCTCAGCGTTCAGAGGGAGCTGAGTGAAACTGCAATTTATCTGTTTCCTTTTCAAACATTCATATGCCATTTATTTCATCAGCTAATGGGCAAATCGCAGCAGATCACTTTCACTCTAAAAATCTTATTTTTATTAATTTTTCAAAGAAATGCTATCTTAATTTGGAAGAGCAAAGAAGATTACTTCTTTTCCCTCATCATATCACATTCTGTAACCCTGGCATGTGGCTGCTTCAACAACCCACAGAAGCTGCTTCCTTTGCCCTCCCTGCTGATGGCCAGTTCCTTTGCCAGCTTCTCCATGTGGCCTTCCTCATACTGGGGTCGGGCGTCCCGTGGTTCCTGGCAAAGACACGTCTCATGGACAAGCCAGGCCTTGACGTGGCTATTCCTTCTACTGCTCTTTTGAATGCTCCTTGACCACAAGAGAACCCAGAGCTCCCGCCAGCTACACCCCACATGCCACTTGAAATGTAGTCAAAGGTGACGATCCAACAGGGCGCCAGCCAGAGTCCAAAGCAACTTGACTGGGGATGAGGGAAAAGCAATGCAGCCAGGTCTCCTGCCAGTGAGTACCACTTCCTGCCAAAGACCACAGGGGAGAGAAAGGCCTTTAACACTCTGAGCAGCAGGACTGGCCCATGCGTCAACTCTCCCTCTTTTTCTCGCAGCCCATAAAGTTGTTTCTCCCAGTGTTTTCTACCTGTCATGTTTGATCATAAATATTTCTTCCTCAGAATGAACTAAATTGTTTACTCCCGCAGACCTGTTGCCACGTTGGGGACAACCTTCCAGACTCTGGGTTGGGGTTTTTGACGAGCCCGCTGCATGCCCTTCCCTTCTGTTGGCAGTTAGTCGTTGTGCTCAGTGAGGACTGCTCCCAGGAGCTTTCAGCAGAAACACTGAGCAGCAGAGAAGTGGAGCCAGGGAAGGGGACGGGTTGTGTTGTTAGGGTGCTCTCCAGGCTCCTCTCCTCCCTGTGCATTTGTTAGCCTGCTGGGGTCAGGTGAGGTTCCCCCCAAATCTCCACAAAATATAGGCCTGGCCCTCAGGGAAGCACCACGCCTGCCTCAGTGCCTGGCCACTTGTCCCCTGCCTGTGAGAGACTCGAGGGCTCAGGTTATTCCACTTTATTTCAGAGCAAAGTCCCCACTGACACCCAGAGGAGCCCAATCAGTTTCTCTAAAGGTCTTAAAATTATGAACACTTAAAAAAAACCTGATTCTGCTTGTCTTTCTCATCACACATGGCTCCAAACGCATCGTATTTTTCTCTTCTTCGACTCCTTCTGCGTGAGCCATCAAGCTCTGCGTTCCCATGAGAAGAAATAAGTTTGCTTAAAGTGACAGCACTGGAAGTACTCCAGGGAGAGTGACAACTTAATTTTTTTACTATTCACTCCAAGTTCTGAAGAAGTAAACTTCATTAACTTTTCTGATAAAATACAAAGACTCTATTATTTGCCTTACCCATAAAATTAAAAAAGAAAAAAGAAAACTTTGATGTTCCCAAGAAGGCAGGGCATTTTTGAAGTTTCTATTGCTCCACGCAGGTGATCAGGAGGGCTAATACTGCTTCGGTTGGCCTCTGACCTGTGATAAAACCGCCCAGGTCGGCAGTTCTCTGCAGTACTCAGTATAAACTGGTCTGCCCCTCTGTGCACGTAACTGGTCCACCTGACAGCTCAACTAGCAGAATAAAGAGCTGTTACATCTCTGGCTAACGTTATATATAGAGATGTATATTTATATATAGATATCTCTAGCTATATACAGATATACCCATAAATAGGTACCTATGTAAATGTACAATATAGATATATATTTATAAATAAGTATATATAGATATACATTTATACATTGGGGTATATAGAGAGATATACATTTATACATAGGTATATATATTTATACGTAGGTATACGCAGATATAGGTATATAGAGAGATATACATTTACATATAGGTATACCTATAGATATACATTTTTCATTCACAGGGTAACAAATCTATCTCATTGAAAGCAGTCTCTCAATCAGAAAACAAGAGATTTAAAAATACAATGTGGCCCGCGGAAGCCTGACTTAAGTCACATATGGGTCTTCAGAGACTCAAGCTCCACGAGGGGAAAGTAGGGAGGACAAATCAGCCCGGCCCTCCACCTTACGAATCTGGTAGCAGGGCTTCTGGGCTCTGTTTGGGCTTGTGTCTTCTCGATTCTCTGTCTGTACAATGGAAATCTGCTCTTAGGATGAGAGATCGTAAAGAAAAGTATCTGGAAAAAATTCTTAGAAAACTGCTTTCAGTTTTAAAAAAATTAGTTAGAAAACGAAACCAACCCCCCAAATTAGATATCGGAGCAGATTACCTTATTTGTATGACCTTTTCTTTATTTCTGCTGAAAGGAAATGGTTTGTGTATGATGTGTCAGCAAGCCCAGACCCCAGCTCACAGAAATTAAACTGCTTTCAAAGGGAATAGCAGGCAAGACAGCCCAAGAAAAGGAGTTTAAGGCCTTTCACATTCATTAAAATTTATTTGGAGCATGATAAATCTTCAATATATGTCAAACAGTCGTCTTTTCTGCTTTATTTTAAAAGCGGCATTTGAAGATCTGAAAGTAAACAACGACGTGAAAGTTTTCTTCACAGGACTTTCTTGTTCTCCACCCCCGACCCGCCCCACCTAATAAAATGGTGTTTTATGGTTTAATATACAGAGTTAGAAAAAAAAATGATGTGAGTAGGAAGGCATAAAGATTGAAAAATCTACAGATGCTAGGAATAAACTATTTGGAGGTTGAACCTTTTTTTAAAAAAGGTAAACTTTTTAAAAATTTACATTTTTATTGTGGTAAAAATATATTTACAACATAGTATTCATCAGTTTAACCATTTGTAAGTGCACAATTCATTAGCATTAAACATATTCACATGGTTTATAACCATCACCACTATCCATACCCAAAACTTTATCATCTCCAATAAAAAATCCTTACCCATTAAAAATTAACTCCCTATTCTCCCTTCCCCCACCCCCTGGTAACCTCTATTCTACTTTCTTTATGAATTTGACTATTCTAGGTATCTTATATAAGTTGGAATTATACAATATTTATTCTTCTGTGTCTGATTTATTTTACCAAGCATAATGTTTTTCAAGGTCCACTCATGTTGTAGCATGTATCCAAATTTCATTTCTAAAAAAAAAAAAAAGCAAACTTTACCTGGAAAGAATCCAAATTTTGATCTATTTTCTTCTTATTTGCAGCCCTTTCTCTTAGGTTAACTCTCTGTAGAGGAAAGCAGGGGTGTGGTCTTACCTGGCTTTGCATCACCACAGTCTTCTGAGCACTTGGAGGTCTTTCCCTGTTGTCTGAGAACTGTTTTCACTTTTCTAATCTTCTGGTATTATGAACTAACAAACTCCTGTATTAAAAACAAAGGATAAAAAATCTTACATTGAGCCACTTACGGTCCTCCTCCGAAGCTTTTTTTTTTTTTTTTTTGCTGGGTAGAAGAGACGGGGGATCTCCTTGACCTGAATATATCTTATAATTCCTTTCCATTAAATTGGGGAGAGGTACATGTGAAGGCAATGAGCATTTCACATAACCCATGTTTACAACTCCTCCCTTTTTATCATCTTTTAGTCTAATATTTCTCAGTTAATGAGCTTAATGCCATCTTTTTATATATATATGTTAAGTCTTCTTTTAAATTCTTAAAATGAAATTCACAGGCAGTGTAACCTGTATATAACCTTTATACACCCATTACTTTATGAAAGTCAAGATAATGCCTTAAAGATAAATTAAAAATAAAAGATCCATTATTTTAACAAAACAGTATGTATTCCAGTAATACATATCCCAAATGGCTTTAGAATAACTGCATTGAAAGACATGATGAAGTAGTCGGAAGCTGGAATTTAGATGGAGACTCTGAATTCAATAACTGCAGCTATGAACCAAGACAAACGTGTTATATGGACATTTAAACCCCTTGAGCAATGTTGCAATTTTCTAAGTTACGCAAATTTCTAAAACAATGAAGAACTTAAAAAATAGTTCTGAACAAAGTATAAAGTTTATTCCTAGATAATTTAAGAGTGCATTAAATTGTAATAAATTCATGTGCTTGTATGAATAGTAGAGTTAGATTTTCAGTTCTAATGATACATAGGTTTGTCTAAGTTCGTGACTGTCTAGCCGGGTGTTTGAAAGTCATATGAGGTACAGAACATGAACAGGAGTCATATGAGGTACAGAACATTGTACAGGACAGTTCCAAACTTGCATAATGGTAACATTACTAACATTTTGCCCAGTAAATAGTAAATGTTAGTAATGGCCTCCGATCCATCCGTGTGACAATAAATAAACAAATTCACATTGATGAATATCTTCTCTCGTTCAGTAAGTTATCTTTTAATTTTGTTGATGTTTCCTTCCCTGTGCAAAAACTTTTTAGTTTGATGTAATCTCATTTGTTTATTTTTTCTTTTGTTTCCCTTGCCTGAGGAGACAGAGCAGAAAAAAAATATTGCTAAGGGCAAAATCGAAGAGCTTACTACAAATGTTTTCCTCTAGGGATTTTATGGTTTCAGCTCTTATATTTAAGTCTTTAATCTGTTTTGAGGTTATTTCTGTATATGGTGTAAGAAGGTAATCTGGCTTCTTTTTCCTTTTTGCATGTCTTCGTTCAGTTTTCCTAACACTATTTGTTAAGGAGGCTGTTTTTTTCCCCATTGTATATTCCCACTTCCTTTGTCAGAGATTAATTGACCGTATATAGACATGGATTTATGTGGGCTTTCTGTTCTGTTCCATTGATCTATGTCTCTGTTTTTATAACAAAATCATTGCTGTTTTGATTACTATAGCCTGATAGTATAGTTTGATACCAGGTAGAGTGTTACTTCCAACTTTGTTCTTTCTCAAGATTGTTTTGGCTATTAGGGGTCTTTTGTGGAGCCATATAATTTAGAATTATTCGTTCTAGTTCTGTGAAAAATGCCATTGGTATTTTCATAAGAGTTGCTCCGATTCTATAGATTGCTTTGGTTTGTATAGACATATTAACAATGTTAATTCTTCCTATCCATGAGCACAGTATATGCTTCTATTTATTTGTATCTTCTTCAATTTCTTTCTTCCATGTCTTGTAGTTTTCCAAGTAAAGGTCTTTTACCTCTTTGGTTAAATTTATTCTTAGGTATTTTATTCTTTTTGATGCAATTATAAATGGGATTTATTTTTCTTCTTGTTCATTCAATCATTCATTCAGCAAATATAAAAAATTGCTAAATACCAAATACTGTAAATAGATAGCTAAGACAAAAATATTACCATTCTACTAGAATTTAAAATGTTCTAGAAATGCGTATATGAAGAAAAATTATAACACACAAAATTTGCAAATGTACAAGCTGTACAACATGCATTGGGAATAGAAGAAACATTTTAAGTCTAACTCATTTTTTTCTATTAGAAACTATTACATTTCTTTTTTAACATCTAATATTTTTATTTTTATCTTGGTTTACCAAAAAATGTTCATGTTATCTCTTTCATAGGGTTTATCAACAGGAAAATCATATTTGGCTCTAAATGTCTCATAAAATTTTCATGAGTATTCTAAACATAATTTGGGGGAATTAATAAATTAAAAGGTAAAAATGATTAACTATCTAGAGCTATTTCCAAATAAATGCATATTTTTTCAGTTACAGTTGACATACAATATTATATTAGTTTCGGTGTATGGCACAGTGATTAGACATTTATATAACTTATGAAGTGATCACCACCATAAATTCAGTACGCATCTGATACCCTACATAATTGTTTTCTTAATTTCTCTTTCTGATAGTTTATTATTAGTCTATAAAAATGCAACCAATTTCTGAATATTAACTTTTATCATACAATTTTACAAAGTTTATTATTAGTTCTAATAGTTTCTTAGTGGAATCTTTAGGTGTCTCTCTATAGGATCATGTTATCTGCAAATAATGACAGTTTTACTTCTTCCTTTCCAATTTAAATGTCTTTTATCCTCTCTCTCTCTCTCTCTCTTTTTTTTTTTTTTTTTGTCTGATTGCTGTGGCTAGGAAAGGATTAATATCCAAAATATATAAAGAACTCATACAATTTAACAAACAAGCCAATTGATTAAAAAATGGGCAGAGGGCACGAACAGATATTTCTCCAAAGAGGACATACAGATGACTGATAGACATATGAAAAGATGCTCATATTACTAATCATCGGAAAATGAAAATCAAAACCACAATGAGATATCACAACACACCTGTCAGAATAGCCATTGTGTGGGTGAGGATGTGGGGAAAAGAGAACCCTCATGTAATGTTGGTGGGATTGTAAATTGGTGCAGCCACTATGGAAAACAGTACTTAGTTTCTTCGAAAAATTAAAATAGAACTACCATATGACCCAGCAATTCCACTTCTAGGTATTTATCTGAAGATATTAATACACTAATTCAAAAGACATATGCACCCCTATGTTCGTTGCAGTGTTGTTTATAATAGCCAAAATATGAAAGAAACCAAAGTGTCCATCACTAGACGAAGGGATAAAGAAAGTGTTACATATATACAATGGAATATTGCTCAGCCATAGAAAGAATGACATCTTAACATTTGCAACAACATGGATGAACCTAGAGGGTATTATTCTAAGCATAATAAGTCAGACAGAGAAGGACAAATACCATATGACTTATCTTACTCATGGAATCTAAAAAACAAAATAAACAAACAAAATAGACACAAATTCATAGATAGAACAAATTGATGGTTGTCACATGAGAGGGGTATTGGGGGGATGGGTGAAAAGGTGAAAGAGATTAAGAAGTACAAACTACCAGTTATATGAATAGTCATGGAGATGTAAAGTACAGCATAGAGAATATAGTCGATAATATTATAATAACTATGTATGGTGTCAGATGGATACTAGAGTTATTGGGGTGATCATTTCATCAGGTAGCAAAGGTCTAATCAGTATATAGTACACCTGAAACTAATATAATATTGTATGTTGACTGTAATTGAAAAATAAATTTTAAAAAACTCACACATTTAAAAAAATAACCCAGAGGTGGAGGTATCCAAAAAGTCTAGTCTTTTTGGATTGGAAAGCCAGCAGATAATTCTAAGGGCCCATAAGAATTACCAAATAGATTTACACTCCCCATTTCCAGAATGGAATCTGGAGAAAGGAGGACTCCAGAGACAAATCAGGCAGGGAGGCTTCTCCCATAGTCGTAGTTTTTTTGAGTGCTTTTCTCATGTCCTTCATGGCCGAGAGCTTTTCCTTTGCCTTTCTATTCAGATTCTCCATCAACCACCTTTGCCAAGCTTCATAAACACAGGAAAATGCATAAACAAAGTTACTGTGGCATAGTGGAACCCCTGGGGTTGAACATACAAATTATGTCCTTGCAACTTCAGAAAGGTTTTAAGTTCTTTTCTCCATTTCATTTTTTCCTTCTAAGTTCACCCTTGATTGCAGCTTCCTCACCGTAGCTTCACATCTTGGCATAGCTCCCGTATCATTTAAAAAATCTAATGATTCCTTTTATACGTGTCTCCAATATCACCTCCATCTTGGTTTGATGCCCACATTCTGGCAGTTTGCCTGACGGTGGTTTCCTGCAGTCACCCTGGAAAGTGAGCTTGCCACTCTCCAACATCTTAGTGACCCAATTATCTCTCCTGAGTGGCCAACCTTGCCATACTTCCAAAATATGTTCTAAAAGAGCAAATTCCTTCTATGCCTCCATAGATTCTAAAATTTTTATCCATCCCCCATCACTTATGCTACCTGCTCAGATCCTCAAGAGAATACTCTAAGCTAGGTCAGGGAGGAGGTAACATGTTATCATGAAGGTCACTGAGGTGCAGAGAGATGTATCGATTGACCAAAGTCACACAGCTAATAAATAGCGAGCTGGGAAAATAACACAGATTTTGATTTGCTTATTTGTTTTTTTGCTTTTTTAAAAAATTTTTTTGACTTTTAATTTGATAGGCTTTTCTGGCATTTGTTCATTAACCCCATTAAAATAAAACCTATCTGGTGAAATATTTCATGTTTATCTTTCCATACTCTTTTGAGATTTAACAAGTCTCTCAAAAAGTCTTGCTTGTTGTCAGTAAGGTCAGAAAAACCCCCATTTCCTGTCTATCATCATATCCCCAGAAGTGCCTCTGCCCTTCAGATGGTTTAAGGTGCCCTTTCTTTAACCCTTTCCACCATTGTCATTTCTCTGGATACGTAGAAACTGGAATTGCCACATTAAAAGCTATGTATGGCCTCCACTTTGGTAACAAATATGTGATAATATTTTCCGTTTTGTTTCTGAAGCAGATTGTAGGAAAAGGGCACTTTGGACTTGAGTTTTCTCAAAACAGCAATTACTATCTGTTCGCCACTCGCTGAGGGCCCCACTTCCCATGCATTTCACCATGTCCCGGAAACCTGGACTGCTTTTCAGCCCCTTCCTGCCCTAAAATCCCACACAGGCTTCTAAGCCTATCTTGCATGCTGCCTCATCTATGAAGCTTTCTTTAAACTTCCAGAATAATTCATTTTTTTCCCCATAGCACAGCCTCCAAAACCTGCTAGCACTTTTTTAATTCTGCCGTATATTATAGTTAACTGCTCACAAACATCTGTTTTACATTCTTTCTTTATGCTTTGCACTGAGTGTCACTCATTTCCTTGCTCATCCTTGTTATTGTACCTCATCGCTTCTTCCTGAATTCATGTTTCTTCTTTCTGGAGTAAACTCTCTCTGATTGGATCTGTGGATAGTAAACTTTTTGAATTTTATATGTTTCACTTTGGAAACTTGTGGCTATAAGTAACAAAAAATCCCTACTCAAATGATTTAAAAAATAAAGGAATTCAACTTTCTGACCAACGAATCCTGAGATAGGGCAGCTGCACACAAAACATATCGTATAAGGGAAATGTTCTCTCATCATCCCACACTGCTGTCCTGTACCTTTCTGTTCTGCTCTGGGATTAACTCCCTTCTTGGCAATGGCTGCCACAGTTCCAGGAACCCCAGGCAAACCATGACGATGTGCAAGGGGAGAGCACTCTGCCTCATCCCCTCGGTCTCTTGAAAGAAAAGGAGACCTTTCAGATAAGCCCCCCAAATCCCAGCAGACTTCTTCTCACATCTAATTGGCCAGGACTGAGTCATCCAACCCTTTCATATCGTACCAACCACTATCAAAGGGAATGGGACCACTATGATGGGTGTAGAATAATTAAGGTTTATCCATGGCCAGGCCAGAAGATGGGGACAAACACCATTATCAACTTGGGACATGGCTAACACTTGGTTTATTAGACAACACTTACAAGAAGGACTTCCCACAATGCACTGAGTCTCTGCAGGTAGTTGTGCTTGAGCCAGGCAATGCAGGACGCGTTATGGGTTGTGCCCTGATTCAGAGCTTGTGCCTGTGCTGCTTTAGCATGAATGAAGAAGCTAGGGCAGGGCAGGAATACTTAACCAATCCTGTAGCAACAGGAGTTTTCAGTCAGTGCAGTGGCCTTGCTGGGGAGAATATGTAGAAATAGAACAGCAGGTACTTGGAGTTGCTGTTTGTTTGTTCTTTTACTTTTTCTTTTCTTTTCTTTTTTTTTTTTTTTTTTTCAGCTCTGGCTTCAGCTAGAGATCATATAGTTCTCCCTGTTGAACCAGGTTGTTCTTAGGTTACCTGAGGGAACAGAGGGAGAGGTCCTGAGATGTGCAACAGAATTTGTCTTGCCTTGTCCAGAGTTCGTCTTGACTCATCCCTGAATCATATGGAGAAAAAACATCACCTCAGAAAAATGGGGTTTTCCCAGCAAGAGAGAAAGCTCTTTTGAGTGGGCTGTTGGATGTTCCCTGTACCAAGGATGTTTCAAACCCCACCGACTATTGCTAAATCTTAATTCTAGACTCAAATGTTCTTTTCCTTCAGTGCTCTGAAGATTTTCCTTGTCTTCTCTCATCCAGCATTGCAAGTGAGAAATCTGTGGGTTATCTGTTTTGATTCTCTAGAGTAGCTTTTGCATTTTTTTTATCTTTAATGTGCCAAAATGTCATAATTTTGTGTGAATGTATGAGGTTGTCTCATCCTGTTTGGTGCACAGTCATTACTTGAGGATTTCTTTCATTTCTCTATTTTATTATTTCTGACTTAATTATGCATCATTAAACAGACTTTGGAATTTGAAGATATCTAATCTAGATCTCTTCACTTCCCTTGTACACATTCCATGTATTTATTCTTTGTGCTTTGTTCTCTAAGGCTCTTGGCCCCATTTTTCAGCTCACAAGTTACTTCTTTAGTTTTTATTTTCTGCCATTCAGCCCTCTATTGATTTTGTTTTTCTAGTAACTGCATTACTGAAATAGAACAAACATATAAGAAAGTGCATAAATGTTAAGTGTACAGGTCGATGAAGAATCACAAAGTGAACACGTGTGTGTAACCCTCACAAATGAAAGAGGACAACCCCAGGAGTGTGATCTTTGCTCCCTATATATTACAAGAGCAAAGACATCAGAAGCACTCTGACCCACCGATGAACTGTATCTAATGAACTTTTCATTAGCATAAATTGCTATGGTGGATAGAAATTTTATGAATCCTGTGCAACCCTCTAGATATTTAAATGGGGATTTCCTTTATTTTCTAAAATTATTATTACAAAATAATACCCCATGTGGTCACTATCCCCACAATATGAGAAAAAAAGAAAAAGGAGGATGTTGGGAAAGACTTCTAGGAGAAGCGGATGATGACTCTGAGATCCAAATGACAAAATGAAGGTATAGAAAGCTGCAGGTAAAGGTGGCAACAGGGAATTTGGTGGAATCAAGAAATACCGGTAATTCTGGAGGCCTGAAGTAGCAGGGTTGAAGGAAGGGAGGGCCACAGAGGAGAGATGAGCCACACCTTCTAAAGCTTTATATACCACCTGGAAAAGTTTAGCTCTTATCCTAAAGACAATGGGAGTCATCAAAGAATCTCAAAGAAGGAACACACTTTCCTTTTAGAAGAATCACTCTGGCAGCTGGAAGAAAGAGATGTGTGGTAGGCGGACTGAGGGCGGAGAAACCAGTCAACATTCCATTGCAGTTGGACAGGCGACTGAGGCTTGCTTGGAAAGCAGGAGAAAGCACTTGTGTTTGAACTGCCTGGTTATGTCATTAAGGTCCCTCAGCACCCCTTATTTGTCAGAACATTGCTCAAGCCAATTTCTAAACCAAAAGGCTCAGGAATAAGAATATCACATACATTGAGGAAATTTTAATTCAACTTTCCTGAGAGCAGGAAACCAACCTCTTGCAAAGTTCAGCACATTCCTCAAAGCTGCTCTCACTTTCTCGCTTGGCTAAGTCAGGCGGCAAAAGGACTTTGTTGCTAAGACAACTCCATACAAGGCCCTCCATGCTGTGTTGCCCTCTGCTCAGCTCTCTGCCTAAGTCTTTGGGAACTGCATGGAAAATAACAAACTAAAACTAACAATGCTACTTCTTCACTTAGCTTTCTCAGAAATCCACTTAGAAATTCTTTTCTATCAATCATTTTATTTCTGTTATTAGTATCTCCAACCCCAAACGTTCTCTTCTTTGAAAGAAACATAGACTTTCCAGTTAAATTGTATTTTATTTTATGATATTTTCAGACTTCATTTGCTATTATTCTATTTGTTTGAAATCTACCTAAAGAAGAAATAGAAAGAGAGGAAGAAGAGTGTGTACATCACTCGGGGCTAGGTGCTAAGAGACATCCAAGTACCAAACTAGTCACATATCCTTGTTAAAACATATGACACCATATATTGAATAAGAGAAATACTGTGTGTCTGGGTTTCAAAAAGGTTTTTGGTAAAGTTTCAGGTTAAGAAACAAGGTGAAGAAATGGGAACTGGATAAGGTTGTATGGTTGGCATGATTCAAATCTGACAATATCCAGAGGGTATTGATCAATGAATCACTGACATTTTGTATAAAGGGCTCTAGTCTTACCTCATCCTGCTCATCAAATTCATAATCAATTGGGAAGCAACATAGGCTATTAATTTTGCAGATGACCTAGTACATCTAGTACAATGGTAGCCACTAAGTAATTGCTCAGTAAATATTTAATTAAATTGAGAGGAAACTATTGATACTTTACATGATGGAATCACAATTCTAAATTAGTTCTTTAGGCTGAAAGAAAGTAAAAATATGAATACAATAATATTGAAAAAGAGATGAATTTTGTACTCTTGGACTCAAATAATCAATGGTACAATTGTAGGATAGAGAAAAACCCAATTTAACATGTAAAGAAATACCGGATTTAGTTGACTACAAGCCAAGCATGAATTAATAGGTTGCTTTCCTTTCCTTGCGAAACTAACACAGGCCACATAGCCTCCTGTACAGGTCAAGGGAGATAACAGCCTGTTTGCTGTTGTGGTGTTTAGACTCTGGAAACTTGGTTTCATACTAGGCACTGCATTTTAAGAGGATCATTAATTACGAGACTGTACAGACTAGAATGGGCATGATGGCAAGGACTCCTATGAGGAAAATGTAAAGACATTTGGATTATGTAGGCAGATTATAAAACAAAATTTATGCAGGAGTAGGAGTAACAATGAGAGTCTTCATGATAGCTACCTACCTTCATGTGCTGAAAGACTATCATATACAAACAAGATTCAAATTATTCTTGTTTCCTCTAGACTCTTGATCGAGAGGCTAGAGGGTTTAACTTAATTAAGCTAAGCTTAACTTAGCTTAACTAGAATGTTGGAAGAAGTAGCAATAAAGCAAATTTTGGCTATAAATAAGAAACAATCTTTTATCAGATAAAATGATCAACAAATGAAACAGTGAGTGCCTCAGAGTAATATTGCAAATTAGATTACTTTTAGTAAATTTGGGTTACTTTATTACATAAAGTAGTTTGTTCAGTTTTAAAAAGTACTACATATTTTGAAGTTTCTTCCATATCTAAGAATGCCTGTGATCATAGTAATATTGTCTGGAAAAAAAATAAAAAATAAAAAAATAGTGTTAAACCACCATCAACCAACTAAGCATTTCATAGACCAATATGATACATGGATTTAAGAAATATTAATTTGGTGGAATTCCACAAGTATTCTTCAATTGCTTCTTTTTTTACTAGACACTTTGTAGGTGCTGACTTTATAATTCAATAAGACAGTGCTTGACCACAGAAGCTTGCAATCTGGTGATGAAGAATGACCTAAATAAGTAACTTCAATATGTTTCCTATAGCAGTGCCTACTCATAGTAGGCACTTGTATTAGTTTCCAATTACTGCTGTAACACATTACCAAAACTTAGCTTAAAACATCACAGTTTTATTATCTTACAATTCTGGGAGTCAGAAGTCTAAAATAGGTCATACCAAGCTAAAATCAAGGTATTGGCAGGGCCGATAACTTCTGGAGGCTCTAGAGGAGAATCTGTTTCATTGCCTTTTCTAGCTTTTATGTATCACCCGCATTCCTTGGCTTGTGGCCCCATCCCATTCCTCCAAATTCAAAGCCAGAAATGTCAGGCATAGTCATTCTCACCCTGCCATCTGTCTGGTTCTCTAGTTTCTGCCTACCTCTTCCACATTTAAAGATGCTTGTGATTATGTTTGGCCCACCCAAATAATCCAGGATAATCTCCCCATCATAAAGTCAGCTGAATAACCATGTAATATTTAGCCTAATGTTATCAGATAGTCCAGTTGTTCAAGTGAAGCTGCAGATCTTGATATTTATATCTAAAATATCAAAAGTTTTAAAACTGTCAACCCTTAACTTTCTTACACTGTCAACACTATCAACATCTGTGGACCAAATTTGGCCCATAGGCGACGAGTTTGCAACCTCTAGTCTAAGGTGGTGAAAGGACTTGACTAATTAACCAGCAGTTCTTCACTTGGAGTCGAGGAAAGAATTCATAAATCTGTGAACTTGAACAAGGGAAAAAACGTATCCCTTTATTTTTATTTATATAATAAAATCTACAATCTTTATATCTCTTTATATCAAATAATGGAGAAAATTAAGTGCTTTATTTTTCTAATCTCTAATAGAAATTTAGTATCTCCTAATTTAAGAATATCAACAACAGACCAGAGTAGTATTAGGAGTACCTGTAACTGTCGACCCTGGAAATGACAAATATTTTCATATCACATTATAATGTTGCAGCATCTCAAAATATCTTTTATGCTCATCACTACTTTGAAATTATGGCAATTTGTAGATCTACCCTAGACTTTGTTGTTGAATGTATTAGTAAAGAAGTATATAGAATATATGAATTTGCTTTTATTTTAATATTTTGATAACTGTATTTCATCCTATTTGGTTATCATTGCAATGCTGTTTTATTTTATGAATGAAGAGTGATTATTTTAAAAGAGTTTCATATGCTTCATAAGGCTGCAAAGTCCATGGCACTTTCTCTCTCTCTCTCTCTCTCTCTCTCTCTCTCTCTCTCTCTCTCTCTCTCTGTCCAAGAATCCTTGAACCAAATGAAGAAAATGAAGGAGAAAGATGAGGCAAAAGACTACTCCAAAACCAACACGCACAACTGTACATCTTGGTTTCTTCTTTGATAAAATGTTAGTATGTGCCCAGGTGGCACTTGTTGATTTCTGTCACTGAGGCAGAGACATTAACTCTTCCAGGCCTCTCAGGTGCTGCATTATGTCTAATTTAAGCTACCAGGAGTGACTTGAATTTGGTGAAAACTGAAGCTTACTGGTGTTAAACTCTGTTATTAAAGCGGGCTGCCTTAGGAACCGTGTTTTGTTCAGCAAGCAGGTCACCCTGGAACTCAGCTGTATAGTTAGAGATGTAATTTTTTATTGTTGTTATTTATTTAGGACTTGCTGGGCTGAGAAGCTTCTGTCCCATTTAACCAAATTTTTTCTCTGCTGGTGAATGATGACTAGTTACTTCGCAGGTCTGGGAGATGTGTTTGGCCTGCTCCCCATCTGGGCTGTCTGCTCCGCTTGCTGGGTTTTGCAAATCTGAGCTCAGTTGTGGGTTTATTCCATTCCAGGAGACTGGGGTTGGCTTTTCACATTCCTAGGTCTCGTGTGTCTGAAGACCTTCAGTTTGGCTTTACAAATGATCCTATGGTGTAACACTAGCTCCTGAGTAATAACTTAAGTTAGGTAATAATAATAAAACAGAAATAGGGAGCTATCAGAGATTATTAGTACTGGCATATGAATTAAACCATATTGCAACAAATCTGTTTCAAGGGTAATAATCTTAGTTTGGACAGAATTGAATTCAAGACCTTAGCCTCGTTGGCATTTCCCACATCCACTTCCTCTGAATATGAAGCTTTCCAGATCTACTTAAATGATATACTCTCAACCGGTCTTCAGATAATCCTCTAAAAGGAAATCATTCCTACCAAGCCCTGTTTTCAAATGCACTGACATTTTTTGACTTCCAGGAAGCTAACTCCCAAAATGTAAACAAGAGGTCACCCCATACCTGTCTCTGAACCCTAAGGGCAGGGATAGTTGTTCCTTTTGTTCATTATGGTATGTCTAGCCTGGTACATGACAGATGATCAAAAATTTGTTGGCTTAGTAAATAAATGAATTGATGCGATTCAAGTTAGTATAATTACAATGCTTACCACAGAGGTTATTGAAAGGATTGTTTAAGATACCATGTTAAAACATTCATAAACTCCTAAGTCCTATATAAATGAATAAACTGGAATCATAGGTGCCACAAATCATGGTTAACTTCACACCTCCCTTCAACAATGCTGAAAACACATTTATACCAACTATAATAGTCTTTTGGTCATATAAAAACCAGTCTCTAAACAAAATCGTGTGATTCGTATGCTGCCAAATCACTCTCCTTTTATTAATGCTACCTTATTTGAGGGTTCCCAACTTCCAAGCATACAGAGCCTCACAAAATCTTGTACATTTGACATAATTTGTCTTGAAGATACTTCTATCCTTACTCTAACCATTAAACATTTCTTAGCATTGCCTCCCTACATCAAAACTTATCTTTCCCATGTGCTATGCTTTCTCAGCATTATGAAGCTAAGCTGAAAAACCTTTATATATGTGGGCACGTTATCAGCAGGTTACTGATTAGTGTGATATCTTTCTTGGGTGGTTCATGTGTCTTTTATTAGGAGCAGATACTATAGCCAGTTTGGCAAAATGGTGAGAGAATATTGGCTCTTCAAGGTCATTTCATGTTGTACCACATTGGCAGCTACCTAATTTATCTGTGCGTAGATCCAACCCTGTAACACATGCTGAAACTTATTTTGCCTCTGCTCCACCATGGTGCACAGGGAAACTTGTGCAAATTGCCCCCACCCCTTACCAACTGCCTTAGTTTCTTCCTCTATAATGGAAAAGGGAGGAGGCAGTGCTCTGGATAATCTAGTCCTTTTTGCACCTAAGAGAGCAATGATTCTAGAGTTACCTGTACTATGCTTCATATGAAATAAACCAAGTTAAAAGAGAAATCTGTAAGAGATGCTGCTGTTTGTTCACCCTCACTTGGCATCACACTGCAGTGACAATAGAGTAATTTAGGAGTTAAAAGGTATTATATGTATAAGAACATATGTGTGTGTGTATGAGTGTGTATATGCACATATATATATATATATAATCTTGCAGAATATAGGCTTTATAAAGATAAAAAAATGATTTTTGACCAAGCTCACATTCTGCAAAGAGAACTGTATAAATCTTACTGAACTAGAAAGTATACTGCAGTGTGCTTTGATACCTGTTTTTATTTCCTCCACTTTCAGGATCTTGTGATACCTAGAGTATTTCTTCAGACCACTTACTACTGGTCGCACCGTTCTGCTACATGTTTCAGTATATCTAGCTGTCTGAGTCAGTCTTATCAGGATTATCATCTCCACTGGCCATCGGTGGAAAAGGAAGGTCTAAATTCACATTTGTTATGGAAGAATTACTTTCCACTTGAGATTCCTTTAATTTGAAAAGCGTGAACACCATGATGCTTCCTATTTAATACCATTAAATATCCTGTCTCAAGACAAGCTTGGACGCTGTTGTTCAATCGCTTTGCATCCTGCATAGCATAGGCACATGCACACATTTGTGTTAGCGAAGGCAAGGCTAAATTGCTGCATCAACGAGAACTCCTCCACCAAAAAATCTTAGTGTCTTAAAGAAACAAGCAAATTGAGTTCTCAATCGTATACCAGACTGAAGTGAATATTGCCAATTGGTAATTCTGCTGCATGGTGACCATTCGGAAACCCAGGCTGGAGGGCCCTCAGCTGTCTTCAACATCTGCCCTTATTAACAATCTGAGTTCCATTTATGAGGTTAAAAATAGGCCACAAACTGGTAATTTTATCACTTTGTAGATTGAAATGTTACCCATAAGTGGATATCTTTTTTACCCTATAACTTTGTATCTTTTTAAAAAAATAGTGGTGTGGTAACTTATTTTTATATTTCATTTGTAGTGGGCAAACTACTGATAAAACACACAGAATTCTCTCCTTTATTTTTAACCTATATTGAGGACCAAATAAATGAATCTGAAGGCTTATTTTTTTGTATATGCAAGTCTTCTTTTCTATAACAAAAGTCAAGGATTGATAATAAAATTTTATGTTTTTTAACATCTTATTCACAGTCATGGGAATATGCCAATGTCAAGCTGTCCTTCCTGTAGAGAAAACTAAACTTCACTATATAAACAAAGGAGTAAGTTCTTTTGTGTTCCATTTTGTTAATGCTGTGTTTTTCTTCTGAACAAAAATTCCTTTTTTTCCTCATAAGTAGTGACTTTAAATTGACCAAAAAGAAAAATAAAAAGATAGCAATGTGTTGGCATATGCCAGGAGACAGTGGTAACTGTTTTCATTTTTATAGTGCATTGTGAAAGACATTTAACAACAACAACAACAACAAAGTTTGAGAGAGTATGAAGAGTAAAATATTTTTCAAGTTCTCTGGCTACTTTAAAAAAAATACTTAAAAGATGATCAGCATTCATTTTTGAGAGGTAAATAGGAAGTTAAGAAAAGTAAGTCGGTTTATAAATGAGCATATTTAACTAAACCCAGAAAATAAAAAAGTTATGCTATTCATATTCACAGAACACAAATTTGTTTACAGCCCTGGAGAGCTAAGATACTCTGTTGATAAAACTGTCACGTGGTTTCTCCCATGGGGCTCCATCTCTTGGGCAAGTAGACCCACCGCAGCTGAGCAAACACTCTGGAGTTCTGTGTAGCTCAAGATCACCACCAGGTCTGCTGGAGGTGGGGAGGGCAGCCAAGCTGTGGAATCTGAGGGAGTGGCTTCTGAGAATGAGATGGTCTCAGGGGCATCAGAAGCCTGTTATAGGCTAAGTGCCAAGATACTGAGACTCGCAGACCAGTAAAGTCCCATTCTCACAGCCTCTTGAGATCAGGTTAAGTCTGAGGTCCCCTGCCTGCTTCTGTTAAAGAGCCAATGACAGTAAGTGCTAAGTCCCAGCAAACTGCTTTTCAGCCCTCCCACAGCTGTCCCGTGGTAGTTTTGGCCCAAATCATTTCTTGCTACATTTCCTTTCTCCATTGCCATGTATAAAAGTGTGATGAGGCATGAAAAATAGTATTGCTAGCCAAACATTGCACTCTATTGAAAAGACTCGCCACTATCCTTAAATAAAAAATAATTTTGCTAGTAATGTCAAATGCCAATCTACAAACTTTCAAGAAACTCAGATGACGACGGGATGGGTGGTAGAGACTACACGTGGTAGAGGACAGAAAAAGGAGATATCATGAGAGCCTGGGTAAAAGAGTCCTTAATTAGAAGATATGGTTCAGGTGTTGGCCTTTGAAGGCGTTGGGCTATACTTACGGTCTTCCCATGACACAAAGGGTGATATAAGGTTTGTTATACATAAAATCCCTGCTTATATTAAGTCTGTAAAAATTAATTATACTAATATGGTTTTTGGTGTGTATTATTAAGGACAATTATAAGGAAGCCTCATATCTTGTAGTATATGGTATATTAACAGAAATAGTTGCAAACCATGGTTATCGAGTCACATATAATTAATGCAAAATATTCTTGGCAGGTAATTTAATTGAAAAGCAGTCCCTCTCTTCCTTAGCCTGTGCTTGCACGTGCACTAGCACGCGCGCACACACACACACACACGCACACACACACACCCCTCAAATAGGCCTGAAAAAAGAAAGACGAGTAAGGGAAAACCACTAAGGAAAAAGTGGGGCAGAACTGGAAGTCAAAACAAACTTACATCTGAAATGATGTGACTAATAAAGTAGCCAGAGAATGGCCCCCCAAACAGCAAAGTAGTGTAAGAACAGGGACGTTTTCCACAGCTCCACGTAGAATAACCAAGTCATTTCACCATACGAATGACAACAATATACACAGCTCGAGTCCTCCTTACTAGTCATAACAAAAATTAGTTGAAACATATACAGAGTGAAGAAAAGAATTTTGGTTGTGAATATTGAGAATCCAAGAAGAGAGAAGTTATTTCCTCCAAAGGCTGAAAAATCTACCCAGCATATATATACATATATATACATGTATGTGTGTGTATATACATATACATGTATATATATGGTCTGCGAACTTCTACGTAAACTTTTTTCACCTTTACTTTGAGAGCCTGAAACAATTTAATCTTCTTGCAATTTTTTGTTTTAGAAAATAGACTGTAAACATCATATTATTGAACATATGTTTGATGGAAATAGAAGAACAACAAAAAAATTTTAACTGAAGTGTTTTTGTCGAAAAAGGTCTCCTTAGTGAATTTCATGATGGCTTAGAGAAATCAAGCAGGGAGTGTTCTGTGGAAATTAATGCTTTTTGGAAAGTTATAGGCTAGATTTTAAATCCATTTTATAATAATGGCAAGTCACTTTCAGTATTGTCATTATTTACTGTTAAATTAATAAATAGAATGTATTAATTAATAAATTGAATTTTCTTCTTTCATAATAGAAATATCTGGCAGTTACCACCTTAACCAAGAGATAAAATGTAGCATCCCTAGTAATGGAACAAATTGTCATGAAGTACTTCTTGATGAGACGTATGCAGCATAATCCATATAGTATTATCACCAAATGTTTAACGTGATTATAATTACAAGAAGACAACAAGCAAATCTAGATTATGGAACATTCTCTAAAATTATTGGTTTTGACCCTTCAAAAATTGTTAATACAATGAAAGACAAAAAGAAAAGGAGAACTATTCTAGATTAAAGGTAACTAAACATTGTAATGTATAATATTTGATTGGATCTTGACTTGAAAATAAGTGCAAATACTTTATGGACAATTGGAAAAGTTTAATGTGGACTCTATATTAGCTATTGAATTGATATTAATTTTGGGGGGATGGTTTTGTAGGAAACTATCTTCATCTTAGGAAATACATGTTGAATTATTTAAAGGTAAAGTGTCAAGTTGCTTTTAAATATACATACAGATACACACAGAAATATGTGTGTCTGTGTACAGAGAGGTAAAAGCAAATGTTGCAAAATGTTAACAATTAGTGAATCCAGGTAAAGAGTATATGAGCTTTCATTGTATGATTCTTCCAACTTTTCAGTTGACTTGAAATTGTTTAAGAATACTGCGTTACTAAATAGTACATGAAGGCTGTTTCTCTTCTTAAAAATATTTCAGGTAATAAATGAAGAAGGAATGATAAAATTAGACTATCTCCATTTGGTAATCTCTAATAGACTCGTGGGTCTAAGCACTCAGCATCAATGGCTATATAGGAAATACAATCTGATACTACATGCATTTTAAAAGAACACACCACAGTTATAAAGTGGTCTTGACAAAAAATATCAGACCTAAAACTGACTAAACCTCTCAGTCAGCTATTCTCAAACATCAGCAGAATCAGAATCACCTGGAAGGCTGGTTAAACCACAAATTGTGGGACCACACTCTCAGAGTTACTGATTCTGTAGGCCTGAGGTAAGGTTCAATAATTTGCATTTCTGGGGACAGCCAGAGGGGAGGGGGGTTGGTGGGATGGGAGAATGCGTGAAGGGTAAAGAAATACAAATTAGTAGTTGATAGATAGTCACAGGATGGGGAACATGCCATAGGGAATGCAATTAGCTTTAATGTAATGGCTAGGTGGAGAGCCAGAGGAAAGAGCAATTAAAGGGATCGTTTTATAAACTATATAAATGTCTAACCAATGTGCTATATACTTGAAACTAATAAAATAAAATTTAAAAAAATAATAATAATTTGCATTTCTAACAAGTTCCTCAGTAATACTGAGGCTATGGTCTAGGACCACTCTTTAGGAACAAAGAGATTTAAAAGATATACTAATCAATCACAACATGTAAAATTTTATTTGGATTCTTATTTAACATCTTTTTTTTAAAAGCACTTATTACATTTATGAGATTAGAAATTTGACCATTGTTTGAGTAAATTATGGTTCATATTTTAGATGTTAGTGGTATTTTTTTAAGACTTATTTTTAGATGTACATATTGAAATATGTACAGATAAAAAACTTTAAAGAGGAAAAAGTCAAATAAATAAATAAAGGCAATAAATCTGTAATTCTCAATAGCTTCACTGATTTTTATTCTCCAATAAGAATTTGTTTTATTCTTGCTTGTTACATCTTTAACATTTCTGGCTAGCTTTTTAGAAAACCTCCATTCCCTTGCTGATGATTCAACTCTTAGAAATCTGAAATGGCCATCACCATTATTTCCATGGTTAACTTCTCTTTGCACTGGTGCTAGGTAAATCTTTCCTGAATCCAGGGTACACATGTGTTGATTTCCTCATTATTTTGACATTGTGAAATGTCAAAATACTAAAAAACCAAACATATTCATATTCATTTAAATTATATTTTAATCACAAGCAAAATATCAAAAATTAAATTTTGTTTCATTGTGAAAATAGCATCTATAAAGAGTATATGATGAATGTAGAGCTTACAGAATAACAAATGAAAACCTATGTATTGGCAATCCAGCTTAAGAACTAGGACATTATTAGTAACCCTCGAAAATCCCTGTGTGCCCCCATCTAAATCACCTCCCCTAAAAGTAACCATTATGCTGAATTTTGTGCTGATTATTTCTTTTCTGTATTATATAATTTTACTGCCTAACACCATAATTTTCTCTGTTTTGAGATTTATATAAACAGAATCATACCATATGCATTCTTCTGCTTTCGTATTGCGATTTTTGAAATTCAGCCATAAATATGGACAGCAGTAATCCATCCATCTTTACAGCTGTATACTATTCATTTGTACAGATATTCCAAGATTTATTTATCAGTTCTTGTGTCGATGGGTGGATATTTTACCTCTTCCTTTCAAAAGTTTCAATCCTGTTATTTGATTACAGCATTAACTCTATTACAAGTTACACTAAAATGACAATGGAAAGCTGACTTTTTAAAGTCATTTCTTCCTGACGTCAGTGGAATGACTCCAGTGTTTCCCATTAATCCTGATTCCGGCTTTGAGCCAAAATGTAATTTTATATCACATTAAGGAATATATTCGTTTATTCTTATTTTATTGAGTGTTTTTGTCAAAAATCATTGCTGAATTTTGTCAGTTCCTAGTCAGCATTTGTGGAGATGATCATGTGATTCTTCTCATTAGTTCTTCTAATTAAATAATTATTTGATATGGAAGTGTCATGGATCTATGGAATAAACTCCCCTTGCCCAATGATGTTTTAATATTAAAATTCACTGCTAGAGTTTCTTTTAGAGTTTAGTACTAATATTTACAAGTGAAATTGGTCTTCGGGCCCTTTTTCGTTTTTTTACAATCTGTCAAATATTGGAATCAATATCACTCATTTGATAAAAATAGTTTGGAATAGTAGTTTTTTTAATGCTGTGGCCATCTAAATAAAATTGGTATTGTATTTCTTTAAAGTGTTGGTACGGATTTTCCATAGAATCAAATGGGTCTGGAGATTTTTAAATTAATTTTCTCTATTTCTTCTAAGGAAATAATTGTGTTTAGATTTTTCTATGTCTTCTGATATCAATTTTGGTATATATTTTTCTAGATAAAAGTCATTTTGTTCATCCAGGTTTTCTAATATACTTTCACAGAGCCGAGTGTATATTCTTATTTTTCTTTTATTTTCCTCTGTTTCTGTCATTATTTCCCAATGATCATTTTTTCTTTTATTTATTTTTGTCCTTTTTGGTTAATTTACCTAGTGTTCCATCTATTTTATTAAAGAAATTTTGATATTTCTTTATTAGTAGTAGTTTATGTTTAAAATCACTATTTCGTTATTAATTCCTTTCATTTGTTTTGCTTCATTTTTTTTCTTTTTCAGCCAACTGCTAAAACTGTATTATTCACTCTTCAGATTCTTCTAATAAAATTATTTAAAGCTTATTGAATTTTCCTCTAAAGTCTGCTTTAGTTCTATCCATTACATCTGGATATTTAGTATTCTCATTATTATGCTTTTGTAGAAATTCTGTGATTTTAGTTTGGATTTCCTTTGTTGACCCACAAAGTATTTAAAAGAGAATTTTTAAAATTCTAGGCAGTAGGAATTGTTTTTTCATAAATTTGTTTGTAATTTTATAACTTTGTGCCATTGTATCATATAATGTTGGCTGTATTTTTACATTTTGGAGTTTATTGAGAATTCATTTTAAATAACCTAACATGTAGTTAATTTCTAGTGTATATTCAGAAAACCACTGAAAATATTTTCTATTTTCAGGGCACAGGTTTTGCAATTTATATGTGTATATATATATATACACACACACCTCAGATCCACCCTATTAACTATTTTTTTAGTTCTATACATACTTACATACATATTTTGCATCCATTTGACCTGTCATTAACGGCTTTTCCCTTTCTGGGCATGGTAGAAATGTTCCACCTACCCCTTTAGGTTAGAGATACTATGTTGATTGCCTTAGAGAAGGAAATATGAGCAAAAGTAGCATGCATCACTTCCAGGTAGAAACTTTTAAATGCTGGTACACTATTTGCCTTGCCATGCTCCCATTTGCTTCTGCAGCACCAGAAAAGAAATATTTGAAATAAAGGAGACTCCATCATCCTGCATTCCCAGTGAAAACAGGCCCCTGAGACTCATAATGAACATGTAGATATGAGCAAGAATTACATTTTTAGTTTAAGCGACTGAGATTTGGGATTGTTTGTTATTTAGCGGGATAGGCACAGCCCAGACCATCTGAATATAGAAGTAAGGGGGTACAATGCACTTCGCAGCAGATTGATTCAGCAGCTCAGTTACATAATCAAAAACTCAGCTTTTTCCACCTTCCACTCTTGACTTCAGCTTCTCACTGATACGAAGACGTAGTAGTTATAGAACTTACATTCTGACATGAAATAACCAAAGCAAAAAGGAACAGCATCTTTTCTCTAACTTTGTTTTAGGAGCAGGGGAACTCCCCCATGTAGTTCAGCAAAAAGCCCTTCATACCTCATTAGCTAGAATTGTGTCACACGCCCATTTCTGAACCAATCACTGGCAAGTGGGGTGGAATTTTCATGACTGACATAGATGAATGATCTGGGATGAAATGGATATTCGGGTGAACCACAATGAATACAAATAATCTCTATTAGTATGTATATATTTGTAGGAACTACTGTTTTTAAATATTTTAATAGTTACAAAAATTACACCATAGAATTATCTTGATAAATATAAGACAAAATCTGCTTTCACCATTCCAGAGTATTAATTCTCCCCAAATTCTGAATTTAGAAGTTATTGATGATAGTTTACATGTTATGTGATTCTTATTTAGGCATTTATTTATTTTAAAAAATCTACTTACATGTTATAAATAGAAAAGATAAAAATATGTAAAATTATAACCCAGAATAAGCAATGATCTGATAGTATCAGCAAATATATATTTGTATATTGCCTGAGAAGGCAACAAAATTTACTTTAATCAAGATTTCCATACTTTCTGTTTGACAGGTCAGCTAGGTTTGACTCTACTCTTTTACCTGGTTAAAATACTTATTTCTGTTTGGACATTAATCAATTACCATGTGTGTTATCTTTTTGTCAGATATTTTTCCTGTTCAATTAATATATTTGTAAAAAAATAGGTGATATAATGATACTGTGGAGTTTTTATAAGTTAATAATCTTAGATTTTAATTTGCTTAAAAATTTTTAGTTAAAAATTATTGAAATTTTAAAATTTAAATTAAAAATGTGTTCTATTATCTAAAATGCAACTGGGTGTTTAAAAATGCAGTATCTTTTCATTGGTGATATAGTCTTACTGAATAAAAGGCAACTCAGAGCCTTTATTAATCATTTTAATGCACTGAATTCATATTCGGATCTAGCAAACAGTTGAGAGAAATCGATCCCTCCCAAACCAGATTACAAACTCTTTGAGGATAAAAACTATCTTACATGACACAATATCTGCTACACTGACTCAGACTCAAACATTTGTTAAAAGGAGTCAAGAACATACAAGGCAGACAGCACAATCCTCAAGAGATGGTGTTGAAAAACTGGACAACCACGTGCAATAAAAGAATGAAACTAGACTACTACCTCATGCCATACACAAAAATTGACTCAGTAGGTTACAGACGTGAATGTAAGACCGAAAACTATAAAATACATAGAAGAAAATATAGGCATAAGCTTATTGACATTGATTCTTAGAAATGTTTTTGAGGATTCAGCTCCTACAGCAAGGGAAACAAAGCAAAAATAAACAAGCGGGAATACATCAAACTAAAACGCTTCTGAACAGAAGGAAACTATTAGCAAAACAAAAAGACAACCTACAGAATAGCAAAATATATTTGCAAGTCATACATCTGAGAAGGAGTCAATATCCAAAAATAAATAAAGAACTTTTACATCTCAACAACAAAAACAAACTTGATTTTAAAATGGACAAAGGATCTGAATACACATTTTTCCAAAGAAGGCATACAGATGGCCAAACAGGCATCTAGTGTTTTAGATGCTCAAAACACTAATTATTAGAGAAATGCAAATTGAAACCACAGTAGTGAGATATCACTTCATACCTGTGAAAATGGATATAATAAAAAAATAAGAAACAACAAATATTGGAGAGGGTGTAGAGAAAAAGAAACCCTTGTATTTATCTGGTAGTAATGTAAATTAGTATAGTCACTATGAAAAACAGAATGGAGATTTATCAAACAATTAAGACTAGAACTATCATATAATCCAACCTATAAACTTCTGGGTATTTATTTATCTGAAGAATATGAAAACACTAATTCAAAAAGACATATTACCCACCCCTATGTTCATTGCAGCATTATTTACAAAAGCCAAGAAATGGAAACAACCTAAGTGTCCATTGATGGATGAATAGATAAAGAAGGTGTAAGATTTATGTATATTTATGTATATAATGGAAGACTACTCAAACATAAAAAGGTGAAATTCTTCCACTTGCAACAACATGGATAGACCATGAAGATATTATGTTAAGTGAAAAAAATCAGATGGAAAAAGACAAATACCGTATGATTACATTGATTTGCAGATTATAAAAGCAAAAACGGATTTATAAAGATAGACAACAGATTGTTGGTTACCAGAGAGGAAGGAGATGGAAGGAGAGTGAAATGGGTAGAGGAGGTTAATTGTGTATGATCACGGATGGAAACTAGACTTTTGATGTGCATGTAGTAGTACATACAGATGTCGATTTACAATACTACACCTGAATTTATATAATGTTATAAACTAATGTTACCCCATAAAAATACATTTAAAAAAATGACAAGTCATGAATATTTAATGTACAGCATAGGGAATATAATCGATAATATCATACTAACCTTAAAAAAAGAAATACTAATGAATAACATAAGGTAGTGAAAAATGATGAAAACTTTTAAATTAACTACTTTTTATTAAATATAAATCCATACTCATGATTTTTAAAAAGTAGGCAACACAATGCTATATATATCTATGACTTACTGTTGATTTGTGCACCTGAACTTACTGGATTTCATTAACCAATGACACCATAATAAAAATTAAAAAATAAAACAAGTTAAAAAACATTAGACAACTATTACTACCAATTTCTTGTGTAGCCTTACAGAGATAATGTATGCAAATAGGTATATGCCATTTGTTTACAAATGGGAATATACTTTACACTGTGATTTGCACCTTTTTTTTTCACTTGGTAAATATTTTAGAGCTCATTTCCCAATAGTACATAAATCTCTTTAACATCTGCATCATATCTTTTTGTATGAATGGATCTTAATTTAACCTCCTCCACCTCTTTAGTACGTATTGAGATTATTTCTAGTCTTTCAGTAGTATAAAAATGTTTTAATGGGCATCTATTTTTGCATACATGAAGAAATTCTGAAAAGGGGAATGTGTGTTTTCACCAATTCACACACCACTAATGTATAAGAGTCAGACTTGCCATTTTTAAGACATTATCCAGAAGATTAGTTCACAAATGAATAACTCTAAAAACATTTAATTGATTAGTAGGAAGACATAAATGTTGAATGAACCCTGTCTTTATATGGAAACACGTTTCTATTTTTATTTCACCATTTTATCTGGTGAGTTCAACCAGTTGACATTACCACAGAATGATATATTCATGATTCTCAAAGTGATTCAATTAATTTTGAGGGTTTGCAGCTATTTCATAGACTTTCAAATAGGAGAATAAATGACTATTAAAAATAACGGAATAAATACCACCAGGAGGAATTTATGAGAAGAAAGAGAATAGTTTGAAATAGAATATTTTTTGACTGTACCCAGCATTTAGTTAAAGGCTAATCTCTCATTCACATCACCTTATTGTTTTTTTATGTTTTATGGGTCCCTTGTGAAATACTGAAGGTTATTGGATGTATGACTTATTTTTGCAAATCAAATGTTTCTTTAAAATTCAACAAATTTAGAATAAGTTTTAATTAAGCAGAGAGGTGATCAGAATTCATTTTAAAACATGCATCTTAATTAGAGAACATCAAAGAATATTGTTACATACTAAACAGTAAACAACGACTGTTAATGATTTAACAAATTCCAAGTGCATTTCACAGTACAAAATACTGAAGCTTGTTTTTACAAAGGAAAATAAAGATTAAGCTAACAATTTCTCAATCCTTCTTCTCAAAAAATGGTTTCACCAAAGACTGCCATCTATCATTGCAAGGGTCAAAGTTCATGGAATTTTGGAGCTGAGAGAGACCTTAGGTATTTTTCCATCTACCAGCAAATAAACTGACTTGGCCAATGTTACACTTGGTTATCAACAGGCTGATCTAGAACATCATTTCCCTGACTCAATCTCCATCACTTTCTACTACATTTTGCTATATCTGTATTAATATATGTAAAAGCACTCACAGCACCATCTAATAAGTTTACTGTAGGATATTATTTTTTTTTAAACAACATTTAAAAAAATTTTCTATGTTGAGAATGGCTGTGATAGATAAGTAACAGTGAATGGGGCAGGGGAGTATCTCCCTCTCAATCAGGAGTCCATGTTCTGATGGGAAAAGCACAAACCCATGATTAGAAATAGCACAAGGGCAAGAATGGATGGGAAATCCTGCTACTACTCATTAGCCTTTCTCCTTGGGCTTAGGAATGGTGGCATGTCTCTTTCATTATGTCATTGTTACCCTAAGGTCCATCACATTTTAATTACATTTGTAATCCCTTAAACTTGTTTTGCCCTTTACAGGTTTTAAAACATGTCTCCTTTGCTAGCTATATCTGATCTTTACAGTGAATTGTGAGACAGATATTATCTCTATTTCTAATTAAGGAACCTATAGCTAAGAGAGAGTGACTTGCCCAGAGCCTTACAGCCAAAATGTTGTAGAACTGGGACTAGAACCCCAGGCTTCTGGCCTTTAGTCCAATGAGTTGGTCATAATATTAATCAACCTGAATTCCTCAAATTCCAAATATTTCATTTTCTGGGAACTCTGAGGTCATGTTAGAAGGAAGATCCTTCAGTGGAAGTTTGGGTAACCTAAATGTCCAAATTATAGCATGCTTTCTTGGAAAAGGAAAATAGTAGCGCCCAAAAATTCCATGGAAGTACTTGTGGCTGTTAGTGAACTGTGAGGATGGCATTTTGCTAGAAGCATGAAACCACAGTCAGCTTTGAGTTCCTCAGTTTGTTTGTTCCATTCCTTGTCACGGGGATAAGGAAACTTGAAAATAAAACATCATTGAAATTAAATGTGTCTGGAAAGAAGTTTACCAAAATGTTGCCAGTCCCTGGGTGGTTGGATTACAAGTTAATTTTATTTTCTTTTTCTGCCTTATCCACATTTCCTATAATAATAATCATAATGTTACTTTGATAATTAGAAATTACATAATTCATCTACAGCTACATGTAATTTCCAACCTATTTAAAAGAGAAATTCAAACTTTCTTAAGCTGGATACTCAGATCAACAGAAACTTGGAACCTCTCCTGACAAATGAGCATCCTTTAAAAAAAAAATCAATACTGAGAAGCTAAAGAATTCATTCAGGCATTTATTCATTCTTCCAGCAAATATTTATTAAGCACCTACAATGTGCTGGGCACATTTATGCACTGGGAATATAGCACTGAATAAGACATAAAAAGTTCTTAATTTCATGGATTTCCACTTCAGAGGGGGAGACAGAGAGAGAGAGAGAGAGAGAGAGAGAGAGAGAGAGAGAGAGAGAGAATGTTAATAGAATATGTTCAATGGTGCTAAATAATTAGAAGAAAAATAAAGCAGGGAAGAAGAATGGAGTGCTTGGGGTGGAGGCATTTTGGATAAGGTATTCAGGGAAGGCACCATTGAAGAGGTGACCTAGAATAGGTGATGTAGTGAGCCTGATGGGTTTCTGAAGGAAGAGAAATTCAGGTAGAGAGAGCAGCAAGTACAAAAGGCATGGGGCAGAAGTGTGCTTAACATCTAGATACAGCAAGGAAGCCAGAGAGTCTGGGAGATCACGAGCAACAGGGGAAAAGAGTAGTAGATACCATCAGCAGAAAAGAAATATGATCTGACTTGTGTTTTAGGATCACTTTGGCTACTGTGGTAAAGATAGACGGAAGGCAAGCAAAGGCAAAAGCAGGGAAAATACATTGGGGGACTATTACATTTCCTAGGCAAGTGGAGTTAGTGGCTTAAACCAGGATGGTAAAAGTGTGTGTTGTGAGAGGTAGATAGTTTCTGGATATATCTAAAGATGGGGACAACAGGATTTGCTTATGGATTGAATGAGGGTTATAAGAGAAAGTCAACAGTGGCTCAGAAGTTTCCAATTAAGCAACTAGAAATTTGGAGCAGTCATTTCCTATGATAAGGAAGACTGGGAAAAGCAGATTTGAGGTGGAAGAATCAGGAGCTCACTCTTGGACATGCTCAATTTGAGATGCCTAACCTTTATCACAGTAGAAATGTTATTTGGCCCTCAGATATACCTGTTAGGGGTTCGAGGGAGTGGTCTAAGCGAAAGATAGAAAGTTAAGAGTTGTGAGCATGCAGATGACATGGAAATCCACATGGCTAGATGGGTACAGTGAGGAGCAGGTGAAACTAGGCAAGAGCAGAGACTCAAAGACAGAGCCCACCTACATATAGTGAGCAGGGAATTAGGAGAACCAAGAGATAGTGTCCTAGAAGCCAAGTGAAGAACTAGTTCTAAGAAAGAGGGCATGAGCAGTTGGTGGTAAGTCAAGCATGATTGTTCTTGAGACAAATTATTTCTCAGAAAATTTCGAGTATTGCTTGTTACAGGGATTAACAACTCATAACAACTATGCCAGAAGTAACGCATCTTAGAAGCCATGATACAATGGGAAATGAAAGTCAGAAATATGGATTTGAGGACCAGCTCTACCACCTGTTGGCTATGTGATGTGGGAAAGTCATTTAACCCCTTCAATCCCAGATTTCTACATCTGTAAGATAGAAGCCATACTAACTATCTCATTCTGTTGCTATGAGGAATAATGAAAATAAAACCCTATCATCCTTCCTAACAAACAGTAAGTGCTCAATAACTGTTAGCTTTCTCTTTGTTATTAAATAGCACTGTTGTTGGGGTTAGTCTGTTAGATAGAAATATAGGCAGACCTTAGAAAACATTTTGGACTCTATGAAATTGGTCCTTGGCAACACAATTCCCCATTTTCCCCTCTTTCGAATTACTCAGGTCCCTTGCTAAACTTTTAACTCAGTTTCTCAGGCTAAAATACCCCAAACTGAATATTTATACGATAACTGGCTCATATTTTCCGCATTCTTAATGTCATGAAAGCAAAGAAAGGTTTAAGAGCTGTTCTAGATTAAAGGAAAATAAAAACATAACAAATAAGTACAATCTGATTCTGGACTGTTAGGGGAGGGGCCTGCTTTAAAGGACAAAACAGGGACAACTGACAAAATCAGATTATGGACTATATATTAGGATACGTATTATCAATACATTAATAATGTTAAATGTCCTGAATTTGATAACTGTGTATGGATGTCTAAGGGAATAGCCTTGAATTAGGAAGTATTCACTAAAGTATTACAGAGTAATAATTTATTAAAATAATTATATAGAGAAATGAAAGAATGAAAAAAAGTGAAAAATGTTAAAAGTTTGTTAATCTGGATAACAGGTAGACAAAGTATCTCTGTATTCTTGCGACTTTTCTGTGCTTGAAATGTTTTCAAAATAAAAAGTTGAAAAATGTTATTTCCTGGAATATGCTTTCAATTACTTCATGCAAGAGATTCTTTCTCAGACCAGGTTTGGGACAATTTTTCTTTCATATACATTTTATATATATTTTTTATGCCTATGGCAAATTTCAGAACAAAAAAAATAAACAAAGCTAATGAAGAATGTCCATAGAGTTATAAGGAAATGTGTTATTAGACGAAACAAGAAGTGGCAGGCTTTTGAATTGTGTGAACCCCTTCCGTAAAAGAAATCTCTCTCTCTTTGCCCCCTCTTACCACCCCCTCCCTGTCTCTCTATCTCTCTCACATACACACATACTAGTTATGATGCTTGGTTAATGTCTGAAAAGATACAAAAAAATTAAACAGTGATTACTTCTGAGGAGTGCAATTATAATTTTCTCATATAGCTTTCTTTTCTGCGTAATTTTTTAAATGATGATTGCTTTTCTAAGTTAAAATATATTTAAAGATGGATAATAAATGATAGTATTAGAATTTGAAAGCTGGATGTCACTGTTGGAATTTGTGAATCAATAATGAGAGAGTAGGCTTGCGAGAGAGGAGCAGAGTTTCTGCTGCTGCAAATGTAAAGGTAAGAAAACCTAGAATTCGTCAGTCTTTGTGTTTTGTCTAGGATCTCATTGTGGCAGGAAGCAGAACGATTACTACACATAGACAAGCAACTGCAATTTATGTAAATTATTTTTGAACCCCCCCCCCATCCTGGCCTCTGCAAATCCAGAGCTTCCCCATGATTTCTGCTAATTCCTGACCTTAAGATCTTGTTTTTCTCTGCTCCTCCATCACCAGGAGCCATCTCTCTGCCGCCTAGAGTCACTCTGCTGTCTTTTACAAGGAATCCGAGCATACTCCTGGTTTAAAATTGAGTAACTTAAGTGAAGATTAAAAGAGTCGTAAAAGCACCTTCACCAGGCATTTCCAAAACCTCCACCACAGACCTCTTTCACATTCCTCTGACTTCCACAAATGTATGCTCGCACCCTGTGACCTGCAGCTGTGTGCATACCCTCAGAAGTGTAGTCACATTCTATCCTGCAATCGTTTCTCTCCAGGGGACCAGCCAGGCCAGGCCAACCTTCCTGCCAATGCCACTTAGAATTCTGGTGAATAAAGTGCTCCTTAATAAAAGTTTATGATTATGATTTATAAATGAAACATTTGATCAGGCAGAATTGTGGCAAGAGGTAGAACTGATTCATGGAAGCTAATAGGTCTTTGAGTTATCAAAACACTCTACCTGAATTGTCCAGACATTCCCTCTACCCTTACCTTATCCTTCTTCATTCTTTAAGCCTTGAGTCTTGGGTCACTTCCTCATGGAAACCTTCTATAATTCTCTTTCCTTCTACAGGCTGATTAGCTTTAGGCTGACATATTAGTTGAAACCATGCAAGTAAGTGAGGTGGTCCAAAGGGTCTGTGAATTACAAAACACAAAAACAATTTTAAAAAGTAATAATTTTGTAGAGCACTGACAAAATTCAATTCTAGATCCCCTACTGAATAGTTTTATGACCCAAACACTTGCTAGACTAAGAAGAAGAGAAAGAAGATTATACATATTCCTTTAAAGATTGTGAAGAATCCATTTTATTTATTTTCATGAACATGAGGACTTATAAGGAGGTGGGAGAAATTTATAAGGAAACCTATTGACAAATGTTAATAAGTCATGCAATAAATTGTTGGCCTTGTTTCTTATCCTTAAGTATTCCAAACTTTTTCTTCATTCTTTACCCAGTTATAGTTATTGACCAAAACATTTGTCTCTCATCAGACCAGGGGGAAAAATAGTTATGAAAGATAGAAGATTAGTAGATAATTAAAATCTTGGTAGGAGACTTGCAGCTAATTAAAATCCCAAATAGAAAAGTAATAGTCACCTCTAAGTTGATGTCTGTCACATTTGTCTAAGCTATGAAACTCCTCACCAGATATGATGAGCAGAATATGGCTCCCACAGATATCCTTGTCCAATTCTCTGAGACCTGTGAATATCTTACCTCATGTGGCCAATGGTGCTTTGCAGTTGTGATTAAACTATGAAGATGAAGAAATTTATCCTGGGGAAGTTTGGGTGGGCCCAGTGTAACCATAAGGGTCCTTATAAGTGGAGGTAGAGGAAAGCAGAGTGAAGGAGAGATCTGAAGATACTCTGCTGCTAGTTTTAAAGATAGTAAAGGGAACTATAAGCCAAAAAACACAGACACTAGAAAAGGCAAAGAAACAGGTTTCCTAACCTTCTCTCACCAGGAAGCTCTCTGGAGCTGCGTTATCTTATTTTGAAGAGCTTTGCTTCCCGCATCTCCCCACTCCTTTCCCTGGTCTCAAATTCATAATTTCTACTCAGTGCTAAAAAGATTTGCCAAACCAGATTCTGTCAGCTAGGGTTTCCCTTTGCCTATTTTCCTTCAAGGGATGATGGACCCCAGCCAGAAAAGGGTTTTGGAAGCTAGTTAAGAGCCTCTCCAACTAAAAACACAAATGTGGTTTCAGAGGCACCATAAGATGGCAGAAATATAAGGACACAATGATTCTTTGCGGTCAAGATGGATAAGCTACGTTTGATAGGGAAATCTTGTTTGCCTCTGTTTTTTCTTTTAACACAGTACATCAGCATAAAATCCCTCATTGTTTATTTTCTACTGGTTCTTTCTCAATATAACTTTCACTGTTTTCTTTCCAACACCTCACTGCCAAACTGATTGGAAAAGCAGCTGATTCTGAGTTTAAATTGTGAAGTTAAACACATATGCCAGATTTTCTCTTTATGAACACACACAAAAATGCTTTGTCTCATTTCTCTTCCTTCTAACTGAACGCACAAAAACACTCACTCTCATAATCTGAATTCTCATCAGCTAATGGGGATAATAATTAAGAATGATCAAGTCCTTTAATTTCTTCAAGGGTTTAAATGGTGAGTTTGATGGGGGAGCACATATGCCTTCTTTTTTTTTGTTTCTTAAATGAAAGGGAATCAGGTAGCAGTCCCAGTCCTGAACTCAGAGCGTGGAATGGGGTTATCCCCTGGAACTCCTCACATACTGGAGTCTTTCAGAAAATCCAACCTTCCCTCTGAGTGAAGGGTCTTAGTAAATATGGTAGTCCTGCCTTATTTGTTACAGTAGCCACCCAGGAATCAATGATAAGGTCATTTTCCTTTTGGAGAGAGGAGAAATTCGAGGAGAGTGGTCTGCGGAGTCATGCTCGAAAGGCTAGACCCCTGGAAGAGCTCGTATGGTTTATAATGGGCAGGGGCCGAGTGCTGCTGTTAACCACAGCACAGCCTCCCTGGGAGAACACCGTGACATCGAGGCTGTCTTTCTGGCTTGCCTGCTGAGGCCCACGTGGAAGCTCTGTAGGCACAGCATGCAGTATGTAATTCCTGTGCTCCCAGAAGGTAACAGAAGCCAACTTCAAATCCTTGCAAAAGAATTCAGGCTGGTTAACAGTGGGGATCTTCCCATCGAGGCGTGTGAATGAATGTCAGCTCCCCTCATTTAGAAATATAAACCATGGTATATATCATGCCAAGTGTGTAAGTGTGTGTAAAGCTGGAAACTGTCCTGGTCTCAGGCTACTAAGTTCAGTTCACTTCATCACAGCGATTCACGGAATGCCTTCTTTGTGTATAGCTCTGTACATTATTCTTGTAAATGTGGAATTAGTGATTAAGTTAGATAAAAGGTAAGTCATATTGATAGAGTCCATTCTCTATATCTGCTTTAATTATTTCTTAAATGTTTTTCACAACAACTCCAACAGGCTGTGTGGTTTACTATGAAGTTCAGCCTTGCATAATGGAGAGTCAAAATAGTGGTCCTTAACTAAGACAGAAATTTCTTTTCTTATGCAAGAATCCAGAAGTAGGTTCTCTGGGACTAGTCTGATGGTTCTTGGATGCAGGCACTTTCTATCTTGTTGCTCAGCCATTCTAGGGTGTTACTCTCATCTACATGGTCCAAGACAACTGTCTACAGCATCTACATTCCCTCCTTTTACATCACTTCTATTCACAGCCTATTTGCCAAAGTTTAGCCTCATGGCCAAATCTATCCAGGAAATACAGGTTTAACTATGGGCTGCCACATGCCAGGTTAAATGTCATTTACATAAGAGAAAAGGAAAAAGCAGATATCGTGGAACATAGGTAGTTATGATGATACCCATTTTACAGTTATGAAGCTGAGATTCATACAGGTTAAATAACTTTCCTAAGATCCACAGACTTCACTGTACTACATTGCCTCTCTGTAATGCTATACAATAGTTGCTTTAGGCTTTTGTCTAAGCAATTCCTACCAGAGCAGAGCCCTGAAATGCCAGAATTGTACATTTCTACAATATATATAAGGGGGAAAAGGCTTTGATGAAAACTATTTAAGGTAGAGAATTTAAGAGGCTCAAGAGCTCTCAATCAGTAAGGGAAAATAAGGTTCCTAGTAAGTGGACCATAGGAAGAAGTTAAGCAAACCAAGCAGCTAGAATGGCAAGATGGGTAAGGCTTGTCTGGGAGAAGTCAAGGCAGGGCCCTCCTTCTCTCTGGTTTTATACCCTCATCATGGACAGTAGATACTATCACAACTACTCAACTCTGCTACTGTAACAGGAAAGCAGCCATGCATTAGTACATAAGCAAATGGATGTGGCTTTGTTCCAATGAAGTTTTATTTATGGACTCTGAAATTTACCTTTCGTATGATTTTCATGTATCACAAAATATTTTTCATCTTTGATTTTTCAGCCATTTAAAAAATGTAAAAATCATGCTGAGCTCATAGGCCATTTAGAAACAGATGAAAGGTACATCCATCATGGACTATTCCTCAGCAAAAAAGGAACAAACTCTTGATACAATATGACAATGTGGGTGGATCTTAAGAGTGTTATGCTGAGTGAAAACAGTCAATCTCAAAGGTTACATAGTATATGATTTCATTTATGGAACATTCTCAAAATTACAAATGTGGAGACCAAATTTGATTAGGAGTAGAGACATGGTTGTGACAACAGAGGGGTGGCATGATGAAAGCCTTTGTGATAATGGAGTAGCTCTGTCTTGATTTCAGTGATGAGCTCATGAATCTACACATGTGATAAAAAGGCACACATGTACACACATTGTGCCAAATAAATTTTCTGGCTTTGATATTGTATTGTAATCATGTAAAATGTAACCTTAGGGGAAACTGGATGAAGGATGCATGGCTTCTTTTTGTACTATCTTTGCAATTTTATGCAAATCTATAATTATTTCAGAATAAAAAGTTAAGTAAAAAATGAAAAACAAACAGCGGATTAACTTGGCTCGTGGGCTGTAGTTTGTCTACCACTGGACTAGGGAAAAACATCTGCAGTAGCTACAATAGAAAAAAAATAATATGTATAAGCATGTAAGATTATACAAGCCAATAAAAAATGACAAGCAATCCTTTTTTAAAAAATGGACAAAAGCTATAAGTAATTCACAAAGAAATACAAATGGCCAGTAAGGGTATAAAAAAATGGTTAAAACAGTCCAGAAAGACAAAAATTAATGACAACAAGCTTTTGGTCACAGTATCAGAAACATATAAGATTATCAGGTGTTAGCAACCTTCAGGAGAAATGGATAGTGTCATACAGGGTTAGTAGGATAGTACACTGGTGAATTAAGTTTAAAAGACAATTTGATGGTTTCGATCCAAAATTTAAATAGGTTTCCCTTTAGTCTACCCATGACATAGCTCTCAGTTAGTTTTCCGGATATACTTACATAGGACCAGAAAGATACGAGTATAAAGATGTTCACTATAGTTGATTTTTTAAAACATAGCTTTATTGAGCTATAATTTATGTACCATAAAAATAGCTCATTTTAAATATACAAGTCAATGGTTTTTAGTATATTCACACAATCATACAACTATTACTAAAATTCAGTTTTAGAATATTTCCTTCACCCCCAAAAGATCCCTCATACCAATTTGCAGTAACTCCCTGTTTTCACCCTCAGCCCTAGGCAACTACTAATTTATTTTGCCTCTATAAAGTTCCCTTTCCTGGATATTTCTCATAAGAAATGTATTTTTGTTTTAATTGCTACATGTCCAGTACTCAACAACATAAAATTTCTTTCAGTAACTCTCTAGTACTAGCTATAGATATGACTTAGAATCATGTTCAAATTTAGCTTAAAGGCATCAAGAACACAGCGAGATTGCAGGGTATTAAATATTGTGTAAGAGAAATTGATATTAACACATTTACATGTATACTGTCTTTCTTTAGAATTTGATAAGCAAAATCAGTTGAACTTTGTGATGAAATAATGCCAAGCAAGTATTATACTGTTCCCTGTCCATAGGGGTCACAAAATTGATCTGTGTATTTTCAAAGCGGGAGGCATTGGTACTTTGACAGAGTTCTCTTACAGTGACAGTACTCTTATTATGCCAAATGTCTAAAGTATACCTAATGATTGTATTATACACAGAAAGCTGTTATGCACTGATTACCAACTGCTGTTTATAATCTTTTGAATGCATTTTTCCGATGCTGAAAAAATGATGGGAAAAGTCACAAGAGGGAGAAAATGGAAGAGAAAGTGATCCATAAACAATGGGGCTTCATATAGCTCCATGTGGCTACGTCAAGCCTCATGATGTCTGAGAGTCTCTGACAAGTTTTAGAGCATGATAATTTCTAGGCTTAATAGCAACAAAGCTAATAGCAGCCTCCAATTTAATTTGTACATGGGCGTCAGGGTTATGATAACACCTGATATCCTGAATCCTTTGAGACTTAGGCCTGCTGGCAACTGCTGAGCTTACTACACCCCAACTACAAATTATCAGTCATCCTAATCAATTAGAAATCAATTTTCCTGTGGGCAAACTGCTTATTTAAATGTTTAGGGCTCTTTTCTGTGTTCGTTATGATCCAATCATATTTTCAAATATTTGAGAGATTTGGTAGAGAGGGAAAATGAAAGGACTTGGTTCCTTTGAGCAGGGTAGATATTATAGATATCTGCAAATCGAGCCATCATGATAGGAAGCAGGAAGCATGGAACCAGATCCTGAAACTCTGTTATCTCCTTTCCATGTGGCGTTAGAAGATAATCATCTTGGAAGAAAAGTGACAGAGTAGTAAGAATAGAGGAATACTTTCCCTCATGGGTGGGATGAATGAATTTGAGAAGAACCAAGGCAAGAGAGTGGGAAAGATTTTAAGACACTGAAATTAGTTCAGCCTGACTAAAGCAGAGGTTGCAGGGAGGAAAGTGATGAGGCTAAAGTGGTAGCTCAGAGCCAGTAAGCAATGTTAAAATCTTGAGAATTTATTTAAGGACAATGAGGAGCTATTAAAAGATTCTGAGTAAAGGAGTGGTCTGATAATGTTTGGATTTGTAAGATTTACTTTGGCTGCAGCGTGAAGAATGGTGTGGAAGAGAATGAGGCTGGAGGCAGGAAGACCGGTTAAGAGAGTCTATTTGAATCCTTAGGAGAAGTGATCACTCTTGCACTACCACAGTGGCGGTGGTGGAGAGAAGGGATATTTACATTGCGAAATCTACAGCACTTAAATCTACAGTAATCAAATAGTTGTGGAGAGTGAGAGAAAAAGATGGGTCAAGGATGACCCGCATTTTCTGGTTTTGGCAATAAAGTGACTGATGGTGCCACTTATTGTGACAGAGATCAGTATGGGAGGGGCTGGTTAGGAGGGTGTCTGGTTTGGACATATTAAAGTATTTATGACCAGATAGCAAATATAGAAATAATTATTAGGGGCCTGAAGTTCAGAAAGAGAGCTAAAGAAAGATATAAAGATTTGAGAGTCAGACATTGAAGCTATAGAGGTAGATGAGATGAGGTGAAACTTTGGAGAAAGAGGGTGAAATGTCACCAAGATAGTATTATGGAAGCTGGGATCACAACTAAGTCTTCTGATATAGTGGTGTTGTCTAAGTCCAAAAGGGAGAGCAAACCCAGTTTAGTAGTTGAGAGCCTTAACTCGGGAAGCAGAGAGCCTTTTGAATCCCAACATGGCCCCCTGCAAGCCAAGTGATATTGTGTAAGTGACCAAGTCTCTTTATGCCTTACTTTCTTATGCTATAATGTGAGGAGATTATAATAATATCAGCTTCAAGCTTACTGGAGATTAAATGAGAAAGCGTATTTAAGCATCTAAGTCAGTGTGTGATACGTAGTAGGAAATCAATAAATAGTTCTTACTATCATGTTCAATAAATAGAAGGAAAAAGTTTCTTTGAAGATCATTATATACAGACTATGTTGGAGAATACTGATTTTAATATTTCAATTTAAATTTAGTCAATTTTCACTTTTAATTTTCATTTAAACTGCTTAATTGTTTAAATGGAAATACAAATTGTCCCTTTTCCTTTAAACAGTAGTGTACTTTTGGGACTTGGTTGGCTAAGATTAAACTTAATGTGGCTAGAGATGACAATTTGCATTCTATTTTAGAGTAGCTCTGACTAAATTGAGAATAACGTAAGAGCCACTTAACAAAGTCATACTTAATAATAGTAGGGGCTATTGATACTATACATAAAAAGAGCAAATTTCTCTACAAGAGTAAAGGACCATATTGGAGGGGAAAGTGCCTGCATGTTTAATCTATTTTGGGGAAGAAAGAGCCCATACAGAAAGAACATGATAAATATGCTAAGTTTATACGATATGTGCTCAGTGATAAATATTCTAAGCGTGTACTTCAATAATTCTCTCATCAGAGCAGCGTTGTTACCCCACCATCAGCAGATACTGATAATTAATCAACTGAAATGAATCTTTACAGAATAAACAAATCTGTTTTACATGAATGATGATTATGTCTCTTTCAGTTATGAAGGCTTTTCATAACTTATTCATGTCAACGTTATAAAGATGTTTCCCTTAGGGATCAAAATCTTCTTTTTTTGGTGAGACCTCTTTTTGAACTGTTTCTGGCGATCAGTGGCATTTCAGCCACATCCAGTGGATGTAGGTTATTGTAGAGAGGATATGGGGGATCTGGAGTGCTATTCCATTCTAAACCCCAGGAGGGAGAGAGTGAGCCCCTTAGGCTGTTTCACAAACATTTGCACTTTTGCTGGCAGTGCAGGGATGGTTTGCCTTGACTGCATTCTGGAAGTGGACATCAGCTATCGGATTCTGATGGGACACACAGCTCTACCGATAAGTTCTCTGTATAGGATACTTTGCAGCATATGCATGCAGACATTAACCTCTGTGGCTAAGGAATATGGAAAGGAAGTAGATTATGCCAAAGTGAAGTTCAGGTTGGTCCTGAAGAAAATAATTACCGCTTGTGAATTAAATATACTATATATTCTAGTTCCTAATACCATATTCATGCTCATGTTAAAGATAATTCTCCACATCTGTCACATTTTTGCACATATAATGAACAGAGGCTCTGATGGCCTTTGCTCCAAATTATCTTATCAGAACATTTGTATAACAAACAGCTTTGGACATTCCTGGACATAGAACAGCATGCTTACTGTCTCTTATAAATGATTTACGCTTCCTAACTCAGGATTCTTTTCCTGTAATGCAACTCATTGTAATGCTTACTCAAGTATCACCTGGCCATCTTTGTGTTGCCCTGTGGGAACTGGGGCTTGGGAAAACCAAGCTGATGTTCTGGCTGTTGCTGTTACTGAGTAATAAACTATCCTTTGTCTCTGACCAGGGGGGACTCATGTCTCTGCTAGCATCTGAGAAGCTTGTTATCTTGTAAATAGACCAAGATCTCAGACTATTCATAGTTCTTAACACTTGACTTGAGCATGTCTAATATTTAATGTGTTATTTTACTGTACCTTAAAATTTCGCCTTTGTGGTTCCAGTCCTTCTAACGAAATTTAGAATACAGAGAACTGATCTGTAGTTAGTACAAAAAGAAGATTGTTCTGAAATTGATATGGAAAACCAAATAGTCAAAACATGTTTTAAATCATCCACAATATAGAAAATACTTGTCTATATTTTAATGACCAAAACAAACCCCAAAATGAAAAAAATAGAATGTTTTTCTAAACAGACATAAAACTTTAGAGTAGTAAGAGAACTTAATGAGTTAATTCAACTGACTTCCTCTATTAAAAAAAATGAAGATTCTTGGTACCAGCTCTCATCAATTTCCTTTGCATTTTCCATCATGACTTTTATAAACTTCTTCTACATTCCTTAGAAACTTAGAGCAAATTGGGTATGCAAAGGTATTCATCACATTTTACTTATGATAGATAAAAATGATAAATGACTTAAATACCCACCCTGTAGAGAATGTTTGAAGTATTGGTAAATTCTTATGATATACTATTAGGTAACCATTTATAATTGTTTTTAAGAATATTAATGACAGATAAAGTGCTTATGACATATTGTTAAGTGAGATAATAAGAGGAATGAATTGTATTATCTCAATACTGTAACACATCATATGGCACACACTCGTGCATACAAAGAAAAAAACTGGAAGAAAGGTACTTTAACCCAGTGATAACCTGATAACACAGGTTATCACTGGGTTAGGGGAATATGGGTACTTTTTGTTTCTCTTCTTTGTTGTCTTCTGCATTGCCAAAACTCATTATAATCTAATCGGAGTTTTCAAAATTATGTCTTAAGCAAAAAAAAAAAAAAAAATCAAAATTCTGTTCCTAGATAATTAACAGTAAAGCTCATTCTTTGTTTAATCCACCATGGAGCATCTTTTAGGGTTTATCCTTTTTATTTATAACTCTCTTCACCAATGAGAAAGTGTACTGTGCAATGTAATTTTGAGAGGTAGAGTAGAATAATATTTTATTGGATTCCTCAGCCCGCTATACCTTCCTGCTCCTGTTACCCACTTGGTCATACTGTATCCTCATGTGAAGTCACATATCCTGAAAATTCCTGGGATTTTTACCTCTGGGATCTCCAGCCAGTGCCTTGACATTGTGGAACTTTTCTAAGCTTGCTGCATAATGGTGTGATTGAGCACAAATTAAGGACCCACAAGGCAAAACGTCTTCTTGACTCATTCCCATCCCCTCTATCACTCTCCTCTTTTACTGCATCGACTCCTCCACCCCTTACACACACGCGTGGACGCACAGGTTACTCTAGCTTTAGATCAGCACTGTACAAGGGCAATGCAATCCAAATCACTGAGTAATTTAAAATTTTCTGCTAGATACATTAAAAATGTTAAAAGAAAGATGTGAAATTAATTTTAGGAACATTTTATTTAACCCAATATGTCTAAAATATTGCTATTTCAACATGTGTATGAAAAATATTTCATGAGATGTTTTACATCTGCTTTTCATACAAAAATCTTTGCAATCCAATGCATTTTGTATTTTCAGTATATCTTAATTCACACGAGCCACATCTTAAGTGCTCAGTAGCCATAGGGAGCTCGTGATTATAGTATTAGAACTTCTGTTCCATTCTCACTAGTCCAGGACTTCCAAAAATGTAAATACCTTGTGGTAGCTTCTTGGGTCGGCTCTACCAGGACAGCCATCTACATTAAACCAGGAGTTTTAGAGGATATTGCTTGCCACAGATTGTGACCCATACATTGAGGTATTTCAACTACCTTTTGTTTTTTTCTGCCACACAGAATAGGCAGTCACCTATCTGAGCTATGAATCTTGGTGGGGGGGGGGGGGTACTAGATCAAGTGGAGATCAGCTCTCTTATTAAAGGACAGTTAGCAACTTAAGTACGGGGCCATCACTATCCTACACATACCACCCTCCCCACCCTCACCAAAGTGAATGGTTTCCTGTTCCAACTTATATCTGAGGTTAGCTGGCTGGCTCTCTAAATGACTCAGGACAAGAAGATAGAATGTTAGTACTTGATTGAGTCTCTTCAAAATTAAGTGTACTCATTTCATTGGTGAAGAAACAGCCCTGGAGAGGAGAATTTCATTCTAATTTAAAATTTTGATGTTTAAAGATCTTCTTTGCTGTATTATGGACTAAAGTGAATTAGCTCTGCTACTTGCAAGAGTCTTTGGCGGTTCAACGTGCTGGCTTCTATTTCTAGCAGTGGAGCCCTAATGGACTCAGGCAGTAGCAGCAGGAAGTAAGATAAAGCACTGCAAAGGCTGGTTGGTGGGCCTGAGGCTGAAACTGTGATTGCGTCCAACTAACAAACTAGTTCAGACATGAACAGACTGATTCAGTATTTTCGAATTGGAAATCTAGAGCTAATACTAAAAGGTTGTTCTTAAATACTCAAGTGCTTTCATACTCTCTGCTTTATTGGAGTTTCAATTTCTAACTTCAAAAATAGATTTCCCAATTCTTATAAACTGACCTGCCTACCTCCCTTCTGTCACCCTCATGTTTCTCCGCCTTTGAAAGATCCTGAGATAAAAAGCCTAGCATAAATAGTCTTCATCTGAGTAATAGAATACTAGGAGGAAAAATACTAGAATAGACTCATAGAATATCAGAGCTGGAAGGACTCTCAGAGGACAGCTTCTCTGACCTTCTCGTTCTGTTATTATTATTATTTATTGCATATTCTTATTCTAAATGATTTATATACATTCAATTCAATATTGTAACAACCTTGCAAAATGGATATTTTTATTTCTGTTTTAGAGGTCAGGAGACTGAGGCTCAGAGAGGTTAACAACTAACCAAAGGTTGCACAGCTGTAAGTGGCAGAGCTGAGACTCAAATAAAGATCTGTCTGATTTCTAAGTCACCATGTTAGCTGAAGCTGGTTAGACAAACACAGAGAGAGACTGATGGGGAAATAATGAGAACCAGTGCTAGAATTTACATAATGTAACTAGTTCTCTTTTTATTTTACATCTTAGGTGTTTAAAAAAAAAGAGTGAAAAAGAGAGAAATAATATCTACAGAGGTTTTTTTTTTTTTAATGAACACATAGATCTCATAATATCTACATAGAGTTTTCTGTTGTTTCATTTTTTTAAAAATAAACACATAGGGTAGGTCTCATTAAGTCAGTTTTAGTAAAATTTAGGAAAATTGTTTTATACAGCATCTAATTTCTTGAAAAATTATGAAACTCTTGATCAAGAGTTTTAAGAATTCTTGTAAACGAAACTGCTATGCTAGAAGAAAAACGCTCCATGCTCCAGATAGCCAGGGCCAGACAGCTCTTTGTACACATAACTGGCTGCTGCTCCTTCCGACTGGTCAGACACTGGCCTGCTGGAACACCTGCCTGTTCTGATGTGTCCCTTCTGAGTGCACTGAAGCAACGGGATTGTCTAAGCTTGATTTGCCACTGCATGGAGTGGTATTGCTGGGCCCAGGGGACCTCAGCCAGATTCATAAACACAGACTTGGGCTTGATACAAGACCATGGGTATCCTAGTTCTGGGCCATAAAAACTGGGCTCAGCTTCCTGAAAGACTTTTGATGTAATTCCCCTGAGCAGTCAGTTTTGCTTTATTGGAATTGAATGGTACTATGGTTAACGGTACCAAATATTCTACTTTATGAACTATTTTTTCTCTAAGACTTCCTACACCAGTGACGACATTTTCAGAACAAGTTGTGGTAGTCAGAGCAATGGTTCCTCAAAGTGGTTTACAACCCGATACCCAGAACCTGTGAATATGTTACATTGCATGGAAAAAGATAATTAAGGTATCATGTAGAATTAAAGTTGCTAATTGTTATGGGCTGAATTATGTCCCCCTAAAACTTTATATGTTGAAATACTAACCCCCAGTATCTCAGAATGTGACTGTTTTGGGGTGCAGGGTCTTTAAAGATGTAATTAAGTTAAAATGAGGTCATACATTAATCCAATATGACTGTTGTCGTTATAGGAAGAGCAGATTACAACACAAGAAAGACCATGTAAAGACACAGGCAGAAGACAGCCACCTGTAAACCAAGGAGAGAGACCTCAGAAAAACTAACTCTATTGACATCTCGACCTCTAGAATTGTGAGGAAATAAGTTTCTGTTGTTAAAACCACCAAGTCTGTGGTACGTTCTTATGGCAGCTCTGAGAAACTAGTACACTAGTTAACTGACCTTACTATTGGAAGGTTATCCTGATTATCTGGGCCAGCCTGACGCTATCACAGGGTCTTTAAATGTAAAAAATCCAGGCAGAAGATATCAGAGTGATGTGATATAAGAATTGGACTCAGGGTTGCTGGCTTTGAAGATGGAGGAAGAGGGCCATGAGATAAGGAACATGATGGCTTCTAGAGCGAAACTAGCAAGGAAGTGGATGTTCTTCTAGATCATCCAGAAAGCAACATAGCCCTGCCGATACCTTGATTTTACCCCTTTTGGACCTTCTGAACAATAGAACTATAAAATAATAAATTTATATTGTTTTAAACACTAAGTTTGTGGTAATTTCTTACAGCAGCAATAGGAAGCTGACATACCAGGGTCTCAGCCTGTCTAACAGGATATAGGCATGAGTCTTGCTTCAGCATGGTTTGTACATCTGTTACGTTCACACCATTAGGAGCTATCCAAAATATCCTACTATTTCTTATCTATCCACTTCTCTTGTTAGTGTTGTAGAAGAAACCAGAGACATTTTTCTCAAGAACTGGTGGCAGGAATAAGATATGGGAAAAGGAAACTACCGTCACATAGGAAATTCAGAGTGGGCCTTAAAATTGTGGATGAAACCTAATTATCACAATGGCTTTAATTTAAACATACTCATTGGTCATAACACTGAGAGTTTATCAGCATCTAATTTCTTATCCCGAGGCATTGCTTTTTTTTTTTTTTTTTAAAGCAGTAACTAAGTACTTTAATGTCAAACAGTTCCCCTTTCTCCTCCCTTACTACTGATCTCTTTTCCTCGGAGATCAAAGTTATCTACTCTTGGATATTGCTTTTATACCAAAAGCCTTTCGGTATATGGTATCTTTAGATAAGATCTCCCTTTGCAGTCAGTCCTGGGGGGTGTTTCTGTTGTGGAGTCAGGTGGTGGATTCTAGCACTAAGGAAGGAGAACTGTGACATCAGAGCTATCGATGTCAGGACAGCACGTAATCAAAGCTTCCTTTGTGTGTATCGTGGGGCAATTAGCTCCCCTACATCTCTGCATTGAGAGCTTGAGGTTGAGGATTATTGTTTCCTACAGTTGGTGTTGTTTTTCATTTTACTTGTAATAAGAATAAAAATATCTCCAGTTTTCTTCTTTTTTCCCTCTCTTTAAAAATTAGTAGAGAATGTTTTCAAGAGGGATGAAATGTTTCTGGCCCCTTTGGCACTAGGCAAGGTAGGGGACTTAAGCAGCCTGTGAATGGGACTCTCCTCAGTTTGTAGCCGGCACTGTTAGATACCTTGGATAGAGATAAGGAGTAAGATTATTCCACCATCCTGAGTCCTTGCCTCAACTTTTCTCATCTGTAAAATGAGTACACATTACCCTTTGTACCTCAAAGTTTGTTGTGGGATTAAGTATGGGGAGCAACTTAACCTATAATTGCCCTGAATACAATATTAGAAGTTGTTATTCTCTTGGTAGACCAAGCTCTAGGGTTTTCATAAAGTGGGAAGAAAATGGCAATTTAAAATAACTTTTCAAATAGTGGCCAGTTCACTAAACGAGGGAAGGGGACATTTTCATGTGTTCTTGCCGAGTCTTTATAAGGACCATGGTTAATAGCTCTGTCTTTTTGGTCTTTGCACTATATATGCTTTTTATACCTGTTGATTCTGTTGTGTTTTTTTTTTTTTTGTATTAGATATTCTTCCTTTTGCAAAAAACAAATAAATAAAAAATTTACACTCATTGCCCCTTTGGGTTAAACTTCCTTAGTCTTTATAGGCAGGCCATGGTGCCTTATTCATAGAAGTCCATGTTTTTGATAAATACATTAAACAAATATTTATTGAGTGCCTTGTAGTGTTGCCGGCACTGGGATGGGGAAATGAGCCAAGAAAGATGCAATTCCTACTTTCATTCTAATGGGAGAGGCAGATGATAGTATGCCAGGTGATGATTAGGGAAGGATGAAATCATGAAGGGATGGATAGGTGAATGGAGCAGGTGCAGAGAATTCTCTGATATGGTAACATTTGATGAAGACCTGAATGACAGGTCTGTGAATTCCCTGAGGCCCAGGACTATGTTCTTCACATTTGCTTCTGTGCCATGGTCTAGTCTTTAAAAATGTAGGGCAGGAATCGTGTTTAATACTAGAATATGAGACTCAGTTGGCAGAGGCAGCAATAGTCAGATATTGTGGAAGAATAAGTAATGTATACAACCCCATGAATACTGGTCAGCATCAGCTACCTGCCTAATCTTTCTTAAGAGTCCTTTCTGCTCTTAGAGTACATGGAAATTATAACTCCTTTTGCTTAGAGTTTTTGGGGTACTACATGCATCTGTCACTCCAATAGCAATTTAAGATACTTTTCCATTGTAGCATGGGGCCTTGAATTGAAATTGAAAATGTATATTGCTCCCCAAATTTACAGTGATGGTATCAGGTTTTAGATGTTTTCTTTGCCTCCTACAATGTTCTGTATGATTTGAGTGCTTGTGAATTTAATCATTTATCACTGAATTGGAGTATTTGGCTATTGACCAGGACACTGTGATGATTTACATTGTGAAGTTAAAAATTGTGATTCTTTTCCCCAGTTGCTATTATGACCCCCTTTTGCTATTATGATCCCCACTTCCATTTTTGGGTAACTTTCGATGCACATTTGATATTTGGTGAAACCAAGGGTCAACCCGCATTCTGCCAAGGGTAGGGCAGGTGTTTATGTGCTTGTGTGTACCTGCTCTGCTCTCAGAAACTAGCTATTCAAGGCCTCGCTCTCAGAGCAAAATATCCCAAAGCTTTGGGGATTTGTTTTCAATCCTACTTCTCAAAGTGTCTTACGTTTCCTTGTCCTGACTCACTTTCTCCTTTGCCTTTCTTCCCTTTTAACATTAAAAATGTTGACATAGCTTTCTCCTTTGGCTCTACTGAGAAGTAGGATCATTCTCCTTTCTGACCTACCTTTAGCCCACTCTCAGAGAAGGCTTATCATGCTTGATCTGACACTCGGCAAGATTCCAAAAACAAATGACTGCACAGAAGGGCTCTTTGTGTCCTTGAGTTGCTGAGTCTCAGCTGCTAGATCAGAGCTTGAGAGCTCTTCATTTACTTATCTCATGGTGCTCCTTTTGCTCTGTCACACATGTCCTTTACCAGCCTTGGCATTACCTTTGCAAAGTGCCATCCACACAAAGGATCAGTATTGCAATTTGTAGTTATGTGCCTCAAATTTCCTGTAGATGACATGCTTCGCAAGCATTCTTGCTGGATACCTTTTCAAGCAATCTAATCTGAGGGCATGCTGGTAGTGATAGCGGTGCCTTGTATTTGCTTGTTTGTTTTTCATGGAGCTGAAGAAAATCAGTTTCAAAGCATGACCAAAGTGCGTGTGCAAGTCACGGCTGCTCTGGGGAAGGTGGAAGCTCACTCTTCTAAACAGGGCTCATGCTCAGGCTGTGTGCCTATTCACGTTCCCCATCATAGCTGTTTTCCTAGCAGGCCAGCCTGGCATCTGGTGCTACGAGACACAGACGGCTTTTGGGCCTATATTGTTTTCCTTGGCCTGCGGTAAGAAAGTACCACAAACCGGGTGGCTTCAAACAACAGAAATTTATTCTCCCGCAGTTCTGGAGGCTAGACATCCCAAATGAAGGTGTCATCAAGGCCATGCTCCCTCCGAGACTCTGGGTGGAATCCTTCCTTGCCTCTTCTTAGTTTCTGCTGGTGGTCATTTCATCCTTGGTGTTCCTTGGCTTGTAGCTGCATCGCTCTAATGTCTGCCTTTTTAACATAGGATATTCTTTCAGCATGTCCCTGTATCTTCTTATAAGGACTCCAATCATAAGAGCCCACCCTGCTCCAGTATGACTCATTTCAATTAATTACATCTTCAATTTCCAAATACGTCACATGCTGAGATAATAGGGATTAGGACTTTTGGGGTACACCATTCAACCCAAACAGGCCCTCTTCAGTTAAAATTCAATGCCAGTTACTTCAAAATGATAGGGAAGAAGGTGGTCTGGGGACAGACAGGAGGGACAAGTATGAGATGAGTTACTTATCAGGAGGGTACCTAAACCAGTCAGGACAAGACAAAGTGGCAGGACACAAAGTGGCAGGCTCCCAGCCAGCTTATACTTTATCTTCTTAGTGGTGTTTCATGTCACACTATCAATTATAGGTCATGCAGAAGTCCAAGGAGCATCTCTCCTGTTTTAGGGCTTGTGGCAAGTTTAACTGTTTGAAAATTTCATGTTTCAGGGAATTCTAGAATAAAGGAAGAAGCTTAATTAACTGAGTGACCCTAAATGTTAGTTGAAATACACTTTTATCCCTTTGTGGATACACTTGTGTCCATAGGGTGATAGGTTGGTAAGTGAACTAATGGCCCTCCCAAGAGCTGCCCACATGCTAATTCCTACAGCCTGTGAATGCTACCTTATATAACAGAGACTTTGAAGATATGATTAAGGTAAGAATCTGGAGGTGGAGAGAGTATCATGGATTATCCAGGTGGACCCTCAGTGCCATCACAAGTTTCTTTATAAGAAGGAGGCAGAGGGAGATCACAGGTGGGAGAGGCCATGTGAGGGAAGCAGAGGCAGAGAGAGAAAATGCTATGTATGCTGGCTTTGAAGATGGAGGTAGGGGCCATGAGCCCCTGGGAAAACAAAGAAACAGATTTTTGCCTAGCATTTCTGGAGAGAGCACAGCCCTGCTGATCTTTAAGGTTCATTTTGGAATTCTGATTTCCAGAATTATAAGAAAATTAATTTCTGTTGTTGTAAGTCACTAAATTTGTGGGGGTTTTGTTAGAGCAGTCATAGAAAATGTATACACAGGGTATGAAGTTTTGTATTTAAATTTAAAAGTATGACTATGTACAAAGATGAAGACATCAAGACTTGAAGAAAATAGAGTAAAATGTTAATAGTGGGTAATTCTGTTGGTAAGATTACGAGTGATTTTTTGGGGGTCATTACTATAATTTCCTGAATTTTCTGGGATTTCAAGAAAAAAATCTAACAGTCCTTGTTTTTTTTTTCTTTAAAACTTAAGGGAATATTATTCAATTTTAAAGAATCTTAAAATTCTGACACATACTACAACATGGCTGAACTTGGAGGACATTATGGTAAATAAAATTAACCAGTTACAAAAAGTGTATGATTCCACTTTCAGAGCAGTCAAATTTTCAGAGGTAGAAAGTAGAATGGTGGTTGCCAGGGGTTGGGGGACAGAAGGAATGGGTGTCATTGTTTAATAGGCATAGAGTTTCAGTTTGCAAGATGAAAAGGGTTTCCGGAGATTGGTTATATGACGATGTGAATGTGCTTAACACTGCTGACCTGTACACTTAAAACTGGTTGAATAGCAGATATTATGTTGCATATATTTTACTACATTAAAAATTTTTTAAAGCATATATTATAAAAGGAGAGCTACAGTGATGCCCTTAAATACAAACATGCAATATATGATGTGATCTCGGTTACATGAGCTTGTATTTTCTCTGCATCTTTTAAATCCTTTAGAGTAGCTGGGGCCACCCCTTCACATAAGCTTTAGGCTTGTCCTCTTCTCTATCAATTCTGTTTTTGCTTTTGTCTTTATTCTTTCACTCTCTGCTCAGTCATTTTCCTCTGCCTCTGAAAGTGTTCAAGTCTTTAGGGTTCTGTTAGATCTCTGAGAGTATGTTAATCTTTTTTGAAATGTTTCTTATTTGGTTTTTATGACATAATTTATATATTACACATACACTCTCCTTACAGACAGATATACACAGCTCAAAACACTGATCTCTGTTGTCTTTCCAATATCCACACCAGGGGCCATGTGCAAGACAGGCTGACTCCTTTCTCTCTCCCACCCCTGCATATAACCCTGTCTTGTCTGGGTATTCCAATAGCTCAGTCTTGCCTTGTTCTTTCCACTGTAAGCAGAGTGACCCATGTATATGATAAATCTGGCGACACCACTTTCTGCCTTAAAGTCCTTCAGCTAAGGTGCACACCCTTAAGTACGGTACCCAACACCTCCATGACAAGGTCCCTACCTGCCTGTCCAAACTCTTCTACCAGACCCACAGCTGAAATTACCTTTCATGACAACCACTTTCATGACTTGCTGTGGGCAATTTCTGGGCCTCCTGCCTCTCCTCATTTCCTCTGGCTGGAAAACCCTTCCCCTCCACCTCACTGGACTAATACAGAGCCATTTTACTGCATTTAGCTTAGGCATCCTCTCCTCTAAGAGGCTTCCCTAGTTCTCTATGTTCCCATAGTGCCCTGGGAACAGTTTGTTACCTTAACAGGTTACATCCGAGTTAACTATGTGTCTGCCTTCCAACTAGCTGGTAAGCTCTTTAAGGACTGGGACCATCTCTCAAGTCATGTTGGTGTTCCCAGCACCTAGCACAGTGCCTGGCACATAGTAGTCACTCATTTGGTGTTAATTAAAATGATTAGTGAAAAACATTTTCGCTGATAAGTTATATCTGTAATCCATCAAACATTTAAAGCCCTTTTCCCTGACCACCATTGCCTTAATTATAGATTTTGATAGCAGAGACAAAGAAATGAAATTCCGATGAAGAGCAATAAGATCTCTGGAGGTTAGGCATTTAATTTTTCCATTAAACTGTGACATTATTTTAGTAGGGCTGGTTTTTTCGGGGGAGGGGAGCGGTGGTGGATCTTTTGACCTCTACAGTCCTGATATGCAGGACTGAAAAGAAGCAGCCCCACAAAATACATGTTCTGCATTATATACACCCGTAGCGCCATCCCTTTGCTCTCTTCCCTTCAACTGGTCAATGATTTTGGATCCACTGTAAGACAGTGCAGAGTGGAGCCCCTTCGAAACGGAACCAACAAGGAAAAGCTAGCTAAACATGTGACATAGTGGAGTTGTCAACTTCCTCTGGCTGTGGGTCTCCAAGGCCCTGGAGTAGCCCCCAGTATCAGCGAAGCCCTCTGGGAGGCCAACTTCCCCCAGGAGACAGGCCGGCACCCGATCTGCCCCCCGGCTCCCGCCGCAGAGGTCGCCGCCGCTGGACAGCTCAGCCGCGGTCACGTGCCCGCGTCCAGTCTGCCGCCCACGGACCCTGGACCGCCCCGGGCGCAGGGCAGAGGCCGGCCGCATCACGCGCGCCGCGGCGGCCCGGCCCGGCCCAGCCAATGGGCTGGCGGCGCCCGCCTGACCCGCGCGGGCGGGAGGGCGTGGGGAGGCAGGCGGGGCGCGCACGCCGCCGGGACGGGAAGTGAGCCGCCGGGCCGCAGCGAGAGCGGCCGGGAGACAGGGTCCCGCAGCCGCCTGCACCCGGGCGAAGCATGGCGGCCGCCAAGGTAAGCGTCGGCCCGTTGCCCCGGGAAGCGCGCCGATCCGACCGGGCCTGGGCGCGCGCGAGGCGCGGGCGCTCACGTGCCGGGCTGGTGCAGCGGGAAAAGCACCGAGAAAGGGGAGTGGGGCAGCTGTTCACCTTGCAGCGACGGGAGGAGGGAGGTGATGGCTACTCCGGGCGGCAGAGGCGGCCCGTGCGCGCACTGAGGTCCGACCCTGCCGCAGAAACTTTGCAGTTTGCACCCTCCCACTTCGCCCGGGAGGGGAGCCGGTGCCTGACCGGCGCCCCGCGAGCTGAGCCAAGGCCCGCGTGGAGAACCGGTGCGCCCGGGCGGGGAGGGACTGGGGTCAGCAGGTCCGCTGGGCCACCCCAGCGCGCACCTGTCCCTGACCCCGGTTGTAGTTGACCCGGGCTGCTTCCAGGGGCCGCTGAAGCCTGATCCTCTTAGGTTTCCAAGGCTCCGCCCTCCCGCGGGTGGAGAAGTCACCTTGACTTCCGTTTTGGCGACGGCTTGAGAGTTGGCCTGCGCGAGTCTGCGGACAAACTCCAGAGGACCCCCACCCCTCAGCCCTCACCTTTCCCATCCTTCTCCCACTGTCCCCATCTGACAACACTTACATACCGGCCTCTGAGCGTTTGAGAGACTTCTTTTTAGAAATGACAGAACAGATTGTCCTGGGAGCCTGTAACTCCTGTGAAGTTCTACTTAAAAGAGATTCTGCATAATGTGAATCATTCACTAATCCAGAGGAAAGGCAACTCCTACAACTTGACCTTTCCTCTTTCACCATTTCTTGAAACCTGGACACCATTTCATCTCTTTGGACTCCATTTCAAACTTTTCTGGCAGGATACCATATTTAGTCCCAATCACTTGACTCATTGGAATTTATTGCTTTTAATTTTAAGTTCACGAAGGCAGCCCTTTAATCAAGCCTATGCAACTTCTTAGCTCATTTTAAGTGCAGTGAACTTAAATATACCCAACATTTCAAACATTTGTCCTTAATCAAAACTCTGTGATAACCCTCCAGAGGAAAACATGGCCAACACATCATATCCTATTTATTCAAGCAAACTAATCACATTTGCAATGGAAATTGTAAGCAGACAAATATATTTAAATGTTGTTCTATGACTTAAGTTTCTCCAGGCTCCCTAAATCTACAGGCTTCTCCATGTTCCTAAACTATGTGGCCTAAGTGGCCTTTTTTCTCAGTAATTACTCTGAGTTCCATCCTAAGGTGTGTGCTCTGGGTGTGGGTGTGAGTGTGTGTTTGTGAACACACAGGTATGTATAACTGTTTTAGGTCCATTCTCTGAGGATCACTGGGATTCATTTTTGGAAGGATTAATGTTAACCCTTTCAAACTCAATAGCCTTTGACCTTTTTTGCTGCATTAAATTTGCATGCAATCAGTGTACAAGGCTTGATGTGAATTAGTTCCCTCCAGCTGACTTCTTTTAGGTGGGAGTAGATACCCATACATTACAGTCATTTTCATATCTGTAGATGAATGAAATAATTTTACTTTGGAGATAAAATAATTGAGCAACCTAAATTGAGAAATATGCATATAATCGGAGTATAAGACTGATTAACTAGTATGAAATAAACTAAGTGACATGGAAGTAGGCTTAACTTTTTGGTTGTATTTTTATTAAACTGACATATCAATAGGTACATTTGAATTTTAGCTAAGTGAGAATCGGGAAAGATGAAACATTCCATTTTCACTCTTTGAGAACTTGTTTTTGTTTCTTTATTCATTTAAACTTGCCTTTTATTGGGATTTTTGATGGCTCACGTCACATATGCATGTATTTGTAATCCAACAAAATATCAAAATCAAGTCAGAGTAGATGAGAAAAACAGGATGAAGTAAAATGAAGCCAGGGCTAAGGTTAGTGGAAAACATGGTCATACTTGCTGGAGGTGAATGAATTTTCTAGCAGCCAAAGCAAGGAGGAAACAATCAGTGAGGTCAATTACTTGGGAGAGAGGTTTCCTTGTACTGCTGCTATCTGAGCTGAGGGTACTCTCTCCCCATGTACCTTTACATGCTGTAAGCAAAGTGATTACAAACTACCTCATGGTCACTGGATATACGTCTGTGGGTTTTATAAGGCCATTTCTTATGCACATCATTGTAGCTCAAGGGCAGTGCAATAAATGTACTCTTAAACGGTCCCAAAATGAGTTGTTCTGGTCTACTTTAGTCCAAGAGTGCCCCTTACTTAGTTGCCTTTGGGTACTATCCTTGTGGGATGATTCTGTCAACTACTAGTCAGGGCTGCTCAACCTGAGTTCATGGCGTGCTCTTTGCTTTTTTTTCTGGAGTGCAGATGTTATTACATGTTGAACACAGAGCCCAGGCTTAACAGTCTCATTGAGTAGAAGGATTGGCATCCTCTTAAAACTTGAGGGGCCTGACTAAGAGAGAAGCCTACCTCAATGCAGTGTCTAAGTTATTGGGCCAGGAATCTGAAACTCAATAATTGTAGATGAATGCCAGCACTCATTGTGGGACAATTGTTTGAATATTTAATAGATTCTTTGTTTTCTGGATGAACTTAGCCAGAACTAGCAGTTTCTTGATCTCTTGACCATTTATTAGTTTCCTTGGTCTTTTATTCAAATGTAGCTAATTCAGAGTCCTCTTCTTAAATAGCAAGGCTGAGAATCTAGTCTCTGCTCTGCATTTTATTTTGATTTCTGCATGAATCTTAGTGCTTAATGATGCAAGAGGTATTTATTTTTTTCATGCAGTAACATTGATCTAAAACTCTTAGTGTTTTGAGATGGTCTTTAAAAAGCTTCCATTCTCTTGCTGCCTACTTTTGTAGGAATAATCTTTCTGGGTTCCCTTGTTAGATGATAAATGGTAAGTGGTCTGCCTGTACTATTTGTGTTGTTTTCAGTATTTGTTTTAAAAACTTCCAAACACTGCTTTGTATGTATTGAAATGTAAATGAGTTTTAAAATTATCTTTTATATAATGCCACAAAAATGCATTCTTAAAAGATATCTTTCCTTCCCCTCTGCGCCGTTTTGTAGTGAACATTCCCTCCTGTCATTAGTTGATTTTATTATACATGCAGAATGATGAAATTAAACTAGATGAAACTTAAAAGTTAGAGAATGCTCACTTGAGTTCAGGCATGAAAGATGTTCAGGTATAAATTGGGCATGGACCAGTACTTTGGGTGAAATTAGCCTAGAACTAAAAGAAAGAAATTTGGGGACAAATTAAAGAATTAATAATACAGGCATACCTCAGAGATATTGCTAGTTTGATTCTAGACCACTGCAATAAAACAAGTCATAATCTTTTTGCTGGTGAATGGTCTTAACTTCAGTTTGTAAAAAAACGTGATATCTGTGAAGCACAATAAAGCAAAATTCCTTAAGTAAGGTATCCCTGTAATGAAAATTTGCTCTATAGGACTAGTACACTTAGTATTGATATTCCATTCTTGGATGAGTTATTGCTAGAATGGCATACTGCTTTCTCATGCTCCAAATGGGACTAAACTGAGGATAGGAAAATGAATTGGACTTCATTTGGGGATTCAAGAAACCCACAGCTATAAATATCATGGACCAAATCCTCTCCTGGAGGTACGCTATGTAGAGATAGTGCCATAACAAGGGCTGTGGGAGCATCAGGGAGGAAGCCTGCTTCTGTGGGGGTGAGAGGAAGTTATGTCTCAAAAGTGGTAGTACTTCAGAGGGAATGAATGAGGCAAGAGGAAGGACCCATTGCAGTGATAGGAGGCAGCAGACAGAAGACAGAGAGACGAAGACACGTGTTAACATTTAGAGGGAGACATCTGACTTAGGAGAGGAATTTAGGAGCCTCAGTATATAAACAGACTTTTTTTTAAGAACCACTTATATAATGCCTATTTACACTTTCCCAATGCACTTTCTCAAGTACTTTACATATAATTAATTTTCATAACACGAAGAAGTAGGTGTTCTCTATTTTTGTCCTTACAGATGAGAAAATTGAGGTCCACCTGTGATATAATTCATATACCATACAGTTCACCCATTTAAATTACAGTTCAGTGGTTTTTCATGTATTCACAGAGTTGTGCAACTGTTATCACTGTCATATACCTTTGTAAAAAATTTAACCTATTGTTCACTAAGGATTTGGGCTATGCATTTTACCTCCATGTTTTTCACATTTCCTATCTATAATACCCTCTAAAGAGGTTTGTTATTGACGATGAAGTGTGATCGAGTTTATTAAGGATATTCTTCAGATTGAAGTATTCCTCTCCCTTATGTTTTGTAAAAACTGCTATGCATTTGGTGATATAATAGAGCAGACCAGTTTTTGGGCTAGGCAGGAAGGAGTCTTTGAGTTGGTTTTATGCTACCATGTTGATGGTATGTTTTTGTGGTTTTACTGATGTTTAGATTTAGGGTTTCTTAAATTGATAGAAGTGGCTAAGCTAACTAAGCCTTGGGATTTATAATGACACAATGATCCTCACTCTTCTGCTCATCAGTTCTGTTCACTTTTATCAGGTAGAGAAATGGAGTCCCAGAAAAATTTGAAATTGGTCCAAGTTCCCTTGAAACCTCTTTGCCTTTTTGCACTGTTGGAGGGTTCTCTGCATGTCGTAGTCATATAAAAATGCCATTGCCTGGGTCTTACCCAGAGGTTCTGATTTAATTGCACTTCAGTGTGTCCTGAGCCTCAAGGCTTTTAAAAGCTCACCAGGCCAGGTGAATCTAATGCGCTTCAAAGGCCACCCCCTAGGTTGTTTATGTGCTCATTGCTTCAGTTCTCTGGTGGCTCCTTTTCGGGATAAGGAAGGAATGCAGTGAGATAAATGATAATCCTTGGTTATGTCGATGCAAAGGAAGACATGTAGGGTTACCTACAAGTTCTCTTCTTTCTTGACAGTTTCTTTTCAGTCCTTTTACCCCATATCACCTTGGTGCTTAGACATCAAGCTTATACAGTTTTGTAATTATCTCAGAATATAGGTTTTATCACCAAGTGATTGGAAGCTCCTTTTGCCTCCTGTGAAGTCTCAGTGGTTTTCCAGATCAGAGTAAGTGCTCGAAGAGGGAAACGTTGGAAAGAATGACCCTGATCTTGCAGCCTGATCCCCTGGGGAACCTAATTTGGTGTGGTCAGTGTTTTCCAGATAGGTCACATGGCTTTACAACCTTTGGTCAGTAAATATAGAACTGGGAAGTGGGAAGGCTTGAAAGTCAGGAGGAGCCCTGGCGGCTTCTGCTTCTTTGACCTTTTGCGCTACAACCAGTCTGTTTCTGTTGTATTCTTAAATGGAACCATTCCTTCCTGTGTTCTCCATCACCCACGATCATTAGGCCTGCTCAGCACAGTTCCTACGTACTCTCCTGCTTCAGGAGCACCTAGCCTTCCTGCCCTTTCCTTGGCTGCCTTTGGTGGGGCCTTGGAACAGAGGAATGTGTGAATCTGCAGGTACCTGTTGGCTCTACTTGGGAGTAAGGAGGATGTGCCTTGTCACAGTGATATAATTCTCTTAGCAAAATATTTAACAGCAACTGAGCAAACCTTTTTTTCCTATGGCTTGTTTAACCAGACCTTTTAGGGTCAAACTGACCCAGTTAATGGTGGTTTTGGTCTGTTAGCTCGGAATTATTCCCAGTGGCTGACGTGTAGAATGGTGGTCTGGTTCGTTGATTGGAAATGTTTAAGAGATAGAGTACTCATACTCACTATTTCCTTTGGAAATTTTCAGTGCCCTTGCATGAGTGAAAATAGACCGGGATGGTTCCTTCTGACGTTAGGTGCTGACAACGTGGCAAAGTAGGCAGTGTTGAAATTCTTAGCAATTCAACTTAAATAAACCGCTCTATTTAATGACTGTTATTAGGCTGGTAGCTTTGTCTTGATTTCCACATGTAGTCCGTTTCCACATGTTATCCATGAAAACTGTTGACTTGATATGAGTCAGATATTTCAAGATACACTTACTGTTTGATGGTAAAATATCTTTCACCTAACGCTTGTGCAGTACAATTTGTAAGAAAATTGTAAGTGGAAAATATAAGTGAATATAGGGGAGGAAGAAGTTTTCCGTGACCCTCCTAATATCCCTGGCTACCCCTGAAACTTAAGCTGACAGAGACAAATTAACAGGAGAAAAGGCATACCATGTACATGGGCACCCTCACAAGAGAATGAAGACCAAAAAGGTGATCAAAGAAATGGTAAATTTGTGGAGAATTGAAAAGACAAAGGTAGGTTAGGGCGGTGAATGGCAAAGAAATAACTAGGAAGATGAGAGCTAATTCCTCATTTCTGGTGATAAGAATTCACTCCTCCTCCTGCTACAGGGAGGGGACCTTTCACCTGGGAGTTTTATAACCTGTTTCAGGGAAGGAGAGTGTGTCTATTGGTTGTGGGGAAGGTCAGAGTGACCTTCCTGCCTCTGCTGTTTTCTCAGACTCATTCAGCTTAAGATATTCAATATGCCAAGGTGTTCTTTTGGGCTAGTATGTCCTGAACCCATCAAAGCCATTTGAACAGGCTTCTAGCCTCAGGTGCATATTTGGTAATTTCTCTGAGTTAGACATGCAATTTGCCTGTGTCTGATCCTCGCCACTATTGTAGGCTGAGCTGCAGAAGACCCCAACTGCTCAGTAAGCTCAGAATTGCTTTCTTATGTGGAAGAGGCTTTGAGAACAACAACACAACAACAACAACAACAACAACTACTACTACTACTACTACTACTACTACTACTACTACTACTACTACTATTTCTTCTCCTTCTTCTCCTTCTCCTTCTTCCTTCTTCCTTCCTTCTTCCTTCTTCTTCCTTTCTTTTATTATTTAAATCCATAGCTCTGGTTTAGTGAAAGAGCCCTGGACTAGAAAGGGTCAGAACCTTGGTTACAGGCCCACTGCTTTGGTGGTGAGAACGTGGACAAGTCTAACTTCTCTGGCTGCTTGGTGTCACCCTTTGGAAAACAGTGGCCATTTGTGACATCTGTGAGGAGCAGATGAAATATAACATGTAGAAAAACTCTGGAATTATGAAGTGCCATAGGAATGTCAAAAGTTGTTTATTGGAGACTGTGGGATATTTCTACCAAACTGAAAACTAGGGGAGACCTATTATTATTTGACCTACCTGAACAAAATGTGGTATGCTTTTTAAAGCTTATGGTCTATTGAATATTCACCATGGTGGCTAGCCAGCGTGGCTGCTGGCTGCTTCAATAGCCAGATTCGTGGAGTGGTCTTCCTGGAGCCTTGCTATTGGAAGTTGCTAGTCCCAGGACCAGTACATTGATTTTACTTGGGAATTTGTTACAATTGCAGTGTCTTTTGACTCACCTCAGGCTGAAGATTCTGTTGCATCAGAACTTGCATTTTTAACTAGATCCCCAGGGAATTGTGTACACATTCAAGTTTGAAGACCCTTGGTCTGGAACTCTCATTACTGTATCGTTAAATGTAGCTACCTTTCTAAACTAAGGGTGCAACACTTTTTGAATTGGTTGTCTATCCAACTTTTTGCACCATTAAATACATAGTGACAAAATTTGGTATAAATTTTTGGGGTCTTTGGGCTCATTCTGATTCCACACTGGGGCCAGGTATTATTGGAACACGTCTTTCTTAATCATTCCTCACTTGTAGCCTACAACTTCATTTTGCTAAATACCTGTTGTGGGCAGCCAGGAGAGACACCATGAACAGGAATTTGGATGTGGGCAAAGAGATGGGTCAGTTAAACCCTCTGCCTCCCTGAACAGGTGTGTTCTGTCTCCCCCAGTGACATTCAGGTCCTCATCACTTTTCATCTGCAGCATTGCCATGGCTTCCAAGCTGGTCTCACCTTTGGTCTCGTCACTGCGCTGCCCTCTCCATTCTGCCCAGAACCGTCATAGGAAGCTTCTGAGACTGCCTCTTAGTCCCACCTTAATAGCAGTACTGTGATCATGGGTAGAGCACTTAACAGTTTTAAAAAAATTAAAGTGTGTTATTGATACCAACTGTCTACCAGCTCCTATACTGAGCTCTGGGCCTCCCCAAATGGGTGAGTTATTGGACTTGTTTTTAATTACTCATGGTCCACAGGGATTAAAATAACCAGATAATGTATACACCCAAGCTTCATTATTTGGTCTTTATAATCCACCTACAAGGCCACAGGGAAAGTGTTATAATCTGTTTTGACAAAGACATTTAAGGCTCAGAGAGGCTACACAAATAGCAATAATAGCAGCAGCTTACATTTATTTAATGCTTACAAGAGCCAGACACTGTTTTAGACACTGTATATTAAGTACGTAAATCTTCACAACAGTTTGTGGTATGTAAGTGCCATTACTTTCTCCATTGTTCAAATGGGCAAACTCCTCTGTACAGAGTGATTAAGTTTCTTGAGGCACAGAGAGATTAAATAACTTCTCCAAGGTCACACAGCCTGTAAGTGGCAGAGCTGTGATTTGAACACAGGCAGCCCGGCTCTAGAGTTCTTGCACGTAACCACGGTGCCACACTGCCCTCTTTAATTACCTTAGCTACACAGTGTGGCTTCCTTTTGCCTACGGAATGGAATTTATAATCTCTTTAGCAGGCCAACGCCTCCTTGCCCTAGCTGTTGTGGAACACATGTCCTTCGCATGTCCTTCACAGCTGTTTTGAAAAGGAACTACCCAACCTTTTAAATTCCTTGCCATAAAGCTGTGGCAACAGTGTAGCAGAAAAAAAAGGGAGGCTGTTTGTTTAACTTAGAGCCGTCAGAGATAGGAGTGTTTCTTGACATGTCTCTCCATTGGTGGGCAGATTTTGTTTGTTTATTTAGTTCTTCCCTTCAGTTTTAAGAAAAGGGGGCTCAGTTTTCTATTCCCGTTCCTAGAAACACCTGCAAGAATGTTCAAACCCATGTCCTAAGTGTATAACTTTTATAGTTGGCGTGTTCTAATCAAGATTCAGACATAGTCCACACATTAGGTTGACATGTCTCTTAAATCTTGCTAACTGGGTCATCGTGCAGGTGACTTGAAAGGAAAGTTGGTGATGCTTCAGGTCTCTTACCTTACTCTACCAGGCCCACTGGCCAGGGCGTTCATTCCTTGTGAGCATTTTATTGCAGGTTGAAGTTGACTGAATTTTTGAAGATTCCACTTTCTCTCTGTCTTCCATCTCAGTTCCAGAAGTAAAAGCTTATCTCCTGGTTCTCTTTCTGTAGTGGCTCTCGGAGATTTCTGTTGGTCCATGTTTAGTGTCCACTCGCAGTTTGAGAAGAGCCTGGTCTTGATCTTTGCCCAGTTTTCTATTGCGTTATTTGCTTTTTCACATTGATTGATTCTAAGAGCACTTTAAGAGTAAGAACCTTGGCCCTCTGCCTGTTACACGTTATTTTTGTTGCAGTTGTTTGATGTTTAACTGGTTCATAAGCATTTTCTATTAAAAAATGATATTACCTGATATTAATCCTTTATGGCTTCTGTGTTATATGGATTCTGAGTTGTCTGTCATGTTTAAACACAGCTTCCCCACTCAATATTTCATAAGAAATCACTTGTGTTTTTCTAGTACTTTATATATGTCTCTCCCTTTTTAAAGATTAAATCTGATTATCTGCAATTGTTATGATATAAGATGAAAGGTAGGGAACCATTTTAATTTTTGTTATTGTTGTTCAACCGCACGAGGTCATGAATCTTCACTAGTGCCACATCATCGGCCAGTGTAACCTGCTGCCATCTCAGCCCAGACCCTCTGCTAGTTCAGATTCTTATATGATCGGATTAGTTCAGAAAGCCCAGGGAGCTTCTCTTTAGGGCTCAGCTGTTAGCTGGGCCTCTGTGAATGTGGAAAGATTACAAGTCACTGGGAGGCAAGGTACTCCTAGATTCTATCCCAAGTTATGCTACTTTCATTTAATCTGCATTCTCATGTTCTCTCTTTCCCTCTCCCTCTCCCCCGCCCCACAAGAAAATAGGAGGTCTATTAATGGTTAGCAATAAAGTAAGAATTTAAGTGTCCACTTGCAAACCCCGTAGAAGAGGTACAGATAGCATTCTGCGAGGACATCTGGAAAATCTTCCTGGAAGAACTGCTATTTGACTTAGACCTTGAAAGAATAGCAGCAGTTTTGAAACTTGTCATTATGCAAATTTTCCATAATGTGCAAAAATAGAAGAGTATAATGAACTCTCATGTCCCTATGTAGCTAGTTATCAGTTTATGGTCAACATCGTTTCATTAATACCACACCTTATCTCCTCTTTCCATCCCTCAGATATTTTCAAAGCAAATCCCCAACATTGTATCATCATGTGTATAATATTAGTATATGTCTTTAAGACATTTTTATATGCACAACCAAAATATCATTAACCTAAAAATTTTTCAGTAATTTTTCAGTACGATCAAATATCTATTCTGTACATATTTTACCCATTTCCCCTATGGCCTTATAATTTTTAAAAAAGTTATTTGAATTGTCACCTAAATAAGGCCCAAGCATTGCAATTAATTGATGTGTCTTAATTTTCTTTTAATCTCTGGGCTCATTTGCTCTCTCAATCTTATGCCCTCTCTCTTTTCCTCTGAAAGCCAGTTTAACATATGGTTGAAATCATAGACTCTGGGTTCAAGTTACGGCTCCAGGCAAATTACTGAACCTCTTCGTACCTCAGTTTTTTCATCTATAAACAGGGTACAATTGTACTTACTCCCTGGGGCTTTTGGGATGGTGAGTGCGCTCATGTTTGTAAAGCTCAGAGCTGGGACATAGTAAGCTTTTAGAAGTGCAGGCTATAGGTTTGGATCCAGGGAAGCTGCTCACAGTCATGTCACAAGTCCATGGGCCCATGGGAGAGGCAGAAGAGAGCTCATTCGAGTGAAATTGTGCACAGTCTTTGGAATGAAGATCCTGGCTGTGCAGAGGGTTCCTGTTCTTTCTTTTTTGGCTTTCTTCTGGGTTCTTGTCTATTCTTAGTTATATAATATTGATGCATAGCAGAATTATGAACTGGTAAGGTATTATTTAGTGGAAGCAACTTTTCTATTGCCTTTCGATTTGCTGCTTTCCTCTGCATTTATTAAGTTGGATCTTCTCTCTCAGAAGCCATTTTAACTTTCATTGACATTATCTGGGCTCCAGCAACTTGTGATCTCCTAAGTAGAACCTTTCAGCACTTTATAAATATGTCATATACTTTTTATATTTCTTTGTTCCCCATCAGGAACACACATCCCAATCTTCAGAACAGCACAATCAATTTTTATTCATTTAAGGAGCAGTGGTAATTTGACACTTGCTAATATGTAACAAATTATATTGGAAGCAGTAATTACAATTGCAGCTGGTTCCTAATTATACTGTAACCTTGATGTTTAAAAAAAATGGAGACTGAGTTCAGAATATAATACTGGAGAATAATATTCTGCATTACGCAGATCTGCTTTCTACTGAACCATGAGCATTTATGTATCAACGCCAAATCAAAAAGACTTTATTTTAAATTGCTCTCAGCTAGAATGTTGTCCAGTAGCACCATTCATAAGGATAGTTTAAAGTCTTTGCCAAATTTTTAGCACATCCTCCAAGTATTATAATTAGTGTCAAAAAGAAATGGGCTTGAGGGTTGTGTTTTTGGCTTTGTGATCTACTACTACTCTTTTAAGACTAGGTGTGTTAAATACCTCAGCTTCTTCATCAGAAAAATGAGGATATTAATGTCTCTTCCCCTTAAATAGTTTTGGGGATGTTTAAATAAGATCAGATGTAAATCTGTTAGCATTCTGCCTAGCATAGAGTTAAGGGCCCAGTAAAAGTTAGTTGGTCAGTGTTATTTGCTGTACTTAATAACGAACGATCCCGTTCCAAAGCCTGACTCTGTGACTCCTAACTTTGGCAGAATTGTGATCGTAGTTCTGCCACCATTCTAGCTTGTGTTGGCACATGTCATCATACATTTTGTACCAACTGCTTGTTTATAAGTGTGTCATTCCCACCATAGGGCAGGGTCATTCCCCCCATGAGGCACTCACTGTCTCCTCAGTTCCTGGCACTGGGTAGTGGTTCTCAACTGCAGGTGGGGCAGTTTTGTTCCCAGGGGGTATGTGACAATGTCTGGAGACATTTTTGGTTGTCACATCTGGGAGAGGTTTGCTACTGGCATCCAATGTGTGGAGTCCAGGTATGTCGCTAAACAACCTACAAGACGCCTGCAACAAAGAAGGGTCTGATGCAAAGTGTCAGTAGAGCCAAGGTCGAGAAAGCCTGGTCTAAGGCGGCCTTACTGCCTAGGTGGTTGAACGGTGGAAAAGGCCATGGGCTTGGGGCAGATCAATCTGTTTGGTCTGCTGTGTTCTCTGATATAAAGGAAGAGAATGCAGCCTGCTTCACGGATTCTAAAAGAAGGGAGATTTATACAGGTGTGTGCCTCGTGACTGCACATAATCAGGTTCATCTTGATAGTCCTGGCTACCCATGATCTTTTTGTTTTTGTTTTTTTTTTTAATAGACTATTTTTGAGCAGTTTCAGGTTCACAGTGAAATTGAAAGTTCAGAGATTTCCCATATACCACCTGCTCACACACATGGATGGCCTCCCCATAATCATCATCTCCCATCAGGGTGATACATTTGTTATAACTGATGAACCTATATTGACACATCGTTATTACCCAAAGCCCAGGGTTTACATTAGAGTTCACTCTTGGTGTTGTACATTTGGACAAATTTTATAATGATGTGTCCATTATATTATTGTAGAGTATTTTCACTGCTCTAAAAATCCTCTGTGCTATTCTCCTTCCCTACTCCCTAACCCCTGGCAGTCACTGATTTTTTTTTTTCTTGCCTTTTCCAGAATGTCATGTAGTTGGAATTATACTGCAGGTAGCCCTTTCAGAGTGGCTTCTTTCACTTAGTAGTATGCAGTGAAGTTTTCTTCATGTATTTTTCATGACTTGATAGTTCATTTCTTTAAGTGGTCAATAATATTCCAGTAAACTGGAGGTACAACAGTTTGTTTATGCATTCACTGACTGAAGACATCTTGGTTGCTTCCAACTTTTGACAGGAATAAAGCAGCTATAAACACCTTTTTGCAGGTTTTTGTATGGACATAAGTTTTCAACTGCTTTGGGTAAATACTAGGAAGCATGAATGCTGGATTGTATGGTAAGAGTATGTTTAGTTTTGCAAGAAACAGCCAAACTGTCTTCCAAAATGGCTGTACCATTCCACATTCCCATCAGCAGTGAACGAGAGTTTCTGTTGCTGCACTTCCTCACCAGCATTTGGTATTGTTAGTGTTCCAGAATTTGGCCATTCTAACAGGTGTGTAGTGGTATTTCATTGTAAATTTTATAAATTGCAGAAAATTCCCCGCATTATAATGTGCAGAAAAAAATCTCCAATTATAAAGCCTGCCTGTCAGAACGTTTGAGTCGGAATCAATTTCCATCTGTCCTTGTAGCCAGGACACAAGCACACAGTCTAGCTTTGTCAATTAGATGTTCACGTGTGACTCTGATTTGGAAGCAAGCAACATGAGGAAGCAGCTTGTGTGTGAAATTTCCATGGCAGCTAACCTACCAGGGAGCCCAGGCCACCTGCTTCGTTATGGGATCTGAGGTAGCTTTCTCACTAAGTTTCAGGTATCTTTGACAGAGCCATGGCCTCAAGTGATTCTCCAGCCTTTCTAACAAGACCGTGATCATCCAATAGGATTTTAATAAGCTGTCTTTTTTCTTAGCCTGTCATCTTTTGTTGCTTCTTTCTAAGTTGAGTACCTGCTGGACCTCCTCACCCCATTCGTATTTGGGATTAGAAATATCATGGACTTGTATGGTATGTACTTCTCAGTTTATATTTTTTAAGATGGCTAATACGCACTATTAACATTATCACTTTAGTATTCACAGGGTACTTTTTCTTCAATCTAATTTGTGCTTAAGATAACTATGAACTAGATACTAGATTTGTCATTTTTCTCATTTTATAGTTGAGGAAAGTAAAACTCAGAGATGTTAACTGACTTGCCCAAGGTCACCAAGAGCACAATGAGACCCGAATTTTTAAAGCTGATGATTTCCGCCTATGTCAGGGGGAACCAGCATCTTCTACTATCTCTTTAAAGAGTTAAAAATATAAACAGAAAAAAATGTCTATTTCAGAGAGACTCATACTATCTCTTGTCAAATTATTGCTCTTGGGACCATTTACTGGCATGTTAGCTTTAGCTTAATAACAATAATAATAAAGTCTAAAATTAGTGTGTTTAAAGCTCTTTTGGCATAATAAACTCACAACTAAAACACTGCCATTTATTTCTTAACCGTCATACTCTCCTTCTTAATATCAGAATTTTAGTGATGATGGCCTTAGAGTTTAATATTTGTCGACATAGCATAGAGTTAAATCCGACACATTTCAGAACCTGCTGAATCCCTCTGATAAGCATCTTGGCAGCCCTGAAATGACCTGCTTGTGTAATTACCCAGTGGGTTAACATTTCTGATGTCTGGTGCTTTATATGTCAACTGTTGAGTGATATGAACTTTTGGGGGTGGATTACACAAAAATGTTGTGGTTCGAAGAATGCTTAATGTGGCATCTTGTCTGTGTACTAATTTCTATTTCAGTAACTTTTTTCATAATGACTGCTCTTCATTTATTAGAACCTAGGGAAACTGTAGGATGAGGAATGAGTGACCCAGTGAATTGAATAAAACATTTTTCTTAAATTTGATAAGATACCTCTTTCTTCTTCTCAAGTTTGTGGTAACTCTGTGGTTTAGGGGAATTTCAAACTTTCTTTTGCAATTACTGATTGTATCAGTCAAGGTTCACTTGCAGAGAACAAAATGCGTTCTAGCTAGTTTAAGCAGAGGGAGATTTATTACAGGGTATTAACTAGCTTACGGAATTTGTTGGGAAGGTGAAGAAACAGACGTCAGGTTGAGCTCTGAGGAATGACTTCCAGAGCCTCACAGCAGAGCAGGCCACCAAGGGAGCAGTTGCCGCTTGTGCAGTCATGAAATCACCTGCCAAATGGGGAGTATTTCAGAACCATGCTGTCACTGACATGGGCAGGAGGTTGCCACTGGAAAATCAGACACTTCCAACGGTGGTGCTTGCTGGCAGAAACAGCAGAAACATGGTCCCTAATTTCCAAATCATTATCTTCCAAGCCTTTGCCTTCCAATTCTCACTCATCTTTATCTGATAGCACCTAGACCACCTAGCTGCAAGAGAGTCTGGGTAATGTAGTTTTAATTTTGTAGTCTTTACAGTACGTGGGAAGAAGGGTGGATTCCAGCTTTTAAGTTATTAGGTTACACCCGATAGTACTTTACATTGGGATTCTGGCCCATGTACTACACTTACATCCTTAGGTACAAAAGACCATGTAGGAACATTTCTCCCTCCACATCCGTTTTCTGCTTGTCACTGCATGGCTGCCTGTGTGTACATGTACATCTTCCTCCACCCCTCCCACACACACAGAGGAGTCTGCTTTTGATGAGCTGTCTCTTCTGGGTTTTATTTCATATCCGAGGTAAAGAATTGCTTCATGACAGTAAAAGTTTAAGTATAAGCCCGTGCTTGTCTTGGCTTTCAGACCTTTCAGGTTTGGGAGGGTGATAGAGGAGGTACTGCTGAGTGAAGGCTGTTGTTATACAGTTGGTGAAGTAGGAAGCTGAGGTTGGGACCTTGGGTTCTACTAATCCAGTGGTTCTCAGCGCAGCCAAACATTGTAATCTCACAGGGGAGCTTTAAAGATACCCATTTTGGAAGTTCTAATTCGACTGGCCTTTGGCAGGGCTTGGGCACTGCTAAAACTTTTTTTATTTTTAATTAATTAATTATATTATGGTGACATTGGTTAAATGAAATCCAGTAAGTTTCAGGTGTATAACTTATCAGTAAGGCATATATGTATTGATAAAACTTAAAAGCTCTTGAGGTGGCCTGAATGTGCAGCTGGGGCTTAAAACCTTGGTCCTAATCAGACAGAATTGGATATTAGCTGAAGCTGCAGTTCTTAAGCTTTAACAACACAGGATCATCCGGAGGACTTGTCAGACTGCAGACTGCTGGGCCCCACCCCCAGGGTTCTGGATTCAGTAAGGTCTGGGATCTGGTGTAATATTTTGCATTTCTGAAAGTTCCCAGGTGATGCTGATGGCCCAGTGACCACACTTGGAGAAGCACTGGTCTGCAGGGAGCTACCTGTTTTCATTGTAAAGATCCAATTTCTACCTACCTGGAAGATGTTCTTTAATTAACATTTTGGGGGCCTCTACTTAGTTTCTGTTATTTGTCAGACCTGGGGATATGGAGGACTCAGATACCTTCAAGGATGTCGAGGTGTTGTGTCACTGGAGATTACCAGTGTACAATGGTAGCTTTTCTTTTCTTTATATTTTCTTCTTCAAATCAGTTTCCCGTATTTCATGCAGGTTTTCTTAGGTTCTTCCCAACTGCTGTCAGACCTAAGCATCTCTTTTGAGTCCACGATGCTGTATTGTCGGGATGTGTTAATGAGCCTACAACTGCAGCTTGGTATCAGTGTAAGGAAGCCAGTCTTAAAACTACTCCAACACGTGGAAAAACCTGTCCTAGTGTCTGCCTTCTTTTGGCTTTTGTAACTCATATTAAAATGAGTGAATTTATTTGTCCTGAAAGATATCTTTCTGGTTTTCCATGCCATGCTTCCTACTAACCCCTTTTTAAAACCAGTCATTGAAGTTATGTTATTGTCGGCTGTTTTTTTTAAATATATCTGGGATGTACCTAGCTGGCATTTATGTTCTGCAAATGCTATTGATAACCTATTGAAGCTATTGTATCTAATGTTTGTCTTGTCAAAAATTTTACATATTCAGTGATCCTCAAATTTTGCCCTGTGGAATGTAGTAGATTCATGGAATTGACCTGAAATTTCCACACTAAAGTTTCATAAAAATAAACTTCTTTTAATTTGTTGAACAAATATGTGATGCATAGCTTTTCCTAGTCTAATCCTCCGCTTTCTCCCTTAAGCTTGATGTGAACGTTAACCTGCTTGAGTATAAAATTCTCTGTTAATTTGAGTAGCAAATAGTAGTATTTCATAGTCGTCCGCCAAGAACCCTTTTCCTTCTTGGTGATCTACATGTGAAAACCAGTTACTTTATTCAAAACTCCTGACATAAAAATTTTGTTTTAACAGTGGAATTTATTCTTACAAATGCAAATTGAGAGGAATAGTGATAAAATCAGGCAATTAGATTATAAAAATGGTAGATGTAAACATTTAAATGTTATGTATGTGACAGAATCCATTTATATAACAATGAAAATTAGCCTTCTGAAAACAGTCTAAAGTTTGATGAATCTTTTCAAGTCCAGTGAACTAAGGTTTGTCAGATGGTGCACAGCGTGCATGCCAAGGAGCTGTTCTGATTTGAGAGGCTGCATTTCTGCATTTTCCAGCTCAGAGAACTTCTTGGGTATTGGTTTTGCCACCAGGTAGAATCCATCTCTGTGCACCTTCAGAACCCTGGCACTTTAGCTATATAACTTTGTGTTGTCTTTGGTGAAGCTGTGTAAGTGTTCTTCACTGCAGATGATACCCAAACAAGAAGAATGGGAGGTGGAAGAAGTGGAAATCCTGAATAGCCACAGAGCATTGGAAAGTAGGTGGAATTAGTGCAGAGGTGAGGCCCCGGAGGCTTGTAGCAGGTTTTCTGAATCTATCCCCTATTGAACCACAGTCACCTGCCTGTTAGTAGAATGTGCCCAGGACCTAATACACATTTCAGTGGACCTTGGGAATTCCATAATGATCACTGATCATGTGCTGGAACTTTGAGTTTGTTTTCAAGAAGTAGCATTAGATGGGGCTGGGTAGCAGAGAGAATGATAAGTTAGGATTTTGGCAAATGTTTTTGAAGACCTTGATTTCTCCCTTCTCAAGTTACGAGCCACGTTGCTCATCGTTTAAACATTTTTAGGAGTTAGCATAGTAAACACTTTTGGGTAAATAATACAAGTAATATATACCATTTATTGAGTACTTTAACTGTTGGGGTGTTTTTAGTGCTAAGCACTTTATGTAACTGTCTCCTATCACTCCTCCAGCCACCTGGGACTTCTGTTTTATAGATTAGGAAAATGAGGCCAAGAAGCTCAAGGTCACATAGCTAATGAGTTTGGAGGTCAGGCCTGTCCCCAATCAGGGTAGTCTGACGCTACAGCCATGTTCTTCAGCACAGCACTGGGTGGACACTACAAACCGTTGGTGAGAGGAGAAATTGGGAGATTCTTCATTTCTAGGCATATATTATATTATGTCAGTGGTTAACACAAGTTAACACAAGTTATGGTCAGTTTGAAGCTGCTTATAATGTGGTTCAGTAGAAAGACCTACACAGTAAAAGATGGACGATTTAGGATCTGATCTCAAACACTTAGAAATATTGGTACAAACTGGTGCTTAATCTGACTTTGGGGAAATATTGGACCCTGTCCGAGCCTTGGTTTCCCCTTGGTATTATAGGGACAGTAATATGCTCTGTATCGCAGATTTGCTGGGAGGATCCAGTGAGGGGATACTTATGCTTTAAAACCATAATGTGTTCTATACATAATTGACATGACTTAAGTGTTTGGTCACTGTTTGTATTGTTTTCTCCTCTGCCGGAGACCCTGGGAGAGTTACAAAGTGAAAGCTTTGTTTCTTCTCTCTCACCAAGGTATAGTCCTGGTGGTGAGCACTGAATGTGCATTTTGGGATAAATAAGTAGAAGAAAGCTGTGGGAATTTAGGGCAGAAGAAATTCACTGTGAAAGCATGACCCAGGGAAGGCTTTGTGAAGTGCATGGCATAGTGAACTAATTAGATTTTAAAGGATGTGATATTCAGACGGAGCCAGAATAGTTCACTTTGTGGAAACTTTCCTTCGCTTTTAACAGGAAAACCAACTAAATACCGAGGGTCACCATATGCCTTTCAAAAAAGGCTGCTTACTTATGGACTGTCTTTAGATGTGGAACTCGGAATCTCTCTGCTACTAAAAGAAGAGGGTAGAGGCATCTTTTGCTGTCGCGTCTTCTCCAGTAATGTTTGTCCTACTCCATCTTTCAGAACATAGATCTGGAAGGAAGGAATCTTCCGCAGCCTTCAAGTCAGCACTATCATCAATCTTCAGTTGGTTAACAGTCTATTTTTTCTTCCCTCCTTAATTGAACAGCAAAGAACACTAACTAATTCAGGATTTTTAAAAGGTCACAGATTCTTATGGATAAATATAGCACTTGTGGTCACAAGTACTCAGCTGAAATTAAAAGAGTTATCAGTCTTGCTTTTGGAAACAAGGTGACCAACCAAGTGATTTTGAAAGAGTACCTTTCCCATTCCAATGATTAGTTAATAAAATTATTCCTGACAGTGGTGGGCAAAGGAGCTCAGGCAGTTACCTATTTAGAGACAGAGAACCCATTGTCCAAAGATCTCAGAAGAGCCTTTGCAAACACACAGAAGGGATTTAGAACAATTTGCATAAATCTCCTCATGGATAGCGACATGGCTCCAGTATTGGGGTATTTCCAGGAACCCCTCCTTGGCTAGATCATGGGGTGACACGGTGCTTGGTGAATATTCAGTCTTATGACAGGTTTGCCAGCAGGATTGGGTGATGGGACACTGAATAAGCCCACTGTTTGGTTCCACATTAAGGACTCTTTTGTGTTGGCCTGGGCAGCATGCTCAAGTTTGTCTTGCTTTTTTCCCAATGATGTTTTTGGACTTTGTGGGCTGGAGAATTAAGCACAACAAACCTATTCTGAGCTAATCTGTCAAATTTTGCTCTTGAAAGGTAACCATAGCCCCTTGTATTTCTAGAATATGGAGAATAATAGTTGTACCTTTGGAGATTTCTGATTTTACATTAAAAATTGTGGGGAGGATGAGACTTTGCTGGACATGCTCAGAGAGTGAGGCATTCACGCCTGTTCATGGATATGGGAACTGTGGGAAATAATTCTCTTCTGTTTGTTCATATGATTTGCTTTATTCACTAACTACTTTAGGAACTATGTTCTCTTGCATATTTAAATAAATTGTACTTTAATATTTAATATTCCCTATGAAAAGGTATAGGTCACTCTGGAGTATAGTTTTAAAATACCAGATCATTACAAATTTGTTTTGACATTTTTTTTAATTGTTCTTTTGGAAAAAAAAAAAAGCAAAAAAATAAATATACCAATTTAAACACTACACATTAGGAGCTTTGCTGGTTGCTTACCCAGAATGTTAGCATTCTAGAAGCTACGTAAGGAGTCTAATTAATAATCCAGAGGTAGTTTATGGACTGGGGGAATTTGGTGCTTTAAGTACAAAAATGAAATCCACTAATTTCTAACCTGGAGTTTTATTTTCTTTTAGTCTCTAGCTTGATTTCTCAGCTTTGTTTTAATAATATAAACACTTTTATGTTTGTTTATAGGTGGCTTTAACCAAGAGAGCAGATCCAGCTGAGCTTAGAACAATATTTTTGAAGGTCGGTATAAAGGAATCTATTTTGTTTCCTTGTTTGATTTGTGTTCTGTAACTTTAAAGATTATTTTCAAGCAGCTCTTTTATTGTTATATTTTTTAAAAATCCTCAAAAGTATCTTTAAACTTCTCTTTAAACTTAAAACTATGATAGAGATCCTTTACAATTATATCTATTTTTAAAAAAATGTATCAGAAACTTGGAGGTATGGTGATAGCAACACAGCTTACATTTTAGTTTCTTTTATGTCATATGGTGTCAGGTAATGAAAATGAGTTTCTGAGGGATTTAGTATCCCAGCCCGTTTACCTTTCCAGGATTGACTTGTACAGTTTGATGGCGATGTTTGTTCTCCTAAGAAGTTTAAAGCTATTCATAAATGTTTCAGTAATCCTTCGTTCACCCAGAGAGGGCTGTCTGGCTCACTCTTGGGAGAAGCCCGTCATTATTGTTGCCATCGTCATCATTGTCATCATCCCATTTTATTACAACTGTGGTGCCTGATGTAGAGAACTCAGGATGAGTAATAATAGAGATGAAATCACAACAGACACCATACGGGTTTTTATTTTCTTAGTTTCTTATACTTTTACCTACTTTGTGATAATGAGCAGTGAATGATTGATACTCTAACAGAAGTCTACCTCAGGTTCCAAACACTGAACCACCTTTAATGTTACTCAAGTGGAATCCAAGTACTCAAAAAAGAAAAGGCTACTTTTGTAAAGATAATTTAAAAAGTATATATGTGGGCCTTTTTCTTTTTAGAAAAATTTCAGCATTTTTATTGCAATTGTTTTGGTATATTTGTACTTTCTAAATTTTTTAAATTAAATTTATTGGTATGGCATTCGTTAATAAAATTATGTAGGTTTCAATTGAATAATACGTCATATGTATATTGCATTGCATGTTCACCACCCAAAGTTAAATTTCCTTCCGTCACCATATATTTGATTTCCTGATGTGAGCCTTTTCTAAACATGACAAAAAGGCAGCTGTGCTATACATAAAGAAGAACAGGCTTCAAGTGAAACTTGATGTTCTGTGTACTGAACACATAACTTAGAAAATTAATAATTCTGTGAGCATCACTTTTCTCATCAAAATGTGTTACTATTTTTTAAAAAATGGAGAAATCGGAATTTGAACACTGACAATTTTTTGATACTAAGTAGTTGTTATTAATTGACTTTTAGGCTGGGTAATAGTGTTATAATTATGGGAACTAAAAAAGACCTTTTTCTTAGAGATACACACTAAAGTATTTACAGATGAGATGATGTCTGGGATTTGTTTTTTAAAAATCGAGTTTTGCTGGGATAGGAGAAATGAATGGACAGTATGATGATAATTTTTGAAATTGGGAAATGGAGTATTGGGTTTATTATACTATTATTTCTACTTGGTATTTTATTGAACATTTTCATAAGTTACAAAAATTGTGAACATTAAATGATTTGCATTAGCTATTGATTCATATATGCTTAAAAATAATTAATTAAAACACAATAGAGACAAAGACTCCAAGAGAAAATTGTTAAAAATATGAGCAGTTTTGCAGGAGGAAAAGAAAATTTGTAAGGAGGTTTGGATTATGTATAAGAAAGCAGAATTCTTTTATAAATTCGTATTTGGCCCAAAAAGGACAATGCAATATTCTAAGATTCTAAGGTGGAAAAGGATTTGAATAATGAAGGTCCAGAAAATACAAGTTTTGTTTCTCACCTAGACTAGTGTCTGTTGCTGTACATTTTGGGCCCACCATGGCTGGATGAGGTGTGTATGAGGAAGCAACAGACATTTGTTGTCTGAGTATTTAAGGTCTGTATTGTAGAACTCTAGTGATGTAATTCTATGAGACTACTTGCAGAAGAGCACATAAGACGTGCCAGAGAGTCTAGAGAAATGTATAAAGTTCATTAACTTGAGCTGCCAAAGTCATAATCATTCTTTAAATTCAGGACCTGTCTGTTACATATTTCTGTTTTCTGAACCAGCAGTAGTTGCAGGCATCCTTTTGATGGGAAAGGGGAACAACTTAGAGTGTCTCAATAGGTGGTACATCCTGGACACTTACTGGTCTTTTGGTATGATCCAATGGAAATGCTTCAGGTAAAAGCTACGTCCACCTTTCGAGGTCATGTGACAGCTGGCAAGGCCAGGTTAAGATCCTATTTTGGAACGTGTCTTTTCCAGCTGCTGTATCCCAATAGCAGGCATGCCTATACTGGAGACAAATCAGATTGGTCAGGGAGACCCAGGGAGGGTAGGAATTCCTTGCAGAGTTCAGGAGCGCCACCTGTAGGGTTTCTGTGTGAGTAGAGCTGTGGGCTGAGGTGGAATCGGACCAGATAGGGAAGTGCTGTCATCCCTTGGGGTGGCTAGGACTGCATGACGACACTAGAGTTCTGTCATTAGGGTCTGAGGGGACAATGTAGGGGGAACTGCCCCTGAAGAAAGCGGCGATCAGCAGTTTCTGGGAGGGATTGTGGATCTGGCAAAGATTCGAGTGATCTCATCGGGCCTGGATAGTGCGGTACCAGCAGAAATCCTTGGCTCAGCACGCTGAGGCTCTCTTGTTTACCATCCACCGCAGACAGCGTGTGGCAGAGGAAGAGCAGGAGCGAGGCGCCGAGGGGACTGTGCCAGGTGCGTCTGCGCTGTGGCCGGGCTTTGCAGTTAAGTACGATGAGCCTTAAGCACTGTGTAAACCTGACTACTTTGCTGATTCTCTGTGACTTTTTCCTGACTTTCTTCCTAATGAGTATTCCAACCTTCTGTCTGCTGAACTAGTTAGAGGATTCCTCTGTAGCTTGGGGGAAGTGGAGAGGAGCTTCATTGTACCCTTTGGACCAGATGTGCTTGTAACAGGGAATTTGGCAGCTGTGGAGAAGAAGAGACAGTGGAACTGAGATAGATAAAGAAAAAGGGGATTCTAGAGGACTAAAATTAGCCCAATTCTGGCTTATTTTATGTTTTTGAGTTAAAATAAATTCCATTTTTTTCTTTTCCTTTTTTGAAGTTATTTCCTATATTAGTACATGTAGTGTTTGTTGTTGGGTATATAAAGATGTATAAATCATGGCTCTTGCCCTTAACTATCTCATTTTGTTTGTTTAAGTGTTAAGCAAGAAAAAGCTATAATAATGGTTGATAAGCAATATCTAGCATTAATTAGCAGGAAGATAATGTGAGGCTAATTACATCTTCCTAGAGAAGGTCACTAAGTGACAGAGAAATGGGGCTATTTGAGCTGTGCTTGAAGATGAGTAGGTAGTTATCAAATGGAGAAAGTAGGGGAGGTCGTGGGGCAAAGGAACAGCATGTACAAAGCAAACGCTACAAGTGTGCTGGGTGTGTTGGGTAGCCTGGAGCACGGGGTCTTGGGTTCTGGTGGTGGGTGGAACTTGGTGTAAGACATGTCTAGCCTAAGCTGTTCAAACTTTATTGTTCAAGCTGTTCTTGAGATAAGTGGTGGCTAATGTTTTGTTTGGATGTGGAAGTTGATGTGTTGGTGTGGTCAGTTTTGCTTGACGTGTTTTTTTTTTTGTCTCCCTAACACTTCATAATAATTTAGAGATGTGCACTGAGTGCCGAAACTGTATAACACCATGAAACTTCGTGGTGAGCGAGATTTGCGAAATAGGTATAAGCAGTTGACCCTGTCTTATAGGAGTTCAGATTTTATACAGGAGACCAGGTTTACAGGCAGGCAGTAGGTCAAAAAGCATCTAAGTCAGCATACTCAAGGCTCCCATGTGTGGTGAAAGCTCATGCCATAGGAAATGGAAGGAGGGAGCAGTCTCCATGGTGGTGAGTGGCCAGAGAAGGCTCCTTAGGGAATTAGAGGAGACTTGAGGGTGAGTGGGAGCTGGAGAGGCATGAGGGAGGGCAGCTTAGGCCAGCCTAGGCAGTCTGGGGAAGAAGAACACATTCAAATGAACCGGACGTGGTTTTGGGAGCAGACAGCTTCTTCAGGTTGAGGGATTCTTGCTCATTCTTCAAATAATGTTTATTTAAATTCAGTTCTGTGCCAAGGAGTCTGCCAAGTATTACAGGGTGTCAGTGACAAAATTAGAAGGATAATTAGGAGTTTGGCATTTCTGCTAAACAGTAGGAAGACACCAAAGATTTTCTGAGTAATCCAGTGCCATGTGAGGACGGGTTTGAGACTTGATTGGTGCAGCAAGGGCATAGTTAGGCGGCTTTGGGTGTTCTCCTGGTGTGGGCCCTAAGAACTTGGTTAGGGTTGTGACAGGGGGAATGGAGAATGGGCAAGTGAAAACATTTTGAAGGACTATTAGGTGAAAATGACTGATCTTATATAATGGATGAGAGTGATTAGGAGGTAAACATGACCACTGGATATATATCCTGAGTGGTGATAAGAATGGGGAAATTGAGGCGAAAACAGTTAGCTCAAGGGAGAGCAAAGTAGGTGATATGCACTGCTTAGAAGTCTACAGCCAGAAGTAGCTGAATGCCTGTAGATGTTTGAGATAGGAAGACTGGGTAAAGGAACTGGACAAGAGAAATAGTCCATATTACAAATTGTGGTAAGTAATATTTGTTACTACTACACTTGGACTTTTATAATTATTGTCAGTAGAAGCATATATATTCTTAACTTTTTTTGTAGGAAAAATTGGAAAGATAGATAATTCCTTTTTTGGAAAATGTTCTTATGACAAAACAATCCATATTGATAAAAATTTTAAAAGCAGGTGCATATAAAGAGAAGTAACTTGTGATCCCAGTAGGTGTCTCTTTCTCTCTAGCTGTGTCCATCCATCGATGCTCCATCTAGATTTATTATGAGGAATTGGCTCACACCATCCATTACAGAGGCAGAGATGTCTCCTGATGTCTACAAGCTGGAGACCCGGGAAAACTTGTGATGCAGTTCAGCCAAGTCTGAAGACTAGAGAACCAGGGAAACTGATGGTGTACTTCTCAGTCCAGGAGCCAGAGAAGCTATGCCCAGCTTAAGAAATAGGGCAGGAAAAAGAGGGTGGCGGCTTCCTCCTCTACCTTTTGTTTCGTTAGGCCCTCAAGGGATTAGATGATACCATCCAACACTGGGGAAGGCGATTGACTTTACTGAGTCCACATATTCAAATGCAAATCTCATCAAGAAACAGTTTCACAGGCACACCCAGAAACAGTGCTTCATCTGGGCACCTCTTGGCCAGTCAGGCTGACACATAAAATTAGCCATCACAATTAGTATTCTACTGGGTTGTGCACGGAATCCTAAAAGCCTTCTCATGTTGTAAGTATGTGTTTAGTCATATTAAAACTTCTAAAAATTGTAAGGAGAGGGGCTTGAGGTCACTTGTAAAATCTATTCCCAAAGGAAGACTAAGTAACATTTTGAAGATGTGGTAGCTGTAAGGTGTGGTCTGGACAACCAAGAGATTAAATGGAAAAAACGAAAGTTGAGGATCCTGACTCCAGTCACACAGAAACAAAGTAAATGTATTGAAACTTAAAGGTAAAAGATAAACCTACTTTAAAAAAACTAAGAGAATATACGAGTGAATATTTAGTCTTGAGATGAGGAAGGACTAGTTTCTAAAGTTAGAAATAATGGAAAAAATTGCAAAGGAGAAAAAAACCTACAGCCTCAATTATATAAAAATATCAAACTGGAAAAATACTCGCAACAAATACGATAGACAAGGTGGGGAAAGGGCATGTTCGCACACTGTTGGGGGGAGCGTAAATTGGTACAATCTTTTCTGGAGAGCAGTGTGATAATAAGTATCAAGAGCCTTAAAGTTCCTCTCCTTTGACTCAACAATTTCTTTTCCAGGAGTCTAGCCTTCAAAAATTGCCAGGAATTTGGACAGATGTTATATACAAGGCTGGTTACCTTAGCTTTATTTAAAAATACTCCAATCTGGAAATAATCCAACTCTACTGGAGAAGAGTTAAATTTTGTTTTTAAGTTAATTCTTTACTATTATAAGCAAACATAGGTGTAATTCTAAATCACAGTGTTGCTATAATTAGCAGTGTCATTTCCTTTATATTTCAGTCTTGTTTTTGCTTCAGTTAGGAAAATCAAAATAGAATTATTTTACATTTTCTAAAAGCTGAATTCACTGCTAACTAAAGAATGGGATTAGTGGGCCATCTTTGAGCTTTTATGCTAAAAGAATGTTAAATAAAACTAGTAATATAGAAATTAATAAATTGCTTACTGTGTGTAGGATGTTGTGCTAAGATTATTACATGATTATTACTTTATTTCTAGGGTCAACGTATGAAGCAGGTAATGTTGTTATCTCTGTTTTATAGGTAAGGAGCCAGAGGTCCGGAAAACATTAGTTATTTACCTGAGGTCATACAGGTGGTAAGAGGCAGAAGGAGGTCTCAGGGCAGCCCAGCCCGAGGGACTTCAAAGCTTGTTACTGAGTATTTAAGCAAGAGCTTATCCTTCATTGGAATTAAAATGTAGAAATGACAGTGACTTTTTAAAACAATTTAAATCAGGCCTAACCTTGGGGTTACAGATGGAGTGGAGACACTATTATTGTACCTCATTTCATTGTGTTCCCCCGTCACAGTGGCCACCAGTGTGGTTCCTGTCACCCATCTCTTTCTGTTCTTTGTATAGCTCGTTGTCCTCACCTCCTGTCCACTTCTGTCCCCCTAAACCATTGTTCTGTTCCCGGGATCAAGAAACTCTTTCCTGCTCCATTAGGAAATCATGTGATCCCCAGGTCATTTCTCAGCATTTCCCACAGTCCCCGGAGCTTCATGGAGCAGAAGTTATCAGGTTCCCACTTACATAGCTGGAATGTACCACACTGAAGGCATGTCCTGGAGGAACGCTGTGACAAAGCATTGTGTGCCAACTAGTTCTTGTTGACCATTTTTGCTCCAGAATGAAGAGGACACTAACTAGAGCAGCATTTCATACCCACTTCTATAAAATCCCACAAGAAGCCGTGCAGTTCGTAGTTTTTTTCCCCAGCTCAGCCTGTCCTCCTTTCTTGCATTATTGATGCCCTTGAAGCAGGAATGGGCAAAAGAATTAGGTTGTTTTTACCTAGGACTTTATAATTAATCCTATTTTTAATAAAAGCTATATGTCCTTGTTAAAGAACAAGCCGTAGTTGTCTTTCCAAACTTCTGTAAGCCAGAGTTTTTCAGCCTCATAACTACTGATATTGTGGGCTGGATCACTGTGTTGTAGGGGGCATCCCATTCATCGGACAGTGTTTAGTAGTGTGTCCCTGGCCTCTGCCAACTAGATGCTAGTAGCAGCCCTCCTCTCCAAGTTATGACAATTAAAATTGTCATCAGACACTGCCAGATGTCCCCTATGGGGAAAATAAAGACAGAGGAAGCTCAGAGTTAGAGAGCTCCACCCCAGAAAGGCAGGTTGCAGATAGAGCAGTCTAGTTCTTGTAGGTTGCACTTGGCTGGGACATTGGTGTTTGTAGGCTGGGGTCAGGCTAAGCTGCCCTCAGTTGAGAACCACTGGTATAAATGTTAAATTTGGCAAACTCTGTTTTTGTTTTTCTTTGAAGTGATGGGAAGCAACTGTCTTTGTGAAGAGAATATTATCATATCTGATATTTTATCCTTTGAATATATTTCAGCTTTTTAACTTATTAATCTTATGATTGTATACTTTTGAGACTAAAATATCTTTTCTCTCTCTTTTTAAATAGTATGCAAGCATTGAAAAAAGTGGTGAATTTTTCATGTCTCCCAGTGACTTCGTCACTCGATATTTGAACATTTTTGGAGAAAGCCAGCCTAATCCAAAGACTGTGGAACTTTTAAGTGGTGTGGTGGATCAGACCAAAGATGGGTATGTTTATTTTTAATGATCTCATTTAACTTTTTGTGTTTGAAACAGCTGTCTATTGCTTTAATGATGAGAAAGTCATTGAATACGTACTTCCCATCTCCTAAGAGCATCATTTTTTCTACCTATTGCAATTAATACATTATTTTAGAAATAATACTTTAGTGTTTTCTTTAGTGTTCTTATCACAGCTGAGGATTCTATGTGTGTATTTTTTTGACATAGTTTAAAGAACTATTTATAGTTTCACAGAGCTATTGTTGATAAGTGGTATGAAGATATACCAGTATGTTTACTATATGTGCATTGGTATTTTTCAAGGCAATTAAAAAATTGTGAGTAAATGTAAAGTATAGCTCTAAGAACATAGCTTTTCTATAATATTTCTCTGCTCAAACAGCTTTTAAATCTAACACGTGATTAAATACGAGTAACAGAAGAATATGATTTCAAACCCCCACGAAACTTGTTCTGCCAAGCTAGAAGGGAGAGACCAAACCATCTCAGATTAAATAAAACATTTTGCAAAATGCCTTTGGGTTTTTTCCCCCTACCAGTCCTCCCCATTTACATTTTTAAAATGAGTCTTTCCTAGGCCGTTTAAGATTTAGTTGGTTTTTATCATGTAGTGTAGAATTTGGGGCTTTGAACTCTTGCTAATATGAACACCAGTGTCCCCTAATAGCCAAGTATAATCAGGAATAGGCTTTCTTTATGTAAACCATAGTAGGCCCAGCCATCTGCCCATGCTGCTTGCCAGCACCCCCTTTGACAGAGTGTAGTTACCTGCCGTTCTGGGGTGGTGGTCTCTAGCTCAGAGCTCTCTGTCACTTGTCTGGTTTTCCCATATGCATTGGTTTGAGATACAACCAAAGTAAACTCTCTTGGTGTACTTAAAATGCTTTCAGTTTTTACCAGCATTCTCCTTTTCCTACATATGCACCTCTTGTCCCATCTTGCATGGAAATAACCTCCTCTAAAGTAAAGATCTCCCAGAGTGGAAAGGAGTGGGAGGAGATTGACAAGTATACCTTCTGTAATCTCCCGGAGGATTCCTGGATCATGCCTTCTCTCTTTGTTCCAGTAGCAGTTACTTCTGTTTTCCATCTCCACCCCAAAGTAACAACTCTGCTTGGTAGGGACACATCATGCATGAGGAGGCCTTCGTTCGCCCACAGGGCCTCGATAGCATAGTGCAGGGAGAGGCTGAGGTATATTTCATACCAGTCCATTGAAGCAAAAACTAGGTAGGATACAGATTTATTCTAGAACATTTTTTTTTTTTTTTTGAGAAAATTCGGTTGTTTCCATACCCTCTGTGCTGAGGATTCAGAGGAAAGGTGATAAACCTCACGTGCAACATAAATGATCTAACTCAGTGTTTAAGATCAAATTTTTTTCTTTCTTGATAGTTTAAAATCTCTTTAAACTACAGAAAACTTGAAAGAATACAATGAACACCCAGTACATACCCATCATCTAGATTGACTAGTTGTTAACATTTTTTCCACCTTTGTGCTTTTTTTAACATCCTTTCTTCTTTATGCAACAGACACACACATAATTTCCTGGACTATTTAACTATAAATTACAGATACCATGAGACTTCAGCATTTTTCCTCTAGGAATAACACTGTTTTTCTACATAACCACTATACCATCATCATACTTAGGAAAATTAACGGTCATGTCAAATATTATCTAATACCCGGTCCATATCCAACTACACTGAGCTCTCCACCCCTCACCCCCCACTCTCCAATGCCTCCTTGCCCTTTTTTAAAATCCAGGATCCAAGTCTATGGCCTGCCACCCTGAATGTGCCCGATCTCGTCTGATTTTGAAAGCTAAGCGGGGTTGGGCCTGATTAGTACTTGGATGGAAGACAATTTAGGAATACCAGGTGCTATAGGTGTTAAAAAAAAAATCCAGGATCCAGTCTCGGTTTTAGCTGTTATATCTTTTAATTTAGAACAGACCCTTGCTTTCTATTATTTTTTTATGACATTGATTTTTAAAATCCAGGTCCATTTATTTTGTTTAGGTCCCATGTTCTGGACTTGTCCGATTGTTTCTTTGTGCCTGCCTGGATTCATATTACATTTCAGAGTTAGGAGAGATTCTGTATACCTGCTATATCTTCTCAGGCGGCATGCTGTCCCAGCATTGATGATGCTAAGTTTGGTCACTTAGTTAAGGTGGTGTCCACGAGATATTTCCATTTATGGGGGACCACTTTTGTTTTATAATTAGTAGACAGAATACTTTGACAATGTGTGGATATCCTGTTTCCCAGCAATATTTCACCCAATAGTTTTAGTATTCACAATAATCCTTTCTTGACTCAGTTATTACAATGGGGTTTGAAAAGTGGTAATTTTTAAAATTCTATCCTTTTTACCATTCTTTGGTAAAGAAAAGCTTTCTTTCTTTCTTTTCCCTTTCTTAACCGTTTACATCAGTATAAATTTATGGATTTATTTATTTTAACTTCAATGTATTATAATCTGTTACTGTTATTCCCTTAGATGCTAAAATTGTCTGATTGTGGTCAGTGGGTGTCCCTTCAAGCTGGCTCCTACGCTTAGCCTTTGAGTGCTCCTTGCTTTTGGTAAATAGGATGTTCTAGGCTCACTTTGGATTTTTCCTTCCTCTGGAACTCACTCTTTTCTCCAAGAAGCCCTGATTCTTTTTAGCTGGAATTGGTGTTTAGAAACAAAGATTTGAGCACTGGCTTATTATTACTAGGGTTACTGCTTCTCTGACTTTTTAGTAGAAAGAGCTGGGAAATATACTTTAAAAAATCAAAAGTTTGTATTGACATTTTCTGTTTAAACTTAACATTACAGGATTTTTTCTTTGTCTTTTATTTTGTATCTCTTCTTCTCTTTTAGTATTTTGGTTCCTGATTACATTACTATATTTAGGGGTATTTATATAATCTTAATATCTTCTAATGTATTTTGCCTTCTTTTCCATCCTCATCTCCATCAGCATGCATGCTTTTCCTCTTTCTTTTTAGATATACTCTCCCAAAATATAGCCTTAAATTCATTAGATGCAACTGTAACATACATTTTACATATATAATAAAACATAACATTTATATTTTCAAAAGCTTATAACAAATCTGAAATGTTGGCTTTATTTTCCTGGTGTTACAGATGAGACTGCTGAGGCTCAGTGTTCAAGCGATTTGCTGCCAAAAGGTGCCCAGGCCTGTCAAGACCCTGGCATTTGCAGTGTTCTGAACTGCCTCTTCTCTCATAATCTCGCAATCCTCTTTACCTGACATTTTCTTTCAGGTGTTGTGCTATCTTAAATCTCTGTGTTTTACTGTGACAGAGAAAATTGTAGAGGGCCTCAATCTGTTACCCTTTGGCTAACTTATTCTTTTCTAGTTGCGAAAAGAGTATTAACAGTGAACAACTCAGTTTCAAAAGGGAAAAGAACCACCCATAATTTCAGCTTGACATAGATATTTTGAACTTTTTAGTATCTTCCATCATTTGTTAACCTGCATCGATATTTTTTATAATTTGAATTCATTTTTATTATAATTCTCTTTCATAATCTTTTAGACTATATCAGTCAATTTTCATATCTTCATATGCTGTTCACGTTAACAGTATTAAATAGCTTCATCCTTTTCTATCAAATTGATGTACCATACTTTATGAAATCATGCCCTTATAGAGTAATGTCAGTTTCTAATTTTCTAAAATAAGTAGTATTGGTGTGAATATCTTCATTCATATGACATTTTCCCTTTCCCTTTGATTACTTCCTTAGAAAGAAATTAGAAGACAAAGATTCCTGGGTCTAAGGGTAGAACTATTTTATAGCCCACCATGTGTATCGTAATAATTTTTTCCAAAGGGGCTGAGCAAGTTGAAGAATTCTTCCAAGGTGTTTATGCTTACTGAGCTACTAGCAAAGGGCCAGTGTTTGAGCCTGGGCCTGCCCAAAGCCTGTTCAGATGTTGATGTGCCGTTTTCCCCTAACCGTAACCCGGACACACAGCTCCTCAGTATTTACTTCACAAATAGGTATAACCATACATCCGTTCTCAGTGTTAAACTACGAATTCCTTTAGTTCCCCTTCCTTTCTCTCTCTTTTATTTTATTTTGTTTTTTTGAAGCATGGCATTTATCAAGTTAATAGTCACAAATTAATATCTAAAAATCAACCCTTGTGCCTTGAAAAACTTACATGGCAGAAGCCACATGTTGGCCCATGGAAGCACAACACATACAGCAAACAGTGGCGAAGCACTGGAGTAGGCTTTATTCATCTAGCCAGGCTCTTTGAGGCCATCATCACCTACCTTGACTGGCCAGAAGAATTTTGGTGCATAACTTTGTTAAAATTTGAAAAGCCATTTATAGTTCAACAACCTTAAGATTTAAAAATAGTGCCAGCTGTGCACCAGAGGTCATGGTAGATTAAATAACTGATTTTTAGGTAGCTACTACTGTCCATCAGTTGTGGTTTCTTGAGTGTGCAAACCAGGTCCTGCGTATTTTGGTATCTCCAGTATCTAGTCCAATATCTGGCCTCTGCTTCACATCAATTTGTTGACTAAACTTAGAGCTACTCAGAAGGGTTTACTCTGTAATGTTATGAAAGCCCAGGACTATAGGGAGAATAGTAGAAGGTCTAGTTCATATTCTAGGTTACTCACTGTAGTAGTGTAAATAACAGATACCTGAAGATAGTAAGTCATAATCTGTGGAATTTGGAAATGGAGCCTTATTTAGAGAAGTTAAGATATGATTAAATTAAGGATTTTTTTTAAAAAATGGTGACATTGGTTAATGAAATCCAGTAAGTTTCAGAAATTAAGGATTTTGGAATGATGATATTACTCCGAATTATCAGTGCCTTACTTGCTATCACAAGTGTCCTTATAAGAAGCAGAAATTTTGACACAGACCCTGGCAAGAGTAACCATAGAGATTGGAGTGATGTGTCCATAAGCCAGAGAACACTTGGGGCCACCAGAAGCTGGGAAAGGCAAAGAATTTGCCCCTAAAGAATCCTTCTTTGGAGGGGCTGTGACCCTACTGTCACTTCGATTTCAGACTTCTGGTCGCCATGAACTCTAGGCATGGAAGTTAAACACCTGTGCACTGTGTGAAACTTACGGTAAAAAAGGGATCCCCTTTTTTCTGGAGTACTCCCGATTCCAATTTAATGTTGCATGAGATTGTGACTTGGGCAGCCTTCCATGCTCTGAGCTCCTCTCAGAGTGCTGTACAGTTTGTCGTTAACAGCTGTTGGAGAACCCTACCTCTGTGCCTGGCTGTTCTGTATGTTGAGGATAACTGGTGAGTGGAAAAAACATGGTACGTGCGCCCTTTTGGAGCTTCTAATTTAGTGGCGCAGAAAGATGTTAATCAGAGAACCACAAAAAAATGTGAACTGATGTGTGATAAATGTGAAAGAGGAGCATGGTGTGAGAGACGTCAAAGGGGCCTTCTGTACTGGCTGGGAAGTTAGGAAAGACTTCCCAATGAGTGCCTATGGCCTCTTATGAGTGCCATAGGAGTTGAGGAAAGGGTATGCAGGACAAGGGACAGAGCACTGCAGACAGAGGGAACAGTGATTGCCAAGGGTATTCTGAAATGCAGAGGCTGGCATGCCTGGAGCATGGAAGGTACCAGGCATGGTGGTAGGGAGGTACGCGTGGGCAGGCTCCGTAGGAACTTCTAATTCATATTAAGAATTAAGGGTTCTTATCCTAAGAGCAATGGAGCGCCATCAAAGGAGGATTTGAGTCAGGATGGGCAGAACTTGCCTATGTCGCAAAATACTTGCTGTGATTTCATTGGTCCTCCACACCTCCCTTCTAATTGCCTGTTGTGTTTAGATTTCCCCAAATTCCACTGTTTAATAGATTTAATGATAGATGTACTCATTTTGTGAGGTACATTGTAGGAGATAAGAAGAAATTTTGCCTAGGCCTGGACACCTTTTGTTTAGTGGGTGTCATAGGCAAGGAAGGCTTGTCCCAGTATCTGGCAGGAGGTGAGGGGTTGGGGTGTGAGGTGGAGGGGGGGGGTGGAGGGAGCAGGGTGAGGATGAGAAAGGTGGGGAGGAGGAGGGAACAAAGGTCTCTAAAGGCTTCTCAGACCTTCTTCCCCCTTGCTTGCTGTTGGGTTGTTTGTTTTTTGATATGTCTTTTAGATTGTTATGTTTTTGTTTAAAATAGGAATGAAGCTTTCTTTGTGTATCATGTAAGTGTGATTTTTATACATTGTTCACGTAGCTGTCTAGGTAAAAATAAATGTTGAGTGTGTCCCTTCGAGCATTGTAAACTCTATTTGTTATTTGTTTTTGTTATTAACTGTCTTACTGGGGAGGTCTTAGGCTCAAAGATTGTTTTCACGAGTACCTGATCTCACCTGGAAAGACTAAGTGACACCTGTATAAGCTGGAGGTGTTGGGTGCCTGGCCTCTTGGGCTCAGGATGCTGGCTGCCTGTTAACAGGTCCGACCCCTGTCTGTGTGGAGTGGGCACTGGGTATCTGATTAGTTTGCTAGGATTGTGTACAGATTTACCACATACAAGTTTCCAGTCTTAAGCGTGGTACCTCTTTGCACCCCAGAATGTCAGAAATTCTGGTTACTTAATGATGAGCTGACATGTCCAACTTACTGTTAGCAACACCCATTTTGTTGAATCCAAATGGTAGCAGTGGAATCAACATCCACAAATCATTTCTTTCTGTTCTGTGTGTGGAGAATCAGTCCTGCGACAATGCCCATTTGAAGCAGGAAGAATAAGGGTGTTGGCTAAGAAAAAAGAAGTCTAGAGTTTAAAATGTGTGTCTGTATAAATAAAGTGTGTTCTCTGCCTTTCCCATGTTTGTTATTTATCCTTCTGAGAGAAAAAAAATACGACCTTTTAAATACTTCACAGGGTGAAGGAGCATATAATGTTGTTGATGACACAATCATTTTTCTATACCTGTTTTCACTTTGTGAGGCTGTCACGATGAAATCCAGGCCTTGGCCACATGCTGGGAGTTAATGAGGTTTACAATTGGCAATGCTTAAAGAGTATTAGGGTAATGTATTTAAACATCAGCAGTTCACAGTCTGCGGTGCTCATCATCTGTCAGATACAATCCGGAATCAATAAGAGGAGACCTTTCAATTTGCTAATAAGGAAAGTTTTCTACACTGCTAGGGTGGACACAGATCTCAGATAAACACATGAAATTCATAAACTATAGTATTGAGCAAAAGCATCTCTTTATTAAAAAAAAAAAAACTTGATAATAATCACCATCAGTCACCTGAGAAGCTTGAATTTTCTTCTTAGTCATCAGACTCCCAAATTAATCTACCAAAACAAAAAGCCTCATTAGCAGCTCTCATTGAATCAGTGTTATTTTTTCTTTCTCTCAAGGTGTCTGATTAACCCCCTTTCTTTTTGCATTACTCACTTTGTGTTAATATTTGATGTCTGAAATCATAGGGGGGTGCGTGCAATGTGGTGGCTAGACACTGTCTGCGAGGAGGGAATTAAAAAGAATTCTTAAAAAGGTTTGTATTATGTCGCTGGTACATTAGAAAACCTTTAGGAATGTCAGGTGCCTGGGATTATTTTCTTTTTAATTCCAGAAAGGGTTGATTAATGACGAGGTGTTGATTTCACTTCTCATTCCTATGTGCAGATAGCCCTCCCTTTCTTCCCCCTTGTTCTTTTGCATACCAATCGAGACTGTCCTTTGGAGAGTTTTGCTGTCAAGGGAAGGTGAGAGATGGGACCATAGCTGGAGGGGAAAAGAAGGGGCAAGGAGGGCCTTTTTAAGGTGAGTGGATTAAGCATCACATGTCTTGATGGGAAGGACTCCGCGGACAGTGGAGAATGGACACACTGTAGGAGAAAAGAAAAGTCTAGTGTCCTGTCTGTGTGGGAGGTGGCCTCTTATGAGTCTGAGACCTTTTCAAGGAGTTGGTGAGGTCCAGACTGTTGACATGATAACATTAAGATGTGCTCTGCTTTACTCGCTGTGTTGTGTTTGAACTGATGGTTCTAGAAACAATGGTGGGTAGAACGGCCGGTGCCCTGTCTCTAATGAAACAGTGCCACCACGCCACACACTGCGAGGAGTCAACGCTCTTCACCACCACACATTCACAGTAACAGCCGCGTGATGATGATGCCGCCAGTTCTGCGTCAGAGTGGCCTTGAAGAAGTAGTAAAAAATAGTGATTTTGTTAAATCTCACCCTTAAGTAGAAGTCACTTTAAATTTTGAGTGACTAAATGGGAAGTGTGCATGAGGACTTGCTCACTGTCGCCTAATGGTTGTCTGGGGAAATGCTCTTGAGCAGCTGTTTTGAGTTGCTAGTTAAGCTAGTTATTTATTTTTTTCATGGAACACTTTTTTTTTCATTTGAAAGAATGACTTATTTGAAAGGATTAAAATTCTCACATGAAAGTTTCCTGATACTTAAAGATTTTTCTGATGTAATTAGTGGTGATATCAATTATGTTATTTTTACATATAGTATAATGAGATATGCCAACATTTGGAAGATCTACATAACTTAGGGAAACACGTTTTCCAGATGACCAAGTAAAGGTGGTTCGGAATCATGCATGGGTAAAGATCTAGACAAGGTCCAAGCAGACCCGTGGATTTTAATGGGACAGAATGGGAAGTGTTCATGGATGCAGGTTCAGCTTCCACATCGCAACTGATCTTTAAGAAACTATCACTCGTTGAGATTTGGTGTTGTACCATAGAAGAATATCCGCAATTACCTAGACAAGCTGTTAAAATACTCCTCCCGTTTGTAACTATGAGTCTGTGTAAGACTGAAATCCTTCACATCCTCCGACCAAAACAACATATTACAGCGGACTGAATGCATCCATTCAGTCAGACGTTTAAGAGATTTGCAGACATAAACTTTTTTCCTCACTATGTGGTTTAGAAACTATAGTTGTTTTTCATACAAATATGTTATTTATCTTGCCGTGTAATAGGTTTATTCACTTTTTAATGTAATAATAAATATTTTTTAAATTTATCAGTTTTAATTTTCTACACAGTAAATATGATAGCTATAATGCACATAAATAAAAGCTCTTTGAGAACCTCAGTAATTCATAAGCATCTAAAGGATTCCTGAAATCCAAAAGTTTGAGAAATACTGAGCTAGAAAAATAGAAAAGCAAGTGGAATATAGGGTAAAAATGTTATATAGATCTAGTGGGAGAATTTGGGGAACGTTTTCTTCTGAATTTCTTGGTTTTTCTCTGGGAAATAGATGAGAGAGGGGATGAGGGTTGAAGTATTGGCATTTTGAGAGAGAACATACTAAACAGTCGTCTGGAAGTGGGACGGCGAAGGGACGAGAGAACACAGCATGGCTGGGCAGGACCCGCTGGAGGCCCACCTGAGGATTTGTGCCCACAAAATTCAAAGTGAGACTGGTTAGTGTGGCTGTGTGCTCTCCAGCTGAATTCAGCTGCTTAGCTCCTGGCATAGAGTAGGAAATGTTGGATACATCCCAGGACATGGCCATTGAATAATCCAGAGCTGGAGAGGTGCCATGGAGGCGAGGGACATGCAAGAGAGCAATTGTAATGATTGACTATAGATTTACTATGGATAAGGGGTAAAGAGAGGATATTGGAGTAGGAGACAGTTAGAAGGTGGTAGGCTTATTGAACTGCAGGTTTCAGTGTGGTGGAAGATCGTTGAAGTTGAGGTATCAGAGGGCGTGAGCAGGAAGACTAGAAGTTAGTGGCCAAAAAATGAGATGCATAAAAGTGAGAATAGGGAGGTATTGCAGTTATTGATAATGGTAAAAGTCTAGAGTCTGATCATGGGAGTGAATGAGTAAGCAAAGGTGGAGAAAAGATCATTGGAAGAGAGGAGTTCAAGAAACTGGGAGGCCTAGGTGTTTGAGGAATTAGTATATTGAAGGATAAGTACGTTGAAAATACTGAGAATTAAGGAAGCAGTAGGGCTGGAGACTATGTCAGTGAGACACAAGCTAAAACATGGAGGGGTGGTGGGGGAGGGGCACAGATCAGTTGTTCTTAGGTGACAGAAACAAGGAGGGATGGTATACTCAAATGATGTAAAGTATTTGAACTGGGGGTGAGGGCGGGAGTTTGGGGAGATGGTCTGGAAGACACAACGAAGATGAAGGAGTATACTTCCCCTGCTCATAAGCCTGGTGCAACCCAGGACTGCAGAGGAGAGCCCCTCACTGCTTAAGGAGGGGGCTGCGGAAGAAAGATCATCCTTAAGGGGGAGCCATGTATTGGTTAGAGCAAGAATGTGGAGGGGTGCTTAAAGGATTCCTCCGAAAGGGATTTCCTTTAGTGAAGGGATTGAGGATGAGCTTTTGCTCATCATGAATTGTGAAATCTTGAAGGCACAACGGAAAGCTTTTTGGGAGATGGCAAAAGAATAAGGAAAATGTGGAGCCCATGGGGATGGGATGTGGGTGATAAAGGGTGACCAGAGGGTCTTGGGCTGCTGGTGGAGGTAACATGCACAGGATAAAGGACCCAATGGAATTAGCCCCAGTGGACTCCACACTGTATGTGCTGGTAGATAGGGGTGTTTGCAGAGAGGCAAGGAGGCCTTGGGAGGAGCAATTTTATTACTTGAAGAACTTCTAAAGGAAAAATATTCTATGAGATTTGAGCTCTGCCATGTTTTGTTTTGTTTTTTTTTTTGTTTTGTTTTGTTTTCATTTTTGTTTTTCCTAGGTGATTAGACTAAAAGACAAGGCAAGCAAATAGTTACTGAGCACACAGAGGAGAGGGTTCCAGACCCAGTGTTAATAGTTTCCACCTGTTTTCTCCTTTAATCATAACAAATCCTTAAAGTAGGTACTTTTGCCCCCCCTTTTTTAGAGGGAGGTACACAATCAGAGAGTTCAAATAATTTGCTCAAAATTACATAGCTCGTGAATTCTGGAACTAGAATTTGGACTTAGTTCTTTTTGATTTGTGCCCTACCTGCTCTACCATGGAACTTTCTAAGTATAGAGAAGAATATTAAAAATAGAGCCTTGCATGAGAACTGAGCATATGTCTGTACTTAAAAGTTATGATGCCCTTTGCAAGATTCTTACCCTTTAAGACTATTTGGCCAACTATCATCTTTACCACCAGACTTATGAAAACCTGTCCTCACGGTTTTCTTTCTCTCTCTCTCTCTCTCTCTCTCTCTCTCTCTCTCTCTCTCTCTCTCTCTCTCTCTCCCCAGGAATAGTTTTCAGAACACTTTTTCCTTTTTACTATTCTTAAACTCAACCTTGAGGTACCATTGCATACCATGTTCTCAGAATACTTACCTTTACCGGGCCAGCGCCTCTCCCTTCTCCCAGTACATGAAGGTGAGAGCGCACATACTGTTGTTCCCTCCCACTTTCCTTGTTTGGTTGTCTGGTCTTGCTTTATTTGTGCCATAGGTGTTTAAAACTTAGATCTAAAACATTAAAGAAAAGAAATCAAATGTAAGCACTGTTTCCGGCTTCTTGCAAATCTCTTTCCCTACCAATGTCAGTGTCGTAGGCACAGGATATGGCAGTTGCTTAAATTAAGTCTTGTGATAAACTGTGAGGATTGAAGTGAAACCTGAGATTTAATGCCTATTAACTTTCTCATTGATTGTGACATAATTGTCAGTGAGTCACTTCCTATTAAGTAGAATGAAGCTCTCAGACTTTAATGAAGGTTTTTGAGGGTAAGGCTTCCATTGTAATTTGCTATAAAGGTTTTGGGATCTTCAGTTTCAGAAAGTAAGGGGTGAAAGAAGATAACTGATTCACTTTCATAGAAATCGTAGAATAACTTAGTCTCTGTAATAAAGCATATATAGTAAGATAAAGTAGCCTTGGGTTACAGATGAGAGATTCTTGAATTTTTGAAAAATCTAAGTTAATTCTAGATTTGTTAATTCATTTAACGAATGTTTATTGGCACCAACTATATGCCTGGCACTGTTCTAAACAAAACAATAAACATTGTGTTCTTACATAGCAGACAGAAGCAGGTTGCTGTATCTACTAAAGCAAGGGGAGGGGATGGCGAGTGACTGTGTGTGGGCTCTGGGGTGCCGTGGTCAACAGGATGGTCAGGGAAGACCTCTTTAAAATGTGACATGTAGGCAGAGCTCTCAGAGGGTAAGCCATGTAAGAATCTGAGTTGGGCTTTCTAAGTAGAGGAAATGACAGATGCAGAGAGCCTGAGATGGGGGGTGCTTGACATGTTGGAGGACAGTTAAGGAGACCCGTTTGGCTAGAGGTTGATGAGGAGGAAGAAAGTGGAAGAAGCCAAAAAGGTATCCAGGGACCAGATTATATCTTATTAAATATCTTACAGAATTTTATTCCAAGCGTAATAGAAGTCACTGGAGAGTGTTAAGCGTGGGACTGACATGACGTGAATTAAATTTTGGAAGAATCTTCCTAACTGATTTGTAAAGGATAGAGTGAAGTGGGCAGGAGTAGAAGAAAGGCCAGACATCTTTGGACTAGAGTAGTAGTTGTAGACCTGGTAAGAAGTGGTCAGATTTGGGATTTTCTTGATAGATTGGATATGAGATATGGGAGAGGGCAACCTGAGCAACATAGGAAATTCTTGTGGAGGAATAAGTTTGGAAGCAAAACTAAGAGTTCTATAGGACATGTTAATATTGAGATGCCTATGAATGGATAAAGAAGGTGGGATACACACACACACACACAAATGGAATATTACTCAGCAATAAGAATGAAATGTTGCCATTTGCAACAACATGGATGGACCTAGAAGGTATTATGCTAAATTAGATGAATCAGAGAAAGACAGATATGGCGTGGTTTCACTTATAGGTGGAATCTAAAACAAATTAAGCAAAACAAAACAGACTCATCGAAATAGATCAGATGGATGGTTGCCAGAAGGGAGGGGGTGACCGGATGGGTGAAAATCATGAAGGGGAATATACTCAATAATATTGCAATAAGTTTGCATGGTGACAGATGATTACTAGACTTAGTGTGATTACATTGTAAGGTATAGAAATGTCAAATCACTATATTGTACACCTGAAACTAATACTATATACCGACTATACATAAATTAAAAGAAATATATCAAGGTGCCTGTTAAACATGCAGTTGGAAAGGTAGTCTGTTAGATGTTTAGGTATAGATTTCCAGGGAGAGGTCTGGGTTAGACACAGGAGTCAAGCAAATTGCTTGATCAGAGCCAATTTTCAGCATAAAGAGTTGGTGCTGTAATTAGTAACTTTAAAGGTTCAGTGATTTGGAGATTATTTTTTGTGAGAATGGGAGCCTTTTGAATATTGAGTTTTTTGAACTCATACACTTTTTAAAGATATATTTGGCATGTTTTAATCAAATGTGTTTATCACATCTTTGGCCAACAGGAACCCTTTTATTTTTCCATTAGTTCTTTTTGATAGACTCCATTAATATGTCATAGCTTATTTGCTTTCTGGCAAAAAAGGTGTTATTTTATGTATTTCCTGCTCCAGACCTAGAATCATGCACTCCTCCATGGAGCCCTTATTCTTTTTAGTGGGCAGTTATGTTTAGAGACCACAATTTGGGTGGTAAGTGTACTTTTTCTTTTGGGTTTTTACTGCTTTTAGGTCTTTTCAGTAGATAGTGCAGGAAAAAAGTCTTCATTTCATATTGATATTTCTGATTCAAAGTTAAACAGTCAACAGAATTAAAGTATATTTATTTCTTTGATTTTTTTTTTTTTTACTCTTTCATTGAAAGTCTTGGTTACCAGCAACATTCACATAATTACATGTATGCAAGATGTAGAGTATATTTAAAATAATAAGACTGGTATTGCTGCTAACAATTAGATAGTGAATGAAGTTTAAGATTTCTTTTCAGCTCTATTTGTGCTTAGTATGGATCCCAATGAATTTATACAGTGAAAATACTGTGTTCTAAGGTTATTTGAAATAATTCGTTTCTCTGTGTGGTTTTGCCACCAACTTGATATATGGTTAGGTTCATTCGTTTCAGTTTGTTTTTAATTTTTGGAGATTGCTTTTTTCCTTTTAGATTTAATTTAATTTTTGAATATGTAAAACATATGTTTCCTAAGTCAAAACTGTATAACAGAAGCAAGATATCTTCAGAGAAGTCTGGCCTAACATGCCTGTCCCTTCTTCCTGTCTCTTCCTTCTTCTTTAGAGCTCACTTTTATTTCCTTTGGTTTCTTCTTCCACAGGGTATTTCTCTCCCAAATATAAGTAAGTTGTTACGTATGCATATTCATGTTCGTATTTCTCTCCCCATTCATACCCAAAAGGCAGCTATGTAAACTCTCTATATACTATATATGTATTCCTACGAAAGAGTGTATGTAGTATGTTTATATGTGCATGTGTATTAATCAGGATTCTCAATATAGAGAGGGAGGGAAGGGAGAAATGACAGAGGGAGAGAGATTTAGAATAAGGAATTGGCTCATGTGATTATGGAGGCTGAGAAGTCCAACTATCCACCATCTGCAGACTGGAGACCCAGGAAAGTCAGTCATGTAATTTAGTCCGAATCCAAAGCCCTGAGAATCAGGGGAGCCGGTGGTTTAAGTCCCAGTCTGAGGTCAAGAGAAGATGAACGTCCCAGTTTACTCAGTCAAGAAGAGAGAGCAAATCCCCCTTCCTCCCCCTCTGTGTTCTACCCAGGCCCTTAACAGATCGGATGATGCCCATTTGGGAGGGCAATCGGTTTTACTCAGTTCTCTCATTTAAATGCTAATCTCATCCGGAACACTGTCACAGACAGCCTGAAATAATGTCTAATCTGGGTGTGTGTAACATGTAATAACGTTTAATCCCAGGCCCCAGTTTGATGTAATATTAGTCCCCATGTGTGTAATATTAGTTCCCAGAATGTATTTTCTCTTTCTCTCCCACCCCCACACTTTTGTCCCTTAACTACATATCCTCAAGATCACTCTACATAAGGACATCTTATTTTTTTAATATCTGTGTAACATAAGAATACACATTTTGAATCATTTCCCCAGTTTGTTCTAATAGCCATTAAAGTTTACAGACCATTGCTTTAAAAACTTACATTATTTGAGTCATAAGGATATTTTCCCAGACCATCTGTTGGGACTCTTGTCAAAGAGAACCAGACACATCGTGATGAATTAGATGCACCTCAGTTACACTCAGGATATTCTTTTACTTCTTTACGTTTTCTCTCCCCTTTCCTGCACCAAATGCTTCTGAGGCCGTCTGGCCCCCTTTCCCTTATCCACATGCACAGGAGAAGGGCTTCTGTGTTACACACCTCAGCCTTCTTCTGGAAGCTGCTGCCCTCAGACAGAACGGGCTGTTCAGATGGGAACATATAGTGGAAGGAACATGGATAGTGGCGGATAAAATCACATTCACATCTTACTAAGTCTCTTAAAAGTTCTGGGACCTTAGACAAGTGATCTAGCCTTTCCGAGCCTGTTTTCTCATTCTGATTAAGTGGAGCTAGCACCTGCTCTGTGAACACTTGTGTGCTGTTACTTAGTAAAATAACATCTGTGAAAGAGTCGAGTCAGCTTTCCCTTCTCACTTTACTCACAGATCTTGCTCCAGCATTCCTCCTCTCTCCCACATCATCACCTCCCCCTCCCTTGCCCATGGCTGAGATCTTTTCCTGACAGCGCATAGACCTTCCAGTATTTCCCTCGTATTATGGAAAGCGTCTCGTGATTCTGCTTCCTCCTGCATCTCTGCCCCACGTCTGTTCTCTCTGCAGAGCTCATCGAGGGTGTTGCCCCTCGGGCCCTCGGCAGTGTGTCTCTGCGCATTCACGCTCGAGTCCGCTCCCCTCAGGTTTCCTCCACGGCTGTCCTGGGGCTGCTCTTGTTCCGGTCCTGAGGAGGAAAATCTCACTGCTCCTTCTGTGTGTGTCTCCTTTACTACTCACACAGAACGTTTCACTTCTGATTCTTCTGGTCACCAGATAAGTGGGGTTTATTCCCCTCCACCCCCGGCCATACCAACCAGTTCCGTGACGTCAGCTGGGTGTCCTACGATGTAACTCAATTCCGAGATGATCTGTTAGAGATAGCATTAGGTCCCACAGGACAAGGGCTTAGTGCCACATGACTGCCCTCCCCACCCCACCCCATGTCCGATACCAGTCACACGTCCAGGTTGTTACCTGTGCTTCTGATTCATCAACTATAAATAGGAGGTTTTCCAGGCCCTCTCCTGGAATTCGGTTAATTTATGAAACAGTGGCTCACAGAACTCGGGAAAACAGCGTACTTATCCTTTACCAGGTTATTATAAAAGGTTTGATAAAGGATTCGGGCGAACATCTAGATGGCAGAGAGGCACAGGGCAAGGCACTGGCGAGGGGCTCAGAGCTCCACGGCTCACTGCTTCCCCAGCTCCGCGTGCTCACCAGCCTGGGAGTTCTTGAACCCCGTGTTTTGGGAATTTTTATGAAAGCTTCATCATGTAGATATGATCAATGATTAACTTCATTTGTAGCCTCTTTCCCTCTCTAGATAATGAGAGTGAGCTGAAAATGCCAAACTTCTAATCATTGCTGGGTCTTTCTGGTGACGAGCTCCCATCCGGAAGCCCACCAAGAGTCACCTTAAAGACACTGCTTAGAACAGAGACACGGCTATCACCCGGGGAACCAGGGGATTCAGGAGCTCTCTGTCAGAAACCATGGTCAAAGAATAAATAGGACAACAAAAGATGCTCCTAGTGCCCTTGTCATTTAGGAAATTATAAGGGTTTTAGGGAGCACTGTGCCAGGATCAGGGGCAGAGACCAGTATATATATTTTGTATTATCTCACAGAGCCCCATAGCAAAATCCCCAGCGTTACATAGCTGCCGCCTCACAACCCTCCCAAAGCACTCTCTTGACGCTCAGTACACCATGGTCTCCGGCTTTTCTCACACCTCCCTGGCTGCTGTTGCTCAGTCCCCTCTTCTTGTTCTTCCTCATCTCCCATCTTTGGGGCTCAGTCCTGGGACTTCCAGTTTTTTCTAACTTACTTAGGTGACGTCATTTCACAGTGTCTCTAGCCCTCTCCTCCCTGCTGAGCTCCAGAGTCAGGCCCACGCAGCCGCTTCCTTGAGGTCTCCATTTGCTTACCTGCTAGGCCTGTCACACCTCAGGTTTCCCGAACGAGGCTCCCGATCCTTCTCTCCAGTAGCACTCTTCCTTTCCCGTTCACTGTCTCAGGACATTGTATCTTGCAGTTGCCCAGACTCGAACTGTAGAGACATCTTTGTTTCCTCCTTTTCTCTCACACCTCACGTTTAATCGTTCATCAGATCTAGTTGTCTTTACCCTCAAAATATAGTAAAGCTCCTTCTGTCCTATTTAAGAGGGTGACAGTAGCAGCAGTTGCTCTTCAGGCTTCATTATACCAACGTAGACAATACGAGAAAGGAAGATACGAGAGAGATGACCAAGAGGGATAGCCAAGACAGACAAGGACCCACCGCACAAGTCTGGGGGCAAGCCCCAGGTGACAATAGGTCCAAAGGCAAGTTCCAAGGCAGGCTCGATTACTTGGTTTTGTTTCATAAAGGCACGTGGGATAAACTATCAAGAAATGGCCAAGTCTTAAGTTTGTAACTGTTGTCATCACTGAAGGACTGACAATTTGAGGCTCCGTGACCAGGGCATCCCCTTAGGAGATACTTAGTAGAAGACTCATCAGCTTGATTTCTAACATAGAATCCTTGTTCAACCTGCACCAGAAAAGATGGCGCTGCACCAGCTGCTGGTGAAGATGCTTAAACCCGGCAGTCGGGCGGCCAAGTGCCTACCACTCTAGTGGCGCTTCATTTTAATTTTCTCCGCAAGTTCATCTAAGTGTACATTTTCAAAACGAAAACCGTCTTACATGAGCACCAAAAGAACGGAAATTCTAAAACTATCATTAATTCACTCTTCAGCGATACTAGTGATTGGCATGTAGCCCCCAGCTGGCTAGTTCTCTAGACCCACTCCCAGGGACGTGACCTGCATTTCACATGACGTAGCCTTTCTTGATTTCACTCGTAACTAACTGTGGTGGGATGTTACTCTGCATCCAGAGCGACTGCTTCTTACCTCTTCTGCCACTACTACCACAGTCCAAAGCATGGCCAGTTCTCACTCTGATTGCTGTAGTAGCCTCTGAACAAGCCTCCCATCATCTTGTCACAACCTTTATTGGTTTTTCATTCTGCTCAGAGCAAAAGCCAGAGCCCTTACTGTGGCCACCAAGGCCATGCAGTGGCCTCCCCTTCCTTCCCCTGCCTCCCTCCTCCACTGTTACGCTGATCACTTTGTTCCAGCCTCACTGGTTTTCTTGCTGCCTCTTGAACACACCATGCTGTGTCACCTCGGGGCCTTTGCACTTCCTTTTCCAAGAAGCTCCTCGCCTCCTTAGGATCTTTGCTCCTGTGACACCTTCTTAGGGATGCTTTCCCCAAACACACTGTTTTAAACTGTACCCCCGACACTGCTCTCCCCGTTGGCTGTAGTGGTCCTCATGGTGGTTCTGATCTTGTACAAGGACTTCCTTGTTTTGTCCCCCTTCGACTTTTTCACACACAGCGCCTGGAAGCTCCATTAAGGCAGGGATTGTTCTCTCTTTTGTTCGCTGCTGAATCTGCAGATCCTAGAACAGTGTGGCTGGCACATAGTAGCACTTCACTGGTGTTTGTTGAATGAATTTGAATGAACCGAATACATAAAGCGCCGTGAGTATGTGAGATATTGTTATTAAGATGATGAGGGGATGAGATTCTCAGGCTGTCTTTATGGTTTCGTATTGAAATTCAACATGTTAAAATGCCCGGTTTTCATTTTCCCCAAGGAAAACGGTACCATTTTATACAGTCTTTCTGTCACAGGTACTGAAACGTTTAGCAAATTTTTTCTCCTCTGGTCTTCACTTTTATCCTCTCCAAATAGACTGGTACCACAATAGTGTGGGATCGTTCTTGTTTATTTCACATTGATTTTTTTGGTGCCAAGAAAGCCCCCCATAGCATTCGTTTCTTGATCCTTTTTGAGACTCCTGCCCTTCCCCTTCAGCACCCAATGAAGGCTAAAGCGTCTGCTGACTGGGCACCGTTCGGCACTGCCCTTCTGCCCCTCTCATCTCTGCTTATGGTCTGGTCAGTTACAGCCTTCTGTGGTTAAATAAATGCAGCCATGTCTCTTTTAATTTTAGTTCACGTTATCCTTCCAGTTATTAGTTTAGAATGTATTTTTTTTTTGAAATTCACTACAGGTATTGCATTTCCATTTGGGGAAAACTCCCCTTGAAAGTACCTATGGATTGGCTGCACATGTAGTTTATATTGAAATCCCCTTTCTGTCACTAATTTCCTGATCAGTGCTTTCTTCTAGAGGTGTTATTTTTTTTTTTTAAGTCAGGAAGTAAAAGAGTCACCAACTTACTGACGGAAAAAGCATTAAACGCTGATGTTGCTTTTCCACAGTTAACAATAATTATACCTAGAAAAAGCAAGAGTCTCAAAACTCTTGTAGCTTAATTTGCTTTTACAAAAATATTAAGTACTCCCAACAGTTTCTAATTTTGATTGTTCTTTACAATTTCTGTTCTGCGTTGTAATTGCTTGCTTTTTAAAAAGCTTGGCATTGTTATAAGACCTTTAGAAATAGGACTTGCTAATAGATGCAGAGACAGCATGGAATAGGATGAGAAACCATGTTGGATCAATTGGGACAGAAAACTTTCTTTCCGTACCTGTTTTTTAGCACTTCTTATAGGTTCTTCCAGATAGTAAAATAAAATTTACCGGAGTAGACTAGGCTCAGACAGTTATAATAAATACTTTTGGTTATTTTAATGAGAATACATTCATGGGTAGCCTGAATTAACAGGTGAGTTCATTGTATTTTGTTTGTGATTATTTGTATGAAAAACATAAACTATAAGAAAAATGGGTTTTTCTTTACCAGATCTTGTGCCAGTTCTTAGGCAAGCAAATTATGTTCATATAGTAACATTTTAATTAATCTGTACTGGAATAGGGATGGAAATAGTGTTCTGTTTATTGAGGATCTTGGATAGAATCCAGAAACACTAATTAGAATATTATAAGCAGAAAGTCACTTATTATTTCAGTTGTCATTAATGATGTTTCTTAAGTTACTAGGCTATTTTTCTCAGTAATGACAGTTTATACAATATTTTTAATTTTTAAAATTTTATTTGAAATCTTTCAGTGTTGTAGGTAATCATTCAACACATGAATTGTCATGGAGGCATCAGAAATATGACTGAATCTATACTGATTCCAATATATCCTGAAAATATTTTGCCTGAAGATTTATCCTTGTTGTCAGTTTGTATCCCATAAGTTACCTCATTTCAAAGGAGAATGATGAAACCAAGATGGAATATACATTTAACATCAAATAATTTTTCCTTGCCAACATCTCAGCCCCTGGACTGAACATGGTGATTGAAGTTTTATTTACCTTTACAAATAGCTACATGAAATTTTGTAGAACAGTGAGAGGTAAGAACAAAGCACCCAAAGCTAAAACTCACGCAATTTTGTCTGGCCATTTCTTCCTTACTTTGAATTAGGAAACAGATGTTGGGAAAAAAAAAAAAAATCCCAGTTCATCATCATATTTCTATCTGGGACCTCAGTCACCATCACTAAGAATTCATTTGTTCTGTGTAGAGCTTTCTCTTTTGTTACTTTCAGATTCACTGTGGACAGCTTTGGGGCTGCCTCCTGACCCTTTCTCAGTTGCCCCAGCCCCACTTCTGGGATTTTGGAGCCTGCCTTTCTTTTGTAATGGGAAGGCAGGAAAATGTATTAGAGGTAGGGATGCCATTTGATGATTCATTTTCTTTTTGTATGCGTCCTTTAATATTGAAAATTTGGAGACCCTTTGTAATGCAGATGATAGAGGGCAAGTTGTAATTGTTTACAGGCCGAGAGTTTAGGCTTACATGGAAGTATGATGTGTCTCAGAAAAAATTATAATTCCATGGTGTAAGAGTGGTAATCTGGTTGGGAAAGCGGGAAGGGAGGGCTCTAAGTGTTGAAACAGTGTAGAACAAGCACATTGTTTTTCGCAGATGCAGATGCTCATTTGAAGTGGCATGGCTGATAGAGATGACTGGGAATTGCTTCTCTTAAAACTAGCATTGCTCTAGAGCAGCATGTATAAACCATATGTTGCCATAACTAAACTATAGAAACTTCATTAAATTTTTAGTATTTAAGATATTTTTAAAAAATTCAAGGTACATCCCACACTTTCTGTTTATTATGTGTCTTGATTTTTAAACATCTTATTCATTAAATTTATTGTTATTAAACTCTAGTGCTTTCTCTAACCACCCCCTGCCCCAGCATCGCTTAGAAAAGAGGGTAAAACAGTCTTTAATAATCTGAGCAGCAATCAATGGAGTTATTTTATAATTTTGAGTAAAATGTAAAAACCTAATCTTCCTTTTCTTACAATGACTAATATGACCCTATCAATGAAAAGAGTTTCCTATAAAACGGGGTCTGAGTTCTCTATGTTAACAGAAATTTCTGCCCATTCAATTTGGAATCAACACGTGGGCACTTTTTTTTTTTCTTTTTCATGTCTTAAGTACAGAAAAGCATAATCAATTTTAAGCTTTTTATAAATGATGGAGGACTTGTTTACATGGGTAAAATGACTCCATCTAAGTAGTGTATTGAAGTTCATGTTAATGTTTGCTATTTAATGACATCTAATGATATTCAATGAAGGGTTATGCTAAACTGGAGAGAAAATGTGTTACCCAGGCAACTGCCTCAGGCAGACTAGAGATTCAGGCATATGGCTCTATAGTACATATTATTTCAGCATCTTTAAGCATGAAGAACCACACATGTAATTGACTGTGAAAAATTACTGCTCAGTTACTGTATTGTATGGTCATAATAGAAGTAAATGAATACGTCATTGTTGTTGGAACAAGTCTATTGGGAATCACTTGTAGACTCTACTACTTAAGAAGGAAAACTACAATAAGAAGAAAATAGCTGGTTTAATTAACATGTAAAATTGGGTTAATTTGAATTCAGCTGGCACAGCAGATATTAATGTTGGCTCTGTGTGCGCGCGCGCGCGCGCGCGTGTGTGTGTGTGTGTGTGTGTGTGAGTGATAATCTGGCACAAGCCTGTGTACATCTATTTCTTCTTGCCTACACCATAAATAATTTTATTTTGAAAAATATGGTAAAGCTATTTCAGTCACTTAATTTTTGCTTTGCATTGGCGTAAGCCATTGGGCTTATGTTTCAATTGCATCAAAAAAGTTTTTGTGTGTATCCAAAACAGAAGATTTATAACCGAATGGAAGGAAATGCTAACATGTTCCTGAGTAATTGATAATGTTTCTCAAAGAGGAATCAGTAAAACTTGATTTTATATACATTTTTTAAAAATCGGCTTACTGTTTTCTTTTTTTTTTGGTTTTTTTTTTTACAATGAGTGGGGAATTGTCATGGCAGATACAAGAAAGTAGCACTTTTTGTGTTTGTGCTTAGGTGCCTTTTATTTGTTTTCAAATATTATTTTAATTATTATTACTTTGCTTCAGAGATTCAGAAAAAACACTTTAAGAAAGACATTGTTCCAATGTAAAAAAGATCGTTTAACTCAATCCATTTTTGTTATTTAAAGTGCTATTTGGGCAAAGAACACCCACAGGTAATGTGGGCATCTGGTAAGAGTATGCATATGAAAATTCTGTTCCTTGGGCTGTCCTGTGCCTTAGGTTCTGACAAGGTCTCTAAGCGGAGGTTCCTTTTCGTGCTTTTCAGCTCTAAACCGAGGGAACAATCAAACTGGAGACCCAAGTCAGATGAACAAAGCATTGGCCTGTTCTACTGGAAGCATTTGAAGTACCTGATTATCTACTGGCGATCTGCTTTATGCAGGGTGATCGGCCAGTGTGGTCACTTAAAAAATAGTAGTTAACAAATTTGTGTGCCTGCTGGCTTTTCAGTTACCAATTTCTTATCTGCAATGTATCTTCCCACTATCCGTCTACATTTGCCATTTTAATAAAGCTGAAGCTGTGGGGGCTAAAAAAGAAATGATACATTTCCTCCCACCTTCCCAGTTCTTCCAGCTGCCTAATAATTAAATTAACAGACAAATTAACAGGAGAAAATCAAATTTTTAGTACGAGTGCGTGGGGTATTCACATAAGCATGAAAATTCCAAAGACAGTGAGGCAACGTTGGGTGTATATGACATTTTATATATGGGAAGTGGGGGGGGGACAGGGTATTAGAGTGCAGAAGAAGTGGAATGGGAGATTTACAGGTTGTTGAGGACGAGTGGAACATACATGGCAGGAGAATTCTTGCCAGGCAGCGCGGAGGCAAGGGCACGTGGGGTAGGGGCGGAGGGGGAAGCGGTGTCTAGCTAACAGGCTTAGAGTCTTCCTGACTGATGCCAGGGTGAAGGTCCTTAGGGTGATCAGGCCCAGGCTCCTTTCTAAGGCATTGTTTCTGTCTGAATCTCTTGGGCAGGAAAGGGGTAGGTCAGAGGTTCTTTCTGAGCCTTCTTTCTTAATAAACTGCTTAAAATCAATTTCCTAAAAGGCAGCCTAAGGGTGGCAAAACTTTGGTTTCCCTCAGAGCTTTCTCATCCAGCCTTAATTAAAAGAATAACAGAGGATATAGCAAAACCTACATTTTTTAAATGTACTTTGCCTGCCTCAATTGATTTTCCAGTATGGTTTACAACTACTTTCCCCCCTTTTTTTTTGTCAAAGTCATTCTATTTCCCTTTCAACTTACCTCTTTAAAGGCAATCCCCCAATTTAAAATGATTTATGTTTTTTTTTTTAATTTAGCATATTTTTCCTTTAAAAAAAGAACATGAAGTCTTTGGATGTATCGCTAAATGCTATTAACCTATGATGTAACTAAAATACAGAATATTTGTGATGCACATTATAAAATTTTGCTCTCAATATTGGTAATAGAGAGAGAGATAATGTAATATTATCAAATAGAGATAATGTGAGATAATTTTTTAGCTGAAAAAATAATATCCATTAGTATTTGAGAAATAATAGGATATCTAGCTAGAGTCCTATGGAGATAGAGATTTATCTCTAGTTTTAAAAAGCTATGATGGTTCTGTTCCTTAATGAAGTATCACTCTTGTGGGGGATCAGCCATGATCAGAACCTTTATAACTCAAAGGTTAAAAGATGGGTTGGAGGAGCTGGCAGGATAAGGAAACACTTTCTCCTGAGGTCATTGGACAGTGTTATTTAACAGGAAGGAGAAGAAGGAATGGGGAATAGAGGATGTGTAGGTGAAACGCATTTTCTAGGGTATAATTTTAAGTATTAGCAAAAGAGAAGTAGAAGGGATGAATTACTACGATAAATACGTTGGATCCCTCTGATAAGGAAGAAAGTGCTAGAGGTATAAGAATGCCTTTCATAAATCCTACTTGTTGGCACAGTCAGCTTTGGGCAGCTGACGTCCTGTTTGGAGTGAAGTATAAAGCCACGGACAGACAGATAAATCTGGAGGTATGGTCATAAAACTGAGTTAAGCTCACAGTTGTGAGAGCCTACATATTTATCTTCTTTTGGCAATAGGGAGGCAGTGATATATGCAGAGGTGGAATTTATGGGCTAAATTCATGATAACAATACAGTAAAATTGCTAATAAAATCTTTAATAGGTTTTTAAATCCAGGCAGTAGCCTGCTTGTTTGAACAATATTCAATCTGCCAGATTTCATTGGAGCCAATGAATTTAAATAGGCCCTTGGCAAACGCTGCAGTGAGATTTGAACCCAAGTGAGTGGTGGAGCTGAGGAGCGCAGCTGGCGTCAGAACAGATGCAGTCCCAGGAGCGCCAAAGGCAGTGCTTGGGTGGGCGTGGAAGGCTCCCTGTAACGGAAATGGAAGGAAGTGGGCTTGCAGAGTGGAAGGCACTGGAGAGAGCACCTTCTATAAGTCAGGAGAGGACGTCTGCTCCAGCTTGTTCAGCAACATCAGTCAGTCAATTGGGTAAGAGAAAAACTAGAACTCGGGCCTGTTTCCACCTTATTACTGATGGTTTTTAGAATATAGAATTAGGTAATAATTCATTCTCTTTTTAGATGTGTTAAGGACAATTTACATAATTGGGGCAGTGAGGCTTAGATTGTTTGCTCACCGACCATCAACTGGCATTTTAAATGAAATCTTTATTTATGAGCTCCTTCATCATCTGCCTAGCTAGCGGTTTTCATTTCTTCAGTAATTTCAGGGCCTGGAGTCTGTGCTTCTGGCTGCCAGAGCCCCTGCAGCCGCAGGCCGCCGGTCATCTGTAGCTAGGGCTCGACTTGCCCCTGGCCTTAGAAAGTTATGTGCTGGGACTTCTAGGACAAGCCCCACCAGCTCTGTCTAGAAAACGCATCCTGGATTTGACGACTTCTCATTTATGTCTCCCTGGCTACAACCTCAGCCAGCAGCTACTTTCCAACTGGACTCAGTGCTTCACCATGCAGTCTAAGCTCCTCAGTGTCCTGAGTGTGTGTTTGGTGGGGGTCACGTCACTCCCCTGCATAAAAGCCTCCAACAATGACTGCTTCCCATGTGTGTGTGCCTGGAATAAAATCTACACGACCTTGTATGCCCTGCACATGCCTTCGTCCCTGTCTCCCTACCCGCTTCCCTCTGCCTCTAGTCTCCAGCCACTTGTGTCTCCCTGTCCCATGGAACCTGCCAAGGTTGGCCTGCCTTACTTAGGGTGGGCTCTTGCACTGAGATTTCTCTTCCTCCAGATCTTCCTAGTGCTTCTTCCTTTTCATCATTCAGATCTTAATGCCACCTCCTAGAGGTATTTGCTGACCACCTTAGGCAGAGTGGTTCTGTTATATAGTTAGACATGAGCGAAGGCCCAGCTCTGTAACCATAACTTTCCTCAAAGACCTTTGTTAAGGACATCCCATAAAGAACATCCTCTTTTGGGTTATAAATTATCCTAAATCCTAGGGCACAAATGCCATAAAAGCTGCTGGCCTAACCAGCCACAAACGTTTGCGCAGAAAGTACTACCCTAACCTGCCCGTAACCTCAGCCTCATTATACCATAACTATAATATCATCCCTATACCCAGAAGTTCATGAATCTAATTATAACAGACTGAATTCTGGGTAACTGCATGCACAGTAGGCAGAGAGTTATAAAACAGCCAGACGTCAATCAAAATGACTTCACATGCCAATCCCCTAGGAATGCCTAAGATAATACAGACCTTCCCATTTCTGCACTGTTAGAGTTCCCTTGGAGTGTACTCTGTCTTTTATCTTTTTACTTCCCAAATTCCACAGGGCTGCAACCTTCCTTAGTATCACCCATCTTCTTCTAAAATGCACTTTCAGTAAAGCTTACTTCTAAATCTCTCTGACCTGTAATTCTTTACTGTGTCGGCAGTGAAGAACCAAGCACCCCCTACTGCATGCCCCTGGGGTAATGCCAGATTTCACATCACCCCAGCGATAATAGCACCTTCTCTGCCATCTCCCCCTGGGTGTGTGGTAGAATCACTTCAGAGGTTTAAAAAACAAATGGCTGCTCAGGTCCTCTTTAGACCAGTTAAATAGGCTCTCTGGGACTGAGGAACATTCTTCTATTTTATGTTGTCCTCAGCAATCATCTTATTCTCATTGCTTACCTTCTCCACTAGAGTATAATTCCTTGAGAACACAGATTCTGTCATTCTTATTCATTTTCATGGTACCCTTACTGTCTAGGGCATTGCCTGGCATATGGGTACATATGTGCTTGGTGGCCTGTATATCTGCAAGGCATTTGGGAAAGAGATATAACCCCCAGAGCTATTAAAGATGTTCAAATAATGGAGGTCAAAGCTCTTTTGGTAAAATGGTGATCATAGGAGACCCCAGTTCTATTCCCCACCCCCTTCTTGACACTCATGGATACTTGAACCTGGGTGGTCTGGTGGTTAGAGCTCTGTTTTTGGAGTCAGATTTTACTTTTATCTCTGCCATTAATCTGGGACAATTGTTTGGCCTCTGTTGTAACACATGAAGAGGGTTTTAAGGAGAAGTTATTTTTGCGAAGCACTCTTGTGGTTAGGAACCTTAAGTAAAAGTGGTAATTGGGTTTTGATATGGTGCGTTGTCTACAACCAAACTTCCTGAAATTTGAACAGATCAGATCCTTATGTGCAGTTGCTTAAACTTTCATAGCCGCAGAGTTGGCCTGGAGATAGAAGCCAGGCGGGAGATGAAAGGGACCACATGGGGTCTGAGCCGCTGCTGAGGGGAATAAACAGCAGGGAGGAAGAGAGGCACTGGAGGTTGCTTATCCACCCGGATGGCCAGAGGTAGTGCGCTTGCTTCAATTATTTGTTTCTTTTTTCAGTCCCCAGCCCCACACCATTTCTTATTTCGTCCTTCCGTCATTACCTACGTTTAGGTCCTTGCTGTTTTATTGCATATATATTTTTACTTTGTATTACAAAAATAATACCCTATGCGTATCATTGAAAAGATTAGAAAATATGGGCAAGTAAAAAGGAAAAAAAATCTTAAATTTACTTTGCCGAGAGATAATCACCGCTAATACTTTGGTGTACGTCCTTCAGATTGTGTGTGTATAAAATATTAATGTTGTCCATTTTAAACAAAATGGATCACTTTATACAAATGTTTGTGTAACTGATTTTTTACTTAATAACATAAATTTGTTTACAACAATTTTTAGTGGTTAGATAGTATTCTTTATTTAATCAGTCACATATTATTGCAGATTGTGGTTGTTTTCACTTTTCAACATTATCAACAGTGATGCTTCATGGCTCTGTGGGTAAAAGTTTGCACACGTTCCTTAATTATTTTTTAGGATAAATTCCTAGAAGTGGGAGCATAGTGTCAGAGAGCGCAGGCATTTTTAAGACTTACTGTGTTGGGACCTTGTCCTCTGGAGATCACAGTACTGTTTACTCTTCTCCCTTCGTCACAAGGACACCCTCTTTCTCCTTCAGGCCTTCGTGGCTCTTCCCTGGGTTCAGCCAACACATCTCCCAGGCCCTTCTCCCTCCGAATAATTTTCACTCCTCTGCTGGACTAAATGGTCTGAAGCACAAATTCATCACATCACTAAAAATTTCTGACCTGTGTCTACAATCAGGATGTGAGCACCATGCCTTCCGCTGTACCGGCCCTCACTCAGGCAAAACCGCATGCCTTGTGGTTCTTCATCTCTGACCTTCCTTCCTTGGTTCCTGGCTCACCACCTGCCCTCCCCAGCCCTCAACCATCAGTCTTTGGGGAGCAGGGGTTACACTTTCATTTGTGTAGTCCTAGCATATACAGGAGGCACCAAAGCCCCACTGCAGTTGGTGGCCTCTCTTTCCACCCCCCATCTGGACTTGATCGCATCTTACCTCTCCCGCAGAACTGATATTCCCTGTCTTCTTGGCCACATCTTCCCTCTGGCATCATGTGTCCCCAATTTCCCCATCTCATCCTTTCTCTCTATAGAACAATAATCTTCATCTCTGAATTCATTGAGTAATTTATCTTCAGTTTTCTTACATTAATTAATTACCACCTTATTTATATTCTAGTTTTGAGTCAGCATTCTCCATTGTATCTTAAGTATCTCTGGGCTAAGAGCTATCCCTTGCAAAGTTGAGAAAGGGTGGGGGACAGGAGATCTTAAAGTTATGCCACTGTAATGAAGCACTGTCATCACTGGATGTGTCCTTCCAGTATCTCCTACGTGTATGACAGATATAGAATGTTACATTGTCACGAATTAAGCATACAGAGACAGTCCACTTTTAATCCTTTCCCCCTTGGCTCGGTATTTGATAGCAGTTGTACCATTTTCACTGCTTACCTGGACTTTAAAGGAGTTGTCAGTTTGCTGCTGTCAATGGCTTTCAGAAGGAGAAAAATCACTCTGGGGGTTTGGAACACAAACAGTGACTTGTTTAACGACCCTCTGGTAGCATCAGAACCAAAAGAGAGCGTATGGTTAGATACCTGTTCTCCCCTGACCTCTGGGCAGTGTAGGCCTACGAACATGTGACTCCTGTGTTTTCTTCCATGCTCGCTGACCCCTGTCCCACTGTTAGTTGTTGTAGGTGAGCATTCATGTCAAGTACTTTTCCTTAGATACCAGACAAAGTTCATCAGAGTTGTGTGATTTATTTTAAAGAGCATCTAACATTGTCAAAGAAGTTCACGGAGTGGAGGGTGGATAAAGGAACTTAGTGAGCTCACCAGCCAGGTCTGAACTTGATTAAGCTTGTATTCATTGTTGTAATTTATGCTAATACCCGTTAAATCTGTAAAGCAAGACTGAAGTACTGTTTATATGAAAAACATATATAAATGTTTTTAGGTATCATGCCATAAGCGAATGTAGTACTATATTAATTATTCTGATAGCCTTCTAGTCAGATTACCTTGAAAATCCAAAATGATCCTGATGAACAGTAAGACATTATGATTTCATGGTTCATCTATATACCTCCTACATAGATGTATAGTACTTGTATCTAACAGGATTACCAAATTACATACCTTTTAGATATCTGTAACATGCCTAAAATACCAGAGTATTTATTGGCCCGTTATGGTTATGGAACCACGTCGACGTTGCCAGAGGAGGCTTTGTTAATGCACGTCGATAGGCTTCAGGTTTCTCGTACCATTTTGAGAGAGATGGGATGCTCTTTTTATTGTACGTAAGCCTTTCTTTATTGAGATCAGGACATTTTGAAAAATGTCGCTTTTCTAGATTAACACACTATGTGATTCCACTTTTAACTAACGTCTGCGCAGGGATAATTTAGCAAATGTTGTTTTTGCGTTGACATACTGCCATCAAGTGACACTGGTGGCCATTGTGGCTGTAGGGTTGTTGGTGCCTGCATCATGGGGTGTGAGGAATGGTTCAGAAACACATTTCTCCTCTGCACTGCTTCAGTAATCTAGAAAACGTGAACTTCGTCTTTGACTGAAATGCTTCTGGGCAGCTTCATTCACAGCTTTAAGTAGCCTTTGTTTAGAAACTCCCACATCTGTGTTCCCAATCTTGGTCTCTGTATTAGTAGTTTGCTAGGGCTTCTATAACGAACTACTGCAAACTGCATGGCTTAACAAAAAATTATTGTCTTCACAGTTCTGGAGGCTAAGATCAAGGTGTCAGTAAGATTGGTTCCTTCTGAGGGTGCAAGGGAGAATCTGTTCCTTCCCTCTTTTCTACCTTTTGGTGGTTTGCTGGCAATCTGCCACTGGTACCTCAGGTTTAACCAGATTGAATTGATCTTGTTCTCTCACAAGTCCCTTCTCTCTAACTTTTTCCTCTTTTTTCTTTTTTTTCTTTTTTATTCTTTATTTTTTGGCGCTGGTATCATCATCCCTCTCAGTTACCCAAGTTAGAAGTCTTGGGAGTAACGTGGCCTATTTCCTGGTCTTCAGCCTCTGACATCCATTTGCTTCAAAGTTTCGTCATTCCTGCCTCAACTGTATTTCTCTAGTCTTTGTTCTTCTTTTCAGACATAGTGCTTTAGCACTGGTTTAGACTCCTGCTGTCCTTAGCTGCCAGGCGATCTCCCCACGTCTTGCCTTTCCTCTGTTGCATTATCGTCCACACTAGTTACTTCTCTAAAACAGAGATCTTTACCCGGTAGTTACTAATCTCAAAACCTTCAGTGACTTCTCACTACCTGCAAAAAAGTCAGATTTCTATAACTTGGCCTTTAAGATCTCCCGTGAGTGGCTGTTGTTAACAGCTCAAGCCACTCTTAATCTTCACGACCTTTGTCCTTCTCTAAGCACAGCACACCCCATTCCTTGTCACCTCTGTACTTTGTTCTTTCCTCTCTGTGTAACGTCCTTTCTCTACCCTTCTCTCTTTCTCCATCTTCCTATATATCAGCTGGAATTCTATGTGAAATGGAAATCAGGTTTTTAGGTCAAAGTGCCAGAAACCAGTTGTTTCACCTCACACAAGCCTTTGACTTCCAGTTTTCTCAAAAGTAAAATTTTTTTTTACGTGCAACATTCCATGAAACATTCGCAGTTCTTCTAGGCAAGATAAGTCACTCCTTCTTTTGTTCCCTCAGTGCTTCATTCCTTTTACTTTTGACACTCGACTTTTGCATTCTGGTGGGCATATATGCACATGACTGCCTTTTCTTCCCCCCACAGGTGGTAAATTTTTTGATGCCAGTCAGGAATGTTTGATTCAAATATGCTTCCTTTCTCATCCCTGCCTACCCTTGGTCTTGCTTGTACATAGATTCTCAGTAAGACAGACTGTATCGTAGAGGATACAATGTTCTGGGCAAGCATTCATCTATAACACATGCTGTTCTTGAATGTTCCCATGCATTTGCCAGGATGTATTTTGGGCAGTGAATGACATAGAGATAGTGTATTGAACGCACTATGAATTTTTCCTTTCTTTGTGACATTGTTACAAATATCAGATGATATTCTGAAAACAGCTAAGTTTGCTTTGTATACTCTGTATAAAAACGTGTTCTCTCATCAGATGTTTAGAAGTAATTAAGTGTTCTTTGAAACATAGGAAAATAACTCTCGTTTTCTTCCTCCCTCTATATCCTCCAGAGACTTAGACTTTCTCAGTGTATCATTGAAATAGTTGGACATTTAAAATACAAAATAGTGGCAAAAGACAGTTCTAGGAAAGCATTAGTTTGCCCCTTGAAAGTCAGAGCATCTGTGGCCTGTCATGCTCTTCCTGTCAGAAAGATTTGATCATTTCACGACCTTGCTTAGAAACTTTCAATCACTCTTTGCTTTCTAGAGAAGAAAGAGTAGCCCTTTTCTTGTCTTCAGGCCCACCTCTGGTCTTGTACTTCTAATCTCATTTCACAATGTCCTCTTTTATGCACTCTACTGTCCAGACAAAATCAGTTCCCTACGCTTCCTAGATTTCTTGCATGTCTGATTTATCTGTATTCCACCCCCACCCCACCCCAGTCCTAGTTTAATCCACACATGGTCAGTAGATAGCAGTAATGAATTAATGAATCTCTGTGAACCATGTTATATAGTATGTAAAGGTATTAAGGAATGACAAAGCTGTTTGATTTTGCTATTAGCACAGTCGTATTTTCATCTAAAGTATTTAAGCTTTAGTTCTGGAATCCTACAATATGCCTGAAACAAAAATGATATGTTGGGTAAAACAGTTATATTTGAAATTATAATGCACCTAATATGTCACCATTCAAACCTGTCATGTCTTTTAGATTCTGTACATTGTTATTTAGGTCCACTATATATAAAAGGAAATGTTAAGTGTTTATAAATGTTTTTAGATTTGAATTTTATTTTTCGACAGTGATATTTTTTTCTTCGTGCATATTTATGTATGCTTGTATTTTCCACAAGCTACTGACTTTATGCGTTGTGCTTGCTTTATGTTGCAGATTGATATCCTTTCAAGAATTTTAGCCTTTGAATCTGTCCTGTGTGCCCCAGATGCCTTGTTCATGGTGGCCTTTCAGCTGTTTGACAAAACTGGCAAAGGGGAAGTCACTTTCGGTAAGGAGCGTGAATGTGTGTACACCTAAGCAAGTGCGAGACTGTGTGAGCATTTTGTTTTTCGAGAATGAAATGTATGGAAACACTTTTAAGAGGTTAGCATATCCCCTTTAACAAAGGTAGCAGTATTAGGGGAGCTGCAGTTCAGTTGTCTCCCTATTTGAAAAAATGCTAAGTTTTTGACTTAGTCTTCGTGATACCTGCTTTAATTTTAAGGTGAGGGAGCATCGATGTGGCACAACTTTTCACAGTCATAGAATTTGAGAGTGAGACAGGACTTCTCTTCATTCCCTTTATGATCAGTACTGCTTTCCACTGATAGAATGAGGATGTTAATAAACTAACGGAGACCCGAAGGTGTTTGTGTACCCAGTACTTTGTGTCCTTACCTTGTCCTTGTGAAGTAGCTGGAGGCCAGAGGCGCTGCACAAGACGGGAATTCAGCGTGCCGCATGAAGAACCTTATTCTTCTCAATGACACATTCCCCCGTAGCTGGTCGGCCGTGCCTGGTATGCTGCTGCCGTCTTTATTTTGAAAGGCAGAACCGTCTTCACAGAGATTAGCTGCCGAGCTATAGGAAACACGAAGTCTTTTAAGTATTAGGAGAAAGGGAAGGCCAGAAAGTGGTGGAGCTGTGGTAAGTTCTTTTTTTGAAAGAATAAACTGGCCACTAAAGATAGATTTGAGAGAGAGAATACTGCGTTTGTCTTGGACTATGTAGTGTCCAGCATATGTCGTCTGCGCATGCGAACCTCCTATAGACAGCGGTGCCCATGAAAAGAATTTTGGAGCCCTTTTGGGCTAACGAATTGTGTGTTCAGGAGAAGTGGCTAATATGCCCATTTTAAATGTATTTATTCATAGTTTCCAATTCATTCAGACCTCTTTGGCCTGTCTTACCTGATGGATTGCAAGAAATGTACAGATGGGGGAAAATACAGGCGGTGTAATAGAGCATCATCTAATCTGGAATTGTTCTGGGATGTTTGTGGAACTGGAGAGATTTAGCTACTTCTAGTTCTGCCACTTTTGTCTCTGAGCCAAGTTAATCCTCCTCCCTTCATTTTCCTCATCAGAAGTAAACCTAATAACTACATAAAGTACAGGTAAGAGAGCACAGTAGATTTATTCTAGCAGCCTTAACCCTCTCCCACCATTCTTCCATGTTCATTTGACATGACAGTCTTTTAAGGCTAGATCAGCTAGGGCAGAGGGAAAACACATGTATTTGCCTAGTTTTGTTTCATATAACCTAGCAGCTCACATGCTCTCCATGAACACTTCCTGAGGACTTTTTAATATTTAAAAATCCTTAAAATAATTTTAGTTTTTTCTTTTCCATCACCTAATTCCTCTTAGCATCACTGTAACCACAGTTCTTCAGTGTAAACCCACAAAAAATGTCCCCATTAAAACACTCAAGTAATACATGAGCAGCTAGCTCCTGGTGGCATTGCTTTACCCAGTGGAAGCCAGTTCCATGACAATGTTACAATAGCGTTTCCTTGGGATGAACAAAGAAAAGCCTGTAAGTTTGAGTGAGTTCAGCACAGGTGTGTCCTCTGTCGTCTTCCTCCTTCCTGTTCCAGCAGCAAGTCTGGAGGGAGATCGGGGCTGAGGAATGGACTTCACATATTTCCCTCGACTCTGATCAGTCTTCCCTTCATGGGCACGAAGTGTCAGGGGATGTCAGTGCCACCAGCCACACCACTGGCCAGGTGGAGGAAAGAAAGAAGAGATTTCACCAGTGCAGGGACAGATTTGTGTGATAGTGTCATTTTAAGAAAAGAACAGGTGAAGAGGGAGGACAGAAGAGACAAGAGTCATCTGCAAAAGAAGAACAGTGGCATGAGAATTCTGTTTCTGTGTCTCACTGGTGATTTATTGATGGGCAAGACATTTCAACCCTCTGAGCCTTGTTTTCCTCATCTATAAAATTAGGGTAATAACCTACCTTACAGGACTATGTAAGGATTAAAAGATCTACCACATGTCTTAGGTGCTGTCTAGAAAACAAAGGCCTTAATGAAAATAATTACTAAAAGACAGAACGAGAGAACAAGGAAGGGTCTTCTTTCTTTCCCTCCTTCCTCCCTCTCCCACCCTTTATTTCTAACTTGCAGTTTAACTACTGGCCAATTAGCCCGTAATTTGCTTCCCATCTGTTCCGCGTTGAACATTGCCCCATCTCTAAAGGCCTAAGAGATTAAAGTAAGAAACTGGGGCTTCCAAGGAGCTAAATTTCTGGTCATGTCATTAATTGCATATGACTGTTGTAGAAGAATGCAGGCCAGGACCCTGCCTTCCACAGGTAATTTGTTCCAGTGTCTGCCTGTCTCGCAGAACGTAAATAAGCTAGGTACGTCCTGTATCCCAGCATCACTTAGAGGAGCTGACGGGATCCTCACCCTGTGGGTGTCGTAAAATGTAACCTGGCCTTTTCTGAGCTCTTAAGCCCTTTTTAGGATTAAACTGAAAAAAGATATGCGTAGTGCAGCAGTGAAGATACCAAAATGACCATCAAATTGCAAAATAGTAGCTGACTTTTAACATTTTTTATAAGGTAGGGTAGAGTTATCCAGTGGAGGGGGGTGCTGTGTGTGACAGGGCATTTGCCCAAGTAAACAAAATCACACAGTAGGGCAGCAGTGGCAGCCTAAGGAGTGTTTCAAAAGAAGGCACCTCTTAGAATAATCCAGCAATTAGCGTTTTCCTGGAAACTCATAATGGATTGAATAAATTTTTTTTAAAAAATGGAGTTAGGCAGAAAAGAGGACCTACCTTGTCAGCCCTGATTTCACAACCCACAGCATCAGAATTCCAATTTGTGTTGCTGCTCTCTGTCCACAGGAGGCTGTGTGAGATACATGCGTGGCACTCTTCTGGTTGTTTCCTTATTAGCTCCTTGTAAATCTTAACCCAAGAGCAGCAACCTTTTCGGTATTTCAGAAAGTCGTCTACCTGAGCATCCATCTTTGGCATGTATAAGGATGGGGTGGGGAGAGAGGAAGGGCTCCTTTTTAAACTCCGTCATTGGGGTCATGGGGTGAGCACTGTTTTTGCACTGCATGGAGGTTCATCTGGGCCCTTCCCATGGGCCTCAGGGAAGGCTGGCGTGTGGCTGCAGATCCCCCGTGTCTCTCAGCCTTGCATTTCGTCCGGAGGAGGGCAGTTACACTCTTCACTGTTTACATATTGGGTTTCGACATAAGAGCTTGTTTGAAGCAGGGCTTCTCTGACTAAGCTCAGTAAACAGCAGTGTTTGTCAACAAGCAGGCAGTGTTCATGCTCCCACTAACACTGATCCTGATAACACACCAAACAAAAGTCAGATGGAGCGAGGGGCAGATAAACAAGTGTCACATTTCAGTGAAGTTTTGCCCTGTTTTTTTTCTGAGGCCTCGTTTATGTTTACCATATTTTCATGTCTAGATTACTCCTTGTATTTGCTACAATGAAAAGATCTTGATTAGGTCACTTTTGTTGCTTTGATCAGTTCGTTATGTTCTCCTGTTTCCTTTGAGGCCAAAGATATCACGAATATTCTTGTTCTCACATGTTTTCTTATTTTGATACCTGATGTTTATAAGTTCATTTTGAGATATCAACAGGTGTATAACAGGATATCAGTATAAGTAAAAATTCTAGTTAATTATTTGCAATTCTGTACATGTGGAAAAATATATTTTGTTCTAAATGTTTTTACCTGTATTGTCAGCCTGATAGTGATTTTAAACATGATAGTAATTTTTTACTTTTAATTTTTAAGCATATTTTATCAAGTATAGCATAATTGCAGAAGAAGCACAAATTAAGTGTACATCTTGATAAATTTTTACACACTGTAACTACTTTTGTTTTATTCCCAACCAGATCAGAATGACAATGGTACCAGCACCTCACTGGTCTCTTCCCAGTTACTGCCCCCCACCCTCAGTCCCAGTGTTAACGACTCGTATCTCTCACCATCAATTGATTTCACTTGTTTTAAAACTTAATAACAATGGAATGATACAGAATGTACTCTTTCATTCTGATTTCTTTTGCTCAAATTTTATTTGTGAAATTCATCTAATTTTTGTTGTATTTTTACTTTGTTCTTTTTCTTTGCTGTATAGTATTCAACTGCATGACTGACCTTTTTCCTAATTTATTTACTCATTCTAAATGTCAGTAGACAGTTCTAGTTTTGGCTGCTGGAAATAATGTGCTTTTTAATGTATTTTTGGGTTGTGTGTGTGGATAGGTATTTCTAGGACTAGAATTGCTGGGTCATAGACAATGTAACTGAGTGAGGCAGGGGAGGCCAGTGGGAGAAGAGCCCAGAGATATAACAGATCTTATTAAGTAGGGCCCTTTAGGTCAAGGTTAGGACTTAGAGTTTGATGGTAAGTAAACCAGAAACCACTGCAGGATTTTTTTTTTAGCAGAGGAGTGACATGATCTGGTTGATATTTTAGCAGGATCACTTCTGGCTGTTGTGTTGAGAACAGAAAGTAGAAGGGCCAGAGTAGAAAGGGAGATCAGTTAGGCCATTGCAGTAATCCGGTGAGGAATTACAGTGGCTTGGACCAGAGTGAGGTAAGGGGTATTTTGAAGAGAGAACCAACAAAACCCGCAGGTTTCTCTGATGATTTGGCTATGGGCTGTGAAAGAGGAGGGAAGAATGATTCCAAAGTCTGAGCAGATCATCTGGAAGGGTGAGGTTATCAACCAAGTTGGGGAGGACTGTATGTGTGGCTGGGTAGGGATGGGGCTGCATAGAACAGGAGCTCACTTTGGATGTGTTAGTTTGATGCCTATTGAATAAGTGAGAATGTCAGATAGGCACTTAGATATATCAGTGTTGAATTTGGGAGTTAGTAATCAGTAAATAGATGATGTTTGAGCTAGATGAGATAGAAGAATAAGTAAAGATAGGGGTATCTTCAAATGCTTACCATGTTGTAAGACTAAAGGTACAGCAGTGACAAGAGTAAGAAATATTGTGGGTACATATGTTTTAGACAATAAACAAATAAACATATAGTTTGATATCAGGATACCCTGTTTATAAAATAAAACAGGCTAAGTGGGTAGGAGAGATGGAGGCTCTCTGAGCTGGAGGAATCTCTGAACACCAAGATCAGGTGCTATGGGCTGTATTTGCAAAAAGAGTTGGAGCTGTGGGAGTCTGGAGGTTATGGCTACTTGGGAGATGCTACAATAGTCTAGGCCAGAGGAAGGGAGGCCTGGACTAGACTCATATCTCTAAACCCGACCAGAGCCATTCTGAGAATGCATCATGTTTAACTTGGCTCCTGATTGGCTGTGGGGTAAAAGGAGGGTCAAGGGGAAAGGAAGAAAGACCCAGTAGTAGCTACTGAGCTTCTTTTTACACATCTTTTGAGAGAAGGAAAGTAACCCTCATTTTTATCTTTAAGTTTATTGATCTTTTATTATGTAACTCTCTTCCTCTCCCCTGCCCCGGGATAAACACTATATATAATTTATTATTTCTCACAACCTAGGAGAGCTATACTATTATAATTCTCATTTTTTCGATGAGGAAATGGCCTTGGGGACGTTAGGTAACTTGCCCGCAGTCATAGAGTTGCCTTGGTAGTCATAGTGGAGCCTGGGGCGCAGCCTGACGATGGCCTCCGTCTGGTGGTCTGTGAGTTGGGCCCTTCCTTCATAATTCAGATAGGTGCCAAAAATCCATAGTGGTTTCGTCTATATCAGACATTAAGGGTATTTAATCATTTTCATGAAAAAGTAAAGAATAAACAAAAGCATTAGTTAAAATTTTGTTTATATGACCATAGTGGGAAGTAATTATAAGGAAGAATGTACCTGGATTAGAGCTCTCAGTATACATAGAAAGTTGCCTTGGTTACACAGACATTCAGGTAATTCGTTGAAATGCACTTGACATGCACATTACCCAGGAAGCTTTATCTTTTCCCCGGAGCCAAATCACAGAGAGGCAGGTTGTGGGGGAGGTGGTCTTCTTACAGAAGGAGGGTAGTAAAGGAGGCTCGTGATTGAAATGTGCATCCTAAGAGACATGGGTGCTGGGGGAGTGGGCGATGGAGCGCCCATGACAGGTCCTGAGCAGGAGATAATATTCGTTAGAAGTGGCAATTGGGTGTCTTTGAAGAGTTCTTTAGAAGTCAGGGACAGGATCCAAGTGATGTTTGGAAAAACTGGTTTTGTTGCATCAGCTGGAGTGGGGCAAAGCTGGAGGCAGAAGCGACTGTGATCATTGGGGAAGCTTCTGAGGGCCACTGTGGAGCAGCATGTGATCGCTCCCATTTTGTGAGTGGAGGAACTGAAAGTAAGGGTTTTAAAACACTTATCTGTCCTCTGAGCAGGGTCATGCAGACAGGTTGTGAATGGTAGTTTCCTGAACACTTTCATTATTTCATCTTTCTTATTTGATGATGTTAGGAGAGCAAAGCATTTTCATTGTGAACCTTAAGAAAGTAGTGTGTAAGTGTGTGTGTGTGTGTGTGTGTGTGTGTGTGTGTTTAATTAAACTATTACTCTGATATGTTTAGTGCACCCACCAGATGGGTTTTTTCATGATGCTAATTTAACAGTAACTATTCCTACTTGCCCATATTTCTTTGGCTGTTGTATCTGCAGTGGATGATAGTCATAACCTAGCTCAATAGCAGTGAGGACCTAAATGTTACTTTTGTCCAGTGAAAGTCACAATCAGATCCCCTGAAAATTCATAGTATATTCTATATTACAGCACTTCTTTAGGTTGAAATCTAAAATTTTTGTTTGCATAATGCCATTTCCCTTCCTTGACTTCTCTTTTTCATTACAGTGAATAAAATTTCATGAAATATTTTAATGTAATTTTAAAGTTATTCTTAGTATGTAAACATAAGCATCTAATTTCATTATCTGTGTATGATTGTGGTGGTCTGTATAGGGATGCAGTTTTTATTTTATTTTTATTATTTTTTTGAATAAAAATATTTTTTATTGAAATGTAATAGGCCCTACAGAAAAGTGCATGAATCATAAGCATATAGTTCAGTTGACACAACATGAACACATCCAGGTACCCACTGCCTGAGTCAAGAAATAGGACATTTTCCATGTCCCTTAAGTCTCCCCTCCCAGTTACCACCTCCTCTTTCTCCCCAGCGATAGCTGTCTGGACTTATAAGTACAGAACATACATTAACTTTATTTAAATAGAACCATACAGCATGTATTCTTTTATACTGGCTTCTTTCATACATGTTACGTTTGTGAGGATCATCACTGTCATTGTGTAGCAGCAGTTGGTTCATTTGCTTTCGGTGTATTATTTGATTGTATGCATGCACCTGGTAATGGGTCTGTGGGTGTTAACCGTTGGGTATGTGATTAGTGCTTAAAGGTTTTCCAAACTGCATGTGCCGATTGATGCTTCCACTGGCTCAGATCATAGAATTTAAATAACTATTGGAATGAAATGGTCTCTAATAATGAAGTGTTTGAACACTCCCAGGAGAAAAATTACATACCAATACTGATTAAGCTTATTAATACTTGTTTTTGAAAATATCACAACACTACTCTTTGGTGATTAGGACTCTGGAATTTTCTCACCTATCATTTGATACAAGGAAGAACAAAGGAAGTTTTACAAATTTCTGTTTCTCCAGAGAACCAACAGTGGTTGGGAAAAAGTAAAACTTTAAAATCATTGAACTGTTGTTTTCATTTTCTTTTTTACTCCTTTGGGTAAGCAGTATTCTAATGATAAGCTCCTTTAGCTGTTAACAATGTTCTTGAATGTATAGTACTTTCTGCTTTGAGCAGAAAGAAGATAAGTATTTATTATTTAGTACCTAATGTTTCTGTTTCTCCTTTTCTTTTTACTTTTTTTCTAATTCTCATTTACAATACACATTTTATTTAAGGACCTTGCTTCTGTGGGCTGTCCATCACAATACATTAATCAAAAGCTGTTTCTTTGGGGAAAACGAACACTGAACACTAACTTTAGAAATCTGAATGTCTTTGAAGGCTTTATCTACTAGTGTCCTGATATTTTGTTCTGTTTTAATTCAGTTCTGGAAAATACATTTTCCCCAACCAAAACGTTACAAAAATCCAGGGTTCCTAGTTGGTGATGACGTGAGTTGATGTGGAGAGAGGTACTAATGAACGTAGAAGTTCAAGAGAATCAAATGAGGTCATATATTTGATAGTACTTGGTAAAACTGAAGGTGTAATCGTCCTCCTCATCGTTGTCATCATCATCATCTTCATCATCATCATCATCATCATCATCATCATCATGAGGAGAGTTTAGTTTTTATAAGAGGAGGAGGAATAAACATTCTAGGTATAGTAGAACTCTTAATCACAGTGGGACCAGTGCTGCCCTGTAGAAATATAATGAGTCACAAATGTAAGTCACGTATGTAATTTAAAATTTTCTAGTGTCACACTAAAAAGAAGTAAAAAAAAAAAAAAAGATGAAATTAATGTTTTTATGTGACCCTGTATATTTAAAATAGTACCATTTCAACATGGAATTAATATAAAGATGATTAAGATATTTAACATTAATTATTTATACCAAGTCTTTAAAAATCTACTGTCTATTTTATGCTATAATACATCTCAGCTAAAACTAGTCACATTTCCAGTGCCCAATAAGCCCCACAGGTTGGTATTGACTACCACATTGACCACACAGGTTTGGGGCTTTTCATGATAGCATAGGAGAATGTCCCACACTCTACAGACTGGACATGATTTATTCATGCTTTTAGGAATATTCCACTGTACCGCATACTAATAATGGGCTGTTAGTCTGTTTGAGATATAGGATTTTGAGTTTCTAAAGTGAGTGAGAAAGAGCTCTGAACTTTACTACTGAAATTCATTTTTTCGAAACTAACAAGACTATTTTGCCAGATTATAAATGACAACTTTTAAATCAGAGCCTTGACAGCTATAGAAGCTCGATGTATTCTGGGTAATTTACATACTCACGAGCAGCAGCAAGGGTCCCATCTGGGGACGCAGTTTTTAATTGAACTTTGAAGATGGGTTCTCAACTCAGGGGTTTGGTTGAGTGTCAGGGAGTTCATGAGTGGCCCAGTTGTTAGTAATATTTTGTTTAAATGAGCATTTGCTTTTAGCAAAGCTTGAAGGGGTCAGTGGCCCAATGAAAAATAAGACCTGCTATTTACAGAGGGACAGTTGCATACGTGGACATGTATCTCATTTAAGACTTTCCCAGCATCGCTGATAAAAACTTCAGTTGTAAAGTAGTCTACACCCTGCACACGGGGAGATTTCAGCTGGTTTGCTGCTTCAGCTTACAGTTGTGCTGGAATCCAAAAGAAATTAGTCTCATCCTGCTCTATTATTGGACCAGGGACCATTGTTGAATGATATTGTAAGTTTGGGTACTTGAAAGTGGTGATTCATGTTTATGTCAAACATTTTATGAAAAAGGATTCTCCTATTAGACAGTCATAAAGCCTAAAAGTTTTAGTTTATTAAGACTCTGAGAAGTCCCACAAAAGAAAAAAATCTATTTAACTTTGTGCAACTCATTTGAACAGAACCTTTCTTTTGTGTGTGAGACCTAAACGAAAGTCACAGAACTAATGAGATGACTTCTAATGTTCGTCTCAAGGTAATTCTGTGACATGTATATTGGTATTCAGAGGGCCTTTTCTGGGTTCACAGTTAGATTTTGCCTGGAAGCACCTGCTACATTGAAAATGAAGGTGCTATGCTTTGTGAAAATGGACAGGCTAGATGATATGAGGAAATATGTGGAAACAATCCACTTCAGTCATTTTGATTCAAGTGGCAAAAATAATGACAGTTAAAAGTATGGAAATGAGAAGTTTGAAGTACCTAAAGTTAACAATAAGTAAAATAGCTAGAGGAATGTAAGTATTGGACTGGAAGAGGACAAAAAACTTTAGCCATAATTTTTTAAGCTCACTGGAAAGTCATTTATTATCTTTGTAAAGACTCTTGGAAAATGAAATAATTCAAAAAGATAACTGAAGGGGGATATGGTTAAGAGTCAAGTGGAGCATTATTTAGGGAAAGTTTTTTTTGTTAAATATGGATTCTGATTTTGGTGTTTCACAAAAATAATTTGTTATATTGGTGAAAGAAACTTATTGCACTATAATAGATTTTAATATTATTTTATATTATTTTAGGACCTGAGTATATTTTCTTATGCACATTCCAACAGAGGATAAAAATACTGAATGAGAACAGTATGAGTTTTGAAAGTGAATAACCTTCACATTGGTAAGAGTGTGGCATGCCTGGGAACTGAGTGTCTTGCCTGAGATCCCAGAGACGGTTTAGAAGCTGTTCGAGTTTGTTGGGTCAAAAATCCACTGTTTACGAAAAGCTAAATACGGATTTGCACGATTGACCATAATGGCTTCAATTTTGAAAGATAGTAGTATCAAGAGCACTTCCAGTAGGTGGTATAATTTGAGAATTGTCCATGCTTCAAATGGCTAAAATATTGTACTTTTTGCTACTTCATCACTCATTTGAAAAATGGGGGTGGAAGGAGGGGGCCTGTCGAGAAGGTGGAAGAATGTCACTTGGAGAGTAAATCACAGTAACCATGTGAAGCCACTCCTTAGTTAACTACTGCTTGAAAGTTAACCTTTTTTTAGAAGACAGTGTGGAGAGGCCAGATTGGGGGCTTCTGCCCCTGTTGTTTGTGTATGTGTAAGTGTGCGTCGGGTGAGGGGAGACGAGAACTCGTGACTAGGGGAGAAGGTGTGGAGAACAGAAAGCTAACAGTAAGTCCTGAGACTTGGAGCCCTGGGAAAATCTGACTATTTTAAACTGTACTGCTCACTTAAAAATAGTAAAATTATACCATTATTCTTTCAGTGTGAGAGAGATAAAAATACCGTTTTTCTAAATTGGAAAATTTGCTGTAATCTTGCTGCTAATGACTGATTTCTTCCAACAGTTGCAAGGCAGTTTTTGCTCTGATAGGTCGATAAAGGAAACAAATTCAAGAACATACTGGAAGTTCTCAGAGAAAATTACAGTTTAGGTATATGTTGGGGTGGATAGTTAGACATTTTAATTGAAATAAAACAGTTTTATACTAATGTGGGATCACTGTGGGTGTACATTTGTAGTACATATGCTCTTGAAAGAATTTACATAGGGTTAAATGTATGTTAATGCTTTTGCAAGAAAATTATTTTTGATAACATCCGTCTAAGGAAACTAGCTTAGGAAATTGGTTTTTAAAAACAATGTAGATATTATACTTGCATTTAGAGAATGGATTAGGATTCTTTGTAATGCTTTAAAAATTTCAAAGAGTTGGAGTTCTTTCCTTTGGTTGTGTTCTTCTCTAGTGGGGAGGAAAGTTAACAGTAATTAACACAAAAAAATGATTAAAGCAAGCTTACACATCTGTAGTGACCACAGTCTGCTGTATACCTCCAAACATCATTTTAACGGACTGACTTTTGCTGTTATGAAAGACTGCTAATGATTTATTCTATCCAACTGAAATAATTTTCTAGAAGACAGATGGAAAACTTGTCAGTCAGCCTCTCCTGCTGTTGATTTAGATAATACACAAAGATTAATATCAGATGCTAAATATCTGCCAGCCTTTAACTTTGTTGTTGTTGTTGTTAACCAACATTCACTACAATGACTTAAATTCTGTATTAACCTTGAGGACTTATAGATCAATCAGATTTTAGAACAGGAAGGATTCATAGCGAGAAGGCAGACCACGGGTCCTCGTTGTGGTAGCGTGGGAGTCGTTCATTACGACTGTGGACTCACTGGCTCCATTGGAATCTGCTGAATCAAAATCTTGGTGGGCATGGGGCTTGGGAATGTGCTTTGAACAAGGTCTCCAAGGGAACGTGGTTCACACTGCAGTTGAACAATGGCTGGTGTAGTTGTGGCTTTCTTCCAAGGATGCGGAAATGGGCCCAGAGAGGGGAAGGTGACTGGTTTCGTGGGAACCACAACTTTGTCTTCTGGCCCTACGGAAAGGACGATGTTCTTTTCTAGACCCCATGACCCCATCTCAGGGTAGTGCCATCCCTCACTAGTACAGAACTGGAAGAGTTTTACATTAGCCCTAATTTTTTACATGCCATACACGACTTCAGTATAATATTCAGCTCACCTTGTCTGTGTGTGTGGTGTGTCTGTGCGTGCTCATTTTTCAAAAGATACTTATCACCACTGTATCTGCATGTTAGAATAGTAATAATAAAAAGTTTACAGGGGCTTATAGCAAACTCCATTTTAATAAGAAGGGCTGTATGTGTGACGTACTTATTCTGTACTTACTCTGTTTTAATGGCACCCATTTTCCCCCTAGAACTTCCTTAAGCGAGTCTGAATTGTAGCCAGAATACTTCTTTCCTCTTCAGACCCTTAACCATGATTAATATAAAAAGGCACTTATCAAAAGGGTCTGAAATGGCAACCTTGATATTGGAGCACGTGGCCGTAGAGATAGGTCTGCACCCACTTACTCCATTATGTTATTTAACTTACGAATTCAACAATTTGTCTTTTGCTCCCTGCTTAAAAGACCATGGCCATATAAGCTGTTGTTAACCGTATCAGCAGGGTGGAATATTACTGCCCTTAGAGCGAAACCACAACTTTCTGTGAGGATTTAGCACATGTTAGAAAAGCGCCCCAGAGAAGCTGTTCACAGATGAAGTGCGGCTGTTTGCCACCCTCCCTTTGCCTCCGAGAAGGGTTGCGCTCAGGTGTAACAGAAACATCCTTTTTGTGTTTATTGTATTAATGAAAGTTTTAGGATCCATGAGAGAGATAGTATTATGGTTCAGTGTTTGAAATAATGTAGCTTGATGAACCTTTTTTTATTTTAATGGGAAACTCGTTTTCCTTGATTTGCAGCTTCAAAAAGTGAATCTTTTAGAAATTAAAGTGCATTAATTTAGTTATTCTGTATGGGAACAAAAACGTGGAAAGTTAAAATTTGCATAAGTGAAGACCTTGATGATTTCAGATTATAGTGTGGTGGAGGTTAAGGAATAAGAGCCCATAGAATTTGTAAAAACAAATTCAGCCTAACCACTTAATGGCATGTGCAAGTAATTTGCCAATTAAATATTTCTAGTTAGCTGAAAGATCTTCAAAGTAAAGAGTGGAGGTTCTTAATCTTTCTTAATTTCATACTTTCAGAAACATAATAGAAAATGCTTAGTTTTTGATCACTTTTCATTCAAAATTTAATGTATGAGCTAAGAGAAGGATGGATTTTAAATGTTTGAGGGAAATTATTGCTTTTTGAGAAATGTATAAACTGTGATATTTCCAAATCACACTGTGCCTGATTTTTCTTTGTATCATTTGTAAATATTTGGTGCCCTGATAACAATTTTCATTATAATTAAGACTTCAGATTTTAGAGTTTTACCACTTTATGGTCACCTATATGTTTAGAATATTCTACTAGGCATGCAACCCTCTAAGATAGATATATTATTCCCATTTTACAGAAAGAGAGAATTGAGTCAAAGTAATTTATCTGTCACTCATTAGAGCCAGAGATGACAGTCTCAGGTTTTTTTTTTTTTTTAAATAGCTGTAATGGATCCATTTAAAGTATAATTCAGTGGTTTTTCGTATATTCATAGGTTTGTGCGACCATCGCCATAGTCAGTTTTAGAACATTTTCATCACCCCAGCAAGAAGCCGCATACTTTAGCAATTCTCACTCTCTCTTCCCCTTTACCCCCATTTGCTCCAGACCTAACCCACCATTAATCTTTCTGTCTCAATGACCTTACCTGTTCTGGACATTTCATGTAAATGGAATCACACAATATGTGGTCTTTTGTGACTGGCTTCTTAGTATAATGTTTTCAAGGTTTGTCCACATTGTAGCATATACCAGTACTACATCCTTATTGATGAATAATATCACATTGTTATGGATATACCACATTTTGTTTACCCATCTTTTGGTTAATGGACATTTGGTTTATTCCCACTTTTTGGCATTATGATGCTGCATATCATAATGCTGCTATGAACATTTGTGTACAAGCTTTTATGTGGACATGTGTTTTCATTTTTCTTAGATATATACCTAGGGGTGGAATTGCTGAGTCATTGGTAACTGTGTTTAACTTTTTGAAGAGCTGCCAAGAGTAACTGTTTCAAAGCAACCATTTTATATTGTCACTAGCCATATATGAGGGCTTCAATTTTTGACATCCTCACCAATAAGTGTTATTAGTAGAAGTGAAGAAGTACTTCATTGTGGTTTTGATTTATATTCCCTTAATGGCTTTTGATATCAAGCATCTTGTCATGTGTTATTGGCCACTTGTATGTCTTTTTGGGAGAAATGTCAAATACTATGCCCATTTTTAAAATCAGATGATTTGTCTTTTTTTTTTTTTATTGAGTTGTGAGAGTTCTTTGTATATTCTAAAGTTCTCTGTCAGATAATATGACTTTCAGATTTTTTCCCATTCTGTAGTCTGTTTTATTTTTTCATTTTGTTGATGGTATCTTTTGGAGTACAAAAGTTTAAAATTTTGATAAAGTCCAATTTGCCTATTATTTTCTTCTGTTGCTTGTGTTTTGGGTGTTAAATCTTAAAAAAATATTCTAATCAAGAGTCACAAAGACTTACTTAAGATCTTCACAGTTTTAGCTCTTGTATTTAGGTCTTTGCTCCATTTTGAGTTAGTTTTTATATGTGGTGTGAGGTCAGGTTCTAACTTTTTTATATATGTGGATATCTGATTGTCTAAGCACCATTTGTTCTGGTGAATTCTCTTGTCACCCTGATGAAAAACAATTGGCCGTAAATGTAAGGGTTTATTTCTTAAGTCTTAGTTCTATTCTATTTGTCTGTATGTCTGTCTTTATACTAGTACACACAGTCCTGATTATATTGTAACTTTGTAGTAAATTTGAAATACAACTTTGTTCTTTTTTAGATTGTTTTGGCTATTCTGGGTCTCTTGAATTTCCATATGAATTTTAGGATTAACTTGTCAGTTTTTGCAAAGAAGCCAGCGGGACTTTTCATAAGGGTTATACTGAAATTGTAGATCACTTTGGAGAGTATTGCCATCTTAATGAAATTAAGTCTTCCAATCTAAGAACATGCAAAGTCTTTCTATTTAGGTCTTTATTAACATCTTTTCAGAGTAAAGGTTTTCAGACTAAAGGTTTAACATGTCTTTTGTTAAATTTATCCCTAAGTATTTTATTCTTTGTGAGGCTATATAAATGGAATTGTTTCTTAATTTCATTGTTTTGGGTTGCTTATTTTCAGTGTATGGAAATACAATTGATTTTATATACTGATCTTGTATCCTTCAACCTTGCTGGACTTATTAGTTCTAATAGTTTTTTTTTGTTTGTTTGTTTTTTTGTTTTTTTGCAGATTTCTTAGTACTTTCTGTACACAAGATCAGGTCACCTACAGTCCAGCTTTTAAAAATCACAACTCTTTCCACTACAACCATACTCTGTAGCCTGGGAAATTTATTAACTTAGGAGAAATTAGTTGACTTTGAGATTATATTTAGAAAAGAAACAATTGCCACTTTGTAATGGTCTTTTGTAATCTAAAAAGAAAAATACAGCAGACTTTTAGGCTGGAGATATTTGTGGAGAAAGCAGAGTCCCACAAATAAACTCAAAGGATCCTTGAGCTTATTTGGTGAAGTCTTGTTTTAAATAATATCACCATTATTTGTGCTATTATGGGAACTATAGGCCTTCCAAACATACTTTATTTGGCACAGACTGAAATAACAATGATTATACTTTAAGAGATAAGCATTCTCATTTGTTTTTACTTTCAGGAAGAGTGGGTGAGCTATGAAAAATACGATTTTAAATATCCAAAATATATATCTAGTGCTTCACTCATATTCCATTGCTAATTTAGTTTTGTTTCTTTGTCTATAGGACCTCAACCTGGGGGTAAGATTTTAAGACCTTGTATTTTAGGCTAGGAGAGACCTTCTTCTAATTATTTTTAAGCTAGTGATACATCTGCCAATCATGCTTATTTGAAAGCTGTCAGCTGTGAGTTATGATTGGTGTATATATGTATAGTTCAGTGAACCAAGTAAGTAACCAAAAAGCTCGGAACATTTTGATTTCCTCTTTCCTCTCCAGGACTGCAAGTTTGATTTAGAAAAGTCAGGGAATGGTCAAGGTCTAGTGACAGCATGGCCCCAAGGTCATTGCTAGAGTCTTTCATGGTAAAGCTCATGGAATTTTACATGGGAGCCAGAGTACAGAGCAGAATTTGAAAATCACTTTGGTTTTTCGTTTCTGATTTTCATTGCCTCACGAGGCATGGTGAAATTTTAAACAATCAAGTGTTAAGTGAGAAAACTATTCATGTCTTTTAAAAGGACAAAAGAGTATTAACCTGAAGTGATACTACAGTGTCTTCCATAACGAGGAGTGAAATTCCCACAACCCATGTGACTCTCGGACTTATAGATGTTGCTCCTACTCATGAACCTACAGGAAAATGTAGAAACTAAGTATTTCAGATAATGGATACCCCAAAATGATTTATGAACCTATAAAATATTTTTGGAGAAAATGTGTCTTTTCTAGAGTGACAAAATTTACTATTTTAATATTTTAAAAGAACTGATTAGCCATGAAAATTAGTAGAATATAGGTAGTCTTCCTCTTTACCAATAATACCCATTTCCTGTAGCTCATATCATTTAGTTTGTCCAATTAGAACGGCTTGACAATCTTAGGATATTTGAGTACATAAACCTCTATCAGGTAAGTTAGAAGGGTGAAAAATACATTTTGTCGATATTGTATCAAGTGTAAAAATCTCCAGGCCTTTTTTTTTCGGCAGAGTCCTGTGACTAACTGTTCTTCCCATAGTAACATTTTCTTCATCATAAATGTAGCATCAAGTTCTTGGGGTTTAAAAATAATGCTATTTGCTGCTGGCAAGTGATTTTAACACATCTTAACTGCGTGGAGCAGGGTCTGTCAATGTCTTAGTGACCCCAGGACCCTCAATTCACTTCAGAAGAAGTGAACTCTTCCTCATGCTGTTGTTCTCCACCGAACAACTCCCTCATTGATCCACCTGAATGAATCCTTGACAGCCTGCAGGACCCAGGTCGAGTTTTACCTTCTTCAGGAAGCTGTTTTCTCCCACTTCTGCAAGTGCCTTCCTCTTTAGCACCTAAAAGAGTATACTGCTTGGATCTGTTGTTCAGCTCCTTCTTGTGGATGAGACTTGGATACAGCACCATGCCTTCCACCTGGCTTCCACTTCCCACAGGGCCAAGCACAAAGTACACTGCTCATAAATCGTGCTGCTTAGAATGATAGCTAGCTAAGGACTGGCATTCTTACAATCGCCCGTGTGTTAGAACAGCTGACAACTGCTAGTGGGCCACATTCTCAGGGCCACGTAATTTGTAAGCTGTCCAGCTCCAGGGAGTGCCAGTCACATAGGCCGTGAAGTGAATTTCATCCACTGACCGTACAGCATGGCTGCCCTGCGTGTCCTCTTGCATCTACAGGTGGCCTGTGTTTACACATTACTTCACTGCATTGGCTGATCTGAGGAGTCTTTTCCACCTCCTTCCTTTAATATTTTTGTCTGTTTCACTGGGAAGTTAAAACTTAGTGAGGAGTGAATCTAACCCTTCAATAACGCTTCAGGACAGTGTTATTCAAAATGAGATCCTGGACCCATGTGTCAGAAAAGCCTGGGACACTGGTTAAAATACAGATTCTTCAGCCCCTCAGTAGACTGGAGTGAGCCTAGGAGTGGGGCGGAGAGACTTTCATTAGCGAGACTGATAATTCTTATGTTCTACACTAATATCTTAGAAAATTACTATTGAAATAGCTTCTCAGTAAGGGGGAAACTGTAGTACCTCAAAGGGTTCGTACCACTGCCTTAACCTGTTGCACAACTGTAAACCTTTTCTGACTCATTTAAATTTGACCACTACTTAGTAGTTGCTCTACGCCCTCCACTGTGCGGCCACAGTGGGAGAATCAGATGTGAAAAATATGGCCTTTGCTCCCAAGGTGCTAATGATCTGTGTGGAAAGAAAAGATGTACAACAAATATGTGTACTCACACACATATCTGCATACATATACATACTATAGAGAGATGTGTTTTTAAAAACTTTATTACAAATAGTACAGATCTATAAGAGTGACAATTTGTAGAGTTGAGATATGTCTTAGGGATCACATATAGCTCTACTTTAGTGTAACTGGATTTCAGTATTTCAGGCAGGCAATTGCTTAAGAGAGACAAGCTCAATAGAATAGTAGAAAAGCCTTTAAACTTTTCAAAGTTCACACTGATGAATTCAAGTTAGGTCCCTAGCAAGCAGTAAATGTTAGTTACATTATAGGAAAAATTAGATTGTTGGTTAGAGTGAGGCGCATTTTTAATTCATTCACTAATTTCTGAGTAACTTAAATTTATGTACATATATTTATAATATAGATGATATAAAATATTAAAACGTATGAGTGCCTTGGCTTTATATGCCAATGTTTAGTTAATACCTTCTGTTATTTTCTGTGGGACATTGAAGGAGAGGTCAGAGAAAAAGAAAGACTTCATTTTTGACAGCTATCCTATGATTATTAGTAAAACTTTGTTTCCTCAGAATACTTGACAAAAAGAAATCTTTATTTCACCAGAATGCTTGGCAGAAAAATGGCCAGAAAGCCTCCATTTTAATTCGTTTATTATTTCTCTAAAATTTTATTATAGTGTAAAATTTTATTTATAAATAAATACATTTTTATTTATTTATAAAAAATTGTGTTTTTCCTTTTGGTCACATCGTTGTCATTTGAACATTATTTCTCATCAGGTAATTTGTTGGTCTAGATAGGAAGATAGTGGGAGGGCGAAAAAAGTGAAGGGATGAAGAAGTACAAACTGCTAGTTACAAAGTGGTCACGGGGATGCAGAGCACAGATATAGTCAGGATTATTGCAAGGGCTGTGCGTAGTGCCAAACGGGTGCTGATCGGGGGATCACTTCATAAATTATATAAATGTCTAACCGTCGTACCATATACCTGAAACCAGTCCATTAGAAAAGAGATTGAGGGCCTTCCTCGAACCTCTGTTGGGCCTCCTTTATAGAGAGCAATAAAAGCTGCGAGCTGGAAATAAGCTACATATTACCTAGGTTGGTATCTATTTTTACCACTGAAGACTTACGTATAGTGGCCCTGAGAGCAATACCTGGCTCATGCTAATTGCGCCCAGGTATTTTAGAGCCAAAGGAAACTTGCAGAGTGTCCTTCTACTTAATTCGTTTCATTGAGGATCACTCCCACCCTCCCTAGATCCTCTGCGCGTCGTGCCCTTTTTTTTCCCTTTCAATTCTCAATTCTTGATTCACTTCATTTTTTTTTTAATGTCCTGTCTCTTTTTTCCTAAAAGTAGGGAAGACAGAATGAATTCAAAGAAATTGAGGGTTGTGCTTTAAAATTTTTTATTTTATTGTCCTCATCAGGGCCAGCCTGAGGTTTTCTGCCACCTTTTATAAAATTTATGGCTGGCATAATTCTGATTTTTACTGCCTTCTCTGTACAAATACACACCCAACCTTATGCTGATGGTGGCACTACTGTTTCTTCATGGCAAAACTTTAAAAAATTTCTGGAAACTTTAAAAGCATGGAATGAAAACTTGTGGGTGGAATGAGGGTGGAAGTGGGAAAGTTGGGGGGAAAAGTAGAAACATGTGCCAAAGTTTTTGGCACCCTTTAGGACTAAATAACTTTTTTTTCTTTTTTTAAATAGAGGCAAAAGAGGAGGGGAAAAAACAAGGTATCAAGCACAGTTTGCTCATAAAATAAGCAGGTTCAGTAGCTATATTTAACAATGTGAAAGCTAGGACAAAACTCATTAATATGATAATTATCTGTGTTCCCTCTACCCTCTAAGCACACACTTCTCTTGAGCGGAGGAGACCTGTAAATAAAAACGTGGAGCTTTAGAAAAGTAAGGTTTTTCATATTGTTTTCTTTTCTCTATCAGTCCTTTGCAGTTTCATAGTTAAGGCTAGAAAGAGGTGAAGAATCTGTATTAGCCATTTGGTAGCCCATCTTAAAATGGGATATTTGGACCATATGAGAACTTCTGTCAAGCTAAAAATGTGCAGTGTGCAGTTAAAGAATCAGGCTCCTGGCGTTACTTCCCATCACCTTTGTCTTCAGGTGTGTGGCTTGATAAATAGTGGAACTTTCTAAAGCTCAAATAGAGTCGTAGTGCATTTGAATATGTGCTTCAAGATTTATCTAACTGGTTTCTAAATCTGTAAAAACTTTTCAACAGTTCGATAAAGGACTATATTTAAGATTTGTATAGTGTTGTATGTGTTTCTGTATTTATATGTGTTTCCTGCCACTAAAGATTGAATTATATCCCTTATGCATAGAAAATATATTTGTTAAAACAAAGCATATGAGATGATGCTATTAGATATAGCTTATTACGTTGGTTTGGTTTTCTACTGCCTTTTAGGGTGTGTGTGTGTGTGTGTGTGTGTGTGTGTGTGTGTGTGTGTCCGTGTCCCCTTTGTTTTATTTGATGGGATTATTAACTTTGATTTCTTGACTGATTCCATGAGGATTTTTATTTTCATTTCTGCCATGTTTTTATAATCTGTGTGTATTTTAAAAGTTGAGTTACTGTTTATAAGAGAGAGATATCCATTTAATAACATTTTATAAGGATGAACCTGATTCGCTTTGTTTTAATTCGCCTTTCTTTTCTCTTTTCAGAGGATGTTAAGCAAATTTTTGAACAGACCACAATTCATCAGCATATTCCATTTAACTGGGATTCAGAATTTGTGCAACTGCATTTTGGAAAAGAAAGAAAGAGACACCTGACATATGCAGAATTCACTCAGTTTTTGCTGGTGGGTCTAGCTCTTGAAAACTTAAAAAGAGTAAATCATCGATTTACTTCAGACTTTCTAATCCTGTCCAAATAATCTCATTTGGAAGTATTTCTCTATTTGTGTGGAAACCATAAGATTAAGTTGGCTCTTATAGATTGTGTCGAACCCCTTTATGTCCCAGGAAATCAAGTTATTTGCTCAAAAGACATCTAAGTCAGGAGGAACAAAACGGAAACTTAAACTCCTGGCTTATGACTGGACCCACTGCTATTTACTAATATTTTGTTTTCCTCTGAGAATTGGAGAGATGTCATCATCAGCATCTGACAGTAGCATCATTTCATCTGAGGCCTTTCATAGACAAGGCACAGAGTCTGGAACTTGGCTGCATATTGAAATTACCTGGTGCGCTTTAAAAACTGTTGTTTAGGTCCCACCTCTGGAGATTAGATTTGATTTGACTTGGGCGAGGGGTGGGGTGGACAGTCTGGACACTGGGATGTGTAAAGCTTCTTAGGCGCTTCCCATGTGCAGCCAAGTTTGAGAGCCACTGTTGAAAGGGCACTTACTGTCCATGTCCAGGATTAAGCTGTGGGGTTGATGTTTCCTGATGTTCCCAGCCCCGGCCCTCCTGCCTTTCTTTTTCCCCTCCCCCTCTGGTGTGATCATATCACTGGTGATGCCAGCAAAAGAGTGGTAACAAAATAGGATTACCATTTAGTTTTTCCCTTGACGCATGATTTTAAAAATGTTTTACCCGTGATATTAACATTTAGCCAAAAGAAATCAATATCTACATATGTAAATCCATATGATAAATCATTCTTCTTTTGGACTTTTATGCATTTGTTTTATTTCTCTAACAAATTCTATATTTTATTAAATCTATTTTAAAAATCATTTAAGGGGATTAATTAGCATTGAGGGTCTTGAGGAAAATTTTGTCAGGGAAGCCGACTTCTCTTCTTTGTCACTAGTAATGTTGTCAGTGGGTGTCTCGGTGCCCCTGCTTCTCTTGTATGTCCGAGACCTTGCCAGCCTTCTGAACGGTGGTTGGAAACACAGCTGTGAAGTGGAGGTGCCAGGTGCATGGGGCACATGGCGTCCACCGGCTGTGTGCTCATCCAGCCAGCATTCTATGGCATTTTTCCTAGGCACGGCATACGTAATAGGCTGAATAGGTGCTTCTCTTTTTGACTTATACTGGTGTTGTTATGACATATGAAATTTGTCATGCCATTTAGTCTGCTTTTATTTTCATAACCTTTGGAAACTTAATATAAGGTATCTTAAACCTGCCTTTGTAGTACTCTTTAAAAACATGTTAATGTCTATGAGACCCTGTTTGTAGTTCTATATCAACAGAAACCTACGTAAATAACTTAAGTGGGGATTGGAATTCAAGTTGTTGGATTTTTGCTGTTGTTTACACGAGACATTGGCGCGCAGTAGGAGGTGATATTCATTTTGATGAGGAATAATTACAATAATGCTATTGAGACAAATGCCTCAAATTAACTTTATGGAACACAGCCTAATTAACTTTTAGTCTTAATGGAATGTTAGCAGTAGTAAGGCTGATCGCGTTTTCCTTTAAGCAAGTATCAATTATGCTGAATTGAGTCAGCTGTAAACCACTCACAGCGACTTCTAGGACTTCCTCAAGATATAGAAAAGCCAGAGTCATAGATGGCTCAGCAATTACTGATTACGTTTCCAGCTTCATCGTACAGGGCACGCACTTGAATTTGACTCCATTCTATAATGGTGAATGGACTCATCCCACAATGTGCTGCATAGGATGATTTTGATTTTTGTAGCCAAAATGCAAGTACTTTTTACTATATTAAAATGGTTTTCATGGATAATTACCCCATGTAGGGCCTTGCTTTTGCGTTCCATTCCAGGCTCAGATTTAAAGCAATTAATGAATGTATTATGATAGACTTTATATGAAATGCTGGTTTTGATGTCTACCATTAGGTCATTCCCTTCGACCATCCCCATTCGGATATTTCATTTGCTTCCTTTGAAATCTTCTCTCGATACGGGGAACTTCTTAAGATACAAGTGAACTTCATCTGTGTTTCGGGCTCCTGCTTGGTCAAGCATGCACCTACTTTCTAGGGCAGGACTCAGAAACACCAAGCACTGGCTTCCTGCCTGGTTCCAGGGTCATGAAAGCAGACACTTGGCTGTAGAGACATGAAAGAACTGCCACTGCACGTCCTGCTACCTGTTACCTGTTGAGGAAGAGGAGCAGCCAGAGGGACGGTTGAGAAGGGCTCGTGGTTTCCGCGAGCTTGCGCAGTCTGCAGAGGCAGCACTGCTCCATCCCACTGATGGTCCTGGAAGGCAGTTCAGGTTGCTTCCAGCCAACGGGAAAGGCCTCACACTCGTGTGTGTTACCTGTGCTTATGTATGTACATGTGTTTGTGATTGGTGGACAATGCTATTATTCTCTATAAGGTCGGATTTTTTTTTTTTTCATTAAATAAATGTTTTATGCTGTCTGAGCAAGCATTGAGTTTGTTATAGGCCACCATGGTTGTGAGGACAGTACATTCACGTGTTCGTCTGTGTACAGTCTGGACAAGCTGCCTGCCCGCTGACGTGGTGTTGGTCATGGGCTGAGCTGGTATGTTGTTTTCTGTACTTTGGTTATAAAATTCATTAAGCGGTGGATCAGTATGATATTCTTTGAACCAAGCTTGCCTTTTTTATGCTTTGAGCCAAGCTTACCTTTTTATGCTGAATGATGGTGTTAAAGCAAGCAGCAGGGACACAGATCCTCCTTCCGGAGTCTTGTTCCTGTTGGTAGGGAAGGTTCAGAAGGGAGTGGGGCCACAGTCCTGTTACCCCACTTTTCATACTGTTGCATTTGTTGCTGCTAATTTTTTTATGCCCAGTTCTATCATCTCCACTTCACTACAAGAATGGTGGTATGTATGTGTGAATGTGAATACAGCTTTATATGTGGGTATGTAAGTGTATTTTAAAATATTCTATAAACTTTTCCACATACCTCTACTCTCAGTTCCTAGGGCAAAGCTCTAATGTTATGGTAGCTAGTTTAATAATGCATTTCAACATGCTGAAAATAGCATATTTAGAAAAGAATTTGGAGAAATTTTCCTATTTGGTACTTTCTGGAACTCCTTTTCATGAATGGTAGTAACAGAAAACTCTGCACTGTTTGGAAGTTTTTCTTATATTGTCATTATTACTGCCCCCCCCCGCCCCCAATTCAGCAAATGTTTGCTGAGGATGCAGGATTTGTCACAAGGCCTTAGGCAGAGGACTGAGAGGTGCAGAGATAATAACTTTTGAGACACTTTTAATGTACACATCTAGGAGTTCTTGTGTTTATCTGCCTGACAGCTTAAAAGGAGCAACCACCACAGTATGAAGTGTACACCCTTCGAGGTCACCCCTTTGTAGCACAAACCTTGCGGCAGATGATATAAACCCAAAACCAACATTCAGCATGTGGTTAGAGCAGCCATCCAAACTCAAAGGGCCAGATGTCAGCATGAGGTTGTCTGGTCGACTGCCCCAATTTACAGATGAGGAGACTGAGGCCTTCCCTTTAAAAGCTCTAAGTAGTGTCTCGTTTGTGATGTTGATTTGTATTTCCCTAATGACTAAAGATGTCAGGCATCTTTCTTGTGCATATTGGCCACTCCTGTATCTACTTTGGAGATATGTCTATTTGGATCCTCTGCCCATTTTTTTATTGGGTGAACGTAGTAGGCAGCTGTGGACACGGAGTGAAATGCCTTTTAAACTTTTCTGTCAATTTATTTTGTACAGTCATACTGAGTCATTCTCCAAAAAAAATAAAATATAATAAACAAAATAAAACAAAAACGTAATAGTAACAATCTTTATGATTTACAAAGTGCTTTTAAATATTTCATTTCTGATAAGAGATTCCTCAATACCCTGAGAGGTAATTATCATTATCTCTATTATATGCAAAAGAATAACCAGACTCTGGGGTAAAATTTTACATTTTCAGGTAACTTTGTGGGGAAAATGCTCATGGCTTTTGTTGGGTTCCCAAAGGAGTACCCCAAAATAGTACAGAGAAACTGTTCTAGAAGTTAGCTTCTTCCATAAGATCACAGATGTGTGAAGGATTCAGAAGTACAGTGCCCTTGTCACCATTCACAGGCTGAGAAGGCTTAGTCTCTGCTCTGGAGGGGGCTGTGCTTCTGCGTGGGGTGCGCAGGCATGTGCGGCTGGACGTTCAGCAGTCCTGACCCCGACCGGGTATTAATTGCCAGATATGGTAATAAAAAGCCCTTAGTGGTAGTGTATGTTACTGCCACTTCCCTTACTTTTGATGATGTTTAGAATCTTATGTATATATTTCACACGCAATTATTACAATTTAAAAATAACTTACACATAGGAATTTCTAGTAGCTTAGGTCTCAGGATAGAAGAGTCTAGGATTGCTACCAGATGCAATGTACTTGATAATAGAAAACTGTTGCCGTTATCTACCTCTCACAGGGCATCTTCTAGCTTGGAAGGTGCTTTGACTTGTGGTGGTTCTTCCAGTCACCTCTGGTGTTAAGTAGTTGCTTTTGTTTCTGTGTGAAGGATGAGCACACACGGAAGCTTGAAAAGTTTTCTGGATTTGTTCAAGATGAGACAGGTAGAACTGAAGTTGATTTTAATTTTCCTGAACTTTAGAAGTATTTTTCAAATGTTTTATAACACTTTTCTGAAGTGACTTGGGCATTTCCAAGGAGTTCTGTTTCCCATTGTATGGAGCCAGGACATTTCCTCTGTTGCCAGAGGCCTTCCTCTTCTTGCTCTAGGAAGAGAACTCATCAGTAAATCAGCTTTAAAATGGTGGAGAAGGCAGACTTTGAAGCCAGGGGTTCTGTTAGTTAGCCAAGAAACAGGATAGCTCACTTGGGAGGGAATGGCACTAAAAATTCTCTATCGTGTCTTCTCAGCAAATGGTGTTTAAGAATAAAGTTACCTGACCCAGAAGAGAGCCCTAATCATAAAGGTGTGAGTGTTTTACCGTAATTTTATTCAGGTCACCCTTTTGTCAGAAGAGGATGATGAAACCCAGATTGGTGAATCATAGTAGATAGAGCTGGGAATAGAACGTGGGGCTCAGAGCTGTGCCTGGTGTTCCAGGTTAGCCATTCACATCGGTGAGGACTCTTGTCGTCAGATCACCTGGACCCCATGACAGCCCTGTTGGACGCCAAAGCGTATTCATGCCAATGAGGCAGCGTAACAATTTTGGTTCTTTTCGTTAAGGCAAATTGACCATTATTGTGGCTTATGGGTCAGCATGGTGTACAAAGCAGCCCAAGTCTTTTCTGTGTAAATTGGACATTTTGGCGCTTCAAGTTCTGAGCCCCAGAGAGCAGAGCTCTCGAGGTCTGTTGCCCCCAAGAGTCACTGCTCCTAGTCAGCTGTGGTCTGAACTTCACAGTCACCATCACTTATGCTTTGCTACTGCATTTCATGGCACCCTGGTGTAAGGCAAAACTTTAAACACAAAAGGCTGTATCTAAAAAAGAAATTGTTTCCCACCACCACCAAACAAAAGAAAACGTCACCTTCAACCATGACAACATCAATTCTGAAGCTTTGGAACTCATAGAACATTTTGGTATTAACAACATTTTGGTAACAACAACAGAAAAAACCATCATTTGTGGTAGAACTTGATGAAGCCACAATTGTTTAAACAGATTAGTGGACAACTAACAAGGTCCTTGTTTCAGATTAAGTAATCATTTGTGCCTTCCTATTGTCCCCCAACTTGCCATCTATATTAGTTAAAAAATCTAGACCATGGATCTTTAGTAGCCAGAGACCTTGATCATATTTGCATTCTTAACATGTGAGTGCTTTTTATGTTGGTTGTACAGATGAGATCTGTAACACAGCTATAGTACTGTTTCATCAGCACAGCACCATTTGATGTCCCAAAATGAAATAATGAGTAAAAATAGCTAATGTTGTTTGTCTCAGCTCTTCCAAGATACTATATTGTGTTTTGTGTCCAAATGGAAGCCATTGCTAGTTTGGCGAAGGGTAACCAGAGAGATAGTAATATCCTGGTCACTTGGAGAATTAGATGCTGGACATTTTATTCACACTGCATTTTCTACCCTCTGGGCAAAGGAAATCAACGTTCATTGTGCTGTTGTATCCATGGTGTTAGTCAACTTGCTGTTTTGTTGAGCAGCCTGTCGTGCAGGCTTTTACAGTAACATCCTGGTAAAAATGAACAGCTTCTTCCCACTGTGAAGTTTAACGTTACATCAGAAGATCAAGGAAATTGAGATGGAAAAGCTGTGTACTTGCTTTCTGCTGAGGTGTTGCTGTGCCTGGTGCAACGGTACTCCTAAAGACCCTTTGAATTAAAGGGCCCCACCCAGGGAATTGGGGATGAAATTTCACTCTGAACTCTGAAAGTCTGACTGCATGTGGGGAGCAAAGAACAATATTAAGAATGGGAACTACTTATTTCTCTGCCTATTCTATTTCTAGTTTAGTTTTTACTGTTAAAAATATGTGGATCTCCATTTTAACTAAAAATTTTTTCTTCACATAAGCATAGAATTATGAAAATGAAGTGGATACATATATATTAAATAGTGTGCAAGTTCTGATACTTGATGTAATATAGAATTTATTTGAGATAGGGCTAAATGTGATACCATTTTTTAAGCACACCCTCCTTATTCATTTTTGTTCCTTATTTTTATAATTACCTGCATTTTTCCCCAGAATTCTTCTACCACCACCCCTAAAAAGAAATTCTTTTGAATCATGTTCTTCTTGATAACTCCCTGCTTTTATTAAAGTTTTAGATTTTCCTTTACATTTCAAAACTATACAAAACACAAAAATGCACACTAGCCAGGGGTCTTTTTTGGTGTTCTTGGCTTTATAATATAAATCATCTGAATCTGCTGCTTATTTTGAGGGTCCATTTTTATGTTCTTGTTAAATTGTTCTCAGGCTGAAACGCAACTTGCATGTTTGAATAGAGGTGGAGAGAATTTTTGCATTCAAAATATACCCACTTGAAAATTGGAGATTATTAAGGAAATGACAGGCCCTATTAGAAGCGTAAATGTTAGCCCTAAAGTGGTGTAACCCCTACATATGTTTATTTCTGTATATCTAGCAATTTTGAAGTTCGATTTCTTTTTCCCCTGCAGCAATCTGAATGGGTGTGCTGAAGTAGTTGGAAACTGTGGCAATAAAAGCCTTTTCTGTTAATCATCATGCAACAGAATAGAGGGAACAGAAATAGTTCACTGGCAAACGTTAAGGAGAAATTGGACCTCCTTCCATGCGCTTGAGCAGAACTGCCCAGTTGTACTGTACTGCTCCTTGCTCAGGGGCTTCTGGCCGCAGGTGAAGGCTCGCCCTTTCTCTTTAGTTCTTACTGACTCCATCAGGAACGTTTAGCAAGCTTCTCCCGGCCGGGCACTGATCCAGGCTTTCTCTGCAGAGCTGTGCCATCTTCCCTGCTCTCTAGGTTTTCCACAAGATCCCAGGCCCTCGGTTTTGTTGTCTGTACTCACTTATTTAGGGAGCATTTCCATTTTTGTCATCCTTGCTCTTTGTATGTACTGTGGGATGATCTCATCTGTTTCTATAACTATTCCTTGTTTTCTCCTGGCTTTTGGTAGGCCTCCCCCTGTAAGGAATAAGCAGTCGTGTAGTTTAGGACTGTGGCTCTGGAGCCAGACCACCTGGGTGCATATCCAGTTTCATCCTTAGCGTCATGTGATCCTCAGTGACTCTTTACCTCTTTTTCCATGTGCGGAATGGAGGTGATGGTAGGGCCACCTTATAAGGTTGTTCTGTCTCCCCCATCAACCACAGTGAGAATTCTTTGAGATCTGTCTTGCTCCATTTTTACATACAAGCCATAACCAAAACTTTCCTTAAAATCTCATTTTCAGTCATCAGTCCAAATCTACCTATGATCCTCTTACTACGATTGTACCTAAGGCAGCATGAATCAGTTAAAAAATCTCAGTTTGGGAATCAGGCAGTACCTTGGTATAGATTCATCTCTGCTACTTCCTAGCTGTATGATTTTGGACTACTTACTGAACCTCCCTGAGATTCAGGTGCCTCTCTATAAGATGAAAACAATATATTACTTCACGGAATTATTGTGAGGCTTAAATGAAATACCGTCTTTGAAGTTCTTGGCATAGCCACTGACCTAGAGTTAGTGTTTAAATGTTCAGCTGTTACCTTTATTCCCTGTGCTATCAGGTCTTCATCTCTCTATCCCTGTGGCTGGTTCATAATGACTCAGCAGAACCACTGTTGCTTACTAAGTGATTTTTTGAAAGCATCAAAGAACTTATATTGTAAAGGACTTCAGAGGTTTTAAAACCATTCACCTTGACAAAAATCAAAGCTGCCATTTATCAAGTGCCTGTCAGGCGTGACGTCTGGTTTTTACAACCCTGTGTAGCAGGTGTTGCTGGGACTCTTATATGCAAACACACAGTAAGCTCTCCCAGCTAGGAGTGTCATGACTGATATTTGAGCTCTACTCATTCCTCTTCCAAACATCAGATTTTTGGCATTATAACGTATTGCTTCCATAACCCCTCTATTAAAATAAGTCTCTTGACATATGTTCCTTAGCCTGTAGTTGAACAGATACTTCTGGTGACTGTGAACCTGCTGCTTGTCAGGGTAGGCCATTTCATTGTTGAATAGTTGTACAGGTTCAGTACTTCTGTGTTTTGTGCTAAAACCTAATCCTTATATTTTTTTCTCCATTGATTTCATTTTTAAGAAATACAGAGAGCCAGTCTAACTTCTTTTTTATACCTAATAGTCCTTTAACCTTTAAATATTCGAATGTAACTATTGCTTCTCCATTGCTCTCCCATCCCCGGTACAGATGATGAGTTTATCCATTTTGTTCCCTTTTGTTTTGGAAATGAACACTATCTTACATGTGCTCCGGTGCATGCATATGTAAGTTCTCTGTCCCGGTTTTATCCTGCTGGGTTCAGATCTAAGAATGATCAGGATCTTGGTAGTCCTGAGTACATGTTAGGTTTTTCTTAAATAGCTTTAGAGGTGCCAACGAAGGGCTTTGATTTTAAGTTACTATGCCATGAACTATTTCAAAGGCCATTCATTCTCAAAATAAGTATTGGTAGAGTACCTGTGTGTTGGCTCCCACAGGCCTCCTTACTGTGAGAAAGCGAGCCAACAGTGAGCAAGGCCAGGAGAAGGCTTTTTAGCTTAGGTTTCTCTCTCCATGGTCTCTGCTATTGTTGGAATAATCCTGGCACTCTGAGCACATAGAGGACTTGTGTCTTAATGAAAAAGTGGCAGGAATTTTATTGTGTTCTCATGAAAATAGGCAACAGAAAAATGTAGAGCACTGAGAATAATTTAAAAGCAAATTGAAGTTTTGTCTTTTCATAGCTATTAAGATTCCTGTGTCAAATATATTTTATCATCAAATTCCTGACAGGAGCATTTTCGAGGCCCCACGGGAGGATAGCAGAATATTGGGAGCATTGTCAGAGGGGCGGAACGGCCTGGGTTTGAGTTCCAGCTTGGCGCTTCCCCAGTTTCCTAAACTGCTACAATGAGCTTAATAATACAGTAGTCCCCCCTCATCCGCGGTTTCAGTTTGTGTGGTGTCAGTTACCCACGGCCAACCACAGTTTGAAAATATTAAATGGAAAATTCCGGAAATAATTGCTAAGTTTTAAATTGTGCACCATTCTGAGTAGTGTGACGAAATCTTGTGCCATTCCTGCCTGTACCAGCCCATTTACACTGGATACCTGCCCATTAGGCACTCAGTAGCCATCTTGGTTATAAGATTGACTGTTGTGGTATCACAGTGGTTGTGTTCAAGTGACCCTTATTTTACCTAGTGATGGCCCCAAAGTACAAGAGTAGAGATGCTGGCAATTTGGGTATGCCAAAGAGAAGCCATAAAGTGCTTCCTTTAAATGAAAATGTGAAAGTTCTCTACTTAATAAGGCGTTTTATCATCACACATCATAAGTAGAGTGAGTACAATACAAAAAGATATTTTGAGAGAGAGATACACACATACCACATTCACATAACTTTTATTATTACAATATATTGTGATAATTGTTCCAGTATTACTCTCTTACAGTGCCTAATTTATAAATTAAACTATCCTAGGTATGTATAGGAAAAATATATAGAGAGAGTTCAGCACTATCCATGGTTTCAGGCATCCACTGGGGGTCTCGGAACATATTCACTGTAGATGGGAGACTTTTGTACTAACTTGGTAGGGTCACTGTGAGCATTAAATGAGTCTATTACTATAACATGCTTTAGAACAGAGTGACACATAATATATGCGCGCTAAATGCTATTATGATGGTGGTCGTATTAACTGAGGTAATAGTTTCATTTCTTCACCCAGAACAAGAAACAGGCACAATATAAGTGTGTTCTTCAGAAGGCAGCCCACATCTTTAGTAAGCTACTTTTAAGTTTGGGGAAGCACTTGATTAAGTATTTTCACTTTATCCTATTATTGAGACAACGATGTAGATATAGCTCCTTGTTTTTCTTGGAATTTATGTCCCCGATCTTTAAGAGCTGTTGGAAGTTGTTCATCATTAGGGTTAAAAGCTGTTGAAGGGGTTCATCATTAGAGTTGAAAGTCCTTCTTGTTGCATGAGTGAGGGGTCCCCGCTCATATTTACTCATGCAAGCGTAGGCACGGAAACGCGTGGTGGCCCATATCCATCACAGATGCACCCCCGTCTTGCGGCATGAGCATCGACCCCCACTTCGGTGTCCGTTTCCCAGTCTGACATGCGGGGGGCTGGTCTCAGGGTCCTGGCTTCCTGCTTTCTGTGGAGATGGGGTGGCCCGGGAAAGCGATGCCATTTTTAGTATAATGGTTTCAGGATCCTTAAGACTCTATCTGAGTTATAACCTAGGGGAAATGGTAAATAACTGAACACACCGTCTACTATTATTGAGGGTAATCTCGGCTCAGCTAGCTTTATTTTAGCAGTAGATCTGGCAATTCAAGGGAGTTCATGTTCATTTACTTTCACCTGAATATATACTGTGGTCATTCTTCACTACAGGGTGTTGGACAGTTGGTTTCTGCCTTCCTCTTAAAACAGAGGCACTTTACAGAGAATTAGAATACCTGCCACTAAAGATTATGTCTATGGTTTGTTGAGTACCTACTCACTCTAAAGCATTCTGCCTACACCATAACGGATGAACAGGGCATAGTCTTTTTTCCTTGGCAAGGCAGGGAGAAAGGCATGTAAGATGGAATAAGACAGGTTTTATCACCAAAGTTCAGGCAGTGGACCAAGTGATTACTAATTTTCAGTTAGGGGGCCTAATTATATTTACCTAAGAGGTAGCATTTGAGCTCAGCCTGGAGGAGTGGTAGGATTTCGGGAGCTAGAGAAAAAGGCTATGTATAGTTTTTGTTTGATGGAGGAAAGAACGTGGACAAAGGCCAGATGTATGGAAAGGCCAGCAGGGCTGGACGTGAGGCACTGGAGACAAGATGGAGAGTAGCTCCTCGTAGGGTCTCGAGTGCTCTGCTTTGGAGATGGATATTTTTGATGAAAGGCTATTGAAGGTTTCTGCAGAGGGGAGTCGAGGTCAGACCTGAGATGCTTAAAGGCAGCTGTTGATGTGTACAAAACGGACTGCAGAGGCGAAGAGGGAAGCACCAGACTGACAGCTGAGCCCACGGTGGTCATTCAGGCATGGTCTAAAGAGAGCTTAAAACAGTGGCATCAGGAGTATAAAGGAGAAGATGCATTTGGGGCATTTGGGTGAACTTTCAAAAGTTCTGGTTTACTGTGGGGAAAAAGAAGCTTGAAGAATTAGAACAGACAGATATCTAGGTTGGGTGATCAGAAAAACACCATGCCAATAATGAAGCTTTGAACATAGGAGAGGGGCTAGTTTTGAAGGCTAGGTGGGGTACATACAATAGTAGGTTTAATGATATGTAATATTATGGCTTCTACAGGATACCCATGTGAATATGTTCTCTAAACAGTTAGAATTCTGGTCCAGCAGATGGGAGTGAGAGATTTGGATCTGGGAGTCAAGCCTTCTATGAAGTCTTTGAGGCATTGGGTGGGGAAGCCTTGACCTGAGAGAATAGTCTAAGGACAGAGGGCTGACAAATGCCCCTAATTTAAGGAGTGAATGGAAAAGGCACTAGAAATATTAAGGTCCGAGAAGAGAGTTTCAGGAGGGACAAGCTGAATCGAAACCAGAAGAAGCTATAACTGAGAAGCTTTTGAATAGGATAAGAATTCTGATTCTTACCATTATTTTGTCATTTCAAATTTTTTATTACAGACACTTTCAAACTTCACAAAAGTAGAGAGAAAAATATAATGACACACCATGTTCTCATTATAGTTTTAGTTATTATCAGTATTTTATCAGTATTTTTTCATCTCCCACCTTTCCGGGGGAAGAGGAGGGAGGTAGAATACTTTAAAGCATTACCAGACTCATGTTCATTTCTCCCATGCTTCACTCTGCACTAGTTCATAAGAACAATTAATTTTTACGTAACTATAAGTCGTTATCTCACCAGTTTTAAAAAATTAATTCCTCTATATCATCTAATAAAGCTTCTTTTTCTTTAATTGGAAGTCCTTGAGAGCCATATCAGTGATGCTTTGTAATTCCATAGAGATTGGCTCTCAGTCTAAGGGGTCATTTGGGAAATGGATAGTGTTATGAAGAAGGTAATGAAGCGCTCTCTGCAGAAAGGATGCTTCTACATGGTACACGATGGCTTTTGATGGGAGGCTATGTTTTATTTTGTGCATACACTTATCCCTTGGGAATAGCAATAAATCTACAATTGGGGTTCCTGTTTTTAGATCATATGGCAGTACCCCAGTTTTGCCACCTCTGACCCACATGCCATCTAATTCCTAATTCGGGAGTAGTGGTCCTCATTGAGACACATGGGCCTCTCTGGAGACATTTGAGTCATGGTCTTGTGGCAGAGGGGATGCTGACATCTAATGGGAAGTGAGAGGGTAGGGAACGCATGAAGAACCCTATAACAAAGGCTTAACCTGCCCAAAAGACCAATAGTGTCAAGGCTGAGAAGCCCTGTGTAAGAAGAATAGCACATTCCAACCTGTGGTTACCGCACATCTTTGTATACCAGGTTGCCATTAAGAATTTTTCTCTCTTCTTTGGAGAGAGGTGATGTCCTTGTGAGTATTTCTCTTTTGTTCATCTGCATCACTTAAGCTGGTTTGGCCAGATCTTTGAGCCTAGCAAACGTCATTCCAGTTTTCATTTTCTTGGTGTCCTTGGACTCCAGCAGAGCATGGAAGTGATTTCGTTTTCGCAGGAGGAGATTTAAGGAATGCACTTCTTCAGGACCTATTCATTTGTCCAACCAAAGCTCTCTCTTTGGAAGGAGATACTAGCTTGGGGGTTCTTTTTAACAAGTAGGTGGAGTTCGTTAAACCAAGATATAATCTACATTTCTTCACCCTAATTGAAAATTGAACAGTCATTTGTAGTAATTGAGGAACAAATTATTTTACTTTCTCTATTTGTAGGAAATACAGTTGGAGCATGCAAAGCAAGCCTTTGTGCAAAGGGACAATGCCAGGACTGGAAAGGTCACAGCCATTGATTTCCGAGACATCATGGTCACCATCCGCCCCCATGTCTTGACACCTTTTGTAGAAGAATGTCTAGTAGCTGTAAGTTGTAATTTTCTCTAATGAAGTAATTTATTGTACCTGGCATGAGCTCAGTAAATAAGGGATTGTAAGAATAATTCTTGCATATTATGTAGAGATTGTTCTGTTTAAAACACTGACATTTTTAATGTGATCACAGACATCACCAAACTCACACAGTATATATTGACTAGTCTTAGTGGATAGGTTTTTGCTAATTGCTATCTGGATAATATGGAATATCTTAAAGAAATGTATTAGTGTGTGTGTTTTTTTAAAGGAAAAACAAATTTGTAATCACGTATTATTTTGCTTTAAATTTTTAAAGCATGCCAAATGCTAATCTTTGCTTTTTCTAATTTTCAAGGTGACAATTTTTTTAAAAAAATCATACATAGAGATATAGTTGAAAGGTCAAAAAAAACAAATTCTAAACCATCGGTTTACTTGTTCATTCAACATGTGTGCCGAAGTGGCAGGGGTACACGTGATGGGCAGTGTCTTCTCTCCTGTGTCATGGAGCCTCCATCCCAGTGGATCTCCAGCCACTCCTTGCCTCCTGGATCCTGAGGGTGTCCTAGCACATTCTGTGCTGGTGGTTCCTAAGCTTTGATCATGGAGTTTAAGAATCAACGGGGACAATGATAAAAAAAACACAGGTTCTAAGGTTCCTTCCAGGCCTACCGATTTACCATCTACCGGATCTAATTTCCGAAGCTTCCTAGATAATTCTGATGATCACTTAGATTTGGGAACCGTTATGCAGTGGTAACTGCCCTTCTGTCCATCCCAAGGGAGAAGATTTTTTTAGTGTTTTCACCATCATCTGGGTTCCTCACAATGCTTACCATAGGCAGGAGCTTAGACTAGCTTTTCATTTTTTTCTTTCTTTTTTTTTTTTCCCTGGTGCCTCTTTTTGGAATGTGGCACTCTGACAAGGCCTTTCCATTCTGGCACTGTGTTACTCTAGCTCCTTTCCTCAGCCCCCCTTCCCTGCTCCATTCTAACCCTCATGTCAGCTGTTCTAAATGATTACTAAGTGAAGATTTATGTGGTTGTTACCTTATAAAGAAGTGCTTTCCTCATAAAACATTTTGCCTTGTTAGGGAAGAGAGAATTTGAAACCCCAAACTGAAGTTCCATTCATAATGGACATGCTGTCTACTTCGCTTGTCCCCTGTAAAGAATTGGTTTCTTACAAATTTCGACTATCAGAATCTGACCAGTCTTAACCCCCATCAAAGCACATAACATCTCATAATTTTACCATAATATGCTTGTTTGCTAGAAAAATCCCACCAATGTAAAGTCTGCACTTAAATGATTATTTATTGCTATTATAAGTAACATGACAAATCATGACATTAATGCTGGATTGACCACTTTTTATAGAATGTTTGTATTGTAAAATAGTTTTGCATGTATAAGCACACACATGTGTGTAATATAGTTTTGCATGTCTAAGCCTTTAAGAATTGCTCATTAGATGATATAAACAAACTTATAAAACATTTCCAATGGAAATTTGAACTCTGTAAATTACTACTGGTCCTGTTGTTATAACCCTACACATGCATTTATTTAGTTTTCTAGGTTCTGTGTGTGGAGTACAAGTTCTGGTCATGATTACTTGCAGTTATTTCCAAAAATCATTTATAGCTTTTTTTAATGTGAAAGAAAAACACTTATGGCTATTTCTTCTTATGCATGCATTCCTGGTTATTCCAAAACTAGCATTTAATAGATCTCCTTTTTCATTCTTTAAATCCTTTGTTTTATTTTCTCTTCTCTTTTCAACTTATTTGAGGCTGCTGGAGGTGCCATCCCATCAAGTTAGTTTCTCCTATTTTAATGGATTTAATTCGCTCCTTAACAACATGGAACTCATTACAAAGATCTACAGCACTCTGGCTGGCAACAAGAAGGACGCAGAGGTGACTAAGGGTGAGTGGGAATAAATCTGAATTTTTACCTGCAAGTATCTTGGTGTATTATCATTAGGATGAAGACTGAAACCCAAGAGGTCATATTGTAGATTTTTCTATTCATTGACACCTATTAACTCTATATATGTGTGTTCTCCATCGTTTAATCAGACAACAGCAAACAAAACAAAAACAATCTTCAGCAAGTTTTTTATAAACCAAAGATAGTCTTTGGATGAGGGAACCCTAAAGTTTATAAATGTTTTCAAATCTTGCTAGAATCTGAGCTAAATTAGCAGCCTCGTAAGTCACCTTCAGAAGTGCATGAGGAATTCCATAAAGTTATACTGATGACAATGTAGTTGATCTACAATCTAGGAACAAGATATTAGCATTTTAATGGATTTTTTTTTTAAACAGAAAATTCCCTTAGGAATTCTACAGCCTCGTTAATATAACCTCCTGGACCTGTGCATATTTCATATCTGCTTCCTAGCTTTCTTTGACCTGCAATTTAAATAACATTCCATGTCATTTATCAAAGCCTTCAGTGACACCAAGCTTTTAAAGTCAAATGGTAAGAGATCATCTGCACACTCTTTCAGAAGACTGCAAAGCTTACCAATTTGGACTGACTTGAATCTACGACTGAAATAATTAATAGTATGATGTTCATTCCAGTGCCTGAGTTAATGCTCATTTAGTGGCTTTCCTTTGATCTTTCCCTTTTAAACTCTTTCCATGCAGAGGAGTTTGTTCTGGCAGCTCAGAAATTTGTCAGGTTACACCCATGGAAGTTGACATCTTGTTTCAGTTAGCAGATTTATATGAGCCACGGGGTAAGTTGGCCTTTTCTTTTTTTTTTAATTAGCTTAATAAAAGGAGGTCAGAAGGTGGGGTAGGAGGAAGGCAGTGAACTGGGAGAGAAAGAAGCCAAATGAAAGGCGACTCTGAAATAATGGCAAATAAGGGTTGTTTTAAAATCCATAATGTAAATTTTAATAAACTTACATTATGTATTTTGTTGTTGCTTATGCTTGTTTTGTTTTTTTTTTTTTTCCTTCCTTCTTCCAGACGTATGACCTTAGCAGACATTAAACGAATTGCTCCTCTGGAAGGGACTCTGCCCTTCAACTTGGCTGAGGCCCAGAGCAGGTGGGCAGAAAAAGCAAACTTGCTTCCTGGTGTTTCTTTAGTTGAGGAACCCCCCAAACTTTTTCACTTCACCTACCGTTTTTCCATTTTGCATCAAAACTAGACAATTTCAAAGGCTAAAAAGAGAAATGGCTTAGAGATGTTCTGATTAACAGATAGCTCACATTTTGCTGTTCTGGTGAGATGACGTCCTAACCTCTGGCAGCCTCACCTCCAAAAATAGGCAAAGGATCCTTTCTTTGTCCCTAAATCTGAATGAGAGTTGCGGGACAGGAGTCCTCTTTGGGTGTCGCTGTCCCGCAAAGTGGCACGTTGCTAAACGAAAGCCGTCTCTTTCCTGCAGGGAGGTACTTGTCAGCTCCTCGTCTAACTGCCGTGCCTTCCGTTTTTCTGAATATCAAAATGAGATAATTTTGTTTAGTCTGGAGTCATAGTTTGAAGGCTTTTAGATCTATTTTCTCTGAAAGGATTCATAAGTTATGTGGAAACAATTTGAGGAATGCTAGATTTTATTTTATGGTTAACAGAAACCAATCTCTCGCAGTGTGGCAGTCAGAAACTTTAGACGCGAGACCTCCTCGTTTTAACTCTTGCTCAACTTTCTGTAGATCAGGATGAGAATCAAAGCCTTTGTAGCATGGGCTGTCCTCACGTGATGTTTGTAAAATAAATCCACTCACAGGCGAGTGTCGTTTTAGAAAAATACCTCCTTTAAGGCACAGTCATCTCTGAATCCTGTGAGACTTAACAGTTTCTGGCTTGGAGCTCTGGGTCTGCACAGAGACGCCAGTTTGACCACAATGGGTTGATGAGGGCTACATTTTTAGGACTGGCAGGCCTCGAGCCAGGACCCCTCCTTCCAGCTCCTCCCCACCCAAATGCAGCAGCGAGTTGTGTGTGCAGCGTGTAACTCAAAGTGGTGGGTGTGTGCTCAGTAAATCCTAAACCAGGCACCTCTGGAAGACCAGCTGGCCGTTGTTAAAAGAGGAAGCCGATTTCCCCAAGAGCAGGCGAGAACTGTATAATCACGTGCAGAGAAGGATGCAGCGTCGCTCCACCCTCCCTTTGATTTTAAAACACTGCTTACAAGTATCTCTGTGCTACCAGTTGTTATAGAAATTGGGAGGTTAAAAAAAGCAGGGGTTTTTTTTTGCAGATTCCGCCCCCCCCCCCATTTGATAGTGGTACCCCTCTGAAGCTTTTGAAAGTTTGTGATGGGTGTTTGGTGACACTGGCCATAAAAGGTTTAGAGGAGGTTGATGAGTTTACAGTGGGAAATGATTGGCTGCTCCTTAGAGGTTTAGAGCAATTCACAGTGGCCTTACCCAGGATATTCTTTACTTTGTGAACCCCAATGGGCCAGACAACACTGAAAGACTCAAGCAATGGAAGTGAATCTGCCTGGTAGGCTCAGTGCTAACAATTATCCGGGACAGAATAGTGTAGGAGTGGGAATCATTCTTGTTTCTTCATGAGCATGCTACATTTCTAGCTTCAGGAAAGTTAAATACAAGTCTGGGGTTTCATTTATTTCATCTTTTAAATGATGAGTTAGTGATAGTGGTAGCCACCCTCCCCCCATTATTTTCAAAGTATTTTCACTTGCGATTTTATGTCAGAACCTTTCTGAGTATTGCATATTTTTTGTCTTTTTCAAATTACAGTTGGCATACAGTATCATATTAGTTTCAGGAATACAATGTAGCGACTCTGCATTTATGTGTCTTACAGTGTGCTCACCACAGGAAGCCTAGAAACCATCCATTGCCCTGCAGTTACTACACTGTTATGGACCATACTCCCCCTCACCTTTTTCACCCATCTCTCCACCCATCCCCAACTCCCCACCCTTGGCAATCATCAGTTCGTTCTTTGTTTCTATGAGACTTTTTGTTTTGTTTGTTCATCTGTATTGCATATCTACATTTATGTAAATAAAACAGCGCCTTTCTCGTGGATATATCTGGCAAAATGAAGTTACTATTGATATCTATCAATATAGGAATGGCATTGGAAACACCCCATGCAATTTGCAGAAGAAATGTTTTACATTCTTAAAGATGTGTATTTTTGTGTAAAGCTATTTTCAGTGAAATGACTTGAAAGGAGATTCCAAATTATCTCATTGTATTAACAATTATATTACATTGACAACAGCTAAAATTCAGTGGGTTGTTAGCTGGGTTTGGTAATTATTTTCATTGTTCATTGATTTTAATTATTATAGCTTTTGAAAAAGCAGATTTTATTGAATATTTTTATTCATTCAACAGGTATTTATTAAGCTACATGCCACCCTCATTTGACAACTCTATATAGACATAAAATTACAATTTTATTCATGTAGACAGAGAAATGCAACCAATGACTGGCTTGAAATATGACTTTAGAAAATATGGACCAAAAAAGTGGAAAAAGTCACAATAATATAACTACCTAGTTGTAGCTACTGTAAACATTTTTAATATCTCTTGATGGTAGGGTAGTCAAATGTTAGTATTATTTTTATATGCATATACATACCCACAAGTAATTTTAATGAAAATAACATTGTATAGTCTTTAACATTGTTTTTTAAAGATTGTGAAATATTTCAAATATTTTAAAAGAATCATATTACAAATCCCTATGTACCCACCATATTTTTAACCTGTTTTCACTTACAGTATATGAACATTTTTAATAACAAGTATTTTGCTATATCATTTTTGTGACATACTGTTTAGTTTTAAGGCTATAGCATTATATTTAACCAGTCCTCTATTATTGGACATTTAGGTTACTCTCATAAAATAGTACTGCTTTTCTTGTTTGTTTAGCATTTATTTCATAGTCATAAACTTAACTCTGCAACCCAGCTGGACTTGGAGGGACAAGGAAAACCCGGAACCCAAAGAACTGCAGCGAGAGCAGAGATTTTAGGGTGTTCGAGCAGTTGGGAAGAGGGGCGCTCCCGTGAGCTGCAGAAGGAATGGTCTGGTGGTTAAAATAAAATAAGTCAAACTTATTAGCGTTGTCCACAGTTAACAATGGTGATCTTCTCGCTGGTCTCGCCATTCCTGGACCCACGGTGCTCCAGGGCCTCCACAGTATTCACGCCTCTTCACCTTGCCGAAGACCACGTGCTTGCCATCCACCCACTCAGTCTTGGCAGTGCAGCTGAAAAACTGGGAACCGTTTGTGTTGGGTCCAGCATTTACCATGGACAAGATGCTAGGACCTGTACGCTTCAAGATGAAATTCTCATCATCAAATTTCTCCCCGTAGATGGACTTCCACCGGTGCCATTATGCCTTGTGAACTCACCACCCCGGCATATAAATCCCAGAATAATTCTGTGAAAGCAGGAACCTTTATAACCAAATCCTTTCCCCTCAGTGCTCAGAGCATGAAATTCTTCTGTTGCCTTTTGAACTTCATCTGTAAACAGCCCGAAGGAGACGCGTCCCAAGGGTTCACCGTCAACTGGGGTATCAAAGAACACGGTTGGGTTGACCATTGCTGGGGGCAAATGGCTCTGGGAAAGCAGAGTCAGCAAGGCCAAACAGTACTGCTTTTGAACATTCTCGTAGCTCGATCCTTTTTTAGATAAACAATTATTTTTAACCTAACTCTTTATAGGTATAACTATAAGGTCAGAAGTTATGTACATTTTAAGGATTTGGGTATTTATTACCAAGTTTTCAATTAGTTTATTCTTGATTAAACACCAGATTTGAGAAGCCCTGTTTTCATCAACTCTTGCCAGGCTGGATATTGCCAGTAAACAAACAAACAAACACACAAACAAATAAAAACAAACCTAAAATCTACCAATTTTGATGAAAAATTATATCCCATTAATATTTTTAAATGTATATCTTTTTGATCACTAATGAGAATTGAACGTTTGAAAATAGGTTCATAACAGTTGTTGGTACATAATGGCTTTCATTGTGTTCAAATTTGATTTTAAACATTAATAGCAATACTAACTTTTTATGAATAAAAACTTACTGACTCTAACCCTATCTTCCCCTTGGACATTTTAGTTGTACCATGAATTTAGAAACCAGTGGGTAATTAAAAAAATATATATGTGCTCATTTTGGTCCTTTCTTTTTTATCTCCCATCTTTCTGTTCTCTAAAATATGTGCATACAAAGAAGAAGGCCTCAGTTGATTCATCTCGACCAGTTCTCCTACAGGTTGCCGAGTCAGCCTACAGATTTGGTCTGGGTTCCATTGCCGGAGGTAAGTCACAGATGAGTGCAAAGTTTTCATTTTTGTTATTCCTCTTATTTTTCCTCTAATTTTCCATCTTGAAATATGAAAGGACAAAGCCTTCTCTAGTCTCTCCCTAAGCCAGTTACTAGTCTGTACGTATGAGATGGAGTAAGAACAAAGGGGATTTCTTTCCCATACCTGCATAAGACCAGCATTTTTTAAGTGGCTCTTTTCTCTTATTTGTCTGCAAATAGGCTTTCTGAAGACAGGTTAATAATGAGGTTAGGATGTAGTGATGTACTTTTTATTTTAAGTGTCTAAGGTATCCTTTCAACAGGAAACACTTGGATAAAAAGCCACAGTTATTTATTGTTAGTATAGTTTTAAAATCTGTGCATTCAGAATTTAGTTTTTCCTTTGACCAGCTTTCTCCTTGACTTTAACTCTCCCTCCTTTGATAGAGGTTAATTCCTTCTGAAATGTTGATATTATTTATTTTAGCTGTGGGAGCCACTGCTGTGTATCCTATTGATCTTGTAAAAACTCGAATGCAGAACCAACGATCAACTGGCTCTTTTGTGGGAGAACTTATGTATAAAAACAGCTTTGACTGTTTTAAGAAAGTGCTACGCTATGAAGGCTTCTTTGGACTGTATAGAGGTTAGTGCCGTGTGCTAAATTCCAGTAAGGTGAAATAATAGAGATGTAGTTTTCCATCTAAGTGCCTGAAATGTCTTAGAGAGACTGCGTGAAAATGTAAATACAGTGGATTCACAATTATCCATGCTAATGGGAGTAGGCTGCAGGCATCTGGGGTATGGCTAATCAAAACAGCCCATAATCTGAAAGCCATTTATTTTGCTGTGAAGCATGTTTTATTCCTTAAAATAATTATGTTTATGAACATCTTCACTGCGTTTTCAAAGTATCCTATTGTTTGTGTCTTAAAATAACTCCATTCACCAGCTATTAGGGACAGGCATCCTAGGGACAGGACCGAGCCTACTGGGATTAGTGGTTCCTCTTGAATATACCATAGGAAAGGCTATCGAGTGAGTAACCAAGGTTTCAGTGGAGCCCTCCTTTACTGCTCCTTTCTGCATTGAAGTTGCTTCTTCTCTGCCTCTGACTCTGTACCCCATGGAGTTGATTCACATACCACTCTAGCCAGGTAGGCCTTCTGGACTAGCTGCTCCTTTAATCATCTCAGGTCCATTCATCAAGCAGTGTCAACAGTAGCAAAGAGTATGTCATCACTGATAGAAGAATCACAGAGGCTCCGACTGCTTTCCATCGCACTGGCCTAGAGAGACCTGACTTTACTTCCAGCCTCTCTCTTTGTGATTGCCTTCTACAGAGAGAAAAGAAGCAAGTGTATTTGCATCACCTAAAATACAGTATTGCAAGGCAGTTCAAGCTGAGCCCTTTGCCAGCTGGCAACTGCAAAGCTAGAGGGGTCTTCCCTCCTTCCTCCTACCTGTCTTGCTCTAGAAGAACAAGAATAGTATTTAGTTCTCTGCAGAGACAGACCGTGAAACACGCAGCCGGTGAACCTGTGCCTAGGCCTCTTCTGCCATCTGGTGATTCCAGTCTTCATCTTAAGCACCGAGTTAAAGGGAGAAAAAAAAAAAAAACCTTTGAAACCTCTCACCTTAGAAACTAGGTTTCAAACTCCAGAGAAGTTCCATTTTGCAGGTCCTATTGTGTAATAGATAACTGCCATCAAAGGCCTTTTGATCTTTTCTCTGCCCCCTTCCCTCACCCCCTGCCTCTTCTGACAATTGGGAAGGTCTTTGACCCCAGGTGATTGATGATGACCCTTACAGGGTCACTGCCTTCCATTTGAAATACTTTCCCCCCCTGGTGACAGTAAACCTGGCAAATGAAATGTCTCCCAAGTAGTACAAGGTTAATGTCACAGTTCCTCCTTTGCAGTGATTCAGATAAAGGCAACTACCTTACCCGTTCACCTGGGTTGTTTTCTTCAGGGAGAGCTTACGCAAGTCAGACAGATGGCTGAGCCTTGCTTGGTGTTGCTTCACAAACTACTTTCTACTTTCATGGGCTTTCCTTGGTCTTGGATTAAATGACAAGGGTGCTTTTAGGATAGGAGAAATACTTTTCGTCCTGCCGAGTGTCTTTTAATGTGCTGTGTTGATCTGGTTTGTTTTTAACTTTGAGTCCTTTCTCTTTCCTCTTTGACCATACCTGTCAGGTCTTGATTCTGGTTGCATCTGGCTTTCTTTCCTCGACCTGTTTTTTTGACCCCATGGACAGAACAGCCTAAAGTATATCTGAGGTCTGAGTGCTGAGTGCTGTTGCAGTATTACGTCTGTGAGCCTGGAGTGACTGGTTTTAACTCCTCAGGGAAGTGGGAGTGAGCAGCCTATTAGACAGAGATGGAGGCTCACTTTGAACACCAAAGAAGCAACTCCTCATCCTTTCTCTGGTTTAGAAATAGCCATTTATCTAACCTGTTTTGGTGCCTGAACCCTAAGGGGTTCTCTGTCAGAGGATGATAAGTAGAGTGTGAATAGAAGAAGATTAGTTCTGGAAGTCACCTATGTTCCTTTTGCCCCGATTTCTGAAAAAGTAGACGATTTTAAAACAAAAGGTTTACTGTAAAATTTTGTTTCGCTCTGTTCTATAATTTGGATCTTGAGAGAAAAGAGGTGATTGCCAATTTAGTTTTAAAAAGTGATTTACAATCTTGCTTCATGAATAACTTATTCCTAGACTTGATTGGTTGGAGATCATAATCATAAATTTTCAATTGTATGTAACTATGTATTTGTAAATGCTTATCATTGGGCAAGAGTGAGATCGAATGAAAATGGAAAATGTCATCTCTGGCAAGAAATTACAATAGAAACAAAAAGACCTGAAATATTTTTGCTAAATTTTGAGTATAGAGTCAAGATGTAAAACACTGTACATGTGATTCTTTGACTATACATTTCTAATTAAATGTAATTTTATTGTTCAAAAATTTTATTATTTCCAGGGAAAACTGTTAAGTTTAAGTTTTGAGAGTTTAGAATTGCTGCTATTAACGCTTCACCTAGCAATATTTAAGAAGGTGTCAGAGTACATCTCTAATTTATAAACATGTTTTGAAATACTGAGCATATTTTTTCCTATTCTGGAATTTTGCTTAATATGTAATTTTCTGCATCAAGACATATATAATTGCTAATATTTCCTGAATAGTATAATTTGGAAGTGTTGCATAAGTAAGGCATCTTCCCTATTTTAAAACAATCTGTATATTTTGGGGAAAATAATTTGGAATTGGCCTTGAGTGGTGATTGCACCATGTATCCTTATTATAAGGTTGATAAGTATCCTTCTCCCTTTTTCGTTCTTCTAAAGAGAATACAGATCCCCACAGGGAAATGGTTTTTGTATTTAGAAGCAAGTTCTCATGGAACTACGAGAATGAAGGTTATTTTTAAAGAACTCTTTCAGCACTCCAGCACAGGTTGTTTTTCTGTTTCCTTTCTGTGGCAGTGGCCAGCGTCGGCACACAGTCCTGGCAGTTATCCAGGCGTAATCTGGGAGCACATTCGAATCACTGCGCCTAGTCCAGAGGAGATGGATAACCCAGCCATGGGATTGTTAGCGATGGTCCTCAGTAGACCTCGCATCCTGTGCTGCAGAGCACCACATGTAGTTTTAGTAGTGCGGGTTGTTCAGGCCTTATGCTTCCTATCTCTGTGTTTCTTGGTCTTTGGGAGTCTTATTTGGAAGGGTAAGTTTTGGTTGTTAGAGGAGATCCTTTTAGAAATCCTATGAGACAGACTCTGCAAACCTTCTCTATAGTGCAGACTGCTTTCTTTAAAAGAAAGTGATTGATTTTCCTAGGTTTTTTTATATTTTTGAAAATCAGGCCCCGAGGCTATGTCTATTTGTGTTAAGGGAAATAACACCTGAGATAATCCAGACCTCTCAGAAGTCAATTGTAAGTCTTCCTCTGTATCCTCCCCAGTCTTCAGGGTGATTTAATGTACACAGGTGTTTAAAATCCTTAATGAATTACCTGACAGCTCATTTGGTTTGAATGACCGCATGACCAAATGAATCAGTTATTGGTCTGCTCTAAACTTGGCATATTAAAGAAAAACAATCGGGTAATCATCCATAATTAATGTTTTTAATGTTCCGGAATAACTGATATCTGCCTTTAAGCTTTGCTACGCTCTTACATGCTTCAAGTAATGAGATGAGTAGCCTTAGAATTTGAAAAATGTTTTGGGGAGAACCTTGGTGAGAAAGATGGTTTCGAGAGAAATCAGGATCTGTGAAAAATACTTTTTAAAGGAAGATTTTGGTTTTTGTTTCTGTTGGAGGGAAAAGCCATAAAGAAAATCTGCCAGAAAAGAAATTAGATCATTATATGAATTAAACTTAATGGAGAGCTTTTTCTTTGAGGTAATTGGCAAAAAAAAAAAAAAAAAAAAAAAGTTTTATTAATAAGCCCATTGATCCAGGCTTGCAAAGTTTTACATATGTCTATTTCACGTTGCCTATGTGGTGTAAAAGCAATCATCTTCCATCCTGGAATGTTCTCAAGGTGACATCTAGAGGATATTGTGATATCTCAATATTGATACGTTTGCATTTTAGAGGGAAGTTTTCTCAGACAACTAGTTTAAGCTAGGTCTCTTCTTGTGGTTAATGGTTCTATAGGTCAGAGTATTCAAATTTTATCATCCACAGGGCAGAGATCCTCCTTGCATAATTCTTGTGGCTAAAAATAAATTTTAAAATTCCAGCACCAACATAAAATGATCGGAGTTTCTACAACTCTGATTTGTATAATGTCAAGAACTTATGCATCTTGGAACAAACCACAGTGAATCTGTGAACTTTATATAGAGTCATGGGTGTCCAACCATGTCCACCAAAGCTTCTGATGAGTACAAAATGGTTTGGTTAGAGTCTTATATTCTCGGCTAAGATCAAAAGGCAGATGTTTGGTTATAGAAAACCAAACAAAAATGAGCAGAAGACTTGGGCAGTCCATGATCTGGGTAATCAGATCTCCAGAGATCTCCAGTTAGCCAACTATACTGAGAACAGGGTATTGAAATAGGAGACTAAGATGACACCATCTTGAGATAAGGTGGTGGGAGTGTTGTCAGTGGCCCCAGAGGTGAGAACAGCAGCGACCCTAGGAAAATGGGGAAAGAGGACAAAAAGATGGAACTAGACATAACCCGAAGAAGAGAAGATTCGTGAATGAATTGTTCCAGGCCTCAAGAGTGATCATTTGTAACTAGCTACTGCTGCTGCTGACACTGAAATGGGGATGTAGATTCTAATCTACTTCCTCAGCACCGAGGACATAGTTTAGATAGAAGGGACAATAACCAGGACTCTGAAAGTTGCCATGTACCAGAGTGAAAAACTGGAGGAGAGGGTATGTAAGATCTTTCCTCCCAATGATTGTCACTTCTAGAAAGCCCCCAAGTAGAGGAGGGGCCAAAGGAACGAAATTTTTTCTAGACCATAATTAGTTCATTGATTTACTCACACTTAGTTTCCCAAAGGCATTCTGAGATCATAGTTAAGGCATAGCTAAGATAATAGATGTTCTTGACATTTTGAGTAAAACACTTAACCCAGATAAACAAGCATTTAAATCTTAATGTCTGCCATTGCAAGCCCCCTCCCCCATTCATTCCCCAGCTCCACTGTACAGTCAGTCACCTTGGGGTGAGGAACTGGGCTGCATTGAGGGTCCTGAAAGGGGATAGCATGGCTGGGAGGGTGGAAATGCCTCATGCCTAAGGGCAATATGCGTGGAGCAGACAGACAAATGGGAGGAGAAGGAGGGAGAAAAGAATACTTAAACAAGTGAGGAGAGAAGGCCATGGAAATAGGAGCAGGAATAAAAGCCGTGAGGCAGGGTTCACAGAGTGCTGATAGCTCCAGAATGAAGGTTAATCTGATGTTGAAAGCAAGGAGGGCCCTCGGGAAGATGCGGGCAAGTGTAGTGGCCTCAACAGTGCGGTCAGGGGGGTAAGAATTTAACATTGGAGGGGTTGCCTCTGGCTTGAAAGCAGATAACCCAAAAAGTGTTGGATGCAGCTTTAGCTACAGAAATAAGGTATCTTATGCATTAATTTCCCCTGCTAAACCCCACTGCTTATCTCTGCTGTGAATACTCCCCCATTCCTCCATCCCATGCTAGGTACTCTGAGCTACCTTTCTCAGGGCTGGGCTGGCCACTCCTGAACTTGTTTTTGTCAACGTGAGACAGAAATGCTATGCCCCCTAATGCTCAGCTTTTCCCTGTTCACTCTAGTGGGCTTATTATTCCAACTCCCTTCTCTACTCTACAAAGGTGTTTCTTCCCACCCAGACTGTTTCAAAACTTCTCTCGGGTCTGACTGGCACTGAGCGAGCACCATGCACTGATTGGCCCTTTCACACAACAAAAAGAGGGTGGCTATGTGTGGCACCCACGTCAAGCCTCCGCCTCTCTCTCTCTGGGTCCTGGTATTAGGCTCCTTAAAATACAGAAGACACTGTGTGGCAGAGCCAGCGGCAGATTACGACCTGGTGAACAAGGAGTCGGGGAACCCACTGAGCACGAGGCTGAGGGAGAGTAGCGGGTCAGAAGTCAGGTTGCTGCCCCCAGACCACTTTAAACACAATGTAGCAGGTGTCCCAAAAGACCACGTGCACAAGGCAAGCAGGAGCAGAGATGGTGAGGGGCCACAACAGGAAAGAAACTCCGTAACTCAGGCAGCATTTCTTTCTCAGGTCTAACAAAGACAAGTTCAGGAGTGGCCAGCCAGCCCTGAGAAAGGTAGCATAGAGTACCTAGCATGGGATGCAGGGATGGGGGGCGGTGTTCAGAGCAGAGATAAGCAGTAGAGTTTAGTAGGGGAAATTAATGCATAAGATACCTTATTTCTGTAGCTAAAGCCGCATCCAACACTTTTTGGGTTAGAGTAGAGAAGGAAGTTGGAACAGTAAGTCCACTAGCGTGAACAGGGAAAAGCTGAGCATTAGGGGTCACAGAGCCCTGGTTAGTGATGGATTTGAGTTCAACTGTGGGTGCCACTGCATAGTCAAGTCACCAGACAGTCACTTGGAAAAGCTGTAGATTGATTCCATTTTCAATGAAGGAAGAGGAGGATAGTAATGATGGTGATAACATGGATGAGGATAAAAATAAACAACAGCAGCAAAACCCTCTGGTACTCCTATGTGCTTGGCACTGTTCTGAGGGCTTTTTATGTATGTTAATTCCTTTCATAATAAAAACTACCCTGTGAAGATGGTTCTGTGTTTATCCCCATTTTCCAGATGTGGAATCTAAGGTACAAAGAGATTGGGTAACTTGCCCACAGTGACACAGCGACTACATATTAGGGTCAGAATTCAAGCCCAGCCGCCTGGCTCCAGACTCCATGCTCTTAATCACTGGCTCTTCTCTAAGTAGAAATTACATTGTAAAGAGTCGCTTAGCATCAGAGATTGGGAAATGTTTAGTTTCTTAACTGAAACATTTTATTTTAGCTGAAAAACGTAGTTGAAGGTGTGTTTTTATGTCTATGATACTTCCTTATCTTTGCCTAAAGTAAATGGGGCCACTAGACACTCTCAGATCAGATATGGCCTTCCTGCTTGGGGACAGCTCTTCTAAGGATGGACATAATGCCATGGGCACAGTATTGTACAGATGCCCCTCGACTTATGTTGGGGTTGCATCCTAATAAACCATCGTAAATTGAAAATATACTGATAAATTGAAAATACATTTAATACACCTACCAGAACATCATAGCTTAGCCTTGCCGTTTTCTACTGAATGCCTGTTGCTTTCACATCATAGTAATGTGAAATCATCATATGTTGGGGACCGTCTGTACTCCTTACCTCATTTTGGAACGTGAACATTATTCAGGGTTCATTGCCTCTTATAACCAAGAAGACAATCAAGAATATACCTTGATTAGGTAGAAACAGATAGAAACATCACATTTTTTGGATACCTAAGTTGTAAATAGTGCTTGGCTCTGTGTATACATTTACTCATATAATTATCATAATAAACCAATGAGTCATAATTAGCATCCTTGGTTTACCCATGAAGAACCTAGAGTTCAAAGACTAACATCACCAAGATCACTCAGCATGAAAGGGGTGCCGACCTTGGATTCCAGCCTAGGCCCGGCTACCTCCGGATCCCATGCTCCAAACCATTCATTTTGCTGCCAAGCCATTGAAAATAAATAGTTTTAATTAGGCCAGCTTTGTTAATGAGTTTCTTTCATAGTATGTTCCTACTCTGAGATTTTAGAATCTATTTCTAAACAGTATTAAAGTAAATAACATAGTAGCCCTCTGATCCAGCAGACAGCTCTTTTTGGGGTACTTTATGAAGCTTTGTTGGAGGTTCCTGATGTGAGCTTAGCGTCTACACCTCTGGCTAAGCTCTCACTGGGTTGTACAAGGGACTGGAATCATAGGGGGTAGTGTGATTTATATCTCAACCCCATGAAATTTGAAGACAAAATACTATATTAATATTGTACCCTGTAAATCTTTTCTCGCATTAGCAGCCTTCTGGTAAAGTTTGCCAAGGAAGCATTGCCATATGTGCTGATGGAGCTGAACTAAAATGAGAAGATTAGAAAACTAACCACACTAATAAATTTCATTTGAGGCAGTTGGAAAATAGACTGCTGTTTTGATAAGTTAAAAACAACACACACATCCATTCTCTGTTTCTAATGGTTAAAATGAATTCCCAGAATCCAACAGAAACATCTTATATTAGAAGCCTAATTTTTCTGCTGAGTTACCCAGATGTCAAACATATATGTGCTTTAGACTTCAATGTAATCACGTCGAGTGCCTAAACAAGACTGGCTGTTTTAGGCATTACTGAGCCACGTTACCCCGCCTCCCTCGGAGGTCAAGGAACCACGAGGATTATTGAAATTCCCACCTCTGTGACTTCATTGTCCCACAGATCATGACCGCTCTCAAAGGCCATTTACTCAGGATGAATGGCGACAAGGCCCACTTCTATAGTGGCACTCGGATTGTCACCCACAGCTATCTTTATTTCCTTACTTTAGACAGGGTAGTCACCACAAGAATGGTCTTTCTCCAGCAGCTACCTGAGTGCCACATCTGGCCTGGGTCTTAGGAATGGATTTATACTTTGATTTTATTTCTAGTGAGTTGAAGTTTTTCAGTTTAAATGGTGAAACTTGGGGCCTCTGATCGTATTGCTTGAACCTCCTAATTACTCTCCCAGCTGTGGGTCTCTGCCTTTATTATCTGTCCTTCACCTGCCTCTAGAACTTTTTACTTTTAAACTCTTTACTTTAAAAGCCACTCCATGCATCTATAGAATTTGGTCCAAGCTCCTTAGCGTGACCTTGGAGAGAAGCAGTGCAGTGTCCCAGGTGGGAGCATCTCTATAGCCAGACTTCCTGGGTCGAACTCCAGCCACCATCACTCAGCTGAGTGACCTTGGGCAGACTCCTTGAGGTGTGCCTCAGTTTCTTCATCTCTTGATGCCAACAAAATTAACATGCACCGATTTATTGGTATTGACCTGTTATTGTGTGGGTTAAAGGTGTTAGTTCACATAAAGCGCAGAGAATAGCATCCAGCATGCAGTAAGCCCCCAAATACTGGATGTTGTCATTATAACTGCTCCTGTTATTTATTACAAGGCCTGCGATCTAACCACAACCTCCAGTGATCTGGCCCTGGGCCTAAACATGCCATAACCTTGTGATTTTTGTGCCTTTGCAGACACTTCCCTCTACCTGAAGCACCTTGCCTTCCGTTCTAGTCATGTCTCTTTTCCCCAGTGAATCTCTACTTATCCTTAAAGATCCAGGTCAGGTATCTCCTCTTCTTTGATGCTTTCTCCCTCCTGTGGGCAGAACGAGTGCTTCTCTCCACTGTATTCCATAGTACTCTGAGGCTCCTGTGCTATGGTGTTCACCACGATGTTTTTAGGTAGTTTGTCCCCCTTCTGGCACACAGAGACACCTAGGGTTCCCTTTTCCTCTAAACTGAGGATTTCTCCAAAGGACAGCGCAGATCTGACTGTGTTCATTCCAGTTCCTTCTGCTACCAGGCACATACGTCATTTGGTAAATGTTTGCTGAACAAATAAATATTTGCTGCCCTATATTTAGTCTTAAATATATGGTTTTTCCTTTTGTTTTGTTTTGTGTTTTTGCTGTTCACAGTGCATTACTAAATTTATAGCAAGAAAGAAATCCCAATAGCTTAAAAGGCTGGCTGAAATGATTGTATCTAACACTGTCATTGTTTGGCTCTGTGGGCTGTTTTTTGTTAGTCATTTAAAAAGACTGTCACAGGGTAGTTACAGAGACAAGAGATCATCGTTTATATCACAGTGCTTTCAACCCATCCGTGGTTTCGGTCTACAATTTTAATGATGAGAAAAATACATCTAGCAAGTAAATATTTAACTAAACATTTTGGCACTTGACCTGAATGCTGAAAGTACAATGGAAATTGTAAACGTTAAAATGTCATTTAAACAGCTTATCCCCTCATTTTATTAGTAGAAATTAATGTACTTTCATACGGTGATAATAAAGCCTTTCTTGTAATATTATAGATATGACATTGTCTCATTATATGGTATAAGTAAAAGATTAATAAGTGAGGCGTAGCTAAGGAGGAGAGAATGCTTGCTTTGAATAAGAATGCTTGCTTTGCCCAGATAGTTTCATAGCCATGTTTTGGTTCATTCCGATTTTTATAAAGAGCGTAGACCTACTCACGGTAGCAAGACCGTAAGGGAACTTTTGGTAAGAGGCACGTGCGAGAGATTGGGCAGAGATCTCATCGGGATCCCAGGGCAGGAGGGTCATGAGAACCGGCCTCAGTGGGACCTCAGGTGATCAAGGCCAGCACTCCCACCTGTGGCACCTTTCGCGGGCTGTGCATTCTCGCCGTTTGGTGTTTCCACTTCATTTGCTCGACGTTCTCCTTTCTCTGTCAACTCACCTCCTTTCTGTATTCGTGGTTTCTCCTTCCTCATGGCGTCAGCACACACAGGGCTTCCACTGGCTGCTTTCCCCCTCCACACGGCATCTTCTCAGCGGGTGCCTCTGTGCTAACTGGCTTGTCACCTCTAAGGACTCCGTCATGCTAGTGGGAGAAGGGTCCTGATGGGCTAGCTCCACTTTCGGTACCAGGTCATAGGGCCCAGGTTGCCGAACTCTTTGGCTGCAAGTCTTTTAAGTGTCTTCCCCTTGTCCCGTCGGATGTGGCCCTGGGAATGAAGCAGGCTCAAAATATGGCTGCCTAGAGACAAAGACAAAGGTAGATTATGTAAGCGAACAAATAAGTCTGGGTGTGGGAGGCAGATACACTTTTGCATGTTAGGCACAGGGCAGAGGTGAGTGTTTTCTAAAAGCATAGATCCTTGAGTATGAGTGCCTAGGTTTGAATTCCAGTCTCACCATTTATTAACTGCATAATTTAGTCCAAATTATTTAATCTCTGTATACCTCAGTTTCCTCTCTGTTGGGTGGTTATGAGGATTAAGTGAGTTAGTAAAATGCTTAAAATCGTGCTTGACACATAATAAATAATGTTAGCTGTTTTTTTCAAGAAAATTTTTATTGGTATTAGCATGTTCATCATCATTTAGTTCCACAAGGAAATGAGCTTTCTCATTTTTCTTAAAACAGGAAGCTACTTAGTTTTCTTAGTTTTCTCCTTTTTATAAAGTCAGAAGCACAAAGAAACATTCCTCTACTATGAGGATATCGACTGAGCAAGAAAAATGATGAATGACAACTGGCACTTATCTTCATTGTTTGGTCTGCATTAGGGCATGGCGGGGACCTTGGTGAATAGACGCTTGAGCCTCACCCACCCAAATGGAGCAGATTGCTGTGATGTGAGAAAGAGGCCCAGAGCTGTCAGATGGCCTGATATATCTATCCATTTGTCTGTCTGTCTACATATGTCTTTACAATAAGCTCAAATTATGTTTGAAATCTTATGCTACTCAATAACACACATCTTCAGGTTAATACATACAACCCCAGGGCCAGTGACGTTTGTCCACAGGCTCCTGCTTCAGGAAGACAATGTGGGTAGGACTGGTCTCTCAGAAGAGGCTGCAAGTGGACCCTCTTGTGTAGATGAATTAGAAAATTGTACTTAATGAAGGGTAACACTGTGAAGCCTCTCTCAATGACAGCAGTATGACTCAAAGAAAAATAAATCCCGATCCTTGGAGTTAGCTAATTGTGTGTTTCCAAGTAAAGGCATCTGTCTTTGATTTTATTTTCTTAGAACAAATGAAAATGGTAACTTTTTTTTTTTAGTTTAGATATGTAGGTCCACTAATGTTGCAACTGCCTTTCCTAGAAGCGCCCCTTCCTGTCAAACTGTCAAAGGTCACACCTGCCCCTTGCGCTCTGAGTCTTATTTAATTCCCGCTCGCCCCTACATGTCCAAAACAGGGCTCTATACTTTCTACCCTCAACCTGTTACTCTCCACAGGCTTCCTTATCTCTACCCAGGAGTTTGTACTAGAAACTGAGCAATAGCAGTTTTGCTTTCTCTCACAGTCTCCCCTGTCCATCTCCCACCCCAAACAGACAGACAGACACACACACACACACACACACACACACACACACAACACACACACGCCCCCCCCCCCCATCAATGTGTCCTGTTTATTTTCTACACAGCAGCTGGGGTGGTCTTTTAGAAATATGACTTAGCATAGCATGCTCATCCTGTTTGAAATCCTCTGGTTACTTCTCATCCAACTTAGAATGTATCAAGCTCAGGGTCCTGGCCCACGATGTGGCTACAGCACCTGGCCCCAGCCATGCCTCTCCCTGAGCCTGCTTCATGCGATGTGGCACACTGATGACTCCCTCAGTTCTGAGTGCACCAGGCTTGTTCCTGCTCTGCTTTCTCTGCCCCGTTTGTTCCCCTTCCTGGAATGCAGTTTTCTCCAAAGGTTTCTTCTTCCGAAAGGCCTCTCCCTGCCTTCTGTCTGAGACTGGTCAGAGCAAGAACCTCATTTGTCTTGTGCTTGTCGCAGAGTCATAGTTGCTAAGTGGATGAATGGCTGAACTCTAGTCATGAGGAGCAGGGAGAGGGGGATGAGAAAAATGTTTGGAAAAAAAAATAATATATTCACTAAAGTTCTTATTTAAGAAGGCAGGAAGGGTAAGAGCAAACTTGCTGTAGAATAATGAGATTTTCTATACCACTAATACTGTTGATTTGCCCAATATGCAAATGATCCAGTGTGTGAGAGGGAATTTACTTGGGCCTGATGTGGCTGTAGACATTGGTGCTTAAACATTCCATCTTGAGTATTCTCATTAAAGGTAATCGCAGAAAATTGCAGCAAAGATTGCCCCCATTTTTAGATGGAGATTCCCCCTTTAGAGCCGTTAATTTGAGTTAATGCTCGTTTATTTAATACGCTTCTACTTTTTGTTGTTTTTCAGGTCTCTTGCCGCAGTTATTGGGCGTTGCCCCAGAGAAGGCCATAAAACTTACAGTAAGTCTTTGAGTTGTTGCTTTTTATTACAGGAGTTTGCACATACTCAAGAATCCAGAAGATGTTCTTATGTGAAATAGCAGGTCCGTGCTTCCTCAGAGGTGCTAACTGATTTGAACATAGGGCACTCACCGCACAAAACTTTCGTTTTCTCACATTTTACACTGAACATCCAAAAATATGATGATGTATTTGAACAAGACTTCCAAAGGCCACCACCACCACTATCATCGTCGTCGTCGTCGTAGAGACAGAAGCAACAGCTAAATTTCCTTCAGTACCTACCACGTTGGGTACTTTACATGTATTATGTATTATTGTTTTAATCTCAAGTAAAGTATGACCCACAATTTACAGATGAAGAAAGCGAAACCCACAGAGTTGAAGTATTATCCTGTGTTCACATCATTTATGAGTAGGAAAACTAGATTTCAAAATCAGGTTTTGCCGACTCCAAAGCATGCCCTCATTCAATTACACTTGCTGTTTACAGAATTCATGCTTAGGGCATATTCTTATGAGCATTTGCCAAAGCCACACGTTGAGGGATCAGAGCACTAGCTGAAGCTGATCCTTCATCAGGTGGTTTCTCCAGTGCCTGGTTCCCATCTGGCAGGTGGTGGGTACTCAGTAAGTGTTTGTGAAACGGCTAGATAGTGCATTTCCGTCACCAAAGACATGAAGCCCAGAAGGTTAAACTCTACTTTTAGATTGGGCTGTATAGCCTTGCTACCTGGAATTCTTCCTTTACCATCTTATTATATTACCTTGGCACAACTAATATTTTCTGGCTAATATATTCCAAAAACACATGATTGATCCTCAAAATTGCTTGTAGTACATACCATTTTGAGAATATTATACTTAATTAATTAATGTTATTGATGTTCTTTGAGAATCCTTGAGAAAATTTTTAGATACTGAATTTCAACTAAGTTGAAAAATATGCTTAGCAATGATGAGTGTTATTTTAGATTACATCTTGTTAGAAGATTTGAAAGTGATTTTTAATCAAACCCTATGAGACAGTTTCTAAGTTATAAAGTATATGTTTTCATTTTGTCTCTATTGTTAATATGTCTCTCTTTTATCCTATTGTCATTGCAGGACATTTTGAATTTTAGGCTTCTAAACGATATTTTTTTTTCCCTCTGAAATATCAGGACTATAAGTGTGTGTATGTGTGTGTGTGTGTGTATAAAACCTTTTTAAAATCATGGATGCTATTAAGAGCACTTCTCAAACTCTTTTTAGATCATTTATTTAGTTTATGATTATTAAACTAACAGAAAAAATAACATATTTATAAATGCGTATTTATATGCATTTAATGACTTTCTTTATATTTTTCATCAGCTTCTAAATATTTTTCTTCAAGGTGAATGATTTTGTGAGGGATAAATTTATGCTCAAAGATGGTTCGGTTCCACTTGCAGCAGAAATTCTTGCTGGAGGCTGTGTAAGTACGTTTTTCAGATCTCTGCATTGAAAAGACTTGTTTCACATACTTATCACCACTGTGATAAACAAGTGTGGACTAAGGCTTCTGTTCAACCACAGATCCTGTACAAGGGGAGAGTCTACTAGGGCACCTCGGCTTTTCCTAGACAGGCGAATCATCCCTGAGGTGGAAGGGTAATGTTTCTGATCTTATTGCCTGTTAAGCCATGCCTGTTAAATTTATCATTGCTTGCTATTGGTTCTGCAGTAGAATGTCATTTGTGGCAGAAGCGTTTGGCCTTTGAAAAATCTTTGCTAACCTTTTTTAGAGTTAATTTTTAGTATATTCTTTTTTCATGGCACCCTCTGCTGGGGCAGGCACTAAAATCTGTTGTTTGAAGTCAGCAGCCATAGCTCTCTGCTTTGCTTTACTTTGCAAATGCCAGCAGCTCTTCAAGCTTCCCAGTGCTTCTGGGAAAAGGATTCTGGGAAATAACTGGCTGAGCACACTCTGCATTGTCAAAAACGCTTGGAATGAGTATTTATTTATATGGATGAACAACCTGCATCTTGTTCTTAAGCTCAGCAAAACATGTCTTGTTTTACCTCATGTACAGGTTTATTCATGTGAATGTAAACACTTTAAACTTTTATACAAAGAGTGGTGCTATTTCAAGATAAGTTTGGTTCAATAAATGGGCTTTGGTCACTAGGGCAATACAATATTGGTATATTTTCCATGTTAACCTGCGTTTCTTATAAGGAAGATGAGGTCACTCTTTTAAAAAAAAATTAGTTTGTTTTATTCAGGCAGTAGTATTCAAAATAATCTTTGCTTGAAAATCATTGTGTGTAGAAGCTGAGAATATTAAACTTTTGTTTGGAAAGGGCTTATTGTCCTAACATTGAATGGGGGTCCTTGAATATAGCAGGAGCTAAAAAGTCCTAGCTCCTGGTAATTCTTAAATATGGGTGGAATTGGGCTACTACCTGCCTCTCTTTCTGTTTGATCACTGACCTGTCATAGACAGCCAAGTAGGGTCCCTTTGTCCTATAACTTTAGGAGCATTCAAGACAAAAAAGAGAGGCTTTAATTTCCTAAATAAAAAGGGCACATAATAATAATCAAAAAGAACAGTGTGAGTTGCAGAAACTGCTCTTCATTTAAAACAACTAACTACAGTTTCCGTTTGAGTAACCAGATTTCTGATGTCAACAGGCACATCCGTAGGGTGTATCTAACCTGTCCTGCAGGCTCCTCCAGGAGCCGGAGATAACAGGGCATTTTAGCAGGTCAGGTGGGTTTTGTTTTTTTTTTTTTCAAGTCAGGTTTTAAATGTGCTAAAAAACATGATTATATATCTCCGTAAGAATTTAAAATGTGAAATTAATTATCCGATACTGTTCAAGATTTTGGCAATAAGCTTGAGGTTTATTTTCTTCTTAATGACAGCATTTTACCTGCATATGGGTCTGAGTGCCAAGGAGATCGGTCGTGGCACGTATTGTCTACCGTAGGTGGTCCTGTTTCCTCATATGTGGTTGCCCATTTCAAACGCAAAGCCCACATTGGCATCAGAAGTGGTGCCTAGTTATTGTAAAGAGGTGCAGCCTTTTTCAAACCTGATCTAAATACAGGCTTAAAACTGGAGCCACTTGAGCTTTACAGCTACTTAAAATATCTATGAAATGAGGTTTGCCATCCTTCATCTCAAAGGCTGGTAGACAGTGGTCCTCAGTGTTTCTAGTCTCCTGTTTTGCCTTTTTTTTTTTTTTCTTTTTCAGTCGTGGCTTTAAGAAGTAGGAGTTGTTTTTTTTATTTTTCAGGTAAGCAATCCTGTAGATGGCAAACAATCCAGATCTCTTGAGTGGTGGGATGGACGAGTCCTTTTTCATTGTATGTTTCTTAATAGTAGCAGCATCTCTCCTTGCAGGCCTTGGCAGAGTTTCCCCATCATCTGAGCCAGTCCCACACCTCACAAAGTCCTTGTGAGTTCCACAGCCTCGTCTGTTCACTTGGGAATAAAAAGGGTTTTTGAAAGGTTGTGTCACATGAGCAGTTCCCCTCCTTAGTTCACCCAAGCATTTCCAGGCGTTGACTTTTAAGTCCCTGGGGAGCTCACCTTGCTACATTATTATTGAGAATTAGTACACATAGCTGACTTTTGCACTTGTAATCAAAGCCGCTCATTTCTTTGAAGAAGGCTTTTTCTGTTTTATAATCTGTTTTCTACAAAAATAGAAAATATTCAGGATGGTCTTTGTTTCATAACCTTTACAGTGCTTAGCTAAACTAATAGTCTGTTTTATCTTATAATTTTTTTAGAAAAACAACAAATATGATAGTAAATTTGGAGGAAGGTTTTGGAAAACAAGAAATAAATTAATCCCATTTATTACTTTATTTTTTATATAACTGAAGAGATTAAAAATACTCTTGTTTCATTAACGTATGTAAAGGGTATATCTAACTATTTTTGAACTCATTTTTTACACATTTCGTTTTAAATTAGAGGACTGTGAAAAATCCATTTTTATAGATTCATACCTAACAGTAGTGATATGATATATTCAGCACAGTTTAAGACTAAACAAGGTGCTGAGACTGGGGTTTACGAATTCTAAGTCTGAAAGGTTCTTGTGTGTGTGTTTTTTTCATAAGATGGTTTTCTACTTTCTAAATTAGGCTGGAAGTTGTAAAGAGTGTTGACAGAGACCTGGACCCTCGGTGTCTCTGCACAAAATATACATACCTTCTGTTCCTTTCCATCCTTCCCCTTCTTTGGTCAGGAGCTCAGCCACTGCAGGGAGACGTGATGGGCAATCACTGTCAGTGACAGCCCAGGCTCTCAGCAATGAGGCAGAGGAGAGAGGGTCTACCATTACTCATTTCCAGATAGGTTCCCAGTGACTTTAAAAACTGACACATTATCTCTGAATACATTGTTGTTATTGCTGTATTGCTGTTACTTTAAGAAAAAATAGCATGTAATGCCAATGGGTCTGTAAGTCATAGTCCCTAATTCAACAAAATAAGTGTGTGTTGACTGTCTTGGATGGATCTAGTGGAATAATTTGAAACCCTGAGGGGGCTGGGTCTCTAGTTTGTGATCCTTTGATCTTAAGGTCATCAGATAAGGAAGTAAAAATGGTGCCATGACTAGATTCAAGGAAGATATAAATACGATAATTTATGTGGAGTGAAAGTCTACATTGAAATGAAAAGAAATGAAATAATACTCACCAGAAAAAAAGTATGAACCTCTGTCTTTAAGGCACATATTATTAAAAAATACTTAAATACCAATAAAAATAATAGTATTCTATAGTACTTTGGAGAGATAAGTGAACATGCTTTTAGAACAGTAGTTGTTTGATAATAAGTCCACTATATGTTTTCTTTGAGATATATATGCACGTGTGTGTGTGTAAATATATCTGACGTTTATTCGAGTTTATATTCATTTTAAGTGGGGAAAATAATTGATATCCTTCATGTCCCTGGTGCTGAAAGGGATTGGTGAGAATATCACCATTGGGAAAAACATGGCATGGAGAGCAATCATAATTGCTCTCCTCTGCAAATAGGTTTGACCCTAATATTGTTGCGTATATTTCTATTTTATAGCAGTTCCCACATGCATGATATCTTTGTGCCTGTCCGTACAAAGCTGTGTATCAGATACCATTTTTAAGGCAAATTTTTATTACCCCTTTTTTGCATCATTTTCAGCTGCAGTTAATTTTTAGGATTTTGAAAAACAAAAAGGAACAACTACGCATGTTACCACTTAGCTTATAATATCAAATGACAAATGCAGGTGGAGGCACTCACATAACTGTCCCAATAGCTTTTCTCTCCCTCATTTCCCAAGAGAGAATCCTATCCTGAAATTGTTGTTTTTCATTTCCATGCATATCTTTATACTTTTTATTATATCCGAGTATGTCCCTAAGCAGTATAAATGTTTGCTTTTGGGTGAGCCAGAGCTATAGGAACAACTCAGAGGATTCCCACATCGATACCTTTGCATTTTTTCCCATTAGTGCAACTCATATGCTTTACTTGTTAGAATAGTAAATGGGAATATTGTGTTCAAATGTTGTAATGTGGCATACAGTGAGTATGTCTGTGATAGATGTGTGGATTTATAAAATTTTATATAAATACAGTTGGAACTGTGTATTTATTTAACTAAGTTTTTTGTAACTTTGAAATTTCTTCCCTAGACTAAAATTATTTCTTCAGCCTTACCGTTTAAACTTGTGCCCAGTACTGAATAGATTTAAAATGGTAACCCTCCCTACGGCCGGCACACATGCTTCTCATCTGCGTTACTGACCCCCTTCTCTCTTTCTTCCTAATGGGAGTGATTTCAGTGTTTCTTTACCATTGAGAAGGAGAGCTGTTCTGGTTATGTATTGGTGTATAACAAGTCATCTTAAAACTTACTGGCTTCAAACAGCAATTTATTATCTCTCATGATTCTGCAAGTTGACTGGTTCAGCTGAATACTTCTCACTTGTGATCTCCCTGTGGTTATTAGCAGAGTGGAGCTGGGGCTCGAGTCATCTGAAGGCTCCACTGAGATGGATATCTGAGATGGCTCACATTTGTGGCTGGAAGTGATGTTCACTCTTGGCTTGGAGCAGCCAGAGCACCTCCTGTGACTTCACTGTGTACCTTGGGCTTTTCAAACCTTGGCACCTTAATTCTAAGTGAGAGCTTCTCAAAAGCAGATATTCTAAGACTCCTGGGAATAAGCTGCAGGATTTCTTGTGATCTAACTTTGAATGTCTACTTCTGCTCGATTCTATTAGTCAAATAAGCCACTTACACCATTCTAGATTCAAGAGGAGAGAAGTTGTGCTCTGCCTCTCAATAAGGATATTGTCAAGGAACCTACCTGTGGGAGGTTCAGTAAGTTGGGTTGCAGGACAGGCACATCCTTGCTGCCCTCAGCTTTGAAGATTTCATAGTTAATCCCATGTCTTCTTTGAGGATCTGTTGTTGATCTAGAACCCATTCCTGCTCCAGGTTGCTCTTGGTTGCAGGAGGTGGGATCTCACTAACAGCAATAACTAAATGAGGGTTTACACTAAGGGCATGCATGAAACTCAAAGGCTCTTGAAATTGAGGCACCTCTGGCAACTGGCTACTTTCTCTGTTTTCTCCTCCTTGCCCTTTGTGGTCTCTCTCACAGTGATTTTGCATCTCTCTGCACCTTTTTTTTTTTTTTTAAAAAAAAAAGACTTTTTTACTGCAGTTTTGGGTTCAAAAAATTGAGAGAAAGATATTTTGCACATACTTCCTGCCCCTACACATGCATAAACTCTACCATTGTCAATATTCCTCCTCCAGAGTGGTATAATTGATGAACCTACATTGATACATCACAGTCACTCAAAGTCCCAGTTTACCTTAGGGTCCATTCACGGTGTCATACACTTATAGGTTTGGACAAATGAATAATGATATATATCTATCATGATAATATTTTAGAGAGTATTTTCACTGCCGTGTAAATCCTCTTTGCTCTGCCTGTTCATTTCTCCCTCCCCCTTGCCCCACCTTTGGCAAGTATTAATCTTTTTCCTGTCTCCATAATTTTGCCTTTTCTGGAATGTCATGTAGTTGGAATCATGTAGTATGTAGCCTTTCCAGATTGGCTTCTTTCATTTAGTAATATGCAGTTAAGATTCTTCTATGTTTTTTTAAAACTCGATAGTTCATTTTATATTAGCATTCCATAATCCTTTGTCTGGAGGGACTAGTTTATCCACTTACCTACTGAAGGACATCTTGGTTTCTTCCAAGTTTTGATTATAAATAAAGCTGCTGTAAACATCCTTATGCAAGTTTTTGCTGAAAACATAAGTTTTCAGCTCCTTTGGGTAAATACCGAGGAGTGCAATTGCTGGCTCTTATGGTAAAAGTATGTTTTGTTTTGTAAGAAACCTAAATATTGTCTTCCAGAGTGGTTATACCACGTTGATTCCCACCAACAATGAATGAGAGTTCCTGTTGCTCCATGTCATCACCAGCATTTGATGTTGTCAGTGTTCTGTGCATCTTTATTTGCTGGACCATTTTTTTTCTTTTCCTCATGGTATTTACTTTGTCATGAATTCCCTTTATGTTGTTGCTGGTCATTTGACCTCTCTCCATACAGTATGATCTTCAGCCTTTTTTCATTCTCAGCTCCAGCTAATTAGTTCAAGTTTCACAGTTTTGTTTTTTTTTCACTTAATTATTGAGAGGGTAATTTGGCAAGCCTCATCTTTGTATACCAGATGATAGAGCAGCCTTGAGTCATGTCCCCACCTAGATATTAATAACTTTGCTTAACAAATCTGTTTGTTTCAACTGTCTATAAATGTGTTAAAACACTTCTAGTACTATTTTGGTTTTAGCTGAATTCAGTAACTATCCCCTGAATAGTAGTATATGTATTTTTGTCATAAATTATACACCAAGTTGCATTCCTTATGATTGAGCTCGAAACCCATCAAGATTTCAGACCCATTCATATCAAACCAGGGAGAAAATTTCTTCATGTAATGAACACATGGACTCTGGCAATCAGACCTGGTGAGTCAGACTGCCCAAAATGGATTTAATTCCTACTTTTGTGATCTTTCTCTTCCCAAGGTTTTCTGTGGCTGTGGCCTCACAGTGCAGTTTCTTAAGGCAGAGTTTTTATTTCTCTGTGCACATATTCTGGTTATAAATATAGAATGACACGAAGCTCATCATTAAGTTGGACTTCTGTGGGGTTGCTCCTGTGTAGCATGTCAAATAGCCAAAATTTGTTATGTATTAAATTGATGCTATGGAAATAAGGTTATTTTTTTAATGCTACACTTTTATAATTTATTTGTAGTGAATGAAAATCTAATGATTAGTTATAGTGTATCAAATTGTATTGTTATTTGGAATATTCTCTGGGAGATTTTTTTTGCATACCCCCAACAACGTAAGACCATATTGTAAGTTTTTTTTTTTGATTCATCAGTGGTAATTTCTAGTTCAATAGATGGCTTCCAACAAGATTGAAGTGAATTAAATTATCCTTGTTTTCATAAGCTTTGCATTGTTTACAATATTTTTCATTCATTTCCATTTTTTACAAACTTAAGATTGTGCCAAACACATATTTTAGTCAAGATAACATCATATTTTTTTATTTTAACATGTAATTATAACTTTTAATTATGAAAAAATAACCATATTAAAACTAAGATAGAAAACAAAGCAAAATAAGCTATTCATAATTGTTTAATTCTCATATTTTATGTTTTCTTAATTTGTACTTATGACTTTTTCCTGTCTTCCAACTCCAGGGCTTAGAGACTGTTTCAGATATTATATATTACCTATTTTATTGTTAACTATAGTCTTGTTTTGCAACTTGAGGAGATCTTCGTGTATGTAAAACAGTGCTGACAACTCAGTGCATCCTGGGAACTTTGGGTAAAGGTTTACTAAAGTTAGACATCTAAAAATGCTGAGGACAGGACCCATGTGTCACTATAATGCATCTGTGCCTAGTATTGTGTCTGACATATGAGAGAGGCTTAAAAATATTTACTGAATGGATATTTACTGAATGAGGGCAGTTAATGCAGTATAGTCATTTGATATACTACGTTGCTGTTAACTTAGATACAAATGGTCAGTGTGAGGCATTATCTCCATGGATTGGAGCAGGGTGAAGGAATTGCTGGACTTTAGGGAATAGCCGTAACATGCCTGCATATATACATATCCAAGATGTTTCACAAGAAAGGTTTTCCATGATCATTCAGTAAAGGTTTTCCATGATCATTCAGTAAAGGAACTGACCTTTAAAAAGCTCCTATTTATTTTATTGGGCTTCATTTCTAAGAATGGCAAATGAACTAACACCCAGGTATATGTAGAACTTTAAGAATGGGGCATTTGTTATAGCTCATTCATTACTGCTTATGTTTTTAGCAGAAAATACTTTATTGAATGGGTAACATGTGAAAGTGTCATGTTAGAATCTTGAAAGAATTGTAGAAAAGAGTAGCTTTAAAACAAAAAGAGACCGACAACAATGAAATACTAGGACACTCCTATTAGCATGGCTAAGGTCTGGAACCCTAATACCAAATGCTGATGAAGGTGTGGAGGAATAGACATTCTCATGCATGGCTGGTAGGAATGCAAAACGATACAGCCATTTTGGAAGATAAAGTTTGGAGGTTTCTTACAAAACTAAACATACTCTTACGGTAAGATCCCACAATTATACTTCGATGATATTTACCCAGAGAAGTTGAAAACTTATGCTTTCAAAACAAAAACAAAAAAAACAAAAAACAAAAAGCCTGCTCAAGGATATTCATAGAAGCTTTATTTATAATTGCCAAAACTTGGAAAAAATCAAGATGTCCTTTAGTAGGTGAATGGATAATAAACTGATGTATCCAATGAAGTATTATTATACACTAAAAAGAAATGAGCTATCAAGCCATGAAAAGACATGGAGGAACTTTACATGGATATCACTAAGTAAAAGAAGCAGATCTGAAAAAGCTGCATACTCTATATTTCCAACTATAGGACATTCTGGAAAAGACAAAACTCTGGACACAGCAAAAAGATCAGTGGTTGCCAGACGTTGGGGGGAGAGATAAATAAGCAGAGCATAGAGGATGTATAGGGCAGTGAAAATACTCTCTATGATGTCATCATGATAGATGTATGTCATTCCACAGTTGTCCCAACCCATAGAACGTACCAAGAGTAAATGGTAAAGTAAACTGTGACCTGGGGATTGTGACGTCTCAATGCAGTTTCGTCAGTGTAATAAATGTCCCACTCTGGTGCGTGATGTTGATAATGGGGAGACTATGCATGTGTGGGGACAGGGGGATGCGGGAAACCTCTGCATCTGAAACTGCTATAAAAAAGAAATTCTGGAAGAAAAGAGAGAGAGCGCCAATGAATTTCAAAAAATCTTAACCATGGCAATATATAAATTTGGAAGTTTCTGAGAAGCCAATGAGGCACCTCCATCATGGTTTGCCCAAAAAGTCTCCTGGGGGTGGTAGTAAGGCACCGAGCTAGAATAAGAATTCCGCTGCCCACATGCTTCTGTGAAAAGCCCTTTCTCTAGACTGGGACACTGGGCAAAAATAAAAGATATATCTGATGACACGAAGGGTTCATAGGGGCGGCCTAAGGGCTGCCTTCAGTGGCTCAGATATGCCATCTAATTAGGGGAAAGTCCAACTTGTTATGGACACTGAGCCAGCCAGATTTTTCTTCTCTTTTTCTCCCTTTCCGTTTTCGGGGAAAGTCCTAGAGTTGTTTGACTCAACACAATTCAAATGTCTGGCCATCCTGGTTTTTCGAATAAATAGGGGAAGGGTTTGTTACGATATGAAAATATGAAGAAAGATCGGGTCACAGCTTTCATACAGTTAAGGTACTTTAGACATTGAAGGTCTGTAAATCATTAAATAATTCTGGTAGTAGTAGTCAAAATAGACATGTATAACAAGCAGAGCCCAAATGTGAACATATTTGACAGGTTTGTAACTTAATTGCTTTTTAATGTCAGTCAAACAAATTCTACTTTGGTTTCTTGGCCAGGCTTCTATAGGACTATTAAAACCCTATGAAGTTGAAAATGTGAAACTTAATATTTACAAAACGTGTAAACAGTGTAGCCTTTTTTGCCTTACCATGTAGTTCAGTGATTAAGAATAGTAAATTTCAATATGGTCTCTGTCTCAAACACATATTAAGTGGTGAGAATATTCTTTTTCAAAGTTTTTAAAAATCTAGTTACAGATTTTTTTTTTTTTTACTTAAGAACTTAATTTACATACTAAATCGAAGGAGAAAATCCCATGTTGCTTTGTGCCAAGAGCTGTACATTTAGTCACAGCCCGACGAGCTGTGTTAGTTTGCTAGGGCTGTCATAACAAAACACCACAGGCCTCATGCCTTAAACAACAGCAGTTTATTTTCTCACACTTGTGAAAGCTAGAAGCCCGAGATCAAGGTGTCTGCAGATTTGGCTCTCTTCAGAAGCCTCTGCTGTGCTTGCAGATGGCCACCTTCTCCCTTTGTCCTCACATGGTCACCTCTCGTCACCTCTTGGTCTGTGTGCTGTCTGTATCCTAATCTCCTTTTATAAGGATTCCAGCCAGACCAGATTAGAGTCCACCCATATGACCTCATTTTACCTTAAATTACCTCTTTAAAGGTCCTACCTCCAAATATAGTCACATTCTGAGATATGAGGTTAGGACTTCAACACATGAATTTGGGAGGGCCACATTCAGCCATACCACAAGGCGTCAGATAAGGCTCTTTTCTTAGCTTCCAGTGGGGACGCTGCAGAGCGTGGCCCCTCTTGGGAGGGCCCTGGTTCAACACTTTGCCATTGGGGCTGGATGAGTGAGTGGCCTCTGGGCCTCATACACCCTAGTTCGCAGCTTCTCTTTGAGGTTGTTTTAATGCTATCGTTAGTACTTGTGAACAGCAGATAACTGCTCTTGGCCACTGTGTTTCATTTAGTTCCTCCATGCTTTGCTGAATATCAGTTTTGTACCTGTGATCTTTATATATGATGATAATACCTGTACTACATACAAATTATTTTCTTCCTTATTTACAGAGTAATAAGAGAGTAAATGGAAAATGTGTTGAAGTTAGATTTCTTATAAATCTCATTTTCCAATTTATTTAAAAATCAAGTACTGTCATCACTTGAGTATCATTTTATATGTCGTGTAAATCATGAGACGTTGACTGGTGTAGCTTTTTTGTGCAATATTTTGTACCCAAATAATAAAATAATGTATTTGGGTTTTTGTTTTTAAAAAAGTCATATCCATAACTTCTCATTAATCTATTTTGACACATGTAAGCACCATTTTAGAATGTCAGTGTGCATTAGATTTCTTAGCACTGTCTTTGTGAAAAGCACTTTAAATCTAAGTACATTGAATTGAGCATAATTAAATATCAAGTTATTCTTCATATACATTTTGCCACTAATTTTTAAGTAGCTATAAGTAATCTACCATGTGAATTCAATTAAAAGGAGTGATTAAATTACAGTATATAGTTAATGCTTTTAGTTTTAAAATATAGCAGGGAATTGCACTAAGTTAAAAAAATACACTGCAACATTTTCTGTGGACTGCAGATTGATGACAAAATTGATTTTTTTTAAATGCAAGACTGTTAATATTCTCCTGCATATTAAGACTGTTGCCTTAGAATGGTTTCAGGGTGGGAAAATCATAGAAGGCCTGCTTTTTTCACATTGTGGGTTTTTTGGCTCATCTCCCCAGACCCCAAAGGGATGCTGTCTCAGTAAAAAGCATTGGAGTAAGGCTTGTTTAGTTCAACAGGTGAAAGGAATGGATCGGGGAAACATGAACTGGGGCTCCTGAAATGATCCTTTTGGCTATGTATTTAGATAATATTTTATGCCGATATCTCCTGTGGTTATAGAATGAGCAGACAGCCTTGACAAGTCATTTTTAAGGCAGATAGGACTTTAATACCCACTTGTTCACAATTACTAGACCGAAAGATGTTAAGATCATTTTAGTGAAGGTCACTATCCTTTGAGCTTAGAGAAATGGGCAGCTCATTAGGATTATGTTGTCTTTCTAAATATTTGACCTCTTGAAATTCTTGTTTTTAAAAAGAAATAGATAAAGCACTTCCCCAATTAGTTACCTTGTACAATCAAAAGTGTTAATAAGGAAGTAAATATATGACAGGGCAAGAGGAACTGGGGTGGCAAAATTGTAAGAAAGAAGAAAGCAAGCTTACAGAAGCATCTGGGCACTGAGCAAAGGCTGTGATAGAAGCCGCAGATCAGGTTCTTTGCAGACTGTGTATCTAGCCCATTCAGAGAGGGGATATTAGAAGGGAAAAAACCTATATTTTACTTTGACCATGAGGACTGTATCATGTGAAAGATTAGAGCATTTGGAAAGAATGATGTTTTAAGTCGAAAGGCCCTATTCATTTGTGAAGCCCGGTGCTTGGACTTCCTGCTGACATAGTTGTAGCTTCCACAGTCCCATTTTCCTTTCTGGTTGCTCTCAGCCCTCCAGGATGCTCCGGTGAATTTATGAAGATCATGGACTTTAGACAGTAATCACAACAGCTAAAACTGTCATATGGATATGGGAACTTTCATTTGTATTGGTAGCAACGAGGCATTCAGCATCCACTTGAGATAGCTTTTAAAAGCCCCCAAATTAGAAGTTGATCTTGAGCATTAAGGGTGATTGTGTTGCCTTTCACTTCTGGCAGTCACATTACCTGGTCAGAAGAACGTGCACTATGGTCATTTTCAGCAGTGGGGAACCTTTTGTGCTATACCCAATTTAGTCTCTGTCGCAGCCCCTTTTGTGACAGTGGTTCACATTTCCAAAGTGATTTGCCAGTGTTGGGGGCCATCCACCTGAATTAAACAGCATAGGGTCCCACAAGCATCGTGTGGTGAACTAAGCTAGTTGCCCGTCTGGCCATTGTCAGTTTTACCAGCTCCTGCAAAGGACATGATTAACCATTTCTCAGTAATGAAAGTATTTCAGAATTAAAAATACCCATAACTTATTGATGTCAGCTTAAATCTAATTAAGTAAAATTAAATGAATTTAAATAAAAATCATCTGCCTATATTGCGCTTTACTACATCATCATTACCCACTTAGGTGTGCTTTCTTTTTTTTTTTACCCCCCCCCCTTTTCTTTTTTAACTGATATAGCTACTTCCTACCAATCCTCAGGATAGCTGTGCTTTTCCTCAGAAAGAAAGCTTAATTTACAGGTTTCCAGGGAAAGAAAAATTTGAGACTGATCTGTGCTGGCTTTAAAGGAGTTTGGTAAGCTAATGTCACCTGAACAGAGTTCTGTCATACATTTCTTAATGGTAATCAGTACCGTTGATTGAGCACTGTAGTGTTCTAGGCAATGGGATAAGCGCTTTGTGTGCATGTTTTCATGTAATCTTCTCATGATCCTATAAGTAACAGCTGGAGCATGTGCTCCATGAGGACCTTTGTCAGCCTTGTTCGTCCCGATACACCTGCTCCATAGTTGGCACCCATGCAGCACCCGTTGGAAGCATGAAGAGTGTTAATGTTGAGGTGCCCGTTTCGCAGATGAAGCAAGTTGGTAGTCAGTTCAGAAGTTTGCCAGAGCCTAGGCTGTCAACCATGGTGCCATACGGACTCCCAGCAGCGCCCCCCATTTCTTGGCCCGTGGCTCTGGGTCAGGCACCGTGCTAGGCAGTTGGGACGCCCTGCTTTTACGCAGTCCTCACAGTCTGTGAATTGGTGTCATCTCTGTGGTCCAAAGGAGAAATCTAAGAATTAGTAAGTTTGAGGAACTATCTGAGGCCCATTCAAGGAAATGATAACACCTGAGTTAAAATCCATGTCTGTGTGACTCAGTTGCTCCCATCCTGAACCACTGAGCTATATTTAGGTAAAACCTGCACCAGTGTAATTATTTTATAAGCTCATTTGAGTGAAAGTGAAAATATGTCAGTAGTCATACATGTCTGAGTCTGAACTGCTCCTTAAGGATTCAGATTTGGCACGAATTAGGGATTCTGCTGCCTCAGGGCCTGAGGTTGCCTTATGATTTATTGCCTAAACTGCAAAGAACAATCTGATGCATTTGATGAAAGTTGACTATATTGTACCTGGAAAAAAACTCTCATGTTTCTTGACATACTTTAGTCTCTCTGAATCATTTATTTATCTCTTCTAGATAGAGGCTCTCCAAGTCATGGGAATTCTACTCCCTGTGAACAGATCGACCAAGATTCCTGCAGATACTCTGTTTAAACAAATAAACAAAAAAACTGAAAATGAATTTTGTTCTAAAGCATAGGCTTTTTGACACTCAGCAAATCAGCATAATGGTTCTGAGCCTGGCTTGGGAATCAGGCCAGCCTGGGTTACATTCTGTCTCTGCTTTGCACAGAATCTGTGCTTTCGTTCCCTCTGCTCCAGAACTGTAGGAATATAGCCTGTGTCAGCATCACTGCAGGAATGGAGATAATGTCTAGAGAGTTTAGACGTTATCAGTGCCTGCTATATCACAGTGCTCGACAAATGTCTGTCTCTAACTTCACCAGGAAAAGAGGAGAAAGGGTTTGCAGGCCATAGTCGTTCAGAGAACTGTATCTTTCTGGTCACTCTGGTGGATAGTTTATTCTTGAGAAGTGGATCTCAAAGACGAGCATCCCCACCTGGTTATTGGGAAACCACGTACTTGCAGAAAGGGACCTGCAGGACAGACGTAAGAATAGAGTATGCTGTTGGAAGGCTGACTGGAAGGAACCGGGGCAGAGATCACTGCTGGGGGAGCCACATGCTAGAGGAAAGGCTGCAGCCTCCAGAACCCATTAAAGGTCAGAGGATGGGATGTAGCTAACCCATGCAAAAACAAAAGCAAGGAGAACAATCCCTCAGGTAGGAAGGAACAGTGGAGTCCACTACTGGGGCTGCTTCCCTCTGTGGGGAGAGACCTCATAGATTAGGAGACGTGGTTTGAAAAATAGAGACATTGCAAAAAAATCTTTATAAAAGCGATCAGAGAGAATTCCCTTACCAGCCACTGCTGAATTTTATGACACAGAGCACTCTCTATACCAGAGTGCTTTCAAACTCTTGAATTCCTCCAGCATGCAGGACCTCTTGGTTAACTACGTGCTCTCTAAATCAAGGGTGAAAAGACTCTGGGAAACAAGAGTTGGTAGAAGCCGGAGACTCTCCCAGAAAGATTGATGAACTGTATTCCTCTTTGTAGTCCACTGGATTGAGGCAGAAGGGATCAAAACCAGCCCCCTGGACAAGATTACGAAACCGTAGTGACTCATCAGGGTGCCCCCATGTGAGCGAGTTGGGCAGAGGGGGACCCTAGCTACTACAGATAGAAGGGGGTCTGCTCTCCCATTGCTGTGCCACTAAATAGCACTTCCTATGTTCCTTTTCAGGTACCCAGTGACCCTGTATATCTTGATTTTTTTTCCCATTTTTCTAGTCTTGGACTAAGGTTTCAAAAATCGCTGACACTGTAAATGTGTGTTAATGGGTACTAACACAAGATTCTCCACGTGACCTTTTGTTCGGAATATTCCTGTCTGTAAACATCTTCAGGAACCTTACTGATTTTATTTAGGAAGATTGCTTTGTATTTTAAATGAATTTATGGGAAAATTGAAATCTTTACAACAGTTGACCGTTCTATTCATTTATAGGAAAATTGACCTTTTTTATATTTTAAATTAATTTACAGGCAAATTGACATCTTAACAATGTTGAATCTCCCAGTTAAAGAACAATTCTTGTTTCTTTCATATTCAAATATTTTATGTCCCTTTGAAAAAAAAACTATAGTTTTCTTCATTTTAATTCTATATATTTCATGTTAGGTTATCCCTTGTTCATGTCACTTATAAAAAATGTTAACGTGTAAGATATTTATTATAGCAATTACATATTCTCTAAAGATAAATAATGCTTTTGAATGTCGGGTTCCTTTTTTAAAAATATGCTACAGAATATTTGTCACATTGATGCTCTAGTTTAATACTAATATAGTAAGCCATAAAATGTTCTTGTTCAGTACCTGGTAATAGCCTGGATACGAACCCAATTAGCATTGAACCTAGTTATTCCACATCTACAGCCTGTGCACACGGTAGGCTCTTAATAAAGAACCTGCTGTGGAACTGTCTGTGGCTCTGGGTTCCCTGGGGCAGTGTAGATAAACAACCCTAAGCAGTGCTTACACACACCCTGCGTCTTCCCATCTGTTTGTTTTGAGTTAAGGGGTAGAAGGCCTGAGCAAATGCACTGGACTCACCTTTAGACATCATTAGCTACTTCCTCTTCTTGTCTGTGTTGCAAATCCCACTGACTTCACTGTGAGGCCTGGAGAGCCAGAATAAAATTTTTTATTGATTCAGAGGGGTCTTTTTGTTGTCACTGATTGGTTTATGCTTCAAAACTTTAGTCATATCTCCTTGTGCCAAATCCTGATCCATTTGATTTTAATATGTTTTGATCTTTGAAGCACAAATACTAAGAACAACTACCAATTGTCACTTTCTTCTCTGAAAAAATTATCCCGCAATGTGTCATTAAAGGAAATCTGCAGGCTTCATGAAACTACCTTTCACTTCTCCTCTACTTTAGAACTTGCACTGTTTTATGTAGGTATAATTATCCCCAGTTGTTTTATTTTTTCACTCTCTCCCAGATCTTTTCTTCTTAATTGTCCTAAATTCTCATTCTGCTTTGCTTGCTTCCATTAATGACATTCATTCTGTTTCCCTTCCCTTGAAAATATAGACTACATAAACTGTCTCTAATTGCTCTGCATCCAGCTTCCATCTTTCCAGTCACAGACCCCTCCATGTCTTCCATGTGTCAGCGGACACTGGCCATTTGGTCGTTGGCCTTCTCCCTTCTGGAAGCCCCTTTCTGTGCCTGGACGACTGTATACTGGCATATAGCAGAGGTTTCTGATCACTTCTTAGGTCTCTACTATTGTTTCATCTTCCTCCCACCGCATATAAGCTCCTGCTCCAGTTAGCACGTATGTGGGTGATGCGCATCTCTCTGTGTCAGACCTCAACTCCCAACTTAAAGCACTTCCATTACCTTCTGGATGTATCATATGTCTCTTAAGGTCCCTTTGTTCCTGTTAACACAGATGCAAAAACTTGGATCCTTTCTTTGGCCTTACCTGCTCCTTTGGTCCCATATTCAGCAGCCAAGCCCTGTTGATCTCTATTACATCCATTTCTCATCCATCCCACCCCCTGCGTTTTACAGTGAAATTGTTCTAATTCTGGTCTTGTTTTGTTTTGTTTTGTTTTTAATCTCTCACCTAGTCTGCTAAAATCCTAATAGTTATTTCTGCCTCAGGGCTCTCTCCCCTAATAAATGCCCCCTTCTGCTGGCCTGTCTTCTCTCTGAGACAGGTGAGAATTACTACAGTCTTCACCTCCTAAACTTTATTTTCCAGCTCTGCTCTTACCACAGACGTGCGTGAAGGCACCATGTCTAGAATGCAGCCCCGTCGTACAGGGTCGCATACTAGGCCTTCCATGATCTAGCCCACTAGTCTTATTTGCAGACATCCTCTTTCATACCCTTTCCATTTTATAAAGGATTTTGTCCTGTTAATTCCTCCATCCTGCTATGAGAAGTCGTGGAAAGTGCTCAGGCTCTGGCACCAGCGGGTCTAGCTTTGAATCCAGACTCCATTCTTTCTAGCCGTGTGACCTCAGGCAAGTTATCTCCTTCACCCTTTTCAGCCTTGGTTTGCTCGCTTGTAAAACTGAAATATATGACTGCTCCCTTATGATATCATGAGGACCCAAGAGAAAACTCGTACAAAGCTCTTAGCACAATGCCTGGTGAAGTAGAGCAATAAATGTTAGTGGATGATATTGTTGATCTCATCATAATTATCACACTTATTAAAATTTCACTGGATGGATGTTATGCTGGGTCTGTTCACTTCTTAGTGTGGAAAGTCCTTGTTACTGTGCCTTTGTGCCATTCTCTGCCTGGATTATGAAATCCTAATTTCACCCCAATCACCAGCTGATGTGTTATGTTCTTTCCTGCCTTCTACCTCCCCACATTATCCTAGCCAGCAGAGATCTTGCTCTCTTTGAATTGCCATTGCAATTTGTCTGGACCTTAGCTCTTGTCATATATTTTAATTATCTTTTCTCATATGTCACTTTCTCTATTCATAAGGTATATATTTATGGGACTCAGTAGAAAATCCTCTGCTTGTTGGGTGTGTGTAGTACTGGATAAGTTGCTATATTAGTTCTAGAACTGCATAAAGAATACCAAAAACTGGGTGACTTAAACCACATAAATTTATTTTCTCACATCTACGGAGGCTAGAAGTCCGAGACGAAGGCGTCATGGGGGTTAGTTTCTTCTGAGGCCCCTTTCCTTGGCTTGAAGATGGCCACCTTCCCTCCTTGTCCCATGAGACCACAGGGAGGACATATGTGACTGTATCTCAGTTTCCTCTTGTTACAAGGACACTAGTCACCTTGTATTAGGGCCCACCTGTATGGCCTATTTTACCTTAGTTACTTCTTCAAAGGCCCTCTCCAAATATAGTCATGTTATAAAGTACTAAGGGTTAGTATTTCGACACGTGAATTTTGGTGGAGCGCAATTCAGCTTGTAACAGTTGCTTTACTCTTTCTAAGCCTCAGTTTTCTTTTTATAAAAATCTGGAAAATATCTCTTGAGTGGATAAAGTGTGCACACACACACGCACACACACACACACCACACACACATAGAGGAGAGAGAGAGAGAGAGAGAAAGCAATATCTTTATAGGCCATAATGGACACTTAATGAACATCTATTACCTCTACTCCTGTTTCAAGCTCCTTGAAAACAAGAATGCTTTCTCACTCATCTGTGTTCTTGCAGTTCTAGGACAAACTTTAAACACTATTGCTTATAAACATTTGGTGAATAAACATGAATGAATGATCAAGTAGCAGAAGTGAGTCTGTAGTAGGTGTACGCATTTCTCTTTAGGTATCCAGATGCTGGGTAGTGACTAAGATGTCAGTAACAAAGGATATTCCAAGAAAACTGTAGGGAATGCAGTGTTACCATTGTAAGTATAACATGCCACACTACAAGTTTTGGTATGGAAAATCTCCTGTCCTACTTGCCTCAGACTCCACAAAGTCATAGGGAAATGATTTGTGACAAAACTGCACACACACACACACAACACACACACACACACACACAACAGTATCTTCACACAGCCAGAGCTCTCGAGTGATGAAGGACACAAAGACATCGAGCACAATAGGTGTTCCTGTCCGCAGGTTTGGCTGCCTTTGATCTCTCTGCAAAGAAGGGACCTGGGCAAGGTGCTATGAATGGATAATAGACCAGGAGCCAGAGGAGCAGCAGGCAGTGTGCTGCTCAGTGATCAGGTCATGGCGATGCCCAGATACCGTGCAGCTGATGATAAGCATCTTCTCTTGGTGCCTTGGAGTCTCATTTCCTTCCAGCTTGACTCCAAAGGACCATTCATTTTCGGCACCTCTACAATGTGCCACTTTTAGTCTGTAGGTTCTTTCTTTCTGAGCCCACTAAAGGTAACGAGCACATCATTATTTTTTCTTAGAATCACTACACTCTTTCTTTCCACTGCTTCTGTTCCCTGCAGCTCTCTGGAGTGGATTTGACTTTTGCATCATCTTTAGTGATTAGAATTCACTTTTCTGTGCTAAAAGAATGGTAACTATCAATTGACTTGGAGTTAGAAAGTTGAGTATAAGTTCTTATTGTATATAATGTTAACTTTTACAGGTATTGGTAAAGATATGAGGTAATAAATAAGACAACAATTCTATACCTAAGAATTATACCCTTTAAAAATGGTACCACTTGGATATATATAAAAAGTTTGTTATGAGATCACATGTAAAACATATGGAAGACCAGAATTAGAACTCACAGCTTTAAATAATCCTATTAAGCAGCTTCTTGGAATTGATCTTAGAGATGATCCTAGAGATCTTGGATCCTAGAGATGATATAGCGAGATGAAATGATTCTCAACTCTTACTGCAAATTTTAATCACATGGGAAAATTTTTCAAAAGGCAGATGCAGAAATTCTCATTTAATTTGTCTGGAGTAGGTCTAGCGTCACTACTTTTTAAAAGCTCTCAGTGATTGTAAACCATGCAGTCAGGGAGGAGAACCATCTATTTTGGAGCTTGAGAAACAAAACCAGCATGTTTGGGGTCACTGCATTTTCATGGTGCTGGCTGCAGTACATTGACTGTGTCTTTGATCCTCCTAATGAGTGAGATGGTTTGACAAATAGGGCGGGTTGGTCATCATGTGATACTCAGCTGCCTCCTTACCCGCTGTTGGCAGCACTCAGTGAATACGCATCGCATTCCTGTTCTGTTCTTCAAGAGGATAGATGCACGCTGAATGCTTTCTATTCTGCCCTTGGTAGACTTAGTCTTACCACGGTGAGCTTTCAAAAATCAGCCCCAGGCTATTTCCAACTCAGTGAATCTGAGCAGTTCTGCCTCCATTAAAGAATTTTTTAATTTTTCATTTTTATTCATTTTTGCACCTCGAGAGTTTAGGTCCAGATGCACGAACATAATCCCTCCTGTGCCTTAGCACCATCACTGCATCAGGCTCGTTTCCCGTTTTCACTCTGCCGCCCTTAAACAGTTCGCTTCGTGCCGTGTGGAAAGGCGCCGGTGCAAACCCACAGATTACCTCGGAAGGCCTCTCTTAGGCTTTTTGACGAATCCAGCTCAGGTTTTCTCTACCAAGATTATTTGGCCCACCTTCTAAGAGTCACCTAGGAGAGAGAAAGGTGGTGGGCGAAACAGGTAAAAGCAAGTAAGGAGAGGAAGTCTGTGTTGCTTCTAGCCGTGGGAAAATTGCTGCCTTCCAAACAGTTTCAATGAGTGGAGCGAGGGCAAATCTCAGTCTGTTTTTAAGAACCAATGTGTCTTGACTGATGTCAATATAATGGAAAAAGTAGATTTAAAGAGTGGGTGGACATTTTTCTTTAGTTTTTTTTTGTTGTCGTTTTTGATTAACATTGCTATATATGTTAGATAAGTTACGCAGAAGTATTTATTTTTCCTTATAGAAGTAACACATGATCTATCCAGAAGAAATGTTTTAAAAGGCAACAGAAAAGAAAATAAACTGTTTGTAATTCTACCACCTCAGAAGCACTACACTGGTGTGTCTCTCCCACACTGTGTTGAGAGACAGCCCGGGGAAGGATGTACATGCATTCAATCATATGAGAGTTTTTACTTCACAGTATCTGTTGAACATTTTCCACAGTATTTCTATTGGAGGCATAGAATCCCATTGTACAAACATACTCAATTCATTTAATCTATTCCTTACCATTGGACGTTCATGTGTTTCTAATTGTTATTTCCAGATATTATAAACAGTACATAAAAGACTATCCTTATGAGGATGCAGACATTAGTTAATAAGATCAAAGGACCTAACAAGAAGTAGTTTTGTATGATATTGACCCAAAATGTGCCTTTTACATTGATAGCATCTACTAAGCTGTAACATGTCATTACTATGTCTGTGGTACAGTTTGGTGCAGTCACTACATGATAAAAATTCTGTGTGTCAACCTTAGTTTGAATGATACAAAAATTTTAATATATTTGTGACAAGGAATAACAAGTTGAAGTACAGTAAGAAAAAATATAATTGCTTACGATAAATATAGGCTTAGCTCCAAAATACATAGCTTAAAATTTCCCTTATAGTGCACTTTAAAGATTTCCACTGATGATCTCGGAGGTATGGCACCCAGCCATTGCTGGAATGAAATAACACACATTGTTCAAAGTTTGGGCCATAATGATTTAATGCATATTTTTACTACTTTGACATTTATCTTATATGAAAAGAGCAATTCTATACACAGGTAATACATAAATAAAATTATAATAATATGTAACTTCAGAAAATGTTGTTTGATGATCAGCCCGATTTTTTTAAAGAGAAAAATAGCTTTCATCTTAGTTTCCATGTTTTCTGGCAGTTTTTGAATCATTGACAGAATCACAAAGTTCATCGTGGGAGAACCTGTGTCTTCCTGTCCTCTCCTATTCTGACAGGCAGATCTGTATCTCTTTATTTGGATACCGTTTGGTTTTCATTTTATTGTTGCCTCTTTGTTCTTGGCTTTAAGCCTTGTGGTGGTTGTTGATTTCGCTTCAGGAATCGTCATTTTAGTGTGAGGACTTTGGTGGGGCCAACAGAAGTCTCTGTTTTTGGCATAGTCTCTGGTCTTTCTCTTCTTTCAATCTCTGCATGAAAGAGATTGGGCCCCTTTACCAAAGGTCTCCTAAGCGGTAACTGTATTTTGATCGAAACTCCTAATCCCTAACTTTTAATTGATGGGACAAGGGTTGAAACTACAGTCTCTTGAGGATAGAATAGTCTAAGCTCCATTGAGAATAATGGCTGTTACCCTGCTTTGATACTAAATCTTTTTCTCCTTTTTAGGCAGGAGGCTCCCAGGTGATTTTCACAAATCCTTTGGAAATTGTCAAGATCCGTCTGCAGGTAGCTGGGGAAATCACCACTGGTCCCCGAGTCAGTGCTTGTCTGTCCTGAGGGACCTGGGGTTCTTCGGAATCTACAAGGTAACTTTCCTTTTGGCCATTTATTTGTGTATATGCTCATCTCCTAAATTAGTAACTGTTCATCAACGTGAAATCAGTTCCTCACATTTTTACACCTGGAGTAGACGTCCTGCAGGCACCCGAAGGGTACCTTCATGCCATTTAGAAGGAGGTGCCGGTTCCTGCCATCTGCCAAAAAACTTGTCTCTAGAAATATGCAAATCAAAGATGACTATGACGTGAGTTACACCCACTAGCCTTGTTCTGTGCAAAGTTCTTTGCAGCAACACTGGCTGGAGCTTTATTTGATATAAAAACCTAATTCTCAGTGTCATCCTAAGGAATGATAGATGTGAAGATCACAGGGCACTGTTTTTCGGAAAATATGCTGAGCTCAGTTTAAGGAGAAGCCCGCACCAGATGTGGAATTCATTTTCCGATCCTGTACATTTTGGCCCTGTCCATATGTATGCCTTGTCATAACTATTTGGAATCTTAACCATTTTTCATTCAGAAAATAGTTTTTCAGACCGATTACAAAACTAAACTTTTAAGAAATAATTAAAACTTTTTATTCACACTTTTCTACTAAAGAAGTGGTAATGGAATATACTAGAATTAGCTTCATAAATGCCCAGCTATAAAGCTTTATAAAACATAATATGTTCATTATTTGTCAAAGGAAAGATTTAAAAAATATATTTTATTACCAACTCAAATAAGTAAACCTTAAAGATATAATATGACTAGTCAAATGTCTACTTAAGATAGTTTTCATTTATTTTCCACATAAAGGTGTCAGATCATATTATGTAAAATTAATTTTGCTTTTTCCTATACACACATATCAATGTTTGATTCAAATTCTTCATATGAATTTTGAATCCTTGTCTTGATCGACACGTAATCTACTTTTTGAATCAGCTGTTCGCATGGTTTGGCAAGAGTACATCATCTCATTTTCATCCCAGCCTGGCAAAATGAAACACTTTTGGACTGCACGTGCAGTATTGCCCTGGCATTTGATCCCACAGAAACATAATGTTAGGACAGTTGTTTTCCTTTTTCTTATACCCAATTCATCCTAAATGGATATAACAGTCTCATAGTGTACAACTTACCGTATTGCTTTTTAGAGTGAACTTTAAAGCCTTGTTTTGACACAGCATTTGTGAGACCCTACCCCCAGGATCTCCTACTTTTTTACCCTTTTCTTTTTAACTCAACTTTTGTAGGTGACCTTGATAAACATCCAGCGTTAGCAGTAATTGAGGCTGTTTCAGGCAGATCGCCTTTCCCAAATGGTACTCTGTACTTCTCAAGGTCAAGTGATTGGAAGAGTACCCCATGATCTGACTTCGTAAGGATCAAATATAATGCGACACCCTCTTCTCTGGGATTATTTTTGAGAGGAGCAGAAGCTTGCCTTATGTGTAACTATCTGTAATGTTTTAGAATAAACATGCTCATTTTTAAAAGCAGCACTTAAAATGCTCAGTCTGTGAGTGTGCGGCAGAACGCAATGTTCTAGCTGTTTCATTTACCAAATGATTATCCAGCTGTAAGAAATAAACAGTGTTGTCATAGCATTGATCAATTTGAAGAAAAATCATCTCCTTTTCTAAATTTTTAGGCTTTTGCAGACTCTAACATGATGTAGCAGCATGTCATTTTGACAAGACGCCAAGCAGTCTTTCAACAGGTTGTCTGGAAAAAAACTTAGGTACATATGGCAGTGACTGCTATCGAAATGTCTAGATGGATAAAATGGTAAAAAACTTGTTTGCTGACACAGAAGCAGAAACTGTTAAACTACTTGCAAATGATACAAGCCTGAGTCTTAGTCCTTTTCATCTTCACAATATTTCATAATCTTAATCCCCTTTAACACCCCCTGGAAGTAGTTGGTCTCCTGATTTTTGTAGTTAAGAGACTAGAGGTTGCTAGCGATGGTATCTGAGCTGAAACTGAGGCTCAGAAGTTTCTTGTTTCCACTTTTGTGCTAAAATTTCTTTTCTGAAGTGAGCAGGATTGCTCAAGTTTGAGCACGAGATCTCTCCCACATAAAGTTAGTGTAATTACTAGCCTGGTGGTATAAGCTAGTTCAGAGGCATTCCATGGGGCTTGGTGCAGCCTTTGGTGCATTGGTAATTACCAGTTGAAGTCGCTAACACTTTGAGCTTCTGGAAACTTGATTTCATTGCAAGAGAGTGACCTGGCAGTCCCCTCCTTTCTGCTGGCCATTGGTGTCATCGCTGAGTCCTCTGAGATCCGTGAGCCTGGAAGAATCCATTCTGTTGAGTTCACTTCTCTGTTCAGTCTGATCGGTCTTGATTGCCTCCCTAGGTTATCCTCACTGGTGTTATCCCAGCTTCCAGCCTCAGGTTCGGGTTCCCCGTGACTCCCTTCTCTGTGCTCACCCACCTTAACCCACCCCTCCAAGGTCAGACATCACTTTAGCAATTCAAGATCCATCCTTTTAGGGGCATCACAGCTTTCGTATTGCTGTGTAGTTTACTCTGTTTTTGTTTCAGAATCACCCTTTTTAGTAATAAAGCTTTTCACCGTTTCTTGTCTTGGTTAGGTAGAAAAAATGCACATGACGTGAAGTAACCTAATACTTTTAAACCTGGTATGTGTCCCTCCACGTGGGTCTTTAAAAAGCGGACTACTGTCCTAGTCTTAGTTGGGACAGGTAATCTTCATTCTCCTTCCCTTGGTCCTTTTGTTTGCTGTCGTTAACATGACAATGCGGGACCCTGGTGAGGGGAGCGGTGGTGTGTCTTGTATGTTTAGGCTGCTGTGCTTAACCTTACCTAAATTGGACTTAACCTGGCTTTCTATTTTTCTCCTGAATTGACTTGCAAAATACCCCATTATTCTCTGACTTACCCGTAAATGGTAATTAGAACTCTTGCTTCAGAAATACATTTACAACTGAAAAAGAAAAAATTGCATGTGGTAAACATTTCACATTCCTGAGGTCAGAAATAGTTTAGAGCAGATACAGTGAACCCTGTAAACAGAGCCCCCCCACCCCCTTTTGGTAACATTTAAAATTTCTGAAAGAAAATAAAATTCTCTCTCTACCCATTACCACTCCATTCCCTCTTCAAAGGATAAAGGATAACCACCTCTTATGTTTTTTTAATACATCTTGAAGAAAAGAAAACTTTTCTACTTAAATCAATATTTACCTCTCCTTCCCCTTCTCTCTGTGTATCTCAGAATGTACCCATATCAGTATCAGTCTTGTTTATGGCATTTTAACAAAAATAGAATCTTTCTAAACATACATCTTAAAGCTCTTTTCTCATTTTGTTTAATAACTGTATAAAATTTTTTACAGTATTTTTTAAACAGTTTCCTACTGATGAGTATTTATGTTATTTCTAGTTTGGGGATATTACAAGCAATGACAGGGCGAACATCTGTGCATACATTTTGACATACTTTTGTGACTTATACCAATGATAAATTCCTAGTAATGAAATTGGCAAGATAAGAGGCATGTGCATGTTTTAGTATTAATAGGTTTTTGTCAAGCTGTATCAGTTTATCAGTTTTATCTTGGTAACTAACATAAGTACATAAGACTAATTTCTCAATTGAACGGCTTTAAAAAATATCTATTTTTATGAGCTCATAACCCTACATGAAGAAAACAACTCCTGAGTTATTACTTTGAGGACATGGTATCATGCTAATTTTCTAAGACTAAGGTACATTCTATGGTTTTAAAACCACCACAGTGGTAGTTCTCACCGTTTTTCTCCCACATTTGATTTTCATCTGGACCTCTAGGAAAGCCTCCTCATGGGGTTTCTTTATTTTGACTCTTGAGTACCTCAAATCCATTGTCCCCACAGCAGCCAGAGTGATCTACTTAAAATGTAAATCAGATGAATTCATTCACTCAACACATTTCTATTGAAAGCTGACTGTGTGCCCTGTACTAGCCATTTAGGGTCTGGCTGTGAAATCTAAAGACCTTGCTCACAGTTCAATAGGTAGAAAGTCATCTATCATGTGACATCAGATCGTACTAAAAACCTTAAAAAATAAGGTTAAGGTAGGGTAAGGGTATGGAGAAGGGCCAAAGCAGAACCGAATTGGAAGGAGGTTGCATTTTAATAGGGTGGTCGATGAGGGCCTCTTGGGTGAGATGACATTTGAGCAGAAACCAGAGGAAATGAGAAATTAATGTGCCCTATAGCTTCCTGCTGCACTTCGAATAGAACCCCAGCTCCTTCACTCCTGGCCCCATCCTCTCCACCCTCCAGTTTGTACCACCCCTTTTTATTCCTCGTCAGCCCACCTAAAGGCTGGCTCTTCCCTTCATGTCTTAGCTCAACAGGTGCCTGCTTAGAAGATGACCAGGTCATTTGCTGTCACATCCCCGCTTTCCGTTCTTTACATAGCGCCACCCATCACCATCTGATAATTTTCTCTGTGCACATCTCCCTTATCTAGAGTGTACTTTGATGCCAGAGACCTATCTTGTTCACACCGCTTATAAGTTTCTGGCACATAAGTAGACATTTGATAAGTTTTTGTCAAGCCAATGAATGGCGAGCAAAAGCCATGCGTTTCCAAGTTATAACAAGGATATTAGAGCACAGAAAGTGAGTAAATTGATAAGTAATGACCAAAGTGAGTAAATTGACAAGTAATGACCATGATATTGGGGAAGAAAACTGTAAAGAAAGCACTAATTATATGAGAGCTTGCTTTCCCACTTTCAGAGGCAGCCAGCTGTGCCCTGGGCTCTGGGGATATGAAAATAAATTGATAAAAGATCACTCTTATATTTCTAGCTTGAGCACCCAGATGGATGGTACTACTTTAAATTTTAGAATTTCATTATATTTGAGAAGCTCCAAGAAACCTGAAAAGACCTTCTATTTAATGTTACCTTTATAACTGAGGAGTGGAGGCCCAGAAATCTTAGTGTTTTTTCTTGTTCTGCCATGCTGAATGTAGGCCTTGGGCCTTGCCAGAGGGATGGGGACTCTAGATGCTCTCTTAATGGTTGTCCGCCTGAAGCTATGAGAGTGAGTAAGATGTCTAAACTGATGGGACACCAATGATGGAACTCAAAGGTCACCCACACGTAGGTGGCAAAAGAAGTATGGGTGGAGAAAAAGCAGAAGTGGCTGTCAGGTAGGGAACTGAGGTCAGCAGTGTGTGAGAGTTAGTTAGCAGAGGGGTGAGATCTAAGGTTGAGGAGGGAGAGGTGAGTGGCATCAAGTGCCACAGACACCAAGGAGGATGAAGACCAAGAGGTCTTTGAAGATAGAGGTCAGCGGTTATTTTTAAAACATCAATTTAAGTAGAATGGTGGAAGTAGAAACCTTATGAGAAATATGAGCAGATACAAACCACTGTGGAAGAAGGAGAGGGGTGTAGCAATGATGGTAGAGGGGAGAGGAAGCCGAGAGATTTAGCATTTCTTTTCCTTTTGTTGGAAGGACCATGTCTGTCTGTAGTCAGAGGGAAAAGAGTCACCGAAGATGGAAGAATTTGAAGAACCTGAAGATAGCAAGATGGAATATGGTGCTAGGACTTTCAGGAGGGTCAAAGAGACAGAGTCAGGCTTATTATTTAATCCTACTACAGCCTATGAAGCAGATAGTTTTGTTTTGTTTTGTTTTGCTGGGGGGAGGAGGGATGTTGTTATTGTTGTTATTTTCTAGCTCTGAGTCAGCTGCAGAAAGGAAGGCCTGACAGTTTAGGTTATTTGTCTAAAGTCACATACCTCTAAGAGTGGGAGGCTAGATTTCAAACTCAGTGCCATCTCTCTTTGAAACCTGAACAATCACATAAAGATATGTTAAGCTGAATAGGAGAGAGCACATGCCTGATAACTCAGGGAAGTTTAAAAACAAGGTTGTATGCTCATTGATATTGAGCAGTCGGCAGGTTTGGTGTCATTGTTGACAGTGAACATGCTAGGGAAATGGAAATAAAAAGAATCGAGATGACACTAATCGTGAGTGTGAGATAGTTTAGGCCAGGGTAATTATACGATTGTTTTTGCTAATTGCTTTTAGTATCCAATACTATTTTAAAATGTTAGGTGTTATAGAAAAATGATTCCATTTTACTTCATTTTGTTTTGTTTTCCAGAATAAGGGCTTTTAACCTTAGATCTTATATCAGTTCTTGAAATTACAAAATTAAAATTATTTCGTCCATTGTAAGGCAAGAGGGCCCTTCTGTTTTCCTCTTCTATTAACCAGAGTAGCAGTACAAACCATATCTGCTCCGCAGAGAGCCACAAAACCAGACAGTGGAGCCATGTTGCTGTTCCAAAGGATATTCAGTTGTGTTCGTCGAAAATAACTCTGTGCCCTCGTGATAACTTTGTCAAAAATATCTGCCATAAAACAAACATTTTGGACATTTTGTCTTATTAAAAAGCAGAATTTTAGAAATTCAGGAGAGGATATCGAATACCTCAGGAGGCCAGGTTTTTGTATCCAAAATGGTGTAAACTTGTGATTAATATTGGAAGTCATGTGATACTCTGCTTAAAGGTTGTTTTAAAAGAAAAACTGGAAAAAAGTGTTTTTTTATTATCATTCTGTTCTTGTGTTTCAGATGCATCATCTGTAAAAAGGATAATAATAGTACTGACGTTCATAGTACTGTGTGGGGGGTTTACTAAACTAATACATGTAAAGGACATAGGCTAGGATGACATGTAATATGCGATGTGTCAGTTATTATTAATTTTAAGTTATAGGATGTCAACTAATGAGTTCTTGCAGACATTCCCAACTCCTTCCACTCTGCCCCACTCCTGGATAATTTCTGATCATACTCCTTTGTGGTTAACAGTCTCCTCCTCTAGGTCAGACATTCTGCTTTGGACTTTGGGAAGGAGGCACCTTGAAAAATATTAGGTTTATAAAGCGGTGCCCAAAGGAGTCAAGTATACAGAAGGGGCTAGAAAAGACCCTTATTAGAAATATTAGAAAATATTAGAAATATTACATTATTAGAACTATTAGAAAATTATTTAAATTTTTTTGGTCATTCTACCATCCATTCACCAAATATTTGTTGAGGGCTAACTCTAACAGGTACCAGAGTTACAAACGTGAATATAGTACCTTGCCTTCAAAGTGAACTATATTAAGGATGGTGAGAGAATATAATGACATGTTCTAGTGCCATAAAGTTCTTTTAAAAATTAATTTCAATAGGCAGTAGAGTTTTGAAAAGAAGAAAATTTAGATATAAAGAGTATGTAACAATAAAATATTAATCTCCTTGCCCCATGTTGCAGGTAACCTACCTTTCCAGAGGCAGACACTTTTATCAAGTTAGTGTTTTGTTTTGATGATGTTTTTTCCTTTGTTTTTGTCTGCAGGATTAGTTTTATCACAGCACTTTTTTTTTTAACCAAACTTTTGTAATGGAGTATGCTACTGCTAATCCACTGTTCATAGTGCTCTGAATATATTTTCCAGAAGTGACAGATGTATTTCTGTTAATCTGTCCTTACATTTCTCTGGCTTTTAATTGTGACCAAGGTACACATTTAAAACATGTCCAGTTTAATAAATGTTTATTGACCGTAAAATTAATGATATATGGCTTGTGACAACCACAGAGTTCCATGTGGGGTATGATCAATTTAGCCAGCTAGTATAAACTTATTTGGTAGGTTTAGGCCTTTCAGCAGAGAAAAGATAGGCTCTTAGCCTGATATATGTAGAACTCTACTGTGATTCAGGTATGAAACCACATAGGAGTCATACCTCAGCTTCTAGTTGTTTAAAAATATATTAATTTTCTATTTACTGCTCCAATGGGACAGTGTACTTTTCCTTGAAAATAATAGCAATTACCTTTGTATCATCACAGTTATTGAAGATACTCATGCTATTATATAGGTGCTTTATATTAGTCGTTGGATTTAAATTTAGTTCTTATGTCAATATAAATGTTACCCACATCTTATAAATTCAGTGATTTTTAAGATGGCTAAGTGGCAGAGCAATAATTTGAGCCTAGGTCTCTGACTCTGAAGCCTGTATTCTTTGCTCCGAGAGAGTGTCCTGTTGGTGTGAAATGGCAGAATTTAGATATAGATCCATATGCAAGGTAATACGTTTTGACCGCTTCTTTGAAAGCAGTCTGCTTCTCCTCTGAAAAGTCATCCTCTTCAAGAATTGCACACAGAAAGGTGAAACACGAAGATAGTACTCAGCTCAGCTATAATGATTAATGTTGCAAAGAAAAGCCCTTCATTGAGTATGTTGAAGGGGAGTGGAATAAAAAGCTTTTTTCTTTCTTCCTGGACTTTGAAATCTACATCAAGGAGAAAAAGAAAAAAGGAATTATCAGGGGCATTGTCCGCATAATACTGCACCTTTTGAAAGAAACTTGTCAAGGGAATGAGTCAAGAGCAAACCAGCCTGAGCATCTCCTAAGCAAGGCATTAAGTTCTCTCTCTAGGGTTTCTGGCCGTTAGCAGATGAGCACCGTTCGTAGCAAAGCGAGGCGCAATAGCAGAACAGAGAACTGGCACTGACACAGGCAAGGCATTTCCTACCAAAAAACCTTGAGGCGCCAACATGCTTTTGTTAGAATGACAATGAAATTAAGGAGCAACCAATATCCTAAAAGTCCCTGGACTAAAGAAACCAAATAATAGGCACTGATATTTTATATTCAAGTTGAAGTAATTGCAATGTCACTGGTATGGAGTCCCCAGTTGTTGGCTGGTGTATTTGGTTTTAACACTAAAGACACAGCCATGTAACAGGTCTTGGCCCCGGTGATATTTGTCAGCAAGATACTGAAGCTCACCCTGTTCAGTTCCCAGCCACGTGGCCCAACTGTTCCTTGACTGGGCAGAGGAGGTGCTGCCAGGCTGTGTATCCAAGGGTTAACTCGCTTGGGAGAAACCAAGAGGAATGCTAAGGGATCAAGACATGACATGCTGCCCATTGTTTGTAGCTCTAGGATCAAAATATACAATTATACATGCCAAATAAATTCTAAACCTGTAAGTTAGGAAAGGAGGGGTGGCTCTGACTACAGGTGCCAGAAGCATTAAATAACATTCTCAGACAAGGTGCACCACTGTTGTCTTGAATGCTGCAGGGTCCCCCAGTCTGGCATTTTCCCCCATGCTAGACAATGTGCATTCACTGCAGGAGTCTCTGTTAAGCCTCCGTCTCCCAGACCTGCTGGCTCCTGGTGCCCGGCCCTGACACAGAGGTGCCTTTGTGAGTGTAATTACCTTCCCCTGTATTAGAAATAGTCTGTTTAGAGCTGTGTTTGCAGGTACTGCTAGAATAAGCAGGAATCAGCATGCGAAAGCCCTGCCCTGGCCCTGGCTTCTTTATCGGCAACTATCCTTCAAGACTGTTTTGTTTTGTTTTGTTTTTTTTTCCTCAAATTGATTGGACAGGTGTGATACCAACTGAGAGGAGCTTTTAAAAGAAGAAACAAAAAAGACTTTGGAGATAGCTGTGTGTGTGTGTGTGTGTGTGTGTGTGTGTGCGCGCGCGCGTGTGTGCGCGCGCAAGCACATGTAAGATACAAATTCTGTTATGTTACACATCATTTGACAATTCATGCCCAACAGAGCTGCCAAAGTAAACTTAAGTGGATGATTCCAGCAACTTAAGAATTGATCAACTTTCAAAGGTATCTACATCCAAAGAAGCATGAGAAGCAAAATAAAAAATTTCTCTGCCATGATGATACTGTGGCCAGCATCTCTAAACCTGTGAAATTGACCAGTGTCAGTTGTGGACAAGTAACTTGAAGTTAAGTGAGACCTACCCTTAAAGAAGCTTTTCTAGACCTTAAATGGAATGATGACAGAGAGACTTCAGAATGATATACAGGATTAGAACGGAGCCAGAGTCGATAATTAAACTAGATCTGAGTTTTGATTCTAGTTTATTTATATATAGGTCTCCCCTGAGATGCCTTTTATTGTTCCTGTCTGTTATTGGGCCTTTTATTGAACAGAAAAAAAAAAATAAAACGTAATTTCCCCTCTTTGGAGAAAGAGTGCTTTAATGAATTGTAAGAGATTAGATGATTGCACTTTGCATTTATTAATTTCCCCCAAGATTTTACTGTGTACCAAGGAAATTCAGGGCTAAGCAGAGAACATCTGAGACAAGGCTGCCTGGAGAACCAGTGAGAAAGACTCAAAGCAGGACAAGAACATTTAAAGATTTGTTTAGGTGGCACGCACTGTGTAATTTATTAATATTGTAATGGCCAAAGCCATTCTTTTCGTGATGCTGACACCGGCTCCTGGGCAGCACAGAACGTTTCCCTTCTTATGAAATTGCCTGTTTAGAATGGCTGTTCACCTAGTAAAAATTGTATGTGAGCAAGTAGAAGTCAAGTCAAACAGGTTTGTGTTTTGATGTAGGACTGGAAATGGGTGTTCACCACAAAGTGAAGGATTTATCAAGGAATCTGGGAGAGAAGCGTTCTCACTGTTGGAACTTTAAAAGCCTGTTTCACATCCTGCTCCCCTTTTCATGTGTGAGCAGCAGGTCAGGCACTGCCTGGGGCAGCCTTACAAATTGGCACCTGCCTTTGTGCCTTAGACCTGAAGGAAGCAGTGAGGAAGGAGGCCAGGGAAATTTAATAAGTCTATGCCTTTTCTCCAATCCTCTGCAAAGTTAGCTTTCTTTGGAAATTGGGCTTTGATGCCTGGGGTGTGAGAGAAGCTTGAGGCACCTGTGAGTCAGAAGAGCAATTTGCAGCCAGGAGGTGGCTGAGCAGTTGCTGGCCCCTGGAGAGGCAGGGAGACTTGGACCTCCTCATCTCATCCGTCCCTGACGTGTATGCTGCAGTGGACACCTCATACGGGGCGTTCACAGCTGTTACCTCATTTATTCCTAACCCCCTGCCCCGCCAGTGGAAGAAGGCAGCCTGGTATTTTTGACAAGTGAGGGAGCTTCAGAGCTTGATTACTCATGGCGCTCATCAAGCAGCAGAACGGAGATGGAGGGGAAGGTTGTGTCAGGGATTCTTCATTCCTGGATCAGTGGAAATTGGAGTTTTTAAATGTTTTAACTTGCTGGCAAGGCTGTCCTGTCTCTGTGAAACAGAGATGGTGGCTGTTCCACGTGCCATCTTTCTGCCCTGACTTTTCTTTTTCTTCCTTTTTCTCAGAGAATCAGAAACCTAAGAATCTTACATAATCTGACATTTGCTCTGGTACACATAAATTATTTGATTTTTATTATGTATTATCTAATCCCTAGTAGGAAAAATAAACATATCCTATCCATTTTTCCTTTAGTGTTTCACAATGCAGCTCCACCTTTTCCTTAGATTATTTTTGTTTGTTGGTTGGTTGGTATGTGTTTTGATTAGGCCATTTTTCTTCTCAGTCATCTGGAGCTGTTTGTTTTCCAGCACATCACACCCCTTAATAGGCATTCGTTCTCCCTGATACATGAATGAGTATCATGATTTCAGGAAAGAGAATTCCTTCTTGAGAAAACCTAACTGCTTCTTCACGTGGTCATATCCTTCTTGTGTCACAAGGATGTGTCTCATTTCGGATCCCGTCTTCCCATGGCCTTCTGATCGTATTGAAGCCACATAGCATATGAGGAGCTAATCGTTTCTCTCTCTCTCTCTTTTTTTAAATTTTAACGTTCCAGTACAAAATTATCCACTACTTCATCCTCAGTTCCGTTGTATCCCCAGCAAATTATATATCTTCGTTTGAAAAACAAAAAGCTTGGTTTTGGTGTCTAGTGTAGTTTTCCAAGAAATGAGTTAGTTTTCCTTGCAGAAACTTGACAATGTGTCCCAAAGCCTCTCATTTCTCGTTTTAGTTGTGGTTTTTTTTCTGTGTGAATTGGCAAAGCCAAGCCATTGTCACCAGAAACGTGTCTTAGGCCCCAAATGACAGCCCAAGATTTTGCTGTTTTCTAAATTAAATAAGACAATAATTCCTGGCCCCTTGGTTGCTTATACTGTGAAATAGGCAATACAAATATAGGCAGATATAAGAACAGAAGAAAACTCAGAACAGTAATGAGAAAGTGTAGACAATGTGGAGCCATATGGCATCCATACCCTGTCTATCTTCTAGTTAAAGGGTCCTCAGTGGAAAGGGTGGTATTTGGGTTTAAATGAATGAAGAGGGAGTATTTAAGAAGTCGATGTTCCCAGCTTAACAATTATCAAAGAAGATGCGGAGTGATAGGTGTGCCTTGATGGATTAGATGAATGGGGCATTGAGTAGCTTTACCTGAGAGGAATCAAGCTGACCAAGTAGAGGAAAATGGAAAAGTGAAGTCATTACAAAGCTTTGAGAAGAATGAGAATTCCAGGCCTAATCTACAAGACATCCAAGATCAAAGATGGTGAAGAGTTTTTTAAATAACAAATAGCAAGGAAATTTAGGCAGTGTGGCTGAGGAATGAGGAGATGTTAGACCATACTGCCCTTCTCCCCCCACAAAGGAACCATACGTCATGAATTTTAGGAGAAAAAAAAAAGGCATAACTCAGAACCACAGAAGCATATGCTTGTTAAGATTGCCGTTGAAGGAAACTTTCCAAACATATACAGCAGTTGTGGTGGTTACCTCTGACTGATGAAAATCAAGAGCAGTTTAAATTTTCAATATTCACCTGTGTTGTCTATGATAAGCACTTAATATTTTATAATCAGGTGGAAAGAAACTTTTTAAAGGGGAAAATATTACCAACAACAACAACAAAAATAAGCAGAACATGGAGACTAAAGTTCATCTCTAAAATGCAAAGATTTGGAAGGTGAGGTTAAAAGTAAAAACTAATAGGTTTAATAAAAAGCAAGATTTGTGGGAGGAGGAATTACATCAGCTTAAAAAATTACTCCAAAGTGACTTATTTAAAAAGTAACGTGGCAGTGGTTTTGCTCGACAGAGAGAGCCAGACGTGAGGACGATTTCACTGATCTTAATTTGAGTTGGTTACTTGGTTTCTGATTTGGATGCTGCTTTCCTGCACAGTGGGCAAATGACTGGCAGAACTTAAAGGAGGGTTTGGAGGCAAAATAAGGAAAAGGAAGTAAAAATAGAGTAACAAATGGGAATAGTGTCACTATCACAGTAACTACCTGCATTATAACTTTTTAAGAAACTAATCGTGAGGAAAAGATTGGATGCTGCACATGGATATTGGTGTTACACTGTACTTTGTCCTCTCGGGAAACTGGGGGAGGGGCGAAGAACGTGAGAGTCCTGAGTTTTGGCCCTGTCTCTCTCTGGTACTGCCTCCAAGGATGTCCCCTGAGCAAGTCAACGGCATGGCCCTTAATAAAATGCAGAAATAAAATGCAGTTAATAGACTTGACTGTCCTGGCCATCAGTTTGCTCATTTATAACATGAGGAATTCAGGTGTGGCGGATTTTGTGGTTTCTTTTCTCAGTCAGCATTTCACAGTTTGCGGTGTAGACAAGACACGAAAGTGTGAGCTGATTGGCAGGACAGGATGTGGATCTCTCCTTTTCTTGAAATATCTGTACTCAAAGTGGACAGAAGCTTCTGAACACATTCATGGGTGAGTTGACTGGGGAACAGGCAGCATGACAGGATCCAGATTCCAAGGATTCGTTCTGGGTTGGAAGGATGGGCCAAGCTAGGATGAAGTTTAATAGGATTAAACATAAAATCCTACTTATGTTACTTGTTTAAGGCAACTAATTAAGTTACAGAAGACTAGGTTAATAGCCATTCCAATGAAAAAGACTAAGGGTTTTGTTACCCACAGCTTAGCTTGAGTCAGGAGTGTAATGTGGGTGTCAGAAAAGCAAAGGCTGCAGTAACAGATGTGTAGTGTTAAGAAAGTTTGACAGCTTGGAGCCTAGCATCGGTCAGAAATACCAAGATTCAACACCACTGGGCCTCAATAAATGTCACCGGGCTTGGTTCCATCCGTTGAATCTGGATGGATTCATTGTTTTCTTTGAAGATTCTCTAAATTTGGTGGAAATTTTTAGGGATTAGAAATCCGTAAAAGAAATGGTATTAAATCATTAAGTGTTGAAAAGGGGTGACTTCCTTCCCACTTAGCCTTCCTAAAACACAATATATGTCTGTAATTGTCATTAGATGATTAACTGTTTCATCGTATTTCTGGGCACGCATCGGTTCTCAAGGCCTCTCCCTGGCATCATTTTGGCACCAAAAATTATTTGGTGAAGACTTTCCTCTAGTCGTTAATTGTTCTACATACAGCTTTTAAATGTGTAGGAATTATTGTAAATATTTTAAGGGGTTTAGAACAGGCATTTATTAATGTTTCATAAATCCTGGGAGGTAGGGGTAAGTATGTGAATAAATTAGAGGATCCATGAACCCCTTGAAAAGGCATATAATTTTTTATGTATGTGTAATTTTTTTCTGGGAAAGAGTCCAACACTTTCATCAGAATCTCAAACAGTATGAAAAACAAATCCCTTCCCCCGCCACCTATATAATTTGTCTACTTCCTAGCGTGTAAACAGAGAGGCCTCTTGGTTGTTGCTGCCCATCTTTTGAGAACAGATCCTCCTTGAAATGCCAGTGACCTGCCATCCATAGGGATTTCTAAGGATGTCACAGGCAGAGTTTCAAAAATGTTTTAATTGAAATCTTACCATTAGAATAAATGAGAGCTAACCCCTCATCCTCATGCTACACAGTAAAATTTGTTTAATCTTTTAAAAGAAACTTTAGATTTATTACTGCAGAATTTCAGTTATTTTTTTTATTATTTGCTGTTTTTCTTTTAACTTGTGAGTACAATTCTGTCTTCTCCAGGAATATTTTGTTCTGAGGTAAGTTCCAAAGAAGCTTGATCTTCTCAATGGGATATGTGTTTCATGTGGTTTTTCTTCCTTTTCAAATGGACAGGGTGCCAAAGCATGCTTTCTGCGGGACATTCCTTTCTCGGCCATCTACTTCCCGTGCTATGCTCATGTGAAGGCTTCCTTTGCAAATGAAGATGGACAGGTTAGCCCCGGAAGCCTGCTCTTAGCTGGTGCCATAGCTGGTGAGTGTCCCTCACAGGGCCGTTGGCAGCCCCACCTCCACGCCACTGCACTGGAATTTTTCCTTTAGTTCCTGACAGGGCACATACGAGATGGCTATAGATTGCTTTGAAGAGCTACCGAAAAGGAAGAGAAAGAAATTAATCTTACTTCTGGCGGATTAGACTATTAGCTTAATTTCTTACCCCCAGAAAAGGCTCATTAAAAATCGGTTCATTTTGTGGTATGGTTGGATTCCAGTTCAAGTTCCGTATCAATTTCTAGTTTCACTTCATAGAATAGGAATGAGAACTGTTCAGTTGGAAGTTTTAAAAAGTTTTAATACTTGTGCCTTTGTGGTATGTAAGCAAAATAGTATAGAAAAGCTTGTCCAGAATTGAAGTGATAATTATTATCATTTCGAGAAAAAGAAGTGTAGAACAACCAGAAACAACTCAGTCCTATTAGAGACCTGATTCCTCCTCGCTGTGTAAGGTTATAGGAACTGGGTGTGTGTGTTAATTGAATCGCAGAGAGAAATGACTGCCATCTTTTTTTCAGTGCTACAGTGGAAATATCAATAGAAAAAATGGATTCAGAGGTTGGCTTCTACATCCCAGTGTAAATCCCTAGAGGAAATTTGATTATAGCCACAGCAGGAATCAGTTTGTTCTTTGATGCTCCTTGTCCAGAGACCCCAAAGGCCGGAACAATCTGGATTAGCTCTCTAGGTGGTGACAAACATTTAATGAGTTAACCAACCCTAAGGCAGTCATGGGATGCCTGGGCCCAGACAGTTTTGATACAGGTGTTCTCATCAGATATGTGGCTTAAGTCTCCTGAGACAAACCCCCCTGCTTTGAGAAGCTGCTTGCTGTTTTGTGGGCCCTGTGTCCTGCCTGTAGCCTGGGGAGCCCCTGGAGGAAGGAGCCCAAGTAGCTCTTCTTTATTTCTTAATTCATTTTCTTTAAAGGCAGAGATGTTGCTGTATGAGGCGGGATTGTCCCTAGTTGTGTGAGTAGACATGAGACCACTCTATATCAGGAAATCGTGATTTCAAGCCTAGAATATAAAATTCCCAGTTTTAATCCCAACTTAGCCATTGACTCAGTATATCCTTTATATGTCATTTATATGTGTATTAATGATAATATTTTGAACCAAAAGGTTACAATACAGTTTGTTGCAAATTACTTAGTTAAAAGAAAGTGGGACCTAATGGGGAGAACTAACATACCACTTCAGTAGCATGTGACCTTGGCCAAGTCACTCAGCCTCCCCTAAGCCTTGGTTTTCTCAGCTCTCAATGGAAATGAGAACCATAGGACTAGAGAGTGTGGTTGGGAGGCTTAAGTGAGAGTTTCCATGCGAAGGATTTTGTGCATAGCGTGTAGTAAATACTAGATAAATGTTAGCCAGTAGTTTATTGAATCCAAAAAATCTGTCTGTAAATCTCTCCAAAAATCAATTATGAAATCGAAAGATAAGTAATAGAGCTCAGTTTGAAGTCTAGGACTCTCTCCAAACTTTGTGTTCTTCACACCAAATACTAACTTTGACTTCTTCCTTGGAGAAGACAGCTTCCTTGGAGAAGACAGATTCCCGATTTCATTTCTGGGTGGGGGCTTCCTAGGTAGTCCATACTGCCAGAGGTATAGAAATTACTAGTAGATTTTTTTGTCTTTTAAGATTTATTTTTTCCTTTCTGTTTTTTATGATTATGAAAACAATAATTCTCATCATAAAATATTGGGAAAGTACCAGAAAGAATAAATAAGAAAATATTATCCATTTTTTTCTTGACTCTAAGGTAATCACTGTTTCAACATTTTTGCTAATTTTTTCTTCCTCAAATGGTTTTTAACGGAGTTGTAATCATACTGTGCATACGTATGTGGCTTTTCACTTAGTACCATATCTGAAGCCATCACAACACAGTGGTTCATGCACGGACTGTGGGTCAGGCTGCCCAGGTTCAAATTCCAGTTCGTTCACTTTAACTATGTGCGCCGTGCGAGTTATTCAATCTCTTTCTTTGTTTCTCCACCTAAATATGGGGATAAGAGTAGTCTTAGTCTCAAAGGCTAATATGGAGATCAAGTCAATTCATAGATACAGAGGTCCAAGAAAGTGCTTGGCACGTAAGTATTTTTAAATGTTCAATGAGAATATTAATTTATTATGTGTCATTTGAAACTTTGCAAACAGAGTTTTTAATTGCCACATACTTATCTAATTCTCAGTATTAGATTACCCAAAAAGATTTTTTTAATTTAAGTATTTGATGTTAAAAAAAAAAAATGTGCTTAAAGGCTTTTCCCTTATTTTGGGTCATTTTCTTTGGAGAAAGAGATTCTCTAAAGTGATTTTGCTGGTAAAATTATAAACACACACACACACATATGCATATACACACACATATGCATACACACACACACATATGATTGTTTTTAAGGCATCGCCACGTTATTCTTGAAAGTTTAAACTAGTATACATCCCCGTGCTGCTGTTTTACCCTATGGCTGTCCTATTGTCTTTAGAATTGGTTATTTATAAATGCGTAACAAATTACCCCCACACTTACCAACACAACACAGCAAACATTTATTATCTCACAGTTTCTGTGGACCAGAACAACTTATCTGAGTGCCTCTGGCTCTAAGTGTGTCATGAGGTTGCAGTCAAGGTGCCAGCCAGGGCTCTCTCTGGAAGGCGCGACTAGAGTTGGAGGATTCACTTGCAGGGTGGTTCAGCACCTAGCCATTGGCAGGAGACCTCAGTTCCATGCCATATGACTTTACCTTAGGTCACCTTGATGTCCTCATGACAGGGCATCTGGTTTCTCCCAGAGCAAGATCCAGGAGAAAGAGGAGGAGAAGGGAGGTGAGGAGGGAGGGGAAATGTGAGGTAGAGGGGAAGGGAAAAAGGAGAAGGAGAGAAAGCAAGCAAAGTAGTAGCCAGAGATGTCTTTTATGGCCTGGCTTTGGAAGTCACACTCCTACGTTTTCACACCTTCTTATTGGCTACAGGATCCCCCCTGTGTAATAGGCAAGGTGATACAGATGCAGAAGTGTGAATACCAGAAGGTAAAGGTCATCGAGGGCCATTTGGGGAGCTAGCTGTCACACTTACTATAGAACATTTACTTTCATTTATTGTCCATCTTCCCCCTAATCTGCCACTTCCCTGTAGAGTGTGAAAATGTAAGACACGATTTGTCATTATTGGTTTTTATTCAAAGACAGATCGGCCAGTCTTGTAAATTCCACAAATCTGTATAAACTATGTAATGAGAACTAAGCTAATAACAGATATTAGAAGCCAATGGTAAATGTCATAACTACCATTCTTTCTCATTAGAGTTAGGGATAAAACAAGGATGTCTTGATCATCCTTGTTTTTCAGCCTTATTTTGGAGGTTCCTTTCAGGATGGCAAAATAAGAAAAAAAAGTAAGAGGCAAAAAATATTATAAAAGGAGAAACGAAACTATCATTATTTGCAAATAATTGTTTACCTGAAAATCCAAATTAAAATGCCTAAAAATGTATCCAAATTAACAAGAAAGATTAGTAATATATTTTGTTATGTGATGAACATAAAAATATCCAGTGATAAGCAATTAACTGATGTCAAGGCAGGAAGTGGGGCAACTGGCTGCTAGGCATGCTGGGCCAGATTTCCAAATTCAGTGTGGAGAAAAGCCAGACTTTGGGCCAGAAGTGTGCTAAATGCTACACCATCAAGAAGGGCAGCAAGCACAAAAAAGCACACCTGTATGGGCTGCTGGGTGGAAGATAAATAAGGCTCCCACATTTTTCTTGTGGAGACCACTGAGAGCAGAAGCACTTCCTAGGGAGAAGACACACTGATGGAGCATGTGCAGGATCCAAGGAAGCATATCCCATGGCCAAAGTGATCTTGTCTGTCTTTAGGAGAAAGGAGAAAAGCTTATCTCAAAATAAGCTATGATGAATAGTATAGTTAACCATGAACTTATTCATTATAAGACCAAATTGTCTCATAACTGTTTAAATTGGTCTCTTACACAGAAGACACAATACATTTTGTTGAACAATCCTATTACAAATAAGATGGGTCTGGGATTAGAAGAATATGATTATGCTCTCTCTGTTTTGATAGTAATTTCAGTTATTCAATAAGAACTATCTAATATTTCCAAAATTTTGATTTGGTTTGAAGTTAGATTGCTTTAATAATATGCAACTTTTTAACAGGTGGTTGTTGCTATCTAAAAACCTAGAAAATAACTGATTTTTTAAAAACTTAGAAATTGGGAATACCTTTAAATCCTGGGGATATCTACTTTATTAATTCACAGAGTGGAGTAAAACTAATTGATATTTGAATTTATGTTTATTAGCCAAAGTACCTCAGTATGTCAGAAGGTGAGAGTTGAAGGAAGGAGCCCGAAATTAAGAAACCAAATTCTAATTGCCTCTGATTACCATGTTGCTTTTTGATTAATGTAGGACATTTCAGTATGGTTTATGGATATCTAATATGCCTCCAATTTTCTAATTTTTCCTCATACCAGATGATCTTAATTGTCAGAATGATGAGATATAGGAACAAGTCCAGCTGTTGTGACAGTCTTATCTTCGAACTGAGTGACTTAGATTAAGTTATGATTCTGCAATATCTTTAAAAGCTGTTCAGAACACAGATGTGAAAGTGTTATGTGCATATAACTGATTATGAGGCTTTCAAAGTATCAGAATTCATTTAGGAGAAAAGTACTTGTCACGAGCAAGGAAGGTAGCTACTAAAGTAACACCTCGGACGTGTTTGTGTCCTTCCACAATGCCAGGTTTATTGAGTAGAACCTTCTCAGATAAACCAATCAGGTATCCACACAGGGTAACACACAACACACAGAAAGGGGAGGGTACAGAGGCTTATGCAACAGAGTACAAGTTCTCTGCATTCCTGAAGCGAGCTCTGGAACTAGTGGCACAGATGGTCTCATGTCAGTCCGAAGCCAGTGGCTACAACGTGCAGCGGGTCAGAGTGCTCAGCCCTCAGTGCACACATTCACGATGCTCCGGGGTCAGGCTTGAGCATCGTCTGTCTGAGGCGGGTTGAGCTTATAACGTCCTTGCAGGGTGCAATCCTTTTGCTTTTCGGCTCCTGCACTCCCAGCTTCTGGACTGCAGTCTGGCTGATATTTTTGTGGTTGTGCGTGGTCCGGTCACACCCTAAGGGTGTTTCATGATTATGTGACTTAGTTGTTTGCCAGTTGACATGACTGTCATAGCTTACAGTGGAGTCCATTTTGTAAAGTCCAAAAAGTTGTCCATTCTTTATGCTCTATACAGTACTATTGGCACAAATCTGTTAATTATGTAGACATAAAGCTTAAGAAAATTTAAAAGCAGATCCTTAAAAAATAAATTGTAATGGAGACTCTGGATCAAGGTAATGGACTGAGTGTTCATCCATCTCTCCTCTCCTCCCAAATACCTTAAAATGTCAGAAAATACATTTTGTTAAAACTCCTTATTGACACTAGGAAATGTTAGCACCAGCCCTCAGAAGGCAGGAAACAGAGCCGCATTTGAATTAATTAGGCTCTGGACTAAAAGATAGGTGCCACAGCCCGGACCACGCCACACCACGGGAAGGAAAAACAACTGTCATTAATGTGAGAGCAGAAGCCGAGAATTTTAACCTCTGAGTGAACAAGAGACTGCCTGGAGGTGGGGGTGGAGGTTGTCGGTAAACCATTTACAGGACTTAAGGAATTGCATTTACTAAAGGAAAGTTCAGGGTTGGTCCTCTCTCTTCTTTTTATATGGAGTTCAGGCAACATTTGAATCCAAGCTAAAAGCCCAGAGTTCTATTCTAAAGAAAGCGATGAAAGAACACAAGGCAAAGCTTAAGATAATTCCAGACCTTTACCGCAGATTCAGAAGAAATAATAAACGAATGGCCGCTCTACCCAAGAGGAGTTATAAAATAATCCCTTCTGCTTCCAGGATGAAGCACTCCACGTTTCAGCTGATCTGGAAGTTCCCCACCCCGCCAGCTAACTTGCCCTGACAGTTAACAGGCCTCACCCATGTCACAGGCCCTCCCATTCAGGAAGAGGCCTGTGTATGACACTGGCCTAGTGTATGGTAGAAGCCATCCACAGCACTAATCAGCCTATCCTTTGAAGTTGAATCATCAATAGACAACCAGAGGTCCTCAGACAAGACTAGAGGGAGCAATAGGGTAAGTAAACAGAAAATAGGCAATCCAGGGATCAGAGAACTTTTAAGAACTATAATTAGGGTCCTCACAGATTTAAAAGGAACCATCAGTAAAGAAGCTTTCTTGAAAATTGATAATAAGATTGCCAAAATTAAAAATCCATAGATGGTCTGAATGATAGAGTAGATAGGATCAAAAAAACCAAATTATAGCATCTGGAAAATAAAGTCATGGTAGAAAGAATAACACTCTAGAATATGGAGCAAAAATACAGAGATGAAAAATAAGAGGAAGTTTCAGACATGTAGGATTAATCCAGGTCTAACTTTGAATAGGAGTTTCCTCAGAAGTGATGAGGCAAGAGGACAGCACATAGTCAGTAATAGAAGGTCGACTTCTCAGCTGCAATACTGGATACCTTCCAAATGCCGAGGGGAGGATGTCCTGAACCTAGATAACCTTCCCAGGCACACTAACCTTCAGGAGGGGACCAAGCTCAATCACTTTCTCCCATGCCAGGACTCGAAGGTTACCCCTCATAGTCCTTTCCAAGGCAAAATGAAAAGTGAATTTAAGAAATAGGAAAACGTGGAAGGTATGAAACAGAGCAAATAAAGCCACACTTGTGAGTAGGTCTAGATAACTACTAACTTTAGCATAATTTTTTTTTTTTTTATACAAGCAGGGTCAGGGTCGTTGGAAGGCAGATAAAGGAAAGGAAGGACAAAAGTGGGAAAAAGTGTGCTGAAGTCCTCACCTTTCTGAGGAAGGATGTAAATGTTAATGGTGCACATTGTAAATATCATGTGTATGTAATGAATACATAGAATATTTAAATTAATCAGGAAAGGGTGGAGAACAGAAGGGAAACAACTAGAAGCAGAGAAAATAGAAACTGTAAAATAGGACACAGAAATAAGTCCATTAACTACAGTAATAGCTACAATTGAATGGATTCAATGCACTTAGTAAAAACAGACACTTTTACATGAATTGTGAAAGGAAATCTAGTCACCCGAAGTTTTAGAAAACAGTGACAGAAAAATTGAATGAGAATGGATTGAAAAATACATGCCAGGCAAATACCAACAGCAAGCAAGTTTAGCAATATTAATGTCAGACCGAATGGAATTCTGGGTTTAAAAACAGCACGGAGGCATAGTTTACACTTATAAGGGACAAAATTCACTCAGAAGGTACATTGTCATTAACCTCTATGTATTGTCAGCATAATACTGTCTTAGAAAACCTCAACTTAAAAGTATGACAATGAATATTTTCCATTCTAAATGAGAATCTTGACACTTCTCTTAGAAGCTGTAGATAATTTAGATAAAGATGGAAAGGGAATTTTTTAAACTCTTAACCTTGATCCAAAATAAATTGATATTAACTTTGCAACCCATAAACAGAGCAGCACAGCCCTTAAAAATACTAATGGGATATTTATGAAAATCAAAGATGACTTACCCCAAAGTTATATTTTGCTGGTTGTGCATTTTTGATGTTGTTGTAAATGAACTTCTACTCTCTAGTTGCTGGGCCCTCTTAAAATATTAAAATTTTTGTATTGTCTGGAGAGCACCCCAAATTGTTCTTGTCGCTCAGGTAGTAGGTGGTCTCAAGGTCTCAACATTTGTCTATCACTGTAGGATCAGATAGGCTGCACCCTCCCTGTTGAGGAACTAGAAGAAGCCTGTCTATTTCCTAGCCTCTCCCATCCCCCATCTTTGAGAATAGAGAAAACAACCTCTTTCTTAGTGTTGTCTTAGCTTTTTGGAAAACTAGTGAGTCCAGACAAATTGCCAACCGTGGCCCCGCAAATCAGCAGCTCTCTGGTGGCCGAGCCCTTTCCCGTTGATGCTGCTTTCCCAGCCTGCTGTCCTCCAGGTTCCCAGAAATCCCCTGTCTACAAAGATACCTACCGTTTCTCTGAAGCCCTCACATCTGTCTACCCAGAAGGGATGTGAGCTAGGGGTGGAGAGGATGAGAGTCATGCACAGGCTACCATATTCCCCTCCTGCCACCATAAACACAGAGACACACAGATACACACACACACACACACACACACACACACACCAGTTTTGCCAGGCAGTTTATTAAATACCTTATATATTTCTTCTGGCATTTTTCTTCCCCTAATCAGTATCTTTCCTCCCTCCTTCCCCATGCTTCTCTCTCTTTTTATAACAAGCAACTATTTATGAAAACTACCCCAACCAAGGGAAACTTTTACCCATGTCATTGCATGAGTCTTTCACAGTCACACTGACAGGCCTGCCCACTGTTGTGAGGAAGACTTTATTGCAGGTCTAAAGCAGACAGCCTTGCTCAACTCTTTCTAAACCAGAAAGTATAACAGAATCGGTGGGGTGAATACAGTGGGTTTCTAAGCATTTTTCATGTTTCCTTCCATTATGTTGGAGGATAAATTTCTTGCTCAAAGTTTTAAAATTAATTTTCCAAGCTAATAGGAAATTCAGGATGACTTATCCAGTGAAGCAGGGGATATAAAGTGAGCTTTTTCACATGCAAAAATGTGATGCATTTTATGAAAATGGTTACTCAAGATGAATGTTTGAGGAGCTCAGTCAAGATGGAAGTGAAAGAGATTCAGCTTAGTAATAAAAATGCAAACGTGTACTATGCACTTCCCCAGATACCCATGCACACGCTGTAACTTTAAAGCTGTCTGTTAGAAGGATGAGATGCAGTTGTGAGCCAGACCACGTTGGTTTGGACAGAAATTCTTACAGAATTATTAAGCCTTAAAAAAGCAAAGGAGATTTATGCATCTGCATTTGACCAATTTGGTTTGGAATAGGTTCATAATGGAAAAGTAATAAAACCATAAGAGACAGTGTCTTCTGAGTACAGTCTCGCTTTTAAAAAATCTAAACATGGGCTGCCCCATTTTGAATAAAATGACTGTAGAAAAATGTCCCATTGGTAATTTTGGGAGAGTTTGTTGTTGTTGTTGTTGTTATTGTTGTTGTTGTTCCCTTTTCATTGATTACCAGCCAGTATAAATTTTAAGCGTTCTGTCAAATATTTTTTCTGGAGATGTCAGTCCTATTAAAAAGGTGTTGTCTGTGAACTTTTTCTAGAGATGTCAATCTTATTAAAAAGGTGTTGTCTGTGAGAGTCTCTCCTCTGGTCCCCACCCCCCCCCCACACACACACACATACACACATGTTTATTTAGCTATCAGTAAAGCCTTTTTCTGGTGTAACTGGAGAGGTTAGGGTTTGGAGGGTAGGGGGTGGTTGATGTGTAGGAGAAGGTACCTTCTGTAACTGCCAGCAGCCACAGAAAAGCATGAAGAGGAAACACATAACACGCTTCACCTCTGAAAAATCGGACCTAATAACTTTGCAAGTTTCTGATTTCAAAAAAAAAAAAAAAAAACTTTCCCCATTTGTTTTCAGCCACGTGAGTAGAGTAGTGTGATTGATAAGTAATTCCTTAAAACCCTTTAAGAATAGGAGCATAACAATGGATAGAGGTCAGGTGATTTGGGGGAAGGAGGGGTGAGGAGTGTCTAAGTGTGTCGTCCTCCATCAGCAGAGACACCGGAGTCACAGCTGTGCTTCTCGGAGGGATCGGTGAAACAGGCATTTGAATTCATCGAACGCTCAGCTTGCTTTCGCGGCCAGCAGTTCACAGCACCAGTCAGTTTTAAATAGTGAGAATGTGACCAGGCTGGGAATGTGTCGTCCTTTCTGCAGGTATGCCTGCGGCCTCTTTAAGTGACCCTTGCTGATGTGATCAAGACTCGATTACAGGTGGCTGCCCGGGCCGGCCAGACCACGTACAGCGGAGTGGTGGACTGCTTCAGGAAGATACTGCGGGAAGAAGGCCCCAAAGCCTTGTGGAAAGGAGCTGGGGGTACGGAAACACCTTGTCCTTAATGAAACCTTTGGTACTACGTAACGTTTTTAAAACCGAATTTCATCTGTGACTTTCCCCCCGTCTTTTTCAAGCGCGCGTGTTTCGATCCTCGCCCCAGTTTGGTGTCACGCTGCTGACCTACGAATTGTTGCAGCGATGGTTCTGCATCGATTTTGGAGGAGTGTAAGTAGCGTCGCTAAATCTGCAGCTAAACGTGAGCTGCTTCTAATACTCGGTCACCATGGAAGGAAGGTCCATTAGCCTGCACCCGTGATGGAATGGAGAAGAAGTAGGAAAATAGTGAAACTGTGTTAGCAGACCCATTTCCAAGGGGCACATACAACTGACTAGAATTCTACAACTCCTGTATGCTGCAGATTTGCAGTATTTAAATGTCATTTTTTACCACATTTAAAAAACAAAAAAAACAAAACAAAACTCAGATTCTTACTCTGCTTTCTCTTCTTTTAGGAAACCCATGGGGTCAGAACCAGTTCCGAAATCCCGGATCACACTGCCTGCTCCCAATCCTGATCACATCGGGGGCTACAAACTGGCAGTTGCAACATTTGCAGGGATTGAAAACAAATTTGGACTTTACTTACCTCTCTTCAAGACATCAGCTTCTACCTCAAAAGTTATCAGTGGAGGGCCCTAGGAGACCGACCCTGGGATGCCGCTATAGCTTTGTTACATGGGGAAAGAGCGCCCATCTTGGGTTGAAGCAATATTTCATCCCTTTCACATCCATCTCTTGTTTAAATTCAAGTCCAGGCTTTTTATAAGGTGAAATCATTCATTTTCTTTGTGTTTTCTTAACCAGGTCATTATAAAATTATTCATAATTACTCTTTGGGCCTCTGCTCACAAACTTGTTTGCATCTGACGTTGGCTGGGATTTGGTCAACACACACATGATTTGGGAGAAAGAGCAAGTCTGAATAGAAATTAGAGGTCTTCTCCTTGGATAAGGATTATAATCCCAAAGAGGCTATAGAAAGGCAATCGTGGTGCTCAGAGCAAAGTGTTCCGTGCATGTTTAACTGGTAGGAACATGGGTGCTAATTAGTAAAAGTGAAAAGCACTGGAAGAAATGAAAACATGATCAGAAATAGCCAGCCTGGCTTCAGGTTTTAAACATGCACTCATTCTGCCTCTGGATTATATTATGAAGCTTTTATGTGAAACATGTTTTTTTGTAATGAAAACCACATTGAAGATGTTTAATAATAATCATATTCTATTACTGGTACCAGGACTACTAGTGAGAAGTCTTGTGCTTTAGAGGAGTACTCTCGGCATTTTATTATATAGACAGAGAAACCATGAGATGCAGCACCTCTTCTGGATGTGCTAACTTTGGATAACTGCACGTACGATACACCTGTACTGATTACTGCCTATTCCAGTAAACACTGTAGGAAAACGCATGCCCCCTGTTCCTGGCACCTGCCCTAATTCCCTCCTGATCCCCCTGCAGTCGGCACCCATTTGCTATCAAAATCCACTTTATCTTGAATCATGTAAGACAAATATATTCTAATGTAAGTTTTTATTTAATTTGTGGTGCCTTGCATAATGGTCAGAGGGCTTGTGTGTTCGTAAAGGAGGAAATAAACTATTTTTAAAGCTATTGGATTCTTTTTTCTTTGTATGTCACATGGTGAATAATTGTCATTATTGGACTCTATATCTTTTGAGGATTTTATTCATATTGGCATGGGTATATTCTGGTCTTTCATTTTCAGTATGCCAGTATGCCATTTTCACAGTAAGAGAAACTCCATTAACCATCAATAAATATGCAAGGAACCTAGCAAACTGACACTTTTATTCTAGTCATCCCCAGCATTTTCTGTAGTTTCTTATCATGAGAATTAAAGTAATATAAAGTTTCACTGGAAATTGAGCATGAAACCTGGTATAAAATGATGGCAATTGTATTTTGTCCAACTCTTCCTCATACCAGAACTATATACCTGTTTATCTGACATTTGGTAATTTTTGGCCAACACTATACCGATTTGGGGAAAGAAGCTTGTCTCGAACAGAATTCAGGGCTTTTCTTCTTATACTACAGTCGTATTTCTGAAGAGGCTACTGATTAATCTATTGGTAATCAATTAGAACATTTTCCTCCGTAAGAGACAGCCATTTTTCAGTCTCTGTCTTGCTGTAGGTCAATAGGTTGACATTCAATTGCTGTTGAAAATGGAAAAGATTCAATGCCATCCATGAGTCTGATTTTTTTTTTTTTTAATGAACAAAAGCTTCTTTTACTTCCCAGAAATAACACACATAGATATGTGGCTCCCTCCATGGTTTTCGTTTGGCAAAACCAAAGAGAAAACCCCTCCCTCTACCCGTCCCCATTCCCACTCAATGTGATAAGTGATAAATATTTACATTTTAATCTCGAAGACCAGTCACCAAACTCCAGATAGGTCTTAGAAATGTGGGTGATGTCATAATAACAAAGCACACAAGCTTCAGTCTTTTGAATGTGGAGGAAAGCCCTGCGTGTACATCTCTGCATTATTTTCCTTCATTTGCATGAAATTCATAGAAGATTGAATTTTCGTGGGATGAACACCGACCCAGGAATGGTGCATTGCTCTCCCTGCTTCTTCAAGAGCTGTTGCATTTGTTGGGAGACCATCTTGGCTTCACTTAGACTTACCTGTGGCTGAGAGCGAATCTCTAGAAACCAGAGGTACCAGGAAGCCAAAGGCGACAGGCCCATAGGGCTGCAATGCTTTAAAATCCTTGGCTTATTCTGTTTGGGGGATAGGCACTAACTTGAGACACTTCGAAGGAGGCCTCATTGCCATCTGAGTTCTCAGTGGGTGGTGTGACTGTGACATCCTTGAATAGGACTGCAATCACCCTGTGGTGAAAACCACGTCAAATTTGTTCTGGGTTTTCCTTCTTCCTGAAGTGACAACACAATACGTCGCCAGTGTTGTGGCCACTGTTCGTGCAGCCTGTCGTTTCCCTCTTTTACACCGAGTAACTGAAAGACGTGTAACCCACACACTCGCCTGCCCACCCAGCCTCCCTCCCCCTGCTCTGCCAGCCCCAGAGTCTCAGCTCTGCCCTTGGTCCACACCGCGATTGCTTTGGGGGTGGAAGAGGCCTGACTTTTGTAGCAGCTTTTTTTTTTTTTTTTTTTTTTTTTTTTTTTTTTTTTGCAAGGAGGGAAAAAATGTGAAGCTGACCACAAAGTGAACACACTGATTCTTGGGTTCCAGTCGTGGCTGGGTTTCTTGAGGCTGGGTGGCACGCTGTCGCCAAGCTCATGCTACACCTCATAACCCACAACCGTTTGCTGAGCTCCCTGGGGTCGCCTTAATCCCAGCAGCCAGGGTTGCACAGGGGAAAATGAGAATTCTGGCACAGAAAGGAGTCATTTAAATGCTTATTGCATTTCAAGCTTCAGTTTTTACTTAGCTAAAATATTTACCATTTCTAGAAAACAATGTTAAAATTTTGTGCTTATATGTTATTTAATGGTGGGGGCTATGTAAACCTCAGGATGCTTACGTTTTGACAGTCTTCTGGAAACGTTTAACAGCACATAACTCAGCAAGCAGGGAATAAAAACGGGAACAAATTGTGCTTGAAACTGTAACCTCCTTCAGCTAGGTATTCACTGAGGCACATTAGAATTCTTCAGGTAGAGGGAGGGAAATCTCCAATAATGCAATTTGATGAATCCTGTTTCATGGCCCCATTTATCATCCTTCTAGATAAACCCTCTCTAAAAGTCATGTGCCTTTTACCGCAGAAGCCATACTTGTGGGGATGAATTTGTATCTTTGCCACTGAGCAAAATCTCATTTTAAATTCAGGGTAATCAAATGCTTTCAGGATGTGGATTTTTCCAAAGATCTTTAAAAGACATGTTCCCTGGTAAGAGCAGTGAAATGTTCTTTCCACAAATGGTACTGCCCACAGAGACGTGTGCCTTTTGTTTTACCTTTGGGAGTAACCCAGCCCTCACCAAAGAGTTCTGCTTTCTACTGTATGCAGACCGCAGGGGGTCACTGCTTCATTTGAAAGTCTGAAGCAGCTAAAAGCATTGCCTGCCACCTCTGTCTTTTAAAACAGTGGCAACCTTCCAATGGAGAGCCCAGACCCGGCCCCATGAGGGTAAGGGACGGGGAGGGTCTGATTCTAGTTCTGCAGTGCCTGGAACTTAGTGGGCTCTTGATTATTATTTCGAAGGATGGATAGATGGAAGGATGGATGGATGGATGGATGGATGGATGGATGGATGGATGGATGAATGGATGGATATTTTGAGAATTTTCAGTGAGCAATCTATTATTTTCCTATTTTACAGGCCTTTTTTCTGCTGCTGAGTTCAAACCATAACTGAAAACAATCACAGTCTTATGCATTGTTCAGTTACTTTAAAAGTCATAAATATATCTTTCATCAAAGCAACTACAGCTATTTAAAATTGGTTTTAGTTACTTTGAGTCAGGAACTATCATAAACTATAGGGTATCTAAATTAAAGTTCTAAAAAATCATTTCCTTTGAGATCAATATTACAGTAAGGTTAGGATATGTCATTAAAATAGCTGATCTGATCAATGACTATTAATTATTTAGACTCATTCCCTCTCCCTGCCTGACGTGTATGTGCCTTCTGAGGACGGTGGCAAACTTTCCTTTAGAAGCTGCTGAGGAAACGGGAACTCTCTTTAGCAGGGTTTGTTTTTAGCTAATGCATTAATTGACTCCAAAAGAGTCCAAATGGAACACTCTGCTTTCATCTGCTGGGGTAACCTAATAAAATAATGTTGTTTGTTTTTAGATTCCTGGCTGTTAAGGGGGTTTTGCTCAAGGCAAAACCACAGTCCCCTCAAATAACTTTAGAAGGAAAGTTAAGAAGACACACTAATTGTGCCTGTCTCAGGCTGCTTCTCCCAGGTCACAGACACACCCCCGCACACTGGTCTGGCCGCCGGAGCGGTACTGCCCACCCTGCTTTGATTCCTGCCACTTCGGAGGATGCTTGATTGTGCAGTGGAGCAGTTCTGATGGAGATTTTAAAACGGACTCAAGCTCTCAGAACAGGCTTGTGCAAGCACACTATAGTCTGTCCTGTATGCTGGGGAAGGGGAGTACAGACTAATGAAAGAAGACTGATTAAAATGGTCTTCCCTCTCATTACCCCGCACCACCACCACCACCATCCTTTGCTCCTTATCCAGTTCTTGCTCTAGCCTCTTATTGGCTGCTTTCAAATAAGAAAGGGGCAAATAATTCTACCCCTCCCCTGGAGTTCTGTGGCTAGTCAGAACCTGTTAAATATGATATTACCTGCCAGGCATGATCTCATTAAATCTTCCCCACAACCCTTAATATAGGTACAGTAAGTCCTCACTTAACATCGTCAATAGGTTCTGCGACTCTCAGCGAAGCAGTATGTAATGAAACCAATTTTACCATGGGCTACTTGATAAAAAACAAATGTTAGGTTTCTACAGCATCTTATCAATGTTAAAAAGAAATGACGTTGAATGAAACAATGTTATTCGAGGGCTCGTTATACTATTCTTTTGCCTGTGCTACAAATGAGGAAACCAATCAGAGAGGTTCAGTATCTTGCTCGTGGTCTCTCAGCTAGCAAATGAGGGTGCTAAGATTTGGATCCAAGTCCGATGGCCACCCAAGTCTTGTTCTTTCCCATGAGGGTTTCTTAACAAAACTTAGTAAGAAAGTTTTATGCCCAGAATTCCTTAATGACCCCAGTTCTCAATATCAGATGTATTATTCCTAGCTTAGAGTAGAAGGGAAGCGTGATCTCTGGTTATTTGCATTTGTTATCTCAGAGAATTCCAGACCCTGAGGACCAGGTGAATCCTGACAAACCTTTTGAGGTTTGTCTTAAAACTATTTTATAGCCTATTAAAGTCAGTAAAGAGAGTATTAAGGTAAAGTTGAAGCATTTGCCCCACGGGCTTAAAATTGGAAGGTAATGTGGAAAAAGCAGAGGTAAATTTACAAACTGTTACAGTGCAACGTGATATGATGCGAACTGAACTGGACCATCTTAAATCTCTACTATAATTAGAAAATGCCATTCTTCAACAAAAATTTGAAATAATGAAAAACTGAGTTAAAAGTAAATATCTATGGGTACTTGGCCTCAAAGTGTGTCTGGAGGGAATGGAGACAGTTTACAGAATGTGGGATTTGCTGGAATTACTTTTAGACATAAAATCTCCGTCACCACTAATGGTGGAAAAAGCTTACTCTAGTCCCAACAAGTTTCCTGCTATCCCTAAAGTTAAAAGAGAGGGTATCTGTCCCTGCATTTTGCTGCCCTCTCCCCGATGCTAATACAAAGAAAAGCAGATTACTGACGGACTCACACCAAAAATTTATAGCATTTTCTTTAAATACATGTATATGTATGCATTAAAATGTTATATTCTACTCCATTTTCAAGAATGATATTTCAAAGTGTGAATTTCTGTTTTGAAGCAGAATTTACCTATAGAAGTTTTAAGTAGAGGGATATGCTTAATCGATTTGAGAATTCATGTCTCTGATAATTAGCCACTCCATGTAAGAGACTGCTTTTTATGATAACCTCTTAATTTGGGCTAGGTCCAGTGTTATCGAAAGCTTATAAAATTATAAAAATGAAAAATTGGGGATGAGGAAAACGGAAACAGGCATTCTTTTATTTCTTCTGAAGACAGAAGTGAAGTGAATGCCAATGTTCGTTGAATTTCATTACCGTGGAAAGTAGAAATTTCTCTACACTTTCAGTCTCAGCTTTCGTCCTGCTTCGCTAGGTAGTGTATGCATCTCGTTCTTCCTAACTGAGAAGCAGTTCACACTTGACTTGGAACTTCACGTTCCCCGGGACCTCTACGTATAAAGTAAGTGATTTCTTTATTTTCTTTAACAGCTTGCCTCTGGGAGAGTGTATGTAGAGAAGCCAGAAATTCTTTTTGGTACTTGAAATTAAGAATGGTATTCTTTCCTTTTATTAGAGTTAGAAGAAGATGTCTTGATTTGGTTTAATAACTAAGCTTTCTAACACTTCCTATATCAAGCCAAGTTATCAAAAATTATAATGGCATTTGACATTAGTTGGATGTAAGGGATAACTGCTATCTTATTAAAGCTGTTTAAGGTAAGTTTCAAAGTAACCATAGTACTGTGTCATCAAAACCCTGAAGTAAATAAATAAACGCTTTGGCTTCTAAAGATACTGAACTCTAGTTTACTTCTTTCTGCCTTAAAAAGCATACCTTTTAGAGATTTCTGCTTCTGGCCTTGATGTAATAGTAGGGAAAACTAGAAAACTGGGAAAAATATATGACACAATAGTTTTAAAACGTTATGTATGAGGCAAAATAGGACTGTGAACTCTGGAAAAAAAAATACAAAAACCAAGTGAGACCTGCTATTGTACCAGTTTACTTCATGGAGAAAGTTTCCAGTCACTGTACAAGGAAGGGGTACCCAGGCAGGGCCCAGCAGAATCCCCAAATTGCAGAGATGCAGATCAGAAACCAGGGAGACCAAGAAGCTAGAATTTGTTAAGACAAAGTAAGACAGCTCTGGAGTTTTGCAGAGAGTTCCCAAATCTTTGAGCACTGATTGATGCATTTGTGAGAGAAAACTATATAATAGTGGTTCAGAAAGAACCACTGTAAAGAAGGAAGCAGAAAAATTCTGGAGCTCACAGAGGGGAAATGGTTTGTGTTCTCACCAGCAAGTGTAGAACATCTTCCATAATACATAAAATATCAGGTAGAATCCTCAGAAGAATGCTGTTTTACAGATAGAGCTAAATTAGTTCTATGATCAAAGCTTCTCTGCCCTTAACAAAACGTAAAAGCCAACCTCAGAAAGACCCAATTGATTTCAAGTAATTAAACTGCTTGTCACACAATTTAATACTAGAATCAATATAACAAAATATCACAACTCGCAATGTCAAATTCCCAATGCAAAATATAAAAATCACTAATCATAAAAAAGAAATATAAACCATAACAAAATGAAAAAATCAACCCAAAAAAGAGACCCAGAAATAACAAATGATGGAACCAGCAGCAAGGCCATTAAGACAGCTGTTATAAATAATTCGTAAAGTCAAGAAGGTAAGGAAAACAAGTACACAATGTGGAGAGAAATGGGAGATATAAAAGACCAATGAAAATTACAAATCTGAAATGAAAATCAACTTCGTCAAAATATATTAGACACTGCAAAAGTGAAGATTAGTTAAAACAAAGCCACAGCAAAGAAAATTCTCAAAAATGAGTCAGAAAGAGAAAAAAAATCCTTAAAATAATTTTTAGACGATACCAAGCAGGGTAACATATGTGTGTTTGGGGTCCCAGAAAAAGGGAAAATAGAAAAAAATATTTAAAGAAATAACTGAAATATTTCCAAACTTAAGAAAATGTATTTACTCACTGTACCCCAAGCAAAGTAAACCTAAAGAAAATCACAAGAACATATATCATAATGAAAATGATGAAAGGCAGTGATAAACAGAAAATCTTAAAAGCAGCTGGAGGAAAAGGTCCCTTCACCTACGGAGAAAGATGATGAGAAGATTTCTGGTTGGAAACTACTTAAGCAGAAAACAGAGTGACATCTTTAAGATATTGGAAAAACAGTGCCAACAAAGAAATCTATATCCAATGAAAATATCTTTTAAAAGCAAAGGCAAAATAAGACAGACAAAAGCTGAGAAGTCACATGCTGCTAGAATCGCACTAAAAAAAATGTTAAAGATAGGTCATTAGGTAGAAGGAAAATGATACCAGATGAAAATTTAGATCTACACAAAGAAATGAAGAGTTCTAGAATTAAAAATAAGTAAATAATTCTTTTTAAAAACTTTATTTTTAAAATTTCCTTAAAAGATAATTGACTCTTCAAAGCAAAATCAATAACAATGTATTATGAGGTTTATGGCATATACAGCAGTAAAACGTATAATACTAATAGCATGAAAGAGAAGAGAGGGAAATGGAAATATACTGTCAAAAGGTTCTTTTGCTATCCATGAAGTGATATACTATCATTTGTAGATTGAGTATAATAAGTAAAAGATGTATGTTATAAACTCCTAGAGCAAACACTAAAAAAAATGAAAAATATGTTTAGCTAATAAGATATTGAAGGAAACTTTTTTAAAAAATCAAAAGAAGACACAGAAAGAGTAAAAACAAATAAACAAAAACAGATGGAGCAAAAAAAAAAAAAAGAGAGAGAGAGAGAGCAAGATGGTAGGTTTGAACCTAACCATACCGATAAATACATTAAACGCAAATGACCTGAACATCCCAATTAAAAGGCAGAGATTGTCAGATTTTTTTTTTTTTTAAGAAGAGCAAGGGCCAACTATATGCTATCTAAAAAAACTCATTTAAAATATAAAAACACAGTTAGATGGAAAGTAAATTGATGGAAAAAGACATACTATGTAATCACAATTTTTAAAAAGCTGGAGTTGGCTATGTTATTAGCCAAAGTAGATTTTAGAAAGAAAACTATTAGTAAAGATAAAGAGGAACATTTTCTACTGATAATGAGGTCAATTTATCACAGAGACATAAAATCCTAAATGTGTATGCACCTAATAACAGAGCTTCAGATACATAAACCAAAAACTAACAGAACTAAGAAGAAATAGAAGATACATGTGAAACATATAAAATAATATTGAATGTCAACTGTAATTTTAAAAAAAGAAATAGAAGAAATCCACAATTATACTTCCAGATTTAAACACACTGTTCTTGATATAACAAGAAGAAAAACATATAGAGGCATTAGAAGACTTGCACAAATTTATCAAATAATTAACCTAATTTATATTCATAGAATACTCTCTACCTACTTTCTTAAGCACAAAATAAATTTTACCAAGGTTAACCATAATTTGGGCCATGAAACAAGTCTCAGTAAACTTAGAATTGAAATCAAGCACATTGTGTTCTCTGCCCATGACAGAATGAAACTGAAATCAGTAACTGAAAGATATTTGGAAATTTTTCATATATCTGAAAAATAAACAATATACTTCCAAACAAGCCATGGGTCAAAGAAGAAATCACAAGGATATTTAGGAAATATTTTGAACTGAATGAAAACATAAACACAACATATTAAAATTTTTCTGATACATTTAAAGCTGTGTTTAGAGAGAGTGATATACTATTAAATGTTTACATTAGAAAAAAAGGAAGATCTCAAATCAATTACCTAATCTTCTATCTTAACAAACTAGAGGGAAAAAAAGAGCAAATTAAACCCCAAAGATATAAAACATAAAAAAAAAATTTAAAAAGCAGAAATCAATGAAATAGAAGACAGAAAAACAATATAGAAAAACAATGAAATCAAAATTTGGATCTTTAAAGAGGTAAATAAAGTTGAAACCATTAGTCATATTGATCAGGGAAAAAAAGAGAGAAAACAACAAATCACCAATATCAGAAATTAAAGCAGGGCTATTACCACAGATTCTACAGAATAATAATAAAGTGGTAGCAAATGCTATAAACAAATTTATGCCAATAAGTTAAGCTACGTAGATGAAATGGATTCCTTGAAAAATATAGATTAGCAAAGTTACTGAAGAAGAAAGATATAATATGAATACCTCATTTAAATAGTCAAATTCCTAAGTTTAAATACCATGTATCAAAGAAAAATCTAAGCCTAGCTGCATTCATTCACTGTCAATTTCTACCAAATATCAAAGGAAGAAATAATGACAATTCTAGAAAATCTTACCAAAATTGAAGTTGAGGGACCACTTTCCAAACCATTTTATGAGAACAGCATTGCCACACTATCAAAATCAAAGATATTACAAGACAAAACACCACAGACCAATATTCTTTTGTAAAAGAGACACAAACATACTTTTAAAAACTGAACTATTAGACTCTAACAATGTATAAAAGGGATAATTATGGACAAATGGGGTTTATCTCAGAAATGTAAGTTAAGTATAAATTTCAAAAATAATGTAGTATACAGATTAAAAAGAAAAATTATGATTATTTAAATTAGATTTGGAAAAAGTGCTTGTCAAAATTCAACACTCATTTAAAAAAATTCTCATGAACCAGGAATAAAAAAAAACTTAATCCGATAAAAGACATCTACAAAAAACCTGCAGCTAATACATACTTTATGTGAAATGTCTTAGTTGGTGTAATTAGATTAAAAAAAAAGATTGTAGAAAAATAAGTAAAACAGTCAAGATATAAAAATCCACTATATTTCTACATACAACTAACAATATCTGAAATAAAAATTTTTAATGTTCTAATAATAACATTAAAAAGTAATATTGTTCAAGACAAAATGGAGCAAAATAGATATTAGAAAATATGCTTAAAAAACAAAAACTGTCAAACTAGAATTCTATATCCAAAAAAAAAAATGTACACTTCATAAATGTAAGCAAAATAAAGACATATTTCAACATACAAAAACTGAAGAATTCATTCTCTTGCAGAATCTCACTACTGGATATGCCAAAAGAATTTCATTGACTGAATAAGATGACATTAAGTGGAAAGACCAGAATTCCAGAAAGAAATGAAGAGAACCAGAAAAAAAAGGGGGTGGGGGTATTATTTAAAACCTTTAAAACTTATCTTTATTTAATAAATACTTTTAATCCTCAAAACACTATTCGCTGAAGCAAAGATAGCATAGTGTGTTCTGGGATTAGAGCAATATAGATGTCAAATACATGACACTAAGGGAATAAAGGACAAACGAGGAAGTAGTACAACATCATTTGAAGATAGTCTGTAATTAGTTAAATATGCTTATTATATTTCTGTGCAACCACTAAAAATAATAGAGGTCAAGAGATGAAATCTGATACAAGACTAAAAATCACTTGAGCCATCAAAAAGAACAGGAGAGGATGAATAGAAGAACAAAGAATGAATGAGGTCACTAAAACCAAATACCCATACAAAAAAAAAAATTCAACCATGTCAAAAATTATATTAACTGTATATGAACTACACCCTCTAATTAAAAGGCAGAGACTGTTAGGTTGGATTTTAAACAGAAAAAAAAAACAAAACAATTTTAAGCTGTTTATGAGAAACAAACTTCAAATATAAATACACAGATAGATTAAAAGTAAAATGGTGGAAATGGCCTCACTCAAAGTGGTAAGGAAAGGAACTCCAAATTCTGTTTCTCCATAAAAGCAATAAAAAGCAGGCCAAAACTATCAAAATCCAGTTATTCTTGAACTCTGAGAATTAATCAAAGACTAGTAACAAAAAATCTTGGGGAACACTGAAGAAAATTGCTGATTCTCAGGAAAAATAGTAAACGTCGTAGTATTTTAATTTACACTAGTCCTATCCCCTCACCCTAGTCCAGCAGTAGCTCTGAAAATAACAGCTCACTTACCTGGTACTGCAGGGACCATAAAGTACCTCATTCACAAATAATTCTAATTATTTGTTCTGATCCATCCTGTCCTTCCCTGGTAGTCTATCATAAAATGCTTGTCTTTATTTTACCTAACTCCTGGAATAGGCTCAGTGCTAACTGCTTTCAGACAGGCATTTGTCAAAAACATTCACAGGCTAATATCTTAGTTGCAGCTCTCTGAGGTAATGAATAATAGTTAGGGCAAACAATAGATTAACCTAACTAACACTTGAGAGGACAAGCTAGGAAATAAGATATCTGTAAAGGCTTTGAATAACTCTGACATATTCCTGGGAATCTGAAGAACATACACACTTACTCAGAACTGGGCACATACTCAGGAAAGCCCCGAGGAGACCTTAAGGTCTCAGCTCCTGCTGATCTCGAGGCTTCATTTTCTGCAAAAACAGGAAGTGAAGGCTAATGCAGAGTTGCAAGCTGCCTGGCTCAATGGTGAGAGTGCACCTCAACACATACATGAACTCTTTGTCAAAGACTGGAAGTTTTTGTTTGTTTTGTTTTTTTGTTTTGTTTTGTTCCAAAAATGTAAGGAAATCTCTGTCTGATCATTAGCTAAATATCAAATTAACAGAGACTTCAGGGGCCATCCACAACACAGAATACAGACTGTGCAGAATTAATCCAGAAAGTTCACTAAATAAACAACAGTTAATGCAGAAACAGCAATAAATCTTGAGGAGGAGAGAGTTGCACATTACAATATTATGAATACTGGGTGCCAATTAATATTACAATCCCTGAGTATATTACAATACCCAGTTTCAATAACAAAAATAAGTACATATGCAAAGAAACAACAAAGTATGGCATATACACAAGGAAAAACATCAATAGAAACTGAAAAAACTCAGATATTGTGTTTTCCAGGCAAAAACTTTAAGTCAGTTATTATATAGTTAAAGAATTAAAGAAAACCATTTCTAAAGAACTAAAGGGAAGTATGAGAATGCTGTCTCAACAAAGAGAATATCAATAGTTAGAAATTATTTTTTTAAGCCAAATAGAAATTTTGGAGTTGAAAAGCACAATAACTGAAATAAAAATTTCACTAGAGCAACTCAACTTTAGATTTGAATAGCCAGAAGAAAAAATAAACAAACATATAGAAGAGTCCATTGAAATTATGCAGTCTGAAGAACAAAAAGGAAGCAAAAGGGTGAAAATTGAACAGAGACATGAGGAATAGCATCATGTGTATCAACATATACATAACGGGAGTTCCAGAAGGAAGGGAGACAGAGAAAGAATACTTGAAGAAGTAATGGCTGAAAACTTCCCAAATTTGATGAAAATCATTAATCTACACATTCCAGAAGTTCCATGAAATCCAAGTAGGACAAAATCTAATAGAATAAGTATATTTACCCAGGTTACAAAATATTAGGTCAATATTTAAAAAAAAATTTTATTTCTAAAAACTAGCAAAAACATTTGGAAAAAAAATTTAAAATAATATTTGTAATAAAATAAAAAATGAAATAAAAAATTAAACAATCCAGAAAAGGTGTGTACGACCTATACACTAAAAACATTAGTGAGATAAATTAAAGAAGTCCTCATAATTGAAAAGATAAACCTTGTTCATATACTGAAAGAATCAAAATTGTTAAGATGTCCTTTTTCCCAAATTGGTATATAGCTTAAATGAAAACTCAGTTAAATTGAGGAGGTACAGCTTTTAAAAAAAATTCATAATGATTCTAAAATTCATGTGGAAACACAAAAGACCTAGAATAACTAAAACAATCTTTCAAAATGAATAATTAAGTTGGAAAACATACTATGTTTCAAGATTTAGTAAAAGCTATAGCAATCAAGACAATGTAGTAGTGTATAAAGGATGAACAAATTGCTCAATGAAATAGAACAGCGTTCTATATATACATCTATATATGTATATTGTCAATTGGCTTTTTACCAAGAATACTAATTCAATTTAACTGTCAAAAAGAAAATGATCTTTTTAGCAAATATTATCAAAACAGTTGAATATCCATAGGTTAAAAAAAAAAGTTTTGACCACAACCTTACTCCATACACAAAAATTAATTTAAGACCCATCATAGACCTAAATGTAAAAGTTAAGTCAATAAAATGTCCAGAAGAAAACGAACGACAGTATCTTTGTGATCTGTGGCATGCAAAGATTTCCTAGAAAGAACCATAAAATACCAAGCATAAAAGATAAATATGGGTAAACTGGACTTCAACAAAATTAAAAATTCTTTGTATCAAAATATTTTATTAAGAAAATGAAGTTCCAAACCATAAACTGGAAAAAATATTTACAACACAAATATCTGACAAATGATTTATATCTAGACTATATAAAGAACTTCTTTAAACTAATAATAAAAAGAAAGAAATCTAATTTTAAAAAATGGCCAAATAGTTGAACTATTCCACAGAAGATAAACAAGAGACATAAGAATGGCCAAGAACACTTGAAAAAGTGCTTAAAATTACTAGTCATCAAATATCTGCAAACTAAAATCAACTAGATATTATTTCATATTCACCAAAATGGCTAAAATAGAAAGGACCAATAAACTAGCCATCGGAGAACCTGTGGAACAATCAGTACTCGATGCTTTATTGGTGGAAATGTAAAATGGTATCACCAGTCTGCAGAACTCTTTGAAGTTTCTTATAAAGTTAAAGATCGAATTACCATATGACCCAGAAATCCCAATCAGTATTTATCTAAGAAAACAAATGCCTACAAATAGAATTATGTAAGAATATTCATAGCAACATTATACAAAAAGGCCTCAAATTGGAAATAACACTAGTGTTCATCAACTGGTGAATGCATAAACAAATTGCAGTATAATCCTAAAATGGGATACTAGTCAGCAATAAAAAGTAACATATTACTAAAATATTTAGCACATGAACAAATGTCAAAAAAATTATACTGCATAGAATAACCCAGGCATAAAATAAGACATCCTGTATGATTTCACTTATATGAAGTTTAAGAACAGCACAGGCAAAACTAATCTCTGTTGACAAAAATCAAAACAATGATTGCTAGAAAAGGCATGAAAGAATTTTCTGTGCTTATTAAAATGTTCTGTATCTTGTTTTGTCTGGTAGTTAGCTGAGTGTACATAATTATTAAAACTTGTTGAATGAACACTTAATATACGTGCATTTTATTGTACATAATTATACCTCAATAAAAATACAAAACACACTTTCAATTGATAATTTTTATCCTCTTTCTTTCTCAATGCTCTCTCTAAGATAGGAAACATCAGATGCTTTTAAGCTCATCTCCAGTTGCTGTTGCTGTTTTAAACTATGGCTTCTTCAATATTGACATTGGCATTAGGCCTTTAGGGAAGCTGTTACTTTCAAAGACAAAAAGTCAGTTGAAAAATTAGTCAGTCAGAAGAATGACCTTAATTAAAGGGTGGAATTTTGAAATATACGTGCACGAAGGTTTATAGACTCAATGCTTTCAGCATTCTGGACAGAAGAAACGATTAATACAAAAGGCCTATGATTAGATATACTTGGTGTATCAAAAGAAGAGTGAGATTGGAGTACTTGAAGTGGATTAGAAGAGATTAGAGTAATTGGATATAAGATCAGAGAGAAAGTTAGAGTCAGATCATATAGGGCCCATTGGCCACTATAAGGATTTTGACTTTTACTCTAAGTGATGTGAAAGCCATTGGTGTGCTTTGAGCTGAGTTTGATGTTGGAACAGCATCACTCAAATGGCTATACTGAGGAGATAATGAAAAGGTCAAAGGGAGATAAATTAGGAGATTATTCCAAGAATTCATGAGAGAGATGATGATGGCTTGGGCTAGGATGATAAAATCTATATTGACTTGTGGCCACTTCTTCCACACAAAGTAGATGATTAGGTGTACACCTCACAGCTCTGTCTGTTGGAAAGTTTCTTCCTCTTTACTATCTTTAGAGGTCACTCTTGATAATGTAGTTGTCAACCACATTCAGTTTTTACCCACAAGCTGAGCCAACACATATGTAGACCAACTCTGACTTTTCCTTTTCAGCTGATCATAGAGAACCCACCCTCTGCACATGTGACCATGTGCAAGCAAGGAAAAATGGGTGCTGGTATAATCTTGTTGGGTAACAGTGGGCATCTGAGCTGCTGGTTTATGCAACTTACTCATGCCCTCTGGTCCTGCTCAGATGTACATCCATCATGCAAGGGGTTTCTGCTGGATCTGACCAATGTTATGATTTGGTGAGGCTGACAAGATTCAAATTATAATGGACTTTTTCCATGTCTGGTATTGTCATATCTCATGGTGAAGAGCTTTATTTCTATTAGGACTCAGTAACATGCCAAGAGCTGTTTCTCAAAAGTCACGTAATTCTTTGCTTCAGACGGCATGGCCTTCCTTCGGAACCTCATAGGCCACCGTTGTGATTTCCCTACTGGGATTTGCCATGAGTTGCATCCACATCAACCCTTCTAATACCATGGAACATATATAAACTCTTGTAATCCTTTATGTGCTCCATACAAGTGACTCTGGCCTTTGTACTTTTCACTCATTGAATTATTCAGAGTTTGGTCTATAATAGCAACTCATATGATTTATTCTTGGTCCTTTGGTCTATGCTTGAGAAATTCTTTTCACCCTAGTACTTTTTATCAAATTGTTTTAAAACCTATTTAAGATACTCATATTTTATCTTTAAATTTTTAATTTCCATTTACAAAGAATTTCAATATATATGTACCATAGAGCACCTGGAGAAAAGCATATCGTTATTTTACAAATAAAAGAAATCCCACTGTTCAAAGAATCCCTACTGACAAAGCACCATGGAAATTCTCTTCCTAAAGAGCTGAATGTCTGTCTTCAAATGTGTTTCATGACTCAACCACTATTTATTTTAATTCTCTCTAGGCATGAAATGACTCTTTGAAAAAAATTTTTTCATTAGAGTTGTTTATAGACATATTTCCTAGTCCAATAGTAATAAACATAATTTTTCTGGTGTACATAAAAAAAAAGAAAGAAAAAGTGAAATGTGTAGCACTTTTGGTATTTGTGCATCTTCACCTGTTTTTCTTACTCCAACATTTGAGAGTTTTTGGCCAAGAGTGGCTCTGGTGAAGGAGATAACGGAGAGCTTTCCAAAAAACCACACACATTCCCTCGTAAAAATAAAGCAAGAGTCATGGTTTGAGTCCAACCAGGTTGGCTACCTATGAATTCATTATCAATCTTTCACATGACCCAAATGGATCTCTCCCACTCCGTTGTCACAACAGAATTCTAATCAGGCATCTGCCGAGTAAAGGATTTATCCACGCTGGTGCAGATCTGGTTCGAAACATTTTATTGGCAATACTGCTGTCATATTTAGGAACTCTAGATTTTTGTCAGACTGCATTAGCTTGAATGGCAAGTATTAATGGTCAACTATATTTGAAATATTGTAAAAGTACCTAAAAATAATAGGCATTAAAATTCATTCTGTTCGCTGCAACAAACCCCAAAAGATTTCTTGTCCTCAGTGGAACTGGCATACTGTAATTGTTATTTGGAACTTAATGTAACCTCAACAGCAGCAGAGACAATACAGTCCTCTCATTATGCACATGCTCTAGGATCGTTTATTTTAATGCTTTCAAATAAATATGTTCATGCAGCATACCACAATAAATAAGGAGCAGCAATGTTCTTCTAGTAAATCCATTCATAATGTGAGTCACCATGTAAAACACCACATCTCAAGTCTTTGGCCCTGTACCATATCATGAAGCACACCACATCTGCACCTAATCATATCTGGCTTCATATGGATTTAATAGGACTATGCCAGAAGTGCATGTAAGCACAAATTTAACCAGAGGTTTTCAGCTATTAAATACAGCTACTAAGTAGTTAAAAGGCAACAACTAAACCCCGTAAAGGTCCCCCCCCCTTATTTTTGAGACAGAAATATAAAGATAGAAATGCTCGGATGAATTTCAGGTTAGTGGAAAGCAGGGTAGGACCCCTTTGGGATACTTGGAGCAAAGCCGGCAAAATATGGGACCCAAATTGTCACAGCAATACTAATACTGAATGGACACTGAATGTGAGTGGCACCGACGATGCTGAGCTCTAGAAGGTGAAGGTGGGGGCTGGGGAGGGGGCGGCTCACTTCCACTAGGCAGATAACTCCACGGTGCCTTCCTCCTCGCTATCAGCTCTATTAGCACGAATCTCCACGAGGGTCCTGGCAAATCGGGTCCACTCATCATTGTGGGGTACTGCAAGCTGCAAAGCAAATCAATGGAAAATGGTGAACAAGATATCTCTCATGTCTGAAACCCTTGAAGCCCACGTGACTGTTCCTCCTGAAGCTGACGGTTCCCTCGGAATGTAAAGGAAACCAGACAGTCTTCTTCCTTGAATCATGTAGGTCCCTGAAGTGCTGCTCTGAAACTGACAACTCAAGGAAATACTGTTGCTCTCGAAAGCGAAATCAAACAGGGAATTAAAAAAAACTTGAAAACTTATGTAAACTATACAATTACGTATAGCAGCCACATTTAAAGCACTTATAGTAACGAAAATTCATCATAAGCAAACCAGACTGACAGAGAACACAGCAACAAAAACTGGATTATGGACTAGAATTTTGAAATAACTGTGGCATTATCTAAGTCAATGCTATTGATCCTTTTTTAAACGTGTTGCTAATATGCCAATATACATGACAAAAGTCTAGCTTACATATACAAAGAAATCTTACAGCTATGAAATAATGCCTTGGCTTTTCCACAAGATCTTACATGATGATACCTATGAATAATAATAATAGTAGCTAAAATTTACCAAGCATTCTGTTCCAAGTACTTTACATGTCTTAACTCACTTCTCACAACAATCCAATGTAGGGTAATGTTTAATTCTACAAGGGAGTGTTTAATTCTACAGATAAAATCAAGAAACACAAAGATTAAACCATCTTATCAAGGTTGCATAGCTAGCAATATTAGTGCCAATGTCACCTGGTTCCAGTATTTATACCCTTAGCCATCATAACATAGTAGTGATTTGTTAAAAAAAAAAAAGGGGGGGGGGAGGCGTATTACTTATAAAGTTTCCCAAATAATATCTTCTTTGTGCAAAATTCAGTGAGGAGAATATTAACTCTACCCAGTACAAATTGCACGTATGAATTTTTGCTGGCTGATTTAAAGGATAATGATTTCTCTGCATAGCATCCAAAAATGAATTGCTTAAAGATATCATGCAAGTGTTTGAAATAGAAAAGAGAATTATTTGAAGATGAGAAGCAGGATCAAGTAGAATTCTGAATGGTTTTCATTTTTATGTAGAATAAAACTGATTTAGGCTGTAGAGCTATTTTCCTGGAGGAGATTATAAAATGGCATAATCCATCTATATAGGTGTTAGTGCTAGATATACTATCCACATTTTCTAGAAACATTAAACATTACATTTTTAAAAATAAAAAAAGAGAAAGCAATTAAATCTAAGCTTTGAAATCACTTCCACAGCTGAAAAACTCACCTCCACGTAGACCAAATGATTAGAACTTTAAAATGTATATTACAGGGAATGATATTTTCAGATATCATCTGTCCAAGACAACTAATTGGAGAGTGGCATCATCATTCTACAAAGTATGTCCTTCAATTAGTGTTCTAGTACTAAGGTTAAATGTTTCAAAAATATAATTTTGGAAATGATATACAAGTGAGGGAAATAAGTTCTGCGACTTACTTTGAGGACTGTAATACCACTAAGAATTCTCATTTAGCCATGCGAATGAGTTTTTAAATGGTTAAATACTTCCCTAGTTATTAAAATGAATCCAAATTTATTTTCAGGCAATGACATAAGTTCACAATAGTATTGAATAACACTGTTATCCCTTTGCTTAGTCCATTTTCCCTTCTTTCAGCTCTTTTCCTAGGTTCTGCTATTCTTCAATTTTCTCTTCAATTTTAGAAAATACTGCATTAGGGAAAATGAAGCCCACAAAATAAATGATACAAAAAACCTAACAATAGCATAAGCAGTAAAGGGTTGATACCATACTTATATAAAAGAATAGGTCCACTATTTCTTTTCTCTCCTCCAACTCCTGACCAAATCCTTCCAAAAAAAACCACAAAAGCCCAAGAAGAGACAAAAGCTAATCATGATAACATATTTATACCTTATTCTCATATAAAGTGAGAAGCAAGCTAAAGCTAAAGCACCTCATAACTTTATATAACTTTAAATATTGGGAAAAGGCAGGCCTCACTGATAATACATAGTATATTGTTCATAAAGATCAATATACTCTGCGAATTTGGCTCCTAAACATAACACTACATCGTTGGTTAAATGGTGCAAATTTAAGTTAATATATAATGCCATATGCAATATTTTATTGACAGTAATATCTAGAAACTATCTACTAAAACAAGAAAATAGGTAAATATGTTTACCTAGTTTCATGTAGTAGTAATGACAAGACTATTAAGAAACAACACCAATAAAAGATTATGAAACATTAAGGTTTGAATATGCACCCAGATACAGTTTGCAACAGAATTCAGTATCATTTACAATAAATAGTTACACATCTAACTTTTCAAAATTTAATTTTATTAAATTTAAATGTTTCTGATAAACAAACAAAAATATCCTACAATGGAACTACATTTGACCTTTCCCACCCCCATGCTTCTAGAAACTTAAATTGACCTACCTCATCCTATTACACATTTTCATCTAGTTGACTATAAAAATAACCTAAGATGATTGTAATGTTAGATTTAGAAAGTAAACTGCAGACTGCCCCATTTTTAGCATTAAATATCACCATCAGGAAGCACTTTAAGTATAATCTTAGCATGAATGTGTGACTGCATATTCACAGGCTGTTTCCACACCTAAAGTAATAATTTTGGGCATTTGAGTTACTTGTAGGTAAGACTAAACAGGTGTCCTAACAAACAAGAAGACTACTCTTTTCATTTGACAACTTCAACTGTAAACAGCACCTGTTTGGACAGCACTGTCCTTCTTACCTTTGGCACTTCCCGACTCTTACCTGGTTCTCTCTGATTAGAAATCACTAGAAGGGCTCACGAGCACAAGAGCAACTGAGACTTTCTCTAGGAGACTTGTAATCCAATAATGCCTCAATCATTAAGTAGGGAAAATCTTTGCTCATGTGTCTTAGTTAACCTATTTCTCGTTTAGAAAAAAAGTGCAGCTCGCTACCACCGTTAATTTTACATAAACACGTTCTTAGAGGCTGAAGCAAATCTGACTGGTTTTCAATGTGAAAAAAATATATAAAAACTGTTCTTGGAGTTATTTCTAAGCAGAACTTGTCTCTAATCCTAATGTAACAGAAATGTATACATAAATCATATTCATCAAATTAATCTTCAGCTAACTGTTCAAGAATGATGTTAACATCACGTGCAGGAATGCTACGTTTTCTAGGATTTGATATTTTCAGCAGTCAAGGGTTACTATATTTTGTAAATATACTAAAAACAGAATTCTATAAATAGAATGATATCATTTGTTTCCAAACACTAACGAGAGAAGTGAGAATAATAATAAAAGCAAGATATTTTGTGGCAAACTTTGGGGTAAGGTTAGGATTGTAACCTGCGAGTTATCTCGGGGTAAATGCCGCAGCCATAAGCACTGCCAACAAATATTCTTGGGGCAAATGGGAAACGGGTTAAAGAAAAACATTGCTCTCAGGTCCTTTGAACTAGCATACACATTTATTCCACCTGCATGGACTGAGCACCAACTCTATGCCACGCACTATGCCCAGGCATAAAGATAGAGCAGTGAATCATTTTGGCATATGATGACTATGAAATACAGATCAAAATAAACTAGAATGTGTTCATAGGTCAACATGTGTAAATACTGACATGGTTTTCTTTTTTAACTTCACTGACATTCGAAATATAAATCGTCTAAAATTTATGTTCTTACAGTGACAACTGCAGCATTTCCTGGTATATGTTGCGTGTCAGGCCAAGTATTAGGAAGCAAATGGCATGTGAATGACTTGGCTTCAGCATATCTTCACGTTTCTGTCAAGGCATTAAAGGCTAAGTCTAGAATATCATTATAAAAATTTCCCCTTAAAAACAGCAGTTTAAAATAATTTTCAAACAATTTACATCTGTGCTAGAAAAGATATTCATAACTTTCTAATGGTGATGATTCATTTCAATTAATCAAAAAATCTATTAGAAGCAATGTGAAGAAAAAAGCTCATAGTTACATCAAAAGAATACCATAAGGAAGGACTCGTAAAAATTGTCCAGTATTGTACTGAATCAAAGTGGATCTGGAAACGTTTTCTGCCTTTAGACTCATCCGCCAAAGTCCACATTCTAGGTCAGGGATGACTCAGAGTTTCCCACTACTTCGTATGCAGGGTTCACCAATAGCTAGGTCACCCCTGATGAGATGCCTGTTTTCTAATTTTTTGCTAAATGTGTAAAGCATTTTTATGCCAAAAACACTCAGGGTGCTGATTCCTGAAATAACAAAATCTTAGCTCTAAGAGTGATCACCTTTTAAAGCTTTGATATGACCCTCTTTTTACAGCCAATGCCAAAGTAGTTACTGAAGTAGCAATTTGGCCATACGAAGGAGGTGAAATGAACCTCAGATTTGGACAGGAGACCTACATTCTGCTCTCATCTTGGTTACTTGCAATGGTCAGGCACTTAACCTCTCATTGCCTCAATTGTAAAATAGGGATGATGGTGTCTGACCCATTTATCAAGAGATGTGGAGAGGAAGAGAACAGTAATCTAAGTGAAGAAATATATTATTATCACACAACAGTCACACGTTCTTTTTCTTTAAACTACACTCGGATTGAACATGTTCTTAAAAATGACATGTAAATGGCATACATATTAATTCTATAACGTTTGCATGGTTTGGTTTTTGTATTTTGTTCGCTTTGAGAATTAATTCTAAAGTTTGTTATGTGAAGACATTAGGACCAGCGTGCAGACCTCTCTTTAACAGGCAGGAGACAGAAGTACAGGGAGCTGAATGCTTTGCTAAAGACCACATGACTTTCATGTGTTGTTCATGTGAGGCAATCAGGAGCCTCACCCCTTTAAGAAATGCCAGTGTACCAGGGCAGAACGGCAGGTAATGTGTTTTCAATCACCTGCTAAGAGTCTAAAGATTGTTTTTAATGTTCCTTGGGAGATGAAAGGTTATCTTAATAAGAGCAAAGTGCAGAACTTGTGGAAAAATTCATGAAAACTGATCATTTTAGTCCCCCCTCTCCACTACTTCTCAGGCTGTCATGGGTCTGTCCCTCCCCTCTGCTGGAGTGGACTGGAGTGGGCCTCTGGGCCCTGCCCACGCCATTCCCACATGGCTCATCAGCCTAACTACTGGCTGTCTAGCAAGGGCTTCTTTTCACTTACAGGGAGCACAGATTGCATTATAACTGGATTTTGAGAATGGAGCCAGGATTGACTTTTTCTACCTCAGATACCAGCCAGAGCATGCTTTCTTTTCCAGCTCTGCCACTTATTTGCTGTGTGTCCTTTATATTTTAACATCTCTGATCTTCACGTCCTCATTTGTGAGAAAGGAATTTTGAGACCCATCTCCTAGGACTGTTGTGAACATTAACTATGACAACGAAAAAGAGGTTAGCACAATGCTTGCTCTTTAAAATAATGGGTGTTGTTTTTCCTGTTTTTCCTTCATGTTTATCCCTCTCTCCTCCAGTATTTTTTTTTGCTTCCTTCCTGCTTGTCTTTCTTCTATTTTCTTTTCACCTACATAGAGCTGCATTTTTAAAGAAGTATTCCTTATATTTTATCACATTTGATATCTTAAAAACTAACACAAATAATTTCCTAAATAATCACACTTTTGATAATAACTAAGTTTCATGAGCTGGATGTGGGGAAAGGGTTCTTTCAGAGCACAAGAAAAATTCTGTCAGAGTACTTTTCATTGCTCATTTTAAAAAAATCAAATTTAAAGTATCATTATTCCTTGTAAATATGTACATATAAATATGTACACATATACATACATATTTTTTTTATTTTTCAAATATGACTAATGCAGCTTTATCTACCTATTTCCTTTCTACAGTAGGATTCTACATTTTTAGCTCAAGTCGTAAGGTTTTGTAACCACTGAACATGCTGTTATAAAAATCAAATGACTTTTTATAACCAGGGTTAAACACACAAATATCATTCATGTGTCCCTTTTTATAAGCACATGGCTAACCATTTTGAACAGTCCTCAGTCAAGCCAACTTCATTTGTTAGTAATTTTAAAGGGTTTATAGTACCTAGCAGCTGATTTTAAATAGCTCCCTTATCTGCAGTAACTCCTAGCAGCCCAATGCTGTATATTTTATGGTAAAAATATCTGTCTCGAGCCTTGCTTAACATAAAAGTAGGTTAATAAATTTTTTTAAATAATTAAGACAGAAAAGTATTCTGTAATTTCGGTTTGCTTTCTCAGATACATTAAGCATGGCAAACAAATTAAAATGAGTAGGACTTTGGGTTTCGGGATAAGTATTCCATGGATGTGTGGCTCATCAGCGTGTTTGTAATCTTTTCAATTAAATGAAGTCATTTAAAAAAAAGTCTGAGATGATTATGTTAACCATTGATTCTGAACAGATACACAATTCCACTCCTGTAGCAATCTAAAAATTAAAGTTTTCTGTTAAAAAAATACCTTACAAATTATCTTTTCAATTTAATATGCATTGATTTTTTTGTTGTTAGTGCATTTACAGAAACTGTGGACGTAAACGTGGGTTTCCACAGAAGAACTGCTAAACCCTGTTAAGCTCTTAAAGCTTTTTAAGAAGTACAATTATTAATGGCACCCCAGTTCAGGAGATTGTGGAGTTACTGGTATACAAACACACATTTGTGTTCAGAGGAAGCCTATATTTTTTAGGGCAATTCCCTTTGCCACACACACAGATGGAAGCAAAGTGGGAGGTAATAAGCAATGAAACAGCCGCTGGAACTCGCTTCGTATAAATACAGCTCCACTGTATTTAACTCTTGGGAGCGTCTAGCATCACTGGTAACAATGGATGAAACCACGGACCAAAATTCCAAGCCAGAATGCAGCATACAAGCCTTACACTACAGTTCTCTACCACAAAAAGACATACTGTGTGGCAACTTAGTATTTACAGTAGATTTAGAGAAGTTGGGAAAGCAGAAGTTACATTAGTCTCCATTCTGTAGCATCTGCTATTACCAGTTGGTGAGTTAAAATTTCTGCAAAATTTAACAGCATTCTAACCTGCAGTAGTCTGATAATATCTATTTTTGGTTAAGAATTTCTTTTATCTGAAAATCCCATCTGAGAGAATCCTCATCCACTCATGAAGCTGGAGATCTCTCTGCCAAAGATCTCGTCCTTGTATCTTTAAAGGAGTGGTTGACTTTATAGCATGTTTGTTAGAACAACACTTTTAAAAAAGCCATTACCACCCAATTAAGGAAAGAAATAAAGGTAGAACATAAAAGTCAAAAGTAAATAGTAACAAATATGGGTCTATATCAATTTCAATAAGCCGACAAACATAAAAGGAAATAATTTTAAACAATATTCTTTTTTAAAAAATGAACATTTAAAAATATTTTTTATGTTAAAATTTAGCATTATAGAAAGTATGACAAAATTCTGAAGTTCTTACCTGTGAAATAAAAAAGAAAACTACACAGCTAAAGGAGAGTTAATTCATTAAGGTTTTAAAGATGACCTTGTTCACATTCATATTGAAATCTTATCATCTTCTTTTCTTCAGAAATCTCTTAAGCATTATTTTTTTCAATTATTTGGAACAATCTATTTTTCTGTCCAAAAGATGGAAAAAATCCTAAAACCATTGGCTGATGGGCAATAATGGAAAATAAAACTTTAAAACTCAATTACCACTCTTTTTCCGTAACACAAAAGATCAAGAAAATGACAGGGAAATGAAAAAGCATATGCTACTCAAGCTGATCTGTCCTATTAGTTGACTAAACATATATCCCTTATCTTCCTGATATTATTAACTATGGGTTTTCTCGTAAATTCCTAGCAACCACTGCACCTAAGCAGTTTTGACAAAGAGAAGGCTTATTCCTAAACACCTTAAAAACATTTACCAAGGTAATAAAAGAAATGTCATTCCCTCCTATTGAATATTTGGGCATAAAAGAGGTATTTTTATAATGTAGTTCACGATTTACTGTATCTATAGTGTCCAAAAAAAGCACAGTGAAAGGGAAGCATTTTTCCAGTGGTTTGATAACTATTTGAATCAACTGTTAGGATTTCATTACACTAGTGGCCAATTGCTCACTTTAAAACACAGAAGGGGAGAGGGACTGGGATGAAGACTGGAAGAAAGGACAAGTACTTTTTTCTACATTTATTTTCTATATATTGTTTTCCATGCAAATATTGTTTTTTTTTTTCCTGACCATTAATCTATAGCCAACTTGGAAATTGCATTCTGAATGCTTCACACCATTAAGTTTTCATTTAACCTTCAACTTTCACGTATGAAACATTTATTCACCCAAATATTTATTGAATGCCTGTTATGTGCCAGGCACCGTGCTAGACCAGGTTGTCCGGTTCAGATAGACAATTCTACATATCTACTTTGTGTATATTTCTGTGTTTGTTTCTAATCTCTAATTATTAGAAACTCTGCTGAGGAATATGATAACCAAAAGAGGACTGTCCAACTGGTTTTTTCTCCCCCTAAGTCAAAAGGGTAACTAGTTTTTAGGATACCAACAGATGTTCACTTTTTACCTAACGGTCATTGTACTAAGACAAATAAACATAACAGATTTCATCTAAATGTTGAGAAACTATTGACTCGTCAGGAGGAGAAAGATCTTAGGGAATGGGCCATGGATCAGTTTTAAATGCCAGCCAAAAAAGTAAGAGTGCAACCTTTCTTCTACAATGTTATGCTTTGATATTCCCTAAATGATAAATAATTCATGTTTTGAAATGTAAAAAAAATGTCCTGATCTTGACATTCTCAAAAATTCATGCAAACCTTCCTTGAAATAGAATATAATGATTCATTCACTTTCTCACTTTGCAAGTCCAACGTATATGGCATATAAATATTTACACATAAACATGAATGAGCAGATATTTGATTTCCTATTAGATTTTAGAAAGACCAAGAGTAGCACACATACTCATGGAAGAAACAAATAGCTTTCCATTTCTATACAGGCCAGTGTTAATCTAGATTCACATGAATGAAACAGCTTCATGCTCGGCCGGTCTAAGCTGTGATTTGAGGCTACTGTTCTAAGCAATAATTTTTCAAGATAAAATTTAGCAGTTTTGAAATTCTAAAACTAAACAGATTTTGTCAGCCATAAAAAAAAAATTAACACTATAATTAGTGACTGCTTCAAAATCCAAACTGCTATTGAAGATGACAGTTTGAAACCACAGAAGAATCATAAAGATGATTAATTATACAAACTGGCTCTTGTTTCAGAAGGTTTATATTCATAGGCCATTTATCACCAAAATGGGAATATATGAATTTCACTGAATATTGCAAATTACTACACACACACATTAATTAGGTTTCCATAAAATTAGATATTAGGGTTTTCTTTTCATTGAATCAACTACTCCATAATACATAGAAGTCATAAGTATTTTCTTATGAATTCAGAAAAAAATGGCTTGAAAAGATATTAATCCTATAAATCTATTTTTATAAATAATGCTACCTGAATAAGGACACTATTTATATAATAATTAGTTTAATCATGGTTTTTAACATATATAATTATTAAAATGAAAGCCATTGCTACTACATTCACTATAACATGAATAATCAGAACATTAATTGTATTAATAACTTTTTTCTTTTTTAAATTAAGTACTTTTCCTGGAAGAAATCAAGTTAATACTAAAGTTACAATTGGACATTTTAACCAACTTTTTAAAATTTCAAATACATATACTTTATTATGACAAGGAAATGAATTAATATATTATTGTAAAGTAACTTATTTTATATAATTATCTTTATTGGTACCCCATACAAACATGTCTTTATGCCTTTTGACTTAACTGAACAGTGTTGTGGCTACAATAATAAAAATCCAAGTAAAAACTGCAAAGTCCAGTGGAGAATTCTGATGATTCTGTTTCTAGGTCATCAAATATCTAGATATTATCAGCGGAACTAAGTATTTGCATTTTCATTTTTCATCTGAATATTTGGTATCACTGAATAGTTTATGCCAAAGTCTTTTCTTTTCCATGAAGGGAAAACCCAAAGAAGTGTTTCTCATCAGCTAAAGGAAAAATATTGTTCCTCCAATGAAGAATAAGCCGGTACTGGCAAAAACCTCCAAGCATCTAGCAGCTTATGACCACACTTCTTAAAGAGAAACACTAGTGTTTGGGGTGACTCTAACTGGACGTAGGTTAGCTGAGCCCAGCTTTGCTTTCTTCTTCTGGAGGCTGCCAGAGCTTAGCCATAAGCTCTCGGGTTTATCAGCAGCAGGGAATAAAGCATAATAATTAAATTGACTGATTTCAAATGCAGCTCTTTTTCATTAAGGAACTCTTATTGGAGTAAACCACAAAAATCTCAGTTTAACTTCATATTTTGTGTTCTGTACACCTTCTTCCCCACAGAGCGGGGTTATTTATATTCAGGGCACAAACTTCTTGTGGAAAATTGATGAAGGCCCTGTCCTACCTGAAAACGTGAAGTAGTTACGTGAAGTAGACAATATTGCTTAAGTGTAATCCACTTAAAAACCATAAATGCATTTTATTTATTTTGTGTCACTCAAATCCTTTATAACTCCTAGCACTTCTGGTTTCTCAGATGCTACTATATCAATCTGCTCTTTAAGTGCAAGAGAAATGGCTCATCGAATCTCTTTTATTCTTGTTTTAGCTGGTTATGAAAACTGTGTGAGGCATTTTTCAATAGTCATTGTATATTACACCTTGACTGTCATTCTAAACCGCATTATAGAGATCCTTTTTTTGTTGTTGGGATTCCATATAAACTTTTCATTCTAATTTTTCATTTCAGTTTTAAAACATCTTCAAATAAACACTTAAACCCTGCTTTACATTTTGAGCAGTTACATTGGATCTATCTTATTTACCTGCATTTTTCCTGTCCTAGAATTTTTCAAGGTCCTTTTAATACACTAACAAATGTCAAATTTATTGTATTTACTAAAATTTATGGTAAAATGACCACTATTCCTTTGGCCCCTAATAGTCATATCAAACAAGGCACCTGAAATGTTGCCAAAGTTCAGGGTTAAACTGTAAAGATGAATGTTTTCTTAGGTAATTAGTGGATGGGATAGGGGACAAATAAAGCTAGGGCGATAAGATTGAGTCATTTCCCAAATTACAGTTTTTAAGTTGCCATTTTATTTTTCAAATTCTTCTTTAAGCTGAGAATGATTTCGGAATTTTAACATTTGACTACAGCAGAAATATAATCGGGGATCGAAACTTCTGTCTATTGTTCACAACTGAAAACAAAATCTTCCTTGGAAGAGGTTAATGGGAAACGAAATAATAGGAGGTGGAAGATAAACTGCTTCTTTCAAAACTGGAGCTGCAAACAGCATTCTAACTAATTCAGATAAGCAGCAAACACAGTGGTTAGGGGATATTTATGACAGCTGTGTCTGTGTGACAGCACTGAAGCATTAACAATGGCAACGGCTTTCTATAAAACACATCTGCAAGGAAGACAGGTAGATAGGCTGACTATCAATCATCAGGACACGTGAATAATTCTATACTCACTGGCCCATGTGTTATTAAAATCGGCTCCCGTATATAGGAAAGCTTGCTATTCAGTAAAGGAGCCATGGCAGCGAGTAATTTTATTTTTAATTCTTTAGAATAAAATCAAAATTCTTTAGAATGAAAATAAAAATGTGTGTTCACATGTCATTTTTAAAAATCCAACAATGATGAATAGTTCTCTAAAGTGTATTCTGAAGCAAAATATGCTCAGCATTTTCAGGTTATATTTGTAGATAATTTATGACTTGTTATCTTACCTGTATTTCAATTAGTTGAAAGGGGGACATACAGCTCCAAAACAAACAGACTGCAAGTCTATAGTTTGGAGAGAAAAATCCTCAAAACTTATTCAAGAGCTAGGCTCATTTTTTATGTTAAATCGTAGAAAATTTCAATGGTGCATGCAACCACTGTCTATTTAAGTAACTTTTAAGATGTACAAATAGAATAAAAATTATAGCCAAATAAAAGGGGTCCTCTCTATATTTCATTGAATTCATATAAATTCCATTTATGCTAATGGGAGTTAGCACCTGCTCTGCAAAGAAAATAGACCCCTATCCGTGAAAAGAAATGGGTGCTGTGTTACTTCCAGATACAATGCTGAAATCAAACACCCAAAATGCGTGCTATATAAACAAAGCATCATGTGGCCTACCTGAAAACACTGCTGTTTTATGTTTTACCTCCTTAGTCATAGGCCCGAAGATACTACTCATACCTCTGTCATTTAAATATAACAAAAGAAAAATGGGCGGGGGAATGGACAAACTCAATCCAGTGATTTCAGTGAGCTCATACATGATCCTGTGTTTACTCTTTCAGAAGTTCATAATGAATCGTATCAGTAAATCTGGAATCAAGTCACTGCTCTCTGCCATCATCTTAAAAATCGTGGAGGATAATTGTACATCAATGAGGAGGGCATGATCATGGGGACACTGTGCTGGGACTCCCTGCAGCAGCTGCAGCCTCAGTGGGGACAGGAGATGAGGCAGACAACTGTTAATGACTGGTGACACCAGAGTCCCTTTCGGCAGCGCCCTTCTGGTTGAGTGTCGGTCCTCACCAGAAGGCACATCTACCTGGACTTGATGAGGATGTCTCCACTGGTAGTCACAGAAGTCTCCTAGGGAGTTCTTGACAATGCGCTGGATAGGAAAAGGCTGTTCCTCTCCACTCCCAACTGCAGTAGGCATCACAGAGATCTTTCCCCAAACTTTATTAGACTTTCAGTTAAAATTATGATGTGACCAAAACAGGGTTGTGGGAAAGAGAATTAGAATATCCAGTATGGTTTCAGCTCTATTTTTATGGGTCTCGTGATGTTAATAATGTAAAGTCATTGCTATTTCATTCAACATTTTTAAAGTAGTCTTAAGAAACAGGTAATAAGAAGAACATATGGCATGTGCTACATTTAACCACATTTCTAAAAATTTCTCCTTCTTCCTAATGGTCTAGATAAAGGTCAAAACTTTTCATTTCTGATTTGCATTGTGAGTAGTATTAAAAGCAATACTCTCATGGGCAGGATTGGCTACATAATTTGCAGGACCCAGTGCAAAATTAAAATGGAGGGAGGTGTCTTGTTGAAAATTTCCTTAACAATTGCAAGATAATGATAGGAGAGCATTAAAACCAAGCTTGGGACCCTTCTAAACATAGGGCTGTATGAGACTAAACGGGTTGCACAACCATGAAACTAACTTCAGTCCTGAAACAGGATCTTGGCAAAAGGTAGCCTGCTGCCCACTCCTTTCTTCTCAGCCTAATAGATGTCTCAGTTAAATCAACCATGGGAGAATGAATGTGAGGTGTCTCCCTGCAGACACTTGCTCAATGTACTCAGGTCCCAAGGAAAATGGATCAACAAAGTGTACTCCAGAAACTACCATTTACTTTCTTATACAGATTGTATTATAAGGCTTATTGAAAAGTATTTCGTCTTCTTTCCTAGAAGGTTCCACAAAGCAAGGTTTTCCATCCAACGGCCAGCATGACCCTAGTGAGGTGTTCGGCTTCAATGGGGACCAGAGGACCAGTTCTGAATGCAGATGATGGTAGCACAGTGTACTTGCACTTTGATCCTCAGTGCCATATATTTTCTCTTCCTCTACAGTTTTTCCCTTTTCCAATCACTTCTTGCTCAAAACCCTTCCCTCTCATCAGCCATGCACCAGCCTTAGAATTTGATTTCAAATTCTAAATGGGCCAGCTTGCTGTGAAGGCACTTCGTCTGGCTTTCTGCAGTTTAGGGAATTTGGAAGGCTGGGGAGGCAATATTGAAGAGCACCCTTCGCTCCGAAGTACAGTTATGCTCTGTTGGTTCTAGGCCGGTGAAGGAGACAGTGGTAATGACAACAATGGTGGCATTTGCCCATGAAGTAATGTACTATCTCTCAGAAGCAGGCTTCAGCTGAGCTCAGCTGTAGACAAGGCATCTTTCCTCTTAGTGAGTACCTGGAGCCTCTCCAGTGTTAGTCTTCAGGCATTTAGAATAGGGTATAGAGACAAGCAAAGAGAAAAAGGAACCCTGCCAACCTTTATTTTTCCCCAGAAATAAATATGAGGGAAATTTGTAAACACCTTACAAAAATACTTAGGAAAAAAAAAAAACTATAGTTAAGACAAATTTATCTTGTTAAATCTGAGTTTTTCTAAGCTTTAGATTGCTTTGTATATGATCAGACAATACAGAAAGAAAGAGCTGTTCAAATGTATAAACCTATCCTGAATTTTGGTCATTCAGAAAAGGACTAGAAGATTATAAATTACCTACTCTCGATAAAATCGTATATCCTTTTTTTTCCCCTCCTGGTAGTAAATTTGTAGGGATAAACAACCCTACAAATTGTTTGGCCTATTACATGTCACAGAGATTTTTCTATAGCCTGTCTAGACTCCAGACAATAGGCGAGACTGGCCATAGCTGCAGACATTTCTATAGTCTGTAATATCACTCAGAAAAGTAAGGGCAATAATACAAAAATGAAAACCAGCCTGACCTGCCAGTTCGATAGTAGAAATACGAGTATAACAAGACTTTACAATTTAGAAATGATGATAGCAACCTAGCAAGAAGTTTTAGCAGCCACACATCAACCAAAGAAACTTTTTCAACATCATTTATACTCCCAAATATGAGTCATATTCAAGTAATCCTGCCCATAGACGATAAAATCACTTTATCGCAGAAAATTCTGTATGTGTTATATTGCGCTGTCTTATTGCATACAGATAGTGTGGGTATGCATATGTCTGTCTGTATGTGTGTGTGTGCGTGTGTATATATATATATATATATATTACATATAATATATATAAAACCACAAGTATATGCATATTTATCAAGTATATATTTATATATAATATTTGTGGTCAATAAATAGACTTTTCAAAAAGTCTTTCTTTAAATAAACTAGGTTGTTAAACTATGCTGCTTTTCAGCCCTCTTGAATAAAATAATTAATGTTGCATACAATCTTAGAGAATAAAGGGACATTATGTATAAGCAAGGGGGGTGGAGAAAAAAATTTTAAATTTCATCTATTCTTTCACCATTTCATCTCTGAGCTGTCTCCACATTTATCTCTCTCCCACAATTACACTTGTTATAAACAAAGAAAGAGAGAAAGAAACCTTGTTTCTTTCTTTATATTCTCCTTATTTGCTAGATTTTGTACTTTTTAGTAAGTGAACCGATGAAGAGTACTTATTTTTATTGTCGTTTAGTTTTATTTTTATGAAGACCATGAAAAAGATGTACTGAATATAAAAATAGTCCTTGAAAATATTGCTGTAAAACTACCAGTAATAGTTTTGATTCAGAGTGTATTCTCTTTCCTACAGACTCCAAACTGCGTCAGTAATCACCAGACCATTTGCATCTTCAACATTGGGGATAAATATTAACAGAGGCGCTGTTGCCATTGTAATGACTCAGCTTATGGCATCAGGAGTATAATTAAGGAAGTGTCTAATGAAACAGATAACATCCAGTAAGACTGACAGATTCTTCTAGCTGTTTTTACTTAGAAGTTGTACATCCCAAATAGAAAATTACTATCTCTAAAGTAATTTTGTTTTTTGTCTCTGTTTGAAATAAAAACAAACAAACAAACAAAGCCATCCATTTGTTTCAACACAATCAGTTCTACCATACAGCAGTTATATAATATATCATAAAAAGTTCCTTTGTAGAACAAACCATCTAGGATTGCCAAATTTATAGAATGTTGATTGATGAAACCATAAAGAACCATTCTCATATGATCAGCTAAGCCAATCAACCGGGCACTCACAGAGCACTTCCTAGGTCTAGGGCGTTATGCACACAAATGTGGTATATTTTCTCCCTGAAATGCAAATGTTCATTCATATTATGCCAAAAAAGCATTACATAACACTCTTGTTTTGTTTTGCTTGATTTAACATTTTCTGTCTTTAAAGGGAAAAATTCTTCAACCTCATCAGAAATGAAGGTTTTGTTAACACTTTCTCATATAGTAAAAATAAACAGATATGCTTCAGTACAATCGATAATGTAATATTAAAGGTAGTATAACAAGGAGATTTAACTGAAATAAAAGATGGAGTTTCTTTACTTTCATATGTGCCACGATATTCAGTAATACTTTACACATAATGTAACAAGATATACCAGAGAGGTATATATTTCATATAATAACTTTGAATATCATAAAAAATGGTACAAAACTCTGACTCACCCCAGCCTTTTTAATTGGCTACAGTTTAATTAAAGAGTAATAATATACATTTTAATTGAACATATCAACTAAAACTGGACTTTTCAAAGTAAACAACAAATCGTAAATTCAAAGTTAGCATGACGTATTTGGCAAACTTGTCATTCTCATGAAATTGGTGGGAAGTGGCATGCTTCGCCACAGGATACCTGGGAATTAATCCTGCAGCACTCCAAAGAGAGCCTGGAGCATTAACTACAGCGTCCTGCGTGTGGTGAGAGAAGAGCAAATGAGGCCCCAAGGAAGTCTCACCGCCTCCCACTGAAGTCAATAGAAATTTGCAAATGCCCTCAAGGGGGCTGTTGTCCACAAGGTCTTATCAATAATGTCACTGGGTCTTTAAACGAGGTGTATGAAAAACTAAAACAAAACCAAAAAACAAACCTACAACCCCTGAACCCCAAAACATGTACCTCTCCAACGTCGTAGACCCAAATACGGCCTTCTGAGTCTCCAACAGCAACTTCTTTGCCAGCTTGAGCCCAGCGCACACGGTTGAGGGCAGACGCCCCCCGATGGCCACACTTGCTGTTGGAACCTGCCAAAGAGGTCACGAAAGGATCTCTGAATAAGAATTTAAATGTACGTTTCACTGGCTGAGTACCACCGCCTTCACGTGCATGAAGTAGTAATACACATGCCTCGTGCAGAAGTAAAAGGATTCATTGTGCTTCAACCATATGCTCCGCTGTATTAAGGGGTAGAGAGAGGAGACACTTTCAATGAAAAAAGAAAAGAGGGAGAGTCTTTTTCCACGATCAATGGGCACTGAAGGACATAAATGTGTCTGTGGATTATGCCGGGTTACATCCAACATTCAAACAAGCGCAGCAGCTAAATGGGATACTTCAGGATGAGTCATGATTTGTGGATCGATGGAGAGATTTCAGGATTTACCCAGATTAAGGATACTATAAAACGCAGGAAGGGGGAGTGTATGGTGGAATAAAATCACGTGAATCTGGGTTTTCAGGGAAAAATAGGTATTGATCCCTCAAAACCTCATTGGGGAGGGGATGATCAGAAGAAGAAAAAGTATGCAGGTGAAAACTTCAAAAACTCTAATTCTCCTCTTTTTTTCCTTTCTCTTTTTCCTCCTCCTGGCAGTACCAGGGTGCAGGCGGCGCTCCTGGGTTATATCCCGGTAGAACGGAGCACCTACTGTAGAAAAGGTCTCATTCCTTCTTTAATAAATACCCTAAATTCAACAACTTTGATGTTTACAACAATCATTATGAAAACAAACTGGAGTTGCCGAAATGAAACCTACAATATTTGGTACAAGAACCTCAGTATTTGAAAAAAAGAATTTTAGTGGGTCTGCTGCTCTTCCATCATCAGTGGTGTGTGTGAACTCTCGTCTTTAAGGTTGAAGGTTTGTAACTCATATAGAGATAAGATTTCTGAGTCTTCTACAAGAATGCTGAATAAGAAATGACAACGGGCTATTAAAAACAAAAATGGTAAATGTTAAAACAAAGAGGAAAAAAAAATGTAAAGAGGGCCCCCGAGAGCATCTCCCAGCACTGCCTGAGACCGTGTCTAAGGGACGTGTCAGGTCGGGATGGAAGCCCGACATGGACTGTGCCTCAGACTCCCAGCCATCTGTGACTCAGGGAATCGAAACCGTCTGTTTCTATGAGATTACTGACCCAATACCTATCTTTAAAATAGCAACAAAAACTCCATCATAGGTAAGAATCTGTGTTTACACTTAATCTTGAAAGCAATAGGAATTCTTTTACCTGCTTAAATCACGGTATGCCACTTGCGAGCAAAAATGTAAAACGAAAGTCCTCCGGCTCATTTATTTATTTATTTTTAAATACACGATTTATACAATAAAGGTCCTTGCTGTGCAGGCTGGAGCCTGCGTTTTTAACCAACCTTTCAAAGGCCAAAACAATGTGAATTTAGATGGACCATAATTCTGTCAATATTTTAATATTAGTGTGCTGCTCAGAAAACAAATCTGAGATTCAGCTATAGAATCTCAGAGTTAATTTTTAACTCCATAATTTAGAGAAATCATACAGGATTGTACTTTACCTAAACTTCATTCAGTATTGGATTTTATCTATGAACAATTTCAAAAATTGAATTAAAATGTTTAATCTTAATATAAATATGATAAAAATTAGTCACTTTAAAGAAACTGATTTTTTAATACATTTTAAATTATGCCTAATAAATTTTAAAGAATTTTATTTATTTGGAATTAAGTAATGTAGCAAAGTGAAACAATTAATATTCTAACCATTTTAAAATACCTTTTCACAGATAATCTAAATGGTAAAAAATGACGATCACAGCCTATAATATGTGCTAATAAATTATCAAATATATGAAGGAAATGACAAAATATATTTTATTAATTTGACCGGTAATAACCTTACAAAAGTTGATGAATTTTTCATGAAAATAATCCATATATCGTCTCTGCCTCTCTCATCCTTTTATTTTGGTTTCACAAATATTTTCACATTTTTTAAAGGCTCAATCATTGTAATTGCAAAGACAGGCTCTGTACAGCACAAATTTCTTCGTTGTGCACGATACTGAGGTAGGTGAATAAAAACTATCTTTGCGTAGGAGCAGTTGGGTAACTTGGACTAAAAGTACAGCAATTTGAATGACAACAAAACACTGGGATTTCAGGTTCTTTCTTTTTCTTTTCTTTCTCTCTCTCTCTCTCTTTTTTAAAACAAATCTAGTTCCTAATCTGACAAATATCTGAAACTTGTTCAACTTGAAAGAAGGCAAAAATGATTTCAGGGTTTTCAAAAATGTTCAGCTCACTACTGGATTTGAACCAGCCTGAATATATATAGACTATTATTGTGAAAGCAGAATTACGTTTACCACGAAACTAAACGGTTCGCATGCCCAGTAATGATTTTTTGAAATGTTTAGCTATAAAACTTTTATGTGGCTGTCTCTTGATACCTAGAGAAAAAGAAGGGGAAAATATGTTTGGCAATGTTGAGACATTAATTTCATTTTACCTAAAAAGCAGATTAAAAAAAAAATGGTTACGTAGGAATTATTATGGAGTTTGGAGAACACTCACTGCATTGCATTATAGTTCTGTATTACCTAAATGTCACTTCTACTAAATCTGATTTCTGATATGGGGCCTCTCCTGAGTCAATCTGGAAAATGTGTTTTTTGGTTGCTCTAAGTGAATGAGTTTATTCTAGCAGATAGAAACAATATGATTTTAATCAACAGTGATGAAAGGCTTTGGGAAACCATTACAATGTGGAGTTAATAACATCTTTCTATTAAAAGCAATAATGTTGTAAACATTTCAGCATCCAAAAAGATGGTCACTGAACATATTCATGCTTTTTGATTGTTTTCAAAGATGCTTTATTACGTAACTCTTATCCTTGTCACATAGTTCTTGATTTTGGTTCCCTTCATAGCCAAAAGGAAAAATAGACTTAAATTGAAATATTGTAAAAAGATAACTATTTGGCATTGGTTATAGGTATTTATAATCTTGCAAGATACAATGACTCAATAATAACACCTGAAGGATATTTGCCAGCCCCTCCCTCAAAAAATACTGGGGGTGGGGGCTGCTCCTCCTCATATCCTCCAGCTGCAGGTTTTCTAATTAAAAAGGCTGAACTGTTTCCTGCTCAAAACACTTCAAAAGAGCTTTCTCTTTTTCTCCACTTGACATGTAGTTTGTAGCATTTCTTCTCTTACCTGTCTATTCTTATTAATGGAGGGCTGTTCTGAAGGAAATGAAGAGATCATTTTATTTTATTAAATTGAAGGACATTTAATATTCATATTTTTAAAAAACCAACAAAACCTCACAGTAGCTGAATTAGCACTTCAATAGGTTTGAGTGGAATAATGCACATGGCATAATTTTTAAAACATAAATATATGTAATCTAACTTTTAAAAAGAATATTTTTATTGTCATTTTTTAAAATGGCTATTTTCCACTTGTGAAGCACTCTAAATGTGATGTGTTAAAATCCTAATTAAAAAAAAAAATACCGAGTTTAACATACATGTTCCGAGTTAGAAACTATTGCAAAAGTCTGCCTGTGAGTTCGATGTCTTAGACAAGGATTATTCACCTTGTAAAAATCTAATGGATCCTAGTTCTGAACATAAACAGTCAACAGAATCCTTTATGGATTTAAAATAGGAATTCAACAAATAGCAAACACTGACAAATCACTCTTTCTAAAAGCCCAATCTAAAGTCAGTGTCCACAAAGCTTATTTTTCCAAATGTTTGCCAACAGAGTTATTTCAACACCATTCTGGAATATGCCTGTGTGTTCTTTCCCTTGGGGAAAAGTATGAATACATATCGCTTTGCTCTTTGCAAAGAAGGGTCCTCAATGGTCCAGGATCTGCCGTGGGGTAGGAACGAAGTGAGATGAGATGATTTTTTGGCCAATGCATCCATCAGTTTCCTTCAGAGCAGTCAAGGATTGGGAGGGTCGGTAGCCCTGTTGCAAGCGGAGGGTCTGTCCAAAAAACGGCCGTTTTGGAGACAGAGAGGGGGAGCCGAGAGAGGCCGACTGCGCCCCACTCCCAGCCCTCCCGGCCCCGGCGCCTGTGCCGCCGCTCACTCGGTGTCATTGTTGAGGTTCCAGAGGTCCAAGCGCCCCATCCCGTCCACGCAGGCAAAGAGCGCGGGATGCACGGGGGACCACATGACATCGTACACATAGTCTGCATTGTCTTCAAAGGAGTAGAGCGGCTTGTTGTGCTGTAAAGCAGAGAGACCGTGAAGACTTTGTGGCGCTGCCGCTGCCTCGGGCTGTCTAGTGAGCCTAATTAAAAACTTTGCACATTCACAAAGTGTCATAAAACTTCCCGAGATGAAAGTCCTCGAGAAGGTGAGCCGCAGCTTTAATGTGAATACAACTGTCCAGTAGCATACATAAATACAGGGAGGAGGTGGGGGAGGGGTGCTCTTAAGGGGCTGGGGCTGAAATGCACTAGGGGAGGCTGATTCAGACAGAGTCGTCCGAGACATTCCAGACAGGTGGACGGGACTGCCCATTAACTCGGAATCTTCGCCGGGCTACGCTCCGCGAGTTGCTCGGAGCCCGGACCCCATTGTGGCGCTTCTACCGGCATCAGACCGGCGGGGATGCTCTACAAGCCCCATTGGTCCCGGCGGCCCCGGCGGCCCCCGAACCCTTTGCATGGAAGGCAACTCCTGCCACCTCGTGGTCATTGTCTGTAGCTGCAACTCTGCTTCTAGTCCAACTCTAGACCCAATTTACACTTTAATGGTTCCTTTGTGGTGGGGAATGGGAACACAAATTTTAAAGGGATTTGTAGCTCTTCTGGGAGGTGAAAAATCTCAAGGTTCTAAGACCCTACCTAGTGCCAGTTCATCCAACTCAGGTGGGCTAGCGTGGCTTAATGCACCACCCCTGAACCTTCGTAGAAGACGAACCATATTTTCTAGATCACCAGTATTTCCAAGAGCCCAGAAATTTTTTTTGGGGGGAGGGTGGAGGGGAAATGCATTAGCACGTCCCCATTGCATACAAATGCTTCCACCCCAGAGGGATACAATAAATTAAAATGGCGCTCTTGGTTTCCAATGAATATTGTCACATCAAAATAGCACAGAAGTCAGAGGCAAGTTTTAAAGTACACCAGAAATAAAACGTAATTGGACTTCATGAATTATTCATTCCATCTGGCTTGTCTTATTCTAATTTCTGCATAATGGCTTTACTAATCCCCGATCAATTAATGTAAAATGAAATTTAAATGATAATGAAAGCCCTAGAGATAAAAAAATTAAGTATTCTTATACCCTCTGACAGAAATCTAAACAATGGGAGTTCCCCCCCACCCCCAGTGTCTTCTTCATCCAGTCAGCTGTCTGTAGTCTCTTCATGGGTTTGACTGAATGGCTATACAGGCCAGAGTAATAAGACTAAAATAAGATAACATACAATATGAACAATCTTCATGGAATGTTTGAAGAATGTATCTGTAGGGAATCAGCTCCAAATATTATACCCAACTCCCAAAGTGTACTGTTAGTGAATGTAAAATACACAAAATAAAGGTGTTAAATCAAAGTGAGAAAGATCAGAGAGAAGAAAATAAAACTTCCATAACCTAAACCTAATGCAAAAACCTGTTAAGGTACTAGCTATAAGTGATTTCTCATTCTATGAATTATATTACTTTGGCATCGCTTAGACATGAACAGAATTGTAATACTATTAAAGCAATACAGAATATTTTAGACAGTCCACTGTGTGTGTCCATGTATTGTAGTGTTTGTCTACAATTATTTTTATTTCAAAAAGTATAAAGCGGAGTAATTTTTTTTAAATATATGACATTGAGATCGCAAAAAAGGTGAAAAGGACATCAGCCTTATAGTTTTGTATTTTAATATTCTATAACTTTTTATGCCAAAATATTTGTTACATACTATGTTTATACTGTGATTTGGAGCTAAAATTATTTGTCTATTTGTTAGTTATGCAGTTTCTTTCTTCCTTTCATTGTTTGGACTAGGTGGTTCAAATTACTTTCTCCAGAAAATCTGAATATCCAATGATACCTTAATGTAGCATGATTATATCATTTTTCTTTATTAATATAGGAAAAAATGCAGTGTGGTGTAGCTAGTGCTTCATTGACCACCTGTGGTATTAAATTCTAATGCTTAGTAGAATATTATTCTTGCTCTCAATTCTTGATTTTATAGCAAGCCAATCACTATTTGTTTATGAACATCGGTAGCACATTTTTCTTAAGTCAAAGGATGGAAAAGACTGAAACACGCTTTAAAAAGTTGATTCTAGGTATACTGTCTTAATAAGCCAGCTATTAGTTTAACTGATTATGTAGTGATCTAGTCATAGGGAACACACATACACACATACAATAAACACATAGCACATCTACAGTCCTTGTTTTGATCAATTAGAAGACCATTCAGCTTTAGTCATTTTCTAAGGAGCTGCTATTATTTGATATCTTCATTTTCTTAATAAATTACCCTGTTAATATCTAGTGCTGTTTCTTTCTTTTTTCTTCTTTCTTCTTTCTTCCTCTTCCTCTTCCTCTTCCTCTTCCTCTTCCTCTTCCTCTTCCTCTTCCTCTTCTTCTTCTTCTTCTTCTTCTTCTTCTTCTTCTTCTTCTTCTTCTTCTTCTTCTTCTTCTTGCTGCTTCTCTTTTGAAATGGTAGTAGATCCTGGAGACTTCACTTTTTAAACATCTGGAAATAACTGTTATTGTTCATGTTGCCAGAACCAATTTTCCCATGTTTAATAGTATTGTATTGAAATGCTATTATTATTCTCTAGGTTTTCTTCAACTTCCTTATCACTTCTCACCCCAAAGATTGAATATTCTGTTATAAAAGTCACTGTGCAAGTAATTCTAGGCTACAGTGTATGCATGTTTGTGGGAAGGGAGAAGGGCTTATATTTTCAGAGGCATTGTTTTAACCTTTATAAATTCATAGGCTGATACAGTCTTGGTTAAGATTGAATCCATTATCAAGATACCAAGTAGACTGACATGTACGAGCCACTGCTTTCCAAACAGAGCATGGCATATGTTATAGGCATAGGCTAATGCCACTCTTACCATAGTAAGTGGTGATATTTTGAATATTAATTGTACTTCTTTCAATAAAGGAATTTTTTATTCTATTTTATTTGGAGCCCAAAGGGTAATCTGAAAACCCAATTAAAATTTTGTCTCAAATGCTTAATATAAAACATTTGTGGTAAACACATATATCACTATTTATGTGTTAATATTTATGAAAATATTGACATTTTCATAAAATATATCAAAATCATTGGGGTCTAAAGATTGTTTTTTAAATTTGAAACATACATGTCTGGATTCACCAAGTGGTTGTAACTTGCTTTTGCATTATCACAGATTTTAGAATATTGCAAGTTTTGAAAAGGCAAAGGGTATGGGCATAAATTTAACCAATGATTTTGAGAAAGATCCTATAATATCATTTGTATATATTAGAGATACAGAAGCTTGGTGATTTGAAACATTTACTCTGCAAAGTACGCAAGGCCATTTAGTAAACTAAATATTGTTCCACATCATGTTACTGTAGAAAGTGTTTTCAAAACAATCAAATTTCATTAGAGTAAAACCCCTTCACCTGAGTGTTTCCTTTCCTAAGGCAATGTTTAGTATCAGTGAACTGTAGAAAGAAAAAGAAAGAAAGAAAGAAAGAAAGAAAGAAAGAAAGAAGAAGAAAGAAAGAAAGAAAGAAAGAAAGAAAGAAAGAAAGAAAGAAAAAGAAAAACTGCACTGTTATGCACCCTACTGCACATGTGACACATGCCAATGAAATAAAGCCACAACACCCTATGTTTTAGACAAGTTTCCAGGGCTGTGCCAAAAATGCTAAAATATCCAGACACAGATCAGCTTGGTTTTAAAGCCCTGACTCTAAACAGAACAGAGAATCAGGCTAACAGTCACTTCCCAGACAGACGCAAAGGGCAGGGAAGGGTAAATTGTTAGGTGTTTGCTGTGTGCCTGACTCTGTACATACATTGTCTAATTTAATCTGCATAAAATCTCTCTAAGGTAGCTGGTGTTTACAGAAGAGAAAATTATAGTTCAAGAAAGTTAGTAACTTTCCCAAGACCATGAAGGTTGTTAAGTGGTGGAGTTGGATTTGGCTCTCAGGTTTTTCTAGCCGTTAAGCACATCCTCTATTTGCTGTGACCCTCTATAAAACAGAGCAATGGCCTTTGGTCTTCATAAAAAGAAACAAACATACAAACAAAGAAACAAACAAAACTATATTTACTCAACACACACTGTAACTTATAGGAAGAGTTAAAAGATCACAATCAGAATGTTTATTTCATTTCCTGAATTAGTTATTAATAATCCTGAAGATGTCACCCATGGAAGTCCATGCATCTTTAGCATCTTCTGACAGTAATAGATAACTTTTTCTCCCAAAAACTAGGAAATAAGATGGGAATGGCCCTTTAATCATCAGAGATTAACAGCAAACCATGCATTACACAGCAGAATAAAATGATGCTAGAAGGCAAAGATGGGTCAAGTTCACTAAATGTCTCTACATTTTGGGGGACAAAAATGAAATTATCTGAAAGATAGGGGTGACGCAGGGAGCATGGAGCAACGAGGAAACAGGAGGAAGTGGGAAAACTACAGACTTTTGGAAGCTTAACTTACCATCCCTGAGTCTTAGCTTTTCATCTGTAAGATGGAAGGCTGGAGCAACTGACCGCAAAGGTTCCTATTGACTTTGTGATTCTATGACCCTGTTCTGTGGTGAGAACTGAATAGAATCAAGTGTGTAAAAGGTATTTTTTTGTTTTACATAGAGTTACTCAAAGCTAAGTATTATAATTAAATCCATCCTCGTTGATGTTCTGTGGAATTATTATCCCAGTGATTTTTTTTCTACTTTGTATTTCATCAAAATACACATATAAAAATGTACCAAGGTATTTTTTATTTTATTTTATTATTTTTTCACCAGGGTGCTTTTTAATAAAATTTTTAAAATCATGAGAGTAATAGACCTCCTATTTGACCAAGTGGAGAAGAAATAAAGAACATTAAATTTACATAAGAGAGACTTATAGTGAACTCTGTTCAAAAATGAAAGTTTATAACACCCATCAACATTTTACAATAAAGACTGTATCTCTCGCTTTGAGCTTTGATTTTATAAGTATACTTCTGACAATGAGTAGAGCTGCATATTTTCCCAATCAGTTAAGTATAAAATGATTTCATGAGAGATGAGTTTCTATTTCTGATGTCAGAAATGGACTAAAGTCACATCTAGAGAACATAATTTTTGTTTGATTTTCTTCTATATTATTTGTCTTCCTCTCATCAGTCACCTCTAAGCATGCCAGTAGGCTTTAGTATTGTGAAGACCGGTGAATAAGAAGATTGGTGCGAGAGTGTCCCCTAACACCTCCAAACACTGGGCTGCTTTGGGTTGCATTTGCCTCTAAATGATTAGCTTACAAAGCAGCCTTAGTAGAAATGTTTACCCAAACTTCAGAAATTTCTTTTGGAGTGGAAGGGAAGTTGTAAAGGGGGTAATACATGGGTAGGTGGGATGGGGCAGCCAACTAATAGTAAAATTTCTGTAATTTTACTCCAAAATAAAAGGAAAACAAGTGGAATCTTACCTTGAAGACTATATCCTGTAGGGAAAAAAACAATGACCAAAATACAAAACAATGAGTAATAAGAAAATATCCTTCAAAAACTGTCATGTGGGTTCCTGTGAAGTAATTAGAATAAATAGCCAGCCAGTTCTTCCAGGAAACATTAAAATGTGAGACCACAATATCATTTTAAAAAAACCACCAAAGTACCCCCGAAACTTCAGGCTCACACAAAAATGGATGCCTCTACCATAAAAAGAAAGTGCTTAAACAAACAAACAACCCAAAACTCACCAACTAAACCAAACCAAACCAAAAAAAACCAACCTTCTTGACCCAAAAGAGTTGTGAATTTGTTACTGTCATTGGAAAACATTATTTGCAACTTAATTGGGGATCTTCTAGTGTACAAAGTATCCTGTATTTACCTTCATTTCTGTGGCTAATAGTAAAACAGTATCTATGATACCTAAATGATGACATCTTCACCTGTTTCTACCATAGTCAGAAATTCAAAATTAGACATAAACCCTCCAGGTGAGCTCTCCTGTGCAGAATATGTGTGGTGAGTCTGTTTGTCATTTGCGTGCATTAGCGCAAAATATATCAGGACATTAATTTGAATTAATTAATTTAAAATATTTAGAAAGATATTTGTGGAAGTTCAGGAATTTAGCATTTGCCGCTCTAGAAATGTAGAAGTTTTGTTAAATAAGTACTCAAGCCACATGAAAGGTGTTCTTTGTTGCACGACCTTCCTCTACTGCTGATTTGCATGGAAGAATCCTCCTAATCCACGAGGCGCCACCAATAAAGAAGATAATTATCCATATAAAAGAATGTATACATATTCACAGGTTTTGACTAGTATTTGAGTGTTTAAAGCCATGGGGGAAAAGAAACTCCAAGCTTTGCCTAATTCAGGAAAGGAGTATTTCCAGGCATTGGCGTGATTTTTATGAATATCGGCTCCACCTAAATGTTCTTCTTTAAAACGGGCATTTTAGTAGCACATCTCTATACCAGATCATTGTGAAAACGCTCAGCAAGCAGGGGGAGGCTCCTGAACTGCCACTTGCATTCATCTCAGCTGCTGAGGCTCCTTTGGTGTATTCTGCTGTGTGACTTTTTTGAGTTGAGGCAGGGCAGAGAGGGCCCCTGTACAGCCGGCCGTTTGCTCGACTGCCTCTCTCCAAAAGACCACGTGGCTGTAGAAGGCGGCTGGCAGGTCCAAAGGAGCCCTTGGTGGCCCCTCCCCAGTTCTATTCCCACTATGGCTGAACGGTTTCATGTCTAACATGGTCTGAGTCAGAGGACGAAGCACTCGATATCCAGGTAATGGTCAGATTATTAGAGACTGGATATGAAGGAATAAGGACCAGGAGGGTCGAGGGGTGACAATGGGCTGAACTTAGAAGCAGTAGGAAGTATGGCTGTATTCATGCCTTGAAGACTTGAAAAGTTAGAAAGATAAGCGAGTCAAGTGGTATTTGCAGGCTCAAGCAGTTTCGTTTATTTGTTATTTATTTAATGTCAAATTGCACAACTGCATTTTATTAGTGGGTAGGTGAGGTGGCAGAGCATGTCCGTGCTGGTCCTTAAACTGCCAACCTCCACTCTAGCATCTGGCAGACCAATTGTCTCACCACTAGAAATAAATTTATAAATAGAGACATACTCATATATACAAATCTTGAAAGAGATTTTACAAATATCAAATTATAAGCCTAGATCCATGGGTTACTCCTTGATTCGTTCTTATTTATAAATCACCAGGTTAACACAGGCCAGTTCCCAGAGCTAATCTGACACCATGGTCTCTCTACATTTAGTAAATGCAACATTTAGACAAATTTCATTTCTTTTCAAAGAGTCATATACCCAAATACTCAGGTTTGTCCCATCAAACGGGTTTAAGATCTGGTAGTAATGAAATTTTCACTTCTACTTCTTGCATCCACAGTTGGTGATATGAATGAAGGGTACATTTTCAAAGGGTCGAGGCAAGTTTTTTGTAGGTCTGCACTCCTGTGTCTCCTGGTATTAAATGCAATGTATCTTTTATATTATATCTAAAAGTAATATAGCTGATAACTTGTATTTATTTTAATGGTGGAGAGAATAGGCATGGAGAATCCCACATAGCAGCAGGTCAAACTATTCTGTTCAGAATTAGAGTATATTTGCTATGCTTTCTGCTTTAAAACATATTTGTTTACCTTATTTTGTTTTGCCTAAGCCCAATTGAAGTTAATTTCTATTCAAAAAGCAAACACAAGTTCAATGTGAGGCACGGTGAGTCAGGACATTGAAAATGACCATAGGAAAATAATCAGGATTAAATTACGAGTTTTTAGACAATTAACAAGGCTAGAAGGTTGCACGAGGCTGGCCAAAATGTACTCACACTTGTTTGGTCCAACAACAACTACTTTGGGGGATAGAGATGAGTTTTACTTCATCTTCCAACATCAGACATAAAATGCAGGTTAGGCCAGGAGGTGGGGTGGACATATTTTTGAACCTCATAATTATGTAGATAATTGTGTCTGTTATTTGTTATTCTCATTCTCTCTTCAAGCATGATTGCTTAGAAGGAGAAAGATGGGGAAGGCAAGTCGTACAGCATATCACTGAAATGAAAAGGCAAACGTTTCCGCTCTTTTTAAAAGAGCAAAAGAAAAGATTCAGAGTCTTCATTTCTTGCACAGTGGTAAAGCCCAGTCAGCTGGGTGAATTTTAAGTCTTGAAGCTGTTTGTACTTACATGGATTATTCAGACATGCCTGTATAAATATTTTACAGTTATAGGTATGTGACAGTGGGCAAACGTTTGGTGGGGTTTGGGGTTAGGGAGGGGGTAAAAGGACAGGAAGTAGGAACGCAGGCTAAGTCTGGCTGTGACTTGACGATTACATTCTTGTGGTTTCTTTCAAAGTTATTCTCCCTGGGTGAGCTTAATAAAGGAACCCCTTCCCCCTTCTTCCCCCCCCCCCCAAAAAAAAGAAGAAGAAAGAAAAGAATTTCATGACTGGCAGGTAATTTTATTGAAAGACAATTTTAATATTTGCTACCTTATGTTAGGAATAGCCAGGAAGGATGAGTGAAAATGAGATAAGGGAATTTTTTTTAAAAGTCAGACACCACCTAAATGTTGTGTTTATCAGAAAAGCAGCCAGCAGGGCTTGGGTTGGGGGGGAAAATGCACTCTGTCATCCAGTAAGTGTTACTGGCAGTAAACTATTGATTTTGTTAATCTTCTTGCCTGTTTTAAACACTATGTTTATATACTGTAATAGCTAAAACTTCAGCTTTTTTTTTCTTCTTCTGATATTTTAAACATTTAACAAAATGTAGCAGAAACAGGTATGCTCTGGGCCCTTTTCCAGAATTATTTTTCCATCTCAGTTTAAAAGAATTATGTTCTCATCTCAGTTTAAAATAACCTAACCTAGTTTAACCAAGTAGGTTATTTCACTTAGGGTATCCAAAAGTATTAATCTATCGACAATGAGTTATTAAGGACCTACCATATGCTTTCTACTTTGGGCAATCAATAGAAATGCAAGTTCTGACTCTGTTCTCAAAACGCACAATCCAGGTAGAAAATACAAATTATGAAATAATAAGAGAAGAATATTGTTTATCTGGGGGGTCTATTTTCTCACTTTGTTCCAAAAGGATTTGTGATGTTTTACAAGTTAAATATACTGCAAAATGAAGAATAAACACACAACAGAGGCAGGTAGAAAAGATAGCTATTACCAGGATCTTGAGATAAGCTGATTATTACAATCTGGTACTGAAAAAGCTCTAAATTTCCTGATAATAAGACAAAAAGGAAAACACATCGTATTGCAAGGAGGGAAGTAGGTTTCACCATCTGAAGAAAGAAAGAATATAAGTTCCTCCTCAAAGACACATTCTTGGGAAAAATTCAAGGAGGAATTTACCATGTCTGTGAATCCCTGGGAATGAGATTGGTTTTCTGCCTTGTTTATACCAAAGAAAAAGAATAAGTATGTAGCCAGGTGCTAAATTCTGCGGTACAGATGTTAGGTGCCAGAGGAATTTGGAGATTTGGGGGGTGGCATGTTGGTGGTTACCATAGTCTGATGTGGTCAAGGAAGGTATTATCTAGAACAGGTGATGGGACCTGCCTTGAAAGATGTATAGACTTTGATAGATGGTAAGAAGCCAGTCAAGGAGAGGAAAGGAAAACAGGCAAAGACTTGGCTGTGTCAAACAGCATGGAATTCCCAGAGATGTAAAGGTAAGAAGTGGGGCAGCCCGGTTGACTCTGAAGATTTGTCTTCTGGAAGGAAATAATTTCGGTTTTAGGAAGGTGGGGACTGAGGACATGTTATGAATGGTCTTAAGTATAGAGTTAAGACTTTTTCATGTAATAAGCTACTAATTTATTAAACAAGTATTGACAAATGTGCTGAACGTCATGGTGTGCACTAAATGGATTCAGAGACGTATACATTCCTGTGAACATTTTCAGCTTTTGTAGTGCAGATGACTGAATGATGAATAACATAAATTCAATAGAAAATAGAAAAAGAAGCAGAGCAGGGGAGGAAGATCTGGTTTATATTTTAAACGTGGTACATGTGAGTCTCTGGAGACTACACTCCAGTTAAGCTGGCAGTGAAAATGGAGGTCTGGAATTGAAAGAGAGGGCAGGTGTGAAGTCCATGCCAAGGAACCTTCCACAAGAGGTGCTGAGGGAGAGGAGAGAGTAGGGAGGAAGGAGGCCTGTATTAGAAAATTTGTAAGACTGGACCAAGAGAGTGAAAGAGAAAGAACCAGTGGAGAGGTCAAAGGTAAACTAAGAGAACAACCCAGCTGGAGAGAGCTGCAAGAATGCGTGGTAGACAGTATAAGATGAGTACTAAAAAGAAGCCATTGCATTTGGTGATCAGGGACTCACAGATGGCCTTGGAGAGAGAAGTGTCCAAAGACTATTGGAGTTGGTTGAGGAGTGATTGCGAAATGTGGCTGTGGTCAGTGTGAATGCACGTTGGCTCTTCAAGTGGTTTGGCAAGCTAATCTAAATTTTAGGACATGTCCATGACACTTTAAGCCATCCCATCCAATCATCAACCAGCAATCTCTAAGAGGATCCTAATATCATTAATGTCCAGGGTCACTTTTTTTTTCTCAAGACTATCTACTTGCTATTCAGATGTAACATCCTTGACATTTTGGACCATTTTTATGTGAATTTATATCTCAAACACTTGGCATTAAGCCCAGCCAGTAGGAAGCAGACAAGACACACTGAAAATTGGGGATGAAGCAGGTAGTATATGTCCAGTCCCATTTTTGTTTGGCACTGATGAACAGAGCCTTTGCTTCTCTGGACTTATGATTCTTAGTCTTCCCAGGGCTGAACTTCTGCTTCCCTGAAGGATTTTCTATTCGGCATCTTTCTTGGGTTATCTCTTGTTTGTCTAGCATGTTCCCCCTCACTCTGCTACCTTAAATCTAATATAATGAAGGTCACAGTGTTGCCCAGGCATGGCAAAAATTTCAACAGGCTTGTAGACCGTGGGCAAGGAACCAGGAGTAGGGGACTGTTCTTGAGGAAGAAAGTGGTATGTGTGTGTGTGTGTGTGTGTGTGTGTGTGTGTGTGTATAAAAGTAATAAAAAATGGGTTACCAGTGACTGGATGGTAGGAAATCTATTCAGGAATTTCCTGTGTACAATAGGAACAACGTATTGAGAATTAAATGTCTGATGAATTTTATCTATCTCATTAAAAACGTATCCTTGGATTTAAAGCATCAGTACATACCTGACATACTTTATAACACATAAGACACAATTGTGTGTGTGTGTGTGCGCGCGTGTGACAGACACACACACACACACACACACACACACGAGAGAGAGAGAGAGAGAGATTAATATATCACGCAGCAACTGAATGTCCTACATCAGTGAGTAAGTGTATTCTGAACACGCTAATAATGAAGAAATGGGTCTTTAGATTCAGCATCAATAAAGTCACTTCTCACATGAACCACATTGCATCAATGGTTCCTGCTACTTTTCCTCAACATCCATGGGTCCCTTCAGGTTCCACTGCCAATGGAGTCAGCCTTGAATGGATGGGAGCCCTTGAGGCACTAGGAGTGGGGTGTGTATGTGAAAGAACCTCACGGAAACTTGTTATTGTTAACTTTTTTGTCCATAACCAAAGGTCAACTGTGATCATGAAATATCCTTAGCTATTGCTATGAGCTGAATCATGTTGACCACACAATTCATATGTTGAATTTCTAACCACCAGGACCTCACAATGTAACTACATTTAAATATAGGGCCCTAACAGAGGTAGTTAAGGTTAAAATGAGGTCATATGAGTAGGCCCTGATCCAATATGTCTCGTATCCTTATAAGAAGTGAAAATTAGGACATAGATGTGTATAGAGTCAAGATTATGTGAAGACACAAGACAACCATCTGCAAGCCAAAGAGAGAGGCCTCGGAAGAAATTATCCTTGCCAACACTTTGACCTTGGACTACTAGCCTCCGGAACTGTAAGGAAATAAATTTCTGTTACTTACACTACCCAGGGTGTGGTCCTTTGTTACGGCAGCCCTAGCAAACTAATACAGCTCTCAAATGAAAAGAAAAGGAGGGCTCTTTTTTTCTTGGCCTCTCGTACACAGCCACCTGGGCACAATTACTCCACAATTCTACATCTATGGAACTGCCTTCAAGAGTGCAAGGCAGAATGCTATTTCTGAGCAGCTACTTCTCTCCCTCTGAACATGTCTCTTTGCAGCCAATGATGCCAGCTCTACCTTGGGCTTTACTGTGCCTTCCATTAAAAGGGGACGGCAGTGAGAAGAAAGGTTTGCCGCTCTCTGGAGCCAGGAGAGCCTCTTTAGTTTTCAACACAGCTTTAAATCATAGCTATCATTCTGTAATGTTCTGGGACAGTGAGGACGGAGAGTGGAATCTACATGGACTTCATAGCCATCTTGGTACCAATGGGTTGAACCATTCCGGGGACCCAACTAAACTTGAACCAGAAATTACAAATGTGTTCAATTCAGTCGCTTTTGCCTGAAAACAGAGTTATTTTCCCTGAAGCAGAGGTCGTTTTGCGCTTGAGATTAGAGTTTATTTTGGTTTAATTTTGTCACCTTCTGCATGCTCAGTCTTGACTTCCCTTTCTTTTAGAAAAGGTAGAAGAGGGTGTGATGGGGGATGGGATGAGAGGGCAGGAAAAGGCAAGGCAAGCAGGCGGGGTAGATGGAGCATGACATGGGTCCTAAAGCTGAACTCTCTCATTAGAGGCTACGGCTGACCTTTCAACTCACTAGGAGCCCCTGCCACGCTCTCCTTATCAGCCTAATTACTGCTGAATGGGTTCCCGAGGTTGGAAAAATTTCAAAGAATTTTTGAATACATCTCTATAGTTCTTTTCTCTTAACAATAGAATCTATCAAACAGCCAAGGGAAGGCTCTGTGTAAAAGCGCCGACAGGAGATCAGAAGAATGTCTGATTGCCAAAGTGACTAATTTATTTTTACACAGTATTAATGATGCTACAATAACCAATATCTATAGCCTGGTTTTGACAGTTTATTACAAGGGTTCCCATTGTTTAAAAAGGAAGAAAAAAGGGGGAGAAAAAGGAAGTATGAAAGAAATAGAGTGTTTTATTTTGCTACATTTCCATTTGTTAACAAAACTCCCATAAGCAAACAAGCAAACACACATGCCTGTCTCCAGAAGAATACAATTCTCTTCATCATTTAAAATACAGCTCTGCTGAAAACCCAAATCATGACAAATCCTTAACATGAAAAATTCAGTGCAGACTTGAAACCACCTGACTTTACTTTGGGTTTGTGCTCCTTAAAATTACCTAGAAAATACCATAATCTTCTCTTCGCGAGGCTGGATGTGGGCCAGGGCCTCGGCTCCAGAGGCAAAGGGCAAACTAAAAATCATGTCTGAACAGACAGCTCCCCTCTCTCCCAAGTCCACTTGGCCCCGTGACAAAAAGTGAGGTCTAAAGCACATTCATCCAGGGCCTGGGTTTTTGGCCAAGACTCAAGACTCTTATAGGACAAACAAAATGAAATCCAAAATGTTATCGCCTTCACTTTAAGAAGCCAAACGGGCTTAAATGATTGCCCTGTACTTGGTGAGTGGTTCACATCTGCAATATAATAGGGAATCAATAGAACTTGGATTACAACGTAGCTTTTTGTTTAAGAGAAAGATCCTTAGCTGAGAGTTTAAATTTCAAAGTGATTTTTGATAACAATTTAGTGTGTGTGTGTGTGTGTGTGTGTGTGTGTGTGTGTGTAAGAGAGAGAGAGAGAGAAGAGAGAGAGAGAGAGAGAGAGAGAGAGAGAGATTTCTATACTGAATTGAAGACTTCAAGAGTGAAAAGAGAACTCTAGAGAGGATGGAAGGGTACAGGGAGCCCACTGTGGAGGCCTGCCTGCCTGGCATGGGTGCCCCAAACTGTGGGTAAGCCTCTCAAAGCCCTTCACTCTCCTTCACCAAAAGCTTCAGTTCTTAGGGACTCATTCTCCCCAATGCCCACCCACTCTGACACCCCTCTCTCTCACGCTTTAAATGGGTGAGAGCCAGGAGAGACTGTCAAATAATTTTTACCTCCTGCCGAGCTAGTGACAGGCTCAGTACAAATAGCTACATTGAGAAAGTACCTTCATGCCACAGCTCCTATGGCCAGCACTCTAACGAGACAGTCCGGGGGTGTGAACACCAACATCTGATCGCACTGGGACAGATCGGTACTGAAACGCAGGGCCGGGCATTCCGAAAGCGGTTTCCCCCTCGTCTCCTAATCAAAACCTTCTGCTCCAGCCAGTGGGCTATATTCGGTCCCCTCTGCACACTGAATCCCTTCTGGCCTTCCAGCCTTTGTTCACGCTGCCTTCCACCCTTGGAGGATGCCGCCCTGCTCTCTCTCCCCACAAACTCCCCAATCCTGCCATCCCGATCAAGTCCTGTCTAATCTCTCAGTCCCCTCTGGAACATCTACCCACACAAGGGCATCTACTTCCTCCAGGCCTCAGCCATTGTTTTCTGACTTCTTTTTAGGTGTTTTGGGGCTGCCTTGGAATCTTTTTTAGGCAGTTATGTTTAAATATACTCTTATTTCATTCTCGAAGTTTGTTTAGTTTTCCATGTAAAGCAAAGTTGTGTGTGTGTGTGTGCGTGTTGTAAATGTAGTTTTTTAGAACAATTTTACGTTCACAGCAAAACTGAGAGGAAGGTACCGAGTTTTCCCATCCACTTCTGCCCTGCCCCCCGCCTCACGCACAGCCTCCTTGTTATCAGGCTTCCCACAGAGGGGTACATTTGTTATAACCATGAACCTACATCGACACATCTTCAGTATCACCCAACGTTCAGAGTTCGCCTAAGGGTTCCCTCTTGGTGTTGTACATTCTATAGATTGGGGCAAATGTACAATGACAACTATCCACCAACGCAGTAGGTACAATGTAGTTCTGCTGTCCCCAAAATCCTGTCTGAACATCTGAACAAGGTTTTATAAACAATCCTGGAGGGCTGCGGTTTTAATTCTTAAAGGGAGGGGAGACTTTAGGAGCTCTCTAGGAGAAGTATTAGTTTATATTTTCCTTTAGGTAAGAGTCAAAAAATTATGTAAACATGCTCTGGATCATCTCGATGCTGCCACCTATAACTGTATGTTGGAGTCCAGGCCTGGAGGAATGTTTTCACTACAGTGATGGCAGACTAGGGGGAGGGGGGCCGAGGGGGACAAAAAAAAACCCCACCAAGGAACCATGAATAGGAAATGATCCATTTGTGCCAGGTGATGGTCATTCCTGCAGTCATCACACAGCACGGAGTCGCCACTGAAGTGAGCCCGATAGTCACACTATGAACACTTTCATTTCACTGAAAGATCACTTGTCGTGTTAAGCTAACATGGTTCATTGAATGGTATATCGAGGGGTGGGGGTGGGGGTGGGAGGGCAGTAAATTAAATTTGGAATTTTTGGAGAGCTATAAAATTATTTAAACTTTAGCTCATTTATATTTAAAACCCTCCGTGGCTTCCCATTACCCTGTAGGATAGAATCCAAGCTCTTTCTTAGGCCAACAAGGCCATGCGTTACTTGACCTCTGATTACCTTTCAACCTCATCTGCTATTCTAATTTTGCGGCAAAATGGAGACCTTTGTCCTGTTCCTCACACAAGCCAAGCTAAGCTCCCTTCTGTTTCGTAAACTTAACTTGTTCCCTTCACCTATAACACCTCTGTTCCCTTTCCCTTCACAGAGAAAACTCCTTTTCATTATCCATGTCTATCCAGCTGTCCCCTCCTCAGAGAGGACAGCTAGTCATATCTAAAATACTCTCCCCCATGTCCTCTCACCCTCTACCCTTAACCCTGCTTCATTTGCTTTTTAACACCTACTGCTATCTGAAATTCTCTCTGTACAGTTGGTCCTTGTTATTTGTGGATTCCATGTTTTCACATTTGCCTACTCTCTCAAATTTTCTCATAACCCCAAAGCAGTATTTCAAAGTCATTCACATACAAGTGCAAAGTGGAGAAAAATTTGTCACATGACATGTACATTCCCAGCTGAGGATGAACAAGATGATGCTCTGGCTTCTAGTTTCAGCTCTTGTACTATAAACAAACGTCCTTTTTGTGGTCTGCTGGGTGCCATGCTTTTCTATTTTTGTGGTTTTCTTGTCAGTGATTTCACTGTTAAAATGGCCCCCCAAGCAGAGTGTTAAAGTGCCATCCAGAGTTCCTAAGCGTAAGAAGGCTGTGATGTGCCTTATTGAGAAAATACATGTGTTTGATAAGCTACTTCGGGCATGAGTGACTGGCTGCAATTCAGTATTAATGAAGCAACCATAGACATTAAGTAAAGTGTCTTTAAACAGAAGCACACACAAAACAAGATCATGTACTGCTGGTTGATGAAAATGTGGTGACCAGAGGCTCTCAAGAAACTAATCTTGTATTTTTCCTAGAGGCAATGGTACGGTACTTGCCAGTTCACTGTGGCAACTTTATAGAACACACAGCCATGAATGATGAGAACCAATTACATTTTTTGTTTTTCATTTGTTCCTTCCCAACCAAAATGGGTGTGTCTATGGAGTCAGGGACTTTGTCTACTTTTGTTACTATTATATTGCCGTGCTAGGACTACAGCAATGTATTAAATGAGTAAGTACAGTGAGTATGTACCTTGCTCTCTGTCTATATGTATTTAAATTATATTATAACAAAATCATTTAATGTTTGAGGTTGATTAGAATTTGTTTCCTTTAAAGAAGTTCCATTCTTTACCCAAGTTTGAGTAAAGAGACATATACTATGTACCCCATTCGTAGCAGGGACTATGTCTCATTTCTATTCTTTTCAAAGACTTTGATGTGAGGTTAAAAACACATTAAATTCTTAATGTGTGCTTAATGGATGAAAAATTGATCAAATGTTTTCTTTTGATTAGAAGGATGGTGAAGGCAATTCTTGCCTTTAAATATGAGCAGATCTTAATTAAATTTTCACTATTATCAAGAGAATGAGAAGAAAAGCCACAAACTGTGGGAAAATATTTGCAAAAGACACATTTGATAAAGGTCTGTTATCCAAAATATACAAAGAACTCTTACAGCTGAACAATAAAAAAGACAACTTGATTAAAAACTGGGTTAAAGATTTTAACTTACCTAAGAAGATACTCACCAAAGAAGATACACAGATAGAAAATAAACATATAAAGAGTTGTTCCACATCGTATGTCATCAAGTAAATACAAATTAAAACAACAATGAGATACCACTATACATCTGTTAGAATGGCCAAAATCCAGACCACTGACAATACCAAATGCTGGCCAGGATGTGGAGCAACAGGAACTCATTCATTACTGGTGGGAATGTGAAATCGTCCAGTCGTCTTGGAAGACAGTCTGGTGGGTTCTTACAAAACTAAGCATACTCTTACCATGCGATTCAGCAATCATATTCATTGGTATTTACCCGCAGGAACTAAAAACTTATGCTCACATAAAACCTGCATACAGATGTTTAGAGCAGCTTTATTCATAATTGCCAAAACTTGAAAGCAACCAAGAAGTCCTTCAGTAGGTGAATGAATAAATAAACTGCGATACAGCCAAACAATGGGGTATTATTCAGTGGTAAGAAATGAGCTATCAAGCCATGAAAAAAAAAAAAGAGAGAAAGAATCTAAAATGCATATTAATAACGTGAAAGAAACCAATATGAAAAGGCTACATACTGTAGGTTTCCAACTATATGACATTCTGAAAAAGGCAAAACCATGGAGACAATAAAAAGATCAGTGGTTGCCAAAATTTGGGAGAGTAGGGGTGAATAAGCAGAGCAGAGAAGATTTTTTCGGCAGAGTAAATATTTTGCGTGATACTATAAAAATAGATATATGTCATTATATTTGTCCAAGCCTATAGAAAGTCAACACTATCGCTAAACCTTAATGTAAACTGTGGACTTGAGTGATTATGAAACACAATTGCCTGTTATTATATTTCATGTTTTGCAATGATAACATGTAGTTCAATATGTAAACATTCATGTGTTCATATGTGTATAAAATTGAACAGAAGGGGGAAAAGATCAATGGAGTAGAGAAAAGGTGATAAATGGAGAATGCAGTTGTCAGAAATATCAATAAAAAAATGAACTGAGGTATCTTTGTAGATCCATGGGTATTTCAGTCACTGGGTGCCTGAATGAGCATTGAAATAAATTGACAATAAATATAAAACTGCAGAGTTTATCATTGACTGCTTAATTTAATTTATATATAATTGGTCAATACATTGACCATTAATTACTCTGACTGAAAGCTGTGGGGAATATAGAATAGATGTGAAACATGGCCACTGACCTAAAGAAGTTCATGGCTCAGTAGAAAGAGGGAAACAGTGAACAAATAAATACAATAAAAGACATTTACATTATATTCAACTGCTGGATATTTTGGTGTTGATTAAAATTATTATAAAAGTCATTTTATGACTATAAAGTGATATAGTATTAAAACCATATAAAATTGTAAGGTATTCCATCATCTGAGTCCATTACTAAATGGCCAATAAAATACGCAGACAGTTCAAAATATTAAAACCATTGTTTTTAGTCTAATGATTTCTGACTCAATTACAATCAATGTGAGGTAGAAAAAATATAGGACACTGTGTTTTCTTTTCTGTAAAATTAGGGAATTGAATGGGGGCTCTATCTGCAAAATACTCCTCAGGTATGATTTCTATGACTTAAACCAGATTTTCTTGTTGCCTTTCTTTCTTGTTTCTCACACATAGACTTTGATTTTTTAAAGGATGTAAAGACTTTAGAAAAAAAATAAGTTGGTATATTTATTTAATCGCACTTTCTGGTGCTGGCGTCGTACCCGGCTTCACGGAAAGCTCCTTCCTGGGCTTTCAGGGTCCTGTCACGCCTCCATCTCCAAATACTGCTTCTGGACACTTAATTCTTTTTGTCAGTCTTTCTCTCTCTCCTTTCTCTCTACATATTTTCAAGTTCTTTAATTATTTCTATCCTTACTGATCTGATTTTTGTTTATTTGTCTGTCATTATTACTGGAAGTGCAAATTGGAAAGATATTATTTAGCATTTGCAGGACTAATGGTTAGACGAGTGTCCAAAAGGGTGGAAAACCATGAAATGTAGGTCGAGGTGTTTGAAATGATTAAGAAAGCAAGCAGAGCTGTGTCGGTCAGAGTTTCCAGAGGTATGTTCCAAGGAACACTGTTCTCTCAGTATGCTTGGGTCAAAATGAGCCCCATATCCACAGAAGTTTGGGGATCTCTGCATGCCATATATCTAGCTCACTTCTGAGGAAAAATTTAAAGGACCTCTCTGCTAAAGATACTTGTTCACTTTATTTAACTCTTTCTGTATTGTTTTTAAATCATAGTACCCCTTCTCTACCTTAAAAAAAAAAAAAGGTTTGTTAAGATTCCACAGGCTGTAAACACTGTTATTATATGTTGTAGCATAAGGAGATGGCATGATAAAAAGGTATATTTTAGGAAGATTATCTAAGAGAATTATGTAGGAAAAGTGAGCATGGGGACACCAACCTCACAGAAACTGGTAATAATTTTATCACAAACTTGATAACCAATATATGGTCATTCTCTGCTCTTAAGGAACTATTTTTTTCCAAACAGACTTTTTTAGGGGAAGGCATTCTTAGGCCACAGTATGACTGTTCTAATTTATTTCAGACCTATATTAACACAAAATACTGTAAGAAGAAACAAAATAACACGCATGCAGACACTCATGGACATAAAGACACACACACTTCATTTTGATGGTTCATGCATGGATTGCTATTTTAAAGAAGCAGTCTTTAAAAAGATGAGCAAAACTCAGCTCATTTACTGAACTTTGTTAAAGGAAGGTGAATGAGGAAGAAAAAAACATCAAACCAATCAGGCATAAGTTAAGTTCCATAGATGGGTGGGAGCCAAGAGTCTCAAGCAAAACCCTCTGGATTGGTCACTCATTATACCTCTTAATGTAGCTGGGTCTGGCAGTGTGGTAAAGGGGAAATCTGGTTTAAAAATTAACTTTTTAATCATTAAGGGAGGTCCTAAGTGAGAAGGAAACTGACAACTTATAAGAGACTTCTTCTTACTTTTGACTTGGGCTTAGTTCAAGCCAATGAACCAGGGGACAGGAGAGAAAACTATTTCACTCTACCGCCAATTCCACAACATTCCTCTCCAGAACCTTCCACAGAGCTGGTTAACGTCCAGTAGTAAACACTGAGGTCTGTTTCCCCAGAATTTATGGGAGGCCTGTTACTCTACTTTGGAAGGAAAAATGAGAGTTTTCAAAGATTAATTATATTTATTTTTCCTCTATAAATCTTATTTATTCTTTACAAAGTACTAGATTTTTATCGTCCCAATTTTTATCAGCCCAAGTTGATAAAATAGTAATTTGTCTTGATGGTCAAATTCTAATCATTCTGTATTCCGTGTAATACTGGAAAACTAATATATATTAGACACAGGATAAAGATGAACAAAGAAATATCCTACTCTGAAAAAAAGGGTGTATAAATGCATACCAAATTGTCAAACAAGAAATTGTGAAAGTAAGTGATATAAGAATATACTAAGAAAAAATCCTTACATGTGTTTTCTTAAAAGTTAAGACAAATGAGAGTATTTCCATCTTCTTGCCATATTTAAATCCCCTTTGTGAAGTCAGGACTTGGGTAGGAGGGGGACAGGTGTGGAAAGACTAATGGGGTTTTGGGTAAGGATTAGAAGTACTAGTGACAGAATTTTGTGGGAACAAAGAAGGATGAGGAAGCGAATATATATTTGGCTCAAAAATTTAAAGGCAAGTTGATAAAAAGGAAAGTCCAATGAAAAATACAATGGAGAAACAAGTAAACATAAAGCTAACAGAAAGGTCAGATAAGACAGTTTGCAACAATCCATTCAAGATGGAGTCACATGACAGTATATTTCCAAAAATATACTTAGAATTATGTGACCTCACTGGTACAATGCCAGTCACGTGGAAGTATTCAGTTGAACGCAGCTTCTATTATTATGATGATTTTTATGATTATTGTCTTTATCACCATGATTGGGCTTCATCTGAAAATTTAAGTGGAGTAGTGAATTAAGAGAGAAGTCTCATGAAGGGTTGCAAAAGTAAACATTCTGGTCAATCAAGATGCGACCATTGAATTTGTTAGGAAGTGCGAGTGTTCATTAATAATCCAACCAACTATTGCTGAGATAGGCGAGATCTATGGGATGTATCCAGGGGTTAACGTGGAACATGAGTATTGCTAGGAATCTGAGGAAGCAGAGATCAGACACAGAACATTATGCTAACACTGTGGTTTACAATCCTGAAGGGAAGGGACATGTCTTTAGTGCCCAGTCTCACTCTATATGACATTAAGGAAGAGGTGATGAGGGGCCACTTTATCATATATTTAGAGACCTTGTTACTTTCAGAAGAAAGTCCACACTCTACCACGTAGCATCACAGATTGCCTTTCACCATCTGGTCTCTTTTTGACTCCATACCATCCTTTCATTATTCCCTTCCAGTCACCTTGTACCTACTGTTCCAACTCAGTTAAACCACTTAAAATTCAAATAATAATAGCAACAATCAATATATTTAATAACAATAATAATAATAATGATAATGATAAGTATTGCCAATTAATTCATAGTACTTACTCTGCCTGACACTGTTCTAAGAGTTTACATGTACCCTATGAAATAGGTAGTATTTTAATCCCCATTACAGAGATGACTAAACAGCAATACAGAGAGGTTAAGTAACTTTCCTAAAGTCACACAGCCAGAGTATCAACTATCTCATGCTTCTATTTTTGAATGTTCTATTCCTTTTGCTTAAATGCCCTTCCCTTTCTCTCTTTACTTAACTCACTCTTCCATATCTCAGCTTGGATGTCACCTATTTTGAGATTCTTTAGAACATTTCCCTTTCCATACCCACTCTACTGCTTTAGTTCACGCTAGAAATTCCTTTTCTACATAATGATTTAGAGAAGAGTCAAGCCCTCTTCTCTGAAGGGAACCACATCCCACAGGAGACAGTTTCCCAGGGATATTTTTAGAAAGAGCATTCCTGCATTTAACAGGGCTACAGCGTACCAAGAGGTGATTGTCAGGCCTATTGGGAAATCTCTTTCCTTGCTCACTTAGACAAGTACTCACCTTTTTGAGTCGAAGGGGTGGCTAAGGACACACATTCATGTTGCCCAGCTTTTAGATATTCTCACAATTAATAGCAATTCTACTCAACTACTTTGTAAGAAAAATATTTAGGAGGCTACTCTACTCCTAGATGGTTGCCTTGGATTTTTTTTTCTGAAATTATAGTTTCTTAAATATATCCTATTAGAATTTTAAAAGCTTAACCTCAGTTTTCTAATCATTATATTTCTAAATTATGGCTATGAATTTTACTGCTCAAAACCACTGCTAACTAAATATTTGCTTCAGTATTTTTTAATGCACATCTTTTAAAAGCCCAGGGATTATTCATTCATGTATTAATTGAATGATTTATTCAGTGCCTAGCATGTGCCAAGACTATGCCAGGTACTGGGGAGGCAGACAAAATGATGTGGGCCTGCTGTCAAGGAGTGCGCGTTCTTATGCTGAAAGAGTGGGAATTCTACACATACTAAATGTGATTCAGTGGGCAAGACAAAAGTATTTTTATTATTATGTTATCTATACTATACACATATTTCACATTTATTTCAGTACATGATCATTTTTAATGAATACATTTTAAACATAATAACTAATGTTTTTCCTTGAAACAAAATTCTTCCCATTTCTTTTTTTGTAAAAAACTTAAATTATATTCCTTTCTAGTAGCTAAGAGGGGGAAAAATGAGTGATGATAGTCATTTTATATTTTAACCTTGGCAGAGGATGGAGAACTGAAATGATAATAATTATTTATTGATTTCACAGTAGTTGCTTGAAAATTGAAGATTATCTTTCTAATTTGTGCCAAGTCACCACCCTCGATCACTTAGAAAATTTTATCAGAGTCACTGTTTTGTTAAAAGATTAGAGGACTGAGATGTATGTTGACTGCTAGGACAGATTATACAATGTCAAGATACATTTAGAGGAAGTCAGTGATTTCCGTCAATCAAATGTGTGTCCTGAAAGGTTTCTTGGATGATAGCACCCCAGGGTGCTGTCCAGGATCCACATCAAATACTGACATAGGTTAAGTCAGGCCATATACCTGACCAGTCAACACAAAGGAATGGAATTATAGGCCCCAAAGTTTTAGTACAGAAAGGATTTGCAGAATATCATCATCAATACAAGCAGAAGAAACACAAGTCCTTTGAAGTCTAAAGGAAGGGACTGAGTTGGCAAATACATAAACAGTATCAAGAACTTGATGCTTATGAAGCTGTATCAGGACCAAAACAAATATTAACCCAATGTTTAACTGGAATCCACTGAAACTTTCCAAACTGGATGCAACGATAAAAAGCCCAAAGACTCATAACTTGTCTAGCCACTAAGCTAAGCTACAGTACAGGGGAAAAAAATTATCCAAACCTCAGCAAACAGAAAGCTGAGTGGAATAATGAATGTTTTCATCCAGCCAAGAGTTCATACTTTATTTTTAAGCATCAACTCCAGCATTTCTTGATGGATGGGAAATTTAATGTGTTAAGATATATAGTAAAAGGTAAGAACTGGTACTCAATAGAATGTATTCAGGTAATGCATTTAAAAATATTTTTTAAAAGAGCATCAAGGATAGACTTTTAAGTATGCAGCTTTTTACTGTTTTCTTAAAAATAGAGCTTTATTGATATATTGAAAGAAGAATGTGCTAAGATGCTAATCAATATTACTGATACGGCAAAGTCATGAAATGAAAATGGCAAAATGACCTTGGAAGTAGGAGATCAGGGCAACTTTTGAGGAAGCAGGTTTCATGGTGATCACTGGGATAAAGACAGGTTGGAAGAAGTAAAACTGCTGTTTGGTGGGAAAAGGCAGAAGATAAAACAGAATGGAAAAGAGGCAACAAGGTGCTGTGTTTTGTTTTTAATGTGTCGAAGGGAAGGGGAAGCTGGGCATACAGAGAAAAGAGAGAGAGATGATGCTTGATGTGGGAATTCACATGAAAAGATCTCCCATGGGAGGCCACACCATGTGGATAGGCAGAGGACCTCCAAATATCTTCCATGCCCATCCATTCCTTACACCCTAATCAGCACACAACTGATTGTTCTGCTATTCATTTGGACCCTCCTGTTATATGCCTATAAGCTAACCAACTATAGCAATACTAATTTCTATACATGGTTGTATTTTCACTCTATTCACTGTGCCAAGGGTCATATAGTTTATTTCCTCTACTTTTCTTGCATACAGGTAAAAAGTTAAAATGTTGATAATTAAGGTGATGATAAGTTTCTCTCACTGTCAAAAATGGTTACAATGCTATTCTTTAAAAAAAAAGTATGCCTTTAATAATATTGCATTACATTTCTAACAAAATAAAAATTAAAAGAATCTGCCTACCTATGTCACTAATACACAACTACTTATTTTCTCTTATTGTCAACTAATGAAACTAATGAAACCAGAAAGAATCATTTTAAAATTTCAAGATTCTATAATATTATTAGGTAGGTTAATTTTTCACTTGTGATCAGTGTGACTATTTGCTTTCAAGAACTAAACCACTCTTTGGGGACTATTTAGAAACCCAAACTTCCAAAAATATGCAGTATTATGTTCTTCCTTTAGCTTTTCCCAGTTCAACCTGCCCAATCTTCATGAAAAATTTAAATAAAACCATATATAAATGTAATGGTAATATTAAGTTTTCAAGTCATAAAGAGAATTGACAATGACTGTATTTTTTCTAAGTATACTTATTCTATTTTACAGTAATATTTCTAAAATCCTGTGTAGAGAAATTTCATTTTTAGCTATCTTTAAAATTATAGCTTTTCTCTTCCTAAAAGTGTGTGAAGCTATTGTCTCTTTGCAATCACATGACTTATGCAAAGTGAATAGATATGGACTTGGCTACAGGCATTAAGATTTAATTCATTTTGCTTTGTGTGCTAATTTCCACATAATGTTCTCCCTCAAAATACAGATTTTCTTTCCTAATATTTTAGCTTTATTTTAGAAATAGAAATTATTGGTCAGGAGAATGCACAAAATGCATGTCCGTGTTGCCAAATTTTCCTGTTGTTTGGTTTGCCTTTCAACTTTTTTGGTTATCTTTTTTAAGCTACACTTAGTTGTATGCATAAAGTATCATATTGAAGTCATTTTTAAAATTTGACTTCTGACTCGTTCAAAGTCTTATTTTTTAGCATCAACTCTTTCCACAATTTGAAGGTCTCTTCCTTATATTATTTAATTTGCAGTCTGCTATGGTTTGAATATTTATGTCCTCCCAAAATTCTTATGTTGAAAGCCTAATCCCAATGTGATGGTTTTAGGAGGTGGGGGCCTTTGAGATATGATTAAGTCATGAGGGAGGAGCCTTCATGAATGGAATTAGTGACTTATAGAAGAGAGCCCATGGGGCTCCCTAGCGCCTTGCACGTGTGGGGACACAGCAAGAGGTATCTGCTATGAACCAGGAAGAGGGCCCTCGCCGGAACGTGACCATGCTGGCGTTTCGATATTGGGCTTCCAAGCCTCCAGAATTTCAAGAAATAAATATGTTGTTTATAAGCCATCCAGTGTGGGATTTTGCTACAGAAGCCCACAATGCCTGAAACATAATCTTCTTAAGTGTGAAGGTATCACTAACTCAATTGTCTAGTACGGCTCCACCATAAACTTCACCTTTCTTTAAATGATCAAATGACTCCAAGTTACCCAATCAGTTTAAAATGAAGATAACTAAGGTAATTATTATTGTCAGGAGGGACTGAAAAATAATTACTTATTATTCCCTCTGCTCTATACCTATCTAAAAATCCTCATTTTCAACAAGACTGGAAAAAAAAAACCGAAAGCCTTGATTTCCACTATATCCAAAATAATATTTGTATTTTCACTTCTCCCTTTTGTTAACATTAAGAAGGTTATTTTCCATCATAATCTTGCAAAAGTGATTAGTAATTTTAAGAGATGTTGATACCTTTTCCTTTAAATTTAATGCATGTTCAGATTACGAAGAGGAGGAAGACTCTGGGCAATGTTGTCGGGAGTATCAAGTGTGACTGTTGCTCTCAGCGCATCACCACAAAGGTCATGATAAATTTGGGGTTTCCAGGTGTATCACAGTACAAGCCCCTGGCCAGAACAAGTAGGGTATTAATTATATCAGGAAACCTGGTTGGGGTGGTGGCATTGGTTTTTATTCTCCTGCCTGAACCCTGAACTAGCTTCCTGGTTCCCAAACACAATCCTGAAGAGAAAGGAGTGACCCCCTCAAACTCACCTCTGTCCCAGTAGCGCTATAGGATGGGGAATTTGAAATAAAACTTCACGCTGGTTTGGAGCACAGCTGTTCAAACTTTTAGCAGCATCAGAATCACTTGGATAACTTGTCAAATACACAGATTGCCAGGCCTCACCCCCAGAGTTTTTGATGCAGAAGGTCTGGAATGGGGCCCTGATAATTTGCATTTCTAATTAGTCCTGGGGAATGCTGCCCATGACGATCAAAGGGCACACTTTGAGAATCCCTTATTTTAGAATTGTAGAGAAATGATATATCTCCTGCACCTGAATTTATAGGCCTTGCTATAGTCAGTTGGGAATAGGTTGTGGACAGCTTTGAATGTCAGATTCAGGTGGTTTCCGAAGACCTAAGAGATTCAACAATGGTAATTTCATGCAATTCCTAGTGCTCTTACAAAACTTAAATTAGACAGCACCCATAAAATGGATCTTTGATATTAAGCCCCAGGCGGTCCTCAAGTTTGTGATGCTCAGACATCCTGTGGAGTTAGAGCCCTGTCGCATCTCTCGCAGGACCCGGTCTAAACCTTCCTCTTCTCCCTACCGCATCTCAGTTCCCCTCATTGCTGGCAGATAAGCGTGCCTCTGATTCACCAAGAAAACAGAAACCTTCTCTCATTCTCTGCTTCCCTTTCCACTTCCAAGTAGTTAACCTATCCATAAGCATTTTTTCCAGTCTAATTGGTGCCCCTTCTGCTCACCCCAATTTTACATAGGCACCTGATATCACCTTTCTCAATTTTTCAAACCACTCACTATCATCTATACTTTTCATTGGCTGCTCCTCTTCAGGCCACCAACATGCTCAAGTCTCTCAAAAAGTATAACCAAATCCGTCCTTGGCCCAGCTTACCTGGCCAGCCACCACTCTATCTCCTTTAGTTCATAGCTGAATGTCTAAGAGAGGAGTCTATATTTCCTATGTGCACTATCTTCCCTCCTCACCCTGCAATGACCACGATCCGTCTCCACTGCTCCACTGAAATTGCTCTCATCGTGGAAAAGGCTCTTCTTGCCTTTTCCATCTGTGGATTCCATCTCATCCTGCAGCATCGACAGCTCAAGGCCACACCTTGTCCTCTTCATTTCTCACTCTACTCATAACTTTCTCTCTTGGATACATGACTAACTGATCGCTGTCATAACTATCTTTTTAACTCTACTCTTGCCCCTTATCTCCAGTATTTTCTATCATCTTTTAGGATTTGCCAGACATCTCAGTTGAACTATGCCCAATTGACTGCGTGTTTTCTACTGGCAACCCTGTCTATTCCTCCTCCACTATTTCCTGTTTCAGTCATTGCTACTCTCTTTCACTCACATGCCTAAGGCAGAAATATCAGAATCATCATTGAATCTCCTCCCAAATCAAGTCAGTAAGTCACTGCTTGACTTTCTCTCTCAGACCTGTTTTCTCCTGCATAAACTCACTGTACCTGCCATTGCCAAAATTCTGGCTCTCACCTGAATGATTGAACTAGCTTTATATGGATTTCCTGTCTCAAGGCTTAGTATGCTGGTGTGGAATACAGGCTTTGGGCTCACAGAAATCTGTGTTCCCAACCTTGGTTTTCTACTTTTTCACTGAGCATATCAGATACAGACATGACCACATCCTCAACTTTTCTTTTATAAATCGCTGGGAATTATTTCAGTTGTGAAACACTAAGTCCAAACATCCATTTTCTAACAACCATCTCATTTTACCAATTCTCATACTCAATTATTTCCTTCATACCTGTTCTTTTATAGGGGTTTCCAATCCCTTGCTCCCTTACTTTCTCCTGTTTCATTTCCTTTCTGTTCCAGCTTAGAATCCTTAATCTCTAACAACAAATGCTCTCTTGTCTATATCTCCAAATCCCACATTCTGTTGTCCTTCTGTGCTATGCTGATAAAGCTCCAGCCCCAGATCCATCTAACTGTCTCCATCATCCATGTCCATTTCAGTGCTGCTCAGCTGTCTCGGAGGAAGTCAGCCCTGAAGACTGATGCCACTGAAACATCTTGGTCTTCAACTCAGCTGGGTCCTCCATAACCAGTCCTTCCTCTTCTCTTCTGTGACCAGCTGAAACTTGCTCCCTTCAGTACCTCTACTTCCCACTCACCCGAATATTTCGGCTCCTACTTCATTGAGAAAACAGCATCATATGAGAGTCCTCTCTGCTTCTATTCACCAAACCTACACACTTACATATATCTACCTCATTCCCTCTTTCATGACAACACAAGAGACATCCAAATCTAAAATTCACCTTCCTGCCCATGCTATTTTAGGGCCCTTTCTTAGTCTTACACTTTTAGATTTTCTCCTCTTTTCTTTCAACGTTTTCCACAACAACATCTTTGACAGTCTCTACCACCTTAAAATAAAAAAGAAAGAATTTTAAAATGGAGAAAAATTCTCTCTTTACCTTGCATTTTCCTCTCCTCATAGCCAAACTCCTCGATTTGTCTCAGTGTTTCCTTGCCTTCCACTCACCCCTTAATCCATTGTAACTTGTGCCCCACCCTATTTTCATAGGTTCTGTGACTTTAAGTGAAATGACATATAATGAACCAATTTTACCATAGGCTAATTGATATAAACAAGAGTTAAGTTTCTGCTTTAAGAAAAATGATGTTTTGGAGAATCTGCTGTATTTCAGTCTTGATGTTATTTTTCTGAAGTATTTGTTACTATTGATCATTCCTTCCTCTTTTGTTTTTTATTACAGAAAATTTCCAAAAATATTCAGAAATAGAATAATACCAATATCTGGCTTTGATATTTATCAGTATATGTCCAATCTTATTCATCTGTATCCACAGGCTCTCCCCTTCCCAACTTATTGTCTTGAATCAAATCTCTACAGCATGTAAGTTCTTCTGTAAATATTTCAGTGTGCATCCCTCAAAGTAAATGCACTTAAAATAATCACAATATCATTATCACACCTAAAAATAACAATTCATAAATATCCAGTCAATATTCACATTTCCCTGATAGGTTTCTAATATTTTTAATTGGTTGTTTGAATCCAGAGCTATATAGGATCCATATTTTAAGATTGGTTCAAATGTCTTAAGTTTTGTTACAATTAATTGTGTTTTTATACTTTCCACCTCCGTTTTCTTTTTCCCTTGAAAAAAATTTTTTTTTGTTTGCAGAAATATGATCAACTGTCCTATAAATTCCCCCTGCAGTCCACATGTGGCTGATTCCATCCCTATGGTATTATTTAACATTTTGCATCTGTCTCTCTTAATGCCTCTAAATTCAGGGATATGGTGGATTTGTAAGATTCAGTTTTGATTTGGGTGGGAAATCAAAAGTGGTATTGTGTACTTCCATAGTCATGAAGGTTGTTTCTGATTTTATGTTATCAGCAACAATCATGGCCTAGATCATTAGGGGATGCAAAATGGTGACGCTCAAACCCCGTCATTTCTTTTTCTTGTATTAGCTGGAATATTTGTGTGAAGGCAAACTCCCCCTGGTCACCTATTTAGTATCCATATGTTCAAATCATACAGAAAAGGCAGAATAAATGTTTGATTCTTTCAGCATAAATGATCAATTGATCCTTTCTGTTACTTAATGGTTTCCCAAATAATGAGTTGATATCCCCAGTGTTCTTTATACATGACCAATGAGTTAGTTTTTATTGTTTTCAGTATCACTATGAACGCATGAATCTATTGTCCTTACTGATATGTTTTGGCCACCAGGAGCACGTTCAACTTGGCTACCATGTCCCTTGACAAGAAACCTGGGTCTTTTCCTAATGACTTCCTTTCTCACCTTCCTTGTACCAAATCGATCATAAATGTATCTCTTAAGCTGTCCACAAATCTGTCTACTTCTCTCTATCACACACTACTGATCTAGGCTATTGTCATTTTTCCCCTGCACAGGTACTGCACCTGTCTTCAAGGTGCTCTGTCCTTTTCCTGCTCTCAAACATAGTCAGAATTACCTTTGAAAACACAAATACTATAGTGCCTTTTACTAATCCCAACCCCCAGAAAAATAAACTCCCAAACCAAAACCCCAAGTCCCAAGTCACATATTTCCACAGGTACATATGTATGTAAGTGCATGCCACAAAACTCTGGACCATTAACACTAAACTGATAACACAGGTTACCTGTGGGTTGAGGACTGGGATGGTAGGCAATGAAGGGATGTCGTAGGTGGGGTTAGTGTTGGTTAAGGAAGACATCGGTTTTATCACTATTAGAAGTGTTCAAATTTTTCAAGTATTACTTATATATTTATAAATAAACAACATCGACCAACAAAGGGAACTTTAACTAGCTCTGAGGCAGATGGGGCTCACCAGCAGGTGATACAAATTCCAGTGCCAGGTCATCTGGAAGAAACTTGAGATTCCCTACGACATTCTCAGGAACAAAAATTGTCCTCTTTGCCTATGTATTACCTGCAATTTCAATCAAGGTATTCTTACCTTTGTAGTCCACAGTTTGACGGTCCAGTCAAATGATGATGTGACAAACAGGTGTGAAAAGTCGATTGGGCCCACTGCCATGTGGCAGTTAATTCCTGTCACTGGCCCTTGGTGACCTTCGAAGACCTCACCAATACCTGCTTTGCTGCATGAAGACCAACATGAGCAGAATTTAAGTGAACTTTGCAAAGTCGTGATGGCTTTAAAATTACAATTTCGTCTCTGTGTGATTACTTCTCCAAATTTAGAACAACCACCATACACCACCAAAAATGAAACCACTTTCACAGTTATATAGAAAAAATCAAAATGCTAGACTATTTTTGATAATTATAAAACAACCAGTGTGTCCTTTGATAGATGATTGGATAAAGAAGATGTGGTACATATATACAATGGAATATTACCCAGCCATAAGAAAAGATGAAATACTGCCACTTGTGACAACATGGATGGAATTTGAGATTATTATGCTAAGTGACCTAAGTCAGACAGAAGAAGTTGAGAATCACATGATTTCACTCACATGTGGGATACAAAACTAAAAGCAACAAAGGAATAAGACAAACAGACAAAAACTCTTAAACTAGGACGATAGTTTAGTGGTTACCAGAAGAAGGCGAGGCGAGAGGGAGGTAGAGAAGGGCAAAGAGGGTCAAATAGATGGTGAACACGCAAAGCAATATACAGATGATGTATTATATAATTTGAAACTTACATAATTTTATTAATCAATGTCACCCTAATAAATCTAATAAAATATAATATGGAGTAATATAATCTTTTTAACTTTTAGAATTTAATATCGGATTTTATCACTTAATTGTTTTTTAGCAGTTCCTCAAATTCTATCATCATTGATGCAGCTATTTTGATAGAAAATGTATATACTTAGATCTCAGAAGGTTTCATACTTATAATAAGACTATTCTATTATTGTGATGACACTTTTGTATGTGTTCCATTTTAACTTCTTTTGCAGAGCCTATTGACTATAAAACCCCAGACACTCTTGTACACATACATTTATTCTTTCAAGGCAATTTCTTAAATTAGGTTGATATACCTGAAAAGTAATACTTCGTAGAAACCCTTGTCACTACAAAATATTAAGCCTAACTTAAATGTAACCTGGAGAAAATGAAAGCAGAAGAAAAAGTTACTAATCTACTAACTGTAAACTTTATGAGGGTTCATGTCTTGTTTTCTTCACCAAGTGTTTAGCACATAGTAAGTGCTCAATAAATATTTGTTGAAAGAAACAACAAAGGAGAAGAGACAAACATGCCTTTTTTTCTAAAGAAGCACAGTTGAGAAAGTGACATATATTTTGAAAGTTATTCGCAGACATGTCACTTATTTAATTAAGCCGGATTATTTCTAGCCCTCAATTATCATACAATAATTTGCACACAGTCGTACCGAATCAGAAAATACCAAAATGCTATATTTAAAAAATCCATCTGCAGCGAGGTGATAAATATGACAAATACAAAGGATTGTGGAATCTAAATATTATGTCACTAAGAGTAAAATGAACTAAGTTATTGAAACATTTGGGCTTCCAGAGCACCAAAAAATGTCAACGTGTTGAGCAAAATTTGAAATCATGAGCAAAGTACTCTAACGTGTGTTCCGTGTAACAGGCACTCAGAAATTATGCCTAGTAAAAGTGCGAACAGCAGTTCTACATGTAATCCTTTAAATTCGTTCTAATGAACATGAGGAACTGATCTTTGAAGTAGCCCCTGGTGAGACGCCACTTGCTCTTAACAGCATCCTGAAAGGGTTTATAGGGTGCAAAATGAGGACTTTGTTTAATTTATGGAAGTAGATTTGCACCTTTTCTACATTAGGTGAAAAATAGAAATCCCCCCCCTTGACCCCTGTTGCCATATATGACCCATTAAAAATTACTACAAAGCCAAATGCCTGCTACTTTACAACTTTACTAAGATCTGCATTTCATATTTCAGATGAATGAACCAATGTAAAAGCATAATCAAGCGTGCTGTAAAAGATTTGCAGCGTGCACCATAGAGATCCTTCTTTTGAACCACAGTGCATATTCTGATTATGTTTGAAAAGGACAATAGCCAAAATAATTTTACAAAATATTCATTCTGTTAAGTTATTTGCTATACAGAAACTAATAAATAAATCTGAAAGTTATCAGTGAACATGCTCTGTAGCCATCATAGATAATGAAGGTCCCGGATTAAGTCAGTTGAACCTGTGCCCCATTGATTGTAATGAATGTTTCTATAAAGCTGTGTGACTCCATGTTTGGAGCACTGCGCTTCGTGTTCTCACGCCACTTATGACATTCTATCTGTATCGAAGATATTTGAGTGTTTACTTTTCCCACCATCACTAGTTTTTTGAAGCTAGAAGCCAAGTTTAATTGATTGTTTGATAGGGTCAAAAGGGGTCAAAATGTATGGTAGCTTAAGGAAACTGGATTTTGGGTGGTAATCACACCATAGGATATATAGATGTCAAATTTTAATATACACCTGAAAATTATATAATTATATTAACCAGTGTTACCCTGATCAACTTAAGAAATAAATAAATAAATAGAACCAAAAAATAAAAATAAAACTAGATGATGTTTGCATTCCTGGCAGCATCTAGCAATGCACTTTGCTCAAAGTAGGTGGGCAGTGAATGTTTGCATAAATGAACAACTTTATCAGATCTTTCTATGCTTTGATAGGACTTTAATGCATGGTTTTGGCCAGTTTTATTAGGCAGGACCATGGGCCTGGAACTATGAGGCATAACTTCCTTGTCACCTTTAAATCATGTGATCAGGTAAAATACTGCTTGTTACTATTTGCAGAACAGTAGGAATATCACAGCTCATATTGTGTGAATGGAAAAATCACATAGCTGGGCCATGGATGCTTTTTACTTCTACAAATCACAAAAACACTGGAGTATGAACTTGGAACAATTTGTGGTTCCTCATTACAACTAAATGGCCTAGGATGAGTACGAGATGAAAAATCAATTTAATTAGACCTACTAAAGTGAAAGAGAAATTAAGCACCAAGGTGAACACAGTGAAGCTTTCAAGTGATGCAAGGCCACTCATTAAGTCTTACATGCAATTTTACAATCTATCCTAAATAATTGGATTCCACTTTATCCTGATGGTTTTCCACAGGGCATTTGCCAATCTCTCAATCAAGGCAGAGTTCTTATCACTTGGAAACTGCAGAGTGGCTTGTATATCTCATAATATTCCAGCTTCTCTGACAGGCAGGAAGGGCCCTAGGCATTTCTCTATATTATTTGGATGTTGTCATTTCTTTATTCCTCATATAGATTTTTAGTTCTCTACTTACTACATGCCAGGCACCAGGAAGGGAATCAATGATAAAAAGGAAATAGTTCAGTTAAAAGAAAAATGGCAGGTGAATGAGTAGTTGAAATTAAATGTGATTAAAGCTATTGTAGAAGTATATATCAAAATATATAAAATAGCAAATGTATCTGACAGCTTTACTCCTATCCCATTTATTTTACTTTAATTATCTCCGTAGTATACTTACTTCTTTATTAGTTTATTGTCTTTCACCCTCAACCAGAATATAAACTCCAAGTCTGTTTTTGATCCTACTGCATCCTTAAGATGTGATGGTGCCTGGCACATGGAAGGTTCTTAGTAAATATTCCTTGAATGAATAACTGAATGAAGAAAAAAACTCTATGGAAACATAAAGGAGGGAATGGTTTTCTTTACCCAATAGAGTCTAGAGAGGCTTCCATGTGGAATGACCTCTGTGCTGGCTCTTGAAAGATGAGGAGAAATTAACAAGACAAGAAGAGAAATATGCCAGACCCAGAGGAAGAAACCAAATGTACAAACTCATGGATATGTATGGGAATAAACAATACTTGGGGACCGTTGTCCCTGCTGGAGCCCGAAGGCTGAGGCTGGAAAGGGGAAGGGAGTCAAGGGTCTTTCATGATATGCTAAGAACCTGGGACTATTTTTCCTCAATGCAATTGTGAACTTTACAAATGGTTAACGACCAAAGCAGATGGATGCTGTAAGATAATGAGAACTTGAGGTGGTGCTTTGCATTTCTTCAGAAATACCTTTCTCATAATGCAAGGTGGTTATAATCCTGAATGCGATAACAGACTTTCGGAAACGAGGAAAACGTCACTGGTAAGAAAACAGAAAATCACCTTCCATGACGACAGGCCGTGTAGACCGTACCCTCCTCACTGCCAACCACGAAGTTATTGACGTCTCCTGTTGGGAAAGCCATTCCCGTAACAGCCACAGGCTTGGACTTATTGTACACCAGCTCCATGCTCTCCTACCAAAACACAGTGTGGTTACATTCCCTCTGTCAACTCCTTGCCATGCCAAAGACAGCATGGAAAAATCATTTGGCTAAATTGTCTGTTTGCTTTTCACACAGCGTTACAAAAGACCCCGGCTGTGCCAGAAACCACGCTTTACTGCCCCTGACATTCATGCTTCTGTGTATCTCTGGTTTCAGGCTGGCTGGATTTCATCAGCGTGCGCTGCTGCTTCTTAAGTCAGGCAGAGATGACAGGTGAGAATTTTGAAACTAATGGTGCAGAAACTAAAGATAATACTGTAATGGTTACACGTGTCAGCCCCAGGCTTTAATAAAACACACAATACCCTTGTATTTACAAACATTTTCAAAATCAATTGTTCATGAGAATACACATGTATTAATATCAGATGTACTAAGTACATTTGTCAAAGCAGGAATGTGTGTCCTCCACAGACTAAAATTAGAAAGTTGTCACTCAGGTCATAAAAACCAGATTTCAACTAGATCGACTAGATTTCATGAAGGACAGCCATTGGGTGCATAGGCTTGCAAAGAATGGTGTTTAAATAAGTGTTTAAAATAGTAAATGGGAGTCTTCATATTATCTAAAATGATTTTCAAAATAGGGAATTAAAGTGTATTTTAAAGGACATTCTGCTGAATTAAATTTAATGAAAGTGAAGAGTAATGAGTAATTAAGTATAACTAACTGGTGTCTCTGATTATTTTTAGCTATTAACATCAATCAACCTACTTTGTGCACCTGAAGTAATTTAAAAATTCATTCTAGGGCAGAGGTCCCCAACCCCTGGGCTGTGGACCAGTACCTGTTTGTGGACTGTTAGGAACCAGGCCACACAGCAGGAGGTAATCGGTGGGCAAGTGAGCAAAGTTTCATCTGTATTTGCAGCCACTCCCCAGCACTAGCATCACCACCCCAGCTCCACCTTAGATTATCAGGCTCTAGATTCTCATATGAGCACTGGTCCCCAGTACCAAAAAGTTGAGAACCACTATTCTAGGGGATCATCATTATAGTTGCTTGGAAATACAGTGTTTTGTGCAAATAAATTGGGTCGTTCCAGCCAAGGAGTCCATATATCCAAAGTGCATGTGCACTGTGGTCATATGACATGCTTACAGGACGTCAGAGCCACACAGAGTGAACATATCAGTGAAAGGGTGCTAGGACAATACAATACAGAAAACTGGACTATCCAATGGTTTGCTCCATCGATAAAATTAGCAGCGGGGAAGGCACTGTCTCTTGGTTACCTACATATGACAGAGAGGGACCAGGGCAATTGTTAGATGCTCCCAAGTCTGCCTGTCATCCATAGTCATGCCATTGAACCCTCAAGCTGTGCATAGAGACAGGAGTCTGCAGGCATGCTAGAACTAATAAAAACGGTCTTGTAGCCCCTATATTACTGGCTTTAACCTAAACAAATACACGTTTAATCGGCAAATGGGGCAATTAAAAATTCTTAATTAGAGGGTTCACTCGTATATCTGTTTGTAATCTCCACGCTTTTAAAAGAAAACAACATATTGTTGAGAAATTTAAGACAAAGCCATGAAATACCCACACACAACTCCCGACTTGTATAATGTTAAAGATCAGCAAAAATAGAGGAACTTAAATTGTAAGGAACTTATTAGCTCTTTCCTTCTCCCCTACCCAAATTATAAAAAGACGTATTCAGTCTTAGCATTATCTACATCTTTATAATGCGGAGACTTATGGGAGGTTCCTTACAGTTTCCACATTTCCTTATGTATCTTGAAACTTCAATATCTTCTAAAACTGTGAGAGAGACATTCTTGGGTTATTATTCCAAGAAAGGGAATAAAAATGTTAAAATTAAGAATTATCTCCTAGATATGTTTTACAATTTTCTTGATGCTTCCTCACATTTTTGTTAAAGGCTATAGCAATAAACTCTTTTGTGTTTTTAGTAGAAAGATGGTGAAGTATCCCCCCCCCAACAAAGAAATGTAGAAACAGTGTGTAAAAGTGTGTAGTTATTTACCTTCTCATGTGAATGTGTACATACATATATTCTGCAAGTTGCATTCAGATGCTTTCCTACACTTACGCTCCTGTTTGGTTCCCGTTAACATAATCAGTACTGGTTTGGAACCTTTGGAGCTCTTTCATTTTTGACTTCTCATTTGTTGATGAAAGAATGGCAGAAGCCATACTAACAAACATTCCAGAGGAGAAAACAGATTGACAGATTCTATGTGATGGACAGATTCTCCGTGAACACAGGCGATCGTGGAGGCTACAGATACAAGCAAGGGCTTGGGTTTCTGTTTTGCTGGGATACCTCTTCTCCAGGGACTGCTCTGTTGAGCCCCCACCTCGTTTGAATCTGTTTAGCAATGCTGTGGGGTAAGTACAATTCATACCACAGGCAACTTCCATAATTACTATGCTTTAAAATGGATTATTTCATTTTCACTTGAAACTGACCTAAGGATTAATGTATTACAATAATTACATGATTTGTGGTAAAGGAAATGGGTTTTGGCTTCAAGAGGAGACTGCTGAAAGCAAGCCCCAGTCTTTCAAGTGCACCCATTGGTTTTAGTTCCTATAGGATGTGAGGGTTTGGCTTTTAGGAACTATGTTCCATTAGGCAGGCATCTCTTTTAACCAGGATGCTCTGATGTGTAGGGGAAAACAAACCCACCTGTGGCGTTGAGAGCATGTCCAGGCTCCAGGAACACATTTTGCCATCAGTAGAGACAGTGATGAGGTTATGAGCATTCTGGGTCCCTACAACATTTACACAGTACACGGGATGCTGCAAAACATAAACATGGAGGATCAGACACTGATCCAGGAGGAAATGCTTCCATTTGAGTATCAAGCACATTACTCCAAAACAAGGATTAAAGAGTGACATAATCCAACAATAATATGAGCCTCAGGTCATTTGTCACTTTTGATTTGAACCTGGTTCCTTTCTAAAAGCTCTGGAAGCAACATAGTAGTGGAAATACTTACAAAGCTTCATCTTGCTCAGTCAGATGCAATGCAATGAAGCTGAAGGAAGCTAGAGCAAAAGAGGATTGATGAGCAGACGCAGGGCAGGGAGGTGAATCTGGATTATTTAACTGAGTCCCCACCACCTAGGCTGGCTTATAAACTCACTATGAGTAATAGAAAAAGCCAGTTTTCAAAAGGGTGGAATTATTGACTTTTGGAAGGAATAAGTATTACTAAATCCAGAGTTTAAGGAATTACGGTCACAGTGCCAAGCATTTGTTAACATTCTTTATAAAAAAGTGGTTAATATTCATCAGCCTCTTTAATTTGAGGGAGAGAAATGGTGGTGAAAATTATTGGCACAGCACATCTAGTGAGATAAAATTAGGTTCTTTTATGTTACTGCAAAATCTAGGATAATGATAGATTTATTTCTCAAAATGTCATTTGGGATAGTATGGAGGCTTAGATTTGGCCAGGCCCTTGAGAAAGGTCCTTTATACATCCCAGGAGTTGTATGCAAGATGCTCTAACCTTCTGTCATACTCTAGTAGGTTATCCCACTCTGTACAATTCTAAATGGTAGGCTAAAATCATTTGCAGCTGCACATTAAATACTAAATGGAAGGTTAGCATAGCAGAACCTAGCAGTAATTTGGGTTAGATTTCAGGCAGCTTAGCCATCAGTGGCCAAACCACAACTCAGTTGATGCTTCTCTGTACAAATAGCTGACAGTCTAAGATTTACTCTTGATGAGTTACTATCCATAATACCTAGCCACAATGACAATGAAACAATCCTTAATATTAGAAGGTTGATGTTATATAAAGGATGGTTCCCAAACTATTATTATCATATAAACTCCTGGTCAGAAGGAACCATAATAATCATCTAAGGCAGCTGCTCATCTGCCTCTACCAAGAAGTGGTCCAAACTCTGATTAAACACCTTTCTTAAGGGTAGCCAGTTTTAGCACTAATTCCTGGGGAATTCTTCCTTCCACCAACGGGGATAAAGAAAGCTCAAGGAGATACTTTCAGTACAATGCCCTCTGGGATCATACAGGTCAAGTCAAAACATTATTTGAATTATTGTTATATTATCTTTCCTCCCCCTAGTTTTGTCTTACCCTAATTAATCATAAACAATTACTTCAATTGTTCCTTGAATGTCTGGTTTTCAGTACCTTCTCCAACCTGGTCACTCTCTTTTTAATATACTACATTTTGTCTGAGTTCTTCTAAACATTGAAGTTCAGAGAATGAAACATAACTATCTACCTATACTCTGACCAAGAGAATCCAGAAATCCAGGGAGTATTGAATTATCTCATGAGGTTTAAACAAACAAACAAACAAACAAACAAACAAATAAAGCCTGTATTAATGCATCCTAAGATTACATTTGTTTTTTTTAACAATAACTTTACCTTTTTTACCCATGCTGATGGACAGTCAACTAAGTCTCTGTCTTTTTCGTACTATGTTCCTATAGCAACTTTCAAATGAATTGGCCTTAGTGGGTCTGGACATCAGAGATCTGAAACAAAATGTTACCCTGATCAGGTCTAAATACCGAGAAGACTAACTGGTTGTGGGACTGTAGATAATGCTTTTCCCCAAGTCTCTGGGGTATGTGGGACCTGCAGCAGTGTTTAAATGCAAGCATCCAAAGGAAGCTTTGTATGAAAATCAAGTGTAAGAATGGATGAAACAAATTTTCACCTAAAAACAGCAGACTTAGCAAAACTGAAGAATGGGAAAGCAAGGTCCAAAAATTATTAAATTAAATCTATCCAGTATTTTTCAGCAAAAATCCAATAGGGGTTCTATGTTAATCAGCGAACATCCATACAGATCACCAAGACCCTAATAGAATGGGACTCCTACAGGTGGGTTGAGCAGGGAAAGAAAGCATCTAGCAAAATGCATAGAGCAAATGCCTAAAGAAGGAATGTGTGTGGTAGTCTCTTCCTGGCTTTAATCAGTACTACTGGCCTGTGCTTTCATGAGTAATAAAATTCAATTTAAAAGAAAAGAGTTGGATGTAAAGAAACCAGAACAGAAGCAGACACGTGGGCATACACAGACACAAACATATACAACTCTGCTTAATGGAAAGAAAAAAGCAATGGTTCAGCACATATTTCCAGATTGTTTTTTATTTATTTTAGGAATAAACTTACTGTGTGGCAGAAGGTTTGCTTTAATTATAATTTCCTGTTGTCCCAAATGCATATGTGTGGTGGGTGTGAAAGGAAATTAGTTAGTAATCTGTGGTGGACCTCTTTTTCCTTAACCACTTTTGATCCTGATACCAATCAGCCAGTCATTAGTGGAAGTTGAAAGACAGTCATGACATTTGCTGTGAACTTTTTTTTTTTAAGCAGTGACTTCAATAAAACACAGCAAAAGAGAGGAAAAAAAAGTTGTTTTATTTTCTAACAGAAATAATGTCACTCTGTTTGATAATAATTGAATTTTAGTTTTGATGATCACATCCTAAGTTACTTGAAAAAGGAAAATTAATGCCTGGATTTCGATTTCACCAGAATCTTCTTGCTAAACATTCTATCATTTGGATTTACAATTTTTTGAAACTTCAGAAGGCATGTTCACAAACACACCAGATATATACATACAGGCAAGAGGTGATTTCACGCTACTTGAGCAAACACCTGCATCAAGCCCGCCTTTTCCTGGGTCACAATTTTCCATTATTAGTTTGGGAAATGGGGTAGGCATGAGCAATTTTCCAAGATTCCCAACAACTAGTTTTACCTGCATATGTCTTAGGCCCAAGTCAATCAGAATTAAAGCTGACCTGGTATTTTCAGTTCCCATTGTCAATCTATCTTATAAGAGCGGAAGGATCCTCTTTATGGTCTAGCTAAAACAGCTAGCAGTCCTTTTTTTAAAGCTAGAGTAGTTTTGAGGCCAGCAGATGAAACAAATGAGGCAACGACGTTAAGAAAATTGAAACAATAGTGGAGCTGTTTCCTTGGGCATAATTTGGGCATTTCAGAGAAAGAACATCAGTTACTCTGAATGTCAAGGTAGCACGGATTGATGGAGACATGCCTGTCTTCTCATTCCTCCTAACAATTGCTAAACACACCTGTCATTCCCTTAAAGGAAATGACAGAGTAGTTGTCTTCCAAACACTATACTGAAGCTCTTCTGCTAAATTATGGGTAATGGTTTTGAGATGTTGACTCTTAACCTTGGGAATTATACTGTCACTGTAGACTTTACCATTGAGACTTACATCACGCATTCAGGAATTTGAAGTCATAGATTTCCTCTAATCACAAGTTGGCAAAAGTCTCGCGTACCATCCCTAGACATGAAATAGTTACTCTTCAGGGTGTGTCTAAAGTTATGTTTCCACCTTACAATGTAAATGTGAAGGGTTTCTTTAGGAAAACAATTTCACAGATGCCTGTTCCAAAGTTTCTCCCCATGTCCTTTTTTATTTTTAATCCATCCTCACTGGTGACCTTTCAGACATCCACAGAGATCCTATATATGTTGCTAAAATTTGTAAAACCTTAGATTTCTCTAAACCCAGAGCTTCCGTCACCTACTTTTCCTCAGCTTTATTTTAGTCAGGCTGCAATCACTATAAATTAGATATTCCTAACTTAAAGTTAATGACAACCTTGTACTTTTGTCATTATCCCCTCTTTCAGAGCTCGGACGGCCAACAGGGATGTGACAAAAGCTTGACTTACTGTGTGTGCAGCAGCTGACAAGGGTGTCCGCTGCACTGGCGTCCTCCGATGACTGCGATTATCCCACAGGACAATCTGGCCTGAGTAAGTCCCACCAACCACCAAGTTGGGATGGAAGCGAGCAAAGCAGACTGACATCACAGAGGACTGTGAAAAAAAGGGAGAAGGGTGCATGGTGAAACGCTCGGAGAAGGTTTGTTTCCTTCTGAAGAGAAAACATTTTATCACATAAACTCAATACATCCTGGAAAACATAAAGCAATTGTTAAGTGCATAGTGAACAGAAAATTTTGTACACAGACACAGACTTACCCTTGAGAGGGTGCCAACAGTTACTCCTTGAAACCTGAAATTTAATGTCCTGGGTATGTCATCAAACAGGCATAAAACCTATCTGATGTACATCATTGTTTTGTGGTCTGGAAAGCTTGGTTTATAGACATTTCCCACTTACCAATGAAATTGTATCAGAGCTAATATTAATTACCTGCTGAAGTCTTTACAAAGCAATTCGTTACTCTGAGGCCATGGCCACATCAAGTTATCCTACGTACAGTGTTGGCAAGACTTTGAAGATTTTGAGATGGGGTGCTTTTTTGCCTTTTCAGCTTCATGTAGACTTCTAGGAAGTGTACTGACCTCAGACTGATCCAACTGGTTCCTCCCCAAATTCCCTCGCCTCCCGTGGGCTTTCTCCTGACCTTTATCCTGCCCACTTCAGACAATTCTCAATGTTATTCTTTGCCTATTTTAACAAACAGTCAGAAATGGATTTCAGCTCAGCTCTGCCATGGCCTGTCATAGCACCATGAGTGTGGTTTCTGAAATTCCACAAAAGACTACTGGGCGCTACATTTTATGGGAAATTACTTAGCTGAGACAGAACCATGATATCCTTAAAATCAGACAAGATGACTGTTTCAGATCTGTTAAAAAGTCCATTTTCATTCCTGCAGTGCTTTCCATGTTTGTGTTTGTATGCAGAAGTAATTTTTTAATAAAAGACATTTCATCCCTTCATTTAAATTCAATAAATGATCTTACATGTAACAAAGGCATTGTACAAGGCATGATGGGAGACAAGAGTAGTCACTGCCCTCAACAAACTTGTACCCTGGTTAAAGAAGCTAAACGGTATGCAGGCAGATGAACAGAGCTGCTGCTGGTCCACACGCGCTAGGCCACGCCTTTGTCTGAAATAAGAAAAGGTGCCTCTCTACATGGACATAGTCATGTGGGTGGGTGCATGCCTTGGCAGGTGGAGAGTAAGGGGAATCTGTGGCCTCACTTGCCCTTCCTAATTTTTGTCCATACTTGACATCCTGCAAGTGCGCAGGGCACAATTTGTGCACACAGGTAGCAGTCTTGAATGTGGTACATGCCTGTCTCTAAACCATAGGAGTGTGTGTATGTGTGTGTGTGTGTGTGTGCATGCACGCACACATGTTGGTGTGTCTTGTGTGTGATGGGGGAAGGTTTGTTTTTTCAAAGAGAGGGGAGAAAAGAGAAAAGTGTAAAGGGTGCATGGTTAGACCTCACGAGAGAAAATGTATCACCCTCTGCAGTATATGTGGGACGTTTAGCGAGCGGACAGGAAAAGAAACAGGCATTCCTGAGGGACGGATAAAGAGAAGAAAAGACTGGAGGCCCAAACAGAAGCTGGTAAACAGCCTGCATTCTGGTGTGGCTGGGAAAGAGCTCTCATGGAAGAGGCAGGTAGCAGGAAATGTGGCTGAAGAGGTCACCTGGGCCAGACCAGAGAGGGCCTTGAATGGCAGGCACCTAGGGATGTTTTCCTGCAGGCAACAGTGAGAAATCACAGCTTTCCGAAAAACAAAGTGCGAGGATCAAAGGTTGTAACTGATAAGCCGGCAAAGTAAAGAAATGACTGAAAAAAAAAAAAAAATGACGACCTCTTTCTGACAGGAAGCTAAACGTCCATTTCTAAAAAGATCAGATCGATTATCAGCCTAAGGCTTTCTAGTCAGAAACAGTCTCAGATTCTCTGAGGGAGAATCAAGAATGTGGACTATTTTTCAATGTCATGTTTTCCTGGTTTGAAATGATTTTCGGTTCCAATGCCTTGAACATGATTCAATGGAGAACATGCGTGTGCCCCAATCTGGTTTTCATAAAGTTCAAGAAAAACTCTCAATAATGATACTGAATTAAAGAAAAAGAAAATAATGCTGGTCAGCTTCTTGTTTTACACATCCCACAGAAATGATTCTTAGTTTTCAATTGATGAAATTCTTATGTTGTTTGAGCTATGTTGGAAACATTTTCTTTAAAGCTTCAGAAAGACTTAAAATTATCCAGGTGGTATCAACAATTGAATTTACCAAAGCTCCAATCGATATGGATAAAGGAATGCCATTAAATTAGAAAAATCCAGAATTCAACCACTTGATTGCTTCTGTGTTTCAGTCAAATACCAGCACGTACTGCTCCAAACCTTACACAGCTTGTTGCGAGACTAAACTAGAGCAAAATATAAAGTGTGGGTATTTCTACGAGGCTAAAACACATAGTCGGCCATCAATTAGACTCCAACCCCACAATTCCTCCTTTTTCATTCATTCATTGGTTTACTCTTCATTCATTCATTCATTCATTCATTCATTCATCAAACACCTAGTGCCCACTAAGTACTAACTCAATCATTGCAAAAAATTTCAAATGTCACAGAAGCCCTTATCTCGAATTCAGAATTCTGTTCACATCTAATAAAACATCCAATTAATGCTAAAAGAATTCTGCCATCATCAGCTATTCTGTTTTCCTGCAAACCAATCTTTACAATATCTCCATAAGGAATAAAGTAGACATTTTTATTTTATAGTTATGTAATTCATCCATTTCCTTATTTTTAAGCTTAATACATTAATTATAGCATTTTAGAATATATATTAAGGTTCAGAACGGATCTCCAAGGTATGCCACATTTGACATATTTCCATTCCCATGGAAACATTAAGGCAGTATGATCTCAATTACCTAGATGTAAAGTTTAGAATTTGGTCATTTCTTGAGATGTTTCTAAGTGCCCTGATGTTTGATGTAATGGTGGCAAACAGCTGAATGACTGAATTTTTTAAATGTTTTTGTCCAAATATTTAGGTTCCTTTTGAACAGCCCCCAACTACAGCCCTGACAGAGAGAGACCCTCTTCTAATTTGGAAAGTATGCAATTCCCTAAGAGTAAAGTATCTTGGGAAAACGCCCTACAACCTCCTACTGTTCATACAGCTACTGATCTAGTTGTTGTCGATTGTCACGGAATTTATAGACTGTCAGTGTAAAGAGCAAAGGATGATATCATCCTGTCAGCTACAACTATCCAGGAAAGGGTAAAGAAGCATTCCAGAAAAATTGATTGACACTGCTAAAATATGTGGTTTTGTTGTTCTGTTTTTAACCACACATTTTCTGAAGCCGTATTCTATGAAAAAAATTAACAATAATGTTATTTTAAAAAATTCATCACTTTCCTAAGCATGTAACATTTTATATTCATTCAGTTAATCAGTGTCACAATAAAGCATTATTAAATGATATGATTGATACAATTTAGACAAAATTTATTGGAAACAAGGTTTCCCTACCTTGTGATCCTGGCTCTAAAAGAATATGTATTTATAAAGATATTTTTGTAGTTTTAACTTTGTACTTATTTTATTCTTTAAAAATTAGAGAGTTAGAACTATTTTGAGAAACAATGTATGGCCTTTCAACATTCAAATCAAGTAGTTGACACGAGTGGAAAAATCACGATGAAGTTGACGAGAAGGATTTTTGGGTGATGTTAACTGTCTAATCAAAGTAAGCTTTCCTGACACTATGGTTGAACTCTGTTTTCTATGAAGCTAGTGAATTCATTGATGTGGGCACACTGACGGTCAAATCAGGGGCCCAGAAATCTAAGTTAATATATTTAAAGCTTGATGTAAAACCGGCGAGCCTGACTATCTACATTCTAACGCAAGTAACGCAGAGACAGTTTTGCATGAAGAAACACCATTTCTAACAGGGCGAGCATCACATTCTGATTGTTTGTATACTATAGTTTCCCCCAAACTGGGACAAGCAAGGTTTTGAGACTGCGTTTTGAGAATCAGTCATCTGTGTTGACCACTTCTGGTGTCCTCTGCAGATGCAGAAGCCCAGAGGCTTCAGAGGAAATGGTTTGTTAATCTCGAGCAGACAGCCTGGATACCGGAGGTCCCTGGAAAGGCGGCACTCCTCTTTACCCGTATTGCCACATGTCCACTTGAGCACAAGCTGACCCACTGCACAGGGTTCCACACCCTTATCATCTATGTCGAGACAAGGCAGTGTATGTTGCCCCATTCACCGAGGAAATTCCACAGAGACGAGACCGGGGGAGACTCCACTTTCAATGTCTCCCCCTGCTCACAGCACACCACTGCATTGAATTCCAGCCGACCCCAAGCTCTCCTTAAGTGGCTGTGAAGGCTGTTTTCTATTTTATAGAGCTAATCCAGGCCAGCTTAGGGATGGCACTTCCCCTTAACCACAGACCAGATGCCTAGGACAAAAAGCCTTTGGTCATTGCTGGCTGGGCAGCTCGTCCCCTATGTTCACATTTGATCTGGTTTGTCCTTCTGTGTGTGGCATTCTGCCCACTCCCCAGCCACCATGCCTGAGTGGGAGAAAGAGGGGTTCTGTATTCAAAAGCATCTCCTATTTCAAGTACCATCTTTTCTGGGGAGAGGCTGGTCCCCAGAGACGGAACAGCCATATTGTTGCCATATGCTTTTTAATGATGGCTGACATTTTATTTGCCTAAAAGCAAATGCTTAACTGTCAGAGGGCTCTGAGGCAGACAGATCAGATGCTTCTGGCTACTAGTGGAAAAGTATATATTTCTGCAAGTACCTAAGAAACCCACAAAGATATTTCTTTTGTTAATGGAAAAACATGTAATTGGAGAACACTGCTATCGAAAACCCCTCTTAAAGGCAATCACATAGCACCAGGCATCTGACTACGTGCAAGGCGTAAAAGTGGTAGAGCCAAGACATGAGTCATGAGTCAGGCACTTAACTTTGATTGAAATGAAGGGGAAAAGTCTTGTTTCCTTCTGAGCTCTCTTTTCCTTTGCCTAAGCTACTATCCCAGGGTGCATACTTCATTCTTCTAAACTCTGAGAAGAGTGACTATCTTTTGAAAGTTATCACCCCATTAGTAATGGGGTGCTCGGGAGCAAATATTGAATTAGCTTGCTTGCTACTTCTTGACTGAGTTTGTAATTTTAAAAAGCAAGAAAGAAAAAAAAGGAGAGAGAGAACAGCTGACTCTAAAATTTGATTTCCCAAAGATTAGAAACCACTCATTCTGATGACTTTTCTTAGAATCCCTTGGACTTTTCATGCCTTTCAGTACTGAGACTTTCATGTGTCCCTAGAGCTGTGTGCTGAGGATGCAAAAGTTAGTGCACAAACCTCAATGAGACGCCACTTCACATCTACTAGGATAACTATATTTTTTAAATGTTTACATGTCAATTATGATCAGTAAAGCTGGGGGTGGGGGAGAAAATAACTTGCGTTAGTGAGGACAGGGAGAAATCAGAATACTCATACAATGCTGCTAGGAATGTAAAATGAGACAGCCACTCTGGAAAACAGTCTGTCCATTCCTGAAAAAGTTAAACATTAAATTAACACTCCGAGGTATATACCCAAGATAACTGAAAACATATGACTACACGACAACTTGTACATGAATGTTCATAAGAGCATTACTCATAGCAGCCAAAAAGCTGAAACAACCCAAATGTCCATCAACTGAGGATCGGATGAAACATATATTTTTTTATTATATAGATTAAAAATGAATATATTATATAGATTAAAAATGTCGATTAAAAATCCATACAAAGGAATATTATTCATCAAGATAAAAGAATACAATACTGATATGTGCTATAACATGGATGAACCTTGAAAATATTAGTAAGTAAAACAAGTCGCAAAAGGCCACATATTGTATAATTCCATTTATATGAGATGTCCAGACTAGACAAATCCATAGAAACAGAAAGTAAATTAGTGGTTGCTTAAGGGTGGCGGTCAGGAGGAGGATGGAGAATGACTAAAACTGGATATAGGGTTCATTTTGGGGGTGACAAAAATGTTCTGGAATTAAATAGTGGTGATGGTTCACAACTTTGTGAATATATTAAAAAACACTAAGTTGTATACTTTAAAAGGGTGAATTTTATGATATGTGAATTATATCTCATTTTTTAAAAAGAGTGTGCAGACATTGTCCTGATCTCATGGAGTTTACCAACCTTATTTCTTATCTTCAGAACAAATGTCTGTGCTATTTTGACCTTTTTTCAAACAATTATTCAATCCTTTTTACTCTCCCCTGAACATCTTCAGTTTTTACTCCCCAAGAGGCACTGAAGTGGAAAGGGAAGGCTGACACACTTGGAGTCCCTAGAGCTTACTTCCTGCTGTGACACCTGTTAGCTGTGTGAATCCTCTAAGCCTTAATTTTGTTTTGCAAATTTTCAAATTATTTATTTTAAAAAATTATGATGAAATGTACACAACATAAAATTTTACCATCTTAAGCATTTTTAAGTGTGCAGTTCAGTGGCATCAAGTACATGGACACTGTTGTGCAACCATCGGCTCCATCCAACTCCAGAAAATTATCTTCTCCAACTGAAACTCCATACCCATCGAACTAATTTCCCACTCCTATGTTCCTTTCAGCCCTTGCAAGCTCCATTGTACTTCCTGTCTATATGATTTTGACTACTCTTGGAACCTCATATAAATGGTATCTTATACAATATTTGTCCTTTTGTGACTGCTTTGTTTTACTTAGCATAATGTCCTATAGCTATTACCACACTCAGATAGTACTACAAGTGTTACTACATCCTTGTGTAGCATACCTCAGAATTTCCTGTCTTCCTAAGGCTGAATAATATTCTAGCCTATGTATATATCACATTTTGTTTATCCATTCATCAGTCAATGGACACTTGTGTTGCTTCCACCATTCAGCTAACACAAACAATGTTACTATTAATGTGGGTGTATAAATATCTCTTTCTGACTGCTTTCAATTATTTTGGGTATATACCTAGAAGTGGAATTGCTGGATTATATTTTATTCTTAATTTTTTGAGGAACTTCCATACTGTTTTCTATAGTGGCTGTATCGTTTTACATTCCTAAGAGCAATAAAAAAAAGTTTCCATTTCCCCACATCCTTACTAACACTTGTTATTTTCTGCTTTGTTTTTCACATCCTAATTTGCATGAGATGTCTAACCTTGAATTTTCAATTCATAATAGGAGCATGCTTAGATACAGGGCATTTTCTTTCCCTGCTTAGAAACAGGGCATTTTCTTTGCTTCTTTTCCCCAGGACTGCTGGAAGATTTTAATTAAGTAGTGCAATTTAAAGACTGATAAAACTTATTCCCTGATGTAGAATTAGAAATGACTACTTCGTGATTCAAAGAAACATTTCTAGAAAAAAGGAAGATCCCGAGGACTCCTCATTTTGCTCAACAAATCTTTCCTAAACAATTCCGTTAGTAATATTTGATCTTGCCTTGATGACCTGGGTGGAGAAACTCCTAGAAGTGTTACAACACCTTTTCTTACATGTTTAACTCTTCCGAGTCCTTATTTTTGACAACCCTTCCCTTCTGTCTGGGACATTGATTTTCTCTCTGGTTTCAAATATCTCCGTGCCTAATTATAGCTCCTGTTTTTGATGGCAATTCCAAGTCCTGACATTTACTGACTTTGGAAAATGAATTAGAGGAGAAAGAGGAAACAGTGCAAAGTTAACACCAGAGATAACTCTGCAGTGAAAGCCGAAATTAAATTCATTATTATTTACATGCATACTCACAGAGCAAGGACTGCCAATTTAGGGGGATTTAGACTCTATATCATAGTTTATAGTCCCTTCAGTGCAAATATTTTTGAATACAACAAAATTCAAGGGCAATGGGATAATTTGCACACTATTTCCAAGGAGATTTCTAAACTTTTTTTTTTTTTTTTTTTACCATATTTCATACCTTGAATCAGAGCTTGAACCTACTTACCTGTGACATGGCTTTATGTCTGATTATTACTGTTTCTTCCTATACAGGTTCATAGACCCCCTCAAGCTATTTTCTAAATCAGTGTTACTCTAAATTTGCCTGTACCTTAGTAGCACCTGAGGAGCTTTAAAAACTTCCCTGATGATTGAAAGACTGGAATGAGTCCATTTTTCTGAGTGATCCCAAGATGAATTGTACAAAAAGTTCCCCAAAGGCCAGTGGTCAAGAACAATGCCTTACCACCTGGCCAAACCAGCCAAGCCAGCTAATCGGTGGGCCCTTAAGGCACCCCCACCCTTATTTCCTCCTGCACATATTCTGATTACTGCACCCGGCACCTTCTGCACTTGGCCCTACCTTCTGCACTAGGCCCTTTCTGCACACGGCCCCCTCTATATGCAGCCCCACTGTGCACGGCCCCTCTATACGCAGCCCCACTGTGCACGGCCCCCTCTATACGCAGCCCCACTGTGCACGGCCCCCTCTATACGCAGCCCCAACTGCACTCGACCCCCTTTTGCACGCAGACCCAACAACCTACCACCCAATCCCTTTAAAGGTCAACCTAACCCCCCAATCAGGTAACGCCAAGGCATCTCCCCAAGGCTTGCGGTTTTAACCTTTAAATTAGGTCCCAACCCCTCGGTCGGGGCTCCTCTCAACCACTGCTGTGTCAGTGAATGGGTGGGGTCCAAACTCGAGTTTGTCAGTAAACTCCCTCTTGCGCTCGCATCGGTGTCAGTTTCCTTCTTGGCTCGTGGAGTTCCAAACCAGGGCATTACAATGATCAAGCCATATCCTATATCAATTAAATCAGAATTTCTTGGCAGGGGGCGGCAGTGAGGGGGGGTGGAGGGGGAGAGTAGGACCCAGGCATCAATATTTTCAGAAATTCCATAGGAAATTCGATGTGCAGTCAAATGAAAAGTACTGCTTTAAATCAATGGTTCTCAAACTTACCTGAGCATAAGAAGCACTTAGAGAATTTATTAATAACACAGATTCCTCCTTAAAAAACTAAAAACAGAACTACCATACAACCCAGTAATTCCATTTCTGGGTCTTTATTAAAGAAAGTGAAAACACTAATTTAAAAAGGTACATGCACCTCACACCTCTATATTCATTACAGCCAAGATATGGAAGCAACCTAGGTTCCATCGATAGGTGAATGGATAAAGATGTTACACACATACACAATGGAATGTAACTCAGCAAGTAAAAGGAATGAAATTTTGTCATTTGAGACAATATGGATGGACCTATACGGTATTGTGCTAAGTGAGATTATGTCAGACAGAAGAACAAATACTGTATGGAACCTAAAACATAAAACAACAGAAACAAATTCACAGATACAGAGAACAAACTGATGGTTGACAGAGTGGACAGGGAGATAGGTAAACAAGGTGAAGGGGAATAAGAGGTACAAACTTCCAGTTATAAAATAAATAAGCCATGGGTATGTAGTATACGGATAGGGAATATAGTCAACAATACCATAACAACTTTGCACAGCAACAGGTTACTAAACCTATCATAAAGTACATAAATGTCAAATCACTACGTTGTAGAGCTGAAACTAATATAATAGTGCATGACAACTATACTTACACAAAAAAACAACAATGACAACAAAGAAAAGACCCCCACAGATTCTTAAGTCCAAGCCTGGAGCTACTGAATGGAATTTTGAAGAAGCCTGGTGGTCTGTGTATTTAACAAATACCCTGGTGCTTTATATCACTGAGAAATGTGGGTAACCCAGATCTAAAATAATGAATTAGAGAATGGCCTAAAGTCACGATGGGATCAATTTTCTTGTCCAACGTAGGCTGTGCTGGGATGTTTTTTTAATAGGGTCGGTCGTATGCCATTTTCACAACTTGCCCAAATGAGACACACATGATACAATAAATGTTCCTCTACTACAGTGCCATCGCTCCATTTCCTTTCATTTTAGCTGCTTGTTTTCACATCTCTCATTGCTTCCCCTACCGTCCTAAATAATTAGGCTCTTAGAAAATAATTGATAAAAAGGATAGTGAAGGTTTAGGTCCCCACTCCCCTTTAGCATCACTCTCCAGGCTGACATCGAACACCGGAGAGTTTTCTTGCTTATTACTAGGAGGGCTAATGATCATTATCATTGTTACACCAAGTGTTACATGATTATTCACTTGTGGGGGTGTTCCAAAACTTTTGATCACCTACTAAATGCCAAATAAGTTGTATATATCACTATATCAGTTCAATTAGGTGGGTAATTTTGCCTCCTTTTTTTTTTTTTTTTTCAGATTAGGAAACCCAGCCTCAAGCAAGTTAAACCAAAAGTTTAAGAGCAAATGAATAATAAGTGGTAAAGCCCCGATTTGAACTGCAGCCTGGCTTATATTGATTTAGAAGCTAATAAACTGTGAAACCTTTCATCAGTTGAATGCAGGTGCATTTTCTCATTGAGATACACAATCCCATGTCTTGAACGCCACACTTGTGACATACTATGGGACTGGTAATCACAGACTAAACCTCATGCATCCCCATGTGGCAGGGTGGGTTTGGGCTCCTTGCCCACTGCAATAACCATGGCATTGCATCTCCAACCCCTCTCCAGTTAAACTTCTGCTGCTGATGTAGATATTGGTGACCTGACTCAGCTCCTGGCCTACTTACAGGTGACAACAGAGCTAATTAGCACCAATTGTGGTAATATTTACCATGAGGTGAATACTTCCTGCTGAGAACTGATTGAGACCAATTAATCGTTTCATGGGCGTCTACTGAACAGCTAGCAGCAGGAAACCAATTGGGTCACTACTGACAAGCTCTGTGTTTATTGTCACTCCTTTGGGAGAAAGTGCTTTGTTTTCAGCTTGTCACTATGCAGCCAAACCAAAAATGCCATTTCAGTACAAGTTCTTCTTAAATGAGTATTTATCCTCCAAAATAATTATGTAAATTGGTATTAATTTTGTGGAAAGGGAAGAGTTCTTCTGCATGCTTTAAAAAGGAAAAGATACTTCCGACTTAGAGTCACAGACATAAGACTTGGAGAACAGTCTTCTGAACTCAAGAAATATGAAATAATATGCATGCATTTTTAAAATAAGAGGTTCATCAGGAGATGGAGTCATCTTGGGCAAAATGGTGACATTTTAGAAATTAAAGAAAAGAATGGCCTATGTTTAGAAAAAAGTTCAAAAAGCAATCATCAATAAAAAATTTTAGGTGCATTCCATCCTCACTTGTATCTGAAGAGTCTCTTAAAATACCAAAATTCAAGGTGAAAATGAGAACTTTATGAACACAACAAAAAAGATGGTACATTCTAGCTAAAAAATACCCAACAGTAAGTTGAAGAATCCTGATACAAGTTCTTTAAAATGCAAAGCCATTCTTAGAAAATAACTGCTTCAGACTATCAGCTATGCAAGGCATTGGAAGACTTCCTGGTACCAGGTGTCAGACTAGATATAACATATTACACTGCAGAATAACTAGGTAATTTCAATTTCCTTATTTGTAAAAGGACAGTTTGTTTCCTTAGCAAACTTTATAAATGGAAAAGTGGCTCTCAGTTCTATTTCAATTCTCACAGCTAGTATGAGTTCTGTAGAAAAATCAGCACAAAAATTATTTTTTTATTTAATGAACTTTTTATAATAGTTTTAGATTTGCAGAAAAGTTGTAAAATATAGTACCATTCCTCCATACCTCACCCAGATTTCCCTATTGTTAACATCTCCCCTATCATTACATTAGTGTAGTAAATTTGTCACAACTAATGAACCAACGTTGATACACTGTTATTGAAGTCCACACTTTATTCAGACATTCTTAGTTTTCCCCAATGTCCTTTTTCTGTTCCAGGATCCCATCTAGAACACCACCTGCATTTAGTCATCATGTCTCCTTAGGTTTCTCTAGGCTATGACAGCTTCTCTGACTTCCCTTGTTTTTGATGACCTTAACTGTTTTGAGGCATATTGGTGGTCAGGTATTTCCTAGAATGACCTTCAGTTTGGGTTTGACTTTTTTTCTTTTTTTAGACAGATCTTTTTAGATCTTAGAAAATATTGGACCAAAAAAAAAAAAAATCCATGACTCGAGGTCAGCTGCTGAAAGGGAATTATAATATACACGCATTGAATTTTTAAAAACTTGTTTACTTCAAAACTTTACTATGGATAAAGCAAGGTGGGGATACGCCACCGTATCTGACAATAATGCTCACTGAAACATTCTCAGGTCAAAGAAGGAAGCTTTTCCACTATAGACTTCTGACCCTTTACTAACCCTGTAGCGCCTCATTTTCGGAAAATACAAAACCCAGGTTGCTATGCTTAGGCTGGAATAGAGATGTGGTACAAGTTGAAAGCACACTTTGACTTTATACAAAGGACAAGAAAGAAAAAGAAAAGATGAGTACATGGATTGCTTTATAGGTTCTAAAGCACCAGCTTTCTTCAGTCAAATATTTAAATCCTGCTTAATTAAAATTAAAAAAAAAAAGGAAGTTGGTATTTGGATATGGCATGTGTTGACATCCAACACTTTGATTTACGTGAGTATAAACTAGAATGAACCGATTATTTGAGAGAAGGAAAAAAGTTCCAATTTGACAGGAAAGAGAGTATAGGCAGTATTAACGCCAGTGCTTGTTAAAACATGAAGAATTAATAGCAAAAAGGGAGGGAAGAGCTGTGAATGTCTCCAGTTTAGGATCTGCAAAAATGCCTGGGGTTTCTGAGATCAGCTCACCCAAACCACATGAAGTGACACGAAGGGTCGCAGCTACGCGACTTCTCTAAATCAAGACGGGGACTGTCCCACTTTCCCCCTCAAGCCATTTTACTTGAAGTGCAGCCACAAATTAGATTTAGTTTTTAGTGAAAAAGTACTAAGTCCTTGCAAAGGAGGCAAACACAGAATTCAGAAATAGAGGTCCCTCCCCATGTCCCTGCCTCCTCCCCTTCTCCAACTTGATAGAGTAAGCCATGTAAAAAAAAAAAAAAAAAAAAAAAAAAGAGCCAGCTTCTTAGTCTATGACTTTTTCTCCTTGGCAACATGGCTTTCAGCTAGAGAATCCAATAGAATACAGGTATTGGGTGTTTGTTTGTTTGTTTGTTTGTTTTACAAACACAATAATAAATAGGCTAATCTGATTGAGAACTGTTGTATTGGCGAGAATGTCTATACACCATTATATGATACATAGGTCTGTGTCTTGCCCCTTGGGCAATTTCTCCTTGAAATTGTAGGATTCAGGTTTGTGCTTGAGGAGGTAGAAAAAGAAGGAAGAACATGCTCTCCATATGTCACTCAACAGCCCCTCCCTGCTGATAAAATAAATTCACATTCGGAGGGTCCACCCAAAAGTTATGGAACATCCCACATTAGATCATTCCCAAGCTATTTAGGTCAGAAATTATAGCAGGACTATTAAAAAAAAAAAAAAAAACTAAAGTGTTCCACTATATATAGACTTCTTGCATTCTTTTTTTTTTTTTTTTTTTTTGAGTTACTGTGGTGGTTTTGCAGCTGAGACAGTGCATAGAATGACTTGATTATTTAAAATTTAGCAGGAAAATAAAAGAATTTGGTAAGAATAGGTTTTTTTTTTTTTTTCCGTACATTCCAACTATATGGTGAGTATAGAACTCAGGGACACAAATAGGAATTGTGGTCCTATAGACAAGAAGCAATGTGGTTCAAAGGCAGAAGCAGTCTTTGTGTCTTTTTATCTGCCTGGAATTACTTAGTTATGCTTATGCCTAAGGCACGGAGATGAACCAGATGACCTCTCAGGACTGTGTCTAGCTTGGTGGTTCTATTGATAAACTGCTACTTTGAAGTACTGAAAAAGACTAGAAAAAACTGGGTTTAAGTGCTTGCTAAAAGATCGATGCAAGAGACAAGGGTAAACTGATTTTTGTGACTGTCATCTAATTCCAAGTCCCACCCATCCCCCAATTTCTACACCAATGCTTTTTCCAACGAAGATTCTTTGATGTTTAACGAGAGACTCTAAGACGGAGTGACTGGAGTATGGAAAGGGATAGAAATCTGTCCTGGTGGTTTATTTCTAAGCTGAGATAAATCCCCCCTTTACATGACGTTTACATGTAGTGGGAAGACCAAGGAATAAATGGCTATTAAATTTCCCAGTGTTCAACGTGAGCTAGTTTTTAAAAGAACAAAACAATAAACAAAGTCAGAGACAAATGAATATGTACAAACAAAAATTCCTTTGGGATTAAATTATTAAATTTACAGCACCTCAGAGATTTATTTCTGTCCTTTTTGTCCCCCAGGGGGAAAACCTCACTTCATAAGACTTAGAATGCATAAATTAAAGGCCATTTACATGGAGTTTGAAGTTCCCAGTTCTGGAAAAAAAAATCGGAGGCATAGTAAAGGCCATCTGTCAACAGAATCCTGTCTGAATCATGTCCTTCAATGAATGATATGGGGGACAGTGCTGGTTAGCTAGAAGAATGTGATCATAATTCCTAAGCACGTATGTTAGAGTACACTCAATATATGTGCCAGTCAATTATGATCATGGAATGGAACGTTTTGCATTATGCAGATCTAAATAAAAATACGAGTGGACAATATTTTTTCCCCTTCTCCTTAAAAAAGAGATAATTCTATGTAAAAACGGGAGCAGTTTTCATAGCAGTCTTAGTTTTGTTCATAGACTTGTGATGATGAGTATGTCATCCCTGGGATTTGCGAGATTCACAAAGTGCTCAGTGTACTTCTTCAAGAGTTGAAAAAGGAAACGTGTCCAATGTTCCTGGGTAACCAGGAACAATACAAAACCAGGTAATGAAGAGTTAAGAAAACTTCTCAGCCTGCTAATGAACTCCATCCTGCCCTGGTGAGACCACCCTCCTTTTAAGTAAGAGGTAATTTAATATGCATCTAACTCAGTTGTGTTTGGGCTTCATCCAACCTAAGAGTATCAGTGTGATAAATTATAATGAATTGTCTGCAATACTTCACAGAGTGCCTATAACAGACCTGAAAAACAAGATCCCTAAGCCTGATTTTCTAACCCTCTTTGAATACTTTCGCTTTATTCAGACCACTCCAAAACTTGAAAATGTTTCTTACAGCTCCCTGACACTGCAAGTTATGTGCTTCGAGCCCCCATTTGATTAGATCCACAGTTGTTGGCTGTCTCTATAAATCAAGCCCCACACTTGAAAATGACACCAACGGTGAGACCAGCCAAATAATAAAGCAAAGGAACTAACATGGCTCTTTTAGTTTCCAAAGTGTTTCTTCACATGTTAATTTCCTCTCGTAATCCACACGGTGTGCTAGGAAGTAGGTTAGTGAAATGGACCTGATTTCTATTTCATATTCTGAAGAAACGCCTGGATCCAGGCACTTTAGTGTCTGTAGGGAAAATGGGCGGAGACTGAAAAGGGGGTCAGGAAACTCAAGTTCTAGCAGAGCCTGCCTGTTACTACGCTGTGTGACTTTGTTCATGTGACTTAACTCCTTTAGGGCACGGTTTCTTCGTTTAGGTTAAGAACCACTGCCCTAGAGAAAAGGCTACCTTCTCTTTGAATGGCTTTAGACATTCCAGTTCTTCAGAATGCAAAAGCAAGACTATTATTCTATTAGATGATTGGATTGATAGTGAGCTGTTTTCCGCAGTGGTCAGAGGACAGCAGCCTTTCGTGTAACACACGAAATTTGTGTGAGAGAGGCAGGACGGAATGCACTTCCCCCCTTCCCGGTCATATAATACAGATGGTGTTGTGTAAAGATCCATGGGCTGGTAATCAAGACTGATTTTCTATGTGAAAATCATGTTAATTCCATGGGCTTAATTTCCTCATGGGCAAAATAAAATGGGCACTCCAGACTTGGGAGCCTCACACGGCAGGAGACAAGATGGCAAGCTTCTCTTCTCTCTGTGTTGTATTTTGTGCCTAAGACAGTTCCTGAGAACTAGCAGGTATTTGCATTCATTTCCTATTGCTGCTGTCACCCTTTACCACACACCGAGTGGCTTCCAACAATACACATTTATTATCTTATAGTTCTGGAGGTTAGAGGGACTAAACTGGGAGGTTGGAAGCGCTGCATTCCTCTCTGGAGGCTCTCGGGGAGAATCAATTTCCTTCCCTTCTTTCCAGCTTTTAAAAGTCCGTCTTATTCCTTGGCTCGTGGCCGGCCCCTTTCCACCTTCAAAGCAGCAATGGCTGGTTGAGTCTTGTTCAGATCACATCACTTTGATTCTGCTTCCATCATCACATTTTCTTCTGAGTCTAACTCTGCTGCCTCCCTCTTTCAGTTATAAGGACCCTTGGGATTATATCGGGCCCACTCAGATAATTCAGGGTAATCTCCTGCTCTCAAAATCCTTAACTTAATCACATCTGAAAAGTCCCATGTAAGGTAACGTATTCACAGGTTCCTGGTGTCAGGAGGTGAACACCTTTGGATGGCCATTATTCTGTCTACCAAAGTGTTCAAGAAATATTTAATCAATCTATAAATATTTTGAGAAAATGATAAACACTTTGAATTATTTCTAAGGCTAGCTAATTCCCAGGGCTCATCACTAGCCAAAGTTATGGTCACATGTATACAGTACTTCTGACCGCCCCCCCCCCACCAAACACAAACTTCATACTCTTTCAACCTCACTCAGGTTTACCTGACCCTGTTTTGGCTTAAAAAATGCACTCTGGTTCCATTCTAGTCTCTTTTACCTGGTGGACAGACCATAATCTGTTGTGATAGATTTTCTTCAAAGTTAAGTGAATTGCTCACCGTCACAGAAAGACAATGATATAGCCATAACAGAGATTCAAACTCCTTTTCTACTTCCTTCCCTCTCCCCTCACACTAAACTCCTTTCCCCAATGACCGTTTCAAACAGATCAACCAATAAAAAAGAGGAGGTAGTAATCTTCAGGCAGGAGTAAAGATACACAGAGCATACTGGACTCCTAACAGATAAAACCCAAGCTCTGCCGGTATTAGCAACTTCTGAGTCACATACCTTCTCACTCCAAAATAAACCCCTCCAACCTAAGTCACAATCACTGAATTACTCTTACTAAAGGTGCTACTAACCGTTATGTCAATCAAGATCCATACACCTTCTGTTGAAACTTTTTCACATTTGTCCTCTTGGCATTAAAAATATATGACAATAAGCAACCTCCGACTGCCATCCAACCCTCATCCCCCCAATACAGATAAAGTTTCAGGATATTTTTGGCAGGCAACCTATAGGAACTTTAGTGATGGCCCATTATATATTTTCATTTTGAAATTTTCAATTGTTTTGAAGCAATTGACATTTTAAGCCTGTTAGTGTGTGTCAGTCATTTGGGTAAACTTCCACCCATTCTTGGTTAAAACAATTACGGGAACGCTATCTTATTTTTAACTTAATTGTATCATTCAGAAAAGGGTAACCATTTACTATATTTGTCCAATGTTGGTCCTATCACTGTCTCATGAATAACTGGTGTCAAAGAGTAATTGGGAATAATTGGAAATTAATTAAGCACTGTACTTAAGTGTGTTGACAGAAGGAGAGGTAATTACTAGAGAGGCACACAACAACACTTCAGACTTTCATAGTCCAGGCATCCTTTTCTTCTAACTCTGGCAATGATGTCATATCAGGGACAAAATCCACAGATTTACTGACTAGCATAAGTACAGAGTATCTCATCCTATGGCCTAGAGGAAATAATTGTGCAAGATTCACATGGTCTAAATTCTCCTGAGCAATTTTCCCTGCAGTTCTAGCAAGTTATCAAATATGTAGCACCCACTGTTTGCAAATATAAACTTAAGGTAGGTTTAACATAACACCCCACTCTAATGGAAGAATGTGAATTTCTATGGGAAAATCCAGTTCAAAGGTAAGGAAATCTCTACCAGACTTTTTTCCTTATTTAATTCTATATTCTTGAACATAAGCCTTAAAACATAAAGAAAGTGGGTAAATTGATACATATGAAATTAATAATATTTAATATCAAGAAGCAGGACAAATAAACACAAAATAAAGCTGAATTTCTAAATACTTCTGGAGTCAGAAAATGTCATAACTTGATGGCAATAATGTGTTTCATATGGCAAATGCAAGGTACTGTGGAAAGTTCTGTGTCTACATTTTTCAGGTCAAATGAAGAGTTGAAGAAATTGGTCGAAAGGAAAAAAAAATTAAACTACTTTTTTCCAAGGCAATCAGACCAGGAAGGCAAAAGAGTTTCATTTTCCTGTATCCCTAAGTTTATCACCCCACCCCCTTCCAAGATGCAGACGAGGGCTACAGTTAGCTACAAGTTGTCACACATCTGGAAGACTATTTTAAAACACATCCAAAATGTTTTGACTACATGATGCCAAGCATCTGGCAATACAAATTTCTCTTAGGTATTTTTCTTCCATAGAATTCAGTCTTGTGTAGATAGTCATTGTGCCAGATTTTAAACTACACGTTTTATTTGTAGAATGACAAAAATATATATGCAAACGTAAGGTTTTCCTCATGATTTTGATTTAGGTAGATTTAAATGTTGTTAACAGAGTTGCCATTGATTCTTGCATTAGTCGAACTCTCCCCCCTGGCCCCAAAAGCCCTTCAGTGGCCTCTATTGGTCATTCCCCTCCCCAGGAACATTCTCTCCCAAATGAACAGCACTCACTCACTTGTCTAAATAGTAACTGACTTTATTGGTTTCATTCCACGGCAAAGATGAGGAATAGTGAGGCTTCTAGTTTTCCCTGTCTAATAGGAACCAGCCTTAGGAATACCTGTGGTTCACCAACCATCCCCAAACCATTTGCAGGGTCTTGATGTAGGAGGTAGGTATTCTTCATGTGAGGTCGCCTCCCTCCAAATGCAGACTAGCTCAGCTTTCCAAAGGCCTTTTCCACAAACCAACCTCACCATCCCTATCTCCACTTCACTTTCAACCTTTCACACCAAGTCTTAAGTCAGATGATACCATAGCAGGGAGTGGGGGGGGGGGGTGTTCTGAGTAAAATATGCACTAATAATCTCAGGTTTGTAGCTTGCAATCTACTGAGGATCACACATTCTTGCTTGTGACCTAGGGGAAGAGGAATAAATTCCCCATAAGCAGGGTACAGACCATCTTCATCATGTGGCTTTAGCAGCTAGCTTGGGTCTAGACAAAATAATGTTTGCTGAATTGCTCTGGATAAAATGCAATTTGCTCCAGTGTGAATGTAAAAATCACCACATTTAAAACTTGAAATAAAATCAAACAGGTAGTCGGTTTGAGCTCAAGTAGTGTTCACAATTTGGATAGTCATGAATAGCAGACTAGTGGGATTGGTCTGCCAGAACTTAACTTGCATTAGGGTGCTGCTGATAAAATATAAAGACTATATGTATTATAAACTTTGGAGACAGTGAAGTACCAGTTTGCAGTATTTAGGCTTTCTTGAGACAAAAACTATACACTTAGGGGAGAGAATCATTCTATCTCCTTCACGGAACATTCTTGATCAAACTAACTTCAGTTCAAACTGGGCTGTTCAGGGCACTGAAATACAATCAGCAACAATGGCACTATACTAGTAAAAACCAGCACATGGTTGTGAAGTTCACTCTGGAGGTGAGTGAGGACCAGCCCTGGGGTGCCTGATGGGGTTCAGGCATTGGGGAGGGCAATGGGCTTGGGTGCTGGAGTCCCAACAAGCCGCCATTAAAGTCACAGGTGGTCCATGGAACCTCATTATGAACACACTTGCAACCTTCTTTGGAAGCTCTCAGAAAAGAAGTAGAGGAATTTGAAGAACTCAGAAATCCTAAATTGCAGATGAGGTGAGAACTATAGAAATATGGCTGATACTGTTAATGAGACCTCATTTAACTGGTCTATTGTGAGCTAGAAAAATCTAGATGTGAGAGATAGATGGATTTACACATAAAGTGAAATAGGGAAAATACATGTGATGGCCTCAAATAACATAATATTTTGCTATTTTATGACATTTAATAGCATAAGATATTGCTATTTCACATTCAAATATAGTCTAAGTATTTGAAGTAGTTTCACAATCCCCTGAGCTGAAAATAAACCTAGGAAAAAATGTAGAAAGTCTCCCATAGGGTTAATAGTTCTAAAGTAGAGAATGTATTTTAACTTAGAATTCCTCAAAACCAGCTTTCTCTGTAGATTTTTCAAATAATAGCAATTGGTGGCTAATATTTCTAACCTTTAGTCAGTTTTCTGTTTATAAAAAATCAGAATCAAGGATACTCTTTTACAAAGAATGTTTAGACATCCCAGTGACATGATGACTATAAAAATATATTTCGAATTATCTTAGTTTAAACACTGACTATGACAGTTAGTAAAATCATTTAATTTCCTACTATGGAAACTATTTTAATAATAATTTTAACCACTTTTTAGATTATACCAGTTCTTTGAGATGAAGTATGATGGAGAATCAAAATAATTTTTGTAAATTGAGCTCTATTGCAAAAAAAAAGATTTCCATTCTTCAGTATGGATATTCATGGATAACCTTTCAAGAGCCTTTTCCTTGTATTTCTCTTCTTCCTCTACCTCTCCTGTCTTCCACAGCTCAAAGAAAACCTAGCGCATGAAAACAGATTCTACTTAATGATCCCCTGCTCTCTGCTTTCTCCCATTCTCTTTCATTCACATTCCCAACTTTGCATCTCTCTTCTCATTTTCCTTTTTTCTTTCCGGGGAATGACCACCTCAAAGGATTAATTCAGAACAGGCAGCAGAAAATGGTAACAAGAGTGGGCAAATCAGGATGTGGATTTAAAATCAAGAGTTATTTTAAAAGAGGAGAGTTACTCAAATTAAACATATGTTAAGAATATGGGTTTGTTGTTCATGGCATACCTGCTGCCTGTGATCCCACCCTCATCGGATCAGCCTTCAAGGGCAGAGCATTCCCTAGTGGAATAATAAATAGAGCGGCTTGAGTGGATACGGATCTCAGCAGCCCAGCGAGCTTCTTTCCTCCTGGTCTGACTTCACTGTTGGAACACAGGTGATAACGGACTAGCTGAACTAGTGAAATGGATCATGGCCCCTCAGACTCAGAGCCAGAGAGAACAGAATTCAGGCTCCAAATAATAAGGTTCTGAGCATATATAAATTTTAATATGGGTCTTGGCCTTTATACCAAACGTTGTTTTAACTGATACTGCTGTTTTTCCAATGCACCGTCTTTCTTATTTCTTATGGTGATACATATGAAACAGGCAGTAAAAATCCATTAATCTTTTTAATAACATACTATTCAGAACTTTAGAGTGTTTTGGGGGGGGGGCAACATGACATCAACTGAGAGTATGGCAAGTTGTATTCTGTAGGTAAAAATGAAAAGCCTTTCCCTACTTCTACACTTCCATTTTTCCCAATGTATCATATTCTGCAGCTCTCTGCTATCCGAGAATTATGTACCCAGACACTATTGATATGAACTTGTCATACCTATACTCATTAAAGGTTTTTAGTAGGAACTATGTAGAATAGAAATATAAAATTGATTTGCTCATTTTTATCCTTCCTTTCTTTAGAGGAGTTTTGAGGTTGAGAGCAGTAATGTAATATTTTCATGGTTTGAATTCATTCTGCTGATAGGCAAGATTTAACAGTCTCGGGCGCGTCAAGATAAAAATCCACAGTATAGACAACACTTAAAAATCCACAGGGGTTTTGAGCAAAATATCTAAATTAGGTATTGAAATAATATGGGTCTGAGAACCTCAAGGGGATCCTTTCCCATTTATTTTGACATTTTTCCTAGAACACAAGAACTACCTAATTAGCTATGAAATTATTACAGAATAATAAAGAGCAACTGGTTTCCCTTTACACTATCTATAAAAAAGACAGTACTTTCTACCTAAATGAATAGTTTTGGGGAATAAATATTTTCTACATTTTCTTAAGCATTTGTGAACCATAATATACAAACGACAAAACATTCTCAACTCTTCATTAAAGCAATCAGGCCCTTGATGTTTGATTGCTAGTTCAGGTTATCACATAGTCTCACTATTAATATATTTTCATTTCAGTAGCAATGTCCCAAATCAGCAGATATCATATCATATGAAAAGTTCAATTTATTCAAAGGATACTTGGGAGGGTGGGATTATTTCAAAATCACTTTTCAAAAAAATAAAAAAGAATATTTAGTTACCTTCTTTAGTAAGCCATAGTTGAATTAAGAACTGACCTTCTTTGTCCCTGTTGTCTGAACTTGTGATGTTTTACAGAACTTGGCTCAAATGTCCCTCGTACAAAGGGAACAGCATATTGTAATGTTCTAAAGGCAGGAGGTTTGTGTTAGGCCTGTCTCAGTAGCGCTCATTATATAAATGGGAAAATCCAGTGAAATTCAGTTCCCAAATTTAGCAAGTTCTCCAATTTTAAAGGAAATGCCATGAAACATACAGAGGGCATGACTAGAAGTCCGGTTTGGGGTGAGGGGACAACAGGCAAAGTGAGCACCCAAAGTCAATTCTTTTCAACAATTTGAATGCAATGGGTTGACAGAATGCTGTTAAGCCTTTGATGAAACAATGTTAAAGGAACTCAGGTGAGGACAAAGGTAGTACGACACGTGAGGAAGGTGGCAGGGGAGGGTAGGCAGTATTGTATTTGTGTGCTCATTCTCACCCTCAGAAACTCAAAGCCAGTTTCCCTGCTCCCAGATGTGGTCCCCTTGACATTCCAATGTGACTTTGCCTTTGTCCGTGATGAGTAATCCTTTAGGATAGAATGCAAACACACCAGGAAACTCTCTAGCACTGGGCAGAGATAGGATGGTTTGCCTTGGGACAAGAGCATAAGCAATGTTCGAGCAAGGCAAGATGATGACTTGGTAGGGAAAGATGAAATCATTCAAGAGCATTCAGGGATTGACTAAGCAGTGGTCCAGAAAACCACAAGGGTTCTTTAAAGCCCTGATATTCTATAATTCTATATATTAAGAAGTCTTATAAAAAAAAGTAGTACAGTTAAACTATCTTAAAATAAGAATTCGATCTGGCTGGGGTTTGTATACTCATTTATTTAAAAAATGATTAGAAGATGGAACTGCAGTCTCTGGTTACAATATTAAGTGGGTATGGACGCCGAACTGTGGATCAGTAGTCAAGCTGGATCAATACAGTGTCTCTGTTACTCAAACAAAATTAAATAAATTCATAAAGGAAATCTCCACGAGTCCACACAAATTCTGTGCGCAGGGTCTCCTCCTCCGCCCCACATTTCTCTCTGTGTGTACGCACGTGTGTATGCGTGTATATGTGTATGTGCACTTTCCGGCTAAAGGAGCACATTTGCTTTGATTGTGGAGCTCTTTCCAGACACTAAAAGCCACGATTCTAGTTTTTATACTTAGAACATGCTCAAAATGTGTTCCTTTCTGGGGGAAGTAAATACTGTGCCACCTTTGAGAGTCAAGCCCTTTGAAGCCCATCAACTGTTGTTTGAAACCTTCTAATTCTATTTTTGCAGAATCTTTGTCCTGTGTTTTCTGAAAGGCTTTGAGCTCTTAGATGAACATTCTTATAGTGGCAATTTTAACATAGCTGAATGCTTTTATTTGTGCCGCAGGTAGCACACACGATAATATACATCATTAAATTAATACTGTTCCCATACATAAGCTCTTTCCCAGGAGTTGTTTGCCAGCCTCCCAGCTGTGGGATCAGAGGGTGGGATGCTTTTGATTTTAGACAGAAGGAAGGGGACAGAGGGTGCCAGGCCTTTAGTGATGGAGCCTCTCAGGGCCCTGGGGTAACTGTTGTATATCTTGTGCCAGAGAACACAGTGTGCGACATCAATGTTCACATGGAGCCCCCACCAAGGTTAAAAACCACATATAAGGCAAAATGATTTACCAAAATGTGGAGCAAGAGCACTTTCTTTTAGAAATAGTATGTGCAGGGGGAAAGGCTGAATAAGCCAAAGGGAAAACTTGGGCGTAAGCAGCTTATCTGCTATTCTTAGCAAGGTGAGGGGATCCATTTAGAGGGCTTTAAGGACGTTCTGGTCTCTCTCTGCATCGAGCTCTGGGATTTTTTCCCCTACTTTTTCATGCTGTCTATGTAACACAACCTCTTTACATAGTTTATCTCAGGAAATGACAATTGGCTGTCGAATCCCATACAAATTGATTGGATATGACAGCTTAAAGGAATAAATCTTCTGCAGAGAAGAAAGCTTTTACTTATACTCTTGTATTTTCAATCCTGTTTTTTACCCCTTCTTGCTTAATTTTATTATTTCAATTAGATCATTTAAAAATCAACACATCACATACCAACCTCCCCTAAGAGCAATCATAAGATTTGATGATTTTTCTGATACACAGGCTAGGATTTCAAATTTGCATTATTTTATCTACTGAATTAACTATGAATTCTAAACCAAACTAATGCTGCCATGTGTTTTTAAACATCTGTAATCTAAACCATCTGGAGAGGCACGGTTTTGCAAAGGCATCCCTTTCAGGACACTCTGTGGATTTTGTCACTGCTTGAGGTTTTGGCAAACCATCAACATTACTATAATCCTCTTTTATGAAATATAGCTTTTGACCAGGATTTTTGAGTCTTGGGTGTGTGTGTGCATTTGTATGAGTGTGGGTACTGGAGTATAATTCTTGCTCCTGTCCCTTTCTCTTTTCAGAAGACCATATTTATAATAAATTTTTACAGAAATAAAGGTTTTTGCTGTATCTAAAAAATAAAGTTAACTTCAACTACTCAATATAATTCCAGATCAAGTCAACGAGAAGCAAAGAAGCAAAAAATAAAAAAATAAAAAAATAACACACCTTTCTTGTACATAGGTGCTAGAAATACTTTTTAAACAAGTAAAAAGGAGAAAACATGTCAGCTTTAGATAACAACAAAAGAAAGTGTAGATGCAAAATGATAATGGCAGCAATGATTTGAGCATTTTCTAAGTATAAAACAGTACATTTAGAAGGAGATTACAAATCAACTAAGCTAAATCTTTCACCTAAGAAAAGCAACATCTTGTTTAATTCTTCGTGTATTAATAAATATACCATTTTAAAGTTATAAATCAAAGTATGCATGGTGAAAGTAAAATGCAGACTACTTGTTACAACAAAGGTTAAAAAAATACTTTCCTCAGAAGGATAATGATTCTACTTTCACAAATTCTCTTCGATGATAATGCTTTCAAATAACTTTCAAAAATCAATCACAAAAATGGAAAGAACAGTTTTTTGCTGAGAGGCACTGTCTGAAATGAGTTAAAATAATAATGTGACTATTGGGGAATATGAATGTTTTTATATTTATTTATATGAACTGTATTTATACAAACTGTATTTATCAATTACATGCTAAGTTCAAACAACCCTTTTATCCAACAATATTAGGCAACTTAAAGACACACACACACAAATCAGACGCTTTTGGTCAAAGTTGTAGAAAGGAAAAGGTTTCTTTTTTTAAGAATAGATGACATGAAGTCCAGAAGTGGGTCTATGCCTAGAATATAATGGTGTCAAAGCAAAGCACAGGCACCGCCTCAGAGGTGACAACAGACTTGAATACTCTTGGCATGTGCTAATGGCCTGGGGCAGCACCCCAGCCCACCCCTCTGCTGCTCACTGTTTCCTGCCCTGGAAGGGGGCACCATGCCCACCCCTCTGAGGGAGAGGGCTGCCTCTCTGAGATTTCTCTTTCCCTTTAGAGAATTTGCTACATTTAAAAACCCACTTCTGCCTATATTAAAATGTTGTCAGATAAAGGGAAAGTAGAATCTGTTCTCCAGGGAATGAAAGCACCACCTAGGGGCGTCTGGATCATACGTCTGTAGGAGGGATAGCTCTTAACAGAGATGCTATCTGGTCTTCGATGAAAGTAGAACATTTGTCAGCCCATCTTCCCTACTCTGGCTCCAGGGTCTACAGAGTAGGTTCAGAATGGCAAAATGGCCAGCTAGTCTACAAAGACTTCAGTGCAGCCATCTGAGCTGTGTAGAAAACGCAGGGCTCCTATATGAAGACTGTGCCTGAGGCAACCAGTGTGAGTAATTAAGCCACAGAAGCAAATGCATCTGTGCCCAGCACACGGTAGAAGCAGAACAGCAGAGATGATATACCAGCCATGCACACTAGTACATCACCAGTTACTAAAATATTGAGATCATTTTGTACTTGTTGTTAAGATGCTTTTCTCAGGTCCTAACTAGTGCTTCCCTGCTGCCTCGTCCCTTCCTCCTTCAGTGAGGAACTAAAGATGCAATGCCTGATAAAGTGGGGGCCCTCATCCATGCTATTTGGGCAGGGCCGACAGATTGTTACATATTTTGAATTTCATTTCTGCATAGTAGATCAGGGGTTCCCAATTCCTGGACTGCAGACTGGTACCGGTTCCGTGGCCTGTTAGGAACAAGGCCACACACCAGGAGGTGAGTGGCAGGCAAGTGAAGCTTCGTCTGTATTTGTGGCTGCTCCACAGCACTAGTTACCGCCTCGGCTCCACCTCAGACCATCAGGCATTAAATTCTCATAAGGAGCACCTCTCCCTGGTGTCAAAAAGTTTGGGGACTGCTGTATTAGATAATTGTAGCTGACGGTCACTGGTTACTTATTCTGTGCCTGACACTCAGCGCTCATAAATATTTATTTGTTTCACTCTCATGTATGACCCGCCCAAGGTCACAGAGCTTCTAAATGTTGGGACCTGAATTATAACCCCAGAACTCTGACTCAGGGTCCCCCTTCTCTTGGCAATTGTACATAGAAAGATACAGGGATCTGACAACGTGAGAGGAGCTGGCCGGGTGATGGGAATTAGGACAGGACACGGTGTGGACAGGGAAGAACTAAAAGTCTCGTGGAGCGAGGATGGCCTCCTCTCAGTTCCAGCCAATTGTTATGGTGAGGACCTGGCCGTGGTGGGTAACCCATAACCATCTACTCATGAATGAATGAATGAAGGAATTGGAGTTGGGTTAAATTTCTTTAGGAATATGCTCAAGAAAGAAAAATATATTCAAGCAAGAAAAATAAGAATGCCAGGGTTTAAGCTTCCTCCTCTGGGACTCTCATGCAATGATAGTGAAACAACAAACATAAGAGAATATTTTATGGTCTCAAAGCATGTTCACCGATTACTATGCACTGAATACATCCCCCTAAAATTATATGTTGAAGCCCTAACTCCTGAGGTTTGGTATTTGGAGATGGGGCCTTTGGGAAGTAATTAGGTTTAGATGAGGTCATAAGGGTGGGACCTCATGATGGTATTAGATGTCATCAAAGCTTGCTCTCTGCCCTGCCATTAGAGGAAATATCTAGAAGGCAGTTGTCTCCAAGCCAGAAAGGGAGTCCTCATCAGAAACCCAAATAGCTGGCACCTTGACTTTGGACTTACCGGTTTCCAGAACTGTGGGAAAAATTACTTTTTGTTTTTTAAGCCACTCAGTCTATGATATTATGTTATCACAGTCCGAGCAAACTAATACACCCATATTATCTCTTGTGTCCTCCCAATAACCTTAAGAAGTAAGTAGAACCCATCAGCATTCAGCTCAGACCCCTGAGAACACCCGTTTCCCTTAGATTACAGTTTCTCTGACCTCAGTGAATGAATGAATGGGATGATGGTGAGGACAAGGGGAGTGACAGGCCAGAAAACTTCTTATATTGCTATCTGGCTCCCATTGCTCAGCATCAATAATTCCTGGGGCAATTGCTTGATGAAGTGCAACTAGAGAAAGCCCTGTCCAGACAGTTTTAGCCCAGGGCATGGGAAGAGGGAAGGAAGAGCATTTAGGGAACCGAATAAAAACTTTAACGTTTGGGTTCTATTCCTCCGATATATGTGCCCATTAATGGGGCAGAGTAAATGCTAGTAAGTCTAAGATAATTTTTGTAATAATATTAAACTTCAGCTTGATCACTTGCAATATGTTGTGGCAAGACAAAGAAAACAATTTAAAAACAGTTTGTTCAAAGGTGTATCTCATGTATCCTCTGCCTCAACGAGCTCCCTCAGTCACCTGTACGGTATATGGTCTCCGTCATTGCTGTTTTCAGATAAGGAATGTCTATGATACAATCTGTTTGCTATAATCCTGCTGATATGATAATTCTCATTTCCCTAGATCAGTTCCAATGACCAATTTTGCTTCTTCTTGTGTTACTTTTTGGAGAAAATTCCAGAAAGAAGGCAGATAAAGAGTGAAAGCTGGCAAGGCAGTTTCTCTGCTTCTAGCTTCCTGGGCCAAAAACAGAAAAAGAAGTTCCTGCTGTTTGATTTAATAAGAATCAGTGTCTAGCTCAAGCCTCAATCGTCAGACCAGTCAGACTCAATTGGCATAAAAGAAGTGTTTCCGAGCGTCTGCATTTCATTTCAGCACGTACGTTTAAACTTCCTCATGCCTTTTCCTAAAGGCACAAAATAGCACTGCTGTGCTGCCGTTCCTCCCGTCGATCCATATAATTTGCATCTTTTATGTCATAGCTTAATTTTACCTTTATGTCTTGTGCATTCTTTAATTTTCCATAATTGTATACTTTGAAGTGTGCATCACAGTCTATACAACAATGGTTGAGGTTTCCTCTCCTGGGCTTCTCCGTCCTGCAGTCCACCCAGCATTACATTGAAGACTGTTTGGGTCTTACAATAGTTAGCATGTTCTTGTCTACGGACTTTCGTTCTCCAATTAGTAGGCACCTAGCAAGTCCTTCCGTTTTGTCATCCCAACACATTTTGATATGTAGCCCTAGTTGACAAAGAACTTTCTATTCCTTCATCCTTTCTCTTTTTTGACTCATACCGAGTAACCCACTCCTTGCCACAACCAAGAGAAAAGCTTAGAAAATCAATTCCTTTTCTTCTGTTTATCAGCTAGGCCATAAGAAAATTACTTTTCCTTTAATTAAAGAAAATAATAAAAAATCTTTAAGTCAAATTCCAGCACCGCTCTGGTCAAAACACCTCGGAAAATGCATTTAAATTCATTTGTTTTGTCGATTTGGATTATGGGCCACAATCTGAGCTGGAGGAAGGACAAAACTGGATGGGAGAAGAAATCAAGTTCATTCAAATAAATTCCATGGTTCCACCAGAGATTAGAAGAAATCTTTCCATGACATGACAACAAAGCTTCAACAGCACCCGCAGGTCACTCAGCAGTGTGGTCAGCTAAAGCAGAGCTGCAGTCTTGACTTTCTGTGCCTTCTCCTAACCATTAGCCCATTTTCCCTCCTGTGTCACCATCACTCCTCACAGTGTGGGGAGGACTCTCTCCAAGGTCAGCGGAACCTCACGCAGACCCAAACGCTGGACGGCTACAGCTCTGTTGCAATCTCATCTATAACCTTTATAGAATCTTGATGAGAAGTGAAGCCAAACATAGGGAAAAGCCAACTGAGGATTTTAAACACGGGCACAAATGAGGTTAGTTAACATCACCCCCACCCTACATTCTGCTTTCTCCTTAAAATAGTGAGGGTTTCAGGTCATTGTCAGATAATCTTTAAAAAGAGAACGCTAAGAACAAAGAAACCAAATCAGGAAAAAATAAAAGTAAAAATAAAAACCTCTGACCAAGCCAAGCCTCTAAATATAACTTTCCACTTACCTCAATGCAGATAATTCTAAGATATATATTTCTGATTCTATTCATTCCATTTAAGAGAGAAAGACCACACCAGGGTAAGCGATGCAGGGTGGTCAGAATGCATGATGTAATGACAGTGTGTGGAAGCCACTACAGAAGACAGCAGGAGCTCTGCCAGAGTGTGCGGGGGGCCGAGTGGCTGATTTCTATGCGGAGTCCACTGACATTTTCCAAGTATGGACAGCTCTTCTTGAAATGAAAATAGAAGATGCAGGACCAGAGCCCGCACTAAAAATTCAGTTTAGTAAAGAAAAAAAAAAAACTGCTGGTGGAAGTGGAAGGTATTGGCCTTGCTATTCTTAACAGAGAGAAATGAGCCTTCATACTGCAATCTTTATATGATTAGGCTAAAAGCCTGTCAATCTTTACAAAAGAACATTGAACTGATGACTGTTTCTTTTGCATTTGCTTTCTAGTGCTCAAAATGACACTTTTCGGAGCCAAAGGATTTGTTTGCAATTATACGCTTTTGAAAAATACAAAGAATTCACAGAGATCATCAAGAAATGGATAGCTAATGCAATTACTCCAAAATGATAAAGTATAATCATTGTAAGGTACCCATTGCTTCTTCCTATCCACAGTCCTCTTTCCTACTAAGCAAACTGTCTAATTATGAAATTATTGCAACATTGCAGGAACACATGGAAGCACATTCGAATTGCCTGACTGCAGTGAGTAGTGTCTAGAAGAGACCAGTTGTAATAAGTAAGTTTTACCAGAGATCAGAAAAGATGTAGAAGAAAAGTGAGAGGTTGGTGAGTGGGGGGTTAGGTTTTTCCATATATGTCTTTTAATTCCGTGGGGTCCCCAAGTTCCTTTTTAAGTTTAGAAGATATTGCTATCATTAATCAGTTATCAAGAAATGTATGTTATAACTGAGAAGTATTTAGCAATCAAGTTCTCCAACTTGCTGTTTTTATTTCTAGACTGGCAGCTTTAAAATTTTTAAAGGTTTTTAAATATACTCATCTAAATAGTTTTCTTTTAAAAAGCCCCCACTCTACAGCTATGCCACCCTAAACAAGCCCAATCCCGTCTGATCTCAGAAGCTAAGCAGGGTCGGACCTGGTTAGTACTTGGATGGGAGACCACCTAGGAAGACCAGGTGCTATAGGCGTAAAAAGTAAAAAATAAAAGATTGTAAGCTGACAGGTATTGCAATCTGTGAAGTTAACCAAGGGTTGCCTTGCCTAAAAAAATAAATAAATAAAATAAAAATTAAAAAGCCCCACTGCTGACAGCTCCACTGACTGGTTCGATCACATATTCCTCCCTATCCTGGACACAGCCAGATGGGTCCTGGGTGGCCAAATGCCCCCTTGAGTCCTTCCCACCAAGGGGGTATTGAAGGGCAGGAAGGAGAGTGCCCTGAGGTTCATAATGGGTAGATAGATGCTCCTCTGCCTAACAATTCTAGGCCCAGGATGTAGTTTATGCCTTGCACTAGGCTAGTGATGACAGGCTGCCCGGTTACCAAGTATCGAAGCCAATCTAGCCACTGCCCATACATGACATGAGGCCTCTCACTGGTTGCTGCGCATCCTCTTGAGGTCTACCTTTTCTTCGCAGCAGCCACCTCTAGGACCAAGTCTAATCATCTTCTTCTAAGTGGCAGGCTGCCAGAACTATATACCTTGAATGAACTGCAGAGCCTTTGCGATCGAGGCCCACAATGCCCCATCGCTGAATGCAGCCTCGGGGAAGAGCTTGGTTCCAGCCATGGTTCTACTGCTCACTAGCTGGGGAACCTTTAAAGTGCAAACTCCCTCAAGTGGAAAAGAAAAGTAATAAAATCTTTTCTGCTGCAATGTTGTAAGGATCAATGAGATCATGAACTGCTGGGAAAATGGAAGATACAAACAAATGTAGTTATATTCACTGTAGTTGTTATAGTTCAGTGCACGATAACCAAATTGCTTTTATTATTTTTTCCCTTCACCTAACCTCCATCTACTAATTCATCTATAACCTTCCTGGCTGCTTAAGTTGCCCCTAGTTTGGTCTCCTGTCAGCTCAGGTATACTTAGGATTATACCACTGTGCATCCATTAATATTTACTTAGCTTTAATCCTAACTTCACAGATACTAACTATAGCAAGGTGTGGCACTATCCCCAAAGAAATAGTACTCTCTGACTCTCCAATGAACATTGTCTTATGTTATGTTCAATGTGGACTTAAGCCCCTTCCTGGAAAAATAACTCTAGGTCTTCTGACCATCCACCAACTGAAGCAGATCCCAGGAATGAGTGAGCTAGAGGAAGTGAGTGCATACGCGTGCGCGTGTCGGGGATGGAGTTGGGGTTGGCATGAGGCTAGGTGGAAAAGAACGGGGGAGTTGGTTAGGAAATTTCTCAAATAAGGTCAGGCAGGAGATCAGCACCAGAGTAATAAAGGCAAGAAATGCCACTCTAATTTGAGCCAAAGAGGAATTGTGGGGCAAGAAGTCCTACGCTTCCAAATAAAAAGGCCAGCCACTTTTGTCTCTTATCATCTCTCCTCTATATTCCGGTAGTTTCCAACCATTGCTGCATATTCAAACTACCAGGGCTCCTCGGAAGGGCTTCCTAATTGCTTTGGTTGTGCCTACTTCTTCCTTTTCCTCTTCTCCAATGAGAGACCAAAGTTCTTTCTCTTTTCGCCTTACCAAAACTGGTGATACACTCTGCCCTCTACAGTTAAATAAGTTTAAGAGAAATAAGCTAATCACAGAAGCAAGCTATTATAGTGGTATTCAGATTAGGTTTTCATAAGATTTTCTAAATGTGTCATTTATGTAAACTACTTAGCATTCATATCTAAGTAGTGTAAGTATGATTTTCAGTATCTTTAAACATGTGTGTGGTTAAGTCAAGTAGCTTTTATTTGGTACCTAGACTCTCAGAGTCCTCATGGTCTTTTGCACATGTCACTGAATCAACTGCAAAGTTTAAAAGTCTTAGAATTCTCACTGTTCTCCTAGTGAGAATTCTAGGTAGAGCTTAGAACCCCCATATGCTTCTGGTCACCAGATAAAGTGAAGATAGTAGTGGGAAGTTGGGAAATACAGACATTTTAATCAGCATCTTTTGGTAGGATATTCAGAGCACTTGTGACTTTTTTTTAAATCAGGAGTATATTTTCTTCTAAAATACATATATTGTATCATTTAATGGAGCAGCTAAAAATGAAATTACATGTCTGTTAGTGAGATCTTTAGTAAATGATCCCAAAGATACCAGGAGAGGAAAGAGAGGATGCTCTTTTCAATCAATACCGGTATTAATTACTATGTAATAAAACAGGCAATTTAAAAATGCCAGTTAATTACAAAGACCTTGAAATTTGGTACTTGACTCAGCATTATTACACTCCTCCTGACCTGTTTACTATAGAATGTTGTGAATATTAAGCATATAATCAAATTTATTGTTACAGGCTACCTATAGTCAGTTAATAAAATATATATTTTTTGATTTTGAAAAACAGCATGTACATCAACCAAAATAATATATTGTGTCGGCTTTCTTTTTTTTTAAATCAAGGTATGCTTTATATAATATGAAAATAGTTTATATGGCACTGTTTTTCATAAATATGCTTCTGCTTACCCCATAATCTTTTTAGTATTTTCCTGGTAATTCAGCTAACCTCTTAAAACTGAACAAAATTAAGATTTTGTGCTTCTATGTTTACAGAAAGAGCATATCACACTGACAAATTTGATAATCTTAAAAAAGAAAGAAAAAACTGTTCTTATATCAAAGGTTCAAAAAATAAAGGTTATTTACTATGCAGACCTAGACTTTTGTTGTTTTTAAGATAGCAAATTAGAAAAAGATGGCCAGAGTTAGAGGTTACTCAATCAGGTTGAAGCTGGGACTTTTATTCCAGCAGCTCCTGTTCCCCAAATTATATCTGATAATGTTCTAAAGTCTAAACATATTTCAGTTCAAAAAGATATTCAGCTCTTAGATATAAAAGCACTAAGCTTCTAAATATCAACAGGTCTACCCACCCTCTTTAGCTGTGTATTTGTAGTCAGAGTAATCTGCCACTCAGAACGTCTGAATCATAATATTTGAGGAACTGAAACTTTGAGCTGGAATGTTTGTTTTACATTTTCCTGAGCATAATCACAGGATAGGGGCATTAATAAAGGGGTTGGTATATTGGCCACTGCTGAGGCCTATTATTTAAGCAGAGTCATGGCAACAGAGCAAAGCTGAATGTTTGCAAGTGTAACATAATTTCAGCCTGTATTGTGTTGAATGGAAGAGAAGACAAATGTGTCAGCAGACACAAAGAGTAAACTATCTACAACTAATTTAAATGATCTCTGCACTTGCAAACCGGAAACAGCATCTATATTTCTCAACAATTCAAGAAAGATTTGTGCTAAGTATTCCCCTAAACCAGCTACAAAACTATTATTATCTATAAGCAAAATGGCGCCCGTAAACTTAAAATTGGCAAAATCCCACTGAACTGCATTTCAGAGAGAGCAGGGAACTTGAAATGGTAGTGCTCTGAGATGTCCGCGTGGGTGGGCTAGCATATGTTGCTGTTAAGCAGAGGAAGTGGTACACCAGGAATCCTTCATAAGTGCGAGGTCTTTATAAACTCATCTTTACGGGGTGGGTTTTAAATAGAAAGAGCATGACACACAGTCTTCAACCAGGCTTCCTAACTGTTTGGAGAGGGTTTGGAGAGGGTTGCCACTTTCCCAAAACATTAGGTTACTGTGGGGGAATTTTCCAAAATTGTCAACAATTCCATTTTTAAACTTGGTTCTTCCTCTCCACATGAGACAGATGCAAGGCAGCATGAACTATATTTGGTCTAGTAGGAGATGTAAGTTATTTTTACTATGCTGACTCCTACCTGACAGTGGAAGACGTATTCTGGTGTGGTTTTCTTGAACTTCATGTTCCAAACCAAGGCCACTCCATCTGGTTCATGGGGAGCATCTTCATTGTTGTTGTAGGAAGCGACCATCAGCTCGGGGTACTGAATGAAAGAGGTCACATAGATGGATCATGCCAAGATGACAACACAAAGAAAACTTTCTTAATTCCTACAGACACATGCTATGCTGCATACTTTACATGGCAGTTTCTTTTAAAGTTGTGGCATACTTAATATCAACTTCCTGCCTCAACCTACTGCAATCTGGGTTTGCCTCCAACGTTCCATATATGTTTGCAAATAACTACCAAACTACACACGTTGCTGGACCTCTCTACATTATCTGACATTTGACATATTCCCTCTTTTCTTCTATATTGACTTCCAATACATCTTTCTCTCCTGATTTTCTTCCTGTTAACTCTTTTTAGTTTCTACGAGTTCTCCTTCTATTATCTATATTCCAAGGGGGCTGTTTCATTCTTCCTTTTTTGTCTCTGTCTATACATTCTCCCTGGGTAACCTTATCTATGCCAATGGCTTTAACAAGCACTAATATGCTGACGATGTTCAAATCTATCTGTATCTTTGGGCTTGATTTCTCTTTGAGTTGCAGATACTTTATCTGACTGCCTCCTGGGGATTTCCTAGGACTCTTCATAGACGCATCAGATGCAATGCATAGAAAGATGAGCTCATTGCCTCTTACCAACACCTACTGCTCTTCCAATGTTCTCTCTTTTGCTGCTTTGCACTAACATTCACCTAGCTGCCCAGGCCAGACACTCCACATTAATGTTTACTCCTTTCTCTTTCCTATCCCCAAGCACCATGCTTTGCTATTCCCTTAATACATTTCAAATGCATGTTTCCTTTCCATCCTTAAGGTGACAGCCTCTTAAACTAATTTCCTACTTATGAAGGCAACAGCTTTCTAAATAGCTTCTTGCTTCCAAGCTCACCAGGCTCTACCCTCACCTACTCCATACTCCATCCTTTGTCGATATGACTTTAAAAAACACATTCAGCTAAGTCACTCCTCTGCTTAAAACACTTTAATGGTTCATTATGACTTTCAAGATACAATGCAGGTCATATAGTATCTTTCACGATCTGTCATTTTCTACTGCCTCTGCTTAATCTCTTACAACCTCCGTTCCCTCTCCCACCTCACCCCATACTCTGTGACCCAGCCTCACTGGGCTAGTTCTGAGATTCATAGATACTGCCTCTGTACCTATGAGTCTGATGCTTTCATTGGAATGCCTCTTCTTTGGTGTACACATCATTAACTCATTCTTTAAGACTCAATGCAGGTATCAAGTCCTCTAAGCAATCCTAACTAACCATCTATCACACCTCCTTGCCTCTCACTGGCTCCCTTAGTGTTCTGTGTGTTCCCCTCCATTAATGCACTTGTCAAATTGTATTATAGGTTTTTCCCCCTCACTTATGTCTCTTACTATTTCGTAAGCTCTTTGCGTATAGGGACTGGTTTTTATTGACCTCTGAATCTAGGGTTTAGTAACTCCTAGAACATGATAAACTTATGCCAAAATCTATTGAATTACAAATGTTCTTTTTTATTTTAGTAACTGTGCTCAGTGAAAAGTCCATATATTTAATCCTTTGTTGTCAAATAATGCCAACGATTAAAAGCGTAGGTGTAAGAAACACAATAAAATCACAAGGACTCTAGGTGAGTAGAAATACTTTCACCCTATATAAAGTCTATGCCGTGTGTTAATAAATAAACTGAAGGTGAGGCTCATGGGAGGTATTTATGAGTTAGACAATATTTCATGAAAAGGCCATTCCTAGTGGGATTCCTATAAGGCAATCCCATTAAAAATCACATCATTATATATGCAATTATATTAGGATTATAGCAGATCATATCACCCGTTGCTCATAATTTAATTTTTCCCCTTATTTCATTATGCTGTGTATACATTTAACAGATTATCCTTATAAATTTAAACATCAATGTTTTTTTCTAGCAACGATAATTAAACCTAAGTCTTCCATGTGGCTTTATACATTCTTTCAGCTTCCTCAACTTAAGAAAACCACACAGAGTTACAACTTGAGGCTAAAAAATGCCTCTGATTCAAAGCCCATTCAAAGACACTGACATTCGGATAAACACAAAAGTCTCCAGACTGTCCATCTGAAGTTTAACTATTTCACATATGAAAAGGCAACTCTATAAACATGAGCAGCACTACCATAGTGACCAGTGAGCAGCCAGATGTGTCTGCAATCATATCCCACAGCTTCACATCTGGGTCTCATCGTTGGCTCCCACTCATAGCTTTTCTTTTTTCCATTAAAACACATTTTAAATTATTTGGTTTTAAGTCTCCTTTAGAAAACAGGGAGAGTTTGAGCAAAATACCAGTGAAATGTGTTTGGTGTAATTTTCTTAAGTGGGATTGTAAGTCCTAAAGATATTATTTTTAACTCTTATCGAAAGTAAGTTTTTATGAATTCAAAGTCTCCTCTAGTATGTCTTTTTCTGTTGTTTGTTTGAACGTGACTAGTCATATTTTCTTATTCTCCAATAAAAGTAAATCCCTGAACAATTATTTAACCTTAAGTGTCAAATTATTATTTTAAAGAGAAAATGAATAATTATGAAGTTTGCGATTACTCATTGGGCTAGATTATCTAATATTTAAACTAGGAAAATTTTTACCAGGAAATTACCAGATCTTCTCTCAAGATGTTTGTTCTTATAGAGAAATAAAATCTGACATCTATTGGGGAGGGAAAAAACAACATGTTTTAAGTGCCCATTATGTGTCAGACACTGAACTGGGCGATGTTAACTCATTTGGTCCTTGCGATGTTGTAAAGTAGGCAATGGTTTTCCTATTTCTACAAATGAAGAATCCAAGGGTCTCTGGGTGAGTAACTTGTTCTGAGTTTTATTGCTAATAAATAAAAAGTGAGAACCCTGTTTAAAGTCTGGCTTTAAATTCTACATTCCTTCTGGTTTACCGTAGCATACATCAAGTGCCTCCTAGGCATATGTACGGTACTGAGCCAGGTGAAATGTTGGAGAAGAAAGTAACAATAGCATGCTTTGCTCTATAGGAACTTACTGTTAAGCAGAGGGAGGTAAGATACATGTATGAATAACTGCAGTACAAACATAAAAGAACATACTGTGTGCTAAGATGGAGGCATAAACAAGGTTCTAGATAAGTCCGGAGGAGAAAATAACTACTTTAATTGGGATGAGGTGTGGCAGGGAAATTGGAAGGGACTTCTGAAAAGAAATGAGACTTGAACTGGGCTTTGTCTAGTGGAAAGACATTAGGAGAAGAGGGAGAGGAGAGTGTGGACAAGAGTACCAATATGGTTGCAGGAGCTTTCTCTTGCGTATCTGCTGGCTCACAGTGATTCTCACATCTTTGAAGATTGCCTCAATAAACAGCTGTCTCATTTCCCAGGTACAATCCATTTATTGCGGGATTGATACCCCACAAATCACATTCTCTAAGCTGGCTGTTGTAAATTTTGAATTGAGACACAGAACCATCGAGCTGGCAAATGACTCAGGTAGTGACAGCATCTTACTGGTGAGGTCCTTCAAGCTGCTCAGATTTCTACTCTTCCTGATCCCAGTTCTTCATCTTTTCCATGGATTTCCTAAGTACCTGAGTGGATCTCCAATAAATTCCCCCTTTTGCTTAAGCTAGCTTGGTAGAGGTAGAAGAACAGGCTCAGGAGACCTCGGGTTGTAGCTGTGGACTAGGAGGCAGGGTATGTGAAGAGGTAAAAAAGAAGAAAGGGCTAGAAATGCCTCAGGGAATCCTCACAGAAGTTTTTGAGCACAGGCTAACAATTTTAGACATTAGGGATGGCAGGAGTCATACTCTGCAACTATTTATACAACTATCCTCCTTACTGTCACATTTATTGAGTATTTTTTACATACTAGAGACATGTTTTAAATAAAGTACTTTAAATACCTTAACACATTCAATATTCACAATAAATATGTGAGCTAGGTATTTTTTAAATCGTTATTTTATGAATGAGGAAACTTAAGCCAAGAGAAGTAAGGCAACTTGCCCAAGGTGATATTGAGAGCACATAAGTAATCTTTACAAGTGTTAATCTGGCAAAAGTACTTATAATGACTCAACAGGGTAGAGACTTGAGGTAGGAAGACCAGTTAGAAAGTTATTTCCTAATATAAGCAAGAAATGGAGGGCATGACAGAAAGTAGGTGTCAAACCCATATGTTAATGGAATAGAATTGGTATCAGTGGGAGTCTTTTTGCTACTGTAAATTTGATTGGATTTGGCAAACAAAAAAGCTGTCAAAGATTACTCGGGTTTGTATCACAATGACTGAAAGATTGAGAATGCAATTTACATGTAAGCGAAGTATATACGTGGGAGTTAGATCGTGAATCTGGTTTTGTGCAGGTCTGCAAAATCTGTCATATGCTCTGTGAATAGTATTATTGACCGTCTCTGCTAAACATTGTTCAATGACTGACAAATTTAATGTAATTCCCCAAGTGCCCAATTTCTTCCAAGGAATAATGTTTGGTGGATATTTTGCAAATATTGCAAAGTTAAAGTGTTCTTGTTTAAGAAGCTCAGGAATCAAAGCAAAGCTATGCAGAAACCTCACGTGGCAAGTTCTCAAATAACATCGTTTTTTCCAACTTCATTTCATTATAACATCGAGATGCCATAGGAACTTAACTCTTGTTCATATCAGCCTCTGGTGAAACTCGTTTCCTAATATGTTGTTTTGCTTAATGTGGCAGAACCTCTCAACGACATCGACAAGTGAGGACTCACTATAGTTTCTTCCTTTTTTCCCCCTTTGTTCTATTTTGTCCCACTCAGGAAATCATCCTAGGTACACAAGCCCCTATTGGATTCCAAAGCCATGCCTCTATCCTCTTCTTTCTTAATATCACTGGATCGCATCTAGATCTATTCAGGAAGTCTCTTCATCCCATAAGCATATACACCTGGTCTTTTGAACCCCGTAAAAGTGTTATGATGTAGGAGCTGAGGGTTCTAATTCCTTTTTCTCACACTCCATATAAAATAACATTTTCAGAGTTGTAAACCTCTTCCCCACAGAGTAGATGAACAGCTTACACAAAACTGGGGAAAAATAAACATGGTCTCTCCATGGTGGAGTTTCTGCCCTTTATAGTTTCACCTCCTGCAACAAAAACATCACACGGAACCCTGATTGGAAGCAAATCCAACCATGGGTAAGATGGCCCATCCGCGAGGCCGGGAAGGACCAGTCTCGCTGATGCTGGCCCTGCCACCTCCTCAGGGAGCATGATCAGCCGATCCAGGAACACAGTAAAAGTGGCCTTTGAGGAATGTGTCAGATAAGGTTCCTGTGTAATTTCCAGACTCTGAACAAGTGAACACGCCGAGCTCAGTGTTTCCTCAGGCTTGGATCTGATTTCTGTGCATACACCCGAACGTGCTCACAGACCACCCACACGCTGGTGAGCAGCGGCTGGGCAAACCCTGCTCGCATTAGTCTCTGCACCGTGTGCTTTGTTGCTGAGACGTAAAAGGAGATTCGAGAGGAGAGAACACTCACCCACTTGGTGGCTGATGACCGTCTGGTTGTGGGGGATTACACTCCTCTTCCATTCTCCTGCTCTCCAGTAGGAATAAATAGGGGCTCTTCACTGCTCTGCCTAGAACACCCTCTTCTCCCCTCCATTTCTCTAAATCTCAATCTTCTGAGAAGGCTTGTCTGACCAGAAACAGATCCCCACCTCCACTGATCTCTGAAAGCACTTGCTATCTGCCCCTGTCATTCAGCACTCACCACCTCTCTTGGCTCCAGACTCATGAGCCCTTTGTGGGAGGCCGTGGTAAAGAGCATATGCCCTGAAGTGCCAAAAGATTTGAGTTCAAATCCCTGCTCTATCACATCCTAGCTGAGTGACTAGCAAATGACTTAGCTTTTTCTGAACTTCCATTTCCTCAGCTACAAAAAGGAAACAGTAATAGCGGCTGCCTCATATGATATTATGAGGGTGAAAAGGGGTAACGCCAGCAGAGCACCGGGCGCAGTGGTTGGCATATAAGAAACACAAACTAAAAGCTAGCCATGGTTATTTTTTAAAATAAAAACACAGACTACAAGGAAGTAGAAACTGTGCTGTACATAAATAGCCAGGCCTAGCCCTTCCTATCTCCATCATTGTTATTATTGTCATTGCAGCAGAGACATGGTGTGGTTGTCAAAAACATGGACTCGGGGGTCAGATCACCTGGGTTCAAATTCTGCCTGCACCACAACTAGGCTGCGTGCCTGTGTGCACATAATTTGACTGCTCACCGCTAGATAAGTTATCAACTAGTTGAGTGGTCATTCAGCAAACTGCTTTGGATAAATTTGCCTGCTTTTACTCTGAAAGCCACACTAAGGAGTTTAGACTTTCTTCTTATAGACAATGGAGAATTTTAGTCAAAGAAATAAAATGATCAGATTGGCATTTCAGAAAGATTACATTTAACCCTCAAGTCCGCTTATAGGTTGATTTTTTTTTTTCAATAAATATATGGTTGACCCTCTGTCCCTAGATTTTGAATCCACAGTTGGGAATCTGCAGCTGAGGGCAGATTGAATGCATTGCTCTACACCACCTTGTATTAAGGACCTGAGCATCCACATATTTTGGTATCTGTGGAAGTGGCGGGGTAGGGCTGGTCCCGAAACCAACCTCTCAAAGATACTGAGGGACAATTGGAAAGTCAAAAGTTATATGTAGATTTTCGACTGTGCAGGAGGTTGGTGTCCCTAAACCTGTGTGGTCCAAGGGTTAACTGTATTTGGCTATCTGTGCAGAAGGAAAACTGTTGGTGGATAAGCGTAGATGTAGAAAGACCAGTTAGAAGGTTTGCAATGTTATAGATGTAAGATAGTGAATATATGAATGCAGAAATGGGTAGTCCTGTTGACAGACTAGGTCTAAGAGATAAAGGAGAGGAAGTTGCTAATGTGAATGATGAAAGTTTTGCTTTAGGCCCTTGGGTATGGCTTTACCATAAAGAGAATGTAGTAGGCAAAAAAGGATTTCAACTATGTGGCAATAATGAGTTAGTGATACATTTGAGATTCTATGGGACACCTAAGTGGATCTGTCTGGTGTGTAAAGTGGAATTCAGGACAGCGATTGATTGGGTAGGTGAGATAAACAGACTGTCCACGTGGTAGTGGAATCCATAGCAACAGAAGAAATCTCCCACAGAGAGCAAGTGGGAAGAAGGGTAGGGAGTGAGGCCATAACCACAAGGACCACAAAGGTGGAAGAGAAAAAGGAAGTCTGGAAAAGTCTCAGAGAGTTGTAGAACTTAATGGAAGGCTATTGTTTTTAGAAGTGTAAGGGAGTTAAATAAGCTGGATCACAAAGGGCTGATGAAGGTTTAAAAATATCCAGAGGATTTTACAAGTAGGAAATGATTGGTGACCTTAACAAGAGCAGTTTCGTAGACAAAATGGCTTGGCACCTTGTCTGATACCTAGCACATAGTAACTACTCAATATATATGAACAACAGAGTGTAAATTTAAAATGAAACCTCAGTAAAATAACAGGAACATCACAGACACAGAAATAAATTGTAGGTTAGTGAACATATCCAAAGTGGGAAAGCAAATTTCTCTTAATTTTTATCCACATCCCACGAGAATACAAGCCCAGTTTGTCTCACCCCAGCAGTAATTCTTACCTGGAGTGACCAGTCCATACAAGTGACTACTCGATGCTTGGACCAATGTTCATCATAGAACTGACGATTGAAAGAAAGGTTGGCTCCAGCCTGGACATCCCTAGGAAGGTTTAAACATCAAAGACAAACATGATGCTTTAGGATGGGGCCTTTACCTCTGCTGCTCCAACTGAAAGAATAAAATGGCAAGAGCATGGCACACGATACTCTCTGCAGCCAAAGCATCAAATTCTGATCACAAATACATGAACCAACTAGGCTCTCCTTTATGACAGGCTCGCTCTAACCGGGCCAGAAAATGTTTCCACATGTTGTTTCAAGCCTGGTATGAAATGTCAAATTTGTTTCAGGTTCTCATCTTGACCAGTCCTAAAGGGTTCTCCTTTTCCTAGTAAGTTCTATCGTGAAGCAAATGGTTCACTAGAAATCTCCGAGCTGTCAAGGGAGCACAGTTCACGTGGAGATTCTTTGATATCAATGCCTCCTCATCTAGCCTTAAACCAGAGATAATATGCATGTTTCTCTATCTGTATTTCTGATTGACTATAGTTATCACCTCCCTGCTCACAGCAACTGGTAAGTTCTGCCATGAGACAGACATGGTGAAGAGGAGGGAATTCACCAAATGTATGAGATCCTTAACACAGGCCCAAATGGCATCTGGGTCTAGGTGGATTACACTTTGGCCAGTGTTTACTTGGCTGATATTCAATGGGCCACAAAACCTCTTCTGAAGAACTCTGCACTGGTCATGCATTTTCTCCACAAGAGTGTTTAAATTGAGTAATGCTTGTTCTGTGCCAGCAGCTTTTGGATGTGCATAAAATGCTGCCTAAATTTCTTGGGCTTCAGTTCACTCACTTTCTTTCTGTTTATTTGTTTCATTCAATTGGCTTGCACCCCTGAATCACTTGTCTTATATAGCCCTTGTTCAGACTGGGTGAAGTGGCTTCAGACTATTTTACTCAGGCGCTAATCAGCAGACTTATGAGGATTTTGTCCTGCTAACCCTTCTTCAACTCAGCCACTGCAAACTCAGGCATGGGGTACATGTACCCAAGTAGCTGCCAGGGAGCCAGAAAATCACTGGGCCAGGCACTCAGAAGGAAATAGGACCCAGAAAATCAACTGAGCCACAGAGCAGGCTTTTTACAAAGAAAACAAACACCTCAGAACATGTATATTCAAAATACTCTTGTCTTTTTGAAGTAGACAGGATGCTGTCATCTGTTAAGAACATTTTCAGAACTCCCTTTTGAAACTGTATTTGGAGTCTCTATTACATTTCTTTGAGTACCTTCAATGATGACAGGTTGTCCTTTGAGAATGTATTTGCATTTTAGATACAGTAAAGTCAGATCTAATGAAAAAGGCAGGTGATCTTACCTTTTCATATTGTTCTTGGTCAAAATAAATTGGTGGCTAAAAACCAGCTATTTTATTTCTTACGAAGCTCATAAAGTACCTCCCATCACCCCTATGATGATGGTTGGCAGCCACTGCCTGTTACAATATATATGCTGCTGCCACAAAGAGAGTCATTTGGGGCCATATGCTTTATTGATTAGTTCTTTGTTTGTTTTATCCATAAATATATCCTTGCACAATGTGTTTCCTAAAAGGTGTACACACATAATCTTACAGTATCAAAAGAGAAAAAAGTTTCCAGTCTCTGTTCACTTTCTCCCAAATCAGTTAAGGTCTCTCGTATCTCATGTTTATTTTCTTCACCCTCTTGTTTGCTTAGACATAAAAAATAAATCTACTGGATGTAATGCACACCTCCTTTTGCTACTTATAAAAATGTTTTTTCAAAGGACAATGTACATGACTCTGCCAGTCTCTATCACCTGGACTGTTTCCCAGATATCAAGTTCAAAAGCATTTCACGGAAGCATATGATAATTACAGGGAATCTCTAAGCCAGACGTTATAACCAAAGCCCTTAGTCAAAGCTGTTTAGCAAGATCAACCCTGGAATTTCATCCTCCTCTGATTTGTTACATTTGGGATTTACCTGGTCAATACATACACGAATTTAAAATCAACAGATAATAATCTATCTTTGTTTTTTTTGTTGTTTTGTTTTTGTTTGTTTGTTTTCAAAAAATGCACATGAGAAACTAACCCATCTTTTTCCTCTAACTCTCGACCGCTATAGTCAAAGAAGATGTCAGAGTCTTCTGCCAGTGCTCTTTCGATTACCCGTATGGTCCGATCAAAGAAGATAGAAATTCCTCTGAATGAAGAATCTGCTGTTTTTCTTCTTCTGTCAGCTCCCTGGGAGGTGCTTTTTTGTAAGAGATTGTCAAGAAAGAAATAAAAGCAATTAAAAACATTTCACAAGGAAGCCAACTCTTGAAAGAGACTGCTTATCAAAGGAGTGATAAGACACAGTGAGAAAAGTCATTGTTTATAATATGCATTCTAAATTACTACCAAATTTACACCAAAGGTTTTTGCAGATGTCTCCACTGCTAGTTTTAGAAAAGGATTTTATATCTGGCCTAATTACTGTTTGGAAGAGTTAAAAAAGATTACAAGTGGAAATAGCTAGGTGGAATTTTTAGCAATTGGTTTTGAATAATGTCATTTGCTCTAGAACTGAACTTGAAGAAAACTGGAATAACATATAATAGAGAAATCTAAAACTATATATATATTAGATACTACTATAAAGCTGCACATATTAAATAATTAAGAACTATCTATAATATGATCCAATAGCACCTTTTCTCTTCCTATGGAAAATTTATTTTATTTTACATGGAGAGTTGATAAAGTTGACATGATTGTTGTAAAATTCCACTCAAAACCTGAAATATGTCCCTCCATACCTGCTTTTGCCCAAAATATCTTCTGTTTTTAACGAACACATGGAACAAATACATACTTTAGTAAGACGCTTCACAATTGCTTTTATGCCTTACTTCCATGGCATAATCAATCTCATTAAACTAATTGTGAAGATGCAAAATGAGGCAGGGAGATAAAATAACTAGCAATATGTCATAGTGTCTGAAAGAAAGTCAGTTCACTTCAGAGTCACAATTGGTTTACATAAACTGTTTTTACAGTCGCTGTCTTACATAAAAACACAGATAAAGGATTAAGAACTGCCCAGACTGAGATGCCCTCAAGGACAGAAACTGTCAGCTGAATCTTTGTGGCTCTTCAGGAACTCCCCATTCAAATCTCATGCAGAGCCTTCAATAAACGTTTGATTGATGACTCTTTCAGTAGGACCAGAAGTGTCTGTAGTTTAAGCTCCAGGAGGAGGGTAGTGCGTCACAATCGCAGGTGGGATGCCTGGTGGAATGCTCACCCACAGACTTTCCCCGAAACTTCCACCACTATGCCCATAACCAAGACCGATTCCTACCTGGCCGTGTGGTCTGAGGAATCTTTTATGTACAGTCACCTGTAGCATACTGTTCTGTGGAAATGTTATTGATTCTATTCAAGGTGTCACAAAGTCATTGTCCCAGAAAATGAAATTGTCCAAAAGCTCCTCTGCGAGCCATGGCAGTACATCTCAAACTTCTAAGGTTCATATTGTCTCTCCCCTTCTGATCTCCCCTTTCCCGTCCCAGACCACAATGCAGGAGGTCTGAAAGGACTAGAAGCCTGTATTTATTCAAGAAACTAGGATGATTCTGATGTAGTTGTTTCACACCTTGAGAAATGTTCCTCAGGTAATATATGAGAAATGATTCATCTGCTACAGGAGATCTCCAAAAACAGTCCATCACATAGTTTCTAGCAGCCCCAAATATTGCAATATTTCTTTGAGCCAACATTTCCAGAGCCCTAAATAAGCCAGTAAGTGTGGAGAATCTCAAAGAATCTCCATCAACTTCTGCTAAGGAGGTTGCCCAGACACTAGTTTGAGAAATAATGAAACAGGCAATGTGTAGACCATAAATAACAAGAACACTACAAAACCAATCTGGAATATAACATTCACTGTACCATATGTTAGTTTTGTTTCTTTAATCAATTAAAGCTCTCTGAAAAGCAGTTTTAACTATAAAATGGAGTAATGATACCTAAACTTTAAATCTGGTTTAAGAGTTAAAGATAAATATATAGAACAAATAGTTAAGCATTCAATAATTAGTAATTAAATAGCAATTTATTAAGTCTACTTTTTAAAAAATCCCATAAATTAGGCATTTGAATTTTTTGCCCTTAATGTAAGTTCAAGAAAACAGTAAACTACTAGATATAATTAGGCAAAAGAAAAAAAAACACCCTACAAAATGTTAGGGTCATTTTGTTTTGGTTAGTGCTGTTACATAAATAAATAAACTTCACTGAACAAAGGTACTATATGGCCAAGAAAAACATCTTATTTTAAAAGTCTTGTTCAGCCTTAGTCACTGTGGATGGATGACACACTTGAAATTAAAAAGAGAAATAGGAATTTTCCCCTTTATTCCTTTTTTTATAATATAAAAATCTTCCTATTCTCTGTTTATCTTTTCAGCTACTTCTATTTCACCTGTATCTTTCCTTACAGGTCCATTACCCTGAATAAAAAATAGTATCACTGTTATTTTCTGTAATTTTTCTTCCCCGTAGCTTATTGTCACTTTGATCTCAGCTTTCAAGACATACAACTTCTTCTCCAAGAGAAACATAAATGGCTGATCAAAGTGTATTTGCAGAGGCCAAGTTCAGGTAGGTGAAGCAGTAGCCTATCCAGATATTATATTTGACAATACGAGATTTGGCTTGAAATTAAATTGTAATGAAGCAAAAAAAGGATATCTTTTATATTAAACTTTGATGTCTAACAGGGATCAAATGGCATGATTTGTTAGCACAAAATAATAAGATGTATGTGCAGACAAGCACTTCTTTAAAGTCATAAACAATGTTCATCCTAGGAGTTAAGTAGGGACATAGTCTTTATAAAAACCTCAAATGTCCCATATTTAAAAGTCTTTAAATCGATGTGTTGTTACACTGTAATGAAAACGTAATGGAATATCCAGGAACCACAATCAAAAGCTGAATTCGAAGATAAAACCTCTCATACACCATATTTTATGAAAGAAAATTGGTTATTAATGGATCCACAAGTTTGAAATATAAGCATAAACAATTAGAATTGAAACTGTATTACCCCAGGGTAGAGCTCAAATTCTCCTGAAATACGTGTTTCTGAAGCTTTTCCCTATCACTAGAACTAATGAATCATATTTAACATGTTCACTGCGTAAAAAGTAGGGATTAATTTAATAGCAAAAGGCATATTATGGCAAAACATGGGAATTGATAATATTTGATTTTTATAAGTTAAGCAGAAAATACTATTGTAGAAGTCTTGTTGTTTGTTTTTGCAACAAAATGTTTAGTATTCTTGTCAAGAGTTAACAATACTTTATGCATTAAAGTGACCTTTTTAAAAAATAAAGGCATTTTATGAATAGTATAACGCATGAATATGACTTGCAAATCATCCAAATGACATGACACATTTCCAAACTTAACAGAATGTACCTGACCAGTTATATTTAGCTCGAATAACAAGTATGGAAACAATTTACTGCCTTCATGAAATTCAGAATTTAGAAGACTGCCTAATTTTATAAACTCATGTACTGCAAAATTAAAATCTAGTATTTTTATTTTAGGGATAACTTTTCATTCTATTTATTATAGAAATGTTAATTTCTCTTGGTTTTACATGTGAAAATGCTATCTTATATCTTTCATGATGATTTTATCCTATTTGTTCTGATTTCTTGAGTTTTCTTAGACCTTAAAATATACTTTTTCAGTTTCTTTTTAATTTATTCTGTTTACAATATACTCTTTCTCTTGGTTCCTTGGAATTCTTTTCTCTGTAAAAATGTAAAATTTATAATGAAATTCACAATTTATATTAAGTATTTTACAATCTCATTTTTAGGTTAAGTTTTTTTTAAAAAATCGACTTCAGAAATATATTGCATTCTTTCAATGATGTAGCTTTAAATTTCAATATAAAATTACATCTTTTAATATTTTCCAAGAATATATCCAAAAGAAAATACATACATACATACATACATACATACATACATACATACATACATAATAATAGACCCACATAGCTTAAATTTCAAATCAGATTAAATAGAGAAAGTGGTTTTTTAAAGAACTTTTTGGTGAAATCAGTTCATAAACAAGAGCAAGAAAACCAAACCAAACTAATAAAGACGGATATCCTTCTCTGAAGTTCATGTGAGGTTTATGAGTCAATGTGCATTTACAAGTTAGGTTTCCAATTCTGTTGTTTTAAATCTCCAAACATGAAGATACTATGACACATATAGAAATTCCCTAAATTTTGATTAAAAGCTAAAACGTACCTGCTGTTTTTCTCTACTTTGTTGTGGAAAAAAAGAGTGAAAATGGTAATAAATCAAACCCATATTTCTTTACTATTTAATGCATTTTGAAAAATGTCAAAAGCTAGTGAAGCACTGTCTTTCTTCTCCCAACTCTCCCTTGCCCCCTTTTTATTCTTAACTCCAAAAAAGGCCAGATTTCTCAAAAATGTGTTCCCTGGTTTGAAACCATGTATGTCAAGTTGCAGCCCAGAGCAAATTTTTATGGCTGAGTAATAAATGCCTGAAACTCAGGGTTCCTAACGGAAGTGCTGACACAGCCCTAACCACTACGCAGCCGTGCGAATGGCGCCACAATTATATCTGCTAGAGATTCTTTTAAAAGTTTGCAAAATACTGTCTTGGTTTAAAAAAAAAAAAAAGCCAGAGAGAGTTTGATGCCAACATAAACATGCTTTTAACCCATTGTGTGCCAATTTGCAGAAAACTCATTAATAGAGAATAAGGCACACAGGCAGCAATAATAGGAAATGTACTCTCAAACTTCTTTCTGACTTTTACCAGAACTTTAATCAATTCCGTGAAGCATGAGGAACAGTTAACACTTGAGGGTGTTTTTACTCAGAAGTGAAGAAGAAGGTGCAATGGTTTGCCAGCCAGAGAAGATGATGTGGAGACTGAGGTTGTGGCGAGGTTTGGGGATGCCGAGACACACAAAACATAACCTGGCTCCTTATCACCCAGTACATCTTAAGTATATTTTGCAAAAGAAAGAAGAGGGTATTTTAATAAATCCTGACATTTTGTTTTGTGCTACACCTGTCTTTTTTTATGGTTTTTACCTGCTTTAAAAATATATATGTTCTTTGTAGGTGTTCAAAGGTAAAATTTCTTCAATCATATCTATTTATAATCTCCTGGAAAAACTAACTCTTGTGCCTTCTATGAATGCCACTGTTAAATATGAGGAATCCTCTCCCTGCCCTCAGTTGTCCCCCAGAACTTGACAGTTAACGACCTCGCTCAATGCCTGAGCAGGCTGAAGAGTGTAATGACCAGTACGTACCCATTCCTGCAAAAGTTCCCAGTGACAACTATGTGACACGCTGTGCCAGAGCCACAGGCATCTTTAAAGTTTTTAAATCAAGTGGCTTCTAATTAGGATCATGTTGATCAATATTTGGGACACTTAGTAGGAAATACGGAAGAATCTTTTTAATCTCTACTCTGTTTTCATGGGTACTCCATTTGTCAGTAAGAAAGATCATTTCAAAATTCTCTTTTGTTTCCAGGGCAGAGAATCTCAAAAGGATACAAAGTTAGATTTTTAAGGAAACATTACCTTAGTACTGTCTTCCACTTTCTTTACTTTTTTCGTTTTTGTTTTCTTGTTTTGCTTTCTTGTTACTGTTATCATTGGAAATATACAATGGAGTAAACTAGATAACACAACGATTGATAACAAGTGTCTTATTTAATCATTATTTAGTAATAATTTTATTGGAATCATGACTGGACTTGTTGCTGGAAATGTGGATGGTTTGTATTTTATTTGCTACTATCGGTCAGTCAGAAAAAGAAACAACTTGCTTTGGAGATTAAAGTTTATGTTGCTAAGTGTAATGTATTGAACAATCATAAAAACCTCCACAAAGTGGGTGCACATTTAATTTTTCCTTACCTCGATAGTCCCTTAATCATTGGTTAAAAAAATAAAATAAAAAGATGACTCATTTTATCTCTCACATAATACCTTCCTTCACCTCCTGTTTTTTGTCTTGATTTTCCAGTTCTGAATCATGGCCATTTTTAGGTTCCACCATTTCTTCATCTTCCTCATCCTCTAGAAAAAAGAAAGAGAAAAATGCATTATTATCATTCTTTCAAATCAAAGTCTTTGGTTGATGGTGGGCGGTAGGGGCACAGGGTAAAGTTCCAATCATTTAGGGCAACTTCTAAGTAAATCAGTCCACAATGAATGCCCAAGATATATGTTCATGAATATATAAATAAATTTTCTCTGAAAGGGGCCTCTTTGAAAGTCCCCCCAAGCTGCCGAGAAAACCGCCCTGAGTCAGCACCTGTTCCGCCCACCTCCAGGCCCTAACCACATGGGACGTCTTGGAATTGCCTCTCTGACCTCTGAAGCTTCTTCGGAGATGGCCCAGGAACAGATCTTAAAATGTTTCCACCTGGGGCACATTCTCCACAGGGGACACCTGTTGTACAGACGACTCATTTCCAATTTAATTCTCACCAAATTAATTTAGTTTTGACCTACAGGAAAGGGTTAAATACAGGTCTGACCCCAGGTCAAATGCCATTGGCAAGTAAGCCTCTGGGGGTAGGGCTCCAAAAGCCACTACCATTGGCCTGGGAGAAAGCAACCTACCAACATGGCATTTACACATTCAGAGCAGCTCATGCATTAATGTGAATTTAATGAGCACTAACAAATGGACCCAGTCAGCTACCACTGCCAGATGTTATAGTGCCCTTCCTGCCCTATGCTAATGTGGGCTCGCTCGCTCGCTCTCTCTGCTCTCTGCCTTTCTTAGAGGCCCCTTTCTTGTAGTGCCTGAAATTTCAGTCATACTGTAGGAGATATAGGGAAGAGTCAAGGTGTCACCAAAAAATCCAATAAAAAATTAAAACTTGCTCTCACAAGTTTTTGATGTATGATTTCCACTCTTAAGAAGTATATTTATTGTAGGTCATTGACTTCCTTCATTCCAATGGAGTTGAAAAGAAATAGATTCACTTCCTCCCTCCATATATTCATTCATATATTCATTTATTCATTCAACAAATATTTATAGACCTTCTATAAGATCTCAAGCTCTATGGATAGTCCCATTTCCATCACAATAAATCCTGAAGTTGACATCAACTAAAATTTCAGCACCAACTACTTAGAGAACACATTATAAATGCATACGTAAATGCCCAAATAAATAAATATGCAAAGCCTGAAAAGCAACTCCAAAAGTTCTGACTATATTAAGCAAGTCATTGTGGAAGGAATAGCAATTTAAAAAATATGAATATATAAAGTAGAGCATTGCAATTTAGACATTACTTTTTTTAAATGTGACTTTTCATTGAAATATAGCACTCTATATGCAGGTCTGAAGATTGTGGAACCAACCTTATTACTTTATAACCACACTACAACATATCAGAAAAAATGTAAAACAAAGGAAAATTGTCGTGTATTATTAACATGTTAACACATTTATTAATACATTATTATTAACACATACCTATTAAAAGTTGCACTTAAAGACAAGAACACTGAGTTATACAGATTTTTAGATAAAGCCTTAAAATGTTAAGCTGTAAATAGCACAGTTAAATCCATACCCACATATAAAGATATTACTGCTATCTATTCATTAAAAACCTGTTTGGAAAGTCCTGAACAAAGCATTCACCTCCACATGATTTTTCTTCCTGATCCAAAGATCTAACACAAATCTCAGCGAGGTACTACCTGGAGGGAAGTTCCTCCTTCTGGTAAATCTTGGATGGAGAAGCAATTTTCAAAAGGTCACTAATCTGTTTGAAAGTGGCTCCATTTCTGAACCTTCTAGAGACATTTCTTCAAATGTAATGGATTCAGCCACAATGCCCTGACATTTACCAACTGCAAGTAGATACGAGTGCAAAGATGATAAAGTCCATGTTATACGATGAATTGTGTCCCCCATCCCCAAAATCATGTGTTGAAGACCTAACCCCCAGTACCTCAGAATGTGACCATATTTGGAAGCAGATGCAATTAGTTAAAATAAGTGCATACTGGAGTAGAGCAGGCACCTAATCCAATATGACTGATGTCCCTATAAGAAGGGTAAATACAGACACACACTCACACAAGGAGAACGCCCTGTGAAGATGAGGCGAAGACTGGGGTGATGCGTCGATAGGCCTAGGAACATCAAAGATTGCCAGCAAATCACCGGAAACTAGAGAAGAGGCATGGAAAAGCTTCTTCCTCACGTTTCTCAGAAAGAACCAACTCTGTCAACACTTTGATCTTGGAATCCTAGCATCCAGACTGTGAAACTAAGTTTCTACTTAAAACCCAGTTTGTGGTTCTTTGTTACAGCAGCATAGCAAACTACTAAAGCCAGTAAAGTGCCTTACTTTCTATGATTTCATGATCTAGCAGGAGAGACACAGGCAATATGCAATAATAATACCTATGGCAGTGATGACTGCTTTACTTGTATAAATCTAAATTATTTATCAGAATTTGGTTCCATTAGGCTAATTTTATAGATGAGGAAACAGAGCAACACCGCCCCCATCCACAAAAACAAAAATAAAAACAGAGACAAACAAACAAACAAAAAAACAACTACCAACCACATCAAGCTTAAGTTCTGTCTGGTTCTGACTGTTTTCAGGTCTATGACCTTTAACCATTATGCATGCCACCTCCCTACCCACTGCATGGCATTAAACAGAAATGCAGAGGAGAAAGACCTAGAGCACACGCGGGTGTGAGGGCCACCTGCAGAGTCAGGGGGTTTGTGGACGCTCTTTAAGGCGGACGTCAGTGGCCTCAAAGCGAATCACTCATCTACACATGAGGCTCAGCTGAGGAGAGTTAGGTTTCACGTCCTTGAGAGCCATCCCTTACGTGCTGTTTCATTTGTCGAGAACATACACTCTGCATCCAAATTCTGTTCTCATTTGCACCTTGGAATCCACCTCCCTGAGACGTGGCCAGCCATGCTTAATACAAAGCACTGACTCCTCCTGCCTGACAGATTCACAGCCCGGGTGGGAGCAGGACATGAAGGGAAGTCACTGACCTGGGTTCAAGGCTGGAGTCTACTCGCCAGCCTCTCGATTTCACTCCATTCATAAAACCTCTGCGGCCCTGTGTCCTCATTTACTAAACTGAGTAAATAATAACCCTTTCTTAAAACACAATGTTGTTGCAAGAATAATCAAATAAAATAATTGATGTGCAACTGCTTTTAAACTACCAAGAGAGCTGGGAATACCCGCACCCAGAAACCGTCCCAACGGCATTGCCTTAGCTTGTATGTGAACGAAGATTTATTGAGCACTTACTATGCACCTGGTGCTGGGACTATGACAGAGAACAAGACAGACCCCCCAAATTCTGTGTTCATGAAGCTTCCATTTGAGTTAGAGGAGAGAAACCACGAAACAATAAACAAAACTACACTGTAACAGAAATAAGTGCCGCGGGGAAACAGCAAGCTGGAAAGGGAGATTGGGCGTGCCGGTAAGGGAAGGAAGAGCTGAAATTTCAAACACAGCGTTCAGGTCAGGCACACTGAGGGGACATTTGAGTAAAAGTTTTAAGGAGTTACGGGAATGAGTTCTGTGAAGATCTTAAGAAAGTAAGACTAAGAACAAACAGATTCTTCTGTCTCATTGTGTGGACCCAAGGGGTAGAACAGGTCAAGATCTAAAATTAATTTATTATCAGTTCCATTGACTATGGAAAACAACTGTGCTTTTATCAGAGTCATCTAGTCTGTACATTCACATCTTCTGGTTCTCAAAATGTAGTTGGTTTCACCAGTGACTTGAATTAGTCAGCTTTAAAGAGTATCAAGTTCTCAGCTTTAGCAGATATAAGGGTTTTTATTTTAAACATTAATTCCTGGAAGAGTCAAAAAGCAACATCATGACAGAAAGTGCCAAATAGAGATATTGGAAAAATATTATTCTATAAGGGCTTGGCTATAAAGAGCTAGGTTTGTGATAGCAATGTGTTAGTCTGTGCGCGAAGTGTGTGGGCAAACAGCAAGTTATCCAATTCTTCAAAAAGAAAATCCTTCCCCAGAGAATATGTATTTGATGAGTTTTTTTTAAACCAACAAATATTTATTGTGTTTATAATATGGGCCAAGTCCCATAATGAGATACTGTGAACACAAGAGAAACAAACAAACAAAAAAACAGATACCTGTCCTTTTAAAGTGGTTACAAACCAGATGCAGGCATTCATCTTTAGTGGCCACACAATTCTTTGTCTATCAGCCTTTTAAAGACACAAAGTAAGTGTTTCAGTGGATTTGCTAAGGAAATAAAACACAAGAGACTGGTTTGTTTCTCCGCATACTGATATATTTGCCTTGCTCAGCAAAGAGAGTATATTTTTCTTTAAGACTCTGGTTTCCTTTCTGGTGCAATTGGAATTACTTCTGTTGAAACCATTTTCAAAACAGTTAAATAACTTTAAAGAAAAGGATTTATGTAGACCTGCTACGGACTACTGATATATGAGTTGTGCCACTAGTTCATACCCGGTTACATTTCCTCTGAGATTGGAAGGGAAAAAAATTACCACCCATGCATGGTTTCCTGTACCAGGTCCACACAAGAAATTAAACTAGTGGCAGAACTTAATGACCTGTCAGTGAAGGGGCTAATTTCCAACAATGGCATCTTTTGGCCACAATATTTTATTTAGCACCCAAACGCTGCCTTCTGCAGTTGCTACGTTCGTTCCCTCTGCAGTTGGAAAAATCTTTGGTAACCACTGTCCTTCCTGAGGATTTTCTGAAGGTCTAATAATGAATAATTACATGTTCAGCTACAACCACATGTGACACCCTTTGTACGAGCTCCAGAAGGGTCCATTTCCTCTACCGGGCTGTGTAGCCAATTTGAGCATGCCACAGCCTTCTGATTGTTGAGCTGTTCTGATGGTCACGAATTTGAGACACTGGGAAGGGAGTGGAGTGGAACGTTTGTCAGTGTTTGGAATACAATATGACAACCGCTTTCTGTCTGCGGGGAATCTCCTAGCAGTTATGCTGTATGGGTGACATGCTGGACCCTCCTTTTGTCTCCTAAAGCCAAGAGGAGGCACTATTCCACTCTCCATCTCTGGTAACCAGGGAACAGGAGTATCTGGGAAGTCGGACTCGATGCTCCAAACTGGGGCTTTGTCTTTGGATGCAGGAGGCAAAGCTGAGGGGACAGTTAAGGTTAATTTGGGGCAACATGCCATAATAGCAGTGGTGTCCAACATCCTGGCCAGATTGCTCCAGAGGATCATGGCCTGGGTTGGTCCCCGCCCTTTTCTCAAGCCTGTTCCTTCTGCCTCCTGTTGATTCTGTCAGCACCAGCTTTCACTCCAATGAATCCCACCGAACTTGGTGCCTGCTGCTTGCAACCCAAACCCTGAGCGGCGCAGGGCGGCCCTCTGTGAAGACGAGGCCTTGTGTTTTATAAAGCCAGTGGTGTCTCACTGTTCTGTGCTTTCTCAAGGGCCTGCAAAGCCCCAGGGTAAGAGAGTCTGAGTGCCTGGATGGAGTGCCTGCTGCTCAGCTCCTGGCTTTTCACGAGGGGACTGTGGCCCCTCCATCTGCCACCTCATGGAAGACCACTAAGTCTGGTCAGGTACAGGAGGGCAGCAGGAAGCAGAGAAGGCCATCTCACTCCATCCTTCTTGACTCCAAAGGCTAGCTTGCGGCTACCAAAAGGGGAGTCACAAAGCAATTATCACATGACTTTGAATCAAACAAGCCAACGACTGCAAGATGCACAATTACTTTATGTAGCACTAAGAAAAAATTACTGCTAATTAAACCATAGCATCATCAATTCTAATGTGAAAAATTGTGAGTGTTGGAATTGATAAAATAATTTGTGGCTTAGGAATCAATAGAAACAGATTTCCAGAAGTAAAGGGGCTAGCAAGAACACAGAGTTTACTTCTAAATCAATCCTTATGACTGTGCTGTTGGTGAACAGATTTAAAGAGAGACAGAGATACTTTTTTTTCGGGGGGGGGTGGGTTGGGGTGCAGTAGTTTAAAGATGGTATTACTTTCAATGTAGAACAATGCCCTAGCCTACTTTCTATAATTCTCTCTACATAAAATATTTCCACATAGTGATTCTTTTTATAACATATTTAAATTTTTTTCAGTAGAAAAACAAGCAAGGGTCTCTAAGTCCTTTCGAGTCCTCCTCCAACAATCTGTCTCAAATTCATCTCTGTCTTTACTGTACTGCCCTAGTCCAGACCATCACCATCTCTCGCCTGGAGTATTGTAACAGCTTTTTGACTGGTCATCCTCCGCACTAAGTCCTGCTCTGTATTTATATAGTTTCTTTCTCTAAAAAATTCAGTATAAAGCCCATAGCTTCTTCTCGTCTCTCCCAACCTCAGCTTCCTCTATAGACGATGCATAATCACGTGACATACCCAGTAGGGTGTGTGCCTTGAAGGCATTGCACTTTATTTTTTTTCTTCTTATGTTTCTTCCTCCAATACCCAGTAGATTGATTATTACTGGTCCTTCTTGAGGATTTAGCTTTTCCCCCCAAGCAGACTTGTTGACCTCTCAGGGTGCAACCACGCCCTCCTTTTTTTAGGTATCTCTACGATACCACATCTCAGACCACTTGAAAATTAGGTTTATGCATCTATTTCCACAACACCAGATAAAAAGTCCCTCAAGACCTACTCTTATTAGTAAAATCAATGTGAAGTACTGAGACTAGTAACATCGATACAGGTGATTGTTCTGAAAAGGCAGGAGTTATGAACCACACCATTTAGGACCTTGCATGACAGAATGAGTTTGGACTTCTTTCTGGAGATCAGTATCCCCTTTTAGTAAACATAGGTCTCATTTAGTCCGTCAGTATTAATTTAAATTTCAGAAGGAATTCAAGGCATTGATGATGGTAAATACAGCTTCTGGAAACTCATTTATCTCCTTCTCAGCCAGCCCTTTATACATATTCGGATATATCTCTTTAAGAAGCTGCCTGACTTTTGATGAAAATACTGCTGTCAACCAGCCCTGTAGAGAAACTGGAGGCTTTTAAAAACACAGGAGACAAGGTCATATTTTGTTTAAGAATACAGAGGCGATTTGGAGGCAATATGAAGGCTGGAGCAGAGTCAGGAAACCTGGAAGGAGGGAGACAGTTAGAAGGTAAGCTATAGCTGTAGTCCAAGCAACCAGATGATGAGAACTTGACCTTGGATGGTTTAGTTACCAGTGGGTGTGATGAACTGAACTGTGAATTTAGACCTGTGTTTGGACAGCAGACAGTGAAGGCTCTCGGACAGAACTCACTCAAGTCACCCTATCCTTGGACCAGCCTCATGTACGGTTTGCCAGCTTTGCCAGGAGTTTAAAGAGAGCCACCCTCCCAATACGTATCATAGCAGCCAAAATAAAGTATAACATGCACCACTGAATGCTTACACAAACCAAGGTGAGCGCCTCCGTGCTTTAAAAATATGCAGGAACGACATATTTTGTGGGATTTTCAGTAAGCACTTTGTTAAAATATACTACATGCTAATATTTTAAAAACCTTCACTTTCTGGTCTAGAAAAATCTGGCCAGAGTAAAGAAAACATACATTTCTCATCGTACAGAGCGCTCCTGTTAACACTCTCGGCCACATCAGTTCTCTCCTAAGGCTCTAACATGACAGTACTTGGAAAGTTTACTTCCTGATGGAATGTCACCCAAGACACTGCAAATGAGAGGAAATGAAAGAAAATATTCAAAACGAGAGAGGAAGCCAGAGAATAGTACTTTTTAAGCAGCTGTTTCTGAAACTTGTCATTGTACTGATATATAATATGTACAGTAAATATGCGTTGAATGGAGCTGGTGTGGATTAGTCAGCTTACATGGAGGGACAGATACCAGGAAGAGAACAATGCTCTTCTCAGAGATGTCCAGGGAGGACCCCATGTGTAACTTCAGCATTTGAGGTTTGGGATGGGAAGGCTTGACTGATCTGTATTTCCATACATTTTCCTCCTTGAAAACCTTTAATAGTTCCCTATTTCCAAGATTAGATTAGCATTTAAGGCTCATCATCATCCGACCCCAACTTAACTCCTCGGCATTGCTCAAAGCACAACAGCCCTTGACTCAACTGTGTATGAACTAGGCCAAGTTTGTTGTCAGGAACTGCCCCTCCATCTTCCCTCTTTAGTCTTTTGTAGTTCTCAGATCAAGCTTTTGTAGTGTTCTCCAAAGCTTTCTCAGGAGCTCATGGAGCCTTCAGCCACAGGAGAGATCAGCTGGATGAACTGATTCATATTAATGAATTAGAGAACAGTAACCCAAATAAATTAATCTCTAATAACAAACTGCAGGACCCAGGAGGAGGGTAAGTTTTGAGCAGAACCACTGCTCAAATCAGTCCTCTGCCTGCATTCTTGGACACTGAACCATCATGCGACAATTCCAGAAAGCAGCACTACTAATGCACTCATGTGAACAGGGCCCGTGGAGCTGAACAGGGCACAGACTCTATGTCTGTCCTTGGCAGCCTTATTCATATAGATCCACACACACAGACACACACAGACACAGACACACACACACACACACACACACACACACATTCTGGGCAATAATCCAAAAACCCTTGAAAATGCAATTCTTGGCTACTTTGGAAAGAGATAAAGAACTCCTAGCTTTCTTTTTCTTACTTAAATCATTTTCGCTGGCTACTTTTGAGTTTGGCCAATCCCACACCCTATTCTTTGTTTCACTACCATTTCATCCAAATGTGCAAATCTACACAATCTTTCAGTGGAATAATTGCTTGTGAAAAAGAAAATTCAGGTCACAGAAACAGAGATGTCATCCTATCTAACTTTCAAGAGCGACTGTAGATACATCCCAAGGAAGGTAAAACCTCAGGTCTTCAAGGACTAAACTGGTTATTGTTATGTTAGAAACCATTTAGAAACATTGTTTTATCTATAAAAAAATTGTTCTGAAGGAGAAAGTGGTACTTTCCATCTCTAAGTATTAATATCAGAGCAATTGTCACATCAGATACTGCACATATAGGTCATCCCACTATTACATGTTCTCTAGCATTCCTTTTATTAAAAGGATCAAATCTTGTTAATTCTCTTTGTATCCCTTCACTTGTAAAACCCCCTTTATCCTTTCCACTTTCCGCTTCCTTCTTCGGTTAAGGCCACTATGGCTTTTTATGTAGCTTACTGTCCGCTAGCTGGCATTCCTACGTTCAGTCTCTCTGTACATGAACCCTTGCTACAAACAACATTGTCAGATTAATCTCTTAAAATAGGACTCTGTTCATATAATTTCCTAGTGAAAGCCTTTGATACCATGACATGCAGAACATAAGCTAGATTCCTTGGTCTAGTCTCCAAGTCTTCCAGAGTCTGGCCCCAAAATATGTTTCCAGCCTGAATTTCCTCTGCCGTGTTCATCTCACTTCACCCTCGCTTCTGTACACACTCCAGTCAGTCTACACTGATACTGCGTTTGCTGCACAGATGTCCACATTCCATCTGTCCCTTGGTTCACGTTGCTCCCTCAGCATTTAATATGCTGCTCAGCATTCCAGGTGCTGGAGATACAGCGGTGAACAAAATAGACAAAATTTCCTATATCTTGGAGCTTGCATTCTAGTGGGGGAGATAGATAATAGAGAAGATAAACAGTAAGGTATTCAGTTGGTTAGAGAGTTGCAAATGCTAAAGAGAATAGCAAAGGAGGGAAGGGAGGGGTATCACCATTTTACACAGGTTGTCCTTACCTGAAGGTGGCATTTGAAAAAAAGACTCAAGGAACTGAGGGATCAAGCCATACGGATACCTGGGGAAAGCATTCTAGCCAGAAAAACAAAAGTACAAGGGCAGAATTTGGCCTGGGTATTCAAGGCCTTGAATACTTTCATATCTTCCCCACAAGTAAAAACCAGCTTTACCTCAAGATTGGATTCAAATACCCCCAGTTCCCCATAGCTCTCCTGTTCTTCCTCCTTGGAAAGGCTTTCTTCCTCATTTAACCCTTCACAGCACTTCAGCTGGGTTTCTCTTAACCTTTATCCAACCAATCAAAGAAGTCTTATTTTAAGATTATGACATTAATCATTCTCTACTTTATTTCCTATGTTTTTAAGTGAACATCCCTGTGCATTGATGAGTCTTCTTCTCCATCCAAAATTCTAAACTTCTTGAAGTAGGATAGATTAATTATTCATATTTATTTGCCCCAATATGGGTGTTAAATAAGTATTCTTGACTGTTTTAAATGTTAATAGTTTCATCTACATGGTAGTTCTTAAAAAAACTACATTTTCTTGTGGTTCCCCCACTGTTTTAGCTGGATCACAAATCTCCTGAACTTAATTTCAAATTTTAAGATTCCTTTTCCTGATCTAGGTTTCATCATCATTGACAGCAAACTTGTCTAAACTTATCCACACACACCCACTAAGATTCATGGTTCTTGTTTCCTGTCCTTGTCACTGATTACTAGGTATTAATTCATCACCTAATGTGTGCTCTCAGGTCTATTGTAGGTATCATGGGAAAACAATAGCTATTGATTTAATGTTCAGATATGTCAAGGTTTGTGGTACACGTTTTATGTCCATTATCCCATCTAATCTTCATAATAACTCACAGAGGATTACACAATTAGTTCTCCCTATATGTGAGGAAAGTGATTTAGAAAGGAAGATGATCTAAGTCATAGAGCTAGAGGAAGTAATGAAGCCAAGATTCAAACCCATGTTTTTCTAACTCCAAAACCCCACAATTTACTGCTAAACCATACCAAACAGTGTAAAGGAAGAAAAGGGAAGGTAATGGACATTTGTAGCTTTGACCACCCAGAATCCACCACCCCACTTTCTGGAATAATAATCCCCCTAGTGTTCTTGGGTGGACTCCTCCTTCCCCTCTCTAAGCTAAGTAAATCCTTCTTAAGGTTTAGGGAGAAACTTTGTATCTGAGGCAATGGGGCCAGATTTTTAATTGTGAGAGCCAATTAATTTCCTTTTGTCTTAAGTAATTTAGGGTTAGTTTCTCTGCCGCTTTCAACCAAAAAAAGTACAAATGGTCAGGAACTAATAATTACTGAGTACCTACTTTGTGTTTTGTATTTTCTCACATAACCTCTTTCAGCATGCATGCTATCTTGCAAGGTAGCATGGAATTGAATGCGTGAGTTTTTTCACCATGCTGCTGAGATGCAGATCCCGGTTCTAATATTTAGTAGTGAACTTGAACTACTTAACCCCTTGTGCCTTAGTTTCCTGGGCTGTTGATTACAGAATTGCCCTCCCTGGATAATAGTGATTCTTTAATTGCTCAATATACTTAATGAATATTTTATTATATTAATGAGGACATTGAGACTCAAAAGAGGGTAACTGAAGTGCTGAAAGTCAGACAGCTACTAAATTCTAAAGTGAGATTTTGGAACCCAAGTTTTGAGGCTTCAAATTTCATTCTGTTTCGGCTTCGTCCATACTGTCTCCCAGTTGCCTGATGTAGGCTGTGAAGTATGGAGATGTTTCCGTGCACTTGGGGGTGAGAATAAGCATGGCCAGTGGAGAAGAAAGATCATGAAGTGGCAAAGCCATTTTGGAGCAGAGCTGAAAACAAAGCTGCCACCATACTCTATCAAACAGACCCCCAGCTTCTCTTTCCTTGTTCAGTCCGTGCAACACCATCAGTGGGCTGTTTCACAATGTACGTGTAGTTTCAGAAGTGTACCCACCTGCTGCAGAGTGGTCTACTTCGGAGAGTCTTGTCTTCTTCAGTGCAAGACCATGTCTACAGGAAGTTCCCTGCTCCATATCTTATTCCACGGGTTACACTCTCCCCTTGCTGATCCTCCTTCAATTGAGCTAGCTTCTTAGCCTTTTCATGATCTTGCAAGAACTTTAACTTTCGTGGCTTTTGCATTTACCATTCCCTCTGCCTGGAATGCCATTTTTCTGAATACTTATATGTCTCATGACCTTTTTAGGGTCCCTATTCAAATCTCACATCATCTTTGAGGTCTTCCCTATCCAATCCATATACTATAGCAACATGTCTTGCCCCATTCTGCCTGGCACAGAACACTTGTTTCTCCTTTAGCTTGATGGGTTTTTTGTTGTTGTTGTTTTTGTTGTTATTGTTGTTGTTGTTTTAATTTCATAGCACTGATAGCTACCTAATTTTATACATTTAATTATGTATTTATTAGTTCCCACTACTAGACAGGGAATTCTACATCAGTAACTACATCTCTTCCTTGCTGTATCCAAAACACAGAAAACAGCTGAATATGTGGGAAGTGGTAATAAATATTTGTTGAATGAAAAGATGACGGAATGCACAGATGACTAGCAAGGCAACACTGTATCTTGAAGCCAGCACACACACAATTCCATAAGCCAGCAGAGTAATGGCATTCCTGCTACGGAAATCAGAATTCTCCCTCTTGTCGTGGGGGCTTACAGCCCTACAGATCTGGTTTCTTTCAAATGGGAATTTTCTCTCTCTTTTGCATTCTTATCCCTTACAAAATGAGGTCTTCTGAGTGCTTTGTGCTGACTCTCACTTCAGCATTTTTCATGCTAGTGTCCAGTCCCCAGCCCAGAGAGAACGGATATATTTTCCATCTGGAAATACATAAAAATTCATCACGGTCCAGTTCTCAGGGAAGATCATTAGCACATTTGTTTGCCTTTATCCGGACATTAACAACTCTATTTGGGGCTAAATCATTTCCCTGGTTTTAACGTCAAATTTTCCCATTGGCTCAAATATGAGGTCCCATGTCTGTCAATGTAATAATTTTCTATTAATTATCAAAGAAGAAAGCTAGCAGTTTGAGAGTCTTAAGAGAAGCATTTGTCTAATCCAAGAAACTGATTTTCCAGTTACTTGGATTATGTACAACTCTCAGTTGTGGTCAGGTTCACAGATTTCAAAGTGCCCCTTGTTTTTACTTTCTGGTCAGTCTAGACAGACATGGTTCTTGCCTTCATTTTTCAAGCTGTTGAAACATTCAGTTGGTCGAAAGAATCTGAATCTCCAGAGGATAAACTGAGCAGCACTGCACCAGAGACTCCATAACTTTCTCCCGACTATCCCTCCAAACAGCAGACTAACCTCAGTGGTGCTAGGAGAGAGTTTACTTCAAAGGCTCAGTGGGAGCGTGAGAAATGAAACTGTGACAACAAAAATAATGACCATGATTGTCCTATTCGGAATGGAACAATAGTGCGCTGGTTAGAGCGCAAAGGCCTGAAAGTTGGGCCCGTTCTCAACTATTTCGGTTTCATGTCAAGCGTCCTTGCCCAACCTACATCGACCCCTTTAACAATAATTCTTCCATCCACTGTAATTGGACACGCGTTCTTGAGAAACTACTACGTACAAGGCCCAGGCTACATCTTATGAGCTCCACGGGAATGAATCAAGAGAGATGTTTGACCTCAGAGAAGCTGGCATTTGAGCAGGAAAATGATAGCTCTATGTAAATATCCAAATCAGAATGGAGACGGCTTGGAGATGTGCTCTGGGAATTCAAGAGGGCCGAAGTTAACTTAAGGTAGGGAGACGACAGGAAAAGAGAGAAGAAAGAAAACAGATTTTTTTTTTTTAACAGAGTTTAATTTGAGTTGGTTTGAGGATTGGTGGGGTCTAGACAAGGATGTAGAAATGAGAAGTCAGAGTATCATTCCAAGAAGAGGAAAGAGCATATATGGACGTGTAACAGCAGAAAGTCGTGTACAGTGCAGTGCAGATAGTTCAACAGAGGAAATAATGGAAGGCCTTAAACAACAGGATAATTAGGGCCATGCACATTGCTATTGGATTCACTCAGTTCCATTGAGAAGAAGCACTGCAAATCCTCATTACCTCAATTTATGTCAAAAGAGGATTTTAAGGATCCTTAGACAGTGAGCAATGCCATGGCTCAGGGGGACAGTTTTGCCATCAGAAATTTGTGGTAGGTAAATTACCTACATATTTTTTCCCCCAGAGATAGCAAAGGGAACGTGGCCTTATTCATGACATTTTATTACATGATATGTAAAAGATAGGTTTCTTAGTTCTTTCAAGATTTATTTTCTCATCTGTCAGTCAGGGATGGTAACTCTGTGCTACTTATATAACAATGAGATAATGAATGTAGAGATGCTTAGTGTGTGGTAAAGGCTGTAATGTGTTAGTTATTAAGGTAAGTTCCTTATAATAATAATTACAGCTTTTGATATCCAATGGCCTATCCACACACAAAAATGTGCATCGTAGCAAGAGAAGAGAGACATTCCAGTTAGGACTCGTCATAGCAACAAAGGGCTGAAAAGGTCCACACAGACAGCTATTGTTGAGCCGTGGTAGGATTTAGGGATGAGGAGTATAAAGCACCTAGTAAAGGTCAAAAACACAGTATACAGAATCATGGTTCAAGTTGTATGAAACAGACTCTACATCCTATCGGGACTAGAGAAAGCATGTAAACTATGGGTCACAGATGGGCATTCTGCTAGTACTGGGGCCTACTGCAGGCATGAGCTGGGCTTTAAAGACAGGTAGGAGTGCGAAGAGCAGGAGAAAAGCTGTTAGCATCTATCTCATCTAGGTTAGATGATCTGGGCTCCCATCACACCTTATACTTCATCTTAAAGGCACAGAAACATGGAACATTCAATTAAGTATTGATAGAATTCTCTCTGTACTGCCAGTTCTTGGCCTAATGTCTGGCCCATAAAGGGTGGGGCTCCTTACATCCATGTTGAATTGATCTGGGTACATGATGAAGTAAGGTGTACAGTCAGGAGAAAATGGGCACGGCAAGGAAAGAAAAGCCACATGAGAGAAAGCAAGGGACAAGAATGGCACAAAGGTGGAAAACTATGTGACAGATAGTTGGAAGCTAGGCTAAGGCCTTGAGTTTTGACAGAGCAGTGAAACAGAAAAACAACTATATTTAAAATAAGTATTACCTAGTAGCCACATACTTATTACAACCCTAGCTGTAATGCAGTCTTTGGGAGAGAGAAAGAAAATCACAGACACCGTGATTTGATCATGGTGCTCCAGTGAAATTGATCTTTTCCTCTACGTGTGCCAATCCCTACTCCTATCCTGCTTGTGGTCGCTGGAGAGGCAGCCTCAATATTTTAAAATATCTCCTCCTATTATACAAGAAGGCTTTGTCTTCATCTTCTGCCATTCCACATTATTCCTAGAGCTTTCACATCAATGCAGGATCATAAAAAGACATAACTGAAAAAAATTCATAAAGAACTATGAAAGTATTGCTATGAGATTTTAGGATGAAGTATATAAGTCACATAGCATGATGCTCAGAAAATTAAATTAAAAACTAGGTTAGTGGAAATTATTATTTTCCTCTTTTCCTTCTCATCCTTCCTTACCCCTCCTTCTCCTCTTTCTCCTTCTTCTTAATGACCTCGTTTAGTCTTCCACTGGGTGGGTGAGTTACTGCCATCCACGGAGTTTCAGGCTCCCCAAATTCACACAGCCAGCTAGTGGCAGAGCTCGGACTAGGACTCTCTGCCGACTCTGTCTTCAGAGCTCCCCCCATTCCTCATGCCTTGCTAGCAAGACTGTCATACAGAGGAAGAAAAGCCCCAATTCCAAGTAGATTTGCATCAGAAATGAGTCTCGGCAGAGGATTATCTGACACACTCTCAGCAAGCCTCACCTGTCAAGATGGCTACTACCTCATTTATTTATTCATTTTCTCTAATCCAAATTTTTCTTTCTGAATGAAGTCATTAAATTATACAAAGTCATTAAAGCACCACCCTGGCTTCTGGCCAAACCACTGTGGGCCATCAAACCCTCACTTCTAGAGACCATGCCTGGCAGAAGGAAGTTTGCAAGCGCAACTATGTACCATTAAAATTTGAAGATTCTTTTTTGGACAGGCTAATTAGACCAACTTACTCAAACAGGTCTAGACGATGATGAAAAGAGTTTAGTATCTGGATCGGAGCCTGCTGTGGTCCCACAGGCTTGGCTGCTCCTATCCATCTGCAAAGGCACTTCCTTCTCTGCTTTGCACAGCATGGAGTACTGGCCTTTTAAGGCAAAGTGAAACCTTCTAAATCCACAATACCTACCTGCAGCTGTGAGGACCAGTGGAGAGAAATATTTCATGCTGATACACTTGGAACACCTCAAGTTTCTATCACCATTTTCTATCTTCTCTACATAGGAGGAAGCAGATCAAGTTGGCCAGTTGAGTTTTCTATACACTTAGAAAGGAAACAAGAACGAGGAAGTCTAATGGGCTTTTTCTCTAACTTCTTCTTATGGTGTTAATTCATCCCTTCTATACCACTGTCGAAGTGATAATTATAAAATGCAAATTGGGATATGGCAACTCCCTCCTTAAAAATCCCAGCGTTTCCTCATTCCTCACACAGAATAAAGGCCGAACTCCTTAGCCGGGCATATAAAGTGTCCCGTGATCTAACCTTTGCCTAGTTTGTCATCCTTATGTCACATCACTCTCCCTAGTGCAGACTATAGTGCAACTATTGAATCTATGTGAACACACCCCAACGAAGCAGTCCTTTGGAATGGTTAAGAGCGTAAACTCTGAGTCGGGCTGCCCGGGCCCTGGGATGCTTCACCGCATAACTCCACAGAAATCTTCACATTGTGACTTTTATTGGGCATGTTCTAAGTGCTAGGCATAGGTCTTCCTAACGGTCATCTAATTTTTTCAATTATACCTATCAAGTAAGTACTATTATGAGCTGCATTTAACAAAGGAGGAAACTCAGGCTTAGGGAAATTAAGCAAAGCCAAGCACATTCATGTGGCTGGTAAACCGAAGTTGAATTTAATCTTGGAACTCGAGGTTTTAACCAGTCCGCCATGCTGTCTCATTGTTCTCTCCTCGAAACTGGTCTCGGTCCTGGATTCCCTTATCGTTGAGACTGAGAACTAGCTAATGAATCTATGCAGGAAGCCTGGGATCCATTAGAAACGTCCCTTCTATGGCAAGTCCCCATACACGATCAGCGGATCAATTTGATCTGCTTAATCTCTGAAAGATCTCTTATCCTCTCCTCAACCTCCTGCCTAGACAGTGATTTAGGTTCCTCCTGAATTACTGCTGCTGTCTTCTAACTGGACTCTCTGTTCCTGGTTTGAGCTTTCCACCTATCCCCTACAACGCTGTTGGGAGGAGCTGCCCAAAACGCCCTGTCCTGCCTCTGCTAAAATTCTCCCTATGTCTCTCCACAGTGGCTTTAGGCTCAGCACCCAAAGCCCTGCCAGATCTGCCTGTGACTCTCTCACTTCACTCTATAGCCCTGCCCCATCTCCGCGCAGACATTCGGAGTCTCTCGTAGTTCTCTGTATTGCGCTACTGCATCCCTCTGAGTCTTCATACACATTCCTCACTCTTCTTGCAGCATCCTTGCTAACTTCCAAGCACAGCTTCAAATCTCACCTTCTCGGGAACACTTTCCCTTAGCCTTGCTTGATTTAGCTGCTTCCTCTTTGAGTAGAGCAACCTAGCCATTTATCGTTTATAATTAATGATCGTCTGTCAGTCTCCACTCTGCTCTAAACTCCTAAGGGCAATAATATTGTTTTATTTGTTCATTCTTGCCAATGCTTAGGCAAGTGCTTGGCACATAGTTGATGCTCAATAAATATTTCTGCTTGTTGAATTAACAGACAAGTTCTTTCAGGCATATTTTAAGACAGAGTCAGTGTCGATTTCTACTGATGTATTTTGAATATGATTTATCTCTAGATTGCGTGCATGGCAAGAATTGTCATTTGATTGGCTCAGAAGATTTATGTTTAGAGAAAAGTTTTGATTGTTTTGTTTAGAACTCAACTGAGTGTCTCACATAAGTGGGTGCTTACATGTACTTTTTTGGTTACAACATGAAATAAACATTCCTTAATCATTTTTCTAGAGACTCCTAGAAAAAAAGTTACTGAATCTTTCTGAGAAATGATGGCACATCTGGAATCCTTTCAAAGTCTCCATATTTTAGTGGTTCTCAACCCAGAGCAATTTTGCCCCTCAGAAGACATTTGGCAATATCTGGAGATGCTTTTGGTTGTCACATCTGGGGGTGGTTACTACTGGAATCTAGTGGCTGGAGGCCAGGGATGCTGCTAAGCATCCTACAATATGGAGGATGACCTCCGCGGCAAAGACTTAACCAACCTGAAACACCAGTAGTGCTGAGCTTGATGCATCAGATCCATTCACTCTCTGCAATTGGATGCACTGAGTATCACTCAGCCTATACTTTTTCCTTCCCCAGTGGAAGCCCTCATGAGTAGTGATACCTCTGGTGGGTGTGAATATGACTTAAAAACCACAGGTGAAGCTCTGTGATGTTGAGGATGGAGAACTTTACTCCATTCAGAGTGTACCCCTATATGTGTCCTTTCCTGTAAATCGCATGACAAGCAAAACATTTTGTCACTCTAAATGAACCTCCCAGCTCCTGACTCCAGAGGAAAGATTCAGGCTGCAAGAGACATTTCCTCAATTCTGACACCTTCAGGTCATGCTGGGCTAGTGGGCAAAGAGATCAACCACATACCTGCAGGGCCTCAGCATTCTTCTTCCTCAGATAGATAGGGCCCCAGTCAAGAACTCCCAGACAAGAGCCAGAGAGTGGGACTGTCTGGGGAATAAGTAACATTGAAACCCTAAGTTAATGAGGCAGACAGTAAAGAGCTTGAACTATTTATTTATTTGTTTATTGAAGGGGGAGTATTCACTTTAGGGGTAGTTATGTGATACAAAGAAATAGAGGGGTGGGTTGGGGAAACAGATTGCCCTGAGATCCACTTTCCAAGTGCCAGGTTTTATGAAGATGCTACTGATTCTGAAATCCTAAGCAGCAACTCCCAAATTCCTCTGACACTCGGAAGTTTCAGGAAAAAAAATAAAAACGTTCTAATGAATTTGGCTAATTTCTGGTAGGAATATTTCATGAATGAATGTTTTTACCTTATCTCACGGTGAGTGAGGTAGTTCACAATCATTTGTTCATTATATTGCCTCTAATGCAAACCAATATTATTATATTATTATCTTAGAACTAAGGAAGAGCAATAACTCAGAATAAGAATTTTCTGATTTTGCAACAAGCCATTCACCTAGCTGGAATTTAAGTTCAGCATATACAGGATAACAGAAAAATCAGATGAAGCAAATGTCAAAGTAGTGATTTGGTATCGTATTGAATGACTTGAATAACTGACTTGATCATTAAATATGTTTGTTTTAAGAACATCTTACAGTACCAGTTGTTAAATGGGTTTTCGTGAGCATTCACTGTATGAGCTGACATGGCTAAATACATCTCCTTCCCTTGGAGAGCTCAGAGTTTAGAGAAGCTAGCAAATAAGCACTTACTACTACACATTATTTACTTAGCAACTCAACATGCACGTGCCATGTAGACTCTGGTCCCTGTGCTTAGCGCACTGACACGTGACCTGGTTTGCAGGGATGGAACTGAAACAAGGTACCAGTTCACATCACGGGGGACATCTCCTTTGTGCTGATGCAGTAACACATATCATTTTTCAATTCAAATACTGTAACACTCTTTGAATAGTAGCTACTTTTATAAGCTAAAGCACAAATCTTTCTAACTTGGCAAGTTGTACTAAATAAGTGCCACATTCCTCTCAAGAACAGACACACCCATTCCCCCTACTTTGGGCCAAGCTGCCTGAGATAGAGAATGTTACATAAAAGTGTCATTACATTTATAGAAAAGAGGACCCAGAACTAAATCCTTTATATACACTGAAGAGTGAATGGGAAAACTACTGTAGCTTATATTCAGTCATGTCACATAATTATACATTTAACAGAATTTTTTTTACTCTGAATTGAGCTTTTGTTCCTTTTGTATAAGCAGGTCCTGCCTGAAATCCTTAGTTGAACTGATTAATGTGTTTCCAAAAGAGAATATTTTCATCTATCTTTAGTTCTTAACTCTCTGTGGTAAAGGGGCAGTTGTTCTTTTTAAATAATTTCTAATCTGTCTCAGACTGATCTTTCTGTAAAATACAATCAACATAAGTGACTAGAAGTTGCACAATGCTGAATTCTTATTAAAAAAAAAAACATCTAAATGCTTACTCTCTATTTCTCTACCTACGTCATTGATTGGTAACTAACAATGTGCGGACTGGATCCTTCGGGGAGCACATGTGACACAGCACTGACATATATGACATTCAAAAACATTTAAAAGACATAGCAAAGGAAATCATCATCCGCGTATTTGAACAGAAACGTAACTAATACAAAGTCAGAATATTTGACGTGAAAATATGCTCACGTGCTAGCATTCAGTTCTTACTGCTTATACCTTTTAAATGCCTAATCACTGTAAAGGTGTCAAGTGGCCAAAGACCAAGAGACGTCCTGCCAACACCATCTACCAACACTGTCCAACAGAACTTTCCTGACAGCGAAAGGTTCTCTCTGTGCCGTGCAATGCTGTAACCCTGAGCCACGTGCAGCAATGGGCACTTGAAATGCAGTTAGTGCAAGTTGAGGAACTGGATTTGAAACTTTATTCAGTTTTAATTATTTCCATTTAAACAGCCTCATGTGGCTAGTGGCTCCCACACTGGGCAGCTCAAGTCTAGCCTGCGATGATAGTAGCAGAAATACTTTAAAATAACCTGTTTTTAAAAATAAGTGACTTGGAAAGTTTTAAAGAGTTGCCTCTTCCTAGAAGGATAACAGTTTTGAATTCACAAATCCCACCGGTCTCTCCACCGTATTCGGCTGCACCCTCTGGTCCTCACTGCTCTGGCCGTCTCACTGCCTTGGAGTTCACGGTTTCTTTCAGCATCCACGGAGCTGTTGCCAGAGCAGTGAATGACGACCAGAAAGCATGTGAACCACTTTTCTTTGTAACAGCTCGAGTTAACGAGATCTCTGCTGCTCTCAAGACAGTCAAGGCTGCCTAGCCAAAGTGTTGAACCAAGGTGTGTGTGCCTGCATAGAATTAAGTCACAAGTAAAGCACTTATTTCTGACAGCAGATTTATAATAGGAAAATCTCAGCAGGAATAAAAAGTTGGAGACCCCAACCACAGGCTTTTCATAAACTTTGCCTTGATTTAGTGACTCAAACAACCAGCAAGAAAGGCAAACTGCAGAGGTAATCCTATCATCTTTTCTCCAGCCAGCACTATTCCACCTTCTTGGCTTCCTCACGCTGCTAACATGAATTCAAATCATCTGTGTTTAAAGTTAAACTCAGTGATTGACAGTTCTTTATAGTCTCAGTCCTATTGAAGATTATTCTAGATATCTATCAGTTATTACTACAAGCTCAGTATGATATTCTATACCTACAGTGAAAATTGTTTTTAACAGTGTAATGTCTGATCTGTTTTGAAAGCGATTTTAAAATAAAGAACTAACCATAACCAGGTGGTGAAAATCCAAACATGTTTCTTCTTTCTTTTTCTTTTCTTTTTCTCTCTTTCTTTTTTTTTTTTTTTTTTGATAGGGGCAAGGAAATGGGGGAAGAGAAATTAAAACATGTTCTGCAAAAAGGCTGTTTGACTCACATTAAAAGAGACAAAACATATTTTACTTGGTTTTGTAGCATTTGGTTCTTTAAAAAAAAATGTATAGAACTGAACAAGATGCTTACGGTCATTAAAACTTTGGGGATTTTATATCTAAAAGATACTAGAATCGCTTGTAAAACAGCTATTGCCTAAGAGATTATGAAAAGATATTCTAACATGTGAAGGTACAGTAAAGAACACTTGTCTATTTTGTTCTCTACAGTATCCTCAGAGCTAGAACAGCCAGCCCACGGTAGGTACAAAACAAATATTTGCTAAATGAATGCTTGAATTTTTTAAGATATGGACCTACCGTTGTAATTCTTAACTGTGCTCAATGAAGGCCATTAGCTGCTTTGACCAGTATAATGCTGTCCCATGGAGACCAGAGTGGTTTTGTGGTCTGGCTTTAAGCTGAGCTCTGCTGGACAAGCAGACCCTGAAGGTCTGATGTGATTGATTATTCCCTAAGCCCCACTCAGGACTCAGCCACACACTTTAGCACATCCAAAAATAAAGGAAGAGACAAAGGTCACCATGATGGGTAAAAGAAGGACAGAGGAAGAACGAAAAGAAGAAACACATTGAAACATTTTTTTTTCCGTAAGCTTATTTTATAGCACCTACAAATTTTATATTTCCATTTACACAGAAAGGTTTTTTGCCTAGTACAGAAATAACATAGTGTTCACTCTAAAATAGACTGTGTGTGGGAGGGAACGTAAAAGCACTAAGCAGGCCACGCACACCCTTGGGCTTGTTGAGGTTTTCAGTTAGACCCTCCAGGTCAGGAAGTAGGAAGAGGTTACTCAGAATTTGCTAGTGGGGTGGGGATAAAAGGAGGGAGGCGTCTGGGGATCCAGGCTTGAATTCACATCTTCGTCTTGATGAGGCAGCTCTTGTTGCTGAGTTCCCAGTGGCATTTTCAAGATTCCTGTAATCACTAGTTGTCACTCTCCGCCATTAGTGAAAGAAGGGAGTTGCAAAGGGGAGGAAAATATAAGCTAAAAAAATCTACCACCTTATGTCAGAAGTGATAAATGCATTAACAGAGATTTGGAACAACTCTAAGAGTCAGAAGGACAAAAAGGTTCCATCATGAGGAAAAGAATGTACGTGGATAATCTGGGGCGCAAACGGGCCTTAAAACAGATAAAACAGGAAAGGATGAAAAGAGAAAAGGAAAGAAGGAAAGGGAAAATGAAAAAAAGAAGAAAAGAAGGGATGAAGCAGAAAGATTCTTACAGTCTATCATCAGACATATGCAGTTGGAGCACAGAGCACAGATCGAGCAGGCGACCAAAGGCTTATTAAATAAAAGAATTCTTCCTGTTTGTCAGTGTGCTTTTTTTTTTTTCCATCTGCAAATAATGAAACATAAATGATTCCGAGGGAGACTGAAAGGAATATGTTCCGTAAGGCTGTGCAGAACCACAGGGAAACATACAGAAAAGCAGAACCAGGGCGGGGTCCTTCCTGACCTCCACTTGGCTACGAGTCTGAGTGAATTCTCCAAGGCGAGAAACAGGAAAGCCCTTACACCAGAAACCCTTCAGAAGTGCAGCCCTTTGCTGCACGAATGCCACAACACAGACAAAATCTGCTGTGTGGGCGTGCAGTCCTCCCACTGGGAAAAAGATGGTGATACCATCGTGTCACTGAAAGATTTTTCTCTCATTTCGCGAGCTGAAGGTATTCGAAAACTGGGTAAAGCGTGAGTTTAGAATTGTGCCGAAGAAAACACATTTTAGACTTAACCTTTAATAAAAAGGTTACATTGGATGTATTGTTTAAAACTGTAACAGACGAGTATGGGTAATGAGGGAAAGAAAAAAAAACAACTCAGGTTTCAAGCAAACTTTCAAAAGCCAAGTCCAGAGAAGACTATTCCAGATGGATCATTAATTAGACTACTCAATGCTTATCGTAACTGGGAAAACATAAGCATCATTGCCTCTCTCATAGTACATCCCAGCCTTCGTAAACACTGCCCATGACCTTTAAGGACTGAAGAGCTATATTAAGGATGAGATGGAATGAAGTTATGTTTCCTTCACCACAGATTGGGGGGGGCATGGGGAGGAGAGCTGGAGTCTCATTGAAGAAATATCAAACACGCTGCTTAGCAAAAAAAATCAATTTCAATTATCTCACACAACTTCTGGAACTGGTGCTGTCCACTGAGCAGAAAATAATGATAACAGTAAAGTGCTATTTATGAAAACTTTAAAAGGTATAATCATTGTCACCAATACACGGGTCTATTTTATTCACCCCTGTTCATTCTTAGCTCAACAGACCATTTTATTTTGAGAGTTATGAGACTAGTCTCAGGGAGAGAAAGACTAAAGGAAACGGTGATATTTTGCAACAGGTAATGATTTTTTCACATACCCTGAAGTAGAGGCGATTCAAAACTTTATTGTGTCATGAATATTCTATACTGGGTAAATTTCTACGATCTTTTTGGCTGGGTATTTTATCAGTATGCTTTTGTTGCTACTTTTAAGCTAATCTTCTTGATCTTCACTTGTGTTGTATGAGCATGGTTGTAGTTGCACCTTTCCCAACTGACAAAGGCATTGCTTCTCCATCCTTCTCGTCTCCTGGACTGAATGTGACCTACTGACTCGCTAGTCCTAACTCAATTCAGATGTGCCAGACTCTGCGGTGAGTGAGAGTTGCAGATGTCAGTAAAGGTCGAAAAAGAAAACTCACAGTTCATCGTTCCTTACTGGCAACAGAAACTGCTTACTTAGACAAGACTCGATGTCACATATTGAACAGATGCCTTAATAAGATTTTTCATTGGTTTGTCCACACTGAAGAATATTTTTGGTCAGAAGGGGAAGAAGAATTAGATGTGGAAGAGTTGATGCAAATCAATTAATGTTCATGAGAAAAGCAAGTAAGCAAAGAAAACCAACCAACCAAACAAACCAAAGCAAAACAAAGCTTTCAAAATGTGCCTGAAGAATGGCGAGCAGTGATATCTTCATATTTGAAGAAATGGCAAGTGTTTATCCTTATATGTCCCTGATGCTCTTTTAATAGGAGTCTTTTAGAAATATAAGCCTCACAGGGCCCTTAAGTTTTCTAAGCAGTCTTTTTTTTTTTTTTCATTTCCTTAATGGGACACTCCTCTCTATAAGGAAATTTCAAGTGCCTTGAGTGTACTAAACATTTGCCAAGGGGGAAAAAAATGGAAAGAATTCAAAGTGAACACATCTAAAAATTAAGCATTTTTAATATACCAGTTAAAGCATTTTGTAGATAAGATTATTGAAAAAATGAAAGATGAGAGATGAATGGCAAACTAGTCCAAGGTCCTTTATTAATCCTCAGGCCAAACGAAAAACAAACAGGTGCACTGTTTTTGTGGATTTTCTGTCCATTTGGACTTCCATTATTCCAGGTCCACTCTGGTTATGATGGATGGGTTTTTAAAGGAGGAGGATATTTAAATAAGCTGGGGAAAAAATCCATCTCCATCTCTCCCATTTACCTGTTAATTATAGTTCCTGGCAGTAGTACAGAACAGGAAGAAAAACCTCTTAAATCCCCACTAGTGAGAGCTCCATGCTGAATGACTTTCATCTTAGCATTTAAAGGAAATCCAGGCAGGCTAGTGAACGGGCTTCAACTCCCAGTTCTAAAAATCTTCTGGGATTTACTTTTTCCTTTTCCAAAAAAATCTTAAGAATTTTTTTTTTTTTTTTGCAAAGCAATTTTTCATTAAAAGCCAGTTACTTTGGTGAGTCAGGCTCAAGTTAATGGCCATCGAAAGCCAAACATTCAAATATGCAGTAAATTAGCTTGACCCAAAGACAGAGTTTCTAGGAGGTATCAGCATCACTTTCCCTGACCCCTGGCTGGCCCCACCCCAGGCAGTAATGGGTAGCTGGGCATCTAAGAATTGGTACACTTGCATGAGTGAATGTGTCCACACACGATGTATATGCACACTGTAAGACCAGACTCCGAAACAGATCTCCGGAGCTACATTTTGGACTAAGTACGCGCATACAAACATCTGCTTTTAAACAGACTCTTTTATTACCTTGACCACATTTGCCTTTGTGTTCATCTCAATTTGATCTTTGCTCAAACTCAAAACTTGCTTATTTCCCCACAAAGCTCAAGTTGTCCCCAGCTTTCATCATCATCATCATCCACTCATGCCTTCAATGAGCCACATACCCATCCATCCAGAGTGGAGTTGCAAAGATAGAGGAAGACCTACAGCCTGAGAAAAGCTGACTTGGGAGTCGTCATGGTCTAAATGAAAACATCAGACAAACGAAAATGAAATTACACCGTCACCCTATAAGCCTGCCGAAGACACCAGGCATCTGTATAAAGTTAACAGCCCATGTGCTATTAAAGAATTGCTGAATTGGTTGCTTCTTTAACTCTCACTTATCCTCACAAAATTTCCCCTCAGTACTTATTTATTCCACATGCTCTAGTTTCCCAAAACCTGTATTTGGGTCAAGTTATGCCTCCTCATTTAGGAATGATAATAATAGTAGTTACCTCAAAAAGCTGTTGTGAGAACTAGATGAGTTAAGTGCACAAGCCTTTCCTCATGCTGGGCACTCAATCAACGTTAGCTTTAATGTTACAGCTGCCTCACATGCAGCCCAGGATGGATACGGTCCAAGGAAGTTATCCCAAACCTACTCTCCTTCTGTTCTATGGAATCAAAGGTGTTGACTGAAGACTAACTAGCGAACTATGCTGGTGAACAGAACCGTTCTCAAGGTGTCACTTCGGAATGTGGTCTTGGGACCTCTACAGTGCAGCTTAAGCATATACACTGGTCCATCCAAGGGCACTGACAAATGTGGATGTGTCTTAACTGTCATACCCATTTCCTGGGAGACCCAACGTCCCTCTCAGATCATCAGCCTGAATTTCATGTTCCCACCCCAGAGAGTTCAGTCTTCGTTTGGGATGCTGCCTGAAGTAAGTGTCTTGCACATGCACATGCCAGCTGAGGTTATCCTGCTCCTAAAAATCAATATACTATTGGCTTGAAATGCTCAATGTCCTTGAGAGACTTCTGAGAATTTCTCTGCGATGAAGGGATGGTCATTTCTGGCTCCTGCTTCCTTCTTCTGCAGAATTCTTACTCCTTTACTGTTGGTCACGGAGCTTTTCATTTATTTCTGCCCTGATGTTGACTCCATAATGGAACTCACTCCTTTTCCTTGACTGCTACCCAAAGAAGCCGTGTACAAAGATCAATTTTGTAGGAGGAGATGGAAAGAATTTATAATGCAGCAATGCAAACTGCTTAGAAATGCATATTGGTCTTTTCAGCCACTCCATCATTGTACTTGAAGTGTTTTTTCCTCTTTTTTCTCTCTGTTCTCCCTTTTAGGTAAAGCCCCACTCTGATCCATATTTCTCTCACTCTTTTACACAGAGCATTTCAGCTCTCTTAGCTCCTGTGCCTGCCTATGCTGGAAAAGAGGAAACTAGAGAGAAATGTAAGGGTTTAGAAATGTGGGGGCCAAGGAATATACCTCACCCTCTTCATGAGGGCATGAGTTTCTCAGGGAAAGAGTAACAGAGGGAGCGGAGCTAGCTAATCTGGAATTATCTTGGGCATATGCCACCTCCAAATCTGCCATCACTAGTGTAAGATCTCAGCAGCAGGAGGCTCTAGGGTGGACCGATGGTGGCAGGATCTGACAAGTGAAAGACAAGTGCAACATGAAGACATGATTCATGAATAGTCCATGGACATCTTTAAACCGTATAACACAGGTGATTGCTTTAGTGTTTTATGTAGCACAATTTGGCAATGATTTTGGCCTTAGTGTTTAAAAGACACATCACTTTCAAGGAAGAGAGACCATAATGATGCAGAAGCACACAAACACACATGAACAGATATTTACAGAAGAAATGCACTGAAGATTTACAGAACACTCAGTATATGCGGCTCTTTGCACATTATTTCTTTTAATCCTCACAAACCATCCTTCATTGTCGTACTGTTACTTCCATTTTGACCACAGAGGAAACTGCGACCCAGAGAAGTTAGTTAACTTGTAGCAGAGATACCAAGATTGCTGCTCACCCCAGGGCCTTTGCTTCACCTCTGCTTAGAATCATTCCCTCTAGTCATCCAGGGCTGTCTTTGCTCCTTTCCCCCATGCCTCTGTTCTGACTGCAGAAGATCAGTGAGGTCTTCACTGTCCGTCCTACACCATAGAGTACCCTCCTTCCACTTGGCTTTCTCCATCTCCTTTACTCTTCTCTTTTATAGCACACATCACCATCTGACATACTCTCTCTACTTGTTCAATATTTTTATTGTATTTCTCCCTCCTCCCCTGAACCAAGATACAAGTTCCATGAGGGCAGGGACTGTGTGTGCCTTGTCCACTGCAGTGTCCTTAGCAACTAGAATAGGGCCTGGCTCAAGGTAGACGCGAATTAAATGTCTGTTGAATGAATTAATCGATGAAGGAACCGTAAGTGGAATGGACCATGACTCTTTCTGCTCTACTCCAATTTATTTCTGCTCTACTCCAATTTATTTCTGCTCTACTCCAATTTATTTCCAAATGGCACCTTTATGTTCTAGGAATGAGGCTCAGTGCTTAGGTGTATTTTGCTTACATGTTGAATATGTAGTGGATTGCGAGTGACCAGAATTATATCTTCTTACAGAGTGCTGATGAAGATTATGTGGAGAGCGTGGGATTGTAAGAGAATTATATTTATTTACATGTTTATGTCAGTACCTCATATATTTATGCTTATGTGCTTTTCCAAAGACTCTAATTTGAGATGAAATGATCCTAATAGGTAGAAAAAAAATCTTTTTTTTTTTGCCTTAAATACCGTTCTATATTTTGATGTATTGGGTTTTTTTTAAACACCCACCCCACTAATTCTCCACTAAAACAACAAAACAAACATCTACCCCATTTATCCTCCACTATAAAAAGAACTGTGTTCATTTCTTTGTCTTATGTGTCTCTTGGGTCACACACACACAAAAGCTGGTGTATAATGCTAAGAAAAGGAATGGTGAGAACTTAATGCTTTAGAAATGTATCCATCTCCCAAGAGTATCTTTCAGAATAAAGAGAAAACAAGGATATTCTAAAGTAAACTTATTGTATAAGCCAGCTAATCTTACATATGGGTATTTCATATCACTTACAAAGAGTACATTTTCTTCTTTATAGACAAAACTTAAGAACGACAACAAATATGAATTTAAATTAAAGGAATACTTATGCAAAATTAGGATCTTGAGCAGAGATCAGAGATGCTACAAATCTAGCAGAAATACTTTATTTAGAAGACTATTATTAAACTGCTATTGTAACTTACAATAAAATAAAACCCTTTCCATAGATAGTAAAATGTAGAATAAACATTAATTTTCGATATTATATTTTTGAATCAAGTAATATCTTTTTTCCCCTCTACTTGCAAATATATACAAATTATTTTTTTTACAGTGGTCTTTGGAGTGTCTGAAAAGACACTATAATAAATGCATCTGATTAAAATCAGATTTTTAATCCATAAAAAAGTATCTTAAAATATAAATATTTCATATTTGTAAATGAGATAAATATAGAGATAAATATAAAATAGAAATATAACAATTTGTCTTAAAATATAAATATTAAAATGTAGATATAAATATCTATAAATAGAAATATGTAAACATCTTAAAATATAAATATAGATATAAAATACAAATATCATATTAATGGTTTATTATTACCTATTAATAATAGTTACCCATTACTAATATTCTCCTACTTCTGTTACTATTTATGCTACTAATTCTACTACTACCATCACTATCCTCACTCCCCCCATCACCAGCACTTTAAAATTGACAAAAAGCTTTCACGACCTCATTAAATCTTTATAACAGACCTATGAAATTTCCATACATACTTCAGGATCAATGTTTCAGATGAGAAAACTGAGCAGAGAGAATCATATCCTCGCTCACCAAGGTTAAAAAGTAGCAGAGCCATTATTTGAAGCAGGTCTATTTGATGCCAAGTGCCCTTTTTCAAAATGAGGATATTACAATAAAAAGATTCTACATTCCAAAGCAATAAATTGTCATATGTGATTATTCTGCATTTGTCCTAATACGCTAACCATACCCTTCTCCACCAGTCTTTATCTCTTCGCTATGAAAAGTAATCCTTTATTGCATTAGCTAAAATGCTATGTGGCCGCAAGCTATCGGCTTCTGTCTTTGGAGACTTGGAACCTCATCAAGTTCACCACCACCATGAATGTTATTATAACTTGAAAAATAGGTAGTTTATCAGATTAGCCTGTTAAATAAAGTACCCGTGAGCAAAGATATGCAACCAATTTGTTATGTGTAAGATTTACCCATCAAGATAAAAATGCTCTTTACCCTCTGGGGCTAATGTAAATGAAGAAAAATGCCATTGACAGAATGGATGATAAGAAAACATAACAAACCACTCAGGTCTCATCAAGAGGGAATTCAGAAGCACTCTAAGTCATGCACACTAAATTAAACGTCAGCCACAAGGAGGAAGAGTTGTGCCTGCATAATAATAAGTAAAACTCCTTTCACCGGAGGAGATAGGTACAAAAATTAGGGTTCATGTACACAGTACAATGCTATGTTCAATCACTAAAATGATATTATATGATTAACATTATTAATGTAAAAGATATATTCATATTACTAAAAGAAATATATGTATTAGTATGAGTATATACCTACATTATGTGTTATATATGTATGTATTTATGTAATAATGCATGTATGTTATATTTTAGTACATAATATGTACTATGAATATATTCACACACATATACAACACTAGAGCGTTAGCAGTGCTGGCATGAATTGTATTTATGATTGCTTGTAAACATTCTCCCTTTTTTCCTATATTTTCTATTCCACATTGAAATGGATTGCTATTGTAAAGAAAAAATAAAATGTAATAACATTTTTGTGTATTTATTTTTCTGAACCATTTAGAATGATTACTATTATGACACTTCATTCCTAATTACTTCAGCAAGCATCTCATAAAACAAGCACATGATCCTACAAACCTCAACACTATTATTACACCAAGACAATTAATTATATTACACCAGTATTATCTATTTTTCAATCTATACACATGTATTTTTAGCTGTCCTTCAAATACGTTTCATAGCTGCTTTCTTTTTGAACTGAATCCAGTTAAGGTTCACGCCTTGATCCTGGTTGTTCTACCTTTATAGAATCTTTCATCCTAATAGAGCCATATCCCCAGTGTTCACCCCACCCCTCCCACATATACCCTTTTTTTTAGTGGCATTCACTTTGAGTAGATATTCAAATTATTGTAGAATGTTCATATTCTGCTTACATCTGACTGCTTCCTCAGAGGCCTATTGTAGGTTTAATTTGAAAAACTCTTTTTGTCCTCTGTGCTTTTTCCACAGCATTTTGTTTTTATTTTATGAGTATCAGATCACCTCTTACTACTCAAAATGTATTAATTATAGCACTCTTTCTTGGTCATTTCCTTCTCTTGCTTGCATTATCTTATTCCTCCAGATTATTTTTTTCTGTTTGTTTTTGTCTCTGGTTTGGGTTTGTTTTCTAAACATAACTTGTTTCACCTGTAAACCAGCTACAGATGAAAACCCATCGTTCTGTGGTTGGCTCTGTAAATCTGGGAACTATCTTAATGTCAAATTTCCAGAGTCTGTGAACGTTCCAGGCTCTTAGTTTTAAGAACTGTTTATCTGTAGCTATTCTATTTGCGACTGTCACTGAGACAAGTCCAGGGGAGAAAAATAGCTACCACTTTGGTACTGAGTTTCCTAATCATTTCTCTTTCATTCTCAGCATATCAGCCATGTATATATTTGAACACTTTTAGGTTCCTTATTTATATGGCAAATACACATATTGCATTAATTCCTCAATAACTACACTTTCCTATAATAACTATTCTTATTGCATATACAAAAGTCTTGACTTTAAGATTAGCCTGCCTATTTAGTAGCTAAACACATCGTATCCAGGCAAATTTGAGGTCTATATGGTCACATCTGAGTAGCTCCTCTAATGGAGAGGAGAGAATAGAGTATCTGTGCAATTGTATACTTCGGCTAAGATAAAAACAAAACAAAACAAAAACAAAACAAAAAAGCAAAAAGCAAACAAACAAAAAGCTTCAGTTTAAACTTTGAGGTGCTATATGCAGTTTTTTTGTAAATTGTAGTTTCATGTATATTTATCTTCTTATATTTTTCTTATGCTAACATTAAAAAGGGGTTGTATACTTAAGTGATGGTGTGAGATAGCAACTTTAAAATTCCAGTAGAGGCTAGGGGAATTCAGGCTGAGATTTTAAAAATTTACTAGTAAAATCCACCAGGTGGATAATATTTTTGATGATATTGGCATTTGACTCGAAGACCTTAAAGATCCTTCTAGTTCTGGGGTTCTTCATTCTATGACTTCATTGTTTTATTCTATAACTTTGGTTTTATTCTATGAATGGTTGCCTTTATTCTCTGTCTACATGAAGCCAAAACAACAACATAATTGTGTTTGTAAGAAAGAACTATTTATCAACCCATTTTATTTGTGGATACTTAACTGATTAGTTTTCAAAGTATTTTATATGTTCAGCTACCGTTTTAAATAATGGAAGCCTTAAGAGAGTTTTGCTCCTAGACCTACTAAGAAGAAATTTCTAGTTGGATGTTGATTATGGTTTGCTTGTCTTGCTTTTCCTAGCAAGGGCTATAATTTGGGAAGCAAAGCTCACGTCTGTAATTTCATGTGTCCCTCCCCCAAATACCTAATAATGTACCTTACAGGAACTCTAGAAATACTTAGCGACCATCTATTAATCTGACAAAATGTATGGCATTGTTTTCACATCTTCCAGTCATTGAGATTAGTTATGATTATTTGTTTTTAGGGCTGTTTTCTCTGTCTCTCCATGGTTTCTAAGGCCAAGAACTGAATAGCAGAGTGTGTTCTACACATTTCCCTCTTTTTCTCTGTTCAAGACCACCAGGCAATTATTGCTTTAAAAAAAACACAATTATCAGTGGCAAAAATCTTTTCTATTCTACTGTAAAGAATATGGACTACAATTGCTTTCTAGGCCAGTCTTTCATTGGAACCAATGGTGACCCCAGACTGAACTTATGAATAAGAAACAGGTAGTTTTGAATATTGAGTTTCATTTTATGTTACTTCTTTTACTACCACCAGGCTCAAAATAAATCTAGCTAAGAATAGTAAAGGAGAACAGCTATGGCAAGCAGAGCAAGAGGAACTTAAAGGTGAGAGTTTCATTAACATTAAATATTTATGTAATTTTAGGTAACTTTTTTTGTAAAAAAACAACAACAACAAAAAAAACACCTTTAGTGCAATTTCATGTCACCTCTGCAAGAGTTTGCATTCAAACAGAATGTCTATCATGAATGAAAATCTTGACATATTTAAAAGGCATTTCTTTGTGCAAATGTGGGTTTGGCCAATTGTTGGTATAATTTCTAAGCTGCCACAAATGTTGATTCATATGAGCATCAATTATTATTGTTACTTCATTGGAAGCAAAAATTTTCTTACAATTCTGGAAAATATGTTCCTGTACTGGATTAACCCTTTGCATCCCAGCAATGTGCTAGAACAACTTCCACTGAGGTCGCCTATATCCATTCCAGTGATTAACGTGCATGAACAAATGCGGACGGAGCTGTCAGGGACAGGAACTTTCAGACCGCTTAGGCACTGGTCAGTGTGGGTTTTTCTTTGTTGAGATTGCTGAGGGGATGACACCTAATACATTATCAGAAATGAAACTACTGTCATGTGAACATTCATACCTAAATCATGCATTTTAAATACAAATACTCTGACCAACTATAAAACATATAAATGATGTGTGCTACTGTAAGCCTTCTTCCTCCTGAATTACAAAAATCATGTCTTTCATTTCTAGACCATTGGAGTTGAAGTCAGTTGACAGGGTAGGTCATGATTAAAGCCAAATACTATGATCTTGAATAAGTCACTTAACCTTTGTTAGTCTTGGTGTTCTCAACTAAAAACTGAAGGGGTTCAGCTTGATCACTGTGGAAGTTCCTAGAAGCTTGCCATTCAATGGTTTTATATCTAGCACACATACACTGTAATCTCGACATTTTCTCAGACTATTGTTCAAGTGACAGCAAGCTTACAAATACCCTGCCGAAGGACACTTCTGTTTCCTCTTATGTCCTTTAGGGGAAGGCACTTTCAATTCCACTCAGGCCTCTTCCCAGTGTAAGCACAGCCTAGCAATGGGAAGCATAAAAATGTCTGTCCTGGGTATTGCCCACTATTATGTTTTAAGTCCCTGGCCAAAGTCACTAGGCCCCCTTTTCTTCATATTAACCATGATTATGATGAAACTTCCGTTGTGAAAATATGCCAGCATGTTGTATATATGATTTTCTGATACTGGTTAGAGAAAAATAGAGATTATTGCCAGTTTTTATTGCTGCATTCTTTTCAATAGTAAAAGCGGAAAGTAAACTATATGCTCACCAATTAGAGGATGACGGAATAAATTTAACTCAGACCTACTGTGGACAATATGTAAAAGCTAAATAAACATAATGAGGTAGAGCCACATGTTTTGATATAGATGACAGTTCATGAAGGCAAATAGTTAAAAAAAAAAGTGAGGTATAGAACAGTATGTACTATATGATGATTTTTGCAAAACAAAAAACTGCACATACACATGAACACTGCAAATAAAATTTCATATTACTTTAAATATACAAAATTGCAAAGAAAATAAGATCTAGTACAAGGGTCAGCAAACTTAATTCTGTATAGGGTCAATCAGTAAATATTTTAGGCTTTGTAGGCCACGTGATCTTTATTGCAACTACATGACTCAGCCACTACAGTATGAAAGCAGCCAGGGACAAGATGTAAACAAAAGCATGGTTGTGTTCCAATAAAACTTTATTTCCAAAAACTGGCAGGGAGCTGAATAGGCCCTTGGGCCACAGTTTCCTGACTCCTGACCTATCATAATACGTACTAACTGATGAGAGGGTATCCATGAGAGGAAACCAGAATTGATGTAGAATAGTCAAGGAGATTTTCTCTTTATCTGCACTGTTAGATTTTGCATTTACATTAAGAATGTATTCATGACTTGCTATATAACTGTAAACATATTTAAAATAATAATAACGATTAAAAGAATAATTTAAAACTATTTAATCTGCCACTTAAAGTGGGAATACTCTGATTTGAGAAACTTTTTGGAGATCGTCCCCATTTGTATCCCATGAAGCAATCTTCTGCCAGGGCTTTGTCCTCCTATCTGCTCTCTGGGGGCACATTAAAGTATGGCAGCCCAGAGCCTGCAAAGCTAAGGGACAAAGAACACCAGGGCAGAACCCCACTCTGAAAAGCTCACAGAGCAACCAACCTCTGCAGTAAATGAGGACAAGCTGCCCTGTGTTATGTTTTCTTTTTAAATATTTTTTTTTACATCAAAAACACATTGCTGGTTAGTGAAGACTTCAGGGGCATCCTACAAAAACAGGCTGCATAATTCTGATACTGAAAGCCAGCCTAGTTTTAATTAACTGCCAGTACTTAGCCACATCCTCAAGCTCCAGATAGCCAAGAACAATCTTGTAACTTCTAAATGTGAACGCCACTCAGGTAGAGACCAAATAGTGAGAGTTTCAGCTTACCTGTTAAAATATCCATAGTAACTGGACCTCCCTCCACCTTAGACACCTTCTTCCCAAAAAAGGTGAGGTGGGGGGGATCATTTCTGTGGTGGGTGGCATGTAGACAGTTACCCATTAAAACGATAACATCAAAATATAAACAGACAGGCCTTTTCATCATTTATTGACAAACGACTTATAAGACTGCTAGTGAAATCCTTTAAAAACCTTTTCAAACATGTTGGAAATTCAGACAGCGGCAACAAGTTAGATTGACAAGTAATTACAATTAACGCCACCACAGTCATTAGTAAAACACATTTAGCTATATATTTGTATGTCAATATTTAATAGCAAAACAGAATCCTAGGAATGCCCCCATGCCCAAAAGCACTCTGATTTTTACCAATTTAGCAAGCAGCCAGGCTAGAGCAGATAAAGAACTCTCGTGCACTGGGGAACTGAGGTGTTTCGAATCTGAAAGACCTTGCCAGCTCTGGATATGGGGAGCCCTCAGTCACTGCTCTTCCCAAGTAGTGAGAAATCAGGGCTGCCTTCCTAGTTTTCGTGAATTTAACCTTCTGTCCTGTCAGCCTTCCCTTGGGAAGTGTTTCTGAAGAGCCAGACATTAGTATTCAATTCAGTTCACAAAATAGTTACTCTCCAGTGTAACATCAGCAGAATGGATAAACGGTACATTTATACAGTGGAATACTACGTGGGAAAGTAAATAAACCAGAACTACATACAACAGGATGAATGAATCTAGCACATAATGTTAAATGAAATATGCTAGTTGGCAGTTAAAGAGTGTTCATCTTTAGGCATTCACTGAGGACTTCACAGTTTTTCAAAGAGTATTTTACTCAAATCCAATTGCAAGACTCTCATCTTCAAAGAAGCGGTGTCTCTAAATACAGTTGAATCGACTAAGAAACACCAATAAATTTGGGGAAAGAAGAGAGAAAGGACAGAAGCCAGGCTACGAACATTAACACTCGCGACACACACAAAAATGACAGCAGTAACCACCATTTACATTTCAGACTTGATATGCACTGTCTGAGGCATTTAATCCTCACACCAATTCTAGGAGCTCAGGACTATTATTATCTCCATTTAGTAGGTGCCAAAACTGAGGCTTAGTGAGGCTCCCTGACTGCCTACAGCCATGTAGGCAGTAAGCAGCACAGCCCTGCTGGAACCTGGTGGGTCTAACACCGAGGCCTGGCTGCTCAGTGAAGGCGCAGAGCTGTACGTGGCCCTTGGGCATCAGGCACAAGCTCTCACTGCAGCCTCGGCAGTGGAGAGAGCCCACGTGGAGGGCCAGCTCAAGACAGTTACAAACGCACCCCAGTCAGGACTGCAGCTTCTCTAGCCTTATGGCTTCTGAGTGACCGAGTCCCCATCTTGGAGTTACTGAGAGAAGCTGGTGGATAATTTCCTGCCCTCAACACCCTCTATTTCCACTTTTCCCACCCTGAAGGGGAGAATCAACTTCAGAGTTTCTAATTCTGCTTCCTAGAGCAACTAGCTGGGGGCGGCGGAGGGGGTGTGGTGGGAAGCACAATGGAGACTGTACACAGCTCCTCCCGCCTGCAGCAGCTCTCTCTCTTCAGGCTAGGATGGAAGCGAGGTCCTCTCTAGGAGCATTGTCACTCTCATTGCTCTCATACGGCTGAGGGATCCTTAAAACTTGCAGCCCTTTGGAAAATGTGTTTCTTAAATAGAGGGGTCTTTAAAAGGTAAAGTATGTGAAACAGCTCAGGTCTGAGCCATATTGAGAAAATACTTGGAGGAGGTTACCCGGACACCAGAAATGAGGACTTCGTGTCCTTTTGCTGAAACTCCAATCTAACAGTGATGACAAGGAAGTGACTGGACTGCCATCTGAGAAACACCGTTAAAGAAATGTGTGCTATTATGAGGAAAAAGGCAAGGTAACATTCAAATAGAAGGCAACGATCTTTGTTTTCTAAGTCATACACTGCATCTTATCTGCGCTGGTTGATTATTCCACCATCAAGGGTCTGATGGCAAACCGCTCAGAGCAACCAAACGCTGCTGGGCAGGGCACTGAATCCCACCCCACCCATGACACAGCTCTTCTGCTATTTCAGGCCTTGGGTTCTGTAAGGCAGATGCCGCTGCCCTCCATACTGAGTTGTGTGAAATTATGCAGTGGTTTGGTGAAGTCAACAAATAACTAGAACGAACCACATTTGGGGAAATAAAGCCCTGGCATCAGTTCAGGTCTTCGGAAGGCAGTAAATAAGGACAGTTTATGCTCTGTTGCCTCTTATCTGTTGGCTTTTAAAAACTTTTTATTGGGAAATTGTTTCAAATGAGCAGGTAAGTTGCAAAAAATAAAAATAGCACAAAGAACAGCCATATGCCCTTTATCCAGATTTCATCTACTGTCGATATTTACCACATTTACTATATCGCTTGTATTCTCTCTTCCCTCCTTCCCACACATATGTCTTTGTGTATTTCCTAATTAAAGATATATAGTCACGCAGAATAGTTATGACTTCAGTAAATTCAACACTGATATGTTTTTAAATAAACATTCATATTCAATTTTGTCATTTAGCCCAATAATGTCTTTTTAGCTCAACACAAATGCTACTGCTGCCATTATCCTATCCCTAACATTTCTCTCTCCTTTGTGATCCTCCCTTGGCACTTCAATTTACTTCTCTTCTGACTATTATTATGTACTGCCTTGTGTTGTATGGTCGTTTACCACCTCTACGAGACTGTAAACTTCTTGAAGGCAGAGCAAATATCTGTTCGATGAATTGCCAGGTATACACACACACACACACACACACACACACACACACAAATGGCTTTAGAGTTCATTAATTTGTATTAGATATTTTAAGACTTCCATGATGTCATTTACACAAATGAATACTTTTTCCTTCTTAATCTAAGAAGATTTACATACTATAATAACCATTAAGTGGAATTATTAAATCTTAATAGTCTTTGCTCATGAGGTGAGTTTGTTGAAGTATTTACAAAAAATTTCATAGTATTGTCATTTATTTTGGACATATGAGAGGACAGACTACAATGTCGAAGCATCATGACAGATGGAAGAAGTAGTTTGAACAACATGGTCCATAGCTGCCTATGCATTGAGCATTGAATTAAATGTAATATGACATGAGAACGAGGACAAGTAGCATCTGTACTGAAAGCTCCTCAGGAGTGGGTGGGTGGACCATTAGGATTATAAAAGACCAAGATCAACAAGATAGCTATTAAGGCAACTGCCAGATGAAACAGTTGGTTTGAATAACAACGGAATTCCTTACATCCCTCATTTGTGTTTTAGCCCCAGTACAATTTTGGCTTTTATTCATCTTACCACATATGGAAGGATGAGGAAAACTCAAATGTGCTCGAAAAGAGTTTCAGACCACTGTTCAGGAAGCCAAAGTTGTTATATCTTCTCAAACGGGAGGAGTAGATTAAAAAAAACAACAACAACCCTCCAGCAAAAACTAATATTAATGCTTGGGTGTTATCGCTTCAGTCTTACCTATGCATATGTATAAAACAGATATTTATCAAGACAAATGACATTCAAATACATTTTTCTAAGCTGTTTTTAATTTTGAAACCTATTTTATTTTTTTATTCACTTAAAATACATCATTTTTAATAGCTAAATAGTGTTTCATTGTATAGATGCATCTTAATTTATGTAACTACTTCCCTGGTAATAGGTATTTCTAGTTTTTTTTTAATTTTGCAATTGGGAAATTAAAAAAGCAGCTGGCATCAGTGCTGCTCTTCAGAAGGCAGTGAATAAGGATAGTTATCCTCTGTTGCCTCTTATCTGAGAACTGGTTTTTAAAACTTTTTATTAGGAAGTGATTTCAAATGAACAGATAAGGAAATAATTCAAAGAACACAATATGCCCTTTACCCAGATTCATCTATTGTTATTATTTTAAATAACAGTGCAATGAGAATTCTTGTAGTTCAGTTAAATCTTTTTTTCTCATTCTTAATTACTTTCCACAAGAACAGTTCCTAGAAATGAAATTGCTCAATGTGAAAGCTTATGATGCTAAGTATCGTCAAGCTGCCTTTCAACAATATTGTGACAATTTTAACTGCTGTAGCAGAGCCTCTTCACCCACACACCCTTGCTAACTCTGGACATTATCTATGACAAATATATGCAAAGTGGCTCCTTGTTTAAATTCAGATTTCTTTGATTTATATATCAGGCAAAACATTAAATAACTCAACTGAAAATCTGCACTATCCTTTTAGAATTTTGGGGCCATAAATATCTAAAAGATAAAAAGAAAAAACTAAAAGAGATAAGACAATATTTAAAGCATTATTGCAAATCCAGTAAAACATAATCACTCCAAATAATAAAACAGGCATAAGAAGAAATAAGGAAGGTTTGTTTCAAATATAAGCACAATGCCTCTTGTGAACACAGCTCTTAGAAGAATTGGATCATTTTGTAAAGCACCTGTCAACTTTTGGCTATTTTCTATTTTCTAGAGAGCTGAATGCTAAAAATCAATAGAAATGTTACAGCACTCATGCTGCCTTTAGAAGGGTTAGACAAACTCCTGCCTGCAACATTCAAAGCCATTTCTGTTCAGAATCTTGGGAAGGAACCTATTCCAAACTTCCAGAGTCACAGCTGGCAGGCTGTAATTTAGAGTTGCATACAGGATAATGTGTATTAGTCCATTACTAAGCTGTAAGTTGACACCAACCTTTGGAATTGCTTTCTCCAAGGAAACACTGAAGACCCAATGCCTCAATCATTTCCAACAGGGCTGGGGAAAACATTCAGACAACCCATTAGATCCTTTCATCTCACATTTTGATGATTTTCATCAAAAGGGAGTGGAAAGGGGGTGATTAGACACAAATTTTCATTCTGGTGAAAATCCAAACATATATTTTTTAGCTCAAGACATTGATAACATATTGGCAAGTTCTTGTCCCCACTTATGTGAACCACTCAAGCCACCCAGAATATCCTAATGGGAATGAACATGTTCAGAAAGGGGATGGTAAGCAGATACTAAGGCAAGTATTGCAATTCATACGTGACAATCAAAGGGCATTTTTGTGAATACCAACAGAAAAGCCTTAAGTCACCAAGGATTAGGTTTGAGATTTTCAGTTGCTAAAGTCTATGCACAATTGCATTCTAGCTGTGAGATCAGAGAGTTGTTCGCTGTATATATAAGAGAGTGCAGTGGTTACACAGATTTCGCTAAGATCACATGACAGTCAACTGAGGGGCATTGGGAGAGCCCGCCTTGAGATAGGTCAAAGATTCAGGCTCCATCCCTGCCACACAGTCAAAGTTGCTTCTGCCACAGATCGGGACCAGCCAACTCTGGCTCCAGCTACTACGGCTGAACCATTGTGCTGCTTTCCACATTAACTAGCTCCAAGTATTGACTATGAACTAACAAGATGATCTAAATCTAAGCCTCCCATCAAAATCAGCTGAAACTTAACAAACACGGAACATTTTTTCCAATATGTGACTTAATAACTCTCTTCATTCTCCATTCTCATCAAAAGCAGGAAAATGCTGACTACTATCTATCTCAGTGCTATCCAATGGAAATACGATGAAAACCACAACCATAATTTTAAATTTTCTAGCAGAAAAGATGAAATTAATTTTAATAATTATTCTATTTAACATAATACATGTAACATTATAATTTCAATATATAACCAATATAAAATTATTGATAGTCTCCATTTTTTTTCACCCCAAGTCTTCAAAATCCAGTGCATATTTTATACTCACAGTGCATCTCAATTTGAACTAGTAGCATTTCAAGTGCTTAATAGTCCCGTGTGCCCAGTGGCTACTGAAGCAGAAGGAACACAGATCTGGAGATTAAAATGTGGAAAGACTACCAAAGCAAAATAAGGACAATTTAAGATGCAAAACACAAAAAGACTATATCTCATGACCACAATGTTCACTCAACAATGCAAAGAAAGCTGGGGACGTGCCCTATAAATCATCCATTCGATGCCCACATGCGTTTTCCAACAAGCGTAATGGCACCCCATTTCAATGGGGAAAACTGTTCTCAACAGTAGCCCAAGAATGCAAAGCAGTGAGCCTCTCATGTTTTCCCATGGCAAACAGCATAACTGTAAAGAGGTGCCAATGTGAAGAACATAAAAAATTGTTTCCATGCCATCATGGTGGCAGTTCCTGATAGCCATCATGCCAACATTAAGTTCAGGTAAGTAACTGTCATGCAGGGCCTGGATTTTAAAAATGTATTAGTAAGTAATACTTTATTATAATTTCCACTTTCACTCAAATGCCATTTGTAGGATGAAGTTATATAATTTTCAAGTGTGCGCATCTTGTTCAAAACAATTAAAAGAATGGCGAAGAGATATTCTGAGAGTTTGAATTACGTACCTGTAAAGACATATCATTGTTTTAATCATGTAGAGAATGTTTGCAAATAATCTATAAAATGTTGCTCCCACAAAAATGACTCTCGGAATACAGTCTTCCTGCACATAACACAACTTTAATAATAATACTTTACACGTGGATAGTCCTTTACTGTTTATGAAGCATGGTCTGTCTCATTAAGCTTCACAAAAAAAACCTTGTGAAGCACAGACGGCAAAATAAGCAAAATACAAGTTCTTTGTCACTGGCTTTTCCCCTACATTTTAGAGCCTTCAGGCACACTGACTATGTGCAAGGTCGATATAGGGGACTTCTCTATTTTTTTGAAAAAAAAATATTATCAACGAATATTTCAGGCTGAATAAACTATGTCCTAATGGTCATTTGGTTTTCACACTGAATAAGTCAAAGTTCTTGTCCTGGTCAAAAAAAAATCCTACTAACCAAAGCAATTCCCTGATTATTCACTTCATTCTAATGTTTAAAAAAAATGGTGGGCTGAAGTCTTGTCCCAAAGGCTGATTTACCAGGCAAGTCACTTTATGGGTAGTCCTGCCTGGCGTGGGGACAGTTATGCCTCTGTCTCCACAGAGGAGGCAATTGCCTCCTCTTGCCCACCCCCAATAATAAAAAAGATATGACAATAAAAGGCCCATGAAGAAATTAAAATTCTGAAACCAAAGGACTGCCTTTAGGTTTTGAGAAAAACCTGCTACCAGAATAGAGTCAGGAGAGAGGTTTGATGAAAAGAAATAACGAACTAAAATAAAAGTCGTTAGAGGTGACAGGGGCTCAAGACCAGATAACGCAAATTCATTTTCAGGAAGAAAAAATATATAAAGAGAGAAAATGAGAGGGCTTTTGACATTATGAAATAATTGAATAGCCCCACCTTTTCAAAGTATTTCAACATTTTTGAAAACCTGGAGTCCTGGCTTGACTGGGCGCTGCCTTTTCTTGGTGTCTACACCTAAAAAGTCAAGGAGGAACATCAGAGGGAACATGTTTGCGCGTGCAGTGAGAAGCATGCCATTCGGCTAATTATGTATCTGCTACATCTGTCCCAGCTCGCTGTCTTACACACGAGAGTGTGGGGAAGACTGGGTCTCACAAAAATAGCCCTTCTCCCCCCGCATGGAAACAGGAAGGAGTGAGGGGAAGGACCTGAACGTCATGTGTGGCTTTTACTTTCTCTTCTTGGAAATGCCACACATGGAGTACGGGAGGAACGGCAACCCGAGCAAAACAGGTTTGGGTTTCCTTAGCTAAACAGCTCGGTATAGTTGGAAGTCCCCTCATGCCAAAGCAAGCTAACCAATCAGTGCTTCTCCAAACACGTTTGCTTCTTGTGTCTTATAGAAATAGAAAGGTTACTCGCTTGGGAGTCACGTCGTATATACATTTCAAAATCTACTAGAGAATGTTTAAGGAGGTTTTTGCATTACTGAAACCACCTTTCAACTCACTGATAGTAAAAAGAAAAGAAAAAAATTTGAAGAAAAAATCTGATTTGCCATTTGATTTGGATGAAGTTTAAAAATATAACAGAGCAGCTGTTCAATTTTATGTCATTTAAATTCCAGTTCCATATTTTTTAATTGCTACTAGGAAAAATTCTTTGATTGCACTTGATGAAATTAAGTTTTGCCTTTTTAATAATTAAACATGCGAAAATTCAAGTGTGTTCTAGTTAAGAATTTAAATTATGATGTGTTTAAAAGATGAAGTAAATCTACTGGGACATTATTTTATCTCAAGGCTAGATACAATACATGGTAATTGCATACAGCACTTGCTCACTCTCTGTTCTTTCAAAATGACTGAAATATTCCTTCAAAGAATAAGACAGCAGGATTTACTGGGTTAAAGGAGAGGAAACTGTAAAATCACACTGCTCATAACCATATTGTGACAGGAGTCACTTTGGAGACGGAAAATGGCATATTCATCATCAGTTGTTGTGTGATAGTCTCGTGAGTCATTGGTCAGTCAACACACTCACAAATATGGTGCACATTCGGCTCCCAGGATTTCATTTTAGAAGATGACCAGGGTGTTTGCAGACAAGAGGACAACCGGGAAACCCACTGGCTCCTCGAAGACGCCCAGGTCACACAAAGACTTTTAATGATGAATCCAGACCATGTGTTTCTTACTGCAGGCAGAAAAATCTGTACCAGACCATAGCTGAACACTAAAATGGAAAAAGTGAAAGCAGTTAGCCTTTAACTATGAGGGGGAAATGGATGTGGAGGGGACCATTGGGTCACACCAAAGGACTCTCCTAGAAAACGTCTCTTCATCCTACAGATGTATGGCATGGCGTGTTTAGTGATGCATAATATTTTTGAACTTTTTGCAGTCATAATAACATACGATTTATAGTTATGAAAAATAAGAGAACCTCAATAAATTTGATAGGTTTATCGATATTCATGACAAATTTTACATTTCTTGTGAATGGTTACAATTTTTGGATGAAAAATTCATTATTTTATCTCAAAGGGAATATATTTTAATTTCTTTTAAAAACACTGTATTTATCAAAGGAAGAAAACACAATGCCACTTGGATAAAGGCTATAACAAACTTGATTTTATGAAGGAAGCTATCATATTAACAGGGACTGTGCACAGAAGAGAAATCATTTGATTATTATTTCTAAACTATCCATTTAAAATTATGTACTTCTTGACTGAATGGTAAGGTGGCCACTCACCACTAAGTTACTCAGTTTCCTCCTCCGTGGGTGGCCATGGTAGTTCTAAATATAGGGAGCAAGTTTTCTCATACCTCGAATCCCTAAAAAATTCATAAAGTAGAATACTGAGTCTATTTATAAGTAAAGGCAATCATAATATTCATAGCTCTACAAATGGCACCTTTAACAATTATAACTATATAATAGTAATATTTGAAGAACATATTTCCTTTTATCCAATTTAATGTTGTCACTTTAAAATCAACCAAGAGTTAGGAAAATAATTACATTGAGATTCAGGGCTAACATATATGATAATAAGGATTACCTTTTAAAATCTTTATATTTTAGAATAGTTTCAGTTTTACAGAAAAGTTGGAAAAATAGTACAGAATCATCTTGTATACCTCTCATCCAGCTTCTCCTACAGTTAACATCTTTTTACTATGTCATTTGTCACAACTAATAAACTAATGTTGAAACATTAGTATTGCCTAAAGTCCATCCTTTATTCAGATTTCCTTAGTTTTTCCTTGATGTCCTTTTTCTGTTTCAGAATCCCATCCAGGATACTGTGCTACATTTAATCATCATGTCTCTGTAGGCTCCACTAGACTGTGACAGCTTCTCAGACTTTCCACAATTTTAACAACCTTGAAAGTTTTGAGGAACACTGATCTAGTGTTTTGTATGATGCCTCTCTACTGGATTTGATGTTTTTGTCATGATTAGACTGGGCTTATGGGTTTGGGGTATGAAGACCACAGAAATAAGTGTCATTCCCATCATATCACACTAAAGACACAGGATAGCAACATGATTTATCACTGTGATGCTGACCTCGATCACCTGGCTAAGGCAGTGTCTGTCCAGTCTCTCCATCGTAAAATTAATCTCCCCCCAATCCCACCCCATTTTCCACACTGTACTCTATAAAGGAAAGTTACTATGCGTAACCCACCCTTAATGAGCAAGGTATACTCCACCTCCTCGAAGACATATTATCTACATAAATTACTTGGGATCCTTTTGTATGGGGCATCTGTCTATTCTCCTTGATTTATTTAATTACTCCATTATTTATTTACATCCGTGTGAATTCATAGATATGTATTGTACTCTTTGAGTTATGATCCAATACTCATCTGCTATAAACCCAAACCAATCAATCCAATGATCTATTATTTATTTTGTCACTCAAGTTATTCCAGATTTGGCCATTGGAACTCTTTCTATTTGCTCCTAAATCTCACTTTTTAAAAAGATAGCTACATTTTTCCAGTTTTCAATGTATATTTCCAAAATTATATATGAGAAGAACGTGACTGTTTTCATGCTGACTTTGTCCTGTTTTAAATGCCAAGCCCAGATTCTTAACTTTGGTATATGATGGCTCACACAGGTCACCAGGCCGAGCTCTTCCCTTAGTTGGTGGACTATCGAATTCTTGCCTGGAGCCCAACGATTCCTCAGAATGAAGACAATAGACCATTCCAGCTTTTCTTGCAAAGTGTCATCATATATATATTTTTTTACATATTTTCTATGACTTGTTGGTCATACAAAGAAGCTGATTTTTAAATGTTTATATATATATGCAACAAAAGGTCAAACCTAATTAACTCTATGTTTGTGAAATTAACCTATATTTGTGAAAATAGAATGGAAGTCATGTGACATTTAAAGCTGAAATTAGCATACCATATTTTTATTTGACAATCTAGAACTAGCTTTTTTGATTTTGGGGGTTTTTACTCTTTGAAAAAATCTCTAGGTTGGTGACATTGAGTTAGTAATCAGATTCTATGTCTGGGTTTCATTTTACTTCTTTGAGATAGTGTAACTTGTAGAAACTATTTCAATATTCCAGTAGAATTAATTGCTAATTTATCAGAATGCATGGCCTTATATAAATATATAAGAACACGTAGCAAAGTTCTGATTTTACCATTGAGAAAAATGTCAGCCTGGATGGTGTATGTAATTAAATTTTCATTTTGTGAATATTTCTGGGTTGTCTGCTCTGTGCAGAAATAACAGCTTTTTCAGTGTTCCTCTCATCTCATCTTTCAAGGTCAGAGTAAAATGAGTTTCTAAAACTGTTGAGCAGTACTCTTTAAGAAGATCTCACATGACTGACATTCAGATGCATTGCATAGTAAAATGGAAAAGGCATGAAGCATGAATTCAGGAAATTCTAGACTGTTCCTCAAATGAAAATATTTATGATAATTGTTTAAGGGGAGAATGGTAAGCAAAAACTTAATCCTAACAATAAGGAACTTAAAATAAGCAATACCAAGCAGCATAGAGAAAAGTCAGCTCTACATAACGGCCCCGCAAGGCTTTTGCAAACTTCTCTTCACCTCTAGGAAGTTAGTTCATTCTTTTTCCTAAGGAATATCTTTAGTCTGACTGCTTTAAAAGTGCCAACAGCAACAAACCACCACAAAATAGTCAGCTGCTAAAAGAGACACACACAGACGTATACATGTGTGAGCTCGTACATGCACATGCACACGCATGCACACACACCCGGTTCCTGCCTTCCTCCACTCCCTCACGAGCCAGGAGCCGTTTTGCCACTACAAGAAAGAGTGGGAGCGTCTCATTCTGTCTTCCTCGGCTAGTAGGTAAGAGTAAAGGATGCAGAAAAAGGAAAACTAAAACCTTAGCCCAAAAGTCACACTAGGGAGAGATCACTTGCAGACACTTAAACCTCAGGGTAGAGGGTTTATAATACCGTCTAAAAGGTGTACAGAGGCATAAAGTAAACCTGGCTGGTAAAAATTAAATTAATTAGATCACCTCACACTGGTAATCCAGTTAAACTGATTCTTCCGTAAAACAGAAAAGTAAGGTTTTTTGCCTTCCCTCCACTCCCTACCCCCAATTTGAAGAAAGGGAAACAGAGGCAGAAAGTTGAGTCGGCCTTCTGAAGGCCACCCAGAGAGCCTCCTGGGCTTCAGCTTCTCTTTAAAATAAAGGTTTACTTTCGATACTCAAATAGACATTTTTAAATGTTGTGCAAATCCAAAACCTCAACCACTGGTCCTCATGTTTATAGTTCAGGATTATACAAATTTCCCCCGGTCCTCTGAGGCCTCATCTAAGAGACTTGATTGATGCTCTCCTGCAGCCCCAGGCCAAGGGGCAGAATGTTTCGCGGAGAACACAGCCATTAGCTAATGGAAGACATTTTTCATCCCGTGGAAGGACAGACAACTGCAGCCAGCTACAAGGCCAGCCAAAAGTGGCACCTACTAGCTATGAAGAACGGCAAGTGCCCAGGGCCCACCTGGTGAAGAAAAACCACATTAAGCAAAGGTCGGATTCACCAAAAACTTTATCAGGGTGTTTCTGGCACTCCCTAACACCACCATAAAGGTGAATCGCAGATGGGATTAGCATGGTATTTTGATATTTTCCGTTTCACCACAACATCTTAAACAACTTATAAATGTCCCTAAGAGGGATGAGGGAATTCTGTAGAATACCTATATTAGCGGTGGAGGTTCTAGAATTTCTTTGTAGGAAGGGCTTAGGTAGAGGATTTTCTTTGGAAGAAGACTCGGGAGAGAGTTGGCTAGAAATTTTGACTGGAGACTGTGTTTGTATAGGCGTTTATAAAATATTGAGGGACTGTCAGTAGTTGATCTGAAAGAATGGTGGTACTGGTAGAAATGCAAAGTTTCCTCCTCAGATCACTTCCTAGCGTTGCCACTGTATTGACGGGAAATGCCTGCGTGAGAAGAGGGAATGCTTTTTTGTCCGTAAGATCATGCCCACCTTCCACTGACTTCTTCCTACCAAGACCCCTGACACAGCCTCCCAAGTCCACACCCCAGACAGTGGAGATTGCACAGATACGTTCTCATCATTATACCAGGTCAGGGGATAACTTACTTGGCAAGGATAGTTGGAAAGTGAAAGCGTAAACAAGTTTTTATTTTCCCCTTCTTTTGGCTCTCCATGAATAGAACTTTCACAGAAGAACCTCAAGCTGATGGAAAAATTAGATAATCACAGCCGGTTGCCCTGAACTCATCCTTACCATGGGTCAGCTAAGGGCTCTGAAGATGTGTGAAGAAAAACTCATTGCCCAGTTTTATTGATGTCTCTGGGGTGGCAAGTGACACAAATGGACAGTTTTTGACAAATTTAAGACAGTTTTTTCATTCTGATTGCTTTGACTGAATAAAAATAATTTCCACGTATGATTTTACAAGTGCTGAAATAAGGCAGTTTTCTCAAACGTAGGCCAGCAGCGCCCTCTCCTGGCTGTGTTTTTGAAGCGCGGAGGTTCTAAAATAGGACAAAGCGGCAAAGCTGGATTAAAGAGACAGAAAATAAATGTTCAAGGGGAGACTGTGTATGTCGTGGAAAGTACTGATAATCACATATTAAAGGTTAACTGTGAAATCGTAGTGACTTCTAAATGTTCAAGTAAATACTGTGCCATAACACATATGAAAACTAGGCCCTTATAATAGAAAATACATAAAGAACATGGAGAACACGTATTTCTAATAGAATACAAATGTCTGATGATTATTCTATCCTTCTCATAAATAAACATATTCAAATATTAAACAAATTTTTCCCTTTAGAGGAAACCGTACAAATAAATACATAGTGATATTTCTGAAATTCACTTAATTTAAGCCAGTTTTTCCACTCATATCCAAGCTCTGCTTACATACTTCAGTTTCAAATTTAAAGCAAAGAAAGGCTCGCCAATCAAAGGCTTTTATTGGCAATGGAAAGTAAAGTCTCAAAGCCCACAGCTAACTGACTTTATATGGGAAATATTTGATTTTGAGAAATGTTTTTATACTTGAGAAAGATAATTTTTAGTTAGAAACATTTCCATCTGTGGCTAGTTTCTTTTAACTAAATATTTTAAATACGGGCACCAGTATAACTTCTAAATGTTCTTTGTTAGGCATTTCAGACACAATATTAGGGTGTTGAGCAAACAGTTCTAGAATAAAATCAATTCTCAAAGCTTCACAAGCCCACAGATTCTCAGAGTAGGGATAGCTGGTTATTTACTCTAAGGCACATCAATCTTTTGGTGAGTTCACATTTCTTGTTGTTGTCGGATGGATCCTAGTGAACTACCAAGCAGTTTCATTTTCTCTGCCGATGAACTGGAAAGGGGAACCCTTTTATGGACTCAGCCCAACTTAAACAGAAGAAATATTCTAACCTAAATGAAAAGCAGACAAGCAAAATATTCTGACTTTGTTAATTTGGGGATTTGTATTATATAAAGGTACAGCCTTTTAAAGAAGTGAAATTTTCTGATTTCATTTCATTGACAAAAAAGGAATTCTCTTCTAGGAATTTATGAATTTTACTAGACTGCAATTTGCCACAAAGTTTGGAGGACAGTAGGCACTCAAGAAAATACACTGAATATTTTGAAAGTTTCACATACAGGTCGGTCTGTGTAATTTCACAGTCATAACGGAAGGACCATTTGGTCTAATTCTGCTGCATCAGATTGTGATCCTTTTAGTAGCCAAAAAATTGTTTTTTAAAAAATAGCTTTGTCAGAAGTATAAAGAAATAAAAAACCATAAATACTCATTAATGATTTGGGTTCATGACATACAAGTTAAATTAAAAAGTAAAAGCGTTTAAAATCCCAGCGTTATCTCTCTTTAAAGCTATGTGACTTTGGGCATGTTAGTTAAACCTTTTTCACCCTCCGGTTCCTGATTTGTAAGTAAATATTTTTCAGAGTTGTATTAGAGGTAATACATGTAAGGCCTCTGGTATATAAGGGTTCAATGCATGATAGCTATTGCTGTATTTACTATCATTTGTGTGTCCCCCTTGGCTCTCTTTGTGACTACACAATTTCATGCTTTCTGAATTATGCCAAGCTTAATTATCTAACATGGAAATGGCAGCACATGAAACAGTAATAATTCACTTGTCTCATTAAGGACATAACGGAGATCATTCAAGTCAAAGAATGTATCTTGAAGGGCACAGAGTAGAACATAAGATGCTACAAGATTTTCCTTTGAGTTAAAAATCAAAAACCTCATTTTGATTACAAGGAAAAGTGAGTCCATTGAAAAGAAGTGCACGGGTGAATTTATTTGCTCAGTTTCTCTTTTAGGACATTATCCCCTGACCTTGGGCTACTGGCTGGAGACTGCTGTGGGTGGAGGCTACAGGGACCACGTGGCACAGCGGGGCACGGCTGACTGACGCCCAGAGGAGAAAAGGCAGCACAGGTCTCCTAAGGTACTGAAAGAAAATGTGAATCAATGCAGATGCCAGTTCCTCACAGGCAGACTTCATTCTCAAATTGCACCCAGTGGAGCCGCTAATAAATTATTAGGTATCTTCATTTTGAAAGGCTTGCCCAACATTAACTAATTTGACCATATGATATTTTCAAAGGGATAATTATCATTCTCATCTTGCAGATGGGAAAATAAAGCAGGATGATCATCACATTCAAAAAGGAACATCATTTCACATTATGACTAATATATTCAGTTGCCAATGTTATTAAAGGGTGAAAATATTCTGTCTGCATACAAAAATGACATGACTGACCCAATATGGGCAAGGCGTGGGTTTTGAGTTTTCTTTTTTAATTATGTATTCCCTCCCTTATCCACAACTCACAAAGAGGATTCAGGCGGCTTATAAAAAGGACCAAAATATGAAAGGATGAAATAAACGACCAAGGAAGTCCTGACGAAGGGAGATACAAAGCCATGGACAAGAAGAGCGGCCCCATCCTGTTCAGCCACTGGAAGTGGCTCAGAGCTTCCTTATAAGTTAAGGAAATAAAAACGTGATTCATGGTGGCCATAAAACAAAATACGCTTTGACTTGTTTTTTCTAGGAATCGACAGGTCAGCTGCTTCTACCAGGCTTTCTGTCCTGGCATTTGCAGTCACCTATCAACCCAGTGCTTGTCTTGGCTAAAGTATATAGTTGGGCCATGAAATGGGTCAAAGCTAAAAGGTTGTACATGAGCCAAATGTATAATTCTGCCCAAGCTCAGAGCTTCTTGATGGGTGTGTCACTTACACGTCACAAATGAACTACTGATCTCAGCTGTGACAAGGATGGGAGTTCCCCACCTGTCTACTCCAGAGTGCCAAGCCAATATTGTAATTTTGATGTGAGAAATATTGGGAAGTTCAACTCTAGAAACTGACCTAATAAACCATGGCTTTATTAGTGAATAGACTGAAAGTCAAACTCATAACTCAACGACTGGTGAGGATAGTTTCCTGTGTGTTATCTATATCTGTCGTATCTTATGAAGCTCTTTTTCAGTACTTGAATTCCCTCCCTTCCAAGTTCTCACATCACGACTATGTTACTCAGAGGCAAGGTAAGTTTATGGGATAAGGGTCAAGGTTCAACTTCATTTCAAAACAACTCGCAAATATCAATCTATGAACCTGAGGATATAGCCACATTAACATCTGTTTTTCCTACCGAGGACAGAGCCATGAACTAGGCTCCAGCTCCTAACTAGAGATGCTAATGATAAAAGAGACACTCGTTCCCCTTATGCAAACAAAACAAATGAAAAAGGCTTGCATGAAACTATTAATGTGGATAGAGCATGAATCAAGGGAATTTAATTAGCTTTCTTTTCTACCAACCTGCAAAAGTTGGTTTTCATTTGGGGAGCATGGAGGAGTGGCTGTTTCCAAGGACGCATGAAACCGACCCAAGGCCAGGGCAGAAACCCCAGGAAGTCCAACCTGTGCCCCACAGTCTCTTGCCCTTAGGACAAACCTTCCACTGTTCAGAAGCTGATCCAAAGGCAGAGGAAGGCTGTGGGATGTCAGCCACTGATCAGACAAAGGCTGCATCTCCTGCTCCTGCCTCCAGAGCTGGCTGGTACCTCACCTGGCATTGGTCCAACATAGTAGACCTGGTTAGGATAGTCCTTTCTACTAGAGAGCTGCCTCGAAGGAGATTCTTCTGGTGGGAAAATGATCAAAATTGGATCAGTCTCATCATTAATTATGCACTCTTTACATCGGTGCAAACCAAGGGGTGAGAAATGCGCACATTCCAACCGGAGCCACGTGCACACACAACCTGAACAGGAGGGATTCGCTGTCACCTACATTGGATCATGCACTCATGGGTAAAGGGCTCAGAGATACAGTGGGACAGGCTGCAATATGTCTTACTGGGAGAGGAGAGAAGCAAGAGCATGGGCAAACATTTCTTTGTCCAGCAGCTATTTATTGACAGCAGACATTGTATTGGGTGCTCCAAGCCAGACAGACTCTCTGTGTTCATGGGGCTTACAGGTGAAAAACAAAACAGGTAAAATAACTATAGGTTATGATAAATGCTATGACAAGTAAAAGAGAGTGATGTGACTAAGTCATTAAGTGGTGTAGGGTAGAGGGGAGAGGAGGGGGTGTGCAAGGTTAGGTTCAGAAGACACTACTAAGGAGGTGGCATATAGCCTGAGAGCTGCAGAATGAAACTCAGTGGGCAATTCTGAGTCCTGGGGAAAGTATGTCAGCTGGGGTGGAGCAGGGCAAAGGCTGTGAGTCATGAAAGGACTCAGGGCATTCAGATGAAACAAAAGAAACTGGCAAAAATGGATTATACTGAGCAAGGGAGAGAATTATATGAAAGTAGTAAGTTGGAGAGCAAGGTTCAGATCAGGTAATAAAGGACATGGCTTAGATTTTTATTTCAAGGGCACATAGAAACCATGGAGGAGTTTTAAGTGAAAGCATGGCGTGACATTTATATTTTATAAAAATCACTCCAGCTTCATCCTTCCTTCTTCTACCAGGCCCTGGTCTTTCTCCTTCCTCTGTCCTTATTCGCGGTTCAGGATCCGGATTCCTTTGCGTATTCCGGAGAAGCAGCACGTGAGCATGCCAGTGCGTGCACCCTCTGCCCCCAGCAGTAGCACAGGGGAGGCACGTAGGAGATGCTCAATAAACGTGTGCTCAATGAATAAGTGAAAAACTGAACCTGGACATTTCTTTGGCTTGCATGTAATCTGCAATAACAAGGTTCTTACAGCCAAGGATGTGGTGTTAAAAAAAATGCTCATTTCTACTAGAAAATACAACATGCATATTTTTAGAGCTCATTTTTTTTCTCTCAAACTCCTCTGGTTTTCGGCTGTGCTCACTTCGCTGTTTAATTACTGAACTCCTCTTCTGCTCCCCATGAACTTTTGTCCTGACATTCTTTCCCTTTCATTTAGAATTGTTTTTCATCTCAAGTCTCCCTTGGGAATGTCATCATTCTTTACATCCTCCCTTTTCTTTTTGTTCCAGTAACAGCCCTGGTCCAGACACTGTCTGGAGAGCTATGCCCAACTCTTTAATTTTTTCCCCTTGCAGTCCTATGGACCTGCCCTCAACCCCTACTCCCTGTCTTGTAATGCAGTGCATGCCTCATCTTAAAAGTAGTCTTTGGCTTTTTTAGAGGTCAAGATCACATTTAACAAGGTACATTTTACTCTTGATAATGCAGGCTGCTAGCCTTCCAGCACTGCTCTGCTGGGAGTGCCGGGTAGAAAGCTCTGCTTACAATGGATTTAAGTCGGGCAGATCCCTTCCACACCAGATGCCATGGCAAATCTCACCCAGGAACCTGTTTGTGAACCGTCAATGGCTGTAGATGCTTCCCTGCATCTGGGTATGGAACTCTCCCCCAACAAGGAGAAAAAGATCACCGGCTTAAATTCTACAGATCAGCTAGAAATTTGTTGAGGATATCAGAGTTGAAGAGTTGTTCGACCAGTAACATCTAGCAATTTGGTGTATTACTTCCTTTTAAAGGACCACGATGGGTCTTATTATTATTATTATTATTATTATTATTATTATTATTATTATTATTCCTTTTTGACACAAAAGGCTGCATCTTCCCCAAAACTCTTTTAATTATCTCATCAGTAGTGCCTACCATTGCTTTTAAAATGTTAGATATTTAAGGGTGTAACATAATAGATGCTAAACCTATTTATAGGTCACTATTCGGGTACTAAATCCTTGCTTTTAGATTGAAATGTGGAAAAATATCTCACGTGCTAAACTAGAATTCTCCATGATATAGGTCCATAAACAAATACTTTTAACATCTTATGGAACTATACACAAAAATGTATACATTTATATTAAACTTCAGAGTGTTATCACAAACACCATGTTCATGCATAGTTGTTTTAATAAGGTTACAGAGAACAGTTCATCATTTTCTTCCTTAAATAAAACATTCATGGACTGCTTAACTGAATTTATATTACCTAGACACCATTTTGTGTCTATTAATACATAAATTATATAAAGTAAAACACATTCAACAATTATAAAAATTTCCATATTTAGTTGAGTTTTTGCTTGCATATTTTCCAGGCTATTTTAATTCCTTTTATTTCTTACCCCTCACATTTTATATATTTTGTTTTTAAAAACTTGGATTCAATTCGCCTATGCTTTTCTAATTTCCCATCTGATAATTCTGTTAAACAATACTTACTGACTGTTGAATATATAAAACACTTTCTGAGACAAAAATAAAAAGTTGAATAAGACGCATTTTCTCTCAAGTAGACTGCATTCTAGTTAAGAATTCACAGAACAAGAAGCAAACTGCTCCTTGATGGCTGATACGGGCTTGGTGAAAGTCAGAGAATGAGAACATCAACTTGGACTGGGGAAGGCAAGTAAATCTTTGCGAGGCGATGGGCCTTGGGTTTCGAGCAATGATATGGGTAGGGAAAGGCATTTGTAAAAGATAGGAAAGAGCAAGACCAGAGGCACAGGGACAGAAACGTGTGCTGACTTTAGTGAAGAGTGCAGAAACCAGGCTAGCAGGAGCCAAGGGCTCACATGCAGGGAGTAAGGGGAGGTCGGATGGGCAAACTATAGGAGGTTTTGAGCGCTGGCGTATTTGTCTGGAAAACAGAGCCCTGCTATTCCTTCCCAAAATGCACAGTCGTTCTGGGAATTACATGGTATTTTATGAAAGCATTCAAGACATGACCTTATCGCGTCTTCAAGTACTCACTTAAACTCGTGAGAATAATGCCCCTTAAAACACTAAGAAATGGGACAAGAATATGTGTTTGCATCCAAATATTTCCCAGCTTTGGTATTATCTGAGAAGAACGGGACAAGAAAAAGCAAGTAGTTCAGAGCTCAACAACCCTGTCTTTGAGCCACAGATTTCAAAGGAGATGCTCTGCAAGCAGATCTCAGTAAGGAAGCCGGGAAGCCAGCTGCTGCGGAGCTTAAGTGATTTAGCTTAATTCCTCTGTAAACTGTAGTTTAAATGACTAGGAAACCACATTTCGGTGACTAGTATTGTTTAAAGGGATAGAAGTCCAGCTAAAATGCTCTGGTTTTCTTTCACAAATATTCAGGTTTATTTTTCTGAGACTTTTTTTCCTCCTGTGCAATCTCTGGAAATCAATCCCTTGCAAGTTATGAAAAGACTGAACTGCCCATGGGCTCTGTGTTTGGCACATGTGTCTTATTTTCTCGAAGATCTAGTGGACTTCCTCTGTCAGGTTGCGTGATAAGGTGGCTTTCTATAAATGAAAGAAGAACAAATTCACCCTTACTTCCACAAAGATAACTGTGAGCCTGCTCCCCACTCCCCAGTATAAGAATAAAGCTTAAAGGTCTGTTTCTTATATGTTAAATATGGGAACCCTAATTCTTGATTTTATACTGAAGAAAACAAACCATTCTAGGAATAAGTGGAAGTAGAAGATAAATCTTTCATCATGATCAGGGAGTCATTGTAAGCACATGGTAAAAAACACAAAACCCTTTAAAGATGGTGTTTTTAAAACCATCAGAAAAGTGTGATTAAAAAAGAAGAGCTAAGAAAGGGGTAGAATATGTGGTGACAGAAAGAAATCTAACTATGGGCAGTGAACACACAATGTGATATATATATATATATGACATGTGATAATATATATTGTTAAAATGTACATTTGAAACTTATTGGATTTTGTTAGCCAATGTCACCATAATAAATAAATAGATAACAGGGAAAAAGGAAGAGCTACATATATGTGTAAAACAGGAAAAGGCATCAATAAATATTGAGCTTTTCACTCTGTGTCAAGTGATCGAGACCCTTTACCTACATCTCACCTAATTTTCATGGCTATCACATGCAGTTTTCCCATTTACAAATGTGGAAAATATAGCTCAAGGAAGGAGATTAAGTTAACTTGCTCAAGGTCACAGTTATAATTGGTGAAACAAGAAGGGACACACAAGATTCTGGCTCACAACGGCCCATACCGTAGTCATTACATCACGTGAAGGTTTCCGTAAATAACAGAAACTTCAACGCATACTTGAAAAGGGCTACTGATTGAACATGGCTGTTAGAAAAATTAAAAACTGTTCTCTTTCCCCCCAAAAAAATGTTTCATGGAATAATCTGAAATGCATCCTTAGTGGGAAGCCTTGTTGGTAAGAGGTATGAAGTACATGAACTAAGTGGAGAGCTTAGATGTAGGTAGATTAGGACATGGGCAGATTAAAAGACAGTTTATAAAAGGCTGTATCATTAGTATTGGGATGCGTGGTGTAGACTATAAAGTGTTCTGGTTGAGATGAGGGAGAGGATGTTTCGTTTTGTTTTTACTTTGGGCTGATCAGTTTAACTTTGGAGGATGAGCAAAACTTTAACCTGGTCACAATGTTGGCAAAATAATAAAATGTCATCTATGAAAAACAAAAAAAGCCTGGACAAAATGGAGGGTTATCAGGACCCCAGTCCTTATCTCTGCTCTGAGAGACAAAGTCCTCAGAGAATAACTCAGGCAACGACCTGGAAGATAAGCCCTTAGCATGATCAGGGACCCCAATTCAGATCAGAAGAAGGGCCAATATGAAAATGAATCTCTGAATCCATAGTTGATAAGCTTGGGGGCGAGGGAGGAGAGAAAGTGGGCTCTTTAAAAGAAAGGGCCTAGAGAGTAGGGGTCTGTAGCCGAGTAGGTCTACAGCTCAAAGTATAGAACCCTGTCACAGCTTGAATTTTTGTTCCTGGGAGCTATCCAGGGTACTGACTGATTCCACCCCTAATTTCTGACCCAGTGGACCAAGATCTGTCCTAGTGTTTCTGTAATATCACCTTGTAATGTAACACAGGAACCTCTTTATTTCAACTATTCTAAAGCCAATTGCTATTTATGACCTCAGGTACTTACCAAACCAACTTACACCTTATCTGCTGCCTGCTAGTTTATAATTATAGGCCATCAACCTTATACTGCAAATGACATTTCACCAGGTAGAGAAAATACTGGACACATTATAGGTCAAATAACATTTTAAACAAAGGTCAAAAACAATAAATTGATCCACTTGTTTGATTACATCGATAGAGAAAGTTGTAGAAATGAAGTTTGAAATGTAGGTTGAAACTAATTTATGAAATGTATTGATTTCAATGACAAGGAATTTGGACTTAATGCAACAGGCAATTTCAAAGTTCTGAAAGTTACTGAATAGGACATTGATGTGACAAAAGTGTTGAGAAAATTAATCTGGAAACATTATGCCAATGGATTAAAGAGGAAAGATTCAAGAGGTAACTCCTTTGGACTAAAATGCTATATATATATATATATAAAATCTTTAACTAAAAAAAGTATTTTCAGGGATTTAGGATTTCAAAAAAGGATTTTCCAAGAATTGAAGATCACATTCCATCCTTTTATATACAAAAAGAATATTCCTGAATCTAAATCATTAGATTTAATCAACTTGTAAATCTAAAAATAATGTTCTTCTGTTGTGTCCAGTTGTATCCTGTCATCGACTGATAATGCACCTTTTCATCCTCCAGTCTCCTGCCATTTTTGTTTCAAATAATCTGACCAATATCTCCGCGCTGAATCACTCACTACACTTTCACAGACTTGCCCCAGGCAAAGCACCTCCCTTACGCCTCACTGCTATGTGTTCTTAAAACATAGCTTCCTCTATCCAACAGTTCATCCAGTAGTTTCTTTAAAATCCCACTGCCTTTATCTCCCACAGATGGCCAGGGAAAGAGAAAGTGGGAATTAAGACCCTGAGGCCTGGCTGCAGTCCGGGTCCTCGTTAGCAGGACTATGGAAGTGACGTAGTACTCTGTGACACTGATGACCCTGTGCCATAAGGTAGATGCCATATTTGGGGTATTCTGAGTCCTACATATTCCTTAGAATAAAGGGCTAACCAAAGTCGGTTATCAGCTCAATATTATCTATGTCTCCAACGCAGCAAGGCAAAACTGAATTTGAAATCTTTTATTCTAGCCACAAAAGGTTGCCCAATTGTCAACATGTTCTCGGGACACTGCGGCTGGTCCTGACTGGGTTTGTCTCTTTGGCAGTTGCGTTCTGCCCTAAGCCGAGTTTTCCTGCAGGAGCAGCCACTACTGCCTAGCATCCTGGCATTCAACTAACTTCACCTGGTCAGCGATGCACATTCCCATTCTTCGGAGTCAAACAAAGGAGGACTGAAACTGCTACGACAAGTTACTGGTTGTGCCCTTGGAAAAGCTGTGCAACTTCTCTAAGCCCCAGACTCTTTATCTATCAAAGAGGAACAGTTAGCCTTACCTCACAGAGCTGTGGTAAGAACAAAATTAAAGAAGGGATACAAAGCATTTAGCAATGTCTGAAAAGGGGAAGCATTCAATACACTGTGAATTGGGGTGGTAATGAAATAATGATGATGATATTATATCATTTCTGTTCTGACAGAATATTCACATGAAAGCCAGTGTTCCATGGACTGAAATATTTCAAACTTTAAGTCTCTTCACGTGGTGCCACCTTTCATCTCAGCTCTGTTGTACCTTTTCTTCACATTTGCTTTATCTGGGTTCCAGTCCTTGGCAGGGGTTACGACTCAACTAGAACAAGGTATGACTGGCGTTCCCACTTTCTGCTGGAGATAGATAGGAATGCTTTAGAAAATATACAGTGCCTTGCTCTCCAAAATGAACACTTCTCCACACAGGTTTGAAGCATTCGAGTAAAATAAGGCAAAGCACTCTGGAGCGATGAAGTTTGACCTAAGCTCAAAAAATGTGAAAAAGGAAGAAGGTAGATATGTTCTTCTTTCCCGCCTTCAATATACTTACTACCAAAACAGGAACTATATTGAACTTCAAGTTTCTTCTCATTTCTTTTTTCGGGGGGAGAGGCAAAGGCATCAAAGAATCTTGCTATTAAGATATGGCTGTGGACACAATGCAATATATATCTGAATTGTACACTTGAAACTTATTGGATTTTGTTAATCGATGTCACCATAATAAACATAAAATAATAATAATTTTTAAAATAAAAGGTATGGGTGTGAATGACTTTAATACTGTGCACCACTGAGAGGTTTCATCCCCATTAATGACTTCACAATGCTCAATGACACTGAGGAAGGTTCCCAAGTCATCCTGGAAACTGCCAGGACATTTTTAAAAACAAAAACACTGAACTAACTAGAAAGATAGCTTTCATACTGTTCTCCATGGAGAAAAGGCAGGATAAAGTTTTCACAAGTGAACTAAACCAAAATGCAATAAGATGGTCCATTGTTTTAATAAACCAAGGGAATGCAGCTGGGTTTTTCCTTGGCAGTAATTCTAATAGCCTGAATAGAGACCATGTTGAACTCCCTACTTTGGGGAGAAATCACTTGGAATATTTTGTTAGGAGAAGGAGACAAGTGGATTTAAAACGTACCATGTTTTTAGACGACTGAGTTTCCCTTGAATGGAGGCACAGTATAAATATTACTTTTAAAAAATGCCATGTTTCTTAAAATGCTATGCTTTCCCCAATATATAACATGAATGTAAACAAGATGTCTGTCAAGCATAGCTATAACATATTGCTTAACACACCAAACTTATAATATGCACCTATTATTCCTGGTTCTCTTAATGAAAGAAACTAAGGACACTGCATAAATTCTTCAACACATGTTTCATTTCTCCAGCTGCCTTGCGCTGTAGAACATCATGCTAACGAGAAGTGATGCTAACAAGAAGCTAAAACCAGTGTAGCAAATGGGGCATTTAAATATATATAAACATACTGGCATGCACAAAGAAAGGAGCTATTTGGGGGGAACTAAATGGATCCCTAGACAGACGTATTTTAGTTTAATATTCCATGTATTTTTCTACATGCTAACTATTTTGGTTCTTCTCAATGGCAGAAAAATACTCTGTTAGAGAACAAGATGTCAGCAGGCAATTATCTGCTGGACTCATATACTAAACACAATTATTTTGGAGGAAAGGTAAAAGGCAGCCACCTGAATTTTATCAAGTTTTCTGGGCCCCTCAGGGCCACTTTTTAAATACCAATATTTGCAGACATTGGTTAAAGAAACAAACGATAGCGCTGTAAAATAAACAAACCACCAGGTAGCTTGTGGCCATTTTCTGCACTCATTGGTCCACTAGAGCTGGAGGATCAGTTTGGGATCTCGCTTCTACCCTCTCTAGGGAAATCAGTTCTCGTGTTGATTGAGATCAAATCCATAAAGCAGTAATTTCTGGTATAAATTTGGAATGAAGAAATGACTAATCTTTTCACCAAAATGATCCAGGTATTTGGCCAGCCTTTAAGCAGATGATGACCCTCATCTAACCATGCATGTCTCCATCATCCATTCATGTCCTCTAGACTCCACAGCCTCCATTAGTGACACTATCAGTAAGCAGCTTTGTTACAGAGAGTTGAAAATGGTATCTGTTGTTAATTAAAGCCAGCTTCATATTAGAAGGAGGATTTAAGGTTCATAAAAAGACAACATGCAGAACACAGTTCAAGAGCAACTGCTAAGAAAGAGTACAACTATTCTTAAACCGAAACAGCCTAATCAACTTATAGACTAGTAGATGTGTTTAGTGTACACCTTGCTTCAGCCTAAATATTACGGTATAGCCTTATGTTATTAATTATTCTTGAATATATTAAATGCAGCAAACAGATGCAATGACACATTCTATTAAACATTTAGAGAACTCTGCGCCTTTGACTACAGCCAGCATAATACCTTAGGCTCCAGGAAACCAGTCTGATCTTGGCCCAGCACTCACAGGCAGTCCAAGTTGGTCTGAACAGGTTCCAAAAGAACTCTGCTCCAACCCAACTGGGCACTGGTCAATTACGGCAGAGCATCATTTAAGCTGAAAGGGATAGTTATCTGGGCCTAAAATCAGCTGGAAACAGAGTCGCTGCCCTGTCAGCAGTCTGCCTTTCCTGGAGGCTCCAGCACACTTAGTTTGACTCTTTTGTCACTAGTCATTTGCATCCAAGCTGACGTGGTTGCTTAAAAAAAATAGGATGTCAATTTGGTTTATCACACATTATTTCTTTTTCTTCCCCCACCTCCAAGAAATAACCAAAGAGAAAATTAAAGATTCTCTTAATATTTGTTATTTTCTTTTCATAACAATTCCAATTAGAGAAAACGTTTTATTAAATATTTTCTTTGGAAGGACCCAGAGCAAAGTAAAAACTGTGTCATTCTTTTAACATATTATAGATCATTCCTTATATGTTATTTGTAATGAACATCTCATGGAAGACACATGGGATGTATCCTTCCAATAAAACTTCATTCAACTTTTACTAAGGTTTCTTTATAAGCGAAGGATGGACAGCAAAGATTACATACCATCAAACCTCTTTTCCAAACAAACCAAGACTTTAAGAAAAGCCCAAGTCTGTTTTGGGATCAAACCCTTGTATTTTTCTGCTCTGATATCATTCAAAATGAGTTTTAATGGTGAGTGGATAGCTTCCATGGGACAACCATATTCCATACAGATTTCCAACTCCAAATCTCCTTAGCAATGACCTCAGCTTGACTCCAAACTTAACTGTACACATCTAACCTCAAGAGCAGCCTCTCCAGCAAACCCCAGGTTGTCCTTATTTTGCTTTCTAAAGCAATGTGTGTATTGTAACCGGTCCATGATGATGGTGATTATTATATTAATAAAGCTACTGTTCCCTGGAGATGTGGCTTTGTGGTTTTCAAAGAGCCTTCTGCCCTAGCCAAGACGGAGGCAAAATTCTTGTATGGGTTGTTTTGCAATGGTTTGTGGCAAAGAACAGCAAAATGTCATAAGAAGGAAACAAGAATTAGAAGGAAAGGGAAATTTGAAGAAAAACACAAACTAGGATTCCTTTCCAGTGGTATGCTGAACATAGGCTATGGGGCACAACTGGAAATAAAGTAGGATGAGCTTCCAATCCATGTAGCCTCAGGCGCCCTCTATAGATGAATTTCCCAAGCTTGTGTCCCTCTAGTGAAAGCGACTGAAATACTTAAGTAAACTCTTCACAGATCATTATCAGGGTGAAGTCATGTGCTCCAGGAAACATATCTATATATCCTTGTGTGCATAAAACAGATGAGCCCCTACCACGATAATACGTGTATCATTTATCTGCTAATTCTGCTAGCTGTTCTAAAATCAAGTTTAGGGGAATAAGGTGAGGGAGATATTGAGGTAGAATAGAGGTCAGACAACTATGAGGAGTTAGAAATATCCTGGGATAGTCCTAGGGAAAAAAACAGAATATTCAAACTTGCTTTAAAATTAAAACAAACAAAACAAAAACAAAAAACACTAGTGATGTAAATTTTCTTACCCCTGTTCTGAATATCCATCCTAACATGCTAGAAACCTTGAATAAAAGTAGTGGTTTCTAACATGCTCCTCATGTAGAGTTATCCTTACCTGTGATTCTCATTCATTCATTCTCTCTCTCTCTCTCTCTCTCTCTCTCTCTCTCTCTCTCTCTCTCTCTCTCTCTGTTGTGTGTGTGTGTGTGTGTGATTTATATTCCATTCTTTTAATAGTGGACATCAAAACATTTTACAGTGGATTTTAAAGAATACCTGTGTGTTCCTTGCGACATACTTGTGCAAAATCAGATAGAAGAAAAGCAGGCTAAAGTAAGGTTAAAATAAGTTTTTCTCCCAGCCTCTCAGAAGTGAACTGTGAAGTGAGATGAAATGCCTTTCGTATGATAGTAAGTGGAAGCAGATACTGAGCAAGCACCCATCCTCGATATTATTATTATCTAACTCCGAGTCATTGATTTTATTCTTTTATTATGTAAATTTGAAGTGAACTTTGTTTAGAATATTAGGTAACAGTTTTTAAAGATGATTGATATTTAATGAAGAATAAAATAATTAAAGAGCTTAGCTACAGACAAGCTTTCTTTGTTGACATTTGATATAAATTGTACACTATCCAAATAGTACACCGTCAAATTATTTTATGGTGGAGATCAATTTTTAGGAAAAAAGAAATATATCTTTTTTTTCTTTTAGCCTTCTGACCTCCTTCACCCTTTTCCCCCATTCCAACACCAGGCCCCTTTTCTGGCAACCACCAATCTGTTATCCGTATCAACGAGCCTGGTTTTTCATGTTTTGGTGTTTTGGTTTTTTTGTTTTGTTTTAAATTCCACATATGAGAGATCATATGATATTTATTTTTCTCTGTCTGACTTATTTCACTTAGCATAATGCCCTCACTCTCTATCATGCTGTCAAAATGGTAAGATTTCATTCTTTTTTATGGCTGAACAATATTACATTGTATATACAGTCATGTGTTGCTTAACGACAGGGATACTTTCTAAGAAATGTGTCTCTGAGTGATTGTGTCACTGTGCAATCATCATAGAGTGTACTTATACGGTATAGCATCGTATATGTGGTCTGTCACTGACCAAAACATTGCTATGTGATGCGTGACTGTACATTCCACACTTCCTTTATCCATTTGTCCACTGATACTTAGGTTGTTCCCACATATAGCTATTGTAAATAATGCTGCAATAAACATAAGAGTGCATGTATTTTTCAAGTTAATGTTTTCATTTTCTTTGGATAAATAACCAGACTTGGAATTGGCTAGACCATATATTAGTTCTATTTTTAACTTTTTGAGGAACTTCCATACTGTTTTCCGTAATGGCTGCACCAATCTACATTCCTATCAATAGTACACAAGGATTCCCTTTTCTTTAAATCCTCACCAATACTTTTATTTTTTGTCTTTTATATCATAGCCATTCTAATAGGTGTAAAGTGCTATCTCATTGTGGTTTTAATTTGCATTTCCCTAATGATTAATGATGTTGAGTATCTTTCATGTATCTGGTAGCCATCTGTATGTCTTCTTTGGGAAAATATCCATTCAGATCTGCCCATTTTAAATTGGATTGTTTGGGTATTTTTTGCTGTTGGTTGTATGAGTTCTTTATACATTTTGGATATTAGTCCCTTTTCAGATACATGATCTATAAATATTTTCTCCCATTCAGTAGGTTGCCTTTTCATTTGGTTGATAGTTTTCTCTGCTGTGCAGAAGCTTTTTCATTTGATATAGTCTCACCTTTTTATTTTGCTTTATTTTTGCTTTTTGATTTTGGCATCAAATTAAAAAAAAAAATCAGCACCAAGACCTATGTCATGGAGCTTACCATGTGGTTTGAAATCAGGGAGTGTGATGCCTCCAGTTTTGTTCTTTTCTTCTCAAGATTGTTTTGACTATGTGGGGGTCTGTCATTCCACACAAATTTTAGGATTATTCATTTTATTTCTGTGAAAAATGCCACTGTCATTTTGATGGGAATTGTACTGAATCTGGATTCCTTTAGATAGTATAAACGTTTTAACAATACTGATTCGTCCAATCCATGAGCATGGAATATCTTTCCATTTATTTGTGTCCTCTTCAGTTTCTTTCATTAATGTCTTAGAGTTTTCAATATATAGGTCTTTTACCTCTTTGGTTAAAACTATTCCTAGGTATTTTATTATTTCTGATATAATTGCAAATGGAATTGCTTTCTTAATTTCCTTCTGATAGTTTGTTATTAGTATAGGGAAAGCCACTCAATTTTCATGTATTGACTTTGTATCCTGCAACTTTAGTAAATTTGTTTATTAGTTCCCGTAGTTTTTTGATAGTCTCAATGTTTTCTTTATATTATGTCATCTGCAAATAGTGACAGTTTTACTTCTTCTTTTCCGATTTGAATGCCTTTTGTTTTTTCTTTTTTCTTAATTGCTATGGTTAGTACTTCCAATACTATGTTGAGTAAAACTGGCAAAAATGGACATCTTTGTCTTGTTGCTATCTTGGAGGAAGAGCTTTCAACTTTTCATCATTGAGTAGGATGATAGCTGTCGGCTCATCATATATGGCCTTTATTATGTTGATAATTATGAGTATTATTATACTCACTTTGCTGAGAGTTTTTATCATAAGTGGATGTTGAATTTTGTCAAATGCTTTTTCTGCATCTATTGAGATGATCATAGTGTTTTTATACTTCATTTTGTTAATGTGATGTATCACACTGACTGATTCGAAGATGTTGAATCATCCCTGTTTTACCTGTGATTTTTAATTCATTTGGTGTTTCATCATACAATGTGCCTAAGGGAGTAGTTTTGCCTTCTCTACCAACTCCTGTTTCCATCTTCGATTTCCAAGTATTGATTGAGAGCCTCAATTAACAAAGTAAAAATGTCCTGTATGATTTCTGGCTTGCTGGGACCAACAGATCAGACCTGGCAGTCTGGAGTGGAATGGGCCTACAGTTCAACCTCAAGGGTGGCTGGTATATAAAGAAAGTGACCTCTGGTCTTTATATCATTTCAGCTCAAGAGTGACCAGTGAAACATTCTGATTTAATAGCCCAGGGAGGGATCTAGGCATCAAGTTTTTATTTTTAAAGCACCCTTGGTGATTCCAAAGTATAAGCAGAACTGGGATCCCTTGTTCAGAGAAAGGTCTGCCTCCAGACATAACACAGTCCTCTCTCTGTTGCTTTGACACTTTAAGGAGTCTAAAGAAGTTCATTCATTTGTTTAATAAATATTAATTGAGTGTCTATAATTTGCAAGGCACTGTCCTAGGTAATAGAGATAGGCAATGAACAAAACAAACTCCCAGACTCATGGAGTTTACATTCTTGAAAGATAAAATATTTTAAAACTACTTGAAGAATCTCAAATTTAAAAGCTTATCTTTACCTGAGGATAAACAAACAAACAAACAAAAAACTTGCATATGAGTAGCTAGATTGTTTTCAATAAAGAATTTTTTTTTTTTTCAGAGATTCCATTTCCAAGAAGAAACCTTAGGACCCAATCACTGGGATGAGCAAAGTGTCCTTGTTGTTCAGGGCACTGAATTTAGTCAATCACCTCTTTAAGTTCATAAAGTTTTTCTCTTTTACCTGCCTCAACCTAAAAATAGTCATTTTAAACAGATGATCAACTCAATTCTAAAATTGAGAAGTAAATAAATAATTCCTCTGTGTAGTCAGAGGTAATAAGGGAGTCCCTTCTTTGCAAAAGGTAATAATTTTATGGATTTTTCTTTCAGATAAAAAACAAAACAACTAAGGAAAATTTAAATCCTTCCACTGCCTACTACAGATATACCTCAGACACACTGGAGGTTCAGTTCCAGACCACTGTAATAAAGCAAGTATCGCAATAAAGTGAGTCATAATCTTTTTGCTGGTGGAGGGTTTTGCCTTCAATGTGTTAAAAACACAATATCTGTGAAATGCAATAAAGAGAAACATAGTAAAACGACGTTTGCCTGTATTTCACCCACATCCTTAATTTTTGTAGTTATCCTGATCCACAGATGTGTAAGAAAGTGTCTCCTAGGTCACAGTTCAGAACCACCCATCCTTCAAACCCAGTCACCCAAGATGGTGTATGTAAATAGCATATGAGGCATAGAAAAGATTGGGAAATGGGCTCGGAAAATTCAAACTTTTTAGTCATATTGTCTAAACCAGGGACAGATCAGAAATACAAGAGCTTTAGGACAAGAATCCAAATTCAACAGTGAGACAATCAGTTGGAAACTGTGGGACTTCCTAAATTAATACAAACCCAGAGCCCCCAGCCGGTGACTAAGTTTGGTATTCAAATCATTAACATTTTGCATTGGAGTTTTCATTAGGACACGTTCACCACATGATGGACAATCTGTGTGCTGGTGGTGTGGCTGTCAGACCTGCGTGGAGAGAATAATTCCCAGCAATCTCCACCTGACTGCTGCTGAAGGCAACGTCCAATCAAAGGGCAGAGCTCAGCGAACAAATGAGTTGCTTTGACAGGAAATTCCAACAGCAATTTTAATTCTGATCAGGCTTCAGGAAATGGAAAGAATAAAAACACATCAATTATAGTGACAGGAAGTTTTAACTCACATGGCGAGCAGCTGCTGCCAGAAGATGTGTCTGCCAGCTTTGTTAAGGAGCCCAGTATTTTGGTGTGACCAAAATTTTACACCAAAATGTTATAGGCTGACATCACTCCCTAATTGCATGTTATCTCTCTACAAGGGTAAAGAAAATGACACGCTACTAAAAGCATATCATTATTACAGGAAAAAAAAAATCAACTTAACTGTTAGGGTTTGGAACACATTAAAAAAATGAACACATACAAATATATTCCTTTGCACAGAAAGCAGGTCTGCCTGCCAATTACATCGCGACTGTCCACGGCTAATTAAAATCTTGTTTAATCAACACCCAAGCATGAGTATTCATTCCATTTCATGACAAAGGGCTAGATTTTTCTTTCCTACCCCTTAGGCCTCCTGTTGTATAGGCTCTTCCCCTTTATAGTGTATTTCTAAATACTTTTAATCTAGGCGCAAAGGAAAGGATATTGAGAGAAAATCACAGCAATGAAGAACAAGTCAACACAGAACGGTCCACACTGTTTGGGGCGTGGGAGAGACGTAATTTTCCACGTGGTATATCAGGTAGGCTCTACCTTCAAAAGAGTTCCAACTCAGAGTCACTATGGACAAATTATAACATAAATTTATTTTCCTAAGATTTATAAAGTGCCTTTCTATAAAGTTCAAAGGGGGCTCAGAACTTTCTCTGGTTTGTTGCCTTTCCTGCTTCCTGCTTAGAAACCTGGGGATAGATGTTAATGACCATGTGCTCATAAACGGCCCGTGGAGGAGGTTATAACTCAAATTCTACTTTTCCTCACCCAATTAGAGGCTTCCCTTTTCCCTAAAATTCCAAAACCCTGGCATAGTCCTCCCTTTTCTAACTGATGAAATCCCAGTTTATCAACCTGCATTGATAAACCCGAGACAAATTTTCCATGTTGGTCTTACAAATTAGAAGAAATGACATCGACCATGTATTTAAAAATCCAACTTCTAAGTAACTTTCACTATTCTCAGTATGTCACACTAATATAATCAGTCCATCTAGCAATATTTACTAACATTTGACATATGACAGGTTCTAAGAGTTTAAAAACAAGGCATTCAGTTGGAAATGAACAAAGCCAATTTTACTGTTTCGCTTTTATGTATGAAGCTAAATAGAACATAAGCAGAATGGATGAGAAAGATCATGGGTTGACACTCTAGGTTCCTGGAGGATAGGGGTAATAATTTACAGCCATTTGTGGTTCCCACAACACACACCAACACCATGAAGTAATAACCAACTTGCCTTTTGACTTCTCACTGGCCTTCCCTGTGTTTGTTTTCAAGCCACATGATTTAGTGAAAAAAAGTGTGAAATTCTGATTCACAGAGCTGTGTGCAATCTCATCCAAGTGTTTAGTTGCTGTGGAACTTTAGGCAAATTTCTTATTTTCTCTTTGGCAGCTATCTCATTTGAAAGTGGGAATAACAATAGTACTTAACTCATAAGGCAGCTGAGAAGGTCAAATGGAACACTGAATTTAAAGTCTTCAGTATCAGACTTGACATTTGGCAAGTATGTAATAGACATTAGATTATATAATCATACTTATTATTATTCACGTTGATATTAATAATCCTCTCCAGTTTACCTCTTTGCCTCTCATTTTGCTGTGATGTTTATGATGTGCCAAACTCGGTATACTTCTTCACAAAGGAGCTGCCTTTTAGATGAATTAACACTAGCTAAGGAGTCGAGGCTCTTCACTGGACAAGCCTGAGCAGATGGTCTTCCTGTTCTAGTCCTATCGAAACCCTCAATAAGCTGTTTCTGAAACTGCCTGAAAAAGCAGCCGTCTTCATTAAGCAAGCTACTGCCAGCACTGGTTTCTTTCCACCGCCCAGCTTCTGCTATAATTAGCCGAGCAGTCAAAGCTTCACAGACTGTGGAGGCTTAGTGCCTTCTGCTGGCTCTTCTTGCAAATAACGGCCCAAGGAATGGAAGAGTGGAGAAAATAGTTTTTCTGGCCTCCCTCGCTAGGAGACCCTGAACTTGGAGTCTTTCTCCACAGCCAGCCAGCCCTGCTTTCATTAGAAATCTCTCAGGTCATAACTGGCAAACAATAAAAGTCTTAAACTATTATTACCTAGAGAAAGCTATTAAGAAATGGTTACTACCTAGGTTTAGAAGAAGACACACACTCGTACACCCTATACTTACAGTGCTCATGGATTTTGGATCTCCAAGGATGCTGGGTCTGGATAGATGAGGGACAGGAAGGTTACTACAGCATCACATGACAGTAGTATAATACCATCATGTTAATAGCCAGCAAATTTATTTAGATGCAACAGCAAAGAACAAAACTCAAGGCTTCATCAGATTCCATATTGTTTGGGAAATGGTTATCCACTGAGGGACCAAACAAATTTTCATTTCACTTCAAAATGTATTTCCACCCTTCACAGGGCAGATTGTTTTAAGAGATTCCAAACCAAATTCTCCAAGTCCCAACCCCGTCAGCACACTGCTGTTTTATTTAATATTTTTGTTTCCCGTTCTTACCACTTGGCTTTGTTTGACATCTGCTTATATTAACTATATTTTCCATTGACATTCCTAGCTTTGACAGCTCAAAGAAAAAAAAATCCTTTGAGTCTCGTTGTGCTATTCTTCAGTATTTCCTCGATCTTTAGGTTTTGCACCATCAGCAGTCTTTGATACCAAAATTTATAAGCTTCGTAGTTGACATTTGTGGAGTGCCAGCAATGTGATGGACCCCAAATAAAAACAGGAATAAGGCTCATGTTCTCAGCTAAGCAATTTATGAGACTCAAAAACCCAGGCAATATTTCTCATTACACTGAAGAGAATTATTGGGAATGATGTTTCACTTTGTCATTTTTAGAGTCTTAAACAAAAGGACTAGTTATTTACTAACCAAAATGTATGACACCCAAAGGGCCCTTTTATATGACATTAATATTCCTCCTAAGCAGACATCAGGTACTTCCCTATCCTTCCCTTCTTTGATATAAAAACCAGGGAAAAGGATCTAGAAATGTATGAACAAGACTTTCTCAAGTCACAAGTCTATACTGCAAATGCTAACCAATGGAATGCCTAATTTTTCTCAAATTATTTTCACATAATAGGTGAATCTTTCCTCTGACTTCTCAGTATCTCCAACAGGGTGGATATGGAAATTAGCCTGCTACAAGACAATTCTAAAACATGATAGTGTTTAGTAGTCAAAATCGGGAGTTATTTTTTTAACAAGCCTTTCAAAATCCACTGTGCCAAAATTATTAAGAAACTAAGAAAGATGAGTATTGGGCCAATATATGAATTTTGGGGGTGATAATTCATTGCATAACAACTACTAAAAAACCCTTTGCAGGTATACCTTCTATTATAGCACAGATTTATTTCTTAAAGCTATGTTCAGGTGGAATTTTAATAAAGAAACAATTCTCAAACTGTGGTGCCTAGCAGCATCAACTTCACCAGAGAACTTGTTAGAAGTGCAAATTTTGGGGACATACCTCAAACCTTCTGAGTCAGAAATTCTGAAGGGAGTAGGGGCTGAGCAATCTGTGTTTTGACATATTCTCCAGGAGATTCTGGTACATGCTAACACTGAAGAACCACTGGAATTAACCAAATGCCATTTTAACATACTATAAGAGATATCTGGAATGGAATATTGTGGTAGATTCTTTTGTAAAGCAAAAAAATCCTTTAAAAAATATGACTAATTACCTCCTAAGTTTTGTATTTCGGAAATTCTGAATTTTAATGCTAGCCTTTTTACATAGGAAAGAACATCAGTACTTCGCTTAAGGCTGATGTTTATTCTTGAAAATTAGTTCGAAGTGTATTTACATATATACATACACACACACATATACATATACATATATATGAATTGCTAAATCATATCTTTAGCTTATTAATTTAAAAGATTCATTAGTTACTGTCTCCCATGTTCTGTTCCTATTGATTCAGGTCAAACCCCAATTGCAGCTCCCTCCAAGTACTTCTCCCAAACATTTCTTATTCCTTGAAAGGAGATCTCCCGTGCCAAACTGAGTGCCAATCAAAGTTCCTACCGTCACATCGCTTCAGAATCACACAAATTACAGATTTAAGTGGAGGCTCTTACAGTTTTTTCCTCTTACCTTCTAGAATTACAAATCAGTTCAATTGAGAAGACATGCTTTTCTGGCTCTTTTGTGCCCGGGAATAGAAAAATTACTTCTAACAGCTACTAAGTCATGTTTCGATTGTTGTTGTTTTAGTGCTAAATATTTCAGCAGCAAGTAGTGAAACATAAGAAACTCAGAGGTGGCCCGCTGAAATAAATTTTATTCCCTTTGCAGACAACCAGACTGTTGCCAATTTTTGTCAAAGAAAAACTATATTTTGGTAAAACATTCATACAACACACAGACAACACATACACACTCACTCGCTCATACCTTCACGTGAGCACTTTCCTCCTGTGACTTACTGGAGGACAATGGCAGGGCCACTATACTTTTATTTTTTAGTAAAGTTAGAAATTGACAGCTTTTCTGAGCCAATAACAAAAGAGGCTTTAATTTGATTTTATTTTTCATTTAAAAATATTCAATCATCCAAATGATGGATGCAATGCTTGATTAGTCTTTAGGCTAATGATTTTTTTTTCATGAAGGCATTCAACCTAAATGGAGGCGTGGTGCTGTGCTAGCATGGCAGAAAGAGAAATGGAACTTTAGTGACCAGCAAACAGGACCACTGCTATCGCTGCATGCTGAGTTATGCGGATTTATTCTCGAGGACACTGGCTCTTAACAAGTCAACAGATCATAGATGGGTACCTTTGAGGCTCTGTAACTATGGAACCTCTCCTGAAAATAACACAGTCAGGCCCATACGCCATTCTAAATACAATGTCAGGGGACTTGCACACCCTAAAACAAGAAGTCTCATTATTATAGGATACACCTTGAGTGTAGTCTTGGACTCAATCCAGACATCATCAGAAATGAAGGATGATATTAACTCTTTTCTCCAAGGATCTATGTGAAGATTGTTTGCAACATTTGCAATATCTGTATTTTTTTTTTATTGAGCCTTTAGTGTATAAAGAAATCAGTAAAACCTAGTCCCTTCTCATGGGGAAGGGTGACAAGAAGCTGGGATAGGAGCTGTAGATGCTGTAATGGGGGCATAAAGAACTTGTGTTTAAATGACAGAAAGATGACATGCCACTAAAGGAGGAGGGGTGGAGTAAGAAAAGCTTCCAGGCATTCGATAAGGGCCCTACAGAATGGGAAGAATTTAGAAGATGCAGTTAGCCAGAGGAGGTGGAAGGGGAGAGAGGAAAAGTATTTCAAGAGAAAGGAAGAACCTCAGTAAAAAGCAGTCAGGAGACTGAAGCAGTTTTCAGAATCTCCTTTGATTAGAGCAGTAATCCTTAACCCTGACTGTGCCTTCTAATTACCTGGAGAAATTTTGAAAACTCCACCCTAAACCAATTAAACCAGAATTCCTCAGGGTGAAGCCCAGACATCTGTATAGTTTTAAAGCTCCTCATGTGATTCTGCTAGGCAGCCAGGGTTAAGAGCCACTGGACCAGAGTACAGAGACTGAATTGTTGAGGATAGAGATAAGGCTGGTTCAGTAGGTTAGTGTCACGCACTGGAGGGCCTCCTATGCTCACATGGCATTCCGCCCTTAGCCAGAAGTCACAAAAATTTTAGGCAGGGTGGGGGCGGTGGTGGTAGTGACATGATCAAAGCTGTCTTTTTGAATTATTTTTTGTTGAAAACTGCTCTGTCATATATGTTAAACACATACAGATTGAGTAAATAGAAATGGGGCACCAACTTACTCTTCTTGGTCTAGTTACCATAGAAACAGAATACCATCACTCATAAAGGGCATATTTCTAACTTGTTCTTTGTGATTATTGCTGCTCTCTTCCATATGTTCTCCAATGAAACAGAGGTATCTTTTTGGCTATTGTGTCTCAGCTAGCTTCCTTTCAACTTTTCTTTCCCATTTTTTTTTTTCACTTTACCTTCTTTTGCCTCGTTGGGGAGGGTTTGCTTGTTCAGTCAAACAGTATAGTTGTTCCATTCACTAATATCAAAATAAGACAACCGTGAAAATGCTTTTAGAAATGTGTTTTCTTCAAAACAAGAGGTTTGAGGCACAGTAGTATCGTGGGAAGAAATTAAAGTCAGGAAGCACAGAGTGTGAATCCTGGCTTGGCTGTCTGTCAGCAAGTTAAGCTCTCTGAATCTTAGTTTCTTTATAAAATGTGGAATAATGCAGTCTGTTTGGCATAGGAATGAGGACTGTGGAGAAACATATGTGGATATGATATTCCACTTGGCAAGAAATAGGAGCTCCGTAAGTGATAGCTGCTATTGTTAATTAGTGTCACCCAAATCTTGAAAGTAGGATTCATAATATGACTTTGATGGCTCATCTTTTCTATGGAGAAATTGTTTTCATCATCTCCCAAAATTAGGGGACAAAATATAAAGTCCAAAGAACAAAAAAAATTTTTAATGTTTTTCTTCCTGTCATTCAATGACATGTTGAAAGAGAATACTACTACCTAAAATTACTTCAGCTTTAAGAAGTTAAGATGAGGTGTGTTTTTCAAAATAAAAATTATAAAATGACATGCCATTCAGATTTGGAGAAGAGATAGGGGTACTAGAAATGAGAGACTATTTGGTGATTTTGAATTAATATGTGAATTATTTTATGAAACTGTTAAGACCTAGTTAGAATAAGTATAAATGGTAATTTTAGGCTAAAAATTTATGAGCACTTATAACAAGTATTGTGCTAAGTATTTTATATGGAATTTCTTCTCCATCGATTACATTTGATCTTCACTACAACCCCATGAGGTAAATTAAGAAACTGAGTGTCAGAAAAGTAATCGAGAACACTGCTGTGTATGCAGCCTGTAAGCTATCTTTGCCTCTATTATCCCTTTAGCCTCTCTTGATTGTTCATGCCAGTTGTCTATGCCACTGACTTCTTAAGAAATCACAGTCCAGATTCCATGACCTTCCTTTATCTCAACTCTCTTCCCAAGGAAAGTTCATCATTTCCCTCCGTGCTCACTGGACTTCTTCAGTCTGAGTTTATCTCTCTTCCCTGTCAACTTCCATGCCCAGGAATCTGTTCCCCATTCTGAGGTGCATCTACCTGGAGCTTTCTGCTTCCACTGGACCACTTCCTCTCTATAATCTTACAAAACCTTCTAACCTGGGCCCTGCTGGGTTCTATAAAATCGTCAGACATTTTGTTATGCACTTAATAGAGATTGAAAAGATTCCTCAGTAGTGTTTGACATTTTAAAAGATTAAATATGAGGGAAAAACACTCAAGTGTTGTTTCCCTGCTGTTTTCTTATCATTATCATCAAAGATCAATTTCTAGAATCAGAAACTGAGTCTATCCAATCAGAGGGCTTCACTAACCCCTTCCACAAATTTTATTAAACAATTTCCTCTTTAAAAATATAAAGAAAATACAGTGGATGTCTTTATTTTTAAAAATGACAAAGTTCTATCATTGATGTCTTCCGAGACTGTTAAAATTGATGCTGAGAACCGTCTTTCCATATAATTCTGTTCATTAAAACTAGTTGGCCACAATGAACTAAATATTAAGAGGAAATTCCATAATGGCCTTTTTTTTTTTACTACTTTAAAGAATAATACACATAGCAGATCATCCAAAGTGTTGCCAGATTTGAATTTCTTAAAAATCGTTCACTGCCAACATATTGCTGGTGCTGAAATACAACCATGTCTCTCACAGCTTCACAAACATATTTAACACATTTGTGCATACATTACTTAGTGTAAACATGACTCACTTAAGTAGAAAAGTTTTTTTTATTATTTTAATATTTCATCACCATGTCATTTCGTGGAAACTACCTTGGGGCTACTATGAAGGGTTTCAAACATCTCTCACAGAAAACATCATTACGCATTAGCAAGAACTCCATTCAGTCAAGAAGAATGGCATATTGGCTAGAGGCAACTGTATAAACTGCATGCAGTTTTAATTAAATTCATTAAGAATGCTGTGTCTCTCAGTAGATTTGAGGGCAGATAGAACCACTTAACAATAGCCAAGACCTAATCCAGTTTGTCAAAACTAATAATAGTACGAACACAATTTCTCACACAGGGACACATCCAAAAAGTTCACGAATGAGCAATTGTGGTGCTATTTTTTAAAGTAATATTTATAAATTATTGCAAGATGTTACCAGCCTCAGACCATGGTTGTAATGTCTAATTCCAATGAGTTGATAAAAGGTGCTATTAATAAAAAGGCACATTTTGGGCAGCTGACATAACTAATTGATCAAGTAATTTGAGTAAAAATAAGAGATTTCACTAGGAAACCCGGACAAGGATGAAATCACTCAATTTTCCAAAAGCCAGAAGGCCTTGAAAAAAATAGGAGACCACAGAACACTTTTATGTCTAACCAAAACCAAATAAAATGATCCCAATGTACAAATAGGCTTCAGATGATATAATGTGACGAGAGATTTCAACTATGTAGGCAAACCTTTCATTTTCTTACCCAAATATGCCAAGCCAAGAATTACCAAAACAGGGAGGGGAAAAGTCCTATTTCCTCCGTGTGTCGTCTCTGTGAGGGTGGCAAGGAACATTTTTCCCTCTTCAAATTTCACCATACCTCACTAAAGTAATGCTCAACATAACACTCGAATCTCAAGATCTGGGTTAAATTAAAACGAAATAAGATAAAATGAACCCAGATGAACATGAATTTACCTAAGCTGACACTTGTAATAATACTTATTGGAAGATGCATCACCACCAGCCCACCCAAGCAAGAATCCCTCTGGCAGCCCAAATCACGGCTTGTCCGGGGCACCTAAAGATGATTGGACCACTATTTAGTTCTGCTGGATGACTCTGCTGAGGTTAGGGCTGTGCATGAACTGAGGACACAGTGAAACAGCTGCTCAAACTCTCTATCCAAGTACTTTAAGAAATATAGCATTCTTTTCTTGGGAAAACGGGCACATCCTTAAACTCCTCACTACTAAGAAACCCCCAATATTGGCAAGAATACTGTCCTGATCCATTTCATGAGGGGAAGATTGTTATTACATATATATTTCCTCTGTCCTCTAGCAGCAAAACCAATCTTTATCATTGAAATAATAGTTTAAGGAAAGGCATTTTCCAATCATTTTGTCATTTTTCTTTATAATATCCTCTTAAGGAAAGGGTTGAAAAAAAAGACATGAATTTTGTGGTGTCCAAACAGATCAAAATGGTTGTTCAAGAGAAAGACAACGGTTTCCTAAATGGAGATGACAGTGGAGAAAACAGGAATGGAAGGAAATTTTAAATGGTACTCCTGAAGATAGGAGAATACACATCAATGTGGGTGCCCTCAGCCTAAGCAAGTATGGAACCAATGAGAATTATGAAATGAGTGATACACAAAGCAAATCTCACCCTCTGTGAACAGTTAAAAAATTATGTACTCATACAATTTCATCATAGTAACACACATTGCAACATATTTTGCTTCTTGCTTTGAAACTGTTCTTGCCATCATCTAGCATGTTATTCCATGGCATAACCATTTGCCTGACCCCAACTGCTTATTTAATCAGGAAATGTGAATGGCCTGCCACAGCCTGCAAACGACACCCAAGAATAATTAGGTAGAGGGAATGAAAGGTTATTCTCATTTTCTTTGAGAATTGAGCTCAATCTTTTCTCCCAGTACCAGAGAAATATACTAGCAACATCCTGAGTCTTAGGTATGCCACACTCACAGTGAAAATGACCACCTGCTCTATTGACCACAAAGACACAAATTTCACACTACAAGTTTTAGACTTTTAAATGAGATCAACAATTTTCTGGTAGTTCAAAAAATTATCTTATTTTATGAAAAGGAAAACGTCTCAGATACGTTTTTTTTGTTTTATTTTTGTTGTTGTTTTTTGACAAAATCATCCAAATTGTTATCAAAAATGGAATCGGGAAAACTTAATGATTTTATGGGAAAACTTAATATACATTAGGGCTCTATGATGATAGTGATCAGGGTTTTTGCTGTTAATTCATTTATTTGTTTCTTTTTTAACAAGTCACCAAGCATAACAACCTCCAGATCCCCGGTCTAACAAACCATTTTCTAATTTTCATAGCTGATCCTTCACTTTCCCCTAGATTCTAGGCCCCAGAACCGTTCACATGTGGCACAGCGAACACTCTTACTTATGTCAACACCTCTATCTGGTCAATAGTATAAAATATATTATTTGTGACAGTAGTATAAGGAGACTAAATTTCCCATGCTTAGGACCACTGATAAATTAGTTACATCCAATTAAGATATATTGGCCAATAATTATTGTCTGCCAGTCTTCCCACAAACCCACTTCTCTGAGGAAAAGAAAAGAAAGGCACAAGAGTCAAAGGTTTTGAGGGGACCTTTTTCTTCCTGGAAGGGAAGAGCAGGCCCTTCCTTCACATGGTACCCTCCCACGAAGCCCAGGTCACATGGCTGAATCTCCAATGTCTTTAACTGGATACCCCAGATTTAACCCCGTTGACTGTCGAAAATGTGTGGAAACCACATGGAGCTCTCCTGCCGCCACTTCCATGTCCTTCGCTCTCTCTTTGTTTACAGGTTCCTTGCTTGCTTTATGCCACAAGGGCCGAGCATCCTTCTCTTTCCACTTTTTGATGACCATTACTTACTCTACTTCTGCAGTTCCTTCTCCCTGGAATGAATTGTTCTTTGCTTCATTATTGCTCCCAAATATAACTCTTTTTCATTTAAGAGTTTTAATGCTAGTTACTGTAAACTATAGAAAATCAGCAAAAAGTAAATACAAAGAAAAATAATGGACATTGGAAAATTTCTTCAAATAACAAAGTACTGAAAAGAGTTATTCCATAGTCTATATATAATCAAATGTAAATGGTAGCTCTGAGATTCTCATCGCTTCGGTCCCCTCCTCAGAAATGGTTTCGGCCGGTGTTTGCTCACAAAGGCTTGCCTGTTTCCATCTCATGCTCATGGAAGACATCTTTAATTGGGATGAGGTAGAACGGAGCCTCAAAATCCTCACTACAGTAATCTAGATAGTCACTACCAATAGATTTCAGTTGACCCTCAAGATATAACATTCCTATTATGGATAACATCCTACTATCATTTTAAAAAGTTATCTACCATCAGAACTTCTTGACACATGCTACCTTCACATGCCGTTATTTTCTGCCACCTTCCATTTTTTTTTCCCCACCACTTTCCCAATACCTTCTTCTACTGAAAACTCCATTTTGTCCTATATTCCACTATGTTCCAGTCCTAGACAGCTCTTTGTAGGCCACTGCGTTGTCTTTTGGGATGAGAATCTGCCTGTCTGTACAGGCATACCTTGGAGACGTAGGTTTAGTTCCAGACCATCAAAAAAACAAGTTGTAATCACTTTGCTGATGGAGGGCCTTGTCTTCGATTTGTAAAAATGCAACCTTTGTAAGTACAATAAAGCAAAGTGCAATGAGGTGTTTCTGTATTGCTATTATATTCCCCTGTTACATACACTTGCTACCTGGTCTTTGTATCTTCTGTAGCCAGCACACCTACAAGTCTCTGTGGGGCAGGTCTGGTTTTATCACGGTGCCCACTCCATTCCCATCCCACCACTCACTGAAATACTGTAGTGGATTTATATCTGCCATTATTTTTGTTTTTTTGTATGTCTCATGTCTTTTTTGTTCTTCTGGTATACTTTCACTGCTTCAACATTAAATGAATATTTTATAACATCTTAATTATTTCATAATTTTTTTCACTTTTTTTTTAGTTATTTCCTTTGTGGTTGTCTAGGGTTTACCATATATATCTTAAATTATCAGTCTGCTTCAGATTAATACTAACTTAATTCCAATGATATATGAAAATGTTACACCTATATAACCCTATGCCCTTTCCTTCTTTTATGCTATTATTGGTATACATAAAATATCTATATATGTTACAAAGCTAGCAATGCAATGTTATAATTATTAGTTTATATAATTTTATATATTTTAAAGAACTTGAGAAAAGTAAGGAGAGCAATTTTATACCTAAAGCTTTTGTTATTTAGCCTTTGTATTTGGTCTCTTCATTTGTTCCTATTGATTCAAATTAGCATTTTGAGTCACTTTTTGAGGCCAAATGCAGCTTCGCTCCCCCCATTTCTTTTGTGTTGTTACTAGCAAATATATTATATTTCTGTATCTTATAGGTCCAGCAATATAATTATATGCATAGTGTTTTATATAACTGCTATTCAAATTAGTTAAGAGGAAAAAAATGAAAAAAAAAGAAATATGCACTTATACTGTCTTTTATAGTTACATAATTACCTCTACTTGTGCTCTTTGTGTTTTCCTGTGGATTTGAATGACTGGGGTCACTTGCTTCCAATCTGAAGAACTTCCTTTAGTATTTCTTATAAGTTGGGTCTGCTAGTAACAAATTCTCTCAATGCTCGTTTATCTGGGAATGTCTTTATTTCACCTTCATTTCTGAAAGAAAGTTTCGTTAGATTCACATTTATCGGTTGAGTTTTTCTTTGAGCTTGTTATGTATGTTATCCCACTGTCTTCTGGCTGCCATTGTTTCTGATGAGAAGTCAGTTGTGAACCTTATTGGGTTTCCTTATAAGTGAAAATTCATTTTTCTCACAGGTATGCTGATTTACTGACAGTATCCCACATCTCTCTGAGGAGCTCACTTTTCTTCATTCATTCTTTCTCTCTAGTCTTCAGATTGACTATTCTCTTATTGATATATCTTCAAGTTTGCAAATTCTTACTATTATGCCCTTTATTAAATTTTTTCAGTTGTACTTTTCAAATCTAGAATTTATTTTCAGTCCTTTTTAAATAATTTCTACCTCTTTATATCGATATCCTCTACTTGATGAAATATTGCAATCATACCCTCATTTACTTTTAAATCATGGTTTCCTTTAGTGCTTGAAAAAGCTCGCTCTTTCTCTCTCTCTGGTGTATAACCACTACTTTGAAGTTTTTATCTGTTATATCCAACAGACTGGTTGCTCTCACAGGGAGTTTCTTTTGCCTCCTGTAAAGACTTGCCAGTTTCTTTGTATGTCTCACTTTTTTTTTTTTCCTTTTTTTTTCATTCTTTCACTTTTTTTTTTCTTTATTGTGGAAACTGACTATTTTAGATAATATATTGTAGTAACTCTGGTACAGATTGATCCCCTTCCCCTTCCTCAAGGGTTGGTTATTGTTTGGTATTTGTTTGTTTATAGTGACTGGTCTGCTTTGGTCAAGTCTGTTCTTCCCTCTTCCTCTGACATTGCTCCTGGGAGGGTGCAGCTTTGGGCATGGACACTGCCATCCTGGAATATCGATCTTTTGTAGTCCCTTTAACTTTCCCTTCCCAGACCACACTGAGCTGTTAAGTTCCACTAATTGCTGGCTGACTGCTCTGTTGTTCGGCAACAATGCCCTGGGGCACAAATTTCTCCACAAATTGATTTAATTAAATTCATGTTCATTCACAGGGATAGTTTTTGAGATTCGCCTGATCCCAGGAAGAGTCTTCTTAGCTGTTTGTTTCCCTGGTGCTGTCTGGTAAACTAGCGAGCCTATGGTTCAGCTTATATCTCAAATGCATCTACCGGTTGCCTCTTAATGCCTTACACCACAACCTCCATTATATTGAGGATGCCCTTAGGATTGAATTTGCCCACGCACACCTTTGGGATGAGATTCTAAGCTTTTTTTTATGGACTGCTTCTTCTCCTAGGTGAAATATCTGAGCCAAGACTCTGAAGCTGTGAGAAGGGACAGTGGCATACTTCTCTCTAAGTAACACCCCTGCTTTCAGAGCTAGTGCTTGGCAAAGTGGGGTGCCGCTGTAGCCTCTTTTTGGCTTCCCTCCCCCTGAACAGAACCTCCACAATACACATGAACTTGGCATGAGGGTGATTGGGGCTCCAGTATTTTTATGATGTTGAACCCAAGGTAAGGTTGCTATCCTTCAAGTCAGGGCTGGGCAGAATAAGGGAATACCTACCTACCTCTCAGCTGTACTTGCTTGGAACTCAGGCTCCCTAACAGGTAGCTAGGGGGATAAATGAAAATGCTAATGCCCTGCCCCTCCCAGTAAGAAAGATACCATAGCCCTGCAACTGGGAGCTAAGGGAGTGGGATCTCTGTGTTCTTTGATGTCTCTGTTTGAAGTGGAATTTGCTTCTAGCTTAACTGGGAAGAGGGAAAAAATGAGTGGGCTGTGGTTTCAATGCCGCAGACTCTTCTTGTTCTTACCAAGTTTTAGTATGTTTTCTTGAATAGATAGTTTTTAAATTTGCTGTATGCCCTTGGGACCATTTACAGAGACTTAAAATAGGGGTTTTTTTGTTTGTTTTTTGTTTTTTGTATTTTTAAAAATAATTTTCATTAGTTTTACTGGGAAGCAGATCCACACAGTTCCCCATACTGACAGCGGAACCTTTCCATACTTGTCGAATTAGCCAACATACCAACTGTAATTCTCAAGGGAATGAAAGGTTCACTACCCTGAAGTATTCTGTGTTTCCTGTGTTTTCTTGACTCTATCGTGGATCAGGAGAAATGAATGGAACAACATCCTCTTTGTTTTGGTGTACAGTGGGAGTTATATTTGAAAATTATTAATGTGCTTTTTATTTGTCTTTCTGAACATAGTTGTCTTCACTCTAGTCTACCTAGGGCATTCATTTGCTAGAAGAAAGATTAGAATTTCATACAGAAGAATGAAAATAAAACAGCTAAAGTAAGAATCAGCTTTCATCTACAAAACGATTTCGGAACATTAAGGTGAAAGCTAGATTTAACTGAGAGAGAAAAGATATTCCAAATTCCTTTTTCTTACCATTTAGAATGTCAAAAAACATTTTTAAAAAAGAAAAATGAAAAACCTTCCCTCAATCGATGGAAAAATTAAACAGAGGAAGTTATTTCTATATAAATGGCAAGAAAAGGAACATTTAGGAAAAAGAGAAATTTTCAGATATATCTGGATATCCACTTTCTGGGGAGAAGCACTGGGAAGGATGGCTTGTTAAACAAGTGAGAGAGGCATGAGCCACAGGGACCCGTGAACCACATTCTCTGTTTGGGAATCTAGGAGGAGACCACTATGCAACAGGTCTCATGCACCAGACAACCCAGCTGCACTGGGGTTGGTCGGCACGGCGAGACAGAGAGGACTGGTGAGTGCTTGTGAACCTCCTTCAGATCATATGAGGCATGGACACTGAACCGAGGGCCAGTCTGCCGGGGCGTCTGCGGTGGTGGAATAAGGGATTCGGTGGCAGGAGCTGGGGATGAACTCCTAGCCCAGAGGCTTGATAGAGAACAAGGTATTGATTGACTCAAAGTCTGGCGACAATGAAAGCTGAGAGGAGACCAAGTCACCAAAGGGGAAATGGCCCATGCTCCCTAGGAACACTGCCAAGCCAAAAGAACAGACACAAGTTTGCCAGCTGCATGCTGTAGCACTGCGTGCCAGAGGCCAGGTGGGCAAAGACCGTTATATCAGAGAGCTGCAGAAGTCAGCCCGCATACTGTCAAGGACCGGCATGATGACAGGGGCCCTCTTACCCCTCCTCCCATCCCCAATGCCATGAGATCATGGAAACCTCACCTTTTGCCCCTCTATACCTGTATCTTAGGGAGAAAACGAGGTGAGAGTGAGGTTCCATGAGAGTTTGAGCATTTCCACCCCATTATAACAAAACATACCAATGGAGTCTGTTTAAAACAAAAGATTGAACTAAGGTTGTTTGTTTCATACATTTTTCCTATTTTCCCCTGATAGCCAGTAGTATTGTAGACAACAGAAGACAAAACAAGGAGTCATATTCACTTCTGATTTTAAAGGTGAGTACATTTTGTAGCAACACCATAAGTGCAATAATGTATGAGTGTGTTAGACACATAATAAATATAATTTCCTATAATTTTTCTCTTTATATCTCCTTTTTTCTTCTCACACCAGAGTGAACATCTTTTAAACATATTTTTTGGCTGCCCAACATCCACACAACTTTTTTTGGAGGGGAGTATATAAAAATAGACCACAGTTGAGTCATAGCCTCCCCTGACATTATTAAGTTGAGCAGGGACAGTTAGTCCTGTGCCCGGCTAATACCGGGCATGTAACCTAGGCCCAGCTAGTGGACTTCTATACCACTCTTTAAATCTTGAGGGAGCACTGGCGAGATGTCAGCAGAGGTAGAGGTTTTCATGGCAGCAGTGAGTACAGAGTTCAAATCCTGAGCATAACAGTGACTGTCCTGTAACAGGAAGTCCAGAAGGTTCAGGTCTTCTTACCAGGCCGAACAAGTTCAGTGGCATGACCTTGCTGTGTTAGCTGCTGTCTCAGTCAGCTTGGCTGTCATAGAAAAATACTGTAGGCTGAGTGGCTTAAACAAGAGAAATTTATTTTCTCACAGTTCTGGAGGCTGAGAAGTCCAAGATCAAGTTACCAGCCTAGTCAGTGTCTTGTGGGAGCTCTCTTCCTGGTTTGCTCACGCCTCCACACTGTGTCCTCACATGGCCTTTCCTTGTTGCACATGGAGAGAGAGAGGGAGAGAGACAGATCTCTCTTCTTCCTCTCATAAAGCCATCAATCCTATCAGAGTAGGATTCTACCCTGATGACCTTATTTAGCCTTCATTATTTCTTATGAGCCCTGTTTCCAAATGCAGTTGCATCGGGGGTTAGGGCTGCCTTCTTTCCATTTCTGACCTAATTCTCTAACTTCTCATCAGTTCTATCAAGTTATCTCATATCTTTCCCACAAATCCCTTTTTGTTTAAATTAACCAGAGTTAGTTTCTATTATTGGCAACCATGAATTCAGACTGGTATAGAAATTGGTATCAAAAGACAGTCACACGGGGAATTGGTGCTGGTTATTTGTCCTAATAGGGGCTAAAGAAAATGAAAATTCAGAAAGAGTTCAGGAATGGTAACCTACAAGTCATAACAAATAGCTAGATGATTTTTCTTCTGTGGCAACCTTTAATGAAGTATCCCCAAGAAAGAAGGATTTAAGGGATCAAATTGTCACTGCATAGAATAGTGTGAATGGCATGAAGAATTTAAAGATGGTAGGGTGAGGTGGCAGCTTCAAATGGGACTAGACAGCTTGAAGAAGAGATGACAAGCTCAAATTTCAATATTCTAGCTCAAGGCCTAGGCCCAGGGAATTTGCTGGTTGTGATAAATGTCTATGTAAATGTCTGTCAAAGTCAGATGCAAATTCGAAATTCTGTGGGTTCCTGACTTTATTCCATTGAATTACCAGTCTCACCAGCTCATTTATATAAAAGTAACAGTGCTGATTGGGAAATAATGGAAAATTGAATACTAGGAGAATACGAAGGCCTGCACGTACTCCCAAACCACAATCTACACTAAGTTTTGCTTGACATCCACAGCAGATCCACCTCATTTCTCTTTGCATCTTCATCATCTTACATCAGGGTTGACCCAGCTCTGTGACTCTATTAATAGTCCTTGATCATCTTACCTTCAATGCAGGGCATCAGGACCTGGAGGATAAGCTGAATTGGTTGGTACCTTTAATATCTTGTTAAGACATAGTAGGCTAGAGAATGGGAGAAAAATCTTTGAAAATATAAGGACCTACTACTTCAGGAAAGTTTCTATGGGCCTAGCAGTCTGGTAAATGCCAAAGCATATGGCAAATACCTTGCTTCTCCAATGCAGAGTCATAGTGCTTGGTGGGCCGTGCTGGCTTTTGCAGACAACATAGTAAAAATCTGCATGTATTTATTCAATCCATTTAACAAATAATTCAAATGGCTTCTAAGTGGCTAAACTACTTAGACATTATAGTAAGGTGATTCAGCGATGCCCGAAGTATCTGTGGCAAAGCTCTAAAGGGAATTATAGACGAGGCCCTAGATTTTAGAGCAATCGTGTCGGCGCTTCATTATGTTATTATTCTTTTGAGACATAGGTGTTGGTTTGTCACTGAACCCAAGTAGAGATTAAAAGCCTTTTCTTCTGGAATATCAAGACTGGCTAGACTCTAGGACAATATCATTTTAATGTCTAACCCAAATCAAGAAAAACAGAGGTTTTTTTACCCGAACATTTTGACTATTTAACACAAATAACATTTGAAAAATAATGCCTGAAATGTCTATATTCCTTAGGTAGCCTTTTTTTTTTTTTTTTTGGTCTTTCAAGAGTCTTGCCAAGATGATATGAGATTAACATTGTGTAAAGAAAACTAATCTCCCAGGAGAGGATCCCTCAATCCCCAACCTCATTAACATGGGCCTGGAGACTCTACAGTTTGTTCTAAAAGAGGATTAACACTTAAACAAATGTCAAAGGGGAAATAGCAGCCGTATTTCAAGGAAGCAAAACATGGCAAATGTCAATCTGTCTCTGGAAAAGTGTCAGTTCTTATCTAAGGAGCAGAAGCTAAAAATAAGAACAGTGTGTGTCATCTTCACTAGGGATTTTTAATTGGCATCCAGATGCCACCGTGGCTTGTCTCCAAACACACGGCTGCTTTAAATAACAAGTTCAGAGAAAGAGTACAAGGTCCAGGAAATTGGGAACCAGTTGAAGAGCTTGAGTCAAGGTTATAACACTGCAGCCTGTTTTCTCTCATTTCATCTCTAGGTGTTTCAGGATTGGCTTTCATTAGGAAATTATTTTATATTTCTAAGAACTGTTGGATTTCAAATGTAAGGCTCCAAATAAAAATTCCACTTAGATTCTTTGGAAAATTTTGAACCAAAGAATTATGTTCCTAGGGCCACCAAGATGTAGGAAGATTTAGAATTCAACGGTCAGCAGTTTAGAACTCAAATTTTAATCCTGATCTCTCCTGACTTCATGTAGTGGAAGAGGGGAGAAGGGAGTGGCAGAGGCGCAGATACCTAACGAGAGGTCATACATGGTCTTCGGCAGTCCTTAGGGAAGCATGAAGACAGAATAGAAGGAATGAATATCCCAATGCGTAAACCATGGACTATGAAGGAAGAGCCTAGAGGGGTTCCCACAACTGCCTCTGTGATGACAGGATGAGCCTTATATTGAACTTTCCCTGCTGAGGGTACAACTTTGCTCCGTCCAACCATTTAACAAATGTTATGGATGACCTTGGATTCAGCTGGCCTCACAGAATGAAGGAGTTCTTTACACGTAAGAGAGGTCTTTTCACCCCAGCCCCTCTGCCCAGCCAGGGCAAAGTGAAGATCAGGCTGGCTCTGTGGGTCTTTGCATCTGAACCTGTGCAATGATGGGTTGTGGTAGACCTGAGTGTCCAATACAGGAGCCACCAATCAATGTGGCTATTGAACACACGAGATGTGGCTGAGGCAACTAAGGGGCTTTATTTTTACTTTGAATTAAGTTTAAAATTAACAAGTGATATTTGATATAATTATTAAAAAGCTTTTAAATATATTTGGAATGACAGTAGCACATGAATCTACATTAAAAAAATTATATTATGGTTTATATCTTCATTGACATTTAATATTGTTTTGTATTATGAATCTGTATTTTCAATTGTAAATTTCATAGAATCTTACAACAGTGCAAGTATTTCCAATGAAAATTTAGTAACTGAATTGGGATATGCTGTAAGTATAAAATTCAAACTAGATTTTGAAGATTTAACATAAAAAAGAATGTACCAAAAAAAAAAAAAAAAAGAATGTACAATATCTCACTGATCATTTTTATACTGATTACATATTGAAATGATAATGTTTTAACATATTAGGTTAAATAAAACATTATTAAAAATAAAAATGGCTCATTGTGTATCTATTGAACAGTACTGGACTAGACTATTCTGGGCAACTGTCTCTATTCCTGCAGCTTCTGTACTGAGCATATGCTGGAGAGAATGGGAACCAAGGTAGAAATTTCCTTGACCAGTCAAGAAAAAACATATATATATTTTAAATGCAAAGGTGAAACAAGAGCCTTCCTTGGCCGCCTTTCTGCACACCTATTCCAAACTCAAATTAGTTTAAATAGCATCTCTGCACAGTAGAAACCTGATGACTGCTTTCCTCTATCCTGGACCAACCCAGGCTGCCTCTGGGATTTTCTCCTTCAGTTTTCATAATTGTGTCATGTTCATGGGCAGGCTTGCCTGCGCCCGCTTAGGAAGTGAAATAGAGGCTTGGCTAAACTCCCGACACAATCTTGCTCTCACAACTTTTTCTTTAAAAAACCCATCAAACCTACATAGCCTTCACGCACGGGTCATCCTCCATCCTCCCTGAAATACAATGAGCATTTCCCCTTCCTTCTTTCTTATTCCTCCAGGATCATCTTATTCTTTATCTCTTCCAGCGATATCTATTGAGCTCTTCCTTTGCGCCAGGTGCCGTGTGGGGCACAGAAGTAAAGAATGCATGCCATACCCTCAAGGCAGACATTTTAAAAATAATGACATACAGTGTGATAAGGGGACAATGGACAGTGCCCCTGGTATGAGGAGGGATGTCTACCAGAAGTGAAATTACCAAGGAGCTGACCCTTGATTGTGGTCCTGAAGGAAGGGAAAGAGGAGAAATGGCATTCCAGGCACAGAGACAGTATGTGCCAGCAAGTGCAGGCGTGAGGTTGCACAGCACCTTGGAAAATGCAAGCAAACTGGTCTTTCTTGGACATAAGAAATAAGATATGAGAGGGAAGTGAAGGGAGGTGGGTAGCCAACATGAGGAACAAAGTTCCCATTTATAAGATACAATGAGAAGAGGTAGATCAGAGAACTCTTCAAAACTCTGACTAGGGTGTCTAAGTTTCCTCCTCCTCCCTCCGGATTGGTTTACATCTTTCCAACAAGTTAAGAAATTCTCATTTTCCCAGGGGTCATTACAGAACCTGGAGTTTCTAAGACGTCTGGCATCATCTTTATCATTCAACAGCATTTGTTAAGTGCCTGTTATGAGCTAGTCACTTAGCGCTATAATAAAGATGTAGGAGACTTAGTTCTTAACTAACCTCAGGACCTCAGGCTCAGTTCAGGGAGACAGTAATAAGAGGCAAGGCAGAGGTAGTTTGGCAGGGAACCATATTTTTTTTTCCCTTTCTTACTACTTGGGAATAAAAAGCATGTATTTAAAATGTTATGGGGTAGAGAGATCCAGCTCTCCCTGAAATCAGTGTTTCCAATTCCAGCCTTCTTTCTTTGCAACTGACCTAAGTTGCAAAGAAACTTACTGACCTAAGTAGAGAGGAAAGTTCTAAATTGCATTGAAAAAACAGTGTTCATGAAGATGTTGTTCCTAAATCTTCCTGGTTTAAATCATTCCCTGAAGTGTTTCTCATAACAGGTCATTATGATCACAAATTAAGAGGCTGATCATCTTAGTACATAGTGGCAAAAAAACGCTGAAGCTTGGGCAAATCCCAGATGCCTTCCCCTTCATTTAAAAGAATAAATGGGATACATAAAAAACGGAATACATAAGAACTCCATTAGATGTAGAACAGATCAATGTTCTGAGATCATTAGCTTAAATATTATTAAATTTTCCATAGTCCCATAATGACTTAAAAAACAATTGTCATTCCTTGACATACTATGGGCAATAGAAAGATAAAGTGGATCTTATAAACTCCACAGCTTTAAATATTATCCATCCAAGAGCCTCATTGTGTCATAAAATTCAGTAGTTCATTGTTTCCTGCCTCTGAACGGCTGCGGTTGTCATGGAAACATTGCCATGCTGAAGACCCCAAAGTGGAAGCCAACCGAAACGTGCCATGTGGTAGATCCTTGCTGTCGGCTGCCTGGGGCTGCCCCTATCTCTCCCTCTGGCACCCCTCTTCACACAGCAGGAAAAAGGTGAGCACTGAGCACCCTCATCAGCCAGGTAACTAAGTAACTCCAGGCAGCCAAAAGTCAAGGAATAGTCTGTGATGAAAGAACAATTTGCTGAACCCATATCTAAAGTTCTTCCTTCTAAACCCATTGGGGATTGCTTTAATGTCTAGAGTGACAATAGCTAGTTTTGAGTTTGAGTCTGTATTGTGGAATCTGAACTACTGAAATACAATCACCACAAAAAGCTCTATGAGTCTTGTTAACAAAACAGAAAGGATTTCTGCCAATAGCTGAGAAATAAATTCCTTCTTTCCCGCTGCTTGGACCACAGCGTAATGAGAGCTCCCAAGCTCTCTTCGCAGTAATAAAATGGCATATACAGGCTTTTCCTTTTGATGTATTCCAGTTTAAAAGTTTAGAGTTGATGCCTGTTCATCCTTAATTTATCTTCCCCTGTAAATATTTCCGTACGATTGCCAATACCTGCAGTCTACAAATTTTCAAAAAAATAATTCACTCCTTCTCCTATTTCAGTTGTATAACTTCATGCTATGAGTCAAATTTTAGGCTAAATAAACATACCTCAGGCTACAGCTCTGCAAATACCTCTGGCAGCAAATTAACTCAAACAAATGTTTGGGTTGGGTAGTGAGGTTGTTTTTTAACGATCTTCCTGATCTGCCTGGAGGTCCAAGGATACACTAGGTGAACTCCCGCAGGCTTTTTTAACTTTGTATTTTCTGCCACATTAATATATGTACAGGTCTCACGTTTGTTGCGATGGGTGGTTTAAAATTTCACCACCAGAGGGTGCTACTTGTTTGTTTCTAAAATTCATTTCAATATCAGACTTGAAAAATAAAGGCCTTGCTACTAAAGAACCATCCAGGACGGCCAGCATTAAGGAGGAAAGGTTTTCGGGGAGCTGGCAGGCAGCGCTCTACCTAAGGAGTCAGATTTCACTTTGCTTATGTGTCTAGAACCAAAATTGGAAAGCTCTACAGTTTGCACAAACCAAATTGTACTGATTTATATATTTTCTGTAAACCAAGTAGGAAATGTGAATCACTTTTCATTCTTATGGCTTGTGTGCAGTGTTTACTACATAACAACAATGCGACCAGAATTCTGACATCCTCTTCATCACACTAAACAATAAAATAACATAAAGTAAAAAGAGAATGGGCTTAGCTTTAACAATAATGCTATTCTCAAACAATGAGACCTTCACTTGTCCTATTTTAAGTATACACATATCCCTCTTCTGCTTTGGTTTAATTTTTGACTTTCAGGAAGCATTTTGATTAATCAGCTTCAATTTCTCTTATTAGTGTATTTTTCTGATCCACTAAGATTTGCATGTGGATTTTCCACTTGATGTTTTCCGGTATGTATTAAGAAGGCATGAAGTTCAACTCCCATTCACCTAGGCTGAGCTTCAATTGAAATCTTTTTAATTTGTGGTAAGAAACTAATGTGCTGTCTTCTAAACTGGCAAAGCAAATCATGGGTCAGCAAAGTTTTTCTATAAAGCATCAGGTTATAGTAAAGATTTTGGGCTATGGAAGCCATAAATTCTCTGTCATAACTACTCAACCCAACCTTCATATCTGGAAAGCAGACATATAGATATGAAAAACTGGATGAAGCTGTATTCCAAAATGGGTGAGAAACAGGTGATGGGCTATAGTTTGTTGACTCCTACGAAGGATAAATCTTAATGTACACACTCTTCTTATTGATAAAATCCAGAAAAGTTTCTATCACATCACCTTTTGATGACCTTCTCCCTCCTCACACAGTTTTGACAAAGTGTGACCTCACTAAGTCATCCACTGTAAACTCCCTGGGTTCTTAGGAGGAGTACCACTGGGTTCCTTCACCACAGTTATCAAAATCAGAGCCAAAGGAGCCCTTAAGCCTTTGGTGTGTCACTGTTTGTATCCTGTGAAGATCTGTCATTGTAAGACACAAAATCAATAAGAAGGATGTACTCTGGCAATTTCTCCAGAGATCACATGGGAAGTAAACAAAAGACACAGTTCACCTTCAGACTGATGTGTAGCCAGAGGAGTCTGGGTCTCCTTGGAGTAAGACACCACTTCCCTGGGCAGGAAGTCCACTTGGGTAACCTTCGATACCCCAGCTTATGTAGTCTTCGTCTGTAAGTAACAAAGGGCAAATGCTTAGAGAGGGAAGGTATTCCTTGCAGAAGAGCTATCAGTAATTAAACAAAGGACTGAAAGAAACGAACCCCATATACCCTCAGCTTCCTGTACAAGGGGTCATGGACAGGAAGTAGAACCAGCCCTAGGCTGGAAGTCAGGACGCTTGGGCTGCTAGTCCACTTTGGCCCTAATTTTCTGGGTGATGTCAATGGGTCCCTCATGCTGACCCTCAGTTTTTCTATCTGTAAAACAAGATCTTAGACCAGCTCGGATGAGACTCCTTCCATTCTGAGCATCTCTGATTTTGCTTGAGTTAAATTCATAAGGAGAATTTTCATTTATAATATAGGATTCTAGACTCATAGGTGAAAGGGACAAAAAAGAAGTAAGCTTCTCTAATGTGAGGAAAGAAAGATGATTCCTTAGTGAAGTTGCACGTTCTCTACAATAGCAATGAGGGGTCATATTCTAAGGGGTGGGTGGGGTGGGTATAACATGCCTCATTCCTCTAGAAAGGAACTAGCATAGATCAGCACGTGAATTTGTTTAAAGACATACTGACATAGCGTAGGTGAGTGAAGAGGCCACTGAGCTAAGAGTGATAAAGTTTGAGCTTGGAATTAACAGTAACCATGTAAAAAATCCTTTCTGGATGTTTATGTAGCACTTCAAATGTTTGCAGATGTCTTTCACTTCTATTACGTCATCTATCTTTCAAACACCTCTACGGGGCCTATGGGCAGATATTATCATCTCCATTTTATAAACGAGGAGAGTAAGGACGGGGCTAAAATACTGTCGGCCTGACTCCTGGTCCAGTGCTTTTTCCACCAACCCAACTCCATCCTAAGGTCCTCATGGTGATTTGTGAGTTATCGCAACAATCCGAAGTGCCCCCCTGGGCCACCCAGAAAACACCGTGGAGGCAGCATAGTCTGCTGATTAAGCACGTAAACTCTTGCTGCAGCACCTATCAACCATGTGTGATCCTGAACAAGTTACCTAACCCCTCTGGGCCTCAGTTCCCTCATCCATAAAATGGAAATATTATTAGTACTTACAATTAAGATTATTATGAGTAATATATATGTACCACAAAATATAATGCATATATCACATAGATATTGTGTATATACATGTACATAATTTATATAAATATATATCTTATAACAGTTTCTGGAACATTATTTTAATTTGTAAATTTAGTATTAGTATCGAACATGTTCTGTCTCTTAAAAACTTACAGGTATAGAGTATATTGTGTCTCTGAGAAAGACAAAGAAAGGTAAACTAATCATTTAGCCAAAAGCCTACATTCCCCGGCTCTCTAGGATCAGTAGAAGCATACCCTATTCATATTATTGTTTTTAATTATTACGAGGAGATGGCACAGACTCATTATTTTTAATAGTAGTAATAAAAAAATGAAAGTAAATGCATAGCACAGCGAGGAATTTCTATGCACAATTTCCAAAGTATTCTAGGAAAACAAAATTTTTTTTTTTGAATTATTAAAAACAACTGAGGTGAGAGCTCAGATATGAACAAAGCAGACACAAACAAACCAAGGCTGGTTTAGAGAACAAGCCTAGCACTGTCTCTGCAGCCCCAAGAAGTGTGACGCCATCCCCCAGACTCCACGCAAGCTGCTTGGGCCACGTTCACCAGGAGCCTGGACCACAGCGTGTAAAGGAAGGTGAGGCTGGGCCCCCAGCCCTTCCACACAGGCTGCTCACACAGCACTATGGGAAAACACACAAAATGTACTAGAAACAAGATTACCAAACTAGGTAATAGGCTCAAAGTTTCAAAGAAATTCAGGTACAATTTTAAAGCCTTTTTGTGTCAGAGAAGAATGTTTTTCTTCATGAAACTGGACTTCCTGAAGCATCTGAAGGAAGACACCCAAGGTCTACTTGAGGCAGAGCTTCTCTTACTGGCATGGAGGGGTGACCCCTGACATGGAGAGATCACCCTGACCTTAGATTTTGGTGGGCACCTGGGGGAGCAGGGATCTCCATACTCCCACTGAGAGGTACCTATTTGCGCAGGCAGAGATTCCAGCACATCTTGCTAATGTAATGGGACATAAGGTGCAGGCCCATCTTCACGTGTGACCAGCAGCAGAGAGTGGGCAACATAAACCGATCTGTAATTTGATAACCTCCTATGGCAAATTGAAACCAACTAGGGAGGCAGTATAGCACAATGGTTAAGTCATGTCCTCATAGACAGACTAGGTTCAAGTCCCTGCTTTGTCACCTACCAGCCAAATAGCATGTGAAAGCTTTGGACAACGACAAACCCCCCTAAGCCTCATGTTTCTTATCTGTAAGATGGGGACATATCATTATAGTAATTGTGAAGATTAAATGAAGCTAATACTTGTATAGCATTCAATTTAGTGCCTGGCACATAGCAAGCTACTCCTGGTTCAAGTATTCCCCCTTTAATTTATCCTTTTGACTGATCATAATAATGCTTATATTAAAAAAAAAATCAGACAAGGCAGATTTATAAATGTTCCAATGTACAGATTCTTTTAGATTTAAAGATAGATCTGCCAATAAAACATAAGAATCACACTCCTAACTTCTATGTATGGACATATGGGTTTTTTTGGCTGCTTGAGAGTCCATTTGCCTTTTCTTTAACTAAAAGAATTATCACCATGAAACTTCTCAGTTTCAAAACTTAGCTTAAAGAAGTGATCTTATCCCACCAAACAAAATATTTTCTTTTCTCAATAATTACTGAAAAGTTTCAACCAGTTCCTCATTGATGGTATCTATGTTTGTGAGTTCAGGTCCCAACTCCATTCAAGCCAACAAAAAAAATAAAAGTTTAGTTGTGATCATGTGATTCTCCCAACATGCCAATCAGCTGATACATTCATAACCTTGTGTTTGTTCTGGCTTGAGGTGATTCTGTCTCAAATGACTTGTAATTTTAAAGCAACTACTTTAACGCTAATTATGGGGTACTGATAGATTACCATATCTTTCCATGCAATATCTAAATTGATTAAGTTGCACTTATAACAAATGATTTTATTCTTCATGGCTCTTTTGCCATTGTTTTAGTAACTGTGTCAACACTTTTCATGTGTTATTTCATTGTTATTAAAATTTTGCATAGTATTCCAATTTTATAGATGAGAACACTTGGGCTCAGTGATGTTAAGTAATTTACTCCAAATCACAAAGGTAGTGAGCGACAGACCTAGGCCTTGGCTCTATCTATATAGTCCAGGGCTATATTCTTAAAAACTGTGCGGGGTTGACCTTGCTCTGCTTTTTTCTAATGCCTCATGATCATTCTCTCATTGAAGCACAGGCTTACAACCTAAGATAGTAGAGGTCCCAGCCCATGTGCTCGTTTTATAAGCACAGGGTTCCTGAGAAACAGCCACGCCCGGGTCATTAGGACTTGATGGAAGGACCATATTTCAAGGTGAGCACTACAGTTAACTAACTGTCCCAGCCCTAGCTAGTTTAAAAAGGTTGGCCAGGAGGTGGCGACATTCCACGGCAAAGACCTTCCTATTAGACCTGTTCCCCAACTCAGTCCTCACTTGAGTCTCTCCTGAAAGAATCCTTGGGTCTGCATGTCTCAGCTGATCCAGAATGCATCCATTTACACAACCCCATGATAGAAACCTTCTTCGACTTCCATAAAATACTCCTACAATTTAATCAGCTGACAAAATTATTCTATAACTGCGTCTAAGAGATGGAGTCTATGGTAGTTATTTTCTTTAAAAGTATAAACACGGAGCATGTTTTTGATTTTTGTCAAGGTCTTACTAGTTCATAATTCTTTTTATTCAAGGATGCAAATTAAACTAGCAAAGGAGAAAAAAAGAATTGTACCATTAATGCTACTATAATTCTTTTTCTTCTAATTAGGCTATAAATTCCATGTTGGCTCTTCAGTTCCGAGCCTGGCGAGGATCCATGTCCTGCTGTCCCACTATGCTGAACGCCAAGCTCGTCTCCTCACTACTGTACACACATAAACTTCTGCCGCGGCCTTTGTTACGTCGCTCTTTTCATGTCTGACTCAACTGCAAACTTATTTTCCCTCTCTGTGTTTTCTCTGTACACTGTGCCTAAGTTCAGCGTCCAGTACAGAGCAGGCAGTAAATAAATGTTTGACGTAGGAAGGGAAGGAAGAAGAAAAGAACTGAAGGAGGAAAAGACAGAAGACATGATAGGGGAATGTGAACTGAGACTTCGATTATCTATGTTGTGGTCAACATGGCATTATTATTATTAAATCATACTGTGTGTTTTCATCTTGGTAATCTGCTCTAAGATAAGAGGCTTTAATAAATTTTAAATATGCTGAATTAAATGTACAACATGTTCTAAATAACTGTACGAAAATCAAACTCACTAAGTACAAGAAGGCCTCATATATTTGGATTCATTGTGACCGCATTTCACAAACATAGAGAAACCCCAAATGGGAGAAGTCCTAGAAAAGAGGTTTCCAAAGTGTGGCCCTGACAGCAGCACCGCCTGGGAACAGGTGAGAATACAAATTCACAGGCCGCACCCAAACCTCCTAAACCAGAAACTCTAGGAGCAGTGTCCAGCAATGTTTTTAATCAGCTCCCTCACCCCACCCCAAGATTCTGAAGCACACTAAAGGCTGAGTACCACTTATTTAGAAACGCCACACTGTAGAGACAGAGACTTCATTATTTAACTAGATTTGCTTGGACCTCCCTATCCTGCAGCCGAATCCTAGAAGATGAGGCCTTAATCTCACTGAGGAGGGAAGATGTCTCTGGACCAAGCTGACAAAGCACTATGAGATAGGCCAGGTGCAAAGAGGAACACAGATGAGTGACCGGGTGAGAGGATGACTGTCAAATAAAGGAGTCTGCAGTGTACAAAATGTTAAGGCACTGGCACAAGAGTCTGTCCTAGATTTAAAACTAAAAACTCAGCCCGAGGATGCCAGAGACACTAGGCGATGGAACCACAACCTTTCACAAGCTGACTTGGCATGTTGCTAAAGTGACAGGAGGCTCACATCTCATCTCCCCGGGGCTAGAGCGAGATTCCCCACTCAGAGTCCTGGAAACGTCCTCTCCACCTGGTCCTATCGACTTGGCTGAGCAAGCTGACTGAGGAAAGCCACATTGCACCAAAGCTGAAATGTTTCTTTGGGGGGGGGGGGGGAGAGTCAAGTCTTGATAAAGAATAAAAACTGAAGGTATCTGAACTTTGAGGTTATTTGCCAGTACTCAGGGTGTAAATATTTCCAGTCCACCACTAGCACAGTCTAATCTACCCGGGTTTGTCCATTTGTTCTCAGTCGGACATTATGAATCACAAGAACGCTCCCTTGCAAGAACCACTGTCCTCAATCCCCTTTCTGTTTCTGGCTCACTTGCAATGTCTGTGTCAACCTACAATAAGGATAGCATGGCTTTGCTAGGTACTTACAAAGTTTCATTATCTAAGGAAGATGAAGTCCAAAGTGTAACTTAAGCATTGTCTATGATGTCTACTAAAGCTAAAGAGAGTTACAGTTATGCAAACTTACTCCCAAATAAAAGGGTTCTGTCCTATCATTAACGGCATGAGAAACGTATGTTGCCATTGGAATTCTAATATACACTATCTGGCTCTTTTCCTATTTCAAAGATGAAGGAAATTCAAAGCTGGATACCCTTGGGTTGTCTCTATTTTTTAAAAGACCTCAATTCCTTTCAAAGCCATGAGTAAGGGAACTTCAGCTTCTGAAGTCATTGTACCTGTGACCTAAAAATATGGAGAGCCATTGTTTCGTGCCTCCATGTGGAGTGCTAAAGAAAACCCATTGGATTTCAAAGGAACTATGATCTAGCTGCCTTTAAGAATAAAGGTAATGAATTTAAATGGAAAAATAATTTTGACATGACAAGGACATGGGTGGTGGGGGGTTGGTTACGGATGGCAAAACCTGCTTTAAAGTACAAGATTTAGTGTTTTTTAGTACAGTTGCAAAGTTGTGTAAACTCACCATTATCTAATGATATCTACATTTCATTATCTCCCAAAGAGCCCCTGGCAACACTAACCTACTTTCTGTCTACTTTCAGATATGTGGAATAATACAATACATGGCCTTTTGTGTCTCACTTCTTTCACTTACTTTAAAGTTCTAAGGTTCATCCATGTTATCACATATGCCAGAATTTCACTCCTTTTTAACGATGAATAATATTCCATTGTATGAATACACCACATTACCTTTAATCTACTCGTCAGCTGTGGACATTTGGGTTGGTTCCACTTCTGTCTATTATGAATAATGCTGCCGTGAACATTTGTGTACAAGGTTTTGTGTGGGCGTATGGTTTCAATTCTCTTGGAATTTATATATATCTAGGAGTAGAACTGTTGGATTATATGGTAATTCCATGCTTAATTTTTGGAGAAACTTCCAAGCTGTTTTCCACAGTTGCTGTTCTATTCTACATTCTCACTGGCAGTGCACAAGGATTCCAATTTCTCAACGTCCTTATATATCCTTATTATTAACTGTCTTTTTATTATAGCTGTCCTACTGAGTGGAAGTGGTGCCTTTGTGATTTTAAACTGCATTCCTGATGCCTAATGATGTCAAGCATCTTTTCACATGTTTACTGGCCATCTGTATTTCTTCTTTGGAGAAATGCCTATTCAAATTGGGTTATTCGGTCTTTTTATCATTGAGCTGTAAGAGATTTTTATATATCCTGAAAACTAGATCTTTATCAGATATATAATGTGTAGATATTTTCTCTCATTCTGTGGGTTGCTTTTTTACTTTTTTTTTTTTTCCAATACACAGTTTTATTGCATCTTTATCGCAAATAAGTCTGAGGAATCATCAGATGTCTTGGTGTTTTTGTAGCTGGAAAACTTATTTATCAGCCTGCTGAACTGTTCCTTTTTCAGAAACACAGATACCATCCACCATCCCAAAGTTTTCTGATATCCTTGTTTTTTACTGTCGTAGCTTGTGAATCACCGCAGCTGAATATGACACAAGTTCAATGTTGTTTCCTTCAAGAATCAACTCATCTTTCTAGGCTTGAGATACTGAATAAGTAACATTTGACCTCATCCAAACTCTGCAGATGTATTTTTTTGCCCTAGAAACTTTGGGTTTCAACAAGAGAACCATTCTGAATAATGACATTGCGGGGGAAGTGAGCATACACGGACCTCACCTTGTAATAGAAGCCCAGTGTAATACCCTTGATCATGTTCTGTACATGACTACAGATAATGTGAACAGTAGCCAATTCATCTCTATTTCCCCAACATGTCAGCCAGAAGCTCCTTCTTTTTCTTTCCAAGAAGACTGAGTTGTACACTGATGTGACTGTGTCCCTCTACAGGGTGTCTTCAGGGCCCTGAACAATAACTGTGTGTCCCTTCAGAGTGATAACCAGATTTTCTGGGATGTCAGCAGTCTGATTGCTGAGAATGGTCTTCATCTTCAGAATAGATGCAGCAAAAAAAAGCCTTTTCACTTTCTTGTTGGTGTTTTTTGAAGCATTAAAATTTTAAATTTTAATCAAGTCAATTTACCTATGTTTCATTAGCTGCTTATGCTGTGCCATATCTAAGAAACCATTGGCCCAATTCAAAGTCATAAAGATTTATATCTATACCTTCTTCTAAGAGTTTTATAGTTTTAGCTCTGTATTTTAGGTCTTTGATCTATTTTTTAGTTAATTATGCTATGGTGTGAAGGAGAGATCCAACTTCATTCTTTTACATGTGGATATCCAGTTGCCCTATGCTTAATTTTCCTTAATATTCAGTGGCAGATTGAGCAGGGGAGCTGAGGAAGGCTTTTGCCATGAATAGTGATCCTCACTATGCCTACCGACCCAGTAGCCGAATCTGACTGTGGGAGGATGAATTCCAGAGGAGGACCTCATCACCTAAAAGCTTCCCAGCGCTCGTGAAAGCTTTCAGAGATCCTGAGCATGTCTTCAACCACTGGCATAAGCATCATCAAATTCCTCCTGAATCAGTTAGACATAATGCAACTTATATTCTGATGCTCTAATTTCAGACCATAATGAATTATATATAGCAAATTCGATGTTTCTGCATTTCATATTCAAGATATGTGAGGAAAATTGCATAAATACTGCAAAAGGAACCCAACAATATCAGAGAACTAGCTTCAGACAACAAAAGCTTTAAGCAAGATGGCTGCCTTGAGAATTTCACAGATCCCATCAGCTAATCCTCGAAGATACACTTATATCAGAGTGATTCATTTAATGATTCATTTAATGACCCATCATCAATACTGGAAGGTAAAGCTGCAAGATAGGCTGAGCCTGACATTAGTAGGATATTTTTAAAGCCAGAATAAAAATATAACTCAGTCATCTAAGTACCTTCAAATTTCAGAAATTGTGAATCACAAAAGACTCTCAATATGGCCTTTAAATTAGTCGCAGAGTGTTCAATGGCTACAAATTCTAATGTTGAGGGTATGTTGGTTAGACCTGGTGGCAAGAGAAGAGTGTGGGTAACTAAGATGGCAGATTCGGGAGCTTAGGTCAGAAGCCAGTGTGTAGCACTCAGAAGCCAAGAAATCAAAAGGGGTCATTGTAACAAGGAGCCATCTCCAGAGCAGGGAAGGGACAAGGGAGTAAAGCAGATAAAACCAGGAACAGATGTTCTCAGAGACAAGGAGTTATTTGGCCAGATGCCAAAGTAGGTCAAAGCCAAGCAATAAAAGAATGTCTGCATTGGGTCCAGACTCAATCCTGCTGGGTTTTATCCCTGTTTATTTGCATGTTAGTATTGTATCCCAAGATACATTAATGGCGCTACCAGAGGCTTTCTCTTAGTGCTGCTTGTAAATTCTTTGAGATTTCCCACAGAAAAGCCCCTAAGACAGCAAGAGTAATAATAGTGCTATTTTCTTCCTGTCCAGAAATACGTGCATACCTACCATGCCCTTGACAACTGGCAAAAGCACTACATCAGACAACATCATTACCACAACTACAAACAATTTTTGAAGGACGATAATTTGGCAGATCCTTGTAACACAGGGAGAATGAGGATATTGAACATATACATCAAAAGGCAAAGAAAGGTAGCAAATAATAAGAGCCAACATGAGAATTCACATAATAAGTGGGACAGGAGAGTACAATGGGCAGATTATGATGTGTTTGGGGAAACAAAGCGAGTTTCACTGAGAATGGAGGTTGGGTTTGAGTCCTGAGGGCTAGAGGGACTCAGTCTAGTGGAGAGGAATGAGGAGGGTGTTTTAGGAAGGTGGCCCCATGTAGGCAAAGTTCTAAAGACTGAGTTCACATTTTATGCTCGAGCGACGAGTTTTTCAGAATAGAAGTTTTGAGGAGTGATGGGTGATAAATTGAGAGAGGTACATTGAAGCTAGATGGCTAGAGAGCTTTAAATCTCAGGCTAAAGAAATTAGACTTTATGCTGTAGACAATGAAAAATTACTAAAGTTACCAGTAAGAAACTGACAGCTTCAAAGAGACATTTAAAATATATTAGTAGAGCAACTATGCAAAGAGGAGTAAAAATCTCCCCCTTTGACAAATGAGTGCCAAGAGGCTATGTGTAGGCCCTTAGTGTGGAAAAAAGGGGAGACTGAGAAAGAATCTACAAGCAAAGGGTGGGTGGGTTCAGTAACTAAACAGAGAAACCAGGCAAAACCTTAATTCAAAATGGGCAGGCAGCCCTAGAAGTGATTACTGGATTTGCAACCAATGTAGAGACTTGATGAGAAAGCAGTCAGTAGTGACAACGCTGGGAATAAAAAGGAAATGCTCTAGTTTGGTGACTCTAGAAAAGAAGTAAGGGTAGACATTAGCTGTTTACTTCGTATGGAGGGTGAAGGAAAAGAAATAGACTGAAGATTATTTCAAGGCTACATGCGTTATGGGAAGAATAAGGAGTGGTATAACTGGAAGATGGGAATCCAGAGAAAGACCTACTTTGGGGTGGAAACGAGTACCTCAGTGGATGAGTTTGTGGCGAGGGGTTTCTAACGATTAAGATGTAAGACAGAAGAGAAAATGTGGCCCTGGGAGCCACCCACAGAGAGGCATATGAGATAATGCTGCATTGACAGAAAAGGAGAATATAGAGAGGTAAGGGCATAGAAACTCATGTAACATGAAAGAGGTTTTAAAAAAATAATAGAAGATTAACTTGTTTCCCCAACACCATACACTAGTGTAATTAGGTGTCAAAGTATAACATCTCATGGCCTGAGTCCCAGAGTTGGGAACGGGACAGCACACAGAGGAAAGGTGACATGGGATACCACAAACAGGAAGTGAGCCTGGCATGGCAGCCTCCTGGCCACATTCAATCTATGCTTTATGTTCAGAATGGATAGTTCCCTCCAAGGACTAAGACACAGCTTGATGGTTGATCTTTTCTGATTATCTCAAGAAGGATAAATTTCCATTTTCTATGTTCACATTTTAAAAAATCATTTAAGGAGGTATTTATTTCATTTCCATGATATTTGCTTCTTACTGTGCAGAGATATTAGTTTGGCAGTTAAAGCATTTTTCCTGAACAGAAGCAAATGTCAAGTCTGGATCATTCAAGGCGCAGCCAAAAGGTTTGCTTGGAATTTTAGAACACAAGCAAATCTTGCAAATTTCCGGGAAGAAAGATGAGTCAAAACAGTCCTAGCAGTAACAGAGTTTGGCAACACTGGCAAAGGTTCTACTGTTAAGTGCTCCCTTTACAAAGGAAATTAAAATTTCAGAATTAAAAGGACAGAAGGTATAGAAGTGTGTTTTCTCCAATATTACATAGAAATAACAATGATAATATAATAACTTTAAAAGGATGGACTTTTTGACTTGATATTTATGAACAACTGCCTACAGAAGTTGTAACATAGAGCTATAAAATTATGGAATTCTTCAAGACACTGAGTACCAAGGTATTGGCACACATCTTTACCAACTGGTCATATTCATTTTAATGAAATGGAATAAAAAAGAATATTGTTTTTTGAAAATCCAGTTGCTAGTGTGGAACAGGACATATCCTATAATTGCTTTCTCAAGATTCTTGAGGGCAGAAAACAAAGACCGGCTGATAGCAGCTTCTCAAGAAATGTTTGGAGACTGAATATATGACTATTTTAAGAGATAGGCAGAGTGCTTTCTCCCACTCTCATGACAAAATTTTGATTGGATCTGTTAAAACTAATTTATTGAAGTTTTTCATGGCTCTGAATTTATTCTATATGTATAAATTTTGAAATGCATTTTACCATTACCTTTTGATTTGCACTCGTGCGTACACACCACACTACAAGATGTTGTTCCATACTTTAATTTCTATAGAAAGGGTGATTAGGTGTTGCTGAAGAGTCAGAGAATGTCAGTTTGCTCAAGGACACAACCAACATCATTCTCAACAAAACACGAGGTACTGTTACATAGGACACCTTTATAAATTCATTCACACCAGAGATTTAAAGATAATGCACAAGAATATTTGACAAAACTTGGAGAATAAGCCAAACGAGGATTACTTCATCAAAGGCTAATGAGGTTATTACTGTTCTGTTAAGCAAATGGAAATAACTTTAAAGCATGAAAGGACCTCTAGAACTACCTAGCTAGATTTCTCAAACACCTAGCACAACCTCGAAGACCATATGCTGTTCTGGTACCTTTACAGAGTAGGTTTAATTTCTATTATTTGACAGAGTGATCTCTCTATTTCACCACAGCAGTTGGGATGGTGCCTGGTGGGTGCAGGAGTGATACCCTCTCTTTCTGCTGATTGAGATTAAAAAAAGAGGTCACCACCTTCTAACAATGTCTCTCAAGGACTGAAGGAATCTCTAAGTTTCTCCTTCAGGACAGAAGCAGTCAAATCCTTGCTCACAGCTTCAGTTGTTCCTCATTCTCCTTTGCTTCCAAATATTTCAGAATCCCTACTAAGAGTTTAATATACTAAGACATAGAGGAAATATAATTGTGAGGCTTCAATGAAATCATAAGTCATTAAATATTCCCATATGTTATTGGGTTTGAGGATTTGAAGTGAGGGGCTATAAAATACTCTCATGCTTCATTGATAGCTGCTCATCACTGAGAATCTTTGCCTCCCTCTCTGCCCCACTTCTCTTGTTCTGACTCAGCACATCTTCCTAAAGACTGGCAATCTCATGGTGGCTTTTGCACTTACATTTCTTTCTTAAGACAACAAAAAACATTTAAATCGTAATTCCTCAAATGTGCCCACTGCAACCCAAATTTCAGACATTTAGTCACCTTCCAGACTACACAGACTTCTTCTACTTTGTGATCTTTTAACTTACTCTATTTATCTTATTATTTCATTTTTTTACTTCTACCTTCAATCCATTTAATTTATTATAATAGTCTAAGAAAGCAAAGTGGTTTGGGCACTTTCATAAGTAATTACTTATGTAGTTACATAAGTAGTAAAAAAAAAAACAAAACAAAAGAAAAACACAAAAACAAGCTGAGCTGTACTTATTATTTTATTTATAATTCTCTTGAAGCTACTTTTTTTTTTTCAGAATACTATGTACTTATTTCCCTATGTTGCCATCTGCTTTGCTGATCACATGGTCAAAATATAAACCAGAATGAAAGGACACAAATTCGTGCCTCTGTTCAAAATGAAGTAATAGAGACCCGATTTACCTTTTGCCTAAAAACAACTAAAGAAAAAAATGGACAGCAGTTTGAATGAAACTATAGTTTGCAAGGCACTAGAGGTCAGGCAATAAAGGATGGTAATATATGAAAGAGAAAAATAATAGGTAAGCCCTACAATTTCTCCAGCTTACTGCATTATGAGCATTCTCAGGCCATGGTGCAAAGAGGAATGTGAGGTGAAATCTAGCAAGCTCCTTAAGTTGAGGAGACAGAGCTAAGAGTCCAAAGAGACCAAGGCATCTAAAATTCACAGGACAAAATAAGAAAGAAAAGTAATGGCACAAAAAAAAAAAACAAAAAAAAAAAAAAACCTCAGAAGATCTTCAGAATGTTGCCCTTCAGGATTCGGTTCAGTACTGATCAGTGCATGTAGTAAGGAAAGTACCTGAGTCCAACGGAAGAATTACTTCAGTAAGGAAAGTACCTAAGTTCAACGGAAGAATTACTTCAAGGAACTGGAGGTAACACTTCTGGGCACCCACACAGGAATAGAAATAGCACCTATTCCCACCAGCCAGGCTAGGAAACCTCAAAATTTTCTAGCATTGTGTAGAGTACACAAAAGGGTCTTGTCTGGTAGTAGGAATTAATTAGCCTCAGACTGTGTACTGCTCTAATCCCGACTAATAAATCTTAAAGGCAAGACTTGAAAAGATCACAATTAAGTGAATTAACTATCTCACAACAAATATCAAGAAGATTTATTGATATTTGAGATTTATTGATATGGAATTCAAATATATTCAACACCTAAAAAAGTAATTTTCGCAATGTCTGACATCAATCAGAAATTAGCAGGCAGGCGAAGTAGCAGGAAAACATGAGTGTAATGAAAAGATAAGTCAATCAATTGAAACTGAGCCAGAACAAATACATATGATGGGATAGCAAGCAAAGGTATTAAAAGTTATTAAAACAGCATATCATGTGTTCAAAAAATTAAGTAGAAATATGGAAGATATAAAAAAAAAACCCTAAACAAACTTCTAGAGATGAAAATTAAAAGGTGTGAAAATAAAAATTCACTGGATAAGCTTTGTGGACTATTAGAAGTTAGAAAACAAATGATTAGTGAATACAAAAGCATATCAATAGAAACTATCCAAAATAAAACACAGATAGAAAAGAAAAAGAAATAAATGCAATAAGTTGTCTAATATACATGTGATTTTGGTCCCCAAAGAAGGGGAGACAAAAAATTTTTTTGAAAAATAATGTCAAAATTTTCCAAATTTGTTGTGAACTATGTTGCTGTAAAAAGCCAATGATCCAAGAATCTCAATGAATCTAAAGCACAGGAAACGTGAAGACTTCACCAAGGTACATCATAATCAAACAGCTCAAATTAGTGAAAAAGAGAACACTGCAAAGTAGCCAGCACACACACACACACACACACCACACACACACAGAGAGAGAGAGAGAGAGAGAGAGAGAGAGAGAAAAGATGTTAAATAAAGAACAAAACAAGTATGACAGCAGCAGATTTCTGGTCATAAGCAATGCAAGTGAGAAGACAATGAAGCAACATTTTTAAAGTACTGAAAGAAAAAGATTTTAGCCTGGTGGATATCCTTCAGAGTTTCTTATGGTGAAGACTTTTTTATAATTTAAAAGTCTTTATTACATCTTTCTTTTTGAAAATGTTAAAGAATCCTGCCTATAAGAAATGCATTTTAAGTATAAAGAGACAAGTAGGTTAAAAAGTAAAAGGATAGAAAAAGATATATTGTGCTAACAGCAGCCAAAGAAAGCTGGAGTGGCCATGTTCACGCCAGAAAAAGGAGAGTTCAGAGCAAAATACTGTACCAGCTCATTTCATAATGATGAAGACATCAGTTCATCAAAAGTGACATAAGAATTTTAAACATTTATGCACCTAATAAGAAAATTTTAAAGTACACAAAGCAAAAGCTGATAGAATTACAACAATAAATAGAAAAATCAAAATTACAGTTGGAAACTTTCAGACCTTTTACCCAACTGTTGCTAAAACCAGAAAAATCAGTAAAGAATATAGAATGTTTGAACAATATAATCAACCACCTTGATCTAATTAACATTTTTAGAATATTAAACCCAACAACAACAGCAAAATACACATCTTTTTTAATGGCAAACAAGACATTCACTAAGATAGCTTGTTCTATGAACTATAAAATAAGTCTTAACAAATTTAAAAGGATACAAAGAATACAAAGAATGTTTCTAACCACAAAAGAATTAATTAGAAATCAAAAACAAAAAGATCTCTAGAGAACAAAAATATTTGGAAACTGAATCACACTTCCAGTAAATCATCAATTAAAATAAAAAGAAAAATTAGAAACTATTTTGATCCCAATGAAAAGGACAAAAAAAAAATCTAAATTTTCAAGTACTAAGCCTCTAACCAGTAGAGAAGAGGAATTTTATAGCACTACATGCATATATTAGAAATGATGAAAGGTCACAAGTTAATGACCTCTACTTGTACTTTAAAAACAAGAAAAAAACAAATTAATATAAAGTAAGCAAAGGAAATAACTAATTAAGATCAGAGCAGAAATCAACAAAATAAAAGAGATAATAATCATTAAAACCAAATGCTGGTTTTTTGAGACGAGCAATAGAATGGATAAAACTCTAGCTATACTTTTAATAAGAAAAAGACAGAAAACAAAATTTACTAGTATCAGAAATAAGTAAGGTGAGTATATCTAAAGAGTTTGCAGATAGTTAAAAAATGATAAGAGATTATATACACAATTCTAGGTCAATAAATTTGTCAATGGAGATGAAATGGATATATTATTTGAAAGACACAAACTACCAAAGTTCGCTCAGAAAAACATAGATAACTGCAATAGCTCCACTCTATTGAAGTTATTGGATTTGTATTTTTATACCTTCCTCACAATAAAATTCCAAACCCAAATGGTTTCACAGGTTAATCGTATCCTACCAAATATTTAAAGAAGCACTAAAAATTGAAATTATGTTAACAAAAGCATGATCCATTAAGAACAAATTTGTAAACTGGAATTTGTCAAAAGTAAAAAGTGTCTAAAAGACACTATTGAGTGAATGAAATGACAAGTCATGGGCTGAGAAATATTACAAACGAACTATATATCAGAATAAAGGATTATATCCCAAATACATAAAGAACTCTCAAAAACTCTAATAATGATGATAAAACAACCCAAGTCAAAAACAACTAAGGGCCAAAGATTTAAGCAGATATTTCATCAGAGAAGATATTCAAATGGAAAATAAACACATAGAGAAATTCAACATCATTAGCCACTATGGAAATACAAATTAGAAACACAATGAGAAACCACTACACTCATTTGATAATGGTTTAAAAAAATAATTTGTTTCAAAAGTCCAAATTACTCATTGTCAAGAACATGCAGGAAGTGAGGCTCTCACACATTGCCACAGAAAATATATAACCATAAAATCACTTTGAAAACAGTTTAACAGAATCTTAAGTTAAATGTACATCCACTATATGATTCAGCCATTCTATTTGGTGGTATTTACCCAAAGAAGCGGAAGCATATGACCATAAAACAATGTGTACATGAATGTTTATTTTAGTTTTAATTGTAATGGGCAAAAGCTGGAAACGACCCAAATGTACATTAAAAAGTGCACAGATTAACAAATGGTGGTACATCCATACAAGGGAATACCACTCAGTTATAAAAAGTGATACTGATACACGATGAATCTCGAAATAATCATTCTGACCGAAAGACATCAATCAGAAGAATACCTACTGCATGATTTGATTTCTACGACATCCTAGGAAACGTAAACTAAAGTACAGTGGCACAAAACAGATCAGTTGTTTGGGGAGATGGGGAAAAGAAACAGGAGTGAGGATTATAAAGGGGCATAGGAAATATCTGGGGATGATGAATACATTCATTATCTTGATAGTGGTGATGATTTCATGGTTGTGTGTACATGGTAAAACATCAATTTGAGTGCTTTCAATGTGTGCAATTTATGTCAATTGTATACTTCAATAAAGCTGTTTTTTAAAAAAAAATCAAGTAACAGAGCAAGCTATGAGCTATGGCTAATGCCGTGGCAAGCATTAAGAAGAGGAAATAAATTTATCTCTAGAAAAATCTTGCTGCCTGAGGTGTATTTCATAAAGTCAGGTATGAAAAGAAAGAGTGTTCTGCACATAAGGACTATCAAAAAGAGAACATTTTTCATTAAATCAATATTTGAAATTGTAACATGGCTAAAAAAATCTCCACTCTCAAATATTCTCTGAACATTCCTTTCAAACTCTCTAAATAAACTACTCAGTGAACAGAAAGTCTCACATCTCCGTCTCTCTCTGACTCACTGGGTCCACTCAGAAGTAAAATGTGGCAGGCAGTGTGGGAGCCACAGATATGCCACCTCCCTAGAATGAGTCACAAGTTTTAATTTGCATAGCCAACTGATTTCTGCTTGGAAAAGAGATAGAAATGAGAAAATTCCTAACTGTTCCATATCAGCAAGCGTAATAAAGCAATGTCACAGTCTGTCTAAAAATCTGTTACATGCACAAGTAGAGTCTCTGCCAGTTCCGTCTTCATTTTTTTAAGCACAAGGATATACTGAAGAACTGCCCTCTGAAGCTCCTGAACCATAGCATACTATATATTCACAGTTTCTCTGCTTGATTTAAGCCATATTTCTTAGATACTTAAAATAAATGAATTGAAATATAACATACAATGAACTATATAACTAAATAGTCAAGAATTTAGCAATGTTTAAAAAAATAGTGTATTGGTTACTGAATCAGGATATTTCCTTGGTTTAACATCGTTGTGAGTCTGCCAAGAACTTTTGCATATATAAAGGGGCCTGGGCAGAGAGCTTTGAATCTGACATGCAAATAGCCTTTGAACTTCCTCATACACCTACAGTGGGCACTGACATCGATATAAACCCAGAGATATGTGCCCAGGAATCTCAGGAACTTAAATGAGGGTGAGTGAGTGAGTGAGTAAATAAAGAAAACCTTTTTTGGGATTCACTGGGTTATATTGAGAAATAAAAACATAATAGTTTCATAAAATACTGTAATAACATTTGCTTATTTATATATTGTAGAACCCAATAACATGTTGGTAAATGTTTAATAACTGCTTAGGGAAAGGGGGCAACCCTGGTTTGTAGCATTTGCCAGTTTTTGTAGTGTAAATACTCGCCATGGCAAATTTCAATCTGATTTCACTGAATGCAAAGTGAGGAAGAGAGGCACACAGTCAGCTCTCCCCAGCTTTAGCATGAGCTGGTATAAGCACCCCACTACCTCATGCGTGACCATGCTAACTCCAAACCTAAAGGAGAAATCAATCAAGTTTCTAGGATATGCCTAAGGTATTATTCTTTGTGAATGAAGTTTTTTACTGAGTATAATTGACACAATATTATATTAGTTTCAGGTGTGCAAAGTACTGATTCAATATTTGTATATACCACAAACAATCACTACAATAAGTCCAGTTAACATCCAACACTATTCGGTTACAAATTTTTTCTTGTGACGAGAACTCTCAAGATCCACTCTCCTAACTACTTTGAAACATGCAATACAGCATTATACTAATTACAGTCATGCTGCACAATACATCCCCATGATCTGCTCTATTTATAACTGGAATTGGTACCTTTTGATTACCTTCACTCACTTTGCCCACCCCAACCCTCTACCTCAAGCAACCAGCAATTTGTTCTCTTTATTCACAAGTTGGTTTTGTTTTTTCATTTTTTTTTAGGTTCCACATATAAGTGATACCATATGGTATTTATCTTTTTTCAATTTGCCTTATTTCACTTAGCATAACACCCTCAAGGTCCATCCATCCATGTCATCACCAATGGCAGAAATTCAATCTTTTTATGGGTGAATAATATTCTATTGTACATATATACCACATTTTCAGTTCTGAAACTATCTTTAAAGCTGTGACAATACATTTCCATCCCCCCAAATGATCTTCATGATATAGGAGACATTACCCATCATCAAATATTTTAGATTTCTTAATATTGAAGAAGTCAACAAATTTGCTTTTTCTTTAACAGGAATATTTATATGTTCAAACTCAATTCAAAATAAATGCTTATTGTGAGTCCCCAAAACAGTGAAAAAGGAAAGAAACCAAACAAGACACAACATTTTAATACTGATTTTGGACAGAAATTAACCTAAGGCAACTTGTTAGTAAAGGGGACGATGGTTAGGATAAAGTCAAACGTACCTCCTATCGCTAACTATGTGCCCCACCTTGAAGCAGAGGTGTGGCATGTGCTCGCATTTTTGTTTGGGGGAGTATTGTTTTCCAATAATAGGAATTAAGAAGGAGAGACCAAAAGCCATCTTTTTGTGGTTTTTCCACAAAGAGAGACTTTCTTCAAAGCTGAACTTTATAAGGAAATCTAACACAAGGAAATAAATTTATCGAACTGGAAGTTCAACAAAAGGGGCAAAAACAAGAGCAACAACAGCTCCAGCATTCCAACACAACTGTAGCAAAAAAAATAAAAGGAGTAACAAAAGAGCAGACATATACCCAAGTTCTGAGTCTGACTGCAGCTGGAGCACTGAGGGTCTGTGTCCCACTGCAGGGTCCTAATCGTGCAGCACAAAGGAAAAAGAACACAGAGAATTAACAAAAGGGGAGGGAAACAAACCAAACCAAACCATGTCATTCATCAAGGCAATGGCATATACGATACATACACAGAACATCTCCCACTTCTTTGCCCACACCCCTTCCATCTCCTGGTGCAAGGAAGACCCTGTGAATATCAAGCGCAAGAGGAAACGAGGAGCCATCTTTTCCTTTGACATCTCTTTGACATTGGAAGTTATGGTTGTTTTCCTGGAAGGAAGCCCAGAGCTAAATATTCAGCCTCCACACCCTCCGCCATCCTTTTTTGTTTTGTTTTTTTCACTGAAGTCTCATTGATTTGAACATGTAACCTGTTTCATGAATCTCTGATACCCCAGAGCCCATCCACACCTGGGAGCACCACGCATCTCCCATGCACTGAAGAGAACCAAATGTCAGTGTGCAAATGCGCCAGAGCAGGAGCATCAGGGGAGTCTGGCCAGATGGAGCGTGACTGCAGAGCCTGAAGAATAACTGGCTTCCTCGGGTCAGTTACTGCAAAATAATGCATTCGTTTTCAAGGCCCATGGGTATTTTGTGTTTTATCTATATATTACACCAAGACGGTCTCCAACCATACCATTTGTCTCTAAGATGCCAGAGAATGCCAGGGATATCTTACATCTTTTTACTATTTGACGGAAAAAAAAAATAGCACAAGTATCAATAGTTACCCAGGCTTTCAATTTCCCTTGTTATTTCTCCTTCAAAATAAGAAGGGATAAATAGATCTTCTGTAAGCAGAGGGCACACAGGACCCTTCTTGGGCATACCTTTTCCATTTCCTGCACACAGGCAGTTAAGGTGAATTAGGCAGGAGGTTATCTAGCAGGCAACTGATGGACAGCAGGGACTTTGGTTGGAGTCAGGCATCTGAGATTCAAATCTGGCCTCTGCAATTTACCAGCTTTGTGACACTGGGCGTGTTGCATGAGTTCTCAAGGCACTAGTCTTTTGCTTCCTCTAAGTGTGGCCCACAGACCAGGAGCATAAGCATCTCTTGGAAGCTTGCCGCAAATGCAGAGATTCAGGTCTCACCCCAAACTCACTAGCACCACACTAGTTTAATAAGGTGCCAGGTAATTCGTGGACACCTTAAAGTACGAGAAGCCCTGTTTCATTTCCTTGTGCATTAGGAGTTACCATGGGTTATGAGACAATTTACGACCTGGCCTGTAGTCATCTTCATCACTTATCTCTAACCACTGTCCACCTCTCTCACTGTATCCTCCATATGTCCTGTGCCATCCTTAATGTTCTTCCCCCGAGGAGCTGTGTGACTCATCATGCCTTGGCTTAGTCTATGCCTTGGCTCAAATGTCACCTGCTCAGACAGGTTTTCTCCTTATGCTACCCTATCTCAAGTAGCACTTCTTTGTCACACTTATCCTTTTCCCTTATCCTGTTTTACTACCTCCACAGCACTTATATTTATTATACATCAGTTCATTTATCACTGCTTGTTGTTTGATCTGGACTTAAGCCTCATAATGGTAACAGCAGTTATATCCCTAGATTAGAGATATGTGCATACAACTGCCTGGCATACATGCTTATATAATACAGTATTAGTTTGACCAATTGATGGATGGTTGGATGGTCTCTCTCTGGTTTTCTAAAGGGATTACTTACAATTATCCCTATAAAGCACAAAGTAACTAATTGTCTCTAAGATGCCAGGGAATGCCAGAGATAGCTTACATCTTTTTACTATTTGACCAAAAAAAAAAAAAATAGCTGCCCCTTCTACTACCACATCCACTATATCTACTACCAAGGTTTTTTGGGTCAATGCCCAACCTATGTGACAGATGCCACATAAGCTCTTCCTGCAGATGTAACAGAATGCAGTGTCACAGCTTCCCTTATTAGCTCTGGCCGTGCTCTTGTCCCCTTACCTGCATACTTTAAAAAGGTGACCACGAAAGTCCAGTGAGAATGCTAACTGGTCACTGTTTCTTAGAGCTTCTCAAACTCAAACTTTAACGTGCATCCAGATACCTAGAAATATTATTAAAATGCAGATTCTGGTTTAGTAGGTCTATGGCACTTCTAATGGGCTCCAGGGGATACAGACACCACCAGTCTATGGATCACACTTTGAGTAGCAAGGTCTGGGCTTAAATTTAAGTGGCTCACAAACTCTGACATGGATCAGAATGACCTGGAAATTCTGAGTCAGTAGATCTGGAGCGGGGTCTGAGAATTCGTATTCTAACAAGTTCCCAGAAAATGCTTCCAGCTGACCCCGGAACCACCTTTAGGCAAAGACTAGGCTGGACTATTGCTTTCATTAGTCAGCAGACACAAAGTATCACTGATCCTAAATATACCCGCATCTAAACCCATGATTAACTCAAGCCTGGCCTCAGGCCCAGACCACTTTCAGACCAACTAAATCTGAAAGTGTGGGGTGGGACACAGGCATCTGTGTTTTTGAAACTTTCCAGGTGATTCTATTGTGCAGGGTGAGAACCACTGCCCTGGACTCTCTCTGCTCAAGAAAAGCAGCCCTTCCTGGTTCTGGACACTGACCCCTCCCCTCGTTTCAGATGGTAGAAGTTAGCGCAATTCATGTTTGCCATTCGCATATCTCTGGGGAAGCAAACCTTTTATCGTTAAGGCATTTCTTTGGCTGTAGACAGAAGAGCGGCCTCTGGCTCTGGCTGACTGTGAGACGCAGTCCCTCATAAGGGGTGGAATCAAATCCTTTGCCCTCAATTTGCCTTGAGGTTTCTGATGGAACAACCTTTATGGACCTTTTCCACTTCTCCCAGGCAGGTGAAGAATGTGGCAGACCCCAGGAGGTCCGGCCGTTCCGTTAAATATCTGACAGCTCACCTGAACGCACTGTAACCCTTCACAAGAAAAATGATGATTCCAGCAGAATCACTCCCTTAAGAGATCGTGGATTAGCAGTCTGACATTTGCATTTACTCAGCCAGACAACAAAGGTGGTCTATGCAACTGACCTACCACACTTCTGCCCCTCCCCACCCCATCACCTATTATTCAGTGAAAGAAATCATCGTTATCGTCAGTAAGAAATCATCGTTATCGTCAGTAACGGCCAGCGGGGTAAGGGGTCAAGCCAAGGATGCTACCCCATGTGCTAGTTTCCTTTTCGTTTTTCCCGTTATCATCTGTGGGGTGGTCAGACTTGCACAGAAGGCACTTTTTCTTTAAAAATGAACTTAACGCCAAGACAATAAATGGGCAAAGGGTGCTGGTGTTTCCAAAGGTAGCCTAGGAAGGTGGGTTAAGCTTTTGCTGAATTCCTTCTCCAGAGATGACAGCACCTTGGAGAGGGCCGTGCCCAGGCCTAGAGTGGGAGGTCCGTGTTCCCAGCTCTGCTAAACACTGTGTCATCAGGAAAGGCCCGTCCTCAGTAAAACGAGGATACAGGCCTCGAGTCCCTTACAGGTCCCTCTGCCTGATCTTTTAAAACATTGGATGATTATTAAACTGCCTTTCAGCTTTCTCTTCTCCAATTGCTATACTTTTAGTTAAGCAATTGACATAGGTCTTATTTCCAACTATCTTATCAAGTTACTGTACCACTGAAAATAAAATCATGGTTTTCCTATAGCTTCTTGGGCAGTTTGAAATCCTACTAGGTAGTTTATTTTTAAAGTGAAAGAATTAGTGAAGTTTTAAGTAAATATAAATGGACATATATGCTATCACAAAATATTTTCATATAGAAATCACCCTGCTTCCTATAGTATATTACTTCTAGTTTTCAATCATTTCTGGAATGGACCAATCACTGCACACAGGGAAAGAATATTTTTCATGACAAACTTCATTTACTCATTCAATAAATATCTATTAAGGAGCCTAATGTGTAAAAATACTATGATACATGATTAAAAGACTGCTCAAGGAAACTACCACACTTATGGAAAAATAAAGCATAAATCGTGTAGCAGAACAAGGCAGAAAGTGGCACCACAAGCGTGCTGTGGGACATGGGACTTGTACTTAAAATCTTGCATTTTAGTAAAGGAATGAATGAATATTTATACCTAATGATATACTGATAATATATACAAGGAAAAAAATAGGGCCTGGTACAGTTTAAAGTTTCAATCAAGATAAATAAATAAATAAATACCATCAGAAAATTAATAATAATGATAGCTATGATTTCCCTTTAGTTAGTGTTTACCCTGTGCCAGCCAGCCTGGTGTTGGACTGTACTTTCATAAACCTTTGGAAGCCCGAGCAGGAAGACACTCTCCCTCTGAAAAGACCAGAGATTCCATTCAACTTGGTTTGAAGGATGGGGTATGATCTGAACATAACCAACTCACTTTCATCAGTGCCTAGTTTATTGGACTTAGGTAACTGATTTAGTTTACTAGATCTGAAAAGACATTTATATTTTACATGCCAATTTACCAATTCATCATGAGAACAATAACTGCCGGCACAGCAATCACACAAGCCTCACAAAGTCTTCTCTCCTTGAAGGCCAGCTTCGTGGGAAGCCAGATGAGCAGCAGTACCTTTGGAATCAGAACAAGGAGAGCTGAATGTTTAGTTCCTACAGCTCCTCCTTCCCTGTTCCCGACTGCATCTACCTCATTCAGCAAGGCCAGACATACGCCCTCACTGCTGCCAGTCTGCACTTTCTCGAAGTCCTCTGATGGCCAACCGAACCCCTTGTGACTGATGTAATCTTTCCTAGAGGTCAGTTGATTTTGTCCAGTGTCCCTGCATGGGAAATCATCCCGGTTTTATTTGTTTGCTTATGTTTAAGAGTTGTATTTGTCTGCATTGATCGGTTTTAGATTATTTCTTAGGTTAACTATCTGAGGGTCTAAGGGAGGATCTCTGATCTGTCACAGGGACCCTGCTGTTGGCACAGACCCTGAACGACCCTTACCTGCTCTGGACTAAGGAACATCATCATGGTTCTATGGGCCCAAAATTGGATTAGACATACCAATTAACGTCACAATTCTCAACTTTGTTTCCAAATATCAGGTTATAGAAGTTTCCCGCATCATGGAAAATAATCATTCACTTATTTAACCCTAAATATGCCAGACAATGTAGCCTCCAGCACCTCATCTAAAAAAGCCTACCATGTCCCTGAGGACAATTCGAGGGTGATTTGTTTTTAATACTCCTTTTAAGAATAGGGAGAACATCAAAATTCTTCAAATTAGCAGCGACCTACTAAGTAACTAACAGAACTTTACATTTTAAACCATCTGCCAATTCATCACCATTATTGGTCCAATTTTATTTGCTCCGTTTCAGTTTATTAGATAGAGTGAAGTAAAAATTGAAAAAACAAAAACAAAACAAAACAATCCCTGACCATCTGTTGAAAGCATAATTCAGAAGTAAAAGACATGATGTTCGGGTTGCACATACTTTACTCTCTGATGAGTGGTTAATTTATTCCTACTCAGCTATTACCAAAAAAGCCAGGTTGGTGGTTTCCATTCTTCTTTCCATCTTTATTAGACCTTAGAATATAAAGCCTTAAAATTCTTCTCTAAAGAATGTCTTTGCTCTTACTCCTTGTGGGCTTTGGTTATAAGGAAGTGATATCTGATAAATATTAGGAAGGCAGTGTTTCGGTCATTTTTTAATGCTAACACTCAATATGGCTGAGGCACTCTTATACATTGCTGGTGGCATTTAAAATTAGTACATTTCTGGAAAGCAATATGCTGATATGTAGCAAGAATCATAAACACAGAATTACTCCAGGACTGGTTTTACTTCCAGGAACTCAGCCTATAGAAATAAAACATTGCAAGCAATAATAGTAATAAAAACAATGGTGATGGCGGTGGTGTGGTGGTGGTGGTGGTAGTCCTGGTGAGACCTCAAAACCATCAAATCCCAAGAACTATTTTGACAGGGCCCTTATTCTTTCGTACCCACAAAGGCAGGCATTTCCCAATCAACGTTACTTCTCCTTCACTTCTGTACTCTAACCTTCGGTGATCCCATCATGTGCAAAGATCTTCTGCACAAATAACCCCAAAGTCCTGATGACCATTGAGCTCCAACTCCCACCTTTTCACAGGACTTTCAGACATATCCATCTGCACACCAAAGCCATTTCACCTTTCCTTGTCTCATTGCTCTTGTGTTTCCTTTTCCATTCCTGCACTCCTCATTTCAGTCCTTTTCTTCAAACCAGTGGTTCCCCTCAGATCTCAAAAGCATTATAAAACCGCAGTGTCCCCAGACCTCACTTCAGACCTGTGGCCCAGGCACCTGTGTTTTTAACAAACTCCTAATTAAATTCAATAAATAACCACCAGGTAAAGGGGTCAGGGATCTCAACTATCCCAAAGGTGATATTTATCCCCCAGTTTTAGTTGATTATTGCTCAGTAAAATGTATTCTACAACCCAGACTCCCCCACCTTTTCTTGTTTATGCCTGTCCCATCGTCTGGAAGCCCTTTTTCCTATCTCTACTTATCCAAAAGCATGTGCATTCTTTAAGGCCCAACTCAAATGGATTGCTCTCTAGACATATTTGTCCTCAATAACCTCATTCGGAAATAACTTGCCTTTCTATGAGACAATAAAAGAGAAATATCAGGACCTCTTATTCCACAGTTCTCTCTGCCAATCTATAATCTACTTGACCTCAACAGTAGCCCTGTATCAAGGTTCAAGACCAAGTCTGAAGATGGTCTGTAGGAGGTAATGAGCACTGTCACAAAGCCCAAGGGCCTCAGCATCAAGCCAAACACAGTGCTAGTCCCACTGACAGTTTGCCCTAAGCCCAATAAATGGATTTCCGCCTTGTTTCTATAAGAAAATCCTCACCTTATACCTCCGTCCTATAACGATTGCCCGTAGTTCTCCTTGAGGAAAGTCCACCTTCAAGTAATGTGCCCAGCAATCTTGAATTTCCTTGCTTTGGCCTGTGTCTTCAGGCCTACACTCGTCTTACATCCACCCCACCCAGGTTTTTGCAAGCTGTGCACACACATTAAGTGTGTGTGCACACACAAGCAGATTAATAGACATTTATCAAGTACCTAATATGCATTGATTTCCAGGAAGCAGGCTCTTTAGAATTAAGAAGAATTCCTATTTGCATATTCCATGCAGGTTTAACATTTAACATTTGTTGCGTATCTTGCACACAATAAATTCTCAACTATTGATTGAGTGACTAGATGAATGAACACACAAACGGTCTTGACTGGTCCTTTCTGCAGGTAGGTATGAAGTGTTAGGGCAAGTTGAGTCCCAAAGAAGTAGTTTTTACTTTATATAAAAAATGAAAGAATAAATCAGAGCATATCTGCCTGATGCCCTTCATCTTTACCAAGGAACTCAGTGTCATACGGCATGATGTCACCACACAGTCCCAGTAAAATTTTCCGACTCACTTCCACATCGAAGGATAGCCTACCTTAAAAATTCTGACCATAATGCTGGTCTGTGCTGAGAGGAAAAAAACAGAAGCCCAGCTAGCTTCTCTACCGAATGAACTTCGCAACTTTAGATCATCTCTGAAACATGTGCACTGGAACCCAACTTTTCACATTACATTTTTTCTCTCTCTAAGGTGGAAAAATAGCTTAAGGACAGAATACTGAAGAAACCACTTTGGGCCAATGTGACCACAGTGCCAAACAGATAATCTCTAGTAATGTCATACTCAAATATCTATTTTTCTAAGTGCCATTTCCAAAAGTAATATACTGAATAATTAGGACAGTTTAAAATCCATCATATCACTCAATCTGTCCCAATCGTTAACATGATATCAATTAATCAAGGATGGCATTTAAATAATGAGTTAATGTGTTACTTCTCAGTCTCAATTATTTCCTTCCTTAGGACTGGCAATGATGATAACAAAGATTTTCTGATGTTAGGAATAAAATTAGAACAGTGCAATGCATATTAATATCAGGCTATTTTTTAAAAGCCTTTTTCTTAATTTACGGTGTGAGAATCTTCCCCAGCATCAAAGCCTTAAAAACAGAATGGACCGCAATAAGCCACACAGGAAGTCCATTGGAGCTGGATTCAAAAAAGAAGTGTTAAGACTTCCCACCACAGAGCCACTGTCAAGCAGTTTCCCCGGAAGAAAGCTCAGCCGTGTCTTGCTATAAAACAGATGCTTACTGTGCTACTATAACCATATGGGTATACACAGCACACTCTCCTGAAAGCAGAGGAATATCAAAATGTTTAATCGGTCAATGTGCTACATAAAGAGAAAACCATATGGTGTACGTTTTAATTTTCAAAGAGACTGACTTTTAACCAGCCTTGAATCAGTGATATTGGTCTCCTTGAAGTCCAATTAGCTGGTAGCATCTTGTCAACTCCTCTTTACATAATGATAAAGAATTTTGTATATACAAAATTTTAATAATCTTATTAAATTTCCTACAAGTGTCGCATTCTTTTACTGTACCTTTTCACCTTTACTAAAACTCTTTATTATATTCCCTTTGGCCCCTGATTCATCAGAGCAACACAGAAGACAGTGATGCCACCAAAAAAGGGTCAAAAGTCCTTCAAAGCTGATGTAGTCCCAGAGTCCTATGGACTCTGACTGTGGATAAAGATGAACGTCCCAAGGATTTTCTGTTGGGCATTAAGCCCGCGTGGCCGTACCACAATTTTCTCCACTGTAATCACTGAGAAAAGAGAGTGGTAACCAGGTGCTTCCAGCACACTGTGACCATGAACAAATTATTTTAATTTCCTTATTAGAGAGTTCACTAGGTAGTAGATCAGGGAACGGCAGAGTTGATCAGATGTCTGAATTTTACCAAAGTAGTCTGTCAATGGGAAGTTTAGCTATACGGGGGCCTAGCGTTCAAACTGAGCAGCAGAAGATCTGCAGACATTTGTATCTTCATCCTAAACTCTAATCTGGAGTACACATAAAGCTAAAAGCCTAAGTGACCTCTAATCCTTTTCCTTTGTACTTCCATTCCCCTGTTCAGTGTTTCAAAAGACATTTCTTCATCTACTACATTTAGGTCTCCTAGAGTGGGACTTCGTCTCCCTAGAGAAAATCCATAGATATAAGGTTTTGGTTAATAGATGCTAATTGCTGGGAGGACAGGCATCAATTTTAAATACAAATGGAATTATGTTATAATTGGGAAAATCTGAAGATAGTATAGATATTAAATAAGATGAAAATGTATTAAAATGGAAAAATAGAGATACTTGATTAGAAAAACATGCTTGACAGTTTGCATAGTATGGTATCATGTATCATACATATGGTGATATATGTATATCCTATATATATGATATATGGATAATACTTGATTCATTCAACAAACATTTATCAAATACCTACTATATGGGTACAACCTCAAATATCACTTACTCCCTGCCCTAAAAAAACTTGTCATTTCCTGAGAAAGAAGACATATAATCAACTGAACGTAAGTCACTCTTCTTTTCTTCTTTAAGGGCTATGAAGTAGTAAATGCTTTACTCCTGTGTATAAAAGATGTAGGCTATTGGTTTGAGGTTACTATTCTTTATCATACAGAGAAAATATTCCATTCTTAGTTTAATAAGTTTTAAAATAAGGTAATAGATGTTAAAATTTCTCAAGTACCATTTAAGTGTATGTTTTCCCTCTTTGACCTTTTCATATGCTGAATTATGGTAACACATTTTCCTATACTAAAATATCTTTGAGTTTTTAAATCAATCCTAAATTAATCACAGTATAGTATCCCCTTAATGTTGTGTTGGATTCCAGTTGCATATAGTATATTTAGGATTTCCTATATATGTTTCTAAGTAACACTAGTCTTTCAAATGTTTTATTAATAATATTGAGCTTGTTATTTGCCCAATATGATTAGCTATGCAATGACTAATTAGTTTTACCAAAAGTGATTAAAAGTAAAATACTATGAATATTTTTGTAAAAAAGAGGGCCATAACAAAAAAAGTAGAAATTGCAAAATAAGTTGTGATACTCTAAGTTTGAAAAAATTAAACCACACTACTATTGAAAATTTATTATATATTTCAACTCTCTATTCACTCATTTTAAAAAATTAACTGCTTTGAAAATCAATAAAAGGAATTTTGTTATTTGATTTTTCAAAAGCATGATTTTAACTTTTCTTTATAATAAGGTACATTAAGCACGCCAATTTGCAAATTAACCACTTACAGAGAGTTATATAACAAAAGTTTGCAATTTGACTCTGTAAAGAAAATTTTAGTTTTGGTTTGAAATTTTGGCAAGTGAATGACAGAATTTATGTGCACCCTTAGTTAAGACCAGAAATATTAATTTTATTCCTATGTTATCTTCTGAAAGATTTTCCATTTTTCAGAGAGTCCAAATTCCACACAAATAGGCAAATTTATGAGACAGAGTTATATTCTTAGGAATTATCAAGTTCTTTTCCCAGTCTCATGTTTTATGAAGTGTTAAAATTAATCATAATTGTTTCGGGGATATTTCTTCTACAGAAAAAAACATTCCAAGTGGAATTTTAAAAACAAATATAATTTTCTTCTGAAATTTAACTTCCATATCTATTTTACAGAAGCAAAAACTAAATTTGCATGGAATTTTCCTAAGTTCAAAACAAGGGCAACATCTACTAAGCTATTCCCAATACCTTCTTCTTAAGCAAACGTTGTGCTCAGTTTTTCTGAAAATCATCATTTCCTCGGTGCCAGTTTTCTTTCAATTCTATGAAACTTACACTTAGCAAGGGGTTTACCCATTGACTTCTAGTTGGTCTCTCCTTGCCAGAACATTCCTATAAAGAATTGAAGCTAGATAGAGTTTGTAGGGGGCAGGAGTAGACAACACTTCTTCCAAAGTGATTTCTTAAGTTAAAAAAAGAAAAAGCATGTAAGAAGAAGGAAGAAATGAAGAGTGATGTTCTCTGAGAAGGAACAATTGCTGCTATACCCACAGAGCTAACAGCGTAAGTCAGCTTTCTCTACAAAGTTTGCAAAAGGGCTCATCAACTGTGAGCACAGTGACCGAGTTTAATGCTGCCAACTATACCCTTGAAGCTAATCCTTAATGACATAACGCCATCATTATACAGAAAGAGGCAAATATAGTAACTTAATGATAGACCAACGGTCCTTCTAGAACGTGATTATATTGTGCCAGCTCTTATATAAATGTGAGATCTTACATAACTGTGTTATTATTACTGTTTTCCCCCCTCAAAGGCCTTTGAAGTGTTCAAAGCAAAAAATGAAAGAAAACGTGTGCTGCCCTAAATCACAAAGGTGATTTGCTAAAATAAACCAGCCTGGTGCCCACAAAAACCTCTACTTTCATTCTCAAATTGGAAGCAATGTCCACTGGTTTGAAAAGACCAATCAAAACAAAATACATGCTCAAGTCTGAAACAAACCAACAGGCAGATATGGGTGATATAATGCCAGTCTTACGTGCTGATTTCAGAAAGCAAGAAAAAAAAAAAAAGAACCCTATAGTTTAAGCTAACGCTAGACTGCTCTCATTTCCACATTTTTCTCTACCAAAATTGCCTCAGCCTACCGGGGAACGATGCACTTTAAGAAGATAATGCTTACGATAATGTGTTAAGTGAAAAAAGAAAAATGCAAAATTAGATACCTCTCCCCCAGTAACACATGTGGTAGCAGGAAATATACACAGGTGAAGAAGGATTGACAAGGCAAAAGCTGATTTGTTAGGAATTGTGGTACTGTGGATGATTGTTTTTTCTCTTATTTGAGGTTCATTAAAGTATTTTATGATTTTTTTTTAATTAAGAGTCAAAGACAGAGGTTACAAATTGCCAACCTGCCACCCAAATCAGGCCCACAACTACTTTTAACAAAGTCATTAACATTTAACATTTAGGAGATTGTTATATAAATTTTTGAATTGTTAGCTTCTTGTGAAAAACTGAGAGATGTGGAAAAACTGGGTCCATATTCCCACATGAGCTCAACCAGCCTGGGCTGTGAGGAGACCATCTGGCCTTTATAAATAGGGTGCTTTAATTCAGTTGCCACAGGATGCCATACCCCACTCATTCATATCACCTGCCTATGATACTGCACGTGGGAATCCTGGGAAGGCGAATGAATTAAGTTACCATGACTCCATGCATATTAATTAGAGAATATCTGTATCCGCTTTCAGAAGTTACATAATCTTTGAGTAGATAGAGTGTAATAAAAATTTGGCAACTGACTCACAAAATGGAGCAGTCAACCCTGATGATCATAATTAGTAATAATAATAAAAATACTTGAGGGACAAATGAGTTGACTCTATTGAGCAAACAAAGAAGTTGTTTGAAAAATTGAATTTAGGGTTAGAACATTTCAGTGTCCTATTCACAAAGATTTAACAGTGCACAACGAAGTGGTACGATTTTTTAGGCTTTTTTTTTTTATTGACATCCTACAATGACCATCTAAAGAGACAATTCTTACCTTGTTAATGGTCCCAGGTCACCTGAGTCTTGGCTTCCAGCTTCACTGGGTGTGCTCGCTGATTTCGAGGAGGGAGACATAGGGGTTGGGACTAAATAATGAAAATAACAGGTATCCACGTTAAAAAATGCAGCGGCTGCACTGGGGAAGAGCAGTGTCAGACAAATCAAAACAAATGGGCCCAAATTAAAAAAGTGGTAGTATGGCCAGGAGAAATTGAGATGGGATAAGGGGAAAAAAAGGAAAGAAAAGGAAGAAAGTCGAGTGAATTTTTTATATTTTGGAAATTAAAATTTGAAATGAATTTAGAAAGCACTTAGGGATTCTAAGGCCATGTCCACCTTAACGAAGTAAAATGGAGAATTGAAATAATTATCCAGAAACTTTAAGTCAAAGATCTCTCTAGTATGAACTTTCCGAATAATTCTGATTCTCTATTTTGTTAGCATAGATGTGACCTATTAAAAAATAAAATGGAGTGTCTATAAAATTTTAAAATAGGTTATGAAGTGATTCTGGATCATTTAAATGGTCAAGAAGAGTCAGAAGAGTCTGTTGCATGTCTGCATTTGGAGGGACATCTATCATCTGTGAATCATAAACTGGACTTGTTATTGAGAATCTAAGTGACAGAGAAAGGGTAAATGTTGAACCTGGTAATTTAAAAATCTCTTTCGAAACAAAGGAAAATGCCAGGATGCTTTATTTTTACATTTAATTATTAGTTTCATCCCTTTGTACTGTTTACTGTCTTTGGGGCTTGTGTTCCTTTGCCTCTGGCAGCTCTAGAAGGCAGTGCCATGTGCACGTAAGTAAACTGCCATTCTGAAGACAGGAGAAGCAAGGTCAAAGATGGAGGTCAGTGCAAGCTGAAAATCTGAGAGCAAGAATAATAAAAGCAAGCTAAAGAAAATACAAGTGTATTTTTTCTCTCTCTCTACCCTTCAGATACAAACCAAATGTCCTTCAGATAGAAGCTGCACCAAAGAGCCAAGATGGCTCCAGGCCAGATGAATTCAGCGGGTTCTCAATATCACACATGCCAACGAAGTCATATGGGCAGAAAGAAACTTCAATTCATGAGTGTAGATTCCCATTTGGTTTCAATCATGTGCAATTTCCTTTTATTTATTTAATAGGGTAAAGGATTTAACTATTTTATCCACATCCTATAACACAAGTGGCAGATCTGTCAAGAAACTAGGAATTCTCATGTGGTCCCACAATTAATTCACTGATTATCCTCTGCAATAAGTCAGAGGGTAAGTCAGAGAGATGAATGACAATTGAAAATGGAATCCACCCTTGCCAGAGCCTGTTGATAGGGATTCAAGGATAGTTCAAAATGTGAACAGGACTTAGGGATAGTAACCTATTTTGTTCTTAAAGTTTAATTGCTGGTTTTATGTTGGGTAAGGGAGAACAGGACATATACTATCATGTTTAACCAGCGTCCACATTGTAACAGAATTTCCAAGACTACTTTGAGGCAAAAATACAACTGATTACAAAGTGTTTAATTGATATCATACATCAACTGAGTACTAAAAAGTTTGTCAACCTCCTTGAAAAAGGTCCATCAGTATCCCACAGGTTACATCTTCCATACCATAAAGAAGCTAAACAAGATTACTGACATCTAACTGGGGCTTATTATATCATTGTTAGACATACGATTTTATTTACAAATTAAAGTTGAGTATAAAATGCTTTTTCATGGTGTTTTAATTTTGTGTGTACACATTAAATTATATCCAACAATACTTAATAATTGGCAGGCTCATTATATATTGCTCTTTTTCTTATTTATATTAATGTAAATACTTATCTTTTTTGTACATAGGATAATTTTTGTTCTTAGTTTAAGTAACCAGAGAAATAAATGAGAACTTATTTTAATATAAAATTAATGGTAGAATTGAAAGAAAACAAACCATTTTTAAAGGAACTAATATTGTCTTTATTTATATGTATTGTTTTTAAAGTTTTTAAACTATATTGCATATCATGTAATTTTATACATACCCTAGGACTACTCTGAAATGTCAGGAAAGCAAAGAGATAAAAGAAAAAAATAACTTCACATGAGAGATACATAGTTAAATGACAGAAAAAAAACACAATATGTACAAGTACCTTCAACACAAATAAAACAAATAGTTCAATATCTAAATCCTAGTAATAAAATGAGATCAGGGACAATTAACTAGGAATGAATGAGTTGGAAGAGGGGTATTACAGTGAAAATGCCAATTAACAATGAAACCAAGGTATACAATAGAATCAAATAAACTTAAAACTTGTTAGTTAGCTGCTAATCTGTCAGCATTTTAGGTTTTCCTTCAACTTTCCTACGGAGCATTCTATTTTCAGCATGGAATAACTCTATGCCTGTGGTGGTTATGAAATTCATAACCAGATTCACAGTATTTAGGTTGGCAGAGTGCTTGGAATTCGGCAATGGAAATAAAGAATAACTGAAGAAAAAAATTCCAGAATTTCTTGTTTTTACCATGTGGCAACCCGTTTAGCAAGTATAAAATAATCTAATGTAACACAGTGGAGACGGTTGACCATATAATCAGTCAACAAGCAACCAATTGCTAACAACTCTACATGCAACCTGTCGTCCCTTCTCCTTCCAGCCCCTCAATTCCAAAAATAAATAATTTGAACCGTAAGCCACAGAACTTCTTTAAAAATGAAAAAAAAAAAAAGTAAAAGATAGTAAATGTTGGACATGGTATGTCCCGTGCAAGCCGAATTTAAGGAAATACTGAATCACACAAAGCCTTTTAAGTACCTAGAGGGGGCTCCGGCGATATGCCGATGCTCTGCAGCAGGGCCTCCGTCTCCCGGCGCTTGCGATCCAGGTCGGAGTCGTCCTGAACAGGTTCCTTCTTCTGCTGCATGTCAGCCTTTAAAAAGTAGATGCCAGTAACAAGAGTTCATAACAGAACTAAATGTATGCTTTTCCTGGAGGAAATGGAAAATGGTAAATGCCTGGCTGTGAAGACCAGGCCAAAGCCCTAAATAGATATAACCATGTGTATAAAGGATGGAAAAAAAAAAAAAAACCCACAGTAATTGCTCCATTTAATAATTACTAACCCAATGCCTTCTCTGCTGGTTGAATATTTTTCCTGCTTCTGTCTGTCCATGGCATAAAAGTTTCTTTTTCTCACTGGTTTTGGAAGAAACCATCAAGGCAAAATATTTCTAACTGGGATATAATTTTTTTTTAAATTTTGCCTGTTTTTGAGACATCCCTGTCCCTTCTGAGAAACATACTATCAGTTCTCAGTGAGTGTGTTTGTAATATTCGTGCCCCATGTGTGAAATTATGCAAACAAGGTATTATTGGGATCTGACTAAAAAGTAAAATTAGTTATGAAAATCTGTAACTGTAAAATACACTATTTGTTTCAGTAAATCTAAGTTTACCAAGGTTTAAAATAAGCTAGGCTAAAATCTAATTATTAAGTCATGTAAACAATATTGATGTCTCATTACTTAATTCTGATTTTCATAGGCTTCTATTAGACATATTAACTCAAAAGAGAAAATTATTGCGGAGAAAAATATAGAATAAAAAAATCATTTAGAAGAACTTCCTTTTCCAAATTCCATTTTAAAACCACATCTTGTGTGTGAGCCCCTTATAGTCAGATCCTATGCCAGTTTGTATTTTCACAGGACAGTGACAAGTCAGAATACAAGTTAAAGAAGGTTAACGACAGGACTCTGGTTTTAAACATTAAGGTCTTTTTTTCTTTTTCATAACACAGTTACTTCTTAAGACAAGGCATTTGCCCCAAGTCTGAAACATGATAACATCCTATCTGATGGGCAACTACCTCTCAAGAAAGCTTTGTGAGTTTCCAGAAGTAAAGCTGCCTTAAAGTTTGTCAAAAGCCAAATATCCAGTTATCAGACACACCTTCCTCCCTGGGGGCAAGTTTGGCACCTGAACAGGCACATTACCTCCTTCAGGAATGCAGAGTACCTTGCAAAGCAGTGAAGCATCACTTATGTCTTAGCATCTAAAGCAGAGAGTTCATGCAAATTTTTACTTAACTACCAGGCGGTAAACTACACCCTGATAAAAAGCAAAATGCATCTTTGTACATAGTTCTGAGCTCAACACTTCTGTTGTTATTTGCCTCAGGCTTAGAAGGCACTGATATTTTTGAAGTCTGTCACTAGAGGGTAAACTGCCATTATGGGGGTCGATAAGGGCTAAAGAGAGTACTGAGGGTTTTGGGCACTCTAAGGTAACTCGAAATTCTGAAATAGCAGTTTAATCTCTATCAGGGAAGATATCACAGTTCATGTTCTTTTCCAATTTTAACATTTAAATATTGGAGCGAGTTTCAAAGTTTATGCATACAACGAAGGCGAAGACAGAACTGAGAAAAGGGACCTGCAGAGTGAAGATCTGTATCAGCATTCACATCATGAAGTTAAAAGAAGAATGGAAGACAAAGGGGAGAGATGAAAGAAAAGAGAATTACTATAGCACCTACTGAAATACAAATGAAAAACTAAGGCAGCAAAATACATCTTAGCCATATGGAATAGTTTGAGTGGTATAGTAGTTAAGCCGTGGCTGGACTATCAGCTTTACTGGGAGCGGATAAGTGTTTATTCTGTTCACCACTATATCCTCACATCTAGATCATGGCCTGACACACAGTAGATGCTAAAAAAAAAAAAAAAAAATGTGTTGAATGAATGAATGAATATCTGCTTTGGGGTAAATATTATTCTACTGCTATAGAATCTTAGTATTGAGCCCAATTTCCACCATCTGGACCACATTCAGAAAGCCCCTTTACAACACCACCGTGAGGAGTCACCTAAACTTCCAGAGACTCCACGCTCATAACAAAATCATTTTTATTCTAGGATCAAAAAATAAAATATCTTTAACCTTCCCTTATTCTTTCAACAAAATATTTGACAACAGAATGCCAGTGGTAATGAAACTGAGAAGTTCTAATGCAGTTTATAGAGAGTGAACAGAAAAAGATCTGCCTAATCTTTTCCTTTTGAATAAAATTAGGGCATATTTTCTATAATTTTCTGTCATGTATGACCTATGCAGAAAAGTACACAATCTGTTTTTATTTATTTATTTATTTTAACTTTAATCATTCAAGAAACATACTAAAGGGTAAATCACAGGTTAACATCCACAACATATATTATGCAAATAAAGCTCACCTGAACTCCAGCTCTAAAATTTTACTCCCACAATACAAGGCACCTCCACAACTCATTCCCTGCTTTCCGCCTTTTCTAATCCTTCAGGAAACAGGCAATATAATGACATACATTAATAAGGACAAATGTCCATCTGGATGTAACATAAGCTTAGGAAAACTATAAGCACACTCAAAGTTGACCATGAAAAATGCAAAATTAGGTAACTGGGGCTTACTGGAAATAAAGGCAGTCCCTATCTGTCACCGAATAGCACCTTAAACTAAACAATGTTACTTCATCCAAGACAGCTACACCACGTGCCCTGTCATGAAACTCTTGATTTTTTCCATGTACATGGTACAGAATCCTAATATGTTTTAATGACTCAATAAGGAGTGATTTCACAGTACTAGGAATTAAAAACATGCTAAAGATGTTTTCCTCAGCCAATGATATTTCTAATTGTGAAGAGTAATCACAGCTGAGACCTAGAGAGGATAATCGAAGAAAGAAAAATTACCAACTGAGAATTATCAGTCACTTTGCCAAAGACAGCTCTGCGGTTATTAGAGGAACAAGTGAGGACAGGCCAGGAAACCTCTGTCCATCATACCTTGCAGCAGTTCGGCAGAAGGCCAAGAGCAGGACAAAACTTCAGGGTGGCCCCGTTAAGAACACCTCACTGCATTAAAGGCAATTTTTCATGAAATTGGTTCTGTGTCTTAAATGGTGGCCACTATATTTACTTTAAAATCAGATTTCATCCATAATACCACAACCAAGTAAGCAGTTGCCATCCGAAGGAGCAGAGAGTGGTCATTTTTTACATGTACACAGTCTTCTGGTTCCGTGGAGACAATCACCCTGGGTGGTCCCAATTCGCACTAGTTTTCAGGAATGGCAAAACTAGCGACTCAGACTAGCATTAAAAAGCATTTTGTTTCTCTTTTTTTCCTAGATTTGTTTTATTTACAATATAAGCCTCAAGAGTTAAATATTAAACCTATAAGGCTGAAGCTATGTCTAACTCTCCATAAACAACATAAAAACTAGAAAATCTTAAACTTAGGAGTCAATGACAGGGGTCAGTTGCCTGACATCCCTAAGACTCAGGATCAGAAGCTTCCAAGGACATTTGTACAAAGGAATTCCAGATGGGAAGGACGTCAGTGACCAGCACTCTGGATCTGCTCTAACTAGTTATGTATGCACTCATTCATGCATTCGTTCATTCTATAATCCTTGACTGAAGGCCTATTCTACTGGCAGGATCTACGCTAGATACTGACTTGATGAAAGTAGAGGAAGGAGAAAATTCGCAAACTCCCCGTCAAGAGGGAACAGGGCCCACAGGTGATATGTAAGTGGCTGAGTCTGGCTGACATGCAGATTTTAGGGAGAAAGTAAGTGGGGGAGAGTGTTGTGTCTGTTTGGGACCTGATGCTCACTGTCAGTTGAGGAAGGGGGTGGTGAAAGAGTGACCCCAGGCCTCTGCTTTGGACAACTGGCCAGAAGGGTCCCTTCCTGAGACTGGAGATAAAGGTGGGCTGCTCACAGGCTTTAGCCTCTAGGGCTTAAGAGCATTTGAAAAAGAGAAATCAGAATAGATTAATTTCAGGTTCCTTTCAGCTACAAAACACTATAATCCCAGAAAACTAGGGGCCTTGAATTATAAGATCCTTGCATTAACGGGGCATTTTTGGAAAATGGACTCACCAGCAGGGACTGTGATGAAAGGAGGCAGCCAGTCTATAGGACTGTATTCTCCTACTCTGATAGCTGATCCCAGGAGCAGAGTATGGCTGCTTCTTACTAACCAGGTTGTCTGTGCCTTTCACTGTTCTACAGTATCTCCTGGGTCCTCTCAGAACTTGTGGGGAAGGAACCACTCTTTTCTCCATTTTACAGAAGGAAAACAGGTTCATAAAGGCCCCAGACCCCTCAAGGCCAGTCTGTGAAGGGCAGAGCCAGGTTTCCCAGCCATGGTCAACTCGAAAGCCTCTGTGACAGCCGCTGAGTTTTACTGCCTTCTGTCTTACAGCCCTGGCTGTTCAGACAAACCAAGTCTTCATAGTCTATGGACCTTTTTTTTTTTTGGGGGGGGGGGGTGGTATTGGTTGCCAAGGGACAGGATTTAAAGCCAAGTAGACTTTAAAGTGATATAGTCCAGTGGATCCTCAAATCTGGCTTCATTTGGATATTTCAAATTAAAAACTCTGAGATAGGAGACTATGATTCTATGTCACTTATGCCACTATGGGAATCCATAGAGCAGAGTCAGGACAGCACAGAAAGGAGGAGGCTAAGACAACGGGACTCTAATTCCAGTACTAGGTAGAGGCCCAGGAACATCTACAATCCAGGTGTTTCACGCGCCCACCATCTGCCGCCCCAAATCTGCCAGGCTCTGTCTGCTATGTAACAAGCCAAATCTCCATCAGGCTGCTTGGTTGAAACAAAAAGGGTGGCCTATTTCAATCACTCTTGTTTGCCTGTAATTTCCCCCAAATGTGAAAAACGACAAAGATGAAGCAGACAGACTAATTTGGAACCAGAGTTCTCATATCACATCGCATTTTGCGGTAATTCTGTGAAATTTAAGTTGGATATTAGAATGTCAGTTTAAAAGGAAACCAGTTATTAGTGAAGGATAACAGGTGCTTTAAAACTACAGTAAGTGTTGACATTTGAAGGAAAGGAAGCATAATCGCTTAATTCTTTTTTTGGCTTTGCATAGAAATGAATAGCCATTCCTTGTCAGTTCTCACCTCCACTTCACTCAGAGACTGAATATATAACAGCAAAGATTTCCCAGGGAAAACATGATGCACTCTGTTAAGGACAAATAACTACATCAATCACAGAGTAATGGAATGGAGAGATACATGATGCCAGACAACTAAAATGCAATGGTAATTATGTTTTACTTGGTCAGAAAATAATTGTTATAAGTCTGTTACCTTGGTCTCCCAGCCTTACAGGATGAAACAACACTTATCAGATTGTGAGGCATCGAAATATGTTCTCTTTCCTAAAGAAAAACTCTGAGTAGAAGGAAGCACTCTGGTTTCTCTACACAAGCATATGAAGTTTCCTCTTTGGAAAACTATTCCAAAATATCGTTGGCATCTGGTTTTTGTATAAGATGCGGACTATTTCTATTCTGCCGCAACAAATTGGAGATAAAGTATTTGTTGGATTGAGTCGATAGGAGAAGGAAACATGATATGATGGCAAGGCATTAAATTGAGAGTCCCGATTCCAGGTCTAGCAGGCAGAAAAGCTAATCTCACCTCTGGGGTGTCTGCTGCCTTTCTGGCATAAAGAGGGGCCTCAACAGAAGGTCTCTAAAATCTCTTTCAGCTTTACTATCTCATAATTCTATGTCTATGGGGCAGAGTCTGCTACACTATCCACCCCTCACCCAGGGAGAGAAATGCGGCTTTCCCTTTAGCAGACTTCCGATTCTTATTTACGCTGAAAAATATATACCACTTAGTAAACCATGGAAATCTCTTGGCATCATTCTTTATTTTTCTCCTAAAATGTTCTTACCAGTAGTTTTTTTAAAAAAACTTAAGACTAACACTTATTAAGCATTAACTATATTTTGGTATTGCTATGTGATTTATAAGATTAACTCTTTTAATCCCCACAACCCCACGAAAATATTACTAGTCCCATATTAAGGGTAGGAAACTGAAACTCAGAAAGGTTAAGGAATTTCTAACAATAGAGATATCACAGACCTCTTTCAAGGTTCTATTCAAGTCTGGGGTGAACGTGGGGTTTGGGGATCTCTGGACCAAATGCTCCCTACCACATATATGGTGTCTGATCAGTACATAGCAGATGGCAATGACCTCATTAATCTAGGTCCATAGATATCCCCTATCTTTATTCAGGCATTAGAAAAGGATTCTTTTAGAGGATCTTCTTTATCCACTTGGCCAGCCCCTAAGAATCAAGTGATTTTTCTATCCTCCCTCCATGTCCTAACACCCAGTATTTACCTCTTTCTTTTTCCTCTCCTCTTCCTTCCGTTTCTTCTCTTCTCTTATCTGTGCTAAGCGCTGCTTCTTGCGCTCTAGCTCAGCTTTTAAGTCACTTTTGTCAGACATGTTGGTTTCCTTGGAGGAAAAGAAAAAAAAAATTTGAATATATAGAAATAACTTTTCTGATCTATCATTGTAAGAATAATTCAAAAGGAAATTTAGATTTGGGGTAATGCCAGATTGTATTATTTAGTCTATGTCAAATAATCAAAGAAATAAGTTAAGTTAGATCTGGTCTCACTCTATATAAAATCTTCCCCTTTTATGTATATATTAATATTTGAAGAAATACAATGTTATAGTCTATTCTGTTCTGAAGAATAATAGCAACTTCAGAATAAGCAACACATTTTCTGTAAAAGTTTATTAACAAACAAACAAATAAGTAAATAAGAGAATCAAAAAAGAACCATCATCCTGACTTCCAATTTGGACGATAATGGACCAATTCATCCCCACACCAAGAGAAGAAAATAAGTTGTCATAAACCTTTAGAGATGTGCCCTGCTCAAATTTCTATGGACTCAATAAACATTATTCCACTGAGCGTGGGCACTTGAAGATTTCATTTTGCCTAATATTATATGCATGAGGGAAGACAGCCACCGAAGGCCTAACATGTTAATCTTCTTTTTCTGCAAAACTCTTCCTGAACTGTCACAATTAATTTCATCTCCAGTACAACCCTATTTCTACAAAACTTACATTTGCATACTGAATATAATATTGCTTATTCTGGCACTTTCCCTTTTCAAAGCAAAAGAGGTTTGTGAATACATAAAACAGGAGATAAACACCATGGCAAGTTCTTGGGAAAATTTATCTGAGTGAGATTTAATTTTAATGTTAATGATGATGGTGATGCTGGTGGTGACGGTGCCAGAAATATTTTCAATAAAATGAGTTTGGAGAAGACTCACGCCACTTAGCAATAATTGTATTTGTCTCTTTTTGTGCCCCTAACTGGAAACTAAGAAAATGGAAACATATAAATGAAGAAACCCCTCTGATCTAAATTCCTAAAATAAAGGTAAAAAAAAAAACTAACCATAAATGTTATAAGTATTCATTTGCATATTACTCATATGCAACTATAATGAATATATAATGTATCCCTAAGAAGATGACAGAGCAATAGAAGACAATAAAGAACCAAACAATCCAAAATAATGAAAAAATCCTCAAACTTCCTGTGATTGTCTTTAGAAGATAATGAAGAACTGCAGTCACCTCAAGACACACTTTCTGCTGAAAACATACAGTTGAGAAGTGTCCTGTGTTCTTACTATATATATTTCTGCTCATGGCGTGCTGGCAAACATTTGTGAAATAACAACAATAATAATCACAATAATCCATCTTCCATTCATGATCACACTGTCTTCATTTTTCAGCAAATATATGTTGCGTATTTAATCTGTGCTAGGCACTCTGTAAGGCATCAGAGTACAAAGATGAGCAAAACCAGATTCTGTTCTTTAAGGAGTGCCTAACTCAACTTTGTGGGCAAGTGCTGTGACTGAGATGTTCTCTGAGATATGGGCTCATTGATTACTGAGTGCCAGGCACTTCACATTTATTATCATCTTTAATCACAATAATTCAAGGAGAGCTGGATTATTACTAATGCCTTTTTCATAATTCAGCTAAAGGAGGCTCAGCAAGACCTAAGACTGTATAGTCAATACATGGTGGAATGTAAATTCAAACGTATCCATGCTTTGAACTATTATACTGTTCATCTCAACATACAAGTCCTGAGGGAATGCAGAGCACAAGAATAATCACGAGAATAATCATGGTCTGGCGGAGTATGCCAGGGTGAGCTTTGAGAAAGAGGTAGAATTTGAACTGAATATCAAATGAGGTCAGGAACTAGCAAAGGAAAGGAAGGTACGAATGTGTGAAAACCTGTGGTAAAGGGAACCAGCAGACTGAGTACAAGAGATGACAGATAAACCTAAGTCAAGAAATATCAACTTGAGTCGGTGAAAATGGATACGTGCAGGCAACTGGTGAGGCCTTTCGGGCTGGGGGGGGGGGCACACATGCGTTTCATTTGGTATAATGCGTTATAGAAAATCATAGCAGCTTTTTGAAAGAGAAAGTGACAAAATGAAAATGGAATTTGCTTAAGCCGTTTCTCGTCCCTGTCCCTTCCTGCAAAACAGATGGAAGCAGAAACTAGAAGTAAGACAAGCTGCTGGGAGGCTGGTGCCATCTACCTAGACTCACTGTACCTGCCGGGAGATGACAGGTGAACAGAAAGACAGAGTGTAGGGAACGCGGACTGGAGAGAGCACAGTCAAGAAGGAAGAAGAGAAAGCTTTAGTCACAATTCAACTTTGAGAGAGCAAAGAGGATGGCAGTGAAATTGGGAAGGGAAGGCAAAGAAGGAAATGATGAAAAAACCATTTGGGTGTCAAGGGGACTTTGGGGCAGAAAGAATGCACAGGTGCAGTATACCGACGGGACGAGAAACTAATTTGGGATGGGGGCTGCAGAATGGCGTTCGGAGTCATTCACACACAAAGGACTTTTAAAATCTGAGTTACAAATTCCAAGTCCAACATGTGCCAGGCAGATAACATGAGGGAGCAAAGCAGTAACTGAGGCCGCAGAAGAAACCTGAGGCCTGAAGGAGGCAGCTCTAACCAGCTGCAACTGAGAGTTGACATGGAAGAATATGGACCCAAGCAGGTAGATCTTCTGATTTTTTTTTTTCAAGAGAAGCCACAGAACTGATAAAAGACAGGTCTGTCAATAAAATACTGTTGGCCAACACCAATGAGCAAAAATCCTGGCGAGAGGAGATTGAAACCTAATTCCAGAAGCCACCTGAGAAGTTAAGTTACATATTCTTCTGCAATGAGAACCAGTCTGACTTACTTTTTGACATTTTTCTGCTGTCAAAAATGAAATGCACGATCATAAAAATCAGTGTTGAAACAATAGTTGTCTCATTCTATACCGAAAGTAGCCAGTGGAAACTTCTCGGAAAACCCTGAGTTTCCCACTCCTCCACATTCCCCAACTTTTATCTGCCTTTGCCAGTCTGTCAAATAGCAAGGCTTCAGCTATATGTTCTGTTCATTAAGGAACAAACCAGGTAGTAAGAACATCCTGTATTTGTTGTGATTTCCTTGTGAAGAACTTTGTTCACCTTGGGAAGTAAGGTGTATTCTTAGTACACTTCTGCAATGGGCAGAGGTCTTTTTACAAACAATAAATATGTATGAAAATGTTGGTCATTTAAGTTGGTGTTACCAGCTGTAGAGCCAATATTTTGAAAATAAACAACAAAAACACCCAGGGAACTTTTAAATAATTATATTAGGTGGTGATGTTTCAAATAACGTACTTCACTTTTTAAAGGTAGTAGGGCCACAGTGTTAGACCTTGCTCTTATTGACGTTTGGATCTACTCCAAAACAGACTCTTTGCATCAGCCCCTAGGAGAATAAGAAATCTCAAGAGAACATCTCATATAGGGTTTGGAAAGTGCACATTAGAGTAAATGAATGGGCCTTTACACATAGTGACATGGCTTAAATAATGGCATTAAATGCAGTGTCAGCTCTGAACTCCACAGGTTTTCAAGAGGGAGGAAGGGTAGAGTGAGGGGTGGGACCAGGGTTTGCCCGTCTGACCCACAAAATTTCCCTGCATATCAAACAAAGCAAAATCAAGAAGCAAAGCATATGGAACATGAATTATAGAGCTTCCTGTGGCTAATGCAGGTCATTGCAAAGGCAATTCTGATGTTCTCAAAAGTTTAAGAAAATAAGAATCAGAGCTACCTGCTGCTAGTTACTGCTCACTTGCTTCCAACACATAAAAAGCTGGTCTCTTTCATTTACAAACAGTAAGGGGTCAAATGGATAAATCGAACCTACTTCTGGGTGTAAGTCTCCTCCTTGTCTGATCATCAACTTACTCTCCCACCCACCAGCCTTCTAGAGCTTAACTCTACACTGGCTTAGGAACAATGACAGCTCAGTCTTCCCCAGCTCCATCCATTCCGTGATCAGTCGAAGCATTTATATACCTGCTCAGCTCTCCTCATAGCAGAGTCCCATATTCTGAACTTGTTTTTTCTATTATCATTTTTTTATATAATGCTAACCCTTGCCCCATTAATTCCACACTAATTCAATAACCAAAGTCATCACTCAAAATTCACTGCAATCATGTAAAAAATATTAGAGAAATACACTAAAGGTATAGCATGTTACTGATTTAATAGCAATACAATCAGATTGAGAAAACCCAGTCTGTGCTCCTAGAGATTATTCTAAGGCACTTCAGAGAGAATAGAAGGAGCTTCTCAGTCTAAATGGGTTATAAAAATGGAAGGCATGTAGTTAAAGAGGTATGACTCAAAAAATGTATTTTTTAATTAAATGTAGTCATTTAATTTAATATTAAAATTTAAGTTGTAAAATTCTTCTCATTTTCTCTGTTGAACACAGGAATTACATATCAAGATGTCTCAGGTAGGCATCTTCCCCTCTCATCACTTCCCCCAGAGGATGGAGAGGCACCTGGAGAAGTGCCTTATTCTCTAGTTAAGAAGTTAATTATAGGGAGGGTCACTCTTGGTGTTCCATTACAAAAATGGCTCATGGGCTTAAATTTCAATAGAAGAAAGAATGGAGACATGAAACAGAAAAATATGGCCACTGAGAAGGAAAGAAACGAAAGTAATTTTCACACCTCCCCTTGCCTTCCCAGTTAACTTTGCTTCTCCTTTACATGTCATATCCACACACATCCCTTAAGAAAGGAAAATTTATAGCTTTTCTTGAACCTAAAAATGAGATTTTACCTTCATTTTTGTTTCTGCACATATCATCATGGGATGGCTTGGTCTTGCTTGGAACCAACTGCTTAACTAACAGAGGAGAAGCAAAGAGTTTTTAGCTCTGTTTACACAGCTGCAGAGTACCAGAGCCTCCCCAGGCTTAGCTTCTGAACAATATAGATCTCTACTTCCTTTCAGTTGTCTATATTGGCAGCACTCTGAGATTCCATTTCTAATGCTGGCATAATGCAAATTATTTTTAAGCTTAAAGTAAGCATCCTAGGAAGTTAAATCATTGCCCCGCTATTGCCAGACACATTGAAAAAAAAAAAAATACCCACAAACAAGTTCTCTTCCTGCATGAAAACAATTGCCCTTGTACCATTAGTTATTGAACTTTTCATCTGCAATGAAATACGTAAGAAATTTGATCTTTCACAATCTTGTTTAACCTGCCTGCTTCTCATAAAAGACAGCTGCCTCCTTGCACTTGGATGGGAGGCCAAAGGATGAATGAGACCACAACCATTCATCCATTTGTACAGCTACAACACACTGTCAATAAAAAGGTTATAAAAGTCTCAGGAGGGAGGATGGCTGGTGAAAACTGTGGAAGGATTACTTGCTAAATTTTGACAACCATCAGTATACTGTTAAAACAGAATTTTTAATAAAAGTAGGAAAGTGCCCAGGCCTGGCACTTACACCGTAGATGAGCTATTCTCAAACATTTTGGTCTCGGCATCCCTTGATACTCTTAAAAATTATCAGAGAACTCAAAGAGATTTTGCTTATGTGGTCTGTATCTAATAACAATAGCCACATTAAAATACAAAACTGAGGTCTACAGCCATGCCACCTTGAACGAGCCCGATCCCAACTGATCTCAGAAGCTAAGCAGGGTCAGGCCTGGTTAGTACTTGGATGGGAGATGATCTAGGAAGACCAGGTGCTGTAGGCATAAAAAAATAAATAAGAGATTATAAACTGACAATGTCCTTGCAATCTGTGAGGTCAACTAAGGGTTGCCTGGCCTAAAAAAAAAAATCAATAAAACTTTAAATATTTATTTCATAATTAATTTTAAAATAATAAATGTGTTAACAAAATTTTTATGAAAAAAATAGCCATACTTTCCGAGACCAAAAAAAAAAAAATAGTAAGAAGAGTGTAATTCTTTTACATTTTCACATATCTCTTTAATAACTGGCTTAACAGAAACAACTGGATTCTGTAGCTGCTTCTGCATATAATCTGTTGTGAGATGCTATTTTAGTTGTGGAGAAAATCTAGTCCCATGTAAATAAGTATTGCGAAAAAAGAGTAGCCTCTTGAAGTTTATGGGGTTTTTTTTTGCTATTACACCGAAAACCAACAAAGAGCAGTTTCTTAGAGTTCAGTTGCAATGTGAACATTAAACCACATCAATCAATGAACTTTTTGTACCTTTTTATATTAAAATCTATTGGTCTAACTCTTCCAATTACATTCAATATTATTTTCTATTCGTTTCAGGTGTACAGCATAGGAGTTAGACATTTATGTAATTTACAAAGTAATCCTCTCAATTAGTCTATACTACCCACCTGGCACCATACACAGTTATTATAATATTATCGACTATTCCCTATGCTGTACTTTATATCCCCATGACTATTTTGTAACTACCAATTTGTACCTCATTTTTTTCATACAACTCCCCAACCCCAAATCTTAAACTTTAAATAAATCTTTTATCCATGTATGATTTTAAAACATCATTCACTGTTACTGCTTATTTAGAAAATTATTTAGTTAATTATGCAGACTTCTCAAATGTTGACACATTTCACGGTGCGATATTCAAAAATCAAATTTGTAATATCACAACCAAAGTCTTCAGAAAAGTCTTTAGATATGTTAAGGTTTTCAAGTTCATGGTGGCATATATTAGTTTCCCAAAATTCTAATTTTTGCTTGAAAGTTCGAATTTTATGATTAGTAACAAATATTGTCAATTGTGTTCTTGAAGTGACAAGCTCATGAAAATAGGCAGCTAGTTCAGCTTACAACTCAACTCAAACTAATGCACAGATACTTTCCTCTAGACAGCCACTGAATATCAGTGGGCAGCAGAATTATCTTGTGTGTTCCTATTTGTCGCAGTAAAGATGTGTGTTCAATGGTGGAGATTTAATACAACTAATTTTTTTTCTGCTTCATGGAGGACATTTTTAAGTGGAACTGCTTTTGTTTATTCATTCATTTGTTTATTTAAACTACGAGTGTGTCACAGTGAAGTTTGATGCTACTACTACGCCCAGTTTGATGCCACCATCTCATTTCATGCTCAAGTGTCAGCAGTTTTACCCACCATTACTTTTACACCATCATTGCAAATGTCAATACAGTAAAAAAGACAAGTAACAGTTCAGCATGACCATAAAAATATTTTTGACCTTACACATTCCCGAACATGACTTGGGATCCCTAGGGATCCTCAAACCAAAATTTTGATGAGGTGAAGTGGACTCCGAAGCCTAATGAGACGTTAATTAACAAAATTTTGAGAAGTGTTATATAAATAATCTAAACAGAGGTGGTTAGAGCTCTCTCTTTTTTGCAGTAAAGACACAGTAGCAAAATCACTGAGCATAGAAAATTCAGATTAGAGTCAAGAAATTATAATCATTTAGAAACATCAGGAAGATATAAGACTTCCGGATATAACATAAGGAAAACTAGAATTAGGGAAAGAGTGAGGCCATGAGGAAAAGGTTCCATAAAACCATGTGTGAACGATTGCCTAAGCCAGGTAGTAGGTAAAGAAGAGAAACTGAGAAGCCTTCTCTCTCTCCCCATTCTCCTTCCGCCTCCACACACGCAAATGTAAACACACACAAATTAATGGGCTTTTGCCTCTGAGGGAACTAAGATGGTTTTTAATAAAATATCGATCTCTCTGTTATATGAAGACTTTTTATTCTTTCATTCTTTTAATTTTGCTGCTTTAACAATTACAATTACACTTTGCTTCAAGACAAGGACTTCAGTGATATTATGCAATACCAGTATTTTACCCATAAATAGGGAAACTGAACAGTTATCTAAATGCACAATGATTAAGGAGACAAATCAGAATTGAAAATACCAGATCTCCTTATTCTTGAATATTTTTCTAAATAATGCTTTCCTTTCAGTGTTTATTCATTCAATATTTTACTCATTTTAGTCAAAAGAAAGCTCTTCTTGGTTAAAGAAGTACAAATTAGTAGTTGACAGATGGTCATGGGGATGGGGAGGACAGCGTAGGGAATGCAGTTAGCATTAACGTAATGGCTAGATGGAGAGCCAGAGGAGAAAAAGAGTAATTAAGGGGATCATTTTACAAACTATATGAATGTCTAACCAATGTACTGTATTCTTGAAATGAATAATAAAAACTTTTTAAAAATAAAGCTCTTCTTGAAAGGTTTTATGGTGGATCCCACCAGTCTTCCAGTAGAATCTTGCAACCACTCTCTATCACCAACTGGTGGCGGGAAATATAAATTGCATGAGACGGCTGATACCAGGAGCAAAGGTTTTGCCAATGAAATTCCCTACCACACCACCAAAGCCGATACTGGGTAGTCCAAAACACTACAGGAGTTTCATCTATATAGGAAGGATCTATTTATATCGATAGAGAACTATTGTTCTGATAGGAAAAAAAATTTCGGTACATACATACAGTTAAACATATACATTGATTTTTCTAGGCTCCTTTCAATTTTATTCATATCGGGTTCATTCCTGACTAGGAAATCAGGCAATATTTCTAAATTAAGCCTTGAGTATCACTCTTGCTGGGTTTTTGAGCTATATTTAAGACTGTTGTGTCTGCATATTGTCTCTAGTCCTACTTTCAGTACTTCACAATTCTGAGCCAACCAAATTATGCTGCTTGAGCTGTAACTCGAGCATTGGCAATTGCAGCACATTAAACAGGAGAGACTCTCAAGCACTCAGCACAGAGGCCCATTATGCTAGAGAGAAAAATCAATCCATAGGGTATCGGCCGTCTCATCTAGTTAACAGAGGAGACATGAGAGCTCTTAAAATTTAAAGGACTCAAAAGCCATCGTCATGTTCACCAAAAAGTTCTGAAAAACACTGAGTTATTTCTGACCCCTACCGTGCATTCCACCAACTAAGAGATACAACATACTTCTCTTTGGAAAAGGAATTGTTCCTCGATTAAGGGAATCAGTCATTCATCTCTTAGAGTATCTTCCCTCAGGAAACACTCAGATGACATGGAGAGTCCTTAGGAAATGAGCATGTCAAGTGGCATCATTGAGAGTATAAAACTAAAGATGAGACAGTGTGGACAACTAGAGGGCACTATTTCGGCATTGGGTCCATAAGAATTAGGTCAGAAAAGGAACCGGAAAACAGAAGAAAGGAACAGGATAGAAAACTAGGGTGAAGAAAGAAATGAAGCCTCGCACAAAGGACCCTGTAGAAGCAGCTAGTCTTGGGCCAAAATAGATGGGAAGGCTGTATCAAAGCACACTACCACCACTACACTTTATATAACATGAATCTGTCCTCCTAGAGGTTTGAAAGCACTTCAGAGCAAAGATAAAGAAGCTTCCCTACCTAAATAGGCATGCTCGGGGAGCATCTCATGAGGAACGACTTCTCCACAGACCATTACGTAAACTTCCTTTGGAATGTGCACAGTGGTTCCTCAGCCTCATACTGATCACGTAGTTGGCATTAATAAACACTTGCTTTATATAAATGAGTTAACGATGGCCCCTATGTATTGGCCTCTATGCTATTTACTTCTTCACATCAGACTAGAACCACTAACTTTGAGTGCCCACTGGCATCAAACACAAATTCTTACACATCCAATTGCTTTAAACATAGCTCAAATAAACATTTTTTTTTTTTAGTCATTTAGAGCTTGCCTGCTTTGCATACTCTGCAAAATTGTACCCAATATCTGCTAGACATAGATAGGACAAACCCTGTGACTATAAGAGCTTTAACTACTGCTGCCTTTCAGAACTCTCAGATCCAGAGACTCCCCCTCCTTGCTGCTGAATGGTGTCCCCTAGACACATGGCCTCCCTCTCTGATTCTCTCCTCCCTTTGTGGGTGGCAGCTCCATACTGCTATCTCTGGAAGGTCTCCACTATGAGTGACATCCCCCTGTCCTGTAGTCCTATACAAGTACCGCCCAATAGTGTTGAGCAATGCTGCCACCTCATGGTCCCATCTTTTCCTTGCTCAGCCCTGAAATCCTCAACTCACCACAGCCCCATTGCCAATTTTCAGCAGTACCCCCACTTTCACCACCTACTATTTCCAAGTCTGCCCTTGTGTTCCGTGTCCATTCACAATACCCAATGCCCGTCTTTTGACTGCTCATCCGATAATTGTAACGTTCTTCTGATCTTCCTGCCCTCGTGCTAACTTGGCTCCCTAGTGATCCTCCACATCCTCCCACTATGTCAAGGTGATCTTTCTGCTACTCAATCTGATGAGTCCATGCCCCTGCCTAAAACACATCGATGACTCCTTTTTAGTTGCAAAATGGGTCCCAACTCCTTATCAAGGCACATAAGATGCTCTCATTGCCCGTCGCTCCACTCCACATCCCTGCACTCCCTATTTCACGTTTTACCAGCATATACCAAAGTATTTCCTTCCTTTGTACCTTTGCAAACCCCAGAAATGCTCTTTTCCCCACTCATTATCTGATGATGTCCATTCATCTCTCTCTTTCAACTCAATCATATCTGCTCCACAAAGGCTTCCTAGGGAGGGCATCAAGCCTGGGCCAAGCACCCTTAGTGGAGGCCCTGGGGCACCCTATGCATGGTTTACTGGAACATGTATCACATGCTCCATTTACCCATGGCTATGTTCTGTTTATGTGACTCTCTCTTCCTGTTGCACTGAAAGTTCCTCTAAGGGAAGGGCCATGTCTAATTGACCTCTATACTCCTAGTGCCTAGCAGTGAATGCTCAGTAAATGTCTCTGAACTGCTAAATACCATTAGATAGTAATGTGAAATCTCCCACAATTTCACTATTGGAATTTTTCGAAGCTTTTAAATGACCACTGATCCCCCTTGAGATTATGAAGAGTGGAGACCTGCTAAGGTAATATTCTATCCTCGCACCCAAAGAAAAGTTCTTCCTTACTGTGTAATAGATCTTTGTTCCAATGCCAGGTGGGGAATGGGGAAGATTAAATGTTTTCATCCATCAGAACGAATATGCGACAAACACATAATCCTAGCACTGCCTCCCTCAACCATGGAACTATCTTTGTCTAATCACTACCATTGTGTATACCCATTGATATAATGTTTTCCTGCCTGGCTTACATTTTAAATCTGTTTTCTGACTCTGAAAGGATTATTTAGCAAAACCTATTCAATTTATAATTGACAGCCTCTATTGTTTACTTCAACTTACAAATTCAACAATCTAGAATCTATCATCCAAAATACCATGAGGATAAATCATCACACTGATAGTTTGGCTCTCTCTTTAAGAGATGTAAAAACATCAATGCTTTAGAACGGAGCCATCTATTGCACTTAAAGCTGTTTTCTCCAGAGTTGCTAAGATGATAAATGAACATGTATAAAAACAAATTACTCTCAGGTAATGTGTGGGGCTGATCTTTAAAATAACTGAAAACAAGCGAAACTTCACACATGACCAGCTTTAGCTTTCACTCTGAGGCCTTAGCCTGCTGTCCCTGTAAAGGGGCCAGATTTTCAGTACAGCAAAGCTAAATGCAGACAGCCCTGGCTGGTAGGCCTGCCTAAAGTGGGCATTCTATCCTGATGGCGAACACAGGCAAATTCAAGCTGCCCTGAGGTTCTTGCAACTCACAAATAAGAACAAATTTAAAGTATCATACTAAAGAGAATAAAATCAAGACGCATTAATAAAAATAAGGAAAGGAAAAATGTTAATGTTTAAATAATAAAGTTAAAATGGATTTTCTCAATATAAATCAGCAATATAAATGTTCACAGTCCATTTGTTTTAATCTTCTAAAATTATGCTGAGATTTTGACATCTTAAAACCACTTAATTTAATACGCTCCCAAATTAACTCCTAAATACTTATGAATTTGTAATTAAGCCTACATAATTTTAAGGGTCATTGATCCCCCTCGAAGTTAAAATAAGTGGAGAAACACATGTAGAGAAAGGACCTGCTAAGGTATATACAATATTCTATCCTCACACCCAAAGCAAACAACTTTGACATGTGAAAAGCCAAGATTCAAACCCAAGAGTCCAGAGCACATGCTCTTAACCACGGCATTTGCCTGTAACTTTATGTATTTCTCCTCTTCCCTTGCCCTATTCTATTGGCCTTAGCATCTGTATTGGTTTAGTCCGTCCCCCTTGTATTCTTTCTTTGCCTTAATCACCCATTTTATGTCAGCAGTTTTCCTTCTCATATTTGTTCTGCAGGTGATAAAGAATAAGGCAGCTGAGAAAAACACAGAGCTACTAAAGATCCCATAAATCAATGTAGTCTGTGACCACAAGGCAGTGAGAGGGCTCATAGAATGGGTGAGTTAAACCATCACAGAGGAAGACCAGGCCCGCAGACAGCAGAAGGTGAGCGGGGCATCTCAGCCAGAGGGAAGCATTGACAAAAGGCAGGTAGTAAAAAAGAGAATGGACTGCCCGTGGGGCTAGTAATTTGCAACAAATAAAATGCTGAGTACAAAAGAAGATGGAGGAAGATGATGATGGAAATCCAGCCAGAGATCAGATCCCCAAGGTTGAGTGCCTAACCATTCATCCCAGGTTACAACAAAGTGGGGGGTTCTCCGGATACAGGAATTTCAGTGACCACACCAGGAAAACTTGGACAAGTCAGTCATCCTACAGCCTGAGGTCTGCTATGCCATGCTTTAAGGGGTCTGAACTTCTCTGTAGGCAGCAGGGAAACACAGCAGGACCTGAGCAAGTGCAACACTAGACAATTTATTCCTAGCTTGAAATACATACCACACCAGCCTTTTTAAACATGGGTTGCAATCCACTGGTGAGTTACAAAATCAAGCTAGTTAGTAGCCATAGGTAGCAATTTTTGTGATTGACAGATTAGGGTTATTAGAATGCATGGCAAATGGTGAAGGGCAACTATTATTTCATGAAACTTGTTTTGGACATACACATTCATTGTTACGTATCAATATTATTTATTATTGGTAGCTGCAGTTAAAAAGAGTTTAAAATATATCCGGCTACATCAATTCCAAAATTTGCAAATTTTAAACTATAAATGTATCCCTGCCGTTGTCCTTTCTCAGAAAACATTTTCTATGATGTGACACCTATAAATCATGACAATATTCACACAGCACTATGGGGGTGAGCAAACAAAACTGTTCACTACCACAGGAGACTGACCTGGGTTCTAACTGCCCTGAGGGCCAAGGGATTAACATCCAAGTACACACAGAACCTGCAATCCACTTGCAAAGCACTGATGGGGAAGCTCTGCCATAGAATGACCAAAGCAAGCTCAGCTCTATGTGTTTAAATCTACCATGGAAAGAAAGGGGGTGGGGGGAGGGGGAATACAACATAAATCCCAGGATACTTCAAGGCACAAACACAGCAAGGCGGATGTACTTACAAAGATCAACCCGATTTTTCAGCTACCCTGGTATGCTCATACGAGCGCAAAAAAAAAAAAATCAATACCGCCAGAAATGCAAGACCACAGTATATTTCCTGCATACCATGTCAGCACAAATGCTGAATGACTTTGAGATTTGGGTATTTGCTATTTGTCCCATCAGCACAACCTTTATATTCTTTCTGGAAGTAAATACCCATCTGAAAAGCTTGGCTGCAAAGTCCCTAGCCTCCCCCAGCACAAGGCATTCTGTACATGAATGGGTAACTCAGTGGAATGAGGCAGGACTCGGAACAGATTCTCAACCAGTCCTAAAAGGCTTATACCCTTCTGATACTCATGTGTATATTTTAATTCAAGACTTAAAAAATTTTTTTTTAGCTGGAGTCAGTTTCAACCATCTGTCTCTTTGAGTGAAAATAGGATGCAGGCTTGTATATATCAGCTTTTGAAGAAAACCAATTTTGGCAGAAAGAATTAAAGTGAAAGAAGAATTGTATCTCAATTTTCAAGGCCACGCTAAGGAGTAACAAAATATCCAAAGTAAGTTGTAACTTACATGAACACATCTAACTCCTTTTCTCCCTGGTAGGCTGCCCCTTCCAGACCATCACTGCAATTAGACCTTTGCCACCAAATCATAGCCTGGGGAAGTGGCAGAGTAGAGACATAATAAACCTTATCTTAAAACAGAAGACATCTCCTAAGTCAAAATTATCACAACATTACCAAAACATCACCACTGGGGTTGACCAAATGTAATGGAAAACTACCACATAATTAGTGAACAACTATAAAAATGATTACAATGAAAGGAGAACAGAGTCTGAAATGATAGGAAAAGAAGTGTGCATTTTCCAGATTTTCTCTAGTGCGTCCAGGGAAAACAACGCCCTGACCAGCTGACATTATCTTTCCTGTGCATCTGTTAAGAGAGTCACCATAACGGCGCCAGGCTACCATCTTGAAACACCAGCCATGACAACTGTCCCCTATGCCCTGCCTCCACGCATGTCCACTCTTCAGCCTTCCACACTTCAGTTAAAGGCAACTCCAGCCTTCCAATTAACTCAAGCCAAAAATCTTGATGTCATCCCTGATTTCTCTGTCTATCGAATCCCACAGCTGATCAATTAGCAAATTATTCAGGCTCTATGTTCCAAGCATACCCTGAATCTGTCTACTTTTCACTACCTCTCCTCCCATCACCCCGTCCAAGCTACCATCATCTTTCATCCAGATTACTGCAAAAGCCTCCTAAATGGTCTCTTCATTTCTACCATTGGCTTCGTTACAATCTAGGCTCAGGTGCAACAGCAATTCTTTAAAAACACAAGTCAAATCATGTCACTTCTCTGCTTAAAACTCTCTAATGGCTCCCATCTCCAAAGAAAAAACCAAAGGCTTACAATGGCCTCCTTGGCGCTAAACAATCCAGCCCCGTTACTTTCTGGTCTCATCTCCAGACCTGCTTCCTTGCTGTTCCTCACACACGTTGGGTACTCTCCCACCTCAGGGACTTTGCATCTACTCTTCTCTCTGCCCAATACACTTTCCCCTAAATAACTGAAATACCAGCTTCTTCAAAACTTAGATCAAACTGCACCTTACTGTTTTCTCTCATGACCACCCTATTTGAAAGAGCAAACTTCCCCCCACTGTACCTGCATTCCCATGTTTTTTCTGTTGCCTTATTTCTTCATTACATGTGTCATCATCTAATATATTCTGTAACATATTTAAGTATTTTTCATTGTTTGTCCCTTTTCCTAGAATTTAAGCTCCAATTAAGACAGAGATTTTTGTCTATATTGTTCACCGATGTCTTGCCAATACTTAGGATAGTGACTGGTAAGAGATAATCAATGAACATTTGTTGGGTAAACAAATATGTCATCGAAATGAGCCTGCGTGAGCTCCTTCCTCTCCTCCCAGCCTTGTTCTCTATAGAGGGTCAAAGCTCCATTGGCTTTGAAATTCTCCACGGTCTGCTCTGTGACCCTCCCTCCTAACTCTTTCACTGAATCTGGTGTCCTCAATTGCCATATTACTGCCACACCTAGATTCTGCCTCTTTTCCTGGCCCTTTGAATGTACTACAAATTGGACCACCTGCATGATTTTTCAAAGCCCATGTTACTGCTGTACTGAGCCTTCAGGACTACTCTCGATACCCTCAGGCTAGCACTGCCCCAGCCATGCGGGCTCAGACTTCTGAGACTGAGAATCCAACTTCTCAGAAGAGTTCGGAGTACTGACCTATAAGCAAGGACACTGTGATCCCATGCGAAGTTAGGTTTCTCCTGACAAGTCAGTAAGTTCACATTTTGTTTGTAGCCTAATATACAGCATATACTTACATTGGTTTGTGTGAATTCATAGCTAAGTTCCTAGAGAACTTTGGCTACGTAAGAACAATCTAATATCTAGACCCTCAAAACTAAGATTCAGACCTTAATCCTGCCCTTCTGAATAGCTGACTGGAGGTCACTGATCACATCTGTCACTACAGCTACCATATAATAAGAATGCTGATGCCCAAGAGTGTTCTCATGTTCCCGGCATGTGAGCATACACCCACACTTATGCACATACAGTCACCTAACCCCAAATTCCTTTGATAGACCAGAGCGCGCTTCTCCCCACCACTCCAGACCCTGCTCCACAGTGACCCTTTAAGGAAGGGAGCAAGGGGAAGAGTGGAGTAAAAGTGTGATGATTTGCTGATGGAGGGTGGTGTGAAATACCTTGGGTATCTGCAGCAATATCCCCCTACATTTGTAAAGGAAGGAAAAGCACGCTAATCAACCAACTTCTCTAATTTGCTAATAGCCAGGAAAGCCAAGTACTTGGCTCCATGATGCTAAATTTACCTTTATGTTAATGCAATTTAATGAATACTCATTGAGACTCTACAAAGTGCCAAGTGCTGTTCTGGGTGCTCTGGGACTTACACGAATGATCCAGATAGCATCTGTCTCAAAGAGCTCGTGATATGGTGAGGTCTGAAAACACTACCTCCATTGCCAGGGAGAATGGGATAAGTACCTGACAGAGGTTTAACGCATGACAGAGAGCATGCACGAACTGGAACATGCAGTCGGCTTCATGAAGGAGGGGCCACAAGAACCAGACAATGAAATGTAGGTAGGATGTGAACTGGAGAAAGATGTTCTATAGAAGGAGGGTGAGTGTGAGTAAAATGACAGCAGGCAAACTGGGTTTAGGGAATGGCAAATAGGTCAATTGGACCATAGCATATAGCCAAATGGGCCCGAAGTGGTGCCATGGGAAACAAGCTGGAAAGGTGTGTGTGTGGTTCTAAACTCTCAGGTCATAACTGACCTTCTGCCTTTTGGTCCTGCTTCACTTCAGAAGAAATTTATTTATTTTTAAAACATGTAGTCTGGATGAAAATCAAACATTTCCATGTTAAACCAATCCAGTCTAGTCGAATGTGTTAAGCAATGCAAACAACTGGAATTAACATTTGCCTTACATATCACACTTTTGCTGTATATAATGAAAAAGTGAGAAATTAAGTGCTCAAAATTGAATGCTTAGAATTTGTAACATTTTCTGCATAAAATAAGCATTCAGGGTGGGAATTCTATCTCCCAAGTCATCTGGTAGTTTTCTATTCTTCACACTATAAAAAGGAAATGGCAGTTGGGAGTTTGGGAGATATGCCTCTGAAATGGCATATCTGTCTAGCCTCTGCTGTTGGCAGGATAGATCAGACTTTGAGCATCATCAGGGCACATTAAAAGATTACCAGACAAACAAATAAATGAACAAATGAAAGAAAGAGCCCACACCACATGATGATGTGTCCAGTTTGAAATGAAGTTGGAGGCAAGCCTTTTTTTGTTGTTTATTTTTAATGGCTGTCACAAGCTGTTAAGTTTCCTTTCACCTGGCCCGACATTGCTAATGACATTCCCAGTGTCTTGCAGAAGCTTAAGGAATGTTTACTGAATGAAGGAGTGAATGAATGAATGTTACAACTTGAACAGTTACATGGGAAAAAAAAAGAAGACACAGATTGTCACATCTGTTTTTCCCATTTGGCACCTGCTCTCTTATTTATTCTGCCCCCAAGTGAATGGCAGAATTTGGCCAAAGGTAAAGGTGATGCAAGGCTCTCTATAGTACACAAAATCATAGACTCAAATTAAGAGAAAAAATGATGTAGAGATTACCAAATACTGGTCTGACCTCTCATTGGCACAATAATCCCTTTACGGACAATTCTCACTGGTGGTGGCACTGAACTCTCCTGAGTACTGGGAACTCATTACCTTTAAAGCAGCCCAGTTCATACTTTGAATAAGAATAGCTTGAATCAATCAAAAGTTCTCCATTACAGTGATACGAATTCTCCTTTCTCCTAGAATTTTAGGCTAGGATAGATAGGTGTCCTCATACCTATTTGTCCACCCCTTCACCTGCTGACAGCCCACAAGCTCTCCACATCATCACCTCATGTTCATCTACTTTGCATCTGAGGAATGGTGAGGGAAGGAGAAAGCCAAAGAAGAGATAGAGGAATGAGAGGGGATGCATTAGCCAAGATAAGCCCCACAGCCTCCCTTCCACTACACCCAGGTTCTACCGTGATGCTCTTCCCAAGCATATGGACCTTTAACTTTCTAGACTCAAACAAGCAGAATGCCTCTGTGATTTAGCCATAGTGGATTTGTACCACATTAGATTTTAATTTAACATGATTTTGGAGTGCTGGGGTTAGATTAAGGGGACTAGGAAAGGTGTCCTCAGCAGACCTGAATTCCAAGATCAGAATAGATGTCAACTTGACACTCTAGCGGCCTCTAGACTAAGGATGCCTCATAAGTCACGGAAAACACTGACTGACCATCTTGTCCTTACCATGCAATTATCCTAAATCCCAAACCCTAAACTGCTCTTTGGGCACAGACAGAAATGTTCAACATAATCCTACCTCATTTTCTTCATGTGTAAGACAAGGAGGCAAAGCAACTTGCCAAGGTTGCACAGCTAGTAAGTGGTGACACTGGGATTTGAACCCTGGCTCCAGAGATCAGACTCTCATACTACCTCTTAATCACTGTTATGATTTGTCCTGAGATCAAATCAGGTCCAAGAACAAAAGAGGAAGATGAAGATAAAACATTTATACAAATGGTTTTGCCTGGTTAACAGTGAGGTCTGGTCAGCCTACAAATTCAAAAGGGTGATTATTCACTTAATTATTAATCACTTCCCTTCTTTGAACTCCCTTTGCATTTTGTTAAATCCCTATTAGATATTTATGACATATCACCTTATGTGCCAGCCACATGATTGATATATGTGATGATGTATAACCACGAAGCACTCAGTCTTGTTAATGACTGGCACTCCAATATTCTCAGTACTAAATAAACATTCTTGACTATAATTGAAAAACTACTAAAGGAAGCTAATTTTCACCCCTACACAAATTTCTTTTATTTGGTATAAGTAAAATCTAGATTCGTAAGCTCACTAATTCCAGGACCCTATTATTATTCATAATGCTAAAATCATCCAAATGTATTTTACATTCTAAATAGGCATTCTTCCGGGATATTGAAATCATTATACATGTGATTGTATCTAAGCTCACTTCCTATGACTGCCTTTTAGAGACTGTGGCTAGCTGCCAGAATAGTCTGGATGAGTCAGATAAGTCAGATAAGTCCCTCCCTTCCACAGTCATTTGGGTTAATCACAAAAATTCTTGTCCCCTCCTCTCGGACTATACTGAACAACTCCTTTGTAATCAGGCAGCGCCAATGAAATGTGAGGGACTGGGGCAATATATATATTAAGAGGAAGCCCCTCTCAGCACAAGGGTCTGAGTAAATGTGGTGAAGAGTCCCTTCTCAACCCACACTGGACATATAGCATGAGAAAGAAAAATCGTTTTTGTTGTGTTACTCTGCTCAGGTTTGGGAGTTATTTGTCATTGCATCATGATGCAGCTTAACCTGATCCCATGGCCCAAAACTACTCCAGTGATCCAGCATTCCAGTTACTTTCACCTTTGATTTCGCACCCTAAGCTTCACTGTGGAATGCCCTCTGAGAAGGTGGTGACAAAAATTCTCTCCTTGATCAAACTCTAGTCAGGCTCCTCGGGCTCTTTTTCAACCAGGCCCTGTCTGTGGGCATATTTTCAAGAGCCCAGTTTTAGCAAGAATCCTGTTAAGCCAGTTTAGCCAGAATCCCCTACCCTCAATATCGGAGGGTTGATATCTGATTGATATCTGATTGGGTTCTTCATCCCCCATCATCTGCCAAGTGATATCTAATCAACCTGGCCTGCCTTCAGCAAGAAAACTGTTATGTCTAGCTGGAATCCCCCCCCCCCACTCTTGATGTTTCTTCTTAGTAATTTTCCATCCACAGACTGCCACCCTGCTCCTGGGTTATAAGTTCACTATTCCTTGTTGTATTCAGAGTTGAGCCCAATCTCTCTCCTCCACTGCAAAGCCCCCCTGCACTGGTCCTGACATCTATCACACTAGTCCCTCGGAATAAATCCTGCCTTACCATTTCTTTAACAAGTGTCATGAATAACTTCTTTTTTAAGAGTATAAAGACTGGGAAAGCAGTAAGTGTCATTAACCACATGGTCCCCAGCACGTGTGTCCTGGTTAAAGTAACTTTCATTCTGCATTTTCCCCCAGGGAGCTTAGAAACTCTGTTCCAGGTGCTGCCTGGTCTGGGAAGGCAGTGGTGGTGCTAACAAAATGGTTAAAGGTGGTTCCGAAACCCTGGCCCATCCCCAGAAGCAAAGTCCCGCCAAACTGACTGAGGTAAAGGGCTCTGTCTCTGCAGAATGTTCTGGGGCGAGGGAACACATGAAGAGAATCTCTCCTCCCCTCCAACTATTTTGTAACCCAACTTTCTCATCTACTTTAAAATCTACAACTGGTCAGCCTTCAAATTTTAGGAATTCATATTTCTTTATTTTTTAAAACAAGGTACTCTTAAGGGAAATGAGTACAGCCCCCCCTACCGCCCCCACCTTTTAAACCCTACGACAAAAGATAAGGGATTTTATTTTGCTATTGTGCCAATTACTTTTCACAGCATTCGAAAAATATTAAAGAGCTTAAAAGAGGAAGCAAGAGAATCTGTATTCAAAACCCCAAACCTGGCCTTTACAGTGTCCCTGGGTGGTCCACATTTGCATTGGAAGATTTCGTTTGGCATTTTAACTTATGTAAATAGCTCCTCGCTTTCCTCTGAGCCTGAAAGCATTCAAAGGGTAAGATCCTCTTTCCAAAACGGTGGTAACCTATACCTTCTGAAAGTGAACGAAGTCACACTTTTGAAGGAAACAGGCAGAGACGGTTTTTTGTTATTCTTTCCTCTACAAAAATACACACCAATTCCCACAACCCCTTGCTATTTTGATCCCAATGGGGTGGATGTTGAAACAGGAGACACACCATCATTTTAAAAGGGGACACTGTAAAAACACACAGTCCCCACAGGGGCTCCTTACCTTTTCAACCACCCAAACCTACCAACTGCTGAAATTCCACAGGCTGATTCTGAGACAGAATCTCATGTCATCTTTTTTGCATGGGCTTGTTATAACACTCAATGACTTGATAAACGTTTAAAGGCTTCCATGTGTGCATTACAGGATCAAAACTACTTTCAAAGGGTGAGGATTTCATTCTATTTCAATTACTCATATCTTCAGCTTGTCAAACAAAGAAATGGGTGCTATTTCAGGTTGGAGTAGAAAAACTTGCATTCTAAAAGGGAAACTGAGTATAGGCAACGGATATAAAATATTGTGTCATTATTTATCCATTAGCACAATTTAATGTGTATGTACACATTGCTCTTGGCTTCACTCTAGACATTAGTATAAAACAGAAATCTGACAAAGGAATCAAAATTTCCCCTTTCCACCAGAAAGAAACCAAAGTACTGGACTGCTCAGAGGAGAGTGTCAGATCAAAGCCAGATCAAGAGAATTAGCCCAAGAGGCTCATAAAGTAAGACATATGACTCAACCATCCTGCCTGTTACTTCTAGAATGAAAGGCTGTCCTCGACTTTCCCTCTCCAGCAGAAATGCTCAACAGGATTCCGAAATTCTAGGCATGACCAAGCCCACATTCAGATCGGGCCCAAACAGTGCCATAGGGGCTACATTTCAGGAAGTAAGTGTTTTCGCTAAACACATTAAAATGTTCCAAGGGGAAAGAATTAAATCTTATAATAAAAGGAAAACTGAGTGGAATCTATTCTGGCTAATATTTCAGGTCAATAAAGTTTGTTAAGCATCTACCCCATGTAAGCGCTCTGATGGAAGATACAGGGAGGCCTCAGGGAGCCCAGAGTCTGGAAGGGTGTGCATGTATAATTCAAAATAATTTTTAAAAAAAGTATCTTTGGTTCAAAGGAGAATAAGATCATACACGTCCCTGAGAAGAGAAGGCTACAGAGTGATATAATTATTGTTGGATAATAAAAAGTACCTCCATGCATTGAGTGTGCCATATATGGGACCCTGTGCTCTCATTATCTACAATCCTTACAATAACTTTGTATGATCCCCACTTTACAGATAAGGAAACTGAGGCTCACATAGGCTGTAAGTGGGATACCTGGTTTCTTCTTCATTACCTTATGCTGCCCCTTGGATGTTGTGCTCTTACATGGTAAAAAAACAAACAAACAACAACAACAAAAAAAAAAACAAATAAATGGACTTAAATTACAGCAGGGAAATTTCAATGAGAAAACGGAATATCTGAAACAGGGCTTCTTAACCTTGGCCGTACTGACATTCGGGGCAGGATAATTCTCTCATGGGGACTGTCCTGTGGATTGTTCAGCAGCAGCCCTGACCTCTACCCACTAGAGATACCTCCATAGCCATCCTCTCTCTAAAGCCGTGATAACCAAACCATCTCTGGACATTGCTAAAGTTCCTCTAAGGAAGGCAATCGCTCTCAGCTAAAAAGCACTGAAATAAAAACACACTGAAATAAAAACACACTGGAGGGGACTATTTCTTTCTGCAAATCACTAAATAGAGAAAAGACAGCTATCCACAGTCACCTGCCTAAGGGCAGGAGATGGGACCAGCAGCTCTCTAGTTCTTTCCCGCCTTGCCCACCTTGAGTGTGAGCCACATGGACAGAAGGCTGGGGACTTGACTCCTGGCAACGCCCCACAATGACATGTAACACGGCACCTGTGCCAGATAAATGCATGCTCTTCAGGCTGCATCCCGTGCCCCTGATGTCCATGAAGGCTTTCTAAAGAGCATGCAGGCACGGGAAGAGCTAGTGGTATTCACTCAGGACCTCTGTTCCCACTTTCATTTTCACAAAGGCCCTTATTCCACATTGCCAAAGGGGGAAAAAAAGAAATCCAAATCTTACTGTGATCCTTGACCACAAGGTACAAAGACAATCTTTTGTCGAAGAGCTCCTTCAGGTACTTTCTAAATTAAAGTTGGTATAAGCTTTAGATTTTAATTGGATTCAAAGAATGAGCTCATCATTTTCTTTTTAAACGTCCAAGTTCACAATACTCTAGAAATCACATTCACTGTGATTCTGCAAATTTACATGAAAACTGTCATAAGCCAACCTAAAAGTGTGGGGGCAAAGAGTTAATAGAATTTTCAAAAATTTGTTAACAATTATACTACAATTATCAAAAGAATATGATCTTGGCATTAAACACAGATACATAGATCAATGGAATGGAATGAAGAGCCCAGAAATATATCCTTTCTTATATGGTCAATGAATCTATAACAAAGGAGGCAAGGATATACAACAGAGTAAACGGTGTTGGCAAAACTGAAGAGATACATGTAAAAAAATTAAATTGGTCAACTTTCTTACATCATATACAAATATAAATTTAAAATGGATTAAAGACTTAAATGAAAAACCTGAAACCATAAAACTCCTAGAAGAAAACATAGCCAATAAACTCTTTGACACTGCTCTTAGCAATATCCTTTTACATATGTCTCCTTGGGCAAGAAACAAAAGAAAAAAATAAACAAATGGGACCAAATCAAACAAAGAAGCTTTTGCACAGTGAAGGAAACTATCAATAAAACGAAGACAACCAATTAAATGGGAGATATTTGTAAATGATACATTTGATAAGGGGTGAATATTCAAAATATATAAGTAACTTAAACAATTTAGTATTAAAATAACAAACCAATTAGAAAATGAGTAGAGGGCCTGAATAGATTTTCCTCCAAAAAAGATATGCAGATGGCCAAGAGACATATGAAAAGATGCTCAACACTAATCATCAGAGAAACACAAATCAAAGCCAAAGTGAGAGAACATCTCACACCTGTCAGAATGGCTATCATCAAGAAATCAAGAAACAGCAAGTGCTGGCGAGGCTGTGGAGAAAAGGGAATGCTCATACGCTGTCAGTGGGATTGTAAGTTAGTGCAGCCACTATGGAAATTCCTCAAAAAAATTAAAACAGAACTGCCATACAATCTAGCAATTCCACGTCTGAGAATTCATCTGAATAAAACAAAAACACTGTTTCAAAAAGATGTAGGCACCCTTATGTTCACTGCAGCAATATTAGTAATAGACAAGATATGGAAGCAACCAAAGTGCCCATCAATAGATGAATAAAGAAAATGTGGGATGTATATATACATACATACACACACACACATACATACACACTCTCATAATGATATATCATTCAGCCATAAAAAAAGGAAATCCCACCATTTGCAACATGAGTAGACTAGAGGGTATTTATGCTAAATGAAAAGTCAAAGATAAATACCATATGATTTCACTTAAACGTAGAATCTTAAAAAAATGGATAAACAGAGAAAGACCCACAAATATAAAGAACAAGCTGATGGATGCCAAAGGGAAGGGGTGAGGGAATGGGAAAATAAAATAAATAAAAGAAATAAGTAAGTAAGTTCAAAAAATTCTTTCGTGGTCTTGGGGAGAAACACTGTTGAAGAACAATGAAGCAAGCACACTGGTTCCCAGGCAGATCTGATCAAGTGCAATCATCCTTTACAGTTCCTGAGACTCATTACTTTTATCATAAAGAATGCCCTTGACCCTAACATAAATTTCTGCTTTGTGTGTTTGCCACACTGATGGCATTAGCTGATCTGTATCCCAAAATGAAATAGTGGCTCATTCTATGAGTATAGCAAGAACATGGATAAAGCATTAAAATGTTAGGGATTAAGTAAATTTTGGAAGCAAGCACAACTATTCGTGAGGATCTCAGGATTGACATTAACTAAAAACTAAAGGGCCCATAGGTCATCTGTTAAGCAGAGGTGCTCCCGGGATTTACTAGCAAGTTAGTATTTTGGATCACCACACAGGACTACATCAGGTAAGCCTGAGAAAACTGAGTAGCTTCGAATTTAGCTTTGAAATAAATTCATCTTTGCAATGAATAAAGTCTTGACTTGCAGCTATCCCTGCAAAATCAACTTCCTGGGCTGTCTTAGTTGGACCACTATACATTTCGTGCTTAACAAGATACCTCCTGATGCTTGAGAATCAAACATGTGGGGCGTCAGCACACAAAAGGAAAAGCAGGGATTGCTTATCCTCTGCCATTCTGAGAGATATCTCATTTTCTGTTCCCCTTTGAGCATATATTTAGGCTTTTCCTATCTGCGCAGTGTTGAGCATGTTCTTGAGGGACTCTCCATCCTGCCACAAGAAAAAGTTACACTAAACAGTATTTTTTTGGCATCCCATATAGAGAAACAATGAGATGGGAGGAGAATAAAAGAATAAACTGACTTTGGAATTTGAAATCCAGCCCTTCTACTAACTGGTCTCATTTGGCCTTGACCAAGTAGCTTAGTGTTTCCAAGCATCGGATGTTGTTTATCAAATGAAGATAAAAATGTCAGCCTCACAGGGATGCTGGGGTGATCTGCTGAGCCTTGAATATGAACAAGGTACGTGCCCAATGAATGGCAGGCAGTGCTAGGGCTGCCTGCCACTCCTGGAGACCACACTTGCTTGCAGTGTGCATTAGTGTACGTTGTACTTACACCTGGTCACCTCTAGCATGCCTGGGCAGCGAAATGCCCAAAGTGTCTTGATAGCCAAGAACATTTCGTCCTGGCTGGCTCTGGCTGGACAGATCTGCCTTGTTTTCAACACATTTCAACAGAGTGGCCTTTGCTCCTCCCTCCTTTCTTAAACAGTACATTTGGACCAGTCAAAAATGCCCTATTTTTTTCCCCTAGAAAACTTCAATTATGCACAAATGCATAAAATTTTTCATCAATTTTATTTGTTTTTTATTTATTTACTACCTGAAAATATCACGTGTCTGCACTCCATGTGCCTATGACTCCTATTTAAGAAACCTCCTCTACACACAGAATCAAGATATGCTTTATGAACATGTGGGCCCCTCAGAGTTGCCATCTGGACAGTGGTGTCTATGTTACAATGGTCAGCTTCACTCTGACATTCTGGGGCCAGGCTTCCTATAGAGAAGAAGTAAAGGAAATAAGTTCAGATATCGATGAAACGCTCCCAGTCAAGAGGAATAATTTTTACATGGATCTGGGCAAAGGTTTATAAATTTCAAAGAAATAAAATATGAGTCACATTAACTTTAGCTAATTCTCGAAATAAGTCAACCCCAGAAGTTTATTGTCCAAGCAAAGTTCCCAAAAGAACATATTTTCTCACAGTTTCTAGGGAATGTAGAAGCCACAAAGTTTCTGGTAAAAGAGATGCCCAGATCAAGGGGACAACTATTTACCTGGCATTTGAGATCCACAAACTATTATGGGGAATTAGCTAGTTTCCTTAAGGAGACAGAACAAAGGCAATATTTGATTTTGAAAGAGCAATGATCCTACTTTGGGTCTCCCTTATCAGCCACAGCTACCAATCAGCTGTCAAAAAAAGTATGACTACACTCAAGGCTTAAAGGCAATAACAATGGCTCATGGGAGAATGGGCAGCAAACCGGAAACGGACAAGCTCGGCTTTTTTTGTTTGTTTCTAAGAGAGGGACACTACCTAAAATGGATGAGTTCTGGTCTTAGAATTGAACAGATCTGATTTGAATCCTACCTCTGCTATTTATTAACTTAACATTGAGTATGTCACTTAATTGTTTCATCATCTGCAAAACATGGATAATAATGCCTACTTTACAGGATTAAAAGAGCCTGGGATTGAACAGATGAAATGAACCAGTATAATTGTTCCATAGATGGAGAAGAATAGAGTCAGACTGCCAGATTCAAATCCTGGCTTTACAACATATTAGCTGAGCAATTTTCAGAAAGTTACCTGACATCTTTGTGTTTTAGTTTCCCCATCTTTCAAATAGGATTATAAATAATATATCTCATAAGATTTTGGTGAGCAATAAATTAATACATAGAAAAGTAGTCTGAAATGTAATGCGTGGTCAAGTGCTTAATACACTTTAGTAAATGTATTGGGAATTTAGTAAATGTATTACACTGCACCTACTAAATGAACTGAGCACTGGTAAAGCACTCAGTATATTATCAACCGTTGTTTTATTTGGTGGAACAACAATATAGAGAGAAGAAAGTGGTGCGGGAATATGCTTGTGTTTGCAACGGATGTGTGTGACCTTTTTATTTGATGCTAGATTAAGTGACAGAAAGAAACAGAGTGACAAAAAAAAAAAAAATGAATGACCCATTTAGGTAACTAATAGTGGATGAAGCCTGTGCAGAGAGCCTGTGCTAAGAGACATGGCTGGATTTAAATACTTGGCATGTATTTTACGAAGGTCTACATGGCTGTTCTGAGTATAGACAGAGCAGCACCCAGGATGAATTCCAAGAATTACTTGGCTCTGCACTAGAGTCAAGGAGAAGGCTAATTTATTAAATGTAGACGGCAGGAAAGAGTGTTTGGGAAAGTAGAAGGGGTGGAAGAAAGTTAATAGAGCCTCCTCTTAGACATAAAACACGCTGACAGAAATGCAAGGACTTCTTCTACCATCTCAGAAGTTAAAAATAAAGACAGGAACCACCACTGGAAAAATCTGCCGCACAGTCTGTGGGTAGTGTCTTTGCTCTGCCATAGCCTAAGGTGATTACACCTAACTCTGTGACCTTTACATCCAAAAGAGCTTCAGGACATGTTTTCGGTAGGAGAGGAGGCAGCTGTGGGGGGGGGGGGGGGGGGGGGAGGGGCTGAGCCATCTCTCTCCTCCAGGGCACTATGTTTCGAGGCTTCAGTATCCCAAGGTCGGAGAGGAAGTAGGCAAATCCGTGCTTGAGGCCAGAGATAAGGAAGAAAAAGAGATGTGCGTGCCCCAAAACGGGGCCCAAAGTGGACAGGCTGGGGAAAGCCTGCAGTGGGCCCCCAATCATATCATCTCAACATCCAACAACAGTGCTAGAAGATTTTTAAGAAAATGGCGCTTAAAGCACTAGATCCTCAGACCTTAAGAAATATTGGGAAAGTTGGTTCTTTTGAAAAGAACATTTGATAGCTTAGAAGTGGTATGAGAGTCTGATTTTATTTTATTAAGAAATATGCAGAAGAGCAGAGTTAGGGGTCTTTTTCCACACCAAAACTTTCAGGAAAAAAAAAATGGCACTTTGATAATCAGAGAAAGTATTAATCACATTCCCACTAGTACCCTCAGGATGCAACTTGCACGGAATGCTCTGTTTCAAATTTACAACACTGATCAACATCTTTCTCTATAAAATTTCCACAATGAAAATATGTACACAGACAGTCACCCATATCTGTGCTAATATTAGCTCTATGATGTCTTCTGCAGTTAACATGCTTTACTGTTAGCTATGATTCTGCTAATCTGGAATATGTGGAAGCAATTTTTCATAACCTTGAATTACAATAAATCTAGAATGCCCACTTGAAAGGCATTCTAGGCAAGAAAATGGCTGGCTTTTTCCTGCCCTTACCTAGTTGTAGCAGAGGCCAGGATAACGACTGTATTCTAAATCTGCATTTTTGTTGAGTCTCTGATTTCCTAAGTAATTTCCTGTCTTAATCCTGGGTTTCTGCTTAACCTTATTAGCAGAGGTACAAGTCTTGAGCCTCCGGCACACTCAGTACCCATTACTGCTGCCAGGATCACAGTCCTTACGATGACGACGCACAGATTTATAAGGCCACAGCGATTCAGGAGTGGAAGTGGGGGAAGGAGAGCCACGCGGCTGGGAAGGTGTTTATGAAAACACATCCCCCAGCCACACTTTTTTGCAGCAGTGAGAAGAAACTGGCATCTTCTTGCGTGTTAATTAATGCCCTGCTGGAAGTGCATCCGCTCCCTCCAACTTGGCGGGTAGCAACAGCATCTAAGAGCTTTGCAGACAGCTGAAAATGTAATCAAACAGCATCCTCTCCCTCCGCAGCTCCCTCCTCCCCAAGGGCCGTCAGCTGGTGGCCCAGAAGGGTGCGGATTTCACTGCCGCTGACCTTCTGCTCCCTAAGGGAAGACCGTGGCCGGACGTAATAGGACGCCCCTCCCAACTCACAAGGTGGGCAACAAGGTGATGACACCACGACCTCCTCCTCTTCACTCACCTCTCGGCTCTGCAGGGGGAGCTGCAGCAGGGGGCCGCCGCTGGGGGAACCTGGCCGCCTTAGGGTGCAGCGGAGCACGCAGGAGCCTGGGGCGGGGCCGAGGCAAGGGTCCAGCTGCGTCTGCAGGGGCCGCACTACTGCCCGGTCCCAGCTCAGAGGACACCGAGCGGGAAAGGTGAAGGAGGGGCGCCGAGGGGGTGGCGGGAGAGCTCGACTCCCCTCTTCTGTTTACCTGGACGCGCTCGGCAGCGGCGGCTCTGGTTCCCCGGTGCAGCCGCGGCTCCCGGCTGCGGCGGCAGCGGCGCTCGAGCGGCTCCCGGGGGCTGCGGGCGCGGCGGGCGCGGCGCGCGCAGGATGTGCTGTCTCACGCTGCGCGGGCCGCAGGGCTCGCGCTCCTCCGGGAGCCAGCACTTCCTCTCTCTCCCCGAGCCTGACACTGACAGCTCCCCGAGCACCCAGTCTGCGGGGCTCGCCCCGCCCCCGGCCCACGCCCTCCACGCCCCGCGCCCCTCCCGCAGGAGCGTCCTCCGCGTCCCCTCTCCCTCGCCGGGTCTCTCCGGGAGGTGGTGGCGCCGGCCAGAGGCTGGAAGCAAGCAGGGGACCTGCGGAGGTCAATCGGTCCATCTCTTTGCAATCGCCTGGACTCACACCTAAGTTGCAGCACACAGAAGAGCTTCAGTGTTTTGGGAGCTCCTGCTGACATGCCGACATAGAACAACTTTCACTCCCAGAACTACTTTACGGTATTTAAATAGAAATAGAAAGCTCTGGTTTATCTGCTATACACAGACTGATTTATCCCTATTTTTCCCCAGAAGAAAAAAAAGTACATATAGCATTGCTTCTTAGAGTTCTCGTTTTAAAAACCTGGGTCACCATTCTTCGACTGCCCCAGAACTTGTCATAACAGCTAAGTTTTAAGTCCCAGAAATGGAGTTTGGGATTCTCACCAACCCAGGTTTGGCACCATTTTGTAGGTACGCTTTTCATCATGTTTCTTAAATATCTGTGTAATAAAGACTGGAACTTTAAACTGGAACTTTAAAGACACATGATCAGTGGGGAGAGTCTGTGGTAGGAGCTAAAGCTTATGGAAGTTCTGGCACTCTATATAATCCTAAGAACCCTACATGCAAGAACCCTGGGAAGAACTCTATGCTTAAGCTAAAGCTCTATGATTCTAACTTCCCCTTCCCTTAAATTTCCCTTATATAAATACTCCTCCCTCTTGGCGCTTAGGCCAGAGTGTGCACTGTGGCTCCCCTTGTCTGCATGCACTGGGTTACAACCCTTTTTCTCTCAACCTCCCTCCCAATAAATCCTTTTTGGTGACGAAACACCTAGTTGATATTATTTTTCAGTCGACATGCAGGGCCACTGTACACATTAGAACGAAAGTTAGTAGAGGGCAAGGACTGTGTCTTAGTCACTGCTGTATCCCCAACACCCAACAGTGTTTGATGCATAACAGGTGCTCAATAAATATGTATGAATTCATTTAATCAGCAAGTTCTACAGTCCTTTCAAAGTAAATATCGATCTTATTGTAAATATAGTATCATATCTATCTCTGAAATGACCATCTTTATTTCAATTTTTCCTACTTGCAAATTATTGTGACCATTAATAGTACTAAAAATGAGACAGGTGACAGACATCTTTAGAGAAGGAACTCAAGATATTCCAGAAGAAAAATTTTGTTAAGAAAAAATACTTGCCTCTGCTGCGAATTAGGTACATAACACAGTCATACACTGCTTAACAACAGGGATATGTTCTGAGAATTTTGTTTTTAGGTGATTTCCTGATTGTGTAAACATCGCAGAGTGTATGTACTGTTAAAATAAAAGTCAATCAAGTGAATTTGAAGATCGAATTGGCTTTATTAAGTGACTCATAAATCAAGCTCAAGTAGAGTTCTCAGAGGAGTTGTACGAAATGGAATGTTTTTATAGGGAGAAGGGTGGGACAAGGGAGCTATTAACAAAAGAAAAGAAAGGATTCTTTTTAGACCTGGGACAACCCCTTTTGGGAAGAAGGGAATGGCAAGGTTTTTATCATGCAAATTACTTCTTTTATCTATAGGAATGGAGGGGCGATAGAGAGGGACCAAGTGACAGATTACTTCATTGGTGTTGACCAGAGAATATCAGACCGGTTGATTAAGATTATGTTTCTGGGAGAGGTTCAAACAGCAGTTAGGTCAAGTATTAAATTTAGGTTTGGCTTCCTGGGCTTTAGCACAAGTGACGCCATTTGTGGCCTGTGGTTTTCTCTTTTACGGTATTTACACAGACCTACGTGGTACAGCCAACTACACACCTAGGCTATACGGTATAGCCTGTTGCTCTGTAGGAGAGGGAAAATAATTTTCCCTTTTCTCTCCTGGGTTCTTGGCTGAGATATCCCTGAAATAGAAGACAAATTTACAGGAGAAAAAAAAAAAAGTTGAATTAAGTATATCTCCTGTACAGGGGAAAGACCTAGGAAAATTTAGTTAACATTTTTTTATTCTCATGTACCCAGGCATATACAGATATTGGGTCCAGGACTGGAAATGAGTAAGAAATGAACGGTCTCTGTAGTCTCGAAACTCAAAATCTAATGAAAATACACACTAGCTTAATACCAAGTGGACTAGGAAAAGTAGAATAATTGAAGACATCTGAGAAATGGAGAAGAAAACCCACTCCAACTGGGACTCTATCATCTGAAAGGCCTTGTTGAGGAGGTTCTGGGTGTTTATAGTTAGACACGAATTCTGACAGATGGTGACATGCTTTTGAGAATGGAGTTAGAGAACAAGCAGAAAAAGAGGCATAGACCTTATTTTTATTAATAGATTTTTTTAGAGCATTCTAGTTAACAAAACAACAACAACAACAGAAAGTAGAGTTCCCATATCCCCCCCCCAAAAAATTATAAACTGCTCATTACAAATATACCTGTTTCCCTAATCTAATTATTACTCTAAAGTTTGAAAGAAGGTCTTCAGAAGGGATTCAGTCACTACCACAAAACATGGTGGGTAATTCCTAACTTGCTAGCCATTAAGAGGTTGCTTTAGAATCCTCCAGACAATAATAGTATGGCTAAGTTCCTTTACTCTGGAATCAGATTCTCTTGTCTACTGCTTACCGGTTTGGTATATTTGCACATGTTACTAGACTCCTCTGAGACTCAACCCTCCCAAAAGTCAAAAGGGGGCAATAAAGTTACTTGTCCCCTGTGATATTTCAGTGAGTTAATCCATGCAAAGCACTTGGCATAGCCACCAGCATATAATTAGAAACGTTCAATAAATGTTAGGCATGGTTTGCTATTATTAATCCAGTCTGCATGAAACGTTTAAAAAGTAGAGCATCGTACCCTCTAAATTCAGCAACCAATTTGTGATATTACCAGACTTCAGGGATCACTCGGACCTTGGGGGCACCACTAACCTTCAAGACATTGATTCCTCTGCCTTTGTACACCTATCATTCATCAGTACTGGATATAGGCATGGCCCACAGATGGTTCCGTGTCTGACTCACTTTCCTAAAGCCCCACTTCACATAGGTTATAACAACACTCTTATGTACCAGATCCCTTCACATCTGCACAAGAATCTCCTCTGGAAGTTATTCGTCGGTTCATTATTTTTGGTTGCAAGAAATAAACTAAAAATTCATCCCAGGAATCCAACAGCCTTACAATCACAGAAAAAAAAAAAAGTGAGACATCTGAATCAGCTATTAAAAACATAAGGCAAAAAGGAAAAAATGCTTGGAAATATTGTCCAGTTATGATATGAGCTCTACATCATATTCAGAATAAAATCCTATAAGGAAACTAATTGAAACCACTGCCCAATGTCATAAATGGTTTTGTGTGAGATATATATCAGGGGATATTTTATGTATTTTTCTATTATATGACAAGTTGGTCTGTTTGCACCAGATCAAGACAATAATAGATGTCTAGGAGCATTATTAGTTTTGAAGATATATTAGAAATCGAAGAGTGGCTTATAGTGAAATCAATGATTCCAACGTCTAAAGCAATTCCAGCTTTTTGTCTTCCAGACATTTTTCATTAAGGGACACTGCCTATGCTATATAGTAAATGCAAAGAATCTTCAATAAATAAATGCGCACACACACACACACACACACACACACACACACATTTGCCTTCAGTTTTGAAAATGAATTCAGAGATGTCTACTGTATAGTTTTTAAATTTTTAAATGCTTTTTGGATAACTTCCAAATGCAACTCCAATTATTTTATAATTAACTACATTTGTAATATAATTTTATTAGTATCACCATATTTTCACCTCTTTTGCTTTTGCCTTTGTGTGTCTTTGCTCCTCCCCTTCTTCATAAATTTTCTTCCATCAGCTTTTCTTTGCAGGATGATGATAAGCCAGAATACATGTGTTTTTTAACAATCAGCAATGAAAAGCAACCATGAAAATATTTACACAGCAAAATAAAAATAAAAAAATTATTTTAAGCACTTAAATTTATGGGGGAAAAGTCCAATGATTACAAAACAAAATTATTTATGTTGTTTTAAATTCACTTTCCATCAGTGTTTAAATATATCTTTATTTTTCCCAGCTGTGAAATTAGTATCTATATCCTTCCTCATGTTCTGCCTCATTACTTATTATTTCAAATTTATATTTCTAGGAATCAAGTAAACCTACCCACCAGAAGAAATTAAACTACATTTTTGGTAAATTACTTCTCTAGATTATTTCCTAGAAACATATTTCATAGTTCTTGTAACCACTCCTTAGAAAAATTGATCTTAATAGCTCTCTGTGCCATAGCTCTCCCAAGACTTTAAAAAAGTCACTGTATTTATTGATAAGTAATTAAATATATACACACTGGTACTGTGTATGTGCCTCTAACCAGCAAATCTGAGTGTTCTTCTTTATGGTACTTTGTTATTTCTCATTGCTGACTCTTAATATCATTTGGCTATCTGAGACATGAAATCTAAATACTTTATGTATTTTAGAATACAAATTTTATATATTAAATGTTTCTCACTTCTCTCCCTTTTTATGCTTACTTCATTATAGAATTATGCTTTACAAAGAATTATAAAACAGTTTGTATAAAATAATACACTTTTCTAGTATTAAAGAAATGTATAAATCAATAATATTACATTGAGATCAAGAACACAGGCTCTGGAGTCAGGCATACCTGGATTAAAGCTAGTTCCTACGATTCACTAGCTGTGTAATTCTGTGCAAATTGATTAAACCTTTTAAGTCTCAATGTCTTAACCTGTAAAAGGGGCATAACAGTGCCCATCTTTTAAGATTGTAATAGGATTAAATGACATAATGCTTATGAAGAACTTGGTTATAATGATTAGCACCAAGTAAACACTAAAACTTGGTTATAGTGATTGGCACCAAGTAAACACCAGACATTTTTATGTGGATATGCATAGAAAAAAAATTGAAGGTTACACAAAAATGTTAAAGGTGGCTTAGATTTGGGTGATTAGATTATAGTGGTTTTCTTTTTCTTTTGAGTTTATCCTTATATTCGAATTGTTCTATGATGAACATACATGTGTGTTCCAACAAGCCTGTTAGATACCAGAGAAATTCCAGTAACAACATTAAGTCACTTAGAAGCAATAAAGGCTTATATAATAAGCTTCTTCCTTTGGAAACTCCCTAAGCATACACTAAACCTCATCATTTGGCAGTGCTATATGCATTATAGACATTAGAAACAATAAGCTGTGGTTAGAGGAAGTGCTGCACCTCCTTGCTAGGAAGGGGATGAGGATAAGGATAGAATGAAGATGAATGAAGAAGATTGCGCCCTCACTTCCTAGATAAATACCAAGTATCATCTGCACACCACGTCTAGCACATACCACTTAAGTGGTTATTGCGCCACTCTGGTTCCATTGAGATGCAATGAGCCATGAAAGAAACCCTCCCCAGGGATCGAATAATAATACACTTGCTGAAGTCTTCTCTGGAACTGGAAAGATGTGCTGCCCTTGTCTATCGTCCAGGGAGGCGTCCTTTATTCTAGCGATGAGAGGATACAGCTGTGTGGTCAGCGGTTCCTTTGCGACCTCCGGTCCTTCCTCTCTTTACATATTCTAGTGAAATTCTTTGTGGAGGGTATGTTGGAGCAGGTCATCGAGAGGACTGTAAGCGTTGGTTGACCCTTGAGCTGGACCCAGGCAATTCGAGGCTCCTCATCCCCTACCCTGTACTTGTATAATGTGACTTCTGTCCATCGGTTCCATAGTGGGGCCACTTCCGAGGATGCAGTTTTGAAAGAGCAATGTGTCGTTGAGACTACCTGGACCAGATACATGACTAAACCCCATGAAGACATCTACACATTCTTTTTAAGATTCTGGCAGACAGATGCCGAGGTCTGGTCATCTTGCGGCTGTCCAAGACCAGCCTAGTGAGTAAGTTCTCTCGCCACCTACCAATGTGGAACAGCTGGCCTCTTCCTTAGGTCTCTTCTTGCTCTCTGTGTACAAAACAATAAGGTAGTACAATTCACATTATTGACCAGAAGATTTTCAAAAATGTGGTGTAACTGTAGAATATCAGTTTAACTAGTTAATGGGAAGATAGTTAAAAAGAGAGATCATTTACCATTGGCACATGAGAAAGCCTTTAATGGTTTAATGCTCTCCTACAAGACCAAGCTCTTAAGGTTCACTTGGACCTTATTTATTTATTTATTTATTTAGCCTCTTGGATGTGTTTACCATATTTTGAAAGATTTTCTAACTGATATTTTAAATTGAACTCATTATTGCTGCAAATATATGTGTACGTGTATTCAAATTTTGAATGATCTGAAATTGATAAAAGATGATTCATAAATATTTTTAAAAGTTAGCTTTATGTCCATTTGTCATTGGGCCTTGAGGTCATTATTTGTTTTGTTTTCTAACTTTGCATGAAAATATTTAAATACAAAGAGAATCAACCTTTTTTAAGACTATTTTTTTAATTCAATTTTAATTTTTTATCTTTTGTTAGTGAAATTATATTTAACGGGCTCTCTTTAAAATACTTTTTCATACAAGGTTTTCTGATCATATAGACTAAAAGTAATAGAAGATAAAATATTACAAGCTGCTTAAAGCCATTATATGTCTTTCATTATTTTGACATCCTTAATGTTATGTCTTTATTTGTAAGTCAAACTTCCCCACTCACTAAAGGCTCATGTTGATGGAGATTAACTACTGAACTCTTCAGTTTCTTACCATTCTAACTTGTCAACTATAATTAAGGTCATACAAGATTATATTAAATGGAATGATTAACCACCATTAAGAGTCTGAAAACTTTTTCACAGTAAAAGAACTGCAAAAAGAAATATGTATGTATATTTTGAGAGAAACCATTTTGAAACATTTTAGGTTAATGGATTAATAAAAATCCAAATTTTGTTCAACAAAGCTAACGAATAAGAATACATTTCATGCTTCATTTCTATGATGGAGTTAAGGAAAGAGAGAGAGAGAGGAAATTCTAAGAAGCTGGAAATTTGGAAGAATTTCCAAAGAAACAAAAGAAAACGAAATTAAATACAGACACAGGGAGTCAATAAACTCTGAGATTATCCCTAGTGTAAGATAAAGTACTCCTATCACTTATTACTTTGAACATGTTTGAACATTGGTTCAATGTTAATTGGCTTGTTAACAATTTTTTTCCCCTCTTTAATTCCCTGCCCCCACCACTTCCACCCTGACCTACAGATGTTGCTGTCTCCCATAAGAACTGGATCCTTGAAGGTGGGGTGACTCCTCCCAAGCACTCCAGCGCACACGGGGAGCGGGGAAGGGGGGAGGTGGGGCGGGGAGGGGGCAGCTCTGGTGCACAGCAGGGGGTAGGGGGTGGGAGGGGGAATGGTCCCTGGCTCCACCTGGGGCGAGGCTCCACCTGGGGCAAGAATTCAGGACCTTCTGTGTGTAAAACAGATGTGCTAATCACTACACTATGGAGCCACTGGCTTATTAACAACTTTAAAAGATTCCCATCTCCTTTGTGATGCATGTGATTTGCTTTTATTTTCAAACATTAGGTTGATTGTTAAAGATTTATTTTCCAATGGAATTCCAGGAATTTTATCCATGCATTAGGGAAAAATTTAAGAGTTGACACATTCACTCAACTCCTAAAAGTGTCCTATTCATGAATTTACTAGATGTCTAGCTTCGGTGGCCCTTTTGAATTTCATAATTCTTTAGATTGCCTTTTTTTTTTTACCTGTACAAAATCATAACCATCTTATTCCATAATGCCTGAATTCAATCAGAATCTATTTTTTGAGCCATTGTCTCCAAATCTGATGTAGATTTTTGTTCTACATATATTCTATCAGGCATAATTTATAAATGAACATTATTTAAGGCAGGAAAAAATGGGGAAATCAATATTTTAAGTACTGTTCACAAAATGCCAACTATTCTTTGGATATTCTGTAGGTGAGCATGCAGAGTGGCAGGAGAAGAGAACAAGGGGGACCTTTTTACTGGTGATAACGTCACCATCAGAACAATATTGGTCTGCATTATGCGTTATGGATATGATCCATCTGTAGGCTATACCGCAAGTGTTGGAGAAATGAGAAGCTTTTGAAGGAATGGAAAGGGTTTGTCTTTAAGAAATGACATTTTTTTCTACTCTTGTTAACATATGCCCTTCTATTATAACAAATAACATTCAACAAATATATTTCAAGCACCTACTATTTGCTGGGCACCAGAGATGCAGCTTCCTACTATGCGCTGGGCTCTTCTCCATCTGTTAGGTCTCATTATTATCACCCCCCACGGTTGATGCATGGGAAAGCTGAGACTCAGAGAATTTAAGTAACTTGCGCAAGCTCTCACAGCTTATAAAGCAGGGATCCTAAATCAGGATGTTTGATGCCAGAACCCAAGTGCTTCACGTGTTATACAGCCACTGTGTATCGGACTCTGGGGTTTTATTCGGTTTGCTACAGCTGGATTTTGCACACAGACTTCTCAGAATTAGAATTTGGACGGGATACCCTCTCAGATAGTATTTACTTGACCTTGGGCAAGTTATTTAACTCCTCTGTGCTTCAGATCCTTGTTTGTAAAATTAAGATATTAACAATACCTACGTGTTGGAGGAGATCATTAAGAGGACATTGTTCCACCAGCTGGACTCCAGCCATCGGAGGCTTCTCACCCCCATCCCTGTCCTTGGAATGTACATTCTGTGCACTGTCCCCACCGCCAGAGCTGGTTCAGGGACGCAGCCATTAGGAATGTGTAGTCGAGATCATCTGGATGGTAAATGTGACTTAACCCTCTATACAAACTTTTAAGATTCTGGCAAGCTGTCGGAGAGATCTACTACTCTTGCACCTGTTCAAGACAAGCCTCATCTGTAAGTTCCCTTGCTTATTAAACCTGCCACCTGCCAATGTGGAGTGGGTCTGGTTCTTTCTCCATGTATGGGGGCCAGTTTCAGATTTCACCCAGAATTTGCAAACCAGCACTATCTCACAGGGCGGCCTTGAGAATTAGCGAGTATGAAGCATTAGAAAAATGTCACTTACATAGTGAGCACTATCATTAAATCTTGTGAACTACTTATTATTTAGAATTGTGTTCTTATAGATTTTTAGCTCTCCAGGGGTATATGGTTTTTGTTTTGTCTTGTTTTTGATTCTCTACCTCTGATGTGGGAGGATGGTAAGACACAATAGCAGCAGCTGTTTGGCTATTCGTGTTTAAAGAAGAAAACTGCACAGAAAGGCGGTGGAAAACAATTATTTCAAGAGATACTGAAAGGAAGAAAAAAAAAAGAAAATAATATCCCATGTCAAAGGAGAGTTTCTAAAAGCTAATACACACACGTGCACACACACACACACACACATACACACACATCCTGATAATTGTCTCTATAGAAATCAAAACCTGGGAGTTGATGGTAGGAACCAGCACATTAAATCCAAGACAATAAATATGAGGGGTAGGATGAAATGAGCAGGATATAATAATACAATCACATCCTCAGAGCCCTCCCCAGCCATTTTCTCCCTGCCACCTGCGTCTGTCCCTCACACGGCCATGTTCAAGGCTATGGCTAGCTGGGTCTCTGGACTTCTACTACCGTGTCTATTTGCCTGTGTAGTCCCCCTCCCTACCTACAGTGTCTGCTACATACTAACCCTTTCAAGGTTTTAATCAGGCACCAATGCTGAAGTTTGTTACTCCTGACAGTAGTGGTGTTCAAAATCATGAGAAGTGCTCTGAATCTTAAATATGGTCAGTCTTGCAAATATTTTTTTACGGATTCTTTTGTAGCAGTGGTTGGTAAGGAAGAGAAACTTATTAATTCTAGCGGCAATTGCGTGAGACTGGTTATGAGTGATTATCCCTTACGAAGCCAATGGAGCTTGTGCTCAGTCTGTAGCGTAAGTGGAAACGAAATCCATTAAAAATGACCTCGCAGGCTGTGACTTCTTTTAACTTCAAGTCACATTCTCTTTTCAGTTTTTATTCTTTTCATTTATGATTACCTTTGATCTTCTTTTTATAGTTTTCACCTTTCTCTTTAAGATTCCTAAATGAGGGGGGCCTTTCTTTCCTATGAGGGGGTGTGCATGTGCACACATCCCCATGTACGTGCACTTATTGAGATGAGAAGGAAGATAATTACACTCTAATACATATTTTTGAGTCCTTTGCCAGGTAACTTCCTCACTGAGGGCACTATAGTTCTTTTATCACTTTCAGAAGCAAGGTTATATAATTTGATGATTCTATGATTTAATAAGAATTAGTCTCATGATTCAGGGGGTCTAAGCACTTCTACACAGTTTCTAACTGAAAAAAAATTATAATGCCTTTCTTAAACTGAAAAAAAAAAGTGAATCATTTAGTTTATTAATTTACTAAAGGAAAAAAAGCAGAGAAAAGTAAAACTCCCACTTGCCATGTCACTCCATTTTTTGCTAAAATCTGCTTTATAAGCTTGGTCAAAGGCTAAAGCAGTATAATCAAATGGTTCCAAAATACTGTGGTTTAAAAACAATGGAAGCATATTGTTTTCATGTTATGTCCCTTCAGTGAGCACACCAGGCTGGTGGGCAGCAAGTTACTCTGCTCAGATGCACACTCAGAGACTCATGTTTCCTGTAACCTGTTGCTTTGTCAGAGCAGGTCTTCATCTGCACGGTGGAAGCCAGATCACAAGCAAAAGGCATATATCTTGCAGGAAGTGGGAATGTGGCATGCAAATCCCTGTCTTATGGCCCAGATGCTGAAGATGCTAGGTCACTTCTACACACTTCTTTGAGAGCTCAGTCACAAGACCATACCTAATTAAAAAAGGATTGGGAAATGTCATCTCTAGTAGAGCCCTCAGGAGCCCAGCCAAAACGTCTATAGCAGTCATTCACTGTGTAGCAACATTATGGTCATATATGACAGTGGTCTCATAAGATTATAACGGAGCTGAAAAACTCTTATTGCCTAGCAACATCATAGATCTGAAGGTGGAAGACAATGAAATTGACCATCCTGACCCTATATAAGCCTAGGCTAATGTGTGTTTGTGTCTTAGTTTTTAACAACAACAACAAAAATGTTTAAAAAGTAAAAGAAAAGTTAAATATTTTTAAAATAGAAAAAAGCTATAGAAAAAGTATATAGAGAAAATATTTTTGTATAGCTGTACAATGTAGTTTAAGCTAAATGTTATTAGAAGGGTCAAAAAGTTAAAAAATAAAAAGTATAAAATAAAAATGTTACAGTAAGCTAAGGTTAACTTATTATTGAAGATAGAAAGATATCATTTAATAAATTCAGTGTAGCCTAAGTGTACAGTGTTTGTAAAGTCTAAAGTCTATAGCAGCGTCCTAAGCCTTCATATGCACTCACTGCTCACTCACTCACTCACTCAGAGCAACTTCTAGTCCTGCAAGCTCCATTCATGGTAAGGGCCCTATACAGGTGTACCATTAAAAAATTTTTTAGACATTCTTACTGTACTTTTTCTACATTTAGATACACAAATACTATTGTGTTTCAGTTAGTTGCCTGCAGTACGCAGAAAAATAATATGTTATATAGGTTTGTAACAGGAGCAATAGACTATATACTGTATAGCCTTTGCGTGTAGTAGGCCATATCATCTGGATTTGTTTAAATGCTTTCTAGGTCTACAACCATGCTACCCTGAACAAGCCCAATCCCGTCTGATCTCAGAAGCTAAGCAGGGTCGGGACTGGTCAGTACTTGGATAGGAGACCACCTAGGAAGACCAGGTGCTGTAGGCCTAAATAAATAAATAAATATATGTGCACATATGGTGTCAGCACAATGATGAAATCGCCTAATAATGAATTCCTTAGAACGTAGCCCAGTTGTTAAGTAGCTCATGACTATATACAGAGAAGGGAGCTTGCAGTTGGTGGACAACCAGCTATCTCTGCCACATCCCCTTAGTTCCTAAATCTAGACTTTGGTAAAGTTCTTCATATTGCTGAACATATTTTTCAATATTCAAAAGTAAGACTAATGACTTGTTTTGGAAAAAATAATACTGAGTGTAAGATGTAGGATGGCAGGAGTTGGATAAACAAGCAATCTCATATACTCTCAAGGATATGCATATTCATATCTTTCTGGGGGATGTTTGGTAATTAGCTTAATACGACATCCTGGATAGTGGAAGTAGGGGTGGTACAATTATTAAACAGCTTTGTTGTTTGTTGTCAAACACACATACAGAATGCAAAGAGGTAGTCTGTATTTCAGATTAGAGCCATATCTTTCCACACAATGTGAATCTAGAGCAGCATAGGGATTTTAGAAACAGCTCCTTTATTCGCTTTATCTTGTCCTCACAACCGGTTGGTATATTTCTGTCCTTTTAACTAGGCTGACAGGACTACCCCAATGCCCAAGCCTTCATAAACTTGGGGAAAATCTTTCTCCTTCTATCCTCCCTCGATCATCAATTTGTAATTTTCACCTTTTGGACCCCTTTCCCCAGAATCTGGTTCCTTTAATGAAGCTGACTGTTAACCGTCTGAGCTCATCCAGATCCACTCTGGAAGCATGAGGCTGCTGGGGAAAGTACTGCAAATGGAGTGGACATGAAAACGTATCCCTCCGTACTGCCATGTTGTAGCATAATTCTTATTCATGCTTTACTTTAAAAAAAAAAAAGTCTCTTCTTCCTCAGCCCCAAGTCCTCAAGGTTTAGAAATAGGTGGGGGCAGGGGGTGCAGGGTGACCTCCACACGCGTCTTCATGTCATAGATGCAATGAAAGTCTTATCTAGATTTCCTTCTGCCCCCTGCAAGGACCTGTCCTTTGTCCTCTGCTTCAGATTCTGAACCACCCACCCATCTCCAATCGTGCCCCTCTTTTATTTTTAGTGCTTTTTTTCATTACACCGATTAGATCCAACACGTTTCAAATTTACCAGCTCAAAATTTAAATCTGCGGGAGAGGCCCGGTCTCCTCGCCTTGTTGGGGTGGTAGTTACACCTTCCTTGGATCAGGTTCAGGGGTCGTGGCCCCCCTTTTACTCCTGTCTTGCTCCTCTTTACCATTCATGCTCTAACTTCTCCTCCCAGAGGTGACAGGGCTCCTTTTTGGCCTCACTCAGAATAAACTAATTCTGTCATGGATGTTGGTGTCAGTGACCTGCAGCCAGGTGTTTCCCCTCCTGTCAGCTTCCTTGGAGGAAGGAAACTTTCACCTAACAGACCCCACTTCAGTCTTCATTTGGTAACATGGATTCTCATTATTTACCACCAGGGCTCTCTCCTAGCAGTCAGGTATGCCTACCTGAGATCTTGGCATTGCTCCGCAGTAGGCAGCCTTAAGCCTCTTGGAGTTTTCTTTTACTTACATATTGTGAAAATTGTTATTTTGTTCCCTTATCATAAACAAAGTTTGAAGGAAAGCTTGTATAACTGTAAGAAATTTAAAAAGGAAATTAGAGAAACCGCTTTTTAGTGGAATCATTTTCCACGAACAAGAAATAAATTATGGGTTTGCCATTTTTTCTGGATGGAGAGATACTATAGTTTTGGGGATTTGAGACTCTTTTTTGGATACTGAAGTCTAGCCTTAAATTTTTTGATAGTCTATAAATTAAAAGATAGTCTAGATGATTTCAATCCTTTTAAATGTATTGAGATTTGTTTTGTGGCCCAGCATATGGTATATCTTTGCAAATTCCACATGCACTTGAAAATAATTCATATTTTGCTATTGTTGGTTGGAGCATAGTATAAATTGTCAATTAGATTAAGCTGATTGTTAGTGCGGTTCAAGCCTTATAAGTCTTTTGTCTTGATGTAAGGATAAGAGTGATGAATTCTTAGATCTTTACATGTCACAGCTGAAACCAGAAGTTTCAAAAAGTTAAGATAAAAACCTATAAAATAAATGCAAAGAAACATAAGGAAGGAAATAATAAAAGTAAGGGAAGAAATTAATGAAGTAGACAATAAGGTTCTCATAGCAAGAATCAACAACAAAAATGTTTGGTTTGTTGAAAATTGATAAATGTTTAACAAGACTAATCAAAAAAAAGAGAGAATGCACAAATATAAAAATATCAGGTCTGAAGAGGATGAATCACACTAGAAATTTACATCTAGATCTTTAGATCTCATTAGAGGACTTCTAGGCATTGAAAGTAAATAAGAATATATTAAGATATTATATATTAAGATATGATTATATTTCTAGAAAATGCCACTTATCAAAACGGGTAGAAGATAGATATCTAAATAGACTTATAATAGTCAAGTATTAGAGGGAAAATGGCAGCTGTCCCTCCAAGCCTCCCTCTGCGCCACACAACTCAGTCTTTCCCCATGCCTCTTGTGCCTCCCCAGCTGCTGACCCTCCTCTGGAGCCCAGGTGTTAAGGTGTTATCAGAGATAAACTGCATGGGATTATGAACATTTCAGTGGAGGGCCTACATGAAGTCATGATGGAAGAGCTCGAAACAGGAACTTATAAAGACTGAATGTTGATGTCTCATCTCGAAGAACCAAAAGTAACAGAAGCTGAAGAACCACCCGCAAAACAGGATAAGAGGGAAAAATGTTGGCCCTGAAGGATCCGTGCACACAGCGTCACTGCGAGGTTCGTCCACGAGCAGTCAAGACACAGCAGGAGCTACTTGGAGAGCAAAGCTTTCAGTACCTCATGGCAGCGATGGACACAGAGATTGTCACCCAACTACAGGAGATTTTATAGGGACCGAGAGCACATGACATGTGGCTGTGCCTTTTTCTGAAATTAGCCAAGGAAGCCAGCCCACCCTCTGTGTGTGAGAACTTGCTGAGACGTTGAAGAAATCCCTTGTGTCTGGAAATAAAGACGTGAAAACCACACATTTTTATACAACATTGAGCAAATAAATGTAAATCCCACATACCTAAAATCACAAACCTATTTCTCAAAAAGGTTTTAATTTTATATTTATGAGGCTCCCTGTGTTTGCTAGAGATAGATTCGATGACAATAGCTGCTTAGTTTCCTATTAAGAGAAGATACTTTGATTATCTTTTTATCATGTACTCTTAACATTTGAGAAGATGAAGGTTAATGTCTGAGATGTTTTTCTGCAACCAAAAGCAGTTAAATTTGGCTGCCTTATCCATTTTTTTAAAAGCCTACAACACCCAGTATTCCTACATGGTCTCCCATCCAAGTAGTAGCCAGGCCCAACCCTGCTTAGCTTCTAAGATTAGACAAGATTAGGCATGCTCAGGATGGTATGCCCATTGACTAACCTTATCCATTTTTAAGCTAATGAAACTACTTGTTTGAAAAAATGACAAAGCTGTTCAGATGCAATTAAATTTCCTCACCAGACAAAATTATATAAATAGTGACAAATATACATTAGTGAGATTATCTTGCAAGGAAGTTGTTTTCATCTGACAAAGAAAATATGTTTTATCAAACAAATATTTTTATTTCCATTCTGGTAATTTGATTCAGGAATTAGTAAAGGTATTTTTTTTTCTCACTTCATTTTCATTAATTACATTTAGTCTTTAAGTGTACATTGTTAGGCCAGTAGAAATGAACTTTTGGTAGTGCAGTACCAGGTGGGAGACCTCTGGTCATGATTTTGGTCCTAGTATCCTTACTATTCTAAAGGCCAAGAGCCCTGGGAGCACTAAGAAGACCCAGGCAACCCACAGAGTCCCGTGCCATGAGGTGGCTGTGAAAGAACTTCCAGCACCTATCCACCTCAGGCTCCTTAGCGCAGGTGCCTCAGGGCCTCAATGATATGGGTGCACCGTGGAGGACCCAAAAGCAACCCTCGGGGTACCAACTGGTATGATAAGCCTTCCTCCCTGTTCCTTTGACATGTAGTACTGAAAAGGGGGGAAAATGAGAAAATAAAGTCTTACTTTGTTTCATTTGCCATTTATTGTATGGAACCATTAAAGCATTTTAAAAAAATATATTCAAAAGCAAGGTTAGAATATGTCTGATCTTTCTAAAGAAAGTCAGGTAGAGTATGTAGTTGCAGGAAACCCAATGCCCCTTTGTAAGCTGTGGAAACCCAAATGTATGGAAATATTGGATGTTTTCAACAAGGGAAAGAAAATACGTCCAAATTAAATTTTCCAAAGATAAAAAAATAATCAAATATTGACAATTTCTATAATGTAAACTAATTTTAAAGAAACTAAGTTATTAATATAAAACTTTCCCATAAAGAAAACTCCAAGCTTTGTTAAGTACACAAACAAGTTTTATTTTTTAAAAAACACATAAGAAATAACTCCAATGCTTCACAAACTTTTCCAGTAAAGTACAATTCTGGGAGTAAGAATTCATATGGGATATTGGGTAGCCAATAAGAAGGTAGAGAAAAGACACGTTCTAGTGACCTCTGACTGCCCAGCGAATAAATCCCATTTATATTCCTCTTATAACCAACCAACCAACAAACAACAAAAATGACAACAACAACAACAAAAGACATGGCACATAAGTTTATAGGAGGTAGAAACTTTATCCCATTCTGGAAAATCTAAAGAATATCAGATGTTTCCTTCCTAACTTGGGGATTTTGAATGTTGGAGGAAGAAACTCAAAGACAGAATATTAGAGAGAATTCACAGGATGGGGTCAATACTGTGCCCAGGCACAGCAGTTGGATCCTAACAGACTAGTCCTACAGTACAACCTTGGATATTTTTATCTGCCTCCCAGTCTTGGAATCCTGCCCATTACCTGAGCCAAAGTGTTTAACTTTCTTGTCAAATCTGTGAGCTACATCATAGGAGTGTAATGACTTCCTTTTCTCTTCAGGTTTAGCCAGATTTCAGAGGTAAATCATCAAGCATTTCCTTAGTACCCTATGGTGACATTGTTGAAAAAGTACTAGCGCCTTTGCAACCCATTCGCGAGGCACTACAATACAATCTAGAACCCCTCATTAATTAGCATTAATGTCCGCCACCCCCAAAGTAGGATTCTGGCTTTTAGAGAGACTAATCCTTTCCCCACTTGAAGACTCCACTACTTTCTGTGACCTTGAATCTCTCAACTGGGCTCTTTGCCAGATTTTCACTCTCATTTGGGATGACCGTGGAAGTTTTAGGTTGCTGATTTCATGGCTGCTGAGAGATAGCACAGTCTTCAGGATGCAAGTCTTTTCACCCCAAATGGCAAGTGTTCCCTCAATAGAGTACCAGAGATTCATTTGAACCTGGTAACGTAATGAAGCATCTACATTTTTATTTTGTAACCTCAACTGACCATAAAGCAAAAAGTAGTTTCTAGAGTTGCTATCCACTGCTGCCTATTTATGCCCAATTTAGCACTGGTCAGGACATTAGCACTGGTTTGGTATATAGGTTTACACAATGAAAAGGGTATTCAATTGATTGATATAAATTTTAGAATTTAACCACTATATTCTTTTTTTACATCTAAGAATACTTGTTTATGAGTGAATTAGCAACGCTAATTGTCAGATTGAATCAACCTAGCTAATTCTATGGGTTTCTTTACTTGAAAGAACTCTCGTTGTAGTGTAATGCCCTGGTTTGGAACTCCACGAGCCAAGAAGGAAACCGACACAGATGCAAGTGCAAGAGGGAGTTTACTGACAAACTCGAGTTTGGACCCCACCCATTCACTGACACAGCAGTGGTTGAGAGGAGCCCTGACCGAGGGTTGGGACCTAATTTAAAGGGTAAAACCGCAAGCCTTGGGGAGATGCCTTGGCATTACCTGATTGGGGGGTTAGGTTGACCTTTAAAGGGATTGGGTGGTAGGTTGTTGGGTCCGCGTGCAAAAGGGGGTCGTGTGCGGTTGGGGCTGCGTATAGAGGGACTGTGCGCAGAAAGGGCCGAGTGCAGAAGGTAGGGCCGAGTGCAGAAGGTGCCGGGTGCAGTAATCAGAATATGTGCAGGAGGAAATAAGGGTGGGGGTGCCTTAAGGGCCCACCGATTAGCTGGCTTGGCTGGTTTGGCCAGGTGGTAAGGCATTGTTCTTGACCACTGGCCTTTGGGGAACTTTTCATACAATTCATCTTAGGATCACTCAGAAAAATGGAATCATTCCAGTCTTTCAGTAGTACCACTTCGAGCCTTCCTAGTTGGCATTTATATGAAATATTATAGGAGTCTAGACTTCAATATACAACACAAATGCTCCGCATGGCAGCTCCCGGGCTTCTTTCTACCCCTCTCTCTCTTTCTCTCCCTCTGAAGTACTCAGAGGTCCTCAATACTTGAAATTCAGAAATATTCCCCGGCTCTGAGCTCATCCCCTGTAGAGAAACAATGTGTTCCTCGTATGTCACAAAGTCGCAGCAGTGCCAACCCTTATCAAGGTCAGTTCCAACCCTGCCTCCTTCAGTAGTCTACACACTCAGCCTCCTCCATAGTCTTTCTGAAGACGTCAGAACTTTAAATATTTCATATCCCTTCCTGCTATTGAAAAGTGGCTGAGCCTTGGAAATACCCTGAGTCACTCTTGCAAGACTGAAAACATCCTCGAGATAGTTTTTCTAAAATATATTCTCTATCGTGTTGTCTCCTTCTGTAAATTCATATACTTTTCCTCCTAGATTATAGATTTACCTTTAGTAATTCCCTTTGGGTCCTGGGGAATTACCGAGGACAAAGCCATCTAAACTAATATCTGAAGGTCCTCTGCAGCTTGCCCGCTTCCACCTTCCCTTTTATATGACACGACTTTGGCACTAGTGCACAGAACATGTCCTGAGATTATGGCAAATCATCAGAAGAGGCTAACAGTCATACTCTGTCTTCACCTAAGGTTACCAGAAAGCAGAACCCGAAGAAAAGGTTTCTGTACCAACACCTTACTGGAGAGTGTGGGCCAGGGGCAGAAATGAGAGACAATGGTAGTGCAGAAAGGAAAAAGGAAGCAAGACATATTATCAAGTTGGTACTACCACACGTGTGACTGGTTGCTCAATCCCATGAGAGCACCTGAATATTAAATATTACATTTATTTTGATTTAATTTAATTTAAAAATTAAACATTAAATTCTTAGAGAATATGCTCTCTGACCAAAATGATATTAAATTAAAAATCAATAACAAAAACTGGAAACAATCAGCTAACTTTCCATAAGTGAATGGTAGAAAAATTTTACAAACCATAATCAAAGTTTAACTTCTGTATGTGAGAGATTAAACGGACTGTAGCACATCCATGTCACTACTTAGCAATGAAAAGAAACAAACCCTTGACAACACAACAACTTGGATGAATCTCTGCATAATTATGCTAAGTGTAAAAATAATCCTAAATTTCATATATTGTAATGATCCCACTTACATAACAATCTTGAGATAAAATTTATAGAAATGGAGAACAGATTAGTGGTTGCCAGAATATGAGAAGTCTGTGGGTGAAAGAACTGGGTGTGACTGTAAGAGAGCAACGTGAAATATCCACGTCATGATAGGAAAATTCTGTAACCTGACTATATCAATGTCAACATTTGGGCTGTTTTACAAGATATTACCATTAGGAGGTAAAGGATGCATAAAATCTCTGTATTTCTCAGAACTTCATGTGACTACAATGATCTCAAAATAAAAAAATAAAAGCTCAATGTAAATTTTTTAAAAAAGCCCTCTCCGCAGTTCATGATTATCATTATTTCCCTATCATTCAATGCTAAAACCAAAGAATAACCCAAAATCTTACTTTCCACCTGTATCTCACTCTGATAAATCACACATGAGAACCTTAGTAATTAAAGAGGCACAGAAGGCCCAAGGCTACACAGGTAACTCCAGGCTACAGGCTACACAGGTAACACAGGCTACACAGGTAACTCCAGGAATTGGTTGCCTATCACCATCTGATTCATGAGGGAACCAGTTTCAGAATCCCATCCTGAAGGTCTGGTTTCCAGGGCCACTGGAGGAACTGTACATTAGTTCTACAATATGTAGAGTCTGAGATAAAGCTTAAATGACAATACTTCATTGGGGAGCGTGACCCATGAAGCAAAGGTGGGAGATAGTGAGAGCAAAGCAGGTAAGGATAGAGAACTAATATCAAAATGGATTGTCAAATTGGCCACCACTACAAATGACTGATTATATGGTCGTCAGAATTCTAGATGTTCCCCAAGATACCCACCCTCTGGTTATTCAATCAAATACTAAATAAGGGCTTCCTTGAAAGATCTTTGCAGATGTAATTAAGTACATTGATCTTAAAATAGGGAGATAATTTTGGATTATCCAGATGAACCCAATTTATTCACACGTGCCCTTGGAAGCAGAGAACTTTCCCTGGCTGGAGTCAGAAGACCTAAAAAATGGGGCAAAAGGGGAAGTCAGAGGGATTCCAAGTGTGAGAAGCATTCAGTCTGCCGTTACTGTCTCTGAGGCGCTGGGGCCCATATACAAGGACTGGAGAGAGGCCCTAGGAGCTAAAGGCATCCCCTGGCTGATAACCAGAAAGGAAATGGGAACCTCAGACCTGCAAACAGAGGAAATTGTATTATTGCAGCAACGTGACTGAGCTTACAATCAGATTCTCCCCAGAGTGTCTAGAGAAGCGTCTCAACCAGCAGACACGTTGATTTTGGTCTTGTGAAACTCAGAGCAGAGAAGCCCAACGAGCCCACTGATTTGTTACAGCAGTAATAGAAAATGGATTCATCTGCTTTTGTTCTAAGTAAGAAAAACTATGCACTGACTCACATCTCGCATTAGTGGTTACCCCGTAGGGTAACTGTCCTCCACTTTGAGTTACATATGCATGAGGGTCCAGCAGTTTCCTACCACGTTTCCACAATGCAAACAATGCAACATCGATTAAAAAAACAAAAACAAAAAACAACCCAAACAACAACAACAACAACAACAACAACAACAACAACAACAAAAACAAAACAAGAAAGCCCTGTGGCAGGAAATGATCAGGTATGAGGGTCAGGCTTGAGGCTTGTACTGCCAGGCTATACACTTAAGAGTGGTCAGAGCCAGTTGTTCTCATGCTCACTTCATAAAAAATGAAGACCAAGAGGGTGAGAAAGGAATGGCTTTTTATTTCCGGAATGCAGACCTATAAAGCGTCTAGCTACAATTCTTTCTAATTTGCCCAAAGGCACCATATGTACTAGCAGCAGGAGGCCAGTGGGATCAAGAAGACCCGGATTCAGGGTGCTGGAAAGGTCATTGTTAGGAACTAAATGTTTGTGTCCTTTCAAAATTAATACGTTGACCTTCAAATTCCCAAAATGATGGCATTAGAAAGTGGGGCTTTGGGAAGTGATTAGGTCACGAGAGTAGAGTATTCCTGAGTGGAATCAGTGATCTTTAAAAAAGACCGTAGGGAGCTCTTGCCCTCTTTCCACCGTGAGAGGACGTGGTGAGAAGAAGGTTGTCTGTGAACAGGGAAGCTGGCTCTAACCACGCACCAAGCTTGTCGGCACGTTATTCTTGGACTTCCTCAACTCCAGAACTGTGAGAAATGATTGTTTGTTGTTTAACCACCCAGTCTATGGTATTTTTGTTATAGTACCCCAAACAGACAAAGACAGCCATCAAAATACACACCCGCATAATTAAGGTTGATAGTAGGACATGGCTGAGGAGACACTTGAGCCAAATAGTGACACTGTTCAGGCCCTGGCATAGAAGAGAAGATAGGGAGAATGGTATAAAGGTGGTATCTTTAATGAGAGTGGCTGCTGGTTCCTGGCATGCATTTTCCACCAGTATCCATATCTCTTCTCCTCTTTGACAGAAACTAGCACATCAATATTCAGACCATGGGCTGGGGCCTGAGAACCGGAAATCCCCAGCCTCTAGGAACATCATCTTTGGAAGGTGGATTGTCCTCACCTGTGTGGTGGTGGGAGGTACTCCACTCCTTCCTCCTCTCAGCCCCACGTTTGTCTGAAGAGTCAGTGGGCTCCAATCCCCAAGTGTTGTGAATCCCTTTTGTCTTCCCCTATTCACTATGCTGGATCTACCACTTACTGGCCAGGCAATCTGGGGCCAGTAGTCTGACCTTCCCTTGCTTCTGTTTCTTCATTTATAAAACACATACTTTATGGGGCTATGGTTTGGCTTAAGTAGAAATAAGTGTAGTGCCAGTCCTGGAGCAAGTGCTTGCTATTATTATTATTATTAATAGTAGTAGTAGTAGGATGATGAAAAAGCCAAAGTTTTAAACTAAGCTAAAAAGTAGAGAATTCCTTCAGTGAATTCTAATACAGCTATAAAGTGGAATACCATTCAGTTGTTTAAAAGTGAAGGAGATATAAGATATATTAATCTAAAGAAACTGCAGAACAGCTTGTGTAATATTTGTGTAAAACAATATGGCAAAGTAATATACACTTATATTTGCTTGCATATACATAAAATTGCTTGGGGAAGATACACAGGAAGCTAATAATAGTTTTTCTACTTGGGGCATAAAAACTTGGCAGATGAGAACAGTAGTAGAAGAGACTTTTAGACTTTTCAATTTAAGAACCATGTTAACATATTTATTAAAAAATATAGGAAATGCCTAAAAATGAAAATGTAAAAGAAAGGAAGGATTCTAACTAATTTATTGGAGCTAAGGAACTCTAAATCCATGTGAGAGAGTCATGATCCTGAAATCGAGATTGCGTATAGTCTATGATCAGTCTTTTTTTATTCTTCAAGAATTTCTGCAATACCAAGAGGTGAATGCTGAGAGCTCCTAAGACCCATCTCATGGTGAGGGTGACACCTACAGGGAAAACTGAGAATTTGTTGATTTATTTATCTTGGCTGAACAGAGCATTACACCTGGCATGGCTTAAGGTGGGCGGGTGATTGCAGAAGTTTGCATAAGCACTGATGGAAACACTGGAAAGAAACACATTTTTCATATAGGGCATCCAGGAAAAGCACTTCCCACTCACTAGTTTTTTCTTTTTACAAAGGTATTTAACAGCCTCGGAGACATAATTCCTACAGGTATAAGACATGGAGAATGAGGCTAACTTTTCAGAGTTATATAGATTTGAAATTTTTCAGAGTTGTATGGATTTGAAAATGAGGTATGTGAAGTTCATTGTTCAGCTCCTGGTACTCTCTAGAAGTTCAATAACTAGTAGCTTTTGGTATTGTTAATAGTGTCAGAGATGAAAAACAAGAGAAAATTCTATTTAATTTTGTATTGAGAGCCCAAAGACAAATCAGGCATTTGAAGCTTATATTCCATCTTGAGCTAAGGAGAAGAGGGAAGTGGCTTGGGGTTTAAAGGAAAGAAGGATAATTCACATGGAGATAGAACAGCAAATATTTGGTAAACAAATGTTTGCTGAGCTATGTAGAGACAATGAGATACAGAGCAGATTCTGCTCTCCAGGCCCTGCTGAGTCTCCCCAATCATATTTAGCCCACATTCTTTGAAGATATCTCTGGTGATAGCTCTATTAGGGGAAGCAGGCCCTTTATCTAAATTCTTTTAGGCACTTAAGGGGAAGGTAACAGGAAAAATTTCCTGAGTCTTCTGTTTCTTAAAAATAATCTGCCTACATTAGCCCTCATGCCAGAGAGACATAGTTCAGGATGGTAAATTTTGCTCCCCTACAATAGCCACTGTCTACTGGACTGATTCTTTCAGTCAGATGCCCAACTTGCTGCAAATCAGCCCCTTTACCATCTTCCGAATGGAATCCAATACACCAAGTACAATATACTACTTGAGGTTATTCTGCAGAGTCACAAAGCAGAGTCACCTGAGAGAAGTGATCAGCGTCCCATCCCGCCCTTGCCCTTGTCCTTGCAGCATTTGGCTTCTGGGGACTCCTGTATCCTGGCTCCAAGATTTCCTCTGATCCAGCATGTCGCTGCCTTCTCTCACTTCTTACTTTTGCAGAGCAACATTTCTCTCCCACTTTACACTGCTGTCAAATAAAAAACAAATTTGGACTTAAGTAAGCAGAGACTTCATCCAAAAAGACTATCGCAATAAAGAGAGAGAGGCTTTGCAATAGGAGAACAAAGTGCCTGATTGCAAGACCTATGAGTACCTCGACGGTCAGGGGAAAGGACTTTTGTTTTATGGGAAGGAGTAAACAAGGCTGGAAAGAACTGGGAGTTGGGCATAGGGTGAGCAGGTGGCATGATCTGCAATGCTTGCTTAACCTCAGAGGCCCAAGCTCTAGGATCCGGGAGCAGAGAAGCCTGACTAAAGTTTAGTCAAGTTAAGTTAGTGAGTATTTTGCTCAAATTGGTCAATGGGCACAAGCATTTAACTAATTTTTTATGACGAAGAATGGGAATTTGAAGGGTCTGTATCTGGCTTGTCCTGAGTAGACAAGGGAGTCATCTACAAATCTTATTTAAGTCACAAAGAAAAGGGTGGTTATAACTTTTCTCAGAAAATGATTAACAAATGACCGTTGCAGCTTTACAGGAGCACGGGGCCCAGGTAAAGTTCACCATTATTGTTTCAAAATTAGCACATCATATTTCACCTCCACTGCTGGCAACTTGGGACCAATTAATCACCATTTGCTGTGTTTGTTTCTTCATCTATCTATATTTTCCAGGAATAAGAGTTACTATATTATAAGTTACTGACAGCAAGAGAAATTTATCTCTACACTCATAGAAAGCTATACACAATATATGTTACACTAACTACTTCAGGATGCCTTTTCTAAGAACATTCTTTTCTATAACCACATTAACGCTATCCCGTCTAAAAATTAACATCAGTTTCACAATATGTTCTAACACCCAGTCCACCTTCTACTTTCTAACTGTCTTTCAAATGATGTTTATTGATTTTCCCCCTTTGAAACAATATCCAATCTAAGTTCACACATGCATTGGATTTCATTTTAGTTTCCTTGAACTTCGTTACTCAGAGCATAATCCACGTATTATCAACGTCACCTGTACATGAGCTTGAAATGCAGACTATCAGGCCCTGCCCAGACTTACTGAATGGAAAGCAACTTTCGAACCAGCTTTCAAGGTCATTCGAATGAATCTTAAGGACAAAGAAGCATTGCTCTTACCTAGTGTTTCCACTTCCCCACTCATGACATTGAATTTTTGAAAATCTGGAAGTTGTCTTTTTTTACTACCATTTTTGTAGTCACTTATTTGAATATAAGTGTCACTTACATCCATTCTAAAATGTTTGGAAAATGGTGACATTATTTTTCACTCTGCACTTTTCTGTGTCTGAGTGTGCTTTAGTATCTTAGAAGAATTTTTTCCTTTTCTCTCTTTCTTGATTATGTAAGCAATATGTTAATACATTATTAACATATAATGTATGTTATGTTACAGTAACATAAAGGTTTTTTTTTTATTTAAACAAAAACTTTATGATTTAAACAAAAGCAAAGAAAAGTATACTTCCTCCTTTGTATTTCCTGTCACTGATTTTCCTCTTTTTGGATGATGTAGCTACTGTCAACTGATTTATACTTACTACTTAGAATGAAAATTATGGAAATAAGACATTTATTATGAAATTTAGACCTTGCAAAACTGCTGGAGGTGGGGAGTGAAAGCCTGAAGGAGAGTCAGAGATGAGCGCGTGGGGAAGCCGAGGCCTGGAGCTCCTACGGAAGCTGAGAAGCCAGGCGGGCGTGTCCCACCAGCAACGTGAACTCGGGTGCAGGAGCTCCTGTAGGGAGCTACGGGAAGCCATTTCCTCTGCACAACTTCCTCCCAGTGGATCCGCAGACAAGCACCGTCTGATCGGTTCATGGCTGCTATCTATCGAACATCAGGGCCAGAGACTGGGAAAAACAAATGGGCAGGGAGGTTTGACCCAGCTCCACCCCCGTCCGTATTTGACCACCGTGACTTTCTGAGAGTAACGGCTGCCGCTTTGCCTCTGCCTTCCAAATCTTACGCAAGTTCACTTGGGACCAATTCTAACCCGAGTCAGAAGAAAGGTACAGTCCAGCACAACATCCTACCCAATCCCTTTAAATAAGTATACATGCATACTCACATTCCTTGTAGAAATGGAATCACATTGTGCATTTTGTTTGCTACGTTCACTTGACACTTCACAAAGTCTTTTAAGGTCAGTCAGTACATATTGCACACTAGACTAGGCCAAACTAATTCTTTTTAACTTTTGCATCCCCTTTCGGCAGTGTTTTTCAAACAACTGCTAGCATCCCTTAGCGATTCATGGAATAAACTAGTGAGTGTGTCAAAAGCACTATTAAAAATAATAGGATAGAATAGAATAGGAAATATAAAGTGCAACTCCCTCTATAAGGATAACTATTGTTTTGTGAAACATTTGTCTTAGTTAAATACATGTGTTATAGGCACTGCCGAAATGTATAGCTTACTGTGGGTAACAGAGATGAAGTGTTTTGGGGGTATTTTGTTTGTTTGTTTCTTTCTTTCTTCCACCACCCCTTCATATTTTAGTTTGACTGTTTATTCTGATGGGTAACCTGAGTTTGGAAAGCATAGGTTAACATCTGGGGCCAACGGTTTTTGAAATAGAGGGAATTAAGAGAGAAATAAATTCATTTTTAAAAAATCATAATATGTTTATGGATAGTATTGTATCAATTCCCAGTCCGAAGTTGCTAATGAGACTTAGAAGGAGATTCTTCTTCAATAACTTGAATGAAAAAGGATTGATATAGCCAGAAAATCAAATGATTTAGCCTCACGGGTGCAAAACAAACAAACAAACAAACAAACAAACAAACACTCTTTGGAGAATGTTGAATTGACAAGAGATTAATAGATCCAGTTTCTGAACTTCCACAACTAATAGTAAAACGTGTGCTGATTTGTTTGCCAATGGAGACCTCTAGAGAGCTTATGTTAGAACTGCAGCAAAACTTTTTTATTTTATTTATTTTATTTTTTAATTTTAAGAGCTGACTTTGTTGACATTATAGATTTTTGGAACATTAAGGGACTTAGTGATCATTTAATTCCGTATACTTGGATATGCTTAATACTTATAATTCACTTTTTATATGCCAAGAACTTTTATAAATAATATCTAATTTGGATTTCACAATTCTGTGAAGTAAATATTATCACTTTCATTTTTTAAATTTTATTTTAAAATTTATTTTTATATTGTTTATTTTTCAGCTTTATTGAAGTATTACTGACAAATAAAAACGATGTATATTTAAGTTGTACATTGCGATTTTTTTGGCGTATAACACGATGATTTAATGTACATAGACGCTGTGAAATGATTTCCACCATCAAGTTAAATAACACATCAATCACCTTACGTAATTACTTTTTGTGTGATGAGAACGCATAAGGGCTACTAGAGAATTTTAAGTATACAATAGAGCATTATTAACTACAGTCACCATGATGTAGATCCCCAGAACTTACTTAGCGCCAACAAAAGTTTGTGCCCTTTGACCAGCACCTCCTCATTTATCCCACCTCCTGGCAACCTCTGCTCTACTCTCTGGTTCTGTATGAGTTCAACTTGTTTGGATTCCATATATAAGGAACATTATACAGTATATGTCTTCCTGTGTCTGGCTTATTTCACTTAGCATAATGTCCTTTGAGTTCATCCGTGTTGTCACAAATGGCTATTATCAAAAAAATAAGATAAGTGTTGGCGAAGATGTGGAGAAAGGGAATGGTGGGAATGAAATTGGTACATCGTTATAGCAAATAGTATGGAAGTTCCTTAAAAAGTTTAAAATAGTGCTAACAAATGATCCAGCAATCCCATTCTGGGTACACACCCAAGGAAAATGAACTTAGTATCTTGATGAGATATCTGCATCCCTTTTTATTGCAGCGTTATTCACAATAGCCAAGATATGAAAACAACCTAAGTGCCCACTGAAAGGTGAATGGATAAAGAAAACCTGGCACATATACATGTATATTATTCACTTTCATTTTGTAAATGAAACAAAGATTCAGAAGGTAAAGTGATGTGGCTAAAAGCAGGAAGCTAGAGAGAGGCAGAGCCACATCTCAAATTCAGGACTCTGGATTCCCAGGCCAGCAGGCGTTCTAATATGCTGCAATATCAAAATAGTACACCTTTTAAGTGAAGAAGACTTAGAGATCATTTAATCTACCTTTTTTCATTCCTCAATGGTAAAAAATAAAATAAAATAAAATAAAATAAAATAAAATAAAATAAAATAAAATAAAATAAAATAAAAAAGAGGCTCAAAAAAGAGAGCTCACTTTCTGGTGTCACATGCTTGGTAAAGAGCAGAGCCCAGGTTATCATTCCTGTCTCCTTTTCAATTCCTAGCTATCTCAATGATACTGCATGAGACTAGATGCACTCAAGTTACCAACACTGTGGAAGGACTTTTATTTCTAAGAATATGACAGAGTGCTTTAAAAAAAAAAGAAAGAAAGAAAAGAAAAAAATAAACTTTTTAGAAAAAGACTCTAAAAATTCTAGATAAAATATTTAAAAACAAATTTTTGTTTCAGAAGTTAATTTCTCCTGGAATTCAGAGTTAGAATTTTAAAAATAAAGACCAAAGTACCAGACAAGTTCAGAGGACAAAAAGGAGTGAACAGGTAATCAATGAGATGAGGAACTGAGAAGCTATGCACTGCTAAAGGGCGTTCAGAGTTATGGTGGCCTGAGTTTTCTATCTGGTGGTCTCACGGGACATTAGAGCAGGAAGCAAACCTTCAGGCCTCCACAAGATGGAAACTCAGACAGGATCCCACTGCATCGAGCTGGGACCCCAGTGGGATAAACTATCAGTTGGAAGGGCGAATTTAGAAATCAAAGCTATTCTACAAATGAAAACAGTGAAAAATCTTGCCTTTCTCAAACTTGGTGCTGCGTTGAGGGAAGGGAGTGTAAGAAGGCAAAATCTGTCACCCCAAAATGTGTCTCTCTGGCATAAGAGTTGTTTTATTTTTCAGGAACAAAAGACTCCGGACGAACCTTTGACCTTCCTCTTAACTGCTTGAAAGAATTTAGATATCACCAGAGAGATCTACAAAGAATATGAGCTAAGTGTGGTGGGGAGGACTCAGCAGGGCCTAGAGAGATCAGAACCACCGTGTCCCATTGTCTCCGCATGGCCCAGCAAACATTTTTTTTTTAACCAAACATTCGCTTTACCACCTTCATGTGAATTGCCCTCCTTCCCTTTGAAGTCCCAAACCACTACCATCTTCTCTTTAGATCAAGGAGGCACATAAGCCTCAACTGCTCACCTGTGGGGTCTCAGTGTAATTCCATTGTGGGTGGAGAGCATGACCTGTGTACTTTTATTCCTGTTTATTTTCTTTTGGTTGTGCAGTTTGGATGATTTCAACGGTTCTATCTTCAATTTACTGATTCTTTCCTTTGTTCCCTCCATTTTGGTATTGACTTCATCGTCCACTGAATTTTTTATTTCAGTTATTGTATTTTTCATTCTATGATATCATTCTTAGCATCTTCTATTTCTTTGCTGAGACTTTTCATTCCTACGCTTTTTAAAAAAATTTCTTTTAAGCAGGCTTGTGATTGCTCGTTGAAGCATTTTATCATGACGTTTTAAAGACCCTTTCCAGACAATTCTGACATTGCTGGCATACTGGTGTTAATATCTATTGTCTTCCTTTCATTAAGTTTCAGATCTTGATTCTTCTACGACAAGGGATTTTCTATGTAAACCTGAACCTTTTCATAAGACGGAGGAGATCCGGATCTTGTTCAAACCTTCTGTGCTAACTGGCTTTTTCTGGCATCACTTTATCAGAGGAAGGAGGTGCAGGCGGCTGCAGGTAGAAGTGCCGCTGAATCACCCAACCCGCAGCGGGTGTCGGTGTCGCTAGTTCCGGCTGGCAGCCGCAGGTTTTCCAGTGCCCCCTGTGGTCTTCACCCCTGTTGTGGTGGAGTTGGCCTTGTACTGCTGGGCAATGTGAAAGTCCTGACTCTCCGTTAGGCCTCCTCTAACATCACAACGATTAGAAGGGGAGAGTGCCTTCTCATTGTTGAGTGGAGCGGAAGGCCAGACTCACCCCTGGATATACACTGACGCCATGTGGGAAGGGCAGTTCATTACAAGCTATGAAGTATTAAAGCTTCAGCGTCGTTCTTGGCTTTCTTCGACAGTGCAGTAAAGAAGAAATGGGTATCAAAGGCACACAAACAATAAAAGAAGAAATAAAATTGTCTCCCTTTGCATGTGACATGATTGTTTACATCACATGGCAGCAACCTTTTTCTGGAAGGGGATAGGTAGTAAATATTTTCGGTTTTGGAGGCAATATGATCTCTGTCACAGCTATTCACCTTTGCTTTTACAGCATGAAAGCAGCCATTAGTAAAGCATAAACAAATTAGCATGTTTTCCTAAAAATTTATTTACGAAAACAGAAAATGGGCTAGGTTTGTCACATAGGCTGTAGTTTGGAGAGCCCCAGTCTACATAAAAAAATCCCTACCACTCCCCAAAATACCCTAGAACTAATAAGTGAATTTAGTAGGATCAAAAAATACAAGGTCAACACTCAGAACTCAATCATATTTCTGTATTCTAGAACTGAACAATTGGAAGCCAAAATTAAAAAAGACAAAACCAATTAAAATTTCTCAAAAATGAAATTTTAACCATAAGTCTAACAAAAGATTTATAGGACTGTATGCTGCAAAGTACAAAATGTTGATGAAATATTAAAAAGATGGAAATAAACAATGCTTATAAATTGGAAGCCTCAACAGCAATATATCAATACTTCTTAAATTTGTTTATAGATTTGGTACAATTCATATTAAAGTCCTCACAATATTTGTTGTGCTATAGTCCATCTTAATATAAATTTATATAGAGCAGAAAATCAATTAAAGTAGACTAAATGTTTTTTAAAAAATAATGAAGTTGAAGAAAATTCAACTAAGGAAGGATAGTATTTTCAACACATTGTGTTAAAACAATTCATAGCTAGAAAAATACTTTGACAAAAACCTCAAATCTTACATAAAGATTAACTTGAAATGGAACATGTCTACTTGTAAAATAGAAATCAATAATACTTTTAGAGTAAAACTTGGAAAAAAATCTTTGTTACCTAGGGCTAAGCAAAGTTTGCAGATGTAATACCAAAAGCACAATCCATTTAAAGAAATGACAGATTGGACTTCAGGAAAATTAAAAACTTTTGTTCTGTAAGAAATCCCATTAAGAAGTACAAATCAGGAAAGCATATTTGCAAATCACATTTTTGAGAAAGGAAAGATAGAACAACTCTCTAAGTTTAGCAATAAAATCACAAATGACCCAGTTAGAAACAGGGCAAAAGACTAAAACAGACACGTAACCTAAAGAATAAAAATATCAAATAAGGATATAAAAAAGTGTTCAATATCACTAACCGTGCTTAGTGAAGAAAGCCAGTATCAAAGAGTTGCATACCACATGAATCCATGTATATAATTTTGAAATTATAAAATTATGAAGATAGAGAACAGACCAGTGGTTGTCAAGGGTGGTAGGAGAGTGAGGGTGTATGATTATAAAGCGTAGCATGAGAGATGGCCTTCGTGATAGCGGAACAGTTCCATATCTCGATTGTGATGGTAGCTACGTGAATTTATACAAGTGATAAAATTTCACAGAACTATACAGAAAAAAAAAATCAGTGCATGTAAAATCTGGTAAAATTCAAATAAGATCTGAATGCAGTCTTATGCCAATATCGATTTTCTCATTTTCATATTGTACTAATGTATGTAGAATGTTAGCATTGGCGGAAGTTGGTTGGGTGAAGGAGATATAGGATATATTTGTACTACTTTTGTACTATTTTTGCAACTTGAGAGAGTTATCAAAAAAGAAACTCCTGAGTTGCTACTGCCTCTTTAATAACAATTTTATGGCAATGAACTTGAAAACCAGATGAAATGAGCATGCTCTAGAAAGATACTACCAAAAGTGATTAAAAAAAGAGAAAATCCAACTTCTTAACTCATCTATACACGTTAAAGAAATGAGTCAAAGTTAAATAATGTTTTTACAATAAAAACAACAAATAAATTTATAAAACTTTCAAGAATTAACTTTACTCATGGGAATATAAACACAACACTTCACAACCTGATTTAAGTAAAGTCACTGGTACTGATTCGGCCTTTCCATTAGAAACAGGTATTGCTGAACTGATTTTGTTTTCTCCAGTATCTTGTAATTTTTAAATCATGTCTGTTCCAGTGATTCAAACAGAGTTTGCACACATCATAAATTTATTCCGAGTAAGGATATTTCATAAACTCTGATGAGGCATCTAGCTAATCTTAGATATCATTTTACCAGGACTCCTATTTATGTGGTTCTTCCTAACATTTTGAATCTTACCTTTCTTTTCTTTTTTTTTTTTCTGTACACTTGGACAGTTTCCTGAAACTACTGAAATGTGTAATCCTATATTTAGTATCCTAACATTTTAAAAGTTTAATTACATTTTAATAGATAATATACAGAAAATCTTCTAATCTGGGAGCATAAAAGAACACCAGGCTTCTGGTTTGGAGCTCTAGGTTTTGTCCGTGCTATTTCTCTGAGGTCCATGCTGGCATGCGAGTTTATCTTCTCCATAGCTTTCAGTAGTCTGTGTCCTAATGGTGTTTATCTCAACTGGGACATCACTATATCCACCTTTACTTTTCGTTGCTCTATAATTGTAATCCTTTCCTGGGGAGATCCTGGCTTATAAATGTTCTGATCTTCATTCCATCTACACTTGTCTGAACTACAGTTTGTCTCGTATGTGTGTATTATACCCATGCTATTTCTCCCAGTTCTATCAGTACTGTTTTGCTTTTCTAGAATTTGTCCATGGTTTAGCTCTTAAACTGTTTTTTGGGGGTAGGCTATCTAATTTTCCATCTTGGAGATATTCATTTCAGTGATGACTGTCTCCGGCCTGTGACCTTTATGGTGTCTGAATGTCAACCATCCCTTTGTTTTTAACTTTAGTGGTATCAGGGAACATGGTATCCATATGGTCATATAAAGCCATGTGGTTTCTAAATTCTCTAACTTGATGTCTGAATTCTTTAGCAATATTTTGTAGTTATCAATATTATATATTACCACTATATTTGCCATATTGTGTGTTCATTATTCTGTGGCTGAGCCTAACTTATGTTGACCACAGCACAGATGTTTTAGTAATCATGACTAGCCACTTTTTCTAATTCTGTCATCTGGATTGTTGAAATCCCCCATCGGAGTGTCATTTGACCTGCCCAGACCCCCTGGGTCATTATCTTCCTTACGATACTTATGACATGCAGCACCATCTGCCTGGAAACACAGGGTTCTTTCTTCTCTTGTTTTTTTCCTTATTCTGTCTAGATCCTGTACTACTTCAGATCATAATCATCACATCCTTTTTCCATCTAGTTTTCTCTTCTCTGGTCGATCTAAACATTATAAATCAATCCTCATTTTATTTGGGGTTTAAACATAACTTTAATGTATTTTCTAATGTTTATTGGATTACTTTTAAAAGTCAGGCCTGACTAGTTTGTTACCCTAGAAAATATTCCTTTTACTGAGTTACAAAACCTTTTAAATTTATTCATGGTTTGAAATAGCTAATGAATTGTTTTCAGCTCTTGACCTCAAATTCTATTTTGTTTTAGTCTTACACACATACAGGAGCATGTCACTCTAAAAACGTGATGCTGTGCATATATATCTATGGCCGACAGAGACTCAGAAGAACCTTTATGTTCTAAAGGTAAAGAAAGGTCATGCTCAAGCTTAATAACAGTCCCAGAGAAGAAAATGTCATGTCATTATGTGGATAAATACATGTTAGTGTCAGGTTTTCAAAAATGTATAAACATAATTCTTGATATTTTCCCTGAAAAAAAAATGAAACAAGCACCAAGAGTTTTTTTTAAATGGCCCCAAGTCATGAGTGCAGTGAGGAGTGGGGAAAGGGGACTGTGCTGGTTTGATATTAAGAGCTTCAGGAAAGCTAAATCATCCTTGATGTGAGGAGCTTGTTTGTGGAAAGTTGAGAAACGCTGGATATGCATCGAGGTGGGGGCTGGGTTGAAACAGGGTGAGCCTTATAGGGTCACCAGCCTTCTGAGTTTAGTGACACTGTAGGATACTCAAAGTGCAAAAATATGCTGGTTACTCACTACTGAAAATGACCTGTATGCGAAGCGCCAAATTCAGCACACTGCATGCACTCTAATACCACACCAGCTCTGCAAAAGGGCAGGTTTGTGCTTGTGAAGAAATTAATATGTGCAGAAACTAATGCTCAGAAGTGACAGAGAGAAATGTGAAGCCAAGTGTATCAGGCTTTTCAACCTACATTTATCTCACCATTCTGCATTTCTGCCCAGCATGACCTGTGTAAATATATCTTTGGTTACAATTTCATCAGTCATTATGAAAACTTTTCTGCTTAGCTGTTCCACTGGGGACTCAACATTCCTCCCTCCAAGGTATGCCTCGAAGAAAAAACTGAAACCAATATGTAAAAATTCTCAGTTTGTCCTGCGAGTGTCACTGTAACCACAGAATATCTCCTTGTTCTTCAGCTCTGATCTCTCAAGGCTGCGATAGACCAGAAATTCTAGAATATAGAAGAAGCCAATTTATGTGTTGATGGCTCATATTGCTAAATTCATACATGTGTTTAGAGTTTTATAGCTCCAACATACATATTTATTAGCATTGTATTTTTCCTTTTTTTTTAAATTTCTCATTTTTTGAATAGAGAATACTTATATGATTCAAAAGTCAGGAAGTATAAAAAGGTATATAATAAATCATCTCCCTCCCACTATCACTCCCATTTACCTAGTTTTTATTCATGACCCCTTAAAAGAAGTAACCATAGTTATTGGTCTCCTTCATCATTCCAGAGAGTTTTAATGCATATATATACTAATATGAATACATAATACTGCCTACTTTTATTACACAAATGGCAGCATTTTCTTCTATTGCTGCTGTAACAAGTTATCACAAACTTAGTGGCTTAAACATCACCGATTTATTATTTCACAGTTCTGTAGATCGAAAATCCAGGTGAGTTTGACTGAGTTGAAAGTTTAAGTCTTTCATCCCTTTTCGGATGTAGCTGCTGTCAACTGATTTATGTTTATCTGTATTATTCAGGATTCAGGATGAAAATTATGGGAAGAAGACATTGATTATAGGTCTTAGACCTTACAAAAATGCTGGAGGTGGGGAGTGAAAGTCTGGAAGGGGAGTAGAGATCTGTGTGCCAGGAGCAGTGATGCTGGGAGGCCCAGGCCAAGAACTTATAGGGAAAGCTGAGAAGCCAGCACGACCGACCAGCGACTCTGACGCAGGAGCTCATGCAGGGAGCTATGAGAAGCTATGTCTTCTGCATAACTTCCTCTCAGTGGATCCACAGCCCAAAGCATCTTCTGATTGGCTCAAGGCTACTATTGGAAATGTATTTGAAGAACTTGGGCAGGAGAATTTTCTCTTACCGGGAAAGAAGATCAGCCTTTTGTTCTACTCAGGCCTTCAGCTGGTTGGAAGAGACTTATCCACATTATGGAGGGCCATCTGCTTTGCTCAGTCTACTGACTAAATGTTAATTTCATCCAAAAATACCTTCACAGAAACACCCAGAAAAATGTTTGACCAAATATCTGGGTACCCTGTGGTCCAGTCAAGTTGAAACATAAAATTAATTATCACAGATGGATAGGGAGAGGGGTACTGAGAAGGGATAGTGAATACACAGTAATTAGCTGCAGCAGAAATCTGTTACCAGCATTTGGCCTGCTGGGACAATGGGGTCATTGGGGTCTGGTGATAGCTGAAGTCATTAAAGGGGTCATTTGACATTAGCTGCGGTGATAAAGAAATAAAATCTCATCCAGAATCACTCTTGTCGAGGCAGGAGTTAGTGGAATAAATATCTTGACCTCTCTCCTTCTGTCTTCCAAACTCCTCCTGTTGGTGTACCCCTCCATTAACCCAACCGAAAACAGAGGGCAGAGGAGCCTGTGCGATACAATGGATAGAAGTCAGCTTCCTGGAGCAAAAAGCATGGCGGGAAAGGACTGAAAAAGGAAATGGGGTCGAGAGATAAATGAAGAATAACCAGGACACTGGTCTTTCTCTGGCACAAAGTATACGTGTACACCAAATTCATAGACATGCCTTTCTGGATCAAAGGGTAGATGCGTTTGTAATTTTTATAGCTTTTCCAAGCTTCCTTGCTTCAGGATAGCAGCAATTTACATTCCCTCCAGCTCCGTGTCTGAATGCCTTTACCCCATGACTTGTCCAACCACATGCTATTGAACATGTGGATTCTTGTCAATATGGTAGATGAAAAATGTTATCTCTGTGTAGTTTCATTATGCATTTCTTTCTATGAAGAGGAACAACATTTTTCATATGAATTAATAAGAATCCATTCGATTACAAGAGGTAGAAAACTCCATTTGGTTTAAGTAACGGAGTAAAGTCATAAAAGAAAAGTCACAAAAAGTTAGCGGGTATACCTAGAGACACCCTGATGAAGGACTCGAAGGATGTCATCAAGCCTGACTCTGCTCCCTGTCTTTCCCATTTCGCTTTCTAGCTCCGTCTCTCTCCTTTCCCTTTTCTTGGCTCTATTCTCATGGGTCTTCTTTCTTGCAGTGGCCTGAGACAGCTTCAGACTTTCATTCTCACAGCTCCAAGTTCAGCACAAAGAGTGAGACCTGACTCTTATTGACTTCAAATGTGTCATGTGCCATCCTTGAACAATCACTGCAGACAGAGGGATGTGTTTCTCTACTTACCCAGGTTCGAGTCACTGGACCACATATCTTTCTACCCATGCATATATTTTCAAAGATGTCCATATCAATAGACTGTAGCCATATTACTCACAATAAAAACTATTCATCCACATGTCAGGTAAATAACCCCAAATTCGTAAATAAACCAGTTATTACGCTAATCTAGAATCTTCTTGGTTGGGTCTTAATGTAGCTTCTCATGGTCAGCAAACTACTATTAAATGAAAACCATAACTCACACACTTACAGGGAGAGACAATAACATTGAAATAAAACCTCTTATTTGGAAAATAGGAGACCAGGAAGCCAACCCACACAGGTCACTGACCTCAAACCCTTATCAAAGCCCCTGAGTTCTTCTGTCATACAATGTGGTCACCCTTGAGTGTTCACTTTTCTCTTCATCTTCTGGTCCATATTTTGGAGACCTTTGGCCATGATGCCCCTTCTATGGGTTGCCTCTGTTTAGCATTTCATTTCCTGAAGAGGTAGGCTTGGGGACCCAGAACAGCCTCCAAGAATGAAGAGTTGTAGGGTTTAAGAGGCAACAACCCTGGAAGGTAAATATTATATTATCCTCATTCCATACATCTCAGAAATGTTAAGTGGCATTGCCTAAAGTCATACAGCTGGGGAGTGACAAAGCCAATGTTTGTATCCAGAAGACTCTACCTCTACCCCTCTTTCACACTGCTTCTCTGTGTACCTTATGTAAAAAATGTTTTGTTTGAAACATATTTATTATTATTAGCAAAATTTTCATCTCTAGCAACTCTAGAGGGAAATTCGTGCTCACTGCCTGTCCTTTGTGCCCACTACATTTTTCTGTCAGAAAAAAAAAAAAATGAAAAAAAGAAAAAATACAGAACAATTCTCATTTTGTCCGGCAGGTGTCACCCTCATCATAGAACATGTATTTCTACCTTTGCAGCGCAGATCTCTCCCAGCTGCAATGGACCAGACATAGAAGATGCAAGAAGCCAGCTCATTCAACTTACGCAGTTTGTGTCAACTTCCATTGTGTTTTCTATTGTTCTCTATCTCCTGGCTACTCGTTAGGACATTTTCAGTTTGAATTAATTCAATTTTGAAAAGCAATGTATTTATATGCTTCAAAACCAAATAAAAAGTACACAAAAATACAGTAAAAACAATTTCTGTTTCACCAAATACATGCCAAAAGTTACCCATGTTGTTGGTTTTTTTATACTTCCGTATACTTTCTTTATTCATATACAAGAAAAACATTTTAAAAACTATGTTCTTTTATTTCACATGAAAGCATGCTATAACTTTTTTCCTCCTTTTCCACATGATTCCACATAGCACTATATCTTGGAAATCCTTATATATCACTCCATAAAATTCTCTCTCGCTCACTTCAGAGTATTTTTTACTATATACATGCACCTACTTTTATCAACACAATTATCTAATGAAGAACATGTAAGTTGATTTTTTTTGCTATGAAAAACAGCCTTAAAATAGTTCAGTTTGCAAGTGTGAATATATCTGAAAGTATTTCAGATATTGTTCAGTTTGCATGTGTGAATCACGTTCAGTGCGCATGTGTGAACACACCTGAAAGCGTTCGAGGATATATGCATTTGCAGCATTTCTAGGCTTTTCCAAACTGCCCTGTACAGGGCTTGTACCAGCTTATACCCCTGTCGGTGTATGTTTGAAATTGTCTTTTCTCACAACTTGGCCAACATAGTGTGTTTTGAATTTTTGCCAACCAATCTGAGAGTGGAAAAAAAATGTCTCTCAGTTTTATTGTTTATTTCTCTTATTATTTGTGAGGTTGAGTACCTTTTGGTTTAAAAGCCATTTGAATGAGTCAGAGTCCTTTTGACTGCAAGTGATAGAAAGCCTTGCTTTATGGCATCAGCAAGAAGATGTTTATGTTTCCTTGACCAGAAACTCTGGAGGTTGATGTAGAATTTCCAATAAGTCTTAATCCAAAGGTTTCCATGTCCCCAAGGCCAGTGATTTCTCCCTCATTCTCTCATTTTTTTCTCTATCTTGCTTACTCCCTCACCTTCTCCCTCTCTTATTCTAGCTTCCTTCTGCCTTGGCTCTATCTTCAGACAGCCTCGGATCTCACTGACCTGCTCTGATTGGCCAGGCCTGAGTCACACAATAGAGTCAAAATCCCTTAAACTAGATGGATTGAGTGAGAGATGGGCATCCTGGCTGTCTAGTGAAAAAGATGAGAGGGTCTTATGTGCTGAATGATGGATGAGCACTGGCTGGTGAGCAGCACAAATTGCACTGCAGTCCACCCCTTTGACAGGTCTACGTTCACACACACCTTCTCTTCACACATATCCCTTAAAAAACGCCCAGGCCGTAATTGTAATGAAGCCATAATTACATGTTGTATAACTACAATCACTCTTTTCCCACAGGGAGACCACATAGCGACTCATTTATTTATTGCTCCAAGTTCAAGATTTCTGGGTGATACACCGTCTTATCTGTTGGGTCCTGATGTGGCTCCTCGTGACTCAACAACGTATGATTCCAGTATTACTATAACACACACCTGAAGAGACAGAGCAAGAGCAGGATAATTACAACAAAACTTCCCTTTGGTAAGGAGAAGAAAGGAAAACAGCGTGACGCACAGGACAGGAAGAGTCAGAAGCCCTTCACCTGGAGGTCACATGAGCTCCTTAGCTAACCTGGCTGCTCTGCTTTGTTCTCTGGAAGGATCTCCTCTGTCCTGCCTTTAATGGCCTATATGAGCTGGATCCTATGGCGGAGGGGGCGCCTTCTGTGTGTTAGATCTCGTAAGCAGCTAGCCCTCTTCTTGTTGGAATAGACTTGAGGTGTTTAGGTTTGCGTAGGGGTTGAATAATCAATCACAGGCTGCTGTTTGCCAGATTTGGAGTTTCTCTAGCAAGATAAGTCTCTTAAAACACTGTGAGGCACTAACCCGCAATACAGTTAGTATACTTCACATTTTACAAGAGTAGACACTATGGTTCAGAAATGCTAAGTTCCTTTACCTAAAGCCACACAACTGGACAGTAACAAGGAGTAAGTGGCAAAGCCAGTATTTGTAACCAGGGGTGTTTAACTATAAGGTCTAATCTTCCAATAGGGTTATATGAAAGATTATATTCGCCATAACTAGCAACTCTAAGGGGAAAAAAAAATCACCATTCCCCTATGCCTTGCCAACCTCCTCAGATGCTCCTCCCCACAAGTACAAAGAAACAAAGTGAAATATTATGTTTGTCCTGTAGATGCCACTGTAACCACAGGCTGTTTCTTTCCAGCTTTGCAGCCTGATCTCAAGGCAACGGATCAGAATTTCTAGAAGATGGAGTCCAGTCTGGCTGCCTTTCAGTCTAAGGACCTCCACTCACGGATTTAGAGTTCCATCGCTCCAACATATACGTTATGACCCTTTTCTCCTGAAATTGTATTTATTTCATTTTTGAATAGGTTATACAGTTAAAGGTTTCAAAAATTAAAATGTACAAAAGCCTAATTTGAAAAAAAAATCTCCCTCCATCCCTGTCCCTTACTGACCAATTTCCTCTGTGTAGTCTCTGTGATGGTAATTCCTTTTTATGTCTCTACTTCCAGAGGCTTGAAAATATTTGCAAGTAAATATGAACATAGATTCCTTCCCCCATTTCCTTTTAATGCCAGTAATAGCTAGCTATTCACACCCCTCTCTTCCATGTTGTTGTTTTCTTTCTTTACACCGCGGTCCAATCATCCGTTCTTAAAGAAACGTACTCTTGGGGAGATTTGGAGTTCTCCACAGTGTGAATGAAACCGATTCTCCAGTGATGAACATTTACGTTGATTCCTCTTGTTTGAGCTTTTTAAACAGTGCTGCACTCAATAACTTTGTCCTTGCCTCATTTTTCATGTGTGGATGTATATATCTATGGGCCAAATTACACAAAGGCATAATTGCCTGGTCAAAGGACACACATATTTGTGATTTAACAAATATATCTCATTTGCCTTTTTAGGGATTGTTAATCTCTCACTAGTAAAATAAAATATTTCTCCACAGAAATATTTCATTGACCAACATAGTGTCTGATGAATTTTAGCTTTATTTTTTGTCAATCTAGTGGGTGAAAAATACTTCGTCATTTTAATTCGTATTTTCATTACGAGTGAGGTTGAGTAACAGCCTGGGAAATTGTTAGAGGTATTTCAATTAGAAGCAAAAGGAAAAAGAAACCTCAATCTGGCTTTAGAAAAGGGATTTATTATCGTCTTACAACTGAAAAGGCAGGGATAAATTTAGAGCTTCCCCTGTGCCTGGATACAAGTTTCAAATGATGCCCTCAAGTCCCACTTGTTTAATTTCTCTCATCCTCCGCTCACTCTCTCTCCCTCTTTCCGGGCTCCCTTCACCTGCAGTCAGAGAGGCTCCCGGAGGCATGCTCACAGCCCCTCCTATGGGCTGTATTTATTTAGAATCTCTCTTCCTGTGGACTGGCAGGTTCAGAGGCCTGGGGTTGTCTTAGGCATTGAGCAATCACAGGCCATTTTGGAGGGCAGTATGGGTATTCCTTAGGCAACACAATTCACTTAAAATATTAGTAGGCAATATGACGAGGTAAGTATTAGTATCTAGATTTTACAAGTGAAGAACACTCCGGCTTTTAAGATATAAGAGCCTTTGCCTAGAGCTACACAGACAGTAAATGAAAGGGACAGCATTTGTATCCAGGTATATCTGACAATAAATGTACAGTGATTAGCGAAATACTTTTAAGTTCAGGAACTCCAATGGAAAACCGCTCCTATCCGTGCTTTAAACCGGCCAACTCTCAGAAAAATAAAAATAAAAGTAAAAAAAACAGAAGATTCTCTGCATGTCCTGTAGGTGTCGCCATTGCAATGCGATAGCTCTTCCCAAGCTGCGCAGCACAGAGCTCTTTAGAGCTGGATTTCTAGACCGTGGTAGAAAGCCTGCTCCTTCAATTATGCGGCTGGCATTTCAACGCCGGCACCCCACATTAATTTAGAGTTATGGAACTCCGCCATGTTATTATTATGTTTTTCTTTTAAGAATACATTGAAAATAATCTGTGAAGGTTTATGTTCCAAAAAGGTTTAAATACAATAAAAGCAAAGGTATACGGTGAAAAATCCTTCTTCCCAATCTTGTCCTCTAAATCCCATGTTCCAGGGTCCTCATCTTTTTCTTTTCTATCTTTCCTGAGATATTTATACAGTACAAGCAAATATGAAATGATATTTTCTTTCTCCTATTTTTATACGAATATTTCACATATCTGCACTTAAATTTTTTTTCTTAACATTATCTTGAAAATATGTCTGTATTAGCACAAACAGAAATTCCTTATTCTTTTCATAGCTTCACATATTCCTTTGTATGATGTACTATATTTTTCATTTATCCAGACCTTTATTATGGACTTTTACATTACCATATGCTGTAATGAAACAAATGTTCTTTCATTTCATGTGTAAAAGTATGGTTGTAGAAATAAATCCTAGAAGTGAAATTGTTAAACTTAAAGGTAAATTCACTTGTAATTTTGATAACTATTTCCAAATTACCTACTACATGGATTGTATCATCTGAACACTCCACCAACAAAGCATTAATTCCTTTTTCTCTGTAAGTTGGTCAATACACTGAGTTATCAAGACGTTGGACATTTGCAAATCTGATCATTGAAAACTGGCATATCAGTGTGAGGTACATCAGGTTACGCATCTTTTCACTTATTAAAGACCCAGTTTATTTAGTTGAGATTTTTTCACTTGCAGGAGTTAGAAAACTCGACTCATAGTGGCTGAAGCAAAAAGAAAATGTTCCTGGATTTCAAGATCTCTCTCTCCTCATCCCTCCCACTCCCTCAGCTTTCGTCCATCTTAGATAGACTTCTTTCATTTGGTGACCTCTGGCAGTTTCAGACTTTATAAGTTTACTCCAAGTTGAACAGAAAATCTTGAACTTTTTCTAAGTAAATATTCAAATAAAATACTGTAGCAATTTATAGTAAATCATAATATCGATCACCCTCAATCAATACACAAACTCTTCAGAAAGAAAGGACAATATACCTATATTAAAATCATTGTAAACACAGAAAATGGGAAACATAACAGTGTTAGCTAGAACATCACCCATGTAAGGTCTTGGAGTTTCTTGGTCATATATCTAGCCATTCTCATTCTTTCTCTAATTTTTATTTTTGTTTTTGTTTGTTGTTTGTTTGTTTTTTGAGGTCCTCTTGTTGGGCTGTGGTCTTTAGCAGCTCACTTCTTGTTGGAGTGAGTATGGGTGACCTGGGATTGCCTTAGAGTTGAACATCACTGACCTGTAGTAGCTCTGAGTTTTTAAAAGATAACTTTATTGACAAATACATTTACAAGGATGGTAGTATGATCTACATTTTACAAGTGAGGAAACTAGGTCTTGAAGAAGTTAGGGGCCTTTGCTTAAAGTCATAAAGGTATGAATGACAGGAAGAGCGTCAAAATGCAGGTACATAGATTTCTTTCTTCACCACACTGCTGCCCCAACCTGCTCTCTATAAAATGGCTTTGTTTGTAGTGTTTATGTAATTACCAATACTTTTATTTCTAGCAACAGCAAAGGGAAATCCATGGTTGCAGTGACTAACCATGTATTCTAAACTCTTCTGCCTTTATTTTATTTGTTTATTTTTTAGGCGAGGCAACCTTGATTGACCTCATAGATTACAAGGACCTTGTCATTTTACAAAACCTTATTTTTTTATTTTTTTTAAACCTACAGCACCTGGTCTTCCTATGTGGTCTTCCCATCTGAGTACTAACCAGGCCTGACCCTGCTTAGCTTCCGAGATCAGACAGAATTCGGTTTATTCAGGGTATGGCCTTAGACTGGACTTTTCTGCCTTTAAAGGGGAACAAAGTGACAAAAAATTTCTCAATTTGTCCTGTAGGGGCCGCTTTAATCATATTTTGAGCATTGCAACCCTTATTTCAGAACTGCAATAGACCAGAAATTCTAGAAGGTGGAAGAAGCCTGATAAGTTAACTTAGGCTGTCAACGATTCAGTGCCAGGATCCCTACACACGTGCTTAGTTTCTAATTTAGTGAGGACTCTATTATTTTCTTTAAAATTAATTTATTGAAGTTTTGAATAATACGCTTATATGGCTTGGAAATCAAACGAATAAAGGAATATTCAGAAAAAAAACTCTCTTCCAACCTTGTCCCTCATCTGCTAAGTTCCCCTGCCTGCTCCCCAATTATGTAATGACTCATAAGTTCTTGCATGTCCTCCCAGAGGCTTAGATATATATGATATACATTCTTCCTTTTTTATACAAGAGATAGCATAAAATTGTTTCACAAAACAACATATCTTAGAATAGTGCACATTAAAATAAAAATTCTTAAATCTTTTTTAACATCTTTATAATATTCCATCCTATAGAAGTACCATACTTTATTTAACCTCTCAATGGGCTTATTCATATCTCTCAAAAGGCTGAGTTATACTTCTTATTGTTACAAAAAAAATACTGCAATGAATAAACCTCATACACATGCTGTTTTTCACATGTGTAAGTACATTTGTAGAATAAATTTCTAGAAGTGGACCTGCTGAGGTTAAAATTTACACATTTTTAAAATTTTAACAAACAACCCCACATTGCCCTTCATAAACATTGCTACCAACTTATATTTTTCAGCAGTGTAGGAGGATGCCTACTTCCTCATAGCTTATTAAATGTTTTAATTTTTGATCTGATAGATGAAAAATGTTATGACTTTCCATTTTACTTGTTTCCCTTGTTTTGAGTAAGACTCAACAACTTTTCATAAGTTTAAGAGACTAAATTCTTAAACTTAAGCTAAAAGAAGATCTGGTGATTTTTTTTTTCAGGTCATGTAGATATTTCATTTCACCTTTTAGATTTCTAAGGCCTTGCCTTGAGGTAGAGGAAATCTCTGGGAAGTATCTAGATTCACTGTACCCTCAGGCCCTGTACTGAGAAATGTGACATTTTTCTTGATCCTGGGCTATTGTTCTCCTCCCCGGTGTTGACTGGTCACTGCCAAATGCGTGACTCTTAGACAAAAGGCTTGTGTGGAGGCGTGAGAGGGAGCTAGTACATGACTCATTCCACTTAGGAGTGGATTTTTCTACTCATTTCTTTGCTTCTCTTCAACCTGCAAAGTAAGTCCTCACAGGGTTAACCTACTCAGCCCCAGGATCCAGTTTAAGGTGATTGATGTAGTCACCTGGCCACCCAAAGACGGTTTTCTCTTTATCCTGAAGCCGGGGAAGCAGTGTCTCCACTGAAATTCTGCTACTTCCTCCGCTCTTTTCCCCAGAATTAGTCTTTATTTCTTCCTCTTTGGTCAACAATTGCTCTGCTCATTTCTCCTCCTCCCACAGCCGTGCATTTCTTTTCAAAATCATCACAACATACCTTTATCATCATGTATATGCTGTTGTATTTATTGTACAGAACCATCTCTACTTGTTGGCTTTATTTACCTGGCTTCTACGGATGTCTGTCCTGGCAAACCATACTTTATATTTCACGTAACTTGAGTAAGAAAAACACAAGAAAAGCCACACTTTCAAATTCCAAGTCCAAATGGAAAGAGGAAATAACATTCTGAGTGTAAGGCTATACCCACATTGATGCCAGCTAACTATTTAAAAAGAAAAACTGGTGTCTCTCCAAGAAATTCAATTGTTATTTCTTTTTAGTAAATTGGTTTAATTGACCAACTGTTTTGCTGTTAGATAAACACAATTTCAGACTGCTGTTTTATAAGCTAGTTAGAAGCCCCAGACTAATAAGAAAAGTCAGGAAATCCATGATAACTAGAAAACATTTCAAGTACTAGAAGAGTTTGCTTTAAATGCTATTTTATGATAGTCTCTTCACAAAGTGTCTTTGTGTAGAAGTTGTATATTTTGGTGTGGGAAGAAAATGAGCCTTGGAACCAACAGACTTAGATCAAACAGAGCCTTGGTCACATTTTTTGCTGCGACATTTAATCATGTAAAAATTAGTACATCTCTCTGAGTCCACATATAAAATAATTAAGAATCTATTTTAGTTCTGTAAATATTGAGCACACAATAATGTAAGTCGCCATGGCATAAGTAGGCAATAATATTTGCTGTAGAGTCAGTTATACCCCAGACATTGTATAAAATCCTATGAGTACAAATGCTGATTAAGCAATTCTCTGCACTCACGGAAGTTTGGGAACTATTTGGTCAAAAGCAGGACATTTCAGTAGAACCAGGGTTGGGCGCAGGGCAAAAACATGAATTCAGAAAACTACCAACAATTCCGTATACTTAACTACACTAGTAGCCATAGGGGTGGAGAGGTTAAATAAGCCACAAGTTGGACAGGTAAGGCAGGCCATATCATGAAGGGTCTGGTGGCCAGGCAAAGGCATTTGGCTCCCTCCCAAAGCAAAAGGGAAACCCTGAAGAATTCTAAGCAAAGAGTGTCATGATTAGATGTGCGTTTGAAAAGTTTTCACTCCAGCTGCTGTGCAGAGAAAGGATAGGAAGGGAGCAAGACTCCATAGAGAAACCAGTATAGGCAAGAAACAATGGTAGCCTCAACCAGGAAATGGCAGTGAAGATGGAGAGGAGTGAATGAACGTGAGAGACATTAAAATATAAAAACTAAGTGTAATGACTGATTAAATAGGTCACTGAGGGAATAAAGGAAATTGGGGAGGAAGCTAGAATTTCTAGCTCTTGGAACTATGTGGATAGTGGTGCTATTCATATAGATAGTTACACATGGGAAGAGGAACAAGAACTTTTTAGGGATGGTGGGAAGAAAAATGAAAAAATGATAAATGATAATAATGAGATGTCAATGGCATATCCATTGGAGCTTTCCAATGGGCTGTTCTATATATACGGGTGTGAAGCTCAGTAGAGATCTAGCAGATACCAGTTTGAACGTCACCAGCACGTAATGCTAATTGAAACCAGGAGCAGATGGGATTGGTCAGGGGAATGTGCGGGTCAGAGAATAAGTTTAGAGTCTACAATGGCTTTAGGTGTAGCTGCGAACGGCGGCTACATGATAGAGTCAATGGAGAGCTTGTAAAGAATAGTGATGCCAGGACCTCACTCCAGACCAATTCAGTCAGATTCTCTGGGGCTGGAGCCCAGGCATCAGCACTTTTTTTCAAAGCTTCCCAGGTGGTTGCAATATGCAGCCATGGTTAGAATTCTGACTTAATAGGTAGAGCAGAGGAGAGTTTGGATAAAACCCAGGTGACATGGTGTCATGGAAATCCAAAGGAGAAAGTATTTAAAAGAAGAGGAGTGGTCAACAGTATTTTACGCCTTGAGGAGTAGCAAATGTGTGTGTGTGTGTGTGTGTGTGTGTGTGTGTACACACATGTATATATAAGTATCGTTGATAACTTGAATACTATCAGGAATAAAGGAGGATTGGCAGATTGCTGTAGGATATTAGTTAGGATTCTGATGCTAAAAGCCTCCAATAGGATTGGCTTAAGAAGACAGAAGTATATTTCTCATTCTAGTCCAAGAAGTCTGGGGATAGTCAGTTCAGTCTGGAACAATAGTCTTTTGTTTTTAATTCTCCAGAGACTTCTATCATGTTCCCAAATTCATCTCAAGATCCAAGTCAGCTGCCAGTGTTGAGCCATTTCATCCACATTCTACCAGCAGGAAGGAAATAGAAAATGAAAAGGCCATACCCTCTTCTTTTAAGAACACTTCTCCAAAGATGAACATATCACTTGCATTAGCATCCCATCAGTCAGAACCTGGAGACATGAACATGCAGAACTGCAAGGGAAGCTGAGAAAATACATCTTTCTCTAGACAATCAAGTGTCAGATAAAGATTGGAGTGTTTTTACCATTGAAAATTGGGAGACTGGGTTTTGGGGGACACTAATATTCTTTTTCTTTCTTTTTTTTATTATTAATGCCCACAGTACCTGGTTTTCCTAGGTGGTCTCCCATCCAAATACCTGAGCCTGCTTAGCTTCCGACATCAGGCTTGTTCAGGGCGGCATGGCCATAGACCACAGACCATGGCTCCACTGGGGTGAGAACCCAGGACTTCTGCGTGTAAAGCAGACGCGCTAACTGCTACACTATGGAACCACGTTCTAGTGCATCTTTTAAAAAGGGGTTGAAAAACAAATGGGAGCAAAATAAAAACAGAATATAAGAAAGTCTTTGAAAATTTGTGGCTTTGTTAGAGGAAAAGAGCATCAGGTATTCCCATCAGGGGACAAGAGGGTCACAGCACAGCTTTAAGAAATGGTTTATTGACTTAGAATAGAAAAAATTAAAACGTTGTTGAGCAGGCCCAACGAAAAGAGCAGGTTTGCAGTTAGAGTAGATGGAAGGACATTTGATAAAGCCAGACACCTGAATAGGCAGAAAGGGGTGAGTTTTGTTTGTTTGTTTAGTTGTTTTGTTTTTAGCTGAGCTTCTCAAATTTTAATCATCTTGTTAAGAGGCAAAATGCTGACACAGAAGGTCTGAGTGGGGCCTGAGTTCTGCATTTCTATCAAATTCCTAGGTGATGCTGCTGCGCTATCCTAGATCTGTTTAGGAGGATTAACGCTAGGCAGGAAAATGGGTAGGTGATGAGACTGGGCGGAGCCATTTAGTTTGTAGAGAGAGCAGAAAGAAGTTGAAGAGTCCTATCTTAAGGGTTTCCTTCTCTCAGTGAAGTTTATCTACTAGGAATGAAGGTCAGGTTTTGGAGCTGGTGAACACATGGAGGTTTGAGAAGAGTGGCTGGCTCAGAGAGCATGGAAGCTTCACGCCTTTGCCGCATCCTTGCTCTCTGCATCTCCTCCATCTGGTGGTTCTTGAGTTACATACTTTCATACTAAACTGGTACTCTAGTAAACAAAATTTAAAAAATAGAATAGAGGCAGTATAGTAGGAGATTTGAGGAGAATGGAGAAAGCCTGTAATCGCTGTTGTAAAGAATGGAAAGACGGCTAGAAAAAATAAGGGTGGTCAGGCAGCTTTAAGGGTTTAAATGAGGGGAAGACCACACACTGGTAGGGAAACCAATCTGCGTGGTTATTTGGTTTTCTCCAATAGTACTTTAGCATCCCAGAACACAGAAGCCCGGAAACACAGAAGATGGATTAATTGTTTCGAGAAAGAAATTTGATTTTATTCAGGCAGTACCTAGCACCATGCCAGGTACATTCAGAAGGCCCATCAAAATTTTAATATCCCATTTCTCAATGGAAACTATATAAGATATGAAAAATTTTAATAATGGTTGGGGACATGTCCAGCTGCCTTTTTATTATGTCCCCTTTTTGTTTATGTCAGTTGAGTCAATATGCTTGTTACCTACCCACGTTCTTCATCTCTATATAAAGGTTTTCAACTTTGCCATGCCTATAAATAATCTGAAGTGTTTGTTAAAGACAGGTTTTACCTACTTCTAGAGATACCAACTCAATAGATTTGGAGGTGAAGTCCACATAACTTTGACTTTTAAAACATTCTAGATGATTTTGTCATAGTTGGTCCCAGGACAGCACTGAAAATACTGTCCTCAGATTTCTTTGCAACTAACAATCCACTGTCTTTGCCATTCTAGTTGGACATCTGGAATTCCTCTTTCACTTCTTATTGACTTAAAATCCCAGTTTATTACTTATTCTTAGCTTTCAATTTATTCCATAATTAATGTACTCTTCAGCATTGGAAGAGATGCCTACATGGTGATATGCATGGTGGTATCCTGTGCTTGCTCATTATGTCATGTGACATTATGTTCCCCAGTCTCCCATTACCACTTTAGACTGCAATCTTCCCAGGTATAGGGACCCTGTCTGATTAGAGAGCACTGTCTGACACTGAAGTGTCCAACAACTGAATGCTGACTGAATAGACAGGAACAAATATGAGCATGTACAGAGAATCAGAAACAGAAAAATTGATGGGGATACCAAAGTAAGGACTGGATAGGAAATAAAGATGTGAGAACAGAATAAAGTAAAGAAAAAAACAGGTTTCGCAGGAAGAGAATCATTAGAGCCTGGAAGACAATATGGAGGATTTAATCACAAATAATTTTAAGAAACATGAGAAAAGGAGTCCGCAGGCAACTTGAAATAGACTCTTAAGTACCTGACAACCTGAGAAAAATAGGTAGCCAGAAAAATCAATGCATTGAAACCAACAAAGCTTCAATGTACCATCCCTTTTCAATCACTGGGAAGGAAAATGATGTGTTTAGTACATCCTCCTTCTTCATGTTTGGACCTTTAAATAAGGTATTTGAATCACAGACTGTAGCCAACTCAGATTGTCTCTCTTCCAGCACACGACTGTACTTTTTAAATGACACCAGCTTTCTGAGCAAGATTGATTGTAAACTTGAAAAGGTTATATGTGATGTAATGAATAACACATGCTACTCTCTCAAGCGCATCTCTGAATGGCACACATCCAGAATCCTGTATGTTCTCGAAGTTTAGAAAAGATTGGGAAGAAATCTTGCTTGTGAGTCAAAAGAAAACTTCCTATTTATGCTCACTCATAACTGCTCTACTTGAATTCATTCACTCAATGAATACACAGTAATTAAATCTGACTATTTTTTATTGTTCCATAAATGTTTGTGAATGAATGGGTAAATGAATGGAAATCACGTGTCAGTCATGGTCCACGGTACTACGAGGATAATAAAATAAATGTGGAACTTGATCTTAATAGAGATTGCAATCTAGTAAGGGAAATGAGACAAAAATAACTCTCCTTAAGAAAGATGTTATCAGTGGAGTTACACGTTTTCCTGTGAGAATGCAGAATACAAGGGAAGGAAGGATTTTTTTCTAATTGGAGTGCTAGCAGAGACTTTTGTAAGAAGTTTAATTTTAAGCTGAACCTTGAAGAATCTGGATGTTTCAGAGCAAACACTGAGATAAAGAACACGAGGTAGACTGTGTTGGAGATGTATGTGGAAGATGGAGAAGAGTTTAATTTGTATAAGATCTGGACGTTATGAAGGACAATATTTGGCAATAACATTGGAAAAGTACATTGAGAGTTTGCATGGAGGTTTTTTAAAGTGTTAGATTCGTGATAGACAGGATGATTAAATGCTAATATTTATTAAATGCTTACTATGGGCCAGCACCACATTGTAATTAAATAAATAATTTTCGATTAAGGTTCCATTAACCCATATGTAGGTTTCATGAAGTCCTTTCTTATCCAAATATAATTGATAACTGGGAAAGACCCATTAAAAGATCTCCCCTTGAGGAGGGGCCACCAAAATGTGTAGATGATAGAGGCTCTTGTTCATCCTTCTGGCGACCAAATTAAGGTTGCGACGGAAACAAGGAGCAGCAGCAAGGAAAAATTGCCTGGAGTCTAGATGAAGAAGCCATTTCAACTAGGGAGAAAATCTAAGAAATCATCCTGAAATGGCAGAAGATAGGACAAGGCGAGGATGCAGGGCTGCCCTGTCTGGAGCAAAGGCTACAGCAGCAGCAGCAGACGCCTCTTAAAAGTGCTGCGTCAGTGAGCAGATTTTTCGTGGTGATGGACCTGCTCACGTCTGAGCACCAGTGCCAATTATGCTACGTTGCTGGGGGCACCAGGGAAATACAGGGAGACTTTTGACAAAGCGAGGGCCTAGCGAGAACTCACTGAGTACAGAGTGCCGACAGTGTCCATGTTCCCTGTTGAGCCCTCCCCCTTACCAGTGCATGAACATAGTGCAGCCATAGCTGTGACATCATCAAACTGGTAACAGAGGTCGCTCTGCCCAGAGGATTCCCTGAAACACCCGCCTCCCCCAACACACCCCCACCCAAGCCACATCAGGTGTTCCTCTCGAAGTCAGGTAGTCCTTGCTGAGCAGCACCTAGACTCACACTGGAGGCAGCTGGCCTCAGTTTCTGGTGTGGCCTTTTGAGGCAACATAAACAGCATCTGTGGATTGCTTGCTGAATCTTAACAGGTGGCCCAGAGGGTAGAGGCTTGGGCTAAATTTGGCCTGCAGCTGAACCCCTCTCAGGACTGTGCCACTGGACACCTACTTCACAAATCCACACTAATAAGACTGGGAGACTTAGGAGCTTTGCTTAGTACATAGAAACAGACACGGAAAGGCAGCCAAAATGGGAAGACAAAGAAGCAGAAACCATATGAGAAACAGAACAGAGATCCAGATATAATGGAGTCAAGTAATCTAACAGATGCAGAGTTCAAAACATGGTTATAAAGATGCTCAATGAACTTTTGGTTAAATTCAGTGAGAATTCAACAAAGAGATAAAAAACATAAAATGGAAATGGAAATTATAAAAGGGAACCAGTCTGAAATGAAGAACACATTATCTGAGATGAGAAGTATATTAAATGGAATAAACAAAGGAATAAACAGTGAATAAAGAAGGATCAAATGCCCTATCTAGAGGAGGAAAGCCAAGGACACTCAATCAGAATGGCAAGAGATAAGATGCCAAGACTATAAAAATAATTTAAAGCATATGGGACACTATAAGGGTCCAAATAGCATTGATCGTGTAACTGAAGAAAATCAAGATGTTGAACAGCTGTTTGAAGAAATAATGATGGAAAACTTCCCTAACCTGGTGAAGGAAATGGACATAAAACCCCAGGAAGCTCAGAGAATCCAAAAACAGGGATCCAAAGAGGCCCACACCAAGACACATTTAATTAAATGCCAAGGTTAAATACAAAGAAAGAATATTAAAAGCAGCAAGAGAAAAACAGATAGTTACTTAAAGGGAAACCCATAAGACTGGCAGCTGATTTCTCAAAAGAAACTATGCAGGACAGAAGGGCTTGGCAAAAAATATTTGACAGGATGAAGACCCAGGATCTACAACCAAGAATAATTTATCCAGCAAAGCTATCATTTAGAGTTGAAGGACAGATAAAGAGCTTCCCAGACAAAAATAAGCTAAAGGAATTTATCACCACCAGCCAGTTACAGGAAATGTTGGAGGGACTTCTTTAAGAAGAAAAAACATGTATCAAAAACAGGTAAATAAAATGGTAACAACTACATTCCTATCAATAAGTACCTAAATGGAAAAGAATTAAGTGCTCCAACTAAAGAGAGTGGATGAATGAAAGAAAAACAAGACCCCTACACATTGCCTATAAGAGACTCACTTCAGATTAAAAGGCACACACAGACTAAAAGGAAGAGGATGGAAAAGATATTGCTTTGATGGACGTAGAAGGTATTTAAGTCAGAGAGAGAAAGATAGCACTCACTATATGATTTCACTCATCAGCAGAATCTAAGGTTAAAAAGAACGAACTAATGAAAAACAGACTCACAAATATAGTGGACAATTTGGTGACAGACAGAGGGGAGGGGTGTTTGGGGGGCTGGGATAATGGAGTGAAGGGTTAAGGAAGTACAAATTAGTAGCTGATGGATGGTCATAGGGATGGGGAGCATCACATAGAGAATGCAATTATCATGAATACATTGTCTAGGCGGAGAGTCAGGGTAGGGAGGGAGTAATTGAGGGGATCATTTTATGAACTATATAGATGTACTTGTACTTGAAATTAATTAAAATAAATAAAAATTAAAAAAAAATCTCCTTTGAAATGGAAACCACAATTTTATAATACATTGTTGGGAAAAATATTTGATCAGAACATTACCTTTAAAAATGATTAACATTATTACAAAAATTTATATCCCATCAACAACACATATATTATAATATCAACTTTGTACTAATTCTTAAAACTAATGAAGAATGATTCATGTGAATTTGGGTGGGGGGATTACATGATTGCATAATGCAATATTCTTCACTTTACATTTATATTTTCAATATTTTCAACTGAAAATATAAATAACAACAAGGGTTCATTTTGCAGAATTATTTTAGTTCTTCATGAGTTTATTTAGAACTTTGATGTCAAAATTACTCTCCTTTGAAATGCCTATCATGTCATTGTTCTAGTTAAATTTTTTTCATGGAGAGTTAACATGTTTAACTTTGCAAATATTTGTTAATAGCTTTGGTATAATTCACTTAGTTTTCAACTCTTATTGACTTCATGATATCCTCTATCATTTGTGCCATTTGAGTTTGCATTTTTTAATCATTTGCATATATCTAATGGTCATTACTATTATTTGAAAAGGAAGAAAGTTTTGGACACTCAGTGAAGTATGAACCCATGTAGACATTGATAGGCACGGCCAAGGCACTTGAGCTGGGAGGTCAATTGAAGAGGTCAATTCATTCGTCAATATTTTCATGTTATGATACATTTTATTTCCCTATAAAAGTTTGGATAACATATAGTTGGATGATGAGAGCTCCCTGTGTTTTTAAATTCCTATTTTATAGATGAGAAAACTGAGGCCTAGGGGAAGTCATATAGCTCAAAATGATTGAACCAGAATTTAAAGATCTTTTAACTTAGGTGGTAACCACTAAGCTATGCAGGGGTGGGTCAAGTGCTTTTTGTTGTCAGTTAGGACTGAGTCATCACCACAAATTAGTAGAACGTGGGATGTTGTATCCTATGCTGCTGGCTAACTTGTAAGTGCTATTTTCCCTAACTTTTAAAATTACAGAGACAGATTCTTAGTTTTTAGTATCTTTTCTCTAATATATGTAAGTAATGCATATAAAGACGGGATTAGCCCTGACTCACAAATTTTCATTTAACGATCTCTTGATTGACTCATAAATTATTTAAAAAGTATGTTTTGAAATTTCTGATCAAAGAAGCATGACTATTTTTGGCTATTCATCTTTTTTTTTGTATTGATTATTACCTGTGTGATGTGGAAATCTAGATCCAGGTGTTTGGTAAGACTTGTTTTGAAACCATTATGTGGTCAGTTTTTGTAAACGAGGTATAACTATTTAAAAAGAATATGTTCTTTAACTGTTGGGAATAGGATTCTGCGTAAGTATATTAGATCAAACTTCTTAATACTCCTGAAACATATCCTAAATCTTTACAAATTTTCTATTTGCTTGATTCATGAATTACAGAAAGAATTGTATTAAAGTCTTAGAAATAATTATGGATTTGTCAATTTTTTGCTGTAATTTTGTCAAAGTATTTTTATTATTTTAGGTTTATTATTTTAAGTGTAAAATTTTTGTATCTTCTTGGTGATTTTGTTCCTTTTCACTATATAGTGCACTTTTTCCCTAATGTATACATTTTAAATTTTACTTAAAGACTATTTTGTCAGATATATTATAGCTATACCAGCTTTCTTTGGGTTAGCATCTTTCTGGAATGTTTTTTCCATCCTCTTAGCTTCATTTTTTGGGTCATATTTTAAATATATCTTATAAGCAGTAGAGGTGTTTTTTTTAGAAATTCCACTCTAATTCTTTTAACTGATAAAGTTAGTTTATTTACATTTATTATGGTGATGGTATATATATAGATTAATTTCTGCCACCTAATGCATTCTATTTAGCATACTTTTTGTGTTTCTTTTTATCCTTTTCAAGATTCTACTTAATTAATAGTTGTCCTTATTCATCATTGCTTACAGTTCAAAAGTTATACATTCTATTTCTCTTTCTTTAATGCTGTTTTAAAAGTTTTAACATAAATTCTTGGCATAACAATGTCTAAACTCAATCAATATTTTACTCTTTTCTAAAAATCAAAAGGATTGTAGAATGCTTTAACTCCAAACTTAATTTTTTACGTTCTATAGTTGTCTAGTATTTTTGTTTCACCTTATTTTTGTATCCTCAAACCTGTCACTCTTGTCATTGTTAATGCTTACATATCCACCTGTTTATGAACACGATTGTTCATCACTGTTTCTTTATCCCTCCTTCTTTTTCATGAATTCAATTCCCTTCTTTATAATGTATATCATTTAGTAGTTCTTTTAGCAAGGGTCATTGAATGATAAAAGTTTCTAGTTCTTTGCTTGAAACAGATTCTCAAATAACAATTTAGCTGAGTATACAATCTAGGTTTGATAGTCACTTTCCCTTATTATTCCATTGTTTTCTAGTCTTCCTCCCCCCTCCTGCCCCCGCTATTGACGTTTTTGTATTTTTGTCTAATCATGTCTGTTAATTGTATCTTTTGTTTGTTGTTGCTTTTAAGATTTCAGGTTCTACAGCTTCACAGTGATGTATTTAGTTGTAGACTTCTTTTATTTATTATCCTTGGAATCATGTGGTTCTTGAATCTATGGATTCATGTATTTCATCATTTCTAGAAAATTCTCAGTGCTTATCCCTCATTTTTTCTATTCTAGCTCTTTGGAGTCCCTATCGGAGCATGAAGACCTTCTAATCTTCCTCTCCATATTTCTAAATCTCTAATCTGCTTCTTTTTTCATTCACAAATTTGCCAGTGCTACATTCTATCTAATATCCTCAGATAGAGCTTCTAGTTCACTAGTTCTTCAAAGTCTAATTTATTGTTCATTCATCAATTAATAAAATTTTTCTATTTATTTATTTTCGTTCCTATTCTTTTTCTAATGTGCTCACTATTTAAAAAAAATATGTTCTTGTTCTTCTTAGGGTTTCAATTCTTCCAGGCCTTAATTATTTTAAACATAATTTATGTGTTCTGCTTCAGATATTTATTCTATCATCTCAAGTTTTGGGATGATAATTCTCTGTTTTTTGCTCATTCTCACTCAGAGTGGAATATGTTCCTTGTGTGGGTCCGTAATTTTTTTTTTTTTTTATCATGAGCTCTTTTCTTTAGCATGACTATTTTTTCCTTATGAGAACTCCATGACACTTGCATTCTAAGAATGTCCCTTCAGAATGCTTGAGTTGGAGCAGGAGTGTAGGGTATTTTTGGCTTAGGGCCAATTTTTGTGTTAATTTCTTAACCTGGGTCGAAGATTTAACCTAAGGGGGTAGGCTAAGTTCAAACTCTCAACCTATTTTGAAGCACAGGTCTGTGGTATTAAATTATCAGAAATAACTCTTTGTTTTTGATTTCTTTACCTAGAACGCAGGCAGAAACATTTATATATCTGTTTTCTTAGTCTGTTTCCAAATGCTGCATCTCTGAATATCATCATACTGTGGGGTTAAGATTTCAACATATGGATTTTGGGGGGATGCATTTAGTCTATAACAGGTCCAATCCTTTGTCTACTGTCCCCTTGCGGTTAGTAAAGCAGACTTCTCACTCACTCTGTGCTCCGTTGCAGCATCAGCACCCTTAGTGCTCTCGTCCTCTGTTTCCATTACATTTCTGGAACCGAACGATTTTTATTTTCTCTCTTTGAATCAACTATTCAGCATATTTAGGGGTCTCATCTCTTTTAGAGTTACGTTTTGCCAGAGCCAGAAATCTTTCACACGAGGCTTTTCTCTTTCATTGTGTGACCCTAAACAAGTCTGCTGAATTTCCATTGCTTTCCTATTCAAAAAAGGATGATGTGCAAGTATAATTCTCATTCATTTCATACAGTAATTCTGAGAAAGAACAATTAGAGATAGCAATAGGTTGCAAATTAAAAATGTTAACTATAGCAAAGGAAATAGAGATTCTCTAATAATGCTTTTAAATGTAATACTTTGATAGAGCACATTTTATCTGAGGATATTGAAGTGTGTATTATAACTACATCGTCATTCCTTGAAGAGACCATGAATGCTTCCAACCCAGCAACCATAGGACAATAAAAGACCATTTGAGATTCGATTGTAATGAGTGAGTATTACTGATTCCCTTTTTAAAGGTTATAAGTACAATTTCTAGAATATTATACTATTGGTGCAGAGTAGGGCATTTTCTCAGGACATGACTTGAATAATTGTGGGTTATTTCAAAGATAAATCTCACAGGGTGAACAGTTTCTGAAAAAAAGTGAGGAGTTACATACACAAATAATCTTAGTTGGGGCAATGTAAACATTGGGGAATGGAGGCGCAGGAGTCTCTTTATTGTCTTGCAATGTCCCTATGGTTCTGAGACATTAATTATTTTCCTCATGACTTCCTTTACCAGAAATAAAGAAAATAAGATTTGTTGAAAAGATTATTTGCTATCAATCATGATATAAAATCTAGTGTGATTTGCAACAACATGGATGGACCTTGAGATAATCATGCTAAGCGAAATAAGCCAGACAGAAAAAGTTGTGAATCATGTGATATCACGTAGATGTGGGATATAAACCTAAAAGCAACAAATGAATAGGACAAATAAACAGAGACTCATGGACATGGACTATAGACTAGTGATTACCAGAGGGTAGTGGGGAGGAGAAAAAGGGGAGGAAGACAAGGGAAAAATTAAAATCATTTCTTCAATTACAAAAATAAATTAATTTTTAAAAATTAGATAAATAAATGATTAATTCATTGATTTAAAAAAACTAGTGTGGTCAGGACCTGGAGAAGAAGGTGAATGGGGAAAATGAGCTGACCTTTTTCATAGTTTACAAAGGCAGACAGAGTCTGTTTCAGGGTTTAGATACATGGTAAGGTTAATCCTTCAAAGAACAGGGCTAAAAAATTATGGAATGAAACTGGATTCCATGGTATCCTCCAGAGCAGGGATTAGTTCCAGCTCAAGTCAGACTTCCCTTTGGTGACAGGTAAGGCTGGTAAAGGAGCTGATATCAAATATTAAGGCCAGCTTATTAAGGCTCTTAGACATTCTCCCTGCTTGAATTCAAGGGATTTGTCTCCATTCTAAATACCCAAGGATGATACTCAGCCAACTATAAAGCCATACCAGTTGCCAAGACTTCTATATCAGTTGGTAAAAACTAAATGTCTTGGGTGTCCAAAGTTCCCTGGCCACTCTTCTCTTTTCAGTTTTCTTACACCCTCCTACCCACATTTCTCCACAATAAAGGTTAACTCCTGGCACAGCAGCCCCAGAAGCCTACCTCAATATTGGAGCCAGAGCTTCATAAGATGATACTGACCCATTGATTAAGTATTTTGCAAGTTTTTCTCGTAGGCACCTGCAGGTCTGAATGCAACCAGAGCTTCTAGGTTCTAACCTTTAATGCTTTTAATGTGTATATCTTAATAACTTGATTTTATTATGGGTGTTTCAGACTTCGATTTAAAGATCCTATTAAGACTTCTTATGTTCCTGACTATCATTGCTATATGTTCTCAGTACTAGTGGATCTTAGCATTTTAGATTTTTATTAAATAAATAAAACAAACAAATAAATAAATGTTTAAACATTTTTCAGTTGACATAATCTTATCAATTTTATCTCACCAAATAAAGAATATTAATTTAAAAAAAAATCTTCTACCACCTTATGCTATGTAAGAAAGAGCAGAAGGACACAAATTCAAAATAAAAACACCCTAAAGAATTTATCTTATGCAAAACTAATTGCATTGTCTTTCTCTTTTTCATTTCACCAAGGACTAGTGAGAAATTAACCATGGACTAGTAATGATTGATGATACTTGCAGATCTATGCTATATACTCCCTACACTCATCAATTTCCAAACTTAGCCTTAATGAAGCTTTACTCTTTCTTTGGTTTAATGTTTCAGACCCTGGGCTGCACCTTGTCTGTGATGTATAAAATGAAGACAGTCTTAGAATTGGTCATATCCTATCACTTCCTCCCACACTGGACAGAGTGTGAAATTTTATAGCCTGGCCTTTTCTCCTTTCCATGCAAACACTGGCATTGTACATTATTTACATGTGTATTATCAAGTAATATTGGAGCTTTCCTGATAATAGGAATTGCTCCACTAACAATATGCAAATATGTAGTCAGGCCTTGATGCCCAGCAAGATAGTCAATACCTTTCCTATAGAAAGTAGTTCTCTGGCATTGAATAAAAAGTAAGGACCTTTCATCTCTATCCTCAGCTACATCAAAGAATAAGTGTCTCTAATGCACATTATAAAACTACAGAAAAAGGATTTCATCTGACACTTGATAATTTTACTAAACTATGTGTGTAGGAAGGAAAAAGCTTCAGTAGCAAAACATAAAGACATAATTGATTACACTATTAGGGAGCTGTTACAACATGAAACAAATATCATAAGATTGCGAGAAGACTCAGCTAATAAACGTTTTCCTAACATCAATAAAATTAGTTGTTTTTCATCTGTGTTGTGAAATTTCTGATTTGTTTTAGCTTGTGTATTATTCTATTATGGCATGATGATTCTCATTATGCTTCCCTAATCCCTATCAACAGATAGAGTCTAGACTCTAATTATCTCTATATTTAGTTAAATAGTCAGGCTTCATCTGTTTCCAGAACTGTTAATGTATTTGGCTCATTAGTCTGAAAACACTGAGTACAATTTAGCTCTCTAAAAGTGCATCTAGCATTAGCTATGTAAGGAGCACAAGGTCTGCTATGTGATAATTTTATTTTTTTTCCTATGGCAGTGAGTCAGGAAATAATGGCTATTATTTTTGACCACTTACTATGTACAGGCACCATGTTCACCTTTTATATGTATTATTCATTTAGTTCTCACAATAACAAATTGTTATTCACACTGTACATATTTAGAAACTTACCTAGAGTCATGCACCAGAAAGTGACAGACACAGGATAGTCTGATTTCAAAGCCTGAAGGTTTAACCACTATGTTATAGAAATACTTGATTTCATAGACTCAACTTTATGTCTGACGTTTGTATAGGTCATGGATAGTTATGTCTTCAAGAGATGAAACTTAGTGTTTCAACCTTAACATGAGGCTACTTTGAACATGAAGGTAGCATTCATTTTAATTTATTCCCCTGCTCTTTATCTTTGAATGAATTTCCATTGTGCTTGGATAAAAATTCCAGTCTGTGAGTTTCTGGACACTGTACTGTCCTCTGTTCTATGCTCCTTCACTTACTTGGTTTGGGCATTCTACGGTTTCTTCCATACTCCACACTGTTTCCTGCCTCAGGGCTTTCTCCCATGTTCTTTCTTCTGACTCAAATATTCTCTGCCCCTCACATCTCCAGCCTAAGTTAAATGTCATTTCCAAAGAGGCCTTTCTTGACTCTCTAGCCCAAGTCCCCATGTGCTGTTTTTCCATAGGACCCTTTGTAACCATTATGACAGCTTATAAAAATATACTTAATTTTGTTATTTCTTTAATGTCTCCCTCTCACTAAAATGTAAGATTCAGTAATATCAGAGATTGTGTTGGTCTTGCTCATCACTGAACATTCCTGAAACCCCCATCCCATACTTGCTGCCAGAGATTATGCTAGGGTTTACTGAATGAACGAATGAATGAATGAATGGTGATAGATTTGCATACCTCTATTATCTTTTCAACCAGATGTCAGCTAAGGTTAGTTATATCCAAGGAACTGAGCAAAACTGTATGATCACATGGGTTTGAGTATGCTTTTGGCTCTGGCACTAGACTGAATGTTTTAGTTTATTCTTGAGCGACTTTCCTGAAATTGCTATTCAAGAAAACAAAAATAAGTATAGGACTAACTCTTCTCAGGAAGTTGCTGTGTAGTGCTTAGAACATGATGAGAGAAAAAAGAGGGGAGACTCGCATATATTATTTCAGAGCTTTAACCTAGAAATGTCACATTCTTTCGACACGAACCACAATAGTTTCTCAAGGAAGTCTATAACAAGTTTATTCTTAAGGTGGTGGTGGAAGAAGATATATACTTTTTTAATTCTTAGATTTATTTCTTCATTGTTTCAAATAGCCAAAATAAGACATGTATAGGTAGGAAAAACAAAATATACAGGATTATAGAATCAACAGCATTTTTTTATAGAATCTGATAGGAACAAAAAAAAAACATTGGTTGGGGCTTTGAGATCATTAACTTTTAATGCTGAAGTCTATAAGCTTTGTACTTTTTTCTATGCCTATTAATCATTAACTGTTATTGTATAGGAATAAGTGGGTTGAAAACGGGCACACAGGAAGGGAGAAAAGCCCTATTAGAAATCTATTTCTTTATTACGTACTCTCCCTAAAAAATTAGATTTTTCATTAATTTTTCAAGATAATTCATGTCATTATAGAAATTTTTAGAAACATTGAAAATATAAACAAATCATACAAATAGCAACTTAAGAAAATCTTAGGTATGTATATATATTTTCTGTTCAGTCTTTTGCTCAGTATCTTTTTAAACATAATTGCAGTAAATTGGTATTATACAAGATCGATGATTATAGTTTTTGAATCTTTTGAATCTTTTTCTAAATCTTTTATGATTTAGAAAATGAAATATATCTACAGTTATAAAATATTTTGTAAAAATAGATAAAGAAAAAAGTGAATATTACCCCATATGTCACTATTCACAGGTAACTACTACTACTATTTTGGCATATGTTCTTACAATCTTTTTCTAGGGTATTTTCTTACATTTTTATATTACATCATATATTGATTTTATATCAGGGTTAACACAGATATTCACAGATCCCAGAATGTTGCAGAATAAATTCTGAGGGCTAATAGTTTTCTGCCTCGTCTACACTACACTACAGCACCAAGCATTTAATTTTAAAACTCTTTTTATTGATTTCATGAGTGGGCTAACACACAAGATCAGATTCTCAAATCAGACTCACTAGAAAAGTGCCTAGGCAGTAACAAGCTTTACTAACGATTTCAGAATATGGGCAATCCAGAGGCACAGACAAAGCAGTCAGAGGTCTGGGACTTCAAAAGGCAGCTCCATGCGTCTTTTCTAATATGCTTAGAGCATCTCATGTATCAGACTGAACCTCATGCTACTGAAGTTTTTTTCAAGGTCAAAAGTGCTTGTATATGGATAATTTCCTATAAGTCATCCTAAAATCTGGTTCAGTGCTTTACATAAAATTAGTACGTGCCTAATAAATATTCACCTAAATGTGTAAGCATTTTGACAAAAATAAGCAATACAGTTTACTAATGAAAGATCAGTCCAGCTTAATATTTTCAGAGTAAGAAAAAATTAAAATTTTGTCCCTCTGTATGAACAATTGTCAGTGTATATGTAAATATATATACACACACAGTAAATGAAATTGCTCAAGGATATCAGAAATCACTGTAGCTAGAATTCAGAAAAGAATAAGGATAATGAAAATAGTGGGGGTACCAATATTTGCAGCTCATATTCATTTCATAAGGCTGGATGGAACTGCTAGCCTATATATCCCCAAATCTACTTTGAACTAATTGAATGCAAGGGGCCCTTTGAGAACCAAATGTTATTATTGCAAAAATACTATTGAAAACATCGTGCTAATTAGAAAATAAAGTCAGGAACTGCGATTTAACTTAAAAATTAAAGAAAATTCATTAAGAGCTCTCTTGGCGTTCCACTTCTTGTTACTAAAACTCGACTTTTAAAAGCCAAATGAACCAGATTGTCCATTAACATTGATCACATTAGCTAGATAATTATCAGAGCTCCATCTTACTTACCCTGTGTGAATGCACCATAATGTGAAAGTAAATGTGAAAGTAAAGATAAGGTACCCTTTCCACATAAACTTCTTTTACAATTCTTTAAAGCAATCTTCTCTGCCATGTTCCTATTGTTAGCTAGAACTGCTTAATATCACACAAGCATGAAACAGAGCCATCAATAAGGCCTTCTCTTTTAATGTCATAAAAAGCAGTATCTTTTGCTTTGCTCTCTCATGTAACAAAGGACAGAGCTCACAGATAAATATGAATGGGATTCTGCCAAGGCGGCCTTAGTAGTAACTGTAATAAAGGCTCTATAAACTGGAAGGCACAATCCTCCTCCCTTTGCTGAAATGTTGACAGAATTGTCCTTGTGGCTAAGGTTTTTTATTACCAGGGAAACAAAGAATGTACTTTGAGCTCAGTACAAATCTTCTGCAGCTCTGCCTCTTAAAATAAAATGAGTACATTTTGTCCCACCTGCAGAACAAGAAATGTTAAGCAATAACTGAAAAAGATGATTACACCTTTGATACTTTACTCAGTGAATTGATGTATATCCAACCAGATCAGAATCCTTGCCTTTTGACAGAAAAAATTTTAAAAGTAGTTATGGTGATGCTTTTATTCTTGTGTGTTGTGGTTACCTTTCTTTTAATTTGCTCAGAATTGTACAATTGGTGGAGAAAGTCTAGAATCTCCTCTATTTCAAACTGGAAGAACTCTTGGATGTATATTTAATGGCCATCCAGGATGTTTGCACTGTTGTATAAGCTTTTAGAGCATGTTTCTTAGAAAAATAAAACCAAAATCACTGAATCAAAGGCCTGAGTTTGATTCACGGTTACGACTAATGAGGTATATGATACTGAGCAAGCTTTTAACTTACTTTTAACCTTATTTTTCTTTCTATAAAATTAAAATAACACTATGCCCTTCCTACTTTATTAAGATGCAATAGGGATTAAAGTATATTTCATAAAAAACTCTTTAGAAAGTGCAATATGGCATGCATACATAAGGTATTACTTTCTCTTAAAGAATGGTAAAAATGAAACAAGAACAAGGAATACTTTGGGAACTATTGGTTTATGCATCATTTAATAATAGGTTGTTTTTTTTATTTACCAAATTACTTTCTTTTGTTGTTCTGCTACTACATTATTCAGCCCCTTAAGGGAAGATGGTGAATGCTGTGAACAGAATTATGTACGGCCTATTATGTAATGCAAGTGAGAGCTCTGTCTTCTGATTGCAACATTATAATCTCCCACTATAGCATGCACTGTAAATCATACTGCACACAGACGACAGGGCTGAATCCTCAGGTAATCTGTGACATTCTTTATAACAAGGTTGTGCCACTCTGTCCTCGATGTGATGAGGAAAGAGGTGTCTTTAGCACACATGGTGAAACATTTCCATTAGACAGATATAATGATAGATAAAAAAAGATCTATTTCTATTCTATGGAGAAGCTTCTAAAAGGGGCATGATGGCAAGACATACATTGAACAAAATAGTAGACTGAGAAGCACAAATGATATCAAACTAATCATTAAATAATATCTTACACTTGTACGGTGTTTTGGTGAAAAAAAAATAGAGCCTTCTCATGAAAGATTTTATTAGATAGTCCCAACATCCTCGAGGGACAGGTAGGCAAGTTATACTTATTCTGTTTTTACAGGTATTTAGAGAGAGTAAGTGATTTGCCCAATCTCATAGATATTTTCTGATTTGTACTATAGTTCTCTAACATTTCTGATTGTGCAAACAGCAGACAAAAGAACATTCCACTGATTATGTTGCCTTATTAAATTTTTGTCTTACTTTATCAAATGAAGTTTGTGACTAGATGAAGGTAATGTGAAGTAAAAGGAGAGACAAGAAGAAAATAGTAAAATAGTGTTCTCCAAAGTGCACAAAATTGTAATGTATTATATTTACACATTTGATTTTGGAATAATCGATCTAAGGTCAGTTTTTGGCTTCCACTAGATTTTTTTTTCTGCCATTCGAATTCATTTCATTTTGATTCATTTTACTACAATCTGTATATAGGTACCTTAAGGTGCTTTGAAATAAAAAGTATTAATTGTTTTTTTAAATGATTCACCAATGATCTGGATGCCTACTACCACAGTGTCATACATCCCTCCATGTCGTAATCCATGCTTTCTATGCCACTCCTACCCATTAAATAAATAATAAATTCATGCACGCATGTTTCAAAAATTTATAATTGGTCATATAATTTTCTAGGTTTCTCACAAAAATTATCTTTTCCATCACTTGAGGAAACCTTAGGTTTTTCAACAGAGAAGTATCTCTTCACCTAGAGATGTGAACATTTTGGGAAACAGTGGTTAAAGAGTGTTGAATGAAAGAAAATTCAATGAATGAGAATAATATAATTCCTAACTCTGGGACTCCTAAAAACTAGAGGGGTGTGAGGGTATGACAGATTTTTTGTTTTGTTTTTTGTTTTCTTTTAGTCAGTCTCTGCTTTTTTCGCACCTGGTATGGGACAAGCGCTTGGTAATTGTTTGCTGATGGTTGGTTAGATGAATGGATAAATTAAAGATGACATGCTCCAGGTGCATCTTAAATTTCTTTTGCACTTTTGAGCCCCAAAATTGGCCCTGCAGGCCGATCTTGGGCATAATCATCAACAATTGTCATTCTTTTTCACTTCACCTTTTATTTACTTTCCTGGCTCATTGACTCACACAAAAGCAATAAAGAAGATGGTAACATTTATTAATTACAGTATAATTTATATAACATCTTTATGACATACACAAGGTAAACATTGTAATCAATACCCCTTCAAAATTATGAAACTGAAGCTCAGAGAAAATAGTGCAGCCAAGAATTTGGTCTAAGTTACCTGAATACACATCCTGTATCTTTTCTATCAGATACTTCTCTGCTATCTCAGTCCTAGGATCTAGCTCTCTGCTAACTATTAATTTATCTGCTAGTAGTTATATCATAACTAATGATGGGTGTTCAGATTTAATGCTCCCAAGAGACACTTAAAAATTGGGAAAATGGTAAATTTTTTTCAAAAATTCAAAACTCAAAAAAAAAGAAATTCTAAAAGTCAAAGGACAAACTAAAAGGGTTGATGATGTGTTTGGCCAGGGAAACCCACCACCCAGTGCTTCTCTGAAGTCATATTCTCAAAAGTATTTTGTTGATTAGCTTCTGTGCCCTTGCATGTAAGGATGGGAGACAAAAACAAAACAAAACAAAATTGTATTTATTTGTTAATGTCACATGAAACTTCTAATCCCAGTCCCACATAGACATCCTTCAAAATGTTCTCAATAACACTTAATTTCAGAGGATCTTAATACACCAAAATTACATTTCTTTAATTAATTCCTTTGTTTAAAAGCGTATTCTAATTTGAATTAAGTTTTTGCCCTGAAAACATTTCTACTCTAAATTTCAGCATTTTCTGTGCTTATAGAGTACTGTTGATAAAGGACACTGGGAAAGGGTTTGGATTTATTTTTGTTTATTTTATTTCTTGCTTACTAGAGTCTCTCTTCATTTCATTTTTCTTTACTTCAAGGCAAGGTCACTCTGACTTTAAACTTGAATTTGGATTATAAAATCCTCAGGCAACACTAGGTATTATACTAGTTAATAAACAATATTTATTTAGTGCAGAAGTCACATCAAAAAGGAAGGGGTAAGAAATTGGCAAAGATTTGAAAAATGTGCTTCAACCAGTAATATGAGACATGCTTAAAGATAATTTTCTAGGTTTACATTCTTATGTTATGATACTAAAATACAGTTTTTAATATTTCAATATCTGTATTTTAATATAATGTGTGTTCTTTGTAGCCCTATGTGTTTTACTTTATACATTTAAATATATTTTTATGAATAGGTGTCTGTTGTATATTGTTAAAGAATCCATGGCACAAAATAGGTTAATAACTCTTGCTTTACATGCTGGGGTCAAATAGAAAAAAATAGCTCATTTTTCACACACTTACAGACATTTAGTAGCATAGACACAAAGGGCTTATTTGTTGTGGTGGTGCAAAATTACTTTAAAATAGGTGGAGAAGAAATATAATGTAGAGATATAATGTATGTAAACTTAGTTTGCAGACCGTAAAAGGGTTATGTAAATAATGGTGCTATTGTTATTACTATTAACAATATTAAAGTGCAAATAATAATATTTACTATTTCTCAAAAGCCATTCTTCCCCAAGCTTTATGAAGTTGCTAGTATTTAACATCAGTGGAAAGAAAATTTAAGTTTATTTCATCTTTATTCAGAATAGAAATTGAATTATGAACTATGTATGTCTTTCTTCCCTATAGAAGGTTTTTTTTTCCTTTCAAAGAAAGGGATTTGCAAATATTAATATGGTAATTTCCTCATTTCAATTCTGCGTTCCATATTCTGGTCCCTAGGAAAAAATGAAGAGTCTAGAAAAGTATCATGTAATAATGTTTCTTTATTTTAAAAAATGATATTTTTAAAAACATGTATTTCTCTATTCTTACAATTTTCTCCCCCATATAAAGGCATTACATTTTAAAGTCACTGACTTAATTTTTTTCTACCCTCATTCCAAAATATCTTATGAAAGGAGACATAAATATCACTCTAGCCAAGAGATATTTCAAGGAGGAAATCGAAGACAGAGTTGAGGAACTCTCTAAATTAATCTACAAATTTAATACAATCTATCTGAATTCCATTTGGATTCTTTGCAGAAATTGAACAGCTCATATTAAACTTCAGATAAAATTCAAGGAAACCAGAATAGTCCAAATAATCTTGAAAAAGAAAAACAAAGGTGAAGGGCTTATAATTCCCAGCTTCCAAACTTATTGTAGAGGAACAATAATCAAGACAGTATAGCACTGGAACAAGTATAGATATAAAGATCAATGGAATAGAATTAAGAGGTCAGAAATAAACCCATTTATCTATGGCAAATTTTCAACGAAGATGCCAATACCATTCAATAGGGAAAAAAAATTTCCAACAATTATGCCTCAAACGACCTCATTAAGAAATTGAAAAAACAACTCACGGAATGGTAAAACATATTTACAAATTACATATCTAATAAAGTACTCATATCTATACTATATAAAGAACCCTACAACTTAATAATAATAAGAAAACCCAAGTAAAAACTGGGCCTGAGTACGGTGGACTGAAAACAGAAGAACTGGTTGCATGAAACAGAATCTCACCTGACTTGACAAAGCAAAAAAAAAAAAAAAAAAAAAAAAAAAAAAAAAAAAAAAAAATGTGTGTGTGTTGGGGTGGGGGGTTATTACGAGGATACGAGGGTAGTTCCTGGAACCTAAGTGTGGAAAGTACCAAGGAGTCTAATGAGGGAGTGGAAATGGAAATCTGGTGCCAAATGAAACAGAGGTGACTCTACCTAGCCATTCGGAGTCACCAGGTCTGCAATCTTTGCTTTTCTTTGTGCATCTACATTTATTTCTATTTACGAAATGGCTTTGTCTACATCTGCACATGGGGGCTGCAGAAGGACATCCTCTGCTCCAAAGCCACACCACCCAGGTCCAAGGAGGACCTCCAGAAACTACCAAAACTCTGAATTCCCATTTCAAATAACCAGAAGAGAGGTTCTGGGTGTCTCAACTCTGGTTAGGTGTCAATTCTGGTTATGGTAGATTGGTAAGGGTAGAGAGTCGTGTATAACAAACAAAGCAGTAGAAGCCACTTTGTGGGCAGAGAGTAAATTCCAAGAAGGAAGGGTATACGCTAGGCAGAAAACTAACAGTGTCCATAACATACTTTCAGGATAGTTAAGTTTTGGGTAAAAGAGATCTGAGAAAAGAATTCTAGGCAGAGGAAAGAATTAAAGGAAAGCAAGCAAGTGTGGGTCCTGTCTGGATACCAACATGTATATGATTTTGTTTTGCTCACAGGGGAAGGGTGAGGAAATGCAATGCAGAATATGTTTGGACATGGAGATTCAATGAGCTGCAGGTGAATTGCACTCTTCGTCTTTGCCTGGTTAAAGCAGTCAGGGTTCTATTTGTCCTTTTCTGATGATTGCTGTGTTCTGTACTGGTAGATTGCTTAGAGGATTTGAAAATCAACCTGTTCAGACCTGTCTGCAAAGCTTAGGGAGGTAAAGTGGTGAAAGGTTTACATGAGTACCCAATCTGTCTCCTACGTAAGATTGTACAAGAGAACATTTAATATCTTAAATCCTCAATCAAACTGGTTTCACAATTATTTTTCCAAGTGGAAAAATAAGTTTCCACCCAAGTTTATACTTAAGCATATGAAGTACTTACGAGAGAAAGATGATTTTCAGGTGTCCAGTTTAATATAGAATCTCGATTGCCATTGCTTGACAGAGGAAATTATTTTATAAAAGAGTAGAAACATTTCCTGGAGAGATACAAAGGCAAATATATATATAAAGATTCTTTGACAGAACAAATAAAATGGGCAAACATCTCTGAAGATAGTTTTTGAAAAGGTGAAAAGACACTAATAAACAACATTAAAAATAAAAAAATGATGCTTCAGGAATTAAAAAAGATAATAAGTAGCAATTATAAACAATTTTATGTGATGCATTTGAAAACTCAGATAAAATGCATAAACCTTTAGAAAAAAAAATCACATACCAAAATTTACTTAGGAAGAAATGGTAAATATAAGCAGTCATACAACAATAAAAAACTTGAATCAGTAGTTTATAATATTCTTACATAAAAACCAGGTCCAGACAGTGTTGTCAGCATTCTCCAACAAATAGTCAAGGAAGAAAGAAGTTTGCAAACATAAAAGGAAAAATAATTTTAATCTCATACGAACTACCTCAGTGTATAGAAGAACAGTATATCCTTACATCACTTTATTAGGTGAGAATAACTTTAATACAAAATTCAATGAAGCATGAAAACAAAATTACAGATCAATCCTTTCATGAGCACAGATATAAAAATTAGAATATTAACAACCACAACTGATTCGGGCAGAAATATGGCAGAGTGAGAGATGCCCCCAGATCTCTCCCCTTGAAACAACAATAAGCTGAACATTAAAACTCAACAAAAAATGCCCAAACTGCACACCAGCACGTCTGAGTGTGGGATCTGGGCATAGGAGCTTCCGCATGTCAGAACCCCTGGTGTCTGTGGTGGACTGGGAGAAACAACGAAGCTGCCTCTGGCAGCTGGAGCTCCATGCAGGAAGAGGGGGAGGGGTGAATGTGTGGGAACTTCCTGAACAGCCCTGCCTAGGACTGCTGTGAGCTCACTGCACTGGGCAGAAGGGCCCAGTCATCAGAGCAGAGACAGAGAATGGAGGCAGGACCACAGAGAAACAACAGTTGATTTTTACCAGCCCCAGTTGCAAAAGCGAGGCTGACTTGCTGAGCCCCCTACTCCCAGCCCAGAAGGCTCCTCCTCCCATACCCTCCAAGACCAATCACCACAGAGCACCAGGGGAATCAGCAAATGCTACTAAGACTGTCACTGACACTGACAGGGACTGAAATTGAGAGCAGTGAGTGTGATTAAATATCTACAAGAAAATTTTTTAAAAGGCATTTTTAGGCTTTATTTAAAGCAGGGATCCAAGAGGCTTAGACGTCATCTACTGGATAAAAAAAAAAAAAAAGCGCCTTCTTTGCATCAGGCTAAAGTGAGAACTTTATATAATAAACCTTCTTTCTGGAAAAACAGCAGAATACATTTCCATTAATGCCCAGGTGAAGAAATAGTCCATTAAACACCATAAACAACCAAGGTGACAAGGCATCTCAGAGAGAATGAGAAAAATCGCCAGAAAATAAGCTTACAGACATAGAAATATGCAACTTAAATGACAGAGACTTCAGGATGGCACTTCTGGAAAAACTCAATATGTTCCAAAACGGTCATATCGACAATTTCAGGAATTAAAAAAACAACTAGATGAGCAAAGCAAGGAGATTGAAGCCCACAAAAAGAACAGAATAGATCTTCTGGAGATAAAAACACACTGCAAGAGTTGAAAAATGAAATAGCAAGCTTGAGAAATGGAGTCGACCAAATGGAGGTAAGGATAGTGATATTGAAGACAGAAATCTAGAAATAAATAGAAGGAAGAAGAGAGAAACAAAGAATGAAAAATAATGAAAGAGAAATTCAAGAATTAGCTGATACCATCAGGAGAGGAAACATAAGAATAATGGGCATTATTGAAGGTGAGGAAAAAGAGCAGAGACTAGGAAGCATTTTCAGACAAATAGTAGATGAGAATTTCCCAAATCTAAGGAATGAGCTGGAGCTTGGGATTCAAGAAGTCAACAGAACACCCAATTATCTCAAGCCAAAAAGGCTTCACCAAGACTCACTGTATTAAAGTTATCAAAAATCAACAACAAAAATAGAATTCTCAAGGCAGCCAGGGAGGAAAAAACGGTAACTTAAAAAGGTAAACCCATTAGATTATCCTTGGACTTCTCAGTGCAAACCTTACAAACAGAAAGGAATGGAATCGAATATTTAAACTAGTAAGTGAAAGAAACTATCAGCCTAGAATAATGTATCTAGCTAAGCTCTCCTTTAGATATGAAGGAGAAATTAAGAACTTTTCAGACATACTAAAACTGAAGGAATTCTCCACTATAAGCCCTGCACTACAGGAAATACTGAAAGGGATCATTTCACCTAAAACAAAATGACAAAAAACAAAAAACAAACAAAAAAAACCTAATTAGGAGTAAAGTGACTATCAGGCAAAAGAAGCAGAGGAGTACAACCCTTACTAAGAACAGGACATTATAAGCTTAAATAATAAGAGAATTCTTATAGATAATAATGAATGTTCAGCATACATAGAACAATGATTGAAAAGAGGATTCAAAGATCCAAATTTGCAAAGGGGAAAGGAGATAAGGCACACACAGAAGAAAATGGATGACTATATATATATATATATATATATATATATATATAACTACATTTTTCATATTTGTAATGGCAACCACACACCATAGATCAGAATTGAAGTATATAACATAAAACAAGAAGAATCAGAGGCAAAACCCACAAAACCCAACCAAAATAAACTAGAGATCAACTGCAAAAAAGAAATCAGAAAGGACCACAAAAATATGGAGATTAAACAACATGCTACTGTAGAATAACTGGGTCAGAGAAGAAATAAAAAGAAAGATCAAGAGATACATAGAAACAAATGATAATGATAATACAACATATCAAAACTTTTGGGACATGGCAAAAGCGGTCATAAGAGGAAAGTTCATTCATTATATGCTTGTCTCCAAAGACAAGAACGAGCTCAAATAAACAACCTAATGCTTCATCTTAAAAAACTAGAAAAGGACGGAAAATGAAGCCTAAAGTCAGCAGAAGAAAAGAAATAATCAAAATTAGAGCAGAAATAAATGAAATTAAAAATAAAAACAAACAAACAAAAAAATAGAAAAAATAAATACAACAAAGAGCTAGTTCTTTGAGGAGGTTAATCAAATTGACAAACTCCTGGCTAGACTCACTAAAGAAAAAAAGAAAGGACACAAATAAACAAAATCAGGGATGAAAGAGGGCAAGTTGCAACTGACTTCACAGAAATACAAAGGATCATGCAAGAATACTATGAAAAAGTATATAATACCACATTTAATAACCTAGAAGAAATAAACCAGTACTTAGAAAAATTCAATCAAAACCAACCCCCCCCCAAAAAAATCTCCTGCAAATCATTTAAAGAGAAAAAAACAATTCTATAATAAAGGGTAAAATCTTGAATATAAATTTCATAGATGAATAAATATAAGAAAGATGCTCATTTATTAGAAATGATGAAGTATGAATTTGAAGTACAGTGAAATAATATCATATCCACAATAGAAATTCAAGTCTGGCAACATTACATGCTAGTGAAGATGTGGAAAAGGATGGATTTTATACTACTGATAGGAGTATCAATAGTTTTTACAACCATTTAGAATACAATATGTATTTTTCTACTATAATTGAAAATGTGTATACCCCACAACCCAGGAGTTAACTCCTGGAAATCCATGTTTATACGCATCAAGAGAAATACCCAAGAATGTACATAGTAGCACCTTTTACTATCTCGACAAATTTTGAGTAATTCAAATGCACATCAACAATAGCACAGATAAATAAGTTTTATGTTACTTCAGTGGATTACTATGCCCTAGTGAAATTTAATGAACATCAGCTACATAAAACAACATAATTTTTTAAAAATCTGATTAAAAATATATATGGCATGATCCCATTTATATAAAGCTAATAATACGTTATTTAGAGATTCAAAGAAAAGGTAATGCTCTTATGGAAAAAATGAAATTATAAACAAAAATGCTGGATCATAGTTATTTGAGAAAGGAAATGAGACACTGGAGAAACTAACATTTTTGGCAATGTTCTGTTTTTTACTTAGAGGATAAGTGAATGTTCACTGTATCCTTTATAACTTATATAAATTCTATAAATATACATTTACTGAACATCTCATTTTAAAAACTTTAAAAAATTGTTTAAGTATATCAAGCAAAATAACAACTTTTCAACACTCTACCTACCATAGCACTGTCTGAGGGAGTTTGTGCGCTGATCCTGGAACTTGACCAGCCAAAGCCTGTGGCAGCAAAATCCCAAATGCAAAAACAAACACATTAAACCATTGTAGTCTGTCATACCCAGTCACCTCGTCTAATTTCTCTTGTTTCAAATATTTTTTTGCCAATCCATCTCCCAATTATAAATTTAACATCCTGCGTAGATTTGCCTACAGGGAGAGAGGGTACCAATCAATAGACATGAGTCATTGGAGAACTTGATGTCTCCATTCCTCACTGTAATCTAAAGCTGGCATTCTAGCTGATATTTCAAGTTCTGTAAACATCCTCAGGGACAATCTACGCCTGCTGAAGAGAAGATGGAGAGATGAATCATTCCAAGGACAAGTGGAGAGGAGAGCTGAGAAAGAGGCAGAGAGGCAGAAGGAAAAAGTTATCATCCAAAGCCAAAATTCAGATGCCATCAACAAGAGACTTTATTATAGGGGCACGTAAACTGAGTTCAGGCTGAAATCTGAGTGTTTACGAGACAAGTATACAACTTATAATGTATAAAGTATCAAATATACTTAATAATTTGCAAAGCAAGTATACAACTTACAAAGTATTAAGTACCGTCGTGGAAGACAGCATCCTGTAGTAGAAAAAGCAAAAGTTTTAAGCATCAAATTTGACTCAAAGATTAGCTTCCTCACACATAAGGTCCCTGAGTCTCAGTATATTTGCCTGTATATAAAGATAATAATACTGGTGATAATTAAAGATAAAATACTGCAGCTGTTCTCAAAGGAGTTTGGTAACATGGAGGAGCTTGGGTTTTGATGCCAGACTCCAGCCTGGTTCTGGCTCTGCCACCTTCAGGTTAAGACTCATCTTTATCATCTATGAAATGAGGTGATGAAACCTACCTTGGGGATGTCATGAGACTTAGAGATAGTAAGTCCAATATTGACACTTAGAAAGTGTTTAACAGAAGTTACAAAATATCATTGTTCCTGGATGCTGATTTTCTATTTTAAAAAGCAAGATCAGAGGTGACCGGAACGTGGAGCCAGAGAGGCTCTAGGGACAAGGAGAAGGTGCAATATCAACAAAATGCCATCGGCATGAGCTGAGGCAGGTGGGCAGAGAGGAAGAGCAGTAGTCAATAGCCACAGGGGGCTGGTTATGGCTAAAGGAGGTGCCAGTTAGGTAAGAGACCGGCCTTGGGCTGCTCTGGTCATAGGTATCAGATGGCGACTTTGATCCAAAGATAGATCTCTATTAACTGGGAAGTAGAGGGGAAAGAAGCAGTCCAGCCAGTCCATCGCAGAGAAACATGAGTAGAGATGGGGAATCGGGATAAGAGCTCTGACTTAAATGCAGTCGAGCGGCAGATAAGACGGGGACTTTGATGGAAATGTGGCATAAGTCATGATATTAATCACAATTTAAAGAGGGAGGCTACAAGATCACAGCAAGGTCATGGTAAAGCCGGCTTTGGCTTCTTAACTGTTCAAGCCAGGCTGAAGAGCAGTCATGTGCTGCTTAACTACATACATTCTGAGAAGTGTGTCATTAAGCAACTTTGTCCTTGTGGAAGCAGCATAAAGTGCACTTACACAAACCTAGATGGTATAGCCTACTACACACCAGTGTTATACAGTATAACCTATTGTCCCTAAGCGACAAGCATGTATAGCATGCTACTGTACAAAACAACACGAAATTCAACCTAGCACAAGAGAAATCAATGCAACCAAGAGACAAGGTGAATACAAGCGGTATGAGGCTGCTGCCAGTGTAGCATTGTGTACTACTTTACGGCAAACTTTTTTTGTAAGTAGGAAGAGTACATTCTAAAAGAATAATAAAAAGTGTAATATATTAAATACATAAACCAGTGTCATAGTCATTTTTTATCATTATCAAGCATTATGTACTATATATAATTTGTGTCCTATACGTTTCTACTACGGGCAGTGCAGTAAGTTTGTTTACATCAGCATCACCACAAACTTGTGAGTAAGGTGCCACACTATCATGTTGTAACAACTACGATGTCACTAGGCGATAGGAATTTTTCAGCTCCATCATAATCTTATGGGGCAGTCCTCATATATGTGGTCTGTTGACCAAACCATGGTTATGTAGCACATGATTGTAATTAGTCTCTCCTCTGAGAAAGGAATGTTTAGGAACTCTGGGCTCACCTGGAGCATAGCGTCTGAGGTTCTCATGCTGGCAAGGGGCAGAGGGAAAAGTTCTGTGAGGCAGCATGCCAGACAAATGCTAGATACTGGCCAGCCACACCATCCAGGACAGGGCCAAAGCAGAGTTCTGGGTCTTTGGATGGAAAGCAGAGGGCACTGTACAGAATGTGGAGGTGCCTGAGAAAAAACATGTGAATGGGAACAATCAAAGTCACAGAATTTGCTTGACACCACAATGAGGGTATCTACAAGTCTCAGTTGCCAAGGTGAGGGGCCTTTATCTGCAAGGAGCCAAGCACATCCCATCTTCAGAATGGCAGAGATTGGCCATAAGAGTCCACAGTGGAGCTGATGCTCATAGCATGCTCCAATCCCAACCCCACACTCCTTAGCTTGAGATAGTTCCCCGCTAGTTCTGAGGACGGACAGAGCAAAATGCTATCTACAAAAATGTCTGGCTCTGCGTTCTTGCTATGTCGGATGCAAGTTTGTTGTTTGAATAATAAAAATCAATTTCCTGAGAGAACTCTGTATAAAAGAGTGTGTCATTTCAAAGTATGATTAAGAGTTCACTCTGAAGGGAATATAATTGTATTTCTTGAATAGGAAAGTAATTCAGTTTCAGAATAACTCTTTAAAGAATATTTTTCTTCCTCGTATACCTCTCACTGAAGACCTCAGATGTTCTAATACAGTAAATATTTGCTTGCAGCTGCTTAAGTTTACCCCTTAGCTTTAACTAATTTCAACACATGTATTGTGGCTTGGGATTATAGTTTTTCACTTGGCTTAAACATGATTCCCTATCCATGACACAAAGGAGTACTTTGAAGTTACGTTTGGTAGGGCAGACAGTTCTTTCCCATTTCACTCATAATCTCTTTTATTAATCATAAGCATTGCCGCCAAAAAAATCATCTAGATGATTTTGAGCGATAGCAAAGGTCTGCCTTGTCCAAATGCCCTCCAACTCAAGAAGAACTAAATCCCCTGAAATTATGCTTCCCACACCATGGGGCGTATTCTATTTCAAGTTAGAGTGGGGAGCAAACTCTTGGGCAAATAACTGGACTTTCTAATCCCAATGTAAAAGTTTTAATGTCTGAATTCACAATTCAACTTTAATAATACTGTTCTGTACTATGACTCTCTATATTTAGATGACATAAAATGAAGATGGACTAAAAATATAATAACTCCCATCTCACAGACATTGGGGCCTTTGTTGATAAGTCCAGAATCAGCTTCTGGATTCATCCCAATATCAGACTCCCAGCAGCATGACGAGCCAGTTAGAACTGGCATGTGAGAGTAGTGGATTCCCCCTGTGCCCTGTGTCTTCCTCGTGGCTCACATTTTACTACAGACATTGCCACAGCCTCTGCTCACAGGTGCATCTTGACAGCATCTCACCTTAGCTTCCTCACTTATCTCTTCCTTTCTGACCCAGGGCTTTTTTGCTACCCCCTTGAAAAACTGGGCTCTGTCACATTCCTCACATGTTTACTACTGGAATCACCAGGGAGTTAATATTACCCATAAAGCAACTCTTGACCTATGGGGATGGGAGCTAGTGCATAAGTGCTAGGTGATCCCCTTTTCCATTCCTTGGGTGGTCCACTCTGAGGCACAGTCTACACTACCTGTCAGAGAATCCCAGTTGCCCAAAGCAGTGACCAGCTCAAGAATTCACCCTTGTACTGGCTGTCCCTCCTTCCCTCCTTCCCTTTCCACTGTCCTCTGCTCACTTTTTGAGGAGAAAACCAGGCTAAGCTAACTATACCTTAACTATTGAAACAACAATCTTATAAACAATTTTGTTTTTATTTTGTTATGCTTCTTTTATAGTCTCTCCCTCAAGAAATCTAGAAAGTATTTAAGCATATGGTATGACAAATTGTCCTTTATATCTCTTCATTGCCTGACATAAAATAGTATCACATACTGATTTAATCTCTAATTAATTTGTTTCATGTTTGCATTTGTAAAAATTATAGATGTTTGAAATATTTGCACTCAATTTTGTCACTGATAATTTAAAGTAAACAGAATTTTCCACTTATCTTTTAATTTTACTTTAGCTCTAGTTTTACATTATTCCTATTTAGTATGTTGACTTATTTTTACTCTGCACTTGTTTTTATGGCTTACTTGAGATAGTTCTGATATAACTTGATGTCAAATTTACTGGAATTGTCCCTTCCCTCTTAGAAATTCAGCTTGTTAATGCATGTCCTGTCCTTGTTATGCTTTAAATCAAAAGGGAAGAGTCTGAGATACCTCAGAACAATAAGGCTTGGGGTTTATCTGCTGTTGCTGTCCAGCTTCTGGGAGTCCATGGAAATGGGAATTGGAGGTTCAAAGGTAAATAATTATGATATACCTCAGTAGCCAATTGTGATGAGGGCAATGTAAATTGCCCTCACGTAAAATGTAAAACTGTAATGTAGATGTAAAATTTGATAGCAATATAATAACTAACATCCATAGCACTCTAATTCTGAGTCTTAATATTACAATATTGCCCCTTCCCATCTAGCCAATGAAGTACGAAATTCCAATGATTTCAGGTATATATTTGGATTTTGTTCATACACTGAAGATTCAGGCATTATCAGGAGCCTAGAGCACAGCACTTTGTTAGTTCTCTAAGTTCCTTTCCTCCTACTCTTTTCTTCCTTTCTGCCCTTGGTGCTTTCTCCACCTTCCACCACTCCTTGAGCAACACTGCCCCCTCACCAGCAATGCCAGTTCCTCCTTTCAGTTCATGCATAACATGGGCACAGCATGTCGGATTATTTCCATAAGTAAACACTGTGCTCTCCCTAAGAAAAATCAGGAGAATAAACTTTTCTCTACTCCATTACACATTGACCATGGTTAATGTACTTAAGCTCTCTAAGGGAATGCAGCATCACCCCGTAAGTTAAATATGGATGTAGCAAGCTTGACGATGCTTCCATCTTCTGATCAGCTCCTTCTCAATCAGAGAAAGTAGTTTATTTGGGTGGGAAGAGAAGATGATGAAGCCAGGAGGGGAGATAGCAAGCAGACAATCTCAAACCATCTGGGGAAAGCAGGGAGAGGAAAATGGAACCCTAAATCTTAAATATTCTCCTGGCTCCAAATGGCCAACTAACTGGGAAACTTCAAAATATCAAAATTCGACAGGTCCTGGGCAAGTGTGGATGGCACACTTGGACTTTGGAACTTTGTGTATTTCATAAATCATGCCAAAAAAAAATGACTCCATATTTTACATAGCTGACTTTTTAGACCTCAACTGAATTTTTAGACCTCACCATCATGTTATGGTGGCGGTTTATGTGGATGTAAAATTATTTTTAAAACTCTTTAATATATCATTGAATTCTACTTTCAAAATAACCACCTCATTTAACAGTAAAAAACAAAACAAAACAGACACTTCCGAAGAAAGTAAAGGACTTAACAAATTAGTAACAAGAACTGGAACTCCTACTGACAGTAACTATGTTGATTTTTTCTGGACAGCATGCTTGCTTCCCCAGAAGTCCTCATAAGACTGGATAATAGGGACTTCCTTTTCCTTCAAAACACTTATTTGAACTGACATTCAGTTAATGATCTCATGTTTCACCTGGCTTGTGTCCACATGTTTCAGAAACTATGTGGACACATCCCTTCCTATTGATGGCCTCCAACTGAAGGCTGGGTCTAAGAAAACCTGGTAATTTGGTAAATTCAATCAAGAAGCAGTCATTTCAGTTAAATATATATGATGGGTAATTTTATGTCATAAACCCTCTTGCCTTCAGTGAAAATTCTACTCCCTACTGATATAAAGAATTTTGTAATAACATCAAGTGTGAAAGTAAGGATTCACTGGCTAAGATGTGCAGTCATCATCATCATCATCATTATCATCAATCAACAACAATAGCAGAGCTTCCATTTATTGAATACTTACTATATTCCAAGTACTGTGCTAAATACATCATATAATTTAATCTTAATTAGAAAAAATTTTATAAATCTATTTTTGTTTTTCTCACTATAAATGAAGAATTTTCCATTGATAACAAAATGTATAACTTAAAAAAAAACTCTAGGCTTTGATATCTACAAGCTGATCTAATGGATAGATGTGAACAATTATAACAGAAACTAGTATTGCTATCATGTAGAAGAACAAGAACCACAGAAATGACTGTGATAAGTGGTTTAATATTACATTGCAACATTTGTTTTCTTTATTCACCTACCCTGTGGGTATAAGTTAATGTATGTTACCTGGTGCTCTATTGGGTACTTCTCACATGACAGAAAATAATATGTTTTACAGGAAGAACCTTGTTCATGGCTAGAGCAAGTTTCACCATGATAATCCAATGCAATTTGCCAGTTTATACGTTGCTTTCTCTCTATTCTCACAAGTAACTTCAACCTATGTTCGAGACAGGTAAGAATACTGTCTTAAAGTTGCCATAACATCATTTTCTGATGAGGACTTTTATATTTAATACAAGTGATACCTAATCTGTTGGTATAATCAGAAGGGGGATTTGGGGACCAGAACAACAACAACAAAAGGCCATTAAGTGATAGATTCTGTGTTGGCATTTTGATGGTAGGTAGTGTGGGTTTGAATCTTCCTTCTGCCATTTACCAACTGCGTGACCTGAAATGTTTCACCCATTTTCTTTAAGCTTTTACTGTTCTCATCTTTAAAATGAAGAGAACAATGTTTGTCTCATAGGGTTAGTGTGAGGGCTTAAGGAGCTAAGGTACATAGATGTGTTAGCATACTGCCTAGCCCTTAATAAGAGTTTAAGAAATACTAGTTATTATGATATAAACTCTTCCCTCGGCCACTTATTGGATATGCAACTGAGGCCAAGTCATTCAGCCTCTCTAACTCTGGTTCCCTAAGAAAATTGACTACACTACATGTTTTTTAAAATCTTTTTTCAGCTCTAATGTTCTATGAATTGCAATCATTCTATATGTTCATAGCAGAGATAGTTAGTACTCACCTAATATGCTATACACTCTTGTACATTTTTTAGCATTTTAATTATTTTGGGACCTTATTACTAGTGCCGGCCAATGGAAACATGAGTGTAAATGATAAGGCAGTTATGAGCCATTGTGAATTGTCCACACTCTCCTTCAATCTCTCTCTTTCTCAATCTCTCTCAACTTCTATAAACTAGAAATAAAGAACTTCAAAATAGCATCACTACAACATGGAAGCAGCCTGGATTTCTGAGACAGCATTGGAGAAAATCTGTGGCTTGTATTTAGCTAAACAAGAGTCTGAAAATCATTCTCTGTTGTGTTAAGCAAATAGATATTTTGAAGTTTGACTATCAAAGTGGCTAGCAGTTACTTACCCTAACTTAATAGTCCTCAAATTCCTCCACACTCTGTATCTCATATTTTTAGGTAGGTATTTTTTTTTTTAAACAAAGCAACATATGGCCTGAGATTCATGCATGAAAAACAGAGATGAGGTCAAGAAGCCAAATATGGCGATGTTTTCTGTGTCACTCCAGGCTTTTTTGGCATTCCCTAGATGCCGCCCTCTTTTCCATTAGCTTGGGTTCAGATTTATTTCACATAAGATGGCTCTGACTCTGAAGTCAGAAATTCCTCAATCTGTTTTCACAACGCCTTGCTATTTCTCCTGGTATTTCTGGGCCTTGTAAAATTCTTGAAGCATAATTAATTTTATTATAGTGACACTCATTATGGGAGGAAAACCATTTCACACCAGAGGTAAAATGGTAAGCATGCAATATCTGACAGCCCTACTCCACAAGCTTGTTAAGGAGATAAGATGCCGGAGGTCGAAAACTATAAAGTGCTGTGCAATAAGGTGAGGTGGAAGATCTGACAATGAAATGATAGTGAAGGCACTAAAATTCATTGAAAAAGAAGTTTTAATATCTGATCTGATAGGAAACCTATATTATTTTTTTGAGAAAAAATATATGAAAGTCTAAATACAAAGTATGGTTAGAGATCTACACAGAAATTTTATTAAGAAGAGCTTCGCCTCATTTTACAAAATATACCTAATTTCTCTAACTATTCTCTTTCTTAGAAAAAAAACCCAGTAAACTTAATATACATATATATATATAAGAAATAATAATACCTTCTTCAGAATAATTAAAACATTAGGAGGTGAAAATGGTGTTTCAAAGAAGCCACATTTACAAACCTCTGGAGTGTTTAGGGAAACTGAAATTCTTTGAGAGCTTGCATTCATATTTTCTTTTTTTTTTAAAATAAAGTATATTTGACACACAATTTATGAATTTCAGGTGTACATAGTTAATCAATATTTATGTACTGCATAATTTTGTATTAACATTCATGTATCCATATTTTCTTAACTGAGAGAATAATATTGGCAGGTATATATCAATGTAATTTTATTAACGATGATTGATTTAAAGGTGAATTTCAAAAGTAAATAAATACCAGTGAATCAGCTCTCCATGTCATTTATCAAGATTGATTGTTCCAGGCTTTTTATAATTCAGATGGAATGTTGGAACAGAGACCACTACACCATAACAAACAAGATAGATGAAAATCTCAGAGGCTGGCTGTTGACCTAATCCAGAAAAAGAAAAAAAAAAACATCTTCTGGTTCCACTGGTTGTTGCCAAGTCTCAGTAGAGGGCTAAGAATAAATATAGCAAAGAACAGAAAGGGGTCTGCTTGTCTTTCTGTTTGTGACCGTTCAAGTAGATGAGTGAAAGAACTGTGAGCTGATCTCAGCCAACGGCTTAGAAGCCATCAGATTCCTGACGTCAATGCTCAGAATAGGACATGCTGTAGAAGCAGGAATTTGTTACGAGACAAAGGGGAAAAGTAGACAGTGTGACCTGAAGAAGAGAATGAGGCTTGAAGCACTGTGTCAGGTCACTGAAGTAGGAAGAACACATATCTATACTAATAGTCCCAATCAGTGAGGCCCTGCTTCGACTCCAGTACAGTGGATTTTTCCAAAAGGGAATTGCATAAGAACTTGGTAGATGTTAAGAGCAGGTAGCAGCATCATATTCATCTCAGAAGATCAATGACCTATGTGTTTCTCTGAGCCTTTGGCTCGGTACATTGTGTAATTTATAGACTTGTTTCCCTAAAGTCTGGCTAACAGTTGGCCATTTCATCCTATATTTAAGCTATATATTGAACATATTGTGATTTTTTTAAAGGCAAAAATCCATGTTTCATAGTTGTCAGTGACTCTAGATTAGATGTAACTAACTGCAACATGGTTCCACAACATTGATACACTGAAAAGTTTTTTGCTCCTCACCCAGGGTCTATCATTCAGTGAGGAGATCACTACCACTAGAGATATAGAACAGGAAATGAGTTTTCCTTTCTTCTGTTGTCTTTTTCTGGATTTGGAAATCAGCATAAAAATGGCCTTGTGAAATGGATTAGAAATTGTTCCCTCCTCTTCTATTTTTTGGAAGAGTTTATGAAGAATTGGTATTAATTCTTTAAATTTTAGGCTGAATCCACTAGGCCTGAAACTGCCCAGGCCTGGACCTTTTTGTGCATAATATTTTGATTACTAATTAAATTTTTTCTTTTCTTGTTAGAAGTCTATTCGGGTTTTGTATTTCTTGTTGAGTTGGTTTTGGTAGTTTGTGCCTTTGTAAGGATTGGTCCACTAGTCCAAGTTATCTAATTTGTTGGTATATCAATGTTCATATTTTTCCTTTCGTCATCTTTTATTTCTGTAAGGTTGGTAGTCATCTTCACATTTTTATTCCTGATTTTAATAAGTCAAAGCCTCTCTTTTATTACTTGGTCAATCTAGCCTAAATTTTGTCAATTTTGTTCATTTTTTAAAGCACCAACTTTATTTCATTGATTTTTCTCTATTTTTTTAATTATCTATTTCATTAATTTCTGCTGTAATCTTTATTACAGGGAGAAAATGAGAAGAGAAAATAAGCTATTCTGTTTCATAATCTAGTCTTATGAATAAAAATAAGCAAAGCCTCAAACTCATGGTATAGGAAACTAATTATTGCTTCAAACCATTCCTTAGACCCTCAAGTTCAAGTGCCTACTATAGGAGTCAGTTTATGTGTATGAGAATCTGGAATCCAAAGTCTGGGAAGAAGATAAAAAATGTCACCCTCTGACATGCTCCTCATCGACATCATCACATACTGAGATCAGGTAATCTACTGCACAGGGAGCCTCCACCGGTTTCTCTCTCCCTAAAGTAAGTTTGTAAATGCTTTACTAATCAGACTAAGGTGCATTCCAGTTAAACAAAGGGCTAACGCAATCGTTCCCAAACCTCTCACCACTACCATGACTTCTAAAAATTTATTTCATATGTTTTACCCTCATGTCAGCAGAGTCTTTAAAAGGTTTTGTCTACCAAATAAGCTGCATATGTATTAATAAGTAGTAACAAATTAATAAGTGGTACATTAATATGTAGCAATAAGTAGTTTGTTCTGCCCATATTATAGTCAATGTTAATCTAGATACAAATGATTCAGTAGCAGTAAAGTTCATGATAGTATTATGAAATCACAGAAATTGCTATTAAGACTATAAGGCTTATAAACAAGATTAAGTAAGAATCTAATTCCTTAGAACATAGATTTCTTGGTTGCTAAATATTGCTGTGCCAGGATTCAACTCATTCAAGTCAACTCATGCTCTCAGAATCAAATTTGGCTCAATACTCTTGTCCTCAGAACCCCCATAATGTCATCAATGGTCAAATTAAACCAGAATTACAGTAACTTGGTTTTAGTAATACGGTAAACACACTGTTTAGAAGCTTTAGTCAGTTCCACGGTTCCCAAACTGTGTGCCAAGGCAGCCCAGGGTACTGCAACAAATTCACGTGAGCACTACAAGTTATTTTACATTTTCTAGGGAAACATAACAACATCTTTCAGATACCACAAAAACTATTACTATCAAGTTGTGTGGATGTAAATATTGAATAAGCAGAACTGTTAGGAATTTCTTTGGATTTAGGAATGCTATGAAAAAATTACCAAGTTGCTGTGAACTGAGAAAGTGTTGCAACCTCCAGATTATCTATTTTAGTTTCCCCCACAACCTTATTAAGAATAACTGCATGGGTTTCATTAGCCTTTTGAAAGATTAAAAAGAACTTCAAGAATTTTTCTGGCCTCATGGTCCTAACTCGACAGCTGGTAGACTAAGGTGTGTCCACAATCACATCAGCAGAGCAAAAGTATATAGTATTGATAAATGCATTCTTCATGGTGAAACTATCATGGTGATACAGTACCTCCTGCTCTTGATCACATTTCCCAAAGAGACTTTCTAGAGGTAGATAATGAGCAAAGAGGGTCGTTAACTTGTTGTGTCCCATTTGGGGAGATACTTCATTCATTCAATAAAAATTGATTCAGCATATATTGTGTCTCAGACATGGCTGAACAAAATAAAGAGGTTCTAACTAATCTTTTAAAATAATCAGAATACTTAAATGCTCAAAATAATGTCAGATAACTGTAAGTGCCAAGAGGAAACATAAAAGAGGGGACTTATTGTGTCAGGGATGTATGGCATGCTATTTTTAAAAGGATGGTCTGAGAAAGCCTCCAATAAGTTATCATTTAAATAGAAATCTGAATGAAGTAGGAGACAGCCACATATGTAATTGGAGAATGAGAATTCTAGGCAGAGGGTTCCAGCAGGCACAAAGGTAAGAGCACAGTTGGCATTCTAGATGTGAGTTTGTGTCTTTGAAGTTTGAGTTTTTCGAATTGAACTCTCAGATACTGGTTAACTTATAATATTAATTTTGTGAACCTTAAAAAGCCAACCATCAAATTCACACATGCCTCAGTGATTTGACTAATATGCACATACTCCATTAGGCTTAGTAGAAAGAATTTTTTATTTTATTTTTTAAATAACATCTTTACTATAGTAAGTTGCAGAACTGGATCTGAAGGATGGAAACGAATATTCCAATTTGTCAAGGTACTTTGGAAAAGACTTGTGATGTCTTACCTGTTACATCATTTTTGTGAGTGGTGAGGTTAAAGGTGAATAATACTTTTTTCTTTGCATATGTTATATTATTTATATTTTATTGAGTAATTTTCAGTAATTAAGAAAAACATCAAAGCAATTTTCATACTCATTTTAAAAAACAGGTTATGGACAATACTATATATGTACCCAAATCCTGTTTTTATATAAAAATGTAAAATGCATATATGTTACTGTGGGTATTTTTTTTGGGTGGGGTAGGGGAAAATGTTGGTGTCTATATAGATATACATGTGTATAAAAAGAAAACACATTTAGAAAACCAGAGACCAAAATGTTAATGGTGGTTATATCTGAATGGCTAAATTTAAGGTGGTTTGTAAAAACCATTTTTATATCATATTTTAAACTTTTATTATTGAAGCATAATGTACATAAATTCACAGGTCAGTTAATTATCCCATATAACTACCCCTGTAATCACCAACCAAGTAACAAAAGAGAACTGGCCAGCACCCCAAAAGCCCCACATACCCTTCCTTCCGTCCCTCATACTTTGACTTTTAGCACTAAAGCTTAGTTTTGACTGATTTTGACATTGAGATAAATGGAATCATATCGTATGTATAGCTTAGGGTTTAGCTTCTTTTATAAAGCCTGTTTTTGTCAGTTTCATCAATTATGTGTTTTGGGGAATTGAAGCATCCACAATTGTCCCAATTCTTATCCATAGTATCAGCACACATTACTTTCAAATAACTTTATCTTTTGTCAAGCACATTCACATAGATGCACATTTTAGTCTCACAGAACTCAATGAAGCAAGTATTCCTCTATCATTATCCTGTTTTTGAGGTGAGAAAAAAGAGGCACAGGGAGACTATGCAAGTTGCCAATGCAGGTTGTCATGAATCATAGTTGGAGAGAGGATAGGATTCCAAGCTCCTACCTCCAAGTTTTGACCTCTTAACCACCAGCTAGAGAAAAATGTGCACAGCTACTGTCCTCTCACATATGAAGAATACAGCCTGCCCTTCTGTGGCATAGTGTGACCTCCAACAAATTCTTTTGATTTAGAAAGCATGAATTGCCTATATGGCTAAGGGGGAAACACTGTGGCATTTCCCTTGCCCTATATTGAATAAAGAAAAGAAGAATTTGGCTAACCTTAGCCTCTGAGTATGTGTGTTCCTAGCCTCTTCCTGCCCAAGGATTGCAGTACACAGAATATATCATAATCTTTGCTCTTGCGAATCTTCTGCCTCTCTTCCCTTCCATTCCTCTTTCCTTCCCTCCTTCCTTCCTTCCTGCCTGCCTGCCTGCCTGCCTTCCTGCCTTCCTGCCTTCCTGCCTTCCTTGCCTTCCTTTCTTTTTTCCTTCCTTCCATCAAATGCTTATTGAAAGTCTACCATACCGTCCATTATTTTGGTACTTTCCATTCAGCAGTAAATAAAACAAACATGGCTCCAGCATGCTTGAAACTTACAGACTAGCAAACTAGGGTCATTTGTAAACAACAACAACAACAAAATCCGAAGTCTGATAAATATTAAACTCTTGTGCAGTGAACCTGGCCCAAATTAAGAGGTAAATGTTTGATCAATGAATCAATGTTTGAATGAATAAACAAATGAAGAGATGGATTGACTGACCTTTAAAATTTTATAACTCGAAGAATCTTACCATAGCAGGATAATTAAGTTTTTTTTCTAATTCCCATTTTCTATTGCTATATTGCTCTGAGTGAAAAATGTTGAGGAAGTATTAGGCTAAATCTGTCAGTCAAAAAACTTCATAAGAAAATCAATTAAGTAGCTCAAAATCATTTCTGTACTTTCAGAAAAAAAAAAGCAGCTGCCTGATGATATTTTTAATTGAATTCAGAAGCTATTACCTGCAAGAACCTTTAATTTATTCTTACCCAGTCAATCGAAAACAATTTAAGCAAAGCAGAATCTGTTTTCTTCTAAGTTGCAACTGAGCTGAAAGCTGTCATGCCAAGTTTCACCCAATGTGAATTTCAGCAGCTGAATGATAAACACCAGTAAAAGAAACCCTTTTCTAGAATGCCAGCAGGATTGCATTAACCAAGTTTACACTAGCAGGCAACAATCTAAGAAAACCAATATTCTGTTGCTAATTGCCCATCTAAAAGGCTAGAAAGGAAATTACGGAAAGATGCAATATTCTTAATAATTCTCCCATTACCCCATTCTGAATCATCTTTACCCATGAAAGGATGAACATAGTAGTTTCAGAGAATCTCAATTCTCATTAAAGTGAGGAAAGAGAGATTGCCTCCCTAAAGGAATGGGTTTAGGTATTCTATGCAAAAGCCTTACCCCCATAATAATTTACAAATGCAGTGGGTGAAAGTAACAGGGAGAGAAGATTTCTAGATGCTGAAGTTATGGGAGCCACGAACCCCAAATTCATGTCAATAGCTGTCAGCCACATTGCAATCTTGCCTCCACTGGTTCCTCCTTACGTTCATCACAGGTAAACAAGACAGAAAAGCTTACAGTCCATTGCAGGTCAGATGAGAAACAGGTATACAAATAAACAAGATCATCAAAGATAATTGTGCCTTGAAGAAAATTTCCAACATGGTGATAGAGAGTAACTTGAGAAGCCTCATTTAACATGGTGTTAGGAAAAGCCTTTTCAGAATATTCTTCTGACCTAAGGTTTTACATGTTATAAATGTTTTATTATTTTAAAATCTGGCTTAACCATGCTCCTGTCATATTAGCTGATGTAGACCACCACCAACTGGAAGCTTACTCTCTTTTCCAGACAACTCATGATGAGTTTGTGGACAGGGAGGGAAAGGAAGTGGGTGGGGGAAGTGGGGAGGGAGGGTAGTCTAATAGAGAGGCTGAAATGAGCCAACACAGTAATACAAGGATTCTCTCTACTTTCTTTATGACCCTGAGGTAGGCAAACATTCTGTAGAAAGGCTAAAAAAGCAGGAATGTTAAAGAAAAAATTGAAAATTTTAATTTCATCAACATTCATAGCTTCTGCTTTTAGAAAGACACATTTAAGAAATAAAAAGGCAGACTATAGATGGGAGGAGACAACATCTAACATAATATATATATATCTATATATCTCCAAAATCTTATATGTGTGAATACAATATATATGTGTATATAAAAATATGTATATGTATATATGTAACATACAGGACATATGTGTGTATTGTATGTCACATATATCGGGAAAAAGACACACCTAGAACATATGAAGAACTCTTAGATATCGATAAGAGATAAACAACACAATTTTTAATTGGACAAAATGTCTGTACAGGAATTACAAACGCCAATAGAACATGAAAAGATATTTTCAAAACATTCATTAGTCATCAGAGAAGTACAAATTAAAACCACAATGAGATAGCACTTCACACCCACTAGAATGGCTAAGATGAAAAAGAGTAACCATACTAAGTGTTAGTGAGAATGTAGAAAAACTGAAACACTGCTGGTGTACAAACAAACTTGTATACATAATCATAAAGTTTTATTTTTAATAGCTAACAACTAGAAACAGTTCTACTGTCTATCACAGACAAATGGATAAGCAAGTATATCCACAGAGTGGAATACTACTCAGCAATAAAATAAATGGACTACTAATACCTAAAACAGTGTAGTAAATCTCAAAAAACATCCTGAGTAATATCAGCCAGATGCAAATGTATATGCTGTATGATACCATCTATATGAGTCTAGAAAAAAGGAAATCTAAATCTATAGTGATAAAAAGCAGATCAGCAGTTGCCTACAGCCAGGGGTCAGAGTAGACTGACTGCAAAATGGCACAATTTTGGGAAATTTTGGGGATGATTAAAATATTCTGCATCTTAACTGTAGTGATGGTTACACAGAGGTATACATTTGTCAAAACTATAAAAATGTACATTTAAAAGGATTACATTTTGTTGTATGTAAATAATAATAAAGTTGACTTAACTCAGTAATGTTGATTTTTTAAAACTAGCTTCTTTCCAAAAGTGATTTTAATGCTTGCTTGTAGCACATTATATATACCATAATTATGGTTCCGAAAGTCCTATAGTAAATAAATATTTATTTATGTCATCCTTTCTTAACTTATTTGATCAAGGACTACCTAGTGGAACACAATTTGGGAAATGCTACATTAGTCGATCAATGTCAATATGGAGGAAGTTTCTTAAGAATTTTTAATCATCAATATGTATTTTAAATCTTAAAAAGTGTGAGTTAGTATGAAGCATTCTCCACATGTATTTCAGATATGTATACATGTATACATATGTATACATCATGTATACATCTTGCAAAATTGGTGCTCCATTACATTTCTTCTAAAAACAGTTTTCTAAGTTTCTTCCAAAGAGCTTGGTTCCTGACTATATTCTTACAGACCACATGGCCAACTGGTAACTATGGATTGTCATATTTTCAGATGACACATGTTAGTTGAAAAAAAAAAAAGATAAGCAATGCTATAGAATTTAATTCATTAAAATCTGGTTAGGCAAAGTTGATGAGATTTTTTAAAGAACTCTATTTGGTTTGAATATTCAGTTAGTTAAGAGTACCTGTATTGTGGGGGACAGAGGTTTTGGAGTTTTAACTAACAATAAACTCAATCAAAAAATAAGGTTGCAGCATCAAAATTCAACCCCAGACTTCACTATGAAGTGAATGGTATCAAGAACACTAAGAAGAGAGGCGTAGCTGACCACTATAAATCTATAAGATGGTGAAAGGTCTGAGAATGATGGCAGAGGAAGAACATGCAAAGTCTGAGAAAAAAGAACACACAGGCATAATGGTTATTTACCTCCAAATATGTGGGGAAATTTGATGGCATGTAATTTAGGCATCTTGATTGTCACCTTCTAGGCCTATTCTTCAAAGCTCTAATGGCACCTCAGTAGAACTACCTCAATTAAAATTAAAATTTATTCATAAACCCACAGGACACAGGTTCAGAAAGGATGGAGAAAGCTCTGAGACAAAGCAGCCAGAAGCCCAGTGGGGTCATGCACAGGAGGAATCTGTTACTGTCACTACTGATAAATGACCAGCACCTGTCCCTATGTTCTTGCATTACAGCACTCATTCAAGAATCAAAACTCCATTCAAGAACATTCAATGAGTTAGACCAAAATCGTGCCTAGTCCCAGCTGAATTTATTTTGAGGTTTTCTGGAGAAAAGAGCTAGTAACAATGAGAGGGCTGTTGGTTTGGGACATTGTAAGGATGTTTCTGCCTGGAAAAAGAGTTTGTAATAAATGAACTCTTATCAAAAACTCTTTCTCAACTCTTTCTCAAAAGAGTTTATAATAAATGAACTCTTATCAAAAACTCTTTCAACAATTACTCAGACTCATTCAGTGAGAACTTCAAAATCGATAATGGGTAAACAAGGAAATTTTGGATGTGAAATGCACCTTAAAGTTCATCTACAATAACACTTAATCTTTATTGACATGAAAACTGGATCTAGAGAGATTAAATGATTTTTTTAAGGGTTGTCAATAAATAAGCACAAAAATTAAAAATGTCACACAGAACCCAGGATCTCCATGTCTTCAACCAATTCTTCTCTGCTGTAGAATACTGCTTCCTCTTTCAACCAAGCAATCTCACTTTGTGATAGAAATATAACATTTACTGAGATTCTCAAGTCTACTCCCTGTTGTTAACAGAATTAGGGTGAACACAGGACACCGTGGTCACATGGGGAGAGGGGAGGAGGTCGAAGTGGGAGGTGGAGACAAGTTGAAAAATCCATCCAAACCAAAATGAATTTACTTTTCTGATGTGACCTCTAATTTACCAACATGTCCTTGGTTTTGACGCTAACCTTTCCTGCTAATTAAAGTTTCAGTGTTCAAGGAAAAACAATGGTGTCAACTACTCGCAAGACCTTAGGAAAATGTCACTGAGAAGGCAAATTATTTTTCTTCTGCTTAGTAAACTTTCTGACTGATGAAAAATCAATACTTCACCAATTCTTTCTGCAGGTTGTTTGTCTGATATGTCTCCTGTGTCACCTGGAAACAACAGTTTAAACACTACTTTAATGGGAAAAATTGCCCATAGCTCATTTGGTACTGCCTAAAATGGATTTGTAGCTGATTCGTGACTGATAAGGTGTTTGCTTGAAACATTTTTTGAAGAACAAATCCATTATTTGTTGCTATTTTTTCCAAGGTCCATGGAGAAATTAGCTTTAACTATTCTTTCGTGACCAGAATGTAGCACATTTTCCTTCTTGAGCAAGGAAGATAAACACTACCAGTCACTGAAAGCAATTCTTTTGTAAATCAAAATATTGAAACTAGTAAATTAAACCATTAGACACTTTCTCTAAAGGAAAGAGTACATATATTAATTTTTCTTCCTCAATGTAGAGGCAAAAAAAAAAAAAAAAAAAAGGGTGTCCTTACACGCTGTGTTGAGATACCAGGATACAATGAAGAAATCACAGTCATTCAGAGACTTATATATATTTCTAATAACTCTATGGCCTCCCACCTCCTTTCAAATTGATGCTGAGTATGGATTCTGCTCCCATCATGGAACATAGCATCCATTCACAGCCAAGGAAGCAGCAGAACCCAGAAGCACTTGTTTAAAAGAAAATCAAGATAGAAATAGGAACGAAGAGGAAAGGACATTAATTAAAAGAAAGAGAAACCATCCAAAAATTGAAGCCCCTCATTACTATTCTCTCTATATTAATTTCTGGGTTTGTTCTCTAATAATAGCAACTCAGTAGTCTTCTATCCTGTTGCACAGCATCTCCAGTAGAGACGCCCCTTCCTCTCAGAGTCTGAATCCTACAGTTTGGCTGATTCTAGACATTATTGGTGACAGCCTGTTCCCCACCCTATAATAACAGATCAGAAGGGCTCTTAGCTAGCTTAGGTTTCTCCAAGTGGAGATTGCACTGGGCTAGATTCCATCCAGACTTTCACTATTGAGTTGACTCAGGACATTTGCTGGTCATGACTGCCCTTGGCATCCCTGATGTTTCAAGAGGAAATAAATGCTCCTACTGAACTAATTCTGGGAACCATCTGGGAGGGACATTGTTTGCACAACACTTTTCGAAATAATGTCATGTCAGGCTTCCCAATTCACAGCCACAGCATCCTGTGGAATGAGCAAAACTGTTTAGAAAGCCAACAACTGCTTTGAATTAGAACACTACTGTGGACCCTCAGGGCAGCAAAGCTTTTATTTATAGACTCCGGAGCAGATTCCTCTTCTATCATAATCCAGATAGATCTGAAAAAAAAGCTTGCCAACTGCTCCCCACCAAAAAAATCTCATGCATCACAAGCACACCTTATTCTTTATTCTATTTCATTTTAATTGCTGCCTGTGACCCATTAAACTGATTTCATGGCCCACTAATTGACCAAGACCCACAATCTAAAAACCACTCTTCTTTGCCTAATCTGGAGTCATTTGCAACAGCCATGTTTTAAAGATTCTAAAGCAATGCTGCATATTAGACCACCCGAGATGCTCTATAAAATTATGATGCCTGGGTCAACTAGAGATTCTGATTCAGTTGGTACCAAACATCAGTCATTTGTAAGAGCGCTGGGGGCAATTCTAATGCATGGCCAGGATGAGGAATCATTGCTGTAGTCTAAAGCAACTAATAAGAAAACAGACAAATTCCTTTATTGCAATACACTTTTAAAAAGAATCTCTCCTTGTAAAGTTATTTTACATTGTTAAAATTTGCCAGTCAACATGTTGTTTATCACTTTGCTATATTCAGTACAGGATATTTAAAGCACTTCACAATCTTTGCTTTTCCACTTCGCAGCAGAATTCTTAAAGGTCAGGAAGCCCTCAGACTTGGCCTCTTGCCTTGGACACAAGGACCAGGGTGGCCTGTATTATTACAGAGCTGCCTCTGGTCTGAGTAACCTTTCCCCTAGTGAGCTGTATTTCCATGAACAGAAACTAGATGTCTGAGTGCTGACGCTTGGAAAGTGACTGCTGCTTCACAGCAGTGACCCTTCACCTACTTAACTTCCCTTGTTGACTCCCAAGGGCCAGGTGGTGCAGCCTCAGCTGAGTATGGGAGTGACCTTTCACCTACTTACGTGGCTAGAGGCTCAGCATCTGCTTACAGCTTCTGCAAGACTGGTTATGTGCCTTGTTCATGAAAACTGGGTGAGGCAGAGAGTAACTTAATTTTTTTTTTTAAACAAGAAGTGAATCTATGAATTAGTGCCATAGCTTAAAGAAAACAATCCCTTTGTTCTAATACACAGTACATTTTGAAAGAAGGCGTGAGGCAACTCTACTGTCAAGGGGTGAAAGAAAGAACACAGACGGGGAGCCCCACACCCTTCCTCTTTAGACTCAGCACCAAACTATTAAACAAATTCCCCTTTCAATCAAGTATATAAACATGTCACTCAACTCAGCACTGTCAGATCCTCAAGCTTATTTTCAAAACAAAAAGACTATTGATGGGCACTTAGGTTGCTTTCATATCTCTACTATGTATGGTGCCCGATGGATACTAGACTAATTGGGGGGATCACTTTTTAAATTATATAAATGTCTAACCACTATACTGTACAACTGAAACTAATGTAAAATAATATTGAATGTCAACTGTAATTGAGAAATAAAAATAATAAAAATTACATTATAACTAATACATGGTCATAGTAAAACACTTGGAAAATACAGAAAATTATAGATAAGAGAATTAAAATGATCCATAATTTCATTACTTAAAAAAAATGGAAGGACTAAATGAAAAGGAGTGTGTATTTGTGTTATTACTGTTAAAGCTGAAAACAGTCTAGTTTTCTCTCTGGTAAAATCTCGCCAATGCCTACATATGAAAGGACAACAGAAACACATCAGTATCCTTGAAGAAACAAGTGCCTGATTTGGGCCAGAGGACAAATAGGGATTCTTAATTCTAAAGTGTCAGAAAGCTAATGTAGAAAAGCCTTTAGAATTCCCAAGCCCTAGAAGAGAGTGGCAAAGATTTTTGTTTAAACTGAGATTTAGAAAACCCATATTTTCTAGTAGCTATGTGACTTAGGCGACTTAATATTCCTCTGCCTCAGTTTTCCCTTTGCAAGTGCAAACACTGGATTAAACTGATGACATTCATGTTCGCTGTTGACAGTCCTACTAAGAAGCAGTTCTTCCCAATGGAGAGGGGAGGGTGGAGGCGAGGGTGCTCAGTAATCCAGAACTGTGAGGCTGCTTGGACAACCAGTTTAGGAGTGACAAGAGGTTGCACCTCCCAAACCTGATTAACTGAGCCACTGATCTCTAGAGAGCTGTGTTGAGAAGAATCCTTAGGCCAGACCAGACCAAATAGGAAAGGACGTTATCATCTCTTGGTGGTGGTGCCAACGACACTTGGAGAGGGTGGAACTAACCACTTGCACAATATGTACTTGCTTAAATTAGTATTTTCAAGCAAATAGAAAATTTTAGTGAGCTATCTGGGTATCTGTCCTTTCACTGCTAAGTGTATAGACAAACGATACTAATAGGCCAGTACACATGCATCGATTGAATTCACCAGGTAGTAAGGAATGTTTGTATAACTGACTAAATTTTCCTATTTTTAAGTGGATATGCAGTGGGATGTTTAAACAGTTTGAACGCCTTCTGCACTGGGTGAAGCAAAGAAATCACAGAAAGAAGTGACCTCTAAGATTTGTCTTTCAGATGACCTAGTGCTGATTGTGTTGCTCTTGTTACTTGGAACACCAGGAAAGATTGTCTAAGGCAGCTAGTCAATGCTACACAAACCAAGGCTGGACTTTAGCAAAACTTTGAGTTTTTCAAGTTTTTTATTTGGAGATTTTTATTTGGACTGGGTGTATGTGTTTGGCTGGTGGGGGGTGGGGAGGGGAGCATGGGGAAAAGAAATGTCCTGTTCGAGAATCTCAGATTATGTAGGAAATGATTACCAATCAGAGAAAAGGTACATGCCACAGAACAGGAAACAAAGTTTCAGTTAACGGTAGCTCAAGGTCAGTCTACTGAAGACAAAGAGCAGAAATGATAAGAGAGAAAGAGCTGAATGTGGGCTCCCCAGGTCTGGAGTCTCCAAGCTTCTTGATATACCCCAGGGGTTAGAAATAGAAGGCAGGAGAGCAACTGACCCAATTCCCTGTCCTAATTCTGGTTTCCAGTTTGGTCAATAGCTTATTTTGAACAGATATCTGCCAAATTCTTCTGGCTGTTCTTTTGCTACATCTATTTTCATTTCAACTCTTGAATAACATTTATTTATTTTCCTTATGATTAAGAAGTAACACATTGCATTGTTTAACATTTGGAAAAGCACACAAAAAAGCAAATATAAATACTGATAATTCTACCATATGAAAATAACTAGTGTGGACATTTTGAGATGTTTTCTTTATATATTTTGAATATATATAAAGAAATATATTTCTTTATATATTTCTATATATATTTTGTACATGTAATATTCAAAGTATTAACCATGTATGTTTCTGCCAGTATTTCTTATAAAACCATGATGCCCTCCCTCATTTGGGCAGCTGGACCATGTCTCACAGAAGAAGCCAAAAATACTTATACAAGTTTGGAAAATCTGCTTTACTGAAAAACTGAGATACATGTTTTCTTTTTTCTCAGATCTATAAAACCAATGTACGTTTTTATGATCCATACACTAACCTCTCTTGGGTTTATCTGAGCTGTTGTCAAGTTTCGTTTAACTTCTATTCTCTCCTGCACCCCCAAAACCAGAGAACCTTTTCTAGTTTGAGAGGCAATAGTGGAAAGCTTGAGGTAATTTATTACATATTTACTGTGCTTCAAATCCCTTCAAGGCCTATGCCTTTGAATTCATTTTCTGCATCAAGACCCTAGGAACATAGCAAGAGTAGAAATGGCTGCATGGAAGATTAGGCAGACAGGCCAGAAACAGCCTTCTAGAGTTTCCCCCAGCCCAATGTGGTACAGTCACTACAGAGGGACAGATATAAAGCTATGGTCCAGTCTAAAATGCTGCCTATGTACCTAAGAGCAGACAGAGGTCACAGAGAGAGAAATAGACCCAAGTAGATCTTTTGGATGGGGATAAGGGATGATGGAGTAGCAATTTTGTTAACTAACAATTTAGGACCAGATTTAATGAGAAACATCTCGGTAGTGCTAGGATGGCTAGATGACACCAAGCACTAGATGTCCACCTGCCTTGATATTTTGGGCCTATATGAGCTCCTGAGGATATGGATAGAATCCTGGAGGAGAGAATGGAAAAATCTCACATTAACCGAAGGGACTTAGACTAGATATTAAACTGGCTTACAGTAAAGCGAAAGAAAATATTTCAATGCTTGCACATTTGGTATTTATGGACCGAAATTTGGACCCCCTCAGTATATTTAAAATGGCTTAACTAGGGTTGGTTCACCCAGTGAGTGAGAGACAGAGAAGAGACAGAGAGACAGAGAGATAGAGACAGAAAGAGAGACAGACAGGGGGAGAGAGAGAGAGACAGGGAGTTTTCCCAAGAGCATAATTATGATGTTGGACCATGGAGTCCACACTGGATAAGAGAAGAGAAAACATAAGACAGGTGAAGGAAGGCAGATGGGAGTCCCAGTGAGTCTGAGGTATTGTACTTGAGATAATAGTCGAGTCAAATGCTCTAGGAGCATGTGAAGTGATATGGTGGGAATGGGATGATATTTTGAATGTGGTGGTATTATTTTTGAAGACAAGTTCTAGGATGTGATCATGGAGATGGCTAGCTGTAGATAGACATTGATAAGGTGAAGGATTTATGCATTGAAGGGTGAAAGTGCAGATGGATGATTCACAGTAGTGCTGAAATCAATAAGAATGATGACAGGGATCATACTGGCAAGGAAGTAGCCAAATATTTCATAAAGGACAGCAATAAAGAGGTATTGTGTAATATCTTGTTTTCAAAGGTCCTGTGATTTTTAAAGGAGAATGAAAGAGTGATGTTTTGAATGCAAAGAGGTCACAAATAAGGTGTGAAAGGCAGACTACACCCATCTCACCTTCAGGCCATGAAATACTTTGAGTTGTGATGAAAAGCCACCTATATGTAAGAGGTTGTATGAGACATGATGTCCTCAAGATATGGCAAGAATAAATGGAATATTCAGAGAAGAAGTTAGGGCTTTAGGAAGTTTCAAGACAAATGCTGAGTTCCAGGAGGCAAAATGGAAGTGTTTGTAAGAGGGCAAAACGAGTGAGAGAGAGACTGGGTCAGATTGGGAGAATTCACAAAACAGTCTGAAGAAGAAACTAGTCAAAGATGGATGAACTGAGGGCAATAATTATCAGGTGGTACCTGAGTTAAGTCATCACTCAAAGCAAGCTGGGACTGAGCCAGGAAAGCTGGGAGACATGACAGTACAGCATGGAGCCCGAAGGGCCATTTAGATGAACTGTGTGGAACCAAACGGCTGCTGTTCGCTCCTGCACCTAGAGGTGTTATGACAACCTGGGGGAGAGGGATCCCACTAGAACGTAAGGCTTAGGGAAGCCCTGGGTGCTTATTATCTCCTGTAGTGCTACTGTGTGATAAACAGGGGGAAAAAATTCTCACAGGGAAAAGAAAGATGCCTGTTCATTTATTACTGAGATAGAAGCAGTAGAAGCATATGAAGTAGATAAAGGTGAGAATGAAAGAAGTAATGAAGCAGGGGATCTAGGGTGGGTAGGGAAGAAATGGAAAACAGAAATGAATGACATCATTAGCAAAAGGGATGGTGAAGGCAGAAGATTTACACGAGTGCCACAACAGGATTAAAAAGAGTGAGGGAATGAGCCAGATGGAAAAAGAAGAGATGGTGTGTTCCGATCAGGCAAAGGGAACAACTGATTTTCATATTTTCAGAGGTGAGGAGGTCCTCACTGATAATCAGGCATGTGAAGTGGCCATGGAAATGGGTAACAGAAATGTAGTAGGTGTCAAGGTCACAGGGATTAAAGAATTCAAGGAACTACGAGGACAGACAGTTAAATAATTCATTCATCTGATCTTTGAAATTGCTTAGGATTATACTGCTTTCTAGCCCAATTCTACCTTTTAATTTAATGACAGTAGGCCAAGATACCCATAGCCAGACCATCATTCACTACATGGCATTGATATCTAGAAATACCCTCTCCACCTTCCCCCGCCCACCCCCCACCGCCCAATCCTTTGCACTCTGACAAAACAGTCACACAGGACCACCTGAACAGGCAGAAGCATAGCAACAGCAGTGACCTAGTTCCTAGCTGCCTCAGCGCGCTGTTGCTTCATCCTGTAATTCCATGTGAGAAGAAAGCTATAAGGGCAAGTAAGTGCTGAGAAACAACATTTCTCAGAGTGGTATATTTCGTACACTTTCATTGGTCAAGAACTATTACTGGCTCTAGCGTATAAAGCACTGAGACCCGCACCATGGAGAATATAATGTGGAAGAATAAAGCAAGAAGTGAGACTCCCTTCTTCCACATACCTCCAATATCACACACCTCCATATCACGACTGAGAGTTTGGCATGGTCTGTGTCATGCTTTTAACAATTAAAAAAATATAGAGGATAGTTTCCTAACATATACACTATCAGTCTAGATTCTCTAGTAAGCAGATGCTGAGATCAGAATACAAGAGAGTTTAGGGTTTCTTCATTTTGTTTTTGTTTTTGTTTTTTTTGTTGTTGTTGTTTGTTTTATATGTTTGGTAAAAACGAAAGCATACATTCACCCCATCAATGGCTGTATAACATGTACCTGGAGCCATATTAATCTGCTATAGCAAAAATACCATGTCAAGTACAACAGTTGCCATCATGGCTATCACTCCATCGGTTTGTAGTAGTCTACAGTCATTCTCAACCCAGTCCTTATGGATGAATTCAGGGAAGATATGATGGAACCACCACTCTCGAGATACTTATAAGGATGAAACTAATCTTCATCGTTCTTACCAGGATACCATATTGTTTTACATTTGCTATCTTAGTTGGAGGCAGTTTCAGAGGCTTATAGTTGACTTTCCCCACTATGACAACTAATGCTATTTGCCAGGTATGTAAATCTCAGTTATATACACATTGAAGAACCAGAGAAATGACCTCTATGTAGGACTCTCACAATATAGGACTTCTGTAATGAAAAATGTTTGCTCTGGAACTCCCAGCTGGGTTGCCTGAGGGATGGTCGGTGAAAGCTTAGCGGTCGGGAAGCAGTATTGAGTAGGGAAATCTTCTAGATTGTGGTGCATGTATGCTACCTGTGAAAGGAAATGGGACATAGGAAGCAGAATTGAGCAGGGACAGACTCAGACCACCTTGCAAATCTGACAACGCCTCAGCCAACCAGGAGAGGTCCTCAAAGCAGAGAATTCCCATTAGCGGAGTCCCACATTGAGGAGAAAGGGCTAAGCGCTTATGCATCAGTGGAGGCTGCATGTGAAGAGTGTGGCCTCAGTTCAAACACTGCGTGGATCTCAAAGGTGGTGCAGCTGGATGCTGTCAGCACACCGTATTCCTTACAACTCACAGAAACTATTTTAGTGCATGGGTGTATCATTTATTTATTCATTCCCTCAAGAGTAGACAAGTTGTTTTCAAATTTTTGTTTTTACAGGCAATACTGCAATGGACAATCTTGTACATATATCTTTATGCTCTCTGCTGGTAAAACTGTAAGTTTATAGAAGTGGAATAGCTGAAATAATGAGGTACCTATCCTTTACATTTTTATAGGTTCTTCCAATTGCTTTCCAAAAAATTTGCCAATTTTATACTTCTAGAAATAGTATAGGAGAGTGTTCATTTCCTTAGGACTTGCCAACACAAGATGCTTTTAGCCTTTTTCGTTATTTGCCATCGTCGTTATTTGCTGGTCTAATGGTGGAACAATTATATCTCATTATCTTATTACTTTTTATTTTCCTACTCTCTCATTAGTTTGAGTATGTTTCCATATGTTTATTATGCATTTGATTTTCTTCTTTAGTTAATATTTCATTTCCTTTGCTCACCTCTCATTTTGTAAAAGCAAACATCGAACACAATTGGAAAGAGTGCTAGGCCCGTATTTGGAGCTGAGATAAAAATTCTTTCCACAAAAAGTCAAGATGTGTTAGCTTTCGCATTCACTAGCTTTTTTCTGATGACATTAGAACTACAGATGCAAAAAAGAATGAACTATTTTGTTTTGGTGTTGCTTTAACGAGGGGAAGGATTTTGACTCTCATAAATGTAAGGAGGCCAAGAATGAAAACAAGGGCTATTCCAGAAAGAAGTGTTGTGCACAGGACAAAAGTGATATATGGTTGTAGGCTAATAGGAGAGGGGAGCCTTATATAGCGAAACTGGGGAGAGACTCTCCGCCATCTATCTTCAGTTCTCAACAACAGCTTAATAGCCTTCGAGTTCTCACTTTCCCTTCACAAATAATGACAGCCACGACTATTTCCCCAGTGGTTTCTCATTAACTCAAAGTGTTCCCAAACAAACTCATCATTTGTCTTGCTCCCTTCTCATCCTTGCCCACCAAATCGAAAGTAGTTATAGCCCCCTATAGTCTTCATGTGCATTTTCTTCATAGCCCTTATCCTAATTTAACGTATATGCTTATCATCCATTTGCTTTTTGTAACACCTACTTCCCCAACAAGTCGGTACTCTCCATGAGGCAACAGATGATGACTAGTTTGTTCCCTGATGAAATAGGAATTTCTTAAACAATTGTTTGTATGCCCCATATTTTGTAAATATTTTCTCCAAGTCTGCTGGTCATTTTTTAACTTTAAATAGTCTATAGTCAAATCTGTTCATCTTTCCATCATGGCTTTTGAAGTCCCATGATATATATTTCTAATTGCTTCCTTAAATATGTCCTAGAGGTGAAAAAGTTGAATAGAATTTCTTTAGGTTCTTGATGCACTTTGTCAAATTGGACATGCCCACCCCTGTAGCAAAAGTGCAACCTGCGTTTTCTAAGCTTTACCAGTGGCCTTGTTAGGTTTTGTCAGGCAAGCTGTATAGAATTCATTTAATGTTAAGTAAACGTGTCCCTCAAAATTTCAGAAATTGAATGTCTCAAGCAGAGGTGCTGTACTCAGCACTGAGTACAAGTGGAAACTTCGGTGTTTTCCTCCTGACCGCTAGCACCAAATCATTTGCATCGTCCTCTCATGGTTTATCTTTATGCAAACAATGCACAGATTTGTCCATATCCATTGCCCCAAAATAATTCTCTTTGCTTTATTTCTGTAGCAACTGGATCACCTCCAAGATTTGTGGTCAGCCTGAAAATAAAAATGTTGCTCTCTTTCCAGGTTACTCTCTAATCATGGTACAGTTTTTCCCTGGTATTCAAAAGTAAAGTGTTCCTATGAATCCTTCATATGCCGAAGTGGCAGAAAGTGAAGAAGCAATTACCATTAATTTATATGGAAAAATCTTTAAGCATTCTCAGACCCAGATAATAACCTACCAAATCATACCAAATAATTACACCCACTTAATTGCATCCAGTTTTACACTAAGCGTAACACCTTTACAAGCTTTCTTAGGCTCTTATGGTACCTTAGCACACATCTTACTAACATGCACAGAATAAATTGAGACAAAGCACAGGTGTTCACAGACACAATTCAAAGTTATGGCAGCTTGATACTGAGATGCTGAATTTAGTTCCCAGGGAAGGAGCTTGGGGGCACTTGCATTGCTCCAGATAGTGTTGCCTCCATAAAGCTCGCTGCAAAACAAACACTGAATGTTATTTTTGCTTTTCTCCCTTTTTCATAAAAGCAAAAATACTCTTTGTATTTCTTTCAGTTAAGGAAAACACATACAGGCCTTTTGTGAAAGGGAAGTGTCATAACTTTCGAAAAGCAGGGGATGCCTATGATACATAGCACCTTAGCCAACTGGGTAAAGAACTTGACCTGACTGTTCCAGTTCAGCTACCATAAATGTTTCCACTTATAACAACAGTTCCCATCAGAGAGAAATGACGTTACAGAATGTAATGCTCTGTGAGAGTAACCTGATAAGTATTTTTGGTTGGGATGGCATGGAGAAAAAAGTTTGGTGACCTCAGTTCATGTTTAACCTTTAGCCATCTCTGTGAACATCATAAGATTTCACATGATCCTTAATCATTGCACACATTCAGGCGAATAGTGCTGGCTAAGTGCTCAATGGGATTTTCCTAAATTAGAACTGCTTGTAACACATCATTTCCATTGCCCTCCTGGGGGCAGATTAAAGAGTACAATTCCTTATAATACATATTTTTGCCTATTCCAGATCCCACACACATGGTAAGAAAAGCAAATACCTGCTTTCCTATTCTGTTCTTAGGATGTAATCCAGGAAAAGGAAGGGATTTTTAGCTTAAATTTATTTGCTTCATCAGAGAGTTTTATTTAATCTTTTGGCTTCTGGAACACCTTTTTTTTCTTTATTGGGCTATGAGAATTTGTAACAAAGGATTCTGAATACAAAAATATAAATCATAGTGGTATCGAGACCCATCTCTAAATGGAAATGAAATTCGGAACTTTCCCTGTGCTTCCCCAACTGCTTAAGTCTGGCAACAAAGCAGGATAGGAATCACAAAGAGGCATCAGACATGGTCCCAACCCTGATCTCTTTCAGGGGAGGTTTTCAGAGAGGGACAATATAAGAACATAAGCAACTATGATACAATGTCATAAGTGACAAAGGCCATATTTGAAAGTCTGAGCGAGGAGAAACATCAGGAAAGATCTCTTGCAGCACATCGTTTATGCTGAACATTTAAGGATAGAAAAGAATGTCTTTGGCAAAGATTTAGATTAATGACATTTCATACAGGGGAACTGAGCAAGCAAATTCTGTGATGGAGGAAAAAAGGTGAGTCAAATATTTATCTCTTTTTAAATTTTGTTTTTAATTAACAGAGTTAGACCTAATGGAGAGAATGCATTACTGGGAGAGAAACAAAGTGATGGCCTTTTATCGCCGGAAGAAAAAAATTATGTATTTGGGGCAGCTCCTCAAGATTTAGCAGAGAACTTGTGATTCCTAACGTGTGCAGTTCCTAACTTGTGCTTTTTTTTTTTTTAAGGTTGTTTTTCTTCTCGATTGTCCAACGGCAGAGAAGCTCATACTTTTGAACACAGCTGATTGGCTACTGTAAAAGCCCCGCTCTGAGTGAGGACCAATGAGCTCCCGGGAAGCAGATTCTTGGAAATAGTTTCCTGGCCAGAAGGCGTGACATTGAGACAGCCTCACACTTGTGAAAACGGAAGAATTTGGGTTGGCCTCCAACCCACGCGATCCCGGGCGCTGTCTCAAGTGACTGATCTGGAGCCCACCTACCTCCAGATGTCCGCCTTGACCTCCTCCTATTTTCTTTACCTGTCACGACCTCGGGCACTTGCGCCAGGCCACTGGGCAGGGTCCGCCGCCGGAGGGCGGGGCCCAAAGTTCTGCATCGGAGCCAACTGGCGCGGTCGCAGGCTCAGGACTCGTCTCCAAGTCCCAGTGACTCCTCCCTGGTGGAGATGGGGGGAGCTTGCGGGGAAACACATAAAACCGCAGGAGGCAGCCGGTGGTGGCAAGATGAGCACCTGAGTCTCAAGCCACTCACAGCTCTTCTAACTCACTGCCGGACTCCTCTACTTCGAAGCACCCCTAAACTTCAGCCTAGACCCGGGTGTGCGAGCCCTACAGCACACCTGCCCTCCTCGGCCCCGCGCGCCCCGCTCCTCCTCGATCCCAGGTTCTGCTCCTCGCAGCGTTAGTGCTCAAGCCAGCCCCAGCTGCTGCCCAGCCGGTGGACGTCAAGATGAAGGCGGCCCGCTTCGTGATGCGCAGCGCGAGCTCGCTGATTCCCCGCGAGGTCGAGCATTTCTCGCGCTACAGCCCGTCTCCTCTGTCCATGAAGCAGCTGCTGGACTTTGGTGAGCCGGGACGTAGGGCCCAGGCGGGAGCGCTGGGGCTGGGGCGGGGCACTGCCTTAATTTCATTCCCGGTGCAGGGAGGGCTACTAGCTAGGTTCAGTGCTTAAAACTACCAGAGTCTGCTTTCCTGCTAAACCCTGGAGCCTCGATGTCAGCACACTTTGCCTTTTTCTAGATCTACCTTCTTTCTGACAGGCTGTGCCTACAGGTCGAAGTCACTTGCAGCTCTGCAGATACTGGACGGTTTGAGCTCATCTTTCCTCTTCTTTCTGTCCAAAGCTTCCATCAAAATACATTTTTGTTCTCAGTCAGCATCTTCTTGAAGATTTCTAATATAAAAGTAGCCTCAAATTAATTGAGATTTTATCCTTTAACCACCCTCTACAGGATACATCTCTGCGTTTCTAACAAATTTCTTCACCATTATAGTTTTCCCTATATTTGCATTACTGCTGAAAATATTTACGAGCTTTCTGCAGTAACTTTAGAAGGAAAATTTCGAGGATTTAAATGTGATGTTATTTATCACTAGTGGGGAAACATCATGACTAACACCCATACCAGTTATCTTCTACTCGGATTTCATACCTAGAACTCTGTGAAAGAGGTCTCATTGACATTATGGTGTGACTGAACTCTGCACTCTTTTATGACTGCTAAGAGCGTGGGACATTCTGACTTCTTGGAAATGAATATTTTTCAAAAAGAAAAAACAATAATTCTCATATTGATTACTTAAAAGGCAATGAAGAAGATACTCTTGAATTATCTACAAACAGCAATCCAACTGAGGGTGGAAGTAATGTTATAATAATGTGTGTATTCATATCAGACAGTTAATGCTATAGAAATACATCATTTAGACATACTTGTTTCCAAAAACTGAATAAATTCTATTTCTTATAGGTTCAGAAAACGCATGTGAAAGAACTTCTTTTGCATTTTTGCGACAAGAATTGCCTGTGAGGCTCGCCAATATTCTGAAGGAAATTGATATTCTCCCTGATCAATTAATAAATACCGCTTCGGTACAGTTAGTTAAAAGCTGGTAAGTAGTAAAGCATTCTGAAATGGTCTCTGATTTTAAAACAGTTATATAAATATGAATTCTTCTAATATATTACCATCAAAATTAGAAAACAGGTAGTATGAATAGAAAATACTTTTTAAAGTTGTAAAGAACTTTATTAATTTATGGTAAGTTATTTTAGGGGCAGTTGTTAAGCTAGAAACAGACATTTTTACCTTGAAAAAGTAAATACTTTAATGTTATCATTTTTACTTCTAGAAGAAATATGAAAAATAATATAGTTAAATTTTAATTTTGTATTTTTAATAATAAAAGTTTGATATTGCAAAAGGAATCCTATATTAAAAATAGATATGAATGACTACTATTTGTTATATACAAATCAATTAACTGAGGAGGTATTGGGTTCAAATCCTGCTTTTGTTTCTTCTTAGTTGTGGAATCCTTGGCAAGTATCAGTATCTTAAATTCTCTGCTCCTCAATTCCCCCATCTGATACTGAAGAGAATGAAATATATGCCTCAACGGAATATTTGAGTGTAATTATATGGTGTAATCCATTAAAGAGCACTTAGAAAAGTGCCTGGCACACAGCCAGCATTTAGTGTCACTTATTATCATCTCATTTTATAAATAAGGATACTGAAGCTTCGAGAAAGTAGATAACCCAAAGGAGAAGATTTTCAGAGAACAGAGCCAGGATATGCACTGAAGTGAATATGCACCAGAGCTTCACCCTAATCCATTGACTGTACAGCTTTTTGTTCATTGATTCAAGAAATATATGTATTAAGTATATTCAACCCATAGTATTTACTGCTGCTTTGAAGACTTATACCCATCTATGAATGAAGCAGGAAAAAATATAAAACTATTCTTAAAAAGTTTTTTTAAATGCTTTTGCTATAAAAAATAAGAACATTTAACAAACAAAACAAAATGAATACAGATCTGAAAGTTATAGAAAAATTAATTTTAAGTTAGAAAATTAAAGAGTAAAGTTGTAGCTTTTCTTTTTTTAGGACATACTGTTTTCCAAATGTTTTGGAGTTTTAATTTTAAACATAACACATATTTTGTCTTTTCAAATCATTTGAAAAAGACATTCTATTTTTAGTTACTTGTATCTGACTAGTCAATTTTAAAACTTAAAGCACACCTGTTGCTTTATAGGTATATCCAGAGCCTGATGGATTTGGTGGAATTCCACGAGAGAAGCCCAGAAGACCAGAAAGTGTTATCAGAGTAAGTTCTATGCATTAGAATAAGTATCTAAAACTTTGATTTTTTCCAGACATAATTCTGTGTTAAGGGATACATACACTTATGATACACTTATAATCTCAGGAATATAAGTGAATGAAATTTACTTGAACTTTCACTAACTGTAAATGTATTTTGGCTTAGTTTTGTAGATACTCTCACCAAAGTTAGAAATAGACACCATAATGTTGTTCCTACAATGGCACAAGGAATCATAGAATTTAAAGATGGCTGTGCAGTTGACCCAATCACCAATCAAAATCTTCAGTATTTCTTGGATCGATTTTACATGAACCGTATTTCTACACGGATGCTAATGAACCAGCACAGTAAGTTAGTTCATCATGGTCATATTATATAGAGATGGGTGTAGAATATAAGCCATACTCTTACTAGATATTTCATTATTTGTTAGGTAACATTCTTCACCAATGGTAGTTCTAATCATTACTATTCTGATTTTTATACCAATATTTTTTGTATTTTTCAACAGTTCTTATATTTAGCGACTCACAGACAGGAAACCCAAGCCACATCGGAAGCATTGATCCAACATGTGATGTAGTAGCAGTGGTCAAAGGTAATTTCTAGATTTTTTACGTTTCCCTTATTGAGAATATACACTATGTGATTGACATATAGTCAAGGTGACTCTGTGAATAAATTTATATCCAAAGTGTTCTCTTTTTATTTTTAAATAATGTCATGAAGGTAAAGGGTCATGCGTGCATTTATAATGTTATAAAAATCCAAACCTGTAGCTAATGTGCCATTTTCCTATGTTGTATTTGATCTCTGAAGTATGCATGCATATTGTTGCTATAGGTATAACTTAAACAGTGTCATAAGTTTTTCTTCAATAAAATTTTAAAAAGATATTTTTATGTACATAAACTTATACGCTAATGCATATTTTAGATTAAGAGTAATGTACACACTGAAGATCACTTGGCACAACTTTATTTCATTATTATGAAAAACTTCTATTCCAGATGCCTTTGAGTGTTCAAGGATGCTTTGTGATCAGTATTATTTAACATCTCCAGAATTAAAGCTCACACAAGTGAATGGTAAGTTATAAATAAAATATATTTTAATCTATGAAAAATTTAGTGTTCTCCTGGTATAATTACTTCTTGTAAATACAATGCAACTTCTGTGTTTCATTTTTCCCTTCTGAACTTGCCTAGAATTTGTACACTTTTTTTTTTTGAAGCCAAGTTCTCTTTATCTCAACTGGAAAGTTCCAATTGAACGTATTCAGTTGACAATTCATAAGGAACAGTTTGAACAAATAATTCGGAATTTAGAGTAAGTAACTAAGTTACAATCTCTTAGATCAAAAAAAGATTGCTTACTATAGAGTATGGGGGTAGGCGGAATTGGAGGCAGGGCAGAAGTAGGAGGAACCTCTTGATGGTGGAGATACCATCCTAAAGAGGTTACCCACAAGATCTGGAAACAAAAATACTTTAAATTGCACTATAAGAAATAAGCCAGTTGCAGAAGGACAAATACTGCATGATTCCACTTATTTAAAGCAGCTAAAATAATCAAACTCATAGAAGCAGAGAGTAGAATGGTGGTTGCCAGAGTCCGGGGACAAGGGAAACAAGGAGTCACTATTCAATGGGTATAAAATTTCACTTACACAAGATGAGTAACTTCTAGAGCTCTGTGGTACAGCATCGTGCCTATGGTTAACAATACTGTAGTGTACACTTAAATATATAAGAAGGTAGATCTCATGTTGAACGTTCTTACCAAAACTTTCTTTAAATTCCACTATAAGTATATACCATTTCGGAAGCAGAACATACTCTAACAGCCTTGACCTGAAAAGACGGTCTTCCCATATTGCCTGAAGTGATTGCATGACAAATGCAAGGCACTATTTTTTATCTTATCCCATAGTTGCTTCTTAAAACAAGACAGTATACTTTAATTGAAATAACATTCTCCTTTCATTTCAAAGTAAACATCTTTTCCAAGTAATCATTATACATGAACAATGTTTGTTGGTGGTAAGAGTTAAAATCAAGTTTAAATTAATAGTAGCCTAACTCATGGATTAGAGACGTGCAAGTGTAGCTGATTGCTAAACTGAAAATAAAAGTACAAATAAAGATTGAAAAAGATCTCTAAGCATTAACAACATTGTTGCTTAATACTTGTAGATAAACTGTTTGACCCATTTGATGAAATAAAGAGGGGATCAAGCCAGACCTTGTATTTTCTGATTCAAACTTTGCCAAGGCCTGGGGCATCAAAGAATAGTACTTTTATTTTTCTTTTCAAACAGTACTATGGGGTTTTTGTTTCTCTGTTTTCTTTAGCCTCATGATGAAATTTAAGTATATTTAGCCTGTTAGATTTAATGTTTGGGTGATAAAAACAGGAATAATCAGATGTGTTGTTTTCCCATGTATTATTGTGTAATTTCCATGTGTTACCTCAGTTTCAAAATATGAAAATTATAGCTAGCATTAATTTTGATGTTATGCTGTAGGCTCATTTTTCTTCTTTCTAATGATGCATGCAATTATAACTCTGAGATTGTCCAGTACAAAAGTTTTGGAAATGGAAACAAATAATCCATGTAATCTAATTTATGGTACCCCCATTGCACACTTCATCTGACTCATGGATTTGTAGAGAAATGCAAAACTTAATCATAGTGCACTAGTTAGCAACTGCAGTAGCATTTTGAAAATAAACCAGTTGTGTTTGCTGTTTAAGAGGGAAGGTTCTAGGATAGGATTTTGGAGTGAGTAGGATGAGGAGTATTCCTATTTAAGTCCAAAATATTAATGAAATAGATACGGAAGTTTATTTTAATTAAATATTTGGTTACCAATTCTAATAAGTTGAATTTTTTCTAGGAAAATTTCCAGGGCAACCGATCCACATTGTGTACGTTCCTTCTCACCTTCATCATATGCTCTTTGAACTATTCAAGGTATGACACTTCACAATAACTGCAGTTTTTCTTTTTTTAATCTACTGGTTACATTTGTATTTCCTTTATCATTTCTGACTAAACAGGAGCCTCACTATCTTCTCCCAAGCATGCTTCTGTGCTCCTAACAGGAGAGTAGAATTTATGTTTGAAAGGGTACATAGAGTCCCTTGTAGCATCAATATGTATTTGAGAGTACACAGTACGATTCATGATGTCTCAATGCTCCCTATTCCCATTATTTTATCAGATGCCCAACAAAGCACTATTCATTCATTCATTTGTTAGGGAACGTCACGAGTGAATGCTTCAGGAATTGAGATTTTGTTCCTCCCCCCCACAGCTGGTCGAATTCCAAATCCAGAGATTCAGGTCCAGAATTACTATAGGTGGCAAAGCTCCAACCTGAGTCTAGAATATACTCAGAGGACAGTCTGTTCCTTCAACAATCTACTTTAATGTGCTTATGAATCACCTGGGTGTTTTGTTAAAAGGCAAATTCTGATTCAGTGGGTCTGGAGTGAGACCCGAGATTCGAATTTCTAATAGCTAATAGGTGATGCTGCTAGTCCAGTCCACATTCCATGGCAAGACTGCAGGGTAGTGTTTTTCAAATTTCCATGTGTGCATTAGAATCACCTGGAGGGCTTGTTAAAACACAGATTCTTAGGCTCTCCCAAGGAGATTTTGATTTTCTACGCCTGAGAATTTTCACTTCTAACAAGCTATCAGAAGATGCAGATGTTAGTGGTCTGAGGTAGCCAGGTGTTAAAATCAAATCCTATCCTGAGTTATAAGACCAGACTATAATTCTGCACTTACACCAAAAGATATTTGTGATGCTCCCAAGAATCCTTTGAACTGGGGAGGAAGAAGTCTTAAAAAAGTGAAATCTGCTTCTAATTCTGATATAACTCTTCTCCAAACCTACTGTTTCCTAACTTATTCTAATGTTAGTGTAATGAGGTAGTGATTATACTACAAACATCTGATCTATTTTATTTCACTTAATATTAGAACTTAATATTTAATAAAAACCAGAAAGCAGATAACCTACTAGAAGAAGTTTAGAGAGGAAAGTGGGTAAAATAACTAAAACTGTATCTGTATGAAATTCATCCAGTTATCTGAAAACTTGTTTGGGTTTCTTCTCTTTTAAAGGACAAAAAATACTTTTTTGTTAATTTGGTTTATTTTTAAATTGAGCGGTTCAACTTACAGAGTTATTTTGCCATCACTGGTGAAAGTTAAGATGATAATCACATGCAAATTGAAATTTAATTTAGAATTATTTAGTATCCTTTTAAATAGTAACAACTTTTTTCCTAGCAAATTTTATAAAAGCCAATAAATTGGTTCAATGATTCACTGTTCATTTGTTATGTGATAGTCTTTGGTGTTTGGATGTAAAATGTAATGGAAAGACAGAAAAGAGAGTATCAGGAAATGGACTATAAAAACCAATTTCTGCATTTAAATTAAGCTTACAAATTAGAACTTGCAACTAGCAGAATTGTTTTTCCATTAGACATTACTCCCAGGAGCTACATTACATGGTAAATGAATATTTTTCATTATACATCCTTATGACACATTCATAAATAACTATTTACAGAGCTGTTTTAACTACTAAATTAAAAAAATACATAAGTATTTTGAATTTCCCTCTGTGCTGCTTTTATTTTAAACATAAAAACAGTTATTTATTGTCCTTCATTCTTTTGCCATTGAATTCCTTATGGTTTTGTTTCCTTTAGAATGCAATGAGGGCAACAGTTGAACACCAGGAAACCCAGCCTTCCCTTACACCAATTGAGGTGATTGTTGTCTTGGGGAAAGAAGATCTTACAATTAAGGTAACCATTCTCTATTTTTCTTTTGAGTCTCTCTTGAGATAATTAAAGAGTCAATAATGATAAAGCTCTCTGCTTTGAACAATAGTTCACAATCACATATACCAGGTGACATTTTTCTGTAGACAAATGTACATTGTTTATAATGTGTAGCTCTGATGACTTGTTTGTTTGTTTAGATTTCGGACAGAGGAGGTGGTGTCCCCCTGAGGATTATCGACCGCCTCTTTAGTTATACATATTCCACTGCACCGACGCCTGTGATGGACAATTCTCGGAACGCTCCTTTGGTAAGAACCATTGTAGGGCTCAGTTCACCCCAGCCACCTCGTTCTAAAGGTAAAAGCAACGATCAGAAGAAAATATTTAGGCAAGTTATTCAATTTAGTTAAATTGGGCAACATGGGGGATATGAGAAAGAATGTAAAGCAGGCTAAAAATGGTGAAACAATTCAAAGGCTCTCTAATTGGAAGCAGAAGATGTTTGCCTAGGTTCTAGGACATCAGTATCAGGCAGGATAATAACTCCCTCCTACATTTTGTATTACAGTGGTCTTGGTTGCCTCTTTACCAATAACTGATCTTTCCCTTCTAGGCTGGTTTTGGTTATGGCTTGCCGATTTCTCGTCTCTATGCCAAGTACTTTCAGGGAGATCTGAATCTCTACTCTTTATCAGGATATGGAACAGATGCGATCATTTACTTAAAGGTATCCTTTGAATTCAATAGAAAAAATCATATATCTGAAATGATTGCTTCTTTTACAGCCCCGAGTTCTATGGTCTATAATGAATACCCCAAACTGAGTTAAATCCAAGTCATTCTGTTTTCTCTTTGGTGTGTGTATATATACTATTTAATGTGTAACTTACCAAAAAGGAAGTGGAGCCAGGCTACCTGTGTTACTGAATTGTCACAAAATTGTTGCCCAATAAGCACTTTAGTTTCAGATGCTGATGTGAATTTTTTTTAACACAACTCCTTTGGGGTCTGCGAGAATAGCCGTTCTTTTGTTTTACTTAAATTTGTGGGAAATATGTGCTAACAATACTCTAGCCTCAAAAACAACTGCTATCAAGATAGTAAAGACTTTAAGCTGACCCTGTTAGAAATTCAGGGAAAGGAAAGCTGACTGCTTGCAAGTTGTCACTGGGATGCTTAGCATTTCCTGTTTAAACTTTAAAGCTTTTTCTCTTTCTGATAAACTCTCAATTTGTTAAAGCCACTGTCCTGGTTCTGTTTATCATTTGCCAACTATTTCAACTGAAAATATATTTACAGATATCAGCAACTAAAACGTTAAGCTTCTCGGTTCCCATTCTGTGCCAAGGAATTATTTGTCAAATGATCTTTGGCCATCTGAAGTAATTAATGCATTTATTTCTTAAATGAACCAAAGTCTTCAAACTATTGGGAAAGATTAATAGATTATGTATTTATAGTATCAGATTTTAATAGATTGGTAGTATCAGATTAGGAATCTTACTTTATCACAGATACAAGAGTTTTACTTGGAAAGAATAACTTTCATATTCAACTCTATCACATCAGCAATATCCAAACAAGGGACATGTGTAATTATTGAACACAAATTCTATTCCCTTACTTATAATTGTAGAAATACTATTTCATCCGCTATAGGATAGAGATAATATTTATTTTTTATTTTTCTTTTATACAGTGCCTAACATACTGTGGGCTTTGATGTGCTCTTATTACTAAATCAATTAAAAGAATGTATCTGAATGTTTGACTACTTAGCTCTAAATTTATATTGAATAATATAATATATTGAATAATCTCTTCGAGTATCAATTGTATCATAAATAATTTCTTTGATTTGACATTTTTCCTCCTTTTCCTTTCAGGCTTTGTCTTCTGAGTCTGTAGAAAAACTCCCAGTCTTTAATAAATCAGCTTTCAACATTATCAGATGAGCAATGAGGCTGACGACTGGTGTGTCCCAAGTAAGGAACCAAAGAACCTGGCGAATGAAAAAGTGGCCGTGTGAAGAGAGACACTCAGGACACTTTAAGGGATCAAAGTGGGTCTACAGCAGTGTTGCTTCCTGAATGTTTGCATGTGAACTCTCATTCCCTCCAAAACAAACAACAGCAACAAAAACTCCTTGACAGGACACTGAAGGAAGAGGAACAAAACTCATTTCTGTGACCCAGGAAAGCACAGTGCAGGAAAATAGGAGTTAACAGCTAGCCAGCTTTAGTCTTTTAGTTTAGAATAATGCTTGGGTTTATATCAAATCCTAAAGAAGCTAGAAGCTTCAATATCTTCTTCTTTTTTTTTATCAACAAGAATGGGAAAGGGAGTGAAGTGAAGATATGGGCTAGCGGTTACAATAGACTGATATTTTAGACCTCCGGTTGACGTTATAAGATATTAGTATTTATTGATTATCAAGTGTCAATTATAACAGTATTTTCCTGCTTTTCAAAGGAGTAAGGCTTAGTTTATACTGTATGATTAGACATGGATGTAAATGTACATTTCGTGTAAATCTGTGTGCTCTAGAGAGGAAAAACTGGTGACTAAAATAACATTGACTTTGAAAGAGAAAATGAGTTCAAACGTTTTATTCAAAGTTGCAGCCAAGGCACTGAGCCTATGTAAAAACTCATAAGAAAGCCTTTTCTGATAAATGCGGGGCCTTGATTATGCTGTGTTCCCTGTTCACACTTCACATAATAAGTGAACACTTATTGCCAGGTGCCTAGGCTCTGATGAATTTTAAAATATGCACTGAATTCAGGATGTTGGTGGTTAGAGGGATTGCCAAAGTGATAGCAAAAATATCTTTTACCTTGTTTTGTTAATAAATGAAACAGTAGATTAGAAAAGCTAATGTTTGAGCAAAAATTATACATTCAGAACATAACTCAGTAGAAAGAGCTGTTCTCTACCCTGCAGTGGCAGTAATACAAAGGCATCCATTTTCTAGGTTTAAAAAGATGTATGTTTGATATGCTAAATTATACTCTCTACACTCCAGCATTAACGTGTCTGTAAAAAATTCTATTTAGCAAATTGTTCGAGAACACTAGAATTTAAATACTTCTTGGAGTATTTTTAACAAGTAGCCTAGGAGGAAGAGGATTTCATGCCAGGATGTTTTCATTTGTGAATCATTGAGATTAAGTGCTAATGAATGAAAACTAATGCATGTGGAACATCTGGGAGTTCAGGTATAATGTGCAGGTTGACAGGGTAGTTGAGTACATTACTCTTAGAGAAGGAATAAGAAAAAAAAAACAAGAAAAGAAGGAAGGAGAGAAGGGAGGAAGGAGAGATGGGAGGATGGAAAGATGGGAGGAGGGAGAGTGAAAAGCAGGGAAGCAGAAGGCAGGTATCTTGCTATGTTCCCCACAAGTTATTTCAAGAAATGATCCACATTTTCATGGTATATTATTAGCAAGAGGATGAATTGGTGTCTTTCAAAACAGTATGACTTAATTAAATGGCTCTCCCATTCATCTAAGATATTAGCCTTTAGTGAGATAATAAACTCATCTGTGTCAAATTGACATTTAAACTGGGATGTAGAAAAAAACGACTTTTCTGCATTGGAAAATAATGTGTACTGTTTCTGTGTTGAACTTGACATTTTTGTTTATACTTTTTTCATGGCCTGGTGTTTTGGTGCTTCTGGGAGTGGCCATAGAAGTCTCAAGCTATTTGTGAATTTCGTTGTCAGATTTTATCATCAGAAGTCCTAGATAGTGGCTTCTTCATGGTGGGATTCTGGCTTATGCATTTATTGATTATACAAAATGATTTGCAATAGGTTATTTGACTGTTCAGTTATTATTAAAATTTAAATATTTTTGTGTGTGTAAATAATTGTATTTACCAAAGATTTAAAGCAGTCGATTAATTAACCCAATACTGTGAAGTATCTTTAAAACACTAGAGGGAAAGAAATGTTGGTACCTCAATAGCATCAACTGTAAATGGAGTTCTGTAAAATAGAAATAGTCTACATTGGTTTTTGTGAAATTTATGGAGGCGTTTTAAGATTCTAGTGAATGGATATTGAACATTCAGACCCACTTAAATTATTAATGTATAAATTGTGTTTTTGCCTCCAGGCTTTGTACAGAGAAATGTGATAATTTTTATAATAAATATTTTATTATAAAGTAGACATAGTCTTTTAAATTTTTTTTTCCCTCAAATTAATGAGAAAGTACTAAGAAGAATTTAAGGTAAAGGTTTTCCTCACTTTACATTCAAGCCTAATTTACATATTGGGTATAGCCTTTAAAAAGTGTTGAAAGCAACTTAAAATCTTAATTTTTAGACAGAATTTAAGTACTTTCTGGTGGTCCATAAATTTCTGATCTTCCTTTGCTTCCTCGTGTACACATAGTATAGTGTGTGTTTATCCACATGAATATATTCAGTAATCATTTTTACAGTGCACATTCTCAATACTTTTTGGTACTTTTTTTTTTTAAAGTTTCACTTAAGGACTTTATTTACATAACCAATACAATGGAGTACCAAAATAATTACTTAGATAATTTAGGTTCCCAAGCAACTTCTGGATTAAGTAATATGAAAAATAATAAAGTAAAAATAGGATAGAAATTAAGTGGTGACATGTTTTATCTTTGCTATTTTAATACTTTCTTTACTAATTTAATCTTTATCTTCAGACAACATCCTTTTTCCCACCTTCGTAATGTCGTTATTGGTAAAATTTTGCAAATATAAAAAGGAGGGGAAGGGAGGTTGGAAGGAAAGAAGAAAGAAAGAGGGAAATTAGAATAAAATTGATAGAATGAATTTGCCATAATTGAATTCTAACATCTTGTCAGAATATCGTATTTGAATAAAAAATGCCATAAACCCGAGGCATTAAATCCTAAACAAACCTCTGCTAAAGCTTTCATCAAGGACTTTCTCTTTTATTTGACTTCCTTCATTTCTTTTCCTGTCATGGAAGTACTGTACTATGTGTCTATGTGCACTCATGTAAACACACACTTTTTACCTTCACACATATGCACACACATGTAAACGTGTACATTCACTCAAGACTTAGCTGTAAATTTTCTTGGATTAAGCTGCTTGGAAGGTAGGGAGTTCCTGCACTCCATTGGCTCAGAACCTTCATGTTTCCGTAAAAACTGCAAGACTTCATTCAAGTCCCACAAATATATCTTTTTGACAAAGTTAATGTGTGCCCACCAAAGGATACTAATTTTCAAAGTCAAGCCGGCTAAATATTCATCAAAAATATCCATGTACAGGTTTCTCTTAAATCTCAAACTTGGCTAGAAATAGTAGGAGCATTTGATCTTAGCTAATGACATGTGGAAAGAGGTAGAGATCATTGTGAGCTCGTAGCTCGGGCATTGACTTTGATAATCTCTTTACATATTTCCTTACTATACTTTCTGGTTCTGGACATACACTTAGTTGTGTAACAAGAGTACAAAATACATGGAATCTCCAGGTCACTTTGGTCTGTTCCCCTGAAAGAATTGAGGGACTTTTATAATTTCACAGAAGCTTATTGGAAGAAGTCCCTAAGCCCCGCAACATGAACGCTTAGAACAGTATGCTTCTATCTCCATTAGCATTCCATTCATACACAGCTTTTTTGGATTTTTTACTTTTTACCTTACATCATGGTTACTTAGGCACTGAACAAACATTTCCTGGATAAATACATGAATAAACACATAAATAAACTTTCTATAGAATAGAATCCTTGCATTTCAAGGCAGATTGAAACTCCGTGTTAAATCAATGAACATCAAATTTTAGAAGATTTTATGCTTTAAATGGTATACAAGGAGTTTTACAATATTGTAGAAACTCTGAAATACTTTTCCAAACCCGTTAGATTGCAACTGATCTTTTCTTCTCCATTGGTGCCTTTGGCCATTGGAAATTATCACGTATTTCAAAAGAAATAAAATGATGGGTAAAAGTTATTAGAAATAAGAAAATTCCTTGAGCAAATAGGTCAGTTTTTCAGATTTTATGATTTTTCTTCCTTCTTGTTTACCTTGGACTCAGATGAAAAAAATATTGCCATTCATATTTCATGGCTGCTTAATAGAAATGAGCAACTGTCTTTTAATGAGATTTTTCAGTTCCTACCCAAGTGCAAATAAACATTTAATGCCACTCTAAACCAACAGAAATGTTAATAACCTTGAAAATATGTTGAGTTTATTAAATGATGTGAAAATAATGTAACCTGTCTTAGCGATAAATCCAGCAACAAAATAATAAAGTTTTTCAACAAGTTATGAGACATCATTTTCAGATTCACTGCTACCATGTAATACAATGAAAATAACACTAGACAGGTTATCAAATGATGCAATAGAGCTAGAAATTCTTTGTTAGCATACAGTTTTTATAAATGTAAAAGGATGGTTTAATCTCTCAGACAATAGCCTATTGAATGGTAAAGTCTTGAATTTTTAAATCAATTCCATTAAAATTATTCCTTTTAATGTGTTTCTAGCTCCAAAATACACTTTGATACCTGATAGAGTTGCCTTTAACTCGGTCTATTAATTCATTTTTAAGAATAACAAAATAACAATACACTCTGAACATGCCCAATCTCATCTGATCTCAGAAGTTAAGCAGGGTCAGGCCTGGTTAGTACTTGGATGGGAGACCACCTAGGAATTGTGGGTGCTGTAGGCCTTAAAAAAAATAATAAAATAAAATAAAATAATAAAGAATAACAAAATTTGTATGAAATTATAAATTTGTCATCTGAAAGTAAAATAAAAATTTGAAAACAAAAAAAAAACCTTATACCACATTTTTAGACGTTCTCTTTACTTGTTTGAGTTTCAGGTTTCTCTTCTACCTAAATGAGATCTAGTTAAGGAAGGCACTTCTAATTCTAAAGTTTTTGAATCTGATGATTCTTTACTGAATACCCAGCCTCCAATCTCTCTTCAGTTCAAACTAGGCTTGCATAATATCACTATCCAGCTCAAAATCTTTTGCTGGCTTCCTAATGTTTAAGAATCTGATATTTACAGTTTTCGACATCATCAACCTTACAACTTATATCTTTCATTGCTAAACTGGTCAGTACATTGTCTTCTAAATCTGGAACAAGTATCTTCCCTTTTGCTTATTGTACATATGCCTGCCCGAAATGCCCTACCTCTTTTCTGTGTGTGTTGTGTGTGTGTGTGTGTGTGTGTGTGTGTGTGTGTGTGTGTGTGTGTTTCCTTCTTATATGCTGCTTAGCCTTCTAGACTCAACTGAAGTTCTACCTCCACAGACTGGGCGTCCCACTTCAAAGTGATCTCTCTCTCAACTTCCTACTCTAAACTCACAGTCAGGACCATTTTAGTATTTGTCACATAATTCCTATGGATGATAGTTAAATATTATGGAGAGATATAATGTCCAGAAACCCAATAGGTTGTGTTCCCCGCAATCCAGGACCATGAATTATATATATTTACATAAAAACCACAATGTTAAGCCTGTCTTATGTATGGTAGACACTGAACAACATTTCTTGATTAATATTTTTGACATGTTGGGAAGACAGAGAACATCAATTAAATAATTTCAAAATGAGCAAATTGTTCTATAGATCTAAAATTAAAGCAACCTATTTTAATATTTTTTAATTGCCCTCATCATTTCTTTTCAATCTGGGAAAGAGTTATGTTTATTTTCAGATTGATCATGGCTGTAATAAATACATACAAACTAAATTAAATATTTTCTTTCTGTCTTAAATCTAGGTGTTGCCCTTGTGGAGCTTAGAGTCCTAATGAAGGGTGAAAGAGACACAAACACGTGAGAGTTGAATCATGACCAAAGATTTTAATAGCAGTTCAAATTAACAATGGAGGAGATGCCATAATTTCTAATATACATAGCCAGGCAAATGCACTATCATTAATTACTGTAGAAATTTAAAGAAGAAAAAGTGGCTTCAGGCTGAAGTGAATAGATAGAAAAAGGATGGCTTATGTGGGGAAATGGGAAGAAGACCACGAAGAAAGTGTCTGGGGAGAACATGGGAAGGGCATGTTGGAACTTAACTGAAGGTAGTTAGAATGTTTGGATGTGGTTACCTAGGGTATCAAGGAACCTTTTACTAGGGTAGTAAAAGGATCAAAACAGTTTGTTTGCTAAAATCTTAAGATCATGTGCTTCACTGTCAGTTTATTTACAAAATACAGTGCAGTAATCAGCACAATTTTCTGAAATAAGAAATTAATTTAATATTCAAAAAAATGAAAGGGAGTGGTAAGTTGATTGATGAGTGAAAACAGTGGGTTTTTACCTGAGCGTCACAGTCATCAGTCATGTGCTCTAGAGCCAGACTGACTAGGTTTCCATCCCAGCTCTGCCACTTAATAGCCATGGGAAGTTACATAACTTCTCTTTACTTTAGTTTTCTGATCTCTGAAATGAGGATAATATTATAGCATTTTCCTTATAGGGATGCTGAAAACATTAAAATGAGTCAATATATATAAAGCATGTATAAGAGTCCTTGACACATAATAAAATTTATATAGATAGCAGCTATTTTATCAATAATCTTATTTAACTATTAGATACTAAATCCTTATATTAAGTTTCTATACAAATAAATTGATACAAATAAAAATAAAGTAACTTTCTTCAGATACGAATTCATACAGTATGAGCATGAAATATCAGTGATAACAAATTGTTCTCGCATACCCTATTACTCAATTATGACCCCAGGGTTCGATTTTTAGGGGGTCAAAGTATGGTCTGTGACTTGAAACTGCTGAGCAAGGCTGAAACCTGTTTAGTCAGAAATCAAACCCAGCCCTTGACCTCTTTGGTAACGCTGTCCAAGTAAAAGCTGGCTGAATGATGGTGCCATGTGTTATCTAAAGAGATTTATTAACTCTTTTTAGGTCCCTTTGAAGACACTGCACAAGGCTGAACTTCCCTGAACACCAAGGAAAAGCTAGCTCACTACACAATAAATCAACATACTGAAGGCCCAATATAACACTTTGCCCAAAGTGTGCTCTCAGTACTTGTTTATTAAATGGATGAAAAGAGACTTAAGCCATTAAAGTAACAATTAGGTTTCCGTTGTTTCCTAGGAAGCCTCTTTGCCCTTCTAAATATCATATTTCATCTTGTGAAAGCAGACCTCCAAATGATAACAAAAACAAGTACAAAACATGAATTTTTAAAAGCCTTTGAAAACAGTTCCCTGGCTTGTTGAAAAGTAGAGAATGTTTTCTTACTTTTTTTTTTTTTTAAAGAATGCCTGACAATAGTTCTTTGTTTGTAACTAAAAATATATCTGTATTTTCAGTTGTACAAGGTCAGATGTGATTCTTATTTTAGGGATAAAACTTGCCCCTGAACTTGAAAAAAATGATTTTTTTAAACAAAAATAATATGTAGGCTATAATGTGAACTTGATTTTTTTTAAACTATAGTTTTCGTTGGACAAAAAATATTTATGTTATGTATTAGGATATAAATTGGTTTCACTAGACTTCTCTTTCTGAACCCTTTTAAAATCGAATACTAAGCAGGCAAAAAAAATTCTATACAACTTATTGTGTGACAGGTATTTTTCCAAGGATTTAACATTAATTAATTCATTTTTCCCTTACAAATGAGACATTATATTATTAACGCCTCTGCATAAATGAACTGTTATTCTCAAATCTGTGATATAGTTATTCTACTCTGTTGCAGAAAAATCAGACTGGCGAGAAACCAAATGCCACTTGGAGAGTTGGAGAACTCAGTTTTATCACGCTGGTGGTCCCAGAAGAGCTAGCACTCTGAGGAGCTGGGCCCTGAGCTCAGGGGTAACCTTACTTTTATAGGGCTTATCCACATAGTTACAATTGGCATGGGCTGACTGGCTCATGGGAATCTCACACAGGCATTTAAGCAACACATCTGTTATGCAGATGAAACAAGCAAAGAGGAGGGTGAGTCTTCAGTCGATCTTGAGGTCACCCTGCCCTTCGGCCTAGGTGGCAAGCATGTCTACAGAAGTAGAACAAAGAGCTGATTACAGGGTCAGCCATTTGAGTAGAAAATTCCTCTTCACTCGTTTTACAAGTGGGACACTGAGCCATAAAGAATCTAGGAAGCTGCCTCTATCAAGAGACAGAGCTGAGATTTAATTCAAGGTACTGTATACTCCAGAACCTTTGCTTTTAGGAAACAGTCCTTTGAGGAATGCACTTAGGATGGCAACAAATCGTGGTCGTGCAAATGAGTAGCTCATAACTCATTTGCAGGGGAGAGGGACACTGCCACTGCCCTCACTGACACTGAGCCTAACTAACCAGCTTCAGGGCCCTGGGTTTTTCCAGACAATATCAGCAGAAGGCCCATCTACTTGCAGAGGCATCTGAAGCTTGCATTGTTATGCCAACCCTCACTTTCTACTAACTGGTATTTAACTATTCTTCAGGCATGGAGGCTGTGGACGGAAAAATGGAAAGTAACCTCACTGGGTGATCTGATTAGAAAATTGTAACTGGGCAGACTATGATAGGTATTCATACTTTAAGTAAAAGTATGACTTAAGCAAGCCTTATCCATTATTTCTGAGCATCTAGTTTAATGCTTCTGAAATGTCTCCTTTCAGATCCTTTTTCTGAAGGGCAACCACCCTAAGAGAGCACAGAATCTCATGAACTGTCCTGCAATCCAGTCCTTGCTTTGCTCTTTCCCGCCTTTGTGTAATCTTCCTTACATCCCCTACATTTCAAATGCATAAAAGAAGCTGAAAGGCTGTTAACCTTTGGAACATTTGAGATCTTTCTCTTTGGCATATGTCATCAGTTTAGCTCAAATAAACCCTTGTGGAAATTATCTAGAGGTTTGGACATTTCTTACACTGATAAGGCAATTCACTAACTTATTCAACAAGCAATCAACAAAACTTTCTTAACCATTACATGCTGCAGGAATATAATGAATCGCAAGGATTTCTACACTCAAGGACATTATAGTCTATTTGTGGATATAGAAATTAAATTTGCAAATATTGATATGTTTTGATATCTATATTTATTCACATTATCTTGAGAGTTAGCTACAAGATTTCTGGGACAAGGAGAAACTCTTTGTACTTACTTGTAGAAAAAAACTGCATCAGTTCCCTTGGCCCCAATTTTTTCTGTTTCTTGGGTGATGCAATGAGAGCCAGATGTCACCTTATACTTACTGAATTCTACACCACAGATAAAGAAATCACCCCCAAAATCTGAGAGTTAATATAGAAGAGGGATGGCTGTCTTCCCTTTCTTCCTTCATGACACTGAGAGAAAACTTTGTTCCCTAATATACACAAACTCTCTGTTGGGAGAAAATAGGAAGGATCCTATATTCTTACTCTTTGGAATATAAGACAAGTTCCTCTGAGTTGACAACTCTTGAAAGTCTTCAGGTTTCGTCTCTTGAAACACATACTTCCAGAGAGGCAAGTCTCTTACTATCTATTCAGTTATCTTTAAATTTAAAGATCTGTCCTTTAACCCAGGTGCCCATAGAATCTGCCCTGGAAGACCAAACTATGCAGACACATAAAAATATTCATAATTGTAAATATAATGACCATCACAAATGAAACATTCAGAATGCTATGGAAGGGCAAAATAAGATTTAATCTGCTCTTTAGTAGGGAGGTGAGTCATAGAAGATCTCCTTGAAGAGTGACATCTAACCTGAGGCATGGAGAAGAAATCAGAGTTAGTCAGCAAAATCCAGGGCTAGTGGTGATGGGATAAGTGGAGTGCAGCACAGAGAGCGGCCTGTGGGATGATTAAGGCAGATAACTGAATGGTGTTTAGCACATGAAAGAAAGGCTGTGTGACTGAAATCTGGAGTAGAAGTGAAATTGGTAGCTAATGAAATCGGAGGTGTAAGCAGAAACCAGACCTTGAAAGGCTTAGTAAATTTGCACATTTCTTTTACATTCACGGCAATAAAAAATTCATGAAAAGTTTTTAGGTGGAGATAGTGGCACGATTTCTGGTCATTTAAAAAAATCAGTTGGAGGTACATCACGTTGAATGAATTTGATAGAAAACAGAAAAATCAGAGTGGGGGCAGTTAGCAGCAGTACCTTTGTGACAGTAAGTATAAAGAAATGTAGTCAGATTTGAGAAATGTATGGGAGCTGAAGTAAATAGAGTTTGGTAATTGATTCAATGAAAAAGAAAAAATGTAGTATTGCCATAATCCCAAGTTGAAGTATGTGGCTGGATGTTCGTCCTATTCACTGAGAAGTAGATACCTTGAGGACTGGCAGGTTTCAGGATGGAGGTTATAAAGTTTGTTATCTTCACTTGGCTTGAAGTACTTATGAAGCATCCAGATGGGCAAATCAAAGAGGTAATTAGATATGTGAAAGATAAAATTCAAAAGAGAGATCTAACTTAGGATCTAAATTTGGGAATGGTCAATGTAAAGATGGTAACAGAAGCCCAGGGAAATGGGTCCAAGAAGGACTTCGAGGTGAAAAGAGAAGAAAATAAAAGAACCAAAAAATGTGTATTTAGCAAGTTGAGTGGAGGAATGAGAGGCTATGCAAGAGATGAGAGAAAAATCAGAAGGATCCATGAAAAGAGAATGTTTCAAGCAGGAAGGTGGGGTCAGTGATGTGAATCAGACCACCTTTCTTTCCTGCAATTCTTTCCCATTTTTTTGGAATAAAATCATAATTATTTGCTGTGTTTTCAAGACCTCTTCAAATTGATCTCCTACCACTCTGCCCTGACTTTCTACTCCACCCACACTGGCTTTCTTGCCGTTCCTATGTTGGCCAAGTTTGTTCCCACCTTTGTATGTTTCTTCAGTCTCTGCTCTTCATGCAGTCCCTTCAAGAGGAAAAGATAACACCACTTTTCCCTGGAGAGGACCAAGCCCAGTTTTGTTCAGATGCTTTCTTCAGAATCAGTCAATGTAAACAGGGAGATGGAAAATTTCAAGTATCCAAAGCTGGGTCATGTACCTACCCACAGGGCTAGAGGAATAAGGTGTGGTGACTGAGCAGGATAACATTGAAATGGGTAGAGATGTTTCCCCTGAAGGAAAGGATGGTGGCAAACCAAAAGAATGTCGCTACAGCAGGAAAGGCTGAGGTCAGCATCGGGGGCGGGGATGAGGGTGGGTGCTGGGAGGAGTGGTAGGCACTAGGGGAACAGAGTAAGTTGTCAGCACATCATATTTTTGGTTATGAAGCTTATTTGTAGAGAAGGAGAAAGACGAGAGGGTCAGAGATTTGAGGACAGAAAACAGCTTTGAAACAATGGCAGAAAGTAGGAGGGTAAACTGGTAAGAGAATATATAGCAATGTCAATGGGAAGGAATCTGTCATTGTGTGATTTTTTTTTTCCCATAATGCATTGAATAGTCTGGATTAAGGGGTCAGCAAACTTTTTTTTTTTTTTTTTGTAAAGGGCCAGATAGCAAATATTTTAGCTTTGTGGACCACATATGATTTCTCTCACATGTTTGTCTTACTTTTTTTTTTTTAACAGCTCTTTAAAAATGTAAACCATTCTTATCTTCCTAATTGGGCTGTAGTTTTCTAACCTTGGTCTACAGGCAGAGAAAACGTGGATGGTTACAATCATCGAAGTCGTGGATCTGCCCAATATGTAAGATGAATATACAAATAATAAAGTTTAGAGCATTGTGAACAAAATAATTAAAACTTAGAGTCCACTGGACATTGAAGTCACCAATCATTCATTCCTTATAAATAAATTTATTTAATGTTGGTTAGGTGTCTGTCTTGCGCCAAACACAAAGCTAAGTTTTAGGGATGTGATGGTAACCAAAACAGGCCTTCAAGGACTTGAGTCTAGTGGGCAGAGATTAATTTAAAAATAATACAAACATTAGTATAATTATACTTTGATCAGTGTAGAGTGTACACAAAATTTTCACCACAAGAAATTCAAGAAATATAACATTCTTCTATTCTTCCAAGTCCAATTTAACCTGCTCTGAGTATCTACGCATGTCAGACCGCTACCCTAAATCATTATGACTTCCTCTCTCTTGATGGTTGTAAAATGGTCTAGGAGTCTTTCAAAGTCCAAAACAGTAAACTATGGTTCTTTGGCTTTTGGATTACACAGGTAACTACTATGTATATGTTCCCCAAAGCTGAATGATGACTGTAAAAGAGAGAAAGGGGATAGAAGAGACCTCTGCCTGCTGTGCAAAGCTTGAACCTGTAGATCTTTGTTGGTGATCTCATAGAAATTTCCTATGTATAGATACCTAGATCACTGAAGAAATCATCACCTCTACTGAATCTGGCTAAGGAGTCAGCTGTTTCTATCTCAAAAATTTCTGTTCCTTGTTTCCATTCTCTCCACTCTTGTACAGTGTCAGAGGACTCCAATCAATAGTCAAATATTTCTTAAACAAAAAAACAAGAGGAGGGAACAATACTATGCTCCCAAATTTTTGATAACTTAGGTGAAAGTGACCAATTCCTTGAAAAACAAAAATTACCAAAACTCACAAGAGGAGAAATAGATAACCTGGATAGCCTATATCCAATAAAGAAATAGAGTTGCTTCTTAATAACTTTCCAAAAAGAATGTACCAAGTACAGATGACTGCACTGGTGTGTTCTACCAAACATTTAAGAAAGAAATCACACCAATTGTCAAACATCTCTTCCAGAAGTTAGAAGTAGAGGGAACACTTTCTAATTCATTCCATGAAGGCAGCATTGCCTTATAAACAAAACCAACCAGATAAAAAGATTATAAGAAAAGAAAAAAGAACAATATCTTTCATGAGCATAAATGCAAAAATCAACAAAATATTACCAAGTTGAACCCAATTATGCATAAAAAGGATTACATACCACAGTCAAATGACATTACTCCAGATATACAAAGCTGGTACAACATTCAAAAATCAATGTATTCTACCATACCGACAAACGAAAGAAGAATAACTATGTAATTATACTAACTGATTGAAGAACAATGTCGAAGGTCTCAAACTAACTGATTTCAAGATTCTAAAGACTCTAAAGCTATAGTAAACAAGACAGTGAGATATTGGTGAAAAGAAAGTACAGACATGTAGATCAACGGATCAGAATAGAGAGCCCCCAAAATAGCCTGATTGCCTTTGTCCGCCCAGGAGAAGGGATTGGTAGGCATTGGCAGCTTGGTTCTTCATATAAGGATATTTTGTGCTGAGTCTTTGCTGCAGCACTCTACAGAGAAGTGAAAAGGAGGTCGCTAAAATTGAATGTTGGTTTATTATGCTTTATTATATGCTCAGGACTGTGAGAGATATAAAGGAAGCTTAAAAATTATAACACAGCTTATATGTTCTTAAAAATGAGAAAGCACAATAATAGTACTTAGCTAGCACTGGATAGTGTTATGCTAAATAAGTAGTAACAATAAAAAAGTGAATGTGTAATAGAGATAGATGTCATCAGGGCAGCTTCCTACTTGATGCTTTAAAAATTTATTTCAGTTTGTTGGTTTATATCTTAACACGGAAAATTGATGAAGGATCCCTCCCTAAGAATTCAAATGACTAAAAGCTGAAAGCCAACACCTGTAAAATTAGAGGGTTAGAGGATTAATGAAGACTGGGGAACAACTTAAAACATTTCCCCAATGGACAGAGATTTATCTTGTCACACAGTTTTTATCTGTACTAAAGATAATGCAGGAACAAACACATTTGTTTAGAACTATGGTTTCAAGGGGAACCCCAAAAGAATTTTCTTACGGTAAGTGATTAACCTTTACAATTAAGAGACACTCAAATTTACCCAGACATGACTCACAGTTTGATGAGATGGACATCAGAAAAACAGATTTCACAGGATGAAGCCACAGGTAATGAAGTCAACTCAGGAGTAAGGACACACAGGCAGGAGAAAATACAATTTTGCAATTTTGAGTATGGGATGTTTTCTGTCACTCTGATTTGTTTATCTAGCTCCATTCCCACCAAATATATTTTTCGAGGATTAATATTAAAAAATGCTATGACTTTAACTTTCTTTAAATACATATATATCTCAATGTGCAACAACTTTAACTCTTAAACCTTGGGTCCCATGCGTGCTGCTCCGGAACTCCCGTCGAAGACAACCGTGAAGGTCCCTCCTCCCCGCATGTGTTTCCAGGGGCTTCAGTCAAACAGTACCACAAGCTGGGTGGCTTCAGCCACAGAAATGTATTGTCTCACAGTTATGAAGTGTAAAATTAAGGTGTTGAAGAATTGATTCGTCTGAGAGATGTGAGAGAGAATCTGTTCTGTGCCTCTCTCCTAGCTTCTGGAGATTCTTTGGCTGGCAGATGACTCTCTCCCTGCGCCTTCACATTCTCTCCCCCTGTGTTCACAGTTTCCTTTTTTATATGGACAAGTCATATTGGATTAGGGCCCACTCTAATGCCCTCATCTTAACTTGATCATCTGCAAAATTTTTATTCCTAAACAAGGTGACATGCGCAGGCACTGGGGGTTAAGACTTCAATATTTTTTGCGGGGGACACTGTTCAACCCATGACACCCACCATCATCTACCTCAACATTCACCAGAATGCAACTTTGGTGCCAAGAGAGTTTCAGTGCTTCTTAGGTAGAGCAAATCCAAGTGTGGAAAGTGTAGAAACAGAGAAAGTTGCTGACAACAAATTCAATTTTTAAAAACAGGTGAATTGAAACTGGTGGATATCTATGGACTATCAAAGCTCATGAGTTTAAAAAGTCTGCACCCAATTTTATCTGAAGTCTACAGACCTAAACTACTATCACTGCTATTTTGGTACTTCTCTTTTACTGTTCCCATTTTCTTTGCAAGCCCTAGATGTGACTTTTTAAAAATTCTTTATTTAAAATGTAATATGAGGAAATTTGTTTTAATTCAACATAAGATTTTGTTTATCTTGAAAAAAAAGTCTGTTGCTTTAAAAGAAAATCTTGTTAAAGCTTTAGCTTTCTTTTTCACCCCCCAAAAGAGAAAGAAAATCACTATATTTATCAAAACTATGCTTCTAGGAAGATAATGTAATTAAACCTAATTTATAGGAAACAACCAACAGCAAGGAAAACATTGGACTCTTTAGAAAGTTTTACAAAACTTCATATATTTACTTAAAGAAAACTCTTCAGAACTTAGTCCACTTTCATCCTTTTTTGCCAGAAAAGGAAGGCATGAGAGTTGACATTGATTTTGCAAAAAAAGGAACCAAAGACATTTCCTCTTTATCAACCCACACTCATTTCTCCTCAAAATCTAGCTCAAAATATCACCCTCCACAGAAACCCATACTTCACTCATCATTTCATTCCTCCTTATCCAGCCTCATTGACTATTCATTCCTGAATGTTTTCTGTGACTATACTAATCTGAAGCTGTATATGGCTTCCCCCTTTCCTCAAGCTGTCTCTTTTTAAAGATATATTTTCTCAGTTGCATTTAATAACAGAGCTCTACAACGAGAAAGTGTCCAGCATGGATGTGGTGGCAGAGATGAGATGTACTTCCACTCTCTGACCCTTTCCTGTGTTACAGAGAAAACCACAGGCTCCAAATGGTATCACTCATGCTAAAGCCCACACACAAAACCTGGATTTAATACTTAACCTAACTGTCAACTCCCCAGAAGTGTAATATTACCAGTGTAGAATTTTCTGGTCAACACTAGTGAGGTACTCTGTCATGTGGGCCCTCTCTATCCCCCCAGGGGAAGAGGGTGCAATCTGAATGGTAAAGACTCCTGCCAGGCCCTTCCCCACAAATAACATGACCAAGATGAAAAAAATCCTTTCTTTTCATTTGTTAATAGCTCTTTGCTCCACATTTCTTCCTATAAAAAACGTTTCATTTTGGACAGTCCCTTGGTCTATCTCTCTGCTTGGAAAATGAGACGCTGCTCGATTCACAAATCATTTAATAAAGCCAATTAGATCTCCAAATTTACTTGGTTGGCTATTATTTATTTATTTATTAACAACTGCTGCCATCAGCATTTCTTCCAAGCCCACTTTACTTACTAAAGCAGTCTCAGGCTTCCCAGGGCCTATGTGCTGCACCTTCCTCTGGGAGTCCTCCCTACAATCAGACTTTCTCTCCTTGCATGAAGTTCTCTTTCCACTGTCCAGCCTCACGAAACAATGGACTTGGTCCGGGTCCCATGCTTGACTACTTGGCTGATAAACAATTTATGCCAAGTCTTTAGTAACTAAAGAGGGAATACCTTGGAGGTACTCATACATTTAAAGATATCCTATAAATAGTACCTGAAATCAATATGGACTTACTCTAAAAGTGGAATTTAGACACTACAGTAGCTTAATGGAGAAAAACTTTCAGAGCAAGACAATTTTAGTTAGTGGTTCAGTATCTGTTTTTGACATCGAAGAACTCCAGGACAATATACCATTGATTGCTAAGGACCAAAGCAACAATATTTTTGTTGCTATTGAGGAGTAGCGGTTTGCCACTCTATAAAATATGCTTGTTTGGAATATTGATTATTTTAAGCTGGTTATTTTTTAAGAAAGGGTAGACTCAGAAAACCTTTGGCCCTCCCCCTAACTACCTAAAAGGGTTTAAATAGAGAACCAGCTCCAGGAAGAAAGTTATTGTCGTAGATAACGCATCGACCCAAGAATTGTTCCAACCTATAGAGGTTTTTTAATAAGAGTTTATTTGAGCCACACTGATGGCATATGCTGGGAAGCAAGATCTCAAATGCTCCAGAGACTAGCAGTTTTGGTTTCTTTTGTGCATTTGAAATTAAGGAGGTAATGTAAGGAAGATTACATGAAGGTGGGAGAAAGCAAAGTTGGCATTGGATTACAGGATAGTTAAGATTATGTGTGTTCTCATGCTTTAGAAGGAGAGGTCAGAAAGGAGGCATTTCAAACTTGTGTTAATCTAAATGTACAGCAATGTGGACAACACTTGCTTAAAGCAAAGATAAGCATTTCACTAAAGAAATTATAGGCCTGGAGCGTGACCTGCCGGGTTAGGAACTTATGATCAGATCACTCTGTGAGGCTACTTTCCATAGAACCTCTTTTGCTTCCATAATAACTGTAGTTAAATGTGAACTAAGTGTGGCAGACAGAGAGGAACCTAGCAAGTCTGTTTGTTAGACTCCTCTCTGTGTCCCGTTGTTTCTTGTATGCTTGGCAAGAATTTGTTGACCAAGAAATTATTCACCCTGGTTCGCTCCTTCTGATCTACCTGTAAATTGGACTCTTTCTTTGAAGTCCAAACCACTCCCTCCTTTCACCTTAGCTCAAGATGGCATACAAGCCTCAATGGCCCGCTTTGTCCTAGGCCCCATATTTTTATGAAACTCCTGTAGGTACACCTGTAATAAATTTGGTCATTTGGCGGGGATGGCTCCATAGTGTAGTGGTTAGCATGTCTGCTTTGCATGCTCCAGGAAGACCCACAGACCATACCCCAGGTGTGCAAGGCCCTGGGTGCACACCATGAGCGAGTACGGGGAGACACCCCACCTTCAGAAATCCAGTTCTTAAGGGGAAACGGCAACATCCATAAGTCAGGAGTGGAAGTGGGGGCAGGGGGGAATTAAAGAGGGGAGGAAAATAATTTGGTTATTTCTGTAATTAATCTATCCCGTGTCAATTTGATTATTAGACCAGCCCAAATAACTATAAGAAAAGGAAGGGAAACTTCCCCTCCCCCACAGTGTGATACCATTATTAATAAATATTTTAAAAATCTGAGATCTGAAATATTTATGCTTTGAGCCGTACCTAGATAGTTAAACCTCTAAAGGAGGCTTTATAATCTCTCAAGGTATCTGTGCTAGTAAGTGAAAAAGACTGGAACACTAACCCAGATTTTCCCAAATCAAATTCACTCCAGTTCTGCTTGTTAAAGAAGTTTTTTTTCCCCTCTTTTCTTTAGCGTCTCTGAATATGTAAAATAGGAGAGCATCCTTAAAAGAGACTGCTAAAGAACAAAGGCTTAGTCTTACCCTCCGGATATCTGCATTTCTGATAGGGTCAGGTTGATAGGGAAAACAATCAGTGTCTAGTGGTGGAAACTTCTTATCTGTAGGATTGATTTGTTTTGTGTGTTTGAACAAAGGCTGTTTTCATAGAAGAAACTGAGAAACAGGCATCTTGTAAATTGACTGCTGAGCCTTCAAAACAAAAACTACTAATAAAAATATTGAAGTCTTTAATAAAAATAAAAATTTCTAAAAGATTGCTTTTATATTATCACTGAGACATGAGATTTGTAGTTAAAAGATTCAGAGAAAGATATTTGAGTTCAGTTTATATTTATTTCTTCGCTATTTCTCTGAGTATAAAATATGCAAAAGCTTTTCTAGTGACTGGAAAAATTTGCCCAAATATTAGAATCACCATCAAAGATCACACTATTGATACACATTTTTCTAAAGATCATACTTGCAAAAAAGCTCAAATAGTTAATTTGTTTTCAATTTTCAAGATTGATTTTCTTTATTTTATGTAATGTTTAACTTATTTTGTATATTTATACTTTTTTTCCTGCCATTAATTCAAATTCGAATGATAGCATATATTTAGTATTTATGTTTTCAAAATTTAAGTTTCATTCAGTGTCTGTAATATGCATTTATATATTTTAAATGCAAAATATACCAAATATTTAGTTTTGATAATTTAAAATTTTTTTGAGTCCAAACAATGTTTTAAACTATGAGTATTAATATCAGGATAGCAATGCATTATGAAACAAATATAAAAATACCAGTCTGTCATTCTGCTCCAATAGTGCCGTGATTTTCTATGGCTCTTCTTCATAATGCTGCATAAATGACCACCAGCTCTAGTTGGCTGAATATGCAAATGATATTCAGGGGTTTTTTTTTGTTTTGTTGTTGTTTGTTGTTTTTTTTTTATTCTCCCTCTCCAGTTCCAATGCCTCTCTTCTTCTTGGGGATGTCTTCTGACCCTGCAACCTTGGAAAGGGGAAAACAGGTATTTCGTGAGCATCAACTGGAGGCCTAGCACTGTGCTACATGCTCATCTCATTTAATCTTGCCAATTATTCAGTGTAGTGTTTGTCACAATCTCCATTTTATACTTAAGGAAATAGACGCTAAGCAGGTCGAATAACACATGAAATATTATATTGCTGGGAGTGGTCTGGCTCCTTTGTGTCAAGTCTGGTAACCTCTCCCTTTATTTATTTATTTATTTATTTATTTATTTATTTAGGTTTTAATAATTTTATTTTTCAATTACAGTTGGCATGCAATATTATATTAGTTTCTAGTGTATAACATGGTGATTTATACAACATTTATATAGCTTATGCAGTGATCACCCCAACACAACTAGTATCCCCTCTCCCCTTCTACCTCATGACACTAGGACTCTTGGTTTCCTCTGTGTACTAAGCCTGGAGCAATTGCTTTGTTTACATACCTACACAAGATTTTTTGTTTTTAAGAACTTAAAGTATTCTTCCAATAATTAAATAGTATTTAATCTTTAACTAAATTGGAGGTGAGAAGAGAAGACCTTTATAATCTTCTTAATCACTGTTGAGGGGTGGGGTTGGGCGATGTTTACAAAATGACAAAAAAAAAAAAAAAAGGCAAACACCGATAACACCAAAAGGAATATGGTGAAATTGCCCAGAAAAAATTCTGAGAAGCCCTTTATGAGGAAAAAAGAAACTTGATGATGTAATGAACACATTATGCTTTTTCTTAAACGAAAAACACAAACGAAACATCTTATTTGTTATTGTAGTATATGTAGATATTTTCTGAACATTTATTCTCTCTAGATGACTAAGAATATCTTTTGTTTGTGTTGCACCAAGTGTTTACAAGCATTTTCAATTTGTCAGCATTTTATTGAACACTGTGAACCAGCAGGGTTCAAACTCCATAGGATTTTTTTTAAATCACTGCTTTAAAACATACTCCATCAAATCTCCCCTTTCCGAGACTTTATGGCATCTCCAACAGGTGCCAGTTTTCTGACCTTTTCAGTTGTAAAAGATATACTCCAGCGCCGTCCACTCTAGTTTTTCATCAAATTTAAATATCTCTCTTCTTCCCTAGACTGAGGGACAAACTGAGGCATGGGTGTGGCAAAAAGATGAGACTTCTATTAAAGCTTCCCTTACCCCCTGCATCTTCTGGACCCCTTTCTATGAAGAGGACAGAGAGACAGAATTCACAAAAGAAGAAGAAATGCTTTTACTTATCAGCTGCTGTTGCGATCTCTGATCTCTCCCATAGCAGCCATCCAAATGCCACCCCTCTTGGGAGACAGCTGATGATCCTCTAGAAGGCCCTTTTAGGGGCCTGTTTGCTACATGGCCACCTCTCATAGGAAATCAGCTCTAGTGGACCTTTTCCAATTTCTCTCAGCCCCTATCCAGATATAATCCACCCTACAGAATTGCTGAGATCTCTTCTCTTAGTGAGCCACAGGTTAGGATGAGGTTTTGTCACAATAATTTAAGTCTTCCGTGGTGTCCACTTGACCTACAAAAGACTCATATGTTTTTTTTTCTTGCCAGATAATGGAGTGTGTCTTATTCCCCAATTGCTCATTTTCTCTACCCTGAGTTCTTTCCCTGAATCTCTTTCCCACTGCTCAAATCGGCACAGAGCGCAGTTCAGCAAGGCCATTGCATAAATAGGTAGCCAACTAAAAAACGAAATTCCAGGCTCAACTTCTTGCCACGCCCCCCTCTATCTCTGCAAATCATTGTTTCAGGATTTCCCATTGGCTTTATTTAGAAGAAGCATCCACCAAGAGTGGAAGGAAAAGACAGCAACTCCTTCTGAGGCTGAAGATTTATAATCTAATCTTTCCCTCAAGATTAAATTAGTGAGTAGAGAGTGATAACTGGGGCAGCAGAATGGATTTACCTCTTAATAAATTGCAATCATCTATTTATCCTCGACTTTAGGACTAAGTTGCCAATTCTGAGACAATAAGAAAAGTCCCACTCTGAATCCTATCACACGTACAATGTATAGGTACTCCACGACACTCTGCAAGATAGATATTGTTACACTTAAGAAAGTGAAACGCAAAGAATGATTAATGTTATTTTATAAGGGCAGGAGAATTTCTATTAACTTCTGTCATGTTTGGCCTCTAACAGGGCTTAAGAAATATTTATTGAATAAATAAATAATATGAGTGACGAGCCCAAGATCATGCTTTGGAAACGTGAAAGAGCATTCAAATTCAATTCTTTTTGACTAACAATATCTCTCTAAATGAAGTGTCATCCTCATACTAACGTTGATTATAGCCACAATCCAGCATTAATGGCTCCTTCAGTCTGACTCAGACATATCTTTCAGTGAAATATCTAATTTCTCTCCCAATATTAGAATCTAGTTCCATGAGGTTTCAAGCCAAAAACATGTGAAAACAATTATCAGGTCCCAAGCCCATAATGAGTTTACCCTGCCTGGGCTTGGCTTTCTATATTTTACAGTTGCATATGGTAGGTGAAATCTCTCCATGGCAGAATCTTTAACATTTACATTGATCATTCTCCCCTGAGCATTTATATTTTCAGTTGCTTAATAAACAAGAAGGATCTATGTGGCATCTCTTAATTACTATAGGTTTTCAACTTCAGTGCGACAAAGGCTGGTAGTTACTTATAGGGACCTTAAACTCAAAAAGTATTGATGGATGGATGGATGGATGGATGGAAGATGGATGGATGGATGGATAAATGATTGGATGGGCTAAATGATTACATTTTAAGTAGTTAACACCATGTGAATGAATCTTGGTTAATGTCAATTTCATAAACCAAAAAAAGCAGTTGAATCTTAGAAACTTAAAGAACTAATGTAAACAGTTTTCAGACAAGAAGCTGTACCCTATACAAATACAGGGAATATATAAAAGACTCACTTAAAATATTTATTTAAAAATTGACACTTGATTCTTACAAGTATTATTATAGAAGAAGAAATATTTTAAATATTTGGTTTTAGAGCTGAGCCCAGATAAAGACACCAAAGATTTGGGATATCTAGGGAAAGAATGGAGAAATCTCTAGTACCTCTGAGAGAAGTTAAAGTTTTCTTTCCACTTTGCGTGCACTGTCTGAATTCCAAGTAACCTTTGCATTCCTTGCCAAAGCTAGAGCAGAAGGCTAACTTGGAAGGGCAGGAACTCAGACTCTGCCTAGGTCTGTTTGAAATGGGAAAGCTTAGTGGTTATTTTCCTTGGGTGCTGCCTCCAAGGACCATGGCCTGAGACTCTTAGTTGCAAAACAAATAAACATAGAAGGAACATATTTGCATTTGGTTTTAGATAGCTTGATTATAGTTGTCCGTAATATGTAGTATTCTCTAGAAATCATTTAAAAACTAACTGAGGAGCTGAGAAGTGCAGGGGAAAAGTCTGTATGCTTGGTCTGGAAGGCTGGTGGAGTAAGGGGGGCCATGGCAACCCAGCACCACACAGTGTTCCCTTCTGAGGCATGAGAGAGGCCTTGGTGTCTATTCTTGGCATTAATCTAACTCTCTCATAAGTTTCTGGCAACCTCCCAGAAAGAACAGCATGTTCCCTGTTGTTTTTTAAAGGGCTTCAAAAACATGTTTGTGTGTGCAGCCCAGTAGGCAGGGCCTGGCTTAGTCACTCCCTATCACCTACTGCCTCTCTCTCTGAAGTGTCAGGAGGAAGTCTTTGGCTTAGTCCTGTTGTGTAAGTCCTCGCGAGCTGGGCTGGCTCCAGGGTAAAGGCTGGGGCATTGCTGGTGTTTCTGTGATTCCCCTATAATTGGTGCAGAGATCAAGTTTTAGGAGACTTGAATGTTTCTTCAGACCATGGTCCAAAAAATATCTGTTGCAAAGAGTAAATATAGATTGAGTTTCAGCCAACCTCCTGTTATGGTCACAAAGACCTTCTTTGGAAATTTGCACCTGTTTTCCAGGGTTGGCTCTTCTGGCTCAGCTTGATTACTCACTCGTGGGAGCTAAGATAACACAGATGAACATCAGTTCTGGGCACTGCCAGCTTGAAGGGACTGACTCACTCCCTGCTCTTTACACTACCTTTTCAAGAGAGTGAAATTAGAGCAGCAGGAGAGATTAGTCAGCCTGGTTTGCAAGGCCTTTGTGGGAGCTGCTGAGGTTTCCAGTAAACAGAAAAGGGGTTATCGAATGCCCACGAGCTGTTGGGCCCTGTGGGCATGCAACCTAGGTCAGCTTGTCTGGACTCCAATAATCAAAATATTGCAGAGTAGCTTAGTGACAGACTTAGAGATAATAAAATTTCATCATTACAGACCTATTCTTGTGGACAAGGTAGGGACATTTAAAAAATGAGGCCCCCCCATAGAACTTTCTGAAATCAAACTAGTGGATTTTCTCCATCTTCAAATATATCCAGCACTTTCTCTAAACACTCTTAGCACACCTCTCTCAGTATGGACTTGCACTGTGATTTACTGAATGTGCAGCTTATTATACATTCACTTAACCCCTAATACCTCTCTCCTGAGTGTATAATTTACTGGACTTCTCCATCCTGCTGTCGCATAAGCTCCGCAAACTCAACATTATCAAAATTAATCTTTTCATAAGGACAGTATAGTATAGTGGTTTCAAAATCCAACAAAACAAAACACATGGGTTTCTGTATGGGAGAGATCGAGTTTGATTTCTATCTATACCTCTTAATTAGCTGTGTGATCTTTGACATGGGCAAAACCTCTCTGATTGCCGTTTAATTATTAATAAAATAAAGGTAACAGTATTTTCCTCGTGTGATTGTAGTGAAAATTAAATAGGATTAAACAATAAAATGATTAGCACCATTATATCTGCCCCATTACATGTGCCGTAAATAATAGTTAAAAGGACGATGTAACACATTTAATGGCGAGTACAATATTTAATTGGTCAACCTACTATTATCGTAGTCAGAACACAAAATACAGAATTTGAGAAGCCCAGAATGGAGCGTCAGTTTTGACAGCAACTAGTGACCTCGTCAAGACAAATAACTTTTCTGATCCTGATTTCTTCACATAAAATAAGGGTGGTACTAGTAGCTACAAATTGTTGGCTGCTATGTGTCAGGCATTATGCCCAGCACTTTATAAGCATTATAAATAATTACACAAAGATTTAACAATCATGTCAGACTAATCACTAATGATAGATGATATCATATTTATTCATTCATTTAATAGTTACATTTTAAGGAGTTGAGATGTAAAATGGAAAAATTGCAAAATATTTGAATAGGCTGTCTACCAAAAAAGACACAGAAATAGCCAATAAGCACGTGAAAAGCTGTTTAATATTTTTAGTCCTCAGGGATATGCAAATCAAAACCAAAAAGGCATATCACTACGCACCCATCGAAATAGCTAAAAATCAAAAGACTGACACCACTAAATTATTGACAAAAATGTGCAGCAACCACAACTCTCATATATTGCTGGTGGAAGGGGAAAAATGTTTAGCAATTTGGAAAACTGCTGAGGATTTGGTGTCAGCTACCTGGCATTCCTTTATAACATTAAATGTATGCCTACCGATGGGCTTTTCTATTCCATTCCTAGATACTTACCCAAGCAAAACGGAAACACATCCACAATAAGAGTTAAGCAACAATGTTAATAACAAGTTTGTCCATTGTATTAGTCAGGTCTCCAAAGACACAGAACCAGTAGGCTGTATATATATTATACATAAAAGAAAGGTGTGTAGATAGAGAGAGATTTATTTTCAGGAAATGGCTCATGAGATTGTAGGGGCTGGCAATTCTGAAATCCACAGGGCAAACTGTAGACCCAGAGAAGAGTTAATGTTTCAGTAATGAGACTAGAGGAAGTCTGGAGGTGTGACTCCTTCTTCCTTTGGGAACTTCAGTTTTTCTCTCAGAGGGCCTTCAACTGATTGGGTGAGGCCCACCTATATTATGGAGGATAATCTGCCTTAATAATATGAAGTATTATGAGTTTGAATCAGCTCAAAGTCTATTGATTTAAATGTTGATCACTTCTAAAAAATACCTTCACAGTGCCATCTATATTTGTTTTTGACCAAATATCTGGGTACCATAGCCTTGCCAAGTTGACACATAAAATTAACCATCAAATCCATTATTACCCCAAACTGGAAATACTCAAATGTCTATCAACAGGAGAATGGACAAACATATTGCAGTATAGTCATTCCATGGAACATTACTAAGCAATAAAGAGGTGCAAACTACTGACACATGCAAAAACATGAATGAATCTCCAAAATATTATGTTAAGAGAAAGAAATCAGAACACAAAAGGGTATAGAATGTATAATTTCATTTCTATGAAGTTCAAGAACAAGTAAATCTAACTCCAGTAATAAAAGAAAGTACAGCATTGCCTATGAGAGGTGAGGATTTCCTGGAAAGAGACAGAAAGAAATATTCTGGGTAATAAATCAGTTCTTTATGTTTATTAGAATATTGATTATATACAGGTGTATACATTTGTAAATGTTTATTCAATTATATATTTAAAAGTTGTTTATTTTGCTGTATGTAAATTTTACCTTGTTAAAAAACTGAAGAGATTATAGTTCCTTCCTTTAAGGAGGTTACCTGCTAGTTAGGGAGATATAGGCAGGCAGTTATTTACAACATGCTATGATGAGTGAGTTACTTAACCTAATTAGCTTATTAATGCTTATAGAAGAATAGGTGGTGAGTGGGCACTAGTTTATCTTAAAGTAAACTAGATGTGTTACTGTGTAGTTCAGAGTGAGAATCAGTGCCTATCAGTGCCCCATGAGGGCTGGGACTTTGCTATTATTTACCTTTGAATCCCCAGCTCTTGGTACAGGGTTCAGCTGAACAAATACGTGTTGGATAATTCTTTGTTTTCTAAAAGAAAGAAAGAGAGAGGGAGAGAGGAAGGGAAGGAGGGAGGGAAGAAGGAAGAAAAACTTGTGCCATCACCTGCCTTTTAATTCTTGCAGTTTTTTATTTACATAATGCCTGACCATGAGGCTGTGAGAACCTTGAGGCTCGATCTCAGAGATTACAAATGGATTTAATCTTGTCACCTCTAAACCCTTGACAGTGGCAGTTTAGACACCGTGTTGAGGAGGACTCTGAGGCTGAGTCTGAGTCCAACAGGAAGGAATACCTTGATTGGTCAGTATTGCCTGTCATAGGTGTGAGAAGTGAGATGTTGTACTTTTGCCACCTCAAGAGAGTTTAAATCTGAGCACCACATCATATCTGAATATAGAGGCAGTACATGTTAAATGTATCAGTCATCCTTGTCCCAAGGCAGAAAAAAATATTTAAGAATTATTGAAAAACAAAATATCAACACATTGCAAGAGGGCCTATCTTGATTTGTTTTATTGTGTTTGGTGTTTAAAAATGGCGGATTTCCTCCTACGAGCGAAAACACACACTGATGGCATATCATTGAATAGATACATCCATACATTCTCCTGACATATGTTTGCTAGATATGTATTTGTCTAAGCTTTTCTGGAATGTGTATACCTACCAAGCACTTACAGAAATCTAGAATTGAGCTGGAAAAATCAAGCAAGATAGGACTAAATAGTAATCACCATGTATTAAAAGTTAGCCATATGCTTGACATTGTATTCAGCATGCTCAAGGTATTTATTTACTCTGCCATCAACTTTGCGATGAGGCACTTATTGCCCCTTGTCACAAAGGGGGAAACTCAGAGAACTAAGTGACAGAGAGGAAGTGGAACTGTAACATAGCTGACTCTGCTTGTTCATCGGTGTGACCCTGAAGGAGATAGTATAGGACCCAGAGAGAAACTAAACTGACAAAGGCCTTAAATGAGAAAAGCATACAAATTTATTTAATATAATTTATGGTTCCAGATTGTGTAACCCTAGGATAGAAACCTGTGGTTCTAATATCTCTTCCTAATTCCTGGATCTCTTTCCGACGAAGGCCACGGCAGATTGTTTGAAGGTGAAACCAGGAAGTTGATGGAAGCAGCCCACGGAATACATTTTTGCCTTCCTTGAGCTTTCCAGCTCACTTCCTTTCAGGACCACATTTTGGAATTGAGAGCTGCCAGTAGCAGTTCCACAGCTCTGATTCACGGCTGGCAGAAAGTTGTCCTATACTATCTCCTTCAGGCTAAACTGCCGAGAGTGGAGAACCATTCATGACGTCACCTGGGAACAGTTTGCCTCAGAGAGTTTGTGCCACAGAAAAATTCTTGTAGTTAAAATGCAATAAAAAAAGAGACGTTTCTCTGTCCCGTGCACACGAATGTCTTAGAAACTCTCTATGTTTACATAAGCACCCACACAGCAGACATCTGTACCATCTGAGCATTTATTGAGGTTCAACTATGTACAAGACACTGATTTAGATGCTTTAGTGCCATTCATTTAGTTCCCCAAAGACCCTGTAAACCAGATAGTTATTCACTACTATCCAAATAAATAAAATGACATTTGGGTTAAGAAATTGGCCCAAGTTCACATAGATATTAAGCGGCACAATTGGGATTAAAATCCAAAAGATTGAATCCCCAAGTCCATATTTTCTCCCCCGCGCCACACTGCATTGTTTTGCAGTTTTCTGTGATGTATCTTTATTGGAGAACTAGTCAAAGGTTATTTAGAAACAATTTACTGCTGCTGCCTAAGGTTTCCCTAATGGACCATCCTAAGAAGAGGCATATCGTTGTTCCTCTGACTTAAGCAGTATTGGGGTCCCCAGACCCCTGTAAGGCTGCCATTATGTCAATGCTTGTGTAAACAGTTTATCACTTGAACACAGCCCAGGCGAGACTTGTGAGTAGTCCTGGAACTCCAGATTTTGCCTCTGTTCCTTCATCCCCTAATGCCTGAAAGAAAGATTTTTTTCTGTTGTTTTTCACGCAACTAAAAAATTCTTTTCGTATTTAAAAAATGTTCTAGTAAATCATTCCATATAATTGGAGTGTTTTACATGAGAAGAGGGTTAATTAATGCTGTGTTTAGGTATCTTTTTCACATCTAAATCTTCAGAATTATATTTTGTATTCAGATTTTTTTTTTTTTTGCATGGAAGAAAAGTTGAGGACAATGGTAAAGACCATTGTCTGTATTAAGCATTATGAAGATGCTCTAAAAATTATATAATACTGTATGAAGTACATTATATAGTTGCATCATTTTTACTACTGTAAAAGTTATAGCCTTGGAAAAAGAGTAATTATGATGAAAATAATAATATTCCATTGGTTCCCATGGTGCTTCCCAGCCCCGCTGACCTTATCTTCTATTCTCTGCAACAAATGTTCACCTTCTACTTCATCTTCTTCTTCAATCAAGCATGCCTAATTGGTGATGGTGAATATTTATATATTCTAGCTACTACCTTTCACTGAGGCTGCTCAGTGAAATGCCACCCCTTCCACTGTTCTACTCATACGCAAATTATAACCCAAACCCAAACCTTCTTCAGGTCACAGCTCAAGTCCGCCTGTCCGATCACTGGTCCACAGTGACCTTTATCTTCCTTCAATGCCAATGGTGCTTACATTACCCAGGCGTTCACTAATTTGGTTCAGTCTCATGTGTGTGGACCTGTCAAGATCCCTAGAGAAAATGAATTGCATGCTCAATAGGGGTGATTGAAGAGAATGTTATCACAGAGTACTTAGAGAAATATAGGTAGCAAGGAATGATAAAATACCTGGGACAAAGGTAACAGGAGGAAACCTTGACTATGCGTAGGTCTGCGGGAACAAACGGAGGAAGCAGTTACTATAACCCAGGAGAATAAGCAGCGTAGGAGAAGGGCTCCTAATAGGAGCTGTGGGCTTGGGAAAGTAATTCAGATGCTATCAAGAGGAGGTCCAGCTGGGAAGCAGACAAGAAGTGTCTCAATCTCTGTCTCCTGTCCTTCAGTCCCAGCTATCTTACAAAGACTGAACTCCCCAGGGAGCCTGAGGGCAGGAGTTCAGTTGATGCAGCCCATGGAAGTCATCCTGCCAGGATCCAGGGCAGGGGAGACTGTGTTTTGAAGAGCAGTTCAATGTGTATGGTTTGCTTTCTGAATCAATTAATTGTAATCTCCATTGGTTCCCACCTCTTGTCAGCCAAACACTGACTTTCAGGTTTCCCCAAACCTGGAATGGGGCTGTGAGTAAATGTCTTCCCTTGTGACTCCGGGCAATGTCTGGACTCCTTGACTTTGAAAAGGCCCCCTGGTACTTATCTTCTACTTTGTTCTAAGATTTCCTTGGAAGTTCTATGATGATAATTTTGTTTTGCTGATTCCTCTGTGCTTCATAAGCACTAAGAATGAACCCACTGGTGTCTTTAATTTTTAGGAAGTACATGGTGGCATCATTATTTTATTTCCTTGGCTGGATTAGCATATATTTCATAGTTGTTATCCATTATCTTTAAGGTATACCTATATCTGAGAAAACCAATTACTCAAAAGAAATTTAAGCACACCTGATCCAGTTAATGTTGTTAAAAGAAAAAAGATAGAAATCAACTGCTTCTTGGAAGATGTTTTTGCATATTTCATGCATTGCCTTTCACTGGTGACAGGTGTGACTAAAAATATGAAAAGGAGGAATTATCACTGAAATATAGGTTTTGAAAGTCACTTTTAATCAAAAGATTTATAACGGGTTGACAGAAAAATAGCTCAGTTAGATTGTATCTTATTTAAAAAAAAACCTATACTTTCTACTTCTTAGTAAAACAAATAAACAAAAGCTTTTATCTACCAAAAGTGAATCTTGAATTGACTTGGTATCAACACTTCTTCCTTCCACATTTTGCAGATAACTACACATTTATTAGTACTGAATAAATTCTTGAAAATGAAAGAATAATTGAATGAAATTCCCCAACCTTCCTTATTCATTCATTCTAATGTGAAATAACCCTCACTGCTAAGCATCTCATTATTTATATTCCTCCTGCTACAAAGTTAAGCTCTTCCTATTCTTTCTCTCATTGAAGATGGAAACAATGGATCAGCCCTCTCTGTCCACATAATAAATTTTCAAGTGACTCCATAGCCTTCAAGAAATAGTAAAAGGAGTCATTGCATCCTTGATAAACCCACTTATAAGAGGGCAAATTGCAAAAAATAATCAATTTGCCTGTTTGCTATTTCTTCAACATCAATGTTATTTCTACCTCCATCCCCTATCTCAAAAAGTCCAGGAAGGTCAGGGACCTGGTTTGATTTGTTCTTCCATTGATTCCTAGCTGCTAGCAAAGTACCTGGCACATGATAGGAATTTAACAAATATTTCCAAAAGTGAACAGAAATTGGTTATGTATCACCTTCAGCTATAGCTTCATGCTACAAATATATTACCCCATGGGTAGAAACTTCTTCCTAAATAATACTGATTATGACAATAACAAGGATGATTAATAATAATAATAATAATAATAAAGTAATATACTCACTGAATGTCGTGCTCTGTTCTACGTGCTTTACTATATTAACAGTTTAATCCTCTAACAGGGTTCAGGACACGCTACCTCCACATATGGCATGTGGCATACTATTTCAAGCTGAAAGTGTGAGAAAGCAGCAGAAGCAGGAAGGTCACTCTGACACCATCCCCTTATCCTCTGGAATAGGTCAGAACACCTTCCTGCCCTCCCTGTCCCTGGAGGAAAGGGCATCCTTATCATCTAAGACAAAGGGATACCAAGAAAAATCCTAACAAACAGGCCTCAGATTCCCCCAGTTTACTACAATTACCTCGTACTCCTGAACCTATCCCATTTCTACATGACTGCCTACTCATCATCAAATGTAGCAAATGCTCAAGTCGAACTTTTTTTTGAGAGCTTTGTTTCCCTATGAAGACTCCTGTGTCACATAAAAATTTATATTAAATAAATTTGTATGCTTTTCTCATTTAAGGTCTTTGTCAGTTTAATTTTCAGACCCGGCCAGGGATCCTAAGAGGGTCAAGGAAAACGGTTTCTTTCCCACACCTCGAAACAATCATATAAAAGTCTTGAGGTAGATACCATTATTATTCCCATTTTACAACTAAAGAAACTGAGGCATGAAGCAAAGTTGTCATTTTCCCTAGATAATAGGTCAAATAAGGTTGAGAGGCAGGATATAAATCCAGATAGACAGGTAGTAGAGCCAAAATTCTTAACATCTAACTGTAAAGCATCTATTTAGACTCTTCAAGAAAGTGACAATGAATTCCTTATAGCTATTAGCTATAGTGTATGTGCTTCAAGGAAACTGAGTGAATAACTGGATTCTTTTAAAAAAGTTTTGAATGTGTGTCAGTTTAAAACTTCGTGAAGTTTTCACTGTCAGTTGAGTAACAAAAATGTAAGGCTTACTTGTTTTTTTTCCCACATTGATAACCCACTGCAAATGATTTGTTATTTTCCTTATCCCTACAAACAACTTTCGACTGCTATGTTTTTTATTAGAGGCCATTGGGTTCAGGATGGCTGGGCAAAGTGCAATGTAACACTAGATGATTAAAAAAATAAAACACAAGTGTGTCTAGATCTTGAGAAGGGAGAAAACTGAATAGGTGGTCTCATATCAAAGATGCTTCCACATATAACTTACAGAGAGTTTTTTTTTTTTCCAGGCCGTTAAATGACTATAGAAAGTAACAAAGGCATCATGAGGATATGATTTCCTCTGTTCCTATTTCCCAGAATTGTATGAATGGTGAGAATGAAGGGAGATGAAAAACCCGGGAGGAATGAGATGGTGATAGGCAGAAGAGAATAATGACAGTACAATTGCTTTATTGTTGTTAAAATGCTCTTGTTTCTACTGCAATAGCCTGCGTTCTGAGTTTACTTTCTGCTTTTTTTGAAAGTATTATTTATTTCCAGGCACATCTCCTCATTCTCTGTTTCTTTATAAATGTTGAAGAAAGCAATTCAAAGTGTAGAGTTTGTCAGCCTAACTGTTGAAAAGTCAGTTAAGGAAAAATCTTCTCGGTAAATAAACAACTCAGGAAAATGAAAGACGACAGAAGAGCTTTATTTAAGTTATCTGAATAAAAGTTCAAAGATGGGGAAAAATAACCTTAAATCTATGAATAAACAATTCAAAACAAATAGTCATGTATTATATCCTAGATCAATACAAAATGTTTAAACACAAGCAAGCAGACTGAGAAACAATATTTCCTCATGCATGGAACATCCTCTCTCTTTGTTCTCGGCATCAATCTTATTGCCTAAATTGTTGCATCACGAAATTTTCTGCCAGAATTTTCCTGAAGGTGGAGGGCAGTATGCACCTCTGCTCAGCATTCCAGTATGTGTTTTCACAACTTGATGCGAGCAACCTATTTTTCTGAAGGACCATGTTTTATATAACAGTTCATACAAATTCAGCATTCTATTCCATAATATAGATCTTGTTTTAACCAGGAACACGAGAATCCCAGTTTAGAAGCACATTCTAAGTGGAATATGTGACATCATCTCTACTCAAAATTCAGGCTTCTAAAGTTAAATAGGCCAGAGAACCATGCAAATAAAAGAAACCTGTTCACGACTGGCAACTAGATGTGTTTGTGCTTAATTACTTCTGCTCTGACATCTAAAAAACAATACTAAGTGATTAGCAAGAACAAAAAAGTGAAGCAAGTTGGCCTCTTAAACCACGAGCTCCAGTGTTTAATCATCTATATTTTTCTGTTTGCAAACCCTGACAAACCTAACAATATATCTTTCCATTTTTTAAAACTTTTACCATTTTCGAAAAAGGCTTTTTATTTGCTCTCTGTAGCCAGCCATCGCTAGCAAAGCACTCCTCATTTTTTTTTGGTAAAATGCTCTGAAATGTCGTCAGTCAGTCCGTTACTAAAAAGACCAACGTGATCAACTGAAAGGTCTTTCCCTTCACACTAAACAGGAAATCATACTAAAATAAAACAATATCTAGACATGCGGAGAAACTTAAAGGGACAAAATTTCCACTCACGGCAGCAGGGGACCCCTCTACCTCATGCAGTCCCTTCACTCTTTATCTTCATACTTAAAAGAAAACCACACTTCATGTCAAAAACATGACTTTGAAAGACAAGCACTAAGAACGAGTCTGCACCTGTACTCTTGCCCCTGACATTTGACATGGCAGCTTCCTGCTTGTGTGTCTGGATCCTCTGCTCGAGAGTGAGGTCCTGGAGTGCAGGAGTCCTTGCTTTGGACTCGCCGTTGCATCTCCAGTCTCTGGCTCAATGACAGTCTGTGGAAATGTCCACTTCTGACTCTTAAGTGGACTGGTCTTAGTTTTTCATTTCTAAATTGACTCAAAGATCTTGTTTTGACTATGCTCATGAGCTTTCTTCACTAAAAATAAGGCAAGGAGCTCTGTGTGGGGACGGGGGTTTGCAAAACTACCAACAGGAATTTTTGCTAAGTAGGAATGGGGGGAAGATACCAAGATTAAGAGACCAATCACAAAGCTTACTATTTTGCCCACTGAACGGTAATGTAAACTTATCACTGATAGGGAGATTATCTGTGAGAAACTCTGGGTCCCATTTCAAATGAGATACTATATGAAAATGTTTACAAAAATATAACAGGCACCTAGTAATGCATAATAGTTATTATTGTTATGTCAGTACTTTCTGGACACATTCTTGTCTTTGTGACCACTTTCACGTTACTTTGTATTTATTTCCCCTCACCACAAAACCCTAGAATTATTGGCACAGTGTTTGTAAAGTGTTTTGAAATCCCTGAAGTGTTAAAATCAACCCAAGTACCATTTTATTTATGCAAACTGTGTCTACCCAAAGAGTCCGTTTAAATATCTGGGATTAGGAACTTCTGTCTCATAAGGGTTAATAAATGATTCCCTCTGGCTCTAAAAGCAAGTACTTTTTCAATGACAATGGGAGGGAAAGCAAAGGAATTACTCTGTGACATCTGTTGTGCAACGTTCTTCGAATGGCGCATCTCGATAAATGCATGAGAGTCCTTGGAGAGTTACTGCACACGCTGAAGAGAGAGTGGTAGAAATCCCAGTGTCTCTGAAAAGGCAGGGAAGACTGGTGAAAGTAAGAAAAGCCTCATCGTTTACATCTGTAGAAATCTACAATGATGAATTTAGGCCCAATTTTATACACAATGGCAGCTTTCTAGGATCTCTGACAGGAAGACAAATTAAACTTGAAATTGAGATGGGGAACTGAGGGGATGGTATGTAAGGAGAGAAGAGACAGGAGAAGATATAATACTCTACGCTATAATTTAGAACCTAGGAAATGAGATAAGATACACTTATGTGAACTGCCTGGACCAGGGTAAACCAAGATAGCAATTTTAAATTAATCTAAATATTATTGTAATTCCTTTATGTGCCTGGTGTGACCCATACATTTAGATATTTAACACTTAATGAAGCTACAGCAACCTTTAAAAGGTAAGGTAGCTAATAAGTAGCAGAATGAGATTGTACCTAAATCGTTGTCCTCCAAGCTTAATGAGCTTTGCACTCTGTACCTGATATCTCTCCAAGTGTTTAAGACAGCCTGTAACTGCTAAGACCGAGAACAGGAGGCTGGGCGGAAGAACCGCTTTACAAAGGTAGCAAAGTCCGTACGTAGAGTGAGGACTCAGCTTTGCCAACAGCTTTTCTGTGTGACCCATCACCAGGTTTTTAATGCAGTTGACCCTGAACAACACAGGGGTTAGAATCGCTGACCCCCTGTGCAGTCAAAAATCTGCGTACAACTCTTGATCTCCCCAAAATTTAACTACTTAAAGCCTAATATTTACCGGAAGCCTTAGTGATAACATAAACAGTCAATTAACACATATTCTGCATGTTATATGTATTGCATACCATGTTATTACAATAAAGTAAACTAGAGAAAAGAAAATATTATTAAGAAAATCATAGGACAAGAAAACGCATTTATAGTACTATATTGTAGTCATTGATACGTAAGTTTATATCATCTGTTTACAAGATGAAAATAATCTGCGCATAAATGGGCCCTTGCAGGTCAACCTGTGCTGTTAAAGGGTCAACTGTACTCAATATTCAGCCTACTAGCAGCTTCAAGATATTCAAAAGTGAATAAAATAATCTTCATGAAACACTTTAATCTTCTGGTAAAATTGCTATATGAGCAATCTCAAATATTACGGTTGTTTCATTTATCTAAATTGATGGGAAGAAAGTAAAGCTGCCAGCTCTATGTAATTGTTTGACTTGCCGTTAAACGGAGAAATCCCCTAAGACACTTTCAAACGTTATGTACTTGGTGCGTCTATATACTCTCATGCCTCCACTTTCACCAAAACCAAATTTTTAAATTAGAATTTTCTGTACTTCCACCGCAGTCTGGAAAATACGTTATAGCGAAAACCAAAGAGAATGGTTTCTTTACCTCCAAGTCATCATCCGGGATAGCCCTTTTCCACTTCACATTCCACCTGATGTGTTCATAGGCATTGACTACAACTTCAATTGCTTTAGGATAAGAATGGCAAGCCTGAATCACCTGCAGAGAAAGCACAGGGTTTCATTTGTTTAATGCACATATATGATATATTAATTCCACTCACAGAGACATCAAAAATTTATGGACCTATTAGGCTCATTGGAGCCTGGAAATGCTTTTGAGAAGTCTCAGTGCCTTTGAGTATTCAAACACACTGCTGGCCCCCACAGGGATCAGAAGGATTAATAAAATCAGACTAATTTCCATCACCATCCAGGAGCAAGTGAAAAAAAGATGCTAATGAAGAAGGTGGGAGCCAGATGAAATGCGAGCCCTACCGTAGAGCCTTCACACTTCTCCAGCAGCTTCATCGTCCACCAGAACACCTCCAGCTTCTCCCTGCCAACATGACCCTATTTCTAGAAGTTCTTTGAGTGTGGCCTATTTTCATTTCAAAGTGACTCAGCTGGCTCTCCAATGTGACCCACAACTAGTCCACAGGGAACCTGAACCTTTATCCGTCATCAGTAAAAGCACTCTTGGATTCCAGTTTAGTCACCTTTCTTTCCTTTGCTACCAGACAAGTAACTCCAGCCACTGACTTGCTTCTTTAAATTTTCTTATCATGAGTTAACACATCAGTCCCATTTTTCCCTTGAAACTTCAGAAAACACATCAAGCTCTCTGCAGAGTTCTCTAAAAGCCTTTCTCACTGGGAATCAGATAAGGAGGAAGCCCCCCCTCCCCCTCACCAAGCTTTAGAAGGAAGGTGTGCATCTGCATTTAACTTTCTCCAAGGAAATTTTCTTCCTGATTTCCAGTCCTTCTCAAGTTCAACCTATTGTCATTGGGCGAAAGGTCCAAAACGGGTTTTCCCTACCACCTGCTGTGGGATCTATGAAGAATCAGCATTTCTGAATCTACAGAAAATATAACTCAGAGGCTTTCGAGGCTGGTTTGGGTGTCTGCTAGGAAACTGACAGCACAGGTAATTTGTCTCTAGGTATTCCTTACCACCCTTTCTCGCCAACACCGCAGACACAGGAGATGTACCTAAAAGTGGCTCTTCTCTTACAATATATTTCCTACTTCTCAACAACTAGGGTTTCCAGATTTAGGAAATCATAACGCAGGTTGCCAGGCCAAATTTGAATTTCAGATAGACAACAAACTATTTTTAGTATGAGTATGTCCCAAATATTGCATGGGACATATTTGTACTAAAAATTACCTATAATTTATCTGAAATTCAGATTTAACTGAACATCCTGTATTTTATCTGGCAACTCTATTCCCAGCCCTTAGTCAGAAACAGTTCAGATTAAGTTATAGATACAGGAAATAACTCATTCCTAGTTTAGTAGCCTAATTTCACACTTGGCACTTCCATTTGTACCTGGTATACTCCCATATATCACAAGAAGAGAACTTCTTAACTTTCTTTCATTAGGGTAAAAAAAGAAAAAATCAAGTCATTCTTAACCTGCAACCTTTACATGTATGTACAAGACACAAAGCTTCCACTGTTGTCATGAGGTTTTGCTGACACTGATTGCTAAGTTTTCTGCTGACAGAAAACAGGTCTTACAGCGTGAAAACTCCTTTACCCTGATAACTTCCCAGTTACCTTCACTGGCGTGTCAGACTTTTTCTGGAACTAAAATCGCTGGACACGTCTTCTTCAGGTCTCAGTAATTGTTCACAAGGCAATAACAACAAAAACAAGACCCTTAAGAAATAGCAAACTCTGAATCATCACCAGTTGCTGACTACAGGACCTCTGACCATCAAAGGAGAAAGGAGTGGTATGAATCCCGAAGGGAGGAACTTCTGCTTCTTTTCTGGCCTGAGAAACTGAAGATACCCGTGAACTCCACTTGCTGTGTGACTCTTGGGCCTCAATACTCCCTTCATGGAAGAACAATTAAACAAAAAAAGCTCTTTCTACAGTGGTGGCAACTGGAGAGATCCTGAGATACTTTTCTCATCATTTGATCCCCTAAAAACACAGATTATAAAACAGATTCAAGATAAATTTCTTTGTCACTCTTCCAAAGCAAGTGGCACCTGTAAGCCACATCAGCAGAGAAATTCTAAAGCTACCTCTGCCCTTTTATATTGGTATGTTTGTGTGTAGAAAAGTACTTAATAATCAAAGAGACTTCTTGTACCCTGGGCCTTATATACTGCCTTGTTCAACAGCGGACATCATCATCACTGTCCCCAACCCCCCACATACCTTTCCCTTCCCTTGAAAAATGACTTTCTTGCCCTACAAAAAAACCCAGTCTTGGCTCCCTGGAGTGTCACTTCCTTCTGAATAATGCTGAGAGAGGAAAAAAAAAAAATCAAATGTTCTTTTGTACCCTGGAAAGCAATTGTAGACCCTATAATTCTTTTTCTCCCCTTATGTAATTTATACATTGGCTTTCAGTGAAATACACCCTCTACAAATGTGCTTTGTATTTGGAAGACAGCATCTTCAGCTCTGACCTTGCTCTTTGTAAATAAAGAAACCGAATTCCCCACCATAAGAGAACAAATCACTTTATCTTCTGGATAAACGAGGCAGCCATTTACTTGCAGTAAAGATGATTTTCCCTTTGGAAAGTCTGGTTGTGGAGTAGTTGCTTTAAATCACTGTGAAGCATCTCCATAGTAAATGGAATAGTTTTTCTTTAGTTTTCCTTTGGAAGGAGACCAGTTCTCTTTGTCTGTTGGGCAGCAACATAGGTTGATAATACCAGCCATCCACCATGGTCACTTTTTTTGGTATGTGGCCAAACAGGAGGAACTCAGAGGAGCAAATCAGAACTGAACAGGAACATGCTAATGGGGGATAAAGTATTCCTTGGACCACATAATTGTCAGCCTATTTTACCAGCTACTGGAGCCACCAAAGCAAGACTAGCAGGAGACACTCCAACTGTAGACCAAGAGTACGTTCTGGTAGGAGAAGGGAAAGAGACACTTTTGTTGAGCAGCACTACTGGTCTCAATTGACGCCTTATTCACATATTCTTTAAAAGTTTTTTTCGTTTGTTTTGTTTTTTTACCTTCACTTTTCAGATGAGGCAGTTGGGATGTGAGAGACCACGGAACTTATTCAAAAGTCACACAGTAAAAGGCCCAGCTGAAACTCATAGCCTGGTTCCTAAGCCACCATCCCTAACCCTCCTCGCTTTCCTCTCAGGGGATTGCTTTTGTGGAAAAGACCTGAGACCTTCCTCAGAGTCATAGGACTTCTTACTGGAAAACAGCAACTCTGTTTAAAGCTCTTAAAAGGGAAATGAGGAGAGGTCTTTTCAGTTACTTTTGCAGAACGTTTCATCCACAGTCAACTGGAAATGAGTTTCAGAATAAAACTCAGCAGTTAGTCTCCAGACAGCCTCACGCATTGTCTCTCCTGACCAGAAGGGTCGCTATGGTAAGTAAAACCCAGGAGCACTGATTCTGCCACTCAGCAGAGGTAGATAAATAACACTAGTAGAGCCACCATGTGTTTAATGCATCTGGCTTTGCATACCACGGTGGAGCCCCGCATTTGTCTCTCTGGCCAGGCCTTTCCCAGAACACCGGATTCACGTCAGACTGCCTACTTGATACCTCCACCCGGATGACTAGTAGGCATCTCTAGCATAATGAAACCCCTGATCTTCTCTTTAAAATTAGTGTCACCTGCCTTGTTCCTATCTCGGGAAAGGGCCCCTGATTCTTTCCATTCCTTGGGCAAAAATTCTTAAAGTTATCTTTGATTCGTCTCCTCTTACAGCCCACAAATAATCTATCAGCAAAACTCACTGACTCCCTCTTCAGAAAATGCCCCAAATCTGACCACTTACCACCTGTTGGTCTAAGCCACCCTCAGTTTATGTCTAGATTATTGCAATACCTTTGCCCCGCTAGAGTTATTTTTTCAAAAGACTGTCAAAAGTATCTTTGAGGAATATAAATCAGACTTTTATTTCCCAATTCAAAATCTTTCAATGACTTCCTCTCTCATTCAGAGTAAAAAACCAAGGATATGACCATGGCCTGCAAGGTTATACATGGTCTGCAAACCACCCTCGTATACACCTCTCTGACTTCTCTTTCTCCTTATTCCACTCTGGCCTCCTGCTCTTCCTCAAATACGCTTAGCTCCCTCCTACCTCAGGATCTTTGCACCTGCTTTTCCTTACGATTAGAATGCTCTCTCCCCTATTCAGATTTTCATTCACATCACTTGTTCCTTCCTGTCCTTATTTTCTCTAATCAACCTTTGTAAAATAGCAAATATGCAAACACCAGATAAAAGGACATTCTCTTATTTACTTCACCTTGCTTTACTTTTCTCCATAGCACCTAGCAGATCAGAGTATATTTATTTGTTTATTATTTTGTTTTTCCTGTCTCCCACTAGAGAGTCTATTCCTTTGTTGTTGTTGTTCATTGCTCTAGCTCCAGCTAGAACAGTGCCTGGCTCATAGCAGGTGCTCAGTAAATATTTTATAAATAAATAAATGAATGAACTTGACCATTTACTCCCTGTGACTTTAGGAAAATATCTTAATGCTGTTATCTTTTAAATGACAATAATGCCAGTGTTTACCTCAGAAGTTATTCTAAAAATAAAATGAAATAATCTGTATAAAGTCTATTTAGAGCTCAACAAAGTACATTATTAACATTATAACTTATTATCCTAGTCCTCCTCATCATAACCATTTGGAATGCTCTATAAAAATTTTATAAATGCCCAGGATATTATGAGTATTACATATAATTCTAAGGAGGAGAATGACAATTTTCCATGAAAACACTGACAGCCAAAGACCCCTTACTGAGATCATAGGATTCATTAAACTTGTCATATTCATATCTAAATGGTCTCTGGGTTATCCATCTGGAATTTGCCCTGACTGAGTACACACCCCTTAAATTCTTTAGTAGAACTTTTCTTCCAACTGAGCCTCACATTGTCAGAACTTCAGACTAGTCCTCGTTATTTTACCAAAGTAGAAGGTAGAATGTAGCTGTGAATTTAGGAAAACTATCAACTGGCTTTCTGTGGCCCTACATTAATTAGCTGGTTTAGACCTGAAACTCCTTTACTTCACATTAATTAATATTTTTGGAGTAGGATCCTAGGTATGGTGTTATTTGATTTAAGACAAGGTGCATTTTGATTTTCAAATTAATCACTATCATCAACCTAATGCAAAACTCTCTTTCTTATAGCGCCTTTTATTTTTCTACCTGTCATTTACCATGGCATATTTAAATTATCTTTTTATGTGTTAATCTCTCCTACTAGAGTCTAAGCTACTCAAGGGCAGGTACCATGTCTTAGTCATATCAGTATTGTTAGCATCTGTTCTCTGATAGCCCATTAGAGACTGTCAATAAATACTGTTAAAAATGGAGACTGCGCAGCGTGATATTACAAGAATAGAGACTAGTACCAAATGATCTAAAGTCGAACGTTGGCACTGCCACTGTGTGAGATAAGGCAAGTTACTTTAACTGCTCTGTGTCTTGGTTTTTTTCCTCTGTAGAATAGGATATATATTTTCATAGGATTGTTACGAGATTAAATGAATTAAATTAGAAATATAAAATGCTTATAACAGTGTGCTTCATTAGTAGAATTCCTTACATATAATAAATATAATTATTAGTACTTCATAGACATTAGTTTTCCCTAAGCTAGAAAATTGAGTCACACTTTCACATTAACTAATTTCAAAGCAAGCTCGATCATCTTTAGATCAGATATTCTACTTAAGAGATGGCAAGTGTGTGCCTGTCTGACAACTCACTCTGGTAGTGACTAAAAGTGACCTTCTGACTTCTCAACGCAGTCCCTCAGGAAGCCACTCCTAGGTCACTGGTGTTCATACAGGACATGGAAAAATTATCTACCACCCATTCTTGTTCTCATTCCCCACTCTCCGCCCCAGATTCCAAACAAACTTGGACCAGGCAGGACAAGATAGCTAGAGTTATAAGGGTAAATGGAAAGTCACATAGAAGATCAAAAGCAGTTAGCCCAAAGAGTCAAGCCTCAAACAACTTAAGTTACTTGGAGATTTCAGACCTGTGAGTCTCCATTACTCTGCTGTCTACGCTGTTCTCCACTTGGGACACAGCCTCACCTTATGGAACTGTGGAGGGTATATTCTAGCAGCCCCATGGTTCAACAGTAGCTGGTAGCAGATCTCAGGTTGGGCGGCAGGTCGCACAGAGGTGACCTTCAGCACATACTGGATGGCTGCACAACCATTGATATCCATGAGATTGGCTTCAGCGCCAGCTTCCAGCATCATGTGCATAAGCACATGGTCACAATTCCAGGCTGCCTTGTGGAGCGGAGATTTAAAGTCATCATCCCTGGCGTTGACCTCAGCGTGGTAGTCGAGCAGCATGCGGCAGATGAGGTGGTGCTCTCGGCTATACTCCTGCTCTTTAAAGCGGAGGGCCCAGTAGGTTGCAATAGCCAAGGGGGTCTCCATGTGCGCGTTCACACTGTCCACGATGGCCCCGTGCTCAACATAGAAGGCCACCAGCTCCGAGAGGCCGAAGTGGGCAGCTGTGTGCAAAGGCGTCTCCTCATCCTGGTTGTTGGTCTTCATGTTCACATTCGCTCCTGAAAAGGGATATTGAGGAAGTCAATTATTTAAACTTATTTTGCCTTTATACCCAAGGTTTATTAAACAGGATTTTTCCCTTTTAACTTGTGATTGCTACACATTATTCTTCTTCCAGCTTCCATTTGTGGTCCCCATTGAAGCCACTCCTTTCAAACAACAGTGCCATCTCCTGGACAACCAGCAAATGTACTGGGGTGGGCGGGGCGGGTGGGGAGGGCGGGGGAGCGGGGTGGGACGGGGGAAGAGCAGGCTGGAAGGCTGCCTCATTGTTGAGTTTTAGTCCTTACTCCCAGGTGGATCAGAAAATATAAAGTCGTTCTTATAACTATTAGCTTTTATCAATAAAATAGCAAATATCATCGGTTTCTTTGGTCACAAAATCATGTTTTTCTTCTCTTTCAAAGCAAGAAAACTTGAAAGCAAACTTTAGTTGTATGAAAGTTGCCCAAGCCCTCTGAAAACCGACAGTATTAGAACCACACAAGTCTGTGAGGCTCCCTTGGAACAAGATCACGGAAAAAGCAAAAATCACAAACACTTTGCCCACCAAACTAGACTAAGTATCATGTTTTGCATTGAAAGGGGTGGAAGCTAGTATAATAGAAATAAATACCCATTGAAAGACAATGATTTTGAGACTGTAACATATTTGATTTACAGTTGACAATGGGTATCAGGAATATAAAATTTTAGTGCTTTGAAAACTACTTAAAATTATTTAATTCCACCTACGTATCTAACACACCAAGAAACTGAAGTGAATTTTATATTTCTGATAAGGAATGTTAAGTACTAGAATGGTCAACTTGAGAAGCCGAAATTTTTCTTCTCTGTGTAATTTAATGGGATGAACAAAATGACTCCTGGGGAGGGCCTATCTATTATCAATTCTACTGGAAATTTATATAGCTACTTCAATTATAAATCTGTTAGAGACTCTATTATGATAACAATGATGATGATAATGATGATGATGATGTCAGCAACAAATATTCATTACTCACTTAACATGTGCAACATTCTGAACTAAATGGTTTTCATATATAGCCTCATCGAATCTTCCTAGTAATCCTTCACAGGACATGCAGTTTTTACCCTAATTTTGTAGATGAAATTTGCACTTAAGCTAATAACTACGCCAAGCTAAGAAGCACTAGATCGAAGGTTAGAAAGCAGACGGCCTGGCTTCATAATCTCTTACTACTGTGCTACTCTACCTCATTAGTCTTCTAGAAGAAAATTTTTCTGTGCTTTACTCTCTTTTGATATTTGAAAACCTGAAAGTAGTTTAGAAACAATGTTATGTTTTGTCAATTCAAAAAATCTGTTCACCACATACTGCTTCTTTATGCCCCCGTTTTATGGCGTCCTCTGATCATATGGAATGTATTTGCGAAAGGCAGCACTTCTAAAAGCATACTCAGTCTCCTGTACAAAACCATTCCCACCCCTCAGCCCCAGTGAGGTCTCCACAAGTACATCGCCCTGTAAACTCTCCGACTGTCAGTGCCCTCACTTGCAGAAAGCAAGGTTATAAGGAAAGAAAGTCATTCACGGAGCCGTCTGTGCTCCTCAGAAGTTCCGGGTCAGGTCTCCTTTCAGGTCTGCCCTTCTTTTCCCTGGAGTGAAACACAATGAATAAGAATGTCTCCCCAGAAGCCACAGGCAGGGTGCTTCAAATGCTGGAGAGTTTCCACGAAGAAAGGGGGCCAAAGGGCCAGGATGAAATTTTACAGGCCAACTTGGAACAAACTACATTCTTTAATTTTTTTTTAATGTACCTGGACATTTACAATTGACTCTTGAACTCTTGATATGACTATATATGCTGCACAGTTTCCTTTTCCAAATAGGAGATCCTTATTTTTATAGTTGTCTTTCAGCGCTGTTACATATCCAAGAAATACATAAAATAGGATGATTTGACTACTTTTTTATTTTAGATTATGTGATTTATTCAAGAAATTAGAGACCATAACATAAATACTCAGGAAATTTTTTAAAAATATTTTTTAATGCAGAAATACAATGTATTCGTTCCCTAGAGCTTAAAATAACAGAAATTTAGTCACAGTTCTGGAGACTGGAAGTTTGAAATTGAGATGGTGGCTGGGTTGGCCCCTTTCGAGGGCTTTGAGGGAGAAACTGTCTCATGCCTCTCTCCTAGTGGCTGGTGGTGGTAGCCAATCCTTGGTGTTCCTCAGCTTGGAGAGGTGTCACTCCAAGGTCGACCTCCATCTTCACACTGCATTCTGTGTCTCTGGGCCTTCACATGGCTGTCTTATGTGTCTTTATATAGGACACGGGTCATACGACAATAGGGGTCCATCTTGCTCCTACTCATCTTAACTAATTATACCTGCAACAACCCTATTTTCAAACAAGGTCACATATTGAAGTATTGGGGATGAGGACTTCAACATATTTCCTTTTTTGGAGGGGCAAGGGAGAGAATAGAATTCAACTCATAATGTATAAGATGGATTACATGATATATAAAATATCTATGTGCAGTTTAAAGAATACCGTAAAGCCATCACCCATGTATTCATATCCCAGGTGAAGAAATCTAACATCCCCTGACCCAGAGAAGCCCTCCACTTTGTTATACCATCCTGCCGATTATTCTGATTATTATAATTATGTCCTTGCATTTCTTTATAGTTTTACCCTTTGTCTATATCTCTAAACAAGATAGTTCAGTTTCACTTACTTTTGAGTTTTATATAAATGAAATAATAAACATGTATTCTTTTATAACTTGCTTCTTTCATTCAACATTATGTTTGTGAAAATAATCTATGTTATGATATTTAGCTCTCCTTTGTTCATTTTATTGTGTTCTGCCTCATAGCATGAGTAATCCACAATTCATCCATCCTACTGGTGATTGGCATTTCTGGTTTCAGGCTATTTTATACACTGCTGCACGAGCATTCTTATAGATTCTTGTACCCTGGTGATCATGTGAAAGGGTTTCTCTGGGTTCTACACCTATGAGCGGAATCGCTAGGTAATCAGGTTTACATATCTTCACCCTCCTTAGACAGTGTCAAACAGAAGGTGTTGTACCAGATTCCCCTCCCCAAAACCATGCCTGAGGGTTCTTATGACGCCACACTTAAGACAACATTTGGTATTTTCAGACTATTTAATTTTAGTCAACTTAGTGAGCGTGTAATGAGATCTCATTGTGTTTGAAAAGTTTGTTTTCCTAATTGACAATTAGATTAGCTGCATTTTAATATTTTTTTTGCCCAACGTTGCCTTTTTCTTTTTTACTATTACAAGCACTTCCATGTTGTTATATAATTATTTTAAATACTACTTTCAAGTAACTAATACCATTCTAGAGGGAGTTTACCCTGTAGCTGCTTGTGAAGATTTTTTCCCAAAGTTTTGATCTTATGACTAATGCTACAATTAATAAAATTTGTATATAAATTTTAGGTTTATTTCCTTGCCACGAATTCCCCCAAAATAGTCATTAAGCTGAAACATAAACTATAGTAAGGGCCTTTATGAATAATTACCAAAAGTTATACTTTTATCTCTCATTGACATGGAAGAGTGCTATTTCACTCACCAGTGCGTTAATTTTTTTTTTTTTTTTTTTTTTTTTGCTAATTTGGAAGTAAAAAATGGTCTTTTAAAAAAATCTGGATTCGAACAGAGACTCATGGACATGGACAACAGTTTAGTGGTTACCAGAGGGAAAGAAGGGAGAGGGGAGATAAATAAGGTTAAAGGGGGTCAAATATATGGCAATGGAAGGAAATTTAACTTTAGGCGATGAGCAAAATTCAATATACATATGACATATTATTTAACTGTACACTTGAAACCTATACAATTTTATTATCCAATGTTACCCCAATAAATTTAATTTAAAACATTAAACTTAAAAAAGAATTTTTAAAACAATCTGAATTCATTTGATTGTTAGAATTTGAATACTTTCTCTTTAATTATTAACTAGTGGTATTTCTTCTTTGGTTAATTGCCCCAAAATTTGTCCTTTTATACATTGAAGACTTTTTGCTTTTTTTACATTTATATGAGCCCTTTATTAAACTGTAGTATAAGCCTGTGCTATCATAATTGCTATGAATTTTTAAATCGGTTTATTTTGACTTTTCTTAAATACACTGATGTTAACTTTAGAAAGTCAAATTCAAAACAAACGAGTTTTTTTTAAAGTATTAGAATGACCTGCTCCTCTCAGAGATTGCATAATAATCCAGATAAATCATAATTTAGTTTTTTAATAGATTTGAAAAATGTTTAACATTTGATTTATCTGGAACTTATTTTGGTGTAGACATCAACTTAGGAAGAATTGACATTCTTACAATGTAGAGTCTTTCCAGGCAGAAACATGGTTTCTTTCTCTAAAAGTTTTTCTCTATATTCTGGAAACTATAGTCCCCCCAAATAGCAACAAATTCTCATTCTACAGGAGGAGGGTAAATTATTTCTGAGGTTAGGTAACTTTTAATAAGAAAAGGCTTTCACAACCTTCTAATTTATGCAAGACAGTCTCCAGAAGTAGTCTGGAATGATAGCAAGTGGGACAGATAAAAATTTCAATTCGCACTGCTTGATAAAGACCGAGGACTTTTCAGATTTCATCTGTAGACAAAGGAGACAGAGATTTGCATGCACTTAGAATGAGACAAAGATGGGAGATAGGATGAGAATTTAAACAGAAGAAAATGGGAGCTGGCCATAAGAAGTGTGTGTCTCGCCAGCCAGGCCAGGCCCAAGGGAAAAGATAATCCTGAAACCAGCATTACTGAGGGACATAGGCCCAGTCAATATTAAATGTTTTCTGTCCTCCCATAGTGTGTGATAATATCCTTTCATTTCCTCCCAAACAGATAGAATCAATTTCATGAATCCTAGTTACGAGAACTCACATTTCTTTATTTTTCCCCAATAAAATTGAACTGCCTCCAAAGGCCCATGGTTAAGTTGACTGATCATCGGTGCTCAGTCATTGTTGTGGCTCCATCTACTGGGCTTTTCTACTCCCTACAGGCTATGAGCCGGCCCTCAGCCATCCACAACTCCCCAAGTTCTGTCACCTCAAAAGCTCCATGATAGTGGGAGCAGGAAGAGGTCTCTGCTACTGCAGAAACTGTCATCTCTCCATCTTCCCAGATGGCGAGGGACTCTACATCCCCCATTGCATATCTCTGAACCAGCCCCAGCCTTCCTCCCAGTCCAAATGCACTTGATTTCTTGAACATCTTGGGTGTGTGGGGAGATCAGTGGAGAGGTAGAGGATGAGGCCAGACCAGCGCTTCTCAACTCTTTCAGACATGCCTTTCCTATTCTTCAGTAAAATCAATAGATAATAACATCTACCTTCACACGAAATCTTTTAAAAACAAATATAGTGCCTAGCTAACAAGTATAGGCAAACGAAAATAATTTCTAATAATTACCACTGCATAGTTATGATTGCTACAAGTAACATACATAAATTACATTGATTAGTGTAAAATTCAATATGTTAATGACTATCCTAGATGACATAATGTAGTGATTTGTTTGAACCATGTATAAAATTCTAACAGCTACATATGTGAACTTACACAGATATTTTGTATTGTAATTCAAATACTACAAACATCATTGCCATTATATATGATAATCTGCAATGAGAAAAAAATTTGGTAAACTCTGAGTAAATCCAAGTCTAATTTTGCCTTGATTTATGCCATAGTTGCATTTCTAGAAATTCCCATATTTATTTACAATTCAAAAGTATTTTGTTTATATTTAAAATGGAGGTAGGTTAGAAATCTACTATTTCTACATCTGAATATCTATTATTACCTTAGCATTAAATCTTAGATTTTTTTTACAATTGATGAAATAATTTGAACATATAGAAAATCTCAGAAAATATTATAACAAGACATCTATATACCATTACCCATATTTGACAGATACTATTTTTTGCCGTATTTGCTTTAGTTTTCTTTTTTCTAATATAAAATTTTACAATAAAAACCTTGCCCATCTCTCCTTTCTTCCCTCTCTTTCATTCTCCATAGAGATAATTACTAAGTTGATTTTTGCCATTCCTCATAAACTTTTGTTCTTTTATTACTCATGTGTTCATCTATAAACAATATGTATATGATTATTTTGTGTTCTTAAAAACTATAGAAGTGCTATCACACTATTACAACCTATTTCGGTCAGTCATTATGGTTTTGAATGGAGAGCTGATATTTTTTTCCATTTTAACTGCTGAATAGAATTACATTGTATAATTAAACTATAGTTTAGCCATTTCTCTACTAATGATAGTTATTTTTGTTATTCATACTAACAAATACCTTTTAAATTGTGTAGGCATTTCTTAAAAGAGAGAAATAGAATTACTGGGTAGTAGTTATGAACATTTTCAATTATATTGAATTATATTCATCAGTGGTTATATCAATTTATATGTCCATCAGTGTAGTTTAAAGGTTCCAACATTATTTCCAACACTTGATGCTGCCAAACAGTTGATGTTTGCCAATTAGATGACAAGAAAATGGTGTTCTAGTTTAGTTTGCATTCCTCTGGTTCCCAGTGAATTTGAGTGTCTTCTCATATGTTTACATGCAACAAGATTTCCACTTGTATGAATTGTCTGTTCGTAACCTCTGCCCATATTTCATTCGGTTATTTGTGTTTTTCTCATTTATTTTGGGGGATATAAATAAAATCATTATGGAGAAAATGATAAAAATTTATTAAAGGTAAAGAACTTAAATTTAAATAAATGGCAAGTTTTGTTATATTCATAGATAGAAAGATTCAATATTGTAAGGATGGCAATTTTTCCTGAATTAATCTATACATTTAATTCAATTAAAACATTATTTTCACAGAATTTTCAGAAATTAAAGAGCAAATCAATTTAGGGGGGAAAAAGTGAAAAGAATGAGAAGGAAAGAAGAGGTGACAAAGAAGGGGTACTTACCCTACCAGATAGCCAAGTAAACTGTAATCAAAGCATGCAGAGACAACTAGACCATGAAATATACTGTAAAGCCTAGAAACAAACTTACTTACAAAAAATCTGTAATGACAGGTGGGGCAGTACCAGTCAGTGGAGAAATAATGAAGGATTTAATAAAAGTATTGGAACCAAAGATTGGCAGTGTGGTAAAAGTACAAATTAGATCGTGTGTGTGTGTGTGTTGTGTGTGTTAAATTTCACATAAATAAAAGGCAAATGAAAAGCTAAATAATGAACTTCCAAAATAAAAGTGTAGGGACGGGATTGGAGGAGAGCCAGCAGTCATCCATATTCAGTCACCACGTTTACAGAATACCCTCTCAGTGTACTAACTTTTGATGGAGGAGGTTTTATCCAGGACTTCTACTAGATCCATTAGATCCAAACCTTCTATTAGATCTAAAACATTAGGCTGCCATCCTCTTGAATCTCCCACTTCTTGGACTTTCTCTCCACCAATTTATCTCATTTGTACCTCTCAGATAAACCCCAGTGTGTAGACAATGTTGCTGTTTTTCACTGTGCTCAGTCTTTCAGAGGCTGGAAAAGGCAGAGATCTGCTGAACACCTGCTAATGTTTTTTGTTTCTGCTTTCTTTGTATATCTTCCTTAAACATTCTGCATTTCAGAGCCCACCACCTCTGTCAGAGAGACACTCCCTAGATTTAAATTATTCCTTGACTCAGGAATGCACTTTTGTCTTCGACCTAAGGTCCCAGCATAAATGTCGCTGGGGATTGGGTTGTTGCAGTTCTACGTTTAAAGTGTTCCTTTATCTCTTATCTTCAGCCCAGCTCCTTTCACCTTCTTGTAGGTTAGAAGAGGAAAAATGAGGACTCTTACCACATTTTCTGGTTTCTCTAGGGGTGTAACCTTTTGCTACACCTTTGGTCCTAACTAGCCCAACATTGAACAATTCATTCATTCTTTGAATTGCTCTCATCTCAAGACTCTCACATTTTCTCCAAATATTTATTCTGTTTCTATACTGTGTTAGGTATATAGAGACGACAGTGTATAAAATGATCAAGATCGCTGCTATCAAATAATTTACATATAAGTTGAAAGATAGAAAATAAACACGTGAGTAAATATATGACAAGCTAATTTCAGATAGTGATAGAAATAATGAAGAAAATAAAACAGGTTGTAATGATAGTGACCATTAGGGCTGGCTACTGAATAATCGACTTGGGACCCAAGGAGCCGTGAAATATCTGAGAGAAAAGCATTAAAGCTGAGGGAACAGCGAGTATGAAGGCCCAAATGGGGAAATAAGCTTGGCATGCTCAAGGAACAGAAGGAAAGAGGAAGAAAGATAGAACATAAAGTTGAAGCGACAAACATAATGTTGGACATTTTAGGCCATATAAGAAGTTTGGGTTTTATTCTTTCACCTTAAAAGTAATTGAAGTAAACTTTTGCAATTGAGCAGCTGTCTGTCTTTAAACAGCACCACCCACATGAGTGGGAACCAAAATTTAAGAGAAATTACATTATATCTATTTTCTTGAATAACCATTTTTATAGCACATTTTTTATACCATATTTTCCTCTTGGATTAACTTACATTGATACTTTGACACTATTTTCATTCAATAATAAAGCAAATGTTCAAATAATAAAAAGTACAAAAGAACTTGATTGATAGTTTTCTAGAACAGAGGTATTTACAAAGACAACTCTTTTAACTATGTTTATTTTAGATCCTTTGGCAGTTACCTGTTCCTGCTAATTTACTTATTAAACTATTTATTATTAAATTTAGATAGTATTTTTTTACTTTCTGATATCAAAGACACGTTTTTATTTTTCTAGTCTTTCTTCCTCTTAATATTTGATAGCTTCATGTTTCAATTCTTCTGTTGAAATATTAAATTAAAACTTTCTTATACTTAAGTCTCTATCCATAAATTTATTATATCATCTCTTGTCAGTTGTCTTATAAAATAAGGACATCAAGCTACTTTTCTCCTTTACTTATACATCTCATTTCTGACAACTGTAATTTACGTTATCGAAGTTGAAATCGTTATGTTTAGTCCTGTACCTCAATCTAGTCTTCCATGGTTTGTCAGGGTTAATTATAAATTTTTTCAACCAATAAACAGTATTTAAATTATTACGACTTGGAAGTGAAGGTCATTTTGGCCTCTAACTAGAAATGCAGAAATATGGGCCATCCTGTGAGGCAGCAATCCTTGGTCAGGCTGGCTTCACACATGGCTTCCTCTCCTACAATGGCCCCACACTTGGATTAATGCTTCGCATTTTCATCTTGAAATTCCTAAGAATATATTGTAACAAGAAGCCCCAGTTTTCATTTTGCACTGGACCCCATGAATTAAGCAGCCTGTTCTTCCCCCAACCTACACAGGAAAGACTAAATTGAATCCTGGCAGCAGTGCATGATATATTATGAATGCCTGCGCAAGTTGTTTTAATTGACTACCAAAAAGAAAAGAGAAATAGTGCATTTGTAGCTACACTGAAAAGTCTACCGTTGCCTAAAAGTGCTGTCTCAGTTAGAGCAAGCTGGGGTGCTGCAGTGGTGAGCTGACCAGTGCTCAAGTGGGAAACGGCTGAATATGTGGACAGTGTGTGTCCCTACAGCACTTAATGGAAAACCAGAAACTCATCCCATTGTTTCTCTTATCTACCATTTGCTCCCTCTTCCCCACATTTATTAATTTAATCTAGGGTTGTTAATCTTTTTATGTTTATTTCCAAAAATAATAAAAGGGATCTTTCTGAACAATTTCGACTACTACATTTAATTTTCTAAACTACAGTTATTTTCATTTCTTTCTAGGCACTAATCAGTTGCAGGGCTAAAGTAAGTATCTGCCATCTTCAGAAGGTGGCCAAGCTAGATTCTAGAAGCAGGACCTTTCCTGCTCTTCCTGTTTCTTCTCCCTTCCCCTTGCATCAACTCTGCAGCGGTTGGAACCACCATCAGTAAGACAGATAAGAAGTAGCATAAGTGCTGAGAGCAGGAGAGTATGCGCCCTTCCGCAGCTGTACACTGTCAGTCTGCAGCACATCAGCAAGAGGAGAGGGGAGGATCCTCAGTTTTAAACGGAGCTTGAATTATTAGCCCCAGGTAACCACCCTTTGAACTGAGACTGACCTGCGAGACTTAAAGTGACTATGTATCTTTTCTCACCTAAGAGTTACCTGAGAAAATTATAGACCCACCTGAGTTTTCCTCCCATTAGGGGAGAAACTAGATCCTCTGAATAATTTAAAGAAACACTGGAAAATAAAAATAAAATTGTTTTATGAATACATTCCACATATTTTGCATGATCCAGTTAACAATCACGTGTGTCCAGTGAATTTTTTAGTCAGGCCACCTTTTGGGAAATTTCGTAAGAACGCAAATACCTGAGACTATTTTTCCGTTGTTGTCCTACGTTAAAAATAATATTTAAAGAGTGTAGAATTATTGGGTAGTTTTCTCCATGATAATCTGTAAGTTTGTTCTACTCTTTTCTAATACTGAACATTATGAAAAAAGGGAAGCTCACAAATTTTGACTTCTTTTACAGGTAATCTACTTATTATTTGTTCACCTGTTTCTACTTTTACTATTTTTATTGCTGAAATTTGATATGTAATTAAAGAAATATCTAAGCTTATATATATATACACATTTATTTTTATTTATTTTAGCCTGAACTAAACCTACCCGTTCCATCTCCACATAATGTATTTTTTTTAGACAAAATGTCTTTTCTTCTACCCTATTTTAAAATATTGTCATATTTTGAAAGAAAGCATTTTTTTATATATTGAAAACTATAAAACCTCTTTTTGCTTAAAGTGTTCATTACCCACCAATTATCGAGTTATGTTCATTGATAAGAAATTTCCTCTCACAATTTTTTAAACCCCAATTCTCAAACGCATGTGTAAAAATACTCTTAGCTTTTTTTTTTTTTAACACCACCTTAAAAAATTACACTTTTATTAGATAAAACACAAGACAGGTGAAGAGTTTTTAGTCTCCTTGATTATAGTGGCCCCTAATATGTGTGAGAACATAAGGAAAAATAGATTATTAGCATGGGTTATAATGGTAAGAATTCAAGAAGGAATTTGGCTCAATTTATTAACTTCAGGTAGAAGTTTATAATCCTCATTAGCTATTTGTTTTGTCAGAGATGTCTTTCTCCTCATCAGCTTGAACTTACCTGCTTTAGTTCAAAAGTATAGGCTTTTGCAGGTAAAAGACAGCACATTTGTTCAGTGTTTCTTTGTGAAAATATTAATAATGTCTGCTGTTTTTCAAGTGTTCACTAGGAGTTTTACACACATTGTCTCAGTTGTTATTAACAGTGAGCATCTTTAGGAACATCTATTATTCAAAGATTAGATTTTTTTTTCATATTCAGGGCTTTTCAATTTCTGTGTGTTCTGGGATTGTTTCTCAAGTCTGCTTCTTTGTCAAGGATGCAATTTTGTGCAGTGTCAAGTTTGTTATTAACTGTCACCAAAGCATATTTTCAGTTGGCTGCTTTGTTCTAGTTTCAATTTTGCCCTTTAATCTACAATCTATGGCAAATATATTTTCCTCTCTCTTATATAGTCTTGTCTTAAATGAAATCTTAAATTAAATACCATTTTCTCTAAGGCCCCATTTCTCTAATACTCATATTCTCCTGAGTCTGGAGTTGAGAACTACCTTCTTTAGATCAACAATGGTGCATCTGAACCATTACATTTTCACTCTTCTGTACAACTTCTCATTCATTAAGGTTTGTGTCACCCATTGAGGTTGCTCTTTATCCCTTCTTATCTACAATCTCAAACTCCCAGTCATTCTCCTGCTTTCACTGAAGACGTAGGTGTGCGACTCAGTCTTTTTTGTTTTTATTTCTGTCCTGACATCACCTTGCAATACCTGCAGATGACCCATCTAACATATTTCACTCACAATTCCTAAATATTCTGGGGCGGACGGCATTACCATTACCAAATATCTTGATGCTGCTACAAGCAAGGCTTGCTGCCCAATGTGTGTAGAAACCAATATTATGGCACCGACCTTGGAGAAATAAAAACAGCTTATATTGTGAGGTCCACTGGCAAGGAAACAGGAGACAAGGCACAAATTTGTCTCCCCCAACCAAGGATCAGGGCAAGATTTATAAGGGGTTTCAGCACCAATTCTTCCTGGACAGTGGATCCTTCTCTTTTGAAAGGGTTCCCATGCTCAGTTCCAGTCATGTCCCGATATTTGGTTCCATGGTGGGGAGTAGTTAAGGGTTCACAAGTGTTACTCTTAAGCGGGTATCCAAGGTTTAAACTTTGGCTCATGTCTGTTAGAAACAGAATAGGACCAATTTGAGCTGGTTCTGCTCTTACAATCCTTGCAGTGGTTTCCTGTTGAAGGCTAATACATCTTCACCCTGTTGAACCCAGTTGGAATTACTGGTTTTAGTTGCCCAGTTGTATCTCTAGCCTTCCCCTTAGCTAGGTTACAGAACTCTTCCTTGATTGCCAATATATTCTTAATTTTCTTAAGCTAAGATTTAACCAAGATAGACTAAATTATGCTGTTGTAAGAACACTCAAATGTCAGTGGTTTAATGCAATAAGCTTATTTCTCACCCTCATAGTCCACTGTAGTTCCAGAACCAATGTTCTCCACTTGATCTCTCAGGAATCCAAGCTACCTTGGTCTGTGGGTTCACCACCTCTACCCGAGTTTTCCCCCACTATCACAACACCATTGAGAAAACAAACTTTAAAAATCCTACATGGATTTTTCATTGCCTAAGTCTGAAGTGACTCTTACTTCTTTTGTTCACATGACATCAAGCAGAAGAATCATATGATCCCACTAAACTGCAAGGGGACTAAACTAGAAAGGGTGGTTGGTCTTTCATGAACCTGGAGAGGAAAACAATTAGATATTGATGAACACTAGTTATTTCTACCACAGCTGAATTGAGTTTTTGTGTGTTGCAGTAAAACAAACAAAAATGCTGACTGATTCAATATCTACCTTTACCTTCTCCCTTTTTTTTAGAGAAAAGGGGTCTCCCCTTGAATTCAAGGCCAATGCCACCATCTTTGTAATTGATCACATGCCCAGCCATTGAATGTTGCTCCACAAATATTACCTTACTATATATCCACCTTTTCTCTTCTCATCAACTTTTCGCTCTCATGTTATAAGTATACATACACTTCTTCCAACTTTTAACAACTATTCTTTCTTTTTAGCTACTCTCCAATTTCTTTTGATGTTTTTTACTAAACTTCATTATATAAATGATTATATATCTGGTAAGAGACTTGTATCTAGAGTACGTAACTGTTACAACTCAATAATAAAAAGAAATAACCCAATTTTAACATGATCATAGTATACGAATAGACATCTCTACAAAGAAGATATATTAACAGTCACATGAAAAGGTGCTCAATATTATTAGCCATCAAAGAAATGGGGGAAAAAAAAGAACATAATTTGATACCATCTTATACACACTGGGATGGCAATAATCAAAAAGATAGATAATAACAAGGATGTGGAGAAATAGGAATCCTCCTACACTAATGGTGGGAACGTAAAATGGTGCAGCACTTTGGAAACATTATGGCAGTTCCTCAGTAAGTTAAACACGGGGTTACTACATGACCCAGCAATTCCAGCCCTGGGTATATATCCAATAGAAATGAAAACCTATGTACACACAAACATTTGTACATGAATGTTCATAGCAACATTATTTGTAATAACTAAAATATGAAAACAATTTGTATAACTAAAATATGAAAACAATCCAAACACCCATTAACTGGATGAACAATGTGTGTGTCAATACAATGAAATATTATTCAGCAATAAAAATGAGTCAAGTATAAACACATATTTCATTTCATCATTTCAAAAAACATTGAAAACAATATGTTGAGTGAAAAAAGTCAGATAGTGAAGGTTACATGTTGTAAGATTCCATTTATAGAAAAGCCCAGAATAGGCAAGTCCATAGAGACAGAAAGATTAGTGGTTGCCCAGGGCTAAGGGGCTGGAAGCAGAGGCTGGAGGAAAATGGAGGGTGATTGCTAAAGGATATATATTTCTTGTTGGGGATAAAACGTTTTCAAATTAATTGTGGTGGTAGTTGCATAACTGTGAAAATATTAAAAACCATTGAATTGCACACTTTAAATCAGTGAATTGTATATAAGTGAATTATATCACAATAAAGCTGCTAAGAAATATATAACCGGCCTTGAGCTGACCCCTGGGCTTCAGACCTATACGTACAACTACATTCCCATCAAATCTATCTAGGGGTCTATTGAGCACTAAATTTAACATGTCCTTAACTAAACTCTTTTCCTTCTTAATCCTGTCACTCATATAAGCTGTATTTCAATAAATAGCACCATTATGGCCTGAGCAAATCAAACTGAAAGTAAAAAATTCAACTTTCATTTCTACTTCTTCATTCCCTGGTCCCTTCTCATCAATCACCAAGTCTTGGCACTATTACTTCCTATTCTATTACAACTACCTAGTTTGTACATTTGCATTTCTGCCATAGGCTCTTATACGTTCCATTCACCATCTATAATTCTAAGAGTAATATATTTAAATGCATTTAATATATTAAATATTTAAATATGCAATTAAATATGCATTTAAATATATTACTCTTAGACTTATGGATGATAAATATTATCTCTCTTAAAATCCTGTGAGATCTTTCCATTTTCTGTATGATACAGTCTAGGCTTTATATCATAAGAGACAAGGACACCAGGGCTTCCATCTTACTGTCTTTTGTCTAACATTTTGCTTTAATTACTGAGCATCTTGTAGTTCTGTGCAAACACCTACATGCCTTTGCTTATGTTGTTTCCTTGACCTGCTATGACCTTAATTTCTTCTTTGACTGCTTAACTTCACTAATCTTCAAGGTCCAGTGCCCTGTCTTCCAGAAAACCTTCCTTTACCCCGAGACTGTGCTACTTGTCTCTCCACTGTAAAAATTTTATTATCTCACTCTAATAAATAACATATTTGGGTGTCTGCTTTCTCATTTTAAAATCTTTGAGAATAAATGCTTTTTCTATTTTTATTAGTGTTCCTGGTGCTTGGAACATTTATTCATTTAACATATGTTTATTGAAGTTCTACTTTTGCCACTACTATTCTAAGCTCTGGGAATACCATAGTAAATAAGAATATAAAAAAAAAATCCCTAACTTTCATGGAATTTACATGCTAATGAAGAAGATTGATGAAAAAGTTAATTCATATATGTACACATATACAAAATTTACAGGTCATGATGTGTTATGAAGAAAAATAAAGCTGGGTAAAGTGATGGAGAATAATGAAGGAAGAAAACGACACTTTTGATGTAAAGGTTTTTTGAGAATTTGACATGTATGCAATGAGGAAGTAAACCATCTGAACAGCAGGGGAAAGACTTTCCTGGCAAAAGAAACAGCAAGAGAAAAGGCTTGGAGGCATGTAGGAACAAGCTGGATGTGTTCAGAAAACGCAAAGAAGGCAAGCATCAAAAGAGGTGAGTAGCAGAGGGAGTGGCAGGAAATAGCACTGGAGGAGCAAGCAGGGATCAGACAGCTTCCGGCTCAGAGGTCACGGAAAAACTTTGGACTGCATTCTAAGTGAGAGAAGAAGCACTGAGGAGGGTAATGATCGAATTTAGCTTTTTTTTTTTTTTTTTTTTTTTTTTAATGGTAAAGATCCTTCATGTTGGCTGTGTGGAGGGTAGACTGTTAAAAAGGAAAGTATGAGAGCAGAAAAATTATTGGAAGTCTACTATTGCAGTCCAGGAGGAAGTAATGTGTTTTCAGTGAAAGTGGTTCAGTGTAGGGGGTTTGAGTGGTCCACCTGGAGAGGTGGCACCAACAGGTATTGTGGGGGTGGGGTGTGAGGTGTGAGGGAAGGTGAGGAATACAGATGCCTCCTAGGCTTTTGGCTTGAGCAACTGGAAAACCAGAATTGTCAGTTATTAAGATGGAGAACAGACAAGCCAGGATGGGAAACACAGTTCCAGTTTGAACATGGTAAGTTTGAGTGAAGTTGGGTTATATGTAGTGAGATAGATGAGCTGGAATTCAGAGGAGAGAGTCAGGCTAGGAGACACAGATCTGGGACTGAGCACCATTTGGTGATGGTTAAAGCTATGGCACCAGATAAGATTATCCAGGTGACTTTAGAAGGGAAAAGTGTGTCTTCCACTGAGGCCTGGGGCCTGCCAATGTTTAAACATGGAAAAGAGAAATAAATTCAGGGAACAAGACTTTAGAAAGGGCCAGTGAAAGAATAGAAGAATAGCTTGGCTATAAATGCTTATTAAACCAAGCCATTTTTCATATAGTCTGTCCCCATAACAAATTTCTTCCTTAACAGCTACCTGTGTTTTTTAAAACACATTGAAAACATGAAGCAAATATCTCAAACCATTTCCTTCTGTCTCCTGAAGCAAATCTTTTTCATATCAAAGCTTATCTGTCAACTCCACAGAATATTGCTTCTTATCCATTGGGATACAGTCTTTTTCTCATAGAATCCATGTTTATTTTTATGTTTAATTCTAATTTATTCGACCTTAAGGCAAAACTATCTTTCTAGACGTGAACAATCCCAATGCTGGCACTGAGCTCAGTCACCTTATATTTATTTTATTTTTTATCTTTTTCATTCCAAAAAAACATGGATTAAAATATAGTAAAGTCACCATAGATAAGACTGAATAACTCAGACTTTGGAAAATGTACTATTACACTTCTTTGTGCTAATCTTGTTGGGTTCATAAAGTCAGACCACATCTTATGATTGGGACGGTGTTTGCATTTAAGGAAATGAATGCTACTATTGTCATTCAACTGAAAAAAATTAACCCTGAGAAGTTTCTTGGCTTTTTTTTTTTTTTTTTTTTAAGACCACAGATTTAGTCTACCTAGGAGCAAAATTCCATCTTCTCTGGAGTCAGAACAAGGAGAGGCCTAGCTGGCCTAGAGGCAGAGATGAATGGTCCTAGCCTGGTGGAGGCAGGACTGGAATAAGACAGGGAGATGATGAGGTATAAATGGGAGAGATACTCCCATTCCCGAGGCAAAATGAGAGGGGGCAGTAGGTTAGCAGAAATCAATTACATGAGAAGAAATTAGTCAAGCCAGAGTTGGCCTGCCCTTTTCAGTGGCGGCAGCACCACCAAGCAATGGTGATGAAGCCCATCTCTGGGGCCACCAGCATCCTGGACCATGAGTGAGGATTCCTTTAGTCCAGAGGAAACACCCGGATTCTTTCTATATCTAGTGGCTTATCGAAAAAATTACTGCTTGAATTGAGGTAAGTCCTTGCTGGGGATTCATATCATGAAAGTAGACTTGGGGAGAAAGGCTTCCTGTTAATACAATCTGTAGAGGATTAGCATTGTTTAACCCAAGGGTACATGTGTGATATTGTCTATATCCGAGCTGGTGAAACTAGAGTTATAACTATATAAAGGTTTAAGATAGTCCCTAAATGGAAGAGGGAAATTATTTCCTTTGGCTCCCTTTGCATTTCTGCCTCTATCTCAACTGATAGTCTGCTTAGGTTTCATAGAGGCCATGACCCCTTCAAACTTTGGATGGAATTAAGCAGAGGGCTTCAAAATTTTTTGTCTGTTTCTTGCAGAAAGGCAGCGCCAGAATTATCCTCTCCTGAGCTGCCTGGGTAATGTTTCTTCCCTGTGGGCCAGTGTATTTTTCATAGCCTCCCAGTAGGAGTTCCTTTTATCATCTTCATACTTGAGAGCTCTGTAAGACAGGTAGTGACCAATCATCTGAGAATACAGGATCTTCTCTAATTCCTGACATGTTGCATGCTGTGAATTGTATTCTCAATGGATATAGATTGATAAAGCAGTTAAGAACGGAGAGAATTTGTGCACGCTGAAGCTAGACACTGAACAATGAAATCAGTCTCTTTCACTAACTCTTGGGGAGGGCATCTATCCTCTTTGAAGAGGGTATAGTATGTAGCATCTCACCAAAAATGCATATCTCAATTCTTCCTCTTTGATGACATAATAAATAGAAATTTATTTCACCCATGCTTTGGTTATATTTTGTTCATATAGTTTATACAGCTGTTGCAAAAGGTTTTGGTTTTTTTTTTTTTTGGTAAGTTTTAATGTATTTTTCTAGATATTTAACAATAAGTAGGTCTATACTAGCCCAGAAGAATCCTGTTATGACAAAGAAGTCATACTACTGGTGAGACAGTTGTTCAAGTCATCAACCAGGAAGCTTAGATGGAGGAGGAAAAGAAATGAAACTAGGAGAGGTTGGAAGACCTGGATAAAAAGAGGTATAAGGAACAAGAGTCACTATGACATCAAAGAAGTGGTAAGGCGCTACTGAGGGAATTATGGTTGAAAAGATAGGAAGTGAAAAGATTGGACCAAGATGTAATCACATGAGGTGATGGTTGACCCTGAAAGATGTTAGAGCTGAGGAGGTCAGGAGCTGTGAGGTTAAGTTTGGATTAGTAATCTATGTCAAATTGAAATCCATCCTGGATGATGGACATAGGGGAATAAACCAAATTCAAAAGACAGATGACCAAGTCCCTAGCAGGAAATGACTAGAATTATAGTGGAAACTATGCTTATAATGGGAAGAAAGTGAGTGTATTAGTTTCTTATTGCTGTTATAACAAATTACCACAATTTTAGTGACCTAAAACAACACAAATTTATTATCTTATAGTTTTTTAGGTCAGAAGTCCAACACAAGTCTTGGTGAGTCTGATAGTTAATTTTATATGACAACTTGGTTGGGCCACGGTACCCAGATACTTGGTCAAACGTTATTATGAATATTTCTGTGAAGGTGATTTTTGTTTTGTTTTGTTTTGTTTTGCTTTGTTTTAGGTGAGATTAACATTTAAGTCAGTGGACTTGAGTAAAGCAGGTTACTCTCCAAAATGTAGGTGGGCCTTATCTAATCAGTTGAAGGTCTGAATGAAATGAAGATGGACCTCCATTGAACAAGAAAGAATTCTGCCAGCAGACTGCCTTTGACTTGAACTGCAAACTCTTCCCTGAATAGCCTGCTGGTTTATGCTGCAGATTTTAGACTTGTACCTCCATTATCTCATGAGATGAATCCTTAAAACATCTCTGTCTCTCTGTCTCTCTCTGTTGGTTCAGTGTGTTTTTGGAAAACACTAATATAGTGACCTAAGATCAAGAGTCAGGGAGACTGTGATCATTTTAGAGTCTCTTTAGAAGAATTTGTTTCTTTGCATTGTTCAGCTTCTAGAAACTATCCACATTTCTTGGCTCATTGCTTCCTTCTTCCACCTTCAGAGCCAGCACTGGTGGGTAGGGTCTTTTTCATATAAAATCTTTCTGACCTTTTTTCCATGGTTATATTTCCTCTGACTACAGCCAAAAAAAAAGATTCTCCAATTTTAAGGAAATGGGCTAACTTGGATAATCCAAGATCATCTCCGCATCTCAAGGTCCTTAATTTAATTACATATGTAAAATCCCTTTTGCCATATAAGGCAACATACTCATAGATTTCAATTGAAGTGTGGGTATTTTTGGAGGGTTGTTATTCTGCCTACTATAGGGAGATAGAATTTGCCCTCAGATGGGGAGCTGGAGGAATAATTGATGCACAGATTTAAATGTAGTTCTTGCTGGACCAAATGTGAATTCCATTTCTAGCTATAAGCCCCAATTTCATTCTTCTAAACCAATATTTCCCAAAGTCTGTTCTGTGGCATATTAGTACTGTAAGATGTATCAAAAATAAAGGTGTTGTGGTTAAATAAATTTGTGGATTCTTTGTATCTTTGTATACTTACGATTCCCATAAACATATGAAACATTCTGAGCAGTCCTATGGTGCAGAAATCTGTCTAATTTAACATGCTTCTTCCCCAAACTTATTTGACAAAAAATTACTCTCTTTTTATACCAGAATCAGCATTGAATATAATGGATGTTGGGAAATGTATATCTAGACAATCCAAACATTGACAGTGGGTAAAGAACCACACATGAGATCCATGAGCTCTTGTTTTATTTCCCTAAAATCAGCTTGGATTATTATCAATATTCTCATTTAGTAAATGAGGCTGAGATTCAAAAGGTTAAATCTTGCCCTCACTCATGTAGACAGTGAATGGAGAAGGGGAGTGGTCAGAATTTGAACTTAGGCAATCTTACTCAATTACCTTATGCTGTTAAGCACTATACTTGAATTCCTCTTTCATCCATATTTGAACGCCTTGGGCCAAATACCACCCCTGGTCTAATAGGCTGTGGTGAAGAAGGATTGATCCAGTGTTACAGAACATAACCTGAACTTTCCTTTCATCAGAGGCTGTGAACGAGGCAGTTCTAGAAGGAGCTGAGTGAATGGCAGGTTTATTGACTGATGCACTCAATCTACAATGGAGACGAGATTCACAGAACAGGGCAACAGGGTAGTCTGAAGACAAGTTACCTAACCGGTTGGATTCTAAGGAGCAATGAAAGGCAGCACCACCTAGTGGGAAAAGCTAAGCTTTGCATCGAGGTCCCTCCATTCAAAACGGGTCTGACTATCAGGCAATTTGTCTACAGCTCAGTGATTTTTAATCTGCAAATGGGAATACCAGTATTAACTTCCTATGGTAGTTGAGAGTATTAAAAGAGAATATGGATAAAGTGCCAGGCATGCAATAGAAATACCATATCCGGTTGTTATTATTTTAAATTATTAAGAACAAGCATACCTTTTCTAAGGCTCTTATTCAATTTTTTCCTCTTGCCCCGACTCATGTTAATTCAACTTGGCTTTAAGAAATGAATTTCCTTCCTGCCTGTATCACGCAGTTCTTTCGTTGCTGCTTCCTTCTTAACTAGAGTGGCTTTGAGGGCTGCTGGTCTTCTAAGGCTGCTGGTGACAAAAGCGAAAGCATGCTCTGGAGCCTTCCCAGAACTACTTAGCTCTCTGTGGCTCTAAGTGGGCTGGACTAATACCTCTTCTGACTGCTAGGGAGATGTTTTAGCTCAGGGAAGAGAAGGGTCCACTCTGCTTCTGTTCTCATTAGTTTTCTAATTAGTAGAAACTTCAGGAAGCTGGATTATGCTTAATTCTTAGCCTCCAATTCTGGTGCTTTTGCCATGTCCCAGATTTGTGGGTTTTCTTGGTTAGTTTCATGGAAACTGGAGATGGGGGCCTCAGGCGTTTGTTCGATTTACCTATATTACCTCTAAATCTGGGCCCTTGAGTCTCCCTTGAAAATTGTTTAGATTATCTTCCATAAATTATTACTTATGGAAATTACAAAGAAAACACTTGCATTTTTGTTTATAAATCTGATATCTTTTGCTAAATGGTATTTAAATTGTTCAAGGGATAATAAGACCCAGGCTCCTCTGAGTAAGAAACGAATTTGATAGATGCTGATAGGAAAAAAAAAAAAGTAGTGTAGGCTCAAGGAAATTTCATCCTTCAATTTCTGGTTTCAGAGGCTTCTAGTTATAAAACAAAGATAACACACCCAGACCGAAAACTCACAGGGCAAGTCACATATGGCCTTTGATCAGAGAATTTAAAGCAGAGAGCCAATTGGAGAAGGAAACGGATATTAACAGAGGAAGAGAAGGCTGTAATTAACACCTTCCGGCTGGAAGAGCCTTGGGAATTGTCTGGACAGCAGTAAGCAACTCAAATTTAAAAAAACAGACCTAAGATAGTCATATAGATGAGACCAAAACAATTAGTATTTGGATTTAAAAAAACTGCTAACAGCTGCGTTTAGTGACAAGGCTATTTAACTTGCACCTAATGGCTTCTATTTATTTTAAACCTTGTTATATCACATTGTTAGAGGTAGAAATTAGAAATTGATCAAAGTGTTGCTTTTAATTAAAGAGTTTAATTTTAAGGGAAATGAATTAATGGATTTTTAATATATCATTTTCAATCACTCAGCTGCACCTTTGTTAGAGCAAATCCAAAAAGCCCCCCAAAAAGCATTATATAGAAGGAAAACGTCAGCTTCTGTGTTGAGGGTCTGCTTTGCAACTCCAAACCTTCTATGTACTAGGAAATGGCAAAGTGGGGATAAATGATTGCTTTGGGGGTACCCATTTTGAAGGAAGCATTGACAATTTTCACATATTTTAATTAAACATAATTCTAATACACCCAGAAGTCTTCTCATAATTTCAAGAAAAACCTTTCAAAACATTTTATGATTTTTTTAAGCAAATGGAATTCTAATACAGCATTTAAACTTCTTTCCTCAATAGCCACTATTATCTTAGCATGAACTTTTTCTCTAATTTTTTAATTAGCCAGATGTCTCAGAGGGATAAGCAGTGTACAATATTCAGCAAGCCACAGTGGGACAATCATGAACTCAAACCAGATAGAATTGGGTCTGCTTGAATGCCACCAACTGTGTGAACTGGGGTCTTATTTAACTACTCTGAGGCTTCTGATTCCTCATTTATAAAATAAAGAGAATAATATGTACCTCACATGGTTGTTGCAAGGATTAAAATACCTGGCACTTATTTATTTTAACATACTTATTTTAAAATACCTGACACTTCACATCATAGATGCTTACTATATGTTCTTTCCTTCTGATTTTCCCCTTCATATGCATATATACTGGCAACATCAATTTCTTTTGTATGGAAAGCTGATGCCGTTAACTTTATTAGGCTAGATTTTCCATTAAGCATTTATCCTTATTCATTAGCTAGGAGGACTGACACACAAAGATATTAAATTATTTACTCAAGTTTAATGAATGAAATTGAAAACCTTTTTTCCCTGCTTAACAGGAATGTGCCCTTTTCAGTATGCAGAGCTTTGTTGCATTTATTCAGAAGCTATCACTAAGTGCTTAGTTTGGAACACAGGATTAATGAGCCTGGAGACAGGGTGTTCGTCACCATGGCAACCAAACTAGCTTTGCCCTGTTCCAAGCTCCAAGAACCAATGCGAATGCGGGATGTTTAACTCTGGCCTGCAGTATAAAGCTGGGTGTTCTTTTTCATATAACCAACTCCCCATTGCTGCTTCCAATTACTTCCAATTCTCTTGAAAAAAAGAAAAAGAACATCCTTGCTTCTTTGGGACTTTGCTTTTTCACCTGTACCACCTAGCCTCCTTCCTGAATACATTTATTTCCCCAACAGTTTCTGAAGATTTTGACACTTGACTCACATTATCCTTTGCTACGCAAATTCTGGGTGACTTTAACAAATACAGAGCCAACTACCCAGTGCTCTCTGCTCTCTGGGCACTCAATGTCTGGATGTCATTTTCTCCAGTGACTTTCTCCTCCTCTCTGCCACCCACAGTCATACCTGAACTGAGTCCTTACCTTTAACTGATCTGTCTCTAGAAATTATGAACTCCTGCGTTTGATTCTCTGAATTTAACTGCCTATCTTTGCATCTTGCTTCCATTGGAACCCCTCTCTGTGTTCTCTTTGTCCATTAGATGTACCTTACTTTCCTTCCCTCTTTATCTAGCCTGGTTTCATACTCCATCATTTCAATAAAGCTTTTGCCAAAACCTTAAATGACCTCTAACTCTTCATTTCACTTACCTGGTGTTATGAATGAACCCAATGATCTACTGTCTCAGTGCCTGCACCCAAGCAGCTGTATGGCGACAATCACACAACAAGTGAGGTGCCATCTGTAGAAGACTGGGACCACCACGAAGTCAAACACAAGAACTCAACTGCTCAGCAATCCACTGTTCCTCTGCTTAACTCACTGTCCCACTCTTCATAATAATTATGGCAAACCCTTTTCACATCTCAATTCTTAAACCCCTCTCCCTCTCTCTTTATGCTCAAATCACTTCTAATTTTATATAGACAATACCTTTCGGATGGAAACATCTTTAAAGTTTTACTATCACACATATTAACTCCCATCCTCTTCTGCCTCCCAGTACATTCACTAAACAGATATCCTCCTCTGTAGAGTCGGTCCCTCTATAAACTTCTCATAATCCTCACACTATAAATTTTCCTTCCTCTATCCTCTATCGTCAATGTCTGCTCCACTAGTAGATTTTGCCAACAGCTTCTGTCATCCAATAGAAAAAAAAAAATTCTCAATCTAATTCCCCCTTCATCAACCCTCTTGCCTCCTCTTCACAAATACTCTTTAAAAACTTGTTTACATTCCTAAACAAACTTATTTTTAGTTAGCCATCCCCTCCATTCTGATTTCCATATCCATCATGCAACAGATGGCTACAATCTCCAAGTCCTTCCACGTCACTAAATCTAATAGAAACTTTTTAAATCTCAACTTACTAAATTTCTCAGTAGTGTTTGACATGTCTGACTTCTTCCTCCTTCCTGACATATTCTCTTCATATGATAAAAGAGACAATGAGTGCAATAAACCATAAACTGAGAGTCATTTTTCCGGTAATCGTGATGGAATTGCTCTGGCTTAACACCTCCTCTCTAGCTCTAGCACTTGTTTTCAATTGAACTTTCAATAAATTTTCAACGATAGTGACAAAGGCTGGTGGGAGTGAGCAATGTTAATTTCTTACAGGATCGGTTCAATGATTAATGTTACTTTCTTATAAAAATACGTTTGATAAGTAAATAAGTAAGTAAATAAATAAATGTTCAACAATTGACAACCAATACTATGTACTATGTACTGGACCATGTTTAGCAAACTCTGTTCTCATGAAATTTATAGTTCAGCAAGAAAGGCAACAGTAATCAAAAAATTAAACAAAGAAAATAGTAAGTGCCACACAGGAAAAGTACAATGTGCTATGAGAATACAGAATAACTTAAGGCCCTAACTTAGTTTAAGGGAATTCAAAAAGACAGATCTTTGGAACTGATGTCTAGACTAAGGTCTTAAGTAGGAGTAGAAGTTAACTCAGCCAAGAGGGGCGGGCAGAGCATTCTAGACAGCATTTACACTACATTTGCCTTCCCAGCCATTTCCCCCAACTTGGCACCAAGAATACTAGCAATTAGTAGACTTTTCTTTGGAGAATCTCACTAGTGTAAGAATAAAGATCTAAGGGTACTATGTCAGGGATACCTCAAGCTAAGGTCCAGCTGGATCCCCTATAGTGAAGCTAGTACTCAGCTAACCCCACCCATACAAATCAGCTTTTAGTCACCCAGTCTTAAATATCAGTAGATAGCCAAGGATTATAAAACAGCAAAGGAAAGCTTAGATAGTAGAGAGAGACAAGAGAGAGACAAAGAGAGAGAGAGAGAGAGAGAGAGAGAGAGAGAGAGAGAGAGAGAGAGAGAGAGAGAGAAAGTGAAGTATAAAGAAAATGTAAAATAGAAGAAACATTATAAGGCTCTAGAGGAGCAGTATAGAAGGTACAATATCTAAATAATAGCAATTCAAGAAAGAGGGCATACAGAAAACAGAAGAAAAGAATTCATATAGGAAATAATTCAGTAACATTTCTCAGAACTGTTAGACATGCATATTTGGGGGTTGAAAGGATCCTGTACAATGGGTGCAAATAAGCCCACCAAGGCAGATCGTCATGGAATTTTCAGAACACCAAAGACAAAATGAAAATTCTAAGTTTCCCCAACCCTGCCCCAGGGAAAGATGATAGGTCACTTAGAAAGAATGAAGAAATAAATGGCTTCTGATTTTTCAGCAGCAGTACTGGAAACTGGCAAACAATGGAGCAATGCCTTCATCATTCTAAAGGAAAATGATTATCATCTAGAATTCTATGCCAAGTCAGAATAGAATATAATGCTCTCTGGGGCATGCATACTTTCTTACACCTTTTTTTTCAGAAAAAGGATGCACTTATCCCAAACATGCACGAAACTGAGATATATGAAAACCTAGGATCCAGGAAACGGGAAATCGAACGTGGAGGAGAGACCAAGAGAATCTCCAATTGGGTGGGGAATGGAGATTCCAGGGTGACAGTGGTTGTAGCAGGTCTGGAGGCTTTTGAGTAGGTCCAGAGGGACTTATGTAAGAAAATAAAGATGATGAAATACCTGTTGAATTGAAATATTTTCAGAAAAGATTAAAAGTTGGAGGTGGGGTATGTAGAAAATTAAAGCAAAAAAAGTAAAAATAAACCAATTAACTCTAGGGAAAACAAAGATTGTACAAAGAAGGGAAGGTACTCTAGTTAACAGTGGTAATGTAACTGCATTGTGAGAATGCAGGACAGAGAGATATCTGGACGGGGACAGGCGAAGGGAAGAAGAGGAGCCAGCTTTTCGTCTTCCATTATGATGAATCAATAGATGATTAGAAAACTGTTTATGTTGCTACTTATTCTCTTCAATTTTATGAATAAAGAAATGGTATTTTTTTTTTTTAGCAATATGGAGATAAATATCAAACTAGTCAGCTAAAATAAATGAAAGTGATTGCCTTTAAGGAGGGAGCAATCAAGAACTGCATATTTCATAATAAATCTTGAATATGGTATCTTCTTGTCTTTTAACCAATTTTTATATTTCTTCCACCCTTTTGTTGAATATATTTTGTAGGCCCCTTAAATTTCTTGTGCTATTATAAATATATCTTTTGTTACATTATAATTTCTCGCACATTGTTTCTGATATATAGAAATGCAATTGATTTTTGTATATTGATCTCAAGTGCTTTACCTCTGCTGAACTCAAATTCTAAACATATGATCTCAGATTTTATGGAGGTTTTCATGTAGATAAACATATTGCATGAAATAATGGCAGTGTTACTTCCTTCTTTCCGATCTTCATACACCTTATATTTTCTTCTTTGTGCTGGCAAGGACCTCCAGGACAGAACTGAAGAGATGTGGCAAGGGCAGCAAACTTGTTTTGCTTCTAATTCTAAAGGGGATGTTTCTAAAATTTTACACTAAGTGGACATCAACTGCACAAAACACTGCTTAAGGCAATGCCTCCCAATGTGTACTATGATTTCATGTGGGGCATTCTTTACCACACTGGAGTAAATGATGCTGACTGGATGAAAGAAGTGACCTGCAAATGAACTTCAAGTCCACTCACTTACAGTAAAATGATTGGGGACAATGCTTCTAGAAGCAGTGACCAGAAGACAGAACGTTTTATGGTCATTCTTTGCCATTTGAGCGAAGAGGGTCTCTGGGCAGATGGAGGTCAAGAATTTGTTCATTATTTACTGTTTTTATTCCTTTTTATGCACAGCAAATGATTTTGCCATATTTTATAGTGACAAATCAATTTTATAGTGATATAAAGTTTCCTTTAAAATCAAATTTGGTAAGTAATGTCAATTTGAAGAAAATTAATTTTGCATTGTACAGGTGGTATTAAGAGTACATCAGGTGGGGCAAACATCCCCAAGTTGTTTGCAAATGACTAGGGCGATTGGATTTGCGCTTTTACAATGTATACCATACAACTGGAAAGATGGAGAGTGATGGCTGGTAAGACAGATGTCTGTCAAGCAAGCACATCTCTATCTTGACTAGCACGAAGTCCAGGGACATCTTGCCTTACAACATTTGCATCATGAAATAGAAACTTTCCTAACGTGTGACTAACTTGTATCACTGTCACAGCAAGAAGCTGAGGACAATTTTTCAAAAGGCACGGTCTCCTTTACATTGCCCTCATGCTACAGTACGCTAGGAAACATTTGAATTTTTATGGTTTTCCTGCAGCAACAGATTTTCCTCCAACTGTCAAGATTTGCTTCATACAGAGTAAAGCAAGCAGCTTTTATTTTCCTCTGTCGAAAGAAAATAGGTAGAAATAATATGCTGCTTTTCAGCCAGCTAAACCTGACCTGACTCTCTTTATTTGTAGGAAAATGCAGAATTCACAGAGAGGACATTTTCATTGAGGTAAATAAGCCATCTCAACTGATGAACACTATTATTCTAATACCAAAGGAAACAAAGGCCAGAGGATGGGGGCATTAAGTAGAAAGGCCAACAGAAAATTAGCAGACACAATCCAGCATGGGGACAAAGCAGACTCTGCAACATTGAAAAAAACAGAGGAGAATCCTTTAAGAGAAAATTGCATGCACTTCTTTGGCCTCAATTAGCCTTTTCCACAAAGAGCACTTTTCCACGAAGAGCCCATTAAATAGCAAATGAAATTACATTGGTTTTCAGTTACCATGGCATTGGTTTTTCCTCTAATGGACTTCTCTGGTCCCAAGTTTAATGTTAGCCTGACTTATTTTCCTTGTCTGTAGTCTGTGTTGATTTTCTCTGTCCAGCCCCATAGTGATGTATGTGACTTCTCCTAAAGGTGTCTACCACGTAATCCAAGAGAGAGAAAACTCATCCCTTGGCTATCTCCACAGAGACCAAGAGGGCAAAACTGACCAACAGCAGGATTTCATTAACCGTGAACAGTTTCCATTTATTAGATGGCAGTAGTTCCCATCCATGTACTCAGGGCTCCTGGAGCCATTCCCAGATCAATCAGAGACCATTTACTGAGTACTTCCAATGTGCCAAGCATTGTCCAAAAGGCTGAATACGTGAAAATTCAAAAGAAAGGATGCAATATGCTTGTAGTCTTCTAGAGTTTCCAAACTAGGAGACCCTCCTCCAAGCACTTACCTTCTCCTTTTCTCTAGTTATCCATCCACAAAATGGGTAAGAGTTACCACCAATTATCTGGTTCACAATTTTGTTTTGTTTTTGAAATATTTTCCAGGTACCACTCATAAAACCATTTCTTATCCTAGGAGTTATGATCTAAACTAAAAAATTTTCTTTCTCAAGTTGATTTATGATAGCTGAGATTAGCTATGTCGAGTTTGACTCTGATAATTTGGATATTATTTTCCAATATGCATCATAATATGTATTTTTTAGAAAAATAAGTTTATGCAATTCATACTTTCTCCTATAAACTTTTAAAAAACATCTTTCCATGTTAGTGAACATTCAATGTCTGTATGGTGTGGAGGTATCACAGTCTAAAATTTTTCTATTAGATATACAAATATTTTTCAGTTTTTCAGTAATATAAATGACTGAGGGCAAAAAGAAATCAGACAAAAAGTAAAATTTTAAATTGAGATATGTTTTTAAACATATTCCTTAACTAATCCTTCTAATGCAAAAATCTAAAATAAAACACACTATAACTAGATTATTTTGAAGACTCTTCATTTCTAGTGTATTATAGATCATATGAACCATACACAATTCTGTAACATGAAAATGTCTTCTTTCTTTCTCATCAGTTACTTCTTTGAATGTATAACCTCAAAAAAAGCTTGGAGATAATATCCAAAGTCTGAATTTGAGGTCTTATGTAAACCACCAACCCTGAACCTAAAGGTCCAGAATTAGTCTCTAATCCTGGCGGTGGAGTTCCTGAGGTTTTTTTTTTTTTAAGCTTTTGCTGGAACTGTCCCAGGTGTGCCCATTAATGTTCCATTGAGAGTGTGAAAGCATTTCCTTACGTGTTTGTCAACATATGTGCTATCATCTTTTGTATCTTTATTAATATAATAAACTATAACATAGCATCCATTATTTTAATTGATGTTTTACACATTACTAATGCAGGTGATCATTGTTATCGTCACCTTATACCATTCTAATCTGGCTTCAACACCCACCATTTCACCAAAACTATTTTTGTCAGTGATAACTGTCACTTAATCTAATGAACATCTAATTAAATCTCACAGTAGCTATTAGTACAACTGACCACTCTCTCCTTCTTGAACCACCTCTTTCTTAGTCCCTGTGATGCCAAAGATGCTCTTGGGTTTTCTCTAATTTCAATTTTCAATCTGTTTTACTTTCATCTTGGCTCCTCTCCATTAATGTTTAAATGTAAGAATTTATCAGGGTTTGACCCTGGGTTCTCTTTTCTCTCTCTACACTATTTATACAGGTGATTACATTGATTTCCTCAACTTCAAATACAATCTACAGGTCAACAATTCCAAAACTTACAGCTTTAGTTCAGAGCTCTTTTCTGAAATCCATATTTTTATGACAAGCAGTCACTTCTAGATTCAACTGATCCACATACTCAGGGCTCCTGGAACCATTCCCAGATCAGTAAGAGACCATTTATTGAGTACTTCCAATGTGCCAAGCATTGTCTTAATATAAAGACTTAATGTAAAGCTACAGCAATTAAGGCAGTGGAGCATTAGCAATTATATAGATGGAAGAATGGATGGATGGATGGATGGATGGATGGATGGATGGATGGATGGATGGATGGATAGATGGATGGATGGATGGATGCATGGATAGATAGATAGATAGATGATAGAGTGATCCCATACATATTTGGCCAATTGACGTTTGACAAAGATGAAAGGTAATTCTATGGTGAAAATATTCTTTTCAATAAATGATGTCAAAATAATTGGACATCTAAATGCAAAAAAGATGAACCTCAACCCTTACCTCATGATATGTACAAACTATAACTCAAAATAAATGAATCAAAGACATAAAACTAAAACCTGAAATGATAAAACTTTAAAAAGAAAAGATAAAACAAAATCTTTGTTACTTGAATTAGTCAAAGATTTCTTAGCTAGAACACAAAAAGCTCAACCTATAAGAAGTAAAAATTGATTCATTGAATTTATCAAAATTATACTTATGATCTTTTAAAGACACTTTTAAGAAAATGAAAAGTCAAAGAATGAATGAAAATATTATCATATATTTGATAATAGGATAGTATCCAGAATATATAAAGAACTCTCACAAATCAATAAGAAAAAAGAACAATTTTCTTTTTAAAAAAGGAGCAAAAGATATGAAGAGACATTTCACCAAAGTGAATATACATCCAGCAAATAAATAAGACAAAAACACTCAATAATCCTGGTTTTTGGAGGATTCAAATTAAAATCATAATGAGATACTATTATATACCTACTAGAATGGCTGGAATAATTTTTTTAATCTGACATTACCAAGTTCTGGTAAGGATAGAGAGCAACTAGAACTCTTATATATTGCTGGTGAAAATGAAAAAAAAAAATAGTACAACCACTTTGGAAAACAGTTTGGTAGTTTCTTGTAAATTAACCATATGACATATCATCCCACTTCTAGCTATTTACCAGGAGAAATGAAAACATGTCCGCACAAGAAACTATGCAAATGTTTATATCAGCTTTTTTTCAAAATTGCGCAAAACTAGAAGTAATCCAAATACCTTCTACTGGGGAATGGATAAACTATCTACACAAGGAATCTACTCAGCAATGGGAGGTCTAATTTACTGGTCAATAGCAACCACTTAGATGAATCTCAAATGCATTGTGCTCAATGGGAGAAACAAGACTCAAAAGGCTATCTAGTGTTTAATTTAATTTACATGGCATTCTGAAAAAGACAAAACTATAGGGACAGAAAACAGATCTGTGGTTGCCGGGAGTGGGAGGTGAGGGGATAAAAATGAGGGGATTCACTACAAAAGGCATCAAGGAATTTGTTGAGATGATTGTGGTGATGGTTTCACAACTACATGTTTCTAAAACACAGTGAATTTTACTGTGTGTAAACTATATTTCTGCAAATTGACTTTAAAAAACTGATATAAAGACTTTCCCACATACATGCTTCTTCCTTAAGTTTCCCTATCGTTAAAAAAAAAAGGAAAAAAAATGGCCGCACTATCCACTCATTCCTAAAGCTGGAAACCTACAGTTATTCTTGAAACTTCCTTTTTCCTTACCCCATCCTTCTCCAAATCACATATTACATATTACAAACTCATCTTCTATCCAAGTTTGCCATTCGTGCTAATCATCATCCCTAATCAACTATGCTACTGCAATAACTTCTCAGAAGGTCTCCCAGCTTCCATTCTTGGCCTCCTCCAACCCAATTTCTATTTAACTTCGGAATGATAATTTTAAATGAAAATTAAATCATGTCATTTTCTTGCTTAAAACTTTCAGTGGCCTCATTTTTAAACCCCATACCTTGGCCTCCAGCCAGTCATGTATGGTCTAACATGTCCAGTGTCATCTTGTGACCCTCCCTTCTACCTCCAATCCTTCCCACCTTACCCCACAACCATGATTCTCGCCTCACTGGCCTTCTTCCATTTGTTGAATATTCCAAATTGTTTTCTCTCCTAGCAACTTTGCACTTGCTCTTCCCTAGACCAAGACTCTCCTTTTTTCTAATGGCCAGTAACATCTCATTATAAAGGTTTGGCTTACATATCATATCTTTAGAGAAGTCTTATACGTTTTATAACAGCTCACTCATAACATTCTCTTTCACAGTGTTTTGTTTTGCTCCTTTCTCAATTTGCAATTTTATATTTATGAATTTATTTTGTTAATATTTATCTCACCTACTAGAGTATAAGCTCCTTGAAGGCAGAGACTATTTTCTCTTTTTCACTTACTTAACATATTACCTGACATATCATAAGAGTGAAATAAATATTTGTTAAATGTGTAAATTAACAGGCCTCCTCAATTAAAAAATAATAATATGATTCCAATGAGTTCATCACTAAATGACCTAGGTCAATATAACATTATCTATTATCTATCTATCTGTCTGTCTATCTATCTACTGTCTATCTATCATCTATCTGTCTGTCTATCATCTGTATGTGTATTTTGGGGACCCCCTGGATTAGGCTTAATGCATGGGGATAACTACAACCTTGAAATAAGTAAGTATTCAAAACCATGAATGTGCAAGTGGATGACAGTGTCATTCACCCAGAAAAGCTTACCTCTCCAAACCAATTGCTTGGCACAGAGAATGGAGCTTGGAGTTGTACAAAAGTGTAAAGCTGTGTGTCCACTTAAGGAGTAGCAATTGAGCTTTGCTCCATGGTCACAAAGGATCTTAACACAATCCAAGTTGGCCATTTCACAAGCCACATGAAGAGGGGTTTTCCCATTGGGTCTACAGTTGATGGTAGCATTGTGGTCCAGCAGCACCAGGAGACACTCCACGTGACCAAACAAGACAGAGAGATGCAGGCCTGTTGCCCATGAAGACTTTAATTTATAACTAGGCAACCAATAACCTGAAAAAAGAAAGAGAAAGAACTTTTAACTTCTTGGCCTAAGATTTCTGTGTTTTGTGACAATTTTTACAAAGTATATTTTACTTTGGTCGCATGTATAAAATTGGAGGAGGGAATGATTTAGAGGTTGTAAACTGGTAGCTGATGGGAGTACAAATGTTTAGTTGAGTATTGTATTTGGGACAGTGCTCTTGAGGTCTTACTGTCTCTACTAGTCTATATTACATTGTTCTTTTATTTACTTAATCTTCCTGGCTCTCCCAAGCATTTGAGTTTGAGACTTTCATTTATGCAATTGAACATTATTTTATATGGTGAGTTACATGAGGCTCTTATTAAAGAATATTTTAAAACTTTTGATCAGTGTCTTGAATGATGCCAAAGGTGTTAAACAAGCTTATAACATTTATTCCATCACAGTTCTTATTTCTCTGTAGTTGTTACAGTTGTCATCAATCTAAGGTGTGAATATACTCCATGTCTTTAAAAAATTTGTCAAGCTAAGATTTTATTTGCCTGTTTGTTAGTTTATACAATACTCTTTTTCAAAGAAGAATTTAAGGCAACTAACAAATTTTATATTAGACTTTTTAATGATCTAGAAAATAAGGGCAAGTAAGAAAATAAGGTAGGAAAATAAAAGGAGGTCAAGGGTAAGATAGGTACACAAAATACATACTCTGGCTAATACACTAGAACTGTGTTGCAAATTTGCCTTTGAACTTTCTAACAGGAAATAAACAGGAAACATGATATATTACACAATTAACTATGTCCACAAGCTATACATAAATTAGTTGGTCAGGAGAAGCATAGTTGTTCCTAGAACTGAGATCTTAAATAAAGTTTTCCCATTCATTGTTGAAAATATTTTTTTTCCTCTCTCTCTCTCTCTCTCTCTCTCTCTCTCTCTCTCTCTCTCTCTCTCATCTCCCCTATTTCCTTCTGAATTATGACTTCTAAACACTAAACCAGTCCTGTTTATCCAAGTCTTCAATGATTGCCATATTTGACAAGTTATAACAAAAATAACTTTATAAACCTTCTTTCAATGTAAATACCTAGAGCCTGGCACTGAGCTCACTATGAGTAGGGATGAAAAATAGGTACAGAAAGATGAAATGTTGGTGGCAAAATAAAGATGCAGAGATAACTCAATAGCTAAAAGAGACTCTAGAGGTAAAACAACAAAATAAATTTTTAAAATGTGTAAATCAGAGGTTTGCTTTGAGGTTATAAAAATTCTACTATATAAATACAAAGTAAGCAAGATATGGTTTAATGGTAATTTATTTGAGAAAAGACCTGAGGATTTGAGTTGGCAGTAATCTTAAGAGAGCCAAGAGTGGGATGGAGCTGCCAAAAAGTTAATACACTCTTAAGCTACATTAATAAAAGTTCAGTGCCCAGAATAAGAGAAGTAAAAGTTGTATTCTTCACTGATTAGATGAGGTCAGAATAAATCTAGAATATTGCAAATATTTCTAGGCACCAATGGTGATTATCAGGAGGGAACTCAGAGAATGATGACCACATTAAAAGTGATTCTGGTGATCAGGTATTAACATGGTCTCATTTAAGTGAAAAACACTATGCATGTGCCACTCCTGGGTGTCTATCTGACAAGTATAATCACTCATGTGTGAAATGCCCTTTGAGGGACACTGTATTGCACAACTCCCAAGAACACCATTTGCATTGAACTCCATGAAGTATATGAAATTCCCGGAGTTATGAATCCTGGCAACCTGGCCTGTGGAAAGAACATGCATTATTATTCTTAATGGTTAACAGTTAGAAACAACTTCGACCTCTATCAATAAGAGTCTGTATAAATAAATATGGCACATCCATACAAACAAATACTATAGAGCCATTATAAAGAAGGGGGCAGCTCTATGTATACTGATATGGAAAAAATCTCAACATATATTATTGAAGGAGAGAAGCAGGGAGCTGAGCAGAATGCATAATTTGCTATCATATGTGAATATATTTATAAATACCCAGATCAAGAAACTGATTACAGTGGTCGCCTCCAAGAACTGGGGGGGGGGACAAGGAGATAGATTTACTTGTCCTTGAATGCCCCTTTTGAGCTTTAAAATTTAGTACTTTGCACATATATTATTATTTATAAAAATAAGTAAAATTGAATTATTGTCCCCCTGTCCACAGGGAAAAAATAATTTAAAGAGGCCTTTTATAGAGTCATGCACAAATGCTCATCAATCCTGAGGGAATGAATGAACCCAACCCAAAGTTTATTTTTCTTCAGCCTACCCTCTAACCTAGACAGACAGACAGACAGACAGACAGACAGGCAGACAGAGACACACACATACACTTCAATTCCTTCATCTCATTAGAATTATAGGGTTATTTTGCTTCCTCTTCCTCCCAACCTTTCCACTCTTCAAATCTGTTGTTTGTTTCAAAAGAAATCCAAAGTTAATCCATACTAAGGTCTAATGGCCCGCAGATGGTTTAAAGTGTGACCCTTGTAAGATCATCTGAACTTATGTAGAAATCTATATTCAGTAAATAGAATTAAATTCTAAGATACTAATTCGAGATTGTAGACATAGAAAAGGGAAGGTATTTGGTGATATGCACTTTTCCTGGCAGAGACTAATAGTATCACAGATAGCCTGGCTGGGAGTATAAACTTCATGCCTGTAACATGTGTGTGCGTGCACGCATAAGTAGAAATGTACACGCAATATATGTTTATATATCCATTTACACATCTCTATTTAGCTATCTATGTACATTGAATCTGTGTTCCAAGCAGAGTTGTTAAGCTATATGCAACATACTTTTGATAATGAATGAATCACATTTAACGCCAATATTTAAACAGTCATTTTAATACTCAAACTTTCTCAACAAGCAATTTGCAAAGACAGTCTCTTCTAACTGTCTTGCTAAGAAGCTGGTTCCAGATCTGAAAACCCGAGTGTGTTTTGCCTGCCGATTAGCAGCAAAGATTAGGCAGCTCTATGCAGTCCCTGATGGAAACCCATGTGTGCTTCTGCAATGGGAAGAAAAATGATCTCAGAAAGGAAGCAGCAGAGAGCTGATTAAGAAAACACCATTTTGATGGAAAATCAAAGACACACGGAATGTTAACGCTGGAGGGAAGATTATCCAATCCAAGTCATTCATTTTCCAGATGAGAAAACTGCCACTTTTTCAGCCTGCTGGAGCCATAAGTCTCCTGCCTCAGTCCAAGCTAATGGACTCAGGATATCTGCAATGCAGAGTTTCCATCTGTCTTTGTCTTTGTAAAAGCAGAATAGGTTTAGCACCAATCCTGCTTCACAGATCATGAGAAAGAAAGGAAGATACCCGATTCACCTTTAATACGTTACATTTCTGATATAAACATGCATTTGCTCATTTTTAAAATTCCTCCTAAATTCCAAATAGCACCTAGAGAATCTTTCCTGCTCATTTATTACATGAATCAGTAGTCATCCTTGGCCTCTCAGTCAATCTCATTTTCGTCTCCTGTAATCATAATAATTAACTGGTAAATCAGCCTGAAAGAGTGCTACGTCCTGGAATTCAGCCAACCCCTGAATGGAATTGTGCCTACTACATCTCACCTCACCTAGAGGGGAATGTGTGTAGGTGGGTAGAAGCAAACACTTTGTCTGGCGCTCCCAGAGACCTGAGTGAAGAAACAGGAAGAGAACAGATTGACGGATATGGATCGGGGTCTGCTGAAGTGTATCTTGAAGCTGGGTCGCAGAACTTTGGTGATGGTATAGGGGAAAAGGTTCTGGATAACTCAACCCTGAGCACAGCAGGAAAGCCTGTTGCCGAGAGAGGAGCAGCCCATAGCCCAGAGGCCCCCGCATATAACCATCATCTTAAAATAAGGCTACAGCCGCAGGTCACTGTGTACTGAGTGTAGATATGAGCAAGAGTGTCCTTTCACCGTGCCTGAGGTAGAGCCATCTTCAAACACCGCACTCATGTAGCTCCTATGAACATACTTGTGTCTATGCTAATATGTCAAGAGATCTGAATCTGTCTTCCAAAGTAAAACCACCAACAGTCACAGCATGACAGAAATACAGAAACACGATTAACTTATCAGGCAGATTCATTTTTTACACTCTCCCTTCTTTCTACAGCAGAATTGTCCCAGATCTTTAGAACCTAGATGTGATGTATTTTTCACATAGGTCTCTCAGAGGGCCCCCTCTGCTCACTTCTGCAGAGGCCAGCTGCCCTTTCACTCTGTGTTCAGACTACACAAAGGATGGGATAAAGCAGAACCTGGGAACAACAAAGCCCTTGTGAGTGAAGAAGCCGCTAATGTAAACCACTCACACTCTCTCCAGGTCTCCTTCCTTAAGCAGTGACGGCTCCTTGCAGAATACCTCTGGGTGAGCAAGGAGCTTCACAGAAGAGAAGAGACGAGTCTAGAAGAGAACACAGATTCTTTCTCCTATGCAGAAATCCCTCAGAAAACTCTCAAATCCAGGCCACATCAATGTGGATTTATCCTATCTACAGTTACTTTTTACTTTCCCAAGACCATGACACATAATTTGTGTATATGATTTCCCCTTCATAACTTTGGAGATTATCAGCATGCACAGGATTTAGAAAGGATGTTGACAAAGCTGTCACTTTACAAATGAGGATAAATATCTTGCAGAGATTAAGTAGCATAAAGTGCCCATGGTTGCATAACTAGTACACACATGTCAATTCAAACTCTGGTCTCCCCCAAATCTTTAAGTAGCCATTGATGATCTGAAGGCTATATGCAGTTCACTTTCAAATCAATATCACTTGTAGGCAGAAGTTCTAAAGGAATTTTAGAAGTTTTACCCTTATAAAAATATGCAGACTAATTTTGTGTGTATGTTTAATTTAAATTGGAAACCAAAGAGAGATGCCTGAGTAGCTGAGTAGAATGCCCCCTGGCTCAGGAAATCTGGTCAGGGGCATGTGTTTGGGCCATCTTTTGGAAGAAAGAGTGATCCTGCTCCAGTGTTTGGGGGGAGGTACACATCTCTAGTAAACCTTCAGCTAAGCCTGGGCTTTGCAACAGTTATCAGCTATAATGTTATCTGAGTCCAAAGAACCCACACCCGAGAAGCCTCTGTTTTTACAGCCAAAGGTTACACACATTGCTCATGGCTGGATTAGCAGACATTTGCTCTGCCCGTGTCCATGTATTTACTCAGTCCTGGAGGATTATAGACTGCAGCACAATTCTTGGCTATTTGTTAATAGCTAATATTTTCAGGATAAATCTCAGAGTTTTCCCAGGAGAAGAAAAATAAGTAAGGTTGACATGTAAAATTAAAATAAAAAAAAGTTTGAACATCAAGGAAGGGGGGCCGAAAAAAAAACCTAAAATGATAATAAATAAGCATGAGAGCCAGTTTCTGGCAAAGAGGAAAATTAGATGAAAAAGAGGTTATTCACTAAGAGAGTGGAAATAAGAGCTTTCAAGATATTTCGATGGCAGGTGCTAGGTTAGTAAAGGAAATAAAGTACTTGCCAGAAAGTTTTCCAGTGAAATCCTTCATTGGTTATTTTAATTAAAAATATGACTACCAACCAAAGAACCTGTGGCTCTGGGCCATAAACAAGGTACTTAAAGTACATTACATTGATTTAAAAAAGACTCTGATTAACCTTGTTGAGGAGGGAATTTCATTTCAGAGAGGTAGTATGATATTCTGCCCATATCGATAACAAGAGAAGACTCACACATCTGAAGGAGAATCGAGGTATGTAGTTGGAAAATCCTGTGGAAACAGTTTTATGGATCTTCATGGTGTTAGTATGTTTTCTTGGAGACTCTGCTTTCTTTCTAAATACTACATGCATAGCTCTCCAAACTTTATATCATCAACATCCCTGGACTATTCAACTTTTTGTTGCATTTGTCATTTAAAAGGTTTTTCCCGTATTTAACTTTTCCTACGTCATTCCCATTTCAAAGTGTTCGTCTGATAAATGTAATTTTGCTTACTTGTTTTTGATTGTAAGACCCATATCTCTGGCATTCTTTAGATCTCTTGAATGCCAATTAGAATGTTTTTAACATTTGCTTTACAAAGTGTGAGAGGTTTTTTAAATTAATAAAATATGATTTTTAACTGAACATTTGATTATGAAGTTTAAAATAACTTTAAGAGAATAAAGTGAGATTTCTCTAACTTGAAGAATCATTATTAGGTGCCAGACTAGGCAGGACCCACAGTTGGAACCTGGAAGCTGGTTTCTAAATCTTCCTGTATCACACACATAAGAGAAGCTGTTCAATGAGATGGGGAAACAGAAGTGAATTTCCAGATGCCCTGTTCTACCTTTCTCACAAAATCTATATTTTATATTTGCTTAGGAGGCCAACTTTTGATTATTGGTGTACCAATTAGATTGCAGATTTGGGGGAGCAATGTTAAGATCCCAAGTTGATTTCTTCATCAGTAAGGTTCTGAGTTGCCTTTCCAAAAATTATAAACTGGCTTTTATACTGGCTTAACATACTATCTTCAGGGGCAAAAGTGTAGTCACTCTTAGAAATCCTGTAAAAAGTGCTATGATATGTCCTAAAAAAAAGTAAAAATGCTTTGGGATTAATTGTATCACTGTTGATTTTCTGCGGGACAATCAAATGTTGAATGTTGATTACACTATTAATTACACAAGAAAATTTAAAGGAACCTTGGTATCTGTTATAGGTTTTATACATTGTCTTGCTTATTAAGCCCAAAACTACTGAAACCTGAATGTTGCTACACTTTAAAAGTAAACAGATGATGTTCTAGTTCTTCAACCAGATGCTGGTTACATAGGTTTGTTTATTTTGTGAAAATTAATCAAATTGCACACTTAGGATTTGTACACTTTTCTGGGTTGAGCTTTTCAAAAGTGCTTTAAAAAATCCAAAACTAATGCACAACAATTCAATGTACAAGAAATCCGCTGTAATTTTAAAAAGCCTCACAAAATTAAATCCAGCCACATACCCTTCAAGGCCACATAAAAAAGGGGTCTCATTCCTTAGAATTATTCAAAAAGAAACGAATTCACACTAACTAACTAACTAACTAACTAACTAACTAACTAACTATTGTAGCCTGCTCAGCTGTTCCCTAGGAATTCCTTTGTGACTTAAGAAATCGATATAACCCCTTAGGTCTATTTTGCTTGGCTAGCAACCAAGATTCTATTTATTACTTCCATTCCTAATTGAAATACCAAAAGATTTGATAATTAGTCTGAAAGACATGTAAAAAAGTTTGTGGAAATTTTGAAGAAAGATGAGGCTTTAATCCAGGTTTAAGATTGAAGAGACAGGTTCTTATACCATTTTCATATTAAACAGAGAGCAAGTGTATTTGCTCTCTGTATAAACGTGTATACAATTTCCTCCATAAACCCTAAAGATATGACCACGAATCCTATTATTTCTGTGCATACATCCACCTGGCATGCACAAGAATGGAACTGTTCCTTTCCTTTCCCAGAGGGTGTAATTTGCTGTCTCCTTAATTGAAAGCCACATCCACAGTCCTAATAGTATGAACACACCCATTAGCATGAATGAAAATTTAGCTCGGGAGGACCATAGGAGTCAACTCAAATTGACAGAAAGAATTTAACGCACATTTTCTTCTCATTCAGCGGTGATGACACCATAGGAAGCAGGAGAAACAATACTCTTCTTCCCTAGAGCCTGCCACTGAAACTTCCTTTCTCACAGCCTCAGGACCTTTGCACACTCAGGAGATGAGAAAAGGTAGTCTTAACAATGCAGGGTCAAATAAATTACCCATTGACTTGGACCTAAGTTATTTTCCATTGGGCATAAATATAAATTTTTTTAAAACCTTAAAAACGTACTTAGCATTCAAAGTGTTTCACTGAAAAAATCCATACAATGAAAGAAACCTAATTATACGGTATATACACTCTTCTAACAGAGCCCCCATCAGCTACTTTTTAAAAAAAGACCTTTTCTTGATCTTCCAATCGAAATAGCAATGTTAATTTATTATAAAACCTTCAAGTTGTATAACTGCAATAACTGGTCTCAATTATTTCATTCTTCCTCGAGAACTCAAAATCAGAATACAGTAAATGCATGTGGAAATATATACTATTAGCCTTAGTTTCTGAAAAATGATGGTGCCAGTGATTTATATATGAATGGAAAGTATTTTAAACATGAAAAAAGAATCGCTCTCTCCCTCTGAATGTCACACACAAGACCTTATCATCTCTTTTGTTTAAACAGAAGTGATGTTGAACATGGTGTTTGTTTGCAGTCCGCTCACCAGATGGCCTCGCTACTCAAGTTCCCCCGTTAACTAGCTGATTTGGGAAATCAGAATCTGCACTCTTCTAATTTATTTCTGATTCATTAAGCATGTATTCTGGAAAATCCCTTGATAAAAAGAAAATCAGTTTTAATTTTCGTTATCCTTAGTTTTTTTTTGAGGCAGATAATCTGTGTTAAGTGTATCTACAATTTTGATCTATTATTCAAGGGAAAAAAATTAACTTTTTGGTTTTTCTGTTTTCAGCTTTTCTGCCTGAACTGAAAACTCATTAAAATGATGAGGACCATTAAGGTGCATCAAGACACAGCCTTACCCATTCATTAACCCTCTAAATGGGGGCAAAAATCCCCTTGTTCATACAAATGGACATAAAGATGTTATATCTTTAAGCGGCTGTGTTAACAGAGAGTTATTAGCCTGTCCCCAAGCCGGTCACACCATCTGGATTAGATCTGAGCCGCCTGATTAGCCATAATATAGAGATATTTTCTTTATGTCATTATAGGCAGAAGAACAGTTAGAAAGAGAAGGAAAGTGCATTGCTAAATATGATTGTCCAGAATTTCAAATTCCAGGCACAAGGATAGAGAAAGGAAAAAAAGAGAGAGAGAAAATAAAAAAAAAAAGTATATATGTATGTGTGTGTGTATCAACCCATGACGAGGTCTAGCTTAAAAAGAAAGTAAAGATTAAATTAGGAATATTTTTAAAATACATATTTAAAGAAACAATAAGAGCTACTGGTTTTGAGTGGGTGACTGACGTCGTGCATTAAAAAAAAAATAAATTTTCTATCAATTTTACCAATTATAACTTTACCTTGTTTGTAAGACGCCAAAACCATATTCTCATCTTCAACTTCAAAAACTGTGTCCACATCTATTTGCCTTTGGATTAAAATGGCCTTCAATTTTCCGAAGTCATTTGACTTCAGAGCTTCAAGGAAATTTCTCTTAACTATCTTGGCAGCTGCAGATTTAGTGATAGGGGTAGCAGTACCGTCCATGCTTCCTCTTCCTCTGGAAGCTTTGTTGTGATTTATCAGGAGAGTGGCACCAAGCAAACAGGCACATGCTGGAGAGCCCACAAACTGTCGGCTAATTTTATCCCAAAGTTATGCTGATCCGTTCTATTTATATAAGGATCATTTCAAACTTCAAAATATCCTTCTTGGCTGTCACTGCATTTTCAAGTCTTTTAAACTGGTTCTGTGCTAACCGATTCGTTGAATAATTTATCATGCCAATATGAAGGAAAACCTTCACAGTACATATTAGAGAATGCAATATCACTATTAATTCTTATATGATCAAAGTAATAATGTAAGATTTAAGAGCTCTTAATGTTTTTTTTTTTTTTTTGCCCTCGGTAAAAACATCTGGTGCCCAACTGGAGAGATCCAGGGTCTTGCTCTGATTAACCAATAGCCAAAAATAAAAATTTGTTACAGTTGCTGATACATGTGCTTCTGAAAACCTATAGTAATTTTGTAATATGAGCCTGTAAAATCAAACGTGGTCACACACATTGAAAACAAACAGAAGGTTTTCAAGTGACCTAGAATTGAAAAATTTCAATGCCATTAAAGAAAGGGGTGGGATGATGGTGGCAGGGGACTATTTTAGGTAAAAAGAGACTAAAGAGATGAAACAGCTAAATTCAGTGAAGAAATAAACTTTATTTAATCGCGTATTTTTTAAATCAGTTAGAAAAGACGATATTGGGACAACTGTGGAAATACAAATATGGACTTGACATTAATTGATACTATGGAATTATTGTTAATTTTTAATGTGTGACAAATGTATCATGGTTATGTAGACAAATATCTTATTCATAAGTGATACATTTGAGGTAAATTGTCATGATGTCTTAAACTTCTTTGCAAATAGTTCAGAAATATAATATAAATGTGCTTACATATATACACATAAATATATGCATATGAAAATGTGTGTGTGTAAATAGAGACAGAAAAAGCAAACTTGGCAAAAAGTTAAGAGTTGGAAAATCTAATGATTACTAATAATTATTAATATTAGATTAACATTTACCTAATTATATTAATATTAATCTAATATTAGATTAATAATCTAAAGATTATTCTTCTTTTGGCTTTTCTATAAATTTGAAAATTTTCCAAAGAAACCATTAAAAATTAGAAAGACAATGATAGTAATTTGAATGAAAAAAACTACATGCTATATATCGTTGGTGGGAGTAAAACTGGTGCATACTTTGGGCAGAATAATTTAGCAACATGAATTTTAAAAAAAGACTTAAAATGATAATAGTATTTGATTCTTAGAATTTACCTAAGGATATAAACATGGATGCAAACCATGACATCATTTTTTAACTTATTTCGTTGATGTGTAACGTAAATACAAGAAAGTAGAAAGCGACAAGTATACGGCTTGTCGAATTTGTGCAATGCGAACACCTTTGTAACCAAGCCTGAGGTTAAACCATAGAATACAGTGCCGTCCCCTTATTTGTGGCAGATGCATCCTAAGACTTTCAATGGATGCCTGAAACTGTGGATAGGACTGAACCCTATATAAAGTATGTTTTTTCTATACATGCACCTATGATAAACTTTAATGTGTAAATTAGGCACAGTAAGAGATTAAAATAGAACAATTACGACCATATACTGTAACAAAACTCATGTGAATGTGTTCTCGCTCTCTCTCAAAATATCTGGTAACCAAAAAGGCTACTAAGTGATCCACGGGCAGGGATAGCATACCGCGCGGATACTCAGGACAAAGGATGAGTCTCGCGCTGGGCGGGATGGAGCAAGATGGCAAGAGAGTTCATCACACTACTCAGAATGGTGTGCAATTTAAAACTTACAAATTGTTTATTTCTGGAATTTTCTATTTAATATTTTCGGACTGTGTCTGACCATGGGTAACTGCAACCCTGAAAAGCAAAACCGCAGATAAAGTGTACTTGAAACCCCCTTTATGTCTCCTTCCAATCAAAAGACACACCTGACCCCCAGCGACAACCATTATTTTGACTTCTAACACTGTAGGTGAGTTTTGCTTGTGTTTTTAATGTTTAAAATATTTTGTTAATATTCTTAATTTTTAAATCTTGAGGAGATAAAATGTCAAGCTTAACATAGTATAAAATAATTGTCTACAAAAGAAAATGATGGATAAATGAATAAAAGTGTATGTGTGAATAATTACGTTGTTATATAGTAACTAAGTAAAAAAAAACTAGAAGCAATCTAAAAGACTAACAGTAGAAAATTTGATAAGTAAATTAAGGCATATGCATATAATAGAACACCTTTCAGTCTTCATGACAAGGTATGTCTATATTTATTTAAAAATATCTGTGAGATAAGCAATTATGAACATGAAAGAGTATGTATAGTATAAATATCTTTTTAAATGTCTATATATAGTCTATAAATATATATTTGTATATACTTATATAATTTGTATATGCTTACCTGATTTGTATATGTTTATATAATATACAAATGTATAAATATATGTACTATATGTACAGATAGGAAGAAAAGTCTGCAAGCATCTATTCTCAAATATCATCAGATTTTATCTCCTAGTGGTGAGATTATATCTGATTTCTCTTTTACTTCTTTCTTATCTTCTGAATTCATCTTCTGAATACAATGAGCAAATATTACATTTGTGATAAAAAAGTATTTCTGTATTAAACATTAATAAGGATACCTTATGAACTCAGAATAGCTACAGATTTACAAAACTCATGAAGTAAGGAGCTAAATCATTCTCATGTTCTCAGTGCCCAGTATAAATGAGTAAGTAAATAACAAATGAAGAAAGAAATATTCATTTTTATTTACGATGTCTTTAGCACTATTCTTGGTGGCAAATAAGAAGACACCATTCCTCTGAAGTCCACATAGGTAATTCAAGTAGACACATAGCATTTATTGATATGTTTTATTCCTTTTTCACAAAACTAAGAGAAAAAAGGCATTCTCAGTAGAGGAAACAAAGAGATCCAGGATGATCTTTCATTATTGGAGGCTAATTAGTGCTAGAAAGGCCACTAATTGACTTTACTCAAAATGAAGACATTTCACAAAATGGGGAGGAGTGATTCTTTTTTAACTCTCTTGAAAAATAAAAGAAAAAATTACAGATTTTTTTGTTTAATATTTAACAACATTTAGGTTGATGGTAACTGTATATAATTTATAGAACCACACGATAAGATGTTTGTTACTTTCTGAAGAAGATAATTTTTCTGATCCAATTTCACAATAATATGAAGTAATATCTTTTACCTTTTGAATGACTTTTGTCAAACTAATGTAGAAAGGATCATATATACAAAAGTGTTTAAGAGCTTCATCAGTTTTGCCAATGGCCTCTCTTCATCCTTTGATATTTCAGTGATATTTGAACTCAACGGCTAGAGTTCCCACTGAAACACTAATGAAATCCTCATGTTTTCAAACTTTTCTTTTTTAATTATTAACATAAATAACTCTGCCAAATCCTCATTAGTGAATGGTTTTGTATGTGATTTGGGAAGTTCACCAAAATTTTAATCAACATCATGAAGTCTTACCTCTTTCGTAAATTTTGCAATTTCACTTTGTGATGAACATCAGATAATCAGAGTAAGACATGGACTTAACAGTGAAGGATATGTTCTCATATTTGAATTTGTCATTTTATGACCTTAGGGACTGAGATAATGAACAATCAGTTAATAGTCCCCATCATTCTCCACAGTCATAAAGTTTTAAATCTAACCCTACCATTTTAAATGAAACATTTCTGCTTTCAAAAATATACAAATTAATTGAGGGAAAGGGAGGCAAATACTGATAAATATTAAGAAGAAAATATCAGATTTATTTAATTAAATCACACCTGCTGGCTCACAAAGCAGTCCATTCCATTATTGAAAATTAGACTCCAAAGTTTCTTTATTACATTGAACCAAATTTGCCTATTCATAATTTTTTCCCATTGGGTCTAATTATGAACAGCAATCATACATTTATTTCAGACTCATCCTTGATGAAGGTCTTTCTCACATTCAAAAACAGTGTCATTTCTCTCAAATTACAATTTTTCCCCCTCAAATAGTGTCAACTGTTCACTATTTTGGGGTGTTTTTCAGAATTCTTTTGTTCTGCCTGCTCCCCTCTGGATCCTCTCTAGTTTATTGATGAACACCTCTCTTAAATTTTGGTGCCCCAACTGTAAATTATGGTGGATGATACTAGGGACATTCTGCTTTTGTTGAAATTGTATCAAGATTCTTAGGGGGCACTTTGAAAGTCTGCCTCATGTTAAAATTGTTATTCCTTCAATAAATACCTATTGAGCACCTACCATATGCCAGACACTTATTCTGAGCACTGGAGATATAGCAGCAAACCAAACAGACAAAACAGACAAAACTCTTGCCCATGTGGAACTTAGTATACTGATGGATTTAAGTGGTAATGGAAGTCCTCAGATCTTTCCACTCCTGTACAGTAGAATTTGTCACTAAGTTGCAATTCATCGAATTTTATACAAAAATAATATAGTTTGTTTATATCCAATTAATTGATCTGATCCTCCTTATGTGTTCTCTACCCTACTTGTTGTCAAAGGAAAGGACAATTTAATTTTAATACAACCTAATATGTTTAGTCTGATTCAAATATTTGGATAAAATTCTCTATTTTTGAGAGTTCTGACCTCACTTCTAAAATGGTTCCTGGAAATATGAGATATGTATAGAAATAATATTCAAAATTCTAATATTTAACAATTAATATCAATTAGAAGGGACTTTGGCCATAAATAACCAGTATGGCCAAAGAAGTGTTTACCAGAAGTATCAGTCAGGAGTAATAATGCAACTTATATGACCTCATGAGGAAAGAGGGGGTCCTCAGATGGACTCATTGTCCTCTGGGCCCTCCCTGATCTCCATGGCAGAGTGACTGAGTGGCTCCTCTAAATTGGACCTATGTGGCTGTATTCAAATTTCTGGCTCCCACTAATGGAGCACGTGATCCTAGTCATTTGCCTCCAGTTTTGATATCTTCAAACACGGCAGCCCCTTGGCTATGTTAGTCCAATGTGTACTCAGAAACTGTGTCCTCCCTCACACTCACAGAAAAGCCGTGAAGAACCAGTAGCTTGCCATGGCTGCCTTCCTGCCATCTTTTTAGGGCAGAACAGACATGGACCTAAGCTGGGGCTAGAGTTCTCCAAGGGGTCCGCATTCTCCTTGATACTGGACCTCTAATCTCGGTGTCCTCAGACCTTCTCTGGCATACTTGATTGCTTCTAAGTTCCTTCTCCCCTTCCTTGCTCCACCAAATTTCAACCCTGGAAGAAGTGTGTGAACAAGGATGAGAACATGCCCCTCAGCCAACCTATATCTCCTTTCATAATTTCTCAAGACTTCCAGTCTTCCTGACTAGAAGGGCTCAGTTTGGGACTTTTTACTTCCTCTTTAACGTTTCCTTTTTCTCCCTGGGTCAGCAAGCTTGTTGAGCTCTCTGTGGGAGGAAGATTTGCCATCTTTGCATTGTGGAAGGAACTCCAAGATCCCGATCCTTCAGGCACAGTCCCTGGTATAAAGGATTTAGAAAAATCTTCATTTTCTTAATGCCTGATTTTCACAACTATTTTCTTTCTAAAACTCAACATTGACATATAAACCTGATAAACAGCATATCTGCCCTGGGATACTCCCATATTTTCTTTCCTTGGGTTGATAAACCTCAAGACTTGGCCCTGAAGGCCAAAGGCTACAAGGGAAATGATTTAAGAATGAAATGGAAAAGCATTGCTTTAATATTGGAATATTTATAATTTTAACTTAAAGAGAGGGCTTTAATTTTTCTCACAGAAGCTATTTCGTTCTCATCTCAGAACTGTAAAAATAAATAAATCTAAACTTCATGGAATAATTTGAGAAAACAACAAATTTCCATGAAGAAATATATAAAATTGAGAAACTTATTTGTATCATTGTGCTAAAAACTCAATTATCGACCAATTTATCTGAGCAGCAGAGGATAAAACTAAGATTATTATTTGTATTTACAAAACAAATAGCAGCTTAATTAAATTGCCCTTCAAAGTCATTCTAATATACAGGAAGTAGTCTGACCAATGCTAATAAAACAGATTTGAGCCCTACCTGTATTATCCAGACCACCGCTTCAACTCACCATCTCTCTGGGACTTGGAGGCCAAATTACACAGTGGCCATGTTTCAGGCTGTCTATTCAGGACTGTCAGAAATTTCTGTATCTTAGCTCTTAAAAATGAAAATTCTCCCTCCTGAAAGATGACTTTTTTATTAGTATTTCAACACATGCCCAGGACAGTGTCCTCTGTTCTTGGGACAAAATGAAGAGCTTTCTGACAAAGTGATGACGTTGTGGCAAGTGGCCTATGAGATCCTCTTGTCCTCTCTGGGGACTGTGGAGGAGGCACAGGCACAGAAGCCTGGTTGCTTGTTTTCTTGATGTCTGTGCACAACACAGTCTAGCCACTTGGAATATTTTTTTCTGGACACAAATAGTTTTGTAGACCCTTGTGGCATTTACACATGGATTTGATGCTAGTAAGCCAACGATTATTTATCAAACAATGCAACCACAGAGAAGAAATCAGAAGCCAAGGTTTCTAAAATGTCGCAAAAGTATTGTAACAACAGGAAACCTCAGACCTCCCTGACCTCTGCAGCCGATGAATTGGGATGTCCTTGACATCAGCTCGCAGAAATGGTTGATAAGGTGGTCTGACGTCCCTTTCTTCAAGCTTTTGTATTTAACTCTGCCGTGTAGCACTTACTTATTACATGTAGTCTTAGTTTGTTTGGTGTTGTTTCACATTAGTGTTAATGCTTTGTATAAAAATAATTTGGGTTGTAGGTAACACCAACAACTGTTAACTGACTTGAATGATAAAGATTTATTGGTTCACAGAATGGATTATTCTAGTTATAACATAGGTTTCAAGACGGCTCTGATCCAAGGGTATACCATGTCAACAGGGCCTTGTCAGGTTTGGTGGTACCATTAGTAGCATAATTATAATTGTTATTATTTCTAGTTTACAGGTTAGAACAACTAAGAACCAAAGACTGTAAGTGATTTATACAAGGTCAAATGTCAGATAAGTAACAACAGATCTAAGATTCAAGCCTACATCTTGAGAGTTCAAACCAATGAGCAAAGGCTTTTTATTTGGTTTTGTTTAGATTAATAACAGAATTATATCATGATCACTGAGTAACCTGGGAAAATAAATCTGCTTACATTTATCACTTCATTCAATAAATATGAATTGGATACTTACTATGAGACAGACACTATATTAGTTGTCTTTTGCTACATAACAAATAACCTCAAAATGTATTTGCTGAAAGCAATAATAATGACTTCTTATTTCTCATGGTTTCTGTGGGACAAGAATTCAGACGGGACACTGTGGGAAAGGCTAGTGGTCTCTGCTACACAGTATGTGAGGTCTCAGCTGAAAGATTTAAAGGCTAGTATTTAGATCTTCTTTCCAAATAGTTCGGTCACTTGGCTAACAAATTCGGTGCTGGCTGTTTGGTCCTGTTTGTTACTCCGTAGAGCTGCTTGAGTGTCCTCATGACATGGCAGCTGGCTTCGCTCAGAATGAAAAATCCAAAAGAGCAAGTTAGAAGTTGCAATGCCTTTTCTTACCTAGCCTAGGAAGTCATACACCATCATTTCCACCATATTCTGTTGGTCACACTGAGCAGTCCTGATTCAGTATAAGATGGGGATAAAAGAAAAGCATGAATACCGAAAAATGAGTAGCATTAGAATCCATCTTAGCTATCACTGCTGCTTTTCCTCTGCAGATAAATAAAGAAAAATCTACCTTTATGAAGCTTGTATACTAGTGGAGAGGCTGTGGGGATCAGACTATTTTTAAAAAAGACAATAAATATATAATTTGCCAGGTGGTAATACATGCCACAGAGAAAAATAAATTAGGGAAGGTCTAGGATTGCAGACAGCCCATAAGTCACCCTTTGTACAGATCAGAAAAAAAGTGTTCTCCTTAAGCCAATATATAAGATAAAGCATCCTTCACTTCTAGCCTGGTCCTGGCTCAGTAAAGCTTAGGAGTGGAACTTATCAATTTCCATTTATTTCATTTCTTCTAGTTCTTGAACCCAAGTCCAATTCTTTCAAAGTTAAACCTAGAACAGCATCTTCATGTTTGCTGCGTGTCTAGTCTGATACATAGTAGTTTCTCAAAAATAACTTATAATTGATGATAGTTTTATATTTTCCATAGATAAGCAGTAAAATACACATTTAATTTTATTTGTGGTTATTCAATATTGACGTGGAGCAAATACAAAAAATTTCCAAAGCATTAATATTAAGTTCAATTAGTTAGTCTCTAAGCCCACTGTATCACCCTTAATATTGGGACACGGCCATAGGATTGTAACAGAGAATTAGCAACCCTACAATTAGAACTATATTTTTATAACAATTCAGATCAATGCTGTGTGTTAAGCATACTATTTGGTAAGACTAATTCCCACATTTGTAAGAGTCAAATGAAATAATGTGTATAAAAATGCTTTGTAATTATAAAACATTCCAGAAGCATTACAAGACTACCATTGCTGCCTTGCTGCTGATCGTAACAGCGGGCTAATAGAACAACACCACGTTCCTGAGAAAGACTAGATGGCGTTTCTGGAAAGGACCATTGGACTGGGAACCCACATGGTGTTCCTGCTCTCTTGATAATAATTGTGTGTTTCAAATAATTCAAAATATCTCTCAGTGACTCAGTTTTTTTAAAGCAAAATGGGACCTACTGTACCCACTCTTCAGACTTTAGTATTTGCTTTATTTTGTTTTTCCTCTCCCGGATATTGGCAAAGCTTGACAGTGTTTACAAAAGCAGAAGTCCTTGCTATGATTTTCTGAAAGAGGCTTGCCTTTCGCCCTTACTCACAGACAGGCTCAGGTTCCGTCTTCTACCAGTTGGGGGCGCTAGAAGAACTCGCAAAACTCTTCCAGTTCTAAAGTTCTGCAAATTTATATTGGTGGTGGTAATTACAAACCGGAAGTGTGTGTTTAGCATAAAATCTGTTTTAAAAAATCCCACAAATGGCTGAAATGGTTGCTTTGTAAAGCAACAGTGCCCAGAGTCCTATTTGAGCACATCTTCCCTGAGAACCCTCCTTGCGGCCTGTTTTCTCTCTCTTTGGCATGCTGAAGCAATTCCTTCTTGCAACTAAAATCAGCGAACAAACTAGCTGTCTTTCAGGTCAGAGTAATTAAACTGAATTTAGAGTGAATCTCTCTGAGCTTTTCTGGAGCATCTTGGTCGCTAGCATGTTACATTGTTCTTTCAATTGTTCCCTGTGTGGGTGGCAGCTGACAGAGTGGCTGAATTGACCCAAGTAATAACCAAATACTGGTCCACCTGAATTGTGACAGACTATACATTTAATGTCATCGTTGACTGTGAAAGACAAGGTTTCTTGAGATAAAACATCCCTGCGCACACGAGGGCGGGGGGGGGGGCTTAGGGGTGGGGCGAGGGGGAAGTGGGGAGGCATTAGCTCTGTGCTCCAGGTCTCCTAGCAACTGACCTGTATCTACATGCCCTTCCATCGCAGTTTAAACATCAACACCAGCTTGTATTTCCATTCCTCACCTTTCACAAAATCAGCTCGAGGGAATAATTTACCATAATTTATCTCAGCAGAACATTAACCTCACGACTGTACTCCAAGACGCTTTTGCATCTTCTTCGCACTTTGGACAGATTTATAAAGCAGAAGGTGTAGTTAGGGAAGAAAATCACCCATCTCTTTCAGGTGTTAAAGGCATCAGACTATTTTGAGTTATCTTTTTGTAATATTCTGGAACGTTCTTTAATACCTGCAGTTCTTAGAAGCAAGTAAGCTGTTTCCCAATTGCAAAGATTCATCAATTTTATTTTATAGTTGTTGAGATAAATAAACTGTGAACGCCTACAAGATGTAAGAAAGCCGTTTGTGCTGAAGCTGTTGCTGAGCATCACATTTAATCTCTAGGTTCTTGCAGAGAAAATTTTGCATGATGAGTCATGCAGACAAAGCTTCAGTTAGAACTGAGGGAGAGGGATAAGGAGGAAGGGGGAGCATATTTACAGGAAAACCAGGGAAAATAATATACCTAAAGAAAAACAAGTCTTGTTTTTAAAAGAACTTGTTTACTTGTCAAGTAGAATTACAGAATTATAAACTGAAAAACGGTTTTAACTTAAGTGTATTAAACCTACTTATTCAAGAAAGAAAGTGCTAAGGCCAGATAGTTTATGTGGCTTGCTCAAGATGACATAGTTAATTAGTGGCAAGTGGGAGACTCCAACCTGGTGTCTTTTTTTGAAGTACATGATTCTGCCTCCTGTCAGTTCTTGTTCAATATCTCCTCTTCTTAAACTGACTTATTAGTGTGAAGAAAATCTAGGCAGTTACCTTGGTGTACATGGAAAAGGTATTCTAATCTCTTTCGAGTGGATAAATTTATGAAATCTTTGCAAATTTATAAAATAAACAGTGTTCAATGATTATCTTATATATATGTATGTGATATCTTTGACATGATTACTATATACTTAGAGGATTCGAAAGCTGACACCGAGTTCATCTTTTGGCAGATATTTTAAGGATGCTGTTTTAGAAATAAATCAGCAAACACAGTTTCAAACAACAAAGCACATTTTAAAGCCACGAAACATTTTTCTGAAGAGAAAATCAAAATTAAAACACCCTGCTAGTCGTCTTTTATGAGCTGTCTTTAACACATCAGGCCGCTTGATGGCAGTGTTCCTCGGAAAATGAACCAGTGAAACCAACTGCAGTAGCTCAGGGAAACAAAACAAAACAAAACTGAGCCAATGCAGATAAAATGTGATCCAGATGAAATCACAAATATAGATGAAAAATGGGGGGTTTTGTCCATGTAAACCATATCTTTCCTGATTGTATTTTCCTGTCATGAATTTTTCTGTTCAGAATTTGCCATGGGTTTATGATGTTATGGGATGAATTTCAAGACATGAGTGGCTAACAAATAAATAAATGTAAACATGGTTTGGAGGGGGAGGACTTGTTCATTTATTCTTTGTTTTCACGCAATGGTATTAAGAAAAGCATGTAAAATAACAAACTAAACATGTTTTGTACTGTGTGTCTTCAGATTTTTCCAAAATGTTATTGTCTTAGTGTCTGTCTTTGGGTGTGGGAAAGGAAGACGAACATGCTTCTCATGCTGACAGTTCTCTTCTTATGCTGAAAATATTCCCTATAAGACCAAAGTGAGATTTCTTGAGTCTCTTTTAAAAAGGCGTGAAGCCACAGATGGAGGTTAAAGCAGCAGCTACTGTCAGTCAAGGCCCCAGGCAAGACTGTGAAATCAAAGATTTGTTCCCGATGATTCCCAGCTCTGTTCCTTTCTAGTGTCTATATGCTGCCCCTTAATAGCTCCAGGGGGTAAAAGAGCTAGGCTCATCCTCTAGATCTTCCTTCTATTTCTTGATCTCTCCCAGGTGGATTTTGTATTTTAAACACTGGTTGTAAGTTTTCTATAAATCTTTATAAAAAATGAATGTCAGTCACCTGCAGGGGAATATTTTGGGACAGGCATGAAGTGTACATCTACCTCACATAGCTAATAATCTTGGCCAAAAGCTATCTGATGATTCTGGGCTGGCTGATAGCCCTGCTATTGCATGCCACAATTCAGCAACTATTGACAGTTATTACTAGGTGTCTGACACTGTGATACATGTAACATAAAGATGAGTAGTGCCCCCTGGTCTCAGGAACTTATCAAAGAAGTTAGACAATACGGACTATACACAAGGCAAAACAGGATATATTGTGAGAGAAATGCAAAACACAAGAGGTGAGGGGCTGAAGCACTGAAGAAGGGAGAGCTCACACCTTTTGGTGTAGGGAAAGTTGATCATTAAATACAGTTTACGATCTATTCTATTCCATTGGCAGCCTAAATTATGAGAGTGGTTCTCAAACTTTAAGGTACTTCTGGAAGGCTTATGATATTACAGATGGCTAGACCCCGTCTCTTGAAGTTCTGATTAAGTTTGAGTAAGACCGTAGAATTTGTTTAACGCTAATACTGCCGATCTGGAGACACACTTAAAGAAAAACTGATTTATGCGCTCTCTAGAATATTTGTCAGGTTAGAGAAAGTCACTGTATTCTACTGTAAAAATATCTCCTAAGTCCCTCTTCCTTAATTATTGTTTCTATATTTCAGCGATCATGAACATCAGGGTTTTTTTTTTTTAATCTTAAACGCACACCTATCTAGGATAAAAACCATTTTACTCTTGAAAACATGGTGTGCATAATGATATAAAGCTGAATTTTAAAAATTTGTTTAGTCTTCACCACAGAACTCATTGGTTCAAAACTGTATGCTAAACAATTATAATCAGTTATTGGGGGGCTAGAATAACTTGGAATGTTGAAAGAAATATATAAAAACAATAAAGACACAGGGAAAAAATTAAATGATAATGAGCAAATGATTATCAGATGATCAATTATTCAATTTGGTAAATTTTATTTCTTCAAAGAGATCAAAACAAAAGTTATTATTAAGTTCTATAATCTATGTATGTCCTTTTTTTATATTTTCACAAACGAAGAAAAATACAAATTACATACACACACACACGTGTGTGTGTGTGTGTGTGTGTGTGTGTGTGTGTGTGTATGGCAATCATTAAATTGAGTAGCCAAGAAAAGCTAAAGGGCTAAAGTTCAGGAAACAAATACTCTTGGGAGCTCATGTGAAATCAAGAAACTATATCAACCTCACCACGTGGTCTTCGGTCTGGGCCATATCTGTTATGATGTGCCTCGACTTTTAAGCAGATTCCACACGTGAAAATCTAGCTTTACAAAAAAAGTTAGGATTCCTTGAATGTAAAGCTGGAAAGAGTCTTTGAGATCATTTATGGCTTTATTGTATATTTGATGAGGTTAAATCTAAAGATTAAGATATAAAATAAATGCCCAAAGCCTCCCAGTTTCTTCTTTCCATCTCCCATAATCCCTAACGCCATAACCAGTGAGTAAACACCCTACCCTTCTCTCATTTCCCACACCATTCATGGGCAAAGACCATGCTGCTTCATTTGCTTACACCAGTTCTTGAGTCCCTCACTATTGTTCCCCATCTGTTGGCTCTGTCTCTCCAACAATGATCGCAAATGCTTCAAAAACAGGAGCAGCTTCTTCATCCTCCTCCTGAATTCCCCTTGGATACATTAAGAGGCTAATTATTCTGTTGATATGTATATAAAAAAGGAATCTCCAAATTACAAAAGCATTCACAATAGGATCTGTATTCTATAGGCTCTTTCAGGTTGCAGAAGCAAGGGCGACCAATCATGCTTTCCTCGGTAATGGAGGTTTATTGTGAGGACAAACAGGACGCGCATCAGCAGCTGCACACACAGTCAGGCCCCATTGGGAACTCCACGCTGCCTGCGATTGTTCTGGATGAGCCTGTAGCTCCTGCAGCCCCACAGCTGCTCTCCTGACTTAACTGCTTACCCTTTCTGAGCCTCAGGTCCTTCACCTTATGAGTGGAGATGATAATAATAATACCTACCTCATGGGCTTGTTGTGAGGATTGACTAGGTTGCCATGGGTAAAGCCGTTCAAGGGTGTCTGGGACATAGTAGAGGGCAGAAGATGGCAGCCATCATAATTAATTCAGCAAAGCCCCACAGATCTCCTTGAAGATGAAGGTTCAGCCTTCCCCTGAATGATAGAGGCGTGAAATTCCCTCTTTGTCTTCTTTGAGAAGTTGCTTTCCCCCCTCATAGTTTCTGCTCATTGGTATCATTACTGCCCTGGTGGAGAAAATCAGCTCACTACCCTTCACATCAGAAAAAGCCTCGGGAGCAACGAACGATTCCATGGAAACTCGCCACTGTTGAGCAATTGTTTATTCTAGTGCCAAACAGCTGGAGCATTGAGAGAGGAAATAGAGGACTTATCAGATTGTCTTCCTTGTACTGAGGCAGTTTGATTTTCTTTACAAATTTTGGCACATCTTGTCTTAAGTATGGCATACCTAAATTACACAAACACTGTGGAACAGGAAATACAAATTTCCAGGGGGACATTTGTATGCATAGACCTCTGTTACCCTGCAGGAGCGCTCCTTGGGGCCAGCTGCAAATCTTGCTGAGGTTAACAGTGTTTTATCCTTCTGCAAAGAGGGCCCCTTGTAGTTAACCCCCGCTGTTGAATTTGAAGCCTGTCCTGAGCCTTTTTGCTCCCGGCCATGCACGTGGACCTTGGCAGGGCATCATTAAAGCCCCTATTAGTGAGAGCTGACTGCTTTCCCCTGTGAGGAAAAGTATTAGATCGCAGCAAAATGCAAATCCACTAACGGGCAAATGCAGACTTACAGCACTGCAGTTCCAGAGGCACCACAGGGAAATAGAATCTTGTCTCCCCTGGAAAATCAGGGCTACGAACTTCTCCAGATCGCTCAGGATCCCACACAGGGCTGGCTGCGTGATTTGTGGGGCCCACGGCAAAACAAAACATGGGACGGACCTCTTTGTTCAAAAATCGTTAGGACTTTCAAGACGGTGACAATAGAGCATTAATCCAAGTGCTGGGTCATTGAGCGCACAGGGCCCTGGGCGACTGCCCGAGTCACATGCCTATGAAGTGGATCAGATTCCACGTGTCATTGAAAAACCGGCACTTTCCATTGTGATTTGAATATATCATATGGCCTATGGGGAGAGAATGTGAGTGCAGATACCAACCTTGTTTGCCCAGTTCCTCGGCCCTGGGGACAGCCGTGGAATGAGGGGATAATCAATATGGCATGTGTTGCTAAGTCCCCGCCTCATTTTGTTAATGATATTCTAAGTCCCCACCACCATTGCCACCGCATATCCACATCCCTCCCTCCGCTGTGAGTCTGAGGGTACTCATACTCCCCCCTTCGGTCCCTGAGTTTTCTGCTTTGTACCTGCGTTTTCTGCTCTGTATCCAGTTAAGAAATCAAATGGCACAGTGCTTGGGGGCATAGGCTCAATCCCACTGCTAGTTGTGCAAACTTGAGTAAGTTATTCAATCTTTCTGTGCTTCAGTTTCTCCATGTATAAAAACGTGGATACCAGTAGTCCCTGCCTAAGGAAGCATACTACGTCAGCAGACATAAAATCCTTAAAATCGTCCCTGGTACACAGGAAATGCTCTCCAAGTATTAGCCATTATTAACCTGTCACCTTTGGCCCAATATCTCTGTTGCTCCACTGCTTTCCTCTAGACTCCTCAAGTTCACGTTGGGACATTCCTCTATTGAGACAAGAGGGCATCGTGCCAGGACTTCAAATTCAGTAAGGGCCGAAAATGTAGACATTTGTTTTTATTTCCAAATGTGGTTAGATACGCACAGTCACAGAGAGACACCCACAACACTGAAGGTCCTCTGTTAATCTTACAACTACAATCGCTAAGCAGATATTTCAACTTCGGTGCAATTTTTAAATTCATTTTTAAACATACTGGGGCCCGAATAAATGGAGGGGGCCGGCTCAGCAGAGTGAAAGATCCTTGACACAGCCAAGCCTGACCTTCCTCCTCTTTCCTTTAGTTAGAAAGGCAAGAACTGGAGTCCACATTGTTTTGCAAATGAGGGAGCCCACAGGAAAGAAATCGGGAAATCACGTGGGAGCCGGAGTCCTGGGGGATCAAACCTGACTCCAAGGCCAACCGTGTTTTCTATGGGCTAAGTCACGTCCACCAAAGGGACCACGTTTCTGCTTTTATGTAGGCCGGGGCAGATATTGTACATTCTTTCTAAGTCATAGGGCTGCTGGGGAGTGGGGAAGGATATATACCCTAGAAAACACAGTGAGAACGGAGCCAAGAGGGAAAAGGAAAAAGGAGCCTTTTCAAAGAGGTCATTAGGAAATAAATCAGCCTGCAGCTGAAAATAGAAATATGGCATAGAATAGGGGCTGACCTTAAGGCACTGGAAGAAAACAAATAAAAAGTTGAGCTTACTTTGTAAACAGGTTACTACACAATGAGTTATTGTGTGAATTTCTTTCTGTTGTTTGGTGGTAGATCAGAAAAAATTTTTAAATAAAATTTATAAATATCTTTCCTAATGGGAGAAAAGAAAACCCTCCTTTTAGTTTCAAATGAGTTAATGGATGGGGCAGGGCTTTGCGAAGTCCTATTATGTAACTGTGAGCATTATCAGCCTTGCTGCGCATATTCAGTCACCACAGCTGCAAAGCCTGTCCAAACGGCAAACAGGAAATGAGAAAGTAGCTTCCTCTGCAGCCTGGGCAAGGTTTTATCAGCCTCCTGGAGATGTGGGATAGACAGGAATCTTCAGCAAATCTGTGTTCCTTTTGCTTTATAGATCAAAAGAGAATTTTATTGTGCAAGGTTTATAAAGGTGGCCCTTGCAACACATGTTTGTTCTTTTTCTAAAAATTAATGGAAAGAGAGTGTTTTATTTGCTTAGATCTGTGCATTTTAAGAGTCTAAAAAATAAGCATAAAACAGCTCTTGTTACAGCATAAAGTGAAAGAGAGTTGATTTCCTCCCATAGCTATTTCTTCAGTGTTTTTAAGCCTGAAATGTTATTTTCTTCTTCCTCTTTACAAAATGGTGCCCAGAATGAAAACAAAATCTGTATTTAAATGTTTGCATCATATTTCCTTTGCTACTCAAGAAATTGTGTGTGCCCAGACATTTATTGGTCAAATTATACTTACAAGAAACTAGAACAAATACCCAGAAATTGTGTTCCTGTAATTTGGGAAATGTATTTAAAATTAAAAAAAAAAAAACACAAAACTTTTTTTAAGAAGAGGTTTTATGCATAGTACTAGGATGGGGCTACTCTGATTCAGAATCTGTTGCCATAGTGACCAACCTGGGTGCCTTGTGGGCTCTGTAAGGGAGGCTAGCGTGGTAATTATATAAACTGAAGTGTTGTTGAATAACCTCAGGAAGGCAGAACTGCCACAGTGTAATTTCTAGGAAACCACTATTTTAAAATTCATATATCAAATGCCTTTTTCTTTTATATGAAAATTTACCATTTTAGTATTTTTGCATATAAATCTGATAAGACTGATATAGTGGGAAATAAATTTACTAAATTATAAACATCAGAAATATGCCCAATGAACTGTATTATATATTAATGGATTTTTCCAACAATGCTATTTTTTTTTGAATAGACAATCAAACAGCTATTAAATGGCTGTTAAATACGTTACATTACATAAGTGGGTAATCGATAAATCAATGCATTTTTAACTAAATAGTTAAATAGGTTACAGGTAAATTGCTATAAATACATATTTTTCAAGGAAATATGTATTTAAAAAGAGGCATTCATACAAATTTTCTCATTCTTTTTTACATTTTACATCTAACATTGCTACATGTGGTGATAAGCCATCCTTCTAGGAGAAAGATCATTACTTGATACATGAGAAATTGGTTTCCAGTGATGATGTAATGTTATCAGTCCTTCATTAAACAAATAGTTATTTAATGAGAAAACTAGATATTTCACTTTGAATAAGTCTTTTTGCTTTCTCAGTTCTTCAGTTTTCTCATCTATATAATAAAAGTTTGTACTGAGGGCCTCTCCAGCTCAAAAATTTCATCATCTCAGAACTCACAAGATAAAATGTCTGTATATTAGTTGTTTAATACTTTTACTTTGAAGTAAGAAAAACTACTGTTTATTCAGTACTGATCATATCCTGACACTGTGCTAGACATTTTACTTATATCACCTGTGGCACGGTGAGGTAGGTACTATTCCCGTTTAATAAATGAAGAAACAGGTTACATAATTGTATCTGTCCAACTCAAATTTCATGTAGTATGTATTACGCTCACATACCAGTGATGAATCTGCAAGTTTCTTGATTGATGGATGATTTTTCTGTAATAATAAAAAAAATAGAAAATATGATTGTATGACACCTCAAAAACTCTGAGAGCATTTGATTTTTTTAATTATTAAAAAATTGTGGAATCAAAGTGACAAAAGACTAAATTGAACCGTACGAAATAGGAACTTCCAGGCAATGGGATGTTGAAAGCGGACACTACTCAGTGCAGGAACAATGCTAAAAATGGGACTTGGACATTCGTTTACTGCTCATTAGTACCCACTTATGTCTAGTCAGACTCAGGTAATTAATCGTGGATTCAGGTCTGATCAATTGAATTTTAGAAAAACTAAATGCTAACAAAAATGATCACTGTAAGGAGCACTTAAAATGACAGATGTGACTTAGTGCGGACTTTGTTCATTAACCTGAGTGTTTTCCATGCTACTCTTCTACAAATGCTGTCTCTCTGCATGAGAAGATGAGGCTAATGATGCACCGTTCAGGTGTCCACATTTACTTGCAAAACCATTGTGTATTCCACAGGCTCCCTTCCATTGCATGTACGGTCTTGTGCTCAATAGTTTTACATACTTTTTACTGAATCAATACGGGCCCTTTCCTGTTCTGTCCACAGAAGAGGCCCCATGCTTTATAACGCAGTGAATGCAATTCTGCCTCTTTATCTTGGGGATGTCTTTGCCTCAAGTCTCAATGTTATACCCCATCTTGGTTTTTTTGTTGTGTGAAAGAGTGGTCTGATGACAGATTTCATTTCCCAGAATTTATTATCTATTGTGTATCTTGCGGTTCAGTCACAATGACCCCATCTGCATGTAGGTTGAATGGGGGCCCCACCCTGACTCAATTTAATAAAAAAAATAATGAGGCCACTCAAAGCTCATAGATGTGTCAGCACTATGAAAAGGGTCTATAATCAATGCAAATGTGATGTTTTCCTGCTTTGTGGAGCACAGAGGTTTGACACCCATCTCTTTTGCTGGATCAAATCAGCCTCCCTCTTTGCTTTGAGAATCTAATGAAAGGTATGGACTCTCTTCTTTCCTAAAAAAAAAAAAAAAAAAAAAAAAAAAAAGCATGTGGCTGGATAATTTATTGAAATGTTAATTGGTGGGTTGTTTCATGCTCTATTTTTACCTCAGTCTCCCCCTCCCCCCTTCCAAGAATGTGGTCAAGCCTCTTGAGATGTGAATGGTGCCCCTGAGGTTGCTCAGAACATAACCTACTAATCCATTCATGGGAGGCCTCCTGGCAAGTTTGAGAATCTGTATACTACCCAAGGAGGCGACTGCAAGAATCAGTAACGACCAAGCTTGGATTTCCTGCCCTCTAAGGCAGACTGAGGGCTCCAGGTCGTGTTTAATTTGAATTAAAGTTTACTAAATAATGCGATTTTTTTACACTGGTATGTAGATATTAAGTTTCCACCCTCCCTTCTATGTATCCTCACACACAAATTTTCACAGTATTTCTGAGGATTTGTGACACCCCACACCCATCCTACCCTTCTCCTTGGGGTCAATAGTGAGAAGTTTAACATTTATTAAGCATTTACTATTCAGTTTTAACAAAGACTACTCATGTATATTTCATGAAGAGGCATCAGGGATGAGAGGTTAAATAACTTTCTAAAGGTCACACTAGGTGTATCGATAGAGGCAGGGTTTGGATCCCGACGTGCCCAGGGTAACGGTAAGGTAGGCCGTTGTCACAGAGCCATCGCTCCTGGATGCTAGCCTCAAGACTGGATTTTTTTTTTTTTCTTTCTCAGTTTCCTAAAGTACCCTTTAGAAATCCACAACCTGAGTCTGGTCATAATGTGCTGACTTCTCATGCAGAGATCACTCACGATTCACACTCTGACGTGTTAAGAGTCCTCTGTGCACGCCCTTACCTGTTAGACCCAGCTCCTTCTCCATGACACCATTCCCACCTCTTAGAAGAACTGTGTGGCCTTCACTGGCTATTTCACTTCTGTGGACTTCAAGATTCCTTATCAGTAAAATGGAGATTATAAAAATACCTATGGCACGAGATTTGTGTGAGTTACATAAAAAGAAAGGCACATTGATTACTTGGCATAGGGCCTTGTCCATAATAAGAATTCGACAAATGGCAGCTCATTGTTATAATTAAACTGCACTACTCTAACTGTGAAGACCTACCCTCAGTTAACGCGTCTTTAAAAGCAGACAAGGTAGTGGGTCTCGTCTTTATAAGCCCGTGACTTCTTTGGGCTTATAAATTCTTCCTTTGCATTCCTGTAGTATTTTGAATATGTTTTATTGTTACGTTTTGGTTTTCATAAAAATTATTTTCACATATCTTTTTTCCCTAACTTTACTGATAGCATCATATTTCTTTGCCATCTCAGTATCTTGCACAGGAGGAAACTCTTAGGCCAGGGACTCTAGAGGGGCCATCCATATTGTATTAATTGTAAACACACCTTCCCACGATAACTGTGACTTGCTATGACCTGGGTATACCCAGAATAAAATATGGCTATAATAATAATGACTCTGTATGTAGGAATACTAAGTATAAAATTGTATTTAAAATGGAACAGAAAAGATGAAGTACTCATTTTCAAAATATTTTTCCACCTAGTATCAATCTTTTCCCTCCAGCTTTATTGAGGATAATTGACACATAAGTATTCAACTGTTTTTCTGATTTTTCTAAGGTATTATTAATTTTCTACTGTAATAGAATGGAATATAGTAGTATTCCTAAAGGTAGCATACATCCAGCCATCAAGTGTAATAAAGATTTTGTAGATGTTCTTTACAGGATTTAATTTAAAATTTAAAATAAAAAAAAATCTTACTACTGACAAAAAAGTAGCATAAAACATCTCACCTTTCCTTAGTTTGTATAAATTGAGATCCTTATGAGTCAAGATTGGTAACATAAATTGTCTTCAAAGCTGGTACACAGAACTACTGCACCAGTAATTTAAATGAATTCTCAAATTGTTGGAAAGAATCTTGATTTCATTCAATTTACTATTGATGTGACTCATGGAGAGAAAAGTTGACTATTAACAAAATTGTCAGGCTTGAGGAAAAGTTTCAGAGAAAGAAAATGAAAAGCATTTAAATTTGAAGATGTAAATTAAGCTTTTTGCTTTAGAACAACTATAATTCAGGCCAAGCTAATTAATAATTTATGATAATTTCATTAGCTGCATTGAAGCTTTCCTTGATCTAATCTGTAAAAGAGTGGTTTGCTAATTAAAAATTACAAAATATGGGTGATAGTTAAGGCATTGTTTTCAAGCACTATTTGCATTTGTTGTTTTTAAGCACCATTTGCTCACAAGCTACTAATTATAATTTTAATTCATTTATTAATCTAGGTCTAACAGAATCTTTAGAAATGGTTTATTATTCATTACTAATGCTATTGTATTTATATTATATAAATGTATTTATGTTCAAATAATGTAATTCTAAATTAAACTTTATTTTCTGCTATAGGATATGAATTAGATTTTAATTTACCCAAAAAGATTTAACAAACGACCTCTAAATTCATACTCTCAACTGTATAGTGAAGGACTTAACAGCTATGAAGAAGTAATTAAATAAAACATTCTTATAAATATTGAAAACCTGTCAAGGTTTTTTTTTTTTTTATTAAGCTACAAAATTCTTATCTGTGTTTAACGCATATTCATCAGATAAAATAATTTGTTTCAACTATCAAATGCAAAAAGGCATATTTCCATTTTAATTAAAATCCTTACATGCCCACAACTATCATAATTTACTTTTTAAAATTATGTTAATTTCAGTGGTAAAATAGTAAATAAAAGTAATTACTATAATGGATGATTGAGTTAAAGACAACTTACATCAACCCATGATTGCTTTTCAAAATGGTACCTTTTTTCTACCTCAGTAGTTATATAAAACTCACTGATCCTCCAGTCTTCCTCTGAAACTTCTGATAAATCTTTTTAAAAGTCCCCCTGAGGCTTTCCTTCTTTCTTTTTTCTCTGGGGCTCCCTTGGGCTTCTCATCTAAATTCTTTTTCTTTTCCCTTCTCATTCACATTTTACTTTAACTGTTGGCCATGGAGTCAACGCAAAGCAATGATTTCCAAATCAACAACTGTCTGATTTTTCAAAAGCATCTTTACGCCATAGCTCATTTTGTCTCTTTGGTATTTGTATGTGTGAAACCAGAGCAATCCCTGTTTTAAATATTCAAATGTTTTATTAATTCATGCATCTATTTTTGCTGAAGTTAGTGTTGCTTTGCATATGATTTTGTTATTCTCAATAGGCAAGATTTGTTAAATGAGTTTTAAATGATTTAGTTTTTTATATTGTGTAAGCCTTTTACATAAAATAAATTTACAGAAATAAATGTTCTTTATACTCTGATTCTAGATGATAGACTGATCCCATGTGGACACCTTTCCTTTCCACAGTGAACAACTAGAAATAACAGAAAAGACATGTGATTTAAAAATCTATTACCACAGAGGAAAACATGAATGGGTAACTTTAGAAGAATCCTAGAAAGATTAAAATATACATATAGAATTAAGTACGGGGGGAAAAAACTGCTAAAACATAAATAGGAACAAGCTACTATAAAGAATGTTGCTCTGGAGATTGCTGTTTCCAGACATAATGGAGTAAACACATTCCATTTTATTTTTCCATGTAATCACAGCAAAATAATATATATATATATATTATTTCAAACATATATGTGTTTGAATAAAATATATATATATGTTTGAATAAAAAATGTAAGACACAGAAGACTCTGAAGGGAGGAAAAAATAAGGGCACCATCTAGGGACCTCAAGATTTGAGGAATAACCTGGCAGTAAGTTCCCTGAGACTTTTCTTGCCTTGTAAACACCCCAGCCTGGATGCTAGAGAATCCTGCAAGCTAGAAACACTGACAGTCACAGACAGGAAACAGTCGCAAGCAAAGTCTGCTTCCTCTAGCCAGAGAGTCAGGAAAAGTAAGGCCCAACAGAATAGAAACTCTTTAACTGTACCTGCCTGTTCTTGGGGTGGGGGAGGGAAAACAGTACAGCCCTCCCCCATCACAATAGGCACTGCAGTGGCAGAACTAGTGGGTAGAGTTGTGTTTTCTACTCTTCCCTCTATAGTAACAAGGAGGATGCCGGTGGGCAGAACTCTGACTTCCACATGCCTCCTTGGAGCAATAGGCAGTGCTCCTTCCTTCAGAGTCTTTGAGCAGAACTCTGACCTTGACTTTCTTCCTGGAGTGACAGGGAGGTGCCCCTTGCCCACGGACCCTGTGTGTAGAACTCTGACTTATCACTTCTTTCTTTAGTCACTGGGAGGTGACCCTCCCCATATGGATCAGAGGGTGAAATCTTATCTTCCAAACTCCACCATGCAATAAAGATATTAATAAAGTGATACCCTTTTACCTATGCAGATAGTTCTGAGAAAGTGTGGGTAGAACACAAGCAGAGCAAGTTAGAATGACATTGCACACTTAATGCACACTTAATAAACTAAACTGATATTTGAACTACAGCACACAAAAAGAGTATCAAGATATGCATTCTGAACTTAAATAAGCTGATAAAGAAGAAGATTTAATAGGAATCAGGGTCTTATAACCCAATACTCAAAATGTCCAGGATACAGTGAAAAAATTATTTGTCATTCCAAGAACATGGAATATCTAAGCTCAAATAAGAAAAGACAATAAACAGATGATAACACTTAGGTGACAAAGATGTTGGAACTGTCAGAACAGGATTTTTAAGAAGCTGTCAAAAATGCATTAAGAAGCAATTGTGCATGCTTTGAAACAAATATTTTTTTTTAAAGAAAATATCAACAAAGAAATAGAAGATATAAAGGCAAATAAATGGAAATTCCAGAACTGAAAAATACAATAACCTAAATGAGAAACTCATTGGATGGTCTCAATAGCAGAATGGAAATGACAAGAAAAGAATTAGTGAACTTGTAGACAGAAATTATTCAATAAAAAATACACAAAGAAAAAATTTCATTTGAATATATGGAGTCCTAGAGACCTATGAGATAATAACAGATCTAGCATTCAATTCATCAAAATCTCAGGGAAAAAAATTTTTAAATCCATGACTGAAAAATATATTTAAAGAAATAATGGCTAAAATCTAAATTTGATTAAAGATATAAGCCTATAATTCAAGACACTGAGTGGACCACAAACAGGGTAAACCCAAAGAAGTCAATACCTACATACATAATAGTCAAAATTCTGAGAACTTAAAAACTTTTGAAAGCAGTTAGGAAAAAGAACCAACATGTGATCAGAGAAACAATGATCCAAATGATTGCTAATTACTTATTAAAAATCACAGAGTTCAGAGAAAGTGGTACAAATGTTTTCAAGCACTGAAAGAAAAGAATTGTTGACCCAGAATTCTATATCCAGTGATAATATACTTCAGGAATCTGAAGAACTAATACATTTGAAGATTTTAATAAAAGCTAAGAGAATTTATTGCCAGCAGAGTAAAAGAATAGCAAAAGGAATTCTTTATACAGAAAGAAAATACTATTAGAAGGAAACCAGAAGAACATTAAAAATGAAGAAAGAACAACTTAATGGGTAAATATATGAGTAAGTCCAAATGATTATTTCTTCCTCATTAATTTAAAAAAATTATGTTTAACATTTAAAAGTAAAAAATATAGCTATGTCTGATACAGTTCTCAATGCACATAGAAGAACTTCTCGAAAACAACTACTATGTCATAAAGGGACAGAGTAAAGTGACCTAAATGGTGGTGTTGCATCCACATCCCATTTTAAGTGATAAAATAATGAAAATAATAAACTACAATAAGCTATATTTACTTAATGTAGCCCTTAGAACAGCTACTTAAAAAAAAGAACTCTGTAAAGAGATGATACTATAAATAAATCAAAATAGAATGCTAAAAAATGTTTGCCAAGCCCAGAGAAAGACAGGAAAGGGGAAACTGAGGAATAAATAAACAGAGGGAAAAAAATAATAAAATAGCAGACATAAATTCTCAAATATCAATAATTACTTTAAATCTAAATGGTCTAAACATATTAATTTTACGGCAAAGATTGGCAGAAGGGATTTTTTAAAAACGCGTGACTGATGATCTGGTAAATACCAAACTCACTTTAAATGCAGTGCTGTAAGCAGATTAAAGGTAAAAAAGGTAGAAAAATATAGCATGCAAACACTAAACAAAAGAAAGTCAGAGTGACCATGAATATTAGATAAAGTAGACTTCAGAACAACAAAAATTACCAGGGACAAAACAAAACAAAACATTGCATAATGACGCAAGGGTCAGTTCACCAAGAAGATACAACAATCTTAAATGTTATGCACCAAACATGAGAGCTGCAAAGTGCATAAAGCAAAAATGTACAGAAATAAAAGGAGAAATAGAGAAATCCAAAATCATAGTTGGTTAGAAATCGCCAGAAACAATAGAAAAAATAATGTCAGCAAAGATGTAAAAGAATTGAACAATATCATCGACCAAGGAAATCCAACTGATATTCATGAGAACACTCCACCCAACAACAGCAGAATACATAGTCTTTTTTCAGTGTGCATGGGACGATCACAGGAGGCTATATCTTAGATCATAAAATAAACCTTAACAACTTTAAAAGAATTGAGATCATATGAAATATGTCCTCTGATCGTAATGAAATCAAACTAAAATTCCACTACAGGAAGATAACAGAAAAATCACTAAAACTTAGAAATCAAACAACTTCTAAATAATCCATGTGTCAAATAACTAGTCTCAAGGGAGATTTTTTTAAAAATCTACTGAATTAAAATGAAAATACAACATAGCAAAACTTTGATAAACAAAAATGAGCTGCATACTTATTGGAAGAGCTAAAATGAAAAATATAGTGACAACACCAATTTCTGGAAAGGACCTGAAGAAACTGGATCTTTCATAAATTTCTGGTGAGAATATAAAATGGTTCAACTACTTTGGGAAACGGTTTGACAGTTTCTTTAAAAATGACACATGCAGTTACTACCACATGACTCGGCAATTTATCTTAAAGAAATAGGGGTTTATGTTCACACAAAAACCTATAGATGAATGTTCACCCAAGTTTTATTTGTTACAACCAAAAACTGGACTCAGTCCAGATGTCCTTCCAAAGGTGGATGGTTTAACAAACTGTAGGTCAGCCACACCATGCTTCTCTTCGTGTAAAGCATCAAACAAAAGCAGTGCCTGCCTTTAGACAGGAGAGGCACATGTAGGGGTCCCTAGGGCCTTAGGATAATGGTCAGTCAGTAGGAATGTGGGATGCCTACCTGAGTCTGGTTGTAGGTTTACCCCCGTTAGTCTATTCTGCTCTCCCCCAAAGTGATGAGGTGGCCTGCCAGTCCACTCCCAGCATCACGCCATATTCAGATTGGAGTAAATTGATGGAACTTTTCCAGAATGGCCTAACAGGGTATCACAAATGCAAAGATACACACATGACCATTAGTCAGTTGAGATACACCAGCATCATGAGAGAGAGGCACAAAGCATGGAAGAATACACACATGAAGAAATAATTAACAGAGTAGGTAGCACTAGATTTTAGAAACACCATTATTTATTTAACACATATTTCTTGAGCCTACTATGTGCCGGGCACTTTTTTAACTTCTGGAAATACTATGGTAAATGCAACAGGCAAGGTTCCTACCATTATGGATGTTCTAATTTACTGATAGAGACAGACAACAACAACAACAAAAATAAAGTAAAATCTCTGAGAGCAAAATATGTTTGGATAAAAATTAAGCAGAATAAGTAAGGAGTGGGTAGGGAGAGAGAACATATGTGTGTGAGGGTGTTAAGTGCTGCTTTGAATAAGGGAGTTAGGGACTATCTCTCTGACAAGGAGGTAACCTTTGAACAGAGGTCTGAATAATGAACAGAACAAGACTTATAACACCCAGGGGAAGAACAGGCCAAGCAGCGGGAGGACGGGATATTTGTGTTTGGAGGGTTTGAAAAATTGAACAAAAACTTGGATCACCACAGCGTTTAGAGTAGAATGTGCAAGCATTGAGGGAAAAGATCAGAGAATCTAAAGGGGCCTGATTATCCAGAACATTCTAGGCCATGATGAGGACTTATGACTTTAAATTAATACAGGCATGCTCCAAGAGCTATAAAGAGTATTTTAACCAACAATTCTTTAAAGGGAATCAACCAGAAATCATGTAAATTAAAGACTTCATCTTTGAATCATTCAGTAGGTGAGTAGGAGAGCAGATAGAACGCACAAAAAGTAAAAATTAATGAGTTGGAGAAAAACCCAAACATTTTTTCCTCCAGAATACAGGACACACACACAATAAAAATATGTAGAGTAAGAGCAGGAAAACAATCTATCCAGAAGATTCAAATTTTGTCTAATAGGAATGTTGGAAGATACTATTAGAAAAGTTATTTTAGGAAAAATTGAGAAGAGATAATATTCAAGACGATAGAAGTATATACTTGAAAAATTCCACTGGGGATCTTTAATTTATAAAAAACAGCGCAAACTTTGTATATAATAAGGATAAAAACGCTTATCAAATATTCATGGATCATTACAAATTGACCAAATACTACACAATGAAAGAAGAAAATACAGTTATTTTATAAGGCTATTATAATCTCAAGATGAAAATAAGGCAAATCCCACTGAAGAAATAAAAATAGAGGTCTTTTAAGTTAAGAACATAGAGGTACATTCTTAAATAAATATTAACAAATCAAATCTGGCCATGTATTAAAAAAATGACCAAGCAGAGTTTATCTCAGTATATTAAGATTGTTTACTATTTTTAAAAAAACTACATATGGAATTTACCACATCATCACATTGAAGTTAAAGCAATATGATTATGTCAAGTGATCTAAGTAAAACTTTGGGCAGATTTCATCTTTCATTTATACTTTTTATATTTTTAAATATAGAAGATTTATTAAAGAAAGGCTCCCCAGAGACACCATTAAGTGAATAGAAGGACAGGAAAAGGAAAGAAGCCAAGGAAGTGTGTGAATTCATTGAAGTCCCAGCTTTGGCCTGATCCCAAGGAGAGCTCTGGGCATAAATTACTCCTGAGAGCAAGCATGTCCTTTGAGGCAAGAAAACTAGGCTTTTGTATTCCTGAACCAATCACTGGCCTCAGGCTAAGTGGAATGATGGGGCTGGGTGGGAAATGGGTGAACATAGGCAACACAAATTTCCAGGTACTGCTGGCTCTCTGCCTGGACTGAATTGGCTCCAGTACCAGGTCACAGATGCCAGCCTTTGACTGCGGAGCACTTAGCTGAGGGCTGAGCACTCAAGAGTTTGGAAAAGAGATGCAAATGGATCAGGGTGGAACACTATTAGCATTTGCTACAATGCCATACCTCCGATATTGCCTGCTCACCACCAGGCACCAGTTAGGAGGGTTTTCATCACGTTCTGCTGCAAAAGGAAATGAATAGTATCTTCTGAAAGTCCCAAGAACAGCTCGCTTATGCAGCACATATACTAAAATTGCAAGTTCCAAGATCAGCTTTTCATCATTCAGGGACATACTCCTTGCCCCAGTGGAGAGATGGAGGTATCCCCGGGATGCCACTGTAAGACTGAACAGCATCGCTTGAAGATGACTGTGCAACTTGAAAGCGGTGGAAGGCATACTTTTGGCTTTCCTGTTCCTTTCAGTTCAGTGATTTTCTGAGACAGAAACTGGCAGACATCTATGCACAGAGTGGAGTTCCAGAGGCTGACTGTAAATAGCCAAACATTTCAGTGAATTCGTACAGGGTTTTTTTGAAGTCTATCATCCTCTTCTTGGTCTCTGGCTGACCTTTCACAGAAGGTCAAGCCAGAAATTCTCAGAGGTCCAGGAATTACTCTGTTCAGTGTTTAGGTGACTGGCATCTTCATTTATTCCTTCTCTGATGGATGGTATTCTTTTTCTTTATGTAGAGCTGAATTTCTGACCTATATCATTTTCTTTCTGAAGAACTCCTTTTAACACTTCTTGCATGGCAGATCTACTGACAAAAAATTTTGTTTGTTCAAGGTCTTTATTTCTCCCTAACTCATGAAGGAGAATTTCATAGGCTACAGAATTCTGGGTTGTTTTTTTCCCTGTTGATGCTTTAAATACTTCACCCTTCTTGCTTGCACAGTTTCTGAGAAGTTGGATGTAATTCTTATCTTTGCTCTCCTATAGAATGATATTTTTTCCTAAGGCATTTTTCAAAATATTTTTTTCTTTATCTTTGATTTTCTAGAGTCTAAATAAAATATGCCTAGGTGTAGTTTTTGTTCTTTTTCTTTTTTTTTTTTTTTTTTTTTTTTTTTGTCATTTGTCATTTATCCTCCTTGGTGTCCTCTGTGCTCCCTGCATCTGTGGATTGGTGTCTGACATTAATTTGGGGAAATCGTCAGGCAGTATTTGCTTTGAATGTTGCTTGTTTCTTTTTATTTCTTTCTTCTCCTCCTGGTATTCTTTTATGTATATAGTAGGGTCTTTTGTAGATGCCTCACAGTTCCTCAATATTCTGTTTTAATTTTTTTTTAGTCTTTTTTTTCTTTTCAGTTTTGAAAGATTTTATTGTCATATCCTCAAGCTCAGCTGTGCAGTCTACTAAGGAGTCTATCAAAGGCATTCTTTATTTCTAGTACAATGATTTTGATCTCTAGCATTTCTTTTTGATTCTTTCTTTGGATTCCTCTCTTGGCTTACAATGCCCGTCTGTTCTTTTATATTGTCTACTTTTTCCATTAGAGCCCTTAACATTGTACTCATAGTTGCTTTAGATTCCTGGTCTGATAATTCTAATATCCCTGCCATATCTAATGCTTGTTTTGATTCTCCTTCGGCTTTTTAAAGCTGTGTTATTTGTCTTTTAGTATGCCTTGTATTTTTTCACTTGATATCCCAGACATGATAGATATACTGAGAAAAAGGACCAGCTCTAAGGAGGTCTTTAGTGATAGGGTGGTGAGCTGTGGGAGGAGGGGAACGTTCTATAGTCCTGTGATTAGGTCTCAGTCTTTTGGTGAGTGCATGCCCTACGTTGGGAACTTCACCAGCACTTCTAAGTTTTTCCTTCTCTTAGGTTGGACAGAATGCTCCCTGGGAGCTGGGTATCTCCCTTCCCTCAGGTAGGAGGCTAGGCTCTGATAAAACCCCAGCAGGTTAGGCTATGGTAAAAGAATTTCCTTGAGGGCAGTCTTTGTTAAGAAGAATAGAATGCAATGGCTTATTTGAAAATGGTTACTTTTCTCCTCTTCCTGCTGGAAGCACAAGAGGATTTTTCTCTGATGTTCACTGTGAAAATCTGGTTGAGCTCCTAGAGGTAAAACTCACAAAAGTATAGAAATATACCTCTCCATGGCTGGGCACCCCCAGGAGTTTTTAACTCTCAGACTTGTCCATACTAAGTCTCTAGCAATTCATTAATTATTATAGTTCAGCTTCTCCAACCATGGCACTGGCTTCTGAAAAGTTTTCTCCTCACAGGTCTCTGTTCCAGTAAGGTGTGATTCTCTGTATACAACTGTCTCTCTAATTTGAAGGTCAACAGTTTGCCTGGTGACCTAACTTGTCTGATGGATCTAAATAGCATTCTTAACAATTCAGTACTTATTGTTAAGGTGGAGTGGTTTTCACAAGTGACTTAACTTGTGAGAAGGTAGCCACCAAAAATCTAAACCATATTTAATGATAGACTTTTAGAGACGTCCCAATTGAAATCATTTCTTCTCTTTTTTTATCCTCAATGTATCTTGGAGGGCTTAGGTAATACCAAAAAAGGAATACAATATATAAATACTGAAAAAGGAAGGACAACTCTCTTTTTATTTGTATTTATATTATTTTCTACTAGAAAATCCAGTGTAATAAACTAACAAACTCTTAGAAGTACACAGTTTAGTAATGCATAAAATACAAGATCCATTTTTCAAATGATATTTCTATATATCAATAAAACAAAGTAGAAAACAGAATTTTTAAAAAGCTCTCTTTCACATAAGCAACCAAATCATAAAGTACTTAGAAATAAAGTTGACTTAAAATATGTGTAAGACCTTTGTGGATAAACTATAAAACTATTGAAAGACATAAGACTTGAGTAAATCAAAAGTATTCAATATTATGTTAGAAGTTCTAAACAATGAGAGAAAAGCATGTATAAATTGACAGAAAGATTAAAAATATTTTTTGTGATCAATAATATTGATAAGTCCGAAAACTTAAGGTAATGTAAGAAGAAACTTGCAAAATGTCTTGGATTTTCAGCAAGGGAGCCTAGTTACATGTTCTACATGCAGAAATTAATATATTTCTTTTATCCATATAGTAACTGATCAAAAAGTGTTTTATAAAAAATAAATTGAATGGTGGGTTGAATGGTGTTACCTAAAATTCACATCCACCCGGAACCTCTGAATATGACTCTGGAAATAGGGTTGTTGCAGTTATAAATAGGTAGGATCTTGAGAGAAAATGATCCTGGTTTTAAGCGAGGCCCTAAATCCAATGACTGATGTCTTTATAAGAGAAAGAAGAGGAATATTCTTGAGACATGAAGAAGAGGGCCACGCATAAATCGGGGCAGAGACTGGAGTTAGGCTGCCACAAACCAAGGAATGCTAGGAGCCAGCAGAAACTGGAAGAGGCAAGGAGGACTTCTCTCGTGAAGCCTTTAGGTGGTGTGTAGCCCTGACCACACCTTGATTTTGAACTTCTGACTTCCAGAACTATAAAGGAATAAATTTCTGTGTTTTAAGCCACCGAGTTTGCAGTAATTTTTTATGGCAGTCCTAGAAAACTAGTACACCATTCATGATGCCACAAAAACTCTAAGTTACCTAGGAATAAATTTAATTATAAATGTACATACTCTTAATGAAAAAAAGTATATTTTTTACATAAGCACAAAAAACAGACCTAAATAAATGGATGGTAAAATTCACTATTTTAAAGACGTCAATTCTCTAAAAACTGATCTATAAATTCAGAATATTCCATGTCTAAGGTCAATAGGATTTTTTGTAAACTTTCACATGATAATTATATAATTTATATGGAAGCATGAATTTTTAAGAATAACCAAGGTATTTTTGTTTTAAAAAGAGATAACTGGTCTAGAGCAATAAAATTTATTAAATCTAATGTGCAAATCATATTATAAATCTATAGTGATTTAAGTAGTGTTTTATTAGCACAATAAGAAAAACATATTCATATAAAAAAAGAATAAAGATTCTAGAAAAGACTCATGAATATAAAAGAAAGCCAAATTGCAAAAAAGAATTACAATGGTGAATGAGTATCTAAAAATATACTTGGCCTCACAAAAATTCAGAAGAATACAAATAAAAAGGAAAACAAAATCTTTTTTTTCATGCAACAGTCTGGCAAAAAAATAAAATATTCATTAGCATCAGTTAACTGGTAAGGATTAAGAAAAAAGTAATTTCATATTGCTAGTGCGTTAATTGCTATAGCCACTCTGGAGGACAATTAGGCAGTGCAGCAATAGATTAAAACTACATATGTGTATACTCCAAGACTCAGAAATCTATTTCTAGGCATTTACCCCATAGAAACATTTGTACTTATGCACAAAGAATCACATTCCAGATCATTCGTGGCATAATTATTCGATATCAAAAACTAGAAATAATCTATCTATTGATTAGAAACAGTTCAACTATGGTACAATCATGCAGTAGAATATTATGCATCAAAAAACGAAGTACTATTATAAGAACTAGTCACATTAAAAATATATAGAGGTGACCACAAGTGCAGAGATATAATTTAAATATCTATAAGAATTTAATGTGTCCTTTATAATAGGCAATATTGATGCATAGTACAGTTATGTGCCCCATAGATGACAGTGAACACATCAGATTAAAATGGAGCTGAAAATTTCCTATCACCTAGCTATGTTGTAGTTACAACGTCATAGTCCAATGCATCACTCACGTGGTGTGGCGATGCGAGTGTAAGCAAATCTACTTCACCACTAAGTCATATAAAGGTATAGCACATACGATTAAGTACCATTCATAATACTTGATAATGACTATAAATGACGATGTTACTGGTTTATGTATTTACTATATTATAATTTGTGTCATTATTTTAGAGTGTACTCACTATTTTTATTTTTTTTAGAAAAGTTGGTCTTAAACCAGTATGCCATGTTATGCAGGCAGCCTCACATGTCTTGTGTTTGCTGAGTCTCTTGATCACATAATTTTCTCTTGTACTTGATTTAATGTCATGTTTTGTAGTTACCTGCTATACAGGCTTGTAGTTTAGGAGTAATAAGCTCTACCATATGGCCTAGGTGTGTAGTGGGCGACACTATCTAGGTTTGTGTAAGTGTGCTTTATGATGTTTGCGCGACATCAACATGGCCTAAAAACTTATTTCTCAGAATGTATCCTGTTTTTAAGGGGTGCATGACTGTATATGATAAGAATTCAGGTAAAATTCAAGCAAACTCAAAGGTCTTTAGAGTTAAATGGAAAACATTTATTTATCTTCATCTTAGAAATGCAAATTTTAATCAAGTGATGTTGCCAACTAGGTAGGATTTCATAGTCTAATCTGATTTAAATGATGTTGTGATGGTTAATTTTATGTGTCAAATTGGCTGGCCCACAGTGCCCAGATATTTGGTCAAATATTATTCTGGATGTTTCTAAGAAGGTGTTTTTCTGGATGAAATTAATATTGCAATTGGTGGACTTTGAGTTAAATAGATTACTCTCCATAATGTGGGTGAACCTCAACCAATTAATTGAAGGCCTTGATAAAAAAAGACTGGCCTCTCCTGAGCAAGAAAGAATTCTGTCAACAGACTGCTTTTGGATTTGAACTGCATCTCTTCTCTAGGTCTCCAGCCTGCAGGCCCATTCTGCAGATTTTGGATTTACCAAGCCTCCAAAGTCCCATGAGCCAATTCCTTAAACTCTCTCTCTTTCCTTCTCTCTCCCTCTGTACATACTACTGGTTTTGTTTCCCTGGAGAACACTGACTAATCCAATAATGACAGGACTCAAATCCAGGGATGTAAACTATATCTGTGACCAGCCCACTCTTAAAATTATGCAGTTATTGGCTTTGCAACTTTTCATATAAGGATCATTGCATACCATCATTGTCACAGTGATCCAATTATATAACAATCTATATCCTCTATTTGTTACAAAAATCTATCATGCAAAAAAACAAAACAAAACAAAAATTATATAAGAAAGTAACTCCAAAATTATGTAAGTTGACAAAATTTTTATTTGCTATGTAAGCATTTTTTGACCCCAAGAAAATTTGAAATTGAGAATATAAATGTCAAAGCAAACAGGTTTGTCTTTTTAATAATTTAGTGTTAAGAATTTTGCATATTTTTATATTCTATACACATGTAATATTTAGAATTTGGTCTAATAAAATAATAGCTTATTAAAACAACAATTTGTGTTTCTAATTTAAAACATATTATTATGTAATTTATTTAGGCTTGTGATTTCAATGTAATAGCTGTGTTTTGTAAAAATTAATGGAATAGTATGAAAATTTAAGAATCTCCTATTTATAATTTAATTTAAATAATTTAAATTATATAAATATATAATTTAATATATTATATTATGTTATTTAATATGAGTTTTTTAGCTACTTGGGAAATCTTTGTTAAATGTAGAACATTAAAAATAAATAGAATATATTACTTTCATGAATACAGTTTAAAATAAAGAAGTTTAAATAACTAATTTTACAAATTGGTCTTAATATTAATCAAAGACTTCTTATGGTGATAGTTAAAATTTGCTATGATCAGAATAATAAGATTTGTAAGCTCTACCTTAAACATAAGATTTAGGTTTCATAAACTGTAACTTTAATAAACTATTAATTTTTAAAACCAATGATAACTCCTGAAGAGTATTGTCTATACCAAAAAACCATCCTCAAAGTACAAAAAAAAAAGTTGACAATATTGTTGGGAAAACACACATTCAGATAATAATACCTTATATTTCTATAGGTACATTTAAGAAAATAATAGACAAAGAAAAGAATACATATGAAATTAAGAATGATGTTTTCCCTCAGAAAAAGATGAGGGATTTTATCAGTAACATTGAATATTTTGCCATGCAAAAACATTCATGTGTTTCTTGTGTAAAAGGAAAATCCTTCACCAGTTTATGTGTATCCACTTTAGGTTCGATAATCAAGGTCAACACAGGCACTGCATACCGCTGCCTTCCTATGTTGTCTCAGAACAAATCTGTGTCAGATGAAGTTAACTTTTCTCCTTTTGTATTAACACAAAGCCACTCTCTTATCACTACCATTGCCAACCTCTTTCCCACTTGAGAGGCTTTATATGATGGGCAAACTAAAAAATGCAAACAAGATTCAGAATGTAATTTTGATACTAACATTGAAGGTCCAGTTGTGTTTGTCAACATTACCATGGCAAAAGGTAAAACATCTTATAATAATTTAGGGAATATCTTGGAGGAAGTAGGAAAGCATGCTTGAAAAGGGGCTTAGGAGTGAGAAGCTATGGACATACAAGACCATATTTTTCAAGTGTAGTCTGGAGGAAACACCTGTTATTTTCAAAAAGCCAAAGGTAGAATTCCTTTGGAGGAGCTAAGACCGTCGTTTGCTTACTGCAAAGAACTTGCAGCCAGGTTGGATGTGAAATAGGATTTGCAGCGTGGTCTGGAAGAGAAGGGAGGATAAAGGGAAGGCTAAAATCCTAGGCATAAAAATTTTATCCTAGGGCAAAACTGGTGGCATCCCAGTACTGGAGCCAAGTGTCCTTGGATCAAGGTCCCTTTAAAATGGTTATCTATGATCCTGCATTGAAGAACAAAGAGGCAAAACAAAGTCGCATAACTGGAGCTTATACACAAAGGTTTTTGGAAGATGATATTTAATTAAAATTACTGCTATCTGTTAAAAACTTGTGCTCAGAAAATTTTATCATGTTGTAAAATTATGGGTTTTAAATTTATTATTATTTTCCTTAAGAAATAGATCAGTAGTATATATTGTTTATTCTGCTAAGGCTTTAGTAATATCTAATAGGATTACGAAACTCCTAAAATTGTGTAAAATTTGCCCAAAACAGGAGAGAGCCTCACCCTGACCTGGAAACCAGATCCAAGAGATAAACTATTTGATATAATTTTCCTTTGTGCCTACATGATAACCCTTAGAAGAGGCAGACTTCCAGACTATCCAGGCGAGACACCCAATTCATAAGCAGAACTAAGCTCTGCAGGACTGTCCCCTCCCCAGGTAAGCAGTGGCTCATCCCCTGACAGGGGCAGTGTCCAGGAATGCTGGCAATAAAGATCATTTCTGTTCCTGTATAGTCAGGATGTTAGGTACAGTTAAACAACGAAAGGCCATACAGCATTATTTATAGAGAAACATCCTTTAGTACTCTCCTGGGTCAATAAGAATGTTGTGGTTCGCTCAAATCTAAGATCCACGGAGCCAGTTGAGATGCATTGTGAGGCTTTATTAGCTGGCCGGCAACTGACTCTCCACCACGAAGGGTTAGAAGAGATCAGTCCCGAGGTCCCAAAAGAGGCAGCTTATAAAGCCTAGAACCACATCCTGGTTAACAAGTAAGCAGATTACCACACCATGGTTAACATCAAAACAAGTAAGCAGATTACAGAATCGGAAGTTGTCCATTAGCATATTTTTGAGCAGATTACCACACCCTGGTTAACAGAATCAGAGTAAACCCTTAATGCCAGCTTACTGGAAAATTTTCCACCCTTAACAAAGAAAACACAGAGAATTATGTTTTTGACCTGGAAAACCCAAGAGGTAGAAAGAGGTGCTGGAGAAACAGATTGATGGCCCAGTAACATGGTGGGATAACTGGACACAAGGAGGAACCAGAACCAGCGAGAAACATCCAAGGATGAAGATGACTGGGAGCTAGAACAAGGACAGATAAAATAAGGATACTTAATAATACCTTTTATACTGTTTATTTGGCTGTGCTGTGATGTGACCCTACTCCATCCCTCACCTACCTGAATCTTCAGTGCCACATGCATTAATTGTCTTACTGGTTTTCTGTAGATCATTAAAGGAAAGGGAAGGAACTTATATATCATAGAGTGTAAGGAAGAGAAGAGATATAAGAAATAAAATACAGAGCAGAGGTGGAGAATTCCAAGTAAGCAAAAAAAAAAAAAAAAAGAAAAGAGAAAAGAAAAAAAGATACCTGAACGTGGATGATTACTGCATTTCACTGAGGAATCTTTGGAGTGGATTGTGTGAGATTGGGCTTCAATTTTGACTCTTAAGACACTCAGGTAACTTCTATTTCTTCTTACATAGAAGAGTACAAGATTTACTTTTTAAGATTTTTAAAAATGTATCAGTGCCAAAGAATGTAATAAAAGTCATTAGAAATGACACAGAAGGCTACAAAGAATACTGAGGACTTAATTTAGCATTTCCCCTCCATATCTGTAATTAATCATACTTCATGTAAATTGCCATTATGTTTTTAAATCATAAAGTGTTAAGTCAACATATATGATAACCACTATCTATGTTTGAAAAAAGAAATAGACCCGCCCCTTCTCCCATGCTAAATGTGAGCTCATCTTTCCCCTAAGGCACCCGGGCAAATTCAAGCTCCACAACTTCTGTGAAATATAAAATAATAAAAAGAAAATGTACAGGCTTAAGAAGCAATATGATAATAGTAAAACACTGCTCGTAGAAAAAAATTAATGAAAGGCAGAAAAGAAAACAACTCTCTAAAAGTAATTTCTTAAGATGCTCATATCTATTCTCCTAAAATAACACATATGAATAAAATTTAAATTCCTCCCACTTGTCTGTGCTTTACACACAGTTCATTAGCAAAGGGGATGAGGTTCCTGGAAATGGGAGCATTAGCTAGGTGAATATTTTCTGCTCTTTATAACATTGCCCCCAACGGAGATAGCTCTTGACATCTCCCACTGCCCATCACTGTCCCATCTCTGACCCCAACAATAGTTGCTTTCCGCTTCCATTCATTAAAATGCTCACTGTCCTCTTCACCAGGCTGCAGTCAGGTCATGATGTCCCTGACAGTGTTAAGGACTAGACTTAAAATCTGATGGTCAGCTGGCTAATCTTTACCTTTGTTCCTCAGATGTTTCTTTGAATTGGCTTTGAGTTTCTGTAAAACTGAAATCCACCATGATGCTTTCCCTTTGTTTCCTGTGGCAGGCCAGGTTTTGTCACTTGCACTCCTTTTGTCAGCCTGTATGAGTCAAAGCTGTTCACGAGAACAAAGAATAAATGGCACGAAAGGGTACTTAAAGGAGGAAATTGTACATTTTTTTTAGAAAACTCACCTATTTGAAGAAATTACCAGAATAGTTTTTCACTAGTTCTTACTGGATAAGAGTGTATTGTCACTCTCAGAGCTTAGGAAAAATATACGTCATCACTGTATACTACATTTCACATAGGACTTACACCCATATATGTTATTTTAGTAAAAATCACATTATAAAGAATCAGCGCTTTGTGAAGTAGAATTAAATGGAGTATGTGTGTAGTGAAAGGGAATGGTTTTTTAAAAAGAAGTCAGACATCAAAACGGGATGAAAGCATTTTCAAAAGTAAAGGAACAAAGGGAGTGAACTAAAAAGATAAGAGAAGGCTATTGTAAAATGATACTCTAAAATCGAGAATTTGGAGGTGTAATTGCTGGCAATGGCAACATCTTAAAGTAACCTTTGGAATAATGTGACTCAGTGGGGTAGAGACAAGATCACTGGAGGGAAGGAGGTCATGGACCTGAAAAATGGGGTCTGGAAAGGTTGTGCACATGGATGTTTAAACCACCAAGAATATTGACAGTGTAATATAAAAGAAAGTGATTGTGAGCCAGGAGCTAGAACATTCTAGGACAACCCCAGCATTCAGGGTTGGGGATCACTAATTAATACAGAAAGTTGAAGAGAATATTTAGAGAGGACGCTGAAGACATAGGATATTTTGTTTTGACTACGAGTTCCAGAGGCTACAACAAGAGTTTTGGAAGTTGGGGTAGGGAACATGGAGATGGGCGAAAGCACCCAGCAATATGGGAAGAGAGTCTGGAGGATGAAGTTGCCTAGGAAGCCTGGGCCTCTCATGGCGATCGCATGTCATGGTAATAAAGGCTTAATGAGATTATATAAATATTGGAAGTGAGGCAGTGAGTTTTGAATTCCAAATTACTGCTTGTTAACTGAAGTAAAGTATGAAAAGCAACCTAGTTTTAAAGACTCCCTCATTAGAGTTGACAGGAGATCAGTTTCTACAACTCACTGTCAGCTCATTCATCTCTGTTCTTCACATGAATAGAAAAGGAATAGCAATTCTATTATTTGACAATTAACAGAAGATATACTAAGGGTGGAAATGGGTTCTTAATATAAATCTTCTTATATTGGATCACTCCTGTAGTAAACCAGGAATAAAGATTTTTAGATAAATTGCATAATTATTTTGTGACTACTATATTACATTGTATTTTGTGTTTTTGACTTCTTCAAACAGCTAGTTCACATTGTTCAATGTTATTTTCTTAACCATAAATGTTAAAAATATATACAACCATTTTCTATTATTGCATTTCTTCACATTTCAATATATTGGAATTCTCAGAAAATGGCTTGGTAGGGAAGAGGGAAACGGTCTCCTTTACCCCCCCCCCCCCCAAAAAACCCTAGAGTGAAGTGTCTACAAAGCAGGTCTTTCTTTTACTGATAATAACTACTTTTATAATATCTCTTGAATACATTTTTGTGTTAAAAGATTTGCCCCCTTTTTAAGACAAAAGTAAGGAAAGGGAGGAAATAAAAGGCATATGGAGATCAACTCCCCATCACATGCTACATATAATGGCAATAATCATGAGTCACATAATAAACATTGCATATAATAATACACTGCAGAGAACTTTAAGGAGTTAAAAGTACAATTGTGAAAGGCAGTCCACTGACAGTGCTCCAACAACCATTTTCAGTCTGTAAATCCTTTGTTTCTGGTCTATGGTGAGATAAGTATAAAAATTTGAGAATGACATTTAGAAACTGTTATAGAAATTTGACAAAGTAATTTTACGTCTGTTGAATCAAATAATAAAAGATTTGGGCTTGTATTATGTATGTCTGATTTTTTACTTCATTTTCTAGTAATTTATTTTCATTGTACTTTACAAAGGCAAAAAAAACCTGTCCTTCACTGCACATGGCTTGAGAAGAATTGACAAAAGTTATTATTATTTCTAAAATTTTGCTTAAGAACCATTAAATTTCTAATATAAACTAGTTATATGTCATTATTTTAGAAAGACTGTTTCATACCAAGTGTAAGGAGTTATCAGCATACAAATAAGTTTCAGAACAAGTTTGTTTTGTTGGGTAATTTGGTTATTTAAGAGTCAGAAACAATTTTCCCATGAAATTATAGAAACCTGGGGTTAAATTCTTGGTGTGGCCTATAAACCCAGTTACATCAAAAGATTGCTAAGCTACACTATACAATTTAATAACTAAGATGTACTATAAAAGTTGATAAACAGTTTTCTTCATCCTTTTGCAATGGAGAAGAAAGGCTTCTGATTTCCAAATCAGAAAACCTCTCTCTTACCCATTCCCTTGTGAGAAATGGCAATTCCTAGTGCTAGCATAGTGGTGCGGGTGGGGGTTAGAAGGAGGCTACTTCTGCAGAAGATTTTTCAACAGCAACACTCAGAAAGAGAGGTGTGGAGCTACTTTTCACAGAGAGTAATGAAGAATTAGGAGATCAAGTTTGAGGGAACTCACTGATCACATTCATAAAATTAAACTGAGGTGTCTCCAACATTCTCTGACACTGAGGTTAGGTAGGTTTCACTGGACCTGAAAGCCCAGAGAAAGTTCATTACCACAAATGCCTCTGTCATAAACATTGTTCCCATTGGTGGCCCAACATCAACGGCAACTCAGCTTCATCCTGAATTGAGGTCTATCAGTGGCTACCTCAGGGATTTTATGTCTCTTTTGTTGATTGAAAGATTGTGAGGAAAAGCCTAAGTTTGGTGAGAAACACTGTTAGAATCAATTAATGATGTTTACCATAGGCAAAGGAAGAAGAAGGAATCTGCCTAAGAGCTGTGTTTTGCTATCTTGATTGCATCCCAAAAGATACAGACCTTCAACCCTTTAATTTCAGCTGAACTGGGTTGAATTATTAAGAATGTGACTTGACAAACAACAACAACAACAATAACAACAACAGCAACAACAAACTTGGAATAGCAAAAGAGAAATCGACACAGAGAATAGATGAAGAATAGCGCACAAGATAATCTTATTTACATTTAAGATTTCCTAGTTTTGTGGCTCTTGTGGGAAGACTTTGAAGTCTGGCTTCTGTCCTAAAGTCCAAGAGACATAGTTTTTTTATATCCTTGCCACTATCCAGAATCTTAAGAAAACATTCTCAGATCTAAGACAGAAGATATGGCAATAGTACCAGGCCCACTTTTTAAGTCCTCATTCTAAATTCCAAATTCATATGTGAGGTTCTTCTCTTCTTTAAAAATTGACACTAAAAAAATGTCCCTAGAGAAGAGATCCCATCCCTACATTTGGGCATAGGGTAACTATGGCAGAATTCTTAACCAAAGTAGTCCCTTGGATAAGAGAAAAATATTGATTTCAAATGGAATTTAGCATGTCTCTTAACGGAATTCAATGAAAGTAGAAAACAAACCTCAAGAGCATTAGTAGTATTTGTGACTTTGTCACTAATAGAAATAGTTATTTTCATTATTTCATTACAGTTTTGCAAGTGTCTTGAAATAATATATACATTCATCACCATTTGAAAGATGCTAAATCTTGTTTATTTAATGTGTTAATAATGTATCACACATTACATGAGTGTATTACTATAGCACAAACTTTTAAAAGAATTTTGATAATGGCGTTTGAGTATAATTGTTCTCCTTAGCAATCTTGTGTGTTTTATTGTATGCATTTATAAATATTATTTTGAGAAGATGTCTGGAGGGGCCTGTGACACAAGGACAACTATTTAGCCCTGTATCTACCATCCAATATAATCTCATCTCCCCTAGAATGGAATCTGAAATACACACATGCACAAGTAGAAGAATAGCATTTAAGACACTTGTGTCTACTTTTATTTACTGGTTGTTTATAAAACCGATATTTCTTGAAAATGGGCAATTGTGACCTTTCCTGCCTACATACTGCATGGTGGCAGTTAAACACTGGCAACCATGAGAAGCTTATTTCAGGCATATTCACCTAACTGTAACTGTCTCAATCTGATTGGGTAAATTTCCCTTTTAAACTTTTTTTCTTTATTCAAGTTATGGTTGTTTAAGGAAAAAAGAAAGAAGCAAGCAAGAAGGAAGGAAGGAAGGAAGAGAGAGAGAGAGAGAGAGAGAGAGAGAGAGAGAGAGAGAGAGAGAGAAAGAAAAGAAGAAAGAAAAGAAAGAAAGAAGAAAGAAAACACTATTCTTATTTACGTAAACTGAGTTTAGATCAAAAAGAAGCGTCCATGTCCTTAGGTCTCTAGTCTAGATGAAACATTACTAGAAATAGGATGTTTCTTTCCTCCCATCTAATTCCTGTTATAATAATAGCGATTCCAACATGAAATACACAAGACATGACCCAGTATCCCTTCTCATAATAAAAATAATTTTGAAACTTTATAAGTTTCTTTCTTACTGGAATATGGAGTAAAGACTGTCTTTGAAGATTAGGAAAATGAGAAAAGTACGTGAGGGGCCTAAGTTTCTTTTGGCAATATTGTTTGGGAAAGGAGGTGAAGAATTTAGAGTTTCACTGTCCCGGGGAAAGTGTCTGGGGAAGCAGGTTTGTGTGACAAAGTCGGGCCGAGGGGGGGCCGCCGCGTCCCTAGGCCGGGCGCCAGGCTGGCCGGGAGATGGGGCGGAGCGCGACCCCGCGCGGCCGGAGCCGGACGCGGGCGCCACCCACAGTGCTCCCCGGCCAGGCCCGAGCGAGGGGCTCCTGCACCATGGGGCGGCTGGTGGGTCTGAGCTTGCTGGGGATAGCGCTGGCGCTGCTGGGCGAGAGGCTCCTGGCGCTCAGGTAGGTGGTGCCCTCTCGGACCGAGCCATCGGCACGCGACCCGGCTGCCAGGCTCCGGGACGCCCTCCACCGGCGCCTCCCGGCCCGCAGGTCCCCAGACTCAGGTGGCCGCGGGCTGCGGGAGAGGGCGAAGGCCGTGGAGGGCTCCTCGGCGCCGGGGACCGTGGCGGGTGAGGAACTCCTGTTTGCTCTGTTCCCCAGCTAGCTGACCCCTCACTTCATCTCCAATTTCCAGCAAAACCCAGCAGTTTGGGCTGAATCTCGAGACTTGCTAGAAAGTTTTTAACTCTGCTGCTTACAAAGTTCTTTTCTGCCTAAATTGACTAGCAAGTGCTTTTGCAAGTAGTCAGGGACAAACCTAGTTCTTTAACCTGAAAACAAGATGATTCCTCATGCGTTGAAACTTTAATTATAAAGATTTGTTTCAGGTCATTTGAGCTGCTTCTCTTTGTTATGCAAACCAGCCTCCCTCCTTAATAAAGTTGTTCTCCATCTCTTCCCTGCATAGTTTGAGAAGCTCTCTAATCTTGGCGCTGGGATCAAAGAATATTTTGAGAATATTCAGCTACTGTTCTTGCATCTCTTCTTTATTTGCCTCTGCACCCGGGAACCCTGAAGGCAGAATGCCAAAGAGAACAAGCCTACTTCATCTCACATTTTAGTTATAATGAAAAACCACGGGTAGATAGACATCATAGTTCCTAAATTTTAACCCATTCAAATGTTATAAACCTCATGCAAAAGAATTCTGGAAATATCGAACACTTCCTATGTATGATGTTTTCCTAGGCTCCTCTAATAGGGTAAAGTGCAGTCCTCACCCTTAAGGAGTTTACCTCAGATCAGGGTAGGAGAGAAATAAAACGTATAAATTTGATGTCTGGGGCAGGTACAACCAACCTCTGCAGGGTAAAAGGAAGGATTACATTTCCTAAAGGTGGAGTTCATGAGAAAGAGACTTTGGACACTGGCCTTGAAGGATGGGTGAAACTCATATGGGGGCGAAGGAGGCCCTCCCAGGTGTAGAGGGCAGCTTGAGCAAAGGGAATAAGGTGGGGAAGTTTGGAGACTAGCAACAGGACGATTCGAAGGGAGGATAAAGTCAAGGTATGAAAAAGTAGGGGTGGGAAAGGATAGAATTTTTAGATGGTTAAATATGTTACAAAATTGGGGCCTGCTTGCATAGGCAAAGGAGAACTCTTGACGTTTGTTGTATATTTTTGTTTGTTTCTTCGTTTGAAATAGGAGCGCTGTGTAGAGATGACCTGAAAGGATGGATTGATGTAGGGCAGGAACTCTCAGTCCTGGCTGCACAGTAGGGTCTGCTGAGGCCTGGTGTCTGGACCCTCCCTCTAGACATTCTGCTTCAGTCAGTCTGGGTAGGGCTCAGGCTTGAGTATTTTTTATTTTTAAAAATTCTCCTGATAAGTCTAATATGCAGTTGGAGTTGGTAAGTTCTGGAACAGAGAGCAAATTTAGACATGGAGGAGACTAGTTAAGTTATTGTAGTAGTTGGAGAAAATAACAGGGGCCCAAACTCCGGAAACCCAGAAATCAAGGGGGAGTCATAGGTGATACCAGCTTTCAGCCCTACTGTCTAGTAATTGTAGTTTCACCTGCAGATACAGGATACAGGAGAAGGAGCAGTGTGCGTGTGTGCTGTAGGGTGGGATGTGGTTAGAATTAGAGTAGGCATGCTTACAGATAGGAAATAGACATGCTGACCTAATTTACATGTTACGTAAATGCCCAATTCCCCTCTGCAGAACATTTTTGAGTTGGATGATTTTATACGATCTGACCAGCCGTCAGTTTCAAAGGCAAGATCACTAAATTCATGAACTCATTCAATTGTCCCTGAACTTCGAATCACCGGTGTTTCTATAAGTTGAAGTTTTCTTAGTTAACAATTCTTTTTGTTATTAATCTTAAGGTTTTATATTAAAGCCCTTTAAATGATCAATGTTATCCTTGCAAACCTAAGAAAAAGGAAATCAAGCTAATTTACATAGACTGCACCTGATAGGTAATTTACAGTTTAATGCATCTTTTCTTTATAAGACTTGACTAGAATATACTTTATTGAGCAATGACTTTATAGGGTGGTAACTTCATTGGACAGTTGAAACCTCAAATCTGCTAATGTGAGAGTGTTGAGATGAGTGTTAGGTGGTAGATTTAGCAAAGAAAAAGGCAGGATGCCCAGGTAAATTTGCATTTCAGATAAACGACGAATCACTTTTTAAATTATTATTATAAGTGTATCCCATGCAATACCAGGGACATACTTATACTAGAATATCATTTATTATTTTTCTGAAATTCAAATTTAACTGGGCATCTTGTATTTTATCTGGTGACCCTATGATTGCAGAACGTCAAGTACCTACTTTTTACAGAGTTTGGTGACATGCTCAAATGCACCGCATTTCTCCTTTCAGATCCTTAAAATCTCTTTCGAAAAGCAGCATGTTCCCACCTCCCCTTAAGGAAAGACTCTTCAAAACCTGTCTTTTTGTTTGTTTTTTGCTGTAATCTGGGGCCTTCTATTTCATTATTCTATTTTTTAGAGATGGTACTTCAGCACTCAAGTTATTTCTCTCCCCCACGGTGTCCACTTAAATCTCAACTAAACAGGAATATTTTTTAGCATAAGTATGTCTCAGGTGTATAAATAGAATCAGAGTTGTTTCTTTTCCTTCTGAACTGTAACTGTCTAAGGTTCCCAGAACTTTTCCACTTCTCTCTTATTGAGCAATAAAAGGGAAAAGAGAAGTACACAGATATCCCCAGGCCAGTTGCTCCTTGTTGCCAAGTATATACCTTTAAATGAATCACAAGACTTGAATGCATCAGAAGCCTGTAGGTGAGCAGGAACTCCCCCCAAAAGTTCTGCTTCTTGCCTCACACTTTTTACGAGAGCTCCATCAAGAAGCTATCCAGTCTGCTTCTGAATATTTCTCAAGGGTCAGGCTTTTTTCTTAAACCACCACGCTTATTATTTATTGTGGGACTGCAACGTGCTGGTCACTGTGTCAGAAGCATCAAATATTCTTTATATTAAACTAAAATGTACATTTACTGACATTTGGAAAGTAAAACTCTTTTACATTTATGACTCCATTCAGTCTTCATACATGACTCTCTATATTATACATGTAAAAACCGAGGCTGGGAGAGGCTAACTAGTTAGTCCAACAGGTAATTAGTGCGAACCTGTACTCAAAGCCAGGTCTTCTGATTCCAAATACAATTTGCCCCAGCTCCCCACCAGCCCCCTAGCTTTTCTGACATTGGAACAGACTTTTCCTAGCTTTGCGTGCTTAGGCACAAATTCTTGGTTACTAAGTGCAAGAAGCATTATAGGGGCCCAAGGGGTAAATTCCAAAGGGTTTTACAACTCTGTATATAAAAGATAAAGCCCCTGTTTGTCTGTATTTAAGTCTGTATTTAAAAGATAAAGCCCCATCAGTGGCTTGTAAACTCAGAGGCAGTGAGATTTGGGACAAAGCAACGCCTGGTGGTAACAGACACTGTGCTGCAGTTTGCTCAAGATATGTTGGTGCCACCGCCTGGTGCCCTGTTACTGCTGCCACCCACGGAGGCAAGATGGCAACCAATGGCCCCCATCTCCTTCCACTCTGGATGGGCAGCGCTGCTTCCCGAGTGAAAGAAACATTGATCGATTTAATGGCAGTGACCACTGGCTCATGCTTTGTGGCCAGCTAGCTTGACTATGAGCCCCGCTATTTACCTGAGACCTTAGCTTTTTATTTCACCTTTCTGTGTCTCAGTGTCCTAAACTATAGGACGGGGATAATAATACTACCTGTTCCATAGTGGGACTGTGAAATATAATGAAATCATTCTTATAAAGTGCTAGAACAATGCCAGACACACAGTAAGTGCTCAGTAAAAGTTACCTGTGATGATGGTGGGTGACGTGCGAGCAGGGGTTCTTGGACTTTTTATGCCGTAGATCCCTTTGGCGGTTTGATGAAGATTTGACTTCTTTTCAGCATCATGTTTGTAAATGCATAAAACGAAACACACAGAATTACAAAACAAACTTAAATACAATTTAAGTTAATGCAAATTTAAATACTTGAATACTGTTGCTGAACTATTTTAAAAATCTAATGTATGATATAATAACATGGACTTCTTTATTAAAGCCTTAAAGAGATCTAGAGGTAAGTGAATATCTAACAGTAGATATTTTGAAGTAGCAATGAGTATAAATGGTATTCTGAAATGTTTAAAACAACTGACATGTGATATAACGATGTCTTTAATTTCTATTTTCTAATGACAGAGTTAAAATACTAATAGTAGAAAGTTTATGGTTTGTTGCCTACACTCATCATCAATTTCAGTTAGAAGTTTACATTAAAAATGTATTTTTCCCCATTCAAGTTCATGGATCCCTTAATTTTACCCACAGACTCCTTGAAGGTCACTGGACCTCAGATTAAGAACCCTGATGTACACCTTTTTGGTGGCCATCATTTGGGGGAATGATCGCTGGCTAAGCTGAAGGTGGGCAGTGTATATTTTTTCCTGTATTATGCCTATCATGTACTTGTAACTGAAAGGAAAATAACCAAATTTTAATGAAAAATAGAAGTGAGAAAAACAAAATGATCCTAGAACAGAGAAGGCAAATAGCTTTCATCTTAAGTGTCCATTTTAATAGGCTGGTAGTGTTTGCCTGGAACATTGTGTCTGAGGCTAGCTTTGGGTTACAGGGAAGCATGCTGTGATCGATTAGCAATATCTACATGACAGCAGAGTGGCAACAGCCATGCCATCTCTGACCTGGTCCATCATAAGCATGCGATGGACATATACTGTTAAGGGGCAAATAGGCTGTAGCAAAAATATCACTCATTTGTATTTGTACCATTTATCTTTTTTTTTTTTTCTTAGCATGAATGCATTTAGGCTTATTGATTTGCTAGTCCAAAGAAGTTTGTATAGCTCTCTCTTGTATATTCTCCAAACTTCCTAGATCTATTATCATTTAGGAATGCTTTCAGCTGCAAGGCATACATCAGATTAATGGGAGCTTATACAAATAGGGGCTCATTTTTCTCAGATGATTAAAGCTCTGTAGGTGAGTCATTTTAGAACTTGTCCATTGAGTCAATCTTATGTTTTTGTTCTTAGATCCTTTGCTAATGGCTTCATGACCTCATACTTGCCATGTTACGGGTGCTGACTAGTTGTTGTAGTCCCAGGCACTGTATTTGTGGTCACATCATAAAGTAGGGAGAAAGAGTGACGCCACTTAGCTCTTTTCTTGTCTCTGCCTTTTTTTTTTCAGAAACAAAAATATCTTTCCCAAAAGCCTAGGTCATATGATTATCTCTAAATACAAAGGAGTCTGGGAAAGCAAATATTTGGCTTGCCCGCCTCTACAGTGGAAAGGGTCAAGGAAGGAAGTGGGTGAGAATGGTTTTAGGTTTGTCAGCTGATAAGGTTTGCCATCCTGACATCCAGAAGTCCATCAGTGAGTAGGGAACGAATAGTCCTGCCAGGCAAAAACAAAACAAAACAAAACCAAAACAAAAACAAAACCAAACCAAAAACACCTAGCAGTTTTCTACTGAAAGAATTTGAAGCTGTTGATGGCCACAAAGGATGGAAGCAAAATCCTCTCTTTTATAAAGAAAAGACAAGAAAACATGATTTGCTTAACTAGAAGTTATGCACAGCCCTTATTTAACTTCAGTTTTAAAAGCAAGCAGTCTGCATATCTAGAAATGATATTGTACAATTAAACCAAGATTGTTGACCTATTAGCAAAGCGTAATCATCAGTCCCTTGTGCAAACCTAGGTCGACTCTGAAAAATACCCCGTATTAAACTTTCCAAATACATCTGAATTTTCTTTTATCCATGTAGTTTATCTCTGAAAAAGGCAGATGGTAATCATCATCATCACTGTTTTTGTACAGTCAAATGGGCATAATAGTAAGTTGCATAAAATTGACACCCAAATGAGTGATGCGGGATCTCGACGAAAACTGCTGCTGTGACCTCCTGACGTATCTGCACCTTCTTCTGGAATCTGCAGGACCGCCAAGGTCATCTGGTCCCATCTTTATTTCCTGGATAAGATGACTGAGGCCTTTAGAGATGGACCGACTTGTCAACGGTCATGCAGTCTTATTGCTAAGAGAGAAACACAGGTCTCTTCGCCCTTTACTGAGAAAAGTACAAGAGTGGGTGAGAGCGCTGCCCGTTGTGTGGTGGCACCTGGCTGGGTGCTGAGCCTCAGGGGAGTTGCTTCGCCTCGAGCCAGTTTTCTCATCTCTCAAATAGGGATCTGGTCCCTACTTTTTCGAACTGTGTTAAGAATTAAGTGACTTCATTCATGTAAGTCGCACAGAATTGTGTTAGAATCTATACATTTATTTTATTGTTGACTTCCTTTGACCACCCACGATTGTCAGCGATAGTATCCACATCACTAATATTACTGCTGCTGCTGCTGCAGCCTAAGTATCCATGTTTTCCCCTTTAAATCACTGCTGCAACTCGTAAATGTGAGAGAGAGTGTATGTTTTGTTGCTTTTTTATATTTTATTTATTTAAAATTTTTATTCCATCTATATATTTTGCATATTTTATCCATTTATTTTTATTTTATTGCTTGATTGAGGAATCATTTCAAGAAATTTAAGGTCTTGACATTTAGGTTTTTTACGTTCTCTATTTGAGTTCCATGATTCCACATACATATGGATTGATACTTTAATCAGAAACTTTATATAAGATACGCGTTGACAACATATATAGTGGTTGCCGCCTCCTGTTGGTGATTCTGTGTAACCCGGGCCTACGCTTCCATCCTTTTTGTTGAGAAACCAGTAGGCTCCCCCATATTCAGTGTCTAGAAGTCCGAAGCTGTCAAGGATGTGAATAGGAGAGAGACAAGTGGCAAATGGTACTTTAGTCTCTTCAATGACCAGATATGTGAACCACTTTGGAAAGTGTAAACTACTCTGCGAGGACTATTATTATTTTTGAGTGTAGAGAACAGGAAGGGAAGGTGAGACAATGCGAAGACAGGCGAAGCCTATAGTATGTGGCCTTCAAAACAATAGATCCCGCATGCCTTTGCCCAAACACATCTCTGTGGCCCTCTGCTCTAGGGTGGGAAGAAAGGGGGAAGATACTTTACTAGAGCTCAACATCTTCTCACTATTTCTCCACTCTGGTTTTTGTGACGCAGCCACAGCAAGTAGTTTTGCTAAGATGGGTGGCGCTTTCTCACTCCAGTAGATATTGTCGTGGAGATGGGACCTTCTCCACTTATTTCTTAATAACTCTTTGTGGAGTGTCGTCTGTGGCTCTGTTGGTCCCCTTCAGTCATGATGTCATCTTGCAGAAGGTCTGAGCATTTCTCAGCTCCCCTGGGTCCTCAGAAGTGAGACAGGGCTCCTGGTTCTGCATCTGGAGCTCTTCCCACAACACTAGAGCTGCGAGAAACGTGACCCGGTGCCAGGTTTATCTTTGCAAAGGAACTTGCATTAGAAGTTTTATTCGTTGAGTTATTGGTTTGCTTTTACAACCCATGTTCACCTGTAGACTTTGTGGTATATTTTTATTTTAACTTCATTTATGTGCTGTTTATCTTCCTACTTTTGTCTTTCTATCTTCTCTTTGCTTTAGATTTATGCTGTGTTTTTTGTGTGGCTAATTAGCCTCTTTAGACCCTTCCTGCAACAAAGCAGGGAAAACATAAACAGATAATTTTTTTTTTTTTTCAAACAGGAATCGACTTAAAGCCTCCAGAGAAGTAGAATCTGTAGACCTTCTAAACTGCCACCTGATTAAAGGCATCGGTAAGCATGAGAAAATGTTCCTTATATACCTTATATTTTTTGGCTGCCATCGCTCAAAAACTAATTTATAAGTACTTTGGCATGCAGTCACTGTTTATCAAGGGAAAAATCACATTAGAGCAACAAAATCTCTCAACCAACTTCTTCTGATCTCGTGCACCCTGTATTTCTTCTCTCTTACTCTCGCTATACTTTTTAATTATTTGTATAATCCTATATTTATTGTTTTATTTCTTACTTGCTTAATGACTTTTCTAAACAGTTTTTGTAAAGTCTGTATTCTTCGTCATATGTGACCACCAAGATCTGTGTCTCATTAGCTTAGTAATTGGCTAGTGACAGTAAGACAGAAGGAAAAGAAGTTGTAAAATGGAAAATAAAATTTTCTCAACAAAATCTCTATCCCCCACAAAAATAACCTGAGATGAAGTGTCTTTTTTATCCTTCCTGATATTTCCAATGCAAAACAAAACAAAACAAACAAAAAACCAGGTATACCTCAGAGATATTTGTAAAAAACAATAACACGAGGTATCCTATATATGTATATACCTCCACATCTATTTTTTCACAAGTGGTGACTTAGTATAAGATTATATTCGGCAACCTGCTTGATTCTGAATGTAGTGTAAACAGCATTCCATATCAGTACATGTAAGTCTACCTCATTCTTTTTAGTATTAGCACATACCGTGATTTATTTAACTAATTCCCTCTTAATGCACATTTGGGTGTTTACAGTTTTTTGCAAGTACAAAGAAATAAGTGAACATTGTAGTGAACATATACTCTTGTATTTGTCTGTAGGATAAACCCTTAACAGTGGGATTGTTAGCACATATGTTTAAAGTTTTGATAGTCATTGCTATATTACCCTCAAATTGGCAACACACATAAACTGAATACCTCATGTTTCTAACCACATTCTCTCCAGACGTGGTTCACAGTGCTCTTTTAGCAAAGCAAAGTAGTGAACCTTCTTGATCACACACAAGAAAATTTCACTGTCATGAACCCTATCAGTTTTCAGAAGAGCCTTTTCCACTTCAGAGTTTCTTTCCGGTTCTGTAGTTGCCTCTCCTTCTTTACACATCTGTTTCCTAGGCTCTCTGTCTCTTTTTATCTGTTACTACTTTTCTACTTCTCCCAGTCCTGTCTCCTTTCACCTGGACTCCGTGGCTTCTTCTTTCTGCAGCTTCTCTTTGTTTCAGTTGCCCAAACATTTGTCAGGAACATACAAACTCAGTATCAAATACCAGACTGACTAGAGATGTGACAGATAACACAGACAATTCAAGGACTAACGTCTGGAATCCCAAGAAGCTCAGCCATTCCTCCTGCCTTCTGGCTGGCGTCACAAAAAGTCCCCTCAGAATTGGTCACTAAACAAAAGCCAGCTGGCATCCGGGGGGTGGGGGGATTTTGTACAAGATCAGGAGGTTGAGTCAGTGATCTCTAAGGTTACTTTTGCCACTGAGTTAATAATTGTCAAATTATTAAGCAGCCCTTGGCCTAGTGAAGCCCACCTTCTGTGAATTCAAATCTCAGAGCAGACAATAGGGCACAGCCTGGTATATTACAGGACAGATTGCCAAATGTATTACTGTTGCAACATACCGGGATGAAGGGCTCCTGGGAGAAAAACAAGCCCAACATTTGTATTCTGAACAAGTGTCTGTCTGTATTTGTGACCTTTATGTTGTGACGTGTGTGAGCTGCTGTCTGGAATTGGAAAGAATGTGGAAATATGTCACCTATGGCCCCTCTTGTGAAGTGTTTAATGCCTCTGAGGCACTTCAAAAGGCAACAGAGCGAAGGTGATGAATGATTAGAAGCACGTTTGGGATACATTTTTAGATATAATTAGAATTGTGCCTTTCTTTCTTTTTTCTTATTTTCTTTTGCTCTGTGGTTAGCACACACTATATGAACATTTGTTGAATGCTATGTTATTGATGCATTATGGTTAATAATAGCTTGTGGTTATATGTTTTTAACAACAGTTGCTTATTCAGTGGTCTTTGATTACAAGGAATAACAGTGGGCTGGGCACATTTTCTCTTATAGGCAAAAACAACTTCTTATGATATGCAGCAAGGGTAGAGAGGGTCTCATTTTTAATTTCCACTTTGAAAAGAGTGGTAGCCATGTACTCAAGGTCAAGGAATCCCCCTCCAAGAGGTAAGATGACTTTCTCTTCCCCTCCACTTCTCTCTCTCTCTCTCTCGCTCTCTCTCTCTCTCACACACACACACACACACACACACACATTGCAATGCCACATTTACCATGACTGAAAATGAACTCTTTGCAACTCTTGGTTATTTTATGCATATCATATTGTCTTATGTATTTCTTTTTTAATGATAATAATCATCTACCACATATCATACAGGATATGTACCTTCTGTGGGACAGAATGTAAGTTCACTATGTATTCCATTTTTGTGTTCCTTCTCAGTCTATCTTATAGACAAAAACTAAACTTTTACGCACCCAAGATTTGGAATAAATTCAATATCTAAATAATAAAAATTATAATGACAGGGGCTAGTTAACATTATTTGAGGCTTAAAAGTTTAAAGCATTTTCTAAATGTCTTTGAAAATGCTGGCATTCAGAGTCCTGAACTAAAACAAAGTTTTGAATGTGTTGTCTCTTTTGAGTTAATTAACAACTTTATGTACTTGGCAATCAAGATATTTATAATAACTGCTGCTTGGGAGATTTTGAAAAACACCATTAAAGTTTGAACCCCTTGTAATCAAGTACTTTACAATCTATAGATAGGAAGAACAAAAACCCACTGCTATGAGACATAGGTATCTTTTTTCTTTTTTCTTTTTATAAGAGATAAGGACCCAAGGCTTGGAGAAATTAAGTAACTTTTGCAATTCTCTTCCCGATATAGTATCATCTCCAGAGTGATTAACACACATACCTGAAGTAGAAAATAATAGGCTACATTACCTATTGGATACTCTATTAAGTACAGTAAAGACTGATTTGCTGTTAGGACATGATAGTAAGTAACTTAGAGAAGAGATAAGTTTATTTCTCCTTACATGACAGCCCAAAGACAAGCAAATGGCCCAGAGTGATTAGAGTGTTCTAGGTGGTCATTCTGGTGCAAAGGACTGATGCAGCAACACAACTCTCTGCAACATAGCGCTTCCATCTTGTTCCAAGACGAGAACTCCAGTTGTTGCCATCGCCCAGGAGGAAGAGTCGAAAGAAAACTTACATGAATATCATTTTTATTTTATTTTACCTAGTAGTTGCATCCATCCTGTACTGTCACATCCCATTAACATCAACGTAGTCAAAGGACCTCATTACCAGTAAGAAAGGGTAGGAAATGTCTGCTGTGTTGCCATGCGCCTGTAGCTGGAAAGGAAGAAGGGGAGGATGGAGGCTGGGGAGCAGTTGGCCATCTCTGGCTCAGATAGATCGTTACTAAAGGAATAAGAAGGGATTGAAATCAGATGTGCTGAGCTAGAAGACTTTCTCTAGAAAGGGGGTTTTGAAAGAGGTTCTGAAGAAAAGTACAGGATATGAATCAGTGAAGATCTGGGTGAGAAGCATGGAAGCAAACATTTTGGGGGAAAGCCAACATATGGAATTGACTGCAGCTGAATTTACAAAGTGAAGTGTCTTTAGAGAGGAACCAGGGATGGCTCTGACAGAAAATTCATTAGATGCTAGGTTGTATTTTTTTCTATGTGCTTCTAAGTCAGAACAAAAGGACTCGAGTCCCAGCTTTCCAGGCTGTGACCTTGAAATATTTGCTTAAACTTTAGAATAGTCTCCATATTCTTTACTCTAACATAAGAGATAATGGTATTGCTTCCTGGGGTTATGAAAGTTATTTGAAATAATGTATATAAAGTAGTTACAAGGAGCCTGGTGCTTGGTAAACAATATGTGTTAGTAGCTGCTGCTGCTGCTGCTGCTGCTACTACTACTTACTACTACTACTACTACTACTACTACTACTACTACTACTACTACTACTACTACTATTTTTATTGTTGGAGAAAAAATTTCTCCAGTATTGACTCCCTTTGCAGTAATCACAACAAAGAGGTGATATAAGATGATTAAAGCCTACTGTAGTAATGGTCATAGAAATGAAGATGGGAGATTAGGCTTGGAAAATAGCCTAAAGATAGCTACAGATAAAATTTATTTATTTTTTCCTTGGTATTAGGCAATAGGATTAAGCAGAAAGAAGTTACCATATAGTTGAAATGAAAATACCTTTTAAAAATATTGTTCTTTTTGATTATTAAAACAATACTATTTGTGGAACATTTTAAATAAAGAAAAATATAAAGAAGAAAATGAAAATCACTCATAATCCTACCATCCAAAGAAACATCGTTAATTCTTGCCCATATATCTTTTTTCTATGTATGCAAGCATGTACAAATTGAAGTGAAATTGTCTAAAATAATTTTTAGGAACAACAAATTTTAATTAATTGAGTTTCTACTAAATGGATCCTGCAAGTAAAACTTGGACTAGAAGTGTGTGTGTGTGTGTGTGTTGTTGTGTGTGTGTGGTGTGTGTAGTTCCCCTGGTCACTGATCATTACCAGTTGAGAACCCCTTATGGGACTAGTGTCTAGTGGTTCTTATCATTTGGGGGTATAGTATCACAGACCCCCTTTTTTTTTGGTCCCTTTTCATAGAAAATTTCTCACAAATACATACAGAAGATATTGCATGGAGTTTCAAAAGTTTCATAGACTCTTTGAAACCCATTTTCCTTCCTTAGGAATCCACAGACCTCTGGTTAAAAGCTCTTCCTCTATACCATGCTTAGCTGATATATATCTCCTTTCAGGCAAATGGGTCATCTTTATAAAGTGACGTTCTTGGCATTTTTATTTTCTTTTTTTTTCTCCACTACAATAGAGCCAGCAACACTGAAGGCAACCAGCCAAATACGAACTCATGAATCAAAACCAAAATGGCTGTATAGACACTGTTTTTGACAAGCTAGAAATAATCTTGGCGAAATCCTTTGGAGAGATCTTGCAGGGGAAGATTGAATTTGGAAGATTCAAAGAATGTGTCATGATTTGGCTTAATATAAGCCATTTTTAGTCCTCCTTTCTTGTGTTTGGGTTTATTATCTATCTGCAGAATTTACACAGTGAGACCCCCTGGGGAGGTCTTATGTCTAATTATTTGCTGTGCCTTGTAGAGGGTACTGCAGACAATCAATAAACAATCAATAGTAATAGTAGCCTGCCTCAGAGACAAAGGTTAAAAGCTTTAACTGACTTATGTACACGGTATTTTTTCATTAATTTTCTTTTGCTAGGTTTTTTGCCCTGTAATTTAAAACTTAAATTTAAAGATTAAATAGAAAGCTTTCTTTGCTTATGAGAACGAGCAAACATTGTTTTTTTAAAGAGGGACTATGTAATCCCAGGTGTTTTTTTCTCTGTTAATGAGAGAGATGGCTGTGTTTGCTTCAGATTGAATGAGCAGAGAAAGGGACAAGGCTATTTGCATGGTTAACTGACTATGAGCCCTTCATTCTGAAAGTAATATTCCCCTGATGTCAATTACTTTTGTACAGACATCTGGATGTTTATCATAAGAGTGTACAGATGTCAACTTTTTCTGTATTATTGCTGGAAATGTGGTGATTACTTGACTTTGATATGAGTAAACATAAAATATCTAACATTTAAAGTCAAAAGTTCACTGTAGGAAGGGATTTAAACTGACGTTTATTGAAGAGAGTAGTTCCTTGGAAAAAAATCAGAACCATTCCTAAAGATACAGACACTGATAAAGTAAACAAAGTCCTAGTTATGCTCTATTTAACAAATAAAATTTGAACATGACATTTATCTATTTCTTGAATTTGCAGAAGCTGGCTCTGAAGATATTGACATACTTCCCAATGGTCTGGCTTTCTTTAGTGTGGTGAGTACCTTCTTCCTTTCCTAGCCTCAGTGGAGGAGGTACAAGGGAATTTGACGAGGACTGCAGAGAAGTAACTTTAAACATTTTTCACTTTCAGAAATGTGTTCTGAAAAAAAGACAGGTCAAACAGGACCATAGAAAATTTCCTCAAACTTAGATAAATGTAGAGATGAAAAAGTTTTTGTCAATTGATTTATTGCTTTTTATGACCCCACTGCATGGTACTAAAATATTCCAATGCAATCTGTGTTTTAAAAGTTTGTTATTGAAAAAGATATTTTGGGCATTATTGTGAATATTTGCTTCTACATTATACTATTTTAAATACAATGTCTCCCTTTTTTTCATTAGATATTCAATTTTGAGCTCATATTCTTGCCATTATTTGTTTTCAAACAATATACCAACTTTTCCAGACAAGGCCAATGCTTTTTCTTTCTTTCTTTCCCCTCTGAATAGCCTATTGTAAGTGGAATGTCATCAGCTGAGTTTATTTATACCCTTCACTTGTGCCTCAATTCTTATAAACTGGAAAATAATAACCTTTCTAGGAATACATTAGAAAAACTTTGAAGTTGATAAACTTGCGTGATGCCGGCCTACACCAATATCCACTATAATTGGAAAACTGTGTAAGTGGGCCAATGAAGAAGTTCTGACCACCCTTCTTCCCTGGCTTGGACCAAGGTGAGGGTCCTCAGTGTCTTCATGGGTTTGATTTTTCTTGAGAAAGAAGTATCCAACATGGAAGGCAGCCTGTAATTATCCTGTTTTCTCTCAGTATCCATTATTTTCAGGCTCTGAGACTCAGGAGGGATGTGAAAAAGTTGGGGATGCTTTAGAAGAGAGTCACAACACTAATAAAATAGTTGTCAGACTTATGAGAAAGGTGAGAGAACTCAGCTTAGATGAGAATGAGAGTTAGATCACTCTGCAGGCTCCTGATTTTTATATGAAAGACTGTGAGCAGCTGGTTGTTACCACCGAGGTAAAAAACAAATACTGTGGACTTTGGCAGAAACACCAATATCTATATTAAATTTTTAAAAATACAGTTTTAAAAAGTTTCATTTACCTACACAGAATGAGGAAAATGATATTTCTAGAAAGACACTGAGTTTGCTTAGAAGCACATGCTTGTACATATGTCTATAGGTTTAGGAAAAAATGTTAGGAATAATAGTCAAAGATATTCGTAACTAGATATGCAAAAATCCTTAGTAAAGTTGAAGGCAGTTGCTTTTTATTTTCATTTTAATTTTTTGCAAAGGAGGTGTTCTCAGAGATTTGTGTAATCCAGAACTCACCTGTTTCAAGATTTTTTTTCTTATAGAAATAAATCTGAATTAGAAGGAGGTCTCCAAGCACATAAATGTATAGCCATTTTAGCTGAGGGGCTTATTACCATCAAAGTGATTTTTAGCATGTTACAGAATTTCTTCTTTTTTTTTTTAAATGTAGCCTTTCTTGATTCTATGACTTTCTTTTGTCAAATTTAAAAACAATCCCACTTTACTGCTGTTTCGTAATTACTTGGCACTGTCTCTCCTATTTTCTAGAATATGCTCCTTTCTAAATGAATACCTCTTACATCATGGCAGTTGTTTGTTCTTCTTCCAATAATTTTAGCCCATCCAACCCATCCTGTACCATAGTTGTGAGTTTGACAGTCACCTCAAAAACATCACACTTTGAGGAATTGAATGACATAGAAATTCTGAACTGTACACTTAAAAATGGCAAAGATGGTAAATTTTGTTATGTGTCTTTTACTGCAAGTAAAAATAAAATAAAATTTAAAAAAAGAGAAAAACAGTTTGATTTGAATGATAGGGAGAATTAAAATAACTGTGAATAGTTATCACCATCCCTGATAGAGCTATCTGTGCATGGAAACCATGCTATTATTTATGGGGTATTGATAAAGAATAGAGATTATTAACCACTGAAGTGGCATTGCCATGAGCAATAGCATAATTCTAGTTTATTCTACTTACTGGGCCTGCCAGCCTTATTGTTATGTAATTTTGATAGATTTTTTTTTTAATTGGAGAGAATTTCTGTTGTGTCCAGCTCTGTGCATAAAGTGAGACTTTTTGTACTGTTAAATCTGCATAACGTATGGCTTGCAAGATTTAAAAGAGAAAGTCCTAGATTATTTCAGTGAGTGCCAAAAAGCATTAAATAAAATTCAATACTCATTCCTGATTAAAAGCTCCAAGAAAACTAGAAGTAGAAGGAAACTTGCCAGAAACCTACAGCAAACATCATTCTTAGTGGTGAAACAGCTGCCTTCCCATTAATGTTTAGAAAAGGAAGAAAATGCCCCGAACACTGTAGCCATCAGGAATCTACTAGAGTTATTAATAATCCATAAAGTGAGAAAGAGAAATATGAGGTGGAAAAGAAGAAAAAACTGGCATTATTTTCAGACAGTGCAATTACCTGATTTTAGACAATCCAAGAGATCGTTTGAACTAACAGGCTATTAGACTTAGGAGGAGAGTTCAGTGCAATGGTTGGATTCAGTACGTATGTATAAAACTCAATTGCTTTCCCATGCACTAGGAAAAACCAAATAGAGAATGTAATAGTAATAATATTATTATTAATAATAAAAATTCCATTGAGAACATCAGCTTAATTTCCAAAGTTTACACAAAAATAAATGAGTAGAAACATGTAAGACTATTGTATAAAGGTAAAGCAATGAGTGTGGGTATGGGGACTTGTGAGATGTATATAGTATGTATATATATACATATATATATATACACACACGTATACACATACATACCTATATCTAGCTAGCTAGCTATAACTCATATTTTATCAATAAAGCTATAGTAATTAAAAAGTGGCATATTGGCACAGGACTAGGCATGAGTCCCCAAACAGACCAATATGTAAACAAGAATCTAGTACATGATAAAGGTGAGATTTGGAATCAGTGGAGAAAGGACAGACTATATGCCACTCACTGATCCAGGTCCTGGGAGTGGAGAGTGACAGCTGTGGTGAGGGTGGAGTCAGGCTGCCGTTAATATACGCATAAGTATGTATATATGTCAAATGTCACTAAGTGACATTTGGCACAGATTTAAAGAAATGGAGGGAAGGAACCCAAATCTCTGGGGAGAAAGCACTCCTAGGCAGAGGGAAAAAGTGTGTGTAACGGCCCCAAAGTAGAATGTGCTTGGTCTGTTTGAATGACATCTGAGAAGCCACTATAGTCAAAGCAGCACGAGTGAGGATGAGCGTAATAGGAGATGAGGGCATGGAGATGGAGTTTTCGGAGTGGGAGGGGTGAAGGAGGGTGAGCAGGGCCTTTCGACTATCACAGGAATTTTTACTTTTAATCTGAAGGAGATGGGAGTTTTGATCAGAGGTGTGACATCTGACAAAATTTGGATACTCGTATGAGACTGGATTTCTATAGGGAGTTAAGGACAGAGGCAGAAAGGCCAGTTAGGAGGCTATTGCCATGATCGTGGTGGTGATTTGGACCAGGGCAGTCAGGAAGGAAGTGGTGAAAGATGTTCACATCCTTATGAAAAGATATATTTTTGAGGTAAAGTCAACAGTATTTGCAGATGAATTATCGGATATGGGATGTGAGACAAGGAGAGGAGTCTTGACTGACTCCATTCACCAAGACTTCTGGCTTTGTAGAACAAAGTGCAGGCTGTGGGCTTGAGGGTCAACAGTCAGTATATACGTTTTCACTTGTCCCTGCCCTCAACTCTCCTTGGTATCTCCAAGTCCACCAACTTTCTAGTTACCCTCTGAAGAGACACTGCTAGTCTTTTGCCTCAACTCAGAAAAATCATTTAATATTTGTCTTTCAGCTTTTCAGCTCCAAATTATTAATTTTTCTATTGTCTCCTCTCTGCTCTCATTGTGTTTGTAGCTTTATGCCACCACTTTTAACCATAGTCTCTATTGTCATTTATTTATAGTTCCCACTTTAGTCCATAAGAATACTTAAGGCTTTATTTTTAACTTTTTCCTCTATTTTGACAAGGGTCTAAAATATCCAGGACTCCACAGTTTTGCACCAGATAAGCCTGGCGGAATACTAATGATGGATCTAAAAGATGAAAACCCAAGGGCACTGGAATTAAGAATCAGCCGTGGGTTTAATTTGGCTTCATTTAATCCACATGGTATCAGCACTTTCATAGACAGCGGTAAGAGCTGATGAGCCAACATCAAGAAACTTATAATAATGGTTTGTAAGTGCCTGTGGAAAATAGATTCTTAGCATACCTGTTGTAAGAGAAAAACAATTTACTCATGAATTATTTCTGTATTCTTCATACAAATAAATTGATCCTTTTCCTCTTCAGCTAACAGTAAATTATGCTCCCTTTGAAATTTCTAATAGTTAACACCTGAAAGAACGTTTAGCTTTCATAACCTTTTCATATACCTATGACCATTGCATTAAAAAAGAGCTATACTTCTGAATTAAACTATAAACAAATTATTCATGAATTCTGTATGTGGAGTGGGAAACATTCTTTTTTAAAGGTCATGGGACCAATGATTAGAAATAACACCGGACAAACAATGATGAGACAGACAGGGAAGAAGGATGATCCGTTAGGTCGTCTAACAGCTTAGACATTCAACCTTTCCTTGCCCATGGTATTTAAATGTCAGTCTGCCCAGAGGTCCTATGGTTATGTCTTGTAAATTAACTCTGTTCTTTCAATTTTTTAGATGACACAGTTTATCTCTTTGTCGTAAACCACCCAGAATTCAAGAATACAGTGGAAATTTTTAAATTCGAAGAAGAAGAAAATTTTCTTTTGCATCTAAAAACAATAAAACATGAGCTTCTTCCAAGGTACTTGGTTTTTTTGTTCACTCTCCATTTTATCGCTAGCATTTTCCGATTTTCCCCATGGTGGGGAAGAGTTAACACACGTATTTGCGTGTGTGTGTGTGTGTGTGTGTGTGTGTGTGTATAGTTTCCATGTAAAGCAGGGAAAGTCTATGTCCCTCATTAAATAATTCGTGTTCTCTGCGGTCTCCCTTGAGAAATGATGAAATGCTGGACTACAGGGAGCTGCTCTTCAGGGCCATCTGAGAGTAAAAGACAAACCTCACCATTTTTCCTGCTTGTCACCCTCTATCTCAGATGACACATCACCCAACTAACAATGATACCTCCCCTGCCAAGGAAGAGTAGCCTGCTTTACATGGAGTTTGTATGCTTTGCACAGGACTAATGCAAAGTGCTTTCACAGGGTTAGTGATATCTGTGAGCTAATGGCCCTGCAGATTGGAGGGATTCAAATTGGAAGTGTGTCACTACCTCTTCAAGAATGCAGAGCTGGTTGATAATGTGGCTAAATGAGAATCATGTGTACCTCCTCAACTCAGCTTGCATTAGTCTACTGCTTCTTTAAAGTTTGAACTTGATGAATATTTTTAATTTCTACTTTCCTATCTAGGGAAGCATGTAACTTCTAATCATTCTTCCAGAAATGCACTTCATAATAAATAGGAATGTAAATACAACCCAGGCAGCCTCTGCATGATGGAACTCTTTTGGAAAGAAGGGACCCTCCTACCTGTAGCTCTGTTTTTAATTTAACAAAGGAGAAAGCCTCGCTTTCAGAAATTTTTGCATTGGGTAATTGGAATTTAAATTTAATAACACCCTTGCCTAAATGGTTTTAAAATGTATTTTAGCATATAAATCTTTCACCTGAAGCATTGTACTATGGCAATTTCATCATCCGTCTCTCTGCAAGTGTTACTGAGTGCCTATTCATTCTCAGCTAGTTGGCTTTGTGAGTCAGATAGAAACTGAACAGTCAACTTTAGCCTGACTAAAATAACTAAGCAGAAAAACTCAGGAAAATCTGGCAACTGAGTAAATGGAAGCTTAGGTAAATGTTACTGGTGTCCCAATTAGCTCGCCAGCCAAGGGGGCTCAATCCAGTTCTATACTATAGATAGCTGTGTCCCTACATGTTGTGGTTAAACCCTATACTTCTTGCTGTCAAAAAATATACTTTGACCTGTCTTCTAATTACCTGGTACTATACAAAATTGTTTTTTGTCAGATGATATTATAGTAGATCGTATATGCTGATAGCCATGGAATCTTAGCTGAGCTTTTCCTGGGAAACCTCTTACCAAAAATTTAAAGCATGTATTGTGTAAACCTTCCGTATACCTAATCTTTAATATGGAGATGAACTGGCTTTTTATTTTCTCTCACATGTTATTTTTCTCTTTCAGTGTGAATGATATCATAGCTGTTGGACCTGCACATTTCTATGCCACCAATGATCACTATTTCTCTGATCCTTTCTTAAAGTATTTGGAAACATACTTGAACTTACACTGGACAAATGTTGTTTACTACAGTCCAAATGAGGTTAAAGTGGTAGCAGAAGGATTTGATTCAGCAAATGGGATCAACATTTCACCTGATAAAAAGTATGGTACCTTATAAAAGTAGCTTCATTTCTTTTCAGTCATGGTCATGGGCCAAATGCTTTTTTTCAGTGTGGAAATAGCTTACTTAATATTTTTGGTCTATGATATATGTAATATTTATATATAAGTGATATATTATTAAATATACATAAAATATTTATGTAATATGTAATTATATGAACTATATATTAATATATAATATATAAACATGTTTACATACAATATCCTTGTGGAATTTAATTTTATAAATGTAACTTTTAATAAAATGGGATCCTACTTATGTATACATTCAAAATATCAGGAAGGTGTTTTAAAAAAATATATCTTGTTTTATTGGCTGCATATAATTCTATTATAAGGATGATTCTAAACTAATTTAACCAATTCTCTGTTGATGAATATGTAATTTATTTTTTTCTATATAAAAACCATTTTGTATTTCTCATTTACCACTGAAACTTATCTAAATATTTTTTGAGAAAAAATCTCCCGAGGGTAATACAATGGTTAAATCTTCAGATTTTAAAGTCGTACAGGCCTGGGTTCACAAGCCAGCTGGACGCTGGCTAAATGCGGTGTTAATTTGCACATTTGTACAAGTGTTTCTGTTGAACAGACCCTCAAAATAGACCTACTTGCTCAAAGAATGACCCATTTAAATGTTAAGTTTAATAAATATTGCCAAATTACCCTTCAAAATTACTCACTATTTTTATATATGCAACCACAGCTTATAGAAAGTTTCTCTTTTACTGCCTTAGCACACTGAACAGTTTATACTAGTACAAATATAACATGAAATAAATTTGTCCTTCCTTGACAACTAAATGTCTTTATTTTCGTGACACAATTTCTTCTTTCTTCTTGATTACAGGAAATGAATGTGTAATCATTTAATTTAAATCGTTTATAACTGACCCAATTTAACCTCTCTGGCCAAACCTGTTTTTCTTCCCAACTCTAATCTTTCTGAGAATCAAACTTTCCAATCATCCAAGCTAAAAAATATAATAAGAATAAAACGGGCTTCAGCTTGAACTCCTCTTTCACTCTTCCTATCCACCCCATGAGCAAGCATGTCCCGTCAGTTCTGCTTGTGCTACAATCCCTCACTCTCGCCCCCTTTCCTCTTCATTCATAACTGTCTGGTTTAGTTTCTCATCCTCTCTGGCTAGAATATTACACTTCCTTCCAACTTGTTTTCAGTCTGCTTCCATTTTTTGCTGCTGTTGCCACTTCTGTCTTTCCATATTCCACTAGCCTTTCAGAGCCTCCAAAAGAGGGAGCTGTGTCTGCTTCATCTTTGATTCCTCTTGCTGAGCACTGCCAGGTGCAAAGCAAATGCTGGGTAATTGTTGAATGGAACTGATCACTTGTTATTATGCCTCTTTGTTATTCTAGATATTCAGTGAAACCCAATTGCTTATTAAATCAAGGCAGGCTAAAATGGGACTTTCTTTAATAGGCCAACGACGACAACCTGCCTTTTCTACCATTTTCATACTTTCCATGCTTTAGACAAAGAACATATTACTTTGCAAACATGCCCCTCTCATTCTTGCCCCTGTGCCTTTGCTCATGTGTTTTCTTCTGTCTAAAAGGTCATATTCTCAAATCCAGCCTCCAGTTCCATATCACTGCAGATGCCCCTTCCTTTGTGAACCCTTCTGTCGTCTTAAGAGTTAGATATTTCTTTAGCCTCTAGACCTGAAATAGTTCTTAAGGTACCAATCATGCTGCATTATGTGTTTAATGTGTACACGCCAGTCTGATTCTACCACACTATAAACTTTTCAGGAAAAAGACTGTGTCTTCTTCATGTTTGTATCTGTCACAATATTGAGTTCATGGCTTTACACATGATAATTGCTCAATAGAACAGTTGCCGTGAAGCAGTCAATTCAATGAGTAAAATTATCATAAAGTAGTCCATTAATTTGCCTTTCTTAGATGCAGACAGATTGCTCTGAATAGATATTTAGCTCTTTTAAAATTCTCTGTATGTTAATAAATATTTTACTAAATATTAATGAGATTATAAATATTCTAGTAAAATGTGTTCTGTACTGTAACATGTAAATAATACCCAGAAATGTCAGATTATATTGTGGAATATAAAAACTTTTTTTTCTGTACCAAACATGTGTTTTATTGTCCATTCAGTAGCAGATATCACAGACTTTATATTCAAAATGCTGTCCTCTATTATTTTTCCTTACAAGCCTTTTGAAAAATAATTTAACAATTCCATGATTGTTATAGCAACACTGAATTGATTTTGAAAGCTTACTTTGTAAATACAAATTGACTTTTATCAAGCATTCCTTGAGGGCATATCATTGATTAACTTCTTGGTAGGTTATAATGAAGCTTTACATTGTCATGGAGCTCTAACCAGTGGTCTTTCTGCAAAGGTACATCTATGTTGCTGATATATTGGCTCATGAAATTCATGTTCTGGAAAAGCATCCTAATATGAATTTAACTCAACTAAAGGTAAAATATTTCTTTCTATATATAAAGTAGACATTATTATACTTTGAAATAACATAGTTATACTATAACATAGCAATACCTCACTTAGAAAGAACAGGGATGCCAATATTGCAATTCTGGGTTTTTAAATATTCACACCTTTTAACTGGCCAAGTCTCCTGTTGCTGGCAAGCGTTAGAACTGGCTGTGATTACATGCAGCAGTGGGTCGGGAGTGATATTTGTCTCAGATTTAGATCCCATTCTCTGAAGTACCGATGGCACCTGATGAATTCCAGTAAGAATTTTGACAATTGAAAAGACTGAGATGAAGCCTGAAATGAAGATTTATGCACATTGTCAGTTCTTTCAATAATAAATGAAGATGGGTATTGGGTTCCACATTGTTATTATTTTCTTCCTGTTTGACAACACATTTTAGATTAAGAATTTTCCATTTTGCCTTGAATGAGTTCTTTGAGCTAACTGATCATTGTGCATCTTTTAAGGGAAAAGGAATTCATTTTTTAGAGAGATTGATTATCACCCTAACTTTCTTAGTTTTGAGAGCGAGAAAAAGTGACTGTGAACCAGTTTATTAAATTTATTTTAAGTAATATTGGTATTAAAGGGGTGGAAGCAGGGAGATGTATGTAATTCCCCCACCCCTCCACCCCCCATGCATAGAGGCAGGGAAGGTTAGCCCTAAATTACTTAATCAAGTTTCTCATGCTATTTAGGTACTGACGTTTTTTCATTTGGAAGGTACTCAAGTTGGATACACTGGTGAATAATTTATCTATCGATCCTTCCTCGGGGGACATCTTGGTAGGCTGTCATCCTAATGGCCAGAAGCTCTTCATTTATGACCCAAACAATCCTCCTTCATCAGAGGTTTTTATATTTTTAGTTTTTCAGTCTTAATTATTCAAGTCTTTTTGAACTAATAATACAATAAACTGTCACAGGGAATGTTTTGTTTCGTTCTTTCAAACCAGTAATACAATAAACTAATGTAGTGGTTTTACAATTGCTTTAAGCCAATAATTGGCAAAATTTCACATTGTTCAAATACTTTTAGAAAGGTAATCTTTTGATGTATTAAATTATGGTTGCAACTAGTCAAAGGCATTTTTATAAAGACATGTGCCCTCCCTATGTGGTATACTGTCAATTTTTTAAAATACCTGGCTTATTGTCAGCTCACCACATGACATTACTTTTGTTCATGCTAGAAGTAGTGTGAAGGTAGGCACATTAGTTTAGAAGTACTGATATTAGCACTCAATTACTATAATAGCCCTAAATCCTGTGTTGGCATGAAATAACTAGATGGTTTAAGAAAGTACTTTCTTTGAAGGTTTAAGAAAATACTTTAATTTAAACATTAAAAAGATTGGTAACTGCTATTTTTCAGCAGCGTGTCCTCTTAATCATTGTGTCATTGTGGAAGACAGGGATTATTGGTGGTTGAGTCACCCGGATGTATGGTGGTTCCATATTAATCCTTTCTATCTCTGATAGGTTCTCCGCATCCAGAATATTCTATCAGAGAAGCCTACAGTGACTACAGTTTACGCCAACAACGGATCTGTTCTCCAGGGAAGTTCTGTGGCCTCAGTATATGATAGGAAACTGCTCATAGGCACTTTGTACCACAGAGCCTTGTATTGTCAGTTCTAAATTGTGCTTTTGGTATGCAAGTGTGCTAACTTCTCTTAACAATTGATTTTCTATGCATTGCTAATTCTGAGGGATTTAACCAGCAAAGTTGACCCAGAAATGTACGACTCGTATAGTTAATTTTATTTCAGTAAGGAACAGTCCCATTCGTTCTGACAGCACTTTTGACATGAAAGGAAAATGAACCATTTTTTAAAAATGCCAAATAAAGAAGAGAGAAGAATACACTTTGCACAAAATAAGCCTTACCTCTTTCTTCCAACTGCCAGAGTATACATCCCACTGAAACAGGGTAGACCATATCTCCTTAAAATATGCGTGACCTCAGCTCCAACAGTGATCACTGTGACTACTCAGAACTACTGATAGATGATATGTTCGGATGTGTTTTACTTACATTTTTGTTTACTATTAAAGACTAACTAAAATTCAAGTTTTGTCTATGCTTCATTCTCAAGGCGTGTCCTCAGGAGGAATAGGAATGAGGTTGCTTCCACGTGTGGTTTCTTTAGGACGGGCAGTCATGACATTGTTAATTTCTCTCATTGAAAGTTGGATGTAAATGAGCTCTTTATTTGAATAAAATAAAACAATCAATTACATATGGCAATTCAAATTCTCAGTTAGTATGGAGTGTTCCATCAGCTCTCTTTCTTAATGGGAGTCCACTTTGCATGCAAAGAAGAGATGAAAGGTTAGAGCTGGAAGATCAAGGCACCTCCTCATTGAACATAATTATGAACTTCATCAGGAGAGATGAAGTCCAGGGCCACATAGTTAATCCTAGTAATGCTAGGATCAAGGCCAACAGTGCCTGACTCATAAAGGATAGTTCTTTCCACTCATTATACCACCTCTAAAACCATCTTAAGCCCTGGAGAGAGACTTTCATGTGTTTCTTTCCAGTGTGCCTTATCAAAGCACTTTACTTCACTTCTCATACTTGTCCTCATCTTCAGCATCGTTATCGTCAAAATATTTGTCAATTATCATGTGGCAGACAATGCACTAAAAATGGTCCATTATTATCTCATTTAATCCTAATTACAGTCGCAAGGGGGTAGGTATTGTTATTATATCACTGTTAACATTTCACAGATGTTCAAAGTCACCCACCTAGTAAGGGGTTGCTCTCAATCTATTTCTGATGCCATAGGCTGTGCTCTCACCATCACTCACTCTATATGAAGCTACTGCCATGGAACTAATGAGGATCTTGTTATTTACTTTTTTTCTAATGTAAAGTTTCTTCTGTTTACATATCAGTTTATTGTTGATTTTGGACAAATCATTTAAATGGTTTTTAAATGTAAATTGCAGAAGTATTCTTAAACTAGGCCTCTGTTTACTTGGCCTGTGTTTTTATTTATGTTTTTAAATAGTCTATTACTAACATATTTTGAACTATTTCATGCTAAAATAATTGCTGTTTTTTTGCTCTTTCCATTGTCCAGAGGAAAACTGTTAAGTCATAGATGAATAAAGCAAGATAAAAATTGTTCACTAGGGATCCAAAATCAAGAAACCTGTTTTAAATTTTAAATTATAATAATGACTATCTTAGAAGCTACATCCACAAAAAGTTTCAGACTACAGTAGGAATAAAATAAACTTGTTTTCTATTGTGCTTATTAGAAATTTTATTTGGGCAAAAGTAAATACGTTATTAATCACATGTATTACTTATCTTAGAAATTCAAAAAGAATTTTTAAAATAAACTCTGCCCTCTCTTTTGCCTCTGTGGGCCATAAGGGATTCTATTTGATCTAATCATAAGTATATTGTGCATTTATTTATGGTGCTCTTACTGTGATTATGTATTGAGTTCAACCATTTGATTAGTTATTAAGAGGTCAAGTTATTCAAAAGGACTAAAATTGCTATTGGGATATGCCACCACTACATGGGGATAGGTCTCATAGAGGGAGAGGGGTGTGTGTGTGTGTGTGTGTGTGAGTGAGTGAGAGAGAATTCTTTTTAACCTGAGATCCTGTTCAGTGACAATAAATATCTTTTTGGTGTTTTACAAAACCCCAGCTTCTTTACAACAGTTAAATGTGAACATAAATACCTAATACAGGGAACAAGGAAAATGAAATGTAAACTATAATACAGTATTTTTTTCTCATTTTGTATATTGATCAATTACTAATGCTAACTAATCTAAAGCTGATCCTTTTTCTAGGGTTCGATTTGCTCAGTTTGAACCCTTTCTTGTAGTCACAGCCTACCTAGGCTGGGGAATGTCTTCTTGGCAAAGTAATGAAGAATGAATAAAACCCAAAACCACAGCCCCCACTCACTTTTCTTTGGCTACTTGTAGTTTTCATTACTCACTTGGCTTTCCATGAACGGATTTCTGGGTATGAGAGAAGGAGGCTCGAGAGAATCCCAGTGGCTGTCTCATGATTTTTAAAATTTTTATTCCATATAAAGAGAAGAAAAGAGTCTAGTCTAATTTTTATAGTTGCAAAGAGAATAACTTTCAGTTTACTTTAAAATTTTTCAATATGTTGAATGGCTTTTCTGTAGTCATTCCTGAGCTAGGCATTAGGATACAACAGTGAATCAGACGCAAAGCCTGTATTATAATGGGAGATTCAGCAAATGAGAAAATAGATGATGATGATTAAATAGATAAATTAGATAACTACACATTTGATTGATTAATGATAGATGATATATAGATGATAGATAGATAATAGACAGATGAGAGATAAATGGAGTGATTAGAAAGAACTAAATAAAGAGGCGTGATTAGAGAATAATTTGGAGAAACATACTCCCTCCCTACCACATGCAACTTTTGAAAAATTTAGACTTACAGAAAAGTTGAAAAACTAATTCAATGACTGCCTGAATGTCCTTCACTTATATTCACCAATCACCAGTTTTCATTTTGCAACGTCTGCTTTATCTTTCCAAATTAGATGCTTTTATTTTTCTGAGCCACCTGAAAACAAGTTGGAAATATCGTAAAACTTCACCTCTGCATACTTCAGCTTGCATCCTTTAAATATAAGAACAGTCTCCTACATAACCACAGTGTTATCTTAACACCCAGGTGTCAGGTCCAGGAGGGCCTTACCCCCACGGTAGTGTGGGAACCAGACCTTGTAATGTCAGAATTGGCAATGCTACATGCTCACCTTCCCATTTCACTGGACTTTCCTCCCTTTCCCCCCATTTATTGGCGTGAAATATTCCCACCTTTGAAAAATCCCACCTCAAACCCCATATAAATTTCAGGTCTCCTTGCTGACACCATCTTCAGCTCAGCCGGGCTGTCAGCCACTCTGCTAAAATAAACCTTGCTTAACCCACTCGGCCTTGTGTGTGCCTCCTTCGGCGAACCTAACACCAGGAGCATTAGCCATGCTTCTACAGTGCTGTTTAATATATCTGATTCAAAGTCGAATGTTCTCAGTTGTCTCAAATGCCTTTAATAGTTTCTTTCTTCTTCCACCCCCACCCCTGCCCTAATCCAAAATCCAATTTACATTTGTTATGTCTCTTTACTCCTTTCAATATGAAACAGTGGCTCTATCATTCTTTTTTTTTTTTCTTTTTTTTCTTGATAGTTTTTTCCTGGAGTATTTAATTCATTCAGTATTACTTATTTTCCTGTAAATTGGAAGTTACTTGAGGCTTGATTAGATTCAGGTTAAACAATTGACAAGAATAATTAATAAATGACCTGTACTTCACATTGTATTGCATCAGAATAGATAATTCCACTATTTATGATGGTAAGTGTGAATAACTGATTAAGATGGTGACCACAAAATTAATAAGGTTAATTTTTCCTTTCTTTCTATAAATCCAAGTAAATATTCTGTCCCTAAAACCTTTCGCCTATTTGGTTTTAGCATATATTAACGATTCTGGCCTGAATTATTGTTATATTGGAGTTGCATAATGGAAATTTTTAGATTATTTCTAGTATTAATATTGGAATACTCTATTCTATTAAAAATTTTTTCTCTGCTCTTGATCTCTCCTTCTCACTCTTCTACATTCTTTTCTTTTTTTTCCTGGAAATCATTTATTATCAGATTATAAAGAGCTATCTTTTTAAATTTTTTTTCACAGATTTCTACCTTAATTTCTATCTCTGAAACCAGGATAATACTCATTTTGTAGGGATTTATTTAAATGCTCTAATAAAACTTAAAGCCTCTATCATATTCTCTTTCCCAGTGACTTAAAACCCTACATGGATCAATCCTGTAACATACAACTTCTTAGTGCCTAGACTCCTTCATTCACAATGCCCTTTTCCTCAGCTCTGCCTCAGCCCCATATTCCCATGGTTATAGTCTATATCAGAAACTTCCTCACCTTGGAAACCTTTATTACAAGTCTTGGACTCACTAACAACCACAACCTGCATTCTCAAGTCACTTGCTCAGGTAGCGCCATTGTTCTAAAATTTCTGAAATTGTTCCAGCCGCAAATCCATTAACAACCCCTGGCCCAGAACTTTCTCACCCTCCAACAACCTCCTCTCTGCATAACCTCCCTCCTTGTCCAGTTTAGCTTCCTTCCCTTACTCATTTCCTTGAACATACTCTCAACCTCTTTTGTACCTCTCTCCTATTGTCTTATGTGGAAAAACTCAAAAATTTATTTTCTTTATACCCGCAGCGGAGCAGCTATATGTTGCTTCATAAAATCACAAAATAGCTGGATGATTTCTCTTTAAGCTAATGTCAAATCTCAGATTTGTTACTCTAAATGCCAGTAATCCTGCTTGGTGTCTTTAGCAGATTAGCTTTTCTAATCCCCGAGTTAATAATTACATACCTTCTCCTTCCCCTCAAAATTTCCACAACCCTCAACTACTCACACATTTACCTGAAGGCCTCGTCTTATAATTCATTGAGAAAATAGGGGCAATTAGACATGCTGTCCCACATATTTCCCCACTAAATCTACAACTCTCACTGTATTTGCACCGATCTTCTCTTCGCCCTACAGTTGAAGTGGACTAGGTGTCCTTGCTATATAAGTTTAATCCTTCTAGTTGTTCTTAGAATTTCATGTTTTCTGTTACCCCTTCTGTCTTCCACTTTATCGAACTCTCTGTACTGATTCATTTTCATCAGTTCAAAGATATACTAATTGCATCTCCCATTCTATTTATTTATTTGTTTGTCTGTCTATCTATCTATCTATCTATCTATCTATCTATCTATCTATCTATTACATCTCCCATTTAAAAAACAACACTCCCTTGACCCTACATTTCTAACACTGCATCATTTCTCTGACCCTAACTGTGGTATGTCCACATGTACATGTAAAAAAAAAAAAAAAAAAAAAAGGAAGGCCCAGAGGCAATAGGTGATTTTTAAACATAAAAGAGTTATACAAGGAACTAAAACTTGACCTCAGGGCTTTTGTATTCACTTGTCCTGCTCATTCAATGATAGTAAATCCCTTTTATGACAGTGATGTACTCAAATGGTTAATGGTTTTTGGACCAAGCCAATTTGTCCTTTTGACAAAGTCTTATTGCTGAGTGACCATCAGTAGCCTTCAAAAATTAGATGTGGATAAGGGTTATTGGTCCCCTTCCCCACAGCCTCACTGCCAGGTCGTATGGTTCAATAAACACAGTCTCTAACACAAATCAGTTACACACATTTTTTTTTAACCAAGGAGGTATAAAATCAACCTATGACCTGTTGTTCTGTAAACTCGGCTCTGTTCTCCATATTGCAACAAGAATATGACAAAAAGTTTCAATCAGAGACAAAGTTCTGAAAAGAAGAGTTAGATCAAAGCAGACTCTTCCTTGGTCAATAGTGTGGACACAGCACGCAACAGCACGCAACAATATTCTAGAGCTAGTGCTATGGTCTAAATGTGTGTCCCTCCAGAATTGATATGTTGAAATCCTAACCTCTAAGGTGATGACATTAAGTGATGAAGCTTTGAGATGTGATTAGGTCATGAGGGCAGAACCCTCATAAATGGAATTAGTGCTGTCATAAAATAGACCTCACACAGCAACCTTCTGCCATGCGAGGGCACAGCAAAAAGATAGAAAGCTAAGAAGCAGGCTCTCAGCCAACACTGAATCTACTAGTGTCTTGGTCTTGAACTTCCCAGCCTCGAGAACTGTGATAAGTAAATATTCATTGTTTATAAGCCACTAGTACATGTTTTTTGTTGCTGTTGTTGTTCTTATGGCAGCCCTAATGGGCTAAGACAGCCAAGAATGTATTCCCTTGGTGTGAGGATGCTGGCTTCCTTGTTCTGGTTGTTACTCTAGGCAGAGCAGGAGCTGCTTATATGGTAAGTCTTGCTGATCTATATATTTTGCCTTCACCATAAATAATTATCTCTCATATCACTTGAACTAATGAGTGAATTCTCTAAGTGCAGATTTAGATGGTGACACTTGCTATCGCTGTCTCCAAAGTTTGGAATTCTTTAATGCTAACTAAACAGGCTTGGGATTTGAGTGACTAATTATGCTATTCAAATGATAACTTAATCACTTCAGGTTTAAAGTTAATATGCAAGGGCATGCACACGTGTGCGTGCACATGCTCACACACATATGCACACACCACTCCTCTGCCTAATGCGAAGAATTTTAAAACAACTTATAGGTGACACAGCACTCTCAACCCAAGAATATGCCTCTTTCCTTACTCCCTTCTTCATGCTATGCTGGGAGGCAGCAAAAATAGTGATATGGAACATAAACTCTAGAGTCACTTGACCTGAGCTCAAATGGAATTTCTGATATTCCTTAGTTATGTAACCTTAAGCAAGCTGACTCGCCTCTCTAAGCCTCACTTTTCCTTATTTGTAAATTGAGGTTAATAAAAAGTAATGTGACAATAAGTGATAAAAAATGCTTAGCACATGAGCTAATTATTACTATTTCAGCATCCACTCCATTTCTTTTTGTTCTCTTAATTTTTTTCTCCCAAGGTCACATATTAAGTACAAAGTTGTGTGGCTGGCTGGCACTAGAAGACCCAGGGATCAGTGGGATGGGGGTCTTCCCCACAATGCTTCTACACCTTCATGTGGAGGTTCAGATTTAATAGATGGTTAATGTTTATTGACATCTTACAGTGTACCAAGCATGGTGTTGAACATTTTGCACTCATCATAACATTTGATTATCAGTCACCTGGGATGTTCTTTTACATAAAAAGAATTCAGCAAGAAAGATGAGCACCTTATCTAAGCTGGGTCCAAACCTGGGCATCTTGAGTTCCAAACACTGCATGCACATCTGCACCATAGCTCCTGGTCCTCAGCTTTGGGGGCATTCCTCTTTTCTTCATATCCCTCGTGAAAATAGCATTAAATTCTTACTCTGCCTGAATTCTTTTCAAATTAATCATCTTAAAAACAATTATCTTATTAATACAACTCTAAATGTCACAGTGTTCCCTTAGTACAGCCCTTCTTCTCTAGCTTTAATAAAGGCAGCATAGCTCATGTCACAGGCTCTGGAGACAGACAGCCTGACTCTGCCACCCATGTGCTGTGCGACCCAGGCCAAGTTACACAGCCATTCTGTGCCATAGTTTTCTTATCTAGAAAATTGGAATAATGTTACCTACCTCAGAAGTTGGTAACATAGGCAAAGTTCTAAGCACAGGAAAGGCACATGGTAGGTGCTACATAAGAAGTAGACTTTACTGTGACACCATAATTATGTATTCATACTATAATTATGTATACTGTGGCTCAGGGATCACTTTTTTTTTTGTAGTATCTCCAGGTCTGGTAAATCTTGTTCTCTCAACACATTTCACTCAGTTAAACTCAATGGGATTACTATTTTTTTTTCTGTTGGTCAACAAAACAGATCGTGCTTGAAGATGTTACTTCGCTCTGCCCAGGTCCTTAGGCTTCCCATCCCCAGCCCTTGTACCCCCAGCCTGGTTTTCATTAGGATTGCGGGATGTGCATTCTGTGCCTGGTAGGAACTGGAGACCCAGAAGAAAGATCAAGGAGTCTTTCGAAAGTCTAACTTCCAGAAAACAAAACAACACAACACAAAACAAAACTATTGTCTCTTCCTTCCTACTGGCTCATCTTACTGTCGCCTATTCTATTTATTTATTTTCTTTCATTTTTCTCGATTTTTCTGTATCCCATTAATGATGGAGGAAGATACTGCGATTCACGAATCCATCCGGTCAACAAATTGAACTGGGCATCTACCATATTCAGCAATCTGAAGCAAGGTATGAGGTTAGGAGGTAATGCCCTGTGCCCGGAATCTTGAGAAGGGTGGGTTACAGCTCTTTGCTTCCATTATCTTCCTAGTGTCTTGGGAGCAATTATCCGTCTCTTATTAAGTCTTACCTTCCAGAAACCTCAAGTTCAGGCTCTGAACTCGAGCTTCCACATTCAGTGTATTTGAGGAGCTGTTAGAATCCTGCAGCTTTTAAGGTTCAAATTTCCTCTATCCATCAACAGGTATGTTCTCGCCACAGCTGACATGAGAACATCAGACTTTACCTGGGGCTCCGGATTCCCTCTCTGTGCTTTGATCCTCGAAAAAGAAAAAAAAAAAAAAATGAATCCCGTGAGTCAAGGTTTCACCTTGAACCTCAAGGGGTAGCCTTGAATACCGCACATAAAGATGATCTTGAACGTGGAGCGGCGGGGCGGGGCGGGCGGAGCGGGGTAGGGAGGGGAGGGGGGGGCCCGGAGCACGGCCGCTGCGCCCTGGCCTCTTAGGGTCCGGGCTGACACCAGAGTCGAGCCATAAGCCTGCCTTCCCCGTCCGCCGGCCTCCGAGTGGAGTCCGCGCCTGCTTGTGGCCACTGGGCACCCGGATCATGGGAAAGTTGGTGGTTCTGACCCTGCTGGGGGCAGCCCTGGCCTTCATCGTGGCATTTGGGTAAGCTGGCATCTTGAGGCATTTTCGGCTACCTTTCCTCTTCCAAGTTAGGTTAGGAGCTACCGGCGCTGCCTTCCTAGTGAGTAGGAATGAGCAGTTTTGGAACCGCACTCCTCAATCCCACCCAGCAAACCATCCCCTTGAGAAGCACTAATCTGAAGTGAGCTGACTGCCTGCCTTTCTTAAGATAGTAGAGCAGAAGTGCCCCCATTTATTTTCTGAAAGTCGTGCCTCCCCATCTCTTGTAGGTTTCTCCCAGTATTCTGCTTCTGCAAAAACTAACTGGGTTGGAAGCGGTGGATTTGGGGGAAGGGACCAGGCTACTGTTTATGGCTGACTTTGACATTGCTCAGGGTCACTTATACTTTGAAGAGTACTAGGCCCGCAGAATTTACCACAGATTAAAAGAGCTGTTCAGACAGCTGGGGAATGAGAAGGAAATGCAGATCACCTTTGTTAAATCATAGGCGTTGTGTAGGTATTTGACCTGTGGAACTGGAATATTTAGTTGGTGACAGACAGAAATGTCTCAGGAAGAGTCCATACTGGGCTAGGAAGAAGACAGGTGATAACATGCCTTTTTGAGTAGATCTAAAGCCTCTGCTTGCCTTCAGTTGTCATTAGGGTGCTTTTATTTACATCTCTAAGTAAATAAAATCTGGTTAACACCTAGATCTGTTCAGGAGCCTGATGCTTTTTGGCAATACTTTCTAGCTCATCTTGAGTGTTTATTGTTATATTTGCTGCTAGTGTACCCAAGTGAGAGAATCATAAAAAACAATAACTATAAGGTAGATTTAAGACTTATTTTTTAACGTGCCGTAAGATAAGTCTAAGTGTAGAGTCTTCCTGAATACAATTTAATAAAATTTTAAATTATTCCTGATATTTAAAAGAATGTTTTGCTGCAGAAACAAGGACACCATATTGAACAATAATGTGCCCAACTGTTTAGATTGTGGTCAGTTTAATGAAATTACATGCTTGCAAAGTAAGTCAGCATAAAATTTTTAAAATGATAAAGTTAAAGAAGAGACTACAGGGTTTGGGTATTAGGAGACCCTGTTTAATTTGGGGAAACCAGATTGGGGAAGGGAGTTGCATCAAAAGGCAAGACCATAGTAGATTAAGGAGAGCTAAAGTGCAGATTTGTAATAGACAATATTTTAACAAATTAAATAATACGTCTTGTACATTTAAATTGATAATACTGTGCAATTACTCATAGTATTAAATATTGTCATTTATTTTGGCAGCGAAGCGTTGTTTGCGTGTAATTTCATTTTAGTCTTTCAATAATAACTGGGTGAGGTTAGCTGATATAGGCATGCTACTTACATAATCTTCACATTATGTAAGTAAATATAAATAAGAGGTGATGCCTACCTGTTAAATCATGCACAGATGATCACAAAGAGAGTTAAGGAATACGAAGGTAAGTAAAATGCATGTTCAGACATTGATTTGGGAAGTCATGCATTGATTTCCATGTTTTTCTCTTCAGTAGACAAAAATTTCATGTATCTCAAGAAGTGGTGCCAGTAGAACCCGGGAACTGCCAACTTATTGAAGGAATTGGTATGTATGTGACATAACCACGAGGGGCCAGTACAGTTTCTTGGTCACCATCCACCTGAATGAGGCTGCCGGCTGATTTAATTCCCTGCTACCCCTTAAAACCTCGTACTGAAGCTTCTGCCCCATCCACTTTATGCAAGCTACTCATGCTAGCTTTTCAAGGGCTCTTAAATGTCGAAATGAGTGGCTTTTCCTCAGTTCTTTTCCTCCTGAGGTCTCTCTGCCACTCGAAGGTGTCATTGATTCATTTTTGGCCAGTCCCTTGCTGAACTCTCCTCTTGTTTCTTCTGTGATATTTTACTCTCCTCTGTTTTCTTCTGTTGCCTGTCTCCTTTTCTTCTTTCCTTCTTGATAATATTCCTGGCTTCAAGTGTACCTCCTTCAAAATTTATCTGCAAGTACCAAAAGGACTAGGATGTAGCCCTTACCCACAAGAATCTCATGGCCTGCTGAGATGTCTTTTTAAAACTTAATCACAAATCCATAGCTTGATCCCTAACCTTTCAAATGGCAGGTCTTTTCCAGTCTGAAATCTACTTTATTCTACTTAACATTTCTGGTATTTTCTCCCTCATACTCCTATCCACAACCAGCTCTTCTTCTAGACTTCTCCTATGCATGATACCTCATTCTCAAAGAGACTTAGTTCACAATCCACGAACCATTTGTTTTCCCCTTGATCCTTATTGTTCCACATGAGACATGTTGACATTAATCTCTTATACGCCCCAGCAAAGGGCTGTCTGGGCTTGTTGCTGACCTGACAGTTTATTTGTACTCCAAGCCTCCCATTTTCTCTGACTCTCATACTACAAAAAAAATGTCTCAGCTACATTCTGTGCACTGTTTTGAGAATGTGTTCTTTCACTCTCTCACCTTTGCTTATAAAACTCTCTCCATTGATTTCTTCATCTCTGCTTGCTAAAATCACCTGCAAATTTCTCTCTTGCCTCTGAATTCTCACACCACCCTGAAAGTCTGATTTACTTATGACACCTACTACATGCTTTGTTTTATAGCTGGTGGTGTTCTCTTTTTCTCAATATCAGATTGCAGAATCCCTAGGGTCAGGGACTGTAACTTATTTATCAACATGTGACAGGATGACAGCATAGTTTACTATGATATGGTTTATAATATATATAATCAGAAAAAAATAAGAATCCTTTTTGATTTTGAATATCATCAAGGAGAAGGAAGAAGAAAGAAAAGAAGAAAGATAGGCAACAGAAGAAAAATGAACTTTCTTTTTTTTTCCTTTCAATATCAGAAAAGTTCCCTAGCCCTGTGCCCCTGGTCTTAGAGGAGGTTTGTGCTGCTGGCTAGAAAGCAGAATTTGCTAAAGACAAGCTCTTTCTTGACTTTTGTTTTCTGATTAGGGAACTGGCATACAGAAGAATAAAGTTACTTCCCAGTAGGCTAGCAGAGGTGGGCAGCAGGCCTAGATTATGAGCCAGCGTGGTTTTCTTCTATGCCTTGTGATCTCTATTGTGTAACACTGCATTTCTTATCTACTGACAATATATTTTTATTATGAAAGCTTTAGGAAAGTACAATAGCAGCAGAAAACAAAAACTCTGAGATGCAAAAAGGTGAAATACTACTAAGTAGGGCTGACCAAAACAAAGCAGGCTGGATATTTAAGTAAAGATCACTAATAAGACAATATGCACAAGACCCAACTATTTGTTGAGTGAATGGCTTTATGAAACAATGGAAAACCACTACAAGATTTTAGGTAGGGTGTGGTAGGCAGTAACAGAGTTGGAGGAAATTTCGATTTGTATTTTCTTCAGACCTAGAACTTTGTGGTTAATTTTATTGGTGGAAGAAACTGTCTCTTTTTGTTTTCCTTCCCAATAGTCTTTCTGGGTAGAAAGGAAGAAAGATAAGTTAATTCTAACCTCCAGAAATCATATTTCATAGATCATCTCTTCCCAAGGCTTTGAAGGATTGTTTTAACCAGGCAGTTGTTTGACTGCCTTGGCATCTACTTAAAGCTGCACTTGAAATCTAAGTAGCTTTATTAGGACTGATCCTGAGCAAGACTATCAAGTAGATAGCCACTGTGTTTGGTGTCTTCCTATTCTTTTCTCCATTCCCTTTTCCCCCTTGCAGCTTCCTGTGTCTCTAAGATTTAATTCTACTGGTTCCATTTGTTTTCTTAGCTGGATGTCAGAACCTTCTCTCCAAGATGTGATATGATGATAATATTAATTAATAGTAATGCTTCGGCATGACCCTTTCTAAGGGTGCATATAGGGTATCCCTCTCTCTACGTTGTGTGATTTCTCTGTAGTCTCTCCTCAGTAGCTTGAAAGTTGCCAGATTTTTACATTAGGTTCAGAGCTCCCAGGGTTCCCAGGGTTCCCAGGGTTCCCAAGGTGAATGCTGGGAGAGAGAGGGTAGAGAGAGAGAAGAGAACAAGCAAAAGCTATAGCTGTGACTTCTCACCATCCTGTGGCATCACTTCCACCTCATTCTAATTGTCAAAACAGTTACAAAAGTCTACCCAGGTTCAAGGGGAGAGAATATAGACTTTACCTCTTGATAGAAGAGTATGAACATCACATTGTGTGAAGAGTACATGACCATGATACATATTGATTTTACTATATTTGTAAAATACAGTTTGTTACACTAGATAACCATTGTTTTCATCTTTGGTCCAGTCCATTTGGGACCATGTCATTTGTCACTCTATCTCTCTACTAGGAGACATTTGAGCCCTTTTTCATCCTGGTCTTGGTCATAACTTACTTATTATATGCTTCTTCTCAAAGAAAAATGCTCAAGACCAGCTCTCAATGGAAAGACCTCTGAACAAACTCTTTCAAATTCATTTATATTTACTAGTCCATCCTTAACCTATTGTCTTCATAACAGAGCAATTACTTAATAAATCCCCCAATATGATTAGATAATAATAGATATTTAAGCCTCAACAACAAATTGGAAGAAGAGAAATACTTGGCAGGGAAGAGAAGTCTAAGAAATGTTCACAATAATTTTCCAAATGTTATTGCTCAGTCTGTACATCATCTTCCATGGGGAATAAAGCTAAATCTCTCAGGACAGACCCTAGAAATCATTATTTAAAGAATAAATCTAGGATATCAATTTATTTTATAGTTATTTCTTTTTTTTTCTCCTGAGATGAAATTCAAAAAAAGAAGGAAGGAAGGAAGGAAGGAAGGAAGGAAGGAAGGAAGGAAGGAAGGAAGGAAGGAAGGAAGGAGTTTGCCTCAGGTTTTACTGTAGAGTAGCATGGCCTGTGGTATTCTTGAAAGTTAATATACTTTCCCAAGTAAATAGTTGGAAAAAGTCAACGTAGTTTCCAAAAGAATTCAAAGTTTGACTATGAGATTTATTTTTTAAGCCTTCTAACATACATTTTTCTAACCTTCCACTTCTTTTACAGAAAATGGCTCTGAAGATATTGATGTACTTCCTAGTGGGCTGGCTTTTATCTCCAGTGTGAGTATCGTCCATGCCCCTCAGATGTTCATGGCAATAGCTGTGTAGCAGCACATTAATGTTGCCTACTAGAGCTAGCTGCCTGATGGGCCTCTGCACACTCATCCCACCTGTGGGTAAATCAGTCAACTGAAAAAGCCAAAACCAGATTCTGGAGGGCTAATCAGGACACCACAGGAATTGCTCCCTATGGGCAGTTTCATACTCAGTAGGGTCTCAGTAAATGTATATTGATTTCCATTCAATTCCTAGACTAATCTCCAGATCTGTCCAGTTGCTGTCCATCCCCATCATTGCCATATCTGAGTGAGTGCCAGCTTCTGATAGTCATCTTCTCACTAACTGGTATTCCTCTTGCCATGCCTGCCTGTGTTTGGAACTTGCTAAATATTTGTAGTTGAAAGTTAACCATGTTATGCAATTCAAAACCCTTAGTACTCTCCATCTGGTTCTTTTAAAGCTAATTATAGAAGAACCTGAACTTTATTCCCAATACCACTTTTATAGGTCTGGAACAGTTTTTGAATTTTAAATAAATTTATATGTTGTGAAAATGTTGAAAATTACTATGAATTTGTTAAATCATTTGCAATTTGGAATGGGACCTCAAATGCTGAAAAAAAGTAGGTTGATTACATTTTTAATAAGAATTTTGATTTCTGGAATTGCATGTCTTATTGTTCCATTTTGGACAATAAAATATTCCCAAATAATTTTGGCCAAAAAAGGGCACATATAATAACCCTTAATGGCTTGAATTTCTAAATTCTTAAATATGCACAATATAGTAGGGTCTCATTTGTATTTTATATTGCTGCTCATGATGGTATGTGTGGGGGTAGAAGGTGGAAGAAATTTTATTCTTTAGTTTACCATAACCAAAGATAAAACCAAGTTGTCTAGAAAAGCTTTTTCTTTGTTGATTTGAATTTTCTATTGTCAATTTAGATGTTCAGTGTTATGCCAAATAGACCTATCCAAATGACTATTGTATAGCTAAGAGATTTCTTTGTTGTTAGGAAATAATATTTGTAGGTCCTATTGTATTCTGCTTTTCTATTTTTACTGGAACTGAAAGTACTGAATTAATGCTATGTAGAAAGTAGAGATTTTTTTCACAAATAATTCCATGAGAAATGTTAACACAAAGTTTTAAATAATGAAACTCTTTATGTAAACAAACAACTCACACGTATAGGGGAGGATAATGTTCTTTGCATATTTTTAAGCAATCTTTATGACTGTAATAAATTCAAGTCCTTGTTGTTCTTTGTTTCTCAAGTTACCCTTTATTCCCATTCTAAGATGTGTTTGGAAGCTGCTGATTTCAAGGGTGATATTGCATAATAGAGAGTTTTAGTCTATTTAGAGGTGCCAAGCAGGCTATTTGCTTTTTTACCAGGTCCTCGAAATGCTTCTCTTTGCCCGCAGGATTACTCCCTTCTGTACTTGTTATCAGCTGACTTTTAGTTTTCTTTGAGGCCTCTTTGTGGTGGCACTTTAATTCCTGAGGAAAGTCTTCCTAAGACTCTCTTGCTGAGTGAGGTGCTTCTTCTCTGGTCCCTCAGGTTCCCTGAGTACAGGCCCTTACATACCACATCATATCTGACGGTCTCGCTTGGTGCTGCCTCCCTGGATTTTAAGCTCCATGAGGCCAGGACTTTGGAGTGTTGGTGCTTAAGTATTTAGTGAATGCATGTGCTGGTGAATGAGGATAGTTAGAAGATTTTTCAATGCTTATCCACACATACCTGTAGTCTGTTGCGGAAAATAAGATGCCTGCACCTCCAGTGATTTTCACCATTTTTAGTGGAAAATGATATCAAAAGAATTTCTTGCAGTTACTTGCCACAAATTCTCACCCAACTGCCTTAAACAGAAAACCAGATAAATACCAAACCTTTACTACAGACTCATAACACTTAATCTAGGCCACATTTTTTACAATGGTCTGCCCTTAAAGGAGAATAGTAATATGAATGAGAGGCAGGATTCAAGGAGAGCAGGTTGATTTTGGTTTTGACAATTTGACTTTGAGCTGCCCTTAGGAAGAAGTCGGGAATTCAAGCTAGAGCTCCAGAGAGAGATTATAGGTAAATGTGTAGATTTGAAAATCATTGGTATGGAAGAAATACTTGAAACTTTATGAACAAGATCTGCAAGGAAAGAGCATAGAGCAAGAAGGAAAGAGAGATGAGGACAGAAGGAGGAAGCAGCAGGAAGAGAAGTAGGACTTCTATCCAAAAATTTTACTTTTGTTTTTTTTTTGAAAAGAGATAAGGGTGTATACCTATTGCCAAACGCCACAGAGATATAGGTAAGAGAAAGTAGTTTGTCAAATAAGATATTTTGGAGGCCATTATTATGACCTTTATAGAGGCATTTCTACAAACTGGCAGAATACTGATTTGGGGCAACTGAGAGTTGGAGCAAATGAAATTAGGTAAGAAGATCAAATGATGTTTCCAAGAAATTTGACAGTGAATGGGATGGCAAGATAAATGCATGTTTGAAGAAGTAGTAAAGTTACAGGAAGATTTGTTTCAAAGAAGGAGAAATGAGCAATTTTTTAGGCAAAGGAAGAGAGCATTGCTAAAAAAAAATTGTGGCAACATAAGAGAGAAAGGATGTAATTTCTAAAGACAGACCCTAGAGAATATGGAACAAAATAAACAGGTAGCAGAGTTAAGAACAGAAGAAGGATACTCTTTCATTAAGTAAAGAAGGAGAACGGAAGAGAATTGATAAAACTGAAAAATTACTGAGACAGAAAGCGGGGAATCAGAGGAAATTCACATCAAATGGCATATTTATTTGTTTCTTTGTTTTCAAAGACATAGGAGGTAGAGTCTTCCATCGAGAATAAATAGGAAGAAAGTATGGGCTCTGGAAAATAATGATATAAATTCTGAATAGATACTTGGAGAAATGCAATAAATAGGTTACCTATTAGAATGAACAAAAAGATTGATAAACATCATTGAGAAGACAGGCTATTGGTTGATGACACAAGATTTGAGGTCTGGAAGAAGATGTTTGTGACTAGGGGCATGCTGACCTCTTCTCCAGGTTTGGCGACCTAAGGAGAACTTAAGGAGAACTTTAGTACCTTCTCCAATGCTCTGCAGGGGTGCTAGTGTTGTCTGGGGAGAAGTCAGGTTTCCAATGAGATGTAGGCATAGAAGGACTGTCCTAAGAAAAGCTCAAAGATGTGGATTCACTCTGCCAGGGGTGAGATGGGGGCAGTGGAAGGACCAAGAAGTGTGTGGTGTGTGTGTGTGTGTGTGTGTGTGTGTGTGTGTGTGTAAGAAAGGGAGGGGAAAGGGAGAGAGACAAAGAGAGAAGGTAGAATGGGAGAAGGAGAGAATTTAAATTGCATGTTAAGTGGAAATGAGAGTACAAGAAAAGATACAAGGTTGTTGGTATTGATGTATATAAGAATAATGGGGAAGGGATATGGGGAGGAAGTGGGATGAGTTTTGTAACTGGTGTAGAATAACCAACCCCAAGATTTGCCTTTGTGTCATTCAGGAGGCCTACGATTGGTTGATAAACACCCGATCCTTCCACTAGACACTGTCTCAATTACTGAAATGAACTTTTTGCAGTAGTTGGAGAAAAAGATTCATGTCCACAGTTTCAGACATATTTATAGAAATAAAATAGGTCAGAAACAGTCAAATTTCTAATTGGTTCTCCTATGTTAATTCTTGGCTTATTCTAGTGCTTGTCACTACAAAATATAACGAATGTAGGGATCAGAGCAATACAATGAAACCACACACCGCTTCTCTTTGCTTGAGAAAGTTAGTTATAGAATATCAGGACTGGAAAGAATCTCAGCCATCATACATTTTAACTTCTTCATTTTATAAATGAGGAACCTGGAGCACAGATAGGGCAAATAACACACACAAAGGAACACAGACTTGTCTCTTGCATTGTACTTTTTAGCTAAACCCCTTCTCTCTATATTAAAAACTGACTTTGGTTATTCCTGTATTTCCATTCCCAATGGTTTAGATGGCATTGGTAATCTCTCACATCAGATAATGGCAGCAGGTGGCACAGTGAAAGATCCCAGAATCTAAAAGAAATTTAGAGCATTAAACATTTTTATTAGGCTTTGAGATTTTAGCTTCCATATGAAAATGTTGTCTTAATATGTATATAAGTGCATACTTACTCTGTATTTTTAAAAGGGATTAAAATATCCAGGGATGCCAAGCTTTGCACCTGAAAAGCCAGGACAAATCTTCATGATGGATCTGAATAAGCCAAACCCACGCATCCAGGAACTAAGCATCAGTAATGGTTTTGACAAAGCATCATTTAATCCACATGGGATCAGTACATTCATCGATGAAGGTAAAGCCTGAATGCTTAAGAATAAGGGGGATGAGGGAAATACGAGCCACTCATCCCCAGCTACTCAACATGTATGTGAAAGGAGAAAAATGGTATTTTATTATAAAGATATATATTTGTAAGATAATAAATGTGTATCAACAGATTTTTAAACATTGCATTAAGGAAGGGATATTAGAAGTGGTCACTCTCTCTTCCTCCTGCCCCCTTTTCTTTTCATTTGATCATCAAAAATAATTCACATTTTGTTCTCAGACATCAAAACTAAAAGCCCTTTAAAAATAATTGTGTGGTGTTAAAAAATGTAACATAAAAGAAAAATTGATCAATTAGACTTCATCAAAATTAAAAGCTTTCTGTTTTAAAAGACACGACAAAGAAAGGGAAGAAACAACCCTAAAAATGAAAATATTTGCAAATCACAAACCTAATAAGAGGCGTATATCCAGAATATATAAATAATTCTCATAACTCAAAAGAAGACAACCCAAGAGATCTTAGTAGACATCTTTCCAAAAGGATATGCAAATGTCCAATAAAACATGAAAAGCTACTAAATATCCTTAGTTTTTAGGAAATGCAAATCAAAACCAACTTGAGATACCACTTCACACCCACTAGGATGGCTGTAATAAAAAAGACAGACAATAACAAACATTGGCCAGGATGTGGAGAAATTGGACCCCTTGCACTTTGCTGGTGGATACTAGATGGTGCAGTCAATCTTGAAAGCAGTTTGGCAGTTCCTCAAAATGTTAAACATAGTTACCATATGATCCAGAAACTCCACTCTTCAGTATATACCCAAGAAAATTAAAAACATAGATTCACACAAAAACTTATACACAAATATTCATAGCAGCATTACTCCTGATACCCAAAAGGTGAAAATAACTCAAATTCCCATCAACTGATGAATACATAAACAGAAAGTGATGTAGTTATATAGTGAAATATTATTCAGCAATAAAAAGAAATGAAGTAGTGAGGCATGCTATAGTGTGAATGGACCTTGCAAATATTATATCCTAAGTGAAAGAATTCAGTTACTAAGGGCCCCATATAGAGTGGTTCCATTTATATTATGTCCAGAATAGGCAAATTCATAGAGACCAAAAGTGGTTGGTGGGGGCTGAGGGCAGAAGTAGGATGTAGGGAGTGACAGCTAATGGTATGGGGCTTTTCTGAAGGGTGATAAAAATGTTCTGGTAGTAGATAGTGGTTATGGTTGCATAACTCTGAATATACTACAAACTACTAAACTGTACATTTTAAACGTATGAGTTTACTGGAAGTAAATTAAATCTCAAAATAACTTGTAGAAAACAAATAGTTATTAAAATATTGCATTCGCTTTAAAACAACAATTTCCAATATATATTTTTACTTGTTGATAGTCCAAAATTCCAGATTAATTTAAATTTTAAATATTGGTGGATCCACAGAGCATGCAGAAAATAAGAACAGTGAGACTTCACTAAGAGTACCTCCATGAATGGAAGGCCAAATGAAAGTGCAGCAATTCAGAATTTTTGAAGAAATGGTCTTTTAATTTTTCCAAATACATACTGAGTTACAATGTATTGTTAAGTATAAATTTGCTGGGCTGATTTAGTGAATAAAAAAGAATAATTATAATTATTTCTTTCTGCTTATCCAATTCTTTTGGTCTGTACCAACACAGACTTTTTCAATTTTAAATAAATGAGCACCTTTTTGAATGCTTGAATATTATTTCATTAAGTAGGTTAAATGTCCCCCTAAAAACTTATATATGCTATTTATTTGCTCAGCAAGGCCTTCTATGAAAGATAACTATACCTAACAATTTTGTATTGCTTTATTGTTTACAAAGCATTTTCACATATAATTTATTTATTTCTCAAAATAAAATCCTAGACTCAACCTTGACACTTTACCTCTCCCTGCCCCATTTAGTCAACTAGTTACAATATTTTGTCTAATTTACCCTCAATTATCTCTCCGCATCCTCCCATCCCAGTCTAAGTGCCCAACATGTCTTTCCTGGATTCTGCAAAGGCCCTGTGACCTCACCTTCCCTCTTATACTACCTCAATTCATTTTCATAAGCAAGAGTTGTGTTTTTTTTTTAAATTTGAATCTGATCATGTGACTCTCTTCTTAAAATTCTCCGTATTGTGCTCATTACTCTGAAGAGAAATCCTAAATCTCCAAAATGACCTGGGTTTCTAGACTCTACCCTTACACATTTTGGCATCTGGGTACTCTAATCAGCCTCACTGGACATCATTCTTCCCCTGACTCTCTGGACCAGCCACACTGGATTCTCTATGGTCCTACAAAATGCTACATGCCTCAGTGTCTTTCAATCTGCAATTCCTTCTGCCTGTAATGTTTTTTCATCTTTTCTGGCTTACTCCTCCTCATCATTCAGGCCTCAGCTTAAATGTCACCTTCTCACAAAAGCCTTCCCACCACCTTGTCTCAGGGTACAAACCTTGTTATATTTCTTCTTGATGTACTTCTTTCCCCCGCCCTGCTCTTTTATTCGCTCCCCATCCTCCACACTTCCACCCCTGACCTATGGCTGTTACCATTTTCCCTTTAAGAACTGGATCTCTGAAGGTGGGGGGACCCTCCCACCCACTCACAGCATGCACCCGGGGCCTGGTGCACCCGAGGTATGGTCCGTGACTCCATCTGGGGTCAAACCCAGGACCTTCTGTGTGCAAAGCAGATGTGCTAATCACTACACTATGGAGCCACTCCCTTCTTCTTCTTCTTCTTTTTTTTTAGCATCTTCGAAATGGTAATTAATATTTTTTATTAATGTTAAAAAATTATCAACCTTCTTTCCCTCTCCCACCATTTCTCTATATTGAGTTCATTTTCATCTTTAGAGCCAGCCTTAACTGTCACTATAAAGGCAAGTGCCCACTCCAGTATTCTTTACTAATTATTTCCTCCCCATTTTTTTCTACCATGTAATCAACATAAAAGCATATGTGACTTGTTCTTTGCTGGATTCCCAGAGTAGGTTCTCTATGAATATGTGTTAAGTGAATAAATCAATGAACCCTATGAGACAGGTAGGTCAGATATTAATGCTTAGTTTTATAGATGGAGAAATAGAGTTTAGTGAAATGCAGTGAAGTGTGTTTTCACTTGTTATTAATAAATGGCAGTTCCAGACCTAGAATCCAGATGGTCTTATTTCTAATCCTATGTCTTTTCACAGGGTGAAATTAGGGCTCCAGGCTCTATTTAAATCATTTTAAAGTCACCCCTTTTTTGTCTTACACCCAACTAGACATGACGCTTTACTGGAGAAGGTGTATTAAGTGATCAGATTAACCTGGAGCTATTTTATTTCATGAGATAGTGTTAGAAATGGAGGTATTTTTTTGTGGGGTTTTTTTGGGGGGTGCGTATATGTGGTTTTGTTTTTTACTGCAGGTAGGGGTGGGTAGTGGGGGTTGTTTTGGGTTTTGTTTTTTTATTTGAGATGGGACCAGTTTACAGTTTACAGATTAACCCTCAGGCATATAATTAGGTTTTCAAAATTGAATATATGATGATTGATATTTTATTGTTAGTCACCTTCCTTGATTATGTATTTAATTCATAAGGCCAAAACATTATAAATAAGTTGGCATGGAATTAGAAGACAGAGAAGAAAAGTATTCTTACCAAACATTGCTTATATGTAAGGAGGGGTCCAATGGAGCCTAAAGAAGAGATAAAACCAGGGCAACACATAGATAATTCATACTGTGTCCAGCAAGAGTATTTGGCTGAAGGGCCATGTGGGGGCTAAAATCCAACTGAGTTCTGCTTGCCAAGCCCCCTGAAATAGAGCTAGATTGACCAGAAGAACGATTCATCTGTGTGGGACTCCTTCTCCTTAATATGGGTCAAGGGGCCTGTGTGTTTCAGAGGCCACCTCAGGGCCCAGACTTGCTTCATTGTGTGTTTGGAAACCCCACCAAGGGAAGGAATAAAGGAGATGAATGCAGGTTGAGCCCTGCAGAGGGAGGATGGAGCTAGAGACCCTTTCAAACTCCAGAGCCCATCTGACCTAGAGCTCCTAAGAAGTCAGAAAACAATATTCTGAGAAGATTACTACCCTCTATCCTGTTCGCAGCAGTTCATATTCTGATATGAAAACAGGTAGTCGCACATTCTTGAGGTTGATAATATTTAGAGTTAGCTAGTCTGTTTTGCATTTATATTTGCACAACATGTCCATTGGGCCCACTGAATATTGCTATTGAAACCTCAGTTGACTTGTGTCAGAAGCTCATTCTCTAGCTAGGAAGTGTTGCTTATTTTAAGATATTCACATAGCCCTGACATTTCTGGAATATGTATTGAAATGTAGGCAATTCTTACATAAAAGAATTCTCTGCAAAACTTTGTTTGCTCACACCTACTTCTCTTGCTGAAGGGTCATCGTGGGAAACCACTTCCATGTTTATGCACCACTGTAGATCTATATCTTCCTATTCCTAAGGTATGAAGGTGAGCTGAGGAGATCATTGCACAGAAACATCTGGACTTGGCTCTGCCACTTGGTGGTGGTAAAATTGCCGACAAGTCATTCACTTTCTGAGTTTCCATTTCTTCAGTTAACTGGAGATTCTGGCATGTGTCTTACTTACCTATCAGGTAGACTGTGGGGATCCAATTCAAGATGTATGAGAAAAATCCTGAATGTGACCAAATTGTACACTAAGTCTAATAATAGTTGCACTAGAAGTAAACTTCTTGGAAATTATGCCTTTTTTCTACTTTAGATCATAATGTGTATCTTTATGTTGTGAATCATCCCCACATGGAGTCCACTGTGGAGATATTTAAATTTGAGGAACAACAACGTTCTCTGGTACACCTGAAAACTATAGAACATGAACTTCTAAAAAGGTATGAATTAAAAGTTTTATTTAGCTTGCACCTCTGCTGTGTGCTTTGTTTTCTTTGGTTCAGCAGGCTTTCTTCAAGTTTTGCAGCCATTTTTTCTAAGCTTTCTAAAGGTACCCATGGTGACACTGCACAGCACCTCACTAGAAATTGTTGTATTCAGTGTCGAATATCTTTATATTCTCCAACTTTTTGAAAGCATTTTAATCCTATAAAGGTGCTCAATTAGATTCCCACCTCTAATTCCATCCTCTAGACCACAACAATGCAATACCTATTATGAGGCTCTCTTTAAACACCTACACCCATTTCGAGTTGTCCTGGTAGGTTGTATTCTGAGAGCCGCACCCACTGGCTGTTATAACCAACCTTCAGATGGTCTATTCCTTTGTTCAGTGAGAGGTTTAAAGTAGAATTTGAAAAAAAAGCCTGTGGGCACATATATAAATTCACATTTATTAAGCTTTGATAATGGGCCAGATGCTGTACCAAAATACTTAATTCTCACAACAGCCTTTAGTAATAGGCATGAATAAAATGACACTTAGAGTTTTGGATTAAGTAATTGCCCAAGTTATATAATTTGTAAGTGGTAGAACCAAAGTGTAAAACTATCTGTCTAAATTCAAAGCTGAGCTCTCAGCTTCTCAATAAGAAGAAACATCCTTCTTACTGCATTGAAAAAAATATAGTTTGTTAGTAGATAGGTTGCCTTTTTCAAGGCTGTAACAAACACTGAAGAAATTTTCTTTTATAAAATGGGTTCAGCACTGAAATATTGATTCCAAAACAGTAGAGGTTAATCTTTCCATGGGACAGAAACTAAGAAGAGAAAAAGGAAGTTTGCCCTCTTTTCTTTCTTCTCTTTCTCAACATTGCATAAGAATTTTTCCCATAAAACTTGGAGCAGTAAGAGCAGAGGGCAGAAGAAGTAAGAGAAGTTAAGGTTATTGAACTCCCTTCACTCACTGTGCCAGGTTATGAGTCACAGTGAGGACGAGGACTGCCGTCGAGTGGCTAAGAGACAACTAATCACTTAACATGTGCTTCCATTTCCTCAGCAAAATGAGGGCTTCCTTATTGACCTGACTACCTGACCGAAGATTGTGAGGATCAAATGCAATAGCACGTGACCTCACAGCAATTGTTCCTCAGAAAACATAGCCTGAGGAAGAACTCCAAAGATGACTACTTGATTAGGGCCTACGATCCCAGGATGCAAAAGCGAGACTAACCTGGTGCAGAAAAAGGATTGTTAAAGGTTGAATTCTGTTTTCCTAAAAATATGTTGCAATGTTAACCTCAATACCTCAGAACATGACTGATTTGAAAACAGGATCATTGGAAAATGTTATTAGTTAAGGATCATCATATTGGTGGGCCCTTAATCCACTCATGTCCTTGCAAAAAAACAAACAGATGCACAGGGAGAAAGATACGAAGATGGAGAATGAGATTGGAGTAATGCATCCACAAGCTAAGGAATACCTGGAGCTACTAGAAGCAGGAAGAGACAAGGAAGGGTCCTACCAAAGAAACTTCAGAGGGAGCATGGCCCTGTCAACATCTTGATTTCAGACTTCTAATTATAAAATTATGAGAAAATCGGTTTCAGTTGTTTTATGCCACCTGTTTGAGGTACTTTGTTATGGCAGTACTTCTAGGAAATTCATATGTGAGAGAGTCTATAGCAAATAGCTTATCGAGCCAGCTGCTGCTAAGTGCATGGGATTGTCCTCCAATAAGCAACATAAGCCTCATTTCCGGACAATCTGGCCAAGATAAGAAAAGGTGAAAAGTTTAACCACCATCCCTATCTCTCGATAGTTAAGGGTTTGCCTCACGGGGTGTTAACTTCTGTACATTCCTGGTTGTGCATGTCTAAGTTATGTCTGGTGATATGCTGTGCCTTGATGTCAACCTGGAAACCCAGCAGTAGAACCAAGAGGCTCAGAACAGGCATGAGGTAAGGCTGCACTGTGGAAAGTCTGTCAGATCCCACTCATAGCTTTTTGAAGTAGCGCCAATTGGAACAGGGCAGGTGACACTTTGAGGATCTAAAGAGGACATTTAGAAGTGCCCTGATACACACATTGACCTAGCATTTTAAGGGGTAGGACAAGGAAACACATTGTGAGGGAATTTAACTTAATCTATGGGAGCAGGCATGCTTAAGCTGAAGACCCCAAAAGATGAACAGCTTGGTTACCTTGGGAAAGTCCTTATACATCAAAACCTCAAAGTATTTTCTGATTCATCCAAATTTTTCTCTCCCAATTTAATATATATTAAAAAATCCTTTTTTTAAATGTTTTTTTCAAGTTACTGTCTCCTTTTTTTTTCTAAAAGGGAAATGACTTCATTGTTTTATAATGTTCTAAGAGTAAGACTTGTTTCATTAAAAATTTTTTAATAGTATTGATGAACATAAATAGGAAAAAATAGTACTCATAATCCCACTTCTCAGAGAAAATATAAAGGTCAAGATAGCCTGTGGTATGCTACAATAGCAGAAAACAAAAATCCTAACATCCTTAGTGGTTCAAAACCATAAAGTTTTGTTTTCTCACTTATGCTATGTATCTAATGTAGGCAATCAAGGTACTCAGTTTTATACTATCATCATGAAGAGCCTTGAGAAAATCACACTGTCATCATCAGAAATGATGCTAATTGTGATGGAATAGTGAGGGAAGCATGATGGATCGTCCCTTCAGAACACTTTGAATACATCACTTCATTTCATTGCCAAAGCAAGTCACATGGCCATGACTAACACCAAGGGCATGGAGAAGCCTAATTCCATCCAGAAGGAGGAAAAACAGAACTGTTGGTGAACTGCACTACAACTACCATAGATAACCATTATTAACATTTATGTCAACAGATTTGAAGTTTGGGGCTTATTTGTATATTGATTTGTTTTCACTGACTTCAGTGGAAGGGAGGAATGAGAAAATAACAAATGGTAAAAGAAAAAAACACATCAGGGCAATGAAAAGTCATGTACTTCCTGTGGATTTCTTTAATTCATACTAGTTCATAAATACTTTTTCAAATTGATGAATATATTGGTCTTGTAGACATCTAGTGATTTTGACAGCAATCACTATATTTAAATACTCCATGGGTTTCTCTCTCTCTCTCTCTATCTCTCCATTTTAGTGTGAATGACATTTTAGTTCTTGGCCCAGAACAGTTCTATGCCACCAGAGACCACTATTTTACCCAAAGCTACTTGATACTATTAGAGGTGTTACTGGACCTTCGCTGGACTTATGTTCTTTTCTATAGTCCGAAAGAGGTCAAAGTGGTGGCCAAAGGGTTTAGTTCTCCCAATGGGATCACAATCTCACCAGACAAGAGGTAAGCAAGCTCTTTTATAATTTTCTATCCTTCACTCCTGGCATATTAGTGGACTCCTTCCCTTAAAAGGTGGTTACTTCCTTGAGCTTACGTAGTCAATACATATGTGGAATGATCAGGCATGGCCAGGGTTTATACTAAATGTGTGATCTTAACTTAAGCAAACAATTTGCCCTCTTGCACTTCAGGCTTCCCCCCCCCGCCCCAGTGAAATAAGGGATTTGAACTCATGGATATAAAGTCCTTATTCCAAATTCTTATGTGACTCTAAAAACATACTTATCTAACACACTAAAAATAATAAATATATAATAACTCTGGTTTTTATGAGGCTAGAAGGTCTTTAACCACTTATACTAAGTTCAGTTATTAGAGAGGGAAGCCCAAATTAGATCAGGCACTATGATTGTATGCTTCAGACTTACTGATACAGTATATCAGGCTTTTCTATGAGAAAACATTATTTTATGCAGCATGAAATTTTAGAGGAAGTGCTCTTTTAAAGTATTTAAAAATAGAAAGTTTTTTAAGTACCATAAATATTAATATATAAATTTGAGATAATAAATAGAGATGATCCTCATGGAAAACAACTCTAAGTATTTCTTCATTTTAAAAAAATGATTGTGATTCAGGTTCATGGTCACCTGGTTCTTATTTTCAAAGACTAATTTTTGGAACCATAGACATTTTTTGGCTTTAAAGAGGTCCATTTACCCCCATTCAATTTAAAAACTAAATCATGACTCCTAACTAATGAGATTGAGCTTATATGTCATCTAGAAACACCAATTTTAGTCATATGTCATATTCAAAGCTTATTTAAAGCACTTAAAGAATATTAAAAATACCACTTTATTATCTTCTTTTACTGTGGTTTAGAAAGGCATTGCAGTGGAACTTTGAACTATTGTGAATTTTTATACCTCTTCTCCAAAATAAAATTTAGCATCATCCCTAAAAGCTACTTGTTTAAATGTAAATGTGATTTACTTCAAAGGTATATCTACGTAGCTGATATAACAGATAAGAACATCTATGTAATGAAAATACATGATAACTGGGATTTAACTCAACTGAAGGTAAAAGTACCCTGGCTTGCCCATACAACATTAGCTCCTCAACTTAACCTAGGGATATGCTCCTTGAATAAAGAAAACATGGCTTTTTTTTTTTTTTTTTTAGATATTGGTGAGAGTGTACTTGCATGTCTAATATTTAGTAGCAAAGTGCCCCTTAAAAATAGCAATTTTGGGAGCAAGAAGAAACTGGTAGGAGAGAAGAGGGTAGGGAAAAAAGCCAAAACAATGTCTTCACTATTTCCTCTTTGTTGGAAGGTAATACATTTGGACACCTTTGCGGATAACTTAACTGTCGATCCTGACACTGGAGACGTTTTGGCAGGATGCCATCCTAACATCATGAAGTTAATATTCTATAACCCTGAAGATCCGCCACAGTCAAAAGTAAGTAAGTTCCTATACTTCTCTTAGCTCACAGGCAAAGCTGTAAGATCAAACAATTTGTTGAAGTGATTTGGAAGAATTTAGTGGGTCACATGTGATGTTCCAGAACTGAACACATTGTACATATGAAAAGAATAGAAATTTTGTCAGGATTAGGAGATATGGCCCATTAACACCTTCAGGTTACTGGGTGTCAATTTTTAAACATTTATTTACTTTTTTGACTGGGGTGACATTGGGTAATAAAGTTATATAGATTTTAATTCTATAATACATGTATAATTGTATAATTCTATAATACATCATCTGTATATTGCATTATATGTTCACCATCCAAAGTCAAATCAATCTCCTTCTGTCACCATATATTTGACCTCCTTTACCCTTTTCTATTTACCTACTCCCCTCTTTTCCTCTGGGAACCACTATACTGTTGTCTGTGACTATGAGTTTTTGTTTGGCTTATTTGTTTGTTGCTTTCAGTTTTCTCGCCCACATATGAGTGAAATCATATGGTTCTTGACATTTCCATCTGACTTGTTTCACTTAGCATAATCTCAAGATCATCTATGTAGTCACAAATGGCAGTATTTCATTTTTCTTATGGCTGAGTAGCATTCTATTGTATATATGTGCCACATCTTTATCCAATCATCTATCGAAGGACACTTTGGTTGTTTCCATGTCTTGGCCACTGTGAATAATGATGCAATGACATAGGAGTACATATATCTTTATGGGTATATGTTTTCAAATTTATCAGAATAGGGATTGCTGGGTTATGTGGTAATTCTATTCTTAATTTTTGAGGACCTTCTGTGGTATCTGTACCAATTTACTTTCCCACCAGCAGTGTATGAGGGTTCTTTTTTCCCCACAACCTCTTCAACATTTGTTATTACTGGTCTTGTTGATAACAGCTATTCTAATAGGTGTGAGGTGGTATCTCATTGTGTTCTAGATTGGCATGTCCCTAATGGCTGGTGAACTTGAGCATCTTTTCATATATCTGTTGGCTGTTTGTAAGTCTTTGTGGGAGAAGTGTCTGTTCAGGTCCTCTGCCCACTTTTTAATTGGATTATTTGTCTTTTTGTTGTTAAATTGTATGAGTTCTTTATGTATTTTGAATATTAGCCCTTATCAGAGGTGTTTGTAAATATTTTCTCCCATTTAGTTAGTTGCCTCCTTGTTTTATTTAGTTTCTTTTGCTGTGTAGAGGCTTTTTAGTTTAATTTAGTTCCATTTATTTATTTTTGCTTTTACTTTCCTTATCTTTATAAAATCCTCTCTAAGACCAAGGTCCATAAATTTAGTACCTATATTTTCTTCTTTCAGGTCTTATATTTAGGTCTTTGAATCATTTTGAGTTAATTTTTGTTTATGGTGACAAATAGCAGTCTAGTTTCATTCTTTTGCATGTTTCCTTACCAGGTGCCAATTTAACATCAGTGCTAAACAATGTGTCCCATTCTTTCAAGGACTATGTTTGCCTCTGGGAATAATGGGAAAATATGAGCTTAATTATTCACATTGACCCAGATTGCCATATCATATTCTCAGTCAGGATATAGGCTCAGAGCAGGCTTTGACATTAGGCGAAGAGAGTCATATATGAAACCATCTTCTATCACTGTACCCAACATGAAATTCAGATAAAAGAGTTTAAATATCTCTAGTCTCAAAACAAAATTAATTTTTTGCCGCTAGGTTCAAATATATATGATAGTGTTAAAGAATGTCTTATTTTAAAAATGCTATTCTCTTTTAAATCTCTTCTAAAACAATAGCATACACCATTGAATTTTATATGGCATTAAAAACAATAGTATAAATCATTGCATTTTCTATAGCATTGAACTTAAGAATAAAAAAAAACTCAAGTGGATTTAAATACAGATATAAATTCTTGGCAGACATACTCTGAGAGATTTATTCACAAAAGGTTATTAAAATATATAGACTCTGTTTTTGTGCTTAAAATATATCAGAAAACAGAGTATGCAAACTCTATGGGGGAAATTCTGTGGGGGAAAAATGTATAATAAAATAAAAGGGATCAGGATTGCTGTGAACAGGGGGATGGGCAGGTCCTATTATTAAATACAGAGATCAGGGTAAATCTCATTGAGAGGGTAAGTTTTAAAGAAAGATATATGTTTGAATCTAGGTTTGGAAAGTTGGAAAATTAAGATTCAACCCCTAGCCTGGTAATTGGCCTAGTGGGTAATTAGAGCATACTGTTATTTCTGCTTCCAATATTGTAGTTCTTCAGTTTAAAAAAATTACTTATCTTATTAACATATTAGTCACTTTTTTTTTAAAAAAAGCAGGAAATAAAAAAATAAAAGTCCAGCCTGAAAACCAGAACCTAAAGAATTGTTATCCCTTGCTAGCAAGCTACCCTTTCTCAGGTATGTGTCCCCAAAAATGACACATGTAACTATTCTACAAATGCCCAACAAAGATGCTTGTTTAAAGAGAATGAAAATGCAGTCTACATGATGATTTGAAAATTGTTTAAGATCTTTGTCATGCCTCTATTTTCAAGTTCAATAATTTACTTTAGATAAGACTCCTTTCTTCACAGTCACTGACACTCTTTACTTTGAGTTGAGGGTAATATTTTCTACATGAGTTCCAAGCTTGCTATTTTCATGTAACAACCTGAGATAAAGCTGTAGGGTCCTTTTTAAGATAAAAAGCCAAAACTCAAGAGAACGCTAATTGGAGAGGTCAATACTGACTCATAACTCATGAATTTCTAATTGGTTTTCTTTAATTCCTATCATGTTCTGTTTGAGTGAACTCCATCCAGGCTATTGGGGAACTGCATACTTATGTATTAACTGATTAGCAAACTAAATAAAGTGTGTTAACCCTGGGGATCAATAATAGTACTAAGCAGTGGTGTGTCAAGTTGAATTCAAAGTATGCATTCTTTATGCTTCCTAGCCACCTCTCAGATGTGAGGGCTCTAGCAGCGATGACTACTATCCTCCTGGTTATGAGGTGGGATTGGCTTGCTACTGGGTGTCTTCTTTTCATTTCTTCCCATGTTTCCCTTCCTGTGCTATAGACCCCAAGCACAGAGAGGCAAATCCCTTTGCTATAGGCAAAACCTTCCCCTGTTTGTTCCAGAATTAGATAAGCATATCCACTGGCTCCCACTTCCCCCTATAGAGATGTCTGAACTATCAAAATTGTGTAAACCATCTGTTGAGGGATATGGCTAATGTCAGATAACTAGTCCAGTTGACTCCATAATGTCATTGGGACATTAATACTTCCATCAGAAGAAGGAAAAAATGATTGAAGATATATAAATTTTAGCTTGTTGGTTTCTGAGAAATACATTAGTCTGGAGTATATGGGAAGGAAAAAGTCAGCGACTGTTGTTTTGCTCATTTAGTTCACTAACAGTTGATCTTTTCTTGACAGGTACTTCGCATCCAGGATATTCTGTCTGAGAAGCCCAGGATAAACACTATATATGCCAATAATGGCTCTGTGCTTCAGGGCAGTTCTGTGGCTTTTGTGTACAACAGGAAACTTCTCATAGGCACTATATTTCACAAAGCTCTGTACTGTGAGCTCTGAATATCTAGATGCCAGATATTCCAAAATGTCTACGTGTTTGGTAAAAGTAAACCCCTAATTGTATGATAAATGGAACTATAAGTAAATGATGAATATCAACAAAAGTGTGCCTGGCTTTCCTTATGGTTAGAAGTGAAGGGGCTGAGAGATTATATAATATCCACCAAATTACAGGTCAAAATAGTGACAGTACAACAAGAAGCCAAACCTCTCAACTCTTTTTGTCTACCCACTTCTTCTCACTATTCTTTCCACAATAAGACAGGTGGTGAGTGAGGCTCCTTGATGACTGTCTGGCAAAATCACCTCCTACAACTGTGTCATGTTCTGAGCCTCCTGCCGTCCAGACCAGGAGAAATGCTAATATCCAGATATTTACAATTTCCCTTCTCTTCCTCCAACTGTGTTAGGCACTGATAATCAAATGCTTGGCCCATGTTTAAAAGCAAGAATTGGAATTATGAGACTGCCCAAAGCCCTCCTCAAACTTGCATTCTCTCCAGAACAGACACACGGGGAAGTCTGACAGAGACTGGCCTCACTTAAGGCAAGCAGGGCTGATCTCTTCTTTTGTAATCTATCTTTATTTGTACAGGAGTCTCCTCTTACTCATGGTTTTGCTTTCCACGGGTTCAGTTGCTCATGGTCATCACAGTCAAAAAATATCAAACGGGAAATTTTAGAAATAAACAAAAATTTTAAATTGCGTGCCATTTATCAAATCAAATGAGTAGTGTGATAAAATCCTCAGCCATCCATTCCTTGCCACCTGGAATGTGAATCATCCCTTTGTCCACTGTATCCATACTGTAAATGCTACCCTCTCATTAGTCACTTAGTAGCTGTTTGGGTTATCAAATTGGCCATCATGGTATCACAGTGCTTGTGTTTAAGTTACCCTAATTTTACTTCATAATGACCCCAAAGCCATTCGCATACTTTTATTACAGTGTATTGTTACAATTGTTCTATTGTATTATTAGTTATTGTTTTTAATTTCTTACTATGTCTAATTTATAAATTAAACTTTACCATAAGTATGTATGTATAGGAAAAAACATAATATATATAGGGTTCGGTTCTGTCCAGTTTCAGACATCCACTAGGGTCTTGGAACATTTACCACAGATTAAAGGAGTCTACTGTAGTGATATCTGTATTTGAAGTATTGTAATCAGCTTGGCTCTGAAACACGAAATGGAGCCTCAGGACTGTTACCTTCGATTGGTTTTAAACTTGCTCTTCTGGTTAGTTCCATGAACACTTATTAAACAGCATCTCATAGACTTGTCCCTATGGATTCAGAAATGAATAATATGGTTCTGGCTAGAAGACCATCTCAACCTTGATTTGATAAGAATGAATAGAAATGTCCCTTTCTTGGTCAAAAACCAGGATAGCCTTTAGCAAATCATTAATGGGAATCAGCATAGCTAAGGACTCCACTCCCCTCTCTTTTTGTGACTTTTATTAGGAAGTGGTTGGTTGATTTTTTTCTTTTTTCTCTTCTGGAGATGGAGAGTTGGGGAGACCTTTTTAATTCCTAAAGAACGTTGCTCAGTTAGATGTGCTTTGCTAGAAAGTTTTGTACCAGGGTAACATTCTACCATGTAGCCCATGTAACCCTTGTGATTGAGACAGTAAGACTGTTCCCATTGCTTCATGGGAGAAATGACTCAGCAGAATGTTATAACAAGTCTCAGATTCTAAGTTTCAAATGCCTAACTATCAGGTAGACACTGAAAAAAAACAACAACTAAGCACATAAACAGTTTTGAAAAATATAATAATTTTTTTCCCTATTCCTAAACTTTATACTCACTAGATTAGATAAAGTTTATCATATCTGGGGATCGCAGAGAGTCAAAGATGGAAAATCTAAGGGCATTTAGATGCTGGTGGATTCCTGAGAATTGGTCCTGCTCTGCCTTCTCTCCAGGCCAACTTAAGAAAGGTCCTATGTTAAAAACCCCCAGAGAGATTAGGAGGATCTGATTGCTGAGGGACCGATGTGCCCTTTCATAGGGAGAGCCTAGGAAAGTCACAAGGCTCTGGGGTTCCACTTCATATAGGCATTCCCCATCTTCCTGTGATTATCTTGCACATTTTCCTTCACTTAGCTTGTGAAGGAGAGGGATTGCCCCTCACAATAAATGCTGCATTTAGACGATTCATTGTCTTCTCTTCCCCAGAAGAGATGTGAATGGGGATACTAAGGTGACGATTAGTGGTACTGACATCAGGAAAAAAAATAAAGATAAGAACAAAAACCAAGGTGGTAGACAGCTACGATGTGGGCCCCCCAATGATCTTACTTCCTGGTATTCATTCCCTTGTATAGCTCCTTTTCACATAAATATGGCTGATTTGTGTGATCAATAGGATATTCTAGAAATGATGATGTGTGACTGCCAAGACTAGGTTATATAAAAACATTGCCATTTCTACATTGCTCACAAAAACTGCATCATGATAAAAAGTTTTGAATTATTTTAAGATGCTAAGTTCTGGGGTAATTTGTTGTCATAATTAGGGAACTAATGAAACAGCAAACCACATATAATGTAGAGATACAACAAACTAAAGTTTATTTTAAAAAGAGATTAATAAAGTAATACATATCCTGAAAACTTATCAAAAAAATAACACTTAGTTATTCAATATCAGAAATGAAAAATAAACATGCAATGCTGTGGACATTAGAGAAAAAGTGGAGTTGATGAACCACTTTATGCCAAAAAATTTGAAATATTTGATGAAAAAACAAACTCCTAGAAAAAAAATATAACACTACTAATTAGGGTAAGGCTAAACTACTCATATAAAGTACAAAAATATAATGCCTCAAAAAAAAATGTTTATTCCTCTTTCATTTTCCAGTTCTCGAGGGAGTGCATTGATGGGCAGCCTCCTTTGATGGCACCATGTAGACCAGCGGTCAGGATCTTATAGAAACAAGAAGGGATCTTACACTTGAGCAGGCTTTCAAGGGAAGTTCTTTAAGGGACTACTGACAAGGGTGGAGGTTAAGGGAAACTACAAGACACAGTCCAACACTCCAGTGCTAGCAATGGAATGGAAGAGATGGTCAGAGAAAAGGTCAGGGGCTCTTCTGAACTGTAGGCTTGAAAGAACAAGGGGTGGAAGGAGTTACTGCAACCAAAGAGCAGAGAAAGCAGACACTCTTTCAACAGCTGGTAAAGGAAGCAGCCAACCTGTGACAACTCAGCAAGAGAAGAGGGTAAATTACTTTGACTTAACTCCCGTTATAGGAGCCCACGAAGCCTTCAGGACAGTTGATCAAGTGGATCCTGGCAGCAAACAGCTTCATCATGTGCTGCACCATGTTTCGATGGCTGTAGTTATCTGAATGCTGGAAGCTAGGTCATCACATGTCTGTGTTTCATCGAACTGGAAGGAGATAGAGGATTGAGGACTCCAAAGAGAAATACCCAATGTCATAAGGCCCAGGGTCAGAAATGGTAGTCATTTTTTTTTTTTTGCTCGCTTACCCATAGTAAAAATTAACCACAAGGCTACACCTAACTAACTGCAAGGAAAAATGGGTGGTATTATCACTGGAGAGATCTATGTTTTAAGGACAAAGATCAGCAATCTGTGCCACAGTTTTTAGCCTTTGGCCAACAAATATTCATCTGTGAGTGTTGTAAGAGACGCCTGCAGTCCTGGCAGATGTCTGGTGCTTTGGAGCAACAAGGCCATCAGAAAGATGTGGGACTTGCACGCAAGAGCACATTTCAGGGAGGGCGCACACGCCTGACTGATTCTGAGACTTCTTGCTCTGGGGACTAGGAAAGAATACAGAGGATAGGAAAAAGATATTTGAGAAGAAATAGCTGAGACCATGGTGGTGGCTTTGAGGCTGAATTTCGGAGTTAGCTGTAGCTTGTATTTACTAACCTGACAGTAACTATTAATAATCACAAAGCTAGCATTGTAGTGAAACTTAATAAAAAGCCATGGAGGCAGGGGTGAGGGATGCTAGCATTGCCATTCACCCCTTCTCCCTTATCCATGTTAGTAAAGCATTTCCGGACTCCGACTCTTCTTCCAAACCGTCTCCACAACATGTGGGTGATGATTTGACCTTTGCATTAGATCCAGATACAGCTGCATATGGCAGCCTAGAAAATAAAAGTATTGCCCCCACAACATATCCAATTACAATGGTTGAATATGAGCAGAATAATTATAATAAACATCCAGAGAAAAAGAAAGGAAGAACAGAATACACTCAGCAGCGGCTGGTCCATAGTAATGAGATTATTCCACCAGACAGGAATTGAGAGATTTTTCTGTCTTGGCAGTGGTGTACTTCCCCATGTGCTCTATGATTCCAGATTTTTGGGGAATTCTACCGAGTGCACCATGCTTTAAGGCCATATCTGACAGAGGTCTTGGAAAGACTATGTAATTTTGGTAGCCTCCTTCCTACAGATGTAGGTCTGAGAGTCTGAGGACATTTTTAGGGCAGGCTTTTGGTTGCTTTTGGAATTTAAATACCTTAGAAATTTGATAGTGTTTTGTGTCTGTTTCCAGTCAATGCCACATGCCAGCACTAACACTTGGTTTTCCTTTTGGAATATAGTTTTTAGCTTATTTTACTTCCAGATGTCCCTGTTTACAAATTCTCTCTCCAATTTAAATGCTATCCCCTTTGTGGCCAACTGAATGAATGGGGGAAAGGAGGCCTCACCATTACTATAATCTCTCACAGTGCTGGATCCCTTGGCTTTCCTAACTGGGAGACCTTTCAAAAGGCTATCAGCTGTAGCAAGCTTATTCCTGCTCCTGCAGCACAAAACCAAATTTCTAGACCTTCTCTATAGCCTTCTGCTTTATGACTGATAGTTTGTACCTAAGAATGTAATTTTCCTACTGTCCTGTGGAAAACATCAAGGAATAAGGAAGACACACCAATATTCTATTTGCTCTCTGGGTAAGTGGCCAACCATTCAAGTTACTGCAGGACATGGTTAATTAACTATTTTGGGGATGACATTACAAGGATAGCAGCTTTGCAGCCTGCAATATCTGTTTCCTTAATTCTAGTCTAACTGCATATTTAATGTTATTTTTAGAATCCCCACATCTAGGTTCAAATTCCTATATTTTTAAGGTCATGCTAAGTGGTTGTAATAGGTGACCCCAAATATAGAGGCTTAAAGAATACAGACATTGCTGAAAGGTAGTAAATCATAGTGGGTAAGAGTACCAACTAGGGAGCCGTGTTCTGGATTCAAATCCCAGCATTTACTAGCTGTGCATCTCTGGCCTTCTTTATGTCTCAGTTTTCTCATCTTTAAAATTGAAGGTAATAAAAGCAACTGCCACCTAGGATTGGTAAAAGGATTAAAGGATTAATATATGTAAAACTCTGGAACAGCGCTTCTTATGTGCTAGTGTTATATAAGTGCTTGCTAATTTTATATATAATATGTATATATGTGTATATATATGTGTATATATATGTGTGTGTGTATATATATACATATGTACATATATATATATATATATATATATATATATATATATATATTCTCTGCCACGTAAAACAGGAGTCCCCAACCCCCAGGTTACAGACCAGTACTGAGCCGCACAGCAGGGGGCAAGCTGCAGGCGAGCGAGCAAAGATTCATCTGTATTTGCAGCTACTCCCCAGAGCTAGCATCATTGCCTCAGCTCCACCTCAGATCATCAGGCATTAGATTCTTATAGGATCCTTGTGGTACTTTAGGGATCTAGCAGTTTTCATGTAGTTGCATGTATTCCGTAGAGCATTATCATCTTCATGATCAGTCATCATATTAGATTCTATCCATGGAAATGGGAAAAAGAGTGTGTGGAAATATCAGATGTCTTCAGAGCTGAACCTGGAAGTGGGACAAGCTGCTTCTACTGAGATTCTATTAATAAAAGCATAGTCATATGGCTATACCTAATTAGAAGAGAAGCTAGTTGGGTAGCCTGGTGCCCAGAAAGGAGGGATTTGAGTAGGTAGCTAGTGTCTACTAGTATAGTTCCTTAAACTGTCTCAGGAAGTATTTGAAAATATTATAATTCTAAACCATTAAACAATTAGTAATAAAAAAATCTTCACATTAAGAGAAATTAATAACTAAAGAAAAGCAAATGTTGATAAAGTTTAAATGGATGAATATAACTTATAATAAATTCATATAATGAATACTGTACAGCAATGTATACTACAACTTGAACTACATGTAATGACATGGATAATTTCACAAATAAAGAAAACACGAATGAAAACAAGTGTATGATTTTATTTGGGGAGAATTTCCAAACAGGCATAATTAAACAATGTCGTTTGAGGATGCATACATAAGTGGTTAAGTTGGAAAAGAAAGGCAGTAGTTATCACAAAAGTTGGGATACTGGTTGCTTCTAGGAAAGATGGAGATTGTGGTCAGTGAAAGACACATAGAAAACTTTTGGGGTACTGGCAACATTACATTTGCTGGCCTGAATGGTGATTTATATTGATATTTCATTTATAATTATTCTATAATTGTACATATTTTATAAACTCTTAGATATATATGACATATCTCACACTAAATTTTTCATGCATATGGAAGCGCTAAGTCAACTTCAAAAAATAAAAATAAAGAGAAGAGATAGGCCTAATAATAAAAACAGGTTAGTATTTGGGCCAAAAAAAAAAAAAAAAAAGATAAATGGGATAGAGTAGAGATCTTTGAGGAATTAGTATAAGATTAAGTTAGCAGTACCAATTTATAGGGAAAGGATATTTGTTTAAGAGCTCACACTGGGAGAATAGACACACTATGGAGGGAAATAAAACTATGTTCTACTTAACCTCACTAGTTAACTACCAAACAAGAGTGCATAACCTTTAGAGTTAATAGAAGGTAATGTAACATAGTACCTTATGACCCAAGGATAGGGAAGGACTTCTGAACAAAATTTCAAAAATATAAACCTAAGACAAAAAAAAGTTGATTGAATTTGAGTCATCAAAATTGAGGAGTTCCATTCAGGGAAGTTCGCCATTGACAAAGATAATAGACTAGTATCAGAATGAGAATATTTGCAATATTAAACTGACAAGATATTATTAAGCAAAATATATTAGAAACTCTTAAGACTACAAAGTAAAGGTAGCAATCCCAAGGTAAATGGTATGAAGAGACAATTTAAAGAAGAGGGGAAAAATGGAACACATGAAGAGATGATGATAATCTTTAGTAATCAGAGAAGTCTCAATTAAAACAGCACTCTTAAATTACTTCAGATCATTCGACTAGCAAAAATTAAAAGGCACAATATTGCTAAGTGTTGATGGGGAGGTGGGCATGTAAGCAACCTCACGCACTGTTAGTAGTTGTCTAGATAGTTGCAGCCACTATAGGTAAGACCAGAAAAGAATCATAAGAACTGGAGGGTTCAGAGCCATGTCTATAGCCAAGGTCCATACTAGCAAAATATGTTTGCCATATTTCCTCTTTCCTCAATCAGTTTCCAAATTTGAGTCTTGCTCAAGCCATTCTGATTTACAGACACAATATTACATCCTGTACTATGGCTTCAAGAGAATTGGTGGAATATAGGTTCTAGTTCCTACCTCTGCAGAACAGGAAGACACACTGGTATTTTATAAAATCTCTCTACACAATTCTAATATGTAGCCAGGGTTTTAAAACACTGCACCCAAAGGATATTGGAAAAGAGGTGGAAAGTGCTGATTTAGTGTTCCCACCACATTATCACAGAACACCTGGTGCACACTTGGTATCATTGATGTACTTGTGTTCATATTGTTTGCCATAATACTACAGGAATTTAGCAAGAAATATAGCAAGAAAACAAATCACCTATCTTTTGCCAAAACTCATTTTTCCCATGCAATGAGGTTGTTCAGGAAAGTGATTTACTGAAGATGTAAAAGACCACAATTAGCACAGTCAAGGACAAGTCATCCCATTGAGGAAAACCAAGAGGAATGTGCCTCAGTAGAAGCTGAGAATGTAATGGAAACTTTTAACTCTCAGTTTTATACTTTCTAGAACAGACATAGCAGAAAAAAATCAGTGTGTCGGGATGAGTTCGGGAAATGTTGAAATGAATATTTACCACAAAATTGTGTCAGCTGAACTCTAGGCATTGCCCACTGGAAGAGCTCTGTGGCTTCTAACACCTGACTGGTGAATCACATAAACCTGTAGAATGTCATTGGTTCCATTAAGAAGTAAAACCTAAATGAAGAGCAGATGAAGCATTCTGTAAATTGTAAACAATTTCCACTACAGAAAAAATAAAATAGTGGCTTCTGCAGTGAATCTGAAGATTGTCTGAGGGTAGAATGTAAATTTGAGATCTTTATAAAATAAATTGTGAATAAATTCTAGAGAAGCCTACTAGTATTCAAAAGAATCACATTATCTGTTAAAAGTCACACACAATACATGCATAATAAATGGAAATTATAAAGTCATATGTGCCCTACCATGAATGAGTTTAAACATTTAAGTTTTTTCCCTATCTTTATCTTGCTACCTGCCCCACTTACCAGGATTTTTCTTGATAAGCGCTCTCTCAATCAGTCATTTGCTTCTGAAATTCCCCCAGCCTCTACTTATAAGGAACCAGACAGAGACATTCAAAATTATTTCCTTCGCCCAAGAAAGAAGCCACATACTCACTTGCTAAACCTCTATGGTAGTTTGGATAACTATTGCCTAAATAACCTGATTCTCTTTTTGGTGTGCTACCCTCAGTGGGCTGTTGAACTCAAAAGTGGCCGTATGACTTACTTTGGCCAATGAAATGTTGGTAGAGTAACCATATGGCACTTGCAGGTAGAAATTTTAAGAGCCAGTATATATTTCACTGTATCTCTTTTCTCTTTGTCCCCAACATAGTGATGCTCTAGGTACAGTCTGTTGTGCCAGATTGGATCCTGGATTGAGGATGATAAGAAGCAGCACCGCAGTCAACCTGCAACAGACACATAGCATGAGCATAAACAAACCATTTTTGTTGTAATCTTCTGTTTAGCATGCTCCAGTAATTCATTCCTTTTTACTGTTGTGTATAGCATTTTGCTGTATGAATATACTACAATTTATCCATTCAACTATTGATGAACATATGTTATATTCAGGTTTTAAAAATATTATACAATGATCTTTTTGTACAATGTGTTGTGTGTGTGTGTGTGTGTATATATATATATATATATAAACATTTCTGTTGGGTATACATGCAGAATTAGAAATTCTGGACAATGGATACACTAATGTGCAGCTTATTAGATACCAGTAGTTTTCCAAAGTGGCTGTACCAACATACCCCTGATTCATAATGCTGGAGAGTTCTAGTTGCTCTGCTTCCTTGCGAACAGTTAATAGTGTCTGTTTTTCTTTTCTTAATTTTAACCATTCTGATAGATGTATAGAAATATCTCATTGTGATTTTTATTTGCAATTCTTAGATGACTAATGGAATTGAAACCTTTTCCTATGCTTAATGGCCATTTGGACTCTTCTTTTGTGCAGTGAATGTTCAACTTTTGGCTTTTAAAAAATTTTGGTTGACATCATTTTTCTTATTGATTTGTAAGTATGAGTCCTTTCTAGATAACTGTATTGAAAATATATTCTCTTACTTTTTGTTAAGTCTTTTCACCATCTCAAATATATCTTCTGATGGACAGAAAATTTGTAATTTTAATGAAATTTAGTTTATTAATATTTTCTTTTATAGATGTGACTTTGCGTGTTCTGCTTAAGAAATGTTTACACAGGTTATGAAGTAACCTGTTCTTATATGTATTCAACATTAGGTTTATTTATTTATTTTCCATATTTAGATTTATCATCTATCTGAAATACATTTTGGGGTATCCTATGAATAGGGATCAAGATTTATTTGTAGCCACATGTATTTATACCCAATTGATACATTATTTATTGAAAAGAAAATCCTTTCCTTACAGTATTTCAAAGGCACTTTGTCATAAATAAGATGTCCATAGATTTATGTGTTTATATCTGGACTCTTTATTCTGTTCAACTAGATTACTTGTCAATCGTTGCACCAATATCACATTGGTTTAATTATAATATATTTATAATAAAGCTTGCTTTTAAGTAGTAAAATCCTTCAAATTTGTTTTCCCTCATAATTTTCATAGCTATTCCTTACTCTCTGCACTCCTATTTAAATTTAGAATCAACTTGTCAATTACTAAAAACTTTAGTAGGATTTTGAATTGGATTGTAAATATGTAGATTGGCATTGAATGTGTAGCATTTGAGGATAATGGGCATTAAATTTTGAGTCTTCTAATAATTGAAGTTGGTATCTGTATTCGTTTAGATCTTTAGTTTGTCAGTAAAGTTTTATAGTATTCTGTGCAGAAATTTTTTATAACTTTTGTTAGATCCTTAGAATTTAGTAGTTTGTTACTATTATAGATATTATCTTTTAAAAATTTCTTTTTCTAATTATTGGTTACTATACAAAAAGCAATAATTCTGTATACTGACCCTATAGCTACCTACCTTGATAAATTCACATATTAATTTTAATAGTTTATTTGCAAAGTCTTTTAGATTGCTTACATACCAATCATGTTGTCAGTGAATAATGAGTGTTTCAGATTTCTTTTCCAGTCTTGGTATCTTTTATTTCTTTTTTTTTTAACTTCCAGTTTAATGTTGAGTACATGTAATAATAGTGAATATCCTTGTTTTTTCCTCAGTCACCACAGAAAGCTTTCAATTTCTCATCAAGTGTAATGATTGCAACTTTTCCCTTGTGATAGCTATTCTTTAACTGATTAAGACATTTTCATGATATTTCTAATTTACTAACAGTTTTTTAAATACATAAATGAGTACTAAATTTTTTAATATTTTGTCTGCATCTATTGAGATGACCATATTATTTTCTCCTTTATCTTATTAATTACATGATTGATTTAAAGCTTTAAGCCAAACTTGTATACTGGAAGTATACCCTACTTGGTCATAATATATTATCTGTCTATATTTTGTGAATTCTATTGGCTAATACTTTGTTTAAGATAATAATGTCCATGTTTGTGATAATTATTGGTCTGTAATTTTTTTCCTTGTAATTAACTTGTCAGGTTTTGGTTTCAAGGTTATACTGGTTTGTTAAAAGAGTTGAGAAAGAGCTTTTCTATTCTTTGGAAAATTTGTGTAAATTTAATATTTTTTTCTTCAGTGTTTGGAAGAATTCACTCATGAAACCATTTGGGACTGAATATTTTAATTGTGGATTCAGTTTCTTTAATAAATATGAAAACATGAAGATTTTCTGTTTCTTCTTGTGTATTTTTTTCAAAATTTAAGAAGTCATCACTTTCATTCAAATTTGCAAAGTTAGTGGAATATAATAGTTCATAAAATGCTTTAAAATATCTCTAGAATCTGTGGTAATATTCTCATCTTCATTCCTTATATTTACTATTTCTAATTTCTATCTATCACCTCTCTCCCTCTCTCTTTTTCTCTCTCTCTCCTTTCTCATATTCTCTGTTAGTCTTTCTAGGAGATTATAATCTTTATTGGTATTTTCAATCATCAACTTCTGAGTGTTTTATCTTCTCTAAGTTTTTTTATTGTGGTAAAATTTATATGATATAAAATTCACCATTTAAATTTCTAAAGTATGGAGTTCAGTGGCATTTAATACATTCACAATATTGTGCAATCATCACCACTATCTAGTGCCAGGATATTTTTTCTGCCTCAAAAGGAAATCCATACTTATTAAGCCGTTACTCTCCATTACTCTCTTCCCCTAGCCCCTGGTAACTAGTAATCTGCTTTCTGTACCTGTGAATTTGCCTCATCTGGCTATTTCGTATCACACAGTATGTGGCCTTCAGTGTCAGGCTTCTTTCACTTAGAGTATTTTCAAGGTGCATCCATGTTGTAGCATGTATCAGGACTTTATTTTTTTATGACTGAATAACATTCTGTAAAATAGACATTCTCTCTTTAAATTTGTTTTCTATTTCATTGATTGCTGGTCTTTATTATCATTTCCATACTTCCACTTTCTTTGAGCATTTTTGGTTTCTGAGATACATGCTTAGATAACTGAAGTGAAGTGGCATATTTCTGTTCATTTTTGTTTCATACACTGTAAGGTCCTTTTTCTGGATGAACATAAATTTAAGATCGCATACACATTTGGGCTCCTACATTTCCTACTAGATGACTGGATATAATGACATTGGTCCCGTCCCATTTACCAGAATGTTGTTAAATTATGTAGGCGAGAGCAATTTTTAAACTCATTTCTACACTTGGATAGAACTTTATTGTTTGCACTGCAATTGCTTTAAATCTTCATCTCAGTTTCACAATATTGTCTCATCTATTTTACACAGCATAACCACAGAAATTATCTTCATTTTACAAATGTTATTTCTGCTACTATAGAGTTTCAGGAAGTGACCGTGAAGCCAGTATTCAAAGAGCAGTTTGGTTTTTTTTTCCTATCTTTCCTAGGTGCCTCATGCCTCATGCAGAATTGTGTTATTGGAGTTCTTAGGACATGGAAATTTCACATTTTCAGACACTTGAGAATGTTGCAACTACTGCCAATAAGGTTCGGCATCCTCTAGAGGAGAAATGCCAAGCACAGCCACCAAATCAACCCTTCTGTGCCTGCACAGAATTAAATTTTGCAAATCAGGCTCTGGCTCTCTGCCAATGCATTGACAGATTTTGCTGGATACTCAGTGCATTAGGGTTTTTGTTGGAAAACAAAAGAATTAGCAGATGTGTTTTTTACCAAATATATTTATTGCACGTTTGAACATGTGCAAATAAATATTTAGAACATGAGGACTAAGGGAGGAAAGTTAAGGTGATATCTGAGTGTTCTATGAGAGTTTTTATTTTAGGGTCAGGTTATAAATTGCTGATGATTAAAAAAAAACTGTCTTTAAAAAACTCCATCGTGTCCCATAAGTTTATGTTTTTCATATTTCATGAACTCAACATACTGTGTTTTACATATTTTAACAACTATGAAATAAGAAATTATTATATAATTGATAGGTTCTTAAAATTCAGTTTAATTGATAGTTTTTGTCTTTCTTAGGGATACATAAAATAATGAAATAAAGTAATAAGATAATAAAAATAAAGTTATCATGTATTTAACACTAATGCCATTTTAAAGTCAATAAAATATCATATATTGAAGTATTCCAGAGGCTCCTGTAATGGTTTTCAAATATTTCTTCATTTATTTATTCAGCAATATTTATTGCGCATTTAGCCTGTGTTAGGTGCTGTACCAGGCATCTGGGCTATAACAATAAACTGGGCATTGTTGTATGAGTTAATAGTCTAGTAAGAAAAACAGAGAAGTAACAGGGTATTAATAATAGAGAGGTAAGAATAATAAAGAAGTAACATGCTGCAAAGGACTTCTGAGAAGGGTATTTAGGAAATAGAAATCATGACTTGTCAAACTAAATTCCAAACTGATGCCTGAAGGAGCAAGTAGAATTTGGTCATATCAAAACCCGAGAACAGAGAGTTTATGGGTGAAAAAAAAATGTTTCAAACCAAAGAGTAAGTGTAAAAGCCCAGGGCAAGAGTTTCAAAGAGAGCAGACGAGTTCAAAGTAATTGAGCGCCCATTGAATATCTTTAATTACTCAAGAGTTTTCACTTTTTTTTTTTTTAGACAAGGATTCTTTAAGTTTAGCCAGGTAGGTCACCATGGGCTTCAGCAGGGGTAAATGAAACAATTGGAGTCAAATGTGAGAGTCTTCTGGATGTATGAGTCCAAGGAAAGAGTTTACTGCGTTCGACAGTCTTAAAGTCGGTTGCGTTCCTTCAAAAAAAATTAAGAATCACTGCTCTAAGATCTCACAGAGTCAGAAAGCAAATGGCAAAGGAGATTCTATGATTTATACAATAAATAAATCAGTAAGTTAATAAGTTAACTTGGGCAGAGGAGGATAGAGTGGCCTCTCTTGTCCACTCCCCAATCCACCCTTTAATGCCCGTTCTTCAAGCCACCCCTTCCTTAAATACTAGCTCAGTTCTTCCTATCCCCCTTCCCTGCTTTGTTGTTCTCCATAGAATACGTGCATTATCCACAGCACTACACATGCAGAAGTGATGTATTTCACAATTTCTGGCACACAGCAGGTACTCAGTAAATGTCAGCAGTGCCAGAATCAGTGAACACCAAGTGGTGTTCACAAACAAGGAGTTTGTGCTGAGAGAATGAGAGAGAGGGTGATATCCAGATGTTTAAAGGTGACAGTGGTATCCTGCTGAGAATCAACTTAAATCTTAGGGTTACCAATCACAGCCCTCTCTTCCTTCTGTGCTTTTCTGGCTGAGTTACAGTGATCAAGTTTCTAAACTGCACTGAGTGACAAGGATTAGGACTTTGTTGGCAAAAAGTGAGCTTTCATTAAAGCTTGGCTCTCCTTTCTCATGGCTCTCCAATTACTCCGGCCTGCTTATTTCCCCCTTCTTTCCGGGTCTAGGTAGCTGTTCTTAGTTGTTTTTTTAAAGTCCTGGGGAGCAAGCAGTTCTTGTGGCAGGCAGGCGCTGACCACGAGGTCTCTAGGTCATGTGCAACTGGCCCACGAGGTGAGTAGAGGTCCTGTCCTTGGAAGCCAGGAGAGGCGGGATAAGGCTGATCCCTGGACTGCGCAATCTTTGGGTGCAGGCAGGCAGGTCTCCTCGTGGTCTGTGCTTCAGTTCATCCATTGCCGGTCTGCCGAATGCCATGGCAAAGCTGCTGGTGTTCACTCTCTTGGGGCTGGGACTGAAACTCCTCAGGGATCACCAATCCTCTTATGAGTAAGTTGGGTTGTGGTAAGGGCTGCCACTCCTGGTCTCCCCACCTAGGCCAGCTCCAGGACAGCACCAACCCTCCTGCCGCAAAGTGGGGGAATCCAGGCTTTAACAGTAAATCCTCAGGCAAACGCTGTGTGCATGTCCCGCAGGGGGTTGGTAAATGTTTGTCCAATTTTCCTGAGCCACTTGAAAATATCTCCTTGCTCACAGTCTGAGAGATGGGGTAAGGAGACTGTTTTCAGTGGTGTGAGTGGCCCAGCTTTTAGCATACATGAATTAATTTTTAATGGAGATCCGTGTGCCTAGGCTACAGATTCACTTCTCAACCTTTCCAGAATAGATAACCAGGTTTGGGGAGGAGGAGTGGGAAGGGGCTGCTATTGTGTGAATTAGGGAAAGGAGCCTCCACAGTGGCTGCCAGGCCATGGCACCGACCTCCCCAGTTTGAAGCCATAGGAAGAGAGACAGAAACCTGGCCAGAGGAGCCCAGCAGGTGGGAAAAATCCCTCTGCGCCGGTTCTGTGAGCTCCAGTGGGGAGCTGGCATTTGACATGGTCGGTTTTCCCTCCAGCTCTGTCCCTTCCATTGTGGGGCCTTAGGAAAAACCCTTTATTATATTTCTAACATTGGCAACTTCAGTAAATAGAAAGCAACTAACACTGTGCCTGCGGCGTAGTACCTCTTCGATGAACGTTAGTGCCCTGCTCCCCTTTAGGTATTTTATATAGTGTTAGTACTAAATGAAGGGGAGGGAATTAAAAATGTATGAGTTCTCCTGGTACCATTTTACAGGGGTTCAAAGTCTAGAGTTCACCTAAGCTTTAGTTAATAGCAACTTGCTATTTACTTTGAAGTAAAACATTACTAAATATCAAATTGAACATTCTGGATTTATTTATTTTTTTTTAAATTATATAATGCAATGGACTGATTAGAAGCTTGCATTCGGAATAGGTTTTTATACACCGTTTTTTTTTTTCTTCTAATTGTTGGTTATTTTTTGGAACCACAAATAGAAAAAAGTAAAAAAAAATGATGTGGGGTTTTAAGTCATGAGAAAATTACAGTTTTGTAGATTTTTATTAATCACGATACTATTCGCTGCCAAAGGAGAAGGTATGTGTAATTTTGTACCGCCATAAGTGTGGGACGGGGTATCATCCCAAGACGAAAAGAAATGAGGTGAGATGGGACCATCTCATGTCCTATCTGGGCTTTCTCCTTCGAATTCTCCATTTCCATCTATTCCTGGGTTTGTTCTGCCCATTCTATCCCAGTTGTCCCATATGGAGATATATTCCACAGAAGTACAGATCTGCCAGGAGGGAGTGAGGGCTCACCTTCTTTAATTTACTCTAAGAATGGGGACTGTATGTATATGTTTTTGTGTAAAAGTATAGTTTTGCCAACTCCCTCCAAAAAAGTTTCTCTCTCAATATGAGGTCTTAGCTTATTTTATTCAACATTACTCTTTCCCCAGATTTGTTCCTTGGAACGCAAGTCTCAGGACCTGCTCCACAAAAAAAATGGGTTCCTCAGACAAATAAATTTGGGGAATGTTGTCTATTTTAACCTTCTAGAGATTGACAATACACTCTGGTATATTGAAAGCTTTGAAAGTCCTTAAGTAAGAAAACATGATTTTCTGCTTTGTTTAAGTCATCATTTCACAGACTTATATGCCCATGACCTCCACTTCCTTTTTTGGATGGGTTGAGAAGGGATAATTCTATACCACTGACTCGCACCAACACTTAGATTTCACCCTGAAGAAGTCAGATCCTGGCCTTGGGCAGAAGGGGAAGCTCATACACAGAAACAAAGAAATTGTCAAGGGCAAATGGTTTCTGGGCCCCAAGCCTGATTCTGATTTTTCTGAGAAGGACCAAAGCATACCATGGTCATAGCTGAACACAATGTCATTCTCTGCGAGTCCCTTTGTTGGCATTACCTGTGGTTTTCTGGTATGAAGAGGGTAACTGCAGAGACATTTTCCCATAAGGATGCTGCAGTGGGAAGACCTGGGGTCTGGCTCGGAGAACTTACTGTTTTTACATTCAGCACCTGGGTCCATCGAGTGGAGGGAGCCTCTGTCCTCCAACTTCTGGCTATAATCAGATGACTGAGAAGGAAAAAGGAAAGTGCCAGTGGGATGGACCTCTGGTTTTAGAATGAAAAGAGGGCTAGAAGAACAAACATAGAAGCAATGGAGGGCTGAGAGGATTGGTAATTACGGTAACGGACGATGGCTGTAGAGCTTCTGGAGCAGCCCAGACAGAGAAAGGGAGGAAAATTGCATCCACCTTCCAAAAGGCCTTACAATCTTGCTGCTCAAAGGACTATGGACCAGATGCATGAACATCACCTGAGAACTTTCTGGACTGGAAGAATCTTAGGCCCTGACCCACACTATCGAATCAGAATTAGCATTATTTAGCCTACTTCCCAGGGGATTTGTATGCACTTCTCTAAAGCACTTTCACTCCTGCATCACTCCTGTTAAAACCAAATCAAAAGATCCTGGAGGCTCAGTAAGGTGCCTTTATTTCCATTTTCGAGAGAAAGTCCCTGAGTCCCAGAGAAAATCATGAATCCAACTGATGTAGAGAAGGGCAGAGCTTATGTTGAGAGACCCATATCAGAGGCAAGCCAGATCTCCAGAGTGGATACATCTTTCTTTTCAGAGTTCGGCGTGCAGGAGCGGGCCAGGTTCACAAGTAGTTATATAGGCCCGGGCTGGAGGGAAGCTGTGGAAGGATGAAGGGGGTGCCCTGGGACCCTTCTTTGACGCTTCCAAGGTGATAGCAACACAGAGGAAGAAACTGAGGGAGTGCCCCTGGATCAAGAGTTTCCTCACCTATCTTTGTAGTCAGCTGTCTGTAGCCTTGCAGATGTGCACTGCTCAGGTCCAGGGTATGGACTGTGTTGTTAACAGCGCCCCTCCCCCCCCCCCCCCGGAGCATGTGGTGTTGCAGCCCAGTGTTTCTGTTGCAACTTCCCACTTCCTAAATTGCAGTAATACGTGAGCCCACTGTGTCGCCCTTCATTAAAAGGAGACTGCAATGCTAGCCTTAGGCCACTTGGTGCCTTCCGCCACCCCCGTGCCCACACCAGGCGACACACTCTCGTGGGAAGAGGGCAGGGGTAGATTCCAGCAAACCTGGGTTTGATCTCATTTCTATAACTTCCAAGTCACTTTACCATTCTGAACCTGTTTCTCTACCTAAAAATTATGGGATAATAATACATATCACAGTAGAATATATATAAAATCTGGCACAAAAAAGGTGCTGTGTTAGCTTTTAGTATGCCATCTGCTATCTCAAAAATCCACTGATGAATGATCCACCTAATGAATGGTACTTAGATATATATTATTGCATTACCTCACTGTGACCCTGGGCTAAGGACAATGGCTCTCCAGCCTCCCTATCAATGCAACCAAAACCATCTTCTCCATCTGATGCCCTAAACTACTAGTTCCATGAAACAATTCAGTAAATATCATTCAAGTACCTTCTCTCTGTGAGTGCTGTGTTTATGCCAAAGTCACAGGGATAGATAGGATGCAGGACTCACAGATTTCAGAGTTTACTGTGAAACACAAGACCGAAAAAACAGGTAACTATAAAGCAATATGGTCATTGACTTGATAGATATGTTCGTGAAGGATCAGGAGGACGAGTGAAGGTGGAGCTGTGGAACATCATGAGTAGAGCTCTTCTTGGTGGTTTAGGGGGTGAAGAGCATTCTAGGGGAAGGGAAAAGCATGAGCAAATGAAAAGAAGTATGTAAGTGATATAGAGAAAAAGATATCATGACACCTAATGTGAAATCTCAACTATACCTTTTTAAATAAATGGTCACAAGCAAACTACTTAACTTTTCAATGCCTCCTCAGTTTTCTTACCTATAAAACAGGTAAAATAGTAATCTTTGCCTCAAAGGCGACTAAGGATGTTAAATGAGGAAGTATGTGTGAGAGCCCTTACAACAGAGTGTGGCACATAGTAGGCGCCACTAGGGAATAGTAAATGAATGAGGAGTGTCCACTGGCAGAAAGCAGACTGATCAGGGTGAGTCTGGTCCCAAGGAAAGTTCCAAAATGGATTTCATAATACATAGCTAAAGATGATCACTTTCTTTTATAATGAGAAAGCACATATTTGTACTTCCCAGCAGGGAGCATGTGATCTCTGGCCAGAGTCCAGAGGCTTTTGAATCAGGGACACCTCTCAGACATTATACTTTATCCCTTAGACCTGGAACATTTTGACTTAATCAAGCCCTTGACAAGGTATTTTCTAATAATTGAGAATAAGGTAGAAAAATATGAGAGGGTTATAGTAACACAGGAGGAATTTTCTTCTGGTGTTCCCTTTAGCTTTTAACCAGTGCTATCTATAAATTTTACTTGGGTAGAGGATTGAATGTGAGCTTTGCATTTATACTTGAGTTCCAGTCCCCGCTCAGCCACTTCATAACTTTGTGGCCTTGGGAAGCCACTTAAATGTAGTCATCTGTAAAATAGGGAAAATAATGCCTCAGGGAGGTGTTTGTAGATTAGATGAGGGTATACACAGTACCTGAACTGCAGTAGCAACGATTACCCTGTTGAGATATGATTTGTTTTGGCCACAAATCTGAACTTAAAGCAAATTAGTACCGAGTTAATGCCTCCTTACCTACCTTGGACTCCTTTTAACTGTGATCATTCTACATTTTCCAGGTTAGAGATTATCTTCCATGAGTGAAAAGCCTGAATTAGAACAGGAGCTGACTAGTTCTGCTTTTCTCTTCTCTCTATGAACCCATCATGTTAAATGGAGTCAGGCAGCATGCCTTTTATTCTTGTGGGGTTTTGATGAATGACTAGAGACCAATTGCCCCCAAATTCCTATCGTTTTGTGCCATGTTGGTAAGAATTTTAGCCAAAGCATCCGCTCCCTGCTAGTCCACCTTCCTCCTTCTGTTAGACTTAATTTTCAGTAGTGCAAGTTAATAATTTCTCGGCCTGTCTATCTTAGCCAAATAAGACTTCCAGGGATCTCGGATAATTGTTGTTGCTCACTGCGACTATGACGGTGTATTATATGGTATCATTAGTTATCAAAATAATGTTTATTGTTTAAATCTCTAGGCTGTGCTAATGTTGTGGTCCATTTCTTTCAAATGCCTCATCAATAGCTTTGCTCTGCTCTGGCAGCCTGCTGGAGCTTCCTTCTCACATCTGTTCTTTTTTCCTTTGTCCTTCACTCCCGTGTTCCCCTCAATGCTGATGTACTCAGATTTAATCAATTGCTTTTGGGTGTGTTTGTGTGAAATGCTTTTTTAAATACTGGCCTTGGGTATGATTTTCTGAAGTTATAAATCCTTTTAAGCTCACCAGCATTTTTTCAACTAACACAGCCGGAAACAGATGCTCAGGCCAGGCTTTGGAGTCAGACTGGGCAGATGGGCAGGAGACCCATCTGTCAGCCACCCTAAAACATCAATGGAATAAATTGGAACCACGTTGTTATTTAACTCAACTTCCACATAGGACTCCTTACACAGATGATGAAATAGTTCCTGCTCCTGCCCAAGTGCGCAGAGCCCTGGAGAGGATATTATGTATCTTCTTTGTGTATCATCCGTCTCTGCTAAATAAGTACTAAATATTGTGGTAGATCTACTTGCCTGCCAGAATTCCAGGGACCATTAACCCTGGGTTAAAACCCAAGCAAAGTGCAGTTATGGAGAACTTTATTGGCAACTTACCTTTGCAATCTAATTATGATTTCTGACTAGATTTTGTGTATTTTATTCCTTTTTCTCCTCCAGAACACGACTTCATGCTTTTCGAGAAGTAAAACCAGTAGAACTTCCTAACTGTAATTTAGTTAAAGGAATAGGTAAGTGTGTAAAGGAGGAAGTATCTCATTTGAACTTGTAGTATTATGTTGCTATTTATTTGATTGATACATGCTTAATTTTATTCAAAAATAAAACTATGAACCAGAAGAGCATTATTAAGGCACTAGTTAATTTTAAATAAATTACGTGACTTTTGACTTCACTAAAATATTGCCAAGGTGTTGATAGTTTTTGAGTTATTTGTTCTTGTTTGGTCAGCTTAGCAAAAACAATAGAAAAATGTTTGATTTTTATAGTAATATAACTTCACAAGATGACAGAGGAGAGACAGAAAGAGAGAAAGCAAGTAAAGGGCAAATTTTTAAAACCCCTCACACATCTTTGCAATGACGCAAATCTTCTCCTCATGAATCTGTCTTTTAATATCGGGGAGGAAAATTTTCCCAGAAGTTCTCAGCAGATATTTATTTAGATCTCATTAGAAAGAGCTAGACAATAGGCTGATGACCTAGCTGCAAAGGAAGCTGGGAAAGTCATTATTGGGCCTCCGCTGTGGAGTGGGCCTTGTCAGCGTGTAGGCAGGAGAATAGCAGCTGGTAGGCAACCGACAGCGAGTGTTCACAGGACTCCAGTCCTGCATTTGATTCCAACCAACCAGCTTTGTTATTTGAGAACAACTTGTTTGAGATCCATACTTTTGTTATGTTGTTTGTTTGTTTGTTTAGAATTATTTATCTCAGTTGCCCTAAGGTTAGAAAGGCTAGACCAGATGACTTATTCAGTTAGCATTGATAAGCTTAGTTAGGTATCTTATAGTGTAATTTTTTTCTAGAAAACAAATATGATATTGATATTAAGTATCACTGGATATTTGAAAAACAATCATCTCCACTAAGAATATCAATACAAAAATCAAAAAATCTCATTTGCCTCTAGACTGATTGAAATATTAAAAATTCACAGGTACTTAAAGTATCACTAACTTGGTGATATTTAGTGATATTTATAATTGATAATATATGCATCTCTGCATATGAAACATATTCCCATTTTAACTGAATTTTTAGAATTTAGTTGCATTTCCAATATGGTTTCAAAGAGTTTGTTTGATTTGAAACTGTTAAGTATCAATATACCTTGGTAGTTTACTCTGTCTTTACAAAAATCAGCAAGCTATTTTCAAATTATCATAACTTTTGTATATTTCATGAATTTCCGTGAACTTTATATAAGAGATTTCAGACTCCGAGGAAAAAGTTCTAGTCCATCATTTTAATACAAACATATTTAGTGTACATTTTAATTGTACTTCATTATATTAATGTCTTAATTTTTATACAATCACATTATTTAATTGGAATAAATAAATGAAAAAAATGAATTATTCTGAACCTATCAAAGAAAGCTAAATTTGTAGCCCTAGTTTCAAGTTACCAGTGATTAAGAAAAGGGCTGCTAGCTTCCTGCAAGCGTGTGAAACAGGCTGGGCTAACTCTTCTCTTTTCTGGCAGAAACTGGGTCTGAAGACTTAGAGATACTTCCTAGTGGACTGGTTTTCATTAGTTCTGTAAGTGTTTTCTTTCACTAAAGCATTTTCTAGAACCAGCAGCTTAAGTTTTTTATTTAAGCCTTCTATATACAAATACGTAAGTTCAAATAAAATGAAGTCATGTGGTTCAAAAAACAAACTGCATATACTGGTGCTATAATTACCATCGTATGTGTTCTCTGCATATTTATATTCTTCTATGTACATTGAACTCATATTATCTTATTTTGTATTGTAGCAATTTGTGATCCCAATGGGTTAAAGAATGGCTTCCTGGAATTCAGCTGTCTATCCCTTGAAGCACTTAAGTAGTGTACTCAAATATTTGTCAAATTGAGTGTACGTTTATATATATATCACCTAACATGTCATTTAGATTTTTACTTTTTTTTTTTTTTACACTTCTCAGAATAAGCCATTTAATTTAAAATTGCTGATAGGTCATTCCATAACTTCCAAACTTTGAAGAGAGAAGCTACCATGTTTGTGTAAACCCTCCTACATGCAAACTCCTGTGGCAATAATATAGCTCTAAACAAACAAAAGCAGGTGACAATCTAAGATAACAGAGTTGATAGGATCCCATATACAAGTCATCCAGCCATTGAAAACCCTTTGCTGCTTGTTGTAATTTATTTAGTCCTGTTTTCTCTTATGAAGATGGAGAACTAAGTCATTCTCTACAACAATGTCTTGCAAACCTTCTTTAAAGAAACAGAACACATATTTTAAGCCAAGTCTTATAGGGGATCCAAATGTCTAAAACAAATAAGAGCTGTGTTCTAATTGAAGGCTAAAGAGTAGTTCCATGCCTCACTAGACTTCCTCCAAACTTCTGTGCCTGAGATGTTTTTAAGGAACCTGCCGGGGACAGTCTAAAAGCCATAACCAATGTTCTCTTCGTATTCCTTGCTTATATCATTGAAGCCCATTAGTAAATGTGCCTTTGGTCTGTTTTTCCATTTTTGATCTTTCTCTTGAGTTTGTAGACACATATGGTGCCTGTGTGTTGTGTTGAGATTGCCTGGTGGAGAATGTGGCTTCTAGAGCTCCCATGGCCTATTGCATGAGCCAGCTAACAGGCTTCCCATGTGGTCCTGTGGCATGAAGCAGACAGAGTGAACCAGTGTCCCATCTACCGCCTCCATCAGCATTTGAAATATTTGTAATGTACCTATTTTTTTTCTCCTCCATTATTTATAAGGGGTTAAAATATCCTGGAATTAAGCACTTTGAACCCGATAAGCCTGGAAAAATACTTCTGATGGACCTGAATGAAGAAGATCCAACAGTGTCAGAATTAAAGATCATTGGAAATACATTCAATTTGTCTTCTTTTAACCCTCATGGGATTAGCACATTCATAGATGAAGGTAACAATAGGTAATATTTATTAAAAACAAAACCAAATTTAAAAAACAAAGAAATGTTAATGTATGAATATTTCTTTTTATCCAACTAAAGTATAACCATAAATCATGTTCTTATTCTGAATTCTAAACATCCTTATCTTAATTAAATATAATATTTTTATTACCTAAATGTTTAAGAATGTTAAAATATTTAACATTTGTAAAGAGCCTAACTTTTTAAAAACACTACCAACATTCACATTATCCCTATAATTACTGTAGTAATAATATTCAGCCCTAATACCATTGGTTTTCTCATTTTAAACCATTTTACAGATCCAGGCATTTATAGGAATCGATTTTTCTAACGTAAGGCATCTGTAACCTATAGGTCCCCTGACAGAAAGTCACCATGGTGAGCTTTCTCTCAGTCCCATCAACTTCAATAGCTCCCTGTCCTCTGGTTCCTGTGTTTTGTCTTAAAACTGTTTCTCCACATTTTAATATGTTGCCCCCATCCCGTATGCCTTCATCCCATTTCTTCCTGTCTTTTTGCAGTTATTTCCTTGGTCTCCACATTAATTGTTAACCCCAACTGCATACAAAAGCACATGGGGAGTTTTTAAAAACCTGTTGTCCAGGCCCCAGTTCCAAGAGATTCAGTTGATTTGAGGGGAACCTGGGTGACAATACTTGTTAAAAGTCTTTCAGGTGACAAAAATGTAAGCACCATGTCTATATCCATGGCCCTCATTAGACAATCCTTTCTTCAGTCCTTCTTCCAGAACATACCCATGTATGTAGTGGTTACAACTGCTGCCTTGGAAGTCATCGCTAATGCCCTTATTAACAAACCTCTCTCTCTTCCAGTCTTTCTGCTTTTCTTCTTCCTTCCTCCCCCTTTTCCGTGCCCTTCCCTCTCTTCTCCTCCACTCTTCTTCCCTCCCTTCCTCTCTTCTTTCTTTTTTTCTTCCTTCCTCCACCTGATTTTATTTTGTTGACCACTTTCCCCTTTAAGTGAATTGCTCCTCCTCTCTGGTATTCCACTACACTTATCTATCCTGGTTCTGATCCTACTGTGGGTTTTCTCTCTTGCTCATTGCTTTGTCACACATTTCAAAATCTCCGTGCATTCTACAAAGGACGGCTCTTTTGCTTCCCCCTTTTCCCCTTCATTTCAGAAAGTTCAAACATGTCACAACTAGAACTGTGCCTACTTTCTAAGAGAACACCCCATCCCAATGGAGTTTTATTTTTATTTTTATTTTAATCAGCTCTTCAGTTCCTTTCCTTTAGGTTTCTAGATACTTCCATTGGGTTTTTCTCCTATAACCACTTTAAACTCAAAATATCCAAAACTGATCTTCTATCCTTTTATTTTCTCTCCTACCCCACATAACTTCCCTTCTTTTGTATATAACATAGGATATACTTTTCCTTTTCAATAATCTCTTTATGCATTTAGCATTATATTTTCTTTTAAAAATATTTTTATGTGCAAAGAAATATATTGTTGGGTGTGTATATACTCTTTTAAATAAAAATGGGGAAATACTACATAAATATTACAGAAAATAAGTTGCTTTTGGATTAAACACTGCATCACAGACTCTTTTTTCATGACAGTGCATTTAGAATTACTTTGCAATGGTTGTCTAGGATTTGTCCATATGGGAGTACATAATATAGTTTATCTGTTGATTCAGTCTATTTCCACCTTTATGCTTATTGCAAACAATGGATGCTAAAATACACATTCTTGTACATATTTATCTTGTGAATATTTCCTTAGGATAAATTCTAGGAAGTAGACTCTGTTGTGTAAAACATGAATCTGGGTTTTAATCCTTGTTTATGCTTGATTTCTGACTCCCTCATTCCTCAACCATCATCAGGGACTTTGGATATTTCATGTCAAATGCCTCTCATATCACTTTCTGCCTTTCTTCCTGGTTTAGTCTCTTCTCTCCACATGCCTGGATTACTGAGGTAGCCTCCGGTCATGTTGTTACTCCTTCACTCAAAGCCCCCTTGAGTAGAGCCTGAATCCTTACCTTTAACCCTAAGAAGACTGACTTGGGCTCTCTACCTCTACGGCTTCAGCCCTCCGCTCTTTCTGTCACTCACTCTGCTCCACTACAACCTCATTATCAAGTGAATGTGCCAAGAAAGCTCCTGCCTCTGGCATTTTGCACACTCTCTTCCCTTAGCCTGGAATGCATTTTCACTAGATATTCATATGATTTGGTCTCTTATTTCATTTAGGTCTCTGCTTTAATATCAGAGAGAACTTCCTTGACTCCTGTGAAGAAAATTTCATTACCCTTTATCCCTTTCTTTATTACATTTTATTTTTTCCTTTGTATCACTTAACACCAACTAAAATAAATACTTGTTTGTTGAATGAAGAATCTCCTAGCTGGCTTCTCTGCTCAAATTGCTTCAGCTCAATCTACTTAACTTTGCATTGTTTTTCTTAAAACACCAGTTTGGTCAAGGTTTCCAAAGACTTACTGTTTCTTAGGGAAAAGACTATAATCTAATTTCACTTGCCAACTCTGATCATACCTTCTTGACCACTTAGACTGGTATTCTTCATGTCCCAAACTCACACTGCCTCAAGAAATCTTCCCTTTGATACTTTCTCTCAGGTTTTTATTTTTTTTAATGGCGTTTATCATCATACACTGAGTAAATTATACCTGAGCATGCCTTCTCATATTAGTCTTTCCCATCTCTTTAATCTCTTTTATCTCAACTTCACACCTCACTGATATTATTTGCAATCAACAAGCTCTTTAGAGTTTTAGTGTCAAGCACTGCTCATTCTTAAGTTGAGGATATTTTTCCCCCTGTGGAGTTTGGAGTTTTTTGAGACTGTCACTGGTTCTTCCTTTAGCCATTTCTCTTTGGAGCAATCACAAATGTTTCCCTCTACAAAGAGATGAAAATATTCCATTTGCCTGACACCCTAAATACGAGTTGGAGGTGGGTTGAAATTGCTTTTTGAAGACAGGGCTGACAGCTGAGAGCTCAGTTAATGTTTCAAGTTTTGTTTTTAATCTCTTCTCAGATAATACTCTGTACTTGCTGGTGGTGAACCATCCAGATATAAAGTCCACCGTTGAGCTGTTTAAATTTCAAGAAGAAAAATCGCTTTTGCACCTGAAAACCATCAGACACAATCTTCTGCTTAAGTACTGAGATATATCATGTTTCTATTTCCCTTTATTCCTGGTGATCATTAACCCACTTTTAGTTTTTCTTTCTGCCTGGGAGCCGGGGAAATAATGACTATTCAACTCTCCTTGGTAATGATTGCAAACTGCTCCAATTGTTCTTCTGTAGAAACTTTTGAGGATCCAAGCCCCTCAGAGAAGACATTCTCTTTGGTCCTCATTTTCTAGGCTGGCTGGATGCTATCTTAGAACTTATGGCCTTTAAATGTCCTTTTGAGCCTTTACAAAGAAAAAAACTCTGCTTTTTTTTTTCTCTGAAAACAGACATTATTTCAAACCCAAACCAGTTTCATAGATGAATTCCACATCTAGAGCTTTTTTATTTGCTACTAATTTATTTTTATTCTTATATTGAAAGAAACAGAATCTTACATGTTTCTATGAATTAGAAACACATACATAACTAAGAGGAGATCTGAAATCTGATGATTCGAAGACCTTCCTGCATTGTCTTTATTGTTGTTTGGTAGCAAACCATTTATGGAATAGGAGATCTGTGGTAACACTCAGCTCCTTCCTCAGCTTCTTTACAATGTAACATATGGAAAAATAAAACGCTCAAGGATCCCTGATCCCTGTCAACCCAGCACAAAGCCATCTTCCCTGCTTGCCTTAGGATTTGGTTTATGAGGCTAGTGACGGATTTAAGACAATAATCTGATGCTATCTTCTCAAACAATTTCATCTTCTAATTACTATGTTTTTCTAGAATCCCAACCTCTATTTGAATAATTTATGTATAGCATTCAACTACTTAGTATTTGTAAACCTAGATTTCTTTTAAACTGTGTGTTATTTACATGCAAGTACCTAGCAAAGCACCTGGCACATAGTTTGTGCTCAGTGTTACCAATGCCCCTTCCTCTCCTTTCTTACGTGGTGTTTTCGAAGATGAGGAAACCGAGATTGAAGAGAAATTGAGTTACTGAATGAAGGTCAATCAACTAAATAGTGGCAGAGTAGGAACTGTGACCCAGATCTTCTTCTGCATCCCTAGGAAGAATTAAATGAAGTTTCACAGAACAGATTTTGATGAGAGAGTGTATTTATACATTTATTCTACAAATTCTACTTTTAAAAAATATCATCTTAATTAGGTTGTATTATTATAGCATTTTGGATTTAAAAAATTTACCCCAGATAACACTATCAGCTAGAATTTTAATTCATGTGGTTTGAGTCTGAATTGGTGCTCTGAGCCACTATAAAACAGTAAAAACTTATTTTATTTGTTTCACTACCTAATCTTGGAAATCTCAGACTTGTCAAATTTCCCAGGGTTAATGTATTTTTTTTTTTTCGGGGCCAATTGCAAAACTATTGGCAATGTAGAACCAAATTGAAAGTAATCATATTAACTAAAATTCTGCTCTCTCAACTCAAGAATTAGCCATGTATATTTTCTGCTTGTCTGTGATGGTTGTTTATATCATTGTTTATAGCAGTTATATTTGAATTACTAATCTATTATAGTTTAAGCATCTTATTATTAATAACATAATGGTCATTATTGGCCATTTACTATGTGTCAGGCATGGTGCCAAGGTTTTTACATTCATTTCATTTTATTCTTACCCCAGCCTTTCAGGGTATAGCAAGAAAATTGAGGTTCAGAGTTTAGTGGCATGATGTAGCCCCACAGACAATAGCAAGCGATGTCAGGATTCAAATGGAGTCCATCAGATTTCAGAGCTATTACTCTAAACCATTCTGCTCTGCTCCTTTGTATGAAAAACAGAAAATGATTGTATAGCATACTAATTTCAGAAATTTGCTTTTTAAAAAGAGAGGGGGAAAAAAATCCAGGTTGCAGTTTTATGCCTAGAGCCTGTGCAGACTAATCATAAATCCTGAGACCTTCTTTCTCATGTAGCTATAGTAGCTACCATTGATTGATGATTTGGACTGTGGCAGGCTCCCTGCAAAGCACACAACAGGCATTGTAATTTCCATTGCAACTCCACAAATTAAGATTCTGATCCTTAGTCTTATACTAAAGAGTTGTATGACTTTGGGAGAATCATTTAACCTCTCTTTACAGATGAGAAAACTGAGGCTTTGTATGCTTATCTAACTTGCCCAGGAGCCCAGAGCAGTGTCAGAGCTGATCTGCAGGCCATTACGTCCTCCATAATAGAGCAGAGATAATTCTCTCCTAGATAATGGCCCCAGGGAACTTCTGTCACCTCAATCAGCAAAGAATGACTCACTTATGTGTTCACTGTTGTACCTATTAAAGCAGAAAAATAGACTCATATATCTTAGATTTTCAGTAACAGAGAGAGAATCAAAATAAAAATGAAAAAAGCCAAAGCACCCTATTTCTGGGCGTCCTTGTTCATGGACAGTTTACTCAGTTTAGAATCATGAAACTTGAAGGCTGGAAATGACTCTAAAGCTGAAAGATAGACCAGCTCATCTCATCTCCTTTTACAGATAAGGAAATGTGTGAAATGATTGGCTTTTTTTATAAATCACACAACTAATAGCAGCAGAGCTTTAACTAAAATACAAGTTGCAGGCATTTTTTTCCACTACCTGATAATGTCTGGGGCTATTCTATATGAGAGTAAATGTTATGTGAGCATAAGTAAATTTTGCCTTGATAATAATTCCTGACCTACTTTGATGCTACTGAATGTAGTATATCTGTGTGCACATGCATGCGTGCGCGCGCGCACACACACACACACACACAAACCATAGCACTATTTTTAAGACACAGTTAATAGACTTTTATGTTATGTTGCTATAATAACTGCTTAGGGTTTCTTAAAAATTATTGTCTTTGAAGATTGTATAGGTGGGACTGATTTCATATTAATTCTCTGCCATAAGAGCTAGGCTAGAGTGAAGGCTCCATCTCACATATGATTTTAGGAATAAGCATTAATAAATGCCAAGACATAATCCTGGAATGCACAATATCTTCATCTTTATATAGCTGTATATGTATACATCATATATATCTGTATATATCATATGTGTGTGTTTGAATTACAGTTTGAATGATATTGTTGCTGTGGGACCTGAGCGCTTTTATGCCACAAATGATCACTATTTTGTCAACCCCTACCTGAAATCCTGGGAAGTGTATTTGGGTTTAGCGTGGTCATATGTTGTTTACTATAGCCCAAATGAAGTCAAAGTGGTGGAAGATGGATTTGATTTTGCTAATGGAATCAACATTTCACCTGATGGCAAGTACGGAAACTCTAAAAACGTCACGCGTTTTCCCAGATTCTCATTAGATATTTTTTAGAACATATCCCCTTCTAAATAATGTGGTATGTTTTAAGATGTTATCCTGGTAATAAGATATTAGGAAAGATGTAAAATATCTTAATTTTTCAAGGGGTAAAATTTATCGAATTAGAATGTTCCATTTTGTGAAGACATATTTTTAAATTTCTATTTTTTTGAGGGGAAAAGTACATTTCAAGAGGGTGAATAAGCATTTAGCATTACTAAATAATACTGTGATAAGTATTTAATATTACTAAATAGCTTTGCTTTGAGGGAAGATTTTTTTAGTATATAATGAGTTTTTTTTGTATGTAGGTCTATATCAGTAGTACTGGTTTATGACAAGATAAAGAGCTTGCACCAAAATATAAATCAAAGCACTGCTTTCTTCATCAAAAAAGTGTTACTATGGGGGAAAAGTCAACTTAACCAAGCACTGTGCTTAGTGATGGAATTGATTTACTTCACTATCTGGTGGTCACCCTGAAACAAACGACAGACCAGAATTATTCTGGTGACCACACTTTGGTCAACATTGTTATATATACGAAATCTATGTCTTCATCCATCTATATCCTTCCTCATCTTTCATCACCACAGATTCTGGAGGGATAGTAACATTTAGGGCAAGAAAATTGGACAGCTTTCAATTATTCATATCATCCCCAATCTTCAAAAATAGAAGATAATCAAGGAGTCATTTCTCCTGACCACGGGTCTTTATGATGGTCATGGCCTTGTACTTTGTGCAAAACACTAAATCCACAGAGTCAGGAAAGAAGGGAGGAAGGCATCTCTTAGACCCAGGCTAAGCATCTTATATTCTCTCACACTCCCTCTGGCTTAAAATAAGAAGCTGATTGTTAAAAGAGCTTTCCTGCAGCCTGCTCAAGAAAACTCACTATCTTCTGAAATGCAGAACCTGGGGCTCGCCACTGTATTGACAAGCTAAGAGAACCACTGTAATGCATTTTGCTCCTGGTTCGTAAAAGTTGATATTAGGGTTAAGTTCCTTCCCTGCTGATCAGGGCCAGCTAGGTTCCTTAGAAATAACTTTATGATTAAAATTCCTTTGTGCACTTCAAACTCATTAGTTCTTTCAGAATTTCGTGTTTCTTTGGAAAATGAGATAGGTTCCATTATTCGGTCTCTAAGCAAAGTTCTTCCCTAGAAAGAGTTATCACAACTTCACAGTCAACTTTTGAATCGCATCACTTTAGATGCTTTGATGTAGCTCTTTTTTCTTTGAAGGTACATCTATATAGCTGAATTGCTGGCTTCTAAGATTCATGTGTATGAAAAGCATGCTAATTGGACTTTAACTTTAGTAAAGGTAAGACGTATTAACACTATAAGTTTACAGAGTGATAATTAGGTTCTAATTGATTTGTGAAATTAAAAGTGAGGAGAAAAGACTTGTATAATTGGAGTGGGTGAGAACCAATTTTTCACTCCTTTATGAAGAATCATCATCATCACATGTGTTTGTTGTTCACTTATACTCAGCTGTGGAGTGGGAAACAGCAGACCACACATCTCACCAAGAAACTTTGATTCTGCTCTAGTGAATTTTAACTTGGCATTGTGTTCCTAGATTTTCCTTCCTCCCTCCCTCCCTTCCTTCCCTTCCCTTCCTCTCTGCTTTTCTTCCTCTCTCCTTCCCTTCCTCCTTCCTTTCCCTGCTCATTTCTTTCTTCTCTCCCTCCCACCCTTCCTTTCTTTTCTCTCTCCCTCTTTTTCTCTCCCTCTCTTCCCCATTTTTCCCTCTGTGTTGATAGAATAGCCAAGAAATAGCCTCGACTTGTATTCAATATGACAACGCTCTCCACAAAGCCTAAGTCCTCATGATGGCCACTGCGTGCCCTGGCAGCCCATACTTTATCTGCAGCCCTTGCCCTTCTATGCAACCTCTCCTGCCTGCTTATTCCTGGAATTTGTCTGGCATTGCCCTGTGTCAGGATGGGGCACTGCTCCCTCTGGACAGGTAATCTTTCACCAGATCTCTATGGCTGTCACTTCATATCCTTTCAGATTTTACTAAAATGTCACCTCAGCGACGCCTCTCCTGGCTACCTAATCTACAGTTGCAACTCTGCTCTCCCTGCCCCCACAGTTTTATTTTCCCTTCAGCGTTTATTACTAATCTACTGTGTAGTTTATTTATCCTCTTTATTGTCTGCCCCTTCCATTAGGGTGTAAACTTCACAAGGATAATTTTTTTTCTATTTGTTCCTGGAAGCGTTTCCAAAACCTAGAAGGCACTCAACATACAAAACTTGTGAAATTAATATGAGAAAGCCCGGTGTGCTTCAGGGGTTCCTCTGCTACTCTTACCAGTTCTGATCCGGCTGGAAGGTTTGGGTCAAAATAAAAACACAAAAGAGGGGAAAAAGAAAGCAAGAGTGAACTGAATCGTGAAGCAGCCCCTGATTAAAAAACAACGAGATATTGCTCTTCTGCCATAACCACCCACAGCATGAAGTCCTTTCACCAGGTGCTGTGTGACCGTTCCTGTCAGCATATCCTAGGTGCTGTCACAAGGGGCTTCACTCAGAGAAAATTACCTTGAAGCAACCTCAAATGTAACATTATGTGTGACATTAAAACTCATTGGCGGAGACAGTTTGGTATCAGCCGAGGTAAAATGGAATTTCCACACTCGTGCCGGCTGAGGGCATAAACATGGGCTCTGGTGATAGCGACACATACACTTCTGTAAGTTGAAAGGCAAAGAATTCCATAAGGACAGAATCCAATCCCAAATACGTTCAAAACACAAATACTGCAGTGCTGCTCCTGCCAAGACGAGATTGGGAATAAGGCTTCTTTCAGGTTTGGCTCCCAGTTTTGGCATCAGATCACGCCCATCTCCTGACGTAACAACTTCGTTTAGACTACCCCCGTGCCTGTAATGTCACTCTTCCTTTTGAAGAATCGTATTAATGCAGTCAGTTAATTAATATCTGGACTGACAAGAAATTTGATGAAGTCAGACAGACCTTAAAATTTTCAATGAGATGTGTAAGGGTTTATGTTCTGTCAAAGCATGGTCTATACATATGGTGGAACATCATTCAGCCTTAAAAAGGATGAAGTACTAATCTGCTATAACACAGGTGAGCCTCCTTGAAGACATTACACTAAGTGAAATAAGCTAGGCACAACGGGACAAATATTATAGCATTCCACATACATGAGGTACATAGAATAGGCAAATCCACAGACAGAAAGTGGAACAGAGGTTTCCAGGGGCTGGGGGAGGGAGGAATGGGGAGCTATTGGGCAGGGTTTCTGTTTGAGATGACTAAAGGTTCTGGAAATGGATAGTGTTGATTTTTTTTAACATTGTGAATGTACTTAGTGCCACTGAATTGTACACTTAAAATTGGTTGAATTGACAAATTTCATATTATGCATATTTTATCACAATAAATAATATATTCCACGCCCCACCCCCCAAAAAATTCCAAGGCAGCCAATGAATTAGTGCCACTTCAGTGAGTTTAAATTCTCTAAAACTTGATATCTTTATCAACAGAGTTTTTCCCAAAGAGAATATTTATTAAGTTCCTTGACCAAGAATGTAAAATTTTCCAGTTGGCTTTGTGGAATTGTGAAATGTGGCATGTGTGTGCATTGCGGTGAGCTGGAGTTGCTAGGAATTACAGATTTGCAAGGCAAGAGCCCAGCACAGGCTCCCAGACGAGCCATCAGCGTTTCCTTGGCAGGAACCAGGTCTGCTGCTTACTACATTCTCTCCAGCTGCTGCGCTGCTTGCAGAGCACATGGTAGGAGCTCAGGAGTTGCTCAGTGAATGAATGAGACCCCAGGCTTCTGTGCCCTTTCCCACTTCACCCCAACTCTCATCTCTGCCAGATTTCACCTGCCAGGGAATTCACCAGTTGGCTATTATCCCTTCCAATGATAATAGTAGAACCCCGAAACAAAAATTTCCCTCACCTAAAGAAATGATCGTATCAGAGTAGAACGTCTGACACTGTCATAGATGCGGGCTCGGTGGATGAAGACGGCCCGGAGCTGATTTTGACCAGAGCGTGCTTGGCCAGCCACTTCGTTTGGCCAGCCTTGCCTGTTTCCCGGGTGAGAAGGAGTGATAGCTCCTCACGAAGATGAAAAGGAGGCTCTGTCACAGGGCTTGAGCCCTCTAGTCCCTTCATGGATGTTGGAGATGGCTCTCATTTTGAGTAGGAAGCACAGGGCAGCATTGGCTCCCTACAGTTCCCTGCCCATATTCTGGCCTTTGCAATGAGTCACAGTCAGGGTCTCTGGGTGCCAAGGGTCTCTGGGTGCGAGGTGTGCGGCCTCTGTTTGAGGTACATGGTAGATACAGCTTCTCCAACTGAGAGTGAGAGGTAAGCAAATAGATGTGATTTCTCCCCGGTAGAGAGCAGCCAAGATGATGAATGGTGAAATTAAGAATCGTTGGTATTATTTATGATCCTGGTACAAAGCCTCGACAGCAATTTGTGCAGTCATCACATGCTTGCAACTTATGTTTAGAAAATAAACAGCAGGAGAACAGGGAATTGAGTAACATCAGGAAACTAAAGAAGAAACTCTTTCCTAACCCAAGGCAAAAATTAGACCCTGGGTGATCATTTGTCCTCTGGCAGCGCAGCCTATGATTAGCCACTAAAGAAGAGCCTGCATGTCATCGATGTTCTCATCAGAAATGAATCTACATTTCCTGGTTGTTTTCTAAATGCTTATAAAAATATCATTCGCACGTGACGTTTTGAAAACAAACTATTTTATGCTGCACTTAAAACTTTTTTTCCTTCAGTTTTAGGTTCATGCACAGATATTAATTCAAATGATTTCATGTAACTTTTAATAGCCTTTTTGGCTTTCTATATCTTCTCCTTCCCTCATCTGTCATGGAAACTGAAAAAATACCAACATGGGTGGAAAGCTAGAATTCCCTGCGTGCTACCAAAACGGGCAGAATTGTGTCCCTGGAACCAGCAGTGTGGTCACCAGGACAAGACAATAGTTTTGTCTGACATATTGCTCTACCATATCTCAAATTTGTTTTTTTTTTAACTTTCTGTCTTTTGTTCTTGTTTTTAATTTGGAAGTCCATGGCCTTTAATACACTGGTGGATAACATATCCGTGGATCCTGTGACAGGGGACCTTTGGATTGGATGCCATCCTGATGGCATGAGAATCTTTTTCTATGATGAAAAGAATCCTCCTGCATCAGAGGTTAGTTTGAAAAATGAATCAGATCAGCGACTTTATTGCCAGATGTTTTTCAGTTGAAGACTTAAATCTCAATTATGTGGGCGAATAAAATGTGGGGCATGGATAGATGATCCAAATGACCAGATATAAAAAAAGAACTTGAATTGGGGAGGCATTTAGTCAGTTTAAGCAGGAGATAGATGGTACATTTAAATTTAGAAGATTTCATAAGGACACTACATACGAAGGTGTGGGCAAGAGTGTAGGGAAATCAACGGAGGATAACGCGGTACCCCAGGGCTGGCAAGGGGACAGGAAATGGTTACCAGAAGCCAGAACAAGAAGAGCTGTGTGTGTGGAGAAGGGTCTTCTGAGAGAAAGCTGGCCTCTGATTGGGGATGTAGCCAACCCTCAGGGAATCACAGGGCGGATGCCTGAAGAATAAGTGACTATCCTCCCCATCAGTCCTCCCAAACCCGCTGCTGCTGCTCCTTGGTCACCCTAACTGGGAGCTGGAGAGCAAGGGGGCTCTCAAAGTTGGCCTTTGTGCACACTTGGGCAGAGTGGAGAGTGGACCTGGGAGGCTGGGTGAGGATAGCCAGCACTAGACTACTGGGCTCCATGTCTTTATGGATTGAATTTCTCCAACTTGGGAATTATAATAGTTTAAAAAAATAATGCATACCACACTCCTATGGTCTCATCATTTGTTTGTTACTTGCCTTCCTATTCAGCTCTCCCTTCCTGTGTCTCAGTATATGTAAAAGTTAATGCAGTGGACCAGTCCTAAAGCACAAATGGCCATCCCCTAATCTTCCCTACAAATAGGAAGATAAATCACGTGCTGGAAATTATTCTGGATTAAAAGACCTTTTCTTCCATCTTAGCGATAGTACCCAAAGACCCTATTTGTGTCTATGGTCTTTACTCATTGAACTATTTTAGCTGTGCAAATAAGAATTTGAAACTCACTTTGACGAGGCATTCAACTTTTGCTATGATTTACCTGGGATTTCCTAGTTTGAGTTTTCAGTATGTATTAACTATGTTCATTATTTACATCCAATATGTGATATTTTTGACACAGTCTACTGCTATGTATTCTTTTGAAGGCATAGTTTTCAGTCTCGCACACCCTGCCCAAAACAGAAAAAAATATTTTATATTCCTAAAAAAAGAACAACCAAACGTGTATTTCCAATTACATCATGGCATTTCATACCTTTTATTTTAGGATAATTGTGATTATGGTGAATGGCAATTCTTTGTGACTTTTGCCAGTTCTGAGCTGTTAGGATTGCTATATGTATGTTTAATAGAATTGAAGAAATGTAGTCCATGGTGTGTTCACTGTTTGGAACCCAGAAGAATGTTAGATTCTAATTTGTTTTTGCTTGTTTAGCTCACTTGGTGAAGAGCTCACTTTGCTATAGCATGGACTTGGTTTGCTATTCTGGAAAAAATACTTTGATGATGGATCTGGTAGAGAATAGCAAAAAGTCCATTACCTAATTCACAGCCCTATGGAAGAGTGATTTAGTTTTATTAAAAGAGGTTCATTTACTTAGATTCACCATCAACTATTTCTCATTAAGAAACTGCTACATTTTAAAGCTATGACAATTTTCAAAACATCTGTCTTCGGGGCCAGTTATTTTAAAAAGTTCATTTTAAATGCTCCCACTAACTCTTTAATATCCAGGCACTGGCCTTCCTAGTCTGCAGTATTTGGTGTTTTTGTACGTAGGTATCCTTTCTTTAAGTCATTATATTCTAAAGCTTAAGAATAGAAAGTTAAAAGGGAACTTAATCTAGTCTCACTCATCTGATTCTATAGGTGAGAAACAAATGGTAAATAGAAGCTCCAAACCATGACCCTGGACTCCAGACTTACAGTGTGCTCTTTATAGTAGGATGAATCACATGAAATTGTCATTTCATCAGCCCAAATAGTTAAATATCGGCTATTACATGTAGCCAGCCTAACATACTACTACACTATTGTTAATGATACAATCATATTTCTGCAAACTAAATGAAAAAAGCTAAAATTATAAAATCTTATATACTGAGAGTTGGAACCATAAGTTTAGCAGAATGTTGGTTGACTGTGGTACAGAGATATGTTCTTTTTTGGGTCGTACTTTTCTTTTGATTGACAGCATTTAAAAAACAAGAATTAAACACAAACATCCAAATTCCTAGTTTATCTGAAAATACATGAAAACTATCCTGAATTTCATCATGGAAATAAATTGACTATGACTAACAGCCCCCCCATTCACCATAGTCCCTACTGCTCCCTAATATCTCCCACCAGACTGTGCCACTCATTTATATCTCTTGCCCCACCTCTGTAGGCCTATGTGTCACCACCACTGCTTAAGATCACCTGATCAAAACCTGCCATTATGCCAGTGAGGAAACAGTTGTCTTATAGAGTCATTTTGGAACAAAATATGATTTACCTAAAGGTTGCTTCTTATGGAGAAATGACCCCACGTTTAAAGTTATATTTTAAATGACTTAAAAAAAGTTAACCTAATGTTATTTCTTTGATAGGTGCTCCGAATCCAGAATATTTTAACAGAAGAACCCAAAGTCACACTGGTTTATGCAGATAATGGTACAGTGTTGCAAGGAAGTACAGTTGCCTCTCCCTACAAAGGGAAAATCCTGATTGGCACTGTGTTCCACAAAGCTCTTTATTGTGAGCTCTAACAGGCCGATTTGCAGCCATGCCATGGTGAGCCCATCACTTAATTGCTTGCCACGTTGAATGGGTCACAGAGATCTCATCCGAACAATGAACGCTGACCCTAAATTAGGACATCATGAGGGATCAAAGTGCTGTTTAACTGGAAACAGATACGATATGTAAATCTTTTTTTTGAGAAGATGATATCAAATGAGTCTTGGAATACTTGAAAACCTAATTTACCAATAAAGTCCTCTTTGATGAAATGAATGAAATTGTCATGTCACTTGTCAGGTCTTAAGTAATGTAGCACTACATGACCCCAAAGGTACTTTCCCTGAAACATGTGTTCCCTGAGCACGTGTGAGCTTATGATTGCCTTGTCTGGTTCAGAAAACAGGAGAGCGGATGGCCTCACGGGCCATCAGAACTCCAGTACTCACTCAGACTCCCAGTTCATGTGCCCGGAAACTGGAGTGCACGACTTTAGGCTCTGCTCCTTAAGCGAAGCCATTAGACAGACGCATAGTCAGACTTCCTTCATATTTCCCCTTCTATATATGACTTTCTTGGTAAATATAAACTTAATACCCCAACTCTCCTTTTGCTCTTGCTTATTCAATTCTCCTCTAGCAAATGACATGTACAAACATCTTAAAATCCTTGAGAGTGTTATCCTACCCGAAAATTATGTGTTTATCTCAGCACAAATTGTGTATTTTAGTTCCTTTGTCCTGATAAAAGGAAGAAGTTTGTTCACTTAAGAGATTGGATAGAAAATGATGCCCAAAACCGATTCCAGTAAAGCCAGGTGCCTACAAAGACAACATTGTTATAGAGGTGATGGTGGTGGTGGTTCTTTTTCTATTCTAACTAGTTGTGGGGGCTAAGAAGATAATGATAGAAAAGTAAACAAAAAATAGAAAAGGTCAACAATCTTTGGCTATCTTCTGGGGAGCATGACTTGGAAAAAAAAAAGATGACTTTATCATTTTCTTATAAAAGCCATATGAAAAGGTTACCTATCTTCATTTATTTGTCTGTTCCAAAGGTATGGACTTCCAGGCTAGATTGTTTCTTTGAGACATTAGGGCAGTCATGTTAGAAACAAAATTTTTCTAAGGCATTTGCCATGACGATGGTCCGGCATTTGGGGGAAAATGTTTTGGTGATAGAGAACTGCTGACAGTTTAAGATCACACTGCCTTAAAATAATAAACAGGAACATTTTGTTTTGGTAGAAAAACACTTTTCTCACATCAGGCTAAGAGTTATTTTTAGTCACGATTTCAGGAGGCATGACATCATGTACCCTACGAGTGCTCAATTATTCAGTGATGCTGTTCACATCCCTTGAAGCTGTAGTCTCTGAAATACTGTTTTGAAACTATCAATGGCTGTGGTGCTTAGGTCAAAAAAAGCCACATATTTCCTTTAAAAAGAATTATTTGGTATCATCAATAAAAACACCATTCTCTGTTCTCTCTTGCTCTTGACAGATTAAGCAAATTCACACCCCCCACCCCAAGAAAAATTTACCCAATTTGATACAGTTTATACTCAAGATCATTTAGAGTGACACCTGCTTCCATTTGGTTAGGAATTTCTTAACACATTCCAAGGAGAAAACAGTTTAATTCATTTATTTTGTGATGCTCAGATCTCAATTTTTTGCATTGTTGAAGGTTTAGTCACAGGTAAATTGTGTGTGTGTGTGTGTGTGTGTGTGTGTGTGTGTGAAAAGAGAGAGAGAGAGAGAGAGAATTAACACCCCTCATTTGTTATATTCAAGTCTTATGAACATTTAAGGTTTTAGAAATAAAACTGTTGAAGGGAATCCCATATTCTGGCATGGCCTCTTAGCTTGCTCCGCACTGTGAGAGGTCCACTGCTTACTGGATTTGTCTCAGATTTTTTCCTGGCTGATAGGTACCAGAAACTATGGTTGTGAAGCTGCAATGGGAACAGAAAGCTGGGCGAGGAAGCTGCTGGTGGAATCCTTGCTCTTTTCACTTTATGCCCAGTTCCATAATTGTGCTTTCAATTGTAATTCTAGCTGCCAATTTACACTTTACAAGGGCTAAAATTTATTTTTAGTTTCATTTCCATGGAAAATGTGCACTTTGCTCCTGATTGATAGATATATTTTGACAGTTAATACAAGTTTACCCAGTCAAGGCTTGTTTTAGTTGAAGGTGAAAATGGAAGAGGAAAAAAATTACTTTGACAGATCTCAGTATTTCTTTTTATTGCATTCGTTATCTAACAACAATAATACTCATCGGCAAGAAATTTATTTACACTAACAAATTAAATTTAATCACAGGTATATTTAGATTGGTCAGAAAACAAAGGATATTTTGCTTTGAATGCCTCTGAAAACCAAAGAGAAAGAAATGTTCGAAATGGAACAATCTAGAGAAATACATATTAACCAAGCACAAGAGAACAATTCAGACGTGGCACTATTGTCTCTTACATGCAAATGATCAGACACCAAAATGTACAAATTAAAAGTTTCAGATAACATGCTATCCATATTATTGGACTTAAAATTATTTTCAAACAACTTTTTTCCTTTATATAAAGAAAGATTAAAATAAATCAACTTCTTACAATGGAACAGAATTCATTCTCTTTATCATTTTTCAGCTGGCCAGATTTCATTAGTGATATGTAGCAGGTGTACTAGTGGTTGAATTGCAACACAATTAAAAAAAATATAAAAGCAGTAGTGATGACCATAAATAATATTAAGGAAAACATATACATAAATATTTAAGGGACTTCACTAAGCACTAACTAAATCTGATGTTGTTGGAGGTGTTATCTAGCCTCTTAATTTCCACTTTTTAAGGTAATTTAGTTATTTTTGGCCAATTGTTCTTTCATGGATCGAAAATTAAATCCTTAACAGAAAACCTGGATATATGAATAAAATAGCTGAGAAAAAGAGACATGTACACCTTCCAACAACATACTCACACTCACATCCACTTGTGTGATATTTGGCAATGACCTAACCATGCCATCACTCCACAAAAGAAGAAAATAAATGGTCATGTGATGGCAACACTGCCATCAGAGAGCCAGTAGTTAGTGGCTTATGCATCACAGCTACCGAATATGTCATATTAGAGCATGAGCGAATGCACGAGAACACACAGTGCAATTTTTAGCCAAGGAAACTGCAGTTCGCAGTTGAAATGCCCAAAGCTGCATAAACTTCTGAGTTTCAACTCAGCAATGTGCAATCTTGACATCAAAGCATTAACCAAACATTTGAGGAAATTTTAGCTTACTAAAACGCCAAGTCTCTAATAAATCAATTTTACCAAAATATATAAACATGTATAAGGATAAGCGCATTTAGTAGAAGAAACACATTTACAGAAATCTCTCAAAATCTTATGAGCCATTCAATGTATACACAACACAAAAAGTGGAAATAAGGCTATGATTTCTGCTTGGGGTCCTAACTGACATTATCAAGTTCCATACACAATATCTATTTTTTTATGCCATGTCATTGCGGTATGTGTGTGTATGTAAGGTGGGAGATATATTCACACATATGTAGTTCTGTATATCTACACGGTTGGCATGCATGTTATTGAGAAGTTGCCTCTTGTTCTCTTATCCTTTACCTCTTACTCATTTTCGAATCCCTAGCAGTTTGGCGGTTGAGACTGGGGTAGAGCCAAGGACTGGAAATCATGTTTCTTTTCTTTCTTCCTCTGCAGGGCTGGAAGCAGGTCTGGTGCTATGCTTGCTCCACACCGTCATGTATATGAACCTTCAGGTAACAACCATGCCCTCAACACATCCACACAGACACCCATGGACAAGCACTTTAAGGCCCTCTTTCTAGCATCAGGTAGAACTTGATGCTTTCATTTTCTAGGGGGAAATGGATTTTGTGGGCTTCTCCTCTGACTTCTCAGTTGGCTGTATTCCATGCTGCTACTTTAAGTGATTCAAACACTACCTACATACTGCACGGTATTATTTTTTCCCCAGTGTTTTGAACCAAGGCTAAATTTCCCAAGATTTTAAATACATGTAAATAAAACCCGCCTGCAGACCAGGCTGTTGGACAGGCGTGGACTGCTGCAGCACATTCGTATTTCTTACAACACTGCTTGCCTTAGAAATTCACTTCCCACCCCACATTGCAATGCAAACCACTGTAGTAGAAAATATGGACTTTTCATTTCTGGACTTCATCTGTATATACTTAGCTTCAGAACAGTGTACAGGTAGATCCATTGATTAGAGGTATATTTGAAAAGGTGTTTTTTAAAAAAATCTAGGCTTTTCTTTTCCATTTTATGTTTTCATTTGGAAAGCATTAAGGACTTAGCATTAAGTAGGTGACATGAACCCTAGTGACCCTGTACCCCAAAGTGAAATGCCCCTACCAGCAGCTCTATTGGGACTGTAAATTTGCTCAACTGGTATTTGGTAATTCTTAAATATCTCAGTGTAATGAGGGGGCTACAACACACCTAAAGTGCAGACATTTCTTTTGAATAGTTGGGACGACTCCCTTAGAATCTTGAATACTTTTGTTAAATACTGTTCCTCTCTTGAGCCTTGGTCTATACGGCCTTTAACACTTACAAATGAGTTGAATATCCATATAAATGCAAGTTTTCATTTACCCTATAAAATATAATTTTAAAGCACATGTTAATCCAATTGTACAAAGAACCTAGACAAGAATTCTTTGTCTTCAGCAAAAATCATAAAGGCTAATCAAGGTGCTAGATCAAAGAGGCAGTGACTATTTTTGTAGCTTGCACCTGAGGTACCTTCAGATTTCAGACTACAGATGACTACAGGATAAAAGGCGGTGGCAAGGGTTAATTTGGTCCCTCACTCATCCTCTTGCCACTTGGTTCCCGGCAACAACAAAGGAGCACCAGGTAAGTGTTCCCATTTCATGCCCCTTAAAAGCTGAGTCTGGCATTAGCACCCATCACACTGTAACAGTGAACTATCATGGGTTAAAAATGCTTATGATGTTGAAGGTGGGAAATCATGTCAACTTCAGCTAAATCCATGTCAACCCCAGGTAGCACAGAATAGCTTTACTGTCATTAAACTTAAGGTAGGCTCAATCAGTGTGTTAGAATGGGCAAAATTCGGCCCTAACATAAATCACTCAGAAGTAACTTCTGCAAAGTTCAAGTAAAAAAAGAATGATAAAACTATTACGTAAACTATGAGTTACTTTAAGAGAGATAGTCTTAAACAATGTAATTCTGTTACAAAACTTAAGTCCTTTCATGGAAAACTCAGCTCATACAATGCTCCCTAGCCGCGGCTTGGCCTCACCACACATTCCCTGTTCCCCAAAGCATTACCTATATCCCAAAACACTTTTGGCTATTGTTAGAGTCATACAGAGCTGTTGTTTAGGGAATATAATTCATACTAACCACATATTCCCCTTTTGATTCATTTTCTTATAAATAAACTACAAAGTCTTAATGTTCATGAAGCAACAATTCTGTGTTAAATTGTATGGACACTGAAAACCATTAGCATTAGGTAGGAATTATATAAGACACTGGGACCCCGACTAGATATCATGCACTATAGTCAGTAAAAAAATAACAGTAGGAAAACAAAATGCTCACAAGATCTGAGGACCTTCACTTTGTTTTCATACTCTTTTATAATCAGTTTACATTTTAGCCTTTGTTGGACAATCAAATCAAGTGCCTCTTATAATATCAGCAGTTTTAAGTAGTGATGTTAAAAATAACTCATTAAGAACTAAGATTACTATAACTTAAAAAATCAAAATAGTTAGAACACAAACTAAATGATTTGAGGAATAATAACAATTTGATTAATAATAATATTGTCAGTTGGTCATTGACCTAAATATTGGAAGTGTACGAATAAATTGAAACAAAAGATAATGCTTCTAAGACATTTAAGAAAATGCAATATAATAGATCATAAATTATGTGCAGAGACTGAGATTTATAGACATTTCCAGTATATACATCCATTTTCAAATATTACTAAAGTGTAAACATAACTTAATATAACCATCCTCTTATTTCCACTCTTAAAATGAATACAGTTAAATTTCCAGTGTGATCCAGACCATTTTTTTCCCCCAAAGAAAACCAAAAATGTCAAAAATTTACAATAGCAAGCGCTGGTATTACCAGATTTTGACTAATTTAGCTTTTGAGTATTAGAAAAGATTTGCTGGATTTTATAGTTCATTAATAGTGGTCCCTCGTTTCTCATGATATTAATAAACAGCAAAGCACCACATATCTCACAATATTAAGAGAGTATCCAGTATGGCAGTTCCATCATCATATGGTAAATGAAAATAGACAGGAAAATATACATGGTGACTCTGATAACTGTAAAACACAATGTTACTTTCTGTTAGTTTTTCTGAGGACTGAATGAATGGTCTGTACCTAGTGACAAAAGGACTGAAGCTTAACAGATAACACCCTGTCACAGAAAAGGAAACAGGCCTTAGGGAAGGAACAGGATGATCAACTTCTGCTTGAGACGATTCCAGATTTTGAATATCGAGACAAATAAAAAAAACAAAAAAACAAAAAAACAAAGCACAATGTTCTAAATAGAGATGGAGCTATAAGGGTGGGAGTCCCTTTACACTGTCTGCTACCTGTAATTTCCAAAAGCCGCCCCACGAAGTGCTGCATATGTGACATTTCCAGTGGGAGATAAGGACGGAGATGGCCCATGTAGTCTTTCAGGAAGTAAAACACTTGTCCAAGAATTTGTCTGTCCTCAACTTTCATTGTGAAACTCGTGCCTTGGAAAGTGGATGATGACCTCATTTTTAGAGCCAATGCAACAAGGAGAACCAGGTACATGAGCACAAAGAACAAAACAACCACCAAAACCAATCCATGGTTTGAAATTTCTCAAGACGGGTTTATTTTGTCCTCCTCTGCCCGAGTCTCCTGTACGTGAATTAGTTTGATGAAATACTGAAATCCTTAATATTGGCTTGAAAATATGCATAATTGCTAGACTGTACCCAATGCACCATCCTAAACTTTAAGTGTAAACAGGAAATCTCTAAAGAATGGAAGAGAATGGCTCAGAAAGACCATTCGAAACATCTCTAAAATGTAACCGCAGCTCTCCTTTATGGCAACATTCTATGTGCTCAATAAAATGGCTTCTCTGGTCGAATGTTAATCAAATCTAAATTTTCTCAAACTGGTATTTCAATTTTTTCTTAAAAGAACATTTGTTAAAATGCTTACTGTGCCCACTTGGGAAATCTTGAGTAGAAAATATATGATGAGTTCCTGACTGTGTCATAGTCATGCCAAAGACTAGACAGAATGTTCCCCAGGAGAGGAAACCAGAAAATGTTTGTTTCCTTAAAAACTAATTTCCTGTTCAATTTGTTGGGGAAAAAAGGAATTGTGTTGTGTGTATCAGTGTTGCTGAAATACTGAACACGCAGCGGTAGCAAAGTAAACAACAGATCCCCGTACCCCACGGCTGTATTAATGTCTGACTTTTTTTCTTTGTTTGGCTAAATCTGGAAGATAAATGTTACTCTCAGAATCCCAAGGTAATACTCACATCCACATTCATAAGGCTTTTGCTTCCTTCTGGGGTTAACAAATAACTATAACTCTTTTCGCTCTTTCAGATGCCCAGGAAGCAGAACGGTTTGCTTGCTTTCTTGCCATAGCAGGTAATCATGGGGCAGGGCACCCACATTTCCACAGTGGGGCTGTCTCACTGTCCAGACACAGAAATGAGGGGGAACTTTCCCCACACACTGGAGGAGATGCTGCAGCCCAGATCTCATGGCAGAGTGATGCTCTCCGCCACGGTGATACGTGCGACTGCCCGTGTCAGGATCCCACACTGAAAATGCACGGCACCCCATTAACAACACCGGGGCCTGTCACGCTCCTGTTGGGCAGCGTCATGCTGGGTCTCCGAGCGGCTCAACCCACTGAACACAATACAAGATGTTAGCAAGTGAGAGAAGAGAGAAGAAACAGCCGCTTTGCATCTCTCACAAATCGTCTCCTTGGCTTGTTAATAAACTAAAGGTGGCCTGGGATTATTTCAGTAGGTTAAAATTAAGCGAGTGTATTCAATTATTGTAGAAAATGCAGTTATTCAACATACAGGTCCCCGATCTGCCTAGAGCACATCACCCCTGTCATCAGTTTCTTCTTCATCTTCCGGAGGAGAGCAGGGCGGGAAGAGGTGGAGATGTCTCTTGAGCATGCCCGCCTTCCGCTACGGCTCGCCAGCACCCTCTACCGCAGCTGGCGTCTTTTCTGTTTTCTTAGACTTCCTCTGCATTTGCTCTTGCTCCTTCCTCCTCAGCTTTTCTCTTTGTTTTTCCATTTTCTCTTGAGCCTTCCGAGCCTTCTCTAGTGACACCTTCATTTCCTTGAGTTTTTTTTTGACCACTGCTCGGTCCTGGGATGATGTCATTCCAAGAGCCTAAGAAGGAAACACATAGACAAACTGAGTTTGAAAACCAAAGACCTCTCTGCTTATGATGTGGTCAATATCACAATATGCTTAAATTAGATAATTTAATTAATTCAAAGCATCACTGAAAAGGTAAAAACTGAAGAAGATCTGATAAGTTTGCCAAAAAATCTACATACTTGGGGGACTAAGCTTTATTTGTTCTTTTGTTCTTTGAAGTCCCTAGCACAGTACACTTTAAACCTCATTAAGTAAATGTTTTCCAAATTGGTAATTAATGAGTGCGTGAATAAAAAAAGGGCACAATTCTGCTTCTCTAACCTGTAGGCTGTAGAAATTTATAGGCAAAAGTATTGCTAAACTCATCAATATATTCAAAAGATAGGATTGGGCACCCGCTGCCACAGAGGGCCCCAAGAAGGGCAGGAGGAATTGACATGGCTTCCTTTCTGCCAAAGTATTCAATTACAATGAGGACCACAAATGTCTTTGGGACCAAATGCTCATGTCAGCATGGCTAGCCGTTCTCTCCCTGTAGGCAGACCTATAAAGAAAGCTTGATTATAATGAGAAAGTTGCTCAATGAGCTTGGAATTCAGAATAAGAGGAGTTAGTTCAATGTTTCGTGACCTTCAGAATCAACAGCAGGTTGCATCCATCTCCCCATCAGGGACAGCCTTGTCAATGGGGCCTTCATATTCACAGGCTGTTGATTGATCTCTAACCTTTTCAAGACTATCACGAGATACTCATCTGCCAGTCAGCCCAGCAGGGGGCTCAGCTTGAGAGTGGACAGCTGGCTGTAAGCTATCTGCCCTCCTTCTACAGGGATGGGTGCCACCTCAGTCTCTAAGACAGGTGAACTGGACCGGTGAAAATGAGAATATGATGGAGGGGGAGGGACGGCATGGCTTGTGCATATTTGGAGAATAAAGTTCTGGGGAAAATATCATCCCAGTTTTAGAGTGGTGTGCAGGGAAGAGTGGGAGTGGGGGAGAAAGGAATAAAGAGGAAGATACATGGGATTTGGGTTTTAACTCTAATGTGATGAAAGAGTCCACATTGGCCATTATTAAAACTCACACTACATAGGAAGTAAGTAGAGTTAATACATGGACCATGTGTTGTCAGATGGAAGCAGTGGAGTGAGTCACTGGCTCTCCCCAGCGGCCTAATATTTAAACCCCTGATGGCTTTCCGAAACTTCATTTACTACTAGGAAATAATTCAATGTCCTTTCTGCTGACTGTTGACAAGGATTACCTCTCAGATATGCACAATGCTCTTATCTAATGAAAACATGTTAGGCGCTATGAGTAATACAAATTATACCTGATAACCTAACATAGACATGTAATTCTTTACCTTAAGTTTATTTCCATCCAACTGCAGGAGCTGCTCTCCAGTGATGTTCTGGGCACTGAATTCAGATACATACTGCTCCAGACTTAGGCTCATTAGCCAGTGAGAGACCTGCTGCACACTCCATTCAGGGACGGCCCGATTCAGACACTGACCGTGTTTGGGAGACTGTCCGTCATCAAGGATCTGAGGTAGGAATGTCACGCAGGGTTGTTAAAGGGCTGAGAGGCTATGGCTCAGCATGGCATGTTACGCTATCAAAAGGAATTTCTTGCCTACTAGAGCCATATGTATTTTTAACCATAAAGTAATAAGCCGATGTTTGTACACACATACACAGTTATTATCTACATGTTTTTAGGTACTCGGGAATTTAAAAATTCCCCCAAATACAACCTTATCAGTGTAAGAAGTTTAATACTAAAAAATACAATCTAATGTTGTAAGCTTTTACTTTAAAACACGTTGGAAAGATGATTAGATGGAGGAAACAAATGTTTCATTAATTTCTGTAGGCAATGCATCACTCTGCACTTATCCTCTGATAAGACTTTAGAAATATGTAAAATTACATTTAAAAATATTGAAGTATCTTTCACTTAGAGGAGGAGAGCATTAAACCCTCTGGTATTCTTAAGGGAAATTTCAACGCCATTATTTTATTTGTGCAGTAAGCAAATTTATGAGGAAGGTAGGGCAGGCAGTATCTACAATTATTTTTAATAAATGAAAGAACTGAGACTCAGAAAGTCTACAGATCTGCCCAGTGCACAATATTGCTTTCGATAGTGCAAAGGGCAGTTGGTTCCTAGAAACACTAAGCAGAGAGGAGATGAAGATAATGATAGGTCTTAGGAGGAGAGACAGAAGTTGCCTCAGTGACCCACAGAGAAAGCACAGAAGAGATGGGAAAGCTGAGATGAAGGGAAAGCGGTGAAACAGAGTGGACTATGTCAGGTAATGGTGATGGGGGATACATCGCGGGACTCTGGAGGTGGAATCTGGAGATGCCTTTGACTCAGGAATATCTTTTAAACTGAGACATAGACAAGGGCAGAGAGTAAAACCACTTAACAGGAGGAACTCCTCCAGTACAGAGGAAGGTGCTCCTGTATTGTTTGCTTTTTAAATCATCTGCAAATAGAGAAAAGGTTCAAGTGATACCAAACAAGCCACCACACACAGCCCACTGATAATAGCTCACCTCATCATCTATCATATCCAGGCTCTGAGTGAGGGAGCAACAAAGGAATCAAAGAGAAAAGTGTTATAGAAACAAGACACATAACATATATGGTACAAAGTTTTAATAAAATTAAAATCACGCCAAACCTGAAGAATATGGACATAAAAGTTTAAAAGAAAAAAAGTTTTACAAAACAAAAATCATGTTAGAAATAAATAACTAAGAATAAATATTTAGAGCAAAAACATGTTTACTTACAATGCCTCTCCCCATCCTCTCTACCCTAATACTGATATTTCTTTCCTCTATGTATCTCTTGGGGGCACTAAATTAATAACTAATGCAATCTTTTGCCTCTCTTGTGAACATTTATCTCCTGAGAATTCGTAGAAATGCTATTTGACTCTGGCTTCTAAATGAGTGGTTCTTAGTAATCCTTTCCTATCAGGACTGTACCTGGCTCCTCTCCCCTGCAGTGGTTCTCAGTCAGGGGCCATGCCCAACTCAGAAGGAATGTCAGACTCTTAGGGCAGGGGTGTTGGTGGGAAGGTGTGGGAGAAATGGAATGGAGAATCTGTAAACTCCATGCGAGTTCTGAGCTGTTTCCTATCTTTGCTCTCCAGCACCTACCTCGCACCTCTATACATCTGTTGAAAGTCATATCATTTACATGAAAGAAAGGTTAAGTATATATAGTAAGGGAGGTCTATTGAAGGAAGCCCCTTAAAGGGGCTGAGAAACAATGCTCTGTTTTTATGTTGAGACAGAAAAGGAGAGAAATCATGATGATTTCACATCAAATATGAAACTGTGGTCCTGACGCTCTACATGCAAAATCTACCTTAAAAAAACTTTCCCGGTGATAGCTCATATGTAAAGAGTATGACTGAGAAAGCAGTTCTGTTTTAAGTGCCATGAGCATACCTCATCTGACGACAGTGCTAAGGACTGAGAGAGCCCCGGTGCTTTGGGTTCTGCTCCTAGGCCACTCAGGTCTGCCGAACTCGTACTACTGGGGCTGAAGTCATCATTGAAGGTAAAATTCTGTAAAAACAAATGAAGCTCAGTGTGAAATGAGCACCATGAATGAACCTGAGGCAGGTGAGTTCGCAAGTTCTAAAAAGGTGATTTTTCAGTAATCTTAGGAAAAATTAAGTTTTGGTTTGGTGATGACCTTCAATTTAGGCAGTGGTTGGGAACACCGTGCCTTTTGAGATTCATACGGAATTCTGGTTGCTTTCTCCATCAGATGAAAGGAAGGTGTTTGGAAGAAATGCTTTTTCAATCTCTCTTCAAGGGTACAATATCCATTATCCTCTGCAACTGCTCAGAGGGTAATATTAATGAGTCTATGTTCTTTGACCCTAATTGTGATGAGTAACAGTGTAAGTGAAAATAGAAGATGGTGTGGAGGGCCTGAGTTATGAGGAACAGATGGCAATCCATATTAGCAAGGTGGCTTGAGCACCTCCTGGGAGGGATCGCTTGCTGTTGTCTGTGATAAGTATGGTGAGAAATGGCAGATCCTCTCCTGGATGTAACCTTCAAGATAATGAGTTTTGGGGGAGGTCATACTCTGACACTACACTAGTTGTTACAGGCTAAAGTACAACACTCACATGGCATCAGCCAAGTACCAAAGGGGCTACAGCACAGATACACATTCCCAAATATTCCCCTTGGGATGGGGGAGGTAAGGAATGTATAAATAAAACTTCCCCAGAACTTCGTTAAAATCTTCAGTGGATATTAAAGTCAAATTAATTCACAATGACGACATAACTGTATTTGTGAAAACACATTTGAACCAAATCTGGAGTCTCTCCAGTGTAAGATAATGGTAGAATTATTCAAAAAACATTGATGTAAATTAAATTCAACACTGAATACGTTTCAAGGCCAAAGTGGTCTATTGCTGTCAAAACTTCCTTTCTAATTCTAGAACGACTGGCTTCCCAGGGATTCTAAGCACTTGACCAACAGCATCTTGTTTCATAGTCTACTTCCTTAGAAATGGGACTGTTAGTTTTCCATTAGGTTCCTTACAGTGGGTTTAGTTGGTTGTCAAGAATAAATATGATGCCAGAGGCTGGAGATTCAGTACCAAACAAACTCCCAGGTTTGCTAACTCTTTAGAATAGGAGACTAAATCAGAGCACACGGAGCTAGGGTAGTAGAACATTTAAGCAGGAGGACATTCAACACGATGCGTTACCATTTCATATTGTCAGTGGAAATACAATCCCAAACCCTGTTAAAACCCCATGAGCTGCTGGACTTCAAGAAAATAATTAGATTCAAGTAACATTAATCACACGTTTCTGTTTAAGAAAGAAAAGTGAACACATATAAAAGGAGACCAAACAACATGTGAAAGTTAGCCATTGTATGTGTTTCGATAAAGTGTTAGATAAGGTTTGCAGCGTCATGCTGGAAATAACCATCGTGCACTTAAAAACAAGTAGCATCCATGCATATAATTCTTAATTCTGCTAAAGCTAAAGAACTCTTGTGATAAAATTACAGCAGTTGTTTGACATGGAAGTTTGATTTAAAAGAATAAATAAATAAAGGTGCTATGTCAGCATTGGTTTGTTTTAAAGAGATTCATTTAGATATACTGAACACATATTCAGTCCCAAATTTATTTGTTTTCTAGTAAATCATGAAAAGCGCAGCAAAAATAGTCTTGTAATGTAATTTAAGGTGGAATACTTGGTAAACAGATCTATCATATTGTTCCTTGATTCAAATGCATCTTTCCCAGCATGGCTTAACTGTCAAACTGAGATTAAGTAGCAATATGTGAAAAGACAGGCAAATCAAAGATTAACACAATCTAGAATGGAACAGTATTAAAGACGGTGATGGTTAAATGAGGCTTTCTTTTTCCCCACACAGGAAACGCCATGCATGGTTTACTGCAGTGTTATCACACTGGTTTCTCAGATCCAGTGCACACACACAAGTTGAGATGCTTTCCAAAGACTGAAGAGAAAGAAGAGATTTGGGGTTTTCTTGTTTTCTTTTTTAATCCATGTGTTTTTTCTACCTTGGACCCTTTTTTATCTGAAATTAGAGTTTCAGGAGAAGGCTGGAGGGGACTTGTAGGTGAAGGCAGGTTTCTGAAGGAATAGGATCCTTTCCAGCTTTCATTAAACCACGAGAAAGGCATGCAAGGTGAGCGAGGGGAGGCCTGAGCTGCAGAGGATGGCTTCGGTTTCCAGTGTTCCAGCCTGCCTCTGAAGATCCTGTTTATAAAAAGAATTGGGTGTGTTAGACAAAGCAAGGGCAGATGGGAAACTTACCGAACTTCTGAAGGGACACCGAATATAGTTCAAAGCAACAGTTTGAGAATTTGTTCTCCATACAACTAAGGGTAAAAATTTTGCACTTTTGACTAGAACATTCATTGTTATCTTTTTTGGATCCAAATGGATTCTGTAACAATGATCAACATTTCATATTGCTATTACCATGTGAATCTTTATGAAACATGCCTAATAAGTCTACGTGGATGAATTAAAATCAGAAGGATGCACAGTCTTTCAGGAGCTACTATGAGGTTAGTCATCACAGTATTCCCTTTGGGTCACATATCAGTGCCTCACTGCTAGTGACATTTAGCTCATAACCAGCATTCTTTCCTGGCCTCCCTTGAACTCGTGTTCCTAAAAGTCTAAACTTCAGAAAATGATATATTTAAATAGTTTGGAAATTTCAGAGCTCATTTTGAGCAGAATACACACCTCATTGGTTTTTCACGATCATCTTAATGCTTTTTCACAGGAGAAACACCAGACCTGAAGTCCTAATACTCTTATTAATACTGGAGGGCGAGGGTCTATCACCTCCTGAATACACGGCCTTGGGCCTTCTCTCAGCCCTTATTTCCTCATCTGTAAAGGGTGGATATTTTGTGTATCTCACACGTGGTTAAGAATTAAATGAGATAATATATGTAAAAGTGTTTTGAAAACTGTAAAAGTATAATGGTCTATGTTTATTGTTTAACATTTAAAAGATTCAAAAGCATTTGAGAACAAAGTTTGAAATCAGGTATTCTTAATATCTTGCATATTTATATTTATGTTTTGCTCTGAGAAAAATAATTGTCAAGAGTTGTGGCAGGAATGGGGTAGTAGCAAGATGTGCATCTTGGAAGAGGTCACTCTCAATATGTCCAAAAGATGTGATGCCAACCATGTGCTAGCTTTTGATGTCATGGCAACAAAGAGATTCTCTTTCAATCAAAAGAGCCTCAACACCATGGCTAGACAACTAATGCCCCACATAGATACTAAATTTCGATCTCCTGATATCTTATTTCAAATATTTTGAAATATTATAAATTTACCTAAATAATGTAACTCTTAACAATTCCTGTTCATTTCCAAAGATTACTGTGAGAATCAAATGGGACATAAATGTAAAAACGTCATATAAACTCTAAAGCAGTATATAAATGTAAGAATGTAAGAATGTAAGATTGTAAGATTGTAAGAATGATAACTAAAGAGAATGGAGAAGTCAGTGATGTTTCGTAGAATACTGACACCTGACAAGCTGGATGAGCACAACTGTTGGTCTCACTAAAGATCCCAAAAGACCTGATGCTTTTAATGGTGCACTTCTTAAAAAAAGGGGGGGGGAGGGGCGGGGTAGAGAGTCTGCAAGGGTAGTAGAGAAAGACCAAACAGAGATGTTGTCAACCTTCAATTTCATCCTAAAATTTAAACTAAAAAAATAAAAACAATTTGTATTCTCAAATCCACCTACTTACTATCCAAAGATGGAATAGAGAAGTACAATAACTGAAGATGAGAAAGCATGAGGCAGGTTGGTCTTCTGTAAGAAATGCTTTTTATTCCTGGGTTGTGGACCAGTGCAGTGTTTCCCAAACAAGTCTGACAAGAATCATTTGGGGCAGCTGTTCAAATGCAGATTTTTGGACACTCAGACTTACTGAATTAGAATTTGGGGAAGGGACAGGAAGGAGTTGGCCTGGAATATATTTTAACACATATCTGAGTTGACTCTTAAAAGTTTTAATATCTGTATTTATTAACATTATCCTGAATGCAAATATGAGACTTCTGGAACAGAATAGGTTATTATTTTCTTACAGAAAATTACTGCACTGCTTCCCCATACCCTAATTTCCTCTCTCCAGGATGATATAATGAGAACCACCTGTCAGCTTATACTTGCTCTACACTGTAGGTCAGAAACCAAAAAATATGTATCTGGATGGTTATTTAGGAGAAGGACAGCTGTTCCCCTCTTCCCTCTGACAGGGGAGAGAATCTTATCTCTTTACAAATTCAACTTGAGAGGGATCTTGGGTTCTTAGCCTTTGGAAAGCAATGCATGTCCTAGTGGGAGGTAAGACTAGTATCTCTAGCTTCACAGCCTTGGGAATGTCTCCACGGAGATGGGCCTCATCTGCCTCTCCCATCTCCACTCTTTGAAAATGTAACTACATATCTCTGGGGAGAGAAATCTCTGCAGATCTAATTTATCTGCTAAGGCCTGTGTTTTAGCTCAGGTCCCATGTTACAATAAAAATGCTCATACAGCTCTAACTGCAGAAACATAAACATATTTTCTTCTTGTATAGTCTTTTTTTTTTTTTTCTTTCCCTTTGTTAGAATTGGGGCAATTCATTGAGATAAAAAAACTAATGTTATTTTCCCCTTTGGTTATAAATCAATTAAAGTAAAATGGGAAATTCTGAGTTCCACCCACAATTCAAATACGGTATGGCAGTGCTTCGATATATGGTTACTGTTTTAAAGTTCATAAATAGGCCATTATTAATGACATGTGACTAAACAGTCTCATTCCCAGGTGCACTGCCTTCGGAACAATGCTTTTAGAACCACCACCACCACTTTTTTTTTTTTTTTTTAAATAGGAAATAAGAATATTGTTGCCTAATTTTTGTTCTTTTAAGGACTTTCTGAAAAGGACTCTTGAGAGTTCAAAACCTGGCCAAGTAATACTTCAAACAAAATCTGGAGACCACATCTAAACTCTTTGATAAAATTCTCACTGCCAGGAAAATATCCAAGACTGATAATTCTAGGTGGACTTATACATCCAGCACAGAAGACAGGCCAGGCCGGGAGGCCAAGTATGAGTGTGATGAAGTAAATGGTGGACCCTCAGCCTCAGGTGATATCCCGAGGCTTTCTTAGATAACAGAAAATAATAGAAAGCATGGAGGAAAAGTCCACAGAAAGCAATGCAAGCTCATTCCTAAGGAGATAGCCACATCCTCTCAGCTGCAAACCAACAGGTCCTGGGGTACTTTGAAAAGTATTCTCCAATTCTCCCAGATCTGGCTGTGCCCTGCTGAGGCTATATCCTGTTCCCCTCACTTTGTGTATCCTTGACTCTAAAACTCCAAGAACTGCTGTAATCTTTGTGTGTTTACCAGTATCCACATATAACTGACAAGTGGTATAGTTCTATGTGCTTGGACCCAGAGTACAGAATATTCATTTAAAAAGCAAACTCTCTGTTACTTTAAATCACAGACCTATCAGATTACTAAATGTGCTTCCCTCCTTCCTCCCTTTTCTTTCTCCTTTCTTCCCTTCCTCCCTCCCCAACTTTTTTTGACTGATGGCAGGTCATGGGCTAAGGCGCATAAGCTCCATATAGATCCTTAATAATGTTTGTGAAAAATCAAGATTGGTAGAAAACAATTTCTAGAGGTCAAATAGGCACGTGTCCTGTACTTCCTTCACCTTCTTTTTTTAGCTTGTACATTAATGGCTCATTATCAATTTTGGAAAAAACAGAATTACAAGTCACAGCTACATCTCTGATTGCTTTATTATTAGGAATTGAGAGAAAGAATGGCTTCGAACTAAGTCTCTGTAATTCTAAAATAAGGTATGGCAGTGCTCATTTGGGGGTGGGGGTGGGGGATGAGGTAGGGGGAGCGACTGCTTCCTGGCATTTAAATGGTTTATAGTTAACTCTATAGAGCAATTAACTCACTTAAGTACATCTTGAAACCAGTTTCTCCTGGAGACAGCACCCCTAAATTAAATTTCTCAGGTAAACACATTCCATGGTGATTTTTGTTGGTGGGTTTTAGCTTCAAGTACAAGATGTATGAAGCATTCAGAATCTAATTGGATGTCATCAAAATAGAATTAGTAGTTCAGGAGCTGCCAGAACAGAAAAAGCATAAACAGAATATAGAATTCAAACAAGTAGTAAAGGAGGTTAATTGAAGAAAATCAGAAAAACCAGAAGGGTTGCAGACATCACTTTACCCACATCAGATGAAGCAATTCTGTGTGGTTCTAACATCCACCAAGGAGACTGAAGTTGTAAAGCCAGCCCCTTCTAAAGGGGACCTGGAGACCCTAACAGATAACAGCTATGACAAGCAAGTGTCCATCTGCAGCTGAGGCAACCACCTGGACGTATCCTACTTCCAGATCCTCAGTTATGGCCTAACTCTCTGCTCAATGACCAACAGCCCCTCAGAGCTGGTCACTGTACAGTGTTCAAACTTATGCCAGGGTTCAAGACACGCTACCTCAAAATATGGCACCTTGGCTGTAATGAATATTTTAAGCTGAAGGAATGTGAGAAACAGCAGGTGCAGAAAGGGCTCTCGGATCTCTTCTCCATCCACCCTGATGCAGGTCATCAAACTCACGTGAAAGGGTCCCTCCGTGTGCCCTTCCCTATACCAGGAGGAAAAGCTCACCCTTATTTCTGTAGATGGGGGACCCTAGGAGGAATCTAAACAAATGAACACACAGGCCTTGCTAAGTTTACCCTAGTTCACTATCCTTATCTCATATCTTTCTGTTCTATCACATTTTTCTGTGACTTTTCATTCTTCATCAAACTTACCATAAAAATGCTCAGGCTTAATCCCTTCTTTGGGTCTTCATTTCCTTAAGAAGTTTTCTGTATCACAGAAAATTTATATTGAATACATGTTTGCTTTTCTCTTGTTAATCTGTCTTCTGTCAGTCTAATTTACAGGGCTCTGGCCAGATGACCTAGGAGGATGGAGGGAAAAAGACAATTTTCCCCACCCCTACACTCATCTGAGATAGAGAAACTGTTCTTTTAGTGAGTCTTCCTCATATAGGGAAGGTTTAAATTGAAATCCATATTATCAAAACAAAAATGTTAAGTTTAAGAATAACATGTTGCTTAGGATTTAAAAAAATGTGTATTATTAAAAATTTGAGAAACTTTTCCGCTAATTCTATCTTAATATATTTAAATGGCTTCAGATTTAACTGATTAAGATGTAAACAAAATAAAACAAAACAAAACAAAAACAGGAATATTGGGATGTTTAGAGTCACTGCAGTCATCACTTTATTTTATTTTTGAGAGTTTTTTAAGAATGGAAAATTGTTGACTTCTTAAAAATTTAAGTTTGTCACATTTCAGACCTTAACAATGAAAACTGAATAGATTAAATTTATAAATGCAGCTAAAAATAGGACAATTATGAGGAAACAAGTCTGTACTACCAAGACTAAACTAACATTCAAAGGTCTTTGAAAGTGGCTGTTTTTATTTTATACAAAATTTTACTAGATATATAAACAAAATGACAAGATTTTAAAGTAGAACTGACACACACACATAAAAGCTAGGTTTTCAAACTGGAGACTAAAAATTCCTCTTAATTTATAACTCAAATAATCCTCTTCTTAAGAACAAAGCTACATTTGGACATTAAAAATATCTAGTGAAGGAGAGAACCCATAGAAGTTCTAGTGCAAAAGTTAAGCATCCATAGGTGCTTTACTGAGTTTTGTCATCATATTCATGGCCACCAAGTGGCTCAGTAATGTGTGCCTTAAAACTTTCTAGGTTCAAATTACTCTGCTTTTCTCTAATGCCATTCTCAGCTGGTCATTTACAAATGCATTTTTGTTTCATGTTTTTTGTTTTGTTTTGTTTTGTTTTAATTTTAAAAGACAATTCTGGCTCCCCTGTGGGTGCTTCTGTGGGCCGGGTTTAGGCAGAGGTGAGGTAGTTTCTCTCTCTGCACATGTGCTCAGCCCGCTTCTCAACTCTTCTGAAGGGTGTGTTTCCACTCCAGCTCAGGGGCGGAGGTTCTGCCCCTGCTCACTAACAGGCAGAGCTGCCCTCCAGGTACTTGTCATGGGGTATGATCTCAAACTTACTGTAAAGCCAGATTAATCCAAAGCTTCTTTGAAATGACATCTATGAAGAGTCTCTAAACTATAATCCACATAGCCCAGTCAATCTTCAAGATATTAACCAAAGTCACCCTTGGATGAACAAGACTGCCAGCAGAAGAGATCCAGAGAATACTTTGTTTTATATTCTTGTGATCAGAATTTAGATAATTATGATAGCCGTTTATATTTATTAAGAACTTAGAATATGCTTACATGTGATTCTCTTAATCCTCCCAATGATCTGAAGAGGCATGTGAAGCATGTAAATGTTTCTGTTTTACAGATGAGGAAACTGAGGCACAAAGAGGTTAAGTAACTTGCTTTAGATGATAAGTGCTGGGATTTGAATCCAGGCTCTTAACCACTTTGGCGTTATGCTCTTGGCTTCTACTGAAGGCCTCTGTTATACTTCCTATGAAGAAGGTATAGTTGAAGATGTCCAGTCCAGCATGCATTTTCTCCGACAATGCATCTCAATACAGACTAGTCACATTTCAAGTGCTCAGTGGCCACATCTGACCAGAGCCTACCATATCGGATAGTGCAGATAGAGATGGGTGGGGAGTTAGAGACCAGGCAGCTTTAGTTGGCCTCACTTACTTTTTGTAGGAAACCAAGGCCCAAGAAATTCAGAGATTTACCTATGGCAAAGTCAGGATGAATACTTGGATTCCAGGACAGTGCTTTTTCTACTGTTCACACTTCTAAGGTGAATGCAGATTTGCTTCCCCAGAAGAGTGCCATCTCCCTTCCCCGCCATTTCCCCACAGCCATCACCTAGCCTTGTTCTAAGAGACACAGATCTGCTCACAGGAGCCTTCCCCTTAGCGACTAAACTGAGAGCTTCTCCCATAGAGATATAAGGCAGACAATCCATCGACATCAGTGGCTTCTGAACTAGAATTTAGGATTGGATTTTATTTTACTCTTTGGTGTGTACTTTAAGGGATGAACAAGCTCTGACAACTAAGTTTCCTACTTTTCTTATCTGCTGTGTTACCTGTTTAAATCTGAATGTTCACTGAACACATATTTGAAAAGGACAGAACGAAACTATATTTTTTGTAGGGTTTATTTATTATTATTATTTTAACCTCATCTATTTGTTTCATGCTGATGATGTATTTGAATCATTATGTCTCCACAAGGAACACAATAAATTCTTTACTCTTTGGGATGGACAAAACTAAAACCAAGACCAAACTTAGCAAACCTCTTGCCTCTTTAACATCCTATAGCTTCAGGTTATAACTGAATAAATGACACCTTAGATTTTATAATCTTATAGGAACTGGAAGAAAGGGCTAGCAGATAAGATTACCAACTCATTACTGAATCTTCCTTCCCTTTTCTGAGAAAGTCTCAGAGGGGTGATGAATTTATTCCCAGTTCTTCACAACTGCAATAGGACCTTGCAGTTAATCCTGTCTATCACCTGCCTGGCATCAGGGCACTTGTGAAACCAATTCAATTGCATTAAGCAACTACTTGGTAGTAACTGTTCTTTCTGGAATCACTGTGAGAGCTCACAAATTATTATTATTATTATTATCATTATTATTTTGAGAAACAGAAAAAGTCCCTCTTCTTCTCTGTTCTACTGTTTCAATTACATAAATTCCTTTCAGTCCTGTAAAAGTTCTACTGCAATTAGAAATAATTCGACGCTTATGATTCTAATTCAAAAGTATTTTGTAGTGTTGGTACACATGGAATCCTGTGATGACTGAAGCAGAGAAACTCCAGAGTTAATGTTTTAAAAATATAGAGCTGGCTAGGCAGCCAAGCTAGAAGCTCGGCTGGCTACTGATTCAAAAGTTGGCATTAGCTACGGTGAGGCAGCATGCTGATGACAGCCAACCCGTACCACCCATGATTTTCATCTGGAATTTATACAAGGTGGTGATACTCTCTACTGTGATGAAATTTAGTCAAACCTTCTTGTCCCTGCTTAATGCCTTTGCTTACAACCCTTTAGCCTCAAAGGTGAGAAGGAATGACTGAGTCAGACGTCACCTTATTTTTCCTGAGATTTTTATCCCCAATATAAACAGAATTTTCTATACTTTTTCCATTTTGCAGCATAAAGGAAATCCAGACTAGCAAAAATAATTAATTTGGAATTCTCTCTACTTATGCCCCATCCTATTCTCTTATAATCTCAGGGAGAAGGTACAATTTCTCACCGAGTTGTATGCCAGAAAAGAGAAAAATAAAAAAGGAAACAGCAAGGGACAATCTATGAAATGGATGAGTGGTCCCCAAATGATTTTAAAATATTTGATTCTTAGCATTTTGTTTGTTTCTTCCTTAGTATGCTTTTGAGATGATTCCTAAATTTCAAAAAGAAATAACATCATAAGATGCATAAGTAACTGGAGGTGACATGGAGTTTTGGAAAGACATCTAGACAGTAGGCACAAGCCCCAGTTAATTGGTATTAATTGCCTACTGCATGATCCTGGGCTAATCAATTAAATTCTATAAAGGTGAAGTTCTTCAATAAAGTATGGTATTATTATAAGTCCTCCCAATCTTATAAAAATCAAATGAAAAGATAAATGTAAAACTTCTCTTGCAAATAATAATAATAACAGCAATAAACTGTTCTCTTTATTATTTTTTTTAAATACCAGGTACATTTTAAATGTTTCACATGAACACTCATTTCATCTTTATACTAATGCTATAAGGTGGATACTGTTATTACCCTCATTGGACATATGAGAAAATGGAGACACAAAGGCTAATAACTTGCCCAAGATTTTCAAGCTGAGAGCGCCGATTCAAACCCGGGCAACCGGACTTTGGAGCTCTCTGCTTTACTGTCTCCCTATACAAACCTAAGTTTAAAATGATATAATCTCAGAGTAAAATTAGGATACTTGACAACATGCTGTACAAAGCTCACTCCTCCATAAGAAAGTCTTAATAGAACAGTCAGCGTAGTTGATAGGCCCTGCAAGCAATTAAAGAGCTGAGTCCAGCAAGAGACGGTGGTCATTTGCACATACATGTGGACAGAACAGGCTTGAGGGCCAGTAGGTACTTAAATGCAAAATTATCCTTTCAGAGTTCACAAAAGAGAAAATACTAATATTGTGAGTAGCCAGGCAACAAAGCTGAAATATGTCTAATTGCTTTAGCATATATCACATATATTTATGCTGTTTTCATTTATTGACACTGTTCATGTGACCATCATTCTAAAATAAAACCAATGGATATATCCAAGGCCAGGTATAGGCTTTAAGTGGAGTAAAACGAACATAAACCATGTAATTTTTCTTTCATCTCACCTCTAGGTCTATCACTTCGGCTCAAAGACACTGACTATTGATTTTGGTTACTGGAAGGGGGCCCAAAAGTTTAGATAGAGAGATAAATCTATTTTTAATCACTCACCCATACCTGCTACCTGGTGAAAACCTGCTGGCTTCTTTTTCTTTTTCTTTCCATTTCTTTCCCTTGCTGGAATTCCTTCGCAATGGAGCCCTATAATGACAGCACACAGTCAGAAAAAAGAATTAGACATTTTCTCCTTCAATCCTTCTTTTACAGAGGGCTTGCATTTTACATCATGAAGTGCTTACCCCAAATCCACAAACTTTCGCTTAATTTTTCCTCCTTGCACCACCAATGAACTGGATGCCCTTACTGATTTGGGGCCTTTGGCACCATCTAGGATATATACATATGTGAAAAAAAACACAATTATTATTATTACTATTTTTAAAGCCATGAGTCAAATGTCAGTGCATCTCTGAATCTAAGGGATTTACCTCAATTTCTAACTGTAGAAAATAACAAATACCTTTTTTTTTTAAGCTAAAGGAAACACAGCTATGTGGAGGAACATCCCCATCAAGCTAGGGGACATCCCATTGGACTGAGGCCAGATACCAATCACAAAGAGCTTTAGCTTCAAATATACTGAAATGAACAATATAAGGAAAAATGAACACCACGAAATCACCCTTTAAATTCAAAGCACGGACTAACACGACTTTTCTTTTGTTCCTTCTCTGGCTTCAACCCTTTGCTTCAAATGCCTGGGGTTCTGCTCTCCATGCCTTTTTTTTTTTTTTTGCCTTTGGGTTTTAGTGCCTTCTCACAGGAACCCAGCCAGTCCCCATATCTCCCAAAGCAGTGCAGAAGGAAAGCCATCCCTGAGAATCTGGGAGATTTAGGGAGAAAGTGAGAGTCAAAGCTTTCTCTTCTGGTCTCTCCTTTGCTAATAGCCTGTGGCCAGTTCTAAGACAGAGGAAGGCAGAACATAGGAGAGGCTGCTTAAGCCAGAGCTCAGCTGTTAGACATTAATGTCTTTGAAAGGTTCTCTTTTGAAGATGGGTTGGATCACAGTGTGGCTGGCCTCCTGTGATTCTGAAGATGTCAAATGCTCCTCCTCAGTGTTTGGAGCAGAATGATCTTTGCCTTTCTGAGTTATGCTGGCACTGTAAAGGGCAGCAGCTGCTGGGGACGGGGACAATCAAACTGATGCCAAAAACCAATCAACAGAGAGTTCAATGTCAAATGTAGGCGCTAAATTCCACTGGTGCCACTTATTCCACCTTGGACAACGCAGACAGCTCCTAAGGTTCGACATGGAACTTTATTAAGCAAAGGATGCTATTTGATGCAATCTTTCAGCATACCCAGTTATCTGAGATGTTATTTTAAATTTGATGCATATTTGAGTGTGAAACTACCTTCCTAATTGTCTGTTGGTGGTGTCCATGTGTCTGTCTCTATTATTTTTTTAATTTAAAAAAAATTTTAAATATTTTTTTTTAATTAAAAAAAAAATCAGCAACTTTCTGGCCTGGAGTATTATGAGAAAGGTCCTCCTCCAAACAAAGTGTTCAATTTACCATGCGGGTTAATTTTGCTTAAAATTTTGTTTATTTCTGGAGAAATTTCTAAATACACATGTTTACAAAACATGAAATGTACATATAGCTCTCATTTAAGAATCTGTGTTCAAAGCTCTAAAGAAACACTGGATGCTGACAAACACTCTAAGGATTTTTAGTTATCATCTTTTCATGTTTTCAGTTAATGATACTCAGATTACAATAATCGATTCACTGAAACATATATAATAAAGTGCAAGAGTCAGAAATACGTCCATGTCAAAATCTACTTCTAGCCTCAAATATTTATGAAGGATATTTGTATCATTACTCTTTGGGTAACTGAATTAAATAGCCACAGATGTGACACAGACACATAAAGAAAATCCATAGACATGGCACAAAGGCCTTCTGAGGCGATTTTGCTAATGGACGTGAAAAAAAAAAAAAGCAGAATTTCAATTTTCTTAATAGAACCCAAAGAAAGAAAGTACAGGACTTTTCCAGATCAATCCTAAAGCAACTCTTAATGGCTAGGACTGTGCAAAGTTACAAAGGAGACTGCCTAATTATTTTCTGAATTAGAGGTAGCTGGGAGATGTTTTAACGCGTGGTGAGAGGACGAGATGAGACAATGCGCACGGAAACACTGTGTAACCTATTAGTGTTGCAGTTACTGGACATCTTGGGACTAAAAGCCTCATTCTGCCCATCACAGAGCCTGCTACTAGGCAACCTCACGTCATTATCTCACCCACTGGCCAAAGTGTGTTCCAAGGAACACTTAAACGAATGCTTTCAAAAGGCCAAAGAGGCAAGATTATGTAATAATGCACTTTCCCATTTTAAATCAGTCAAGTAACATTAATGGACATAAGAATTTCTAGTCTGCATAAAAACCAACACTGGATTGTTATGATATCAGAAAAAGAAATGGGACATTTTTGTTTATTTAGTTATTTAACTTTATGTAAAATTTCCATTGGGCTTTCTGAAATCTCTCCACCTCTCCCTTCACCAGCAATTAGGACACTGGAGACTTAGTCTTCATTTTCAAAGGTGATGTAAGTGGCCTCATGACAGGTAAATACTAAGACTTCATTCTAAATACTAAGTACTTGGACTTCATGCTCCTCAATCTCACTGCGACAAGACGCTTGACTGCCTCTCCCTTTATTGTGGGGACCCCCAAGTCTACCTCCCAAGGCCTGGCTTCCTTCCTGAGCTCGCACCCTCCTCTGTCAGAAAATGAGTAAATCATCTTTCTCCCATCACGTTTATGATTTTCTATTTTTTATTAATGACACGACCATATTTTCTGAGGCTTAAAACCCCTGTGATCGGTTTCGCCCTCCTCACTTTCTTGCCCCTGTATCTAGTCAACTTCTGTTTCAAACGTTCTTGTCTCATTCTTTCCTGTCACTGTGCATCACTCCTCTGTGGAGGTGCAGTCGTGCCCATGCCAGTGCCTTTTCCTTTTTCGTTCCTCTACTCCAACATTTTGTGGCTTCTTAGTAAGGTAAGCTGACTAAAGTACTTAAACTCTACAGCAATAGACTTGACCTACCTTTTTGATTTTCTGTGCAACCACTCTAACCTGCATAAACAAACTGCTTCAGGCAGCGGGGGTGGCCCCATTCCTTAAATTCACCTTACTTGTACCTGTCTCTGTTAATGACATCTCCTTGCCTTATTGGCCTTCCATATCTATTCTTTTTGTTTTTTTTCAGTTCTTTAGTGGTTATTCTAATTGTCTGTTCTTTGTCAAGTCTTATTTACCAATCTTAGCTAGATTAAAACCATGCCTTCTTCTGAACAATGATAAAATTTACTATTTCTATATGTATAAGGCCTAATGCAATGTAGTAATAATAAATGAATTCTATAAATATTTCTATTTGCCAGGACATTAATTCAGCAAATAGGTTTGAAGGTGCGTCTGTGTGCTATTGCTAACAGCTACATATAACATTAGAAAAATAACCTCCTGAAATCATGAACAGAAAACTCATAGTATTTAATTTACTCTACTTAACCTTGTCTGAACAGAAGTCCATTGCTATGTAAGTCTAGAGACCAAAACTTTAGTATGAGGCTACTCTGGAAGAAAATATGTTCATGCCTTCCACTGCCAGATAACTTGTTTTACAAACCTCTAGAAATAATCTTTTATTCCCCCTAATTTTAACTGAAATGGAGTTAGGTGTTTATTATTTAGCCAGTTATAATGAGACTCCTTCTATCTTAGTTTCAACCGACGCCCCACAAATATGACAACAAAATGATGACTTGTGAATGCAGTATTCACAGGATTTAGAAAACATCCAACTTCAATGATGTGCTTGATAATGCTAGAGAGTATTATCCTCAGGATTGTAATCAAATACAGCTATAATTTAATGATTACCTTTGTACTAACTTGATAGACCAAAAGTAATGATATATTACTTTTTGAAAAATCTGGACAAATGGCAACCAATGAGTAAGACATTTTCAGTTTATCCAGCAATGCTGAGTGAAAGGAAATATACATCTAAACCAGAGGTCAGCATCTTTTTATGTAAAGGGCCAGACAGTAAAAATTTTAGGTTTGTGGGCTCTTGTCTCTGTCACAATTACTCAACTCTGCTATTGTAGCATGAAATCACAGTATGTAACAGAATGAGTGTGACTGTGTTCCAATAAGACTTCATTTATAAAAACAGGTGGGGGCTGATTTGGTTTGATGACCTCTGTTCTAGAAGGCCTGTGCTGATTATCTAGAGAGATACGTATTAGTTTATTCAAGAAATTTATTATGCATCAAGTATATGCCACATTCTTTGCTGGGGACCAAGAATACAAAGATGAATGAGATGAATGAGAAAACTCTGGCTCACATCTTACAACTAGATCACATTATTATACACAAAATGATAGAAGCAGAAGTAACAGTGTGAACATTGTTGTGGGATCAGAGAGAAGAAAATAATTCACTCTGTCTGGGTTTGGGGAGGGTATACTAAGGGTTCACAAAAGGTGGTAAGATTTAAGCTGGACTCTGAGGTACCAGAATTTTCCTGGAGTGAAGTTAAGTAAGAAGGTAAACATGAAGTCTAATTTGTTACTGTAAGTATTGCTAAACCCCATTCCAATTCCTTTACTCATGAGCCAATGAGTTGTAAGAACCACACATATAAACACATACACACACATACACACACACACACACACAACATAGGAAATCAGGTTAACCATACTTAACCTCTCATGAGTCTAGGTCTACATAACAGATTAGTCTCATTTAGTGCAAACTAAAGGATTTTACAAAACATTATTCTCCAAATTGGGTTTTTGAGGACAAAAGAAGCTAGATCCTACTCTATTAATCTATAGTGTGTCAGCCCCTGCAATGTCCTAAAACTGAAAGCATGGAGTTTCCCTAATGATTGAATGATATTAAGGTCCATCTTGGGAAACAGGTAGGGGAATCCTTGAAAGACAGGAGAAAGCTGTAGCAATGCTGGTGCTGCAATGAAACAAGCAATTCATCAGTTAGCCCAGCCTAATGAGCACATTCCATATACACAGTTACCTTTATTCTAATTTTATGCTCACTGAGCAACTTTCTGGATTATGAACCTACCAACTGAGAGAAAGAGAACAAAACAAATGAATGACGTTGGTTATTATAATAGCTGTACTTTCCAAAGTAAACCAGAAAATTAGTATTCTGGTTCAGAAATTAGTGTTTTCTAAGTTGAAACAGCACGAATAGGTCATTCTTAACTTGATTAAATCTGGGTGTGTTATTGAATTTCAGGACTTAGAAAACTATGGTCTGGAGTCTTGATGCTCACTGACTAGTAACAGGCTACTTTCTGAGAGTCAGCTGGCTGACAGGTCTCCTTGACATCTTTCATACTCTTTGTTGGGGACCAAGAATGCCAAGCTGAACAAGATGAATAAGAAAACCCCGGCTCAGCCTTGACAACTAGATCACTTATTATCATACACAAAGTGACAGAAGAAGCAACAGAGCCTGAGAGTGGAAGGCAAGAAAGTATAGGGCTTTCCTAGTTGTTGGTGGCAGTGGTTGTGGTGTGTCAGAGAGACAAGGTATGTCACAAAACAAACAAGCAAGCAATCAATGAAACAAAGAGAGCAAGATTACGAGAGGTGGGGGCAAGAGAGGAAGAGGGAGAAAGGAGGCAGATAGATTCTAGTCTGCAAACTCCGTTAGGGAAAGGATGGAATCTTATTACTGTATGTTCAGTCTTTAGTGCAATGCTGCTCAATAACTATCTGCTCAAGAATACATGAATAAAATAATGTCAAAGAATATGAGAGGTATAGAAAACTCCTGAAGGCTGGAAACTCTTATAGAGGAAAGGAAAGAATGTGAGGCTCTGCTTTGATCTAGTCACAATTATTACCTAACATTGATTACCACACTAATGACGATTTATAAAGTCAGTACTTTATAAAACCTCAGGTAATGGTTTCTTCCCAGTTACCCTGAAGTACAATCAGCCCAGGAAAATCAAAAATGGGAAAGCTCAAGTTCTTGGTCTTTGGTGAAGAAACGACCCACCCCCTATCTCTTGGTTCAGCTTACTATAGCTGAGAGGTTTATCTCAAAGAAGCTGCAGCAGCAAACAAGGGAGGCATTAGGGAAGAGGATGGAATTTTACTGTTGATCATTGCTAATCACACTTTATTGTGCATTACTGCTAAGGGATTGCAAAGCACAATTTACATCCATGTTTTACTTCCCCAATCTGAGAGGAAACATCTGCTGACTTCGAAGATTCATAAATATATCAGAGGTAGAAGGCAGAGAGAAATAATCTAGATGAGATTTAACCAATTTTAAAAATCTTTGGGTCATATTTCACGTGTGGGTGATCCACTCCTTGACTATATATAATTTCTTTCAAAATAGCTAGTTATACCTAATAAACTCACTGGACCACAAAGTATTAACCAATATAGGTCCAATGCTTCTGCTGTTTTACCTTCATATGGACCAATTAATGTCTATACATATTTTTCTGAAGAGGTGATAGAGGTTTTGACACAAGTATATTTCCATAAAAGTGTGATTATAATCCGCAGTTTAGGTTAATCAATGAGAGTTTTTGAAGCTTTCGTTCTTTGGGAAGTAGGGCAAAATCACAGTGAGAATCTTTCCCCAACCTGACAACCATTTTTGATGAATTAGTGGGCCTCACATATTTTCTCTTGCCTCTCCACTAGTATATTGTCTTCCCTAAGTACTTAATTTTTACCTCAACACCTTTAGAAGATCTGTGCTTTGGACTGGTCTGTGGAAGATAATTCTAGCAATCAACAGGCCCAGGAAAGGATACCAGGAGAGATCTCAGAAATAAAGCTATGATGCTTACCAAGAGCTCCAAAAAAGAAAGAGCCCCACAAACAGCTGTAGTTCTACATTCACCATATATTTGTAGAAAAATTATAATTTTTGACCTGGTAGAGTTAAATGAGTATGGACTTTTCTAAAATGTCATGATGTACAATCATACCTGCACTGTAGGGATGTGTCCCACATCACAGCTAGCATTGATTGGTGGAATTCTTGAAAAGTTTTGGTAATTCGATGAGTATCTAATTTAAATGATCATTTCTCTGATTGTTAATGAGGCTGATTATCTTTTCATATTTTATATGCGACGTAGATTTTCTTTTCAATGAATTGACAGTTTATTTCCTTACCCTATTTTTCACTTAAAAAAGTCTTTGAAGCTATGTATATTAGAGATAAGATCTCTCAATAACTTTGTAATGTGGTCTTTTCTATGTTTATTATCTACTGAAATCAGAGTATTTATAAAATAGTTGCAGTGTATTAAGGGAAAAAAACCAGTAAAACAAACACTCATTTCATTTGTCATGCCACCCCCACTGCTGTTTATACTTATAAAGGCCCCAGTATGTTCTTTCCTATTTCTGCTCCCTGATACTCCCCCTCAAGTAATTAACTTTGTCTTTCCCATTCATAACCTCAATGTTTTGTTTGTATCTCTAAATAACCTACTGTTTTTTTTTTTTTAACTCTATATACACAGAATCATCTGTGGTCATCTCTAATTTGCTTTATCCTCTCAATGCCTTGTTCCAGCGATTCACCCCTGTGGTGACATTTCAGTGCAGTTTATTCATTTCCCCTCCTGCACAGATTCATGATAGGAATATACTGCAATTCATTTGTCTGTTCTACTGGTGATTATTACCAGTTTTTGGTTGTTTCCAGGTTTTGCTATTATACAACGGGGTTGCTATGAATACTCCTGTACATGATTCTTATAGACAAGGACAGACTTTCCCTCGGATATCCTGCTGGGCCATAGGGTAGGCACATTTTTGGCTTTACTAGGTAATGCCAAATGGTTTCCAAAGAGTTTGTGCCAATTTACACTGCCACCAGCAGATACTCAATTTATGGTTGTTTCACATATTTACCGGCATTTGGTATTATCAGACTTTAATTTTTTTGGCTATCTTTAATTTTTTTGGTGGGTATAAAATGGTATATCATTTGATTTATTTCATATTTTCCTAGTTACTAATGTGATTGAACACCTTTTCATAGATATTATGGCCATTTGGTGTTCATTTTCTATGAAGTGCCCGTTCAGGACATTATACCTTTTCCTCCTCTATTATTTGTCTTTTCTTAGTGATTTATAGAAGTTACTTACATATTCTGGATATTAATCCTTTGTTAGTTACATGGGAAGTAAATATCCTCCCCAAGTTTTTGGGATCCTTTATTGTATCTTTTGAGGAACAGAAATTTCTAATTTTAATATCATTTGATTTTATCAATCTTTTATGGTTTATGTTTTTTTTTTTTTGCATCTTGTTTAAGAAAACCTTCTCTCTCCTGAAGTCAAAAAATTTATACATTTTCCTATACAGTCTTGTAAAAGTTTTATAGTTTTGCATTTTCCTGTTAAGTCTTGAATCTACCTTGAATAAAATTTTTGCATGGTATGAGATAGAGGAAGAACTATAATAATTTTAAAAAATACGGATCGCCAATTTCCCCGGAACAATTTATTAAAAACTGTTCTTTATCAATCTACCCATCCATGCATTTGTCATAAGTGTGTGTGTATAAATTCTGCTTCTAAGCTCTTTGTTCCATTCTTTAGTTTATTTGCATACCTCTGTATAAATAATATACAGAATTAAATAATTCCAGGTAAGCCAAGACCCTCTGCCTCCTCCTTCTTCAAGAGCTTCAGGTATTCTTGGCCTTTTTGTCTTTCTTATACATTTCACAGTCAGCTTGCCAAGTTCCACAAAACGTCTGTTGTACTGAATCTCTAGATCAGTATGGGCAGAAACGACATTTATTTTTGCTATTCAATTTTTTGAAAAAGAAAAAATTTTTACAGTGAACAAATATGTATCTACTGCTTAGATTCTATAATTTTTCATTTTAGGATAGATATTTGCTTTATCATATAGCCACCTCTCTATTTACCCATTAATCCATTAATTTATTACTGTATTTCAAAGCTGCAGACACTTCACCCTTATACACATCAAGGTATTTATTTTTACATATTTGTTTTGTATTTTACTACTAATTATCTTATAGATGAACATTCACATAATCCTGGTCTTTTCTGTAACAAACTTATACTGATTATTTAATTTTCTGCAACTAGAAATCTCAAAAATAATGTTAATAATAGTGATGATAGTTGGTGTTTACATCTTATCCCTAATTTTTGTGCAAATGGCTTAAGAGTCACTATTCAATATGATGTTTTGTGGCTGATTTTTGGTAAATGGCCAATTATATTAAGGTAATTTTTTTTCTAATTCCATTTTTACTTTTTTTACAGAAGATATCTGGAAATTATATCAAATTTAGTTTCCACTTCTATTAATGTTATAACACTTTACATTTCCTATGTTGATATGATGATTTATATTGTTAGATTTTTTAATGTTAAACCATCCTTATATTTCCAGAATCAATCCTACCTGATTTTGGAATATAATTAATTTTCACTCCTGGATTCCATTTATTAGTATCGTATTTTCAATGAATCTATATCCATAAGATTTTCTCCTTTCATGTGATTTTTACTAGTTTTAAGACTCTAGCTACTAAAATAACTAAGAAACACCCACCTGGAATAATTAATATAAAATAGAGTTTATCTATTTTCTTACAGGTAGACGGAATTCAACTATAAAACCAGCTGGGCCTGGTGCCTTTCTAAATGAAAGCTATAAAAATACATTTTATATTTTCATGATTATTAGTTTATTCAAGTTTTCTTCTTCTTAGACCAATTTGAACACTTTATATTTTGATAGAAAATCCTCCATTTTCTCTAGCTTTTCAAATCTACTGCCATGGAATTGGCATACTATCTTTTTAAAAAAAATTCTTTAATCTCTGTACCTCCTTTCTCATTTTTAATGCTATGCCTTTTTTGCTTCTCTATCCTCTTTTTTTTTCTTAACCCATCCTTCCATGGGGATATTCACTTTTACCTGGTTAATTTATATACTTTTACTGCATTTGGCTGGGGCGAGGAAGAGTTAAGACTAGACTTTCCATTTCAATAAAAATACATTGAATTTAGCTTATCTCTTCTTCATCCTCTCCTTTCTATTTTGGTTTTCGGCTGTTCTTTTCTTATTATTTTGAATATTTATTTTCAGTATTTGTTTTTAACAATAAAAACATTTAAAACCACACATTTTCCACTGCATACCATATACTCTGCCAATTCAATATTTGAAAATTTATTCTGCAGAAATAAAAGCATTAGCATATAAGAATATAAAGCTCGGGGTTGCTTGTTATATCTTTTTTTTTCACAGTGGTAAGCAAACAAGCAAAAAAACACTCCACCAACCCCCAATACAGCTTAAATGTCCACCAATACTGTAATACTTGTCTAAGTTATACTATAGGCTCATTGCATAAAATTATCTTGTTAAATTATTGTATATTGCCCCAGAAGGGCAATTTTATTGTACATAAATATTATTATGTGTAAGCAAATCTGCAGAATAATGTCATTTGTAGAATTCATTTTTGTAAAGACAAAAAAAAAACACCAAAAACTATTTGTTTACACACACATGCATCTGTATGTGTGTGTGTGTGTGTGTGTGTGTGTATGTACATTTTAGAAGTGAAAGATAATACAGTTGATCCTAGAAAATCATGGCTTTGACTTGCATGGGTCCATTTACATGCAAATTTTTTCCAATAAATAAACAGCCAGCCCTCTGTATCTTCAGGTTTTGTATCACAGATTCAACCAATCATGGATTAAAAATAGTAGTTTTGATCTGTGATTGGGAATCTACATATGTGGAAGACCAAATGTACGCTTTGTTCTATGCCATTTTACATAAAGGACTTGAGCATTCATGGAGGGGGGGTCCAGGAACCAATCCCCCACAGATACTGAGGGATGACTGTAGTTAAATTTTGGAGGAGTCAAAAGTTATACATAAATTTTGACTGCGCGGGAGTCGGCGCTCCTAGCCATCACATTGTCTAAGGGGCAACTGTGACCCTAACCTACTTGGTTACTTTAAAGGAACACATCAGATGTGGTAGAAGAAAATGAACCTATTATGGTAAATCTCTGCATCATTTAACTTGGTTAAATAAGAATTTATTATTCTATAAATTAAAACATACTATTAAAAAGAGAAAAGGCTATTGACACTGCTATGCAATTCTGGTATTAACTTTAGGAGCTTACTTTAAAATTTATTAATCTCCCTGCATTATCTTTATCATAGCTCTTCTATCACATTCTTTGCAATATACATCATTATGGGGAAAATTTATTTTAAACAAAAACCAATTAATGGTTTAAGACCTATTATCACTTTCATTTTTATATCTCCCTATATTTTTTTCTATATAACTATGTTAGTTCTTATTAAAACTCTGGGTTGCTATTCTACAAAATCTCTAGAAAGCCTCCTGAAGAATTTCCTTCAATAGTACACTTGTGGAGAACTGGAGGAATAAAAATACTAACCAGATAAGAAAAGATAAAAAATAAAATAAATGGAAGGGGGGGGGATTCTCCAGGGGTATTCTCTTATTCCATAACACAAAAGGAAAGCAACATTAGTTACTAATTGTGAGAAGAAAAAGGATTTAGGATCATGAGAAAAAAGCCATTTTTATACTGCACAAACTGAGGTGTTAGTGACAATAAAAATAACAAAAGAATGAACAGTACCTTTTCCTTGTGATATTTTCTTGGTGGTGGCTTGATGGTGGTAAGAAGATTCTTCCATATCGTGATCAGATTTTGAAGGAGAGGACAGTGAAGTGTCACCCCATATGGAGGAGGAAGGTTCTCTTTCTGGGTGTAGTGGTCCTTGAAATTCAGCTATGTGGTCAGCCGAGAAGGGCACACTGCCAGCCACTGAAGTGAGGGACGGAGCACCAGAATCTGATTCTGGAGAAGAAATTCTCAAACCCTTGGGCAGAAGTGATTTGGTAATATGCATGTGGTTATAGAAACTGTTTGAAGGCTGTTGGTATAAGAGATTATAAAGGGGGTTATGCCATGGAGCATCACTTCCATGTAATACTTACTTTGATATAAGACCAACTTTTTTTTAGTAAATCTCCATGAAAACCGATTTTTGTTTGCTGGTTTACAGAGGAGACTGCATAGTTCATTAACAACTCACCATATTACCATTATAACTAATACAGACACCAAAGACAGAGAAGAAACAATTACTTGTACATTCATTATTTCCCAGTAGGTAAAATCAACAGCTGAATATCAAAAGCACCATCATGAAATATGACAATATGAATAACACTCTTGGTTAGTTCACTGAATGAGTACACAGAAAGAACATGAATTACAGCAATATATCGAGTTAAGTAAGAACTTAAGAGACACAGAAGTGAACTATCCAGCCGTTTCCAACTAGAGCATAGAATCTAGTTGCAGAAAAATCATTATCTTCCATAACCTGTAGGAGCAAAAATTACAGTGCAACACTGTAAGTCAGAAAACAGTCCAGGTGCTCACCTTCCGCTCTAGACTGTCCTCTCCATCTGTTGAACTGACACTGTCATAGAGTCTTGTCCTAGAGGGCCTCTGGCGTCTGTTCTTCACAGAGAGCTGGGCTCGGGTTTTCAGTGCTTTTGAATCCAGGCGCTCTGTCTCTGGGACTGCTTCATTCAAGTCTAAGAAAATAATGTTGCAAAATAATCAGGGAGAGAAACCTTTGAAGAGGATTGACAGAGAGACTGCAGATATTGATGACAAAATCTCAAGGTTATCAGTTAACACCAGCAAGAAACGGGCTGTCAACCATGACAGCCTGATATCCCATAGGTAACAAAGAAATCAGGCTGACCTGGGAGAAATATACAAAGCCTAAGGGAAAAAAACCAACACTAACCATGACCAAGGCAACAACAAAAATCTAACATCAAAAGAGCATAAAAACTTCCTACACGATAATTATAAAAACCACTGATTTGTATTTATTTATGTGTATGTGTGGTGGAGTGTTTGATGAACAAATATACAAGAGGACAGCATATCAAAGTTGGGAGATCTTAGAAATCAAAGACAAAATCCTATAAAAATCAGGAGCCAGGTCAAGCATAGGCAACAAAAGGTGACAATCAGCATAAATTTGCTATAGCAAAATTTACTAATAAGACTTTATCTCTTTACTTTTACCTTTTCAGAGTGGCAGTCATTAAATAGTCATAATGTTCAAGGAACTAATAATTAAGTCCCCCTGGATTTAAGTTATTAAAAATAAAGCAAATGACTGAGTTGTAAAAATTAATACAAATTGATATTACTAGAATAAAACAATTTCTTACAGTAGCATTCTCAGGAAATTTCTTTTCATAGTATTAAGACAGGTTCTAAATATATTTATTATAAAACCAAAACAAGGAAACATCTCAGGTTGTACATCTCTTACTTACGGAATTTAGCACCTGGCATATGGGTCTAACAAATAAACATATTTTTCCCCAGAAGATATATTCATTGAATGACGATATAGAAGGTTTTGAGTTTTCATTTCTTGTATTTGAAAAAAAAGTGAATATTAAAAAAAGTCAGACCATTCAGGTGTATATAAAGGATAGCTAAATATTTTCTAATTATTTGTCTATTTTTTACATGTCAATGGAGAAAAAATAATCTCCTTGATTGCTTTAATATCCTTCTTCCAATAAAATCTAAACTTGAAGCTACCCATTAAAAGTTCATTAATTGTGATAATTGGGAATCACCTTATAAGCTCTTGTTTACATACAAAATCTAGAAACACCAAATAGATGAAAGCAATAATATAATTAGATATATTACATACATGCGTACTTTACAAAGCTTTTCTATTTCGTATTTGGACTGTGTGTCCTATAACACGAAGCACTGTCACATACACCATCTCATGTGTACCTCACCACAGCTCCTAGGGACAAGTATGCTATTTCTTCTCCTAAAGCTCAGACAGCTTGAGTAACTTGCCCTCATCTCCGTAGCTAGTTGATGAGCCTCCATGATTATTCTAGTTTTTCTTTTTTTTTTTTTTTTTTTTGACTCGCAGGCTACTATTCTGTGCATTTCAATGTAGCTGGTGTTAAACAAGTTATCAGAATAAGATTTTAATGCCATTGGAGTTCAGTGTTTTTAGCCGTAAAATCACATATGGTGTGATTAGTCTAGGAAATTCACTTCAATAAGCTACATATGAAATATTATTAATCTTCCACACGTGTTAACAGCATGAAAGGGAAGACTACAGAAAAATGATTTCTCAGACGATTTCTTGTTTGGTTGATTTAATAACAGCTTTGATTACTTGGTGACAAAAAGATCTAAGGAGGAAGCGCTCATTCTATTTTAGTAAATATGGCTATTTTTGCAATAGAATCCTGGTCCTGGCAGACCCAGCGTAGCACTCAAAATCCAGGATTTCCGTAGTTACTCGATCTCTAGGTACTGAACAGATAAAGTGAGGGAAACAGAGAACTACTTATTAGCAGTGTTTAGAGTATAGAGAATTTATTCTGGGACTTCTGGCTCCATCACTATTCAGTGATTAGTCTGGTACTGGTGCCCCAAGATGGCAATCTGGTATATTTGTTTTAATATCAGTTCGCACTGACTAGGAGAAAACCACTGAAGTAGCCACATTAAATATGAAGTTAGCCAAAAACTAAAAAGCAGCGCCTTAAATCCATTATCCAAGTGGCCGACAACACATCCCATCCAAATAACAATTTCTGAGTGTCTGAAAACAAAGGCCTCGGGGCTACTTTACAGTAGTGACCCATGGATTACAAAGCAGTTACCAATATTCTATCCTGAGGAAAAAACAATTTTAAGTAAGAACTGGAAAAAAAGGTATGTAGCTGAGAACGTTCACTTCAACAGCTCTTATACCAGAAGGACGCTGGAGAGTGCCCCAGGAGACACTACAAATAACATCTCCCTTTGGAGTATTAGAAGCGAGGTAGGAAGCAGGAGGAAAATGCGTACCAGACTTGTGCTGCTGGGTAACCGGAAGGCTAATCTGGCTGACTACTGGAAACTATCTTTTTCTATCACGTCATACAAGAATCAAGATATTATCATTCAAGAGAACTGTAGGGATCCTAGCCTGCCTTTCTTCCTCAGATAGGAAAACCAAGGCTCGAAAATTACCAACTTGTCTACTAACTGTATCACACAGTTAATCTGTGGCAGACAGTGGCGAGAGTTCAGTCCTCAGAAACCTAACCTCCTTCTAGAACGTCACTCACAAGTCTGAAAGTAAACTTCCCAAGTAATCTGCCTTCTTTAAATCCTCTTGTGTTAGTCTTACTTTTTGTTCCAATCAAACATACACGTCCAGGGCCAACTTTGCAAAATTCCCAGAAGCATATAGCACCAGAGAGGGGAGAAAAAACTGAGGGATTTCAGTTGGCTTTATATTTATCCAAGAAAATAAAATTCTTACATAAAAAAAATTTAGCTGTCAGTTTGTGGACGGTGATGTGGCAGAGAACGCCAACGGCTCAACGTTTTCTAAGTTACGAGCCACTAAATGTAAGGGCGTAGGTGCCATGTGCTCTCACTGTCATTCATTCTCTTCAGAGATCTTAATCAATGGCATGACACTGCTTTTATTAACTCGAGACTCTGGGTTCTTCTCCACCTCTTCTCTCCAGTGTATCTTGCTCTGTTGTCCCTAAAAATCAGAAGAAATTTCCTTTCCCTTTCTCCTTTTTCTCTATTCTTTCTTTCAGACCCTCAGTCTCTGAAATAGCCGATCCCTGACTCAAATTTCAGCCAGAAATACAAAGAACAGCAGACTCAAGTGAATCAATAAATACAGACAGACAAACACAAAAAAGATATATAAGTAGCTAATGACAGAGCAATTTTGAGTGGTGTGGGACTCCTCTTCAATATACCTTTATCTTAAGAAGAATAGTTTCAATATTGCTTCAAATTGGATCCTTTAAAAGAATTTTAATGGATTCGAATATGATTTGAACAGTTGTATGAAAGGTTCTGTGAAATTAGGATATTATTAATATTCATATTACACAGAGATCGGTTCCCTAAAGTAATGCTGAGATCATTCAGTTTTTTCACTAGATTGACGTTATTTTTGACGTAAATGGAATGCTGCCACGGATCAGATATAGGCAGCAAGGAAAGCAGGGGAATGGAACAGCATAACAATGGGGTCTGCTCCGCATTCTTATGTGCATTATTCTCCTCAAAAACAGTCAGACCTTATACAGATCACACTGCCTGGCTTGTGCTATTATCAACCGAAATGCTGAGCATAATGAGGCACTTGATGACATTTTAAAACTTGAATGCTATCTGCATATCATTCACAGTCACTGCAAGTTCATAAAAGACGGGCTCATGGGGCTTTGGGTTCATACATACGGCATTCAGAGGCAGGTCACGTGGCTCACAGGGCAGTGTAAAATGGTTAACATGGGAGCAGACCTGGGGTTGGCTTCCCTGAATCCATAGTAGTGGCTCTGCCACGAAATTGGGCAATTTGCCTAAACTCTGTCTCTCAGAATCCTCAATGGCAGAATGGGCATGATAATAATGTAACATAATAACAACTGCATTTTTATGAGGACTAAATGCATTAAAAGATATACAAGTGTTTAGAATAATGACTGGTACATAACCTTTGCATGTGTTTACTGACATGCAAAGGTTAGCAAAAGAGTCTTAAGGGACTAAAGTAAGTTGCAAATTAATAGGTACATACATCTTAAATATTTAAAAATAGCAACATAAAATATATTCTCTAATGGCAAATATATGCATATAATTGCATAGAAAAAAAACAGGAAAAATACACTTCAGACTGATAATGGTGGTTACCATAAAAAAAAGTATTAGATTTGGAGATTTGGTCAACAAATACTTCAGTCTTATTTGTAATGTTAAAATTTTTTGATTATGTATTTGTTTTGCATTTACGTATTACTTATGTAAAATTTGTTTTTTTTTTTTTAAACCCATATATTCAGCATGTTTTCTTTTACAGACAACTTAATTCCATTCTAAACCGATAGCTTTGGCGTTTTAGGACTCAGTATTCCCAGATATTGATATTAGCCCAGAAAACTGTCAAAATCCATGTGACTGTTATTGCCCGATGTGAGGAAGATGCTATTTCATGACATCTATGGAGACTGTCTGCCTGCCTCGCTGCTTCATCAACTGTCTGATGATCTGGCCTAAACAAGGCCGGTGACTTAGCTTCCAGCTCCTGCTCTGTTTCAGTACTGTCTGAGGAAGATGTCAGAAATGGTCTTGAAACTGAGTTACACGACTTGAGCTCATCTTATGACAGCACTTTGGTCAGGAACCCATTCGCGGGCACCTCTCACCCTGAACTCTATAACAGTTGCTTTCTTTATATAAAATCGCCTAAAAGCTGATAAATTTTATACCCAAGCATTATCAATAAAATCTTAGGAAGCTGAATTCTTATTGTTTCAAAACAAGCAGATTACAGCTGTTTCCTAATCTTTCAATTAGGTCTGAGTTTACTGTTGAATGAACTATACATTTCATTTGCTAATCTTTGACAAATATTAAGGAATTCCTTTTTTTTTTTTTTGTCATATAATGTGATCTCAAAACTATCTGTATGGCCGTTGAAGCCTGATTTGGTTATTTGTTTTAGTGCAGTGCTTTTGCAATGCAGTCTGATACCCAGCTTAGCCTCCCTTAGCTTAAAGTCAGCTTACACCCCTCTTCTCAGAGGGCAGTGAGGCCCACATTCCACTGTCCATATCCTAGCTGTGACTCTTTAGTGATGGCACTAATAGCCCATAGAGGGAGTGGCTGCAAATAGAAAAAACTATGTGAGAAGACCTAACTTCCACTGTATATCATTTGAAACACTTCTAAGAGTCACTTGATTCAGACTATGAAAGGGTACAGAATTTAGATTTAGACAACAGGGAAAGGCATTTAAAAATCTTAGGAGTCCTTCAGTGTCAGATGTCTTTAGCATCTGAAAGAAAAGATCTGTATAACCTAAAATTCAAAGAAATGTAGAATCTAACCCATGGGCAAACTGGTTGGGGACTGCAGGCCTCTGTGAGAAAGACTATGAGGTCATAGGCAAAAGTTGGGTCTAAGAAGGTGGGATATGTAAATGTCCACTTCCTGCCATTATAGTGTCTTTGACAATAAACAAGCTTCTACATTTTCACTCAAAGTTGACTACAAGAATCTAATCAGTTTCTCAGTCAAAAATCTCTGGGTATTAGTAATCCTATCTACAATAATTAGGCCACTCCTCAAATTACATATTTTGATATAATAGCTTCCTTGATAAGAAAGAAGAATTCAGGTCTTATGTCTTTGGTAGAAAATACCCTAAGTTACCTAAGGTGACAGTTGTTGGCTAAGGAAGCCATGGGAAAGTATCTTTTGACAACAGTAAGAGACTTAGATATGTACAGCATTAAAAGATTTAAGACACCTTAGTTCACAATACTTGCAAGTGTAATGTAATGTATAAGAATTTCTTAAGTACTTGTGAAGACTGTCAGCTGCTAGTAATAGTACTTGAAAAGGAAATTAAACATAACAAATTTATAAATATAGTTTTAAATGTTTGTAGATGTCCAATTAGCTAAGTTTATAAATAGAAACTAAATATTATTCTGAGTTCCCTTCATAGTGATTTGCACACCAAATTAAAAAATTTAAAAAGGTAGGTTTTTCATAACATAACTTGAATAAGTCAATTTTAAACCCAAAATAGAGATCCAAATGACTATTTTTATGCCCCCGAGCCCTTCTGTTTCATCAAAAAACTCACAAGCAACAGAGTTTTTCAATGCATCTACATTCTAATGTTGCTTGAGTTTCCTCATAAGTGAAATTTCCTGCAGATCTCAAACATAACTACTGTACCAGTATGGAAGTCAGTAGCATATTACTTCATATCCACCTAAAGGAACTCAGTTAAAACCTGATGTTAGTGCCCCACATTAATTAAAAAAAATAAATAAACCTTAAGGATCTAGGTACTATAACTACTGAAACAGTATGATTGGCACATTGCTCAAAACCATATACACAAGAGAATTTTCTGGTCCTAATTCCAGAAATAGCTGTTCGTCATTGAGTTTTAATGTATAGATGCTGTAAAACACCTCATAATTGATCACGTTTTCCTCTTGGCTGATAGATAACTTAAGTGAAATCTGTGGCCCACCACAGCCTATAAGAGCCCACACATGTACTTCATATATGAACCACTCCATGTAGCATCTTATCCTTTCTACATTAATATCCCTTCACATCCCAGCCTGTTCTTTGTTTACCTTAGCATAACTATATAGTCTCTTCCAATCTGTATAATTAGAATTCCATGCTGAACAAGAACATATTTATAAAATTCAAGGAACATTTCAAAATACAGTTATCTTGTAAAGTTTTCTTGAAAAGGGGCTATGTCCCACATTGGGTGAAAATTGTCTTTATTTCCAGAAGATCATAATCTACCTTACAGTACGATTGCAAGAAAATGAAACGCAAAAGCCAAAGCAAAATATAAAGTAGCCCACTTTTCCTAAAATTACAGAAATTACTAAGCTTAAGTTCATTCTGACAAAAATGACTTTTCTATCAAAACTGTTTTAGATAGCTTTCTATATTAATACATACCTCAGTATGACTAAAGAGTCTGGTGACTTCTGTGAACTTATACGAAGATGCAGTGGAAAATATGAACCAAGGAGAGTTGTCATTTTGTAACTAAATACCTCCTTTTGAATGCCTTGTTGATTTGGCAAAAAAAAAAAAAAGTCTTAATGGCTTACACACAGATAGATGCAAAAACTTGCATTAAACTTGACCAGGCAATTTAAGTGCTTTGGTGTTTTTGAGCAATGAGGAAGATTTGGGCTTTAATGACATGCCAGAAAACAATCGATAAGTATAGATTTTCTCTCATTGGCATTGTTTGTTGTTCATTAATTAATTAAATTCTGGATGATTTACTGGGAAGTTACCCTTTAATAGTGCATTCATATTCTCATAGTCAAAATTATTTTATCAGGTTAGTTATTGAAAATAATTTGTGCAGCGTAAAATGAAAATGTACTTTTTCAAGCTTTCTTGATCATGAATTCAGATATTTATATCTACCCCAGAATCCTCCCCCGCCCCACATGAGAGCAACATGACAGCATGGAATAATTACCTCATTGCTCTGTATCTAATGCTGTTGTATAAGAACTCCAGATAATGTGGTGCACGCATTCTCTTTCCTTTTAATGACTTTCTATTTAATGAATTCTGGATTTAATCATGCCTTTAACCTTATTTTAAAATTCTGGGTTCCAATACTAAAAGTGAATACTGAATGTACTCTCGAACTCTATCGAGAAATAAATCAGAGGCAGTGGTAGGGGTCTGGACTGGCCTCGTAGCCACAGGTTTCTGAAAAGAGCCACTAACACTGAGGGCTCAGGGAAAGGCAAAAAGGACAGAGGCAGCTCACGGTTACAGCCTCAGCAGAAAACAGTATCTCCAAGAAGACCAATGGCTTCAGGGACTTCATTGGTGTAAATGTCCACCTAGTGCTGGCTTTTTCTTTTTTTTTTTTTTCTTACTAAATCTTAAACTAAAAGTTTTAAGCCTAAAGAAATTTTTGTATTTTTTTCCTCATTCTTATCTTTCAGTTATACTAGTTAAAACTTTCCTATTTTAAAATATTTTATTTATACAAAAGTATATACCATATATGTAAATCACATAGAAAAAAGGAGGAAAAAAACACCCATGTACCTACCAGCAAGCCTAAAAAGTAAAATTTGTACTTTTGAAGCTTGTTCTATGCCCCATTTCAAATTGTAGCTCCTGTTTTTCTCTCCTAGTTACTCCACAAGAGTATCCCTAAAGAATATACTGATCGATTTTGCTTGTTTTTTTAACTTTATATGCACGGTGATGAACTGTATATTATATTCCACAAATCATATTTTTTGTTGTTTGCTCAACATTATGTTGAAAGGTATGATGACCAGGATTGCTTTTTTACTACAGCTACGATGAACAATGTTGCTGTGCATTTTTGAACACGTCTTTCGGTATGCACTGGCAAGTTTCTAGAAAGCATACATACACACAGAAGTCAACTTATTGGGCCAAAGTGTTTACACATTTCCCATTTTACTGAATAATACCAGACTATTTAAACAAAAATAATTGTGTGAGTTTACTTTTTTCCCTACATATGCTAATCACATATTACTGTGATGCACTCTTTATCAATTGTTTTTTTTACAAATGAGGTTGAATGGTTCTTTATGTTCAGCAACTTTTGAGTTTCCTCTTTAGTGAACTGATTGCTCCTGTGTTTTGTCCATTTACTTTTCCTAAAACCAGTAGGAGTTCTTAGTATGTTCTGGATAACGACCCCTTTTCTTGGTTCTATGGGCTACAAATATCTTCTCTCGATTTTTGGTTTCTCTTTCCATGTTCTTAATAGTGTCATTTGAAGATCAGATTTTCTTAGTACTACTGATGTCAAATTAATCAAACTTTTCTTATGATATGGAATTTTTGCACCTTAAATCATATAAATATTCTCCTAGATTTTCTTCTAAAAGGTTTATATATTGCTTTTCATATTTGAGACTTTAATCCATTTGGAATCAATTTCATAATGATATGAGGTCGGATCCAATTTGACTTTGTCCCATGTGAATGGTTAATTTTCTTGGCACCATTTTGTAGTTCATCCTTTCTCCACTAATCGGCAGTGTCAATTCTGTATTATTTTCAAACTGACATAAATGGGTCAGTCCGTTTCCAGACTCTGCTGGTCTACTTGTCTATTGCTGAGACTGTACCACACTGTCTTAATCACTATTATGTTACAGTGAATCTTGGCATCTGAAAGAACAAGTTCCCTCAACTTGTACTTCTTCAAGAATATCTAGACTATTCTGGGCCAAGTTGTTCTTCCATTTATGTTTTAGAAACAACTTGTCAAGTTGGAAGGAAGGAAGGAAGGAAGGAAGGAAGGGAAGAAAGAGGGAGGGAGGGAGGGGAGGAATGGAAGGAAGGAAAGAAGGACTGAAGGAAAAGAAAGAAAGGAAGGAAGAGAGAAACAGAGAGAGAGAGAGAGAGAGAGAAAGAAATAAAGAGAAGAAAGAAAGAAAAGAAAGAAAGAGGAAGAGAAGAAAGAAAAGAAAGAAAGAAAGAAAGAAGAAAGAAAGAAAGAAAGAAAGAGAAGAAAGAAAAAAGAAGAAAGAAAGAAAGAAAGAAGAAAGGAAGAAAAAGAAAGAGAAAGAAAGAAAGAAAGAAAGAAAGAAAGAAAGAAAGGAAGGAAGGAAGGAAGGAAGGAAGGAAGGAAGGAAGGAAGGAAGGAAGGAAGGAAGGAAGGAAAAGAAAGGAAGGAAGAAAGAAAGGAACAAAAGAAAAGAAAGAAAGGCCCTGTTTAAATTCTAATCAAAACTATGAAATGTATAGATTAATTTGGCATAGGGGTGTTTGTTTTTATAATACTGAAGCATCCTACTGATTTACATAGGTCTTCTTGAATGTCTTTCCACAGGTCTTGAGTTTCTTTTGTTAAATTCATACTGGCTAACTTATCTTCTTTGTTGCTATCATAATTGGTATCTTGTAAAAAAAAAATTACATTTTGTTTGTTAGAATGAATTGATGTCTAATGATTCTTAGAGCTATCCACCCTGCTAAAGTCTTTAATTCTAATGATCTGGAAACTCTTGAGTTTTTTATGTATTCAATTTTATTATCAGTGAATAATAATTTTGCTTCCTTCTTTTCATTCTATGTCATGTGAATATACATACATACACACACATATTTATCTCTTTTGCTTGTCTAGTACTTGCTAGGACCTCTAGGACAACACTGAATAGAAGTAGGAATAGCATATTTAGTGGTAAAATGTTAAAGGTATTTTTAATTTTAAAGAAAATTATTGATTTTAACATTTTGCCACTTCATAAGAAGTTTGACATAGACTTTTGTTAACCTCAAATCAAGTTAAGAAAGTTCCTTGTATTTCTAGCCTAATAAGCTTTTTATCATGAATAAGTATTCAACTCTATTAAATGTTTGTCTTCACCTAATGAAATGATTATATATATATTTTCCTTTGGGTTATGTGTAAAATATATAAGTTTTCCAACATTAAACTAACTTCGTGTTCCTTAAATTAACACAAATTGGGTATGATACATACAAAATATATTTCTGGAGTCAGGATTTATCTTTGTGAACAAGTAGATTATTTTTTTCTTAATGTAGAGAATCCTGGCCAGCCAGTGGTATTCACTCTGCTTACCTCAGAATGAAGAACTCTATTCCAGAACACGACTGTGTTAGATAGTTTAAATCTCATAAAAACGTATTAACTCCATCTCCATATTCACTGTTTGTTAAATATCCAGATCTATACTCCATTAGATACACAGAAGACCATCCTCAAGGCATTTGCCAGAGAGTATGACCTTTAACTTATTGCCACTCAATATTTATTAAAAGCTCATTTAAGAACTTCAATACTTATGGTACATCATAGGTATACTTGTTTGTTACTCAATGATATCTGTAGGTATCCACAAAAATAAGAAGAAAAGTTAATATAGGGGAAAATAAATTTTTAAAAGTTCCCACTTGGCTAATTCAAAAGAAGGCAAGAAAATAGATAAAATAACAAAGAAAGATGATTTTTTTTTTTGGTATAATAGTAAGATGTTAGACTTAAATTCAACATATTGGTAAATACATAGCAACTAAATCCATCTTAGAAATAAATATTGAGAAAAATTTTTAAAAATAAGATTGAGAGACTAATTAAAAGTAAAAAAACCTATGTGCTACTTACAAAAGACAGAAAATTTGCAGTAAAAGAATGGGGAAAAAAGATGTACCATACAAACGCTAACCAAAAGAAAGCTAATATAGCTCTTCAAATATCAAGCAAAGTGGACAATAAGGTGAATTATATAACCAAAAGAAGAAACAGAAAATCCACAATTTTAGTGTGTTTTTTTAAAAAAAATCTCTTTCAGTAACACATTCTAAAAATTTTTAACATAGTTAACAAATATATGACAGAGCACCTGAGCACCAAGCTAGGTCAGCAGAGAGCGAGGTACCATCTTGCTAATGAACCCAGAATGCTTAGTCTGAAACCCAGGACTTGTGGACATGTCAGTAGAACTAATTTAAATTGCTTTTACTGAACACTACATTGTATATTTGTGTGATACCTTTAGTCTGAACTAAGGGTCACTATGAGAAACTGTCCTAGTACAATCATCAATCAATCTATTGTAAGGATGTTATTAATATTAATATCACTGCTTGTTCCAAATCATACATTATTTGTACCAATAGTTATACTTCTCTTGAGCAGATGGTTTTTTGTTTGTTTGTTTGTTTTTTATCTTATGATCATTGTGAAATACGTAATGGATAAGGGTTTCCATTTCCTTCTGGCAACTCAAAAGCTTAGAGCCAAATTAAAGGCCTAGCGCCCGAAGGAGTGTAAGTATGTTATATATACTTGCAGCACCATTTCTGTTTCCACACTGTCCTCATCCTTATTGTTCTCCCTTATCTTGCCACTTTCAATTCACCCTAACCTGTCATATAGAAGTGTCTAAGTTACTTCAGATAGTACATGAATGAAGTATAAGACGTTAAAAACCAACTGGTGGGGAAGAAAGCAGACAACCTTAATGACAGTTGGTTACTTCCCTTTGCTTTTCCCACTAAAGACTTTATTTGAGTCTGAGTAAATTCCACAGAAGTAATTCAACTGAAAAAAAAAATCAAATTCCATGAAAACCAATAAGGTAACAACTGGGTCACAATAAGCAAATGCCATTTGGATGGGGCCTGATGACCAGAGAATTGGCTAGCTTGACTATCTAAGCAGACTCAAGAGTTCTACTGACATGTCCACAAGTCCTGGGTTTGGAACTAAGCATACTGGGTTCAGGATTCAGACTACTATTTTAGGGATCAACTTTTAGGAAATCTAGTGCCTTATTGGAGTAACCAAACCATTCTGGGGAAAAGGAGTAAGGGAAAAGAGAGGAAGCAAGATGGTATTATTTTCATATCCTTATACTCCTTTCTCTTGGATACTCTTAAATCACCTGAGAAGCAGCTAACTAAAAGACATCCAGGATTAAGTAATGAATTCCAGCCACATTCTACTTTGAAAGTCTCAACTTTCCTATAATCTGCCATCTTGAAATTTAAGTGTTTTTCTTCTTGCTCAGTTGTGGTCAGAGCTAAGGAATAGTAAGTAACTAAGGAAAAACTGCTTTAAATAATCCTGAATGCTCACATGTTGGAAAAAATAACATGCAATATCATCTAACTGGTGGCCCACTGGATGAGTAGATGGGTATGAGAAAGAAGAAGCACTACGTAGTAATAGCCAAACTTCACAGGGATCCTTGGACTAAATTTACAAAGCTACAAGTGCCCCAGCTCCTGTTATGCCTTAGAATTGTTAGTGGGTCACAATGCTTATGGAATTAAGTATAAACTTTTCCTCAGGCATTCAAAGCCTCCATTTACTCCAAGAATACCCTATGGCATAAACTTTAACATAAGGCCCCGCCTTTAAAATAGTGTCTAAAAATCAGGAAAAACTTATTCTAATGTTATTCATTTTCTCTTCTTCAAATTACCTCTCATCTCTTAAAATGTTCATATCATCTATTCATTTGCCTCATATCAAAATCTTTATCTTCCACAACCTTGATCCCGGACACCTTACAAACCATATACCTTGCTGTATACTTAACAGGGCCAAACACCACTCTTTTAATTAGCAATCACCCTTTCTCTTACAAGTCAGAGTGCCACCAAGCTTTTGGTTTTCAAAATAATTTTTTTACAGGTATTGTACTTAGTTCTCACCTTTCAAGATAGGAAAATCCATAACCTGCCTTCATACAATTTTTACCAACATTCCCAGTTTTTCTTTCAGTATCTCTAAGAAATACGTATAATCTTTCTTTCACAAACAGGCTTTAAAATATTTGAAGCTATCATAAAGATCCCAGAATATCTGGAAGCTTAGAAAGAGCATGTTGTTTAAGTGACTTTTATAGGGAATCTCTAATCAAACTAAGACTACAACTTTTTTTTTTTTCCTACCAAAATCTCTCTAATATGCCTGTTCTCTGCTCTTAGTCTAATCCTGACTTAACTAGCTGGGAAGCCACAGACACACCTAGTTATTTCAGGGCACTTGGATAAGGTAGAGAACTCTTATATAGACCAGAACTACTTGGTTATTAACAAATGACACACACAAAACACGGCAATAGGGCAAAGTCATTATTTTTCACATCCTGGAACACATAAAATAATACTTGACCAGCACACTGGAGTACGCTAGAAGGGACTTAGGGTTTATCATGGCTCTCGATGAAAAAAAATAATTGTTACATTTGCTTTATATAAGAAAATTATTAGAACATATTAAATAATAAACTTGTATGTATAATCGAAAATTTAATGAGATACTTGAGTGGGCTCAGTTTGGAAAGCACATCAGACCTGGACAGCCCACAGGAGGCGGGGAAGCAGAGGACTGTGTCTAAGAGGTAGGAACTAGTGGAATTAACTGCATCCGCTGTACCATCCTGGTGCAAAAAGGTATGTGTTTAGAGCGAGCATCCTTAAATGCCAAATGGCCTGTGTTTGGTCCACAGTTTTATTTCCTTTTCTAAACCTCTAGCACGTCAGCGTTCCCTAGCAACAGAAGCAAACGATCAATTTAGAAAAGTGCTTTCCAGAGCATTGCTGTCTAGCTACTGACCAAGTCTTTTAGTTTATGTGATCAAGCAACTGAAATTCAAGATTTATCACTGGCTGTCCTCAGCAGCAAAACTGGAAGAGCACCGCTTGATGTGTATACTACTAATGTCTGAGATGACTGATTCTACTTCTACTGCACAAACATGCACTGGTTTCAGGAAGAATTAGGAGTCTCTGCATCTCACTGTGAATGGACAGTACTGCTAGAGAAACTGATAATTACGTGGCAAAATGGAGGGTAGAAGAGAAAAAGGGTTCAGGAGAAATATAAAGTGTTGATCCAAATCAGCATGTTAATAATATAGTTTGTTGATCTTCTGTAGTCACATAATTTAATAAATACCATTAATTATATGTTTGACATGATACAGATTTCTGAGTTGAATGAAATGAGCAGAAAGGAACTAGACTCTGGAAAGCTGCTACTTACTGATCATGCTTTATGCATGTCACAGCAGGAACACATATTTATTATCATAAACTACAATTAATTTTAAGAATCAAAATAGTCAAAGACATAAAACATTGATTTGATTTCTGAAATTTTTCTTTAGAAATCAATCTTGCAGAGATGTAAATATTGTGATTCTATAAAAGCTGTAATAAGATGGCTTCCCACTGTCCCCTCCCCCTGCCCCCGGCCCCACAGACTATGCCATATAGCCTCAAAACACCCTTAAGGGTGGACGAAAAAGAAATATTACTATTTTTATATTATACATAGTAAAACCACCCCCGGAAGTTGAACAACCTTCCTGAAATCACAGTGCTCTTTAGTTAACGGTGATGCTGGAGCCAAATTTAATTTAATTTAAGCTGCCCAGGTGGTAATTACAGATTATATCTTTTATTAAGGGAAAATCCTGCAAAAGATATAGACTTAGGTGAATGGTCTCAAATCTCAACATATTGCTTTAGTTTCAAGTGAAGATTTCCAGTACTTTTAATTTTTAATGGCTAAGAGTTTAGTTCTAAAAGTTATTGATATGATCTAAACATTTGTTGATCAGGACAGATTCCTTGGAGACATTTTAAGATGTGAGACTGATCATCAAATAGTTAAATGACTTATCAGTAAACAGAGTTTCACTGCGTGTCCAGTCACTGCCTGGGCCTTGTCAGCCCTCTCATCGCAATGCTGCTGCCCAGCATTCTCCCATTTTCTCTTTTTCTAAGAACTACCAGGTAGCTATTTTATTTATTTGTCTTTTTTTTTTTAATAGGTAGCTATTTTAAACGATGAAACTGAAAGTTTTATATCCTGGTGTGTATTTATCATTATAGGTTCTTACACACTTTCTAATTTAAAAAGTGTTCATTCACATGCATATACAAACAAGTTACGTATGGGTGTGTGTGCACGTGAGAAAATCAGTGATTTATTTATGGTTGGTGTGTAAAAGAAGACAACCATTTATATAAAAAATATTTCCAGCATTTCTGGTGTTATTTGGTCTTTGACAGTAAAGAATGAAAAGTACATATATGACACCAAGTTTGTAAAAGCACAAAACTTATATAGAACTTCTTAAGTCAATGAATTCTAAACGTTGGAAGTAGGTAGTCAGCCTTCTGATGTCATAAAAAAGATCTTCAGTGGTTTAAAACTTTTAAGCCTTACTCATTAATATATTAGTAGTATAGCTCATCCTAGATGGGATAAAACTATCACTTTATGGTATTATATTAAGTCTATCAATATGCAATGGTTTTAAAATAATATTTGGCTTATCTGAAATTGGAATTTTGTTATTTCTTTACATTAAAACATTTATTTTTGATAAAACAAGTGCTAAATGATAAATTTCTATTCTGATAAGCCTTTTCTTCTTTCCCATGGCAGGAAGGCTTTTTCAACTTTTAAATCTCTGGTTAAGAAAAAGAAGACTATTACGACTAAATTGTATAGTCATGAAGAGCGATTTTTGTGGTTAGGTTAAACTAACCTTGACTTAGGCCATCTTGACAGGAGGTCTGCTTGACATCCAAGTTCTCCACGCTATCTGTTTTGGAGACTTCGCCGAGAGATGTTCTTCTCTCAAAGATGTTGTTGTTATTATTAACCTGGGTCCCATTTTGCTTCAGTAGCCTGAACACCTCAGCTTCCAAATCTCTAATCTAAGGAAAAATACATCCATTTACAAAACTAGCAATCCTCTCCAAGTACTAGGCAAAACCATCCTACTATTTGGTGGCTTTGAGCATGGAACTCACCCGTACTTGCAGGCCTTGGACTTCCACGACATGAGCTTTTTCCAAATCTTCTATTTTCTTTCTTTCTGCTTCCTGTCTTTTGATGAAATCTAGTTCTCTTAAGAAGTAAATAATAGATCTGATCATGTCAAATAGTCAATAAATGAGGAAAGATGTGAAAATTCTTATTGGAAGCAATAAACTGCACTGATAAAAAAACTGGACAGCTATTTAAATAAATAAAACTCAATCGCAGAGAAATGGTATATAATAATGAAATCAAATAAAACATTTTAATGCATTGCAAAGTAAAGTGCTTTGCTTCTGCTTAATACGATTTTCATTTGTGGCTCCTGATTCTAGAGCACCCATGCATAATTAGACAGGAGCTTATGAACTAATGACCCACCTTGGGTAATTTAGTGGTGATAATTACATGTCAGGCAGATTTAATTCCACATTTACAAAATAATATATCTAGCAAACAGAACTGGATGGTAAGAGTTTAAAAAAATAAAATAAGATCACTCCCTGTGACTGCCAGTGTAAAGGGGTTGGGTGGGCCAAAAAAACTGAGGGAGAAAGAAGGAGAAATATCTCCATTTTGAGAGCCTGGAATATAATATACAAATTTAGCAAAACATCATAAAATTTTACATGAAATTTAGTTAAATATGATATTTTTGACAAGAAGAGTTAAAATAGTAATGTACTGAATTCACGATCACAAAGAACAATTTCCCCTTTTTCAACAATAAACTTTTTATAGCAATCTCTTTTAAATATTACAAATATTATTTCCAGGAAATAACAGAGCTATAATGAACCTTACATATATTCTTAGCTTCTAAGGCTTGGCATGGAAGACTAGAAGTACTGGCATTACTTCTTACTGTTATCGCTAGCCAGAAGTAACTAATGAAAAATATCCAGCCAAAATCTCCCTGGTCAGCCTCCCTGAAATTAGACCAAGATCCAACAGATGGAAGCAAAGCAGTGTTATCTCAGAAAGAGCTGCTGAAATTCAAGAGCAGAATGAATGTGGTGATGGTCTCTCTCACTGTGGTGAAGTGCCGGGGCAAGGGGTCTTGCTAGTCAAAATTTAGAGTATCTATAGTGGGAAAATTCTGAAGTTAATGATTATAACAGAGACAGAAAAAGCCTCAGCAAGGCCCCCACTGTGGCTCTGCATGTACTATGTTCAATAGTCATTCTGCATGAATTCAGTAGCGCTTCTTGCTTCTGAATCACCCAGATGTTTCGAAAAAGAATAAAGACTCAAATGTTTTAACAGTTACTACCAATGATTAACTATCGAAAAAAATTCATGAGGTGACTGGTAACCAAAAAAAGGTAAAATAAACACCATATAATCTCCTATAAAAAATGACAGAACGATTTCCAAAATTAATGCCTATTTTTGCTTTAACTATGCTTTTTAGAGGGATACCTCTGAGACCATCTTTTCTATCCCCTTAGATATTACCAAATTACTGAATATAAACCTTCTTTAAACACACACAACTCTTCTTTAGTTATTAGAAGCTGCTTACTTTTGTTGAAAATCCTTGATCAATTTCTTTGCCTTGTTGTATTTCTTTTCCAAGGCCTGATACTGACTTTGAGTCTCTTTGAGGTGTTCATTGACTGTGTGGCATAACGTTTGTGCCTCGATCCAGTAGCTCTCCAACTTCAACATTCTTTCTTTATTCTCTTCTATATTCTGTTGGAGTTGGTTTTTTTCTAGTTCCCACCTCACTTTCTCATTTTCTGCTGCTTGCAGCTAGATAAAGAAAATGTCAAGGCAAAGATAATCTGGGTACTTCTGTAGCAAAAATCTCTTATATTTTTATAGCGTGTTTTGGATTAAATTCAATTGTTACATATATTCATTCAATCATGAAACACCATGAGATGAGAAGAGTAAGTTATTATTTTCATTATTTCATAGATTATAAAATGGAAGTCTTGAAAAGTGACTTGTTTTGCCCAAGGTAACACACCTGATAAACGATAAAACATGGGTTTGATTCCAACTCCCATGATCTTTCCATCATACTACATGGTATGAAATTCTCTGAGCAGTAAACAACATTTGAGAATTTGATTCTGCCCAAGATTTTCAATATGCTTTCTTTCAGAGTTTTTTGTTTTTATTTTGTTTTGTTTTTACATAGTTATATGAAAAGAAATTAACTAAAGAGGGAGCAGAGAGGCCAACTGGGAGGAAGAGAGGGGCAGAAGCATTGTGTGGCCTTCTAGGTATGAAGGGGACTCTGGAGTCATTCAGTTGAGATTTGAACCTCAGCTCTACCACTACTGGCCTTTAAACCTTAGGCAAGTAACTGAAGTTCTCTAACATCAGTGGGCGTGGAACAGCTCCTTGGGCATAATAATATGATAAATGTTAGTTATTTTTACTTTGTTTTTATTTTTTTTGATGATATTATTACATCTTTTATTTCAATTGACATGCATGGTCTGTAGCTCATTATTTTGCTGCACTGTTCTGATGCTTATAAACCCCAATCTTCATAAAATTATAAAGACAGTGTTTAAATAAAAATATAAATTATTGATAAATTAATTTAAACCTCTTCAATAGAATGAAAAGGCAGCTATTTGTGGTTTCTGCTTCTAACGACTCTTAGGAATAGATAGTATACTAGTCTAACACCCTCATTTCTGTAGAAACTCAAGGCTGATTGAGCCTTTAGGCAATGAGTCAAAGGTCATTATTCAGACTAACTGTCTGATCTTAAATTAGTGCTTCATCTATTTCACATGCCCCCTTTAAAGTTCTTAAGGATGCAGTCATTATAAGCTATCAATTTTCAAAATCTAAGATATTCCAAAATCACAGAGCATTCAGTAAATGAAAAAAATATATATATGTGTTTTATGTATATTTTAAACTAAATACATTGGCAAAACAGATTGCAAAGTAAAAAAGTAGTCAAAAACATTTCAAAATTAATAACTGTTATCACTATGGATATAAAGTCATAGTAAAGTAAGCTATTCTATGGATATTATCTGCTACAACAATAATGAGAAAAATATAAAATATTAATTTCTAGATTTTCTAAATTAAATGTTTAGTCTAAAACATAAGCTTTGCTAAAGCACTTGCAATCAAATGGGAATCTTTTTCCCTGATTGTAACCAACAATTTTTAAGTCTTCAATTCTTCCATTCTATGCCAAGGAACAAAAGCAATTTAAAACAGGACTGGTTTGGACTGTTTTTTACTGCATCTTTTATTAAGCAGTGTTCTGTGCTCGAAGTTGTTTATTTACCAACCACTACTAATTTAAAAATGATTATTCACAGAGCTTGGCTGACACCATGAATGATATATAGACATGTTTTGACTAAAGAGCTACAGAGTTATTAGCTGGGAATACCATTTAACCAAAATAGCCTTGCTAATTCATCTCCATTTAAAACACATGGAAAAAGCAAAACAAATGTTCAATGTGAACAGGAAAACAGATCGTAGTGGTGGGGGAGGGATTATGTCTTCATTTTTAAAAGATCACAAAAACAATAAAGAATATTGTTTTAAAAGTAATTTGAAAGACCTTTTGAAATCTCTAAAATGACATATTTGATAAAACTAAACACAATTCTAGGAATTTACAAGTACCTACAATTTGTCAAATAAAAATGCCCTTTGAATCTTGCATTATATTATATATGAACTAAAAATATACACACCCTTTATCATGACCTATTTTTTTCCACAAATTTCAATAATGTGAACTAAACAACTAAAAATTTCCAACAGCATCTGATACCTAAGAGCAATTATTCACATATCATATTAAATTTTACAGCTTTTGATTATTAGCAGTTGGAAATATTTTCTATAAAAATAATGTTCTATGTTAGAAGATAGTTCCTGATGAACAAGGTAAAAATAAATGATTAAACTCACTCAAAATAAGATAAACAAAGAGAAAGAGATACCGTACAGTAGCTTGTGCTTAAGGAATTAGTGGTCAAAACATAATTTAAATGCTTGAACCATTAAACATGTTTTTTTTTTTTTTTTGAGGAAGACTCAGAGGGAACCGCATACATATAAGTATGTATTTTTAAAATATTGTGCTCTTTTCACTTAGGGGAATGGTGGTGCTTACCTCCCGGGGTAACATGCTTCACTGACAGGTTTGTCTATGTGTTTAACAGTGGAAATGAATCTCTCACATCTGTATTCTTTTAAAATGCATAGGAACAAATCTTTTAGTCTTAGGGTCGAATTTTTCATAGCATTCAAAGCTTAAAAAGTACAATTTCAAACACCATATACTGATTGGTGCTTACCTTGGTCTTCAACTTTTGAATCTCTGCTTCTGTAACTGCATGTTTGATTTGCAACTGAAAATTGAAAAGAAAAAAATCTGAACTAAGAAAGTGTATCTATATTTTTAAAGCCTCAGTAAAACTAGAATAATATCATATTACATAGCAGAAGGCCTAGAAAAGTGCTGCAATGCAGCAGGTTGTAAATTAAAATGTTTAGGGTGTACAATGACTCACTAGGTGTAAACTGATTAAACACAGGGTTTATGGCCCACACTCCCTAACATCAGATTAGGTTAGAAATTTAATTGCTTGGGGACCAAAGAGAAGAAAACACATTTCCTTGCCCCCTTTGCAGCTCTTTTTCTTTATGATCTGAGTGAGAGTCAAGGAATTGTTTGTTTCCTTGCAGTCTTGTGGAATGAGCAGTTTCAGCAGGCAAGACGGCCAGTGACACTGTGAAGATTCGATTCCAGACCTGGAAGGAAGGTGGCGCTGTGGTACCGCGAGTCACACGCACGCTACACTGAGCAGCTCTATTCAGCTCAGGCTGCTGCTGCAAAGGCAGACAAGGATGATGCAGTTCCACAGCGAAATCTGTGTTTATTTTATTTTTAATTGCAGGAGAGGTAAAGATCTACATTTCTGTCCTCCAAAATACCTACTCCTATTGAGGACCTTGACCCCCAAAAGCTTCAGCTATAGTTTATTAGCATGAGAGCCCCATTTATATTTATTTTGCATCTCCCCTCCCTGCCACTTCGTTGGTTTTTTTTTTGTTTTTTTGTTTTTTGTTTTTCTGTTAAGGAAGAAGGACAAAATATTCATTTCCTTAAGGGATGAATAAATACACCAACATTTACAGAAAACAATTTATGGCTTGACAATCTCTTCTCTGAAATCCTCAGGGCCAGATGTTTTTGGAATTGAGAATTCTTCCAATTTCAGAAAGGTAGTAAGATGCATTTTTCATAAATTGAGTATACCCACAGCAGGGCCTGTGGAGACAGTTTGTAATCAAACACATGAATATTTCTGCCACCAAACATATACCCCCACTAAGTGAGGTATATAAAGACTGTAAATAGCATCCTATCAGTTTCGGTTAGGTTTACCCCCAAATGAATTTGCCACAAAATTACTTTAAAAATCTGTTTTCAGACCATTTTGGATTTAGAATTATACTAGAGGGACTGTGAATTCCTAATATTACTGTAATCAGATAAGTCAGAGGTCTTATCAGAAAAAAAGTGGTGAGTCGGCTGACAGAAGGACAGAGACAGGAACCTTCAGAAATTACAACACCTCGGAAGCCTCGGCTCTCACTTGGTTGGTGACCTGCATTTCCTTGGTTTTTACCTGGCTAGTAGGGGCATGTTGGAAGGATGAAGAGGGAAAGAAGTCAGAATCATGGACAGGTTTATTCAACACCCTTAGATGCTGATGAATAAAAGCCCAGAACACGAGGGCTCCCGAGCTTCTTGCAACATGCTCCCTCCTTGACGCTTTCAGGGCTCCTGTTGTGTTTAAGGTCCTGTGGTCTACGCAGCTGCAGCCCTGCTGCGGCTCACCGTCCTGAGGGGTGATCTTGAAACTGTTTTATATTTGATTCTGCTCCGCTCACAGCACTTTTCTTCCTTCCTCACTTTCTGAACTGGTCACTCCTGCGGTCTCGCTGCTGTGACTCTTGCTCCTTTCACCCTCACTGGTTCCCAGGGGCCTCTGTGCTCTCACAGTCTCTAGTGAGGAAGCATCCTAGTCTGAATGAATCTTTCGGGACCTGACAATGCCAGGCAAGCCAGCCTGACATGCCCAAGTGCGGGCCCCACACTCAACGCACGACTGCAGAATCACAAATCCTTACACTTCTGGACTCAATTGAGGCTGGGAAAACCAGGGCTCATAGCTGAAAACTGACCTGGTCGAGTTCTCACAGTGAACTGCTGTTAACAACAGGACTTACAGCCTGGATCTTTTGGTTTCTGATCCAGTGCCATTTTCCTTAGAAAATAAAGACTAATTCAAAGGCATTCATTAAAGAGGGGCTATGGGCAAAATGCTCTGAAGATAACTCTTTCTTCTTCTAACAAATATTAGTGATACTCTACCCACCAATAAAAAATAAAAAACGAAAAATGGCAAAAGTACTTAGATGTTAGACATGATATATTATTTATATATAAAATAAATATATACATGCACACATGTGCATGCACATACACACACACAAATATAAGGAATTATTTTCCATGGAGACCTTGTACTTTGGTGGGAACACACTCAAGCACCCAGCAAATTCATGTGCCTAGGTGAGTTCGAAGTATCTGAAATTGTTATTGACAAGGAGATCCACTCCTTGTTCCTTCTACCATGTGTCCAGAGTGTGAAGAGTACAGCAGGTCCTCAAATGATGTCCATTTCATTCAACATCATTTCATTACAATGATGAGATGCCCTAGGAACTTAACTCGTGGTTATAACAATTAGCCTGCTGCAAAATTGTTTTGTTAATCATTTCACCACACTTCCAAGGACCTACTAAGGATGTTAAATGAGGACTTAACTGTAGTTAGGTCAGACTGCTTGAATTCATCTCAGGTCTATCATGTACTAGCTATATGATTTTGGAAAATTACTGAAGCTCTTTTACCTTCATTTTCCTCACCTGTAAAATACAATTCCTCATGGGTTCTAACCTGCTTTATCCAAGATTAAATGAGATAACCCATGAAAAGCCTGTAGCACAGTGGCTCTCATAGAATCAGCCCTTTATAAAGTTAGCCGAGGTTAAGAAAGAATGATCAGAAGGACTCAAATATGATTATCCCAACTCTACTTCTTAGTTAAAAGTGCTAAATGCTGTAAAATAAACATCTGAAATAAAATGAATATCTCTGGTTCTATTTGGAGTTGCAAGAAATTGAAAGAGAAGTTTTTATGATGAACGCTGCAACTATGAGGAAGTGCCCGATTTTATTTTCTCAGTGCTTAACTCCCTGTAGAGTAACAAAGTATATAGCAGGCAACTTGTTGAGACTGGATTTTCTTTGCTTAATCGCTGTGGCCTCTAGCAAGCTGCTTCTCTGGGCCCACATGAAAAATGAGAGGGCTAGATGGGATGACGCCAAGGCCCTTGCCAGTACTACAGGTCTGTCGTTTACGAAATGAAGAGCCTACAGATGGTTATCACGGTTACAGAGTCTAGAAATTCTTGCCCCAAGCCAGCATTTTCATTCCTACGAATGCATTCACCAATTAATTCACTGATGTGTGGGGACAAACCCAGGTAAAACTATGCAACAGCCAAGTTGGTCTTTGGTTATCCCACCCTCACCAAAATGGGTAACAGAGGAGAGCTGAACTCAGCAGGACGGCGAGGATACTGACAAAAAGCCTGGCGTGTCACTACACACAGCCAAATTCGTAGACACAGGGAAGCAGAATAAAGTGTGTAAATTCAGACATGATTCAGAAGGTGGATGAAAGTTTCAGTGCAAAGTTTTCTTAGTACTCAAAAGGCCTAATTACAGATGTCATTTTAACCCTGTATGCACATTATAAGAATTTCTACAAATCCATCACTAGTAACAGAAAAAGCATCAAAAATAAACGAATGCAACCCTTTTCATTTTGGAGAGGAAAACACTGTGCTTTAGTAGCTTAAGTTGCAGAGCTGACACGCGTCAAAGCCAGGTTTTACAAATTTCAGCCCACGGTTCTTCCCATTACTGCTAAATTCCTTACATTTGTGGTACACGTTATCTTTTTTCATCACCTCCTGTTTCACTGCAAGCAAATCCGTGAGGGGAGCAGGACACTCAGTTTAACCTCGCTGGCCACCTGGGAAAGAGCTCAGCGTACGTGGCTCTTCCGCTTCCAGGTTGTAGTCTGAAGTTATCCCAGGTCTGATTCCCTCTGTTTCTGCCTTCACCATGAACCTAATCTGAACCAGCTTTGGGATACATTTTTCACTTACACCTCACAAAAACCCTGGGGCACGTGTCACCACTGTCACCACCCAGAAGAGAAAGTATCCGTCTGGCCATGGATCGCTTCTGGCAGTCTCTGGGCTTCTGACACCAAGTACAAAGTGGTGCTCAGTCGGCCGCTGTTATTATTTGCGGAGTTTAGGAAAAAATACGTCGTTCATTATTCATCCGGCATTCACTGAATGACGGGGTGCGCCAGGTGCTCTGCTAGTCAGTCACTGAGGATACAAGAATGTGACACAGAACCTACCTTCAAAACACTACAGGGAGATTACTAAATACCGCCTCCCGAGAGACGTTCCCAGACCACCCTGAGAGAAACGCCAGAGAAACCCACTCACAGGCGGCCTGACTAGCCTTCTGTTCCTACATCCAGGTCAGATGACCTTTGACTTCGGCCTATTTGTCATATCTCCCGACTGTGGACTCCCTCCTTCCAGGCTAAGGAGCAGGACGGGGCTGAGAGACCTCCATTTCATGAGGAAGAGGAACCTGCTTTCCAACGCGCTGAAGCGACTTGACAAGAGAAGAACATCTGGTAAACGGTTAAGTTTTCTGTTTTAGAGCAGTTCTCCTTCCACATGTTCAAGAACCTTCCCAAAGCTCAGGCGCAACAGTCTGGTCATGCTGAGTGACTATGGGGAGAACAGGTCAACAAGACTAGTTCATGGAAACAGAGTCTGCAATACCTGTTGGAACTTGGGGGCTTCAGAGAATCTAGGACTAGAGAAAAGAACTGGGAAGGGAGGATGTGAAGAAAATCACAGGTCACTGTGTTCAACTTTGAAGGCTGATCTCTCACCTCTTCTGTCATCGTTAACATAAACGCCATAGAGATCCACCCCAGGACTACAGTACAAATAAACATATGCATTCCTGCAGAGAATAGTAGCTCTCACATGACGTTCTGCAGGTGAATCTGCTGAGTATATTTTCTGTTTATTACTTTCAAAAAGATGAATATAAGAACATGTGCTCGTATCACTGACTCAATATAACCCAAAATAACTGCACTAGAAACAGAAACATCCCTATACAGAAAATAAATAGGAAGATTGAACTTTTACACTCTCTTCACGTATCCTGTGCAAGCATGGAAAACATTTTTGTTAAAAAAGTGAAAAATATGACCTTTGCAGGAACGATTTTAAGAGAGCTCGAGTAGTAGAGATTTTACAATCAGATAAGAGCAACATTGTCTGCCCTTACATGATTGCTGATATTTGCATAGAACTTTATAAAGTGATTTCAGCATTGGAATCAGAATTTTTACAACTACCTTTGTGATTAGTTGAAGTCTATCATGCCTAAAACAGTGTAAGCTGCACAAAAGAAGGAATCAGAGCTGTTTTTGCCTATACTTTGGTGCTGTTAAAATGAAGTAATGCCATCGTTCTTTTTAATTTCTGCTCAAAGCTTTATATATGGCACATACCTTTATATTAACAGAAGTGTTTTTTTTTTTTCAGGGAATAACTTATGCAAAATTAGCTGAAACCAGCTGCTTGAATATCATAATCTAATCTGAATGACACCACTAATTGCCACATATGTAGTGTCGGGCAAGATGGTCCAACAAGGTCACCCTCTAAGTAGGTACTCATCAACTGGTGATTAATGATGAAGGTGCCGGATGCAGGTGACAGCCTGTAATTACAGTTCCTTTTTAAATAAATATCTGTTTACTGCTAAGTAGGCAATATTTTATAGCTTCTCTACATGTTAATGGAAAGTGCCATAAACTTTATTTTATTATCTTAATGTATTTATATTTTTTAGATTATTTTTTGTAGATTCTCTATAATTTAAGTAAATAAAATAATGCCATTTTTATGCTCCATTTTTTTCCTTGAGACAATATAGAACTGTTTTTACGGGGTGCTAATACCCACAACTCCTAAGGAGGAGTGAACAGGAAACAGTGGACAGTTTAAATGGCATCTAGTCAGCAGTTTCTTTTTTAGCTTCTTCCTACTTCCCACGAAACTTCAGTGAAATCACATTGAAATAAGAAAAACAGCCAAGTGGACACTAAAACTTCAAACAATTGTTATTAGAACGTGAAAGAGTCATGTAGTTGGATTACTAAAAACCTATCCACGCTTCACTCCAGAAAGAGGGGGATGCTTGGCGCCACCTCACCAGTCGCCTGAGAGCAAGAGTCTGCCCTGTTTGAGAAAGTCGGCCAGCCTGTACTGTCTTTCCCAGGAACTGTCCTCAAACCAGCTTCTCTTTCTCTCTCAGCACTCCACAGTCAAACAGGAAGCAACTACTAGAACAGAATAAGAATGGAGGGAGATGGCTTTGATAGTGCCACATTGCATATTTTTAGTTGCAGACCCCAAAACAGAGCAATATAGTCAGGGGTGATCATAGTAAGTGCTTTGATAGATAGCAGGGAATAATCTTCCCCCCATCCCCCTTTAACTAGAAAACTGAGTGGTAAGATTTGGAAATCTTTCACCTTAGTACAGAGAACTGCACTAGATTATGGTCTGCCAGAAAATAGCTACCAGGGGCACATAGATATGTCCTCCTGATGTGGGTCTGGAAATGGTATTCATAATCACTAAAGTGGATAATTACAGACTAACATTGAATACCAAAGATTTTTGCCTCATTTCAAGATAAGTAAAAATGGAAAAGGCATCTGATAACTTTAGATCAAGCTAAAAAGAATATCAAATAAGAAAACTCAAATAAGTAAACCTATAAAAATGATGTAATCTGTAAGTAAAAAGAAATCTTAAAGTAACCTTATGAAATACCAGGATGAAGAGAAAGTGAAAAAGCATGAGGATTGGATGGAAAGTAAAGAAATTAAAAATTTAATAAGAAAGTTAAGTCATGTTAGAGGAGCTAAAGGTCATAAATGAATTTGAAGTTAAAAGCATATTCAATGCTATCAAAAATGAAGTCTCTGATATGAGTAAAATATTTGAGAACAATCTCAGACAAAAAAAGGAAACAGAAAATACAAGGCTAAAATAATACAAGCATTCAAATGCCTGGCCGGCATTAGACTTCTCCTTTATAATATATAATGTTAGCCTGAAACAATGAAGCTTGCCTTAGTACCTTTTCAGGAAAAAAAGGTTGGGAATGAAAATATTAAACCCAGCTAATTATCATTACAGTGATGATAAACAGAGTGTCCCATTCTCAGGTCGAGAAACTCATAAAAACTATATCCTACATGAGCACTTAATAAATTACTCTATGTATGGTATACTCTGAGAAATAAGATCCAGAACTTAAGAATTCATTAGGAAATTCTGGTGTAAAGGGAATAATAGGTGAAACTGAGTAAACCGAAAGTATAACTCTATGTCACACAAATTATTACAAAGCTAACCGAAAACATGTTTTAAAAATGTGCCGAATTTTAACAAAAATCTTGTCTTAGAAAATAAAATTGTATCAAAAACGTCTATGTGAAACATTGAAATGGTATTGTTTTGTTCTTAATTTTGAAAATTACAGAAACAAGAGAATACTTTTTTAAAATGTAAAAACTTTCAAGAGACAGAACACAGATGTTTCTAAATATTTGGGGGGGGGGGGCGAGGAATGAAGATCTGAAAGCAGGAAAACATCAGCAACCAGCAAAGGGAGTTGACAATCTAATTAATCTTCGTCTTCCATACGTGGCCAAGGTAAGCCTATATCTGCGGTAAGTCAGGGAGCAATCTACTCCATTGCCCTGAGGTTTGGTATCTTGGCCACTAACTTACACTTCGGTGCACTATGATAAAGCAGCAGCACCAGAATCATGGTGAATTAACATGAGGGCAGCCCTGATCCAGAGTTAGAAAGAATCATAGGTGAGTAGGAACTAATTATTTTGTGAAAGGCATGCTTATATAAAATATATATATATTTGACTAAAACTCCTGAAATATAAAAAATACTGGAGAGGGGAGGAGAGACAGATGAGAGTATGCTATAGCTATTATTTTGTGAAATGGTAAAGACATAGCTATAGATCTGTTTTGTATTTCGCTAGGTAAAAATAACTTAAGGCAGAGTCAGAGTTACTCAGCAGTAATCTCTAAGAAGAAACAGAATATAACTTAACTTTTAAGCCACTGAAAAATTAGATGTATCTAATGACAAGTAGGTGAAAAGATACAGAAGAAACAAGAAAGTGGCACGGAAATTATAATATATAAAATAAGTCAGTAGACATAAATTCTAATATCAAAGTGATTAATGTAAATAAGTTAAACTCACCAATTAACTAGCAAAGACTCCCAGGGTAGTATAAAAGTAAGATTTAGGGAAAGGTTGACTAAAGGGAACACATTTGAATGAAAGGATATGGAATAGCTAACAGAAAAAGAGAAATATGAAGCTAAAGAAAGGCAGTGTTGAATTTTTACTATCAGACGTAATAGAGATTGGAGTAAATACATCGTAAGAGATAAGAGATTTACAATGAATCAAGAAGTTGTAACAATCCTGAATATATATGCAGCTAACAACAAAGATTTAAAACATATAAAACTACAACTGTTCGAATTATAGGGGAAAAAACAGTAGCTTGTGATTTTAAAATACGCTTTTCAGAATGAAAAGATAAGAAGATAAAACCTAAGCCATGCTTATTGAGAAATGTGTTTGTATTATTAATCTTATTTATATAAATGAAAAACATATAAATTTCATACCTGAACACAGCATATGTGTGCTTTTTGCGTACATGAGGAATACTTAAACAAAACTGTTTATTAAGCTGCAAAAGAAGTCTCAAAAATTCTAAACAGCTGTCATGTGAAATATCTTTTCTGACCACAGTGTGATAAAATTAGAACCCAATGACCAAAGGATAGCAAAATCAAGTTCCCTATGTCTAGAAAGTAAAATATACCACTAAATAATTTTTGGGTTAAACAGGAAATCCCTCATCATGTTGAAGAGAAAACAGATCTAAGTGACAATGGCATTATAAATATATATAAAAAAGTGACATTTAGCTAAAGCAATATTCAAAACTTTAAATATACTTACAGAATGCAAGAGTTATCAAAAATAAATATCATATACACAACTGATTAATATGAATAAAGAAGAAAGGATGAAAAATAAAGACACTGGTAGGAAATAATAAGTATTTTTAATTAAAAAACAGAAATACAAAAATATTACAGACAAAATTCTAGAAATACAACCAAAATAAAATATTAAAAGAAATGAAAGCATAAAGAGTATTAATTATAGATATGAAAGATTTCAGTATTTAAAATTATATTATAAAAATATAAGTTAATAAATATGGATGCCTAGAGGAAATATATGAATTCTTGAGAAATGCAAAAATATCACAATGGCCCAAGAAAAACTTGAAAACTTGAATAGAATAATATCTGTTATAAAAGGTATTAAAAATCTTCCTCTACAAAGGCACAGATGGTTTTATAGCAGAGTAATAACAAATTTTCAGGGAACAGTAATTTCTACCTTATGCAAGTCATTAAGTCTCTCTTATTAAAGTCATTTCTGAAAATAGAAAAATAAAGAAACCTTAACTTAAAGCTAACATAACTTTTGTGGCAGCTTTTGATTAATCTACTCTAGTCAAGATTTCTGTTACTTATAGGTGGATGCTTATGTAACTAATAGAGGGGACTATAAAATTTAGAAGTCAGAAAAAAAAGATGAATTAAACATATATATTCCATAAGCTTTGATTAAAAGAACGTGATAAAATTTGCTATGTTTCTACAAGTTAATTTATTAGCTTAATGTAATTACAATAAACATTACAAAGATGTTCTTTCAAGGAAATCAATAAAGCGATTCAAATGTTTTCTTGAATAAATTTAAAAGTAAAAGAATTTCTGAAGATCTGATAGATAGATCTGATTTATTCCACCAATGTTTAATATATATCCTAATAGTATTTCTGTAAAGAATGGGAAATGGAACAGAATATGAAGACCAAAAGCAGTACAGAGTGTAGGCACACCAATTCTGTAGCTAATAATGCTGGCCCTCCAACCAGGGGGAAATGAGTAAAGAAGCATTTAATAAAAGTGCTAGCCATCTTGTCAACTATTTGGAAAAATTAAATTAAGATACTTATCTTGTATTATACAACAAATTTCAGTATATGCTTGATAACATTCATTCACAAAATGTGTAGCCAATAACTCTATGTCGAGGACTGCGTAAAGACTGAGGATACAAGAGTGAGCAAAAACAGAGGACTGTGGAGTCTATGAGGAAGGCACGTAACAGGCCAAAATCGGGACTCATTGAGATGTCAGTCTGAAGTGCTGTACCCTTAATAGTACAACATGTACTTTTGCTTGAAATAATGTAATTAAGAGAACTTTCCGTAATATTAGACTTTTTACAGACTCTGATACAACATGAATATCCACTCCACCTCACGTTGTACATGATCTTATGAAAACTATCTAGCACTATAAAGGTATTTGGGTACTATGTTAATCACATACATTTAAACTGTGGGAGTGGTACTGTACCAGATACAGAAGCTTGGTAAAAGAATGCCGCACAGGTGATACTCGGTGGCAATCCCCTGAATATATGTTAAATATAAAACAAAAGAAAATCAACGAATTACAAGTGAAATGATGTGATATTTGTCTGTTCTTGAAAACCAAAATTAAAAGAAAACTACAGATTTGGTTACTCAGGCTAAAAATAAATCGGCCATGTTATACTGAATGAGTCCCAATCATGCAGCGAACCACACAAAGGTCAGCAGCCATTTTCTGGAAAAGTCCAGATAGCAAATAATTTAGAATTTGCAGGGCATATGGTCTCTGTACATCTACTAAACTTTGCTGTTATAGCATGAAAGCAGCCACAAATAGTAAATAGATGTCCGTGGCTATGTTTGAGTAATATTTATTTACCAAAAAAAAAAAGGCAGTGGGCTAGATCTGGCCAGTGGGTCACAGTTGGCTGATCCCTGGTCTGAATCACGCAGTTGTCCATTTGAAACAATATTTATGAACACTGAGTCCTTGGCTCAATTCAGAAAACGAAGGATGTAACCTACCATATACTATTTGTGCTTTGTAGGCTCTTTAGCTTCCATAAAAGAATGTGGACCCTACTTCCGATTCAATTATCTTCCAAAGAGTAGGGGCCACAGTCACTCATCTGACAACATGGAAGAGCTACACCACAGGTTTTTGTCAGGGTACAATACCTTGACCTCACTGCCTTAAAGCTGGATTGAGAGTTACAACATTCAAGGAAGATTTCTTCAAAAACAAAGTCCATCCACTCTTCTTGATAATCTATATTATTGGGCCACAATGGATCCATGGAGAAACAGGTACCTAGATGATACCTCTTCCTTCCACTCAGCTACTTCCTACAGAAGAACTTTCTTTTTCTGTAGTGCTCTTTGGTTTAAAGATATCAGTTCATTTAGAAAGCCTTTATAAGAAATGGTCTTAAGGTAGCCATCGCTACCCCTACTGTAAGAATTCTGAGTTCTCTGATCATTACACAATATTGTACTTCATTGTCACTGAGACATTCACAACTAATTTTGAACTGAGAACAGTCATAGATCATCTAAAAAACCCATGCGTTTTGCCTCAAGAACTCTGTGAACTATGTAAATGGAAATGGTTCAACCTAATAATTATAGCTGAAAGAGGAACAGACATTCTCAATGCACAAATAAATTTCTGTATCAATAAGAAAAGCCATTCTGGTGGCCACTTGATATTTAATATCATACGTCCCCCAAACATTCATATTCTTTGACAATAATTCCAGTATGAGAAATTATTCTCAAGATAAGCGCACAGATATTTATTGCAATATTACTTTTAATAATAATTTTTAAAAGACCTGGAAATGAAGAAAATGTTCTAAAACAAGGGATTAAGAAGTTAAGTCATAAAATATCCATAAAATGAAACAGTGAAGAAGCATCACTTTTGGAAGAATAGTTGATGACATATGAGGAAATCCTAATTATACAAATTCAAGTATAAAGAGTAGGAATTTAACACAGTACACATTGTATAATCTCAAATACCATAATATTGGGATTATGATTGCTTTGGTATTTATACAAATCTGTATTTTCTAAAATTGATAATGAGCTTAAGTTTTTTTTTTTAAATAAAAACTTAAAAAGTACATTTGCTTTAATACTGGTCTCACAAATATAAATTTGTCATAAGGAATTAAAAAGGTAAGTAATTATATCAGGCACATTTAGGCATAAAATCAGAACATAAAAAAGACCTACTTATGATAAATCAAAATTAGAGATCATAAATAGAAATTATAAATAAAATTAGAAACTATAAATCTGCAATTATCAACCTTGTTTTTCATGTCTAGGACAATGTGTTTTTCCAAGTCCCTAACAGACTTGAAACAAAAGCCTCAGTGCTTCAGGGTTATTGTGGGGAGGCTATAAATAATGAGGGGCTTGTCTTCAACCATGGAGGATGTTTCCTGAAACAATGAAGAATAAACTGCCTGGGGAACCGTTCATCCTTGTTTCTGTTTTACACGCTGAGGTTGGAGTTCCGAGTAGTTGTTTGTGTTGTCATGTGCATTTGCCTAAAAATCCATTCTTGGCCTTTTCTGACAGCTTCTGTCTGCCTCAGGAGCACTGACCTCTTTGGAATTCAAGGCTGCATCTCGCAGACGCGCCTGCCTAGGTGTGGCTAATGGGAGGTGTCAACAGGATGAAAGAAGGGGCCAGGTATCTATCACCCTTGTCCCTGGAATGTAGTTTTTAGCAGTGACTGCAATCTAGTAAAGCTGTGGATATCGAACGACCCTGCTTCAGAACAGGCAGTCTCTTTCCCTCTTAACCATTAAGCCAAAAGACGGTAATGGCTTCCTGTTATCCAGTCCCTGAGCACGTCACCATCCCTTGGTAGTTCTATGTACTCTGTACAGAGTTCCTTCTTTAAACTTTCTTTACTTAAACCATCTGGGTATGTCACTGATTCCTGTTAGGACCCTGTCTATTGCAGAAAAAGAAAAAAAAAAAAAAACCTCTTAGAAATCACTGCCTTAGAGGAAAGCTTATCAACCAGGTCCCAAAATTTCTATAAAACTAAAAAAATATAATTTGAACTTATGAAACAACACACTTAAGCTATAACCCTGAAATTATGGAACAGACAAGTTGTAAGTCGTCACGAAGACAACAAGCATTTAACTTAGACTGTGGAATGAGATCCACTTAAATATTACCTTGAAATTCAAGGAGATTTAAGTCAATCCATTATGTAAAGGCTCTATTTAAAAAACTGATTATTCTGAATATATTTTTCGAACAAAAACATGTACTTAATAATAAAATGGACAGATATAGAAAACTATTTTTTCAGATCAGCAGCTTACCTCTTTGAACTTGTGACTGAGCTTGCTTGTGTCCAGGTCTGATGGGGAAAACATGTCTTCATTCTCAGGCAGCTCAAAGACTTCAATGGCCATGTCACTGCCAGGAAGAACAGGTCCTACCTCATCTTCCTCTTCATCTGTGGCATATTCTCCTGTCTGAAAGGAAGGGGATTTCAGAAATCTGGCTCTCCTTGCCTCAGAAGGAGGTGGATTATTTGAAAATATTTTATAAAAGAGAAATAAAAACATGTCACCAAATGGTAAAAGTGTAAGTAGGCTTTTAATTCAAGCATGCCTCATGCAGCCAATGTTATAAACACGTGTTAGTGTAAAGATCCAAAGTGACATGTCTATGCCATGTGTAAGTGCATTTCTAAAAATCTAATAGCATCGGTAGCATCTTTAGTATAGCAACAAAAGTTGTTTTCAATTTAATATCTGATGGCTTCATTAAATAAAATTATGTTGCTAAGGAAAATAATTCCCTTAAATTATCACCTGTGTGAATAAGTCACCCAATATTGGGAACAGAAAGGGAGGGGAGATCAAAAGATTCACAGAGTTGGAAGGAATCTTAATTGAGCCTTACAAAAGTTTAGTAGATTATTCACCTAAGCTTTTAGAGTTCAATCAGTTCTGTTTCATTTAACTAATGTGGTAGTTAACTAGTAACCTAAAGGATAATCCAAAGGTTTCTAATTTATAGCCCGCACAGGTGTCTTGCCTTGCCTGCAGAGTACTTTGATAAATCTCAGTATTTTGTCAATGTTAAAACAAAAATTAAAAAAAAAAATCACGTAAGATTCTAGATTTCCAGTTTTTCTTGAAGATCTGGCATTGTAGCATGATGACAGTTGGCCACAGTCAGCAATGGTTGCCATTTTTACATGGGTCACACACTTTTTAATACACCATGACTTCTGTAACTCCATACTGTTCTATGCTGTTAGCTTTACTTCTTCATCATGCCCGCAGGCCCCTGTATCTTAGTTCATGACCCCTGGAATAAATGTTCTTCCTCACCACTAACTTCTTTAACATTATTAGAAAACGGCTCTTCTCCTGGCAACATCAGGCTACAAGACACTATTTCAAAATAACTGTTTGAGATCTACACCTTATGATATAATTTAAAGATAAATCACTGACTCATTTAATTCAACTTTGTCCCTTCAGGTAGTTATATCTAATGCATAAAACAGATAGGAATTCATATTGCCTTTAAAAAACTTTCATAAACAGTGTACTGAGTGATCTATTCCTTTGATTTAAAAGGCTTAGCATCTGACTGCTGCTTTTTCTTTTGGTTCTGGACTATGTTCTTTTTGCTAAGGCTGAAACTATTTCTTTTGCTATGTTTGCACGTGAAGAAATATGGTCATTAACCTCAATGTAATAATTCCTAATGTCTGGAAGACCATCATGAAATTGCAATTCTGATTTCCCTTTTCAAGTAAAACATCTATAGTCTCCTTATAGGTTTCGTTCTCTGTAACAGTCTTTGTACCTGGACTCTGATTCTCTCCAAATTCTCTTAAATTGTAGAGCACAGAGGTACGCAATTTCTAGCAACGAATCTGAGGACCAATGACCATGATGAAAAAACTGCCGTGGCATCCTTCAGACTCTGCTTCCCCACAAGGAGGCTGTTATCACGAAGGCCTTGACTTTGTGGCATCTGTGTACAGAAGTAAGCTCAGGATATTTTACACAGAGCAGCGATTTTTCAAAACGGGTTAAACGTTAGTTAGAATTTTTATTTTTATTAAAGATTCTTTGATCGAAAGGGAAAGAGTTTGATGGCCTCCATCTTGATCCTATATAGCTCCACAGTACCTGGAGATCTAGGACTCTTTAGAAATGAGTTTGGAAAATGTCTGTACTCTAAATACCATTCCAAGTGTCTTTGGCAGTGGTTGGGGAAGGCAGCTGAAGAATGGGGGCTGCTTGGTTCTAGATAGCTTTCATTTGTTGGTAGAATTAGATCCTACAAAACTTGAAATAACTCTAATTCCGGATTTGGTAATAGGTACTTTGTAAATCCCAGTGATAGTAATCAACAGGAAAGTAGCAAAGATGGTAAACACACAATCTCAATATACCTTGGTGAAAGTTTTGATTTAAAGATATAAAACGATGTGCTTGGTTTTAACCCTATAATTACAACTAGCAGCACAGCCACACCTTTATTACAAAAGCCTACACTAGGTATATACCATTTACTTCTACATCATCAATTTGATGAATACTATGAATGACTTAATAAAATCTTAAGCTAAATTTAAAGTCCAACAGCAAGCTGGTACATTCTAAACATTAAGAATTGAAATGGACAATTCAATTTCCTTTTGCCAACTTGAAAACAGTTCCTTCTTTACTATGTGTAAAGCAAGGAATATAAATATGTGCCCAGGAGGGGGCCTGACATATAACACAGACTCACCAAAAAATGTTTAAAAGAATAAATCCAAGAATGCCAATTGCATTCACTTGGTAACATCTATAACCCCCTAAGGGGGTTTTCAGTAATATCAAGAAAATGCACTGCAAAGTTACCTGTTAAGGGGGCAGCATTTTGTCACGTTTGCCTTATAACACTCTAAATAACAGGATTAGGGTATACACGACATATGCAGTTCTTACCTCTAAGTACAGTTGTGGCTTTGTCATCCATTTTAGTTACCAAATTGTCTTCAAAAATGTAAGTTATTAAGATTTCTTCCTCTTGATTTTATTTTTCAACTTCATCGGTCTCCTTTCTCAATACCCAAATTACCTGTAATTCTGCTAAAATTCCTTTTATTTGTCATTTTATCTTTTTATTTGTCCTTCTAATTAGTCTTATAAGCATCCTGAGGACAAAACTTTATGTTGCCATTCTCTCTTGCTGATCATTTACCATTCTCCCCTGAATAGGCTATAGAATAAAGAATGCATTTACTATGTAACCTCATGAACATCTAGAAATTACAAAGCTACATCTGGTAAACTAAGAATAATGTGTTCTTCTGATTCTTTTATCTTTATGGAAAATGGACATCACTTTTACAGTTAATCTGCAAGCAAAATAAATTACATGGAATCATATGTTAGAATTTTATAAACCTCAAAATTAGATTGGACTGAATCTGATGTTTACAGAGGAAAACAGACAATGTATTAAAAAAAAGCAACTACTACAGCAAAGTATTTCCATTGTTATCCAGCTCCTTCTCTTTATTTCTGGTCAGATTCAACATATTTCAAGTAAAGTTCTTTGTCACAACGTGCAAATCCACTTTAAATGAGGCAAGAATAGCTCTTAGCGTAAGAATTGACAGAGATAGTAAATGTTCCTTTTTATCTCCTTGTCTGCCTACTTGATTAATATCTTATACTTTTAATAGCCCCTCCAAAAAAGGCAAAAAAAAAAAAAGAATAGCAATTATTTTACAACTTCCTGTATGCCCAACACTGAACATTTCTTTAAATCTGTATGACAAAAGTATTAGGATACCATCTTAATTTGAGAAAACTGAGACTGAGAGACTTTACCCAAGGTCAATTAGTTACGTTCTTGAAGCTACATCCAACCTATTCCAAAGCCCATGCTCTTTCTCTGATGCTATGCTGCAGCCTACAGGAACTAAAGCTTTGCAAAAACAAACAAACAAACAAAAACATAAAAATACATTCCTTTACCAGAAGGAAGGGGGGAGAGATGAGGGGGAAAATAAAAAAATAAAATGTTAAATAAAATACATTCCTTTCATATTTCTCCAACCAAAACCCTAAGTGCATAATCTTGTTGTGCTGAGATTCCCCCGTCCACATCTTTGAACATTACCATTCAATTCACTTTGAAGATTTCAATGAGTATCTCTAGTTAGCCCCAAAGTTCTTGTCCTCGTCTCTCGTAATTTGCTCACCCTGGCCAAGTGCATGGCAGTATGTAAAAGGAAGTCTGGCCTATCGGTCTGCTAACTGATGTTTCATGCACTCTTTCCTAAATAAACCAGAACTACAGCATACGATCTGTAGCATTACCGCAGTGTCATAAAGTGTATGAAAAAGACTTGCAAGGAACATGAGTGCAAAATTCCTCTAGGTTTTTATGGTTTGTCTCTTTTACATTTTCATCTCACATCAAATTTTTCCTGACTACCAGCCTCTTACTAAATCTTCCCTAAGCATTTTATCTCATTTTCATAGACATGGCTTCCTTTATACTCATATTCCATCAGAGCACTTAATATTTTATTAGAATACAGAATTACAGTAATAAGTACAGCTGACCCGTTCTGCCTCTTCCTAAACACATAACTCTTGACTGCTGGGAGTGGAAGCGTGTAGACGTACTAGACCCTTGAACACTAGGGAGAGCTGTAGATCCCAGTTTAGGTTTTACAGAAGGAACGAACAATATCTATTATGCCGGTGATTTGGTAAAGTGGAGACTGATTAAAGAATCTTGGCTTTGAAGTAGCATAGGCCTGGATTGCTCTGTGATAGCAAATTAAATGGTGCCCGTTAAGTGTTTAGCACAAGTCTGGCACAAGGTAGGTGCTCAAATTAAGCAACTGCTGCTGGTGGTGGAATAATGCTACATCAGGAACATGCTAAAGCTGCTCCAAATCATCTGGTAACCACACAGTTGCAAATAAGTATTAACATACTAGAAGACCTTGCCACTTGAATCTTTTATAAGGAAATTGATCATTTCTGAAGTAAAACTTTTCCTTTCCCTAAACTTACACTTCTTCTCATATCACCAGCTTCTACCTAAGACCAAGGAAACTTCTATGCCTCTGTCCTCACTTAACTGGATCGATCCCTCTTACCCCAGTGATCCAAAATGAATACCTATCTACATAGCACATCCTATGAGGCTGCTGCCTCAAGATTCTTCTAATCCACTCTTTTATGTTTCTGCTCTCATATCACTCATAAAACTTTGCTTTTTTATACCTGTTTTCTCCCATGAACTTCTTTCAACTGTAAATTCCTTGAGAGTGCCAGGTATGATTTATTCCTGTAATCCCAGTGTGGCCAGCATACTGCTTGGCCTATAGTAGGCACTGGAGAAATGTTTGCTGAATAAATTAATACAGTTTTAGCCACATCTGCATAGCACTGCAGAGCCTGATTTTTCTGTTAATTCTCAGCTTTCAAGTAAGAAATATAGGGAAGCGCAGCTGCAGCTGGGGCCTAAATGACCCTTTTGGGGATTCTCTCTTGTTGTTAAGTTCAACCATTAGCAGTAATTTTTGCTGTAGCAATGTTTGCTCTGGTAAATTCAGGGAAACTAAATGGTGGTAATCATAAAAATAGCCTTAATTACGCAGTTTTTGTTGGAATTTGTTTACTGGATTTGAATTTGGTTATGTATATTTTCAGACTCAGTTCTGTGAAAGAATAGAAGACAGTTGCTTTTTCTCTGGAGAAGAAAGACCTCTAACACTTTAATGTTTAAAATTCCCAAGTCTGCGCCAACCATCCAGATGGCTTCCAGCAAAGTGGCCCCTTCTTTGCAAAGGCCTCTCTTTTTGTTTGCTGTCAATTGACGTCTGTGTGTCCTAGTTTTGCAATGTTAGGCCACTTAGTCTCTTTTACCATCATCCGCTCATCTATAAAATGGGAACAACAGCACCTTCTTCATGAGCTTGGTGGGAGGATTTCTAGTCGTGATATAGTCCAAGCATTCATCACAGTGCCTAGAATATGCTAAATAACTAAATGGCTTCGTGACTCTGGTTATTGTCCCCATCCCTGGTTTCTCCAATCCAATGCCACAAAAAAAAAAAGAGCATGGGCCTTGGGGCTTGAGAAACTGGGGCCCCAAAACAGAAAAAACAATGTCATGCTTGCATGATAGCAGGCAAGTCATTTAGCTTGTATTTTCTGTGCTCTCCTCTTCTATAAAATGGTGCAAAAGATCTCCATCTCGAAGGATACTGAGAGGATCCAAAGAAATAAAATATGTATAACACGCAACATGCTGGGCCCATTTCTCCTCTCATTTATCAAATCATTTGAATTTTTCTCGCCAATCTTTGTTCTCAGAATACTTTCTAATATTTCAGTCCATTCTTACTGTCTAGTCACCAAATCAAGAAACACCTAAAAATCTGTATCTAGGTTACTGATACAGTAATGAAGGCCTTCTCGTTCCCTGCCTTCGGGTGCTCGGCGACTCAGGTCGTTGGTAATAATTGCTGACAAATTAATTAGTCTTCCTAAAAATTCTCAGCAGAGAGAGTTAAGATTTGCTTATAAAATCTTTTCTAACAGCTCAAATTAATTTCTCCTTTCTTAAAATTTTTTAACAATTGTGGTAGACAGTTCACAAAGTAGCATTTGATTTTATAGCATTTTAAAACCTTCATTACTTTTTTTTTTTTGCCTCCCTTCCTTTTAGAAAATATACTCCTCAAAAGCAGGGACTCCATTTCCTACTGTGATAGGCAGGCTCTAAAATGACCCCTGGTGACCTCTTCTTACTTGACTCATGCTTTTGGATGATCCCTTCCCCTCAAAAGTGGGCCAGACCTAACAACTGACTTCTAACAACCAGAATGTAACAAAAGTGATGGGATGTTACTTGAGATTAGTTTACACAAACCAATGTGACTTGCACTTCTTTTGTCCCCTTGCTCTTAAGAAACAAGCTGCCATGTTGTGCGTGGCCCTATGGAAAAGGCCCACATCAAAAGGAACTGACGTTTCTGGCCAACAGCTAGCAAGGGCCTGAAGCCTGCCAACAGTTACATGAGGGAGCCTGGAAGTGGATCTTCTATGTCCTGCCAACAGCTGTGAGTGAGCTTGGATGCAGATCTTTCCCCAGTTGATGACTGCAGTTCTGGCTGACACCTTATTTATAGCCTTGAGAGAGATCTTGAGTCAGAAGCATCCAACTAAATTGACCCACAGATACTGTAATGTATAAATATTACTTATTTTAAATTGCTAAGTTTTTGGTGGTAATTTGTTATACAGCAAAATAGAAAACAGGTCCCACAAACATAGAAAAATGGGGAAGTAAGTGGCTTTGGAAACGAAGTGAATGAAGGCTGGGAGGATTCTGCTGTGTATGCTAAAGCCCAAACTGTAAGCGGAAATCTGGAAGGGGGGTCCTCGTCACATAGTGGCAGAAAGCTTAACAACACTCTCATCTTCTCCAGGAGAAAGTAGGAAGTGTCCTTCGTGAATTGAGTGATCTAGCTAAGTAGATGTCCTACCAAAGTGTTTGAAGGTGTTGCCTGATTTCTTCTTGCTGCTTTTAGTAAAATGTAACCAAAGAAAGATACGTTGAGAAGACTGTTAAAAAGGAAGGACCAAGACTTAAGGGTTTTTAAAGTCTTGATTCTAAAAGTAAGAAATGGCTTGCAAACCAAGCTCAAATCCAGGGTACTGCCAGAACATGGTTTAAAAATAAAGCAGATGGTGTGACCATAAATCTTTTGTTAAAAATTCGTATCTCAGGAAACCTCACGTTTTTAAAATGGGCGGTAAGCAGGTCTGCCACTTGCCCTAAAGAGAGACACTATCTCAATTTTCCAAGGCTGTTCACTCTACACACATCATTGAAAAGAATATCTGAAACAAGGGACACTAGTACCTCTGCTCTAAGGCACTCAGAAGTGAGACCCATGGGAGAATTGTCTGCAAACAATATCCACCCTCATTTCTACACCATCTTGGCTTCCGGCGACTTTTCCTATGCGTGTGATATTCTCTTGGCTACATTAACCAATGCAATCAAGAGTGGCTAGGACCAAATCCATCCTGCCAATCTCACCATATATTAAGAGTACTATTAAAAGAATTCCAAGCAGCAGAATGAGTTCAAACTGCAGTACTGAGATCAACTATTTTCCCCAGGCTTCCAGACCCTACTGGCTAAACAAATTCCATAAACCTTCAAGGTCTACTTAAAAAACCCACGTAGCTTTCTCCTTAAGCTTCTTTACTGACCTTTCCACTTGGGCTGAGGTATTAATTAATTAATTAGTTAATTAATTAATTAAAATTTACAATTAGAGTTGCCACTCAATATTATTTTATATTAGTTTCAGGTGCACAGCACAGTGTTTAGACATTTATATAATTTACAAAGTGATCGCCTCAATTAGTCTAGTACCCACTCAGCACTACACCTAGTTATTACAATATTATTGACTACATTCCCTATGCTATACATCCCCATGACTATTTTTTAACTACCAATTTGTACTTCATAATCCCTTCACCTTTGCCTAAGGTATTAATTTAGCTATAGTATGGTATATCCAGACTCCGCAATGGCCCACAAGAAGAAAATGTAGGGTTCAGGGCCGTTCTATTATTTATCCATAACGAGCCTGGCCAGTGAGTTGAGGTTGACCTGAATAACTCCTAGGATTGATGTGGTGTCATCGATCAGATCACCTAAATCCAGGGATAAATTTTATACCACCTTATCTAATTAAATGAGTCTGATGCTAAGAACATTGCCCACAGGATATACATAAATAATGTCAGCTCCCTCAGGAAAGCAACCCCTAGTATTCAAAGAAGCCTCACTATGGAAGGAATCTCTAGAGTCATCTGAGGCTACCTGATCTATTCTTTAAATACATGAAGCCCTCTTATGATGACTCCTAAGGGACAGCTACATGAGCAGCCCAAAGGGTTTGATTAATTGCCACAATTTGTTTCCACAGTTTCCATCCCAAACTTTAATCTGTCAGTCTGTAATTTTCCAAGTAACAGACCAAACAGTTAGGTCATTGACAATAGTTCAAGAGTAAGTAAAAACAAAACAAAGTCCATGTAAGGGAGTGCTGGCCAGAGCCACAAGAATGGCCTCGAGTTCTGCTGACTGAACAAAGTGCCCAAGCCCACTCAGGGGCGTGGAGAGATGCTGTCGAGGTTGGGAAGCAGTAGACAGCATTAGATAGCTCAGCTGAACCATCACTGAACCGAGCGCAGGCATTTAGGGAAACCTCTACATACTAAAGGCCTCACTGAGCTAGAGGTCTCTTTTCTGGAGGTGGAGTGGCAGATGAAGTTTCCCTGAGATGGAAAGCTGCTACTCGTTCATGTAAATCCAAGATGCCACTGGCCGAGCTGGCAGCTTTCTTAAATCTATTGTTCCCATTTGACAAGCACAGTCTGTTGGGCCCTTCCAACCTCACTGGTCAGTGCATTCAAGTTGACCCATCTCAAACTGAGAAGAGTAGGCGAGAGAGTCACAGGGCCTTTGTGGGTCAGGCGGTTTCAGTTTCCGTAAGAGCTTAGTAGAAGGTTAATAGTTGCTCCCTTTCCTTTGTTTGTTTGTTTGGTTTGGTTTGGTTGGTTGTTGGTTGCCGCATCAGGCGCGTAGTGTGGTTGTGTTGGAAAATGGCCTGAGTATTCTGGCAGCCATTAAATATTTAAATAAGCTGGGATTTCCCTTCTCTTCCTGGGATGCTATATTGTTTCTGTTGGATCACCTGGGAGAAAACAGGGAGAGTGATCTACATGTCCTACTATGACTGCTCTACATGTGGCAATGCCTGGCTGGGAGACTCTCCATCGGCACTAGTGGAAGAAGTACAGGTATGTAACACATCAATTCCATTATCCATCTAACAGTGGAAGCCATAACAGCATTACCTTGTATCTGCACAAAGGGTCTCATCTACAAGGCCATTTTAGCTTCCTTTCCCACTGTCAACCCTGCCCAAATCACCTAAGCTGAGCTGGGGCATCCTTTCTCACTATGGGATTGGGTCAGGTAGTGATCTGTGAGCCAGTATCTACAGAACCATAAAGTTTGGGTGCCTCCGCTCCTAAAGCTCTCCGGCACACTCAAGGAGTTCAAATAGCATTTGGTCTCTCCAGAGGACAAAGAGATCTCAGCCCGCCTCCTAGTCATCTTTCTCCTTAAAGTAGCTGAGGTTGGGACACAGAGAAAAGCATCAAGGGGCATGGAGGCAGAGAACGGTTCTGTGCTCGTAATAAGGTACATTCATTTTGAGTTTTGAGCAGTGCAGTGGTTACTCATGTTTTAACCAACTCCCAACGTCTACCTAAAGCACTATATAAGTTGAGTCATCATTTCTGACGCAACTTATTTATTTTGGGGTTGTATGACTCACCGGCCATAGTCTTGACATCACAGCACGGGCTCAGTTATGGAGCCCAACTCAACCTGGAGTCCATTTACAAATCTGGTTTGAACACAGGAAATGGGGAAGTTTTCCAGCGTGGTGAGGCTACTGTAAGAATTTGGGACAGTTTCTCATTCTCCAGAGGGTTATTTTCATCAACATTATAAACCAGTTTGGACTCAAATATTCATCTATGGTCTCCCACAGGAGTTTGTCTATCTCAAAGAAATCTTCCTGACAGGACCAATATTCTCATAGAGCAACCAAGACTCACTATAAAAAGCTCTGAGGGCTTCTATTGTCTGAATGAATCTAAAATTGGCACGATGAACTGCAGCACAACTTGCCACTCTTCCTTGACTAGCATTAGATGCCTTGCCCCATTATCACTCCAGTGAGCCAGTCAAAGTTCTAAGGATTTACTTGCTTATGACCATGGCAATTGCAAATTCTTTCCTCTCATGCTCGATGTTGGGTGCATTTCTCTGTAAGCATTGTCTGAACAAGGTCAGAACATTCCTCTAACTCAGGATGGGTCTTTCTACTAGCTGATATAATCTATCATGACTCTTGTGCTGCTACCTCAAGCCACAATTTCCACAGAGTAATGAGAAGAGGGAGAAATAATGCCCACACAAGTAGACATGGCAGGAGAGGAACTGCGCTTGGTAGACTGCATCTTTTAAAACAGGCAGTAAGTATTACTGCCCTTACTCCAGGGTGAAACACTATTTCTATTTTCTAAGACTATTTATATACAAACATTTGAAAAGATGGTCCAAATCAAAGGGCAGTGAATGCCTCAGACATATGAGAGCCCTATAGAGAATTTTTTCCTAGTTATTATTTAATGCCAAAAAAATAAGGTCTAGAAATTCAGCTGATTTTAAAAGTTTCTACAGTATTGTTCAATTTACCTTTACAAAGACTTGACAACCACTATTTCTTTCTATATACTCTGCTTTACAGATAAACCAGTCTTCTTGAACATACCCAGTATTGACCCAGTTTCTCAATTATAGAAAACAAATAAAAACAATAAAAACCGTCTTGCAAATAAAAACTAAAACCACAAATCTCATATTTATGCTTTTACTTTGTATGTCTGTAGTTGTGATGATTCTTTTACACTATGGCTATCTGGCCTTTTTACAGGTTGTCTTGAAAATGATTTAAATTCTTTACCATATATATTTATTGTTGCCACAGCAAAACAGCAGGCTTCTTGGGAGTGTAAAGTACATTTTTTCATGACTCAATATTCCCAATTCAATTCCTCTTAATAAATGTTACCCACTTACTAGGACACAAATGCCATTGTCTTTTAAGTCCCTGATAAATTTATTCTATATGAGGAGGGAACCAGTGATCCCTATTTATCCCACTGAGAAGTAGAACTAAACAGTCAACAGACCAAAGTAGACCTCTGTAATTCAAGTGTCACACTGCAATTTCGAGTTGGCAGACTTCCTTGAGTTTCATTTTACTTGCCAAGGGAACAATGAAGCATTTATTCCGATGCCAGTAGAACTGTGAGAAGAGACTAAGAGATTCGTATTTCCTTGCATTTTAATCTGCAGAAGAAAACGACTACAGTGACCAAAGTGGCGCATGTTATTATTTTAATAATTCTGTAATTATGTAATTAATTGAATCTTGGAAAATATGGCATGTTCATATAAACACTGACTCAGATGATAGCAAAAATGAAGTTGTCATTACAGACTTTATAGTAAACAAAAAAGTAAAACCAATAAAATGTCATTGATGGTATTTCTGTGAATTATCTATGGATTAATAACAAATATAATCTCAACCTTACAATTTCCTTTGAGGGAGAATAATTCTACTCCTTTCTTCATTATGGCTATCTGGTGGTTTGTGGCAGCAATTTCTTCTTACAAAATCTCTGCAAGACCAGGACTCAAAGGTCTTTACATCAGTTTTCCTGGCATCTTTAAACTGGACAATTCCAGCTTTGATTGCATCTAACCCCTTCCCACGAACTCCCATAACCCTCAACCCTTCACAGTACATATTCTGTAAGTCTGAAGTTGGGTCGAGAAATCTGTAATTTTAAAGAAGTACCATGCGATTCCCATGAGACACAGGGTCTTAAGTCCTTTTATAAGTCCTTGGAGAGGAAGAACTATGTCATATTCATTTTTTATTCACATAACTGCTAAATATAAGCAGTTTTACAAGGCAGATTTTAATTTTTTCATTAAATATTGAGTTGACACAAAGAGTATTTATATAACATGTAGAAAATCTAATGAGTAACGATAAAACCACCATCAATAAACTAACAACCTAGTTCAAGAAAAGGAGCAGTAGCACCACGTTTTAATTATGGTCCTCTGTGACTACCTCTTTGATTCTATTTCAGTAGCTTGCCCTACAGAATAATCCTGCTGAATTTTATCATTCTTAGTTTTGCCTAGTTTTATTGTATTTTAGTATAACTGGACAATGTGTCATTTATTTTTACATAATTTTAAACTTCGTATAAATGAAATCATAGCTTGTATTCTTCTGTGCCTTTTACTGTTAATAGTATGCTCCTTAGATTCCACCACTGTTAGGAATTGCTGAAACAATCTCTGTATATTATTCCACTACATAAATATATAATATATTTACCTATTCTATTGTTGACAAAGATGTCAGTTGTATCCAATTTTTTTCTATTATAAGAATATTATACATGTTCTTATAGCTTATGCATATAAGTTTTATTAAGTGTTTACTAAGAAATATAATTGAGTAAATTTACTATATAATGCCAAACTTTTTCAAAGCAGATGAACCAATTTATATTTCCATGTGCAGAGAATAAGAGGTCCTTTTACTCCACATCCTCACCAATACTTAAAATATCCAATTTAAATTAATTCAGTAGGTATAAAATATTTTATTCCATTTTTAATTTTCACATCCTGATTGCTAAAAAGGTTGGGCATCTTTTCATAAATTCACTGGCCACTGACTTTTCCTCTCTTACGACATGACTGTTCAGGCCAATGGCTGCCTATAGGTAGTCTTTTATTATTGGCTCATAGAACTTTTTATATAATTCATTTTATTATTTCTTTCTCAAATATTTTCTTCCAGCTTCCAGTTTGTCTTTTTGCTTTCATAAAGGTATTCTTTTAATGAACAAAAATTTTTAATTTTAATATAGTCAATTTTCTCAATCCTGTATGGGTTTGCAAGATTTCTTAAGTGTCTCATGTAAAAAAACCATTTCTTACACTAAGGTCATAAATATACTCTTCTACACTGTCTTCTAAATTTTATAGTTTTGCTTCTGTGTTAGTCAATCCACCTAGAATGAACTTTTGGGTACAGATTGAGATGGGGGAAGCAATTTTAGCATTTTTTTCTTCATTGAAAAGTCTAGCATTTCTCAATTCATCTAGAGTGCTATCAATATCATAAACCAAATTTTCATATATATGAGGGCCTGTTTCTAGGCTTTGTGGCCAACATTTTTGCTCCAGGGTCTAAACTGCTGTAGTTTAATAATAAATATCTCTCTTTCAAGACATGTGAAATGTCATGGTTAGTTCTGAGCATTTTTCTTTCATACATATTTTTGCAACAGCTTGCTAACTTCTCTTTTAAAATTCTTTAGAATTATTTTTGCTGGAGTTACATTGAATGTATAAATTAGAGAAAGTTGACTCAATTAAGCTATTGAGTCTTTTAATCCAGGAGTGAGTTTTATTTGTCCTTATAAATCATCTTTTTCATCATTATTTGGATTTGGTACCAACGTTAAACCTCATTACCTTATACAGCTCACACAATTAAGGTTTTATTTACTGATTTCCTGGTATCAGAGTTGTACTGCTTTCACATTGTGTCTTCTGGAATCAGTTATGTGCAGCTGGAGGTATCTTTTCCAGTTTGATATAACCGATAATAACTTGGATCTTATCTATTTTCTTTCTTTCTCCCTTCCTCCCTCTCCCACTCTTTCTTCAGCTGTTCGTTACTTATGGTGATTCAATTCCCTGTGAATTTTGTACTTTGAAATCATTTAGCTTGTATTTCTTGAAACTTTAACGCTTAGGCTTTGATTGACGGTTGAGTGCCTCAAGAAAAGATATGTTGGTTTTTTTTTTTTCTCCTCCTGAAGGGTAGCATAAACTCTGGCTACAATGATCAGTTTCCCAGAGAAAATTTTTTCTTTCCTGACACTATTTTCCCATGCACTACTTGAGGTAGAAGATTAGATTTATTTTCTTCTTATACAGCAGTGATGTCCATGGGGTTCTAGCTTTATGCTGAAGTTCTCTAATTAGACATCCCATTTTGGTCGGGCCCTGAGCGTTATCTACTATAAGTCAAAGCAATACCTATTTACAGTATCATCCTAATATATAGAACACTAGGATAAATATGACATTATGAAAAGTGAAAAAAGTCAGACATAAAAATATATGACTATGATTTCATACATATGAAACTCTAGATTGATAATTAGTCTATAGTGTCAGAAAGCAAATTGAATGGTTGTTTTGGGCTGAGAGTAACTACAGTTCTATAAGGGAACTAACTATTTGAGGTAATAAAAATGTCCTATATCTTGATTGTGATGATTATTTATCAAACTGTTAATCTAAACACATTTAAAATTAGTGCATTTTACTGTATATAAATTATTACTCATTAATTTTTAATATTTGAAATATATAATAAAAACTACCAAATTATACAATTAAGAGCTGCATATTTTATTCTATGTCAGTAAAATAATCTTTAAAACTCCTATAAGAGCTGAAATTCCAGAAATCAATTAAGAGTTTTTACCACTGTCCTTAATAGCATCAGTATCAGTTTAAAGTAAACAGAGCCTTTATCAGAGCTGACAAACCTCCATGATAAGGCCATTAGTCCTTGGTGGGGTCACTATTTAGTTTTTATTGCTGATGAAATGTACAGATTATGCTTTCAGACCTTTATCTCTAACCTCTAATCTTATTAGGTTTGGCATTCTCTTTACCCCTGCATTCAGTGCCATTCTTCCCTTATTGGCTCAGATTATGGTCCCAACTAAATTTTATTCTTATTTAACTCTACTCTCCAATTTTCATCTTAACATTCTTTGAGTGGCTCAGTTTGGTTCAACATCTTGGCTTCCACTCATCTATGGATGTGCTCATCTATGAACGTGTTAACAATCAACCAGCTATTTAAAACCTGTCCTTAAGAGGTTACAAGCTAGTGGGGAAAATTTATGGGTAAATAATGACAGGGAGAGATACTCATGGTGCTACTGACTCATAACAAAAGGGCCCCCGGCCCAGGTGAGAGAATCTAAGGTTTGTGGAAGAGATAGATGAAACCAGAGCCCAGAAAGATGAACAAGACTAGTGGGCACACAAAGGCAACCAAGAGTCGGTGCAGAGTATGGCATTCAAGGTAGAGAACACAGGAGGGGGAGCAAAGGCCTGGGGAAACCGAGGCTCCCTACGGCCCACTGGAAAACTGGCATTTCTCAAGCTAGTAAGGCCCATTTCTTACTGTCCCTTTTAGCATTTTAGGATTTTTGATAAAAAAGAAAAAAATTATACTCAACTTATATTTTTAAAGTTGAAAAACTACCGCCATTTGTGTTTGTTTCTATGACATCTGTTTCACACGGCAAACTGTGTAGTTGATCATTGTAATACAGAATTGTTCTAGCATGGTTTTTAGGAAGTAAAAAGTCTATACTCAGAAAATTTAATCGCATAGAAGAATCTGATAGAGTTTATTTTTTTATACCTGGTTCATGAATAAATATCACCACAATGTGGTAATTGGAAGAAAACACATTCAAATCATTTGCATTATGATAAAATAAAATAAAGAAAATGAGCTATAAGATGACATTATTTAGGTGAAGTTTTCTATTCTAACTTCTATTTCCCATTGACAATACTCATCTTCTGGTCTGTGCTTAATGTTATAACGTTTCTACAAACAAATACTATTTCTAAAGAGGACCTTACAAGCAGAGGAGGATATCCATCTCCTAGGGATAGCGCGTCTGGACATTATTTAGGTTAGATCAAGCATAGATACAGTCCTCAAATGAATGTTTTTAAGCACCTTATGATTCTGGGTTTCAATGACAATGATCGCTATTGTAGATTTAAGGATCGCGAACCAAAGAATATCATTAAATTTTATGATTTTAAAGATACTGTCAATCTGGAGTCTGTAAACAAATAAAAACTGCTTTATATTTCTCCTAATTACCTAATTACCATAAGCCAGTCTCCCTTTTAAACATACCTGATTTCCATTTTTAAGCTCCTCTATCTCTGTTACTGGCAGCTAAAGATAGAATTATTATATTTGTAGTGTAATACCTTTTTCAACGTTTGGTATGTGTACCATATAAATCATGCAAAAAAAGTACTACAATAATTTAAGGATACATGCATTCAATTTTTGAAAAAAATTAAGAACTTGTATCAAAAAATTCTTTTCTTAAAAAAAGTCACTGGATTTAAAGACAATATAAATCACTATGTACACTGTATTATATAAATATCATACAGCCCTGCTGCTGGATACCTTTTTTTCCCTTTAATATAAACTACAAAATATTTAAAGTGTTAGGGGTTAAAAACACCCATGGTTAAATATTAGGAAGTGAGTCCAAATTGCTGAACCTGCACCTAAAATATGTGCTTTATTTTAGAAGAATTATTTTTCAAATGGTAATTTTTCCAACTATTATTCAACATAAAAACACACAGTGCTAGAGAAGCTCTTCCAAGCATAGAGCTAGTTAATAAGACAAAGAATACTTAATTTCACACATGAAGCAGAAAGGTACAGATAAGTATTTTCCATCGGAAAACAAACCTTAAGGAAATAGTTGTTATTGTTATTGCAGTTGCCAGACACTTCTTGCAATTCAGCCACAGTGTTCTAAAATAGTTGACAACAAAAATTAAAGAAGGCTTTTTCTCCCCCACTCAAAAGAGCAGCCTATGATAAAGAATAAAAAATACACTAAAGTTCCAGGGCCTGCTATAATGCACACTTTTGAGACCTAAGAGAATGCCCCCAACTCTTTGTTTCTCAACATTATAAACACAGCATAAAGTCAATTCACATTATTAAAAGACTATCCGTAATAAATGCAATCTCTTGTTCACGCAACACAAGCTGTTTTCAACCACAAACAGCAAGCAGCATGAGTCAAATATAATGTTATCTTTTTAATGTTTATCACATAAAAATTTTATTCTTGTAAATCTTTTAACACTGATGCAAATCATAGCTTCCATTATTTTTGTCTCTAATTATTACATGTTAACACAAGCAATAAAAATGCATACCCATGTAGGTAGTTGCTCTAAATTGTATTCAATATTTTAAAAGATTCTAAAAAATTAATGTTGTCATGGCATAGTTATAATGATATTCATTTCCAGGAATGAAAACAAATTATGAAAGATTACATTATATTTTAAGAAAAGAGCCTCCGTTTCTAGAGTGATGATTAACAGTATTATGAACTACTGCCTAAAGAGACTTTGGAATGCCACATGTAATCTAGACTTTAACATGTAATAAATATTATATTTTAAAAGGATATATAAAGCAAAAGCAAAATATCGTAATTTTAAAAGTGCATGTGTAATATAGCTCATGTCAATGTGAACAACCATACGTATTTTCTAACTCAAGAAAGTGGTAGAGTTCATACTTTATGTCCAGTCTGAGCCCACAGCATTTCACATTGCAAAATGCTTGTTGATAGAAACAGCTACCCAAAATATATGTACATAAGCCACAGTACACAAAACATATACCAGAATTACGCCATCCCCACCACTCAAAGGCCAAACATTGATTGTTGTGAAGTATGACAGATTTGTTATTGAAAGTCTAGTTGAAAAATTTACCATACCCCCAGAATTGCGTGGGATAGTGCTGACTGTCTGAGGGGTTTACTGAAATCCTCCATGGTTACCTTTCAGAGTGTTTAAAGAAAGGAAAAAAAGAAAGAACAAGACATGAACAATAATTCTATTAAATCCAGAAATGCAATCACTTATCACAAATCTACATTTAAAATATTTCAATTGTTTAGATTTATATCTCCCTCTTCTTTACAGAATCTCCTTTTTTTGGCGGGGGGGGGGGGCGGCCTTTGGACAGAGCCATTTAACATGTTTGTATTTTTTAATCAGAATGTTATGGTAATGAAAAAAAACAGAAACGCAACTTAAAATTGAATCGGCCACTTGCTAGTCTTAACTCTTTTAATTTAAATACTTGGAGAAAAAAAAAAAAAGACCCCAAAATGCAGAAATTGAATTTGGAGTTTATCTACGTATTTTAAATTCTTTTGGAGTAAGACTTCTAATTTCATAAAGCATTAAAACAGATATATCTAAGCACACACAATACATGACATGGTAGTCTTAATCCTAAATATGGTTCTGATAGAGGGCAACTGTGCTTCTACAATTTCAGGATATATTTCTCACACAGCAATGTTTTCCCTATAGGCAATGCAAGCAAGTAACTCCCCTCTGTCCATGTGACAAGTTCCAAGTTTGGGATGATTTGACCAAAACCAGAAGCTATCTATTCTTCAGTAAACGATGCTGATCTAAGTGCTGGCTCTGGAAACGAGTTGGATGAACTTGGCTGTTCTGCATTTAATTATAGGTTTTCCTGGCTGACCCAGAGAATGTCACAGGGGAGACTGTCAAATAAAAATGATTCTAACTCTGAAACCACAAGATGATTATATAAATAATGAGAAAAGTGAGAAACCAAGTGATTAATTACAAAATTAAAGGTTAAAAAAGATATGTACATCAAAAAATTACTTAATTACATATCAAATTAACTAAATTTTTCAAAGACTATTTATTCATTGGATAACTTGTATTGGTTCTCCTGATTTCTATTATGTCTTTTGGATATTTTACTTTTTATTAACAGAGAGAGTCAATAAACAAAAAATAGAGACATAAAACTCAAATAACTTTAAAAATGCTTGGTAGCATTAGCAAGAAATAAATTTAAATCAAGTAGGTAAATTAAAGTGTTTAAACAGGAGTGGATTTTCATCATTTGTACAGCTTTCATCTCTCCTATGCACAGAAAATGAACAGTTGGTTTTAGCTGGGCACGTTTTGTCCAGGAGGTGTGTAACACACAAGAAAGGGAGAAACTTAAGTCAGAAAGGATCAGGAGAGAAAGACAAAGGAAAAAGCTCCTTGACGAGTTCAATAAAGTGAAGATTACTTGGAGTAACAAAGGAGCAATCACCTGATTTCTGCTTTTCCAATTGGCTGACAGAAGTTTAACCTGAAGCTAAACTCTATTTTGTGGGGTAAAATATTTGTATATTCAATGATTCTTCCCTTTAAGCCCTATATTCAGGATACTTATGGATTAAGTATTTGCCTAGAGTAAAAAATTCTCCAAGTATTCAGTTACCCTATTATTAGAAATACAGAACAAAGAATCACAGAACCTAAGTATTACAAGAAACTCCATCACACAAAACAGGAATCCTCTTTCCAACGGCTCCTGTTACCCAGTTATTCTGTGTGTGCCTGAACACAGACAGAGCCTTTCAACAGTCCATTCCATTCAAAAATAGAAGTGTGTTGGAGAGTCCAGGCTTTGGAACCAGGAAGACCCTACTCCCATTCTAAACCTGCCAACTACTAGCTGAACCACTAGAAAAAGCCTCAGTGGTTGCATTTCTAAGGGGTGGGGGGAAGAATATTTTTTATTAAGTTTATATAAAATCATGTGAGAAAGGCAACTTGCTAAGTACCTGACACTGAATATTTAGTTATCCCCACCTCCAACCCTTACCCCTGAAAATATCTGCTCAGGAGACAATCAATTCTTCCTTCCTTACAAACCAGCAAAAGAAAAAAAAATCCACATGATGTTCTCCGAAGTATAAATGTTGGAAGGAATTTAAAAATTTAGCCCAATCTCTGTGCTTTACAGCCAGAGACACTGAGTCCTGCAGAGACTGAAAAGCTTGGCCTCCTCACCTCCCACCACCTGATGTCACCCACATTCCCCTGAACCTCAGATCTAAATTCTTTCTAGCAGGGTAAGCAGGTAAAAACCATATTGGCAGAGGACGTTTCCACAATCCTAAAATAGGCTTGCAGTCAAAGCAAATCAGTATCTCTGATAAAATAAAATACTAGCTCAGAGACTCGAAAACTAGGTAAGATGAAAGTTCAAATATTTGAAGAAATCACTTTTTTAGTTTCTAAATCCCAGATTATATTTTCCTATGAAATATCTCACTATACTGAAAAATCCTCACCATTTCAAATGAACTCTGCAAGTGAAAAACTAAATCGACAAAATAGAATTCTAAGAAACTAATTCATGTGAAGACTTTCTAATGTTTACTCTTTGATCAAAAGTTAACTGATGTACCATTTTAAATTCCCTGCTATAATAAGTGGAGAATACATCCTCATTATACTACGAGCACATGAAAGATTAATATACATTTGGGTTAAACATTCCAGACTAAAAATACATGAAAAATATTTGAATGTCTGTTTATTAATCTTCACTACGTACTGGCTAGAAACCAAAAAAGTTCTGGACGAAGAATATATGAAGAAGAACAGAGGATGAACATATGAAGTTGTGCTGTCCTATCAGCTGGTATAAAGAATATTTATTTTACCTGAATATTTACTATGTTTATGGAGTATGAACTACTACAGCTAAATTGTTGATGAATCTTTTGACGTGCCAATATGAAACACATGCGTGTTTAAAATAAAGCATGTTGTCTCATTATATCAATGTATGTTTGGCATTTACATTAGAACTAGCCCAGCATCTGTATTATATTACAGCACACAAGGGTTCTGGACAGCCGTTTTCACTTGGGGGTTAGCTTCTATTCATTTACTTGATCTTCTGCAGAGAACAGGATGCAAAATTACTCCAATATGTATCTACTCTATGGAATATGTGCTGGTGGAAAAGCTTTGTTCTGCGTTATGTTAGCACAAATCACAGTGAGCAGATCCAAAGAACTTTTTCTTCCTGGAAAAGAAGAAAACCCTGAGAACACTTAGCAATTTTGAGTACTTTTCTGTGTAAATTTGTGTATGTATGCATGTGCTTTTTCACACAAAATGTTTACCGATTTTTTTTTTTTTTTTGGAAAAGCATTATATGCTTATTGTAGAAAATCTGGGAAAAAAATGAAAAAATATAGAGCAGAGAGAGAAAAATCACCTAATTCCAATAAGACAGACAGCTATTATTCACATTTTGGTGTTTTTACCCCTTTTTGTTTCAATGAAGTTCTTTTAAAGGTGTGGTAAAAGATGACTCCTGAATTTCAAAGTTTTCATACTGCAAATAGGCTATCGCTACTTGACTCATAAGTGAATACCAAATGCAAGTAATATTCTTTTTCCATGAGACTGAATGTAGACACATTCTCCTTGAGAAACTGCAAAGAACCTATCGTCTGTCATATAGTAAAGAGAGTTTTGTAAAGTAGCCACATGAGGAGAAGAAACGTAAGAAAAGAGTGTTGGCAAGGACGACTTACCTCATCGTCGTCGGCATCATACTGGGCGTAGTGCTGCTCCAGCAGCTCTCTCTGGCGCCTTTCTTGTTCCAGTGTCTGGCTTATCAACTGGGCAACCTCACTCACTTGTCCCGGTTTTTCTCGCCCAATAACAAATCTATAGGAAGGGTAAAGAAAACTAATATAGTTAGATTCTCCAGTAAAAAGGAGTGCTAAGAAAAGGAACCAAGCTTGATATCTCATCAGGGTCCCTTGAGCCTCAAAAAAAAAAAAAAAATAATATCATCTATATACTTTAAATCAGTGGTCCCTAACCTTTGTGGCACCAGGGACCGGTGCTCCTATGAAAATCGAATGCCTGATGATCTGAGGTGGAGCTAAGGTGATGATGCTGGGCATCGGCTGCAAATACAGATGAAGCTTCGCTCTGCTACTAAGCCCGCAGCTCACCTCCTGCTGTGCAGCCTGGTTCCTAACAGGCCACAGACCAGAACCGGTCTGTGGCCAGAGGGCTTGGGGACTCCTGCTTTAAATGGTAGGCCTGGGTAGCAGGAAAGGTTAGCTGAGCAATTAGAGTGATTTGTGCAGACACAGCCCAAAGGAAAAGAAAGGAAAAAAGTAAAGGACCATTAAAAAAATTATTATCTTGGGAGAAAACAAAACAGATGTAATACATTCTACAGTACTTTACACATTTTTTGATGCCCTACATATGGAAGCAAACTCATAATTTCCTGTACCATTGAACTTAAGAATCATTTCCACAATAATGTTCTCTTTATAATGCAAAAACTGCTTCAAAACTTTTTGAGGTATAGTATACCTTAGGTGGGTAAATTATATATATAGAGAGGCACTATTTGCTAAGTTACTGTAACTTTGGAGGTAAGAAAGAAGGGGGAAACGAATGTAGTCATTTTGGTTTTAAAATAAAAAACTTAAAAAAAGAGGTGGTGAATTAATTCACTTTTTTGAACAAAGAGATGGTATGAGGAAAGATGTGGCTTCAAGTAATAAAGGAACTAAGGTAAATATCTGCTGACATTAATTACTGCAAGAAAAAAAAGTATAAAGAAAAAACAGGGAGGTAATTTATTACAAGCTATAGTCACTTATGATAAATCCTCATTAATACTATGTGCTTTGCTCAACAAATTAATATTCATTTAACATCTTTTCGCACTAATATATGGTTCTATTTTCTAAAAATACAAATAATAAGTATCCATATTATTTTCATAAATCATTTAACATCCTTATTTTGGATGTGACTCTTAGTTGTCTCTATACTTGATGCTTTCCTATGATAGTGCTGTATTCAACTATATTTTAAATGAAATACTCCAGCATTCTTTGTATAAACACACTAAAAGTCCAAATTTTTATATTTAGATGTTAGTAACTGTCTTTTAAGAAATTTTATTAAGTTTCAAACAGTACTTACTTTGATATTATGGTTGGATGTTCATTTATCATTTGAATTATTTTCCTTTGGGAATCAACTATAAATAGCACTTGCAAATACTAATATTTTAATCTTTATTTAGGGTATAATTCAGACATGATAAAGTACATCTATTAAATGTATAGGTCAACAAATTTAACAAATGTATAAACCTGTAATCATCACATCAATAAAGATATTGAACATTTTCATCAACCCAAAATATACAATTTCCCTTTCTAGTAAATTATCCGTATGAGGATAATTCATATATTTGTCTTTTCTACAGTTTAGTATAGATGGAATCAAGAAGTGTCTGGCTTCCTTGGCTCATTATAATGTTTTGGAGATTTATCCATGTTGTTCCGAGTATCAGTAATTCATTCTTTTTTTATCACACTGAAAAGTACTGTACCAGATGTGCTATATTTGGTTTGTCTATTCTTTCATTGATAAGTATTTGAGTTGGCTTTTGGATATGATGAGCAGAGTTACCAGAAACATTTAAGTGCAAGTCTTTGTGGGGACGTAAATTTTCATTTCCTTTAGACAAATAACTAATAGTGGAATTGATGTCACATGTTAAATGTATGTTTAACTTTTAAAGAAATTGTCAAACTGTTTTTCAAAGTGGTGGTACAAGTTTATAGTCCTAGCAATGCATGAAAGCTGAAGTTGCTTTACCTCCCCACCAATACTTAGTATTGTCTTAAAATTTTAGCCATTTTACTGGGTATCTAGTTGTATCTTACAATGGTTTTAATTTCCAATGCTCTGATGACAAAGAATTTTAAGTATCTTTTCATGCATTTATTGACTATTAGTATACCCTCCTAAGTGAAATGTCTTTTCAAATCTTTTGCCCATTTTTCAGAAAAAACTGTGTGTATGTGTTTGATTTATCTATTCTCCCAGTCTGTGTGTTTGCCTCTTAATTCTCTTAATTGTCTTTCAAGGAAATCCAATTTATCGCTTTTGAAAAGATTTGTGCCTTTTGTTTCCTACCTATCTTTGCCTCATTTAAGATTGCTAAGATTTTCTCCTATTTTTCTTCTTAAAGAGTTAATCTTTTGTTTTTACATAAAGTCTATGTTATCCTCAAATTATTTTTCATGCATGATGTTTAGTAAGGGTGGAGTATCATTATTTTCCAAATGGATAACCAGTTGTTTCAACACTATTTGTTGAAAAGACTATTCAATACTGCCATTCAATTACTCAGCTACATTTGTTGAAAATCAGCCGACTATATTTGTGGATTGATTTCTGGTTTTCCAATCTACTTCACTGAGGTATTTATCTGTGTGCCAATACAACAAACACTACCTCAATTACTATATAGTAAATCCTGAAACTAGGTGGTATGAATTTTCATATTCCATATATATATATATTTAAACTATTTGGACCATTCTGAGTTATCTGCATTTTCATATAAATTTTACAATCAGCTTATCAATTTCTTTTAAAAATCTCACTGGTGTTTAATCTGGGATTACTATGACTTTACAGATCAATTTGGGGAAAACTGGCATCTTAACAACATTGAGCTGTCTGATCCATGAACATATTGCATTTCTGCATTTACTTAGATTTTCTTTACTATAGTGTTTGTTTTCTATAGTGTTCAGTGTAAGGTTGTTTCCATAGTTTGATAAACTTATCTCTATTTCATTTTTTTCAAGTTATTTTAAGTGGTACTGAGTTTTAAATTTCAGTTTCTAATTGTCTGTTGCTAGAGTATAGAAATATAATTAATTTTTGAATACTGGCCTTGTATTCTGTGACTTTGTTAAATTCACTTATTGATCATGGTAGCTTTTTTATAGATTACATAGCATTTTCCTATATAAAAGATCATATCCATCACAAAGAAAGATATTTTTATTTCTTCCTTTCCCACTTATTTATTTTGTTTGTTTATATACCTATTAACTTATAGCTTTATTGCACTGGCTAAGATCTTCAGTATATGTTTAAAAGAGAATGTAAGAGTTGACATCCTTGTTTTGTTTCCTGATTTGTTTCATGATTCTAGAATATGGGTTCTGAATTACCTAGAGACACACAGGTAATTTCATTTGGAGATATTATAGTTTCTATGATGGACGGAAGATACATAAAGTCTTTAACACATACAACTAACTAGAAATATCTTGAATTCATTATATTTTTGGTAACAATTTAAAAGTCAGAAATCAAGTGTAAGAATATGAAGTTATTAAGAAACTCATATCCTAGGATGGTACACTTTAGTAAAATCTAGATTGATCTTTTATCTTTTTTTCCAATGCATAATAGAGTGGGGTTTGAAGGAGTATCACTTATCTACTATAAAGCTGATAGGAGATTGAAGGAAGTAATTAATGTACAAAGTGCATATTAATCAAAACAGTAGCCAAACACTAAGTAAAAGGTAAATTAGAATTCCCATTCACTTAAGCCATTAATTCTTTAAACTCATCTGAGAATTACATTGTCAGTTCTTTTAGTTTAAGAGTTTTCCCTAAGAATAGAGAAGTTTCTTTCCTCTCCAAGGCAAGTCTTTAAAGTTACTTTGAACACAGTTCAGGGAGAGAAAACATAAGATTTGGTCCACTTGCCAAATAGCTGAAACCATTGCTGCTTTTAAAGATGAAAGAAGGAATCTTAAGAAAGATCTTGTGAGAAATTTAAAACAGAAAGAAAATTTTAAGTCTAAATTATATGACACAATAAAAATTATGTAATTATATAATAAATTAAAACTCCAATACGATGTACAAGTTTCTTCCTATTCTCAAAACATGATCCCTAAATCCAAATCAGAATTATTTATGGATGCTAAAACTAAAAACTTAAAGGAAAAAATACATATAATCAAAGTTTCAGAGAAAATAAGAATTGTTCCATATTGCATTAAAAAACAGCATTTTAAATCATGAAGGCATAGTTGTTCAAAATCACAACTTGGCTTTCTTTCTGAAAGCACCCGTACAATTTAATATTATTCGTTATTTGCACAATATTAGTTCACATTCAGAATCGCTTCACAGTTTGAAGTGATTAGTAATTGCATATAAAATAGACAATTCATCTCATGAAACTCACTTTTAAAAGTTTTATGTTAAAGTAAACATCCTTTCATTCAGATAGGTATGTTGGGTTATAGCACCTAGCTGCATACATCTTTAAAGCCTTGTAATCCACTATAATTTATAGTACTTATTTGCAATAATAGAATGTCACCTTGATAAGTATGGTCCACAGGAAAAACCACCAGAACTGGAACTAAGCTATTCTCTATGTCTTATTTTCCTCATGTTAAAATTAGTATTATCTACTCCATATGTCTAAAGGAGTGATAAAAGAATAAAATATGGTATAGATATAAAAGGACTCTAAGGCACTATTGTCACTATGAGAAAACTGATAAAATTTCCCATTTGAAATATGTATAACATTAAAATTAACTTGCTATAGATGTTCTTAAATGTTTGGTCAATATTTAAGCTGTCTTTATAAAAACCTCCTATAATAGTACATGTACAACCTACATTTTATAGAATTCAGTAGAAAATGTAAAATTTAAAGTAAGGTTATTACAATTATGGATTCACAGTAGGGATATGCTGTGATAGTATAACTTAAGGGTTAAAAGGGTCTGTAAAGGGGAAAAGTGGCTTTGATGGGACAAATTCACTGAAACATAAACATAACTTACTAGCTCTGTGACCTTAAATATTAATATTTCTAATCCTTCATTTCCATATCTGTAAAATAAATAACTTTATTTTTAATTTAATTAATTTATTATTATTATTTATGCCTACAGCATTTGGTCTTCCTAGGTGGTCTCCCTTCCAAGTACTAACCAGGCCTCACCCTGCTTAGCTTCCAAGCTCACACATCAGGCTTATTCAGGGTGACAGGCTGTAGACCATGGACTGTGGCTCCACTGGGGTGTGAACCCAGGACCTTCTACATGTAAAGCGGACGTGCTAATTGCTACACTATGGACTCACATCCAAAATAAATAACTTAACAAATAAATATTATATAATCCGTACAAAAAGCTTAATAAATTAGCTGGTGCCTACAGTGTTTAATAAATATTTGCTGTTTTTTTCTAGGTAATGTATTAGTATCTAGGTACAGTTGGGTACATTTAAAAGTACCAGCTGCACACACTGCCCCAATTACCTCTTATTTGAATCACATTAGTTGTGAAAACAGAGTAGGTGAGTCGACCACAGAAAAAAGAAAAAATCCTCACACTAAAGTATACTCTGAGCACATTAATTTCAGTCATAAAAGTATGGAGTACATGATTACTTTAAATTGAATTTTTAAAATATTCAAAAAATGTAACAATAATAAAGTGCAAAAATCAGTCTCTCTAAATATGTAATAAAATCAACTGATACTTATACAGCTATGATTTATATTTTAGACATTATCTTCAACTGAAATGACATACATGTAATCAAATCAGCCTGTTTCTAAACTTAACGACCCTTTAAGAAAAATCTTTTTTTTTTACTAATTTTTTTTTTTTGCTCAACAAGGAATGGTTTGATCTTATTTTTTTGCTATAAAGAATGAGATAACAGAAACCAATGGGTATTTAAATTAAAAATTAAGTATTTTCTAAGACTGTAATTGACATATAATTGCAAATCTAAATCTAAAATATACAATTAAGGTTTATGTTTTTAGTGTGGCTTGTTTCTTGTTTAAAACGATCATCTTGTTTCAATGTGAATTACTTCACTAAGAACTGCCCCCTCTCCCCCTCAGGCCCTCAAGCTGAGCTATAATAGGCAAAGGCAGATAAATCATTTTTTTCCATTCCATCTATTATTATCAGAGCAAGGGATGTCCATGTACTGTCCTTTGGAGCTTAGATAACAAGATTATATGGAATCCATTTGATTAGTTTATTGAATTCTCTGGTGTGCTAACAAAGAAAACATAAACAGCTTATAAAATGGCATTTATAATTTGCTGAACTGAAGTCATAAAGATCCTACATGTTCTCTGTGAATGATGAGGGGTTATGCTAAAAAATGATTTATGAGTGCCTTGTTGTTCAGACAAAAGTTATTCTAGTAAAAGATTAAAAAGGTAGGCTATCCATGATCCCCAATCCATAGTGGCTTCTCCTCTTGCCTGTGGGCAAGGGGGCAGTCTTACGAATAATGTAAACACAAAATCCACAAGGATTGATGATTTCCATGCAAGTGACAACTCCCTCATTGCCCTCCGTTATATACAACATTTCATCAGGCACAATCACAAAATCGCTTTGATAAAAAATGATATTCTCAGTTTCCCCTTGTGCTGTAATGGCAACAAAAACTCTTATTAAAATGATGTGAATGAAGTGAAAACATTTCAAGATTTAATGCATTTCAAATGTAAATCTCAAATAAGCCAGTGATTTTAAGTAAAAATTTTTAAAAACTTCCATATTTAGAAATTAAACGCCCAAGTGTTACCAAAATAAACATGTGCATACCTATAAAAAATTTGCTTATCATTCATTTAAATTTCCTTTTGAATATTATACCCTCTCAAAAACAGATAGAGAGATATTTAAGATCCTCAGATTTATTTATTTTCTATTGTGTGTAACTGCAATTCCTATAAAATCCTGACCTCTAGGAGTGGAGTACGGCACAATGTCAAAGTCATTAAATACATATGCCAGGGACAAAAGCAAGATGAACACATAGTTATTGATCATAAGGAGTATGAACTTGCCAGAAAGCATTTAAAGTTTAATGTGAATGGTGTTGAAGAGCGAACATCATTTAGTAGAAACTTCTCATGGAGAAGTTGTGTAATGAATACAATAACCACGACATAGAACATTTCATCACGTAAAAAATGTTCCCTCTCTCACCTTTGCAGTTGAAATGCAATTCAAAGGCTTTTGTGTCTGGTTTCTTTTACTCAATATAACACGTATGTGAGTCAAACGTGGTGTTAAGTATGTTGGTAGTTTGCTTCTTTGTATTGCTGAGAAATATTTCATTGCATGGTATATAATACAATTTGCATATATCAATTTATCAGTTAACGATATCTGAGTTGTTTTTAGTTTTCAACCACTAAGAATAAAGTGTGTATGAATATGCAAATATGAGTCTTTGGGTATATATACATTTTTATTGCTTTTAAGTATATAGCTAGACTTGCTGGCTGGCATAGTAAATGTACATTTTACTTTATAACAATCTGCCAAACTATTCTGTAAAGTAGCTGTGCTATTTTGCATTCCCACTGGCAATGAATGAATGTTAAAGTTGCTCCACATCCTCATCAATGCATAGTATTTATTATCAGTCTTTTAAATTTCAGCCACTCTAGCTGGTGTGCAGTAGTGCTCACTGAGGATTTAATTTATATTTCCCCATGATTAATGATGTTGAACAGCATTTCCTGTGCTTAACTGTATATCTTCCTTGGTGAAGTGCCTCTTTAATTGATTTGCACATGTTTAATAGGGTTATATATCTTCTTATTGAACTATAAGAGTTTTTCATGTCTTCTAAATAATAATCCTTTATCAGATAATTGTTTTGCAAATATTCGGTCTTTAGCTTGCATTTTAATTTTCTTAAGAGTATTTTTCAAACCAATGTTTTAAATTTTGATGCAGTTTATTTTATTATTTCTTTCCTTTGTGTTTCTTGCTTTTGTGTCTTAAAAGATCCTTGATTAACCCAAGATTATAAATATTTTTGCCTGTTTTCTAGATATTTTATGGTTTCAGCTGTTGTACTTAGGTCTACGATCAATCTAGAGTTGACTTTTATAGACTGTGGGAGAAGTTCATTTTTGTTTTTTTTTTTTAATGTGGTTACCCAATTATTCCAGCACCAGTTCTTGAAAAGGCTATAATTTCCCCCATTGAATTTACTTTGTTACATTAGGCAAAAATTAATTGTTTATGTCAGTTTAGGTCTGTCTATATTGGAACTCCTGATTCTGTTCTATTAATCTATATTTCTATCTTTATGCTTAAACAAGATTGCTGTGATTTGAGTAGTTTTCAGGCAGTGAAAGTCCTTCAACTTTGTTCTTTTTAAAAAAATCTCCAGATTTAGGAAAAAGTGAAATCTTAATAATATTGAGTATTCGTATCCATAAACATGGTCTATTTCTTTGCTCATTTAGGTTGTCTTTATTTTGTCTCAGAAGAATTTTACTGACATCTTCAACTTATTATGTCAGATTATTCTTAAGGATTTCATGTTTTTGATGCTATCATAAATGTTACTTTAATCTGAATTTTCAATTCTTTGTTGTTGCTCGTATATAGAAATAGAATTGAGTTCTGTATGTCACCCTATCTCCCATCACCTTGTTTGACTCACTCATTAGTTCTAGTAGCATCTTTTATAGATTCCTTAGGATTTTCTACATAGATGACCATGTCATCTGTAAACAAAGTGTTTTACTTCTTCCTTTACAGTCTATTTCTTATTCTTGCCTCATTGAACTAGCTATGACCTCCAGTACAACGTTGAAGAGAAGTGGTGAGAGTGGCATACTTGCATTGCCTTTAAACTAAGGGGAAAGCATTTGATCTTTCACCATTTAGTATTAGCTATCGATTTCATTTAGATGCTAGTTATCACACTGATGAAATTCCCTTGTATTTCAAGTTTCCTGAATTTTTTTCAAATCATATCTACTGAGATGAACATATGATTTTTTTTCCATTACTCCATTAGTATGGAAAATTATATAGGTTGAATTGCAAACATTAAATCAACCATACATTCCAAAGATGTCACTTGACTATAATTTATTACCCTTTTTATATATTCCTGACTTTGATCTGCTAAAAATTTAAGGATTTTTCGTATCTATATTCATGAGGGATATTGATGTGTAATGATTTTTCTTTTAATGTTATTTTCTGATTTTGGCTTGCTGGTAATACTGGCCTCACAAATGAAGTTGAGATATGTCTCCTCTTCTATGTTCTGGAAAAGTTTGTACAGAATTGATGTTATTTCTCCCTCTAATGTTTGGTAAGATTCACCAATGAAACAAACTGGAACTGTAATTTTCTTTGCTGAAAAGCTTTAACTCTAAATTCATCTTCAGTATCCTAGACTTATATGGGCACCTCCAAAAGAACAAAAAAAGAGAGACTATTAATGGTTTCCTCTGTAGATTAAGACACGGAGTAAGAGGAAAAGAATACTCATTTTTTATTTTTATACTATTGAACAATTTGACTGTTTTGTTCATGTGTGCTCATTTCTTTCATTCAACTATTTTTAATAAATGAAAGAGGAAAATGGCACATAGAGAAAATTATAAAAATTAAAAAACACAAAGATTCGAAAAAATAAAGCTATTTTACAAATCATATGATAAGATTCTGTGCCTTTGTTAGAAATGCCTATAAAACGACTCTTGGGTTTTCTAGCAATCTACATGAACATCTAAGAAGTGATCAGAGTTTTCAGAAGAAAAACTAATAGCTAGTATTTCATTTAATTCTAACTTTTTCTATGCATTCATTTAAATACATAACATGTATTAACTCATTTAATACTCAGCACAAATCTATGGGTTAGATTATGATGCTCATTTTATAGATGAAGAAACTGAGGAAGAGGTAGATTTAAACATTTCCATAAACTCAGACATCTGACAAGTGGATAAGCTAGAATCTGAATCCATGAGTCTGGCTTCATGTAAAAAAAAAAAGGCAGTTATAGAGAAAGAGAATATTTCCTGGTACTAAGAGCAGAAATTAATATCAATGAATATATTAAATATTATTTATAGCTTGTAATAGAAAAGTCTTCTATGATTTTACCTATCTGTTACTTATACTACAACCCAAAATACATTTTTCCTCTTGTCCGCAAAGATACAACACAACAGAGTGAACCAAATGTCTTAATTTGGGACATCTCTGGCAAAAAAAAAAAAAAAAAAAATCACAGAAGACTAAATTCCATATCCAAAAATAAATAAAAGGTAGTTTTGTATAACTTTGATTTAGTCTGTAAATATCTAGTGACCCCTACTTTCTTTCTGTAGGTATACGACCAGTAATTTTCATCTTTTGAACTACTTCCTGTTATTTTTTTCTGATAACTTTATAATTTCAGTTTAAAATTATTTTCTCCATAACTAAACATGGGTCAACAAACATAAGGACCTTTTCAGGATCTCCATGAAAAGCATAATTTAGTATGTGTTTATATATATATATATATATATATATATATATATATATATATATATATGTATGTATGTGTTTATATGTTTTATATATGTATATAATATATATATATATATATATATATATATATAAATTGTGAATAGGTAGATGAACTTGCTGATTCCAATGAACTGAATCTAAACTACCTAAATTATTTTTTATATAATACAGGATATGACAATGAGAATAAAACTTTATTCTAACTTTTAAACTATATTACACTTGCAAAGTTACATTCTATCAACCACCAAACACATTAAAGGTTTTTAAAAAACTGCCACAAATTTTCTTCCTAGGTTTTCACCAGGTAACATTGAAATAGACAATAAAGCCATACTGAATAGTATGAAACCGAAGTCAAAGGTCAGAAGGACTCTAAAGTAAATGTGTTATGCAAATGTATTATATAGCGTGAGTTAACCTAGAGCCATTGTAGATAGGCCAGATGCTTATAAATCTATGAAATGTATTGACCAGGGATACATGATACTTTGCAAACATGGGTCCATGCGTAGTTTCAAGCAAGACATACCAGCCTATCAAACCTGTTTGGTAATAACAATTGCATTTATTATTTGTACCTGGATTTGGTGGAGTCTGGGGGTTTACAGTGGTTAAGCTGGTCATGTAGTAGGAATGTACCTACATGACCAGCACTATGAGAGACCCCTACCACACGAAGACGTAGGGCTTCTTGCTACCAAAGTGCTTCATGAACATGTGCACGGTGGTTTAAAATTTGGAGATGAACAAGTCCCAGGAGACCCAATGGATGATAAAGAAGGGTATGTCTGAGTCCCCACACCCACCCCTTCGATGCTTATCTTTCTCCCACTGTTACCCTGTTGCATCATTTCTGAGTACAAACTATGAGTCATGTGAGTCCTTTTCATAATTGATAAAAGTAATTAACATGATAAAGGCACAGTGCTCTCAGGACTTAAGCTAAGTGATGTCAGTAAAATGAAGGAAATAATAATTTACCAAGGCTTTCAGCCAGGCCTGGGCTGCCCATACCCAGAAGCCAGTCTAGTTTGAGCTGGACTTTCTTCACAGTGGCCTAATATGCTTTAACTCATATCAATGACGTAGGAATGAAAAACATATATCCCTGGAAATTATGACATTAAAATATTTGTATTATGAGGTCTCTTGCATGTTAACAATGGCATATTAACAGGGTCTTCATTAATACTATTAGCTTCATAAACTCAGGTATAGCAATTCAGTTTAATAAAATAAAGCAGTCTAAGAGGTCAGAGAAAAATGATTCTCTGTGTGGGTAAAGTCACAGAACCTCATTGTGTGATTTTGATTCATATCCAAACACTGGCACCAATTTCATGTACATTTTCAGGAATTAAAGAAAAATCTTGATCTCTAATTCTTAAAAAATAGCTGCCACCCAAATCTGTTTCACTTTTCTTATCACCACAAGCGTATGTTTCCCCTTCCTGGCTCTTTGAAGCCACAAGTTCCAACAATCCCTTCCAGATCTGTGCTTAGTAGTTAGAAAAATTCAAACTAAGTTTATTAATTTGTCAGATATCTTTTTTAAAAAAATAAATTTTAGTAACCACTGAATGTGGTTAGCTCAGTCACCAATGAATAAGAAAGACAGAACGCTACAGATTTTAAACCTTCAGTTTAAAACAGGTTATTAAAAACAGAGGTCTAGTTTTGGGATCCCATTCTTATAGTAATACCTTATGAAGAACTACCCACATAAAATATATATAGGGGAATTCAAACATTATTTTTAATAAGTTAAAATTGAGTAAAGACTTTTTTCCTTACATTTAATTGATTAAGATCCTGGGTTACATAATTTCAATTACTTAAGACCCACGTTAAATAATTTGAGGGAACAAAGGCAGCTAAAGGTCCCATTTTAAAATCAAGATTTTTGCAAAGTGAATGAGGAAATAAGATTAAAGTAGAGTGATCTCTTAACCTAAAGTCAAAAAAGTGGTATGAATGGTAAGTGCATAAGGAAGAAGAGATAACCAGGAGACAGTGAGGTCAAGGAGGACTTCTTGGAGGGGAAAGAATCTGAAATATGTTTCTGAAGATAAGTAGGTTCTAAACAGAAGAGAGTATTTTAAGTAGGAAAAAAAAATGGCAGAGGGAAAGGCACAAAAAAATAATTCACAAGTTACATTTGATGGATGATGACTACGCTGGTATGACTGCACCACAGCATGAACCCAGGGACAGGTAAGTGAAGAGATCTGATGATGAAAGATTTTTAAGACCAAGATAAAGAGCTTAAATTCCGCAACGAATGGAGGTCCCCTGAAGGTTTCTGAAGAGCAGAGGGACACGATCAACGCAGAATCAGTTTCTACCCACAGATCTTAGTTATACTACTAGAGTCACATAAAACGAGTCGATTCCTTTTTCTGATAGCCCTTCATATATCTGAAAACTGCTATTACGTTCCTCTATTAGGGGTAAGAAAGAGGGCTGATTCAAGGGAGAGACTGAAATCAGGGAGAACAGTTAAGAAGCCTTTGGCAATTTGTACAATGCTTGAAATGATAACAGCAGGAAATTATGAAGAGAAAGAAAGGATAGCTATAATTTCATGTAACTACAAACTTTTTTCCAACTGAGAAATGTTCTTAAAAGTTGAATGTGTATTTTATTTCACTTTTAAATTCACTTTAAACCCTAATGGGCAGTTTCAAAACCAAGTTCTATACTGACACAGGAAAGTGCTTCAATAACAGACAGCAATCTTCAGAACACAATTGCATTTACTGAGGGGACAGTACAGTTTCTCCTCTACTCTCTCCAATCTTGCCAATTATTTTACATACTTTTCTCAGGACTATGGGTATTCTTGAAACAGTGACACAGCACCCATAAAAGTTGCCGAGGTTGTATTTCTTAAATATTACCTTTGGCATTAAGCAGTGCTTTCCAACTGAAAAAGTATAAATTCTAAAACTTAAACTTATGCTTGTGCAATGTAAAATATGCTGCAATAAAATCCTAATGTTACCTCTTTATAGCAATATTAACTCATCAATATTTTCCACATATTTGTCAGTTTCATTTTGATGGTGATAACACTAAAATACTTTCATAATTACAGAGACTAAGTAATGTCCCCTTATGTGTTCCTTCATAGGACTTATGGAAAAGTATAAGATATAAACAATACTATATTTAAAAATAAGTATACTACGATCAAATAAAACAAATTTCAAACCTTGACCTCAGTTGGCTCAGGACTACTTTCTTATTTTCCAATCTATAATTTTCAGAACCCCAGGACTGGATATAAATTTCAAAAGAATATGCTTTCTGTCCTATTAAGTTAGAAAAGGTATAGCTTGCCGAAGATTAATCCTGCTTGATTCTTTAAAAATAAAAAGATTTAAAAAATACATTCATCAACCTCAAAACTCTTAGCCTGCTTGTCTAAATAATATGTATCATTAGATGTATGTATGATCACTAACATAGCTCAGTAATCAATAATATTGATTCACACTGTACACTTCATATTGTCATGTCTTTCTAGAACACTATAATTTATAGTTTTAAGTTAATATTTACAAGAACTAATTATGATAAAGAAGGAAAAATTAAAAACTAAAGGCAAATTTTAGCATTCTCCTTGTAATTACATATATTTATATATTTATAGGTACAATTATAGAAAACCAAAATTCAACAAAATATCAAGTTACCAAATTGTACGTATCTGAAGCCACATATTTACCTGACATTACCCTTGGTGTTTCTGAGGACTGTTGCAGCAAAATTCTGTGTGACACCACCAAGCTAATTCCATCCACTTCCACAATCTGGTCATTGACTTGTATTCTTTGGGAAGAGAGAAAAAATTGCCCACAATTAATTTTTCTGATAATACATTGCCATTCACAATAAATTCATTAACAAAATACTTGATTTTTAAGATACTCTTATTGATACAAAATTGTCTTTTATATAAAAACTCTAGATCTTATTCAAATGCTTAATTTTACAGAAATTAACAAAATCATTTCGTTGGTTTTTAAGATTAGTTTGGGGAAAACTGACATCTTACCATATTGACTCTTCCCATCAATAAAAACTGAGCGCCACTATAATTACTCTTGACAAGTATATGCCATGTGTTGCTGCCGTGCGGTAAGAAAAGTTATTTAAAACTCAAAAATAAGAACAAAAGGAGGACAACATATCCTTTCAATATCATGTAGGTGCATTACTTCACAGAACCAACTAAGGATAATTTGGGGGAATTTATTTTAATTGGTCCACCGTTTAAAACTGATGAAAAGTCCTGGACATAGTAAAGTTGCATTTAAAAGTTAATTTGTAGATTTTTGTCCTGAAAAAATTCAGATACGTTTCTTCTGTTAGAAAAGATAATCCCATAAACCATAGTTTATTTCCCTGTAGAATATTAACTAGTTTTATATCTGACTTAACAATGTTATCCTAATATTACTTTATTAACTTGTCTTTAAATGCCCACTCCTAAAATGTTCTTTGAACCACATTTACCATTTTATCAGTTCTCTTAGTGAGCTGAATAAAGCCTGACACATGCTCATTTATATTTATAAAAGTCATCTTTTTAGTTCTTGACTCTTAGCCTGTAATAGTTTTGGATGTTCCACCAAGATGCCAGAACAGATTCACAAAGACAATTCAATTGTAATACCACAGAAATGTACTTCAAGGATTAAGACAGCCACATTTTATCTTGGTCTCCAAAGTGATTCTACAGCAGCAACAAAATTTCATCTTTGCTACCATGTTTTTCTTTTTTCTTTTTGTTCCCCCTAATTTAGTATTTAAATTTTTTTTTTCCTGGTTCTTATCCAGTTTAATTCTGGATCAAATTTGCACTAGATAGTGATAACAACTAATTCCCCACTGGTAGCAGCAATGATCGGGAGTATGATTTTATAATCTGATCATTTGAGGCCTCTATTGGGATTATAGGTATCTATTAGTATTACCATGTGAGAGACGATAAAGAATTTGAGTTGCGATCCATTAATTTCTTTGTCTATTTGTGAGTTCAAACTATCTCATTAAAAAATTTAATAAACACTAGAAAGGAAAATAGCCCTTTGAAATCTTGACCAGTGGGTTTGTGTTTCTTTGATGTCTTGACCTGTTTCTGAGGCTGCAGAGCCTGAGTGGCTGTAATTGCGAGAAGACATCATGTTGCACTGTGTGTGGATGAAATATGTTCCTAACAGGAGTGTGTTTAATAAATTAAAGAAGCGATAATCTAATTGGTTCACAGAGAATCCTAAGCACTTTCATAAATCTTCTAGTATCTAATGAAAACTTTAAATGTGCTAGACATTTGAGAAAAAAAATCCTTAAAAACTCTGTTAGACGCTCAGAAATATTTTTTAATAAGAGCTCAAGTTCATATAATAAAAGTGAGTCTTTGGCAAATAAGACTAATGTAATGATTTTGGTTTAAATACACAGCTGTTTTCTCCATGATTTTGTGAAGTGAATTTGTATTTTCATGAAGAGACTAGTTAATCTGAACTTCCTAACATTCAGATATGAATACTAATCAGATAAACAGGTCTCCTGCATAAAGTTTAAAAGCATAAAAAATACAAAATTGTGTTCAACTAAACTGAATCATAATTCTCACACTTTTATATCAATAGTACTTATATTTTTAGATTACCAACTTAAAACATGATTTCCAAGATTCTTCGTTATCTCCAAAACCTTGATAATAAAGCACAGCTTTAAATACTGTATATAATGAGCACTGCAAAATTTCTGTTGAAAACAGAAACTCAAAACCACATGTATTAATTCTCATCCCTTATATTTTTTTAAGAAAATATCTTTTGGCTTTGGTTTACAGATTATACATCCTTGAGTCCAAAACCTATAGTCTATTATTTTATGGTTATGCACATGCATCTTTAATAAAGAACAAATAACTATAATGCTTCAGTCTAAAGGAAAAGTTTTTAGGCCATTTCCATAGTCACTAAACAAAATGCTACCATAGCTGTCAAATTAGCACACGCTGATTTTAGATACTATTTTAAAATTATAAATGTAATATATGTTCATAGTTAAAAATTTGGAAAATGTGGAAATATTTAAAGAGGAAAATAAAAATGTCATGTAATCCAACCATCTAGAGTTGACTGCTATTAAAATTATGCCGGTGAAATTCCTTCCAGATTTTTTCCTTTGTATATGCCTTTGTTTACTTACTTAACAAAATTAGGATAATATAATATGCAGTTTTGTGGGATTAATACTTTTTATTCATCAAGAAAACATTTACTGAGTGCTTACTATATGTCAGGCAGTGTGTTATATGCTCTTTACACACTGTATCTTATTTAATCTTGCAAAAAGCCCTGATTAAATATATTAGAATTATGATAATAATTATGATTAGATTTGTTTTACAATAAGAAAGCATTGGCTCCTCTTATATTCATAACAAATAAGTGGCAGAACTTGGCTGGGAACTTCGGGTATCTGACTCCAGAGCTTACATTTGAATAATACATGTTATATCACATCATTAAATACTTTTCTACAACAGAAATTTAGACTACATTACGCCGTAGTATTATATACGTAAGTCTCTTACATATTCTTATACTAGTATGTTGTTTCAAGCTACTGATCAGGTTAGTATTTTTATATAAATATCACTGTGAATATCTCTGATTATTTCTTTGAAATTACTTGCTAGGAGAGTCAACATGCATTACTTGTTAAATACTAAATTGTCCTTCAGAAGGTTGTTCAATTTGTACTCCTCCTAGCAGTGTTGAAGAGTAGTCTACGGCACTTGCATTAAAAGTGAATATTGTGTTAAAAAAATCTTTTTATAATCTGAAACATGAGACGTTATTTTTAAATTTTAATTTGTTTTTTGTGCCATTTAAGATGTTTAATGGATACCTGTATGTCTTTCTCTTTTTTTGGTAAATTATTTTCATTTTGCTTTTTTCTTGTTACATTTTTTTACAAATGTGTTATCATCTGTTATTTTAGTGCTAATCTCCACAAATAAGTGGTGCATACCAACTGTCTTCATTTCTTAACTACAAAGAACTTTCTCCTCTCGTCCTCCAATCTGCTAACAAAAATGATAAAGTACAATAAAAAGAATTACAGTGCAACTCTAAACCTAAACACAGTGAATTTCTGTTTCGTTTCTATCCTTAATTCTCTTCAGATTTATTGCTTTGAAAATTATTTACCTCCATTTTGAGATATCCAGTAACTTTTTCTTAGGCCTAATCTTCTTAAACTTTTCAGTCTCATATTATAATCGCTGATTTCTAATGACTGACTCGCTCAGAGAAATTTCCAGTTCTGCAAGTTCCATTCATGGTAAGGGCCCTAATACAAGTGTATCACTTTTAACCTTTATATCATACTTTAACTGTGCCATTTCTATGTTTAGCTATGTTTAGATACACAAACACTATTGCCTGCAGTATTCAATACAGTAACATGCCATAGAGGCTGGGAGCCTAGAAGCAGTGGGCTATTCCAGATGACCTTGGTGTGTAGTAGGCTATACCATCTAGAGTAAGTGCTCTATGACAGTGACACCACAAAATCGCCTAATGGTGCATCTCTCAGAACATACCCGCAGTTAAGTGGCACATTCTGCAGTATGTTAAACTGTTACAAAGTTACTGTAACTGCATCATGTTAATAAGTGTGTTTATCCTTGTACTTTAAGATGTAAAAACAGTATGTGTGGCTGCAGGGAATGCTATTTGCTAGTCTGCTAAATTGCTTGTATATGATAGGCAATTATTATCAAGTACCTAACTACCAGTGAAGGTTGTTAACTAGAATTTAATTAGTAGACCACAAATTCAGTTTAATATGGATAGCTGGGACTATACTAGAAACAATGGTGACAGAAAAAAATGTAATTGTATAGATGAGGTAATGGGATGAATTTTTGTTTTTCCAGAAAAAGGATAGCAGTTTAGTGCTAAAGTGTCAGCCTGTTCTAATATATGAAAGAACTTAATGAAGATCAAAACTTGAGTGTGTATATTAAGTTGCAGAAGGTTTGAAGAAGTGATTTTTATTAGCTTGAATCTTTTATCCTGAGGGGATAACTTTTAGATGCAACCTCACAGAATACTAACACTGATAATCTCTCTCAAACCTTGGCTCATAATGAGAAGCACAAAATAGACAAGGGATGTGTCCTACTAGTAAAAATTAAATAGATAGTTCTCTGTCTGAGACCATCCCAGAGTATGAAGAATACAGATAATCTGGACTTTCCAATATTTTACCACAGTAGCGGGTGCTAACAAACACTACTGTGAAAAGCTACTGCCCTTTAGCCTCTGTCTGGTATCTGAATTCGAATCCAAAAACCCATCAATTCTGAATTAAAAAACCAGTATCTATAGGGGAAAGGCAAGTAAAAATCTATGTTGGACTATTCTGGGGCTTGTTTATTTACTGACATGATGTAACTGGCAAGGGGAAACAAAAAAAAAACCCACAAAACCAAAAATTCTACCTCACAGGGGTAAGGTTCAGTAACCGATGCTTAATGAACAGGAGACCAGCTGGGGCAACATTAATAAACTTCGGTCCACATAGTCTTCCCCAAAATGCTACATAGGGAAGTTCTAACTGTATATGAACATACAAACATGTCAAAGCGGTTACAGTCTAACTCTCAAAGGGGTGAACAAGCAAAATATTTGATTAAAGAGTGGCACAAAGCGTGTGCACAGAGAGGAAACCATTGACTAAGGAATTACAACAGAGGGACATAATTACAACAGCAGTTTCTACCTATTCAGCCTACAGGAGGGAAAGTTTGCTGCAGGGTAAGTCCAAAAATAGCCTCCTTCATCTGTTTTATATCTTGATGTCACCCAAAAGATGGTCAAAAACAATGAAAATCTTTTGAAAACCAATGCTTAAATGAGGATAAACTACACAGCACCTTAATTTCACATTTGATATCTTTTCCCAAAAACCTGAAAAGGGCTATATTCTAAAATGATATGCAAAAGCTTCAGAAACAACCATAGGAGCCAGAAACAAAGCAGATCCCAAATACATTTTCAATTTGCCTCAATTGTGATATTATAAAATTTATTTTGCTTTATAGGTTCATTAAAGAGGGCTGGAGAAATAATTAGTGTGTTAAAGTGTCCTATGTGCAATCATAAAGTTTCTAGCAACAAAAACTACTGGCTACAATATTTAATATTATTTTACCAAAAATGTAAAACTAAAACAGAAGGTAGAAGTAGCTACCATATCACCCAGCTAAAGTACAAGTTACCCTGTAAGAGGCAAAGTTGCACAAAGGGAGAGAGGAAGAGAGGGAGAAAGAGAATATAATAGAACAGAATATAAAGAAAAATGTTAGCCCCAAGTAAATGTGTTGAAAGTAATTAAAGTACAGGTATTCACTCATTTAATGATTATTTATTGAGCATCTTCTATGCTTCAGGCATCATATGAAAAGGTACAAACAGACATGAAAGCTTTACACAAGAAAATTTAGAAAGCAGGACATAATACCAAAGAATAAGAAAGCTCAAAACTTTCTAAGTATACTAGATGAGTCAGGAGATAAATATCTGCAAATTTTTTACAGTACTCAAAATGTGGTGAGAGTTTATGAGACGTTTGTAAGGAGTAACAGCAATCAATAAAAAAGGCTTCTTCAGCTGTTGAGGTAATAAGAGGAAAAGAGAGAAATTTCTACATATGTCTGCTACTTAACATCCCTTGAAGGAAGTCTGACTAAATCTTAGATTAAATTGAAATAGTTTTCTTAAATAAGAGAGTTTTTAAGAAAATAAAGCAAGCTAGAAAGGTATAATACTGACTTTTATCTGCTTAAAGCTAAAAGGACTACAAAGAACATCTAATCCAGAACTTTCATTTTGTCCACGACTGAAGTCTGAAGAATAACTTTCCCTAGGTCACGTGGAAGTAACTTTATTACTTTTCGTTGTAGTTTAAAATATATGTAAGTACTACATATTCTCTCTCTGGGAAATTTAAATATTCCTGATTATCTAAAATCCAAAAAAACAGCCAATATAGTCATCTAACATTTTGGTGTGTATTAACTCTAAGTTTTTTGGAGAGACGGAGCGAGAGAGAGAGAAAAAGAGAGAGAGGGAGGGAGGGAGACGTTGCGGGGAGGGATGGGAGAATGAATAAATAGAAAACACCTACACAGAATGGCGTGCACTAATCATAATGTTTTGTGAACCCTTAAATACAATATCAATAAGCATATAAACATAACTTTTTAAAAATTATTACTGGCTGGAGGCAGCCACCAACTGTTCCTTTTGTAATTGTTTATACTGATATCTTTTAAACAGTAAACATTTAAACACTGTGCAAATGAGCACACCAGAAATAGTGGAAATAATAATATAATAATTTAAAGGATACGAACACTACCCTAGGTCTAATGAGACCACTTATTTTCGTATATAGATATATCTTCAATTTTCATATACATATAAAAGATATGAATTGAAAGACCGCTAAAATCCCACTGACCTCCAAAATTTTATTATTCTATATATATATTATTCTATGCATTTTATCTATCTTTCTAGTTTTTCATGACTTCCCATATCTATTTTCTTAATAACTTTCAAGTTTATTCCTACTTCATTCAAGAACAGTTTCATAAACTGTACCATGAAAGATTTTTTATTTATATGAGTTTATTTAATACAACAATGTAGATAACATTAAGTAATTTTTTTTTAATATACCACAGCTCTAAGTAGAGGGGATGAAATTAAGACTCCTGGTCACACGATCTCAAAGATTCTGTTCATTACCTTGAGTTACCTTTCTTAATATATTCACTGAGGCATTTATTAAGCATCTATTATAACAACCATAGAATTACGATACTATGAAATATTCATTTAAAAAGACTGAGGAGATGCACACCGTAACTGATAAAGCGAAGATCTCATGTTGGCGTAAATATTAAAACTACACAAAATAACAGATCAGTAAATAGGTTAATAGAAAATCAACCTAATTTTTAAAATGAGTGATGTAAAAATAAATAGATCTGCTTTTAGAACAACAGGAACTCGCTGAGTGCCAAATGCAAAATTTTCTACCTTTTTGTTTTTTAATTAATCTCTATTTAAGTTTGGCTTTGTGGCTCATTTACTTAGGAGGGATGATTCATAATAATTTAGTATTGTTTGACTACTCATAATATGAATTATTTCCCATCGCTTTAGAATGACTTAAATTTTTCATGAAAGAGATGTTTTAGCTCACTTGGAAGAAAGACTCTAATAATGTTTATTGCTACCATTATGTAATTCACTGAAGGAGTAAAGAAGTTATTTCCATAACTACTCTAAAATGGAAGAAAACTGTTAATAAATTACTTTTAAACACAAAATGTTAATATCCCACTTTGTATTAAGTGTGATACATATTCAGTCTGCTGAACATTCACTCGAAAGATTCACTTCAGAACTTCTCTATTCTAGTACTGTGGGAATACAAATAAAGCTACTGACTAAGATGTAGTCCCTAACTTTATGGAAAGAGATGATACCTAAGGTGTGGCTTTTTATTTTAATAAGTCAATTTAGTTCCCCTTGGGAAATATCTGTGTACATCAATATGTGTTATTAGGATTACAAAAGAAATAATGCTACTATGAGTCTCAGCAGAGATTCACAAATGATTTTCAACATGCTTTATTTCTTGAGAAGATGGTTAAATGACAGATACTTAAAAAAAAATCAAAGCCAGTTATTCATGCTCCTAGAAAAATAAGATTTTTCTTTGAATTTGGCACTCATTTTGGGGCCTTTTATTTATATTGCCAATCTTCTGCTTCAACTCCAACCTGATGCACCGTCCTAATGGAGCCTAGAGTGGAGAGTAATCAAAATTTTTAAAGATACTTGTAGCTTGAGATGATGAAAACGAAGACAAAACAATGATCTGATGCTTGGCATACATCTAAATTGTCCAAGGTGAATGTTTAAAGCAGAGACTGCCGGGCATCTCTCCCTTCCAACTCTGTCATTTTTTAAAATGCCAGACCTATTATCACTTGTTTGATATTCCTGGGGCGGGTTGTTTTTTTTTTTTTTTTTTTGACAATTTATGATGATATATGCCAGAAAACAAGATCTCAAGTGCTCAGGAAATAACAGTTTTGCAACTTCTTTAATGCATTTCAAATTAAGGAGGACAGATAAGGAAGGAAAATAATGTGGAGATGGGGAAAGCAAGGCAGGAATTGGATTGTAGCAGTTAACAAGATTACATGCTCTCTTAAGGGTTATACTCCCTTCCAGAGGTATTACTTCTAGTATTTCAAAGGAGCTTTTATCTAGATGCAAAATAACAAGGGACAGGGCTTGCTTAAGGCACAAATAAACCTTTTACTTATATGCCTGGGGTATGACTACTCACCATGACCTGCCCAGGAATTTATGATTAGATACCTTGTGAGGTTACTTTCCACAGAACCCATTTTCTCATCCAAAGTTCCCCCAATTGGTCATAAGTCAATCTGAAGGATGTATTGATAACCAACCTCTTGATTAGACACTGTGGTCTCACGGTGCTAGGAAGGCTCATTCTTATGAAATCTTAGTACCGATGTCATCTTGTTGACCACTAGGGATGGGGCAATACCAAAACCATGGTATCTGAGTTGAGGCTGAATTTTTCTCAGAAAGGGAAGGGCAGGTAAATGGAAGGCAGTCAGGTCTCATGGCCTTCATTGTGAAAAAACACCGTGTATCATCATTTCCTGTGAACTATCATAATCCGAGGCTTGCCTTCTGTCTCATTTTCCCATAGTTGGCATCTACTATAACATGTTTTAATATTTCTGAAATGAAACTACATGCTGATTTCTGGAGTACGTATTCTTAAACTATGTACACCCAGGTTTCTCCTCACTTTCTACGAGATTGATGAATGGACAGGTACAAAGGTAGATACAGATAACAGATCCATGCATTCATTTACCATCAGGTATTCTGCCGACCAATCAGAAAGTAATTCAAGAGTCTGAATGTTCTCCATATATAAGACACGCTCTGAAATTCTGTCCTAAAATATCAAAAGAAGAAAGCTACCACTGGAAGAAATTCCCAGAAAAGTGTCCTAGATTTTAGTTATTGATGACAGTACTTCGCTTACCTGCCATCCCGCTGTGCAGCGCCACCATCTGTTACGGTTTTGACAAATATCCCCAGCTTTTCAAGTCCAGCATCTGCTCCAACACCCATTCCAATAATACTTATACCAAGTCCATCCTCATCTATGAAAAAGAGGGGGTAAAAAAAACCCTAAGTGTTACACTAGTCTGAAATTAGCTGGTTAGACCTATTTTCTTTTTAAATTTCGTTCTTTATATGCTTGTCTTGGCAGAATTTTTTCTACACTGAGAAGCAAGGGTGTCAAAAAAGATCCTACAAAAGACTCATGACTTTAATGTCACTGTACTACTGCAGTTGGATATTCCTTGTGATCCTAAGAAAAGGTAACAATTTGATTATTGAGGACTCAATCATCCTTAAAACACAGCCTCTCTAAACAATATAATATTTTAAGCACAAAAGCATACACACTCAAACACATCTATTTTATTTTATTTGTTTGTTTGTTTGTTTAGGGGAAATAAAATTCTTGAGTCATATTTTCTTTCCTTTAGAAAAGAAAGTACATTTTATTATCTTTTAGTCACTCTGAGGGCTTGTTTGATTTCATTCCCATTAGTTATCCTTTTTTTTCTTTTTGCCTGCTTTCGCAAAGAATTCTTTGGAGTTCAGTAATTGTACAATGTATCTCTATGTTGACCATTCTGGCTCAACTTTCCCTGGCTGAGCCATAGATATTACTTTAAATAAATGTGGTCATAATATATCTGGAATTTCCACTTTATTTATGTGGTCTTCTTTTTTTTTCACTTGTTCCATGTCCCTACTCACATTAATAAAATCCCATTTGTCTTTCAGTACTGTTTCTGTCCTACCATACAAGGATATAATCATATCAACAACTAGTTTGTATATATGTTTTTTTCCCCTTCCTATTTGCTTTTCACAAAAAAGATCATATTATACCTACTCTCCAGCTTATTTTTCAAATTTAATAATACCTCAAAGATAGCCACTTACATAGCCTTAGATCATCATTTCCTGTGAACTATCATAATCCAAGGTTTATGACTGCATAATATTTCATGGTGAGATGATATCATAATATACCTAACCATTTCTCTACTGATAGGCATTCACTTTTGTTTCCATTTTATTGGCCATGTGAACAATACTGACACCTTGTTTTTAATTCACTTACAAATCATGTGTTTATCCATATTTCCATCTGTCCTTTCTATGAACATATATATTTTAACATCAATGATATAAAAGATCTCTATTTTGCAATCCACAGTTTTTAGGTAACAGTCAAAGTTATTTTCTGATAGCTCCAAAGTCTTTGTTATTATGTTGTATTAGCTGCATAAAAAAGTAGATACTAGCTAATTAACTGTGGATTATTAAAGGAAACCTGGCTCATGTACTCACCAGAATGCTGAAGCTTTTTAAAAACTTTTTAGCGATAACCTTTAACATACTGAGAATCCTTAATTAGTAATCTTTTGAATATGATTCATCTCATTGATTATTCCTTGTCACCAACTCTGCTTTAAGTATTTCTGAGTACGACTACGACTCAAAATCCTACATCCTAAATAAAGATGTTTAAAAATATGTCATTTGGCAAAAGTGTGATTCGTTTGCTCAGTTGCATGCTAAAGAAAGCTTTATAGAGTCTTCTCCCTGGAGAAACGTGTGATGTGATCCCCAGCTGCAGGCACTCCCCACACTGGTTCCGGGCATGGGTGTTCTCCAGTGTGAGCGCTTTAGTGCAAAGGTATGAGTGACGGCTGGAGACTTTAGTTCATTTCTTATATTTAGAATGCTTGCACATAGGTGACGTCCCATATTTATTTCATTCTAATTGTTCATCAAGAGGCTTCCTCTTGCTAAAAATTTTCCTACATTCATTCTAGTCTCAGGGTTTCTCCACAGAATCTTTTTTCTTGTGCACATGAAGGTTAGATCTGTGCCGCAGGCTCTTCCTCACTGGTTACACATAAATAGTGTCTCCTCCCCTACATGGGTGCTCCAACGTACATAAAGATTAGCTGTATGGCTGAATTCCTGCCCACATTCATCACACGCATAGGGTTTCTCTACAGTGTGAATATGTTCATGTTGATGAAGGGATGAATGATGCCCAAAGTCTTCCCATCATGTTTATATCCAAATAAGTTCCCCACCAAGTGTGTTTGCTATTGTGTTGTTTAAGAGATGATCACTATAGATTCCTCAACATTCAATATTGTCATAGGGTTTCTCTCCTGTATGAAGTCTCTGGTGTATATTAAATATTAGCTGAATTCTTGCTCACGTTCGTTGTATTTATAGGAGTTTCTCTTTATTATGAATTGCCACGTGTGATAATTTCTCACGCTCAATACATTCAAAGGGTGCCTCTCAAATGGTGATTTTCTGTACTATCATGCCATTAAATCGTTTCTTTCTGCAAATATCCTGCATGAAACTGCATTTTAGTTTTCAAATCCATTTTCTCTGCCTGGATTCAGGTTTTAGTAAAAATTATCTTTCTTCTTTCCATAGTGTCTCTTGGTGCACTAACTGGAAAATTATTTAGATTTGTAGATTTATAGAGGTGACAACCTGATTGTGAGAAAAGCTATATTAGTTTGAGCCAGTGTGTAATACCTGAAAGATGGTGATAATGAAAGCCAATTAGAGAATAATCAACTCACAGACACCAGAGAACTCATCTCATCTCTGTACAGCTTCCTCTGAGATATGTCTGTTAAACATGGGTGAAATCCTGAGCCACATACTTGAAGCCACTGATTCTTGTGGCTACACTGTCAAGAACCCAGAAGCGACCCTGTCTTCATCGGTGCATCTCCTGGGAATTGGCAGAGTACTAAGTAAGCAGAGCAGCTGGGAATAGATGGAAAAGACTGTGAGGCTCTGTTATTACAGAAAATGCCATCACCAGGCTCTGAGCACAGAGCTTATTTTCTCTCTCAGGAAAGAAGCGCATGCTGGCTTGGCATTCTCCTCTTTGCTGGTGAGATTTGAGCTTTCATTCAGATGAGTGTGAGTCATTAGATTTCCTTTTCAGTAAACTGACAAGTTTTCTACTGAATCTTACTTGTCTCTTTTTTCCTGATAATTTACAAAGATTCTTAGCATAATATAGACATCAATGCTAAATCATCTATAAAATTTCCTTCCCTCAAATTTATCACTTATCTATTAGCTTTGACAATACTGCCTTTAAAAGCTTAAAATTTAGGATAATGTAATTGGTCCATCTTTTCCTTTATAACTTCTGGTTTTCCATTTTGGTTAAGTCCCTCCTCTCACAAGCCTAGATATAATATGTAGTCTTATAAATTTTCATCAAATATCTCTATTATTTTATTTTTAATATTTAGTTATTGAATCCACGTAGGATTATTTTTATATATAATGTAATAAAAATTAAGGTGTCCAGCCTTCTTTCAGATAGATGTTCAGTTAAGCCAGAACAATTCGTAAAGCACCCTGTTACTTTTAAATTAGAATAGGATACGTGCCATATATCAAATTCTCGTGCAGACTAATATCCTTCTCTGAATTTTCATTTTCATTCCACTGATCAATAGCTACGTGAATACAATTTATTCTGATAATAGAGGCTCTACATTATATTCAGATATTTGAGAAGTTAAATCATTTTGCATTCTTTTTCATATTTCCCTTAGGTCTATATTTTTCCATATAAATTTTAGAATTATATTATAGAATCCCTTTTCCCAATCCAACTCTCTGGCAGTTCTATTTGAATTGCAGTAACTTTATGTAAATATTTATATGTATCAAAGTTAGATATAGGAGAGGCTTTACTATATTAAGTCTTCTCATCCAAGAATATGGTATATCTTTTTACATGTTAAATCTTACATCTTTGAAAAATATTTGCATATCTCTAAAACATGTTTTATTTTTCCTGATTTTGAAATTTAAACAAATTAAATAATATTGAATAACCTCTTTTGTGATGTGCTTTCCCCATCCTTCAATTTCATGTTTGTAGGAATCACACATACTGTTACATGGAACTGTGGCTCCTTCATTTTTATTGCTACATAATATTTCATTGAACAGATATGCTACAATTTATAGATCCTTTTCTAGCATTGATGAAAATTCAAATTGTTCTCATTTTTTGTTATTATAGGCAATACAATGGCCTATAGCCAAATCTAGCTTTTTTTTGTATGGGTCATGAGCTAAGGATAAATTTTATAAATTTTACATTTTTAAATGAATGAAAAATGTAAGATCACTCTTACACTTCAAGATCAAATGAAAGTGTCTGTTAATGGAAACAGTTAAGCCAATCATGTTTAGCAGGACTGCTATTCTTTATATTTGTCTCATCCAAGCAATTTTATGCTTAATACTACTCACATAGTTTTCGACTCTTTTCTCCTCATTCTGCTATTTTCAACGAGTTGCTCATCATTTTGTTCCCTCCCTGCTAATTGGGAAGTATGTGCATGACGTGTTCTTTCAATCCTTACACATCAGCACATTTTTTTCCTTTACCAGGTAAACGCTCTCTGGGATGGATGGAGGGTTCTTAGATCACCATCCTTGTGTGAAATTATATGTATGTTTCCCCATTTTCAGTGTTAAAAGTCTGCTGATAGTCTAATAATTTTGCCTTTGCAAATAGCTTTGTTTCTTTGTTTGCTTTGATTTTGGTCTGGTATTTTGTAAGATTTTCATTTTATGTTTGACGAATATGAGTTTTCTAAGCCTATGCTTAAAGTGTTGAACTTTTTTTAAGTCCTTGTAACCAACTGGCTAAGCCCTTTCAAACATGAGGTTCAGGTCTTTTTTCAGCTCAGGGAAATTTCTTCTATTATTTGTCTAATATGTCTCTCATTCTCTGTTGTTATTTCCCCTTCTGTTATCTACAATTTATATGTTGGCTCTCCTTCATGATTTTTCTTGGATTTTCACTCTGTCATTTGAACTTCTGGGGTCACCAGTTTGATCTCAATAACAACCATCCTTTCCTCTTCAGTTCCTCTACTGAAATTTTTATTTATTTTTTTATCATTTCATTGTTGTTATTGTTAATTTGATTTAAAATGTATTTTTAAAGCCATACTTGGATATCCTTATTTGGTTTTTTGTTTTTTTTGTTATTCAAACTGTCACAGGTGCCCAACTTACATGATGACGAACATGAAATTCTTCTGGTCCAACAGCCTCCGGTTGCTACAGCAGGCTGGCTGCGAGTCTAGGCAGCAAAATCAGGAGGTGGAGCCCACCCGCCCCCATTCCCCTTGTTTTCTTTTAGCCCCTCACCCCTCACAGATGAAGAGGATTTCACTGCCTCCATTCTAAAATCCATAATTTTCTAAAGGCCCAGCATTTCCCATATCTACACATTTGGAGTCTAACCATGACCACTCTTCCTCCACCAAAAAACAAAACAAAACAAAACAAAACAAAAACATCCACCTGCCCTAAGTGCTCCCTCACAGCGGCTCTCTGGGCTCTCACCTGCACCCACCCTTTGCAGGAGTACCAATCAAGCATCAGGCCTCACTCACACCTCCTTATTCCTAGCTGCTATCCTAGCCACGTAAAGTAGGTGGCTTTCAGTTGGGAGAGGACAGAATCTTTCAATCCACCATCTATACAGTATTCATATCAACTATTTTTGAAATTTAATAATTAAAATTCTCCATGAGAATTAAAACTTGACCCAATCTTTGGGTGGGGGTGGGGGGAAGAGGGAAGGCTATACTTAGAAAAACTAAAAAGTCACTTCTGTATACTTAACATAATAATATAATAACATAATAAATATTGTAGACCTCATATACCTTTCTCTAGTTCCACTGGGAAAAGTTCCAGCTTTTCTACACGCTTTTCAAGTTCATACTCAGCTGAAGCGGCCACCGGGTCAACTTCATCGTTTCTCCGGTCATAGTCTTCATTGGAATATGTGCTAAAAACCTGTAGGAAGAGGTCAGCAAAAAGGTGATACTCCAGAAAGGATGGCTTTCTTAATTACAAAAAAAAAAAAAAAAAGTAACTGCTAAGTATCCAAAACTACATTAAGTTAAAAATCTGTATGATGAATTTCATCTAAACAACTGTGTGGTTTTTAAAACCAATTGAGATGCTAAGAAAAGGAAAACTGAATGAGAATAAAAATAACTTAGTAGTTTAAAATACGTATGAGTCATTCTACCACTTTTAATAATTTGGGAGACAACAGTAGCCAAAGAATACCATTATTTGGATAGCAATATTCATCGCTTTTTATAGAACTGGAGTTTATACCATTTTCGCCACAATGCTCTGTTGGTTCCTGACAAAACTAATCTGATGTGTCTTGAAGCTACCCAAGCAGACACCACACTGAACCTGTTTCATGCTAGGACCTAAACAAGCCCAAACACTGTAGTGTGTGAGTACAATAACTATATTTCAATCACAGAATCACTGAAACTGATTTTTAGTCTGTACTGTACTAGGCTGTGTTAGGGTCTCATTTGTTATCTCTTATTTTACTTGCATGTAGATTTAAATTAAATTCTCACTGAACCTTTCAATGAAATGACTACAAAAATATAGCTCAAGAGTGATAGAATGAATATGAAGGACATTGCCAGCTCTTTCTTTCCCACCTATGTCATTCAAAAGGCTACTAAATGTGATCTTCAGATGCAGCCATCAGATATTTGGTTGTCCTTATTTCTGCTGAATTATTTGTTTTATTTGAAAAGTAACTGGAAATAGGTACACAACCCCTCACTTAATACATTTAAAAGAACATTTAAAAGAAATGTATAATTCATCAAGTCCAGTTAATATGTATAATAAAAATGGAAATTTTCAATTAAATGCAACAATTAAGCACCTAAACTGTGCCTGAAAAACTCCATAATGTCTTCCCAAAATCTTAAAATCTAAGAATGAGTCATTTAGAATATATATATATATAGACATATATATATATATGTCTATATATATACACACACACACACATAAAAAGCTGTAAATAGAAAGCAGAACAGAAGGTCAGAGATGAAAGCAATCAAGTCTATTGCCTTTGCAGCTGGCCCTGCTAGTCCAGGTGTTTACATTCACATTATGGAAAAACTGGCAATTCCTGCATGCTATATATGGTAACCTATAAACCAGGAATACATATTGCATATATAGAAGCAGATGGCATGTGGTTTCTAATGGTATATGCTTCATAAAATCATGTGATTTATAGGATTTATACCAGAATAAATTGTTTTTCTTCCTGACTTTCAACACGTTTTCATACTCTCATGCCACTCACTCAGTCTCTACTGCATTTCTCTACCATAATTAACATTCCTGCATCAAAATGCACATTCCTAAACCATGGGGTTTGTACCTTTTTTATTAGTCCTTTCATAAAATATGCTTCCTATGCCCCTTGTATAGGACCCTCAAATGTTTTCCTTAAATTGTCAGATTTATGAGTTTCTCTTAGACAGCTCTTTCCATCTTTCACTTCCCTTATATATTTTGGTAATCACTTATTCATGTTTATTCATTCAACAAAAATTTAGAGTATGAACTCAAGGCCAGACACTGGAGAGGCACAGTCTCAAGTGGCTCGCAGCTTAGTAGGAATGCAGAAATCAACATAAACAACTACAATATAATGTGATAACTGATGTAACCGAGGAATAGACCAAGTAGCTCTTTTTGTTTGTGTAAGAAAAGGAAGCATTTCATAAAGAGGGAAATATTTTAGATCCGTCTTAACAAACAAAGATTCATATATTTGAGTGCAGAAGAGGTGGAATGTATATTTCAAATATAAGACCCTAGATAAAAAAGGAATCTGTATCTATCTTTTAGAAAACATTAATAGTTGAGTGGACTATAATGCAACATGCCTAGGGGAGCAAACTTGAACAATACACAAAAAAAGTTAGCCAGATCTGTAACTGATACATCCTAGAAACTACTGGCAGATATATGTGAAAATTATTCCATTAATATTTGCCCCTTGTCTACTTCTGCTAATAGGTCCAAGTATACAATTGCAGAACAAGGATTTAAATAACATTCATTCTGCGACATAGTTCAATTTTGTTAGTACATACTAAGTGAATAAACGTGTATACATAAGTATGTATATGTGTGTATACGTATATTTGTATGTCATAGATATACATACATACATACATATGGTGTGTGTGTATATATATATATGTATATACATATATATATGTATTACATATATATATATATGTATATACATATATATATATATATATATGAAATGTAAGTATAAGAGAACTGTTTCAAGTAAATCAACACCTTCTTGACTTGTTTCAGGATCTCAAAATATTCTGCTATTAAATGTTCTTCCCCAATCAGATTGGTTTATAAAGTTCATTTAAAGGTATGCTAAAATCAAATTAAACAAAAAACTATATGACTACATATTGGCCACATATATTACTATATCTAGCAATCAGATGATTACATCACCATTTCTGTAGAAAAGAAATAATACAAGATACTTTTCATTTTCAGCTTGCTTATAGTCTGGTAAATTATATGAGCACATAAGGAAAACCAAAAAAAAATTGAAAAAGGAAATCCAGAACTCATTATTTGTAGATTAAGCTATTATTTACTTGGAGAATACAAGAGATTTAACAGAAAGTCTATTAGAACCAACGGGAGTTCAGTAAAGTAAAATTTAAAAACATATGTACCAAAAAGAAAACCACAATAGCTTTAGAAAGATAATGGAAAAGATCGGAAACTATAAAATATCCAAGAATTACTGGTTATAAATGTGCAAAAATATCCTTTTCTATAAAACTTAATAAAAAAAGCTCTGAATAAGTGTAACGCCATACTATGTTTCTGGATTAAAATCTATAATATTGTAAGACATCTATGCTCCTAAAATACTCTGAACGTCAGATTGTCCCATTTTAATTTAGGAATTCCGGACAATCAAAATTAAAATCCCACTCACCTTTTTCACGGAAACTAACAAGTCGTTTGAAAAAGAAGAAGAAGGGTGAAAACAGACCCAATCAGATATTAAAACATACAATAAAACTTCATTTATTTTGGCAAGAGTTATGGCCTAGGTAGATCTATTTTTATACTCTATTCTGTTCCACTCCTCTACTTTTCCATTCAATAAATAGTAGGGAAAGAATGAGATAGCTATCTCAAAAACATTCCTAGTTCGTATCATTAACAAAACTAAAATCCAGACTGGTTAAGAACAAAAAATAAGCTACAAAGCTGTTGGGAAAAAAAGGAGAGGGGGACAATGCTTAATAGGCTCAAGAGAATCTTCCTACAAATCCGCAGATCCTAGAAATACTAAAGGAAATGAATAAACTATCCAATTAAACAGTCAAGGCTACATATGATGTGTGCATGCAGAGTCACCACTTTGCGTCCCATCAACTGTGCAGTACATTGCACATGATCACACAGTAGTGACTCTCTTTTCCTATATGGCAAGGAGAAAGTAGTGGTGAACATCACACACCAAGAATAAAGCTGGTAAAATGTCCCATCTCTCCACACACAATCTCTGTACAAAAATACAATGGACCACTTATATTCCAGATTTTATTAAGCATTAGCTATATCTTACAGAGATAAACAGCGAAATGCTTCTTAAACCATATATTTCATAAAATTAGGTAGAAATGTGTGCCACAAAACTCAGGCCTCCTAACTTTTCTGTACCAACTGTTTTGTTATAATCAATGCCAGAGCAGTGAGGTGATGTAGCATAATGCTCCTCCTGGAAGGCATCTTCAGTTCAGACAGTCTGTTAGGGAAACTATTTGACTGTTTCTTTCATGTTAAAAAAAAAAAAATGAAGTATTGCTGTAACTGATGTTTTACAAAGGTGATAATTCTATATAAAGGCAGAATTTGTTATTGAGTCTGCCCCAATACACTGATTCCTACAAATAATTGCAGGTGATCTCCTAGAGATACTGAATTTTAAGTATTTAAAAATCTATTTTCAATAACCAGCACTAATATAAGATTAAATAGATTTTACCCTGAGATTTTGTTGAGTTAAATTACTGTTGTATATGTAATATTTCATTTCTAAGTAGTCATTCCTAGTAAGTGAACATGTGTTCTGTAATATGGATCATCTAAAAGAAGGAGCTACATGAACATCAGGAAAGTTGTGCAATATCTATAATTTTTAAAAATTTAGTTGCAGATGGACATTTTATGATTATAAATACACTGGGCCAGATGAATGCTCAAGGTGAACTAATATTTAAGAGAAATGGCTTTGAGAATATAAGACAAACAGATGTACTAGGTAAAGCTAAGGTCTATTTCCACTTAATTAAATATGTTAACTTATTACAATTAAGGGAACTTTAAAAAAAAAAAAAACACTCTAATCCTTGTATTACTACCAAGAGGTGAAATTTTCCATTTGCCCCCAAAATTTACCCAACTTTTGAAAAACTAAGAACGGCGCTGTTAAATACACCCTTGCTACACCCAGGCCTGAGATTTCACAATGACAAGGGCAGTAACAGTTTTGTTCCACAATTCTTCTCGTTAGCCTATCCTTGGGGATTGACAAGAAATGGTCATTAGCGCACCCTCAGACCTTAGAGAACACTCAGATTCACTCACCTGTCTGCTGTGAAAGCTAGAGTACTAAGAAAGCTGGCTATAGTCTACTTTCACAAAAAGGGGACCCCAAAAGAACAAGGTCTAGAAGAGGCATATCTTTTATCATGTATGTGGAGAACAGGAAATGAACGTCAGAGAATCAGGTGCATCCCTTTGGCACCTTGGGTATGAACTTGGGGATAGATGGTGCAATTTACATTTATTGCCCACACAGCCTCGCAAAAAAGCGCACTGAGCTAGCCGGTAAAAGACTGGAGCTCTGGGCCTAGCCCTGATGCTTATCTTCTGACTGCGTTTAAACCCTACCCATCATCTTCAGGTATAAATTTCTTCATCTGTAAAATGACGTATTTAAATTAGATATAGTATCGTCTACAGCCATGCCACCCTGAACGTGACCGATCCCGTCTGATCTCAGAAGTAAGCAGGGTCGGGCCTGGTTAGTACTTGAATGGGAGATTACCTAGGAAGACCAGGTGTTGTAGGCGATTTATTAAAAATAATAAATAAATAAATTAGATATGGTATCTTCCAATTTGAAAATACAAAAGGTGTATACAAGGGAGGCTGAAATAATACCAGAATTCTGGTGAAAAAATACTTTACCAGTCCATGGAAAATACTGTGGAAAATATTGTTAAATAAAAAATATATATAAGCTTTGGAAGGTGGGGGCGAAGACTGACATTTTTTTGAGCATTCATTATGTACATAATAGTAAAATAAATTTTAATCTTGTTTAATCCTACCAACATCTCTATGAAATATTAAGAGGTTATCACTATAATATGTCTATTTACAAAGATGGGTGCATTAACAGAAATTCTCAAAATAATTACAAATATAATTGAAGAAAAACACTCTGCAGGCATAGAAATTGTCACGAATGGTACTGAAATGAAGAAAAAAAAATAGACTAAGAACCATTTTGTGCTTTAGATGATTATTTAGCCTGAAGATTTAACTTGGAAGCTTTAAACTTAATGTTTAAATGTTAATTGTTTTCAGAATTCACCAATTCATTTGTTTCTCTTTTAAATTTGTTTCTCAAATGTAATAAAAAAGAGTTAATCTCTATTTTTTGAGGGAGTTAGGGAAGGTCAGAACTGAATGCTTACATTCTGATCTGCTTTCATAAAGCTTATAGTTGAGCAGGGCACATAAACCATCTCAAAAATAATTAATGTTGGAAGCTAATTATTCTAGTAGAAATTGGATTCCTTCTTCCATGTATTAGAATTATCTATCTTTGCCATGTAACTTCACAGCCTTTTACTGTGGGTAGGGTATACTTTCCTGCTACAGTGATTTTGGGATGGGTGAAATGACTTGCTTGGTCAATGGAATGTGGAGGAAGTAACGGTGTACAAGTTTTGAGCAGAAGCCTAAAGAAGCATCCTGTGCTTCCACATTAACTCCCGAGCTCTTGTGATCCATGAATAACAGAGCATTAAACAATAGCTGCTTCAGCCTGGGTCCCAGAATGAAGATAGATGGAGGAGACCTGAACCGGCGAGGAAGCCTGGGGTCTCGCCTGGACCAGCCAAGCCACGAGCCACGCTTAGATCAACCGACCTGCAGCCAACCTGCACACCAGGGGGCACGAGAACACACATTTCTCATAAGTCACTGCGATTTTGATATAGTTTGTTTTCAGCAAAATGTGACTAATATCGTTTTCCAACTCTCGATAGCAGGAGTCATTTTTCATCTTTTCAAACTGTACAATATTATAACCGAGTAAAGAGAATTAATGCATTGTTTCAAAGAAACTTATTTGGCTACACTTGTACAAATTAAATATCATGCAGATTTTTTTAAATCAATGCTAAAAACTTCCAGATAACAAAATATACTATTATGAAGTTATAAGAAAAGTCAAATATTAACAGAAAATATTGCCAAATATCAATATGAATATCAATAATATATAAAAGGCTTTATCCACTCAAAGAACTGCATATACAAGTAGAGAAAAGGAAATTGAGGCTTCAACGAAGAAATACCTATGCTCGATAAATTATGTAAAAATGCTCAACTTCATTAAAAGTTAAGCGAATGCAAATTATAACAAAGAAATACCATGCAGTCACCCATAAGAATGCTTTTTTTAAAAAAAGGACTGAAACAGCAGGGTTTGTAAGAATGTAGAAAAAAGAAGACTCTAAGAAAAGCAGGGGATGAAAGCATAATCTGAAAATAGCTATCAAGATTTTAAATGTAAATATCTTTGACCTAATAATGCTACATCTAAGTATTTACAGAGATATTTGGAAGTGTGAACAAAAATGTATGTGCCAAGAAGTTCATTACAGCACTATTGTAATAGCCGAAAGAGGGAAATTATCCAAATGTCCACAGAAAAAAAATATAAATGTCTTAATTATGACAAATATGTAATTTTATGCAATGATTTAAAAGATCTATGTTGACATAAAAGACTCTGAAATATATACACTAAGAAACAAAAAAAGCGCATTGTAGATATGTCTGTTTATCTATATCCATCCATCCATCCATCCATCCACCCACCCACCCATCCATCCATCCATCCATCCATCCATCTAATCTATCTATTGTCCCAATTGGTATGATCCCAATTTTAATCTAAAGACCTCCTAAATTCTCTAGTTATATAGCTCTTGCCAAATTGCAAAACCGCTCTAAGCCTGTTTGCTAAGGTACTCTGACAAGTATCTGCATTTGCAAAATGGCTATTATAATAATAATACCAGCTCCATAAAGGTGTTATAAAATGAAATGAGATAATCTGTGTAATCGTGCTTGCTTCAATATGGAGTAGGGAAAGCTTTCCCAGGCTAATATGAGAGAACAGTATTTCCCCTGATACCGACACTCACCTCATCCTCTTGTTATAAATGTTCTGAATATCTCATCCACTATGATGCTTAATGCTCTTGAAACAAAAATCTACATAATTAACTTGATATTACAATGTAGATTAGCTGCCAAATCCTGGGTCCAGAGCTATGCACTGTCATTATCTAATGGCTCATCACCTGCCATGCTTTGTTTCCCTTGGCCAGGAAGAACCTCAGGATTAAAGGAAAGTTCACCTAGGTAAATACTTGGCCTTTCATCAACAGAGTCTTTATTGTTTCAGTATTCTTATAATAGTTCTACCATGTTTAATTATTACTGTAACTGTTTTGCAAAAATATGGACAGTTAATTAATCAAATAATAATCAGGCCTTGTCATACTATTACTGCCATACAAAAACTCTAAAAGCCAATAGCACCCTGGGACTTATACAATATTCAACACCATCAAGATATACATATATATGTGTGTATGTGTATGTGTGTGTGTGTGTGTGTGTGTGTGTGTGTGTATTTTTTTTTTCCAGTTCAGTCACCTTCACACTGTTCCCGTGTTACCCAACTGAGAAAAGCAAACAAAAAGATGTTTAAATTTAAGATTCTTGTTTTGGAGCCAACAAAGGATATTCTGTTCCTTGATCAAAAGGAACAAAACAAGACCTTGTCCCTTGCTTGGTGGCAGAGGCAATCTTGCAGGGGTAACAAGTTTACAAATCCAGTTAGCAATGACGTTTCTGACCCAGTAACCCAAGGCTATGAAAAATAAAGTTAAAATTAGCTTATTATAAGAGTTCAACTAGAATCATTCCCTTTCCCATTTCTGATCATTCAAGCTACACTTTTTCAAAATAAGAGCAATACTTTTTCAAAAAGGAGAAAAAAACTTATTTCCTTTGCTTCCTTATGACATATTTTCTTGAATCAACGCACATCAAAATAAATTAAGGATTTTCTGTCAATATTGACTGGGAGGAATCTCCTTACAATGCTTCCACAAGGTCTCAGTTCCGCCTTTCATCCGGGTTTCACTTCATCTTCCCGACACATCAAAGATGGAAAATGTCCCAGGTGCTAGCATGCTGCGTTTCAGATGATGGGCTGGCACAGCATGCTCCTGGAGATAAGCCAAGCATTCACATGCTTCCACAAGTAAGCCCCATTTATCACAAGCTTCCTTGGTGCAACACTGACTCACCTTCACATGATTTTAGAGGCTCCGCTAAAGAGACTCTAAATTGAAACTAAGAGAAAGCATGGAGAAGATAGCCCTTATCTTGAAGTTCTAAAAAGAAATCTGGTGATAAACCATTCTCAGAAAGGAGGATCCTGAAAGCCTTAAAACAATGTATAACCAGAACTTCAGCTTCCTTTCCTTCCCCCAGAACCAAAGCCAGTTCACTGATTTACAGAATAATTTTCTTAATGCCTAGTTTGTGCCAGGGAGTATAATAGGTCCTGTCATAAACCAATGTAAACCAAATTGGATTTCACAACTATCACAGGCATTTGGGGGTAAACACAACATTCTCCAAAGATTCTAAATAGGTGAGGGTTTTCTGCTGCATATAAAAGCATTAGCAAGCAGGATGGTACAAATACAGACTCACAGCTCTATCTTATAAGCTCAGTAAAGTCCCAGATGTCTGCCTTAAGGTACTATGACAAGTAACCCACATAAAGGTGTACTTAAAGCAGATGTGACAATATTCTACAGTATTATGTCTAACCTTCTAATTTGATCACTCAACAGAACCCTACATGTTATAAAACGAGACCAAATGCATTATATGTTACTTCAAAAGCTGTTAGCTTGCTGACCTTCTCTGACTCAAAGTCCATTAATATAAAATATTTCTGAGGCTAATCCACATATTTTCAATGTCACTCATTTCACCAATTATTAGTAACAACCTTATAGTTAATAAACTTTTTTGGGCAGATTTCAAGTACCTAGCTCTGGAGTACAGACTTCTAATTAGGGTCTTTCAAATACTAATTAACTAATCCTAGAATAAGGATTCATGATTGGTGTACCTGGAATGCTAACTGAAGGCTCCTAAAACAAAGTTATATCCATAAATATTGTGATATATAGCTGAAGTAATTGGAACTAAGTTACAGACAATATAAAACTTTATAAAAATTTAACTCTTCTATCAACTGACCCAGTAAGGCAGAAAAAAAGAGACTGCTTATTTTTCATATTTTCACATGAGAAATTTGAAGCTCATGGAACAAACACATGGTACATATAAAGATAATTAATGAAGACAAAGTCTATAAGGACAAAAGATGTATTTCACTAATTGTCAGCCCAGTGGTTTCATGGATAACTAAAGAACAGGAAGTGGACAAACATACTCTACACAATGGGAGGTAAAAAGCAGGCTAGTTCAAAAGGCAACACTGAGAAACTCGTATCTGTCAGGGTTCTCCATAGACACAGAACCAAGAGGATGTGTGCAAATGTAGATGCGTACCACATACACACACATGTGTGTGTGTATAATTACTTTTGTATTTATAGTAAGCTAGATTTATTTTAAGGAATTGGCTCACACGATTACAGAGGATGACAAATCCAAAATCTGCAGGCCAGTAGTAGAGATCCAGAGAAAAGCTGATGCTGTAGTTCAGGTCCAAAGGCAGTCTCCCAACAAAACTCTCTCTTCTTAGTGGGAAGTCAGTCTTTTTCTAGTAAGACCTTCAACTGGTTGGATGAGGCCCACTCTGATAGAGGGCAATTTGCTTTACTCAAAATCCACCAATTTAAATGTTAATCTCATTCAAAAACACCCTCACAGAGACAGCTAAAATGTTTGGGCAAATATCTAGCCACCATGGCCCAACCAAGTTCTCGCATAAAATTACCATCACATATCTCTTAAAATAGAATATTCACTGGTTCCAAAAACTAGTCTTTTGACATCTGACAAAGATGATCATATCTTGATAGTGGTTTTTCTCATATTATCTGGAGCAATTTTCTATATCCCCAGACTTATTTGTAGAACACATACAAAATCCATGATAAAATCAAACATACATTTTTGTATTTTCAATGGCACCAACAACTTCATAACTGTAGATAATCAACGACCAAATATGGAAGATGTAAACTCTCCAAATTTAGAAAAGCAATGGTTGACTCTGTGGATAGTTATATATACAAAGACATTAAAGAAAAAATATTTCAACCTAAGTGAAGTTTTTTATTAAGGTCAAATATACAGAAATTATCAATGAAATAAAAAGATTAGATTTACTTATTATATTAGATCTATATCTCTTCATTGTGGCAAAACAGAATTCAAATATAATTAATTTAGCTGTAAATATGTGTTGTTAAAGTGCTTGAAAATTTTTAAAGTCAGTTTAATACTTCTTTGCAAAACAGTTTATGCCATTGATCAAAAATTTTTCATCCTAAGTAAATGTAAATTTAGCTTATTCTAAATTTAGAGAAATTCTAAGACAGTTAAGCCCAAATTAGTTTGTTTTTCCGGTAGACAGTTCAAAAGAAAACTGAGTGATCTCACTGTTCATGTTTTTCACAGTATTTTTTAAATTATCACAAACAATTAAACATATCTGTGAGAAATTAGTAATGTTCTATTTTAGCTCAACCAGACTTTTAGTTTAAATTGGAGACATATGCTTTACAAACTGACAACTACTGGCCAGCATGAAATAAACTGGTGGCCTCTGTTCAGTTTCCACTGGACAGGTGTCATCATCACAGAAAACCTAAGCTAGCACCAATGCGCACCTTTTTGTTGTGGGTGGGGTGGTGATGGGGTCATCTCCTAAGAGAAATAACTGACCTCTCATTCACAGAAGTTAATACTCTTGCACAGATGCAATGGGATGAGTTAGTAAGTCAGTGTCTGTTCTAGTATTTGTCTTAGCAGTTGGTATTATTTATTTTTTTCGCTGCCAAAGCTAGCTGTGTTTCGAAAGGCCTATGGAAGGAGGTTATCCTGAATTGTCTGAATAGAAAAACAGATGAAGGGGAGTACTACAGTATGCGTGGGTGATGAGGTTAAAGAGGAGAAAGGGGACACTGGCCACACCTCTTGAGGCTGAGAAGCAAAAGTGAAACTTTCCTAAGGCTTAGAAGTCCTTTAGGTATAGAAATTTACACTCTCCCATGGCAAGCATGAGAGATGACCTCTGATGGGAGGGCTAAGAGGTATCCTGAGAACTGAATATTAACCTCTAAGGTCTTGGGAACCTTGGAAAGGGCACTTCTGGCCCAATATGTTGCCTAGAAACAGAGTAAAATGGCCTTGAAGAGGACTTGACCATTTGTTCAAGAAGCTCATAGAACAGCCTGAGTGAAAGGATAGGGGCTCCTAAGATAAAGAACTCTATAAAACTCCCAGAGTGGTAGAAGAAAAGGCAAAAACGTCAATAAGGCTGAATTAAGAGCCAAACAAGTGGGTGAGAACCTCAAGGAGGTTAACGTTAGGCCAGTGGAAGACAGTTACGTGATACAAAGCATCCTAGTTTGGGGTGAACTAAAATTGCTTCCTACTCCTCAGATGAAATGGGTTGATGGCCAGACTCCACACACCAACAGTGATGATCTTTCATGTGTCAACTTGACTAGGCTACAGGTTCCTGTTATTTAATCAAACACTAATCTAGGCATTCCTAGGCATTTTGTAGATGTGATTAAAATCCAAAATCAGTTGACTTTAAGCAAAGGAATTTACCCTAGTTAATCTGAGTGGGCCTGATTCAAAAGCCTGAAGAGCAGACAGAGCTGAGGCTTTTGGGAGGAAAAGAAATTTTGCCTATGGACAATAGCTTCAGCTTGTTGCAGAGTTCTACCCGCTCTCTCATTTTAAATGCTTGCCCTTCAGATTTTGGAATTGTTACCCAACCCTTATATTTGCACAGCCAATTCCTTGCAATAAATCTCTTAACATATATCTACTATTGGTTCTGTTTCTCTGGTTGAGTCCTGACTGATACACCAAAACTTCAAGTCTTCATCACAGGACAAAGCATGGTTATTCAGAGTACTGGCTTATGAAGCACTGACTGTGGCCCACAGGGGCTTATGAAATCAATAGAATGGGTCATGAACAGCATTGGGAAAAGTTAAACAGAAGAAAACAGAATAGAAAACATCAGTGTTCACTACAAGTAGAGTAAGAGTATTCATTATACTTTAAAACTTTCAGTTTCAAATAAACACATGAATATACACATGTGTATGTGCCATGTCTTAATGTAAAATGTTTATGATTTGGAGACTACAGAAACAGTACACTTAAGAAACAATTTAAAAAAAATTTAATCCACATAGAGAATTCCCATTTAATTTACATTCTATTCTAAAAGTCAAAATAGGCAATACAAGCTTCTCAAACTACTGAACCCATGAATGACAACAGATGCAGAAATAATCACCCTTCACAATTCCTCTCTATCTTGAGCCACTGATTCTTATTCCAAATTCTTACTGAGCACCAGCTTAGTGGTTGGACTGTGGTCAGTACTGGGAATACTTGATCCATCTTAGACCTGTGACTATAACTAGCATAAGAGGTATAACAGAGGGATGAGGAGGGAGCTATGGGAGCACGGTGGAGACCTGTAAGCCTGCCTGGAGAAAGGGGAGGAGTGGTAAGCAAGGACTCCCAGAAAGATCCTAAAAGCAAAGACTTCAGGCAGTTACGGTTAGCATGAGCAAATAACAAGGGGGTAAGGGAAGGTCTGTGGAGGGCTTTCTTAGAAAAACAGTAATGTGCAAGATAGGAATAAGAGAGAAGAGCAGAAATACAGAACAGGAAGTAATCCAATACGGCCCAAATTGGAGTGGCAAATGAATGGCAGCAGATGGGACAAAAGTGTGTAGGGAGAGCTTTAAGACACATGGTCTGTTGTGTAAATAAAATTCACATGCTCAAACCCTGAAAGAGAATGCGAATTCATGAAGAATATTAGAGGGGATCAGAAAGGGAAGAAGAGAACTGAGCTAGAATTTCTAGGGATTCTTTATCTTCACCCCTTTCAGAGGGCTTGGTGGAAGCACAGGCCCTCAAGGTACTAAGTGACGGTCCCCAAAGTGTACCTTGTGGTGTGTGGCCAGTTGTTCAAACAACAGCAGAAGGAAGGCAGGAATATGGCACTCTGCCCTTGCACAAGGACTGGAAAGCCAAAATGAGCAAAGGCATCATCAGTCTCGGGAGGAACATGAGTAAACCGAGGTACTGAGAACTGAAGTTCCTCTTTCGAGGTCAGACAAGACAACAGAGGCATGTGAGGGACAACAGCAATTAAAGACCTACCTCTGCTGACTGTATCTGTAATGTTTTTAAGGTGAAATTACGTAGAAATCACAAAAGGTAAAGGCCTATTTATAATCCTGTACTTAACTAATATGCTGGTCTCTGGAAGAGAATCTGTTCATGAAGTTTATCACCATTACCCGGGGTCAAATAATAAACAAAGGTGTACAATTTCCTAAAATCACAGGTTCAAATACTGACAAGGCTTAAAAAAAAAAAAAACTGTTTTAGCAAACATTTCTAGCACCAACTAAAACCTACATAACCAACTGCAAATTTTAATTTTCATAAAGGTCATGAGTAAAATATGCCGAATTTTTAAACTCTGCAAGCTGAGGCCAGACATCACATGGTGGGGAAAAAAAAAACTGAAAAACAAGACTGAAACACAAATAACCCATTGTTAGAAAATGCATATATACATGAGGACACTGATGCCATAATACAAGGCTGAGCTTGTAATCCTAAAACCAGACGCAAAAGGAACTCTTCTGGACGGCTGTGATCCAATGTTAAAATTAATAATGCTACCCACAATACAGGAAAGACTCTGTTATAAATAAACTGTCTCTTCCATTTAGACTTTTCCAAGAACTAGACTCAAATGTAACTGACTGGTTCTGGATCATCATTAAAAATGTCAACATACGTTACATCTACAAATGCCTCTCTTATTTATAGGCAAAACCTAAAGGGCAGGAGTGCTTTACGGTAAACATGATAATCAGCAATCTTTGTCAAAACATGTGGAGGACAGCGCTGTCACATTATTCTCGGTGTCTGAGGTGAAAGCTGCCATCATTTCTATTACCACAGGATTAATGGTCAAATCTGGGAATCACTCACCCTTGAATCACACTAACTTTGACCTCATATATCTTGTAACAGAAATAACTGCTTTGTGAATACCATGTGAACTGTTGTGCTTTTTAAATTCAATTGTCTCCATGACCTCGGAAACTGTCCATGAAAAAGAAGATGCCCGTAAAGCTTAGTGGTGATTTGTTAAAAATAGGTGACCGCTCTGTAAACAGAGACGATACAACAATCATTGCTACCTGGATCCCTGATTGCATACAGACAGTCCACACTTCTGGACCAGTTCGATGATTTCACAGCACCTGAAGCTCAAAGTGCCCCAAAACAAAACTGTCCTCTACCTCCTGTAAGGTCTCTCCTGTTTAATGACTGGGTCATGTGGGCTTGAAAAGGCAGTCAGTCATAAAAAACAAATCTGCCTCTTCCTTTCCCCACACACACCCCTGTGTTCTCTCCTTCCCATTCCCCTGACTGCTCGGATCCCTAATAACTGGATCATCCTGCAACATATTCATTGATTTCTGCTCTCCTACAACTTACTATACACCGCATCTAAGTACCACTCCTAAAGTGTGTTTGAATCATGGCGTTGTGGGTCAGGACATAGGTGGGAGACGAGATTGGGGTGGGAAACAAAAAGAGAGTGAATTTATAAGTGATAGTTACGCTTCGTCTGCATAGCTTTTCTGTACTTTCCAATTTTGTAATGACCAAGCATTATTTTCTAATGGGGGTGGAGTGGGGAAGACACTCTAAAATGCCTCTTAATGTTTTCCATTCCCTCAAGAATAAGTCCAAATATTTCAGAAAGACATCAAAGTTCTCCAAGACCTGCCTCCAGCCTAAATGGCCAGCCTCTATCCAACACTACTTCTTTTCACTCCCTTCATTCTCTGAGGAGTTGACAGCAGGAATTTAAAAGTATTTCAATTGTGGTTAGACAGTGAATTTAAAAATGTAAATATATAAAAGTAGTTGGCTCCCTTTGTAATCCTGAGTGAGCGGCACCTGTCCCTAGGTAATCTAGAGTAGCAGATTTGCTGATTAAAATCCAGCTGTCACTTTTACGGTTTTGCATTCTGGTCACGGTGGTCTATCTATGAGAAATTTCATTTGATGGTGCCTGTCCTCTCTCAAACCAAAAAGAACTACAAACAATCCAGTGTGTGAGTGCTCAAGACTGCCAAAATCTGTTCCCATGTCAACTCCACCTGCAACACTGACATCAGGAAGGTAAACCAGTGAGCTTGTGTTCTAAATTTTATGTACCCAAATGACTATTTGTCTTGTGTGACTTAACTTGATGTAGCCAAAGCTCTTAGCAGCAAAGTTTAACACAAAAGAAAATTCTGCCTCACCCTTTCATTTTGGAAGAAACAAAAATGCTGTTTTAAAATATAGGACTCAATTTGTTCAATATTTTAGAGGCTCATTAGGTCAATATCCTCCAACATTCAATCACTTCCTTCTCCAAACTCCCTGAGTCTTCTATCAGCCATTTGTACTTATAGCCTGCCTTTTATTTGGTAATATTATATGCATTTAAATCGTATCATTATCTAGCATCTTCAACATGAGACTAGTGTCTTATTACCCACTGCACTGCCAACATTTGACACTGTGCTTGACATAGGATATTGAGTCAACCAATGTTTGTTGATGGAACTGCCTTATAAGGGAGACTGATAAATGCATTTCTTTTGGAAATTCCATAACTAAAATCCCTTGAATAGATCCTCCATTCATTCACTTAAGTTTTCTAGATAAGCTGGCAACACAAGCAAAGGAATCTTTCTCACTGTCTAGTCTACCCTGCTGGCTTCCACTATAAGCTCTAGCATTTAGGCGCCAAGATTCTGGCAGTAGCTACAGGCAGCATAAAAATGCACACATAGAGTGTCAACCCTTAATGAAAAAGCAGTATCAGACCCAGGATAGAAAAGGCTGATCCTATGGTGGTTGGGCCAGTTCCATTGCTGGCTCTTTCCACACCTTTCTTACTGTGTATTATATGTGTGTGTGTGTGTGTGTGTGTGTGTGTGTGTGTGTATTTTTTTTAATTAGCTCCCATCAGTGATACTGAAAAGAAGATTTCAACAGAGACCATTAGGGTAGACCATGAGGAGAACCTACCTACTCTGTTTACAGGCAAATAGCAGACCTGAATGAACCTTCCCCTCAATTTTGTTCAAAAAGATCTAAAGAGGAAATAATGGCAGGTAGGTAATAATGAAGAAATGAGAAAGAGGAAGGTAACTGTAGCTACCATTGAGTGACTCTTCTGAGATAAGTGTATCACATGAATCTCGTAACGGTCCTATTTTGCAGATCGGTAAACTTCAGGCTCATAGATGACAGGTAGTTTGCCCGAAGACACATGAAAATATCTAAGAGACAACCAAAAGCCAAGCTCAGGTCTGGCTGAATTAAAAGTTTGTGCTCTTTACCCCATTCCATACCATTTTAAAAGAGGAAGGATTATTAAAAACACCAAAATATAAAATAAGCACCCTATATAAACACACACACATACACGCATACATACCACACAACTGCAAAGGGCTGATAAATAGGGGGAAAACTTACTAGTAACTAAAGAGATGCAAAGTAACTAAGTATTTTTCATCTACGAAGATTTAAAACCAGGCAGCGAGATAGATGAACTGTTGCTCTGTAACACACTGTAGATAAAGTGAACTGGCATACCTTTCTGGAAGGCAATGTGTTAAAAATCTTTAAAACTATATCTATTAGTATCAATTGACCTAATAGATTCTAAGGATTTAATCTAACGAAATTAGATATACAGAAATATTTATGTATGCTGACACTAATCACAGTATTATTTACAAAAGGGCAAAAAATTCGAAGCAATCTAAATGTCCAAAAAAAGGAAGAATGAATAAATAATGGTATATCCATAAGATGCAACTCACCAATGCTTACGGATGTACCAAAACAATAATGCTCTGTGAGACTGCTTAATGATACAAAAATGTTCTAATCCATAGTTTGTGAAAAGATAACACCACATGTGCACACACAGAATATGAATGGTCCTGATCATGTATATACATACAGATGTAATAATTTCTGGATACTAGGATTATAAATGATTTTATTTTCTTTATATTTTTCTGGATTTTTATAAAACATAACATCTTTGGTAAATAAATAAAAAATATTAAATGTTATTTTAAAACATTCATTACTGAATCTTGAATGATCGATGAGCATAAGCCTTTCCACATACTGTAAAAGGAAGTTTGCCAGGCTACGTATTAATTTAAAATTTATTGTAATAGCACCTCCAGTGTTAACTAATATAGTGATAGCTGCTACTGCAATGATGAGACTAAGGAACAAAAAGACCTTGCATTTTATAAAACTTAAATGCAACATAAAACCATTATAATTTTTATGTAATAAGTATATTTGTGCCAAGCAGTTTAGAAACTAAGTTTTACAGCTAAGGTATCACTGACCAAAAGAAAACACATTTGTGAGTTTTGACATTAAATACTAAACACAACCAAAACCCTGATCATCAATAACAAAGATCTAGATCCCATTTCTTATCAAGATAGCTTAGTTACTACAACACTCTGGTTTTTAATTCTGAGAATATGCTATATGAAGTCAACTGTATATTCTCTCCTTTTAGTCATCTGTCTGTGGAAAAACACTGCTCATGCTGAGCAAAAAAACTAATATAAGCTTCAGTTACAGTTTTCAGAGTTTAGTTCACAATGGCTTTGTGTGTGTACGTTTATACGGAATGATTTTTTTCATCATATGAACACAGAAGACTGGTCCCTTGACATCTACAGATAAGTATGCCATCCTAGTTAATCTGAAGAATATCTTTATTTAAATCCCAGTAAAATTATAAATTAGTTTAGTTCTGAAAAAAAAATAGCTTCTGATGTATACAATCACAGAATTTTACAACAGAATGTATTTTGGCAATTGCCCAAATAGGATGCAAATAAACACCACACATGCGATTCTCTTCCTACTTGTGATAGACTAACCAGGTGAATAACGCGAGCTAAGACCAGCCATCTTCCCAGCATCTTCAGTGCAGTCACCACTAGTTGATCAAGTTATGGGAAGGAGAAAACATATTTGCCATATCTGGTCTAATCTCTTATTTAGTTTCAGGAGAGGCAATCCAAGGTCACACAATCAACACTGATGTTAGGACAATAATTTCCAGATGTGTCATAGGGTATTCTTGATACTACCTTGTATTTCTTCAGAATGGTTCTTTATAACAAAGAAAAGTAGCAAAATAAGTCCTTTCACAAGAACCAAATTGAGCCCTCAGAAAACAATTCCAATTTGGATGTCACAGTTATACTTCACATATAAGTTTTATGTGTTAAAAAGCATTTGAAAAAACATATATTAAAAATAACAACAGTTGTTTGAAGGTACTGAATTATTGCTTTATTATCTTTAGTACTCTCATATTTTAGTACTCTCCTATTTCTATACAAAAAATGGGAATGAGGAAATCACTTAATTTTCTATTGAAAAAGCAATGCATTAACATTCCTACTTATAAATAGATGTTGGCATGGTGACTCAGAAGATCTGCTCTTCTACTTGCGTTATCTTAAGTAAGTTGACCTTTTTAGGCCCACATTTTCCCCATTTGTAGAAATGAGAGGAGTGAAGTAAATGGTGTTCAAGATCACTTTCACTCTGGAATTCTGAAACTTTACCTATAATAAATCTAGCATAAAATTCCATTAAATGTTTTCCAGTCTTAGCGATGCCACTGACCAGGAGAAAAGGAACCACCTTTACCCCGGCTTTACTTTTCACGGGAATAGACATCAATTAGTGTATGTCCCCAGCACCCCCTCACTCATGCACACCACCCGGGCTGGTCCTTTAGGGGTAAGAAACTAGGCCTCTGTAATCTCCTCTTCTCTTTTGAAAAAGGGCTGTCTGCAGAGAGGCCTACATTTCTGGTCTGCTCCTCTGTTGTAATTTTCAGAGATTTTTCTTGGCTATGGTCTTTCCAGTGCCAGCAGGAGACTGAAGTGGGTAAGTCTGATTTTGGAGTTCAGAATTTAGGAACAGCTGTTCCTGCAGGTCTAAGCTAAACCCTCATGCCAGTATTCAGCGGAACTACTTTGATCTCTATGGCTATAACTTTTATATTAAGTTTATCTTCCAAAAGTGGTCCAGAATTTATCAAAGAAGAGGAATTGTTCAAGCTCTAAACTTCAAAACAAAACAAACAAAAACAGTTTTGTTCCAGAACACAGGCAATTATTAGTGTAGTGATCCTCTTCTATCTTCACGGTCCCCTCAATTGCAGTTTTCTGAGTACTTACAAACTTCTGTGAAACTTCCAAAATTTAAAGTTAGAAAGATATTGTAATTCAAAATACTGCTCTTGTTCTGTTTTTTTAAAAATAAGGCTCTTGTCAGGGCACCACCATCCATTTAAGTCTCAAAGCAGAAATGAGGAGGATAGGATTCCTTAAACTGCTTGAGTTTTTTCCTCTTCTCTATAGTGACAAATGCTCTTCTCATTGATGAATCACATTGATTATTACATATCAATTCTCAGCTACTACTTGCATACCACGTAAATCACCCCACACTGTCACTAGAGTATTCTTCTAAAAACATGAATTTCATCAGGACTCTGCTCTGCCAAGAGTCAAAAAAATTTTTTTGTTTCAATTTTTAAAAACTCCAATGGTTTCTCAACCAGAGAAACCACCAGATAAAGTTCCAAGAATATAACAGACTTTACAATATGTTTTTAACATTCCCTCATTTAACAATTCTCTTCAGCCCTCTCCCTGACATGCTCATATACAGTACCCTCCAATAATCTCAAGGTCTCAAACTACTTAAAATGACAGGAATTCTCTTTCATGATCCTCTTATCCATCCTTATAAACAGCTTGACCTTTAAGATTCAATGTAGATCTAACTTCGTTTATGAACCTTTCTTGACTGACATGAAGTTAGGAGTTTTATCAAATCATAGCCACAGAGAAGTTGGGATTAAAAACACACTGAGGATGAAAAAAAAAAAAATACAAAGCCCAGACTTGACTGAATTTATCTGAACATGTTGTTGTGGCACACCTGTAACCATTCTAAAGAAGTGTTCCACAGGAAACAGAAATCTATCGGATCATCTATCCCCTTACTCTAAATATTTCATCGTTTCATTTTTACCATGAGTCTTTCACACATTAGAGCCTGTGATCTAGAAAAGTGACTGTCCATATTAGGGATTCAACAGTATTATGACTAAAGAAAATTTATTTTATTATATTTGTAGTTTGAGATTAGAGTTAGGGGACTAAGGTATCTAATGAGCTACAATTAATGTTACATTTCAAGAAGTAAAGCATTTATCTTTAAATAAATTACTGAGATCATGCCTGAAAAGAGAAAGAGAAATCCACAACACATCACCAATTTCTCAATGAGAAAAAAGTAAACACCTGGTTCCACACAGTCACATCTGCATTACGTTTACTTCTTTGTCTTAAAGAGTGAGAAAATGTCACATGAGACAGATTCACATTCTTAGCACAACTATAAGTGTGTTAGGTGACTTCGCAGAACAAAATGAGATTTGATCAGCCATACATTTTTGGTCGTCCATATTCTAAATTTCTTTTTATGAACTGAAATAGCATTTTCATGAATTTCACTGGCTTCTATAAAGTATCAACTTCTTTAAAAGTTATGTTCACTATTTTCCTTGATGTTATTTTCACTGCTCTTAAGCTGAAGTTCAAATGTATTACATATCCCTTTGTGAATTTCCACATTTTAGTGTGTAAATTTTATTAGTGAAATGCAGTACAAAAGCATAAGAGTAAACAAAAGAATGCTTGGCCTAGTACAGCAAAACTAGGAGTTGGTTTTAGGAGAAATCTTTATTCCCCATTCTGTTGTTTAGAACTGTCTAGAGAGGGCCCTTGGTGATAATCAACTTCTTATATAAACAAACTTTATAGCTGTAAATGCTGCAAAAATAATTCAAATATCATTTTGACAATAAGAAGACAACAGGCTGGAACAAAACATCACTTGACACATTGGTTAAAATTCTCTCCCAATTTTTTTATTTTTACCAAACAATTCCACATTTTCTAGTAGTTTCCTGAAAGCCTTCTGTTACGGTACTGTGTCCTAGGTCTTTTGCTAATTTCCAAATAAGCGCAAATGAGAATTCACTGCCAAGATCAGGAACATTTTCCATATTCCTAGATTCTAACCCCCTGGAAATGTCAGGTTCTAGGCAACAGATCCCTCCCATACGTGGAACTGTAACGTACCTCCTATTGTAATCTAGCATATGCACTCTTCTATCCCTCTGCAAACTCATCTGCAGGTCTCCAACAATCGGAAAATGAAGGCAGAATCTCATATGCATGTACAGGGATGAGGAAAGGCTAGCATGAGAGTGGCATTCAAAGGGTACCAAAATTAATCTTTACAAGACTGTATTTTTCTAAACTGTAGTATAAACCTCTCTGCAGTCCTAAATGGGATTACTAAATTTAGGTTAACTCCTGTTGCATTTTAATATTATTATTGTTATTATTGCCTTATTGTTTAATTCCTTTTTCACTAATTAAGGATAACCTAACCTTAGGTTATCCCTTCTTAGATAAAAGAGAATGCGGGTTAGTACAAGAAATAATCAAAACATACAGGAATAGAGTGTCTGGGATTGTTCATCTTTAAAGTCGACATCTGTAAATATCTCAAATTTAGTTCGTGAGATATGATTTCAGGTATAGTATGAAATGGTAGAAAGAAAACCTACACCTCCCCCCCCAAAAAAAAAAAACATACATACCGTCAGATTATATTAGGTTTCAAACTTATTTAGCCAAAATATAGGTTATTAGAAGCAATGTGACCAGGCAGAAAGAAATAAATGCAAATATCACAGTTTAGATGCCACTGGCCCTAAAGTTCCTTAGTAGGAGGCACAGATGCTAACACAGGATAAAGTTCTGCTAGAACCAAGAAGACATTTCTTGTTGTACTTTAAATTTAGAATGTACATCCCCACTCCCCCACCCCCCCTCCAAAAAAAACCAATAAGCTTCCACTTAAAGAAGTGTTTGCAAATAGTGAGCACCAGTAGTTCTTGAGGCTGATTCCACATCAACAAATCCATACCCATTTTGAAGATGGAAAGCAGAGAATACATCCAAGGATCTCTAAACTACATTATATTCTACAGTTTTCCAGGATTTCCAAATGCTCAAATTCACATAGTTTTCTCCTCTCCCCTGACTTGGCACTATGATTTAATACAGTTTAATCTGAATGGTCCAGTTGGAGTTCAGTCTAAAGAACAGTATTGCAGACCCATTTCACACACAGCCCAAGAAATCTTTACTATAATTAATCAATTTAGACTTATGTCCATGTTTATGACACATCACCCAGTTTTGATTTGAACCACCTTTAAAATATGTATACTGCCTTTAAAAGAGATAAGAACCCTAAACTAAATTTCCATACTGGTTTTGCTGTGGAAAGGCAAGGTCCCTTTCTATACTTTTAGAATGTGTAGGACAACCTGTTCCATAGTCTACTTCAAACCATACTAATGTAAGATATTAACAATCCAGGAACTGGGTGTGAAGTACATAGGAATCCTCTGTACTATCTTTGCGAGTTTCCTACAAATCTAGATGTACTCTAAATTTTTAAAATTATTTGAGAAAAAAGAGTTGGGGAAAGAAATCGGTCACTTACATGAAAAAGAAAAGGGTAAACAAAGATAAAAATACATTAAATTCCATCCCTACCTCATATCATATGTAAAATCAATTCCAAAAATTCCAAGTGGATTAGTGGAATAAAAACATGAGCTGAAAAGCAAACTCTTAAAATGTTTAGATGAAAACAGAAGATATTTATGACCTTAGGAAGATGTCTAAAAATTACAGGAAAAAAATTATTACATATTAATAATTATTACTATGTTTAAATTCAAACTTGTGTATTATAAGATAACATACACAATATAAACTGGGATAAGATACTGGTCAACTGGTATTCAATATATATTTTTAAAACTCATAAAAATAAAAATAAAACAAATAGTATAATGAGGGGAAAGATGTAAACATAACTCACAGAAAAGGAAAATCTAATGGTTAATACACTCATGACAAGTAATCAGAAAAATACAAATTGAAACAATGAATTTCATTTTACATCCATCAGGCAGGCTATGTTTTGGTGAGAATATGGAACAGGAACTGGTGAAGGATGTGTGAGTGGGTATAGCCTCTGAAAAGTAAACTGGCAACAGATGCTAAAGTTAAGAATACATATACCTAAAACCTAGCTAGTCCACACAGAGGAAACCAGTATAGAGAAACATTTGCTTGCATGCATATGTAGATATGTACAAGGATTTACATAGCATTTTTTTGTGATAATGATAAACAATCTTAATGTCCATAACAAGAAAATAAATTCTGGAATATTCATACTATAGAATACATGTACTAACTATATAGACTATCACTAAATGAGTTATAGCTAATGTATCAATAAAAACAAACCTCAAAATTTTTAGAGTAAGAAAAAAAATTACCAAAGAGTGCATTTATTTGATACAATTTACATACAGTTTAAATGCATAAAATAAAATAATATATTTATGTTTTTAAAAATAAATGGTAACTAAAAACGCCAAATTCAGAAAAGTGATTACTTCTGGGAAGGGCTGCAAAAATGATTTTATATAGGATGACGAGCACTGTGAACATCAACCGAGTCTGTAATATTCTATTTCTTTAAATAGAAAAATACAAAGCAAATATAACATTAAATTTTACAAAACTTAGTAATGAGTGTCCAAGTTGTCACGTTATATATTTTCAATTTGTTCAAAATCCTTTATAATGTAATTATGTAAAGACAAAATTTGATGGAAATAATTTCTTAGTGAATTTTAGCCTATTTTCCCAAGTTTTCACTAAACTTTATTTTTATTTCAACTTGTCTTTTTAATTGTTCTCTTCCTTCATGTACACATCCTTCATTTATTCAGAAACAGCAGGCTGTTTCTGTCTAATCTGACCTTAAGAAATCCAAAATTTCCTCCTAGACATTTTTTAACATAGGCTTTAAATTTTGTCAGCTCATTGGTGAACAGTAACCCATTTTTCTTCTTTTATAAACTGATGCCTGTGGCATATCCAAGCTACGTAAGTGTGAAAAGTTTTTGTTTTGGTTTGGTTTGGGTTTTTTGAGGACTTTAAAGATATCCTAGCTTTGTTTTCTAGCTTTTGCTGCTTCTGATAAGAAATCTGCTGTCATCTTTCTTTTTGTTCCCTTATTTGTAATGTTCCTGTAGTCTCTGGTTATTTTTACATTTTCTTGTTATCACTCGTTGGTTTTAAACATTAGGATTATGTCTACAACCATGCCACCCTGAACAAGCCCAATCCTGTTTGATCTCAGAAGCTAAGCAGAGTCAGGCCTGGCTAGTACTTGGATGGGAGACCACCTAGGAAGATCAGGTGCTGTAGGCATAAAAATTTTTAAAAAAATAAGGGATTGTAAACTGACAAGATCTTTGCAATCTATGAGGTCAACCAAGGGTTGCCTTGCCTAAAAATAAATAAAAACAAAGAAACAAACAGTTGGATTATGATTTTATATTTCTTGGTAGCTGGGTTCTTTGGAGTCCTTGGACCTAGGACCTTAGTGTCTTTAACAACTTTGGAAATTTAAAAAATTTTTCAGCATTATTTCTTCAAAATTTTTTTTCATTCCCCACCTATATCTTTCCACACTATATTTCTTGCTCTTATTTGCGGGTGGTGGTGGGTGGTGGTTAATGACTTTTCTAAATGAATTCTATAGAGCGTATGTTCTTTGTGCTGTAACTCTGCTTGGTTAGCTTAGTAGTTAGCTAACAATTAGACAAGATTTCTTCAACCTCACAGAACCAATCTGTATCCCAGTCTTTGCAGCAGAGCCGTGTGTGTATTGGGGCACACTTTCAACACCTCGTAGACAACTCTGCCTTAGCCTTCACCCCAGCTTGCTCAGCCTCAAATGTTGGCCAAAGCCGAGAGCTTAGGGCTTTCGCAGGCATCTCCTGAGCATGCTCACTGCCCTAAACATTTGCATAGCCTTCTAGATTTCCAAGAATATGTCAGAGCTTCTTCAAAGCCCCCTATGAACATGCTATTCCCCAGCTTTCCTTTTAAACTTTTTGGTTAGCCTACTGTTTGTTCCAATGATACCTACCACTTAAGGAAGGCAGCAGGAATGTTAAACGATTGTTCATGACAAATACTCCACTCCCCCAAAAGAGACTGTTTGCACTGGAAGAGATCTGAGTAAGGTAAAATAAAGACAAGCTTTGTGAGCAGGGTGTTCCAGAGAATCGCTGGACAGGTCAAATAATGACAGTTCTATGGAAATGGGGTTTTGAAAGAGCTCTGACACCATATGGCCTCTCACATGGCTGCCAGGTTATCGGTTTTGAAGGCTACCACGGCCACAGGGGGGTTGGGCGGGGAGGTAAGAGAGCAAGTTAATACACCACAAAGCTTGCTATTCTTACTGAGATCCAGTTTTCCTTGAACAAACGCTTCATGATTGCTGCAAGCCTCTGCTTGAATTCCTTTCATTAATTTCTGAAAAAGTTGATTGTGACCATTTCTGCCAGTATTACTTTTATGGAGGAGAAGATTTTCAGAATCTTTTCTCCACCATTCCAACTGATATCACTACATATATATTTGGCCACTTACGTTACCTCACAGTTTACCAGGGTGGGCTCCCCCCCCCGCCCTCCCCCACTCCCCTTCCCCCCCCACCCCCACCCCCGTCACCAGTCTTTTTTTCTTCCTCTCTCATTTTGGAGAGTTTCTACTGCTGTATCTGCAATTTCACTAATCTTTACTAGTCCACTGTCTGACGTGCAGTTAAAGCCACATATTGCATTTTTCATCTCAAACATTCCATTGCTTATCTCTAGAAGTTTAATTTGTATGTTTTTTAGAACTTTCATATCTCTACCTCATACTTTTAATCCTTTCTCTAACATCTCAAAAGGAGGGAGCACAGTTGTTTTTCATTCTACCTTTTGTGTCATTTCAAAGTCAGTTTTGATTTTTTTTTTTCGCCCCATTATGTCCCACCACCCCCCCCCGCCCCCGCCCACTGCCACCCCCTGACTTCTTTGTGTGGTTGGAAATTTCTAAATGAATGCCATACACTGGAAATCTTAGATCCTTGAAAACTGAATATTTTTGTAGTTTCACAAATATTCTCGAATTATTTTTTCTGGAATACAGTTAAGTTACTTGGAAAGTGATACTTTCACGTCCTGATTTTAAGCTTCATTAAGAAGGAAGGGAGCGGTATTTAGTCTAAATTTAATTTTTTTTAATCCTCTAAGGAGTTGAGACCCTTCTTTGATACTCTAACCTGTACCTAAAGAATTATGAGGTTTTCCACTCTTGCTGTTGGAAATAAGCACTATTCAACACCAGAGGTAACATTTCTGCACTGGCCCCCCTAATCCCTTCCAGTGTTTTATTTTTCCTACTTTGGGTGGTTTTTCTCACATGCCCGCACTGATCAGTATTCAGCTCATTCACTGAGCTCACTACTCTGCCCTGGGGACTCTAGCTGTCTTGGTTTCCCCAGACTCCCTGCCCTGTCATTTCATCTCAGCGTTAATGCCAAGCTCTGCCAAGGTTCCACGTAACTGCACGACGTGCTAGTAACTTCAGGTGAAACTGGGCAATTGTAAGCCTCATCTTGTTCTTTCCTATTTCGAAGGGGTTACTGTTCTTCACTGCTTTGATATCAATGTCTTCACTACCATTTTTCACAGTTTTCCATTTTTGTTGTTTTGAGAAAGAAGGTAAATCCAAGCTTTGTACGTACATCATAAATGGAAGCAGAAGTTAAATTTACTCTTGAAATGAACTTGAATAACCCAACTTGCATTCAACTAATTATTATTTAAATTTGTCTTCAGGCAATGCATCTGAAGGGGAGCAGAATATGCCACCCCGAAATGCACCACTTTGGCATGTGAACTGATTAAAGCTAAAGTCAATCAAGACCCCGCCAACTCAAGAAAATCTTTTATCTCTTTCTTAACTACTTAAAAGAATTTAGATAGGGGGCCAGGCCTATTAGGAGAAAGAGAAAGCTTTTACCAGAGATAACTTTATCAGAAAGACCTATCTGCACGGCAGGGCAAACAGTGAATTATCAAATGCCTGCTCTTCTTATCTTCTGTGAATTATTCTCCTTCCTTTCCGTGTCTTAGGCCCCTACTCACATTCCTTAACTCAGGATGGCATATATGCCTCAACTGTCCAACATGCCCTTATCTTTGGGGCTCTCAGCCATATAAAATTAAATTGGCTTTTATTCCTGTTAATCTGTCTTATGTTAATTTAATTATTAGACTAGCCGAAAGAACCTAGAAGGGTAAGGAAAAAAAAAAAAAACAACTTTTCCTCGCTTATACGCCTCTGCACAGACAGTACCGAGGGTCCATCACTTCCACGGTCCTTTTCCTGGTGTGTCACTGCTCCACATAAAAGCATCGAGAAACATGCAGGGGCTGCTTAAAAATAAGTGCATTGCCTTAGCGCGCTTTCTCAGGAGAACGTGTTTGTGTTCGTGTGGATTTGCTAATGAATACTGGCTAGCCAAGGGATGTATCAACGAGATCTCAAGAACTGTAAACTGATAGTATGAAGACTGGTGCTGAACTTCAATCATTTATATAGAGCAGAGTCAGCAAAATACAGCTCACAGCCTGCTTCTGCATAGCCCACAAGCTCATAACTGTTTTTACATTTGTAAAGGACTGCAGAGAGAAGATAAAAAGAATAAAACAAATAATATATGCCAGAAACCATATGGGTTCCACAAAACCTAAAATATTTGCTATCTGGACCTTTAAAGAAAACATTTCCTACCCTTCATCTAGAGAATGAAGACTAAACAATTCTGTTAATTATGTAATAATATATGAAATAAATATCATAAATATTTCCTATGTAAAAGTAAAGTCAAAGGAAAATAATTTGTGTTCCAATGGAAACTACGCATCTTACGTAGCATACACCTGGGTTAATGAATTCTAGTCCCATTATTGTCTTGGGCTATTTTGTAACTATTTGTGAATTAAAAATAACCGGTAGAAATGTGCATGGTGACCTGCCTGACAGTGTTTGAATCGCCTTCCTGTCCCCTAGAGAAAAACCAGTTTTGCTTCCATTTGCAACTCATCTCAACAGTTCTTGACCGCACATGGATCCGTGCTGTTCTGACTTTCTCTGAACCTGTTCTAACATCTACTTGGTTCCCTCATGTTCATTATTAAATCTATATAAGACATGATTTTACCTTTTTCTGAAAACTCTTTCTTAACACAGTAAAGTCAAAATTACGACAGAGAAGTCAAGGGTAAAAAAGGAAAATGGAAGTTGTAAGAAAGGAAATTTTTTCTCTACCCTCTTAGGTTCTGTGACTGACGACTAGAAATTAAACTGATAGAAGACGTTAACTAACAGGAGAAGAGGCAAACAGATGTCTTTAAAGGCATGGGAGACTCCAAACAGGTGATTAGTCCTGGGGGCTTATCAACCATTTTACCAAAAGGGAATAAATTGTGGAGAAGTGACTAAACAAAAAAAAAAAAAGGAGGGGTGGGATTGGGGCCTCTAGATGTGGTAAATTGTGGGAAGGTGACTAGGAAATGTATGACAGATAAGGGTTTTTTTAGCAAGGTTTGTTAAGCAGACTCAAGTCACCTCCTGTGATAAGAATCATTCTCCTCCTCTTGGTACAAGAAAGTAGGGGCACCTCTACAAATGCAATTTTATTTCACCTTTACAAAGGAAAATGTATTCCCTGCTTTTAGGCAGAAAAGGGAAGGGTTGAGAGCTTCCCCCATGTCTGCTATTTCTCAGTTGCCTTCAGTTCAAAATAATCCTTACACCATAGTGGCACATTTCAAGGTGGCATATTCTGATCCTCTTCAAAGTATGCTGATATCCTCATATTCAATTAACAAGTTGGTAACAAATAATCTATTAATTAAAAATAATCACAGATTATATAATTTGAATTTTTAAAGGTCACTACTAAGTGTAAATAAAAAAAATTATGGACCATAAAACAAAGACCAATACAAGGCAACATAGATATGTCCTACTGTTAAATTGTACACCTGAAACTTACTGAATTTCATTAACCAATATTACCATAAAAAAAACTAAAACAAACAAAACACCAAAAAACAAAAACCAACAACAACAACAAAAACAAAGACCAGAAAACAAAGAAAGCAGTGCAAACAAAAACTATAACAAAGCTGGTAAAATTACAATGAAACATCTTGTCATAATAATAATTGCTTATGGAACAGTAAGTTATTTACATGAAAAAGAGTTTTAGAATGGATTAAAAACTAAAAGTCAACTATATTTACACAAAGGATCCTTTAGAATAAAGTCACTCAAAAAAGTTGAGTGACACTTTTTAGAATGAATTAACCAGCAAATGAGACAAAAAAATAATAAAAAGTATAAACATTGAAATAATGGCATAAATAGAAGGAAAGAAATATAGCTATAATTTGCAGGTGGTATAACTAAAACAAAAAAAATCAAATGGAAAATATTAGCAACATAATAATTAGGGAAGGAGTCTGATTATAAAACTAATATATATAAACTGAAAGTTTTCTCATATATAAACAATGACAGGAAATCTAATGAGATAAAATATGTCATTTATGATTACCTCAGGAATTAAGTCCCACTGAATAAGATATTAAGTCCCACCGAACTTATAAACTCAATGGATTCTCACTGAAAATAACCTACAGATTTTATGGTACTTTTATTTTGAAATATGACAAAGCTTATTTAAGTTCTGGAAGAAAAACACACTAAAGAATGAACTAAAAAATTTCTGCATAAAAATAGTGTTGGGGGTAGATAGATACAAACGAAATTTTAAAGTGCAGGTCTTTCAATAACATCGTTTAGTTCAGAGCTATTTCTTTATAAGTTGATGAGATGCCTTATGAACTTAACTCTTTTTTATATCAAATAGCCTAATGTAAAACTGGTTTCATTATATGTCATTTCACTGACGGTTGCAGAACCCATCAACAATGTTAAGTGAGGGCTTACTGTATTACAATTAAGATTGCTTATTACTAATGTACTAGCAGACAGATTGATGAACAAAAAGAGAGTTCAGGAAGAACCAACTCAAATATATGGATGTGTGTGTGTGTGTGTGTGTGTATTTTCATATATATGTATATGTATCAATCAGGGTTCAATCCTAGGCGATACAGCTCCAGATACCGTGCTTTTAACCGCAATGACAATGCTTGTAATGTATCTGTACTGGCCAGTACAGGCCAAAGTAACATCTAATATGCAAACTAAGATTAGTTTGTGAAATGAAGCCTTCTTAGAATAAATAGTTAACTGCTTTCTCTTTCATCAAAATACTCTATTAGTGACATTTTTGTCAATCATCCCTAGAGGCCCTTAGGGTCACAGGCTAACGATTCTCTGCCAAGAAATCTACTGACACTACTCACACAAAAGTTTCCATGGCTCAGATAAATGCTTGACTCTTTTTTCGCATTAAACTTTCAACTCTGCTTCGTCACAATAACATACTCCTTGACCAGTCAATTTCGCGATCGGAGTTTATTTGAACAATATTTGCAAGACTGCAGCTGCAGCCTTACCGTCACCCATCTGCCGCTAAACACCCACAGGCGCTCCCGCTACTAAGCAACACTCCCCCTTTCATAGAAGGAGAGACACAGCTACGAGGACTTTGTGACAGCTAAGCCTGTCGTAGGTATTAAAAAAAAGAAAGAAAGGAAGGAAGAAAAAAAAAAAATTAGTGGTTCTGCTTGAAGAAAAAAGGATAAAGAAAAAATATAGTTTTATAATCATAATCATGCGACAATCACAGCTGAAAGGGAAAAACACATCACTCATCTATGAGCTGAGCTGCTCCTATGTGCAGAAGCAAGAAGGACCTGCAAAGGACATTTTTGGTTCCCTTCACACCAACACAGAGGAAACTGGGAAGCTGGGAAGCTGGGGTCTGTGAATCCCCTCTTATGTCCTCTCAAACGTTGATGGTCACGCGCTTTTCCTAAACACAAGGGTGAGAATTTGAGCCCGAAGACATTGGTTTCTGAATTTGTATAATAACAGACAAAGCCTCGGGCAGAAGGCTCCGCTCACCCTGAAAAGTCATCAAATTCATTCCCCTGAATCCAAGCACCCTGTCAGCTGTGCAAAGGAGTAGAATCTTTTCTATCTTCAAGATACACACAATTGCCCTTGTCAAAGGGAAATGAGAACCAAAACAATGACCAGAGGATACAAGCTACTGAGACTCTCTTCAATTAAACTGCCCTGGTGGTTTAATTTAAAAAAAAAAAAAACTTGGTCCTAGTGTAGCATCTTTCATGGTAATCCAGGTTTTTTCAGATCACTAAGGTATTTTAAGCAAATTCTATATTCACTAGCCACGTAGGTCACCGTTTTTATTTTAAAAACCATTAATTTACAAGCCATTTTCAGGTACACTGTTCTGTATTTATAAAGTTTTATTGTATCTTGGTAACAGTGACATTACTCTGCATCATGTTGCTACTAGAGACACAGCCACAGCTTATTAAATACCATTCAAAGATGCTGACGACTCATATTTTTAAAGGCCTGTTGTATCCTTTAAATTATTTTATCACATAAATGACAGTATTCTAAACTGCAACTATTAGACTATCACCTACAGAATTTCTCCCTATTTGCTTATTATACACATGTTAGCTCATATATGTTTAAAACTTCCCGTTCATTTCCACTGATAAATTCCCATTGGAAGCGTTGCATGGAGCCCTAGCACAAAGTCTAAGAAAGCAAAAAAAGGCCTGAAAATTCCAGGTGTCCTTTTTGTCCAGGTATTTTCATTGTCTGAACAAAGGGCTCTCCTTATAATGCAAATGTGCAAATGATCTTTTTAAACCCCACATTACTATAAGATTCTGTTGTAATAAATTTATATCTCCACATACATATTTAAAGCTGAAGGTAAAGTTTCAGTGTACTCCCTCACCACTCCATATCCCAGCCATTATTACTGGCTCCCAACATTCCTGTGGGAGCCATAAACTAGAAATATCACCTCACCTAACCACCGTACATTCACAGACTGGATTATGCTGGGATCAATGGAATATCAATATTCATTTAGAGGCCTCATCTGGAGAGTATATAGGCAGGTGATGTATGTATGAGCTTGATGCCACATGCTACAAGTTTATGTTAAAAGTCGCATCTAAATTGGAATACAAACCCTGCATAGCTAATCTGGATACCTGACCCAGTGGAGTTTCAATGGAGGTCAAAGTACCAAATTTCTGAGGTTGCAAAACCATACTTACATGATACCAGCATCTAAATCTAATTTTAAGTTGTTGGAAGAGTTTAGGAGTTTCTGACGTTCTCTCTTTAACTGTGGCACATAACAAACCAAGACTGAGCGAGTCCCCTACCTAATTTACGTAAACACCTGATCTCACTTTACAGTAATGAATAATGAAAGGCCCTCGTTAGGTGATGATTAGTCATGGACACTTCGCCTTTCTTTTACATATCTGCTCTTTATTCGTTAGTGTCCAAGTTCAGCTCCTAGCACGTATCTTAATCCCTGCTCCATAAAGCAATTTATATAAATCTCCAACTCTGCCCCTCCTCTCTGTCAAACTGCATGGTTGCCTTGAAACCCTACTGTCAGAGGTGCCTAATGTGAGATGCTCAGCTTCCCTAAACACTTCCTTGTCAGATACTTTTCTGACAAGAACTAAAATACTTGGATTTCAGTTTCTGAAGAAACTGACACATCAAAGGCTGGGCATTAGCCCAATGAGGCCTGAAGCACCACGGACTGACAGAGCTGGTGTTTTAGGGTCAGACTCGTGCCTGGGGATGATAGGCTTAGAGAACCGCCAGTCTGTGTCCTGGACTTTTCTCAATTTCCTAGGTAATTTCCAAGTTGTCTGCTAGATCTCTCTCAGATTATAGCTTCTCCCTCAATTTAAACCCTCCCAACAACAGAGGCAAAACACCTCAGTCACATTGTTCAGAAACTCTCTGGTGTTGGTGTATCCTCTCCTGCTTTTCACAGGTCAAGAACAAAATGGCTGAATGAGGGGGCGGGGGTCCAGAGCTGCAGCCAGGGTCTCTACGATCTTGAAAGGACCCAGGGTTCACTGGGAACAAAATAAAATTCACTGGGAACTAAATAAAATTCAAATTCAAGTCTGAGTGGTGAAGTACTTAAATTACAAAATTATTTTGTAAGGGCTAATACATCATAATTTTCTTTCCTTAAAACTTAGAGTTAACGTACATAAATTCTGTCATGTTCAACCTCACACAAAATGCTAATCACTTATGTTCTAGGATTAACAGACACAAAGCTTCAGTAATAAAACATGAACTTCAGGATTACATTCAGCACTCAGACCATATGGTTGGGCAGTTTAATCACATGCTCAAGCCTCTCTGAGTTCTGGGCTGAGAACTTAGCGCTCATCACTATGTTGTTATTCTCTTGTACTTCAGAAAGAGTAGGGTTTTCATGAGAATTAAAAAGCTATGATAGGTTTCTCTGGGACTTTGTAAAAAGAAACATGAAAGGACAGTCAAGAAACTAATAAAAAAGTTGTTTATAAGGAGTGAGATGAAAAGAATCAGAGGCCTGGGATGATTGTGAAGCTAATCCTAAAGATACCTTTTTATAAAATTTCGATTATTTTTAACCATGCAATATCACCTACAAAAGTAATGAAGAGATAGAGTGAAAAGTAGGATGGTACTCATAAATGAAAAAAATACAGAGATGATACATGAATAACTAAAGTCTGAAAAAATAATGTTTGCTTTAAGAAACTTCTGCCCTGCCCCACCTCGCACTTTTTTTTTTTTTTTTTTTGGCCTTTGGTAAAGCCAGTTTTCCAGTCCTCTTTTATCTGGATTTGATGGCAGCTTCATACAGTTGACAATTTCTTCCCTGAAAAGTTATTTGGCCCTGACTGTCACATCTTTCCTGTCTTCTTCCCAACTCTCTAGCGACTACTTCACAATCTTCCTTTCAGACCCTTTTCCATTTAACCCAAAGCTAAAGACTGCATCCCGGCAGATGCTCTCTCTCAGTTTATATTCTCCCCAAAAGAAGTCTCGTTTATATTCTCCCCAAAAGAAGTCTGGTTTACCAGGTGATTCCATCTCCAGCCTAAAAACATATACCTTCTGATATATGTTTTTTCTTTGTCCAGAAAAAACATCTTACAATTCTTTGCATTTTTTTTACCTTACTCAGTATAACATCTAATACCTAGTAATAGATCCATTAATAGTCCAGTAAATTATTTTAGTTTAGCCTTAACCATCTTTTTTTTTCTTTTTTATAAGCCCACTAAACAGTCCAGATAAAAATAGGACTTTGGGAAGTAAATCTATAGAAAAACAAAAGTTTTATTTTTTTTTAATCTTTTTAAAACAATCCTTAGAGTACTACTTAAAGGTACTTAAGAGCAAACACTATTGTCAATTGTTTCCAGTACCTACTCACAGGGCCACTTTGAGCTTACTAAGTCAGAATCTCAGGGTACACACTTGAGAATATGTATTCCTAAATGTTCTCCATGAATTTCTAGTCCTCAGACAGGTTTCTAACCACTGCTTTATGTATTTCTCTAATTGGCAGGTATGGTCACTCCAGCATTCAAGGAAAAATAACATATTTTTTTTTTAATTCCAGATGTACTACCCATAACTAAAGTTCCAAATGGGAAGAAAAATGGATGATTGAGGAGAAGGAAAGTGAAATAAGTTTAAGAACAATTGTTCAATATAATTAATTTCTCTTCAATACCCTACTGAATGGGTATAGGAAAAAGAAATCAAATGGATTTTGTTACACATTACGATACTTCCAGTATAACGCTGTGTGAGTGAAAGGGGCAAATGAATAAAGAAGGGGGTTATTAACAAATGAGCTCACAGAGACTTAGAAAAAAAAAAAATACAGGGGTGGTTTTCCAAGTTTTAGAGGTTGTCCGAGCTATCTGTATTATTTCTTTTATGTACCTAAAATTCATTTGCCAATTCCTTGTTGGGAAAATGCCTAAGTTCATGAAGCAAACCCATATTAAACCTCTCTACCATGACCATAATTTCTTATAAACCACCCTAGAGATATAGAATATTCCACATCTGCACTAAATGAGAAACAAACCACTAGTATTTGATATTGTATTAAAAGCAAGGTAGTTACTACTAAACTATAGCGTTTGGCTGTATGGATTATTCAATTATTATAGAGACAGTTTAAATTTCCCGTTTTATTTTCTTTTCTGTATTCTTTGCTTTTCTCCATATTCAGAAAAAAAATCAATTCCATACAACTATGATTTGTGGTATATCTAAAACAGCTGTGGCAGAATGTAGTATTTGAAACCCCTCAAATTATGTATGTGCAAAGATTAAAATTCTTGGGAACAACAACAGTAGAAAAAGAAGAAAAAAAGAAGAAACTCAGCATGAAAGCCAAACATATTCCCTAATGAGCCTTTTGATGAAGTCATAAATATCTTTTTCTTTTCTAAGTCTCCAAACGATATGTGTCACCGAGAAAGGATCAAAATTTAACAATTTTTTAAAAAGCAGTATATTGCATCAGTAACTTAATCAACATTTATATATAATCTGAAGTTGTCTCACAAATTTTAGTGATGGTGCGTCTGATTATTTTTAGAACTACCCTGGCTGAACTGCACAAAAAATGTCCAAACATAAAATATTTCATTTAGATTTTGGCCTTTTCAAGATTCAGTATTGTATAAATCCAATTTTTCTTAAGAGCTGCTGTTACAGCAAATACCTGCAAAAATACACGAGTTAAAATATCTGGTTTAAACAGATCAGTGATAAGTTTCATAAGGTGAACTGATATTATATACAGCTGTAAATACCATTAGTATTACTTCAGGCAAACTTGGCTATCACCAAGCAACCTCTGGGAATATGGTAATATAATGCATGCAGTATTCACAAACTGAAAAATGCAGCAAAATCATATGGAAAGAAAACCCCAGAATTCTGTAACGCCATAAGCTCACCATGGCTAATAAGAATGAAACACTTCATTAACCTCAGACCACTGTGAGCTCCAGGGTTTGAAGTAACCAGTATTAAAAGGGTGGAAAAAAAAGAAGAATAAAAACCCCTGCTATGCTGCTCAAAGTATTCCACTGTTATACTGAAATTATCTTTGCATGACTATGAACCAGTGTTAATTTCTTGGGGAGTGGGGGAGGGTGCATACCACATAAATCCCATGGTCATAAACTTGTTCCTAGATAATGAATGATTACAGGGCAATTAGCAAATTGACTCAACTGTTGTCATTCCCATTTAATTGTTTAGATAAGAACTTCTTGGACCATTAAAGTTCTATAGCACACAAATTCATAGGTATCAAGTGTGCTGGATGATAAAAAAGTCAGCCTTTGGAAATATACAACGTATGTGCACTTTTAACAAGTATAACTGAGAACTTAATATTACTAATAGTATGTGTAAGGGAAGAAGTATGACACATGAGTCTTGTCTTCTGAAAGCTTTTGAACTTTTTTATGATGAAAGCCCATTTACATACGACAGTTAAATAACAACACAAGTTCATAAATAACTGCTTAAACGCCTTTCTTGGGTTGCTTTGGATTCATTTTTATGAAATAAAAATTAAGAATATTATTCTTGGCACATGGCAGGTACTCAATAAATGGACACTAGAATAGGTGCGCAATGTTTATGTAACAAAAAATAAGTGCCAAATTTTTTAAAGTATGTTGAGATTAAATGTGGGGTATGCTGTCTGGAAAGGCTTCCTGGAGGAAAAGAGTAGAAGAGTAGAAGAACATTCTAGGTTAGAATGAAAAAAAGTGTGTGTGTGTGTGTGTGTGTGTGTGTGTGTGTGTGTGCCGGGGGGGGGAGGGGGGAAACACAGAAATAAGTGTATTAATAAAAAACTGAGGAGATGGACATGAGGAAGAAACTGACGTGCACAGTGTGACTTCGGAAGATCCCAAAGACCGGACTGAGAAATGCAGTTGTTTTCTTCAAACAGGCTGTGGGAGATTGCGAGGATAATGGCAAACATCTCTTCCAAGGAATAATAACCTATGTTTGGTGAGACAGATATAGAAGAGAAATCAAACATGTGAGATGCCACTATAGTACTCTAGGAACAAGTGATGAGGCAACAGAGTTGGGCGTCAAGTAGCAGTAATAAAACTGATACTGGAGATGTTCCAAAGGAAGAATTAACAGAGCTGAGAGGCTTAACTCCACGTCAAGAAAGAAAGAGTAGGTGGAATTAAGGTATTGCTAAGGTTTCTAGCCTTGAGATCTTAACAGAAATGGAGAAGTTGGAAAATGCCAATATTTTAAGTTGGAGAGACATGGAAAAGGTATGGTTAACACCTTCTGGTTATAAAAACTCCCTAACAATTTGTATAGTCTTTTCCCAGATATTTGTTTTATTCTAATAATAGTGAGATGGGCAATGCAAATGTTATCTCCACTTAACATATATAAAGATTGAGGGTTGGGGCAGGGGAGAAGGAGAGTCAGCAAAAGCTTAGTCCAGAGATGAAGTCCTCAAGTCTTCTAGGAAGAAGTGGTTGACCAGTCCCAGAGCACAAAACACTTACTGTCTTGCTCTAATTTGTTTCCTATCAGCTTCTTGGAAGTAGTTTTCATATTTGCATTAAGCCTAGTGCATAGGACATAGTAAATACTCAATAAATATGTGTTGGCTCACTAAAGGATTTACAAAAATCCTACCTCCCACTTGTTTTTATAAATCATGTAAACCAAATTTTAATAAGTTAGTCCTTTTTGCCTCTTATACAAGGTTCTTTTCCCAAAATAACTGTAACATCATGATATATAATTCATCAGGAGTGGATCATTTAAGTTGTAATAATTAACTTGCTTTACTCATTCAACAAATGTTTTTGAGCCTTACATACCAGGCACTGTTCTAAGCACTGGAAATATGACAATAAAGAAGATAAACACAATCCTTTTGGGGGAAAGACAGACACAAAAGTTAACAAATACACATACACACAACATTTCAAACAGTGTTAAATGCTATGAAAAATAAACGTTGGTGTGCTGGGAAGGAGAAGGGCTTGTTTAAAAGGATAGACAGAAAAGGCCTCCCTGATGAAATGATATTTGTGCCAAGACCTGAATGGTATTTGTGCCAAGATAAATGATATTTGTGCCAAGAAAGAAGTTAGCCATGTGAGGATCCGATGCCAAAGTGTTTCTGGCAGAGGAAGGAAAGTATAAAGACTCTAAGGCAAGTACAAACCTAGACCAGTCAAGAAAGAGTGAAAAGGCAATAAAGAATATTGGAAAAAGTGGTAGATGAGGCAGAAGGGGAAAGCAGGGACAGGGAGCCAGGACCTAGAGGACCTTAGAGTTCATATAAGTATATATATCTTAATTTGCCCAGGACAGGCTAGGTACTCCTGTTCCTCAGATGCAATTGGTAATAGCACTTCTTTTCATTCTCAAGAATTCTGATTTCAATGATAAATTAAATGCTCACCTTAATTCCAGTCAATGCAGTGTAAAGACTTAGAATTAAACCCCAAATACAATGGGGAATCATTGAGGAAGACATAATGAATTAATCTAAATGATCAATATATCATTCTAAAATGTGCTGCTTCTGTACTTATCCAACATAAGCTACCTATATATGCTTATTATAGACGTTTGTTAACACTCTCTGTCATCAGATTTATCTTTTTGGGCTAAATATAGTTTTGTGATTACTCTTCAAACTTTTCCTATCTCTAACATATCTAAATGAACTGAACTATCTATACCTCTAGAGAACTGTCCGTAAGGTATTTTGTTCAGGGGTTTTCCAGAACATCGTGGCTCCCTTTCTCTATGCTTACTGTCTGATGCCCAAACAGGACAACTGAGAAGGCTTCTGAAGTTTGGTGAGGGCAGCAGACATCTAAATGAGGAAAGGTCCTGTGGCCTGCTCTACAAACCACGACATAGAGCAATGTGGGAGTCGCTCATAAAGAGGTTCTGGACTGAGCTGCCATCGTCACAGCTTTAGAGATCCAAGTTGTCAGGAGCTCTCTCCAAAAAGCGTGTGCTAGACTTGATTCCCACTCACTCTCTCTCCCACCAGAGTTTAAAAGTACAATTAGCAAGATTAGTCTTTCCACGCAGTTTTCAATATTGCTTTCGCCATTATGTATTTTTATTTTTTATATTTTGCTCTCGAAAAATTTTAAAACTTGTTGAGTTTTGCTGCAATATTTCTTTCACGTAATGAAGGAAATTCACCCAGACTCAGTTGCATTGTGAGAAAATGCAGATACATTTCTTTAGAGTGAGGTTCAAGTTCTACCATTACTCTACTCCTGATTCCCTCTGCTTTGTAATTTTCTAATGAGCACATACCAGAGTCTTCTTGATAAGAGCCATAACCCATTTCTGTTACCTTCCATCAGATTTGATTTCATGAAAACTGTAATTATTGTGTTGGCTCTTCTTTCAACGATATGATACCTTACATCCATCTCAATACATAGAGACTCAAACTCTGAAAAACATTTTAATGGGAGCATGAGGACAGAGGAGAATAGTCCCACGAACCCTGCTAAAAAGCAATGAACTAGCTTCTATGAAGGCCACCATATTTTATCATGCACAAAGCCTGCTCTAAAGGTTTAGTCAATAATTAATTAGCAGAGGGGGAGAAGAGAGAGCAAGCAAACTTTTGCACTTTTTCCAGAGGAAAAATAATGAGAACATAACGTAGAGCAGGAGCAGTGACAAGAGAAAGGAGTGAAGGTAAAAGAAATGTTGCAGAGTTAGAATTGATGACACTTGGCAAGTAACTGGACACAGAAGGAAGGGAACAGGAGAACTGAAAATGATTCCAAGAGTGCTGTCCTGAGTTCTGACTATTGGTTGACACCAATAACCAAAACTGGAAAACCAGAAGGAAGACCAGGCTAGAGACAAGGGAAATGCAAATCAATGCCACCTCACACCTGTTAGAATGACTATTATCAACAGGACAAGTAATAAGACGTGTTGGAGAGGATGTGGGGAAAAGGAACCATAATGCACTGCTGGTAAACTAGTACAGCCACGATGGAAACAGTAAGGAGGGGCCTCAAAAAAATTAAGACTAGAGCTTCCATATGACCAGCAATCCTTCTTTTGGGTATCTACTCAGAAAATCTGAAAATATTTATTTGTAAAGATATACATACCTCTATGCACGTTGCAGCAGCATTAATCACAACAGCCCAAAACATGGAACAATGGATGATTGGACACATATACAGGTGCATTTACACACACACACACACACACACACACACACACACACACACAATGGAATACTACTCACCCATTAAAAGGATGAAATATTGCCATTTTCAGCAACATGAATGGATCTTGAAAGTATCATGCTAAATGAAATAAGTCAGATGGAAAAGGACAAGATCCATATGATTTCATACATATGTGGTATATAAAGAAAAAGCAACACACGAACAAACCAAACAAACTCACATGTATATAGACAACAGAGTAGTGATTACCAGAGGTGAAGGGGCACAGGGGAGGACGAGGCAGGTAAAAGGGGCTAAATGGATGGTGATGGAAGGAGACTAGCCTCTGGGTGGTGAGCACACAATGGAGTGTATGGATATTGTATTATATAATTATATACCTGAAATTTTTATAATATTATTAACCACTATCGCTCCAATAAATTTAACTTAAAAAACCATTAGCGCATCTTCCATTGTCCTAAGCAAAGAAAGAACTATAAGCTCACTGTATTTTATACAAGGAGTAGTGCAGCAGTAAAAAATGTATCTTTCATGAAAAGAGGATACTCTAATTACCCATCCTCACCAAATAACATATCTGACAAATGTTTCCCCCCAAAATTTCTTATGAGTACTGTTAATTCTCTAAATGTCAACTCAAGTACATGGACAATCAAGAAAATTAAAACCTACTGCAAAGTTTTGTAAATGCTGATACCTATAAAAAAATGACTCAGTGCAGAATTTTCAGGAACATTAAACACCATCGTTTTTAGAAAAAAAGTTTTCTGTGATGGTTTTATGATGTGCTATTACTTTGTCACAAATGTTTAATTTTCAATCACTGAGAAGGAATTAGACTTATTTAAAACAAAAAGGATTAGGGTCAATAAGATGACATAGGTTGGTATCATACTTAGACTACTCTGAGCAAAATAAAAATCCTTTGGTGAAAATGAAAAGGCAGAAAGGACCCATGTCGAAAACAACAGGTCACCATAGTAGTACTCAGAAAAACTTGTTCTGAAAGGAAAGTCAATGCTCAGGGATTCTAGGAAATATGGTAACATTTGACCATGAGGTAAGAACAGGCAGGATAAACTCTCTAAGTAGCTTTCTAGTAGTTTAATAGAAATGCAGGTGGATCCAAATAAAAGCATTATGCACAGAGTTGATGATATCGCCCAAAGATGTGATCATCAGAAAGAAGGCCAAACCAAAGAGCCATTTTTAGCAAAGACTTAAACTTCTCTTTCAAACTATGACAGCTCTGAGAGTGGCTTCACATGCTCTCTAAAACTTGGAATCCAATAGCAAGAGTTTAGACATTAATTTTCAAAATCTACAACTTTCACAATCCATCGCATGATAGTGGATGTACTATTAGTGTCAGCTGACTGAAAAGGTACTATGAATTTGATAATTGTATAAATAAATTCACATTTCATTGAACAAGATTGCTTCTACCTACATTTGGAAAACAGCAATACATATATGAGTCACAAATTATCAATTCAACCTGTAATTAACACTGGGATTTGTAGAACTCTTAAATTCACCCACCACACAAACACAAGTTGGAAATCACTGACAAAGCATATCCCAGAGGTTTCCTTAAAAAGTAGAGATGATGCAAAATAGGCTGCTACAATAATATTTCTATTACTGTACTTCTTGCATAATACCTGTTTATCTTTTACATCCAAGTTTTTCAACTGCACTCTGAGGAAAAGACTAACCTATTTATCTCAAAACCCTGTCAGTCACATAATTTTTTGAATGAGCACTCTAAAATTGATAAATGAATGTGCTATATCACAAGAAGTCATAAAACAGATTTAATGAATGCTAACTACTAAGTAGGAAAATGCTCCTAACTTTCATCATCTTAGTCAATAAAAAATAAAGTCAATATTTGTACTACAGCTGGTTTTATGTTAGATTTTTTATACTACCTTTTAATACACATTTTGTTTTATGTAAAATTAGGTGAGGAATTGAAAACAATGAAGTCTTTCTTATTCTATTAACACCTGTTCTTTTTTAAAATAAATATTCAAATGGAAAAATATAGTTAGTTTTTTAAAATTTGATCATAAAAACTATTTCTGTCTAAGAAAAAAATAGAAAATATTAACCAGCATCCCTTTATACTTACATTTTGTTATATCTGTTTAGCCTATAGAATACATTTTTAAAAAACCTTCAAACACCTTCTATATGGATTACTTCCAACTGCCAAAGCCTAAAAGAATAAAGCTGCCTTGACAATGTGTCCCCTTTATTTACTATGCCTCATACCATAATATAAAACGATAAAGTGGTCCTCAATGAATCAATCTCCACACCTAACAAAAGTTATCCAAAAGGAAAACCTAAGACATCTAAAATAACCTAGTGAGGTTAGGGGAATTCTTCAAAATCTCCTTCCTCGGTTTCAGCAAAGGTAGAGCCTGAGAGAATGTGTACTAAGAATAGACTTTGGGGCTGAACAGGAATGTCAGCTTGGGCGCTCAACTATATTTACAACAAAGCAGTATCAGAAACATTCCTTACTGTGAATAAACAATGAGCTCATTCAAAACACACAGACAAAAAGATCCTAGAGAACTAAAGCAATTATGGCTCAAGAAGAGCATTTTTAAAAAGGAAAGGTTTACAGCGAGTTGAAAATGATAGTTAAAGATTATGTCATTGCAGACTGAAACTACATTGATGGCACTCTATAATGGACATGGTACAAAATAACTAAAAAAAAAATGTACTTTAAAAAATGTGTTCTGAAAAACTCAGTAATCCCTACTGATATGTTATTCATTTACACTACAGAGGTAAAAAGCCATTAAAAAAGAATACGAAATAACACGTTGACTTTAATTTGGGACTGTAACTCCTACACCACCAGCGGAGGGAACTGTGAAATGACCCCCATCTGCTGCCAACACCGGTGTGCACCACGCAGCACCTGGGGGGCTCGAACCAGTCCTTCCCCGCTCTCCTGAACTCCTCCACTGTTGAAATCAACAAATAGAGGAATGGCCAGCACCAACACCAAGATATACAAAAAGCGTTCAGTTACAAACATCACAATCCGTTTGGCTGAGTGATCATGGATGGCTGGAGGTCATTTTTTTCTCTGAGTAGGAAAAAGGAAAAAAAGACTGATTCAGTTGAGTTGGTTACAAATATTTGGAAATCATTTTGGAATTGCAGGGTCAAAAAGACCCAAACGTTTGGATTTTATTTGAGGATCTGTGGGCTTTTATTTCGGGTCTAATTTAAACCAAGATAACGGATTATTTCTAAACAACCCATTTCAAATGTATGAAAAAGAGGGAGATAAGAAGTCAGTAGCAAATAAGCAAAGTTGATGTCCCCATAATCTGGAATGCACGGCAGAGAATCCTAAAGACTCCATCCAATAATGACCCATGCAGGCCTCCATCTTTTTTCCTAAAAAAGTATCTTCTTAGAAAATGTACATATTAAGGAAAAATTTAAATAGAGTGGAAGAGAAAAAAAAGTGTTTCATATGATGCTTCAAAATCTGATGTTATAAAAATAACAGAGTACAAAGGGTTATAGGCAATGCAAAAGGTGTGCGAGTGATCGGCTTTTTAGAAAAAAATATCTGAAATATTTAACAGAAACAATACCCAATCGTAATGTTACTCAATTCTGAGAATTCTACAACTTCTTTTAGTAGCCTCTTTTAAATAACCCCTTAAAATTAATAGAAATTGAATTAATTATTCTCTATTGCTGCAATTCAAGACCATTTTCTTGATTTGATTTTTGAAGAGACACAGTATGTGTCAATGAAAAATATTTTATATGCTTGAAGGAATTAGTTATCTTACTCGATTTTATAAGGACAAAATAAAGTCTCAAACCTTTCTAATTTTACTTTTAGGAACTATTTCTATTCTTATCACCCTGTTCCACTAACAAGAAATTAATCAAACTATCTCAAGCTCAAACAATAAAAGATTGTTAATAACTTTATTGTACAGCCCTTTATAGTTTTTAAGCCATTTTCATATATTTTTCTTTTAGCATTAAAACCTTCTGAATTAAAAACAAAAAAGACATTATGTTCCTGATCTTTCAAGTGGTACTTCTTAAATTTTTTTCTTTTAAACTTCACTTACATACCTTAGAGGGGACAGAAAATAAAAAAAGAACATGCGTGTTGATGAATAACAGTTAAGATGGAAGAGAAGGAAGTGGAGAAAAGTCGCTTCAGGTGGCCTCAATCTTCTCAGGAGGTGAGACTGATGGATAAAGTGTGGCTTTCAGGATTTAAGGAGAGAGGAAGCAGTTTAGAACAGCCACTGGGGGACAGTGACCGGAAATTAACTACAAACAGCTAAAAATATCAGTAACTGCTTCATTTCCCCCTCAATTAGCACAAGGCTTCTTTTGGTGTTTCTCTTTCTAGTCAAATTTTGAAACACACTGAAAGCCTCCCACATGTTATTTTTTTCCTGAGAAAAGTGGAATTTAAATCTTGTCCAAGCTAAGGAATGATTCACCACCTCTTACCTGTGAATTACTTCAAAAGCTAAAAAAAAATAGTGAATAGGAGCCTTAGGTATTTAAGGACTGGGGAGAATTATTAAAACAAAAAAGTAGAATTAGGAGTAGAAAGCAAATGGCTTGGGGCAGTGTGTAGTAGGTAGAAAGTTAAAGTCCATGTTTAGAAATGATGTTTTAACAGTTTATTATTAGAGGAATATATCACTTATAGTTTTTCATTCATTTGTGCTGTGTGCTATGTATTACTGTCCAAAGTATTTTAATTTTATAGAGAGCAGGAACAAGGGTATTTATTTAGTAGTGCATGTCTGTTTTTTCTCAGCACAATTATTCAAGGCAGAAGTTAAGTCTTACCACTCTGCCTGTATTATCCTAATAAGGCACCACTAATTACCTCACAGCATACATTTACCTCCAGAGAAAGAGAACCTGAGGGGAATTCAAGTCTTTCTAGAATTTAATTTGAATCTCATTCCCTCAAGTGATAGAACTATCACAAAGAAATATAATCATATAGTTTTTAAAAGTAAAGAAGAAAAGATTTAATTTAGCAGTCTTTTTTTTATATATACATATTACTGTGACTACACAGTAGCAAAATTCCTATGTCTCTAGCTAGGAAGGAAATACATTTTTAAAATATGGTTCTAAGTTTGTGAAATTGTTTAGCGGACTGAATATCTAAAATCTGTCTTAACGGAACATTTTTCAGCAAAAATATATTTATATGTATTAGAAATATAATAATTCCAAAATGAGAGTTATCAGCTAAAAGTCTAGGACTATTTAAAATTTATTTCTACATGTGAATAATGCTTTTAGAAGCATTCTATTTTGGCAGTTTGATATCTTTCTCTTTTTCTTGACATGAATAACATCAGACAATCTACTGACTAACATCAATAAGAAATTCTACTTTATATCAAGACATCATGTGGTTCCCATTATTACATACTTGTGAAGTACAGGTAAGTTATATAGGCAGAGATATTTAGAGATTAGGTAATAAAGAGAACTGACACATTGCCAATATCTAAAACTTGAATCACAATGTCTGGCTTGTTTTTCAAGAAATCATAAACAAAGCATGGCTTTACCAAAATTTGATATTTTCATTTGATGAAACTAAAAATGGTGAAGATAGCTCAACACAAAAACAGGATAAGATAGCATTCTTAAATTCATTTGATATAAAAAGTTTTCTAACTAAAGAGGCATGCCCACTGACTCCAAATAAAGTATATCAGTTTCAAAATGCAGTAAGTAGCATGAGTAGGAATTTCAGGGTTTTAAGCAAACTTTCAGAAAGAGATCGATTTCACTGACTTGATGCATCTGTATCATGGATTCCCTAAACACTTTCCTCTCCTCCTCTCCTAATTCTGCATCTTCTGAAAGTCAATAATTATGGCATAATTATAAAGTTAAATGTTTAGGAATAGGCATATTTCATGCACAATGAGATTGGGAACTCCATGGGGGCAGTAAGAGTGGGCCTAGGTACCTGCCTTCGCTGACAGCCCAGGTAACACCTGCTACTCACAGCACAGCGGCTCAGCCACACTCAGGCGTAGAACAAAATGGAGCCAGACCCAGATTGATTGAGTGATGCCTGCTTATGGTCTTCTATTCCTAAGCATGTATCATGTGACTTGCCATGCATTTTGACCTCTAACTACATAGAGGTCTTATGTAAAGAGTTGCAATTTCCATTTGCAACATCCAGGCTCCGAAACTGGCCCTGCAGCCCAGGTCCTGGAAGTCTCTCTAAAACATAATATATAATAACTATAATTAATATTTTTGATATGTCATACTTCAATTCAGAGTGATTTAGTAGTCCCTAAGGACAGGGCAATAAATACTCAATTATCCCTATTCTAGTAAAGCAAGACCATTCCGGTTAGAAGAAATTTCAATAAGAGAATACTCAATGAACCACAGCTTTAGTGACAGAAACATTATCAAGTACACATTCAGATTTTAGGACGACAATTGGATAAATGTAAATAATATTTCAGAGAGGCTGTAAAAAGTAGAATATTCATAAGAAATGAAAATGCATTTTTCTTCCTAACTCTGCCAAATAATCTTACACTCATATTGGTAAAATGAAATAGAAGTACAAGTGAAATAAAACCGTACTCTCTAGAAGGCTTTAAATTCTGCCAATGCATGTTCCAAAAACACGGTTAAAATCCTTTTTTCTCCTGAGATTAAGAGCGGAAAGGTTTTGCCTCCTATTTTTCTGCATGACAGTCTTTGCAGATTATAAATAGACACAGAGGATCACTCCTAAAAATCTTGGAGAAGAAATCAGCATTTTGAGAATCATGTACAAATGCGTGTCATGACCTCAGATGCAGCTGGCCTATTCTCTATGCTCGTTACCACCAAGATGACTTGAGTCATGCTCTCCCTCCTGTTCCCGTTTTCATTTTCTTCATTCAATCCCAGCATTTCTCAAACTGTACTCTGTAAAACATCAGAGACCCAGGAGACGTTTAAATGGATATTTCTGTTCAAAAAGTTTGGAAAATATTTCATGAGGTATCTCCTCCCAGAAAACAGAAAATATAGTTTGGGGCAGAATATGCAGGTCCTTGAAAGACAGACTAAAAGAGGTAGATTTTATTCTGCCAGCAATGCGAGAAGCATAGAAGAGTTTAAGCATGGACGAGATAGGATTAACTGTTTCATGGAGAATGTATAGGATGCTGAAAAGATGGTACTGGGGGAAGAGTGAAAGGATCATCAAATAATCATGCCACGCAGGCCAGGAACGAGGAGACAACTGCAGAAACAGAGAGGAGAGGGCATGCTGAACAACTTCTGCGGAGAATGAGAAGTGCCTCGTGAGAATTAGATGGGGCATGAGGAAACGGCAGAAACGAAGATGGCCTGAGTTCTCTAGTACGACTGTTCTCACAGGGAAATAGAAGGTAAGATAACCTGAGTGAGGGGCAGATGAACATTTAAATAGATGTGAGGAAAATGATGAAGGTCAAGTTTTGGGTCAACTCCTATGGGCAACGGAAAAGGAAGCCGACTATTAAGTAAAAGAACTGCTTATCAGCATTCCTGAAGCTGTTCCTGATGCACCCAGACAGCCAGTGCTCCGTTTACTCCCCTAAGTCCCCTATAATGCTTTTTCTTGGTACCTCCCTTATGATAACTTTAAAATCTGCGTTATTGTTAGCAATATACTTTTTATACTTTCCTCTACTAGATTTTAACCACTTGATTGGGGAACAGGGAGGTTATTAAGTCTTATGTAGCCTGTATCACTTTCATAAAATATGACATTTAGCAGGCATTTAAAACACTCTTGTTAAACAAGAGTGTTAAACACTGTTCTTGAATGCTCCCTTATTTTTCTTTTCATTTCAATTTGGGAAGCTTCTATTGACCTATCTTCAAACTCACTGATTTTCTCCTTAACCATGTCAAGTCTACTGATGAACCCACTGAAGGCTTTCTTCATTTCTATTACAGTGTTTTTGATTTCCAGCATTTTCTTTTGATTCTTTCTTAGAACTTCCACTTTCATTCTTATATAACCCATCTATTCTTGCATGTTATCTACTTCTTTGATTAGAGCCCTTTACATATCAATCGTAGTTAAACTGGATGTCTGATAATTCTAACACCTGTGTCATATCTGAGTCTGGTTCTGATGATCTGTCTCTTCAGACTCTTTATTGTCTTTTGGTATGTCTTGTCATTTTTTGTTGAAAGCGGGCATGTTGTATTGGAAAACAAGAACTGTGTAAGAGGCCTTCAGAGTGAGGATTTATATTCATCTGGCCATGAATTGCATTGAGCTTGATGTCTGCTAAAGCTATAGATGCCAGAGACTTCAAGTTCCTCTAGTGTCCTTGTTTTTGTCTCCCTTCCTGACCTGAGGCTTCCCTACATATTCCACCTCAGAATGAGTCTGTGTCTTACAGTTCCTTCAGCTGTAAGAGACCCATTAGTGTCGTGGCAAATCTGTGGGTGAGAGGTAGCTTTCTAACTCAATTTCAGAATTTTAGCAAGCCTATGTCTCGGGCTGGTGACTTTTACAAGTGTTTCCTCTTTAATAGCTTTCTCCTACTTTTTTAAGTGAGACAGGAAGGCTACAAGGGGCTAGAGAGGAATGCCCTGCCCCCGGGTCTAGGATAAGGATCTGATAGTCTTTCACCCTAAAGAGTTGGCTTTTCTGGAGAAGGCTGTAGGTGTATTTAATGGTAATTACTCATCCTCTTCTTCTGTGAGAGCCATGAAGCGATCATTCTCAGATCTTCATTGTGAGAACCCACACGAAAGCACATGAGCATGTGAGGACTGGGATCTGCCCTAAGACTGCAGCTCCCAGGTGTTTCTACCTCACACCAGCGTGTTTTATCAAAATTACTATTAAGTGTTACTGCTTCCGCAGCTTCTGTTCCAGGTAAGCAGATCTTGGCTAACGCCTCCGGATACACACATCTCCAGATTCAGGGCGATGGTTTACCCAGCAACCTCAGTTCTACGATAGGAGATAGCAGTTTTTAAAAAATTTATCCAGCTTTTTTTCCTGTTGTAAGGATGGGAGTGACAATTTCCAAGAACTTTAAATGTCAGAGCTGAAACTGGAAGTCTCAAGAATCCACTTTTCATGTAAATGTGGTGTTAAAAACACACACACACACACACACACACACACACACACACTCAAAAAGAGATGTCAAAAAAGAGGTGAGGAAAGAAAAATGCATGTAGAGATCACATTCAAAGCTGCTAATGAATGATAACAACTTAAGTATATTACAAAAGTGCAAATCCGGCATTTAGAGTCAGAAGCTCTGGCCTTGAGACTTTTCAGATGCAATACATCACACATCTTCCTTTAACACCTTTCATTTTAATCCAATCAAAGAGACAGAAAATAACTTTTTGGTCACAGCATATACAGGTGTTATTATTATAATAACTCAGGTGGAATTTTCATTTTAAAAGAAGAGTGACAATGCTTTATATTTACGAATGCAATCACTAATGAAAAATTTTTAGAAAATGAGATGAATCAATAGTCTCCCTTGTACAGGCCTTTATCACTGTGCTTCTGTTTCTTTGTTTCACCGCTGCTGTCTGTTACTCCTCCCAAAAGAGCCAATTTTTAAGTTAAAGAAGGATAAGCAAAGACAAATATTCTTAAAATTTCTACTTATGGAAATTTTCAAACATATACAAAAATAGACAAAAATGATGGACCAGTACGTACCCATAATCCAGTCTCAATAATTATCATTTTTGCTAATCTTGCCTCATCTCTCCCTCCTACTTTTTTTTTCCCCCAGAATATCTTAAAGTGAATCCCAAATAACACAGGAATACTTCAGTGTGTATCTCTACTGGATGAGTCAGTCCATTTACTGGGTACAGAGACTTTGTTCTAATCCCCTTTGGGGAAAAGTATAGGAATGACATTTCCTGTATAGGAATGACAGATGCCCGTTTTTGCCACTAGTGTTGCTGTTTGGAAACCCAAGCCTAAGTACAAAAGTGTGTGTGTGTGTGTGTGTGTGTGTGTGTGTGTGTGTGTGTGGTGTGTGTTAAGAAATCGAAGGGGCGAACCGATTTGGCTCTTCTGCACTGATCTCATCTGCCCTTCTACTTTTATCTAGAGAGTTGGACCTGTCGATAAACTAGGAACATTCCTCTTGTACTCAGAATTCTGGATGAGAACTAATTTTGTAAATGGAAGCAACTCATCAAAGGTGATGAAAACAGAATTGAGACACAGGCCATTTTCCTGCACCCTTCTGGCTGTTTCAAACTGCAAACAAAAACAAGGAAATGTGAGGTCTGTACAGAGGTGCTAACAGTGGCACCTTCCAGTTTTCTGGGTGTCAAGAGGCACCACAGCAGCAGCAGTTTAATTCTGGCTTCCTGATTCCTGGATTGAGCTATAGAGTATGTTCATAAATTCAGAGCTCCAGCAACAGCCTCAGCTGTAAACAGCTCTTAAAGTGGATCAGTTCTATTCTCTGTGTAAATCGTTCTAGTAGAACAGCCAAGAATCCATCCTTTATATCTTAAATCAACTTTATAAACATCTAACTCCCTTGTATTAAATATCTTCCTGTTTATAACACATGTTGTTTCTGTTTCTTGAACTCAATCTTAACATATACTATTTGATATATCAGTGTGTCTACGGAACTGACATTTTTCACAAAATTATGTGATATACTAATTTTTCTATTTTACTTCTCCCACTTAAAATTCCCTTAAATTTACATTCACTTTCAAATTAAAATTTCCTTACTATTCTATTCCATTAATTAAATAAAATGCTGATTGCAACGTTTTAGATCTACTTCATAACCAACCCATGGTTAAGCCTCAGTTTCAAAGACACAGCGTACGCCATAGTCTTATTAAGAGCTGTGAGGATATTGTAGAAAATCACTACAGCATTAACTTATTTTTCTTTTATTCCATCATAGGATTCATGGTAGACAATAAGGAGTTTTTCCAGCTATCATTTTATTGACCTCTACCTAAGTCGGAGATAGCTCTCAGGCACAACTCAGAAAGATCTAAAAACAAACAAACAAACAAAAAACACACACACACAAAAAATGGGGAACAGAGAACAAGGAAAGTGGTGTGACTAACATTGAGGTTTGGGGGAAAACTGTTCTTGATTTAAAAGAATGCAAGTTTTTCATAAAATCATTTTCTGAAAGCTTTCATTGACCAGCCTTTTTATTATTATTATTAAAACAACCTCTAGAAACCATATGCAATGTTTGGTTTTTTCCCCTCCATCTATTCATTAGTCAAACAGAAATAAATCTAATGGGACCAATGGAACTTTTAAAAACTAAGCATCCTTAAGTCTTGGTATATGAATAGTGAACTATATTCAGTTTTTAGTTCTTGATTCCAAAACCAATAAAATCACAGCAAAATGTTAAATGAATCCACAGATCTCCGAGGATAACAGATCATAAAACTCCCACAGATTTGGCAAGGTGGCAGTCACTGACAGAAGGAGAAAAGATATATAAATATAAGCTAAAGTTTCACATTTTTCTATCCTAAAGAATTGAGCTTTATGTAAAAAGTAGGATTCTTAACTACAAAATATTTTTCTATGTTAACAGATAGACAGTATTAATGAGTACTATCTTCATAAATTATGATATATATCCTCCCTCCTATGGAAAAAATTACTTGAATTAATTTGAATCATAAAACTCTGTAGAGTTAAGCATTTGATTTTAATGTTTTAAATGGAAATATTTCCAAATTGTGTTGTCTTCTTTCTCACTTAAAATAAAATGAATATTAATTAGTCTTATGATGCTTCAGCTTTCTCATTATCATAATCAATTACCATCCCATTTAGAATACTGTGCTGCCCTCAGGAGCTCTTGATATTAAATAAAATGTTAAAAGTGAAAACATCATGGACATTGGTTTTAGACACAACCTGGTTCAGATCAAGGGACTTGTAACTTTCTAGCCCTGTGATAATGAGCTAACTGATTAACATCTCTACATTCGTTTCATCTGCTATACAACAGAAACCATAATGCTGTACTCATAAGATCATTAAAAGAATTCAATGATTATATGCAAGAGAATACAGTAATGCCACTAAACTATAAAATCAAATATGGTACTTCCATTTAGAATATTTCTGAATGACTGATACAATTGCACAAACAACTGATAGGTGAGTGGGGCACTCTGAGAATCAAAGAGCATCAACTTTCAGAGTGGGATGCACATAATAAGGTGGTAAATTTAAACCTGAAGTTGAAACCTATTTAAATAAATGTGTTTGCAAATTGCATCTTGTTAACTTTTATCCTGTTTGTTGCTGCTATAGATAGAACTAATTTTTATTTTAATGTTGGATACCAGAAACCTTGCTAAAAAGGAATACATCTGTTAGAAGACATATATAAACTAAAGGTAAAATTATAAAATTTTATTGAGACATTTAAGAAGACATATAAATGAAGAGATAAATCATTTACATTGTTCTATGGATTCAATGTAATCTAAAATTGCAAAATGGTCTTCGCGGAAATTGACCGGCTGATTCTAAAACTTAAATGAAAAAGGCCAAGAATAAACAAGGTAATCTTGAAGAAGAATAAAGTGAGATATCTATCAGATATGGAGTTATTATAATAAATAGCAATTAAAACAGCACAGTACTGTTTCAGCAACACAAAAACAAAAACTGGGAGAGACTAGAGAACCTAGAAACATGAAGAGTTGGCTTAGGACAAAAGTAGCACTTTTGAAAGAACAGTCTTTTCAATAAACAATGTTGAGACAATTAGATATCCATAAAAAAAAAAAAAATCTCCTCACACTGTCAGGGGTAGGGGGACTAAAAACTAAAAACAAAAAACTTCAGGTAAATTTTCAGGTCTTAATGTAAAAGACAAAACTATAAAGCTTTAAAATATAAGAGAATAGATTTATGATGGGGGGGGGAAGATTTCTTAAACACGTACTAAAAGCATTAACTAGAAAGGAAATAATTAATGAACTGGACTAAATTAAAAAAATAAACTGTTCTTCCACAAAAAAAATATAATAAAGTGAAAAGACTTGGTATAGAGTGAGACAAGATACTGTAACCCATATAAGCAACAAAGGGTTGCCAGTCAAATTCTATGCAGATATCCTACAAATTGATCAGACAGACAGTCCATAGACTAAAAAATGAACAAAGGACTTGAACATGCACTTACAAATAGGTGAAAGTAAAGACCAAAGCTAACTATTTAGGGATACATACAAAAATTGAAAACTAATTTTATTTGGAAAAGAACAAAGTGCTTACCATTAAAGTCAGGGATGGTGGTTACTTCCAAATATCAGAATGACTTCTAAGGTGATGACAATATTCTATTTCTCTTTTTTTCCCCCACAATATTCTATTTCTTCATGTGGAAGGTGGTTACCTGGATGTTTATTTTATAATTATTCATAATTATATATATTGTATAATTGTTTTATACACTTTTGTGTATATGCTATATTTTGTAATAAAACCAGATTTTCCTCAGTGTATTGAAAGATTCAGACCAGATGGTGACCATTTTCAAGATAATCCAGGCTATACACCCCCAAAAATGTTCCCCTTAAAAACCTAACTTCTAGATTCAGATTTTCTAGAGGTTCATTTCATTTTGTTGTTCTAGAGTCAGATTGACCATGTTGTCATATATTATTTTCTCCAGAGAAGGCCACATGAAAGAGGTATCATTTGGTCTTGGTCTACTGGGTAAGATTTAGGTAAGGTGGACTGGGAAAGGATTCGATTAGTTCTATTCACCCTATCAGATTGAGGAGTAAATCTTCCTGAGTGAGCTTGCTTCCTTGAGTACATTTTTTTCATTCAATTAAAAGACAAAAGCAAAAAAGGATTATGCCTTAGTAAAAATGCCAGTATTGAGTTTTCTCTCACTGGTGATATATTTCACAACATGCATGTTTGAGAAGAAGCCCATAGATCTGCCCCACTGTTATCTTAATTAACAAGGAGAATACAGAGGATACTTTGGCTGACTATGTAGGAAAAGTGGCAAGTTTTGACTCCCCCAGTGTAAACAGTGAACTTAGATCAGGAACCAAGAAATCCTAAACCTCATTTACCCCAAATTTAATGGAAAACAGTCACTTCCATGCTACATATCTTGCCAAACTGATCTCAGGAAGACAGACTAAAGAGTGTCATTGCTTCTTAACACAAGTAAGGTACAGAAGAAATAACAGGAAACACATCAGACATTCTGGCTCTACATTTGCCAGCTGGGTGACTGACCATATATGTGAACTGGACCATTCTGGTTCTTTCCCCAACGCTATAATTAGACGTAAATTAGCCCTTCGAAAACTACACAGTATCTAGGATTCTATGCTTTCTTAATACTGCTTTTATAACAAACCTAATAAATAAAAATTCAACATTATAACTAAGATAAATTAAAATCAACATCTAACCTTTGTTCAAAACAAGTTTTCTATAATAGCTTTAATAAATAGCAATATAAGCTCTGGGAAAACTAACAGTTTATATATATACCTTCCTAAAAGGCAGCTAATGTTATATTAAGTTATACCTACAATGCCTCTCCCACAGCTAATTAAAAAAGGGGTGGTGGGGGAGAACAAGTTCTGTAAAATTAAATTTAAAATGAGGTATAATGAATCCAGTTTTAGATACACACACTCAGGTGAACTTGAGGATGATACTCAATAGCTACATACAGGTTTCGGTGCTACTTGGCCAACAGCTGATATTTAACAGGGAGCCCAAGTGCCACTTTCCCACAGAAGTTTCCCAATACCCTCAGCCAGAACCTCTGCATGGGGGGGCCTGCCCTGAATGCCTCACAAGTTCACAACAGAAGATGTAATCACTAGTGGGGCAGGGTGTCCCCAGCATGCTGTTCCAGTCCTGACATCTTAGTTCCTATGCCGTCCATACTGATGGTGGAGTATTTAGATAATTACTCGAGTAAACTAGCAGTAAGCAAAATATATCTTTTTATATTCTAAAGGGAAAACAAGAGGTTAAGAGGTTTTGATATCAAATTTTACTATTTCGTTGGTCAAATTGATCAGATTACTGGCACCGGGAAATTCAAAAATTTCTTGATTACCAGGAAATCAGATATCTTAAAGCACATGTCAATCTCATTCCCTAATCTCAATCTGTGCAAAAAAGAAAAATGTACAGAAATGGTTCTCAATGAAACATGTTAAAATATACAGTTTTTCTCTAACTACAGTCTCAGAGACACTTAAATGGAACAGTTACAGGCTTTCTAGAATACTACCAGATGCAAAAAGGTTATCGGTTCAATTTAATTTACTGACTAAACAGTTAGTTAAAATAAATAACATTTGAATAATGTTTTTATTTTAAAAAAGTCTTTTCTAAATACCAGCTCATTCTGAATCTGACCATTTAACTTCAGATACATGTTATCTCTATTTCACGAATGAGGAAACTGATGCTCTGACATATGTCCAATAATAGCTGGATTTAAATACCGAAACACGACATTTGGAAAAGAGCCCTAGCACAGGGCTACGCACTACGTACAGCACAAAAGAAGCCTAACTGAAGGACATGCTCAGAGAGATAAGATAAAGAAACATCCGAGAAGGGACAGATGACTATGGACCCCTGTCTCATTGTCATTACCACTTTCACCTTCATACACAGACCCTTAAGAAGCAATGGAGGAAGCTCTAGTGCCCATACCAGCCACAATGCCAGTTCTAATTCAGTAAACTATGCATCAGAAAAAAGAAATTAAATACATAAATAATTTTCCAAAAAGCAAATATAATGAGTAAGAAAGAAAAGACATGCTTCAAAGTAGGATTTTCTTCCCTGGGATTTGTTAGATAAAACTCTCATTTAAAAATTAATTATAATAGTTCCAGCAGTACCTAACTGCTATACCTAACTGTACTTTACTGAACTTTCTTTTTAAAAAATTTATTTCACTTTACATACACACATGGCTTGTTCTATAATTTTTTAAGACTAAGGAGGCCTTTTGGGCTCTTTTCATTCACCGATGACTGAATAATTATCATTTCAATATGTTGTTTTCCTGATATTTTTTTCTAAATCAAAATCTGGTCTATTTTCAACGGGCTCAAAACCTGCTTACATTTCCAGAATACTAGAAAGTACTACCAATGTGGGACTTACTAGCAACAAATAAATAATAGTAGTAGTAGTAGTAGTTAGTAGTAGTAGTAGTAGTAGTAGTAGTAGTAGTAATAAATTTCAACTGATGTTTTCACACCATCCTTTAAAAACTGGCTTGACCATCCCTGAAATACTTCCTCACCCTATGAAAAAGATTTGTGGCAGAGCAGTGTGAGAAAGGAAACTATTTAGTGCAAAGAATACAGAGAGCCTCTCTATATTAACATTTCATCAATACTACAGTGTCTAGGATGTAGTCTAGAGCGTATACTCCAAAAGGCAAAAAATATTAAATGAAGCTCTTCAAACAGAGAGACTCAGCTGTGATATATACACACCAAAAACAGGAGCTCTATTTTCTCTGGCTTTTTAAAAATAACTTCTGAGAATTTCTGCTGAGACCAACCCATAAATAGACTGTTCACACTGACCTCCTTGTGTGTCCAAGCATGGCCTAAAGAGCGAGACCACAACGTTTGGTCAGTAAAGCTATCTTCCTGCGTCCGGCTCCACTCAGAGAGGGCTGTTGTATCACTGCAGCCCTGATCCAAACAACTTCTGTAGGTGTTTCATTTCTGTCACCTGGGAAAGTCTGTCTATGACATTTATTGTATTAAACAGGATATTCTTTATGTAACAAGAATGTTAGGGTAAAACTTAAAGGAATAGTCTAAGAGTATTAAACTTCATAAAAAGCATTTTTCCTTAACGTTAAAAAAGATGCTTTTTTCTTGATTCTCTACATCCATGCTCCACATTCTCAACATTCAAAAAAAAAAAAGTTGTTGTTTTTGATTTTCCACACCCGTGCTTCACGTTCTGTTTAGCCAAGTGGACACGCATTCTTTCCCCATCCCTAAGGTTATCGAATACTTGTATCATATCACCTGATTTCTAATTAAAATTTACCTGGAACACTACACATTGGCATGTGCAATTACATTAAAAATATATTAATAAAATTGGCTGGGTTAACTTTAAAATTTCCTTGAGCAAAGCATGAGATTGCCCTTCTAAATCATACCAAATACACAGTAAACAATATCAATTCATTTTTATATAATAAAAATCACTTCTCTTACATTTCATTTATACGCCTGATTATAAATACTAGCTCATCCAGACAAAGACTGGGTTTTCATCTTTGTGTGGCTGTTTTCCAGTTATCCATCTTTGCATTACCACATTGATCTAAAATTCTTTAAAAATATATTATCTGAAAAAAATTAACATGATCTCTATGATTAGATATTCCTGATCTCTGTGCTATTCTTTTATGAGATGATTCTGAGTCCCAAAAGACGAATTTATTCACAATCACAATTACAGGATTTCAGTGACAGAAGAATCTTTGGTGATCTGATGCAACCCTAATTTATAGTTGAGGGAAATGAGATCAATTGAAATTACATTACTTTTACATTATCCTCACACCTAAATGTGCGGAACAGCATGGACCTACAAGTAAATATACAGGTAAATCACTCTAGAGGCCACAATCAAAAATACATGGAGCAAATAAAAATGCGGCTATTTTGTATAATAAAGCTGAACTTAAAAAATTGAATATTCTAAAGAATAAAATATTTGATTTAAAATTAAGTCATCCTTTTTCAATTTTATTGAGATTTAACTGACATATAATGACCTAACGCATATTTAAAAATGTACAGGTTGGTGAGTTCTAACCCATATACACTCATGAAACCATTACAACAATCAGGATAATAAACATTTCTACCAGCTCCAAAACTTTCTGGCAACACTTATAATCTCAGGCTAACACTGATCTACTTTATGTCATTACTCTGTTACTTTATGACATCACAGATTCATTTGTGCTTTCTAAAACTGTATATAAATAGAATTACATAATATGTATTCTTATCTAGCATCTGTAAGTGCAATTATTTTAAGACTCATCCAAAATGTTGCATGTATCGGCTGTGTGTTCCTTTTTACTGCTGAGTAGTAGTCCGCTGTACAGGTATGAGGCTCTTTGTTTATTCAGCGCCTTTTGTTGACCTTTGGGTTTTCAACAGGTTTGCGAATAGGTTTGACTATTACAAATGAAACCACTATAAACGTTCATGTGCAAATCTTTGTGTGGGCAAGTTTTCATTTCTCTTGTATAAATAACTAGGAATAGAATGGCTGGCTTATAGGATACATGTATGTTTAACTTTTTAAGAAACTAACAAACTGTCTACCAATGTAGTTATATCATTTTATATCACATTCATATGTACAGCAACGTATAAAAGTGCCAGTTACTTCACCTGCTCCCCATTCTAGGAAAAAAAAAAAATGTGATTTAACTTTGCATTTCTCTGATAACAAATTATTCTGGTCATCCTTTTATGTGCTAATCGATCATTCATATATTTTGTGAAGTATCTTAACAGCTGTCTACTATTTTTTTAATTGGATCATTTGTCTTCTTATGATTAAAATGATAGAGTACTTTATATATTCTGGACACAAGTCCTTTGTCTGATATATATTTTGTAAATGTTTTCTCCCAGTCTTGCCTTTTTGTTCTCTAATTAATTTTCTAAATATAAAAAGTTTATTATTTTTATAAAATCACATTGCTATGACTTGCTGTGTCATACCCTAAGGTTGCAGAGTTTAAGTTCTAGTTTTGTCACAGGGAATATATATTTCTTCTAAAGTTTAATGAAAAGAGTTATAATACTGCATTTATGAAGAGTAGCAACTACTGAGGCTTAAAAACAATCTGTAGTTAAAAAAGCTTTGGTTGTTCTAAGTTTTTGAGCTCATATAAATTGAGCTCATATAAATTTTACAATCAGTTTATTAGTTTACAGGGAAAATAAAGATAAAAGGATAAAAACACATATATGGTGATTACTTTTGAAACATTATCATAGGCTCTAACTTGATTGCTCAGTTTAAAGAAAATCAAAGAAAAAATAGCATCTTTATTTCCCCCTACAATCAGCAGTTCACAAAACGGACCATAATCTGCCTTACAAAAAGAAAGTCATACTTACTCTGAAAAAGACCAAGCTTGCCAAAATTTTTCAGATGCTTTTACTTGTAAGATAGTCTAAAACTCAACCTTGTAAAAGAATGCTCTATTGTAATTCTCACATTGAAAAGTATAAAATTAATTTCGATATACTTAAGTCAGGTATTAATATATGAATGAATCTCATTTTAAATTTAACAATATTTAGCATGAGATATTTTGGATGTAATCTGCCGATATGAAAAATATCTTTAGAGAAAGCCTGAATTCTGAAAGGCAGTATTGTTATCTTAAAGAAATTCAGGCCAAGAGTAAAAAGAGTTCTATTCAAAGAGGAAAATTCTCTTCTCACACTGCATTTTCATTAGGCAGATCATCCAATTCATCATTTCTGTCCACTTGCTATGTGCAATACTGACATCAGTGGAACTTGTGTATTTGTATAACAACATCATATGCAATCAAATGCAAAACATCAATACAAGAATATTGTTCCCTTAACAAAAATTTGTTTCTCTTCAAATTTTGAAAATGTTATCTGTTATGGCAACAGAAGGCAGAAGCTCAGAATGACCTTCTTTTTTAAATTTCCCCCAAAGTCTCTGTATATATATATTATATATTGTATATGTATATTATTTCTACCAATGAAAGGTATTTAAAATATAATCACTCTGCAATTTGATGAATTTCTTCCTGATTAAAATAGTTTATCTCTTTAAAGAATACATGAGATTTTTTTTAAAGATATACTTTATGTATTTTAAGGTAAACCAAAGGAGAAGCCAAGAACAAACTTCAAAGACCTACTAACTAGAGAAGATATTCATGCATTGTCCACAATACACTGTCAATATTGAGTAACTACACTAAAAGACACAAACTTTAACTTAAATAATCTACAACTTAATCTCCTGCTGCTCGCTACAAATTCATTGTGAGTGGGATTCAGTGACAGAAACCAAAAAGACAGAGTAAACTAAAAAACAAATTCCCTTTCATTTAAAAGTAGAGATAATTATCAAACTTCCAAAGAAAAAAATAGGGTAAATTCAGAAGTTAGACTGCATTTGGAAGAAGGTATGAAATTTAGTATCTATAGTCTTTGGTATTTACATTCTTAGAACTGTGAACATTTTGTACCATCTGAATAGTACATATAGTACCCAAAATGCTAAATGGTTTTGATAAGCTCTCTACATGCGAAGGTTCTTAATAGGATATATCATTCATTAAATGAGTGATTTAATATAAAGGTCTGTTTTTCTTATAATCAGATAATTGCTGCTCACCTGACCATGCCTATAAAACCTGAAGGGCCATTTACCTTATCTAGCAAGGAGCCCTGCTTCTCTAAGTCATTCTACTTTCTGTCCTCCTCTCTACTTAGCTGGGCTACTTGGCCTACCAAGGGAGGGAGCCATATGCCATGTACACTATTCTAGCCTCTTTATATCTAAATAACCAGGATCCTTCAAACTTCAGCAGCTGATGAATATATATTTATTCTCTCTTTTCTCACTCATTGGCTCTCAATGATTCTAAGCTCCCAGTTGTTTGGTCAACAACTCTAAGCCCTACCTACTTGACTGCCAGAAGCCCACTGTTTGGCAGGGTTACACAACTCCCCAGTATTCTCCAGAATCAAAAGGAGCATTGCAAGAGTCCATGCATTACTTCTGATTCTCCTCTCTCATCACAAGTCATCTAGATCCAGCCGTGATGGGCCTAGAGAGGTGCTAATCAAAGGGGCACCAATAAATTCTCTAATACCTAGATGCTGGTAGCACTGGAATCCACTGTAACTTGTCAAGAGGTAAGAATTCCAGCACACCTGAATGAACGCTACAGAACAATGCTATAGTTCTTGAGAAGAGATAGGCAACATCCTCTTTGTGTGTGGAAAGCATCCACCAAAGACATTAAAACCATTCTCATTCAGTTCTCCACTGGGGTAGGTGTGACATAAAACCAAAGTCTCACCAAAGAAAGAACAAATAGAGTATGAGTAGAATTTATATGTTCCAATTCCAGATCGTTGCTTTTAGGAGAGCAGAAGTGACTCTTCCACACTCTTACCTCCCCTGCCTTCTGGACAACGCTGAAGCTCACAACGGCGATGGCGACTCCATTAGATGAAAGAAGCCTCAGTTCCTGATGAATGCCATGCCAACCTGAGGCAGCCTGGACTACATGTGAGTAGGAAATAACCTCTACTGAACTAAGCCATTAAACATTTGGGTCTGCTACTGCAGACTACCTTAACCGAAACAGGATCCCACAGAAAGGTTGATTCTCTCTCATCCATTGTCCCTTCTTGCAATGTATTCTATAAAGAAATCTATGCAGAAATATATAAGGACTCTCTATAATGCATTGTAAAATTTCATATATCAAAATGGCAACTGTTGGGGAAGGGGACTGGATTTAAAGGTTTTTCCCCCTAGAAATCCTTTATGTAAGTAAACCAGAGAATGCAAATGTTAAAGTGGGTGGAATGGTACCATCAAAGTACACCCAACTAAGGCATCTGACTTTCAACTGGGCTAAGCCTATTACAGTAATTAAGAAATTTGGTCCTCACAAAAGCTATGAAACAGATATTATCTCCATTTCACAGGAGGAAAAAACTGAAACTTGGTTTCCACAACTTTGTAACAGCCACACATAGAAAACCCGGCATGGAATTTAAAACAAGTAGATAAACAAAACTAACTCTATTTATACTATACTTGGATTGCACCATATTTCCTCTCCAAGATTTTAAGGATTTGTTGGTACACAAAATAAAAGTACACACACATACACACACACACATACATATACAAAACTCCATAAAAGTTACCATTTAAGCAGAGTATAATAAGGCCTTGAAATAAAGTTACTATTTCAATTCAGTAAAAATTCATTTTTTTTTAAATGCATATTTAATCAGGAGAGACACATGTGTGGTTGTCAACCAGAATTTTGGTCTCCAGACGTCATCTGGCAATGTCTGGAGATATTTTTGATTGTCATAAATGGGGGGAGAAGGTGCCACAGGAATCTAGTAGGTAGAGGCCCAGAATACTTCTAAGCATCCTACAATGCATAACAGAGCCCCCCAGGACAAAGAATTATCTGGTTCAAATGCCACAGTACACAGGTAGAGAAACCCTGCCCTAGAGCAATTTACAATCTAGGGCAAAATTCTATACCCTAATGAAACGCCTAAAATTTAGGATGACCATTCAAAGAAGATGACTCACAAAAGACAGAAGGGTAGACTGTGTATTTAAAACACGCACCCACATGCGTGCACACACATGAATTAGACCTTGAAACATGATTCTCAAAGGATGGGAGAAAGGGACAGTGGTAAGGTAACTCAACTGTTGAAGAAGCAAACCCTGCCTGACCATTCAGAATTGAGAAGGGGGAGGGTTCTGGCAAACTACTCTTTATAAGCAGTCACTTTTACTTTTTCTCAAAAGAGTATCAGAAGACATTATCCTACTGAATGAAAAGGAAGTGACTTGTGTTATAAAAATATTTTTAAACATCAGTTGTAACTGGTTGTATTATCTTATTTAGGGACCTCTTTTCGAAAATCGAAGGCATAAAAAATTTTAAGATCTCGATTTATTTTCATCCTTATATAAACTGCAAAACTGAGCAAGTAATTCAGATCTCTCAATGGGCCTCTTGGCAAAAATTAACAAATAAGGCTACTATAAAAACCTTAAGGGACCAAAAGCTTAAAAAAAAAAAAAAAACCCTCCTCTAAATGCCACTGCTTTATTAACAAAATTATAGTCTATATGAGATGTAGTCTAAGATATTTTCTAAGTCCCTTCCATCTCTAAAAATTGTATGATTCTGTACATCATCAATTTTTTGTGCATCTTTACATGAGAATAATTTATGCCAGATAAAAGAAAAAGGTAATTATTTTTTCTATTAGCATCTGTTCATAGAGGGGGAAATAATTCACAAACACTGTGAGCTGGTAAGTTTATAGCCCTTATTTACACAGGCTATTATAAAATAGAGCCGGGGTATTTTTCTGAACCAGATATCTTAAAGAAATTCTCCGTCAACTTTTCTGGTAGATGTTGACCATAGCCAGATGCTAGTATATATCACATTTTATAATATGAACAGTCCTAAAATGACCTGAAATTTGAGTTTTTGAAAACAAAATTAGGTTTAAACTCACTAGGTAATTTTAAACCACCTTGTAGAAAAATTTTTACACAGTTAAGTATTTTTAAATGTGAATGGAATTCTTTGATATAGTTCAAATCTGTGATCATATGCCCTGGAACATTTTTACATCTTAAACTCTTATAAAAACTTATTATAAGAGAAAGGTTCAAGTCATTCATTTTTAACTATTATTCTCTATAAAATTAATTCATAAATTACTCACAAATCATCAGTTGTACTGTCTGTAATAAACTGTAAAATGTTTCTATATTTAGCACTGTGGAGAAAACTATAAATGGATCATATAATTACATGGTAAATTAACAAGAGTGAAAAAGTTAAAAAGTAAATAAATGACTTCATCAAAATTTTAAATGTCTAACTTTCATTAAGGATACAATAGTGAGCAAAACAGACAAAATTCTTGTCCAGATGGAGCTTAAGAGTCTAGCGGCCTGGAACCCAAACGACAGAAGACAATCCTCACATACTTTACTAACAAAAGCGTACATTTCCACAAAGATTACTTCAGTCACCTCTGTTCTAGAATAATCAAAACTTTTTACTCAATTGTGGGGAAACTGTATTCCTTTTTTGTCTACAGAGATACACCCATCAGATCTCTGACAGAATATGTACTGTCATCGGTGGGAAGAAATTATTTCTAGTGTGGCCTTCCTTTAAACATGGCGGTGTGACCAAATGTGTGTAAAATGGGTGTTTAACCAATGATGACAGGGTAGCAATACTTAACAGGACACTAGTTATAGTACATACTACTCCGGATTATGGCGAGTGGAAGGGAGAGAGTGAATTTAGGCATGTAGTGTCCTAAACTGCTATTAACAAGACAGATCTCTATTCTTTCCACAGTTTTTAAACAATTCATATACACAGGACTCAATAAATATATATTCATAAACTCATTAATTTAGAAATGTATAATTAGGTGTATACAAAAAGTATAGCAGAAATGGGATCATGACAAAGTGAGCTTTCTTTAAAGATGTTGAACTCTTCTCACAGGTGTTAAAGGAGACACAATGGAACCCAGGTGTGTCCTCTCCCCTCTTCCTCTAATAGCTTTTTCTTTTTTCTTTTTTCTTTGTTTTTGGCTCTTGCTTTTTAAAATAAACTTCTTTACAAAATTATCAGTGATTTCACTGCTATAGCTTAGCCAGAAAGCAAAAAGGAATGCTTTTAACCTTCTCTAGTTTGAATTGATACATACACTCAGATCTGTTCCATTCATATATTTTTTGACAGATTATCTGATACTCTTGGCACCATAATTTTTTTTCCTAAAATGCTGAAAAAGGCAGAAGGTAGTAAAGTTTTTACTCAAAGTCAAACAGACACCAGAGGAGCACAAATAACCTATCATTCCTTTACTCCTGGCAAGAAATGCTACCACACTGCACACTCAGCCATGTGCCTTCATGTGCATCATGCAAAATCCAGGTCTTCACCTGCTCCCTGGCCTTGATCGCTTAGAATAAGCACAGATGGGTAGCTAGTGCTAACAGGCACTCCTCACTTCCTTTTTCCCCTTTCAGTTTCCTATAAAGACAAACGAAAATTCAACTGAATGTTCCAGGGCAGTGGTTCTCAATCCTGAGTAACATTAGAGTCACCTGTGGAACGCAACTCTTCCCAAGCTCTATTCCCAACTCATAATAAACCAGAATCTCTGGGGATTGAGACCACGTTGGTCATTTTAAGCGCTCCAAGTGATTCAAAAGAATAGCCACAGCTGAGAACCAATATCGCAAGTCAAACAAATCAGAACATATTTATTTGGCCCAAGTTTGGGACTAAGAGTTACCTTTCTGCTTTAAATTATTTCTGTAAAAAAAAATTGTATAAAAATTAAAACCAGGGTTTCTCATCAAAAGAGAAAAATTTTATTTGAATATCAAAAGACCAAACCAATATATATTTTTGTCTCATTGAGTTTTCAGATTGAAGGAATGCACCCTTTAAAAGATCATGTTTCTACATTCACATGGTAGGCTTTATTTCTAAATGATTTCACTTGGAATCAATAAGGAACTATTTTCCCCCCAAAGTACACAATAATAGCTGAGTAACCATAATTTGTAACAACTAACAGAACCTGAAAATTGAATTTTCTTCTTCATTTTAGAGAGAAGCATGGACTTATATTGTATGCATGAGTCTTGATATTGAGACATAAAAATAATTACTCATAAGTTTTCCATAACAAGCTTGACTCTTACTGAAAAAATAAAACCATTGTTTAGTCACTAAAAATAACATCTTACTAATATAATCATTAATGAATCCTAAGAAGAAAGAAAATAATTTTTAAAAGGCAATTTTCTGCTGATTTTACTCTACATTTTGAAACACACATCCTTGACATGTATCTGATGGGGCTTTTTAATATGCTATGATGATACTTACACTCCCCAGTCAGAAGGTCTCATGATCAGGTTCCCAGACATGTATCTACTAGATACTATTGCAGTGTAGCTACCCAAGGAGTTATGAGGCTGGCCCTGCCTTTTCTAGACGTAGCTATTACAACTGTCACTAACATAGAGTAAACTCAGATGAACACTTTCATTAGAGTATAAGGACGTCAGAAGTACACAAAGTATTTACAGGTAAGTTAGACACCCATCATGCCATTCTCAGGTTAATCTCAAGTTGAAAACATTCCACAATTTCTTTCTGATCCTCCACTGCTTTGTTTTCTGAGGAGATATTTTCTCTTTCACTTTTCTTTCCTGTTAGATCATTCTACTTCTGCTCTTAAGTTATAAAATAGCTTTCAACTCCATATAGTTTCTATTAACTCTGGCTTCCAAGCAGACAGGTCCATCACAAGTCTAAATTGCTCTCCTCAATTTCACCTGAGTGTTCATTTCAGTGAAGATCCCTAGGTTCTCCTAATAGGAATGCCCAACTAGACTTTCCTTTAATTTCAGGCACCTAGCACGTTTCTTAGGTCCCCTAAAGCTAAGCTTACTCTAGGTATCCTACCTAGAAACAACCCCCCAACCCTCCTCACCCCCTCCCAACTCTTCCTTCCTCCCTTCCCTTCCTTCCTGGAACTTGCAGGACTTGGATGAACTCCCAGATGGTTCATAATCCTGACTTCTGCTTCAAAAGCCTTCTTAAGTGGACTTACTACTTGCAACGTATTAGACTTTCAGTGTATAAAGAAGTCCTAACTGTAATATCATAATTTTTGTAGTAATAGTCATACATTTAAAATTCCACACTCATATTTTTAAACATGTATTTCTGGACAGTTTGGAGCCTCCCCTTATTCACCGGGGTTAGCAAGTTTTGGTATAAAATATAATTTTCACTCCCACAAAGTTTTGGGAAAGGCTATTTCCCCCTTGATAAATCAACATCAGTATCTACCATAGATGAGGCCACTTTAAAATCACTACAGAGAGTGAACTTACAACAAAGTTCTCTTTTCTAAAAAGCATGGCTTCTGATGTTCACAAATACCACATTCAACTTATTTTGTCAATAATTAACTTTTAGAGTTGACATACCTGAATTAACTCCACTTAGAAAGAAGACTAAAGTTTCCTTTGTTTTTCAAATATGCCTCAGGAAAATAAGAGCTTAATATCAGATAATAATGGACTTCTTCATCTTCATGAATTTAGAAAACTTCCAATGTAGGTAGTGTCAACTTTCAGAAGGCAGTAAAAATCAACTTTTAAATTGATAAACAAAAGAACATTATCAAAAGATGGGGAATATGGAAATGAAAGATAATTAACTGTAAATAAATAAGGTTAACGAATCAAAATAAAATTTGTGTTTCAACTGATTTTGCCAAAATCACAGCATTTTATTCTCCTCACACAAGAGCCCATTGTGAAAGTCACATGGCAATTAGATCTATTAGGAATCTCAGAACTTACTTGTATTCATTGTATTATGTGACTTAAAGGTTCTTATTCACTGCAAAGATTAATACCTCCAACTTTCAACTTTTCTGCCTTTATATACAAATGAATTCTTATCACTGTGATGGTGGAAAAGACAATTTTAAAAAGCTTCAAATTTTCTATCCCAAAATATAGGGTAATATTTTTTTTTTACTTTAAATAGCTAAATTTTAATTATAATGCAGGCCAAGTTGTCATTTTAAACAATCTTCCTGTTCTAATGCAAGTACACTTCCAAATTTAAATAACATGGATCCCCTGAGATTCCAGACTAGTCTCCCATCAGTCAAAAGTTTTATCCGTAAAACATCGAATTACCAGCATAGTAATAACAGATCTGGGAATCACTGTTTCTCACCATCTGCTTGTATCAGAAATAAATTGTTGAATTAAGGATGTTAAGACACAGAGCCCTAGACAAGAGCATTATAATTACACAACTTGATATACAGGTGACAGACAGGTGATAGATAGATACATAGATAGATAGATAGATAGATAGATAGATAGATAGATAGATCAGAATCAACCTCTGAAATTATATTATCTGCACTAAACAGTGTCACTTCCTTATCTTTTCTTTAATCCTAATTGCAAGTCAATTCTAATAAAAGATAATTGAAGCAAATAAATTATGTCACCTCTTGAAACATAATATCCAGAGACAGTCTAGAATCAGCAAATAGAATACTAGCCTTACAGTCCTAACCCTGGAACTTAACTAGGTGTGCAACTTTGAGACAATCTATCTGCATCACTTACTTTACCTTCCTATCTAACTTACAAAGAAGCTGAGGGAGCAAACAATATAATACACATGAAAACCTTTCCTAAATTACTCTGTCTTTTGTAAATTTAAGACATAATCAGTCAAAAGATACAAATTGTGTTATAAATAGGTGTGAAGTTTTCACCTGGGAAAGGAAAAAAATTAATCAGTTCAAGCTATTTAGGCTAAAAAAGGTATACAAAAAAGCATCAACCACTACGTTAAAAATATAAGTTTTAAAAATCAAAATTTCTAATCAATGTCAGAAAGGAAATGGTTACTAATAATGCAAAAATCCACATGATTTTATTGTGGTAGGTTAATTTATTCATTGAACAAATATTCACTGAGCCCACAATAGTCACTACAGATATGTCTCAAATCTCTTAACTTTAAGACTAAACAACAGGACATAATACATAACTAAATTATTTGGTGATTCCTTTTGATTTCCTTGTTCAGTGAGAAGGGGAAAAAATAAGATAAAAAAGCAGCAACTTAATTCTTCATTATTAAAGTCTGGCTATAACCAGTGGACTGAAGGAGTGAACTAATGCTACATCTATACTCCCTGGCTACCTCTCATCCATCTCTGGTGATTGTCCAACTTCTATACTAGAAGTATACTAGAGAGCACACTAACAAAGCAGTGAATGAACACAAGATGGCTTTCAGGATGAAATAATTCAAGTGTAAGCTCTTACATTCTGCTTGCAGATGGCCCCAGGTGCACATAAAGCAGATTTTTGCCAAGAGATACAGTGCAAGCTGTTGATATTCTGCTTCCTTCAGTATGAAAATTTCCCCAACAATTCAAGGTCACAACCAATGATCTACTATTTAGAGTTCAAAGTACAGCATTCTTTAGAATACAGTCCAAGTAGTTTCCAGATTAAGTATCATAACCACAATAACTGAAGAGAAGGAATAAAACAACTATATGTGGCCATCTTCAGTTGAAGTTCTCATTAAATAGATACGCAGAAACCTAACATGCTGACAAAGCAGAATTAAACAAAATGTTGGACTGGTTTTAAAATAAACCTCTTAAGGCTATTTAAACAGAAGTTACAGTAGTGACCATATGAGCTCAATGTGTAACACAGAGGTTAATGGGAAACGTAGTTCTCTGAAAATCTCATGCTAAAACAGCTCAAAGTCAAAGAAACTTTTTTTTTTTTTTAATCGAGCTGACCTAAGGAGAATGAAACACTGACTGAGTTTGGATATGAGGTCTTATTTCAAATAGCAGAAAAACTCACATGAGTAAGGTAGTTTAAGATTCATTACTTCGGGACAAAACATTTGACCCTTTTAGAAGTTAGTTTCCTCACATGTAAAATGAGAGGGGTAAATAGTTCACTGGTCTTCAAATTTTATTTTCAGGAGTACGAGATTGCTTCAAGGTTAGGTGGAAACCAAGCCAGCACCAAACCTCACTTAAATGAGAGCAGATGATGTTTTAACTATTTTCTATATTGGAGTCTTGTGTGGAATTTTATTTGGGGGGAAAAAAAGAGAAGGAACGGCTCTGCTGCTGAAAAGAATTACTCAGAAAACAACAAAAATAAATAACCTCAGATCATATTTATTTAAAATCAAGACTGCAATAAATACTTCTATTAAAAACAGAATCTGTTCCACGTCTGCCATAAAATAAGTAGAACTGATCATGCCCTCTCACCATAAACAACTAGAAAACTGTAAAAAAAATACATATTTTTTTCAGACAATGAGACAATAGGACACCCAGAGCTATGATCCATTAGTGAAGAAAACTAGACAAATGAGTGACACTCTTCTTCCAGGAGGCACTTTTCATAGCAGGGTACAGGGAGGGGACCTCCTGAAAGTTGATTATCGCAGTCTAGTTGAGGAGACAGAAATAAGATTTGGGGAAGACGAAAGAGGCTGGAGTTTGAGGGGCAGAATTCCAGAGCGTTAGGAGCTTGGCAAAGAAAAAGGTCCCAAAATCTGCACAGAGGTCCCTTGAGTCTAGGGCTGACTATTAAGCTATCCCTATTTAGGGAGAAAACTCCATGAGGTTGGACTAACTTTTAGGGAGCTGTAAACTAAACAATTCCCAGTGGTCTCACTGGCCTGGGAGCACTTTGAGTTCCGATGGGCATCAGTGGACAGACTCATTGAACACCCCAGATACTAAGCAGATACCCCGGAGGGGTCACATTTTAGTAGCAGTACTAAACTAGCCTACATGAAGGTGTAACAAAACTTTGAAAAACGCCTCAAAAAAATCAATCTCAAGCACACTAACTTAGCTGCCACCTGAAACAAATTTCAAAAACTTTATTTAAAGAAACACAAAATCTAGTCACTTAACAGCATTATAGTTATAACATCTGACATCCAATCAAAAAATTTCAGGCATGAGTAAAAAGATTAAAATATGATCCATAAATGGAGGGAGAGGGGGGAGGAAAAGAACAGAACAGATCCCAAAATGCAAAAATAATACTTATTAAACAAGCAAATTTTAAAACACTTTGTATGAATAGACTTAAGTGTTTAAAATAAAACATGGTAAAAGGAAAGTGGAAAGCATAAAATGGAACTTGCAGAGATATAGAAAAACGTCTGATATGAAAAGATCATTAAATTTAAAAAGTGACAGAAACTAACAAAAAGTAAAGAAAGAAAAAGAAAGGACTGCAAAAACTGAATAGAGCCTAAGTAACATGTGGGACAATATTAAACAGTCTGAAATTAAAATCAAAATGGAAAGAAGGAAAGGTCAGAAAAAGTATTTGAGGAAATAATGGCCAATAATTTTCCAGCCTTTTATAAAAACAATAAACTCATAGAAGAAGCTCAAACAGGACATGTACAATGAAAACCACACCTGACTATATCAACATCTTATTACTGAAAATCAGTGATAAAGAAAAAAATTTTAAAGCAGCTTTAGGAGTTTTTAAATATCTACATAGGAGACTTTTATCAGATATGGATGGCAAATATTTCCTCCTAGTCTCTAGTATTCCTATTCATTTTTTAACAGTACCTCTGATGATAACACTTTAATTTTTATCAAGTCCAATTTATCAATTTTTCTTTTATGCTTTGTGTTCCTATGTTCCGTATAATAAATAATTTCCTATCTTCAAGCCATGAAAATACTCTCCTATGATCTCCTGTAATTCATCACAATTAATATTTGTATATATCATGGGCTAGAGGTCAAGGTACATTTTTCTCCAAGATATATCCAGTTGTTCCCACCAGAGTGAAAGCACCATAATTTATAGGACATTGTGTAGAATACTCAAAGGGCCTTGCTTCACTAGTGAAGAATAATGATGAGTCATGGACTAACTACTCTTGTACTGCCCAAAAAATATTTAAAGAGCAAGATCAAAAAAAAAAAAAATCAAATTGTTTCCAAGTAACTTAACTGCATCCTAATAAAAAAGCTCAAAAATATTCATAGAAATTCAAAAGTATCTAGCACTCAATAATGTCTGGCATTCAATCAAAGATTTAATAAGTTTGAACCATGGTGTTGAAAAAAATCAATCAACTGAAACCAACACAAATTTTAGAAATGATAGATAAAGACATGAAACCATCATAACTATACCAAATAGTCAAAAAGTTGAGTAGATGAGTCATAAAAGAAAAAATTGTTAAACCAGACTTCATAATTAAAAAGCTTCTTCTATCCAAATGACACAGGGGAATAAAAGGACAAGCCACAGACTGGGAGAAAGTATTTGCAAAATCATGTATCTGATAAAGGGTTTGTATCCAGAGTATATAAAGAACTGTTAAAATGCAACAACAAGAAAACAAACAACTGAGTTTTAAAAACTAGAAAAATATTTCATTCACACAACAAGATATATGGACAGAAAAAAAAATGGCTCATTAAAAGATGCTCAATATCATTAGTCATTAGGGTAATTCAAACTAAAACCACAACAACATTCTAACACACACCTATTAGAATGAAAATTTAAAAATTTAAATTTAAATTAAATTTAAAAAGAAAATTTAAAATACTGACCATATCAAGTATCGATGCAGAACTAAAGGAACTGGAATTCTCATACACTGTTAGCAGGAACGTAAAGTGGCACAACCACCATGGAAACAGTTTGGCAGTTTCTTAAAAAGTTAAAAATACACCTACCATATGATCCCATTGACCCACTCTTAGGTATTTACCTCCCAAAAGGTGTATGTTTATGCAAAAACTGATATACGTATACTTCATAGGAACCCTATCTGTAAGGCTCCAAGTGAACAAATAAACAAATTATAACATAAAAAATAGGATCCTATTTTAAAAAAGAATGAAGAAGTGATATGTGCACAAGATGGATAATTGTGCTGTACAAAAAGCAGACTCCCTCAAAAAAGTACATGCTCTATAATTCCATTTATATAAAATTCTAGAAAATACCAACTACTCTATAATGGCAGAAAGCATCTCAGTAGTTCTCTGGAATGGGAGGGAGCGATTACAGAGAGACTCAAAGAAATCTTTGGATGTGATTATGTTCATTATCGTCATTGCTGTGATGACTTGATAGGTATAACATTAAGTTCAAATTTACCAAATAGTATTCTTCAAACACGTGCAATTTCTTGGGTGTTGACTATACCTCAATAAAGCTATTGCAGAAGAAACCATAACTAATCAGGCTTTGAAAAGCAAAGGGAACATAAGAAAGAAATGGCGAACAACTAGAATTCAGCATACACTTAATGATCTATAATATCTGAAGTCTCATACAATGTTAGTGCTTAAGACGACCAATTTTGTACTGAGGAAACTGAGGTGCAAAAAGCAAGCTCCCGTCATCACAAGAGCCTTGTTGTATTTATCTTTGTATTCCCGCCACCCTCGTGAATTACTAGTCACAGAAGGGGAACAGAACAGGCCTGACCTCCTAAATTCAGTGCTCTTTACATTACACCACTTGGCCTCTTAGAATGACTGGGTCCTTTTAGAATTCTGAGACACATTTTATTATGTGTAAAAAGGCTGATTTAAAATATATCCTACTATAAGATCTTCAACTAAAATTTTTAATGTTTTGATTAATCAAATGCTCTCTAAAGCACATCTTAAAATGGATCAAAACACAGCCTTTTTCTAATTATGGTCAAAAACTTTAGAATGCATCAGAATCACCTAGGTAGTCAAAAAGGTAATCACTACCTTAAGAGCAAACTCTATAGTACACCACTCTAAGAAAATTGGGAATGAGAAAAAACATTACAGAGTGCTCTAACGGAAAATATGGATTTTGTATTGCACATCCTTCCTTGTTAGCGGATTCTAGTCTTTTGTTGACTTAGAGTTATTTTACAACTCAAAGTAAGTTGTAGATAACTGTCACAGAAAACTAGAGCAATGCAAATTATTCTTGTCTAAGAATGGAAAAGGCCAATTTCTCTGACCATTTGTAAATTCACTTTAATATTCCTTTAACACCATACAAATCTGCATTTTTTGACTTCTCCTTTGAATCAGTTATAATATCTTGTCTGGGTCTCTCATTAATAATGATTTCAGTAATGATTTAACATGTGTTCAATACATACTTATAAAACTTTTATATATCTATTATGACAGTGATGATTTTAGCTCTTTTTGAAACTTTAAGAATGAGTTGCATAGTACCTATGCTAAAGCAGTGTGGTGTTTTCAGAGTGGTACCCAAACCAGCAGCATCAGCGCCACGTGGAAACTTGTCAGAAATGTAATTTTCAGGCTACATTAAGACCTAATAATTAGACAAGGGTAGGGATCTTTTCTAACAAGCCTTCGTGGTGATTCTGACGCAAGCTAAAATTGAAAACTCTAGGCTAAAAAATTACTTAAAATTGAGATAACTATGTTTTGGGGTTAATTAAATTTATTTTGATTATTTTCCCTAATAAATTAAAGAGATCACATATTTGTTAGTTTTATAAGGAAGTAAATAACTTAAAAGATGTAATACAAAGTTAAAAGTACTGAACAGCCAAGCACTGAAAAATGTGGCTAAATCAGGAGTCTTGCAATATTAGGAATTCAGGTTAATACACCATCACCGGGTCCAGGCGGTAAAGCAAAATGTCAATCACATCAAGATGTCAAGGTAAGGAAAAGTACAAAGATTTGAGTTACAACCATTCTACTTTACACTTAAAGAATGTTTTTTTCTCAATGTATTATTACTCATAATTTTCTTTCTTTCATTTTTAAAGGCTTTTTTTAAAGAGCAATTTTAGGTTTACAACAAAATTAAGAAGGTACAGAGATTTCCCACATACCCCAGCCCCTGCACATGTATGGCCTTCCCCATTATCAATACCATTCACCAGAATGGTACAATTTTTACCAAGGATGAGCCTATGATACACATAGTAATCACCAGAAGTCCGTAGTTCACCTAGGGTTTACTCTTGGTATACATTCTATGAGTTTGGACAAATGTATAAACATATATCCACCATAATACCATACAGAGTATTTTCACTGCCCTAAAAATCCTGTGTTTCTGCCTCCCCTCATTTTTTATAAACAGAAGTTTCTCATTTCACTTTTCCACTGTTTTCAACAAAGATTAAGAAAACGTAAGAGAAATAAAGAGAAATAACTATCTAAATAATTCAACTATTACTCGAATCCTGTTTATGTATTCAATAAGAATTAGATAGCCTGGCTTTCAATCTAATCAGATCTGCTGGAAATTGGCTCATCTCCTCAATTTGCTAATTACTTAAATACACAGTGTTACCATTTGGAAACATTAAGAAAAAAAAAAAAAGAACTTACAAAACTGTTGAGCTGGCCTCTTATCCAGCAATTAAAAAAAAATGGATAGGTTTCTTCTTAAATAGTTAAGTTATGAATGTCTTAAATACTGGTATATTAGAAGACACAAATGTTCTTTCATCAAATTATAAAGAGCCTTTAATATTCTTGATTTCTCTGTTTGTTTTAACTGAATTATTTCCTCCAGAGTTGTAATATACACATTTGGGCTATGTCTACATATTCCCACAGATGTTTCTAACAAAATTTTCTGATATTTTAATAGTAATAAAATGCAAATATCAGAAGGTAAGAGTTCCTCATCTGGAAACACAGATACAAATTCCTAGGCCTCTTACCCACAAGTGTCCAGGGTAATGAACCTCTGACCCAATTGCTAGTTACCTATTTTTAAAATCCAACAAACAGAAACTTGCATACAGAAGAATATGTTTCTCATCTTTAAGCTAAGATAGTAAATAATTTAGAATACAAGAGAGCTGCACTTCAAAGGACAACTAATGTTTTATAAGAACAAAGCTAGAAATCTAAATAACAGAAATGTATGTAATGGGATGAGGAGCAATTGGTTAAAAAGTTAAGTTTGCAAATAAGTCAAAAGAAAAAATATCTAAATGTTTTCAAAAGGTAACAATATTTTTAAGAATTTTAAAAATGGCTCATATAAAAGTGGTATAAACTTCATTATGTTAAACATTTTTACATGACCCATGTTGCTATAACAATTTGTGTGTGTGTGTGTCTATATGGGCTATATATACATATATATCCCTTTTAATGACTGTATAATATAGCATTCTGGGAAGATATCTAAAATGTAACACTTTATGATAAGAATGGATAGATGATAGGCAGGCAATCAGGCAGAAGATGGATATATGGGTACAGAATTTTCCCTTCTTTTTGACTTATTTATGTAGGACACACTATGAGAAGTAGGCCTACTAGCTCAAAGGATAGGAATCTCTCTTAATTTTTACTGGAGAAAATGCCTCTTTGCTGTCATATTTAATGTAAAAGGAGTAGTACTTTTTCTACAGCTAAGATACTGTTTTCTTAATAGTATTTGATTTCCAAATCTTCGACTATTTTTGTAGTTTCACTGGATTTACAATTTTTTTCCTTCAAAACAAAGTTTGAAAGGCTGCTTCTCTGTTGAATAGAATGAACTACTTTATTTAACAGAAACACCCGAGGCATAGCCAAAGCTAGGTTTACAATTCAATTTCTAGAAAGACAAATCAAAATGTCTAAACAGTAGGCACATCATCTTTTAAAAAGATATACTTTCTATCCAAAAGTCAGAATCATGAATCTCATCTCTGAATATCAATATTTTACTCCACTGTGATAATAATTTTAATTATTTTACTGTAAGAGAGCATGAAATCAGGTGGGCAAGTATACTGGGGAAAGGAGAGAAAACAGACCAGTCCTTTTAGAATTTGGGCAACAGAATGACGATTTAACAAAAAAGAGGGTAACAATTGTGGTAGAGTTGAGCGTAACCATGAAAGACATATCTATCACATCTAATATTATTCAACTGAAAAAGGGAACAAAGTTTTCTCCTTATTCATCAAGCTTGATCCTTTGTATTTTCTACCTGCTGATCTCAAGTTAGTTTCCAAAGCTTTAAAAACCTGTCCAGTCCCTCTTTCACTGAAAATCTAAAAAGCACTATCATTATCCCTCTACCCATCTGCCAAATCCTCTGTAATATCTCATTTTTCTCAAAAGTTTCTCATATACATCCACACACAGCAACACTATCAGCTATTAGAATTGGAAAATATGAAAATGTTATGATTCCATTTCATATACAGATGTAGAGGGGAGCTTGGGGAAACATTCTCATTCAAAAGAAACCCTCCTCTATAATAACAATTCGTAACAATCTCAATTGTTCCTCATGACTGCTATGAAAATATGGACATCACTGTAGGAAAAAAAACTGAAAATTGTATTAGAGTATGTGTTTATACATACATAATTATAAGTTAACCATGGCAAATCACCTAAGACGAGGATTTCATTTGAAAATACTAAACAGAAACTGGAGGCTGAAAAGAAAATTATCTGTAATACAAAGTGAAAAAATACTCCAAAGAAAATTGTCTTTAATAAGATTTTTAAACATTGTACATTAGACCGCCCGCCTAAGAGGACATATGAAAGAGAAGAATACCTGACCTGAGAAATAATATGTTATCTGGGACTCAAAACCGAGGCTTCTAGCTCCCATTTTCCTTCTTTCAACTACATATAAATAGGGGTGATTAAAAACTGTGAACAAACATCTTCCATTCTCTATCGCAGCTCCACAATTTATAAATATCAGTTTACTTGTTTATTATCTCTTCCACTACACTGGAAGTGCCTTGGAGCTAGAGATAACCTCTGGTTTTCCACCTCACAATAACCCAGTGGATAGTTCAGAGCCTGATGCACAGTTGCCACTCAGTAAAGATTAGTCGTACAAATAAATGATTCTATCTTCAGCATTTACAAAACTATCTAACAGTGAAGATCACTTTCGTAGGATCAGTGAGCTTTAAGTAAATATCCAATGCTTTTACCGCCATTCTCATAAGAACAAAAAAAAGTTATTTTTATGTGCAGTGTCACGGTAAAGCATTCCAGAGCTGTGGAGTAACTTGGAGATAAGCTAGACCAGAATTATTCGAACAGCCAGGTGTGAGCCAGTAATGGGTAATAAAATCAATTTAGTTCATGTTCAATATTTTTTAATTAATTAGAACAGAAATATGCCTATGTACTGCATGATATAAAGGTAAACATCTCATGAAACTTTTATATATATTACATATTACATACTATAACTAATTATTAACATGTACATGCACATACACATACACTCACATAAATGTGCAAGACCGTGCACTGGGTTAGAGTATAATGAATTCTTACTATGAGTTATAAGTTATGGTCAATTTTTGAAAAAACTTTGATCCAGTCAATTACACCAATGGTTCTTCACAAATACTAATTTTCAGATCATTATATGTAGTACTTTACAGGTAAGTACTACAAAGTATTCCGAAGCAAAAGATAATAATTTTTGCATTTCAACCAGTATAAATCATATATAATTATTATCTTTCCCTTATTAAATAATTGTGATTTATGCCTATATAATATCAAGTTGAATTTGGCTTCCACTATGTTAATAACTGGCTATAGGATACAGAAGATAACTGCACAGTTACCATTCAAAACAAAAACTGAATAATGAGCCTGATATTTCCTCTGTGGAAAATTAAGAGGTAATAACTATACATGGTTCAATGAGTATTCAGAGATTTCCCATGGAGTGACCTTGATAATAACAGATTACAATAACTGCAAGTCAACTGAAAACAGCTTTCTAAAAAAAAAAATTTTAAGTCCACATTATCTAAATGTAACCTAAAATTATTGTCAACCCCTTGCATTCATTTTTGCTAAATAGCATGTAACATCAGTGCTTATTCTCTTCTGTAAAAATGTAAGGGTGATACATTCACATCACACGTCCCATGGACAGACCTCCAACAAAATTCACATGAGGTGGCACTGATTCACGGCTGTACTGTCCTACGAATACTCACCGACAAAGATAAGTGGAACATGCTGGCCATTATTAAACTGAAATTAAGACAATTTATCACTGAAAAACTAAAAATTTGATCTGCAGTCACAAATACATGACAGATTTGACTTATAAAATAATAGGAATTTGTTCAAACAAGCAAATTCTAAAAGTAAAATGAAACCATTTCTTCCTTTAGAATTTGTCCAGAAAGTTTCTTGAATTTGACTTAACTCAAATTTTTCATTAAAATTTGATGTTTGGGAAAGAAATTCCACTCTGAACACCTAAATCAAATGGACTGAAAAATGAATTAACCTAGAATTTCTATTAACACTGAAAAGCTGAAACAGTATTCAGAATTCTTACACTGGTTCATGACTTCATTCTAAATGACTGGTTTTTATTTCAGAGAAAAGCACCCAGCAAAAATTTTCTGAATGAAAATGAGTGCAGCCCCTTAAGGAAGACCGTGACAGAAAAAAATATTGAAAAATGAAGTGGCAATGCAGAATTTTTAAGTAACCTCTGAGAAAAGGAGTAAATATGTAAGAAAAATACTATTCATACCTAAAATTATTTATCAAGCCTTCAGAAATTTATCAAAAGAGCCTGTAACGTTTAGTCATTCTTTCACAATCATTTATTCTTTCAACCGCCATTTACATGCCATACAAAAACTTAGTTTAGTTTATAATCATAACTTGATTAAAAACATGCAGGCTCTGTATTTTATAGTTTGGCTTTTTGGTACAATTCAATTTCAGGTAAACTGGAGCAACTTACTTGCCTAGATTATTCCTTAGCAAAATATTCTGTAAGCAACCATTATTGGCCAGATCAAGGCTACAACCTAGAACTCTGGGTGATGTTGCCCAGACACCCACCCTTTCCAAACCCTCAACATTCATCAGCTTTGCATCACAATCTACTTTGAAGACTATTAGGGCTAAACGCATCATGTTCTTTATCCCACTTCAAATCAGTCACCACAAAAAGCCCAAGGAGCCCAAATCATCCTTTGCCACCTGGTCTCTTGTCCCTGGTATGCTCTCTATATTCCCTGATCTGGTCCCACCCTTCATCCTTCCTCAGACCCTGAAACACAGCCACTATGCCCTCTGCAACTCACTGCTTGTCAACTGTCTGTATACCTCACTTTCATTTCTCTCCTTTAAATTCTCTCCTGAATCCACCCAAGCAGGCTTCGGTCCCCACTTCCCATGAAAATGACTGTCAGAAGTCACCAATGTCCTCAGTGTTGCTCAATCAACGGTCAATCCTCATATTAGTTGAACTATAGCAACATTTAAGAGAACTGATCATTCTCTTTTTCTTGAAATACTTTTTAACTTGGCACCACCCATCTTGGTTCTTCTTGAACTTTAGTGACTCTTTTGTCTCCTTTGTTGATTCTGCATTTCCCCAATCCCTCAATTTTGGAGTGCTCCGGGGCTCATCCTTTGGACTTCTTCTCTTTTATATCCACTCTCTAGTGACAACTGCCAAATTTGTATCTTCAAACCCAGATTCTCCACTGAACTGCCTATTGAATATCTTAATTTAAATACCTAACAGTTACCTCAAATTTAATATGTAAAATGATATTCTTTATCTACCTCCAGCACCTCCAGGCTCCCATCTCCTCAGTTCTCCTCACAGGAAGGAAAAGCAATAATACACTTTGCTTAGGCCTAAATTCTACTGATATCCTTGACTTTCATACATCACAGCCAATCTTAGCCAGTGGGATCTACCTTCACAATATATCAAGAGACACTGTATTTACTTATTTGGTTATTGTTTACTCTGTACTGCTGGCAAGAACATAAGCTACATATGGGAAGGGACCTGTTTTGGTCACTGCAGTATATCCAGTACCTAGAATAGAGCCTGACACAAGAGTAGACACTCGAGAATATATGGGGAGCGAATAATTAAATGAATGGATGAGAATTTCCAGATGCTCAATTCTACTCAGAACGGTAGCAATCCCATCAAGGTAAAACATTCCTTAAGGTTGAAACTAAAACACCCTTAATCATTCTTTTACAGAGTCTCTTTCATTTAATGAAAAAATTCACCAACCATGACCAGTCAAAACAAAATATGGATTAATAATAAAACATGTTAATTATAATAGATAATTTATTATAGATGGTTCAGCAAAGCTCAAAGCATTAAAATCCAATATAACAAACAATGCTATAATATTTTACATAATTTTATGTCAGTGATAACTTAGTAGGTGTTTCCTTTTTTTTGCCCTGGACACCAATCATTCTTGTCAGATAAAAGATAATTCCCAAACAAGCTTTAACATCATGAATGAATAACTTAGTAATATGCCTTTATAATGGGGAGCAGATAGCTGTTTATGAATGTACGTACAGCTAGTGAATTACTGGTGCCCAGCTTGACCAGCGACATCTGAGAAGACCCTACCCCAGCTAAGCAAAGATAAGCTATTTCTTTCAAACTGATTTGGGTTGTTTCTGTTCCCCACAGAAACAAAAATATCCACATAGTAAAGTGGAACTGTAGTTAAAACTCACAGTACACTTTGGGTTAAAAAAGATTCATAAGCTGGCCTGGGAACATCGCCAGCATTTTTTATACTATTTCAGTAAGAGGGAAAAAAAAGTGTTCTGAGTTCCAAACAGCTGCCTTACACATAAACTTCTGAAACATAACTGGCTATATGCTGGAAACTATCTGTATATAGGTTAGGTTTCATGGGATTCATTTTGGCCCATGGCATTCCTGAATATGTTTAAGAATAAGTCACTTTGTATTAGGCCCCTTCCACTCAGACGGAGCAGTTTCAAAGACCTCTGGTTTGTCCAGAGGTGAATGAGCTTGATTACCATTCTATAAAATCTGCACCAAAGCCAAAAGAAGGGCTTTAAGCTAGCAGGCTACTTTTCTTCCTCTATGAATGGATTGGACTATAAACTTGCTTTAGCACAGTGATTCATATCAATTTGGCAGTTGAAGGACAATGTCACTACTTACTTGATTTAGAGACCAGAGCAATTTATATACCCAAACGCTTCTAAACAGTACAACACAGTATTTGTTTTCCAAATTAAGAAAAATTAGAACAATTTTTGAGAATTTCAAAATACTACCTAAAGTTATCTGAAAAGCTTTCTGGTGGGGGGGGGGTCCAAAAAATGGGTTAAGAATCACTTATAAACGGGGATATTTCAGATACTGTAAACATAATAATGATGTCAATGCCGGCACTGAGATAGGTTAAGGAATGGAGGGCACAGAGCCAAATAAGTCACTGACATATTGTCACAGATTAGTATTACAATAACTAATATTGCATTATTTCTTTAATTATTTCAATGTGCCCCAACTGAACAGCTCAAACAGCTGTCTACAGTGGTTGAAAACAGTGTAGCTATGTCAAGGCAAGCTTGACTCTGCTAAGCTCTGTGTGTGTGTGTGTGTGTGTGTGTGTGTGTGTGTGTGTGTGTGTATCCATGGAGTTGACAAAACTCGCAGGAGTTGACAAAAATGAAACAAGAAATGTCAACATTCTTTTAAAAGAAAAACAAGAATGACGCTGGGCTGAGCTGACTTAAGTAAAGAGACCTGTCAGTGCCCTGGTGTTTCTGAGGTAATTAATCAGAAGAAAGGTCGTACTCTTGCTCTTTTTCCAACTCCCTTCCTCTTGATACGCCATCTACACTCACAACCAGAGGGATGCACTCTAGCCAATGCAAAAACCTATTTTTACAATACAGCTCTTCCCACTTGAAAGTCCTACAATCGAACTCACTGCGGCATATAAAGATCACATTCAACTGGTCCAAACCAAGCTTGCTATTTGCCTCACAGAATTACTCCCTTAATTTCCATTCCTTCATCTGCAAAAATCCCAGTACCTCTGGCTGGACTTTTTGTTTGCCACTAACATCAGAATTACCTAGAGGACCTTACTCATCCTTTCAAAATCAGGACCTCAGAGGATATTTGTTATCTGGGAATTTTTAACAAGTTCCTCAGGTAATTCTGATGCACATTCAAGTTTGACAACATCTACCTTGTATTTGCTCTTAACCCATTCAGTTTATTCAATATCACATCCTTCCTCTCTCAATCCTATTGCTACCAGAATCCAAGATCCTAAAACCACAGTCAATTTCCTAAATGGTGTCAACAACTTCTCAAATTGAAATTTCTAAAACACCATTTTTTGTTTTCTCTGCTCCATAACTTGACTTCATGCCATAATCAAAACTCATCGTCCTAATTTTGAGACTCTCTGCAATCTGATCCCAAGCCATCTCTCTTTACTCCAGTCATGAACCCTATTTAAAATATAATCCAATGGTTGTACTCATTCGTCTGACAAACTCCACCAACTCAACTCTCAAAATCCATAATGTCCACTCCTCTCTCATCTATGCATCCTTCAAAGAAAAGCTTAAGTCTCAAACTCCCTGGCTCTTAACCTATCACATTATTGCAATTGCTGTCATTTTTCTAGCCTTCTATTCACTCCACATCTCCTAAATAGCAATCTTACTAAAGCACTTTTTAAAAACCCTCTCTAAACAATAGCCAATATTGGTCTTTACTGTCCAAATCCCAGGGCTAGCATATAGGGCCCCATCAACTACACTAAATCAGTTAATCCCAACTGTCCCCAAACACGATTTTATTCAAGCTACTCTTCTGATCTAGAATGATCTTCTCCTTCCATTCCACCATTCCAAAATCCTATATTTCTTTCAACACAATACAAAGCTCAGCATCTTTAGTTTAAACAAACGGTTTGGCCCTTTTAACTATAAAAATATGTAATTTGCTATAAAATACTTAGTAAACAATAACCAAAATACACACACATGCATATTTTTATGATGTACTGAATCTATTTTTTAATTTATGTTTTGTGAAGGTTCTTTGTTTTTACAGCCCGTAAGGGACAAAGATCTCATAGTTAAAAAAGTAATTAAAAGCTCACCCTTGTTTTAAATAACAAAACAGGCAGGAAATGTAGTAATTAATTTCTTTTTCAGTTTTTTTTTAATTATGCTGTCCAGGAAGCAGTTATTTCTCACCATTAAAAAACTATTTCACTGGTCTTTATATACGATGATGGTATAGGAGGAACATGGAGCTTGAAGTCAGAAAGTATGTAGTAAATTCAGAATGGGATAACTTTTCGGCAAGTCCCTCTATCTCTCTAATAGTCACTCTCTATCAGTAACATGGTAGTCACCTAGCCCCATGACCACCTGGCCCCATGACTTAGCGACACTTTACATTCAGATCATCAAAAGCCTAAAGTATTTCAGGTGCTCTAAACCTATCTTCAGAATAATCTTCCTCTGGGCCAGGCCAGTACATACCTATTGCAAATCTATCTAACTGGCCATTTGTTTTCTTCTTGCTCAGAAAGGCCAGTTCCTGAGAAGAAAAACCAAATACAGGAAACACAGCTGGAACAAGTTAGTATCCTAGCCATTCTGCTAATGCTAGAAAAATCATAAATCTATTATTCATGCAATAATGCTTAGCTACTTGTGACAAATTGAAGGTTGGGAAAATATTTACACAAAGGGCCCTCATACCAGCTCAGTCAGGGCCAAGACAGAGGTCACTGCCAGAGAATGAGCAGACTGTCACATTTATGGCAAAAAAAAAAAAGAATCTTAGCATAAGTTAAGAATATATTGCTTCAACTAAGAAAGGTTGTTTCTCTTCTCTTTGTTCTATGTTTGATTTGCATCGATGTAATAAATCATGAAAGCCGAGGTCAACGTGAATCTTACCTACTTATAAACATGGAACTAAAACTTAGAAGAGACAAACTGCCTAATTAAAATAACAAGACCCTGAAATAATGTGCGCAATGCCAAGGATGTAGGGGAAAAAACCCAGAAACGGCATTTATTAATTAAAATCAAATGTCACTCACGTCCCACAGCCATCTTCAGTGTGCGCCTTCTATGTGCATATTATTTTAAATCATTCCATTATGAGACAAAAGCTAGGTAATAAACTATATAGCAATATTTAAGAAAATATCATATAGGGAGTTTTTAATGACAGAAGGCTTCTCTCAAGGCAGAGCTTTAAATCAAGTTTTAAAGGAAATGATGGTTGTAAAAGGCAGAAGAATTTAGGAGAAGAAAGAATTCTTATACTCTGATCAATTTTAAAATCCTTTTAAATTTCAATTTACAAACAAAGTTCATTGAATTTTTCTTTTCAATAGCACTAAAAAGGTTTTTAAATACTCCAACTAGATTATTCTATAAATTAGAACAATTCTCAATACACTTTTGGTTAATGTTTTGTTCAGTTCTCCAGTGATCCAAAATCACTTGCAAACCCTCCTATAGGAACACTACCATGATGTCTACAGATGCACAGCAAAAGGAACAATCTACAAAACCAAAAGCAACTTACTGAGTAGAAGAAAACATTTTCACACCACCTATCTAATAAGGGTTAATATTCAAAATTATATAGAGAGAGAACTCATACAACGCAATACCAAAAATCTGATTTTCTAATGGCAGAGAAAGGAATAGACATTTTTCCAAAGAAGACATGTAAATGTCTAAGAGGCACATGAAAAGGTACTCGACATAGCTCATCATTAAGGAAATACAAATCAAAAACCACAATGAAATATCAGTTCATACCTGGAATGGCGATTATCAAAAAGGCAAGAAATAAGCGGTGTGAAGAAACAAAGAAGAGGGAACCCTGGCACACTGTTGATGAGAATGTACATTGGTGCTACCACTGCGGAAAATGGTATCAAAAACAGAACTACCGTCTGACCCAGCAAGCCCACATCTGGGTCCATATCTAAAGGGAACGAAAACAAGGTACCGAACAGCTATCCGCACTTCCCACATTTATGGCCGCATCATTCACAATAACCAACATATGGAAACAAGCTAAGTGTCCATCAACGGATAAATGAATAAAGATGTCACACATTCACACACACACACACACACACACACACACACACACACACACAGAGGATTATTATTCAGCCATGAGAAGAAAGGAAATCGTGCCATTTGCAACACATGGATGGACCTTAGGCTAAATGAGGTAAGCCAGACAGAGAAAGACAAATACTGAACGTTGCCACTTATATGTGAAATCTAAAGGAGTTGAACTCACAGACACAGAGAGGAGAATGGTGGTCGCCAGGTGCGGGGGGTGGAGAGAATCAGGGAGAAACTTGTACAAAGGGTATAAACTTCCAGTTAGAAGATTTATAAGTTCTTGAGATCTAATGCACAGCACTGTGATTATAGTTAACCATACTGTATTATATTGCTCCAAGTTACTAAGAGACTAGATCTAAAATTTCTCCCAACAAAATAAAATGATAATTATAGGGTAATGGAACTGTTAGCGAATACCACAGTGGTAATCATACTGCAATACATAAATGTATCAAACCGACATGCTGTACAGCAAACCTACAGAATGTTATATATATGTCAATTATATCTCAAAAAAAATGAAGGAAGAGGGCAAGGAAAGAAGGGAGGAGGAAAGGAGTTAAAAATGAAGGCGTGAGGGAGGAAGGGAAGGAGGGAGGGAGGGAAGGAAGAATAGACTAATGGACTGGGTGAGGCCAAGAACCTCAAAAGTAAATAAACACAAAAAAGGCTCTACACCTGGCACGTCTCAAGAAGGAAAGTTGCCCTCTACACATACGGTTGCAGTCAAGACTCGGGCTCAGCCACCATCCCACCCATGCCCAGGTGGAGGGTGGCCATGCTTATACACAGATCTGCATTCCTAACCCAAACAACTCCACTCTGAGGCTTTTTCATCTACAAGCCCTCAGGCAAGGCCATTCTCAGGCATTTCCTTGGGAGGAGATATTTAACTACTAAAAAAAAATTAAATGATTGTTAAACAAAATTTCACCTCTTCTTGGGGGAAAAAAAAAGACAACTGAATTCTCTCATGCTGATCCCAAATAGTTTTGAAGGTGACTAGAAAAGTTCAAGTAAATTTTGAAGGTGACTGGAAAAGTTGAAGTAAGAGTTCAAGTAGCTAAGAGTTATTTTAAGTTTAATCGACTTGTTTTACATTCCTCTACAATAAGAAAAATAACTCGGAAGTCTGACAATGAGTAAGTAGTAAGGGGAAAAAAACTGTTCGCCTTTTCTTGCTTGGACAACTTTAATGATTCATTTACTCAAAATTTTAAGCATGAAATGATTAACAAGTACTTTTGTCATAAAAGCCATTTAGCCATTGATCCCCTGGCTGATTCCTGAAGGTTGCTTCAGTGTCATTTCCACCAAGATATTTGCCCAGACGTTCCTACTCCCAACCCTGCCCACGGTGGGCAACGTGCACTCCTCAGAGGTCCACAAGCACTCAGTGACAACCACCCTCCTTCGGGCATGTGCACTGCACTTGCTTCTAACTTCTGATTTACAAAAGTTATGGTGGTTTTTTTTTTTTGGTCCCAATTCCACCTTCCTACTGGCCATTGATCCCCCCTGAAGACTCATTATCCCCAAGTCCTTGCACAAATCTGCCAAAGAACAGATACTTAACAAATGTCTGCTGAAGGAGAAAACACATGCAGAAAAAGAGTTTAAGAGTTTAAACAGACCACAGAGACCTTACAGTTCAACTCTCACTTGCCATGTAAGAAATCAGAGGTATAAGTGGTTTAAATACTAGAGCCAGGATTAAAATACTCATTTGCACAACTTAAAGATTTTTCCTTATGTTATAGTTCATCATATACAGAACATGATTTATTTTTAACAATGTCAAATTAATGGTTTCAAATACTCACTATATACTTCTAGATACAGATCCAAAAGAAATAATAAAAAAAAAAACACTATGTCCCTACACAAACTTATACATGAGTCTTCATAGCAGCATTATTCATAATAGCTAAGAGGAGGAAAGAATCCTAAATGTCCATCAACCAGTAAATAGATAAATAAATATGGTATGTCTTTTTTGGCCATAAAGTCATTATTTGGCCACAAAGCATAAAGTATTGCTACATACTACAACATAGATAAACCTTGAAAACATTTTGCTACATGTGAAATAAGCCACACACAAAAGGTAACAAACTGTGTTTATATAAAATGTACAGAACATGAAGCTCAAGACACAGAATGCAGTTTAGAAGTTGCCTAGGGTTGGGGTGAGATGGGGCTTGGGGAACCTTTGGTATAGGGTTCCTTTCAGGGGTGATGAAAATTTCTAAAATTGATTGTGGTGATGGTTGAGTAACTGTGAATATACTAAAAGCAATTTTATGGTATGTGAACTCCATCTCAAAAAAGCTAAAAAAAATATAACTATAGTTGAAAACAGATTTATCTGGCACAATAGAATTTGGAAATCCTCCTTCACAAACTTTCATTTTTTGTTCCACCAATAAAGGTTAAGTGCTGTTTAACTGGTAAATTCATTTCAAATACCTAAAATGCCATTTTTACATTATTAAAAAAAAAACAGTACTTACGTTCAAGTAAGTTTTGATACTGAATATATTTTATTTTAATATTTTTAGAATTGGTTGTCCATGTAAAAGCTATGTGGTTCTATAAACCTGAATGCTTGATTCCCTAATCATCTTTAATAGAAAAGATTTGCTATATTAAATGATTTCTATTTGAAAATGTTAAATGCTGAGACTTTGTACATTCAGAAGTAAATTGCTTCACTGATAAAGCATATATGAAGAGGAAGCAAATCGAGAAAAGAATATTTTTTCTCTAAGAGCTTCTACGTATTATCCTGTTACTCTGTGGCAAATCTTCTGCCTACACTGAAACCCACAGACACAGAAATCAAAGGGTGCTGTGTTAATATGCTAGCGTGACTCCAGGGGGGATGTACTTCGTCCTTTATGCGCAAGTCACTGACACTGTAGTCACTGAGACTCCAGGGTCAAGCCTAAAAATTAAGGTATTCAAGGTATATTTGTTTTTTAGGTTCTACATGTATCATTTCAATGTATTTTTTAATGTAAGATGGTTTTGCTAGCTATATATCTGAATTTTTGGTGAAGGTTTTTTTTTTTACTTGAATACTATACACTTATAAATAGAACTCTAGATTTTCTCCTTAAGGAATAAGTTCTACATTTCTTTAAACAGAAAAGTGAGTTTTTCTTATGGGGAAGAGGTTAAAGAAATCCAAAGTAGGATCATATGTCATAAACCCAACACAGAGAGAAAAAAACTCTTTTGAATATCTGTAAAACCATTAAGTGGATTTTTTTTTTAAACCCACTAGTTGCAACTGACAACCCAATATAATAATACGAACAATCTTGCTTTAAAATCTAAAACAGCTAAGCCATTAAAGTTGACAGTATGTACTTAATGAAACAAATAACAGATATCTGAGCAGTGGTACATTTTTATGATTTATAAACTTTAGGAACAGTAAATTGCACAGAAGGAATCTGAGAATGAATTACACATAAACCAATTTTTTTAAAAACTATTCTATATAAAGGATTGATACCCAGGCAAACTGTACCAAAAAAAAACACCCACTCCTAATAGTTGAAGAGATTTAAATAAAGACTAAGGGTTTAGCTGATCTGCAGTGAATCCCAGAAAATTCATTTGAATCTAAAAGTTTCCATCCTAAAGACTTGAAGATTCAAAAAATAGATTTAATATATCTCTTGAAAGAAACATATTAGGTACATAATAAGCATTCAGGTATTTCTGTAATAATCAACAGTATTCACAAATTAAGGCAAAATGAGCATCCTCTGACATAGTGACTCCCAGGCTCTGCCAAATACACTGGCTATACCAACAAAAACCTGTTCTAGGATAGGTGCTAAAATCACAGGCAAAGCAAGTGTTAAAAGGCTAAGGCAAACATTTTTCAAATACTTTAACACAAACTTTAAATAGTAATTTGCTGCTGAAGAGGCCATTTACATCCAAATTTGGTACTATTTGCTACCACAGTGGATACAAATATTTCAAAATAATTTTTGCAAAGGAGGTGCCAATCATTTCTAAGTTTAACCTTAACTCTTTAAGTGTTCCAAATCTCTATAATCAGCTAGAACTCCTAAATCTACCTAATTTTATATTTGTAAGGAACCTCATAGTCTTCCTTTTTGTTTAAAAGATTAATCCTTCTATTCTAAATTAGGCTGAGGTAAGTGACTCAGATCATTCATTTTTAAAACTTACTTATTAACAGAATAGGCATAATACCTGTCCAATCCAATCTACTAGGTTATATTAGAATAATAATATACTAATATTATTAGTCATGGTACCATTTTGAAAAGCATATGCACTTGATACAGCTAAAAGATACACCAGTTATATTTAAAAAAAAATGAATTACCCCTCATAAGGTTCAAGCTTCTCTTTTAGGTGTCAAGGAGAAAAAATATTTCTTCTACTCTTGTTAAATTCAGTGATGGTAAGCCTGCAAATTAAACTAACAACAGATAGACTAACAGAAGCAAAGCATACAATTTTCATTAATATTTTATTTTTAATGGAAAATCACAGAAAAGTGAAACTCAAAGAAGTGGTTAGACTCAGGGGCTTATACACCATTTTAACAAACAAAAGGGGGTTTGATATTTCAGGGGCCAATAAATTGTTGGTAAGTGACTAGGAAATATATGGGGAACACTAATGAAAGACAAGGCCTATTTTTAAAAGGTTTATTTATGCAGACTCTCAGATCTGGTAATGAGTCACTCTCTTCTTCCTGGTACAGGAGGGGGGAATACCTTCACAAGGGAAATTTATGCCATGCTTTCAGGTAGGTAACGGGGTGCAGAGAATTCCTCCTGCCTCTGTTTATTCAATTTCCTTCAGCTCAAAATAATCCATGTGCCAAAGTGGCAAATTTGGGGTAGCACATTCTAGTCCCTTTCAAGGGCAAAACTGACTTTATTGGTCAGCTTTGTTTCCTATTAAGCAGAGAATGAAGAGATAACAAACCACCTAGGTAAACCAGGTGCTATAGGCGTAAAAAAATAAAAAATAAGGGATTGTAAACTGACAAGGTCTTTGCAATCTGTGAGGCCTATCAATAGTTGCCTCGCCGAAAGAGAGAAAGAGAGAGAGAGAAGAGAGAGAGAGAGAGAGAGACAGAGACACAGAGACAGAGACAGACAGAGACAGAGACAGAGAGAGAAAGAGAAAGAGAGAAAGAGAGAGAGAACACAAACCAGAGCCAGGAAGTTACTGAACTCAGGTGATTCTTGGGGACTAGAAGCATCATAGCATTACTCAACTCTCCCCTTTACCTGTTCAAACTAATTTACATAGAGAAAAGGCCACAGAAACTTGCAAATGGATGTCTACTCTATGGAATATGCATCTTTCCCTGCCAACAAGTAAGACTACGAAACCAACAGGGACAATTTAAGAAATACATTGAACATTGCTTTTCACTAAGTACATTAGCATGAAAAACAAGCAAATGTGAAGATGCATCAACCAGAAGAAACATATTTTTTAAAACAAACACAATCTTCATTTTATTTTCATTGATCTTCTGACAAAGCAGGGAAAGGATCTAGACACAAAACAAATTTAGATTCAAATTCTGGCTCCATCACTTAACAGTTTTATGACCTCTGACAAGTTGTTAGCCTCACTGAACTCTACAAATAAAGACACTTTATGAGAAACTAATAATACCCTCCTACCAGGTATACGGTAAGAATAAAATGAATTTAAATTGTTTAATATGTGTAAAACACCTAGCAAAGTATAAAACAATGTTATTTCCTTCATCTTCTACTTTCTCAAGAAATTTCATAGTTCTCTCTTTATTTTTATTTTGACCTAAACCAAAAGGAAAAGAGGCTATCGTTTACAATATAAAGGTATCATAGGATTAGCATTTATGTACCTTTTAGGAGCACTTTATTTTCCCACCCCTACTACAGAGGACATACACAAACCCTTGAAAAGGGGTCAAGAGGCTAAGACAGTTCACTGATCATTTCTACTTATTATCATTAAAATGACCTTGGAAGTTGAGACTGAACAAAATCTTGACAGAATGCCAGCATTCAATTAGATATTTTTAATCAGTAAGATTTTTGTGCTGTGGTCAGACAGAAAGAACATTTTTTAAAAAGTTAGAGAAGTCCATCAATTTTCAAAGTTCTTTAAAGTTTGGTGAAAAGACATGAATTACCTTATGAGCCAAGAAATACAAAATCCCACCAAGTATTATAGATGACGTTCCATACATGAGTAGAATAGGGATGCGGGCTATATATATATGATAAAGAAGGGACTAACTTAATAGGTCCTTGTCATCTATAAATAAACTTTATGAAATGAAGGAAAAAGAATGTGATAAGTTTCCTGCTCAAATTCCTCATGCAGCCTCAAGTGGTTGAGAAAACTGCTTGTGATGAAAGGTGTAATCCTGAGGAGATTTAAAATTTAATGTAAAAATATTTAGGAGAATCAAACTCAAATCATTACTATTTTATGATAAGAAGTTCAATTATATTTTAAGTGTCTAACTCTTAAATGAATTTGACCTATCAGAGTGATAGGTTAGCCTTGTAATTCCAATTAAAATATAAAACAGAGTAACTGTTCCAGACTAATGATTAGAAGCAGAAACCTCACTTGTGGTATACATACTATTGACATACTTTGGGAACTTGAGAGTCAACATATTTGTAAGCTTAATTTGTAAGATGTAAAAGAATTATGTTGGTTTGCAAAAAAGTACTTAAATCAAATATAATAAAGTTTGTAAAAGTCGTTTTCAATGACTTACAGTGTTTAGGTTTGTAATGTGACTAAATATGATTCAAAACCTTTAAACTGTTAAAATTTCTTAGACTTATAAAAGAATAATATGATCTACAAACTGAACTTATAAGCCAAGGTAAAACTAGAATTTCAATCTGTAACTTTAAATAATTTTTAAAATCAATATAATTCTTGGGTAAGTTTTTCTGCACACAATTACTATGCAAAGGAGTACCAAAAACATCATAATAAAGAAATCAGATTAAATGGCAAGCTTTAAAAGTGGCTACTGCTATTGAATGGGAACTCATAGAAAAAGAATCCCTTCAATTATAGATGGTTAATAAATACGAAAGGTATAAGTAAATAACTCTTTCCAAAAGTAAATGAAATATTAATCTTGACATACTTTGTGCTGTTTCATTTATATTCCAACTAAATCTAGAGTGTTCTTTCATTATCACAATCTAGATTTAGTTTGGATATAAATGAAAACTTCAGTCTACTTTCTAGTGGTTGTACATTAACTGTTTTCATTAATTTTGCTGTAGTTTCTCATTAACTATTTTTCCAACAATGTAATCTGCAAAATATGTACCTATGTCCATCCTTGGTATTTTAAGCCATACTGCTGTAAAAGCCCTGATGGGATTTTGGCAGCGATACAAAAATCTCTTTTCTTTGAAAATAACCAAGTCAATTTAAAAAAGACACTTTTTATACAATCTAGGTTTTTAGCCAGGTTTCAATTTTTACGAATAAAAATAAATGTATAATCAATATAACAAGGAAATAAAATAGCAAAGCTTAATTTAATATTGCTGATGACTTAATGAAACTGTATTGATCTCAGAGCCTTAATTTGATATGGCCGCTTGTTATATTTTAGGGCTCAACTACCCTTTATCACATAAGAACTCCTACAGCACCATCGTAACAAATAACAACAACCAAAAAAAGGTTTGGATGAGAAAACGTACACATTCAGTTAGTGACTATTTCTGAGCATATGTCTGGTGCCAGACACTCACCCAGGCCCTGAGGATAAAGAGGTGAATGAGAGAGACAAGGTCTCTGTTGACCTAGAGCAAATTCTAAGTGAAATAACAGAAGAAGAAAACGTCAAGTATTGATGGGTTATCCTGTGGGAACGAAAAGAGTGTATGATAGGACCTAAGAGGCCAATTTAAACTGGAGAAACAGAAAAGGCCTCTATGCAGGTAACAGTTAGGCTCAGTGACCTGGATGTCAGATACCAACCACGCAATATCTGGAAGTAGGAAAGTTCAGGCCAGACAGATGGCTAGTTCAAGCATGCAGGCCACAACGTCTGGAGCCAAATTTATAAACTCCTTTTGGCACAACAGTCACAAAATTTACCTAGTTTCTACTGTGTTCTTGGCAAGCATTGGACCTACTGAGACCAGCGACCACATCTTAGGCTTTTTCGCCCGCAAAGTACACATTATGTTCTGCCTTCTGCACAGTTCACACTTGTGGCTGATTAATGTTTACTAAAAATTAAGGGTCTAACACCAACACCTCACTCACTGGGCCAATTTTCTAATCTAGAAGAGGATATTAGCTGCCTATAAAGTTTTTACCCAGAAATCGTGATAACAGGCCTCTCCTATCTACAGATGCATCCTCATAACTACTCGGTCAAAGGTAGAAAGAAAAAGTTATAATTGCTTTACTCAGTATGGCTTACGTCCTACTGTTCCTACTGTACCAACAAAAAGAGGTGTGATGAAAGGGTTTCAGCAAAGTGGCTTAAGCATGATATATCTCAACGCCAACTTTCAACTACGAACGCTGATCTCTTTGAAAGCATCAGAAAAAGTAAGAATACAGATTCCTCTGTTTGTTAAAGGATGAAAGTTTGCTCCCAAATTTTACACTTATATAAGCCAGAAGGTGTAAAAATTCAGAAGAAAGAAATATTACTCAAAGATACCAGTTTGATAACAATTATTCGAGAAAAGGTATCTAATGCATGTACTGCTCTACTTGCCTTATACTCATGGAGACAAAAATGCATTGTTTTGGAAAACATTTTTTTACAACTACTGCATCAATTTATAAAGTTTCCTACTACTAAATTTTAACCAGTCATACCACGGTGTAACTTCTGCCGTCTTACAAAACTTAATCACTGGGTAGTAACTAAAAAAGAAAAGGAATTAATTAAGTAATGTTTCAATCCTGTACAAAAATAATCCATATGGTTGGTCAAATTAAATTTGACAAAATAATATGAAATGCAAAATGAAGAATAAAATTAAGAGATTAAGAAATCAATTTTTATATTCAAAATGAAAGATTTACAATTCTACTTTTATGGCACACAGTTAGTGATCATATTTTTGTTTAGAATAAACTATCACCAGAGAATATTAACACTCGATATGCTTTTAATAAAGTTCCTTAAAAAGAAAAGAAATAAAAAGGTTTCTTACTCGCAGCCTATTTCCTCTTGAAATTCTGTGTAACAAACCAACTTTGTCCTTTCTGAAAGCCCGCAGGTACTTCAGAACAGGGATTCAGATACCAACGAAAGGCTGTCCTGGGAAATGAGACATGCCTACTAAAATGACTGGCTTGGAAGTTTATCCAAGAGCATTCACTGATGGAAGGAATCCAACCAAGCTGAGGGCCAGTAGTAACTGGAGAACACAGCATAGGGAAACAGGATAGAGCGAGCTTAGCAACACCGTAACTGGTACAGGCTGGCAGGTAGGCAGGCAAGCCTAGCAACAGATAGGTAAGGTTGCCAAGGTACCACGAAGGCAGAGAACCACACACAGGAAGCAACACAGGTACTCCCATTCTACAACAGGGGCAGAGAACACCTAATAATTCCAAGTCAAAATACTAGCCCCAAAGCCTAAGTCAGACTGATCCAGAAAGTGGGGCAAGTTTAAGGGAGCTTGGTAGAATTTGGAGATACCTAGTCATGTAAGTTATCACAACATCAAAACTACAAATGGAGAACTAAACAAATGAAGAAATTCTAATTCCTATTTCGCCATCAAATAAGCACTGATTTTTAAAACCATAAGAAACAACCCATTTGCAAAAAAATGAGAATGTACTGAGAACTGCCACTTCCCTTTTGGGAAGAAAGTGAGTGCCCAGACAGTTAAGGGAACTAAAGAAAATTAACATAAGTCAAGTTCAGGTATTTTTTTAGGGCAGCAATTAAGAACAAAAAAGGAAGTACGATCCAGTGGGAATCAAAAAAAAAAAAAAAGAAAAAAAAAAATAGGAGAACTATTTTGGGCCAACTCTGAGGTACAAAAAAGATTCTGAATCTCCTACAAGTTTTTCTTGATTATCCCTGCCACAGGAGTACAGGGCTATGGATAACAAATACAAATAGATAATACAAAAATCGTTACACTTTGATATACATTTTAAGAAGTAAAATTTTTACACTAAATTTGTTTCACTACAATAGGAATCAGATAGTATGATAATTAAAGTTGCTTAAAAATAAGCATAAAATCTCAGACAAAAAGTATGGAGGGGCTTAATCTCAATAATCCTTTATTAAAGGAGGTGCACTTGAGGGAAAAAAAAACTAATCTCAGAGGAAAATTTGAAATACATAGATAAAAAGTGAAAAAATTAAAAACCAGTAAATTGTACATAAAAAAACAATGATTGTAGTAACAATAATTTACCGAATTTGATAAGTTTTTATAAAGACCTAAAATATGGACAATTTCGTAAACATAGGAAGAGAAGTAATAAAAATTACTTGTATGGTTCAGGAGGGGAGTGAAAATACTCAAAAATTTAGACTTTGTTAAGACATAACATATACACGTATACACACAAATGAACCAATTAAAGACGTAACTTTCAAACTGGTGGAGAGTACAAAACAGGTCAGAAGGAAAAACTCAAAATTTCACCAGGACAGAAAAAAAGAGGAAAACAGCAAAAGTGGGAGTATAAACACAAAATGCTCAAAATAAACACAAATCTATTAGTAATCTTAATAAATCTAAGTAGACCAAACCTCCAATTAAAAAAAAAGTCTGAATTTTTAAAAAATCGAATGGTATGTTGTTCACTGAAATGGCTAAAAACTAAGGACACAAAAAGCTTGCAAGTAAAAACAGAAAAAGATATACTGAGCCTACAAAGGAAGGCTGATATAGATAGCTATGTCTGCATCAGACATAACAGATCTTAAATAGAAATAATAAAATGACATACAGTGATACATAAAGAATAATTTGTAAAAATTACATAACTTTTTATATTTAACAAATAGCTTCAAAATATGAAATAAAAAAGTCATGAGAGATTTACGCAATTCTCTCACTAATACATGAAGGTAATAAAATGCTTAGCAAAGATATAAAGATCAACAACCTAAGTATTGAACTTGTGTTAAATGTGCATCTATAGAAAATTGTTGTCATAAATTGCCATTAAAAAAAAAAAAAACCTCTAACTCCTTTCAAGCATACAGGGAACAGCTACAAAAACTGGCCATGAATAATAAGTCTTAAAGCCAGTCTTAATTTCAAAAAGAATAAGTATCATATAGACCATATTTTCTTATCATAACACAAGTTAAGTTCAAAATAAATAATAAAAACATAAATTGGGGAAACATGCAGTATGAAATTTTTAAATACATTTCTAAATAACTTGTGAGTAAAGGAGTTATCACAATAGAAGTCAGAAAATACTTAAAAATGAATAAGAAAACACACTAACATAAAAATGTGAGATTTAGCTAGAGTAAAACAGTCTTAAAATCTTGTATTAGAAGGAAGAAAGGCTGAAAATTAATTAGCTAAACATCAAACTAAAATTTTAAACACAAAAAACAAAGGAAATGGAAGAAAAATAAGTAGCAGAAATTAATAAAACAAAGAAAAGCAGATAAAAAGAGACATACGTTGCTTCTTTTGAAAAGACTAAAAATGGCACCTCCATAATAAGACAAGTTAACAATATTAGGATACAGCAGAAAATACTTTTAAAAAGAGAAAGAATATTATAAAGAACTTTGTTAAGAATTTTAAAACTCATAAAATAGGCACTTTCCTAGCAAATGCAACCTACCAAAATTGACACAGAAATGGCTGTAAACACGAGTGCTAAAATCTTTAATAAAAATGAATAAAAATTGTCTAACAAACAAAATACCTATATGGTCTTACAAGAAACTGAATAAAATACTCCGGGAAAAGATCAATCCATCATTATATAAACTATTTCCAAAAAAAAAAAAAACTGCTCCCATGTACCACTATGAGACGGATACAAACCTTATACTAAAACCAAGCAAGGATAACAGCAGAAAGGAAAATTACAGAGCCTATTTCACTCACAAATACTGATGAAAACCTCCCTCAGAAAATATTGGCCAAAAAATTTAAAAAATCAATCAAATAAAAATATATAATGGTTAGATTTACCCCAAGAATTCAAGATTGGCTTAACATCAGAATCAGAAACACCTATTAATATAATTAAAGGAGAAATCCTATATGATCATATAGACACAGAAAAAAAAAGTTCAGTAAGTTCAATATTTACTTAAAATTTAAAAAACCAAACAGCAAATAAATGGCAACTGAACAGAATTTCCTTAACCTGATAAAGGGTATCTACCAAAAAATTAGAGCAAAGGTCATATAATAAAATATTAAAGTAATTTCCATTAAAATCAGGACCAAGACAAAAAATCCACTATCACACCACCTCTGGTCAATATTTTAAGGGAGGTCCAAGTAAGACAAGAAAAAGAAGACTAAGGTATAGGCTTAGAAAATAAAAATTATCATTATTTGGCTATTATATGATCATCTTTTTAAAAAATAATCTGTAAGCAAAATGTTTAAATTAACAATAATTCAGACGGTCATTAGTCATATTAAAAAATCAACTGCCTTTCAATTCATTAACAAAAATGAAAAAAGTGATAAAACAGTAACAAAAAGTTTTTAAACAAAAGTTATACAATAACTTATAAAACTTATATAATAAAGATAATAGAGGCGACTCAAAGAAACAAAAAGGTATAGCCAAATACCTATTATTACCATAAAAATTCTCTCAAACTTGATGTACATAGTCAATGAAATTCCAATCAAAATTGAAAAAAACTTTTTGAGGCATTTCATAGGCTGATTATAAAATTGTACAGAAAAGCCGAGGCTAACTGAGTAAAGCCACACTTAATGAAGAACAAGGTTGGGGAACTTGCATGATGTGATATTAAAACACAGTGACTGATAAAATGAGTCTGTGATTGATGTAGAAATAAAGATGAATCAACCTTTAGAACAGAAAAGAGATCCCAGAAACAAAACTATTCTTACATGGAAACACACATCGCAAAGAGCTTCCATAGCCCATTAGCCCTGGCTCTGCATCTAGCTCTCTGAACTATATCAAACGATATTAAATGTAAAAACATCAAACTTTCAACATACACTATTCATACTCCAAGAATTACAAGTAGTAAACTCACTCATCTTCTCTTTTTAAGTCAAATCTTTCAGGAAAAAAATAAATTATTGATAATAAGTGTACAGAGGCAGAACAGTAAAGACAAATACTTTGCATAAAACTTGATTAATTCTTTGTTGTACAATAAATATAATCTACCTAGACAAAAATGTTTGGGGGTTCGCAATAATTTTTCTGTAAAGGAGTCTTGACACCAAAAAGTTTGAGAATGCAAGAACCATGTCTTTTACATTTTAAATAAAACTTCAGCTTAAAAAAAATGTTTGAGAATTTAAAAAAGTGGGGGGAACGAACCTCTTAAAAGACGACGCATGTTTGCGGAAAGGTAACACATGTCATTTCAAAGCCTGGATTACCAGAGGAGGGGGTCAGGGGAAGGTAAATTGGAGGAAGAACGTCAAAAAGTACAAACTTCCAGTTATGAAGTAAATAAGTACTAGAAATGGAATGTACAATACGATCACTAAAGCTAACAGTGCCATATGATACATATAGCTGACCCTTGAACAACACAGGTTTGAACTGCACAAGTCCACTTACCCACTTACTTTTTTCAATAAATACTGTAAATGTATTTTCTCTTCCTTATGATTTTCTTTTCTCAAGCTTCCTTTATTGTCAGAATACAGCATATAATACATAAAGCATACAAAATATGTCTTAAGCAACTGTTATCAGTAAGGCTTCCAGTCAACGGTAGGCTATTAGCAGTTAAGTTTTTGGGGAGTCAAAGTTGTATGCGGATTTTTGACTGCGTGGGGAGGTCGGCATCCCTAACCCCCACATGTTCAAGGGTCAACTGTATATGAAAGTTGTGACAAGAACAAATCCTAAGAGTTCTCATCACAAGAAAAAAAAGTTTTTTTCTGTTTCTTTGCTTTTTCTTTTTATCGTATCTATATGATGGTAAATGCTACCTAAACTTATTGTAGTAATCCCTTAATAACATGTGAAGTCAAACCATTATGCTGTACATCTTAAACATACACAGCGATGCATGTCAATTATGTCCCACTAAAAATGGGGAGAGGAGAAACAACACATACAATTCTGAAAATTAAATAAAAGCAGCATACATAAATCATCTAAAAAATAAACTGGAACTAGACAGGCACACATTTCCCCTCGTTTTTTAAGAATTTCTTTTTGAACATGCTAACCTATCTGAGCTGTGCTTGACGAAGTAAAAAGAAAAACCAGTGGACCATTCTTGGACCACAACTTTAAGGAAGAGCTTCCAAGGAGCATTAAGGTTTAAGTCACCCAGAGTGTTCCCAGAGAGCTTTAAAATGCTAGTTCTAGAGGAAAAAGAAGTTTTCAGAAACTTTGCTATAGTCCAGATGTCACTTTAGTTTGAGAAAAGTCTCAATACATCTTTTTCATATGGAATTTTAAGCTTTATTAAGAATCTCTGTATACTCTTAGCTTCATATCAGCTTTCTGATGACTCTAAATTTCCAGAATTAATGCTATGTGAGCCACTGATCTAGTAAAATAAAATAAAATGAATATTCAGACTAATGAAACAAAATCCAAAAAAAAAAAAAATTCTGTATTTGTACAAACTTCTTTGTTAATTTCCCTTTATAGTGCTTTGTGAATTTCAAACAGATTACTAAGAAAATATTTAACAGATTTAAACTGTTTTAACAAAGCAAATTTACATCTTTATTGATTCTTTTCCTCTAAGGTTTCCAAATTCCAAAACATATGTGCATAAATATTTTAATCTATTTCAACTGTTATACTTTAATAAGATGTTATTATCTTTTCAGTGTGACTAAACAGCAAGAGGATGTTTGTGAACGGGGCATAAATATGAAATGATGAAAACAGCAGTTTTACACCAATTTCATACAAAACAAAAGATTGGCAATTTTTCAGTGCACTGGGACAAGTACAATGAATCAATTTAAATTATTTAGACACCCTCCTTAAAATATGTCCCTCCACTCCCATAAAATGTTTTTCTCAGGGTTTCCAGACTTAATTACCCAGATAACCCTTGCTGTGTTCATTTGACCTTAAGAATCCCTGTCTTTTGTATATGTCATGAAAATAAGCCTCACAACCTCCACTTAAGGAGGCATAATCATTCTCATTTTGTAAGCGGAAAGAAAAGCACCGGAGGTTAAATAACTTACAAGAGGTTACTCGAGCTTGCAAAGAACTAACCTAAATGCTTTTACTACCGTTCTGCTCTGATTTTTCTTATATACACACATATCTTATGAAACTTAAGTAAAGGCACATATCTTATGTAAGGAAAGGCGATCAGGGCATTAATCAGATCTTTAGAAACAAGTCTGCCTCTTAGCGACCATGTGCTCTCAAAAAGTATCCTCTTAAGCAATTTTACTAACACAGACATCACAGACCAACTCCAAAAATCCACTGGAACTGGGTGGAGAACTGGACTTTGAATCCAAAGTCTGATGGAGATTTTCAATTCGTTTGAATCCCAAGAATCTAACTATCCATGTGCATCTGAAAAGCATTACCCTCACTGACCTGAAATAATGCAAATCAATTAAAATTCTACAGTAACTCTCAAAATCCTCTTCAGAGGTAACTGGAATACTAAATCCTGGCAACCTGCTATTTTGAGAAGAATCAGAGAGCACCAAAAAGTACAGGAAAGTCGCTACAGAAACTGCCCTGAAAGCGGATTGTGATTTCTAAAACTGAACAAATCTGTCAAAAAAATAAAAATAAATGTTTTTTATCATTAGGTCATCACTCTGGTTTTAGTCAAAGTTTAATTTTAACTGCAGGTTTAGAAGATGGCAGACCCTCTTCCCCCTTAAGTAAAAATTAGCTGATCTAAAGAGTCATGAATCAACTCCAAGGAGCAGTACAAATAATCTTTTTTTTCCCTAATGGAGCACACTCCTACCACTATAGTCACAACTATTTCACCAACTATATGTTAAATGTTTAGTTAAGTGCATAGAGGACATGATGCTGAGCACCACTGGTGATAACATCTGGCATTATTTCATTTAAATATCACAGAGAAGTCTAAAGGGGCAAGTGATCAAAGCAGGTACGTGAGCTGCAGAGGCAGGGCAGGCTTAACGAGGAGGCATTATTGAAAACAGACTTGGAGTACAAGTAGGACGCTCATACACAAGGACAGAGGCAAGCATTTTACAAACAAAGGGAACAAACTCAGAAGTGAGCAAACTGACAACATTTAAGAAACATATGTTCCAGTTTTATTAAAATGTAGACCATAATGTGGCCTTCGCTGATTCTCTTGTAATCACACCCCACCCCACTGCAAGAGTTCTGAATGTTCAATATATATATTTCAACGTCTTTTATAAGCTATCGCTGTCTATCATGCATAGAATAATTAAAAATTCATAGGTCTATCTCTTAAAATGTCAGAAGGAAACCAGCCTACCATTGTGTCTGAAACACACTCAGTAAATATTATCTTCACTCATCCCCCAGCGTCTACCACACTGCCTTGCACCATGATAGTTTAAATCTATTAGTAGATGAAGCAGATGCAAACAAAAGATGTACTTCCAAAAACAGGGTTGAGTAATATAAATAAAAATGTTTATAAAATAGTTTTAATTGGCAGTCTATTCATAATAAAGACTACATGTTCTACCCCAAACTAGCCCAAGAATAGTAAAACAATGAAATCTAAAATGGCAGATCATGTTGTACTCACCTAGACTCAACGTGAAAAACTCTCAAAAGTTAGGAGGTTTTTAATGGAAAAATTAATAGTTTTCATTAAAAAGTTATTAATAGTTATTCAAACATGAATACTTAAGCCAAAGTCTTGTCAACATATACTCACCTAAAGAAACTACCATAATTTCTAACTCAGCAGTTGCCAAACTTGTTCTGTAAAGGGCAGATGATAAATATTTCCAATTTTATTGGCTATACGACCTCTGTTGTAACTACTCACTCTGCCTATAAAGTTTGAAATTAGTCACAGACAATAAAGGAATGGCATGGCTGTGTTCTATAAAACTTTATTTACAAAAACAAACAGAGGTCTAGATCTGGCCCAGGGTCATAATTTCCTAACCTCTATCCTAAATTATTCAATTATAAAGATTGCCTTTTAATATAAAAGATGATTCACTCATTCCCAGATGGATTCATACTCTTTTTATGCCCCCACCAAGTCTGGGAAGTGGCTGTTTCCTGCTGCAGAATACAGAAAAACTAATTTGAAGCTCAAATTCAACTATTAGGGATTTATATAGCCTAAAAACTGACTTTGTGCTATCAATGGTTTCTGAGTGATTGGCCCAGGTTAAGAATCACATTCTATCCAACTGAGAATAAGATAGCACTGGGGAAAATAATATTTGTTGAGTCTATGTGGCACTTATAAACTAAACCATATGTATATGTATACATTTTGTGAAATCTGTAAAACCATATGAGGCAAAAATTATTCCTATTCAGGTGAGAAAACTGAGGATCAAAGAAAGTCACTTCAGCCCAAGGTCACATAAAAGAAGTGAAAACTGAAATTTAAATAACCAAGTCCATGCTCTTTCCAATGAACTATTTTGCATCACTAAAAATTCAATTATATTTTCTCTCATATCCTCGACTACTTTAAAAATAAAGATAGCACTCCAACTTTTATCATCAAGATTAGTTTTAAAATAATTTTAAGATGCATAGAAATTAAAATCTAACTGTATAAAAATCAAGATTTAAATGGAAATTAGGTGTTCACACCTGCCAGCCTACAAAAGCTTATCAGACCCCCAGATATAAGTGGCTTTTAAGTTTTGGAAATAGATCCACCTAGGGCAAAAAGAAAAAGAAGTTGCCAATTGAGGCTTGATCATTTAGGTGTCAAATTGTGTTTTAGAAACCTTTAGATAAACTCTTTGCTGAAATATGTGAAAATATTCATGCCTTCTTAAAAAGAATACACTGAAGAGGTTCAAATTATCAATGAATCATATTATCCCACCTGCAGGTGTGCCAAAACCCAGGCTAAAGATACATGTAAAGATACAATTCCAGTGTCAGTATTCACTGAGGTTTAGGACACAGGGACACACGAGCGTGCCCATGCGCGCACGCACACACACATATACACACACACACACAATCTTATTGCCTATACACACTCTCATCACAGCACCTGTTCATGGCAAAACTGATCTCTGCTATGCCTTTGTTACTAACTCTATGTCTGCCCCACCTGATCTCTGCACTAACTTCCAAATGCCACTGCTTTCTCTTTTTTTTAGTCTTAAAAATATAACTTTATTATTGGTAACTAACCCCAATGCATCAATGATTAGGCCAATGATTTTATACAGTGTCTTTATTTTTTTATTTATCTAAATACAGTTGGTATAAATCTTATATTGATTATATTACTTTCAGGTGTACAATATAGTGATTCAACATTTGTTTAACTTACAATGTGATCACCCCACTAATTCTAGTAATCATGGGTCATCACACAAACTTATTACAATATTATATTCCCCTCCACCTTTTTCACCCATCCCCCCTGCCCTCTGCTCTGGTAGCCAGTTTTCTTTAACCTCTGCCTCTACTTCCATTTTATCTTCATCCTTGTATGTTACTTCCCATCCTGCTATTTCTCAATTTTAAAAAATGTTGGTCTTTCAGAGATAACATCAAACCAAGTGGAAGATACTTATCTTTCATTCTTTCTGGCAAAATGAATCATAGTGAGCATGCACATAATGTAATCTTCAAGTTTTCAGCTCTTCCTTGATTTCACTGTTGCTTAAAGAGGCCTGTTTCTTCATCCTGGAAGTCTTTTTATGGCCTACAGAAGATAGGGGCCGGGCAAGGTGATCTGGGGCAGAGTTAACACTCCAGCTCTTCTAGTTTCCTAACATTTTTTTTTTTTAAGTTTCCTAATCTATAAAAGCTTTTTCTCAATTAAAAAATAATAAAGCCTGTTTCCAATTTCCAAATTATCTGAATTCACCACAAATCTTGTATACAATACCCTACTTTTTAATTTTGCATTCTGGTCTTTAAGAAAAGCAGGTTTATGTAGAGAAAGATAATAAAGTAAATGAAGGTATCTGGAGGGATTCGAAATCAATTTTTAATTATTTTCAAGACCTCTGGAGATTCATCTTACTTTTAAAGCTTGAATCTTTCCCTTTTATTAAAAATATAACACTAATACCAATCTTGTGTTTATGAGCTATGGTTAGCATCATCTTTGCTCACAAATCAAGGGAAGAGAAGGAGAATCTTCAGGGTAACTAGGGATGCATTAGAAGAGAAAGGGAACAGTATTGAGGAGGATGCTGAACATCTGGATGAAATGGACTAGGCACAAGTTGACTAAGTTTTAGTAAAAGAAAAAGGAGAGGCTTCGCTATTCCTGACCCTCCTGAGTGAATGGAAGGAAGAAATGAGAGATGACTATAAGATATCAGGCAAATTATCTAACCTCTCTGAGATGCCAATTCTTCATATGCAAAATGTAAATAAAAGTAGCCTCCTCAAGGTATTATGCGAGGATTAAATGCCTAAATTGCCTAAAAATAACTTAGCATAGGGCATGACCCATAGTAAGGGTTTAACTAAGGTTAGTCATTACCATTGTCATGGCTCAAGTTCTTTCCTGTACAAACTCTGCTAAATCAGGACCTTCATCTATTCACGATTCGACAAATATTTATTGAGCAGTTGTTATGTCCAGGCACCACACCAAGTGCTAGTGGCACAGGAGTGAACAAGATAAAACTCTGAAACCGTGGAACTTGGCATTAACAATCAGGACAGGTCAGGGTGGGGGAGGAAGCAGAGAGACAGAGTATTGCTGGCAGGTTGTAAAGCCAGTGAGTTAGCCACAACAGGATAGAATCCCTTGAGCCTGAACACAGCAGTGTGCTCCCAATCAATGTTTACCGAACTGATTAAATGCTAAGTACATCATGTATGCTCAATAAATATTTGGTAAACTGTAAAAATATAAATATTTTTTATCCTCAGTCTTTTGTTGATTGAAGTGCTCTATAGTCCAACTGAATATTGTGCAGCCCAATATTATTATCAAAATCTTGTCTCTGCCAAAACTCTATGTATTAGAAGATGAATATTTCTTTTCTTCACTTGGAACATATAGAAAAAAATAAATAAAAAGGGAGTAACCTGAATGTTTATATTAAGAAGCAAATTGTCCAAGTTTAATTTTACCCTGGTTCATTGATTCACGTAGTCTACCCACTATCTGCCAACAGCACGCTAGGTGCTGGTATAGTAACAATATGTAGATAACACTTTTAAGGTTAGAAAGTACATTTACATATTTACTTACCAAAGCGATACTGTGCAAAGTATTATTATCCCTTTTCCTAAATGAATTAATTGAGACTGAGAAGAGCTACATGTACATTGTCACATAACTAGGAAGCTCTGGAGCTGAGTCCCAAATCTAGATCTTCTCCCTCCAAATCCATCATCCTCTCTACTACACCTCAAGGCCTCCAGGGTGATTCATCTGTATGATACACCAATGAATTCCTGGTTTACCATTTGCTCATAAAATTCATATACTTTTTTCCCACCATTTGGGGGGGGGGAGGAATCACCATTTATTTCTCCCTTGAACAACTTAGTAGTAGTATATCCACATCATACTTGTCTAAGATTACACAAGAAAATACTGCTAAAACTCTTCCAATCCCCAAAGCTACATACAACATGGCAACTTTCAGTTTTGTACCCCAAAAAGGAAAACTAACTTAGAAAAGAACCGACTGATTTTATCTCTTCCAGATTGTGTTCTTGCAAGTAGTTTCACTGTTTGTTCACAAACTGATCTGATGAAATTTATGTATTAGTTTAAAAATGAGTATGATCCAGAAGGATGAGAACCAGGGCCATTTCTGACCTTTTGACAAGTGTAATCTAACTCACTTTGAAACAGGACCAAACAAGGAATTTTTTTCAAATAAATCATATGAAAAAGGATAACAGAGAAAAAAGTACTTGCAATACAAACAAGAAATCATTAGCCGTGGTAAATGAGGGGCACTTTTCTCCTGGTGACATGGCATTGTCACAGTCACCATACATTCATCCCAAGGAGAAAAATCTTTGGAGATGGCAGATATTTCTGAATGGCAAACAAAAATTGAATAGTAATTGTCTCAAATGTCTGAAATGCCTGTCCATTCTAACCACCTTCTACTCCCAGTGGTAGAGAGAACCAGAACAGAGGATTGTCAGGCCAGTTCCCCACCAGGGGAATCTGAAAACTCTGCGACCAGCGGGGGAGAGAAACCGACACTTCCCTGTGCCTACCATGTACCAAGTGCCATGTCAGGCACTCCACATTTAAGAGCTCCTGCAATCCCTCCAACAACCTATCTTAACACCATCTTCATTTTACAGATAAGGAAATGGGGTCTCACAGAGATCAATGAATTTTACCCTATGTAAATAACTAGCATACCACAAAGATGTTTTCAAACGGCCGACTCCCAAATCTGTATCCTTTTCGCTCCACCACAATGCTGATTACATAACAGTTCTCCTCCTCTGATTTCTAATTAGGAGAATTATCTCAAGAGACGTGTAAAACATTTCATTCTGTAAGAAATCACACCTGTGTAACTGGGTCATGCCAGGCTTCTGAAACTTAAGTTGCAGAGAACAGAGAAGCTACTCTAGATGTTGACAACTCTGGATACCAGGAGAGCTATGTTGTCATGATCCAAAGGCACCAGAAAAAATTATTGGACTGTTAGAGAAGACTATGAGATACAGGCCAAGAATTTAAAATGGAGAAGCTGGATAATGGTTTTCAAGTTTCAAGTTCAGTTCAAATTTATTTTTAACAACTGCGTGCTCAGTGCTGGGGATGCAACGATAAATAAATCACAATCTGTGTCCCTTCAGAATGTCCAGTGAAAGGGACAGGCTCATACTCTCAATAAAATAAGTACTGTGCTCTAGGGATGAACTGGGAACTTTGAGTGCTCAGAGGAGATACACATAACCCAGTTTGCAGGACAGAAAAGAACTCTGAATGTCACCCATTTCTAGAATCTATCCCACAGTACTACTCACATACTTGCAAAATATATCAAGATGCTATCTGCAGCACTACATGTAAAGGAAAAAAAAATGGAAATAGTCAAAATCCATCAACAGAGGAAAGATAAACAATAAATTATACCTATACAAAAGCACTATTAAAAACGATGATACGAAAACATGGAATGACTTGATAATGGCTTTAACTGTCATACTATTGATTGAAAAAAGAAACATGGAGACAAAGAAAAGTAGTCCTAGTTTTACTTTTATGCATGTAAATTTATTCAGATAATACTAAGTATGTACATGAACTGAAGAGTCTAAAAACTGGAAATGAGTTTCCTACAGTCAAAGCAGCAATTAATGACTATGGGCTGGTCATTCACTAAACTGAACATATTACAGAATTAATGTTTTACCATTGGGTAATAGTTCCCTTCAGTAATTCTAGAGTTCTTACTAATTTTGAGTTGTTCAGTTTTCTTAGAAATGAACATATATACATAGTATACATTTTTTTCATTCTCCCTTACTTAATAGAAAGTTTTATTAATATAGTGATCTAAACAACTTTAATATTATTTCAGGGTAAAGTATTTTCAAAGTTTTTTTTCATAAGATCTTTGCTCGGATCTTTGCCCCATGTTTATAAAGCCACATAAATGTGTCCTCCACAAATAACACAGTTCTTCAAATCCACAGAATAAAGAATGAAATAAGACAGAAAATAGTAAGATTAAAAACAGAAAAGTCCTTTTTCCTGGACCTCTAGTATTATAAAAGAACTAAGAATGTTACTGGCCCAAGCTTGATTTGGAGTTAAAAGCTTTTCCAAACTCAAAAAGAATAAGAACTAAAATTTTTGTTTAGATATAGAATTAAGGAAAACTGATTTTAGAAACTAGAAAAGATCCTAAAAAGATCATCTAATGGACTCTCTCATTTTACGGAAGAGGAAACCGAGGCCATTTATAAAAAGCTCACTCATAGTTAATGATTACCAGCATGAGAACACAGCCAGGAAAGTATGAGTATCCTCACTCCAAGTCCATTGTCTTCTCTGGTGCCCTCAGAAACACTTAAACCTAGTTATTGAAGTAAACTACTTTAATTTAGGCTTAATTATCAAAATGGGCTATCTCTCGGGGGTGAGATTACTACTCAAATCTCCTTTTCCAAATACAAACACAGCCCTAAAATATTTACTTTTATCAATTATTTAAACAATAAGAAAATAGAATTTTAAAAATTTTCTGGCCATATGATTACCACAAGACAAAAAACATGCTATATATCCAGGCTGATTCAGAAGATTAAAATAAAATTAAAATCCAGAATCTCTGGTTTCTAAAGTAAAATAGCAAAAATGGCCTACTTATTTCAACAAGCTTTGCTGAAAGTTGAAACTACTTTGTCATAGAAGTAATTTCATTAATTGAAAACTTTTATCATAATCCAACAATAATTATTATAAAATTTCAAATTTCAGGGATAATCATTGAGGGGAGGAGGGGGAAAGCAGTAAAAGCAACCAAATTTTTAAATGCAATGTAAGGCAAAAATTGTATTTTAAAACCTGTACAATTTTTCCCAACGTGTGTTCCATGAGTCATGAGATACTAAATGATATCATGGAACACTAAATGAAAAAGAATAAGACGGGAAGAGAATTTTTTCAAAAATGAAACAGTGTGGAGCCTTGCATAGGCTCATAGTTTTGTGATTCTCTAAGAAAGCGCTATGGTAGAACTTTCCCAAACATATTTAACCATGGAGATATTCTTTCACGCACTCCTAAAGAACTCAATAAAACAGATCTTTGGGATATGCCACCACATCTTGTCCACTGACTCTAGACTGTACAAAGCCCTGGCTCACTGGTGCTCTAAGAAGAGCTAAGAAAAGGAAGAATGGTTAGGTAGTAACTCAGACAATACAAATTACTTCTCACAGATAATGTATAAAAATGCAAGGTATATTATTGATGAGCACACAATCTGTATGTCTTAAAGCTCAAACCTCTGCATTATTCTAGTACTTTATTACATAATGTTGTTAAAATTGTTGCTAATCAAAACATGATATTCATTACTCCAGAAACACGTATTTTAGAAAGATAATCTACAAAACCAGATAAACGGCAAAAAGTGACAAAGATTCAGATAACAGACTAAATAGAATACGAAGGTACTGTGAATTGCTGACTATACACCTTTTGAAGTATTTTCTTAACTCTGCAATGACTCTGTTCTAAAAGCAAAGGCCAGATCTTCTGATAAAAAAATAATCTATAAACATGAGGGATAATACTTGGATGATAAAACTTAGGATAGAGCTCAGCAGTTAAGGTTGAGAAGCCCTCAAATTTATACCACATGTTAGGGATCTTGAAAGGTCACATCAGAGGAGATTAAACAACGGACAATATGTTCAAAGCAAGTGTCTGATGTCTAAATTGTTAAGGGTGTGCTGCTGTGACTCATTTATACTTACTGAGCTGTCAGGAAGCCTGACACAGGAAAGACACATTAACTCACTGATGGGCCAGTGCTCTAGTCTGGATATAAAATGTATATCCAGTAAAAGGCCAAAATGTTCCCCAAACAGAATACAACATTCAAATTACCCCTGGGCCATCTTGTAATTACCCTGATCTTGTTGATTTAGAACTCTGCCTCTAGGTCCCCATTTGTTAAATGGAACTATTTCACAGAAATTTTTCAAAGACTGGTCAATAAAATAACATCAACATAAAAAAAATTAATGTTAGAGTTTTATTTGTCTCAAATTGAGAATTTTAAACTTACTTTGATCATGCTAGGCAATGATACTCAGTTCTAAACTCAGTTAAAAGCATTTATAGGAAAACTATTTTCCAAATGGGGTAAAAATACAGAAAAAAGACAGCTTGTCATGAAGGACCTATTCTAAAGACTGAGTCTTACATCAGTCAAGAGCACAGACTCGAGGTCCAGACCACCTTGGCCACATCCTGGATCCACCCCAAAACTGTGGGCTTTGTGCTCAAAAGCTGTGTCTAGGTTTCCACTGCTGTAAAGAGACTGGCTGTCCTAACGATCGAATGAGTTCACACAAATAAAACCCTCTGAGTAATGCCCAGCAGGTAAACTTTATCTATTTTTATTATTATCATCAACATGATGATGTCTTATGTAAAAACTTCTTCCTTAGAAACAAAACGAAAGCTTTGTGGCTCCTAAAGTAGACAATGCTGCTTACTTATCCTTAGCATCAGAAACATACGACTAGGTATACCTGCCATTCCTTGCGATCTACAGGATGTTTAAGATCACATGCAAGGCACAAACAGAGAAGCAATTCTGCTGATTTATAATCTCCACATTTGGGCCCCTCTTTGCTTTATTCCTAATTAGTTTTTGAATTGTATTTTCTGGCTGTAAATCACTTGGAATCCTTTGTGAAATCCAAGCACAAAATTACACACACACACACACACACACACACACACACACACAAACCTTCTAAAACTGAAGTTTTTGAGTAAGAAACAAATGTGTTTATGTAAGTAAGCAAAACGAAATGAAAAACAGTAGAAAGTGTTAGTAGAAAAGGAAACTAAGAGAGAGTATAGAGGGGAAACCCCAAAAGTAAGATTAAGAAATTTAAATATTAAGTAAATGGCAATTTAGTGACAAAATTATACATACATATCAACTTAACTAGGGAGTCTAGATCTTACAAAAATTATAACCAATTTACGTCTAAAATAAAATCAGATTCAAATTTCTGTTGCTGAAACAATCACAATTGAGCTTTGTTAACTAAAAGAAAAAATTTGATCATATCGACTTCAACCATATGATGTTTATACATAACAAGCCACAAAAGAAAAGAGCAGATTCAAGGGCTCCAATTACTTTCTCATGGGAAAAATTAAATCATATAAAAGGAAAATATCCAAAATAGAAATGCGATGGGAAAAAATAAGAGTTACACATAAAACAATTATAATGATATAAAAATCTCAGCAATATATTTCACAATAATCACTTTAAATAAAAAACAAAATCTAAATAAATAAGGAATTGAAACACCATTCTATACACCCCAGACTGCTAGAAGGGTACACAGTAAAGAGATGCTTGAAATTCATAAAGCACCTCCTCCACTGGCAAAAAGAGTTCATGTCATTTAAATAAATAACACCTCAAGTATTTGTTCCCCTCTCATAAGCAATGTCATACGTTTAGGGAACAAATCCCTCCATGAGATTATGGAGAGATGTCTAAAATATCGCCATGTTGAAAGAAAACTCACAACAAATAAGTATATGCAATATTACAAATCTATGAAATAAAACTAATCCTCAAAGTTATTTCAAATTAAACAAAGAAATGAGATGGCTTCACAATCTATCCAAAATGAGATATACCAATTTACAGAAAAAGCCAATATCCATCATCAGGGTCATTAGGTACTTGAATATCTTCATCTTCTCAAAAGAGAGAAAACAAATTTTTTTTTAATTTCTCCAATTTTCCTCTTAAAAACAGTTGACATGAGATTCATATAATTCTGTGTGAAACCAAACCACTTATTGCCATAGACTTGCAACTGATAGGCTTCGTTAGTGCGTACTGAGCTCTGGAAACTCATGTAACAAAACTGTGGGTAGATGGCTGTAAAGCTGCAGTCATTCGCAATTAATTTATGAGCACCTAATTTGAGCCATAGAAAATAGAGACTTAAAAATTACAAAGTCGTGGAGTTTCCTACTCTTAAGGAGCTCACGGTCATGAAGATTAGTTAGCTAACGCAGAATAACAAAGGGGTCTTTAAAAGAGAATTTTGTGAGATGAAGCACAAATGACTTTCCTAGAGATGGGGAGGAGGTAGGGTGAGCAGGTACTCAAACACTTGCTTGAATGTTGCTAATGGATAGCATACCTATCCTAGGAACCTACAACAGCTTTTTTTTTTTTTTAAAACTGGAGTTAAGACTGTTTCTTGGTATTCTATTAGAGTCAACTGTTCAAGTGGTTAGGAAAATTCCTTCAATTATAAAGAAATCCTAGCTGGTGACAGAATAGAGACAAAAGCATTAAGCTAATATTTACTCAGGTGTTTTACCTGGGGGCTGGGAGCACCCTAATCTCACTATACCTCACTACTTTGCTCTATGATGCCCCCACTTCAGCTCACCTGAGTTCTACAGGTTAGAGGACCCGACCATGCTGATTTTCAAATATAAGCACACAGCATTAACCACACTGGGGCTGTCTCCAGTGCTGCTGAGAGAAGGGAGGAGAATGACTCCCACTTCAATTCTATTATGATCTCTCTGCCTGTCTACCTAAATTCAGTGATGACTTAAGCAGCATTATGATATTTTACGTGCTTCGGTGGCATTTATTCAAATAGTTCAGAATATTTTAACTTCAACTTGTATTTCTGACTTTTCAGAGAGGGAGCAGCCTGTAGTTAAAAACTGAACCATAATAAATTTATCTCTGTTAATTGCTTTGTAAATGTGCACATTTCAAGTGGAATCACAGCAAACTATGTTTTCAGAGAATTTCTTTCAGCTTTGTAGTTTGATAATGTAACTCTTCTTAACAACTAAAGCAGTGGAATTTTCCTACATGATGGTAGGACACTAATTATGTGCACAGAGATGTGTATGTGTATATACACATGTATATATATGTATATATGTGTGTATACACACACACACACCACACACACACACACAAAGGCAAATCTATGTGTGTGTGTGTTTTATAGTCAACGCTAATTCTTTCCTGGCTTTTAATCACATAGTCACATATTTCGTCACACAGTGCTGTTCTACAGATATGTACTGCACTCCTAACCATCTGTTTCACAGTTACGCAGTACCAGTCACACAGGAAATCAGATGGTACACGTAGATGAATCAAAACCCTATTACCCTTCCTGACAAACAAAGCATATGCCCCAAGTAAATTGGAATCTCCATCTCCATCTTAGTAAATCATGAACAGCATAAAAAAAGATGTACCGTAATTACTATTGGTAGAGTAGGTGGTTAATTTAATTCATGAACTGTCACAATTAGTTCCTCCATCCCTTTTCCCTTCCTCTCAACCACTCCTACCTATATTTCCAAGGTCAAATGCTGTGAATACATATTCTCTCAATTTTAACATAGACCTAAATTTAACTTCCAGAATTACCTCTCTAAAACTTTGCCTCGGTTCTAATAAACGTCAAAAACACCAAATTCACACTTCAAAACAACGTTCACAAAAGTAAGGGGTCTAATTATTCAGGTAGCAAATTAAGAATTATATGAGATTTTACAACTATAAGAGACTTCAAGAATGAGGATCATCTAAGCCAGCACTTTCATTTCAAGGAATTCAAGTGGAGAGTTAGTACCAATCAATATTTTTGACACAATTTACAAAATCATAAAGCAAAATATAACAGCGAAAAATCCAAAGCAAATTTCAGTTGGTAAATACTGATTTGCTTAAAAATAATAATAATAACCCATTCTTTCTAAGGAGGGCCAATATTAAGCAGATCTATTTCTAGCCACTCCTGAGATACAAAGGTTCAAGCACAAGCATTTGCCAGCTTATATTATTACAACAGCAATAAAACTAAACTTGCCTTTAAAACTGGCTACTGCCCAGCCCAGCACCTACCTCCAGTGAAGTAAATGCCAAAGCCAGGACAGCGAAGACTCAGCAGCAAAAATTCACTGAAGAAGAAATAGCCATGGAAACAGCCACTCCCATCAAAACACTTTCAGAGGCACACATTCTCACACGCTGAAGTGGTATTTTAAGAACCCACAGTCTAATTCATGCAGAAAAATCCCCTAAAAGGAACATTAACATTATGATTGTGTTGGTTAATATACCTGGCATTTGCACAAACTTTCATTGTATGTTCTCTTGATTCATTTTCATGACTAATTTTAGTATTTTTATAAGGTGACATCTGTTTCCAGAAACAAAATCTCACTGTGTGCCATTAAGCCAACAGGAAAAAGATTTTAATTTACAATGACCTGTCAAAAGGCTATTGCTTGAAATGAATTAGGTCATAAATAGGAGTTAACAGAACACCATCCGAAGCTCCCCATGCCTTCAGAAAAGAAAATAAACATGACATCCTACTGATGAGTACTTATTTTAGCAATGTAAAATAAAGTTGAAAGAAATACTATTTTGGTCTACTGCTGATTTAGAATAATTTTCATGTGTATTACTCTGGGGCCTTTAGGAGCATTACAGATCCATCGTATCAGAGGGAAAAATACAGCTAGAAAAATCTGCAAAGGAAAAAAAGAAAAACTTCTAGCTGACCACACAAAGTCATTCTGCAGAAGGCACCAGCAATCTGCACACCTGACTGCTGCGGATGGATACAGTAACCTGCAAGGCAAGCACAGCACTGGTTCTTTCAGGCCCTGAACTCTGGCTCCGAGTCTGCCACCAACTTTATACACAGCCCTAAATTCCTATTATATATTTTAAATGGTCCAATAGTACTAATCTACTTGATCAGAACTATCTATTAGTCAATATCTTTAAACTCTGCGCCTCTTTTACCTTCCCTGATTAGAGGTGCTCCTCACCCAGTCTCAATCAATAGATACCACCAGCTGTCCTCAGAATTATTCAGAGTTCCTTTCTTTACCCATCAACCCACCAGCAAGGTCATTCATTAAACCTCTGAATTTCTTTAAATATTTCTTATCTTCTCTTTTGAGCTTTTTCCTAAACACTATTTCTCAAACCTTATTCCTCCAAAATGAGGGCCTGCTCCATCATGCTGCCTACAAACACTCTCATCAGGTCTTACTGCCTTTTTCCAGCCTCACAGTACCCAATGGCATAGATACCTGGATCCAGCTCTCAGATCACAGCCTTCGCTCCAAGGCCCCCATTAGTTTACCCATCCCATTTCAGAAATGATGGCTCAAAGACAATCAACTCATTCTTTATATCCAGCTAATTCCTTTACCATCTCTCATTTGCTAAGTACCTGTTATAAACCAAGCACTAGGCAAGGTCCTTTACAGCAGGGATCCCCAACCTTTTTGGCACCAGGGACCAGTGCTTCTACGCGAATCTCATGCCTTATGATCTGAGGTGGAGCTGAAGTGGTGATGCTAGCGCTGGGGAGCGGCTGCAAATACAGATGAAGCTTCTTCACTACTTCACGGGCAACTCACCTCCCACTGTGCAGCCCAGCTCCTAACAGAACACAGACCAGTACTGGTCCACAGCCCAGGGGTTGGGGACTCTTGCTTTACAGGGAAGGAAAAATACACAGATGAGTAAGAAATAGTAGTATATGATTTTTGCACTAAAAAGTTAATTTTATAAAAATCATCTCTTCTCATCATCCTCTGCCTAATCCATCTTTCCCCAGTCTGCCCTTTGCCTTGACCTCCATTCTTACAAACATTCATCAGTATCCCTGTTCACTTGGACCCCTGCATACCCACCCCATGCCCACTTCCACACCTGTTCCTTCAACCCATCTTCCAATCTCCATCAGAGTGCTCTTTCTGATATACAAATCCCTCCAACACTTTCCTCTCTCAAATCCATTCCAATGGCTGATAAGTTTTCAGAAAAGTATACAAACTCCTAAGACTAGCACAAAGTAAACTTCCTGATCTGCCCTTGCCTTACTATGTCCCCAAAATATTAAGCTACTTTAATATCTGCAAGATAAGATGTTTTTCTGTGTTCCATGCCTTCCCGCTACCTTGCACACCTGCCCCTTTCTCTGCAAACACTTACTAGTCTGAGTGTGTATATGTATTTTGCTTGTTTATTAAGTAAATAAGTATATATAAATAAAATACAAATACACACTCAAGCTAACTTCTCAAATAAGTGTGATTATTATTCACCCCTTTTTATTCTGAGAAGAGTCACAGTTTATACAATAGATTATATATGGTTATCTTCTATATGTAGCTGAATCACACTACTTATCACAATATCTCATAAATGTTTTCTTCTCTTTTACAAGAAATTTCTTGAAGAGCAAGGACTTATTTATCTTAATACTCATGCTGCTGAACCCAAAGCTCAACACATATTAAGAATATTCAATAATTTTGTTGACTGTTATCAATCCATTCAGAAGACAATACTTCTCTAAATAACTGCGGCATAACCAGTTATTTATAAATACACCCAAATAATAAGTGATTTATCAGCCTTGACAATTCCCACACAATAATTATAGAATGTCATAATCATATTAATCTCAAAACAGAAAAATATTCAGCAGTAATAACATCACATTTGACATATTGGCTCTATCTATTCAAATAATAATGATGAACTTTCCACAGTGTCATATATTCTTACCAACATCACCATCACTAAAAAGTTATTTTTTTTTACAGAACACTTTTTTGTGTGTCTCCAGAAATGTACATAACTCAAAAAAAGTTACTGTTTTTATTTAAAAAGAAAAAAATGCAGAAAACAGTTGAGCAGTTCTCTTCCTTAAAGCGGCATTAAAAGCTATCCTGCTGGGGGAAATGATATACATTAGGTACATAAACAAAGTTACCCAAACAAGCAAAGCCACTTCATATTCCAGCCTAATAACAACTGCCAGACAGTTTCCAGATAATGTAATTCACGGAGGAAACATAGAGACAAAAAATACGATTTCAAGACCTTGGATTATTTGTTCCCATGAAGTTTATTACTAATTACTTACAAGTCCCTGAGAAAAATGGAAAGCTGTTTCCTGGATAAATCAAAGTCATATTCAGCAAGAGCTTACTTAGATAATAAGACACTGACTACCAAAATAATTACAAAACTATAACTTAGCTCTGGATTTAAAACCAAGGACAATTCTAAAATCAAAATCAAAGGAGCAGGGGGGCAGAAATGATCCAAAAAAAAAAAAAGTAATTCCTCTCTGATGACTGAAAAGAACAAGAGAAACCACATTTTAATAATAGATCAGGAAATAAAAGGTGGGAAGAGACTAAATGGTAAGAAATAATTCAGTGGCTTTCTTTAATTAAATTTTCAATAATTTTCACGTAAGAATACAGATATACTCATGTATTCAAATTACCAAAGTTGTGGCAAATTACTGCAATTTCTAAATAAGGAGCTTTAAAACTTTTGTATGGAGCCTCAATTTTTATATTCTCTTGCAACTAATTATAAGCTTGAGCAATCACTCAAAGCAGAAATAAAGTTAAGGCAAATGAATACTCTCCCCCTTCCACTCTCACAGCCCTATTTCATGCAACCATACTTTAATGACTGCTTCTGGTTACTTCTAGACTGTTATTACTTTACAGGGTAATAGATTGTGATTTCCTAAATCAAAAGAGATCACAACTGCTTCAGCAAGCCAGCGCAGGGGCCGGAAAAGATTACAATCTGTAATGGAATTATTCGGCTTTCATTTATAACTGCTAACTTGAAGGATTTTATCTATAAATAAATTATATAATCATTATACATGTACAACTATTATCACTATCATCTCTCTCTGGGCCTTCAGATGAGGGAGGGCAGAAGAGGAAAGGGGAAGAGAAGGAGCAAGGGGGATGGGTGTCAAGGCTACTGACACTGTGTGCCTACTATGTGCTAGGCAGTGTGCAAATCCTGAAGACACAACCATGAAACAAAATCCTGCTTTCAAAGTTCAAAACAAACTTTCTTGAGAAGATCATATGTCAGCAGGATCTGAGTCCAGGTCTGATCCCAAATCACATGATCATCCTACATCATGCTGCAAGAGGGAGAACCCCTCCGCAAGAAAAACAATTCCTCCACTAAGATGTGTGGGGAAATGGAGCTTTTTTTCCTGAAACAGCTTCAAATGAGAAACCCTGACTGTGACTGTTAATTTTGTGTGTCATCTTGGCTGGACCATGGTACCCAGATACATAACTAAACATTATTCTGCACGATTCTGTAAGCGTGTTTTTGAGTGAGATCAACATATAAGTTGGTGGACTTTGAGTAAAGCAGATGACCCTCCATAATGTGAGTAGGCCTCATCCAATCAGTTGAAAGCCTGAATAGAACAAACACAAGACTGACTTCCCCTGAACAAGAACGAAGTCTCCAGCAGACAGCCTTCGGACCTGAACCCTGAGTCTCCATCCAGCCTGGGTCTTTCTCTGGGTCTCCAACTTGACGGCGATTGGACTTGAACTGCAACATCAGCTCTTCCCCTGGGTCTCCAGCCTGCCAGCCCAACCTGCAGATCTTAGACTTGCCAGCTTCCATAATCACGTGAGCCGGCTCCTTCAATCAATCAATCGATCGATCAATCTCTCTCTCCTCCCACCCCCTACTTCACACACACACACACACACACACACCACACACACCACACACCCTAATGGGTCTGTTTCTCAAGAGAACCCTGACTAATAATATATTATGACCTAAACATTAAATACAAGACATGGAAAAAGACACCTTCAAATGTCTTTCATCAGTATTTACAGTCTATTTCCACCATCCTCCAGTAAAATGGATAAACTCCTTTTTGTCGATAGTGTCCTTCTAAATTAAGGGTAAAATTTCCCCAGATATTAAGAACCAAAACCAAGTAACTTCGAAAACTAAAACTTCTGACTGCTACATCTGCAAATGGAGCAATCTCCTGAGGGCACTCCAGCTCCTGACACCTCCTAGTCACAAAACTCGTTATTCAGAGAAGGGGCTCACGATATAAAAATTCCACACGCACCATCATCTCCAGTGGAAAACCACAAGTCTCACCTCAAACTTGGTTGGGTGCACAATAACGTTGCTTTTTTCCCCTCTAATTAATCCTTACAATTATATACACACATCTACTATTACTACTCTAAACTCGGTATTCTAAAAAAATCCAAATAAAATGTATTCACCATATTACAGTAAGGTTTAAGTATACCTGATGAAAACTGATAATGTAGCACCATGTTATAGAGTAAGGCAATTTAATTAGGACTTCATCAGAGCTTAAAAAAATGCCAAGTTGCTTAAAAGAGTAAGATCTGTCAGTTGATCTAATTAGGCCAGAAGAAATACTTTAAATTTCTCATTTCAGAAAACTCTGCCACCCAGTAAAAATATTTTTCTCATCATTATAAACTCCAGCACTTTCTACCTAAACTTTTCAAAGGTGGAACACTACCCAATGTCTGAGACAAACTGACTCTCTGACTCTAACTAAAAATATTATTATATGCTACCTTATAGTCTAATCATACATCAAATGACTGTCTTAGCTAAAAGTTTTGTTAAGAACAACAACAGGAAACTACATATTGGCTGATGTTTGGGAACAGGAAATATATTCAAAAGGACACTGTGGAGGTCTAGAACTCAAAATCCTGTTTTTACTGAGTGCATGGAAGTGTTTTCATAGGATTGCATATAGGCAAGATACTAAACTTGATGACTCTCAACTTATGAAAGAGAAAACCTGCTAAGGCTCAATAATTTAACAGATCAAATAGAAGGATATAATCTCACATGGGAGAATTGTTAAGCTTTCTTTAAACAAATATTTATTATTTTTAATAAGACTATTCATTAAAATATTTTTCATATCAAATCCAGAATATATGCCTGTTTTTAAAAGCGTATTTTATGTAACGTGCTAGGATATCATATATGCAACAGTAACTCAAGAAAAATATCTAACACCTATGCAAATGTTATCATAATTTAAAATACATTGGAAGGTCTCCCCACATAATACTTTCAAGCTTAGCCACAAATATAGGATCAAGTTTACCAAGGATTAAAAAGTGTTTGCTTAATGAATTCAGCTGTCAAAAGTTCACTCATTTTCTTAGACTAACACTTTCTTCAGTATTTCATAAGTTTATAATCTTCAACCAAATTTTTTTCTGTGACACTGACGTCTAAAGAAAATTACATTAAAAATAAATGAGAATCTTGGACAGTATTAAAAATCTGTTTCTGTAAACTTCTTGTTATTACTGATCATCTCACTTGTGACCTCATCATCTTTTTTATATACTTAAAGCAGTAACATAAGCTCGCTGTAAAAAATTTAGTAAATCGAGAAAAATATAAATAATTTTTTAAAACACCACCTTTATTCTCTCCGTCCAGAAATAAACAGAGTTAACATTTTGATGTTCCAATCATGATAAAAATGTATATTAAGTATATAACCAATCTTTTTACCCTATATTATATTATAAAGTATTTCTCATCTTTAAACATTTCCTAACAGCTTTATCCGATTACGCTATATGTCATAATGAATTTAACCACTTCCCTGTTACTGGATACATGAGTTCTGTTAACTTTCTACCAAGGCGAATAAGACTTTGATAGAGTCCTAACTATCACTGACAAAACCACCACACCGAGAACTCACATCCAAGGAAGCCTTGTTAACACGCGAAAACATTCTAACGCACCGATAAATCAACATAATACATGGAGATTACGAAAGACATTTTTCATCTACCAAAGTGAAAACGTATGAAGAATACGAGGCTGTGGCACGGGGGCTGGGAGAAGCCAGGCCAATGCAGTGCCAAAATGCGCACAGTCTTTCCGAATACTAATGCAGCCAGTACGGATCAGGCGATTTAAATACTTTAACCGATAATTTCATTTTTAGGAATCTATCCCAAATAATCACAAATCATTTTCATGCTGAATAGAATAAAAATACTGTATGTAGGGCTAATTTCCTGTTAATGTTTACTCAGTGTTACGCACAGATAGCAAAAGTCAATGGAGATCTGACTTACATTATTATCATTCTTATATTCTGCTTTCCCTAGCATATTAAGAATTTTCATTTCTGGTTCAGCTTTTATTTTTAAGGATTGTTTGAATATTCAGTGCTCGATCTTAAAATATCTAAGAGGGAATGGGTACTTTGGGTATAGCCTATAATATAATAATTGTGTCATAATTTAAATTGTTGTCCTTTATTATTCTATCTACAGAATAAACTTCTAAAAACAAATACATTTTATGTATTAGTACACAAGATGATAACTAGACACCTACAATAAAGTTTTGCCTTTCCCCCTGAGGAAAGGTTTTTTCAAAAAAAAAAAAAAACATATCAGTAGATTCCTAATAAACAGTGTGAATTTATATCTTTTTCCTCTTTTGTGTAACAACTTTGTACATCTATTTTATCTGAAAAAGTGCTTAGTAAAGGAACCTATCAATACAGCACTGACTCACAAGTGGATCTTAAACTCCAACCAATAAAGTTGTTTTTCTCTTTTCATCTACTGAGGTCCGTTACAATGGAAGAAAAACCCTTCAAAAGCCTGCGCGGGCGCCTCTGACTGAGTACTATTTAAGATCCTTGTCTTCAAGATTAGACAAATTTTCCAGTGTGAATGTACACTCCATGAAGTTCTGTCCTGACATATTTTTGAAAGAAGCACAGAAATAAAAAGTAATTTTAGGATGAGAGCTCTGAAGTGGATGAAAGAAAAAGTCACTCACTACAGAGTGACTGACTCAAGGCACAGAACTTCTCAGTTCCTCGGGCCATCCATGCCAGTCCAAAAGCATCAAGGGAAAACCACCAAATACTCTTAAAGCTTCTCGTCTGGTCACTCCTGGAAAGAAGCCTCCATGGTCATGACTCAGTAACCTTTTTGGCCCTCATCAGCCATTGTGTGTCCCAATCCAGTCACTGTATTCCAGCTGGTACAGAAAATAATTTGGAAGATGAGCATCCCCGGAATATAACTCATTATCTGACTTAAAAAAGAAAGGAGCCTAACATGTGTGTGAGCCATTTCATTTAAAACCACTTTCCTCATACATAAACGTATAAGGAATGAATTTACCTCTACAAACTTTTTTGAAATTCCTCTGAAATAGATTAAATAGGCAAAGAACAAAACTTTCTTCTCTGAAATATTAAATTTCCAGCATACCCTTTATACTCTGCCCTATTTCATTGCCCTTTTTGTAAGGACAGGTGGCCATAAGAAAACAAGAGCAAAAAGGTTTGAAAAAATTAGAAATTGTGCAAAAAAATTATCAATATCTCAATCATGTTGAACTATGCTGCAAAGCTATTTCTAGAACAAAAAGTGAGTGAAGCAATTAATATGTCAGCAAACTGTATTAAAAACATTTCTTTCTTTATTCTTAGGTTCCTCAGCAAGGTGTTTTAATATATAGTTCAAGAGATACTTTCTAAATTCAAGTTGCTCTAAGGAGCCTCTATAAAAATGTTCTCCCTTGAATTTAACATTTTAATCATTTTAAAGTTTTTATAATAATCAATAGCATGAATAACGTTCTCAAGAGCAACGTAATAGAAATTCATTCTGATATTTCAACAAAAGATGGCCAAAATTTTCCCTTTGAAATTACAGCACAAATATTTATGATGATGTTACTTTACAAATATATTTAAGAGATAATCAAAGAATCGCAAGATGTTGAAGCTGAGAAAGGGTCTTAGAGATAAATTACAAGTGACATAGCCTCAATTGCAAACAAGAAAACCAAGGCCTCAAGAGGCAGATTTGTCCAAGTTTACAAAATATCCAGTAACTCTTGGTGTTTCTTTCATCGCCAATTAAAAATACTTAATAGTAATAATTTATAATATGCTTCGGTAGATGATGTGCAATAAACTAAACGCCTGCCCAAAATCGCTCATCTCAGAGATGGTTATAGCACAGATAACAAGAAGTATGGCATATGAAATCTACATTGAAATGTTAAAGGATGAGGAGAATTTTAAAACAAAGAGTGAAGTTCATCTATGAACAATTCCAATCGACATAAAAAAAATCATGAAAGCAACAGCATAAGAGCAGTAGGATGCAAATAAGTATCGGATCATTAGGAAAGGATAAGGGTCCATTCATTCCATAAAAGACCAATGTAAAGATGAAAATCAGCATTAGCACTATTTGTGCCTCCTAAGATATATTCTGCTGAAGCAAACACTTAAACTTCATCAATAGCAATTTCCGACTACATGAATTGAGGTGCGGTATCCCAAGCAAGGAAATTACTCCAACCATCCTCTTTGCTACATACACTATTCTTCCTCAGTTTACAAATACATATGCTTATCCTTTCCTGGATCCTGCTGTCTCTTCAGCTTTTTGTCTTCTTTCTCTCCATGACAGTTCATGAAAGGGAAGGCAGTATTTGGTGCTCTCACATATTGTCACCCAATCTTTACACCATGTCACCATCCAGAAAATTCTTTTGCCCTTGCTCTCTAGACTTTCCTATAGTCTGCCATCCTCACACTATCTTAAATTTTAACATATCTCCAGACAGACTCATTGTGTCTCCTACATTCCTTTTAAAAAGCATGCCCCTGATTCCATTCATATGAAATGTCCAGAAGAGGTAAATTCATATAAAGTAGATTACTGTTTGCCAAAGGATGCTGGAAGAAGGCGGATTGGGAATGACTGCTAACAGGCACAGGGTTTCTTTCTATGGTGATGGAAATGTTCTAGAATTAGACAATAGTGACAGCTGCACAACATTGTGAATATACTAAGAACCGGTGAATTGTACACTTTAAAATAATGAATTTTATGTTATTTGAATTCTACCTCAATAAAAAAATGCAAATTAAAAATAAATGAAAATCAGTACGTGCATGTGTGTGCACTCACACACACAGCATGTCCCTCCTTCTAACTTCCTTTCACCTTGCAAAATAATAAGTACCCCACAGTGGAATTACTCAGGCCGAAGCTGAATCATCATCTGTCAGCAATCTGCTATTGAAAGGCTAACTGAAGTGAGTGGGAAATTACACTAGATTACCTTTAAGTATTTTTCATCTTCAAGTTGTTATGTGACAAACCAAAATGAAGAGATTAGAACCAGGGGAAAATTTTTAAAGTGACCAGGAATAAAAATGATAAAGCATTACTTGAAAAGTTTTTCTTCCTATTTAAAAATGAGAACTGTAGAATACAAGGAAGCAAAAGAACAAAAGTGAAATAGATCCAAAGAGGAAAAGCATAGAAAATTATTTTAAAAGTATTAAGTTAGATAACAGCACAAAAAAAAATACTTGGAGTTTAATATAGCTAGGTTTGTTTTGTCTACACAGAATTTATCCTATATCTAATTGTATTTTTCTACAGAAATTCCGAAACCTCTTTCTTTCTCAGTGGTGAAGAAAATCTTAGAGAAAAACAAATGCAGATGAGATTTAAATCAAATTACTGCTGAGGGGCATGCAACTGAGTTAACAATATCTGGATAACATAACAAAGTTATTTTCCCTCAAATTCAGCCTCTTACTTTTTTAGTCCATTAGCCCAGCAACCAGTGTCCTTTGTGATAAAATTTAGAGGAGAAGACAAAATATTATGGATGATACAAAAAGCAAGAAATTTTAAATCTACTACAAATAAATGCCAGCAAGTGTTTATATTATTTTGATGTACAGAAGAATTCCTTTCTACATGCCGAATGACCAACGTTCAGTGAAAACAAAGAGGTATTAGTATACATACTCGAAATTATAAAAGGAGTTCATTCAATGAATACTCATTATTTGATTTTACAAAGCACATTAAAATATTTGACATATTTACATGGTTATGAACTATATAGCTTACAAAACATCCAATTTTAAAAGGAAGTCCAATTTAAATGTTAAGACATCAAAGTTATCCAAATAAACGCAAGTTCAATAAGATGACAATTCTTATACTCTCTCTAGAAGTTTATTAATTTAGTCTTCCAAAAAAAATGAGAGAAACAGAATTTCTGAGTCTATCAAGAACTTCTTCCTCCTATCTTTTTATAATTAAACACTTAGACCACACTAAGAATCTAGGATAGGGTTTTCAATGGCCCAAATTCCTTATGAATTTAGGAATCATAATCCAATTTGAGATCCCAAAACAGAGAGCTCATGCCCTTCAAAAGTTTACACCTGTTTTGTTTTCAAAGCATGTTATTCCACACGACCAGGTATAGTAGACCCATCTGGAAAGCAGATTTCTTAAATGAGCTTCCCCAATATTTTGGGACCAGCCCCTTTCAGAAGCCAGGAGACTGTACTTCAAAATCATATTCCAAAGAGTAGTCTGTTGACCAGAAGCACCAGCACCAACTTAAGAGCTTGTTAGAAATATAAATCTCACCCCAGACATACAGTTTTGTAAGTTTGCTGTATTTGGGGATTACTAAGAATGTTAAATTCTGTTATAAGGGTTGAGAAATGTATAAGAAGTGATAAATTTTGATTATCTCAAGTTATTAGCTTATGAAGGAGGCAACATTCAGAGGCTCAATTAAGTATACATAAAGAGAGCTTGTAAGAAGAAGGCAAAATTCATCCCATGTGTTAAAAATGAGTAAGCTAGTAAACTGTAAGACATTCCGAAATAGAAAATATAATGGAACTAACAAGAGGTTTACTTGTAGATAGAAAGGGATGGAAAGATCAGGTTATTATCATGCCATCTCTGGACTGACAGCTACGTCTCCTGCATTTCAGCCACCCATCGAGGACACTCAGTATGGTCCTATTCTGTACCCAAAGGTGCTCTATCCAAGAAATGCAAAGAAAACCCATGGCTCAGTGGCAACCAAACTAACAAAGCTACAGCTGTATCTCAGTGTACTTGTCCCACTCTCTTCAATACAAAAAGCATGTATCATTAGTCCAGAGCATCACTAGTCTGTGAAGTGCTTGCTCAAATACCAACTGTAGTCCTCATAACCACACCATCCCTGGGGAAGGCTGATGTGAAAGAAGGGCTGGATATATGAATACTGCGTACCCAGGGCTCAGGTAGCATGGTCCTTCCAAACTTGTTTGCATTGGGTTTTAACTTTCTTCTTGCTTCCCGCTGTGTGTTTTAGACTGATGTGATAAACCCTGTGATTCAAGCATTTTAATTTGGTTGATGAGCCTGTCTATTCCAAAACCTCTGAAATCGCTGGTAGAGAGTACTTAGAGGCTGACCAAGGTAATTGCCCACGAAAACACCTCCTGAATCAGAAATCCACATTTAAAAAGATCCCCAGGTGATTCATGTGCATATTAAGTTTAAGAAGCACTGAGCAAAGACTGTTAAAAGCTCCACAAAGACAGAAATTTGGATCTTAGAACTATGCTCTGAACACCATCCTGAATAAAAGGCCTCCTGATCCCCTTACAACGTAGAGCCCCAAATGAGGGAGAAAACACTAGAAGAACCATTTTCAACAACTGTCATGTAAGGTTTAGGGAAGCACTGCTGTCCTTGGCGATTCTCCTTTGAACCCTATTCTGTGAAGCTCTAAACAGTTTGAGGAAACACTCAGAAAAGTATAGCACAATACACCTCAACATTAACCCTGTATTCTCCTTCTTGCTGTGAAGAAGGAAAATACCCTCCTTCAGATAGACTATCTTTCAAGAAGAACACCAATCCAAAGGACATAAGGCTATGTGACTTCCTTAATAAGGCTGCAGTGACCTTGGAACAATCATCGAAGAACAGAATTGAGCAGAATAGCCTAAGAAGAATTCCTAATGGGCTCTATATACACTTCCCACCTACCAGCAGTTTCTGACTTGATCAGCATCAGTCGTTATACATACTTATTACATTTACATTGTTCCTTATAATAAGGGCTCAATAAATTTTCTGAATTAACAGGAAAAATAATGAAAAATATCATCCTTTCTATCCTTGATTAGACGAACTTAATTAACTCAATCCCTTGGTTTTCAGAAACTCTTGAGTGTGAAGGCATTACTCCACATGTCAAATCAGTATAGGTCATAACCCTCTTTCATCCCATATCTCAAGGTTGGATTTATATTTCTTATTATTAATCCCATTTTAGTTTTCCAAGACCTATGAAACATACATCTATCCATTAAGAAACAATCTGACTATTTCTAAAAGTCATACAACAATTATGTATAAGGAATATGCTACACAGGAAAGGTCAGCTATTATTTTGATGTTTTTCTAAGTCCAGATTTAAGAGCAAGGGAAATGTCTATTTCAAATATCTACAGAAGAATTGAAATAGAAACTGAGGACACCCTCACAGACACAAGATCATAAACAAGATCAAAACAAAAGGCTAAAGGTGTTGAGAATATTTATCCTAGTGAAGAAAAGGATGAATATATAAAAAGTATGTAAAAGTTCTAAAGACACTTCTGTAAGGAATATGCTCCCTACTGCTTCTGAAAGAGTGTGTTTAAATTTCAAAGAAAAAGATTTCAGTTGGAATTCATAACTTCACATTCCATAAATAAAGCTTTATAAAAAGAATAAAGAAACGCATATGGAATGGTTGAGTGTATTCCCTTCCGAATGATCTGGCTCCTGTTCACTCCATGCATCTAGTACAGCCAAGGGCAGTTAACGTATTCATAGGACATTAGACATTTCAGTACAAGTTTTCACACTGTGTTACATGGGTTTTAAATACCATGTGTTTAAGAACTGACTCTACAAGCTCACAGAGGAAGAGGTAACCTTATAAATTTTTGTCTCCCACAGCTAACAGCATGAGAACAGACACATGATAAGCCTTCAATGAATACTTACTGAATTTAGTAAAGTATTACCACTCTCTGAGGCAAAAATTTTAATTGGGATTAAACACTAAGGTCACCACCACCACCCAGTAGAAAAGTAGCTCTCAAAATTTCCAAGTGAATCCACTTACATGTTAAACAATGGGAACAACAAGAAAGTAATTGTCTTATTCAGTACAAAAGGCAAAGAATGAATCTTCTGTTTGCAAACTTAATCCACTCCAACTAGTACTATTAACTGCCCACTAAAATGCCTCGGGGCATTATTTCTCTGTTTCACAATCTTTTGCTTGATCTATGTTCTTGATAAAATGTATGTGATCAATGTCATTCTTTGTCATATGAAATACACAGTATCTTTATTACATGAACATTAAACAGCAAAACACTAATTATTATAAGCAAGAGTAGAAAAAAATAACTTGTCAAAATATCACACCCAAAAATCTGGTCTGATCATATATGAACAGCCATATTTCAATAATAAATCCTTTAAAATTCATTAAAACTATTAACTGTGCAGTTATATTTTGGGTGGCACAGGACCCAAATAAAAGCTAGTACCCAACTGGCTAAGTATGTAGCATCCTACTTGATAAATTTTCATAAGCTGCCATCCCCCATTAGGAAGTCAGTCACTGGTTTTAACAAACTCCTTGAAGAGTTCATTTCAGTTATTCTTGCCTTGCTTGATGTGAAACAATTTAATCTAACTGCTTTCTTCCTAAGGGGAAGAAAGATGATGTTCCAAGGGGAGCTCTTGCAAAGGGGACATGAACAATCAAATTTAGGAGCTCACTAAAGAGCGAGCCTGGAATTGGGGGGCCGGGGAGAGAATAACAAGGGAAGGTGAAAAGAAACTTAGCTTACTCAGAAACTAGAGTCACATCTCTAGTTATTTTAAATACAGTTGAACTTGACATGGCCATTCTGATTCAGAACTTTTGCCTTCCACTAATGAAATGAAAGTTTGCTGGCTAACACCTGTAAAGAATTTTATAGGTGAGTACTTTATTTCAAAATAGTATTTTATCATTAAAGCAAGGTCAGATTTCTCTTTGCTATGTAAACTACATCTCCTACAGCCTTATATGGGAGTGTCATAAGATGGAAATGACAATAGACAGTGATCTTACATTCTGAGGAGGAAATTGTAAGATATTATATCAAATTCCAAATAGATCTACATATATATTATATACACAGTGTGTAAGCTACACAATTCTGCCACTGCAACCCTCCAGGTTCCCCTAAGAGAGCACGTCGGAATCTTAGGACAGAGCTGGTGGGCAAGTGCACTTTGAAAAAGCACTCCAGGAGGTTCTGATACTCGACCAATCCCCTCCTACCCCCACTGCCATTACCAGCTAATAATGTTTCACCACCCGCTGCTGATGTACTTTGTGCTATTCTTCTACACCAAATGTTAACTAAGTGAAGTCGTTAGAACAGAGCATCTGAATTCAGTTGGCATTTATCCAGACTCTAAGAGGTAAAAATAAATCCATGAATGGCAAATCAATTTAACTTCCTTTTGGAAAATTTCATTTTAAAGCTACAGATCGAATTCTGAAATCAAAGCTATGTGTCCAGTCACAGCTTTCCAATTAAGGTATTTAAGTCCACTAATATATTTCCATGAATCAAACTTTCACTATCAAGTAACAGCACACAAAAAAAAGTTCCAACATTCCTCACAATCCACCTACACGGAAGTGATAACTCAAGATTTTTTATGCAAGGAAATAAAGAGTATTATTTCAAGATTGCCATAACTCTCCCATTGTACATTATACCTTATAGCCTAGTGTTTAGATTCAGAAAAATGTTGTTATCTTGGATACCCTTAGGTAAAAATAGTCAAAGAAGTCATTCTATTTTGAACTAACACTTCTGGTTTTCAGTGTTCATATCATTCACTCTAGTCCATTGGAATGTATCTCACAATCCCCACACTTCTTCAACTTTACTATGACTCAGTACAGGTCTATGCAACTATAAAACACATTAGAAAATATGGTGTATATCTCTCAAACTCCAAACTTGTAAAATCACCTGATAACATGTATATATCAGCAACTTTGAATTCCTTACAGTTGTCAAAATCTACTCTGCATACAGTTAGGCCCAATTACTAAGAAAACTTAGAGAAAACTTCAAAAACAAACTGAGAAAACATACTTACCTTAATCGGAGCACTACTAAACTTAATTTTCCTATTTACTGGAATGTCTTCTTCTTCTGGCAATCCAACAATTTCCGAGTATTCCATGTCAGGCTGATAGTAACTGTTTTCATCACTATCTTCCTGCTCATCCTGTTCAGTGCCTGTCTCTCCCCAGTCTGAATTATACCTGGATCTCACCCGATATACATTATAGTCACTGTGCATGTAAACATGGGAACTCTCAAAATTATTTGAATCTTCAGGTAATTCCTTCCCACAACTGGATCCAGAAGCATCAGGAGAGGTAAAATCACCACCTGCAAGTTCTTTCTTCTGTTGCATTGCTGCCTCATTCCCAACCAAATTAGCTTTGGCATCTTCTAAAGGTTCATTTCGTGGTGAAAGGATGTCAGACTTTGGCATTGCCTTATCCTCAGCACAAGGTTCTTCAAGAATGTCTTTGTCGATTCTGTCAGGAGTCTCTTGGTTAGATGTAGAGTCCTCGGCTTCCTTGCTCTGCTGTATCTCTTCACTGGGCATCAAAGCTAGAGAGACGCTTTTCGAAGCCACTTCTGGTACTGGAGTTGTAATACTCTTCTGAGCATCCTCTGAATCATCACTGTGTTTGCTTGGAGAAGACCAAGAATTAGAATCCTTAAGGTGACCAAAGGTGTCAAGATTTGTAACAGTTACAGATGGTAAATTCAGGGGATAATGCCCAGTCACTGAGTATTCGTTGCTTTCAGCCTTCTCAGAAAGGATGGCACTGGGGGAATCAGTGTTCTCAAATACTGCACTCAGTTGACTCACAGTTGGGGAGACAGCCTCTGTCCGGGAGCTAAGGCTATCCAAAGAATCAGTACTGCCTCTGTTGGACTTCGAACCACCCCATTCATCCTGAGGTTCGCTCCCTCCAGCTTTCTCTTTCTTTGGGGAATAACGGTTGTTTTGTCCTGATTCATGCACACTTCTCTCAAACAACTTCCGAGTTTCTGTGAACTTAGAATATGAAGGGCCATCGTACATTGTGTCAAATCTGCTTATTCTTTCTGAAACAGAGGACTCCAACTTCACAACTGAGCCATCTGTTTTCTCCAGAAATTCTTTGGGCTTCATTCTTCTCTGAGGAGATGAAGGTCTACCTTTCCCCCTTGTTTTGGCAATGACTGCAGCATTCTCATTGGGTTCCATACCCATTTGCATAAACAGATTTTTAATTCTGTTGACATTGGAGCCATATTTCCTCCCTCTGCTCTGCTGGGAGCCCTCACCTTCTTTTGCTTTTTGTTCCCCATCTGACTTGGGTTTGTCAAAGGTACTTTTCAGTGCCTGAAACTCAGTTCTATATGCATTCCTGTGAGGAGAAGCACTTCTGAGAGTGGTTCGTTCACCAGAAGACTCGGTTTTCAACATTTTTACTTCAGGGTGAAAAGCCAATGTTCATAATGAGGAGGGAAAAAAACAACAAAAAACAAACCAAAAAAAAAAAAATACCTCTCTTCTCTAATCACCAGTATTTGGTCAAGAAAAAGTATCTCTCAAATGGCATACTGGGTCAGTGATCCTCCCAACAGGTGTATTAGGAAATTATTCAGTCAAGAGTTACACAAAATGGCTTTTTCAAAGCAAGACTAGAGGTTCATCTGTAATAGAAAAGAATGAATTTCTGAATTCATTTACTTATTTGAATTTAGATTTAGTCAACTAATACATACTTTTCTTTTCAAAGTGGCTCCAAACAGTGGAAATTACTTATTGAAAGGAGAATTTAAAAGCCAAGGAGTTAACAGTTATAACTCTGGTCTTTGGTAACACAAATGTTTCAAACACAATTTGGAGATCTTACCAAAATTATACTTACACACATACAAGTTACACAATGAGTACACTTGAAAACAATACTTTAGACCAAGTTTTGGTTGCTTTTCTGAATGAGCTTAAAAGAAATCAGTGCATTCAACTTTAAGATATCATCAAACTGTCCAGAAAAAAAAAAAAAAAAAAACTTCATTGAAGACTCTCTACATCAGGTAGAACTCATTCTTTCTGTATAAGTGCAATTAAAAGTTTGGAATCTATGTTTACAAACTCCGAAACAAGCCTATAGAGGTTTATGTCCATCTTTATGGTCCAATACCCTCATTTACAGCATCCCCAAAGCAACACTAGTGCAATTTCTGACCAAGACAAGCCGAAAAAAGTTCCTAAATGGCAATAAGTTTCCCTCCAAGTCCAGTTATATCAAATATTTTTAAGTTTACTAAGGGTAGATGTTATTAATTGTAGCGTGGGATGTACAATGTCAAGGGAATAAATTCACGAGGCTGGCGATCAGAAAGCAAATGACCGTGAAACTTATCATAACCCTGATTTTTTTATTCCTACTTGCCTCTAACTTAAGACAAGCTCAAAATGCAACGCCAAAGCTGGCTTGCTGTTCTCCTCCAGCCCACAGTTGGAGTTTATATCAATAGGCCAGCAATCAAATACGTCAAGATCTTCTGAAGAGCAGACAATGTACTTTTTACAGATTTGTTTTGTTTTGGTTTTGGTTTTCCTTTTTAATATTAGGCCGAGCCACATCGCCCTTAAGCACAATCAGCTGAGGAAGCACACACTTTCACTTAAATCATCTCCGAACTCGGATCCTGGCCCAGCACGCATGCATGGCCCATGCAAACAAGAAAGGCTTCAGAGTGTAGTGCCTGGTTTTTTGTAAAGCACCGACAATCTCCTTCTACCCTGACATTTGCTTAAGCCTTACACACCCTCCCCTCCCCCCTCCTTCCCACTCCCTCCCCCGCCGATTCGAACCCAAGGGGGCGGGGGCGGGGGAGATGGGGCCGCCGGGGATTCAAAACCTGCCCTCACAAAAGACAAACATAAATAACACCAACTTGAGAGGCGGCGGGTTCCCAAGCCTGGTTCGGGACGCAATCCCTCGGCCCCGGGGCAGGGCCGGGAGAGCAGGTGACGCCAAGCGCTACGGTAGGAGGTCGCAGTCAAGCTTTGTGCCAAGAAGCACCTGAAGTCCTAACACATTGGCTGCGGCTCCGGCGGCTGCCAGGCGGAGAACCGAGCTCCTTGGCCACATTAAAAAAAAAAGGAAAAAAAAGAAAAAAAAAAATTACAGGGTAATAATCATAAATCCCTTTGTTTTTCTCCCGATGTGCCAGGAAACAATAAATCTCCTACTGATAATGCTCCGATCTCACCTATCGCTCCCAACCACAACCCACCCCCACCCCAGCCTGCAACTCAGCCTTTGTACATCCCGATTTTTTCCCTCTCCATCTCACCCTCCCAATCCTCGCCCCGCGCACAGCCCCTCCCTTACCCGAGCGGGAGCCGCCGGCGACGGGAGGGTCGGGCGCCGCGGCTCCCACCCCTCCTCCGAGGCGCCCCGCCCCCCGGTGGCGCGCTCGGCTCAGCGCCGCTCGGTGCCCTCCACCCGCTGCTCACCGCGCAGCGCGCAGGGCGGCTGCGGCGGCCCACGCGCGCCTGCCCGACGCGGGCGGCCCTGGGAGGCGCGCGGCGCTGCCCAACGCCACGGTCGCGGCGGCGGCCGGGCCGCGACGCGCTCTCACGCTCCGGCCGGCCTGGGGCGCGGTCCCCGGGAAGGGGCTTCGCCCACGTGCGGTCACCCGCGCCGGGCCGTTTGGCCGGCTAGGGAGCCTGGATGTAATGGGGGAGAGTCGCGGGGGTGAGGAAGGCCTGGGTAACAGGTGCCTCACCTCGGCTGATGGGATTAACTCTAGGGCCGCAGAGAGAGAGAGCCGGCAGCAAAATCCCAGGAGAGGGAGAGAGAGGGAGCCTCTGGCGGCCAACCGAGGGCAAAAAGCACCGGCCCGAGGCAAGGCCCCACCCCCTCGGCAGTGGGCAAGGGGCCTCTCGGGCCTGGGGCAAGCCTGCCTTTGGGGGCCTGACTGCCTTTCTGCTTGGGTTTTGGTTCGGCAGGAACTGGGGTCTCTCTCGGGCTGCCGCACTGCTGGAGCCCCATAAAGTGTGCAGTTAACTCCATGACCCCAGGGCATCTTAACCCCCAGGCCATTCACCAGGCCTGGAGGCCTCCACCTAGGCCCAGATCCCGCGTGGCCTCCACCTAACACCCACCTTGACCCTAAGGCTCCACTGCTAAAAGGAAAGGGATGAGGAGTTCGTCTACTCTTGGCAGATGTTTTTCAGACCCTCATTCTTTAATAAATGCTCAGTATCCACATCCTTTCTACCAACCCCTCCCCGCCCCGCCAAATACTAGAAGTTTTACAGCCTTACTGCAAAATATAAACTTGATCATGACCGTCAATGTAGACCTTTAAACCAATCCTCCTGAAAACTCTATGGAGTGGAAACTCTTGAAGGATAATTTTTCAAGAAGGTAAAAACATGACTCATAGAAATATGAAATAAAGATGTGTCAGAAATGTTATTTGACTCATTAATTAGGGAACCAGCAAGATACTGCAACACATTCGAATGAGAATGTGAAGAACAGACTTTTATGAACAATCAGGAAAGAGGCAAAACCGGTTAATATTGTGTAAGGCACTAAAATATAATGTTTTGAATTATCTGTTCTACAGGTAGCAATCAATTTTGTCTCTAAGGAACAAAATAATTTTACATTTCTGGAAATTAGAACCATTTACATTACCATAAATTTCTACGGTTTATAGATTAGTGAAATAACCTAGTAAAAGGCAGTCAAAGGTGAGGACTGCTGAAAAACCAGAGCGCTCCGCCGTCCCGCAGATAACATCCAGCATTCCATTGGAAGGGAACCCAGTAATCTTTTGCCCATTTCAAAGTCTTACACAAGTTTTTCCAACAGAACTATCATTATCTGCATTTTACAGATAGGAAAACTGAGGTTTAGGTTTTGTAACTTACCCACAGCTTTATCAGCTCGTAAATGGTTATGGCTTGATAGAAACTCCAGCAAATCTGTACTCTGGGAGCAAAATCTTTTCTCGCTTTATTTCAAAAGAGGTTTCTTTGTAGCTACTCGATTCTATGGTATCCTTTATTGTGAACAGTGAATTTTTTTTCTTTTCAAGTCTCACCAAATTCTGGGTGCTTTCCCAAAAAATTGGCATTCTCTGTCTACAAAGTAGATGTCACTTCTATAAGCATAAACAGATGTAACAGGCGATGTGAGGGGGCTGTGGTTCCAGGCCCCACTTTTGGAAAGAACATTTGTGCTGTCTGGGATAATTTAGTGGAAAAGTTCCTGTCATTTATTTGTAGTGGAAACCATGTTTTTTAGGAGAATAGCCTAAATAAATGAAGGAATCTAATCACGGAGTTCTGTCTGTAGAAGAGGGGGCAGAGCTGGCAATAAAATCAGTCTTACACCTCTTTGCAAAAAGGTGACTCATAAAGAAAAGCAGCCTGAAGAATTTGGTTGGTTTGCATTTCATTTTTTTGAAATGTGACTCTTCTGGAAAAAGTCAAACTGAAGGAATCAATGACATTTTTAAAAATGTAATGCTGATAATTTAAGATTCCTAGATTGCCCATAATCTACTTTCCACTTCTAACACATCTAGATGCTTAAAGGCTCTACTAGGCAAGTACTAATCCAATACATGTGGCTATTTAAATTAATTAAAATTAAATACAATGAAAAACTCAGTTCCTTAGTCCCATTAGTCACATTTGAAGGACTCATTAGCTACATGTGGCTCATGGCTAACCTATTAGACAGTGTAGATACAGAACATCACAGAAATTTCTATTGGAAAGTGCTATCCTAGACAACATTTGCATTTCTATATATTAGGACAGATATAGTGACTTTGTAAAGGTTAAAACTTAGTTCGATACATCATTAATGTATTGGATTTTTTAGGTCATAAGTTTTGCATGTTCTAGCTGGGAAGGGGAAGGCAGTATTACGGTGCGAAAGGTGAGGTTTAGGACTGACGAGCAATGTATCCAAAATGCAATGTACTTGGAGGAGGGGTTGATTTTCATACAAGATTTCTTTCATAAATTATATAGAATATTTGTAGGCTATTATTCTGATTTCCTTTGTAACCAATAATAGTAAGAATGGATCGTAAGATTAGTTGATAAATGAAATATACAAAATGTGTTCTACTCTGTTTTAGAGGATTTCTCAACTTATTTTTGAAGTTTTTATGATGGGTATTCTGTGGAACTATACAAAGAATTAAAATTTTCATGTGTGTTAGTGAAAGATTGGGTACAGTTGTGAAACTAAGCTTAAATAGAGCCTGAATGAAATTTTAAGAGTAAGAAAAATTGACCAGCCTTAGCCTGAAGACTGCCTATCGCTCCTAAATTTATAGCAGGAAGATACCTGGCTGATTTTGTGTTAATAGAAGTTCATAAAGGGAGAGAAATGACCAGGACAAAATTTAAAGAACAAACCTTTAAATTTGTCTAGAATAATTTATGGAGTAGGCAAAGTAATGGAAGAGTAGTTCTGATAGGTAATTTTACACATAACTTTAGTATAACAGACTATTTACCTATGCTTACCAATATTAATACAAAAAACATGTTGATAGTGATAAGACACTTTACCAAAAGTTTCATTGTAATTGCTTATCTTACATTTGTAAATATCAGAGAGCTTTGTTGCCCTCAGAGCAGTCTGATTTTGTGATGCTAGCTATAAAATTAAGCCGAAATCAATAAATAGATTTTGTATTCTAGAAGATATCATTCCTACACAAATAAATGGAAAATGATTCAGCATGACTTTCCACATACATTCATGGCTTGGGCATGCCACTGAAAATTTATAGCATAATCTTGGTCCATTTCTCATTCTACAAAGCATCCAGTATCTTGGCTTTTCGGCCTAAAAGTAGTCTCATCATAGGTTTGGTTTTGGTGTTTACTTTTATTCACTGCTACAAGTAATAACTTCTTGGAATTCCTGAAAGTCATTTTTAAGTTGTTATTAACAGCTTAGCTTTACAATAAACCACAGTAGATTTACACAGTGTGTTTGGACCAAAGTTACGCATCTTTTTTTTTTCTCCTTATTTTTACTTTATTTCGTTTCCCACACAAAATACAGAAAACCAAGAGTTTTATTGGTATGATACTTTCATTACTATTATCGCTTCTAAGGTTGAAACAATAGCTGTTATAACTATTCTTTTTAGTTTTCAGTTTTATTTACAAATTGCATATTTGAAAACAAGTGTGAGGTATTTATCTGCTTCTTCAGAAGCCCAGTTTACTTCCAGCAGAGTAGCCCCTCTGGCAGAAGGTTCTAGTAGTGAGACTGTCTGCCAGTCCTCCACCCACAGTGTGCATCTGAACTTTGGCATCCTTTGGATTGGCGTGTTGTCTACTCTACTTCAGAATAACTTATTATTTCAACATCGAAACAAATGGGAAAGGCACGGTGATCTTTCACTGAGAGAACAGTTAGCAAAGTGTCAAATTGAGATTCAAATTGAACACATTTTACTGTAGTTCATATTCAGTACTCTTTTACTCTAGAGATACTAAACCTAGTTCTTGAGCTATATGATAGAATAGCTCTGCTTTACATGCAACTGGTGGGGGAAATAGTTTTCCAAGACACTCTTAGTTGTGAAAACATGGAGGATAGAATCAAAGAATAACAAAGGTATCTCAATGACTTCTCTCTTTCATGGAATTAGCCTTGGGGAATTAATTATTAAAGTAAATAAATAAATTCCCCTGTTTGTCTACAATTAAATAGATTTATGTAGGTTTCATTTCTAGTCTAGTTCTAGTTTAAAAATCTACTTAAGAAGGTCCATTATAGTCCCACTTTGTACAAAATTCAAATTAGAACTTCATTTTAAGAAAATTCTAGTATTTAATTTGTAGGTGTAATCAATTGCTTTTAGAAATAATAAAAAATTTTCTCTAAGGTTGTTGTACCTTTTCCATAGGGTTTAGCCATAATCCTGATGTCCAGCATAGGCTCTTATTAATTACCACTATTTTAATGCATAGTTTCAGATAAAGTTTGAAAATACATCACAATGCCTTGCATGTTTATACACCATTAAATTTTTGAATTGAATGAAGAATGAACAAGTACTTACCTGAATCAGTGGACAGATCTTGAGCAACCAACGCTCTTGGTCTTGTCCTAGTTCTTGTCACCCAGCTGTGATTGTATTTGGAAATGTTGATGGACTTAGTTTATTCTTGATTAGGTGACTACAAAGTTCTTCACTCAACTAATATCTTTGATTAGATTCTAAATATATTGGTGATTCACATACTTCCTGGGATTTTTTGTATTGTTAGAAGAAAAAACTTTCCAACTGAAATTTTAAGATTTTAGTTTTCTAAAAATATATTTATGTGTTAAAATTAAAAGACCAGTTAGTCTACGAATCTTGTGTCTTAATCCTGCTCTTGATGTTTGTTTAATTGAGCAAAATACTATTAAATTCTACAGTAATAATTTTTTGGCCTACAAGACAAGTATTTGTTCCCTTATACCAAGTTCCTTTTTAAAGAAAACGATGAGCACCATGATGGTACATGTCTATGCAAAACAAAACAATGTGATATTTATTTTCCATATTAAACTTGGTAAAACATGAACAATAATCTAAACATCTTTTTTTATTTTTTTTATTTTGTGAATAAACAGAACAGCACCGTGAATAGTAGAAAACAGTTTAACACCTAGCTGGGTTCTCAAAGGAACTGAAATTCATATTTTATGGTAATGAGAGTAGGAACAAATACCTCAATGTAAAATGAAATTGAGCTGATATTAATTAAAATTTTAGAAGTGGTTAAATAGTATAGTCTCTAAAACAAAAACAAGATATCATCTTTGCTGGGAATGTAAATTTGACCCATTGTAGCTTAAAGGAAAGAAAACTGAAGTTTTTTTAAAAAAAATTGCTGTTCTAGAATATAATGTGCTAGTCTGACATTATTTTGTGAAGCCTGAATAATTTCCTTATAAAAAATTACATGTATTTGAGCACACGGTGCTATAATATAATTTGTGCAAAGTATACATATTTTGCAGATTCATGAGTTGAGCTCATCTCAAGGGCCTCAGAAATTAAGCAAGGCCAGCAACATACGATCAAATGATAAACTACCACATACTCACCCAAAGGCGAGCTGGCACAAGGCCAAATGAAGCATTTAGATGCATAAATAAATAGTCATCTATTATGTGATGTAGTTTTATTTTCAGAAAAGCAAATGCACCTTTAAAAATCTAACACTAAGCTTAAAGGTGACACTAAGATACTCTTGGATGACTGTTGACCCAGAAATTTACATACTTGCATATAGGCACAGTTTCCAAAATATTTGTAGATCATCATCACATCATTAAAACCGTTCTGATAATTTCTGTGGAATTTTCAAATTTCAAGGTAATTGCATACTATGATGACTTTCATTTTGCTTTACATGCAATTGTCTTCAACTGTAGAAGATAAGACTTCTCTACAAGATTCTAACCATATTTTTGAGTATGTAAAACCTAAGGAACATAAGGAACAAATAATTCAGAAATGACCAAGAGATTAATAAAAAGAACAAAATGTTTCTAATAAGTTACATATATTTTGTATGCTTACTAAGTAAAATTCAAATACGCAATTGATTTTGAATAGTTCTTGGTAGGATTTAGATATTGTTTAAAAAGTGAACTGCCTTGTATATTAATTAGGTTCACAAGAAACCAATTATGTGACCTACAAAATTTGTATTAAATAAACTAATAAAACTCCATGATATTCTTTACTCATAGAAAGTTTGATTATCTGGGTCTAATTCCCTGGCATAGTGTTAGGCATGAAAGGTGATAGTACTCTTTGTCTTTGTAAGTGATGTGCAAAGGAATATAAGAAAACATAAATTATATTGCAAAATTTAGAAAACATTTCTCTTTGTTAGTAGTATCATATCCACTGGTTCTAAACCTTTTTTGAAAATCAGAATCCCCTAGGGAGCTTGACCAAATTCAGATTCCTGGGCCCTATACCAACCTTCCTGAATAAACACCTCTGAGGGAACCTAATAAACTTCAAAATGTTCCGAAGGTGATTCTGTTGTGCAGTTGGACTGCAGAAGGGTGTTTGGGAAACACTACCTAGACAACGTAACACATTAGGATCTCGTAAGCTGTTAATGTCTGGTACATATCCAAAGTTCTCACTTCTGAATCATTATTTGGTGAATCCTGTGTGATAGGATTGTCATGTACGTGAGGAAGCTCCTGGGACCATGAATAGGAGATATCGGAGACCATGCTAGCCCCACTTCCCTGCTGTGGTTTTGGATGTCTCCTGGCTTTCTGGTTAAGATAATAGCTACAGCCATTTGCTTTATAGTTACTATCCTTTTGGCTCTCTACATTAATACAAGCATGCTAGAAAAACATAAACGTGGTACTCACATTTCCAAGAATTAAGAAGTCTTCTTGAGTCCCTCAGCTCGATTTTCCTCTGACTTCAAAATGATCCAGAAAAAGTTTAGTCTCTTAGATAGAATATGTTTAAATTTGAGAGTACAGTGATATGTTAGCTGCCTTTGTTGAGATTTCAGAAATCTCTTGACCAGCTAGTGGATACTTTTCAGAGACACTGAAATTCTAATTCCACCAGAAAATGGAGAAGTTTTTGGAGGAAGCCAAATATTGATCATGTTTTCAAAAGATCATTTCAAAAAAGGTAATATCGTGACTCCCGTACAGATCTAAAATTTTATCGATTTATTAATTTTATTTAATTAATTAATGAGGAAACTGGTAAGATATTACAACCAGTTCAAGGGAGATTATTTAAAAATACATACACATATAGATCATAAATATTGAAATTAATGTGTAAATGGAGCAAAAATAACCTCTTCTCCAGTGGAAGAGGGAGGGCAACTGAACTTCCACCTGACAGAATTTATAGGACCATAAACAAGAATTATCTTACATTGTCATTAGCGTTAGAGAGTTGTAAAATAGTTCAAAGACAAAGACTAGAATCAGATACCTGAAAAAATATGATTTAGACAATGTGTAGTTTTTTATTGAAGCGTTAAGGCCTCTATAAATTTGTTCTTATGTACAAAAACTTGAATTGACAGTCTTTGAGCTATACATAAGAATGTTCATAGCAGCTTTATTAGTAATAGTCTAAAAAGGGAAAGCAACAGAAATGTCCATCAAATGATGAATGGGTAAATAAAATGTAATACAGTTATGCAATGGAGTATTGTTGGCAATAAAAAGAAATGAAGTACTGATACATACTACCACATGTCTGAATCTGGAAAACACTACGCTAAATGAAAGAAGTCAATCACAAAAGGCCACCTATTATATGATTTCATTTACGCAAAATGTATAGAATAAGCAAATTTATAGAGATTATTGGTTGCTTAAGGCTGGGACTGGGGAGCTTAATGCTGGGGAGTAACTGCTAATGGGTACAGAGTTACATTTAGGAAATATAAAAATGTTCTAGAATTTGTGGTGTTGGTTACAAAACCCTGTAAATATACTAAAACACGTTGAATTGTACACTTTAATGGGTCAGTTGTACAATATGTGAATTATATCTCAATAAAGCTGTGAAAAAGTTTTTGGGTATAATGAAGTCCACAGCCCCATAACAAAATGCATAGGTCTAGTATGACTCCTATATTTTAAATAAAGTTAACTTTATTGACTATCATTGAATGGTTTTCTTAAAGTACTGGATATATAGGTTAGGGATAATTCATATTACAGCTTAAGAATTACTGAGCAAAAATTGAGTAGACTAATTCAGATTTTTATAGTTATATGAGAATCTGCACATGGTAGGAAACAAAATTAGAAATAAAAAATGTATTTCATCTAAGTATCAAAACAGATCAGTAATTTCACTTTGTACTGAAGTTTACAGAATCTCTGTGACATGGATTGAGGTTAACTCTATGTTGCTTACAATTCTTTTTTGAATGCAGTGAAGACAAATGAATATGTATAGAAATAAGGGAATATGTGAGGTATTCATGGGCAAATAAACTCTAAACAATTGGTTTTATTTGTTGTTGTTTTATTTATTTTCTGAAATACCTCCCAATAAGTCAAAACATTTTTCTACACATAAATAAATATATCAGGCAATGTCAATGATTTTTAAACAAATATGTCCCAAATTTGAATCCAAATAACTCTTATCTCAAAGCAGTCTTTGAAGTCTACTCTCAGTAATGAACATCTTCATTCTTTGAAGTAGAATTTGACATTTACAAACAATCTAAAGTCATATATAGTTAAATATGATATGAGAAATGAAGTAGTGAATCCAGTTTTATTAAGTGCTCGCTGACTGGATCAGAAGCCAGTTCATAACAAAAGAGGAATTATGAAGGATAGTTTTTAGCATTATTTGGAAAAGCATATTTTTGGAAGGGGACAGCACATATTTTGATGCATAATATGTGTTTGTAGTATTGCATTTTAATCGTACTTCATTATTGTCATAGCTACAGGTTAACAGTGTTCTAGCATTTATTATATAAAAATATTTTACAACCAAATAAAAACAATCACTATTTACAATGTAGTAGGTAATATTATACAGCTTTATTATACAATAGAGAGTTGTTCCTAGCACATAGGTTAAAATGGATGAGGAGCAAACACATAGTACCATCTCAAATCCAGTTTTCATTGGTAAAGCGTGATTATCTCATAGTCAACTTTCATTGTTAAAACTGTGATTTCATCTTGTAAATATACAACAAAGCTGTTGGTTTCACATGTCCTGATTTCAAAACATATTACAAAGCTACAGTAATCAAAATAGTATGACACTGACTAAAAGATATATAGACCAATAGAACAGAATAGAAAACCCAGAATTAAATTATTTCACATATGAACAAATAATCTTTTAACAAAGGTGCCAAAGCTATACAATGCGGAAAGGATAGTCTCTTCAACAATGGTTATGGGAAAACAGAATATAAAGCTGTAAAAGAATGAAATGGGACAGTTATGTTATACTATATATAAAAATGAACTCACAGCGAATTAAAAACCTAAATGTGAGTGAGATCTGAATCTATTAACTCCCTAGAAGAACACATATGGGAAAAGCTTCATGGCATTGAATTTGACCATTAATTTTTTAATATAACACACAACAGACAATAGGATTACATTAATTTAAAATTTTCTGTGAAGTAAAGGAAACAATCAACAGAGTGAAAAGGCAACCTATAGAATAGGGGAAAATACTTGCAAAGGGGTTAATATTCAGAATATATAAAGAACTCCTACAACTCAACAACAAATAAAACAAACAATTCAATTTAAAAGTAAGAATGGGACTTGAATAGACATTTCTCCAATAAAGATATACAAATGGCCAACAAGCATATGAAAAGATACTCAAAATCACTAATCATCAAAAAATGCAAATCAAATGAGGTATCACCTCACACCTTAAATAGCCGTGGTTTAAAAAAAAAATAAAATAAAATACGTGTAAGTGAGGATGTGGAGAAATTGAAATCCTTGTGCACTGTTGATGAGAATGTAAATGGTACAGCTGCTATGATAAAACAGTATTGAGTTTCTTCAAAAAATTTTTAAATAGAATTATTATATGTATCAGTAATCCCACTTCTAGGGATTTACCCAAAAAAACTGAAAATAGGATATTGAAGAGATATTTGTACACTCATGTTCATTGCAGCACTATTTACAGTGCCCAGGGTGTGGAATCAACCTAAATGTTCATCAGTAGAAGAAGGAATAAAGAAAATGTGATATAGACACACAATGGAATATTGTTCAGAAAGTAGAATGGTAATTGCCAGAGGTTAGGGAGAGAGGGGAAAGGATCGTGTTCAATGGATATAGAGTTTTGGTTTTGCAAGATAAAAAGTTCTAGAGAGCTGTTTGTTACACAACAATGCACGACAATATACATGCTTAATACTACTGTACTGTCCACCTAAAAAAGTTGATAAGAAATGTTATGTGTTTTTTACCACAATAGAAAGAAGCATGATTCCATTGCCACAAGGTGAATCTATAATAAAGAAAAACAATTTTACATGTATGATAATCCCTGGAGAACGATCAAAACCAAGATTAATTTTCAGAAGATAATTCATACCACAAGTGTACTTTGCCAAGTTTCACATTTCTAGCATTACAAATATTTCAGAAGTTATGGAAATTGCTTTCTTTCTTTTTTCCCCCCTCAGGCACTTTATTACTTAGCTGTGTTATAAAATCTAATTGCCATGTACTTTAGAAGTATATAAATGCTTAAACTCTTTAAACTTTGACTTTCGGATTCGGATTCGTAATTACGGGTCCTACTTCTTACTTTACTAATGCAGAATGAGAAGTCAAACAACTATTTCCTCATGAATGCAGAGGCCATTTTAATTCTGTCTCCACTTCAGGAATAAGTGGGGACACATTCCAGCCTGAACAGAAGTGATTTTAGCTGGTCCAGCCTAACTTGGATTCAGCTTTACTCTGATGAATGAAATACCATCAGTTTTCTGCCATGAAGTTAATCCCCAGAACTTGAGCCAAAGAAGGCTCTAATTTCTGTTAAACTCTGTAATTCCCATGTTACTGGCTGTACTCTTCCCTACTTTGAAATTCATATGCCTTTTCTCTCTTCTCTATCATTCTCACCAGACAAGTAGGAGCAGTATATCTAGTTAAACTTGAGCATCTATAAATGACAAATACATGTTCATTTCACTTATTTCACTTTAGCCTAAGAAATCAAGAATTTCTTTATTCATTTAAAAAGCAATTTGATAATACATTTTATTGGTCTAATAAAAAAATTAAGCAGCTCAGTCATTGGTCTGAAACTTTGCATTTAGTTTCATTAAATGTTAGTCAAATTTTAAAATATTTGTTGTAAACTAGGCTGAAGTTTCAAAAATGTTGAAACCTTTTCTATTTATTTAGATGTATACTAGTTTATAAAACAAATGTAAGAAAACCAGTGTTTTGCTGATAAATGTTTAACTGACTCTCCACAGGAAATAGGGAAGCCTGATTATAATATTTGCCAGTTTTCATGGTGTGATTACTCTAAACATGACCAGTTTCAAGCTTCCAACATACAATTCTTGCAAATGTAACAATCAGCTCTCACAAGCCAGAAGGACCAAGCTCCAATTTACCACCGAAGAAAACCCATATGTTATTTAGAAGAAAATATTGATGGGTAATTAGTTATAATAAAATAATTATGGATTTACTTTAAAGAAAAAATTTTTGTAGTCAATATTTGAGTAAAATATATATATTAAAATTTGAGCAATGTGTTGCTCCAAGTAAAATATGAGATTTAAAGTATTTTTGAGACATTTCTTTTGTATAAATTCATAAAAGGCCATATTTTTATGACAAGAGTAGATTATGCCATTCAGCAACAACTTCACTTTTATCTAATAATATGGTTTGTGCATTCTTGTGTTTTTTAAAATCCTGAAATGCAGATGGATGGCATAAGTGAAAAAGATTATTCAATAAAAGCAAGTGACAGAGAACCAAATAGTTCAATTTGAGCCTTGGCTAAATTTTGAATGCCCTAGTCTGCTCCAAAGATGTTTTTCAAAATGTACGGTGTTTATTATTATTCAGGGTTTGGTGAAGCCAACAGATCAGGAGATGATTGCTACTGTTCCCAAGAGAAGAGGGCACACCGTGCCATGCTGGGAGCACACAGAGAAGCACCAGGGCAGGTCAGGAGGCGGAGGGAGTGGGAGAGAAACTTGGTAAGCGCCTCTGTTTGTGTCTTGCCATCCTGTGGGAAGAAACAGGTGAAGTGGGGTAAGCTGAACTTAGAAATCGGCCTGGTTTGAATAAATTTCAGCAGGCTCTTGGGTGTAAGGGCTGTCTCTGTTTTTGGTACCTGTTCCAGTGTGATTGGGGCAGGGAAACAGTGGACCTAAGTATGAGAGCTCTGTGAGAGCCCAAAAAAAGGGGATTTTTGAGGGTGCGGGTGGGCTCTGGGTTGGTTGACTTGCATTTGAAAGTTACTCTCAAGGATATAATCGATTATTATTGCTAGGGATTATCTCTCCTGGGAGGAGCATTCCCTCCAAGGGTTGTAAGGTCCCAGGTATCAAAGCACAAAAAATACAGAAAAAAAAAAGGCTTGTTAATACTAATGGAGAAATGTACTTGAAATACTTCTATTACTCTTCCAATACTTTTTCCCCTTATTGAGATTATAAGAATTGAGCAATAAGCAATCTAGGACATATTCTTTGGTAGGGATTTTGAAATGAACAGTCTATTTTTTGCTAAATAAGGATGGATTGATATGCTGAAAATCAACTAATTGTCAAAGTAGAAATATTTTCTTATAAAAAATTAAGTCCACCAAGAAAGTAGCTATACTTTGAATAGGAGGCCAGACTGCATCCAAGCGAGATGAGAGCCAAGGGTCTATTTTTTGCACAAAACCAAGATTTTCTTTTGAAAAATAATTCTGAGTCTTCTTAGTGCTTAGCTAATTTGGATGAGAAAACCTCGTCTTACTTTAGAGAGAAAATACATTGTCATAATTATTTTGCCCAAGAAATACTACAGGACGTAATACATGAAATAACTCAATAAAGTACCCATAAAATATCTGATTTTTTTGCAAGCACCATAATGCTGAATGCACAGTCTAAGGGTAGGTGGTTCTATTTGAAAGACTAAGTAACACCATACTCTAGGTTTTAGAGAGGCAGCTATTCTAATTACTGTCAACATGAGGTGTATTTTGAACCAGTGTAAGAACTGTTAGAGGTTTTTTCACTGGTGTTCAAGATATGTGGTTGGCTAGAAAGACTGTATAGGTCTTCCTGCCCCTTTATGAAAAAGGTGTTAGAATTTACCATGATCAATGGTTAACCAGTTAACCATCTAATGATTAGCCAGTTAATCCTTTATTGATTAACAAGTAATATAAGATCTTTAACACTATACAAATTACAGTTGAATACAGGACTGTTTCAAAATGTCAAGTCTGGGGTGCCATTCAGTGCATTCCAAACTTTAAAGTACATACAAGTCTTGTTCAAATGCATACCTTGAACATCAGTGAAAAATCTCTAATATCTCTTATGCTAATTCAGAACATATTGGTGTTGATAGTGGTTAGAATAGCTACCTCTCTAAATCTATAGTGTTACTTAGTCTTTCAAATAGAAACAACCAACCCTAAACTGTGCTTTCAGCATTAGGGCGCTTGAAATTGTAACTCACTTTTATGTTACAGTGCCTCTGCTAGATTCATTTAATGTAAACTAGCCTCTTTCTTCCTCTGAAACTCTAAACTTGATCCCCCCTTTCCTTTCTTCCTTGCTTCAAATCTGAAAGTAAGTTTCTCCTTCAGCAGCACCCTTCCTCATTCTTTGAATGTGGCTCTAGTGTCTTTGCTTTTCAACCTTGGCTGTCCATTGCACAACCTGGATAACCCCAGAACAATTATCTAAGAATTTCTGGGAGTGGATCTCCAAGTAGCTATCTTTTGTAAACCTCCCTAGGTAATTTTAATATGGAGCCAGGGTTGAGAATCATGAATCTAGTACAATTATTCTCAAACATAGCTATATGTTATATAATCCTTTGAAGAGCTTTTAAAAACACTCAGTTCCCACCCCTAAAAGGTCCTAACTTGATTCTTCTGGAGTTTGGCCTGAGCATCAGGGTTTTAGGAGCTCTCCAGGGGTGCTAATATGTCTCAAAATAGAAACTCACCTTGGTTTCTGTTTACCCCAACTTCCAGTCTTGGTCAAAATAAAAAGCAGGATGCCTCGCAATCTCTTTACATCAGGAAAAGGATTCTATTTACTTCAAGACTAACTTACAACTCATTACTTCAGACTTTACTCAAAACCTGGTAAATGTTATATATAAGAATATTATTGCTGTGTCATTATATGATTTGCCTAAGATACACTGGTTGGAGTTCTTACATTTTAAATTGCAATAACAATCACCGGGATGGTTTGACAATGCAGATTAGAATCTCTACAGGTAGTGGGAAAGAGGGTTAATTAGTCTGCATTTTTATGGAGACACACAGTTTGATATTGACAGCATTTTTGACATTATGGTGAGCATATATGAAAGTGGAGATGGTTGAGTAAATAAATAAGCGTTGGTTAGTCGTCTTGTCTATACATGTTGTATGAAGTGTGAAAATATCAGGATATGCCACCCCAATAAATGCACTTTCACCATAAGGATTATTTTGAGCTAAGGCAATTAACAATCAACAGATGCCCTCTTCTTATGTGCCTAAAAACAGGCATAAATTTCTATCTTTGGAAAGGTTTCTTCCCCTTACATAACCCCTACCTGGTAAGAGAGCAACTCTTTTTAATAAAATTGGGAAGTCTACACCCACCTAGATGAGTTGCATAAAACAACCTTACTAAAATAACCCTTATCCATTTCCTAATCACTTCCTATAGTTTATTATCCCTCAAAGCCCAAATCAACTTTCCTTGTTAAAATGGCATGTAAGCCCTCAACTCAACCCTTTCACTTATTTTCTATTGAACTCCCATGCATGTAAATATTAATAAAAATCATGTGCCTTTTCTCCTGTTAATCTGTTATTTCATTTGTTTAATTCACAGGTCTCCAGTACTGAACTTAAGAGAGTAGAAAAAGAAAGTTTTTCTTCCTTGACAAGGTTTGTTCACATGTGAGGCTTCCCTGTCGAACAATACCTAATTTTCTGGACTGGCTATGGTGATTATAATTCTTGCTCTGGAATAATTCTAAGATAAGAGATCTTTTTCCCAAATACAAGTTAAAAAATGCCAGTATCACTATTATCTATCACTATATTTGATGCATTCCTTATAAAATACATGACATGTAGAAATAGAGAAATGAAACTCAGGTAAAAAATAAGTTGTATTTTGAAAACAATAAAGTCAGGACATTCTAAAAAATAGCACACCAACAGGAAGAGCAGGGCTGGGATGGGAAAATCAGTCTCCATCAGACACCTGGGTTAAGGGATGGGCAAGAAGTCATGGGGGGTAGGTAGGAGAATGGAGTGATTAGAGAAGCATCTGTTGTAATTTGGAGAAAACAATAAAAAGGATTAGGAGGGGGTGAGGAAAGATAAGCATACACATTTATCTACATCAATATTGGCCTTTGGCTAAATAATAACTACCATTTATTAAGGCAATGCTAGACACTTTACTAGGCGTGTTACATTTGCTCTTATACCAATTCCTGCAATTCCTCTATGAGGTAGGCTGAGTTTCCTACTTCATCGGGAAAAAATCCTTTGAAATTCAAAGAGTTCAGTAATCTTCCTAAGACCATTAATTAAAGAGCAAGGATAGAATATGAACCAGCCTGGTACAATTCCAAAGCCCCCTCTCCTCCTTAATACCTTCCATTAAAAAGAAAAAGTCGAATTAAAGTTTTATTGTAGAAGAAGAAAAACTAGCAGAAATCTAAGCTCCATTTGTTTTAAACATAGTGATTGAGTTAACTCATCAAACATTTGCTAAGAATTCATGAATTGCTAAATGGTCGTGGAAGTACATCACCTTTGCTGATGTTCTACTTGAAAGAGCTCCTTAATTTAACTCCCGGATTTATTAAACCTTTGGGCTTCTCAGAAGCTTCATTTAATAGAGTTTGACCTGGAAATTGCCAAGAGCTCTAGATAATAGAGGTGGCCAATACCAAGAAACCTTATTCTTTGTACTATTAAAAATCAGAGCAAAAGGAAGACTATGGCTGAGTACATACTGCTCTGTTGATTCAGCTTATATGTTGTGTAAATTATTAATGGTAGCATATATTACCATAAGTATAGAAAAACAACACAAACAACAAAAAAAGTTTCTTTGAGAAGTAGCTTTATAGACTGTACAAGATGATAGAAGTCAGATGCTCTGACTTCTTCCTCTGTATTGCTCCTCCCTTTATTTTAACAATAATGGAAATGAACAGCTCTAGGGCATTAGAAAAAAGCAATTGAAGCTGAACCCTAATTAGAGACAATTTGAACTGAGCAAAGTACATGTGGCCTAGACTGCTTCATAAAATTGAAATAAAAAATGAAACGTAAAATCATGGCTATTATGTATAAGGGCACATGAATACTTACCAATGATATTGGTTATGTAGGAATTATGCAAAGCTGCATTTTCAGTGGTCCAGAGGAAATACAAATAAGTAAAAAGAAATATGAAAAAGGAGAAACTATGAAAGGAAGACCTATTAACATTAAATATCTCATCTTCCCAGGGCAAAATAAATGTATTATATCAAGCAAAGGACAAAAATAAAAATGAAATTATGTCTTTCAGTTAAGTTTAAAGAAGTAATCTCAAAGTAATGTATTAATCATCCTTAGGTAATCATCATGATAACTCACAGGTTGCATTTTTTTTTCTTTGATAATCTTTACTAGCACACAGAAAAACCAGAGGGAATTCTAATGAATCCCTAGTTTTTTATAATCTGTATTATAGATATTTATATAACCTCACAAGATCATCTAATACAGTTTAGTAGTAATATAGTCCAAGAGAAACCTAAAGTCACATCAGTTGGAATGATTAATAAAAATGCCTATTCCCCAGACATCACACCAAGAAAATCAAAATCTCTTACAGCAGTTTGCTAATTTTGAGTGTATACAATGTTTCTTTATTCACAAACGTCACAGAGACACACATAGGAATACTCATGCCTCTTCTCCCACCCTTTCCCCAAGCTTCAGAGGACTTGGTTTGAGTACCCACTGTTATGGACTAAATGTTTGTGTCCTACCCCAAAATCATATGTGAAGTCTTAAACCCTAATTCACTGGTACTAGAAAGTGAGGCTTTGGGAGGTAATAAGCGTTAGATGAGGTCAAGAAGGTAGGGCCGCCATGATGGAACCTGTGCTCTTATCTGAAGAGGGAGAGACCAGAGCTTCTTCTGTCTGCCTATGCGGATACAGTAAGAAGATGACCATCTGCAAATCAGAAAGGAAAACCTTTACCAAGAACCAAATCTGCTGGCACCTTGATCTCAGACTTCTCAGTTTCCAGAACTGTAAGAAACAAATGTCTGTTGTTTAAGCCACCCAGGCTATAGGGTTTAGTTAGAGCAGCAACAAGCTAAGACATTCACCCTGAGGTTAACTTCTGTGTGATTTCCTGTAACTAGAACATGTTTTGCCTTTCTGATTAACTGGATGTTCATAAAATGATTATTATAAAATGGATTTTTGTTGCACCTGTTCCTATTTTTTATCAGTAGGAGAAATGTAAACATTTTGTAGGAATAAAAAACAATAGGCATTTGGGATTTAAAAGGCCTGTGCCTGTCAGATTTTATGTTTTGAGAGGTTCATACATATCCCTAAAAATTAAATCATCTATGATCTTTTACACGTTGCAAGAGACACAGCCAGAATTTAAACTCAATCCTAGCTCATTACTTTTTCTTTTTGCTTTAATGATGCTAACTCTAACAATATTAAAGATATTATGCAAGTTATGGCCAAATAAAGATAGTATTATGGTATTTGAATTAAGAACAATTACAACTATGAAGTCCCATTAATTGTTTTTAATTCAAGTGAATGAATTATTTAAAGATTTTTTTCAATGTTTCAATAATTACAGACTAGAAAGGTTCTTAAAAATGATAAAATATGACCTCCTAATTTTATAGATGACAAAAAGAAGAGATTAATAATCTGATGCTTGATCATAAAAATGTTGACACTTTTAGTTGCTATAAAAGACATGAAAAGATAGGTGGATGAATTATTACTTATTTTTTTGCTAATAAATATACCAAAAGGCTATTAATAAAAAAAACACCCCCACTCTACTGTCAAACTATTAATTTAAAAAAAAACACACCCCACTGTACTGTCAAAGTATGACATCTAGATTGGAAATACTTCTCCAGGCTAATTTAATGTGTTTACAAAGAAGATCTAGATCTGTTGGAATGAACATTGATACTCACTTAAGGAGGAAAGTTTTATATTAATGGCCATAATTTTAAAAAAGATCAATGATAGGCCGTAAATAAAAAAATCATCAGAAACCCTTTGCGTTAATGACCATAATAATAAAAAAAAATCATGTATTACTTATTAACAAGGAGTGATGTCCACAAAAACTAGGATTCATTCAGCAAACATTTGTTAAATATCTACCATGACTCCAAATGTACAAGGACATCTAAAATTCAGATAGGAAGAGAAATGTCAGAAATGATAAAATAGAATCTCATGTAGATGTTTTCTTGAAGAATTCTATCAAGTGGGGCATTACTAATAGTAGTAGCTATGGCCTTACCTTTTCAAGATCCTTTGCACATAGCTTATTAATCCCACTGGGCAAAAAAATAAATATTATATTCCTTTTAAGAGTCAGCAAGAAAAAATGAGGCCAAGAAATTTATGTGATTTACTTATAGCAAGTAAGAGAGTAAACTAGTGTAAAAAAAAAAAAAAAAGAAGAAGAACTTATCCAAAACTTAGAAATGGGGGGTAGAGCAGTATGACCTTTCAAATGAAATCATTGTGTAAAGGCCCGCCCAAGGACTGTATAATTCCCTGAAGAGAATCTACCTGTTCTTGACTTTGCTATTTTTACTATTTGATTAAGAGTACAGATAATACTGTGAATGACATAACTTACACGATTTTTCTTTTGGTAGAAATGGTAACTTCAAAAGGTTATGATTTAATTTGTCCTGAAGGACATTAACTAGTTTGTATTTAACATTCTCCCCTCACCACTCTCAAAATGTCTATAAGTAACACGTTTCTCAAAATGGACTTTGAACAAACTTTATCATCTTACTGATTCCTCATTAATAACTTAATATATCTATGACAAGTATTTATTATTACATATTGTATGATTCACTTTTAAATTTTTTGAAAATTTATACTTTGACATCAATGCTAATAATCCAGAAATTTACTGAACTCCATAAATATGACAATTAAAAATGACATTATTACTTTGAATTAAAAAATAAAGTGCTCTCCCAACAATTCAGCAACAGTGATTAAATATTCTTTGTGTTCTTACAGCATTGTCTGTGTGACCTTCAATTGTATATTTACTATAGATTGATGACCTTTTTCTGTGTGTAGTCTCTCACCCTTTAGAATATCACCCTTGTCTGTGTCCCTTAAGAGGAAAAAATAAATATGTATGCTAGAGTATCAATATTTATTTTATAAATGAATTGAGTGAAATAGGTATACATTAATGTGCACAAAACGAATATGTCGAAATTGGTATTTGCAAGTAAGTTTTAGACAATTCTAAACAACATAGAGAACTGAAATTGGCTGCTAGAGAACTGGAAAGAGAAAAATGGTAAGATTTACATGTTTCGTATACCTGTGAGTCGATACAGCCAGAAAAGCCGAGTGAAAGAACAAAGAAAAGAAAGTGTGAACGTAAATTTAGGTTGGAAAAATTGTCTCAGAACGACAGATGCTGATAGATGTAAGCAGGGTTCCATATTAAACACTGATCACAGTGAGAGTTAAAAGACTTCCTTTCTAGGTTTGCTTCAACTATGTATAAGTAGTAACGATAAGGAAAAGCTAAAAAAATACAAAAAAAAAAGGAAGCAGAACTGATTATTTCTTGGATTTCAATATCGTATTAGAACATAAACATTCTAATTATCCTTTTTCCCCCTGTCCTAAAGCCCTGTATAAGTATATAGCAGTTTCATACATTCAATATATTATAAATTACCAAGTTTTTTGCACTCTTCAGTCAAAAAGTTCATGGAGATCCCATTTCTTCTTTGAAATGGGTTAGAATGATAGAGTGATTGGATAGAAGAGTATTTAGTAAGTGGTCAGAGTTCTGGAAATAAAATTAATCATTGATAAACAGTCAAAATGATCTTCCAAGCGTTCTTTTTCAGAATAGGCTGTACATAGCCCTCAAATAGGAGGACATTCACAGCACTAAGAAATAGAAGATGAACATGCAACACAAGATATCAGGCATATTTAACAAAAAGCCATAAAAATTTCAAAGTAAACACTTGTTTTAGAGCCAGCAAAAAATCTGGTATGTTTTACTCATTTCAAGTTTGCTTTTTTAAAAAGGCATGGTTTTTCTAGTGATTTCTTATAATGCCAGTTTGCATGCTGGGAATATTTCATAATAGTTTTTCGATTAGCTAAATATTTGTACAGTTTTATTACAATGTTGATTTTTGTGAATTTATTGATTAAATATCTCCCTGCAGCATTTGCTCAGTTTCTCCTTTAATTTTCACAAATGTAGTCAACTCACATTTTCTATAGTAATGCTAAAGAAAAGAAACACTATTATCTTGGAAGAGGATCCAGGAGTGACTAAATGTTACTCTCATACTGTCACATTTCAACCAAAAAAATGTGATATGAACGAGATAATTTATGGATTTGGCTGAAAGGCAGGAAGCTGATAGTGTGTGGTAAGTGTGTGTGCAATTCATATTGTTAACATCACACTTTGTCCAGAATGATGAAAAAGAGTTATATCATAGGGATACAAATGAGTGTAATATTCTGGATTCCAGTTAGGGGAGTAAGATAGAAACAGGAAAAATTATTGACCACTTGATTCAATCATTTGATTTGATCCCACCAAGAATCTAGAAAAATCACTCTGCTGATACAAGTAACTACATTGCTACCAATTTCCTGTTGTCAATGATCTCTCTTGCAAGCACGAATGCCCACAAAGTTTGAGTTGAGTTTTATTAAAAGTTAGAAAGATTCAGTTGATTTAATAAACAATTGTGTATTCTAATGTTTTAGTCACAAATAGGGAATCTTCAGCATGCTCTAGAGCATGTCTGATTTCACCAGTTGCAGTGACCTCTAATGCCCAGACTCTTTACTTGATGGCACTATCCCATCTCCATCATCTCGCCATGGTGACAATTATTGTAGGATCTCTGTTGTCATTACTGTTTTACCTGGCAGCCCACCACTCCCTGGTCATGCTTTGTCTTAGGCATCCAGGTTTTCTACAATCCTTGCAGGTTTATTTACAAAAAATGGAATGAACATCAGTATTTGCTAGGCACTTAGCAAATACTAATATTTGCAAGAGAAACAGGTATTTGAAAGAGAAACTTCCAGGAATTCTTTTAATCTAGCTGATGTTCCTAGCAATTCTAGTTTATCTTACATTTCTAGTATTTGGGTACCAGATCTATTGGGAGCTGCCCCTTGTTTTATAATTCAACCCCATCCACAAATACTGGACTCAGCTGGTGGGAAGAGGGCAGGGTTCACTGTGACTCCAAAACCACCTATCTCTCCCTCATTCTAAATCTTAGAATGATGGACAAGTAAAATCAAAGCTCTATTTGAAAAAGAAAAATAACATTTACAAAATTCTATTGATTGTAATTTGAAAAAGTAGATAAAAATGACCCAATATCAGGAAAGTAAGAGGAGACATTACCTATACATCCTACAGATAACAGAAGGTTATAAGGAATATTATACCAATAAATGCAGCAACATATATTAAATGGAAAAGTTCCTTGACAAGACATAACATGCCAATCTGACTATGAGAAAAATGAAAATCTAATTGTTCTTATCTCTTTAAGTATAAAAAAAAAGTCTAGGCTCAGAGTCTTCAATTGTAAATTTAATAAACATTTGGAGCAAAATAATTCCAGTTCTAGACATTTCTTTCACTAAAATAGAGGAGAAAACTCTTATTACTATTTTATGAGGTTAGCATTACCTCTTACCAAAAACCAGAATGAAAAATCACAAGAAAACTACAGATCTATATTCTTTGTAAGCACGTCATAAATAGCCTTAACAACATAGTAACCTCTTTGGTTGGATGTGATTATTTTAACTAGGTTAGGCCAATGATTATGAGTAGGATCTCATATGTATGCCACTTTCCCTGTTGAAGCATTTATTGTGGATATAAAACTTCAAAATGATTCCTTTCCTTCCGCTACACTCCAGAGGAGTGATATAGTAGGAGTTCCCTGGAGTGAGGTTGTGGCTAAAGTAGACACTCCAGTTGACCTGCAAAGGACCATTTTGTGTGAGAAAAACAGACAAACAGAAAACACTGTTATTGTGTGAAGACACTGTGATTTTAGAGTGTTTTAGAGCACAATAATCTATACTATCTTGACTGATAAGCTAGGAGATGTGCATGTATGCTCGTTCTAAATACCAATTTTGTTATACCTATTTCATGTTATTGTGGCTTGTTAATATGGGTTTAATATATTTCAAATAAATTTCTACAAAGTTAGTGAAATATGAGTCATTTGGCTCTGGACCCCCAAGAAGACATGGTGAAAAGCTTAGAATGAAGCAAAAGAGATTAGTTGGGGTTTTTCATTGATTCTATGAGACTACAAAATCTATTTTTACTTTTCTTGATATTTCTTACTTATTCTTCTTGTTCTTCCTCATTATTCTGTATAGCTATTCCCCAAAGTTTGAATTTTGCTTTATTATTTTCACTCTCATTTCTGCCTTGATATTTTATCAAATTTATATATACTTCCTTCTCTATCTTCTAAGTCAATTTCTCCATAAGGGACATTATTTCCTAAATATGAGAATTGAAAGCTATATGTCTATAGCCTCCTAGTTACATTTATCAATCCTCATTACTCATGGATTCTGTATGGCAATTTGTTTTTTGCTCACTAAAATTTATTTGTGACCCCTCCAAATCAATTCTTGTGTCACTTTTGTGGTCATTTGTGGACATGCACAGAATGGTGAAAAAACGAGCTGTCTGACATGCAATTTCCCAGCTGAGGTCGAACAAGGTGATGCTGTGCCTACTTGTTTCAGCTTCATACTATCCTTTTGGGGTCTATTTAGTGTCATGACCTTTGCTCTTTTGTGTTTTTTTGGTTGGTGATTTTGCTGTTCCTAAGGGCCCCTAAGTATAGTGTTGAAGTGTTGACTAGTGTTCCTAAGCACAAGAAGTCTGTAATGTGCCTTATGGAGAATGTATATGATTTAGATAAGCTTTGTTCAGGTATTAATAATAGTGTTATTGGCTGTGAGTTCATTGTTAATGAATCAATGACATATTTTAAATAAGATGCTTTACACCAAATACACATAAAACAAAGCTATGTGTTTATCAGTTGAAAAGATATGATCAGATGCTACCAAAATCTTTCTCCTAGGAGCCAATGGTTTTGTATTCATTAATGCAACACTCATGGGAACTTTATAAACATAACTACCTATGAATAACAAGACAACTATTTCCTTTGTAGAATCTTTTGGTTTCACATAAAAACATGCTCAAAAAAAAAGTTCACACACTTCTCAACATATAAAAATATTTCTTATTTTTTAAATTTGACTCATGATATATACTCAATAATATTCATAAAGTACACTAATCTTAACAAAGATTTAAATATGTTTTTTTTCCTATACATATACACTTGTGAAAGTACCAACTAGATCAAAATATAGAACATTTCATTAAGATTCTCTCATATCCTTTACCAGCCAATATTCCCAACCTTAGGAAAGCATTCTTTTGACATTTATTACCATCTATTTTTTTTGGTCTGTTTTTGGAGTTGCATATAAATGGAATCACACATGTACCCTTTTGTATCCAGCATCTTTTGCTCAACATAATGTTATACTTATTAATGGAGCATTCATATACATTACTGTGTAGTATTCAATTGTATAAATTAATCAAAATACATTAATCCATTTCTCAGTTGATAGATGTTTGGGTTACTTCTAGTTTTAGGTTAGGAAGAACAAAATTACTCTTGAACATTTCTTGTGCATTGTATTTTAGTGGAACATATCAACTTATTTTAATGAGTATATACCCAGGATGGAAACTGAGGGTGTTCCTACGTAGATGTAGGATTAGCTTCACCAGACATTGCCAGTTTTCTTAAATCTTTAGTTTTCCTCCCATCAGCTATCTATAAGAGTTCTAGTTACTCCACATTCACCAACATTTACCACAACAGGTTTTTAATATGTGTTTTAGCTGTTTCAATTGGATATATAATATTCTCTCATTGTAGTTTTAATTTTCATTGTCCTGTTGACTAATAACCTTGCTTTTAATGATATTTATTAATTAAATAATTAATTTGCTGGGTTTTGTTTTCTGTTTAAGAAATATTGCTTATTCCAATGTCATAAAAGTATTCTCCTATTCCAAAAGATTGAATGTTTTACCCTTTTAATTTAAGCTTTACAACATGGGTACATCTACGGTAATCAATTGGTCCAACAATTATATTGAAAAGACAGTCTATTTGCTTTTGAAATTTAAATGAAACTAATCTGTCTGTAAATCAATGGTCCTTTATAAATTATATTTTATATTTATAAATATATTCTATTATATGTATATGACATAAATATAATCTATTTCTATCTACTTTTCTATTCTTTGGATTCTTTGTCTCTCTTGTACTAATTATCATACTTGCCTTAAGTTTTACAGTTTTATAGAATTAAAATCTAGTTCCGTATGGTTTATATCTTTGTCTTTTTCAAAAATTGTCCTGATTATTACAGATCTTGTTGTTTTCTATATATATACACTTTTTTACTTTTAATAGCATATTCGATGCTAATTTACTTCCAGGCCATAAGTTTTTTGTTTCTTCAGTTTCTTTTGGGATATCTTTTTCTTCTGTGCAACCTCCTCTTCTGGTTTATGAACAGTCTTCTCTTTTCAGTAAGGATCAATCTCAATGTGGCAAGGAGAGCTCATGTAGGGGTTAATCTGCACATGAGCTCTGTAAGTTCTGTGCCACATCTGAGAGCTTTGTTTACCTGGATGTGCTCAATGATTGGAGAGTATACATCTAAACCCTTAAGTTCAGCATTACTCTCTGCATTTTAAGCATGTGCAACAAGAATTCAGCACTCTTTTAGGCCACCAACCCTGAGTCCAGCCCCACTGTTTGGCCTGGGCACACCTATCAACTCTGCCATTGTAACCACGGAATGGCACACACTGCTTCTATAAAATGACATCCTTCAGATATTGGTGGCTTTTCGGATATGCATACCCTTGATGGCCTGGGCAGTTTCACGAGTGTTCCTAAAGTGATATGAAGATTTGAACCTCTTTGATTTGCATGATTTTGTGGTTTTTCTGGGTCAAGTGAATAGTGATCCATTTTCAGAGGTCTCCTTAGGCACTGATGGGCAGAGCTCCTATAAATTTTTAAATAAGCTTTCCAATTTGCTTTGGAAATTTTTTTTCTCCTGAGATTTGGATCGGAATTGTAATTGAAATATTTAGATAATTTTGCTAAGAACAAAGATATTAAAAAATTGTCTATGGATATTTATTGAAAATATTTTATAAAATTATTCAAATAGCACTGACAATGCTATAGAGAATTAATTTTTTAACTTATTTTTTATGTTTTTGCATGGTTAGGGTTTTCTGCAATAAAAAAAGTTGAAAACCTGCGGGATAAAACACAAGCCTTAAGAAGTTATTCAAAAGAGTAATGAGTTTTCATTTCAGGGGATATGTCCTAAAGCCATGGAGAGGAAGTATTGGTTGTTAAACTCAGAGATGCTTATCTTACCTTTCCCTAAAGACATTATTACATTCTCAAGGTGAGAGAACCTGGATCATTCCCTTTGTCTTTTCAAGGGATGTTATACATTAGGGAGCAAAGCCTCCTCTCATAAGGTTGAAGTCCACAGCTAGTCCTCCTATTTTAACTTCCAGATTCATTTTTTTATGGTTCCTAGCCTACAGTACAGACCCAGGATTTGTAGGGAGATATCTATTCTGACTTTTTATATCTCCCTAGAAATTAATTGTGGCAAATGGGAAATTGATATGGTTATTGATATAAGTACAAATCTGTACCTGCCTTAGAATGCTCATGTCTACTTTTTTAAGGTTTAAAATTTTATTATTATTAGTTTCAAGAATACAGTACATTGGTTAGACATTTGCATAATTTATGAACAATTCCCTCTGATTACTCTTTCTCCTCTTTGGCTCTACACATAGTCATTACCTTAACTGTGGATTGCATTCCTATGCCATGATCGCATCCCCATGACCATTCTATCAACTACTAATCTTGTACTTTCTTCTAATCTTTCACTGCTTTCTCCCAGCCCCTCTTACCGCCCTCCCGGCTGGTCATCACCAGATTGTCCTCTATATTTGTGAGTCTGTTTTAGATCAGTTTGTTCTTTTGTTCCTTATATTTCACACATATGTGAAATCATACAGTAATTTTATCTTTCTCTGTCTGACTTATTTCACTCAGCATGTTAACCTCTAGGTCCATCCATGTCATTGCAATGGTAGGATTTCATTTTTTATGGCTGAGTAATATTCCATTGTATATGAGAACCTTAACTTCTTTAATTCAAATCATCTATTGATAGGCATTTATATTGCTTCCATGTCTTGCGCTATTGTAAATAAGGCTGCCATGAACACAAGGATGCATAGATCTTTACAATTATTGTTTGGTTTTTCTTTGGATAAATACTCAGAAGTATGAATTGCTGAGTCAAAATTTAGATCTGTTTTGATTTTTGAGGAATTTTCACAATTTTTTGAGGAACTTCCAGACTGTTTTCCATAGTGGCTGTATACCAATTTGTTTTAATCCCACCGACAGTGTGTGAGGCTTCCCTTACTTCCACATCATCGCCAACACTTGTTCTTTGATTTATTGATGATAAGTGTGAGATGATATCTCATTGTGGTTTTAATTTGCATTTCTCTGTTGATTAGTGGCTTTGAGCATCTTTTCTTATTTTTTTTCTTTTTTTTTTTTAATGCTAGTTTTATTTTTTTTCATACTGAGATACATAATTTTTTAAAACATTTTATTTTATTTTTTTTATTTCCCCCCCTCCTCCCTTCTGGTAACACTAGTCATTGTCCATGTCCATGAGTCTCTGCTTGTCCTGTCCATTTGTTGCTTTTAGGTTTATATCCCACATAGGTGATATCGTGTGATTTTTTCAACCTTTTCTGTTTTGGGTTATTTCACTTAGTATAATTGTTCCAAGTCCATTCATGTTGTTGCAAATGGCAGTATTTCCAGCACCACTTATTGAAGAGACTTTCCTTTCTCCACTGTATATTTTTGGCTTTTTGTCAAAAATTATTTGCCCATATAAATATGGTTTACTTCTGGACTCTTAATTCTGTTCCACTGGTCCATGTGTCTGTTTTGCTGCCAATACCATGCGTTTTGATTACTTTGCTTTGTAGTATAATTTGAAGTCAGAGTGATGCCTCCAGCCTCATCTTTTTTCTCAGGATGGCTTTGGCAATTAGGTCTTTTGTGCTTCCATACAAATCTGATGATTTTTGTTCTATTTCTTTAAAAAATGCAATGGATTTTGATGGGGATTGCATTAAATCTGTATAATGCTTTAGGTAATATGGTCATTTTAACTATGTTGATTCTTCCAATCCAAGAACATGGAATATCTTTCCATTTCTTTGTATCTTCGATTTCTTTTAATAGGGTTTTAGTTTTCATTATTAGGTCCTTCACATGTTTGTTAAATTTATTCCTAGGTATTTTTTTTTTTGTTGCAATTGCAAAAGGAATTATTTTTTCCACTTCTTTTTCTGACACTTCATTATTAGAGTATAGGAATGCTATGGATTTTGAACATTGATTTTGTATCCAGAGACTTTACTGTATTTGCTTATTGTTTCTAGTAGTGTTCTTGTGGAGTCTTTAGGGTTTTCTATATAGAGAATCATGTCATCTGCAAATAGTGACAGTTTGACTTCTTTGTTTCCTATTTGGATGCCTTTTATATCTTTCTCTTGTCTGATTGCACTCTGCTAGGACCTCCAATGATATTGAATAACAGTGGCGATAGTGGACAGCCTTGCCTTGTTCCTGATCTTAGAGGGAAGGTTTTTAATTTTTCACCATTAAGTATAATATTGGCTGAGGGTTTGTTTATAGATGGCCTTTATTATGTTAAGGCAGTTTCCTTCTATACCGATTTTTTAAATGTTTTGATCATAAATGGGTGCTGTATCGTGTCAAAGGCTTTTTCTGCATGTATTGATGTGATCATATAATTCTTATTTTTTTAAATTTGTTTATGTGGTATATCAAATTAATTGATTTGCCTATGTTGAACCATTCCCTGTGCCCTTGGGATGAAGCCACTTGATCGTGGTGTATAATCTTTTTTAATATGTTGCTGTATTCGGTTTGCTAGTATCTTATTTAGGATTTTTGCATCTGTGTTCATGAGAGATATCACTCTGTAGTATTCTTTTTTTGTATTATCTTTACCAGGTTTTGGTATCAGAGTAATTTGGCCTCATAAAATGAGTTGGGAAGTATTCCTCTTCGATTTTTTGGAAGAGTTTGAGGAGAATAGGTATTAAATCTTCTTTGAATGTTTGGTAGAATTCACTGGTGAAGCCATCTGGTCCTGGACTTTTACTTTTTGGTAGGTTTTTGATGATTGTTCAATTTCCATACTGCTGATCAGTCTATTTAGATTTTCCAGTTCTTCTTGATTCAGTCTAGGAAGGTTGTTTTTTCTAAGTACTGGTCCATTTCTTCTAGGTTATTAAATTTGGTGTTATATACTTTTTCATAGTATTCTTGTATGATCCTTTGTAATTTCCCTCTTTCATCCTGATTTTGTTTATTTGTGTCCTTTCTTTTTTTTCTTTAGTGAGTCTAGCCAGGGGTTTGTCAATTTTATTAACCTTCTCAAAGAACCAGCTCTTTGTTGCATTTATTTTTTCTATTTTTTGTTTGTTTGTTTCAATTTCATTTATTTCTGCTCTAATTTTTATGATTTCTTTCCTTCTGCTGACTTTAGGCTTCATTTGTTCTTTTTTTAGTTTTTTAAGATGAAGCATTAGGTTGTTTATTTGGGCTTTCTTGTTTTTGGAGGTAGGCCTGTAATGATATGAACTTTCCTCTTATGACGCTTTTGCCGTGTCCCAAAAGTTTTGATATGTTGTACTATCATTATCATTTTTTCTATGTATCTCTTGATCTCTCTTTTTTATTTCTTCTCTGACCCAGTTATTCTTCAGTAGCATGTTGTTTAATCTCCATGTATTTGTGTTCTTCCTGATTTTTTTTCAGTTGATCTCTAGTTTCAAAGCATTATGATCAGAGAATATGTTGGTATGATTTCAACCTCTTATATTTGTTGAGGCTATCTCTGTGTCCCAGTATGTGGTCAATTCTTGAGAATGTTCCATGTGCACTAGAGAAGAATGTATAAGCAGCTGTTTTGGGATGGAAGGCTCTGTAAATGTCAATTATGTCCAGTTGGTCTAATGTCATTTAAGGATGTTATTTCCTTATTGATTTTCTGTTTGGATGATCTGTCCATATCCAACAGTGGGTATTTAGGTCCCTACTTGATAGTGTTTTGGTCTGTTTCTCCTTTAGTTCTGTTAGTAATTGCTTTACATATTTCAGGGCTCCCTGATTGGGAGCATAGATATTAATAAGTGTTATGTCTTCTTGGTGCATGATTCCTTTATCATTATGAGTATCTTTCTTTATCTTTTTTATTTTGAAGTCTATTTCGTCCTATATTAGTATTGCTACACTCATTTTCTCTGAATGCCATTTGCTTGAAATATCATTTTCCACCCTTTCACTTTGAGTCTATATTTGTCTTTGGAGCTGAGATGTTCTCTTGGAGGCAGCATATGGTTGAGTTTTGTTTTTTGATCCAATATGCAACTCTTGCTTTTTATTGGTGAGTTCAGTCATTTACATTTAGGGTGACTATTGAAATATGAGTCTTCTTATATTTTATCTTTGCTTTCTGGTAGCTTGGTGTTTCCATTGCTTCCTTGTCCTTGTGTTTCTGTTTTCTTTATTTTGGTTGGTTTCTGTGAGTTTTCTCTCTGCTCCTCCTTGTTTTATGTTATACACTTTGGTTTTAATTTTTGGTTTCTGGTTACCACTTATGAATATGAAGAAGATAGTTGTATATATACAGTCGTCCCTTTGCTTCTGCGAGTATCTTATCTCCATTCCCCTTTGTGAATTTGGATCTTTGAATCCTCCCCTTTTCAGTCATTGTTGTCTTAATTTGTCCCTATGTATACTGAACGTTCATTACTGTCTTGCAATAGCAAATCTCTTCTTATTTTAAGCTTATAATACCCTGTTTGTAGTAAGGGTTACACGCCTCTGCTTTCATCAACCTGCTCGTCACCTTACTCCTAATTATGCATTTTTTTTTTTTGTCATTTTGTTTTAGGTGAGCTGACCTCTTTCAGAATTTCTTGTAGTGCAGTCCTCGTAGTGGAGAATTCCCTTAATTTTTGTGAGTCTGGAAAGGTCTTTGTTTCTCCTTCATATCTAAAGGAGATCTTTGCCGGATACATTTTTCTTGGCTGGTAATTCCTCTCATTTAATAGCTTGAATATTTGTTTCCACTCCTTTCTGGCTTATAAGGTTTGTGCTGAGGAGTCCAATGATAACCTAATGGGTTTTCCTTTATAGATTACCATCTTCTTTTCCCTGGTTGCCCTGAAAATTCTGTCTTCGTCATTAATTTTCACTAATTTTAATACAATATGTCTTGGCTAAGACCTTTTGGGGTTGAGATAATTGAGTATTCCGTTGACTTCTTGAATTCCAAGTTCCAGCTCACTAGAGTTGGGAAATTCTTGTCCACTATTTGTCTGAAAATGCTTTCTAATCCCTGCCCCCTTTTCTTCCCTTCGAGAATTCCCATTATTCTTATGTTTCCTCTCTTGATGGTATCAGCTAGTTCTTGTATTTCTCTTTCATTATTTTTCATTCTTCAGTTTCTCTCTTCTTCTTTCTGATTTATTTCTAGATTTCTGTCTTCAATGTCACTGATCCTTTCCTCCATTTGGTCAACTCTATTTCCCAAGCTTGTTATTTCATTTTTCAACCCTTGCAGTGTGCTCTTTATCTCCAGAAGGTGAATTCTGTTCTTTTTGCAGATTTCAGTCTCCTTGCTAAAGAACTCATCTAGTTTTTTTTCAATTACTGAAATTGTTGATATGATTTGTTTTGGATCTCACTGAGTTTTTTCAGAAGTGCTATCCGAAATTCTCTGTCATTTAAGTCACATATTTCTATATCTGTAAGCTTATTTTCTAGAGATTTTTCTTTCTTTCTGAGCTGCCTTGTCACCTTGGTTGTTCATGATGTTTAAAGGACTACTTCTCTGCCTGGACATTAATGGAAGTGTGTTTTACATCTCCACCACCCTCCCCTCCCCCCCCCCCCGCCAGAAAGATTTATTATATAATGATCCCTAGTCTGTTGCAAATAAGGTGTTTTTCTTTTGGTTTCCAGTAGGTGTGTCTAAGCCTCTTAGATCTCTGCTTTATTAAGTGTTAATCGTGTCTTTTTTTTCCTTGTAGATGTTTAATCTTGCTCGCCACCCTCAGTCTCAGGTCCTGTCAGTGTTAGTGATGGTTTTGGTAGCATTTGCTTAGATTTCCCTGGGGCTCCATGGCGTTCTGTCTCAGAGGGTACAGGGGGAGGGGCCCTCTGGGTTGGGGGTTGGGGGCTGCAGCTCAGCCTCAGTTTTGCAACTGCAGCTGGTAAAAATCAATTGTTATTTTTCTGCCGTCCCCGCTTTTCTGCCATCCCTGTTTCTCTGCTTTCTGCCCTAATGATTGGGCACTGCCGCTGGCCGTGTGGAGCTCACAGCACTCTCAAGCAGCGCTGTTCAGGGAACTTGCTGCTTTCCTCCTCCTCCCCCTCCTTCTACAGAGAGCTCCGGCTGCAAGAAGCAGCTTCTTTGTTTCTCCTAGTCCACTGCCTGACACCAGGGGTTCTGACCTTGGTAACTTTTTATGCGCAAAACCTTATGCTTAGACTTGCTGGGTGTGCAGTTTTGGGTGTTTTTTTGTTCAGTTTAAGATGTTCGGCTTATTGTTGTTGCAAGGAAAGAGATCTGGGAACATCTTATGCCTCCATGTTTAATCCAAGCTCCTTGAGCATCTTTCATATGTCTATTGTCATGTCTATCTTTGAAACGAGGATCTTTTTTTTTTTTTTTTTAAATCTTAAATTTAGCTTTTAAATCCTAAATCTAGAAATCCTCTCTCTCTCTCTCTCTCTCTCTCTCTCTCTCTCTCGCATTCTCTTGCTCTCTCTTCCTACCTCAGAGATCTAGCCTTTTGCAAATCACACCCCCCACCCCTTCCCATAATCAGCAACCCCAGAGATAGCAGAAGACAGTAGCCCAGATCCGACTAATGATCACAATGTCTGGACCTCTGGCCAGCTAAAGATAACGTTCTGACCTAAGTTATGTTTCAGCTCCAGAATCCTAAGGTTGAACAACTCCCTGGCTACATTCCCATAAAACAGACAGAGAAACACCTGACTGCAAAACTGTCCTCAAGGCCAGAAGAAATTATTTATTACTCTTATCTCAGCTCCGACCAGTCAGCTCCCAGGAGGAGTTGAACCCCTAACCCACAATGTCTAGGGATTTTGCCCTATGTAATCTGTAACCTACATGCTTTCTGGGAGTTTGGCTTTTTGAGCATTAGTTTCCCATTCTCTTGGGTTGCACCATTCTTAAAAATAGCCAATCTCTCACCGCTGTGTTTGACTCTGCTGCACTGGTGGATGAACTCTTTCTATTTGGTAAAACTTCCAGACAACACAAATGAATATAGACACTAAAAACTTATCGATATTTTATACTTTCAGTGAAGAAGCTTTTCACATCTTCACTAGGTTATACATAAGTATTTGATGTTTTTAAAATTCTAATAATGAATGGTGTCTGTAAATTTCTTCTTCCAATAATTTGCTGCAAGTATATAGAAATCCTAAAGTTTGTTGCAAGTATATAGAAATCCAACTGATTTATGTATATTTAACCTGAACTCATTTGTCTTGCTAAATTCATTTACTAATTTAATGGTTTCTCTGTAGATTTTTGGGAGGCTTTCTGTGTGAAAAATTATATGATTAAATCTCTTTCTTTTCTTTTCTCTCAGTCCTTTTTACTTGTCTAGTCTTCCTGTGTTAACTAAGACCTCCAGGAAATATTGGATAGAACTATGCTTAATCTTCAGTGTGTCTTATTCTCAATTTTAAGGAGAAAGTATACAATACACCCCCATTCAGTATGATGATAGAAATAGGTTTTTCTATATATTCATTTTTTTTTTCAGGTGAAGAAAGTCCTATTGCATTCCTAGCTCCCTGAGAAAATCTTAATTTTTTTCAAATGCTGTTTTTTATCTATTGTTATAATCATGTAGTTTATTCCTTCGTTTTGTTAATGTTCCAAACTACATCATTGGCTTTTTAAATATTAAACTAATCTTGCATTGGTGGCTTTTTAAATATTAAACTAATCTTACATTCCTGAAATAAACATTGCTTCTAATGTAAAACAACAACATATATATAATATAATATATATAATGGTTATATATTATGTATTATATTATAATTCATGTATATTATACACAGTATATTCATTGCTAGATTTATTTGGTAATATTTTGTTCAGGATTTTAAAATCCACATTCATGAGAGATATTGCTTGTAAAATTACTTTCATGTAATATCCTTGCAAGAATTTGGTAATTTTGGTATTAGGGTTATGCCTGATTCATAGAACGGATTGGAAAGTCTTTCATTTTTCTTTATTGTGTCAAAAATTTACATAAGATTCACATTATTTCTTCCTTGAAAGTTTGAATAATTGCCTGTGAAGTCCTTCTGGACTAGAATTTTCATTGTGGGAAGATTTCAATTACAGTAGCAGAAAAAAAAAGGTTTTCTATTTCTTTTTGTATTAGTTTTGTTGTTATATTTTTAAAGAACTTTTTCCATTTTAGCCAATCTATTAAATTTGCAATACCTTTTGATTTTTAAAAATGCACATAGAATATCTCACTCCTTTTTAATGGTGTTTCATCCTTTCCATTCTTGATAGTATAATTTGTTTTCTCAGTTTTTATAATTTCTGGATCAGTCTTTCCAAGGGTTATCAATTTTAAAAATATTTTCAAGGAACTAACTTCATGTTCTACTGATTATCTCCATTGTGCGTCTGTTTTTTTTTAATTTTCTAACATTCTTACTTTTACAATTTCCTTCTTTTTATTTTTTTTGGTTTAATTTATTTTCTACTTTTTTTGGATGGAAACGTTGTTTTTCCTTTTTCTAATATATAAATTTAAAGCAAGCAATTTCTCTCTATGTACGTAACTGTAATCCTCAAATTTTGTCGTATATTTATTTACATTAAATTAAATTCAAAATATTTTCTATTTTTCATTGTAATCCTTTACTTAACCTATTGAGGAGCTTAGAAAGATGTTGGTACTTATATTTGGGGAATTTTCTGCTTCTATTTCTGCTATAGATTTTCAATTTAGTACTCCATCATTTTAATCCTTTGTAATTTTTGGAAACATGCTTTGTGGTCCAGTGTGTGGTCTATTTTTGGTAAAGTTTCTTCTGTACTTAAAAAGAATGTATTCTGCAATTGTAGTAAGTAGTAATGCAAACATGTCATTTAGGTCAATAGTATTGTTCAAATCTTTTATATCCTTCTTGATGTTATTGTTAGCTTGTTTTAATACTTGCTGACAGAGCTGCGTTAGTATCTATCTTCTATTATGATTGTAGATTTGTCTATTTCTCCCTTTTGGTTTCATCTATTTTTATTTTATATATCTTATAACCTAATTAGATGGAAAGAAAATTAGTATTTTTATGCTTCCCAATGAGTCGACTCTTTTCTCATCAGATGTCCATCTTTAACTTCAGTAATGCTACTTGCATCAAAGTTTACCTTGTCTTATAGTAACATAGCCACATCATCTTTCTCTTGGTCAATATTTACACAGTAGAGTTTTTCATTCTTTTCCTTTCATCTTATTGATTTTCATTGTTTAAAGTCTGCCTGTTGTAAATAGAATATATAAGGTAATTAAAAGTTGTCTCACTATATTATCTTAATTTTAGTATTTTATCGTTATTACACTCAGTGTAATTACTGGTGTAGTTGGATATAAGTCTATCATCTTGTTCATTTTCTATTTTGCTCCAGTTTTCTTCTTCTGGGGTGGTTCCATAGAGTAGTGATTAGGATGTCTACTTTACACACAGAAGTCCTGGGTTCGAGCCCCAGTGGAGCCACAGTCCATACCCCAGGTGTGCCAGGCCCTGGGTGTGCCAAGCCCCAGGGACGCTAGGCCCCAGATTTGCAGAGCTAGTGCGTGGGAGGAAATGCCCCACCTTCAGAGATCCAGTTCTTAAGGGAAGATGGCAACATCCGTAGGTCAGGGGTGGAAGTTGGGGGAAGGGAGTGACTTAAAAAATAAATAAAAATTAAAAAATAATTTCACTTTATTTCTTAAATTCTTAGATATTGCCTTTGTATTAATTTTTATGTAGTTATGTCATCCTTTATAAGTCATCCTCGAACTTATTTCAGGCTATGTCATATTAGTAATTTCAAATTTAATTTATAAATAATTTTTAAAACTTTCAATGGTTTAACTCCATTTACCAATCCCCTGCCTTCATGCTATTACCAAAATTTATTTCACTTCTACATTTGTTAAAATTCAATAAGACATTGATGTTATTCCTGATTTAAACAGGTGATTTTTTTTTGTATTTACCTTCATATTTACCTTTTTAAATACTCTTCATTCTTTTCTGCAGTTTAGTGCTTCCATCTACTATCAGTTCATTTCAGCCTAAATAATTGATTTTGGTACCTCTTGTACTATAGCTGTGCAGATAGTTATTTCAGCTTTCGTTTGTCTATATGCACATTTATTTCACTTTCATTTTGAATGATATTTTTGCTGAGTATAAAATTATAACTTAGTTTTGTTCTTTCAGCACTTTAAAGATGTCATTCGCTTGTCTTCTACTTCTAATGTTTCTTTTAGAAAGTTATCTGCCTGCTTTTATTTCTATTACAGCCAGTCGGCACTTAACATCCTCCATAGGTTCTTGGAAACTACCCCTTTAAGCAACACAACATATAACCCAATCAATTTTACTATAGGCTAATTGATATAAATAAGAGTTAAGTTTCTGTGGCATATTTCTGGTCATGAAAACATTACCAAACTTCTAATATTAAATATTGAAATAAATGTGAGCTATACATACAGTTAGGAAAGATAAATATAAACAAGTCAGATCATGTTTTTTCAATCTGCTTATTTCACTTCAGGGTCAAGGGTGGCCAGAGCCTGTCCCAGCAGCTCAGGGTGCAAGGTAGGACTCACCCTAGGCAGGGTGCCCTTCCATCTCTGGACCAGTCACACACGCACAAACGCAGACTGGAATAACTGAGATACACCAATTCACCTTATGTGTACACCTTTGGGATGCAGGAGTACCCAGAAAAAACCCAGACAGACATGGAGAGAATAGCAGGCAAACTACACAGGCAGCAGCCCTGCTGGGAATCGATTTTTTTTTTTTTTGATCAGCATTATAATGAAAGGACATTAAACAAAACTATGTTATTTGAGGACCTGCTGTACTCTAATGTAGTGGTCTTTTTATCTGGCTGCTTTTATGAAATTCTCTTCATTTTTGTTTTCAGTAGTTTCACTATAATGGGCCTAATATGTGGTTGTCTTTATTCCACTTGGAGTTTCCTGAGGTTCTTGAATCTGTTTATATATTTCATTAGTTTAGGAAAATTCCTGGATATTATTTCCAATACTCTCTGCTCAATTTTTTTCTCCTTTTTTTTCATCTGGGTCCCCATTTACACTTATTTGAAACTGTTATAAGTTCTTTTTAATTCATTCAGTTCTTTATTTCTTTTTCAGATTGTTCATTGTTCGTATATAAAAACACAACTGATTTCTGTATGTTGATTTCCTATGCTATAACTTTACTAATTCATTGATTAGTTCTAATAGTTTTTTGGTAGAGTCTTTACTATTTTCTATATATAAAATCATATCATCTGCCAAGAAAGGCAAATTTAACTCTTCCTTTCCAATGTGGATATTTTATCTTACCTGATTGCTCTAGCTAAGACTTTCAGTGCTTCGTTGAATAAGAGTGGTTAGAGTGAGCACCCTTCTCTAGTTCCTGATCTGAAAAGAAAAGCTTTTAATCTTTGACCATTGAATATGACATGAGCTGTAGTTTTGATATAATAATAAATGCTGAGGTATGTTCCTTCTACACCCAATTTATTGAGGGTATTGTATTTTGTCAAGTGTTTTTCTGCATCTATTGAGATGGTCATTTGATTTTTATCTTTCATGTTGTTAATGTGATGTATCACACTTATTTAATTTATATATTAAATTCTTTCATCCCGATGATAAATTCTTTTATCTCAAGGATAAATTCCACTTGATTATGGTGTATGATTCCTTTAATGTGCTGCTAAATTCAATTCGCTAATTTTTTTCCAAAGAAGGTATACATCTGGCCAACAGGTATATGAAAAGATGTTCGATGTCACTAATCATCAGACAAATGCAAATCAAAACCACAATGAAATATCACTTCACATCTGTTAGAATGACTATTATCAAAAAGACAAGAGATAAATGTTGGTGAGAATATGGATAAAACAGAACCCTTGTGGACTGTTGGTGAGAATGTAAATTGGCACAGCCACTATGGAAAACAGTATGGAAGGTAAAAAATTTTAAGAAGAACTACCATGTGATTCAGGAATTTTACTTCTGAATACATATTCAAAGGAAATGAAAACAGGATATTGAAAAAATATCTGCTGTTTATTGCAGCATTCTTCACAATAACCAAGGGGCAGAAACAACTTGTCGTCAGTGAAAGAATGGATAAGGAAGACGTAACTTATATAAAATGTAATATTATTCAACTATGAGAAAGAAGGAAATCCTGCTAATTTGACAACATGGGTGAAACTTGAGGGCATTATGCTACATGAAATAAGTCAGACAGATAGATACTGTATGATATCACTTCTATGTGAAATCTAAAAAAGTTGAACTCAGAAATAGAGAGTATAAAAGTGGTTGCAAGGACCTGGGGGTTGGAGGAATTAGGGAGATGTTGGTCAAAGGGTACAAACTTCCAGTTAGAAGATGAATAAGTTTGGGGATCTAGTTCACAGAATTGTGATTATAGTTGACAGTATTGTATGTATTGTATACGTGAAAATTGCTAAGAGGGTAGTAGTAGCAGGACTAAAGAAGTTATTTCAAATTGGAAGAAGAGCTTCAACAGAGAGAGAGAATAGGAGGTAGATATGTTCTCACGTTTTGGTTTAGAGGAACCAAGTAGGCGTAGAAAGTTCATGCTATTCTCCTGGGAAGCTATAGTTTCTGCACTCAAAACTTGTGCATTACTGACCTCCATTTCACAGACAGCACATCTTGGTCCTGCTAAACAAAACAAAACAAACAAACAAACAAACAAAATTCATTTACTCTGATTCTAAAACAAAACAAAGAAACAAACAAAATTCATTTACTCTGATTCCTTTCCATTTAATTTCTATTGTCAACTTTTACCCACTCACATTCTGTTGTTAAGCAGTTTTATTTAAGCTTTGTTTTTGTGTTCTCTCTATGAATTTGGGTTTGGATGCTCTGCCTGCAGCTGCCCTAATTCTGTACAACATACAAACACCATTTAGTAATATTCTCTTTATTTGTTCTCACACATGTCCTAGCCAGCTGACTTGTGGTGCTGTGAATTCAGCTTTTCAGTTTGAGCAGACTGACTGCATTTTAGGACCTCAATGCAGTTCTTTCTTAAGGCAATGAAGACAGAGAACTTTGGTCTAGGACAGAACAACTTCGGCTCTGCACTGACGGCACCTTCAGGACTCTGTCAGTTAGTGAACTTGTGTTTGTGTAGTTTACTCTGCTGACAGGGACTTGGCCTCAACTTCCTTCACCCTTAGCTTTGTCACATACCAAGAGCACAGTCTCTAGCCAGCCCCTCACAACTTCTTTGTAGAATAATCAGGAAACATTGATCTTCTACAATTTTTAAATATTTATTCTTAGTGACTGTGATTCATATGGTTTGAAAGTTGAATGCTGTGAGCAAAGCTAAAAGTCTGTCTACTTTTGAATTCGTTCATGGGTTTTTTAGGTAACAATTTTTAAAATGTAAAGGTAAGCACAATTGGAGGTGTTAATTATCAGATACATTTTAATCACTCAAACTAAAACATATATATTAACACATTGCGCAAAGTAACAAATTTATTTATCACAATAACATTCATTCTGAAGTATTGAGACATTTTTCAAAAGCACAGACTTGGCTAACAAAGTGTCAGAAGTCATATAGCATCTTTCTTGGCACATTCTGGGTTTTTTGACAAAGGCTTTCCAGGTTCAGATAGAGGAATAGCATACTCCTTTTCATAGGAGAAGTTAAAGAAGTAGTTTGTCAAAGTATTTGTGTAAATGTTTAAAACTCATCACAACTACTGACTCTTTCTGTCCAAAATTCAGATTGCATTATTGTCCTACGTTTTCACCTAACCCTTTAATGACAATCTGTCTTAGTCGACTTGGACTGCTATAACAAAATGCTAGAGACTGTGGCTTAAACAGCAAACATTTATTTCTCACATTTCAGGAGGCTGGGGAGACCAAGGTACTAGCAGATTTGGTTTTTGCGAAGGCTCTCTACCTGGGCTTGTAGGAAGCTGCCTTTTCGCTGTATCCTCAGATGGTGGAGGGATAAGGCTTTCGTGTCTCTTCCTCTTCTTATAATGGCACAAATCCCATCATGGGGGCTCCACTCTCATGACCTCATCTAAATCTAATTACCTTCCAAAGGTCTAAATTTCAATGCCATTACATTGAGAGTAAGGGTTTCAACACATGAATTTGAGGAAGGCGGACACACATTTGAACGATAACACAACTTTCCAGGGGACTTTGCAGTCCCTTCTACTTCTCCATAAGAGGTGTAGTTTTTCCTGTTCATTGACTTTGGTCATGGGTGTACAAACTTGCTTTGGCCAATGATATTAGCAGAAGTAACATAAACAGAATTTTAAATGCTCTTGAGTCCTGGTCGTGCCTCTGCATTAGAAGAGCATTATCTAATGGTGGAGGAAGATGAGAGATATGTAGAGCAGGAAGGTGAGAGATATGTAGAGCAGATCTACTCTAGTTGCCACAACTTGAAGAAGAAGCACACCAGCTAGCATGCAGAACTGTAGGGAGAAGCAGAGCAGCCCAGCCAAGCTGCTCCCAGGCCATCTAAACCTCAGCAAACCTACAAATAAGTAAATATTTGAAGCCACTTAGTTTTGGAGTGGTTTGTTATGCGGCAACAGACAATCAAAGCAGTCTTCCTTATTTAAGTATATCTTGTGTTCCACAATGGAATTACATATTTTAAATGTTTTTCATATATGTCCTTTAATTTCCTTTCAAATGTATTCCTAAGTGTTTTTGCTCATGTTGTTACTTCGAACAAAATATTCACCATTACATTTTAAAACTGTAAACAGCAAAATAATCAAGATTTAAAATTAATTTTGTGTCCAACTACCTTACTGAATTGTCTTATAATTACTGCTATCTTTTCATTTTGATTTTAAAAATCATCTGTATTTTGTGTAGATACCAGATGGTTATTTTTAAGTCTATGTTTCACTGTATTCAAATCCAACACCACATTTTTTATTTACAATATCCTCACCTGTGAGTTTGTTATTTCAAGTCATCTTTTATGTAACTGGACTATGTCTTTAACAAACTCTCCGTAGGCATAATTTATATAAAATAAAATACACATATTTTAAGTGTACAGTTTAATGAGTTTTGACAAATGTTTACAACGGGTAACCACACTATAAGAAAGATGCAGAATGTTTCAATTACTCTAAAAGGATACTTTGAACTCTTTGAAGTCAAACTCTATCCTGAACCCCAAAGCATCCAGTGGTCTCCTTTTTGTCACTGTACATTAATTCTGTCTCTTCTAGAGTTTGGTAAAATTGGAATCATACAGTATGTGCTCTTTTGTATCTGGTTTCTTTTACTCAATGTACTATTTCTGCAGTTTATCCATGTTGTTACGTGTATTGGTAGCACGGTCATTATTATTTTTTTAATCGCCAAGTAGTATTCCATAGTATGAATACATCACAATTTACTCATTTGCCAATGGACTTTTGGAATGTTTCCAGATTTGAACTATTATGAAAATTATTAATATTCTTATACAAAACTTCTCGTATAAGTCTTTTATTGGACATGTCATTTCTCTTAATTATATATGTAACAATATTTTTAATACTGCTCCTCTTTTTACAGCTTGTGAATGGAGAATCTTGGATAATAGATGTTGGCCTTTCTTGTTACCTAATATATGGATTTGAAGCTATAAATTTTCTTCTAAATAATTGCTTTAGTTGCATCCGCATTTTTTTATGTTCTATTTTCATTTTCTTTTAGTTTACATTTACTAACTTCCATTGTAATTTTTTGGACCCATGTTCATTTAGATCTATGTTATTTAATTTACAAATATTTGAGAGATATTCTAGGTATTTTTCCCTTATTGATATCTAATTTAATTCTGTTGGAGTAAAAAAAAAAAGATGGTCTGTAATGTATAGGAACCCCTATTATGGTATAGTAAGCTCTATCTTGATGAATGTTCCATTTATGCTTGAAAAAAATATGTATTCTGCAGTTATTCCATGGAATGTTCTATAAATGTTAATTAGGTCAACTTGTTTTATAATGTTGTACATATCTTCTATATCTTACTGGTTTTGTCTTTATTTGCTCTATCAACTACTGAGAAAGTTGTGTCAACACCTTTTAACTCTTACTGTGGATTTGTCTAGTTTTCTTTATAGTTCTATCATTTTTGTGCTTTGTGTACTTGATTTAGCACTTCTGATAGTCTTTATTTCTTAGTGTACATCCAAGTTTTCAACTAGTATTATATTTCTTCTGTTCTACAATTTTTCTTTAACATTTCTTTCAATTTCTATTTGTCTAAAAAAATTTTTAGTTTGTTTTCATTTTTGAAAAATAATTTTGCTGGCTATATTGTCAGTATTTTCTTTTAACATTGTAAATATGTCATTTCATTGTTTCCCAACTTACTCTGTTATGACCAGGAGTCTGTGTTCATTCTTGTTTTATATCCTTGAGAGTAGAAAAACAAAGAAGGTAAGCCTTATAGCTAACTTCCTGGAGACAGTGTTCATTTAGTAGCACACATAGGCTAATGCCAAACAGAGCCTACTATTGTTGGTGAGTAGAGGCTACAGAATTTAATGTTGTGGAGGCCAAGGAAGCTGTAATTTTCAGGACATAGTACTAAAGAGAATGGAGCTGTCACAGAGGGGTTCTGTTGCTGTGCAGGTGGGTCCTCAAGTCTTTTACTGAATACTAATTTGCACATGCACATGAATAAACTATAAATGCTGAGAAAATACCACCAGAAAGAAGTAGATACAATTCCTAGAGCTGAGAGAGAGGTAAGAACACTTTATGTTCTAACCACATTAAGTCAAATGTCTTCCTAATTAACGGGGCATCGAATACAGTTCTTGGAAGTACAGTGTCTCTGCAGTAGAGCCAAATTAGCCTTTGATTAAAGGCTGTCTATACCAGGACAATAATTTAATTAATGAAATTTAAAACTCAAACCTCAAAAAGATTCAGCTATTATTCCAAGTAACTTACCTGTACCTCAAGACATGCCCTCAAATATTTTATTTATTTTATTTTATTGTGGTAAGTAACATTATTAGATCTATCCTCTAAATACATTTTAAAGTGTATGACACATTATTGCTGACCATAGGCACCAATGTTATAAAGCAGATTTCTACAGCTTATTCATCTTGATTAACTGAAACTTAATGCCCATCCATTGATTAGTAACTCCCCATTCTCCTCCCCGCCTCAGCTTCTGGAAACCACCATTCTACTTTTTCATTCCATAAAGTTGATTATTTTAGATATCCCATATAAGAGAATTCATACAGTATTTTTCTTTCTGTGACTGGCTTATTTTACTTAGCATAATGCCCTCAAGGTTCATCCATGTTGTTGCATATTACAGAATTTCCTTCCTTTTTTCAGGCTCAATAGTATTCCATTTTATATATCACATTTTCTTAATCCATTCACCTGCTGTTGTACATTTTGGTTGTTTCCAAATCTTAATTGTGAATAGTGCTTCATTGAACATGAAGTGCTAAATTCTCTTTGAGGTCTTGATTTTAATTCTTTAGGCTAAATATCCAGAAGTAGATTCCATAGATCATATGATAGTTCTATTTTTAATTTTTTGGTGAATCTCCATACTGTTTTCCATAGCAGCTGTGCTATTTTGCATTCCCACCAACAATATGCAAATGTTCTAGTTTCTACACATGCTTGTTAACACTTCTTGTCTTTGTTTTTTGATAATATGCATCCAGATGGTTTCAATTTGCATTTCCCTGATATTCAGTGATGCTGAACATTTTTTCATGTACTTGTTAGTCACTTGTCTGTCTTTTGTAGAGAAATGTCTACTGCAGCCCTTTGCCCATTACTTAATTGGGTTTTTAGTGGGTTTTATTTGATTATTTTTTTGCTATTGTAGGAGCTCCTTATATATTTTAGGAATTAAACCCTTGCCAGATATAGATATTATGAGAAATATTTTCTCCAATTCCATAGGTTGCTTGTTCATTCTTTTTCTTGTTTCCTTTGTTGTGTAGAAGCTTTGTAGTTTGATGTATTTCCACTTGTTTGTTGTAGTTTACTTGTGCTTTTGGTATCTTAACCATGAAATCATTGCCAAGACCAATGTCATGAAAATTACCTCCTATGTTTTCTTCTAATAGTTTTACAGTTTCAGGCCTTATATTTAAGACTTTAGTCCATTTTGAAATGATTTTTTTTTTTGTATAATGTAAGATAAGGTCCTAATTTTATTTTTTTGCACACAGATAACCAATTTCCCCAAGACTATTTGTTGAAAACATTATCCTTACTGTATTACGTATTTTTGCCACCCTTGTTAAAGATCAGTTGACATATATGCATGGATTTATTTATGGAATCTTTATTCTGTTCCATCAACCTATACATATTGCCAGTACCGTACTCTCTTGATTACCGTAGCTTTGTAATGTTTTGAAATCAGGAAATGTGATGACTCCAGCTTTGTACTTCTTTCTCACAATCACTTGGCTATTTGTGGTTCTATAAGAATTGCAGAATTTTTTTTCTACTTCTGTCAAAAAAAGTCATTAGGCTTCTCATAGGAATTTCATTCAGTCTGTAGATCACTTTGGGTAGTATAGACATTTTAACAATGTTAAATCTATCAACTAATGAACACAGAATGTCTTTTAATTTGTGTCTTCAATTTTTCATCAATGTTTTGCAGCTCGGTATAAAAGATTTTTATTGTCTTACTTAGGTTTATTCCTAAGAGGTTTTTTTGGGGGGCGTATCACAAATAATATAGTTTTCTTAATTTCCTTTTCAGAAAGTTCATTGTTAGTATATAGAAACACAACTGATTTTTGTATATTGATTTTGTATTCTGCGTATTTACTGAATATTTATTTGTTCTAGTAGTTTGTGTGTGTGTGTGTGTGTGTGTGTGTGTGTGTGTGGCGTCTTTAGGATTTTCTATGTATAAGATCATTTCATCTTCAAACAAAGACAATTTTACTGACTTTACAATTTTGATGTGTTTTTTTCCTTATTGTCCTGACTAGACCTTTTGGTGTAATGTTGAATGGAAGTGGCTAGAATGGGCATTCTTGCCTCCTTCTTAATCTTAGAGAAAAAGCTTTACATATTTTTTATTAATTATGATGTCAGCTGTGGGTTTTCATATATGACTTTGTTATGTTGAAGTATGTTCCCAGTTTATTGAGTGTTTTTATCATGAAAGGGTCTTAAATTTTGTCAAATGCTTTTTCTGCATTTATTGCGATGATGATGTGGTTTTATACTTAATTTTGTTAATGTAGTGTGTGATGGTAATTGGTTTTTATGTGTCGAACAATCCTTGCATCCTTGGGATAAATCCCATTTGATCACGGTGTATGATGCTTTTAATGTGCAGTGGGATTTGGTATGCTAGTATTTTGGTGAGGATTTTGGCATCTGTATTCATCAGGGCTATTGGCCTGTAATTTTCTTTTCTTGCGGTGTCTTTGATTTTGGTATCAGGGTAATGCTGGCCTCATAAAATGAGTTTGTCAGTGTTCCCAAATTTTTTAGGAGAGTTTGATAAGGACTGATGCTAATTCTTCTTTAATGTTTGTTTGAGTTTACCGGTAAAGCCATCTAGCCCTGGACTTTTCTTTGTTGGAGGTTTTGATTATTGAATCCACTTCTATACAAGTAATAGATCTGTTCAGACTTTCTTTTCTTTATCATATAGTCTTGATAGGTTGTGCTTTTCTAACAATTTATCCATTTCTCCTAGGCTCCTGTTCGTGTATATCAATGTTGATAACAGTCTCTTATAATCCTTTTTACTTCTGTGGCATTAGTTGTCATGTCTCTTCTTTCATTTCTGATACATTTACATAAACTGCCTTTTAGTTCACATATTTAACTTATTTACATAATACGTCATTTATATGTTAATTTAATAATTTTTTTAAGCCTTTTGTACTTTATACATTGTTGATGAAGATACGAAAAAAATATCTGACAGATCTCTCCTCTTATGGATCTTGGAATTTATTAGTATGATTATGACAATTCTTATATCTTCTGGGATAATATGAACCTGTGTCAATTAAAATTATTGGGGTAGCATTGGTTAATAAAATCAGATGGATTTCAAGTGTATAATTCAGTAATATGTCATATGTATATTGCATGTGCATTCACCACCCACAGTTAAATTTCCTCTGCCACCAAATGTTTGATCCTCCTAACCTTATCTCTGCCCCCACCCTCTCCCTCTGGTAACTAATAATCCATTGTCCATGTCCATGAGTCTCTAATTGCATGTTTGCTTGTTATTTTTAGTTTTATATCTCACATATGAGTGAAATCATATGGTTCTCAACTTTTTTCTGTCTGATCTATTTCGTTTTGCATGATAATCTCAAGATTCATTCATGTTGTCACAAATGGCAGTATTTCATCTTTTCTTATGCGATTTCAAACTCTTAAAGCCCAGACAAAGTTCCATTTCTTCCATATTGCCTTCCTCCTATGCCCAGTGGATATTTTCCTTCTTCTGGATAGTATATTATTATCTGTACCAATATTCAGGCCTTATATTACATACTCTCAATTTACTTAATCAAATGTACTATGATAGTATTTTCTGTACTTTTTGGTCATTTCTGAAGATATTTGTTTTTTACACTAGAATATTTTCTTTAGGTATGTCAAAGATAAACAAAGTCAAACTTTAGTTAAAGTGGTGGAAAACATATTTTATTCAATAGCTGCTGACAGTAGGGGAAAGAGCTGAGCTTCATTCCAACTTGTGCAGAGGTGACTGACTGTTCCGGGAGAAGGAGGCAGAAAGAAAGGGGACTGCTCAAGCAGTGTCACGATATAACAAATTACAAAAAGTTGGTAAAAGGGTCAGACAGTGTGAATGTGAGTAGGCCATCCGGGTCTGCTAGTTAGCATTTATTGAAGTTAGGATTATGTTTTCCCACAGAGACTGGGAGACAGATGTTCTATTCTCCCGAAATTTTCATTTCTAAGAAACGGCTCTCAGGTTCTTGAGAAAGACACTCCTTGTTCTTAGGAGATGTATACATATATATCTCAAAAGGACAGGGGAAGGATTGATCATTGTGAGTCTTTTTAAAGTAAATATTCTAAGAAGTGGGGGGAGCAGATGCCTATTGTTAGATATTGTATAAAACCAACAGTAAATTCTTTTGTCAGCCTTGAGCTTTTTCAGATAGGGACTCAAAGAAGGTCTGGGTAGTCCCTGGAATGTGGCCTTAGGCTTCTAGGAGCCATGATTGATTTGGTAAATCTCTTAGTGCAGGAGTCCTTGTGCTGAGAATTCTTTTGTAGTTGTTGAAGTTAGGATTGCATCCTCCATCTCTGTAATCCTACACAGTTACTGGAACATAGTATGTTCTCAATTAATGGTAATCAAATTTGTTTAAATAATAATAGTCTTTAATAACTAGATCTCAATCATTTTTTCTGTTAGTATTGATTGGCTTGTTCTATTCATTACTGTATAATCAAGACTCAGTGGTAGGACCACCAGTTTACATACTGCACAAATATGTCTGGATGAAGGTGTGAGGGGGAGCTTAAAACTGCTTGTGCTTCACTCGCTATAAGTCCTAACACTGGCATTTTTATCCTCTCAATCACAGAAAACATCAAGTTGGCTAGTAGCTATCCTGCCAGTCACAACGCCTGGGGTTCTAAATAATGCCATATGTTCTTACTTTTTGTTCTAGAAAGTTAAGGTAAAAGCAATTTTAAATGAAACTTTTCAATAGTTACCCTGATATTTTGCCTTTGCTTTGCCACAAGAGAAGTTTCATTTGCTATGCTTCAGGTGTTTGCGCACACTAGGGAGCACAAGTTAATCCATTATAAAGGTCTGTTGATTTAGATTCTACTGAAGGTCTTTAAGAGAATGGATTTATAGCCAGGGGCCTCTCAAATATAATTATTACCTTGGTAACCAGTGTCACAACCAAGGGAAACAGAAATTCCTCTCTAGGGAGTTGACTGCCTTTTTGCTGATTTTTGTCTTTTGGGTTAGGGTACATTTATCTGTTTTTATTATCTTTGCTATACAAGTTTATGCAAAGAGACTTTCAAGCAGAGTCGTGTCTTATTCTTGAGTAATAACAATTTTCTTTTCTAGATTCATGGTTGTTTTTTTTTTTTAGATTTTGAAAGGCTGTATCTGTTTTCAATTTAATAGTTCGCAAGTGTTTCATTCCTTCATGTACTGACTTGAACATTCCCATTACTCCATCTAAATTTTTCTCTATCAAAAAAAATATAAAAAGTTAAATACCATTTTGATTCCTTCCAGTGTTACAACTTTGCATTTGATATTCCATAGGAAGTAATTCATTAAAAACTGACAAGACAATAGAAAGTGATATATTTGCTTGAACTAAGAAAATTAGTTTTTAACATTCTTCATGGTAGTATAAGATATGTATTATCAGATAGTATAGTCTTCTTTTGGGAAAAAAAATCTTGGAAAGGCTAAAACAGCTGGGATGTATATCAGTATCCTGTACTAACCCCAAATTTACTAATATCTACCTTTCAGGTTTTGTATTATTGACAAAACTTTTTTCCAGCTATTGTTGAAACCAAAATAGATTAAAATGTCTTCCATTAAGGAAAAAGGTAAATTGTTGCCCACTTTAAGAAGCAAAGATTCTTATTTGTCTGTTTCAAGACTCATCAGAGAGACATTCTTCAGTCACCATGGAAACTGTCTCCAGCTAAATTTGAGAGGGTCTCTGAGCAGAACTAAAATGCCAACAGTAGTAGAAAAAGCCATGTTTTAATTATTTTTATTTATTTATTTTTTTGCCTTAGCTAGATGCCAAATTATTCAGTCAGACCACATTGACTTGGCTGTTAATAATCCCAAAGATAATACTTAAGTGAAAAAAATTTTTTGATAAGGAAAAAGAATTAGAGTGTTGGAAAGCAAAAGCTGATAGAATTCACACTGACAAGTTTTTTAGCTTTCAAAGTTGGGCATTTCAGCTATGTAGATTTTACCATTAATTTCATCAGTCATACTCAAAAATGAATGTTATGATTTGTGATAATTTGTACTTATATGTTCTCAGATAAATAAGTGACTTATTTTATAAAATGCTTATTTTTTAATGTTATTTTATAATCCTTAGCATTTAATACAGTTTACATTTTTAATCAATATATCAAATATACTGCAGAATGTCCAAGTTTACGATTTTGTCTTAGTACAGTAAAGATTGTTATAATAAATTAAACATTTCTCTAGTAATAAAAATTCATGGTTGTATTATAAAGGTCAGTTTAGCTTTTTTGATTAAGTGTAAAAACTAGTTGCATTTGAGACAACTATTTTCCTTTCTTCCCCCCAGTAGAAATATCTATCTAACTTTTAGGTGTTTATTTATGTTTTCATAAATATAAGAATTTTATTTGAAACTTATTTTTCGTGATGGAAAAATTTAGAGAAACCAATGAATTACAATATGGAAGAGAAAGAACACAGACATTTTCTAAAGTCAGCCCAGCCCTCTGATTTCCGTTTGAGGAAAACAGTCCGAGGTGATTTCCCACTTGCATCCTGTCACAACTGTAGTGTGAACTCCATTGGAAACTGAGTTTTAGTCCCTAAGCCAGTGTGGCTGGCCTTCCACATGTTATGTCACCTTTATATTTGAAGACTATCCAAATGGTAGTGCTATGTATGTCTATTAAAGTAGTTGAAGAACCCAAAGCCTTGTTAGATTTGATGGTCTTTTGGTCAAGTATAATTTATATTTGTAATAGAGACAATACTAAAATAAAACACATATATCCAAGTTTTCCGGATATATGTGTTTTTGGAAACCCCAATGAGGGTGGAACTAAATATTTTGGACAAAAAATATGTGGAAACAATTAAGAGCTGACTCTATGATGTTCATTATGAAACATATAAATGTGAATAGACGTGGAACACACATTCACCTCTTTCCAGGTGGGACCTAGCTATAGTTCAAGTGATACACTAGTTATGACATTTTCATTTTCCATGCTACTGCTCTTTATTGGCCTGAGTGATTCAGAATTTACTATATATGTATATATCCCATTCCTATGAAATGAAACCTTGAAAATATTGTTTCCCATGCCAAAACACAAAACAAGGTTTTAATAAACCCAGATCTGAAATGATGTAAAGTTAGGATGTGCAGAATATGACACTATTGTCTTTTGGAGGAAGCACTGGGTAAACAGTTAAAAGTCTTGCATTCAATTCCAGCCATGTCTCTTACTCATTCTTGAAGATGAGATTCAGTAAGACCCTTGACAAGTGAACATAAGTAGGAGAAGCAAAGGTCTTTCCCTGGGACAGAATTTGCACTTCCACAGACATTTATTTGTAAAATGCTGACTGTGTTATGTAAAGATCTAACAATTAGGCCTTCTCATCTTCAACATTGGTTATACCACAAGACTATTCTGCTAACATTTCTTAATTTTGGCCCAGAAGCCAAAGTTTCAAGGATGACTGTCATCTTTTGACTTTATTCCTAGACTGACAGAGTTGCCAGATGAGTTGTTATCATTAATTTGTCTACATGATTATTTAATGAAATTTAACATGAGTTATTTTACCCTTGTTTTATATATTTCAATCATTTATGTAATGAACTTTGATCCTGTGGTGATTGCATCACAAAAGATACACTTTTTATAATTGACTACTTAATAAAGTTAATCGATTATATTATTTCTCCTCACATAACCCACAGATTGAAATGTATGTCATTCCTTGATGATAATATTTGATGAGAGATGGTAAATATTGATTTTCATCAATTAAGTGGCTTTCTTTTAAAGTGTAAATGTTAAAAGCATTTTCTCCAATTGATATCTGCTTAAAAGCTTTGAAGCTTATGGTACATTCAAGTTGTTCATCCATCACAAGCTCAAACTATTCAACTTTGCAAAAGTTAAGCCATCTATGTCTTCTCACCACTGATAATAGCTCACTGTCTTGAGCCATCTCATGATCGTAAACAATAAGAACACATATAGCAGCAGGGAAGAGATACATTCTAGTGGCAATAATATAGCTCTAGACCAAAAAACGTATGGATAAACCTTTTTTTCAGTGACCTATCTTAGAGGGCTAATGAGTGTTTGTGGAAGGTCTCACCTGGGGAGCCAAAAATGAATAACTTTGAATAATTTTAGAACATGACTCTCATACAAATATAGAATAACTTGTGTCAAAGATGTTTTTGACTTATTAATAAAGGTGCCAATAGAATAGTTAAGCTGGTTCAAATAACATTTAACATTTGATACACACACACACACACACACATACACACACACTCTATGAGTAGTATTTATATATGTTTATATGTATATGTATATGTGTTTGTGTGTATGCTATACACACACGCGCGCGCATATATATGCACATACACAAAGATTGATTTTAACTGCCACTCAGGAAAAAATATGACTTGCTAAAATAAGTTTACTCTGCAAGAAAGAAAACTAATTATATCCTCTAGGGCCATAACATTATAACCTTCTGGGTTATGTTTTCTACCAGAGGAAATAATTTTCACCTCTACTAGAAAAAAATCCATACTATTGACATGTAAGTCACAGAAAGTGGTCCTTAATCCAAGGTAACTAGTAAGTCAAAACAAGGTACATCCCTTAGAGCAGTGGTCCCCAAACTTTTTGGCACCAGGGACCAGGGCTTCTATGAGAATCTAATGCCTGATCATCTGAGGTGGAGCTGAGGCTGCGATGCTAGCGCTGAGGAGCGGCTGCAAACACAGAAGAAGCTTTGTTTGCTCACTGCTTACTTCCTGCTGTGTACCAGTTCCTAACAGGCCACTGACTGGTACAGGTCTGTGGCAGGGGGGTTGAGGACCCCTACCTTAGAGAATTAGATATCTTTGGATGGTCCCATTGGACAAAGTTTCCACGCAATATTGAAAGGGCATACAATCATGCTTTTGCCCTATTTTGAATTGATACAATTTTCTTTGATACCAATTTTTCCCCCAATACCTGAAGGCTGCTTTCTGTAGTTCTGACAGTATCATGTTTTAGGGAATGCCCCATTTTTGAACTGAATTCTCCCCCTTAGCATCCAGAATATGCATTCCTGTACAAAGGAAAATTAATTTTCCCTTTGGATTTTTTTTCAGAGTTGTGCAGAATTTTAATGCCAGGGGAGCCTTTGATCTTAATATTCCAAAAACAAGGACACAGGAATTTACTATATATTAATACAAATATGGCAAACAGGCCCTCAAATAAACTCCTATGCCATATTGAGAAATCTTGAAAAAGAAAAATGAAGACCTTTATTATATGAAAGTTGTTCTAACATCTATAAATATTTCAACTTACACTATGCTTTGGGTTTTTTTGTTTTGTTTTGTTTGTTTATTTTACTTTCTTTTTGCCATAACTTAGTTATTGTGGGAATAATTTGTACAATGTTAGACTTGTGTTTTTTGTTTGTTTGTTTGTTTCAGGGTCACTTTCAGCCCTCAAGAGACACAATTGTCACATATTGCACTGTATTATGTTTATCTCACAAAAGGCATTTTCTTTTTCAGATTAAAAGTAATATATGTGAGATCTGCATCTTGAAATGTAAGATTTATTTGAACCTATAAGGGGAAGAACTAATGTCCTTCACTCAATAAAGTTGAAAACTGAACTCTATAATGTGTTGTTTCTGAAAAGAATTTTTATTAAATAGTATTGCAGTATGGGGTTACAGAAAAGCATATTGCTGAGCATATACGGAAGTTTTTGCCTGAGGGAGTCAAAGTAAATAACTGAACCATTTTATGAAAAGAATGCAGTTAACATTGTAAACCAAGGAGAGAATAACAAATAATAACTCAATACAATTGACCCTTAGACTGCTAAGAGTTTATACATACAATCCCAAACCATATGGCCCTTTTATACTTCAATACATACTTTTAAAAATATGGACCTTATTTTTCAAAATAGTTTTATATTTCCAGAAAAATTGAGATGTTATGGAGTTTGCTTATATCACACACTCAGTTTCTCTTATTGACGTTTTATGTCAGTATGATATATTTGTCAAGATTAATGAACTAATATCGATACATTATTACTATCTAAAAATCTATATGTTATTCATATTTCCTTAGTTTTAACCTGATGTCCTTTTCATGTTGCAGGATTTCATCCAGGATCCTATAGTACATTTAGTCATCATGTCCTCTCTTGGCTGTGACAAATTTCTCAGATTTTCCTACTTTTTGATGACCTTGACAGCTTCCCATGTATTTTGTGGAAATCTCTTCTTTTGGAATTGAAATTTGCCTATTTTTCTCTTTGTTAGACTGGAATTATGAGTTTCTGGAGTGAAGAACATAGAGGTAAAGTATCATTTCCATCACCTTCTATCAAGGGTACATATTATTAATGAGACTTATACTGTTAATGATAACCTTTATCAATTAGATGAGGTAGTGTTTGCCAGGTTTTTCCGCTGTGAAATTACTTTTCTCCCCTCCTTTCCATACTGTATCCTTTGGAAGCAAGTTACCAGGTGCAGTTCATGTTAAAAGATTAGGGGGTTATGCCCCCATTTTTGTGACAGCGAAGTTTCTACATAAAGTATTTGGAATTCTCTACATGGGAAATTTGTCTCTTCTGCTTTATCCATCTATCTATCAATCATCTATCTATCTATCATCATCTATCTAAGTATTTGATACTATCAGTATGGACTCATGGATATTTGTTTTATATTTTGTGTTATAACACAATGCTCTTTTGTTTTTCTTTCTTAAATTACTCACATTGTTACAGCTTGAACCACTGGGAAATCTTTCAATTTGCTAATGTGTCCCTTTGGCATGCCCTCATCATGTAGGTTTTTTTCTTTGTTTTTCAGCACTTCCATACTTCCGGGCCAGCCCTAGAATCGGCCATTTCTCTACAGAACCACAGTTCCTTTTCTTTTTTCTTTCGTCTCTTTCTTTCTTTCTTTCTTTCTTTCTTTCTTTCTTTTCTTTCTTTCTTTCTTTCTTTTTTTTTTTTTAGAACGATTTTAGAAACCAAGATCTAGGTATTACATATCCTCATTTCTACTACGGTGTCATTGCTTCAAGTACTCTCAGAACAAGGAAATAGATATACCTAGTAACCACAGTAGAAAAATATACTATAAACATTCTTATATATAACCATCTGTATTTATATTAATCTAAGCATGAGTTTATACTGATCCCTCTTAGCTCTAATCCATTGCTACAACATATATTTTTGTGTGTGTGAAGAAAAGGAATTTTTCATATAAATGTTATTCAATTCAAACCTACTTTGTTATAATTTTGAGTTGATTTCAATGTTACACTTTGCTTTGCTTTTTTAAAAAATTGCTAAAGTAGACTCATTTAAACATTTATCTAATATTATTTGGTGACTCAAGTTAGAGACTTTTCATTCTTCTAGGTTTACAATTTTATTAGTTAACAATATCTAGATACAATTATCAACTTAAAAAAAAAATTTGATTACTAAGGAGAAAGAGAAGTTCCAAAGAGGTATCTTGGGCTGTGGAAAAGTTCATTCTCTCATTAAGGTATTTATTTTTTTAAAATTTTTTAAAATTAAGGTATTTATTTTTTAAAATTTTTAAAAAGTTCATTCTCTCATTAAGGTATTTATTTTTTTAAAAAATGAAAAGTTCATTCTCTCATTAGGTATTTTTTTTAAAACAAATATGGGAAAATCAGACATATGAAAAATTAGAATGACCTGTATTTGCAATATTTCTTTTGCTAGATTTTTACCAGTGATGAATATCACTGAGTGATTTGGTTCAAAGGATTCAAGTATCAGATGAAAAGTAACATAGACTTAGGTAAGGGCTTAACTTAGAGAATCTGTGATTTTGTTATAGTAAGTACTTTATATGGCAATTCTAATCCAAATAAATATACTATAAAAAAAATCTAAATCTTACTATTGTTTGAAATCAAATAACTTTATTTAACTATATTAATTCTTCCAATTCATGGACATGGAAAATCTTTCCATTTATTTGGGTCAATTTCTTTCATCAATATCTTACCATTTTTAGTATTTAGATCTTTCACTTCCTTAGTTAAATTTATTTGTAAGTATTTATTCTTTTTGATGCTATCATACATGAGGTTTATTTTCTTAATTTCTCTTTCTAGTTTGTTGTTAGTGTTAGCATTCTCTTCTTTTCCTATTTGAGTGCTCTTTATTTCTTTTCCTTGCATTATTGCTCTGGCTAGGACATCCTATACTGTGTCGAATAAAGCAGGCATCTTGTCTTGTTCTGGATCTTAGAGGAAAAGCTTTCAGCTTTTTGCCATTGATTATGATGTCAGGTGTGGACTTACTATTATGTTGAGATACATTCTCTTTATACCCACTTTGTTGTGAGATTTTTATTGTGAATGAATGTTGAATTTTTTGAATGTTTTTCTGTATCTATTAACATGACATATGATTCTTCTCCTTTGTTTTGTTAATGTGGTCTTACAGGTTGATTAATTTGTATACATTGAACCCTCCTTGCATCCCTTAAACAAATCCCACTTATTCATGGTTTATGTTTTCAATTTACTGTTAAATTTAGTTTACTAATATTTTGTTGAGGATTTATGCATCTGCATTCATCAGGGATATTAATCTGTAATTTTCTTTTCTTATAGTGTCCTTGTCTGTATTTGGTACCAGGGTAATCCTGACCTCATAAAATGAGTTCAAAAGTATTCCCTCCTCTTCTAATTTTTATAGGAATTTGAGAAAGATTGTATTAATTCTTCAAATGTTTGGTAGAATTTACCAATGAAGCCCTCTGGTCTTGAACTTTCCTCTGCTAGGATTTTTGATTACTGTTCAATCTCCTTACTAATAAGTAGTCTGTTTAGGTTTTCTATTTCTTTATTATTCTAACTTGATAAGTTGCATTATTCTAAGAATTTATCCATTTCTTATAGGTTGTCCAATTTTTTGGTGTATAATTGTTCATAGAAGTATCTTATAATCCTTTGCATTTGTGTGTTATTTATTAAAAGTCTTTTCTTTCATTCATATTATTTATTTGAGTCTTCTAACTTTTTTTCTTGGTGAGTCAACTTAAGATTTGCCTATTTTGTTATCTTCTCAAAAAAACAGCTCCTAGTTTCATTGATCTTTTCTATTGTCTTTGTAGCCTCTGTCTTATTTAGTTTTGCTCTAATCTTTATTATTTCCTTTCTTCTATTAACTTTGGGCCTAGTTTATTCTTTTTCTAGTTCCTTAAAGTGTAAAGTTAGGTTGATTGTTTAGGATCTTCCTTATTTCTTAATGTAGGAGTTTATTGTTATAAACATCCCTCTTAGAATTCTTTTGTTGCATTCCATAAGTTTGATATGTTGTGTTTCCCTTTTCATTTATTTCAAGATTAAAAAAAAAAAACTTCTATTGTTTCTTCTTTGACACACTGTTTGTTCAATATCATGTTGCTTAATCTCCATATATTTGTGAATTTCCAGTTTTCTTTTCTAATTGAGTTCCAGTTTCATATTATTGTGACTGAAAAATGTGTTTGTTAGGATTTCAAAATTCTTGAATTTTTAAATATTGTTTCCTATCCTAGGAAATGTTTCATATGGACTTGAGAAAAATATGTATTCTATTGCCGTTGGATAAAATGTTCTGTAAATATCTGTTAGTTTCATCTGACTGACATGTACTTTACGTTCTATGTTTTATTATTGATTTTCTGTCTGAATAATCTATCTTATTGAAAGTGGGATATTAAAGTCTCCTATTATCATTGTATTGTTACCTATTTCTCCTTTCAGATCTGTTAGAATTTGCTTTATGTATTTAGATATTCCTGTTTTGGATGCATAAATATGTACTAATGCTATACATTCTTGAGGAATTGAATGCTTTATCATTATATAATGCCTTTCTTTGTCTCTTGTTACGATCTTTGGCTTAAAATCTGCTTTATCTGATATAGATATAGCTAACCCTACTTTCTTTTGTTTTCCATTTGCATGGGATATCTTTTTCCATTTTTTCACTCTATGTGTGTCCTTAAAGCTGAAGTTAGTCTCTTGTAAGCAGGATACAGCTGGATCTTGTTTTTTTTATACATTTAGCCACTCTCTGTGTTTTGATTGGAGAATTTATTGCTTTTATATTTAAAATAATTTTTGAGAGATATGGACTTACTATTTCCATTTTGTTCATTTTTTTCTGATTATCTTGTAATTCCTTTATTCCTTTGACCCTCTTTTTCCCCTTTCTTTTATGATTTGATGATTTTTTTTTTTAATGTGGCATACTTTGATTTCTTTCTTTTTACCTTGTGTTTCTAACATAGGTTTTGCTTTATGGCTACCATGATATTTACATTTTATATTTATAACAGCCTATTCTAAGCTGATAACAACTTTGAATGCATATGAAAGTTCTACTTTTTAGATAGAAAATTATTTTCTTAGGATGTGGGTTATATGCATGTACACACTTTTCAAAACTCACCAATTACAAACTTGGGTTTTATGTGGCTAACTGTATATAAATTTTACCTAAAATCAAATCTGTGAACAGGATTCTTATTAGAAGTCTTACTTTTCTCAGTTGTATGAGTTAACAATTCTGAAACTAACTTCTATGTTTTCCAGAGTTGTGCAAATGAGTAAAAAATGTTGAGGATAATGGGATCCAGATTTCACTGAATCTGTGAACAATTCAGGAACAGTGAAAAGGGATAAAAATATGGAAAGGGGAGAACAAATATGTGTCTGGTTAGATTGAATTAAAAAGGAAACTCATAGTTTTTATTTAGATGTAGAAATAGAAACATAGGTATAAAAATAAATGCAGATATAGTGTATAGATAGAAATAGATAAAGATAGATCCTAGTTCTTTTTGCTGAAGAGACTAGAGGCAATGGCATATTTGAAGCAATGATCATACATGGCATGCAGATCTTACTGTCTAAATTGCCATTCTTGAATGAAGAAACAACCAGGTTTCCTTAAAAAATAAAAGTAAAAATGTGTCAAAAGACTCATGGAGATCACCGCAAAAGAATAAAGAAGATCCTTGGTGGAAGCATGCACTTCAACCTGTGGCCCGAGAGAGTAGAGAGGAGGACATGCAGGAGTATTGGTCAAAAATGACACCATAGGAAGAAAAGTTTCCAACAAATACCAACTGGCTTTTTGGCATTCAAAGACTGATTCAGAATGACATTTAAGTAACAGATAAAAAATTAACCACGTCAGGTCAAAATCAGAGACTAAGGAAGAAGAATCCCAAATACATTCAAAGAGGGTTAGAAAAATTCAAGGCAAAGAGAGTGATAAGCAACAGAGAATTACTCTTCACGAATTTATAAAAGCAAGACTGGACTCATCTCTTTTTTTCATATATCTAGGACAGAAATTTCGGAGGAAATTCCATCGTCTTGGTACATTTACAAACACACTACAACAACTCTTACAATGAGGAAATGGTTACTAAAAATCAAAATTTCATTATGGGTGATACAGATTCACGGCCCAAACACTAAAGGAATGTTATTAGAACATTAACCAATCTAATGAGGTCCTCTTACCATGCCATATCAAGAAGATAGTTATCCCAATCACAAAACAACAGATGCTTTTCCACAAGTTACCGTATTAAAAAATAAAAAGGTAAAAAACAAAAGAGAAAAGGTTAGTGTGTTTCACATCTGATAGGATGTTGTTTTACCTGTAAGCTATTTTCTAATGCAGAAAATTATTACAAAGTCAAGGTTATTCAGGATTGGAGAACTTTGAGTAAAGTTTAAAAGTTTATAAAGCATCTCCTATACATCACAATTCAATGTATTAATGTGTATAGAAATAAATTTCCATATTATATATGAAATATATATCATCCAGGTACTCATAATACTATTTTACATTAGGCTATTTTTTTCTGAATCATTTGAAATTTGAAGATATCCTTATTTTTTCCTGGAAATAAATTTAAAAACAGAAAATAGTTGGTAGAGCTAATGAAAAAGCAATACCATTTGAAGGCGAAAAAAGGATAAAGGAGACAATTTCAAGGGACTCATACTGGATAACCTTGGGATGAATTGCCTCTCAAACTAAATATAGCAATGGATTATAACCAATTTAACAACATAAGAATTTATAACTCCTCTACACACATACATATGTAAAGATGAGACAGTAAATAGCCTTTCTTACAATAGAATGTCAATAAGTACAGAAGAAATAATTCAGTTAAAAATCATCAAAATATGTTAAAATTAGTGAATGAAAAGGATCAGGACATTTTCATAAACCTTGGATTATCTCTCCACAAATTACTTATTAATGACACAGAGATAAACAATTACTCTGAAGAGGAAACCTGCAGAACCCACTTTAACAAATTGATTGAAACTAACATCACATTATTCCATATATCATGTATCAAGAATGACACAACATCATTCTGTGATATTTCCACCAAAATGCATTACCTAAATCTTATCATGAGAAATATCAGACAAAGTCACATCAAGGGACATTCAGCAAAATAACTGCCCTGCCTGCTTCAAAATTTCAAGGTCAAGAAAGATAAAGAAAGACTGAGTTCTTCCATACTAAAATAAAAAAAGAAAATCTAAAGAGATGTGATAACTAAAGCAATGCCATAAAGGACATTATTTAGGCATAGATAAATTTGAATATGAACTATGGATTCAACAATAGTGTATCAATGTTTAATTTCCTAATTTTGACAAACTGTACTGTGCTTAAGTAGAAAATATTTGTTCTTAGGAAATATATACTGACATAATCAGGAAAAAATAAGGATATCTTCAACTTTCAAATGGTTCAGAAAAAATAGCATAATGTAGAATAGTATTATAAGTACAAGATGATATATATTTTATATATGTACATATATAAAATAATACAGCAAATGAACAAAATGGTATAAGGGAGTTTCCTATTCTATGCATTCAACTTTTGTACAAGTTTGAAATGTTAAAAAAAAAAATTACCAAAGAAGTTTTTCAAAGTGTGGATTTAAAAAGACACAAAGATAAATATAATAAACTTTGCATAATCTAATAAAAAATAATAGAAAGCAAACACGAATAAATTTAAAAATGAGAAAGTGTCTATATGCAGAATCCAGAGGATCTAAGAGGTCAAAAGAAAATACTAGACAATTCTACTGATAAATATGAAAATCTGTGGAAATTATAAGTAGCAACAAAAATTATGCCATTGAAGAATACTATGTAAAATGAAAAAAATGTTAGAAAAATAGATATCAAATAAGAATTATATATAAAAAATCTGATAACAGATTATATCTCTATAAATGGATAATGAGTGTTTTATTTGGGGGGACTTTTCTGCGTCTTTCAAATGTTAGGCGATATTGTGTGTACATTTTCAATAGCTGTAAAACATCCTCAAAATTTTATGTATTACCTATGAAAACACACATTAGAAAAACATGTGCAATGGCTCTGAAAACAAAGGATTAGAATTCATCATATATCAAAACCTTGGAAGGATTCACACTAATTGCAAACAGATGTTAAGGTTGAAACAAGTCAAATCATAGCCAATGAATGCTTGACCTTTTGCCCTGGAACAATGCAATAGGGAATGGATGCAGACCTCTGACAGGAAGAGGGTCAACCACACGGAAATTGGCTGGACACCCCTTCTCAATGCAAATACTTTCTGAGGGAGGAAATTATTCTCCTTGTATCCACTTCCTCATTAGCCCATTCTTTCTACATTCATTTAGAATATCTAAGAGACCTTGAGAATTATCTGAGTTGATATTCTGCCTCCACAGCTCTCTGCTTTGTAGTTCAGAGACGAGCAATCCCCCACACCAGAAAAAGCAGAGAATAGTAAGAGAGAGTGTTGGGGCAGAGCAATACAATAATTATTATTTCATTTTGGCATATCGATAGATAAATTAGGGGGTTAAATATTATTAATTAAAATAGAGCTGTATAACAGAATATATTTCCAGGGGAAAAATAATTATTTAAAAGATCAATGCAAGACACATGGGAAGAGAAAACAAGACTATAACAAAATATACTAAAGAGTAAATGTAAAAGAAGTGAAATATGAAAAAGCTAAACTGAATAATTGATTTGGTTAAATTCTCCCATGAAAAGTTAGACTTTCAGGTTGGTTTAAGAAATAAAATATAGCCATATACTGAATACAAAAAACAAATAAAGGATAAAAATAAAGTGATAAAGATGTTAGGCAAATATAAATTTTAAAATTAGAGGATTATAGTCTTAATATCACATGTAGTATAATTTAAAAGTTCAGGAAAAGGATATTTATAATTATAAAAATAGAACAATTGTAAAAAAAAATTCCAAAATTGGGCAGATAAAAAGCTTGGAAAAATATTAAATAAAGTGTAAGGAATGCACTTTCACTGAAATGGAAATAAAACTAAAATCAACAACAAAGAAACAATATAAATTTAGTCCTTTCATAATTGAAAACACTCTTTAATATGATCTCAAGAAGAAATATTAATTTTAAAATGAAAGGTAAAATTACCAAGAGAGTAAAGAAAAAGATAACATATCGGATAAAAACCTAAAAGAATACAGCTAAACCTGTACTTGATGAAATGCTTCAAGTAGAAGTCTTCATATTTAATTTGATAAATTGAGAAAAAGAACAACAAAAGCAATAAACAAGTAAATTAAAATTTAAAAGGTGAAGAAAATTATTAAAGGTAAAATTTGAAATTAATTAAAGGTGCATTATTTACCCTTTGCTGTATGGCAAACCATCCTCAAATTTAATTCCGTAAACCAAAAACATTTATTTAGTTTGCAGCTCAGCAGTTTGGCTATGTGAGTTGGGCTAGGACTCAGCTGAACAATTTTTCTGCTGTGAACTGAGATCTGCTGATCTCTGCTGGCCTCAGGTATCTACTATCAGCAGGTGGGTCAATTGAGGCTGGCAGGTTTTTGAAGACCTCACCTGAGATGGATGGAATGACTGAGACCTCTCTCCACTTGGTCTCTCATCTGCTATCAATTTATCAGGGCTTGTTCAAATGGCTGTCATGAGTTCTACAGCAAGAGCAGAAGAAGCACACATATCCTCTTGAGGTACAGGCTCTGAATTCACACAGTGCCACTTCTACCACATTCTACTGGCAAAAACAAATTACGGGTCATCTTCAATTCAAAATATGAGGAAATAGATCCAATTTCTTGGTGATGGAAAAAGTTCCAAAGAAGTGGGGATATTTTTGTATCTATCATAAATATATTGTATGGCGCTTTATAGGAATAACTTTGAAAATCTGGCATAAATAAGAGCCTTCCCATTAAAACATAAACTTTAATCATTTCCCCAAGGAAGTGGAAAATTCAGAGCACATCAAGAAATATTTGCTTAAAATCTACAATAAAAAAAGATGATAGTCTAGTACTGTTTTATATCTGAGCTCTATCTAGCTTCTTAGGAATAGAAAACCTGTTATTTAAGCTAATCAGACTATAGAAACATAAGGAAAAGTTCTCAAAATATTTGTAACACCACAAACTGCTGATGATAGCTCTCAAAAAAAAACTATCATCATTTATGAAACTAGATGTTCAAATTTTTTTTAAAAAAGAATAGTTAAGTGAATTAGTTAAATAAAACTAGCTAACTGGACTGTAGTAAAGTAAAAGTTTATTTATTCAGAAAGTACTGACTACTATTAGAGCAGACAATTAGCTAGGCATCGAGAACATAACAGTGAACACTACACAATCTACAGGATCGCTACATTTGATAGGCTGGAGAGGTAGAGCATACAGTAAACCAGCAGTCAGCAAACTCCAGCCTGTGTCAAAGCCAGCTTGCTGCCTGTTTCGTAAATACAGTTTTATTGGGACATAGCCACATTTATTTCTGTATTGTCTATGAGTGCTTTCACACAACAGTGGTAGAATCCAGTAGTTGTGACAGAGACCACAAAGTCTAAAATACTAGTCACTACCTATATCTTTATGGAAACAAACAAACAAACAAAACTGCTGACCTTGAAACAGACCATAAAGAAATAGCATGATAATTACAGTTTTCAAAAGCTGATGGAATGAAAATAAAGCCATTTATAAATGGAGAATACCCAGAAGAGTCATCTTTAGATATATTGGTCAGGGAGAGCCAGTCAGAGGAGATACAGAGGCCTGTAGGCTGAGACGGTGACGTGTGAAGAACTAGGAAGAGAGCATCTGGCAAAGGTAGCGATAGGTAAGAAAGGCTTAATGACCTTGGGAAGTAAAAGTTAAGCTAGTAGGATGACGGAGTATCAAGCAAGGGCCAAGGAGAAAATGATTTGAAAGATGTTGGAGGTAGATAAAAAGTCTGGATTTTACTTAAAGAGCAGTAGGATTTAAATTAGAAAGGCAATTTTAGTTAGGTGATCTGTCAATGTAATACTTACAAAAATATATGATGATTTCAATCGATAATTATTTCTAATTTGGTAAAATTTATCAGCCTTTCCTGATTAGAACTCTAAGCAAAAAGGAACAAAAAGAAATTCCTTAAAGACAGAAAAGAGTCTTCATCAGAAACCAACACCAACAAAACTCATACAAAATAGGAAAATACTAAAGGCATTGCCATTAAAACCATAGAAAAAACAGGAATATCTACTATAACCACTATTATTCATTTTTCTAAAGATTCTAGCTAATGTAACAAACACAAGGAATAAGTATAATTATTTTAAAAATTATCATTATAGTTATTATCAATATGTACCTAGAAAAAACAAGAGGCTCAACTTTGAAAACTATTACAGCCAGTTTGAGAATTTAATAAGTGGCTAACAACGAATATATATAAATCAATAGTTTTTATATTAGAAATCACCAAATATATGTACACGAATATTAGCAAAATGAACAAAATGAACAGGCAGTTAACAGAATAAAAAACACAAGTGACTTCTATGAGTATGAAAATTTGCTTGATCGCAGGATTGTTGAACTTCTTGTGTGCATAGATTCATGTCTTCATTAAAGTAAAAATTTTTCAGCCATTGTTTCTTGAAATAGTGAGTATTTTTCAAAAAAGACTTTCTGCCCCTTTCTCTCCTATTCTTCAGGAATTTCTATCGTGTATGCTTGATGGTGTCTCACAATTCTCTTAAGCTCTATTTACTTTTCTTTACTCTTTTTTCTTTCTGCTCTTGAGACTACATGATTTCATTTGACTTATCTTTAAGTTCTCTGATTCTTTTGCTTGCTCAAATCTGGTATTGAATCTTCCCAATGAATTTTTCATTTCAATTAGTGTATTTTTCAGCTCTAAATGTGCTATTTTTTCCCTTTTTATAATTTTTATCTCTTTGTTAATATTCTCTATAGAAATATAATTTTTCTGGGTTCCTTTATTTCTCTGTTCATGGTTTCCCTTAGTTCTTAGAGAATATGTAAAACCATTTATTAAGATCTTGTCTACTTTAGTACAGTTATTTGTGCTTCCTTAGGAACAGTTTTTATTTCTTTTTTTTTTCTGTGAAAGAGTCATATTTTTTTCTTTCTTTGTATGTCTCATAATTTTTTTGTTGAAAACTGAGTATTTTGACTATTATAATGTGGTAACTGTGAAAATTAAAGTTTTCTTCTCTTCAAGATTTGTTGTTTTTGCTTCTGGTGGGGTGTAGTTGTTTGTTTTAGTGACTTTTATATGCTATTTCTGTAAAGGCTGTATTCTTTGTCCTGTGTCTATGAAGTCTCTGTTCCTTAGTTCAGTTTTTAGCTAATTGCTTGACAGAGATTTCCTTAAACTCCTGGGGCCAAAAAGAAAAAACAAAAAGAAAGGAAGGACTTTGCAGATTGGCTTTGTGTTGAGGGGCACCTCTTTATTGCTTAGCCAGTCTGTTTACGACTCTCACTTAGCCTTCACTTCCTGCTTTCGTTGAACTAAACATTAGTCAAAAGTGAAAAGTTATGGCCTTTTCAGGTCTTTCTGAGCAGGCATCCAGCCCTGGGCTTGAGTGCCTTTCTAGGTTCCCCATTATAGGCAGGAGCTTTTCAAAGCCCTATTCCCCATAGATTCTCATTCTTCAAATTTTTATTCCTAGCTTTTTGTATGTTTATCCTTTGTCCTAACTGTAATTTTTGCCCTAGCTGGCAGAAGCTCATTCTTTTAACTTTTGATGTTTTAGAAGAACATCTTCTTTGTAGCTGTTTCTTTACCTCGAGAGAGTTTGTTAGGTGAAGCAAAGGTAGAGCCCAAGCATCAGCTCCTCAGAGAACCCATGGATAAGTCCAAAGAACAAAGCACAGAGTGAGGCTGCTTGCCTCACTCTGGAGCTATGCTGCCACATTAGGAACACAGGTTACTATCTTCAAGACTGCCATCGTACTGGGGAGAAGGGCAGGGCAAGGCTGAGTTAACTATCACAAAATTCTGTTATACCCTGCATCTGTGGCCTTTCTCCTGGTTGCTGCAAACCTTTGACTATCTTCCAGGGTTCTTATAAGGTCGATTATGAAAGTTTTTGCCAGGTTTTTTCATGTTTCTTGGAAAAAATAGACCCCTGGAGGTTTCTACTTCACCATTTTCACTGATGTTCATGTATCTTGAAATTCTTCTTTAATGGGCGAGTTGGAGAATTTTTTTTTTAATTTCCTAATACCAAAATATAATGAAGGTTGCATAAAAAAATTTAATTACAGACCAATATTATCAAAAACATTTTTGTTTGAATGGAAACGATCTATTATTTATATCAAACACTCCCAGGTTATCAGATTCTAATCCAATTCATTGTTTTTGAGGTATTTTGCATCTCTTTTTATATTTAGGGAACAGATAAATATATAAATACTGCCTTGTCTGGTAATGATTTTAATTAATTTTCTCCTCTCTTTGGAAAAAACAGTTTTGTCCCAATTTGCATTTCCTTTCAACTCCCTTAAAGATAATTTTTTCTTTTTCAACTTTTTCTGTGAACTGGATAGAACATCTGTTTGGTTCCCTCATATGATAGGATAAAATAAATTATTTAACATGTGTTTATTTTTACATCTGTACCAACGATGTGATTTTCTCTTTTGCTGAAAATTATTTGCTAATAATTATAAATGCAAATATCCTAAATATAAAGATTTGTAAATAGAATTTGACAGCATAGTATATATATATATATATATATATATATATATATATATACCAGGAGTGAAAGGTTGATTCAAAATGAGAATAGCTATTAGTACATATTATCATATTATAATAATCAAGAAGAAAAACAGACATTTTTAAGCTCTTTCCTTTAAGAGCTTAAATTTTTAATGGTTAAAGTATAATTTTCAAAAAGTTAAAATGGTGTCATTCATGAAAATACCAAAGTAATACATTTCAATGATTTTATTCAACTCATTAGCTAAAGTGGGAATCAGTAAGATGTTAAAACTAGTCCAGAGAGCATCTGAGGAGACAGGAATCTGTAGGTAATTTAATAAAAGAATCTTAGTATTAGATTTCTGGGGTAGATACTATACTGGTTCATATTTGACAGGGCAATAATTGATACAGGGTACAAGTTATTTGCCTCTTTACTGTGTTGCAGAAATGTTGCAAAAATCAAACCAGTAAAAAACCAAGCAGCACTCGGAGAGTTGGAGAACTCAGGTTTATTATGCCAGTGCCCCCAGAGGAACTAGTGTTCTGAAGATCTAGGCCCTGAGCTCCATTGCAACTTTGCTTATATAGGGCTTATTTGGCAGGGGCTGATTGATTAATTTGTCCTGAGACAATTACAAAAGTAGGAGTTGCTATGGGTTGCAAGCAGTTACAAAGAGTTACAAAGCGCAGGAGTTGCTATGGGTTGCAGGCAGTTACATTTGCTGTTTAGACAGAACAAGCAAAACAGAGGATGAATCTTTAGTTAATTTCAAGGTCACCCTGCCCTACGGCCTATGCAGCAAGCATATCTACAGAAGCAGAACAAAGAGCTGATTATAAGGTTAGTCTTTTGAGTGAAAATTCCTTTTCATTTCCCCTTTTTGATGCCCTTTAAAGTCTTACAGGGCATCAATCTCTTGATCTTCCTGGGCCAGGGGCTTCCACCTCCACAGCATGAAGAACTTTGCTGCAGTTTTTCTTTCTACTATAGCCTTTATGAGGGAGGTAGTTAACCGGATAACAAGAAGCAATAGGCATGGGAGAAGGAGGCAGGCCCGAGGAGGTGGAGTACTATCCCACCTAAGAACTTAAAGTTCCTGAAAGCAGAGAACCAATAACCTCCGAAGAGGTTACTAGGGCCCCGCCCATTCCAACTTTGGGTAGGTACATGAGCTATTTTTCTAATATTAGTAGCTGTGTCAATTACAGCTTTGCCATTGTCATCGATTTGGAGACAACAATCAGATCGGGTAAACTTCCTGCATTCTCCCTTCTTCTGCTAGCAAGTAATCTAAAGCTAAACGGTTCTGATATATTGCCTCACGCATCTGGGACTCTTGCGTGGCCAGGAGTTCTAGGGTCGAGGCCATCTGGTCGGTAATAATCTCTAGTGTGGCCTGTAACCTGATGATTCGATCGAGCATGTACATGGGGGTCCGGTAACCCCAACTCCCACCTTGGGCCCAAGTTGTGGGGCTATAGTATTGGATAATATGGTGAGATGGCCATTCACCCTCCCCCCTTGTTTGCTGTTCCCTTACTTCGAGTGACTTCTTAGTCCTGGCCTTTAAGTCTTGATAGAGGGGACCACCTAGCTCTTTTCCTCCTTGGGCTGGTAAGAGGAAGAAGCCAGGCTGAATGATCCCGATGGTGCAACTTCCCTTCCAGTTGGTTGGGAGTTGAGTGTAAGCCCTCTTCCCACAAATCCAGAAGAGCCCATTTGGTGCTTTCCAACTCCTGGGGCTAGTGGAATTGAGAGTTTCCCAGAATGTGCCAATAGCTGGGATGGCACGGAAGGGGTTAGGGACCGTGCCCTCCTTTATAGTACAGTTTGTGACAGTCGAGTTTTCGCCAAGAGAGTGGCACAAAGAGGAGTTAGTTATGGTACTGTTGGCCCAATACCAGGAAGGAGCTTTGGGCCACCAGTTTAGGTCTGTGTGGTTTAAAATAGAATTCTTTTACATGGAGTCTCTCCAACCCACTGAGTGTATCTTGGACCTATCCGGCTCAGACATTCTTCTCCTACTACTTCTGAGTTGAGGACCCAGATCCTGGGTCGACCCTCTTCACGTTGAGCCACCGTGTGATTCCACTGAAGGAGGTGAAAAGCATCTAGGCTAGTTCCCTTCCAAGGCCAATCTTCACTCATGAGTGCTCCTCCACAAACCCAGCATTTAGTAACACCAACAGCATGGGCTATCCTCTCAGCTAGGTCAACAAAGAGGTTCTTTCCCAGGGTTGGGAGGTCTAGGTCTTGACCTAAAGTCTTTTTAAGTGGTTTAGGTTTTGTTTGTTCCATCACTCGCTGTATAGTCTCTTTGACTAGCTGGTCTCGAGCATGGTCTTGGACTCCCCCTCCATCTGAGATACCTATCTGCCCATAGTATGTCCAACAGGCCCACTTTCCTGCTGCCCCTGGGCGTGGTCCTTGGCAAACGTATCCTGCTACATATTTGGTTTTTATCCATCCCATCCAGTACCTTCTGCCAGCGTAAGTGCAAATGGTAGCTGATTCGTAACAAGCGGCTGGTTGATGGGTATATGAGGTAAAGGCCTGCTGGACCTGACCACCTATTTGGATGGCCTCTACACATTTATCACATTGAGGCTCAGTGGCTGCCCTCAAGGGTGAGCTTATGAGAAGTATTAATAGACTCCTGTATATGTACCCAGTATCCTTAATTCCCTTATAGGGTGAGTTAGGAGACACCATTGCTCGGATTACCTGAATATAAAATCCTACTTGAATTAACAAAAGAAAGATTTTCCTCATGATTATAAGAAGTTGAAACAACCAATGGCAATTAGACAAAGTTTCTAGAAATGGATCAAACATATAAGAACTGAGAGGACCCCGACGTAGGCTAAATAGGTCAGGGCTAAAGTGACTCTTTGACTCAGGGTCCAATTGGCAGGTGCTGCTGAGGCCAACCCTGAGGCAAGCAGCAGAGCAAGTATACTAAAGAGGGTTAGGGCTAAAGGATGGTAACAATACATTTGATAAGTCCAGACGGTTGATCCTCAAGCTTCTGCCGTGCGTGGACTGGCCAGCTTCCGGGGGTAGCCAGAGCAGGGCCGAAGATCTCAGGTGGGTTTCTGCTGCCTCCGGAATCTGACTCGGAGTGGCTGATCAGGAAAAGGCTCTGCAGTCCAAATCTCCCGTTTTTCCGGAGGTGTGCTCTCTTTACCCAGGTGTGGTGGATCCACGGGGTGATACCTGCAACTTTAAAAGCAGTGGGAGTTGCTAATATAACAGTGTGAGGGCCAGTCCAGATAGGCTGGAGTGGCTCCTTCTTCCAATCTTTAACCCATATTTCATCTCCCGGCTGATAGGGGCAGGCCCAATTCCCTAAGTGGATAGGGGCTCTTTCTAAGATTTCTTGGGTGATGTGGTGGAGGGTCCTCTCTAGGGCCGGAAGGTATTGGGACATTTCTAGGTCAACTATCAATAAAGGGTCTCCTTTTAATTTCTCTATCACTGGGGGAGGTCTCCCACAAAGGATTTAAAAAGGGGAGTAGCCTAAAGGCCTTGGGGTGCATAGTGCTCAGAGTAGAGCCAAAGGCAGTGAGTCAATCCAAGGTAACTGGGTTTTTTAACTAAGTTTAGCTAGAGTGGTCTTGAGGGTCTAATTCATACACTCACCTTTCCCTGAACCTTGTGGCTTGTAGGCCATGTGGAGCTTCCATTTGATTCCCAGAATTTTGGACAGAGTCTGGACTATCTCAGATACAAAGGCAGGTCCTAATGGTGGGGAGGTCCAGGGTCCCTTCTGAAGGCCATCCTACCCCATGGGAGGGCAACTCAAGCTTACAAAGAGTATGAAGTTTTCCTAGGGTCAACTTGACCTCATAATCCCTTGAGAAATCTTTCTTAAAATTTTTCAACAGTTTAAGACAGTTGGCTTAGAAGAACCTCCTCCCATATTTGCTTAGGAAGTTTCCTTGGGGTGGGGAAGGGGATAGACCTTAAAATTTCAAGAAAATAATTCAACAGAGGGCCCCTGTGTCAAAAAGGCTGTTTGGGGATAGACAATTCTTAAGCCTGATCAGTAGTTAAGTGCCCACACCCTCATGTATCTCACCCTTTGTTGGTGACGAAAAGACAAACAAGGGTAGGAGCCTCCTGCAGAGCGGAGACCACTCAGATGCTCATTTAGCCATGTCCTGAAGGAGCTTAGGTGATACTTGGGTATAGTGGACTAAGCTTTGTGACTTACGATCAGACACTAGTCCAATGCCACCATAACTATATGCTGTACACTATGGAATCACAGATGAGCCCATTCAGACTCTGAAGCCTTTAGGGGACCTAGTGGGTGCCCAACCATGGAGCCACAAATTTATACCTAACTTGGCCAGGCCACTCATTCACTCACTCATTTATACACCAGGTTAAAACATTGCCTTCCCCCTTTTTGGAAGGCCCTGACCTTTGTCTTCCCCCATGGGAAGACCCTGATGTCTTCTACCCCCCATCTCCTGGGAAGACCCTGACCTGTCTTCTAACTGAAGACTTTAGAAGGTGATCAAGCTCCTCTTCGGCCTGGAAATGGCACCTGACTAGGGGGCTGAGCCCCAGGGCCTTACCTTATTCTGTGTCTCTTCCTGGTGACTTGGTCTGTCCCTCCTACGAGTCCAGTTGAGGGCTTGGCCGACCGGAGAGTTGAATTGCTGGTCTGAAAGTGAATCCAGAATACCGTCAGGTGACATGTCTCCCCGTTTGTCTTGGAGCCCCTCCACCCCGGCCTGGCTGAGCCACTGGTCCAGAGACTCAAAGAGCTGGTGTGGTTGAAATCTCACTGGGGCCCCCAGAAATGTTGCAAAAATCACACCGGCAAGAAACCAAGCAGCACTTGGAGAGTTAGAGAACTCAGGTTTATTATGCCGGCGCTCCCAAAGGAGTTAGTGCTCTGAAGATCTGGGCCCTGAGCTCAGTTGCAACTTTGCTTATATAGGGCTTATTTGGCAGGGGCCAATTGGTTAATTTGTCCTCAGACGGTTACAAAGCACAGGAGTTGCTATGGGGTACAGGCGGTTATATTTGTTGCGAAGTGCGGGAGTTGCTATGGGTTGCAGGGGATACGGTTGTTGTTTAGAAAGAACAAGCAAAAGGGAGGATGAATCTTTAGATAATTTTGAGGTCACCCTGCCCTATGGCCTTTGCAGCAAGCATATCTACAGAAGCAGAACAAAGAGCTGATTATAAGGTTAGTCTTTTAAGTGAAAATTCCTCTTCAACTGGACAAAAACCTGCATGTTAACTTCTGTCTCTTCAGAGTTGTAAAACAATGAAGACAACAAGAATCTAATCAAAACTCCAAGCCCAGCACTGTGTTTTAACAATATCCAATACTGATCTTTGCCTATTTCTAATATTTTGGTAATTTTTCTGTCACATTGGTGGAGATACTATGTTAGTTTTCTGCAGGGCTGGCTGGTATTTTACTGATATAATTTTGGCATTTCTATAAAACTACATGATTGGAAAATGTATTCTCCAAACTTTTCTTACCAGCATCCCTTCTAATCTCTGCTACTGGAGAAGACTGAAGTCACTGGAAATTTATTACTCAGGATCCGTATCTATGGTTATAAGGTTAATTTTCAGAGGCCAGTTTGAAGAGTGAGATCACCATAACCTGTTTTTGTTAAAGAGAGATAGACAAGCATGAATAAGTCTGCTTGACTCCAAAAAACTTTTGACTTGAGAACTAGATCATTTTTTAATAAACTCATAGTCACCATGCAGTTTTGGGCACAGATAAATGATATATGTCTATATATTTCTTTAGAGTAAGACGAAATATATTTTCACTCACATGTGTTGACTCTGAAGTTCAAGATTGAGTAGCATAATCATAATACTGGCTCTGGGTATGATTGATGATGCTCAGGAACTTAGAACTAGAAATCAAAATTTTCCAAATGGGAAAATTCTAAGTGGAGGATGTTGAAATATACAAAAACAACCCAAGTGAGAACAGACAGGGCTCATTTATTGGGTTTGCTATAGGACACCAGTCAGCCTCCATTACTAGCATTTGTCAGAGACTCAAAGGCAGACAGGGGAGTGCAAAAGCTTTGTAGTGAGTAAAAAGCTAACTAGAAATGGGATATCCTATGTGATTGGTTTCAGTGAGATTATGTAGCTTTCTCTGGTTTATCCTGAGCTGGAAGGCAGGGCAAAATTAGGGAAAATGGCAGTCATTGGCCAAGTCCTGATCCTTCTGGGCTGATCGCAGCAGAGGCCGTGCATCAGAGTTGGACTGCACTTACGGTCTGGCCGTTGTCAGTTTGTATATTTAATCTCTCGTCCCCCACTCCCAACCCCACCCCTTTGATCACTCTCCCACTTGTGAGCGGTTGAGCAATTCAGGGAATGCTAGAGATCCAGATCGTCACCAGCTGAGGATTGTTTAGTCATCTCTACAGTCAACTGTACTGCAAGATCTTTTTCAAGTTATAAAGAGGTGTTATAAGCTCAGAAAGATTTGGCACTAAATGTCTGCAATATCTAGTGAAACTTAGAAATCCTCTCAATTGTCCTTTTGCAACTGGTATAGGATAAATTAGGATAGTCTTTAGTCTGTTAGAGAGAATGTCTTTCTCTTCCTATTTATGTCATGCCCTAAATAATGGGCGGTATTTTGACAAAATTGTAACATCTTTTGAAACTTTATGTCTCTTTTTTTTTGCTACGGCTGAGAAGAAATAAATGGAATCTTTTCTACAGGCTTCCTTGTTCTTCTGAACAAAGCATGGCATAGTCTACATATTATATCACAACTGAATCACAAGAGAAGTTAGATATTTTAAATCTTAATTGAGGACCTGTTCCCATAGTTTCATCTTTTCTGTCTCCATAATTCACTTACGGTCCAATCCGTTTTTATTGGAAATGTTTCAAGTACGGTTTTTAGGAGACTTTGACCTCTTTTTTGACTGTTTTTTCAGGTTTGCTGCCAAAACAGAGAACTCATAGGTTCTTTTCCGAGTTGATCCAATCAACTTTTGCCATCTGAGATTTAGTGTCTGAGGTTCTGACCAGCATGTATACAAGTCAATACAGACCAGGAATCCTGGGCCATATGCACCCATAATAATTCTAAATTCATCTCTGAATAGTTGCTGGTCTTGTCTGAGTTTAGGGAAATCCTTAATTACAGCTTTTAATTAACCTAGGGTCAAGGGTTTAAATTCTATAGTTGCCTGCAATCTTCACTTATGGGAGTAATGATCTTTAGAGAGAAGTGCTATTTCCAGGTCTTTGGAGAGTTGTTGGCAAAGAAAAAAAAAAAAGTGCCAGGACCAGAGAAAAAACGAAGAGGAGTTCAGGGAGATGATGAAACAATGAGATCAGAGCATAAGGAAAGAGGAAAAAGCTGGATATAAAGAGGCAAGTGGAGGCAAGGAGGGGAGGACTTATCAGGGAAATGATAAGCCTTATTTGTTTTTGCTTGTTTGTTAAATTGCTCATTGTTTTTGGATAGATATTCTTTCAGTGAAACACTTTTCTGTTTGGAATTTTATTTAGAGTTCTCTGCATACTAACTAAAAACATTGCTCTTTAGGATCAAGAAATCTTATTCTCTCTCTTTTCTAAGAAGTCTTCCCAAAACGAACACTTGTTCGGGTAGAGTGTTCCCCAGAGCAGTCACGGAAGGCCCAAATCATCCTTGGTGAAGTTATGCCATTTAGAAACATAGGCGCAGGGATTAGTTTTGTGATGAGAGTATATATAAGAAGGAGTTTTTTTCTAGGGAGGAAAGGATTTAGGCTTAGATGACTCTAGGAGAGCTGGAAATGGTCAGTAGAAATACGATGCTTGTGCACCTCATATTTTGGGCTTCTAACCTGAAGACTGGCTTCCAAATGCAGACCCAATAACCTGCACCCCTGCCGGCCCCCAACTCCCCACCCTGCAGGTGGAAAACCAGAGTGAACATTCTTTGGATCAAAGCCAAGCTCTCAAGAGATGAAGTCAATACAGAAGGGGAAACTCCTATGGTTTTTGGTGACTCTCAGCAGAGTTTGTCTGAATGGACTCCTGTCCAGTACAAGCAGCAAATTCGTGAGTCTGCTAGGTCAGCTGAAACAACAGCCTTATAGGGCCTGGGCCTCTGCTCTCACTCGTAATTCTCCTTCTTATAATAACATTTTCAGACAGCATGACTCAAAACAGAAGCATAAAACACAGCAAAAGGGGTGAAAAAGAATGACCCAATTCCACCAAGAATGCCAAACAAATGAGACTCAATAACAAAATCTGCTTATAGAATGAAGGAACTCAATACAGAGACGGCAAGTTCAGACCCCGTCCTGACTTACCACATCAGAGGGCACTCACAGGCTGCAAGCCACAAGGCACCACGGGCTCCTCCACGGCTACTGCAACCAGTTGGAAGCTGGGGTCCACGGCAACCGGCAGCGCAGACTGTATTTAGGTGGGTCCTCCACTAGAACTGTAGAAATAAATGAATACCACCGAAACGGGAATGTTAAAGCCTATTTACTCAGAGCTTGTTCTAATGGGAGAGTCATCCACTATCACTTGCTTTTTTTGGCAGAGACTCCAAGTCCAACAGGGAAGATTTATAGTGGGGGGAAAAAAAAAGATAAGCCTCAAGTGTGCTCTGATTGGAGGTTGTTGGCATGATGAGCCTGGAGGTGGGCTAGCTAGAAGCTATTTGGCTTTCGCTGGTTGGTCCTGAGATGGAAGCCCGGGCAAAAGTGAGAGAAAGCTGGCAGGCATTGACCAAGTCCTGATGGACCTGGGTTATAGAGGGTATGGGGCGGCGTGGCATTACCATCTACGTTCTGGTATTGTCCATTTGTATTTTCAGTCTCTCTAGGAGAACAGTGATTTTTTTTTTTTTTTAACTTGAAAAGTCTTCACTGAATTGATAGTTGGACCAAGTCTTATGGTTAGTAAGGGGTATAATTTTGGATGGGTTTCTCTAGTCTCTGTTTGACATGTTCCATTGGACCACTGGTCTTGAGGATTTCTTCGGAGGCAATTTTATAGCCTACTTCTAGTTTTCATTTCCTTTCCCGGTCTCCTGCTGTGTGACCTAGTGCCTGAAGCTGACATCTGGCTGCAGCATGTTGCCCTGGCTTTGCCTGCTTAAAAGTATTCCATATTCCAAAAGGCTGTTAGAAACACTTTGAAGTCCAAGGCTTTTCCTATTGTTATTCTTTTAAATCGTCAATAATACTAACACAGTCATCTTCACACTGAGGGTGATCAATAAGTGATTCTGACTCATTTAAAAATATACATCAGATTCACCACAGCCCAGAGCTTCCTTAGAGAGAGACTGGTTCATTAAAATGGTATCACACCAGGTCATCCCTATTATCTTCCCCCAGAATTATTAAATGTATATGTTACTGAGCAGGGTGCTCTGCCGATTACTTAAAAAGAAAAGAAAATCTATTTTTGATCGTGAGAAAATCTTTGAGAACTGGAGACACAGTCAGTTTCAAACTGTTTTTGCACCTGAGCAGGATGATAAGTTACTCTGCCCCAGGGAGAAAGAGAATTAGGCTCATTATCAAGGCTCCTGGGAGTCTTGGCCCCACAGGTTCAGGCCGACCCTAGAACTCACAAATTGCCTGCTGGTGAGTCAGTTAATGAATAAAGGACCAAGTAAAGACTCTGAGGTTAAAAATTACCAAGAAGGGTTCGATATAATGCACATCTATATTTAAAAAAAATAAACAAATTTATTTATCTAAATTAGTTGCAAGTATACGGTACGTTGATTAGACATCTATACTGTTCATAAAACGATCCCCTTAATTGCTTCCTCCTTCCTATGGCCCTGCACTTAGCCATCATATTCCTTAGCATTACACATCTACATTTTTATCTGTGGTTCTCAGAAGTTATTGGATTTTGTTCTGTTTTTATTCTATAAGATACCTGACTTGCTCCCACCTTGTCAGTGGCAGTTAACAACTACTTGTTAGCTTGTTGCCACTCACTCTCAATCTCTTCTTTATATTCAATATTATTGCCACTGTGAAAGTCAGTGTTTTGATGTCCTCAAGGACAGCTTTCATGTGTAGAAAAGACTAGTTAGAGGTTTACCTGTTCCTTTTTAAATGAAAATTTATTTACTTGATACTTTGTTAAGCTTTTAATTTACCATATAGTCTGAATTCTTTTTAAAATGTCTAGCCAATTTTTACAAGTGCTTTTAAAGGAGGATTTTAGAGCTTTATTAAATTCCCTTAAACATCTCAATTTATTAAATTTCCTTTTAAGTTTTTTTTATTTTCAAATCTTCAATTTCTGTTCAGCAATACAATTATCTAACATACTGTCTTCCTGACCACTCATCAATCTCATAAACTAAACTCGTAAATACCTCAAATTATCTTAAATTCTTCAAGAACGTAAATAAATTTAGTAAGAAATGGATTTAAAATCACAAGCCAAACTCACAAGTATGCTTTAGAAAATGGAATTAGAAGGCTAGTAAGATAAATACATATTGTAAGAAGATATAGTAGCAAATATGCAAGATTCCCTAATGTAAAATATTAACATTATAGGTTTTATTTTAAGATTTTTATACATACTCCTAATTCTTCCTGGGTGAAAATAAGTTTAATCACTAAAGAGATAATTAAGTCATACAAAACATTTTTTGAAAACACCTCTGTGTAAGATGAAGTTCTAGAATTATTTTCCTTCTTTTTTCTTTTAAATTGTACACCACCCCCCCCCACCACACACACACAAAAATACATAACATAAAATTTGCCGTCTTCACCATGTCTAAATGAAGAGTTTGGTAGTGTTAACTATATTATTCACGTTGTGGTATAACCAGTCTCTAAAACTTTTCATCTTGAGAAAATTGAAACTCTAATAGCCATTAAATAATTGCCCATTTCTCCTTCCACACCAACCTCTGGCAACCATCATCCCACTTTCTCTTTCTATGAATTTGACTACTCTAGGCACCTTAAATAAGTAGCATCGTTCAGAGTTTGTCTTCATGTGATTGCTCTTTCACTTAGCAGAATGTCCTAAAGTTTCATTCATGTTGTTGTAGTAGGTGCCGGAATTTCTTTCTTTTTTAAGGCAGAATTCTAGAATGATTCTTAATGACAACAGTGAGGGGCTTAAACCAAGTCATAGTTTTAATCAAAATACCTTTAAACAGGGGATGGAGAAGAGTTTTGCTTAGTTTGTGTTCATGCATCAAAGTCACAGATAAGTTATAAATTTCCTAATGCAAGCATAAACTGCCAACCCTCGCCTCAGTTATTTTCCCACGAGGATGCCTCTTGGATTTTAATACCCCTAATTTCATAAAACATATGTATCTCTCAAAACAATATTTTAGGTTGGTATTTATATGAGGAAAAATGTATATTTATGTCCCAAAAGCTCAATGCAATATTTTTTACCAAAATGATGAAATTCCTTGAGTCGTGATCCAAATGCAATTGACAGAATGACAGAATCAGTGTAGAAGCCTTGACAAGCATACTATAATGTCAATAAAGAGATGTGATGTCCATAGTGTACAGAGAGGCACTGCAGCATTACTGCATATAATACAATATTTAATTATAATAATATCACATCCCAACATTAGAGTGTGTTACTCATATGCAACTGTTCTTTGTGTTTTAAGAAACTGATTGGAGGTATTGAACTGATGATGAAGAGTACCAAAGTTTTGCCACCCCAAAGCTTCCTTTTAGGATTTAGATTTTAAGGTGGTTATTAAGAAATTAAAAACTCAAAGAACCTTTGATGCTCCCCTCTTTTCTGCCTAAGAGATACAGAGGAAAAGACCTATTCCAGGAAGGAAATCTTAGAACATTCCCCTTAGGAGCCTACTCTAAATTGAATATGGTAGATGGGAGGGCACCAAGCAGGAGTCTGTTTACAAGATTACCCGTGTCTCATTGTTTCTGCATTTGCCTAGGAAAAATTCACCTGCCATGTATGTTTGCTCTTCCTAATCAACCTGTAAATTGCCTACTATCTTTGAAGTCTTAGGCCCCTACCCTGCTTTTTCTTCTTTGTCCAAAATGACATATGTATCCAATTTTCCCTTACTGTCTTGTGATTTTTCATGCTTATGTGAATTCCCCAAGTGAGCATACTAAAAATTGATTTTTTTCCTTTTAATCTGTTTTCTGTTAATTTGATTATTAACTCAGCTAGAAGAACTTAGAAGGTGAGAGGAAAAGTATTCTATTCTTTTAGCCCCACAATGGTTAGCATATTAAAATTTTTCCTATTTAAAAATAATGGACGTAAATTTCTGTTAACAATTTTATATGTAAGTGCTGATTGTCAGGAACAGTTTTACTGACATTAATCAGGAAATGCCTACACTTGTCTTCTGAAAGAAGTGTGCAGCCCGCGCTAGTCACGTGCTTCATCGTCTTGGTTGGTTTTTCACAATGTCTAAAATGGTTGAATATCTTCTACCTTCAAAACCTTTAGACTTGACACTATCTTACATTGTATTCGCGTTCTTTCTATCTTCCACTATGATTTTTATAAATATTAGAAGATATCTAATTAAGTTCCAGGCATCTGCCTGGCTTTGTCTGGTTTTTGTACTGTTGACTTTTAAGATCTTTATATTGACACTTGTACTTGCAGTATGAGATATATATGTATCTGTATTGCTTGCATGTCTGCCTCTTAATCTGGCTTGTCAAATTAAAACGCTCTTTTGGATGGGTTACAGAAATGTTTCTAATATGTAGTGAATTGAATGTAAGTTTTAATTTCTTTATTTTAATAATCACAAGCAGTAAAATGTGTATTTCAGGCTTCCACTGAAACTACTTCACTGCATTATAATTGACAAAGATATTTTGCTCTAGTCTAAAACAATGAAATAGCTCATTTTACCAAGTGTCCAGAGTGATTCTGTCCTCTGTCATCTTTTTTTTTATTTTACCAATCATGTTAGAAAGAAAATGTCCAACTTGTTTGCTTTACAAAAGGGTTATAGGGCAAGCTGTTAATTTTTCTCAACCTGGATTTCAATGGAAATAACTACAAATAATGAAAGTCAAAAGAAATTGTTACTAGCCTTAGAAGTTTGATAAGTCTTGCTAGATACGAATGGAAGCAAGTTAAAGAAGGATAGGCTAGTGTACCCAGGAAGCCTGAAAAAATCTGAGTCAAATCTTGGCAAACCCTCTTTTAACTCTAATATATTAACAACCAATAACTTCTGCAAGAAAATGGAAATGGAAATATCACCAGATCAATGAAAGAATAATACCATTCTAAAGAAAATGGATATTCTAAGGAAACAGAAAAATTTTTCCTCTGAAAAATATTAACTTATTTTTTAAGTGGGAAACCATCTTAAGGCAATCATAACTTCCAGGCACACCACTGGGTGAACTAATAACAAAGAATAGCAAGGTCCTGAGAACTCAGACCACCTGTGCCATCATAACACAACTGTTTGTTCCAGAGAACTTTGGCCCAAGCAGATAAGACTAGAAATCAGTAAATTTTGCTATTTGTTCAGGAAATTTCTGCAAACCAATTTCATCCAGGCAAATACTTTGCCCATTTGGATAAGCAGCTCTGCTATCAGGACAATAGATAACTAACTTGGGCAAACAGCTTGCTTATCCTTCAACGGTTCACTCATCAAAACACTTTGCTGTGTCCACGAATTGTGTCAAATCCATCACAAGTTAGTTTTGTTAACCTGCCCTGAAGGACTTCCTTTAAACCTCAGAAGCCCAGGTCCTTAAACCCTACGAATATTAACCCTTGAAATCTCTCTTCTGGGACACTACTTTCAAAGTGGTGTTTTCCCCTATTATAGTAAGTCTAGTAACCTTAACTGTGCTCATCAACAGATACTCTTCTGGAGAATTGTCATTGACAATCCTGGAGGCCACAAGACCTACTCAAGATCTCCTGTCTGACATGGTTCAAGGCTCTCAGCTCTGAAATCACATGCACCTTTGAGGCTTCTTGAACCTCATATTCAGGGGTCTCTCCCACTGCAGTGGTGAGACAGGTCCTGCTCTGCTGCTCAGGTCTAACAGATTTGTGTGAAGCTCTCTAAAAGTGAATTTGTTTTGTATCTTGGGAATGAGAGTCCTCTTAGGAATCCTTTGGTTACTGGTCCGATATGAATATTCTCATAGTTGGAAGGAAGCCTGTTACTAATAATACAGTGCTTGCTTCTTCTTCTGTTCTTATCAATTTTGCTGGGAGTTCATAAGAGAAAATACAGAGGATAGAGGATTAGTATAGCTTCAACAGTTTGTCTCTCAATCCATCCTCTAGCTGATAAGTTCAGAAGGTCTCATCAGACTAACATCCTTATAGGACCAATTTTACCTTGGTCCTTTACTTGCCTTTGTTTTTCTTTGAGAATTATTTCATTTAGTTTCTTTTGCCTAGAGCTGGGAAGTCTCAAAGCTGTGGGACTTGCTAATTGGCCAGATTCTTACCAAATGTTGTAGTTCTCATGGGGTCTTCTTTGACACTCTGGGCCACACATGTGCTGCCTTCATGCTTTCATTCATGTACGTATTTCTCTAACTGGCCTAATTTCACCAATTAGGAATTTAGAATTACTGTGGCCACTTTGGGGTATTTCTGAAATGGAGAAGATGGATCATTTGAGGGACAAATGAGAACAAATGGAAAGAAAACCTTGTTTGGACATTCTCTAACTTGTGTGTCCAAAAGAGAGATTACCTTTTAATGTAAGAGATCACCCTCTGAAATTTTTCTACTTTGGTGATTCCTAAGTACCAATTTTAATCATAAGTTTTGATACAATCATTAAAGGCCCTAGCTATTGTTTAAAGAAAATGTAATGCTTTTCATCTAGTGTGTGTATTTGTAAAAAATAAGGCTTCTTCCATCTAATCTTTCTCCTCTCCTTGCAGAGTTTAGAAAATTAGACTTTTACAGTGATAATTTTATACCTGTCTTAAGCTTGCATCCTGTTGTTTTTTCTTTCCCCCTTCTTTTCCTTTTCTTTTTTCCTTCTTTTAGAAATTTGGAAACTAACTTGTTCATGAACATTGCTCTATCATTATGTGTAAATTCTAGGAAGATGTAGATCTAAGTCAAGGATTTCCAAAACAAAAAAAGGACAGAGGAAATATTAAATTGTTTATGCTCTTTTGTACATCTTCCCTTTCCAAGGAGTGAAACTCAAGAAAATTCACTGAGAGTTTAGGTAATAGACCTGGTTCGTACCTGAAAGAACTCAATACCAAGAACTTGTAGTAAAATTCCACAGCCTTTAAAATTTTTAATATTTTATTACAGAGATTTATTTATATTTGAAAAATCTGGAAAAGATATTCTTCTTAAATAGTGCTCTGGACAAATTAGAGTAACATAATTATAGCTTAAAATCAACACTATGTGTCCCTACTAATTTTAACAAAATGTATAAATTTTTAACAAGATCTTTCAGTACAAAATGTTTTAATTAGTCATGATTTTAAATTTTAAGATTTCCTACATTAGTTCACAGATCTAATAAGTTGTTTTTGTTTCCACAAATTTTTAAAATTAAAAAAAAAAATAGAAGTGTGTTTAAATGAAAATGTAATGCTTGCTTCAGCAGCACATATACTAAATGAAAATGTAATGAGGGATATCTTTTGAAAAAGTTTAATATTTTAAATTCTTATTATCTGGCTCAAAATATTAGTAGTACTGAAGTAGAGAAACCCTGGTTTAAACCAAGATTATGAATTCAGTCTGATTTGCCCAATATTTTACCTTGATAATGTGAATTTGGATTCTTACATAAAAATGCTTCTGAACTAAGTTTCACTAGAGAGGAATTTCAAAAAAGACTAACATGTAAAACATTAAATTTTAGTTTCTTTAATTTCTAGAAATTCTGGAAATATTAGATTTGTATAATAATCTATTAAGTTATATCAACCAATCAGAATAGAGCTCTTTCTTTTGTAAGACATTACAATCTAATTTATTAATAGCCTCTGGAGATAGGAAATATTTTAAATTACCCAAAAAAAGCTAAAGACTTTTTTCAATCACATGCACACACACAAAAAATGCAGAGATAGTTTGCATGTTTAGTTTTGTAACCTTGGTCACAAGTAAAAGTATACACAGAACAGAAAAGTCTAGTTTTTAGATATCAAAGGGCTATTCTCCTTTCCAACAGACAAATATTTTCTTAATTGATAGGAATTCACAAATAGTCAAACAGAAAAAGAAGCCAGATTCTCTGTTTTTCCTTACCTGACAAAAAACAGATCCCCATCACCCTTATAGAGATTACTAAATGGCAAGATCATACAAACAGATTACCAATCATTACTGCGATCAATTGGGAAATATTTATTGGCCACACACAAATTAAATGTATGTACACACAAGGTGCTCAACTGACTGTGCCAGTCAAGACCAGCCTCCTAGACCATTTGTCCCTGCACTTTGTTGTGGAAAGTGTCTTAACCCAAACACGCAGTTAGACAAAACATAGACCAACTAACAGACTTGACCAAGAACCAAGAAAGAAAATGAAAATCAAGAGGGAAAAAGAAAAAGGAAAAAAAAAAACTGGAGAAACAGTGAGTCAGGAAAAGTAAATATCTATTGTTGATTGGAATCACTACAGGAACCAAGAAAAGGTATACTCAGCTTGACAGCTCATTAAGTTCACTTCTCAGACAATGCCATTCTTGAACTTAGCAGGTAAGTACACTCAGGTATCTCAGTGAATGACCTATCAACACATTAAAGTACAATTTTCAAAGAATTGAAACATAGCTCTCATACAAATATAGAATGAACACAAGTCAAGCATTTTGTCCAGTTTTTAAATAACGAAGAACATGTCAAAAACTGTAAAGAATCTATTTTACCCTACTTGCAAACTAAATGGTCACCTGCCATGGGCTCACGGATGCTGGCAAAAGACCCAAGATGCCTGGCTCAGAGGCTAAAAGGAATTTGTTACTCATAGCAAATCAAGCAGCATAAGTATAAATCATGTTTGGTGCACTTCTTTGAACCACGATTTCCACAGAGTGGTATGGAAGAGACCAGGTGACAACTGCACTTACAGTGGCTGTATTCCACGAGAGGAACTCTGAGCTTAGGTAGTTTACACTAAGCATGCCTGACCACCACCTTCCCCACCTTCAGGATATCTTTCAAGGCTCTAAGCAAACCTGAAGCAAATACTGGAAGCAAATACTGTATCTTCCAAGGCTGTCTGGCATACAAACATTCTTGGAAAAGATAATCTAGAGCAAAGGCTGATAGCACCTCTTTTCATAAGATACACAGAAATGTGAGAGACCTAAGAAAAAATGTCTCTTAACATTAACAAGATACAGCTAATTCAAAGAACAGTTTGAAGAACTATTTATATAGGTGCTTTAGTAATGTTGGAAGAAGATTGCTAGGTTACAAACAAAACTCATTACTTTACAGTGAAAAAGAAACAAAAAAACCCATAATTTGGGAGTTAACTTTCCAATCACTTAGAAATCTGCAAGATTACATACATTTCAGTGTCTGGGCTCTAATGAAATAGTAAGGAGAACAGTAAAACATAGGTAAAAGTGTCTGTTTAATTTTCTGAAAGAATCAAATAATCCTCAGATGTTTTTATTAAATAATTATCCACTGAAAATATATACTGTACTCTCTTGGTTTATTTCCAAGTTTCAGATAATTTTTCATAAACTGTGACCATATGCTTGTCCATAGTTTGAAGTCTCTGAGTGGGTACTCAGAATGTCCCTACCTTACCTTTACTGTTATAAACAGCAAATTTCTTTGTATCCTTCAAAATCTTACCTAAAGTTGTCAGTAAAGGCTAAGATCCATAGTCATTTTGGTAATATTTAAGGTAAAATTAATATTATGTAGAATGCTGAGATATTCAATTTTCTTTGGTTAGTACACTCACATCCCAAAAGAAAACAAACAGCATGTCTCCCATCCAGGAATTTATCAACTGTATTATTTACAAAGAACAAACTTTTTGCTTTGCTAATTTTCTCTATTGTTGGCCATTTTAAATTTCATTGATTTCTGCTCTGATCTTTATTGTTTCTCTCTTTTGACTTTGGACTTGATTTTTGTTTTTAGGTTCCTATGGTAAAGCCTTAGATCAATATTGTTAAATATTTCTTCGTGTCTAATATAAACATTTGGAGCTATAGATTCCTCTCTAAGCATTGCTCTAGTTGCATCCTGGATACTTCTGTCTGAAGTCTTTTTATTATTATTTAGTTCAAAATAATTGAAATTTTCATTGTGATTTTTTCTTTAACCCATGGTTTATCTAGATGTTCATTAATTTCCAAATATTGGAGAGTTTGTAGATTTTTAAAATTATTTTAGTCTGTTTTCAATCAACCTTTTTGAGGTCTAATTTTTATACCAAAAACTGCAATCAGTTCAAGGATACAATCAGATGGGTTTTAATATATGCATATCCCTTATGATATCTTCCAATCAAGATACTTGAATATTTCCACCAATCCCCAAATTTCCTCATGCTCTTTTGTAATTCACTACTTTTTCTTCAATAGATAGGTTAAAATGATTAAAGAGATATGTATATAAACGTACATATTTTATGTATATACATATATGTGTTTATATAATGTATGTCTACATATATAGATACGTACATTAATCAAAAGAAACTTGGAGTGTCTATATTAATTTCATATAATCTATACTTCAAAACAAGGAAATATTACCTAGGATAGAGAGAGATATATGTTGATCATTCAAATGAACATGGAACATCTCCAAATAGACCACACTATGGGTCATATAAGTCACAACAAATAAAGAAAAAATAAAATCATATAAGATGAGAAAGTGAAATTCAGCCCTTGACAATCATGAGAGGTAGCCTGGCATGTTTTTTGAGGAAAAAAAGAATAAATTTTGTTTTAGAGTCAAGTCACTTTGTTCCAATATTTTAAAGAACACAGGGAAGGATAAAACGTGAGTGTATATAGCAAGTTGTAGGAGATTTGAGGAAAGTGAACTTTATTTGACATACTTTATAATATCTGAGTCTGAAAGGAAACAGAAAAAATATGTTAAAATTTTGGCAAAATTTGCTTAATTTGGAGGGCTTATTTATAAATATATGTTAATATCCTTTACTGTGGAATACTGAATTAATCTAACACTGGAATTTTATTTTCTCCTTGTGAAAATATAAATTGATTTTGAAATATTTAGTCTACTTTTAACAAGGAGAATAAAAGATTATTCTTTATCTTTTGTGTAAGCTGAAATTTCTATATCACCAGAATAATTTTCTCTAATTTGTACTGACTTTATTATGTTCTTGATTATTTTTTTTAAGTTCATCTCTTCAGAACAGTTAACATTCCTTACAATTTTGTTACCTTCTATTTTTATTGTAACATATTGTAACTTTGATTTATGATGACTTAAGCTATAACTCTTCATTGCAGATTATCCTACTCCTGTCTCAATCAAATGACCAAATATATTTTGGTAATTTTTATTTTGCTTCCCCAACATCAAATTCTAAATTGAGAAAAATTAAATTTTTAGAATTTCAATTTTTTTATTGTGGTAAAATATAAGAACATAAAAATTACCATCCTAAACATTTTAAAGTGTACAGTTCTGTGGCATTAAGTACGATGGATACATTCACATTATTGTGCAACCATTCCCAGCATACATCTCCAGAACTTTTCATCTTCCCAAACTGAAACCCCATCCCCATTAAACAATGTCTCCCCATCTCTTCCTCCACCCAGCCCTTGGAAACCACCATCCTACTTGCTGTCTCTATGAATTTGCTATATTAGATTCCTTATATAAGTGGTTCTACGGTGACTGGTTTCTCTCACTTAGAATGTCTTTAAGTTTCATCTATGTTATAGCATGTCAGAATTTTCTTCCTTTTTATGGCTGAATAATATTCCACTGTGCGTATATACTACATTTTGTTTATTCACTCATTTTTCAGTGAACACTTGGATTGCTTTCACCCTTTGGCTATTGTGAATTAATGCACCTATGAACATAAATAACTCTTTGAGACCCTTCTTTCAAATCTTTGGTGTATAAAACCAGAAGCAGAATTGCTGGATCGTATGGTAGTTCTAGCTCTTTAATTTTTTTTCTTTTTTCTTTTTCTTTTTTCTTTTTTCTTTTTTTTGGAATGGCCATATCAGTTTCCTGATATGGAGTGGCTACACCATTTTCTATTTGCACAAGCAATAGCAAGACTACCAGTTTTTAAACATTCTTGCCAATACTTGCTATTTTTGGTTTTTAGATAACAGCTATCCAAATAGTTGTGAAATGACATCTTGTTGTGGTTTTTTGATTTACATTTCTCTAATGATTAGTGGTTTGAACACTTTTTCACATGCTTATTGGCCATTTGCATATCTTCTTTGGAGAATTATCTATTCAATTCTTTACTCATTTAAAAATCTGGGTATTTTTTTGTTAAGTAGTAGAAGTTCTTTATATATTCTGGATATTAACCCTCAGTGAAATATGTGATTTACAAATATTTTCTGCCATTCCATGGGTTCCCTTTTCACTCTGTTGTAGTATCCTTTGAGGCACAAAAGTTTTACATTTTGATGCAGCACAATTCATCTATTTTTTTTTTCCTTTATTGCCTGTGCTTTTGGTGCCAATCGTTGCCAAATCCAATGTTACCAAGTTTTCTTATGTTTTCCTTTTTATGATTTTAGCTTTTACGTTTGAGTCTTTAAGTTAATCTTTAGTGTATGGTGTAAGCTAAAAATCCAGTTTCATTCTCTTGCATGTAAATATTCAATTTTCCCAACCTCATTTGCTGAAAACACGGAACACTTCACAAATTTGCATGTTCTACTTGTGCTGATGCCATGCTAAGCTTCTCTCTATAATCCAATTTTAGTATCTGTGCTGCCAAAACAAGTGCTAGCTGTCTTTTACAGTTAAAATTAAAACTATCTTTGAGATTTCTCAAAGATCCCCTGGAAAATCACAACTATTTATACATTTATCTTATAAAAAGAGAGATGGCAGAAATATTTTAGGTTGCTTTGATTATATTTTATGTTTCTGAATTAGCTCATCACTATTATAAGCAATTTATGGGAAGAATTGTCAAATGAAAGAATAATTTTCTACAGATAAAACGTTGCTCATATAAAATTTTCTGAGATTGTATCTTGTGCAAAAATAAATCAACAAGCTCAAGAGATTTGTTAATGTCCTCATTATCTATGATATAATCTTATCCAGGGAAAAATATTGATAAAATTGTGATGAAAGAGTTGTGTATTATACCCATTGGAGAAATTTACTCTCCTCAATTTCGATACTGTTAGTTACTGTCAAAGTTAATCTCATCTATTTAGTCACACTATGTAGCAAAAAGTTCTGCTTCTTTGGTGGTTATAATACAAAAGCTATTCTTCACCAGATCAGAAGCTACACTCTTAAATAGTTCTTCAAGAGAAGGGCTTCAAAAATGAGAAAACATAATATGCAATTCATGTGTTGTGAAATAATTACTGTACCTTAAAGCAATTATTTTATTTATGAAAAGATCTTCAGAAATAGCCTCAAAACACAGATTTCGCTTCATCAACAATAAATAATAAATAAATAAAAAATAAATAAATAAATAAATAAATAAAAAATAAATAATAAATACAACAGTTGCGTTTTTGAAGAATATACTGAAATTCTAAGGTTGTGAAAGGTTTTTCTGCTCTTTTTGTTGCATAATGTTAGTTACACATTAATATATATTAAAACATATATTAGTCCCAAAAGGAAATAAATTTCATTTTAAATATCATTTTGACAAGATAGGCTTTTTTTTTTACATTATTAATTTAAAGGAAATTAAGCACCCTGATTTTGTTTACTGACTAGGAAGGATTATAAATTTATCTTATATATGTTTTAAATAATCAGATAATAAAATAAAATTTTAACTATTTTAAATATTAAAATTACTATTTTAAATAAAAGCTCTACATTTTTAGATGGAAAAGTATTTTGATAGAATGTAGATTATATGTAGATATGCTAATGTAAAAATATTTTACTTAAATTCACTTTTTATTGTATATCATACAAAAATAGATAAAATGATTTTTTAAAACTTTGGAGAGTTCATAAGTAAAAAAGATTAGAAAATGTTAGGTTGTGTAATTATATACTAGCTTAGAGATAATTATGTTAATATAAGTTAATAAAAGGTGTATATTAGTGAAAAATAACTCATAATTTTATAATAAAATAATTCTTAATAAAAAGGGAAATTTTCTAATAGATATGTACATAAATTCTAATCGTTTCTAAGCATTCACAAAATTCATATCTGTGGTCAAGTGTTATGTTTTAAGAAATATTGAAGAGGTTCGATTTTCAAGTTTTACTCAATTTTAAAATTCTTTGTTTTAGAAGAGCATTTTGACATTTGATCTATTCTATAAACATATAGATAAAATGAACATTCCTAGCATTGTTTACATAGTAACAATGGGCAGCTGAAAATGGGCACATATACAGCTTTTGTAGTTTCAACTTAAATAGGGACAGAATAAGCTCCCTTTCTTTTTCTCCAGCCTCTGCTCCTCATAAATGCAAACATTTTGCTAATGGCAAATTCATTGTACCTTGGGCTCTCAAGAATGTTAAAGCCTCCTATTCCTTATGATACTTAAGCAAGTACTGGAATGGCTCCTGAACCTTTCAAGAAGTATAATTTTTAATTATTTTGTGTGTGCAGTCACAGAAACTCAGGAAATAGGATTGTTCGAAGATTCTTTCAGTATAATCTTAGGTAATTGTTGGACATCCCTCCAGCACCAGAACTCTTTGTGGAAACCTCTTTATTCACCTGCCCCTGCATGTGACTTCTAGATTCCAAACAGTGGTGCGAGGTGTCATCCTGAAGATCAAAGCTTTGCATAAGGGCATTATTTCACCCTTAAATTAATATATTAGGTTATGGAAATTCTGGGCTATGATTTATGCTGTTTATGTTACCACAAGCATATACAAGAATGAACATTGAAGTTGGCACCTACCAGAGGTGTACTTGGAAAGTGCCAACAAGAACAACAACAATAATTAAATCAACTTGGCACAAACGACATTTTTGAGGAGTATTCTTTGAAGGAAGAGGAGCTTAAAGCATTGACTACTCTGAATTAGCAAAGCAAATTTTGTATATTGATGATTCCCCTTCTTCATTCCTTATGACCAACCAAACCCAATCCTATTATCAAGCTTAAAAAATAAGAAACAGCTGAATGGATAACCATTAATTTGAATATCCCAATAGTAGAAGCTCTAGGTGATGAACAAACTGTTTGGTGTCACGCAGCCATGCCTAAAGAAATGGAAGAGAAGGAAGAAAAGATGTAACCAGGCATCAGCCACTGCAAAGTCAGTTGAATTATGGGTGCAAGAGCAATTGTATTACTGTTGAAGGAATGGGCATATTGCACTAAAATGTTTTATCAGAAAAAGAAGTATCAATGAAACCATATTTCAGAAACATTTTTGAAAGAGCAGGCTTTCTAGAGCCCTGTTATCTTTTGCTATTTTCAATCCAGCTAATCCCATTATTGACGATAGCTATTATAATTATTTTAATCCCAATCCCAAACCTAGGAGTTTACGCATTTATTCAGCAAACATTTGTATGTCAATTAGACTTCTTATACAGTGTATTGATGAGATGACGGAGGACCCAGATAAGGAAAAAGGGACAGAAAAGATAAGGTTAAAATATGTTTGAAGTAGGATGTATAGGATACAGAGGCCGATTAGAGTAAAAGAATAACAGGAAGTTTGAGGCATGAAAAGAGGATATAATCATGACTCTCATACAAATATGAAATGGACACCTGCCAAAGATTGTATTTTACTTGTTAATTAATGAGGGAGTCATAGACGTATCAACTGATTCGAATGAGAGTTAAAGAATCACACATATATAGAGATTAAGTATGTTGAAATTAATTTACAAATAGTTGTAAATCTGGCTTATTCCATGGGCAGAGATAAATCAATTGCACCTACCCTGAACTAAATTCACATGCATGAGTTTAGACAGCAATCATCTGCATTGCTATCAGTTATCTGTAATTTATAAGAATTGTAAAATAGCTCAAAGAAAATGAAAAGTACAGAGTACCTACAGAATCAGATACCAGTTATGGTGTTCTTTCAGCAACTGCTTAATTTTCCATTGAAGACATTCAGTAAGTCATTTTGGTCCAGTTTGTAAGAAAGAAGACTATGAGTTTAAAACGTTTTGAGTTTTCGTGTCCTCCAAGATCTAAAAATACTGACAAAAGCTCTCTATATTTGACATTTGGAAATTGGTGTTACTTTTTCAGAAAAGACTAAAAATAAGATTCAGAATCTTGAGGTTTATTGATCTGAATTTTCCAGATGAGACACAGTAAAACATTGTTAACAACGTGGACTCTCAAGTCAGATTGCCAAAGTTCAAATTCTGACACTAACTAGCTACTGACTTTGAGCAAATTATTTACTTTCTCTATAACACAGTTTCTTCATTGCTAAAATGAGAAAAAATAACACTTTAATTTATAGGACTCTTGAGAGGACACCATAACAAATGTTATGTGCCGCATGTATCGTAAGCACTCGGTAAACATTGTGTATTAGTATCCTGAAAAGCTATTAATATTTCCAGTCTTCTTCTAAAGAATACCTTTTCAAGGAAGCTTATGTAAATCCATTACATTTTCTAGTTCCTTGCAATTTTCACTTGCACACATTCTCAGCCCCATCACCTCATAAAACACAACCTCATAAGCCCATCCCATAAGACACAGCTAGGGGCATTATCCTGAGAGATGAAAGGAACCACCATTGACCAACTTCAGCCAGGGAAGTCCCGTCTCATCTCGTATGTCCTCTTGGCATCTTAAATCTCATAGCACTCACCTGGCAGCCAGGAATATTTTGCAGCTCAATCCGGACTCTGATGCTCTGGCACCAAAAGTATTGCTTAGTTTCTTTCTCATAGCACATAGTTATTGATCGAATAAGAATTATTTAATCAAATAAAAAATCACAAATTACATACACCCCACTTGTCAAATAGGGAAATAAAAATTTTAAAGCAAAATTCAGAGCATATTATTAATAAGAATGTGTAATGATAGATGGCTTGGATAGATTCTATTGCTGAAGAGTAAAGGTGAAGAAATACTGAACAAAGCAGTTTTTATACAGGTTTCTCCGCCACTTAAGCAAGGAGTCTGCAATTCCTTTTACAATTGCAATTAAAGCCTTAATAATCTCAGCTATGCAAAAAAATAAAAAATAAAAAATTCTTAAGAAAAAATTCTGGAAAAACATACATCAAATTATTAACAAAAAATGACTCAGGATAATGAGTTTATGGCTTTTTCACCTTTACATTTTACTCTGTTCTCCACATTTTGTATAATAAACCACTTCGAAGATTAATTAAAAAAAAGAAAACCAAAACCACAACACTTTCATGAATGCCCTTTGAGTCCTCAGACAAAAGGGAAGGGAAAAGTGTAGACACATAAGGCAATATAAAAATAAGATTTTATTTTTTTCACTAACCACCATACTGCTATGTCAAAATAACAAATATTTTTCTATGTTTCAGTACAGAATATATTATTTCTATTTTGGGAATACCCTGAAGAGTTATGGAACACCTGGCTAAAAAAAGTAGCCAACTTTCTGATAGAAAGTTCCGTATTCCCCCGTAAACACACAATTGTTATTCCAGCTTTGGCAACAGCAATGCACAATCCTGTTAAAGTTACCAGGCTACTTACTCCCGGGTTTCCATGCTGGCCACTGTTTTTTTTTTTTTTTTTTTTTTAATGTATACATTTAAAAATCACAAAATTAAGAATGGAATTTTTTCCAGAACAAAGTTCCACAGCTCAGACTAAGAGGCCAGTGATCTGTGTTTGAATTGAAACACAGACCAACACTCTGGTTCCTTTTTAACGATCATAAAATAAAGTTCCTCAACCGAACTTAAGGAAGATATGGAAATGAGGAGAAACAATCAATAAGGGATTTAACTTCAAAATCAGGAAAAATATTGCTAACCGACTAGAAGTGAGGATCTCTGGAAGTAATTCCCTCTAAATGTTTCTTTTGTCTGCCTCTGAAAAGGAATGCGTAGCTTACACACACAGAACCCCTTTTCTATGGTAACAGCAACTTTCCCCAGGGCAACAGGAAGTAGGAAGGGAAAATATTTTGCAGGTCTGAGGTGGAGTTAAATAGGTGAATTTTTCAGTATGCAATCAGGCTTCCCAGGACTCTGATTTCCTTTGCAAGACCCTTGCCTTCCTGCTCTTTTTCCTCCCTTATTCTTTCAAAGCTTACTCTCAACAATCTGCAGTAATGTTCTTAAAATGTAAATACTCGATTATAGGTCATTATGTGAGGTATTTACTCACAATAGGGGATATACGCATAACCACGAGTCTGACGCTCTGTGGGTGACATTTAAGTCATAAAGACAGGTTTGAGAGAAGAGGATCCTTTGGTAAGTCTTAAATTACACTCCAGTAGCCGCCTTCTTATAAAGCCATAAAACGTTAGTCCTATCCAGAATGATTTCTATTTTTTCCATATTTAATTAAGGTTAAAAAAAAAACACATGTAAAATTGACCATCTTAACCTTGTTTAAGTGTGTAGTTTCATAGGGTTCAGTGTATTCACATTGTTGCGCAATGCATCTTTAGAACTTCTTCAAGTTGCAAAACTGAAACTCTAAAACCATTGAGCAATTCCCCATTTCTCCCTTCCTGAGGTAGTAATCACTCGTCCACTGCTCTGTGGATTTGACTACTTTAGATACCTTATGTAAGTGGAATCATACAGTGTTTGTCTTTTTGTGGCTGGCTTATTTCACTCAGCATAATGTTTTCAAGGTTCATTCATGTTGTAGTATGTGACATGATTTCTCTCCTTTTTAAGGCTGATTCATATTCCTTGCAAATATATCACATATGTTTGGGATGCTTCCACCTCTTGTGAATAATGTTACTATGAACAAGGGTGTTGCAAATATCTCTTTGAGAATCTGCTTTCAATTCTTTTGATTATATGCCCAGAAGTGGGATTGCTGGATCATATGTTAATTAATTTTTAATATTTTGAACAATCTCCATATTGTTTCCCTAGCAAATGTACTATTTTGCATTTCCACTGACAAAAGCAAAAGCTCCAATTTCTTCATTTTTGCCAACACTTGTTATTTTTTTTTCATACTAGCCATCCTAATGGATGTGAAATACTATTTCATGGTGGTTTTGAAGATTTATATTTTTCAATACTATGTTTTTGTTTTTGTTTTTTGCACTAGGCCATCCAATTTATAAACATTGCTTATAACTTCATTAATTACCATATCATATATTACAATACTTGGCAAACAATGATACAAAAAAATGAAAAAGCTTAGTAATTTCCCAAGACCCACAGGAAATTAGTGATAAACTGGCAGTTGAATTTGTAGCTATTGATCTCCTAACTATTTACATAATTCCTCGAAACACACATAAACGCCTGGCTCCATGTTCTATTATTATTTCTCTATGCTAATATATGTACTTTTTTCCTTACTAATATGGATGCCACCAAACATTTATGAAAGACATACATAGAGCAATGCTATATATTTCTACACGTTAACATTAAAAATACTCTTTATAAGCTACTTAAATGAAAACAAAGAGAATAATTTCTGATTGATAATCATCATATAATACAACTTTATGATAAAGCTTTAAGAAAATACAAAAGCACATAAATCTGAGGCAAGAAAAGGAAGTCTGTTGAAATAACATAAGAAATTTCAAAGTAATTTAATGTTTCACAAAATATGTAATTTTCAATTTAAAAGATGGTCTATTTTCAATTTATCTTGATGGTCTATGTACAATACTTGGTTAAAATATAATAAAGCCCAGAAAAGTGCCAAAATATTCAGTTAAAATTGATTCATTACTATATATTAAAGTATATTTTTATAAAAGTAACATCATGAATCTCATACAAATATAATATGAAACTGTGTCAAAATGTTATTAAGCTCATTTATGAGGAAACCAGTAAGCTGTTTATACCAATTCGAGGCACATTTGAGAAGCTATTACATATGTGTTTGAATGTATACAAATACACACACACACACACAGAAATGTTTAGATAACATGATTGGGTAAGATAATGTCTTATAGGGCAAACAGTGTTATCTGTTTACTGGACAGAGACTATTTCCATTTCTATTGAACAAAAGTCTTGTTAAAAGATAAACTGAGGCATATTAAAAATTTTGAGTTTATTTGAGCAAAAATAAAAAATCAATTTAAATTGGATAGCACCAAATAGAAAGTGGTTAGTAGCACTCAGCCAACAGCAGCCAATAAAGGAAATTATTTGATTGGCTATAGTTTAAAGTCTAGTTGGCTATTTATGATTGGTTTTCCTCAGGTTTTGATTTTGTAATCTTAAAGTGTTTACAGGCTTGGCTTAGCTTTCCATTTGCTTAAGTAGATACCGAGGCGTTGGAGCCACCTCAGACTAATGACTTCCTTGTTTAATTAATTTGACAGTCTATAAATTGATACTTGAAAACTTCAATTGATAGAGTATAGTAAGCATAAGTAGGCACTTCTGATATTGTAGTTCCTGGACCAGGAACATCTACATGACTTGGATTTGTTAGAAATAACAACTCTCAGGCCCAGCGCCAGATCTAGGGAATCAGAGACTCTGGGTAGGGTTTACCCCAACTCTGTGATTGAATAAGTCCTTCAGGTAAAGTCCATTCTAATGCATGGTGAAGTTGAGAACCAGGCTCCCAGATAACCTTGGGATGACTGTCACTTTAGGATGACACCAAAGGGACATGGCATCCACCTTTTCACCTCACTTTCAAATTTCGCCTATTTTTTCATAGCAAATGAAAATGTTAACACTTTGAAGTCTATCATTTTCCCAGATTTCAAAAATGCCTCCCAATGTCACTTTTACATTTAGAGCCATATTCTGTCTCTTACTCCTCAGGCACTTTTATGGAAAGAGTCCCAAATATTAATTTTAAAAATGCTAATGTTATAATATTTTACAATTATATTTGTGCCTGTAGTTTTCTATAGCTTATGGAGAAATTTGTGAGATGTGTTGTTGTTAGCCAACTTATAATGGAGCCTACGAAGTCCTATATTTGCCATGTTAGACCTTAGAAGAGATCTCATCTTGTAATGCTGGTAATGCATTATTTATTTTGCATAACAAATTTTATTGTTAAATGAATTAAGATTGATTCTTTTGTTGCACATTCCTGGCAAAATTATAATTCTTTTAAGGTGTGCTGATAGGACTAATTTCTAATCTCAGTTTTTATAACCCTGTTCATCCTTTACACAATACTGCCAAATAGTATTAAGCACTCTAAGGAGGAAGAACTTCCAGCAGTAACGCTTTCTATTTCACACTGATTTTCATGACTCATCTCAATAATATGTTGTTTTGAAGATCAGCAGCTGGCAGGAAAAAGCAGAGAAGTAATGCATGAAGTTTTAAAGTTCATAGTACACACACAAAAAAATCTCTATGCAACTGATGCCCATAAGTCTATTTACACTTTTAGATTTCCATACCTTACATTTACTGTTCAAAAATGTGATTACTTCTCTATGTAGCTTGGGCACAGTATAGTATTTGTCTAGCAAACTGAAAGAAAACAAACCAAATACACTTATTTTTAAATGCCTTCCCTTTCAATTACACATGTTTATTGTAGAAATTTTAGAAAATAGAATCTAAAAGCAGAAACAGCATTCAAAATTCCACCTTCCAGAATAACCATAATAAATATTTTCATCTTCATATAAAAATATATTTATATTAACATATGTTTTTATGTTAATAAGCATATATGTGGTTCAGAAAAGCTAAGAAAAATTCTCAGAAGTACTGAAATGAATTTTACAAACATCTAATAATAGTTTGCATTTAAAAGTAAAGATAAATATAAATTCCAAATATACAGATGAAAAAAAGATGAATTTTCAATTAGGGTAATGCATATGTAGTCTAGGCTAACCTGTTCATTCTGATTTTACCCAGTGATTTAGTCACCCATTGTGAAGTGGAAGAAACAAATGTGGCCACCACATCAAGATGACAGACATTTGCTTTCATCTGTAAAATCACCTTTAAAAATAGGAGTATACAAGAGAAGAAACAAATCTATAACAGCACTGGAGACAATGCAGGATATCATTGTCATACTAAGGACTTGAAGAATTTCTATAAAATATACAGTTGATAATAGGATGAGTGCTAGAAACCTCAGAGAAATGCAAAACATTGAGTCTCCAGAGTTAGTAATGGGAGCTGGCCACAGGCCAACTAGTGAGTCAATTCATTAAATAATTGTGCAATAGTTAGGACAGTCCCAGTTTGAATGTTCTTTAGCCTACAGGGTAAATCTCAGTCGAAGTGCTAAATAAGGTGGAAATTCTGACTCACGTAAAATGATGATCTACCATGAGCTTCAGGGTTGGGGTAAGGTGAAAAAATAAAATCTGACCCTCAAATGAACATAAATGGACATGAGAAAACAACAAGAACCTGTAGCTTCAGGCTGAAATGAGTTGGACCACGTGATTCTTTCCTTATCTCGCTATTTCAGGAAGGTCAGTAGATTGTTTGCTTCTTATTCATGGGCCCTTCATAAAACCTGCCCTTTTTTCCCCAGAAAGGAGCATTTCTTAAGCTTTCCTCACTACTCTTTTGGAAACCTAAAGATACTTCTTTTGGGGGGAGCAGTTATCTCTAGGGAAAAAAGCTTGAAAATGACTCCCCCAAAAAACCTCCATGACACTTATACTGATGAACCAAGTCCCTTATTTATAAATATGAATACAAAAAAATGAGTTACTAGGCATTTTGAGGAAAACAAAAAGCAAGAAAAAGAGACATCAAGTGAAGACACAAATATGAAGGAAAAAAGGTTACCTCCTATATATTTAAAATTCATACCTTTGAATAGATTGAAAGGTTATTGCATCCAAAGAATGAAACTATCAGAATAAGAGGATTCTTGGAAATTAAAAGCATGACACTATGATGTTTTTGAAAAAGAGCTCCTACTGTACGATTGAAAAGCAGTAAAATAATTGTAGAACAACCTAATTACCAGAAGATCAAATAGAAAGGAATTTGCTATTTTAGGCACTAAGCAAAGAGGTGGAAAATATGGGGAAAAAATGGTTAAGAAAATATTGAGTAGACATTTATCATTCTTTCTAGCTTCTCAGCAATTTTGAACAATCTTCCAGTATGTGCAGAATTTCCCGCTTTATGAGCATTGCCAAGGTAGAAGCCAGACACTTGCTTCCCCAGTCTTCTTTGTGATTTGAAGGTAAATTTTATTAGTTAAAAAAATATTGCAAACTCCGGGGCAGCCCCTACTAAATTATTTTTTAAAAAGAGGTATAATTAACATTCTTAAAGATAAGTTAAATCACAAAATGTCCAATTGAACCACAGAAAACAAAAAAGGAGGAAAAAGAAACAACAAAGAACAAATACAATGAATAGAAAAGAGTTATAAACAAGGTAGATATTAATCAAACTGTATCAGTAATCATTTTAAATGTTAGTAAGCTAAATATACTAATTAAAAGATGGAGAGTATCAAAGTGGTTAAAAATCAAGCCGAACTATAGTTTGTTTACAAAAAAAGTTATTCTAACTATAAAGACACAAATAGATTAAAAGTGAAGAAATGGAGAAGGATATACTATGCTAACATTAATTTTTTTAAAAAAACAGAAAGCTATAGTAGCTATATGAATTTCAAAAAAAGCAAACTTCAGAAAAGAAAATTATTAGGGATAAAGATATATATTACATAATGGTAAAGTTGTCAATTCTCCAAGGAGACCTAATAACAGACTTTGAAAATACATGAGGCATAACTGATAGAACTGTTAGGAGAAATAGATAAATCTACAATTAAATGTGGAGACTTCAAAGCCCCTCTGTAGGTAACGCCTAAATCAAACAGAAAGAAAATTAAGAATATAATTGACTAAAACAGTACTACCAATCAATTTGATCTAATTGACATTAATAGAATACTCTATACAATATACCTTCTTCTCAAACCCACATGGAACATTCACAAATGTATACTACAATCTGGGACATAAAAGGCACCTTTAAAAATTTAAAAGTGTAGAAATCATAGAAAGAGTGCTATAAGACCAAAATGGAATTAAACCAGATCCAGAAAATTCTATATGCAAAGAATTACCAAATATTTGGAGATTAAACAACGTATATCCAAATGACACATGGGTCAACAAAGAAGTCTCAAGAAATTATAAAAAAGAGAGAAGACACAAATTATAAATAAATATCAGAAATCAAAGGGGAAACATTACTTCAGATCATATAAACAGTAAAAAGATAATAAAGAAGTACTATAAACAGCCTTATGCCCATATATTTGATAGTCTAAATGAAATGGACCAATTCCTTGAAAGATAAAATTTGTCAAAACTCACACAGGAAGAAATGAACAATCTTTAAATCTATCAACGGACTTGAATCAATAATAAAGAACCTTCCCAAACAGAAAGCAGCAGGCCCAGATGGGTTCACTAGTGAATTCTACCAAACATTTAAGGAAGCGTTTATTACCAATTCTCTACAATCTCTTTCAGAGAGTAGAAGCAGAAAGAATAATTCCTAACATACTTTATGAGGACAGCATTATCCTAATACCAGCATTACAAGAAAACTGCAGATGAACCTCTGTTGTGAACATAGGTGCAAAAAGCCTCAACAAAATGTATAACATGAATTATACACCATGACCAAGTGGGAGTTATCCCAGGTATGCAGACCTGGTTCAACATTTGAAAATCAATTGATGTAATCCATCACATCAATAGGCTAAAAAAGAAAAATCACCTGATCATATCAATAAAAATAGAAGGTGCATTTGATTAACTCCAATATGAACTCATGACAAAAACTTTCAACAACATAGGATTAGGGGGGAACATCCGCAACTAGACCTGATAACAAAAATACATAAGAGTCCTAGAATAGCTTTTCACGAAGATGGCACCAGAAGCGAAGAAAGTCCCTGCCCCTCCTAAAGCCAAAGCCAAAGCCAAGGCTTTGAAGGCACAGAAAGCAGTGCTGAAAGGCGTCCATAGCTACATAAAAGAAGAAGATACACATGTCACCCACCTTCTGATGGCCCAAGACACTGCAGCTCCGAAGGCAACCCAAATATCCTCAGAAGAGCACCCTCACTCCCCCCCCCCACCACACACACACCAGAGGAACAAGCTATCAAGTTCCCCCTGACTACTGAGTCAGCCATGAAGAAGATAGAAGAGAACAATACACTTGTGATCATTGTGGATGTCAAGGCCAATAAGCACCAGATCAAACAGGCTGTGAAGAAGCTCTGTGACATTGACATGGCCAAAGTTATCACCCCAATCAGGCCTGATGGAGAAAAGAAGACATGTTCAGCTGGCTCCCGACTATGATGCTTTGGTTGTTGCCAACAAAATTGGGATCATCTAAACTGAGTCTAGCTGGCTAATTCTAAATATAAAAATTTTTAAATTTATGTTGATGGGGATTTCTGATTTGACTGTGGGGAGGACACACTGTGATGTATACACACTATAAATAATGAAGTTTGGGCAAGAAAAAAAATCTTAGAATAAAATATAGGGAGAAATCTTTGTGACACTGGTCGTGGCAATACGTTTTTGGATATGACACCAAAAGCCCAGGCAACAAAGGCATAAATAAACAAGGGGAATTACATCAAATCAACATGCTCTGCAAGGTAAAGAAAACAAACAACAGTATGGAAACGCAGCCTGCCGAATGGGAGAAAATATTTGCCAATCATCTATCTGATAAGGGGTTAATATCCAAAATATATAAAGAATCATATAACTCAATAGGAAAAATCAGTCTAATTTTAAAATGGGCAGAGGATTTGAATAAACATTTTTTTTTTTTTGCAGAAGACATACAGATGGCCAACAGTACGTGAAAAGATATTCAACATCACTAATCATCAGGGAAACGCAAATCAAAACCACATGAGCTATTTCCTCACACCTATTAGAATGGTTATCATGAAAAAATACAAGTATTGGCTATGATGTGGAGAGAAGGGAGCCCTTGCACACTGTTGGTGGCGATGTAAATTAGTGCAGACACTATGGAAAACAGTTTGGAGGTTCCTCAAAATGTTAAAAATAGAATGACTATATGAATCAGCAATTCCACATCTGAGTATTTACCCAAAGGAAACAAAAGTACTAACTCAAAAAGATATCAGCACCCCCATGTTCACTGCAGACATGTTTCCATGTCTGCACTACTATAAATAAGTGTCCATTAATGGATGAATAAAGAATATGTGGTACATATATACAATGGAATATTATTCAGCCATATAAAAAAAAGAAAATCTTGCCATTTGTGACAATATAGATGGACTTATGCTAAGCGATGTCAGACAGAAAAAGATCCCATGTGATCTCACTGACATACGGAACCTTTTAAAAAAGAGAGAAAATAAAGAATGCATAGATACAGAGAAGTGGTTACTAGAGATAAGAAGATGAGGGTGGGCAAAATGGGTAAAAGTGATCAAAAGGTACAAATTTCCAGTTATAAAATATGTAAGTACTGGCTGGGTATGTAATGTATAGCATGATGTCTGTAGTTTAAAATACTGAATTATTTCAAACAATAATATTTGAAAGTTGCTAGGAAAGGAAATCTTAAAAAAGTTTTCATCACAAGAAAAAATTTTGTTAGTATGTGTGCTGATTGAAGATTAACTAGACTTACTGTGGTTATATTTTATAATGACCTTGAGGACATTATATCCTAAATGACATAAGTCAGACAGAATCATTATGTTGTATATCTGAAACTAATATGTTATATGTTAATTATATCTTGATTTTATTAAAGGACACACTTTAATTCACATCTAACTTCCTATGTTCATTCTCAAGTAGATTCAAAAGAGAAGAGGTGATTAGTGAACACTCTCACAAACCCAATATTGGATTTAAGCACTTGGTTACAAAGCTTAAATCTAGTTCTCAGAATTGTGCATTATTTCAGTGTTGGAATGACAGGGTAATTTGATATGCCAATTTTGTGGTCTTAAAATCTTGTAAAATACTATCACCCTACTGTGATTAATCTTAAGAACTACAATCGGTGATAAAACTTTTAGTGGTACTCAAATGACTCAAAGTTATAAAAATGAGCAATACAGTCTTGAAGTCAATTTAGGCCCAGATGATAGATATACATATGCTAATATCGGGTTGATGTAAATGAGATATAAATAATGTCGAAATCTCTTAGAAATAGAATAGAAAAAATGTTTTTATTGTATACAATGTCAAGCTATTTCTTTCTTGGCTTATGATATGGACTTCCTGAAAAGAATGAGCCAATGATACAAGTAGGTGACAGTTTAAATTCAGTGATTTTCTTGTGTAAGTACTACAAAGCCAGGCACAAAACATAATTAATGATCTTCCAGAGGTTGCTCTCTTTTTAGAGTTATTGTCTTGGGTCAAATGTTATTCTGTAAATTATTTTGAGTTACCAGGAAGCAGGGTCCCTGAGGTACATGTATCAACTATCTCTAGGGGCTACCTGGGAATCAAATTAGGGAGCTTTATTGTGTGGTAAAGGGGTTTCTTAGGAGGTTAATTTGGGAGCCAAGAACCACCTAGCCTTTGTCTCGTTAATCCTTTTGAATTCTCAAACATTAATAAAAATAAATAAACATATAAGAAATTTATTGTATAGTAGAAAAAACTCAAAAGTAAAAAAATATGTTAAGAAACATTCTTTGTCTGCACTAAATGTTGATGTTAGAGTGCCTGCTCCCAAATAACTTGGGCAACCATGGTGCCTAAATAAGCTGGGCTACCTGCCTGGCTGGTGAATCATTGAGTGCTCATCCTTCAACTGTGTTAGGTATCTCAGTGTAAGGTCTGTGCCCAGCATTGTGTTCCCCAACACCTCACTCAGTGTCTGGCACTAAAGTAAACCAATAATTATTGAACACACACAAACACATGTATTCATTTAACTATCTATCCATCCATTTAATTAATTAATTATCCATCCAGAATTTTCTCTACGTATATTCAAAGAAGCCAGAAAAAGAGTAAAGGGTAAGGATTGGGTATTTACTTATCTCTGAAACATCTTAAAAATTTATTAAACACACATTTATTCATTTATCTATGTATCTATCCATTTCTTATTTAGCATTTATGCATCCAGATTTTTCTATATATATTCAAAGAAACCAGAAAAGGAGTAAAGGGTGAGAGTAAGGTATTTAATTTCTCCAGGAAAATATTAGGTGTTTGGGTCATCACATATTTTATGGGAATGTACCAAATATTTTCTTATTCTTGTTATGAATTCAAAACCATTGTCTTAGTTTTGATTGCTATTATTATTCCACAAATAATTTTGTTTACCCTCCCCCATCATTAAGTTCTTTTTTCTTGTAGTTCTTGATCCAGAATTCATTAGTGTATTTTTTGAGACATGAATCAAAAGTGATTCTCTACACTAATATTTACTTGCTCATATGTTTTTTTTTTTAATTCTGTATTTCCCCAATGTTGTGTTACTTATACAATTTATTCAAGAAAGGTAACTCAGAGCTCCTATCAGTGAAACAGAGGCCTCTACCAAGATTGACCAATGAAGGCACATTTATGTGTTAACAATTTTAAACAATTGTTTTGGTTAATAACCGGCCTCAACTACACTGGATAAGAGGGATTTTTATATAATTTCTGCGGCTATACACAGACTTGATACCTCTCTGGGCAGCCACTTCTGTAAAACCGATATGGGTTTTTAACAAATATTGCCATTGCTGTATACAATAAGTCTAATGTTCTGAACTAGCCTTGTGATCCAGCTGCATAATCAAATGTAATACAATCTTAAGACTCAACAATGTTTCCCTTAAGTTTTGTCTAATTGTGTGGTTTATAGTGAGGCGGGGAGGAGTCTAGGTGTGAAAAAGGAATGAATAATTTCCTTTGAGTGATTCTGTTACTAGCTTTACATCATGGTTTAAACAAGTAACCCCCCAAATAGGGATTTGGTAGGCATTTGTGCCCCCTCCCAATTTCTCCAACTCCACCACTACCCTCCCTGCACACTGCGGAAGTCTGTGAACTCTGGGCTGGATGGACGAATATTCAGGGTAGCTTCCAAGAAGAGGTGTTTTAAGTTGTGTAATTTTTTTATCATTATCATTTATCACTGTGTACATTTTTTTATCAGTCATCTTTCATATATCTGTCCCCAAAAGCCACTGTGTTTTATGTGACCACCACATCATATGAATCCAGTAACTCTTTGAAACTAGTACATCATTAAGAGTACCCTTTTCAAGCTTTTCCTGCACCCCCCTCCCCCGGCAGGGGTGGGGGTGAACTGGCCATGTTTTTCTTCTCCAGTTTCATTGAGACCTAATTGACATACATCATTGTATAAGGTGTACAGCATAATGGTTTGACATATGTATTGTAAAATGATTACTGCTATTTAGTTCAGGTTTTCTGTATGCAACCTATTATTCTACAACTCTAATGTCATTGTTTGAAATGTGATGGGACCAGTGCTTCATGAACATGTCACTTCTTTAGATGATTTTCATGGTCATTCTGATACTATGTTAACTGGTATTAAAAACATCTGTATGTTAATTTCCCACACATCACCACCTGAGTTCATCTGGTATGTCTTCCTTTTGTCCTTATGTTTTTATAATTTTTAATAAATCTCAAGTATTATAATTAAAATTGATATTAAAAATAAATTTTTGTCAATAGAATCTCCATTGTGGTTTTGTTAGATTTGCAGCGTAAAATTTTTTGACATTGTCATTACTGACATTAATTGTGCAGCTTTAAAGTTTTGCATCTTAAAGTTTTTTATACAGCAATAGAATTGCTGTTAATTGTGCCTATTTTACATGTTAGTTTTGCAGCTGGAAAGCTTTAGTTATTTCTTGGAGTTTTCTGAATGATAGATACTGGGTTGCTTGATTAATATATACTTTACACCCCCCATACTTCTGAACTTACCCCAACTCCACCCTCCCACCTCTTCTTCCCATCCCACACCCATCCTCTGGACTCCCCCATCCTCCCTGCTACCCACAGTCCCCACTGCCCCACCCTCCGCAGTCCTTCCCCTCATCTTCCCCCACCACTATCCACCCCTGTCTATTCCTCCACACCCCCAACCCGTCCACCCTGCCCACCCTCCTACCCTGTGCCCTTGATACTGGTGGCCGCTGAAATGATCAAGACACAGTTTGCACTTAACCACTAAATCTTTATTAATTGAATTTATTATAACATCAATGCAAGATTAGTAAATTGAGAGAAATATAAAGAGAATACAGCAATAAAATGGGGAAGGGTAGGGAGGTGGGAGAGGTAGGTAGGTGTAGGAGTAGGGAGAAGAGGTAGGGGTAAAGAGGAGGGCTACTGATGGGAGCAAGCGTTCTTATTCATCACTCTCATATGAATTCCATGAATATTTACCATCCATCATTATCAACTTCATTCCAGTGACAATTTCTCAAAGGGTATCTATCCATCCTATAACTCTCTTAAGGCTTTGCTCACACTCTTGATCCCTGGAGTTAACACCCAGGGCAAAGAACCTCTATTAAATTATCTATCTAATCACCTTTGAACTTTCTCCCATTAGAGTTTTATCCATGTCCAATTCGCCCTAAAAAGGCTGATCTCCCTGCAGTTCCCTCCAAGTTTATTTGAAATCTTTAAGGGTAGCAATCACAGGGTAAAGAATCACAAGTACACGTGTCTACTTATAGAGATACCTAATACATAATCATGCTGTTTAATCAACCCCACCCATTTGATTACATAATAATCCCTCCTACCCAAAATACTTATGATTATATTATCCCCTATTACTTATTGATTACTTAACTGATTATGCAAAGAAATAAAAACAATGCAATTTTCCACAGACCAATTCAATAGCATTCTACGATCTGAAACAACAAAGAACTTTCGGTCCCAAGATGAACATGCTGTTGTTCTCACTGGCCTCTTCGCCTCTGCAGGTGGTCCGTCATTTCTGCCCACGTCTTCCCAGCAATGTTCTCTGTTGCCAGTCTTGGAATTCTTTCTGATGTTATATGTCTGTGGTAGATGACACCTGGATCAATTCAGAAGTCTAAGAGGTACCTGCAAACTTAAACAGAAATCCAGACTGCACTACATAGACGTGCCTCCCTTACTTTATGCACCTACCAGTTTACTGTGCTACCTCACATGATTTAATCAAACTAATTCTTCATTTTCCCAATATCTAATACAAATACCTCATTATTCAAACTAAACTGACCCTTCAGAAACGTACATAAACTTCTTCCATTTCAATATCCTAGCATGATGACCTTCGCTAGTTTTCCCCAGGCTTGCCTGACAATGGGAGCTCATATCTTCTTCCTTGATTTTTAAATTCACATTGCATATTTAGGCCATAAGTCAATCAATTTTGCCAATTTGCTTCAAGGGTTGACTTACTGGCTTTAATAATTCTGATTTTGCTTTATCTCCTTTATATCTTTATTTTGCTCCCTTTCTAACTTCTTTGGATGGAGATTTAATTCTTTTGCTCTTTCCTTTCTTATAAATAAAGGAGTTTTTGTTGGAAAATGCCAAATAATTCAAAGTATCCAATTAACATAAATTTGATCAACAACAACAAAATAAGTCAATTGAGTGAAAGGAAACTTAATAAAATTCTGATACTATAGAACAATAAATTTGAGGTTACTTATCCTTAAAACCTACATTTATAGATAGCATATATAGCGAGCATAGTACACACTGCCATACGTTTTTCACTAGCTTTACATAAACAGCCAAAGGCGTGTCAGAGACTTCATCTGTGAGTTGTTAACCCACACCACCACACTCTTCCCGACTGCGGCTGTCAATGGCCAACATCTCCAGACTTCTGCTTGCAGTGATGGCAAATGTCCGTGTGCACATGCCAGGGCTGCAGACAATGACCCATTTCTAGGCCCTCTGTAGCTTGAAGATCAATTGACAACTGTAAATTTGACACAATACAACTTGAATTCAAATGTATGGAGGATGAATTGATATCTGAGGTAAACTGAAGTGACGCTTCAAAATAGTCCAGAAGCACAAATGCACCATTTTAAAAGTAATCACGTACTCTAAAACACATGAGTGACTGACAAGTTTTCTGGTTCCAATGAAAAAGAGAAAGAAAAAGAAAAAGAAATTTGTTTTGGATTAAATAGCCAATTAAGTATCTTTTTTGAATTTGTATCTTTTGTGTGCTTTTTAAAGGCCTAATTGATAAAACTGAAATTATACATGATATTAAAATAGAAGATTGAAGATGAACAGGATGAACTATTATACAAAACTCCAGTTCTGAGGAGCCTCTCATTCACAGTGTTGTAAGAGTTCACAGTAAAGAAATATTTTATCCTACATTACTTATTAATTTTAATTACCTTACCTCTAACACAATAAGAATTGGATAGTATTTTGTAATTCAATGGAAATAATTTTTGAGCAGTCACCACTTTACGACATTGCTAAGGACACAGCTAATCTACAGCTATAACATATAAGTTTTTAAACATGCAAGAATAAGGGTGGATGGTAGTGAATATGTGAAAGATGATATTGATGACAGATGGAACTTCACCGTTAGACTCCTCTTCCTGATAGGCAACCATGTGGTGTTCTACTGCTTAAACTGTGTTTTGGCAATTGAAGACCGTGCGTTGAAACACACATTCCTTGAAGCCTGCCTCTTTCTTCTCCATGCATGGCAGTAAAATGGAGTCTCAGCAACCAGGTGGTTAGGATGACACAAATCCTGCAGCAGGGTTAATGGCAACAGTAAAGAATTAAACAAAAAGAGAGAGGTTAGACAAACAGTTCAAGGTAGTAGCAAGGGACCAGGCTAAAGGAAGTCAGGCAGTCCCAGGTTAGCACAAAGTATCCAGGAGACATCAGATGATGTCACTGGACTGAAGACAACACTTGCTTTGAATCATCTGAGTTGCTTTCTGAGGCCTTTCATTCATTGACAGCTGGATCTGAAGCTCACTAAAGAAGTCCATAGCCTCCAGACAGCGTCCAGTGCCCCAATTTCTCTTCTTCAAAGACATCCCTCCCAGGCATAGGAGTATGGGTGTGGGTACTGAAATCATTTCCCCTCTCTGAGCATCCTGATGTTACAGTTTAGTGAGGGAACTGATGATGAAAATGCCCATATGCATACGGAGGCAGAAACGAGGATAGATGTTCCCAAGACTTCTGGCGTTATTCTTCCAGCCAAATAACAACACTCATGAACATTCTTTCTAAGACAATTGGAAACATTAACTCAGAGTCCCTTTTTTGAAGAATTGGGTACAAGATTTCAGAAGTTAGAGTCCTTTTGATTTGCTGCTCATGAGCCCACAGATATGACTGAAAGGTGGTCATATTTTACAAATATCCAACACTCCTGGAGCCACCAACAATCTCTGGTTGCCAGCTTAACATTTTGAAAGAAGCCATTGCTGGCATGATGATGGTAAGGTGTCGTGAAAAAGCCAGAGTTCTTGGGTACCTGTGATTTGCACCAGGATGTGAAGGCACACTCAACATGCAAGAGTCTGTCTGAGAGGGCACTTCCTTCTCAGGCCTGAGGTGTTTCTGTTGCAGGAATTTTGCCTGCTCCTGGGAGAACCGGTCAAGTTGCTGCTCCTTGAGAATTAACAGAACCATGAAAGTATGAGGATGATGAACTTTCTAAGGGTGCAGCAAGAAGATCACGGAAGCCATTTCACACTGCACCAATAATTGTGGCTTCCTTAATAAGGCCTCGGTCCTCCAATGATGTATAAAGAGAGTACCGAAACTTGCAAGAAAAGTCATGTCCTCCTCCTCCTCCTCCTCCTCCTCCTCGTCTCCCCTCCACAAAGAAAACAGCATTTCCTGTGTTTGCATCAGCTTCTCTGTAAATGTTAATTGAGGTTTCCAGGATTCACTGGGAAGTAAACTTAGGAAATTTAGTTAGATTGGCAGTCAAGGTGGGAAACTGAGAGATAGTTTGTTGGTGAATATTCTGTTGCTCCCAGAAAATGGTGGCGATCTTCTGGTGCTTTTAGGATGTGTGCCAGTCCAGGGTGGCCCTGACCTTCTCTAGCCTTTCAGAGAGGACTGCCTCAGGTTGGCCTGAAGATGCAGGAGCTCAATTTAGCACACAGTCACTGATTGAGAAGCTGAACAGGAACAAAATGAGGGCAGAGATCCTGAGGGACATGACAGCGTTTACATGGTGCTGTAGGATGGCGGCGGCGGCGGCGGGGCGGCGGCGGCGGCGGCTGCGGAGGTGGATACTGGGGAACCGGAGGCTGGCGGTACCAATGTGGATTCCAGGTGATCATCACAGGGACATAGAGCGAGCGTCCATGTCCATCTCGCCCCACTGGGTACCAGGCGAATCCGACTGGGTAGGTCGGGTACGTGGCATAAGTGGGGTACGTTTCGTATCCAGGCATTTGAGGTACGTATTCAGTGTACGACGCCAGGTGAGCTTGGTCATCCAAATTTGGAATAGAGAGTCGAGGGTACTGATTCTGGATGGTGAAGCTGTTGGGAGCTCTGCAGTCGTAAGAAACTTGTAGTTTCCACCCCCTTTTCACTTGGAGAACTTGGGCTCCGTTAGGTGCGATTGTTGGAGTAATCAGCCCATCTTTCACATTTCTGGCCACGAAATCCCGCAGAGCTGCCATCTCAGGTTCAGACAGTGAGTACACATGTCCGCTGGGAATGCTGTGTGCTCCAGGAATCATTTCTATGGCAGGGTCCACCACGCGATTATCTGGGTAGACGTTTTCATCCACTGGAGTGTACACATTCTGGACATAGTAATACCGCACCGGTTGGTAAACTCTGTATCCGTCGACTGGGTAGTAAAAAGACGGCTGTGCTGGTGGCGGGAGAGTTGGTGGTATTGGAGAATACATCCGGCAGTGGTATCGGCAGTATTCAGAATCGAAGACGATTGAGCGGGTGCTCCAGGTGATGTTGGGATCATGTGTGCTCAGCCAGCGAACCCCTAAGACGATGGGGAAGAATGGAGACTGAGTCACATCAAATGACAGCACTTCGCGGTGATCTCCCAAGTCGACGACCAGGTCATGCGTCTCGTGGACAACTGGGCCTGATGCTATGGGACGTCCATCAATCGCCTCTACCAGTATTGGCCAGTCCTTGACCCTCAGAGGAATTGCGTTCTGGGCAACGTATTCATGATCAATGAAGTTGCCAGAGGCACCAGAATCAATCATGGCTCGGACGAACAGGGTATGTCTGCCCGGAAGATGAACCTGGAGCATTACTTGCAAGTGAGATGAAGCATCATCTGGTGGGGACCTTATTATTTCTGGCCCGGTCGCTGAAGGTCCCTCTACAGCGGGGCCGGGGAGTTTCCCGCCGGCGAAGCCTTCGAGGCCTTGGCGGGACAGCTGTCGGCGTAGTGACCCCCGTTTCCGCAGTAGAGGCAGAGGTTCAGCTTTCTGCGTCTTTCTTTTTCTTCCTGGGACAGGCGCATGCGGGCACCTCCCACGGGCTCAGTGGGGTCCACCTGGTGGTGGCTGACGTGAGGCAACACCAGAGCGCGTGGTGGGGAGCGTGGCTTGCGAGCTGCCGCTGCCCTGGCCAGCCTTCTCTCGATGTGGATGCACTGGCCGATCAACGCAGACAGTGACTTGGGGGCTTCGACGCGTGACAGCTCTGCCTGAATGTGGTCACTGAGGCCCTCGTGGTACTGGTCAATCAGCGCAGGCTCGTTCCAATCCAGGTCCTGGGCAATCATCTGGAAAGCATTGGAATAGTCGATGACTGACCCCATGCCTTGGCGCAGACGTCTGATCTTGCGTTTGGCAGCCTCTCGCCTCTGAGGGTCTTCAAACACGTGCTTCATCTCGGTCATGAAGGCTGGGTAGTTGTGCATCAGGTAGTGGGCTCGCTCCAGCTTTGCAGAGGCCCAGCGGGCAGCACGGCCGGTCATCATGCTTGTCACAAAGCAGACGCGGACACGATCAGCTGAGAAATCTCTGGTGCTCCTTTCCATGAAGAGCTGGCACTGGGATATGAAAGGAACCAGCATGTCTGGGTTGCCATCAAACTTCTCAGGAAGGTCTTCGGGGCACTCTTCCTCTATGAGAATGGGTGGGGGAGCAGCGGCTGCAGCACCGCGAAGCTCGAGGTCATCTTCGTCATCCTGGGGGGTGGGCTCCACTTGCTCACGAAGGTTGCAGTTCTCCTCGGTGAGCTTCTGCACCTGGTTCTGCAGGTTGTTGTTCTCCTCCGACTGCCTCATGACTTTCTCTCTGAGGTTGTTGATCTCTTCGGAGAGATCGTCCCGTCGGTGTTCAGCCAGGTTGGGAATGTACTGGCCCCTTGCGCTGCTGTGAGAGGAGGAGGAGGAAGAGGGAGCGTTGGGGGAGGAGGAGGAGGAGGAGGAGGGCAGTCGGGCCCCAGGATGAGAGCTGGGGTGGGAGGGGACCTCCCAAATGTAGCCTCACTCCTGTAAGGATGGAGGCCTGGATCCTGGCCTCCTCTTCCGCCCTTTCTTCTTTTTGTTTTCAAAAGCTTTCTGTTTCTGTAAATGAACATAAAAGCATAAATTAAACATATATAATCAAAACAGAACAATATAAAGATTTTATCATTAAAGTGTATACTAAAGTACTTTAAAGTAGCTCTACGGTCTATTTGCTTACATTAACAGTTAAAAACCCTGCAAAGAGACAATAGATAAGGAAAAGCACACTACTTTTGATGTCCAAGTCCCCCTTTCCTCCTCAAAATCATCTGTTGATTATGATTTAACAATATACAACTGTATAACAGCACGAACTATAAGAGAATGCTGAGATCCTCCAAACGAGTAGTTTTGTATCCAGAGAATAGAGCAAGAAACTTTCAAGGCAAAGATGACTATCAAATACATTACATAAAATAAAGCCAAAATGATTAACTGTTATTAGAAAAGTTACTTCTTGAATAATAGATAATATTCCATCCCATAGGGAACCCTCCAAAAAAAAAGAAAAAGAAAGAAAGGGGGAACTAAAATCATAATGCCTGTATTTATCAACCCTGAGGGTAGGGGCATTCAGCCAACCCACCATCCTGGTCCACCACTACAGAAAATTGCCACAAAACCCACAGGACTGTCTAAATTACTTCTCTGACCACAATTTGATTTCCCAAAGAGAACTCCCTACGAGACAGAAATGGCACTGAGCAGCAACATGTGTACATCAACGTTCCTCCTTCTTATGCAGGTGCTCAACAAACATTAGTTGCTACCTCCTAGGAAGAGCTGGGCTATAAAATGTGACATTGGAAGAAGCCCAGTAATAGTACATCTGAAACTTACAATAAAGATTTAATTCAATAATGCAGGTGAAGCACACAGTGAATGTTCAGTAACTATTAGTAGACATTAATAAGAAACCAGAAAGTTCACTTTCTGTGTAAAGAGGTTGGTATTAATATAGGAAGGGGCTGGGCTGCAGCTATGGCAACCTAGGCATGCATTTCCCACCTAAAGATGTTATTTTTTTAAAACACAGTGCTGGTCAAACCAATCCAGGGCCTTATTGACTTGCAGGTCACCAATGCACAGTACCTGCTTTTAAACAAGATGTCAGTGCAGCCCCACCTGAAAGTTTGTGACTTAGAGTGGGATAGGGCTGAACTCAAATAGTGGGGGGTTGTGGGGGGTGCGGGAACAGGAAGGAGGGGATTTAATGTCCTAATTATGGGTATGGTGACAATAAATCACACAGACAATAAGTCATCACACAGTGACGATATACTTCCTGATATAGGTTTAAATGTATTTAGAGTAATTTAATTATTTTGACTTTTCAATGATTTTTCAAAATGAGCATCAAATTCTCGTTTTTGGAACTCTAGGAAACTACTAAAAGTTTAGAACCATAATATATAAAGCAGGTAGCCTGCCTATTCACTAAATTTTAATTTGGCAGTCCTGGCTACCTGACTGACCCATAAAGGCAAAAATGGATACAAGTTAATTACATAAAATAAAATCATAAAGATAAACATATTATTCAGAGAAGCTAGGTGAAAAATAAACTTCAGCCTTTAGCTTCTTTCCTAAGACCCCTCCTTAATCCTTTAGGCCCCTCTCCTGCCCCAACTTCACCACACACAGCCACTCTCCCTATGCCCTGTGCTGTTGTGTGGCCTCTCCAAGAAGTCCTTAAGGGACAGATTTACTGTGCCATTTTAATAGTTTTAACTTGCTATTTGATTAATTGAATAACTTAAGCTACCAAAACAATGAATAATTGGCTTTCAAGATAAAATATTCAAGTTTAGAAAAAATTAGAAAATGTAATTAACACATCATAGTCTGACACTCAGTTTCATTTCCAACTCCTTAAAGCCAAGTGCATTAGTGACACTCAGACTATAAGTTCACAAAATAATGTGTTATTTATTAAGCTTTTAATAAATTAAATTACGAGTTTTAATACCCCATTTAAAAAACTCATAAGGACAGGTCAAATGGTTCAGGTACCACCTGTCATGTAGACATTAATACTTTCGAAACTTAGAATAAGTTTTAATGTCCCATTAAAAAACACCTAAAGCACAGATCAGGTAACTTAGGTGCCACTTCTGTCATCTAAACCTTAAAACTTTTAAAACTTAGACAACTTCTGAAAAGGCTTTTACTGAATGGTCTGACACAGCCTGAACCAAGTCAGGAAAGTTGACAACCTACATGTCAATCACAGTCACTGGCGTGGGCTTTATTGATGCCCAGGTCTGACAGTTTTAAAGTCTGCAAAACACAGTGATAGATCAGAAATAATAATACATTAGGAAATCAGCAATCACTGAATTGTTTATGGAAACAGAAGATCTACAAGGATTTAAAATTCAAATGCTTTTAGTAGACGGGAAGTTCATATAAAAGTGAGAAGAGATTGGAGTTAAGATAATAGGGAGGGGTTGCAAATATATAATTTGGTGATGCATGATCTTCTCCCCAATGACATTCTTTTAATTCTTTAGAACATTTTAATCCAGTGCTGCTCAGACAAAGTCAGGGCCTTATTCGGCCTGCAAGGTCACCAGTTTGAGACCCCTGACCTTTACTAATATCAGGCCTCAGGTCCCCATCCCCAGAGATTGCGATTTTGGGGTGAGACTCTAAGTCCTAAAAGAGATAAATGCCCAGAGACAAATATCACTAAAAGTGTTAAAGTAGTGACAGTCAGGTTAACAATCAGTTTCAGTTTTAAAACATTTAAACAGCAACTGGAGCAACAGTTAACAAGAAAACAGGAGCATTGTGACTGGATTTAAATTACAGAACTATGGCTCCTTAAATGCCCCCTTAGCAGGGGCTCAATGGGGGAGTTAGTGAGGGGGTGGGGCTGGGGCATTGAGGCCCCACTCCTAAAACTTGAAAGAACACAGTTCCAAGCCACCTAGAACACCATCTTTACATATGAAAAATAGTTCAGTGTTAGTCTATTTAGGAATTACATACATACATTTGATGAATTATCGACTCTTCAGGATGATCTCTAAAAATTTCTATTTCCCAAATACACTAAAGAGTAAAAGTAGCCAAAAACTTCTGTACATTAAACATCCCATTAGGAAATGACACTTCATTAAGCAACTTAATTGTTTTACATTTTCAAAAGTCCAAATTTCTTTTTGAGTACTAAGTGTACTATTTGTGAAATGTAAGTTAATTAATTTGCATGTTTTTACTACTATTGTTTTGAACTTCTTTAAAATGGAGATACTTACTGAAAGCTGTAATTACAAGCACGTATCATCCATAGATTGTATACTTGTATATTTTTGAAACCCAAGGCCCCAAATCCCCTTAACAAAGTCCGGGCTCCTGGTTTATAATACATGGAACTAGGTTTAAAAATTTCTTCATTTAGTTAGAAATATAAACATGGTACATTTGACTGGCAGTAAAGTATCAATTTGTTTTATATATTTAATAACACCAGTTAAAACTTTCCATCTATCTCATAATGTAACCACTTTACGTTACATTATACGGACTTTAAATATGACAATTTTGTACCAGGAAATAATCCACTTGCCCCAAATTTAACTCATCAGCTTTTATTTTTTAAAAAACTAATTATTTTGACAATTTTAAATTAATTTAGTTGTTTTATAATGACAGCTTACATTATTAGTTTTAAAATGCATGCTTTAAAAAAATACTGTTAAATGTGACAGATAAAGGTGAGCACTGCCTTGGACTGGACAGCGAAGCCCCATAGGGAAGAACCAGGAGGAGAAATTAAGAACAACCTGCAAACACAAAGAAAAGCATTGAACAATTTATTCTGGTCATTTAACTTATATTTAATGAGTGCCTATCAATGTGCCAGGCACAATTAATACATATGTAGGCAATACAGCCAGGGTTAATCGCCTAGAGTTCCAAGAAAAAAAATCCAGCTTCATAGGCACGCAGATAAACACCTCATTTTCTCTCAGGGTCCAAGTCAACAGCACCAATAATCCATTTAAAATTCCCATGAAACAGTTCAAGTTATTCTTTATTTTGTATCCAATTCCAGTAGGTCCCACCACAAAGGTACAGTAGTGTCTCAAAAACAAAAACACAAACCCAAACCCCAAAAACCAAACCTTAAGTGTAAAAGTATTTAAAAATATTTATCATTTGTAGTAAGGACACTTAGCTGGATCGTCTTTAGAAGAGCCAGCCTTGTCAGCTAGAAGCACGCTTCATGTCTATCAGGAGTTTAAACTATGGGACGTTACTTAACATACGCAAAACACTTTAAAGAAGCGCTTATAAATTCCATGTATAATTACTATTTTTGTTAATTGTTCTTTATTATTCTTGTACTTATTAGACACTAATGGATAAAAAGCAAAACCGGTGCAGAAACCACAAGAGGGTGGGGCTGTGCAATCAGGCAGGGCAGTGAAAGTGCGCAAGCGCAGAGGTGAGCTTGATGGGAGGGGCTGGAGGCTGGAGGCGCACACTGCGCAGGCGCAAGCAAGCTCGGGGGAGGCGGGGCCACAGGCAAACCAGGAGGCTGGCTCAAGGAGGGGCCAAGCTTGGAGAGGCGGGATCAGGGGGAGCCCCTCAGAGGAGGCAGGCTGAAAAGGGCGGGGTAAGGGGGAGCCCCCCTCTGAGGAGGTAGGCTCAGGGAGAGGCGGGGCCTGGAGAGGCAAGGTCTAGAAGGCGCGCTCTAGGAAGGCGCGCTGCAGAGGAGGCGCGCTCTAAGTAGGCGCTGGGAGGCGCTAAGTCCGCTTTGAGCGGATACTGCGGAGAAGGCGCGCTAGAATGGGCGAGGCAGGTCTGACTACAAACCTCTCCCAGGATTCCCCCCTCCCCAAATCCCTCCCACCAGCCTCCAACAGCCAGATTCATTTAATGCAACGAGAGCAATTGCCCGCCATCCAATCTGCTCTCCAATACTAAGCAAACCAACAGTTTCCACAAACTGTTGCTGGATGCCAATTCGCGCCACCACTACAACTACACCGCAACTTCAATCAACCCACTGAGCCACCACCAAAAGATTCCCTTTTATACTCAAGACAGGACCCACGCCACTGTATAGCAGGAATACTGTGGCCAGAATGTTAAATACCGATTTTTTACTCGGAGCTCCATTTTGTCTAATGAAATGCAGAGAATCGTCCTGCAGAAAACTGGGAGCCATTCCAAAAGGTGTGTTAAAGACAAAGGGCGGGGTCCACGTCTAAGAATGCAAGAGTATCTTACTCTGTAGCTCATATTCCTCTAGAGTTGGCTTCTTTGTAGCGCGAAAACTGTGCAGCTTAGATACCTCTGCAGCTATTATTACTTTGTAGTATATTTGAGGGTATAAATTATTCTGCAGCTCATGTACCTCTGCAGTTCCTATGCCTTCTAGCGCAATGAAGCCTTGTTGTAGTACTAATCATATTTTTGTAGCGTTAATCTTAGACTCCTCTGATTTTTATAGCGCATTTACAGCGCAAGTCAGTCTGCAGCTCACATATCACAGCAATTCATACTAGTTCGTAGCGCATTAAAGCGCCCGTCAGTCTACAGCGCAATGAAGCATCCATCAGTCTGTAGCGCATTTGAAGCGCTTATCAGTCTATAGCGCATGAAGCGCCAATTAGTTTGTAGCGCGTATCACTTTGTAGCGTATCTAAAGAGCAAACTGGTCAGTAGTTCTCCATCTGCAGCTCACGTCTGTCCGCAGCTCATGTCTGTCTACAACTAGTATCTGGACTTAGGTCCTGGAGATCAAAGCCCTAAAGGCTTGGTTTCTCCACTGTTTTGGGGTACAGCCAGTGAAGGCGTGACAAGTTTTGCGTGGAGACATTCAGAGACGTTACTTCGTCTCCCGCAGCTCTCGATAAGAATGGGGAATAAACGTGATCTTAAAAAAATAACAACCGTCCTCACCGCATACTCACCACGCGTGGACTCCTCTACGAAGACAGGAAGGACAGGGTCCCACACCTGTGCCAGGCGTGGGTTCCGCTGGGTGCTTCGCAGACCGGAGAGGCTCCGGCCGCGAGCCCGCTCAGCGGACCTTTCGCGAGGCTCGGTGGACCCTCTCCGCTGTTCTCTCAGGTCGCAGTCAGATTTCTTCGACACACACCAACCGAAGTTGTAGCGCGTGTACCGGGATCGCAGACTAGGAGCCTTATATAGGCTGAACAGAGGAGGGGGGCGCCAAATCCCAGAGTGCTCCGCGGGTTAGGGGGGCGGAGGGGGGAGTAGGGGCGGGAGGGATGGGGGATGGGGCGGGGGCGATGGCCATGCTACACTGGCCCGCCGCTAGAGGGAGTAAGGGATTAAGGAGGGGGTGCAGGATGCTGATGCTGAGCTGGCCAAGCTGGGAGGAAAGAAGAAAGAGAGGGGAGGGGAGAATCGAGGACAGCCGGCCTAGCCAGGCCAAGAATGCAATTGCCCCGGTGGTGGGAGCTGGGCGACCCTTGTGCTTGGACAAGACTGGGTTGGGGGCACGCAAGATGAGCCCTGCAACCATTGGCACCTTCTTGATGACAGGTTAGTGACCAGCGCGCGACGGGAGGTCCGGGGGCCAACAGGCCGACGCCTCCCCATCCCCCACCAGCTTTTGGGTATTCGGGTGCATTTTATGGGCGTCATTCCCTCTTGTTGCCAGGGTCCCCGCTGAACCCCTCTTCTAGGACGCCCCACACCCCGTCTCTAGGCCCTGTTCGTTGCTCCAGAGGCTTGACCCCTGGCCTTTTTTCTCTGCGCCCCCGCGGGCCCCTCCCTGCCCAGAGAGCACTGAAATTCCGTCTCCAATTTCCATTCATCCCACCACCACCACCACCACCCATTTCCAGCCCTCTGGTGGACCTCTCCCGATCCCTGCAGCAAAGAGCTGGGGGTCGTAGTTCATTTTTTTCTGGAGGGGTCCGTTACCCCGCGAATGGGGTTCTGCAGCCTCGGCCGGGAGGCGAGCCATAGGAAATGGGTGTCAGGCTGCGGCCCCTTCTACACAAACACATCTTTTTTTTTTTTCTTGAATTGGATCGGGAGAGAACACGCAAATGCATTTGAAACATCTAATTTCCCCCTCTTACTAAGCGCATTTCTCGGCGTAGGAAATCTTGTTTTTCTTAGATTTTCAGGATCAGGGAAGCAGAGTCATAAAATGCTGGAGCCGAACTAGCGTTCAGGTTAGGGTTAACCCCGGCTGGGGGCCAGAGACGCTACAAACGTGACCATTTGCCTCACCAAGGGCACTATTTCGAGAAAGCAAAAACAATTAAAAACAGCTGTGGATGCCTTCAGTGTGCTCGGCGGCCTTCAGAGTCTCGCAGGCACAGCCTTTTGGTGGTGATTACGAGATTTTCACAGAGACCTAATTCTCCCTGCTCCGTTAGATTTTTTAAATCTTGTAGTACATTTAGTCACGGCAACCACACGTTTAATACTTTAAAGCGTGTTGCCGAGATTCGGCCTCATAGATTTGTGTGTACCTCTATATGTAAACATTTTACGTTACAGAAAATTACAATGAGTTAACAAGACTCAAAATATTGATGAGGAAGGATGCTTTAAAAAAAAAGAAAAAAAGGAAAAAGCCTTAATACAGATCTTCCTTTTAAATACCTCAAAGTGTTAGGCATGAGAAAACGTACAATCAATTATCTGAGTAACAGAAGTTTAAGTTAAAATGAAAAACCAAATTGTCTACAACTGAGTGAAGTTCCTGAAACACCAAGGAGGCACATTTGTATTTGAAGGATAAAATTGAGCATATTTTAGTCACATTGCTACAGATTATTTTATATGTAGATGATAAATAAGAATTTGACCCATTATAGACGACAGGGTGACAAGGATCATACTTAAAGCGAAACTTTCTAGGAATAAAAACTGTAGCACTTTTGCTGAGATTTCACTTATTTATCAGAAATAAAATATTGGCCATTAGATATATATAGGAGTGGAAAATATTTTCCCAGTAAATTGGGGGAACACGATTATACTTTTTAGAAGAACTCTTTAATCTTTAGAACGTGCATCCTTTTCTGCAAGATAGAATAATATCAGGATTTCTTCTGTTTGCCAGAGTACTGTTGTCGCAACTGCGGGACTGTCAAATTCTTAGCTTTTATTTAAATCCAGAAAAGTTACTTAACCTAGTTGTTAACTCATAGATATCCTTTTCTAAAAAGGGAGATTAAAAACCAGCATAGATGGTAGGGAAAAATTAATTTAAACATTTATCTCAAGGCTTTTAAAGTATGAACAAGTTTAAACCGATTCGATTTTTTATTTTAAAATGTTACAGGATTTTTTTTGGTTAAAAAAACCTTTAGTATTTTTATCATAATAAGAGTAATTTCTGTTGTACAAAATTCAGGGGAGAAAACTGCAGAAAACTGGAAAAAAATCAAGAAGAAAATCAAGATCACCTGTAACCTCTTTATTCTAAGATAACCCCAATAAACATTATGGAATTCACTTCTCAGACTTCCACTATGCCTATCTGCGTACCTAACTAATATATATTTTTCATAATGATGTAAATGTGTAATTTCTAAAAATTAGAAATGGGCACATATTAATTTTTCTACACTATTTTTTTCAAGGAGCCTTAACTGTCAAATAATATTACACTTTCAGAGACTTTTTAAAAAGGAAATAATATTCATTATTCTAAAATTGAAAATTTAAATAAATGTTAGTACATATGTACTTAAAAGCAGAGAACCGAAAATTTTGTCTGATCTCACTATTCTAACATACACATAGTTATTGTTTAGATATATTTCCCTGTGGTTTTTATTGCTCTACATATAAAATAATTTTTACTTTGCCTAAGAAATAGAATTTTCTATGAAAAAAACATTAGTAGATAAGCAATTTTGATAGAACTTATTTAAAACAACAAAACAATATTAAAAATGAAAACAAAATACAAGGTTAATAGACAAATACTTTAGATAACATTTTTGTGTTATCTAAAGCAACAAAACAACATTAAAAACCACCCCCAAAATTAATAATTTTGAACACATTTTTGATATCTAGTATTATAAGTGAATTTTGGATTTCCTCGGATATTTGTTCCCAGTGTTGACTATTTCTTACCCATTTTGCACAAGATTACATGTAAAGCAAAAAGAGTTGCTAATGTGCATTATCTGTTATATCAAACAGTACATGGGCATTGTTTTGGACATTTTAATCCATCTTAATGAGAATTTGCTGTGGATCTATGAAGCTCTTGATTTACCACCTGTATTTAACTTCTCAAGTAGTGGGAAAATTCTATTGCAAAACAAAGTGGAATTTTCATTTGTTAAATGATAATCGGACTCTCTAGTTGGACATTTTATCTATTTTAAATGACAGTTTGCTATGGATCTGTGAACCTGCTGATTTACTGCACAGATTTGGCTTAACTTTTAGTATGATGGAGGATATTTATTTCTAAGCAAAGCAAAATTTTCAGTAGTCAGATATTAACTGTACTTAGTATCTGATCATTTTATCCACTTACTATAAGAGTTTGCCATAAATCTAAAAGCTTCATATATTTATCTTCTGGTATGCTGGACAAATTGTTTTCTGAGCAAAGTGGGATTTTCACTTGTGTCTAATGAATAAAACCGGTGAGAGACAACCTTAAAGAAATAAAGATAACATGTATAAAGTTTCTAAAACTGGTTTTCCATTGATGAAAACCATGCTCAAACCAAAATGCTGAAACAGTGAAGAAACTCTGATATGTTAAAAAAAATTCTCAAATTTTCAAATTGTTTGGAATTCTAAAAAGTACATTTGTAAATCATACTTCCTCCAAAATAGCCACTTTGTTTCTTTTTTGTTTTTTTAGTAACTGACCACCCTTACTCTATCTGATCCCATAAAACTTAGCCTCAGTTCTAAACACCAAAGTGCAAATTATATTGCTGATTCTACTTTCAGTGTAAACAGGACTCTAGGTAAATAGATGATATATGGTTTTGTGTGTCCACTAGAAATTCTTGGGCTGGAGCTCTGTTTTAGTACGGAACTTCACAGAAATATTAACATGATGATTTTGTTTTTCTTTCCATCCTTTCCAACCTCTCTAGCAAAGACAGAGAGACAGACATGCCAGACAGACACACGGGCAACACACACACACACACACACACACACAACACACAACACACACAAACATCAACTCTTTTTCTAAACGTAAGGATCCAGTTTTCTAGTCTACGATCTCCCTGATATCCAGAAATATTAAGCCAAAAGCAGCAATGAAAAATTAAAAAACAAAACAAAACTGATTTTTCTAAGAATCAACAAGTCTTTTCAAATGACTATTTTTCTGATGGGGTTTTCAGATTGATAGGATCAGATAAAGTCTCAGTGCTCCTAAAGCTCTTCACATGAACTGCCTCCAAGCAAAATTTTCTCAAAGCAAAACTCTGGGTGTCTTCAATTTTTAAAAACAATGTAACTATAGAAAAGACAGTATTGAATTAAAAGCAATCTCCTCAGCCTGACACTAGAACAAAGATTTCTATTGATGCTCCTTCCTTCTAGTCTTTGTTCTGTGTGCATATATATTCTTACATGGCTCTAATTTTAATGTATGTATTTTTTCACACTTTATTTTGAAATGTATGTGCATCTTTTTACTGCAGCATGTGTCAAGGCTTTAGAATGCTCTAGTATATGACATGGTATGTAGACTAGCAAGATTGCTTTGTGAGTGTGAGACCGACTGAAGCAGTACCTGCCAGGTGTGTGGGTTACTGAGTTCGGGTTTGGAGTAGTGCCCAGTGAAAGATCACAAGACTTTGCCTTGGTTCTTCTCTTTTTCAAAATTTTTATGAATGACTTTGATGAAGTTATAGGACTTTGCTTTAAAATCCATGGATGACTTGGAAAGGGATAACTGTTACAAATAGATGACAGAATTTTGGGTTAACATAGTTTAAAATAAACTGCGCTACTATGCAAAAAGATACTTTATAGTAGTAAATGCATCATAATTCATTGGTGTGTAAAATAAGGAAGTGACTTTATGTGGTGGCAATTTTTGAGGAAAAAGGTTAATATGAACCAGCGGTATAATGTGGCTGCAAAAAATAAAATCAAATTTAGATCCTGATAATAGTATAGTGTCCATATGTCACAGAAATTAATAGTACCCTGCTCTAATTAACTACATCTGTAGTATTGTGTCCATTTCTGGTTGTCACATTTAAAGAGAGATGTTGACAAATTAGACAACTTCCAGAACAGTCCGTGGGGATGGAGAGGGGTCTGGCGAGTCTGTCATAGGAGGTATCCTCAAACGGTCTGGAAATGTTTAGTAAAAGTAGACATAAAGTCGTCTGTTTGCTTCAGTAAGCATCAGTGGGTGAAAGGTAGAGATGGATTTCAACTCTCTAACAGTGTAGCTCAGCAAGGGATCAACTTAACACCTTCACTTGGTCTATTCTTTTAAAATGTTAGAAATATTCACCTTTTTTACAATGAATATTTAATTTGAAGGCCATGATAACATTTTAGAAAAGGACAGCAAAGATGCTTATAAAGGAAACATTTTATTTTTTTCCAATAAATTGTCTGAAAAGAATAGTCCTGTGTGTTTCAAGTTGATCTCTTACAACTTGAAAACAGCCGCAACAGGGCATTTTAACACATTCCTTCCTCCCCTCTCATTCCGTATCAAACATGAAAATTTGAGAAGAGCATTAAAAGATTTTTTTTTTTTTTCCTGCAAAGTATGCTGGCCTTCACTTGCTTCCTAGTTATTCCTTCCCTGGTGTTTCTGGCTCACTGGGAGAAAGCTTTTGCAGAGTGGTGACAGATAGTGGGGGCACCCAGGGTTAAGGGGATCAGGTTGTTGCTGGTTTCTGGTCCAGGGCAGCTCAGCCATCCACTGGTGGAGCCTCTTATCCAGGGGAAATATGGGGTAGTTCTTCCTTCTACCCTCCACTCCCCCACCCGTCCGCCACACACACCTTATATATCCTTGCAGTACTTAAAATTTCTTGCTTTACAACAGAAAGTAGTTTCCATAAAAAGTAGTTTCAGACACTGTGCTCTTTTAATTTCTTTCCATTTGAGGTTAATGTGGTTTCTGACTGCCTCAGGGCCACATTCTTAGCGTCTCAAACGTGTCTTGGAGCAGATTTTTCTTTTCTGTTCATCTGCCTATTGATCATTTATTCTGATTACCATATCTCACTTTGAAAATGTGATGGCTCAAAATTAATTTGTGGAGTATGCAAACAGGACCTCACTTCTGAGGAGTGATAACCTATAATGCATCTGACTCCACGGAGATAATTTTTATGCCCTGGAGCCTTGAAAACCTAAGAGGGCCTCCAGTGCGGGATGTGAAGAAAGAAGAGAACATTCTTCACTTCTCTTTTAGCCAACTTTTTCCTGCTGCTTTCACTATTGCCTCTCCCTTCCATACCCAGAACTTTTTTAACCTCTACTCAAATGGTTAGGTCAGAAATATGGTCTCTGTAACTCTATGTGAGGTGTCCTTTTAATGTTGAACAAGGTTCTCCTTATTTTCTATACCTTTTATACGAGTGCTGTGCACTCTTGTAAGACTAATGATGCACAGGGCAACTTCTGATGGCTCACTTCCCAGCTGTTAAAGATGCCACCGGCAGTCCTGGGCTGAGCTCCTATTTCTGAGAGAGAAACGCTCAAAGATGAGCTTCTGGCTTGGCACAGCTGGCTCACCTGATCCGCAGGCGGCTACTTGCAATTCCTTGAATGCAACGCTTGCTTGGTTAGTATATAATCCCAATGTTTAAATTCTAAAACTTCAAGAATTTATTTCTGGAAACAAATATGAAGCCTCAGAACACAAGTTGCTGGCATGATTAGTAATGCTGTAGTGTCAAAAAATATGTTAGTACAGAAATGTTTTCTTCTTGAGTCACTTTGTAAAATTTTTTTTGTTTGTATCTTCATCTAGGAAATTTTATGCAATATTGGTGCAATAGCAATTTAAATGTTTATTACTTAAAATGCTCTAATCTTTAGCACATTTCACTTTCTACTTAATTGCCTCAGACTAATCAGACTTTTAGAATAGATCTTTGGCATTCTGTACCACGGGAATCGCTACAGCATCTGTTGTGACATGGAAGGAAGACTTTTCTTTTCTGACAAATGAAGCCGCTCCTTTCAAAAATGTTAAGAGTTAGGCAGCTCTGGTGTAAATTCTTTCCCATTCTTTAGCTTTTCATTCATTCATCTGGTCACCACTTTGATTATTATGGAGATTTGGGGTTCACTGGGAATTTGAAAGAAGAGATCACAGTTTATTTTCCTATAATAGTTAAAGTGAAATATTTTAGTTCCCGATTTCTTCAGCAAAAGGCAAAGAAGAAAAGTTAGTCTTTTATCTTGGAATGCAGAAGAAAAGAAAAATATAGCCCAAGGTTTTTGTTTTGTTTGTTTTTTACTCAGGAAATCGGTGTTTCTTGCCGTTAGGTAAAATGACATTGGCTTTTCTCTCTTATGAAATAGTTAATCAGTGTAGCACTTTTAACATCTTTTATTTTCTGTAGTTATAGAGTTGATTTCAATCAAAGACTAGTACTGCAGAAATGGAAACAGGACCGGTTGCTGCATGTGCTTATCAGAATTTGAAATGCATGTTTTTTGTCCAGCCCTTTTACTTCTAGGGGTTTAGTGTACAAGTATACTCGTGAACGCACTCAAAAATAAAAGCATAAAGTTATTTATTTAGTATTGATATTAATTATGAAAAGCTAAAAAGGATAGTGGTCATCTTTACTAACTAATAATTCTTTTATTCATCTTTTTTAAATGTGATTGGATTTGCAACTCTATATGAGTTGCCAGGGAATACATGGTCCCAATCATTATGGAACTTTTATATCATTGGGGTTGGCAAAGATTAATCAAATAATCACACATATAAATGTGCCCTTAGAACTATGATAAGTGCTACAAACAGTATTAGAATTTCTAAGTAGGAGATTTAGCCAGACAGGGGGATTAAGGAAGGCTTCTTTGAGGAAGTACTCAGAGCCGAAGTTAGTGAGGTGAAGAAGAAAGATATATTTGAGGTAAAAGAAAGAAGTCTGTAGAGGCCCCAGGGCAGGTTGACATGACAAATAGAAGGTGCTGGAAGAAGTCCAATGAGGTTGGAGCTGATAGAGAAGGGGGAGCACAATATGAAAGCAGGCTAGATAAGGTGAGGGAGCATATTTTGCAGGACCTGTTAGACCACTTTAAAGAAGTCTTTTTTCCTAAAACCTATGGGAAGTCTTGGGAGGGCTTTAAATAGGAATGATCAGATTCACATTTCAAAAAGAGCACTTTTGCTGCTTTGTGAAGAAAAGTTTGGAAGAGTCAGAAAAGATTGCCACAGTCCCCCTCAAAGGCTACCATAATCCTCGTCCAGGATAGAGATGATGACCTCCTGGGCTAGGGTGGTAATGGGGTGATGCAGATAGGAGGGTCATTTGGGGGTATAAACAAGAGTGGGTAGTGGATTAAATTGGGGTAGAGATAGGCAGGAAGAGATGTCAAAAATGATTTATAGATATCTGTCATATTCATGAGAATGAGAGGTGGTGCCATTCACAGGATGCTAAATGCCAGATGAGGACCAGACTTTAAGGGAAAGATAAGAAATCCCAGTTGGACAGGCTGAATTTGAGATGACAGTAAAAAATTATGATTGAGCCACACACCATAAAGCCATGGAATCTTAAAACATGATATCCAAGCATGCTCGAGAGAGATGCTAAGTGAAAAATGTGTGATCGCATTTTGTGAAAAAGACTATGGTGTGTGTATTTGTATATGTGTACAAACATGTTTGGGTGTGCACAGAATGTGGAAAGATGTAAAGACTGTTAAGAGTTAATACTGCAGGCAGCGGCGTTGGTGGGATGGCAATAGCTATAGGAAAGGGAACTTTTATATTTTGTACCCTACTAGTTACACTGTTTGAATTGTAGAGAGAATGTATGGCTTTTTAAAAAAAGAAAATGAATGACCGTTTCAATTAAACACCCAATAGAAGAGTATCTCTCTTTAAATTTTTTTTTTTTAAATTGGAAACTCCTGTAAGCATTATTATATTTTTATTTGGAACAGTTTTTTTCTACAGCTTTACTTCACTAACCCAGTGGCTCTTACACTGTACCTTTTAATCCTTTTCCGCTAGATTGCACCGTTACAGTAGGTTTCACATAGTCTACATACTATTTTGTATTCTGCCTTTCACTAATTTTATCAATTTCAAAACAGCCCAACATTTTGCTGATGAGGACATTAAATTGTAATGGTGCCCATAACAACTGCATGTATTACGTATTCAGTATTCATTTTGATAAGGGTCCCACCGGTGCTCCATATTCATCGAATATTTCCAAGATAAAACACAGACAGTACCGTTCCTGGGCATCGGAAACCCATACTGGATATGCCGTGGCTGGGCGTTTTGAGCAAAGGAGTAAGTGGACCGAGGGAACCCTCCCTTCTCCAGTAACCATTCTGTCCAACCAACTCTTCTTTTTTTACTGACATTAATTTCCCCCCAGTTTCGAAATGTGTAATGCAAAGTTGCATCTTGTGCCCATATAGTTTTGCTTTTGTTGCATTATTTCCACAGAATAAATACCTGAGTTTATGAGAGTCAAAGGGTATATAGATTTGCTTCTTATTATATCTGGCTTTCCTCAAAAGGGTTAAACTGCAGCTCTCACTCAGTACGCCTTAGCCAGTGCTGAATGAAGACTTACTAAAAGTACCATCTTAGCCCTCTAAAAGCCATGTAGTGTTTGGGATGGTTAGAGACCCTGGGCTGTTGCCTTTGCTCTGAGCAGCCTAGCATTTGTTCCACTCAGCCATAGAAATATTGTCATTTTTCAAGTGTCTCATGTCCGTGAGGAAAAAAGAGAGTACCATATTCTATAATGTTGGCCATAGTAACAAGGAGTTCTTTCATTCGAACAGTTTTCTTTTTAATCACATTTAAAGAAATTAAAATGTTCATCTTAGTTGAAGATTAATAATAGCTCACATTTTTTGAGAACATCATTATGTGCTAAGCATTCTTCTAAGGGCTTCAAATATATTATCTCATTTAATACTCACATGCCTGTAAATTGGGCACTGTTTTGTCCCTACCAAATGAGAAAACAGAGACACTAAATAACTTGCCCAATGGACAAAAATTGGGATTTGAATCTAGACACTATCTCCAGAGACTTATTAAACACTACCTTTCTGTACTACAGTTTTATTTCACTGTAGAGTCTAATGTCTTCCCTAGCTTGTGGGAAAATTATCAAATTCTAATAATTTTTAATTGTATTAAATAATTACTTATATGTTATGTCCTGCCAGGCTTTTCTGTTTTAACAAAGCTTGGAGGTTTCTTATTCTGGCATTCTTGCTTTACAGTCTCACTGCGACACTTCTCTTAGGAATATCTTTTCCTGACTCCCTTCAGGCTGGGGTGGATGGTCCTCCCCAGCAAAGCCTTTTTTCTCCATAGGTTCCAACTAACTTTTTAGCCTTCTTCTTTTAATGAATTGTATATATGTGTGTAGACGTCTATAGTGCATGGAATTAATGTCCATGGGCATTACCTCATTGCTAGCTATTTCTAATCCAGCAGTCAGGGGAAGCTTATTTTTTCTGGAAAGAAAAATAAATTGAAGATGACATGCTAGTATAATACTAACATTTCAAATTACATTAAAATACATAGTTTACAAAATTGCTTTTCCATTTAACCATTTGGAGGTTGTTGACGGGTAAATGACACGGACTTTGGAGTCAGCCAAGAAATGGGTTCAAAATCCAACTCTGCCACTTACTGACCATATAACCTGGAGTAAGCAATATAAATTCCTGAGACTTCTTATCTTCATTGCAAAATGGAGCTAATAATACCCACCGCACAAAACCGATAACATAAGGATTAAATTAGTTAATATGTATAGAACCCTTAGTGTAGGGCCTCAGCTTAGCACAAAAAACACAGTAGCTAATCATAATGTCAGCTAACACTTTTCTGGGAGAGAAAAATATAAAAAACATATATTAATATGAGACAGTTTTAAAAATATTTCAAATAGTTACATAAAGGAAGGGAAGAGAAAATGTTGAGGACAGGAGACCAACATAGTGACATAGGGAATGGTGAGAAAAGGGAAGAAATATGGGGGACATAAATTGTATATCCCGTTTACGAAAACAAAGTCTGTGTCCCTTCTAGTAAAATATGAAAAGAGTCGAAGCAGCGAACAGAGAAAGACTTGACAGTTTGATTCGAAGGTGACCGTGTTAATCAGATTAAATTTCATTTGCCATATCCTGCTGTTTACTTGGACAGTGATGTTGGAGTGAGTTATTATTTATTATTTCTATTCCTTGATATTCTGATTAGCTCATCAGCAATCAGTCGCTATTCACAGTTCTTCAATTGCTTTTATGAAGCAGCAGACTCCTCCTCCCCCACTCTGCCAATTATTCAGGTTTGGGAACGAGTAATGTCTCCTCAGAGAGTGCTTGCCCCAGGCCAGATGAAATGTAGTCCTGCTGCTACAAGACTCAGAATGAATCAGAATTTTAGACAAACTTTAAGTATTGTGTGGTTTCTAGAGAATTTAAGGGCACGCCAGTTACCTTAGGATTAATTCGGGCTTCGATGATTTTTGAGAGGGAGCATTGAGGAATTGAACAAATTCTGTATCTTGATATGCTCGTTATTTGTGTGAATATCTCTTCAGTTTGAGCTGTGTAAATGCAATATGTGTGTTATTCTTTGCTTTTGTGTTTATGAATTAGAGCAAAACTCACATCCAAGTACAACTGTAACATAGATTATTATGAACCTGGTGAGCATAGCAGAGTTCCTTTCAAGATTTCTGAAGATGGGCCATTATCTTCAGAAAGAGTTCAAGAACCAGTCTATACAAGTTGACTTACTCTTTTTTATGCATTGGAATTTTGAAAAGTTGTGCATAACATATTTTAAAAATTAAGTCATACTTTCCCATCCTAAGGAGATTCATTTTCACAGAAAAAAAAAAAATGCTGTGTTTTTTCCTAGTGGAAATCAACTTTAAAGTACTAGCTTTTTTCAGTGAGTATTTTGCTTTGTCAATGTACAGATTACAATAATTTTTTATTCAAGAAGTTAAGTGGATCTATGATCTTGGGCAAGCCATTAAAAGCAGTTATTATCATATTATTGAGATTTCTCCTCAAGGGGTGAGACTTGAATGTTTAGGCAGATACATCATCCGTGGTATTGTGTCTTTCTTGCCTTTTGTGACATTGTCTGGTGAGTATAGGCATAAAAAGTTTTGTCATTTTATTTAGATTTATTGGACTGTGGTCTTCTGTAGTCGAATTAGGACTTTAGATGGATCAATATGAACTTTTTTAAAAAAATGAATGTCCTCAAAGCAATGCTGTCCTTAAAATAGAGCAGTATCTGTGGAATGTGTTTAAACTACTTTACCCTGCCTCTATTTTATAATAGTTGAGGCACCAATAAGATTTATATTGTGAATTCTGTAAAAGCCAACCAATAGACTGCCTTTATCTAGGACCCAGAAAGTATGAGCAATGCTATGTTGGTTCACCTGGCAAGGTCTTGCAGTGGCGTTAAATCTTAGGCTGGCTTAGTCAGTTTCTAAAAGTCAGACTGTAAAACAAAGAAAAATTCCATGAGTTAAATTATCTTAGTAAATCCTTTAAATCACCCATGAAGTATACTATGTGTAGTTTTGTATATATAACTCTGAATAATTATTATGCCCAACATAATTTGAGAAACACTGGGCTAGAATAAAGAACAAAGGGTGTGCTGTCTGGACACTCAACCTATTCTTTCTTTATGGTAACTCCCCTATGGAAAAGTGGAGAATTCTAAAGAGTGCTTGCATTCCTGCAGGATTTACTCTGTTCTCCTTTAAGACAAAGCCTTGATCATCTTCAGACTAATAATAGAGTCATTTGGTTTATAGGGATTGAACTAGACAATATACATGAAAGCACCTTGCTCATGACCAGATGAACATTTAAATTTAAATCTAAATGTTTCTTGTCATTGTTCTTTGAAAGTTGTAGAGAAGAATTTGGTTGCTTGCTTCCTGTCTTTCTAGGTTGAGACTTCCTACTGTCCAGCAGTGATTTACCTGTTCTTGCAAATTGGCTGCATGTGTGGGCCAGTTGGAGTAGAAGGGGGTGAGGTTTTCAGTTCTCAGGTCAACCCTGCATTTGGGGCATATGATGTGACTCAGTTGAATACCTTATACACCCTTGGGTTCTGTAGGTCTTCTCTTGGCCTTCTAGAGTTCAGATTTGTGTGTGAGAATTACCTGATAAAATTCTGTAATCTGTCTACCTAGACTTTCCATGGTGGAGTCATGAATATGTGTTTTTTAATTTTTTTATTATATATTTTTGTGGGTACATGCAAATATGTATTTTTAGAGAGATGCCCGTCAGTGATTCTTATGTAACATCCGAGGACGGTGGGATAGTTTGCCGCAAGACTGTGAACATTTCTGATTCTATTTTAGCCTAAATTATTTAGGAAATGACTTCTGTATTTTTCATGTAGATTTAAAAGGATATAATTTCAGTTATTAAGTGAATCAAACATTTATTAGGTGAATCAGCCATAAGATTGGTCTTTTAGTAACTATAAAATTAGTACACTTATGTTTACATATTTTAAAAATTGAACACCAACCAGGTTGTTTATTTGCTTGGGGTGCTAGGGACTTTGATTTCCATTCCCAGGTATCACTGAAACAATCACTTGAGGTTTCGTTTGCTTGCTTGCTTGCTTGTTCGTTTTTAGCAACTTGGGTTTTGAATTGTATTCTTTTATTCACTTAAAGGTAACTCTGTATTTCCCATAATTTAGTGTAAGTCCAGAATTTTACTTAACATTTAGTTTGAGAAGGAAATATACATTTCATCTCTAATTTACTAAGATGAGAAACTCTTTCAACATTAAGTTTCCTGTACCCCAACAAACGTTTCTTTTCTTGTCCTTACTTTTTCATTCATGAAGTATTTTCTTTACTTGCTTATACGTGGTCCTACCCGTTCTAGTTTTGCTTGGATTGTGTCTCATTATTTATGCCCCCTTTCTTTACTCTTAGGCTCTCTTCTCTTTGTCTTTTCACAAGCTTGAGAACAAAATCTTTTCCCCCCACACTGAAGTAACCAACCCTTCTCCTCACCTTGCTACTCCTCAGTCTATCTTTTTATATCTTTGCTTCTTGATTCCAGCCAGTGTTCTTGAAAGATTAACTGTGTTTGCTGCATTTACATCATGACCTTTTGCAACTTATGCTCCTATTACTTTATTGGAACTTCGCTTTGCAGGAGCCACCAGTAACTTCTCATTTTCCACATCTAGCAATCTTTTCTAAGTTCTCATTCTCTTTGAACTTTCTGCAGTATGTGAGGGTGTTGATCATGACAACTTTTCTGTTGACATATATGACACTTCAGTCTCAGTTGTCCAACCTCTCTGACTGCGTGTCTCTTTGCCGAATCCTCTGCCTTTGCTACGTAAATGTATTTATTAACACAGTCTTCTGCCTTTGCTGTCCCTCCCGCTTTTCGTGCCTTCTTTCTTGCTATATTTCATTCAGCTCTAGGAGCTAGGACAGAACTATGGGGTACACCCTGGGGGATCCCTGGACTGAGCTGAACCCAGATGGAATGTACCTGAGATGGCTAGAGGAAGGGAAATTGAAATGGAGAGTCAATGTTGCAGTCAGGAAAATGGTGCCCAAATATCAAGTCTGAAAGGTAAGAATGAGAAAGTGGGAGAGTAAGCTGTAAGATTGCTAGTTTATATCATGGAAAATAGAATAAATACATGCATCCAGAACATGAATGTATATCTTCTCCAGATCACTTTGTACACAAGCGCCCAATGTGTGTTACCTGGGAGTATGATCTCTTCAAGGAATTACAGTGGGGCTTTGGCATCAACAATCATTCTAGTTCCCTTTTCTTCTTAGATAGTTTCCTGGATATCCAGCTGGTACTCCATATTTAACATATTCCAAGTTAAATTTATCATGTTTATCCTAAAACCAACTCCTTTTTTTGGGAGGGGGTTTCCTAATGTATCACTCTTCTGTCCTTCTGGATCAGACATTCAAAGCCATCTTTGATTCTCCTTTTAGTCCACATCCAGCAATTGGAAAAGTATTGTCAGTATTATCTCCATGATGTCTTCTAGTGGCCCCACTGTTACTTCCTTTTGCTTCAACTGCTAAGTAATGGGCTGGATGCTACTCTACAATCCAGGAATAGCACCCTATTTAGTATCTCCTAACCCCAGTTCTATTCATTGCTGCCAGTGTAATGTTTCCAAAACTCAACTGTGAATTTAAAAGACATTTCGAACTTATTACTTCATTTCTAGCCAGAGGTAATTGCTTCCCCCCTCAGTGTTTTTGTAGCACTTATGCTTTCTATCATGGTATATTTATGTGTAATTGTTATATACATATTATATATTATGTATATATTTCTGTACGTGAATTATTAATCCCTATAGATTGTAAACTCCGTGAGGGGCAGGAACTGTGCCGGATTTACCTGATATCCTCATATATTCCTTGTATTGACATGCAACAGATACTTATTGAATGGAATTAAACAGCTAGCTGGGCTGGAAGGAATCTGATCCCAGTTAGTTGTAGGTGATCTATGTTAGTCATTTTAATTGAACATTAATTTCATTTTTTGTGCATTTTTTTATTCTGAAAAGCTTTTTTATTAAGCTGTGCTGATGGCATAAATGGAACAGTTAACTGGAAGACCAAACAGGCCAACAGTTTTATTATCAGCAGAAAAATGGCTGCTGGGAAGAAAGATGGTGAGTTTAGGTTGTAAATCTAAATCCCTTTTGGGAAATCAATTAACTGTCTGCTTCCAATATTCCTTTTGCTTTTTTTAGTCATGTGTGGATTTTTTTTTTTGATAAATCAATCTGAAAACATTAAATTTTTGTTTTCCTAATCTTCTAAAACTTCTGATTCTCTGTTCTTAATCCATTGTTTTCCAAGTGTTTTTCCTTTGCTATAGTTACGCCTTTTTTTTTAACTAAAAATAATTCTTACATTCTTAACCTATTGTTGCCCCTTATCCAGTCATTGGCTTGCCACTTATAAAAAATTGTCCTAGTGTGGTATTGTAACAGTTTATTGATAACATTGAAAAACATTAAGAAGTACATTTAACAGAAATCACTTTAAAACAGTATTTATATAACCTTAGAAAAATTGTCATAAAATATTTCCGCTAATTATGGATGATTTTTTGAATGATTTTTGTTGCAAAACCATATTGATATGTTTTGCTATTAAATAATTAGATGACCTGACTCTTGAATAATTGATTGTTCCTTCTAATTTTTTTTTCATATCTATAAATGTGTTCATTAGCAATATGCCAGGACCTTTCAAATCATGCATTTCATCAAGGAGAAAAAGACTTACTTAATAACTGAAAGATTAGTTGTTTTCAAAATATCAGTGATCACCATGAGCTTTCACTCAATATTGTATTTCTTGATTATTTGCCTTTACCATCCCTCTGATACCTCCTTCCCCACCACTATACCACACGTACGCGTACACACAATTTTGACTATATGTGGTCATGAACATTAGTAGGATGGTAGCATGGTCCCCATAACTTTGAGGCAACTGAAATGTTGTAAAAATAATTTGAAAATATTTTTAAAAGAGTAGTAATCATGTGAGCTAAAATGGCCTTACTGCCAGCTAAATCCCCTGGGTACCTTGTAGAGTGATTCCTGGCTTACCTCAGTTTCTTTATACATCCCTGAAGTGAGGGTCTCTAACTTTTTTCTAGCCAGTACCAAATTATCCTTCAGCTGAAATCTTCTGTCCCCAGATCTGTCTCACAGTAAGGCAAAGGCTCCCAACATCTCTTCTACCCTGCTTCTTTAAAACAAAGCCACAAGCACCTTTGCATTTTTAAGGAGTTTTCATTGCTAATATCTATAAGAAAACATAGAGTTTTATGTTAGTAACTTCCCACAAAAAGATTACAAAATTTGTTTTAAGTACGGCTGAATGCATTTGTTCCAGACCTACCCATCGTCTCATTGTCCTTTCCCTACACCCTCCTTAGATCTTCTCATGGGATTCTCCCTGGTTTCTTTAACGGAATCACCCCTGACTACCTTACTGTAGCTGGTGCCTTCCTTGGTCAAGCTGGTGAGAGCTTTCAGCTTCTTTGGCACTTTCACTCTTCTTGTTCCGTAATCTTTCTAGTCATGGTCATCAAATGGCTCCAGTGTTGCCATCTGTAGTGCGCTTCCACTCTGTCATCTCCCGAAGACTTGGGACCTGCCCCAATTCTGGTGCCTCACACGAGGTCCCCTAAGACTCTTCCCCGGACTTTACCATATTGCCTTAACTTACAGTTCTCCTTCCCGTTTTCTTTGGTTTCTTCTCTTTAACTTTGATTCCTAGACTTCTCGTTCTCTTTGACCATGTTCCTCTGTTTTCTATTTGATTTGCCAAAAAACATTATTCTCAAACCAGCTGTTAAACCCCATCAAGTCATCTATTGTGGTGCTGTTCTTAGAGAAATTCACTTTTCCAAGACCTTTACATATAGCACTTTCTAGAGTGTCCGAAAGATACATGTCTCTTCCTGTTTCAAAGTTCATGCTCCCATTAGATCTCAAACTTATTTTTCCTTTAGAACCTGAGCGATAACAGTAGTTCTCCAAATAGAAATGATCAATGCATGTTGAACTACTGAAATAACCAGTTGAGGTTATCACACTCTCTTATATCCTCATTTTCTCTTTTACTCATCCTCTTGCTTTTTCTCCCTTTCTGGCTACCTTGTCCAATTTAAATTCTATTATTATAGCTCTTTATTACCAAAATATCTTATACAGAGAGTAAGAAGTTTTATCAACTGTGTGAAGAAAATTGTTTCTAATAGCTTATATAGTATAGTAGGGCATTTTAAATGTTATTTTAGATCTATCAAATGTTCTTTGAGATATTCTTAACCATGAATCCCAGTCATCTCTTTTTGATACTTTCTAGAGAGCACAAATATTATAAGAGCATTTACATAGTAAAAGTTTACCAAGTGCATTTTTTGTGTGACTTTCTTTTTAAAAATGTTTCAGTTCTTAATTTTAGCAGTGGGATGGTGCCTCTTCTATAAGATTTCTCTTCTATAGGTTTCAAGGAATTTGAATGTCTCAGACCAACACTTTCAGCATCATCCTACCTTGGCACATTAAGTGGTTACAAAAATCATAAAGGGCACTCTAAATATGAACTCCTTTTTCTTTTTCCTGGAGTGGGGTAGATGAACTTAAAATTTACTCCTGGAATAATTTAAATTAAAAGGGCTAAGCTTTCATGTTATTCCTTTATCTGCTTTGCTTAGATAAACCTCTTCAGATTCTCCTTTCTTACTTAGGACACTCTTGTTCTAAAATGGGTTAGCCTTAAGTTTACTGATGAACTTTCATTGCTTTTTTTCCCTAGAATCAAAGAGAAAATCAAAATGATTCTGTCCTGATTTCTTAATTATTTTCAACTTAAATATTAAACTTTAATTGGACATTCATGAGAATGAAGTAATATGTACTCTGAATAATTTGGTAGAATTCTCTATTGCCATTTTAAAGGAAGTTCCTCCTTAGCTTACTGATGGTCAAGGGACTGCACAGCTTGAAGACAGAAATTTTTCTCAATGAGTTCCTCTGTCGTTGGAGAGGAGCAGGGCTTAAAGTGTTTATTCTTCTTTGCTTCTGAAATGTGGCAGTCAGGAGGGAGGACCCACCCTCTTCTAGGACTTCTAGGGCTGAAATGTCCCTTCAAGTTTTTTCTTTCTTTAAACAAAAAAATTTCAGGTTGGTTTGTTTCTTGGAATTGTGATTATCAACTAACTTCTTTTTATTGTGCAGTGTAATATGATAACTTCATGAAATTATAGAATGAACCGGTTTATCTGGTCAAATTCTGGTTTGTTGTAAAACAAGAGAGATAATTAAAGTTAAGGTGTTATGCTAGATAAAGAGCTTACTGTTGTAGGTTGTAATATTATTATGTACAGTCACCAAATGTATTACCTTAGGTTTTCAAATCAACAACATACACGATTACCCAAGTTCAAGTCCTGGCTTGTCCTCTTGCTAGTCCTATAGGGTTGAATCTGTCACTTAGTCTTCCTGGGTTCAATTTCGTTATCTATAAAATGAAGGACTGAACTCTCCAGGAGAGCAAATGCATGCCAACTCCAATTGGTAGTATCTGTCAGGAATTCTGGGTTGAGTAGAATGCTGAGGCCATATCCCAGTAGGAAGTAATGCTATGGTCTGTCTCTTAGCATGACCAGACAGGATGACATCTAAAGCCCTTTTCAACTGCAGCGTTTGTGAGACTAAGTTTATTGATCACCAATTAATAATGGTGTGCAACCACTTTCCAACTGACATTTAAGAAAAAAACAAAACAAAACAAACACGTTATCATTACATGGAAAATCAAGATATTTAACTTCAGTTTAGAAAAATGGTTTCAGTAAGTGCCTTCGGGGCGGTAAGGAGAGGAGGGACTACGAGTGGGAGGGGAATCTCAGGAAAAAACCCCGCTTTTTATAGAAAGAGACCCAACTGATGATTTCTCTTCTGCCTCTTGAAAAGTGGCCACATCTCTTAGAAGAACGGAGTTTAAAAAGACAGTTTAATGCCTTCCCTGAGTTGAATTCTAAAGCCAAGTCATGGGCTATCTGTGGCTAAAATAAAAACAGTAGCCAAGCCCTGCCATATGAATGGCCTGTATCGCTTTGATGTTGAGTAAACTGAGAGGTGAAGGGCAGACTGCTGAGAAAAGCTTTTGATTCAAAGCCAACATTTATAAAGCTGGATTGCTAAAACACAAGGTAAATCTTAAGGGAAAAATAAACAAAACAGGTTATGTACCTATGGCTGGATATTGATGTCTCTCAAAATAGTTTTCTATAGCAATTATTTAATTTAATTTAATTTCCATTTCACTATATAAATAACACATTAAAAATAAATTAGGAAAGAAATCATAAAGTATCAGCCTCTGAAAACCCTGAAATGAGTTCTCCTGATACAGAGATAGCAAACGGGATTCATCTCTTTTAATTGATTCCAATGAATTGGTAGCAGCTTCTTGGAGTGCTGTGTCCACAGGGGCTCTGAGCCTCACAAAAAGCTTTTAGCCGTTAAAACTATAAAATATAAGACAGGCCTTATTTTTCCCATCATTACTTACAATTTTTAATTATCAGGAGTGGTCATACAGTTAAATAAGTTTATCAGTTATAGTTTTGGTGTAACTTTCTTTTAGACTAATATTCAAATTCTTAACTTTAGCAGGGGGATGTTGTCTCTTCTGTAAATAGAATTTTGAGGAATTGGATGTCTAGTTGTTTAGGCAAAAGTTTCTTTTTTACAAGCCATACCAAATAAATAGCTATTAACTATTGTCTTGATATCTTAACTGTATTGAAAAATCTTCATCATTCTTATCCAATTTTTTTCCAGATACTTACTATTAAGGCAATACTATCAATAGTTGGAAAATATGCACTATATTATTTAAGTAATTTGCACTCGTAAAAAGCACCCATGTCATGCTTCCCAATCAATAGCTTACATCTTAAAACTCTATGAACATGAAAGGCAAATTAACAGACTTGAAATGCATTTAGAAACAGACCTTAATTTCTTATTAATTAATTGTTTATTCATTATAGTGTGTTATAATATTCATAGGCTGATTTAGCTATTGCTAAAGGTAATCACTTAATCAATAGATCTCTTTGTTTAAATTATGCAGTATATTTCCCACACCTCAAATATATAAGAAATTATTTTATACAATTTAATCCATTTTGTTTTGACAGTTCCTATTTATGTAATATATGGATTGAATTAAGGCTTTCTATGGTACACTTGTTTATTTCTGAATGCATTTAATACATGGAGTTTACACTGCCACTCCCCAAGTAATGCCTATATCCTGACTGTAGTAACTATTCAGAAGTAGACTGCGTCAACCAAGAACCAGGCAATATGCCACGGAAGGGTCTTTGGATAGCCGAAATAGATGCTGCAAATGCAGGCTCCTGTTTTTCACATCTAGCAGAGTGTGCGTCAAGGTAGTACAGATTTGTTCCTACTTGAACACGCAATCCTACCTCATTTCTAAACCCTCAGCAGATTAATAGCGACAAATTAGAAGGGCTAGAAAAGCTGATATAGGAAACATATGGATGGCAATGAGAAATGACAGCTGACAACCTGTCCTCAGATGAGAACACAGAAAATCTATAAAACACACAGCCTTAAAAAGCATTAGCAGACGGGGACCTGCTAGCGCTAGTGTGATCAGTAAATGACAAGGCTTGCAAATAGTCCATAAGGGTGTCACTGTATAATAGAGCAGAGTGTAATATTGATGTACCAAATGATGATCTTCTCCCGTCATGAAAAAGTATCGACTGCTGAGTATTTTTGAAAACTCAGCTCTCTGAAATGTTTCCTTCTTGGGGTTCTTGGTAAACTGAGGTTTTACTGTAATCTCTTAAACCATAAAAATTAAAAAATGAAATAAATGGGCACTTTAAAGTGATTAATTTGTTGATAAAGTATCTTTGAGAGACATATATACATAATAGATACCTGGTAAAGGTCACCTGGACATGAATATGGACATTACTTTATGACTTTCTTCTCAAAGATTTCAGAGGAGAGAGAGCTTTAAGATTTAAATTTAACGGGGTCTTGCCGGGTCTTAGACTCAGTAGCTAGTGTATCTTTATAGCCATGTACTTGTTCTTGGTGATTTAGAAAAAGGACTGATAAGTGTTTGTTTTCTGGACTTTTTTTTTTGTAGAGAAGGGGCTGTACATGCCTAGATGCCATTAAAAATAATCATTGTGATAATTGTGAAGTTATGTGCGATAGATTTATTAGCAATGCACTACTGTAATTTTTTCAAAATTTAATATTTAGGCATCCAGATTTGCTTTTGTTTGTAAGTCATTGTAAATAAGCACATCATCATATTTTTATTATGATGCTGCTCCCCTAGGGAGAACGTGTTAAATGGGCTGTTATTGCTACTGCCATCACAGTCCATTATTTGGTTCTTTGCTCTCTGCCGTACATTGTTGACATGATCTGTAGTTTCTATACCTTATAATGAACAAGTAGAGAACAGTTTTGTGGAACGATTTTGCCAGCATGGTAACAAGGAAATTGAAGCTACATTTAAGGAAGATGAAATAATTACCCTGGGCACTTCCCTGTATATCCTTTTGTTCTTCTCAATTCACATATGTAATTTTTCTTAAAAAAAAAAAAATCTTTTATGACTACCTGTCTAGTTTTTAATCCTTGCAAATAATTACCCTTGTTGTTTGAAGATCATGTTTTTGACCCTCTGTGAATTGGACTTTTGGTTTAATTGTTTTTCCCATTAATGGTGATGGATTTGCACGGATTTAGCCACACAGTGGTTTCCAGTTTCATTTGTATCCAGTGGCATGTTTGCAGAGGTAATGGATTTGCAGCCGGAGACGATTGCAAAGCCTTGTGATACAGAGAGGCCAGACCCTGAGACCTCAGCTTGATTAGCATGGTACTGTACACATGCATATTTCAGAGATTATTATATTTTAGTACTGCAGATTCTTAGAGTATTTAAATTTGCTATTAAAGACTTGTTTTTAATGAAAACAATATGCTTCAAGCTCACTGTTTGAGCAGTTCCTAGACAGAGGAGTGCAACACGTGTTAACTGTTAGTAACAGCCTCTGTGGGTGTTGCTGCAGACCCTATCAGCCTTATTTATACAGCTCGCATTTAGAACAAGAGCCTCTAACTTGGAATTTTGTGTCACCCATTGTTTTCAAAAGTAAGTGAGGTGTAACTGCTGCCCAAATAGCCTCCATTTAAGAGCTGTTTGTTTTGCAAGTTAAATGAGAAAGGTAAAGGTAAAGAGTACTTCTCTAAAATGCTGTATGGGTGCCCATAATTTAAACTGATGCTACAGAAAGGAAGTATTATTTTCTCAAAACATAGTCACTTAGTCATTTTCCATTTCTGGGTGATGAATGTGTCATACATCTGTATCATGTTTTTTCTCAAAGCAAATGACATACTATATATTTAAAGTGAAGCAGGCTTTTCTGTGAGTTGCCAAGGTAACTGACCAGCAAGTATGCAGTTCAGCAGATTGCAGACAGGCAATAGAGTACCGATGAATAAAGAAATGTGCATGTCATCTTAAAGCCCAGGAGGGCCATGGTAAATTGTGGTTTGGCTCTGTAGATCGCAGAAATGTTTTTTTTATGAAAGCAGAAACTGAGATAGATGTTTTGTACTGGTCCTTGAAGTGAGGCAATAGGAAGTGGCAGGTACCCTTTTATGGTTCCACTTCAGGCCCTGCCAAGGGCTATATAGAAAATAGAATTATTTCAATATTATTTAATACCAACAACCTTTCTTTTTTGCTTTATAAACTAGCTTTTAACACCTTATGGCAGCACAAACTAAGGGAGACTGTTGTTAGTAGTTTATAATGTAAACAGAAAATGGTAACTTATAAACTGCTACACATATAGGAGAATTAATCGAAGTTATAAAACTGAAATTTAAATTGAATATTACATATTTAGTCCGCAAACATGAGACCTGTGTTGACCTCCGCAGTGCTTTGTATTAGAATGTAGTCATCCATTCACTAGGCATTGATAAAATTATTCAAATATGCCACGTACCTTTTAGGTGCTGAGAAAATAATGAAGTAAAATAAAATTCAGTGCTTGACTTCAAGGTGTTTTTAATCTCTAGAAAGAATATATCAGATATGCTCCAAAGAGATTCCTTTAGATTATTTAAAATATCCCTGTGCTTTGGATGTAGGATTGTGATCTAGAATGTTAACCCCTTTACATATAGAGAGAAATAAATGCCCTGCAGGAGTTTACAACTCTCCATTATTTGATTCTTCTTCCCAGTTTTTCTCCCCCTACCTTAAATATACCCCAAGGTCTAGCATCACTGGTTTAATCCCCTTGCTTGAAAGGGCGCCATGGTATTCACGATTGTATCATGCACATGTGTTCACTGCTGAAATGCCCAAATTCCCTATGTCCGAGACTCAGAATTTTGCTAGTACTTTAAGAGCCATTTTGAAGTCTACTTCTTACATACATCTTTTCCCGAGCTCTCCAGCCTTCTTTGGTCCTCACCATCCATCTTTCCAGGTATTGCCACAGCAGTTTGTATCTCAGGGATCTTATCTAGTTAGGTGAGCGTTGAGCTCTCAAATCAGATGGTGAACTCATGGAAGATGGGGCCTGGGTCTCCCTCATCTCCACACTCTCCACAGCACCTTGTGTTCAGGGGATGTCGTGGACTCCAACTGGTAACAAATCTCCAGTTCTCATCCTCATGATTTTTCTGAGTCATACGCACGTTTTTTTTGGAATGGAACCACTTCCACTGGTGAGTTAATTATTCTTGGGTAGAAGTTGTGTACTCTAAATGCCATGGGAAGGCTACTTATAAATACTCATACAAAACGACTCAGAAAGAGCCAAGTCTCCCTACATACCTAGTTTAAACCTAACTTGCAGCTTCTTTTCTTCCATTAATAGCCTTTGAAGTTGTGTTTTTAGTAGTAATGCTATGGATACGTGAAGCTACAAGCCAAATATTTTCGTTTAATTTTCCATTTTTGGCAGCCATCCACAGAACTGCAGGGACAAGTTTTCACAGATAAACATTTTGTGGAAGTTTTTATTTTTATGCTTAAAAATTTACTGTCAGCGATCCTGCTATTCAAGGCTTTTAGTTAGTTGTGAGCCTAGAGTAAGCAGCCTTGGGGTTCTTAAGGTTAATTACAAATCCGTCACTAAGAGAAGGAACTGGCCTGATAGAGTTTATCTGTGTAAAAATTGCAGCTACTAGCCAGTCAGGAAGATAGAAAACCAAAAGAGATTGTAGAGGTGACAAGGGTAATGGCAGGTAATGGGTTGGTAAAGATGATGATATCAGAGGAAAAACAATAGGTGGAAACTAATCAAACCAATTCAACCATTTTAATGTACTTATATCATATATCTTAAGTAACTAGTAAATCATGAAATCTGCCCCGTTTCATTTAAAGCAATTATTGGCATTGAATTTTATTATGTAATTGTTATTATTTAGAATGTGGCATAATAGAATGGATTATAGTGTGTGAATTATTAAGTGTCAAGATCAGATAAAATGGAATAAATCATTTCTTGGAGAGTGAGAGAAATAATACTCATAGAAAAAGGATCCAATGCATTTTTATAAGTGTAGATGAAGTTGCCTTACATATAGTGATGGTGTTAAATACTCTGATATGCTTTGTCTAGCAAACAGTTAACACAGTGTAGATGCTGACTGTTTAAAAATTACTCTTTAAACTTTGCTCTGAAAATGGAAAAATAAATAAACTAGCAAGTATGTAGGTGTTCATTTCTCATGATGTATTCATCACAATAATTTCAATCAAAAGAAATTACCAAAAAAGATAACATGGATGTCTTCATTATTTAATAACCATTTAAAGTATTAAATGTGCCTAATTTTGTTTATGTAGTACTTGAAAAGTCTCTAAACTCACCAAGTTGAAAGAGTTGTTTCATGTTTTGTCCTAAAATCACTTCCCTTTAAAACAAACTTCTTAACAAGATTTTGCATGCTGCTTCAGTTTTCCCAGGAATCTCTCGCGAAACCCTTCTTTACAGAGTAAGTGAATTATCAAGAGCGTATTTCATTATTTGTCTATCTCTTATCTTTCCTTTGCTTTCAGTGTACACTATTTTCTCGAAGGTGCACTCTGATCGGGATGTATACCCATCTGCTGGTGTCCTCTTTGTTCATGTTTTGGAAAGAGAGTCTTTTAAGGGAGAATTTCCACCTTACCCAAAACTTGGTATGTTCTTGGTGGGGAAGAAAAGTGGTTAATTTATAAATTTTTTTCAATGTGCATATTTTAGATGATATATAAAATATTATTAACATTATTTGAAATGCTCTGGATGCTTGATAAATTTGTCATAGGTTATTTCCCACTTTACGACTAGAAATTTAATTACAAAGGAAATTATTCTTTTTTGAATTTTAAAGAATATTTTTGGTTTCTCAGTCTTGAGTTTTGTGCTTCTGACAAATTATCTACCCATATTTGCATAGAAATAATTATAGCTGTACAATTATGATTTTTCATATTAAGACAGTCTTACATAGTACATTGATTTTTGGAAAATTATACATATATTGTATAAGAGAATGAAATATGGTATTAAGAAAGAGTTCTTGAAAAATATTTTACAGTAGGAGATAATTTTATAAAACTTCATAATAATACAATGAAGATTAATTTTTCCTTAAGGTAATACCAATATCAAAGTCTTATTTAATTCACTTTGGTTTAAATTATGTCGAGTTGTCACAAATGCCACCAAATTGATGAAGATATAGAAAGACTAGAGAAAAATAAATTATAACTCTTAAGTGAAAGATAAAAATGAATTCTCTGAAAATTATAGCATTAAAATTAATATAAATATGATTTTGTAGATAATGATGAGTAGCATATCTGAAAACACTCAAAATATAGTTAACCATGTTCTCAACAGCATTCAAGAAAAAAAAGTCATTTCTTCATCAATTATTTTTAAAAAATGTTTCTTAAACATTGCAATCTGTGTTTGCAAAACTGTATAGCTAAACCGTTTGAGCAGCAGCTCCAGTATTTGAGAAGAAAACATGTAGTTAAGAGCATAGTTTCTGGATTCAGTGAAGATTAAATTCTAGTTTTACCACTTAATATAACCATAGAAAAGTTGCTTAACGTGGAAAATTAGCTATTCCAGCAATAAAATTAGGGCAATACTAAGTACTGCTTTTATAGGAATGTTTGAAAATCCAATGAAATAGTGCTTGTAGAGGCCAAGCACAACAACAGGGCCAGGTGCATGCTAATAAATGATGTTATTACTTATCATTAATAAATTGTAATTACAATTCCTTTGGATTTGTAACATCTGTTACAACTCATCCTCCAATGCTTTAAAATTACATTGTTTTTGTTTTAATGATAGTTTTATGATTTTGAGATATCCCTTAAGATTATTTTGATAGTGTCCAGAGTTTTGTGACAGGAAGGCTTCTCAAGAGAATGAACACACCAACATATTAGGGGATTTTTCTATCTCATTGGTAGAAGTTTCCCACTCCTAGGTGACCCATTCCCCCCAACCATAAAAAAAGAAGAAAGGAAGGAAAGAAAAAAAAAATCCCACAAAGTTGTATGAATCTGCTTTTTTTGTTGCATTAAATTTCTAGACAAACTGAACAACCAAAAAGATTTTTTTCTTTACATGAGGCCTGAATCTGAATTCCCAGATGGATTTGTTTTTTGGGTATGTATTTAGTTTGCTATGAATGTGAGAAAAAACTTTTAGACAGAAATATTTTGATTGAAACTACCAAAGCAACATGTGTGAAAATAGCTGATGTATCTTAATTCTGTTTCTTATCTAGGTGAGATTAGTAATGATCCCATAACATTTAACACAAATTTAATGGGTTACCCAGACCGACCTGGATGGCTTCGATACATCCAAAGGACACCATATAGTGATGGCGTCCTGTATGGGTCTCCAACAGCTGAAAATGTGGGGAAACCAACGGTCATCGAGGTAATTTACTCAGAATGAACAAAATTGTATTTTGGGTTTTTTTTTTTTTGCAATTTGCGTTTCAGATGTCGAAATAAAAATTACATGGCAAATTTTTAGTATTTTATACATGGAGACACTATGTAACATTTGGAAATGTACCATTTTTTTCTGTTCATCTGCACAGTTTTTAATTTCATCTTTTATTAAATTAGTCTAAATTAGTGAAAAAAATTAAAGACATTTAAAAGAAATGGATTACTATAATACAAATTCTGTTTAAGAAAATAAATACAAACTTATTTGCTCTGTATTTAAATACAGTCATTAAGCAGACATTTTATGAGCCCTTCCATGTGCTAAGAACTATGATAGGTGCTGTGAAAGGAAGACAGGTAAGTGATGAGTCCTGCCAAGTCTTGGAGTTGAGGGACTGAAGCAGTGGAACGGAACCCATACTTAGCCAACACTGACGTAACTCTCGTAATAAGGTGCCGTTTGCAACACTGACGTAACTCTTATAATAAGAAGGTGCTGTTTGAAGCAGTGGCATTAGAGAGTAATTAGGAATTCAATTCACAGAAAAGAAGGAAGGCCGTTTTAGGCAGAAGAAACAGCACATCGAAATCTTGAAGGCATTTAAAAAATCATATAAATCTACATAAGGAATAATGATACATGTCTGAAGAGATGGTGTCACAGATTATTGGGGAAAAGATGTCTATTTATTGAATGGTACTCAGACGATTGATTAGCCATATGGCATACATAAAATTAGATTCTCACCACACAGGAAATATGAAACTCAAGTCTAGATTGAGGATTTAAATGTGAAAAGCAAAATTTTAAGCCATTATATGAAAATGTAGAAGAATATCTAAGTTTGGAGGTAGGGAAGGATTTCTTAATACCTGAATATTTTTATTTAAGAGAAAAGATTGATAAATTTTTATTATATTAAACTCATGAACTCCTGTTCAAAAGATGCCATTAAAAAAAGGACCAGTCACAAACTGAAAGAAGATATTTTAAATATATATCTGACTGATAGTGAATATCTAAAATATAAAAAAGGACTCCTCCTAAAATTCAATAAGAAAAAGGCATGAATAGACATTTCACTAAAGAGGAGAGATAAATGCTAATTAAGTAAAGAAGCTTACTCTTGTCAGTAATGAGGACTATTCAAATTAAGACCATAATGAGAGTTTTACCCTCAGTAAAATTCATTGTGGTTGGATGTGGGAATTGGCATAGCCACTTTGGAAAATAGCACTGACTAGTTCACATAGCTGAGAATTACTGCATCCTATACTCCAGCAGTCCCACTTCTTGGTACATATCCAAAAGTTGCAAATGTCCACTCAGAGGCAGGTACAGTCATGCTCATTGAGCAATGTTTATGTAGCAAAACACCGGAAACTCACAAAGCAGTGATAACCCAAAAGTCCATCAGGAAGAGAATAGATGCAAAGTCCACCAGCAAGAGGATAGGTAAATAAGTCTTGGCTTTAGTCACACAGTGATTGTTTACAGCAACAATAAACTTACGCTTGCCCAACCTCAGTGCTTTAAACATAATGTTGAATAATAATACAAATCAGTCCCAGAAGTTTACCATTTTTACAAAGCTCAAAAGCAAGCAAATTAAACAATATATTTTAAGCATTGATAATGAAACTATATTTAAAATGAACGGGATGATAAATACAAAATTCAAAATAGCCGTTTGTGGTTGGAGAAAGGCTAGGGCTAGAGAAATAATGTTTGCAAGGATTTGCAGGGGTTCATTATGTTCTTATAACTAAGATACAATGTTATGACTATATATCAAATATACTAAAACTATAATGAGGAAAATTTAGCACATCTTTCATCTAACACAAGTAATAATAATTCATTTCTACATCCATATTTAGTAACATATTTACAGTATTTTTAGATATTCTATTAATAACAGTCAAAAGAGTTCTGCAAATCTTAAACTAATATTAAATTATATAAGTCCACCAAATAATTTATTCCATAGATGTTTATTAAGCATCTAGCATAGATCAGCCACCCTTCTAGAAATAGGGCATCAAAAAAGCATGCACACAAGCACATGCATACCTCTCTGGTATGAAGATCTTTATATCATTATGAAAAGTAAAATTTGATTGAGGTTATTATAGTATTTAGGTATCTCATTAGAAGTGATAGGACTACATTCTGTTATAGCTATTAAAATTAAATATTAAATATAAATTCAGATAATGAAATTCTTCCTCTTGATTTATGAAATGTTCTTCACTTTCTTCAGTAGCCTGTTATTGGAAAAAAAAGAACTTATTAGAATTTATGAAATTTACAATAATGAAATTTGTGATTATTATGGGAAAGCTAGCCATAAAAATATTGCCATTTGTTTGGAAATGTCGTAACATTTCTTTCTGAGCTTTATCTTTGAGATAGTATGGTAAATAGAGGATCGATAGTTTTTTTTTTTTTCCATTAAGAATGTGATTAAGTTTTTTGCAGGGTAAACTTTTAAAATCATGAAGATTCCCAAATGAAATCCGTTTTTGCCATTTTTCATTTGCTTCTTTGTCAACAATAGTTCCTAGTTTATTTTGAAAGACTAGTCTTAATTTCATCATTTAATGTGAACCTAATTCATCATGTATCTCAGCAAATAACAGCAAGGAAGGTCATTGAATCCAACAGGAATTTGACAAATTGTGGAGAGTTCTTTTAACTTGGTAGAATGACATGCTTTTCATAACATGTACTTTAAATATTGTTAAAGGTTCAGAATTATTAATTCCAAAATTGATTTTTACTGTTTTTGCAAATAATATTTCTGATGAATGTGACTCATTTAAAGCTCATATATGATGCTACAAAAATCTTCAGTGTTCATCTTTCAATGAGCAAGGTATTGCTTTCAGTTTGGGTCGGTTTTGTCCCACCCTTTTGTCTCAGTGGCAGCCACAGCCGCAGTCACTGCCAGAAGGCTAATGCTGGGATGCTAAGACTTGACACGATCACTTGTTTTACTGAAGGTACTGCAGACCTGTCTGAACGATTGATACGTCATAAAGTGAATTATTCTTTCGTTTTTGAAGTATTATCCTGTTGTTGGCCTTTGCTTTGTTTGTCGTTTGCAGTGGCTATTCCTGAGTTGACTTTGATGTAAGTTCATTGGCTCTGCAAATGTTTACTAATATTTGACTCTACAAAGGATTGATCCGTGTTTTTGAGCATGTGTCATAAGCCTTGTAGACCATGATCCTTACTGCTTTAATCCCATAAGCGAGATATGGTTTCCAAAGGGTAATTCATGACATTTTTTGACAAGTTGTTGTGCAATTTAGTACTGACTGCAAACAACAGAGATGTGCTTGTTTTAAAGTGTCCTTTCCAGTGTCATCCTTAAGCTTCACTTAAAAGTGCAAAAATATATTGATTTTTTTTTTTTTGAAGTTGTAGAACGGTACTGGTAAGTTATTCATAATGGTTAATCCATTTACTAATGGTGCATCTACATTGCGATTAGCATGTAACGGGGTCTTCGGTGAAAGAGTCTTTCTGATTTTAACTTTTTGTTTCAGCATGTTAAATAGACCTGACTAATTATTTATTTTCCCATAACATTGCTAAAAGCTCTGAGAAGGAATATTTTGTAAGCATATAAACAAATAATGAAAATGGAAAGAACGACAATTTGTTTTCATTTTGTCCTTAACAAATTTCATTTTCCAAATAACATTTCACTTCTTTAATATGATTTTCTTTTTCTAATAGATAACTGCCTACAATAGGCGTACCTTTGAGACTGCAAGGCATAATTTAATAATTAATATAATGTCAGCAGAAGGTAGGTATGAAAAAATATGTTGTTGCTCATTTCCTTATGTATAAGACGTATTGTTATGTTTTATATCTAGGTAAAATATAGTTAAGGATTCAAAAGTACCAGAATCCTAATATAACTAATGAAATAGTAAAATATAGAAAAGAAAACTAAGCAGTATTTAATTTGTTATAAAATGTCATGATGTTTTATGGTGCTGAGAAGCTCAAGATTGGGAACCAAACAGGCCACTTATTTCTCTAGGCCTTGGTTTCATCATCTGTAAAATAGGACCAAGAATAGCATTTCTCTCATAAGTCCAAGATGCACATTCCATGAGTCAGGCTTGAAATATGCTTAACACAGGGCTGAGCACAGACTGCATGATCAGTAATTATTAGCTGGTTTCATTATTTTACTTTAAAACTTATTATAGGAAGTAGTCCAATTGTGTGTGAAGATAAAGATTACTGATGGGAAGAAATAAACAGTAATTTGGGTCACAGTCTCCTTTCTAAGTAGCTGGAGTCCATCAGCGATCGAGAGTTACATATGCTCCAATTCTAAGTGATTCTCAAGAATTTGGAAGGTTAAGGACACAGGAAATATTCCAAGAATTGCACTCTCACATATTCTGACCCTATTTTGTCATTTGATTGAGAAAAATACATACCACTAAAATCTTTGTTCTTAAAATGTATAAGTCATGAGATACTCCTCTCTATACCAGATATCGTTTATGAGAGTAACAGGAGAAGAATGGACATAATTTCCCCTCACCCCCAACCCGGAAACAGTAAAACAATTGTGTGTACTGGATGGGGAATTCTTCTATTGACTACTATACTTAAAAACAAATGTGCAAACAAAACATTTTATCAGAACCTACTAATAAAGTAGGTTAAAGACTTCAGTAAAAAATTGCCTTTACACTATACAAAGAAAGCATTTTCTATAGACTTGGTAATGCAATACATAATTTGGGAGATTGCTTGAAGATTTTGAACCCTTTTACATTTGAGTTTTTCCCTGGGTATTTTAGCAATATCAGTTGCATACAATAAATGTGTTAGTTTGAAATTTAAAAGACCTTCATATATGAAAAGCAAGTCCAAGTGCCAGTTCTATGGGCCTGGACAGAAGATTTATACTCCTTGTCCATTTCTCTACTCCCTAAGGCTAGGTATTCATGTTTGGATCAGGGAAACCTTTGTTCTTGACTCCAGTGTACTTGGATGCTTGCATCCAATCTAAGTGGTGCCTGTAGAATTGGAATACCCTTAATGAGCAGAATAACTGCACGGTTCCCTTTCTCCTCGGGAATTCACCAGTATTGTTAGTTATATAGTTACAGTGCAGTGGGCTTGTACCACCAACCTTATCAGTATGCTCTCATAGAGACTCAAACACTTTGCCAGGACAGAAGTCCTTACAAACTGAAAGGTAGCCTGGTCTGCAGTTTGAACCTCCCTCTTCTGAAGCCTGGCCTCAGTCCTGTGGCTACAGAGTCCACAGGCATCCTAGTAGGTGATACTGATGAGTGGGGACCCATGTTCAAGCAGATGCTAATGGAAGACTGCTCGACAACTGTAGGATTGAAAGTTGGGTTTCGGGTCTGTTTATCTAAATCGGGGGTTTGTGAAGATGATGAAGGAGGAAGAGGAGAGGGGTTTTGGAAGCCTCCACTTTTACTTCAGGCAGAACTGCTCCACTTCCTTTTACGGGGCGTTCAGTGGCCCAACGCTATGAAAACCAGTGAACCAAATGACATTGTTTCTCCATTCTGGTATAGATGGAATCTATGTGGGCTCTAGGATGTACATCTCTGTGCACAACCTACACACATGCCTTTTCTCCCAGATAAGGTCAGGAAAAGAAATAACAAGAGTTGAATATCGGGATAATCACTCATTCCATCTCCTTGCCCAGTTGTCTCCTGCTTTGAGAGGCCTAATGGCCCTGTAGACTCACGCAGCCTAGAGCTCAAGGAGAGGACACAGAGTGATTCTCTACATTGGGTTTAGTGCCTCAGAGACCTGCCACCAATCTGTTGGCCTACTGTTCCCTTGGCCTCTGTGATGTTCAAATATAGTAGGCATGGGATTTCCCCAAAGTTAGAAAGCGCCAGTGACTCATCTCTGTGAGTCCTGGCAGGCACGCTTGGCCCGGTAGACGGCAGGCAGCTGCACGGCCCAGAGCTCTGAGGGGCGTGGCAGCCTGTCTCATGAAGGAGCCACCAAGCTGCGTCACATGGACGAGGAAAAGCCAAATAACAGTTCGCCCAACATGTAGCGTTGATAATGAAACCAGTTTTGAAGGCTTCTTTAGAACAGTGGCTATAAAAACACCAGATGAAATTAATAGAGGATAGACTTCCAGCATACTCAAAACTGTATTTGGCATTGTTTTAAAATATTATTTATTGCAAGGACCTGTTCTTCGTGACATATTTCTGTATGACTATTTCTTGGTGTAGGGAAAATGTAATATGATTAAGTTAGTGTTTAGCTCTGTATCTATAAAACAGGAAACTTATCTACATAAAAGAGAATAAATATTTCATATTTTAGGAGGTCGTGGATGGCCTGTACATCAGACAAATCTAACCAAACCATAAGCAGAGCAAATGACTGTAGGAGTTGAGGAAAGAACCTTCTGTGATTTAGGGCCTCGAAAAACACAGTCTTTAGGAAGAGACACCACACTCTAGAAAACTCTTGAAAACTTATGTAAAGGCAGACTATCTTCCCTGACATCACCTCTGGCAGGAAATATCCTTTACTAGTAAAGAAGCATAAGAAATGAAGTAATTAAGATTTTTGTTATTTATTGTGTAGTTTTTGTTTTATTTTTATTATTAAGCAGTAGCAGAATACTGTATAGATATACAAGGTTTTTGTTTGTTTGTTTGTTTTAGAGTACAAGTTTTAATGAAATAAATCAGAGGATATGCATAGTATAATTACTAGTGGGGACTTTAAATTTGTGTGTACATTTTCTTTTCCTTCTAAGGGGAGATTCAGATAATCACCCTGTTCATTTTACTATACTAATTGCTAAAGTTTAATATTTTGTAAGTTCTTATTTTATGCTAGGAGCTCTGCTGGGCACTTTATATATAGTCTCCTTTAGCTTAGGTAAAAATCACATGAGATAAGGTCAAATAATGGTAAATTCCTAGACTTCACTGAAGATCAGCTTCCACTGTGAAAATATGGAGAACAATACAAGAATGTGCTCACTCTGGTTGTATTAAATATGATAATTCACTTCAGTCCCTTAGTTTGTCCTGCCTCGTAGTATTTTTTTTTGAAAACAAACTTTATTAATACAGAAATAATATTAAACAAAAAGAGAGCTATTCTTTATCTTAGAACAGTAAGAATATGGGAAACGATGATTTGTAATTGAAGAATAACATTTGAGAAACTGAAATAAATTATATTTAGAGTTTCTTACACTGAGAGTATGAATTGGACAATAGGTTGGTTTAAAATATTAATTTTGAAATCTTTGAAGGGAAGTAGTGATGAGACATTGAGGAGGAAAAAAGCTAATTAAATCTAACAATATGAGATAGAAAATTTTATGAGAAATTTCAAATATAATTTCTCTAGAATAATTCATTATGGAAATTTATAGAGTGATCAAATAGTGAAATTATTATGATTTTATAATTCTTATTAAAAATAACTTATTTAAGTAAAAAGTAATGTTTTAGCATGCTACAAAAAGATCAGCCATGCATCATACAAAAAAATTTCGGATCACATAAACTACGTGGTCCATAAGATTATAATAGAGCTGACAAATTTCTATAGTCGCCGTAACATCACAATGCATGGTGTGATATTTTAAATAAATTGAGTGTAGCCTAAGTGTACAGTGTTATGAAGTCTACAGTAGTGTACAGTAGTGTCCTAGGCCTTCACATTCACTCACCACTCACTCACTGACTCACCCAGAGCAACTTCCAGTCTTGGGAGCTCCATTCATGGTGACAGCCCTATACAGGTGTACCATTTTTTATCTTTTATACTGTATTTTTACTGTAACTTTCCTATGTTTAGATACACAAATATACCGTTGCAGTTGCCTACAGTATTCACTACAGTAACACATACTGTGTAGGTTTATAGCCTGAGAGCAATAGGCTACACCATATAGCCTAGGTATATAGTAGACTCTCCCATTCAGGTTTGTGTGAGTAGGCTCTACAATGTCCGCATAATGACTAAATTGCCTGATGCCGCATTTCTCAGAGCATATCCCCATCATTAAGGAACACATGATTGTACTGCAAAATTAAACTGTGATATTTCAAATCATATTTCAGCAATCCATGAGCAAGTACAGATATTTTGTAGTATCTTCTCTATTTGAAAAGGATGTTATTTTGTGCCTCAATTTCCTCCTCTGTTCAAATGGGAATAGCACTACCCAGGGTGTAATGATTAAATGAGATGATGTATTTGAAAAAAATCTGTCAGTTTTAAAACTCTACAAATACAAAATATCATTCCTACCCATGTAGAGTTCTGGGAGTATGCCTTCTGCCTGGGAGAGATGGAGAGGAAGCCAGCAGTCCCTAGCAAGGTGGAGGCTGATTTGACTTTTTTTTTCCTTTTTTTTTTTTTTGGCCATATCCTATCATTGTAAATTGCACTGCTGTATCCTTGGATTTGATTGGTTTGTACATAAAATTTTGTGTCAAATATGTTATATTTTTCAGTGGCGATATATACATATATATGGAGATATATATATATATATATATATATATATATATAGAGAGAGAGAGAGAGAGAGAGAGAGAGAGAGAGAGAGAGAATACATCCTTGTTATACAGAAAGCCTTTACAGTCAGTATTAACATAGTTTCCCAAAGCCAGGATTATGGCAAGAGCAACAAATCTAGAATTGTTTTTTTGTTCCCCTTTGGAAAGACTGTTTCATTAAAGATATGCATATCTTTTTTTTTTTTAACCAAAATTAGACTTCCCATTACCGTATCAAGCAGAATTCTTCATTAAAAATATGAATGTAGAAGAAATGTTGGCCAGCGAGGTTCTTGGAGACTTCCTTGGGGCAGTGAAAAACGTGTGGCAGCCGGAGCGTCTGAATGCCATCAACATCACGTCGGCCCTGGACAGGGGCGGCAGGGTTCCGCTGCCCATTAATGACATGAAGGAGGGGTAAGCAGACCTTTATCTCTCATTGCCTTAACCATGGATTTTTAAATACAGTGATCTTATCAAACTTATTATAGATGGAAGATGGCCAATTGCATTTTTCTTTTTAATAAGAAATGGGTATTGTCAAGATACGAAAATACTAGCAATTTTCTGTATTGACAAAGAGGTTACGTTAATGGTTCTTTATATCAGATGTTCCAAGTCCTCTGAAATCTAATTGTAGATCAGGATCAGCAATCATAAATTACAGCACTGTCTTTTGTACCTTCCACAGAGAAGCTGATTATTTAGGGCCTGGAATTTCAAAGGAAATTGATGCCCCAGTTATCAGCTGCAGAAGGACATGAAGACTGCTGTAACTTTATTCTAGGAAACTTTCTTTGCCTTTAACATTCTTTCCACCATGTGTTGATGACTGATGGCTAGAGTGGATTTGAAACCCATTCTGAAGGCCTGGCCTTGTCACTCACAAACTTGGTGACGTTAGGCAAAATGCTGCACTCCTCTGTGCCTTAATTTACTCTTTTGGTTCAATGGGGATTTTACTGTCCCTCAGGGTCATTATAAATGCTTAAATGAGACAATGCATTTGAAAGAGATTTGTCTGTTCTCAAGCCTTACGAAGTATTCTCTTGTTGAGAATACTTCTTGTTGAGAAACACTCCTTATGCCTGGGTAAATTGAAAGGGTTGAATGTCAGTGTCAAACCAAGCTTTGATCTTTAATTTCTAACCTGTTGAGACAATCTGCCCCCCCTTTTTTTTAAACCCAATCCTACAAACATGTGAGATATGAAATGAGTCACATTTTGTGAAGCATATCCTTTCCCAACTCCTTTATCCATATTCCTGATAACATTTTTATACAGGTAATCTCTGGAATTAAGTATAGTACCTGGATTAATAAGAATTAAACTCGAGGAAATAAAGGAAAAGACATAGACGCAGAAAAGGAAAAGAAAGGGGGCTATGGGATAAGCAGTGAGCTGTAAAGTCCAGCTTACAAATTTTAGAATTAAATTGTACCTTGTATTTTATAGTAATGGATTCTGAGGTCGGTCAAGCACACACAGAAATGCTTTGAGAAAATAGTTGCTTTCTCTCTTGTCTATCTGTTGGTCGGCTTTCTGTATGAAAATGTAATTTTAGAGCTTACAGTTTTACTTCAGAGTTACAACATGGTTCTCTAAGTATTAAGGAAGAACCTCGGAAAGACACGAACAGGGGTCTCTCTCCTGAAAACATTCTCCAAATATGGAATCTTTTCAACACTTTGTTCAAGTAATGCGTTCCATGGTAATAGTTAAAACAATGAGCAAAGAGAAGATGTTGGAGGGAGTAACGTGAAAACTGGGCATCAGTAGAGTTTTCCATCATGGTGCTTGCTTCTGGGCTCACCCTTCTGCAGCAATAGCGCAGTCCCCACCCATAGAGGCACTTTCAAAAACACCTAAACTAAATTGAACTGAATAACTCTCTAAGGCAAACTCAGACCTAAAACATGCATCCCAGTCGTGTCCAGCTTGAGAACTGTCAGTAGAGCTTTATTAAAATATAGACAGGTCCCCGGCCTCTGATTCCCCCAGAGATTCTGAATCTTTGAGTCTGGGGCCTGAGCATGTGACTCTAAATTAAGAACAGAATTTTTGTCCGTCAAGTACTTGTCAGAGAATTCAGTCATTAGCCGACTGACCCCAACACCTGCTAGAGGGTGGCATGTGCCATCAGATATTTGAGTCAGTCCCGTGGCATTTATTTGGACCCTGTTGTCTCAGATCCCTTCCCAACTTGAATGCTTTCCATGAGTTTTAATTTAATGTTAAGCCATAACCTTTACAAAGTATTCATATGATAAGTCTTTCAAAATAGCGTTTCTATAAATTGTACCCGGTGCCAACTCTTATTACTCCAGTATCTCAATACAAGCTCTGATGAAACAAGATCCTCCTTGAATATAATTCCAGAAGAAAAAAATTGGCCTTGGGAATGATTTTGCATATTTTCTTGAGTTATTACACAATGTTATGGTAGCAAAAATAACTTTTTTACCCTGTTGCTTTACATTTAGAAGTAAATCCAATGTTTAATTCATCTTTTGTGTCTTCCTTTCATTTTAATAGTGTATGTCAAAATTCTTAATTAACTTAATGAATTTTTTGCCCTATATATTTTTTTAAAATAACATAGGCTACAAATGCCTTTTAAAAATGAAATATTGAAAAGGTCAACAGGTAGGGAGGGACAGAAATACAAAAAACATTGTATTGAGGTTTTTTTCCTAAAATTTTATTTAAAAATATACTCTTATACTTCAGAAGTTTTAATTAAGCACCCAACAAATGTGTTTCTGCTTTATACTTGGTATAAGTGTCAGTCTCTGATTAAAAAAAAAAAAAATTCCGTAAAATTATTTCCTACTCCTCAGGACAGCCATAATCTACTAACTGAAGATTTTTCTGTATTTGCTATGTGTAATCAAAAAACAGCAGGTGCGCAAGGAAAGCTCTTACAGTAGACCCTCAGCGTAAACCTACTGCCCTTCCACAGCCCAAAGTGCCATTAAATGTCGATCATCGAGAACCCACTCAGCAGCATCCCAGTCCTCATCCTTCTTGATGTGTATTTTTTTTCACATCTGTAGAACTCACTGACAGCTTTCAAACTTCTCCTAAATCTAACAGAAAACAATTATAAAGATTTATTTCAAAGTGAGTAAGCTCCTGCAAAGGAAGCTGAGCCTCCTGGAAAGACTCCCTCTCCCTTGCCAGACGCGTAACCCAGGGCAACTGTTCTGTCTCTGAGTGTGGTCTTGGTGCTGCTTTTACCCCTGACAGGGAGCCAGAGGCTAAGGACTCATGGATGCATTTAGCCTCAGATAAAGCTGGTGGAAACAGGAGCAGGTTCATATTTCATTGTAGACGTGGCATAGCTGCCAACCCAGGGTGAGTGATGTGGTGTAAATGGTGGCTATGAAGGGAATGATGGGGTGTGAGGATTAAAGAATATACTCACTTTTCATAAGAGATTGTCAAACCTTCCATTATTTCCTCTGGTTACCAAAGCATATGGATCTAGCCTCAGTCAGCAACAGAGAATCCTAGTTTACTCTTTAGACAACCTCACAAAGTATTCCCTCGAATTAATTGTCTGCTTTTTGCCTTACAAAGGCCTCAGCGAGAAGTTACACTTGAGGAAGAGAATGTAAGTCAATGGCTGCCAAATACTGCTCTGATACAAGGTCATGGTCCTGGGTCCAGTGTGTTGGGCTCTGCTGAATTTGTCCCCATGTTCGGTGATTTACAAGATTGTTCTTTAGTCTGAATTAATGTGCCTCCTATATTTTTGGTGCAAATATCTTTTCTTTTTTGGAAGGATGGTGATATGACATAAAAATTTTTGAAAAAAAGCTTTTAATAAAAATTAGAGACCCATATAACTCTATTTTTATGAGAATACAAATAAATGAAATGAATGCAACTAGATGTCTAATATCTGTTCCTCTAAGTTCTATGCATAGATTCATGCTTTTCTTTCATTTATTAAGTATTTTTTAATGGAAGAATAGTGTATTAGTCTCTGGGGTACAGTGATTTAAAAAAATACCATCTATGCTCACAATTTGTTTGGGGACCAGGCAAGTAATCAGATTATTTTTTAAAAAAAATAGTGTGGTTCGTGTCACCATCCCCCATGTCAGGCATATGCCTGGAAAGAGTTCATAGAGGAGGCAAAGCCTGATCTGCGTTTCAAACATGAGTACAAATGAGCCTGCTCATAAAATGAGTAAGGGGGATTCTAGGCAGAGGGCACAGTTTGGGCAAAAACCTTTAGGTAGGAGAAAGCCTGGTAGATTTGGAAACTTACTTCATGTGGAAATGGGGGGCAGGGATCCGGAAGTGATAGCTACCAGAGAGGCAAAGCCCAGGCCACGTAAACCTTTGCATGCCCGGAAAACAGGTTTAGACTTTATTCCGAAGCATTAGGGACCTTTGCAGAAAATGGCTTGTATTAAAGTTTTCATTTTAGCAGGTAGGCCTGCCAAGCCACATGAGAGACTAGAGCAAACCCAAATGCCTCCTTTCTGCAAGCAGGAACTACCCCCCCCACCCACCCCCAAAAAACCAGAAAGGTCCAAGCCTGTGTGTCTGTTCCCTCTTCTGATAATTCATTCCTTCTCTAATGGAGAGGACTAAGCAGTAAGTAAGACTAGAGTCCAGAAGAGTACTTTATTTTTTATTTTTATTCTGTATTGGATTCTTTATTTAGTTTTGTTTATTCTTTAATTTTCAACTTATTTTTTGATTGATTGATTACAGATATGCACAGAACAAAGGAGTGGGGTCAGAGGCAGAGGCAGGTATCATGGTAAATTTTCTTTTAAGAGCTCGAGTTCTCAGGTAACATGTAACATATGTGGACAAATTCTTCTCTAAACTGTATTTTTGTCTTCAATATACAAAAAATAAAGAATAAAATATATTAATTATTTGGACAATTGGGTAAAAAAGTTGATCATTGGATCCATTTATGTGGCTATTGCTGAAAAAGGTAGAGTTTTGACTTCAAATTTGTACTTGTTTCTCAGTTCTTCAGTTATATGTGTAAAGACCTCAGTAAATGTGTTTTACCTCAAGGAAAACTGAGTTGTTTAAATTGGAAGAAAAAGCTTTATAAGGAACAAGTTCTATCAAGTATTTACCAATTCTGAGGATTCTGAGGCACCATGTTTTTATACCGCTGCTTGAGAGCTTGTCCTTGACAGTATATTCCCATCCCATCTGTTTAAAACACATTCAAAAGTTTGAAAATAGGTGGCAAAGTTCATAAAGGTGAAGATCATCCTCATTTCACTTTATAAAAGTTTTTAATCTCTGCATATTAAAAAGCCAGCTGAAAGGAAAACAACAGATAATGAAAAATGTAATTTTAGCATATATAACGGTTATTGTTATATATGGCTTCATACAAAATTATTTCTTAAAACCACATGTTGAAACTTACTGGTACTACAAAATGAACAATAAATACATATTTTACCTACAAAGTAAATCCCATATCTCCTTTGAGCATTACATTTGTAGTCTGTTTGCATTTTATTTATTAACTTATTTATCTCCCAGTTTTTGAGATATAATTGACCTATGATATTGTATAAGTTTAAGGTGTAAAACATAATGATTGATATACGTATACATTGCAAAATGATTGCTACAATAAGTTTAGTTAACATCCATCACCTCACATAGTTATGCATTTTTTTCTTGTGATGAGAACTTTTAAGAACTACTCTCAGCAACTATCGAATACACAATTGCTTGTGATTTTAAATTGGTATGATGTTTTCCATTCACACATTTATTCTGCAGATAGGCTCCCTGAGGACATTGAAGAAGACTGAGTTTCAAGGAGAATCATTAAGGGTCTGTTGTTTCGCTTCCTGTGGAAAGTGAAGGTGCCTAGAACAGGTTGTAGCAGTGGGATGGAATAAAGTGGGCAGGTGTGTAGGAGAGTTCTTTCAGGGTGAATGTCAGAGACTGATGATAGATTGACTATGTGGGAAGAAGGGACAGGAGTCAAAGATGATGGTGCTTGAGCAACTGGCCATGCCAGTCACCAAGAAAAAGAAGAAGATAGAAGGAAGAACAGGTGGAGGTGGGGTGGGGTGATGATGAGCTCAGTTTGGAACATATTAAGTTTGTGAAGCTTATGGATCATCCAAGTAGAGATGAAAGTAATTTGGCAGTGTGTGTCAACTGTCATAAAAATGTTTCCACTTCTAGGCATCTCTTCTAAGATAGTAACATTAAAGAATGTGCACAGAGATAGTCTTTGCAATATTATTTATAACTTCAAAAAATTGGAAGCAAGTTACACATCCACCTCTGAAATAATTGCTGAATAAATCATGTGCACTTAAAAAATTATATTGCCATAAAACTATAATTACAAAGACAATATGGAAAATGCTTATGATGTGCACTGGGTTAAACTTAGGATACAAAATTGTATTTTAGAGGTGATTGCAGTTAAGTTAAAATATATGCATTTGAAAAATATTCTACAAGGTACATTGGAAAATAAAAAATAGTTATCTTAGTAATATTCTGTTTTCTATCTCAACTTTTATGTAGTGTTTCATATTGCTTTTATAATTTGAGAAAAGGGATAAAACTTTTCAGAGCACCAATAACTTATGCTTGTGCCCATTTATGTTATCTTGAAGTGACTTAATTTAAAATCTTGCTAATTATAAATGTAAATCAACGTCATGTTAAAGCAAGAGAACTGTTAACAGTTTTAAGAAATATTCATTTTACTTCTGCATTTACAATGATACTTCACAATTATCAAGGAAAAATACGGTCTTTGCTAGGCCATTTATAAGGATATAGAAATTGGCTTTATTTGAAGTTTTAAAGTAACAACTTGTTTTAAATGGAATATATTTATCTTAATACTTTACCAATGGTCTCTTACGTTTCCTTTTGTTCTGAATTTTAATTCGATCTTTAATTTCAGTTTATTATATACTATTTGTCTCCAAAGGCACCATAGTTTGTTGTTGTTTTTTTTTAATGTTGTTTCAAATGAATTGTAAGTTTGAATATAAACCTCACATAAACAGCAACCAGATGAGTTTGTGTCATTGTGCTCCGGAGCACAGCTGTCACCTCCGGGTGTGACATCATACTTACATTGTCACAGCTTTGAATTTTTGTGCTGTACTTTTATTATATTTTATTTTTAAAAATAACAGCTTTATTGTGATGTAATTCACATGCCATAGAATTCACTTATTAAAAGTATATAACACATTGGATGTAGTTTGTTCACAAAGTTGTGTGGTCATCACCACAAGCAATTTTAGAACATTTTTAATATCCCAGCACTCCCTCCCATGTCTGTTAGCAGTCACCACCCTTCAGTCCCAGACAACCAGTGTTTACTTGCTGTCAATAAATTTGCCTCTTCTGGACATTTCATATGATTGGAATCAGACCATATGTGGTCTTTTGTGACTGGCTTCTTTCACTTATTGTTTCAAGGTTCATTCACGAGGTAGCATGTATCAGTACTTCATTCCTTTTTATGGCTTCACAATATTTTATTGTATGGGTATTTCACCTTTTATCCATTCAGTTGATGAAAATTTTGATTGTTTTCACTTTTTGACTATTAGAAATAATGTTGCTATAAACATTCATGTACAAGTTTTTGTATAGACATATATTTTCATTTCTCTTAGGATATAGACATAGGAGTAAAATTGCATATGGTAGCTCTGTATTTAACCTTTTGAGGAATTGCCAGACTGTTTTCCAAACCAGTTGCACTATTTTACATTCCTACCAGCGAAGTAGGAAAGTTCCAATTTTTTCACGTCCTCCCCAGCACATCCAAAACCAGTATCTCGCTGGTTTTGATTTCCATTTGCCTGATGGCTAATGATGTTGAGCATCTTTTCATGCACTTATTGGACATTTGTATGTCTTCTTTAAAGAGATGTCTATTCAAATCCTTTGCCATTTTAAGTTGGATTATTTGTCTTTTTGTTGTTGAGCTGTAAGTGTTCTTTACATATTGTACATAAGTCTCTTATTAGATATATAATTTATAAATATTTTCCCCCATTCCATGGATTTCCTTTTTATTTTCTTGGTGGTGTCCTTTGCAGCACAAAGTTTTGAATTTTGATAAAGTCCAAATTATTATTTTTCATTTATTACTGGGATTTTTGGTGTCGTATCTGAGGAAATCATTGCCTACCAAGGTCACAAAAATTTATGTCTGTTTTCTTCTCAGAGTTTAATAGATTTAGCCCTTATATTTAAGTCTTAGATCAATTTTGAGTTAATGTTTTTATATGGTGTGAGGTAGGGGCCCAACTTTATTCTTTTGCTTGTGGACATCAGTTTGTCTCAGCTCCATTTATTGTAAAGAGTAGTCTTTCCCCCATTTGAATTGTCTTGGCACTCATGACAAAAATCCGTTTACTAAATGTAAGTGTTTATTTCTGGATTAATTCTATTCCATGATCTATATGTCTCTCCTTATGCTAGTACCACGTTGTCTTGATTATAATTTCAAAATTTAGTAAGTTTAGAAATTGGCACTTGTGAGTCTTCTAACTTTTTCAAGATTTTTTGGGGACCTGTTTTGGGTCTCTTGAATTTCCATGTGAATTTTAGGATGTTTATCAATTTCTGCAAGGAAGACAGCTGAACTTTAATGGGTTTATTTTGTTTTATAAGTTGCTATAGCATTGTCATTAGGAAGAGAAATAATATTTAATTTAGAGTAATTTTCTCTTTTCTTTGGAATGACTTACTGAGATTTCTGTCTTCTCAAGCTGCTCCAAAATTATTTAAATGCATTATCTTATTTTTTATTATGAAACTCTTATTGGCCAATTAAGTAGAGTTATTCCCCCATAATTGCTGAGATACACACCAAGAAAAGAAATTTTGTTTGCTTAGTTTGTATAAACCAAACAAAATTTTTTCTCTTACATTAAGAGTCTTGTATAGAAGACTGAGAGACTTTGTATTGAAAGATCTAACAGAGGCGTCTGTGAAGTAGAAAAGCTGATAAACAGAACTCTTGGGTAAAAACAGTTAAGGCTGCCTAAAGCTCCATACCTCCAGGGGTGTAATTTCACAATCTTATTTTAATGAATTCAAGTGAAGATTTATTACTAATAATTATTTTATTATTTTAGCAATAGCGTTATTTTCTAAACCATTTAAGAAGAAGAATTTTTAAATGTAAATAATCTACCAAATATGGTAATCAGAATTGGACACACGATTATTTTGAATTAAGAAGGATGAAAAAGATTTTTTTAGACATTAACTTAGAATCAAGAGAGTGTCTAGTACACAAAGCACTCAGTAAATATTGGTTGATTAAAGAAAAGAATGAAAGGAAGCCTCTACATGAATCACTGCCTTTAAAGCCCAGGCCCCTATCTTAGGGATGATTCTGCATAATCTCTTAATTCAAAAAGATAAATCCTGCTTTCAGGGTAGATCGTTTTTCAGTGTTTTCAACTTTCTTAAAAGATAACATGCGAGTTTCACATTTTTGCAGTGTTTATGTCATGGTCGGTGCAGACGTCCCGTTTTCGTCTTGTTTACGGGAAGTTGAGAATCCACAGAATCAGTTGAGATGCAGTCAAGAGATGGAGCCTGTAATAACCTGTGACAAAAAATTTCGTACTCAGTTTTACATTGACTGGTGCAAAATTTCATTGGTGAGTTTTTATATTTTGTTTTTGCGAATGTAATTAGAAGTGATGTGAACTGGAGATAACACTTGACTAAAACTCGAATTACTTTCAGGAACAAATCCTGGGTTTACTTTGTTAACCGACATTGACTCTCCTTGGCTTTAAGGATTTGACAAGCTCATTCATTGACAGTGCATCCATCTGGGAGAGAGCATCTCCACTTTTGTTCTCAGTCTACCCTGGATTAGTTGCTGGGGCTGGATTAGCCTGGCAGGTGGTCCAAATGCTCACCGTGGACACCCAGGTGGCTGCTAAATCAGGGCAGACTATGGTGGAGCCAGTGTGACATGTGTAGAAAGTCTCAGATATGCTGCTACTATTGCACTGTGGAAGGAGAGACCAGAGTATATAATAGATCTGAAAATGAAGCAATATTGTGCTGTGATTCAGTGTCCTAGAAACTCAAATTGTAGGGAAAGTTCAAGGGCTAAGAAACAGCTCCAGGTGAGGAAAATTAGAATCTGACCCACAGCCCCATAAATAGTAAATATTTCTTTCTAAACCACTTTTTAATTAGCATGCTGAAAGACTTAGGAAAATGTGGGTACAGTTTCATATATATGTAAGAAATATATATATATATAATGTTTTATATAGTATTTATATAATATTTTTTGATCCTACTTTTTAGAAGCTAAGGAAGTCCTTTTTTTGTAACCTTTAGATTTAACTTCTGTCAACTCTTGATGATTAGTGGTGACTGAATTAGATCTAAGTTTAAAGTTGGCATTTGAACAGAGTTATTGACACATAAACAAACTGTCACTTCATGTCTCCGAGAACCAACTGCAGGCAACTTTCCTGGACCCAGTAGGGGAGAAGATCTCACATTGCAGCACTTATCACCTGTAGCCCTGGGCTCTGGCCTCTTTTCATGTCGCTTGTGTCTTAGGAAAATAGTGCTCTTTCTTTGCCTTCTTAAATCAAGTAAAATTTCTAAGATGGTGTGGTTTATGTATTATAGATAAATGTTGAGTTTACAAAGCTCAGTATTTTTGTCATGGTGCTAATGGCACAGGGTGCGAGAGACTCAGTGGCTGGGATCATAATTTGAATAGATGCCTCTAACCAGAGTCAGGAGATGGGTGGGGGCAGGGGGAGGCCTAGCTGCCATTTTACTTGTGCTTGTGCTGTAAAATGTTTATGTCTAGGAATATTATCTAATTTCTAAAGGTTAAAAGTGACATGCTGTGAATGTTTTAGTTTCTGTAGTACAACGTTATAAATAGAAAGGTTGTGACTTTCCATTTTTTATTTTACATGTATTTATGTGTATGTTACATATTACCATGAAAGTTTTCAGGAGACTTAAGTGAAAGAATCAGTGAATAAACATAATAAAATATAAAAAAAATGAAAAATCAGGACCTAAATTTAAAATTAAAAAAAGTCTAAGATCAAGTTTAACCACAAACCTCCTAATGTTCAGGCTTAAAAGTGGAAATTCATCAGATATTCTAAGTCTTAAAGGCAGGAAAAAAAGTTTTTACTAGCACTGTGTTGTAAACAAAATTCTTTAAGTAGAGGTTTTTTTTTTTTTTTCTTTTCCCAGAGAGGATACTGAGAAATGCCACAACTAATTCTCCCCAACATTTTTTTTTGAAGGGTGGCAAATGTAGTAACAAATTTCACATGGCTGTTTTTATAGTGTCTCTCAGTAAAACCCTTAGCATAATTAAATTCAACTCAGTGGAAGCCATTCAATTCCTGTGGAGGTAAATTAATATAAGTAGGCATCTTTTGATCTGGGATAGAATTTAGTAAAACTGTAGAACTGCTTTTGTTACATGTTCCTTAGACTGTCTTTTCTAAAAACTATTTATGTCAACTAGATGTCAGTAAGATCAAGGTTGTAATTATTGAAAAGTTGTTTCTCGTTTTTTTTTTTCTTTTCTTTTCTTTTGCTAACCTTAGAAACCAAACTTGCATATCTGATTATCAGCCAGTTTATGGTTTGTTAACATCTGCAATAGAGGTTTGTTACTAGGAAATAAAAAATTTACATAGTAGTGTGAAGGACTTCTGCTTTCGAGAAAGGAAAGAGGAAAAGAACAACTACATACACGCACATTTATTATGTATATATACGTGTACATATATATATATATGTACATATATATATATATATATATATATAGTGAGAAGAACAGAAAGTAGGCCAACATAAAGGCTTCAGTTTTTTTCAATACTTCTTCCTAGTTCTCATAAAGAATTTCAAGTTCAAGGTGATAAAGTAATTAGAAAAATTTGCTTTTTAGAAATTTGTTAAAGAATGTTTTGCTATGTCTAGATCTTAGAATCTCATGATGTTTACAGCTATTGATTTGATGTGTAATTGTCTTCTTTTATATTAGGTTGATAAAACAAAGCAAGTGTCCACCTATCAGGAAGTGATTCGTGGAGAGGGGATTTTACCTGATGGTGGAGAGTACAAACCCCTTCCGATTCTTTGAAAAGCAGAGACTATTATACGGATTTCCTAATTACACTGGCTGTGCCCTCGGCAGTAGCATTGGTCCTTTTTCTAATACTTGCTTATATCATGTGCTGCCGACGGGAAGGCGTGTGAGTACTTTAAAACACTAATAAAAAGTTATAGAGCCTCCTAAGATAACAACATACAAGATTTCCATCCAAAAAACCAAGTTTTCATTTTAATTCATAAAACCCTTTATAAGTGAATTGAAATTGTGTTCAGGTCAAACTGCAGTACTTTATTATCTTTTCAAAATGAATTAAAATAGTTTTGAGTCTAATATAAATCAAATTAGGGGATATAATTACTTTATTCAAAAATTATTAAGGCTAGATTTAATTCATGCTGGCAAAAACAGTCCCAACAATAATTGAGGCTAGTTTGGTTATACAAGCCACCTTGTGTAAGCAAAGACTTCGGAATCTGTTGACATGGTAATTACATTTTAAATAAATTGCCTTAGTTTGTTCAGAAGTGATGATCAGAATTCTTCTTGAAATTGTTTCACTGTCAAACAGGGTGACACAGTCTAAATATTTAAATAACTATATACGTGTGTGTATATATACATATATATATATATATATAAACAGGAGTAAATTAATGACAGTAAGGGTATTATTTGAGTAATGAGTCTTCACTTCATGAATAGTTAGTACTTTTAAGACATCAGTGTCAATTAAAATAATCTCCCGAGACTATCTGGAAGTCAGGGTACCAAAGCCAAGGATAAAAAAATTAATAAAGCAGCAAGTAACAAATTCTTCCATTTTTACATGTAGCCTGATTTCATTGTGTCATAGAATTTATTTCTAAAAGCTTGATTCTTAATCTCCATTTTTTTTTTCATTTTTCTGTATGTTTCTCATCAGTATTCCATCTCTGTATGTGTAGTCATCCAAGTGATGTTGTAAACCTGGTGGCAAGTGCTGCCTGGTGGCATTTAATAGTAACAGTCTCAGCATTTCCACATCATGCAAGATCCCATGAGCATATAGTCTTAATGTTCCAAATATCAATGCTATTATTTAATTCATAAATTTTGTTTTGTTTCTAGGGAAAAGAGAAACATGCAAACACCAGAGTAAGTGTCTTCTTTCCTGTTATTTTCTTTATCATTTTTTCACTTCTCAGTTGCTCATCATGCTTCACACATGTGTGTCATGCTTTTGTTTTTCATTCATTATCTTTCATAGTTTATTTCATAAATGCGAAAGCTGCTTTCTAAATAGAGATATTTAGGAGGGTTAGAAACTAAAAATAAAAAATGTTTGAAAACCAAGATTATACAGATAAAAACTAAACCTAAAATATTTCAGATTCAGAATATTAACTTGCCATTTATATTATGTGATTTCCCAATCTGCATTTCTATAAACCAGAGAACAGATGAAAAGACCTTTCATACACGTTTTCCTGAATCTACAGTAATAACCTACCATAAAATGAAACTTCTGTGAGTATTTATAAATGCCCCATCAGAAGCAACAAAATAAAAGCTCTGGTAGTTTAATCTTAATCGTAGAAATTAAATAGAATGCTAGTTTGTTACTTAGGGCTGTAACATTAACACAATGCTTTATAGCTTAGTTTAATGAGACACATTTATTTAAAATTAGTTTATAATTTTCAGTATTGCTATGTTAAAAGTAGATGAAATGTATCTTTTTCTGAGATAACTTGTAGAATGCCCAAAGTGCAATAATTTTTTTCTATTTTTAAAAATTAAAAAAAATTAAATTTTTTTTCTAATTGATGACCAATTGGGCTAATATATGATTTAAATATATGTTGTTTTATTTCTTTTTGACTAGCATCCAACTGGTCCATCATAGTGCTATTCAGAAATCTACCAAGGAACTTCGTGACATGTCCAAGAATAGAGAGATAGCATGGCCCCTGTCAACGCTTCCTGTGTTCCACCCTGTGACTGGGGAGATCATACCTCCTCTACACTCAGACAATTACGAGAGCACTAATATGCCACTGATGCAGACACAGCAGTAAGTATCCACTTGGGACAGGGATTATTAATAGGCATGAATATATCTACCTAATGCCCGTAAAGACCAGAACTTTTTAGTATTGTTCCTTTCGTTTGCGTGTGTTTGTTTATAACTGGAAAAGACCAAAAGAACATCGACAGTGTCGATTCCAGCCTCACTGTACTTACGCAAATAAATAGAATTATTTTCCGGAAATACTTTTCCTTCACTTATCCACACTAGATAACATTTACCTTACCCTTTAAGAAATTGACACAGCTAATAAACTACCATGTTTGCTCAAAGATGAGTTACTTATGAAGAGAAGCATATCCTTAAAGCATAACAAATGGATTGTTTTTAAAAATCTATTATTAGAATTATTTGGTCATGTTAACCTATTTTTTAAATTTTATTACCACAGACCTACTAAATTTTTTCCTCTGGATAAAGGTTTTTAGGTTGTTTTTGTGATCTGCTTATATATCAGAATGAATGGTTCCGATTTTGGCTGTAAACACAGTTTTTAGTACTAGGAGATTGGTGATTAGAAAGCCAGAAGAGGCTTTGGTAAGGGGTAGGTGTGGGGGGCTTGAGAAGGTTACTCATTAGCTCTCAAGGATCTATATGCCTGGATCACCTTTGACATAGGGAATTTTAGGTAAAACTGTCATTTCTTTTTTAATAATGTGGCTTTTTTTTTTTAACCATATGTCAAATGAGTTAAATTCATTTTCTCCAAGGAAGTCACAAGTTTGCATTTGAGAGCCTCCTCACTTTCACTTTTGTGAATTCAATGGATATGCAGAAAAATTTCCCTTCTCCCATACCCATAAACCTTAGGATATGATTTAAAAGTCACCTCTTAACTGATTAAAGATTTATTTGGGAGGGTGCAAATATTTTCCCATTGTGATACTTATCTTGTAACCATGTAAAATGCATGTGGTCATTTGAAGATTAAACAGCAATTTCTATGAATAGACAAACAATAAATTTGTTCAAAATACTTTGGAAATCTAAAAGTATTGTATCTTCCTGAAGTCCTCTAACTTCATTTACGTAGTGTTGAATAGGCAAAACTTTGTGTTATTGTGTAAATATGTGTGTGAGCAATTGATTCAAGTCCTATTAACAGTGGAGAAAATTACATAATTAAAAATTCTGAGTTTTGGAAACATTAATATTTTATCAGGGATGTAAATATTAAAGTCCACAAAGTTTTGTTATACTGAATGGAAGGGATAGATTTTTATGTTTTCTGATGGTTAATGGATCATTGTAATATCCTTTTTACCAGGATAAGATACTGATGAGAAAAATTAGGAAAATTTCAAAAATATTGTAATAGTTTACAATTTAGCAATCTCTCCTGCCTTTTTTTATGAAAATTATAAACAGCCTTATCATTCATTTTCAGAATGAAAAGAACTATAGAATTCTTTAACACTGTTTCTTATACTCTTTACCCAAGAGTACTAGTAAGATGTTGATATATCTTCTTCAAATGTTGATACATGTTCTCAAAAATGAAATGATCAAATACACTTGAGAAACAGCGTTTTTTTTTTTTTTTTTTAACTAGAAGAGTTCCCAGAGCTTTTAGTGTGTTGACATGCTTTGTGAATCTGTGCAAAAGGTCAGAAAATGTGACTTTAAGGAGATGCTTCTATTTACAAAATACCAATGCTATTGAATTTTAGAATAGAGAAATATTCATTGTAGTGAGTAGGGGAACTTGAACATATTTGCAAATCAGTAAAATTCTATTGCTTGTGAAGTTTAAGGGAGGGAAAAAGGCCGTGCCATTTTTAAAATATGCTTCCTAACCATATATATTGGGCACAAAAATAGTTACTTAAAAATCATTTTGATTCCCTGTGGTTAGGGTTTTGCAATGTTGCTATTAACATACAGGCAAAATAAAATTTCCTATCCAATTTACAACCAAATACATCTTCCTGGTCCTTCCATAATCTCATCAATACTGTTGTTGATCATATCTCTCTATTTGTAAATACTATAGGATATATTATTGAACTTGGAACATATATGTATTTTAAATCCAGAAAACCTTCATATTGTTCAAGTTTGTGCTAATGGGAAAACTCCATTAACTAGTACTTCTGTATAAATAGGGTACAAAGATAATTGGTGATGTTCACAATGATTATTCTGAGGCACTGCGAGATCATCAAGTGCGTCTGACTCATCAGAGGAAAATTAAATTACGTTCCGTGTAGTTTCAGTGTTGAGTGTATATTATCTTTCTTTTATTCTTGGAAATGGATAAAATGTGCATGGTCTCTATGGTAACTCCCTATAAGCCAGAATTTGTGATTAACCTCATTTTCCAACCATGCCAGATGATAGGGAATTCATTGTATCAAGTTCGTCACAACTGCCCTTTACACAAATTCGGCTTTTCTCCTTACTTTAAAAGCACAGCCCTGTCTTTAAAGTTCTATTTCAGCATCAAGTATACACATATACAAATATTTTGGTCACTTTAACTGAACTGAATTCTCAACATTAAAGTGAAATATTTGATGAGGAATTATAGTAGTTGATAACCAGGTATATGCTATGCTTAGATAATGCTGCCTGGTATTAATTAACTCTTCGGAAAAGGGCATGCATTTCATCTTCACATGTTCATGGCAACTGCACTGAATTTACCACTCATAAATAATCGGCTAGCTACAGGATTTTGTGTTTATTCTTTCAGAAATATTCAGGCATAAGGATGTGGCTGAAAGTTTATGTTAGATTCTTTGCAAAACTCAAGAACATTCACAGCTTTCCTTCAAAGCTGCATAGAAAATTCTTTGGGTCTTTTAAACAAGTTGATCCAGGAGATATAAAGAACCACATAACAGTGCGAGGTATAGAGAACTTATAGCAGTTGTGTAATGAGGAGTTGTCAGAGTTATTTATCAATTATACAGTAACGGTCATTTTAGTTTTGGTTTTGGTAAAATAGGGTTTCATAGGGCTCCGACTGGCATCCTAAATTAGACAATAACAAATGTTTAATCGTTTGCAGATGTTAAAATTGAGACACAGTTAAGAGACAAAGCTAAATCAGATCAAAATAGATTAGATTATTTACTTATCTTGATCAAGTCAGGGGTAGATAATGTGGTCATTGACCTCAGAAGGTCAGAGGATCTCTTCATCCAGGTTACCTACAAGGGAGTGAGCGCATAGTGGAGAGAGAAACTGGAGATGGAACACGTGCTCAGAAAGGAGGGATTTCATCTGTACACTGTTCCTTCTACTTTTCAGATTAGAGAGACAATACAAACAGGCTGTTAAAATTATCACACCGTATAGAAACATAAGTTAAATTTCATTTGAACTTCACTAATGTATTTCTTGTTTAACAAACTTTTTATTTGGAAATGATTTTTGAGGTATAGAAAAGTTACAAAGATAACAGAGAGTTCCTAGATATTCCTCTTATTTTGTTATATTTGTTACAACTAAGAAAGCAACATTGGTGCTTTACTTACAACATTAGCCATACATCAGATTTTTTCCCCCAGATTTTATTAGTTTTTCCCCTAATGTCCTTTTTCTTTTCCATGGTTCTTTCCAGGGTACAATAACTGCATATCTTAGTTTTCTCTGATCTGAGCAGTGTCTTAGACCTCTCTTGATTCCCATTACCTTGAAGTCTTAAGGAGCATGTATTCTGTAGAATGCCCCCTCCCCCAGTACAGTCAGGCTTTCTGCATCTATATTTCATCAGTTATCTTTGTAGCTCAGTGAATAAATATTACCATTGATAGTAAGAAGAATTTTTTCCTCCATGGGCAGACCCATGACTTCCTACAAATTCATTGCTGGAATTCACATTATAAAATCTTAAAAATAAATTTGCTTTGCCCAAAGAATCATTGTTGTGAGTACGGATTATGTTTTTGACCAAAGATTTAACATCAAAAATATATTACAGATTTAACTGATGTACCTCAAAGATAGAGCTTTGTAATGATTTAAGAACATCACATTCCAAGTCATAGAATTTGGGGTCCTAAAAGGGATATTGATAGTTTATAGAGCCTGGTTGTTCCCAAACCAACTTGCAAGTCACACTCACCTGTAGAGCTCTTAATGGTGCAAATCTCAGGGCCCTCCCTCCGGGAGATTCGGAATCTCAGTGGTTCTGTGTTATCGTGGAGCAGGTAAAAAGCTTGAGATTCCCTGATTTAAACACCTACAGGACCCAGGTGTTAGGATTCAGAAAGGAGATTGGTATTTCTGGTATTTCTGTTGGGGGTGAAGGTAGGAAAGGGGTTGTTATTCACACTTTTCCACCTCTAGGAGTTTTCAAAGAGGAACAGTTTCTCCTAATTCTCCCTGAGGGATTTGTGCAAAAGAAAAGTGTGAAAGGGGGCAGCCCAGCACCTTACCTAGAGTGTTGGGGCTGGCTGTGGGTTTATGCTTATGAGCCTCTAGACTTTTCACACCTCCTTAAGCTGCCTGAGGAGCATGGTGGGAAGTGAGAGATGAGTGTTGATGAGAAAACAGTGCCTGAATGGGACAGGGCAATGCTGAACTTTGAAAAGCTACACACTACTGGGAAATTGTCTTTGCAATGTTATGGCAGGGATTGAGTGGAGGGTACCAAATATTCAATTTCCTAAAAAAATAATGTATTCTTAAGTCCGTACTATGTTATGTGGTCTCTTAGGGGGTCGTTCTGCTTCCTCGTTATTCTTCTCTTACACCAACTTCAATTGTCAATTGATTTTTCCTGAGTGGGAGGCATCTTCTTACAGGATTCAATGTAGCGGAAGTGCCCAAACATTTTCTTGGAAGATTTTAATTGGCTACACAAAAATTTTCCTTATGCATTATACAAAACATAATACCTAATCCAGGGTAATTGGGTCTCCCTTAAAACAGGAGGTCTGTTGTGCTTAATCTTTTGCAATTTAACAAGTATAAAAGTAGAATTAAGTCTTCTAATTAAAGATATTTAGTATCTAATTATTTCATCTTTCATCTGAAGTATTTTTCCACTTGTCTTCCCTTTGGTAATAATGAGAAATAACTTTATGATAAAATTCCATAAATAAAAAATTAGTTTTTAATAAAAGTTAGTATCAGTTACAGAGAACGTTTCAGGAGACCAAGATAACGATTTCCTGTTGACAACAAGTGCCAACCAGCCAAGGATATTTCGGAGCCATTGACTTTTTTTTTTTTTTTAATTTAGTAAGTATACACTAAAAGCAACAGATGCAGTATCCCTTTGGTGAATTTTGTTTTTATAAATTTGTACTGCATCATTTTGAAGCTGTGGTAGGCTTGCTTTTGGCTTTATACCAGCAGGGAAAAAATTAAATAAATGAAAGTCTTCTTTCTCCTTTATGCATTGATTTTGGTTAAAGTTAGGTTTTGAAATTAAAAATAATGTTGATTCCAGTTTCTTTGTGTCCTTTTATTAATTCACATAATGGCCTGCGCCGTTAGTAAAAGTTACAGGATCCAAATCAGCAAGGTTTGGAGAATGTCAATTTTGCTGAAATAACTGGAAATTTAAAAAATATATTACGATGTCTTATTGTTAAATGATTCCATACTAATTCAAAAGAGGAGTATTTTGTATTCCACATAACTAACCTGTCATTTATTTTCAACTCTGGCATAGATTCTGTGGCTTTATACAAATCAGTTAACCTTTCTTTGCTTTTGAGTCTTCAAGTAAATAGTAGTATAATGGGTTGATAATCATCAACCTTACTCATAGAATTACTCTGTAAGATATCCAGGAATGTCAGATTACCTTAAAACGGTTGTGCAAATAATGAATAATTGCATACTCCCCCCAAATCACTTATTTATTAATTTTCAAGTTATTACCTCTGCCTTCTTAAAGAATGAGGTTTGTGCAATAGCTAATTTACATAATTTTCTATAAAATGCATGTAATTAATGGTAGTAAAATCAGAAAATAATTAATGCTAATAATTTAGAGAATTTCAGTTTTCTTAAATCTTTTTTCTATGTAATGCAGTTTGCACAAAATAATGGTTCAGTTAGTCCATTAATAACTCAATTATTCTGGTTTTATGACTTTATGAAAGTCCTTTCTTTAAAGAATTATAGGACTTCTATTTGAAGTCAACCCTCACTGTCTTGTATAATAATTGCCTTTAGCAACCTGCTTTCACCAAAGATGAAAATGGTTCCATTTCCTCACTGTGTTCTCTGCTGCTTAACCATTGCAGAGTTAGTCACAGGCATTTTTCCAACATGCATGAAGGAGTGCACTTTTGGCATCTTCAGCTCTTCTATGGAACATACATTTCCAATATGCCCATCATAGGTACGTTTGTTAACACTCTAACACTCACAGGCTCACATGTAGTCACAAGTTCGGACAATCACAAAAACAGGGCTCTGTGTGCACCTTGGAGACTCTGGGGACGTCAACTCTCCACATGTTTTTGTTGAACACCTTTTTGCACAAATAAGCACTTTTATATAACTAATCTAAGTTTCAGTTGAAGTTGCAAGGTGTGCATATACATTGTTCAAACATAACCACTTGGGATACGTACCACAGATACTTTTAAATCCCCAAACCGATGTCATGCACACAGTTGCTTTCTCATACAGCTGCTCCGGATTTCTTGCTAGGTTATGTGTGGCACTTTTTCAACCAACCATTTCTCTTAAAATCTAGCCAAGACCATTGCTATGTTAAAAAAAAAAAAAAATTCAGCAGTGTAGCAGAAGAGGGGGAAATGAAGGCTAGAGGAGAAATGGCAGGTCATAGGATTGATTTTGATCAGTGTTTTTCAAACTGTGTTCCAAAGAAGGGTAAGTTGGGCTGGCTGGCCAGTGGGAGAGGGAGTTCCGATGACTTCATCTAAATATTTTGGGTATACTTTACTTAAGCTTCTGAAGGGCTTTAAATGTCCTTTTTGGTATTATTATGTTACAAAATGTATTGATTTCATCCATTAATAGGCTAGATAGAACTAGAGATGATAAGAAATTAAGAAGGGCCTGCATTGAGTGCGTGTGTGCACACGCCTGTGTGTAAAGGGTGCTCTATTAGTTTCTAATGTAGGATAGACCCAAATCAATTTTATCTGAGAAGTTGAAACAAAATTCATATTTCCCTTCCAAATACCCACAAAGTTGAATTTTTACTTCTATAGGAAAGATGTTGTTTTCCCACTTTAGATCTAGAACTTATTTCCTCTTTGTGGTTTATAAATTAATCTTTCTACTTTCATGATCAAAACCACTCTAAATACATTGTGTGAATGGAAAGAATAAACAAACCAAAAAATCAAAAAAACAAACAAACAAAAACAACCTCCCCGAGACCACATAGGTATAAATAGGTATTAGATAATAGCAAAAAGAATGCAATTACATAGCAAAAAAGAATGCAGTTACTGAGATGAATTATTAAGTGACTTCTTCAAATTGATTTAGAATTGATTTTGTTGTTTCTTTAACAATATATTAAAATGTAACAAATTTTTTTAAAAATTACTCAGAATCATTAACATTCCTATAGATTAAGAGTTTAGCATGTACTGCTTTCTACTTTAGATCGTTGTATTTGGAATATAATATTTGCCTGGCCCACATGATTTTGACCAATGTTTTTCAAACTCTGCTTCTTGGAGGTTTCTTAGAAATGCTCCAGGGACTAGCATGTGGGGCGTAGGAAACAAAGCAGGTAGGATTCCGCCTTCCTTGCCAACTCGTTCAACCTCACATTTATCTCTTTTGTACATCGAGGTCTGCTTAGTTTTTCAATTAAAAGGAATTCCATTGCTGAATAGAAACAAAAAAACTTAGAAAATCCCCAGTTTGGATTAAACCCTACTTTATAGCAAGGAACTGACTCCTAGAATTTCTTCCACACAGAATCTAAATTGCACATTTTTGTAAATTAATTTTAATATCAAAACTTGAAATTAAACAGGTGTGTGTCAGTGGTAATAAATGTGTGTATTATGTGAAACTTTACAAGTATCTTCTTTTGTATATATTTATTCAAACATGGTTTATTGCATGCTTGTTGCTGGGGATACCAAACAAAATAGGATGGTTCTTACCGTTAAGGCACTTTGGGGCAATTAAACATGTGAGGAGAAGTACAGTGACAATCAACATGTATATGAAAGCATGCTACATGATAACCTTTTCGGGGAATGCTTAGAGGATGAGGAGGCATAGAAGATGTGGTATTTGAGAGGTTTTTTTTTAATTAAAAAATAGTAATAACTTAAAATTTTCCAAAATATCCTGTGGGATATTTTATAAGCATAAGAGTAAGAGGTGTTCACCATAACAAAGTTTGAGTTGAATTTGCAAAGACAAATGGGAACTAGTTGGGTGGCCAGAAATGGTAGTGGGTCGTGGTGGTGATGGTTCTGTGTCGAGCAGTTAGGGAAGCTGCATTTATGGACCAGATAGATTGATGGCCTTCTAGGACACACTAAAAAACTTGAAACTTAGTTTGCAGGTAGGTGTAAGGAAATAACGAAAAATGTGTGTTATTTGAATAACATCATCAGATTTGTGTCTTAGAAAACCATCTTACAGCAATGTGCACAACGGATTATAAGGGAGTAAGAGTAGGACTAAGGAAACAATTCGGATCAGTTGCAAAGATGCAAATGAAAAATGATGATGGCTTCAGCCAAGTTAGCAATAGAGATGGGAAAGAAGGGGACAGATTCAAAAAATTGAGGAGAATCATCTAGAGTTCCCAAGTGACTGGGTGTGAGGACTGAAGGAGAGGGAAGGGCCAGGGATGACTTCTACATTTTGACAAGGGCAGTTGGGTGGATGGCCATGATCATTTCCTGGATGGGGATAGAGGAGCATAGGTTAGGCATAGTGAATGAAGATGTTTAAATATGTTGTTCTGTGAGTGCGTGACTGTGTGTTCTTCAACCAAGACCTGAAAGTGTACAGGTTACAAGTAGAAGCCCTGGAGTCCTTGGTTTCACAGCTTTATCCACCACTTCCTAGCTATACAGCCTTGGATCGCTAAGCCTCTTTTTTCATCTGTAAACTGAAAATAACAATACCTTCCTCCTAAGGTTGTTGTGAAGTAAAATATAGCATGTAGTAGCAATTCCATGAATGTTACTAAAATTGTTATTATTTATCTTCCTCCAATCTCAGTTTCCTCATCCACAAACTCAGGGGTGGGGCAGGTGCTGGATTAGATGATTTATGGGTCCTTTCTAGCTTTAAAGTTTTTCATTCTAATATGTCTTCTCTTTGTTTACATGTATGTAAATAAACATGGTTTTACTCAAAAATGTTAATCATTTCTAGGAACTTGCCACATCAGACTCAGATTCCCCAACAGCAGACTACAGGTGAGTACTACAAATAATAAGTTGATATATATGGATGAAGTTAATAGATTAAAAGATATTAGTGTACTATATAATTTATGAAACTTTAGCTTCACCAGGTAAATAAAACAGTTATGTTGTTATTCCTTAATCAGAGTTAGAACTTCCAAATAATAGCTTAGATTATTGCATAGATTGGCATCGGAGTGATAAACACAAGGTAAATGATCTTAGAGCAAAAGCATCCATGGAGGTCCTGTCTAATTAAGGAAGGCTGAATGAAATCCTCTTCCTTCAGCGAAGCTCCCTATTCTTCTCCTTGGTTTGAAAGATTCTTTGCTTAGATGCATCCAGGATTTGTCTCAGTAAGTGAGCAGCTTGAAAACTGACTCTTACAAAAGGAAACCATTGTGACTAATCACTGAGGCTTCAGGGGGATAAATGAGAAATGGTTGGCTTGGTTCTAATGCCACTTTAAAAAGCTGTTGTAACATGACCAATGACAACAAGATGGCGGACAATTCTCCCTGGACTATTCTATTTCCCTAAGATTTGCTTTCTTTAAGTTTATTTCTTTCAAGTGTCCCTAAAAAATTTCCACAGCCAATTATTTCATTCATCTCAGTACTGAGTAGAAACTTATTCATGATTGTCTTCTAATTAGTGGTCGATTCCTAGTTCTAATTGCCAGGCAACCAGTAATGCCTTTGTAGCTCTTTTGGAAGAGCAAAAGAAGTTTTAAAAATGTAAGTCAGATGTGGAATTCTGAGTATGAATACTAGTATTGTGGTAGGGAAACTATTAAGTAAGTCTCTTAAAAACTTTAGGCACATATAGAAATGTATTGGATGTTTTATTCAAAAATTATCTTCTTTATTACTGCTTTCGGGAATATAAGGAGATTTTCGTTTGACAACTTTTCAAAGATTTGAGGCAAGTATAATGAAGTTGTTCATCAGATTTTAATTATGAGATAACTTTTATCAGAATTCTCCCCCACAATTTTGATTACTTGTTTTAATTAAATGCTAACGTGTTTTAACAAGACTGTTCAATATATTGATGTAAGCATTCAGGAGACTGGATGAAGGGAAAACTTTGTTACAACCATGTTATCTAAAGAGCAAAAAATAAATGAATGAATCCCTACTACCTCAGTTTTTTAAAGAATATTTCTACAATGGCAATGCTAAAACTTCTTTCTCATTAAGTTCATAGACTCCCATTTCTCCTAGGATGTCTTTCCTTTGATTAATCATTATTTCAGGCAAGGAGTGAGTAGAAGGAAGACAGTATCTAGCAAAATAGTAAAAAAAAATTCTGAGTATTTTAAAAACCCAGATTTTACTTATTCCCCCATTGGTAGAAGTAAGAAAACTTAAGTTGATGCTATTAAGGAGATTTATTTGATAGTCGTATAGATTTTTAGCAAGTAGACCTGTTAGTGTGCTTCTTTTTTAGTAATAGGCAGCATTTCCAAATCCAAGGACAGTTTATGCCTGAGCAAATATGATAAGAGCCAAAGAATTTCCCTAGAGGGAATTTAGGTGGTTCAACCTAATTTTCTAAATTATTTTCTAAAACAGGTTTTGGGGAGCAGGCGATTTGCTTAAGTCAAGAAGCTTTGATCTTCCGTTTAGTTAACACTATAGCCTATTACCTTCTTGTTTTCTTACATTTTTCTGTAATTTAGAGCATATTATTGACTAAAGTGCACTATTCCGTCTTGGTTGTTTTCTTCTTGTTTGGGGTGAGTCCCCAAAGTATCTAAGTGCTAAAGGGAGAGAGACCACCTTAGCATTTTTTGTGTGTGATTGTTATGGATTGTTGTGTTTTTGCCTCTGAGAAATGTAAAGCCAAATAGAGTCGTGCCTCCTGGAGAGAAGAGCTAAATGGAGAGGTTATGTTCTTTTCTCCCGTTCTCTTGTTTGAATGAATAAAGTTTGTTTCTCAGTTTCTAAGTTGTTCTGTTCAGTTTCTAAGTTGTACATGTACAGATTCAGTGCTGTTTATGTTATTTTCATGCGTACACCAGCCTTCTTGTTCCTCCACCCTGGTTATCCTAGTACCCCAAAGAGGCAACACTATTTGTGCATGATTATCATGAAAGAATAATTTGTTTTTCTCAAGTACCTCAAGGCACTATGTTAAGTGTCAGTTTTCTTTATGAAGGTAATTTAAGCACAAGGTCTGTCTCTGGGATACCAAGAAATTTTATATGTAACTACCTACGTGGAATTAGTCAGGGGAGAGAAGATTTTGAAGTTTGTTTCATTTGGTTAGTTATTGTCTTTTCAATGGTCATCCGGAGTTTGAGAAATGAACTAGCTGCTGGTGTTTTTATCCTGGACTTAAGCGCTGGCTGGGTTAATGGAGCAGTTAAAAGCTGACAATAGCCCAACTGTTCGGACCAGGTGCAAGGTGTGAAGGTCAATGCCCCTCTTGGTTTCTCATGTTCTCAGCCCTTTCAGCCCACGTCATATTTTCTAAAAAGCCATGATTAAAAGGTACAGTCATACATCCTGCAGTCAACCGTGTTCCTTTTGTTTATCGTGGGAGGAATTTTCAGGCTGTTGAGAAACACAGAACATTATAGCTTTGGCCCAAGAAGGAGAGGACTAATTTAGAATTTTCATTTCTAAAAGTGTTTACACTAAATGCAGAGAAATTATTTTAAATGATGGTAAGATAGAAGATTTGTTTTGCTCAAAATCTGCAAGTGTCCGTGCCCTGACTTACACGTGCCCATGTTCATCTTCCACACTACAGGTAAATGGAATCCCTGAAGAAAGAAAACTGACTGAAGCAATAAATTTGTAATCAGACAATATAGCAATTATAGCTTCTTTCTTTCTTCTCTCTTCCAATAATGCATGAACTTTTCTGGCATATGGTATGCATGTTGACAGCATTAAGTATGTACCAAATAATGCAATATAACTTTCCTTTTACTAATGGATTTTTTTTTGTACTTAAAGCATTTTGACAATTTGTAAGACACTGATGACTTTATATTTGTTACAATAAAAAGTGGCCTTTAAAATAAATATTATTAATGAAGTATAATGTCTGGTGAAATTTACTTCAGAAAGTATTCAGTTACCTCCTATGTAGTAGGAATGTTTTATTTCTAAGGACAGGTTCGTGTGTTCATTCTTCATTCAACGAGATTTTATAAATATATAAAATGTCTGGGCTCTGTGTTCTAAGTGAGCAACCTATTTAAATAATACTTTTATCCTCGTGGCTCATAAAACCTGCTCTTTTATATACATACCACTTCTTAGAGTGTCTTAGGGTAGGCTCTTTGGGCGCAGAGCAGCCCAGGCTGTATAATTACCTGATTCCACAATCAGATACTTGGTTTTGGAAGCAAGCCAGGAGAATAGTTACCTGTTGATAGGGTATTTGCTCCAAAACCCCAGGCTATCCTCTAATAACACTATTTTCAAGGCTTAGCAGAGTTTCCTCATAGCATGTCTGCCTGCTGCCTGAATCTTGAACTCTATTGGATCAACATGGCTATCAGGCCAGCTAGCAGGCCACGACAAGCAGGGTGGACCAGCCAGAAAACATTCTTATACTGCTCTGGGCAGGTTTCCATGTTCCTTGTTAATTGGCCAGAGGACACACAAATACTACCTTAATCTGATTCCAAAATTCCAAAAAGATTCCTTGTTAGTATCATATGCAACAACTTGTTCCCAGTTAGGAGGAATACTCTGTCATGTCCTGGACGTCGGAAATCCCACTTCCTCCCCTCCTTTCTAGGACTTATAGGTTCTTTGATTCATTAAAAGATTTATCTCCTTATTCCTTTCCAAGAGAGCTAGGGTATTACTACCTGTTTTTTATGACTTATCAGATTGTAAATATATTGGGTCAGGTTCCTATGAGGAAGGAAAGGTTGCCACAACTCCAGATTAATAGATTGTGGCACAGCAGCAGAGAATTCGTGAACTGGTGCTCTGGTCAGGTTAAATAAGAGTACAGGTGGGCAGGAGTAAAGTAATACATGATGCATAAATCAGTAAGTTCAGATCAGGGGTCAGGAACTTTATTCATCTGTTCTAGAAAAGAGGTCACGTTGGAGTTTAGGAAATGCACTTGGAGTTAGCATCAGTTTTCACACTGACCGTGTTGAGTCAAATGAATAAGAAGAATCATCGGCTGGCATCTCACAAATCTTTCATAACTGCCTTGATCTCTGTGATACCCTCCAAGAAAGGAATCTTGCCTCCGACTCTCTATTTTGATGGGGAGGAAGAGTCTAAATACTTTCCCTTTGGTTGTCAGTACCAGAACCTTTATGGGTTAAAAAAAAATGTGGGGTTCTGCCACATGCAACAAAACACCTGCATAGTAGGCAAATGAGTACATGTGAGTTTGGGTTCTCAGTGGTGAACTTAAACTAGAACACCTTTTTCAGTTGGCCACAGTAAAGTTGCCCTTAAAAAAACCCAAAACTGCGGTGGTTTTCTGCACTTTGAAGAATTCAAGGAAATTCAGATCTAGATTCCACGTATCTCTGAAAAGTTTGTGACTTTTCCTTTCTCCAAAATACAGTCACCCAATGAATTATGACCTCTTTGTGGGGAGGGAAGTTCACATCTGTAAATCTACACTGATGATGGAAAAGAACACTGGGTGAAAATGTTAATGCTAAATCTGAGGCTAAGAGTATACTTAGAAGATAATTAACTAGAAAGCTATGTCAAGGTTGGAGATATAGCAAGTGGGGTGTATGAACTCGGGAATCAATGGTCCTAGATTTGAGCTAGCGTTATCTCTTCCTGTTTCCTGACTGTGCCCAATTGAGTGGGTGAATAAAAACTTTTCAGCAAGCCATTTTAAGATGGAGCAGCTTCACAAATTTGCATTTTGGAATTTCCCATAGGATATCCCACTAGTTGCTTATTTATTGCATGCCCAGCATATCTGTATCGTGTTCTGAGGATACCATGTGAGCCAAATAAAATACAGATTCTGCCCTCAAGGAGTTTACATTCCAGCAGGAAAGACAGGTGTTAATCAAGTGCTTATACAAATAAATGTCAAATTACAATTGTGATAAATGCTGTGAGGGAAAGTAATTGGTGCTATAAAAGCTGATCACAGGGGAACTTGACCTAGTCAGCAAGATCAGAGATTTCCTAAGCAAGTTTGTATTGATATCAAAACGATGAGTAGAAATCTGTAAGATAAAGTGGAGTAAGAAAGAATACTTGAGGCAGGGAGAAGAACATATCTAAGCCTTTTGGGGAGAAGAGGTCATAGTGAGTATAGTGTTCAGTGCAGCCAGAGTATGGAGTATGGGCGTGGGGGACGGTGTTGGGAAAGTGTGGAGGAAGCTGATCCAAAAGATAGGCAAGACCAAACATGCATGACTTTAAAGATAGAAAAAGTCTGAATTTTTAAGATTGAAGGATGGTGATGTCATATTTCACACTTTAATACAATCAATTCGGCTATAATATAGAGGAGAGAGAAGGTGGGCAGAATGGGACTGGGTAGACAATTAAGAGGCTATTGTAGACACAATTGGAGAAATAATAACTGATTTGGATAGTGGTGGAGAGATGGAAAAGGACAGATTAAAGAGCTATTTAGGAGGTAAAAAAATAAAAAACAGTTATCAGTACACTGATACTTTGGAAATGGTGTTAAAAAAAGAGAAAGGGGCTAATCCTGACGGGAGTGTGTCAAATGATGCTGTCGATTGAGATAGAAGGTATTCGAATCCAAGATTTTGTGTGATAATTTTACATACGAAAAGCCAAAACAGAGAAGTGCTGTTTTTCCCCTACTCCCCAGTTTTATTGAGATATAATTGGCATATAGCATTATACAAATTTGAGATTTATGACATAATGATTTGATATATATTATGGAATGATTACCACAAGTTTAGCTAATATCCATCACCCCATACAGTTAAAAGATTTTGTTCTTGTGATAACTCTTAAGATCTACTCTTAGCAACTTTCAAATATGCAATACAGCATCGTTAACTATAGTCAGCATGCTGTGTTTAACATCCCCAGAACATATAACTGGAAGTTTGTACCTTTTTTTGACCATCCTCATATATTTCCCCCACACCCTTCTCCCTGCCTCTTGCAACCACAAATTTGATCCTTGTTTCTATGAATGTGCTTTTTTGTAGATTCCACTTATAAATGACATCATACAGTATTTGCCTTTCTCTGATTTATTTCACTTAGCATAATGTCCTTACAGTCCACCCATGTTGTTGCAAATGGCAAAATGTCCTTTATGGCTGAAGGACATGAGCGTCCATTATCTAGTTCAAAATGTTTATTGAGCACTTACCTATGCCAAAGGTTGCTATAGATGTTGGGAATACAACAAAAAGCAGGAAGACAACAGAAGCATTAAATTAGTTTGGTTGCCTCCAAAACAGCTCATTCCTTTGGGAAGTGGTCCCAGGAAGCCAGAGTGTGGAGGCAGAAAGAGTGACGAGGTTGCAAGTCTGGAAGCAAAGCCAGTGAAGGCATGTTCCTGACTGGCTTTATTCTGGAAAGCAGAGCTCAGTCCAACTGGGGATCTTCCAATAAACTGCATAGAATACACCTCAGAATTTTCCCTCCAAGTAATAGGCAATTTAAACTTTGATCCACTGACTTACTTACTGTCCTACAGTTGAGAGTTGAGGCATTGACTCCCCTGCACTTTTGGTCTTTGGCTGTGAGCAGCCATAACAAGATGCTCTGGAGAAAACCCTGGGGCAGAGAACCTGAGAGATGATATGAAAACTTGAGATGAAAAAGAAAGAAAGCTGAATAAGCTATTAGCAAAATCTCTGGATCAAAGGACACAGCTGGATTTTGCATAGTAACATTGACATACAATGTTAAAAGGCAATTACACCCACTACTACTTCTTAGCTGACATTTCGGTTTGCAAGGGGATGTAATCATTGATGCAGAGCCTTTATGTCAACTTGTGGTATACATGAGATTAATATATAAAAAGAATTGCTTGATGAGTTTTTTGCTCTATCACTGAAAACTCATGCCATGAAAGGATCGATTTTTCATTTTGTGAGCTGTGTTGATGTGACAAATATGCCCCAGAAGTCACAGCGGCTTAACAGTAAAAGTTTACTGATCACTCAGGTCTCTCATAGCCCAGTGCAATTAGGTCAGTCTTCCTCCCTCTTGTATGCTCTATGATCTGGAGCACATGAAATCCAGGATTTCTATGGAAAATAAAATGAGCCTAAGGGTCATGTGGGATATTTCTAAGAGCTGAGCTTCAAAATGGTTTCTATCACTTTCATTTAAACACCACAGGCGGGTACTCAAACGTAATTGTTACGGACACTATAATATGTAATCTTCCTGTATACCAAGGAAGAAGAAATGGTGTGGTAAACACGAGCATTGTCTTTGCTACACAAACGTGGACTGGACAAAACATGTGATCAGTGCTTATGGATTAATAGCTGTATATAACAATGAAAAACATAATTAATCAAATAATAGTTCTGTCATTCCCAATGGTCTAAATTGTGAGTTAGAACTTTTAATTCAGTGGAAATAAAAGAAACAATAATAATAAAGAAACTGCCTAGATATAATAATAAAAGCTAAGTAAACAAAATTTGAAGAAATAATGCATTGAGTTCTTGTAGAAAAATAGGATTGTAAATTCACAATCCCTTACCTTCAATTCCCAAATGCAAAGATCTTAATTTTTATAAGTTAATAACAAATTCATTTAATGACCTGCCCTAAACAAAAATAAAGATTCTTATTTTGTCTTTTTAAATTTAATCCTACTTGTTCTGATGATTTGCTACAGAAATTTTAACAGTTTATTTCATGATGTTGTCCTTACTCTACTGAATATATTACATAATGTGAGGAACACAATTTATAAAATCTGAAAACAATTGAATACTAAAATATACCTGGTCCCAAGAGTTTCCAGTAATGTCTTGTGTATTTATATTACTAATTTATGAATGTCACATTTAATTTTTATATGATTTTTATGATAAACTTTTTACCACGCAAATTTGGGGTCTGTGTGTGTGCCTAAAGCAAATTAAGTAGTCAAACAATGAGATAAACTTGTCTAATAGAATAATATATCCCCTTTTTTTCTCCCCCAAAACATCAAAATATCTTATTGATTTAAATATGAAGATCATTTTATTCATTCATTTATTTATTCTTTCATTCATTTAGTGAATAATTATTTAAGGCTTATTATGTTCTAGGCATTGAATTATATTTGGTAAATAAAACAGACATATATATAAAAGACATTAAATAAGTCTAGTACAGTCTGGCACTCGGTAATGCTAAATAAATATTTGCTGAGAGAAATTAATCTCATAGTCAGTAAAGGCATTGAAGGTCAAAGAAGTGTTGTAATAGGTTTATCTTAAGAGAAAACATTTCAGGTAAAATTGGAAGAATGATCACATGTCAGCCATGCCCAGCAATCTCGTCAGATGAAAGAAAATGAGCACAGACCCAAAGGCAATGGAATGGAAACAGTGGTCGTAATCTCTTCCCAGCATCTGTGTATTATTCTTCTGGCAACCTTCCACATTTTTCTCTAGGCAACAATTTTCTACCATACTTTTAATCCAGGTGCTTCTGCTTGAATTGACTCCATATTCACCATAAGATCTCAGTTTTGGAGAATCAGAGCACTGAAGAATCTCTATGGACAATGTTCAGACCTCTGACCCAGTAGAGCCTGTGAGATATAATTCAATTTTCTGGGGCTGCTGAGAGAAAGGAATGTGCCCTTTCCTGATGTACTAGAATCAAGGGTAAAAATAAAGCCAACAGAGCAAAAAAGAGGGAAACCAATAGAATGGTCAGAAACCAGTTTTCTTTGTGCTATAATCCAGAGATCACTAACCATTTGGCACCGGGACTGGTGCTCCTGTGAGAATCTAATGCCTGATGATCTGAGGTGGAGCTGAGGCAGTGATGCTGGGGAGCGGCTACGGGTCGGTACTGTGCACAGCTCGGGGTTTGAGGTCCCCTGCTGCGAGCAGTTGGGTTGGGTTTTCTGACACTTCCATCTCAAAAATGTAAAGGAGCTCTGCAAGTTTGGAAATACCCAGTGAGAAGGAAGTGGGATTAAAGATCATTTGGGTACAAATGTATCAAACCAACACAGTGTATACCTTAAACTTCTACAATGTTATATGGCAATTATATCTCAATAAAAATAATAATTATGAAAAAATTAATTGATTGAAAATGCAAAAAAAAACCCAAATAACTTAAAAACTTTAAAAAAAGAAGATTCTAGAGGTGTAAACAGAGTCCCATTAGTCTTATCAATTTTATCAAGGAGTTTGGAAATTAAGCGTTTGAAATAGAAAGGTAAGATGATCCCATTTACATTTAAAAATCGCTCTGGGTCAGGAAAATAGTGAAGATGGCTGAAATTCTCTCCTCTTGAGAAAACTGGCAAAAAACAAATTGGTCATATTTACCTTTTTAAAAAACTCTGGGAGTTAACCAAAGATTTATAGCATCTGGGAGGTTGCTCTAGAAAAACAGTTGAATCAGAACAGCAAGCTTCCTGACATTTTAACCTGCTCTATTCTCATCCTCTCCTCCCCTAAATCCCAAAGTAGCTTTAAAAACAAACAGCTTGCAATCATGCTTAAAAAAAAAAAAAAAAAAAAACAATTAGCAGCCTGGTAGTCACCAAAAGTGACAGAATAAGGTTGGAGTTCCTTCAAAACCTCATTTCAAATCAATTGTCATTATTATGTTACCTTTCTGGTGGTTCCCTGCATGACAACTTGCAGGGCTGTCTTTATCTGACCTGCCTAAGAGCTCACCCAGTAATAAAAACCTTTTCTGTGGGGCATTTGGTAAAAATAATTAGAGGTAAGTTATGATATTCTCAGCTGCCTGAGGTGAGAAATGGGAGAAAAGCAATGCTCTGAATTTAATTTTTGGTATGATTCTGACTTTTAGAACCATATTAATGTTTCACACCCTCAAGTGTGGGGGTAGAACCAACTTATGTAATTGGCATTTAGTGTTTTGACTATTTGCTTTAAGGTGAAAACAAAAAGAACCATGAATAAATATTGTATTCTAGTAAGTTTATTTACTTATTTTTTTTGCTGTTGTATGGGTTCACAATTCTGAAAATTATTTTGTCTTATAGAAATGTGCAAATAAGCAAAGATTTTGTGGATAATGAAGGCCATGTTTCTCACCTTTAGAGAAGGAAGTTACGATCTGGAAAGTTAGAAAGGCTTAAATAAACTCTGTAGTGTTGGAATGGAATTGGAGGAATCAGTAAGCACCCACAGCTTTTAAATAAACAGATAGAAGATGTGCATGTGTGTGTGTTCATACATTTATTTACATATTTCTGAGTTCTATCCACTGAAAGAACCTATAAGGAATAACACCCCACAACATCCAGCAGCCAAATCTTGGTTCCAGAAGACAGGGATCCCTGAGGAAATGGCTGATTCCAGAGCTGGGGCAGGAACAGTGCTGGATAAACTTGAAACATCTTCTTGTTCCAAAAAATAAGAAAATGCTCAAAGAATAATGGAAATTTATCAAAATAATTCAGGAGCCAGCTAGAAGGACCTCACTCTGGCCAAATAGGGGCAATTTGTTTAACAAAATAGATATAGTAATGTGTTATAAACTATACATAAAATAAGAGTTCCTGAATCTGTACTGATAGGAATGAATGAACGAATGAATGAATAAGTGTTTTCTTATAGTAGAATGCCAAATAATACAAAAGATATGATGAAACTATAGAATCATCATTTTGCAAGCACCAGAGAAATAATTGTTTAATGTAAGAATCGCAAATATATAATTATATAGAAATCAAGATCTGCGCAGTAGATATTCTAAGGTGTCATTTCCTCTAAGACCTCCCAATGGGCAGATCTCAAAAGTATACAGACGTATATATGTACACACACATCTTCTATCTGTCCGTATAGTATGATATGTACATAGTCTCAAAATAATTCCTAGAATTTTGCTCTCGGCAACTGCCATTCTACTCTGCTTTTACGAGTTCGACTTTTTTAGATTCCACATATAAGTGAGATCATGGAGTATTTGTCATTCTGTGTGGTTTATTTCACTTAGCATAATGTCTTTGAGGTTCATCTATGTCATAGGATGTGATAGAATTTCCTTCTTTTTATGGTGGCACAATATCTAATTGCATAACTATATCATATTTTCTTTATCCATTCGTCTGTTGGTGGACATTTGGGTTGCTTCTACCTCTTGGCTATTGAAATAATGGGGCAAAAAACATGGGTGTGTAAATATCTCTTTGAGATCCTACTTTGATCAACATATTTTAACAATCACATAGGAAAAAAGAGTGACTTTTTACAATTCTGAATCTATCTCAAAATAAAAATCTTAAAAATAGTACTCTAAAATATGAAGAATAGATACCTGAAATTAATATAAAATAATATTTAATGTCAACTCTAATTAAAAAATTAAAATAAAAAAATGAATAAAAGGACAAGAAATTAATGCAGAGGGAAAAAGAGCTGCTGTTAGAAATAGGATGAGGAAGAAGAAACATACAGAAGTGTCTGTTTGTCTTTGAGAAACATTTTGTATGTAGAATTGATCGGATTTGCTGATAGATTAGAAATATGGGGAAAGAAAGAATTGAGTTGACCTCCAGAGTTATGGCCTTTGTTCCTGGGTATGCTTTTGATCCATTTACTGAGTTTGAGGAGGCTGGGTGAAAAATACATATCAAGGATAAAATAAAGAGTTTAGTCTTTAACTTTTTTTTTCTAGTTACAAAGGCCAAATCTTACTAGGGTAAAGAGCAGGGTAGACGTGCCATCTCAGAAATTTCAATGCCATCTGCCAAATTCTTGTGTGTATAAGTTTGTGTATATAAAAGTGGTAAGCCCCTAAAACAAATTGTATTGGCCACAACAGATAATATTAGTAAAATGTTAACTAGGTATGTATACAACTGGTTGATAATATCTATATCAGTGCAAAGTGTTCAAAGGTTCTGTCAGGTGTAAAGATAATGAAGTCCAGGGGTCTTGTTTTAGGTGAATGTGTAACAAAGGGCTATCTTAGACAAACCTAAAGAAGAACAAACACATTTCAAAAGTAAATAGAGTTATGGCCTAATTTATCTGTGGTGAGTCCTCATGTTAGAAAATTATTGGAAAACTGAAATGAATAATTAAAATTGCTTCTTCTTTGTGTTCAGGTATCTAAATTTAAGGTCATGCACTCCTAGGCCAAGCTAAGTAGTCAAGGTCATTGAGATGAAAGAATTCTTTATTGACTGTTCATGGAATTCCTAGTGAGACACAGTAATGTACATTAATGCCACAATTTGATAGATGATAATCAGGGTTAGACACATAAGGTCTTTCTTAAAAGAGCTCAGATCTATCATGTTCATAAACTCGACATCAGAGCAACTCACAAGCCTGTAAAGTCTATTTTGTAAGAAATGGCAAGTGCCTAAAAATAAATAAATGGATGGGAGATGTATCCTTCAATTAGGTTATTCTATGTATTTTATTTCTTGAAATATCATTTACTGCTACAATTCTTCTGTGTAACAAATCACTCCCAAAATAATAAGCATTTTTTTTATTTTTGGTCTCTGTGGATTAACTATTTAGGCTGGGTTTGTTTAAAAGTTTCTTCTAGTCTGAGTTATATTTTCTCTTATGTTCTAGAGTTGCTAACTTCTGGCTGATGTAGGATGACCTCAGCTAGAATGTGGGAAAACTTGGTTTCCTCCAAATTTATTTTTAATTAGGCTGCCATTGACATGATCTCATGAAACACGAGAGAGAGTAACTCAGTCATACAAAGGCTTAGCAGAAAATATGCATATTATTTCAAACCACTCTGTGACGCAGTAGCTTGTATCCCATTGGTCAAAGTAAGTAAACTGGCTGAGCTTTACATAAAAGTGGGAGAAGAATATAAGATGACAGGGCTGTCTGTGAATATGAGGCAGCTACTAACTGAGATTATCGATGCAATCTATCTACAGTAATCTGCACGCTGGCCTTGATTATGTTCCTTCCACATACAAAGTACACTAAACCCCTTTTAAGACCTCAAACTCTCATCCAAACATGGCAACAGACAACTTACAGGATTTTATGCTCTATATTAGGTTCAGATGCTTCTTCTTGAATGTAGTTCCTCTTGATATGGAAACATATACTAAAACCTGATACCTTTCCCATTCTCACAACTCAACACAGAATGATGAGACAGGACTTGATAAATACAAGAGATAGTTCTTTTTAAAAGAAGGAAACATTTAGACATATAGCAGTCATAATTTGTTTCCAATTGCTATATAGAAATTACCACAAAACTTAGCAGCTTATTTTGTATTATCTCACAGATTCTAAGGGTCAGGAGTCTAGGTATGGATAGGTGAGTCCTTTGCTCAGGGTCTCACCAGGATGAAATCAAGATGTTGCCTGGCTATGATCTTATTTGAGACACAGGGTGCTCTTCCAAGCTCAATGACTGTTGAAAAAATTCATTCTCTTGTGGTCATAGTATGAAGCCCCTGCTCTTGGTTACTACAGGTTGGGACCATATCAGCAACTAGATGTTGCTCAGTTCTTGTCATATAGCCTCGTATATGGTTGTTTACAGTATGGTACAGTACCCCCCACCCCTCCATATCTGTGGTTTCTTTCATGGTTTCAGTTACCTATGGTCAACCATGGTCCCAAAATATTAAATGGAAATTCCGGAAATAAATAATTCTTAAGTTTTCAATTGCACGTCATTGTGATAGTGGATTAAACCTTGTAGCATCCTGCTCCATCCTGCTCGAGACATGAATCATCCATTTGTCCAGCAGATCCACACTGTATACACTACCAGCCTGTTAATCACTTGGTAGCCATCTTGGTTATCAGATCGACTGTAGAGGTAGTGCAGTCCTTTTGTTCAAGTCGCCCCTCTCTTACTTAATAACAGCCCCAAAGCACAAGAGTAGTGATGCTGACAATTCCAATATGCCAAAGGGAAGCCAGAAAGTGCTTCCTTTAAGTGAAAAGGTGAGTGCAGTTCAATATTGTGAGAGAAAGAGATAGAGAGCAGGAGACCCCATTCACGTAACTTTATTTACAGTATTTTGTTGTAATTGTTCTATTTTATTATTGGTATTATTGTTAATCTCTTACTGTGCCTAATCTATAAACTTTATACATGAGTATGTATGTATAGAAAAAAAGAAGTAAATATGGGGTTTATACAATCCAGGGTTTTAGGCATCCACTGGGGGGCTTGGAACATATCCCCTGTGGATGAGAGGAGACTATTATATTTCTTTCTTCAAGGCCAGAGGAGAATCTCCCTCATTTAGATTTTCTCCCTTTAGGAAGAGCTCAGTTGCTCTCATAAGGGCTTACTTGATTAGGTCAGGCTTAGGCAAGATAATCTTTATAAAATGAATTCAAATTCAGCTGAGGAGTAACTTCATTGTACCATATTTATTAGTCCCTTTTATAATCAGTGAGAGGGCATTATACAGACATAATTACACTGTAAGTGTGAAATATTGGGAATCAACTTAGAATTCTGCCTATCACAGTCCTCCCTCTTCTCACCAAGGATCCATGTCCTTCCCAAACATCTGCATCTTTCTCAATGTTCCCAAGAGTCTCACCTTGTTATGGCATCTGCTCAAAGTGTAAAAAACCTCATCATCTAAATCTAAATTTCCTTATCTTATCAGCTCAAAGTCCAAAATCTCATTATCAACATTATTTAAATTGAATGCAAATGGATTAAATACGTGGTGAGAGAAAGAAATCTAACTATGGGAAGTAAGCACAAAATGTAAATATATATATATTGCCTTACTGTTAAAATGTACAACCAAAACTTACTGGAGTTCATTAACCAAAGTCACCATAAATAAAAAAATAAAATAAAATAAAATAAAATAAAATAAAATAAAATAAGTAAGTAAGTAAGTAAATAAGTAAATCAATAACTCGGATGCAGATGAGGCTCCTGGATGTAATCTACTAAGTGCAAGTTTTGAAGTACGATTCCTCTCAACCTGTGGAGCTATGAAATTAAAGAGGTAGGCAGGCTAAACTATGATGTTTGGTAGTTTAGGTGCATTAAATGCATTTTGAACTTACAATATTTTCAATTTACGATGGGTTTATTGGGACATAAGCACATTGTAAGTTGACAAGCATCTGTAACATATTATGAACCTATATAATTAAGACCATGTGTGGCTGTCACATGAATAACTAGAGTAAAAAGTACATAAATTGCCCCATCCACATGAATGAGTTTAATATATGTTAGAGGTAGCATCCAAAGTCAATGATGGAAAACATGGACATTTAATGAATAGTATTGGCAAATTGGTAGTTTACCTGAAACAAAATTAGGTTGGCTCCCTACCTCACATCATAAGGCATAAAAAAAGTCATCACTTTGCAGTGGGGAATCTCTACTCGAAACTATTAAAACCCAAAATTTATAAAAGATTGATAAAATCTATAAATATATTTTTTAAAAATCTACAAAGTAAAAGCAAAGGAAAAGACAAAGAAAAGTATTTGTATCTTATACCATAGACAAACGGCTAATGTCCCAAACATGTAAAGGATGCCTCTAAGTTAAAAAAAAAAAAAAAAAAAAAAAAAAAAAAGAACCAACAATAGATAAATGGGCAAACAGTACAACCAAAATGTTCACAGAAATGGAAATATTAATTGCTTTTAAGTATATGACAAGAAGCAAGTAGATAACACATTGAAGCTTTCGGAGACCAGCACTGGTGCATTGCTGGTTGGGAGGATAAATTGCTAGAGCTCCTAAGAGGGGAATCTTGCTATAATATCAAAATTAAAAATACATCTATGACCCAGTAGTTCCATATCTTGGAACTTATCTTACATGTATACTCATATTGGTGAAAAATGACATATGAATAAGGGTATTCACTGTAGTATTATTTGCAACAGTGATTAGTTGGAACTAATTAATGAGGACATTGTGGGTTTATTAATAAAGGAATGGTAGATCAATGCAGGAATCAATAAGGGAATGGTGGATTGATGATAATATACTCATGCCATATAACACTATGCAGTGGTGACAAAGAATGGAGAATCTATATATTAGGAAAAATCTTCAAGTGAAAAAAAAAGTACAGAAACTGGAATAATCTGGCATATTTTATGTCAAGAGAGAAGAAATAGGAATATGTAGTCCTATTTCCTAGTACTGTGTAAAGGAACTTTGCAAGAATATAAAAAAAAAGCTAGTAAAGGTGGCTACATATAATGGAGGAGTAGATGCCTTGAGAATTAGGCAGATGAGAGACTGTAGAGGAAAATACTTTTCACTATCTGCTTTTAACATTTTTTTTTTGTTTTTTGAGCTATCTAATTATATTCCCTATTCAAAAATAAATACACAAAAAAGACATAATAAAGGAAGTTGACCTTGAAAGAGGAAGCTAGAGGACACAGACCGGTGCCTGTATACATTCCTATTTCTGTTATTTACACGTATCTCCCTTGCTATTTTAAAGATGACTAGAATGCTGGGTGAGTCTTACCAACTCTCTGGTGTCTTCTTTCTGATATCTCCTTATAACTCCACTGGTATTTTCAAGGCTAGCACCTTGCCAAAAATGAAGTGTACACATGCTTCAAGTGGGAAGTGATGGGCAATTTTAATTTTTGTTTCAATAATATGCCTGTTCCTTTTACACATCCATCTCCAATAATACTAGAACTCTGAGGAAAGAATTAAAGATAACCACCAGAATGGTAGAAGTAGGGTATAAAAGGTTTAAATTGGTAGGAAAAATAAAATCTGGATGTTGCAACATGCTAGACAAGAGAAAAATGAATCACAACAATACATAGCAATAAACAAAATAATATAAAATAGAATGGATTTAGTACGACTGTTATAGTTAGCAGAAAGTGCAAACCTCCTCTAGAGATATGTAGAGTACAACTATTCTGTGGAGTTGATTGAGTGTGCAAATTTAAACATTAACTAATGGGAGACCCAGGGATAGGGGAAACATTTCCTCTGCATATGGGAAGCTGAAAGCACCATCATCCTGCCAGACCACTACGCAGTGTGGGGGTAGGAAAGACCTGGCCAAGATGCTCTTAGGGAAAAAATAGGGAATTTGCTCTTAATCACAGACAGATGGGCCATTGATGGTCCAAATTTCTGCTTCATATAGCACAGACTCGATTATTTTACTCCATAAAAAGTTTAAGGAAGGTGTAACCAAAAGCCCACTGTGGCACATTAAAAAAAATTTAAAAACTCAATAAAGTTTCTGTAGAATGACCAGCTTTGAGCATTGTTGCTTCCTTATGTACCCTCCAAGTTAAACTATTTATGTAATATAGCCCAAGGCAATGAAACAAAGTTATGTACTAAATGGAGTCATAAAGTATAAACCAGGCATAAGTTGGAGAAAATCTTTTTTTTAATAAAATTATAAGAGTTGTTTTTTTCATATAAGAATATTAAAAGTTTTTTTTCCATTTGCTTTTTACTTTATTTATGGCATTTCTTTTGACCAAGAGAAATACTTTCTAAAAAACTAAATGAGTATTATAACTATGCATTTTGCTGTCTTCTTTTGTTTATATGTTTAAGCTATTCTCTCTTTCAGAGATTAGATAAAAATGAAATCATATTTTTCCCTCCTTTCCTTGCTTATTTAAAATTCTATGTTTACTATGCCATCAATTCTCACATATAAAAGACTCTATTTCCAGTGTTTTCTTCTGGCCCTTTGATGTAGCACATGAATTTAATTGTAAACTTCTGGATTTCATTATTATTATTGAGTACAAACAGGTCCCTCATTATTCTTTGTGGCAGCTGTGGAGGTATGCTGCTCAAATCTCCCTTTAAAAAACCCACTTGAGAACCAGCATGTAAGAAAAAGGGCACCACATTGGAAGGAGTAAGTGATCCTGATTAGCAAGGGGAGGTAGGGCTGCTTTTACACAATGGTAGATGAGAACAACAAGTGTGGAACTAAGCTGATCCACTTGGGTTCTACTTGGTACTCCTTTGTCCTACTGTAACTGTGAATGGACAAGCGCATTAACCCAGCCGAAAAAAAAAAAAAAAAAAGAGTATGATTACCAACAGCTCAGGCCCTTCCTGGAGAATTTGTATTACAACTCCAAGTAAACCTGCATAGCTAAGGGCAAAGGGGATTTAGAATTGATAGTGGAGGAGGCATATATGAGCATCGGTTGTGGCTCAAAGTAATGGTACTAACTGAAGAGATAGGGACTGGACTTTGTCCGATTACCCTCTCTTTTAAAATTTATCCAGAAAAAGTGGCCCCCAGAAATCATGTAGGACTAATTTCCTAAAAAATGCGTGGATGTGGCTTGGTGTACAACACCAGGGTGAACTGTGATGGCTCTGGAGACTCCCCATTCACATCTCCCCTAAAAAGAACCCAAGGTGAAGAAGGTAATAGTCAACGTGCTGCAGATCTGCACATTCGCATCATTGTTCAGGCTGAGGTCTCAGTCTCCGGAGCTGCTCCCAGCTAACAGGGAGCCTGGTGGGGGTGCCATGAACCCAGCTATTTTTCTCTGATGTGGCTGCCCCTCTGAATGGGTAATCTTTGCTCTGAGACTCCTCAACAGCCTGGCTGAGACTTTCTCAGTTTCAAGCACTCTGAAGCTCCTCTTACTCAAATTTCCATCCTTGCCTCTCTCCTTTCACAGGTGTCACAAATCCATCATGGATGGAAGGAAAGAGAGTAATCAAAATGGCTAATGAATTTTGAGCTTGAACATCTCTATGTTAAAGATTATAATCAGTCAAGATAGAAGACAAGTGGCAACTGGAAGAAGTATTTGCAAAATAGACAAAGGGTTATAATCCTTACCGTACAAAGAAGCTTACAGATTACCTAGAAAAAACAAGCCTTAAGTTACACATGGATAAAGGAAATAAATAGGCATTTTATTAAGAAAATAGAAAATTGAAAATAACTAATTGTGACTTGATTCTCTAATTGACCCAACCACCAAAAAATTACTTTCCCTCAAAGAATTTCTTAGCTATGTATGAGAGTTTCTCAGAGCTTAAGTATTATCTTCTCAGAGAGACTTTTTCTGGCCTTTGCATGGAGGAGGTCTCTCCTATCTTGAATGGGTCTACTCAATACCTCCTCCAAGTTCCACGTTTCTTCTTGCTACTCTCTTCTCTGCTCATTTTGCCATAGATGGCAGACTGGGAATTCATGGTAAGAACCCATAAAGGTTATACTCTGTTTCTCCCACGGCTTCAGTGTGTAACGTAGGGGTTGAGCATGGGCAGCCCTTACTCTGCTTCCAAGCACCATCATCAGGTTATTACAGCATCTCAAACTTTTCTGAAAGGCTAGGGAAACTAAAGGCACAAGAAACAGGATTTTTTTCTGTATCTTCCAGCATCCTCCAGGAAAAAGGGAGCAACTGAGACTACATTCTAGTGAGGAGTACACATCTGACCCTCGGTCCAAAATGAAACCGCTCATCCAAGTCAGATGCTCGCGAGCAACAGCATGATGTGGCAGTAAGAAGCAAGTATCCTGAGGGCAAATGTGTACCAACATCTGAGGCCGTGGCCTAGCATCTTGTCCTCAGAACAGTGAGCTCCAAAATAGAAACGGAAGTGGCAGCTAGGGAAGGAACCAGCACAGTCATCTCTAGAACTTTTGGTAATCTTAAAAAAAAAAAAAAGAAAAAGAAAAAGAAGAAAGAAAGAGGGGGAAATGGTATTGGCTGAGATGAAAGAAATAGCTTGGAGTAGACAGGAGGAGAACTTCAGCCTTGTTTTTAAGAAGAGTTGTGGAGAACTATGAACATTCGCTGTTGGGACATTTTATAAGCTGTTCTGGGTATGCTCTAGTGCTCATCCTAGTCTGAAGAGACACTTATTACCACCACACTGCCTTGTTCAAAAAGAGTGTAAGATAGCTTATAAGGCTAGGCAAGATGTAACCAGGTAACATCACTTGAAGCAGATGAAAGAGAAAAAGGGGCCAAAAATGAAGCTAAAATAAATAATGAAGACCATAGTGCCTTGTTCTGTGGAATGGAGCACAAATTTAGCTCTAGCTTTTTATTAGCAATTGTGAAAAGCCCACTCACAGTGTCTATAAGATAGTAGCAATTGAACTATTCAGGAGAAAGACAAATATTCTGATACAAGTCCAGAATGAAATAACCCTTGAGAGTCACATAAAGAGGCCATAGAGTAATCAACAACATTCTTAGAGATGACACAATGATGAATTTGATATAACTGCTTTGTAAAGTGTCCTGCAATGCTGACCAATGCCTTCAAACCAAAGAGAAATTCTAGGGGTACATAAAGAAGATATTGTAAAGGTGGACTTTGTTAGTTAGCTTAATTTTGGAGTACATTTTAAAGGACCTCAGGTAATGATAAAAAAATCCTTAATTATCCTTTATAAATACTACAGCCAAACTCATAGCTGATAGATAGTAAGTAGCTGGGAGTTCAATACTGGATATCCTCCAACTAGAGTTTTGCTATTTGAGAGATCTAGAGAAAACGTGGTTTAAATAGGACATTAAACTAGTGTAGGAGCGACATCTTTTGGGAAAGTTTTAAGAGTCTAATAATAATCAGTAGTTTTTGAGGCAATATTCCAGAGGTTGGCCAAGATTCTAGGAAAAAATTGAATATGCACTCTCACACAGACAGATGGGCCATTTAGGTTCCAAATTTCTGTTCAACATAACTGAGTCTTGATACTAGTCTGGAAAATGTATAAAGAAAGCATAACTAAACATCGTGGCCATTAATAAAATCCCTCCTCCGACTCCTGAAAAGCATCCATAGAAAGTCTAGCTCTGAGTGCAGTGATTTCCTAATGTTTTTCCAAATTACATTATTCACATAATGTACATTAAGGTATCGGAAAGAAGTGACTTTTTGTAAAGAATTAATCAGAAGCCAACTGAAATTGGGAAAATATCTTGGTTTTTGTAAACTTTAAGAGCTCTATATATACTCAGAATGTTAAATTTTTGTCAAATACTCACGATATAAAATTTTGTGGCCTGTAGTTTTTCTATTTATATCTTGTGGCATGTTGGTTTTAAATTTTTATGTAATGTAATGTAGCAATTCTGGTTTTACCTTTTGCTTTATCCCCCCCCCCCCACCTTTTGCTTTATCCTTGATGGGTCTTTTCTCATCTTGTGATATTCATAGACATTTTCTACTTATTCATCTTCAAATCCATTAATCACCTTAAATGTCTTTTGACAGATAGAGTAAGAATGGGGATTGTTAAGCAAATGTCTTAGGACAATTTAAAGAATATTTCTTCCTTTCCCTAGGAATGCGAAGTCAAACTATTACCTTATTTTAATGTTGTCTGAGTTAAAGTCTGTTTCTGTTTTCTATTCTGTCCATTAATCGATATAGCCCTACATTTACTATTCCACAGTGATATAACTGTAACTTAGTAATGTGTCTAGATATCCACTTGTACAAGTCCTACCCCTTCCATTACTCTAATTTTTTCTTAGATAGTCTTGCCCGTATATCACTTCTTCAGAGTTTGCATTTGAATTCTGTAGTCTCTGAGAAAGTGTGCCAGCTTCGTGTCCCTTGGGTGCATATGTGTTTGAAAGTGCTGGGCCCTCTGACTTCAACTAAATGTTTCCCCATCACTCTTTCTCTCTCGTTGATAGTGTCCTGAGGTGAGGATGAGATGGAAAGAGTCAAGGAAAGGAAAAGGGGGGTTCTTAGTTCTAGTCAGCTCTCTCTATACGAGAGATGCTATGTTTCCCCCCTGAATTACCTAGGAAAAACACATCTTGCCACTCCAAACAATTATCTTCCAAAACCTGTCTAGTCTAGTTTCAGAGACTCTCTCCTTTATTAACAGAACTTTGACCTTATAACTTGTCAATCAAAATAAAACAAAACAAAACACTGGCTTATTTATGAAAAAAGCTATAGTCGAAAATCAAGTACTTACTGTGACTAGATTGAGAGTAGAACAAAGAGGGCTAAGATTAAAATAAAAATTCCAGATACAGAGTCAGTTTCTTTAATTTATTGTATGATGGAATATGCCTTTAATATAACATAAACATTTGTACCATTAGAGATATTTTAAATTCGAAAATCAAAAATAAAGGAAAAATAAATTTGGTTATATTTTTCTTCTTGGTTTACCTTAAATTTGGAATAAGAAACTTGATACTGGTTGTTGTTTTTTTTCAACTAAGATGTAAAATGTCATATTTTTCACTGTGATATTTAGTACAGTTTTACCTTTGAATCCTTTAAAGACAAAGGCTATTTGATTTTATTCAGTTTTCGTAGTCCCCAAACTTCTTCATAATTATTACTTTTGAACATGGATAAAATACCTGCATAATAGTTTTTATATTTTAAGGCAACTATTTCGAATGTATATGTAGAATTTGGGTATTTCAGTTTTGTAAATTCAGGTTCTAGTACCATAACAAAGACAGTTATATAGCTGCCAGTTGGGTCTCTTCATTTTTACTATCACTATTAATTCGAAAAGGTAATACAAACAGTATTACTAATTTTTTTGTAAATTTAAAACTAGAAAAACTTCTCTAGAATTATCTTCAACTTCACAAGTTTGGGAATGTAGTTGCCCCACTTTCTCCGCTGGGAACCATTTTTTTGAATGAGAAAATGAAACAGAATACACCTTGCCAAATAAGTTTCTCTAAATCACAGTTATTAAAATAAAGAACAAATTAAGTCATATGTCTATGCAATCATTTTGAATGTCTTTGCAGAGAAATATTCGAGCCGGTAACATGGGGTGACTTTTCAATCAAAATTGGCCATCTTTGGTTCAGTCTTTGCAATTAAGCTAACAAGATCATTTTCTCTTGAATGATGTGAATTTAATCTCTCGATAGTTTCAAAAATTCCTAGGTGCAATGCCACCTAATCTCCTATCATACAGCAGGGCTCCCATGTGGTACATCCAATTTATCAAGCAAAACACTGACCTGGCCGTAACACAAGCCATGAAACACGTTCAGTTTATATCAATGACCATAGCCAGAATGCTTATTTTTAAGGTTTTAGCATAAAGTAATTCCCAGAGAATGAAATAATATGTGGACTTAAGTTCCACATCCCTGTGAAAAATCATTAATTTCAGTTTTATTTTGTAAGTCTGCGGATCAGCACGGTAGTACTTTCTGTTATCAAAATTACTGTTAACTTTATGAATATTATTAGCCTATATAAAACTTCAAGATTTTTCTCAGTCCAATAAATCAATACACCATTTCCTCATAATGAACTTGACATAGGTAAGTTTCTGAGTCACTTGGTTACATTAGAATTCTCACTGAAAGCACAAATAAATTTAATTAAGTAGGTAATATTGTTGATATTTAGGCTCCCACAAATAACACTTTTCAAAAACTTTTTCCATAACTTAGCCCTATCTCTATACTGAGGGAGATAATAGTTTTCTGTTATCCTTCTATTTTCAAAAGCTTATTTCCTTTTTGCATGTAATTTCTGCTACATTCCGTGAATATACTTCAAAACTTACCATTTGTTAAATGCCTATCAAAATTTTTTCACTTTATATCTGAATTTCACATTATCATTTTTAAATCTTTATTTAAAATCGAGTTCTGTTGTACTTTCAGGATTTTAGTTCATTCATGATTTTACTTATGTGGGCACTCATATACATTTCTAAGCACTGGTAACTGTTTTTAGTGTTTATTTCATAATGCTTTTTAAAGTAGTTTTTGACAGTCACATTTTGCCTGTTGAACAGAATATTTTTGACTTCCTCTAACAGCACAATCTTTTTCTCTTTTTAAAATACATGGCTTTCTTGGTTTATCTTTTCATTTTCCTACTTTTATCTAGATAGAGACATGAGTCCAAAGAAATAATTCTCCATTATAAGAAAAATAATAATGTAAGTGCAATGACAAAGGTGGCCCCAACATAAAGCAAGAAAATAAGGAATGGTAGAACCTATAGTGAGCAGAAGTCTTATGCTCTGGCTGGTAAGGCTGGGCTCAGCTCTGCAGGCAGTTGCCATCCGAGACAGAAAGACCCCTACCCTGTGGCAGAGTCAATATTAACCAAGGCTGAGTCTAAGTGTGTTAATTTTTTTGACATTATGCAAATCAATATCCTAAAACCCAAATAAAATATATCTATAGCCTCTTATCCAAACTGCTAAGGAAAAGGAAAAGTATTTTCTCAACTGCTTTATCATTTGCAGGGCTGTCTTGAATGTTAGTATGTGACACAGTGTTTTGCTGCATTCATTAATTCATTCATAACAGATGAATGAGAGCATTGTTCTAGAAGTTGGGGATACTATTATGAATAAAACAGAAAAATGTATCCTCAGAAAGACTACATTCTAACGGTGGGGGGGCAGGGAAAGGTAAGTAAAAAGTATAAGTATGTCAGAACTATGGAGAAAAATAAAGCTATACCAATAATCCAGGAAAGGGCCAGTAGTATTTTGGACCAGGGTGATCACATTGGAAATGATGAAAAGTGGTCAAATTATTGAATTATGAATACATTTTGGAGATGAAGCTGACAAGATTGACTGAAATATAAGATATTGGTTGTAAGAGAAAAAGTCAAAATTTTTTTGTCTGAGTAACTTGAAGGATGTAGTTGGCATTGACTGGGAAGAGAAAGATTGTGGGTTTCCCTATTTGTTTTTGGCCTGTAGTGGGAAAGGTCGGTTTTGTTTTAGGATTATTAAGTTCGAGTTGGCTCTTAGATATTCAGATGGAGATGTGAAATAGGCAGGTGGTTATCTGAGTGTGAATTTCAGGGAAGAGTTCAGACTGAAGATATAATTTGGCATTCCCCAAGCATACAGTTGTGACTAGGGGAGGTCACGTAGGTGTGAGTGTAGATAAAGGTCTGAGGACTGAGCTTGGGGAACTGCAGTTAAAGATTGAGGGTGTGAAAGAAGCGGAAACAAGACTGAAAAGAAATGGCTTCTGAGTGGGGAGAAAACAGGAAATGGTCATGTCCTGGAAGCATAGTGAAGGAAGATGGTTGAAAAGTGAGACAATAAATCAACTGTGTCAAATAGTGCTCATATGTCAAGTAATGTGAAGACGGACAACTGATCATTGGATATAGCAATATGGAGGTGCTTGATCTAGGCAAGAGGCGTTCAGGTCTGTATAAGAAGATAAATGAAGCAGTCAATAGCATTGGAAAGACAAGAGATAAAGAGGAATTTTGCTTTTAAGATGGGAGACATAAAGCTAGAACTTCTTGGCTGATGGTCAAACCTCTGTATGTTTACTTAGTGTATAGCACTTTAAGATGTTCATGAGAAATGCCATCTTGACCCTGGGGTTGCTTTCTTACTGAAAAAATAGGAGAAATAACAAAATAATGGGACAAGGTAATTAATGTTAGAAAAGTTCAAAAGATGATAATTAAAAGTATTGGTTTCACAAAGAAGGTGGAGTTTAAATTCTATTAAAAAAAATAAGTTGGATTTAGGTAGAAGAAGAGTGGGGACAAATAGAATAGCATGATATTTTAGGAACAGCAAGATTGGCCTGGCTGGAATTCATATTAAAAAGAGATGGGTGATAAAGGTGGAGAGATTTTTACCCTCAATTAAGGTCTGGCTTTATTATTTTAGCAATAAAAAAAAAGTTAAATAATCCATCTGTGGTAGCTCTAGAATTAAAAAATAAAATCTTGTTAATAGCTTTGTGATTATTTTTAACAATTTTCGTTATTAGAAAATTTGCTCAAATGTCTTCTAAATGAGGACCAGTAGGTATTAGTGAAGTTAAAGCTACAACTAGCTGAATTTTAAAATATTACATTACTTTTAAACATGAAAATTTTGCTTTACACATGATAGAAACTTCTAAGTAACCACAAATTTCCTTTCAAAATGTTGATCATCATCTTTTTTTATTATTTATCCCATTTTTATATTCTGGAATGATATTTTATAAATAAGAAAAATTTAATCTAATCTATTAGATATTTTATAGCTCATATCAACTCTATTTCTGGAAAAGTTTCTTGTTTATACTACTTTATGAATTTCACTTTTAAGAAAGTTTTATCATATTTCTAATTTATATCATATAAGACACTAGAAGAGGTTTCATTAAAGAAAATTATGAATTTAAACATGCTTTTCAAATTTGAGTGTCTTAAGTTTTTTACCATTCCTAAAAATCACCCTCAATATAACCAAACTCGATATTTAGGATTTTTGGAATAGATGTCAAGATCAATTCTGCAAGTAACTAACCAAGTTACTTTTTCTTGCTTCAACAAGGGAAGCTGTTAGGTTGAGCCATATGAAACTGTCATTTTCATAGGACACAAATGATGGCACATCAGCGATTTATTACAGTTTAATATAAAAGTTCCAACTTGGCTCTCCCAAGGTTTCCTAGATTGGTAAAAGTCCAGATCTAAAGGGGGAGGGATAATCTAAAGGGAAAGTGGCATTCTCCTAGTAACTGAGCATTCTTTGACAAACTGGCTTTTATTGAATATCTATTACCTGAAGGTTCTGACTTAGTTCCTACGGATTATTTACTTAGCCTTAATGGTTGACAATCTAGTAAAAAAAAAATTAAATATAAACAAACACATAAACACATTAAAAGCTTCTCATGCTAATATTTGAAATAATAAAGCATTTGTAGAGAAAAATTCACTCATCTTTAAAATTTTAAGTGGTCAGCTTATTTTACAAAGGAATGGTATGGTGTAAATTATTATATTGGCCCTTAAAGCAAACAATAGGATCTCGCTCATAGGCACAATGAATGGTTCTATGTGAGGCTCTAGATTTTTAATGATATATTGGCTATCCATAAACATGGGAAAGGTTGGCAAAGGAAACAGGAAAGGATTGGGGAAGATTTGAGGCAAGCAAGTACCGTTTGGGACCATATGCTGTATTTCCCAATGTGACATTACAGAAAATCGAAGTTTAGAGAAACTCCATGATTTTATCTCAATTTAGCTATCTAAATATTCTGTTAAACATCTTTTTCTGAAGAATGAATGCTATGGTTAAATAATACAACTAGTCAGTATCTGAGTATATGCAAAAAAATTAAAACATCTGCCATATATAGATGTTATCACTATGGAACTTCTACCATGATAACCTCCTATCCTAAAAACTCATTCAAGAAAATCAAATAGACGCTTCTTGAAAATGGCATAGAGGATAGAGGCTCTGTTCATCCCTCTGGCAGCCAAATCAAAGCTTGTGATGGAAACAAGGGGCAGCAGCAAGGAAAAATCACCTGGGGTCTAGATGAACAAGCCATACAACTACGGAGAAATCCAAGAAAGCACCCTGCAACCGGCAGAAGGCAGGACAGGGCAAGGACGTGGGGATGTGGGTCTCCAGCAGCTGAGTGAGATGGAGGCTGTGGCAGAAGCAGACACCACTTAAAGGGGCTGCGTCCGTGAGTGGATTTCCGTGGAGACAGACCTGCTCGCTCTGAGCACCAGTGCTGATTAGGCTGCGTGCAGGGGGCACCAGCGAGACATTGTTGGAGGGAGAGTCGAGGCGTGACTCTATGGGTACAAAAGTGCCAATAGTATCCTTGCTCCCTGTTGAGCCTCCCAGTGCATGGACACAGTGCCGCCATAGCTGTGACGTCGTCAAACTGGATAACAGAGGTCCCACCCAGAGGATTCCCTGAAACCCCGCCTCCCCCAACTCGGGCCCCACCCAAGCCACATCCAGGTGTGTCCTCAGTGAGCCTGATGCGCCTTGCTGAGCAGCGCCTAGACTTGCACTGTAAGCAGCTGGCCTCAGTTTCTGGTGCGGCCTTTTGAGGCAACTGTAAGCACAGCATCTGTGGATTGCTTGCTAAATCTTGACAGGTGGCTCTAGAGGGCTGGAGGCTTGGGCTAAATTTGGCCTGCAGTTGAACCCCTCTCGGGACTGTGCCACTGGACACCTATGTCACAAATCCGTACTAATAAGACCGGGAGACTTAGGAGCTTTGCTTAGTACACAGAAACAGACACGAAAAGACAGACAAAATGGGAAGACAAAGCAGCAGAAACCATATGAGAGAACAGAACAGAGATCCAGATATAATGGAGTCAAGTAATTTAACAGATGCAGAGTTCAAAAGACTGGTTATAAAGATGCTCAATGAACTTTTGGGAAATGTGGAGAACAACAAAGAAATAAAAAGCATAAAAACGGAAGTGGAAATTATAAAAGGGAATCAGTTTGAAATGGAGAACACATTACCTGAGATGAGAAGGATATTAAATGGAATGAACAAAATGAATAAAGAAGGATCACATGCCCTATCTAGACGACAGGAATCAGGACACCAAAACAGAATGGCAACAAAAAAGAGGCCAAGACTATAAAAATAGTTTAAGGAGAACATGGGACACTATTAAGGCTCCAAATAGTTGTCTGATTGGCGTAAGTGAAGAAAATCAAGATGTTGAACAGATGTTTGAAGAAATAATGATGGAAAACTTCCCTAACCTGGTGAAGGAAATGGACATAAAACCCCAGAAAGCTCAGAGGATCCCAAAAATCAGGGATCCAAAGAGGCCCACCAAGACACATCATAATTAAAATGCCAAAGGTTAAATATGAAGAAAAAAATTTAAAAGCAGCAAAGAAAAACAAATAATTACATATAAGGGAACACCCATACGACTAGCAGCTGATTTCTCAAGAGAGACTATGCAGGACAGAAGAGCTTTGCAAAAAATTTTCAAAAGAATGAAGACCCAGGATATACAACCAAGAATAATTTATCCAGCGAAGTTATCATTTAGAGTTGAAGGACAGATAAAGAGCTTCCCAGACAAAAATAAACTAAATCACCACCAACCCAGAATTATGGGAAATGTTGGAGGGACTTCTTTAAGAAGAAAAAATATGTATCAAAAACAGGAATAAAGAATAGTAACAACTACATTCCTATCAATAAGTACCAACCAAGGGATGGTGGCTAAAAGGATAAGAAAACAAGACCCCTACATATTAATAGGAAGAGAATGGAAGAAGATATTGCTGTGATGAACCTAGAAGGTATTTAAGTCAGATAGAGAAAGATAAACATTATATGATTTCACTTATATGCAGAATTTAAGGAATAAAAATAATAAACTAATCAAAAGGAGGATCGGGGAGGGAGGAACAATTGGGGGTATCATTTTACTAACTATATAGATGTCTAACAATGTACTGTATACTTGAAACTAATTAAAATTTTTTAAAAATGGAATCATTATATATACTTAAAAAAAGGAAATCAAATATAAATATAATGTATTTAATTACAAATGCATTATGTTTAACTTTTATATAACATACATAAAATAAAGCAGTGGAGCATATTAAATAAGAGCATGATGAAGAAACAGGTTTACCAGTTAAGTTTTCAGCCTGAGTTCAAATAGGAGAGAAAACTTATATTTACTTGGGTATCACTATTGGAGACAATAAGTACTTCCAAAACCCAGAAATACTGGTCATCTTTTCTTTTTCAATTGTTTCATCGGGAAGAATCTTTCTCAGGTGATAAAACTTACAAGCTAAATTAAAATGCACTCTACTCATTGGCAGGCCACACCAGTAAGAATAATGTGATCACAGTACTTGCAAGTTTTTGATTTATAACTATACCATTCTCTAAGTATAAGGCTGCAATCTAGGAGGCAGAGCAATGAATCGTTACAATTGTCTATCTGGGAAATGTCAAAGGATTAAGTAAGGGCAGAAGAGAGAAAAAGGAAAGAACACACATATCTATCTGAGAAATATTCCTCAATTAATAGGAAGATATCGCTAGCACACAAATCCAGTGTTAAAGAAATAGTTAAATGTTACAGATCTTCAAGTATGACTACTAATAAACCGGAATGCTTAAACTTCCTGGGTAGAAAGGCATATTTTTCAAAGCTCTGATAACTTCATTATTCCTTATTCCACTATTAGAGTGATCTACCTTTATATACAAAGAGTTTGAAAAACTAAATTTAAGTCGAGAAAATTAAGTAGACATTTGAACCAATCATTAATGGACCCAGCTTTTTTTTAAAAAAGAACACATATAGTTTAATTGATACTTTTGCCAATACAAAAATAAGCATCCACAGAACGTTTATTTACTGTTTAAATTACTCCATATTTTCATATGCCATGAACAGAAAATATATTTTACCCCACACATAGTAAGAGCAAACAAGTGCAATCTTTCAAACATTAAAAGTCATAATCAAATCTGTACAACAGATAAATAAGTTTATACCTTTAACAGTTAGCTTGTAACAAAACCAAACCAAACCAAACCAAACCAAACCAAACCAAAAACACATATTGCCCAAAGTCACCGGATTACTTCAAAGTCACCGATTTACTTAAAATTCTACTGATGGTCATATATATCTCAGTCCTAAGAACTTGAATCTTCACTAGACTGCACAAGTTTAGATTGACAAATATTTTTAAAATAGGAGGGAGTAATAGGAAATACCGAAATGGTTATAAAGAGCTTTCCAAACTTGGAAATAGTGTACAAAAATTAATCAGTCAGGGGAAAACATTAAGTGGATCCACAGGGTAACTGGTATTACACTAGTATAGCTTAAGGAAACAAGTGAATGTTTGAATTGGAAAGAAAATTTGGCCTTTTTATAAAAAGAAGCAACAATAACATATGACAATGACAGAACCCTGTCATGGAACCTAGAACAACGGTGAGATGAAATGTACAAAGATTTAGGTTTGTGTACCTGAAAACCACAGTTAGAAAAAAAAATCATGGCAGAAAATACATAACATCAGAATATGAACACATATAAATTAAAGGCATACTGTTTAACATTCCACATCATTGCACATATGATAAGAAAACAATACTGCAGTCATTCTTAAGAAAGTTTTCAATGAAATAGGAAGTTCCATAATGATACAGGTGTAGACAATCTTATTACCACAAATTTAGTAAATATCAAAACAGCGTGACACTAAGCTAATTAAATTATCTCTCTCTCTATTTTTTTTTTTTTTACTGGAAAGGTAATTATTTCCCTGCCTTCATATGTTAACTTAAAATCATTTATAAATGGAAATACAGATCCAGTAGAAAAGACTTCACATGCAATCCTATACAATGCACTCTGTTTCACCAATTCTTTTCAATATTTCACATTGGATATGTACATTTTCTATATATACAACCACGAGTGTTCAACAGACATCACTGAGCTGTCCTCTCACCACGAATGTTTATTTACATATACAGTTATATCTCCAGATAGATGTTTTTCTCTTCTTGGCAGACGTAAAGTTAGCTTGAAGAGTTTAAGTTTTTTAGAATCTTAGGACTTAATGTCTTAATTTATCTTGAATGGATGATAAAATGAGAAGTCCACAAAAAAATGCAGCTATACATGCCAACCTTTTCAACAGAGATGAGTTATCTTTAGGAATAATAATCTGTGCAAGATCATTAGTGATCTGAGAAATTTCATGTGCCACACAAACAAATATGAAAGTGCTGACAATGATGTTAAGCGTCGGGTTTCCAGGTATGAGTACCAAGATACCCCTTGTGTCCGCCGCCAGCCATATGTGATATTGGCAAATAAACAGCTAGGAGGAAAAATATTCGAAATTAGATATGTACAGAGAGCCCATGAATATATAACAGTTTTTCCTAATTTAAACATTCGATAGCATAATCACATTAGCAGGCTTTCCCAAAACCATTTAATTCTGTTTCATTACCGGTCCTGAAAAGTCTACTGCAAAGTCTACTCTTTGAACTCCTATTTGCTGAAGCACTGCTTCAAAGTCCTCAAGAAACGGACCACAGGAATCTTCTAACTTCACAAACATGTCTTTGCACAACATAGAAGACAGCCGACAGAATGATATCTAGACTCTGGTATTCAGACCCTAAATAAAGAATGACTGTGTGCATGCACGTGTGTACAACATGCCTGTGTAGTACACTTATGTGTCTACTACATGTGTACCTATGCATATACAAATATGTTTATATTTTTAAATATATTTTTGTCTGAATATATATGAATAGGAAATGGCATGGTGTTTAAGATGTCCTCTTGTTTGCTATGCATGGCCAGACGAAGGTCTTGACCTACATTCACAGGTTTCTAAAGTGTATTTCAAGTTCTACATGAGTTTACACAGTAAACACCACCACTTTTGATTTGATTACAAGTGTGGTTCTTTCATCACATTACTAAGACATTTCTATATACTTAATGGAAATGCAAGATATTAAATTCATTCAATTAAAGTTGATAAAATCTCTCATGCTTCAAATATTAAGAGATTGGCAAAATAATCTTTGTCTACTGAATGGCCTGATAAATCATTCATGATCAAGAATTTAAAATTCTATACAATTGCTCTTATTAACGAGACTTAAAAAATAATGAAACATTTATTCAAGAACTCAAAATCTATTTTCCCTATTTTAAAGACAACTTAAAAAAATCTTATACTCTAAAATGTATCTTTTGATTAGAATTTTAATTCTATTGTTTTAAAATATTCTATTTCAAATAAAGCTCAGAATACTCAGAATGTATTTCAAAATCTACTTTAAGTTGATTTTGTAGATAATTTCAAATTAGGTATTACATGCAAAATGTAATGTTTTAAATTTTTCCCCAAAATTTCTAATCATAGGGTGAATTTTTTTTGCTAAGCATCAATAACTTAAATTCCAGTAATATTATTTATGGAGATGAACAATAAATCAAAATCCCTCAGCTTGATTTCATTTATATCTACTTATAAATTTCACTTCTATTTATTTCATTTCTTTCTCTCCTGATCTCAGCATCTTGGTTGTGCTTGAAAGCTTAAGACAATATAAAGAATATTGTAAAAGTCATCTATGTCTGGTTATCTTAATAAGGCTTTAAAAATATTCTACAATACTTTACTGTTTTTGAAAGTATTGAGTTTTCCCCCTACAATTTCATAATAACTGAGCATTGGTTTAAAAAAAAAATGCATGTTAAATTACATACATTTACACACGCACACACACGCATATATACTTATACACACATACATGCATGCACACAATATAACACTTAGCTATGTAAGATAGAGCAAAATATTAATATACCAACCTCTAATGAAATTTTTCCAAACCAAGCAAAAAATGAACTATAAACGGAACGAGCATATCCAGGGATATTCCTTATTAGGATAAAGGCTAAAATCTAAAGAAAATCCAAAAGGGCAATATTAACAATCTATTTATTAAAAGCATTTTGTTTTCTTCGAGTCATAACTTTATTCTTTATGTTCTTCAACTTGATACATACACAATGTTTTTTCCAATAGATAAAGTATTAGTAAGTTATTTTTGTTCTGGAGTCTATCCAAACTGTATTTCTCAACATGTGGTCCATATACTGCATATCAGTGTAGATATTAGGCGGTACAGGGCTGAACAGTTTTATTTTATGTTTATTGGAAAAAATATAAACCCACTTTGAAGCCCTTTGTGTAGAAAGAGATGGTATCATATTTATGTGGCAAAATTTGCAAAATCTCACGATACAATTTTGCTTCTTCCAAAAAGTATCTGTGTGGTTGGCAGCCACCCCCCAACCCCCTTTACTCTCTTCACAATCTTTCTTCCACTGACAGCCATGTCAATAAGGAAAATGGCATGACTTTTAAGATGCCCTCATGCTTGCTCTGATGCCTTAAACTGCATTCATATGTAATGTATTTTCCCTCTGGATCTATCCTCCCCAAAAAGAGTCTCCAACTTTTGGGCTCCTGGCCTTCACCGTTCTCTCTCCTCCATACTCTTCTACCAGGTAGAATAATTTTGAATTTTCTAAACCTCCAATTCAGTGACACATCCAGTAACTAGTTTATCAAGAAAAGAACTCTCCTGAGAATCCATTTTCTTTATAAAGGAGCAAGAAGCTGTCATAAACAAACAAACAAACAAATAAATAAAAGTTTCCATTTTCACAAACACCTTTCAAAATTTTCTTTCATAAAAGAATTGAAAATTTATTTACGCTTCAGAGAAAATCCCATATTCAGTGTTGATAACTTAGACATTTTGTCAAAGGATCAAGGTGAAGGTCTTTGAGCTGCACAAAAAATGAGGGAATAAGAACTATGTGGAGACTCTACCACTGGGAAAAAAGAACCGACACGAACTATTCAGGTATAATCAAGCTGAGTGATCCTCACTCATGGGCAACAGTATCAGAGACTCAAGTTTGAATTCAGCCTTTGCCTTTTATTAGTTTTGGGACTCACAGTGAGGTTCTTTACTCCTTTAAGTCTTTTTCCTCCCTATACAAATGGAATTAAAATTTACTTTGAAAGGCTTATGTGAAAGTTAAATGAGAAAACAAATATGAGGTACTATTACAGCATATGTTGTAAGTCATTTAAAGAAACATATTAGGTAATTAATATTATGAGTGGTATACATAAATAGCACAAATCATAAAGGTAGACCAAAACAAAGCCCTTAAACATGAAACCATTTAATGAGTTATTATAATTAAAATATTGCTTAAATTATAAAATGCCAGGGAGAAAAATGCCAGGAAGATGCATACACATACAAATCACTAGCCTGAGCATCAAAAATCTGGGAATAGTCTTAAGCACATCATGTCCTTCTTTCTATCAGCAATCTACCAATTCCCAATGTGTATTTATTTCTTTAGCATATTCAAGTTTTGTTTTGTCATCTACTAAGGAAACAATGGGATTAGGGCAGCAGAAAATCAAATAAATAATAACCATGGAGAAAACAATTCTGGGGAGTCATTCTTATTCCTTGATATAGAAATAATAATGCTTAAAATTTGTTCACCATTTATAACTTGCTGGGTACTAAGCTAAGCACTCAATATACATTATTTATGGTTAGTCACCTGGATGTTATTCTACAGCTAAACCCTTCTGGAAATTCCCATCCAAACTGATAGGCAAACAAAAAGGTCAGAATTCAAGAATTGATATATAAGCCTTTTGCTGGGTCAGGCTGGGAAAATACTTTCTAACAAGACACTAAGAATCCTGTACATATGTTTAAAATCTTAAAGAAGCCCCCTCTGTTAAGTACTCTAAGGATATATAATCATATATATAACTTTAACATAATTATATGCATGTATCTAATTACATGCACATGTATTTATATAATCACAATGTCCTATACACCCGCACATACCCACACACACACCTACACCTACTTCTTCTGCTGGCATCTGAAAGTAAGAGCGAAAGGAAATAAGGATGTAACTTGTAACACCTGGGGCTACCTGAATACTCTCTGACTTTTACAGTGGGGGAACAGTGCCCTTGAAAGAAACAGCAAGCCAATAAAATAAGGGTTTGCTTTAATTCGTGCTCCAAACCCATTCTTTCACTGTGCAGTGGAGCAGCACAAAAAAAGGAACTAAGGAAACATGAGTACGCGGAGGGTAGTGACTTGGGAAGGAAGGCGATAAGGCTCAGGAGTGCTTATGTGAGTGTTATTCTACGTGCGGCCACTTTCTCCCTCAGCTCTCCTCACATGGTTCTGCACTGGGACACTAAGAGTGGTGACACCTCCCTTCCACCCACGTGAGCTACAGGAATGACATCGATGTAATATGCAGAGTCATTGGTAAGCACTAGTGTTGTCCGCAGAAGTCATAAAAAATGTTATATGAATACAGTATATAGTACTCAAAACTTCATCATCAATTGTGTTTGCAGAGTCGATCATGTGCTTGGTGCTGATTATACAGAGGTTTAAGAGTAATAAAATAGCCCTGCATTGAAGAGAACTTAAGGCCTCAGAGAAGATCTTCCAGCAATTCTCCCTGCTCCTCTTGCTGGGATACTCATTTTTCAGGCCTCAGCTGAGACACTAGTTTTTCCAGTGACCCTGCTGTGATATCGAGATGGGTTAGGAAGAAGTCCATGTGTTGCCAACGTGGTCTGTACTTAACCATCACTACACGAGTAACAATGTACTATAATTAACTGCAACCAGAGGTATCTCTGCGAAATGTAAATCTGATTTGAGTTGCCTCTAGCCTCTGCCTACCTTCCAGTCACTACTACACATTTCTCTAGACTCTGGCTCCCTGAAGTCCAGTCCCAGTGGCCTTCTATAAGTTTTTTGAGTGTGCTAATGCTCCTTTCCATCACAGGGCTTAAATTCTTGCTGTCTGCTTCGTCCTTCCATTCTCAGCTTAATTTTCTCAGAGAAATCATCCCTGACTCCTGACCACTCTTACTCCAGCTCCAACTCGGTCATATTCACTCATGATATTCTCTGATTGCATCATGTACTTCTTTTAATAATTACACAGTAATTATATGATTATTATTCATAATAGAAGAATCTAGGCTCAATAGGGTAGGAACTATGACTGATTTGGTTAACACTGTACCCTTCAGCATATTACTTAGTACATACTAGGTATCAAATAGTCATTAAATGAATATGAAGATTTAATGAATTTATTAAATGAATGAATGAATGTTTATTGTTCCATATCTCTATTAGACTGTTAGTTCTATGATGGCAGGAGTTCTATCTTGTTTAACACTGAACATCTTTACATGCACCATGGTAATTAACACATAGTCATTCGTTAATAACGATGATTAATTAAATGAAGAAATTTGAATAAATAAGAAAAACAAATATGAGATCTAAAATTAACATTTCCTAAGTAAGTGACAAATACTGATCATTTCCATACATTTAATATAACAACCTTTACAAAAGATTTTTATATCCCTGTTACAGTAGAGGAAACTAGGGCTTAGAAAGATTAAGTAATATACTTACATTTTATAGTTTGATTTCAAGTTTCTCTGCCACTAGAGACTGTGTTCTATCAAGAATTAAAAGACAAAATTTCTCTAAATCAAGATAATTACCTGTACCACAGAAACAGATGGGTGGAGTTCATTGCACTCTGCTTTGTTTTTACAACTGCTAGCCCAAATGGAATAGGTCTAAAATGAAAATATATGAATCAGTTCACAAAAACAGTTAAGCCTTTTTAGAGAGGTACATTCTTGTACATTTTTCAACAGTTTTACTTCTTTATAATATTATACTTCATTATGATATTTAAAAAGCTCCAGTAAAGATCTCCCAAAGGTTGGCTCCCGGCTGTTCTCCTGGCTCTGGTGATTCCTTGAGACCCTATTCCAACTTGTGGGCTCACTCAAGTGGGTTCTCTTGTCTTGTCTTGGGTCATACTGCAGACTTTCCTAAAATCGTACAAAGGTTCATAAACCCCAAACAAGCAGCATCTAGCCTCAGCATGTCCCATACCAATTGCTAAGCAGCTCCAAGCCTGGTTAGTGGCAGCTGGCCTAGGTTCGCAGTTACCTTCTCCAAGGCATCTCCAAGCCAAGCACAATGGCAACCATCTGCAAACCACTTTGTAGCTCATATCAAGTGGCCCCGGGAAGGGTACAGGCAATGGCTGACCTTGGCCAGCAATAAAGCCCCTCCCAAGAGGCCCCAGAACAAACACTATCAGTGGCTGGCTTTGGATTACAGTAGAGCACCACCCAACCACCTCTACAAACAACACACCCAAAAGGAAGACTGGGCAGGCACCAGAGCACTGTGAAAGCTAATCCTTACTCCATAGGGTGAGACCCTGCACAACAGCTCCTCCACTGTAGTCACAACCAGTCCTCACAACCAATCAACCTGGGGGTCAATCCCACTGATGTGCCAACATCACTGAAGACTCAACTACAATAGGAGGACACACACAACCCACATAAGGAACACACCTGGAGCACCCAGCTTGGGTGACTATGGAGACATGCCACTGAGCTCCACAGGACACCTGCTACATAAGGCCACTCTACCAAGACTGGGAGACATAGCAGCCCTACCTAATACATAGAAACAAACACAGAGAGGCAGCCAAAATGAGGACACAAAGAAACATGTCCCAAATGAAAGAACAGAATAAAGCTCCAGAAAAAGAACGAAACAAAATGAAGCAATCTACCAGATGCAGAGTTCAAAACAGTAGTTATGAGGATTCTCAATAATTTCAGTGAGAACTTTGACAAAGAGGTAGAAAATAAAAAATGGGGACAGAAAACATAAAAAAGAACCAGTCAAAAATAAAGAATACATTAACTGAAGTGAAGAATGCATTAGAGGAAATCAACAGTAGATTAGATGAAGCAGAGAACTGAATCAGTGATTTGGAAGAAAAAGTAGCAGAAAACATCCAATCAGAACAGCAACAGGAAAAAAGAATTCAAAAGAGTAAGGATAGTTTAAGGCGCCTCTGGGACAACATCAAGCATACCAACATTTGTATCATAGGGATACCAGAAAGAAGAGAAAGAGCAAGAAATTGAGAACCCATCTGAAGAAATAATAATCAAAACTTCCCTAACCTGGTGAATAAAATAGACATACAAGCCCAGGAAGCTCAGAGAGTCTCAAACAAGATAAACCCAAGCAGGCCCATACCAAGACACATCATAGTTAAAATGGCAAAGGTTAAAAACAAAGAGACAATCTTAAAAGCATCAAGAAAAATACCTATATGCTCCCATAAGACTGTCAGTTGATTTCTCAACAGAAATTTTGTAAGCTGGAAAGGGACTGGCAAGAAATATTCAAAATGATGAAAATTAAGGACCTATAATCAAGACCTACTCTAGCCAGCAAAGCTATTTAAGAATCAAAGGATGGATAAAGAGCTTCCTGGATAAGAAAAAGCTAAATGAGTTCATCAACACCAAACCAGCATTATAAGAAATGTTAAAGGGACTTCTTTAAAAAGAAGAAAAATGGTGATAACTATGTATCTATCAACAACTATTTTAAATGTAAGTGAATTATGATCCAATCAAAAGACACAGGGTGCTGAATGGATACGAAAACAAGACCCTTATATATACTGCTTACAAGAGATTACTTCAGATTGAAAGACATACACAGACTGAAAGTAAAAGGATGCAAAAAGATTTCATGAAAATAGAAATGAAAAAAAAAAAAAAGCTGGGATAGCAATACTTATACCAGACAAAAAAGACTTTAAAACAAAAGCTATAACAGGAGACAAAGAAGGATCCAGTAATTCCACTTCTGGGTATTTATCCTTAGAAACCCAATACACTAATTCTAAAAGATATATACATTCACATGTTCACTACAGCATTATATACAATAGCCAAAATATGGAAGCAACCTAAGTGTCCATGAATGGACAAATGGATAAAGAAGAGATGGTACATATTACAATGGAATATTACTTGGCCATAAAAAAGAACGAAATCTTGCCATCTGCAACAACATGGGTGGACCTAGAGGGGTATTATGCTGAATGAAACAAGTCAGACAGAGAAAGACAAATACCATATGATTTCACTTATATATGAAATCTAAAAACTAAAATAAATAAACAAAAAAACAGAAACAAACTCACAGATACAGAGAATATTTTGATGGCTACCAGATGAGAGGGGAATCAATTAGATGGGTGAAAAAGGGGAAGGGATTAAGAAATATAAATTGGTAATTACAAAATAGTCATGAGGATATAAAATATAGCAGAAGAAATATAGTCATCAATATTGTAATAACTATATATGGTGTCATCAGGTGGATACTAGATTTATCATTCAGTAAGTTATATAAATGTTTAACCACTATGCTGTACACTTGAAACTAATAAATTATATGTCAACTGTAACTGAAAAATAAAAAATTATTTTAAAAAACAATTGATTAAATTTTTATCTAATTTTCTATGCCATTTAGGATGTTGGAAATTTAGAAGATTACATTTTAAAACTTACCAAGAAAGAAACTACTGAAATAAACAAGAGAACGTTTGAAATTTTGTTTGAAAAAAGAGGTTCACCCTTTCCTTCAGAAAGTACTTGACGTTTCTGTAAAGCCAGATAAATGAAAGCAAACAACATTCCATGAAAGACTACCTGAAAAATAAGGAGAGAAAATTTGTTTCAAACAGCTACTTTCCAATAAGTAGCAAAAAATTTGGTAAATGAGAAAATATGTATATATAAAAGTGAGTAGGTTAAAAGCTTAAAGGTTCAGAGTTTCTAGGACCTAAACTTTGAGAGTAAAACCTTGAGCCATGAAATAAAGCCCATGATCATTATGAATATAAGCAATAGACAGGCAAACATCTCTCCCAAAAATATGAGATAAGCTGGACCATTCGAGTAGTTTTAGAAGCAAGTGAAGAAATAAAACAATTAAAAATAATAATAAACTATTCTGAAGACACATGATAAAATTTAAATGTACTCATCCAACACAAAACATTTTATATTGGTACTTTCAATCAAATAAAACAAACAACAATAACATTACCAAGATCATACTTTTAAAAAAGGAGTATGTATATGTACATAAGAGTGAAAAAAATATGGACCAGAAAGCATGTAAGCTATTTTTTAAAACAAAGACAACATGAACTATCATTATCATAGTAGACTGCTCTAATAAGAAAGTTGAGAATTTAAAATTACTTGATGTATAGACTTTAGCAAACTACACAGTAGCGTAGTTTATTGAAAAGTGCATAGGTATGAAAATCAAGAATGGCACAGAATAGGCATTAAGAAAACATTTGCTGAATGAAAAACGGAATGAGTGAAAGATGGAAGGAAAAGGGGAAAGAGTAAAGTGGGATAATTAATATTTATTCAGTGTCTATTATTTTCTAAACGCTGTGCTAGAAACTTTATATATGTTGGCCAAATGAATCTTAACCATCCTTCGAGATTAAATTCATGGAATCATCCATGGAATCATCCATGACACTGCTCTCTCTTCTTTGCATACCTCTGCCTCGAAACCCATACTGCACAGTTTAACACCCAATAATAAGTAGTAAACTTGAGTTTTATACTAGATGGTAAGGCTCAGAGGCCTGGAGGCATGTCGTCTTTCTTTAATATATTCCTCATAATACCAACACTGGAGCATATACTGGGGCTAAGTTTTGTGCTGAATGGCTGAAGTATGTATATGAAGGATTACCTACATCAAAATTATGACTCAAACAAAGGCCATTTTATAGTCAACACTTTTATAGTATTTTTCTGCTGATTTACATACACATTCATACCCTTTTCTGCTGTAAAAAAAAGTAGGAAGGACTACTCTGATTTACCAAATCAACATATTTCCTTATTCTAAACCTAAATAATATATTAAAATTTTCCAAATAATTTTACGAAGTATAAATTGAAGTGGCAAAAGAGCACAAGGTAAATACATACGTAACGGTCTAACCTCCATCTGAACCACCATTCATAGACATTCCCTTTCAGTTCAAAACACTTGGACAATGGCCAAAGAGAAAAGATCTTCTCAAATGCACCCTGAGAAAAGGAATCCAGAAAATAAATTACAATGGTAGAAGTCAACACTTGCTTTGGAATTCATTAGAAGTTAGGATTATATAAGACAACTCAATTTTTAGAGCCTATTTATTTCATTAAAAATACCATTTCATTTGAAATTCATTTCAAAATAAATTTATTATACTAATAGCTAATACAGATGACTTAAAACTTCTTTGCTAACTTTCACTGTGCATGAAAGGCTTCTGTACTGAGAACAAATTTTTTCTAAAAGCAAGCTGGTAATTAGGAAATTATTCCACTTAAAAATTTTAACCTAGTACACAAAACATTTACTGATAAGCTAACAGTTACTGATAAAACATAACAATACAAAAGGCTTCAGCCAATATGCTATCAATAACATAAAGAATGATGGCCAAGGTTAAAATACAGTTTTTCTTTCTTTAAATGTCCTTAATAATCTATAATCATTTGAGTTAAAGAATTCTCTGAATTAGTCACCTTAATTAACCATACCCAAATGCCATTACTAGCTTTTGAAAACAGTTTACAATTCAAATCTGGTCAAGTTAGTGAACTGTACCCTCTTATCAATCTGACAGCCTGGAAAATCTGAGAATGCAGAGGTAGAAGTCTTGGGTACATTCCTGCACATTAATGAAGTCATTCAAAGAAGAGAACAAAAACCTCAATTTCCAAACTAAAGAATGAGGGCAAACTCTATTAAGGAAAGCTCCATTATTAGACTTAATCCCACAGAATAAGAAATGTGACATCACAATTTTAAAAAGGCTAATAGAAATAATTTTAAAAATGAAAACTATTTTTTTAGGTAATACTGAATCCATAGGTCAGAACTTTATTATTTTAATAAAGCGTAATATTCTCCATTTAACAAAAAAACTTAAAATGCTTACAGCTTATTAAAAATAGGTTCTATCTATGCCTCAGAATATTAAGGATGATTCTTAACAAGAGTTGTAATATAAAGTACTTATATATCATATATATGTATCCATATGAAATGTAGAAATATTATAAGTATATAGCTATTAGATACAGATGATTTTATGTACCATATATATGATGTATTTATAATATACAACTTTATTTCTGATTAAACATTTGTTTCTAATGTGATTGATAAACAAGTATTTATTGAACACCCATTTTGTGACAGACACTGGGCAATACTAGGCTATGTACTTTATTCTTGTCCAGTGGTTAACATTCCCCCAAAGCAGGGGAAACTTTCTCAGTCCCTCTGCTGAACCTCTGGCCCACCTTCCTTTCTCTCCCTCAGATGCAACACTGAGTTCTAGTAATTTTAAGGGATGATTGTTAAGTAGTTGTTGCAGTTACCCTCTATTTCTTTATATATTTGCCTATTGTTTCTTTATTATTCTATATATCTCAGGCAAAACACCTTGGAGGTCAGGCAGAAATATGAATGCTTTATTTCTAAGTATGAAAATAAGTATAAGAGCCTACAAAACAAACAAACAAAAAAGAAAGCTTTATAGACTTATACACACACACATATTGCTTACACGCTTACATGGCATTTGCACCTGATGCAGCCAGGTACAAGATAGAGTATTAGAGTATTAGAGGACAAAGGCAAATTCAGAATACGTCTCAACTATAGGCATTCAAATTAAAATATTTTGTTCTAAATATCATGCTGCCCAAATGATATGTTTGCTTAATGGACTGACCAGTACATAGTAGCTGAAAAAATCTCAACCATCATGATAGACAGATAAAAGGCTAGAGATAAGAAAATAACCAAAATTTTAATTAAATTAAACATACTCTATACATACAAAACCTTTTGCTCCTAAGTTGGTTTTACTAACTGCCAAAATTTTACTCCATGCAGTTATGGAAAAATCATGTAGTAACACTTGATGCAATGAATAATGCACAAACTCAGATGCAAATTCTGTCAAGAGAATTTTGATCTCTACTTAGAGTAGTGTCTTCCAAGAGGCATTCAATAAATGTTTGATTGATCAAATTCAAGTAAAATGGATTTTGAACAATTGCCAGAGGAAGAGCTTTAAATTGCTCTTTCAACAAAAACAGTGGTAACAAAAGTAGATAGGTCTCAAAAGAACTACACTGAGTAGTCAACTACAAAGTGACACTTTTATTACAGTCATTAAAAAAACGAAGCTATAAAAAAAAGCTCTGACTCCTCGCATACTTTAATAGACTTGAACTTTAAAATAAAATAGAACAAAATATAAACTGAAAAGACTGTACAAACCTGAGAATATGCCAAAAAACATATACATAATAGCAAGAAGGCTAGTTTCAGCAGTAAGCCAAAATGCCAGAAGCAATTTCCTATGAGAGAAAATATTGAATTTACTAAATATAAATTTATATAAGAAAACATATTAAATACTCTCTACTTAACATAATAATATCTCACATAATTCCTAAAATAATTTATGGCTGCTTATAGGATACACGAAATATATCTAAGTAGTATAAATTACAAGTAGGAGAAAAGGAAAAAAAAGTGGAGGGTACTTGCTAAGAATGAGGCTTTAACATATACCTGATACTTTATATACCTGCTGTTCATCCACTATAAATATATTTGAAACTACCTCCTGGATTCAATTATATCTATTCATTAGTGAAAGTTACAAAAACATCTGGAACAATATGTTCAATGCAATTCTGACAAACACTCATGTTGAATATAACTTTGGTAAACAGCTTAAACATCAAAGAGACAGCTTAAGAACTCCCCAATGGACTAGGATTTAATTAGGATTTAAAAATGAGATATATTTTAACATACGCATATTTTAGGTTATGTGTTCACTTTATATATGTTGATTATTCATTTGATTAATATCCTGGGTTTGTGTCAAGGAATTAAACTACAGAGGCTCCAAAGACACTAATGGACTTTATTAAATAAAGGCTGGAAACTCAACCCTGTGCTGAAAAATTATTTGAGATTATAATGGAAATCAACAGAAAATATTTTTGATATACAATATTTGGTTGAGTTAATTATTAAAAATATATATTTTTTCAGAATGGAGAAGCTTTCATTTTAATGATATGATCTTGAGGGGAGCATTAAGATGAATCACTGTGTCTCACTTTGAACATTATCATATCAGTAACTATCTATGCAAAATTTGAAGATGACAATCTTTTGGACAGTTAGGTTTCCTTATAGGTAAAACAGGTTGATAATAACTGCTTAAAGGATTATCTAGAAGATAATTATATTAGTACTTTTTAAACTTGTTTGACATAAAAAGCCTTTCTACAAATGAACGTTTATTCAACATATGTAAAGATTAACATATGTAAAGATCAAATAAAGCAGAGTTGTAAGGGTTGAAGGATGGAGGGGACCATTTGACTTTCCCTTCTCTCTTCTAGCTCTCTCCAGCTGGTTATGTACAAGGCAGTTTGAAAACTGTTGCATTAATAGGTAAATGGCTTTGAAAAATTTTAATTTAAAAAAGAGAAAACACACAATATAGATGCAAACTATTATTCTGCACTGTTATGTTACTTGAACTACTTAGCTGTAAAATTTTAGAAACAGTTTAACAATGAACTTTTAAAATATCAATACTACACATAAATTTAAACTGTCTATATGTCTCAAGAAAAATAATAGCCTTTAGGAACTAAAAAGAAATTTAGAACATTGAAAGAATATATTTATTAACATTAGTAAGAGAGTATATTTACCGTTTGCTTTTTTTTGGATTATTTGAGGCCACAGTGCTAAAGTAACATATATGACCATGAACCATACAGTGACCAAAGGGACAAAGTAATAGAATTGATAAGGCCGATCCATCACTATACATAACACCACTACCAGGAAATTGAGACGAAATAAGACCTATTCAAAAGAAGAAAATGGATTTCATTCCAGAAATGCATGAAGAGCAAAGAAAGATTCTTTCTGACAGTGTAAATGTTTATTTAAGACTAAAATAATAACTGCACAAGTATCTTTAACTAATTCCTAAAATTATATTTGTTTTACAGTCATTGTAAAGAGTTTGAATATAAAATATTTAAGCATCATTATGTTAACTAAATCCCAGCAAAGCACCAGCCTGAGCTGTCCTCTGGCTAAAACTGCCATCTTGTTAAATGTAGGAAAAGAAACATCCACCTCCTTCCTAGGCCTACAGTTTATAAGCAGAGATGAAATTATCTCAAGAAAAGGTGTCCATCTCATTTCTATTTGATGTTGATTCACCCCTTTTGGGATTAAACTGAGAGCTGTCATAGATACAAAATGATATTACTCAAATTAAAAGTATAGTTAGGACTTTTCTAACAGTCACTTCAGACAGTGTAGTGCATTCAGAGAACAAAGAATTTGAGTAGATTGATATTAGAGTTGCACCACTTACTGTGTGACCATAGACAAATTATTTAACCTCTCTGAGCCTCAGTGTCCTTGTCTGTACACATAAAGGCCACAAATCAGAGGTATAATGAGGGGTAAATAAAATAATGTTCAGAAATTGCCTAGTATAAGGTAGAAACTTAATAAATATTAATTCTCTTCTTAGAGAAAACATAGCATGTTACAAAATCCCATTAACTGTACATTTCTATAAAACTAAAGTGAATCAGCAATGTTATCCCTTGAGTACCAGTGCTTTTATTATATATTCATCTAAATTATATTTTCTGTTCCCTCAGTAGTAAATTATTTATCTTGAATTATTAACCATAGAACACAGAAATAACTCAACTTTAAAATGCTATTTTGTAAATTCGAATTATTCATGGCCTTAAAATGACTATATATGTTATTTTTTTCCCTTAACAATTAGGCACAAAAGCATGTTGAAATGAGAAAAAGATAATAACTGAATACACTCCTACCTGACATACTCTGTGGATTCCAAAGTCTCCTTTGATCCAAAAGTATGAGAAATGCCCATACCCTGTCTGAAAGAGATATGCAGCAACCAGAACCCGAATGTGCATGTACACAGGCAAAAACTGTTGACAAAAATAGGTAGAATATGTGTTGGCACTAACTGTACCTTGAATTATTATAACCAGTACATTTAACCAAGATAATGGATCACGTTACTATTTGACATTAGCTCAATGAAAAGATTTATTCTCAAAAGTTAGGTATTATAGCAGGGGTTAAAAAAATGTGGACTTTGAAATCAGATAGGCCTAGATTCAAATTCCGTTTCTGCCACTTACTAGCTATGTGATTTTGAGTTTTCTAAACTGAGAAATGAGGCTATTCCTCTTAAAGAGTTATGAGAAATGCATGAGTCAATAAATAGAAAGTATTTTGTACATTTTTTCCAGTTAGGATTAAATATGATATCTATAATAATTAATCGCCATATATGCTGAATATGAATTCACTCTGGATTTCACATTTTCCCAATGAGAATCAAAAACAAAACAAAAATCCTAAATTTTTGGCCCTTATAAGTAGACTTAGACTTGTAAATAAAATTGTTACATGATTATTTACAATACTGAATAGCTCAGCAAAAAAATACATATTTAAAAAGCTTATGCAAACATAATTTAGAAATATTATTTCCTTCTCTTATTGTATAAAACAATTTTATTTTACATTACTACATAAATGTTTCATTATGGCCAAGACCCTGAGAATCACTTACCATGGTTTTTCAGAGCATCATGTATTCACTTCTAAGTTGAATGAAATATAATATTTCCTACCTATATTTTGGGGGGAGTCACTGGAAATATTATCTCATTTATAAGTCTTATTTCTCAAGACCTTAAAACAATGCCATTTCACTTGCCCACAACCAACTGTCCTTTAGGTGTACATTCATGATCTCCACACAACATGAGTGCACTGTTTTTAAAAATGATCTTTAAAAGGTTTGTTCAGGCCGTTCTTTTAAGGATAATTAGTCAATGTAAAGTTTTTTTGGGGGGGAGGGCTTCTATTTTGTAGACTTTTCTGATCATCTTTGTAATTATCCAGCATGAACAGTGTTTACAGCCACTCTAGTTAATGTGCATTCCCCAAGTGAGGCTTTGTAGGATAAAATAAAATTAAGCAGACAACCTAAACAGACTTTATAAGACCTTGAATGTATACGCCTTTTGTATATATCCTTGAACGTATCCTTGAACACGCTTTTCTTTTCTTAGAGATAATATTTTTTTCTGGAAGGAAAAAACTCTGAATTTGTAATAGTTCATAAATTCTTTAACATAGATTCCACTCTAGCCAAACAGTTTGATTTTGTTTCCTAAACTAGTTCTCTTGTGCTTCTCCTGTCCCTTTTCCCTTGTTCACCTGTATATTCTACCCTGGAATGTTCTCCCAACCACAGTTTGCTTATTCAAATCCTATTCTTTTTTAGAAATCTGTTCGAAATTTCCAATCTTTACTCTCAGATGAGAGTCATTTCTCCTTCCTCTGAGTTAGTACAGTACAAATAACCTCTATATTAAAGAGTTTTTATTTATTGTTCTTCATCATTAGTTTTTAAGTGTCATCTCATCATTAGATAGAAATTTTCAATGAAGGTGTAACATATTAGAATGTAATGAAGGTGAGAAATGTAGTAATGATATAATCTCAGGATTTACCTAATCTAAATCTGTACCCTTACTTCATTCTTGAATATATTCTAAAATATTCCCTTAAAGTATTTATTTGAGCACTAACAGTATCAGAAAACATACAAATTCCCAAGGCAATTCATTCAATTTTCAGATGCTCATTAACTGCTATACAGCTACTTTTCATGAAAAGTTGAAATCTAATTCAAAGTAAAACTACCAACTTTAGCCTTCTAGGTTAGGCCTATGCAATAGAAATAAAATTTGAGCCAGCCACATAGTAAATTTTTAATGTGACTACCAGAACATTTAAAATGTTAAAAGAAATAAATGAAACTAACTTTAATAAATATATTTTATTTAACTCAATATATCTAAAATATTAACATTCCAATATGTAATGAGGTATTTCATATTATTTTCTTAACACTGTTGTTGAATTTGGTATGCATTTGTCATAATCTTTCTTAATCTGGTTTGTACTTCACTTTATGTAGTACAGCACATTTCAGTTCCGACTAGTTACATTTGAAGTGCTCAATAACCACCTGTAGCTACTAGTAGCTACCATAATGGAGCGTCTAGCTTCATCACTTTTACATCTGATAGTTCTGCAAGTATTTAAAAACAGATGTCAAACCTAGGCAAACCATTCCCAATTACTTTAACCACTATCCTTAAAACATGCTTTCAAGTCCCTTCAAAACTGAGGCTGGGCCTACAAAATTGAGGGTTGGTTATTATATTTAAACAGTAAACACAACTTATTTCAGTTAAACACTATCACAATGATTTGCCAGATTCCTGCCAATGTTGGATTATTACAAGTTTCATGTAATAATTCTCCTTTTTATTTTAAGATATTTTAAGTCAACAGAGAAGTTGCAAGATAGTACAATGGACATCTATCTATATATATTAGGTTGAACCATTTAAAAGTCTGTTGCATACAACATGATATCATTCCTAAATATTTTAGCGAGTACCTCCTAAGAGGAAAAATAGTTTTGTATCTAACTATATTATCACTCTCATATTCAAGAAATTTAAAATGGATATAACAGTATTTACTGTACAATCCATATTCAAAATTTCCAGATTGTTCCAATAATATCCTTTATGATTAAATTTTTTTTTAATTTAGGATATTGAATCAATGATCATACATTTAGTTTTCATTCCTCTTCAGTCTCCTGTAAACTATTTTTCTTTTTGTCTTTCATCAGTCAAGTATTACAATAAAGTTTTAGTATTAAAAGTATTTTGAAATTCCAACTTCACTTGAATTAATAGTTGGGCTGACTTCTGGTTCTGTTCTTTTACTAGTCACACAAATTTTCCCTCAAAACCTTTCATTCAAGTCCCTTCATAAAAGTCATTTACAAACCCTCCCAGGAAAAAACCCACAATCGAACACAAAATCATCTACAATATATAACTACCTTGCTGTACTCTCCATATTAAATTCATAGTATTTTAGCCATATTTGATATAACTTATGTTTTAAAAGAATGTTTATACCAACAGTTGCAATCTGCTAGACCATCTGTATTTTAATAATTCTCTGTAATTTTTGATATAGTTTCCATTTTAGCATAAAAACATGGCACAAGTAAAGTTTGACATATTTTACTCAAAATAAAAAAAACATTAAAATTAGGTAATTAAAATAATTATAAGTTAAAAAGTTTTTTAAAAAGCTATTCCCTCAAATATCTAAGAATCAAGTCCCAAAATATGTTATAATTCATGCTAATAATGCTTTGCTGATGTAAATACAGGTAATTTTTAATCACAAAATCCTATAGTATAAAAGAAGAGGGATATGTTAATTAATCATAACAAATGATCTGTTAATGAAAAGTATGTCCTTCCAGAACAGGGATTTTTTAAAACTGTAATTTAGGATGTATCGGGATGTAGTCTAAGATGTATTAGAATGCTAGCTTGGCAAATGATTATAATAGAATGCCAAATGGCCTGCATCCTTTTATGATCCAAATCCTTTCTGGAATCACTGAATTGAGAAACTAATCTGCCATTAATTCTTTCAACTTTTTTTTTAAACAGTAGTATCACATTTTAATATGTCAGTAATTAATTATGTCTCTAAGTGGCATCTTCTTAAAACAAAATGCTTCTTCCCCCAAAATTAATTTAATCTTTATTCACATGTCAGAGATATTTCTAAGATTCAATACACATCTCTACTTATTCTTTAGAGAATTTACCAAATTTATTTTATAAATTCCAAACCAGGCTTATAAACTAAGCCTTACTATCTTCATCTCTCCTTGACTACTTTCATCTCTCTTTACTACCTTGGGTCTTCTGTAGCTACCTGAATTCACTAGGTCCCTTCAGCTGCAATGTCATAGAAATTTCACTGTTCCCCAAAATATATATATCAGTCACATAATTTCAGTATAATTATACTTCAGTCCTCTGCCTTTTGTCCTTTCAAACAAACCATACATAAAGTCACCACAAAGTTTGAAAAGAATCGAGACTCAATGAAAAATGACATTTTTAAATTTTAGAGATATATGAACAACCTCAGTATTATTTACCTTCTTAACATCTGCTAAGAAAATTTCAAAATACTCTTTTCTGAGGAACACTCCTCTGTGATCTCAACTTATCACTAATTCAAATACTGTTTAAAGCCATGTGCTTTTTATAAGCAAATAAAACAGTTCAGAAGTTCCCAAATTATAAATGAGTTGCTTAGATTTTTAAAACATATTTTACAGAAATCAGTTGGTATCTTCACTATAAAAACTTGTGTGACGAGTGGTTATTAAATAGCTAGGTTCACCCTCAAAAGCTGTTTTAACTGACAAGTAACTGAAATGCTACAACTCTGAATACATTTTTTCTACCCTTGCTAAATCCAAGGTGTCCCCAGACCATGAGACTCCTGCCTTTTAATACAAGTAAGGAGAAGGAAAAAATGATTTTGTCCAGGTACAAAAGGCACTGGGAGAACAATGAGAGGGTCCTCCATCTCATGGAGAAGGAGTAGTAGTCCATGGGTTTCTGAGTTCTCTGAACACTGGGACAAGAAAGTTCTAAGTTTTTTAACTTTCATAAGTGTAAAAACAGTTGGTTAAACTTCCTAAAATACAGTGAAGGGGTAGATATAATCATAATTTGATTTCTTTTGATAGTGACTTGCCTATTCTAAATCCTTTGCAATTATGTCATCTATAAAGATTCTTGATAACTTTAAATTAGTTGTTCAACAGGATAGCATGAAATAATACCCTTAGATTATCAGCTGTTTCTACTACATTAAAATTAAAGACAAGTAAATACAAATAAATTATTGCCTTGTTATTTTTTTAAAGTTTATTTTGCTCTTAAAACTATACATTTTCAAAGAGTCAGGTGGTAGGAGAACAGGAAGACAGAAAGATTGGGTTGGAAATAAGGGTTTCTTATACGGTAGAGAATATAAAACACAAAAGAGTTGGTGCCTTTAAAAAATAAAGTGACATTAATTCCTGTATGTTCTGAACTTCAAAATACTTACTGTACTTGCTCCAGAGATGTGATAAATCAAAATCACAAGTTGCATCCAGCCTTTCCATTCATCTGTTTGTTCTCTATTTAACACTTTAGTCTGTGCAAAAGAACCAAGACCTATTTTGAAATTCACCGTGAAGCTATTATTTAGACAGTTTATATTAAGTATGTTAAAATTGTTCTTATAGGATATAAAGCTAATGCTTTTGTGAAAAGAACCTTAGGGGAAAAAACAGTTAAAGACTGTCATTTTATTTCTTGATAAAAGATATAATAACTATTTAAATTAATACGAATTTGAAAATTAACATACTAAAAGAGATTTTAAATAGTATTTGATACTTATGATTTTATATTAAGATTACATTTAAACTATGACATGTTTTTATAAATCTAAAAAATGGCATTTTATATTTTTCTTTAAGAAAAATCTTAGGATTTCAGTTAGACAGCTCTTATAGTTCTCATACTTCATTGTGGGAAAAAAACTCTACTACTATTATGGTTTATTTTCCCCACAATAGTCTCATTGGAGATGAAGAACTGATTAATCATCTGCATATGAATTATTTCTTACAACAGAATTTATTAATTCAAATAAATCATGCCTTAAAAAGGAGTTACACTAATATTGAGCAAATACAGCAATGCTAAAATAGGAAATTCAAAATATTGTGAACAGTGCCCACATTATTATGTAAGTTCTCATTTGTATGTATATGACTGTATAAATATAAAATACATTTGTGCATATAAGCATTTATTATTATAATTATACATTTTTTATTTTATAAAAGGTAATAGCATCTCATGTTTGAAGGCCATTAAAATTGGAAGCCCCTCTATTTTCTCTATCCCCATGCAGACAAAATAACACTAAGTCATGACATCTTTTTCACAGATCATTATTTTCCAACTTTTCAACAATCTTCATGAGACCCTTTGACCTTCCCCCAAACTGTTTCAAATAAAACAACAGAGCCCACTTAGTGAAGTACAACCACAATATTCCCCTGTTCTCTTCTATATCCATACTTCCATATCCTGGCATGATAAATACTGGTTTTTAAAATCTAGAGTTCGTAATGAGATAAGAAGGAAGGATAACATGAGCGAAAAAGAAAATGACTCTTACCTCTTTAGTATTTTCATTGTAAAATACTCCCAAAACCAAGATGTAGATAATTGGAATAAAGAAAGTTGAATGTGTATAAAATTTATTTTCCTTCATGAATAGATTCGCACGGTCACACATATAGAAATAAGCCATAATCAGGCCAAGTTTGCAGAAAGACTGTAAAAGTATTTCTAATGAAGACACAGGGGTATTGATAATATTTTTCTTTTCCTCTCCACTTTCCAAATCAGTACATGGCTTATTCTTCCGATGAACATTGCGATGAATTATATAAAAAATTAAATATCCGATAATAGATAAAGTAAAAAAACAAGCAGCTAGCTTCTGTATGAGAGTAAGAGGAGGCTGAGGTTGACAACAGGAACCATCCACAGGCTTCAAAATCTTATTGCAACACACGTTCATAAGAATCATTGCACTCTGTGAATAAATCAAGTTATCTGGTATTACCTTGTCAGTAATTTATCTCGCATTAGATTTTCTCCTGTGAATACTAAGGACTGAGACCAAAACGCTTTTATACTTTTTGCTACCATTTCCCAAACACTCATGCAAATAATGGTATTCCTTCAATCTGTAACAGCTAGTTTAAAGCTTTTCAAACTTTTGGACTAGACTCTATAATGAAAGCTCATTTTATATAATGTGACCCAAATGCATACATGGGAAATAATACCTATCCCTACTACCTGGAATGCACACTGACATTTTTCTACTCTATCCTTTTAAAAAAAAAAATACTGATTTTAAGGTTTCTAATAGGATGTGGACTTCAACTGAAAAATACTGACAGATGTCAAAGACCAATGGATTTTAATTAGCAGATGTTCAATACAGAAATAGGATATTTAAGACAGAGTCTTAGTCTTTAGATGTGAAAAAAAAAAAGAAAAATAATTTCCACAAATTATAATTAATTCTTAGCTAACAATACTTGTAAATATGTCTTTCATTTGGTTTATGGTTTATGGGCCATTTAGGATTTTACAGTTTTAAGATTCCTAATGTTAAATAAAATGTGGGATCTTCAACATGGTTTCATTATAATAAAAATTTTCTAGGCAAGCTGTCAAGATTCTGCCTAGTTGAAGGTTAAGTCAAATCTAGTTTTATAGAAACTTTATAGTCTAGGTATCTTTGGAACTCTAAGATGACTATATTATTTAAGCCTAAGCATTCAAGTACTCTACTATTCAGAAAATTTCATCCTTTCAGCCCTGAGACTGGCACTCTTGCAGGTGCCAGCCTATAAACTCCATCCCAAGGTTCTTAACCAGTTCCAGTGGGTCCAAAATACCCCTTAAAGAACCATATCTGTGCATATATAAACACATTTTTCTGTAGGGTAAGAACAGAATCACTGCTTTTTATCCAACACTCAGAGGGGTTATGTGATCCTCAAAAAGGTTAAGAATCACTACTTCATAAGAAAACAGTGACTCCAAATAGTATCTGCTACACTATGTGTGAAAATTACAATTATGTAGTTCTCTTTCAAACTTAACCTAACATCCCTTTCCATCTGACAATCTGGATTTTTTTTAGTATCTACTATGTACTTTGAATAATGTTTAGAGTATAAGGCTATACGGAAATAATCAAAATTATTCTACATATAAAAAATATGCTCTTTACAGAAGCTTAATCTTGCAAGTTTAAGGTTTAAGGCAAGAACATAAAAGCAGCAGTGTGTTATTTTATTTATTTCAAACATGAGTGCTGAGAACTTATAAGCTTCTTATAAGACAGAGTATATTAAGAGTGACTGGCACTCAATAAATGAAGTTTCATTTCCTCCTTTCATAACTTCTTTCACTCTTAGAGTATACTAAAACTCCCATTTACATATTCAGCTAGGTGAGAAAGCAAAATTATTTCTAGATGTATGTTTAGACAGAATAACTGCAATAATTAAGAATTAAGAATGCAATAAAATAATTATTTATTACCACTTATAGAACTTACAGCTATACCCAATTAGATATTATAGTTTCTACCTACTGATGGATACAAGAATTCTTACAGTTTCTCTGCTTGTTTCTGGAAGATGTAAGCCATCTGAAGATTCCATGATGGTTTCTTGAGCAATTAATTTGGAAACACTGAACATCTTAACATTTGATTTAGAATTTCTGGTGCTACTGTTCAAAATACTGACTGCAGCTTCATTGTAGGCATCTATCTTCTCATTAGTGATCATTTTTCTATTTTCACTTAATAGATCTTCATAAACAGGATCTGCACATGAAATACATTATTAAAAACACAGTAAAACAAATCCCTATTGGTAGAAATTGTGGTCATGTAATTTAGTTGACTGCATTTCATATTTCACTGTTGAAGTTCAGAGGATTCTAGGTACCAAATAATTCATTTTTAAATAACACTGGCCAAGATTTGCAATAGCATTCCTATCTTATATTCAATTTCTGAATCAATCAATATCGCCTCCAAATTTAAACAACTTTTAGGTCTCCTCTCAGGTACAAAACTTTCAGGAGACATTTTTATGTTCCAGCATATTTTAAGAGTTTAAAATTTGTGAATGCTGGATTATACTAGGTAATGGGAATTTAAAACTGGATTATAGAAGACTGTCTAATTAAGAATAGTAGCCATTCTTTTCATCTTGCTGTTATTGCTTAATTCTGTAAACTTTGTTCACACAATTAAGAGGTAATGTTATTAAGGAACAAGGTGTCTTATCACTTATGATAAATAATTTAGCCTTTTCTCATTTTAGTAAAAGGAAAGTTAGCAATGAGTCTATAAATACAGATTATCACCGGCCCTTTTATTTCTCTCAGCTTGATATTCAACTTGGAAATAATCATGAGTTTCTGAAAAGTTGAATTGCTAAAAAACCCAAAGATTCTCATACTGTGTTAGGCATTAAATAATGGACATTCAGTAAACTTCTGAAATGAGTTGATCTAATGTCAACTTTCTCTTAGAGAATTTCATTATCAAGTATAAACCAGATAGTATAAATTTAAATATATTGTCAATTCCAAAGACTATTTACTTCCAATGAGTCTAATATTATGAAAAAGACTTAATAATTGTTTCCTCTATTTCCCAATCATATTAAGTATACTTTGTAAGAAATAAAAAATCAGAGGTAAGCATCTTATTTGCCTTTAGAATGTATTCTGCCTGTTGAGGCTCCTTGGAGGATATTTTTATTTATTTTTGTTTTTTTTTACTTATACTTATTAGATGTCTGTTCCCTAAGTTCAAAAAAGCAAAGAAAATAACTCAAATTTATTCTATTTTGCAAACCTTATTTCAAAATTTATTCTCATAAAGCAGTAATTTTGCTTCTTGAAATAGAAGATAATAAAAATCCATTCCTCAGAATATATACAAAATGACATTTTTTTCATTACTCATTCCTTACCTTGTAAGACCCAATAAACATCACTAGTCTTTGCCAGTTTTTCTAAAAGTGGTGCTATGGAGGTAATGTTTGTTTTATATTGGGAAAGCGCTTCATTGCTGCCATTATGAATCTTGATAGACCACTAAGAAGGAGTGAAAATTAAGCATTAATTCAGTATTTCTCACAGAAAAATTTAAGTATATAATTTACTCTACTGTAACAAAGGTTATTAAGATAATTCTCATTTTTATTCAATGTTAGAATTATGGTCAAATTATTTCACACGATATATGAAGGCAGTTATAAAAAGCCAATATAAAATAATGTTGACATTTAACGTCAAATTTCCTAAGTTCAGTCAGGTCTTTTATTAAAATTCATCGGTCATTAATTCTAATAGAAAAAAATTAAAATACAAGTACAATCAAGAATTCCATTTAACAGAAGTTAACTTTTTCTTAGCATGTCCTTAAGTATGAAACAAAAATCATATGCAGAAATACAGATAATAACTTACTGTGGCAGCTCCTGCTACAATCACATGGGGCTTTGCAACAGAATCCTAAAGAAAGGAAAATCTTTGTAATAGTGTTATATACAGTTCACAGAATTAATATAAGTAACATCACTTAATTTTTTCCTTAAATTCAAGTTCTTCCTTCTAACTACATTTTAATTTTCTAGAGTTCCTTAACTGAATATTATAACAAGATGGACAACCAGTGTCTAAACAACCTTACTTGGTTACATGGTTATTCAGGATGGCATGAAGTTTGTAGGATTAATTCTTTGGTCTTCTTTACAAAAAAAACAAAAAATAGAAAAAACTACTGAAATCCAATATGGCCTAATATTATTTTGAATTGGAGTAAATTGCTTAAGAATGAAGCTGTAGTATGTAAGCCAATTAAAAGTATTCATAAAATACATAGTTTATGCATTAAATAAAAATATGAGGTCCATGCCCTAAAGAAAAACAATCTTTTGTTAAATATATATTGGATTTAGCTTTTGGGAAAGCTAAATTTTGTTATTTTTAAACAAAATAAACTGAATAGTTATTATAGACCACAATGCAGAAAAAATGAGAAATTTGGCAGAAATCCTCATCAAATGCAAATTATACGCAGCCAGGTAGACAGGGTACTACTAAAGCCTGCCAGGGACAAAGCCAGAACTTGTCTTCCGACCTGAGTTCAATATACTTCCCACAGCATAGAAGACCTGATATTACAGTCATGTGCACAAGGAACAATTAAAAAAAGAAAATTAGAAAAACATCTGACCCCTATGTAAAAATAAAATGAGTTACTCTCTTATTATAAACGTAATTCATACTTTCATAGAAAACTACAAAAGCAGAGAAAAATAACAAAATTAACCTATTTTCTCTAAGAGATATACCCCTTTCGAGTCTAGCACCCTTATTCAACCTGAGTCTGCGTCCACATTTTATAAGATATGTAGAATATTTCCCTGCCTATCTCCTGGGTGGCAAGAATCTATATTAAAACAAGCTACACTAAAAGAAAGTACTTAGTGCTTCATTTTACATTGTCATGTCAGTGAATTTTTTTCCTTATTCCTAGATGGCTCCCTTTCTCATTCCTCACAGTGGTTATCCCAAACCTTATTTTCCCTCTTGTCCTTCTCCTCGCTTTCTGCATAAAGTCTCATTCTCAATTTCAAAGAAAATAGAATTCACCTGGCTCGTGTGCTCCTATCTTCTCTTCCTTCCTCCATTCTTACTTCATCCATATGCTCACTCAGCCTATCTTCTCAGACTAGAGACTAAAGAAAATATGTCCCTATCCTCTTAGTGGCTAACCCTTTACTCTGTCTATATCCCTTCCTTTTTTTTCTGGGGCTATATCCATGCATTACTTCCTTCAACTCTTGCATTATCAATGTTATTCCCCTTCTCCACTCCTTCCTTCCCTCAGTCTACAAAGTGTTAAATTATCTTTATCGTCGAAAATACTCCTTCAATCTTGTCTCACTCTCAAATTCTTCTCACATCCTTAACAAAAGATTACTTGGAAGAACATTCTGCTTTCACTATGCCAATTTTTCTCATTTATGCCTCACTTTACCACGTTTTGATTTCGGGCTTCACCATTTGGGCTTCATAGTTCACCCTTAGAGTCCATTAATGAACCTTGGATTGCCAAGTCCTGTAGCTTTATTCTACCCTACCTAGCTCCTGAAGTGATACTACTGACTGCCCACTTTTTAAAACTCTTTCCTTTCTTGTGTTACATGACATTCTTCTCCTGTTTCCCTCTGACCCCTGTTACCATCCTCTCTTATAATTGTTTGGATAGTTCCATTCCTAAACTCTCTTCTTCAATCTCTAAACTCTCTGCCTATTCCATTCAAGTAATTTCAAATATCGTCTCACTCCGTACCAAGACTCCCCAAGTCCACTGAAGTAGCTCATACTTTTTAATGACTACCATTCACCTATAGAATTAAATCTAAATTGCTGGTTTCTTCACAATTTAGCCTAATTTCCTACTACTATATCACCAATTGCATTATTCTTCTGTTTAAAACTTTCAATGGTTCTCCACTGCTTTCAAAATAAATTCAACCCAATATCCTTATTTTTAGAAGATAACACCTTGATGTATTAAGAAGTATTCAAAAAATGGATAAAGTAAATCTGCAAGCCACCGAATATAGCTTAGGATATTACTCACAATCGAGTATCTGCTTACCTCATCTATTATCAACTCTCTCACAAAATAAAAGCACATATTAATAACCAAAGCCAAACGTAAATAAAGGAGCATTTTGAATTCTAGCTCTAGTCACATGAAAACTGCTGGTGATTCCCTGAATAGACTATACTCTATCTTGAGCATCTTTGCATGTGTTATTTCTATTACATTGGATAACCCTTCTTTCTCACTCCAGACTCTCACCTTTAAGATTACTGTATCTGAAAACTAATTTTGAAACTTTTAAAATTACATTTCATGCCTACTCTCTGTAATGATATTATACCCCATAATTCCCTTATTTTGGCACTTGTCACATTGCTTCCTTAATTACCTGTATCTGCCTCTCATCTAGAAGCTCTTTGAGGAACTCTATTTTGTTAACCAGGGTATCAACAGTGTCTAGCCTGGTGTCTAGCCTAGTGCCTGGAACATGGCAGGTGATTTATAAATATCTGTTGAATAACAGCAAAGTCATCTAAATTCAACTTTGCTTTTATGCCTATAGATTTATATAAGGCATATGACTATCTCTTTCCAACCTACAGTTCTTCTGGAAATACCATCTCCTCTGTAAAGCCTCCTTAGATTATCACTTATACTCTAACCAACCCCCATCCTAAGTGCCTTGATCTATGGCGCTTTCATAGACCTTTGTAGTCAATCTGTTGTTACCCTTCATCTTAGCGTATCGTTATTCATCAGAAAGTCATATCTACTAGATTGCAAATCCTTCAAGGGCTGAGAGTGGGCTAATTTCCAGCCACATTCCTAATACAGAGCACAAAAACTAGCAACAGTACATAAATTTAAAAAAAAATGGATCTTTGTATTCTCAGGATCTAGCAGCTTATTATGGAAACAGTAAAAAATAAATACATAAATACAGACATACTTTCTGAATAAACAAAACCAAACAATGAATCAATCTTAAGTAATTACATGGCGACCTACCTAAAGAGGTTGAATCTTTCCTTCCTTCCAATAACCATAAGGAATATTACTACAGAATCTCAAGCTCCAAACACTAGTTTTAGCAAATTATAAAAACTAAAAATCTGGATGTGAAATATATCTCCAGGTTAGTAAAAAACAAAGGTTTTCTATAAATTTGTAGCTTATTTAACTGTGATTTTTCTCCTACTTTAATGGATATATCTTCAGGACCAACACAAATATGAAACATGTTAAATAATTTGAAATATACACATAAATTATTCTATACTTCTGGACATTTAAAAACATATCAATAAATACAAAATACAATTATGTGAGACCCCAATTTACCAGAAAGTTGAATTTTACAAGTTATCTACATGTTTGTTTTCTTTAAAAACTTAAACACATTTTCACACACACACACACACACACACACACACACACACACACACACACACACACACAAATAAAGTTAGAAATGTTGACTAAGTTCCCACCAGATCCTAAAAAACTTATTTGGTGTATGAAGTAGTTACAGTCCTAAACATTTACTGTGAAAAGAAGAAAAGAAAAACACCACTGTAGTACAAGTAATTAAACGAAATAAGGTCAACAAAATTGAACATTGTTTTATCCATCCCAAATGCAAACCTCTCGTGGAAAGAATACATGTTTAACTAAAGGACTGACGAGGAGCTATCTGGAGACTACCACAGAAATTCTAAAGTGGGCTTGCGGGAACGTAGGGGTTTTCTGATCTTAGTAACATGCTTGCCTTTATATATAATTTATCTCTGAACATTATAAGCCAAAACATTCCAGTCTCAACTTTTATGTCACAAATGTAAAGATAAAAGAAAATTAAAAAAAAAAAGTTTCCTGAAGTATCTGAACATGAGTTTAAGGGACAAAGTGGAAAAATGCTCAAGGGAATGTGTACTGTGCTTGAAAGATTACTTGGGTTTGAATTAAATGAGATACAGCAATAACAGGAAATTTTAAGTCTGGAAAGTGTCGTATAAGCACAATTACCTTAGTGTTAAAATAGTGATATCAGAGATACCGGATCAAAATATGTTCTCTTCTCAGTAAAGTGATAGAATCAATCCAGCACAGCTTAGTTGCTATCAAGAACGATGTATAAAGTACAGGAGAGGGGACAGGTGAGGAAGGGGAGAAAAATAACGGATGCATATGAGCTTTTAAAATTTGGTTTCATAAAACCAGAAAGGCCTACATTTTCAAATACAGACCTCAGTCCACACCTTGATACACTGTTTCATAGAACCATTAACTTCTGGATGCCACAGAAAATCCTAAGAGACATTAGGAAAAGAAAGAGTCAAAGAAACTGTTATACTCACCATTCAAAATAAACATCAATGTATCTCTTACTGAGTATTTCAAAGACATCACCTTCTTTATGAAATCTTCATCTCTCATCTCAATTTGCAAGAGTTGCACAATAGTTCTTATATCCATTTTTGCTTTCTTCTGAACTACTTTATACATTTTAATGAGAGTAATCTTTTAAAAATCTGAAATGTGATCCTGCCACATACCTGCTTAAGTATTCAAGATATTTCAATTGCCCTCAGAATGAATTCAAGTCCTTAAAATTGCTAAGGTACAGGATCTGGCCTCTGTGAGGCATTCTGTCTTTTCTCCTGCCACCTCCTTCCTTGCTTTAAGTACCTTTTGGTTCTCCTTCAGCTCCTAAAATGCTTTCTGTGCTCCTTTCTCCAGGAATTTGCACTGTTCCTTCTGTCTAAAGTGCTCATACATTCTTCCACTGAACCTGACTAGCTCCTACTAATTTTTGAGGCCTCAGTTAAGCCATCACTTCCTCAAGGAGGAAAACTACTTTTAATTTCCTGCTATGTACATTCCTAATGCCCCACTTTTTCCTTTTTGCTACTCTTATCCCACATTTACTTGTATGTAGAGAACTATTATGACTTGGAAGTTCCATTAGTCTAGGATATTTTTGTCTTGATCCTTACTGTATTCTCAGTATCTAAGAGAAGTCACTGTGACTGGGAATTCAGAAAATTCACATATTCTCTTATGGCCATTTATCCTGAATACATACTGATTTTGAATTTTCTATTTTATTACACAAAAACAGTACACACAAACATTTATTCAATTACTTTACTATTCTAATCTACTCTCAACACATTGAAATATATTTAGTATCTACAAAGCATTAGCTGATCTGTAAATAAATTAACAATGAATATTGTTTCACCATTATAACATTTAGCTTACTATTATATGAACTTACCACTTTAACTGATGAAATCTTGTCTTCAAAAGGAATGTTTTCATGCTGCCATAAAGAGAATGAGAAAACAGAAATATTAACATATAAATTTTATGTAAATAATTCTCCCTTTAGCTCCTTTTTTTTGATTCATTTATGGATCATATTTCAATTATCTATATTCAACCCAAAGAGGAAAAGACCTGCATAAAATACCAAAAAGTGACAGTAGAGTTAAATGGTTTACATGTGACTTTCAATGTCTAAGATGTAGTTCAAAGATAAAACCTCAACAAACAAGCAGATACGTGAGCATACCTATATAAATTATCTTTTTGCCAAGATTGCCATGATTTCGATTTAGTCCTACTATTATTTATGGCAGAAACGAATTGTTCCCCTACATTTCCTGAGTCCTTTCCAGTTAAGATAACATGATTAGTTCTGGCCAAAGTATTGTGGCTATACATAATGTGGGTTACTTCTGGGCTGAATTTCCCAGGGCAATTCCTCGTCTGGCTTAATGTGGTGCAGACACTGAAAATCTAAATGTTCCAAACAGTACAACTAGAAGATGGTAAAAATTCCAACAGCAAGAATCTTGCATGACTGTGTGGAGCAAAGCCTCTTAACCCATCTGGGACATGCAGTGCTGAGTGAGAAATGAATTTCTGTTAAGATTTTAGAGTGCTTTGTTGCTGCAGCAACATCCAATCCATTCTCACCAATATGAGCATAGGTCCATAAACGTCTGAACAGGAATAGACATGTACGATTCTAGGTTATTATAGGTTTCACTTTGAAGACAGTACATAAAAAGTCCAGTTGTAGAAAAAAACTAAAATCTGGAGACAACTTCTTATAACCAAGTGTTCCATATAAAGAAGAGACATCTTTCAGAGTTAAAACCCAAGGTGGGGTTACAGGATAGAATGGTCAATAAGCTAATTCTCTTTCTAAAGCCAAGGTTAAAAATGTTTTCATTAATTTAACATGACAGTATTTATTTTTATATCCGTTAAATAAATTTTGCTTTTATCAACAAGCTAATTTTTAAAATTCTTGTTAGTCCTGCTGAAGTATCATTTCCTGAAAAAACTCTTGGTACCATAATTCAATGGAACTTTTAAGTATGTTATATGAAAAGACTATCCTTGGTGAAGTAAGTCTGGGAAATACTGGGTCAGACAAAATCACACAAACGTTTCCTCCTTCTACCCCATCTCGACCTTGTTAAAATTCTTTCTCAGAAAAATGGCATGAACTTTATTTCTCCTCTTTTTGCATAGCTCAGTTAATTCAACTTCTTTCTTCTTATTGTTTTAATGTGACATGATATATATAAAAGAATATGCCACATATATGTAAGTCATAAAGCACAGTAAAAATATATTAAGCACTAATGAATCCATGGCACAAATCAGAGCATTACCAATGCACTGAATGACTTATGTGGACCTCTCCTCTTAAAGAAACCACTGTCTTAAATTTTGTTTATATCCTTTCTATTATATAGTTTTGTTACATATATATGCATCCTTAAATAATATGTTTAGTGTTAACTCTCCAACTTTTAATTTTGAAAAATTTCAAACTTACAGCAAAGTTGGCAAATCTGACAAAATTATAACGAACATACAAACACCCTTTGGTAAACCACATGAAAGTAAACTGCAGATATCCTAAGATTTCACCCCTGAAGACTTAAGCATATATCTCCTAATAATATGGATGTTCTCTTACATAACTTCAACAATATAACCCCACCGAAGAAATTTGAAAGTGATAATATCTAATATACAGCTATGTTCAAGTTTCCCCAATTTCCTGATGTTTTCTCTATAGTTCCTATATTTTAATGTAGAATTTAATTAAAAGCAGGTATTACATTTAATTACCATGTCTCTTTAGTCTCATTTAATCTAGAACATTCTCTGGCCTTTAAAAACTTATCTATCAAATATTACATTTATTATTTTTGTAGTGTAGGTCAGTGATACAAGGGACCAAATCCAGATTATAAACAGCATTCACAGTTACCTTCTTGTATATGTCACTTAGCATATGTGTACGAGTTTCTTTAAATAGTTCTAAAGGTTCTATACAAATATTCATCCTCGCCTAATACAAATGATTTTCTCAAGTGTTTGTCACAATTCATACTCTCACCAACAGTTTATGAAACAGTCTCTCTAACATAGCTTGTCAGATCAGATATTTTGCCATTGTCAAATTTAATTTTTGCCATTAAAGTAGGTATAACATAGTACCTTGTTATGGTTTAATTTGCCTTTATCCGATTACTAATAAAGTTAAATATCTTTTAGATTTATACTGGGATTTGTCTCTTTTGTGAAATGCCTGGTCATGTTTTTCCCCTCTGCTCTCTGGTGGGCCGTCATTTTTACTAATTTCTGGTTTTTATATCTCTTAAATATGTTACAAATACCTTCTTTCAGTTTATGCTAGTCTTTTTTCTTTAAGGTACTTTTTAATGAATAAATGGTCTTAATCTTAAGTATGTAAGTTTATCTTTTATGTTTAGTACTTTTTGTTTCTTATTAAGAAACTTTCACTTACTTGAGGTAATAAAGATATTCTCCTACATTTGTTTTCTAAAAGTTTCGAAGTTGTGGCTTCCACATTTAAGTCTAAATTTATCTAGAAATGATTTTACTTGGTAGTATATGGTAGGGGTCCAATTTTAGTTTTTTCCCATATACATAACCAGTTGCCTCACTATCACTAATTTAATAGACTTTCCTTTCCCCAGGGATCTTTAGTGGCGTATCTGCTACTTTTAAGGTTTTGTATATACATGTATCTATTTTAGAACTCTATATTCTGCTCCTTTGGTTTCTTTGTTTAGCTCTATCAATACCACACTGTCTTAATTAATACAGTTAAAATAAGTCTTGATATTAGAGAACATCTGGTTTTTCATATTTGTCATGGTTATTCTTGGTCCACTGCTCTTCCATATAAATTTAGAATCAACTGGTAAAGTTCCACAACAACCCTATTACGATTTTAATTATGTTGAACTTATAGATCAAGTTGAGAATAACTGACATCTTTACAATATTGAGTTTTCCCATTCCAGAATATAGTATAAATCTTCCGTTTAACTATATAATTTTAAATTGTTTTTGAATAAAATTTTATGATTTTTTTTCTGCATACAGATCTTGCACACTTGCTAGGTTTATTCCTAGACATTATATGGTTTTTGTTGCTACAGTATATTTTAAACAGTGCTTCTAAACTCTATATTCTTGGTAAGTTGATATAAAATTAATTTTTAATAAATTTATTGAGTTACTAGAATTAATTTTTGAATATTCATCTTTATAATCAGCCATCTTAAAATTTTTATATCTAACAAATTTTCTATAGATTTTTTAGGGTTTTCCATGTGGATAATTATATCATATGAAATCCTGAATTTATTTCTTTAGAATTCTTACATCTTCAAATTATCTTTCTTTGGCTATGGACTTCCAATACAATGTTTAATAGAAGCTAAATTTGAAAATCCTTGTCTTCTTCCTGAGTTTAATGGAAATGTGTCTAATATTTCACCACTAAGAACATTTACTGCAGGCTTCTAGAATTTTTGTCAGGTTAAGTTAAGAATATAAAGGAACTTACCAAATAGAGAAACAATGATACTGGTTCTGGTGTTTTTGAAACCTGCTTAATGGCCCAAAATGTGGTAAAAAACAAAACAAAACAGAAAACTAAAAACCAAACATTCATGTGTGCTTTGAAAAAATGTATCCTCTGATTATTGGTATATTCTTTTAAGTACTGTGCTGTAAGTCTGTACAGTCATCATGTTAACAGTCTACTGTGCGTTCACTACTTTTATTTACTTGTCCTCTCAGTAATGTGAGCAGTGCAGCTCTCCTACTATGATGGGGATTTTGTCGACTTCTCATGTAATCACCTTAATTTTTCTTTTATACATTTTAAGACTAATTATTAAATGCTTACAAGTTTAAAAATCTTAGTAATTTGAACTTTTCATCATTAAAATTATCTATATCCCTGATAACACTTTTTGCCTTAAAATTTATTTTAAGGTATGTCTTTTTAAGCAGCTGAAAGTTCTTTTAAAATCAATCTGAAAATCTGTGCTTAGCTGACAAGTTTAAACTACTTCTACTTATTTTGATCCTAAATGTTTCCACTATCTTACTTTTTGGTTTATAGCTCCTTCACACATACATATTTTTATATACATATATGTAAACACCAATGTTTTGCATGTACATATAAATTGTTTTGTGTATATATATGCACGTGTACATATGGGTATGGATGTGTGTGTGCATGTGTGTATAAAACATATCTGGCATTAAGTAAATTTGGTTTTGTTTACTTTTTTTTCTTCATCTGTTTTAAAATTTACGCATCCTAATTCTATATTTTTAATCCTCGCCCTTGAAGTTTTATTATGCGTCTTTAAGTTCTACAGTAAGATAACACTTTAAAGAGTAAGGAGGACATTAGAATACTTTGTGATAATTTCCCTCTGACTTATATCCTATTATTGGCCAGTTCTTTAGTACAGTCTTTTTATAAAGTGTAAAAAGCCATTATATATTTTATACAGGGACTGTTTATATTTACATATACATTTACTATTTTCTTTAACCATTGTTCATTTATATTTCAGATTTTTTCTTATTTTACCCCTTCCTGAAGTTTATCCTTCAGAAAATCCTTTAGTATAAGTCTATGTGACAATAAACCCTCATAGTTTTTGTTTATCTGAAAATGTCCTACATTTCAAGAATAGAGAAATTTTCACGCTAGGTGTACAATTCTAGGTTGAAACTTACTTTCTCTCAGAACATTAAAGCTATTATATTATTGTCCTCTGGTTTCCAATATTACTACTGAGAAATATGCTGGTCCAAAGTTTAGTTTTTTACATATAGAGCATTATGGTTATTGGCATCTGGCTTCAGGGCAACCTGAATCCCTACTGTATGCCTACTGTTATTGTTCTCATCTCTGGTTTTGCCTCATGGTTTGTCCCTTTTGGGGGAGTGTCTCCCATTTCCTCAAAGTATTTCCTAGAAATACATCAAGTATTTTAATCTAGATGTAGACCTAGGTGGTTTGATGTAGGAGCCCTAGAGTACCTAGCTTGCCTGCTGGCTGAAAGTAAAACAAACAGGTTCCTTTACTGCAAGACTTCTCAAGTTTTTAATATCCTAGCCTAAATTAATACCATCTAAGAGAGGGATATGATATCCAGCTCTGTCAAACTTATTTGACCAGAGCTTCACACAGAATTAGTCTTCCATAAAATATAGTTTGAAAAAAGTCCTACTTTAAAGCTTCTTTTCTAAAAAAATTTGCCTCAATATAGAAAAGAAACAAATTCAAAGAATTACTGCAGTACTCCTATTCCACCCAAACAAACCCATACCAAGTTTAAAAAATAATAATAATCAGCTTTTATAATATGCCAGACTATAGTAGGCACAAAAATGTATTTTTAAAAAATAATAATACACAATCCTGATCCTCAAATTATTCAGAGACAAGAGAACTAAAACATAATTTCCTAAATGTTCCACTAGCAGTATGAATTAAAGTTTGTCATTAACTATCCCTTTAAGACCATGACAAGCTGTCTTGTTTCTTTATTAAATGCATGTAAATTTAAAGGTATCTTGCTTGATAATTGTGGGATAACTGTACACATCTAGAAAATAAAAATTGGAAACCTAGGTGTTATGACTAGGGCTCAGAAACAATGTCTTATATTGTACCTACTTTTGGCCGTAGACTAAACCATTAAAGCTTTTTTCAACGAACAAATCTATTATTACAATTTTCAGAAATATAATATTTATATTTAATATAAATATTGAATATTTCTAAGCCTAGAAATTTAAAAATTGTTTCTTTGAAATCAGAAATCTCTCTACTTTTTATAAGTTTACTAAAGTTTTTTTACTTTGAACTGTGATAATTTCATGTCATTAGTTTCAACTATCTGTATAATTTTATGTGTATAAATACAAGTCGAAACTACATTTATAGATACTAAACATTGAAAAGTTGACTTTATTATTTTCCATTGTTCAGCTTTAAAATCTATAGTACTCTTTCCTAGACGACAAAACATCTAATATTCTAAGGACTCACAAGGAATAGTTCCTAAGACTTTAGTATCCACTACCATCATCACTACGTGCCTACCTACTTACTTGTGAAGTCCCTAATTTTTCAGCTCCTTACTACAGGGCAAGGTGATGTGCAGGCAGATTTTCATCATAAATTCATGAGCTATTCCCCCTACAATTCTCAACTTTCTTGTGCTTCACTCTTCTCTCCTTGCCATTCCCCTACTCCAATCATATGCAGTTGAAGACAGGGATTAGAACCTTGGATCACTTAAAAATGAATAAACAGAAGGATTATATAATTTAAAAAATTAATTATCAACAAACATATATAGATATCTTCATATTTGTTAGTTTTTAAAAATATATGTGTGTGTTAGCTTTTGTTTATTCTGCTAGAAGAATGCTTACCAAGAAGACATATTTTTAAAATAAGAAATTTTCTATAAAAAGAGCACAAATTTGTTGTTACACTGTTGTTTTAATTATATAGCATGACTGCCTAGTACCAGCAAGGCTGCAGAAAATTAGGCCCTGATGTACACTGCTTACAGTATAAATTGAAAGTTTAGCAATACAATCAATAATTTTTGAAGTATCTGTATACTTTAATCTAAAATTTGCATTGTAGTGATCCCACCCTAAGGAAATAATTTAAAAAGCAAAATTTTCACACAGATATCATTGAAATGTCCTCTTTTAAATTGTAAAATAAAAAAAAATAAAAAACTACAAAAAGTTTTTAAAAAGGGAGGATTATACAAAATTACATTATACCCACTCAATAGTACATTGCCATCATGAAGATACTTACATTGATTATATAATAATATGGTGAATTATAATAAGTAGTAGGGAAAGAAGCAAGACAAAATTGTACGTTAAAACACGTTTTTAAAAAAAGAAACTGAAAATAAATGGCAAATATTAAAAGGAGAATAAGGGATATTTTTCTCTCTCTTTTTTTTTCCCTAAGGAATTTTTAAAAGTTTTTCATGGAAAGAATTTATTATTCTGAAAACTAAAAGTTTAAGTTAATAAAAGGCTTGCCAATCAACACCTTACCCACATCTTTTTTTTTTTTATGTTCCCAATTATAGAAAATCATCCCTTTTTCCCCTCCATGCTTCTCACAGCAAAGGAAAACTTTTATAGTTCTTTGTATTAATAGGAAGATGCACATTTCTCCTAAAGCTACTCAATTGGTCAACTTCTAAAACAAAACCCTAATGAAAAGAATAAACAAATTTTACCTTATTTCCTTCTTCTTTGAATTGGGGATTAATTATTTTTACAAAAGAATAAAACAATTGACGGATTCTGGAATCTCCAATAAATGCAATATGTTTATCTACAAGACAGTTCTTTGCCTCACTGAAATCACAAAGAAACATTAATTAAAATAAGTAAAATTAGCATATTGGCATTTTGAAGCACACAGTTTGTGAAAAAAATAGCACAGGACTGTTGTACATACAGTCACGCTCGTTCAACCAGTCCCAGTATGATTAACTGATTCTCAACAATGAGAAACCCCATTTATTAAGTGTTTAAGATGTACTCTAACCATATTTGCTTTAAATCCATTATTTCTGAACAAGTCCATGAGGTGGTTCCCAGTCCCAAAACAGGTCCTTCCTTCACTTAAGGGCTATTTCCTCGGGTCTCTACTCATCTCTCACATGAGATAAAGCAAGTCGCCAAAGCTCTTTCTCTAATGCTTTTGGGCAAGAATCATAACCTGGACTCGCCCCCAATCTTACCTCCTTCAGCAATTCTATACCATCATTCTGAGAAGTATCATCTACCCCTCTCCACTAGATAGTATGATCTATCATAGCAAAAAACCCACAAACAACAAAGAAATCTTACCTGATTTTGTATTTATGCATCATACAACTGTGAGGTTGCCAAACTTTCTCTCCAAGAAATCTGCCACTTGAAAGAAGGTATTCACATGAATCATTGCCTATAACAGTTAAACAAAAGTGTTGTAAACGATAGTTAAATGTTCTATGTTGGTTATTTGACCCCATGTAAGATTCTTTGAGATGAGAAAGTACAAAGTTTTCCTATGATTTACTATACTGTTTAGGCGCATTTTTCTCATCCATGAGAAACATGACAAATATCAATACATTACCATTCACAATGATAAGAGCCACTAATGACAGGTACTTCACCCTATGAGAGACTATCTCCTACACACTACATTTAGTGCTTTGGCAGTTCTTCTGCTTCAGGTTTTCTTTCTAAGGACATCATCTCAATCTCAAACTAGCCTTTATAACTGTTTACCACTCCTACTTCTAGCTGAGAAAGAAAAGTTTAAGAGTTGGAAATGATTTCCTCTTACTCAACTATTGCAATACACAGTACATTATCATATCTGAAAACCTAGTTAATATTGAAATATTTTATAAACTTCTCAATTTTCACAACTTTCCTGTGATGAAGTATGAAAGAAAATGTGTGAACAGATTGGTAAATGTGTGAACAGAAAAAAAGACTTATTCAAGAACATCTTAAAAGCTTAATAAAACTGCATCCTTTTACAGTCTTACAAAGACTTTAAAACCATGTTATCCACAAGGTGGCCAAAGATAAACACAATCAGTATCAGTAATAAACTGCAGATTTCAGCTATTAATATTCTCTACTCCTCTTGCTATCTCTTGTCTTCTTTTAGGATGACAACCGATCCTCCCAGTTTGGTTGGGACTGTCACAGATTTACACAGAAAGTTCCACATGGGGAAAGCCTTCCAGTCCCACGTAAACTGGCACAGGTCACCTTTTTCCTTTGGCCATTTTACTGTACATTGGCTTAAATGACTAAAAAAGTTTAAAGAGGGTTGGAGGCATTTAAAAAGTTCAATAATGTCAAATGGATGAGGCAAAAATGAGATGTTTAGATTAACCATGGGTTTATAATAAAATATATATTATTTAATTTAATCTCAAATTCTTTATGAACAGTTAAAACAGCATAAAACAGCATACTTTGTTTTACAAATAGCTAAGGTTGGGATAGAGAGTCTGGTAAGGAATATTACAGAACAAAAATTGTACTGAATCATTTAGGGAAGGGATAGAGAAACCCAAAGATATTTAAAGTAGAACATATCTCTCTTCTCAATCCAGTTATCTATTTGGCAAATTACAGAAAAAACGGTGATACAAATGCAACACAGGTATGCATAAATAATAGAAGCGTTGTTACCTCAGTATCATAAATTCTAAAATGGAAAGTGAAAATACTGTACTATTGTGTGGGTGGAAAGCAAAATATCAATTATTAAATTTTGCAATTATATATTTAGCTTGTGCAGGTTTTCTTGTATTTCAAAGATTTTTTTAATAACATCTCTCTAAGGAAACTATAAATAATCAGTTCTTAATTTTTTCCAATTATTAAAAACTAGTTCTAGTTCTAAAAAAAAACAAAATTAAGCTACATATATAACCTAGGAATAAGAAAGGACTATAGGAGCATACAATTCAGTTCTTTTCCTAAAAACAGCACTCATGCTGCATTCTTTTATAATAGCCACATAGTAAAATGCTTTTACTAAAAATCTAGTAAATGTTTAAAATTATGATAAAAATTCCATATTTATAGCATTTCTACTGCTTTAATACATCTATTAATCAAATGAAAAGTTAGTTAACACATTCATTTTCTAAAAAAGTTATAAGTTGCAAATAACTAGGTATTAATTCTGGGAGTTGTTCTTTTTCGTCCTTCCTCCTTTTTAATAAAGCAGGGATTTGATTTTTGTTTTCTAATAGAAACCTAAACAGAAACATATCTTGATCAATCTTCAGTGTATGGGATTATGTTATTTGTTAATGATCTATGTATGGGTTATGAATATGATTCTGGAAATGGAAGTACCATCCAACATCTTAAAATAACCAGTCTTTTATCCAACAGAAAATGTGTTTAAAAATACAGTTATTTTCTTCCTCAATACTACTATTCACACGTTGTTCTTAAAGGCCAGCTAGTGGGAAAACAACAGCTCTCATCTGATAAACCCATGTTAGAAAAACCTTATAGCCAACCAAGTACGAAGTTGTCACTAACCAAAAAGCATTGTAAATACAGTATTTTGAAATTACTGGTCTTTCTAGGAAAGAAATTCTTAATTTGCTAATGAATGCTTGTTGATGATGACTCTTCTTAAAATATTTTATGGTGCAAAGTTGTTTTTTTTTTTTAATAATCCTATATCTGAATTTAATAGTTTCTGTATATCGGTTAAGGTCCTGTCAGAAGACAAACTATACCAGCTCTTTTAATAGAGAGACTCTAATATGGAGACATGTTAGAAAAGTAAGAGAACTGCTAACTGGAAGACTGAAAAGACAAAAAAGAGATTTTTTAAATATTTGTATTTGTCAGCAAAATAATAAAAGTAGTAGTAATAATAAATATATTGTAATCTGATTAAAATAAATTAACCAGATTTAGAAAAGAAAATGCCACAAAATTCCATACTCTAAAAGAAGTTCTCTTCTTCTGGAAAAGAAATATTTTTTAGATCAAATCACTGAATGTAAATCAAGATGTTAAAATAAGTTTATGTGCCACAATTTTATTATGTATACCTACTATACATAATCCATGCTGGCACATATTTTCCTTTCAGAATTTATCCAGAAAAACCCCAAAGGAAAGCAAAACAAAAACCCCATTTTCAATCACCTCACATAATTTTGATAGCTACTTTAATATAACCACCCTGAGATGAAAGTTGCCAAGTGCTCGGATAAATCAAGCTATGAAACAAACACACACACACACACACAGACACACACACACACACAGACAGAATGAATTATCTACTTCAGCTATCTCAATACTAAGATTATCTATAAGATTATCTAGATGGATGGTTGTCTTCCTCTTCATTCTGTTATCTTAAGCGTAAGCATTGTGGTTTGTCAGTCTAAAGTCTCAGGTTTTTATGCATGATTTTTCTATTATAGAAAAGATACGAAAAACAAGCAAAATGAGTAAAAGACAAACAGGTAAAAAAAAAAAAAGCTGAAAAACAAATGTAACAACTAAAGAAAACATCTGATGTGCAAAATAAAGGATAGCTTATATCTTCCTTTGAATAAAATACCCCTAGCACACTGTGCCTTGAGACTGAATCATTTACCAAAGCTTTGTTTCTTACTACCAACTATTAAAATACCAGATCATAAAGTTTACAGTATGATCTGTAGTATATTTTGTTTGCCTAAAATTCAGCAAGTTATACTTTAGACTGTGCTGAAAAATTACCATTTACATTTTTCTTTAGACAAGCTAGCAGAGCCTCATTACAAGTGGTGTGATACAGATGAGGATTTTTCTAGCAGTCCAAGAAAGAAAAGGCTAAAAAACCTATAGCTACTTCTTTCTTGCTTTAATTTCTGAGGCTCTGAATTTAACCTTTATGTAAAACATGTAATATTTAACATTTGCATTTCATATGCCAAGTGATTGAAAAGAATTAATTCAAAAAAAATTAAGGCATTTGAAGTTCACTTTATCAATTAAAAAATTAAAATATATCCAGATTGGAACTACCCCTAGTGCTATAGATACTGGTTTCTTGTCATAGAATTGATGTTTTTAGTTTCTAATCACAATATTAGTTGACATTTTGTAATTCAGTAATGTCAGAGATTGATAAAATTTTGAAAAAATAATTAAAAGAATATTTTTTAAAATGTCATTCTACTGTTATGTGAAAATAAATAATGCAAAAAACCCCTACTATTTAAAGTCAATATAAAAAACATGCTATTAGAACATGAAACTCAAAGCAAAAGAACCAAATGCAAGGAGGAAAACAGAAAGAAATAAGGACTTGAAGAATCTATTTATTCAACAATTGTTTATGGCGTTCCTACTGCGTATTAAGCTCTGATGATTTACAGATAAATAAAAAATACTCTTGGAATCTCACAGTTTGTGTAGGGGAGACAGATACAAATTATTATAATACAATATGATAAGTATGTACTCACTGCTATAGAAACTGAATTCCTAATTCCTACTTCTGTGGTAGTAACTATGAACCAGGCCTTGGAAAACTGTGCTTTCTTTCCAGGAGAGATAGGCCATTGCAGGCATAGAAAACCAGATATTTGTTAGATACGTAAAAGGGAAAAGCATATTTAGACTGTGAGCCTGGAGTTTAGGAAGAAGGAAAAAACAAAAACATAGGTAATAAAAAATAAACTGGTCAGATTTTGAAGTTTTATACATGCAACTTTTAGAAAATCACCTCTTTACTAGAAAAAGAATAGGAAAACTCTTGGCTGGTACTGTGAGGTTAAGTCAATGTTCCTAAATGGTTTAATACATGTCCCTCTGGAAAATGCTTGCTCACTTCTTCTATACATTGCCACTGTATAAGAAGCTCTGAGAAAGGCAGAGTACAACATAATGGCATGAGGTTGACTAACTGGGTTTTAAATCCTACCTGTTACTAATTGTGTCTCCTTAGGCAACTTAACCTCTCATGACTGACTCATCTTTAAAATGTAAATAATACTGTAATTTGATGACTCTAAGAGCATTGATTATAAGACACATCATTATTTTATTTAACAGTAGGAAAGATATTATCAATTAAACTTTGACATACAATCAAAGTTTTAAAAACTCATCCTGATTACAAAAATGTTAGAAATGAGGCAAGGAGAGAGGATAGAATAAGGTAATTGTATCTACCTCATAGAATGGCTGTAAATACAAAATGAATTAAAACATGTAAAACCCTTAACAGAACAGTACCTGGTATATATATATGATCAATGTTAGTTAGCATGTTGTGTTTGCCAAGCTTTACTGTGTGTTTCTTTTACTTGCTGTATCTTGTAAATAAAGCAAGAGATATTGGATATGTGTATTCAAATTGTATTCACTCTACCTTGCCTGAGGCACTCTCATACCCACACACTGGGGATTTTAATATACAACCTAAACCTCAGTATCTAAAATAAGGCCCTTTCTTATTCTAAAGATTTGATATTCAAGTGTATGGTTATCTTTGTGTTAAAGGGCATTGCATCTGACTCAGTTTGACAAGCCTAAGCATAAGGATGGCTAAAAAGTTCCTGGTAAGATGATTTCTCAGTCTCTGGCTCAAGTTCTTGACAGTCAGCCTGGGCAAGTACACACACCAGGTGTACTGCTTCACACTTAAGGCACTGAAGCACCTATGAAAGCTGATGACTAGCTTCTGAAGGAGGCTTTATAAACAAACAACCCCAGATTGCCACACTGAATCATACGGTTCCATCTGACATTCTATTTTCCCTGCTGATGACAGATTTTGAAAGGATGAAATAATCTAAATATAATAATTAGTATCCAAGCTTATCAAAAGACAGAAGCACAATTAAAGGGGGGGGGGAGATTAGATGTTTACCTTTAGGACTAAAGCACCAAAATTACACAAAATTGGTTAGATTACCGTTATCTTATACCAAACTAACATGTGATTAATAGTGTTAGAAAACTTCTTCAAAGTCACATATTAATTCATCAACATTGCTAGTTTTATTTTGCATATGATCTGTTAACAGTAACTGTAGTTGAAAGATGAAGCAATGCCCTGCCAGGTCCTATGGCTGTGACCTACAGGAGAGTGGAGGAGAAAGGCTAAAAGGGTATAAAGAATTTATTTGTTTAAATCCACCTTATGTCTTTGTATTAAAGAGCCATTCATCCAGCATGGTACTAGAGTACAAGATTTTTAATCCTCAAATATTGGAGAAAATAAGGCAGCAAAACTGATTAAAATGTTCTACACTTTGAAAGATTTCCTGGGGTGAGAAGAGAGCTCAGATTCCAGTACCCCATTTACTGGATATTTCGCCAAAGTTGGTGTGAAGTGAACTGGGAATAGCATGAAATGCCCACCTGTCCATTACACATTACATCTTGACCAATTAATCTCACAGTCACCAAGAGCTGTCCTGATAATGGCTTCGATAATACTAAGAGCGAAAAAATAAAAGATCCAGTCATTATTAATTTCTCGCGGACTGTCAGTCTCTCCTAATTTTTTTAAATCAATCAAGGACAAGTAAATATCCCTTGATTATTGAAAAGATAATTCGTTCTGAAATAAGGCCATATTTCCTTTTCCCTTACACCAACTTCAAAACCCCGCTGAGAAGGCCTCCTCTCAAACTGCTTCCAACTTGCTCTCATTGCCCACCTCGACTCTGGTCAACCCCTTACTTCTTTTCACATTATCTGCCCGAGGGCCTTTATTTTGTAAAAAGTGTGCAACCAGAAGCCTTCAAACGTCTGAATCACAAAGGCTGGATGACACCTACTCCATTTGCCAGTGGCATCTTTTGCCAGCTGTCACCCCCAGTGCCAAAGGAAAACGGGGCGGCCCTTGCCGCTGTCCAACAACAGCTCGGTCCTGCTATTACAAGGCAGAGACCGGATTAAACAAAGGCTAAAGAGCCGGACCCCTAGGACGCAGAATCGCTGACCCCCGCTGCGGACGGAGGCGCCCCCTCGCAGGGAGGCCTTTGCCTTCGTGCGGCCCGGGCTGGCCCCCAAGGGCCGCCTGTCCGACCTCCCGCACGCGGGCCCCGTTCCTGGCGCGTGTCCCCCAGGCCGCCTCGCGCTGGAGCCGGGACCCCGGCTGCTCCTCCGGCCAGGCCCGGCGTGGCGCCCCCGGCCCCAGCACGGACGGCTCGGGGCGCCCAGAACCACGGGGCCGCGACCTGTGGCGGGCCACGCTGGGGCCCGCCGCGGGGGACACCTGGGCGCACGTGGGGGCGCCACCGCCCCCGCGGGCCGGGCGCGCGGGCGGCCGCGTGGACGTGGGCGTGTGTTGGGCGCGGGGGGCGGCCTCCAGCCGCCGCGTCGCCTCCTCCCCCGGCCGGGCAGGGGGAGGGCCCGCTCACCTCGATAGCGGCGGGACGCGAGGTGGCACGCTGCGAGCAGCAGCACGGCCGCCAGCGCCAGCACCTTGGCGCTCCTCACGCTGAAGTAGTGGTTGATCTCCCGCTTGCCCAGGTTGTAGGCCAGAGCCGCCATCTTGGTTCCTCCATGACAACAGTGCGCGGCGGAGCGGGGAAGGGGCGCCGCACAGGGGCAGCACTGGGGCCGTCGCCGCCGCAGCCAGGCGAGGAGCCGCCGCCAGTCCCCGCGGCCGCCACCCGCGCCTCCAGCCGGGGAGCCTGACCCCGCTGCCACAGCGCCCCCGGCCTCCACCTGCCCCTCCTCGGCCGCAGCCGCCTCGGCCGCCTCCCCCCAACCCCGCCGCCGCTGCTCCGCCGTGCCGGTTCGCGAGGCGCCCGGGACGCCTGTCTCCTCCCCTTCCTCCTCCTCCCCATTAGCCTCCTGCCTTAATAGCGGCTGCGCCTGCGAGGGGGGTCCGGATGCCCGGGGCTCCGGGGTCACGGGCCCCAGACGGCCCTCCGGGGTCATCGGGTCACGGGCGCCGGCGGGCGGCGGCGGCGGCGGCGGCGGAGGCACAGACATGGGGGTGTGAAGAGAGGGGACCGGGGCTCCAACCTGGCTTGAATGCGGACCCCTGGGCTTTCCCCTGGCCTGCTTACTGGTCGCTACCTGAGCCCTGGTTGGAGCAATAAAAGTACACATAGAAGAAAAGTACACATAGTTACCTCTCTCCTTCCGCAATACACCCTTTCCTGAGCGCTCTGCTCTCTGAACCCGGTCAGTAGGGTACGAAGGTTACCCCGACGTCACCAGGGCTTATCTTCAGACTATCTGGTCTGCTCAACTGCTCACAGATGCTTGCCAGATGTTGAGACTGCTAGTAGCCCTAGCATCCGACCCACGGAATACCAGTCTTAACTCTTAACTCATCGCCTTGTCCCACTTCTAACTTGAAAAAAAAAAAAAAACTTTCAGTTTACTGAGTTTCAGTGGGTAAAAACACACCAAAGTACAGCATGAGCCTAGCTTAGTAGGTATTGGTAAGAAAAAACCTCATTCTGTATGTACACAAGAGTTGGCTAGGTGGATGTGCCAAACATAAAAAAGTGTACTTGTGACAATCATTCCTGCTGCTAAAGTTGATTAATGTTTTGTTATTAATAAAAGGAGTACTCCTTTGCCGTTATTAGGCGCTGGCTATCTATCCTTTGCTCTCCTTTATTTTTTATTTTTGGTCTTGCTAGCGCTGCCTTCCAGGTGGGAATGGTTATTTAACATTGCTTCCCTTTCTCCTTGCCTTGTTTAAAGTGAGTCATCGGTTATTGTCTTATTTAGAGTGAGTCATTGGTTAGTTGGGGGTGTTTTCAAGTATTCTTTACAACTTTTGCATTTAGTCATTCCTGAACTTGTGTTTATAGGCGTCTCTTAAAATTACAGAATGTTAGATATGAGGGACAATAGAGATCTTGTCATACCAATTCTTTTCATCCAAAGACTCTTTTTATTATGTTTTCATCCTTGGACCCCGTATCTTGAAAGATTTTGTCACTTAAATGAAATCACATACATCACTGTCATGGATGTAATGCTAATAAGCAATAAAGTTAAATAAATATACAAACAGTAGGCAGTGTTCCCTGGAAAAGCTGGCTTAATTTTGGCTGTCACTCTTCTAATCCAAGGTCGATCACATGCTGGAGAATTAAATCAGATATTGTAAACCAGATAAATAACTCTACTAACAGTATAAGTTCCACCAATCACATCCTAGAAATTTCTATGATGTCGTCAATAGCAAATTAGAATTTCTGATCAGTGTGTGATAACCAGTGTTAACCCCCAGAGTTGATTTAATGCCTGCGAAAAGTAAAGAAACTTGACATTTTATTTAATTGCAATTTCCAGAAAGCTTTCTGAAATATTGTAAATAGCTTGTGGACCTCTTCCTTTCTTTCCTCTAGTTTAAAGCTAATCTCTTACCTCTGCTCTGAATCTCTTCCTGTCCCCCTTTTCGAAGGGTGTTGATGACTCCATCAGCTAGCCTTATGTCAGTCATCCTCTCTCTGTGTTTTCTTTAAACTCTCCCTTTCTCTTGGCTGTTTCTTTTCCACCAGTAAGCTTCTCTTTTTAGTGAAGCACATCCATGGACTCTGTGTTTCTGTGTGTTTACTTCCCCATCTCTCTTTCCTTCTCTGACAAGTATCTAGAAAGAATAATGTTGACTTTGCTGTATCCTCTTGCTCCACTCCCATCCTCCCTTCTAAATAACTCTCAAGTATGTTGTCTCCTCTCTGTCCCCTTGCTGTTACCTTGGTTAAGGCATGTTTTCTTGCCTGAATTTCTTATCCTTTTAATTTTCTTCAGGACTGGTTCAAAAATCCAGTCTTCCTGCCTCTGACATACCTCTGATCAGAATGAACTTTCTTCTGCTCAAGTCTGGGTGATGCTAAAAACTAGTTAGTGGCTCCAACTTTATTTGCCTACCCCTAAACTGTCCAAAATGTTTACCAATGTTTAACAGGTTACCCCACCCTTCTAATAGTCTGATAGAAAGAGAAACCGTCTGATAGGAACACTTTCAAACTATTTTTTCGAGATGCATTATTTAAACAAAACAAAACAAAAAACTACCACACTTCATCTCTTTCCTTAATTTTTTTTTTTAAAACCACATATTTATTTCCCATTGTACCACAGGAGGTCATGGGGATAAAGAGAACAGGAAAAGGAGACCTAAATGAAGCAACCAGTTCAATAGGAAGAGCACGGTTTCGAGGTAAGAATCTTTGGATACAAATAGTTCCTGCTCCTCTGTATCCTGTTTATACTGATGTGGTTTTGTTTAATGAAGTATAATTGATATATACTATTATATTAATTTTAGGTATACAATGTAATGACTCAATATTTGCATGTATTGCAAAATGGTTACCACATTAAGTCTAGTTAACATGTCACCATACATAGTTACATTTTTTTCTAATGCTTAGAACTTTTAAGACCTACTCTCTTAGCAACTTTGAAATATGCAATACAATATCATTAACTATAGTTCCTCTTCCTCCTTCCCAAAGCTAGCTTTCATCTTTGTTCTTGATTTAATCAATACCATTTCATTTGAGAACTGGTCTCATAAGTTTTCTTCTTTATTTCTACCTACAATTTATACCTCTTCACTGTTTGCTCTACATATAACATCAAATGCTTGTTATTTAAAGCACCTTCTTTAATTTACTACATAATTTCTCTTCTCCCTTAACCATCAAACTTCCTGAACGAACAGTCTATGGTTACTGTTCCCATTTTTTTTTTTGTCCCAACTACTTATTGGTTATTGAAAACTGTCTTCTCCTGTTACTTTACTGAAATCATTCTTTCAAATGTCAGTCATATCCTAAATTAGCAAATCCAATGTCTTTATCTTAACTTTATCCTTCTTGACTGTGCAGTATAGTTGAAATATTTGCTTTCTTAAAATCGTCTCTTCATGGCTTCTGGTTCTTTCTTTCCCTTTCTCTGCATCTCCAAGAGGAGTCCTCTTGCTTTTTTAAACCCCTTATATGAAAATACTTTTCAAGATTTTCTGATTTGCTTGCCTTTTTCCCTTGGGAAACCTACATTATGAGTTGGCTTCAACTATCACACTGGATCCATGCATGTAGTAACCTGGATTCTTCTCATGTGCTCCAGACCTCTTTTACATACCTTCATTAAATTGTCTCTTGGTCCGTTGGACTCAACATGTTGGAAACTGGTTCTATTTTTCTTCCAAACCCATTCATCCTTTTGTGTTTACCATTTAGGTCATTGACACCACTATCCTTCAAGTTGGTCCTGCTAATCTTTGACTCATCTTTTTTCTAATCTAAAAGTATGGGTTTTCAATGGGGATGGGGGGTTCACCAGATGAATCATTGGAGAATCTGAACAAATTACTAAAATGTCTATTTATAGTTAATCCTGTTAAAAATGATTAAAGAAAACAATTTAGATGAGTCAAACAAACTTTACTTACCACTTATTAAAGCAGATAGTCTCCTTTCAGAGAACTGAAAAATAGGTGGAAGGCAGGAAGCTTTTATAGCATTAAAAATAAGTAACAAGGAAGAGAAAAATAGAAAATATCTGTTTGGATGGGGCCACATAGTTGACCCTACTTATGATGAGAAGAGACAAGAAATAAGTATAGAGCCCAGAGTTGGCTTGGCGTTTGGGGATTGATTGACTGGATATTCTGCGTTTCTGGTCAAGTGGAGCATTTATAGGGACAGGAAAGTTATCTAAATTTCGGTTTGCTAACGTGGAACCCTGGGGCAGGAGTAGCTCATGTTGGGCCTAGAAAGTTATTTTTATATTCCTAACTACAATAAAATAAGGCTTCATTAATTTTAACATAAGGACTTCCCAGTGCTCTGATTTGGTCTATGTGTAAAGTCATGTCAAGTACACCTGGAGAAGAATCCTGAGGGGAGAGTGTATTGTGCCTACAGGCCTGTGGATTTACAGATTGTATTATTTGCTTTCACTTAAACTCATAAAATGAAAAGTGACTTTAAAAATCCCTATGAGAAATGTGAATTGAAGATGACTCTATTCATACAAGCAGTAGCAAGAAGAACATACAGAATGGACTCTTCTCCTAATACAAGCTCTTCATCAGTTACATCACACAGTTTTTAAAAAGATGTGTTTATATGTTGTATTTAAAAACATCATGTACATGACATATGCATGTATGGACAACTTAAATCTGCAAGAAAACAGAAAAAAAAATTGAAATTATCAAGATTGTTTGAAATAAGGATTTATACCCACTCATTGTAAACCATTGATCTTGCTATAAGTATAGGGTACTTAGAGTTGGGAGTTACTACTGATATGAAGCCATCAAAATTAACAAAACATTTAGAAACTAAGCATCCAAACATGAATTAAAGCTGTCTTTGAGAGTAAAGAAGTTTGTGAACATGTATGAATGTCTCAAATTACATGTATTATCTTAGGCCATTAGTAGAGCAGCACATATTTTATAACTAAAAATTTTAGTCAAATTTTTAACTAATATGGGTAGTCAAAAACCTAGACTCTCTTACTTGGTAAATCACCATATCCTCCTATTCATTCTGCCTTCCTCAAAGCTCTTTTCTTCTCACAGTGTTCTGGTTTGGACTCCAATCTGACCATTGCAATACATTTCTGCTGGCTTCTATGCCTTTAATTTCTCACTTTTCAATCTCTTTTATCCTAATTGCTGCTAGGATTATTTGTCTCAAGCTTATATTTGATCTTGTCATTTCTCTGCTTAAAAATTTTGATGGCTGCCCATTGGAACAAAATGAATTCCTAACATGTTCAAAATTGTCTATAATTTGGCCTAAATCTCCATTTCTTTTGCTTAAGTTTCATTTCATTTAACCATATTAACTATAAGCTAGGAACATTATGTATCTGTCACTTTTCTCTTCCTATTCCCTGAGTTTGAGATGTTTTTTTATCAGTATATCATATGCTACTTATTCTACCTTTGTTCTTTCTTTCCCCAGTCCAGCTTTGTTGAGGTGTAATTTACAAAATTTGTTTATATTTATAGTGTACAATGTGTTAATTTCATATATGCATACTTTGCAAAATGATTACCACAATCAGAAAAACTTTCTCCTTTAAAAACCTGCTCCTTATTGTAATATAACTCTTTCCCCCTCTGATTTTCCATAGTTCTTTATTTCTGTCTATGCTTAAGTATGCATTCAGCATAGGCACCATGCAATCAGAACAGAGATTTTTCTTATTTGTACATATTGTGTATACTGGAAAATTATCAGTTCTGTCTTTTGTAATATGTCCCACTGTGCCTTATAATCTCTTTAGTTATTATGTTTATCTTCCTCCTCTTCATTCCTCGCCTTCCAGATTTTAGGCATTGGGACACAAGGAGTTAGTACTTTTTGTATTATTTATAGGGGAAATTTGTGAAAGGCTTAGAAGTAGACCAAGATATTAGGGTTGTCTTCATTGGAAAATTAGATTATCTGATTCTATAGGGTCTCTGAATCTTTATTGTCTTTGAATTATTTTATATTGCTGTAAGTTATATAATACTTATAGGAATACAAACAGTTCTTGTCCATAGACATACAAATTGTATCTCATTGGGAATCACTCAATTATTGCCTTGTGGATATTGAGCAGTTTTGAAGTTTTATATTTGTTAAGCAAATTTATCTCAGCATTCTTAATGTCCAATAATGTGTGTTTTTTTGAATTCTCCTTTTAACCAATTCTAATGTCTTACTGGTTCCCTCATTAATTAATGAATTAATAAAAGATTTGCCACATGTTCATTTTATATCTGTATTAAAGTCATACTATACCCTCTTCTAAAAATTATCTTTTAATATATGAATATGCCTTGAACTTAATAAATGTTAATATTTCTTAAAATTAGATTAAGTATCATTTAATGAAGAACACTGGAGGAATTTGAGACACTTTTAGTAGAATTTTTAAGGTTATGGAGTAGAGAAATGTTTCCAAGTTGAATTTTGGCTTGTCTGAACAAGTGAACAATTTCATGTAGAAGATTGAAAACTTGTTTTTATCACAGTGAATTTGAACATTGGCCTTTGGATGCTTTGATCAAGTTGAGTGTACACAAAATAAAACAAAACAAAAACCAAATGCCTGATTTGTATTTACTCACATAGCCAAAACTGAATCAAAAGAATAAAAAATTCTAAAGTATTACTCAATTATTTTATTATATGTTTTTAGTCTTTTTTTTAATCTGAAGGATTTTATTAAAAAAATTATACAGAAATATCGGTAATCATTTATAAGTTGTGTGAACTAAACATTTTGTATATGATTCGTCTTAAATATAAGAAACACATTCTGAATTCACCTTATATTCACACCTGTATTTGCCTTCAGACTAGAAAATGCTCCAGAGTTGACCTGAGGTATCTGATCCGTTCTGTCTAAATTCTCTGTTTATCTCAATTGTATTCTGTTTCTCCCACTTTTTCAGCTTCTCTTCTGTCTCCTTTCCTTCTGTTACCAATTGTAGTGTTTCCTAAATGTCTGTACTTTTGAGAAAGCTCTTTACTCTACCCAGGTAGCCTCATTCACTTTATTGGTGTGGACAAAGGTGAAAGCAGAGGAGATGAGAAAAAACTGGACAGATTTGGGACACATTTCAAAGTAAAATCGATAGAACTTGTTGATGGATTGCATGTGGGAGGTAAGGGAGTGAGAGAATCAAGGGTGACTTGTTTCTGGCTTGAGTAACTGGTGGCCTTAGAGACCACTTACTGACATGGAGAACACTGGAGTGGGGACAAGCTTGAGAAATGTTATCATAACATTTCTTTTGTTTACATCAAAGTATGTTTAAGAATTAAAATCCAGAAAATACAATACATATTAAATTTTCATGTGTGAATTTCAGTCTTACCTTATCACCCTCAATACCCTTTCTGTAGGACAGAAAATTGCATCTCCCACTCCATTCCCAAGTTGTACAGTTGTCTTTTTTGTGTGTGTGAAATCAATATGTTCTATCAGTTAAAAAAAATAAAGGGATAGAGGGATGGATGCCGGCCTAACAATTATTTTGCTTTGGGTCTTCCTTGCAGGCTAAGACCAATGCTCCTTTCTGTAGAACAGTTGTTTGCAATTAGCTGGAAATTCACAGTTCACTGATTTTTAAAAGGTACCATGGCCTTTAGGGAAGGCGAATGTGAATATCTCCCATTGTATCTAAGGCGAAGGATGTTAACCATTGATTGAATCAGAGTGGGTCAACTTGAAGGGGAGAAAAATATTCTAAATGACCTGCCTGGTTTCACAGCCTTCTGGCCCAAATGGTACTGACATTTTCATTAAGCAGGTTAAGGAAAACAATAGAGGTTAATTAACTTAGTGGCGTTTCAGCTAAGATGGCGGAAACTGCTCTAGGCCTCAGGTAAGTCTAATCTTGTTAGTAGCATCTTGGCCTTTCATTTTACACTATATCACCTTTAAAGTCTATAAACAAATTAGGATTCCTTTTTGTGTAGGGCTGTGTAGCTCACAGGGATGTGTGACAATATATTAGATAATGTCCGTAAAGCACTTTATGTGATTTATTCTTTAGCCAGTTTTTCCTAAGGGATACTTTGTCTCACACACTTCTAATTGCCATCTAGCTAGATGATAAAGAGCAGTCTTCGCCTAAACAGGGTTGCAGGGGATGACTCATAGGTCTTTTATTCTATGCACGCAGAACATATATTTTCCATCATGAAATTCTGCCTTTCTAACTAGCATATATACATTATATATATATTTGGTGACATTTAGATATCATTTTTGGTTTGCAGAAGTGGCAGGTATAACTTTGTGGTCATTAGAAAAAAGTTTATAGTACGGGGGTAGAATAATATAGTAAAAAGAGCGCAAGTTTTGAAAAGAACATTCAGGGTTTGACATCTGGCTACACCATTTACTTGCTAAATAATATGGCAAATCATTTTATCTGTTGAACTTTAACTTTCTTATTGTAAAATGAAGATAATAATATCTATCACTCAAGGTGGTTATATGACTGTGAGTAATGTATAGTTTTTGACACTTGGATGATGCTCAATAAAAGATTCTTTCTTCTTTTGAAGTTCATTGTCATTGGTAAATTCATCAGCAGTTATTCTTAAATTTACTCTCTACTAGTCAATATCTACAAGTTAACATATATGTTGTAAAGACAGTATATTTAATTAATAGTAAATAGCCAAGTCAAGCACAGATATATTCCTTTAGATGTTTAAATAATTCTGGGTTTATCTGTTAAACAACACCCCATTATGATATTGAAAAGTCATGCCACCCACCTTTTTGCCTTATTTCAAGTTTTAAATAATTTAGCTTAATAGTCTACTCTTTGGAGCATAAATAACCTCTAGATTATTTTGATCACACATCTACAAAAGGCTGGTTTTATTATGTTTTGGCTTGATTATTTACCTAGTTCAGTAGGAGGTTTTAACAACCATAAATGCCTCCTTGAACACTTAGTACTGAGCAACTATAGAGGCCAAATGATTAATATCTGCTGAGTAATTTCATTTAGTAATACAATATCCAGTAATTTAAAAGCATTTTTTTTTTTCCTGTCCCAAGTCTAGGAAACCAGGCCTAAGAAAATCTACCCACCAAGATTTCACCTTCATTGCTTATAGATTCTGGTCGATTCATTTTTACTTGAAGTCCCAAATGTGCTGAGATTCCTGACCAGCCAGTAAATGATGTTACTATGACCTGGGAGGCTTTGACCAAATAACTGGTACCAGGTCAGTTTTCTTGGGTGGGATTTGTAGGCATTGCTTTCACACATAAAATATAACACTTCCTTTTTAATGGTGGGATTTCCAGACATGACCTTATATAACAATGGTCAAAACTGTATACAGTAAAATTCTCTGTTGGGATGCAGTACCTAAATTTTTTTAAATAAGAACTTGATAGCTGGTGAAGGAAAGACAGCTTCTTCTTGACCCCATGCAAGCCAGTTTATTTCCATATATTGTATGGAGACTCAGTGGAGGTATTTAGTTCTAAATTCTGAAGGAGGCACTGAGAGTTAGAAACCATATTTAAAATGTTTCATTTGCTGTTGAGAGTAACATTTAATGTCCTGAGTTAGAAACAAATTACCAAGTAAAAGACAGGACTTCTTTATACAAGCATCAGAAAATAGACAATTAACAAATGCCATCAATATTTCAAACCAAATAACTATAATTAGATTTCCCTTATTAGTTCATTTAGTTTTATGTATTTATTTGTTGTTCTGCTGCATTTGGGTCATCAGATTTTTTTGTGAAGTCATCTGCCTCTGAACTAAAAAGAATCCTGGAAATCCCGACTGGTTTCCAAATATACCTGACAATTGTACAAGCATTGTTATCTTTATGTTCCAAGTTGTTATTCCTGAGCCTATTTGTTGAAATATCAACAGTAAAATTACATGTGGGATATAAAACTAGAAGCAACAAATGAACGAGACAAACAAACAGAGACAGATTGAAGGTAGGAGCACGGGTGGCAGAGAAGAGAGTCAAATATATGGTGACAGAAGGAAATTTAGCTTTGGTGGTGAACACACAATACAATATACATATGACGTGTTATCGAATCATACACTTGAAACCTGTATGGTTTTGTTAACCAATGCCACTCCAATAATTTTTTAAAAAGTTCATGGTATAGTCCTTCCCACAACATTCTGAGATTGTCCTTCTTTGTTGAAGATAAAAATTTTAACTTGTAAGCTTTTTGGCAAGCGTCAGAAGATAACTGAAATCATCTGTCGATGAGACTAAGCTATTACGGTTAATTTATTGTGGTAACCAATAATGTCAAAACTGAAGACAGTACAATTCTCTGCTGAGTGCGATACATAAATTTTTAAAGAATTTGATTGACGTTTTTCCTGGAATCAAGAATGTGTAGAAGTATCCCTTTTGTGAGGTTTTGCTTTCCACGGTTTCACTTACCCGTGGTCAACTGCTGGAAATTAAATAGAAAATTCCAGAAATAAACAATTAAGTTTTAAATTACATGTCATTCTAAGTAGTCTGATGAAATCTTGTGCCTTCCCTCATGGGTTGTGAATCATTCCTTTGTTTAGCTGTCCATGCCGTATATGCCACCTGCCCATTAGTCACCGAGTAGCCATCTTAGTTATCAGATCAATTGTGCTATCACAATTCTTGTGTTCAGGCAACCCTTATTTTACTTAAAAATATCCTCAAAGCCATTCACATAACTTGTATTACAGAATATTGTTATAATTGTTCTATTTTATTATTAGTTACTATTGTTAATATCTTACTATACCTAATTTATAAACTAAACTTTATCATAGGTATATATGTATAGGAAAAAAATAGCACATGTAGGGTTAGGTACTATCTGAAGTTTCAGGCATATACTGAGGGATCTCATAATATATACCCATAGATAAGGGAAGACTACCATAGTATGGACAGTAAGAGTACTGACAAATCTCCAGGGCCTTCTAATTCATATATTTTATCTATAAAATTCACCCTTTAATTTGACCACTCTTTTGATCAGTTCTTACGAAAGTGTTGAACTAATCAAGAAATATAGATGTCAAGAAATACTTATTTTGGTCATCCCTTCTTTTATAAGGCAAAACAAATCTTCATGAATTTCTAGGGGCCTTATGGGAAATGTCAAAGAAATTTTCTGTGTTAAAAAAAACTAAAACTTATTTTTTTACTCTAGAATTGAACAACCTAGGTGACTCCATCTTAGGTATAAGACTCCGTCTTAGGCACAGGCCAGTTCCCAGAAAAACCACAGATAGCGAGACAATCACCCCACCCTAGACTCAGCCAATCAGAGCAACTATGAAAAGTAACTCTCCAAATTCCCATCCTTGTTCCTTGGTGCCATCACCCAGCCAATCCCGCTAGAGGTCAAGCTTGTTGTACCAATCCTGTAACAACACCAAGACGCTGCTCCCCGTGCTTATGTTTTTTCCCTTCAAATACCCCCGAAGCCCCATGTTCGGGATGCCTCCTACTCACTGCTGCGTTGGTGTGCGGAGTCCGGACTCGAGTTTGAAATAAACTCCCTCTTGCTCTTGCATCCGGTGTCGGCTTCTTGGTGGTTCGTGGAGATACGAGTCGGGGCATAATAGAATATGATTATGGGAAAGCAAAATCAAAAGAGTTATCAGAGTACTTTAAATCACCTATTAAAACAGAATCAGGTGTGCCTGAAAAACAATAAATTGGCTGCCTATTAATCAAAGCGACAATACAATATTCTAAATGAGAAGAAGGTAACACCATTGAAAGGAATCTTAGCTCTTTCAGAAATAAGGAACTTTATGCTTTTGTTGCTTGTGTGGATGAAAAAGATATTCTATGCAAAGTAACCTCACAGGGTGATCTGATCATAAATCCTAAATGGGCAGGTCATGGGGGGAAGTCACACCCCAGGCATATCACTTTTTTATTAAAAGGTTTATCTTTGCCTGAAATAAACCCTGTCCTTGTTTCTGTGCATCTAGGTTAACACACCTTTGCAATGCCTCTTTTCGGAAGTGCCCTCAAGAGAGCACATAATTGTGTTAACTAAATCTTCCTATGTCCCCTCCTTAATTCCAAATGCATAAAAGAAGTTGCAAAACTGTTACTTTCCCAAGCATTTGAGAACTTGCTTCCCAGAAATTGTCAGTGTTGACTCAAGTAAACTCTTATAAAAATTCTCTACAAGTTTGGACATTGCTTACACCAATAGTTAATCAGGGACTTGACAAAGTCAGAACAAAACACAGAAGACTGTTTTGATGGGATATGGAATTGCTGCCAGGCAGACATATCACACAGAATGTAAAAGAATACTATTTACTACTACTGTATGGGGAGAAAAACTGTTCCCTTCTTCCCTTCTAGGTTTTTGGCTGGTCTAATAATTAAATTGACATAAAACAGATTAACAGAAGAAAAACAAAATTAATTTATGGGAGCCCATAAACATATGAAACTCAAAGAAGTAACCAAAGCAGGCATCTTTTACACCTTTTAGACAAACAAATTTGTGGAGAATTGACAAGACAAAGACTTTTGGGTTTGTGGTAGTAAATTAGTGAAATAACAAGGTTTGTTTATACAGCCTTCTCAGCCTCTTATTCCCTATCTACAATGATAAGGATGCCTTCTGCCCTCCTGGTACAGGGAAGGTACCTGTCAAATGGGAGTTATTTGTTGCTGCAGGGCAACAGAGTGAGGTCAGAGTATCTTGCTCTCACTGGTTGTTTCTTAGTAACTTTAATTCAGAATAATCAATATGCCAAAGTAGTATATTTTGAAGTGGCATATATTGCTTCCCCTTCACTCCCCCTTGTTAAGAGAAGACCAAATGGTTCAAGATAAACTGTCATTTTAATATAGAGAGTAATAAATTCTGATTTTGCATTAATATTATATTTAGCAGTAAAAGATTCATGAGCTCCCTCCCTTTTTAAATTCTCTTAATATACCCATCAAAACTGAGTGAACTTTGTTAAAATTCAAATACATCCTATTGCTTCTTTTCAAACTTATTATTTGCAGTTTGAGGCAAATATGATTTCGTTTTTCTGTCAACCTATGACTTTCTTTACCTGTTCAAGATTTGTCTTACACAATCCTTTTTCATATTCTGGAAGAACCAAACTTTTTACTTTAAGCCAAAAGCACTCTTCTTTCTTTGAAAACAAAGTCATTCCATTAACTTGCACTCATAGTCGTACTCGTTTGCTACTATTGCTTCTATTGTAGTCTTTGATTACCTATGTGAATTTTAACTTCCAGGCAAATTTCTATTTTATAGAGAAAACTGGGAGTATAGAAGTATCTATCATACATAGTTTATCAAGTTAGCAAGATTTATGAGTACAGACATAAAACCCTCTAGAGTCACACAATCCATTTTTCACCTTTTATCCTAACATGACCAACAAATATACCCACTATAAGAGAAAAAGGAATACATATTTAAAATATGTTGGGTGACCACATTTCACTGTTATATTCTGCTTAGAAATTATCTAGGTGTCCAACGTTATGCATTAAATAAATTTAGTCCAAGTTTTTAAAGTTAAGGATCTTGGTTAAGTTATCATACTATAACAGAAAATAATTCATCCGAATTATAACAAAAGTTGAGATCATTTGTATTCACATAGCTTCCTGATTGGGACTGAGAACTAAGATCTCCTGTATAAATTTGACTTAATATTTGTTCCTGGAAATTCTTGCCCAGGAATACAAAGCTATAAACCAATAAACAATTTCACTATTTGCTTCAGGAAGTTCCTAAAACGCTATTTATCCATATAGTTTGTTCATCTGGCCAAACAGCTCTGTCTGCTATTAAGATAATAAATTGTTCACTTGGCCAAATATGTAGCTTATAAAAAAGCATTTATTTATCAAAATTCATGTTGACAAGCTGGCCTTGCTATGTTCCTCGATTCTAAATTATTATGTCAAGGACTATCCCTTATCTCAATTAGTTTTATATCTGACAAACCTGCCTTCAACCACTTAATCCTAAATCCCCAAGCTCTATAATTATCCTCCCTTATGCTCCCCATTTTGAGACATTACTAAGATCTCATAAGGTGGTGTTCTCCCTTACTGCGGTAGGCCTAATAAACTTAGCTTCGATTGATCAACAGCAACTGTGAGTTAATAAATGTCTGTTGCTTTAAGCAGAGAAGTTTGTAGTAATATTATTATATAGCATTGGCAAACTAATACAACCACATGAATAAAACCAGGGAATAATCATAAAGCCACTTTCAAACCAAAAGTTATCAAGCCAGCCTAGTTTGCAAAAGATTCAACTTTATTATGTGAACTGGTGTTTTTATGCACATCCGCTTCTGATCTTGAGGTTTCTGTAAGAATTTTTTAAGCCTAGTTTTATGTGTAGAATTTCTTTATTTCCTGAGAAATCTGGGAATATTAGAGTTATATAAGTACTTATTTTTCTTTAAGAACCAATTAGAATGGAGCTATTGAAACTTGAGAAACTTCATAATTTATATACTTTAGAAAACCCTGAGGGATCCCTGACATAGATAATCCCACTCGAACTTACTCCTTTCTAGATACCACAGTTTTGTGGGATCAAGACCTACTCACCAGGTGAGGTACCAGGAAGAGGTCAGCTTAAGTCTATCTATAGCTTATAGTGTCTGTTTGAACTGGGGAACTCTCATGTCTTTGCCATTCAAAGGTTCAAGGACAGGCCACTTCCTCTCTCTGTTCAGCCATTTGTTTTCAGTTTTTTTCCTCTATGTTAAAATGACATAGAGGCAAATTGGCAAGTACATGCATAAACAGATGATCCAATAGAAAATAAGATGACATCTCACTTCCTTGAAGATACCCCAATCTCTATGATATGGCTCTCTTGCAGCTCCCCTCACTTGGCTTTTGGGGTTAACAATACTCACTTGACTTTTAAGAGACACCTCACCAACTCCACCAAGTAGGGGAGAAGAAAATCCCTAGCACTCTCACTTTAAACTGTTGATTCTTTCTCTCTCAACCCCCTCTCGAATCCCCTCTAAGAGACATTAAAAGGGAGTGAAGGGAAGATAGCCTAAAGTTTGGGAGAATCAGTTAAAAAACCACAAGCCATGAGGAGATATCTGTTTCCAATTCTTTGCTGTTGTCTTTAAAATCTGGAGCACTCAACTTGTTTTCAACTTTGTATTTGGCTTCTAGCCATCAATTTATGAGTAATCTCCCCCCTCCACCACACAAATCTTTTACTCAACATCCCATATTAAATTTTATTTTGCTTAAAGAGTTTAAAGAGGGCAAGGATGCCTCAATTCACTACCATATCCTACTACCATATATGAGATGTTGAATAATTTTTATTGACTAATGGTATTCATGAAAGAATATGGAGTTAAAGGAAAGTTGCCTTTTTGGTGCACTGTATGGCTTTCCTAAATTTACTACAACCCAGTGCTCAGAAAAAGAAAAGGGTCTTTGCAATGGCCAGACTAACTCTTCTGTAACAAGCTAGTGACCAAACTGGAGCTAGAATCAGGATTCTCCACACCCCTTTCCTCTCTGTCTCTGTCTCTGTCTCTGTCTCTGTCTCTGTCTCTGTCTCTCTCTCTCTCTCTCTCTCTCTCTCTCCTGTTGTTCCTCGGACCTCTCTCCTTTCCTCCCTCCCTTCATTCTTTCCCTTCTTCTTCTCTTTACCCCTTCCCCTCTTCTTTATTTTTCTTAAACAAGGAACAAAAAATGTAGTACTCATATCTATATACAGGATGAACAGAGGAGATAACACTAATTAAGATGAACTTGCAAAATGTTGGGAAACCAGAACAGCAAGTTGACTGATAGTAGATCTTTGGTATAAAACTGAGTTTCAAAGGACCTAAAGTGAAGCAAACAGTGATATAGCTATAAACAAAGAATGTAGTGTTCTTCATATCTTTACTATGAAAAAGATCCCTGATCATATAATTGTCTTTTCACCCAAACTTTTAGAAGAGAGAATAACATTTATGCAGTTTCTCCTATTTTTTTTTTTTAAACTCAGAATATTATCAAATTTATACCGGAGAAAGAATAAAACTGTTTCACGTTTGTTCCTCCATAGAGTTTTGTAAGTAAACTGATTACAAATAAGTGGCATAATTTTGTTTGGTGTTAATGCTATGAAGCAAATAGTTATGAGTAGAAAGTAACTGTGAAAATGGGAGTGGGTAGGAAGCTGCTTTAGCTGTGGTGGTCTAGGAAGCCTCTTTGGGTTGAATACTTCCCTGATGAGAAAGAGCCACTTATTTCATACTCTGGGGCAAAAGGGTAAAAATGCCTCAAGATTATATCAAGAAAGAAAGTATGGATGGCATTTTGTTAGTGGGGCAGGTGGTGACAGGAGATAGCCTGGCAAAGTGGGCAGAGTCCAAGTAACAGAAGACCTTGCAGACAATGATAAAATGTGTTGCTGGTAACTTTGTTTCTCCAAAAAATTTTCAAGTATTTTCTTGGCCCTAGTCTCCTTGTAGAAAATAATTTAATGGCTCACAATATAGCATACAATTCTAAATAATTCTGGTCTCAAGGTAAGAAACTACTAAGGCATCTTACATTTGTTCATGACCTCAATGTCACTACTATGTGAAGATAGTTATAAAGAATCATTTATGCTATTCCATTTTTCATCTCAACTCTTCATACCTGAGGATTAAATTTTTGCCCATCATGGGGGTGCACATATTTAGTTATTATCATTGACATCTAGATTCTAGATGGTATATTGGTTTCTTATAAGATTGAAATGATGGGTTCAAATGTTGTTGTAAATAGTTCCTATTAATCATACTATAAAAGGAAGAACAAACTGTTAATGGGCTATAAAAATTGTGCGGAAAATTTAGAAAATATGTGAAAAATAATAAAAGCATGGCAGCTAAAAGTTCCACTCTTTGATATTTATGATTTAAACCCCAAAACAGGAAACATTTCCTCTTGGACTTAGATTTAAACTCCAGAGACAGAAATCTCTGGCAGGAACGATACTCGATGTCTACACTCATTAGAGCAGTTCTTCCATAACCACGTTAAAGAATGCACAGACTGTAAGGGACGTGTGCTTGGCCCTCTTGGAACAATGTCCCTGGCTTCTTCTCTAATATGAATTACAGACCTCTCTGCACAATCCTTAAACTTCTCCCTGCTACACTTATGCAAATAGTCACTCTGAATCCAACATGATACCTTTTAGTTAACCCTGGAACATTAAGTATTGCAGCTGTCTCATGGAAGAAACAGAGAAAAATTCCTGTTCAGTATGGAAATAAAACTCAAGATAAAATGAAGGTTTGTGAATAGTGTATCAGTTATTGCAGTCATCATCAGAGCTGTATATTTCCTTGGGTTCTTATGGAAAATTACTCTCTTCGGCACATACTTAGGAATTAGTTCCGGTGTTCCATTAGCTCCGCAGGATGGCACTCTAAAATGATGGATGCAGTTCTATTGTTTTGTTCTTATAGCTCCTCGTTTGAATGCATATTATATTTGTTTTGAATATAATCTGAGAATACATTTCATAGTTTAGTCTTAAATGTTTTAAAAAAAATCACTTAATGAATAAGAAGGAAGCTTGTTGCAGTGGAAAGAGTGATAAACAGCAACACAGGTAATCCTTGTTCTAGTCCTGATTTCAATTCCACTACTAAGTGTGTGACCCATGGCAAGTTATGTTAGCTATAATGTCTGTTTCTTCATCTCTAACTTATTTTTTAAATCCCCTTCAGTTGATGTTTTCTGTAACTTGAAACCCTGGTGGGGAGTCAAAACTGAAGTACAAAAATTATGGAAAAATATATAATCAAGTACAGATGGTCCCTGGTTTGCGATGGGTTTTGACTTATGATTTTTTGACTTTACAACGGTGCAAAGGTGATTGCTGAAGAATACTATGCCTGCTACCCCGTCAACAAGTGTCGATGCCCCAGTGGTTTCTACCAGCTATTCTCAAGCTCCATCAGGAGAGAGACGTTGCTGTTGCTTCCCCATAATCCCCCAATCAATTTTAGTTCCATGCCTCAAACATTCTTCAGGCCCAATGTGCTGTTAGTTGTGTACGTTAATGAAGAGTACCCATAACAACCATTCTGATTTTCACTTTCCATACAGTATTCAATAAATTACATGAGATATTCGATACTTTATTATAAAATAGGCTTTGTGCAAGCTAATGTTAAGTGTTCTGAGCAAGTTTAAGGTAGGCTAAGTTAAGCTATGATTCAGTAAGTTAGGTGTATTAATGCATTTTAGACTTATATTTTTAACTTTAACAGGTTAGCAAGACATAACTCAGTAATAAATCGAGGAGCATCTGTACTGGCATATTTAGTATGTTAGTAAGGGATAATGGTTGCAAACAATGGAAGTCCACCCGAAGTTGTTTCAAAAGATATCAAGGGCTCTCAAAATCAGTTGGATGCTAGTTAGGAGGCTGGAATTGAGAATGGGGAGGATTCCAGGGAGCTCAGAAGAGCAGAGAAATCAGAAGCACAAGCACCGTAGCCTGGCTGGCACAGTCTGGTGTATGACTGTCAACCATTTGTCTTGTTCTTGCCTCACTTGCTCAGACTTGCTTAGATTCATGGATGAAAGCATGTCCACCCTCTGGCTGTACTTAAAGATGGGAGCCTGACAAGGCAGGCACCTACAATTATTCTTGAACCATGGTCATACACAAAGAGGGAGCCATTCCCTGAAAAGACATTAGAGCACTATTAAGAAGTAGAATGGCTTATGACAAATGTCCGCAATATATTAAATCACAGAGACTGGAGAAGCTAGTTCATTTTTCACGGGAATTGTTGAGACTTAATGTAAAAGAGACAATGTAAAAGGCTGAATAAATACAAGTTGAGATGAGGTTGATGAAGGAAGATTCAAAATGCTACACCAAAGAAAGAAAGAAACAAAACAAAACTAAAACAAAAGTAAAGGAAAATATATGTAAGCTACCAAAATTCAGTCTGTGGGACTTTCAGTATTGTTTCTAATGCGCTACATTGCATCTTTTAGTTCTCTGTGGGGGCTTTATGGCCACCCATGGGAAAGAGAACAACGTAACTCTTGGCATAGTCTATTCGCTAAATCTAGCAAATTGTAGCCTTACCAAAGATCACTTAACTCCTTTTCCAAAGGCATCCTGAAAATGCATAGTCACATTCCCCAGGACACTGAGGCGTTTATGGTTCCTCAGTCTCTCCACTGATTCAGAAGATACACCGTCCTCTACATTATCAAAACAAGCTCAGAATATATTTAAAAAGAGCTAATACAAGAGGTAAGAAATTGTACACTTTTGTTATGGATATCATTTATTATCAGTGTAAAGTTTTTTCTTCTCCCTTTTCCCCAAGATTTTGTTGATGATTGGAATAGATTGCTTTATATTGTGATGTTGCTTCTAATTTCTAGCTACAGAAGCATACTCGTTTTCCACAGGACAGTTTTGCTATGCATGGCAGCTGGCATTTTGATTAACCAGTTTCAAAGGCTATTAATGATCAATAGCACTGCACCTAAGACTTCCATAGCTGAAGTGTTCAATTAAATTTAATTCTCCCATGCCCATAATATAATTAGAACTGAAACTTATAAATCTTACTTCATTTTTCACAGAAAAAAAAGATCTTTCTATGGTAGCAACATGAGAACAAATGATGACCCCACCAACCTGTCTCTGTCTCAACACAATTTCAAATAAACACGTAATACCTCCTTCAAACAGAACATTTTCATGAATACAGATTTGGGGGTTCTTCTGTGCTAAACATGCATATTAAGAACTCAATAAATATTGGTTGATCTAATTCCAAATACATGCAGAGCCTGATAGAGAAGTGCTTCTTCATGTTGTCTGTCATGAAATTACATTACTGTTGTTTGTGACAGTCTTGTAAAGTAGGGCTCTCACTTTTCCCCAGAAACAGTGGGAAAAGCAAACAACTTTCTAGATAACATCAGTAAACACGCATAAAATACATTTACAGTATCCTACCTTGATGATGGATTTGTAAATCTGCCTGCTTTCTGATGTTCAAGGCAGACAAATTGCACAGGAAAAAAAACCTTGTCCTTCTTTATCGAAACTAGTGAATCCAAACATGTAGAGCAAATTGGAAAAAGCCTGTAAGTCTAGAATAGTTTTTAAAAGTGTTATCTTTTATTTATTAACTTGGTGTTCTTGGTAGTGAGGGGAGGACAGTGAGTATTGACTTTCTCTTTATTAATTTCATTTTTCTTGCTAAAAGTGACAATTGACAAGTGACCTAAGTGGGATGAGAAAACAACAAAAGTGCATCCCCCCTACCCCCAATTAGAAGTGAAGACTATGTTCTACTTGTGGAAATTTCTGTGCATAAGGCTGACAAGGATGCCAGCAACTAATGGGCTGCTGTGGTTGACGCTGGTGCACAGAAGTAACAGAAATGCGAAGACAGACCCAGCTTGTGAGAGGCGAGTTGTCAGAGCCAAGCCAGCAGCTGGCTGGCTTTCTAGATACCTCACAGAACCCTGTGAGGGGGCTTTATTTTGGTGTATTTATCACAGCACTTAATCTGGCCCTGAGCTTGTTGAGGTTTGAAGCCCTGAAGTTTAACAAGAATGGATGCATTTTCTCAGAGACGGTTTCATGTAAACCGAGCTCACAAGGTTGATATCCAAAATTAAGTTCCAATTTATTAATTTTTATTGGGAAATGATGCTAACCAGAGAACTATAATCTATGACCGGTCCATTCTCTTTCTGTCAATAATTGAACATGAGATATCAAATTATAACCTGAAGCTCACCTAATGAATGTAAAATCAGAACAAAGCGAACTGGTTAAATAAACATTCTATAACTGTTAATGCATCGCGACTGGCCTGAAAGCTTTTCTTCTCTCATTCCTATCTCCTGTTATTAGTCACTGCGTGTTAAACTTAACCACTTAAGTCCAACTTCCTTCAGCCTTAGAGAAAACTGTAATCCTTCATGTACTGAGCTCAGGAGATTTTTACTTTTAACTTTTACTCTCACAGGCTATTATTTATAAAGTAGAGTATAAACTAAGATTACTATTGCAAATAAAAAAAAAAACATGTATACAGGCAACATGTAGAAGTCAAGTATTCCAGAATGCTGAGAGTTTGTAAAGTTGAGTAAGAGTGACTTTCTGAAAAAATGCATTGGCTGTTATTTACTACGAAGAAAGCCAGGAATGATCGTCAGACCAGAAGAGAGACACCAAATCTGAAGAGCAGAAATCCTGGTTTCTAAGGAAGTGTTCTGTGGTGAGAATAATTCATCATGCCTCTTTAAAATCTGAATGAACTATCTGTGAACACCGTCCATGTAATCTTGGAGTTTAGCCCCCAGGCCGCTCCACACACTTCAGTAGCAATGAATGAGGTGTCCTGAATTGTGCAAACCGTGGTGTAACTACTGTGTAAGGAAAATGAAACTCTGCTGTGGGTTGTGTCTAGTTGACCTCTGGACTGTTAGAAAGTCATATTTAATATGTTTTTTCACATTTCTTTCCCCATGCTCACTTTAATTTTCTCTCACCTGTTTTCAGTAGAGTCTGGTGTGAAAGCAAATGAAGAAAGTAGAGGACATGAGAATCGCTCAGTGTCCATTTCCACGTTTCCCCATCCCCAGACACAGAGAGATCCTCGTGGAGCACTATCCACTGAGGGCCTGCTGTCCAGGCCCTCTAGGCCAACACTGACACTTGGGTGCACAGTGACCATTTTGATGGATGGTGTATAATAGACCTAAACTCACACTTCCAGGGTTCATTTGTATTACGAACAAAAACAATGTCCATTCCCTCCATTTCCAAAAGCACATTTTGAAAAGATTTTGTCCTTTTGTCCTGACTTTGCTCGTTCCCAGTCCCAAGTGTTTTTGTAGATAGAATTCCCTGAGGGTGTTTAAGGGAAAACAGTTGATTAAAGAGGAGACTGTTTGAGGGGAAGCAAGGAATGTCCAGTTTGAAGGAGAATTCCTGCCTCGGGTAAAGAAGATAGGATGAACTTATGTTTTTGAGAAGTGATGCAAGAAGGATGGAACCTGTTTGTCGGGAAGCAAAGTTTTCCAAACACAGTCGAAAAAATGCTTTGATGTCACACAGACCTGTGTTGAAGCCCGTCTTCTCATTTACTAATAGACTGATGGTAAACAGGTTATCCAGCGTCTCTGCTTTATTCTTATCAGTATAATGAAGGAAGAAGAAATCTAAGTCACAGCATTGATTATACTATCAAGTGAGATTGCATCAACAGCCTCCACCAAGGTGCCTTTACCTCTGTGATGTTCAAATGCTAGTTTCCTTCTTCTCCGTAACCCATAATGTTTAATTGTAGCCAGGGAAAAATAGGGGACTTCTGGGATAATACTAATAATTCTTCCCAGTTGATCGAAAGTTTCCACTCTCTTAATGTGACTGTCTTGGTAAAACCCAGTGAAGAGCTCTTTCAAGCCTTGTCTGCAGACATCTCTGCCAGCAGTCTCTTCCCCTGATTCACTTGGTGTACTTACCCTTGCTCTGATCACCCATAAGAGAGGAGATTGGTTCAGTTTGGTAATGAGAATATTTCACAAAGGCAGTAATGGCCCTTCTGCCCTTGGGGAGAGAGATAATAGGGCTACTGAGTTATTTGAAAGTTTCATCTGTATAGTTTGGTTCTTTTTTCACTTTTGCCCATTTGATCTTAAGTGTTTTGTTTTGTTTTGTTTTGTTTTGTTTGATTGTTCTTAATACTGCTTGATGGCATCGAGGCTATTGTCTTGTGGTCATTTGTTTATTGTTATATCCTCATTTGTTTTTCAGATCTTTCAAGATGGTCTGACTAACTTAGCTTTTTCTTTTCTTTTTCTTTTCTTTTCTTTTCTTTTCTTTTCTTTTCTTTTCTTTTCTTTTCTTTCTTTTTTTTTTTTTCTTTTGTAGGACTAAATGACTTCTTGGATCTTTTGATTCTTAGACTGCTTTACTTTCTGTATGTGCTCTGAATACCATAAATACAACATTACAGTGGACCAACATTTTTACCAAGGAGAATCAAATCTAATCTCACTAAACTTGTTTTTCAGATGTAAGAGCCAACACTATGATTACCCAGGGACTTAGGGCATGAAATGAGAATTGGAAAACAAGTGTATAAAATAAGGCAGATTGTTTTTCAACAGGAATATAGACATATAATTAAGATGATTTTCAACCTACAGACACAGCCTAGATTTGACTGTATCCGGGATAGTAAGGACACAATGAATACCTTGTTTCTTTGACTAACAATCAAAACATCTCATTAAAAAATACATTTTCAACACTAATGTTTTAAATTGCAAAGCCAATCACCTAAACAGAAGATATTTGGATAAATTATGGTTACTATATCCCTATAAACAAATCTAACTTGGAAAATGCTCATCGCTTGATTTTCAAAGAAAAGGTAATAATTTGCTACAATTACCTGAGACCTCAGGAAGCCAGTGTATGTTTGTAGTTGAATTTAAGTTATAGAAAATTCTGCTAAAGCTTTTCAAGTTGGATTTAATACCTTGAGTGAATCAGAGGTGAGAAATGTTCTAAATCAACAATCAGCATTCTAATGTGACTGTTATGTAATTCCTCAGGAGGAGACCCAAAACCATATGACTTCTAGTCAAGCTCAGACAACTTGCCACTCTGTTCTCTCAAGAGAAAGGATGAACACATGGGAATGACAAAAGACGACCCACTGGGATTCTATTGATTTTCACATGTTATTTTCCCTTCTGCTTGCCTCCCCCACCAATTTCTCACCCTCTGCTATTTCTTTCACTGCCAGCATAGCAGAGAAATGAAAATGTGGTTATTGGTACATATTGGTGAATATTGTACATATTGGTACTTTGAGTAAGCTTTTCTATTTCTGTTCACAGTACAAGAATGTATGTAGAGCCGGGGAGTTTTTCTATGGTCCTAACGGTCCCTTTGGGTAGAAACTGACTGATAACCAGCTGAATTTAGAGATCGCTATTTAGGATGACCTTTAAATGTGTTTCTTTACAGATAATTAGGACTTAAATTAGATTTCAGAAAGCCAGCATAGCAAGGTGGTTAAGAAATAGCTCTAGAACAGAATCCTGATTATACATCTTATTAGGTATGTAATTTTGGTTAAATTAGTTAACCTCTGTGCCTCAGTTTCCTGCAAAATGAGGCCAATCATGGTGTCTACCTGCTGGGCGTATTGTGAATCAAATCTGTTGATATGTAAAGCATTTGGAACATGCCCGTTGCATGATAAATTTGCTGTCATAAATTCACAATCTTCTTATTAGTAATTCTGAAGTTAAAAAGCTGAGGAAAAAACGTACATTTTGCAACAATCTCATTAAATGGTAAGATCTGACATGAACTGACATGGCAATTTATAGACTTTATCCCACTTTGTGTGAATATTTATATATATGATTGAACAGTTATTAATGTGCGTGATTAAAAGCTACTACCACACCTCTCCCCCCCGTCCCAGGGTTGTTACGTGAGATATTTGCAACTTTCTCAAATCTTAGTCCTGAGTTTCAAAACACACGAGATCCCAAGAGTTCTTCTGCAAAGGGATTGTTGATCTGTTTTTTAATCACTTCATGTGATAGGATAATAGAGCAAATCTTGTTTTTCATCTGTGGACACAAAACAAATGGTTTGCAAATATGGAAGCTTTCATAACATGGTGGAGTTATGTAATAGTGATCCATCAAGGGTGGGGAATGGATCTCCTGGTTAATCAGAAATTCTGATTAGTACAGAGTTGATATACATGATTATCCACGGATTACAAACATTTAAAATATTGCATTGAGTATCATCAACCCAAAAACTTTCTTCAATAAGTGCATCATACATATTCTGATATTTAAATTATTTTTGAAACTTAATTAATTCTTTTTTTTTGGTGACATTGGTTAACAAAATCCAGTAAATTTTAAGTGTACAGTTTAACAGTACCTATATTTTTAAGTGTTTTTTTGTGTGCCAAATACTGTGCTAAGCAATTTACATGAATTTTACTTAATCTTCTCAAAAGCTCAGCAAAGTGAGTTTTATCATAATCTCACTTTACACATAAATAAATTGAAAAGTCACATAGGTAGTCAGTGAAACTCAAAAACTTGGGCATTCTATACCTGCACGCTTAAATGTATTTATTATCTATTGATATCTCAGAAATTGTGACCTAGGACATTATTGTGTTCCAAAGACATTATTAGAAACACTAATAATAATGTCAGGATTTACAATGCTTTTACTATTGTACTAAGCATAGAATCATAACTCAGTTGTGAGCAGTGTCCCAGTTTAAAGGAGTTGATTCAAAACATCTTTAAAAATGTCATTTCATTATATGTATTTAGTTTCATTAGATTCATTACTCAGGTGAATGATTTAGGATGAAAGATGAATAATATAGGTTTTACTTTTTAGCAGACTATTATCTCAGGTAAAGTGATTGCTTTGGGGATTAATATATACCCTTAATTTTTTACCTCAATTTAGAGTTAATAATGACAAGTTCATATAAAATGTAGAAACCACTTAACTATATAGGTCTTTTATTCCCTTACCAATTCTTGTATGATAATTTTCATATGTATTGCATCTACATAAAGTATAAATACCACAAGAAAATTTTGCAATTTTTGGCCTAAATGCCTAGGAGTATTTTAAAGAGATTAAGTGGAGAAACAATATTTCATATTAACCCAGATATTTATATTTCCAAGTATTTTTTCTTCTTTCCTAAAGATTTGAGGTTTCATCTGGTATCATTGCCCTTCACTCTGAAGAATTTTATTTAGCATTTCAGCAGATATGTTATGTGACAAGTTTTCTTAGTTTTTTTTTTGAAAACAGTATTATTTCACCTTCAATCTTGCAAAATATATTTGTTGCATATGGAATTCTGGGTTGAGACTTCTTTTTCTTTCAACATCTTGGAGATATTTTTTCATCAAATTCTAGCTTTCATAGCTTCAGATAAAAAGTCTGTGATCATTTGAACCATTATTTCCCTGCATGATTATGTCATTTTTTTTCCCCGACTGCTTTCAAGATTTTCTCTTCCTTTGGTTTTCTCAGTTAGATTATGAGGTGCCCACACATAGCTTCTTCAGATTTATCATGCTCATGATTCACCAAGCTTCTTTAGTCTCTAGGTATATATCTACCATGACATTTGGAAAAATTTGGACTATTATTTCTTAAATAGTTTTTTTTTTTCCTGCCACAGCATTTCCTCTTATTTTGAGACTCCAATTACACATGTGTTAGATTTTCTGATATTGTCTCAGAGTTCTCGAGGCTCTGTTCATTTTCTTCTAATTTTGGGGGCCTTTTGTTTCAGTCGAATATTTTCTATTTTTATATCATCAACTTCAGTGTTTTCTCTGTTATCTGTTTTGTTGTTAAGCCCATCCAAGGATTTTTTTTTAATTACAGATTTCATTTCTCAGTATTAGAATTCATTAGTTTCTTTTGCATAGTTTTTTTTATATCTTTACTGAGATGTTTTAATATTTAATTAAGTATCAGAATTTTTTCTGTCATGAGAATCATTGTAATAGCTGCTTCAAAATCTTTGCCTGTGTTAAAATCAAATACAAAGTGGAGACAAGACTTGAAAATTCCCTGAGCAGACAAAATCATTTAAGTCACACAAGTGTAACTTAATTTTACTTAATTTAGCAAAACAAGTAAAACTTAACTTGTGCTACTTCTTGTAAATGCATCTGATAATCTTAAGAGAAACTTAAGTCATCTTTCTAAAAATGTATAAGATAATCTCTTTAACCATTCCTTGCCGTATGGAAACCACCATTGCAATAACCAGTCATTGTAAAGGTTAAACAATTTCCCCATTTTCACTTTATAAGCCACCCTAGCCACTGACTCTGAGCTTCATGTTAATTTTAAATTTGAAAGTTCCAGTTTGTGAACTGTTTTATATTCACAATAAACTCTTACTAAGTACTATGTATTGGTTTGGTGGTTTCAATTTTACTGTCTGGATTTTTGACACATGCTAATTCCAACTTCTGCATCATGTAGTGATGTAGTGGTATATCTAGATCGGTTGTCTTTTCTCTTGAGAATGAGTAACATTTTCATGTTCAGAAATTTTGGAATGTATCTTGGACACAGTATTGTGTTATAGATTCTGTTATAGTTCTTCAAAAGTTCTGACTTTTGTTGTTTATTTTAGCCTATAGGAAATAACCTTTGTTAAAGTCAGTCTTGGAACTCTGTCTCCTATGTGGCAGCTAAAATCACAGTTATGTTCTTTCATCTTTATTTGGATCTTTCTGACAAATGCATGATTTGGGAGTCAGCTACAGATGAGAAATACATATTAAGATATAATTTACAATTTTACATAGCATAAATTAACCCAACAGAAGTGTATAGTTTGATAAATTTTAGTGAATTTATGAATCTGTGCAACATCATCACAATCCTATTTCAGAACATTTTCATCATTTCCAAAAGTTTATTTTTGCCCGTTTGTAGTCATTCCCTGTTTCCACCCCTTGCTGTGGGCAACCACTGATCTGCTTTGTCTCTATAGTTTAGTCTTTTCTAGAAATTTCATATAAATGAAATCATACATGATATAAACATTTGTGTCTGTCTTTTTTTCACTTCGGATAATATTTTGAGGTTCATTTATGTTGTTGCAGGTATCAATAGTTTGTTTCTTTTTATTGCTGAATAATATTTCATTATATGGATATGCCATATTGTATGCATCCATTCATCAGTTAATGACCATTTGGATTGTTTGCAGTTTGGGGCTATTTTGAATATTGATGCTATGAATGTTTGTATACAAATCTTTGGGTATATGTTTTTATCACTTATGAGTAGATACCTAGAGTGGATTTTCTGGGTCGTATGATAATTTTAACCATTTAAGAAACTGCCAAATTGTTTTTAAAAGTTCTATCTTTTTACATTCCCTTCAGCCATAAAAGGGTTTTAGTGTTCTACACATCTTCATTGATACTTGCTATTGTTATTCTTTCTGATTTCAGCCATCCTAGTAGGTGTGTAGCGTATTTTATTATAGTGTAATTGTTCTTTCCCTAATGACTAACAATGTTGAACATCTTTCATGGGTTATCACATCTTTTACTCACTTAAAAAATGGAGTCATATGTCTTCTTATTATAGAGTTCTGATTTTTCTTTGTATGTTTTGGATATGAGTCACTTGTCAGATATATTTTGTAAATATTTCTCCCAGTCTGTGCTTTGTGTTTTCATTTCCTTAAATTGTGTCTTATGAAAACAAAGATGAAGAAATTTTAATAAGATACAATTTATCATTTTTTCTTTTATTGATCATGTTTTGGTATTATATCTAAAATTTTTTACTAAGGTCACAGAGATTTTTCTCCTACATATTTTTCTAAAAATTTTGTAGTTTTATATATTATATGTAGGACTATGATCCATTTCTGTTGATTTTTACATATGATGTGAGATATAACTAGGTTTATAGCATATGGATTTTTTAAATTAATAAGTACATTTTATTATTCTCTTATCAAGCTACTTCTATTAGCTTGGTAGTAATGCATTAAAAATATTCTTTTGTGGTCAATGTAGACATTACAATATGCATCCTTGAATTATTACTATCTACATTAGGTTAGGATATACCTTAAACGAGAACTGTTTTCTGGACAATGCAAGGATATTATAAATGCATTGAGATTCCATTAACTCTCATTTTTTTGTGCTATTGTTGTAATATGTGTTAGTTTCCATATATTTTAAGTTACACAAGATACTTTTTTTTGTGATCCAACTTTAAACATACTTTTTAAAAAGTCAACTCATAGTGATTTAGAATTATTTACATTCTGAACTTTTGGTGGTTTTCCTTAATTCCTGTTATCACAAAACTTCCAGCTGGATCATTTTCCTTTTAACTGAAGAACTCTTGGTAGTATTTCTTTTAGCATATACCTACATGGAATTCTCTTAGTTTTAGTTTTGCTTTTGTTTTTAATTTAATTAAATTTTTAACAGTTTTATTTGGGATATAATTCACAGAAAATTCACCCCTTATAGTATGGCAAATATAAATATAATAAATATGCAGTGGTTTAAATGTAAATAAAATAAAAACTTAGTGGCTTATATTATATTTACAGAGTTGTAAATAAACTGTCTAATTTTATTATATTTATAGAGTGGTAAATACTGTCTAATTTTAGAATATTTTTATGTTCCCTGAACAGACACCTTGTACTTATTATCAGCCCATATTTCATTTTCTCCCCAGCCCTTGGGAACTGATAATCTACATTCTGTCACTATAAATGTGCCTATTATAGACATTTCATATAAATGAAATCACAAAATATGTCCTTTGGGTGGCTTCTTTCACAGCGCATAATATTTTCAAGGTTTATCTATGTATAGCGTGTATAAGTACTTCACTTCTGTTTGTGACCAAATATTCTGTTGTATGGATGTACCACATTTTATATTGATTATCAGTGACATTTACATTGCTTCAACTTTTTTGGCTGACATGAATAATGTTGCCCCGAACATTCATGTACAGACTTGGTGTGGACGTATGTTTTCAGTTCTCTCGGATATATACTTAGGAGTGGAATTGCTGGGCCATATATTACCACCGTTTAACTTTCTGAGGAATTGCCAAACTTTTTTCCCAAAGTGGTTGCAAAATTTTATAATCCCACCAGAAATGTATGAGGGTTCCAATTTCTCCACATATTCACTAACACCTTTTTTTTTTTTTTTTTTACCAACACCTCTTATTGTCTGTCTTTTTATACTAGTGATCTTAATGGCTGGAGCTGGTTTCCCATTGTAGTTTTGACTTGCATTTGACTAATGATTTTGTGCGTCAGAGGCTTATTGGTTATTTGCATATTTCCTTTGGAGAAATAGCTATTGAAATCCTTTGCCCATTTTTAAATTGGATTGTCTTTTTATCGTGGAGTTGTAAGAGCTCTTTATGCTAGATATATCCCTTATCATATATATGATTTGCTAATATTTCCTTACATTCTGAGTTGTGTTTTTATTTTCTCAATGATGTCCTTTGAAATGCAGATGTTTTGATTTAATGAAATCCAATTTATTTCCTTTTGTCACTTGTGCTTTTGATGGCAAATCTAAGAAACCACCACCAAATCTAAGGTCTTGAAGATTTATACCTGTTTTCTTCTAAAAGTTTATGGGTTCAGCTTATTTAGGGCTACAATCATTTTGAGTTAATTTTGAGTTAGAGGTTCAGCTTTATTCTTTTGCTTGTGGATATGAAGTTATCTCAGTGCTACTTTTTAAAAAACTCATCCTTCCCAATGAATTGTCCCCATTGAATTTTCTTCCTGATGTTTTCTGTGGGTGTTTTCTAGTTATTGTCTTCCAATTTATTAATCTTTATTTTTGCCTTATCTCCTAGTAATCTCATGTACTGAATGCTTAATTCAATTATCTTTTCACTTATATGATTTCCACTTAATTTTTAAGTAGATTCCTGGATTTTTTTTTTTTTTGCAAATACTCCATTGTTTCCTCTATTTTCATGAACATATCAAACATTGTTATTTTAAAGTCTCTAATAATAACTCCAACATCTGGGTTATCTTTAATTCTATTTTTATTCTCAAATATTTTTCTAATTATTTACATGTTCCAATATCTTGTTTTCTCTAGTAATATTTGATAGAATATTAGACATTTGAATGAAAAATTATAGAGGTCCTAGATGATGATTTCTTTTCCCAGAGATAATTTCATTTTAATAGGAGGATAGAGTTATGGCAGACCAATCAAACTGTTGTTTCATGCATTTTATAGTTGATTTTGGCAAGAAGATTATTATATATATGCTTTTCTTAGCTGGAATCAGAATCTCCCCAGCTTTCTTTGGAAAAATGTACAAGGATATCCCTACATTTTGCTGCAATGTGATTCTGTTATATCAAAAAGTAATATTTTTAAAAATTTAGGTACTTTTCTGGTATTATAATTTAGGATTTTATTTGAGACCAAAAGACTTGACATCAAATAAATCCTAAGGAGAACTCCTCAAAATTATATATCAATGCTATGACATTATACAAAGGTATGATAATTTAAAATTGTAAAAGCAGGCATTTTGCCATATATAATGTACATATTTGATGTGTGCATATGTGATATATAATATATGAAAGAACAACTATATTATAACAATATTTGGATCCATAGTTAATATGTCAGCTACCATTAGCATTTAATTCACCATATTTTTGTTTGTTTTGGAATAGAAAGAATATTTCAAGAAGGACAATTTGGGTGTCCTAGTTCTATTTAAAATGTCTCTAATAAAGTTTGAGCTACTTGCTACATTTTTTTTTTTTAGTTACCACTTGAGAATTAAGAGAATCCTTCTACTGATCTTAGTTCTATCCAGAAATATTGCAGCATATATAAAAATATTTATTGATATTGCTGTTGATGATTATCAAGAAGTTTCTTCTACTCAACATTGCTTTAAAAATGATTGACAAAATATTTTTCTCTCTCTTTATTCTTGCCTAAATTTTATAAACTGTAAGTATGTTTTTCAGTATCAGAACAGAAACCAATCATTTCTGCCTACTCACTTTCATTGATACTTTGACAATTATCAAAAGCCTTAACGTTTTATTATAATCCATATTAATGATGAGCACTTCTTTTTAAAATAGAACCTTCAGTTTGATACAGGGTTGCAGAAATAGTTGTGACAGTTTAAAAATTATATTCAAGTAATATATGTAAGGGAAATTTAATACATTGGCATAAGCAAAGGAGATTACTATCTATATATTTAATGCAATGCTAGAGTCTTTGGGGATTATCTGAACCTATAGGGATATGCAACTTTGTCTCTAACTAAGCTATTTTACAACTCTGTACAGAGTTAAATTGTAGAAAATGGATGGATAACAATGCAAATAATTCTTGTCTATAGACATGTAAAGAAATTCTGTCTAATGGAGGAAAGAAAAACATGTTTCCTCCTGTGGAAAAGCCAGTTTTGCAAATTCATCTCAATATTGCAGATTCATAAATGTGTTTTCTTTGAGATCTCTTTTTGAATCCATTGAAATGGGTCCCTCCTTTAATTAATGGGCTAAATATCTTTGACATGTGTTAACTTTATATTTGTATGAGAGTCAGGATTTTATCTTCTTTAAAAATTATAATATAACCTCATGCTTCTTTTGGTTTGGTTATTTATAAAAACTCTTAAGGAAGAGATAAATTCAGGTGTGGATGGAATTTAGGCAGATTTAAATGGGTGGAATGATAGTTCATGAAGTGTGAAAAGCATTAGCTTGCTTCCTTCTCCAGGTTTGAGATATAGACCTATACAACATAGGAAATAGGTCCGTAAGATTACAGAGATTGCTCAGGGTTTTGTTGTTATCGTAGTTTGTTTTAGTAGTGGCTAGACAAAATACATTTTTGCATTAAATGATTACATACACTGCAATTATTGTTAATATGATTCCTTGCACTCTTCCCTCCCACCCCCCCCCCTCACCAAAGGCTGTAGATTTGTTCAGTAACTAAAATTTCCCACACTTGCGATAACAACTATCAATACAAAGGTGCAGGAATAGCTAGGAGCATGTACTATTGTATATTTACAAATCATTAGCTAGGACTGTCTCTTAGGCCACTTACAAAATAAAATCTTATTTAGCTCCTCCCCCTTCCCCTGCGGCAGCAACTCAAGGAGAGAGCTCCCCATCATTACTACTACACTAGTCCAGGATTTCATCTCCGCTGTTTTGGGTTTGGAGAGGTACTGAGGGAAATTTTCTCTGTGGGTTATTCAGACATGACTTAGTAAAATCCAGTAACTTAGAAGGCATTGTCCTTGCACAAAAATCAATAGGTGAAACACTGGGTTCTAATTAAATGCTTTCTTGTTGAGAAGAGAGGATCAGTTGGAGTAGTGACATTCTCACTCAACTGGAAGCTCCTGCTTACTTAACTTCCATTCACTATCCAGGAACTGGAATAGTGCTCTTGACAGTGGTCCTTAATTAGGTCTACCCGCTTGTTTCTTCCCAGAGAGCAAGCTCTCTTCTTGGGCTCCAAAGCTTCTGGGGGCTCCTGGTACCCCCTTTTATTTACTCACCTCCAACTTCCTTCTGGCCAGGGTGATGGATAATTCCTTCCTCTCTATTCAGACCTCGCTTGCAGGCACTCTCTCTTCCTTCAAATTTAGTTCTTTTGTTTTTACTCTCCACAATAAAATTTGATCGCTCATTACCCTTACAGGCTGAATCATTAACAATCAAAATATTAGTTTTGTTCCCTTAATATTCAAACCCTGCCTCTAGGCAAGGGAAAGTATTGTATTCACATTCCATTATTCTCAACAGGAAAGAAAAGAAAGAAAAAATTAAACAGTTTACATTTACATATTATAAAAGTCAGAAAATTGGAGTCTTGCTGAAGAAAAATCCTTGGTTGGGAAGCTTTAGAAGGTGGAAAATAAGTATTAGAGCTGAAAAGCTCCCTTTATAGGTTCAGAATGCAGAAGAAATGCTGTACCAGTCTACATCCCCGTAGATATGTGTGTTTCAGAGTTCGAATTTTTTAGGTTGTGGAATGGTAATATAAATTCATATATTATATATCTAATTTGTTATGTAACTTCTTTCCTTCTTTCAGAGGGGCTAGAGCAACACTACTTACTAAATATATATGTATATATTTGCCACCAACATATGAATATTCACACTCTACAATAAATAAGTCTTTAAATGGTCTCTTGTCAATTAAGATCAGCTTTTGCTACCTAATTATTTCAAGCAAGATTATATTTTCCTGCCAAATAAATTTAAAAATTACTTTAGATTTTCAGAGCTTTTTGGATTTTGCAATTTCAATTGCTATTATATGCACTATCCATATGATGATAGTTTTGAGTCAAAAATAAATGTTCTGTTTACTACTATTTCATGTATTTTTACTTTTTTTTTTTGCTTAGTTGCATACATCTAATTTCATTGCATTGTGGGTAGTGAATAATATTATTTTTGTGTTTTTTTTTGTATTTTCTTGAAACTTTGTTTTATCTATTATTATCTGAGACAGGCATTTTAAAGGTTCCTACTATAATTGCGAAGTTGTTAGTTTATCTTTGGAATTACAAAAAACTTTTTTTTGGATAAATACTATATTGGTTGATGCTTAACATTTTATGGATTTTATATGAATAAAGTAATTCTTTCATTTCTTAATGACTTCTGCTTTAAATTATTTGTTTATCTGACACTCAGTTTTCTTTTTATTATAATTTGCCTGTTATTTTTTTTTTTCAGTTTTTAAAACCTGTCCCCATGCTATTTTATTTAAGGTATATCTTATGTTTATTACACTTTTTTTGTTAATAGAGCTTGATTAGCTTAAATCTATTTTAAAATTGAATCTCTTCATATATATTGTAATTACTGATATATTTAGAATTATTTCTTTCTCATCTTTATATTTCAATTTATTATGAATATTATGATTTTTTCCTCATTTCCTCCTATTAAAAAAGAGGTTTTCCCATTTTTTCTTCCTGTTAAAAATTTTCCCGCAAGAAAATTAGGAGATACTAAGGAGCTCCATAGCTCCTTTACCCAAATTCCCCAATTGTTAACTTTTGCTTTCTATTTATCATATAGTCATTATAATTGTTTTTTAAATATGATTTGAAACAAATTATAGTACCATTGTTTAACTTTGAAGTTACATGATAATTCATAGATTTCTATCCATCAGAAATGATAAATATATATGTATTTATACATATATGTTTTGTCCCTGTAGGACACTTTGTATCAAAATGTTATTCAATTGATTAATGAGGGAACCAGTGAGATATTAAGACATATTCAAAGAACAATTAAAGAACTATGTATTTATATCTATTTTATAAAATGGTAGAATAAAATTTTTGGGTTAAATATAAAACTGATTAATGTTCCCCCAGACAAGAAACCATAACCTTTGAGATTATGTTTTCTAATAGAAGAAATTATTTACATTTCCACTGAAAAATTTAATCTATAAATTCTATAAATCTGGGAACTTTAATTAATAATAAACAGCGAGTCAAACACTTTATATCTCTCCAAATTCAGGTTTGATAAACTCTGGCCTGTAGGGCAAATCTGGCCTACTAAGAGCCAAATTCTGACACGTCCATTAGTTTACATATGTCTATGGCTGCTTTTGGGTGAAAATTACAGGGATAATAGTTGTGACAGGCCTGAACGTCAAGAATATATACTCTCTGATCCTTTACAGAAGAAGGTTGCAGAACCCTGCCTGAATCCTTGGGTAGATCTTTGCTCTTTAATGACATCGAAAGGACATGCTGCCTTATTTTCAAGTTTTGGATACTTTTAAAAAATAGTATCTAACCTCGCAATTTTATTCTAGCATTTTTAAAATGCTTATGAATGACTAGCTTATAAATCTTTGACATGTGTTTCTTATAAATTTCAATGAGAGTCATGTTTTTAATATTTTGAAAATTATACTTTGATGATTTCAATTTTCTCTGTTACCCTGACATTATTAGCACGTACTTATACAATTAATAAGGATCTCTACTTTCCCCTTTTTTTCCTTGTCCTTTTTTCTTTTGTCCTTTTTTCTTTTCTTTCCTACTTACTTGTAATTCCTAACTCATATCTCACTAAATCTAATTTTCCTATCATATGGGATTGAAGTTCCAGTTTGTCATTGAAGTCAGTTTTTTAAATAGTCATTCCTTATGTGGATATAACCATGATGATTTACTAACCCTCTTGTGTTTCTTGCATACCACTAATTGTCTAGTCTGTTTGTTTGTTTGGTATTTTGCTATTAGAATTATTTCAAAGAAGGTCAATAAATGACAGACTGAATTCTTTGTATAAAAAGATCTTTCACTTTTGGGGGCAAATTTGGCTGCCTATAGGTTTCTATTTTCAAAGTTATATCCTTTAACAGTCTGATAATGTTAATTCTGTATCTTTTTATATTGTTGATGAGAAGCCTAATATTAATGGATTCTTCGTTCTTTGTGAGTTTTTTTTCCCTTTCTCTTTCACTTGTGGCTTTTAGAATTTTTTTCTATTTTTAAAATTTAACTTTGTAGTAGTTTTCACATTACAGAGGTATTGAAAAAATAGTACAAAGAAGTTTCAGTATCCAGAACCCTTTTACCCAGATTCCTCAATTATTAACATTTATCTTCTTTGACTCTTTTTATCGTATATCCATTATTTTTCTATATAACTTGAAAACAAGTTACAGACAAGGTGCTCCATCACACCTAGATATTTAAATATATATTTTCCCAAAATAATGATACTCTTTTATATAATGACAATATAATAATCCAAAACAGAAACTGCCGTTTCATAATGTACTCATTTTGAAAACATTTTAAGTGAAAATTTGGAATCTGAGTTTAAGTAGCACGAAACTGCATAGCATGTGACACCAATGCAAATAAGCAAGATCACAGCTTAATAACAAGATTCCTCCTTTACTTCGATAAGTGTCTGTGTGTGGGCAATGCCAGCTACATCACAACTTACTTTTCAAAATTTATTTGGACACAAAGTATGAAAAACGTACGCTTAGTTAAGGAAAATGGTAATTTTGATAAATATCTAATATACTGAATTAGAGACTAGAAACAGAAAGGACATAGTAGTTATAGAGTTAAGAAGAAGCAACCAATTGGTCTCTGTATCAGATAGGTCTCCTCCAATTGCACGAGAAAAGAAAGTTATCTCCCAATAGCTTAAGAGAAAAATATACTGGCTCATGTAGCAGAAAACCTAGGGGTTTGACGCAGGACTCAAATAATATCATCAGGACCTAGTTTTGTCCTTTCTCCTATTCTGCTATCTCCTGTGTTCACTTCATTTTCAGATTAGCTCTAGGCCTGACTTCTCCAAATTTCAAGTCCAGAGAAAAAGGCAGAAAGTGTCTCCCGGCAGTTGCTACACAAATCCTGGCAGTTACTGTAATGAGACCAACTTGGGTCATGTGGTCCCTGGTCATTCTCCTGTATCTGTTATGCTGACTGGCCAGGGACCAGGATGGTGTGTCAACCAAAATACACAGACTGAGAGTTAGGGGTGGATAAATAGTTTGCCAAGGAAAACTGTGCAATTTAACTTAAAGAAGCGGGAGATGGATACTGGGTAGTCAAGAAGAAATGACAAAGTGTCTTATAGATATGGTTGGATATGAAAAACATAGAGAGAATAGGCTAAAAACTCGCAATTGTAGAGAGTCTGAGGGTGGCTGTAAATTTCTATTTGATTACAATTATAATTAGCAACCTATAAAGATTATTAAAGGTCTCTAATTAGTATTCTGTTATCAATCTTACATAATATTTCTGTTCTTGTGTATAGACTAAAGAAATTTTATTTAGGATTAAACTAAAATAAAAAAAGAAAAAATAGGAGTAAAATTGAAAAAGTAATGTTTCCTTAATTGATCCAAGTACATTTAAGACTCTTTTTATTTATTATGATGACCTGGAAAACTTTAATTACATTGCTCTATTTGACTGGTGAGTAGATAGATAGTATTAAAAAATTCTGTTCTCTAGCAAGCAAACTAGAGGTAAACCAAACTATATTGTTCGTCGTTCCCATAAATCCCAGATACAGAGTGCTGCCTCTGGTCAGAACTGAATTATTCTTGTTTATCGATCCAGCCAGTAGCATAAATATATGTAAAATATGATTGCAATGTAGTATTCTAGCCTCAAAACTGATCTATCACACCTTCCTCTGAGATGTTAACTCAGATAAACACAGAACAACAAGAAAAGAAGCAGCTATTCCCTTTCTTAACCAACAGCACTCTTTCCCTGTCACTCTGGCCCCCATACCCACACCCATGAGACCAGACAAACACAGAACTGGATTGTTCTCCCCTCAGATCATAAGATCATAACTAGGCTCTAGTGTTATCTGTTTTTCGGCTTCACTGCGGCTTTTGCAATGATAAATGTAAGGCGTTGTCTATCTAAAAAATATTTGCAATAGAAGAGGAAATTCTTGAAGACTCTAAGGAGGCCTTAAGAACTGTAACCGGAATCCTGCAAAGAGGTTTCTTGGGGGTGGGGGAAATGCCCTACCCCCACCTTTTCAGTGGCGCAGCAAACACAAACCAGGTGTTTTTGTCAGCATTTCTGCTTATAGATTTAACCTCGCTGCCTCAAAGTGCATCCACTCTGAGCATGTGTGTGTGAGTTATCTAAAGATACTAGATTCCTTCCCTCTTCTAGTTCTTGAGAGAGGGAATAAATAAAGACTTGGCAGCCATCTCACAGAGGCTGCTGACACCTGCTCCGGACAAATCCCAGGGCAATGTGCTTTCTATCTTCACTGCATGTTCTGCACGAAGGACTAAACTTTGTTTATCCTCCACCCAACGAAAGAGATTATATGTCATGGCCAGCTGGTTCCCTTTGAGGCAGAATTTGGCTCCTTAAATATAATACTTGTTTAAGTATTATAAACGTTGAAGTTCTTTAACAAAGGACAGAAAAGTCACTTTTTCGTGGTAGTTTTTTTTTTTTTTACTTTTCATTTGTCTAATGAGAGAAAATCATATGTTTGTTGACATTTTTTTGTGTGTATTTTGCTCCCTGACCAGAACAGTATGAAAAGACCAAATATTGTATTACCATAGATGGAATCTTTTCGACTTTATCATTATTCATAGCGCTGTCCTCTTGAGGCTGGAATATGATCATAGTACATCTGTAGTTATTGGCTCTCAATTAAAATAAATATTCTTGACTAATTTTGGGAAGAGGCTTTTTTCTTTGGGTGTATTTCCCTTTGGTGTTATGCAGTACTTTCTGCACTCGTCTTTCTCACTGTACTTTGTGTCCTTAGAATGAAAAACTTAAGTAACAATGAAAAATCTTAAGAAGTATATCTGCTTCTAAAGGTCCATAAACATCTCCCGAAGCCCTGCAGTATTTATTACAGCACCTTGCACACAATATTTATTCTGTCTTGTTATCTATGTGAAAAAGATGTAAATAGTTTTCGAATTATCTGTGTTACTATCCCCAAATCAAAAATGGATCATACAATCAAGTCTTTCCCTAAGTCTTCTATTATGGGTTATTTTGATATTTATGCTGTTCATTTTCACGGAGCCCTAACTTGCCAATATGGGCTGGATGCTCATGAATGCAGTGGACTCAGATGTGACGGAGCTTCAGACTGTTTCATTATGGCCAGTTTGTCTGGTTTCACATATAAAAAGGAACCTAGAAGTGTCAGTCCCTGAAGATTAGAAAGCAGCCACCATGAACTAAGCTAAATGAGACACCTCTGATTTTTCGGGCATGACTGAGAAACTGACGGTGCCACAGCTGTGTAGGGAGAATGCATAGCAGGACGGAGTCAGGCTGTCCAGGTTCATAAATCGAATCTTCCCAGTTACTAACGTGTACTTTCGGACAAATTATTTAACATTTGTGAGCCTCAGTTTCCTCACTTGTAAAATAGAGATAATAATAGTATCTAACTCACAGGGTTGATGTGAGGATTAAATATATCATGCTACTAAGAGAACACAGGACAGAGCCTGGCACCAAATAAATGCTTAGTGAACATTAGCTGTTAAGACTTGTCTGTCATAACTACTCCTTGATTCTGAACTACTAAAGCTCTTGGAATCTGCAGTGCTCACTTTGGCATTAATTCATTTATTACTATCTATTGAGGTGATTTAAATCCTCCTTAGATTGATGAATGTGGCTTGCATAGTGTTTAAAATAGCAGATTGCCTGTTTCAGTGCTGTTCACATTAAATTGACCTTTGATAAATATTTACTCAAAGCTCTAGTTCAATACTAAAAAAACTAAAGAGATATTGTATTCTATTAATGGAGAAAAAGTATCCAGCTTATAGAAGCTGCTTTATTCTTCATTGCTGGAATATTGGGTTTAGTCATGGGAATCTACACCGAGAACGACATTGATAACAGGAAACGAAAGAGGAGGGTTTAGAAACCTTATGTTAGGTTAAATGAGAAACAGTTGAAAGGAGTGGATGAGAATGTCTCTTCCTTTGGTGTTAGGTGCTGTTGGGGATGTTTGCAGTTTTTAGGTTTCTGTTTATAGTCAAGATTTAATATGAGTTTCTAAGGCTAGACACAAGGGGTAGTTTACCATCAAAAGTCATCACACTTTGGAAGCCCTTACTCTTGCAGCTACTATGGCTTTGTTTCTAAGTAATCTTTATCGTCCTTGCCATTTTCTTTCCCTGAAATAGTTCTCCCTCCAGGCTCCTCGGTCTCTCTGAGCTTCTTGAGGGAGTGCCTACCAGTTTGCCAGAGGCCCTCAGCATTCCTGAATCCAGCCACACTCTCACTAGGCCCTGTTCCCCCAGGCTCCATGGATTCCAGACCAGTAGACTCCATGGATTCCAGACCAGTAGACTCCATGGATTCCAGACCAGTAGAATAGAAACTGTTGGGAACCTGGAACTAGCAAACTGTAAATAGCCAAGGGGCTAGGATTTATGGTCAGTAAGAGAGAGCTGGGTCGGACAGAGCGGATTCAAAGTTCTCTTTGTCTCAGAGCATGTGTTTGGTTTAAAGAAAAACTCTACAATTTAGCTTCTAACCCTACCCTGTACTTTGAGGATCCATGCTCTCTCTTGAAAGACTTTGGTATTTAGTTTAAGTTGCCAGTGCAAAAAAAAAAAAAAAAAAAAAGGTTTTTCTATAAAATAAAAAAATTTGCCATTTTTGTACTCTATTTGGTTTGGAGACTGAACATATAAATTTGTAGATCAAAACTATCAGTGGAAGTGCCAAGAACTGCTTTCTTTTATGATCTGGTATTTGGGATTATGAATTTGGTACCTAAAAAGCCAGTTGCTTTGATTTTATGTTCCTTTTTTTGTTGCTAAAATTGGAGATAAGCGCAATTACATGTAGCTGTTTGCAAGTTCTTCCCCTGTGGATTCCCCTTGCCCGTCTTTTACTGCCCTGACTGCCTTTAACTATAATGGTGGCTCAGCTATGTGTTTTGGATGTTTGGCTAATAATTCAGATTTGCCATTTTCCCATCACAATTATATTCTCCATTACTCTCTCTCTCTCTCTTTTTCTTTAAAGCAACAGTTGTAATTCATGTAATTGTAAACACTTGTTTAAGGTAAATTCTTAGTCTTATCTGGAAATATTTAAAATACTCTGTCCTTTGGAAGCACATGAGGAATAGCATTTTACCAAACAGTTTTTATTTTCACCGAGCACACCTAAAGCCAAAGTAATTTTGTTCCATGTTGTGAAATGTTCTCACTTGTGATTATTCCTGCAGGTTTCTTGTTATTTTTTTAAATCACAACAAATAAAGGGCACCAAACAGCTGCTAGAGTTGCGGTTGTCAGACATTTTAGGTAGTTCCTCTTTGCATGAACCGGGACTGTTGAAAATATCTAGCTGTGTATATGTTGAGATTGCCACCCGCTGGTGAAATAGAGAATTTCCATTTTAATGAGCACTTGAAGAAAACATATTTGTTTTGTTTCCAGAGCATGAATTTATATATTTCGTTCTTTTAAACAAAATATTTTGAACTTCATTAGAAGAATAAAAAAATTTCATTATTATAAAACAGCTCTGCTGAAAAAAATTAAATTATCACTATGATAGCATTGAAAAATCTTTGTTTACATCTCTTGTTACTCTAGAAAGGGAAGTAAAAACAAAAAAAACCGTGGAGTTAAATATGCCAGAGTGTTATCAGTGGTTGCTGTTGAGTACTAAGAGAACGAGGGATTGAAATATTTTTTGCTTCTTCTTTATACTTTTTCTACAGCAAGCTTGTATTGCTTTAAAAGAAAACATAAATCTAAAGAGGAAAAATAACTACATGTGTGTGTATAAATTGAAATGTAAGTCTTCAATAACGGCATTTTATGGAGTGTTAAATAAAAAAGCACCATCCTAAATCAATGCCACGTTTAACTAAACAGATACAAAAGGAACAAAAGCCTGGAGATTGAACTGCATCTTTCATCACTCCACTAGCACAGATTTTAAATTCGAATGCATACAAAAGAATTTATTATGTGATAAAGATGCCATTTCAAATTCACGTGCAAAGATGCTTGGTTACCTTACATCATTTACCAAATAAGTTCCATATGTGAAAAATTAAAAGCATAAAATAAAATAAATTAAAAAATATAAATGAATATTTAGGTTAAGCAAAAATGCAAAGGAAAAATTATAAAAAGAACATATTGAAAACTATGTATGAACATCATCATAAAAGCAAATGATAAACTGGGAAAAATATAATATACAGAACTGACAAAATAAGTAAGATATTTTTAAAAAGGACCTATGAACATTTAAAAAAAAAGTTTAATCTCATTACAATCAAAAGATTATGCATTTTTAAATGAAAAATTTAGCTATAAAATCAGCCAAGATTTATTAAATTTTATTATACTCAATGTTGTCAGAAGTACTCAATATGATAGAACTATTTTGTTATTTAAAATTTTTTCTTAAAAAGGTATTTAATAATATGGAAAATGCTAATAACAAATTCAGATTACCAATACAGTTTAAATAATAACATAGTTTTATCTATATTTATCTCTCCAGAAGGATTTTACTCCAAAGTTTTAATAGTGATTATCTCTATAACTAGAGTTCCTGGTGATAATTTTTTCTTCATTTATTTATGTATTTTTTGAACCTTATAAAGTGAAAAAATTGCAAATATATAAAAACTCATTAAAATTCCTTTAAAATTAGAGTATAAAGTAATACATGTAGTTTGATTATTATTTTAAAAAATAAAACATATATACACTTATTTATATTTGAAATTCATGTATTTCAATCAAAATTAATTTAAAATTTAATAGTAATTTTGTATGGTTATTTCTATGGTTATAGGCATTAATTTTCTTCATCATTCATTTCATAATTATTTTACTGTTGATAAGCAAAAATGTGCCTTATTTAGTAAAAATCATCTTTAGGATGATATTTAATGATGCAGAAAAATATGCATGAAAAGTTTAGTTAAAAAGAGGTGGAACTATGTGCAGTATATACAATTTATTCACAATTTGATAGAAGCTAATACATATATCTATTTTATTCATACATATATATGAATAGATTTTTAAAAAACTTAGAAGGGAATGTTCTGAAGTTTTAATTGTGATTATCTATAGAATTATGGATGTAGTTGGTATTTTTCTTCTTTAATCATTTCTAACTTTTTAACTAGAAATAATAAAGTCCATACATACATATCAAATACATATGTTGAATTGCATGCTTTAAATATGTGCAGCTTATTGTATGTTGATTATACCTCCATAAAACTGTTAAAATATATAGTATAAAACTGTACTATCTAATAAAAAAAAAAACAACTCTTACCTTTTCTTTCTAAAAAAAAAAACTAAATATTTAAAAATGCCAAGTGTTAACTTTTTACTAGCTCAATGTTATTTCACCCCATTTGTAGGTATGGAGAATACCCAAGACATTTAAAAATATTTCTTCACTGGCTTTTGGTGCAGTAATGAATCAGCACTTTAAACCAGTCAACACAAATTTGGATTTACACAAATTTTGGAAAGTGGAGGAAGTGGTGTAGAATATTTCCACTTATCAAGATAGGTTAGTCCCTAAAAGGAAATTAATATCGAGTGTAAAGAGCCAACTACCTTGTAGAAATAGTCCACTATTTTTTTGTCAAAAGATGATTGCTTATGATAACAAACTTAAACAATTAAGCAAATATGATCCAACTTTTTAGAAGGAAACCACTTACTGAGATATTAGAGTTTCTCATTAGCACATCCTTGACTTCAGCAGTAATCTTACTGATTATGTGAACTGTTAAATAGTCCATCTGTAATGCAAATGCAACTTTAAAATGAAAAATCTGATATCAGTTTATTTTCCTCAAGCAACTGTAGAACTAAATTAAATAAAACCCTTGATGTGAGGCAGCCAGCCTTTTCTGATAAAGCTTTCAAATATCCGGCATGTTAAAAGTGTGTTGCTATCTGTGTGAAAGATGATACTAGAAAAAGAACACTGTCTCAATCATTTTTTAATAAAGGGAAATATACAGCTTTCCTGTGTAGCTCCACACTGCCTGACTAGTGGGCAATACTAATATATATCAAGAGGTACGATGATATATCTGCTAGTCTCACTGAGCTAGCTGTTGGGAGACCTTTTGTATAGGTGCTCCTATGTGTGACAGCTGGCCTTGTACTCCTTTCTGCCTTACTCATAAGACTCACTCTAAAACTCAAGCAGCTAATTGTAAAATAGTAATGTATGGCATAGGCCTAAAGAAATAATGACTGGGAAAGTCTGAAGTGAAAAGTCTTAGGTGAAACAATAAAAATTGTTTAATTATTTATTAGTAGTTGTTTTATAAATTTCTGGTTTTGCTAAAGAATATCCACTGTAAGGTGGGAGAGAAGAACTAGAGAGGTGAACATGTCAGGGAACATTGTGGCTAAGGGTTTCATATACCACACGGACGTCTTTTGACTTTATTCTGTAAGTGCTATGGAAACAGAAATCTTTTAAGGGGAGTGTGAAAGGTCAGATCTGTATTTTCTCTGTGTGATGGAAGATGGATTTGAGAAGGGCAGGAAAAGAGGCAGGTAGTAGTAATGGCGAAGGACTGGGAAAGTCTGAAGTGAAAAGTCTTAGGTGAAAAAGGGAGGAAGCACTAAAATATTTCAAAGGGAGAGCATGTAAGAAAAATATTTAGAAGGATTTGGTAGTTGAATGAATACGGGTGCCAGAGGTAAAGCATGGAAAGAATTGAGTTTTCTTCTTTATATAACTGGGTAGGTAGTAGCACTCTTAACTGATATTGAAATCACAGGTGCTGATGGTGATTAGAGGGAAACATAAGTGGCTGGCTGACCTACTTTCCTAATGGATACATGCAGTCACTCAGAAATTTTACAAGAGCAAATTGTATGGACAGACATACAACAAACAATGACAGGAAAATTACAGACAAAACCCTCCAACTAGATTGCAAAAGGCCGGTAAAACATAAGGGCCTTTTTACAAAGATGTAACAATTAGATTGCATTAATTGTATTTGCTATGTTGCAATAGGAATGATTTTACTTGCTGTAATAATCAACTCTGTTATAATGGGCATTCGCCTCGTATGTCACCTATTCATTCATTAGAATGAGGTGGTTTTTTTTTTTTTCTTTTACAAAGTAAATATACAATAAGATCAAATAAATTTTGATGATTGCCAACAGATGGCGAGGGGCTCAACCTCAGACCATCTGATCTTTTGCTTTTAGTTCTTTCCAGCTGTTCTTTCTACTTAATTACCTTCCCCTCACTTCCTAATCCCTTCCATGTAATTCTACACCCAGATTGGGTCTAGCACTCTCTATTAATTTTCTACAGCCTACACTGCTTTCTGATAAGATAGTCTTTCTTTGTAGCTGTGTTGCTAATGGATCTAAACAGTCTGGTTTTAGCAGAACCTTTCAATCCTACTTGAACCATGTCTTTGCTCAATTTATTAATTCAGTTTAAAGCTGAGAATTTAAAACTTACTCTGACAGTTTGATCTCATTTCACATCTGACACAATAGATCAACTACCAGTAATTTTACATAATCAAAGAACTATTTTAACTGACCTGTCTTTTAAATCCTTCTCATAAGAGACATTTATTTTTTTCAATCACTGAAAAAGACTTACTAGAGTGATATATACATTTCAGTGAGAAACCGCCTTTATTACATGAATGCATTTCTGCATCTTTTAAGAATGAAACAGAAAGTACTGCTGTAATAGGTATTTTAATGATATTTTAGTGAAGTGCATAATGGGTAGGAATTCATGGATGCTCGAGGTACCTCCTAACGTGATTTACTATATTCTGCATGTATATATAATACGCATCTAGATAGAACCTTTTTTTTCCTTCTTTTGACAAATCCATTTTAATGTTCAGTTCAGTAGAAGGTGGCTATTTCCATGAACTGCTCAATATTCCCTTATAGCACTGCTTTACCAAGGTAGACTAATTGAATTCTGTTGATGGAAATTTCCTGCATTATAGATATGTTGTTGTGTTTCTGTTGTGTTTAGCAGTAGTTTAACCAAATGCTTATTCTTTTGATTTAGAAATTGCACACCAAAAACTATATATTGTTAAGCATTTGTAAATCAAATAAAGCTTTGTTTTAAAGATATCTTCGGTTTTGTGAACGCCATTTAAAAATAATCACTATTTTTTCTAATTATAAAAATAATAAATGTACATTTAAAAATATTTAGAAAGTACAGAAAGATAAAAGAAAAAACCTGATAATACTCATAATCTCATGAGAGATGATGGCTATGAAAATTTTGGCATATGTTCTTAGTGCATTTTTAATGAGTCTCTGCATAAGTGAAAAATTTTAAGTAAACTTGGACTTACATTGTATATAATGATTTATAGACAAGCTCTACAAACATCTAACTTGTGAATTTTACTCTGCATGTGTGAGAGAGAACAATTTAAATTGATTTTTTAAATTTTCCCTTCAAATTGTTTATGAGTGTGTATTCTCTGTAATAAGCATAAGATAGGGGATAGGAATTTGCTGTTTTCTCAATCTTAATTTCCGAGTGTCTCATAGTGTGTGGGTATTGCTACACTGACTATGATTTTAATTGTAAAAATACATAATTTCCTACAACATGGTAAGAACTCGAGCCAACAAATTTGATTCTCAGTCACAGAAATAGTTGTCTATTTTAATACCAAAAAAACTCTTGAAGTTATGGTATTTGGCATACAACCTGGAGATTTTCAAAGATAAAAGATTTTTTCCCCATCATATGCTGATTTTAAAACCTCTTTCCTGCATGAGATGTGACTTCACTGTAATCTACTTGTATATAGTTATGAATTTTTCCCATATCAACTATTCTTTGAGAACATTTGTAATAATTGTATTATGGTTTATCAGATGGATGTATCATATCTACTTTAACCATTCCACTATTTTTAGACACTTGGTTAATTTCCAACGTTTTGCTATAAATAAGGCTATGAACAACTGTTGAGCGCGAGATATGATGGTCGGTCATTATTTTTGCAGATGTATTTGCTGCTGTCGTAGTGTCTTTCCTTTAGGTGTTTTTACTACTTTGATGATGCTAAAATATAAAAGGGGAATGAGGAGGGAATGTGACTGTATGATATCCAATACAGGGTTGCTTTCAATGGAAGAGGAGGCAATAAAACATACATTTAAAAAAAAAACATATTTATTGTCTTTTCAATAATTGTCTTAAAAATCACTTAAAATACTATTTTAATGCACTCAAGAAACTCACATTAAAAGAAACTCTGCACAAAATAAAATAAAAAAATCCTTACTAATATAAATAAGTACACCATTCCTTAGCTGGATTCTTCCATATTAGTTTATATATGTATTTTCTAGCATAGTATTTCTCAGTTTGTGTTCCCAGGAACTAAATATTGGTAAGTATTATATCAATGAATTAAAACATATATTTTAAGTATAACCTTTAAATGTTTGTGAAGACTTCTTGCCATGATACTTCCTGTTCAGAGGATTGGATTAACACGTAGTCAAGTGAGCCAATTCAAAGAGTGTATTTGCTGTGGCTTCTTTTTTGAGAGGTGCAGTGTTCTGGTTCCTTATGTTGGCTTCATGCTGCAAATAGCCCTGGCATTTCTCAACATTAGAAGACTTCAGATGGGCATAGCTTTTCCTCCAAGCTTAGGTTGCTCTGGACAGCTGCACAGGAGGATAGCTATGTGTTGTCCTGATTTGGGCAGTGGAAAGTAAACCAAGCTCTCACAGCTTTGTGAGAAACTACTCATGTGGTCTCTCCTTGTTCAAAAGTCTTTAGAAGAATCAAGGATTCATTTCCTAGGATACACTCCCGGGTGCAGAATAATAACTAGTTGACAGTATGAACATTTTTAAAGCTTTTGATAATACTGATAAATTACTCTGCAGAAATTTTGTACCAATTTATACCCATGCTAACTTACATGAAACTGATCTTTTGGCTTAAACACTATTATTTTCAAAAGAAACCTAACCATAGACCAAGTGAAGGTTTTACTTTGTATTTCTTTAATTACTAGAGGAATCAGACATTTTTTCCATGCTTAATGACTTTTTGCCTTTTTTTTTTTTTTTTTTTTAATTTGTGTTCTTTGTCTTCACCTCCCCCTGCCCCGGTTCTGGTGCAAGCATTTTAAAAAAAAATTAATATCTAAGCACTTTTTGTATTTTATGTCCTTATTTGAAGACAAAATACTCAAACATGTGAAATAACATACATTTTTCAGGAGAGGGTAATGATAGGAAGAGTGTGAGAAGGATAGATAGGCAGCAGACATTCAAGTAGAGATGTTACTTATAGCCTTTCATGCCTCTCCTCTGGTAAAAATTATCTCACCCTTGGCTTCTGATGCCTAGCTGGCCACATGTTATACACCACATGACTTTAATGATCATAGTTGATGGGATGTCTACTCAAAGGTCACCAGTTAATTGGCTGCCAAGGGATTTATGAACTGCACTGGAATCTCTCCCTAAGGAATTAGAATACCAAGTAGAAAAAAAAAAGATTGCCAATTAATAACAGGTATAAAAGGACAAACCTGTAGAATATGAATGAACCAGATTAGTGGTGAAGCTGCAGAGAAAAGAGTCCCGAATTCCTGCTCCTGAGGACTCTAAAGCCACCTTCAATAGGGAGCCACATTCCAGCTCCCATTTCAGCAAGGCTGTTTACTTTTTCCTCTTTTATTCCTCCTCATATATCCTTGTCTTTAAAGCTTCCTTGAATGGATTCTATTATTTACATTTAAGTGAACTTGAAGAAACAGAATGATTCTGAGGAAGAGTACTTATGATACAGATTTAAAGTTTTAAATCTTCGTTATTACAACTCTATCTAACATATCCCAGCAGTCATTTTCATAGTTAAAGCTTTTATTTAACAATTTCTTCAACATAAAATTATTGAGCATGTATAGTCCATATTAGGAATTGTGCTAGGTGGTAAAGGAAAAAAGGATGATGAATCAGACAATCTCTGTCATCTAGAAGCATATAGTTCAATCATACTTTTCTACATTACGTGGTCTTTCATTACTACAGATTGTCAGATCAATGGTGACCAACTAGTTGCTAGGCAACTTGAAAGACAGGAATACAGAACGGATGCAGCTTCATTTTGGTATGACTCCTTTGAAATGTTTATCAAGAACTGTGAAGGGTCTGAAATTTTCTCTACTTTAAAGCTAAGATATTAGCCTGTCACAATTTAATAGATGCTGGCAGAAGACATGTGACTTCTGAATCAGAAACAAAGGACTTTATTACTGAAAGGCAGGCAACATAAGTTTTACATTTGCTTCTGGTCTCCTTGCCTGTGGCGGCAATGCAGAGCAACCCAGGTGGATGTGTCGCAACTGAGGAACACAGGCAAAGGGAATCCAGATCTTTTACTATGGGCCGCAGGCAAACCTGCCTGACCTTTGCCCTGGACAGTAACCTTCCTGCCCTCTGCTCTGCAGGGAGACACTATCCCTCTCTTCCAAGGCTGTTCACTATCACTATACAAACATTCTTAAAAAGATAGTCCAAAACATAAGTTGTCAGTGCCTTTGCTTAAAAGACATTTTGCAGAAACGTCAAAGACTCATGGGGAATTGTCTCCCAGCAATGATATATATTTTTAAAACACTCAAACTTTTGGTTCTTGTTTTTAACTCTAAATATCTACTTTAAAATTGTCCTGTATTTCTGTTTTTGCCATCTCCAGTTTATAGGTGTATTAGTTAAAACTTTGTGTGTGTGTTTTGTGTGTGTGTGTGTGTGTGTGTGTGTATAATAGAAACCAACTTTCTCTAAGCAAAAAAGAAAGTTTGTGGAAGGATACTGGATTATATCATAATATAAAAAACAACCCCAAACCTAGTATTGTTCTGGTATCTTAACAGCAGAAATTCAAAGTTGTCTTTAGATTGTTATTGTTAGCATGCCTCAACTTCGGTAACTCTCAAGCTCTGTCATTCTTTACTCCGAGTTTTAAATTCTCAAGCAAGAGGAGTCAAATGGCTCAGCATAGTTAAGGCTCTGCCTCTATCTTGTCGGGAGTGGGGAGGGGCAGAAGGGCCATCAATACACAGACCTGTTAAACCTTGGCTGTTCCCAAATTAGGAGCCTTTCTTGGGAGCATTGAAAGCCTTCTCAATTGCTTTCTGCAATATCTGGATTTGTTTTGATTGATAGTCCATTGCTTGTAAGAGAAAGGCAGTTATTGTTTTGAGCATTATTCCATTTCTTTTAAAAAAATCAATCAAATATAATTTTGCTTTGTGTGTCATTTTCTTGGCCATCTTCTGCCATCTCTCTCTCTCTCTCTCTCTCTCTCTCTCTCTCTCTCTCTCTCTCTCTTTCTTTTTCGCAGTCATTTTGTGACCTGATCTAAGCCAATTTAGCAATTCAAGAGTTGTATGTAAATATAGCTAGCCTCTGGTGGTTGAAAATAGATTGGACTATATGTTTTTTCTTCCTATTAAGTGGTAGACTATAAGTAGAGCAAGGCTTAATCCAAGTTTTGTTAATATTAAATATTTATTGGCTGGTCATATACCTTCAAGATCATGATTTCGACAATGAAAATCTATTTTTAACATCTTTTATGCTAATTAATAGATCCTCCGGTATAGATTTCAATAATGCTATTTGAAACACCAGAGTAGCCTCTAAAACTGTGGGTTTTCAAAATTAGAGTATTTCCAAGGTTACTTAATCAGCCCTGGAGAGCGGACTAACGCTACCTTATTATACGTATGAATGTATATATATGAGACTTCCTGTGGAAGCATTTTTAAAGTAAATTACTAGGAAGATAATATAATAGGTCAGAATTTAGGCATTTAGTCATGCACTCGTGCTAATTTTCATACTCCTTTGTAATTAACATTCCTCCTGACTGGATTAATTGGGTTTGCAATAAGTAATCACATTTATAATACTGCAACTGTGCCCAAATTAATTGCTCACGTGTTCAATGAGCCATTGCATGTTCTCATTTAAGCAGCTTAGAGAGCCTCTGATTTTAGAACTGTGGTCCTAAACCTTTTGGGGTGAGGAGCACAGCATCATCTATGAATATGGCAGTAAGATGATCACAGCAACAAACTCGTGGTTCCCAAATTTTGGGAGTACATGAGAATCACCTCAGTATACTCACTGAAAATACAGACACCTTGGCTTCACGCCCAGCAAGTCTGGTTGTGTAGACATTGTGCAGGGTCTTGAAAAACTTTGAGAACTATTGTACACTGTCTTCCTAGAACTGACACATATGCATGTACTTCCAACTCTACCAGTGACTTTAAGGAAGGGTCTCAGAACCCTATGGCTGTAGTCTAGCACAATTTTTCTCAAGACTGACTGCATGTTACAATCACCAAGGGAGTTTTAAAACAATATTTCAAACCAATTAAATCATAATATGAGTGGTATAGGGTGACTAAACTGTCTGCATATTTTTTTTTCTCCAATCCAGAATGGAGACTAGAGATTTCTCCCAATGTATCAATCCATTTTACTGAATTATACTCACTTGACTTATACCTAGCAAAAGTGATAATAAAAAGAAGCCCAGTTACCTTATAAATCTTACAAAATACACTATTTAATTTGTGTATGGGTGAGAAAGTACATCATTTTTGGCATTGATTTGTCTTTCTCTCTTCAAAGTTCAAAGGATTTAGTGGACTTTGTACTCTGTTTGATTGTTGATAGTCCTCCCAAGCTTGAGAGAAGAAAAGCAAGGCTCTTTTTACAATTTATGGTGGCAGGGTGAGTGTTTATTGTGACATTTTAGTTGAAGAAAATCTAAGAAAATATGTGCAGCTTCAAATTGACCGTAAGTTTACTGTGTTTTAATAGCATGTCCAGCAATAACTAAAAGTAAATATTCTTTATAAATAATAACCCAGAGAAATGATTAAATGGGAAATTTCACAGATATTATCTGAGAAGATTTTTTTAATTCTTTTTATTAGGAACATGTCATAATGAGCAAAGTAGTAAATGGAAACTAATTTAGTTACATCGATAAAGGTTTTGAAATTATTTTAGACTTCTATATTACAAGAAAAGGAGACCTATAATCAGTGACAGAAAAACCATGTTGAAAATAACTGTAATCAAAGCTTATTCTATGTTTCTTTGAAGTGGATCCACTTATAATATTACTCATATAGACATTCAGAACGCAGGCAATAATAGGTGATTTAATGGTGTTTAAAACCCTTGAGTAAATTTATATAGGCCAAGAAATTTTCCTGAAGACATGATTTAATAATTATGATCATTTCTTGTGCTGATATCTCTTGAGTTAGGATTTCCACTGCCAGGGACAAAGTTTTAGAATATCAAATTGTGAAAATTAAGTGTCAGAAGTTTGACTAATTCAACATGTGTGAATTACAGTCTGTTTGTATAGAACTGCCATCCAAGTAAGCAAAAGCGCCATTTCTAAGCTCAGAAAGCTTTCCCTTTAAAACTGGATGCGCCTAATGGTATAGGGTAAAGAGCAGTTGAATGCAAATTTGTTCTTTTTGTCAGAAACTTTTCTTTCTTTCTTTTTTTTTTTTTTAACTGTTAAGGGGAATTGTTGGTTTTCTTTGTAAAAAATTGAAAAGGTTTTCAAGCTTTTAATAAAAGCTTCGTATCTTTTTTATTGGACTGTGAAGAAGGACTTAACAAAATTGTAAGGGTTTAGAAGTTTGCTGTAATCTATTTGTGGTATGAGAAATTGAGGTGTAATTGAATTGTAGATGTGCTATCATTTCAGGCCACTGCTGTCAGAGAAGATAGTACTTGTGGAAAGGTGATTGCTTTTCTTCACTATGGAGTTAATGGCTTTTAGGGAACATCAGCCTCGTGGGGATAATGATAGCAATGGTGCTGGGTATCTACTCTTGACCAACCTTATAAGTTGCTATGCATTTCTTTCTCTGATCCTAACAGTCCTGTGGACAGTGTCATTATTATCTCCATTTTATAGATGAGGAAATGGTGGAGACGGGATTCAAATCCAGATAACTCTGCTTCTGAAGCCCCTGTTCTTTCTGCCACATCCTCTTGTCTCTCTTTCATAGAATCCCTAAAACCCCTTGCTTAAATCCTGGAGGTTTACTCACTGCATTTGGGGATAACATTCATCGCATTGGACAGCTTGACGCACCCAACGTCCATTCTTCTTTTGAGCTTATGTTTCTCCTTGTGACTTCCACTTATTAGCTCCATGAGAGAGATGTTAAGATAGATTGGAGAGGGTAAGAAAAAAAAAAAAAAAGAAGCAGCATTGAAGGCATGACGGTAGACCACCATGGAAGCGATAGAGAAGGCTGTGTGTCTGGGGCAGATAGGAAGTTAGCGCAGGAAGTTATTCTCTCCTCCTAAAACTGAGTTTTCTGTCTCTGATGTGAATGTGGCAGTTGAAAGATTGGGGTATTCTATTATCTAGTCAGCAGGGGGAGCAGTGAACTTGAAGTGACGTCCTATAGGGAGAGAAAAGCCACTCAGCGCAGTGGTTTATGATTAGGTGTTCTTATCCGCCTGGCATTAATAGAATCCATTAAAAAAGTGTTTTTGTTTCTTTTTTCCCTCATGCTGTTTAAGCTGATTAAGTCATTGGACACCAAGAGCCATATTGCACTAGGAAAAAAATATTCACTTTAGTGGTAAAGTATTTTTTGTGTTTATGAGTTTCTTTGAATAAGCAGTGAATGACAGTTTTAAGGATACGTGTAGGTTTTATATTGCACATAGTATATTAGTACCATAGTACACATAGAACATTTATATATAAATAGATTAGCAAAATTAGTTGTAAGATCTCACATTTTTACTGATAGGGAGGTACGACTCAAAACTGATATATTACCAATTTAGAGCGGTGCTAATTAAATTTAAATTGTAATCTCTCCTCTTCTTAAATTGGCAGGCAAGGGATAGGATAGTAAATCAAGAGGTGACTCCAGTGACTGGAAAATTTTTGACCAAATGATGACAAGTAACATTTGTTCACATTTCACTGTGCACTTTTACACCTGCCCATTCAATCCTCCCACTGTGAGACAGGTAGAGAAATAACTGCGAGCAGGTATGTTGACCAAATTCTCAGATAACTTAAGAGACTTTCCCTTGGCTCATTAGTGGTAAGGCTGGTGCTCATACCCTTGGCTGCTAACCACAAATTATGGGCTAATAAGTAAGTCAGTCGCCAATCATTATGGGCTGTCTATGGCCTCTTTGCTACAGTTACTGGTCTCCCAAGGACACTAAGTTGTTAAATCTCTGGCTGATCCAGGCACAAGAATAGAAAACATATTTTAGCTACTTGATCAGAGGGTCAGGAGCTGAGCTAACAATTCAGCATTAGCTCTCTCCTGTTGGTACTGTAATACCAACATATTTCAAACAGATAGAGGACTCTGGAAGGCTTTACATATATCTATGTACAAAAAAAGATTTACAATGGGTTATTAAATGGGAGTTTTGAGGCTGGCTTCACGGGAAGTGCCAACCGCTCTTCCTCCCAAATTTCCTCTGGTGCCACTGTCAAAGGCAAAGTACTCATCTAGATGGATTGTTATTCTGACTCGAGATGTCATTTCCAACTTTTCTTATGTATAATCCAATTTCTGAACTTTCTTTTTAGTGATATTAAGTAGAATAGCATAAAAAAGACTCTTGGCATTAAAGGTAACAAATGTGTTGAGCGTTGCCCAGGTGTTTTTGTTCTTTACCAGTGAATTAGCTGTGTTGATTTTAGGATTTTAAATGACCCTTTTTACCAGACTTGCTTAATAGCTCCTCCCTTCATCTTGGCTGTCTTGCTCCTTCCTTCTCTCCTGTGCGGTCTTCCCTGTCACACCAGCACAAGTTAGAGGTGGCTGACCTTCAGAGGACCAAGGGTCAGAAGGTGTTGTAAGGAGGGTTTCTTGGGCCTGGCGATTGGCCTCTACGGGTTGCTCATGCAACGGACAAGCCTTCAGTACATGGCCAGGGCCCTGGGAACACTCACAGTGGACCTCCCGGCTTGGTGAGTACCAATCTGCTATCCTCTGAGGACACTTGGTTTAAATTGGTGTTCATATATTATTTTCTTTTCTCTCTGCAACTAAACGGTGAAGTCCTTGAAGATGCTGCCATCTGGTATGGCTTTGTACAGCCCTGCCGGTGTCCCACTGAGTGACAGAGACATAGTGAATGATGACTCTTAGGTGACACTTTCGCTTGTCGTTTAGAAAATAGGCAGGTGGGATGCTGACAGCCCTTTCACTGGAGCTGGCCACTCCTCAACCAGGATGGTTTTTACTTGTAGATTGCTTACGAATTTTCATAATATTTTAAAAGTAAATTTATTGTACATGATAGTAATAAACTATATTATAGTAAATTTGGAAAATTTAGTCATAAAAATCATTCCTATCATTACTACATGAATGCATCTACTCTTAGTATTTTTATCTGTATTTTGATATATTTCTGATGGTATACTTGAATAGTGTATTTCAAAGATTGTAACATTCCATTCTAAGCATTTTTCTTTTGTTTAATCATCCTCATAAATATTATTGGGATACCAAAATGTATTTCACAATATTCCTATTATTATCTATCAGCTATGCCATTATTTATTTAACTATTTTCTTTTAGTCTCACACTGATGCTTAAATAATTATTGTTACTGTTGGCTTGGGAGATCTGCCTATTTGGATTCAGTTTGACAAATACCATTATTATTATCATCTAGCATAGTGTTTGGCTATAGTTGATACTCAATAAATATTGATTTTCTTCCTTTCTTCTTATTTCATCCTGTCTCCACTTAATACTAACCTTATAGTTGTTTCTAGTATTGTGAACCAGAGGGCATAGCACATATTTATTCCAGAGGTTTCTAACGGGCTATCGTGTAAGTTTGCCCTGGCTATTTCAATTACTAATTTGTGGGGAGTACTAGTATTCTGATCTCAGGGGTTTAGTTTTCTCTATAGTGTTTGGTCAGGTACATTGACTCATGCTTGCCAGACAGATAATGTTAGAGCTACAAAGAATTGTATGAATCACTTTTACCAATGATTTCCCAGTTAGTGCACATCAGAATTGTGCAAAGTGCTTTTAGAATGACAATTTCTTACTAAATCTTAATTTGGTGAATGAGAATCTGTATTTTAATAAAATCCCAGGGTTTTCATTCAGATCGAAGAAGGACCACAACTTGAAGTTACTATTTGGTTAGTAGACCTTGCCAACTTTTTAGAGTTAGTGTTAGATTTTCATTATGTTCAGTCTTTTGCTTTTAAAACTAATTGAATCTTGAGAGGACTTATAACAGAAGGCAAATATTACAATTACAATTATGTTCTGCAACAGAAAATAAGCTCTAAACGAATCTTAACATTTTACTTGACACATTACTGTGTTTAAATGTATTAAAGATGTCATTGAAAGGTACAGGGGAGGAAAATGAACTTGATTTGGCAGGTAAGTGTTCATGGTACTATTATCCACAAACTGTCTATGCTGATTGACAGCACACACATTACCTCTTAACAGGCATTGTACTCAGTTGCATCAGCATTAAGTGTATGGCATTTTTACTGGCTATTTGAAATTGTTTTAGTTAATAGTATTAATTGTGCATAGACCAATTTTCAGCCACTGTTTCAAAGTGCTTAGTGGATAATAAACCAAAATCTACTATGGCCCTCTGCTTAGAGTAAACTTAAGTCAACAATGCCACGTTGCTTAGTATTATGTATTTTGAATAGGACAAATGTTTAACAGTCCAAAGAAAGAATCTTCCCCATATGATAGATATAGAAACTGAAACTCAGAAAGGTGAAGTGTTCCAAGTCAAGTAGTCAAGAGGAGCAGAGCCAGAATTGATGCTCAGATCTCCTGGGTCCTTGTTCTCTGCTCTTTCTACCATACCAAACTGCCCTTTCTCTATATTGTTTCTATCTAATGAGAAATAGTCTAGCGGCTGGTCAAGATGCCATAATCTATATTTCTATTGCAAAGAGCATTGAAGCAAGGAATTTTACTCAATATTTTTCTTTTGGAAAACCAAACATGCTTTATTTCATTTTTTTCACAATTTATTTAAACATCTCACATATACAAAATAGGTACAATTTTAATTTTTCTGCTTGTCTGAGAAACAAGGCTTCTTTGGAACCATGGGAGAGATGAAAATGAGACGGGCAAAGAACAAATGCTGAATTTAAAGAAGAGGACAATGTTGGGCAAATGATCTGCATACTTTTATTCAAGGATAAGTTGTAAAATGCTGATGCAAAATTAAATGGGGGAAAAAAGCACAATACAACCCAATACAGAGAAGCATCTCTTCTCAAATTCTTCTAGCACCATCAACGTTCTTCAAGTATCTGAAATACTATTAATTAGCACCTTTGTATTTTGAACAAAACAAAAACAAGTACCTCAGTTCATCTCTGTCTAGGTCAGCACCTAATGGTAAGGATCACACTCACAGGAAAGTGTTTTGAGGTAGTTTAAACCTTTGGAAGTTTGGGTTTTAAACTTCCCTCTGTGGAAGATATTCAAAAGCCACAAGTGGTGCAAATGTTCATGGTTTTTATTTTATTTTTCAATTTTTATTTTGGTTTTCTTACAAAGGTTGACATTTTCCACAACAGGTGTAAGAGTGTTGAAAAAAATTCCAAATCTTTTGGGGACGGGGAAATGGAGAGGGAATTAATTAAATCGTATTGCACAATGCTCTGACCAATCCTTCTCCTCTTTTGCCCACAATTAAAGCAAGTAGATGTGCAGAAGAAATAGAAGGATTCAGCTTTTAGTTAAAAAAGAAGAAATAGAAATGGGAAAGAGAGAAAGTTTTTTAAAGATTTCCTTTCTTTTAATTTAGGTTGAGTTCATTTATTTGAAACAGACTGGGCCAATGTCCAAACTGAATTCTTGGTCAGCGTCACCGATGTCCAAAAGTGCAATATCAAGGATAGGCAGGCGAGATGGCTTATTTGTTTTGTATTCGATGATTGTCTTTCCCCATTCATTTGTCTTTCTCTGTTAAAAAAGAGAAGAAAAACATATACATAAAGAAGTACTATTTCTGAAACTAATATCACCTGAACTTCAGCTATTATAAGAACCACTTTTTGGCTTGTGTCATTCTGAAGACATGTGTCCACAAATCAAGTTAATCTTTGAAACAGTAACATCAGGGTTTTTTTTAGGGGAAGAAGCTTTCCTACCAGTTTGCTTTTTAAAAACATATTCAGTACACATTTCAAGTGATTTATTTCTACATTATCATTTTCAGGATATGTGTGTGTGTGTGTGTGTGTGTGTGTGTGTGTGTGTGTGTGTGTGTGTGTGTTGGGGGAGTTGGGGAGTATGCAGTACTGCTATTAGTGCATTTTAATTTTTCTTCCATTTATAGCATATTGTAGAGAAAACATGAAGAAAAATTAAATGCAGGCCATACTAATAAGTAAAATAAAATACATATAACTGTAAGTCATAGCTTGGGATCTTTTAACTTCCAGAAATTTTAAGTATGGGCATACATCATCACTTAAGAAACTCATGTTAAAAGAAAAACAACTATTCTACTCTGCCCTACCCCTGTAAATACTATGAACATATTTCATTATTACTTACAGAGCAGCCGTCTACAAGAACAGTGTAAGTGAATCTGCTGTTGCCCTCGGCAACAAGTTCAACATCATTGGAGCCTTGCAGAATGACAGACTTTTTCAGGTTGCCAGTTTCCTCATCCATGTATGCAATACTATTCTTGCAGTGGTAGGTGATGTTCTGAGAGGCGTGGTTGGCCAGCAGGCGCATGAAGGCAAGTTGGGTAGCCATTTCCTTGGTAGTCACTCCTTCAACATTATATTCAAACTATAGAGAATATGATGGGAATTTTGGTTAAGTGGAGAAGGACTCAGATACAAAGTGTCAAATAAAAAAAAGTCTTAAATAAGGAGAAATAATGGACTCAGATCTGAACCTTAGGAAGAGGGTACTTTTAAAGGAAACAAAGTTCACTAATCTTTGAAGTGTTAGCTTCCTAGAAGGGACATATGAATGACCAGGTTGAGGCAAGATCATCTCAAAAGGGTACCTCTTTCAGATAAGCCTTTTTGTGTCCATTTCTTCTTTAAAATAAGAGGGTAAGGTGATAGAGATTTGGACCCCTTTCTTTTTTATTAATTCCCATCAGTAGGCATTCAGTGAAGTTGGTGAAAAGGTTTGATTAAAAAAAAAACAAACGAATCGTAAGCAACCCACAAAATATGAAGGACAATCAGTGCCGACCAGAGGGGAAGGGGTGGGAGGCAGGGAGAAAATGGTGAAGGTTTAAGTATAAATTAGTAGTTGATAGAGGATCACGGGGATGGGGAGCAAAGTATCGGGAATGCAGACAGCAGTAAGGTAATGACTATGTATAGAACCGGAGGAAAGATAGAGTAATCAGGGAGATCATTTCATAAATGATATAAATGTCTAACCAATGTACTGTATACTTGAAACTAATTTTAAAAAAATCAATACTGATGATATATTTAATTCGAATTTTCCTTTGATTAAAATACTCTCCACATCAAAAAAAAATTCAGAACAGTTCATGTTCTGAAAATATGTATGCCAGCCAGTATTCTTTCACATTTAATGACATTAGTCAGTTTCTCCAGGGATTATCAGTTAAGTCAAACTTGAATAATAACTTTGATATGTAATCCAGGACAGAACTGGAACCCAAGAAAATAAGAGTTTCTTTTAATAAGCCCATTTTGGTAAAAGATTAAAATGCAGATAATGAAAAACAAATAAACAAACAATCCTAACAAAATATTGTGCAGTAAGGGAAGGAATGTTTGTAAGGGACCTCACCTGGGTACCACCATTGATAGTTTCTCCGAACAAGACGTGCTTCTTGGCCTTGGAACCTCTGTACCAGTTCTTGGCTGGGATATTCTCAGGTTGAGCCCGGATGCAGCTTTCGCCAGTAGAGAAATCACAGTATACTTTGATAGCATCCATAGTGCATCCTTGGTTAGGGTCAATCCAGTAGTAACCTTTTAAGAAAAAGGTTATAAGAAAAAGGTTAAGACCCAGATTATAAAACCCCTCATTAGGTGGAGCTTAGGTTCTAATAATTACTAGTCAAAGATTTTGATTCTCCTAAGTAACATTTTGATTGTACTATTGTATTGTCTACTCCACATTTAATAGGCAGAGGGTGACTATTTTCACGATTAGACAGTCCCTCCTTCCCTCTCCTCCACAAAAAATTAAATCAGGGTACATATGAAAAGGGGAAAAAGTATATATTAAGAGAAGCTCAAGAATGGGTGATGGCTGGGGGAAAAAAGTCCTTCAATAACTGAGTGTAATTTTATATAATTCAATTTTTTAAAATTAATTTATTTCTTTAATTGATGAAATGATTTTAATTTTTTTTCCCCATCTACCTTCCCCCTTCCATCTTCCCCCTCCTTCCTGGCAACCACTAGTCCATTGTCCATGTCCATGAGTCTGTTTGTTTGTCCTGTTCATTTGTTGTTTTTAGTTTTATATCCTACAAAAAGTGATATCAGATGATTTTCAACTTTTCCTGTCTGGCTTATTTCACTTAGCATGATTATCTCAAGGGCCATCCATGTTCACATTATTCAATTTTTACCCAAATACCTTTCCATTCTAAATCTCAGGGAACTGATTTTGAAAAGCCCAACCTGTGAGAATGGTCAGTCTTGACTGAGACACCTCAACCTACCGCTGCTCCACTCTGGATGGCTGAGTCTCAAGTCACGGCACGTACGAGCTGGGTTCTTCCTAGAGCCTTCGGGAGTAAGAAGGGTCTCAATCTGGTTGTTGAGAGATTTCAGAGTAGCATCGACTTCATAATCCTTGGGTCTGAGAGAAGGTGGTGAGCGAGGCTGGTCAGCCCTGTAGAAGTCTCCATCAAAACCAAAGTCGTAACCACCACCACTTACGCCGGGAGGTCCAGGAGGTCCAGGGGGACCAGGAGGGCCCTGCAGAGGTGAAAGTGATAAAGTGGAGGCTTTGTATTTGGTTGTAGTGAGAGACATCAATGACGGCAGGTTTTCCAAAGGGTGTCATGATCTACTAAGTAAAAAAGCATGCTCGGCTAAGTAAAAAAGAATCAAATTCATATAAATAAATGACGTGCTCCCAGGCATATTTGCAGGGATGGGCTTAAACAGCTCATTACATATAGACCATTTTACAAATTTTAGAAAACATATGGAAGTGAAGGACTATTTTATGTATTGACATAATTCTCTCGGTTTGGTCTGAAGAAAACATTTCTTAGGTCAGTAATACCCTTTTTTCTTTCCCCCAAATGATACTTACAGCAGGACCCTGGCTACCCTGAGAGCCACGAATGCCAGCAGGTCCCACCGTACCAGGATGTCCAGTACGACCATCTTTGCCAGCAGGGCCAGAAGGACCAGCAGGGCCCTAAGGAAGAAGGATATCAAGTCTGTGTGAGCCAGTGAAAATCCATGGGAAAGCAGAAGCTGGGGCTCACTGCCTGCCACAGCCTGTATTTCAGAGATAAATGTCTCTTAGATTGACCTACCCTAGGACCAGCAGGACCCACAGAGCCAGGAGAACCTTGATCGCCATGATGACCCTTTAAAGAGAGAACAGGAAAAACACATTTTCAGAACATGTGTCAATAAACAGATTTTAAAAATTTGAATGGAAAACTTTAGTTTCAATGAACTCTGGATTGAGAAAATTGAAAATGTAATACGGGGCTCTTTTCTCCCATTATGCCTACTATACTCAATTATTTTTTTCCTACAAGCTATTTTAGCAGTGCAATATTAGTCATTTCTCTAATTATATTTATTTCAAGTGAGGTTGAAGGACATTGTTGCCAGGAGATTTTAATATAGTTCCCTTAACCCTCACCTTTTCATATTGGGATGAAATAGCATTAGCTCAGAGATGGTGTTAGCAAGAGAATGAGAAATGAATATGATTTAGGACATTTTAGAACAATAGCAGTGAAAATGTGAGAAAGATCATTGGAGTTGAAGGCCTTTAAGATCTGTATACATCATGGAAGTCCACCTTTTACTTACAGCAAGCCCAGGAAGACCTTGCAATCCATTGTGTCCCTTTAAGCCAGGAAGACCTCTGGGCCCCTTATCACCAGGCTCTCCCTTATCACCTCGAATACCTTGTGGGCCCTGTAAAGAGAAGGACAGATAGGACATTTACCTTTTATTTATTTTTTTAATGACACTCTTCAACAAATATTGTTTAATCTGTTTACAAAGGTAAGTCAAGACATGCAAAGGCCTAAAGGCCATGTGGTTGCAACTCCCATCTCTTAATCTGTGCTAGTTAAGCTATCTGTAAAGTTGGCTTAGATCTTCATGATTATGTAATAGAGATTAAACAAGGAGAGATTTGATAGAGAGAGATTTAAAAGCTATTTGTAGCAATTCTTAACATGGACTAAATTTTTTTTTTAATTATGAATCTAGCCTATCTATTATTTATAATTTCCTTAATGGACTGTCTATACTGATCTTAACGTTAATTTGTAAAGAAATCTTCACCGTGTACATACACTAGGACCTCTTGGACCAACAGCACCAGTAGGACCAACAGAACCAGCAGGACCCTGTGAATTAGAAAAGAAAAAAGCACGTCATCAGCCAAGCCCAAGATCTTCCTCCCCAGGCCCCCAGAGTTGCTAAGTGGGGGAGGTCAGAAGTGAAGCCTATGAGGATGTGACAGTCTTAAGGGACTGGTATTTACAACTTACAGGTTCACCACGGTTTCCATGTTTGCCAGTGGGACCCACGGGGCCATGAGGACCAGGTGCACCCAAAGAGCCAACGGGACCAGGGTTGCCAGGGTAACCACGCTCTCCCTACCAAAGGCAAAATGAAGCTTAGCATCAATCCAGCCAGTATTTTAGTCATTTTAAATTGGAGAAACATAAAGATGTATACCAACCTTGTGTCCAGGTTGACCATCACGGCCTGGGGGACCATCGCTCCCAGGGTTGCCCTGAAGACACCATGGCAATAAAGGCACTTAGTGAGGCTCTGTAGCCCAGCAGCCCCTATAGTTTAGCAGTTCTGTCTCCATCTCTCCCAGTGGTCAATAGTGAGCCCTCTTTCAGATTGTTAAAAATAGGAACAAGAACTTGCCAACTAGATTGTTTTAGAGGTATTTTTAATATTTTGGCCAACTTTGATGTGTGCTATTTAAAGACCCAATCCCCAGCCCAAGTAATTTTTCATATTTTCAATGCTAGGAGTGGTCAGTATATGTAGACATTATGAAGAAACAGACATCTTGTTTAGAAGCTTGGAATAAGTGAACCTCAGCTCAGGATATCAAGTTTCACATTGAAATACTGCCAGGTTTTATTTATTTTACAAACCAAGTGTTAGACTCACATCCGACCGCGGCTTCACCAGGAGCACCGTTGACTCCAGGATTACCCACAGCACCAGGGGGCCACGGGCCCAGGTGGACCTGAAATGCCGAGAGGACCAGGTTCACCCTAAAAAGGAGGAGAAGACAAAACAATATTCCTCTCATTGAATCAAGTGCCAATCTCATCGTCCCAAAACAACCCTTGCCAGGAGATTCTAGTTCGAAGAAAGAAGGTAAATTGAAAGCGAACAGGCCACAAAATGGTAAGAAGTATCATTAGCGTCATCTTTGCCCTCCTCTTACAGACTTAAGATGGACAGTTTTATGTAGTTTTGGAACATTGCTCTGTATAAGGTGAGCCTTGTTTCATCTGATAGCCCAAATGAAATGATTTCATAAAGTGGAGAGAGTTTATGGAGATGAGGTGGTTCCTAGTTGCTGTCATGTATAAGGTTTAATGGAATGATTCAGGACTTCAGAGTTTCATTCTTCCTACAGGATAAATGATGCCAGCATTTCATATTGCAGAGGAGTAAATGCAATTAGAGCTTATATCATTCTTAAGCATGTAAAAAGAACAAAAGTCATTCTGCATAATGTTAAGCTATGTCTTTATCGTGTGTGTCTAAGTAAGGTAGTATTAAAGCTTCTTAGTGAAGTGACATGTGATCTGTATAAAGAAAATGCCATGAATAAAAATCTTAAGTGGAGTTATTCAGTGATCAATCTGTCACACTTGAAGTGGCAGCTTTTAAAATCTTTTATTATGTTAATGAGAATGAGAATGGTGTCAAACACTTACCACAGATCCAGCAACGCCTGGTAGACCACGTTCACCTCTAGAGCCTGGGAGACCCAGGATACCAGGAGCACCAAGAAGACCCTGGGGACCTGGGGTGCCAGGGGGTCCCTGAACAGGAAGGAAAATGCTGAGTGTTACTGGTAAGACCATAGACGATAACACAGGGTGACTTAAGGATTATGAGAATGAGCTATCCTAAGTTTAGAAAAAGGCCCTTATTAACTGAACATATCCTTGGATAGTTTTGCTCTAATGATGACAATGTGTTTCCATCTTGACATATATATATTTCTTCGTAACTGATTCCTCCTTGAGACCAAGGGGACAACACTTAAAAATACGCAGTTGAGATTAATGAAGCTGTCTGGGGTGATGGAATGGAGTTTTTATAGAATTTATTCCCAGAAATGAATTTTGACCTTGGCCTCTAATTGAACCAGGTCTAGTAAAGGCACATTTCAGGGTAGCAATTATACTGGACAATGCATGTTTAAAGAACTGATAGCTTACTAAGCTCTATTAATGTATCGTAAGATGACCGCTGCAATAGGATTCTTTTTCACCCCAGTACCAGTAAGGCAACTTCAATAACTTAAAGGTCTATTTAGATAAAACAGTGAACTTTCTCATTATTGTCATCACCATCTAGTGTCTTCTGAGCATCTGCTGATGCTATGACACCTCAATATCTGTTGGATAGATTTCCTGGCTCAGTTGAGCTCTACCTGAGAGCCTGTAATACTCATCAACAAACATACACTATTTGAAGATTCATGTAGGGCTCTAGTTTAATTCAACACAAGGTATTAAGAAAGAAGAGTTTGAATTCACTTACAGCAGTGCCAGGCTCTCCAGAGGGACCCTTCTCACCAGTGAAGCCAGGAGGGCCACCTGCACCAGTTTCTCCAGTTCGACCAACTGGACCTTGGTCACCACGAGGCCCACGAACTCCTTCTTTACCAGCAGCACCAGGGGGACCAGGAGGGCCAGTGATACCCTGTGAGCAAATGTACAAAGTCATTTACTTTCTGTTTATCATAACAGACCCAGAAGAGAACAACTAAGGTTCTAGATGTTAAAATGAAGTGTGAAGCAACAAAATAATATCCTGGCCTTTTGGGGAAAATGTTTAGGCTTCCAAACATTCTTTTTTATAGGCAGAAGCAACTCCCATATTCCTTCTCCTGAGGCTGTAATAAAGTGAACTGAAGCCTAAGCTGTGGCAAATGTTTGTGAGGAAAAGCAATGCTGTAACACTGGTAGCTTGGCGTATTAGAACTATGTAGAGTTACAAGAGTTAGTTGTAAATGAATGGGACTTTGGGTTTGGAGGACTCTACTCATTTCTTTTTGAAGAAAGCCAATAGTGGCATTTTGTTCATAAATGAGGAATCACATATGCTCTCAACTGGCTTTAATTAAATGCCTACAGGGAATGAAGATTTTTCTGTTATGAACCTATAAAGGGATTCCAAGAAATCAACATCTTTGCTGGGTTTTTTTCCCCCTGAAACCTTAACTGGAAGACTTAATCTTTGGTAATTAATTAAATTCTCCTGAGTCCTGACAGGAGAGTCTGAATTGAAATTAAATTAGAAGCCAACCACCTTTAAATTCAGGAACAATTATACCTTAATGACAGAGACAGAATGTTGGCCATAAAGGGTAATTAGATATAGAAATATCTTATATGTGACTAAAGCTATTGTTTTTTTATTTTTAACAAAAAAAAAACCATGCCCCTAAAAGGGGACTTGTGTTCAAATGAATAAAATTCTCTTAAACTGATATTATAAAAAATAATTTGTGATGATTTTGCCTTAATGATTTCAGATCAGGAAAGTAATAGCTAAACATTAGTAGTGTGTTTTCATAGAGAGTTTCTTACACTTTTGTACTAGAAGCCAGGTGGTTTGACTTGAGTAAATGAAGATGTATTTTGAAATGATTTACTTACAGAGGGTCCAGGAGGACCAGTACGTCCAGCAGCACCAGGAAAACCAGTAGCACCCTGAGAACCAAGCACAATAAAATTCCACATTAAAATTCTACCATCAATACCAACTTCAGGGATTTGGGTAAAATGGAAATTTCTCCTTTGGTAAATCATTAATACATGCAACCAGGAATGGACCAAGGAGTGGGTAGTGGCAGCTTCATATGGGGTATTATTTAAGCAGGACCATTAAGACCCTCCATCTCCACATATCTTCCTGACCAGCATGCTCCCAGTTCTAACACACAAATTTTGCTTTAAAGTTCTGATGGTCCTTTTCAGAATTTTACTATGTTTACAAGATGGTTGTAAGAGCAAGGAGATAACACACAATGCCATTATTACCCATTGATGTGTGCGTGCTAACAGCTATCTTAACCATCTGGCTGGACACCGAGACAGTGGACACTGAAGATGTAATTTCATTTACAAAGGAAGATATAACAAAAGGCCAAGAGTATTCATTTCTGTCCAATGAAAGAAGGCAGGATTCAGTGGAGTTCATTCCCGGGCAGCTCTGGGTCTCTAGGGAGTCAGTGTAATGCTTTAGATGCCAAGGGAAAGGACTGGGTCAGGCAGAAGTGGGGCATCCAGGAGTTAATTTTGGTTATTACCTCAAGCAAGGTGAAAGCAACATACATGACATTGAGTTTTAGCTGGGATTAAGTTAACATCCTGTGAACCTAACCTCAACTTTAATATCAGAATTACTATGAATAGAGTTAACTTGAATCTCAAGTGTCTCATTATAGTCAAAATTTACCAAAATTTCTAAATGTGCGAATTGTTGCTAATAGGTTCTGAAGAAAATAAAATTATCAAAGTCCATTTAAAATACTCACAGGGGGGCCACCATCACCACGGCTTCCAGCAGGACCAGGGGGACCGTTTGGACCCTAAATAGAAACAAACAAACCAAAAAAGATGGGGTCATATCACAAAAAAATTCTTACAAATGTTACTCTTTCTTCAAAGAGACCATTCCCATATGTATTAGAAGCAAATAAAAAAATTAAAAACGATGAACTGTGTCATATAAAATAAGTATTCTTACTTCAATATTACCACCCTATGGGTTATTGAAGAAGCAGGAAAACATTAATGAGACTTTTATAAACTGTAAAGCAGTAAGCAAATATTAATTCTTATCTTTTAAACTATCTTCTCTTTGGCATATTTCCTTGTGTGTATAGTAGGCATTTGATTGATGTATGTGGAATGATAATATTTCATGGGTAACTATACAGGCTGTGCTGACCACCAGTGAATTCAACTTACAGCTGGGCCAGAAGATCCAGCGGGGCCTGTGGGACCAACAGGACCGTTTTCACCCTTGGGCCCTTTGGTTCCTCTCTCTCCTTTAGCACCAGGTTGACCAGCAGCACCCTGTTGGAAAGGAACAGTTCAGGTGTTCTAACTCATTCGATTTGCCAAGTTGAGATGTTTTCGGATTAACCTGTATTATGTTATACTCACAGCAGGACCAGCGAATCCATTGGGGCCAGCGGGACCAACCTCACCACGTTCACCCTGGGTGGGAGAAGAGATTTAAAAATGTCTTAGCAATCTTAGATTCATTGTTGTCTAAAAGCTATGAGTGTCCAAAGTGACTTGGGTGTCTACTTACAGGGCTACCACGAGGACCAGCAGGACCAGCAGGACCAGCAGGACCAGCTTCACCCTACGACGGGACCAAAGATGAAATTGTTTATGTGCTTCGCACGGATGCTCACAGAGGTGGAAGGGAGAGCTAACAGTAGTGTTTTCAGTTGCATTGGAAGAGATAACAAATGCACATCTCACAGAGTCAAATGAAGTGGATTCTTACTCTGATGTATTCATTTTGGGGGTTGCAGTGGTGCTGGCCATACACTTGCCAACAACACTATATATCAGTGCCCACAGTACCAGGAGGAGGACGTTTTAATTTTTAGATGAGCACAGGGCTGATCTATTGGCTGCAATCTGTACAATACAATAAATAAGGTCTATTTTAAGTGAACTGTTCGATGTGAAATGGGCACACTATGTATTTTATTGATTTTCTTTTTCACAATTGAAGGCTTTGAGAAGGCTCACAGTGCATTAGGATACTGTTAATGGGTAACAGAGAAAGACTTTAAAACAAATGATAGAGATTAAAGTATAGATTAGATAGCTGCCACATCTATAGGAAAGGAAAGAGAACTTTAAACACACAGCATTTATTTCCTGCCGTCCCATCTCTACAGATAGGTTTTTAAATAAGTGGGCTTTAAACCAAGCCATAACAATGAATTGCTGGGGGTTTTGGGGACAAAGGCAGGCAGGAAATTTTAGATACTGCTATTGGCTCAGAGACATGCAATCCAGTGAAAATTCATGCTTACCCGGTCACCAGTGGCTCCAGCAGGACCAGGAGCACCTATGGCACCAGGAGCACCCTAGTACCAAAAAAGAAACAAGTCTTACTAATAACGCTCCCATGTCATCAAAAATGACCCTTGATATTCCTCCTTGCGTGCTTATACAGCGACTGAACGCTTTTACTGCACACTCTGGTAGATATCAAGAAAGCCTTTGATGCATTTCAGTTCTAATTGTCCAGACTATTAGAAGCCACTCTCAGGAGGAGAGTATCCCAGTGACAAAAGTTATGGAAGTGTGTAAGTCAAGGGTAGGTTAAGAATTGGGGAGAACTGAACTCTGCTCTTGTAAAATTCCCTGGAGAGCAGCAAATGAGTAACCTTGTTTGGAACTGTTAGGACTATGTGATTCAGAGAAAAGACTTATGAATGTGCTATAGGAAGTAATCAGCTCTGAAGGAGAGGTGAGAAGAAGAAACCAAGGTACCTTATGGCTTATCAGAGCAATGATGCCAACACTTTAGATAGGGTTACTATATCTTTATGGGATTATCTTTGGCATCTTCATGGCCTTAACAGCTAATGTTTGGGGCTTCTCTTTGAATGATAAATCCTTAAGGCATACATTTGAATAAACAGGATCTTCATAGACGTTCTGGCTTCTTATAAAATTAAGAGTTATTTTTTCGAAAGCCCTATAACTTCAACGATCCTTTTACGTTTCATTAACTCTAGAGTTTTCGGTTTGTAGTTTGTACTTGGCATAGTTAACACTAACGAATGTAGAAAATTCAGGTTATGATTTTCAAAGGGTAAGTCCTGTTGAATTTTTCTTTTGGAATATGTAAAATGATATTATTAGCCATAGATCTAGGAAGGAATAAAATACTCTTTTATTAAACTTGAATCTTTCTTTTGTTAGTTCTGTTTTGGAAAGCTTCTTGACTCAAATTGAATGAGATGTAAAAAAAAAAAAAAGATAACAAGTACAAACAACCAAACAAACAAATTTTACTCACGCGAGCACCATCTCTGCCTGTGCTGCCAACTTCACCTCTGAGGCCAGTTTCACCCTGAAAATATAAAGCAGAAGTAACTTTTTGTTTTCTGACCAGATTTTTGAGCCAAAATTAATCTAAAGTGTCTTTACAGAAGATGCTATAATACCTCACTCATTTAAAATCTTTAGTAATGCTTTGATTCCCTACCATTCTATAGGATGTTGAATGAGGGGAAAAATAATCAAGGCCCTTTCCAGATTATTGCGAAATATTCTTTTTTAATTTCCATAACCCTCCTGAAGCATAATCAAGCAAGGTACAAATTCATGGGGACATCACAATGGGCTTCAGCGCCCAGTCACACTTATGGCATAACTAATGCACCAGCACGGTTGACAGCTGTTCAATATAGCTTCTTGCCATTAATTAGGGCAGGATGAGGCATTATTGTTAGTGGCATTAAAATGAGCCTCATGTATTACTCAACACCATCTGTTTGCGTGAAATTCCATGGTAGCAAGGAATTTTGCCAGATTAGTGAGTTTAGAAATGTGTAGGTGCTAGGTGGCAGAGAGAAACGTATATAGATAGATATCAAAATGCTACCAGACCACCTGCCAAGAATTGTAAAAAGTTGGGCAACCCTGTGCAGCCTTCTTGCTAGAGTTCATCAACAGTATGTATTAAGGTCCAAAACTGAGAGGGGGTACCTTTTCTCCCTTGCCTCCAGGTATGCCCGCAGCTCCCCTCTCTCCTGGAAGTCCACCAGGACCGGATGCACCAGCATTGCCTGGAGCACCGACACCACCAGGCTCACCCTCGTATGAAACACACGTGAAATCAATTATTTCAGTGGCAAAAAAAAAAAAAAAAAAAGAAAGAAAGAAAAAGAAAACTCTTGAAGAATTCCAATGTAAACATTTAATAGATAGCATTCTTGCCTACTTAGAGATACAAAGATCTATTGAGAGGATGGAGAGAATAACGAAGATGATATTATGACACAGTGACTAAAGAGAAGAGGATAGTGGGAGTGGGTGGCTGTGATTTTTCTATAACTTGCTCCCACTCCTCTTAAGGCAGGCAGGCATAGAAAAAAAAAGAGAATAGGACAGTGGGAAGCAGGGAGTGCAAAATGCTTTCCCACAAACATTTTTCAAAGATAAGTCTCTTAGCCCAGACGAAATAAGGAAAGACGTCATCAATTGTGGAGGTTTACATTTTAATCTCCTGAAGAGTGGGATCTATGGCTTCCATTTTTATATAAAGTGCTACAATTCCTCATACTTAGAACCTGTTGACAAGCTTCTCAGATGAAACTCTTTGAAAGTACTATCTCACAGAACAATATTTCCTCTCTCCCTCTTACCTCAACTTTATTTAGACACCAAAATAACTTTTTGCAGCTAATCTTTAAATTTTGTTTCCTTAAGGTAAGCATCAGAAGTAATATGAGTTGCTTTTTCTTTATTGTGGTTAGAGTAATTCCACCCACTTTTAAATCATAGATTCTATTTTGAAACAAATTTTCAGGCTTATCTTTTTGAGGTGCATGTACTGTCCAGTTAATTTTTATCATTACCTATTTTATTATTAAAATTTAGACTACTTTTTGAAATTTTACTCTTCGAAGTAGAATGTCAAGAGGGTAAAAGTTTGTTCTCTAAAAATGTTGTCCAAATGTATATGATGTTTCTAGATTAAAACCCAGATAAACAGTGTTATGAGGAAAGAGTGAAACCCATACTAATTCATTTATGTGTCTAGAACAGTGGGTTTCCCTTCTTTTGGAATAATTCAAGTCTGCTGGATTCAGATTGTTATTGACTGAAATGGAAATCATCACAGAACTGAAAATAAATAAAAAATATGAAAAACAATTGTACAGGATCTACTTATTCTAGAGTACTCTGGGCCAAACCAGCAATATATAACATAAAATTGTACCTTGTTTCCATCAGGCCCTGGGGGTCCAGAAGGACCTCGGCTGCCAATAGGACCAGAAGGACCAACAGCACCACTTTCGCCTGGAGGACCACGCTCTCCCTGTAAAACAGGGATTAGAAGAAGTATTGATTGTACTGTCCATTATTTTCAAAGATAGTAAGTTCACTCTTGTTTCGATTTTGAATCCTGGTTCTGCTGTTTTTTAGCAAATTATCATTATTATTCCTTGATTCCTCTACTAGTAAAATGAAGGATGGGATGAGGTAATCTCTAAAGTCTCATTCAGCTTTAATGTCCTGTGGTCACACCTCCAAAATTTGTTGCTCTCAGCATATAATATTCAACCTTTGGAATTCATTTCCTTGTTTTGCTTGCTTTTGTGGATAGATTCATAGGTAAAAAGAGATGCCAGTTATGCATAGTATTCAAAGGGAAAGATTGTGTCATTTCAGGTAAATAGCGATGCCATGTGTAGATAAAATTAGATATTGTCATATCTATGCTCCTTTTTTTTACAATTGCATGCAGTAATGATGTAACAGTTATATTTCACAGAAGATAAACATATGTATGTGTATTTGTCTATTTCTCTCTATTATCTATCATCTCATTTATCTATCACCTCTCAGTTTACATGTAAATATCATTACAATATAGCATTCTATAGCCCAAAATATTTAACAGGTAAGTCCATGTTGAAATTGTTTCAAAGTCCCTTGTTATAACTTAGTTCTATGGTACTATGGTTCTAGGATACTAAATTTATGTGAGCATCCTAGATATATGGTATCTAGCATATAAGAGGATACTTTAGGGGCAAACTAAAGTTATTCTAATGACCACAAACTAAAATTTATTTATTTGTTTGTTTTAAATACACCTACAGCACCTGGTATTCCAAGGTGGCCTCCCATCCAAGTACTAACCAGGCCTGACCCTGCTTAGCTTCACAAGATCAGATGAGATTGGGCACATTCAGGGTGGCATGGGTGTAGACAGTTTATTTATTGTAAGAGTAGACTCATGATTTCAGCTTTAAACTTTGAATATCAACACATATTGCAAAAATAGACTTTAAATCTTGTAAGATATTACTTTTCTTTGGCTCAGGTCAAGCCACTGTCATAAATTTATCATGCTTGTCTATATAAATCACTGAATGTAATACATATGTTAGTTTATTTATGTTTCTTATAACTGTGTGGTTTTTGAATATGAAATATGAGCAATTAGATTTTTAAAAATCTACTATCAATTCAAAAATCAAGTGCTCTCTACAGATTATGTTTAACTGTACAAGAGTTTCAGGAAGTTGTTGAAAGGTCATTGATAGTTTTTAGGAGAAAACAGTACTTGTTTTAAAAACCAGAAGTTTATGAAACTTAATTAAGTAACACTTACTCTTGGACCAGCAGGACCAGGGAGACCAAATTCACCAGGAAGACCCTAGGCAAAAGATGAGAATAAATAAAGCATGAAATTTATGTATGTTCTCTAACTCTACTTATGAATATTATGTGTAGACAAGTTTTGAGAGAATGAAATAAAGCCAGATAGGCTTTACTTGAGTGTGTAAGTACATAGGCTAATAGGAATAGGAGAACTTTCAGCGGTGTATGGAAAGATATAAAAAGTGACAATCCATTGGTCAAAGCTATATCAATCCTAAAACCTGGTATGAGGAAATTTAAGTTTCCCATTATTTATTTTAGTGTTTTTAAAAAAGTGACCAGACAATCTCCTTTGATAATATGATAAATAATGATGAATAATATCAGACATCACCTCTTTTTAGTTATATAACAGACTGCTTTCTTAATAGAAATGATCATATTATGCATATTACCTAGTTAATTGAATACCCAAGTGTATCTCCTTTATTACTGACCAGCTGTCTCCTTAGCATGCCCCACTGTTGACAGAGGAGACTGGGACACATAACATAACTGAACTGAGAAACATTTATCACAATTACAGAGAAAATGACTCAGAACTCATGTCCTGATTGTGGAGAGCAGCATCATGTCTGAACACCAAGAAAAACATTAAAAATGATTTTTCAGGGTCTGGTTTGTTAGGAAATCAGTGCATTAACTTTTTCATTAATGGAAAGGCCATAATTTGTATTTTTATATTACCAAGAGCAATATAAAAACTAAAGCTATTAAATGCAATGTTCATTGATTGATTTTACTTCCATAATGTGATGTTTCATTCAATTTTTAAAACAAAGTAATTTTAACAAAACGAAGTAACTTGGCTCATTCTCCCCATCAGTACCAACATATGTAGGACACTATCATTAACATATGAAATATGAAATTTCCTTCTGTATATTATAATTGCCTTGCAGTAAGGTTTTAAACAGAGAGAAAGTCTCAAGTTTAGGTGAATTTACTTTAACATGTTTTACTCACCCTTTCTCCTGGTTTGCCAACTTCACCAGTTGTACCTGAGGGGCCAGGAAGACCCTAGATGAAAGAAATACCAATCTCAATCTTATGGCTATTTTGAGGGGATTTGCAAGTAATTAGTTCTGTGGGGAACTATCTAATATCAACATGATCACTAACTATTGTGTGTTATTAAAATATTACACAAAAATTTGTCTTGAAAAAATGCATCCTTCTTTGCTTCAGTTCTGAAATCATGTTCTTTGTGGTAGGGGAGGGTGGTATGGTGATTGATGGCTGGATAGTCTGACCAAAGATAGTATTCTGTATGTTTTGATTGACTTACCTGGAAGCCTGGAGGACCAGCAGGACCTTGTTCACCTTTTCCCCCTTGGACACCCTGAAAGTGATAGGAAAGACAGAATAAATAAATATACATGCCACCATTACTATCTAGCAACATAACTTTTGGACTGGAAAAAGAAGATGGTCATTTTGCAGATTTATTTTAGGACATAAAAGAACAAGAGGTGGGAGAAATACTCACCTGTAGTCCAGGAGGTCCCTGAGCACCATTGTTTCCATCAGGACCTGGAGCACCCTAAAATGTGTAACAGAAAAGCTCAGAGTTACCTGTGACTCAGGCAGTTTAAGATACCTCAAAGTTTCAGGTGTTATTTCCTAAAAATAAAGCTTGTCATTTTAACACGAATTAAACTCATTATGGGTCCCCCGCCAAAGCCTAAATACTGTTTACTAACTTTTGATATGGCTCATAGGAAATCCATAGATGGAGGGAAATTTATGAAGGCCTGAGAATAAATTAAGTAAAAACCAAATGCATCCATAAATATTTCTGATTTAATATATATATTGTTTTGTTATAGCTCATTTCCTTGTAAGTGAGGTTAAAATTTTTTTTTGTAATGGTAAAAGAATCCTAGGGGATGCCATCTTGGGAAAAAAGTGATGGAATGATATAAGGTGGCCTCACAGGAAGTGTTTCCTAGGTGAATACCACATGGATAGATTCACACAGAAATTAACACGTACCCGAGGACCAGCAAGACCAGCATGACCTTTCTCACCACTTTTGCCAGGATCGCCCTATAATACATATAAAAAAATAAACTTACACATTTAACATCAAATTATCCATAACAATTTTTAAATGTTCATTTCTTGCTTTTTTTTTTTTTTTTGAGATTCCTAGTCCTTGAATTCTCTCATCAAAGGTAAGATCCATCATCATGCAGTGTCATATACAGCAAGGTACACCTGTGTCTGCAAAAGCATGACGCAGGAGATGGATTTTCATTAGCAGGTGTACAATGATACCCTGGAGGTGAACTTTTCATGTGATAAGTAGTTTGCCGTTTTCTGGCGTTGAGCGCATTGACGCAAGAGAGAATAGAATTTTGGTGAAATGTGTCGAAAGAGTACTGAGGGAGAAGAGTTTATGGTGATTCTTACAGTGGGGCCTTTGGGTCCAGGGAATCCGATGTTGCCAGGTTCTCCTCTTGCTCCAGCTGGGCCAATTGGTCCAGGCCTGCCATCAATCCCAGGGAGGCCCTGAAATCAAAGTTTATTTAAACTTTTACTCAGCATCAATAGGGTCTCAGAACCTCAAGTTTTGATGCTGCCACATGATGAAACAATCATTTTCTGGATGCATAGATGCTTCCTGTATAAAGTGCAATAAATTATGAATCTATTTTCTTTTTCTAAATAAGATGTTGGTATACACACAGCCAAGTCAATTTCATAAGTACACAATTCCCTTTTCCCCCCTCTCCTTCCATACCCTTGTCACCTTCTTCAATCTTCCCTGCCATGTGTTTCTTTTTCCTTCTCTCTTTTCAGTCCTGCGTTCATTTGGACTCCATAATTACAATCTATTACTTTGTGTTCCCAGATGATTTATGTGGCTGATATTTATTTTTAATTTATTCATGCATAAATAAGCCACAGAACAGACTTGATAAGGCTGTAATAAGTGTCCTTGAAAATATAATGGAGAATGAGCAATACTTACCGTAGGCCCTTCTTTGCCAGCTGGGCCAACATTTCCAGGGGAACCAGGAAAACCCTATAAAGTAAATGAGGATGCTTTAATATTGGCACTTTCATACACGTGCTTGAGGCTCCAATTAATTGAAATCTCACAAAAGCACTTTCTCTTCACTTTCTGTTTGTTGCCTAGGGTAAATCATTATGGGTATTACCCACTAGCTGAGAGGTAGAAAAAGAGCTCTGAAATATCTTTCTATTTTTTGTACCTTTCTTTTCATTAAATTTTAGTGCAACTGATCTGTTTGCAGATATCTCAAGAAACTATAAGAGACATACCATATGGGAAAAAGTATCATGCTATTTACTCATAATAGAAAAACAAATACTTTCAGTAAGCAATTTTCACAGTGGATTTATTTATTGTTATTTTTGGTGTCTTTATTATTTATTTATGGTACAATTACAGTTGATATTTTTGCTTAAAAGATAATGGAGGCAAAAAATAAATTACCCTATTGCTATGGATTAGAGTGTCTACAGATCTAAAGGTCATTTCTCCATAGTAAGTATGATGCTGAATACATTATAGCACTTTGTGTTTGCTGGAAAAATGATTTCACTTATGAATCTAATAAACCAATAATGTATAGTCCTAATATGTTTCAGGGACACCTTATGTAAAACTCACAAATTGAGATAAAAGATTCATGCTGATAGAACCAACCTAATTTGGATATATTAAAATAAATCCATTCTTCTAAAAACTTCATAGCCACTGTATCAAGTAATAAATAGGAAATTTGTGCACTAACTAAATCTATGAAAATATCTCGTGGGCATTGATAAAGTGAAGATGGCAACCATCGGCAAGCCTACTAACAAATTTACTTTTGATTTTTTTTATTGTTGTCTTCAAATAATAATCACCCCTTTAAAAAAGGAAACAGTGCCATGTGTAACTTGTTCAGAATCAATATGAAACTTACTCGAGGTCCCATGAGGCCAGGCTCTCCAGGGCGACCAGAATCTCCATTGGGACCTCGGACACCGGCTGGGCCAGTTGCACCACGACTTCCAGCAGGACCCTGTTAAGAAGAATGGGGAGGGAAGGATGCTAAAGTGAATGACACACCCATCATCAGAAGCATCAAATTCCTTACCAGGAAATGAATGAAATAAGTAATAGACAACTTACCATGACACCAGCTCTGCCATCAGCTCCAGGAAGACCACGAGAACCAGGACTTCCCTGTAAGAAAGAAAACGAGACAAAAGAGAATTGGAGAAAATCCTTGAATCAGATACGGCAGAGTGTATTGAAATATGGCATTATGCAAGAAGTCTGGACCCCCTTAAGGGGAAGATACGAACACAAACCAAGCCAAAAAACTTCACTCAAATTCCAAAAGAATGCATGGAGGAGGCATTCTGCAAAAGTAGGTCAACATTATTTCCAGACCAATTTTATAACATATCAAAATCTGAGTCTTCAATTTAATAAAGCAGATGGAAAACAGATGCTTTTTTCATCTAGAAAATGTACTCAATAGTTCTGACCAATTCCCAGTGAAGAGGTGTAATCTGCCTCTGGTGTGTCTGGGTGTCAAGAGCATTTGGAACCTACTCTCAGCCCAGGGGGTCCTGGGGGGCCAGCGGATCCAGCTTCACCATTGGAGCCTCTCTTTCCTTCTTCACCACTGGGACCAGGAGGACCTTGGGCTCCAGCAGAGCCCTGTTTAGTGAAAAAAATAAAAAAGGGGGGGAACAGAAAAATAATTTTTATGTCATATACAGCTAGAGGAAAAAGTACAACTTTTTGTAAAAGTAAAAGTATAAGTTTTGCATTGAAAAAGTAATAACTTCATAAAATTATGATTCTAGAACTACTTACGGGCTCTCCCTTGTTACCACTCTCTCCTTTGGAACCAGCTGGACCAGGTTCACCCTATGGTCAATATAAAACAGTGGTCAAATGACAAACATCTGTCACAACTCTTTTGCAGACAAACATCTTGGGATGTTTATGGATCAAGGTAAAGAGAAACTCGGGTTCTCTGAGAAAGGTGCCCAGATCATATTTGAATGGCTTACAGGTGAATGGTCTTGATTGAAAGGATAGGACTGCTATCGTAGAAATATACCTCACTGACCTCTGGGTCATGGTCTAGGGTAGCAGGAGGGGTGTGTCTGTATGTGTGTGTGTGTGAGAGAGGGAGAGACTGTACATATATGTATGTGTACATATAGAACTACAAACTAAAAATGCTAAGGAAGGAAAAAATAAGAAAACTATGAGAGGAAGTCTAAATGGTGATGAAATAAGGATAGAGTTGGTATTTTAGGATGATGAAAACTGCAGCCATGGTTACTTACAACAAGTCCTCTGGCACCAGTAGCACCCACAGCACCAGGGGGGCCAGGAATACCACGGGGTCCAGGGAGGCCAGGAGCCCCAGCAACACCGGGCAGGCCCTGTAAAGGAGAACTCAGGGTGGTCAATCATGAGAGAGGCAACATTCACTGAAATGCCTTTAAAACCACAGCAGCAAATTTTAGTCACCACGCCCCATGTACTCACAGCGGCACCCTTTGCACCAGTAAGGCCATTGGCTCCAGGGTTACCCTATGAGGAAAGAAAGGGAGAAAGATATCAGTTAACAGGACTATTTCTCTTCTTCCTTGACCCCGTCATCATTTTTTTTTTTTCTTCCGCTCAATGAGGTTAATGACAATGGCTACTCACAGGAGGTCCAACGGGGCCAGAAAGGCCTGGAAGGCCCACTTCACCACGGGGACCCGCGGGGCCAGCAGGACCAGGGCTACCAACAGGTCCAATTTCACCCTAAAAGAGGAATTGCACCAGGACATTAGCCAGCAAGTAATGAAACAACATTACTTCGAGTTTTAGAACACTAATTTCATGAAATTTCTTCAAAATTGCAATCATTTCTCTTATATGGTCTGGTTCCAAAAGTCTTTGGACATGGGTTTCTACTTTCCTGGCCTGGTTCTGCCATCTTGTCTACCATTGCTTCCTTCACCCATCTTTGTCTCCCGGGGGTAGAGGCTTTGGTTCTCAGCTAGTCAGTGCTGACTACTTTGGGAGTATATCCCCATGGAATCAAATTCCATGTTGCCATCTATATCTATGCTCGTAGAGGTCAAGTGAAAAGAGATGATCTCTTTCAAGCTTGGAGTGAAAAAACTGGTCATTCTATATTCATTTTGAAAAAGGGACTAACAAAGTTACCTGTTCTGTAATTACCTCTCTATCTGCAAACACCTGCCCTGTCTTTTACATTATAATAAAAAGTTCAACAAGTCACCAGGTTTTTACCTTGGGGCCAGGAGCACCTGGGAAGCCTGGAGGGCCAGCCGACCCAAGGGGACCCTGAAATCAAAGTAGAAGGTGGTAAGAAATTTCCTCCAGCAAATCAACAACAACAACAACAGGAGACTGAAGTGGATTAGAGTGGCTTGATTATTTAATCCTGGCAAAGAAACAACTGCCAGTTAGTCTGTTGTCAGTAGTAACTTATCAAAGAGAAGACATTAGAGGTCTTCAAGGTAGAGTAGATTTTATTTATATATCAGTCAAAAGCCCCAGGGATAGTACTTATAAATAGGACCTTCAAAAAACCCATAGGGCATTTGGTAAGGTGTCTAAAACGGTGTTATTTCAGAGGAAATAATAAAGAAGATAGCTTCCATCCCACACTCTCAACTCCTTCCAAATAATTCAGTGTCAAAACTTACAGCGGGACCCACAGGACCCACACTTCCATCACTTCCACGGGCACCCTATGAAGAAAATAGAGAAAAAGACAGGTGGAAAGTTAAATGGCAGTCATTAGAAGATTTTTTTTTTAAAGGATAAAAATGAACAAAAATGAAAACACTCACAGCTGGGCCAGGGGCACCAACTCGTCCTCGCTCCCCAGGAAGCCCACGGGCTCCCTAAAAGCAGAAATGTTTTCAATGAAATCCAGAATACTAGTTAAAAAAAAGTTGCAGGCATCATTTGCTCTGTCCAATTTCCAAAATGCTCAAGAAAGCATTAGAAATAACTAGGTCTTGTTCTAATTCCAACTAAAAGATAATGGATTTCAATTAAGTATGTAGAAGGCAATTAGAAAAATATCAAAGAATACGATGCTGAGGGAAATAGTAATTAGCAAAACGTTAAAGAAGTTCCAGCTTGCAAAAGAGACTTAGATTTACAATAATCAATACTTACTGTTTGACCTGGAGTTCCATTTTCACCAGGGGCACCAGGTTCACCCTACATGGAAAAGAATTGAGTTTTTGTTCATTATGTATATATCGATTACTTTTTCTGATTGGGTAATTTTTACCCTATTATTTCCATTTAAACCATTTGTATATTTTGTAACATTTCTTACACATATAGACTCTTTCTCAATTATGCCATACACATAAATTTTAAAAATTTCTAAAATATGGGTTTTCATTTGGATAATACCAAATATCACGGTACTTGGGAAATGTGGTTGTGTTATTTACTCCCTCCCTAATTTTCTCATTAGATTTTGGATCTCATTTAGACTAAGCTTATATATTAGGAATGACATCATAAAAAGAGATGGCAGAGAATAAATTTGTTTTAATATTACCCTATTTATCTCTTTAAAGTTATTTTAAACATTCAATATTTTTATTTTTGTAAAATATGCATGAAAATTTGAACTTCATAATATTTTTTAGAGCTGTCTTATTTATTTCCAATCTATATTCTTACCTTGAGTAAAAACCATGGTGGTGGTGGTAGTGGTGGAGTAATTTGATAAAATGGTACATGTAAAAAGAACTTTCCTTCAAGGTAATCTAATTTAGATATGGGAGAAACAGAGTTCGAGAGACCAGTTAAGGACCCTTCCTTTCTAGGAATCTATGTGATGTGTATTCTTTGGTGGTAAGCACCAGAGTAGGAGTTAGGAATTCCAGCCTATGTGCTTCCAACTACTAGATGTGTGACTTTGGGTAAGTCACTCACTCTTTAAGACTCAGTTTCCCTCATCTGCAAAATGAGGAAGTCCTTAAAGCTCCTCGAAGGCTTTAACATTTCATGATTCTGTGATCAGTAGTCTGAGCTATTATATTAGGCTCTAGAGAGAATGAGTTTGACCTTATCCGTTTGTGTGGCAGCTGGAAAGTTAGAACAGATTCTCCATATTCATGTTCATTTCTGGTCCCGCTAGTATTCGTTACTCATTAATTTGTAATTACGTTGGTATTCACTTTAATATCACATTATCTCCTTAATAGGAGAGAGAACATTTTATAGTTGAAAACGCTGTCAGAGAAGAGCCTAGCCAAGAGATAACACACTTCTGAGACTTTAATTACCTAATTAAAATATTTTTGAGTGCGCACAGATAAATCACAGGGAAGAGGTTGAAAAGTGTATTGTGACATGAATGTACCTAAATAATTAGTGCATGGCAAAGGAGAATTTAGTTTAAAATAACGTATAGTGTTCTACTATCTGAGTATATGGTTATTTACTTTGATTTTGGTTGTAGATATTAACTAAAATTATAGGAGGAAAGAAAATGAAGGAAGAAACTGCTGACTTCTTTTTTAACCTCAGTTGCGAAATAGATATGGAATTAAATAAATATTATCAATAGTTGCCCTTGTGTCACAGTATCCCACAGTCCCACCACTGAGCGATCAATTAATAGTTAATTAGGAGAGAAGAGGAAATGAGATACTCTTTAAAATATAAGTAGCCTTCAGTCAAAATATACTTTCTGGTGGTGATGTGAAATCACAATTGATTGTTTGAAAAACTACATTTCTGATTTCGTATTTACCTTTATACCTGGAGCACCAGGCTGTCCCTTCAATCCATCCAGACCATTGTGTCCCTAAAAGGCAAATCCTTATTATTAAAATACTGTTCGTCATAGTGCTTGGTCAAAAATCAAACATCTGTCTTTGTGGTTACTATCTCCTGGGCGAATCTTGCGACTGCTTCAGTAGAATGCAGTCCCAGGGCTCCAGCTCCAAGTGAACTCCCTCCATTGCCCTAGGTGAGCCTCCTGGCACTGGAAAGGGAAGGATATAGGACTAGATGTTCTCTTATGTCCTTTCCATCTTTGATAATTTCACAATTTTCAGATGGTTATAAATACCTCTTAAGTCATACCCATTTATACAATTTTCTCTGTAGGGACCCTTGTTTCTTGGAAGCTATGAACAGACAGAAAAAAGGGTACATGCCAATTTACTTTCCAGCTGTCCTTACTCTTTAACTCTCTCTCCACTCTGGCAAACTCTAGGACTTTGGAGGCAAATATATGTCACCCAGGAGTTTTAATATAGTTAAGGTTTTTCCTAAAAATAATCAAATTTTCTCTCTGGGGTAAATAATGTGCTCACCCTAATACCCTTGAAGCCAGGAAGTCCAGGAGTTCCAGGGAAACCACGAGCACCCTTAGGGAAAAAAAAAAAAAAAAAACCACAGAAGAAATAATGTTTTTTTGTTCCAAATAAAAAACAATTATTTCTTCCTTCCAAAATATTTCCTCTTACCAAAGCGCAAACTTAGAATTAAAGATGAATATATTTTGAAACACAGAGCTGTAAATTAACTTGTTCTAATCTGAGTAACTAATACTGCGGAACTTGTAGAAAATACGATTTAGTTGTTTAACAGTATGCTTGTCATTGATATTACATTATTTGCATTAATAAAAACTGTATGCATTCTTACCTAGGCTCCATTATTTTTCAGATGCCTTGAATAAGTGTTATAAGTATGCAGACATCTGTATGGCCATTTAGACTGATGTTAGTTTTGGCAACTATTTTATATGAAATGTCTCTAATGTTTGGTCTATACACTGTTGTAAAATTCTTACCTGTGGTCCAACAACTCCTCTCTCACCAGGTCGTCCAGGTTTTCCAGGGTGACCCTAAAAAATGAAGGTATCGTAGGATTAACCTTTTTTTTTTGGTAACCTGGGGGCATGTTTACTTTTATAATAGGGGAAAAAGGCATCCCATAAAAATGTGGATCCAAACATATTTTAAATTAACAATTATTTATTAATTAATTGATTGTATTGAAGGACATATATTTCATTAAAATAACTTTTCCATATGGTGACAGTTATGTTAGGCGTATTTGGGTCTTGGCAGAATACTTAATTTAAATCTAGAAATTCTCTTTGAGGCAGGAGTATTTAAATAGCATTTGGAAATGCTTAAGAGTAAATACTTACGTCCTCTCCAGCTTTGCCAGGAGGGCCAGTTGGACCACGAGCACCTGCAGGACCCTAAGAAAATGGGAGACCCATCATTTTGTTAAGGCTATATTAATAAATTTCTCGAAAAAAGAAGTATCAAAAAGGGGAAGAATGTACTCACAGTTTGACCAGGTTCACCAGGCTCCCCAGCTGGTCCTTGGAAACCTTGAGGACCCTAAGAGTAAACAAACAATATGTCATACTCTAAGTCTTTATTTAATCTCTGTCTTTTTACATAAGAGAGATTACAAGCTTTTGGTACTTACAGGAGCTCCAACTGCACCAGGAGGGCCTCTGGGTCCCATCAAACCCTGTAAATAGTACAGACACACTTAGCACTGATAAGTTATCATGGCCTTGGTTAGGTTGAGCTGCTGCAACTAGCTTAGTAATGCCTTGGACATTTTGTGATGGACAGACGAGCAGAACTATCCCGGGTTTATTTCACAGTTTTTGTTCTTCCCCAAAAGGATATAAGGACCCAAGTTTCCTCCACTATTTCTTTGCCCTTGCTTTTCTTTCTCTGCTAACTCAAATCAGCAGAAGTCAAGGCGAATTGGATGGGATGTCCACAGGTTCTCTACATTGTGCACAATGAATATTAAGATTGTTCTAATGCAATGAAGTGAATTAGTCTTTGTATAGTACAGACTATACAACTGCTGCTATGCAATTGATGAAGCACTGCCATTTGGATTCCCTTGATCGCGTGTCATCTCATCATCTTTAGCTAAGAAATTGATTTTTATTGCCACAAGAGGCATAAGTTGAAAAGGATCAAAAATCCTTCTTAATGATTAGAGAGAAGTTTGTTATAAACTTATAACTCTTTAAAAGGCTGTTGGTGACAGAGGAAAATGTCAAACAAAAGTGGATCTAATGAGGGATAAAAAGAAAGTCAAATATTATTGAAACATCCCACTGGAAGAATCTATCTAATGTTATTACTGAAAATGTGGCCCAAATGACAGCGGATTGCTCTCCTCACTCTGTTCTTCATTCTGTAGCACACAAGTAGAGTGAAACAGCGTGATACTAGTTTGCAAGCTAACTACACTTTGTTGACTCCCCTTTGCAGTAATCGATGCCTGTGCAAGCTCTTCTGTTAGATGCCTATTCCTCCATTGTTGAAAATACTGCACAGACAAGTCTGGGTAATTTGTTTATAGCACATCAACCATGGGGACCCTGCAGTCAAGTCTGCCCCACTGTATTAATGCCTAGGGCGAAATAATATGGGTTTTATTAAAAAAACACATCATCTTAATTATAAGAATTATTTATTTAGTTTTGGAAATTGTGTCAACCTTATAAAAACTGTCACTTTTCAATCAAAATCATTTTTTTAGGTATACATTAAAAAACAATTTTCTTTGACACCATAAATTTTTAATTATATTATTCATTTTTTCCATGTATTTGCAACAATTTCATTTACATAAAAAGTAGTTTATTTGGTGGAGGCTGTGAGATAGACAATGATTACTCATTAATTCAGAGAAGAACCCTGTGGGGTTTTATAGTTATTGATTTTCCAAACAGAAAATTATTTTAATATTTTATTGCTGTCTATCTTTTCTATTTGTGAAACATATCTGTTGATTACATATGTCTGTGAATGTGTGTGAATGTGCAAGTTTAAATTATATTTTACTGATATTTAAAAGTAAAACACTCTGCTTTATACCCCCCAGAGAGATGTTCCAAAGTCAGGGGAATCTAAAATCCATATTAATTTTCTGGGCTTATGTAGGCTTTTTAAATTAATGCTTTAATTTTTCCCCCTATAGCTTCTTCTTGAAATATAGGTACTGCTTTAAAACTGACTAATGTCCAGCACTAGCTGAAATGGCTAATTTCAAGTATCCAATATAAACAAAGCCAAAAGAAAATCTCTACTCTTCATTTCACATATGAATGTTTTAAATTATCAGGAAAAGTCAGGAAATTGGAAATCATCAATTAAAGGCACATAACTTCTCAAGTGAGAGTTTAATTTACAGAAAATATTATCTTGCCCTTATAGTGTATTAGCTTATTGTGGACCATTAACTCCAGCAAAATATCTTCTTTTGAAGATAAAGTACTGCATGCATTGTTCACATAAAATTTATTTTTAAAGATAATGTTAACTCTGAGCAGATAAATACCTTTGTTTGGAAATAATTAATTAAAATCACTAAATTGTGTGTGTACCTTAAACTGTAGTGTTTAATTGACTTAATGTTTATACTTCCAGATTATTACCCCTCTATTTCACATACTCCAGTATATATTTTACATGCTCATATCAGTTTTTTTCTTAACACATCTCACTAATGCTTGTTAAAAGGTTCACTTATTAAAGATAGACCATCATCGTCATAATCATATAGGAAATTTTTCCAAATGTTACTCGAATTATAGGATATATTGCTGAATATTTGTGTCAAATGATATGTGCTAAATTTTACTCATATTATCTCCTATACTGATTTGCAATTAATAGTCTAAAAAAAGGTTGTTTTTTTTAAAATCAAAATGAATAAAAAGAAACATTTTCTACATTGTTAACTCCTGAGGGAAGGTGAGGAGCTGTCATATTCATTGCTATATCCTGAACACATAATACAGTTTGAAGCTCATTGAAGGCATGCGATAAATATTTGTTGATTAAATTAATATTTCATTCAAGCATTAGATACATGAGTTGTGATGTCATTGAACACCAGACATCTTGTTTGGCTGTTCATTCTAGTTCTGTCATTAACCACATGTATGACCTTTGGAAAGGGCTTAAACTCTCTAGCTATAAAATGAACAGACTCGACTAGAACTTGTTGATTCTTTCTCAAGTTTATAGAACTTCATATTTCTGTGTCTCTGACGATTGGTTAAAATTCTAACCAATGTTAAAGATGTCAAAAAATTAATCAGAGTGATTATTCTTTTGAATTAAATTGATTTACCTAAGTTATGATTACTATGGCTAGAGATTATTTCTTGGATATAAATACCTGATCTATCCTAAGAAAGCAAGTTTGTAGAGAAAACTGAACCCCTTAAACTAGGCTTTTTATAGATTTTTTTTATATTGAGTACAAAAGCTGTTGCTGCTTTTATCTGATCTAAGTAGTAGGTGTTAACCTAGGTAACTAAGGTCCATGTGAAATTGAACATAAGCTAAATGCTCTATTCAGTGATATTTTGGCAAGGATAAAAAGAGATAAGCATACCATTGGTCCAGGGCCAAGTCCAACTCCTTTTCCATCATACTGGGCAGCAAAGTTCTAGAGAGGAAAAAAAATATACATACATATATATAACATAAATATATAAATTATAATTACCAGCCATGTAGTTAATTTTCTCATTCTATTGTAAATATTTTCCTGTTTTTGTTTAAAAGTGAGCAATATTTTTGATATAATTATTAGTTTAGAATTCCATATTGAGTTAAATTCTTAAACAGTTCGGTAAATACAAATTTAAAATTTAGTCCACACCTAGTTTGAAGTGAGGAGCTTCCCTGCCTTGTTTTTCAAACTCTTTCCTTGCCTGTTAACCTTCTTGTTCCACTCTCATGCCCTACCTCTACACAGAGGATGGGAATATTTCTAAACCTTAAAAGTCACTGAGGACAACTGATAAATTAAGCAAGATCAAGAGGATAAGTTTGCATTTTCACCTGTTGCCCTACTTCTCCAGAACTACATGAATGACTAAGAGAACTTTTTCTTGCTGGAAGTTTCAAAAGTTTTCAAGTTTAGAGAGGAAAATTAAATTAAAATGCCCCTTAGAAGATTAAACTTCTAAAAAATAGTTCACAGTAATAACTTTACTGTTAAAGATCTTATAGCAGTAGATCTATTAAAGACGGTGCTTTTTAATGTACTCAGTAGATAAGCAATCATAATAAGATCTTTGGGGGAGAAAGGTCTTATTTTACTGGCATACAGTTCAGTATTGGAATCAGGCTTCTGATTCATAGTACTAACCAATTAAGCAAATATGTTTTCCTTCCTGCAGTGAGGCCATTTGGCACTCATACCATTGTTAAGGACATAAAGCTAAAAGAAGATATTAATGAAAAGGGAAATGTACTTTTCTCAAATTAGTTTCAAGCAAATTAAACCTAAAACTGCTTTGAATGTTGGCTCAGCACACCTCAAGCCAAGGAGAATAAAAAAGTAGGATGTTTGTGAAATTGCTTAAGAGCAAAGATTTCAGTTGTAATTCAATCAAATCAAACTCTTTAATAATGCAACACCTCTTATTTGTGCCCTACTGATAAAAATCTATTAAATTCTCAAATTAAATAATGGTCGTGAGGGCTGCAGCTACCTTCAGTTAACACAAAGACTGGCCCTGTAATTGACAAGAACTCACAAAGAGAATGGGCAAAACAGAATCTTGAATGAAGAAACTAAAGAAATAAAATAAAATATACTAATATCTGAATAGCAGACTCTCCCTTAACTGCTAAAAATAAATTCCATAATGAGCCTTATTCCAATAGAAGTATGAGAAGCTGAAGTTAGCTAAAAGTTAGCAATACTCAAGATAGCTTACCCCGCCAAGCCCAGGGGGGCCAGGAGGACCAGGTGGGCCAGGAGGGCCTGGAGTACCATCATCACCATCTCTGCCTGGTGGGCCTGGTGGCCCCTGTTATGTAAGAAGTGAATTAGGTAAGGATTAGACAGATCCTGCAGAAACTTGTAAGTGAAAACAGATACCTAAGAACACATGTGGTAAGATCAGTTGTTCGGGCCTTTCAGTTTGCAAGTCATATAGAAATTTAATATGACATATTTGTCACTGACTGAAATTCACTTATGACATGGATCTATTTTAGAAGGAGGTTTTAATAACTCAAATGCAAGGAAGACACCGGACAGGGTAATTCTTTTAGGAGGAGGAATATCTCAGCTATTGAATGTTAATTCATAAGAGAGCTCCAGTATTCAAATAAAGACAGAAATTATAGCTAAAATTTATGATTCATATGGTTAACTGTGCACAGCGATGTGCTATATATAGTGATTGTCAGTTTTTGACTGTGATGAACTTATTCAGTTGTTTTGGTATGTTATGTGAGAATAGTATCATAATTAATATGATAGTAATAATTAGTTAATTTTATGGCAGGGTAGAAAATCTGCAGGCTTTTCTGTAGGATTTTTTCATGATGTTGTTGAAGTAATTTACTGACATAATGCTACCTCTAATAAATCGTTTGGGTGGGCTACATTTAAGTCTCCACTTCCTGATAAATAGAAGATATAGGTATTTATATATTGGCAAATTGTCATATAATGCAAAACCATGTAGTTACACATGTTAAACAGGCATACCAGAGAGATACAAGCATACCATGAATAAAATGTAAGCCTAATTTGCACATTTATGAATTTAGATAGAGATATGTTGTTGACCGCTGTTTCACTATTATTTCCAGGCTACACAAGAGATCTTACTTGAAAAGCAAACAAAACTCCTTAAAAAGAGAAGGACTGTGGAGTGGTAAGTAGATACATTTTCATTACGTGTGTGTTGGATAGGTCAACTCAAAACAAAGAAAGAGAGACCATGCAAAGAATAGGCTGTCTGTAATAGTTATGCTTTTTGGGAGGATAATCTTGACCTGAAAAGAATATTGATTATATGTAATAATGCTCGTTCTCCTCTTCTGTAGGGCATTATCTGCTTAAAAGGTGGTGCAATTATCTGGATACATAATATTCTTATAAATTGTCAGTCTCCTGTAGTTTCTAATATGTAGTTATTCAATTATGGGCCAAAGCCCTTTAACAGTTCAAAAATTACACACCCTTTCTCCACGTGGTCCTCTATCTCCGGCTGGACCCTACAAGGAAGATACAAACAGCACAATTCTAAGTGTCTAAGCAATTTCCAATGAATGAGCAAAGAATCTTGATAAAAATTAGTTAGCAAGACTGATCTAATCACAATGTTATTAGATAATAGTTATAAAAATGGCACAATACAATAGATAAAAACCTATTGTTCTTATTATAATTACATGTAATTTTTTAAAACTGGAAGATTAGAGGCTATAGTCTCTAGTCATTAGGCCAACATTATAACTACTATTTTTAGAAAGATGATTTCTGTGGGAAAATTACCATTTTATTACATCATTAACAACATATTTATAGAGTCAAAGCCCTTTAATATAAACTTTCACCTACTACCTATCATTAAGATAATAGTCATTCCATTTCCAGAATAAAAACAAGTCATTTTTTCTTTAGTATGCAGATCACCAATTTATAAAATATAAGTGTAATTAGAGAGGTTTCTGGAAGATAATAAAACTTTGTTATCTTAAACATCAAAGCTACTTTATGATGTAGCTAATGCATATTCATGTGGGCAAATCTTGGTAAAGTATTTTCCATCCATTGTCTATTATAAATTTAGTTAAATTATAAATTATCACTGATTATTTCAGATATTATGGAGTATTGGACTCTTACCTTTCTTGCAGTTGCCTAGAAAAGAATAAGTAAATGATTATTAAGAGGAAAAATTTTAAAATGTCTCCCATTTGCATGCAGTATACAGATATACCTATGAAATATATATATTATTCATTACTATTATCTTAATATTTCAAAGCATGACTAAATTTTACAAATAAATAAAATATGCACAGAACTGACATATGTACTTATCTGTAATTATGCCTCAGGTTCAACCGAAGAGCTAAGAATTTGTTCATAATACTCTTAAACCCGATTCCAAGGGAGTGACAAGCTTCTCTAGATCTGTGATGTCTTCTGTTTTGTAGTAGCTGCTGCTAAACTCTGAACTTCCACTGGGTTATTTATTTTCTATTTTTTATGGTTGCTCTTATGAGAGTGGTCGTTTCGGTAGCCCCGCCCATTTTGAAATTGGGGTGGGTACTTTCTAAGGCAGCCAGAAAGCTCTGACTACCATAACTCTTGATTTTGTTGGGAATCCAGGTTGGTCAATACCAATGTAGTCTCTCCTTCCAACCCCCAAAAGACATTATTGTGGCCAACGCAATCAAAGTATTAAAAGAAAATTCTAAAAATAATTTTACTTACCTCTCGTAAAGCTGTAGAAGAAAGGGGGAAAATGGGAAATAATTATTAGTATTATTTCATTGACCAATAGCAGTGATTATCAACTAGATATATTAATCTATAAAATTAACTTATCTAATTAAAGGACCAATTGTGTTTTTTTTAATTATGAATATTCTAATGACTTGGGAATTATACAGGTCGAAAGTATGGCAGGGATCAGTAGGATAATTTGCATGCAATATTAACATGTAACTATATTTGGAATCAAATTGTTAATTATTTGCTATTTTGTAAACCTATGAAATATTAATGTGGCTGAAGGATATTTCTAATGCTTAGTAATTAAGCTGGTAAATTGCACAAGTGGACCACTGAATGTGAGTAGGACCAGTAGATAGATGAGGATTTATAATTTATAGTTTAGATAATTTTTAATACTTAAAAATCTAAAGTAGGGGAAATTTTAAAAGTATGTTACTAGAGTCAACTTTTTAAAATAAAAATAGAACATTAAAGTTAGTGCTTCATTCTTAATGTCCTGTTTCAAAAGATCTAACTGGCAAATTAGTCACTATGAGAGTGGATTCATTCAGGTATCTGAAATTTTTCTTTAAATTGGTTCACTTAAATTAGTTAAGGCCATTTTACCAATATGTATTACTTTGGTTCCTTAGAAGGAATTGCTCTGTATAAACGGAAAAACTGTGGATTAAAAATCATCTTGAAAAACAATAGGAAAATACACTAAAGTTATATCTCCTCCTTTGCCATAATTGCTATAAGTTCTTAAAACTGAATTCCTCTCCTATGGTATAAAAATTACAGGTTAACACAGGATATAAGTGTGGTCAAGCTGGCAACAAGACGAATCACCCATAAAAATTGTTTGAATTAGGTGGCCAAGAAGTATATTATTTGGAGTGAGAACATCTATTGCAATAGTCACAATTCAGGAGGGTGAGCCACATTGAAGGGCAATTTATGAGGATTACTTTTAAATCAGGAAAATGGTATGTTTACTTCATCGTGTCCATCAGCAGGAAGAATAATTATGCCTGGACTTGATTAATGGAAGTCCTTATGATTTTGGAAATTTGCCTTTTAATTACTCAGACTGAGCCATTTTGAAGAATGCGTGTTTGGTAACTTTTATTCCAGACCATGGGTTGGCTGTTGATCAGAAGGTGAGTTGCCTTTTGTACTTTCAAACTTCCCTAGGTCTGTTTTCATCTTTTCTCGAGGAGCCAACTCTTTCCTCCCCCCTCAGATCTCATTTTACAAAAAAGAACTTGATAATGTGAATTTGTTCAATGCAGTTACTCCTTAGTATCCACAGTCTGTATACGAAAAGGAAGGAAGAAAATACACACAAAAATGCATCAGTAATGACGCAACAGTAGACACTGTGGCATGCGGGTGGAGCAAACTTTTTGGAGGTGGGGTGAGGCCAGACACCCCTCATCCTCCACCACGTCAATATCTTTGGTCATTAGGAAGCCATTTTCAAGACAAAACAGACTGATTTTTTTTTTTCATTCTAGCTTGATATGGAAGTCTGGTTATAAAACCTACAGCTGGAAAGTGGCCTTGGAGTCATCTAATCTTGATTCTGCATTTTAGTATATGTGCTGCCAAAGCGAGCACACTGTCCTGCATTTTAGAAAAGGCTCCGTTTGACTTGCCCAAGGTCACATGGCAAATAAGTGGGAAAGATATGGGTCTCTTGAATCTCGGGTTGGTGTTGATATTTCCCAACTTGCTATGTTCAGAATGTCTGATCGTTACTGGAGACATGTTGAAGAGGTAACTCTCCGGTAAAACAAAAGACAGAGCAGATTTTAGTTAAATGTTACCATTTCCATGACCAGATAATGAATTGAAAGCTAATTTTACTTTTCAGAATGTATCCATTCCAAGTAGCATCCATTTTCCTTCTCAGAATACACTGACTAGCTATTGGAAATAGCTTCAATCAGAAATGCTGGTCAGCTCTCCCTAAAACCTGTAGAATCTTCCATTAGTGTTAAGGCCTGGTCCCCTGTGCTTTCACTGTCCTCACTCCAGAGGGCGCCTCATAGTCGTCGTGGTCATCATCGTCATCATCATCATCTTCCAGACAAGTCTTAAAACACCCAGAAGAGAAAAGCCCTCAGGGGGTGAGTTTTATAGTACTAAATTAGAAGGCTTTCTAAAACAGCCATCAGCTTTACAAGGTGGGCATCAGTGCATTTATGGGGCCTGTTAGGGGAGGCCCTTGCAGTCCTTCATCACATCAGTTGTTAATATCTCATCCATACAGAAGAGCCTTTCTGCTCCCTTTGAACTTCACCAACTGGAGGATCCAGATAAGTTAACAGTTTCACTCTGAGTTCAGAGAAAAGTTCCCTAACTTTTGGCGAGAGTTGGGCCTTTTATGTTTTCATTTCTAAGGTAAGTTATCTGTTTCTTATCAACGCCGGCGTTTTTCCACATGCCGGAGAGAGCCTTCCCTCCAAGCCGCACCTTGAACTTAGTTTTGCGTTTTCCTTTTTCAGACCAGGGTGCCCACCCATCTAACCTCTCTCCCCCGTCATCTGCCCCAAACAAGCTGAAGGCACTTACATTGGCATGTTGCTAGGCACGAAGTTACTGCAAGCAGCAACAAAGTCCGCGTATCCACAAAGCTGAGCATGTCTACCACTTAGACATGCAGACTCCTTGTGTCGCAGAGCCCCTGGGTCACCGGCAGAGGTATCACCTGGCGGGCGCAGGCATGCAGTCGTGGCCAGTACCTCCAACTTAGCTGAAACCTCCTGCCGCCTTGGTGCTAAAATAATAAAGCCCGGATCTGCCCTATTTATACCGCCAAAGTTTCCCTGGCCCGAGGGTGCCTGCAAAAGCGCTTCCACCAATGGGAAGGCTGGGGCTGGGGGCCCGGGCAGCCACAGCTGGGAGGAGACTGCGGGGGCGCAGAGGAGGGAGCGAAGGGGGGAGGGACGTGGCCACGGGGCTGGCTTCTTAAATTGGTTCCATTCTTTTTGAGGACGTGGACACTTTTGAGGCTTTCGAGGGGAAACTCTGACTCGCTGTCTGCATACCTCCGCCCTCCCCATCCCCCCGCCCTCCCCCATCCTTTCCAAGTTTGGAAACTCTTTTGGACACGTCGGAGCGCTCTACAGACACCGACGTGGGCAGAGTTTGCTGATCTCGGGGTAGTAGGGCAGTTGTAGAGGGGACAGAAGCCAAGGATCAAAGCAGGAGCTGTCCAGCCGGCCTCACCTTGTGCCTTGCGGGCCACCGGCACAGTGGAGGGGGCCCAGCGGGCGCGGAGGGGGCAGGGGAGGAAGAAGCGAGGGTCCCGCCGCGTGGCGCAGCCGGAGGCCGCCCTCCCCCGCCCCCTCCAGTCCGCCTCTCGCCCCCACCTCCTCCCCTGCACAGCTCTTCGCCAGCTTTTTGTCGTTTGGGGCGTGTGTGCGCCCACTTTTTCAGCAGTACGCGCGCTCCTCTCTCTCTTCTGGCTCCAGCAGAGGGGTGGTGGTGGTGGTGGCCGGGGGTCTGTCTGTGGAGGATTAGCTTGGAGTCCGAGGACGCCTACTGTTGGGGGGTGGGGTGGGGAGCAGGCTAGGGGCGGCGTGGCACCCAGCAACAGGGAGGATAAGCTTTCCGCACACTAGACCAGCCCAAGCCATTGGCAAGCTCTTCCACACCCTTTGCTGAGGCTGATTCTAAACCAAGGCTTTGGGGATTGCGGGACCCTGAGAAATGACTGCAGCAGATCGACCAAGGCACCTCTCTTACGGGGTCTCCTTTCTGAGGTTGCGCTCCCTCTTCTTCGGGTTTCCAATTTCCCTCTCCTTCACAGACTCCTTATCTGCATTTGCCAGACCCATCCGGAGCCTGGACTTAGATAACCCTCCAGGGAGCCTCCGTCACCCGCCAGGATCCCTCTTGATCTCGCTGCCCATTCACTGACACCCCTCTTACAGGCAATCAAACGCTCAAGCCCCTTCCTAGCTTCTTCCTAGCTCCTTCCGCAGCTTGGGGGAACGCCTAGCCCATCTTGAGGCGCTTCCCCTTCGAGTGTGGGATACCGTCTGTCTTCTCTGGTGACACCCCAAGCAGCGCCCCCATCAATGCAGATGTTAACTCCCCAACGCTCAACCTCGTCGTCCCCTTGCAGCCCCATCCCACCCTCTGCTCCCCGCCAGGGAAAGGAGGAGCTGGGGCCTTGACCCTGAGACACTGAAGCTGGGAGGCCAGAGCTCCTGAGAACGGCGAAATACTGAAAGCAGTCAATGGCAGCGGATGGCCCTTTCCCAGCCCTTTGAGATGCCATTCTGGGCCCAGAGGAAAGGCTACGGGTCTGGGGCTCTGCTTCTGCTTGCCCAGCACCCCCAGCGGGGCAGCCACGGATTACTCAGAGCGCCGTCCTCTCCCAGAAGTCAACGCAAAAGGGGCATCTTTAGGTCAATTCCGTCTCCACCAAACAGAAACCGAGTGGGCTATAGTTCTTTAGGAATCTTTTTTTCTTTCCCCATCTCTTCCCTCCTCCATCTCCTCCTCCTCCTCCTTTTTTTTTTTCCTGTTGGTTAAAATTTAAGCAAGAATTTCTAAGTTAACTCATCAGCAGGTGCTTTAAACCAAAGGGGATGAATATTCTTAAACTAGTTGCTTCCTCTAAACTTAAAAACAAACAAACAAAAAGGTTAATGGAAATAAAAGCTAACAACCAAAAGCTATAATAAACTCTTCTTTTATTCTAAGTAAGGGAACTGACTTGGGAGATAACTTTGGAAAACTTTTTGCAATACCTTTAAGTAATTTGAAAGGGTATCTGGTCAGTTCTAGGAAGGTATTTAGAAGGAGGAATCAGTCCACAGTCAAATCTGATCATTTAAATTGTAGAACAGCTTTTGAAAGCGCAATTAAAATGTCCCCTTTAGCATAAAAAATGTTCAGCTAGTTTTTGAAGAATTAGAAAACTATGAGTTCAAGCGCACTTTTATAAACTTAAAGGAAAAGGAAAAAAAAAAAACATCTCTGCAGAGTAAACCGATAACTTGAAAAGCATTCCTGGAAACTGATGCAAATACCAAATGCTCCCGGGCTCCCTCCCTGCTGATGTGGCAGGATTCGAAGTTTGAAGCAAGCAGTTGTCAGCATTGGTGGGAAGCCCTGGGTCTAGCTGGGACAATGAAAATGGAGGAAACTGATGGGAAATTTTTCTTTTTTAAGTGGAAGACAGAGTCCAGTTTCAATAGTTTTCATACAGTACTTTGATGCTCTCTTTCTCTTACTCATCACTCGATGGGGAAAATAGTGTTTGTGTTAGAGAAGGAATTCTTTAATATTTTTATTTAGGTCTCTGTTTAATATTTTGTGCCTCCAAACAGTGAGAAGCTTTTTATGTGAATGGGGTGGGGCTGGGAAAAGAGCTGACCCAAAGCCTAAACTGAATGTCCAGAGTGGCTGTAGGGGAAGCCTCTGCGACTGGGGGCAAGGACTGGAATACGGGGGATGGGAGGTTGGAGACCGAGTAGGAGGAGCAAGAAGGAAGGGAGTAGAAAGGGGTAGAGGTTGATAGTGGAGGATGGAAGAAGGGAGGCAAAGATCAAAGACTTCTACTTTTTGCCTCCAGGAAGTTAACATCTGGGTTCCTTTTCTTACATCATTCTCTGTTGCAAAAAAAGATCATCTCTTCAACTCCCTAAGACCTACAGATGACAAACTAGACCATACTTTATAATATGGGAAGAGAATGGCTAGAAGTCTGGCTGCTAAAGGAATGTAGAACAGCCTGAAAGGCCATCCTTTTATTTCTTTTTTTGATCAAAGTAAACAGCTGATTGAGTCTCCTTTCAAACATTTATTAAAGATTCACTCTCTGGAAAGCATTAATACTAAACTCATTCTAGTTCTAGCTCTAGTTGAGTTGGTTGTCAAACAATTGTTAAGTAGGTATTAGCTGACAATTAAGGTGGTAACTGAAAAGGTTTGAAGGCTGGCCTCTCAGTGTGATTTCTTTGGAAAATATAGATTCTAGCCCTATGTCATATCAATTGGGTTATTCACTTTCTTGCTGATTATTTAAATGAAATCAGATATATATTCATTAAACTAATATTTAATGTTTTACCAGGCACTGTACTAGCTGATGGGTATATTACTATGAAACAGAATGACATGGTCATTGCCCTTAGAGGCCTTATAGTCTGTTGGAGGATAGAGGTGTGTGGGGAGTATTGTGATGGGGGTACATGGAGCTGATGTGTTTATGGGAGGATTTCAGATGGACATTCAATCTAGATTTAGGTGAGTGGAGTCAAGGAGGGCTTCCTGAAGTATGCAACAAGCTCAAGCCTTAAATGTGACTAGGATTTCAAAAGGATGGGGACAGATCCAGGCACAGAGATGTGAGAAGATTTGGTAATTTTGAGGCACGGAAGTCTTTTAGCATGTGGGATTGTGAAGGGAAGCGGGGAGAATAGAGGAAGGAACCAGAGATGAGATTGGTGGATTTTCCAGGGACCAGATCATACAGCACTTTTTAAGCTGTATTCTGGTGCTTGTGCTTTCTTAACTATGTCATGGGGAGTGTTTGAATAATTTTGAACACAGAAACTACTTAATGAGAGACTGCTTTTAAAAAGAAAACTTTGACTGCAGTGTAGAGAAATGATTAGAGGAGGAACAGAGTGGAAACAGAAACCAGTTAGGAGCTTTAGCAGTATTTCTGAAGGAAATGATGGTGGCTTAGACCAGGGTTTGGAGAGAAGTTGGTGGGCTTTAGAAATTTTTTGGAGCTAGAGGCTAAAGACTCTGGTGTTTGGTTGGGGGTAGGATGAGGGAAAAGAAAAACTCGAGGGGCATCGGGTTTCTGGCCTTAGCCACTGGCTGCCTAGAAGTATCGTCGATCAAGTCCAAAAACATTTGAGGAGAGGAAGGCTTGGGGTGATGGAAGGGAGGATAGAGAGGTAGAATCTTCATGTGTTCAGTTTGTGGTGATCGTGGACCATCAAATGGGCAGGTCTTGTAAGTGATCAGATATTTAGGTCAAGTTATACTTGACCTAGACTTATGGATAAGGGAGTCATCAAATTACTGATGTTGTTCCAGTGGACGAAGTCTCCCGGCCTGTATGCATGCATGGAAATAGACAATAATAAAGCTTAGAACTTAAAATCCTGATTGCTGCAGCATGTAAGCAATAGACAGAAGAAGAGAAAAATTCATAAAGGTGACTGAGAAGGAACAGCTGCATGAGGTGGAAGAAAACTATTGTGTCTCCAACACAGAAGGCAAGGGAACAGGTTGTTTGTGGGAGAAGAGCATAAGTTTTTTGGGTGCTGAAAAGTTTCATATGTTTCTGAGAACTCAAGTAAAGGCTAAAACGATGACATAAATTAGCAACTGGAAGGTCACTGGTGACCTTGCTGAGGGTGGTTTTAATGAAATGGAATCCAGCTGACAGAAAGTGGAAGAGTGAGGTAATAAACATATCGGAGAAATGCGTCATTAGGAGATTTCGTTTTATGTAAACATCAGAGTGTACTTATACAAACCTTCGCGGTATAGTCTACTGCTATAATTGTATGTACTATACTTTAATACAACTGACAACATCGTAGGTTTGTTTACACCAGCATCAGCACAAACACATGAGTAGTGCATTGCACTACAACACTGCAACAGCTATGACATCACTAGGTGACAGGAATTTTTTTAGCTCCATTATAATCTCTTTAATTAAATTTATTCTGGTTACATTGGTTAATAATATATGAATTTCAGGTGTACATCATTACAATTTGATATCTACATGCTCACTACCCTAAATGTAGTTGCCATTATAATCTTACGGGACCACCATTTTACACATGGTCAGTCATGGACCAAAATGTTGTCATGCGGCGCATGACGATAACAGAAGTCAGGAGAGCGCTGGGATATAGTTTAAGGGTGATGTTAGGGTTAATATGGAAAGAGAATTATGCATGTTAGAATGAGACCGTTGAAAGCAGATGTTTAATCTTACTCCATTTTAAAGACTTCCTTCGGAATGTGCTTTTTCTTCTTTAGGTTTCCTGCATTTTACCCCTCCTCATTTGTTTTTTAGTATTGAAGCAATGTGTACCTTAATGCTTGCAGATGTTTTTTTTTTTAATTTGGTAATGAATGATCAATTTTTTTTTTCAGTAGTTCCGTTTAAAATGTGTAGACGGAGTTAATTTTATCTCATAGTGTATGAATCCCAGTTTAATCTGGGGAATTAACCTGGGATTTAGAGCCCCATTTTTCAAGTTTAGAAATATGAAATAGATAATTCTCAAGTATTCTTGTACTCATACAGATTATATGGATATAGTTGTTTTGTGGTATCTTATAGTCAATCTTAGCCTATTTTATAGTCAAAGGTCTTTAATTCTGAGAGACATATTAGGGCATACAAATTTTAGCTTTAAATTAAGTCCACCTTTTTTCTTTGATTACATTGATTCAGCTCGTTTAAAATCCATTCTTAAATTGTAGAGCATGAGAATGATGGTGCATTCCAAAAGTCCACTCCAGCTTATAAGAAGTTTGGCTGGCTTTGTTTCTAGGCTCATAGTTTTCAGTTCTTCTCAAACAGCTGGAAGAAATAAGACTTTTATTTCAGTTGCAAAAAAGGTTCTGAGTGTTGGTAATTGATTAATTCACCCATTAAGTTGAATCAAGATACTTGTTCTTTGGTTCCTATATTACGTATAGAAAAAAATGATAAATACTTAATTATATGATACCATATTTAGAATTTATATAGTTTATATTTCATCTTTTAAAAATAACTAGCAAATTAAGTTAATGGTATTATTGGAGAACTCTTTAAAATTTAAAATTTGATTTTGGCCTTTGGAGTTTTCTGCTTGTATGAGCAACCTTCCAGTTAGTTAATGTGACATCATAACTACCTCTTATATAGTGTGCTAAGTATTGTGCCAGGAATTATTCATAAATTATCTCAAACCTCTAACAATCATGCAAACTTTATTCAGGTGTATTTTATTACTCCCAATTTTACAAGCAAAAAACCCCCTGAGGCTTACAGAGATGAAGTGACTTGTCTAAGGCTTCCCAGATATCCTAGAACGTATAAAGTCCCTCGGTTGTACATTTTCAAAATGCCTGTACTTCTAAAATCTAGTATCTATCACAATGGTAATGGATTAATTAAAAGGAGTTAATTGTTCATTGACTGGCTTCACTTGAACACGAGGTCTTCAACAGCAGAGACGATGACTATTTTATTCACACTTCCAATCCTGGATCTTAGCATAATGCTTGCTGAATAATAGATGCTCAAAAAATATTTACTCAATAAATAAAGACTGATTTGGCATGACATAACTGGGGAATATGGAACTTAAGTGTAAATTTTGGTTATTTTTTCCATTGATGGTTTACCATTTAACCTGAACATTTAAACATTTCTTTTTATTGGTAGGTTAGAGTGACAATCAACACTTGAAATTTGAATAAGACATGAATGTATTTTAACCAACTCATCCAATAGTAGCAGCTAATTATTCCTTGATATTTTCTAAACATTTTATTTTATTAAGTCTAATTTATGAAGAACAAGGCAATTGAAGAATTTTAAAAAGCTAATATTATTAACAATTAAAAGTCATGAAATTTTAAAGTTGGAAGACAATTTAGATATCATCCAAATCATAATCACAAGAGTGTGAAATCAGGATTTATTTTTCTATCATATTTCTCAAGTCTGGCAGATGTCAGATACACAACAGGTATTCAGTAAGTTTTAGTTGCATGAATTAATACATTTTACAAATGAGAAAACATGCCTAGAGAGGTTATGCGATGTGCTGGCTTACAGTAGACCTGTAACCAGGGAATCTCCTGATTCTCATTCTCTTGCTCTTTTCTTTAAATTTAAATAATGTCTATCATTTGTCTGGAATATAACCTTCACAGTAGCCTGGAGATTAGTTATTATGTTACAGAAGAGAAAATTGAGGCTCAAAAAGGACTTTAGGTGGTAATCACACCATAGAATATATAGATGTCAAACTATAATGTACACCTGAAAATTTCATAATTGTATTAGCCAATGTTACCTCAATAAACTTAATAAAAATAAATTTAAAAAAGACAAAGGTTTTCTCCAGATCAGTGGTTCTCAAAGTGTGGTCCCCAGACCAGTAATATTAGCATCACCTTAGAACTTGTTGGAAATATAAGTTGCATGCCCCATCTCAGACCTACTAAGTCAGAAATTGGATGTGAGTTAGTGGCAATCTGTGTTTTCACAGCCCTCCAGGTAGTTTAGTGTTGAGGAATGTGACTGTTATGGTTAACTTGAAATAAATCTGAAATTAACATCATGGAGAATAGATGTGAGTATAATAAGATTAAAAAAAAGTGGGAGAGCACAGTTAAGAAAATATTAACTCTTTTTTTCTATTCTCCTTCACTCCAAAAAGCCCCCTTAAAATCCATTTTGTTCTCTAATATATTTGTTGACCTACTGCTTCTTTTCTTTTTTCCTCTGTTATTTTTAAAAATATAGTTTAAAAATTTTCAATTACAGTTGACATACAGTACTATATTAGTTTCAGGTGTGTTTAGACATTTATATAACTTACGAAGTGATCACCCTGATAAATCTAGTACCCATTTTTGCTGCTGCTTTTCTTGATTCTCCTTGGTTCAAGGGGATGGGTAGATGAGCATTCTGAAAGGCTATTCATTGTTCTTTATTTATAGTATTTATAACATCAAAGGGAGACAGTTTTAATCCCTTTTTGTTGATCAAAACTCTGTTTATGGTTGAGCAACATAACATCTACAGTGGAAAAATGTTCCAAAGGATATACATTAACTCTTTGAGAAAGCCAAGAGTGATTGGCCTAATGGTTAGAACTTTGTGTTAATGAAATCTGGTTTGTCACCTCAGTTCCTCTATGGATCAATGAATTTCTCCCTGTTACATTCTTTGGAATTCACCACTCTGTGGAACTGGGGCATAATTCCCTAGGTAATTAATTTTCTAATTAAACATTTCAGGTGAGACAGGAAGGATTTATAGTTTACTGCAAATCCATTTATTTATTATTCTAGAAAATGCCCCAAGGCACAGATAATGTTTGGAAGTATTTTATCTATATATTGACATCATAAACGTAGACTTCTACTCCCCATAGTTCCCATGTCATGTTTTGAAACTGGAATAAAAACGGGACTCCAGAGCCTTAAAATGGACTTTCCTTTTGAAGTACCCAAGAAAGTAAGTAAGGATACAGATTTTCTTACTTTACTGTTTCTTCCTGCCAGTCCCTGCTGGCTTTTCTGACAGGGTCCTTATTTTGCAACTGGGGCCTCTTAAACATATCTTCAGACCCAGTCCTGTGCAGACTCTGGAAATAGGTCCTGTCCTTGTATAGGATAAATTTAAGTAGGTCCAGTTTTAGCATTTTCTAACTGCCATTCATTGGATTTCACTTTGGGGCACTGTTCTTTTGTCTGGGTTTCGTATATCTGAAACCCAGTCTGAATTTAATGACATTCTCATAACATACCTTCTATCTTCTAGCTCCTGAGTTTCACTTTTGATAATGTGCCTGTTTCCTTTATGATTGGCCTTATGCACCTGATTTACTTGTTCAATGGTTCGCTCACTCAACAAATCTACTATTGTGTATGCAAGATACAATAGAGGAAACGGGGCGTGAAACATGATCTTGGCAACCATCATTTTATTGCCCTTTCCTGACACAGTGGAGGCTGGAGTCCTGTCCCCAAATTTCAGCCCCATGTCTCTGTGTTCACGTCTGTTACTGTTACAGACTTGCTTGGCTGCATCTGCCATAGTGCTTCCCCAGGGCTCTGTATACCAGCACCTGTTGCAACACCTGCATTTTTTCCTGCAGGACCTCACTGATGGCAGTCCTGGCTTGGCCCAGTAATACTAGTCATCTCTGTGCTTTCTCTGCTTCGGACTTCCAACTATTGCCTACAGCTGAATCCATTTGTGCTGTGCCTGCTCCCAGTTTCCACTTTTCTCTCAGAATCTCCATCTGAGAAAGGAGGATGAGTTTTGCCAGTTCCTTTAGCCACATCTTGTTTTGGGTTGTATGCTCAACAAACAATGATGGTGTTCCAAGTATGTGCCAGGTGCAAATGCAGGGATAAACAGAGGGATAAGATATAGACTCCAAGCTCAGAAGATGTCACAAATATCGTAGATCCTCCCCAACTGCAAAGATAAGGAGATATTTTAGTTCGAGGTACTTAAGATTTTAGGGGGAAAATAAGGTCACGGAGGGACTAAATGCAAACACTTATAAATCTTTGTACAATCTCTAAAGTAGAACCATCAAGGTGGAATGCTGAGTAAGGAGAGCATCACTGACATTTTTCATGTCTTAAATTACTAATAATGGTTATGATACAATTGCTTTCCATTTACCATTTCTTGCTCAATAGAAATTTCTCAGGGTCTTTCTTCCCTGCCATTTCAATGAAATGCCCATAAATTTGCTTTGTTTTGCTGAAGCGAATATACATATGAAAGAATTTCCTCCTGTATCTGTTTCTCCATCCAAATAGGCAATTCCTTTCTGACTTCATGGTTTGAAAGTGTCGACTCCTGCATCTTTAGTGTGAAATAATTCCCCAGAGCACATGCCATCAGGCCTCTTCCACAACCATCACTCCCCTCTTTCCTTGCAGCTGCAGGAGTGCCATTTTAAGGTCTTAGTTTATGTCTCCTCGAATTCCCTTATTTCCTAAAGCCTCAAGACAAAAACCTCTGTTAGCGCCATGCCATCTGCTTTCCTTTACTTTTTTAAAATTCCCAACACCCAATTTCTTCTTCTTCTAATTATCCCCAACAGGAGTGACTTATAATTCTTACGTTCTGAAACTAAGATTCTTGTAGTTGGAAAAAAGATATACAAAACTCAGTTTACATATGCTGGAATCCCTTGCTTATAAAATTTGAAGTAGGTGCAATTCACTAATGAGGAGGGGTTACTTTACCTAACAGGAGAAAATAGTGCATTAATTCATTCAAAGATATTTTGCATTTATTCAGGGAACAATGTATTAACAAGGTCTAAGGAAATTCATAAGGAGGATCAAAGAGTAAGAAGTGCCTGCTTCTCTTTGAGAATGTTGAGTAGGTGGAGAAATTTGCCAGGCAGAAAAAAAGGAAAACCCTTTCTAAGGAGATGGTACAACATGTGAAGAGGCAGGTGACATTTATCATAAGCTGTACTTAAAAAATAATGTTATCATAATTTTCCTCTAGAATAGTGGTTCTCAACCCAGGGTGATTTTGCCCACAGGAGACATTTGGCAATATCTGGAGACAATTTTTACTGTCCTGACTAGAGGAGGGTGGTGTGCTACTGATGTCTAGTGGATAGAAGTCAGAGATGCTGCTGAACATCCTACATACACAGGACAGATTCCATGACACATAGTTATCCCCCTCAGATGTCAATACTGCCACTGCTCAATAAGATAAGTTCCACGAGGCCTGAGACCTAGCGCACCTTATTCACTCCATGTCAACAAGATTTATCATGGTTAGAGGCAGAGCTGGTACTCATTTCACATTTGTTGAGTGAATGGAGGCATGAAAGGAAAGGTGAAATGTTTGAGGAGGGGAAATACAGCTGGTCCTTGAATAACATCTTTTTGTTCAGTCGTTTTGTTATAACATTGATGAGAAAAACAATCGATTCCTTGTCCGGACCACTGTCTGTGTGGTTTGCTGTTTCCCCCACATCTGTGTGGGTTTCTCTGGGGACTCCTCCTCCACACCTCAAGGATGTGCATGGGAGGTGAACCAGCATGTCCACATTGTCCCAGGTATGGATGTGAGATGGCCCTGCAATGGCCCCCTGAGTGGCTGGGACAGGCCCTAACCACCGCTCCCCCTCCCCCAACCATGACCCTGAACTGGAATAAGCGGGTTGGAATGTACCTTCCTTGTTTTTGTCCATCTTTCTTAAATGTATGTATAGCTCTCATTTATTTCAGTATTTAATATTAAGAGTGTTCACGGTCTTTATTTAGAAGTTTGGTGATGTTTCTGTGACCAGAAATATGCACTAGGAACTTAACTCCTATTTATCATTAGCCTATGGTAAAATTATTTTTGTTATACATCCTTTCAGTTAAAATAGCAGTTTCCAAGAACGTATAGATGACTTTAAATGAGGACTTACTGTACATATTCAGAGTTAGAAGTTAGAGTATAATTACAGAGCAGTGGGGAAAATAAGGCTGTTGGTAAGGTAAATAGAAATTATGAAGCACATTTTGTATTATTTTAAGGAGTCTTCCTTTAATATCTTGTCCATGGAGAGAACCACTGGTGGATTTCAAGCAGGAGAATGATACCTTCTGATTTAAGTCTTCATAGGCTATCCAAGCAGCAGTGGAAAGAGCCTGAAGGTTAGCCAGTCACTTGGAAAGCATTGTAATAGTGCAGGGATGAGGAGGAGCTGACCTAGGGCTAAAGCAGTAAAGACAGGGAGAAGAGGGCCAATCTAAGAGATATTTAAGACTTAGAATTGATAGGACTTGATGATCAATTAAATATGGAAAATGGAGACATTTCTGCCTTGGGCTACTAAGTGGATACTGGTATCATTACTTGAGATAAGGAAGATAGGTGGAGAAGTAGGGTGTGTGTGCATGCATGCCTGTGTGTGCGCGCACTTGCCTTTGTATATTCATTAAAACGTTAACTTATATCATTATAACTCAACAGACTCTTGATTAACCAATTATCCAGGCACTGAGAATATCAAGGTATATAATTTCAGTTCCTAAGAAGCTGACAACCCCAGCAGCATTATTCACAGTAGCCAAAAGCTAGAAACAAACCAAATGTTCATCAATGAGTGAATGGATAAATAAAATGTGGCATTTCCATGCAATGGAATTTTATTCAGCTATAGAAAGAAATGAAGTACTGATATATGCTTCAACATGGATGAACACTAAAAGTATTATAGTAAGTGAAGGAAGCCAGACTCAAATGGTCATGTATTTATTTGAAATATCCATGATAGGTAAATCCACAGAGCAAGAAAACATATTAGTGGTGGTCATAGAGCTATAGAAAAGGGGCAATGGAGAATGACTGCTTAATTCGAGGGGGGTGGTTTCCTTTGATGATAATGAAAATGTTCTGGAACTCTATAGTAGTTATGCTTGCACTAAATGCCACTGAATTTTACACTTTATATGGTTATTTTTATGTTATGTGAGTTTCAACTCAATAATTTTTTTAAAGGAAGCTCTCAGTCTTGTGAGAAAGAAAGACTAGTAAAAAAATATGGCAAATCCGTGTGAGCCATCTATAATTGTCTCAAATAATACAAAATGGTCTTCAAGCTAAAGAAACTGTTCGGATAAAGCCTCAGCAGCCATGAAAGCCCATGATAGGAGCGGGGAACAAGAAGGGACTTAAGAGACCATTTGCTCTATTTTTACAGCCTTGATTGCCACACTTCATGTGAGGCATAATGGAGTCATTCCAGAAACACAAAGTGGTTCCATCAATGTCTTGTGACCAGTCAATGGCAAAGGTCTGAAATTGTACAGTATACTGATTCTTAGAACTTTAATCTTTTCTATCTGTAGGTTTCAGCTCCAAAATATTTGTAGAAAGTGCAGTCAGAAGATGACATGATAATTTGAAGAATTACAAATAGAAAAATAATTATTTAAGAAAAGATAGTGGAGATTTATGTATGGCCTTTAATGTTTTAGAGATATTTTCCAAAGAACGTTAAGATTGTCCACTATTTATGTTGTTTTTGAAAATAAAGAATGGGCTAAAATATGTACTGTGGTGAACAAAGGAATTGGCAGAATAGTTTCACAATTAACTGAAGGGATTTTCCTAATGTAAAATGTAAAATGACTATACCTACCTTCTTATTTTCTACACTTAAAAAATACAATATTGTTTCTTGTATGTTTATAATACACTTTAAATGCAATGATGAACAACTGAAACCACTGAACAGTTAGGATAGCTCCATCTCTCAATATTGGAAGAAATATTGCTTTAACCTGCTTCTCAAATGAATCGTTTATCTGTGTATTCAGCAAACACATATTGAATCATAGGCATGGAGAACAGAAGAATGCTTAAGGTGATAATTGCCTTAAAGTTGTTCATAATTTAGTGAGGAAGTGTGAGAGAGACACACAATAATGCAACAGAGATCTTTCTATGGGAAAATAGAAAATAAATATCTAACTTTGCCTGAGAATATTAAGGTGGACTCGCAAGAGGAGATGATGAGCCTCGATGAGTGAGGGTTTATTGGGTTGGCTCTGCAGGATATACACAAGAATATGCAAAAACCTATAGCAGCAAAATGGAATCAAGTTTTTTATTCATTTGTTTGTTAAATATTTATATTATGCCTACCATCTTTCAGGCACTGTTGCAAACCTTGATAATCTGAGGTGAGAGGTTTCCTGCTCTCTTGATCTTATAGTCTAGCAGGAAAGGCACGCATGAAACAACTCTGCACCATAACCTGTGATGAATCATCTGACAGAAAATATGTGGGGTGCTATGGGAGTACAAGGCAGGAACCCTAGCCATGGGACACAGGGAAGGACTCTGAAGAAATGACAGACTCAGAATCAGAATTGCATCTTAGTCATCTTGGGCTGCCATAACAAAATATCGTGCATTGAGTGGCTTAAAAAACAGACATTTAATTTTCACAGTTCTGGAGGATGGAAAGTCTAAGATGAAGGGGCCTGTAGATTTGGTTTCTGGTGAGAACCTTCTTCTTGGCTTGCAAACCTCTGCCTTCTTGCTGTGTCCTTACGTGGAAAAGGGAGAGAACTCTGGCTTCTCTTTCTCTTCTTAAAAGGGCACTAATCCCTTCTTGGAAGCCTCACCCTAATGACCTCATCTAAACCTAATTATCTTACCAAAGCCCCACCTCCAAATACCATAACATTGGGGGTAGATTGTTAACATTTGAATTAGGTGGTGGAACACAAACATTCCGTCCATAGCAAATAGTGCCATTTAGCCAAGGGACGGGGGAGGGGGAATTGGTGAGGTAAGGTTGGATCCATAAAGGTCTATTTTAGTTGAGACAGAGGACAATCAGGGAGGGCCTTGAAAGGCATCTTAAGAAATATATCCTAACAGCAGTGAGAATCCACCAAAGAGTGTTAAACCCTAACCCATACATTAACCCTATCTCTCTAACTCTAACTCTAACTATGGGCAGATTCTGTTTAGAAAGATAATTCTGTCTGTAGTCTAGAGCATAGATTGGAGAGGGGTAAGTGAAACATGACCTTTTAAGTGACTCTTCCAGATGAGAGATGGATGTTAGTGGGGCCTGGGGTGATAACACTGGGGATGAAGAGCATTAAGTAGATTTGGGATGTGAGAATTAGAAAAAGGGAGGAATCTAATACCAGGTTTCTGCCTTGTTGTGGTAACATATCTGAGATTGAGAATCCTGGCAGAAGAATAGATTTGAATCTGAGAAAATAATAAATTCCCTTTCAGGCATGTTGTGTTTGAAATTCTTGCATATAATTTCTCATGGCTGGAGAATGAGACTTTTTATGGTAAAGAATCAGAAGAGAAGCAAAGAAGTAGGCAGCATCCATGTAACAGAGGACAAAGATTTATCTTGTGAGGAATGGAGAATCATTGAGGGATTCTCAGTAGGGCATTTCTGTAGTTTAATTTGTAATTTAAAACATGGATTCTGGTGGTGAGAGGGATGGATCATAGGGAGTTGAGATTAGAGGCAAACAGTAAAAAGCAATTGTATCACATTGTGTGGTGGTGGTAGGTTGCACAAAAGAAGGTGGAGGAGAATTATATAGTTCAAGAACAGGTTCACAGAATTCATTGAGAGAATATCAGGTTAAGGAAAGAACTGTAAATGATTTCTAAGTGTTTTTGGGAACATTGAGTGGGTGATGGTGTTAACAGAGATGGAGAAAGTTGGGGGAAAGGCAGACTTGTGAATTTGAACCTCGATTTGCATATTGTATGTTTGAGATGATACAGAACAACCATCTTGTTGACTAGCCAGCATCTGCTACTGGCCTCTGTGACATCACCATTGGTAGCTTATTAATGCTTACCTATTTCAGTTTCCCTCTATAACTCTTTTCTTTTGGTTGTTCCCTAAAGATGGGCCTCTTCTTCTCTCTGTACACATTTTTCTGAAAAGCTCTTTTACCAAAGAGGTAACTGAAAGGTTCTGTCTTTCAACTAAAGGTTGACTCTTTTTCTATGCACTCAATGTTAGCCTTATATAGACAGTTACTTCTGGGTATTTCCATTGGGATGTTTGGCTATTTTTTCAATTCAACATACTTATATCTAAGATTTCCTAAATTTTTCATTTGTGGCCAGAATCCTTACTATTTTTCCTCAGTCTCTTTGTATGACAATGTTCTCTTAGTTATACACATCTGAAACCTCAGGATCATCTCTGATTCTTCCATAATCTCTGTTTCCTAAATTCAGTCAATCATAAAGTTCTATTTTTTTTCTTTAAGATGCCACTTGTTCCAATCCTTCTTATAGCTGTCCTTAATGTTCTAATTGATAAAAAGAAAATTAAAACATTTATTAAGACCCCACTATGTGCTTGGAGTGTAGCACCACTGGAGGGACAAATACATTAACCAACAAATGCTATTTAATATGTGGAATCACTATAGAGTACAATATACAGTGGAGGTCCTAATAAGTAAGCAATTAATTCAAATTATAAAAATCATCAAAAACTTACAAAGAAACAAAACCCTAGCTGAGTCCTGAGAGATTAATTGGAATGTCATGGTAAACAAGAAGAGAAAGACCTAGAGGTACGGGGCACAGCAAAAACAAGTGTTGTGGCTTAGGAAAGGTATGGCATGTAGAAGCTACACTCCATAGTTAGTGCAGCGAGAGTACAAATTATGTAGTAGGAAGTGGCTGGAAGTAAGGGTAGAGAGGGATCAAATCAATCATCTTAACTAAGGAATGCATCACTCTACACTCAGACTGCTATCCCAACTTTCTAGTTCTTTTTGATGCCTTTATTCTCTCCTTTATCTACCTAACAAGAACATATTTTATATGGTATTTAAAATGAGTTTTCAAAGGACTGTCATATATATGACCCATTTAGTCATCACAATAATCCCTTGAGGTGGTAGCAAGTTCAAGCTAGTAAGTTTCTCGATAGCAAGAAAGCCAAGTTTAGACCCTGGATCATCTATATTAAATTGCAAAAGCTTGCCATTTGTCTATGCATTTTGTATATTTCTTTCAAACTATCTTTCATACAATGCTATGATTATCATTCTACTGCTCAAAAACTTTCATTAGATCCCTATTATTTTATACCAACAAGAAGGACCTCTCTGCTTGACCTTTCCAAGGCATTCCATAATTTGGAATTAACATACATATTTAATTTTCTACTACTCAACAAAAGTTGCCTTTGTGCTTTGGTTATCTGTTGCTGCCTAAAAAACTAGCCCAAAACTTAGTGGTTTAAAACAATAAATTCTTGATTTATGGATTGGGAATTGAAGTAGCGATTAACTAGGTGGTTATTCTGTTCTACTTTGTATTAACTGAGGTCACTCAGGGTTCAGCTGGCAGCTGGTCTCGCGCAACTGGTCCAAAATGGATTTGTTCATGTATCTGTTGCCTTAGCAGAGATAACTGAAAGGCCGAGCTCGGCTGGGGCTGTTGACAGAAATGCCTCCATGTGGCATGCCTAGCACAGCAGTGAATTCCTTATTTGGAACCCCAGAGAGTGTTCTAAAAGACTAAAGCAGAAGCTGCAAGACTTCTGCTGTCTTAGTCATGGAAGATATGCAGTGTCACCTCCACAACATTCTATAATCGCAAAGAGAGTCTCGGTGACAACTGAGATTCAAGAGGATAGGATTACACAAGAGTATGACTACCTAGAAGCATGGTTGATTAGGGAGTTACTTTTGGAGACTAATAAACATACTTAGTTTTAGACAAACACATTCTTACTGTATGTGCACAAGCCATGCTTATTCCTGCATCTGGATCATTATACACATTGATCTTCTCGCCAGATGCCATTCCACCTCTCCTCTGACTTCCCTAAATCCTACCTGTCTTTCAAGACTTGTTGTAGTCTCATCTGCAGCATTTTGACTCTTCCTGAATACTCTTGTTCTCAACAAATTTTCCCCGTATTTAAAATACAGTAGCACTTATAGTCTGGCAGTAGGACTAGAAAGGAGGAGACTGCATTGGGCATATTTGGGTGGAAGGATTAAAGTTGAGCTACTATTTACAGAATCAAGAAACGCCAGATGAGAGCAGTGGGTTTGGGAGGAAAGATTAATTCCTGTTGGAACACGTTACTTCGGAGGTGTAGTGGAAGAGCCAGATAGAGTCTTGCAAACACTCAAGGGAGAGAAATGGAGATGGAGAGAGAGGTCAGGATTAGAGAGAGAGATCTGGGAACCTCATGGTGAAACGGTGTTAGTTAAAGATGTGGGATTGAATAAGCTTGACGGAGGAGAATTTGTGGAGATGGAAAACAAAACAGCTGAGGGTAAATGGTGGGGGGGGGCAGATTTTTGCAGCGGAAAGAATATGATGATCCAGAGAAAGAGCAAAGAAAGAGATGGTAAGACACCAGAGGGAGGGCAGAGCTCTTTACAGGAGGAAGGGGCTTCCAGCAGGCAAAGATGGTCAAGTGTTAAGGTTGAAAAGACCCCTGTTTAAGAAGCAGGGGTCTGAAGGAGATCATTGGGCCTTATGAGTAAGAGGTCATTGGCCACTAATCTAGGGTTTATTAGGAGAAAAGCTACATTGCACCCCGTGTGAGCGGACGATGGGATTAGGAGTACTGAGTACTAAGTAGGAGTACTGAGGGAAGACTGACCACTTTTCATTAGCAATAAAGGGAAAATAGGATATCATCTGCAATAGAATTACAAATAGAACTCTTAACGATGACTGTTCTCCGATAGTCACTAAGTGGGAATAATGTGTGTGTGTGGGGGGGGGGGTGTGGAGGGATATATGCTATGCAGCAGTGTTTTCTAAGCCAAGCTCGGCATTAAAATAAATCACTGGAGGACCAATGACACTTTCTAAAGCCCAAGCCAGACTACGGAATGAGAATTTTTAGGGGTGGGTCCCAGGCATCTGTAGGTTAAAAAAAGCTTGTGGACACTGACTTAAAGGTTTTGGTATATCCAGGGACCTTGGGCTTCACAAAATAGTTGATTTCTTCATGGAGGGTAGTGCTAAAATGAAATAAGGTTGTTATAATCAAAAATTAAAGATTATAATATGAATGTAAGATATAATGAAATAAACATAGATGACAAAGCTCTCTAATTGGAGACAAACATTTTAGCAGCTACAGCAGAAGTCATATACTTTAGAAAGATTTTTTTTTTTTTTTGCCTCAGCAAGCAACGTGGACAGTTTTAAGCAAGTCTATCATCAGAATTTCAAGCTATTTTCCTCCCCCCCTCTTTTTTTCTTTTCCTTTCTTCCCCCCCCCTTTTTTTTTAAACTGGGCTGGATGAGGAGAGTAAAAAGAATGTGGTTTCTGAGGCAAACTAAACCTCAGGAATTATTTCAAACCAAACACTCTTTCTAACTATTTGAAGTCTGGAAGTCTGGATATTGGGGGCAGGGGAGTGAGCAAAGCTTTGGCTGTGGAACCATTTGTCATTTCCTGGGAGGTCCCCTGTACTTAACCCGTAAGGGACACACATCTGAATAGACTTCTGGAGTTGACCAAGAGCAGGTCCAACCCTAGCCTTTTTCTTTATATATTTCAGATTAGTGTTTTTCTAACCTACACCTCGGTGGGAAAGAGATGTTATGCTGTGTGCGTATTTTCACAGGAAAATCTATCAAAACTGAGTTGTCTGGCTTTTGTTTTGCACTAGCATGCTAGGAAAGGGTTACAGAAGCCTGTCTCTTCTTGATGTATAACAGCTGGTAAGAAAGCACAGCAACTCCCTCACATTCCTTCCTCCAGCTCTGAGTTGTACTAACTCACTGCCTTCACCATCCCCCACCGCCTCTCTTCTTAGTATAAGGCTTTGCAAAGTTGAAATCCAGTTATAAGCAAAGGAAGCAGACTTGGTTCACTAGTTTGGAGAAGACTAAGGATGAGATTGTTGTAGTGACAAAGGAGGTGTTAAATGCCACGACGGGCATGCCATCTCCAAGATTCATGATTAGGATGTTGTTCTTCAAAGGAATAATTCAGAACAAGAAGCAGTCTCGGCCTTATTGAGAGCCTGAGCTAGAATTGGAAGCTCCAAACCAAAATCACAATCAAGTCCGAAAGCTCAGCATCTTCAATTATGTGAACACGACTTGGCAGCTTTTTGCTGTCTGCAACATACAGCAGATAACAACTTCCATTGTCCCTCTAATCAGTGTCTTACAGAACTGAGCTTGCTCGCTACGAATAAACAGGGACACAGAGATGAAGTGTCCACAGAATAGCACACCCTTGGGGCAGCATAATAACCACTTAGGTTGTGGAGACATCCACATGATTCGTGAGGTCCTTAACTAAACACATTAAGAAACTATATATTACATTTTCTCCAAGTCAGAATGAATACTTTAAATAGCAATCAGGAAGGAGAGGTTGAAACACTGGTCTCGGAATGGCTCCCCCAACCCCACCCCAGCCCTGGTCCACGGTATTTTGGTCTCTGTCTCGCTCTTGCTCTTTTTCATGAAGATATAGTGTCAGTGTGTAACTCTCATCTTTTGAGTCAAATGAATCAACACAGAAATTAAAACTACTAATTTTTCACTTCAATCCACAGATAAACTTGGTGGACCCAATATACTAAATAACTCATGTGAAAGCCACAAAACTGATTTAAAGGATAAGATTTGGGAAATGAGGGAGAGAGAGAGAGAGAGAGAGAGAGAGAGAGAGAGAGAGAGAGAGAGAGAGAGAGAGGCAGGCACAGGGAGAGCACAGAAGTTTTATAAATGCATACATTCTGCTACAGAAGGGGAGGGCTGGTTTCTTCAGTGGAGGCTGTCTGTCAGGGTGCCTCTCTGTCAGGGTGCCTCTGTTGAGAGCCACGTTGGCCTCTCTCTGGAAGGGAGGGCTGTGGGGCCGCAACTGGGCTGGGCTCCAGCTGGTCAGCTATGTGGCACTGCTGCTATTGTTGAACAAAATTCTTTCCTTATTACACATCTCTCTTCTCAACTTAATAGAAAGTACAGTTCTTGGGATTTTCTCTTCGTGAACTTGAAGGAAACCAGAAAAAGGAAGCTTATTTTCTCCTTATTTGATGAACCTATAGTTGGAAGCCATTTTATAAAAAATTAATTCTGAGAACACAGATGGAAGAAAGAGCAATTTGATCAATCCTATAGGATGAATATTCGAACAAAATACATAATTCGCCAGTGGAGAAGTTTGTTAGGGCTGATTGGCTGTTTTTAATAGACTCTAATTCTGTGATGATCTGTTTTAAATTGGTTGTTTGAATTTAATGATCAGTCTAATATTGATCCTAGCATATATGTTAAGAAAAACTTCTGAAGCTGGAAAATTAATCTTTTTTGGCAATTTATTAAAATCTTGGCAAGAACAGAAATGAGATAGGGGTAAGATCCTCTTTGAGACTCATTTCTTATATCTGTAAATTGGGGATAATATTTTCTCAGCATACAGAGAATGATGTAGAGTGACTGATGAAAAGAACCATTATTTGTGAATTCACCAATTGCTTTTGAAAAGCAAATGGAAAGGCTTTGTAAACTATAAATCAGTGATTTTCAACTGGAATGGGGAAGATGGAAGAATAGCAGTGGTAGTCACCTAGGTTTTTAACTTAAAGAAGGCCGTAGCTAGGTTTGAGGATGCCAATTCATGATCTTTCCCTCAGCTTTAAGTTCTGAAGCTTCTAATTCCTGGTTAATATAGCCCCAATAAGATAGAATTTGCATAATCAATTACCATTGAGTGGTCATTCTTGGATTTAACATCTTGGATAATTCAGGTTAAAACAAAATCAAAAGCAAAATAACCCTGTTTTTGCCAGAATCCAAACAAACAAAAAAAAAATTTAAAGTAGGACTTGTGGTCCAAATTCTGTAGGGCACTGTGGCTGTGACAGTTTAGCCCAGTGGTTTCCAAAGTGTGGTCTTAAACCAGTAGAATCAGCATCGCTTAAGAAACCTGTTATAAATAGAAATTCTGGTCCTCTTCCTCAGACCTACTGAAACAGAACAGACTCTCTAGGGGGTGGGGCCCAACAATCTATGTTTTAACAAGCTCTCCAGGTGATTCTGGTGCAAACTCAAGTTTGAGAACCACTGACCTAGTCTGAGCCTGTTGACGACTAGGCACATAGCCTCTTGGAACAATTACAATTGTTTCTGGCCTCTACTTCTCTCTCTTTCTAATCTCTTCTCACTATTGTCACTAATTGTTTTCCTACAGCATAGTTGTAATCATTTTATTTCTTCTCTCAGAGTGTCTCAGTGGATCTTGTTATCTACTACATATATTTATACAGAAGCTAAAAAGGGTCCTTATTATCAAATTCAACCAACTAGTTTTACAAAAGAGACTATTCATGGTCAAGGCAGTAAGGTATGGAGGCATTGGAGAATCAGGTGATAAATCCATGACATTAAATCAGCATATTTATATCTGGTTAAAATGTGCCTGTAGGCAGTTTTGGAGAGTGAGGGAGACAGGAGAAAAAGTAGATGATATGAAAGGGAAATATGCAAACTAGGGGTAGGCATTTAGAAAGGGCAAAAAGTCAAGGATCCAAGCCTACTGCTTCTTGTTATTTGGGATAGGCCTCTTTTTCCTTTTCTTGGGACTAGCTCATGGGGTGTATTAGTTGGCTAGGGCCGCTGTGACAAAGTGTTATCAATTGCATGGCTTAAACGACAGAAACTATTGTCTCATAATTCTGGAGGCTGGAGTCTGAGTTCAAGGACTGATTGGCAGGAGTGAGTTGGCCAATCTGTTGGCAAGACTGGTTCCTTCTGAGGGCTATGAGGGAAGGATCTGTTCCCACACCTCTTCCCTTGGCTTGTGGATGACCATCTTCTCTCTGTGCCTTCACGTTGTCTTTCCTCTGTGCATATCTGTGTCCAAATTTCCACTTTTTATAAAAAGACGCCAGTCATATTGGATTAGAGCCTACCCTAATGACCTATTTTTAACTCAATTGCCTCTTTAAAAACTCTGTCTTCAAATAAGGTCACATTCTGAGGTACTGGGGGTTGGGATTCAGCATTTGAATTTAAGGGGTTGCTAGTTTCTCCTTTGCCCTTGGATTGTCTAGTTCAATGATCCCAAAAGGAGAAGTGTGAAGGAGAGTGGTGAATGGAACAAGCACCATTCAGAATCCTATTTTTTTTTTTTTAATTTTCCACTTGGCAAATGACTCTGGTGTTAACTCTAGTTCTAGAAATGAAGAATGCTAAGAGTGGAGGTTCTTTTTGAGAACTTCTAGTTCGACCTCATCATTTTGAGAAGAAAGCCCACTGTTGGAGAGACCTTTGTCCACAATCACAAATCATATCAGGTTTCTGATTTCAACTCCTGTGCTTTGGAGTATCCTATGTCCTTGACAGGTGAGGTGACTGGACAGACTCAAGGTTACGGCAAAGTTGGGACCACCATGATCAGTTCTTCTTCTGGGACTTCGTGCCCTTTATGGCCAGTGCGTCCTACTGAGGGGATCAGATGTGCTTCCAAACAATGTACACTGCATAACATTTGTGTGCCTCACTTTCCAAAGTCATCCTGCCCCCCGAGACGACTGTATTGTTGTGAACAAGTGGAGATCTCAGTTTCTTATCTTAAGAATGTATTTACTCCACATTTTTACTGTATGATATTTGTCTGATTTCATAATACTTCTCTTAAATTGTTTGTTAGAACTCTTGTAAAAATGGTATAGCAGAAAAAAAACTGACCTGAGTTTTTTCCAATCAAAAGTCATCAATTTCCTGCAAATTGTTAGAGAAAAAAAAATAGTTCAGCTTTTTAAAAATTTTTATCTTTTAAGACACACAACTGCAAAAAAAGTTTTCACCCTTGACAGAAAGTAGAAAAATCTCTTATTAATTTAGACTTAATTTTGAGTTTGTAATGATATAAACATGTGGAATAATATAAATAAGAGCATAAGGGGAAAGGTAAATTAAAGGAAAGTTTTTCCCAAGTTTACAAGAAGCAGGCACGTGAAGAAGTAATTCTCTCCTGTTAACCATTCTGTCTCTTGCATCTAGCATAATTCTCGACAAATAATATGTGCTTGATAAGTTTGTGTTGAAAGAATGAATAAATAAATGAACGAGATAGTATACTAACAATATAAGCAGACAGTGGCGATACTTGGGCTGGTGCCTGGATATGATAATCTAATTGCAAATCTTGCTTCGTTATTTATTAAATCTGAATCTCAACGAAGCAGTTCTCAGTCAAGTTTTAATTACCATAGATTCTTTAAAGCAATAAACTTGAATTTCATTAAAAGAATTATATTACCCAAACTTCATTAATTCATACTCTTCTTTTCCTTTATTTAGTATGGCACGGTGGAGTCTAATTTTATTGAAATGACCCAGAGGGAAGTAAACGATATCAAATAGGAGTCAAGAAAACTGATTAAAGAAAAACTCCAATGTTTACCAGAATCTCTGTCTTTCTTTATGAAAGTCAAACTCACCTGAGAGAGAGAGATAAAGAAGAAATAAAATATATTTTTAGAGAATATAGATAGATGAGCATTGCTGTCTTTGGGTATCTGAGAAATTGTTTGAAAGTATAAGAAATAATCACTGCCTTAAAGATAAGAATCATGAACTTCTCTTCTGATACAGCAAACACCATCGCCCACATGGAAGAAGCAATCTCGGAATCTGGCTGGTTACACAAATCCTATCAAAATAGTACAATATATCTTGCTCAACTTTGCTTGACCCCAGAAGTAAAATAAACACCTAAAATACTGGTGTCTTTAAAAAAAATTTTAAATTCTTTATTTTAAGCTTCAGTCTCTTTTATGTTTATGATTGTGCTAGATGAGTATAGATAAGTCCCTGCACATAATTTTATTGGTTATAGGCAAAACTAAAATTGTCATTCCAAGGCAACTCCATTTAGTCATTTCAAATGGTTAACTAAGGTTGGCATTGACCTTACCTAGCTGGAACCTTCCATTTCTATTCATTTAAAAGCCAAAGCTAATTATAATCAAGAGAACTGAGGAGAAAGATGGAAAATGGTTTCCTTTCATTAATATTGTGTTTTATTTAGGTCTACTCTCTGGATTTCCAGTAGGTAATCATTGTTTTGCCTTATTCCTGGTACTAGGAATTATTTTTTTGTTTATCAGTGTTGTATTTCTCTCTGATATGTTCAGCATGCTATTGCTTTTATAGCAACTTGTTTCTCTTTCCCAAACTATAAATGTACTATCCTTGGGCCCATTCTCTCACATTAAGCAAATAAAACTTCTATGCCTCCGTAAGCCTTTATATCCTTTATTATTAGCAATGAAATTCTATTAGGCCTAATGGAAAACCACTATATATATATATATATATATATATATATATATATATATATATATATAAATATATATATAATAGTTAGATTTCATGAAGATGATAACCAGCAAGTTTTTTTCTTTTTTTTTTTAGTTGCTGATTGTGATCAGAATGTTGCTTTTTGGTAATGCAAAATATTATTGAGCTAGTCTCTATTAATAACACTTCCCTTTTACCAGGTACTTAGCATTTATTTATAATTAATCTTCAAAATAACCTAAAGATGTAATTTCTTTTTTTAACACATAAATACATATGAGAAAACCTGGGATTCAGGTTGGACAGCCAATAAGTGGCAGAACTAGGATCATGGTTAACTCTGCCTAACTCTGAAGCCCACAAGGTTTCAACAAAGAGCTGTCTCTCAAATGGTTTCTAGTTCAGCAGTAGAAATAAAGTTTCTTAGCATTTAGATCATTCTACGATGCCTTTTAGAAATTTTATTTTCCAGAATATTGATGAAAATCTTGACTTAATTGTGATTACTCCTAATTAAGTGAAAAAGGGGGAGGGAATCAAAACAAAAATGGGGGGCTTGGTAAAAGGGAAAATATGTCCTCCCACCATGTGCCTCGTGGCACTTATAAAGTTGCAGTTCTTCTTGAGTGCTGGCCAGAAACGAATAGAGTAATAGAAATGAAAGCAGAAACAGATGTGGGCAAGTCTCGGTGACCTGCCAAGTGAAAGATAATGTTCTGTACAGATGCAGACACAGAGTGAATAAAAATCTTAAAGACACAGTCATGTCCATTTGCCAAGTATCAAGCGATGAAAAAAATACACACTTTAAGGGCGACCCCTTAAAGCTGAGCTCTAAGATTTGGCATATAGAATTCTATTTCCATTCCAAATTGTCTTCAGCTTCCTTTGCTAAGCATTATGGGACCAACGTTTTAACTGATTGCAAATGTTTCTGTGGTAAATTTTTCCGTGGGAGTCACCAGCTGAATTCGGCAGGGCTTCTTTTGCAGTAAAACGTGGAAAGCAGGAGTGGGTAACAACAAAATCTTTCTGTAGGACATCATAGTGAAAAGTTGTCAATAAATTTGTTTTCTGTGTTTGTTAAAGCACAGGGTACTCAAAATGAGCAGATAAAATGAAGTCATAAAAAAGTACTTGGACTCTAATTTCTTCTCAGCCAGAATACTTCCAGTGGTTTAGGAGTGCACCCAGAAGAAGTATAAGTGGTTTCCAGAAAAAACAGTGTAAATGGCCAAACCAAGCAATCTACTTAAAGTGGGCAAAGCAAAGCTGGAGGCCATTACGTGTTAGAAGCAGGAGACATTATTCTCCTTCTTTTGCTCACTGGTGGACCTAAGTATTGAGTTTTAATAGGAATCAAAACTTGAATAGATTGTTGGGGAAGAATTGAGCTCTTAGCAGTTAATCAGTTCTGTCATCTGTTGTGTATCTTCATTAAGTATTGAAATTCTTCAAAATAAGCTTTCCCATCAGGATTAGAAGACAGAAAATCTATTATCACTATTTCTGGATGCTCCTCCTTATATTTCCCAAGGGCCAAAAGTCTTCATTAAAACATATAGCCATCCTCAGATTGGGCTTTCCCCGTGAAGGGCTTTATTATTTAAGGCATCTTCAGACAAAAGTCAGCAGGGTTTTCCTTTACAGATTTGAATTATAAACATAGCGGGTGGTCATTTAGCACATTAACCTAAAATATTTATTTGCTTCTTTTGTTTGTTTGTTTGTTTGTTTGTTTTTTAACTTTTAATCAAAGGTGAAGAGTGAAGTTATTCCTAAGAGAAATCACTTTTTTGTGTGTGTTCTCAAAATAATGTCAGAGGAGGTCACATTCTATAGCTCAAACTCCAGGACTTCTTGGGTATGGAGATTATTTTTTACCTTATCATTAGGGAGAAAACCAGATGTCTGAGGGCAGCAGTGTGCTCTGACTGGCATGAAGGGCACTTTCATGTTAGCCTTTGTCACATTCTCCACAGGGCAGGGTACAGGTAGGCTCTGTTAAGCCAATTTGTGTTTAGTCCTTCCTGGATCTTGTCACTTACTGTCTGTGGTATGTGGAATCTCTCTCTTATCTTGGGAGCCCAAGACCTTCTGGAGGCCTCCCTCTAGCAAGAATTTGTGAACTGTTCCTCTCTTATCTTATCTATTAGGTATGATTAGTAAAGCTTTATATATGAGGCCTGGGCCTTACCCCAGAGGAATAAATCTCTAAATCTGTTTATAGCATTTATGCTGAGCTAATTTGAAAATTAGAAGGGGACTTGGAGTGTTGAGGAGAAGGCATTTTCTCATTATTTCTAAAAGGATGCCAACTGAAAGGTAGCATTTACTTGCTCAGCTCTGTATTAGTCCCTGGTGTGACTTACACATCCCTATAAGAAGCACCCTCACAGGGGTGGTTCCTTTGGGCATAATGGGGTTAGCAACACCAACTTAATGCATAGCTGTGGACATTTCAGATCTGTGGTTCATATCATGTCTTTGTGGACACATTTTAATTCTAGACTGAGGGGACACATTCTTGAAAAGATGAAAAGGTGAATACCATTTTTTTTTTTAAAGGCCAAGTTTTAGAAAACTGAAAAAATGTACTGAAGTTACCACCCACTTCAACTGGTAACTGTTAGGGCCTTCAGCTACGATCGCTATATGAATCAAGTTTTTGAATGCTCTGACAATACTGTTTCGTTCATGGAGCAAGATCCTCATATGTTCTAGGAGATGCTCAGTTTCCCCTTCATGCTAGATTGAGTTTAACCTTTCATCTCTTACTTTCAGTAAGGTATACTCTATTTTATATTATATTACATGGCCAGGTCAGTTCAGTATCTGATACACATCATCATAAGGGTACATGTCTTCAGTTCAACAAAAATACATTTTACATATTGAATCAAAACTGTACCCTCATGAAGGTTTTGCTGTATACCAGTATGCTGTGACTAGTTGAGATCCTGTGCTCTGAAAGCCCTCACTTTTTGGCCCTCTCCAGCCTCAGCTTGAAAAAATACATCAGGAGCAGGCATGTGAGTGGTAAAAGCCTGTATCATTGTGCATCATTTCTTAGATGATTCTTGCAAAGAACTGCGAAGAGTTTAAGATTTTACCCTGCTCGCAAACTAACAAGTAAGATGGCCACAGTTTCATGGTTACTAGTAGAGTGCACAAGATTCCTGGTTGGAGATACAGACTATTTATTACTTGCAGTAATAGCAGTGGTCAGAATATAAGCATTTATTGTAATTATTTATTATATTTTTGCTACTTCCCTGAGCCCTAGAAGATGATGCAAAACAAAAAGGCCCAATGACACTTGTACTTGCGGTGGGTTTCAGTACAAGAGAGGAACCCTGAATTTTGGGAAACCCAGATAAATTATAATGGGCAGTGAGCATCCTTGCATTTGCTCTAAAGGAAGCATAATCTTTATTTTACTGAATGATAAGCATGCAAAGTATCTTCCTTTTTCCAGAGGGGAATATTTTCTTTTTCTTCCAAGGCTGTTTGCTATACAAACCTCCTTTAAAATATAGGCCAGAATAAAAAACAATCAGTGATTCTCTTGCAAATTGCGTAGAAATGTGGGATCCACAGAGAATTGTCTCTCAACAATTCTGTACAATACCATAGAGCTGGTAATGCATTGTTTTTAGAATGAAGGAGAGTTGAATTATTTTCAGCCAGGACTCTTATTCCATTCTAGGCCATGTTATCTTTTTGTAGAATTTGGGAGGTTAAAGAGGAAAGAAAGATAAAAAGAATTGTTCTTGAATGCTGAATACACTCAAAGACTTGTCAGTAGTCAATAAATGTTGCATGGTAGAAGTCAATGAGTCTTCATTTGGGGGTTGCTCCATGCTCTCCCATCCACCCAAGGTTAAGGATGGGAAGTGAGAAACCAGGTTTTAAACTTGTGGCTGCTTTTGCTGTCGCTCCTCTATCTCTGGCTATACATTACAAGGGTCTCCATCCAGGCCACTTAGGACAGTTTTACCTTCTGTTCTCTCCATTTTCCCTTCTCCTCTAAACTCCCCTGTCATTAGTTCTCCCAACCCCCAGGAAGGACTGCTCATGAAAGTGAAGTTCTGAGGCTCCCCTATGGGGACAGTCCTATTCTCAAACTGTCAGTGTTGAGGAATATCCATAGCCTGCAAGGCCATCTTAGGTTTGGGTATCCCTCCAGTCCCTATGTTCAGTGTTGGGGTATCTCTAGGAGCTTAATTTCTTTGAAGCCCAACTCCTTTTTTAGCTACCCTAGCATGGGTGTTACCCTGTATTTATAGAAAAAAAAAGTTCCATTTCTTCAGGAAAAAAAAAAATCATCTCCCTTCCTCTTTCATTATATTCTCTTTTCTCCAAGACGGATCATATTGCAGGGTTAGAATTCATACCGAATTCTCTCTGCTGACTGAGAAAGAGCTGCCTGATGAATGCTGTAGGAGAGCACGACCTCGCAGTTAGAAAGAATGGCAGGGCAAAAATGACGCATGGCATCAAACCTGGATTGTCTTTTCCAGTGGAAAGAGACAGCTTCAGCCTTCTCTTTTGTGAGCTTTCAGCTTCTGGGTCTCCACCATGAAGTAAATAATTTCCAGGCTTTCATTTTGGAAAACAGAAAGCACCCCAAGAGGATTTCAAGAAAATAGCCATGCTCATCAGAGATACCCAACTTCCCAACTCTTTGCTCTGTGGAATTCTTAGGGAGACTGTGTCTTTGCAATCTTAACAGGGACGTACTTTCTCATGCTGTTTCTTTGGAACATACATTCATGTTAGGAAGTAAGCTCCCTGTAAAATTCAGAGAAAAAAATGTTTGGTGTTTATTGGGATAGAAACTTTTAAAAAGATACCTTTCCCTGCCCTCTGTATATATTGCTGATGTACGCAATGCATTTCTTTCTTTTAAAATTAAATTCCAGTTGGTTATGAAACTGTTTCTCTAAGGACCATCTTTTTCATATAAGTTTCTGTCCAAAGGGTAAAATTTCTTTGTTTTTAGAAAGCTCTTTCGTTCAGTACATAAACCACTTCTCTTTTCTGCTCATGATTGTGTATTATTTGTACATTTTTTTCTATTCAGATTTATCTCCTTCTCTTGGTGGTAATTACAGGGCCTTGCTATTATGCCAGGCAATGGAGGAGATTACAAAGGTGGACATTACAAAGATGGACATCATTTATGACTTCGGGAGTTTATCTTACATTTTTATTGGATAGTATGGAATCTAGAATAAATATTGCTAGTCTGACTTCCCTAGAATACAAACTTCATGAAGGCAAGAAAAATTTTTTGGCTGTATTTGTTAACATAAATGCAACCGATTTTTCAAATGTAAGATTTATAAAATAATTTTTTTTTTCTGGGAATGAAACTGATTGGTTTCAGAAGAGTTGTTTGAAGTTAGAGTAAGAAATGTTCAAGTACTGGGATTCTCTCCATGACTCCCACATTCTCTTAATTCATCATTCCTTTCCTTCCTTTTTTCACTCTTCAAACATGTCCATAAATTATTTCAGAAACACTATAGCGAATACCACTCAATCACAACCTTTGGATTTTCATTGCATCCATCAGGCATAAAGTCAGCCCCAGACTTACCCAAAGATCTGCCCTTCCTATGCTTGTATCTAATAGCCCAACTGGGCTGTAGAAGATCACATAGCAGGGCTTATTACATCTGTTATAAATATGTAATCTACAACTGCAAATGGGCCTTCTAACTTGCTGCACGTTTTTGGTCAATTCCGCCATTATATTCTAAAAGACTTTCAAATTCTCTGTTCTCCATAATCCTCTAGCTTCTCCATTGCTCTCAGAAGATAATATTTTCATAGAGAAAATGAAAACTATTAGATAAGAGTATGATCTCCGCCTTCTCATTCCAAATGTATCTCTGCCTACATCTGTATCTAATCTATTCTTCTTCTTCTGGTTACATAGAGGAACTGTTTGCATCCTCTCAAAGCCAATATGCTCATTTACACTGTCTCCCTACCGGCTTCCAGCTCCCTTACAATGACTATATAGGGAGATTGGCCTGTCCCCATCACTGAACTGTGATAGTTCTTGTTAGGATCAACAATGGCCTCCATGTCTCTGAATCCAATGCACAATTTTAGGCTGCTTCTGACTTGACCCCCTATGGTGTTTGTCACTGTTGATCATTTTTACTTCCTTTGACTGACTATACACAATCTTTCTCTGCTTTCTTCCTACTTCTTTGTGGGCTTATCGCTACAGGCTCATCCTTCTGTTTCCTGACTTTAAATGTCAGAATTATTCAACGCTTGAGGCCCTTTTCTCTTTTCACTTGATACTCTGTCCCTAGACTCTTTCATTATGCCTCTGGATTTCATTACCACCAATAAGTAGATGACTCACAAATGTGCCACTGTAGCAGATCCAGACCCATATTTCCCTCTAATATATCAGGATTAATGTCTGAAAAACACTTTGAGCTCAATATGTTAAAATTGAATTCATGATTTCTCCCTCTCTCCAAACTTGGTTCTTTTTGAGAGTTATCTGATCCAGTGACCTCTGCCCCCTTACCTTCATAAAGTTCAGACTTGCACTGCAATCTGATATCTTTCTCAGCCTCCTCCAACATTTTCCCCAATAAATCTATTGCACATTTAATTTCATCTTTGTGTCTATTTTTTTGAACTAACGCACAAAGTAAACTGAAATCTACATTGGAAGATGAAGTAACACAAAACATATTAAATCTCACTGAGCTCAGTCCCTTTAATTTTGTAGACAAGGGTAGTGAAGTTTAGAAAATTTAATTGGGATGAAACTGAATAAGACCCGTCATCTTCAAAGCCCATAAGTGTAACCTCTGTTTCACAGCTAATAAATATAGTTTCGTCAAAGGTAGACAGTAGTTCTAGTCTGAATACATTTTTAGACATTTTTAAAGGTTAATTTTAATGTAAACTCTAAAGATATGTAACACACACAGAAGACTGCATAAATCATAAAAGTCCTGCTCAAGGAGTTTTCATAAAGTAAACACATCTATATAATGACCTTTCACACAAAATAATAGAACATTACCTGTACTGCAGAAGACCCCATGGGCTTTCCTCTGAGTCACGAGAACTCCTTCCTCTTCAAAGGAAGCCACAATCCTGACTTCTAACATCAAAGGTAAATTTTTAATTTACCTATGAAGTAGCTCAAATTAATCTTTTAAAAATAGATTCACAGAGCTTCAATCAAGTAGGTATAAGTATCTATAGCAATTTGCCATGAAAACCTCCGAAACCATTTTGTTCACTGTGTCAGTGCTAGAGTCAAGATCCTTTCCTTGTCCTAACCAGTTAATATTTCATTAAAAAGACATGATATCTTTGCCTAAAAGTGAGCATGTTCATTTTTCTGTGTCCCTTGGGGAAAAAAAATTTATTTTACAACCCTAAGATTCTTCTTCCTCATCTGTAAAATGAAGATGATAATATTAAATACTAAGATGATGTCATCATGGAATAAATAAGTTAGTGCATATAAAAGTCATGCACTAACTTATTATTACATATCACAAAGTCTAGAACACAGTAAAACTTCAATGAATGCTAGTTTTGTGGGAATTATTAGTAATAGTACTAATATACAGAAGTTACACCAAAACTTTTTAGAAGCAATGTGCTAAACTAGTGACTTTCTATCTAACGTTGGGTAAATGATTTAGTTTTTGAGTGTTTGAGTTTCCCTTTTTTTCTGAGGGGACAGATGTAAAGAAACAATCAATGCATTGTTTTTATAAGTATTGAAGCCTACAAATGAGAATATGCAGATATCTCTTAAACATATGAATTGCCTTTTTGTTTCAAAGCACAACTATACAAAGGCAAGTCACTATCCTCTAGAGAGATGATCTTTTTGAAAGAATAAAATTCATACTGCCTTGAAATCCTTCAAGAATATTTGGATTCCATTCTAACATTCTAACATAAAAAACCTCTCTCTCCATTCTAGAAAAAAAGATGTTTAGAACTAATATATTGAAAAAACCCAAATTTAGTTATTTTCTCAAGTATGAGATTGATAACCACAAAATCACAAATATATGTATATTGTTAGTTATAAATGGTGGGAATTGGGCAGTTGATGCCAGAGAACAATCAGGAATCCTTGAATCCAGTTTCTTCTGCTATCCAAATGCATGACCTTGGGCAAGTCATCTTATTTTTTTAGGGCTCAATTTCCTTGCCTGTAAAACGAAGTAGTTTAATAACTTTATAATGGTCTTGGGCACACCACTTTTTATAACATCTTCTAATGAAAAATTTTAAACATATATGTTAATTATTGATAGAACAGAGATTTTTTTGGAGGATGTAGCCTCATAGTCAAAACAAAGACTAAAGAGTGAATTCAACCTCATGTGCATGTGCAAGCGAGCACTCACGCAGTGTGCGTGTGTGTGTATGTGTGTGTGTGTGTTGGAGTGGTTCAGACACTGAAGGGAAAGGAGTTTATAAAAGGAGAAATAGGACACTATGGGTGACAAGAAATTAAGTTTTTATAATGTTGAGTCCTAGATTTCCTGTTTCTGAATATCATGTGAACCTGAGAGTTCTCGGTTTGGAATTAAGACAAGCAGTGTGACACAGTGAAAATAGTATTGGAATAACAGTTAGGAATCTGGATTCCAATAGCAGTCCTGTGTAATTAATAGCAGGGCATTTGAACATGTCATTTCTCCTGCTAGGTGTCCTCAGATGGAAAAAGAGGTGGTTGGACATGACTACTTGGTCCCTTCCAGTTCTTGAAAAGTCTTTGATCTTTGAAGAGGAGAATGAATAAATTTTGCTGTGTGGTAAGGGTATTGGGTGGAGTGGCTTCATGACATTTTGGGATCAGTGTAAGTCTCCTGGTTAGAGAAGACTCCAGGCAAAACTTTGTGCCTTATATTTAAAGACATTTGAGAGATTTATAACTCAAATTTGGTCTCAATCAGCTATATTCACTATATAGCTATATATAAACAACTGCAAAACTCAGTGGCTTCTAGAGAAAAATCACTTATATCTCACTCATGCCTCTCTAGGTCAGCTAAAGTTTTGCTGATGTCAGCTGGACTGGGCTGCAGGTTGCTAGTTTTTGGTGTTTATATGGGACCAGTGGACTATTCTGGGTATGCGGACTGTCTCTGGACTGTGTAGATGTGCAAGATGGTAAGTTCAATTGCTCATGCAGATTTCCATATTTATGCTCAGGTTGTCTCTGCTAATGTCCCATTGGCCAAAGCAAATCATATGTCCAAGTCCAAAGTTAAGGTGCTTAGAAGTACACGTCACCTTACCATAAGACCATGCAAGGGTACAGGTGGATAGCAGTACTATAGGAGAGTAAAAGACTCTAGACCATTAATTCAGTTTACGACAACTTGACATGTATTTGTGAGTATGTGGATGTGTTATGGAACAAGAAAAGCAGAAGATGCTCCTGAGTGGGTTAGGTAAGAGAGCAACATAAGTTTGAGGAGAGAGACATAGTTTCTATTACTCCAGGCCAATCATTGATTACCTTTTATATACACAAATTTTGTACCCATTATGGAATTAATCTCTTATACTCTATATTGCTATTCAATAAATTTCTATATAGAAACTGTTATTGTCATGCTCAGTTATGGCCTCCATATTGCTAACTCTCATAATTAATTCTCAATTCCCACTGTATTTGACCTACCAGTGGTATTTGACACTGTTGAACATTGTACTCCTAGTTACTTTTTACTTGGCTTTACATCTGTTCAGACCATTGGCGAGAACTAATTGTATGGTTCCCTCCAACTTCAAGAAAAGATGGAAAGATAAGGGGCCCATGGATATTCAGGGAGCACTGACTTCTGCCACATTCTCTGAAAGATTCTCTGAGCCCACTTTATTCCTCTTACTTTCATGACTCTAGGGCTATTCTCATTGCATTTTTCCCATATACTGGAGATATTCTCTAAAGGTAAGCATTCTCTAAAAGAATACATGAATAAAATGGCCCTAATGGGAACATAAACAGGAGGAAAAAAGAAGTGGTGGACACATATATGATAGCCTATATAGGTAAGAGACACTGGGATATGGGTACCACTTATTAACTGGAGATGTGAGCAAGTTATTTAACCTCTCTGGGCTTTAGCTATTTTAACTGTAAATACAGGAGCTATAATAAAAGCAAGTACCTTATAGGATCCTTTTATGGACAGAATAAATTTGTGTGAGGCACTTAGAACAGTGCTTGGCATGTGGAGAACACAGTAAGTGCTAGCTATAATTATTTCATGAATTGAAAAATTAAATTTTAAATAATAGAGAACTAAAAATAAAAGTGATAGTAAATTTATAAAATTTTAAATAGTCTTTCATATAAACTCCAGCTTAATGAGGAAGATTCTCATTTTACTACGTTTTATTACTAAGATTATGGAAACACATAAAAAAATAAAAACAAATGTGTTCTTTCTTTGCATATGTGGCACTTTGGCTAGAGGTAAAATTTTGATTTTGAAAAGTGAATATGATTATTTTGGAAATGGAACAGAACCAATGAGCGGGGGCACTTAAGATGTGTTTTGTAATTGCACACCATATTGCTTGATCAAAACTCTTCTATTCAATGTCAAAGACTGCCATGAGCATCTTGAGGTCTAAGGGCCTTCTAACTCCAAAATTTGAAAACATTTATTTGTAAAGATATAAGCACTTTGATATTCATAGTAGCATTACTCACAGTGGTCAAGACATGGAAACAACTAAAATGCCCTTCGATAGATGACTGGGTAAAGAAGCTGTAGTACAGATATACTGGAATATTACTCAGCTATAAGAGAAGATGAAATACTGCTGTGCATGACAACATGGATGGATCTTGAGATTAACATGCTAAGGGAAATAAGTCAGACCGAAAAATATGATTTCACTCATGTGGGATATTAAAACTGAAAGCAACAAACAAACATGACTTAATTATCCTTTGCTTTCTATGGAGGAGAAAGATGTAAAATAAATATTAACATGGTAAAGTACGAAACTAAAATATATGTTATATGAAGGAAAATCACAGTGCTATGAAAATATCTAGTAGGAAGTGCTAGTTTAGATTGGGAGGTTGGTGGAGGTCTGTCCAAGGAGATTTAAGCTGTGACTGGAGAAGAATTGGTTAGCTGGGTGCAGTTTACTCCTAGACTGTAACTGCCATGAAGCTGTTCTCTTGACTTTTCCCTCTAGTTGCAGGTTGGGGACCATGGACTAGTCAGCACATCCACATCTTAGCAGAAAGAATCAGGAAGAGAAAAGGTGCTGACTATGTATTGTGAGAACATTAGCACAGAACTCACCTTATTTCTAATTGGTCAGAACTATGTCACATTACCCCAGAAGGTGATAAGGGAGAAGAGACTGGGAATTCAGGTTAGGGTTCTTGGCCAATGGTATCTGTTACATTAAGCAAGAATAATGTCTTCAAAATTGAGAGAGAAGAAAGTTTCAAGAAGGTGAATTGGCAACAAAATCAAAGGTTACAGGGGTTGAGAAAGATGAGCTCTGAAAGGAAACTATGGAGTTGACATTTAGAACGGCAGAGACCTTGCCCATCATGTTCTCTTGTGTTTCAGGCACCTTCTCCAGCGCCTAGAGTAGAGGAGGCAATTCATCACTGACTAGGGAAATTAATTTGGCTTCAGTGTATTAGATGTATTGCATGTATAAAGGTCTGTATTGATCATCTAGTATAAATTAAATTCTAATTTTCTTTAAGTAAATACTTTCTGGAATTGGTGAGCATCTAGAGAGTTATCCTTCATACATACGTACATCAGAAAGCAGTTAGGAGGAATAGACCAGAACTTAAAAAAATATTCCCCAAAGCTCAATGAAGCAGGAGAAAGAAACTGCCTGGAAGAATTGGCATATCTCTATAATTTTGTACTGTTTTATTAGGTACTGGTGGTTTGTAAACTTGGAAAAGCTGTTTATGTATCATTATAGCTATTTATTTACATGCTCTCTTATTATAGAAAAGATTGAAAACAATTTTCTGTCTCATAGGATGGTAGAAAAATTTCTGTGAAAAACATTTATGTTATCATAGGTATTCAATTAGTATCTTATATTTGCATAACATTTTAGATTCATAAAGCACATTTAACTATAACATCTCATGTGATTATCTCAATCACATGAGAGGTTATTAAGTAAGTGTCATTAACCCCCATTTTATCACTGAACAAAATTCAAGAGATCATATCATTTACTAAAAAGCTTACATGTTGAGCCAGGATTCTAACATGAATTTTAATTCCGAATTCAGCATTTTTTACCAAATAAAGTTTGCTTCTAAATATACAGAATTAGGTAGTTTTAAGTTGTCATTTGAAACCCCCAGACTAGGAGCTGCTTCTGCCTTCTGCTTTCTGCAGGTTTGGCTGGGCTTATGTATTTCATATCAGAGAGTAAATAAATTCTGAATGCTCCTTTCTCTTTTCAGAGACTGCTAAGAAAGGACGAAAGAGGACAGGCTTTCTATATGGATGAGAGTATTAATTGAAAGCATGCTTTGCCAGGGATCCTGTATTAAGTGGTGTTCATTTACTTTTTCCATTGGGGAATCATATAGTTTGATCTGCTCATCCTTTATGAATTCTTTGCATACATATTTATTGTCCATGCATTATTTTAGGAAAGAAGAACAAACTTCACAGAAGAGGTAAGTTATAGTAAATGAGGTAATGACCTGATTTAATGCCTGATTAGAATTTAGCATTCCAGATTTGGCATTTTAACTCTTTAAGGAGCATGGCTTCTCATGTGTATATTCTGTCCTTTCTTCCTATTTTACATTTCTACTTCAGTTTCAAAATTGAGTTTTACCTGACTTCCATTCTTTCTTCTGGAATCTTCTGTGACTCGCTACATGTGAGAAATCAATGCACTTTGAGCCCTTTTGGGGGAAGTGTTGACTTTTTTTTTTTTTTGATCTGTTCAATTCCCTGCCTCACCTTCCTTATGACCAGTGACAGAATAATGCACATACCTTCTTTAAAAAAATTTGAAAAAGCACTAACTTAAATCTTTTTGTGGTCTATAAGTCCAGGGCTTTATTTTGTGAGGAAAAAAAAAATGATAAAGAAGAGAAATAAGTCACCATTCTATAAAAAATACTTATATTGTAAATTATTGCCCGTTTGAATTGACAAAGTCTAAGTTTGGGCCTTGAGGGTTCTGAAACCGTTCTGAGCTGCCTGATAAATGAGAGCTGCTGATCTGGATGAGCAATGGAGCTGAGGGACTCACTTGTCACTCGGTGACTTTAGAGATTACTACTCTGTGTGCTCTGAGAAGCCTTGCAGGTGGACATGTGCAATAAATCAAAACTAATCATATCCTGAAGAGAACAACAGCTGTGTTTACGCCCTTATAGGTTTATGTTGACCTTCCCTAGTGAGCCTTCTAGAAGTGTTAGGCTTGAGGACTTGCTAATAGTTTATCTGAAGCAGCTTTTGAATGCATGTATTAAAGTTTTAAAGATTTATTTTATATCTTTCTTCCAGGATTCAGGGTTCGGTCCATTCATTCATTCATACATTCACTCACCAAATCATTCTTAATATTTTCTATGTGCCAAATGCTAGGCATTGGGTGCAAAAGTGAATCAGGTAACGTCTTTATAATTAAGAAACATAATTTAGTAAAGAAGATAAAACACAGAGACCATGAAAGAAAAACAAAAACAATGTGGTATAAGAACATTTGTTAATAGTTTATATATTAGTGTATTTAATAGAAAGGAAAATGAGAGAAGAAACAGGAAGAGTGAGCAAGTATAGAAAGTGTGGGCAAAAGGGAGGATTAGTATGCATATAACGAATTCACATTCTATGTTATTGACCGCTTTCATTTGCAGAACCCTTTTGAAAATAAATGATTGTTTGTAGTGATTTTCAGCTCAAATTATTTAGTCATAAGGAATGAAAAGAATAGCAAATTTGTTCAAAAAGCAAGCATAATTACTGAGCTTTCCAAATAGGCAAAACCCAGCAATTATAAAGTGATGGATTTGTTTGTCTTCATCTCTGTGATTACCCACATTAGAGTCCTCGTTACAATTTTTGGCATTAGAATTTGTGAGTAATATAGAGAATTTGGAAAGATTCAGAATAAAAGTTCAAAAATTAATTTAAAGAAGGTTCTTAATAGAGACTGTACAAAGTAGCTTGAGGGAATACAGCCTTCCAAGCTCCCCTCTCCTGCCCCCCACCCAAATAAAGATGCAATGCGAGTAAAACAGTGTGCTCAGTATTCATATTCAGCTTCAGGACAAAAGTTGGCATCCTTACTAGCCAAGCAGATTATTACCCCTAGAGCCCTTTTAGGTAGAAATTCTGGAGCTTCCAAATGCCCCAGAATGACGGCAGTAAGATTTATGAGGAACATCTCTGGGAATTTCAACATCTGCTTCAGTCTAAGTACTCAAAACTATTTGTCAAAATGAATGAAGATGAGGATGAGAAGTGACTCAAAGACCAACTTTTATTTCTGTGTCTCTTTTGAACCTTATTTGGATTTTAAATAGAAACTTATTATCGGTCTGTTAACACAGTTGTCCCACTTATCTGCTGTCTCACTTTCCACAGTTTCAGTTACCCTCGGTCAACCATGGTGCAAAAATATTAAATGGAAAATTACAGATATATATAATTTGTAAATTTTAAATGGCATGCATCCTGAATAGTAGGATAAAATCTTGAGTCATCCTGCTCCCACCTGCCAGGGACATGAATTGTCCCTTCGTCACATCTCCATGCTCTATATGCTCCTTGCCCATTAGCTCCTTAGTAGCCATCTTGGTTTTCAGATTGTAGCAGAATCATAGTGCTAGTGTTCAAGTAACCCCTATTTTACTTAATAATGCCCCAAAAGTACAAGAGTAGTGATGCTGGCAGTTCAAATATGCCAAAGAGAAACTATAAAATGCTTTATTTAAGTGAAAGGGAAGTACAGTATAATAAAAATATTTTGAGAGACATAGAGACAGAGACCACATTCACATAATTTTTATCATGGTTTATTGTTATAATTGTTTAATTTTGTTATTAGTTATTTTATTTGTTATTAGTTTAATTTATAAACTGGGCACAGTTTATTGTATGTATGTATAGGCAAAAACAGTATATAATAAGTTCAGTATTATTGTAGTTTTAGAAAAGTTGCTCTTCACTTTTAAAGATCATACAACCTGGTTTGAAAGAAAACTCTAATCTAAATGAGCTTGAAATCTCAAACTCATAATTTGTAACAAAATGCCTAATTCAGTTATTAATATACAATTTTTATTACATCATATATTCATATTTCCACTGTTCTCTGCTCTTCCTCCATGCAAAGAATGGATGACTTAAGGTTACAGACTATTTAGCCAGCACAATTTTGGCTGTAAATATTTCCACTAATTATATGTACACACACACATACACCCCACACACAAATTTAAAATTTTAATTGACACCAATTTCGACATAATTATTTCATGGTAGCCTAATTCTGAACAGTCTTTCTTCATTTTAGAATGCAGTAGTATGTTAAAGTAAAAGCATTCTGGCTTTCTACAAGGGTGTAGGCTTCTTATTGGGTTTTCACATTTTCCTTTGTGCCTCTTATAGAATAATCTGTGGAGAAAGCAAAAAAGCAGAGGCTGTAGGCTTCCTCTTCCCCCTGCCCCCTTCCAGCTCATCATATTCTTATATAATCCAAGAGAAATCTGCTTTTGGTTAGAATGCAGTTGAGGGAAAACTGAGATTTCTTTTTTACATGAAAATGTTCCAAGTTTGTAAGAAAGTTCGGTCAAAGCAACAACTTAAATGGAGGCAGCTGGAAATCATTAAGGGAACTTGCAGTGGACAGTGATTAAAGCAGGATGGAATTTCCACTCTCTCCGTCTCGCTCTCTTTTTATGGTACTTTAAGCAAGTTAGTGTTGCTTTGGAATCTTGAATTAGCCCTCTGACTATGAGAGTTGGAAAATTATTATACTCCTTCACTTCCTAGAGACCACTCCACTGATTTCCGTGGCTGTTACTGCAAATGAATAAATGAACACATTTGGAACTAACTGGCGCTCGGCAGTGGTATGCCTCATATTTCATGATTATTTTTGCATCTTCCTGGTCTGAGTCTGATTTAAAATGATAACCACTAAGGAACATTAAGAACACTTTGTGGCTACTTTCCTAGTCTTATATGATAACAGAAGGCTACTTTTTAAGGCCCCAATTTTTACATCTCACCTTTCTTCTTTAATGGTTGTGCCACTTAGACAGTTGCTAAAGAGTCATTCCAAGTTCTTTTTTTGTTCTGACTTTTTATGGGTTCAGCCGCAAGGCATACTGGGACCTCAGTAGCAAAAGCTGGTGGGTAGAAGCTGAAGGCAGAGCTGGGAAAGGCTCTTCCCTATGGGTGTGGTAGGGTATGGGTGGGTGTTACTATAAAGTGGTTGAATCCGTTCAGTGGGGCAGGGCCAATTTATTGTGGATAGAAGTTGTCAGGCAGAGAGTCTAGGAGAATAGTCTATTGGGAGAGTGACCCTGGCTCACGGCGGGCATGTGGCATAGAGTGTCCGGTTCTCTCCAGGAAAGCAGATTACTATTACATAGTCAGAAAACAAACTTGTTACTTAGTTTGGGACATTAGAAGAAATCATGGGAGGGACAGGGTTAGAGGAAGGAGAGAACAAACTCAGCCTTAGTTGGTATTGAACTCTAGGGACCAAAATTAATTTACACTATTGTTTGCCTGCTTGAGTTAGAGTTGGTTGGGGATGGGCTTCCTCAGCAAGTCTGGGTGGGAGAGACTGGGCAGAATATTTCATGACCTGTCTCTAGCTCTTCTTCTCACTGAACCACGTCGATATCAAGCAATTAAATGTGCCCTTTTTCTCATTCTTTCTTAAAATACTTACATGGAAACCAGAAAACAGAACTTACCGGAATTTTACTGTGGCAAAATAACCTTGCTATGGTGAATGAGCGGGGCTTGTAGAGTGGAATTACAAGACAACTTTAATCTTTCCCCCACTTCCCGTTCCAACCCTCTCAGTGGAGCAAATTCTTTTCTGACCTTGGATGAATGTCAGGAAGGGCACAGTGGCTCTTTGGTCACTCGTGGATAATGAGAAACCCTTTTTGTTCTTGTTGTTATCAAACAGGTTTCATTTCAGTTATTAAAATGTTCACGCCTATGTAATAACAATATCACTTGAAGTTGAGCCTTCTTGTCTCTTAAGTCTACAGATGATACCCAACGTGAGGAAGGCAGACCTTGTGAGCTCTGTCTTCCATTCATCACTTCTTGTTTTGTTGCCTTCTCCTCCTCCAGCTGGCTAACTGCAGTCTCTGACCCTTCAGCATAGGAGGGGCCTGAGGCAGAGGGGTGAGGTTAGGAAAGGAAAGGCATTATTTGATCAATGCTGAAATTAGCTGATGCACTTGGCAGGTTTTTTAAAGTTGACAATTTTTGCTGGCAGATGTCAGTGCGTTGTTTGAAAACTGCCCACCTTCCAATTCCAAATCACTGAGGGTATCTAACCTGCAGTTCTTTTGATGTATTGAGGAATTCATCATTGTAGTTGCTTGCTTATATGATGTTCTGCCTCATCTCTGGGAGTGTAGTGGCACACTCTTCTGTTAGGATTGCTGTGTCCCCAGAGGCAGTATTTTGCTAAGTATTTTGAGGTCTCCAAGTCTCTTTTCTCTTGCATGCCAGTAAACTCTCACTGGTCCTTTGCACCAAGAAACTCTACTGCAATCTTTTTTTGTAGGATTCTTTCTTTGTCTTTCATCTCAGCAGAGTCGTTAGCCACCTCCAGTTTTATCTTGAGTTTTATCTATATTCCATTGTCCTCTGTCAGCACCCAAGGAACAGCTTCTGCTCTTCCAGTGGTTCCATCCAAGCAACTTCCCCTGGGCGTAACATGAGGAAAAGCAATCTTAACCCTTCCTGTCATGTGGATGGAGTGAGTGGGACGCAACACTCACCCACAGCTCTTTCACAAAGTCCAATTTTTAAAGTTCAACTCACATTTCAGTCCCCATCCACTTTCAGAATGGAAGTGGATGTTATGGTCGAGGGTTAAAATTTTAAAAATACCATCTTTTAGCAAGACTGTATAGATGGTATCAAACTTCTCAGGGGGTTGCAGAAATGTTTAGTACATATTATGTTGAGACCTCTAAAGAACTAAAGAGAAAGAATCAATTAAAAAAAGAATCAATTAATTAATCAGACATTAAAGGTATGTTCCTTGGTGATAGAATCATCAAGAAAAAAATGAGAGTTTCCTTTTCTTTTCCAGGTTTATTAACTTTGGAAACTTTTTTTTTTTAAATTTAACATATACTCTATATTTTCATAGAAGACCAAAGTGCTAACTATACTTCTGTATATGACTCTATTATGGGTAGTTCCTTTCAAAACTAACAAAAAAAATGCTAATTTGGCAGAGTTTTTAAAGTCTATAGTAGTGGAATAGACAAACTATTAGATTAATTAAAGAGATTTTCATATGAGGACAGTCTACTAATTTGTTTAGCATTGTATCTCACGGTTGAAAAATACTGGCTACATTTTAAAGCTGGGAAGATCAATTAGAACATCATTAGGTTCCTATTTACACTTTAATTGTCAACTCTGCTCATTTGTTGGAACACTTTTTTAGTCATTAGCGTCTGTCAATGAGAAATATGTCTTAATTTCACTTATATTCATTTATTCATCCTTTCATTCAATCAACAAACATTAATAACGTACAAAGAAAGTACTTTGCCGACTTTAAAAATTATACTGATGAAAAAGACAAAGCTTACCCTCAAGGACATATTCACCTCAAATTTTCATGTAATAGAAATTAATATGAAGATCATAGGTTTTACTAAAGTCAGAAAAATAATTGCCTTTCACAATGATCATATGTAAAGAGGACTCTAATATACATCCTAATTGTTCTTTTTTCTTTGTGGTTATTAGCCCATTTACTTTTTAGATTTAAGATCTCAAAGTGTATTCTGTTTTGGCTACTATTGAACTTGCATCTGTTGTAAATTGGAGAGCCCTTGAGAATGGATACTGTATATCTTCATTTAATTTTTTAGGGCCACAGAATCTGGGGTCAATAAACCTCTCACTTTTTTTCAGGAGAAGAAGCCTACCTCACCATTAATGGAGAGAGTGGAGCCAGCTGAATTTTGCAGATTCCAAACAAAGGGGTTCCTGAGAACTGTAAGTGATAGGGCTCTTGTAAATGTGAATCTTCAGAGGACGATAATACACAAGTTCTCTAAAATCATCTCTATGTTTTGGGGATATTTAAGCTACCTTCAGATTGGTTAGCTTAATGTCTGACTCTTTAGACAAAGAACTGTCTCCCCACTTTTTTGGTGCTTCTGGATGAGATCAGGGCCAGCAATTAGACCCATCAAACTGCAGAATGCATGACCCACACATTTCTGAACACTTGACAGTCAGAGATTTCTTCTCTTGGAGGATAATTGCAGTGATAAAGTAAATTTGTGTTAGAGTTTTAATGTTAATTGTCCAATTTATCTTATAGATTTTAAGTCTTAGGATGGTACCACACATTTGTAAAAGATACAAAAGACACATCGACTATAGTATTCCCTGTTAGACAGACACATGATAATAGAGGCAGCATGCGTGGTGGCCAGAAAGCCAGTCCAGGAGCCAAGAGGACCGGGGTGTCTGCTCTGCCATTAATTAGATATGTAAACTTGGACATGTCACCTAATTTCTTTGGGCCTTAGTTTCTTCTCTTTCAACAAATATTTATTTTATTTATATTATTATTTAACAATTTGGAAAAATTTCAAACACATAGAAAAGTACAGAGAATACTATAACAAATACTGATGCATTTGTTATTTGAAATTTAACAGTTGTTATCCTTAGAAATAAAATAAAATATTACGGAAAGAGTTGAAACCCACCCTATCTTATTTTCTCTCCTTTTTATCCCAGAGATTACCAGTCTCCTGAAGTGAGTGTGTGTTCTTGTTACCAAAATTCTAATTTTCAAAAAGTATAGAGAGTACTGTTTACATGTTTTTATATTTAAACACTTGTGCCATGTTGCGTGGGTACATTTGCAACTTCTTTTGTTCACTTAACATTATATTGGTAAGATTCATCCATGTTGATACCTGCAACTCTGTTTTTTCTCTTTATCTGATATACCATTAAACAAAAATACCTCAATCCCTTTCCCTATGTTCGAACATTTAAGTTGTTTCCAATTTTCTACTATTTCAAACTATGCTGTCATGAACGTTGTTGCATGCTATCTCCTTGTGTGCACATCTGGAAGTTCCTCTAGTACAGAGCTTCCTAAGTTCCTACCTGATACCACCATAAAGATGAACTCAGATTCTGTGTCAGTTCAGGTCTGCTGAGAAGCAGGTGCCAAGATAGAACTAGATGTACAAGAGATTTATATTGGAAAATGTTCATGAAGAATAAAAGAGGAAGGAATAGAATGGATAGGGAGAGCCTTTCCTTGTCAATGCGTGTTTGACACCTATGAAGAAAGAGAACAAAAGGAAGCTTGGACTGGAAGAGCATCAGCCACAGTCCGGTTCTGAGAAAACAGCCACTAGGCTGATGGGGGCCTCAACCATAGGTTGCTGGTTGAAGGAGTACAGTGTCAGGTAGGAATGAGCTGACTCTCATACCACTGTGCTGCGCTCGGGTGTGGTCTGAAGACCGCTGGCAAAAGTATGAATCCCAAGAGGTGCAGCTGGGGCTGTCAGTCAACTAAGTTGCCTGCATAGTTCTCTTGAAGGAGATCTCAGCAGTGCACCTCGATGGCCACTAAGACATTAATCACCTCAGCTCACAGTGGTGAGAGAGAACATGGCAGCCGCAGACCTGACCAACTGTGAGGTTTAGAACTGCTGAGAGCTATGGCAGAACTACTTGGAGATTCCTGTTCCTGCTAGAATGAATTTCCTTTATCCTATTATCCCTGGGAATCCCTGTTTCTTTCTTTTGAGGCAGGCTATGTATTGAACAATTTTTTATTGTTTTTTTAAAATTCTATTTTATCACATATTGCTGTATGGTTGAATAGGAATGATTTTATGTTTCCTCAATTGCCTGTATTATCAGACTCAGAAAGACCTCATTTTCTTCATCTTTGAAATGTGAGGTTGGATTCAATAATCTTGGGTCATTTTCTGCTCTATTAATCTGATTCTAAATAAAAAATAAAAGAAAAAGAAAAAGGAAATGGGCCAGACACTAATGTTAATGGAATGATGTAGCTAGAGATAACCTAAGAGAAAGGCTGGGACTATAGGTCTTGAAAGAATGTTGAGAACAGTATGAACTGTAGAGCATTCACATTTCATAAAGTGGAAATGTCATGTAAGTTTTACTTTTTTTGTGACATCTCGAGGGAAGTGTTTATGGCTTATTCATCTTAGTGTACATGGCCTTAAATACAGCACTTGGGCCATGAGAATGAAAAAATGTGTATTAAAGAGAACTTAATAGAAGAATCAACATTATCATTTATTATTGAGAGGGGAGTTTTGTATTTAGAGACTTATATTTTACATTTTAATGGTAGGTAGGTAGGAAGGGTAGATATTTATGTATCACATATATATCATATATATGTTTATATAATAAAGGCTTAAGCAGTGATGGAAAAGAAACTAGAACTTGGACCAGGAATTTGGGGTGAGACGATCTTAATTTCGTTTTGGAATGGTGAGTATAATGGAATTCTTCTGCCAAAGTTATTAAAATGTAAATGTAAAATTGATTTTTAAAAAAAACAATAGAGTATTCAAGCTGTCAATAAGGGCAATAATTTCTGGGTCTTTCTATATGGCTTATCAAGTCATTCTCTGACAGTAGCAAATAATATGAGAAAGGAGGCCAGTGGTCCTAGATGGGCCACATCATAGATACCCAATTTGCAAAACACCCTTCACAAAGGCACATTTGGATTTTTCCTCATGATTGAAGTTGCCATTGACTCAACAAATCTGTTTTTTAAAACTGCCTTTTGTTTCTGCAGCTGAAGCACAAAGATTTTTCCATCAGTAAATGTACTGAACTTTAGATGCTTGATCTAAGTAAGCGTAGATTTCTCATTTAGTAATTGTAGCACTGGTGTTAATGTCTGTATAAGTCTGGTGGTTATAACCAAAGCAAGAAGCAGCCTCTCTTTCAGTTGAGTTCACATGAATTTGAGTCTGCTGATTTAGGGTTCTGGAATTTCCTATTCTTCCCTAACATTTATGAATTCAACTTCCATTTTCAGATTTCCAAAGGCCACTTGAGGGTTTAAGTAATGCCTTTAATTATAACTTAAAGTATAGGCAATTGCATTTCACGAAGCTAACAATTACCCGGAGTATATTATTAGAGAGTGAGTTATTGAAGTCTGCATAGTTTGTGAAAACCATCAAAATAACTGGGGGAGAAAAGAGATAAACTAGATTGGAACAATGAAGCCTGAAAACAACTTTGATTATGTTTGAAGTTTACATAGTAATGAGTCCTAATTCTCAGGCAGTAGTGTTCTTTGTAAAAATCTTTACAACCTCTCTTGTTTGCTCTTCTTCAGAAATAGATATGTTGGCAATATTTCCATTAACTTTTTAAATATAAACACTGAATGCTCATGTGGCAGTTGACTATGCTTTTGCAGACTTCACTTTATGTAATTCTTAAAATTTTCCTGTGACAGTTGATAATGCTCCCTGGAGAACAGATGTTAGGAGAAGGTAAGTAATTTGCCTTAAATCACCTAATTTAGAAGTAGCAACACAGAATTGCAACTCAAGGCTTCTGCTCTAGAATCTTAAAAAAGCTTATTATAAGTATAAGGTCAAGGGACTAGAATGATAGAGCAATTTCTCAGTATTGAGGCATTTTTCAAGAGATTTTTAAAAATGAGTAAGTAAATATTCTTATGAGTAACACTGAAAAAATAAATATACTGATTTAAAAATTGATGCCAACTTTTTTTCTTTCTACCAGCCTGGACCATTTTTTCTAGTTATGTTTACATGTCCCCACACCTTAAGGATGATGATGAGTCTGCATGAAAGAAGATACATTTATAGTCAGATATGGTTTGAATTCTAATCTTCATTTATTAGTTGTATAACCTTGGGCAAACTCTTTGGCTTACTTATTTGCAAAATGATAAAAATAATAGCAAACCCAACAGGGGTTTTAGGAATAAATAAATAAGATAGTATTTGTAAAATGCCTGCCATCAGACACTAAACAAATGATGGGCATTCTATTTATAGTGTGCCAAGTGGTACATTATTTTAACTTAGAACATCTTACCCCTTTTAGAATGCTGATAGATTAAAAATATATCATGGTAGGTTTGTGATAATTTACATGACTCAAATAGAGTACATTTTCCTGATTTTTCTATACATGATTTTCTATTTCTACTTCTATTTTATTTTATTTTATTATTTTATTTATTTAAATTAGTTTGAAGTATACAGTACATTAATTAGACATCTATGTAGTTCTTAAAATGATCCCCCCATTTGCTCCCTCCCTCCTCTGGCCGTATATTTTTATTTTAAAATCCTGGATATTTGAATGAAAAATTTATCACCTATGAATGTTTCCCATACTCCCATGGATCCGTTTAGGTCATAGCTGGGCTTATCCTTTGATCCTAACATATACAGCTCCTTTTTAAGTAAAAGTAGCAGCATGTTTTCCAAACTCAGGATTCTTAGGTCAATACCACCTTTCCATTAAGTCTGTAACCACCTGAGATGTTATCCTAATTTGCTTACCATGGTCTTCCTGAATGAAATACCACGAGATTAGGGCAAAAATAATGGCATTTTCATCTCTTTCTCAACGGAAATTTGCAGTGAATTTCCGTGGAGGTGGTAGTTCTCATGTTCCTTCCTTCGTCTGAAACCCTAGCTGCATGCTCGTGAGTGCTTGCAAGGAAGACGAAGCTGTTGGATCTCCATCCTTCCTCATCCTTCCTCCTCCGCCTTCTCTTCCCTTCCCACCTCCTCCTTCTTCTCCTCCACTGTCTCACCATATCTCCACTCCTCGTACACCTATTTCTGCATTAGATGATATTTATAAAACAGGCTGAGAACAGCTTTGTATGCTAGGCAGTTGGGGAGTTTTCGGGGGCAGCAGGAAACAGGTGTCTTTTCCTTCTGTAGCGCTCCTTAAAGAATGTAAAAGAGAAAGGATAAGTTACTTCAGAGATGACAGCTGTAAAGATAATTTTGTAGCTAACATTAGCTAACATTAATTTAGCACTTACTATTCGCAGGGCATAATATGCTTTGCATAATTTCACACATTTCTTATAACAACCTTACTATGGACCAAATGGTGTCCCCCTGAAGTTCATATGCTGAAGCCCTAGACCTCAAGGTGACTGTATTTGGAGATGAGACCTTTACAAAAGTAAATCAGGTTAAATGAAGCCATAAGGGTAGAGGCCTTGTCTGATGGGATTAGTGCCATTATAAGGAGAGACATCAGAGAGCTCTCTCTGTCCACCATGTGAGGACACAGTGAGGAGGCTCAGCTTGCAAGCCAGGAGGGAAAGTTCTCACCAGAAGCCCACCCTGTGGGATTTTAATCTTGGACTTCTAGAATCTCTGGGAAGTTAAAAAAATAAATTTCTGTTGTTATGTCACCTAGTCTACGGTATTTTTTTTTTTTTTGGCAGCCTGAGCTGACTAATACAAACCTTAACTATATCCTCTTTTTAGAAATGATAAAATTGAGGATTAGTTTACTGAGTTAAGGAATTTTATGGTGTTCTGCGTTTGTAACTTCTCTGTCCTTTCCAGTTCAGCGTGAGATTTGGGGGCTGCTTTGTAATTGTTTTCTCTAACCGCATGTTTGCTTTGTTTGCTTCCATTTCTCTCTCCTGTTTTTCTTCTCTTTCTTAAGAATTATTCTCTCTCTGTACTTTGCACTCTTGATTTTTCTGGTTTCTTCTAAACCCCTATCCTCAACAATGAAGCATTTTGTTATTTCTGGTATCCTCTCTCATCTCATCAGAATGTTTTCTAAAAACCATTTCCTCTCTTGACATTGAGGTTCTCTGTCACTTATTAAGTGTATCTTTCCCTTATCTCTATCACAATGCTGTTTCCTCTGTTCCCACTTGGATAAACACCTCCTGAAAGACATTGTTTGCTTGTTTTCATTATTTTTAAAAAATCTTTGGTAAAGTTGTTTGTAATCTGGAGGCAAAGAGTAATAAGAAAAATAGGCTGATAATTTGTCATTTTCCTGAGTCAAGATTTAGTGATTTAACCTTTACTTTCTATCTATCCATTTCTTAAAGAATTTAAGGATGATTTATTGTGTGTTATTTTTTTAAAAAGCATTCTACCTATTTCTCTTCTACTTTAATTATAAAATAGTCCTTTGAAATTTTGAATTCTCCTCCTGTGAGGGGTGCAGATGTCTTTGTAGCTTATTGAGCTGCCAATATCAAGACACACAGTAATGAACAATAGACAGATTTTGAATACCCAGGGCTATGCTATTGTTTATGTTTCTCATCTTTCTCATGTAAGAGAAAAATAAAAATATTTCTCATAGATCTTCTATTTTACCAATTTATGAGTCATCTTTACTCTCCTACTCTTTCCCCCTAAACGTGTAATAAATCATCAGGTCTGAGAAATAAAGCTTTGTAAATACAGCATCTCTTGCAATTGGTCTTCTTGTCTCCAGCTCCCTGCCACTATTTCAAGCCTTCTTCTTGCTTCCTTGCTGCTTCCCCTTGCTTATAATCCTTCTATGACTTCCCCTTGGACAAAGGATAACATATATACATAGCAGAACACCCAAGGCCTTTCAGACTTTAATTCTTATCTATAAAGTCGATCTTATCACCTATCTTTCCTCTAGCCCCATCATACGCTTGGAAATTTTGAACAATTGATCCATCCTGCATGCATTGCCAGCTATGTGGCAGACACTCGGCTAGTTGCTGTGGATACAATGGTGATTAAGATAGACACGGTCTTGTCCTCTTGGAATGTGCAAATCTACAGAGAAGGAACTAGAGCTAAGCTTGCAAGAGGTCAGGCTAGGATACGTTAAGCTCTACAGTAGGGATGATATGGAGTGCAACGTGGAACATAGAAGTGATACATAATTAAGACGTGGTGAGACCAAAGAAATTGTTATATCCAAGGGAAGACAGAGATTGAGAAGGTACTATTCAGGTCCAAGGCTTAAGAACTGAAGATAAGGAGTAGCTGCTTTGGGCAGAGAGAGCATCATTTTCAAAGGTGAGAAAGAGCATATTATTCATATTCAGAGAACAAAGAGTAGTTCATCTGGCTAGAGCAGAAGTGGCTAACGGAGCTATGTTGAAAGACGAGGCTGAAGAGATAAATTCCTTTAACAATTAGGGTGTTCTAGGTCACTGCTCATGCTATCCCTTTTGCTTGAAATGACCTGGCACTTCTTAGATTCAACAATCATCTCATCTATAAAGTTTTCCTGACCTTCCTCAGTAATACAGTTTTTATCTAGTACATATTTGGATTCATCATTCATATCACTGTATCTATCTCTCCTCCTAGGAGGTCAATTCCTGGAAGGCAGAAATGATTATTTATCCTAATATCCTTCCTGTGTTTAACAAAGGGTCTATTATAAAGTGGATGCTCAATCTGGGACGTTTGAAGTATCATATTTCGCCCATGGGCAATAGAATATTTTAGTTCATTCAAGTATTAGGCTCAGGGTTGTGTAGGTGTTTATCATCTTACTTTAACCTATCCATTGATACATGGAGTTATGAAACTGCTCAGCAGAGCTATTTTTATTTGATTTCACAAACTGACATAAAAATCATGTGTGACTTATAGAAGGAGTATGGTCAGGGCTCCAAACTCTTTGCTTTGTGGATTGAGTTTTTTTATGAGGTTTGAATGAACAAGATTTGAGGCTGAAGGGTGCATGTTAACTGTCTTCTCCACTTCTCTGCTTCTGATTTTTCCTGGTAGTTGATACCAGAATCCATCCTTATTCTCCTGGTAGCAACCTTAGATCCAAGAAGAGTGGCTACATGAGTGAGTTTGAAGAAATGTGTTATAAGTATCCAGCCAATCTTGGCATGAAGTGTTCTTGGCTGAGGATAAAATCAGAAAGACTGTACTGCCTTCACACTTAGGGGCCTGCCAGGTGTGGTCTCATAGGCAGAGCTCTGCTACTCTGATGAGAGCAGGGATAAGGATATGGATTTTAGGCACAGAAATGGGTGACCTCCCTGTGGCTTTTCCAGTTTTTATCAATAAGCCTCCGGGTTAGTAGTGGTAACAACGGAGATACCCAGATCAGCAGGGGCGAATACTTCAATCAGAAATATATCTCCATGGAACCACCAAGTTGTTCAGCTCACCTAGATAGTTGTTTAATCCTTCATTTAGTCCTTTGAAAAATTTAGGAGGATTTAATACATGGTATTTCTCTAAGTATTTAAGATATAAAAGTAAAGTCAGAAGAAATGTTTGCTAACATAGAGCTTATTTTCTAGAAATAAATACATTTATAGTTGACCCTTGAACAACTTGGGTTTGAAAGTGCCCCAGATGGGAGAGGTATAAGACAATGAGCTGAGAAAGCTTTAAAAAATAAAACAAAGTGAAATAAAATACAACCGTTGGGCATATGGCAGTAGAACTCGGTAGAGAATGCTGTCTTCTGAATACGTTGCTCTTAATGAGAAACCCAGACATTCTCTTCCCTCCCCCTCCCCCACCTTCTCAAAAATATTGAGAGGTTTTGAGTCTTCATGGTGCATTCTGAATATGATTTTTATTTTCTGTGGGCTGACTGCTACCAACACTAATATTTTCCTCTCTCTGGATATGCAGGCTTGACTCAAAGTGGAAGAATTAGCGTAAAGCTTTATATTTCTACATTAGACTGTATTATTGAATTGGAATGTGATACTTTTCACATTATCCCCATAATGTGACCATCTGTCACCAAGAACAGTGTTCGGGAAGAAGCACTCAGTCATTGACTGGCCTTGAGGACAGAGGCAGCAGCCTCTTCACTTCAGTTACAATGGACTGTGCTCTATGGGTGAACTGTATCTTTAATTATTTCATTAGTCAAAATAATATACAAACTCTTCATTCTCTATTTGATTCTTACTTCTAAGATTGATTTTTCTAATGGCATGCATATGGTTTTGGACCAACAAAAAATTATGACAAACGCAGAAACAGTTTTTCAGTTCATTTTAATTGAAGGTCTGTGTGTGTGTGGGGGGGTGGTGAGGAATATCGGATATTGGATTTTTTCCTCCAATATACCTTCAAAGCAAATCAATATAAGAAGCTCGTGCATCCCTGAATGTTCCATGCCTGAATGTTCTCTTTTGAGATTCTTATTGCTTTGCTAATTGTGTTAGTTATCTACTGCTGTGTAACAACTTTCCCCACATTTTAGAGACTTAAAATAACAAACATTTATAGTCTTGCAGGTTCTATGAATCACAAACCTGGGTGTAGCTTAGCTGGGTCTCTAAGTCATTTCAAGACTTGGCTTGGAAAGGATCCACTTCCAAGCTCACTCACATGATTGGTTGTTGGCGTGGTCATGGTGTCTGTTGGCTGCAGACATCGGTTCCCTGACCAGTCAGCTTCTCTGTAGGGTCATTCACAACATGCTCACTTGCTTTCCCTAGCTCGAAGACTATGATAAAGAGTGAGAGAAAGATGGAGCTCACATCATTTTGCAATCTTCATGTAATCTTTTTCTAATCTTGGGAGTCCGTTCATTAGAATCGAGTCACTAAGTCCAGTTCACACTCAAGAAAAATGGATAACACAGGGTATGAATATCGGGAGGTAGGGATCAGTAAGAGCTATTACAGAATCTTTCTGACACACTAATTTATTAATTCATAAACAAATATTTGTTAAAGACCACTGTATGTAAAGTGTTGCTCTATAAACTATGGTTTTTGAAGAGCCCAAAATGCAAAGAAGTATGCAATATGCGTTGTTGCTCAAAATGGAATTTGTCATCTATCTAAGAAATAATGTATACTTAAAAAGTATCCGGCAATAACATCAGCATACATTAGGTGCTCAGAGAATTATGGAGGTGGGAGAACTCATTGTGGAGACAATTTCAGAACTGTATCTCATCTAAGAGAGAGATGATTCCCATCAGACTCAACTCCTGCCTAGTGAGCCACATTAAAGGATGACTACCAGAGATCCATTTAGAATCAAACACAAAACAAAATGAACTGCTTTCTCTCTTTTCCAAGATATTTCAGGACTCTCTCATAGTCTTGCTCCAGCAATGGTCTTCCATTCCACCTCCCCCCATCCCCTCCTCTGCTATAGTTGGGAGCAAAGGAGAGAAAAGATGAGGGAAGCGAGACTTGTGGTTGTCACAATGTGAATTTTTCCTGATATTTGTTTCTGGCAATTTTCTGAGGCAATTTGCTATGGTGCTCTTATGCATCTTACTATTTGTAACTGGGAAGTAAATGAAGTAAATGATGACAAGTATCATACATTTTTCGTTTGTTTTAAAGAATCTGTCCAGGGGTAGGCTCTCATTTGTCACTGAGGAGAGCAAGATCATGAGCAGTTCCATGACTTGCTCATGTTCTCCAGCTTTCAAACCTCTGCTCTTTCCATGATGTTCCACTGTCTTCTAGCTAATGGGCAAACACAGTAGACTCTGCCTCCATTTTTATCCATCACATTGGATGTCACTGCAAGTCCAGTACAGGGGTTGTTCTTACATCATAGATGAGTTGCTGAGTTATTTGGAGGTGACTTTTTTACTTTCATGCAAAACAGTATTAGTACTGTTTTTCTTGAAAGCAGGATATGTGTTAAACACCATTAATTTCATTAAAATTTAGGCCTTCTCTTTCAATGGAATACTCAAAAAAGAAAATTGAATACACTTTTGTAACATCTGTTGCCACTGTGGAAATAAGGGAGCATTAGAATTACATGAAATTGAAATGATATTTGAGTATGAATTTCAAGAGTCAACTGGTTTGCATTTAGTAATTCTAGAAGTTCACAGAGACAATCTAATAATATGTAACACTTTCTTAAGCAGTTGTGAGTTTCTGAGAAAATTTTTATACCAAAATGCTATTTAGGGGAGAGAAAAAATTTTTAATTGGAGATTTAAGAAATAGAGTCTTTATTATATCTAGGTTTTAAGTTTTTCATTTACATATGAGTTTAAAACAATACATTTCTTATCTCAATCTTGAGCTTCGCATGTATTTTTCTAAGAGATGTCTTCCAGACGTGGAGAGGAAATGAAATAGCATCACCTCTTAACTATTCTTTTATCCCCTCTGCACTTTTTCTCCTCCTTAATTTTAAGAACTTATAGTGCCATCTTGAACTTTCATAAACTGTAATATTCCTGCAGAAAGTGATAACAGCTATGTTAGATGCTGTGATTTTTTTTAATAAAAATGATACACCATCTCTTCCTAACAGAAATCTTAAACTCAAAATTAAAATACAGTTAAATATTACAGATGATGTTGATATCTGTGTCATTATTTTGTGGAGACTAAACATTTTTAGAAGAGTAATGGTGAATTCAATTTTTCTGTGACAGAGTGATGCCAGTGAAACTGATAACTTGAAATTAAGTAAAAACTTGTGGCTATAGTTGTACTGACTTATGAAATAATAAAACCCTTTATGAGCACCTATTAAATCCCAGGAATGATCTTAAGGATTTACGCAAGCTTTGCAGTTTGAAATGTTTTCAAAGAATTATCTTATTGTTCCTGGACTCTTCCATGGTATGATTTTCGTGTCCATTTCATGGAAGAGGAAACCTGTCACTAGAAAGATAATGTGACTTACCCATAGTCACTGGAGTTGGACCTTAGGATTTTTGAGTTTAAGGCCAGTACCTTGTCACTTAAATACTTTTGGGAAAGTGATGGGTGGGGGTGTCAGTATGCAAATAATATTCAATAAACAATTCCTCACAGACACACAAGTGAACAAACCTGAAATAAGTGAAGAGTTCTTCCCATACCCCAGCTCTTATGGACCACTTGCCATCCCTTCATCTTGCCCTAATCATCTGTTTCTATTATTTTGTTATTTTTTTCTTTTTAGATGGGACAGTCCTTTATCTCCTCTGCCTGTTGAAATTCTAAGTATTGTTTATAGTCCATCTCAGAGATCACTCTTTAGTTAGGTACATTTTTTTTTATTTGAATGGAGTGTTTCCCTCCTGAACCTCAGCCCCTCCAAACAATGTCATTTATATTCTTTGGATGCTCCAGATGCTTTCTCAGATGGTGTCTTGTGTTAGAATTATTCATGTTCATATCTGTCCCTGCTCAGGAGTGTCTGCTTCATAAGAGCAGAGAACATACTTTATTTTATTTTATTTTTTTGAGGGGGAGGGCAGTGGCCTTCTAGTGGCTTGTACATAAAATAGATAGGCATGCAAGACAAAATGAAATATTTGCATGAGCAGTTGATGCCAGTTATCTTAATCCAGGAGATGAAGAGCTTACCTAAACCTGCCTGAGCAGTAGGATTCTGAACTCCCTTAGATAATCAGATGGAAATACCTGGGCAGAGGGGAATGACTGGTGCTAGTGAGAGAGCCTTTAATGACAGGTGATGATAGTAAGAGAGTGGTGGAGAGAAGGGAAGACTGAAGTTCCCTTTTAAAAGTACAGTAGGTCCCTGAATAACATCATTTCATTCAATGTTCTGTTATAATGCTGATGAGAAAAACAACGAAACAAAACAATTCCTGTCTGGGGCCATTATCTATGTAAAGTTTACATGTTCTCCCCATGTTTTCCAGAGTTTTCTCCAGGAATTCAGTTTCCTCCCACACCCAAAAGATGTTCATGTGAGGTGAACTGGCATGTCTATATTGTCCCAGTCTGAGTGTGAGCCCTAAGATGGCAGGGCGTCCTGTCCAGGGTCTGTTCCCATCTTGGGCCCTGAGCTATTGGGACAGGCTCCAGCCAGCCACGACCCTGAACTGGAACAAGCGGGTCAGAAAATAATGATTTTACTTGTTTTAATTCACGTTTCTTAAATATATGTACAGCTTACATTTATTTCAATCTTTAGTATTAGAAATGTTTTGGATCTTTTTTAAAAATTAAATTTATTGGAGTAGTGTTGGTTATTTAATAACATTACGTAAATTCCAGGTGTATAACTTTATAATACTTCTGGATACACCATTGTGTGCTCACCACGTGAAGTCTAGTCTCCTTTTGTCACCATATATTCGACTCCCTTTACCCTCTTCATTTTCCTTTTACTCCCTTTCTCCTCTGATAATCATCATTCTGTATCTATGAGTTTCTTTGTTCATTTGTTTTGTTTGTTCACTTGTTGCTTTTTGTTTTATATTCTACATATGAGTGAAATTATATGGTTCTTGTCCTTTTCCATCTGACTTATTTCACTTAGCACGATTCTCTTGAGATCCATCCATGTTGTGGCAAATGGCAACAGTTCTTCTTTTTAGGCCTGAGCAGTATTCCATTGTATGTATGTACCTCATCTTCTTCATCTAATCATTTGTTGAAGGACACTTAGGTTGTTTCCAAGGAGGACATATAGATTGTTAACAGACCTATGAAAAGATGCTCAATATTACTAGTTATAAGGAAAATGCAAATCAGAATTCAGAGTGCTAACCATTACACGATGGAACCGGGAAGATGCAAATCAAAATCACAATATGATATCACCTCGTACCCGGTTATAATTGATGGTTACTAACATCAATTTTAAGACAAGAAATAATAAGTGTTGAAGAGCATATGGAGAAAAGGGAAAACTCGCACACTGTTGTTGGGAATGTAAATCGGTACTATGGAAAACAGTATGGAGGTTCTTCAAAAATTAAGAACAGAATTAAGATGACCCTGCAATCTCTCTTCTTAGTTTCTACTTGAAAAATTTGAAAACACTTATTTCTAAAGATATACATACCCTTATGTTCATTGCAGCATTATTCATAATAGACAAGACACAAATCTTTGTTTGGAAGTTTGGTGATGTTTTTGTGACCAGCAATATGCCATTGGAATTAATTCTTACTTATGTCAATTAGCCTGTGGTAAAATTGGTTTTCTTACACCAAAATTCATTTTGCGTAAAGTCGAACTTCTTGAGGACATTAAGTGAGGACTTACTGCAATCATCCTATTTCAATTGCCTGCTTGAATATGTGTCTTTCTTGCTAGAATGAAGACTCCATATCGTTTCCGCTGTATCCTCAGTGCCTAGCACAGTGCAGGAGGGAGTAGGTGCTCAGAAGTGTTTGTTGATGGAATGGCTAATGATGACTGTTGAGACTCTCACAATAAGAGTAGGAAAGGGGAACACATGTCATATATAGATTGTTTATTCACTGATGATGATCTGTGCATAAAGTGTTTTGATTTTTTAATGTGAATTTTGGATATTGGGATGATTTATGCCTTTTGTAAATCTTTTTCCTTCCATATGCCTTTCTGGTTTTAGTTCCTGTCTACACTGCCAAAACAAAATAAATTTAAAGCTGTCTCCACTTGAATTTCCTTCAGTATTGTTTTACAATCTCTCATCTCCTTTAAATATATCTAAACACTTTTTTTGTGTGTGTGGGGGGAGGGGAGACAATCTGCAGAGAAAGCAAACAAGTCAGTCAATCTTGTCTTAGCACAAAAATGTACTCTTACAAGTCTAGCTGTGGAACAGCCATACCTCCATATTTTCCCCAAAGATTCTATGCGTGTTAAGTATCTTCTTCAACACCATTCTATTTATTCATTATTTTCTCAGTTTAAAATAAAATCAGTAGGGAAATGTTCTTTCCAGGAATAGATATTAATTATACTTATCTCATTTTTAAAAAGAGGAGATCCCTAAATCTAGGTGGGAAGTTTTATTTAAAATATTCTAGATGTGAGAGATTGAAATATATTTAAAGAGAGCTAATTTAAACAATTTAATATGTATTCTCTCAAGGAAAATGAAACTTCAGCATGTGTGATTTTCATTACTGAATTTACCTAGAGATGTAAGCCAAAATACTTAAAGAAAAAATTTAATGATTAATTAATTGGTCCTTAAATTGTTTGCTAATGGGTATTACACATTCATCTTTTGTGTATTTCTGAATTGCTCTCTTAGGAAAAGGAAAATTTACTTAAAGTAAATCAAACCTTGTCAGCTGTTGATTAGATAACCGAAATCTCAGCTCTGAATATTCCAGACTAGATGTCTTGATTTTCTCAGATCATGAGAAGTAAAGAAAATCATAATTAGATGTCAAACTAAAACATCATTTTATGTAGAAACTCAGGATGAGGTCATCCTTGATACTATAACTGTAAAAATAGAAACCAATCTAATGTATATGTGCAAGAAAATTAGTGAAACCATAAGAAGGCAATCTTATGGTATCTTGTTGACTGATTATATTTTCATGCAAAAAATCAATGTTTTCTAGTATTTAGAATCACAAAGAAACACAGTCAAAAAGTGTGCCTAAAATTTAATGAGATTTGATTTATTCTTTCATCACATTTTTGTTAGTTTTTTCTTAAATGGATTGAAGTACAGTTAACTGCAATTCAGGTATTATATATTTTTGTCTTTTTTAGGTTAAGGAAGGGTTTTAAATACTACCTGTGCCAAATATATACTGACGACTTCGAAATTTTGCTATCTGGTCTGAACTTTCTCTGGTGCTCCAGCCTTGTATGTCCACCTGCACACTTGACATATCTATTATATCTACTTTATATATACTTTGACTTCACACGTTCCAACAGGAACTCCTCATCTTTCTCACTGCTACCACTATTCCTCTCACAGCCTTCCTCACCTCAGGCAGTGACAACTTCATCCCAGTTGCTCAGGTCAGAAGCTTGGGAGTTATCCTTAACTTTCCCTTTTCTTTTACACTTACTCTGTCAGGTTTTGGAATGCGCACAGAATCTGACCATTTCTTCCCACCTTGTTCTACCACTCACTTCTGAGGCTCCCACATTTCTTGTCTGGATTTATTGGAAGAGTCTCTGAGTGATCTCTCTGCTTCAATCTTTCCCCTGCAGTCTATTCTGAACATAGCATCCAGATTGATCCTTTAAAAATAAAGATATATCACACCAATCCTCCACTCAAAAACCTCAAGGAGCTCTCCATTGCCATCAGAGTAAATACAAAGGTCCTTAAAATGGTTGCCAAAGCACTATGTGATCCGGCTTCTTATTGCCTCCCTGAACTTATCTCCGAGCACTCTTATGTGGTTCACACAGCTCCAGTCACACCGGCTTCCAGTCATGCTGTTATTGGAAAATGCCTATGCCTGAAAAATTCTATCTCCATGCCTACATGGCTCCCTTCCTCTTCTCCTTCAAGTCTTTCCTCAAATGACAACTTAAAAGAAGGCCCCTGATGCCCTTTGAGAATTACCATCTGTACCTCTAGAATACAAAGAGCTTATCTCGCACCTGCATCCACAGGTTCTATTCATGTTCTGGACAATGTGCATATTGCCTCTAGGTCTCAGCTTTCTCAGTATATATTTAGAGGTTTAAGCAAAATAGCCCATAAAGGCCTTTGAGCTCTAAAATTTTAAAAGTGCTATGAGACCAACTTGACCCTGATAAAGCAGTTAAACTTGGGCTTGAAAGTCTACTCTCAGTGAAGAGAACAGACCCCATTTTCCTATAAGCTCAGCTCCTGTAGGAAACATTAAAACACAACATGGGATGCTTGCCAAGGAAACTGTTACACTTCTGAAATTAGGCTTATTTAAAAGCCTGTTTGTTTTTGCTGGTCCCAGTTCACTTTGACCTCCTAAAGAGCTGGGAGTCCTTGGAAGAGGAAATTGAATACTCCGGTCTTGGTTTCCTCATCAGTAAAATGAGGATATTGTGCTAGATGATCTCCAAGTTATTTTCCACATTTAGAATTCTCCCTTACAGGAGGAAATTGCACACTATTCCTCATAGTCAAGACCCTTCATCTATTTGTATAAAGTATTCACGTACAAGTAAGTGACTAGAGATGTAAACTCCTTTGGCTTTGTGTAGTGTGGTACCATTTCCATTGAGTATAATTGTGGATATTTCTTCCTGTAGTTCTCTTCACCTGTCTGGCCATCCTACAGAGTCATCCGAGTTGAGATGAAAGTGAGTGTGACTCTAGGACACATATGGTTATATATTTATTTTCAGTGTTAGATAGTTTGCAAGAAGACAAAGTAAAACACGTAAACACAACATCTTTTTTGTCCCCAATGTATGCAAACTTTTTGTTATAATTGAGAGTTTTGTTACACCCTATTATAACGGTCAAAAAATCATAGATATCAGAATATTTTAATGTAAATACTCGAAAAGTTTTTGGAGGAAAGCTTCTTTTCTGGTCTAATGTGCTCAATACTTTCAACTCTGAGAAAGATCAGTTTTATATTTTCCTTCAAAAAATGATACCTGTGAATAATAACCAACTTAACTTATCCAGTTGAGTCATTTTTTTCTTTGTAAACTCCATTAAAATATAATTATTAAACCATAACCTTAATCAAAAAAGACTATTTCTATACGGAATTGAAGCAAGTGATTTTTGTCAGCAGTAACTTCTAGGTATATGACTCCTTATAGCTTTTTGGTGTGATTATACGACTAACCAGAAAGATTGTACAAAAAGGACATTTTCTGTTTTATTTTTTCCTCATGGAACGAAGAAGGGAAGAATGATAGCTGAGAGTAAAAAAGCAAAAGCAGATGTAATTTTGGCATTTGAAGGCAGAACGTTTTGAAATTTACATTTGTATGGTTTTCAAAATGTTTTTGAGGTGTTACCAACAAATTCTCATAAAGTTCCTTCTAGAGCAAAAAATAAATCAAATACAGATGACTATTCTCCACAGAACAGAACCTAGAAAATAGAAGCAAAGATTCTCCAGAACTCAACCATTCAACATCTTATTTCTTATTAAGTCATGTGACTAATTTTTCCTTCTTTCCTTCCTTCCTTCCTTCCTTCCTTCCTTCCTCCTTCCTTCCTTCCTTCCTTCCTTCCTTCCTTCCTTCTTTCTTCCTTCCTCCTTTATGAGTTATACATTGTTTCAAGTTAGGCCTGCTGAGGCTTTGGGACTGTGATTGTCTTGTCACTGGAAATCTACCAGGAACAATGCACTAAAATCCCTAAGGACAAATGAAGGGGTCTTTAGTAACATTGGTACTTATTCTAGCTCTTTTTCCATTTTGTAGAGAGGATATTTTGTGGAACCGTGAACATAATTGAAATCATATGTCACTACTCTTGGTGTTTCCAGGCAGGCAGAATAGCATCAGCTGCACTATAGAAACTCAACACTCATAATGTTTTTCCCCCTTTATTACGAGGGAGATTTTTAAGAAGATGGAAAACTCTTGAGTAATTGTAGAGCCTGAGGAGCATTTTCAGTTATAAATTCCTGAGATTTTTCCCTCGTAGCCAGAATTTAATTTTATTTCTTTTACAATTTCTTCCCTCTTATAAAAGTCATTTCCTTTCAATACACACAAACATATAATCTTGAAATTATGGAGTTTTTTTCTCATTTCTGATCTATTATTTTATGTTATATTCTCACCCCATTCTCCAGTCAAGAAAGGTAGTCCCCTTTTCCCAGGGGTTACATGCTGCCTCTCTGCCTCATGCCTCCAGATTTTTGTTGCAAAGGGCAAACTTTTTAGAGCAGTGGCAGCAGCCCTTCTAAAAGGATTTAGAACCTCCATGGTAAGTACACCAAGCCAAGCCAAATCAATAGGGGAGGAAAATAATAGTCCAGTCCCCAATAAGGTTTGTTAACCAGCACTGAAAAAAAAAAAATAAAAAAAAAATTTCTAAGCTTAAGTTGTGGAAATGAAAAATAACAAGGAAAACTGAAAACTCACAAATTTGGAAAGAAAAGGAAGAAAGGAGGGAAGGAAGAAAGGAAGGAGGAAGGAGAAAGGAAGGAAATAAGCAAGGAGAGGAAGAATAAAAATGGAAGAGCAAAGGAAGAGAAGGTGACGTGCCTGTTGGTAACATTAGTCTCTGAAACTGGCTAGAATAGTGTGTGTCTCTCAGCTTCTGCATGATGAATGAAGGTTTTCCAAATGATATAGGTTTAGTTCCAAGAGGGAGGAGACCACTTTAGCACCCATTCCTTCAGAACCACAGTATTGCAGACTGTACCATCTCACTGCCTTTTTCCTTGGTTATCAAAGGGAAAGGGGTGGAGTTGTCTTTAATTATTAACCTTCAAAATATCCTCTTTATTATTGTGGTCATGCCAAAAGCAAAACTTATATTCATAGATAATCTTGTTCTTTTAGTCCCTACTTTTAGCATCTCCCTACTAAACTTTTCACCTGAACCAAACCCCAAATTAACAGATGTGCAGCAGTTGGACCAAAGGGAGAGAAAGTAAAAGAATTCAGGCCCTGTGTGATGCCCATCTCTGATGAATCCAAAGAGAAAGCCCTACGAGTGCCCTCCAACTATATCTCGGCCACCTCTCACTGGCCATGTCAGAAGAGGATAATGTCCCAAATGATTACATTTCATTCCAATAGTTCCAAGGAGACAAAATAAAGTTTATTCCTCAATCAGATAAAGTTTTGCTCCTCAGTCATCCATGAGCACTTTACATAAAATTTAAATTTCTTCAGTCAAACAAAAATGCCTAAGTGAGGAGTTAGGAACAGTAAAAATGTTGTTCTAACAAGTGTTTTGAAATTTCACTTGGGTTCTCTCATGCCTAATTTTTTAATTGATTAATTTTAAAAATCTGTATGTCTCAGATTTTTCATGTGTGGAACTTATGGTGTGAGTCTGAGTCACGACAACCATAACATGTACTGAGTTCCTTAGAATAATTTTTTTCCTTAAAACCAAAGGTAAGGAATTGCAGCTCTGTCACCAAATTATGAGGGAAAAAAATTTCTTTTGGCATTTCTTTTTAGTGGTGAGGTAGTGTATTGAATTTTGGGGTTCAAGATCTACTATTTAAATATAATAAGCAGTGTTTAGCATTGCCCTGAAATATATTAGCATCTGGTGTTTTTTAATGGATAAATGCCAATTGGCTTGGAATGGAATATAAAATAAATTTAATGTTCAAGCCACAGTTTGCCCTTAGTCTCAGATGCTAATGAAGAAAATGAGAAATAAAAAAAATGAGGAGGCTTATTTTTACTCTGGGTAATTCAAATTGACATTTGACTAAATTATCATTATTTTGACACCAAAGAAAGAGGCAGTCCTTCACTCCAGGTGATTAGGTTAGTGGCCACCTTTAAAAATGTTTCTGTCACATGTGTAGACCAGAGAACTCAATCAACATTCATTTGTGATTTTAGAAGATATACCTACGGATGGTATGAACATTAAAGCCAGACAGACATTTAAATATATATCTAAATGAACATATTCTGAGAATTATATTAAAGATATAATTGAAAGCTAGTATACCTTCATGAGACTAGAGAAATTCATGTTTGATAAAATATCATATAGTAAATCATTTAAGCTGATCTTTGCAAGGGCAAGGAAGTATTTCACCCAACTACAATTTTTATGAAGGCATTTCAGAGTCAAAGAGTATGATGTACCATCCTAATAGGTGTGTTAAATGATGCTAAATATCCTACCCTTTTTATGTGGTAAATTTCTAGTGCTAGAGTATATAATGAAAGTCATTATTTAATGTATCTCCATTTACTAATTCTAGAAGCTCAAAATGAAACAGAGTTTTCTGGAAAATTATTATTTATCTCAATTAGAGTAGCCAGAAATAGATCATAATAGAAAGGGACAGGTAGACTCATGGATCAAAACAAGGTTTGTGTCCAGGAGCTACTTCTCTGTGAGCAGTGAGTATGTAAAGAGGATCCAGGATAAGAAAATCCATTCAGGCAAAAGGACCCAACTGAATTGAGTATAGTGAGGTGAGTCAATCCAGATACCACATCTACCGTTTTGATCCAGAAAGGAATGGAACAGACAGTGAAAGGAAGTCCAGTAAACATGAACTTATCCAAAGTCCAATGATCAAAAGAATTTGTAGGAAACCAAAGAGGATGCTACCACTTAGATCTAAATCTGAAGAAAAACCTAGCAGGGCTAGGATGATTGGTGTTAGGATATAGAGTATTTCAGATGAGATAAAAGGCAGGTATCCAGATCCAGCCCTTAGGCTGGAAGTCACAAAATAATCTCAATTCTGAGACAAAGAACCATACAAATAGAGGATTATATATAATCCCCTGCTTAAAATATATAGTTGTCCTGGTTAAAGGTAGACCTGTGTTTAAAAAGAAGAGTTTTTGTAGGCACATCTACTAGTCAGACTTACCTGGCTCTAGAAATAGGGTGCCATGCTGGACACTACATGATCACTAAAATGTGCCACCCAGACATTCCCATTATGTGACTTTAAGTATACTGCTTTTGCAAATCTTTTATCAAGTGTAATATTAGCTTTTTAGCCATCACAACATGTTGCTCTCATTTTCTTGGTGTGGTAAGAAATATCGTGTTTTTTCATCCCCACTTAAGACTCTCACTACTCTAGATATTGATACATCAAATTTAATGTCCTTCAAATTTATTTCCTAAGTTAATTTATTCATTCATTCACCAAATAATTATTAATCGACAACCATATGCCAGATTTAATGGTAGGGTCTGGGAACGATATTAACCTAGTGTAGGTGAAATTGTATTGTTTTGTTCACACAGCATCACTTTCGCCTTTTCTAGGAAGAACACTCCTTTTCATTTGAGGAACTGTCCTCCACAATTCCTATTCATGTAAGGCTACCCACTCCCAGGACATAAGGCTGAGACTATGCCCCAGCACTCAGATGATAGTTACTCTTTCCCTTGGCTACAGTGGTCCAAGCATCAGTCCAACCCAGAGCATGGTCCAAACCCTGTGCTTCGTCCTTGGATTTTAAACCTAAATGCCAGGAGAGAAAAGCCCTTTTGCCTTTGTGACCATTAAATTGGGATGATGTAATCTGAAGTTTTTATAGCCAAACCATGCTCCCTCCCCACTCTTTTCTCCAGACACATGGAGAAAGTTATCTGCAGATGGGTGATGGGTGAGGAGACTGCGGTGGGCAGAAGGATCATGTTTGACGTTTCCAAGGCAAAAGAATGCAAAACATACCTGAAGTAATATAAGAAATTCTGTCTGGAGGATAGTCAGCAAAGGAGAGGTGTTGAGAGAGGACTCTGTGGAGGTAAAGGAAGAACGGATCTAAAGGGACCTCATAAACCCTGTTGAGGAATTTTAACATCAGTCCCAAGGAAATAGGCATATCACCACTATTCATTCATTTATTCATTTGACTTGCATAAAGAACTATCTATACCTCAGACCTTAAGCTGGAAGTTCAAGATAGAAGACGATAGCTCGTCTTCAAGACCTCGTAGTCTGCTGCCTTTCCTTAGATTTGTGTATCCAAAAAACTTCATAATTCAGTTTATTATCTGGGTCCTTTAAGGTTTCAAATGAGTATTACTTCATAAAGGTAGTCAAAAGCAGAAATTAAAATTATTGTCAGATTACTAAAATATACTATGACTTTGACTTCTCGGTGCCTAAGTTTTCTCATCTAGCAGATTAAATGGGTTCAGGTGGCTCCTTCAGGGAATATGGGAATTTAGAAGAAACATTTTATGTTAATGACAAATACTTTTTATTTCCTCATTTTTAGATTTCATTCAATACTTTAAGTTACAAGGTCAACAGTAAGCTGTCAAGTTCTATATTTGGGTCATGCAGAAAGATAATAACATAAATTTTCATATGTAATGGCCCCTAATCAGCCAGAAAGGTCTATCAATTTTATGTTAAAATATCCATCAATTGGTCAATCCAGTTTCTGAAAGAAATTGCAGATTAATCAGCAGCATTGGTAGAAGTCATTATTAAAAATAACGTGTCATGAATTAGTTGTCTTTGTCAAATGAACATAGTAAAAGACTGGAGCAAAGGAGGTGAGGTTGGTAAATTCATCATCAGTGATGAGGGTAAAATTACATAAAGACTTCTACATAAGAAAAGTCTCTCTATTGCCTCTTTCGTCTAATGGCAATATTTCTGAAAAGTGGAATGGTTGCCATCATACCTCGAGACAATTGCTGTTCAATGCGTGATTAGATGGAGACCGTCCTGCTATTCACCTCCATCTCAGGCACTCATCTACGAGAGTGGTGAAATAATGGCAACAACGCTATTATTAATCTAAAGGTTGTGTTGGTAATTTTGTTTAAAAAAATAATAAAAGAAATTATAGGGCTAGGAGGGACCTAGAAAGGGCAGTTAGCTCCTCTTAGATAACCGTTAATCCTGACTTTTAGGGTATTCTATAAAAGCTGTTTCAGAATTTAATACTCTGTACTGTCAAGGTATGTGTTGCTTCTTCATTCATTCACTGCTAATTCAACAAGTAGCAAGTATGTATTAAGAAATAAGCAAAAATGATTCTTAACCTTCTAGGGAATTTCTAATCTAGTGAAGAAAAGAGCAATAAAATAAAATATGATGAATAATTATAAATATTATAACAAGCAAAGTATAGGGCAATTGTTGAAGATTGTTATGGGGTTTTCTCACCTAGACTAGGGGATTAGGGAAGGCTCATTTGAGGAAGTAAATTTTAAGCTGAGTCTAAAGCCAAAACAAGAGTTTCCAAGTGCATCAGTGTTGGGGTGGGGCAGGTAAATCAGAGAGAAAAGGGCATTTTTAGGCAGAAGAACAGTATATGTGCAGGCTAGAAGGTCAAATGTTTCAGGCTACGTTCCAGGATCTTGATTGTCTTGGGCATCAGATTAAGGACAGACTTTTTATGAGTGGTAGTATTCCTACATTTGTTTTTTTCTGGGTCATGCTTTATCAGCATCACAAAAATTTTGTGATCTAGTTATGTTCCTTTTCATGCTTGTTGGCTGAAACCAGAGTCTGGGCCTGGGCTTCTACATGAGTTAGGAGACAGGGCATGGGCAAAGCTCTACCTGAGGCTTCATTAGGCTTAAGACTCCCTCATGATAGGGCCCTGAGGGAGAAGAGGTAGTGATTCACAGTACAAACTTTGACATAACAAAATCCTAGCTTAGAAACTCAATTTTTGAATTTCCAAAACCTAGACTTTGGACAAGTTAACACAAATTTACAATTTATCTCTCATATACGTTTAGCATAGAAACTCATAAAAAATATCTTCCTTACATGTTTGTTATGATCATAATTTAAAGAATTAGTGAAAGGAACACCTTTGTACACTCAGCAAATGTTAGTTGTTATTATTGTTCTTATTATTCCTAGCTCATCTGATTTGCAGAGGTAGAAGAAGCGAATTTAATCATTGATACTGAAAAAAGCCATAGCTGCTTATTATTTATTCTTTAGATTTATTTCAGAATCATGTTATCTTGTTTCCAGACTTTGATTTTACTGTCCCAGCCACAGGTGGTCCATAAGTTGCCAGATGTATAACTCTGATTTAAAACCCCTGGGTATCTGCCTGTCACTAATTTGGGGAATATTTGAATATTTGGGAACTCCCAATCTAATTAGCATCTTGTAAGGTGTATATGTTTCTGACAGCATAAGGCTGGGATATGGCTTTCCACACAAGTGTGAGAGAAGATGAGAAGCGTGTCATCAAAACTCCTTCGTGACTGTCATAACAACATCTGCTTTTTAGACCTAGACCCCTACTTTCTCCAAATTGGGATTTAATACATTATATATTTTTTCTTGAAAGGGAATAGTGGAAGCAGATCTAAGCATACCATAATTTCGAAGCACTGATTGTTTAAAAAGCAGAAAGGTAATAAAGATACAGGAAGAGAAAAACCACATACTAGAATCACTAATTCTATGTCCCAGTGGAAGATGAAAGCTCTTATTTATACATACTGGTCTCCACTGAGACTACCTAGGATAAGAGGTAGAAAGGCCCCCATTTCAAATTACCAGGCATCTGTAGCTAATGACTGTATTCAGTTATAGTGCATATGGCAGGTGAATGAATGTTCCTCTCTCTGACTTGTTCCTGCTATTATCCAGATAGCTACTCTTGTTTTTCTTTTCGCTTTTTTTCTTGCTAAAATCACAGAGCTGAGCTAGTAGTAGCAAGCCATCAGGACCTGCTAATCAAATCTGAGAGACCAGGGCTCCAATCTCAGCTCATCATGTGACTTAAGAGGCCCTCATTTAGACAGGATCTGAAAAGTCCCTTCTAAAGCCTTTATAAAGTGAGAATAATCTTCATTAAGTGCTACTGATTTCACAGGGAAAAAAAAATGGATTAGGGGCTCGTCACAGGAAAGATAATTAATGTGCGGAGAAAATATAGGCAATAGAAAGAAAATTTTCTCCATAATAGGAGATGAAAAAAATTACAACAGCCAGGGTGGATAATGATTAAATGTTAAGAAGCAGTTCCTGCTGGCTTGATTTTTACAGTATAATTAAAAGAGAGCGAGCGAACAAGAGAGCGAGAGCGAGAGAGAGTTGAGTGGGAAGAGACACGTACACGTTACCTACAAAGGAATAACATACACACAAATATAATCTCAGGATTAAAAGGTACATTAAGGGTTTTTGTTGTTGGATTGATATTTATTTGCCTCTACTGTACCTAAAATGATTATATTTTTTACTGCATTAAAGTCCTCTAAAACATCTTGCTAAATTGCTTTTCAATATATTCTTGGTCAAAATATTGTTGCAGGCTGGGAAATTATTTTGAAGTTATTTTCTAAGTTATTTTATGGCAAAAGAAGTCTTAGACAGCAATTTTTCTCCACTGTTTAATTCAACTATCTTGCTCTCATAGTTCTTGCTGAAATTGGTGTTATTTCAGGCCCTGAAGCAAAGAGTCCTTTGCCCCTTTTTTAATTTCCTCCTTTCCAGACAGCAGGACTTGGCTTTTTATCAAGGAATCAAATGCCCACCCAATGGGCCTGCTGGGACTTTTTCCAACCAAAACACATTTCTTTCTTGCAAATATATAATCATTTGCAAGTGAGTACACAGCTGAAAACCTGTTGATAGGAAATGCTGAAAAAGCCAGTTCTTTTTCTGTGGTGCTAGATCTCTCTTGGATACAAATAATTAATAATTATGGCTTGCTATTTATTTAATTATATTGGAATAAAATTAGAAGAAGCGGTCACCTCTTTCTTCGGTAGGGTGACACTTGATGTTTACACCTTGGTGGGATTGTACTGAATTGAGAATTAAGTCCTGAACTTTGAATTTCAATGCAATCTATCCAATTGAAACATATATTGATGACTGTGCTCTATCTGGCTCCATGTAAGGCACACAAGCACACACACACACAAAATCTAAAGATAAATGAGATCACATTGCCTCATGGTTTACTAGAGGAAACAGACACAAATAACCTCAATAAAATGAAATAATACGGAATGAGTAAAGTCCAAGGGTGTATCAGTTTGATTTTCATGGAGGAGGTGACCTTGAAGTTGACGCTTGAAGAATTGAGTAGCGATTAACCTGGCAGAAAAGTAAGAAAAGACTTCGCTGTCGTCCAAATTATCTTGTGAAACACAAATGTGATCATGACATTCTTTTGCTCCAAGGATTCCAATGAACCCACATTATTTAAATAAAAGAAGCCCCAAATACTTAGAACTCATTATTTTAAGTCTTTTATAATCATGTGCCTGTCAGTGTGAAGTTTTTCTAGTGTCCTTGAGGGCAACTTCTATGCGCAGAAAAGACTATTTGTGATTCTTTCAAATTTTCAAATTAATATTTGACATATTACAGATTCAAATTAATTTTTCCTCACTCTTTCACATTCAACCTAGAAATGTTATCCTTCTATTAAAAATGCAGCATATTTCAACAATCACTCTCAAGGGGATCTTTAAATCTAATTAATTAAAATTGTTTGAACATTTTTAACTGAATTTACAAATTCAAAATACTTGATTTTTAAAAGATCCTAAGCTAATTAACAAGTAAAATTTTTCTAAGCACTTAAGTAAATCTTAAGAATCCAATTAATTAAACTTTCAAATATGATGAAATTCAAGTTCTTTTTAAATGCCTTGATACTATTTACAAACTTAGTAAATTCTCTTATTCCCTTGAAATTCAAATAAAAGTTAATAAATTACCTAATTATACAATTTAAATAGGAATCACAGAACTAATCCATTGGATACTTCAATGTTCCAATTATCTTATGCATTAGAAATATAAAAATACCAAATATACACAGGGTATGCCTATATATAACTCCCAAATTAATACTATGGGTTTCGTTTACTTCATTATTTATGTATAGCAGGTCCTTGAATAACATCATTTTGTTCATTGTCATTTTGTTAAAACATTGATGAGATGTCATAGAAACTTAACTGTGGTTTATGTCAATTAGCCTGTGGTAAAATTGGTCTTGTTATATGTCATTTCGCTTAAGTCACAGAAGTTACCCACAACAGTTAGTGAGGACTTATTGTATTTATTTCCAAGTTCCCTAGGCTTATACAACACTTACAGATTGTATCAGAGATTGCTACAGTTGAGTTTCTAGTTTCTCATTCTTCCTTAGCAGCAGGAACTTGGTTTTATTCAGGGCAGCAGTAGCCAGAAAAATTATATTTCTCAACCTATTTTGAATCTAGGGGTGTTCATGAGAACAACATCTGGCCAGGGAAGTGGAAGTGTCATGTGTAACTTCCGGGTGAGCCGCTTAAAGGAAAATGACTTATTTAGGAGTGGAGTTCTTTTAATCTTTTTGCCTTCCTTCTTTCTTCTGGCTGCCATCTTGGACTACAAGGAGACTTCAAAGATCAAAATAGAAAGAACCTGAGTGATTGTATTAGTTTGCGATTGTATTAGTTTGCCAGGGCTATCATAATGAAATACTGTAGATGGATGGCTTAAACAACAAAATTTATTTTCATACAGTTCTAGAGGATAGAAGTTGAAGGTCAAGGTACCAGCAGATTTGGTTTTTCTGAAGCTTCTTCCTTTGCTTGAAGATGGCAAGCTTCCAACTGCATACTCATGTGTTGCCCCTTGGTCTGTTTGTTGTCTTGTCCTATCTCCTCTTCTTATAAGGACAACTGTTATATTGAATTAAGTCCTACCCTTAGCATCTTATTTTACCTTAATTTCCTCTTTAAGAAACTTACCTCCAAATACGTCACATTCTGAGTTACTGGGACTTAGGACTTTAGCATATGAGTTTTGGAGTATCATATTTCAGCCTATTACTATTGTTATGGACTGTCTATGTCCTTCAAAATTCATATGTTTCAGCCATGTGGCAGTATTTGGAGGTGGGGCTTTTGGAAGGTAATTCAGTCATGAGGGTAGAGGTCTCATCAATGGGGTTAGTTCCTTATAAGAATAGACACAGAGAGCTTGCTTCCTCCTCTCTCCTCTCAGCTATGTGAAGATAACAGTGAGAAGGTGGCTGTCTATAAGCCGGCAAGTGAGACCTCACCAGATACCATCTCACCAGATGAGTACCTTGATTTTAGACTTCTAAGCCCCAGAACTGTGAGAGACAACATTTGTTGTTTAAGGCACTAGTCTATGGTATTTTTATTGTAACAACTTGAACTGACTAAGACAAAAGTGCTGTAAGAGCTTATAAGGTTTTTACCAATTCATAGAAATCAAGGATGGCTTCACAGAAAAGGTGTTGAAGAATAGACATTAACAAGTGAAAATATGGGGGTAGAGAAAGGTCTAGCCAGAAGGAGAAAATGAGAACAACGGCTTATGGTGGAAAGAAGGGCATAAGGCTGGGTTTCAGAGTGACAAAGCACCTAGTGAGAGAAATGGCCAAAGAGGAGTAAAGTCAGACCATGCAGGGTCAGGTAGGTTAGGGACTTTTGTCTTACTCAAGAGGAACAGGAATGCGTTTGATTGTTTGAAACAAGGGTGGCATGATCAGAGTTGCATTTTGAAAAGGTCACACTGGCTTCAGTCTGGAGAACAGATTGGAGGGATGCCAGAATCGATGGGGGAAACAACGCAGAGAAAAGAAAAGTTGGCGCTCTGGAGGAGTGCCAGCACTTAACGGTAGCAGCAAGAAGGAAGAGCCTATAAACGACTTTTTCCCACAAGTTGCTCTGAGAGGAGTTAAAAAGATCAGTCACATAAGATGGCATGGGGTTCAGATTTTTTTGTTGTTGTTTAAATTGGAAAGACGTAAGTATGTTCTAAAGTTGATGGGAAGCCACTGTGGAAAATGGTTTGATAGTTCCTCAAAATGTTAGACATAGAATTATCATATGACCTAGCAGTTCAGCTCTTAGGTATACATCCAGAAGAATTGAAAAGAGGCGTTCAAACAAAAACTTATACACAAATGTTCCTAGCAGCATAGTTCACAGAACTCAAAAGGTGGAAACACTCCAAATGTCCATCAGCTGATGAATGGATAAACAAAATACGGTACATCTTTGAAATAAATATTATTTAGTCATAAAAAGGAATAAGTAGATATATACTATAACATGAGTGAACTTGGAAAATACTATGCTAAGTGAAAGAAGCCAGACACAAAAGTCACATATTGCATGATTCCATTTATATAATATATCCAGAATAGGTAAATCCATAGAAATAGGAAGCAGATTAGTGGTTTCCAAGGGCGCAAGGAAGAAGAAGTGGGAAATGATTGCTTAATAGATATGGGGTTTCCTTTTGAGTGATGAAATATTTGAAAAGAGATAGAGGTGAGGATTGTCCAACATTGTGGATGTACTAAATGTCACTCAGATGTATATATTAAAATAGTTAATTTTATGTTGTGTGCATTTTATTCCATTAAAAAAATAAAGGGAAAGAGAAGTTACTGAGAAGTCTCCAGATGAAAAACAGAGAGAAGCATTAATAAAGAGTGGTAAGTTTCACAGAATTTGTGAAGAATTAGAATTAAAGCAGAAATGGAGAGATTTGTCTAAAATAAGTTACAAACCAGCTCCATTATTGTAACAGGAAGAAGAATGATGAGCAGGAATAGATGGATTTGTGCATTTGCTTTCAAAAAGTTTAAGAGAGCCCTATTATGGCATCTATTTTCTCATTTATTAATATATGAAATCACCTAGTGCTAAGAGCAAAGGGGCTGAAGAAAGGGTTAAAGATTTAAGAAGAATTAAACAAACAAACAAACACCGTGAAAAAGTCTTTGGAGAAAGTGAGAGTATAGACCAGAGATCAATATAAGATAGCTAGAGCTGCTTAGGTTCATAGCCTGTTTGAGACTGGGCTTTTGAAGATATAAAGACCTAACCAATCTGCCATGTTATGTGATTCTTTTTTTCTTAGCTATGTCTAGCTACTCAGGCACAGGCATGAAGAAAAAGCTGGATAACTCAAAATTGGGGTTTTGCTGGACTTATATGGTGAAAAGTTAGTATAGCAGGAGAATTAAGATATTGACAATAGTGTTATTCAAATAATGAGTCATGAAATGAGGTTATCTCGGGAGAGAAATGAGGAAAGGAAAGTAAGTGTTAATTAAATAGGAGAAAATACAAGGATCGATACATGCGAAGTGCCGATGAGGTTAAATGAAGGCCAAGTGGTACCCAGTCAAATCCGCTAAACATGGGAGAGTTCGTGAGTAAAAAGGTGGTATGGGAATAAGTGATTTTAGTTATGGAATAGGTAAAATAGAGGTAATGACATTGGAGCCGTTTGGAGTGGAGACAAACCTGGAAGAGGACAAGAAGCTGAAGCTGAAGATGTTGGTGGGTCAATAGGTCATCCATGTGCGCATGGAGATCTCTGAGGCTTTCAACAGGGCTTGGATAAAAACCAAGTTGGAGGCTGGATGTCAAAATCTTTGATTCAAGAAAGGGAATAACAAGATAGTGGCTTGGGTAAAAATGGGATGGTTAAAGAGTACACTCAGTGGGAATGGGTCTAAATGAGCAGGATTTGAGAAGACAGGTCGAGGGAATGATATGAAAGCAGCAGTAGGGAGAGAAGGGGTATTACTACTACCTCTTGGCCCTAGAATAGTTGGGACAGGAGGTAATAAACCGTGACCCACGAGAGCGTTGCAGGAAAAAGTGCCATTGCAGGAGAGAGACGTTTTAATTAAGGCAGAAAGATGGAGGAAATCCTTGAAAGAAGAGTTGAGGGTATTGGTTTTGTATGTCTTTATACTGTGGAAATTTACTTTAAGGAATTGGTTACAACACTTTTGGCAGGACTGGAGGAACAAAAGGAGAGAGATCAGGGGCTGAAGAGGGATAAGGGAGAAAGATTCTCACAGATCAGAAGCTGCTAACGCCCGTAAGCCGGCCCTTGCTGTGTGCTACTGCAGAAATCGTCCATCTCAACCAGGACTAGAGCCACTGCATACAGTACTGCCCTGTTTGGGATGCTGGAGTCCAGAATGCTCTGGTTCCTACTGCCACTACCACAGTTTCCAACAACGACCATGCCATCAGAGCCAGAAGCAGGAAACGGCTTCCTCCCTTTCACCTTCTGTTCTCCACTGTCTGCTATTGGCAGGAAGAAGCCACTTGGCAGGGGGCCTGCAAAAATATGTTTGCAATCTCCCAGCCCCAGGATTGTAGATCCAAGTATAGAAGGGTAGGCGTGGGCTGTAAAAAACATTGAATAACTGCAGGCAGAGGGCTTGCAGGTGATGGATAAGCTTTTCCAGAGGCACAGTGAAGGGTTGTATGGTGGTAAAGGTGGCAACTGGGTCAGGGGAGGATAATGGGAAATACTCATTGCCCTAAACTTCCATTGAACACCTGAGAAAGTAGAACCACACGGAAGAAAATTTCCACAACTTCCCACCACCATCTCTACTTACGCATCCATAGTTCTATCTTTACTTCCATTACTGTGGACGAATCAAACCATCCTCTCTTTCCTACTCAGGACATCACTCCAGCAATTGTTTGCTCATTCTCTAGCACCCTCATTTTTTTTCTTTCTATATTGGATCATTCACATCAGAATACAATTATGGTGTGATTTCTTTCATTAAAAAAAAAAAAAACAGGAAAAAAAAGAAATATGGGAATAAGGGAAGAAAAGAAGGAAGGAAGGAAGGAAAGGAAGGAAGGAAAGGAAGGAAGGAAGAAGGAAAAAGTAAGGGAAGAAACCCCCTCTCTTGACACCATCGTGCCTATATCATAGTAAGCAGCAATTCTCTCTCTCTAGTTGTTCAGCCGAGAACCTTGGAATCATCTTACTTCTTTCTTTTACTGCCCCCACTACCTTCCATCCTCTGCACCAATTTATTTATTGAATCCTGGCAGCTCTATCTTCAAGGAACCATTACTTATTACCATCTTTACCACTACTTTTAGTCTATTCTACACACAGCAGCCAGATGATCTTTTTAAAAGATTTAAGGTCATATCTCTTCTTTGTTCAAAGCCATCCAAAATCTTCCCATCTTATTCAGTATAAGACCGAAAGTCCATTTATTTGATGACTGCGACTGGCCTTTACAGCAGGAGTCCCCCAACCCCTGGCCATGGACCCGGTACTGGTCTGTGGACTGTTAGGAATCGGGCCACACAGCAGGAGGTGAGCAGTTGGCGAGCAAGCAAAGCTTCATCTGTATTTGCAGCTGCACCCCAGTGCATCGCCACCTCAGCTCCACCTCAGATCATCAGGCATTAGACTCTCATAGGAGCACCGGTCCAGAGTGCCAGAAAGGTTGGAGACTGCTGGTCTATAGGATGTGTACTGTCTCCCTTCGGTCTTTCTTGGACTTCTCTTCCTCTTACTTACTATGCTCTGGTTTCATTGGTTCCTTCACTGATCCTGAAACATACTAGACATGTCCCTACCTCAGGGCCTTTGCACTTGCTGATTTCTCCGCCTGCAATAGTCTTCCCAAAGTTATTCACATGACTCACTCATTCTCTCTTCAGGCCTCTGCTCAAAGGTCATCTTCTCTCTCTGTGTTTTAAACTAACCTACTTAAAGCAGCAACAGTTTCCACTGTCTTAGTTAGCACTTATCACCATCCGCCATACATTTATCTGTTTATTTTTCTCTTGTATATCTTCCCTGACAAGATGGTAAGGTTCATGAGAACAGGAATTTTGTTTCTTTTGTTCTTTGCTATCTCTCCAGAACCTGAACAATGCCTACAATGTTACAAACACTGAATAACTATTGAGTTAAATGAATATATAAAGCATGGGAAATAGATTACATTTAATGAGGAAGACAGACACCATGTCTATTGCCATCTCTCTTCTCTAGCTTAGGATATAATTCTGTGAACCCTTGACACTTGTGAAGGCCAGTAAAACCTACAAAGTCCGAAAGGAGGCCACCATCACTTCATTCTGACCCCTGTTTTCTACCTTGAACCAAATGTAGTCACTTACACTTGTAGATCAAGCATTTTTGTTTTCATTTGTGAGAGGCTGAGGATTGTGTTTGATTTATTTTCTTAATCTACTCCTGAAAAAGAACATAAAACAGGTAATACTCTTGAAGAAGAATATTCTAAACCATGAAATGTTCTGAAGTTAAGCAAATTTCTCTTGGACTTCGTGGTTCTTTTGGTTAGGAATGTGGAAATTAAATTCTAAATTCTGAATTTTGTGCAGGGAAAACTAGACTTTTGAAACACGTCGATTTATATCTGGTAGAAGTTTCTGAGGTATATATTATTTTCCCCAAGCAGTGTACTTTCTTTTTAACTCATAAAGGCAGGAGACTTCGTGTGTCATTTTGAGCTATTCGGATATTTCTATGTCTTCTGTGTTTAATACTTTGGTTGCGTTTTAGTGATTATTAGTGAATTCTTCTCATGTTCATTAAGGATATTGCATGTGTCAGAGTGACTGTGCTCTCCACTCACACCCCTGCCTCCTCCCTCTGGGACAGGCTAGTCAGAAGAGCCGGGAGGGAAAGGGTGCAGGCAGCAAGCAAGCAAGCAAGCAAGAGCAATAACAGAGACGGAAAGTATGCCTGAAGGTGGGAGAGAGGTTGGAAGAAAGGCTCTGGAAGAAATCCGAGAGGCCAGCTTTAGGGGCAGAGAAAAGCTGTACTGCATATTGCTTTCTCGACAAATCAGTCGAAATGCTTCATGAAAGTCCTCAACCCCTTTCAGCAAATATAAGGTTTCTGTTTTGTTTTGTCTTTTTCTTTTGAAAAGCATGTAATAGGGTTGAGAAGACAGTGTTTAATTAAAGGGAAAACAGTTCCGTTCCTGTGAGTAAATTAATATTCCCCTTTAGGCAACCCGGTGAAGTGCTTTATAAGCCACATGGAAGATTCTGAAAAATAAAGAAGGCTGTGAGTAGCTGGTCCTGTGAACACAAATTAAGGTCTAGGATTTTTAGGGGGTGGACAAGAACATTTTTGGCCCTTATAGTAAATCTGTTTTGTATCGATTAGGCAAACCGAATCAGACAAATGGACACATTTGGTCATTCGATTTTCCGAGGCACACCCCCACAGCTGCATGGTGTGGTCGTGATCTGGAGACCCAGAGTGAGAAGGATTTCTGGGAATCTGGCTTGATATGATTATTCAAGTTGTTGTTTGTTTTACTTGCAGTTTTGTGTGCTTGAGACCTAAAGTTTTGCTTCATTACACATCAATATCTATATACACTAAAGGCAGCTGATGTTAGCAGATGATTGAGAAAGAATTTGCAGTTGTTGCTCTGGTGCTTTCGTTTTACTCATTTGTGTGGGGAGTGTTCAGGAATGACTATTTTTTTTGGTAATGGGGTTCTGTTAGGTATAGTGTGTGTGGGGGGGTATGAGAATGAGTAGAACACAAGAAATGTCATGTACTGAGGGGCATAAAATACAAGCAGCCACACTGGAGGTCGTACATCAACCATCTGTATATAAAAACCCAGTCGGAAGAATTTAAATAGATGGCGGTATTTGTTAGACCTTGAAGGATGAGTAGGATTGAAGCAGGCAGAGGGTTGGGGGGAAGGGAGTCATTCTAGAAAAGGAAATAACGTGAGGGGAGCCGTAGGGAGATAAGTAGATGAACCCAGCTGGCTCCAAGTTCATAGGACATTAATAGGAGGCGAAATAAAGAAAAAATAAAAGACACTTTGTAATCAGATTGTTAAGGGCTTTGAATTCTAGGCCAAAGAACTGATTGAATAAAGGAAACCCATGGAAATCTCCTCAGGAGGGAAATAAAATCAATAGTACATTGCAATGTTTTTTTTTTTTTAAATCTTTTTGTATAATTATCTCTTTGAAAATAGGTTTGATCAGTGGATAAATTTGTTGCTCAGTTAACAAGATTAACTAAAGGCATTCACGCTTTTACAAAAAAAAAAAAAAAAACCCAAAACCAAAAAACCAAACAGTTGTTACTTCTTGGTTTGCATCTTTAATTAAGGATAAATTAGTGGCAGATCTTTAATTGCCATCTTGGTCTTTCAAACTTAAGTCAAAATACTGTTACAGAACTCAAATCAAGTAAAATAGCAACACCAGTTTACGGGCCAAGACTGCACTAAACCTATAACGCAGAGCTTAAGTAAACTGTAATTTCTGCTTTCAGGAAAACACTTCGCTTAGGTAAACAATCTATCTCATTTCCTCAATTCTGGATGCAAAATAAAGTCTTATTTCACTTAATCTGTGTTGACATCTACTGGTTCTTTGTATTTAAAGGAGCTATTCTTTTTTATTTTTCTTCTGATACTATTATGCACATTTGAACAAATAGGGCAGAAACAGCCACCCTGCCAGCCCTCCTGGGGCCTGGGAGGGAGAGAGAACCACTCAGGTGCCACGGACATCTTCCTAAGAGCCTCCGTGGTCCTAGGCAACTCCTGCTCCGTGGCCTAGTTTTAGAGCTGCCTTCCAGGACTGTTATCTTGGAAAGTTTTCAATGTGTCCAGGCATTGAGTTTTGTGGGCCTCTTGAGCATTTCTTTAAAACTTGCCCTTGGGAATGTTAGTGAGGTTGGAAGCTGCCCAACAATCTAGAAGTGTGGGAGGAAGGGAGAAGGAACTTTGTTTTGATTGTTCTTTCAATTTATCATCTTGAGCTCTTTCTCCCTCTCCCTCCTCTCCTTCCCTTGCCCCTGTCTCCCTACCCTTTCCTTTCTTCATTTCCTCTCCTTTCTCCTTCTGTCCCTCCTCCTCCTCCTCCTCTCTCCCCCTCCTCCTTCTTTTCTCTTTTACGCTCTCTCTCTCCCCCCTCTACCCCATTTTATTGTTTGATCAGTGGATAAATTTGTTGCTAATTAATAGGATAAAGTAAAGAAGATTACACTATTAACAACAATCTAAGAAGTTGTTAAAAGTCTCTCTCTCATACACACCCCTTTTGTGGGGGAGAATTGTAGTCCCTGGCACAATATCTTGTCTCACTTCTGTCTTGAAATATTGTTTTCATCAAACCTGAGACAATGATTTACAGTACAGATATAAATGAGAGAGAGAGAGAGAGAGAGAGAAGAGAGAGAGAGAGAGATACTGTGGAAAGACTGAAAAGAGAGTTGGCCGTGGTCCCTACCCCCCACCTTAAATCTGGCATTAGCCCATTTCTGTATTTTCTCCAGGTGGTCCTTAGATGATGGGGGTGGGGGGAAGGACAAGTTTTGCTTGGGTCATGAGTTACACTTTTTAATTTTCACAGGCTTTTAGGACATTCTGGCTGTTTCAGTAAAGAGTACAAAGTGGCCTCTGAGCTGGGGAGTTGGGTCAGTAGGGAAAATATCCCCCTCAGGCACTCTGACGTCTTATGGTCTTCTTGCTGCTGTGGAAGCCTGTGGGATCTCACAGGGGCAGATTCCATTTGTCTGAGCCTGCGGAGTCTGACTCACAGCCCAGGGAGGGCAGAGTTCAGCTCCAGAGTTGAGAGCAAGCCCCTCTGCCTTAAAGGCACAGCACATGGATTCTGGCGTAAGAGAGAAGGGTGCTAACAAATAACCCGGCCGCTTCTCTCTAATTTCCAGCTGCCTGGTTTACGTGGCCATCATTGGTAAAGATAAATTTCAATGAAAAGGCTGTAGTTTACTCAAAAGCCCTTTCGCCTGGGAGTGGAGAAACGCATATTGAATTTTACATGCCCTTGTGAATTTAAATCACCTACAACATCCACGTAGGGAATAAGAATATTTATTGTACGATTAAGGTTCTGATCCGTGGCGGGGGGGGGGGGAGTCATTTGCATGTCACGATTTTTCCGCCTCCTTAATTCTCAGCCCACTCACTTCATAAATTAATAACAGGTAGCATCAATCTCTTTTCAAAATATGTAAGACACATGTAACTTGGAGGGCTTAGGCTCCAGGAGCTAGTGAGAATGGAGTCCAAGATCCCTCTTGCCTGGCTGCTGAAGTTCAGTGTTTTCAGGATACTGCTCTAAGTGCATTTCCATAAGGTGAGCACAAGTATTTGTAAATCATGCCTTGTCCTTTGTGGCTGAGATGACCAGTAACCTAGAACTTAACAACCCATAGCCCTGACAGACCCAGCAATGCCTTTGAATCTGGCATTCTGGCAGCATCCTGGGCGTTGCCACATGGATTTGAACATGCTGCAGCCCTGTCCTGATTGGTGCTGGAGGGGATGGAACTCAGAGACACGCCCATGTAGCTGGAGCTGCCACTCTAGCGTGGGGACACTCGTGGAGGTGGGAAGATGCCAGTTATTTCTGTGATCTCTTCAGGTAATGGGTGAGGGTGGGACAGATTATTTTCCCCTGTACTTGACAGGTTTTAGATATGTGTGAAGAAGTAACTTATATTTAACATTTTTATTTGAGAAACTTTGATGTGTACTTCAATTTACTAGGTATCACCTTTACAACTCCTTGACACACAGAAATTATCTGGTTGGTTTATCATTGTCTTTTGAAGGTTGCCTCATTTAGAGATGACATGACATTTGCATTTGAAATCAGTACTGTATTTATTTCATTGTTCTCAACCTTTCCAAATAAATCTGTTTTTTTTAATAATTGCGAGAAAAAATAATCATGTAACAACCATTTAGGAATTTATGGGTTATCCCTAGTTCACAGCTCTTCAACTTCTGTCTTCACAAATGGTGCTTAGAATAGCAAAATGACCATGTTCCACTGAAGGGAAATTATTCTGGCACTTTGGCTGGAGCTAGATTAATAATAGTAACAATAAAAACTTTAGGAACAAGCAATGTAATTTTGTCCATGTTTCTTCATTCCTAATATCTTTAATGAAGAAAATAATAAAACTGATCTTAAATGTAGGAAAATAAAAAACCTCCTCATGAGAGATAAAGATGTGGAGGTCAAGATACACTGACCCTCATTGAAATCTTTTGATTTGTGGCATAGAATGAACACACGGACACACTACACTGTAAATTTTAGAAAATACTATTAGTCACGTTCTTGATAAATAGGATGAATATTGAATCCGGGATTATTTTTTTATTACTCTCATACCTGATACCCAGGTAGACTGCTGTATGTAGAATTTAGACTACCATTGATCAAAAAGAGAAAAGCTTGAAATAAAAACTAAACTACTACTCGAAATTCCCAAATGCTAGCCACTATTATCTAAATTCAAAATATGAGAAGGCAAGACAGTCAGATAATTGCAGTGAACTTTTATTGCGTGCCTACTATTTATCACATACTTTTCTAATTCTTTACATGAATTTAGTCGCTTACTCATCCCAACAGCTCCCTGACATAGTACTATTATTATTTATATTCTAAAGATAAGGAAACAGGTTTAGCAAAGTTGAAGAGCTTGCCCCAAATCCCAGAGCTTGTTAGTGGGAAGGCTGGGAAACAAACCCAAGCAGTCTGGCTTAGAAGCCTGCATTCTGAATCACCATGGGATGTCATTTGGACGTGAGATGTGCCTGAAGTGACAGAAATTCAGCAGAGAAAAGAACTGGAGACAGCAATAATCTAACTGAGAAAGTGTCTTGGAGAACCCAAGTCTTTGTACTACAAACACTTTATTTTACAGATGAAGAGACTATAACCAAAGCAGTTCAGAGGACATGCTCAGGGTTACTTAACAGCTTGTTTGTGGTGAGACTGGAGACAGGTAGGATTTTCTGACATTCATGAATTCAACCAATGCTTGTTGTACCAACACGTTTTTAGGTATCGAAGATACAAAGCAACACAACAGATGAGGTCCTTTCCCGTAAGAAGATTACATCATGAACAGAAACGATGTAACAAACTAGATTACCAAGGAAGACTGTGGAACACCTATGTTAAAACACTAGAAAAGTAGAGTTAGACCATTACGGGGGGAGTGGGCTTGATATCAAGTCTACCCCATTTTATAGATTCACGGGTAATAACATGTCCAAGTCATACGTGTTAGCGGCAAGCAAGAAACTAACACACCCTGATTCTCCTTCACAGTAAACGCTGTGTGTGTGTGTGTGTGTGTGTGTGTGTGTGTGTGTGTGTGTAAAAAGGACATTATAACTTCCTGGTTAGGGAGTAGCGATTTACATAAATCGTAAAGCTGATTGAAACCTAGTCAGTTTGCCTGGAACCACAGAGACCCATTGTTCTAGCAGCAGCCACACAGCCTAACGAAGCCTCACTTTTTTTGGTTTTTTGCTTGCTTAATTTCATTGGGAGTTCAAACTCACTGATGTGCATCTGATTTAAGTCCTCCTCCTCTAGCTGCGGGAGCCTGTGATTAGGTAACAACTACCAGTCTGACAGCTGCACAGGAGATGGCTCAAACACCAGAACTGGGGCCAGCGTGCCACCTCCCGAATTACACACACACACACACACACACACACACACACACACACACACACAATCTTCTTGGTGTGTGATGACCTACCTCACTCGGAAAGGCTAGGTCAGCTGTGCCACCTTGGAGGGAATTGGCAAAAGGTGGCTCCTCTAGTTAGAGTCATTAGAATAAGGTATTTACCACTGGAGGAAAATTGTAAAAGGCTTTCCTCCCAAAGTCTCCTCTTTGGGCTCTCAAATTAGAAAAAAGAGCCGCATCCGGATGGGTGCGACCCTGGGCCAAGGTACCTATTTGGGTGGGCTATAGACCTGCTTCTATGGGTCTTGGTGCCTTAAACTTTGAGGAGCCCAGATGAGAGTGAGCTCTGAACAACTGACTCACTTGCTGCGGTTTTGTGGGGTAAGGATAGGGGCTAGAGGGTGGGTGCTTTTCCCTGTGAATTACTGTTGACCCTGTGGACGGGTCTCAGCATGGGAGACCCTATTACTCTGGCCTTCCTGGACCCACAGCTCGCCCGCCTCCCTGTCAGAGCTAACGTGGCAGAGGTGGCTGGGCAGTGGTTGGGTGGTGGTTACTGGCTCAGGGCCCTGAAACACTGAGTAATTCCTAGGATGACTGGGACCAAAGGCACCATTCCAGACACTTCCACGTTGCCTAAAAGTATAAAAAAAACCACCGCCACCCAGCCCAAACTGTTGGAGGCAGATGCCTTGGCTCTGAAACAAGACCCATCCCTTTTGAAGGACATTGTTGGAAAGTTCTACCATATAGAAAAGCCAGGGTTCTTTTTCTATTTTTTTTATGGAGCAGGGAGGGACCAAGTTGGGAGTGAGGGATGAAGGAGGATGGCTAAAGGGAACCTCGTCACTTTTCCAGAACGTTTGAATCTGCATTATCATTCTTGGCTTGTAAAGACAAAGATTTGAGCTTCCTTGCAGGCTCCTCCAGTGCAACAGCCAACCATTGTTATGGAGCTCCTGGCTCAGCGCTGATGCTGCGGGCTCATCAAGGAGTCAGAAAGCACCGAGATTTCAGAAGAAACAAGACAAGATATATTGCAGATCAAAACCTATAAACGACAACCCAGCATGGCCAACAAAAATAGGCCTTTGCAGCTGCGCTCTGACTGAGGGTGTATTTATTGGAGAAAAGAAAGGTACAATCAAGAAAAGGGAGAATCATGTCAGCATGTTATTGGAGTCAAGCAGATTGACTGCCTGGAGTGACGTCCCTGGCTGTGTAGAGCAGGGAGGCCGGCAGTTGGGTCAGGGACACGAGCACATTTGAGACATGGACTTAGAGCCCTCGTATCGATTGAAAATTGGATTCTAAGTTTTAGTGCAATTAAAAGCTATTGCAAAGTTTTGAGAGGAGAAATGGCCCGATCAAATTATTAGAGCAGTATGGTTTTTATTTTAATTAGGACAAGCCACAGGTACCAGGGGGATGAGAGGATCAGAAAATGAGGTAATTCATTAACCGAATCAGTTTAGGAGCTGATAAGGTCTTTCTGAAATTGACAAATTAAAGATACAGTGTAACAATATAGACAAGAGGGTTTTTTTTTTCTGTTTTGATCTGTTTCAGTTACCTTCATTCTGATTGACTTGGATCACCAGCTTGATTAGTTCCCCTTTTATGTGTCCATAAACACCAAAATCATAGGCAAAGTGAAGAGAAAAAAATGTCCAGACTAAAGATGACCGAGTTATTTTTTCATCTCATTTTGAAAAGAAGGAATTTATGTTGTTCTTACTTTCTCATTATCAACCCTACTCCTTTTGGAGGATTTTCATCTGAAATCTAAATGTGCTTACCAGCTGGGAAAATTTTGACATTTACTTGATTTTGTCCTTTGGAAGTAAAAAAAATTGGCAGCCTTATTAAACAACAAGTCTGCTTATTTACTCCCTCAATCCCTCTCCAGGTCACAGGTTCTTTTCAAAGCTTCGATAGACCTCTAACCAGTTTTCTAAAGGTAATTTCCCAAAGTGCTGCCTCTGGGCATAGAAAATGCCACGTAGTTTGCTGGGTTTATGAAAGCTGAGAAAGCCATTTTGGTTACATTTGTAGCTTTTTGTGTGGTTCTGGGTGGTAACACCCTATTGCCAACATTATTTTTTCCTTCTTCTGGGAAGAGCTGTAATTGTATTTGGCTTGGTTAACACAAAGGCTCTGAAAAATATGAAGCTGATCCCTCTAGTGTCCTTTTGTGAAGACTACAGTGCAGAATGCCGAATGGAGGAAAACAGCAGCAGAGGACCACACACAATAGCTTCTGAAGATGATCTGCTTTTCAAATGACATTTGTAAAAATGACTTACAATGACAATTTTGTGTACTGTGTAGCATATTTACAAAAGAAAATGTTTCCACTTTCCTACGATCCATCTACATATTGCGAGTGTGCAACGGGTTAACACTATTGGAGAATGTGCGGCATTGAGAATTATCTGAACAAACAATAAACAATTTAAATAACACTGGCCAGCATTGTCAGAGGTGCAGAGGCAGTGTAAACTAACCGTTTTCGGAAATGAGTTTTCTACACTGGTTAAGATGATCTGACGACATTCATATGCTTTTTCTGGTCATATAAAGAGAAGAGATTTTATGCATTTTTACCTCTTTTTTGATGCTCCCTGATGTACAATAAAAAGAGTATGCTATCTTCTTCATGGTTATTTTTTTTTTGACATTTCCTTCTAAATTCAGACATTTATTAAACGGCTATTCTATTCCAGGCGCTGAAGATAACAAAAATGATAACATAGAGTCACTTTCCTCAGTAAATCGTGTAATCTCACTGGGAGACAGATTCTTAATGACTACAGAAGGGAAGTACACAAAGTGCTTGAGACTCAGGGGAAATGATATTAATTATTAATATAGTTAGCAAAGAGGATGGGATATTTAAACTGGATTTTAAAGAATGAGCAGGATTTAGAGTCCTTTTATTGGGGACAATTCATGGCTTGTCATCTTTGACTAATCCCTGGTTTGCTAGCAGTTTCCAGAGAAATCTGCAGCACGGTGGGCAGCTAGTCTTGGAAGTTGGTGCAGCCTTAGTTCTCATGCAAAGTGCCTCAAGGCTAGTACGGTTTCTTTCCTGATAGCGCCCATTCTTTACGTTAAATAAAAAGAGCTACTCTGTAGAATGCCGACATTCAGTTTAATGGGCATGAAATAAAGTTTGGAAATATCATAAGGATAGGTACTCGGACCACTGCTATATAGAGCTCTGGGTTCTAAGCGGGAAGAGGAAGTGTACAAAAACCAAGTGAAATAATGAGAGTAGAAGCAGATCTGCTTTGTGGCTAGAAGCAGGCAGGTTCCTGATTGCGGGCTAGATCAGATGATCTCTAAGAGCCTTTCCAGTTGAAAGAGCTCATGATTCAGTTTTCAGAATTATTATCAGAATGGCTGATTGCCCAAGAAAGAGTCTAGGTAACTGCACAGCCACTCGAGACCCTACTGCAATGATATTTCCACCAGACATTGCCTAACAAGTTCATCTGTAAAAAGGCCCCCCAACTGACAAAATGATATTAACAATGATGTTGATAAGTGGGTGGAAAACACAGATAATTTTCAAAGGTTTCTGACTCTTTTGGCTCTGGTTTACACATTGAAATCCTTTGGTTCATTACGTTAAACTTATCCTCTACTAGCTTTACATTTTACCTATACAGTTAAACCAAATCACAATTGTAAAAGCTATAAGCATATCAAGGTTCTTAAAAATTGTAGCATGCAAAATTGTGATGCAATTCAGCGTAACTGTCACTATAGTAAGACAATTGTATTTTACAGGCAGTTATAGTAATATTATTATTATTTTGTAGATTGAAATCTAGTATTTCAATAGCTCCCTAACATTATAACAACAATATGGTTTAATAGCAAAGGCAGCAATATAATATATCATCTCTCTATATATATAACATAAGTGCGAAATGCCATGGGAGGCAGTATTGAACCACAGGCTAAATAAGAGAGTTGAGAACTACAGATTTAAACTAGTCATGCTTATTGCTAGCAGTTATGTGGGCATCAGAGAGTCTCTCATGTAAAACCTTTCTTCTAGACCGTGAGTTGGTATTGGTACATTGAGATTGACCCTGTGTCTTCAGCCTTTTTATTCCTGCATTAATCACAACGCATATTGTTGCATTCATACTGCCAGTGTAAAATAACTTTTATACATCTTTTCAGAAGAAAAGGAGTCCTAAATTAATTTGGAAATCAAAACGTAAATATTTAAAAGGAAATATGCATCTTGTAGTGGGTACATCTGTTAATTGTAGAGGGGTATGGGGGTTAGAGAATAAATATTATGAAATGGGGCACAAATGTACTATGCCCTTGAAGTCTAAGAATGTCTTCACACTTGAATTTCCCTGGGCTCTACCAGCCTTCACAGAGGAATGAGGTCACATCAATGGCTGTGGCTCCAATTTCATCAGTTCACAATGATGTTGAACTTGAACAGCTTCAATATGCCCATCCTCCTACTTAATATTTTGAAAAGTGTCTCCTATGTGTGCAGGGATAAGCATCTTCCCTTGAACTGTGCTATACAGTTGTGCACATGACAGTCTCTCTCTGCTTTGCCCAGGTCTCATCTAGATAGTTCTCCATCTAGTGACGCCTGCCCTGGTATATTAGCTACCGTGTCTGGAACTGCTAATTTTTACTAGGGACTGACACACTTTCTTTAGAGCCTTAGAGATGCCAACTTTGGGTAGGGAAGGAAGGGAGAGAGGAAGGAAGGAAGGAAGAGAACTGTGCTCCTCCTGATTGCTTCATGGTTAAAAGTTCTGCTTATGTCTTGGTTTGTTAACAGAGTAAAGCGGCCTTTGAACATTTTACTTCTATAGCTCTTTTCCCTTAAGATTCAGGCATATCTATATACACAAGAAAAAGATCAAAAAGTAATGTCTAGGATTCTCAATTATCTTTATTTTCTGCTCCATATTTGATAGTTCATTTAAAAATTGGGTAGGTATTAATTTGACTTAAAAAAGGAAGAGAAACATCTATAACTCAAGGTTCTAGGCTGTAGCATTATGTTCAAAAACTGCAACGTAACAGGGGAAAACAGTTTAAGATTCTGAGTTAACAATTTAACCATTATTTATTGATTTGTATCCTACTGCTGTATAAAGAAAATTTAATGGCATCTAAGATAATTAGAGAAAACTAAAGTTAAAAATGAAAGATGAATTCCAAAGAAAAAGGTAGTAAAGAGAGTGCTTGGGGGAAGAAATGAAAGTAATTAACTCTGATAAAAAGAAACTTTAAAAGACTAATGAAAAAAAGACCTTGTCACTGAGGAAAATGAGAAGGAAGGAGGCACTGTTTCTACCACTAGGTAGTTCTGTCTTTATTTTCCATGGCGTAGTATTGTTAAATCCTGCTAGCTCTCTGATAGCTCACCTCCAGGGCTAAACTAAGAAATTCAATTACTTTTCTAGAAGCTGTAGTGATGACCACCTAAACTGTGGCCTTTGGGGACAATATTTGTATCCTTTGACAGCAATTAATGAAACCAATAAATCAATTAGTTAAATTAAATTAAGGCCCACCCAGCTGTTTCCACAGCCCATCCACGTGTAGCTTAATACGACTATTAAGGGTCCCCTTGACATGAAACGGATACAGTTCAAGTGATCTCGGTTGTCTCTATGTCTTTACATCCTCCCTTTACAAAATTGTAGTTATTCTACCTTTGTCTTGACTCTATATTGGATAAGCTTTGCTTTGGGGGAAGAGTTCTTTGAAAGAGGCAATGGAAATATTTGCACTGCTGAGTGAAAACTCATAACACTGGGGACCGCAGCTCTTCCTATTTACTCCTTTCTGGGATTTAAGAGATCTCATTTTTCTTTTTAACATAATTAATTGTTGTATCCAAAATTATTTTCTTTTTCAAAGAGGAGGCTCCTCTCTCTCCTGACAATGCTGATTATTCCAACTTCTGCCTTCGTCTCTAGGATGGTTCTGATTTTCTTCCTTGCCTCATTGGACTGGACTGTCCCTCTGGTTAACCTCATTTTATTTCCTTACTTCCGAACTGTTTCTCTTCTTCCTTCTTGATCCTTTTCTTGGCTGCTCCCCAGGACACCATTGGCCCATTCTTCCTTCTTGAACTGCTTTGGGATTAGCCGTGCTACACACCGGATCCTCTTTGTACCTCGCCACATATGTCTTCTTAATTTTCTTTTTATTTTTTATACCCACTAATTCCTTCTTCATATGCATTAAATATTTATCAAGCACCCACTTTTGGAAGGTATTGCTTTAGGTCCTAAATATAAAGATAAATAAGATATACCCTTGAGCAGCTTACAAGATACTGGAGGTGGCAGAGATGAACAAAAATCTATAATATGTCAAACTGTAATAAAATACCCTGCTATGAGAATACAAAGAATAAAGAGAATGATTTGCCTGGATGGTATAGGGTAGGATGACATTAATGACACCTACATTGAATGACCAGAGTAAAAAGAAGAGAAATGTCATTTCAAACATAGGGAGCAGTGTGTGAAGAAACCTGGAACCCGTGGCCTGATCTGAAATAAAGTTTGGTGACTTCGAGAGTATTACCTGTGGTTTATGTTGAAAATGTACATTGTGGCTGGACTCTGAAGAACTTTGAATGCTAAATCGGAGAATTTAGACTTTTTCTCTAGAAATGTGGGGGCTAAGATTTTTGGGCTGATGCTTATGATCTTATATTAGTTGTAGAAGACACTTGTCAGCAATATGGGGAATGGATTGGAACCCAGAGTGAGCAGGACCATTTAGAAGCTCATTTCAATGGTCTAGGAGAAAAATGATTAGGACCTGAACCAGGATAGCTGCAGTGGGAATAGATACTAGACATCTTATCAGGCAAAATGGATAAAATAGAATGTTGATTTGATGTTGAGGATTGGGGATAGAGAAAACATTTAAAGATAACTCTGATGTTTCTGAAATAATTTTTAGATAGTGTCCTGCCTCTGTGCAAACATTTCAATACTTTCTCACTGCCTCATTTTAGTGTTTGAAATATAGTTTCTATAGCAATCAAAATTCTTTTGGTTATGAGTGAAAGAAAACAACTTTGGATAGCCAGTCCAAAAAAAAAAAAAAAAAAAAAAAAACACCAAAGAGAGAGAAAAAAAGAAATTGGAAGGCAACAGGGTTTATCTCACAAAATTCAAGAAAGATTTGAATAATCTAGTATTGTGAGGTGCAGAAATCAAAGCAGTGGCAGATACCTGACAATAAATAATTCATAAATATTTTCTCTAGAGAATTCTTATTCTCATCCCTCTGGTTTCCAGATTTCTCAGTTTACGTCTGCATACCCTTGGAATACCATTGGGCTGATCTGGGTTAGTTGATTCATTCAAATGTAACTGCTGTGGCAAGGTCAGACAGCATAGCTCTGGATACATCCTTGTGTGTCAAGGTCAGTATTTTCCCTCCTCCCCCAAAAGAGGATACTTTGTGAGCTGGGCAAAGGTGTCTTCCCTATGTTCTCAATTGTTCTGAGTTATAGATTCACTTGAGAATCTGATAATGGCTCTCTTCCCAGAAAACAAACAAACAAACAAACAACACAACAACAACAACAACAACAACAACAACAACAACAATGCAATCACAAAAATACATAAGGAGCTTTAAGGCCCCTCGAATTTAGGTTAAGAAACTTTTGCCTGGAGAATAAAGTCTACATTTCTTAGCCTGATTTTCCAATGTATCGTGATGGGGTTTCTAAGAGTCACTGGTATTGCACACCACTCCTTTCCTCAAACACTCAGTTAAAAACAAATTACTTTTTTAACTCTGAAACTTTAACCATGTCATTTTTGTTCTCTGTAAGGAGGGGCCAAACCCTCTTATCGAAATCTTACTCATCCCCTTTAATGGTCAAACTGAAAACTTGCTCCTTGTATGAGGTCTTCTTTGATTCATCCATCAGCACAGGGACAACTCCCCCTCTTCTTGTCGTGTATAATACTTCGTATCTTTCTTTCACGACATTTATTATTTTCTTCTTTACATTAAAATTTCTATATGGTTTATCTTTGCTCTTAGATTCTAAGATCCCCAGAAATAGGACCTAGGTGCTATTCAGCTTTGCGCCTGCAGTTCTAGTGTTCTCTGCAAACACTCAAGGAATGCTTGCGAAATGAAAGAGAGGTTACTTACTGGGAGAGAGAGGGTCCCTGTCTAAGTTTATCCTGCTTGTATTTTTACAAGTTCTGCTTTTCAAAGGAATGAGTTCTTTTCTTATTTTCCTTTTTATTAAACTAATTTTCTTGAGCTTTATATTTTATCTCTACTTTCCTCCTGGCAAATCCCATCTCCTGTTTTTTTCATTTTCCTTGGAAATAATTTTCCCCTTCAGCTTTTGAAAAAAAAATACCTTATTACTATTAATTTGAATGACTGTCTCATTTTCATTTGTTTTACAGCCCATAGCTTTTACTTTGGCTTCATTTGGACAATTCTAATCAATTCAAGAAACATTCTCTCTTCGTCGAAATACCTTGTTTTCTGATTCACTAATGGGAACTAAACATTCATGGAAGAAAATGTCTGATATTTATGTTTTAGTCAGCAGCATTTAGTTCATTCCCACTCCACTCCAACACTTTCACTTCCTTAAAAATGACAGATTTGGAAATCAACGCTAAAATATTTAAATTAATTTTAGCTGAATGAAAGAGTCTCTTGTCTTTGTTTGGAGTGCAAAACCACACTTATGAAATGGCCCAATAGGAATCCTTTCCTGTATGGACTGTTTCCGGATGGAATGGGATAGGGTGGGCGGTGTCTTCCTATGCATGGAAGAACAGCATCCTCTACTGGTGAGAGGGCTAAGAGGCTTGGGAAGCCTTCTGAGTGTGGATAGACAACAAAGCTTTGGGAAATTCTTGGCTGGCTTATTCACTACAGCTTGGGAATCGATTCAAGATTTTTTATGCTCATTACCCATAATATAACTGAAAATTTTTTAACTTCACACCATTGAAAATCAGTAATAAATTTTCTCTTCTTTCTCTTCTCCACCCACACTTTTCTAGTTGTTAAGAATTACTCTTATTCTTAATTTCTTTGGAAATTCTCATTATCCAAAGTTTTTATTATGGTTTCATAATAATGTATGTTGATTCAAATGGAGTGACTTGATGTCATTATTATTGTCAAATATTTTGTTAAAAATTAGCTCTGATGATGTTCTTGTGGTCTTTATGTGGCTACTTTATTAGTGAGGTCATCTCATATAATGATGTCTTCTTGGTATTTATAGGCCTTTGGCCAGGGTCCACAACCAGCCATCACTAAATGAAATTTCCATCTGTAGCAAATATGTGTGAAAATGAGTATATCTTGTGTTTATTTTAAAAACATGGTACTTGACATTTTCTTCTATTTAATTGGCTCAGTTTGCCTTCTACTCTGGATGCCCAAAGGAGAACAAACTCACCCCAAATTACTTGTTTTTTCATGCTATTTACGGAATTTTTACATAGTGACATCTTTCTGGGATAGGAGGGAAAGTAAGGTGAGATAGAGCTAAGGACAAATAATGAATGGGCAAGTAAACTGATTTTTGTGAGACTTGCAAAATTTCACCCATCCATCTCTGTAATTGTCAGGCACACATAGTTCTTCATCGTCATAAGACTGACATGTTCCCTGGAGTGACCTTATGCTATATGAAGGCACACAAAAGGAGGAGAGAGCTTCAGGAGTCTCTTCAATAGAAATGTCACCAAGAAGTTCCATGTCCAGGTATTTTCTTATGATCTTGATGGTTAGGCAGTTTCTTTCGTTAGTGTGCTTTAAGGACACTGGTCCATGGTGATAATTTCTATCTCTGGCCCACTTAGAATTAAAGAAGGTCCCAATATCTTATCAATACATTCCTTAAATCTCAAAGTAGTTTCAATGCAAGGTATTTCATTTAAAGGCTGATATCCATTTTTTTTTCTCAGGAGGTCTAAAGCGGATCTAAACCAAGCCTGGGTTTACGAAAAGTTTCCTCTATTTTCATGGAGAAGGCTAATATCTAGTAATTAATATTCACATATGTTTTTTAGCATTGCAAGCATAAGTATATCTAGTTACAGTTCCATATTCTGATTTCTTTATGATGGAGCAATTAGCATTAAACCATCCTTGAGCTTATTATGATTACAATGGCTGCTGTAATCATAGTTAGTCATAACTATAATTATCATCACAAATATAGTGGCTATTAGACTAAATTTTAATAACTCACTCTATCATTAATATAATTGTTCTTGTTAACTTTGTGCCCTCTTGGAGGCTGCATTATAATGAATAACTGACAAGGGAAGAAAAATACAAATCACAAAGAACAGAAAAAAATCCTGTTTTCCATGTTAATAAACTAAGTGCCACAAGTTTACTTATAAATTTGTAGTTTGAAACTCAACACATCTTTCTCAATACTAATTTTTATGAAAGATGTTGTTTTCTAACTAGCTTCTGCCTCCAGATCTCTTTAAATTATAATTACAGTTTAATATAAAGACTAATAGGGACGAGCAAGAATTAGAGGTTCAGGGTAGGATTGACTCATGTGGGGTACAATTGATAGAGAAATAATTTTCTTCTTTCTTTTTTCTTTTTTTTTTTTTTTTTCTTGGAAACCAGGTGGGTTATAGGCAAAACTTAGAAACAAAGAAATTTTCTCTCACCTTCAATCTTGGCGTGCTGCTTAGACTGCCTTCTGCTAAGTCCTCTATAGTGAAATTCCCACCCAATGGTGATGCCAGGGTGGGACGAAATGGCTAATTTGACTTCCACATGGAATCACTGTGCACAGGAAATGAATATAAGCGCTGGGTGCAGGCTTTCACCCACATGTCTGGAGCCTGCCTTTGCTTATAGCTGGTCTCTTCTCCTCATCTGGCTCTCAGCGTCAGAGAGTGCCAGGAGTTTGGGATGCATCTCCTCCAGTTGTTCTAAAAGATAGGGGGCACCAGGGAAAGAAGAAGCCTGGAGGTTACCAACCTTTTGTACTGCTTTGTATCCTTTTTTTACCCTTAACTTGCCATGAGCAATTCTGTTTCCACAATCTCCCCTACAGACGCTCTCTATTAGCCATTCTTACTATCGCAGGTTAGTGCAGGCTTTCCACTCCTTGCTGGAACTGTTGCCAGAGATTCCCACACTTCCACACTCTCCTCTTGACCTTCTAGTCTATCGCCTAGCATCTCCTGGTTTTGCTTTTCTGAACACATTTTTAGATCATTTACTCATCCTCAGCACTTTGTTATTAAATATTATTCTTCTATTTAAAAATCTCTACAGCTTCTTTTGCCTTTAATTTCCAATTATCTTAACAAGACTTTCTAAGATCTAGCCTTAAACTACTTTGCCAGAATTATTTCCCAGCATGCCTTGTTATTTACCCTGTACCTCAGAGACATGGTTCTAGTTCTATAAACATGACACACATTTTTACATTTTTTAGTATTTGCTCATGCTGTTCCCTCTGCCAGGAGTGTTTCCCTTTATTTTTCTCTCAAATTCTTGCTAATTTTTCAAAACCAAATTAAAAAAATATATATATTTTTGAAGTATTTTCCAATTATCCTCCCACCCCCGACTTGCCTTAAATAAAGATTAGTGTTCCTTTCCAAGGTCCTTTACTTATAAGTCTATAGCAGTACCTTATTTAGCAGGTATTTGTCAGTTACCTACTATGTGCCAGGCACTACTGTAAATGTGAAAGATGAACCACAGACAAAGACCCTGCCCCCAAGGAGCTTATATGCTTATGTTTTGGCCTGAGAAACCAGAAAAAGAGATTTGCCATTTACTTGAAACAGAAGGTGCGAGGAACAGTTTTGAGAATAAAATCAAGAGTTCGGTTTTGGATTTACTGAGTGTGAAATGCTATTGGATATATACGTGGGTGTGTGATATAGGTAAATGATATCGGGGGAACGGGTAAATATTTGGGAATTTCCAGTATCTAGAAGGCACTTCAAAGTCATTGATTATTAACAGAAGAAAGGAGAGCTATGAGAATGGAAACCTGGGGACACTTGAAGGCTGCAAAGATGAGGAAAAGCTAGCCCGGGAGACTGCGAGGAGTAGCCAAGAAGGTGAAAGGAGATTCAAGAGACAGAGTAAAGTGAAGAAGGCACTTCAGGAAGAAAGGTAGCGCCCAGTTGTGGCAATGCTGCTGGCTTATGAATTTGCCTTTGGATCAACAGTGATCTGGACACTGGGGACTCCACCATTGGTGGATTCGCGGGGTCAAAGCTGGATAGGAGCGAGCTGAATGAGAAGTGGAGGCAGCAAATACAGGCAATTATTGCTAGTGTTGTAGTGTAAAAGGAGGCAGAGAACTCAGGAAGTGGGAAATCCTACATTTGTTCTTGTGATGATGGACTGCTCCGGTAGAGACAGAAAGCGTGATGCCACATGGGAGAGAGAGGAAGCCTGCAGCAGCAGTATCCTTCGGGAGGTAAGAGAGGGGCTGGCCTTAGAAAAGAGCCCTGACCCTTTATCCACTGTAATGGAGGGGAAGTTAGAGTAGATAGGCCCAGATCCGGATATCTTGGCAGATGTGATGGTAAAGATGGTGGTAGTGGTGGTGCTTATGAAAATTTGATTCTCAATTCTTTCCCCCACAACCCTCGAGAGAAACGAGAAGCCAGTTCAGCTGAGAATGAGGTAGAGAAGAGGCTTAAAGATTTGAGGAGAGAACAGAAAGGGAAATAGTAATCTAAGAAAGAAGAAAGAATTCATCTTGCTTGCATTCTTCTTTTGGGTTTTGTCTACCTTTTCCAACTGAAATCTTCCCACCGACCTTCCAGCACAGGGTCTTTCCCAGAGAAAGAGCTTGAAAAATGTTGGCTACATTCATTGGTTGGAAGCTCTTTTCTCTATAGCCTGGGCCATGGGGGTCATGACTCAAGACCATTTCAGAGTCTTTGAATAACTAGATTACTCTCCTTTTTATAATTTACACACAACCCCTTCTATCTTTCTGTATTTTAAACTAGGAATTCAGCATATTGCATCTGAGCCATATTTTGCAAAAATACGTTTCTGTTGACATCAGATAAAAGTTGAGTTGTAAAACACATCTCTTTAGAGGATTAACCAAGCTTCCAAAAAGTCTCTTTGTTGTGGGATTTGCTACCAGATGGAAAATTCAAGGTTCTGTCTCTTAACAGTATTCCACTGATTGCAGAAAAATCACTTCATTTTATGTAAGCAAAATGAACATATATATGTAAAACATGATGACATTGTAAGTAGATATGCAAATAACAGTGGAAAAACATAGTTAAGTTGCTTATGGTTTAGCGAAATGGAAATTGAAAAAGATTGCTTGTTAATTAACCAGAGCATGCCTAGAAAACACTGTCTCCACAATTTGCTTTCCCCACATGGTTTCAGGCACAGGGCCAGTGTGTAGAAGAATATCTGATATAGTCCCAACTCTCAAAGATGTTAGTCTTCAAGAGAAGTGGTTTTTGTTATAAAGCTTTGGAAAACTGCTAAGTAATATAAGGTGTGGCAGCAATTCTGAAAGCAATAGAAATCTTGTTTGGACTGGATCAGTTAGGGAAGGCTTCCTGGAGGACGCAAGCTTGATATAGTGGAGAGCTCATTTCTCTGAGTGTGTCTTCTGCTTAGATAAAGTAGGAGCTTTCAATAACTATTGCTCTGGGTTTGCTCTCCTGTTGATTTTCTGTGCATAAATCGTGTTCCCTTAACTTAACTGTTATTTAACAAACATGTAGTGAAAACTCCTGGGTTCCTTAGTGCTGTGTGTGCCCTGGTGAACAATTATAGTGTCTGCCATTGAGAAAATCATGGCTTTTAATACATCTACATACAGTGTTTTCACTTCTTGTCCATCCATATATTAATTTTTCTTCTCTTCAAGTATACTTTCATGATAGACTCATAGAAGATACTAGCATGAAATATTTATCCAGTAAGGTTCCTGAGCTATTGCTCAGTGAGGAAAGTTCAGGGGTTGAATGGAGCATCTGTGGAATGTGCACTGGGGACACCCATTTTGAGTTTAGTGTCTGAACAGAATGGGCTTCAGCTCCTTCTCCCACTGTAGAAGATGCTGACTACTGACAGGTTTGCCTGCACTGGATTCTGGGCTGTCAGGTAAAAAGGGAAGGAAAAAGGACGACTGTGGCATTTCACTTAGCGTATGTTTATCAGTTATCTATTATGTGCCAGACACTACTATAAATGTGGAGGGTGAATGAATGAACAACACAAAGGTCCTGCCCTCCAGAAGCTTATAGTTTGTTTTCAGAAGATGGACAATAAATAAACATAAATTTATAAAGTGGCATATAATGATTATGGTTATGAAGAAAAATAAAGATGCCTAAAGCAGAGTAAAGAGGATTGGGAGAGAGAGTAAGACAAGGGGTCAGTTTTGGATTGGGTGATCAGAAAAATCCCTCTGATAATGTGAAATTTGAGCAGAGAATGAAGAAAGTAAGGACACGTGGAGCATGTGGATATATGGAGAAGCTCATTTTGGGGGGAGGGAAAATCAAGTGGCTTACTGAGGCTCAGAACTTCAGGACTGTATGGTGAGCAAGCGCAGAGGGTGAGCATGAACAGGAGGCTGGCCTGGCTGGTGTGGAAAGCCTGAAGCGAAAGACAAGTGGACCCAAGACTCTCTCCTCAACCTAAGAGGACTAAGAGTTTTCTCCTGCCTCATGGAGAAAAGCTGATCTACAGAGATCTGGCTCCATCATTCGCAAAAAGCCCCGTTGTCATTTTCGTGAAGTCCTGCAGTTATTACTGCTCTCTTACTAATAACCCTTGTGCAGTGGCTACGGGACACTTGGGAATGAATGCCACTCCTTCCTGTGACCCTCAGAGTCCTAGGGAATCTGGTTCCCACTGTCTCCCTAGTTCATCTCCTGCTGCTGGTCACCACCTCCCTGTGCTCCATCATGACAGTCATTTCTCTGACTTGGCCTTTTGCTTTCTGATGGTCCCTCATCACCAGGCAAACTCTATAACTTGCTCCTGCTTCTGCTTCAAGTCTCAATGTCAACATCACCTTCTCAGAAAGACCTTTCTGAACCACCTAAATTAAAGTGGCTGTACCTTCTCTCAGTATCACCCAGTTTGTTTCTTTTACATCTCTTGATGTTCACAAAATCATGAATTATTTTTCTTATTTTTTTTTATTAAGTTTTAGATCTGTGTGAGCAGAGACTTGTCTCGTTTATTGATTAGTGTACCTTGATGACCTGCCAGGATGCCTGCCATAGAGGAGTAATCATATAAAAACTGTAAATATTGGTTAAATGAGACAATCAATATAGATATCTTGAGTTTGGTGGACGCTGCATAATGATCGTGGTCAAGATTCTGGTATGTAAAATTAGGTAAGCAGTATCCTTAAAGAATTTTACCTTAACAAGTCTTATTATTGTTTGGGTGCTACATTATATCTTCCAGATTTGATCCAGTGACTCCTTTTTATTCCAATGAAAAGGAATAATCTGGTTCAGACTATCTTTATTTTAATGTCTAACACTACTGTGTCTGAATGAATGAATGCAGACTCACTGTGGAATTGCTCGGGGGAAAGGTACAGGCATTTTGAAACGATGAGATTCAGACTTTGTTTAAACGAACTATTGTTCAGGCATTCATCAGATGACAATATGGGAAATGATTGCTCCATCCTCTGCTGTCAGGTGGTCTGATTCCTGATTGCCCTAGGTATGGAGGGGGATGGAGATGGGTCCATCTATGCGGAGAGAATTGAACTATGAATGCACTGGTTTCTCTAGAATCAGTTAAGAAATGATACCTAATTTTGTGTTTATTCAGTTGCTGAGAAAGAAGATAACTGTAACAATAATCTATTAGAGAGAGACATTTGACTTGAATACTTTCTCACTTCTGTGAGCTGTGACTTAAACTGGGGACTTCTCCCAGGCCTGCCCCTTGTCTCGGGCCCTTCTCCCTTTGAGGCTGGGTCAGTTGACTAGTAGGGAATAAAACCCAGGTTCCTGGGCTTTTGCCAGAGGAAGTGGGAGAGAAACACACCCTAGAAGAGAGGGTCTGCTTTAAAAGAATACGGGAGCGAGCAAGGTGAGATTAGTCTTTCAATTATTCTGTTGACAGAAAAATGATTGCTACATTAGAAAATTACCTGTTTGTGAATAGCAAGATGAATGTACAATAACAGATAGAGATGAACAGAGCTTCTTTTTCAGTGTAGGTAAACTGCTATGCAGAGGGCACAGATTTCCTCTACTCTAACTGTATCACACCTGCATATTATGGAGATGAGAACAGCCATTTAATCCGCTCTGGGGGCGAGGGGGTGGGAGGGACAGTTACAGAAGCCACACTACGTGCTTATTACATTTTTTGAAGTGAAAGAACTTCAGCTTCTCACTACTCTTGCCAAGTGGTGTTTAACAAAACAAAAACAAAAGTTTTGTCAGTTTTGGTTAACCCTAGGGCCTTCCTACTTTATCTATTGCTATAGATTACTGCATTGTCTGGTATGGTAGCCAGTAGCCACATGTGGTGATTTAAATTTAAATTAATTAAAATTTAATACAATTAAAAAGTCATTTGCTTATAACACTACCCACATCGCAAATGGGCACTTGTCACAAATGGCTATTGGCTACTACTGTATTAAACAATGCAGATACAGAGTATTTACATCATCTCTGAAAAATTTATTGGACTAGCACTCCTCGAGAAACTAAAGGCATGTGTTGGAAGGCAGCATGCATGGTACAGGAAAGGTTTTCAATGCATTTTTTAGCTAGGGAAAATTTCTTAAACAAAATTGTTTAGAGGAACTCAATACATACGAATGATCATTGCAGAGCTGCTCTTGCTGAAGCTGGAACGGAAGGCTCTGGATCCCTGCTCATTTGCCACTTACTTCCCTCTCCAGCCCAATACCTTGCAGGTGACCACAGAGCACAGGTTGCAAGTTGCTGGTACAGTTAGCAGAGTGCCATCCTTGAAGTGAGCTGATCTTTGATTTAAATTTTGGCTCTTTTCTTTCCAGCTTTGTGAACTTGGCAGTTCTTGGAACTTTCTGATGATTAGTTTTCTTGTCTATAATATACATGAACTATCTCAGAAGGGTGTGAGGGTAGGTTTAATCTTCTCATTTCTCAGATGAGGAATGGAAACTTGGCAAGGCTGCCTGTACTACATACCCTGTCAGGGGAGGCCAAGCCCAGGACCTAAACCCACTCCCCTCTCACTGCTCTATAATTTTCTGTTCAGATTGAAAGATTTCAAGCCAAACTCCTTTTTAAAAAATTAGCTGCCTAGATATCACTTGTGATTTTTTATTTCTTGGATCAATATGATGTGTGAATACTTCTAAATGTATTTAGGCAGAAGTTGCCACTCTTGAACTAATAGACATTAATTAAGTCAAGTCTTCTTCGATACCCTTCATACTTTTTTGATATGCTTCATGCTCTTCTCCCTGCAGAGTGTAGAAAAGAAAAACAACCAGCAAACAAAACTTTTCACACTTAATAAAAAGAAAAATGATAGTTTTAAGAATCCTCATTTTTGATGGTAAAATTAGAAATCAACCTGATTGTGAGTTTGAAGAACATGCTTCTGTTTCATGGGGCTGAGCACACACTCGGCTGACCTGTGGCCTGAGTCATTCCTAACAACCGATGTCCATGTAGGGAAAGTTTTGACAGATATAGCAGAAGGTTTAGTGACTCTCAGTATTGAAAGGACTATTCGATGATTTTAGTATATAGAATAACCAGGAATTTCAGGAGTTTCATGATTATCAGAAAAATCCTTATTGAAATTGAGACACGGATGGATTGCCTCTTGATACCCTCTAGTTCCTCCTTTCCATATTTCCAGGTAGGGATCTCTGTGATAGAGCGACACTGGGCACTTTGTCCCCAGAAAAACATAACTTGCTGGCAGAAAGCTCTTGGTGGAGGCCTGAAAATGACACTAGAGGGGAAGCCAGGAAGTGGGTTCACTTTTCTTTTCAGTGTGTGACTCTGGACAAGGCTTTCAGCATCTCTGTGGCTCAGTGACCTCCTCTGTACTTTGAGGGCATCGGTTGAAATGATCGCTTAGGTCGGTCACTTTCCATTTGGTCCTTTCATTTGTTATAATCAAATTATGTCACTATTAGTGGAAGATAGTACATAATAAAAAGAAGTAGTAAAAACATGGCTTCTGTGTTGGAGCTAGTATCTTCATGCTTCCCATGTCTCTCTTGGACCTGTTCACAGACCTTTTAAGGTTCTCACAATTGTTTCTGAGGATGGGGCTAGGTAATAATTTGAGAGAGAATAGAAATAGCAGCAGTGGCAACCAAATATCCTGAGAGCACAGTCGGAGAGATACAAGCCCACACTGTACTCAGTTTTCCTATATTCCACAACCATTGACTGTTCGTCCTTCCATGCTGTCTTTGAGGCAGCTGAGGAGGTCAGAGGCAAAGCTAACTTGCTGTCCTACTTTCATTCTCCTAAATACAACTGGTTCAATACACTACTCCTGGATACCTTTCCTAGGTTACAACTCTGGTGATAAAATTTATCTCAACCAAACCTTATGGGACTCCCCTGTTACCACAAAATGAAGCCCCAAATATGTTGTATGTAGTTAACATGCATTCTACTTTCCTTACATTTTAATTGCCTTCAATTCTTTGGCTTTCCTCAAGGTAGGAAAGATCTGTGTTTCTTGCCACACCTCCCCTCTCCAAGTCTTCAAAAAGAGGAGATTATAATTATAGTTTCTTTAATTTGACCCAATGCTCCGTCCGCTAAATCCTTAGCCTCCTAACATAACTGTTTTTGAATCAGTGAAATAATTATAATCTTTAACACCCTGGTATAAAGTAGTTTATTAAATTATCTAGCCTGGTTCTAAAATGGCACAAGACAGGGTACAGAGGTAGGAATCTTAGATAGGGCACCATCAAGAAAGACATGGCCAGGAAGACATATGAATTACTGTGTATTCTGTGCCCCAGGTATGTGCATAAGATTGAGGGACAGGCATGGTACTCAATATGAGTAGAGCAGTGCAGGAATTAAAGAAAGAGGGCAAACTTTAGATATCTCACAAGTTTTCCTAGACTTTCATAATTAATTTTTCTTCCATGAATTTCATAATTAATTTTTTTCTTAAAATATTTCTATTACGTGGAGCACTGCATACCCAAGATATTTTAAATGCTGTTGCTTTGCTGAGTACAATTATAAGAGAGAATTTCCAGACAGAGAAGCAGAAAAGCTGAGGAAAATCTTCCAATCATGTGTATGAGACAATTTTGATACAGCGTCATTGCTGGGATCCTTTAAGAAAAGAAGGTTTGTTTCCATGACTTAAAGTCAAATGAGTATTTAGGGTTTTGAAAAGTGTATGTCGGGTCAGAACATAGAAAGAAGAGAGAACTAGAACTTTCTTAGGAATGAGCAAAGTAATGGATTCATGCAGTTTCTAACCACACTGGATAAATATTGAGTTTACTCTCTGAAATCATAACTATTGTTCAACTTCTCTTCCTACTGGCTGGTGGTGTAGAAGTTACTCATTGTATGCAAGGTTATTCTGACTTGACATTGCAGAGTCCCTTTGATGAACAGTTAGGTCCTCTAAAATGTTTCCTAGACCAACTGGGAAGGAAGAGATCCCTCCCAGTGCAGATGGAAGGAGTATATACTTTTAAAGTCTTTGTTATCTCTGGCATGAGGACTCCTCATATATAAAAACAAGGCATTCTTCATGATGTGAATTTGGGGACCCGGGCTTCACAACATAAGCAAAACAAAAATCCAAGTTCTGCCACTAATGAATTGTCCTACCAGTGGGTGGCGCCATTATCCTCAGCCATTGTTCCACAAGGCGACATTAATAATGTTAATTTTAGTAAAATTTGGTGCAACTGCCTGTTTTGGGGTTTTTATAAACTCTTCTGCTGGAAGTAGGTCTCTTCTAATCTGTGGTTAGGTCACAATGATAGCGCAAAGCTTTAAAGCTAAAGGATTTTTCTCTAACACAGTCATTTCCAGTAGCGACAGTGGTAGTGCGAACAGTAGTAACCACGATGGGGTAGTACTCACAGCAATTGTTACTCTTCCACTTTCGCTGCTGTGGTTCTACGAACCCTACTAATCATTTCGTAGGGTGAGTACTGTTACTCTCATTCCATAGAAGAGGAAACTGAAAAGTTTATGTACCCAAGCTAGAAAGTTACTGACCTGGAATTTGATCTTAGATGCATCGGCCTCCAAAGACCACACATTAGCACCATTCTTTGTCCCTCCTCCTCTACTCACAATATGGCCATAGGTCCATAACTTTTACCTACAGACAGTATACGCTAAGGTATGCATAGGCCAAGGAGAGTGGACTTCAAAGGGGCTATACGGGAAGTCCAGTTAGTTACCCCCAAATAGTCTGTTTCTTTTGTGTTCACTGACTCTGGTTTGTCTCAAATGCTTCAAAGTTATCTCAGTGTCATTTCAAAGGCAACTGAGGGAGCATCCATGGAGATAAATTACGCCTGTAGCCTGTTGCTGAATGCGTATTAACTTCTATTCATGGATTTCCTAGCAACCAGAGCCCGATGACGCACGGAGTCAGTGAGCTTGCTTTAAACGCATCTAGAGAAATTAAATCACTTGGATTTTATTATTAATATTTTTAGAAAGCCTCTCTAGATTAGCTGTTTGAAATGCATTGTTATCTGAGTTACTATCAGCAGCTGGCCCCAGTCACATCAAAAGTCATTGAGGACTCTGTAATTTTCACAAATGCTCCAGTGAGAGATTATCTCCATTTTAATATTTTTGACAATTAAGGGTTTAGTTAGGAGAGAAGGAAATTAAAAAGAGAAAGTTTGTTCTGGCAGCTTGTGATTTTGGCAAAGGTGTCAAACTTGAGACAAATATGATAGAAATAAGCAGTAGAGACAACAGGCTAGGTCATCAGCCTCATTTGCATCAAACGGACATGTTGAAACCAAAGGACATAATTTTAACAAACCTAGCTCTTCACAAGACATTCTATAACAGTAAGGGGCAGAATATTTATCACATTAGGGTTCACTGAATACACTGTTTTACAGACTCACGAAACATCCAAGTTTATTTTTTATAGTTCCAACCAGCCTAGAGTGATACATCCTTCTCACACTTTTTTCTCAAGTTATAATTTGTATTTTATTGGCCATGCAAGTCAAATATATATGTTGTCTGCTATAGTAGTGTGAGCATGGCGTGAAAATGCATGGCCGGCTATATATATGTACGAACACAAGACTTACCAGTTAGGAATATCAAAAGTTTAGGCAACTTGTTTCTTACCTTGTGTTCTTCATAGGAAGTAGCTCTAAGGCATTGAGACTTCTTAAATAAACACATTTAGCAATTTTATTTATTTGTTTGTTTGTTTTTTTTCCCTGACTATTTTTTAGAGCAGTTTTAGGTTCACAGTAAAATTGAGATTTCCATATACCCTTTGCCCCTACCCGTGCATAGCCTCCCCCATTTAAACATCCCCCATCGCAATGATACATTTGTTAAAATTGATGAACCTATATTGATACATTATAATTACCAAAGTCCATAGTTTGCATTAGGGTTCACTCTTGGTGCTCTACATTCTATAGGTTTGGACAAATGTATAATGACATGTATCCATCATCATGGTATCATACAGAGTATTTTCACTGCTCTACAGATCCTCTGTCCTCAGCCTGTTTATTCCTTTCCACTCTCCAAAATCTGGCAACCACCGATCTTTTTATTGTCTCCATAGTTTTGCCTTTTCCGGAACACCACATAGTTGGAATCATATAGTATATGTGGCCTTTTAGGTTAGCTTCTTTCACTTAGTAAAATGCACTTAGGTTCCCTCTATGTCTTTTCATAGCTTGATAACTCATTTCTTTTTAGTACTCAATAATATTCCATTATCTAGATGCACCGCGGTTTATTTATCCATTCACTAACTGAAGTATATCTTCCAAGTTTTGGCAGTTATGAATAAGTTGCTATCATCATCTGTATGTAGATTTTGTTTTCAGCTCCTTTGGATAAAAAACCAAGAAGTGCCATTGCTAGATCTTATAAGAATATGTTTAGTTTTTGAAGAAGTTGCAAACTGTCTTCCAAAGTGTCTGTACCATTTTGCATCTCCACCATTCAATGAGAATTCCTGTTGCTTCACATCCTCCCCAGCATTTGGTATTGTCAGCGTTTGGAATTTTAGCCATTCTAATAGATAGTTAGTGGTGTCTCTTTGTTGTTTTAATTTGCATTTTTCTGATGACATATGATGTGGAACGTCTTTTCATATGCTTATTTGCCATCTGTTTATCTTACTTGGTGAGATGTCTGTTAAGGTCTTCAGCCCATTTTTAAAATCAGATTGTTTGTTTTCTTATTGTTGAGATTTAAGAGTTCTTTGTATATTTTGGATAACAAACAGTTCTTGGTAAAAGCAAGGGCATAATGTTAAATCAGAATTCAGAGAAGGCATAGATTTGGGTTCTTCAGGATAAACCCTAGTTTTGATTGTGCCTTGAGCTTGGATCATGGCTGGCTGATTGTGCCAGATACCTGAACTGATGTGTATAAGGGCGGAAGGCACAGTTCATCAAAGCTTCTCCCTTGTGGTGAGTCGAGAGTAAGAACTGCTCTCTGTTTAATTCCCCTTGCCACCACATTTAAAAGCCTGATGGGCCCAAAAGGTTTCTTTGGAACAGTAGATAAAGCGTGTCCCATAGAGCACCCCCTGGGGCCACTGTGGTTGTGGTAGGCTATCACAGTGCTTACTCTGCTTTAAACCAGAAGGATTCCAACTCTACATGTCACTTTTCCAGTGCTTTAATTTCTATAAATGCAAAAGTGTTTGGAAGCCACTTCTTTATAGCTGATACCCATGGCTTATTTTCTTTTTGAAGAGTTTGGAATGCAGGACTTGTTTGTTGAGTGAAATGAGCAGTTTTCAGACTTTCAAACACTTCTGCACTCTCCAAATCACTGATTGTGCATGGATTTCATTTTAGTGTTAGTTTAACATTTCATATTAATGACCACCTGTTGCCAGATGGAAAAGCAATGATGGTGTCCAATGAAGTATGCCCTTACCAGTGCAGCACATGGCTCACAGGGTTGCTTTGGGAAAACAGACCCCTGGGTGTTTTCAGCAAAGATTAATTATTTTGTAATGAATCTGCCAGTTTTCCTTTGAGTGGCTTAATGTCCTTAAATTTGAAATGACTTGTCTTCCTACTGATTCTGATATTAGTGCAAGTGTGTGTGTGTGGAAATATACCAATTCAAAGGGACTTAAAAAAATCTCAGTGAAAGGTTGATCTGTACATAAAATGCAAATTTGTATTACAGCCATCATTAGAGTTATTTTTACAGCTGTTCTTGTAGATTTTCTTTGACAATATATGTGGGAATAAATGAAATCATGATTCATTACTGAAAGAAGGGAATCTAAGAGATGGGATTCAGGTGGTCTTGCTGATGGCCAGAGAAACTTGACCAGCATTTGCTAGCCAAAGCTAATGAAGGAAACCAGGGGAAAACGGTGAAATCCAATGTTTATTTGACTTCTAAAATTTACCTAGACCTTTTGAAAAATATTTCTAGGTTTCAAAAAATCCTTATAATTAACTCAGAACTTCAGATCTTAATCTAGACCATATAAAATTCATTATTCTATTTTGTCTTTACATGTAATTCCACCATTATTTGAATGTATTGGTTGTTTTTATAATTTTCATCCTCTAATCTTCAAATTCATGACATACAGAAATATTTCATTTTTGTCTTAGCTTGTGAATATCCAGAATTGTGGGTTCTTAAAAAATATAAAGCAAATAATTCAATAGAAAAAAAAATCTAATATTCACAAACTTATTCTTTTGTATCATTAATCCCTTTGATAACCTTTGACAATCCCTACATCTCCATTATAAAGTTGTAGTAATTATACTATTTTGTGTTTTGCCATTTTCACCTCCTTATCTCCATGAATCATGGCCCACACATGTGTAATTTAAAAATCTATATAGTATATGTTTGTGTTAATAAATCTTATTTACTTGGCTATAATACATTCTTAAAATGAGGATTAAATGATAATTAATTGATAACAAATTAAATGATAATTATCTTCCATAGTAAGTGCAAAATAAACATTTATTAAAGAAACTGCCTATTGTTGATTATTTTTGTTCTTTAATAGTATTGTATTATAATCCTTCATTGACTATCTTTAAATATTAAGTTTAGAATAAATATTCTAAGACAGTTCCTTGGGATATCATTCCCCCAAAAGAAATATAGGCAACAGCCTCTAGTTGTTTTAATAGTTTCTCCTGTGCATTGTTCTCTGATCTATAACAAATCCATAAATTAGTAATGTTTCTGTTCACAGTTCCACCAATTTTGGATTTTTATAATTTTTACTTATTTTGCTAATTTATCAGGCATGTTTTTGGATTATAGAGCATTTTTTTTTTCCACAAAGCATGGGACGTGAGACTTCTGCATCAGAATCACTTTGGATGCTTGTTGCAAATTTCAGAAACCTAGCTTTCTTGTAGATCTACTCAAAGTGTCTTGAGATAGACTCTGAAAGCCTCCATTTAAACAAGCTTTCCAGGCAATTCTTAAGCACTCTAAAGTATCAGAACTATTGCCTTATAATGATCTTAACTTGTTTTTGTTTTTGTTTTGTTTTATTTTGTTTTGTTTTAACTGAGAGCAAGGCTTAGCATAATATCCTGGACCTGTAGTTGTAGAGAATTGGCAGGTTTTTAAAATAATGGTAAACACATTTCTCAAATCCTTTCTCCTTCTCCCATATTCCTCTGTACTTACCTGATCTAAGAGAGTGTAGGTGATTATCTCCTTTAAACAAATTTGTTGGCTGTGATTTCATACATAGTTTTTAAGAGAGTTGGATGCTATTCCAAATTAAGTCCAAATTTTAATATTTTAGGGAATACACAAATCCCACTTTCATCTGATTTAGCTGTTATAGGCATCCCATTGTTATAATACCCATGTAAGCTGGTGTTGAAAATGAAATTCATGGTGTAGTCATGAGGTTATCATAAAAGATTGGCTGTACCTTGGCAGAAGGAACAGTATTTTCCTCAGATATAAATAGAAACATAAGACACTAGTTAAATAAATTAATGATCACAATGAGATCTAATTCTCATATTTTTATGTACAATGATATATTGTAGTTCATTAAGTCAATTTCAGTGTGTCCATCTCTAAAATTTACTCTATCCCTGAAACATCCCCATCATTTTTTTTTTGTTAATAAATAATCAGTTAAAAAAAATAAAAAAGGTATAGAAGGACTGAGGAATAAGTATGTGTACGGATAGGCAGCAGGGAAGTGTCAGAAATGACAGAAGTTCAGCAATAAGAAGCGCTTATTAGTGAACCTAATAAAATCCTTAATGACACGAAGAGATATTGATGAAAAAGTAGGTAATAAAATCAATATATTATGCAAGTTTATTGTAAGCATGCATGAAAAGTAGTGCTTTGTTTTGCATCTCATACAATATTTCTTCCAAAATATGTCTAGACAGTAAATGTGTAGAGTTAAACCAAAACAAAGGAAGATGGCAATGAAGTGATAAACAATTGCTTCCTAGCCTCTAAAAGCAGGAGGACATTCATTGTAAAATCAAGAGAGAAATAAATTTACTTAGGAAGTATTTTTCAGGAGGTCATTTTGAGAAAGGGGATTAAATTATGGAGCAAGAATACAGGATTACATCTTCCTTCCTTCCTTCCTTCCTTCCTTCCTTCCTTCCTTCCTTCCTTCCTTCCTTCCTTCCTTCCTTCCTTCCTTCCCTCCTCCTCCTTCTCCTTATTGTAGTTACTAAGCAGAGCCTTGCACAAGGAATGGAAGGGAACTAACATTTCTCCAACACCTTGTGTGGACAGACACTGGGCTAGAGGCTTTATTATCTGGTTTTTTCATGTAATTTCCTCAAAATATTGATGAGCACACAACAGCATCCACATTTATAGTTTCCAAACAAGGCATGGAATTGGAAGTATTGGGAAACTGTGCACATGTAGAGAGACACTTAACCCAATCCTGTAACCTGATCTTCAGAGCTTTCAGTGTACTTTTAATTCCTTACTATATTCCACATTCAGATGACTCTTTGTCTTTTCATCCTCAGAGACCGTCAATAGTACTAGTAACTAGTATGTGTATACATATTAGATATATAATATGTTCACTTTGTAACTTAATTTTGCACTGATATCTTTTTACTTCATTAAAAGTTTTCAATCACATCATTTTAATGAGTCTATCATATTCCTGTACAGGTGTCATAACTTGTTTAACTGAAATAATTTTAAATATAGAATTAGTTGAAACTCAGTGGGAAAACGTTTTCCTGAACTGAGTACAAGCATCTCTTTTTCTTAAACTGCGTCCTCTATGGCTGACTTTGACTGGACTGGGGTCTGATTATACAGCATTCAGTTTGCTCATCTCTAAAATATCTGTTGACTACTCTTTTCCCTTCCAAGAGTTATGGTGATGCTTCATAGCCATATTACCAGGCAAACCATAAAAATTCAGAGCTATAAATGACAGTGATTTTAGCTTATACAATTTTAGAGGTAGAATGAATGTTGAAATTATTGTTTTATAAAAAAAAATGACTGAGGCCTAGGGAATTTATGTGCTTTGTCTGGGATTATGAGGGTAGAACTAGGATTAGAGCTTGGTTCTCAAGTCCTAGTTTGATTATCACAACTACTTTCCAAAAAAAATGACTTTTAAGAACAGTGAAATAATGATCATGGCTGGCATTTGGATTGTAGTTTCAATCTCACTATCTTCTCTGATAGAGTTTTCTTTACAATCTTCTAAGGTAAACTTCATGATCTCCTTTCTTTTCACACTAGAAAATAGAGCAAATAGAGATTATAAAAATATACTGAGGCATCGTAGATAGATAGTTTTACAGGTGGGGTGACTCATGAGGGTGACATCTTTTATGCTGGATACTATGCTGTCTTTTATGTACATCATCTTATTTTATCCTTCTTGAGTGAGATACTGCTACTAGCCCCAATTTACAGATGAGGAAAAAAATTTTAGTGAGGTTGTGGTCACCCATCCAGTATACCACATAACTGGGCTTCAAATCCATGTTGCATTCATGTCAGTTCAAATTTCTCATTCAATTCTTTATTCACTCATCAAAAAATTGTGCAGATTATTTTTATGCCGGGCTCCAGGCCAGGTGCTAGGGAGAAAAAATATGACAAAAAATAAAAAATTATCCCTGGGCTGGGAGAGAGAATTTGATATGTAAAAATATGATACTATGCTATGAATTTGATAGAAGAATATACTAGGTCAAGGAGAGAACACAGTTTAATTTATACCACTGATTCCTTACCATTGAATGTCCTTTCCAGACATTTTATGGCTCATAAAAGATGAGTTTGAATGGGCTTCAAGAAAAGGATTTTGACCCCCATATTGTACTCGTCTCTGTAGTGAGAACTCTACTTCCGGCCTGCAGGTGGCAGCCTTCTCACTGTATCCATACGTGGTGAAGATTCTCTCCACACCCTCATGATCTTGTATATTCCTAATTGCCTCTCCAGATTCCATCTCCTAATACCATCACGTACAAGGTTAGGATTTTGACATAGGAATTTTGGGGGGATGTAATTCATTTCATAGAAGTGGGCTTGTGCAATCAATAGTATGAAATGAATGATATAATCATACATTTGTTAATCTGTTTAAGATCGAGGGAACCACATTATTTTCCATGTTTATATTTTACACCTTTATATATTTTTATTTTTACTATGATATCTCTGAGAGGTTTGAATGAAAAATTCAGTTATTTGCTTAGGAGCTAAAATGAGTGACATGGAGAAATTAGCAACAATAAAAAAGGAAGGAATTATACCCTTCTGGTATGAGTTGCAAATGAGAAATTTCTCCCTAAAGCCTTGGAACCAAATTAAGAATTAGCATAACAAGTTAAATACTGAAGTCATGCCTTAAAGCTGCTAGTAACAAGTGATGATGTTGGTCTAATTTTGGGATATGTTTGCAGCTAGAGTTAAAGTTTTATTACAGTGAGTGGAATAATAGTAAAAATAATCAGAATAAGAGACTGGTGAAGAACTGATATCAAATTTTGAAGAACTGATATTGTAGTGAGCAACTATTTGGAGATCACAGATAATGTTATTGTGATTTTCTAAAAAATTCTATAGCTTATTTTATTTTCTAGGCAGAGCAAAAGCAGTTTTGAATAATAAAGAATGATAGACTTTATAGACTTAATGTTTGAATTCTGCCAGTCCAATATAGCTCGACAAATCACTATTTTGAATCTTTTCATATATAGTGAACATTTTTCTTTCTTTCTTGCCCTTCCTTCCTTCCTTCCTTCCTTCCTTCCTTCCTTCCTTCCTTCCTTCCTTCCTTCCTTCCTTTCCATAATTACTTATGAAGAGCTTATTATGTGCCCATTGAGAACACCTGTGCTAAAGAAAAAATTCAAAGCTGAAAAAAACCTTCTCATAAGATAGGTTTACATAAGAATTTGTATGAGAAAGAGCTGTAAAAGTGTTTAACATTTTAACTATATTAAGTACTTTTCCCTTTGGAGTCGACTTCTGATTTCAAGATTAATGAGCCACGGGAGTTTTGTTCATGCCCTCATTAAAGAAAATAAGATTAGTGACTTAGATAAGTTGAAAACTGAGTTCATTAAACCAAATAATTTTGTGTCGTTCCTCAAGTCCTCTACAGTTTTCAGAACAATTAAAAGAAGCAAAAAATAGTAATATGCATTCTGAATTTTAGAAAAAGCCTAAAATATACCTTGTTTAGCCTTATCGTGTATTGTGAATGTTACCATAAAAATTGACTGAGCCACAGAAGTTTTTGTGGGCTGGCAGGTCAATAGGAAAATGATCAAAATGACACAGATTTTGCTTTCCCGCTCCCACTGCCAGTGTGTCACATTAATTGCATGCTGCTCAGGCATTGCAATGCCAGTCACTGGACTTTTGGGTCCTGAGCACTGAGCTCTCAGGGGACTGTGATCATGGTGATGCATAAGTCCATGTCTTTTCCAGCCCTGCCTCCATTACTGCTCACCTGATTTAGTGTATTGGATGAGAGAAGAGAGCATGATGAAATGGCTGAAAGAAATCATACCTTCTAGTTTCCTCGGAGAAGACTCTTGGGAAATGGAGGAAGAGAGTGACTCTTTGCTTATTAATATGTATTTTCCTTAAATGTCGCCAAATTGAATGCTGCTTCTGAATCACTAAAGCCAATTATGCCAATCTATCATAAAAAGTTCTAAAACACGTCTCTTCTCCAGAAACACAAAGAGCCATATCCCAAATGTGTACTATAAAAGCCTCTCTCTCATAGTAGAGTAGTTTCGAACCAAGAGCTACATAAATTGAATTTCTAGTAATTGCTCAAAACGGGATTCTGGGACTGACGTTGGCAATGCTGGGCCATGTTCACAAGGTCTGAACTCGTCCTTGACATTTTGACTACTGTTTTCTTTAAGGAGATCCAAAGGCCAAAAGCATTTATAGATATCCATGTGTATTTCATTCCTGTTTTAACAATTCAGGGGGAACAAACACTTCTAATATGGTCATTTCCCTCAGACTACTCAGCCCAATATTCAAAATTGTAAGGGTGGCTTATTTACCAGTAAGATTTTGGATCGTTCTTAGAACTTTGTTGGGAGAAGAGAGGCCTAAAAAAACTAAGTTTAGTTTAAGTAGAAAACCTAAAAAAGTAAGGCTTTTTGTTTGTTTATTAGCTTTTTACATCAAGTTTTGGATTTAAAAAAACCCAGCTGTGTAAAAGAATTCCATTTTAAGCAAACATCCTTCGTGATTGATAGCAGTCTCAGGAGAATAAAGCAGTGCATTTCTCTAAGCAATAGGTTTGTTTTTATCTCAATGGATTCTGTATACTTTATAACTGATGTTTACATCTGCATTTTATCTGCTGGAAAGATTGGAGCCCGAATTCATAGCTCATTTTTTTTTGCAAATGTATCAAACTTTATAGCAATATTTTGAATAAAAACATCACTTCTAATCCTATCTTTTCTTTACCCAATTCATCCCACTTATAACAGATATATTTTATCTTGTTGCATTCTATTTTTTTTGAATTTCTTAAGCATTTTTCTTGGAACAAGGTGGAGTACAAATAGATAATAATAATACATATTACTATGAATGCAGGGTCAGTGAAAGCATAGGAAATGACGAATACTAATATTCAAAAATGAAGTGCCATTAGGTAATCCTAGAATAAATTATGTCAAGCTGTAGTTTTGAAATATTAAGTCCTATTAGTTTCATGTTCAATTAATTCTAAAGTACATGAAAATTCTGGCTACACAGGGCTGAGAGAAAGGATAGGGAATTCTTCTATTTATTTAAAAAAAATCTACATAAAAGAATTGGTGTTCAATCTTCTATAGACCTTGCCTGACGGCTGCTTGTTTTTCCTGTGGGCAATTGCTTCATTTGAAGATTCTGGGACTAGGCCAAGGCTGGTAATTATTAGTCTGTACCATTCCAGCCATACTAGTTGTTAAACTGTTGAAATCTATTGAAAAACTTTCATTTCTGTTGGTGGAGAGGCCTTACCTTACACCCTCTAACCCTGCATAAGGTTGGCCACCCTCTTATGTCCCTGGACCTTGCCAGTGATTCATAAAACAACAACAAGCAGCAGCAGCAGCAGCAGCAACAACAACATCAACAACAACAACAACAAAAACCAGTTAATTCCTGGGCTAAGTCACACATGCAAACCAAGGTAGAATTTTGTATAACTAAAATACCAAAATAGTAAGATAAAGAATCTGGATCCTTCCCCTTAATAAAAAGGACTGAAGGTTGGAGAGAGTATTTAAAATGATTTTTGATAAAACCTTAACCAATCGATTACCCAAACAGTAAGCATTTTGGGGTTTTTATTATGTCTTTATCATTGTGCTAGGCATTTTAGAGGCTATAAAGAAATGTAATACCTGGTTATTAGGAAGGTGACAATATTCCTGTGATAAGATAATTGCCAAATCAGACAAGTAATGCATGTTGTAGACTTCAGAGGATGAAGAGAACACTGATTGAGTATAATTAAGATTTCTTGGGGTATGTAGGACTTGTGCTGGATCTTAAAGAATGAGAGTCACAAAAGTGAAGATAAAAAAGTTCATTCCATTCCACAGAATCAAAATTGAGGGTGTCATACCACTGTTTTTATATGTGGTTGGAATCATAGGAAGAACCTAACATTGGGAGTCAGAGTTAAGTCCATGTCTAACCTCGCCATTTGCTAGAGGTGAAATTTTTAGAAGGTAACTCAATCCTTCTGAACCTCAGTTCAACATTATTATGAGGGTGGAATAATATTGTTGATTGTAATTTCATTAGCAACTAAAACTTATTCACATAATTTTTTGCCACATCTCTATCAAGTTAAGTACTCCAGTGTTTACTTTTGGCCTGCATCCTTGCATGATATCAGGTCTAGGTCCATAGACAAGGGTCTCCAGAGTGGCCATGGTGACCTAATGTATTAGCAAAAACTTTTAGGGAAAACAGTAATTGCCCTCCAGAAGATCAGTTTTAGGTTGAATTCATAGCTAATCACACAAGATTCTATTTTTGCTTAAATGAAGAGATTTAACTAGTAACACATATTCTTAACAAATTTGTGGAGTGGCTGATTAAATTCCCTCATTTTTCATTTAGCTATGCTGCCATTTTGGTAGGCAGATCTGAGTTATTGATTACAGGTCTCCAAAACAGAAATTCCACACGCTGAGCAAGCTTAAGGGAAAGTCAAAACTAAAGCCTCATGTGTTCATATCTGTTAAAAAAAAAAAAAAGAAAGAAAGAAAGAAAGAGAGAGAGAGAGAGAGAGAGAGAGAGAGAGAGAGAGAGAGAGAGAGAGAGAGAGAAAGAAAGAAAGAAGAAAGAAAGAAAGAAAGAAAGAAAGAAAGAAAGAGAACGAAAGAAAGAGAAATGATATTAAACCACTGAGAGCCATCACATGTAATTACAAAGAGGTAGAAAAATCTGTTTCCTAAAGGATGTAAACAAGTTGTGATACTTCTTTGTAACACATAGTATGTTAAGAAACAGCTGTTTAGAGATGACATTGTAATGACAGTTTTTAGAGTAGGTCTTGTCATATTGCATTTGTAAATATTTGTTGGGTGGAGAGTATGGATAAAATGCTACAGAGCTTTACCCTTAGGCTCTGGGGTTTGCACTAAGCTTTAGGTCTTTTGCATGGCATTTGATTTTTTTTTTTTTTTCTATTGGTTTCTGACTGAGTGTGGAAACTGAAACTGCTTAACAGGTTTTTAGGGAGCAGAAATGTTTCTCAAAATCAAATGAAAGTCCCATCATGGGCACATCCTCTGAACCGCTCTTAGGGAATGACAGCACTTCGGGAGGACTATAAGGCGATGAGAGAAGAGGGAATGAGAAGAAAGCGGGATGTATTACCTTTTCCTTTTCCTTATATCTATGTTCATTACCTACATTCAGAAAGCTTAATGGAGAGAAACATTTGAAATTCAGACACTTTTAAAACACTGATCATACATATTATTGAGTTTTTAGTAACTAATTATTTTTGCTGCAGAGGGTTACTGTTATTTAGGAATTTCTTATGGCTGGGATACTATGAGAATCTTCTTTTCTAAGAGGAAAAGGCCAACCAAACTTCTACTATAAAACTTAAAAATTCAGATTCAGAAAACTGAAATATAGTGTAAAATGCATGGGTCTGGGGAGAAGACATATTGCAATGAAAGGAAGGAAAAGGGGCGGCCTGCAGAAACACTTGCTGATTCTAAGATCTCTGCGTTTTCATCTTTACTTTTCTTTTATATTATAAACTTGCTGAGAGATTGAGTCTCCCATGGCTATCTTTAGACGTTCCTGACTGGAGTTTTACATCAATGTCATATTGAGCAAGGAAGCATTGGAGCAGCATTAGATTAGAGTACCAGAAGAATTTATTTTTAAGAGATGTGCTTCCAGTTGCCAGAGTCTTTGATATCACACGCGAGCACACTCTCCCCCTTGATGGAACTCAACTATGATGGAGTGACTGTGAAGAGAAGACAATTGGTGCCTCAACCTCACATTATTTAATTCTTTAAAAGATCACCTTACTTTCCACATTGCCTTTGGCATATCTGACAGGAGGCCACTGCATTAGTCAATGATCACTTGCATTTTTTTTTTTCCAGGCACTTTAGAGATCTATTCCTGAGTAATCGATTTGATCCTACAGGCAATCAGATTGGTCTCTGCTTGCTTCTGGACTGTAAAAGTAAACCTAGCACACAGGATGCCCCAAATGCAGCCCTCCTTTACCTTTTCATTTTTTCCCAACTGTTGTTAGAAATATTGAATCTTAGGGTTGTGAGAATTTTTAATTCTGTCTTCTCTACAACGTCCCTATCCACTGCAACCCTAGCCAAGGATTTGGCTGGCTGTTAGAAAGTTATTTCTCAAAGGAAAGAAGTTCTGTTTTGCCTTGCTATCATGCTGTGGCTGCTTAGTTTTACCCTCTTGGTACTTTTAATGTTATAAGTTCTTATAGATTTATAATTCTGTACCACACAACAGCCTTTCAAAAACCAAAGACAGTCACATTTAAAGTAAATGACAGATCGCTTCCATATCTTGGCTTTTGTAAATAATGCTGCAATAAACATGGGGGTGTATATATATTTTTAAATTAGTATTTTTGCTTCTTCAGATAAATACCCAGAAATGAAACTGCTGGATCATATGGTAGTTCTGTTTTTAAATTTTTGAGGAATCTTCATACTGTTTTCCATAGTGACTGCACCGATTTACAATCCCACCAACACTGCATGAAGGTTCCCAACAGTCAAACATGGAAGCAACCTAGGTGCCTATTGATAGGTGAATCAATAAAGACGATGTGATACATATACATGCAATAGAATATTACACATTAATAAAAAAGAATGAAATCTTGCCATTTGTGACAGTGTGGATAGATCTAGAAGGTATTATGCTAAGGTCAGATAGAGAAAGACAAATACCTGATGATTTCACTTATATATGAGTTTAAAAAAACAAATGAACAACCCAAACAAACACAGACCCATAGATATAGAGAACAAACTGATGGTTGACATAGGAGGAGGAGGTGAGGGGACAGGTGGAAAAAGTAAAGAGGAATAAGGGGTGCAAATTCCCAGTTATAAAATAGATAAGTCATGGGGATGTAGAGTACAACACAGAGAATATAATCAGTATATCATAATAACTTTACACAATGACGGATAGTTACTAGATTTATCATGCTGATCACATAGTAAGGTATATAAATGTCAAAACTATGTTGTACACCTGAAACTAATGTAATACCGCGTGGCAATATACTTTAATAAAAAGTTTAAAAAAATAAAAAATAATAAAGTAAATGATAGATTTTTTTCCCTCATTTGCTTATGGGATTCAAAAAGTCACACGAACTTTCTGCTTTAGAGTTCCTCAGTCCAACTCCTTTAGGCTACCAACTCCACCAATTTTTCTACACATACTCTCATTTTTACTTCTGTGTCAGTGTATAGTCAGGAAAACTGGAACCACTCTAGGGAATTTCACAAGATAATTTAATATAGGGAACTGGTTAAACAGGAATTGAAGGCATGAAAAAAAGGAAAGAGCAAATAAACAGAGGTTGTGACTACAGGCTGCAGCTATCACGCTAGGGCTAAGGACACGCAGAGAAATCTAGTATTTGGGGGGAGCAGTCTCACAGAGCTGGGATTGAGGAGGGGGTGCTGTCTAGACTGCTTCTGGTTTCTCAGGAGCCTGAAAAGGAGCTTGTGACTTAAGACTTCTGAGGAAGATGCTCGGCTGCTGCCATAGCTTAGTAGTTCAGGAAGGACCCCTGCGATGCTGATGATCAGACAACTGGGAAGATGTTTCCCATTGGTGCTGGCACCTGGCAGCTTGAAGGAGGACCTCTGTTAAGCTGGCGCTTAGTACTTGAGTTTGGGGAGCTACCTGCCTAGTTGTACCTGCCTAGTCTTATCCTAGGGGAAAAGGTGATTACCCTAGTTCTGAGAGTGCCTAAGGAAGCCAGAGGCTGGACCCCAAAAGAAAAGAAAATAACCTTCTTCCCTTCTGCAGTCTTTCAGGCTCCCTCCAGCACCTCCTACCTGCAGGGAACTTAACACGAAGCAACCGACAAAGAAGAAATACATTTTGCAGACTTCTATCCTGCTTCCCAGAATAGAGTAAAAGAAAGATGGATTGGGACATGAGAGAAAATGGCCCAGAAAATTACTTTTAAAAACTCATTTTTCTTAACTTTAGTTAGAAACTCAAATAGAAGTAGATCAATTTCAATTATATTTTCAAAGAAAGATTAAATTTCTAATATGAATGTTTGCCTAATTACCCATATGTAGCTGCAGAATTTCTCCAGTCATCCATGTTTATTTTACTTGGGGTTTTTTATTGTTGTTTAACTTTCCTGTAAATCAAATTTTCTCTGGCTCGAAGATTATAAATTTCTTCTTTTGAGACTTCTTCACGTCTCAAATGTATTCCCTCTAGTGTCTAATTTCATGGAATACAGACTATTAGAGAACAACTTAACTACTAAAATTCAAATTATCAAAATAGAAATGCTTCAGACTAACTCCCTTGGGAAGTTAAAATTGAAGTAAAATTAACACCACTGACCTCATTCAAAACTTAGTTTGTCAGGGTGCTGCTGATGAAAAGAAAAACATATTGATGTCAAAATATAGTTTTCTCTCTTTCAAGAAAAGTGACAGGACATCTTTCCATGTAATAGCCTTGATTTTCTCCTTTGTAGTAGAGGAATACACTAGCTGTAAATTCATGTGTTGGGTGTGCAAAAAAAGAAAACTGCCATTTTTCAATTTTTCTAGAGTTTTCTGGATTGAGGACCATTAATACAGGTGAAAGATGAGAAATGCAATTTCCTGTTCTTGAAAATGCTTTCTTCTTCTTCTTCTTCTTCTTCTTCTTCTTCTTCTTCTTCTTCTTCTTCTTCTCTTCTTCTCTTCTTCTTCTTCTTCTTCTTCTTCTTCTTCTTCTTCTTCTTCTTCTTCTTCTTCTTCTTCTTCTTCTTCTTCTTCTTCTTCTTCTTCTTCTTCTTCTTCTCTTCTTCTTCTTCTTCTCTTCTTCTTTTTTTTTGGTGTGAAATTAACAGCACTAGCCTGGGAATTTCCATCGCCCATATCTAGTCCTGGCTCTGCTAGTAAAGGCTGAGACCATTTGCAAGTTGTTCTTTAAGCCTCAGGCTTTCCCTACACAAAAGAGGAATATGGGTGATGATTGCTAGGTTTTTCAGTTTTAAAGTCTGGGCAAAACAAGCCATATTGGAATGTTCTTTTTTCCCTTCTCTTTTAGAAATAAGACCTTTGGCAAAAAGAAGAGGGAACGTAATGCCTAATTATGATTACTGTAGTTCCAAAGTTAGTCTTCTCTCTTCTTTTTGAGTTTCAATGGACTATGGAGTTTAAAGTCATTATATTTTAGAGTCCCACTGTGGTTCTGATTCCAATTCTGTCTAATAAGTTGTGATCTTTGATGTTACATGACATCTCTGAGCCGAAGTGTCTCATCTATAATAGAAGCATAATAAAACCTGTCCCAAATCTTTTTTAAGGAAAACATGAAATAATAGATATAAGGCCACCAACATGATGCTTTTACCAATACTATTAATAAAATAGTTAATAGCAGTTGCTAACTAACAGTCTTGTTTGTGTTTCTCTGGTATACCGGTATGCACTGCAATCCAAGCTATTCTTGCCAATTTACTTCTATGCTGGTATTTGGCCAACTCAGATAGAATGCAGCCAGAAGCATGCATAGGTGCTGCTACATTTACATTAGCCTAGATTTCTGTTTTCATCTGTGGGTGTGCACATGTGTTCACAGGCACGTGCCCAATGTGGAGATGGCAAGGTGATTTCCTACTCTGTTATCTTTCATCTCTTAGTGTGTAAGGATTTGATAAGACCAGTCTTTTTCTGCTGTCAAATAAAAGATAAACCCAAATTCTTCTTAACATCAGGCTAGCTATTCACATATAGCATAAGGATAGAGGAAAGAAATTATTGGCATTGCCATTGTGGAGACTGGTGAGGCTGTGGAGGAAATCATGGGCAGTTGGGAGTAAGAGGTTGGTTCTATCTCTTTGACACCACGTCTTTAAACAACACAAAATTATGTAATGATTTAGTGAGTTACTGATGTAGCTTCACTATGATTTGTCTTCTTTTTTTTTTCTTTTAGTTTTTTATTAATGTCTAGTAATAGCATTATTTAAAAATTTTTAGGAAACAAGACCAAGAAAGTTTAGACGTCCTGTTCTAAGACACTAGTGACTTTAGATAACACTAAGAATGGAAAGTATCTCTGGATTTATTTTTCAAATTCTAATGGTTTAACTTTTTGAAGGACGTGATGTGTATTCCAGCTACCTTTGCTGTGGGCCCCCAGGTTCATGGCACTTTGCCCTTCAGTACAACAGATGGTGCCTTGCAACTTGTGTCTTTTCGGGTAAACCCTTTCCCGTGTTGGTACCAGACTCCCTGACAGCAGGTGCCTGTATCAGAGCCCACAGTGCTGATCGCAGCTCAGGCTCCTTGTTCCCTCACAGTGCCATGTCTCCTGTCCTCACCCCCATTTATTCTGAATCCTTCAGCAGCTCAGCACAACAAGCTTGACAGGACCTGTCTTCCTCTACTGTTAATTTCACAGCCGGATGAGTAGAAAGGTAATTTATATGGGTCAGTCAGATTTAAAATGCTGCGGTGTCTCCTGACGAGGTGGAATGAGAGGATTTGAAAGAATTATTAGTGTGGTCCAGAGCAGCAGTCTGTGGTCTCTTTGACACAGTCCTATACCTTTTCCATTTGGTAAATGCCCCACGTGGCCTCCACATGTTGACTGTGGATTACAACCAAGATGAGAAGCAAGCCACTGGGGGAAGATTTTTATTTTCATTTATTTTTAATTAATTGCAAACTTCTTCTTTCATTTGGCTTGCTACGCTCTGCAGATCCTGGTGACACAGGAGCTCTGCCAGCATTAGGAGCTACTGTGCTGAACTGTGAGCGGCTTAAAAGTACCAGCCAGCTGCTTTGTGCTTAGTGCTCAGGGAAGATTTGATTTAAAATTTGCATGTTTAGAATTCACCTTTAAAAAATGATCCAACTGATCTTGCTGAAATCCGTGTTTCTCCTTCCTTAATTTGCTCTTTAAATTATAATATTTATAATTACAAATCATCATTATTTAATATATAACTACTAATTTTTTAGTGGGTAAATAGTTTAGAGGCACTTTAAGGTAGAAGTCCAGAGAGAGTTTTTCTTGCCCTTCCAGGATTTACTGAAGAGAGAGAGAGAGAGAGAGAGAGAGAGAGAGAGAGAGAGAGAGAGAGAGAGAGAGAGAGAGAGTGTGTGTGTGTTCAAAAACTATATGGTGATAAATTTAAAAGCTTTAGTAAAAAAATAAAATTTTAGAAAAATTATCAAATTTACCAAAAATGACTACACAAAAAAATGAACAGTTTTATAACTGTTAAATAAATTAAATCATTCCTTAAAAATAAACCCAGATAAAAGTAATCAGACACAGAGGGTCTTATAGGCAAGTTCTACACATTCAAGAAGATATAATATTACATTTAAGAAAGATATAATTATTTAATACAAATTACTCCAGAGAGCAGAAAAAAGAAAATGTCCTACAACACATTTCATGAAAACAACTAAATTTTGGAAACCCAAACTTGTCAGAACTATAGCACCACAGAGTAAAAAAATTGCTGGTGAAGTTCATTTATGAAAAGATGCAAAATCATAACTACAATGTTTAAAAAAACCTAAATCCAACAATGTATTAAAATATATAGCATGACTAATAGGGTCCATTTTAGAAATACCGAGATGTTTTACATTAGAAAAATCTACTAATTTTATTTGCCATTAAAGATGAAAAACATAATTAACAGATTTAGAAAAATTATTTGTTTAGCACCCATGCGGAATAAAAAACAAAGCAATCCATACACTCACACTAAAATTGGAAGCGGGAGGACACTTCCCTAATCTGACATAAATTATCAATCGCAATAGTTACAGCGAATATCATTCTGAATGGAAAAACATTATATGCTCCATTTAAATCCCTTGAAAATGATGTCTGCTATCACTGCTTTATTTTAATATTGAATGGAGATTTTAGCCAGTCAATAAGATAAATTAATAAATTAAAAAAAATTTAAATGGGAAAACATTAGAAAGGAAAAGCAAAATAATTTCTGATGATATGGTTGTCTGCATGGAAAAATATAAGAACATTTACAAACTATTAGTACAGTAATCATTCAGCTAGATTCCTGAATGGAAGACCAGTGTACAAAATCAGGAGTGTGCCTTGATACTCTTCATAAAATGTAGTAAATGTACTGAAAGGTAAATCAAAAAGAAGGACAGTAACTTTGGGGAAAAAATGATGAAATTCTACTGAATGACCTAAAAAAGAGTTAAATTCCTGGAGAGAAGACTTGTGCCAGGATTAGAAGACAACACAATTAAGGATGGCCATTCTCGGATTAATTTAAAGTCAATTCAATTTCACGGGACTTTATAAAATGACCCAAATGTCCCACAAAAATAAAAAGCATTAAGAATGGCCTAAACTAATTTTATAGAAAGAGATGAGGAATGGGATGCAGGAGGAGGAGATAAAAATTTTACCCCACCAGGAATAAAATTTACCATAAAATCATATTAAATGAGGTAGTATTATTGACGTGGGGAGAGACAAATAGCTGAATGGAGGAGAAATGAGTACTTAGAAACAGACCCATTTTTCTGTGGGAATTTTTTGTAAAATAAAGTGGTTTTATAAATCCATGGTGGAATGCTGGCTGATCAGTAACAGTGCTGACAACTGGCTGTCTATAGAGAAAAGCATGCTAGGCTTCTACTTGTACCATGCACAAAAACAAAGTGCAGATGAATTAAATACTCGATGTAAAAGGCAAACCTTTACAGTTTTCAAGAAAGAATATAGGATAACATTTTATGATGCCAGGTAAGAGACTTAAAAAAAAACATAAAAATTAGAAAATAAACTAGTAACAAATTTGATTTCATTAAATTAAAAACCTGTGCATGACAAAATACCCCATAAACAGAGCAATAAAACAATCCACACTGAGAAAATATTTTTTTCATTTATATGACCAAAAATAGGATTCAGAATACAGGCAGACTTCTACAAATCAATAAGCAGAAGAAAACAACGCATCAGAAAATGGGGAAAAGATATGAACAAACAGTTCACAGAAAAAGAAACTTCAATGTTTCATACATATGTGAAAATATACTCTATTTCGCTGATACATAGGTAATACAAATTAAAATAATATGAGATACCATTTCATTCCCAAGACATAAGAAAGACAAGTCTGATGTCACCAGATGTGGGTGAGGATGCAGGGAAACAAGACCCAGGTGATGCCAGGGCGGGGATGAATTGACACAGCCATTTTGGAAAATCATATTTCACTATTAATATGCGCGAAGACACATGTATGCTAAAATTCTAAAATTCTCTTTCTAGTTATACCTTAAAAAATCTCTCACACATGTGCACAAGGGATTATACACCAAGACTTCAGTTCAACACTTTATAAAAATGAAGAGAATAAAAACAATATAACTGTCCCTCAGTAGAAAACTGGAGAGATAAGCTCGGTTTATTTACACAATGAACATTACACAGCAGTTATGAATTAACTATATTTATGTATAAATAAATCCCTCTCTACATATATATCAATTTGAAAAAAGTCTCATCAGTAGTATGTTTAATGAAAAAACAAGTTATGAAAAGATACATGCAATAGTAGTATCATTAATATGAATTTTTAAAATGCATCAGTAGAGTGCATTGTTTATGCATACATGCATATGTGGTAAAATAGAATAAATTACAGGCAAAGATACATACATCATTGATCAGGGTACTTGTTACTCGAAGAATAGTGGGGCAAGAAGTTACGCTGCTGGTGGAGCTTTATCTATGTACATTTTATTTCTTTAAAACTTTAAACACAAATAGACATAGTAAACAAATATGATAAAATGACATTTTAAATATAAGTGAATACGTGATGACTACGCTTTTTCTGTATTTTTCTATTTGTTTGAAATATTTTATAATTGGAACCAAAATTTTAAAAATATGGTCAAAATGTTTTATGTATTTCAGATAAAGCTTTGAGTCTCACTTTTCTTGTGGAGGTTTTGATATGCCTCCGTTCTCCAGCATCATCAGTCTTTGAGAACCATTGAAATGCATAGGATGAAATTGTTACCTGCCAGTATTTTGTTATAATTTACTACTTGTAGTTTCTGTTATCAAAGCAAGAGTATTTTCATTTTCCCAATTTGGAAATATATTCTAATATTTCTAATATTAGTTATGTGTTTTAAGTCTGAACATGCCTTTTGGAGATGCTAATATATGCTCTCTCTAACCCCATTTTACCTTGACCAAGTATGAATCAAAGATAAAAAGAATTAGAAGTGCGCACATATATTTTTTTTTTCTAGAAAGCTCATTAACAGAGAGTCTGAAAGATAAGAGACAAGTGTCAGAATCAGCGCCAGGAGTTCTGGCTTCTCTCTCTGGTCAGTAACTGTGAGACTGTTTTAACTTTTCTGTGTTGTAGGGTTTTTTTTGTTGTTGTTAATTTTTATTTTTTTAAATCTTGAAAGTGGAAGTCTTGACTTATCTCTAAATCCTTTCAGCTCTCAGGTTTTTAATTTTATGAAATATGTGAGTGAAGTCAGTCATGAAACTAAGTGGTGACTGGAATATATGAATTGAGGAGGAGGTAAAAGCTTCCTCTGTCTCATAAGACTTCTTCCTCTGTCTTTGCCAGTGTCACAGTTTCAGATTAAGGTATTGAAGGCTGAAACTTGAAAGCAAATGTTTTCTGAAAAAGATATGCCATTGTTGTGCATTAATGCCTTAGTAGAAATGGATTTTAAAGTAAGCATGTCAAATTGTCAGCTCCCTGAAAGATTCTGGGACATAGGGCAGGTAGTTTTGATCAAAAGGTGAGCAGCAAAGAGCTAAAGTGTGGAAAGCACTGCCTTAAAGGGGATCCTTCCCCTTTCAAAGGATGCATAGGGCTATGTGCCCTTGAAATTGTGGATCCTGAATGGGGGGAAGGATGGAGAGAAGAGGATGGAGCAGAACTGAAGACAAGCATTGCCACAGTTCATGAGGGCAGCTCCCATAATAATCTCTTAAATTCTAATCAGTGAAGAACTGCTTCTTGGAAACAGAAGGAATTTAGTTACTTTTTAAAATGTAATTAGGATGGGTGTTTTAAAATCTTTGGGTCTGTCATAGGGGTGGTATTCCTATCTTAGGGTGAAATTGAAGAGGAGCCAATAGTAAAACTGTCAAAGGCAATGCCCCAGCAAATGTGCCTCTCCACTAACTCAGTTGTCTGCTGCTCTTTAAGGTACTTTAGGGTTACATTAGCTTTAAATAAAAACGTAGAGGAAAATGTTTCAAAAATGGTTCAAAAACTTTAAGAGTGAGCAAGCTATTCTTTTGTCATATAGGAACTTCTGAATTGGTGTGAAACTTTTCAAGGATTCTACAGGAATGATTTAAATGTAATTTCTTGGAGTCTTTATTGCTAATTATTTTTACTAAGAGCTCTAAATTAAACATTCTCTATTTTGAAGGCTTTAAGAAGTTTAAAGCAATCGCTATCATTGGAAATGTGTTTAATATCTGTTCTCAGGAGTAGAATCTAATCAGCCAAGTAAGGATGGTGACCTCAGAAAGATAGCCTGCTGCATCAGCTTTAACTGTTTTAAAAACTCAGTTTCACTTGATTGAAATGTCACCTTTGACTGGTGGAAAATTTTGGAATTTAAAGTTCAGTAGATTCAAATATTGCTTTAAAATTTCTTTTTTGAGATTGGCGATTTAAGGGCAGCGATGGCCACCTAAGTCAATTTTGTTTCTGCCTGATCACACCCTAAGTGCTATTAAAAGTTGTAACAGATGAATTCTTTGAATTAATTATGCTTCTCCTTTGTCGAGCCCACCAAAGAAGCTCTGTGTGTGTGTATTAATCACTAAAAAAAATTACTTGCAATAGTTACTATCTACCAAGTCAGTGGGTATATACTTGAAAATATAAGCATTTCAATACTTAAGAATACATAGACCAATTAAATGCATTCAGTGTAGATAGCTAACCCATCCTGTTATTTAAGTGTCCTACTAAAATTTTACTTTCCTATATTCAGGTATCCCCCAAAAAAACTTCTGCTAGGTTTTTCAGAGCTTCTCCTGTGTCCGGTATTTCTTAAAAATAACCGGCATAAAATAATCCTTATGCCGAAAAGGCATATTTGGGGGTGGTAGATTCTACTCTCCTTCAGCAGGATTTTAATTTCCTCTCTGAGTTGTAGCAAGTCCCAAATCTGTGTGTAGGGGGAAAGGTACTAGGTACCTGGAATCCTAAATGCAGAGAAACAATAGTTGCTGAGACCAAACATCTCTCTGCAGAAAATGAGCCCTACAAATACAATCCCTGCCTCTCCACCAAATCAACAGACGAGGACTGCTGAGAAAGGGGAAGGAGTTCCCTTTGGGGAAGTGGAGCGTTCCTGAAGATAGCTGCATTCCATTTACATTTTGCTTTCCAGTTGAATCTTGGCTTAGCCAGTAGACGTGCTGCCTGCCTTACATTGTTGAAAAGAAGAAAATGGCAGCTTAAGAGAGAGGTGACAGAACTTCTCTGTAAAAGGAGGAGCTGAGACACAAATCCTGTTTGTCACAGCCCAACATTTCCTGGTTCCAAGAGTTGTCTGGGAAAAGTAGGTGAGATGGGAGTTGAAGACTTGCCAGACCTACTGTGCCACAATGGGAAAGAGGCTCCAGATTGTGGACAATCTGTTGGGCACCTACCAAAAGTCACAGTTTCCATTCAAATCTCATGGGAACTGGCCACTGCTTGGGGAAATCTTTCAGCCAGTCATTGATCTTCAGTAATGGGGCATATTGGTGCTCATTGTACTCACAGATAACAAGTAAGGACAGTAGTCTTGGTCAAAAAAGTGAAATACAGCTTCCCCAATCAGGTGACATGGCATTTTCCCTCTCAGACATGATGCTCCCTCCTTTCCATGGCCGCTAGACTAGTTCAATATATCTCCATCTCTCTCACCATACCAGTGGATTTTTAACTGGTTTCTGTGCATCTAAACTAGTTGTCCCACAAGTCATTCTCCAAACAGCTATTAAAATGATCTTAATGAAGGCAGATCTAATTATGTCACTTCCCAGATTAAAACTCTTTTATGATTACCCATGTTACCATTAGGATAATTCACACATTTTAATTTAGCTTTCCTGGTCTCTTAGGCCTCATCTCTTGGTCATGGTGAACTTCATTTAGTGTCTTTATCTTGCCAAGGTGTGTTTTCCCTTCTAGGCTTTCATAGTACCTTCTATGCCAACAGTAATTCTCTTCTTTCAGACTCTATATCCAGCTTTGGATCTGTTGATTTTCACTTGACCTTCACTTAGCAGGTAAAATGTTACTTCCCTACAAGACAGCCGACCATTGATTCTTATATCATTTGCCAGTCCCTTCAATGTGGGTATAAAGACCTGCCTGTCTTATTCGCTATACTATCCTGTCCCAGAGTATATACTTAATAGATATTTGCTAAAAGAATAAGAGTTAATTAGGAGCCATTTAATCTTTGGGCACTAAAAAGATAAAGTTAGTTAGCTTAATCAGATCAAAACTGGGCTTTCTGCCCATGCCATATTAACTTCTGACTCGGAGCAGATGCTAGCATTATATCAAAGAATCAACTAGAGAATAGTAAATAGAACCCATTATTTTTAGGCAACAAGCAAAAGCAAAAAACTTAGTGCTTATAAGAGAGACGTATTCTGACAATCATGTATCATATACCCTTTCTTGGACTCAAACTGCTCAAATCGTGTTGCTGTTTATTCCCAGCCTTTTTTTTTTCATCAACTAATTGCAAAATCATCTGCTGTCCCATCATGTGTGTGTGTGTGTGTGTGTGTGTGTGTGTGTGTGTGTGTGTGTGTGTGAATGCTGGGAGAAGAAGCATTTATAAGTATTCATATCTATATTTAGGGGCCAGCCTATGAACTTTCTATAAGGACTTCCCTAGTTTAGCAACTTCTCTCCTGAGGCCGCTCAAGTGTTTCTTAACTAATAACTTCATATGAATATATTCATTAAATTCTCCAGGAATATTCATCCACCTTAAAATAAGAGTCATGTTGAGTGTTTTGGTTACTATATTTGTTTGCTAGAACTACAGTAACAAAGTACCATAAACAGAGTGGTTTAAACAGCAGAAATTTATTGTCTCACAGTTCTGGAGGCTAAGAAGATTAAGGTGTCAGCAAGATAGGTTCCTTCTGAGGGCTGTGAGGGATCATCTGTTTTATCCCTCTTTCCTACTAGCTTCTGATGGTTTGCTGGCAAGCTGGCGATCCTTGGTCAAAGAAGTATCACCCTGCCTCTGCCTTCATCTTCACATGGCATTCTTCCTGTGTGCATGTCTATGTCCAAGTTTCCCTGTTTATAAGGACATCAGTCGTATTGGATCAGGAGTCTACTCTGCACTAGTCAGACCTCATCTTAACTAATGACATCTGCAATGACTATGTTTCCAAATAAGGCCACATTCTGATGTCCTGAAGATTAAAATTTCAGCAGATGAATTGGAGGGGAGACATAATCCAACCCACAACAGTTACAAATAACAGAACTTTCACTTAAGTGAAAAATGGAATTTATTGAAAAGATGTAAGGCAGTTTTGAAAGGTCTCAATGATTGGAACTGCTTAAGAGTTACCCCAGGCCCTGCAGCTGGAAGAGCGAACTCTTTCTTTCATCTTTGAACAACTCAATTCAAGGTTCCAAACCCTGGGAGAGAAAGTTCTGTTGGGAAAGCTCGGGTTGCATGCCTACTCTTTGGCTTCCAGGGGTGAAGGTGAGGAGGGGGCTAGCACTTGGATTTACTATTTTGCAAAGTCTCCCCATAAGAGAGGGGTGAAAGTAATTTCTCAAAAGAAACCTGAGAGATCTGGGAATGTTGGGGTGGGGGGAAACAACTCCAAAATATTCTCTCTCTCTCCCTTTTTTAATAAAAAGAGAAAATAAACTCAAGAGAAATCGTTTCTTTCTGGTGTGAATATTAGACCCCACAATAACCAAGGAGGGACCTATTTCTAGGCAGATATAAGTTGGAGCTTTGGAAAGTCTTTTGATCATACAACATAATGACTCTTTTTGCCCGATGATAGCTCTTTAGAATAGGTATTTTTCTATTAGAATAGGCCATCTCGCGGAGCTCACTATATGTCCATTTGTAGGGAGAAGGATTTCCTGGAAGGAGAGAGATAGGCATTATAATTCTTTTGATTTTTGCTTTTTCATGCCAATCCTTGACCTAGGAGTCCTTGGTATGCTTACACATAGGAAAGAGAACCAATCCTATGTAAAATGAAATCTGAATGCCTCCCAAACCCAATCACCTGGGGTCTTTCGCTACTGTGCCCGCTAACTTACCAGCCATCTGCTCTCTGAAGGCTCTGGCTCATTTTCTTAAAGTAGCAGTAAGATCCGAGGGACAGTGTGTTAGCTTCAGATCCCTTGGTCCTGGGGGTGAGCCAAGTTGAGCAACACACTTCCTCTGAACTTCAGGACCCTCTAATGCAAAATGACAGTGATGCCTTATAGAAAGTAATACTCTTATAAGGTTTGTGTGAGATTAGGGGCAGAGATATTTGGCAAGTGCAACTCAAACAACTTGAGAATATTCAGTTCTATGTGATAAGTCAGGTCACATTTGTATTTATAACCAGATTTTGCTGGCCAGTTACTTCCATCTTCAAAACCACAGTACCCCATGCCTTGTTTTCTCCCCTCCAAAAATCTATCCAAGTATTTCTAGACTTCTCAGGGTGATCTCTCATGTTCTCAGAACAGCTGTGCCAGCTTCTTCTGTGAAGCCGTCTTGTCGATGGCTTTTGTCCATCATCCTCTCAAAGCAGACACCTCTACCTCTGTCTCTTTGTTCATGCTTGCTGTGAAGATGCTTCTTGTACCCTCTACATATACACTGTCATTCTGATCCCCAGGCCCTTTGGACTTCTTTAGTCTGGCTAAAAGTATGAAACATTCTCTACGGGACATTAGATTTGGAAAAGGAAATCAAATGTGTGAGTTACAGCCTCTCCTATAGCCATGCTGACCATGTAACAAACACTTGGGGTTGTTTGATAGGTCACTGGAGTAGAACCATGAGCACCTGGAGCTCCCCAAAATGTGACTTGGCAAGATTGGAAGGCTTTATCGGATTAGCCCAAGGATCAGTAAATTCGAAAATTTACTTAGGAGATTAACGAATCTTTTATTGTGACTGCTTTTAACATTCCACTCAAATCTCCTCTAATAAACTTTCTACTGCAGACAGTGAAAGTAGCAACAAAGATTACAATTTTGAGGGTTTTGGAAATTTGTTCACATCAGAAATTCACTATACACACTGAAACTCAAATCTCTGTGAATAACTGTGAAGGCTGATTTCATGAGGCTGTTAATTTCTTCTCGATTAGAAAACCGTACAGTCCCTCCTGGTCATACTCTCCCAAGAAGTGCCCAGTGTACTCAGACGAGGCCTTTCTGGCTCCTTCCCTGCATGCTGCCATGGCCCCTCAACTTATTGGGCTCCTCCCCCTGCGTGAGTTTCTTTGCCCTGCTGAAGTGTACTTGCTTTACAACTCCCTCCCTCCCTCCCTCACTCCCTCCTTTCTGCCCTCCCTCTCTCTCTCTCTACCTTCCTTCCTTCCTTCCTTGGCTGCCTGTTGACCACTTTATCCAATAATCTTTGTTAACAGGAGGTAAGATGTTTCAGGATAACACTTGTGGCCTTCTGGAAACTTTACTCATTCTTTTTTATTTTTACTTCTAAAATCTAACCTCAGTTTCCCAATCCTCCCTTATTCACTTATCTTCACGATTTTGTCTTATCTTAGCAGTGCATGCTGTGTATTTTTCTTTGAACCAACTCTCATTTTAAACTGAAATGCATTTTAGTTTTTAACCTCAGCAATAATACTGGTGGAACAATTGGCTTTGACTTGGAAATTATGTAATTTCTAATGCGCATTAAAATAATAAGTAGCTCTTTAAAAAAGATGCTCTGTAGACAACCTGTGATCATCTTATGGAGTCCTAGTGGCACCCTGAGTTCTATGCCATCAATGAACTTTGTGATGATGGCAATGTGCCTTATTGCACTGTCCGACATGGTAGCCACTAGCTGCACATGGTGTTGCATACTTGAAATATTGTTAGTGCAGATGAGGAGTTGAATTTCAGATTGAATCAAATTAATTTAAATTTAAATAGCATCATGTGACTAGTGGCTGTTATATTGGAAAACACAGGTCTATATTGTGAGGTGGTTAGATTAAATAATGTCTCAGGTTTCTTCCAGCTCTAAAATTAAAGAAAAAAAAAAAAAGGAATCTTTAGGGTAGCCACAAGTAGGAATATCTGGATAGATAGAAGAAGGGTATTGGACTAAAATTTTTGGCAGGAGGGACTTTGTCATATGGCTGGCACATAGCACAGGATTTGGTGCAGAACAGAATTTTTTTTTTCAAAGGGTGGTAGCTTTCATTAACCCTCGAGATAGTGGCCTTCATGATAGAAACATAAGATTTAGGTCAACTTGATTGATTAAAGTTGGAAATTTTTTTTTTAGCTGCCTTATCGCAACAATTTATCCAAGATTTCCTGTGTACAAAACAGTTTATTAGAAAGTCACACAGGCCCCAGGGGCATAATACCTGGCGCGTGGCCAGGGCCTATGGTCGGAGACACACTTTAATGAAAGTTGTAGTTTGTACAGCTAGAAAACTTATAAGCACAGTTCTTTCTCCAACTTAGTTTCAACTTGAACAAACGCAAGAGTACTTGGAGGGAGAAATTCTTCTCCAAAGTGCACTCTTCTGGTGATTACCATCAGGTCCACTGACAGCAGCTCGATTGAGTGTCTGAATCGTCCTGGCTGATTACCTTAATCACCTTAATCATTGAATCTACTCTCCCTGGAATGGTCTCAACTTGGAGAGTGGCAGAGTAGCCACTCTAAGCCGAAAACTCCTCATTAGAACATATTCTGATGTGTTTAATGAAGAGTTTATGATTTATATTAGAGACAAGATAATTTCAAGGCTGTGTCAATCCTTCGCTAGTTCTTTTGTTGGTAATAAAGAGTGAGAATACATGGCACGTCCTTGAGAGGGGATGCTGACATCTTGAGGTTAGTATCTCTTCTCTGACTGTAATTAACTGTTTAAAGCAGCACATGGGCCTTTGCCTTCCCTAATTCTTCATTTTGAAGCCCTGTCAATCCATGAATATTTGGAAAGGAGGAGTGGGGCTTGATACCCACTCCCAGAATGAGAAGCAGTGCCTCGTATTCCCCATCATGCACACCTCTAAGTGGGTTACTCAGTAGACATTATCTCTACAGGGGTCAGACTACCTAAATATTCAAGGTACGATGCTTATTATTTTTATTATTATTTTTAATGGTACATCAGTATATAAGGCACAGCGATAACAAAACAAACTGGTGCAGTCATGCCAGTAACCATATCATTGGAATTTTTGGGTCTTCTCATGATCGTAATTGTACAGGTTTGAGCTTGTGAGAGAAGGCCATCAGGGGCTGTTCATTTTGAACTAATCTTTTAGTAAAAGTCAATGGTGATAGAAATAATGGTGATAGGGTTATGCTGTATTGTTTAATCAACTAGATTTTTAATCACTAATGTTCAATGATTGTCTATAATGAACAAACTCTTTACTGAAATAAGAAGCGCTAATATTAACCGATCTCTAATTACTAATATTCAGACAAAATGTTAAAGAATACAGATTTTGTTATAGCTTGGACTAATTTACTATACTTACCAGGAAAATTAATTGCCCATAATAATTAAGAACATTAATCTTGGGGTCAGGAAGAAGTAGGTTTCTTCTGTGGTCTTAGGTAAATTTCTAAACCTATCTATGTTTTGTCAGTTTCTTCATCCATAAAATGGGAATTATAATACATAACTCATTATATTTTCTGTGAGATTTAAATAAATATATGTAAAGCAGTTAAGGTAAAAACCAAGTAAATGATAACTCAACAGGAGTCCTCAAGAACCTCTATCTATTTTCCAAAATGGGTTCTAATTTTTAATAATTATAGCGGGCACTTAAACAGCATTTATTATTTGGCTGTCACTGTGACTACTCTGCCCTTCACATACTTCACTCATTTAAGCATCAGAACAAACTGATGATGTAGGTACTATCATTATTCTCATTTTACAAATGAGGAACCTGAAGCACAGAGAGCACAAATAACTCAAGATCACAAAGGCAGTCATAACAGGGCCAGATGAACCAGGCAGCCAGGCTCCAGAATCTGTTCTTTTACCAACCTTGCAATACTGCCTTTTCGGGTCAGAAACAAAGGGTGATTTATAATTATAATATAATTATATCATAACATTTAGATTACATGTCTGCCATATATAAATTATGTGTTATTAAATATTTTAACATAATTATAATAATGTAATTATAAATAAAACATTAATTGCAGGAAATTAAAAAGTATGTATAAATAAATAAATAATGAATTTTCAGTATTCAACCTAGATAATTTGCTCCTCCTAGCCTCTTTGGATGAATATTTTTATAATCCTTCTGCACTTGAGATTTAAAATTCAAAATTTTCTGCACTTGAAATTTAAAATTCAAAATTTTCTAGAAACTTTTAAAAATAAGGTATGTTTTTTATGCAATAATTTTTTCTTTCTAAATCTTTTATTCTTATGGATTAAAAAAACCCCAAAAAACCTGTTTATTTGTAAAACTCAGACTGAAAAGAAAACCAGCATCTAGTGCCAGGGACATGAGGGAGAATAGAAAGGATGAGAAAATGATTGTTCATTAGAAAATCAACATTTTAGACCATTTAAAAATGAACTGAGAAATCTAGCAGTGACTTGACTCTGTGATGAAAATGAGTCCGAGCGAAAAAAACACAATTTGTAGACACCGGAGTAATGAGTGTCAGGTACTGTAAAAACTGAATTTGGGGGGAAATCATATGCATTATAATATTTAAAAATTTGGGGACTTTCAAAGTATACATCTTAAAGAAATATCTAAAGATGTTTCAAAATATACAATTAGGATCACAACTATATATATATGCTTATATTTTAAATTTTATGTATTTATTTAAACTATATAGTACTGCATTTTCCTATTTCATTAAATCTTCTACAAGCTAGTTTTGACAATTTTCCTTATGAAAATTAGAGTGTTTCTGTTTTTCTTTATTACAAATAATCCTGTAAGAATTACCCTTGTGCTCATTATTTCCTATCACTTGCTGCCTATGATAGCATTCTACTTATTTTAACTACTGAGTCAAAAGTTCTAAACTGCAGGGCATATTATCAAATGATTTTTCACAAAAATTATACTTTTAGTAGATGTGAAATAGATTGCATATATCACTGTACCTTTGCAGTTATGAATATTCTCATTAAGCAATTATATTTCATTTTAAGTTTGCAGATTATAATTTTGAATAAGCCATTAAACTCATTCATAGATAGTTTTCTTGTGAACTACCTGCTTATGTCTATATTTCAATTAGGCTGTTACTAATACTTTAGTGATTTGCCAGCTTTTTCAATATTTAGAATATATACATTTTAATTTTTGTATCATTTTTCCAAGCTTGTCATTTGCAATTTAAGTTTACTTATGACTTTTCTCATAAGTATGTTTTAAAATCAAGGTATGTAGTGGCTTAGTCATAAATATCACAGCCAATATTATATTTGCTTTAGTAAGGCAAATATTAATTAGCTATAATATTATATTTGCTTTAATAACTTATTTATTTAATAAATTAAAATAAATGTAATTTAATATTACCTAATTATAGTGAAAAGAGGACAGGCATAACAAAATTTATCTTCTAGATTAGCATTAGCCACTATTAGCATCAAGGCACTGAAGAAAGAGCACATGGTACGCTTAAAGTGGTCATAAATTATTATTGTGATAAATCAGTATATTATTTAAAAAATGTATATATATACATATACATATATATGTATATGTATATATATATATATACATTTATATACTTTTCTTCCCTTAACAAGTCTTTATAATGCCTTATTATTTCTTTCTTTTTCTGTTGCATCTATATTTAAACTGCCTTATAATTTTTTTCTGTATATACAATGGAAAATTATTATTCAGCCTTAAAAAAGAAAATTCTTCCATTTGTGACAACATGGATGGACCTTGAGGGCATTATGCTAAGTGAAATTAACCAGACAGAGAAAGACAAATATTGCATGGGTATCATGTACATATGAAATCTCAGACTCAAACTCAGAAACAGAAAATAGAATGGCAGTTTCCAGGAGCTGGAGGTTGGCAGGAATAGGAAGAGGTTGGTAAAAGTGTATATACTTTCAATTATAAGATGAATAAGGTCTGAGGATTTAATGTAAAACATGGTAACTATAGTTGATAACACTGTATTGTATAATTGAAATTTGCTAAGAGAGTTAAAACTTAAGTGTTCTCACCAGAAAAAAAAAAAAGAAAAGAAAAGATGAATATGTGAGGCTAGGTGATGGATGTGCTAATTAACTAGATGGGGAAAAATACTTTCACAATGTACATGCATATCAAATCGCCATATGTACACTTTAAATGTCTTATAATTTTATGTGTCAATTACACCTCAAAAAGCTGAAATTTAAAAAAGATGAATAAGTTCTAGTGCTCTAATGGATACATGGTGATTATAGTTAACAATACTGCATTATAGATTTGAAAATTGCTAAGAGAATAGATCTTAAATGTTCTCACCGCAAAAAGAAGCTATAATTATGTGAGGTGACAGAAGTGTTAACTAACACTGCTATGGCAATCATTTCAATATGTAACTGTATCAAATCAACAAGTATACTTTAAACTTAAACAATGTTACATGTCAATTATTTTTCAATAAAGCTGGAAAAAATAATTTTGGAAACATGTCTCTGTTAGATTATAGTACTGGTACATTTACATCCTGCCTTCTCTGTCATTTCTTCTGTTCTGTTTGTGCTTTCTACCTATTGGTTTTCTTTTTCTTCTTTTCAAAAGAATACTTTCATTGAAAGAAGAAAATTTGAGAAAAAAACCCCTCAATTTTTCCATTGCATTTGAAAACCAACTTAAATATCTCAAGAGTTCTCCATTGTAGGACTGGATAGGGCTATTGTAAGCATAGCATGGAGCACAGCAAGTTTCTGTACATGAATCTTGCACACATAATTCCTCGTGTGCTTCGAGAATAAGAACTTTTGACACGAAAACTCTGCAGAGACTGTTCATTATTTTGTTTCTGGTTGTAAAATAGGTAAGAGTTCAGACCAAAAAAGACAGCACTTTGAAAAAATAAAATTACTCAATTTCTACAGGCAATATCTGGATCACTGGATAGGGGGAATGGTAAATTTGACAAATAGGTGCTATGAACAATCAGATGAGCCCTGGGTCCAGCCAGAGCTTGCCAGAAAGTGATAGATGTTGATGAGAGTTGTTATCATCTTCTTCTAGTTTTGTTCAAACTTCAAATCCCAAGTCAAAGTGGATGCCCTTTTCTGTCCAGCTCTCTGTTCAGCTACTGATGGTGCGCTGCAGGTGAGGGGAAATTGGGGGCGGGGGGCGGCAAGCTCTCTCGTGGAAAAGTTCACATGACACCGGTTGTCCTTTGGTTTTAATGTGTGACTCCAAGTGCTTCCTTCAGTTTTCCCTTCAGATTTTTTTGACTTGCTTTCATGAAGGCCCCAGATAGATATTCCAATGGATCTTCCTAATGGGGAGAATTGGGCTGATGAAAATAATCCTGCAGATTAAATATCCTCTCAAGACACTTCATTTCACGTTTGTTCAAAGTTTTAAAGGAGCACTATCAGTATTGATTCGCTTGGTGCACAGCTGTATAAAGCTAGCAGCATCAGAATGATGTAATATTCATTTTCTCATCTAGTTATCCTCTCCAGTCCTTCTTCACTGGGATAGGGCTAAAGAGACACAGAAGTTTAGTTTAAGAAAGGTACTTCAGTGGCACTGTGTCAGGGCCTCATCCTCATGGTCGGCCTCCAGGCAACCTCCAGTCTGGTGGTGGCTGTGCAGGTAGCTTTCTCACACTTCTGTAGACTCCTCTTCTCTGATTACATTCATTCCCTCAAACCAATGGCTGGCAGGAACATACTTCTTCCAGGTAACTTCATTCATTAGGTATTGACCATTAGCCTAATGTACGGTTGCCATCAGGGACCAAAACATAGAGGAAAATAGTTTAAAAATCAACTTATTAAAATCTCACTTCTTCCATGAAGCCGCTCTCATGACATTGCCAGCTACGGGCTATTTCTTAACAAATTCCCAAATTGCCAGATTGAAACAGCCATTTGGGGCACTCTTTAAAAACACATTGCTATACCCGTCCCCTGGACAACATGGTTTTGGTGGGTTTAGACTAGGGTCCAGGAATTTATATTTTATGAAGCCCCAAACATATTAGACATAGCATATTTAAAAAGCCATTCCAGATTGGGTTTCTATGACCAGGCAAACTTAAGAAACTATCTTGATTATTGCTTCGCATCTTCTGTTTAAAGGATTTGATGATTTAATTACATCTTAAATCTCATGGCTGAAGTGTGCCTCATGGAGAGATTGCAAAGGAACAAAAAGGGCAGTTTGAATTTTTTAAAAAGTGGTCACAGGGACTGGAGTGTGAAATGATAATTAAGAAGAGAGACAGGAAAAGTGCTTCGCATAAGAAAAAGGGACAGAGTGGGCGTGAGTGTGGAGATGGAGCACTCCAGCGGTCCAGGCAGCGTGATAATGACTTCCTTACTGGTCTTCCTGCCTCAGCCTCTGCGCCCTCAAATCCCTCACAGCTGTCACAGTCATCTCCTTCAGGCTTCTCTTTGATTGCATTACTTCCCCTCTCAGAGTCCTGTGCCAATGCCTGATACTGCACCAAATTAAAACTCTTAATCACAGGTGTCAAGGCCCTTCACCCTCTGGTTTCCATCCTTGGCCATCCTCGGCCCAGTTCAAGCTTTCTGCTTGGACCGCCAGGCTCTATTTATGTCTTTCGGTGAAGCTTGTCAGATTGCTCTTGGCAGAGCCCCACCTGAGCCTCGGACCACTTCCTCTTCCTTTTGATAAAACTATGTGTCTTTCTTCCTTAAAATACTGTTCAAAAGTAAGTTGTTCATTGTTAGATTTTCCCATTTCTTGTTACTGACCAGATGGCCTTAGAATTCCTCTCAGCTTGACTAAGTTTTAGTCTTTCTAACTCTAGACCCTCTATCTTTTCTTTTTCTTAAAGCATTTACTTTAGAAAACATAATTATAAATTCTTTCTCCACCTCCTTTGAAATGTTGTAAATCTTTTCCCAGACTCTTGCTAGTTTTACAATCCAAGAAATGCCTTTCTTAAGGAACAGAGAACCAAGTCTTTGAAAAGTACACATCAAAGGAGATAGCACACCTGCCTCCCAGTCTCTGTGAGAGGGGAGGAGCCTAAATGAGATGGGTAACAATCAGCAAGCACAGATGGCCTAATAATAGAGAAAAACATTGGAATAACTCAATGCATCCCACTCCTAACACTGATTAACCTTTTGCTGACATCCTCTAGTAGTTTTCTACTGCTCACCCCAGCTCATAAACGCTCCCCCAAATTTTCCTTCTGCAGAATTAAGTTCAATCTCTCTCCCCTATTGCAATATCTTGAATAAAATCTTCCTTGTCTGTTTAACTTTGTCCAGTGAATTTTTTTTTTTTTGGCATCACTTAACACCACAGAGATATAACTGGTTGCATAAATATACAATCAATACATTTCTGAAAAAAATAGTATATGTTTGTATGCACATCCTTGCATCTGCATCTCTAAAGTATAACATTTTGAAGTTGGTGACCAGCTCTCTCAGTATTAAATTCTTCTGAATGGGAATCTCTGTTAGACCAAAGAGAGGGTTAATAAAATCTCCATATATGATTGATTGAGCTGTCAGTACATGGGAATGATGATGTTTTCAAAAATTCTCAAGACATATTAGAACACTTTTCTAATAGAAGGAAAAAAAAACCCACTCTTTTTTAAGCTCCAGGAAAGGATTTCTAAGTCAGAATATGTATTTTATTCTATAGTTACACATTGTTGTAATTTTAAAAGTAGGGAAATTTGCCTCATATATGCTTTGGTGCATAGCTGCTGCCTAATTAACAGAACCAGGTGTCTTGCCGGTAGAAAGTATTAAACAGAAACAGAACAAAATTTTAAAAAGAGAAGAAAATTAATAAAATATACTTGAACATATTATATGCAACATATGTACATAAAATATAACCATAATATTATATTAATTTTATTGGTTCAGTAAAAGAAAAAAATTCAAGGCTTCTTTGCCCCACAATTTCTTCATATAAATTTCGGGAAATATTATTACATCAAGTGTGGAAAATGCCTGCTAATTGGAGTACACATGTCTTGTGAAACTGTCTTTTGTAAGATTGTATCAAGTTTTTAAAATATTCATCTTATACCTTACCAATATAGTTTTGTGGACAAGAAAACTCAATTGTTAGATAATTTAAATAAGAACATTTCTTTTTCAATATTCAGTTCCACCTGGACCTCCCTTGTTTTCTCCTAGTAGAAACAAAGGTACATGTTTGCAGCGGCGTTGGGAGCGAGGGTCTCTTTGTCAGGGAGAGAGAATTTTCTTGGTTTGCTGATTGCCTTGGAAATCACAAGTGCTCTCTGTAGCTAGCTGTGGGAAGAAACTATTCTCTAAAAACTCAAAAAGGGATCTCTGTTCCAGTTTTTTCTTTCTTGGGAATATGAAGAATCAAACTCCACAAAAAGTACAACCAATTAATTTGCTTTTAACCTGAGAGCCTGATTCCTTCCTTCTTTCCTTTATTCATTATTCATTATTTATTCTTTCTTTCTTTCCTTCATTCTTTCTTCCTTTCTTTCAACATAACACTCCTGGGTTTTCCTTAAGTATTATTATTTTGGCTTCTGGGCATTGAATTGAAATGAAAAGATTGTCACTTAAATGGAAGAGAATCCTGGGATATTGATGTAGAGTAAGTTTATAAATTTTCAGGATTTTGGTAAATTGTCAGACTCTATTCTCAAGCTAAAGAAGAGTTTAGATTTCAAAAGAGTTATTGACACAACATGTATTTTCATATGGATATGAAGGTATACATTTGAGAATCACTTCTAAAACTAAGAAATGCAAATGGTAAATTTGAAACAGTCTGCTAATCTCTTGGATCAGGCAAAGATTATAATATTTCATTATTATGTAAAATAGCTCCTTACAATTTGCAGATAATCTTCTATGGCCAAGTTTATTACACCTTTTTAAAAAACAAAACAAAAACAAAAAACAAAAAAAGACCTTCGGTTAAAATTATTTTGATTGTTCCCATTTCTTACCTCGATGAGAAACTGATTTTGTGGATACATTTCATATTTTAAGCTCAGTAAAAATTGAGTGAATCGGACTATTCATGAATGAGCTTAATATTAGATTTTAGCTTTTAACCATGTGTTCTAAAGCAAATGAATGATCAGGAAAAGTTGAAGGATACAGGAACCATTTTTTTTTTGTAGTTGGGAAGGAGAAGTAGAGAATCAGATGTGAGAGAGTGTAGACAAAATTTAATTCCTTTTGTTTGGAGTCACTATCTTTTCTCTTCTTTCCTCTACAGAAATTATGTCTTCATTATATTCATTTGGATCCTGTGCTGCTCTCTGCCTTTCTACAATACCGGCATTAGAATCCTATTTCCCGTGTCTTGATTTGAATTAACTTTCTATCTCTTACATTGAGATTGTAGATTTTTACTATTTTGGCATTTGATCTCTGACCAGTTATCCCCACTTTTCTTGCACAGTTAAACTTCAACCATCCTTCAGCTCTTAGTAACATTGCCCTGGGGGGGATTCTATGCTCATGTATAGTCTCTTGTGCTCCTAATCCTGATTTACTCTCCCAGAATCTTTGTCAGTGTCAACTCTCTTCTTGACTACAACTGTCTATCAGGTTAGATCCTCCTAATATGATACTGTCCAATTCCTGAAATACAGCTAAACTTGTTACATCGCACACGTTTTTTCTGGGGCAGTCTGTGTGCTGGGATAAGGAAAGGAAAACAAACTCTTCAGGTCATTTTAGTACACCCTAAAGTGTCAGAGCTTCTGCTGTAGGCAAAAGTTATAGGACATGATCTTTCTTTCCTCTATCTCCGCTCTCTATCATCCATGTACATAAAATGTTACTTGTTTTCTTTCAGGTCATGACTTGTTTGTTTCCTTCCATACCCCTGTTGTTTCATACCAATTGTTCAAATTACTTCAAATTAGAAGATTATGAGAGATTGTTATACTAGCATATGTAATTTTTATTTACATACAACAATTCTACAGATTTATATAGAATTTTTGAAGTGTGGTACTCTAACAATCTTGAATATCCAAAACTATTAACACATGCTTTATTAATGGTTTCTCACTATCGACTGTACCATAGATAAGATAATCTGAGGATGTGGACAAACTGGTAACACTCTAGCTGTAACTCCACATATATCTCTTGAATTTAGGGAAATATATCAGAATATACATGACTGAGTGGGACATTATTATAATGACAGCCTTAAACTCATGACTATTTACATAAAGTTAATAACATAAAATTCATTATTTTATTATTAGTAACAAATTATGTATCTCACAAATAATAGTAGGGGCTAGTCTAGCCTGACATCAAGGTAGAGGACCAGACCCACAAGGAATTACTGTAAAGAATCATACCAGTAGCAACTATGGACCTTGCAATCTGTGACCTTTCCTTCTCATTTCCTTTCTGAAAGTTTTTGCAACTTATCACTGGTCCAGGGAGGTGGGAAGAAAAAGATCATGTTTTTTGTCTATACTTCTGTCTACAATAGTAACTCTCAAACTTTAGGATGTACTCAAATGGCCTGAAGGGCTTGTGAAACACAGATTACTTGGCTCCGCCCTGAGTTTCTGAGTTAGTAGGTCTGGGGTAAGATCTGAGAATTTGCATTTCTATCAAAGTTCCCAGGTGATGTTGTTGAGAACCACCATCCTAAGGTAGTTCAGAACCTCTTAAGCCTGAGAATCCCCTGGACCTGATTTTCCTTTTAGATACTCCTGAGATATATTGCTAGTGACTCAGGTTTAGCTGACCTTCTGTGGCATTGACAAAGTCCCTTAATGCTTCTGTGTTTTTATATCACTGTCTGCAAGATGGAATATGTCATCTCAGGCTTAATGATGCTTAGGCTCACATGAATAGTGCTATGGATTTGCAAGTATTTATTTTGAAGCATTATTTTGCAGACTTGGAAAATTCCCCAAGAAGTATGGTTAAGGCTCCATGTAGAAATTGAAATCCTTCTTTGGCTTCAGAATCATTTGCTCTGGAGTGGCTTATTCAGGGGACATGGTTGGGGGGAGTGAGTTATTTTGTTATCTCAGTCTTCATGAAGTTACAGCTAAAAATATTTTTTATAGTTAAATTGTTACTGAATCCTAATGCCTGTTGATGCATGTCAAATTTTGGAGTATTTGGGAAACTTTTAAATGGCAAGCTAGAAAACTTTAAAACAAATTTTTATATCACAGGTATAAAAATGAAAAAAAATATCAAAAGGATATTATTAATTACCAATTAGAATAAATTTGTTTTATTTGAACAAAATGCTGATTTTTATAAGAATGTCACATTAAATTGTTAGACTCTTGGGGGTGAAGTCCTATAGTGCGTAAATTCTATTTTATCTCCATAGTTCCAGCCTTGACAAATGTCTATTTATTCTTGGCATTCTGTGGCCTTAGAGTAATTACTCACTTAAGACTAAACTTTTTAATCTGATATTGGTGATAATGCAGCACCATCCTCAACAAAATTGTTTTAAAACCTTAATACGATTATGTAGTGAAAATATTTTGGGACAATGTGGGTCATTAGATATTTAAAATCTTACCCGTTAAAATATATTTAGCTTCTGCAATAATTAAACAAACAGATTTTTTAATGGATTATTTCTCTTCTTATGGAGGTAGAAATTTCGATATGACAAATTAACAAAATAAAGTGACAATTAAAAAAATCAATCAAACAAACAAACAAAACAACATTGAGCTAAATATAAAATAAGAAACAAACTCCAGAGGTGAAATTTAAGGTTGTTTAGGCAAAAGTCAGTTTTGTGAATAGAGAATAAGCCTTGGGTGAGCAACAAGGTAGAAGAGATGAACTGAAGATTCTGATATTAATTTAGGCCCCTCAAAGTGAGATAAAATGTTCTTGCTTGGTAGCAACTTGACTCTCAGCAAAAGTAAGTGCAAATCTCCTCTAGATGTAAGTATGTTCATATTAGAAACTTAGGGTTCCAACAGAATAAGTTCAACAAAATCAGTTCACAGTAAAAATGCAACGAAACAAGCTACTATGAGTGAGAATTGGAAGAACAGCAAATAGATATATGCAGCCAAGGACTTCAAATATTCAAATTTGCAAATGTGGAATATATAACTGTAAAGAAATTTAAAGTAAAATGTAGAATAAAAAATTGAGCAAGAGACAAGAATATGTAAAGATAGCCATGCATATTTGAAAACCAACCAAATAGAGCCTCTAAATATAAAAAATGTAAATGTTGAAATTAAAAGCTCAATGGCTATTTTAATAACAGAGTTAATCCCACTGAAGAGAGAATGACTAAACTAAAATTCAAATCTAAATAAGCTCTCCAAAAAGCAGCACAAAAAAAGATAGAAAATATAAAAGTTCCATCATTATGGAAGTTAGAATGAAAAGAATATGCATTGAATTTGAGAAATCAATTAAAAACATGATGGCTAAAAAAATTTTAAGACTTGATAAAATACAGAAATTCACCAACATGAAAATCTGATTATATTCCAAGCAAGATAAATAAAAATAAATCCATATGATATAAACTTTTGGCAAAATTGTAGACTATTAGTGACAAAGAAAAGATCTTGATAATAGCCAGAATAAAATACATACTATGCATGAAGGAGTAACAGCTAGATTAGCTGCAGAGTTTTTGATAACAATAATAAATAATAATAGAATAACATTTTTAATATGCTGAAAAAACACTATGTACTTAAAAAAACTAGATTTTTAAAACAAGAGCAAAATAAAAGATTCAAAATAAATAAAAACTGGTTGAACATACAATTAAAAGAACTTCACTTATAAAGACTATATTTTAGGGGAAAATAAAGTGAAAAGTCTGAGTTGCAAGGAAGGTTAGTAAATGAAGAAAGAGAAACTATTTAGAGAAATAATAAAAAAGACACAAACATGTCTAGACAAAAATAACTTATAAAATACTAATTTTTGTAACACCTAATTTGTGAGTTAAAAAAAAGATATAACAAACCAATGAGAAAAAAAATAGTGTTATGCTGAAAAAAGTGGTTAAAATAAAATTATTCTGAAATTCTTATGTTTTTAGGAGAAAAGATATTGACTTTAGATTTTGTTTAGTATTCATGATAAAATTTCAAGAATACTTATCAAAAAATAGAACATACAACTTCTATACAAATAGAGGCAGGAATTACAAGACGAAAGAAAAATCAAATGAACAGAGACCTTCTAAAGGAAAAGATGATAATAGTGGGACAAATAAGCACAAAGTCAAATAGTCGAAACAGAAAGTGTATCACTAAGAATGTATCATTTAGTAACAAATCATTCATGAATTAACACATAAGCATCAATGCTTGTGGGTCTTGGTGATCAAGGCTTGGCTGGCTAAAATGGTTTGGATCTGCTCCATGTATCTTTCACCTTCCTCTTAGGCCCAGCTGGCTAACTGAAGGATGTTTACTTCATGACTACAGAAGAGGGACATACAAGCTCATTTTATTTCTATACTGTGTTATGTCTACTAACAACCTATTTGCCAAAGCAAGTCATATGAACAAGTCCAAGGTTGATAGAATGGGCAAATATTCCCTTCACATGTTATGAGGATAAAGACATAAATATTTATACACAACGATCTTATGCAAAGAGCAATAAATGTAATTATATTAAATTCACAAGTTATTTATATTATAAATACATAGAAAGGTAATGATTTCCCCAGTGGTAGCAAGTTAACTACCATCAATTAAAAGACAGAGATAATCAGACTGAATTTAAGAGGAACATAGAAACCTGTAAAGATAAAAGAATGGGAAGAAAATAACCAGGAAAATACTAAACAAGATAAAATAAGAAGTGTGAGCGCTTACTTTTGGGAGCTCAATGGGAATTGTGATTGTTAGGGGACACCGAGGGATAATGATCTATTGCTCAATTTGGTGAATGCAAAAGCAGAAAAAGGAAGAAAGAAAGAAAAAAGACAAGGAAGTAAGCAAGTTGCAGTAGCTGTATTAAAATTGAACAAAATAAAATTTAAAACATAAACATTATTAAAAATAAAGTAGATACCTATAAAAACAGTGAGAAGTTACCAGAAAAATATAACAATTCTAAACTTATATGGATCTAGCTAAATAGCACCAAAATATATAAAGCAAAACATGATGAAACTACAAGGGAAACTCACAAATTCCTCTTATCTTTGAATATTTTTAGGGCATGTAGAAGAATAAATATAACAATTGGAGGATTTGAATGAAGTGTTAGCAAGCTTGATTTAATAGGCATGTGTAGAACCATATTTCTAACAGCTGCAGAATACACATTCTTCTCCATTACATATACAGCTTTATATTATGTCTTTAGACATTTCAAAAAATTGTGTCATATAAATCTCAATATTATTAAGATAGATACCATACATTAAAGGATAAAGTTTACAACAACCATGCATTTGGAAAATAACAAGTACCTAGAGTATAATAATAATAATAATAAAATTGTCATATAATAAAACAAAGAATACTGAAAATTTTGAAAGTTTTATATACATATAAATCTTTATGTGTATATATATATATAACTTTTAATGCTTATAATAAGAAAGAAGAAAGGCTAGAAGTTAATTTGCTGATTATTAAACTTAAAATTTTAGAAAAATCAACAAAATAAATCCAAAAAGTAGAAGAAAATAAGTTAATGAAACAAACCAGATATAATGAAGAGGAAAAACAAAGAAAAAAGTTATTTTTAAAAGACATATATAGATAAACCTGTGGCAGAATTTAGCAAGTCAAAGAGACAAGTCACAATTAAGAGTAACAACTTTTATCAAAATTTTGAAAACATAGGTGAAATGGGTAGATTTGTAGCAAATTTTAACTTATCAAAACAGATTCAGTAAGAAATGGAAATATAGATCAGTTGTTAAAAATCTCTTCACTTTGAAAACAGCAAACACATTTTTATTAATAAATTCTTTAAATTTTTAAGGAAAACAGTTACTTCTAATGTTAAGCAAACTCTTCCAGATAATAAACAAAGAAGAAACTCTTCACAACTTATTTTCTAATACAAATATAACCTTAGTACCAAAACACAGATAAGGATTTTATGTGAAAGGAAAATTTCAGACCGCTCTTACTTATGAACATTAATGCCAAAATGAAAAACACAATATTAATAAGCCAAATCTAGCAGTGTATAGAAATGATAATACCACACGAACAAACTGAGTTTATACTAGGAATGTAAAAGTATTTTAACATTATAAAATCAATTAATATGCTTCAGCACATTTGCAGATTAAAAGAGAAATGCCATTTGATCTTCTCACTTGGAGCAGAAGATCATTCAGTATAATTGAACATTTATTCATGATTATCACCCTTTCCAACTTAGCAATATCAGTATTTATCAGAACCTTACAGCATATTTACAGAACCTTACAGAATATTTCTTACTGGTAAGTTTTGGAAACATTTCTTTAAAAGTTAAGAATAAGACAAAGATTTCTATTATCATTCTCCTCTCCCCCCTCCAACATTGCACTGAAGTTTCTGGCCAATGAAATATAAATAAAATAAATAAATATGACTTTTGCAAAGAAATAAAACTGTTATCTACAAATACAATTGTATAGAAAATTTAAAGAAATATAGAGATAATTTATTAGAATTAATAAGAAAACTTAGGAAAATGAAGTATTCAGAAATAAGTGTAACTAGGTATGTGATATACCAGTATGGAGAAAACTATAAAATGTTATTGAAAGTCATTAAAAATATATAAATGCATAAATGTCACCAAATTCAGGGTTAAGAAAAATCAATATTGCTAAGGTGACAGTTTTCTCTAAATTAAATGAGAGTTTCAGGAAAAATCCAATCAAACCCCCAAAAGCAGTTTTTGAGGAAACTGACTAGCTTATAATAATATTTGAATAGAAGATCAAGGGGTCAAAAAGAGTCAGGACACTCTTGATGAATAAGAATAAGGTTAAGAGAATTGTCTTACCAGCTACCAGATCTATTAAGCAAAGCTATTTATTTAAGAGAGTGTGGTATTTGTGCAAGGGTAAAAATTGATCAATGGTAGCCAACCCAGAAATAGACTGCTTCATATATGGAAATAAAATATATAACCCAAATGGTGTCTTATAAATATGACAGTGATAATTATTTATCCATAGAGAGGAAAAAAGAAATTCAAATCTTCTAACAGATGCAAAAATTATTTCCAGATAAATTAAATATATTAGGAAAGTTAAAACTTCAAAAATAGGAGAAAACATTTTAAAGGAATATCTTTATGATTTCAGGTTAGAAAATGTTTCTTAAATAAAATACAAAAAGGATTTGCTAGATGACAAAAGCTTGATAAATTTAACTGTAGACATAAACTCCTTTAACTGCAATTGCAAAATCCACAAAGCGATGAAATAGGAAAGATTATTTTCATATGCAACATTGTTTGGTGGCAAAAACATACATGAGGCTATTCATAGTGATTCCTTATAACAGATGAGAACATCCCTCCATTTTACTTTGAATATATTAATGAGTTTGACTACAGAATTTTCTTCAGACTCTGTTGGGAGTATTCATAACACATAAGATATGACCTATACAATCTTTCTGGAAAAAAAAAATCAAACCTGAAATATCTGCTTTTAAGGATTTTCAATAAGAGATTGTGGTCCTGAACATTAACGTTTAGAATGAGAAACACATAATTCAGGATATTGGTTAATTCCGGGTGGTGATAGAGAGGCAAGAGATAGGATGTGAAAGGACCCCACAGGTACTTTGAATGTCACCTAGCGATAAGTAGTAATCAAGTAAAAGCGTTAGGAGGCCATTCATGATTTTAACTGCTTTGTAACTTTCATGTATGTTACATATATTTAGTGTGTTATAGTTAATAATACATTTAAAATATGGATTGAGGATGTTTCAAGTCTCCTCTCTTTTTCTTTTTTTGAAACAGGTGATTTTTCCCCTCACAGAATTGATTTCATGGCTCACTAAGAAGTCATAAGTTAGTTTTTAAAAAGTTGTCCTAGAACAACGCTCGCCCGTGTGCACTTGGAATTCTGAAGAAGGATATCAGCCGTTCTTATTCCTAAGCATTAAAGTGGTTGTTGCTTTATGGATGGGTGTCTTCAGATTATAAAAAAAAACTTGAATTAGACATATCAGAAGGGAAAACATTCCTCTTTATCATGCTGAAGCTTTTTATTTATTTCTTCTTTTCTTTCGGATATGGACTCATTATTCCGTGGATAACCCCACCTCTTTCCTGAGCCTCCTGTGCTGTGAATTTAATACCTTTATAAAGAACAAGCACTGCAAAGGCACAATAGCATGGAACGAAGAGGAAGGCAAAGTGTCAAGGTGATGAATGTGCTCTGAGTTTGACAACCTTGATTCCCGTGTCAGGCACTCTTCTTCAAGCTGGGGCACTTGGGCTGGAAGCCAGGGTCCTTTAAACAGACAGCATCTGCCACAGCAGCTGGCCCTCCTGACTCCTCTCAACGGGAGCGACAATTCATCTCCCCTCACATCTCCTGTGCATTAATTTTGCACAAGGGTCTTCCTGCTGGTAAGCCAAAGTAATCAGAACACACAGGAGATAAGACTTCAAAAAGGCAATTTGGAGCCAGTTGAACAACTAACTCTAGATCTCTCTGGTTAAGACACTTTGGGGCACTTGCACTCACAGTGTGTAGACATCCTTCTGGAATGTACGATTTGGGCCCAGATCATCTGGGGCTGTATTTATCTGAGGATTCTCCAGCCACCTGGCTGAAAAGTGGTTGGGAATTTCTACAAGACAGGCCTTCCGGCTGCAGGAGACATTGCAAGATAGGGATATTCTCAAAAGAAAGTAGAGGAGACTCCTCTACTTTCTTTTGTCCTCAACTCATAGCAACTAGCATCATCAGATCCCATAGCAGATGCTCTTGAGCTTATTGCATAGACTTTCTGTAGGAAAAAAAGTGTTATTAATATGAAGTCTAACACTTTGTCCAGTTGATAATATTCAATACTTATTTTGTACATGTTATATCTTTATGTGGATTATTTTGTTTAATCTTTGAACAACTTTCTATGTAGACTTGTTTTTAAGTTTTTATTGATTGATGAAGAATGTGAAGTTTAGGATCATACAGTTAAGGGTGAAATTATTTAAACCCACCCTTATAGATTGCAAAGTATATATTTTTTTATTAGTCCTGTACTAAGGGAAAGACCACATAGGTCTTACCACCTATGTTATTAGTAATGGAATTATTATTTGAATTTTCTAAGGTCCATTAATTATAATCCCAAATTATTAGGATTATAATGAAGACAAAAACATGTAGGGGGAAACAAATAATTGAGCAAAGATATAATGTAAGATACAAAACATTTATTTCACTCATAGGAATGATTGGTGTTGGGAATTTTAGGCACTATATTGTCATAGTGGGAAAGGCTCTTTTCAGTCCTCTTCATGTCCTATCACATAAGCTATTGCCTACTCCATCCGGCTTCCTAGTGTACAACCAGCCAAATACCATCTAAATCAGATGATTTCAGGAAGCTTTGGTAGATAAAACGCTCCCTTATAGGGTTAAAATTTCTAACATTTGCCATCCTGTTAACGACTTTTTTCTCTCCCTAGAAACAAATGGAACTAACAAATGGTAATTTCATTCACAGCTCTAGAATTAGTCTCGTTAAAGTTTTGGTGTATATTTCCCAGAAGGTATATTTTACATCTTGTATCAAATAAACCATTTAATTCTTAAGATTTTCCAGTGAGAAGTTTCTTAAGTTGTAGCTTCCCATTTAATGTGGCTATTAGAGAAAAGAGGGATCTAATTATTGGATCCATCCCTTAAAATGTAATAGAATTTTGAGGTTAACAGAGTGATTCATTTTTGACCTAGGAAAAGTTGTAAAATGGATCAAAACCCCCATCCTTTTGAAGGAATCAAAAGGTACAGGCAAAATATATTGTCTGCAACCAGCTACCCACACTCTGTCCCCCAAAAACAAGAGCAGGGGAGTTAAATCTGTTTAAGCTTTCATCATCTTAAGAACTGGTAATTGTGAAAAGCTCTAACTCTTTTCCTTATTGTAACTTCATCATAATCACTCCCACCTGTGTACTCCAGCACTGTCTCCCCAGTGTGTAGAATATACCTTCTTTTGTACAAATATATCTTCAATTTTTTAAAAAAATTAACTTGATTATGCATCAGAGTTAATATATCACTGTTATATTCTGGCAGTGTTTTCATTTAAAAACAACATGGAAAACATTCCCATGCATAAACAGATAATGAATACTCCATTGCACATAGAGAGAATAAACTAGAGTTATCTACAATGATCTCCCTTCCTGGAGCTGGTCCTCCATCTAAAATCTCTTAGGCAGTTAGGGTGAAGGCCAAAGGTTTTTTCAGTCTTTTGTTTCTTGAAAACAACCAGCTCAAAGTAATCAATATCCCCAAAAAGGCACATTTTGGGTGGCAAACTTTGCTCCCCCTCACTAGATATGTAAATATTTAAACTGTTTAGAGAGAGGATATAACATGGGATGATAATTTTTATTTAAACTAATAAAATTTTTTATTAATTTTTATTAATTTTCCTAGGAAATAAATGTGGTTATTAACTTTAATATTCTTTATATCTGGAAAGATAGTTTCAGTTTTCGAAGTTCAGTTAGAAACAGCCTATTCTAGAGATTCTCAAAAGGTTGTCAAACCCAATTTCTTCTAGAGAATACTGCCATCACTTCATCAGTATTTAAACAGTAAGCTTATTAAAAAAAAAAAAAAGCAGTTGATAGATTTAAAAATCTTTTTGTTATAGTATGCAACTGCTGTGGTATTTGACATACCCAGAGGGAAATTGCCATTCAATGACAAAGGAGCAGTTTTTCTGGTTTATTCATTTTAGGCATTGGAATCATAACTACAGTGATGATCGAAATGAGGTGCTTGAATTCCACCTACGACAAGATCCAGGGGTTCGTCTATTATGAACTTCATTGAGATAACTAAATGAGAATGGTTAAACTGGCACTGAACAATAAAAGCTATACAAGTTGCATGCATTCAATGTGCAGCATAACAAAAAATAATAAACAGTGGAGCTCTGATAGTAACTTCCAGTCGTTTCTCAATAAGAATTTTTTGAAATCATAGCCAGATAAGGCCAGGGGGAACATATTGTCCTCATTTTGGCTTCTTTCTAATTTATCTACTTTTTCTTTCCTATCATTTGCCTCACCATCCTAGATCAAGCAGTGGAATTGTATTTCTATGGACATGCACCTGTCTATTTTGTTTATCTGTTGTTCCCACAGCAGCTAGCACAGGACCTGGCACTTGTTAAGTCTTTGATGGCAAGTCTGGATGAATAAGCAACATCTATCTCTTCATTGACTTGGGGTCTTATTGCTTATCTGGTGGTGTAATCCCATTGCTACACCTTTGGGTTTCTCTCTGGCTATGCTGCATGTTTCTTAGTACTGAGACTTGTTGGGATGCTGGAAAGACTTTTTAAAAGTGATTTTTTCTTGTTTATTTAAAAGGAATGTTATTTGACAGTAACACTGTTTATTGAAGAAAGTTTGGAAAATATACCAAAATATATTGAAAAAAATATCCTCCATGATTCCACTGCCCACAAATAAACACTTAATATCTTGGGGACTTGCCTTTCTGATATCTTATGTGCTTATATATCATAATATATCTTTAATCAATCTTATATCATATTTATAAGTTTAACACTAGGGTTTTAAATTTAATATTATATATTTTACTAGGTTGTTAAATATTTTTTCAAATCAGTCATTTTTAAATAACTGGCTTTGGCATTTTATACTTATTTTATCATATACATTTTCATAATTATTTTAATCATTCTCTATTTGTTTCAATTGTTTTCCTTGCTATCAGAAATAATCCTTTAACTAGAATACCTATACTTTTACCTCTGAATTCCTCCTACATTATTTCCTTGGGATAAATTCCAGAAATGGAAATTCTAATTTAAAGCATAAGAATATTTCAAACTCTCTAGATGCATACTGCTAAACTTCTTTCCAGAAAGACTGTACTGATTTACATTGGTTGAGTTTTTCTTTTTTTATGTGAAGATTAGCTGGTAGCTAGAATTTAAAATGAAAAAGGACCCTATCACAGCACAAATGTGAAAGGAGTTTGCCACACACATCCCTCTCACATACCACCTCTATTTGTAGCAGCCTGGGGTTGTGCTAGTTCACCATTTCAAACCCATTGTTACTTAGGCTTTACCTGTTTTCTTTTTAAATTAAAAATCTTCCCTATAAGATTTCTGCCAGAAATGGGCTAGAAATGTCTGCTTCCAAGACTACAGAGTTATAATTGTAGCATTTTACCTCTTTTTGGCTGTTTGAGAAATACAGCTCTACCAAAATATACAGGGCTGTATAATCAAATTTAGAGGTAGGGTCATGGTTAAATTACCAGAGTCAACATTTGTGCCCAAAAAACCATCAGGAGTATAATCTATTGTGTGTGCTTAAGAAAACGCACATTTACTCTTTCAGAATGTCATCCAATATAATGTGCTAAATAGACTAAGGCAGACCATATCCATCAGCGATAGAGTGAAGTAGAAGTGATGACTGGCAAAGTTGAAATTCATGCAACGTGAATTTGCAAATATGTTAGATAAACAATTAAAGCTGAGAGTCCCACACCACATCAAAAGAACAAATAGTGCTGAGTTGTTTCAAGCTTATTGTTTCCCAGAATAATAGATGAAGCTATGTCGTGCATGGATTTTTGTTAAATTGTTCCCCAGGATGGAGAAACAACTTGTCTATAGTCCAATTTAGGTCCATAGCCTCTTGTGTCCCTTGGATCCACCTGAGTATAGTTTGAGTAGATGATATTAACTTTTATATTTTTAACAGAAGAGTAAAAGGAATGTCTTCTATTGATTTTTTCTTTTTCTTTTTTTCTTCTTACGTATCTTTTCTCCTGATGATGTTTCTCAGAGAGGTAAGTGTAGGGAGGAAATGCTGCTTCTGAGACAAAGGATAGTTAAGGGAATTTCAATCCTCTTCAGGCAATTCACTAACTCGATCAACATTTACTGACTGCTTGCTATTTACTTAACCATTGTTCTAAGTCCAAGAATAAAAAAAAAAAAACTGAGCAGAAAACAGATCAGTCCTTGTCCTTATATCACTTTTTCCATCTAATCTGAAGAGAGAAACATTAATCATATCATTTCACAAACATATGTACAAAATGTAACGGTGAAGAGGGCAAAGATAGAGAGGTAATAGAGGGACTTAACCATCCGAGAAAGTCAGAGAAGGCTTCCCCGGGAAAGTGATGCTTGAGTTTAGAACAGAGATATATACGTATATATATATATATACATATATATATATATATATATATATATATGTATATATATATATATATGCATAACTAGGTAAGGAGAGGGTAGATGAGCATTAAAGGTCAAGAAACTGTGTGTCCAAAGGCTGTGCTTGTTCCAAAGGGATGAAAGGACAGTGTGGTTGGAAAGGAGAGGGTAATGGGTATATAACATGAAATACAACTAGAGAGATAAGTAGAAGCCAGGCCACACATGGCCTCCTAGGTCATGTTACATATTTTTATTTCAATTTTTAGAGTAACTGGAAGGCATTGAAGGATTCAAGCAAGGGAGTAATCATTTCACTTTTTATATTTGAAAAGGTCACTCTGGTTTTACCATGGAGAACAGATTAGGAAGAGTTAAAGTGAGTGAAGACTAGCCAGTTAGAAGACTGTTGCCTTAATCCATGAGAGTTCTTGATGGGCTGAACTAGAGTAGTAGTAGCATAGACAGAGAAAATGGACAACGTTGAAGAATATTTAGGAAATAATGCTAACAGAAATTGATGAGAATTTGAAATGTAGGGTGAAGGAAAAGTGAACTCTCAATAAAAGCATGTAGGTTTCTGGTTTGAGCAATTGCTTGGGTGATGTCATCATGTCTTGAGTTTAAAAATAATAAAAAATGACCAAATTTCTGGGAATATTTTATGTTTGGTTTTAGACATTTGTTAAATTGTTTGATATCTAAGAAATAGGTAAATCCTTCCTGATGGTATGTATCTATGTTCTTTATAAAGTTCCTCTTTATGAAGGGGTGACTTGTAAAGTTGGAGAGATGAGGACAGTCATTCGAGGAGAATGGAAAATCTATGACATAATCGCTGAGAGGGGCTGTGAAGGAGTGAAGGAGCTGAGCCAGAGAGAGGTGATGAGATTACTAGACAGTGATGAAGACACCATTTGAGGATGGTGATGGTGGGTTTGCAATGGATTCAATCTGGCCTATCGTGTGATTTTCTTGGACTGCACTCAACCGCTGAAAGGCTGGCATCGAGAAAGCACATAGCCACACACATTCAATATTGAGGTTTCCTTAGAGGAGATTAATGAATAAAACAGAAAGGCAATTAAATTTATAGCATTGTCAAGAGTATTATTGAAATAATAGAGCATGTATTTTAAATGGCCCCAGCAGGGAAATAAGGAAGAAAGAGGGAGACAAATTGGGAGAAAGTAGAACATTAGATTGGAGACCATGATGAAGTCAAAGAATTGAACCAGAAGTAATTTAAACACTAAGCTGAGGGGGAAAGAGTTAGTGTTCAAAGAACATAAGCATACTTGAATTATTGCTTTGGACATAGAGAAGTCCAGAGCAAGATCATGCTCATTGGTGATGCAGAGATTGAAGAACTGAGAGGCCAGACCATTGCACCAAGTGATCCAAGGGGATTTGGATGGTACACAAGGATTATGTCTTGGGAATGGTAAGAATAGTTACAGGTCAGGAATCAAATTTTCTAGTGATCTATAGACACTTATCCTCACTCCAGAAGATGGCAACATTTATGAGATGGAGAGTTTAATGTGATTGAATGATGTAAACCTCAGAGTCTTTTCTTTTCCTTCCTTTTCCTTTTCCTTTCCTTTCCTTTCCTTTCCTTTCCTTTCCTTCCTCCTTTCCTTTCCTTTTCCTTTCTTTTCTTTTCTTTTCTTTTCTTTTCTTTTCTTCTCTTTTCTTTTCTTTTCTTTTCTTTTCTTTTCTTTTCTTCTCTTTCTTTTCTTTTTCTTTTTCTTTTCTTTTCTTTTCTTTTCCAAGAGTTAATAATGATTTAAAAACAGCAATAGAGAACAAGAGAACATCAAACCTTCTTGGTAGATTGAGGGTATATGAGATATGAGAAAATAATATGAGGCTATGCCTTGAGATAAAACCAGGTTGCAGATAAAGCAGAAGTTGGGCGGAAAATTCAGAGAAGAGGTCAAAGATGTAGAAGAATTAGTGTGTTCTGGAATAATAATTTGTTAGGACTCGCTCGAGTATGAAAGATGGGATAAGAGAGAGGGCGTGGGTCAGGACAAAGAAGTACACAGTATCATGGAGCTTATGATGTGGTGAAGGATTGATAGTGAAGGTCTTATATGTTTGGAATTTATTTAAAAGTTTTTAAGCTCAAGAAAACCTGAGATGAAGGTAAGTATAGGACCTGATGGCCAAGGGGGTTGCTTTTTTCACTTCGGAAGGTTCATAGTGGGGCCAGAAACTTATATTCACTTGCTTGTGTTGACTGATTACTGACTCAGAATGTTAGAAATCAAACACAGCACAGGATCCAAGATTCCTCTCACATTCCTTTATAGAAATTACTTCCTATTAAGTGTGGTGAGCCTTTACGTGTGATGTTCTTCAAAGCTTTTGATTTTTATTAACTTTCGTCTAATCTTTATTCTGGTTTGTTCTGGGGTGTGTGTGTGTGTGTGTGTGTGTGTGTGTGTGTGTGTGTGTGTTTCTGATTTCACTTTTGTCTTTACTGAATATTTAGTATGATTAGATTGATTGGTCTGGCTTTCATTAATTCTACCCTTGGTGGAGGCTTCAAAATATGTTTGCCACCCACTCATCTAAGCTGGATTTACGAATATTTGTTGTGTGTGTGAAACCAAAACTGAAGCTAATTTAAAGACCATGTGGTATCAATAGAATTTACAATTAAAAGCCGAGGATGGATGATTAAGTTAAACCAGGAATGATAAAGAGGCCAAGTAAATCAAAAGAAGTTTAGAGCTAGACACGGAAATTATGCATCTGTTTTCCTTTTCTTGGGCGCTTGCACAGTTGAAGCATGAACAACTATGAGCTGACGGGATATTGGTTCATGATGAGCCATCCCAGATAGTTCAATGCAGTCATTTCCTGCCATGGAAAGGTCTAGGATTACTTTGCAGTTTTGATGCCTTCTTTATTTTAGTGTATTATCATCGTTATTTCTTCTAAAAGTTTTGAATATATTTAATAGTATATTACGCCACTGTTGTACACATGACTATATTCTATATGACATAGAAATGTATCCACAATATATTGTTGAGTGAAAAGAGTGGATTACCAAGTCAATGTATGATACCATTTAGGTAAAATGTGTGTGTGTGTGTGGTGTGTGTGTGTGTGTGTGTGTGTTAATGGCATAGAAGTAGTCTGGAAATATATGCCAAAGTGGTTATTTATTTTACGGTATGGGGATATGGAGTTTAACTTTCTGGTTTGATTTTTTTTCATATCAATCAAATAATAGTGCATAAAAAATATTTACAAAATGTTATACATGTTTATATACATATCTATCTTAAAATGAATTAATCTTATTATGTTGCATTTATGTCATCTTTAAGGATGACAGGCCCATACTTGAGAATAAGATCACTGATTCAGACTCTGATTCAGTGTCATCATTTTGAAAAGGAAAATTTTCTTTTTGTCTTGCTTGTACAGGTCACACATACACACACATATGTAAAATTTCCTTATCTTTAAGTTATGTTCTCTTCTGAGAGTTTGAAACAAAGCAATATTTTGAGCCTGAAAGACATGTCAATTTGTGTACTTCTTTATGTGAAAATACATGACGTCACGTATCAGTTGGAAAACTCTGAACCAGTCAAAAGATAAATTGTGAGATTGAAGTACTTAAAGATCTCTTAACAACTGGGACAAATAAAAATAATTAACATACAATCTTGATAATTGTTAGGAAAGGAAAGGCAAAGAGTTCTAGAAATGAAAGAAATCTAAAGTAATTAAGGTCTTTTCTATACTAATAAATTATTAAGTAGGCACCTTGAAATCTTTATTTAGAGAGCAGTTTTTAATAGCATGCCATAGGTGCAGCAAGGAGGAACAAAGAAGAGGAGTACCTACCTAAGTTTAAGGAACAGAGCAGGGATCAGAGAAGACTTAAAGGAGAAGGGATTTTGGAGTTAAACTTGAAGGATGGATGTGAATTAGCCAGGCAAAAGATTCTAGTATGAATGAATGGTACAAATGCAGTTGTTGGAAAAGAATCTTACCAGCTGGGAAGGTTTCATTTAGCAAAGGATAATAAATGGTACATAATAAAGAGAGATAAGCATCGGAGGAGCTAGAATGCTCGGCAGACACCACAATATTAATCACCACAGCTTTAGTTGAGGGGAGATTTTCCTTATGGTTGGTACACTATTCAAGCCCTGATATTGATTTAAACTAACACAAACTGTTACTCTTCCTTTTGTCGCATGTACACAAAATTATAATTGGTGGCATTTATATTCGCTATCTGTTGATTCCACTGGACAGGAAGTCCTAAATGGCAACACCCAACTTATGTGTATTTCAAAAGTGATGATGATTCTGTGTGTGCCTGTGGGTGTGTGTGTATGTGTTTAAAGGACAGTTTTCAATTCCTTTGTCTTCCACTGAGAGATGTGGTGAGCAGCAAATAGAGCTCTGTACACAGAAGCCTCCATACTTCTAACAAAAACAGAAAAAAAAGATGATTAATCTTTAGGAATGAACCACTGTCACTCAAACAAGCCACAAACTCTGGGATTGGGTTTTGTGATAGGTAGGTTGCATAGACTCAAAATGGATATTGAGTTAGGTATTGGAAGGAGAACAAAGTACTGGCATTCTTTAAGCTGTTGAATTGTTTGTACCCCAAACTACAAATCTTCACTGTTGTAGTAAATTCCATACTTCAACAGTTCACTGGGACTTTATGGAATCAAATAACCATTGATTGAATTCTGGGACTGAAGAAGAAAAGATGCTTCCTTGTGGTCCTCTTATTCATGGAAGTAATAAAACATTAGGGTCCAGGAAGTCTGAGGCTCGGGGGTGGGGGGAGTATAAACCTGTTGGTTCTTAACAAGTGGCAGGCACAAAGGAGTTGCCTGCATGGCTTTTCAAAATAGCAATGTTTGAGATCACCTTCAACATTTACGTGGAGAGCGGGTATGTGCATTTTGATGTGCCACAAATGTTCCAACGGTGGATGTTTACGCACAGATCTGTTTGCTCTGAATAGCATATAAAATAGAAAACTATTGATAAATTATATACAAACAATAACACAATGGCAACAACAATAGTAACAACAACGCAGCTGCTTTACAGCTTATAAAGCATTTTCAACTGTATAATTTTGCCTAATCTTTATAATAACCCAGCAAAATAAGTAACATTAAACTCATTTTATAAAAGGAGAAACTGAGACTTGGAAAAGTCCAGTAAATTTCCTGTTTCCATTGCACAGAAACAGCAGAGCTAAACTCAATCTCAAGTCTACTGACTTTTCCCATATTAAAATTGTCTTTGGTATGAAATCCTTTACATCAACAGATCATGTCTGAGCATTTCTTTTTCCCACCCCATTCACCACAGCCACTTCCTTATATGTGCCCCACCCAGTGGAATCCAATTCATGAAAACCCTGATTTCTGTAGATACATTGGAATGAATATGGATTTGGTAACAGCTTTGAGATGAGCAATATCACTTTGATAAACTCATAATAATTTTCTGACTTTTTTAGAGTACAAAAAATATAGAGGGGATTTCCAATGGCTTTTTAAGGGAATTCCAGACACCAGATTAACATTGTACTTATGTTGGGAAAAAAGTAATTATATTAAAGCCCTAATTCTTTCCTTGACTACAACATACAGAATATGTTGACTAGCTATTAACTTCTGAACTCAAAGCTTTAAGAATAGATGTACAGATGTTCTTATTGAACAATTTCAATTCCTTGGGGGAAATTTCTTAGAAAAAAATAACTTTGCATTCCTGAATTAAGAATTTTTAAATATCAGTCAAGGATTTAAGTATGATTCTATTTATGGCTTAGGGTGTTTATAATAATTCCTTGTTTGGAGAAGTTCTCCTGTCTACTTATTTTATTTTTCCCAGAATGCAAGTTTTTCTTTTTGAAGATGATTCTCATTAATTTTTTTTTTTGCATTTACTACATTTAACATTTCTTTTTTAATTTTGCTCTTCTTTTATATCTTGACAAGTCATTACTCTGTCCTTTTTTTCCCATGGGATTTACCTACGTAGATTAATGTCTCTCAATATAATCTTGACCTTAAAAAAATCTTTTAGACAATTCTCAAAGTCTTTGGAGGTCAAAAAAGACAAATTCACAATTCAATCACAGTGACAACCTAGAACAAAAATCATGGGGCACCTTTGAATGAGATGTACCCCAAGGGATTGACTGCAAGACTATTTTTAGGCAAGACATTATTCAATGGCATTTTTAACTGAGAACTAACATAGCTCTCAAGTGAAGTCTCAGATTAGCCTGATTTGTTTTTCAGTTCATGCATCTAATAAATAGAAAAGTTTGATTCTATTTATGAGCTCTCAACACCTCTTTATGATTTTTTTCCAATCTATTATTCATGGTGGCTAAACTCAGGAGTGTCCCCACTCAACTTAAGCACTAGAGGTAAATTGTGGAATAATACCGTTTAGTTCAAATTGTTGCTGTTCCAATGGGAAATAAAGTTTGGCGAAGCAAAAAGAAAGCCAACTCTGATATCTATTTATCTCATCAGTGCCCTTTCTGATATCTATTTATCTGGATATACTGTCTAAAGAATGATTTGTACTGTAAACGTATTTTCTAAGCCATGGTATAACTGAGAGAGAAATGGAATACTTCTACTTTGTTAAAGGAAGACTTTTTCAAAGACCTCTTTGTTTATTTCTTTAACTTATTTTTAACTAAAATGCTGATTTTTAATCTTAAAATTAATTATATTCTGTTCATTTTCAGCCTTTGGAAGGATTTGAGGGCATTGTTGAAACTGCTAAAAAGGTAATATGGCCCTCTTGTCCACCAACAGCACGCGTTCTTTGAAGGTTAGATTCTGACTGAGAATTGAGCCAAGAAATTAGTAATCTGCTTAGAAAGCGAGACATTTGTGTGGAGATCAAAAGTATTCAGACAGACCATCATTTCTGTTGACTAAGTAAACACAAGTTGATCTGATGAAACCAGTTTCTTTAAATAATATTAAAAGCCATATTCATCACAGTGTGATATTTGATAAAAATGGTTGTCAGGATAGCAACACTAGAGAAAATATTTCTTATTAATATAACCCTTATATCTGGCTAGAGATGGAACATGATGGTTATTATTCATTTCAAGACAAGTCATATAAGATCCTGAAAACTCTTGTGAGGAAAATACTATTGTCTATATTTTAAGAGATGAAGGTAAAACAGGCAAAAATTATCCCACCATCATATGTCAAATGCCCTTGAGTGATGTTTTGACATCATATTCAGAAGTTGAAAGAAGAGACCTAATGCACAATCCAAAACACTATAATATTAACAGAATAAGCATATACTATAGGTCCTTGATTATGGTGAATGCAAGACAGAAACAAGAGCAGTTAAATAACAACAAAATGATTTCTGTGAAAATTAATGACTGGAAGGAGGTGTATTTCCAGTATAGAAAGTTTGGAGACTGTTTTAGCTCAACCTAAGGTAATGAGTAGATCTGAAAATACTTGAATATCTTTCAAAAATGCTCAGGTAGAGACGGAAAGCAATAACAGCACAATGACAACAGGAGTGATGAGATAAGAAAGTAAAGAAAATAATAAAACATGTAAAACACTGAAAAGTTCTGAGATAACAAAAGTAAAGCTAACCATATTTGTCATAACAACAAATAAAAGTGAGATAGACAAAGAATGAGACTGAGTTTGGAATTAAAAAAAAAAAAAAACAACAACTATGTGGTCAATAAGAGACTGACCGAAAATGAAGGGATCTAAAAGTAAAAAGATGAGAAAAATATATAGCATTCAGATGTGATTTGCAAGAAAGAATGAAGGCCAACATTATATCAAAACATTAAATTTGAGGTTTAATAAAAATGCAATATGTCTACAAGTATTACTTTATTGTAATGAAGATACAGAAAATTCTAGACGAAGTAAAAGTATTAATATAATAGTAACGTTAAAACAAAAACTCCAAACCCAAACAAAAATAGTTTGAGAAGGCCAAGGCTTGCTCATTTGAGAGAAATTCTAAAATAAAAACGTATAAATCTTCTAGTTTACCTTATGTTATGGGATGAATTGTGTTCCCCACAAATGTTAGACATCATCTGTTGAAGTCCTAATCCCCAATACCTCAGAATGTGACTGTATTTAGAGATAAGTCTTTAAAGAGTTAGTTAAGTTAAATGGAGTTCACTGGGGTGGGCCATAATCCAACATGACAGGTATAAAAGTGGAGATTAGGATATAGACTTACACAAGAGAAAAGACCATATGGAGACACAGGGAGAAGATGGTCATCTGCAGATCTAACAGAGTGGTCTCAGAAAAAGCTGACCCTGCTGACACTTTGATCTTGGACTTCTAGGCTTCAGAACTGTGAGAAAATATATTTCTGTGGTTTCAGTGACCCAGTCTGTAGTACTTTGTTATGACAGCTCTAGCAAACTAAAACACTCAGCTTAACAAAACGAATATCAAACATTAGTATTAAGGAAAAAGAAATCATTTGAAAACTGAATAAAATGGAAGTAAAAACAAATGATATTATTTTATGATAAATCTGAAAACATGGAAATGATAATTTTTAGGTATATAATAAATTAAAATTCAACTAAAGAAAAAATAGACAAAAGACCGACAAATATTACAAACTCTCCATCAAAAATAAAAGAAAAAACATATAATTATCTCAGTAGACACAGAAAAAACATTTGGCAAAATCCAATATCTATTTCTGTCAAAACTTCTCAGCAAACCAGGAAAAGAACAGAACTACTTAAACTTGACAAACAATACACATAAAAATCCATAGCTAACTACATACTTAATGGTGAAAGACTGACTAGTTTTACTCTAAGATTGTAAACAGCAAAAGGATGTCTGTCTCACCACTTCTATCCAACATTGTGCTGGAACTTCTAGCTTGTTCAATAAGACAAGTGAAAGGAATAAAATACATCTAAAATACATCAATTATGTAATCACGTATGTAGAAAATTTGATATAGAAGTAAAACAAAACTACTAGACAAAATAAGTAAGTTTGGCAAGATTGTAAAATACAAGAGCAATAGTCAAAATCGATTGTATTTCTGTATAACAATAAATAATCATAAATTTAAATTAAATATCAATATCATTTTCGATAGCAATGAAAATATTAAAGATTTGGGGTAAATTTGACAAGAGATATGCAAAACCTAAACACAAATCTATGAAATATTCCTGAGAGGATTAAAGAAAACCTAAATAAATGAAACATTATATCTTGGGTCAGAAGACTCAGTAGTGTTAAGTTGTCATTATCTCTAAATTTTCTATAGATTAAATGCAATTCCAATTAAAATCTCAGTGAACTTCTATTTTTAAAAATAGAAATTGACTGTATAAAATTTATAAGAAAATGCAAAAGACCTATAATAGTCAAAGCATCTTTAAAAAATAACAACATAAAGGAGTAAAACTACCTAGTTTCAAGACTTTTAAGCATGTAGTAATCAAGATAATATGATAATGAAGTAAAAATAAGAGATCAATAGAACTGGATGGAGCACTTAGAAATAGAACTATATGTATTTAAACAACTGATTTTTTTACAAAGCTGCAAAGACAATTCATTAAAGAATAGTCTTTTCAAAAAATTGTGCTAGATAATTGAAAATCCATATAGCAAGCAGTATGATGGACAATTATAAAGAAACTTTTAAATTCTACTGGGAATATAAAAAGAAGATTTGACTAAAAAGGAACTTACTTTTTATCTTTATTATTGAATAAAGAGACATTATTATTAAATTATCAATTTCTCTAAATCGGTCTACGATTTTAATGCAATAATAATACCAATCTCAATGAAACTTCATTTTGTCTTTGAACAATGACAATTTCAATATTAATAAGAACAAAATACGTGAAAATAATTAGAAATTGAAATTAGAACCTGAAAGGTGACTCTTACCTACTACATTTTAAAACATTTTAAAACATTTGAACAATGATGAAATAGTAAAATAAAATTATAAAAGAATCAGTAGAATAGATACTTTTATAACCGTGAATGAAGACCTTTTTTAGCATGAAATAAAAGCCAGAAAGATATATAACTAAAGATTTAAAATGATGAATATATGAAAATTGATAACTTTTATAAAAATAATTATAAACAAGGCTGATGAATATGAAATATCTATAATCAATGTGGTAGAAAAAAAGAGTATTTGTAGTATACAAAGCAATCTTAAAATTGAAAAGGGTATAGGTGATTCCTGAAAAAAATATAGGCAAAAGTATAAATAGGCAATTCACCAAAAGAAGAAATAAAATGTCAGTGAATTATATAAATATATCAGCCTTATTAGTAATCTAATGAACACTAGCAAATGCAATAGTGAGATATTGCCAGCTTTCTGACTAGCAAATTTAAAAGGGCTGATCAAACTTAGACTGGCAAGAGAATGGAAACTGACTTATATATTGTTGGAAGGAGTGTATAAACTGACACTTTTTTCCAGAACATAAATTAGAAGCATACGTCAAAACTTGAGATGTGTAATTACACTTCTAAACAATTATTCTGTGGATAAATACACATGAGCACAAGAATTTATGAACAATGATGTTCACTGTTACTGTATTTCTTTTCTTTAAAAAATAGGTTTCTTTATGGAAAAATTTTAAACATAGAAAGTTAGAAAAAAGAATGGTATAATAACTATAAACAAAATCACCCAAATTCAAAAATTACCTAATATTTTGCTAATTTGTTTTTATCTGTCTTCCCCTGTACTTTTATTTAGGAGATCTTGCACTTTTATTTGGATGTGGAGACTGAGTATATTAAAGTAAGCTCAAAACAATATATATACTCTATAAATGCTTTAGTATGTATACTTAACATACTTTATAATAAACATAACTAGAATGAACTATTAATATTACCTAACATCCAGCCCATTTTAAATTTCCTTGATTTTCTTAAAAACATCTATTTAGGATTGGTTTGTTTGAATTAAGGTTTTAAGTTTCATATATTACATTTGGTTCATTATGTTTTTTAGTTTCTCCATTTAAAAAATCTGTAACAGTTCCTCCTCTCCTCTTTTTAAATGACATTTATTTATTGAAGAAACTCAGTCATTTATATACTGTAGAATTTCCCATACCCTGAATTCAGCTGATTGCTTTCCAACATGCCATTAACTTGTTCTTCCTTGAATTTACTGTAAAATAGCAGATATACAGGCTTGATTAAATTTTTTTGACAAGAACATTGCATAAGGAATACTATTATCTTCTATTGCAAAATACTGGATTGTTCTGTTTAATGGATACTAAGATCCAGATGGGTCTGTCTAGATGATGTCGGCATGATGCATACATTATAAAGTTCCCCAACAACCTCTCACTAATTGTTTTATATCCATGTTGATAGTCACAAAGATACATTATTTCATTAGGGACTGTAAAACATAATTTTCTAATTATGTCATTCCATTTGCATTTATTAGCAGAAATTATTTAAAGAACTTTCTCTCATCAACTAATTGATTACTCTAAATATATTTTAAACAGAAAAGACTGGCTTGGTGCTTTCCTTTTATTTGTTATTTTTTAGAATAATGAATTGGTTTCCAAGAAACCTCTAATAGTGAACATTGACTGTGTGTCATGCTTATACCATGAACTTATGGGTTTTCATATTCTTAATATGTTCAATCTAATTGTAACCATTTTTCTCTTTTGATGCACAAATTATCTCTGTGGGCCTAGTAGAAGCCCCTTCAACCTGACTCTACTGTCCTTTAGACATAACTCTAGTTATTTTGTTTGAGAAGTTTCTTGCTTTTTGGCACAGCAGCTAAAGGTCCTAAGTTCACTTTGTACATTTGTAACACTTGACCTAGCTTCACTCATTTTTCCCAAGAAGCTTTGGTATTATTTTTGTGTGTGTGTGTAGGGGGGAGGAGTGGGTGGGAAATAGTATTTAAAGATCTGAATCTGGCCACTGAGGATGCTCAGTCCTCTTGAATTATCATTGTTTTAGGGCTTTTGTGAGGACACAGCTAGGAACTAGGCATTTTTTAAAAGATAAAGAAACTATTGATATTTTAAACTTAAATTAAGCTTATAAACTTTACTTAACTTCTTGATTTTAGATTTTTATTTTCACTGAAAATCATGGTTCCTAATGATATTAACATACTTACTTATTTGTTTGGCCTGTAATAGAATAGCTTCAAAATAAAAATTTTATTACGACTAATCGAATATAGTTTAAGATTACTTTGCAGTGCATTTTATCCTTAGACTATATCCAACTAAGGACTTACAGTCAAAATATTACGTTTTGGGATCATTTGAAATAATTCTCTGAAATAATTATTGGGTATTATCTTAGTGTGCTTAGGCTGCCATAACAAAACGGCGTGGACGGGGTAACTTAAAAACAGAAATTTGTTTTGGAGACTGGGAGTTCAAGATCAAGGTGCCAAGAGGGTCGATGTCTGGTGAGGCCTCACTTACTGGCTTGTAGAAAGCTGCCTTCCTGCTTAGTGTTTACATGACCTTTCTTTAACGTGTGCACATGGAGAGAGCTCCTGCCTCTTCTTCTTCATAAAGGGCACTAATCTCATAATGAAGCAACCTCTTCACAACCTCATCTAAACTTAGTTACTTGCCAAAGGACCCACCTCTAAATGCCGTCACATCTGGGGTTAGGGTTTCAACATATGAATTCTGAGGGGATACAAATATTTATTTCATAATTGCTACCACCACTGATATTTCATAATCCCTGTCTTCATTTTTTTTTTTACTAAGCACTTGTCACTTCCTAAAATAAAATATATTCTACTTGTTTATTCTGTGGATTGTTTATATTTCTCATTAGACTTCTATCTCCATGAAAGCAAAGATTTTCAGCCTTTTCAATTACGAATTTAACACCTCAAAGAATATCTGGTTCATAGTAGATGCTCAGAAAACATGTGTTGAATAGATAAGTCCAGAATTTCTTAGAGGTTCAAGTAGGCTATATATATATATATATATATAGCCCTTGTGAGAAATAATCTGCTCAGTCCTGGAGTAAGCAATGTGTTATAGGGAAATCATTGTGTTATGTTGACATCTGCAATTGTAAACAACTTAGCAGTCATTCAGTGGAGTTATAAAAAAAATCTCTCTTTCAAAAAATATCTAATTAATGAAGTTACAACAAAAAATCTAGGCTTTCTAAAAAAGAAATAGCAAAGTAATTTAAATTCCAATGATGATATGAGCCTCTGTTTATTATAAAACAAAGTTTTTTCCCCCTTTACTTTATTTAGAATAAACAACTGTGACTAATTGGCTTAATATTTCCTTTAGTTGTGCTCATAATGTATTTTAAGTAACATAATAAGTTTGTATTACCCATTGTGTTTTCAATATGTATATGGTGACCATTATGTAAATATTCCTTAAAAACAAATGATGTCGTTTAGTATACAATGAATGTTGTTTGCCACTAAAACCATGCTTATGTGAAAGAAAAGAATCATTAAATTGCCTAAAACAGGATCACATTCTAGGAGAATTATAAATAAAAAATAACTGATAAAATTAAATTAACATCAGAAACACTTTACTTGAATTAAGATGGCATAAATGGATGAGTTTAAGATGATGAAAGAACACATTTTCTAAGTTTTTCAAGGAATACAGTTTATGAAAGACTCTGAAAACTAGCTGTTAAAGAACTGAAATCATGTGTAGGGAAATTATGACTGAGGTAATCCAGTGTGTTACCTTGTTTCTCAAAAACCCAAATGTGTGTAATGAGGAGAGGAGCCCTTGACATTACTAACGGTTATTTTAGATATTTTGGAACATTCATAACATTTCTTTGCTGGCATAAGATATTCCAAACCTCTTTTGTTACTGGATAAGATTGGCCAAGTAAAAAGTCCACACACAACACACGCCTATTCACACATACATATGTGCAAACTTTTATTTATGCAATAATTCCATTCATGAGTACCTAATGAGTCATGTTTTCATTCCTAAGTACCTAATGACATGTTCAATTATATGAACACTAGGTTAGCATGTAATTATGTTTTGTCTCTTAGGGCACCAAATTTTCTTAGCATCACTCAGAGCTTGAGACTTAAGATAGTGATGTTTTTTAAGGCTGATGAAAATGGAACATGAGTCCTTTTGTTTATTTTCTTTTTTGGTAGCTGGTATTTAGAAAAGATGGAAGTGAATAGTAGCTCTGGCTGCAAGTACAAATACTTAAAATTGCACTGTAAAGCTGGAAAACAAGAAATTGGCTATGGAAAAATAGCGTATTTGCTGCTTCATTATTTTCCTACATAATGGCAGAGATAGGATTTAAAGGGCATGTCAGGATGTTATCTTTAAATGACACAAGTTTTAAAAAATCAAGAAAAAAATTAATAGCTTAAAAAAATAAGAAGTAGATAGTACATTGTTAAAAAGTGTATTGTCTACACTTTTCAGGATTTTTGCCTTTTATCGATATGATATTCTTCCCAAATTTTAGGGTCTATGCATAAGCCTTTTATTCTTAACATTTTCTACAGAATGTCTCTTGCTTTTAATAGCTTTTGAAGATGCCCCATTACAAATTTAGAAGTCCAAAATGAACTATAGTAGTTCATCACTATTTAATTTGATTTTGGGGACCCTAGTCTTCCCTCGTGCTCACTGTTGAGATATCAATTCAGTATTTCCATAACGAAGGGCTTCTTCGGCAGTGCATCCATCTTTTGTATATTTATATATTTTTTACTTACCAGAGATGTATGCTTGTGATTTAGGTCAAGGAAGTGAAATTGTAAAGGATGAAAACTGGGAGGATCACTTCATAAGTTATATAAATGTCTAACCACTATGCTGTACACCCTAAAACTAATATAACATTGAACGATCAACTGTAATTTATTTTAAAAAAAATTAAAAATAAATTTAAAAAGAATATGGGTTGAGTAGTGGAGGATCTTAATATATAAGTTAAGTTCTTTTCATTCAATTTGGAATTTGTAACCCCAGTGAGTCCCTGGCATTGAGGTGGAGTTTCTGAGGATGGATTCAGAAAGCAAATGTCAGCACTGTGGGAATGTCCTTTTGCACAGAAAATAGCCTAAGAAACTCGTTTCCAAATCTTTCTCCCCCAAATCTAGAATGTCATAAAAATGCAGACAGTTTGCTAGATGCAAATATAAATAATAATTCTATGGACAAAATAACAGCTTGTGAAAATTAAAAAAACAAAAAACAAAAAACAAAATAAAAGTGCTGACTGTTTCAAAAAAATACTGTAACTTTCAAGTTAAATTCAGAGGAGGAATCACCAAATAGATACTTTGATTAAATGTTTCTTGCTTATTCATTTATATGTAAGAAAAAACAAAAGAAAATAAAATTGGAGTTATAAGGAGACCACATGTTCAAAAAGAAATGCATTTTGAAATGTGGGAAGATCCATCAGGAATGATGGAAAAAACCACAAGGACTTTTAAAATATTAGAATGAAATACTGACGAGGGCTGCAGAGTTTGCCCAGGAATTCTTTCTTGGTTATAGTGGATTTGCTGGGTTGGCTCTTTTAAACATCTGTTTCAGCCTCCTTATAGTAAGCAGAGACTAAAAAGGAAATAGAATCCCAGATGTGTAAGGATTCTAGATGTGATTTAGATTCTGCCAATCAAAGCTCTCAAATGACACTTGTATTCAGAACTGAGTTAACCAAGAAGCAAGGCATGGTGTGTGAGATACTCATTTTTGTAGGTGCAGATTTAGCAGAATTTGCATGACTCTGGGGCCATCAATGGCTGTGGTGAACTGGTCCCAGATCTCAGCTAAGGCAAGGATCATTGCGGAGTCGGTAGATGGCTCGGCTCCTGGATTCCCTCCCAGGAGATGGAATTCTCCTGGCAGGCCAATTCTACAATGTGGTTATGGGAGTCATTCCTGGGGGTCAGCCCAGAGCCTGCTTCTACAGCTCTGGTAATAATTTTGTAAATACTTTATTCCTGTATTAAATTCTTTTCTAATTTTCTGTATTAAATTCTCTGCTTAAAACTGTTAAAATTTTTTATTACCTACAGCTAATGTTTTACAAAATAGTAGACTACATCCTTATCTATGTTTTCAGTGTAGTCCTGCTGGAAGAGTTTAGGGAATAAAAGGACTAAATGTATTGAAAACTTAGCACTTCTCCACCCCCAATATAATTGTTCTCTACCTATTGTGTTCCGTTTGGAATCAGAATGACAACCACCTCTTTGACCTTGGGAACTTCTTTGACCTCTCTGTGCCTGAGAATAATAATAGTGCCTACCTCCAGTGTTGAGAATTAAATTATGACAGTGTATAAAGCATGTAGCACAATTCCTGGTATATAGTAAATGATCAATAAATGAGATCTACTATTAATATTATTACCTCTGTATAACTTCTGTCATTCATAATTATAGATACTTGATAAAAGTTTTCATACCCTTCAGAGAAAGAACTAGGTTTTATTCATTCATCCTTCTATCTCAAGACCTTATCATAAAGCTTGATGCTTAGTCGATATTTAATGTTTCCTGAAAAACTTATTTCTAAATAAAGGGTCTATAAATTTAAAAGATTCTCAAATTTCTCCAAGTATTTTGTTCTTTTATTTTCTTTTGGGAAATTAGAATATGCATAATCCTCCCTAGTGTCTTCCTTGTGAGGAAGAGGTGGAAGAGAATAAAAAATCTAAAAGAAGCTTTGTATGTTACCTATTTTAGATCCAGTATTTCATGTATAATAAAAGTAAGACCAAAGCAACTATTATGTGCTCAAGTTCACAAATCTACAAACCTACAGCCAGGTCTCTATAATTCCTGTATTACACTTCTCTATGGAATCTCATTAAGTAAGAGATGATCATTAAAGTCCTATTTGGCCTTAATTGTCTATATGATTTTTATAGCTGAACTTTCAAATATTGCATCATTTTGAATGTAACACTTCAAACTATTATTGAAAACTTCCATACTTTTCTTAATGGTGTAATTGTATATATATTTTTTTGATTACTGAAGACTGAAAATCTAAGTATGAATAATTGCACCATGATACAAAACAGTGACATCTCAGAGTAATTGCAGGCCCTTGGGGACTTCTCCTCTGAAACAAAACAGTTCCCAGTGTTTAGCAGCCTTAGGTCTCCTTTTATGACTTTGTGTTCAGTTTCCTTTCTTTCAAAGAGGAATTCAGCTGTCTTTTCTTGCTGCTATTAATAATCTTGTCTCCATAAACTCTCACCAGTTTTCTAATTTTCTTCTTTTAATCTTCAAGTGTTAAGGAAATCAGGAAAATAAGCTATTATAACCAGTCTAAACAGTTAAATAAATTGACTATGAATGAGAGTTTATGGATTTTTCTAGAGATAGATAGGAAATTTAGTGGGTAGACCATTCGTATTTGTTGGTTAAGCCCACAGAGATCTTCCCCACCTTCTCTTCATATTTCAATTGGAGTTTTGATAATTAAAGCGAAAAGTAGCCTTAAGATATGTTAGATTAAGTATCAATTCAGAAAAGTAGCCTTAAGATACATTAGATTAAGTATCAATTCAGAACTCTGAAGTAGCAACTCATGACAAGGTCAAATTCTTTAAATTAAATCTCTATGTAATGTAAATGTTATAGCCACTTCAAAAAACTTTCTGGTGATTCCTCAAAAAGCTAAGCAAGATTTATCATTTGACTCAGCAATTCCATTCCTGTTGTAATATTCAAGAGAAATAAAAACATGTCCATACAAAAACTTGCACAAGAGTGTTCATAGTAGTCATTATTTATCATAGCCCAAAGGTGAAAACAACCCAAATGTCCATCAACTGATGAACGGATAAATAAAATGTGGAATATCCATACAACAGAATATTATTTGGTCATAAAATGGATTAAGTACCAGCACATGTACTACATGGATAAACCTTTAAAACACTATGCTAATAAAAAAGACAGTTACAAAAGACTAAATATTATTCCATTTATCTAAAATGTCCAGAATAGGCAAATTTTAGAGGGAAAAAAGTAGATTAATGGTTGGCGAGGGCTGGGGACGAGGGTGTTGTTAGGTGATTGTGGAATGATAGATAAAGGTACAGAAATTTTCTGAGGGGGTGAAAAAATTCTAAAATTAATTATGATGATGGTTACACAACTCTGAATATACTAAAACCATTGAATTGTATTCTTTAAATGGGTGAAATGTGAATTATATCTCAATAAAGTTATCACCAAAAAAGTCTACATGTAGCAAAATGACCAGTCTCCAGTTGAAATTCCATCAACTTCAAATAATATTTTATTCGGCAAACTTAGCTTTTTAAATGTTAATGGTAAAAAGATTTTGTGTGCAATAACATTTAAGTGACAACAAATGTTTTTCCCAAATTGCCTAATGGGAAATTTGACCAAATATCACCACTCCAAATTTACACTGATAAGTAGTAAACTTTCACATGAATACTTTGTGTTTCATCTAATTTATCTGTTTCCTTATGGAAGGCATCACTGTCTGGAATCTTACTTACAGTGTGATGCAAACAGGATTTCTTAAATTAAAGACAGGAAAGTTCAAAAGCAGAAATGATTAATCAGCACAGAAGAATTTCTAACCTCCTAATTAACTTGTAATAGTCAACTTGCTTTCCATTCTTTTTCATTGTTACTAAGAGATCAGGGAAATATAACCACATGTGGTTTAGACAGGAAGCTTCTTACACTTTATCAGAAACAAAAGGGCAGAGGGCAGCCCCTTTTAGGGGGCAGGACTGGACACCGAAGGCCTGAGACTTGTTCTTGCTTCTGTCAGGGGTTGCTGGGTGATGCTGCTGACTCATTTGTGTCTCTCCGGCCTACTTTCCCTGTTTGTTACAAGTTTTAAAATTATAACCTGGGAAAAGATGTATCAGTTTAGTGACCTCAGGTATTTTTCTGAAACTTTCCACAACACAATTCTCACCTTCCTGTGTTATTATTAAAATTTTTTAAAAAAACAAGACAGCAATATGACATTCCATTATCAAGTAAGTTTAAATAGGAGAGAAAGGAAAAAAAATTGTTAATGATTCAATCTGAACTGTCTAGAGATAAATGTATTTTAGGTTCAGTCTTTTAGATTGTTTGAAAAAACTATGCCAGGGACTAATAAGATCTCAAAATAATTACTTGCACATTTTACTTCTATGTAAAATTGGATATTTTTCTCATATGAGGAACTTATGGCTGTGGGAAATGGTAACACAAGAAACTGTGTGTGTGCTCATGCACATGTGTATCCATGTGTGTATCCATGTGTGTTCATAACCTAGACACATAATATTTGTAAGAATTCAATTACTATACAGTGCAAGAGAGAAATTATCAACATTATCAAGTAGTCTAAATGTTTTTTGGATAACAGGCTATTCAGAATCGTAAGATAATTAAGATAATTAAAATAAGAGGTAAACTTTGCTAATAAACTTAATATTCATGTTGATTGCAAAAAATTATTTTTAGTGGTTACTTAAATAGATTTAAATTGTGATGCACACAATTTTCTAGCCTTAAACTCCCTAAGACTGGGTGTTAAGCTAGTAGAGAGAAGCGTTCTAAGGCAATCCCATGATGGAAATATCAATGGCATTGCAGCCATTTTCCATGCAGAGGAGAGAATCCATTTTCAGCTTTGATCTTAAGTAGAAAGTGAATAATTTCTGACAAAATGGATTTGAAAAATGTTTCTCACTCGTACAGCTCAAGGAGTTCTGGTCCAACAGGAAGCAGGCAACCTGACCCTACATCCCCATCGCGACTCCATTTCTCGCCAACGGCCCACAGCGCCGATTCCACAGGAAAATTGTACGTGCCCAAATTCCATGTGCCCATTTGGTGACTACATGTTAAACATTCGGGATGCAGAGGAGACTTGCAACATCGCACTGTCCATTCTCGGGTTAGGAAACAAAAGCTGCGCATGGTGCAGGTTGGTTGTAAGGACCTAGATCTCACTCAGATGGCTTGTGACTCACCCAGAGGAGTCCCCTCCTTGAGCTACACACTAGGGGCGGCGGCCACAGCCAGGGGAAAGCTGGTTTAGCAGGACCGACTATGCTTAGGCTCACTGGGCAGCAAGTCCCTGTTGGAGGATTCTATTCTAGCAAATGGGTTTAACAATGACAATAGCAACTTCTTACGTTGTCTTCAAAAATTCTCAGTGTGGGAGCACAGATATTGTGTAGAACTTTTATCTGATTAAGAGCTGTAGCATAGTTTACTACTTTGCATATGCTGCAAATGCTAAATTGGTTGGGACAGGAGGCTAAAATCGGTTAGACTACACTATGAAAAGTCTGACATTCCTAAGAAAACATGCATTTTTCATGTTAAATCTTATCTTATTTTATATCTGGACTAATTGTATCAAGAAAGCCCTATTTATTTAGGTAACTTCAAAACAGTTGGAACAGTGATTAATCCCAAGGGCTAAGTAGCATAAATAAATCAATTTATGGGCCAACTGGAAATGAGATTAAGACAGGAACCATGCATGCATTAAAAGTGAACTAATGTAAACTGAAGTGCAATGAAACTTGTGGCACAGTTGCTAAAGGTAAAATATTATTATAATAATTGAAGAATATTATGGGTTTTAATATCATTACTAACTCTGCATGATTTAACTTTAGATGCTTGCCAGTAAGAATTATGATAAATACCCATTTTCACCAAATGCAGCCTTTTCTAAAGATTATGCAAGTTTCCTTTGCCAGGGAACTTAAATGTATTGAAAAACATTTTTGGGGGGAACTATTTGAATACAATAAAGATGTCCTTATCAATAAAGCCTGCATCAATGTCACCAATGAACAACTTTTATAATTAATTGTTTACGAACCAGTAATTTAAACTCTACTGACTCCTTTTCAAAACTAAAATTCTGAAAAACTGTGGAGAAACAAAACATATTTCCCCCCTTTCTTAGATCTGAGACTAGTAACATCCTTGCACTCACGATGCAGTAAAGAATGTGATTCGGTGAGGTGGTGAGTGTAGGATCTCAGTGGATCCTCACACAAATCTGAGGAACAAACACCTACTCTTGCTTGTGGATGAATAAGATGAACCCTGCAAATATCTACCCTGGTTTCAGATAGGCAATTCGCAACTCTGCACACCTCTAACTGAAGGATCACTTTATTCTCCTGGATTTTTGACTGTGAGAATATTGTCTTAGGGTCTCATATATGGAAGAGGAGAAGAGAGGAGAGGAGAAAAGAAGAGCAGAGGGGAGGGGAAAACAGAGGACAAATATTCTGGCTTCAAGCTTCTGCTTCTAGAATGTTCCTTTACGTACCACCTGCTTCTGTCTTGGGCCTTCCTGGATGGTGGGCCTTGTTCTTCATGTATAATTCCTTAAAAAGTATGGTAGGCAGAACGGTGGCCTCCAAAAATATTTCTGTCTTACTTCCCAGAACCTGTAAATATTTTAGCTCTGATGGCAAAGGGAAAATAAAGTTGCACATGGAATTAAGATTATTAATAAACTGGCTTTAAAACTGGTAGGTTACCATGGATTATCTAGGTAGGTCTAATGTAATCATTAGGTTCTTAGAGAGAGGCAGAACAGTCAGAGTCAGACAGAGATTTAAAACTCTGGCCTACTGGCTTTAGAGCTGGAGGAGGTGGCCGTGAGCCAAGGAAAGGGGTCAGCTCTAGAAGCTCGAAAAGCAGGATCCTGTCCAGAGCCACTAGAAAGGAATCCTGCCAGCCTCTGATTGGATTCCTATCAATCATGTTTACAAGTAATACTAGGGAAGAAAAAGATGTGAAGGTTATGATAATCTCAGGAGTAACACTTTTTAAGTAAATAGAGGTAATACCCGTCAGATAAATAAAAGTAATAGAGTGTGGCAAGTTTTTAAGATCTGCTTGAACCAGAGTAGCATAACTATTGTGGACATGGGCTTTGGAGGCTGACAGACATGACTGAGATCAAGGCCCTGCTGCCCAGCAGCTGGGCAACATTCAGCAACCATGGAGGCCTGGGAGAGTCTAAGCAGAAAGCTGGAACCCACAGGCTTCCAGTTACTGCCTCACCAGGAAATCAGGCATACTTACAAGAGGAACTTTGTGAGATACCTTAAAATATATCGTGTAACCATTTGTTATATTGATCACCTCCCGTCTCTTTCCTTAATGTTAAGTAGTTCCACACTCAAATGTAAGAATATCAGGATGCTCTCTATAGTGGGAGCAAAAAGAATAAGGAAGATGTGTAGAAGGGATAAAGGTGGGAAGCGTTATGACGAATGTGACCATTTCTATATTCGGCTATGTGAGTCGGCCCAGAAACCCAAAGGGTTGAGTTGTTGCTGGCCTTTGCTCAAAGAGAGGCAAGCAGGCTGAGTTTCTCGGCTTGTGGCCAAAGTCTGCACACACCTGAGAAAGAGTCTTGAACATTGAATATCTAAATGGAGAAGTTACTCTTTGCAGGTCACATCTTCTTATGCTATTATTTCATCTGTCCTGAAGAATTTCTTGAACAACTGATCAGTTGGGTGCTATTGATAATGGGAACCTGTGAAACTTGGGGCAAAAAATCAAAGGATTAGACGAAGCCTCTTTTGTAAGTGTTTCCTAATTATAGTTGGTTGGAAGGGGTGGTAGTGGGACCGGGACAGTTGTGATGAAAACAGGACAGAAGAACTGAGGACCATGACTCCTATGGCAGAGCTTTTGCTGAAAACAACTTGGAGGCAGCAAAGCACATGAAAATTACTTTCCTGTAATTAAGATTAGAAATGATTTTGTGAAGCCTTGAGTTAAATTCCTTGTGCCATCTTTGAGAGTCTGAGAGCTTCATATTCAAAACACTATGGTCAGATTATGCCATTTAAATGAAAATAACCTTTAAGAAATTATTTCATGCTTTGAGTCCAGGTAATGTTAGATTTGGGTTGGCTTGACTGTCAGTGGGCAGTATGAATCGGCTCTCAGTGCCCAGGGCTCTGCCCTGTTGTGATTTTGGCCCTAAAGGTAAAGGTCATGGCCAACAAGAAATCATCTCTGGACTCACCTCCCATCCCCAGCAAAACAGAGGGACTCTCGTGATGAGGGGCTAACCCTGCGGGCGGTAGGCAATGCTTGTGGTCAGATGGGCAAGACCAAAGCAAGAGGTACGGACTGATGGACGCTAAGGCAGTTGAATAATTTTTTTAACTTACCCCTCAGTATCTTTCTTTCCCATTCTCAGGATGGCCACTTCACACACTTATGACTTCTCTTAAACCCCAAATCACCTGCACTGTCACCAGGAAACCTAATCTCCTATCCCAAAAGAGGACTCATAACTTCCCTTAACTTTTCATTAAATGTAAAGTTATCTCGACTGCTCTTTTCTGTACTCAGTAGATTATGTGTCTTCTTCCTCTCTATTGACTCCATCTCCTTGGCTATGTACATGCTCAAAATTTTTGTGTCCTATAACCAAACATTTCCCACACAAGCCTGCCTTCTTTTGAGCCCACCAACCTCACTCTCCTCTCTCTTTCAACAATGCGGTTCTTGAAAGGAAAATATCTTTTTGCTTTTTATTTTTTCACTCCACTTTCACTGTTTACTTCAATTTAGCTTCTGTTTCTTCCTTTCTAATGGAGCTGTTCACACAAAGGTCAACTCCATCTACTTCCTAATGGCCAGATCGAATTTTTTCATCTCAATTTTCATTGTATTTGATTTTGAAATAATTATTTAGCCACCATTTTGTCCCTGGCACTGTTTTAAGAATTGTCACATATGCTATTTAGTCTTCAACATAATCCTGTGTATTAGGTGTTTTATTCCATATTTTATAGAGAAGGAAGCAGCTTTCCTTGACACCACTAACTGCTTCTTCCAGCTGAACTATCTTTTTCTCTCTTAGTTTCTAGGAAACTACTCTTCTCTGGTTTTTCGCCTGGTGGGGGGACTGCTCGTGCTCTCTTTCCCTGCTTTCTTAACCTGTGTCCATTCCTTTTCTTCTCCCCTCTGGTACACATTCTTTCTCAGTGATCCAAATTAATCTGCATCCATATCTGTGTACTATTTCTGGGTTCTTGATCCATATTTTCAGTGGTGTCATTAATACTCTACTGCCATAAGAAACCAAACTTAAGTCATTATCATCCCATTCACATTTTCAGTAAATAGCTATGTCACATTCCAGGGATTGTTTGCTGCCTCGGGGACATTCAGATGAATAAAATACTGCCCTGTCCTTGAGGACTAGGAGATGGACTTGTAAATAATTATAATTTTAAATGCTGGTATTATAATAGAAGTATAAGAAGTAGATGAAGCAACATAAGAAGGGAGCCTTTAGCTGTCTGATGACTCAAAGAAACTTTCCCAGAAAAGATAAAAACTTTTTTTTTTTTTAGGCGAGGCAACCCTTGGTTGACCTCATAGATTGCAAGGATCTTGTCAGCTTACAATCCCTTATTATTATCTTTTTTACACCTGGTCTTCCTAGGTGGTCTCCCATCCAAGTACTAACCAGGCCTGACCCTGCTTAGCTTCTGAGATCAGACTGCATCGGGCTTGTTCAGGGTGGCATGGCTATAGATGAGATGAAAATTTTGATATGACTTTGAAGGAGCTTTCTAGGCAGACGAGGGAGAAAAGACATTTAATTCAAAGGGCCCAGTTTCTGCAAATGCACAGAGGTTCCAGAGAGAGAATGGCATAACCAGGAAAGCCTAAGGTTTGCTAGCTTAGATGCTTAGGGTGGGCACATGTACTGAGGCTGACATTATCACTATTTATTGAACTATTTACCTAGAAAATATTTGACTTTTTTCCCCTCAATAAATACTATCACAATCAGTATTGTTGATTCCATTTTCCATAGAATTTTTAATCCTGTCTTATCCTTCTTTTCTTCCAGTGATCACTGCCTTAGTTAAGGTTCTTATCATAAATTATTATAATAATTTCTTGCTTACGATTTGAGAAAAAAACTGCCTGCGCAGTTATCAAGCTCTTTACCCTGTTCAAAAACAAATATGCTTACAGAGCTAGATGCCCTATTATGCTTATGTAAAATTGTGCTGGTTTTGAATTTTAAAATAGAACTAAGCAATTTTAAAAACATCAAAATAACTTTTATTAATGTGAAATCAGTGAAAAGAGAGCCACACAATTTTTTTTAAAAAAATCCATGGAAGCTCTTCTTGTCATCATATTTATCAATATCGAATGATCAGTGTCAGAGTCTAGGCAGGCACAATTCTGTCAAGTAGAAGAAGACTTAATGGGATCAGTGACGATGGCTTTGAAAAGCATTTCAGGAGAAGGACATGCAATATGTTAGTAAAAGGATTTGGAATATGACAATTAGTAAAGAAGCAATGGAAAACGTCAGAAAAGTCAGATCTGTTTTATCAGGAGAAAAAGGGAGAAAAATAAATGGAGATGGGTGATGTATTTATGTAGTCAGTTTCCCGGCTTGCCACGCCCTGACATGCACCACCCACTCCTTTTTTTTCAGTTACAGTTGACATAAAATATTAAATTAGTTTTTGGTGTACAGCATAATGGTTAGACATTATATAGTTACCTCCCTGTTATTCTAGTACCCACTTGACATCATACATCATTATTACAATGTCATTGACTCTATGTTCCTTATGATGTACTTTACATCCTTGTGATTACCAATTTGTACTTCTGAATCCCTTCACCTTTTTCACTCAGCCCTCCAAGCTCCCACTCATCTGGTAACCATCAGTGTGTTCTCTGTTTTAACGAGTCTGTTTCTGTTTTATTTGTTCATTTATTTTGTTTTTTTCTATACCACATATTAGTGAAATCATATGGTATTTTTCTTTCTCTGACTGACTTATTTCACATAGCGTAATACCCTTTAGGTCCATCCATGGTGCAAATGGTAAGAGTTTATTCTTTTTTATGGCTGAGTAATAGTCCATGGTATTTATGTAACATTTTCTTTATCCAGTTGAGATGGCTTTAACAGACTTTTCATCCTCACCTTAACAAATGGTTTCTATGCAATAATAACTTTATAATCTATAGCTATAGTGAATTTCAAATAGTTTTTTATAGATTTTGTCATTATTTTAACTTTATAAAATTGTTATTATTTTTCACTTTAAACAAATTTTTATTACATAAAGGTAAACTACCTAGGCATTTTTATTAGTATTCTGTTAAATCAGGATTTTAGTGCTTACCATCATCCAAAGAGAAGTTAAGAAGCAGTCTTTCTGTGGAGAGTAAGAATAATTGTGTACAAAGCAGAATTATGATTGTTTATTTCACAAATGGAAGGAATTGCAGCAGAGCGTTTGAGAGGCTTGCTCAAGATGAACAGGGCTACTTTCAAATCAATAGATCTGGAATCAGGTCGGTCATTCTGGAGCTTGTTATTATATGACACTGACTCAGCAATTACAGAAAGAACCGAAGTTATGTACCAAGATGTAGGTTTATTGAAAACTGATCTTGAAAATTTTTGAAAATCAATGTGAAATTTGCAAACAAATTCATTGTCCTAATTATTGATTCTATAGTTTTGTCTTCTATGAATCTGTTTGTTCAGGCACATTTTCAGTTTCATACATTCAGCTTATTATCTTCATTTAGCAAAAATATACTCATATCTATCACAATATATATATCCTGATTTAGGGGTTGGTAAATGTGGTCATCATATGATTTGGGATTTGGTTATGATATAAATACTGCAGTGTTGAAAGCCTATTGTATTGGCTACTTCCTAATAGATCTCTTTCCTTTGTCTAGTCATTAAAAAAAATAATAATACTTTTAACTCTCTCTCTCTCTCTCTCTCTCTCTCTCTCTCAACTAGACTGAGTATTAAAAGGAAAAAATGTGTGTTTCTCACAGTACTGGCTCCTGTTCCATGGGATGGAGTGACAGAGTCCTGGTTAGGGACTCAAAATTCCCGGCTAGAATATTTAGATGACTTTAAAATGTCTTAAAAAATAAGAAAAAGTTAATATCAATCATTTCTTTAAATGTATTTCAGATAATTTATTATGACATGAGATCTATCTACCAAATGTAAGGTCATTCTCTAACCTTTAGGGGAAAAAACTAACCAAGGTCAACGAGAGGCCTTTTGATTCTTCCCTTTGGGCTCACTAAAATGCTCTCTGCTAGGGTGGGAGGTGAAACCACTAAGGTAGCCAACAGGCACAGAGGAACTCTCCAGAGCTTCTGTACTTTTGCCAAATTTAGTTATCTTTTTAACAATGCATAATTTCAGATAATACATGCCCTGAGTGTTATCTAGAGTTGTTTTTTTGTTGCTGTTATTGTTTTTGTTTGTTTGTTTGTTTGTTTGTAGATTGTATTGTGGGGGGAGATTTTTTTTTTACTATTGTTTCTGTAAATCATACTAATTTAAACTATACAATAGTTTCTCTCTCCTAAAATGATGATACTTGACCACGGTATGTAAAATCTTATTTAGTGATAAAATAATTCCATTTTTTTTGAGTTTGTGAGTTCATCCCTAATCCTTGAAAAGTAAAGAGTGAGAAGAATGTCAAAACTTAATCAGCCACCAGGAAACAGTGATATTTCTTGAAAGGACTCAGAGATGTTAAAAAAGGGTATTATGATTGAAATGTCTCTTGCATTTGGCTCCACCAATCTAACATAGCTTCTTTACTCACACACAAACACACATACATACCTTGTCTAATTCTCTAAGTATTCATTCTATAAAAATAATCAATATGGTAATGACCACTGGAACAGAAGTTTTAAAAAATATTTTAGGAACAATGGGTATCCCTGGCAGGTATGTTGGGGAAGGAGCATTGGATAAAAATTATGAATATTACATACATTTTAGGAAGTAAATGAATTAATTTTTAGAGAATATAAACAACCTGAGAATAATTCAATTAACCATTTGGGTTTGAAAATACAATAGAAGATTTCTTAACCAACTCTGAATTAACCACTTTGCCAGCTTAATCACCACTCTCCTTTCCTTCTGTTAATCATAATAATTGATGTCCATGGCATATGAGGTGCTCATGGGCACTGGACTACTTTCTGGCTGGCCCACATCCTTCCGCTGGCTTCAACTGAGTTATACACCTACTAAGAGTATGCTGTGATTGCTGCCAAACCTGTTAGTGACAAATGTGAGTCATACCGAAATTATTAAATATAATGATTAGTTTAAGTATCTAACTATTAGTTACTTAATTACATATAAAGAAACCAATGAAACCTAAGTTTGAAGATTTCTGATTTCTGTGAAATCTAAGTTGCACACAGTGGAAATACCAAAAAAAAAGTGAATTATTTATATAGTCCTTGCTATGATAGATGTGGATACAAACATTGTAAAAGATGAGTGTGTGAAGGACATGTTTCCTCATTAAGTTTGCTTCATGAGTGTTTTTAAGTTTTTTTGCTTCATATTAAAAAATGTAAAACTAAAAATTAAGGATAATACATTACTGGTTTGGTCACGGAAAGATGATACGGAACTCTGATCATCTGATCCATGCTTAATGAAAGGCCTTAGCTCCACATGAGAATTTGAAAATGAACATATATTTGTATTTTTAAGTTAAAATGTTTAAGATGTATGCATTACTTGTATGCCTACTCATTTCAAGCTGGCTTTTTGATTAACTAAACAGCTACTGGTTCCAATCATGTTAGAGGAGCATCTACCTCACCTAGTTTCAAATCCATGTTCTGTAAATGAACAACTAATAAACACTTGGCAAAACTTCTTCATAGGATTTGTAAATTTCATTAAGATGTCTAGGGGAAAGAGATTAGGAATCTCAGAGGACAGAAAGCTAATAATATTGCTGCCACCACAATGCAAAGAGAATGATTATTTTCAGAATTTAATAAACAGGGACATAAAGATAACTTTAATCAAAATAATTGTAAATCCTGAGACTTTTTTTAAGAGCTGGAAGGGAAGAAACATAGGGAAAAACAAATCTTAAAACACAAGACTTATGTTTACAGGAAAGAGGGAAAGGATTAGAAAAACAAGGAGGCAAAGAGAGAAAGGGGGCAGGAGAGAGAGAGAGAGAGAGAGAGAGAGAGAGAGAGAGAGAGAGAGAGAGAGAGAGAGAGAGAGAGAGGAGAATATCAGAAAAAGGAAGAGAGAGAGAAAGAGGGCAGGGAAATGCATGTTCTGATATTCCTAAGGATTCAGCCTTGTTCTCAATTTTTCTGTTTTTGTTTGTTCTGTTAGAAATCCATCTGTTTACTCAAGACTGGGTACAGCAGTTATTGACCTTTTCAGCTAAATTACTGTTAACATTTTTAATGGAGTCTGAGCACACAAATTATAAACCATCTAACAATATAAAGAAATTCATGATTCTATAAGCCATTTCTTATTCACACCAATCTGAAACAGCAAAAGGGTCTAGCTTTGTCATAGGTTAAGTTCTCTGGGAATAGTCACTGAGATGGAGATGAGTGTGTTGACCATTTATTAGGGAACATTGCCATTATGGAAGAGAAGAGAGGAAGACAAGACTGGACAGAAGGAACAGTTGGACTGGGGTTTAATCACAAAAAAGCCTGCAAGGATTCAGGACTTCATACTACATCAATGATCCCCTCAGAGATAAGTGTGTGACATGGGTAAAACAGTTCTCTAGTTGAAGGCAATTCCTGGAGACCACTGAGGGCTGAGAGAAGTCAGCTGGCAATATTCTGGCTACTGAGGGCAAAGCCCTTCAGTTCTAAAGGCCATACAGCATGCATAACAATCTCTACGTTCTATTTTGGGATTAGTGCAGGTTAATGGGGAAATCGCAGTCATTGAAGATAGACAGATCTGGGTTTCAATACTATTTACAAGTCGTATGTGAAAGACTGGAATGATTCCATTTTTCTGAGTGATCCCAAGATGAATTGTACGAAAAGTTCCCCAAAGGCCAGTGGTCAAGAACAATGCCTTACCACCTGGCCAAACCAGCTAAGCCAGCTAATCAGTGGGCCCTTAAGGCACCCCCACTCTTATTTCCTCCTGCACATATTCTGATTACTGCACCCGGCACCTTCTGCACTCGGCCCTACCTTCTGCACTCGGCCCTTTCTGCACGGCCCCCTCTATACGCAGCCCCAACTGTACACAACCCCCTTTTGCATGCAGACCTAACCACCCAATCCCTTTAAAGTTCAACCTAACCCCCCCATCAGGTAACGCCAAGGCATCTCCCAAGGCGTGCGGTTTTACCCTTTAAATTCGGTCCCAGCCCCTTGGTCGGGCTCCTCTCAACCACTGCTGCGTCAGTGAACGAGTGGGGTCCAAACTCGAGTTTGTCAATAAACTCCCTCTTGCGCTTGCATCGGTGTCAGTTTCCTTCTTGGCTCGTGGAGTTCCAAACCAGGGCATTACAGTATGGTCTCAGGCAGGCTATTTCACTTCATATGATCTGTTTCCTCATTTTAAACTCCAGATGTAATATCTACCACACAGATTTTGGGTGGGGGAGGATGAAAGGAATCAATTTCTATAAAAGACTGGCAAATAGTAGGTGCTCGGTAAATATTGGCTTCCTCCTATCATTTTCCAATAAGCCAAAGGGCTCTATGTATACAATATATTTTTCACCTGGGCATTTTTCTCTACACGCTCCCTATTCCACTTGCCATTTGGAGAAGAAAATTAACAATATTTTCCAAGTTATGTATTTTAACATGTTACTTTTTAGGCTGCCAAGAAAAAACATATATACAAAAATTTTCTAACTAAAGTTTCAGCATAGGAAAAAAGCTAAATTAAAGAAATAGCCTTTTTCCTTTTATCCACTGAAATCAGAGAGAGTTAGAGAGAGAAGGAGGGAGGGAGAGAGACAGACAGACAGACAGACAGACACAGAATGCAGGGAGAAACAGAACAGAGACACACAGAGAGTGTTCTGTTAACACTTAAGATGTTTTATAGCCTCCTTTTTAAATCTCAAAGTTCTAGGGCTTGTGGCATATTATGCCATCAAGCAACATTCCTTCCTCAAAGGAACTTGAGTCTGTATTAGTAACCTGATACTTCTTATAGCCCAGTTGAACTTGAAACAGAGTATCACAGTGGTTCTGAAAGCTTGGTCTCTGAGCCTCATCTGGGAATTGTTAGAGAAGTAAATTCACAGGTCCTAACTCAGATCTATTGAATCAGGAGTTCCAGAGGTGGTATCCGGCAATCTGCGTTTCAGCAAGTCTGCCAGCTGACTTAGTATATACTAAAGTTTGATACTGTAGTGGTGTATAAGTTAGCATCCCAGCAGAAAACAGATGTCATATTTAAAATAATTTAAGAAAGGTTTAATGAATTATTTATAAAGGTTGGTGAAGGTATGAGGGAAGCACAAAAGATAGAAGAGTCTCATGGAGCTTGTAATAACAAAGTTGTTACACCATACTTAGAGGGATGAGGGGAGGAAGAGCCTACTGGACCCCAAAATAAGAACATTTCGTGGAGATGATATCTTGAAAGCAGCGGAAACTTCTAGGACACAGGCTAAGTCACTGTTGTCCCACAAGAGAGAGACTTCTCTTTCCTGTTTTCAGTTGGAGCTTTCCATTGGCTGAATCCAACCAGAAGCTAGAAGCAATGGGTCCGTTGATTTCTTATCCATGTAGTTCAGACTCCCAGAATGGAAAGCAGGATGGGAAGGGTGGAAGTCAGTCTAAATGGGCAAATGGAAGATATTCAATACAAGTAATAATCCTAAGTGTCAAAATTAATTTTTATTCATTTAAAATGTCTGCCTCCCTTAATTTTATTTTCTCCAAGCAGTTATTTTTTTTACTTAACTTTAGAAATAATTATTTTGCAACTCCCCAAAGAGACCCTTTGTTTTTATTTTTAAAAATGATTATTGGCAAGAGTCTGAAAAATATGTGAAATTCTTGAGGCTAGTAATAAACTGGGGTTCAGATTGTAATCATTTTTCTCTTTTCCTGGTGCTTATCTTTATAGGCATTGCTTCATTTAAAAGTAAAAATATGCCCGTAAGGCAAAAAATGAAAGTATTAGGAAGGACATAAAGGCGTGGGAACTTTCTACATTGCTGATGCATAGTGGCTCAAAAATTTTGGAAGCCAGTTTTATATTATCTAAAAACCTTGAACTGACTCAGCAATTCTACTCTTAGATTTATATTTGATTAACTCAACTCATGTAAAATTAATAAGAATTGTAATAACTAGAAAATTAACACAACCCAAAAGTTCATCAAAAGTAAATTGTCGATCAACAATAATAAATTAATTGTATATTCATAACAAAGAATTGCCACAAAAATAAACTGAAGTTAATCACATCACCATGGATAAACCTCTCAAAAGACTTTTTAAATAAAAGATACAAGTCAACCATTATATATAATATGATTCAATTTACATAAAGTTCATAATTAGACCAAACTGAGCAAAATATCATTTAGGGATGCATCTATATGTGTGGTAACATTACCAAGAGACAAGGCACGGTTATCACAAAAGTCAGAATCTGGTTATACATGGTTAAATAGGTGGTTATACATTGCAAAGTGGTTGAAATACAAAGGCTGTTTAAATTCAGGTTGGCATGGGGATCAATTTGTACCTTTGGGGTATTTCACCTTGATGAAGGTACACAATGTGTCAGGTTTTTCTGGTTCTTGTGCTACATTTGAACCTGATATTGGGATGATACCTTGTCTACTGCACTTCCTGGAAATAACTGCCCCTTTGATTAACAACTATTTCCATTTCATATTTTTTATCCTCTTTGCTGGTCTTATTTCCTTTTGGAAACTGACTTCCAGAAAAAGAGCCACTCCGATTTCCCACCAGTAATTAAATAAATCAGACCAGATCAAGTATATTTTTATTCAAATAACAGAGTTCTCACAATTAGCACAACAAAAATTTTATATGTAAATTTTCAAACATACGAAAAATTTGAGACAATATATAATGAATCTCCATGCACTTCTCACCCAGTTTCAACAATTAATAACATTTTTCAAAACATTTTCTTCTTATAATGAAATTTAGATTTTAATAAATAACATTGACTTTCCCAAGTGCTAGTTTGTGTATAGAAGTAGAATGCACATACTTCAAAATTTAATGGATTTGAAATATGTTTCAGTTCATTGCTTACATCACTTCTGTGATTTGGAGCACTTTTAGTTATTTTTTTATGTAGTAGAATAAATTGCATTTTTAATAGTATTTCATATAGTTGCCTGAGGTAACACATTCTCACACTGAATTATAATTTGGTAATGAAATATATTATTTTTTTCTAAAGACAGGCACTAGTGTTCTGGATGGAATTAGGATTTGACTAGAATTTAAAATTATTAGTTGGCTGATGTTCAATAGTTTCTAATAGGTAATAGTTAAGTTATAACCGTTAACAGAGGAAAACTTTATTTTTTTCTAAGTGTAGACATTTTCACTCCTGTTATGTTAATTTTATACCTTTGGATTGTTAGAGAACAGATATTATATTTCCACATAATAATAGCAACAGAACCGGTTCCTCTAAGTCTAAATACTAGTAACTGGTTTTAATTATAAGAAAGGGAAAGAAATGCTTCACTCTCCCCTGCAGTTGGTATCCTGCAGAAGAATGAAGGAGAGCAAACAGGAGTCTTTAAAAGAATTTTAAAGTTTTAATCACAGCAGCAGTGAGGATGTACCCAGGGTGGAGGTGATGATGGCCATTCTGCTCAGGCGGAGGAATATTCTTAGCCGACCGGGACCAGAACAGAGGATTACACTGGACTCTAAGCTTCACTCCTCCTTAAAGAGCCACACTAATAACCACGTGATTATGGTTCTATGTAAGATAATAATTCTGTTATTCAGCAAAATCATGGAACACAAACTGTCCATATTCCAAGTCCTGCAATCTTGCCGAATCATTCTAATACAAAGTCTCTTTTCTGTGTTAACGCACATCAGTTAAGTTAATGCTACCTGCTGTTACAAACAAGCTCCAATAAGTATAATAGCTCAAACATGATAAAAGTTTACTTTTTACAGAACTCCCCAAATTGGTGTTTCATATACATATATATATTTAGACGAGGCAACCTTTGGTTGACCTCACAGACTGCAAGGACCTTGTCAGCTTGCAATTATTTTTTACTTTTTTTTAACGCCTACAGCACCTGGTCTTCCTAGGTGGTCTCCCATCCAAGTACTAACCAGGCCCAATCCTGTTTAGCTTAGCTTCCAAGATCAGACAGGATTGGGCTTGTTCAGGGTCGCATGGCCATAGACCCAAAATTGGTGTTTCTGATTGGGAGACAACTCTTGTCCATGTGGTGTTTCAGGGTTCTGGGTTTGTTCCATTTTGTGACTTTGTCATCTTTAGCACATGACTTCAAAGGCCACTGTGTTTATTTCATCAAGTTAGCAACTGGGGAAAGGGCTTGGAGGAGTTTTTACGGGCTAAGCCTGAGGTTGGCACTCGTCACTTCTATATCTAGATTGTATTGTCTAGAATTAAGTCACGTGGCTACCTACAGCCTTAGTGAATACTACAAAAGGGAGAGGAAATGGCTTCTGTAGACAGTTGGGCATTTTCAGCCACAATTATACAGTTATTTCTCTGTGTCTATAGGGTACAGGTATTTTCCACTTACGTATACGTGGGGCTTTTCATGAGCAGCCTGGCCATGGCCTGCTATGCAACAAAGTTAAGATATTCATTCAACTTTATGTAATTAGTTCCCCACGGCTTTTGATGTCAAGGACTAATAACATCTAATTCTTTTCGTAGAAATTGTTACATTTAAGGAAGAAATAGAAAGGGCACTAATTTTGGAGAACTAATGTAGCAGCTTAATATTTGCTCATTAGAGTCCATCATTGCCAACAGATTTTGTTCTTTGAAATAATTTTCATAATTACTTGACTAAATTTCTCCATGAAAATAAATGGTGACAATTAACTCAAATTTTGCTTTAGGATGTAGGTAATTAGTGAGCCTGTGTTTTCCAAATGTCTCTGTCATGAGGGCAGAGATGAGAATTCTAAATTCTTTCCTTACAAAAGGGCAGCACTGAAGTATACACAGAGGCTGATGTTCAGAATTATGAAATCTGAATGGAACTCAGACACTCAATTTCCACATTATTTTAAAACAGTCATTTCATTGTTCTTTATACCGGTGATCCTATTTACAAAATATCTCTTACAGATACATTCCAAGGATCATATTGGGATAATATGAATAAAAATATTTTTGAAAATATGAAGTTGCTGTCTGAGTTCTAGGTGATATCTCTTCACATTTTTGAGTTACCTTTAAAGGTTGATAAAAAGAACAAAAATGACACCCTCGTTAAACAGAGACCACTAACTCAGCCCCTGGAAGACCATATTTTTGGAGGAAGAGTAGTTAATTCTGGCTGTCTTCTAAATGCTACTTGGCAATGCCTTAAAATTGCCTCTGTGCTGCACTGAAAGCATGAGGGATGGTCTTGTTGTCTCTGCCCTGCACCAGGCCTTGACTCCTCCTGGAAGTATGGGTTCGTTTTATAATCAGGAACAGAGGAATTAGTTCTCCTGAGTAAATACCCTTTCTGTGAAGGTGCACAGAAACCCAGCCTCACTTTGTGCTTTGAGAGACAGTTGCCAATAAGAATGTGAACACTTGAACTTAAACCTGGACATAGAGACACATTCAAAAATAAGAATCATTAGTCTGGAGTTAATAATAAAAAGCAAAACTTCTTCATGGCTTATTGAGTAGAGCTCTATCTACCTCTGAGTAGGAAAATTTAATGATCTTCCTTCTGAGAATCACTTTTCTATCGATCCTTTACATAAACAAATATATCTTTTGTGTGTGTGTGTGTGTGTGTGTGTGTGTGGCCTCAAGGAAAAATCCGATCAGAGAAATGAAATGTCTTAATGGACTAATATCTGAAAAATAATTAGAGTATAACAACTCCTTTTTATGCTTCATAAAATACCCAAGTATCCTTAAAATTATCCCTGTTTAGTTCCCTTAAAAATCTTAGGGTTTATATTATTAGATAGTTAGGTGAAATTAACTCAACAAGATTTACAGAAATTTTTGCTTTTTATAAAATAACATTTTATAAAAAAGAATTAGTAACTGGCTTGGCTTAGGAATTGAGACTGTTCACAGCATTACAAGCAGAAATGGTAAAAGGAACTGCAGAGCTAAAAAATTGATGTAATGAGAAATATTTTGTGTTGACTGTGCCTTTGGCCTTTCTTTCCTAGTGTTAGTACAGCTAACTTCCAGCTCTCAATTGGTATAAAGCACCTGCTACAGCCACTTTAACCTTTTCAGCAGCTGGTTCTTAAGTACCACCTGTGTGCCAGGCACTGTGTAAGTCACCAAGTCCTTGGTACTGTAGGAAATTTCAGAGACCATTTTAACTTAAAGTTTGAAAATCTCACAATGTCCTGAGGGCAGCATCAATCCTTGAGAACTGAAAAAAGAAAAAAATTCTCCTAAGTTAAAGAGAATGTGATGATGCCAAACTATTGCCCCAACTATTTCCCTAAAAAAAGAAAAGAATGATTCAAAATTTAAGAAACTGCCATGAGGATTGTGTCCTTTATCCACCGATATTTTTGAAACCAATATTATTAACCATCAACATCATTGCTGCTATAGCTTTCATAAAAGTTAATAGTTTAGAAATAATAGCTAACAGTTAAATGTCATGATATAAATTATAGAAGCTGTGTAGACTTCCAAATTTTCTTTCTCAAGCTAGCTGAACCATTCCATTGAAAGGAAAAGAAAAAGATACACATTCAACTAGTACATATGTTTCCCTTTAGGCAAAATGTCATATAAATTGAGATTAATCAAATGTATACCTAGATTCTGGTGTCTCTTTGCACTATAACAGTCCCAAATTATGGCTTCAAAAAGAAAAAAAAAAGTTAATTCTGACCTTTTTAGCTGTGACTTTAATTTTATATGATTTTTAATTTCAATTTGGAGAATTATATTGAAAATTATCCCACTATCCATTACCTATTCCAATATTCAGAAATTATATTATTTCTAACTTCAGATCAGTTGCTAACATTCTCCTTCTTGACATCTCTAATCAGTTGCCTTATGAGACTTGTCAGCAATACTAACAATGAGTGAAGGTCATGTATTAGCTTCTGTTCCTGTAATCTAGTACTGACTGAGACAAGAGATCCTTAAAAGACTTTGAACTAACTGTCTACCTCTTAGGAACTCCTGCTTTCCTCCCCATATTGGCTGTCCTGGGAGTTTCACAGTAGGAATTCAGCCTCCTGCTGTGATCAGAGGTAATAGGCACTCATTTCTCATTCAATGGGATGAGTAAAACACATCTTGGGAACTCCTAATAATTACTGCCTGTGGAGAGTAGATTGTGATAAGATGATCCTTCCATTAGCTTACTTCCCATAGGATCCTTTCATCATCACATTTTTGATGATCTTGACCTCCACTCTCCCATAGTCACCCACTCTAGTGATCAAGACTTCGGGTCTTCTTTTGTCCTAGTTATAAATGCCCTCCTGTAACGGACAATGAACTTTCTGGCTAATCCCTCCATGATTATCATTTTTATCTGCTCTAAAATTGCTCTTAAAGACTATTTACTCTCTCTTCTGCATTGTCAACTTTTCCTTCCTAATGCAGCATACACAAATGCAGGAAAATCTCCAATCAAAAAATTAATGATTCTGCCCTTGACAGTAGAGCTTCTTCAGCTGCTATCATATTTCTCTGCTCCCTTTTTTGTGGCAAAACATCTTTAAAAGGCGATGATGTCCATTTCCTTATCTAACATTCTCTTATCCCACTCCAGTCCCCATCACTACGTTGCTCTTTTCAAGTCTCAGTGACTTCCATGTTACCCAGCACTGTGGTCAATTCTCAGTCCTCATTTAACCTGGCCTCTTGCTGTCACGTGACATTATTGATCCCTCCCTCCCTCCAGGAACACCTCTGTACCACTCTTGCAGGGCATCACTCATTTTTCTTCTTTCTTGTTTTCTGCTTCTTATCAGTCTCCTTTTTATTTTCGTCTCGTCTTCCTACATCTAATGCTAGAAAACTACGAGGCTCAGTCCTCAATTGTCTTTTATTTTCTGTACTTATTCCTAGGGTGATTTCATTCTTTTCCAATAGACTTTAGAAATCATTTATATGCTTAACCCCCAAATTCGTATCTTTAGCCCTGGCCTTTTTGTTAAGTTTGTCTATTTAATCCCTATAACATGGATGTCTAATACCTTAAACTTAGCATGTGTGAATTATACTTTGTATTTTCTCTCCTATTTTTCCTAAACTTGCTTTTTCCTCAAAATACCCCATGTCATTAAATAGAACTGTTATTTATGAGCCAAAGTTTCTGTTAGAAAGACCAGTTGGAGCAGAGGGGTGTAATGTGGTTGAATTCTCTAATTTATTTATTTGTATTCTGCTAGGCACCAGCTTCTTAATTACCCTCCAGCCATATGTTATGCTCCTAACTAAAAGCTGCATCTGTGGAAGAAATCAAACACTTTTCAACAATGTAATAAACTCTAAATTGTCGTTGTTTGATATGCAATCAATGGTACATCATGGAACTAATTCCCATTGATCACTAAATTGTTCTGGTCTAGCCTGTGTTCTACCTAAAACGTGTGTGTGACCAGGTGATAAGTTACAGCCCAGAGAGCTAAGAGACAATTAATTTAAATACTGAGTTAAACCAAGGAATTATAAATGGCTCCAGGGGCATGTTGTGGGAGGTTTTTTTTTGTTTATTTCTGTTTTAGCATTTCCTTTTTAGTTCTCTCTGAACTCCTCTTTATCGAAGCTTTGTTTTTCTATATAAATGTTCACATTTTGTAGTTTTCAGACTCAGAACCAAGGAAATCCTAGTTCCTCTCAGCCTATACATTATTCTTTGTACAAATCAATTTGCCATTGTATTTAACAAGGTATGTATTTATTTATCACCTATCTTGTTTTTTGAAGAATTTGAGAGATCTTAGTTTAAAAGTCTGAGAGGACCATATTGATTGTGAGGGCTTTTTGTGTTGTATATATTTTGTTTTGTTTTGTTTTGTCTACTTGCTTTACCACTAGCTTTTAGCATGCTAAATAGCTTTTTGGACCCTTCATGGGCCACATCAAAATAATAACAGGCACTTTCAGCAATAAAAAAAAAAATTAAATGCTTAGAAAACCTTTGGAAACTATATAACACTCTAGATATACAAATTTTAATCTTTTGATGATATTGGAAGGGAAATAGAACCTTAGAAATTTTTCTTGTTTATTTAATTTTGATTTTTACTTTGTAAAATTTAAGAACTAATTATACTTTGTATGAAAGCCAAATGAAAATCCTTGCATATTTATGGATAGTGAGTAGCTAATTTTTCTTTACTTTGCTATGTTTATTAAGCAACACGTTAAACTTTACTTAAACAACTTTATACAGCGAGTTTCTATGTAGAATGAAGAATTCCCAAATGTAAAAAGAAGCACAGTTTCTTTCCCCAAAGAGCTTAGTCCAGGGAAAAGGATTCACATAACAACTGTACTGTTATATTTCCTCAAAAAAAAAAAACACTTGGTTTAGGCCTAAATATTTCTCCAACTGGATTCTATGTATTATCAGGGATCTTCTAATTCCCTATAAGATATTTTAAAATTTATGTTGTAATTTTAAAATCTTTTGAAAATGTTACTATCATCCTCTTTGAGAACATCTGGATGACTCTTATGTAACCAAGAACTGCCGTAGACTTAAAATATGTCTGTGTTTACGTTTTTAATCAAGTTGGTATCCTAAAGTGACAGGTTATTATTTTTTTTAATGCATCGATAGGCTTGCCTTGTTGCTTGCTGTTAACTTCCTAATGTCAAAGTGATAGCAATAGCCCGAAATCTGTTGAATATTTTTTCCTAGTTATAAATACAATATTTCTTTCCTAAAGTAAACATTTGCAATTGAAAGATATATCCTGATTTGACTTTAGCTTTGAAATATATTTGAAAGTATTACTTTAATTTGACACTACAAAAAACAACTGTGGAAATTTTTTTGATGTTTTAAGCTAATAATACAGCCACAGTCAATCATACTAATAAATGCTAATGATGAGTTTGTTTGATGTAGATGATGTCGTGGTGTACTATATATATGAAGTTTCACAATTATTACAATATATAAAAAAAAATTGTACCACACATTGTTGTAAGCACTGTCCATGAATTAATTTATTTAATCTTGTGTATTGGCAAGATAATAGCCTTTTCAAAAATGTCCACATTCTTAATCCCAGAACATGTGGATATATTACTTACACAGCAAAAGAGAGTCTGCAGATGTAATTAAGGTTATGGACCTTAAATAGGGAGATTATCTTGGATTATCTGGATAAATCCAATTTTATCACATAAGCTTTTACAAACAGATAATTCTTTCTGGCTGGAGATCAGAGAGATGCAGCAGGGGTGAGAGATTCAAAGTAGGAGAGAGACTCAGTCCACAATTAATGGAGAGAGCCGGGTGGAAAGATTGAGAAGAAATGAGGACAGCCTGTGGAATCAAACACTGACTCCCAGCTGACAGTCAGCAAGGACATGAGGACCACAGTCTTATAACTGCAAAGAACTGAACTTGGCCAATAATCTAAACAAGCTCAGACCCAATAACCTAAATAAACTCAGACCCTTGGGTGTGTAATTTAAATATTTTGTTACTTTGGTCTAGAATTTATAACTGTTTCTGCATATGCTAAAAGTAAAAATGAACTGTGTTCTGACCATATAAGTAGCACAGTGTGACAAAAACTTATGTAGAGATCAGTGAGTAGTATGGATTTGGCAAACTCGACTGTTGTAAGAGAAACCAATTGGTTCATAACAATATTAGTCCAATTGCTCCAAATAGAGTTGTTAGTTCCAAGTTTTAAGAAAAGGATCATTCTATCTTAAGCATTCCAACCTCTTTTAAGGCCACTTTCAAGTTCAAGCCAAATAAAATCTCTCTTAGTGTCTCATTGATGTTCTGTAAAGATCTCGAATTTTGTTAAGTATCACCAAATCTTTGACTTCTCTCTCCTAGGCCTTTAACTTCCAGTCCTTCAAGAAAAGACAAGGTGGTAAGATCAGACTTTGCCTTTTTTTTTTTTTTTAAGCATAGTGTAAGTGATGTATCACAACAAGCATTTATGTCAGACTTTCTGCAATATGAGTTGTTAGTTGCTGAAAGTGGTAATAAAGGGAGTTTGTAAACTTCTTATGTCTTTGAAAATTGAATGGTCCCAAATGTCTGGAATTGGAAATCCAGATAGCAATTGTTTGTTGTCCATTCAAATGGAATTTTGATTGCTTTTTAAAATTCTAACAAATCCTAATATCTTGTGTAATTCTCTGCAATAAACCATCAGTCTATGAAGAAACAATTCTGAATGAAGTAACATGGTTTTATGAACAACGAATGTGCTGGAGGTAGAAATTCAACTTGATTACAAAGGAAGGAAAGACAGTGTTATTGGAATTAAATCGTTCAGATATATTGGAACTTTATGATTTCTGCAACATCGTTATTATTTTAGAGTGCTCAAAATTTGTCTTAGGAATAAAAATATGTGTTGTACCTGGCAATATAATTTGTCTGTAAAATTTATATTTGAAATATTCTGTTCAGTTCTTTTTTATGTTTCACTTGAGTCACTCAAATAATGTTAGGAAAACTAAATTATTCTAAAATGAAATTTATTCAACATTTAATAAGTGCATTCTGCTGTCTTTCATATTAAATGATGATTTGTTGAATGATGAATAGGGATTTTTTTCTGTTGCGATATTATAATTTTTCCTACAATACAATTTCTAAAGGTTTTGCCTGCCTTTCAGTGTCACAAATCTCTCCATTTTTAAGATGATTGCCCTTTTAATGTTTTACCATCATCTTTTGTCAGGAAAGATTCTAAAGTATTAAATAAACTTCTCAGCAACCTTTTAAATAAATCTCCTTCAATCACAGAGATGTTTAAGTCTTGTTTATGTGAGATAATAAGACAATTCTCCAAATCTGGAACAGTACTGAATCAGTTATTCTTTTAAAATATATTAATAAGAAATCCAAAATTTTTGATCTCCTATCTTAGAGAGAGAATAAAGAGTGAACTATTTGGAAAGAGCAAAAAAAAAATTTTTCTCTTTGCTATTTATTAATATTTGATGGCTTCAACTCATCTTGAGGTGTGTTAGTAATTAGAGAAAGTATAGAATCTCTAAAGTTAGACAGTGCATACTTATTTATTGTTTTGTAGTATCCTCAGTCTAAAATATGACCACCACTGCACTCAGAAATACTGAATGAATTAAATGAGTCTATGTATATAAGGAACTAAGAGGACTTCCTGGGAGAGAAATCATTCCAATAGAAGGAATGAGACATGAAAAGGCTGATACAGACTTTGGCATGGAAGGGAGGGCGAGTCTGCATTCAGTATGGTGTTCATCCCAGTACATAACCCTAATGACATGAGAGAGTAAAATGGAACCCCCTATAATAGAGTGTAACATAGAACAGAGGAATAATCTTTCCTTTTTTGAACTAAATATAGAGTTTTGACAACTGCGGAACTCCGATGCCTGAACAACAAGGCTGACGAAAATCTGGCAAGACTGGCATGAAAGAATTTTCACTCTTTGACGCTTAGGCAACCCCAGTGCCACCTGCAAGAAACTGTTGTATCTGCGGGGTATGGAAAACTCCCATAAAAGTAAAAGTGATGGTTCTTAGCCTTAGGGAGATGGAGCAGAATAAGGAAGAAGCAGAACCCCCAACATAGCAGTTGACCCCATGGTGTTTGGATTTGTGAGAATCCAAGTGAGACACTTCCAATAATACATGAGGAAGAAAAGCCAGGGGCTGGGTCTTTTGTTAATATGTTTGGAAGAATTTTCTTCTTGACCACTCTGTGCCTTCCTTATAATAGATTCTCAATAACTGTATATTGAATGAATGATGTAAAGGTAGTCTGATAATATTAAAATTCAACAGAGGTAGAAGGAAAAACAGAATATAAAAGGTCAATAACAACTTTATTCAATATGATTCTCAACTGGCTTAGCTAATATATCTTTAGGATTTGAACATTTGAAAGAAGAATTAAAAGCCTATATTTTTCAATCATTTGATGATGGAACAAAACTATCTCATTTTGTAGAATTTAAGCATTAATTTTGTCTTAGTAGAGTCAAAGAATTAAAAAACTAATGTAAATGTTCTGGAAAATTTCTCGTTTCCCTATTTTACACCTAGGACAATGAAAGTTAAGAATATATGTTACTTCTTAATCAAGATAATTTCATGATTATCAAGTTCTGAATATGAAGATTTTACTTTGTAGCTCCTTTGCTCTGAGACAAAGTTTAATGAATTCTGATATTTAAAAAATATCCTAGAAAAAAGGACTACAATGTCAACAATGAAGAAAAAGGATCCATTATTAAATAACATCGACACTACATGTTTTTGCAGCTGCCATACCAGTTTTTCAGCCTTACAGGAATAATCCCTGATGAAATAAATAAATCGATGTGCATTTTTGTTAAAAGCCTAATTAGGTTTTGTATGTGTGAGAAAGCAAATGTTAAAGAAATATATATTTGATTGTGTCATTTTCTGGCTTGACTTCCTACCACCACCTGTTACCAGTTGCTATCCTCAAAGCAGACTTGAAAACTATGCTACTGTGCATGAGTTTTATTCAGAAATGGTTTTAGAATCAATCAACACTGATGGAAGGGAAGAAAAAAAGCAGAATTAAGCATAGACAGAAGTGCAACCGAGAAGCTCTCTCAGTGGGGCCTCAACTGAGAAGTTCTGAGGTTGGCATATCCCTTCTGAGTGCTCCTGAGTTGGGTCAAGAAACCAGGCCTTATCCATCTATGTCAATCAATCATTGAATGTGGACCACTGCGAGAAAGAGGTAGGACCTTGGATGAGATGGCTTTCTCCAGTTGAGGCAAACTCCAGATATGGCTCAGAACTTTCTGCTGGCAGCACTCCGAGCAGCTGGGGAATTCAATAATTTTATTGAAGAGGTATCTGGGCTGCACATTAGGGCATCTACATGCCACCCAATAGAATGAGATCATAACTCATTAACATAGGTTATAATCCCAGACAGATCCAATCTATTTTTTTAGATGTATTCTCTACTATTATCCTACCTATATCCTGGATGCCTATCAACTTCTTGCTCTTGTATGCCTCTATTAAAAACAATGACCTGGGCACACTCCCTTCCTGCCCTTTAAGATCCCATATACTCCCATAGTCAGAGTAAATCCTTCTTCTGTACATTTATACCATAGTATTTATCTCACATTACTATTATCTATTTACTTCCAACTCCCTCAATGAAAGATAACTGCTTTTTACTGCATTGTACAACAAATACTTAACATAGAACCAAGTATGTAAAGGTCCTATAAACACTAAGTCACCAAATGAATAATGAATGTGCAATAATTCATGAAACCGAAGAGGAGGCAGATGTCAAACGGATTGTCTTTTTAAAACATGCCTTATTTATTGATGGTGGAGATTGAATCTAATAGACCAACATTTACCCCAGTGCTGGTATATGTCAGAAACTGCTTGTATTTGTGGAAAAGACAAGTAAATAAAAGATATATTTTCTGTCTTTAAGTTCCTATGATCTATTTAAAGAGACAGGAAACAAAACAAAAAAACCATAAAAATTAATGGCATGACATAAAATAAAGTTTAATACAAAAATACATGAGAAATCATAGGCAACTCACTATTATAACTGGGATTTATTATAAAAAGTAATTTATGAGTTTTTTGTCCAGAATTCAGTTTCCATCTTTCTAAAGAACAATAGTTGACACATTAATAAATTTCCCTGGATAACCTATACAATTCTATTTATTAAATTTAAAATAAACTCTCAATACTAACAGTGATATATACTGTAATAGCACTTATTATAACATTTTTATTTGTATGTCAAATTTAATTAATTGATAAATATGTCATATATTCAACAAATATTTTGATGGGCATCCGATATATACCAGACACTGGGGTATAGCTATGAACAATTCAGATAAGCTCCTTCTCCTCATGGGACACAGTTTTTGGGGCAACCCAGACATTGAATGGGGATCATAATATAGGGAGCTAAGTGTTATAAAGGGGAGACTGCAATGTGCAATGGTAGCACACAACAAGGGAGCATTCTTAGACTGGGGCTTCTTATATGAAGCAGGGTTAGGTTGAAATTTTAAGGGCATGTTAGATATGAACTGGAGTTTGGAAGGAAGAAGGGGGAAGGACAGGATCTAAGTAGAGAGATCATGAGTAAAGGTCAAGACATGGAAGGAAATATGTTAATAGAGCCCATTTGAGTAGCAAAAAAGAACAGCCATCTGACTAGAGTACTGGGAATAAAGTGAAAAAAAGCTACATGTTGGGGAGATACGTAAAGATTACATCATGGCCAGTTTGTAATGAGATTGGCCTTGGTCCTAAGTGCCATGCGAGTTAAGGCGGGCAGTAATAGCCTCGCGTCTGCATTGGTGGAAGCTGGTTCTGGAAAGTGTGGAGGAGGGGTTGTAAAGATGAAAGAGGACAGCAGGGAGACCAGGTGGCTAATACGGCCAGTGAAAGTGCAAGCAGCCTGGCCTAAGGTATTGGCAATGGAGATGGATAGAAGTGGATGATGGCAAGTCTGTAGTATGAATGATTGGAGATTGATGAGGAGGAAAGAAGGGCTGGGTATGCCCAGGACCCTCTAGTTCCAATAAGATGTGCATGCAGTCTACCTGTCTCTTTGTTGATCTAGGCAGTGTGAAAGGGGTTTGATTCTGTTCGTGTTCAGACACAGGCCACAGTGCAAGAAAGGAGCCAGGTGTCAGGTGGCCACAGCACAGGTAAAGGTAGAAAGTGAGCCACTGCAAGCAAAGCAGGGTGAAGGAACAGAGTGACAATGGGAGTCTATACCCAGTAAGGTAAAGAGTTCCAGGACAGGCCAGAATAAAACAACAACAACAGCAACAACAACAACAACAAGCATCCTCTGACATTTGGAACAGATGTGGTTTCCATAGTTAGACCTCGGTGTTATTACAGACCGGTCTGACATTAGGAGCCGGGTTATTTTCTTTTCCCATTGTACATAATCAATCTCTTACCTTAGAGGAGATCACCCTGACTTAATGATAAAATGTAACAGAGCAAATAAATTTATTTTGTCTAAGCACAGACAATTTACATGGTTATTGTGCAGCCCATGAAACACCCAAAGATAGAAATGCCCTCTGTTTCTAACAGTGTCTAATCTAGAGCAAACTCTGATTTCTTAGACTCTCTCCCCAATCACCCAGTCCGAGACTGAATCCTATAACAGGTTCTTTCTAACTCCCTCTGAGACACCCCACAATTCCCCATGTGGTGTGTTCTCCCCCATTGCAGGGAGTAATAAATCCAGTTTGTTCAGCTACAAGAGGGCTCCTGGTGGTCTTTGGCCTCCCTGGAGGGCATTGACAGTAGTTTCAAAATTCATAAATTGGCAACTACTTGCCTATACACGATTCATGGGCATTTTAGTACCATAGAATCACACACCACATTCACATAATGAACATTGTCTAGACAAACAAGCAAATATTTACAGGCACGAAGAAAAAAAAAGCTACAATAATCCACCTGCTTGCAATCTTCTTTGACCAGTCTCTTGGTCTCAAATTTTGGTCTAATCCTACACTGAAAAAGAAAACAGGGAAAAAGATTAAAACAAAAATAAAAGCAAAATCCCCGGAAGATTTATGAGTAATGCTGCTTCAGTCACAATGGTCTTTAATTTCTTGTTACTTTGATTTTATTCAGGGAACTTTTAGCCTTACTCATCTTTAATTACCTTAATTTCATGCTGAACTCGGGCACAGAAGAGATCTGTTTGTAATTTCAGATGAGAGAAAATGAAATTCCCCTCAGCAAAGTCAGATTTTAAAATTCAAGAGGAAGAACAATGTGCCAGCTCACAAAAAGTATCAACTTTACATTTCAAGGTAATTCAGTGGTAATGCAATATTAAAGAACTTAAGTTTCGTTTTGGAACTAAAACAAAGCAGAACAAAATCTAACAGAGAGAGCGTGTATTAAAAACAGAATCTATTTGTCTCTTTCTTTTTTTTATGTGGTAAAAACATTTGACAGGAGATCTACACTTTCAATAAAATTTTAAGTGTACTATACAATATTGCTAAGCAATATAAGCAGCTGTCTAGGACTTAATTATCTTGCATAACTGGAACTTAATGCCTATTGAACAGCAGCTCTCCATTTCCACTACTCAGCCCCCAGCCTTTGGAAGATGCCATTCTACTCTGCCTCTACGTGCTTGCCTATTTTAGATGCCTCATGTAAGCAGGATCATGCAGTATTTGTCATTCTGTGACTGGCTTGTTTCACTTAGCATAGTCTCTTCCAGGTTCATAACATGCTCTTGCAAATGGCAGAATTTCTTTCCTTTTTTTTTTTTTAAGGCTAAATACTACTCCATAGTGTGTATACACCACATTTTCTTTATCCATTCATCTGTTGATATAAACTTAGGTTGTTTTCATATCTTAGCTATTGTAAATAATGCTGCAATGAACATGAGAGACCAATTATCTCTTTACGATTCTGATTTCAGTTATTCTGGATACCCAGCAATGGGATTTCTGGGTTATACGATAGTCCTATTTTTAGTATTTTGAGGAACCTCCATACTGTTTTCAGTACTGGCTGCACCAATTTACATTCCCACCTACAGTGAACACTATCTCTCACATCTTCGTCAACACTTGTTATCTTTAAAAAAAAAATGTTTTATAATAACCATTCTAACAGATATGAGGTGATATCTCCTTGTGGTTTTGATTTGTACTTCCTTAAGATTGGCGATGTTGGGCATTTTTTATATATCAGTCGGCCATTTGCATGTCTTTTTTGACTCTATATCTATTCAATTCTTCCACTTTAAAATCAGATTATTCAGTTTTTTGTTTTGATATTGAGTTAAAGGAGTTGTTTATATGTTTTGGATATTAACCTCTTATCAGATATGTGGTTTGCAGAATTTTCTCCCATTCTGTAGATTTTCTTTTCATTCCATTAAGTGTTCCTTGTGCCGTGCGTAAGCTTTTTATTGTCTTTAGAAGGTGGAATATTCAGGAAATGTTAATATTTTTTTTTTAGTTTTTAGTTTTCAAATGTTTAAAATAAGGCAAAAATTATTTTATAATTGAAAACAAAACTATAAATTATTTAATTAATTAACAATAAATTAAAAAGAAAACAAATTAATTCAAACCAATTAATACAATCCCATTCATGAAGCTAAATGGAATAAGAAATGTGGTAATTGTCTGAGCCTTGATAAAGGTTATTTGAGGAAAAGGGGAAGATTTGGATTTGTATATGTTTCTTTATATTAATAATATTCATCAAGGCCCTTCTCCTCTTCTATAGTTTATCTGATGCTGATTAAGCCAATGGCTCAAAGATAAATTTCAGTTTGCCAACTAAATTTTCTAAGTTTGAGAAAAGGAAGCAATGAGAAAATGGAACTATGCAAAAAAATTACTAACTCTTGTGCATTATGGATGATAACATTTAGCCGTTTCTATGAGAGGCAAATGCAGAGATCATATTTTGCATTTTTAATATACTTCCTATATTTGTTGAAAAAAGCTGGTATAAACAGATGCATCTTCCTAATGAGGATGCTACAACTTATATTTCTTTTTACTGTGAAAAATCCCAAGTTTTATGAAGAAAACAGAAACATAGCTGATGGCAGAAACATGGTGGTTTTTTGTTTTTTTTTTTTTTTTTGCAAACCATAGCTAAGTTTCTCTTTTATTACTGACATATGAGTTAGATTAAGACTGTGTTATTGATGAATAACATAAATAAAAGAATGACAAGCCTGCAGGGAACAAATACGTCAGTGTAGGGCCGCAGGCTTTGTAATTCCAAGATGGAGAGACTGTCGAGCACAGTGATATTCGTTTCAGAAGACTCAACACCAAAACAGTGAAACCCTAATTGAGACATGTTGCATCCTACTCTTGTGCTTTTCGATAGACTTTGTCAGTGATTTTTCAATCATGTTTTTAAACTACACAACAATTCAACCTCAAATTCACAAAACTCCTTTTTACTTTCTTCAAATATTTATGTAGCATTCAATACTTTTAGGAAAGTTATGAGGCTTTACATCAAACCAAATATAGGATTGTAAGCTAAAATGTCTGGAAGCCACTGTCCAAGAAGATCAATTCAGAAGGTAATATCTCTTTATATAAACTGGAAAAGCAACAAGACTAACTCACTGTTGCAGGCCAAAGAATGCTGCTGTCACACACGCGCAGAAAATCTTAAGAGTGAAGGGGATTGAAGATGTACGATGCCATGCGTCATCCCTATCCAAATGAAAGCTTCTGACTTGTGTGTAACCCATGCTTTCTGAGGGGGTGGCAAGAGGTTTGTGGATTTTTTTTGATAGCTTCTGTCCTTTTCATATTCTCTGCAACCATCTGCCATTAAGTAATGACTAATTCTATTTGATGTGGCTATCACAACCCTATCAAAATTGATATGCAAAATGATATTTAACAAAGTAAAAAGAAAAAATAATTATAAGAATTAATAAATAATCCAATGCTAAGACTGAAATAAAGTTAAAATGTTGAAAATTTTCGAATCTGATAAAAACTATCAAAAGCTAGACCTTCACTCATTTCACTGTACCAAGAATGGTTATATCTTTGTTATGGCATATTTCTGCAGGGCCCAAGAAAAGACTGGGTGTATGAACCTCCCTCTCCAGGATCTATGTACTTAGACTGAAAAACTTGGAATATGAGGGATCTTCTAGTAAGGGTTCTGGTGGAAGGGGAAGAATCCATGCTGAGAGAAGAAGGGATGAAGAAGTACAAATTGGTAGATATGAAATAGTCATGGGGACATAAAGTATAGCATAGCAAATATAGTCAATAGTATTGTAATGGCTATGTGTAGGTCCATATAGGTGATAGAGTAATCAGGGGATCACCTCATAAAATACATAAATATCTAACCAATGTACTGTATACCTGAAACTAATATAGAAAAAAGCCAGGTCCAGGTGGATAGTGAGATGGAGCAGAAGTGGTGTGGTAGGAGGCATCTTTCTAATTTCAAGGTCTATCTCTACAAGGGGAGGAGGCAGTCTTTGATGCAGGAAGGTAGCAGATAATTATCATATCCATACTATGAAGACACCAGGAAATGAGAATGACAGTTTAGCAATTGATTTACTCATGCATGATAACATAGAACAACACACAAATAATTTCTAATATTTACCTCATTTTTTCCCAAAGTTGACATATACCATGCAGGTACAGTTTATAGAAAAATAATAAACACCCCATGTAACCACCACCTAGCTTAAGAAATAAAGTATACCAAATGTAGCATTTGCTTGCTTGACTTTTATTTTAGATTTTAGAGTACAAGTATGGTATGAAGCTTGCTATGTCCTTCTCTCACTCGTAGAGTATAAGCCTAAGAGAGTTATTGCTGCGTCAAACGATTATTAATCTTGACTAAGGAATAGAAGACAGTGTCCAAAGAGGATGCGCTGATTTCCATGCTCTCCAGCACTCCAAGGGCATTCTCAAGGCCTCACATATTCTCCATCACTGACTATAGGCAGCTATGTTTTTGTTTCTCTGGTTTGTTGGAGGTTAAATGGCATTTTACTATGATTTTATTTTGCTTCTCCTTGGTCACTGACTGATATAGTTAAGCATCTTTTAAACCCATTTCCCATTTGGCCTGAGAATACTTGCCATTGGTGCTGGCGGCTGCACCATTTACCCTGAGCTAACTCATGGATTACAGTCCTAACATTACCCCCAAAGTTTGCCACAAAATATCTTGTTTTTATTATAATTTTTGCAATGCTCTAGTATACTGATTCTCTTTGGAAACAAATGACATCCTTCTAATTATAACATTCTGTTTTCAGTAGTGGTGTTTCCATTTGCAAAACATAGCAATCTTTGATCGCTGAAAATGTCAAATCCTAGATGTTCCGTTGTTCTACGCTTTGGAAATTTACCACAACACACACAACAACAATATTAAATACTGACCATCATCTACATTTCTGTTCCATTAAGATTTGAGACAAGTTCTGTTTAGAAATAACTACAAGAACAGTTTTTATGTATTATTTTTACATTGAAAACTACTCAGATTTGCTTCAGCCTCAAAGAGCATGTTTATGTAAAAATAAATTAATGCTGGCAGTGAGCTGCACTTTCTTTTTCTAAATGGGAAATGGGTTAATTTGCTTCATGTTTCCTCTTCCATGAAGTACCTTTTATTTTTTCTTCTGGTTTAACTTTTTATGGATGATTTGTAAAGGTCTTTGCTATTTTCTGAATTCTATTCTTTGACAGTTTTGCAAATAACTTCTTTTAGTTGTTGGCTTGTGTTTTTATTCTCCTTATCGTGTCTTTGATGATAATAAATTCCAGATATAAATTATGATGTATTTTTCAATCTTTTTGTTTATGTTCTGAGCTTTGTTTTAAAATCTTAGTGAAATCCTTTTGTACATTGAGGGTTAAATTTACTCTTTATATCATCTTACAAACATTCTGGAGTTTTGCTTTCTACATGTAGGTCTATCTGGTACTGAATTTTGTATATGGTGTGAGTCATGGCCCTACTTCGTTTTTTCCATCTGTAAAACCAACTTACTGAACAGTCAGTCCATCTTTCTCCCACTGATCTGCCAAAGAAATATATTAAGCCACTACATATAAATTAGTCTGTTTCTGAGCTCTTTTTGCTGTTTTATAGTTTCATTTACCTATTTATGTGCAAATATGACACTGTCTAAATTTTTAGGTCTTTGTAAATATTGTTGCCTCATAGCACAAGCCCCATGCTTCCTGAGAGTCATGTTTTCTCCCATATTTTTAACTCCACATTAAGATGCCATTACTATCACCATTTAAACAGTCAGTGTTTAATTTTTCCCTCCACTTTACCAGTTTTTGCTCAGGGATTTTAACTGAGAGTGCCCTTTCTTTATTTTTGGTCTCCAACCTAGTTTACAAGTTTGACTCTTGTCTCCTGCATGCGTAGACCTTCAAAACCTCACTTTTCAAACACAAGGGATTTTCAGATATCCCCATAGTAAACACTTGTTCCGTGCTTATTTATCTTTCCAGATTTATGATTTCTTACAGCTCTGGTCTCTGGTGATTTCCCCAACTTTCCCAAAAGCTCAGTTATGCTTTGAAAAAAAATGCTGTTTATATTCTATCATACATTTCAGGCACTTTATACAAGAAATGTTTCTTCAGATACCAAATCAAATGGGTTGTAGGAAGCAGACAACTCTGCTATTTTCAAACTCTTTCTTTAACATCCTTAAATACTTTTTCAAACTCTTACTATCTTTTAAACTCTTCTCCATTAAGGAACTGGTGACCACAGGAATCTTGCTTCTCAATTCAATACCAGCTTAATATCCTAACTGCTAGTTAATATCCTAACCTTTACAACAGTTTACATTGTTGCCATTTATTCACTTGCTCTGTATCCTTCTTCTTTCTTTCCCTTGGATAGTCACCTCCTATGTCTACTACTGACTTTTAGTGTAATTGTTGGAATAATAAAATGAAGATCAAGCTATTGCCCTAAAAGAGCCATGGCTGAGCAGAGGAGAAGTGTATCAAAAACTATAACTATAGCATGTGTCTTTCTGAAGTCTGCTGGGAAAAGACAAAGAACAAATATTTGGAGTATGATAGGAAATGTGCCTGTATTACCTTTGTTTCTGTATCTTTTTGTAATGGTACCTCCTTTATAGAATGTTCTCCACACCTTTCCCTCAGACCTCTAATTCTGCCACTGGTTGGGACTGGCCGGGTGATAACGAAAAAGTAATAAGACAGAAGACAGACAGCATGTTAAGCTTCCAAGAAGAGTAGACATGTGCTGATAAGCAGTAGCCAAAGATATATCTGAATATACACACATGGGTAGAGCTACATAAAACATGGGCTAGAGGAGCACAATATAAGTATGATGAAGCAGAGATTTTTGATGGTTTTATTTTTAGTTACTGGCACATAGTAGGTGCTTAATAAATATTTGTTGAAGGAATTTTAAAAAAATGATAAGAGTATTCAATTCAAACTTAAGAGGTTGATTTTTTTTTTTACCAGACTTTGCCCTAAAATTGTAATAATATATAATAATATAACAGTTAATTAGAAATTAATAAGTTTAGGTAATTCTTTTAAAGTTTATTTTTTACAAAGAATATCAAGAAGTTAATAATATATTGTATTCTTGTTTTTCTGTATTATATTACCTATGCCTGAAATAAGCATAGTCACTGAGGCTATTCTATCCAAAACGGAATTAATATTCATGTGGTAGCAGCTACCAGAAGAGCAGACATAGTGCCCCAGGGAAATAATTCACTTATTTTGAATCAGCCTTGCATCCCTGATTCTCATCAGTGAAGAAATACCCCAAAATACCTCATTTGTTGATTGCCACTCAAAACCCCTCACAGTTTTTCTCTTTCTATTTCTAGATTTTCTATTATTTTTTTCCAGGGTTGCCATTACGTTAACCTTTAAGTAAGGCAGGTACTAATGAATGTATTATTTTTGTAATCAGTTGAAAATGTTGTCACAATCAAAGTGTACATGGAACTTCCTTCATATGGTAGATGTTTTTACAAAGTGGGTTGTAATGGTAGGTTGTTAACTATATGTTGGCTGAATAGTAATGTATGTTTTTAAGTGCATTAGGAATGGATGCTTTGTAAGAGAAATTCCACAGTGCGTTTTGGTAAATTTTAAAATCCACCTACAGAAATGTTTTCATGCTGTGGAATTAACTAAAACAAAGATATGTCTGTAAAATAAACTAAGGGGTTGTTTTTGTTGATTTTAAGGATAGCATTCCTATGTGCGTCATTTAAACAAATGTCTAACCTTGTTAAACAATATTTTCAAGAGAAACCCAGTACAATCCTGTATTTCTAAACAGGTTCAGGTGGTGCTAAGGCAAGCTCCCCAATTCAGATGCCTCTACGGGTCACATAGATAAAATAAATGAGTGAGGCAGGCTAGTTGTAATGCAATAAGGAGTATTTGGGCCTGTGGCAAACTGAAAGTGTATGCGTCAGTTCAGTTCCTATTAACTGTTGCCTTGTGCAAAGGTTAGAGCTTATTGCCAGATCTCATTTTATAAGAAAAGCAAAAACCAGAATTTAATGTGAATTTACCCATTTACACTGCTTGGGACTGGCCAGTGATAATATATTAACGAACAAAACCACAAAATGAGCAAAGATATGATCAGGCTATTTACAGAAAAAAATAAAAACAAAAAACCACAAGGACAATAAACTTTTGAGAAGGTGAATTTATTTTTATGGGTCATCAGGAACAGAACATTAAAACAACAATGATCATTTGATCCCATCAGATTTAAAGCTTGCCAAAGAGTCCAACAAAGAGGACTCTCATTCACTGCAGTAGTAGTGTAAATTGGCACAATCACTTTGAAAAGATTTGGTAACATTCAATAAGATAAAGATGCACATATCGAATGACCAGCAATTCCACTTTCGAATTTATATGCTAGAGTAAACCACGCATATTGGTACCACAGAATCAACTTAGAGTTCTCTTCTTCTCATACCTCATACCCAATCAGTCAGCACGTTATATGATTCAACCTTTAAAATATATTCAGAATCTGACCACTTCTCACTATTTTCCTTGCTATCACCTGGTTCAAACCACTATTAACTTTTGCCTGGACTGCTGCAAAAATCAGCAGATCTGATTACTTCTCCTCTTGCACCTCTTCAATCTACTCTCAATTCTTTAAAAAATGTGAAAACTATTAAAATGTAAGTTAGGCATGTCACAACTTGACTTAAACTCTCCAATGGCTTCTCGCTTTATGCAGAATAAAATATAGTAAAATATAAAGTATATCTGTCTAAGACTTTCCATGGTCCACAAGACCCTACAGGGCACAGTTTCTCTCTAGAGCTTTATATTCATTTCCTTCCTCTTTGTCTCTCTCTGCTACAGCCACTGACTTCATTGTCATTCTTCTCCAAACCCAATGCTTGTACCGGGACCTAAAGGCCTCTACATTTCCTATGCCCTCTATTCTACTTTATATGTCTTTACAGTTCATATCACCATTTGATGTACTATCTACTTCTCTGTCTTCCTTTCTATTGTATGTCCCCTCTTCTACAATGTAAGTTACATAAGGCAGGAAACTTTGTCTCTTCTTTATTGCTATATCCTCAGGATTTAAAAGTTTCTAGCACATAGTAAGCACTCAAGAAATGCTTATTAAGTAATTTAATAAGTTACTTATAGGAAGAGTGGATAACTGACATAAAATCAAAATTTAAGAAAGTCTTGTTAGATTGAGATTATACAGATTAAATTTGCATGAATATTGAAAGATGTGGATGAAAAAGATCAAATGTATGCTATAAGGAGATGTCTGTTCCTATGTAAAGCAAGCTAGTATATTTTAATTAATCGAATATTCAATATCTTTTAACTTGGATGATATTAAAAAGTTAATGTTGACAGACTACATTTAGAGTATTATATAAGAAAAAGTTAAATGATGGTACCTACATACAAACCATATTTTTATTATGTGGGAAGAATAATAAAATCATACCTGAGTATCTTCTAATCTCACCATGGGATTAATTTATACTGAAATGAGGTACCAATTTAATTGTCTTTCTAAAAATTAACTGCCATTAGCTTTCTAAGAGCATCTCATCATTTTTGGTAACTATCTTCAGGTCTCCCCTTTTAAAGCGTTACCCGTGTACTTCTGTTTTATTGATATTTTATTTGTAAATATATCTACAGAGAAGTATATATAGAGAGAGTATAACAAGTTATCAAAGATGAGCCCTGGTGATTCTCACCAATACACTTTTCCTTCCCAGCGTCTACTCCTTGTCTTCTGGGCCTTTATTCAAGTCATTTTTCCTTTATGTTAGGATGTATTACCTTTCTTCATCAGGATTTCCTCAAAGTTGGTCCCTTCAGTGGAAGGAGATTCATGTTCTTTTAAGGCAGGAGCAAAGCTTCTCTTTCTTTTATTCAAAGCCTCTCTCTACGGCCTTGGACTCTGAAAGCACTCAATAAATGTGTGTTGAATACAGGGGCAAAGAAAAGCAACACCATATTAATAGACGTTAAGGACACAGGGGCACATGTGCCACTGAACACTCCAAGCTAACGAAGTGAAATCATTGTAAGTGTTGAAATAGATGAGAACAGATTGCATGATGATCAACCCTCCCTTCCCTATTTTTAATGCTTAATTTAAGAACAGAATGTTTGATATTGAAATGTTAAACTTTATGAAGATGTAATCATTAAACTGAACAAGTTGATGAGGCAGAGAAAGAATGAGACAAGAACAAGGCTTTCACAGCATCTTTTCATTAACAGCAAGCCATGACGGAAAATGCTCCTACACCTCCAGAGAGAAGGAATGCAATCAAGCACCAAAACTTATTAAATGGCTGCAGCTTAATGTGATAATTAAGGAAACAACATAGGCTACTTTCTTTTTATTCTTCTCTATCCGAATTGCCCATTTTGATTGTAATTTCACTTATCTCTGTAGGAAGGGGAAACAAGCAGCCAGTCCTCAGCCACACCAAGAGAACGACACCCTCTGTCTAGTGCTGTAGATGCAGAGAAAGGGCAAGTAGTGCAAAGGTATTCACTGCTTTACTATATAAAGCTAATATTGGAAACTGGTGGATTTTGTCCCAAAGGAGAAATAATGCAAAAAAAAAAAATTGTGGTGTATGTCCAGTTTTAAATTCCTGATATTTGTAGAGTGTTTTCTTCTAAAGATTCCACGCCCAAGAAAGCAATGTCTATGCTTATTTTGTAAATGGATACTGTTGACAATTGTAAAAAAGTGGTTCCTTGGCTGAAGATATGAAAGTATTAGATTAGAGATAGTAAAGCTCTATCTTGAATTTTTCTAAATAGAAGGACACAGTCACCAAAAAATCAACAATAATGCAAAACAAAAACTTTGTTAAATTTAATGACTAGGCTTCTGAGCAGGAGGTTCAAGAAAATCAAAAGATATAATGCATAAAATGTAGGTTAGGTAGCAACTATTTGAAACAAATAAAAATATAATGATTTGTTATTATGTCATAATTATGACATAATTTGTTATTATGTCATAACAATTATTTTATGACTCAGAATTTCTTCACCAAACTTATAAGATCAATATAAACCTTCCATTTTTATTTGCTTTGAGATTATTTGCTCTTCTGATCATGTGGTTTCTTCTACTTTAATTTATATACCTATTTAGAAAATTTATTAATCCTTCAAATTTATTATTAATTTCTAAGTGAAAATGAAACAGAAACAGAAAGGATAACAAATTGAGAATACAGAGTTCAGAACTAGGGATAAGCAATGGTGTTTGTACATTAGATATTGCCATATAACAAACCATCTCAAAACTTAGTGGCTTAAAACAACTATCTTTCCCTCCCTACCCCAAGAGTTATCAAGATGGCTAGGTGGTTCTGTTAGTCAGTGGCACTTAATCATGTCAGTTTCAGGTCGGCTGCGTGGGTCTGCTGATTTTGAGTAGACCCCCCCCCCCCAGTACCTTGGATGAGACAACTGAGCTCACTGAGCTCTGCTGCATGTGGTCTCTCATCTTCCAGTAGGCTAGCCTGTTCTTGTTCCCATGGTGAAGGCAAGGGAGCAATAGAGAAAGCCAAAGTGTCTTTGGCTTCTTGGGACTAAACTTAGAGCTCGCATTCTACACATTTACTTTTTCCAATTCTATTGACAAAAACAGGTCAAAAGAGCAGTCAAATTGAGTCGAAGTGGGGGAGGAATAGACTCCACCATTTGGAGGGAGGAGCTGCAAAACTGCATTGAAAAGAATGTGCACACAAAAAAGGGTGAGAAATTGGGGCCACACAATGGTTTCATTTGGGGAAGGTAAGGAACATAAGGAAAGTGAGACTTGGTTTCAAACCAACTCAGTGAAGACAATACAATTTGCCAAATCAGAAAGGCACAGGATACAAAGCACACCGAATTCTTACTCACCATTTAGGCAACAGCATTTTCAGGATCACAAAGAGAAGCCTTGACTCAAGAATCAATAGCTTAGGTGATCAGCAGCCAGCACTGAGACACCAAGAATGTAGGTAGTGATAGATCCCACCTACATTCCAAGATTTACCTTTAGAGTTACCTATGACCAACATGCAACTAAACCTATTGGTAGAGAATGGAGGTAGCAGTTTTTAATGAACTATGTTTTATTGCAGAAAAGTCTTAGCTTATTTGAAAGACTATGGATACCTAGAGTTGATCTTTTCTAGAAAACTCAATAATTTCAAAGTCACATTTCTATTTGACTCTAATTAGTGTTGTTTCCTTTATGACAAAATTCCCTTGGTTTTCTCTGCCACATATACAATAATTTGTTGTTGTGTTCTCAGCATAGGTACACGCTGAGAGCAAATATTAAATAGTGAAAAGAAATGAGAGCCAGACTCAGCCAATCCTCCCTGATTACATTATGACTCAGGAGGACACCCATTGGTAGGTTTATTCATTATTGAATTTTAATATGCATTAGCAGAGTTTCCCAAATTGAAGCACATCTGAGCATCCTTGTAGACGTTTTCATAGTGTAATACATAGCAATTTTAATAAACGTATTATTTTTTCTTTCTGCCCCCAAAATTGACTAAAACTTTAGCAGTCTCTTGATGTTTCTTGGAGCATCACTAGTTCTTTTCTCAATCGAGATCTTTTAAAGCTAGATTGGGAAGACCATGGAGGACACATTCACCAAGAATAAAGAGCCACCTGCTGCTCCAATGCAACCCAGACTGTCTCCAGGTCTCAGATTCTTTTTCCTCCTCTTACCTGCCTCAACAGATTTCTGATAGCTCCATCAAACTTTATATTTTTCTGATCAAAATCTGAATTTTTTTTTGCCTTTTTAATTCATCTTTTATCTCTTATCAGAAACACCAGTGAAAGAAAATTTAGAAATGGGAAACATAATCTGAGTGTACTTCCGAGTGGTTCAGATTCCTAAAGAAACTTGAAGGGCAACAAAACTCTGCTGCTATAGCTGCACTTCAGTTGCTTTTAATTATGAGATTTAGAGAGCTTCTCAATTCTTTCCTCTATCCACTTAGCATTTTTTTTTTTTTTAGGGTCATGTCTCATGTCAAGTACCAGAATATTCTCCTGGCATTCTTTCATGGTTGAGAAGAGGAAGCAAAAGGTCATAATAGAAAATGGGTTCCAAAAAAGTCAAGTATATCTGGATTTGAGGCTTTGAGAATTTATTTAAAACTCTCTAATCATTGTTCTTCATATTCAAATAAAGTTTTAAATTGCACTTCATAAATTGTTGTAAGAATTAAGTGAGATACATGTCCCATTTTCACATTAAGCATTCAGTACCCGTGAAGAATTATTATTATTACCTCTAGAATAAAGAAATGACTCACTCAATCTTCAGATCTGCCAAGAACAAACAGAATGTGACACGAGCTAGAAGCAGTATTTGCTATAGCTCTTACTATTAGTCAAATGCTGTCACAAGCACTTTCTATATGCTAATTCATTTAATGTAAGTACTTACTATATATTAACTCATTTAATACTCCCAACAATGCTCTGGGGAAAATACTATTATTATCATCTCACATATAAGGACATAATGGCACAAGAGGTTATGAGACCCAGCTGAGATCCATGATGAGGAAATTACAGGGTCAGGGTCTTGTTCCAGAGGCCATACTTCCAACCACATTATTATGAACTTCTGGGAAGAAATTGTCCCTCAGGGAGGGAGGACACTACAGTTATTATACATTCCTCCAGTGGTTACATAGCTCTAATTAGGTGTACGGCTTATTGACTGAGTTGGTTATTTCAAAATATTTTTCCTTCCTCATTTAGATTATAAACTCCTCAGAGGGAGAGACAATGTACATTGTTTTGCTTATGCTGTAATACAATATTCTGTACACTGCAGGTTCGCAGCAGGTCTTATTGTCTAGCTTACTCTATCTTCCACTTCCCTACAGTGTTTCTAGAAACTATAAGTGAGTCCCAAGAGCTGTGAGTTAAAAGACCTTGAGGTTTGGCCCCCCTAACTCCTTGCAAAATTCTCATGAACTCTTCTGAAGCAGCTAAGCACTTGTCCATGTAAAGGAATCCCAGTATTCTGGAGAACAGAATGTATTTCTGGAAACTTCTAAAATGATGGCGTCCACAGCCATCAGCCTCCTGCTGGGTGGTGAGCCCTGGCATTTCCAGGAGCTCCACTTGCCATAGCCCATGGGGTCCTGGCCTATGGCTCAGAAGCCTCTGAAAGCTGATAGGTGAAAACCAACATGAGAGAAGACAAAGAAGCTCAGAGGGAAGAAAGTACTGAACTGTCTGTTTCGATCACGAGAATATTTTTTATTTGAATATTTCTAGAAATGTTTAGAATTATAATTTGTTTGTAGGCAGGCAAAATGTCCTTATAGAAGATTAGCAACACTGCAGGAGGCAACATAAGTTTCAGTAGTCTACCAGTTAAAGGTTTTAACATGAAAACAAATACACTGCCATTTCTTATCTCAAAAAAAAATTAAAACCTATGAAACAAAATTAATTTAATATATCAAAACTCAAATCTTTTCTAACTTTGGACTTTTCATTATACCATGTAACATGTATGAAGTGAAATATATTCTTGACCACTTAAGTTAGGACTCTGATGTTTAAAGCCTGTTTGGGCTGTCCTGCTTAGCAGCCAGGAATATGCCCCACTTCTTCAGTGTGTGACACTTGTAGAAGTTATTTATCTTTCCCTTAATGTCAATTTCATATCTATAAAATAGAATCAGTGATATTTCTACCTCTTAGTTTTATTTTGATTATTAAATCAGAAATGATATACAAAGCACCTAGCACTTAGTAATTGCTCAATTAATACATACTACTATGTTGCCTGATATTTAGATCCTGATTATTCACTAGAATAGAAACACCATGAGGATGGAACTTCATTCATTGATATATTAGTATTTAGAACAGTGCCAGGCACAAATTAATACTTCCAAAAAAATCAAGTGTTTGAAACGATCTGAGAAAATTTGAACTTTACAGCTGATCTTATTCTATATGAGCTGAAGAGATGCAAACTTCCATGTTAAGCTACATGTTTGTGTCACTTAGAGCTATTTTCTAGTTTGTGTTATGTGTTATTCTTGTCTCTTTTTTTCCCTTTGCCCCTTGATCTTTCTTTCTGGTTTTCCTTTACATTTCTAACCAATCCAATGTATATAAATTATCAGCTCTTCTCCTCTTGTAAGTATGGTGATCAATTTTATCTAGTTGACTTTCTTTAGCAGATGTTAATGTCAGAGACCTCTGGATTTGAAAAAAAATTGGTTCACTTTTCTACTATTTGAAAATTTTAGTTCAGTGAGATAGTAGGAAAATAAAACTAGAAATAATCCAATTCTCCTTTCTTTCTGTTATGATCTTTGGATCACAGGTACACCAGAGGACAATTTGAAATAAAATGTAGACATCTCAACAATGTAAAACTCATTCTCCAAAAGGACTTCAATAATTAAAAAGATATTTTTACATATCAGTCTCAACTCAGTCTTGCAATACAAAGACTGGCACATTTGATTTTTCAGAAAAGAGAAAGAGATTGATACCAAAGTAGAACTTTTATGAACCCAAAAGCCTGAATTGTGTGGGTCTGTGGTCATATATCATTGAAAGTTTGCAATAATTCTATAAGAAAATCACACACCAGTCTCATTTAGAGAGTGTCCAGAGTAGCTCTCATGATCTAAACCTAAATCTGAGCCTGTTCTATTAATTAACAGAAGTGAATTGAATCCTCAAGTTAACTGGGATGTCCTGGCTTCACAAAATATCTCTTAATCGAGTGCTTCAGGTACCATCATATTCTTATTCATACTCATTTACATGAATATGTATACTTACTCTTCACACTAGCCTGGAACCTGAAGAAAAAGAAAGCCAAGAAGACCTGGTCCTTACCCTCAAAGTGTTTACACTCCAATTGTTTGACAAACCTAACTACATTGGGCAATTAGAGAAGAGCTTACATGAGAATCGCTCTAAATGTGAAGCAATCACACAAGAGAGTGTCGTGGGCTAAGCAGTAGGAGAAGAATTTATGGACAAAGTAGGACTTGAATTGGGATTTTGATGGTCACTAGGATTGAGAAGACAAAGGGGCAAAGGAAGCACACTCCTGGTAGCAAGAACTTCAGAAGAAAGTAAGTCCCAGAATAGTAGCAGTGAATGGTAGAAAACAATACTGAAGGAAAGTTTCAACTTGAATAGGATAGGCACAGACTTGGGGTCTTATGTGTTTTTCAGCAAGAGAATGATATATTAAAAGCATTCTTTATCCAACAAATAGGAATTGAGCACCACTTTGGACAAGCCATTTTCCCTAGGGCTCCGAGCAAGAGAAGTATAAATGGCTCAAACTCTTAGCTCTAGAATAGCTTAGGATTCATCAGAACCTCGTTAGGAAGTCTTGTTTTAGAAAGATGTGTTTGAATGGATACGTGTGTTTTAAATAATCACTTTAGCAAAGTTTAGGAGAGTTTTATTATTAAGTTAAATGTAAAGCTTAAAGCTTTCGTTAAAAATTCTTCTTCATTCTTGGTTCAAATCCACTTAAAACTCATTGCAACATTGATTAGCACAAAAATACCTGGGGTCCAGAAAAATGACTCTGAGGACTGACATTTAATTCTGTCCATTTTCAAAGTTTGTGACAAAAATTCTGAAGGTAGAGGTAATTTCTGGATTTAGATCCTCTCGGCCTGATAGTTTTTTGTTGTTTGTTTTTTTTAAAGGAGTTCAAGATGCTCATTTTGATTCTGGCTATGTCCTGCCAGGATCTCTTACCCAAAGCAGATACTAACATCTGTTGTTTTCACTTGGGATGGCTCACATTGCACAAGTCATATTACTTGTCAAGATTGGACAAGCAACTCACTGTGTTTATCTTTCTGAAGTTATGTTGCCGATATTGAAATGTCAGTTGCTTGACCTTTGGATGCACAGAGGGGCCTCAGAGTATATTCCCAGCATTTGAAAGCAAGTTGTCAGAATTTGGTACTGGAAAGAAACATTACTTGCAGTTTAATAGTCTTTGGGGTTAGTGTTGTATTGTTTTAAAACAGTACTCTGTGTTCTTGAAGGTTTAGTTCAGCAAATTTAAAGTATAACATTGGTTAATGCAATTATTTCTTAGAATTATTGAATTTTCAGGGATAAGAGGTTTGAAAATAAGTTATTTTCCTTGAGATGATAAATTTTTGGACTCCTTAGTTACATATATTTAGGAAAGTGCCTGGAGTGCTCTTTAATTTGTTATGGAGAACCTTGCTTTCTTAGGAACGCCTAGGACTCTGGACAGTATTATTCTAGTGACATCTTGATAAACAGGAAAACATTTTTACATCCCACAAACTTGAACTAATTAAAATGAACACTGTTCTGGCTGGGTAAAAGATAAATGCAGTTTTAAGTAGTGATTAGCAAAATTTATATTCCAGGTAAAGAATGAATATGGTCAAGGAAATGAGGCTTATCAGGTCTTTCCACTTGCCTAACAAATCTTCTATGAATTAATAATCACTGACATTTTTATGAAACAATGTCATTTGCAGCACAGGTCTCTGCTTTCTGTATTATGACCGCCTTTATAAAAGCTTCCTCAAAGTGAGAGGAATTAAAAATGCCTTCACAGTACTCTTCAAACAATTACTCGAGAAGCAGCAGAGGGAAATAAAGGCCCAACTTATTCTGCTCTGAAGAATTCTGGCAATTGACACAAAAGTAATATGAGTACTTTGAGAAGAGAATATAAATGCCACATAATTACAGAGAGTCCAACTAGATAAATTATCAGGGAAGACTCTGAATTGGAGAAACAGGCTTTGTGATAGTCATTACCTTTTAAAAGTCTCTTATTAGATTATGGTAACATGATTAGAGTTTCTACATTCAATAAAGCCCAATAAAAAACCATGAAAATAGAGCAATGTAAAACTTATTTGTCCATTAGTGTAAAAGCAATTTCGAGCAAAAGTACTTCTCTGCTACCTTTTTTTTTTTTTCCTAAGAAAAAGTGATAACCTTGCATTTGAAGTTTGAAACTCTGTTAGCAATCAAGAAGAACTTTTCTATGGTTAAAGATTCTGTATTAATCACAATGAATTATACATTCAACATCATCTTCAGACTCTTTCTAAATTAGTTTAACCTACTCAGAAAGCCTTTTAGGACTTCATTGATAAAGCAAACTCTTGACTCTAAAAACATAGAGTCTTCCTCTAACGACTTCACTGCTCTATATAGATGTAAGAGAAGGTCCATCTAGTACTCTAGGTTGCAAAAAGAGAAACTTAAGATCAAAACAAGTAAAGCGATTACCTGATGAATATTATGGCTGAAAGTAACTGTAAGAATAATAACAGTAAAATAAGTCAATAGTAAGAATTGAAATCTCCCAACAGCTTTGGTGGTGTTTTTAAAAATGATCAAAATGTATAGTTTTTGTGCAAATTTCTTTGAGGTGTGAAAGTCACATTGCAATCACACAGTTTAACAGGTTAACAAACTTAGGCCAAGGGAAGTGATATGACTTGGTTAAGATCCAGATGAAATAGCAATCAGGATTAGAATCTTGGCTTTCCGGGTTCTGTGTCAGAATTTTTTTTCTATAATAACAGACACGTGTCCTGTCTACCATCTACCATCACAATTATACCTACATTTTTGGCTCCAAAGAGGAAAGGCAAGTACTAGTGCCATTATGGCAGCATGTACTTCCATAAACATGAGTGCACGTGTAAATAAAAGCACACATGCTCAGAGCCTTTTTTTGGAGAAGTCTGGTAAGCATCGACGATTTGCTCTTACATTTCTTTTCCGTGAGAATGGTTCCTGGCACCGCTTTTAACAGAACTATACTCTTAGATCATTTAAGTCAAGTTCTTGTGTTGATCGCAGGTTTTGGTTTTGTGTCTGATATGTGAAATGTGGCCCCATCTTCATTTGGAGCTACTTGGGTGCCTTGCTGCTTCCCACCTTCCCTATGTGAATAGCTCAGAGCAATGGATTTTACTGACATAAACTAATGTTTATAGACTGCCTGGGAAACTCTTACAGCAGATTCTCAGCCTAGTCATTGGGAGAATGTACTTTGAAGAGTCTGCAAAACTACAAGAATTATATATGTAGAATCTCCAAGTATGTATACATGGTTTTTCCCCTCGAGGTTAGGATCCATAAAGTCATCAAATACCTAAAGGGATCTGTGCTTCAAAAGGTTTTGTTAAGAACCACTGTGAGATCTACAGATAAATGCAATTCCAATCAAAATCTCAGTAGCATTCTCTACAGAAAAAAAAAAAATTCTAAAATTCATATGTAACCACAAAAGACCCCAAATGCAATCTTGAGCAAAAGAACAAAGTGAAATACATAACCAAGCTATTGTAATCAAAACAGTATGATACCAGCAAAAACAGACACATAAACCAGTGTAGAAGAATAGAGATGCCAGAATTATTTCCAGACAACTATAATCAACTGAAATTTGACAAGGGTGTCAAGAACACACAATAGCAGAAAGATAATCCCTTCAATAAATGGTGTTGGAAAACTGGATATCCATATGCAGAATGAAATTGGACTTTTATCTCACACCATATATAAAAATATATCAATTCAAGATGGATTAAAGATTTAGTTGTAAGAACAGAAACCATAAGTTACTAGGAAAAAAATAGGAATAAAGCCCCTTGACATTAGCCTTGACAATGATTTTTTTAATACGACAACAAAATCAGGGGCAAAAATAAACAAACAATCAAAAATGAAGAGGCAAGTGGGATTGCATCAAACTAAAAAGTTCTTGTGCAACAAGGGAAACAATCAACAGAGTGGAAAGATAAACTTATAGAATAAGATAAAATATTGGCAAATGATACATTTGATAAGGGGTTAACATCGAAAATACATAAGCAATTCAAACATTTCATGAGCAAAGAAAAAAACAAAAAGAAAAACAAAACAAAGAAACCAATCTGTTTAAAAAATAAGCTAAGGACTTGATTAGACATTTCCCAAATTAAGACATACAAATGGCCACGAGGTGTATGAAAAGGTGCTCAACATCACTAATCATTGGGAAAGTGCAAATCAAAACTACAATGAATTATCACCTCACACTGTTAGAATGGCTATTATCAAAAAGGCAAAAGGTAACAAGTACTAATAAGGAAAAAAGGAAATCTTTTTACATTGTTGGTGGGAATGAAAATTAGTTCAGCATTATGGAAAACAGTTTGTAGGTTCCTCAAAAAAATTAAAAAGAGCGCTACCATATGATCCATCAATCTTAGTTTGGGGTATATTACCAAAGGAAATGAAATCAGAATCTTAAAGAGATATCTACACCCCTCTATATCTTAGCCATTATTCACAATGGCCAAGATATAGAAATAACCTAAGTGTCCATCCACAGATGAATGGATTAGAAAAATGTGGTGTATATATATTTATCAATGGAACATTATTAAGCCTTAAAAAAGAAGGAAATTCTGCTGTATGTGACAAGAGGAATGAATCTTCAGGACATTACGCTGGGTGAAATAAGTCAGACACAGAAAGATCAATACTCCATGGTCTCATTTATGTGTGGAATCTCAAAAACCCACTCCACTGTCCTATGTATCCTGCACACAGAATCTCAGGCTCTATCTTAGCACTCTGAACCAGGATTCACAGGTTTACCAGACTCCCAGGTGATTCGTATGCACAATGAAGTTTGAGAACCACTGAATTAATTCTTGCAATAGCCCTGTGAAGTGGAATGGTTATTACCTCCATTTTAAAGAGATGAAAATAGAGGCACTGAGTTAAGTTACATGCATAAGAACACACAGCTAGGAAGGGTCAGAGTCAAGATTCAGACTAGGGTGGTTGGCATGATAGCTAAAATCTTAACCACCATGCTACTTTTCTTTTGGATAGCACCACCAACAGCATCCCCAAATTTCTAAACAGTTAAACATAAAAGGGGAAATTATGCTTTGAACATAGGAAGTTTAAAAGGAATGTAAGGGTTTCCACACAGAAGTCTGCTATAGCAAAAAAAAAAAAAAAAAAAAAAAAAAAAAAAAAAAAAAAAACCACTGGCTTTGGAACCAGACAAATCTGGGGTTTTCCCCTTATTACCTGCTGACCTTATACTAGTCTTATTCTGTTAGCTTCCTGATCTATCACATTGGGCTATGATTTGTCAGACTGTTGTAAGAACTAAAAGTATTATGTTTAAATTACTTTGAAAGGCATCTAAAACCCAGAATGCTCTCAGTAAGTGGTAATTCCAATGAAAAAGATCTGCAATTTTTTGAGTAGCTTGAAACATTTATTTGAACATAGTTTAGAATAGTTACAATGCCCTGAACAAATATCCAAACAAAACATATGCTTATTTTCCTAATCATTTAGAAGAAAAAATATTTTAAAAATTTTCCACAGCTTTGGTAATTATTAAAGTTTAACTTAGTCATTTTGAAAGATAGGTTGGGCATAATGAAAATTAAAATACTAGTCATTTTGCAGGAATAGGTCAAGTACAACAAAGTTTCTGCTGAATTAATTCGGAGAAGCTACCAGAACTCTGAATCAGTCACAAGATGGACCCAATACTCTGGTTTTACCTTCTCTTCCTAGTAACACTTGAACAAGGATAACTTAAGATAATAATATTTCGGCCAGGTTTAGAACCATTCTGGAACATCACCAATATTAATTCCACATTCAAATGACAACTACGAGAGAACATATACAGCTTTATTGGAAACTTAGAAAGCAGAGAAAATTGTCCTCCCTTTCCTTTTGGTCTCTGATTTTGTCATAAAAGATGTTAAACTTTCTGAATTTTCAAATTTTGGTTATAAATTATTTCCTTATTTGCTCATGGTGATTGTAATTGACATGGCAATGTCCTCTGTGGAGATTCATAGTTGTGGGTACAGGAAGCACAGAAAAGTGAGTTCTTAGCTGCTTAAGGGAAGGAAGCCTAGCCTTTAATTCAGTTATCAAAGCCCTGGCAGCATGTTAAGGTAATTGGCCCAATCTAAAGCATATAATCTATTTTTTTTTTATCTTCCAACTGTTTCCCAGCACTATTAGGGTCTTACACTAAGTTTTTCTGAGAAATAAAGCAATTATATTAATGTTGTCAATTACTGCTGTCAAGCTGATCAATAAAAACATTGTTAACCTTACTAATTAATTGCTAGCAATCACCTAACTAACTTGAAGAAGCTATTAGTTGCATAAAAGTAAATAAGGAAATGCTCTAAATGCTAAATGATGTTTATAATATGCTATTTGAAAAATAAAAGATTTCAATTTCTTTCTAAAATAGAATCTTTCATTTCTAAGTGAAAAACTCTTTTATTTGGTTTTGAATGTGAGTACATGTTTTTATTGCAATTATCATTCAAGGCTGCTGACAGTGAATAAAACATAAATGTTCACTACAAAGGTGCTATTTGTAGAGAAGTTACCTGAATAATTTTGGTATGACAGGGTTGAGCAAAGGCAATCTCTTTTCTGGTCTCATCGTGATTGCATGGTCACCTGGGTCAATCTGATTCAGATACTTCTAGTTTAACAATAGCCAAGCAGACTTTTTTGCTTGGGATTTTGGGGAAACAAAGAAATCATTTAACTATTTCCTTAATTTTTGGTGAATTGTATTGAGGTTACTAAAAATTAAATTTTGCTCTATGTGTAGGTTTTCAATGTCATGAGCTTTTACTTAGGTTGAGGCATTACTTGAGAAGACAACCTTGGTTTATTGACTGAAATTGTCAGTAAACCTATTTATGTTGGGAGCTTACTTTTCTTGGACTGCAGGCTATCTAGAATTCACATGGTATCACTAACATAGCAAATTTTTTTTTTAACTTAAAAAATCATAGAAGGATTCCCAGACTGACGCAATATAGAGTCTAACTCAGTGATTCGAGTGTTGAGCACAAGAATCTGCACTGGACTGTGGTGTGGTCCATGCTCTGAGAATCATGACGATGAACTTGAACCCGAACCTAGCCCCTTCTAGATACAGAGTTCTCTGAACCTTATCAAATCCTAAACTCCAAGTTCTGAGCTCCTTTGAGCTTGAGGCTCTAGGAGACTGAGAGTGATATGTGGTTGGCAGCTGCTTCGAGGGTTTTGAGAGCCATGTAGGGCTGGGAGCGGTTGTAGCAGCAATAACCACTTAAACATGGAGAACTTCTAAATCAGTGGTAAGTTGGTGACTGCCTGACCAGCAGGCCTCTGGCATTTGTGGAATTAACATTCACAGTTTCAGCAGTTTGTAATGATTTCATGGGTACCTCAAACATTCATCTGTAACTTTGTGAAGATAGGAAATGGAATCCGTGTTCTGGAAAGCTGATGTAAACACCAGTCTCTTAGCCATGAGGTGAGGAAAGCCCTCCAATCAACATCTACATCTTGACAGCTTTTTGCTATTCTCTGTTCTCATAAACTGAGTGTTCTAAAGTGATTAAAAAATTTTTTTTCAGTATCTACAATAGGGTGGGAGTGACTTGTTTTTATTTTGTTTTGTTTTCACATAATGATTGTGAAATGAAAGCCAATTCTGTATGCAATGCTGCTACATAATAATCTAAGATTTTATAGAAGTCTCAGGATCTGGTCCTTGTGAATTGTAAGTATTCTTACACTTCACTGTTTCTGTTTTTATGTCGGTATAATGGGGAAGCACAAAAGTGACAAAGTAGCTGCTGAGTTTTAATCCTCCTGAGAGGGAATGGAAATTAAAACATAGTGTTAAATCAGGGAGAAGATGAATTTCTCAAATGTCTTTTAAATATGCTCTGTACGATGACAGTGACATTAACCGTTGGTGGTAGAAAAGCAAAGTTCGAATAATTTTATTTTTTTTCTTCACAAATTAACATCAAAATATACTGCTGGTTCTTTCCTCAAATTAAAAATTATGAGACTTTGAGTAGGTTTTAGAGAGTAGACAAAAGAGAGTAATTCTGGCAAATAAATTGATGATGAATGATACCTCCGCCTTTTTCATTCGTAGACTATGGAAAATGTGGCCTAGTCTAGTTTTACCTGAGGATTCATTTAAGGAAATACTTTTGATTGGCCACTATGGCAAAGCATTGAATGGGCTACTAATTGAAACATTTATCTTTCCTGAAGGAGTTTACAGTAGGAGAAAGCATGGATATAATTTATTATAACCCAGGGCAGATGTCAGAGGTGGTATTAAAAATGCAAAACAACCAGGAGGACATAACCAAGAGTCAATCAAAATGGACATCACCCCAATGATATAGATGCCAGCAGCCAAAAGGGGTTCCACCTGTACAGTGTATGTCAGCTGACTGTGCCAACAGAAGGGGACAAAAGCCGTAGGAGAGGGAATTCAGAAAAGATAATTCCTTTCTGAATCAGGGAGAACTATTTGGGGCTTTGAGGTCTGAGTGAGCTTTGAATAAAAATATAGGAAATGGCTTGAAATAAAGAAGGTATGAATTCAGAAGGGTTCAGGGACTGCTCCCGGGCCAGCTGACTGTTTCAGCTCAGTTTTCTGAGTCGGGTAGCATTGCAGATAGGCTGTGAGGTAGAGAGCTGGGTCAGGGCTGGGAGAAATCCTGGGAGGCTAAAGACCAAGCCAAGGAGAAGAAAGGAGAGCAGTTGTTTGGGTCTAAAGAAGGGTGCCAGGCGTGCCGGTTTTCATCCTGTCTTGCGTCTGTAGGCTTTGGGTAACAGGAGACAGAGAAAACCTGGAAGGAAGATTTAGCTGTTGGTTTTCTGACTGTCTAGGTATGAATGGACCCAAAAGAGAAAAAAAAATTTACCATACTGAAAAGAGAAAAAAAAGTTAAAAATGAGGCAGGCCGAGAGCGTAGATCAGAGATCTGACAATTATGGCAATAAAGAAAATCACATTTTCTGCATGCTCAAATTTGTGATATTGAAATTCATACTTATGATACATCTAAAGCGTTTAGCTCTTATTAAAAGATCGTGATTTTTAGTAGTTGGTGAACCTATAAAAGATCTTCAAGATGTCTACATTAAATCTTCCATTTACCAGTTCAACTCTTTTCTGTTCCCTCTGGAGATAGAAAACAGATCCTTGTTTCCTCCTCTGTGTTTTCTATTATTTTTCTTGTTCGGGGCCACCATTCTTCTCTTCCCTCTTGCCTGTTTATCAAAACAACCCATTTCAGTTTGTCTACACTGGATGATGTTCAAAATTAGCTATAGAAGTAAGAGCTCAAAGTACAAGGCAAAGTTGAAAAGAAATGAGGATGGCGTTTTAGAGACTATACACTGTACTAACCCAGGTATAGTGATTTCACCCCCATTTACTAAAACAACAATGACAACAAATACAAATAGGAGGAGGCCATAGCTGACTCTCATTTGGCCTTTGGACCTGAGTAGATCTTGACCATCTTACATTTATGATGCTTCTATATGATTTTTTTTTTATGGCCTCTATGGTATAAGACTTTCTTTATGCCTTCTAGTCTGAATTGATACTCACTTGAAACACCAAGCTAAATGTTCTCTTCCTGTTTGAATGTGTCACTGTGCATTCCAGGCCTCTAAGTCTTTGATAAATTAGTAGGTTTATTGCCAGGGGAGCAAAAGTCTTGCAATTTGGGAACGTTGTGCAAAAATGCAACACAAGTTATGTATTAAGGAACGATTTTATTTTTAATTTCTTCTAACAGATCATGAAGCAATCCAACCACCCTCACATGATTTCTGGCTGGTAAAAGTGAGAGGAGATATTCTTTCGGTTTGGGAACAAGGAGTATTTGATCTGTTGGTAACTTGATGTGAGCTCACTTCTTGAAGCAAACTTTTAAAAAAATAATCAAATACATTTACTTAGCTAATGAAGTCACTATCTCAGAGTAAAGCATTCCACACTAAAATTCAAATGCAGCCCAACAACCTAATTGGCCCCATCCTATTTTCTTCTTTCAATAAGTAATTTGCATTCAACATGCAGGATATCCAGATAAAAGGCAGAAAATGTCAGCTTTTAAATAAACTCAGCTTACACTGTGTTGTTACAGACATTTAACAGAAGTCCCTCCTCCCTCGTCCTTTCTTAAGAAGGGGCAGAGTGTGCATTTTCAATCTCTGAGGCTGCTAGCATGCGATGTTGATGGAGCAAACCATGGGAATACATACTCTTTCACTCTCTTATACTCTGAGGAACCCAGGAATGCACACACTTGGCCTCAGAAACACTCTGAATGCAAGGAACAATGTGCAGGATTGATGATCATTCCTTTGTGAGCACTTCAGTGATCCAACTGCAATTTTGAGCTCACAGTGCTATCTCTTGAAATCAAGCCAGATGATTTCTGTCACTTATTACGTCAGCAAGAAAAGTTGACACTGTGTTTTGGGTCTGTCATACTTGGTGGCTCATTTTTCTACTTTGAGAATTAAAGGATTGGCCCCTGCAAATGAAAAGTATCCTCTGATCCCTGCTATCAGGAATTCTGCAGGTTGTTACATGGCTGAATGTAATATTACCTGTTGTGGTGAACACTTTGTTAAAATAAATAAATAAATAAATAAATAAATAAATAGATAGATAGATAGATAGATAGATAGATAGATAGATAGATAAATAAATAAATAAATAAATAGAAATAAAAATAAATAAAAACAGGGAAGAGATAAGAAGAGAAAACCAGAGGTGGTCAGCATTTAATAGGTTACGGTCATCAACTTCATAGCTTTTATTTATTTCTTTAAATTCCCCTCTTAATTTTGAGAGTGAGCTTCTTCTTCATTTCACTATCTATTATTTAAAAATACCACAACACACACCTGGTTCTGGGAAGTGCCCTAGTGAGGAGTGAATTAGAATGTGAAAACATCCTGAGGCTTAATGTGTAAGCTAGAATAAATGCCCTTATGAAAAATGTTCTTGAGTACGCTTTGCAAAAACATGTTTTTGTTACCTTTTCAATTTTTTAAAAATTCTCTGAGGATGTAAAATTCACTTTTAATTTGGTCATTTCCTTTTAATTAAATCCTTTATAGCCGGGTAGCATATGTACCTCGCATATTCTTGTACAATTTTCAAAATATGACTGAAGATGTATCTAATTTTCCATTCTTAAAGATTTTCTGGAGGAATTCAAACACATATTTTAACTAACAAAAAGCATGATTATGAATTATTTAAATTACCAGTTTCAGCATTATTTAACTTATTTATTCAATACAGTTTTATAGCTTTAAATAACATGTGTTATTTATTTTGCTTTATAAAAGCAGCAAATGATCACAAGAGAATTTGGAAAAGAAAGAAATAAGAAACTATTTGGCACGTAGTCTCAGAATCAAAGATAAACAATGTTAACATGTTAGTATGATTTTTCTCAATTTTGGTACGTATTTATAACCTACTTTTCCATGTACCAATATATTTGGAGTATTTCTCTCGTGTTATTAAATATTTTTAAAGATTTTTTTTACAACTTAATAGCAGTCCATCAAACAAAAATGCCTAATTCCTTTAATTTTTCATTTTTGCTATTACAATCAGATTACGAGGAATATTTTTAATGCACACATATTTTTGTGCATATTTAATTATTTCTTTAGAAATTAGAATTAGAAAATTACTGAGGGTTAAATTATTGAGTGAAAAAATATTGACATTCTGAAACAACATACACTGTCAAATTACCCTTCATAATTTTCCCTGCTAATTTACAGTTTCTTCAAGAGTGACTAAAAGTATACAGTTTTTAAAACCAGGATATTTTTCTGATGGAGAAAGATTTTAATCAAAAAAAAAAAGGTGTTAATAATTGCAGGGGCTGTACTAGGTGACCCTGAGATAATAAAATAGGAAACCATGTAGAATCTGCTTTCCCTCAATAATTTCTCCTGAAATGGTTGAATAGCTGATATTGTTCCCTGCAACGCCAACAAAGATTTTGTTTTGTTCTGTTTTTACCTTTTGTCTATGTTGTATATTCCAAGAGTGAGAATAATTCCTAATACTGTTGGAAAACTTCTCTTATTATCAGTGTCTCAGCTTGTCTACACTGGATGATGTTCGAAATTAGCTATAGAGTGTCAGAGAACCTCTGATAGCTGCGGCTTCTGAAGGGTTGTGGAATGGCACATGAGTGTGCAAGAATCTCTCTTCTAGGGGTGTCTTTATCAGGTTCTGTTTAATTATCTGCAGGAGCTCCCAAAGGCCTCCAAAACTGTGGAAAAATCAAAATAAAAGCCCCAATGACAGATTACAAGAAACTCTGCCTTATGCTTTCATCTATTGTCACACCCTGTCAAGCTTTCATTAAATTTCTGCCACAAGCCCCATACAATTTTCACACATTCTTCTCCTGTCCCTGCCTTGACCGTGACATGTTCTTCCCTGGAACATCCTTTCTTAAACCAGAACCTCTTTAACTCCAAAACCCTTAAATATTTTGTTTCTTTGCAAAGTCTTCCAATGTACTAGGCTCATTTTTAAAATCTTTTCTTTAGGGTCTTTTGTTATAAAATTTTTTACTTTTAAAAATCGCTGGGCTACAAATTGATTTGATTAAATTCTGTCAACTGCAGAGCCCTCAGTTTTGTTTTATTTTTTTACTTTTCCATTCTCCCTTAAATCCCTATTCTCAGTCTTATTCTTTGCTTCCTCTTTGGCACCCTCTCTCATTTATTTAATGAACGTCTTTTGGCAGATATAGTCGTACCTTTAAAATATATCCACTGTTATGTAGATGTGATTTACATAAATAAGGTTGCACAATGAATTTCATATTGTTTATTGCTTTTAAAAATTAGCATTAAGTTATTGAGATTAGTCTATGCTTCTGTTTTTAAATCTAATTAATTATTTATGGCTGCTGCATTGTATTTAACCCAATGGCATATACCATATTTTAGTTATTCGCTCTACTGGTTAGGGTTTCCTAACTGCCCAGCAGTTAGGAAACTATCAGATACAATGCTTTAAATTCTGTTTTACTTATTTCCTTATAGATATGAGGAGAAGTTGCTCTGAAATATATATTGAGAAATAGGGTGGCTAAATCATAAGGCATGGTGGTAAAAGGAATTATCGGTTCCAAATCTTTGCTCTTTCTTGTGTCCACACCACTTTTCTTGTAACTTGACAGTTATTCTAACTTAATGTAGAGTGTACTTCCTACTACATAAGTTGCTTTGGCCAAGAGAGTATGGGCAGAAGTGACAGTGTGTCAATTCCAAGCTTAAGCATGAAGACATCTTTCACGTTTCCACTACCCTCTTGCTTCTCTGCCATTGCCATGACAAGAACATGCCCCAGCTGGTTTGATGATCTGAGGATGGGAAAGACTTCAGCTCTACCCACAATGAGAGCCCAGACTAAACAAACCTGCAGCTTCAAACAGAGCCCTGGCCCTGTTGTGAGTTGACTCCGAGTGGCAGATTCATGAAAAGCCCAGTGGAGATCAGCAGAGCTGCTCCAGCAGAAACTCCATCACATAAGGAATAAAAATGCAGACCCTGAGGTTTTGTAGTGGATTACAATGCAGCAAGGGCTGATCAATGGAGAGAAGCATGTCTGAATTGCTTCCAAAATGGCTGTGCTGGTTTATTCTTCCAACAGGGCTAGATGAGGATCCTTGCTTCCTCATGTCCTTATCTAAATCATTGCTCATGTTATCAAATTTTCTAAATTTTTCTTAACGTGATGATCATAAAAAGGTAAATCATTACATTTTGAATTTCTTTTAAGATTTTAGAAATCTCTTCATATATCTATTAACAACCTGGATTTCACCTTTAAAGGGCCTATTTTCTTCCTTTGTTTATTTTTATTGGGTTGTCTTTTACTAGCAGATTTGCAGAAATTCCTCACATGCTGTAGATATGAAATCCTTATAAGTTTTTAACACTGAAAATACCTTCTGCAAATCTGTCACCTGTCTGTCAACTTATCTAGGGTTACCATGGAACATTTAACTGATATTAATGCAATTCAACTTATCAGTTATCAATCTCCATACATGGTGTGTGTGTGTGTGTGTGTGTGTGTGTGTGTGTTTAATTTAACCTTTTTAAAAGCAATGATTCTGTAAACCAAAATCTCACCAAAGATTTTATTCTATTAGCATTAACTATATTTTTTCTTTTAGTTTTTATTTTTTATATTTTAAGCTTTTCTTTTTCACATTTAAAGTTTACTTTTAAATACATTGTGTACTTTTCACTTGGTGTTTATATGTGTGGTTTCTCTAAAAGTCATGTCGGTAAAACATGATGATTTTTTTAGACCAATGTATTAAAGATAACAAGCAACTGGGCACATTTGTCTCCAAAGTTGTCATCTTGGAGAGTGCCTGTCATGTCTATAGGCACTTAAAATACCTTTGGAGCTTCTTTGGAATTTTCTCTACCATTTACAAGGTTTCTTTCAGATTGTGCATAATGGTGATAAATTGGGTCTGGATTTTGGAGACATCTAAAAACTACCCAAAATGAAGTGGCTGATCAAAGTCAAGAATACCACTTTTAATTAGAAAAATGGTGTGCCTGCTTTGCTCATATAGTTAAAAAAATTTTTGCTTGTTTTTGTTCCTCTTAATTTCTTTCTATAGAAGCATTATATTAAAGCATTGATGAATTTGGGCTTGCAAGTTAGAATTACTATTTCAAATACTAGCTCTGAGTGGCCTGGATCAGCTCTACATATCTTAATTTCTGCATTGGTTAAACAGAGATGATAACACACACACACACACACACACACACACACACACTAATGAGTACTAACTTACAGAGTTATTTTCAGGATGACATGACTTAGTAGTGCCTAACATGAAATAAGTATTTAATAATAGCTTCTGACATCCTCATAATCATCATTAGCTAACTCATCCCATGTATCTAACAGGTCTGAGCTAATGTGAGGAGGCCACTTCCTCAGTCCCACCTGTTCAATTATTTTGTTTTTAAGACTGTTACTGGCAGTCAGACCCATCTTTCCTTCCAACACAATGTAATGAGCCTGCTACCTACTTTTTTCCCCGTTCCCCCTTGGATTTTAATTCTTTCTTCATGATGTGCTCATCATTCAGAAAACAAAATTACTTAGAGACACAGTATAATAACTCCTCACATATTTATTCCATACGCTTTTGAGGCAAACAGGTAATTACTTCTCTATGTCTCAGATTTTAGGGTTTATCCTCAGCTCACTGCCCTTGGCAATTCCACAAGCAAATAAACACAGTAAATATTTCCATGACACTTAGCAACTACCAGGTTCAATGAGTATGTGTTTAAAATGTGCAACAGATGCAGAAGAATCTTATTTTTAACTTTTGTCAGCTCCTAAAAGAATAAATTATAGCTTATGTCTGATATAAGCTCACAGCTCACAGACCTTGGCATGCCACTAGGTTGCATTTTTAACATTCAACAAAAAGAACACATTCTCTCAAATTGAGGATATTGTGTCAGAATTAATGGCTTAAATAAACATTCTATATTACTAAATTATAGGCAACAGTCCCTACCTTACCAGTTTCTAGTTATCAGAAATAAAATCCTTTTCTGTATTTTCTGTCACTTAAAATTTGAATCTTTTCAATTACTGATATTTTACCGTGGGCAGGCATATAAGGACAATTTAGAGCTAAAAGAATAATGAATGTTACATTTGGGAAAACAACTTGATGCTAGAGGGAAAAGGGATCTTAAAAATCACTTTTTTTCCCCGTGAAAAATTCTAAGTTTAATAGAAGAGAGAAAACAGGGGAGCAGAGAGAAAACATTTGAGAAAACTAAGTCTTCAGAACATGTTTGGTATTTGCAATATAATCGGAGGCAACACTATCTAAATCATTCACTCCAAAGTTAAACTGTTGGAATATGATGGCTGGTTCTCTTATTCTCATCATTTCTATGCTTTAGGAGTTATCTTATAGATAAAAGTAGCCAAGGGGGACCTAGACTCTGGTTAGATTTCTGGAGGGGATGGCAGGGGCAAAGCTAACAACTGAGAAATAAAAGCACTTTTCTGACATTTTGAAGTCCCCAAGTGGAGGAGCAGAGCTGAAGGGCATAAAGGTGTCTGGATGATAAGAAGGTTGGAGCAGAAGATTAGTGCCTCTGGCTTATTACAATCATCATTCTACATAGTAAACATTAAAGATAACCATTTACTAACAGAGAAGAAAACTAATATGAAAGTTACAGATATTGAGTTCATTTTTATTGCATGTTAGAAATAAAGTAGCAGGTTCAGAATGTAAAAACTTATCAACAGGATCTGGTCCCAGCAGTTTTGTGGAGCTTTGGCAATGACAAATGATTTAGGAATAATGCCATCAAAGTAAGTAGTTTCCATTTTCACCACTGACTTTATACATACTCAGGTGATGCCGTTAAAGAGAATTAAATGCACAGCACCATATGGGAAAAAATTATCCTGAGCTTTCTTTATGACAGACAGGAGGATAATGCATTTTAACACATAGGTTATGTTCAAACTAGTAAAACTTAGGGTCTTGAGAACTTTCTTTTAGATATCTGTTCTGATTTTAGAGTATGACATCCTATCATCAAGTAAATTAAATATAGACGCTCCCCAGTAATACGTCAAACTGCCTCCTTACTCATACATACATTGGCTCTATCTCTTCCTGATGATTACTCTGTCCCAGGAATAAGTGCTAACATTTATGATGCTGTTTATTTGCTGCAAATCATTCAGCTCCTTAATAAAACTCATCCATATTCAATTCAGCCTATATGAGTCATACCACATTGTCAGCCAGAATATTAATATTTCAAGATAGAATCCAATATAGAGCAGAAGGCAGTACGAGGACATTTTACCAATTTATAGTTTCCTGTTTATTCAGTGCAGGTCCATTTTACTAAGTATAACTGATGCCTCATAATGTTTTCTTCAGATCAGAAATGACTGGTCAATCAATCATAAGTATTCAAGTCTGATAAGCTGTATAAAAAATCATGGTAATTCTGTAAAATGAAACAAAGTACCAGTTTTTTTGATATATAGTTAATATATTTAATATATAAAGTAGGAGTATGTGTTCTAAGCCCTTTTCAAGATCGTTTATCTTTGGTAGAAAAAAGCAGGAGGGAAAGAAAAAAAGAGGAGGGAGGGAGGAAAGAAGTCAAGAAGTCAAGAAGTCAGGAGGGAAGGGAGGAAGGGAGGAAGGAATGAAGTTACTTTCCCCACCAGCTAAGAGAAATGGAGTTAAAATAAAAATCAAGGGTCAAAAAAGTAGCCTGAGGTGTGGGTATTACACAGCATGTACCAGTTAAAAGCAACATATTACATCCCCCCCCCCCAACCCCCAGCTTTCTGCTTGCCTGAGAAAGTACACACCCTCTACAAGACTCATAGCACAAGACTCAGAGTGGCAGTTGTAATGTACTATACCAAAGATTGGCCTTTTCTGCTTATATATAAAGCTTTTGAACTTAAGTTCAGTTGCAATGTCTGCAATATGATTATGATTTCTTTTCTAAGTCTTATATTCACAGTTACATATTTGCATATGTTAAATTTCTCCCTCCCTCCTGCCCTTCCTCCCTCCCTTTCATCCTATTCTTTTCCCCTTTCTCCTCAAATGTTAATTAAATATCTTTCATATTTCAGACAAATCCCTGCCCTCTGTGTTAAGACAGTCTGTGAGGTACAGAAACATCGGAACAAATAAAGGATGATTCAATAGTAAAGTGAGCTATATTGACTGATAGATTGAATATTACTGGTCTTTCACTTACTCTAGCCTATTTACAAGACTGCTCTAAGCATCATAATTTAAGCATCATAGAAACAGCTTTTAGTGACAAGGTACTAATGCCACACAGAATTGAAATAATGAAATTGTGTTGCCACTCCAGCTCTTGCCATCTTCAATTGTGACTCTAACTAGTCTGCGGTAGGATCTTACAAACCATGTATTTCTATTACTAATACACCTCCAAAATTAAAGATTAAACTGTGTTGGAAAGTGAAATTAGGATCGTTGAGGACTATGATTCTGCATCAACATTTTAGCATTTATTACAATAATCATGCTATTAATCAATAAGATATATGACAGATATTTCTGATTTATCAGAAGAAAAATGATCATTAAGCACTGCAACTCTAAAGCTTCCAAAGCCTATGTCCAAATCTAAGCAGAAAAAAAAAAAAGAGAGAGAGAGAGTGTTTTAGAGCAGTTTGTGATGGAAAATCTGTACAAAAGTATTTACATAACCAAGAGAAGCCTCTAGAGAAAGGAGGAATTTGCAGGTAAATTAATGCAATGGATTCATACAAAAAAAGGCAGAATTCTGCAAGGCCCAAAGGTGCACTTTACAATGAATAATTCCATCAGAATTATGTGTGCAAATTAGATCAATTAAAGTGGAAGTTGCTCAGTCACATACTGGTCTAAGAGTTAAATGCTATGGGAATAGAACTAAGACCAATTCTAACTGAAATTGTGGAGAACATCCCAGGTGAAAAACAAAACGATTCCGGGAGGAACAAGAGTAGGTAAAGCAGTATTTCTTTTCTTTCGTTTTTTTCTTATACAAGATTGAGACTTAAATAAAAAAGCATGCATATTTTATCTGACTATTGGTATATTTCTACCCTTCTTGAACAACAACAAACAACAAAAACACATACACGTAAAAAGAAAGAAAGAAAGAAAAAGGCACAAACCTTTTCTCATAAACTCGAAAAGGCCAGTCAAAAGTTGGTCAAAGTGATGACTCTAGTTTTATCAAAATTTAGAGAATATCATTTAATCTCCTGATTTGTTAGAATTTTTCTATACTCAAATTATGTATTTGTTGTTAACTAAGTAATTACAAGGGAGAAATCTAGAAACTGAACGCGTTATTTCACGAAAAAGCAAATGTGTGAAAGTTCAGTGCATATATAGAGGAGGTGGATTGGTTTGCTGTCACTGCATAGCTGACTGTTTACATATTGCTCAAGCACCTCCTGCAGTAGGAAGTGCCAACATGTCTGCTCCCACCGCCTGCCTCTTTCCCTAACTTGAAACATGCCGGGTAGGATTACTGGGACAACAACACTGACTCCTTTCTCTAGAATAACATAAGGAAACCAAGATCCCAGGAATTGCTGGCAATCCTCTTGTGAAAAGTTTGTGCCTGAGAATGGAAAACAATCCAGGAAAAGTAGAGCCAAGAGATGGATCCTGATGACAATGTAAACTGAGAGAAGCCTTGAACCTAGCCATTCTCAGTTAACTTGAACTCACAATTTCTCTCTTTTTAAGAGACTCTGTGATTTGTTTCAGAAGTCTAACCAACACAAGGAGAAAATACTCTGTTTTAAAACCAGAACATTAATGCTAAGGATAAAAGTCTCTTTGACTACCATGATTAATTTGTGACTATCCCTTGGGGTTGGCAAACTCTTTCTACAAGAAGAAGGGCCAGATAGTAAATATTTTTGGCTTATATTTACTATTAATTAAATGCTAATTAAATTAATTCATGAAGTTTGATGTTTTTTAAGCTTATATTTACTGTCTCTATACTTATACTGTTATGGTAGCCTGAAAGCATCAGGCTACATTTATATTTAAAGCATCATTAAATTGATGAAATTTAATCAAATGATTGTGACTCTATTCTAATAAAATTTATGCACAATAAAAGTTGTATTTCATATAAATTTCAAATTATTTTATTCCTTGGTCTTTTTGTGACACTCTCAGAAGTGACAGCCCATTATGGTTTTTTGGTTTCACCCAAGAATATTTTGAAATACATTCTCTTTTATGGTCATCTTTCTTCTTTCAAAAGGTAAATTCACACCCTTGAATTTATAAGTGGAACATTGATGACATTTACATATTTATGCATTGCCATGTGACAAATTTCCCCAATACTTAGTGGCTTAAAACAACAAACATTTATTATCTCATATTTTCTGTGATTCAGGGCTTCAGGCATAGCTTAGCTGGCTCAGGGTCTCTCATAAGACTGCAATCAAGAGGTCACCCTGGGCTGCTGTCATCTCAAGACTTGGCGGAGGGATGATCCACTTTCGAGCTCACTCATGTGGCTGTTGGTAGGCCTCAGATCCTCATTGTCTTTTGGCCAGAAACATCAGTTCTTTGCCATATGGGTCTTCACAACATGGCAGCTATTTCTCATGAAGCAAGTAGAGAGGGAGCAAGAAAAGGTATTTAAGACAGAAGCTACAATCTCTTTGTGACTTACTCTCAGAAGTGACAGTCCATCACTTCTGCTATGTTCTGTTTTTATAAGTGAGTCAAATAAACTAGCTCATACTCAAAAGAAGGGATAACAAAAGGCATAAATTCCAGGAGGCCAGGATCACTAGGGACCATCATTTCTCCCAATGTGTACTAAAGTCGAACTATGCAAACTGACTTATAAATTGTTGAATACTTTCTATGGAGTGATTCTAACAGCTGATCTGTTTGATAGAAGGGCATAACTTTCTGGGTAAGGATATAATTCTGAACTCATTAATTTTTTATTAATAGTGTTAATATTGATGTTAGAATAACTGATATCTAATATATAGACATACCTATCTATATGTTTGCTATATCTACACATGTCTAAAAATCTATTTTGCCATAAAGTTTACAGTTGTTCATTGAGTGCTTGCTCATGCCAGGCACTTTATTAACCAACCTGCAAAATTCTACTACTAAGTGGGCATCATTATTTTCATTTTACCAAAGAGGAAACTCAGAGAGCTTAAATAAAGTTCTCAGGATCACATAGTTGGAAAGCTGGGCCATTGGAGCTTAAATAAAAATCAAAAGCCTATCCTATAACTAACCCAAGCACTGTCCAGAAATTCATGTTTGAATAGGCTTTCATCTAGCTTCTATCAAAAACAAATTTAGGCCAAATAATATATTATAATAGAGTATGGTGACAAATCTAGTTCCTGATCAATAGTATCAGCTTGGGAACTTTAAAATATACATAGTTGTGTGAGTCCTATTCCAGAATCTATTGATTAGAATTTCTAGGAATAAGACCAACACATGTATGTTTTAAATTTTATATTTTGAAATATCCTCCAGATAATTCTGATGATCCAAGTTTAGAAAGTGCTGGTCCAAGGTTTACATTAATGATTTATTTCTAAATTAATATTTCTCAAAATATGGTCTATTGAGCTGATGTCCACTAAATAATAACCTCTCAACGAGAAGTTCTTGAGTTGTATCTTAAACAAGCTTTGTGAGTGAATTGTGTGTACACTAAAGATTGAGAACCTTCCTATGTGCTTACTAAATTCTACCCTTAGAATATCTTAGTGTGGCTCCCTAGTATTTTCTGAAAAAAAACTAATCCTCAGTTTGGGCTTTGTGGAGCATCCAAACAATAAAAAACAAACACAAAAACAGGTCTTTGGAGAATGCTTCAATATTCTTTGCAAAATTATCATTAATAATGTTTATTGATTGTAACTTGAGCCAAGAAGCTAAAGATAACTATGTGCTTAGTTATATTAATTATACCTGGTTTCCAGTTGAATTGTTCCTTTTTCTGCATTACAGTTTCTCAATCTTGGCACTATTGACACTTTGGGCCAAATAATTTTTTGTTTGGGTTGGGGTGGTAGCTGTCCTGTGTATTACAGGACGTTGAGCAGCATCCCTGGCCTCTAGCCTCTACATACCAGTAGTAATCCACCTGCCCAGCTCCCCAATGTGACCACCAAAAATGTCTTCAAACATTGCCAAATATCCCCTGGAAGGCAAAATTGCTCTCTAAATTGCCCACCCACTGTACCACATAATTACTTATCTCTGCTCACTGAATTTATAGTTAACAGTCTCACATAAGTGTTTCAATTATGAGCCACTTCAGGTATTCATGGAAGTAGAGTTGTCAATTACAAACATAATTGTAACAAAGCAGATTAGAATTTTATTATAAATCCATTAATACATTACTATTCAGAAACTCAACTTTATGTACTGTAATTATCAACAGATTCTAATAGATTTTTCACTTCAATGTGACTTTTTTGAAATCTCTGAAATGACCTGGTATCTTGAGCTTATTGTCCTCTTGTCTAACAATTTAGCTACTAGCATTATCGACAATCCTTCAAAAGTATATCATAGGTCTTTACTGCATGACAGTATATGAAATCTATCCATGGATTCTACAGTAGATAACAAATTATATAGACTGGGTAAGTAAAGGGGCAATCAACAGAACCGTAGAGTTATTATTGGCCCTTCATTATACTTATCCATTGATCAGGAAAATGTCAAAAGGAAGTTTGTCACAGATCTGCTTGATGTTGTATCCAGATAAGTCTATGTCCAGCAGAATAAGTATGTATTTGTAATATTTGAGACCCAGTTAATCTTACATTTGAGAGCTAGTTCTTATTCAAATCACTAGTATTTCTATTTATACTTTCTTTTGTCTGTTGACATTTTGTAAATAAATATTTAGACACAAAGTGGCTCTATCTACAAGACTTCAAATATGGGAATAAAAAATGAAAAATATCACCATATAAATCTTTCCTAATTTTTCATGTTTTGTTCTATGTTAACAATGCTAATTAAAACCAAGCAGAACAAGGAAAAAGTAACAGGAGGCTCCATTTTCCTACATATTCACATAAAAGAAGCTATGAAAAATTTAGAGTAATTTAAAGATATCTTGTGCTTATGGAAATTAAAAAATATGTATTTGACTAAAATTCATTTCTTTTTTGCAAACTAAGATTTTAATTTCTAACATTTAGGATTCTGGTATACATTTAGTTATACTACTTTACATAATTAGAAGGCCACTGAAAATAAAAATAGTTTACTTTTATCCAATCAACACCAACTGAGTATATATATTTTGCAGATATTGTGCCAGGTACTGGGGAAGATCAACATGAATAATCATGGTCCCTGTCCTTGGGGAGCTCACAGTTCATGAGGACAACACCAGATACTTAGTATAAAGTGATAAGGGATACTCACTGTGCTGTGGGAACACAGGCCACAAGGAACCAGCAAGCATTTGTGGAATGTGGCTGGAGGTCACAGGCACAGGAAGCATATTATAGAAGGTGGGCTGTAATGGTGGTCTGCAGACTTCATTCCATAGAAAAAATTAATTAAAGTATTTTCCTCATAGTTACATTCTGGAGTTATAGAAAAGCTGGGTTAGTACTTCTTTCTCTTTCTTTCTTTCTTTCTTTCTTTCTTTCTTTCTTTCTTTCTTTCTTTCTTTCTTTCTTTCTTTCTTTTTTTGCTGCTTTTTATTATAACAAAATAAATACGTTTATTTATTTATTTTTTTTTTAAGCTCGAGTCTGGTCAATGGTGTATTTGCCAATAAAAATACTGTAAGTCAAAAAATACTCTAGTTATTTCACATTTTGGTTTTAAATGCAAACTCCTTTCTCTTACTCTAATTACACAACTTTTGCTAGTGTTACAGAAGGACAAAAAAAAGCTTGAAATGATAAAAATGGGGAAGACTATTGTATCATAAACTTCAGCAATTTGGATATATCCCATTTTAACAAGGTCATGCCAATCATAGACTAAACGCTCCATGTTTTAAACAATGACACCGCTGTTATTTCTCCTCCATACAAGAATGTTGTCTAATAGTTTGAGTCTCTCTTTAGATAAATATATTTAATATAATAAAACTCAAGCCAAAAATATTGCCACACTTGCCTATTGGGGTTCTCAGGATCTATCAGAGTGCATTAAGGCCAGGGTATCAGCAGAGGCAACATTTTTGGTTTCTTAGCTGCCTTACTTACATGTCCTCCCTCCAGGTCAAAGAGTTCTGAGTCTCCTGATCTTGTTCCCCTTTCTCTCTGCTGAACACTGCTCTTGGGAAGGATCAGATATTTACATCTTAGTATAAATTTAAGTCACCGCATTACTTTTCCATGCGTTACTTGTTTTTCAAGTTTTACCTTTAATTATACATACAATAAATGTTAGATATCTGCGACTAAGAAAAGGAGATCCAGTTGAATAACTTGTGTTAATTCAGCCCTGACTCAGTACTCAGTACTCACTACAAATGCAAAGCAGGAGATACTTAGTAAATACTTAATGCCTGACTATTGGACTGTTTATCAAATATGATGAACATAGGGCATAAAAAAGCAAAGCCTGTCACTTTATATCTTCAAAAAAATCTTAGAGGTGAAATAGCATATTAGAGACCTTCTAGTTTAGCTCCTATGCTTTACATGTTACAGGACTGATGGTCAGAAAGTGAAGAACCAGGAGCCTAGGTAGCACAGTTGAAAACAGGGCTCAGATCTCCTTACCAAAATCCATTTCCCTCTACACAACATGCATTTTCTGCAGAACAGGCAACACAGTCTCCAGTGCAAAAGACTGAAGGTGGATAGAGTTTACACTACATGAATCTTAGCTGTACAATTTGATTCTTATATTATTGTCTCTGTTTATCCTTTACCATAACACCAGTTCACACTCTCCAGCTTTGCTATTGGTTAATAATTTCAACTTTTACTTTGTTTTCAGAAACACTAATCCTAATTGTTATATTCTGTCTGAATTTTATCACACATGCCTCTTTGTTGGTACAGTTGTATGTATATGATGTTTCATCTTCACTGAAAGCTTTAAGTACCTTTTTCATCATTTTTTGTCAAAATATGTTTTATTTACATTTGTAAACCAAGTGTTCACTGGTCTTACTAGTCTATAACTTCAAAGTGAAATTACGTCTTCTTTTAAAACCCTATTATCATGACAGAATTGGCATTCTATTCAAATACAGTTAATCTAGTCTCTTGCCTGGGGATGTTTATGTACTCTACAAATCCAGACTCTCTTCTGGGTCTCATCAGCCAGAATTCTGATCTCTACTCTGCCCAGTGTCAGCTCTTCGTAGTTTGAGAATGCAATGTCTCTCAAGCTATTATCTCTGTAACTCATGCATTCTCAGTGGGGGTAATATTGCATCCCCAGGGGTAAAAATTGGTTCTTGGGGGGTGAAACATCTTACTCTTCTTACTCTTTTAATATATAAAGCACAGAAATGCATATGATACATAAACATATATGTGTGTGTGTGTATATATATATATATATATATATATATATATATATATATATATATATACATAGTCTATTGTGTTATTAAAACTTCCTAGGGAGGGAGGCAATTAGGGGAGAAAAGTGTCTAACGAGGCTCCCTAGAGGGTCAATTAAAAAAGAGTAACACTGCTCTAACCTGTCATTCCTCAACTTTTCGTAGCCCAGCTGAGACATACCTACAGGTGTTTACAAAATTTTACTAAAGATTTTGGGGTTTACAGAAGATGAACATCCTGGGAAAGTGCTAAATCAGGTCCCACTCAGAACACATCCTCTCACAGAGCACCTCACAGTGTGCCTCTCTGCTTACTTCCTGGTTGGCTTTCTTCTCACGTGTGTTACTACTTGCTTTCCTAGAGAGTTCTAGACATGTCTGTGATTTAGGTTTCACATTTCTCCTCTACAATCCACTCTCTGTCCTGGAGCTGCCACTGTGTAGAGAATGGACCATGAGAATTCCCACTCCCTTCACGACACCCAGTACTCATATTGGGAGACTTTTCCTCAGTCTCCAGAAGGAAAATCCTATCAGTTTCCTAGCCTGATGCAGTAGAGTTTTCAAGTCTGTGATATCTGGTCTTAAATTACTCTAAGATTGTAACATCAACAAATTAATCTAGGTTGAGATTAATCAAACCCAACCCAATCCTCTTTCAATTCCCATCTATCTGGGGTGAGATCATATTGCCAATTCTTCCCAGGCATCTCAGAGATTATAGTGCCCATATTCCAGTGCAAATATTTTTTTAAATAATGATAAAACTCTTTGACTTTTTGCCAGAATATAATAGTTAGGTAATCTTCAAAAAATCTATCTATACTTTGTCTTTCTTTAAATTCCACCGCAAGAGTGACCCAGTAGACTTGTCAGTTGTTGGGTAATTGATATATGATTTTACACTATTTCAGATCAAAGTGTACACTAATAATAAGCAAAAAGTTTCCAGTAGGTTGACCTCCTCTTCCCTGTTTGTCTGGGACTTTCTTGATTTTAATGATGAAAGTTCCGGTTCCCAGGAGACCACTCGGTCTTGGGCAATGTTGTTTCCAGTTTAGATCAGTGATGAATTGGAGACAATTCTAGTGAAATTATTATCATGGTTTCCTGTGGTGCAGGAATGAGTTGTTTTCTTGATGCTATGTTCTCCCTTACCCTATTTCTCACTATAAAAAAATCACAAAGATATTCAGTAACATTTTCCCCTATACAACAAGTTAAATATTTATCTTATAATCAATATGTAAACAGACATATTTTTCAGAAACTGGACATTTAGATGGTCCCTCTGTAACAGACCTTTAATAGGAGATGCTATTATTTTTGACAGCTGGAAACAGTGAATCATCCTATTTGGTAATCACAGTTTGCTGGTTGTCAAAACAAAACAACAACAAAAAAAGCATTTTAAATATTGCATGATACTGTTTAACTCTCTGTCCCTCCTTTTCAATGCTACTGCTGTGTCCCCTGAGACATCCAATATATTAGGGCATGTCCATTGAAAATTGAAGCTCTATAATCTATTACAATGCAAAATAGAAATCAGCTTCACGCTGTGGGTAGCATTGAAAGAGGCTTGTTACGTTTACAAAGATTGTTCTGATAAGAGCATCCCCAGTTGACCAACATATGGGCACTGATGAGGCTATGTGTCTCTCATTTAATTTATAGTTGGAGCTTCCACCTTTGAGGTTTAACTAGCTTTTCAATGGTACATCTTGCACCTGTTCAGTGTTTCTAATGCCAGAGACTATTTTCTTCTGTATCCTGTGGAATTATCTAGAGAGGCCAATTAAGGCAGGGAAAAATAAGCAATTCAGGGAAATAGAAATGTGCTGCTGTATCCCAGAAGTTATGAGATGGAGCACATGAAGGAAAGTGAATATATCTTTGAATTTGTTTGTGTAATTTTAAAAAATAATACTATATATGCATATACTGTAGAGGTTTTTAATGAGCTTAAAAAGATCTATTAATTCCTAATGTATATAATTTATATATTGGTGAAGTTCTTACTGTGTAGATTAATGACTACAAAAAATTCTCTCTTCTTTCTTTGCCAGGAAGAATAGAGTTCAATATTACATAACTCACATATTATCTAGAGGAAAGTAGAAGATGCTCTTATTTATATTTTACAAGTGGGAAGTTCGTAACACAAAGACATCCCCAACAACCTCGTAATTTGCCAACATGCCTGAAGTATGATCAAGTTGGGGATCTTATATCTCTGTGAGCTATCTAGCAGGAAAATAGTCTCATTTTTTTTTCTCTTTATTTTGTTTTATCTTGAAAAATGTAGTTTATTAAGTTTTTAAAAGATTTATTTTCCGGTAACTTTTTGGATACTGCTTAAGCACAGACAGGAAGGAAACCAAAACATCAGGTATGAGAAGTATGTGCAACCTAAATAGGAGAGAGATTGAGTTTTAATACACGAACTGAAATAAGCGAAGTATTTCTTCTACACTTTGAAGTTTCAATTATAGCATTATTATTATTATTTATTATTGCATTTGCTAGGTTAAGATTGTGATCTTTCATACTTATTATTTTTCAATGTCTTTAAAAGGCAGCCACCCCATCTATGTCCTGATTCAGTCACAGTAAATTTGGGTGCTATGGAATTAAATCTGATCAATTATGGAAGATTTTATATAATATTTCTACTCATAATAGATAGACTTCATACTACCCTAATTGCTTAACATGACAGCTCACATTTCATTAAAATAAAATTATAGTAGATTATTATTATTATTTTTATGCCTACAGCACCTGATCTTCCTAGGTGGTCTCCCATCCAAGTACTAACCAGGCCCGACTCTGCTTAGCTTCCAAGATCTGGCAGGAAAGGCTTGTTCATGGTGGCAATATAGTAGATTATTATAATATTATTTAATTATGAACAAGAGACTTGTCTATGTTACAGCAAGTCCTGACCAAATATATAACTTTAACCATTTGATTAAGTTTCATTCAGTTCAATCTCACAATTTCAGATTCTAAAAGAATTGTGGATGTGCTATTTAATAATTCAATCCTGATATAGGCTTTCTCTCTTTATAAAGCTCGGTCAATAAATTAATAAGCTTTGCACTAGGAATTTTAGAGTAGTAGAGAGTTAGGAAAACTAAGCAAGTTTTAAGATATCCAAACTCTTTGAAGTTTTGACATATGCCTATTATTTCTTTATCTCTTCTGCTGGTTTCTTTTGCTAAGAGAAACATTTGAAGTATGGTTCATTATAACTGAAAAGGAGGGTAGGAAGACCACAAAGGACATCACGGAGGAGACGGGACATGTCCCAGAGCTTGAGAACTAAGCAATAGCTGTTAGGGAGAGGAAGAGTGAGCAGAAGTGGGGAACTGTTCCTTTATGCTGGGAGTTTAGATAGGAGAGCAAGCTCATAAGGCGTAAGAATAGGAGGTGGCTAAATAATTACATTCACAAGTAGTTCTCATGCTGCATTTCTTGATATTTTTTTCAAGGTTGGATGCAGCAGGAAGAAATTTCCCGTTTGACTACGCTGGAATTAAAGAAAATTGATGGTATTTTGTGTACGTGGCAGGATAGTTAATTGAAATATTACTTTGTCTTTCTCTCCTTAAGCTTTTTTTGTCTCCCCGTTTTGAAGCAAGTTGGAGTTTCTTGGAGTTCTTACAGTCAGAAATTGAGTAGGATAAAAGGCAGAAGAAAGCCAAAGCTGTCTATATTTTTAAAGTCTTAATATTTTTTAGGACTCTAGAGGGTGAGAGGACAGGGAGATTTTAACAGGACAAGGAGCTGTGAGACACAGCTATCTGAACTTTAAGCCAGGGGCATCTTGGGAGGGGGTCTTTGGCATGAGGTTTGGCGAGATTCTCTTATCCACATGATTAGGGACACAGTAAATGAGGGAACTTCAAGGGGCAAGCAAAAACCAGGTGAAGGACGTAGCAAGCAGGATATTCTGGACATTAGCATCTTCCGCTCAATTCCAGCTGCTACATAAACAAAGGGAGGGAGGAAAGGAGGAAAGCCTATAATAACTGGGATGAAGTCCCCTACTGACCTGAAGGCTGATATGAGGAAAAGAATTCCTTCACATTTTAGTTGTAGACCAAAATTTGTACATCCTACGTATACACAGAGTCTTGGCCTAAAAAGCGATGGTGAGTATCTTGAGCCAAAGAAGCTGGGAGAGTTGAATCAGCTAGGGTCTGCTTTTAATTCTTGGAAGAGCTTCTGTAATAAAACTAATATTTATTACACACTAATGAAATGCTAAGTATTTACTTGCATCTCATTTTATCTTTATAGCAATCTTATAAACAAGAACTAGTTTTATTTCTGTTATACAGATGAGATCAGACCGGTCAACTTGGTAAGGCCATTGAACAAGGGTATGGGAACATGGATTTAACCTAAGGTGAACATCACATAAACCCATTTCTTTAACTTAATTCCCACATCCCCTTCCTAGAATCTTTATTCTGTGCTGTTTTTAGTAAAAACATATATGCTAATAAACCAAAGGATAGGAACGCTGTCTGTGGAGGACTTATTCTATGACTTTCCTTCTTCGACAGTATGAAAAACTCTGATAAAAAGGGCTGAACAAATTTAGGCACCAAGTATTCCACACTCCCTTTCAGAATTAATTGGAACAGAAGAACCTCCACTGTTACACAGTCTGCCCTTCTAGTGTACCTCTGCATGCTTTTCCTTTTCCTATGACTGCAAATCTTTCTCTGCCAATGCCTACTTGTCATTTGCATTCATTGTGCTCTGATAAAAGGTTGTCATAGCTATAAAGTAGGCAATGCCACCAAAGTAACCTTCAAAGAAACCATCCAAAATCAAACGCTGATAGATCTCTGTCTCACTACTCTTTATCTAAAAACAAATATTTGAGAGAGAAATTCTCCACCGTTACATTCATTGCAAAGAAAAATGGATTGCACTTTCTACACGCGAGGCAATATTTTTGATAAACTTTGAGATATTCTGGTACTTTATGCACATGTCACTTTGTTCAGTCATAGTAGTTTTATTTCCTGGCAACTCGTTTAATGGTATCAAGAGACCAGTGAGAAGTTGAGTTAAACAGAGTAAGAAGTTCCTAAATAATACTGTGTTGAGGCGTGGCTTCTCCACAAACCTGCTTCACAGTAGAGACCTGAGGACTAAAGAGACCCTTAAACCTCTCCTGGTGCCCACTTCTGTGTTCCTGTCTCTCAATAAGGTGCATTTAGAAGATATTTATAATGGACAGAAGCTAGATAGGTATATTTGTTCTTGCACATTCAGAGAGAGAGAGAGAGAGAGAGAGAGAGAGAGAATAGATGCCTCGAAGTATGATTACACAAATATTAGTAGCTTCACATTTCCATCCTAGGTGTTGAATTTGGGGAGAGTTTTATTTTTCACTATACATTATTATTCTTTAAGATTTACATTTTTCTAGAGTTGACATTTTTAATTTATAATGATAATTTATAAACAAAGTAATGAGAGACATAGAAATAGCATTACAGGATATCTTAAAAGAAAGGTAAATTATATAATAATAGTTTAAAAATATCATTACATACCAATTAAAATGACATAAAATATTCTGCACACTAAGGGCAGTGCCTCTGAGAGTCTTGGAATGAGGTTTCAGTTAGTCATGAAGGAAATGGCTGGATAAGTCAGTGCCAGGGCAGAGGTGACTCTGAGTTCATCACGAAGCTGGAGATAACGATAATGAATAGTCAGCTTCCGGATCCCTTTTAATCTAGAATCAGTCTCCTCAGGGGAATGACACCCTAAGGGGACTACATGAAATTGATCTCCACAGCTCTACTAGGCACAACAGGAGGCAAGGAGGGAGGTCAGTGAGTGACTTTTGCTGTTCCAGTCTCTCCACTCCTAATCCTAGAAATTATTTTTAAAAAACAATAATGAAACATTTCTATCAGTTTGTGGGTTTTCCAATTAGAGAAAAGAAAGTCTCGGAGACTTGATTTGGAATCAGAGTTAGAGAAGCATCAATGGGTAAACGTTACCCTCTAAGGTAGCTCGGGATCTATTGACAAGCTGAGCTGGCTGAGTGCTCCCCCCCCCACGGGCACTGCGGCCGCTCCTGCTGATCAAGGAGCAGGCCCATGGCAGCTTCTGACAGATTGCTTGCTTGTTTTGTTATAAGGAGATTCATTTTCTGAAGGTGAATTATGGAGTCTTTTTCTCTCTGTTGTTTTAAAATAGGACTGTCTTATCTGAAAATGTGTTAATTAGGTTATCATGTATTGCCGTGTTTCTAATTCTATGCATTTGATACGAGCAAGTTACTCTTTAGAAGACAGCCTCCCATACTGGCACAGCAGCTAGAGTAATTCCCCCAAAAGAGCTGTCCAGAGGGTTGAGCATGGGGGTGGCTTGACAAATGGAAGAGATCGATCTCAAAGGCAGGCAGGATCCCTGCCATGGCCCTTGGCTGAGTCCACTTCTCTTCCTGTTTTGCTTCCAAATCAGCCTTGATGTTACCTACCAACTGACTTCTGCTTCTGCATGACATTCTTTCAGCTGCTCCTACTAAATCTCTTTGCGGGCTAAATGTTGACCTTCTCCAGCCTGGAGCCAGACAGAAAAATATACCTTCTATTTCAATAGGCTGGAGTGTAGCACTTTAGGAATAGAAGTGACAGCTATAGATGCTACCTTCACAGTCAACTAAATATTCAGTTCAAATAAATGCACGTTTAGTAGGCATCCACTATGTTCCGTTGCCCTGGGACAGTACAGGGAGAGGTGCAAAGATTAAAACAGTTTGCCTCTGGGTAGTTTGGGACTTGTTTTGGGAACAAAGCAATTGTTTCCAAAACAATAGTAAGCATAGCAAGAGAGATACAGAAATGTGTTCTGGAGGGGGGAGGGAGGGGGAATTTTGAGAATTTCCCCGTCTCCCCACACCCAGCGCCATTGCCACCCAGTGAGTTTCTAACAAGGTGAGGGGTGACTTCATGCTTGCTGCATCCCGGGGCTTCATTGCAGGTCTGGTACCCAGTGCTTGCTAAGCCATTATTTAGGAGAAGGAATACACATGGGTGTGAATCATAAAGGGCTTACTAGTCATGTGAAATGCTGCTAGAGAGACAGAAGTGAGAGCTGGAAGAATATTCTAGTAGAAAAAAAAAAGAATATATGCAGCATCTCTGAGACATCATTGAAAACAAGACTTACCTGGTGGAAATATTTTAGTTGATCTTCTAACTCTGATGTTGTTCACAAACCCTTGTCTGCTTCCTTCCTTCCCTTACTCCCATTCTTTCATTTCTAACCTTCCCATTCCTCTGTTATGTCCTATTTCCCTTTTCCCTTGCTCTGAGCTCCCCACAACATCCCTATCCCCACTCCCGGGGAAAAGGCACAGGTCACCAAGCTAATCGGAGCTGTCCCACATAACAAAATGCTTTAGAGTCGCTCTTTTCTGTGCCTCTCCTGACTCCTTCTAGTTTGCTTCTCTTTTTGTGTGTGACTGGTCTAACAGAAGCTCTAAGTTGATACGGCTGCAGTTGTAACATACATTGGAGTCACAAACGTTCATCTTCCACTTCTTTATTTTGCCTTCTGAATCACTGTGCCTCGGCAAAATTTAAACCTCCTCTCTCCTCACTGCTTCAACCCCTGAAAATCTGTAACAAATTCACGTGCTTTTCCAACTCTCCACTCTTCAATTCCCCCAAATGGATCTGTTTACAATGTTTTGGATCCCCATGAGGTCTGAGGATCCAGGGCATGACCCTGGTTTTATAAAAAAAAACAAAAAACAAACAAACAAAAAAAACAAAAAAACACCTTCTTTCTCCACGGTATTGTCCAGTTTCACTTTCCATCTTCCCTTGTATCTTTGTAAGATTTCCTGCCAGCCATTTCTTCAAACGACTTGTCAACAGCCCTGTTATCTTCTAAGGAACCTAATATCACTTTGGCTGCTTTAGAAAAATGTCTTTGTTTTTTCATCTCATTAAGAAGCACCTGAAACCTCTCTGAAAACACATGAAAGGGATACACAGAGGGCCTCCCGGAATCTAAAAGTCCCATGGAAATTAAGGCCCATTAGTGTTTTTCATAACATCAAAGAGTCACCTTTGTATTTAGAAATGCACTATTTTGTTTTGGATGTGGATGGGATAGGTTGTAAAAGCAAACTTATTTGCTTCTTAGTTCATTATAGGAATTAAAGGAGAGCACTGAAGAGAAAAAGGAAGAAAAGACAGTGCTGACTCTTTTCATCTTAGGTTATTTCTGAAATGACAAAATGATGATCCCACAAAATTCTCAGAGCTCTCCGTGTTGCTACAGTTTCACGGCTTGCCTAGGAAGGGATCCCTTTTAGTCTCTCTGGCTACTGAACTGAGGCAGATACAGCCACAGGTGTCACTATTGCTAAAATAGATCTCTGCCTACAGAATCAATTGCGATTATACATAGATAACTTCGTTTTCTTTGTGTGTTTAAGGAGGGTCCGTAGGAAAGGCACTTTTTGATTGGAGTATTGGTTACCTCCTTCATTTCAAACAAACTATGTGATCTTGAGTGAGGTTCGGATTTCTAATCCGGAAATAAGGTAGTAGAGGAAAACAATTCCTGGTTTTCAGGATAGTTGTTAGGTATGGAGCCTCTCTGTTTCCGCCTGCCTGTCTGAGGGAAGTGTGAGTTTTAAACAGAGCAGGCAGAAGCCTTTCCCAAAGAGTGGCTTCTTCCTTGGTTCTGGTGTATTATTTTGTTTGCAATGCCCCTGTCAGGCAGGTCATTTCTGCCCTTTTTTCCCCCTTATCTGAAGGAAACCTGAAGTGGCTTGAGGGAAAACCATATTTAAAGTCTGGTAGAAGGGCATTTGTTGTATTTTATGAGTACATTTCAGGATAGTTGTTAGCTTTAAATGTAAAAAACCTTGGCAGAGCTGATTTTCACACACAGCACTGAGTAAGCACTCACCAACGGTTAGTGCCCTTAACTTAAAAAGTGAGAAATGGAGTTTGAATTGGGGAAAGTGTGGTAACTTTTTGAGCTTTCTCTAATGCCTCTCTCTCTCTCTCCGCCTTCTTTCTCTCCTTCACTCTCTCCTCTCTCATGTTCACTCCCTCTCTTCCTTTTCTTCTTCTTCTTCTTTTTTTTTTTTTTCAGTTTTTGAGCTCCAAAAATATAATCTAGTACAGAGTTCTGGTTATTGTTAATTGCTGTGCTATTAAAAAGAGCTGTTTGGAAAAACTAAATCCAATAGCCTCCTCTGACAGTCACAATATTAAAGTCACATTAAGGTCTCTAAAAACAGCTCTAATATAAGGAAACCTATTAAATTGATCTGTTTTGTTGGATCCAAAGTTTCCCAAGTTTCTTTGAGCCAAGAATACGTTTTTATTTATTATCATCCGGACTGGAAAACTTTAGTCTTGTTAAATGTCTTAGTTGTACAGATGGAAAACAGAAACCCAGAAAGTAAGGTTTGGTTCACAAAATACACTTCTTGGAAGTGACAGAGTTGGTCTAGAATCACTGCTTTGTTACTGCTGGTTTGTGCCAGCTCACAAGAACCACTTGTGCTCATTTCTTTCCAATCCTGTCTTTAGCAATGTCATGGTGAGTATATTTACACCACAGAAATTGGCAAACACTACAAGCCATTTCCTCCAAAGACAGTAGGTTTACGAGCATGTCATCATTAGAACCCAGGTGTCCAGACACCCAACCCCACATTTCAATGATTTTTCAGCCTCTAAGGCACTTTGAAACATGTATTTTGACAGAAGAATGACGAAAACTCAGAATACTAGTATGAGTAATCGTGTATGTATGTGTATGTATATTTCAAAATTTCAATGTAAAGGAAGAATATCTGCTAACTGGCCAGTATCTCATCCAGTCCAACCACGATTCCTGGGGTAGCTGCAGGGGCCAAAACAAATTCAATGGCTTCATCTGCTTTCTCACTGGCCCAAGATGGTTCATTTTAAAATCCATGGGATGCAGAATATGGGAGCTTAGTGGCTCCCAGGTGCCATCGAGTTGCTCTAAAAAGTCTCTCTCACTGATGAGGAGGTTGATGACCATTGCTTGAATACCAGCTCCATGACATGCACTGCATTAAATACTTCTCATACCTGTCTTTGTCTTACAGGGGAGAAAAATGAAATATGACCAAGTATGAGTGCTTACTCAGTGCTGTGTGTGAAAATCAGCTCTGCCAAGGTTTTTTACATTTAAAGCTAACAACTATCCTGAAATGTACTCATAAAATACAACAAATGCCCTTCTACCAGACTTTAAATATGGTTTTCCCTCAAGCCACTTCAGGTTTCCATCAGATAATGGGGAAAAAAGGGCAGAAATGACCTGCCTGACAGGGGCATTGCAAACAAAATAATACGCCAGAACCAAGGAAGAAGCCGCTCTTTGGGAATGGCTTCTGCCTGCTCTGTTTAAAACTCACACTTCCCTCAGACAGGCAGGCGGAAACAGAGAGGCTCCATACCCAGTGTGTGTGGTGTGTGTGTGTGTGTGTGTGTGTGTGTGTACATCAATACATTGGGAGACAAGGAGAAATTGCTGAGGATGATTGTTGGCTTCTGAGCAGAGAACACACAAGTTGAAGTAGTTGAAGTAGGTTTTATAAGGAATGGCTTGAATGTTAAACCAGAATGACAAGCTCTTTTCATGCTTTTCTGAAATGGCTTGAAATCATTCACAACTGTTTCATTTATGCCATTAACATGAGCAAAGGTTCTGAAATTTGAAGTGAGGCTGCATCAAGAAAGCAGGAAATTATATCACCCCATAGGCTCCATGCTGTGTGGTTACTGTGTTGCGTGCTGATACCCAGTGCCCAGGTGTGAGAAAGTTGGGGACGCTGGTCTATCTTCTGCATGTGCCTCCAGCTTCATCCCTGGCAGCTGTGGGGCCCAAGAACCCAGCATTGCAATAGAAGCAGAAGCAACTAAGAATCCCTGGAAGTTAGGAAAAGTTCCTGGTCACCGCAGGAACACAGTGACTTGCTTAATCCCACATTTTTATTTGGGTGATGAAGCGGTGGTGTTGTGGAATCACTTTGGCATTCAGGCTTGGATATTCAATTTGTGCTCTCCATGGTCCACTGGTTGAGCTCCGTATGGATTTATCACCCTGGAAGGTTTGTATATTTTGTTGATAAATTTGAATTCGATGCTGCAAAATTTGAACCTGAAATCATTTTCTATACCACTATTTATGGTTTAAATCAGATAGGTGCCGCTTCTCTACAATGGATTAGAGTTCAGTCACTCATGGTCAAGCTTCCAAAATCCATCCTTCATCATTTGAGGATGGATGAATGGTCATTTTTTTTTTTTTAAGCCCGTGGTATGCTTTTTTTTATATACTGGATTGCTTGCATCTAAAGATTCCTGAGCTGAATAGCTAATACCCCAGGGTGGAAGGGCCAGTAGCACAACCTCTCATGACCACGATTCCCTTCCAAGGGTCTTGAGAGGAACTAACAGGTGACCACTTACACAGGTAGCCATGTTCTGTGCCCAAGACCCTGCATCATTCTTCCACACTTGGCCCAGGACTTGGGCTCATGCCAGCATTTGAACCAAAACAACCAGTCTCCGACTGGTTTAGGGTTATGTGCCATGAACAGCGGCGGCAGCGGGGAGCACTGTAGCTGTAGGACACAGCTTGACACAAGGGGCAAAGAAGGGAAAACAGTCAGAGCATGGCTACAGGGTCCTTCCAGCATGGCTGCCACAGGGAACTTGGGGCCCCGCGTGAGATGTCCTCACAGTGCACAGGCCTCCCACCAAGGACTGAAAGTTTAACCTGTGTACTCAATAATAGTAATCTACATGCATCCTTCAATCCAGAGCTAAAGCAGTTTAAGAGTGAAAAACAAACAACAGTAACAACAACAAAAGGAGATTTAGAGCCTAATAGGACCAGAAGTTTAAATTTTAAATAATGATAAAATATAAAATGAATAGCGAGATCTACTATGCATTGGTGCTATTAAATGGGATTGATGATCAAACTCTCACTGCCTGCCATTTCATTTTAGACCCTAAAAGGCACAACAGATTCAAAAGTTAATTACAAAAAGGGAGGTAACTACATCCCAGTCTTTGTGTGCTTATCTCCATCCAGCACAGCAGCCGATTAGCACTGTTTTATCAGAGGATGTTTGAACGCAGACACATCCACAGAGCTTGTTTATTAATTCTGTGAACAAAATTAGATCATCAGAGCTTGTTCCTAAATTTTTGGATCAAAGCTGAATACTAATAAGTAAATAGATGATTCAAAATGAAGCAGGGCATGCTCTACAGAAAACTCTCTTCTTCCTGCCTTCCCCCAACCCCAGTAGAATTGTCTCCATCTCTGATCCTATAAAGTTTGCTCTGTTTGCCTAGGTCACCTATACCTGAGGGACCTTCCATATCTTCTTGGTTACAGGGGTGCGTTCCAGTGAGACAACCAGTCACAGTTCAAATCCTATGTGCTTTCTTATTTTTTTCCTTTACGACTCCCCTTCATTATAGCTTATCTCCAGCAAAATCTTGTCTTCAGCAAAAGATTTGGTCTTCTCGCCAATCAATAAATGTCATTTGTTTTTCTGCCTCTATGTGTCCACCATGCCATTGTTTCCAAATAGAACATCTTTTCCTTTCAGTTTGAACTCTCAAGTCCTACTCATCCTTCAAAACCCAGCTAAAAATCACCTAACCTAGCTCTGAGAACAGGATATGTATGACCTTGTCCATCTGTAGTCACCTGAAAAGGTTATTTTCAAATTTCTGTGTGAGAAACATATATAGAGCATATAAAATGTAGATTCCTAAGCCTTATTTCCAGTGATTCTAGTAATTAAGCAATCTTCTTTTAAAAAATACCACAAGTTAATTCTGATGCAGCAAGTTTGTAGACCATTTCTGCTACGGATTGAATGAATGGTTGTGCCCTCCAGCCCCCATCATTTATATGTTGAAACTTAATCTCCAATGTAATGGTGCTGGAGGTGGGGCCTATGAGATGATTAGGTTATGAGAATAAAGTCCTCATGAATGGGATTTGTGACCTGATAAAAGAGACTCCAACCCAACATCGTTTTTGAGACAGTTCTTTTTTATTCTCATTAGAAAAATATAAAGCTTGGTTCCTATTTTTGAGATTGGAAGAAAATCCATCAGCCTTTGGGGCATGAATTGTTTGCATTCATGGCTTATGGTTAGGATGCCAGCTAATTTATCAACACCTTCAGAAGTAGCTGAGGAGTCTAAATATCTGGTCTGAATTGTTTGACAAATCACCATTGTCTCTGTTCCTCCACCTATGGAAAAAAAATTATGATTTTTCATTAAGCATACATCTGGCTAAACTTAGTGAACTATTGCTTCACAGAGGAGCCTGGCCCCTATTTTACTTAATTTGCCTTGTATTAAAATGGTTCAATTAAACCTGGGAAGAAAAATAAGGTGTTCCTCTAATGTTTATATGAAAATCATTTTTCTAAATGAGTTCCTGTATGAATACACATAGCATTTTATCAAAAATTAATAGTGTTGGCCTGAAAAAAAAAGCATAGCACTATATATTAATTATCCAAAGCAGTGACTTTATTTATGAACACTTTGACACAACTTTCACCTCGGTAGTCTCAATCCCAGAAGCCGTGGCAAAATATAGAAAAGGAACTGAATGTAGGTTTTCAACTGGAACGACAGTTAATTACTTCCGTTCTACACTATTTGTGCCGTATGGTCAGTAACATGCTAATGAGTTTCAATTAAGTTACTTTTGCAAAACTAAGTTACTTTTTCAAAATTCTGTCAAGAAACAGAAGTTGGATCATATGAGGTGGGATGTTGAATAAATACTGTCTTGTTATCAGTGAATATATATGCTTGACCCTTTTAATTTTCCATTACCCGTGATTCAGAATCACTGATCTGTGTGACGGGGTTGTAGCAGTGATTACATGTGGCTGAGGAGGAAGGAAGAGAATGAATAGGCTCAACAACTGTAACTCGAATATGTTCTGTGGAACCTGAAAGGTCTGCTTTGGACTGTGCACCCTGAGACATGTCAGAAGAATGCTGAGGTGGGAAGGTGGCCGGCCTGAGAGAAGGGGTTGGAATTAGAACAACGTTTGTCAGTGTGTTCTTCACAGAACATGAATCCCTTAGAAAACAACAGGACAAAATGTATTTAATGGTCAAAGAATTGGGAAACATTTTACACTCTATGTTCCCACGCCACTTTAGAGATTTATACAACTAAAGGCTCTGAAATTTCTGTAATTAAAGAAAGATCAAACAAGTATTTAAATGTGTTAATCACACTCTCCTCATATTTTCCTGAACTAAACCATTATTTTGAGAACCATCCACGGAATTGGTGTCCTGGCATCTGGAGACATAAATTTTGGGAGTGTTCCTTCCATTCCTGGGACTGATAAAGGCAGCTCACTGCCCCTGAAGTATTTATACAAACGATGTGGTTTATGCTGAACGCCTGCTTTCCCTCCAGGACTCTGAGACTTAGATATGTGCGAGGCAGAGGGCGCTCATGTGACTAGCCCCAGATCGAAACCTTGGACACCGAATATCTAATGAGTTTCTCTGCTTGGTAACATTTCACATGTGCTGTGATAACACATTGCTGAGGAAATTCGAAGTATCCATGTGGCACGTTGGGCAAGGAAGCTTGTGCCTAGTTTGCCCTTTGCTGATTGTGCCTGTAATTATTTCACCGTAACAAGTCATAACTATGAGTACACATATCTGCTGAGTCCTGTGAGTTCTCCTAGCAAATTATTGAACCTGAGGAAGGTCTCCAGGACCCTAAACACATGGGTCGAGTGAGAAAAACATGTCTCTGCCCTCATAGCACTTCCCATTCAATGACGTAGACAGTAAACGAATACTTACAAAACCAATCACTTATAAACTTATAGTTAAGATTAATGATTTTTTTAAGATCCACAGAGAGAGGAGAATGTCATGTGAAGACAAGGACAGAGATTGGAGTGATGCTACCACAAGTCAAGTGTCATAAGAAGCTACCAGAAACTAGGAGAAACAAGGAAGAATTCTCTACCAGACCTCTGGGACAGAGTAGGCCTGGCAATGCCTTCATTTTAGGCTTCTGGCCTCTGGAACTACGAAATAATGAAATTTTTCTTGTTTAAAAAAGATTATTATTTTTTTAAGGGAAAAGTACAGGTTTCTGTGAGACAAGTAACAGAAATCTGAATCTGGATTGAGGATATCAGAAAAATCTGTGCTGAGGGAGTGAGAATTAGGCTGAGTTCTGAAGGGTGGGTAGGGTTAATCAAGACAAAAGGAAGTGGATGAGAATTTGGACAGAGGGGAAAACTGAGACTCGTTGAAGACGGCACGTCTAATAAGCAATAGACCAGTGTTTGAAACTGGTTTTTGGGATCTCTGTTAAGTGTTCTTTCTATGGCACTTTTAGTGCGATACTGCTCAATACAAATAGCATCCAAAAGGCTTTCGGTCCATCTTAGCCTCCTCACTCCTAGATCTTGCCATTCCATTGCTGTGTATATCAGAATAAAGTCCAGTTATACTGGGGATACTTATGGGTTGAGATTATTCCTGAAGTAAGAAGATTTGGCTTGTTTTATACATACCTCGTCAGCCTATAATTGCGTCTCTAGTTATATACTCAACAGAAATAGAATGCATATATACACCAAGGTAGAAGTACAATGATGTTTATAGTAGGTAAAAACTATACACAGCATAAATGTTTTCTATAGACATATGGATAAATAATAATTTGTGGTGTATTTATATAATGGAATTTATATAGTAGTGAATTTGAAGATGTTATAGGTGGATGATTTTCCAGTAAGCCAGCATTAAATATTTACTTCTGATTCTGTTAACCAGGGTGTGGTAATCTGATTAAGTATATGCTAACGGCCAACTGTTAACCAGGGTGTGGTGATCTGCTCAGGGATGTGCTGGTGGCTATATAAACTGCCTCTTCTGGGAGCTCGGGGCTGATATCTTCTAACCCTGCATGGTAGAGTCAGTCGCTGGCCGGCTAATAAAGGCTCACAATTCATCTCAATTGGCTCTGTGGGTCTTGGATTTGATCGCACCACAACAAAGAAACTATTGGTACATGCAGCAAGATGGGTGAATTCCAAAAACAATGATGAGCAAAAGAAATCAGACATAAAAGAGAACATTTATACAAATTTATATAAAGTTTTAAACATGTGAAAGTAATTGATGGTGATAGAAGTGAGGATATTGGTTACCTTGAGATACAGTGATTGAAAATAGAGTAAGAGATCTTATGGGTGCTGGTAATACTCTATTTCTTAATCTAGGTAGTAGGTACACAAATTTGTTCAATTAATAAAAGTCTATTGATTGGTACTCACAATTTGTGCACCTTTCTATAGATACGTTTTAGCTCAAAAAAGGTTTACCAAAAAAATCTGAGTTCTTACCCTATTATTATCTCGTCTTGTTATTAACATGTCCTTTTACTTTGGAAAAATCGCAGTCTCATTAAGCCTCAGATTTCTTATATATAACATGAAGGAGAATATCTGTCTGATTTTTTCTCAAAATTTTATAGAAATTAAATGCTTTAATGAATGATATTATCATGTATTTGGTAGATATGATCTTAACCTGCGATGTCATTTAAAAAAATCCATACTCGTTTCAGTTGACTCATTATTCACTAGTTATCTAGTCTTTGAGTTTCCTGGACTTATGCTCTTCTCCTCTAAACTAACTGTTTACCTGGAACAGAAGATGCAAACAGAAAAGAAAAATCAACCGTTTTTTTTTAACTTGGCACAGATAGTGATAGAAAAAAATGATGGAATATGTCTTGAAAGTTTATATCGTAGCATAGTTTTTAGATTGTTAAAGTATTGCCATTGTGGATGCTAACTTGAATCCCTAAAAATATTTTTTGATTACGCAGAATAATTGCTACCATTTATTGACTGTTTATCATATCATAGACCAGGCACAAAATATATGGTAATACAGAGATACATTTATATTATATGTAGATATACATACGTGAGTATATATTATACATATAACAATTTTATTGAATTCTCACCTCAAACCCATTAAGCAAGTTTTGTTAAAACATTTGGTAGATAAGAAAACTGAAGTTCAGTGAGATTATAGGATTTGTGTAAGGTTATGCAAGATGTGGTTGAATTAGGTTTGGTACCTGGGACTTTTTGCTTTCAAAGGCCCTACTTTCATCCAAGCTAATCCCTCCTGTTAGTGGTGCCTTTAGGGTATGCCTACTAAATAGATCTGCCATGGCATTGACCACCAGCAGCAGTTTCTTTATTAAGCAAACACCAACAAATAATCTGTCTTTTGTACAAGACAAAGTCAACATTATAAAAAGAACATATATAATCTATTTATTTGGTTATTTACTGCATCTCACTCTTTGCTCCATAAAAATACCTGATAGAGAACCATTTTTCTTCATGGCAAAATCATGGCTTCAAAGCATTTAAGATTCAAAGCATTGGACAGACATGTACAAAGACCTCTTGTGATCTGATCTTTTTCACAGAAGTCTCACTCTTCCAGGGATCCCTTAACCCCCAATTTTAGAACAGATCCAAGTCTCCCATCCCCAGACTCCAGAATTTGTCTAAGATTACAGGAAAATTTTGTCAAAAATTCCCTGAAATGAGAAAAGACAATTACCTTTATCATTGAGAAAGAGTATAGTTTAAATACATAGAGGAACAGGGATGATAGGGGATTGGGGTAGAGATTAAAACTTTAGGAAACCTTAAAAAGGACAGAAAGTGATATGGCACAGTTCAGAGTAGATAAACCAAGGCATTACAGTGTTTGGATTGAGATGAGAAAACAAAGAGAAGACCTTTTCAGTCCTGCATAAGAGAAAGAAGACTTTGGTTGTTGGGATCTGTACACAAGGTGATTAATGAAGAGGGGATACAAACAACTTTTTGCTTCTATATGATGGGCTCAGCCAATATTCACAGGACTTTGCTCTCCTCCTCCATATTATGTAAAAGTGGTTGATGCAAAAGACTGTAATAAATATGGTAGCTACCCTGAAAGGTGTGCTGACTTAACATCTTAAGCCTTCACAGAGATGTAAGCTTGCTGAGATCAGTAGCAAGGTTGAGGACAGGCAGGGCGGGGTAGAAATGAGACCTGAGAAGTGGAACGTGAATGAAAGAAATTGGATAATTTACTGCATATGAGAATGTTCTCAGTAAGTAGGCTAGCCCCAACTTGTCTACCAACAAACTCAAGAACTTTGTGTGTCAACTTTGTGTCTTCTTTTCTCTCCGTTTCTTTACTTCCCTGAAGCCTTTGTCTCATTGTAAAAGAAGACATAGAAATGGATAATCTCTAAGGTCCTTGCCAGCTCTGACAGCCCTATGACTAATCCATGTGTGTCGAATGCAGTGCTTCTAAGGTGTAATACCACATTGCCTATGGAGAAAATCAGACTGCAGCATAGAATTACGAATTTGACCTTTGAAATTTAAACCCTTTTGATTGTGTTTTTTACTGTTTTCCTAGGGAGCTGTTCACATTGCTTATTTTGGAAACTAAACATAGTTCTTAAAGGGAATTGAGGAAAATGATGATATCCATCATTCAACACTGAGTCTAACTCAAGGCTAGTTAGAGGGCATGTGGATTGAGGTGGAAAAATGAAGCAGGAGAAGAAGTTTATTATGCCAAACATGCCCAGTAGAAATCCTATGAAACTGAGCCTCCTGACTCAATGGATTTTGACCACAGGTGTTTGAATAATTTGCTCTTGCCTAAAGGTACAAAAAAAATATTTTCCAATTTCCTCTTGAAATATCACCAGCTATCCCATACGTTTTTAAAATAATAGTATTGGGATGTATTTTTTTTAAAAAGAGTCATCAAGATTCGGCCTTACATTTGCCTTAAGGCTTTGTGACTTCAGGTTTGCTCTTAATTTGAAAAATAGTTTGAGGTATCTGTTAAACTTTGAACATGTGTGATGTACCCATCTTTTTTGAGACTACAAAATAATTCTGTAATTTTGATAAAGAACCAATACATGACCTCTAAGAAAGAGGCAAACTATATTCATATTTCTAAATGCTTCCTGGCAGAGAGCTTGCTCATTTGGACACATAATTTGAACCCAGCAACAGCTCAAAAATCCATCTTTTGAACAAACCTAAGAGAATTCTTAGTTCACAATGGCCTAGAGGAAAACCCTGAGTACTGTGTGAATCATGTGGGATCTACTCAGAGGATGGCTGTTTCCATGTTTTGATTAATACGTGACATTTGCATGAAGAACTCTGTGGATTGAAGATACGAACAGAGTTGTTTTATTTATTACGTCAGCTTATGTTGCATTGGCATCCCCACATATATCTGAGACAGATTTACCCCAGTTAAGTTGTGCCATAATGGAAGTAGATCTATTTCTTTTTGTTTTTAAATCACTTGGATCCAAGTAAGTTAAGGCTACTTTTGGAGGGTCATTGATATGTCAGACTGTCTTAGCTCAGATGCCTGGGAAAAAAAATTCTGGGACAAATATTTGTGAACAGGAAGTTTACTGGGGGTTACTCTCTAGAGCAATATCTTGGATGGTTGAAAGAAACAAGATTAAACAGAGAAAGAAATTGAATTGTGACATAGTCGTAACAAAGGCCTCAGCTATGAAACTTGGATGGCCTTTCAGATTTGTCCTGAATTGAGGGAAGGAAGTCAGGCCTTTGTACTTCCTTTCCCCCAAATTGACAAGTCATTGGATAAGACTACTTTTGGATGAAGAGGGTAATGAACTCTTGGCTAAGGGAAATTTGTCAAGTGTCTGACCTATGATTGATGGTAAGCAATAGTCTTAACATATGGGTCACTAAGTGTTCCAATCTAGAAAGGAGGATTTAGCATTCAAACCACAGCATCTAATACAGTCCATCCCCTGTGCTGCTCAGATCCACCTGCTCATCAAAAAGTTCACCTTATCATGGAACAGCCCCTCCAGGATTCTGGTTAGTCTTTTTTCCTGGGGAAATTTGAATGAAGATTACTGGGATAAAACTTAGCACTTGCCCATGCAGTGAGCCTCGGGAACTCAACTGATAATCATTACTCCCCTCCTCTAGTAACTCACCTTGGCTACCACCTTTGCTGGTCTAGAAGGCTTAACTGTTGAAGCAACCCAGACGCTCATCCATGAAGGATCTGAGACCCTGGTCACAGTGCCTTTTCAGATTGTGACTGTTGTACTTATCCATTTACCATAACAATTAGACAAGGTTGTACTGAGAGATGTTCCAGTGGATTACCAGGTTTTTAATGCATTCTCTCTTGCCTCCATGTTGGGCTTGTTGTTTCAATAGGAGACCTATCTACACCTAATTACCAGGGTCAATTACTTTTTGCAGGTAACTCCTTTCCTCGCTCGCTAGTCTTTTTATATAAGTAGTCTGAAATGAACCCTGGAGGACACATTTTTTCATTTTTGCCAACATAGCTATTCTGTTCATATGTCCATTGTGTCTGTACTAGAGTGGCCAATAGCAGAGGCTGGCTATGTCAAGTAGGCAAGGTATTTCACTTTTTTTTTTTTTTTTTTTTAGTGTTGCTTCCATGTAGAATGACCTCTGTTAGGCATTATCATGCAATACAAAGATATTAATGCTTTGTGCCCACTCCTATACATCTGCCTACAGGCCTGTTCTCCAGACTGCTTTGTTTCTAATCTTGTGGTGTTCTGGTCATTTGAAAGATCACGAAGAGAATAACTCATGGTAAAATGCATTCTGTGGTATATTTTAGTATTTGGATGCTTTTCAGGTAGTAGGGAGTGTTTTCATCCAAAATAAATAAATTGAAGATATGACTGAGTTTTCTTTTTCTCTGTTCACTGAATGAAAGGCAGACATCAGCAGCTCGGAGAATCAGCTGAGGACATTTGGAATGATTCAGATAATGTTTAGATGGCTTTATTTAAACTCTGCCTTCTCATTTAGGCGTGCTAAGAACTCCAAAGACACCATGTCACTCCATAGCTTGGACTGCCAAGCAACTAACCATGAACTGTGAAGAGAATTTCAAAGCAATTTTTTGAGAAATAAAATGTGAAAAATAAGTTTATTGATTTCACTTAGTCGCTTTTTTTTTTTTTTTTCAGAGGAGCTCCTGTTTCAATATATGAATGAAATATTCATTATAGATAAAGTACAATATATTATCTTTATTTTTAGAGGGTTTTTTATTAAACAAACTTCTTTTCCCTCTCTCTCCTGCTAAGGCTTTTCCCCTTTAAAACATCTACTAGTTAAGTGCCACAAAATTTAGCACATGATTGTGTATTCTTTTGCCCTGTGTAGCTAAAATAAGAAAATTCACTGAAAGCACTTAGAAAATGTAAAGCACTGTGTTTCTATAACATTACCATGATACCATTGGGAGGGCTAAATGATTTTCCCTCTACTATAGTATAAACTACTGAAAATAAGGATTTGTTTTCTCTCATTGTAGCCCTCATGGTTCCCAGCACAAGCTGAGACGAACAGTAAGCACATGTTGACTTGATAATATTTTACCACCATTTGTAAGTCCAAACTTATTCTTTGTAGTCCCCTCTCATTAGAATCTTATGAAGTGCATTCCTACAACCATCATGTATAGTTTAAACATATCTGGTAATGACTAAGAAAGTTGGATGCTCCTATGTCAGGGACATGAAGTATCTGGCCTCCCTTTACTTTTTTTCCCCATGTATTTGATCTTGGGAGTTCTTTTCTGATAAGCCTGAATGTGACTCCCAAATCTTTATTAACATATGCTCCAGGATTCCCTGCCAGTCATTCAGGGTTCCCTACCAATCAATCAAGACTCAGAATGACATCTTTACCATTATTTTTCCTACATACTAATTCAAGGTTATATGTTCATCTGGACTTCCAGGAAAGAAACTAGTTATGGCATCATAAAACTCCGGCTTCTAGTTTTGACACTGCCGTAAACAAGCTGTACGACCCTAGGCAAGTAGTTAAAATTTTGGAACCTCTGTTTTCTCATCTGCAATGTAAGTTATTTAAACCAGATGTTCTCAAGAAACCCACCGACAGTTGTGAGATTTTGTGATTCTGTGAATAGAAGCCAGACAATCACAATCTGGTCAGGTTTTTCGACAGCATCATGAGAATCCAATAAAATGTGCTTCTTCCCCATGTCTTCTACCAAAAAAAAGAGAACTTCATGCTTGACACAGCTACTAGATGTTTCCATGAGACTGTGTTTGCAAATTCTTGATGATTCTTTCAGTTTTATAGTCCTCTGTGAGGAGAGCAGTCACATTGGTTATAACTGAGGTAACTAAGCCTTGGCCGAGTACACTATTTGGAAGACTCTATGGCATAACTCAACTTTTCTGCAACCATTTTCTGGGTCCCACTAGAAAAGCACTTTGAGACAATAATGTCACTATTCCTTAATGTCACTACTGCAGCCATGCTCTAGCTCTAAAGCAAAAACTTTATACCACAGTTCATTTTGAGAGGCCTTGGACAATAATGTTATCTGAATCAGAAGGTTCCTAATAATAATCCAATCAGCAGAGAGTGGTACAATAGTTGGCAAAACCCCAGAAAGCTAGTTGCCCTGTTTTGTCCTTCTCTAGCCTTGAACTCCAGGATAAGCGCAACTCTTACATCTGAAGCCACCAGTAACTGTGAAGTAAGGATTGTACGCAGTAAGGAACACGAGAGTACTGTGTAAACTATAGAGCAAAAAGAACGGTATTCTCTGTGAGAAAAAGAAACACATTAGATAAATCTGACTGAAAATTGCTTGTGTCATGAAGACACATCCTGATAGAAAGAGGTGAGACTATTCAGAGCTGTTTTGTAACTTCTTGGTTAAAATGCAATGGATACCACATAGTTATTTGTCATTCAGTAGTGCTCCCACAGACAGGAAGTCAGGCTCATCTGAAGAGAGACTTGTTGAGTGCGTGCGCATGCTCTTTGTGTCTCCTCTTTCTCTTTGTTGTGTGCGCACACGCATGCGCACATACACGCACACGCCTCTATAACAACCTAAAGTTTTGATCATGATGTTATATCTGAGACTTGAGAAAGGGTCCAGTTGTTTCCAAACTGTAGCTTTCCAAACTGTTTCTTTTACTGGGATGTTTTCAATTTCAGAACAAACTCTATGACTCATTGTGAGTTTGACTAACACACTCATTGTGACAAAGCTCTTTTTTCCTGTGTGCAGGTTTTACTAAGTCATATTTGCAACCCTGTTGTTTGCAGATATAAAGCCAATTTAACTTGCATTTTACTAGATATTCATTCAATCATATATTAATTAAGCGTAAACTATATACAAACCTTTCTAAGTAACCCAGAGACCTGACAATATGCCTGAAACTTATGTGGCATCTGAGCATTTACAAAGTGACCTCTCGTGTGACAGAGAGCTAAGGAATATTAATTTTGCAGAAATCTAACACTAAATAAAATTAGAAATATGAGGACAGGGAAGAAATTTCTTAAATCTATTTATTGCCATACCTCTAGCTTTCTGAGTTTGAACAAAGAATCTGACTTATTTCCTGAAGGAAGTAACTGTGCTATGCTGACCAGTGGATGCATAATTGCTATCTTTTGTTCCCCAAAACTACTTTGGAATACATCTACTATATTCTACATTTTCCCAGGAAAATTGGTTTTTTAGTTCTTGTCTCATTCACTCTACTTTTATGTAAATTTTAAATTCCTGGACATTTCAAAAAATAAATTCACATAAAATATGATTTCATGGATGAAGGATTAAATATCCAAGAGAAGCTGCCATCTGACCTCATATGTTAATGAATGTGGTTTATTATGGTGATAGGTCATCATATTCAATAGAAAATGGCAGCTCTATAATTATCTGTGAAAGTTTTTTTCTTCGGTTCAAGGTAAACTGAGCCAAAGTCTTCTCCTTTGCTATCCATAAGATGCACATTTGAAAATCACTAAAACCTGGAATAATGCCTAGGACGTGTTAAACTCTTAACCAATATTTATTTTTGAATGGAAACTAAACATTTCAAATGGAAGTACATTCTCTACATTATCCTGAAATTTTCTACATTATCCAGAAAGTTAAAGGGGACACAGCTAGGAGAGTTATTCAAATCACCATTGACAATCTGAAAGGGCACCAAAGAAACCTCTTTGGAGACCTCTTGCTGTGTCAGGCTGACCTTTTCATTGCTGGAAATAAAGGAGGGACTCAGGAAGTCTGGGGTTGATGCCTGGGCAGTAGGCATTCCTCAAAGCTCTGGGCAGCAGTTATTTCCAAACCATTATAGAAGAATGTCAGTGTTTCCACAACCTGTAAGGTCATGTATACTGTATTTCATTTGCCTGGGTCCAGTATAAGAGAGGAGTGGTCATAGCAGCAGTAACAACATTCTCCACTCCTTCGGAAAATAAAACAAAGGGTAGAGAAAGTGTTGAAGATAAAGGGCTGAAGCCCCCGTCATTCCCAGTGCTCAGGACCCTGCTTTCTCCTTTTAGCCTCTGAGAGAAGGGGCCTGGAAGGAATTTCTGGTTTGGTAGGTTTATAAAAGGGTGCCAACCTGGCCTTGGAGCTAATCCTTGAGGGACATGCCGATGTTCTGCCTGTGAGCACTCAATAACAACGGTTGATGAGAATAAAGATCAATGCTTGGCCTTGGAAAAGAGACCAGGGCGACCAAATAGAAGGACAGGTGTCTGAGCAGTTAGAATAATTCTGTCACAACTGCTGCCACATTTGAGGTGCCAAGAAAATTATGGGAAAGGTAGACCTGAATGTCAGTGTTAATTTAGTCTACTCATTTGTAAGAGGATTGTCATGCAATTGAAGATTATCAACCCATTACCAAGCCACATGGAAAATAACATGTAATGTGATCTTTTTTCAGTTTATCAACATATGTTATTCTTACAACACAGCAAGTTTGATATTGTTTTACATTTAACCTATTAAGACATGGATGCTCATAAAAGCCTGTGGTCATGCAGTTAATCAAGGCTGCTAGTCATTCTAACGTACTTTTTGCTCTATAGTAAAGCTCTCTTTTCAGAGATCACATTTAACCTTTCTTCTCCCTTGGTTTGAAGGCTCGTCATGTTTCAGAATAAAAATAGTAGCAGTACCCTACCATTTGTAGTTCTGGAAGTTATCTTGGAAGAATATTAAATTCAAATTATTTATAATCTTTGTTATCTTAGTTATCTTTGTTATAATGTTATCTTTGGGCTGAAGAAAAGAGAATACGATTATGTCTTTCAAGAAAAGATTAAGTCACATATATATAGGAAAGAAATTTATAGAGAAAAAATAATCACAATTTTGTTTAGAGGGCCCGGTAGATATAGCAAAAACAGGTTTATTCTCCTTCATCTGAAGAAATGTTAACTAAAATTCTTGGCTATTTTTTTCCTATAGTCAATAAACTACACTCACTCAACAAGGAATTAAGAAGTTCAAATACCACTATCTAAGTTTCAACAGCATGAGATGACTTGCCGTGAATGAAAATGAATTTGCTGTATGTTCTCTCTTACGGAAGAGTGGAACCTGCTTATTATGCAGAAAAAGTCAGTAAGAAATTTGGGAACACAGTTGCAGGGATTGATACAGTCAGTAAAGGATGGGTCTCTGTCTTTCTCACTAACTCCTCTCTGCAGTTGCCACTTGAAGCTAGTGCTGCTCTGAACCAGGCCAGAGGTCATCTGTGAGGATGGAACCAAGTTGCTCTGCTTAGGAAACCAGTCTCAGAAGCGGTTGCATCTCTCATTTCACAGTGGTTCTCAGTCCAATAGTTTTGACCAATACAGTTTTGTTCCTTCATAGCCTGTTTGCTGATATCTACGCTTTATGCATAACAATCTGTGGTGCTCTCTGGCCCCACCCAAAGCTGCCTTGTGTGCCTAGATATCAGCTGGAATCAGAAAACCAGATGGGACATATTGAAGAGTCCATCTCTAGAACAGAAGTTCTCAGAAGGAATGAAAGGGCATATTCATGTTTATTTTTATGCTGTGAGGTTTCTGACTGTCATCTCCATTCACCATTTTTTTTTCCCTGTACACAGGACAAGGGGATGCCTTTTTTACTTGGTAAAGTCTATAATATTGAAAAGTTGTCATAGAGCAAAGATCCATTTGACAGTGAATCAATGGTGATTATTAAAGCACCCAGCCATCTTATATGACTATGTGTCTGGGAATAAGCACACTCGATTCCCTGAACACAGCGGTCATTGTCAGCAGGTCAACTCCAACTCTAAAAATACACATAAAAAACAACAAAGTTCTGTAAAGTGAAAAACACAGATTTGTCGCGTCTTCCTCCTGTTTTTCTATTTAGTTGCAAAGTCATTTTGATTACTTCAGAGCACTGACCAAGATAGCCAAATACTTAGAAAAATATCATAAATGATATCATAAATATCAAAAATGAGAACATTTTTGAGAGATTTAGCAAAAAAAAAAAAAATTAGTAAAAGTCCCTGAGAGATCTGAGCACAATAATTAGGTGCTAAGCGAACAGGGCAAAAGCAAGAAGGAACACTGTATCCTGGCCCCTGACTAAAGAATGAATACCTGGTTATCCACCAGTGGTGGGCTTAATAATGACCCCCAAAGATATGCACATCCTAAAATCCAGAAATTGTGAATTTTATCTTATTGGCATAAAAGGCGTGATTAAGGATCTTGAAATCAGGAGTTTATACTACATTATATGGATGGGTCCTAAATGTATGTGTCCTTATAAGATAGAAGTAGATACCAGAGAAGGAGAAGACAATACTATCGCAGAGGAAGGATTGGATGTGGCCACAAACCAGGGACTACCCTCAGCAGTCATCAAAAGCTGGAAGAGGCAGGTACCAAATTCTCCCCTACAGTCTCTAGCAGGTGTTGCCAGCATCTTGACTTCAGCCCAGTGATACCGATTGCAAATTTCTGGTCTCCAGAACTATAAAAGAAAAAAATAATTTTGTTTTAAGCCACTGAGTTTGTGATAATTTGTTACTGTAACCACAGGAAACTAATACTCTGTCCATGAATCAGACAAAATGTGTATTACCGATACATGCAGCACGCCTTTACTTCAGGTTGATGACCACCTTCAAAAAAATCTGTAAGACGCTACTCAGTAATTTTCAAAATGACTTTCTATCCAAGGTCTCTCTGTTCCTGCTAATTCCCTTATTTTAAAAATGCAGAGAATTAACTTTATTTAGCAAATGTGGTTGCTGACATGAAGGTTTCATCAGCTGCACAGAAGAGTGAGAACAAGAGTTCTGGGCCCTGAGTGTGTAGGAAAGTCAAGTCAGACAAGGCCAGACAAATCCCTGCATTTTGAGTAAAGACAAAATATCTTCTCCAACATGTTGTACTGAAGATTAGGTGAGCTGAACTCTAATGTTGATTTCTAGTAATTAACTATATCTTCTTGAGCAAATAACTTAGTTTCTCTAGATCTCAGTTTCCTCGTTTGTAAAATCAGAGTTAATTGGATATACTCAGCAAATCCCTGAAGCCCTAACATTCTAAGGCTTTATCCAGCTCACAGATGGAAATAAAATTTGCATCAAGCTCCGCCTTATGGACAGTCAGAGTTTGTGGTCACCTATACGAGTATCAGACATCACATAACCCATAGGAGTGTGTTTATGTGTGTGTCCATGCATAAGATATACTCCCGTTCATTTAAAAACTTCTGAATGAAATGATATAACACATTAGAGTAAATAAATTTGTCAATCTTTACTATCACTCTTCTAATTCAGTTATTGCCTTAAACACATTACCCTATAACTATTAGTTTACACATCTGCCTCTACCACTAAACAATCTTTCTGACAGAACAGACTGTATATTATTCATCAGTCAATCCCCATGATCTAGCACTTAAGTGTCTGGCACAAAGTAGGTGCTAAATAAATACTCATTAGTTAGATGTATGGCTAGCTAGCTAGCCTTTCTCCCATGATAGGATATCAGAAGAGACATATGCAATAGGTGAAGGTCCCAGAAAGAGGATTAAAAGCATAACAAAACACACAAAACACAAACAAAGACAACATTATCTGTGTTTCCTATCTGTGGTGGACAGTACATTCAAATCATCTATCCCAGGGTTTTTCTCATAACTCGAGGCCTTTATCAGGTTCCTTTTGTAAGAAAATTGAATGTGCTTTATCAGAGATTTGGTTTCTTTTTAAAACATTCTTTATCTCTCTAAAGCACCATTAAATTGTTAATTGAAATAAAAGATGTAATTTGTAACGGGGACTTGATAAAGTGGTAATTAGAAACAAATGCTATATTGCATTTAAATGTTTTTCCTTATTATTAGCATGCCTATTGATTCTTTTAAAATTACTCTTTCAGTTGAACTTCAGTAGTAGATGAATTTCAGGTATTTTTCCACTGAAAAATGACAGAGAAGAAAATTGTCAAGCAATGAGAGATTAAGTAAAGAAATAAGTATTTGGTTAGACTATTTTTCATGGTTTTTCTTGCAATAATTTTAAAGAGTCGATTCAACTTGTGAGGAAGAAAATATGGTGAGCTATACTCCACTCTACCTGTAAAATTCATATATAAACATAATATTTTCCAGGCAGGACTGAGCTTAATTTGTAACAGGTTAATCTTTAACATTTATGGCTTTAAAAAAAATCCACTAGAGGGTCCTCAATTTATAGCATCTTTGGGAGAAAGCATTGATACTAAATTAACAATAAATTAACAATACTCCACTCAGATAGGAAACCCTGTGCTTGCTTGAATCCCTTCCATTACTGTGAAGCAAGACTTAAGATATTTCATTTTTTTAGGCTGATGTGGAGGCTGCTATCAAGAGATAATCCTTTTCCACATCCTTCTCAGTCAAGGCATTTAAATCACAACCGCAGTTTATAGTACAAGATATTTTTTATTATATTCCGATACATTATCTATAAAATACATACTTAAATAATGGAGCTGTAAATAGTCGGTTTAGTTATATAATTTAGCTGTGCCTACTTTAATAAATCAGATTTCTTTCCTTCCAAAACAATTTTGTATCTCTTTTAAATCTGGTCCCTGGGAGGGTTGGGTTCTTACTAAATGGTCTGTAGGTACAAACAGATCAAGTCTAAACTACTTCCTTCTCAGCTACTGGACCTTTTCCTAGTTATTAGATGTCTGTAATCACTGTCCAGATCTTCCCCTATGCCGAGAGTTCTATTGTCCCTCTTCCTGAATCATCTTCATCACTTTTCTGCTCTTCACTCTGCAATTGCTTTCTCAATTTCGCTCATTGTCTGTTTCCCAGGAAATGACGTCTCTCTCTGGCTCCACCAATCAGGCTCTCAAGTGTGTTTCTGCCAGTCAGCCTCTGGCTCATTAATAAACTATTATTCCCCAATATCAATACTATATCATGAGATACAAATAGTGAATATCAATCAGCTTTAGCAGAATATGAATAGAGGTGCATCCAGAAGAACACGCAGGGCTGCATGCAGCTCTTGAATTCTCTTATCCAAGTCATTATTTTTTGATGGTGTCTCAAAAGAGTTGAGCAATCCTAGACACAGTTCCCTGGAAAACTCAGAGCCCTTGGGAAGGTTTATCACGATCAGTTACCATCTCACAAGATAATTTATGACATTTATCATTTACTCATTTATCCCCTCACCACCCACCCAAGAGTTTCAAATCAAAACCAGACAAAAAAAAATAAAAACCAACTGCTAGGCAGTGTCTCCCCCAACCATAGAGCAATAATCTTTTTCCCAAGTCTTAGCTTCGTGGGATGGAAAGCATTGTGGTAGTGCCGAGAAGAACATACTTTTCCTGGAGCAGACCCAAGGAAACCAGATATGGAAGAATATAGCGGTGTGGCTTTGGGAATTCAGAATTCTCCAAGATTCCTCATTTGCTATCCTACTTACTTGCTCTTCTGAGGTGGCATTAACTTCTTACCTAGAGAGCTGAGAAGATTAATGGCCACATAAATGTTATCCCCTGATTTTAGTTTTTATATCCAGGATGAAGTCACAGCGTGTTTCGATAACTAACCTGATACCGTAAAAATCTTTCTAAAAAGACTTAGGAAGAAGAAGCCAACATTTTAAAGAAAATAAAAAGCTCTTTCTCTCAGGCATCACTTTTATTGGGAATGAACTAAACCCGGCACCCTGACACTGCCTCATGTGTCTGGGGGATTATTTGTGGAGAGAGTGGGAGGGTCACACAGGAAATGAAGAGAATGATTATGAGTTTAGCTGTTTGCAGAGTCAGTTCCTCCTTTGGGATTAATGGTGGAGACAGCAGGGAATGAAATCTGAGATGAGCTCCTGGGACCTTGTAACTGGAAAGGGCTGACTAGCTACCATTCTTTTATATGTTACACATCCACTTTCCCTGGAGAGGTTGGAAGATATTTATATCCTTTCTCTTAGTATGTGCCAGATTTGCCAAAGGAAATGCCTGAACGTCCTCAATATCTAAAAAGCTAAACAAAAGTAAAGGCAGAAGGCTTGGCCATGTAAAGCTCACAAAAGACAGGCTGGAGGCAGCACTGCTTTCCTTTCCCCACTGAAAAATACAAACGTGTGTATCTGATCCCTGGGTACTCCAACTTCTGAACACCCGACCTACACACAGTCTGTTGCTTAGCCAAGGAAGGATATGATTTGCGAAATTATTGGTTTGCATATAAATGTGTCCTTTAGGACTCCACCAAAGTGGCACAGTTTTCCTTTTTAAATTAAGAAAGTTTAATTAACTTTCTTGTTTTGTAGGGAGTAAGGATTGGGTCAGGATTTGAATCCAGCTGTAACAAACTGGCAACACCAGGAAGTTTTCCACTTCTTCACCCTGAGGCAATAGCTCTGACTCACATCCCAAGCACTCATTTCAGTCCAAAAGGGTTTAAAGTGATTTAGAAGTGGCAGAAGGCGTACCTCATTTCCCATTGCATTCGTGAGCTTTCTTCTCACTCATGGATTGTGAAATCCTTGCTGTCGCTATTGCGGACACTCATTTGCAACATATGGGTTCACTTTGGCTTTCACAGACAGAGCTCTGTCTGCATTCATTGAACGGTAAGTGGAAATTTGTCAGGGGGACTCATGGAAAGTGAGCATGGAAAACATCAAGCAGGAAAACGTCTTCTGAAAAACTTAAGCAATTTACAGAATATAAATATGCTTTCCTAAGAACTCCAGGGTCTTAAAGTTTTTATGTTTAAAGTTTTAAACACAACATGTAGCCCTTACTGTGAGCTGATACTGTTAGTACCTCACAATTATTAACCCTTTTAATTCTTATGAGAACCTGTAAAGTAGATACTGTTATTTTCTTTATTTTGCTGTGGAGGGACTTGAAGCTCACAGAGGGTAATTAATGACAAATTTAGTATTCAAACCTAGGTATTTCTGTTCTGAAGTCCGTGCTCTTGGGTGTTCTTTGCTGCTCCTAGGAGACAGCTGATGGAGATGTGATGTAAATAAGGTTCAGTAAGGTGTCTAAGTATTATGAACCTGAATGTTTTCCCTTATAATCTTTAGCTTTTTATTAGCTACCAGGTAAAAATATATTAAAAGCATTGAAGTTAGAAGTTTGGCATTTAACGTATTCCTATTTAAAAAGAAATTGAAACAATGTTTGATTAGTGAGGATACTCAAGATGGCTCTGCCCTCAATGAGTATTTGTTGGGCCAACCCTGCCTGCCTCACTCTGTGCACTGGGAACCAGAGACAGTCCACTATTCACTATTTGTCTCCAGGAGCAGCACATGCTTGGGGCACAGTGGGCCCTCAGAGTTGAATGAATAAATGCCATACCTTCCACCTTCCACCCCACAGTAGGGCCTTGACTCAAGTGCTGGGGGAAGACAGCCTCGTCCTGTCTCCGGTAGACCCTGAGATCCACTCTTCAGTCTCCTAGAAAGATTCCATTCCCAGTCCCCTTGGGGCTTTTCGATTTCAACCTGGCTTCACTGTGCCTTTTTCTTCTTGTGGCTTTTACCAGTTCCACCTTCTGGTCTCGCCACGCCTTTATTGTCCTCTACTTTCTAGTCATTTATTTAGCTTATGTTTATTGAGCAATTACTATGTTTATTTTTAAAATTTTTATCTTCAATCTCATTTTATTTATTGTCTTATTTAACTTGTGTTTTGAGCAATCACTATGAGCAGGTTTCATTTTACAGTTTCATTTACAGTTACATTTTAACCTTCATAGAATTATGGGAAAATCATAGGTCACCACAACTTATGTCAGATGCAAACAACTGTGCAGCCAAATGTTCCATGAACTTCTATAGTTTCCTATGGCTGCTGTAATATATTACTGCCAACCAGGTGATTTAAAATGACAAAAATATATTCTCTCACAGTTCTAGAGGACAAAAGTCTGAAGTCAGTTTTGTTAGGCTAAAATCAAGGTGCAGGCAGGCCAGTTTCCTTCCAGGGACTTTGAGGGAGAAGTCCCTTTTCCTGGCTTTCCTGGCTGCTGGGAGTCACCTGCTATCCTGGGCTTAGGATCTCTGCCCTGCATTCCTCCAGCCTCTTGTTTCTACCATCACATCTCCCACTTTCTCTTCTAGTCAGATTGCTTCTGCCTCCCTCTTTAAGGAAATTTGTGATTATGCTTAAGGCTCAACTGGATAATCCAGGATAACTTCTCTGTCTCATGATTCTTAATTGCATCTGCAAAGTTCCTTTGGCCGGGTAAAGTATCATTCATAGGTTACAGATACGACATCTTCGGGTCATTATTTAGCCTACCATAGATCTCTAAATAAGCTTATCTATATTTCTAAGAGTCAGATATTCATTTTCATGTTCAGTGGACTAACCAAAAACACAAAATATAAATGATTTTAAATCTACACATTTAAAAGATAAGAAGGCCAATAATAAGTTTCCTCTTAGGAAAACAGGCAGCCTGAATGTAACTAAGTACCATCGTAACTAAATTATCCAAGGAGCCAGCTTTTCTTCAATACCATTCCAAAAAAAGAAAAAAAGTTTTTTAAATGACATGTGACCTTGAGTCTCCATTTTCAACCAAAATTTTAGAAGCATCCAAGTTTTGAAACGTCAAAATTTCCTTCTGGAGAAAAAAGTCTCTTTCTTTACCTTTTGCTTATTTCTTAGAAGGTATGGTGGTTTTAAACATGCCCACAAATTTTTTAAAACCTCTCCCACCCCAGAAAGATGTATACTTTCTTTTTCTTTTCCTCCCCTGATACCTGGGTGTACCTTTATGACTACATCAACAAACAATATGGCAGAAGTGACATTGTATGACTTTCAAGCCTAGGTATGAAAAAAACCATAAAAATTCTACTAGTTTTTCCTGGAACATTTGTTTTTAAGCCCTGAGCTGCCATTTTAAAAGTGTGACTAACCTGATGCTGCCTTGCTTGAGTGATCATGTGGAAAGATCACACTGAAATAGAAAGAGACGCATGATGAGCTGTCAAGTCCAGCCAAAGTCCTCAAGTGTTCCAGACGAGGCCTCGGACATTCTGGGCCAGGAATCTGCAAGCTAGGACCTACTGGCCAAATCCAGCCTACCAACTATTTTCATAAGTAAAGTTTTATTGGAACACAGCCACCTCTTTTTCATGTATTATCTATGGCTGTTTTTATGCTATGATTGCAGAGTTGAGTAGTTGTGATGATGCCTATTGAGTTTGGAAAGCCTAGAATATTTGCTATTTGGCCCTCTAAGAAAATATTTGCCAATCCCTGATGTAGATTATAGATAAACTCTCTTCTGATTGTGCCCTATCCGAATTTCCAACCTACAGAATCTTTGAGCATAATAAATGATTGTTTTATACCAGTACATTTTGGGGTAATTTGTTATGCAGCATGAGATAACTGGTATAGAGTTAGAATGATATCACTGAGACATCTTTGGAGTCTTTTTGTCTTTAAATTATACATAATCTCATATGATAGTGCTAATTAAAAAAAGAAGTTTCCTTAAACCCATATCTCCTCAGCTATCACTTTGTTCCTTTGCTCCCTTTGCTACAAACTCTATTGAAAGTTGCATCTGCTATTCTGCTCACATCATCCAACTAGGTTTTTGGTTTTTATCCTTACAGCTCTTCCACAATGACTATTATCAAAGTTATAAAGAATAACTTGCCAACTTCATTATGTTCAGCTTGTTTGATGTCTCAGAAACTTTGTTTCTATTTTTGTTTTTATTTTTAAATCTTGGTTGACCACTTGGTTTCCTTTCTTCTCTAAATTTTAAGATATTCCCAAACCTATCTAGTGTTTTATCTGACATGATTTGGTATGTTATACCTATATTTCTTTGGCTCTCCTTTTCCAGTAAGCTTCTAGTTGTTTCTGTACTCCAGGGCTTGTTCCTGGATCCTCATCCCTTCTGTATCTACTTTCATTATCCAATCTTTTCTTGGGTGATTTCATTCAGCTCTCTGGCTCCAGAGTTAAATATCTAAGTATTTTCTTAAATTTCTATTGAGGTATATAACGAGCCCAAATAGAACTACTGAGCTTTGCTATAAAATCTGCCCCTCTCAAAGTTTCCTCATCATCTAAATGGCATCCTCATGTACTCAAACCATGCAGGTAAAAATTTTAGTTATCCTTGATTTCTCTCTTTCTTACACACTTCACATTTAATTCATCAGTAAGGTCCACAACACTATTTTAAAAATATATATCTTTCAACTCATATCATCTTCAAGCCACTATCATTTCCCACCTTCAACTAGTATTAAATTATTGCTATTTCCTTATGTATGCATTGTTTATCTCTATCGCTAAGATATAAGCTCTTTAGGATTCTAAAAGAATGCTTGAAACACACATTATCCTTAATAAATATTTTTGACAAGCTGACTAAATTATAAAGGAATTCAGATAAAAGTAAATTTTTCTTGAAAAGATAAAAAATGAATGAAGGACAATGTCTATTAATTCTGGAAGTGGCACATGGAGAGATTCTGAGGCACTGGTTATGACATTCCAATTCTTGAATTAAACAGTGGTTATTATGGTAGTTCACTTCAAAATTATTATTTAAACTCACAAATATATTTAATAGCCTTTTGTATGTATAACATTTTATAAAAAGAAATTATGCATTACAGGAGCAAGCAAACTAAAGCTATTAACCAAATGCAATCTGTAGCCTGTTTTTGCATAGATCCATCAGCTAAGTATAGTTTTATATTTTTTAAAGGTTGTTAAAAAAAGAAGAGGTGGCAGAGACAGTATGTAAAGTACAAAGCCAAAATATTTACTATTTTGTTCTTTACAAAAATGTGTGCCACCCACATTAGAAAATAGGGTTTGAGTGAATGTTTTATTTTATTAGAAACTATTTTAAAAATTCCAATATATTAAGATGGTGATTTGATGAAGGTGGTGATGAATAAGCAAGTGGCCTAAAGCTCTACAGATCTGATAAAGACAATTCATAAAAAATCCATAAATAATAAAAGTGTTTCTAATTGACACAACCAGGGTCAATTAAATTTAATGCCAAAGGATATTAAGAAGAGACGTAATTGTTGCATATTAAAGATTTAAGGAGAAACATTTATGATTCAGTGTTCATTTAATATAAAATTTATGGCATACATTTTAAAATAGAGTAATTTTCCACTTCTTAAGAGGTTTACATATTTTCCACATTTTCTTCAGCTTGTAGATATAATGTTTTATCTTAAGCTTATATTCTTATTTCATCTCTCCAAATTGAAGACCAATTAAAATATTAAGCATTAAAATATCAAATTGATTATATGAGAGGAAAACTGTTAGGTAAAATATTAATGGAAAAAATATTAAAATATTTGGGGCTGTATTAAATATTTACTAGCTATAGCCTTCCATAAATTAACAGTATTGCCAAAGTTTTTATTGCTGCTGCTATTAAAAGTGAAAACCAAAATAGCCATTGCCATATGAATAAATTAACCTTTCAAATGAACATTATCCCATTTAATGAGTTTTATCATGCCATCATGGATATTTACATTAAATATTAACTTTTAGATAATTCAATGTGTGTAGCATGAGGACTTATGAATTTGGATAAGTTGAGGACTAAAATTGTATTTTTAAAATGCTTTTTTGTTGTCATTCTAAGTCTATGGTATCTTTTCTTTTAAGTTAAATGAACACGTTATATAAACAAATATAATTATGTGATTTTTGTACCAGTACTTCTTTTTGCATCTATTACTTGTATGAGTGGTCATAGCAGGCTGTTGGGGGAGGGGGAAAGAGAGGAGTCCTCTGACCACCAGAAATTATGTGCAATAGCATAGATGAAACTGCCCATCAAAATTCCCTGACTTCCCCTAACAATAGGTAGGTACTTGACTTGACCTATATAAGGTGGATGGACCCTTATCCCTTGCACAGAGTGACTCACAGATGGAAAGCAGTTGGTGCTTAGAAAAGAGTCAGCCTGCTGATCGGGATGCCTGAGCTCTTCTGCTTCTTGTTCCTTCCTAGCCTGGTCATCTACCTTTAATTAGGTGAGCCATACCCTGTCAATCGATTTCATTTTTTTGCCCCTGTCAAAACACACATCTGGTTTTATCTTAAATCAACCAGATTCACTTTCTTTTGTTTGCTATACCCCATCTGAATGGATTCATTTAGATTCACATGACACGGAACTAAAGCCTGAAGAGAAGTATGTTATGAACTGCATTTAAAGGTAAAAGTTGGTAAAAATTGGCACGGACAATTTTATTGTATCTATCTATCTATCTATCTATCTATCTATCTATCTATCTATCTATCTTCTTCATTTTTCAAAAATCTAAGCTGCAAATACTTTTATCTCATGAATATCCCATGTTAGTAACAAGAGATACAATCTGACCGTTTTTTTACATACTGATGTTAACCCAGGATTCCAATGTGACCACCTTGCCTGGAGAAAAGCCCTCTCCAGCCCTCTGATACTTATTAGAACTGTGTGAATTCTCTTAGTTAATGCTGATTCAGGCAATCTCTACTGAACCAAGAGTAACCACTAAGCAAACACACCTAACTTTATCATAACAAGTGAAAATTACATGGTTTGGCAATAACAACTTCCTTTAATATCCAGTACATGCAGATACATTTTTTTCTCTAATTTTTCAGAGTTTTTTTCTGTTTAAACTATAAAATTAGGATAGTTGAAGAGGGGGCTAAAAGGTTTGGGGAAAGGATCAACATTAAGAAACAAAAATAGCTTCTACTTAGAATGCTTATTATTATATCATCGAAATCAGCCCTCACGACAACTCAGAAGGCTTTCTCTGTTACTTGGTGAAAAAACTGCATCTCAAAGAGGAAAAATTGACTTGCCTGAGGTCACTCTTATTTATGAAGGACAGAGCTGCAATTTGAACTGAGGTATATCTGTCAGCAAAGCCCATGCTTTTACCCACTACACGATTTAATTTTTATAACAGATTTTATACTCTGTTCATCAGTCCATGAAAGAATATCTACAGGGTACAAGAAAAAAATTGGATACAATTTGTCACACAAAATAGCTTTTAAAACCAATTCAGATAAGAGACTTTGGTAGGTTGTATTTGAAGAAAATAAAATGATGGTTTTGTGAGAGAGAGAGAGAGGAGAGAGAGAGAGAGAGTGTGTGTGTGTGTATATATATATATATATATATGTATGTATATAAGAGTGTGTATATATATATGTACATATATATATACACATATATGTATCACAAATTCTAATTTTTGCTTTCTTATCCTGCTCAGAACCCTAGAAAGCTCAAGTCCAATGTATAATACTTATGGCTACTAAAGAGACGATTTCAGAGTTCCCTTTAACAGTAAAGTTTAAAAAACAAAACAAATAATAAAAAAGCTTTAAGTATTAAAAAGTGAAATTTCCATAACTTTATCTGTCACAAACCCTGATGTAAAAAAATAGCATCAAAACCCAGAAATTTCTGAAAACCAGCTTGCACAATTGTGCTTGGTGAAGAATATGGAGGGTGAGTATAGGGGACAGTGTTACAAAGCAAAAATACAAATTTATGCTACATAAGAAAAGGATTTCCTCTAAAATTTGGGCTACCTAAAAATTCAAACCCAGTCTCTGTTAGGTCTCTAAGTGTGGTTTTCAGAATAGGGTCCCTGTACCAGCAGGATCAGCATCACCTGGGAGCTTGTTAGAAATAAAAATTCTCTGGCAACATTAGACTTTCTAAATTAAGAACTCTGGGAGTAAAGCCCAGGAAACCTTTGTTTTAACAAGCCCTCCAAGTGATTCTGATGCATGTCCAAGTTTAACAACCACTGTGCTAGAGGTACAAACTGGGTTCTACATCCTGGATTTCAGGCAGAAGCGCATAGGTCCCTGAAGTCAGAGAGACCCAGTAGAGCTTTTCAAGAAGGTAGAAGAAACTCTAAGTAACACAACATTTACTTTATATTTACTATTTTCCTCTGATTTCAACAAGGGATCTCAACAACTGTCTCATTAACATATGTAGCAAATATGCATCTCACTCTATTCTTGGATGTACAAGGAATATTATATATCTTTCGTCTATTCCATGTCACCAAGTTGGCAGGGAATCCAATAGAAGGCGATCTTAGGGCCTCTTCTCCCCACTGTTATAAGAAGGCCTTTGACTGCATCATGGGTGAGGATCAAATCTTCAAAGCCTGGAGGTATCAGCAAGTTGTATTGGTTTTCAGTTCACACTGGTTACCAAAGAGAAATCCACTGTACTATAAGTTCTCACTTAACAACACTGATAGGTTCTGTGACTTTAAGAAAAGCAACGTATAATGAAAACAGTTTAACCATGGGCTAATTGATATAAAAAAAAGAATTAAGTTCCTATGGCATCTCATCAATGTTATAATGAAAAGGTGTTGAGCAAAACGATGTTATTTAAGGAACTATTGTAAGTCAGATGGCCCATTACGTTTGGCAATTAAGCCATTTCATGGCAGGCTTTGGGCTCAGCACCATTGCTGAGACTGGGAACCTTTGCTCTAGAGTCTAGCCCTTTGGGGAATACCATGCAGGCATGGCTTTTGAGGTCTTGTCAACACCCCTAGGAGATTTCAGGAGGCTGAAAACAAGTTCGCACAACTTTTGAGACCTCAGCTTTCATTCCCTTCCCATTCTAAGGGACTTTTCTTTCTCTTTGTAGGTACCCTCAGAAACACTCTCTACCAAGGCGCCTAGCAGTATTGCATCAGTGACCCCAAACTTTCAAAGAAAACTGGACAAAAGGTTATCTTTAACACAGCCCTGCTTTCTAATTTCCAAATGCTTCAGCATTTATTAGGTCAATGAAAAAAAGAGAGAGTAGTTAGAGCCTCCGGAACCAGTTGTTTCTGGATGCTAACTGATTGAGGAAGGAAGTTACACCAGTCTGACTAGAGTTCACCCCTTTGCGATCTCTCTCTGTGTGCTGGCTTTGCAGTCCTAAGATTCAACTATTTATCCTATCTGGGGTATCTAAAATATTATTGGTAGGTGGCTTAACAATAGAAATAATCTTTATACTTTAGTTTTATTTATTGAGCACCTGCTATGGAGCTTTCTATAGTTTCTCTTGTCTACTTTGTCAAAATAGAACCATGAGGTACTTCTAGTTTAAGCACTTGAAGGAGCTTGCCCAAGATCACACAACTTTTAGGTAGAAGGCAAGAGAATCAGGACTCAGCTCCAGCCCTGTCTCCTCTCATTTCCTGACAGAGATCCAGCTCCTTCCCTATGCCACACTACCTCTTGCCCTACTCTTCTGAGGGCAATCAATCAATGGAACTCACATTTGGATTAACTGTCCAAAGGGCATCAATCCCACTAAAACACCTACTATGTGCCCCTTGGAAGTAAACAAAATGACTGATTTGTAATGTTTCAGATAAAACCTCTCCTTGGCGATGTGTGCTTTCTGGTCCTGATCAGTGTAATGAATCAGAATCACATACTGAGGAAATAAAATATTATCTCCTATAACTAACCTTAGAAACTCAAAGCACCATCTTCTAAAGTGTTAAGAGTGAGCCCTACATATACATTGAGATGATAGATACATTTGAATTAACTGGCTGGTCCAGGGGTCCAGACTAAAGTGGCTGTGAATTTTGAAATAACTATTGGAAGAGGGCTTAGAAAGGTAAAACAAGGCTAATGCAATAAATCCATATTAATAGTTATCTTTATTTAGCATTTATAAGAATCAGGATCTGTGCTAAGCATTTCAAACATAATCATACTCAATGCTCTGAAACACTCTATAAAATTATTTTCTGTTCTCCAGTTATGCCATGTGCAAGATAGGGGTATTTTTATCATCATCACAGTGTTATTGTGAGGACTAAATGCGTTAATACATGTCAAATGCTCTGGAGTAGACCTGGTAAATACAATAATAGACGCTCAATAAATATTAGTTATTATTAATTCCTCCTTTTTTACGGATGAGAAAGCATGGCTTAGCTACTCTAAACAAAGTTGCCCAAGATGGCCAGGTAAGTGTGAGAGCAGGATTTGAGCCTCTCTGATTCTGGGAGACTTGCTGTAAACACCAACATACTCCAGCTTCCTTTACTTCCTTTCAAATACAATGAACAAGACTTCTGGATCCCTCCAACCGCACCGACTTCCCTCCCCAAATACAGTTGGTCCTCTCAGACTTGATTATCTTTACCTACTTAAAAATGTAGAAAGACCATTTATCAAAGAAAGTGGAAGTTTATTATCAAGAGTGTTAACAGGAATCAAGATAAACTTTTCTGTGAAAGCCACTGACACTTTCATTAAGAACTGACCTGTCCACTGAAAAGTTCTTTGATGAATGTCTCCAGTATGGCTCCTACAGGAGCCCCCCGCCCCCCATGTCTGAGACAGTAGTGTAATCAGGTAACCTTTGTGACAAACCCCAGACTGGCGAATGTTAAAACACAAACAAAAGGAAATGACTTTTTGATTGGCATGGCTGTTTTGTGGATTGGCCCCACTGATAAAATCAGTCAAAACAAATCAGTTTATGCACCAACACATACTTAGAAAGATTGCATTTGGAAATTTCATGGCAGATGTGATTGCTTCTGCTTTTGCTTTTAAAGTCCTTGGTGTCATCTATCTTATGATAAGGGAGAATGTTAAGAAAGAAAGTTGACTATAGTTCTCAACTTTTAATTACATAAGATCACACCGAGAGTCTACTAAAAAGCAGCTTTCTGGGCCTCAGGAGCAGAAATTCTGATTTAATAGGTTTAGAATCAAGCTGAAGATTTTATATGTATATTTTATATTCTTTACTTTGAAAAAAAGGAGTGCCAGAGATGTCCCTGGGCATTTGAGAAATTGAAATGAAAAAGAAAAAAAAAAGTTGATATACTGTTTTAACATTAATAAAAGTGAATATTTAAAATACGAATTCCACATATACTTTCGAAAGTGAATGACTATGATATATACAGTCTTAGGTAGAATGTATATTCCTAGGGACTTTTCATTTTATATTCCTGGTGCCTGGTACATGGTGAATGCTACATATTGCTGAATAAATAAAGAATGGATAAATGGTCATTTTAGGGTCTTGCCTCATTTTGGTGTGCTTTGCATTCAGCAAATAATTATTAATAGAAGAATTCCATATGTGCACAAATAGTACAAATAAAGGTATCATTGAGCAAATAACTTTTAAATGGTTCCTAACTTACAAGTTCCCAATTTATGAACACTGTTATATATGAACCACCTGGGTGGAAGACAGCCCATCACTAGTGCTCATAAATGGCTTCCCCGTCACCACCATTTAGTTTCGCTTCACTTCCCCCTTTCAGATACCCCCAGAAACCAGGTAGCTCCAGACGACAGCACAGCAACTAAGCCCCTGACCCCAAACTCTCTCCATACATTTTCAGAGACTCCCCTGCAGTCCTACTTATCCTCAAAGCTTCTCCATATTCTGTCTGATCTCTTGGGAGCCCCTGGTGGCCCCCTCATGCACCTTCTTGTCCTACACCTTGTAGAGTTACTTCAGGATAGCCTTCCTATTTTACATGACTTTTACTTAGCCTCATTAAACTGAGAAAACAGAAGCACTTAAAGACTCTTCTAGGCCCTGTTCCTTAGTCAGGAGCCATATATGGAACAAACTGTGTCCTCAGGGCAGACTCTTTCCTAGCCTTTAGGTCAACACCATGAGAAAGAATAAAGATGTTCACTCTGGAAAAGCAAGCCTGAGTGCAAGTCTGTGATAATACACTGTGTTCTCCTAGTCTTCCTCTTTTCAACTTATACCTAAATGGTTTCACATAATTTTAGCGGGTAGGAGTAGAGAGGAGAGTATACCATCTCACTAGGCATGTACAAGAAGGTTTTCCATCCCTCTCTCTCTAATTTGTGGCAACATGAGGTAAATATTAGTGTCTTATTTTTAAATATCAGTAAACTAAATCTCAGAGTGTTTAGACAACTTTTCCAAAATGATACTGTTAGTGAGAGGCTGAGGCGAATTTGAATTCCAGCCTGACAGTATATGCTCTCCATTCTCAAACATTTCCTCCTGAGTGGCAGCAAAGAATACACACAGATGCCCGTGAGATGTTGGAGATATGCACCAAAAAGGCTTCCTTCAGTCTTGTTTTAAGTCCATGTATGTTTTGCATTTTCACATTATATCTGTGTGATATTAAAGGTAAAAGAAATAATTTTTTTCTTGAAACTTCAAGTAAGATGACACTCCAAGAAGATTAACCATGCTTACTCCTTGGTTTTAGTACCTCTAGCAGATTAGAGTTATGTGTCACTCAAGAAGGAAGCCTGCAGCCAGTGCTGCTGATTTAGCTTTACTATTCCAACCTATAATTGATCTCAAGTTGGAACTGAAAATTTGACCCAATAAGTATCAGGAAGAGTAACTCCACCTCAGTATGTCAACGTAAAATCCTCACTTTGGTGGATGAGCTCAGCATCCAATTCAACAGGTCAATTCTTCCAGTTATCTTTGTATGTGCCTTGTCTACTATCATACTCAGATGTTTGTTAAGTTATTCCTTGATTCGAAGTTCAATGTAATAAACTCTTCTTAGAGACTGGAATTAAGGAAAAGGTTGATTGTATTAGATAATGAGAGGTATATACTACAATGCTTCTTACCTGCCCATCAGATCTAGACTTCCTGAAATCAAAAGTGGAAAGTAAAAGAGGAAAAAAATCAGTTTATGATATGCTTGGTAAGATATTATACCGCAACAAGAAAAGCAAATATTTTCTTTTGCTTGTGAGCTGTCAGTTCTCAATTTCTAAGGAAAACATTATTTTTAAAAGAAGGGATTTTTTCTGCATTTTTTTTTCTACAGTCAACATGGGTATAGATGCAGATATTGTCGAGTTAATGTGTTCATTTCCTTTGGATAAATACCCAGAAGTGGAATTGCTGGATCATATGGCAGTTCTATTTGTAATTGTTTGAGGAAACTCCATACTCTTTTCCATAGTAACTGCACTAATTTATAGTCTTACCAACAAGGCTTCCCTGTTTTTCCATATCATCCTTACTACTTATTATCACTTGTCTTGTTGATGATAGCCGTTCTAACAGATGTGAGAGGATATTTCCTTGCGTTCTGATTTGCATTTCCCTGATGATTAATGATTAATGACTTTCATGGATATATGGGCCATCTGTAGGTCTTTTTTGAAAGAATATTCAGATCCTCTGCCTATCTTTTAATTGGATTGTTGGTTTCTTTTGGTGTTGTTTTTTGTTTTGTTTTGTTTTGTTTGTTTTGTTTTTGCAATTGAGTTCGATGAGTTGCAGAATATATATTTTTAGAAAACACGTTTAAAAAGTGCTTGGCCTTTTATATAACACTCACTGCTTAGTCTCCATCTCCCTGGGAATTGTCTCCAGAAAAAAAAAAACCTTAATGAAAATGAAGCTCACCTTGTATGCCCCACCTTTCCCCGGCAAAATTGTGTCTCTGCTTTGGCTCCAGTTCTATCACTACAAACAGTTATTTTATAAGTTTTATTGAAGTTTTATAGTTATTTAAAGTCAGAGAGTAAGTCCAATACTAGCTCCTATCATTGCTGAAACCATAAATTTGCTTATATGGTCTTGGAGCAACACAAGTAAAAACTAGAGTTATTTTTAAATTACCATTTGTTGCTAGACTTTTAACAGAAGAATCTCAGGGATAACTTCATAAGATTTTTATAGGTTTTTCTGAGAACTTTTCAATTTTATTAAAATCTTTTTGAGAATAGTCAATTGACTTCAATTCTCACAGTGAATAATTATTTTAAGATAAAGATAAATGAAACAAAATAATCCTCAGTGACCATTATTTCTAAAAGCCTTCATGTAATTGAGTTTTTTAAAATTCAGAGTCAATTATTCTATATAAACAATGTTGGCCATGGCAAGTTTATTTTACCAAAAGTTAACTCAAATTTAACAGAGCATTTTTAGGATATATTATCATAATTTCGCTTGAGGCAATAATGTCCAATGTACTAACTAGAAATTAAGAACATCCATAAAACATTTTTGATAACTATGCTCTGACTAGATTAAATTTCTGGAAAAAAAAATCTCCCCACTGTCTAATTCGTGTACCTTTCTATCCACCCAATACCGTAGGAATTATTCTTTTCGCCTTGGCAATTTATAGAGGAATTCTTCTCCTTTCTTCTATATCTTATCTACTTCCCAAAACAATCTTAGGCATCTTGAGATAGGGTGATTCATTCAGAGATGAATTAAATAGAAACTACTGTTTAGAAACATTACTGGTAGAATATATTTGTAAGGAAATGCAAATATCATTTTATTAAATGACCCTGGCTTGCTCTGTTGAAATATTTAGATGAGAAAATTGCTCAGAAATATGGTAACAGGTAGCACTTCCATCATGGTGATTCTGACTGGACTTAGATGTTTCAAGAGCCATAAGCTTCAGCTTCTATATATTCCTTAACTTTAAATCCTCCCCAGTTATGTGTGGGCTGGTGATCTGAAAGAATCTAGTACTTTCTTGTACCCTTCAGAAAGCCTTTTTGTGTATCTGTGTCCAAGTAGTTATCACATCTGGGTACCATACCTTAGCTTAGCTAAAATGATTGTATTTTGATGCTAACTCAAACAAGAAAAAATTAAAAGTTTAAAACACTTCTTGCTGGGTCCTTGGCAAATGAAAGAACCTCTTTGTTGGGCACTTTCTCTCTTTTTTAAAAAAGGCTTAGAGACAAGGAAGAGACCCATGACTATTGTTTAGGTACTGTTTCTGGCCCCTAAAGGGCATCCACCAAGAGTAATAACTCTCATTATTATTAGTAGGGAGCATAGACAATGGAAAATTATGCCCATATACTTTTGAGTGAATCTGGGAGGTCTATACAAATCGAAAGTTACCATAAGTATACACTATTTAAAATTACACTTCAAGGATGTATTCAGTGTGGGTCAAACATATTCATTATCAGGTAACTTTGGCCAGTGAGGTCCAAGCCAGTATGGGGACTCGAAGTCATCTCTGCAGCAGGCAGCAGAGGTGCTACTGGCCCACAGTACGACAGAAACTTCCTCTTCACTCTAAGCGTAGAGCAGCAGCTGCTTCGAATAGTTCCGCGAATGGCAAGAGAGCACCTGAGGTTAATTAGGCAATAAAGCATGACTGAGCATGCATCAGCAGTGATTAATTACATCTCAAACTTGTGCTGGAAAACAAGAGGTGAGACTGATGGGCTTGGTATCCTAAAAGTGAGTTAACACCCGCAGAGGCTTGAGGTCTGAAGTGCCTCCTCAGGGCTGGTAGAACGCTGAGATGCCCTTTGGTGGCTGTTTCATTTTATGTATGCTCATGCAGGAGGTATAACATGTGTGCTAAGACTTCTTGTAAGTATAATGAGTTTGTAAATGACGTCCAATGCAACAACTTTTATCATGCTTTCCCTGAACAGTGAGCAGGAGCAGGTATCTATTATTATGTACAATATAGAGATGAGAAAACTGAGAATAAAAGAAATTAAATGACTCAATCAAGCACAAGCCACAAAAGAAAAAAAAGAAAAGAACAGAAACAGAAACTAATTGAAGAGATGATGGATTTGCATGGAGCAGAGATTCACATAGCTTGCAACATGGTTCTTCAAGTTAAAAGCTAGAGAAACTTCAATGCAGAGCCAAAGAATTAAGTTTATTTGGAAAGTAATGGGAATCTCAGAATATAATTTGATAAGGAAAGTGACATAGCTGTGTTTGATGGGGTAAATAACAAGATTGGAAGAGAGAAATTACTACCTACATAATAACAAAAACCAACAGGAGCAGTTACCATGTTCCTAAACCTTCACCGTGAACTTTGCAACTATTGCCTCCATGTAAGCAAAATGGGAAGTAATATTACTACCTTTGTCATATGAATTAAAAAATCATTGGCATAGTTGTAATCAACCTTGCAAAGCTTTTCTAGGTAGTAAAGCCTGAAATCAAAGCCATATCTGCAGCTTTCTAGTGGTCAGGCTCTAATCTTCATGGTGCATTTCTTGGCAGAAGAATTGATATTGGTCTTGAGGAGCAACGGCTGTAAGCCAAGTCATCATCATCATCTCCTGCCTGGACCACTGCAAGAATGTCCTACTATTTGTTTTTACCTCCTCTATTGCTGCATAACAAACCATGCCAAATTTTTGTTGCTTCAAATGACAAGTACTATCTCACACAGTTTCTGAGAGTCAGGAGTCTGGGTACCATTTAGCTGGCTTGTTTTGGCTTTGAGTTGTCAGGATGTTGGCAGTGGCTATAATCATCTGAAGGCTTGAGTGGGGCCAGAGAATTGATCCCGTTTGTCTCTGTCCTGCGACTATTTATAGGAGTTCCCAGTTTGTTGCAGGTCTTATTCCTCACAAAATGGCAGCTGGCTTCCTCCCGGGTAAATAATTAAAGAGAGTGTGGTGGAGGTCGCATTGTCCCAGCCTTAGAAATTCTATACTGTCACTTCGATCATGTCCTATTCATAAAGAGGGCATCGCTAAGCCCATCCCACACTCAAGGGAAAGAGAATTGAGCTTTATTTCTTGAAGCAAGGAATATCAAAAAATTTATAGATCTACCTTAAAACCACTGCACTCCCCTCTTTAACAGAGTTCATATACTACATTCACAATCTTTCATAAACAAATCTGTTTATCTCTAGTCTTATTAACCTCTCCATGGTATCTCAACAGATATAAAGATAAAAACCCAATATCTTTGGTCCTACCTGTTGTGGCCAGCGTCCTCCACCCCTTCCAACGTCACCTCACATTTCCCCCCAACTCAATATCCTTTAGTCACACTTTCTTGCTTTTAGTTCCTTCAATATACCATGTCTCTTTGGGTTCAGGGCCTTTGTACATGCTGTTTCTGTAGCCCAGAATGATCTTCCTCTTGCTTTCACTTATTCATCATTCAGTTTTCAGTCCAAAAACCACTTCCTTGGGAGAGCTTTTCTGACTCGTTAGCCTTCATAAGCTCCCCGGCCTATACTTTCATCTCTGGAACAGATCACAGTCTACAACTACTTAGTCATCTGATTATTTGGTTATGGCTATAGTCTGTGTGTTTTGTTCACCATTGAATCTTAATGTGTTATACAGGGTTTGGCTGGTGTCAGTGCAGAGTAAATATATCTGTACTGAATAGGTCACTAGGAAAGGAAGATGAATTGATAGAACAGATACTTCTACTTTGAGACCCAAGTTAAAAGAGGTAAGCAAATATATTTTTCTCTTTAATTTTAAATAAAGACCAAATGAAGAACATACCATAAATGTGCATAAAATGGAATATACCAATAATGGGGACACCATCAGGGGAAGCAGAATTAGAGGAAGACAAGGAAGCAGAAGTAGAAGAATACATGTCATCAGGACTTTGCTGCTGGGTCTTAGATTTGGCTGGTCCTTGAGGAAATACAGTCTTAATCTTAATCACCCTAAACTGGAAGAGCCTTGGTTCTGGATCTTTAGAATGTATCTATCTACCCATCAAACTGGCTCTACAAGTAGCAGGCTCATTATTATTAAAAGTTTTATTTTAATATTTTGCCATCATCTGCCTACAGCTTCATCACCCACAAACTGATTTTAAAAGATGCGCACACCGCGGTCTCTGAGTCATAACCCATGGGTAAGAGCAGCATCTAAAAAACAATTCCCCCATCACATTTTCTTTGTCAATAAGCCAAAAGTGAGGTTCCTGGATTAGAACTATTTTAAGTCATAGGGTATCTTTTGCAATAGGAAGAAGTATCTGGGTAAGGGCTGGAAATTACCCACTGCTATTCATCGTGTTGTCAAAGCCTTTGCACTCCACAGGGACTAAGATGTCTGCATTTCAGAGAGTCCATTCACAGTGCATTGCAAGTGAAAAACAAAAATAGTTTGCTGGGAAATGAGTTCAATCCCAGCAGCACAGCTCTGAGCCTAGAGAGAAGACAAACAAAGCTGCTGCTAAGAATAAAAGCAAGTTCAGTGTTTCTCTCATTATGGTTTCTTTTGCTTGAGCCCCTTAAAACCTCTTACTTTGCGTCCAGGCCTGAAAGCTTCTAGTGATCTGACTGAGCCTCTCTAATTGGGTGCTTGCAGTTCATCTTATTTTTCATTAAAAAAATAAGCTCATCAGCACTATAGCCTCAGGGGTCCACATGGAACATGTTTATAGAGAAGAAGTTTTTGTGTTTATTAGCATTACACAAAGCCCATTACACAAAAGCCTCAGAAATTTGCCCTGACCTCAGCAAGCTGTGGTTCCAAATGTGAACATTTGCTGTCACGAGCCATAAGTCATTGTTAGTGACAGGGCCCACAGGGCCCTGAGAAAGCTATCTTTTCATTCAGCCCAGGATATTTGAGTCAGGGGACTTTTAAGGTGGCATCCCTCCAAAAAGCCACAGCCATTCATTTTAGTTTGAGGCTGCAGGTAAGACATTCCTTTTAAAGTAAAAAAAAAAAAAAAAATGAAGCCCCTACTAACCTTCTGTATGTATAGCATACTAGGTGATGTAGATATGCTGGTGTGTGTGGATATTCTCTTAACACCCACAATAATTTATGAGGTAGATGTGAGTTTCTGTCTTACAGATGAAGTCGCAGAGGTACTGAGAGATTAATGACTTGCCCCAGGTCCTACAAGTAAGGGATGGAATCAAAATTCAAAAATGTAAATCTAGGTCTATCTAATCACGAACTCTCTTCTTTCTACTGAAATGTATTGCCTTTTAATATAAATTACAATTTGCACAAAAGCCCCTTTCGATGTCTCATCCCAAACTGGGCACATAGAATGGTGCCAAGAGGGCCCAGGGCCAACAAACTTGAGTTTGAATTCAGTGTCTGCTGCTAGGACATAAGGGGTTACCTGCTGGGCTGGTTTCTTTATCACGGATTAGGTTAGCTACTCTGCTGGAGGAAGACTTTGAGTACAAGTTATGCATCAAGCAACCAATATGTCAAGAAGTAAGAAGAAATAATGTTCCACAAGGGTAAGCACAGCAGGAAGAATACCAAATTAATTTCAATTGTTGCCAGAGGAAAAGAAGACATTTCAATAATTGATACCAAATGCCAACTGTTATGAGATAGAGCACAAAAGCAAGTTACTTCAAGTTAAACCTGACCAGACTGATTAATAGAAATCATCAAGTAATTGCCTACTAATAACAGCTACCTGAAAGGCACTGGGATGTGCGTAAGGAAGTCGCGATTCCACACAGCCCAAGCGTTTCACAGCACCTGAAAAGGTAAAACAGAGCTTATAAATACATAAAAAAAAATATATATATATATATATATATATATATATATATATCTACTATTTTTACTTACTGCTCTTAAAGGTAGTTGATTTACATATGCTTTTTAGTCTTTCTCTCCACAATAGGTGTGTAATAAATGTTGAAGAAAGAAATAATGAAATAATAAAACGCAAGTAAACAAAGATGGTGCAATAGATTCATCCTATTCTGCTTCCTACAGCAAATGAAGTGCACTATGCTAAGATAAGAGAGGTGTAAAATAAGATAGAAAAGATCTAAATTTTTTCACCAGTAAAATGTAAAATAATGTAGGAATGGTTATCTATCTATTAATCCAACATTTACCAAAACTTTGGTAAGGTAGAAACCTATTTCTCAAATATTACTTGCTAAAGTGAGGTTTGACTTTTCACAGTGCTTCTCTGTGAATCAAATAAAATAATTCTTGAGTTAGTCATTATCGTAAATCAACTACCTATAACCAAAATAATTGGTAAAGGGTTACTATGTCATGAGACAAAATAAACTCTTCCTTCATACTCGGTATGCTAGTTGTATATTAACAGGCCATCCACAAATATCTGACCTGAATCTCATGCTGAAATAAAGGGTCCTGCAGGCAGTTAGTGCAGAGCAAAGCAGCATGATCTGAGTAGTATGGGTATTATTTTAAGGTATCTAAATCCATATAAGTTTGATCCAAATGTGGGCTTGCCTTAGGAAAACCTAGAAGATTTTGTGATTTTAAACAAACTGGCCAACTGTGGCCCAAGGGCCAAATGCTGCCCCTTTCACTTGTTTTTATGAATAAAGTTTTATTATAACATGATGTCCATTTTTTTATGTAATATCGTTGTCCGCTTTTATGCTGCAGGGGCAGAGTTGAATAGTTTCAAGAGAGACCTACAATGCTGGACATATTTACTATCTAAGGAAACGTTTGTTCACTCCTGCTCTAAACAATGTCCTATTCTCCTTTAAATCCTATCACATATACCCAATCAAATCAATCATGCTTATTAAGATCCTATTAGTGGGTAAACTGGTTTACTTACTTCTTACTGAGTAATCCCAGGCAGATTCTTCCCCAGGAATGTCCACTAGTGAAAATAATGGATCTGGCTACTTGAACACCTGAGTTCCAGGACCATGGCAAAAACACCACAATTTTATGCAGCGAATATGGACTCATGGCTCTGCTTCCAGAGCTTTCTTCTCAATGTTTGGGGGACATAGGACATATGAGGCTCAGATCATGCTACAGCACAGCTAACATTCTGCCTAGATAAAATAGACTTAAGAGAAACTAATGCCCACAAGATTTAAATTTTGGAATTATCCTCAACAATTTATTCAAACTTTCAAGCCCCTTAGGTTTAAAAAGAATAAAAAGCCATTAATTTTTCTTGGTCAGCAGAGATTTTTTACAATTATATGAGGGCATTCCTACTTAAATTATTTTTGTACTGTAGGTTATTAATAAAAATATACAAAAATACACAATTAAATGCATGTAATATCAAGAGATCATACAAACATGTTTGGACTAGTCTATTAGTAAAGATCTCAGAACTGAGAGGGAAAGATGACAAAAAACTCAGTCACGTTGAGATCAATGGGGTGATCACTAAGCATATTTCTGCCCCGGTACACGTCACACATCAGTAGTTAGAACCTTGGAATGATTGCTCTTTGAATGATATCTTCATTACAAGGAAATTGCTTATGCCTAAGCAGGATATGACCAATATTTCATTTGATGTTTGCCATTGTACTATGAACACATTTCTCTATTTTGATTGCACATTTATAACAACATAAGAATTCCTATTAGTCCTCTCAGAAAAAAAGAAACAGACATTTAAAACTTGGCAAGTTTTCTGGCAGTAAGTATTCCACAAGGGTTCATGACATTTCCACGAAGCTGTCTATAACACCTCACCTATCAACCTCTGACACTATCTACACCAAAACATCCCAAAGGCAGTCAGAGATGAAGGCTCTGGAGTCTAATTAACCTGAAAGTGTCAAGTTTTCAAATTTACTTCAGCCTGAAAATTCTAGAAAATTGTGTGTTTATTAATTCAACAAATATTTATCAAGTTTAAGGCAATGTTAAGAATACGAAAATGAGTAAGAACAGGTTCTTGCCTCCTAAGCACCTCAAAATATATCTGTATCGTGCTGTAAGTGGGCTGAAAAATCTCAAACAAAAATTATTCAGGGCTTTTCTGTAGTAAATCAAATCTAGGCTTTCAGAAAATCATTTCCTAGATGAAAAGGATTTTGCTGGAAGGAAAGAAGTTGTATGCTGTTTTGAAATGGTTGTAGTATTTTTAACCTATGTTTCTGTTATACTCATTTTAAAATTGTACGCAATAAATTTTATTTTAATTTTAAGCAATTCATCAGATTTAATGCAAGAGTTTAATGCTTTTTTTTTAAATACAGAGCTATTAATAACCACTGATAATTATGAAAGATCAAAGCTTTTAAAAAGAGTTATGTTCTGTCCATTATATTATTTAAAGATAAAAAGGGAAAAGTGAAAATCCACAGCCCCTAAATGCTATAGGATCCTGGAACAGGAAAAGGTTATTAGTGAAATAACAAAGGAAATTAGAATGAAGTCTGTAGTTTAAATAGTGTTGTACCAATATCAGTTTCTTTGTTTTGATAAATGTACTGTGATTATATAAAATGTTAACATTAGAGAAAACTGGATGGCAGAGTATATGGAAAACCATTCTGTTTTTGCAACTCCTTTGTAAATCTAAAATTATTTTAAAACAAAACTACTAATGAATAATGCATATCCTAAGTTATCATTTCAAGATATTTTAACTTTTCTCATATTTTAGTATAGATGTGAGAAAACTTAACAGGAGCATCAGAAATTGACCAGATAGATAAGGCATTAATTATCAGGATTTATTTTTTACTAAGTAACAGCAGAGAAATACAGACTTCCATTTGCTCATTCAAATGTAAAATGTACCAATCTGCTATGAAATTTAGACCAGTGCTTCTCCATCTATCCATCGATATGTCCCTCATGGACAGAGTTATGGTGCATTCCAGTAGGTGTGGAGCTTTTTGCTAGAAGTGATGCACCTGCAGCTAGAAACTGTCTTCACAGTCTCGGGTTTAACTTTAAAAATTCACACAGTGTTTTTCTTTTTTTTAAAATACTCTACGTATTTAACTATTTTCCAAAGTTCTTATAAAATTGATGCTCAAAAAAAAAAAGACAAAAACAAAAAACAAACAAAAAACTTGATGATCTTATTACTTAATAATAATTAGCTTATTATACTGTGTTGATCCAAGGGTATCATTTAATCTTTGGCACAACACTATGAAATTGGGAGAGAGGGAAGTGGGGTGGACTTCACTTTGAGAAGGATAGTGTTCCTGGTCTAATAGATTTGATGCAGTTTGCTTGAGATCTCTTGTCACCCGAGTGAAGACCAACCTCTATTGCTTGTGGATGTACATGTTGGTCGTAGGCACTTGGAACACTTTTCTCACTTTTCTAGCCACAGAATCCTTCAGTCGTGGAAGCTTTCATCCAAGATAATTCCTGAGGAACTTTTAATGTTCTCTGCCTTTTTCATTTGTTTGCTTTGTCACCCCTATCTTTTCCCCATATAGATATTGGAAGAACCTTTTTCAATATATCAAATTCAGTCACTTGGGTAGTCAGGGGGCTGGTATTCATTTTAAGGTACCTTCCTATCAGTTTGTTACACTGATAAGACCATTATGATGGCGTCTGAAACACCAAATGAGAACATAGGCCCTCTAGAGTTTTACTTCTGTTAAAGTCTGTAAAGCACAGGGTGAAGTGAATAAATCGGATGACTTCAGGCAGTAAAGATCAGAGTGCAACTCAGATTTGAGAAATTCTACTCCCAAATGCCATTTATATCATGAAAGGCAGGCCAGTTTGAATTATTTAGATAATCCCTTAGCTTATAGGTTGAATTGGCTTAATCACTTGACATATATTACTCAGATACTGTTTCCATAGTCACTCAGGAAGCTCGAGGTTTACCTATTTTTTCTTTAATTCCAAGTGACAACCAAAATTAACATGGTAAAAACTGTTCTACCCAGTACTCTATCAATTAATTAGAATTGCAGCACGATGCATACTGATGTAAATTATTAGTCATGAACTAAAAATTATAAATATTAAATTGCATAGTCATGTTTTAAAAATCGGAACAGGAAATCTAATACCCTGGTATATGGTTAATTTTGTAACAACAGTCCCCCAAAGCATGTTTTTTTTCTTTCTCATTAGGGAGGCAATAAGAAAAATCAAGTCAATCTATTTGGAAAAAAACAACAACAAACAAAACCAAAAACCCTAAGAACTTTAGACAACTCTACCATTTCCTGGATAATTCTAGGAAAGACACCAAATTGATTCTCAGATCTTAAGCTTCCAAGAAATGTTCTGTAGATGCATTCAGTGCAGGCATGTTAATAAAAGTTATGAGAAAGGTGTTGGTAATGTGGTGCTGTGACATTTTAGAATTGCCATTTATCTCTTATTTTGTCACAATATAAAAGTCTTTTCTCTATTTTTCCACTGATGCCTTTTTGAATTAATTTCTGCACATCTTTTAGAAGTTAGGAGATGCCAAGTTTATAATTTACTCATTTTCATGGGTTATAGGTTTAAACCAGAATTGTCTTTTCTACATGATATTATTCTAATCCTAGCACACAGTTGAAAGAAAATTGCTAGATTACCTATCCCCAGTATTCATAGAATATTAATACATTGGCTTTTCTCCTCTACATTTCTCTTGAGTTCTTAGGAAAGCAATGTGAATTTCAATCAGACCACATCACATAGGACATATACAATTTTTCAACATTTTATGATATTTGGTAGAGTTTATTCTTTTGCTTGTTATAATATCTCGAAGTGCATCTGGAAGACATAAGGTGAAAACAAAATTTCTCATTTTGATTTTAAATAGTCACCCCACAAAAGGCAACAACACATCTTCTATAATCTGAAGGTAGGGAAAAAATATCCCAGTCACAGAAAATTGTCTCTAAGCCATAGGACAGCAACACTGATTCTGTAGTCCGGATATCCTTGTAGTCCAGATATCCTTTCTCCCCAATGTCACCCAAATACCTCTAACTGTATTAGTCAGTGTTCTCCTGAAAACACAGAATGTTATTCATACTTAGGGGAGAGAGAGAGAGAGAGAGAGAGAGAAACAGAGAGACAGAGACAGAGAAGAGAGAGAGAGAATCTGAACAAGGAAGTGGCTCGAATAAGTCTGAGAAGTCCCAAGCTCTACAGTTGGCAAGCTGGAGAACCAGGAGATTCAATGAATCAAGAGAGCTGAAGGCAGAAGTACCAACTGAAAGGTAGTCAAGCAGAGAACATGAATTCTCCCTTACTCTGCTTTTTGTTCTATTCAGGCCTTCAACGGATTGGATGAGGTCCACCCACAATGGAAAGGGGAATCTGCTTCACTCAGTCTAGGAACTCAAATGTTAATCTCATCCAGAAACACTCTCGCAGACAAACCCAGAATAATGTTTAATCAAATATCTGAGTATTCCATGGCCTAATTAAGTGGACATATAAAATTAACCATCACACTAATCAAATCATGATAGAATGTTGATCATCAAATAGCTTTCAAGATGTCTCAGTATTTAGCCTCAGAAGAATTCTAATGGGAGACAATTTATGAGTCATACTGTAGTATCTGTAATTTCTGCTGTGTAGCATACTTTCCTTCTACATCCTCTGATTTCTTGCAAAATACTTTCTCTTTTCTACATGTTTCTGATGAGATATCAGTTATGCTTTAGTAATGGTAATCCCAGTGCTCCATTTCCCTGAATATACTGAGTAGAAAAAGATAAGCACATGATGCCAGCAGGGCCAATGAAAATTTCGCCCCAGACTGATACACAGCTGTAGGAAAAAACATTGCCTTCTTTCTATTGGCTTTCAAACTAATATGGTGTGAAGTTGTGGTTGCAAGTGGCCCTCTTCCTTGGCCAAATGGAGGAAGACTTCTTCCACAAAAAGTAACGATCATCACGTAGAGAAGAAGAGACAAACAGAAACATTACATGGGGTATAGAGAGACTGTAAAAGAGAAGATTTGAAACCCTAGATCCAGTTGTATGAAAGCATCATTTCTGGACTTTCTGGTTCAGTGAGCTAATACATTTTGTTGTTGTTAAGTTCATTTGAAGTGGAACTAAGCAAGCCTTGACTAAGGCATACTATGCTCCTAAGTTAAATAAACATTCTTTCTATCAATGGTCCTACTTATAAACTGAAGAGTATCTGTCATGTGAGTAGATTGTCCTTGTTGGCCAAGTGTACAGCTTTGGTGAAGAATCACTTAGAGCCGTGGAGAGAATAAGAATTCTTGGCCTTTCTGCTGAACCCATTCTGGAGAACAGTGGAATGGTAATGTTACAGCCAGATGACCTTCCCAAGAGCAAGTTAATAAGGTTATAGGAAGGTAAACACTACTTGAACTACAGACATTTAAAAGTTGAAAGTCAATGAACACTACATTTATACTGCAAGAGGAATGACACAGGATTATTCTATATCAGGTAGAAGTTCTAGAACGCAAAATGCTAACTAGACTTCCAATAAGGCCCCTCCTTGCAGGAGACCTAAAACAGCAATAAAGATCCTTTGCAAAGTGTGATGAAAGATAAAATGCAAACTATGATTTAACACTCCTAAAGTAGTGTTAAGACCCCCTATAACAGATCTCTGCCAGTTGCTGAGAAATCAGCCAACCTCTGATTTTATAGGTGTATATTACATGAGGCTGAGGCTGCACGTTTAGTAAGCAAAGCTGTTACGATAGTTATTTTGCTAATTAAGAAAAAAAAATATGGGTTCCAAATGGCATCTTGGCCCCAGGGATGGGTCATTGCCTCTTGCCCCTGCCCCACTTACCCTGCATTAAGGCATGGCCTTCCATTATAGCACACCTTTCTCAATTTCCTAATATGCCCTAATATTGCTGTGTCCTGTGAATGGGGTATGGATTGGATTGTACTTTTTAGAAATTTAATAGAATAATAAAGCAGAAAAGACATAGAAATAATGTGTGTGTGTGGGGGGGGGAGAGTCATATGTTTTGTCATAATATAAAAACTGAGAAATATTATCGTTAGAAATTAAAAATAAAGGAAAATGAGGAGCCTTACTTCATGAAGTTACTGACCTCTCATTAAAGATTATGCTCACTCTCATCCTTTTAAAGTTATTCCTTGTCTCTTCCCAGAAATCCCTGTATAGCCATACTAAAGAAGTCAAAGCTGTTTTATCCTCTAACCAATCCCAGTTGGTATAATATACTGAAATAAAAAGAGACATCATTAAAAGCTAGATTTAGGCCAAAAATTATTTCTTTTCTGTAACTCATATTTTCTTGGATCCTCTTGATCCACAGAACAACTAACCAAAACACTAAGTCTCTCAGCCATGTCTTTTATATGGGACTAGCAAAATGAACAGTAATAATGTCTTCTCTTGTGTGTTCATTACAGCTTACCACTCTGTATACAGCCAGATTCCATGTTGCCCAACTGCCTTTTCCCAGCAGCAATTAATACAGCAAACTGACAGGATCCCGCTAATCCATGTAACCTACCGGACTGTGACTTTGAAGGAATGCTTCTTTAGGATTTACTACAAGTGATTTTAGGAGAGACTCCTGAAAACAGGAAGGTTTAGCTCCAAAATTTTCTCTTCCTTTTCGTAAACCTGCTCAGAACTTTTGTGTGAAAATAATCCATACAGATTTAATGTCTCAGCATTTATTCATGTTTGTGGATTTTCTTTCAACTCACTGCTTTTTCCCACACCCTGCTTTTATTGAAAAGTAGGGTATTCTAGGTCTGCTTGTGCAGAGCATAATGTAATAATTGTTTCAAGATTCCCATAAACTCTGCTTTCAAACAGGTCCTCCAGATTCTGCTTCTCAACCACAGTCTCTGCGGTCTCTTGCAGTCTAACCAGACTCAGATTCTTCTTGCCCTCCTCTCACACACTACATAGGGCTCCTCTTTCTTTTTTCTCGTACTTTCCAATTGTTTCTTATTCTGTGTGTTCTAATCAATTGCCAGTCATCATGTTAGGTTGAATTCTAATCCTCTCCAGAATGAAACTAATGAGCATGTTCATATCAAATGTCTCAAATCAATAGCTATTTCAGAAATCCAAAGGAATAGAAGTAAAAATCCAAGGGGAAAAAATACAGAAACACTGTTACAAATAACAATGCAAGGGTAAAAAGGTTGACCCTCTCCTATTCAACGTTATCGTTTTCAGCTCCTCTATTTTCCCCTATATATTTGAATATAATTTGTTTTCCTTCAAAACGTGGTAGAGGCTTTTAAGACTTAGTAGAATTTACTTCTAAGGTATTAAAATCAATATTACCAAGCACTAGAAATCCTGCTTTATGTTTTATACACATTATTTTGTTTGATATTTACAACAACTTGACTAGACCTCAAATATTCATTAATTCAACTAATATGCACCTGAAAACTCATGATCTGGCCGGAGGAAGGAACCCATGATAAAATCCAACAATTTAGGATGCTGCTATGGAAGAGAATTGTAGGATGCAAAAGGGCTATGGGCAGAAATAGTTAGAAGAAAGCTGTTATGGTGTAGGTATGAGAGACTGTGGGGTGGACCAAAATGTATTAGTAGTGGAGATGGAGAAGAGAGGAGAGGAAAATTTGAGAGATATTCAAGATATCAAATCAATGGTCTTTGTCGATGAACTGGATTTTGGATTTGTGTATGATATAATTTCCAGGTGTAAACTTTCAAAGAACTCCTGGTTTCTTGCTGTGTTAACTGGATGGATGAAAGTGCTGTTCATGAAACTAGCAAATGGTGGAAGAGAATGTTTAGGGGAAGTAGATCATGAGTGTGGTTTTAGACAGATTGAGTTTGAGGTACGCCTGAATTGTACCAACGGAGAAACCAGATAGGCAGTTAGATATCAAGGTTTGGAGTTGAGAGAAGTTGTTTGTTTTGGAAATATAAACATGGGTATTGTCCATGTGTGGCTGTCAAGACCATGAAACTAATTGCGGTCACCTGGCTGCAGCTATAGAATAATAGGAGTCCCTAGAGGAGAAAGAATCAAAAAAGACTGAGAAGATACGAGCAACGAGCTGGAAGGCATCTGGAGAGGTTGCAATAAAGCAGATAATGAAACAGATGCAATAAATATCAAAGAAGGGATGAAAATGTGGCTTATGATACTGCAAATTCATATAAGAGCTTTTTATATTTATGGACATGGACTTAAAAGTTGGTTTTTGTTTTGTTTTTTGTTTTGTTTTGTTTTGTTTTGTTTTGTGTGACCTAAGTTTCAGGAAACTAGAATGGACAGATAAAGAGTGGAGTGGAAAAAGTGGAATAATAGAATGGCTGAAGGAGTAAGGTACCGGGCAACTTTCAAGTTCCTTCTAGGCATAATCATGTCTAATCCTCACAGTAACTTGTACAGATGAGGAAAATAAAGTTCAGAGAAGTAAGACATGATAACCTGCCTAAGCTCACACAACTCTGTAGGGCAGCAGAACCAGAATTCAATACACGATGTCAAAGATATCTGATATGAGTTTTGTTGCTGATTGTTTTTACATTAAAGATGAAATGCTTCTTTCTAAAAGTGAAAGTGGAATAAATTTGCAAGTTACTTCTGAAATACCTAAAGCAAAGAAAATAAAGCACCATTGTCTTTATTTTAAGGCATTCTATTTCACCTTATCCATACATGAACATAGGTAAAAAGGGTTATTATAAAAGCACCTGCACCCTGACCCATCCTCACTGTATTTCTATTTTGCAGAGCAATCACTTCAAACCCTTTCAGCTGTTTGCTCTTGGTTATATTGCTATATTTATTTTCATATTTCTAAGTAATATGCTTATGCTATTGTTTCTGAATTAATAATCTTTGAATGCTAACTATGTATTTCCTGTGAGAATAGCTATAGCCCAATTATACATGCCTAATCCCCGTTCTCTTCCTAGCCAATATAATTATATCATGATCTTAGTTATAGAAAATCATGTTCTACATTAGTGTAACGTTGTAAAAATTGTTCTTTAGAGACTGATGTCATATTATGTTTATTTTTCTCTTGAGTTAATAATTGCTTCATTTAAACTTGCATGCCTTTCTATAAACTTATTTTTAATTTTCCACCCTAATTACCTCCATAAACTAATGACTAGTTGTTTCAAAATGCTCAAATTTGTCAGCTAAGCTCCCCCTTTTCCCAGAATTTTCACACCTACTTATGTTTCTATTCTCCCTCCATTTACTCTCTGTCTTCTGATTTTCCCCAAAAGTATAGTCTTAGGCTCTCACCCCATCCTCTTGTGAGAGAATCTATTATCAGAGGATGCAGAGCAATCTGCTACTTATCCCAGGTTCTTGATACTTGGAGGGTTGGATCCTTCAACAGTGAAAGGTAAGGACATTTTCCTTGCAGAAGGCAGGTGAGTAAAAAACAGAGGATCCTAGTTCCACCCATGAAATCATCCTAAGAGGCTACCATGTTTCACTGTGTATGTTTAAGTGATGCCTCATTATTCATAAGCATTGGCATATTCGTTTAAGACAATAACCCAACTTCCCATGAGCATCCGTCCTCCACAAGACTCCTGCCATAGTCGTTTTTAGGTACAGAAAAATTCAGGTGAAGGCTGACTTCAAAATAATCTAAAAGCTCTACACATTATTATTCTTTCACTAAAAAAAATCATTCCTTAAAATGTAATTTATGTTCAGTGTCATTTTCTCCTAGTTCTTAAAGCACATTTTTAAATATTTTATAATCAGTTTCTCTCACTATGTCAGAAATATAATAACATTAGGGAATTTTACATTGATTTTTAGGAAAATAATTATGCAATAAGTTGCAGAGCAGAGCAAACCAGTTTACATTCACTATTCATTTCTTTTTGCAAGAACTATTGCTGTTTTAGAAAAATCAAGCAATCCTAAATATGTACAGTTAAAAAAGAGCTCTTAAATGTATTAGTTGGGTTGTTCAACCTAATTGCCACTCACTATAATAGATCCCACTCCAGATCTACTAAGTACGAAATTCTGCGAACGATCTGAAGCAGTAGTTCACAGACATCAGTGCGCATCAGAACCTCCTGGACTCCAGTGCTGGGCTCAATCCTGATTCAGCAGTTCCCAGGCGATGCTGATGCTGCCAGTCAGGGGATGATACTTGAGAACTAATGACCTAGAAAATAAACCACGTGAATTAAACGGGTTACTAAAAGTATACCAGATATGCTCTGTCTTTCTATTGTTCCATTTTAATTTTAACTGAGACTTTCATCTATTTACCTAAATATTTCGTGCTTCAGGCCTATGATATTTCAAAGCAGAGCTCCTTTTGTGTTTTAAAAGCATTGAACAAACCAGAAAATGCAACATAGTATATACTGAGATGGAAAATGCTGAATTTATGTGCTTCTTCAAAATAAAAACATTTCAGATTTTATGGAATGACATTGCATATACTCTATAATTCAATTAAGAGTTAATAGAGATGTTAAGGAATAAGACCAGTGACTGAAAACAAAGAGAAAAAAGGCAATATAGACCCACAGGTGATTCAGATATTGAACCCAATCATTAATAACCATAGAGTATTTACAAGAAAACAGATGAAAACTTATCAAAACGTAATGGCTTAACCAATAAATTCTTCCAAATACATAAAGAATTATTCCAGTGTAACTTTAATTCTAAAACCTGACATTCATTACAATAAAGGAAAATTCCTGGTAAATTTCTCTCATGAATAAAGATATTAAAATAACAAATATTATCAAAGTAAATAGTATATAAAAAAAGATTATTATATCATGGTCAAGTTGAGTTTATTTTAGGAATGCAGAGCTGGTTTAACATTTGAAAATCAACTTAATTCAGATTAAAAGAAGATTTTAAAAGCTGATCATCTTAATAGATTTAGCAAAAGAATATGATACAATGCTATAAGACTTAATGATCTTTTACAAAACCCTCTTGACACACTATAAATATAAACTTTAATTTGAGAAAGTATTTATAAAAATTATCTAAGAAAGTGTTATAGTTAATGTCATAATACTGAAAATTTTCACTCGAATTTGGAAAGACGTTCACCACTATTCAACATTGTACTGGAGATCCTAGCCAGCACAATAAAACAAACAAACAAACAAACAAAAAAAAAAACAAAAAAAGGAAAAATAAATGATACTAGGGATTGTAAGTGAAGAAATAAAACTATCCTTTTTTTTTAAACAATTTGCTTTAATTAGTGGATAATCTATACAAATTTTGTTATTTCATTTTTATATGCCAGCAGCAGTGAGAAAATGAAATTCCTAAGAAAGATACCATTCATAATAACATCAAAATATCAATACATGGGGATACATCTAGCATAACTTTTGCATGCTCACTTACACAGAAAACTATAGAATATTATTGTGAGAAATTGAGGAAACTCAATGTAATTAGAAGAATCCATAATGTTTAAGAACTGGAAGACTTTACTTATAAAGATATTATTGCTCCCTGAATACAGTGCAAACCCAGTCAAAATACCAATAGGATGTTTTAAAAAGTTAAACCTGACAAGTCGTTTTGAAAAGTTATATTAAAGTGCAAAGGCAGCATAGTTAAGGCATCCTTGATGAAGATGAACATTATAGGAAGACCTGTTCTAGTTAATATTGATTATTATAAAGCTATTTAAGATCACATGCTGATGATGTAAGAATACAAGAATAAACCAATGGAATAAGTAGAGTTTATTAAAATGCCACGGGTATAGAGGTCTTTGTTTTCTGAGGAAAGATTGGGGGAAAGTGGGGAAAGGACAGTATTTTCAATAGTAATGATAATGGAAAAGTTGGATATTTACATAGAAAAAAATAAAGCTTTATTTTTCTCTCATACCATACACAAAACTAATTGCAGATATAAATATAAATGATAAAACCCTAACACTTTAGAGTGTTGGAAAGATTCAGATACCTCTGACATTGTTCCTCAAAATCATGTACAGCCTCCACTTTTGGAGTGTCTCCAGGTGACTTCAGGGATACGAAAACACAATTTTCCACCCCTCCTCCCCTGCCCAATAAATCATGGAGAATTCATTAAATGCTATTAAATCAGGATGAGAAAAGATCAGAGTTCTGGAAATTTTAATCTGGTGTGTTTGAGGGGAGTGGACTATAAGCAAGGAAGTTAAGAAGCCCCAGCAAGATTTGAGGTGTTTGAAACTTATAATAATATTGTCAGTTTTAGAACAGAAAGAAAGGGACAAATCAAAAAGATATATCAATAGGTCTTGGTAGTTGGACTGACATTGTGAGCAAAGTGGGAAAGAGTCACAATGACCTCGGGGTTCAGAGCCTGAATAATATCGTTAACAAGGATAGAAAAGCAGGAAGGCAAGCTGGTTTGGGAGAGGAAATTATTGAGTTTGAAGTGATAGTGGCGTATCAAAAAATGCCTCCCAAAATAATGGAAATAACTTATTGGAAGAAAAGAGAGGGGCCACTAGAGTGATGGACCAGGACGTCAGTAATGGCTGTGAATAAATGACACATGATCACTCATTGCCTGTCCCAGTTGTCTCATATCTATTTGTTGAATTACAATTGTGGCGTCATCTGCAGATCACTAGGCTGGTTTTGAAATGGAGGGGCAAGGACAAGTGCTGATATTAACAGAGACTGACAACTTTTGCTGAAAGCTGCCTCTGAGTAACCCTTAAGTCACACAGACTATTAAGAAAAATTTGAGTTAATCTTTCTTTAAGACTTTCTAGATATAAAGTGGTTTCAAGAGACTTGGAAAGTCACTCCCTTTCTTTCATCAGTTAAGTTAACCCTCAACCAGGAGAATATTAGTGAGGTATATGATGTCACACCTGAGGACCAATCTACTTAACTTTCTTCAGTTGGACTCAGGGAGGACACTAGTCATCTTATGTGGAAGAAAATCGCGGTATTACTCTTCTTTTCCTATTCTCTCTAGTACACAAAGAAGGCCTAAATAAATATTCATGGCCATGTGTGATGGTTGTCATTGGCCACCATCCCTAATAGATGACACCTGGATGCAAAAAAAAAAAAAAAAGAAAAGAAAAAAGAAAAGAAAAACTATTTTTTAATGGCATTTATCCAGATTTTAGAGGAATGTGTAAGCATGAATATTTATGTGACACATTAACATTTTAAAACTTTTTTTCGAAATTTTCTGATTGAGCTATAGAAGTACACACTAGCCTAGAATTCGGCATCCATGCTAAGTGCACAAAAGTGCCATGTTAACATTTTGGGGGGCTGGGGCTATAGTAGCAAATTCTCTCTCCCCTGCTCCTATGAAATCAATTTTATAATTTTTTTCTGTAAGAATTCTTACTATCACATACTCGTAGCTAATAGTCACAGATAAACGACCTTTTGACATTGGGGCACTATTTAAGAGAATTTTAGAGGGAACAAATGTGCTTTGGCAAAAGAAGAAATCAAATCTGTAGTGTCTCACATCTAATTGTAAACAACTTTTGTAGGTGGGTAAACAATGAAACAAAGAGGACATTTATTTTATAATTGTAGAATGTAAATTATGACTTCATTCTAATGCTCGAAGAGGTCTTTCTATGGAAAACAAAAACAAAAACTTGCTACAAAAGAATTTAAAATTCATAAAATATTTTATTTCATTAAAACGTGGAGATTTGATTTGATTTCAGAATCCCTGTCGATAACCAGTGAGCTACTAAAGAAATATGAGGCGTGTGGACTGTCGCTCTTTAGACAGTTTGCGTGGAAGTCACAACTTGAGACTCACGCTTCACTACAGGGAGCATCAGAGATTTTAGCATGCTTCACACAAGATAGTCTATATCTTTGCCTCCAGAGACATGATCTTCTAACCCCAGGAAAAAAAAATTCAAAGAAACAAACAAACAAGCAAAAAATAGGAGTGAAGGTACAATGCCAAGCTCACCTCAGTTAGAAACATGAATCATTGTCCTTACTAACAAATCATAACTTTTATGGCCAGTTTATGACAGTGATAATGCCAGTGATGTGAGTAAGCACACAGCCTTTACTTTTCTAAGCTATTCTGCGAAATCTGTTTATTGCTCAGAGCAGAGACTAGGAGCTTTTATGCAAAGGCTTGAACCACACACATACTTTAATATATAACAAATTATATTTTTCCCCCTACCACTGCAACCACTTCTTAGAGAAACTGCTCTGCTCAAAGTTCTAGAATCCTTAACACTCAGCATCGACCGATTGAACTGACCATAGACGGATACCTGACTCACATTTGATCAATCAGGTTTTCTCTTTCAGGAAACTGGGGCTGGGAAATTGCCTGAGACAGATCGCTGCAGGGTTCAAACCGGAGGGTCAGAGACCTGAGGCTAAGGCTTTCATTGTGGGACAGTTATGGGAATCTAGACCACAAAGAGAAGAATAAAGTAGATGATAAGTGCAGAGAGGAGACACAACATAGCCCCAGAGGGAGAAAATTGGCTGCATTAGGGCTTTCCAGAAGCTGGGCTTTCATTTGTACAACTGGTTTGCATGATTTCTTCCTTGAAATTCTTTTTTTCCTTCTTTTTCTCTCCCTCCTTCTTCCTTCTTTCCCTGCTTCCTTCCTTTCTTTCCTTCCTCTCTCCCCCCCACCTTTCTCTCTGTTCTTTCCCCCTCCCTCCCTCTTTTTCATTCTCTCTCTCTCTCTCTCCTTTCTTTCTACTTGTCAAAAATGCAAAAATCTTTAAAATACCTGCTAAAAATATTATGCTAACTTTGCTCATTGTTAACTCTAGTTTATTTAAAAAATACTTTTTAAAGCAATTTGTGAGTTAGATACTCTTATTTCCAAAGTATTTCTAAGCTGGGACGACTGTCAACTCACTGTAATTGATGACGTGGGTTACACTTAGTCTGAGTAACTCACGTTAAAGTAAATTACAAAAATTTTTAAAAACTTTTATACATATAAAATGTTTATTTAATGCAAATGTCTTTGAATTTTAATATTGGATCTAATATTGGCTTTTAATTTTTTTGAGGTGGAGAGAGCATCTAGAAATATAGATTTTCAGGCCTATTATAGTCTTAAAACTTCTCTGAAGTTTTTAAGGACCACTCAGCTGGTGTGGTGTCACATAAAGCACGCTGGACCTGAAATGACATCTGAATGATAGCACCCATTTCTACTGCGTATTATCCATGGACCTGGAATAAGTCATTTGCCCCTAATTGTAGATTCCTTCATCTTTGACACAGAGAGTTGGATGAACTGATATGGAAAGTCCCTTCCAGGACTCCAGATAATGGATTCCACAGGTTTCCATTAACTTGTTCACATGTTGCTGATTTTTGAATTATTTGCCCCAAAGCAGTAGGTCTTAGACTCCACTTACAGCCCGATCGCTATCTCTGAGAACAATTTGACTCTTTCAAGAGAAATAGTTGAGAAAAATAAGTTAAGCCTGTTTCCCTGGGTATGACAATGACTAATGAGCTTTATCAATTACCATATATCTGTATACCCCAATAAGCTCCCTTTACTGTTCACACTGTCCAAAATGCATACCCTCATCCTCACACTTAAAAACCAAACACATAACTATCTCCTATCTTACACCTGCTTCTCTTTGTAGGTTCCTTTTTTTGCTCGTATTTATTTATTTACATCTCTTCAGATCTTATTTTAATTATGTACTTTTATCTCCAGGAGTAACCACTGTAGACCTCCAAATGTGTCCCAGTTATAGCACCCTTAGTCTTTCTTCTTCGTGAAGACAATTTCTTTGCACAGAGGTTGGAGGAAATATACTTTTTTAAAATTAATTTTAATGTTTTCTTCAGGGATAATTTTTCCATAATAGTTCTTCGAGTTGAATTATACTGCTTTCAAAAACATTCTGTGGGAAGGCACAGACACTTTAGTCTCACGGGGCTGGCCCAGCCCATAGAAAGCAGACTGTGATGTCTGCCATGCCGCTTTGGTACTGAAGGACTTACTCCCTCCACTGCTGGGAGTGCTGCCTGCTCACAGCCCAGCTGTCTGCTGTCAGCCCTCTTGGGGACTTCTCTTCCTCCCTCCTCCTTTAGTAGCTTATCCTGACAGCGCTCTCGAAGAACTTCCTGCATGCTAATCTCGGAGGTGAAGGGGGCTTCCCAGGGAAACTAACCAGGAATGTGCTACAGACTGAAACATCATTTGACATCTGTTGTACAGCAGATTGGGGAAAGCTGAAAAATAACACGGTTTTAATTATGGGAGCAATGCTGGGCAGAGCACAATCTTTTAATTTACAACATGAAGATTGCCATTTTATAGTGAACAGCACTACACATCGTTATCATCCAGCATTTCATCTCGTACAATCTGTTAAGATTTCTCCAAGAGAGTCATGGTAATGTTATGTTCCTAGGCAGATTTAATTGGTTTGAGAAAAGGTCCAAGTCTTGCTCATTTTCCTTCTCTTTTTTCTTAAACTTTTGCATTGTTTATTATGTACTCCATATTGACATAAGAAGATTAATTCTGGATTTCTTTTTAGTGTACTTTTTATTGTTGTATAACATACACACCAAATGTACAATAATTATAAGTGCACAACTTAATGACTTTTTACAAGGTTAATGTTCTATGTCACATACCAAAAATAAATATATAGTACATTACTAGTGTCCCAGAAGCTCCCTCTGTCACCTCCTAGTTATTCTAAAAATTATTTTGCCTGTCTTTGAACTTTACGTCAATGAAATCATACTTTCTAAATGCATTTGTTCATCTAGTTTATTTCACTGAATATTATATTTGTGAGATTTGCCTGTGCTGTTATATGCTGTATGATGTTTTTCACTCTTATTCCATAACATTCTAAATGTATGCATTTACTACTACTTTATCCATTTCTTCTGTGGATTGCAACTGCATTGTTTCTGGTGTGTGGCTTTTATGAATAGTGCAATTATCACTACTTTTTTGTTGTGTGTATGTATAGATTTCTGTTAGTGAATGCTTAAGAACAGAAGTAGAGATTCATATTTTCCAGGTATATGTGTCTATTTTACCTTTAGCAGACATTGTCAAGCAGTTATCCAAAGTGTTTATACCAATTCTACATCCACCTGTAGGACGTGAGGGTTCTGGTTGTTCCACATCCACACTTCTATGAACACCAGGCAGCATATATGGTCATTTTGGAGAAGGCGTAATGTCATTTCACTGTGGTTTCTATTTCTGTTTTTCTGGTATATAATAATGTAGAGCAACATTTCAAATATATATTGGCTATTTGGAAATCCTTTTTTTAAGAGTTTTTCAGGTTTTCTTTTTGCCTGTTTTTCTATAGACTTGACTGCCTTTCCCTTTTTCATTTGAAGAAATTCTTTATATATTCTTCATATAAGTCCTTTTTCAGATACATGTATTGCAAATATTATATACCATTTAAGGACTTGTCTTTTTCACTTTCTTAATGAGGTTTAAGAAATAAGAGTTCTGATTTTTAATGTAGTAAACTTTATCAAATCTCTCTTTTTGGTTAATGCTTTTTTGGTTCTGTTTAGGAAATCCTTTCTATTCCAAAGATACATATCTTTTTTTTCTTAAGGTTTTATTTTACCTTTCATTTCAGGTCTATAATATGTCTCAAATTAATTTTGTGTAAGGAAGAGTTGGGGTAATTATTCTTTTTATCACGTGAATATATAACTGAATTAGTGCCATTTATTGAAAAAATTACTTTTGCTCCATTGTACTACAAGTATCACCTTTGCGTAAATCAAAGATTCATATATAATGTGCAAAGTTGAAATCTGTTGATATAGCTGTACCATAAAGCAAATCGAGAAGAGAAAGTCAGTAAAAATCAGTTACAGGAAAAAAATTACTGAAAGCACAAATAAATTTTAAAGGAAATACCACACTTGATCCTCCTGGAATGTGGGTGATAAATAGCAATGATTCTTAGTACAAGGATTAAATCATATTAATGCCATCTCATTTTTTGAAACCATTAAATTCAGACTTTAAGAATAAAAAAAATATTGATATAAAAATTTGACCATCTCAGATGACTGTGGGATTATGGTTAATAGATAAAGTGGCAAACTGGATCTTTTGAGCTCTGGCTACAGAGTACTTCTGCAACAATAAACTGAGGTAAACTAAGATGAGACAACTTGGGTATATCTGTGACACAGTCTCGGCCCAATTCTAGAAATCAAGTGTAGTGAGATCATTGTATACAATAAAATAAAAGAATTAGTTGACTGTCTCCTACATAAAAAATGATAGCATATTTCAATCCTAGATAACTTACTGAAAAGTTTTGTCTCTCATATATACATAATTATCAGCACTATCTGAAAAAATAAGTTAGTGAGTAGAGTAATAAAATAACATGTCTGTCCAAGTGTCTAATAGTGCTATGCAAATGAAACTAAGTTGTGTACTTCGTTTTTACTTTTGCACTCTGAATGTATCAATATGATAATCCAATACACTTCTTGAATAATAAATGCTATTATAATAGAATGACTATCAACTTGACTAAATTAGTCTCGAATGATAGGTAATGCAGAACCTTTTAAAACATACAACACCAATATTTCCTGGGCAGTGGAAATTCAACCTATCATCTTTAATCTAAAATGATGTTTTAGAAATGTCAAAGATGTCTCTAAAATTGGAATACTAAAAGGGCAGCCTATGCAAAGTGCCCATTATGAAATTTAGCTTTACCGTGGGTCCAGATATTCAGGAGAAAATAATTCAAATCTACTGATTAACTGACATTTCCCAGAATGAGGTCTTAGTAACACATCAGAATCGCTGGAAGATGAAACATCTTGTAGTGAAAAACACAAGAAAAAGCCTCATGCCTTCAACCACACCCCATCACTCAGGTTTGCTGGGATTATGCCAGTTTTGAGGATTTTTTTTCTTTCTTCCCTATACATTTCATTGCTCAGTTATCTCACCTGTAGCTATGTATGTTCTCTGTATTCACTCACTCTTTTCCTTTCCTTTACCAATTATGGCCTCCTTACCCTGGACATTTCTCTCTGAAGACCAGGGACAGTTTCATGGGTGTGCAACCTTTGCAGTTGCATAGAACTCCTTGCTAGAAGAGCACCATGCTTGATTTAATGCTCCATGGTCATTATCTTGAAATTCTTAATTTTATCTTGAACTCGTGTTTTGTACATGAAGTCCTATTGAACAGTGGAGCATACATATGAGCAGAGAGATATGTGCAATATGTATGTTTATTGTTCCTTGCCACCCCATGCACTCTTAACATTTGTTATACCCCATAAGCACAGGATTCTAGTGGACCCATAATGCATAGGAATTCAGCAAAACTCAAAGTGTGTACAAAGTAAGTGTGTTAAGTCTGTGAATGAGAGAGTGTTGGCACCGACAGCACCCAAAGGTCACATGTTCTTGAACCAGAACTTCTGCAGAAAGAAGACTCCAAGGAATCCTATTATATTCTTCCTTCCTCATTTTACTTCCTTGTAGCCAGTGATATTTAAAATAATGGCACAAAAGGAAAAAAAAAAAAGATAGGTCAACCCATAATTCCTGTTCTTCCAGTCTCTCCTAATTCATTGGTAAGCTTAAGGTAAAGTGTTGGTAGAATATCAAGATATAATCATATCAAAAAACCGTCGAGTTAGTTTTATGCATTGTTTTCACAGAATATGTATTCAAGTATGAGCTATGAAATACAAATTGTGTGATGGTGATTTAATATATGAGTTAAATGCCCTTATGTTTGCATTTAAAATTATCATTTCACAATATATAGAAGGGGTAAAATTCATACTAATTTAAATTTTTATTTTTCTTTAGATGGAAAGACATTAAATGGCAAATAAAACACCATGACAAGTTGGAGTGGGGGAGATTGTGCCAAAAGAGAAAAGCTTTATTTTTTTTAGTACCTTTAACCGCACTTTTCTCCTGCTTTTGAATGAAGGGTACCGCATTTTCATTTTGCACTTAGTCCTACAGATTATGCAGCTGGCTTTGCCGAAGACCTTACAGTTGGCACTGTGTGCCTTATTTTTACTAATTATGGCTGAGCAGCATTACATCAATGCTAGTAATATTCCTGAAGAATGGAAGGGAAAATAAAATTCTTTGATCTTCTTTGATCACTTTGAAAACTCCTTAAAATTTTTCTATGTTCTCAAAAAATTTTAAGTAAAACAAATTCTTTCTCAAACAAGAATAACCAAGGTATTATAAAATTCTATTTCTTCTTTAAAAATATTGTTTTATTTTAACATGAGAATTACAAAATTATCTTTTCCTACTGATTTTCACTGAAAACATATAGTATTTCAGCTGCACTCTGGGTTACACAGACTTTAATTGGCCAACGTAGGAACAATAGCCCTGCTTTTCTGAGCTGGATTGGGAACCTTATCATCATTTCATTCCCCAGTGTAAAATGTGTTTTAAGTGGAAAATAACTGACTTACAAATTAACTTTCATCGCTTGTTCACAAGTCAAGAGCTATCTGATTTTAGTTTACATTTTCTTACAGTTCAACTCTGATGACTGATATACTGAATTTGATTAACGATTGGAAAATTTATTCATATTTATTTAGCCAGTTTGGAAAGTTTTGCTAATTTCCCTTGGATTGGCCATGAAATTTGGTCAAGAAGAGACAGGACAAATAGGCAGATACAGACAAACAGGAAAAAGAAAGTTTCATTTTTTTGTACCAAGATTCAGACATTTCTTGCTCATATTCTTGCTTCTGTAATTACTACAAGAAATACATAAGTCATTTTTAGTCATTTATTTCCTAAAGACCCTCATAGACATTCTCTATGAAATTATCTTATGAGGATAGAGAAAAATTATAAGTGCTATCAATCTCCAAGAATTTTATTCATGTTCAGTTAGTAGGAAGTTAATTTTAATTTCAAAATGCAAAGAAAAATAGAAAATAATAAACAAGAAAAGAATTCCCTCTAGTCTCTATGTCAAATGAACCACATTTAATAATTATTTTTCTGTGTATAGAATTCATCTTTTCCACTTCATCTTTCAAATGCAAAATCTTCTGAGATGAGGTCGTCCTAATTTGAGACCGGAAATAACAGCAACAAAAACTATTTAGATTTTTAGGTCAAAAGCTCAATATAAACCAGCTTTGCCTGTCTTAAGTTATATTCTTGGTACACTTTATTATTTTTTTCTTTTTAACTATATTTTATTCTTATATTTCCCTACTATGTAAAAGAAATTGTTTATAAGAGAATGAGTACATACTTAATTTAAGTAGTCTATTTTAGAAAATTTAACATTAGATTAAAAAATATTTATTAAAAAAAGCCTTCTTTAAAAAAGATGATTTTTCTGACATGTTTTGATTATAGAGCATGTAGTTTTTACAAAAAAAGAGACTGTTACAGATCATTAGGAAGAAAGGGAAGCCTTGTCATCATTTCTTTTACTGAACCTTCGGTGTTCATTTTCAATAATTGTTCTTGATGCAATCTTCATGTAATTCCATTGCTTTTAAAGAAGAATGATTTATTTTATTTTTATGAAAACTGTTTTCCTCTCAAAACACTATTGGATTAAGCTTATTTCCCAGGTTAATAACTTTTTTAAAAATTTGTTTTTGTGTGGGTTTTATAAAAAAGAACCTAAAGGCAAAGGTTTATCTGCCACTGCTATGGTCAATGTTTATACTGAGAAACTATGAGGGAAACAATCAGAGATTGTGTTTTCAGAAATCTTTAGCATGGAAATTATTCTACTATCATACAGCAGCAACAACCAAGGAATTCCCAGTGGTTTTTGAACATTTATTGTATATCAGATTTTTTAAAAAATTTCATTTAATCCTTATGATAATCCAAAAATAAAATGAAATTCTAGGACTAGCCTCCATTCCAGTACCCTGCCAACAAGCTTTTAAACCCTTAAGTCGGCACATTACCATGTGTAAAGTATCTTAGTATCCTCTGTGTAAATAAAAAAGTCTAAGTGAGGTAGGAGTTACATCAGGACCCCTCCCTGGAGCCACTAAAATGAAAAACAGTCTTGAACAATTGCTTTGACGAAGTGAAGCAATTTTGTAGTTTAAAACTTCCTGCTAAAGTGGAAAATAAAGGAGATAGAGAAAGTCCCCAACATAGGCATGAGCAGAAGGACACACTTGGTGTGACCTAGAATTGACCTTTGCTTCATTATACAATCATTATAATAAATTAGCATTGTTTTGATGGGTTAAGGCTGTACCCATCAGGCCTCTGACACCAGGACAGTTCTGAAAAGCCAAACATGGTAAGAAGAAAAACAAAACACCTACTTTTCTTAAAGTAACCATTCAAAATCATGAATATTCCACCCCCTTATTTAGATTAATGAATAAAATCCCCCAATCCTTTGATCCTGCCCACTCTCCTATTTGAGGGTGTACTTTCACTTGGCTGAAGTCTTTGGGGTCGACCACTTTGGGCAGCTTGCTCTCCCTGTTGAGGATGAGCTTACTTTGTCTTTAAGGATGACTGCCCCTGTCGGCCTACTCTCCCTTCTAAAAGATTTCTTTTGCTTTTAATAAAGCTAGCTTGCATACAATCCATTTCTGGGCATCTGCCTTCAATTCTTTGTCGACCAGACGCCAAGAACCGAGATCCAGGAAGTCCAGGACTCCCCAGAACCAGTAACATAAGTGGTTTGGAGCTCCTTGGGTCCCTTAACACCTAATAGACATGATTCTTGCTAGCAATTCAAGCAATCCAGTAACGGAACTTTACTGGGTGACAGCACAAACTGGTTACACTCTTCCTTCCCTTCTATGGGTCTCATTACTTATGTGTGATATCAGATACTTGGGTAACGTTTTGACGTTCCCTTAACTGACTCTGAAGATTATAAGGAAGTAAGAAGCAGCATCAGGAAAAATAAGTCAACCATCCTCTCTCATGGTCTGGGAAGGGCGAATCTACAGGTTAAACTTTGGGGCTGACAGGCTGAGAGCAAGGTACTTCGGGGCTGAGGGAGGCCACAAGCTAAGCAGCAAACATCCAGAGTCGGACACCCCAAACCCCGAGTCAGAGTCGCAGTAGCAGTAGCCCCTACTCCGGAAGCACCCGAAGGTTTCATGCCACGTCCCTGCCAGGCTCCCAGCTTCCGCGGTGAACTACGTTTCCCAGAATGCTATTCAATACGCCTTGCAGAGCGCCGTAAGCGCCTGGTGACGCCATCAGCCCGCGCGTTGTTTAGACTCTACTGATGTCGTGGCGCTTAGAGAAAAGAAGTTGGTGCTTCGCCGGGCCCTGGTCCTGAAGACGCGGTCTCGGTGACCCCTGGCCCCTTTCTACCCACCCCTCCGCCCGCCTTTTCCCTCCCTTCTCTGGCAGGATGAGGCGTGCAGGCCTGGGTAAGAAGAGGGCTGAGATTCGAAGTTTGGGGGACCCTGGAACCGGCTGTGCTGGGCGCAGGGACGCCGGAGGAAATTGGACCGATTTTAAGTCCCTGGAATCTGGGCCAGAAAGGATGTATAGAGGGGTCTTTGGAGGCGGTGCCAAGTAGAAACACATAATGTGTCCTGGATCCTAGGATTGGTTTAGTCCCAGGGTTCTTTCAGTCCCAGGTTTGGATGATAGGTCTTGAGGGAGTAGTGGAGGACTGAGGTTGGGGGTATATACAGGTGCTGAATCAGCAGACAAGGATTTCAGTGTTCTCGATTGAGCGTGATTATGGAAACTGCTTATTTCCCAAAGTCCTGTTTCGATTTCTTCTTTTCTGCTGGCCCTGGATGTTAGTTTCTTCGAAAGCGAAATTTGAAGAATGTTCATGCAAAACAGTAATAATAATTATATTAGTCTGATAACAGTGAGTTACAAAGGTAAATGTATGTGTCATTACTGTTAAAGGCCATGATATGTTAACATCTGGGTCAGAGGCCATTTTACCCAGAACATATCTGAGCCTTGTTCCTCTGTTAATGCAGTAGAATGTGGTAATCCTTGACGACTTAGAGCTTGTTCTTGACCTTTTGGTTTAGGAAGCAGGCTCACCAAGCAGCGGGAATAAGTTAGGCACAAGGACTTTTAATGAGACATTTTAACGTAGAGCTATTAAAACAGCATTTTCTGGTTCTGAAATTCTTTATTAAGGACAGTTAAAAAGGGGGGGGGCTCTGCTAAATCAGCGTACATATATACCTGAGAAAATATATGAAGTATTTGAAAAAAGATGTTGCTTTCTTTCAGTTATTATGATTAGTTGAAAATAAAAACTTTTTCAAAGTGTCAGGTGTTTAGAGTTGGTCAAAGTTGTCAGTAACTCGAGACTTGTACATTGATTAATAAATTGTAATATGAGAAATAGCTTTTGAAAAACATAGTTTTTATGAATTGTTGGATCATAGACAGTTGGCTAGGTAAATCGTAGAGAAAAAATAATTTTGAGCAAGTTTACTTTTATATGCCTAAATGTTTTTCCTTTGTATCATTACTAATGACAACAAACATTTATTGTGTACCTTAGTAACCTCCAGTTATACAGTCCATTGTGGCCCTGTGTATGCTCCCTAAATCGAGGGTAGGAACATGTTCAAAGATAAATTATAGTACAGGGTGGTTGTTATACATCCAAATACCAGATAAATTCTACAGATAGTAAATGTCTAGGGATTTGTGGAGACATAAGAAACTTGAACTAGAGCTTGAGTAATAAGAGTGTGTGAGAGGTAAGTTCCAGTTGGAAGTATGACACACATACCTCCCAAAAAGTCTTAGGACTAGAATTATGAATGATGTGTCAAAGAGACTATGATTAAGCCAGTTTGGTTGAAGTAGAAAACGTGGAACCAGAATCACCACATTGTAGAGATCTTCGAATTCCAGGCCAAGGAATTTGGATCTTACTAATAGGCCCTTTGGGCCCTTTGAATATTTTGTGTAGCAGTGTGCCATGATAAATGACAGGAAAGAGACTTGAGAAGTGGTAGTTCTCAGCCCCCATTGTATATTAGAATCACCTGGAGAGTTTTTAAGGCATTGATACCTGGACCCCAGCTCAGAGGAATTAAATTAGAATTTCTATGGTAGAGCCTTTATCTTTTAAGCTCCCCTGTAGTTAGGAGGAAAGGTGGTTACCTAGATATCTATTGCTATTATTTACATTGGTGTGATGTGATGAGGGCTTTTTTTTTTTAATTTAGCTTTTTTTTTTTTTTTAATCTGTGGAATTTTAAACTTGGGATAAATAGTGAATCTAATGTGAAGAAGTTGCCATATTTCACATGAATCTCTAAATGACTTGGCTCAGTTTTATGGTAGAAAAACTACCCCCAAAAAAGTAGCTAAGTTTTGGAATAGTAACTCTTAGCATTTTATTTTGATTTTTTTTTCTTTTTATATTGAATGTGAGAGAGAGTGTAAGGGAATTATAAAACTCTTAATAGAGGAAATATGTACTGTAAGATTGCTGGGCAATAAAACGAGAATTTTGCTTTTAATAAATGAAACAGTATAGAACGCTAAAATTAAAATTAAGGTAGGCAAAAGAGCAAAAAGAAAATAAAGCAAATAGCCATTAAGTTACAAATAAAATCCTTGGTGGTTGTCGAGGTACATTCATAACCTTAGTCAAAAAATAAGACATTTTTCTCTTTAAGGATTTTGGTAGACTATTCAAAGTAGAGTATCTTTGATTGTTGGCGTGTTAATTCATTTTTTTAATTATTATTTAATTGAGTGCAGAAAATATTGTGCCAGTCACTTGAGTTCTTTTATAATTGCACGTTGGAGAGCTTTATGGATACTGTGTCAGCAATTGAGGGGAAATTTGAGGAATGCAACTCTTTCTCCTCTGGAACATACTTAACCTATTGTGGCTTTTATGGGGGTGGAGATTGTGTCAGCATCTGCTGCATAGCAAGTACTCATTAGGTACAAGGGATATAGAATTATGAGACACTGTCTCTGGCCTCAAAGAAGCTTATTATTTCATTCTTGACAAAGGCAGGCACATTCAAAGTTGTTATTGACTGGATAACAGTGAATTCAGATTCTATTAATTCATTTACAAGTATTTATTGAGTGTGCCCTTGTGTGTACGTCTGCACATGTGAGCATACACATGCACATTTGGGGATATCCAGCTGTGAGTAAAACAAATTTAGTCTCTGCACTTAGAGTGCAGTCTAGAGTGTGATGTTAGTGTTACATACAGCAAAGCCATAAGGATTCAAAAGAGGGAGTTTTGGTTTTCAGAGAAAGTGAGATTTGTGTTGTGCCTTGAAAGAGCTTCCTTCAGTAACCGGACTGCTACCTAACTATCCTTCCATCTCTTATTGTCACTGCCACTCCATCTACTCTCTGAGTTAAGAAACCTCTAGTCTCTATATCATCTCTTTCCCCACATTCATAGGCCTCTCTTGAAACTACTTCAATCCAATCCTTGTCCAGTCTAGACCTCATACTTCATATATTTAACCACTCTTTTGGCAAGTAATCTCAGCCTCCTGGGTTTCTGTCCTTTTGCAGCCTCAATGCTGTAAACCTCCAACTCCTGTGCAAGCCAGTCATCCAGCTTCTCATGGGCTAACTTAGACTCTTCTTTCACACAAATAGGAGGATTGAAACCACTAATACTGCCTCAGCCAGCTTTGTTTTATCCCCCTTGTAATGCTGTATAGTCCTTGTCAGTTTCCTCCATTATTTTCTTTACTGTCTTTTTCAAATGATTACCATTCTTCAGAGCCAGGCGTTTCTCTTCTTTTACGGAGAAAATTGGTGGTATCAGTTGTTTTTTAAAAGTTAAACGATACCCAACTGTGTTTCCTCTCAATCCTCCCAACACATTTATCTAGGTATTCACTGTTCAAGGTTCACCCCACCTGTTTGATTGCCTGATGAATATCAAGTACTATATTAGGCAGTGGCCAAGAATGTAATCCTGTATTCTCAACACTATTTCCTAGAAGGTAAGCTCCAAAGGTAGCACCTGGAAAGAAAATGGATCTGACACATTGGTAGTTCTCAAATATTTGTTGAAGAATGAATGAATTCCTCTCTTAACTCTCAGTTAATACTCTCCATAAATTATTTGAGCTCTCTTCTATTTAAAAGATGCCAATAAAGGACTCTTCCTCTGCCATGAGCTCCCTGCTGCTGTATTATCCTCTTTATCCCTTTCCATTCATAGTCAGGCTTCTTCAATGGGGAGTTGGTGTTCCTATTTGATCTTTTTCAAACTGTGTAGTTCTATGGAGCAGGAACTGTGTCCTGAATATCCTTATATATCAGTGTCTATTTTTGTGTATTGTAGGCAATCAATAAACAAACAAATGTGTAGTGAAATGAATATTCTTTGCTTAAGAGAGGACATTAGGATTATTTTGATATCTATTTGGTTATTAATTTTTAAAATTCATTTGAAGTGTGAATATTATAGACATACGTGGTCTGCAACGCCCTCCAGGGGTCTTTTTTGTTTTTTTTGTTGTATTAAGGTTTCAAAAGTGGCCCGTTTTTGCTATAACTGTACTTGTGACTGATCCCTGCAGGTGAAGGAGTACCTCCTGGCAACTACGGCAACTATGGCTATGCTAATAGTGGGTATAGTGCCTGTGAAGAAGAAAACGAGAGACTCACTGAAAGTCTGAGAAACAAAGTAACCGCTATAAAATCTGTAAGTATGTAACAGATATTTTATACTTTTAAATTTGTATATTATATGCAAAATATTGTACACTTATAAGCTACATACTTTTATTTGGCATGATACTAAAAAATTCAGTTACCTAAATGATATAGTTCAGTGAGGTCAAAGTACACTCAAAATTTAGACAATTTGAATACGTTAGAAAATGTGGCCAATGAAAACATATGGTACATTTGTTTATTGTTTTTAAAAACTTAGGCTGATTTTTATGGTTAAATCTAAAATACAGTATGTTGTCTATAGTTATGTCTCCAGACAGTTTATCTTCCACCCCCAAGCAGCTCTTCTGACCTTTTCTCCTAGTCTCCTAAGCTACAAATCTCATTCTTTCCCGCTTCTACCTTTTATGTCACATCAACCACTGAGCCTTCTTTCTTTCTACTGTTTGTCTCTGTTCCTGCTTTTCTATTTCTAATACTATCCCCTGGTTTTTACTGGGAAAGCCTCTTAATCTGTCTGTTACTTATTTTATTCTGAAGTGCATGCTGTCACCACAGTCATCTTTTTAATGTATTTATTAAATTGCACTGCACTCCAGGAAGTCTTCAGTGCCCTCCCATGATGTAAGAAAGGAAGCCCATACTCTGTAGCTTGGACAAATAGGTCCTTTAAAGATTGTCCACAGCTTTTCAGGCCTTATCTCCTGCACTTCCAGAATGTATATATGCTTTCTGCTGGGCAAATCAGAGTGCTCTCTGTGTCCTGTGCACTCTGTCACTTTCCCACTCCCATACCTTTGATCGTGCTATCCTTTGCCTCAGGTGTCCTTTTCTTCCCTACATTAGCCGAAGTCTTGCCTATATCTAAAAGGCTGCACTTCATCGCACCCCTTCCCTTCTCCAGGCTTTACCTGGTTACCGCATCGTAAGTAACTTTCTTTTTGAACATCAGATCATTTGTCCTATCACTTCAGCACTTATTACATAGTGATCTGCATTGGAATTAGTTATATGTACAAGAAGTTTACCAGAACGTAGGATTTTCTGTTGTATTTATTTTTAAATTCTACACAGCACCTAGTATAATTCTTTATCACTTGTATTGGGTTAATATGTATTAAATAAAAGGAATTTAAAAAAGATAATTTTAACAGTATGGGTGATTGATTATGCATTATGCTATATACTTCTAGAGCATTAAGTAGAAACTCATGTTACCAAAACTTAATTGGTATTTCACTAGTCTTGGAAAATAGAAGTGTATTTAGTCTAGAGATTATTACATTCTGAATGATTGTTGTTTTCAAAGTCATATTTAATCAAAAGGAGTTTTCTATGAACTAAACAATATTGTCTAATGTTAATAATTTAGAAACATTTATAAGGAATTAAATGATTTTTTTTTTAAACTCTGATGTTGATAATTTAGGCTCCTTGTTAGAAGAAAGCTTTTTCCCCCTAAAAACGTCTTTTCTTGGCATGAACGACAGTTGTAATCAGTAGTTAGGTGATTTGGACTACCAAGCTTTATAGTTGTTTTATTATCTCTGAATTGTTGAATTTTGGGGGAAAGCTCAGATTATGATGTATATAATTTTAGTATGGTTTTGTCAACAATACCTCTATATGCTTTTCACCCAAAATAAGCTGAAAACAATATTAACAATGGTTTGCCAAGATTTTAGTAGAGTTCATTTTTAGATGTATTTGTCATATAAAGTATTAGTTAGGTTTTGGTTTGAATAGCAGCCATAATCACAGTAAGTATTTCTTTTGGGCTTAGCCTCTTTTCTGTATAGCTTTAGAATGTGGATAGCCTACCTTGTAAAATTTTTTCTAATTTAGTATATTTTAAAGAAAAAAATACTTTTAGATTTGAAAGAAATACTCAATATAGGTATATATTCAAAGTTATGTCACATCTTAATATCTGGATTTGAATTGATAATATAGGTCTTGTATATACCTTTTAACATATAAAGAAGGAAATATAAAGATAAATGCTGCTGAATAAATGTTGTAAGAAGAGAGAAAAGCATGCAAGGATAAGAGAATCATTAGTATGTACCAAAATTAAAAGATAGAATTGAATATTAAGATAAAATCAAAATGAAGAGCAGGGAAACAATATCCTTGTTGGGAAGGAGTAGAAATTCTAAAAATACTTTCCATTAATTTTCGTGGAAATGTATCAAAAGAAAAGAGTAAATTTTATATTTCTAGAATACAGTTTTATTTGAGAAAATATATATGTTTAAAATGGCATTGTTTTTGCTTTATAACACTTAACTACCTTTATATGAGTAATAATGTATATGCTTTCTTTATAGCTTTCCATTGAGATAGGCCATGAAGTTAAAAGTCAAAATAAATTATTAGCTGAAATGGTAAGTGGGGTTTTAAGTTTAAGAAATTTGATCTAATATTCTCAAATTTCGTCTGTTATTCAGGCATATCATTTTAACTTTCATCTATTTTGAATTTCATCTATTTCATCTGGAGATCATAAGTCCTGGATTTCCATTTATATATATCTAATTGGTTTGAAATAACTACAAGGTTTATTATTGCCATATTTTTACATTCTTCATCTTGCCTAAGGCATATAAATGAGAGGAGGAGGTAGAAGCCAATGTATCTTTAATCCTGTGTTTAGAAACACTGTTAAAGACTCAGAACAATTGACGATTTTGAGTGTTCTTAAGAGATTTCAATGGATATAGACTACCAAGTAATCAAAAAGCACTTTACATCCAATCAACCAAATATCTTGCACCTAATATAAGCCAGTTTCTTTTGCTTGATGTCCTAAGGATCACTTCTGAACAAATTGATAACATTTAAACATCATAACATCTCAGAGCCTTTTATCTCTAGTCCAAACAATCTCAGCAACATTAGAGCCTTATCCCATTCTTTGTGTTTATTTTGGATGTCCTACTTCTCCAGACTTTCCCTAGTTTCTCCACATGCTTTTAAAATTGTACTGTTTAAAAATGAATATGGCAGGGTGGGGGTTGGGAGATAGGGAGCTCTGCTGCTAAGTGGGGAAAAAAATCAAAGAGGTTAGAAAAGCACTGATCTAATAATAATAATAAGAGGAATATGACATTGCAAGCAATGTTCCTGTGAAGGTTGTGAATTAGAGTCACATGGGGAAATTTCTGAAAATATTTGTGCCTGGTTCTTTAAATGTACTGATCCATAATTTCAGGGGATGGAGCTTAGGTATATGTATTTTGAAAAAAACATTCCAAGTGATTCTGATGCATAACCCTGGTGAAGACTTACAGGTATATAAAGTGCTTCACCTACGTAGAGCCTGTGCTATACAACGGGGCCTTTGTATAGGGCCTTTACATATATATATATATACAGGGCCTTTACCTCTCAGGATACTCAGATTTCGATGAAAGTGCAATATTTATAATTCCGTACCTAGAGTACAATATTTCTAATTCATGTTAGTCCTCTCATCCATAGGACTTTTCCAGCTATGTTTTAATGTGGTAGTTTTTTCCCCATTCATATTTGTAGTCTTTACACACATTTTACCACTTCTACATGATATTTTCTTTTAATAGACTCTTGTTCTTCAGAGTCAGCTATCTAAACTAAAGGATCTTTAAAGGTGCATTTAACTGCTAATCATATTAAATTTTGGACAAATTGCTGTACTGAGAAGCAACCAACCGTTTGTGCTTTGAGAACACGCCCCAGCAAAATGTGGGAAGACCTGTATGATAGTAGACAAACTGCTTACCTTTATTGTTAATAGTTTTTAATCATAATTGGAATAATACTGAAATAGTTGGGTATTTTTAATTACTCTCGGGCTGAAAGACATACTTGTTGGTTAATGAAAGAGCTTTTCGTTCATTGAGAGAATTACTCTGTTTTGTATGGAATAATCAGGCTGATTACCTAAATTATAAAGACTCCTGAATTAACAGTAAAATTGTCATTAAAAATATTCTGATAATATATTCATTCAATGTGCATATGAAGAGTATTAAAATATAAGCATTATATTGTTTTTCACTTTTCTTCATAGGATTCACAGTTTGATTCTACAACTGGGTTTTTAGGTAAAACTATGGAAAAACTGAAGATTTTATCCAGAGGGAGCCAAACAAAGCTGTTGTGTTATATGATGCTATTTTCATTGTTTGTCTTTTTTGTCATTTATTGGATTATTAAACTGAGGTGATACAAGTAAGTGTGAGTTTGGAATTTGTTCCAACTTAAATAGCTTGGAGTACTACTTCAGTAAAAAATCAGTATCAAAACATTCCTAATTTTCAAATACTATGGCTTTTTCCATAGAAGATTACTGAATTTTACATGTTTTATAAATCATATTGGATAATACAGTACTCTTTGAATACTGTTTTTTAATGATTCATTTTTGCCCCTATTTTCAGGGGTATTGAGTTTGGCCCTAACAATTATTTTTCTGTTGTTTGCTGTCCGATTAAACAGCAGTATAACATTCTGTTGTCAGCATAAATGTAGGTTTGTGTTCCATGTAAAGAAACTTTGCAGCAGAATTACAGAATGCCTGGAGTGCCTGAGGCTGAGCTCTTGAGGCAGTGAACAAGTTTGTGATGGAATGGTAAATGTGTTTCCCTGAACTGCCATCGACCTTAATGATGTATTCCCCTTTCCTCCTTTATTTGGTTAAAATCATAGGTAGATTTCTTTTTACCTATAATTTTCTAATAATTTTTGATGATATGACTCCTCTTTCACCTTTGCCTAAGGACCTCATTCATTAATAAGCTTTTTCTTTTGGCATATTTCTAGTAGGGTGCAAAACAAATGTGTACTGGTATAATTGTTTTATATTAACTTTATACATACTATTGACTTGGCTTATAATAGTTTTATGATTTTAGCTACTTTGGCCATTTGGTTATCATTTGTGACAGAATAACATGAAGCTAAAGTAATTGCTAAGCTTTGAATGGAAATAAAATGTTCAAGAAAATTAATTGCCTCTGTTTTAGTATGTGCTCAAAATAAATAATTGAAAGTACTCAGCATTGAACTTGGGGTTAAGAGTATTGTTGTTCTAATCCAGTATATTTGTTTATAGAAAGGAAAATAAAGGTGGACTGTTGAGTAGAAAGAAATATTAAAATGTTCTTGAATACTCTCTGTTGCCACTGTTTAGGAATTTACCCATCTATGAGCTCCAAAAATAAATTTTTTAATGAATTAATTGACTGTTGCTTCTTTATTCAAGGCTTTTATTTTACATAAACCTGAGAAATTGTCCTTAAAACTCAGATTCTGAACAAAATCAGGAAAAGTTAACATATGTATATGATTTCAGAACTTGTTTCAAACAAATGAGATAAATCATGACAAGTTTCAAAAGCCTTTAATTTTTAAAATATTTTTAGTTATAAATCTGTTATCTTTTATTTTGCTGGGTTTGCAATTCCTTTTGCTCATCTCTAATTACCTGTCAATTCAGACTATCTTTTTTTGGCTGGATTTGTCATTTGGGCCTCTACTTGACATGTAAAAACACTAGAACTGAGAGGGTTTAAGTGACTTAGTGTGTAAGAGACAGGTCTGAGATATGATATGAGGGACACCAGTTTGAGTTAAGATGACCTGGGTTCAAATCTCCATTCCTTTACTTGCTCAATGTTCTGGGTCCTTTTTCTTTATTTAAATCACTTATTTCATAGGATTGTTGTGAGAAGTAAATAATATGTTGGGAAGTGCCTGACACAATCACTCAATGTTATTAGTTCTCCCCATCATTAACAGACACATCAGACAAGGGAGTTATTTTAAGGGCTAGACAGTGAGTTGGTTTCAAGCTTTGAGGAGACGGGACCCTAAATGGAAATTTCTATCAAGGAATTTGTTTTTGTTTTTCAAGAATGATTTAATTCTGTACTTTGTGCCAATTATATCAGAGCTCAGGGAAGACTTAGAAATCATTGCAAAAAAAAAAAATTGCAATATTAAAATTGCAAAAAGAACAGCAGGCCAAAGAGAAATGACTGGAAGATGGAAACGAGAATCCATAAGGAAAAGACAAGATCAAAGCCTTAGGAAATCCAATGACAGCAAGAAAAGGATGGATTTCAAGATTAAGGTTTGGCTATTATATGAAAGTATTTGGTAAATACTTTAAATGTTAGGTATTATCAAAGAGTTAGGGATTTCATGAAAAGGGGTTGGGATGATGTAAAAGTGGTTCTCATCACTGCATTGTCCAACATTTCTTATTTTGCAGTTCTTTTTAAGAAGTGCCCAAAGTTCATAATCAGCATTTCATATCACCCCCTCTTACCACAGCCTTTGCTAAGATTGCCTGGGACTCCTCCAGAGGGCCCCGTCCCTACCCCATCAGGGTCCTTATGTTTGGGGGTGCCTTAGGAAAAAGTACTCCCAGAAATAAAATTTTGGAAAAGTTCTAATCCATTTTTAATCTTTTGTAAGCTCACTGCTAACTCTGAAAAGGAAATTATGATTTTAGTTATCTAGGAAGTTGATTACAATATTGAAGAGGCAAAATATTTACATTATAGCTTTTATTCAAACAACGTTAAGAGTTGAAGATGTTTGGATGGTGGTAACACTATAAATCCTATATTTTAATTGGTAAAGCAGATTCAGAAAGCAATTCATAAAAATCTCAAATGTCTAAATTTTTCTGCTAAATATCTAGTCCATTTTGCTGCAAGTTGGTCCTTAGAAGTGTGCCAACACATTTGCAAATGATAGAAACTATAACTTATCTGCACCATCCCCTACAGACATCAGGCATTGGTCTCTGCAATGAAGAAAAGGAAAATTACACATACTGTTAATATAATTTAAGTTAGCATGCAAATTAATTATTTGATGCTATTCAAGTAGAGAATAGTTGTTAAATCTAAAAAAATTTATGGATTGAAGAAGTGCCAATACTGTCAATACTGTAATAGCTATGTGTAGTGCCAGTGGGTACTAGAGTAATTGGGGGGATCGCTTCACAAATTATGTAAATGCCTAACCATTGTGCTATATGCTTGAGACTTAATTAATTAAACTAAGTATCAGAGATAAACCAGAGACAGAGAGAGAGAGAGATCTAAAAACTAATTGTGGGTATGGCTTTTGGTACATAGAGTGGATTCAAATCAGAGAAGACCCACAGAACTTTTTAGGGAGCTATACCAATAAAAGTGACATCAATCTAGATTAAAAGGGACAAAGTGTTAAAAGACTGGGCCTACAACTTTCCATGGGCAGGAAGCAGGCTGACAATGTCAGCGTGGCGCCAAGGGCCATAGAGCGTAGTGAACTGGCATGCCCACAGGCTGACGATGTCAGGTGGCGCCAAGGGCCATGGAGCGTAGTGAACTGGCACGCCCACTTCAGAGCGGGCAAACTCTTCAGGCCTGCAGTTCTCCTGCCTCCGGGTATTCACACCTTTGTGTAACTCCCTTTTGAGTGTGAGCTGGACCGGTTTCTTGCTTCTAATAAACATAATATGGCAGAGGTGGGAAAAAAATCTAAAACAAACATGCAACATTTTGTGCATTTGAATTCTGGAGCAGAAAACCCTGGCACCTGCACCCATGGAAAGTTTCTGGTTCTATAAAATAAACGAGTGTTCCTAATTTTTCAGTACTCTCAAATTTCAAATTCTATGTATTTCATGTGCTTCCTTGTAGAGAAAATGGAAGAAGTGCTTGATAATGTGGGTTCATTTAGTCAGTAAATATTTTCGTCAGGCCATACTGATGAATAAACTGGCTAAATATTTACTGGGAAGCAGATTAGGATCATAGGTAAGACTGAAAGGTATGAAGTCACACTACCTGAGTATAAATCCTGGCTCCAATACATTATGATTTGGGGCTATGGCCTCTCCACCTGAGTTACTGTATCTGTAAAACAGGAATAAAAATTGTATGTAGATAGCAGCAATGCAGTCAGAGGCATATTGTGGTAATGAAATGATAGTGCCTGTAAAGAAGTTAGAACTGGCTCCTGGTACTCAGTGGCACTGCCTTCAAGGTAGTTGCTCAGAGTTTTTCTATTCAAACTTTTCAATTTTTAATTTACTTTTTAAAGTATAGTCTGCAGTCTATGGCCATGCCACCCTGAACAAGCCCAATCCTGTCTGATCCCAGAAGCTAAGCAGGGTCAGGCCTGGTTAGTACTTGGATGGGAGACCACCTAGGAAGACCGGGTGCTGTAGGTGTAAAAAATAAAAAATAAAAGATTGTAAGCTGACAAGTCCTTGCAATCTGTGAGGTCAACCAAGAGTTGCCAAGCCCCACCCTCTACCCTCCCCCCAAATATATATATAAACTACAAACTTTTATAGAATAACAGCATTCTAATATTCAACTTTAAAGGCTACTATAATTTTAATATACTTTCTTGAGTTCTTTGCATTTTCAAATGTCCTAGAAAAATAACCAGGAAGTTCTCATGTAATAAGGTTTAATTAAGTTAAATATGTGAGTAAGTGAAAAGGAAGAAAACTATATATACACATATGTGTGTGTATGTATATACATATAAAGAGGGAAACTGCAACTGCTTTCATATTTATATAGCCTTCGACCTAAATTATAGTAAACTTTTTTGGAAGATGTAGGCATTTAAGGGCAGGGAGTAGAAAAATTTTATATGTTAAGTAGTTTGCTGTTTAATTGAGTTTGTAAGTGTTACTTTATTCAATATATAGTTTTCCTTTTGTTTCTAGTAATGGAATGCTGTATGTTTTCAGAAGATTTAACCAATTTCTAATTAAACAATTCCTACTGGTACTAATCTATGTCAAGTAAACTCAAAATGGGTTATCTTTTCATATGACCATGAGTACTCATGACAATTTTTTGTTCTAATACTTACTAGAGCTGTTATAAACATATTCCTCTTGGAGCTGACCATCTGGTATTTAAAACGCATTTCTTCCTTACCAGTGAGGAAAATTTTAGAAACTGTTACATCTTCAAAAAACATCTGTGTGGTATCTGATGACCACACATCCTCTCTACTTAGTTTTTCTATATTTTTAGAGATATAAATTCCTACGAATAAAAGAACATGAGCATTATTCATGGAAAAAACATTTTAACTTTCAAAAGTAAAACATTTTTGTTTAATTAATTCAGGAAAGAGATATTTGAAGGCTATCAATATGGGACCATATGTTAAATGCCTGTGTTTTCTCTAGAGCCCTTGGCACAGTAGTACATTCCAAGAGGTTATTGGTGAATAAACTAATGTTTCCTACTAGAGAACATTTTTTTTGTATCATTCCTCACTAAAATTTCAGTGCTTAGACCATAGAAAGCTAAATAAAACCCTTAATAAAAATGTGTGGCTCAATGAATAACATACTAGGTTCAGTTGCTAGCTGAGCTTCTTTGAATATTGGAGGCACAATACTACAACCATAGGTTAATTAGGGACCAAAAATTGTTGCTAATTTAAAATTTTTCTTATGGTTTTCCTTCTATAAAGCTGAGAGAAGATGCTCTGCCTGCAGGGTCAAGAATGAATGCTACTTAATCAGGCACAAGTGGAGATGAGTTGAGAAAAGCTGATTAATATTCCTCCTTTTCCATCACCTTTCAGACTTCAAAACATAACAAGTTTATCAGCAGCTCTGACCCAAGTTGATCGGTAAGTAGGGCAGTCCTTTCCAGAAAACTTAGCTTTTTTTAAAGAATTTTTTTTTTTCTGTTTCTGTTTCTAAGTAATTAGACTTGACTCTGGTTCTGAGCCAAGAAGTCCGCATTTCACTCAAAGCCTTAGAACAATGTGTGTAATCCACTTAGTCAGCAATGTAAGTGGTGGCTTCTCATTTACCAGGGAGTTTCATTGGCACAGAGATCAAGGGCTTATTCAGGTCAGAGAGTGGGCATTCATTACATTACTTGTGTAGGCAATTAGGCACATCCAGTCAGCCTAGCATTCCTGGGTTGTCCACATTTTGCTACTATCAGTGATATAGTATAGAAGCTATATAGACATATAAGTAAAGATAGAAATTTAATTTTGTATCTTTCAGAATAGGCAGTCCATTCTCATTTATGAAAGGCAAGTGATAAACATTAGCAACTTAGAAACTCAGCTCTCTAAGTCTACCATGATTTTCAGAGCTAAAAATTTCTGGTCTGTTCACAGAATTACAGAATTTTGGATTGAAAATGAGACACTAATTCCAACATGTTGTTTCATAAATGCAAAGTTCTGATCTACATATTTCCACAGATAAAATTGAGAGATAACTGAGGATTAATGAAGTCGAAAAGGCATATGTAGGGAGAGAAACAAAATAAGATTTGTCTTTCTGTCTGGCTGTCTCTATTTCTCATCAACATTCTAATCATTACTTTTAGCTGAGGAAATAGCAAAAGAAGGCTTGTGGGGGGGGGGCAGAAAAAAAAAGAAAAAGAAAAAAACATTTAAACCCCCACATCACAGGAAGACCACTGGGATCCATTGCCAACTACACCACCACACAAGTCTAAGATGTTCTAGGTCCTGGGTGTGTAGGAAGAAGTAAAAGAACAGGCAATCTCCAGGCGGCAGAATCAATTGAGCAAACTACCTAGAATGGAGCACCGAGAGACACAGAGGAGAAAACTGAAAGTGAGATTAAGACGTTAAAATGGGAACTTCAATGTCTGTCTCATTTTCCCAAAGGAAAAATAGAGAAAATGGAAATGAGGCAAATATTGGAGAGATAATGGATGAAAAAAGTATCTAGAATTCAAGAAACACATGAGTTCTTAGACTGATAAGCCACACTACAATGCAAGCAGTTAAAAAGAAGAAAAGAAAAAACAAAGCCCCACAATTAAGACACAACTGTGCCTCACAAAAACATCAAAGATGGAGAAGTCTGTAAAGTATTTCTTGAGTATAGGAAAATGGAATGGAGTAGGAAGAAGAGCCAATTTAAAGAAAAAAAATCTTAATGTATCTGTTCATATTCTCGCAAATGTGAACTGTTACTTGCTTATTTTCAGGGCTTACAGTCCAAGAAAAATGGGAGGGTATTGGCTTATGAAATAAAACCACTCCAGTCAATGGAACTCCATATGAATTCTAAAGTAGCACTCATCATACACGTAGGTGAGGACTAATGGGAACAGGGGTCAGAGAGGAACTGAGCTAAAATTTATGTCCCAAACTCATGTAATTACGTCACACCTGCTATTACACAAGGAGATAATATGACCTCAAGTGCACTTCTTTATTTTAAAGCCCACCAGTTCAAGGAATAACGTCTTTAAAAACTGTAATTAACATAGTCAAAAAGTCAAATCTGGGAAAACACATAGGATTATTGTAGTTTAAGAAGATGTGTTTTACTCACTTGTGACATTTGAACCTGCACCAATTTCACTGATGCCCTGACAGGCGAACTCTCCAGCAACAGATGGAATGTGACACAGCTGTGTAAGCTTCTCATTCCCATGCCTGAAGTTGAGGGGTCAAAGGAACACAGGATTAGAAGTGGACAGAATTATTGGCAAAGTAAATGATCACTTCCATGAGAATCAGCTGTTTGTTACTGCCCTGCTCTATTCCTAGTGCCCCAGTGCTGGATAAATATTTACTGAGTGAATAAATGAAAGTAATCTGAAGCACAAAGGAAAATATAACTTAAATAGGCAATTAAGTCACTCTGAAATACATCATACTATGTCAATTTAAAATTTAAAAACAACAGAATTTATGTACTGAATCTCTGTGCCATTATATTTAAAAGAAGACATGGTTATAAAAATTAAGAGATAATATTAAACTGAGGTTTACTAATTTATGACATGACACTTAAGGGAAAATATCACTATTTTCTGGCAATAAAAGCATGTTTTTAAATAAAAATATTTCTAAAGCATCTTTCAGTTGGTTGTATGTCCTTGCCTTTGTATTATAAAGTAGCACAGCTAGGCTTGGGTGGTGGACATTGGTTATTTTTACATGTCCAGCACCCAGGCAACTCAACCTATCTGGGGGCCGTCTCTGATTGTATGAGTGTTGCTTCCCACCTCAGAAGCCAAAGGAGTTGGAGGCACTCATTTTCTGCCCTCCCAGTAGCCACTTGTAGGCTCAGAATTCAGGTGTGACCAACTGGGTATTTCCAACCAAGACTTCAAAAGAGGCAGGGAGCTGAGAAAATATCATGGAAGAGCCGCAGTGCTAATCGTTCAACAAAGATAGATGTGGAGTCAATGGCAGCAGCCTTAAGTGTCCCAAGTTGAATAGTCTGTCTGGCAGTGACAATAAAGCAATAGCGTTGGTGTCCACTAGGGGCAACGCCAGTGGCAACCAACCCGGAGTGCTCATGAGTCCTAATTGGCCGTGCTTCTTGCTTTCTGGCCAACCTTCATTTGTCCAAACCCATGTTCTGTTCTTGATCTCCCTCACTTCCAGAATGATTATGTGAACAACCTTCAAACGGATTCATTTTCTTCAAGAGAGCCAATTTGCTTAACATAAACCTCTGATTGATATACCTTGCCATTTGTGTTACAAATTCATATATTAAGGTAATTTTAATATTTCTAAGAGAAAACACACAAAATGGGCATGTAGTTTTTTACCTTACTTATTTGTCACTTTAACTTGGTGTGAAAGAAAAAAGTTCTGTGAATTGTGGGGTGAATTAATTAATTTGTTAAGAAGTCTTTCTAACTTGTGGTGGTGCTATGCAGATAGCAATGCAGACCATAACAGAAACAGATGACTTTATTTGCAGCTCAAAAACTGACATGTTAGATCATACGCTTTGTCTTTCAGATAATGCATCCTTATTACAAAGACACGTTTCATTTTTAACTAAGTAACTTACCCTTGGGAATATGATGTTGATGATGTTTTTAATATACACTGAGGTTGCTTTCCTGAGAGTAATAAGTAGCAACTGATTAAGATATGCTGATGCTAATTCATCATTTGACCATCCTTCTGGGTCATACATAAATATAAAACAGACTAACTTGTATATGTTAAAGTAATCTAAAAGGTTTCATCACATCATCATAGTTCTAGAAGAAGAAAACTGGATGCTATTCCAGATGGTCTCTCATTCCTGAAAGAGAAGGAAAAAAACACATACAGGCATATATTCTATCATATAAAATATTCTGATTCCACATATACCCATGATTGCACTTAAATTTCCTTTCACTAATTAAAGGATATCTTCATGTCAAAATAAATTTAAACTTTAATAATGAAAAAAAAAAAAAGAGTAAAGTTTCCCAATCTTAAATGAAAGGAAGATACAATAAAATAAGTGTTTATGGTCCAAAGGGCCAAAATGTAAAAATGTTAAAATATTGATCATGATTCCTATGGCAACACTGGGATTTTTGTCACAAAGAAGACTTTTTGTTTCACACACTATTAGGTCCAATAGTTTATTTTTGAGGGGCGAAAACATGGGAAGCTTTTACCCTTAATAGTCTTAATAGTCTTTTAGAAGCCTGGATATTATAAAATGGTGACTTTGCTTCTGTTTTGTTTTGTTTTGTTTTTTTTTAAGAAAAAAAATGCCTTACTGTAAGAAGATTGTCAGTTCACCTTTATGAATTTGTGATTCTAGGTACTAACTGAGAAGGAAATATGTTGTTTCTTTAATTAAAGAATTATTTGTTTATTGACTCTACTACTCAATCTGAAGAAAAAATGAGCTTTCTCCTTTGATTTAACCGTAACTGCCATTCATCAGTTATTAAACTTCTGCACAATTCCTATCCATGCAACTGCCTTTATCTACTTATTTAGAACTATTTTGTTACATAGCTATAACTATTTTGCAATCACAATTTAAATAATTAATAATTGTCACATTAAAATAACTGGTAAAGTTCTGTTTAGGAGAGAAGGGAAAGATAGCTTTTAGTAAAATGTTTTAACTGGCTGAATGAATGTTTTCAAGTAACCAGTGAAGCTTATTATCTGGATAAATTGCTTCTTAAAAGTTGAGGACTGTAAAATATATGGGAGGTTAATATAACTTCTTAATTCGTATAATAAATACATTTAGTAAGTATATCAACTTTTAAAAATTCTTAAGTCGAAAACCACATAAACTGAATAAAAGATGTGTCATTAAGAAAATTTAAAGCCATAATAAATTTATATTCCACAAGAATTAAAGTAGTTTTAAATTATTGTTTCTGACATCTACCTTCTATTATCACAAGAAACAGTAAAATAATATATATTTTTAAAGCTATCGCTTGTGATAGAGATTTGAGAAGCAATGTAATCCAACCCATCACTTAAAAAATGGTAAAACTATGTCATCGTTACAGAGTTTGAACTGCCTAAGAATACAGAGGGGGGTGGGGGTGACGTCGAAACTGGTTCCTTTCTAATCAAGTGCTTTTGTCCGCATCGCTACCTAGACTTCACCTCGACCATGTTTACTTCTCAATCACTTGTGTCGTGTCATGTGAATGTTACCCAAAGGAAATATATTGAAGAACAAATTTGTTTGTTCATTTTAAAGTCTCTAAATATGTACATTGGGCAAGAAAGGCTTGGTTTTGCTACTGTAACAAAGCACAGAATAGACCAAAGTACATTTCTTATTCTTGGGGCCCGTCCATTACAGGTTGACTAAATAGCCCTGCTCTGTGGTATCTTTGATGCTCACATTGAGGAAGGCTCCATTTCAATGCTTCAGAATCACTGGAAGGAAGAAACATGAATGCTGCAAATAGTACTTTATGCTTGTGTCCAGAAGTGACATGTGGGATTCTGTTCATATTTCACTGTCAAAGTCTATTTTATGGCCACCCAAACTTAAAAAGTCAGGAAGGGAAATCTATCATGTGCCTAGAAGGAAAGAGAAATATTTTTGATGGGCAAGGATTAATAACTACATTTTATGTGTATAAAACAGCTATTCCTTTGGGCTTTGCGGGAAAAATATTCACTTCATTATACATTCACTGAATAATGAATATTCATATATCTGTGAAAATGCTACCAGAAGACAAAAGGCTAAAGAAATTTGATATCTGATTAAACATATTTGCTTCATGAAATATACTATATTACTAAACAGATTTTTAGAGGGAAAACACGTAAGACAAAAAACTAGAATTTAAAGCCAGATTTTCAAAAGCCATTGTGATTTGAAGATTTAATTTCTTCAAAAGTATACTTGTTTATTAGATAATAGTACTTTCCCCTTCAATTCTGTTTTACCCAATTTAGTAATGAAGCCAGTGCAGAAAATTATGCTATAGATATTTTTTCTATTTTATTGTAAAATAACTAGAGTTTGGCAGAAGTAACTAGGAAAAGATTGAAATACTCTAAGTGCAGAGAAGGTGTAAACATCTAAATGGGAATACTAAAATTGTCACTAAAAACACTAAATGTTTTTTTTTTTTTTTTTTTGGCGGGGGGGGGGCGGAGATTTTGAAGCCAAATATATTGTGCCCTCACTGTGTGGAATGTATGTATTATGTTAGCTCATTTAAACTTTTTTTTTTTCAGGTGCTGTGCAACTTCTTCAAGGTTAATATAGAAGAACAATCTTCTACACAAAGATGAATGATATTATGACAATTTAAAGAAACTAATTTACTTAGTGGTTTTAAAAAGCCAACTAACTGAAGCTTTGATAGCACAGTAAAAACTGTGAGTCAAAAACTCATAGGTTTAAATTTCAACTTTTCCATTTTTAACTTGTGGCAAGTCATGTAATCTCTGTGGCTCTGTTTCCTTTTTTGTGAATGGAGGATACTTCTGTCTGTGTCACGGGACTGTTGAGGGGATTATTCATTTACTCATTAAATGAAATATTTAATTGACCTCTTCCCATGCCACGCACTTTACTCGGGACACAACGATACATAAAGCAGGGAAGAGAGTAGCTAAGTCCATAGACAAATAAAAGAAGTATATTATGATAAAGAAATAAATAAGTAGGGTAATTGGAGCGAGAGTTAATGGGAAGACCACTTGAGACAGGACCGTCAGAGAAGGCCTCTCTGAGGAGCTGAGAATGGGAGAATGGAGACAAGACAGAGAGCAAAGAGCTTGGGGGAAAGGCCAGCTGGACAGAGGAAGCTTCGAGTGCAGGTATGGAGGCCGACTCAATGCGATGGCACATAAGAAAAGGCCCCAGAACATCCAGCAGTTCTGCCTCACCGCTCTCTTACCCACTCCCACCAGCTCACCCTCAGGTAGTCATCCTGCTTTGCAGGCAAACACCTCACTGGACATGTGGTAACAGTTTAGGTGTATTTCAATGGAATAAAATCCAGTGAGTAAAATAGCAACCAATAAAAGCCTTTGGGGAAATTCATTACTAGGGTTAATATGATCCTTTAAGCCTAATTGCCTGAGACATTTTCAAAGAGAAGAAAAAAAAAATCCTGTTGAATATGTTTACCCAAGAATGTGTAATCTTGGAATAGGTCATCAATCCTAAAACATTCAAATAAAAACAAGTCTTATATTTGTCTTTCTACAATGTAATTAATAGTTAACTATACTGTATTAATTTTTCACCAAAGTAAATAATTTAACAATACATTTCTTTTGGTCAAGATAATATCCAAGTTCAGTAACTTGATCTCCCAGAGTGGTAGCCAAAGTTGCTAAATTATCCAGGCTGAGTTGAACACATATCTTACTTATAAAGGTTTTCGTCTTGATGCCCTTGAGGTGTTTGTACACTTTCTGTGCCTCATTAACTTTACTGAAAATTCCTCTGAGGAAAACAAGCCATCACAGACCATCCAAATAAAACCATCTTTAAAAGATGCAACGACTGAGCTCCACCCCTGGGCTCCCTGTAACACTTTGATCAAGTTCTCCTGTCAAGCACCAGGTAATAGGCTTGTTAGAGAGAAAACCACAGGCCCAGAATGCGTCACTTGTGCTACAGCCCATGATAAGAAACCTAAATTTAATACTTTACCTAATTGCTGTGTCAACCTCTCCCAGAAACACTAGTCTTAAACAACTAGTCTGGAATTTCTGGTCCACACAATGAGGTAATCTGTCACGTGGGCCCTCTCCATCCTGCAGCCCATAGGAAGAAGAGGCATCTGCATGATAAAAACACTTGCCATTCCCTTCCCCAAAAACTAGGTGTTCTGGTCTAAAAATAATCCTTTCTTTTCTTTAGTTAGCAGCAATCTTGCCCCTCCCAGCACCTCCTAATTACTAGATAGGATGTCCCTTGATTCATGATTCATTTAATAAAGCCAATTAGATCTTCACATTTATTCAGTTGAGTTTTATTCTTTAACGGCCTCCTTCAACGTAAAATTCATACTTATGAAGACAAACAGGTATTGAAGACAAGAAATATTCCAAGTATGATCTTAGTTTATATATTACAGCAGATTCTAAGTCACTGTAAAGGAGAACTGTTCCATCATCTTTGAACTGAAAGCTCTGTGAACAGTGAACAAATCAGTATCCCATGTTATGATCCTTTGACAAAGATGGTCTATAGGAGACCAGACTGAAATATCCAAATGTTCATCTTCAAGTGATCAGGATGAGACAGAATAGAAAATGAATAAAACACTAATGTTAAATTGATTTCTAGTCTTAAAATTGCAGTAAAATTATTTTTTTGTTTTAGAGTTATCAGAAAACTATTGTTTAGACACCCTGCCTACATTCAGCTTGACTAATAAATAAATAAAGCTGACAGCATTAAAGCATTTATTTTAAATTTTTAAATTGTCATTATGTGGCTTAATATGAATATCATGTATACGTATGTATTTAGATCATAAGTAGATACCTTCAAATGTATTCTGTTTGATAAAGCTCTCAAAATAATCTTGTCATATCTTCTTTGTTCTACTTTTGAAAGTAAAAACTTAACATTCTTTTTTTAAAAGTGAAAAATGGTTCTGGATGTAAGGGGGATGGGGAAGAGCAAGGGTGAAAGAATGATTTGGGTTTTCTATCTCATAAGCCTTCCATTATATCCACTGATATCTAATCAGTTTTTCTGCAACGCTCCTGAAATTATACCTATTTCAACTTTCAACAAAATTTTCAAGTTGCTTAGAAACTAAGATGTAGGTTTTTTCACAGTAGGTCCTTCAGGTTCCAAGTAATGACAACAGTGAAGTCTGTTTCTGCTAATTTCAGCTCTTCCCTGGCGTTTGTCCAGAAGCTTAAAAGGAAACAGGCTTCTTTTCAGTCCCATTTATCACAGCTACAGAATTATATAATAACATGTCAAAATAATGACTCGGAGGCACTGTGAAATCCTGCAGTGCCTTCCAAAACTTCCAAGAGAGATGTAAGGTTTTTCTTTAACAAGTATATTTCGTAGACTCATACTATTTTGAAAACTGAAAATCAGTATATGACATTACGATTGAGCATAATATTAAAAGACAGTATCATGACATTCTTCAACTTTTCAAGAGAAAGCAGCATTTTCCACATATGCTCATTATATATGGGATCATTTCAGCTTTCAAAAATGGTAAGTTGTCTGCTTGTAATTAGATTACAAAAAAATGACTCAATGACAATTGAGGTATCTATACCAAAAACAGCATTAACTAGGATGGTATTTCTCCTATCAAAGCTGAATTTCCTTTGCTCTTAAAGCTTTCAGATACTTTCTAACGTGATACAAAAATTTTGCGTTATCTTATTAAAATAAAAACAATTTGTATTTTTTTCCACAACTGAAGCCATACATAAAAATTTCTTGATCAAAAATGAAAATATTTAACTTATCTTTTCCTGAATACACGTGCTCATTATAGAGATTTTAGAAAACAGAAAAGTATGAAGGAGAAAATAAAAGTCATCTGTATTTTTTACTTTCCAAGATATCTATTCTTAATATTCTGGTACATTTTCTTCACATTTTAAAAACTTTTTGTTTTGAAAGAATTTTAGACTAATGGATAAGTTGCAAAAATAGCTCTGAGAGTTACCTCATGCCCTTCATCCAGCTTTCTATATATTTCATTTCTCTCTACTATAAACAGTGAGAAAACTGGCCTTCATTATCTACAATATGTGTATTTAGTTGTCTAAATTCAGTATATATAGAAGTAGTTTCTAAATTATAACTCCATACCCATGTGAGAAACAAATTTACTAAGTTAACTACATTATTTGTGTAGAGTTCTTTTAATCTTTAGTTTCACATCATTCAGTCAAAATAGTGTTTTGCAAAGTAACTTAGGTTAGGTCTTTCCTTTTCCACCTCCTTCAGTTTTGTTACTTGTGAAATATCCAGTTAGATTCATTTGCTACAGTTTCTATTCCATTTGGGGTTCTTCTCACATCCTGGTCAATTTGGAAAGCATTTTACATACTATAGAATTCTTTCTTTGTGGTGTGAAGTTCTGTGAGTTTTGACAAATGCCTAGACTCCTGTATCTACAACCATATACAACACACATGCATCCTTAACCCCCAGCCTCCAGAAAGCGTTGAAGCCTGTTGTACCCCCCAGAGAAGTCTTGCTTACAAAAATTTTAAAAATAAAAAAATAAAACAAAATAAAGACATCTCCCTATTCAGTTTTTGCTTTTCAGCATCCTCATCACAAGGCTCAGAGGCCAAGGGTTGAGGTGTGCATGAGAAACCTGAAGGCCTGTTTCATCTCTGTGTATTCTCACCGCTGAATTCTTATGATCAACAGTCACCAGATCTTTGCAATGTGCAGTTTTATATGTATCTGAAATCATTTTCCCCCGCCCCCACTTCCCATCCAGTTTCCTCACTGGCCAGTTCCAATAGTCAACCCTGAAAATATACTTTATTAAAATGCCTTACCCAGCATTTGTTCTCCCAGAGCTAGTTCTAGTATGATGGGAACGATGTGCCCCTTTGTAGTTCAAATAGCTACAGGGAACTGAAGCTCCCAAAACCTCCCTAGAGGCAACTGAAGCTTTGAGCTTTAGTCATCAGGCAGCCTGGATTTGAATCAACCTCTACAGATAACCAGCTAAGTGACTCCCAAGAAGTCACTTAATGACTCTCGCTCTCTGTTTTCCTATCTGTAAAGTAACACATACCTCACAGGTTCTTATTAGGATCAAATAAAATATTCCTATCGAAGTGCCTGGCATATCATAGGTTTTCTGTAAATGTTAATTGAGTCAGGAAATAACTGGTTATATGTGGTCTAACATATTTGCCTTGAAGCCAACTTCAGTGATAGTATTTTGTGCATATTGGTTTTGGTGCCTAGCTACTTGGGCGCTGTCACAGAAGCAGACTTTGTCTTTGATGAATGGCAACTGACACTCCAGAGCTAACACTGTGCACTCGATCACTTGAGCAGAATGATACACTAAAGTCTATTGAAGAATTATGGCCAAAGACTTGATGGATAATGTCATTCTCTGGTTAGAAAGTAACATGTCCTCAGCCTGATGCCTCAAATAAAGTTATATTTTAAGAAAAACAAAGCTTCTTCCAGGAATTTTCTCAAGACTCTTTTTTAAAATCCTAATTAGACTTAAAAAAAAATTCCATCTCTTGGAAGGAACTGCAAAATGCAAAAAGGAAATTTATTTAATAAAGCATTTTTCTGCCCCTTTGAAAGTTAGCTTACTTCATGGAAAATTGCTGTATTAGTAAAACTTTCTTGGTTAAATCTCATTAGCAACAATCCCATATCATTAATAAAATTTCCTATTTGTACCTTAACCAAAAATAGGGTAACTATATAATTAATTATCCAGACTGAGACACTTTTGAGAGTGAGAGTGGGCTTCATTAATAATTATGTTGAAACCATAAAGCCTGTTTAGGAATGGTTTTAGGAAAATCCAGACGGCGGGTGACTAACTTTCCAGAAAGGTGGATGAGCCTGTTCACTGATATCGAAGAGGACTGATACACAAGGGAACTGCAGAAGGAACTGAGGCTGTTTTAGATTTAGCAGAAGCATATCCCTGATCTGGAAGACTTTCATGTAATTTTCTTTTTAGCATTAACTATTACGCTAAGAAAAACTCTATGCCTGAAATGTTACCAAATTTCAAAGCAGGACTCGATTTCCTGTACTGAAGTCCTGGACTATGATTTACTGTTTGCTAATGCATTAGAAATAGTATGCTAATTTTGTGACTATTAGATTTGAACCTCATATGGCAACCCCTCCCCTGTGAAGGGACACATTATATTCAAAGTCTGAGGATATGTGATTAAAAGATAAACCTGGGCTTTCAGATAAAGTGTAAAGGGAACAGAAGTGCCTATGTATATTCTACAGATATTTCTACAGATATTTCTACAGATATTTCTTATTAAATTTTACTTACAATACATGCAATATATATCAAGTCTATTAGATTTATCAATTACAGTGGGAATTGTCTTAATATCATTCAATATTCTTTGTGCCAAATAATTTGCTTAATAACATAATGTAAATATTCTCATTAATTGTTATTGTAAGTAACACAACTATTTAAAATGTTTTTATAACAGCAGCTTTTCTTTTTCAGGGATTAGACAAGGCCTATTTTTTTTTACATCCTGTCTTTTTCAAGCTTTCTATGTTGACTTTGAAAATTCACTGCTTAGCTAAAACTTCCAGCTAGTATGTTACTAAAGACACTAAAATAATTTTTTTAAAAAATGAATGATTCAATTTAAAACCCCTAATTAAGTTGTTTGTTTGTTTGTTTGTTTTTTGGTCAAAAGCCAGATATTATATAGTATTTAACATGTTTATCCCCAGCAGCATTTGTAAATTCATTTTCTCTTTTTATTTCCATATAATTCATTTATTTTATAATCCAAGTACTTCTTTTGAACTCTTTTCTCTGAAATGAGCACTATTATCAGTGTGAGCACGCCGTGAGCCCTTGTCTCAAGGTCCTCCCATTTTTGTTATTTAGAATAAAGTAACAGGGTAAGGATTATGACTATATATTTGTATTATATATGCTCAGGGTTCAGAAAAAAATGTGCAAATATGCTAATTCTAAAATTATTTTGAAGTCTAGCTATTTAAAAGGTCAAAAAAAGTGTTTTTCTCCTAACAGCTAATAGAAATGGAGGAAAATCTGCCAAGCAAAGAGGTTCCATTTGGCCATGCATTCATTAGCTTCTTCATATGCTGCCTCTGCCCAGACCAGAGGAGGCACTTACTGAATGTTATGGGAAATGTCAGGCATGAGTGAGTTTCCCAAAGGCCAAACCCTACTTTCTGCTAATATTTAATTATTTTTTTCTCTATTAAACAAGGATCTTTGCAAAACTCACCTATTTACTTCACTCATGGATGTGAGATTGTACAAAAGTTCATTTCAGAGTAAAATATCTTTAATGCAAATGCTCTTGTTTAACACCAGTTTTGTATAAGATTGATTATGAATTAGGTATTTTATTTACAAAGAACCATTAACTAAGAATGATTAGTAATGTCTACTCTCCTAGGAAGACAAAAAAAGACTTGTAGAAATTCATCGAATTAGTAAATATTTGAGTAATATTACTTGTCCATGCTTGATTTAAGATAATATATAAGAAATTTCCTGTAGTTCAATATTGAAATTCATAGCTAAACTCATTGAAATTGACCAAAACATTTAAAATCATCATAAACAAGTAGCAATAGAAAAAAAACTGTCATTTTTGGAATTATGGTTAATCAAGGATCGCGAGAAGCAATATTGAAAATAAACATGTAAATCATTAAGACAAGCACAAAAATAAAATATAAAAAGATATATTGTCTGTTATTTCAGTAAGTGTAATAAACTGAATGAAGTAGAAAAATACCTGTACGAAGTTAGCATACCCTCACATGACTGTCTTAATTGTTATGACAGGGTGTTTTTGTTTTGCAGACAAAAACAAGTCATAAATAAGTCTTTCCATCGAAGGGAAAAAGTTGTCTAACATCTATGTCTCCTTCCTGGTCACTCATGTCCACTAACACTATAATAAACAAATTTATGAGCTTACTTGGTAGGTAGACTACATAGTTACAATAATTTACAAGGGAGAGGGCGTTCCTTTGGCAAACAAGGTCTTTTTTTGCCAGGAAAGTAAGATCCTTCCTAAAGCTGTTCACTGTTGAAGTTCTTTGTTACCAAATGATCACAAACTTCTCCTGTCTGAGTTCTGAACAAATTGAGAAGTGGACTCAAAAGTCAGATAATGATCAAACTACCTACTGAAATTTCATTAAAGCTAGATTAGAGCATTTGCTTAGACCCAAGAAGGAAAATATGCCTCTAATTCTTCCTCTCGTGCCTTCCCAGGTCGTCTCATTAAGACAGGCCTGCCCTACTGGGTACTGTACTTGGAGGAAAGAGAAACGTGAGGCTCCTAAAGGGAGCCAAAGAGAACAGAGTGACAGAGTGACAGAAAGACAAGTGACACATGAGCCAGGCATTTTACACCTTAATTTTGCTTAACATGAAACAATAGTTCTGTCTTTTGTCGTCACATCAGTTAGATAAGTCGTCTTCTTAGAGAAAAGGAGCTGTCTCTGCCTTATGGTTCACAGAGGGCAGACGTCACTGGAGGATGGGTGGGAAGAAAATGGAAAGATAGTCAACTCTGTAGAGGTTTACAATAAATTGCAGGTCCTCTAAACAAAATGCAGTAAGAGACAAAAACCTCTTTAATTAGATTTACTTACTTTTCCTGAGTACACACACACACACACACACACACACACACACACACACACACACACACACTGTACCATTTATTTTGGCACAACATCATATTTGGCTTTTAGTTGCTATTTAAATGTTTCATGTGTCTTCCTTTCCCGATTACAGATGATAAATTTCAAGAGGAAGACAGTACAGTGCAGCAAAAGCATATACACTCTAGGTTAGAGATAACTGGGTACAAATTCTAGTTCTGCAATATAGCAGGTATGTGACCTTGGCTGAGTAATTCAGACTCCTTCTAATGGCTCAATCTCCTCATCTATAAAATGCACTTAAATCCTAGGATTATAAATGATAATGCATATAAAACATCTATTGAATATGCTTTAGACACTTGGTCTCTTCTATTTTTTCTCACAGAAGACATTTGTTATTTCTTCTGAATTCTGCATACAAGATGATTTTTTGCACATTGTTGTGAATATCAAATGACTTAATGAATATTAAGCTCCCACTGCCTTGCCTTGGGAGCCACTACTGAACAAATATTACTTTTGTATGTGTGCTTTTGGAATGTTTGTATATTTTTAGTGTTTGAATATTCTATCCTTATACATTAGAAATATCAGCTTTTCAAGTTAGATGTATTTTGCACATTTCTAGTTTATTGTTTTTAAGAAAAATAGAAGGCTTATTACAAAGGGTACATAGTTTCAGTTGTACAAGATGAATAGATTCAATAAATCTAATATAGAGCATGGTAATGATAATTAGCAATATTGTATTTTATACTTGAAATTTTCTAAGGCGGTCAATCTTAAGTGTTCTTACCACAGGAATAGGTAGTACCACGATGGCTGGAGATACAATTGGCACCCAAAGCAAGCATGAACAAAAAATTCAATAATTTGGAACCATCACAGATTCTTGAACAAATGTATGTTCTTGAATGTGTAGGTGTCTGGGACTGATTAATCTTGAAGTTCTCTGAACTTACTTTTGTGTAAAATACAATGTTTATTAAATGGTGAGTAATAAAACTACACTAATTTGAAGTAAATTCTATTGTTGAAACTCAACAGTAACCAAAACGATTTAGAAATTAGAGCAACAAAAAATTTTTATAGTAGATTACTTTATCACCTCCATGTAAAAAATTGCCAGAGGATCACAATAATAAAAACAAGATAGATTTTTACTTGGTTTTAATTTTTTTACAGATACTACCTAATCTTTTCAACATTCACCCATCCTTGCTTGCTCTTTAAGCTTTGGAAACTGACATAAAATAATGAATGCTATTGTGAGAATGTTTTGATGAATCAGACTTATGTAAATACATATATAACACACATATATATATCCATATATAAATTCACTATAATGCTAAAAACAGGTTTTTGTTTTTTTTTTTTTGGTGGGGAGGATTATCCTTGCATTAATTAGCATGGTAGCCAGCCTCTGAGATTGCCCCCAAAGATTGCCATCTCTTGATAGTCACACCTTTGTAAATATCACCTTTGTGGGCTGGCTACCATTTTCAGGGTTCAGTTCAATATGAGAAGAAAGTGTCCCTAGTTCAAAAACAAAAAGAAAAAAAATTACTATCAGAAGTACTAAAATATATAGTTTTTTTTTTTCTTTCTTCCATGGTTACTTTTTCTTTCAATTTATGGTATTTTTTATTTGCAATTTAGTGTCAACAATATTATTTACATATGTGTATAAAATATTTATAAATTGTCACATCAGTTTTCATTTGCAAAACATAAATTCAAATATAAAATTATTAAGAGTTTCAAGATGGAGCCAGCAGAGCATTAAACCAATTGTGGTACCTTTCTGAGCATGGTGTTCTCTACAACTACGTAAATGACAAGCCTGGGAAACCAGCCCTTCCCCTTTCACATTGTACCAGGATGATCTGTGTGATGACTAGAATCTAACAGCAGTGATAGGAAGTCAATTCCACAATCAGGTTATAAAGACACTATGGCACACCCCCTCCTCCTCTCTCTCCACTTACTGCAAGAGAAGCCAGCTTCCATGCCTGAGGACATTCGGGCAGCCCTGTGGAGAGATCTGCCTAATGAAAAGTGAAGTTTCCAGCAAGCAAGAACCTGAAGACTCTAATAACCATGTGACTGAGCCTTCTTAGAAGTGGCTCCATCAAGCAGTCATGGCTTCAGATGATGCAGCCTCTGCAGAAATTATGATTACAACCTCATGCAAGACCCTGTGTCAGAACAACCCAGTTAAGTATTCTCGAATGCCTGATCCTCAGAAACTGTGAGCACGAGATAATAATTGCTTGCTGTCTTATAACCCACTACATTTTGGAGTACTTTGTTATGCAGTGATAAAAAAAAAAAAAAAAAAAACTAATACAGTTAGGATAGGCTACTATAAGAGATTGCTCCTAAAGGTATGACTTATTGAACGCAATGAAAGTATACTTCTTCTCTATATAACAGTTCTGAGCAGGTGAGTGGTTATGGAAGCAGCTCTCTTCCATGAAGTCATTCACAGACCCAGTCTGACAGAGGGTTTGCTGGCTTCAACATGTGGCTTCCATGTCATTCTCATTATTAAAAGGATTTCTTTTTCCAACAGAAAAATGAATATCATTCAGATGTTCACATTTGTTTGTACAGAGTTGAGAAAAGTAGTTTCTTATTATTCTTTGTATTTCCTCAGACTCTGTGGTTATTTTCCCCTTATCATTTGATATTTTGAGCATCTATTATTTTTTTTTCTTGCTTAGGTGAGATATGTATTTATTTTTCATTATATTTAAAAAAGAACAATTTTTAGATTTTTTTTGCCAACTCAATTCCATTTTTATTTTATTAATGCCTTATTTCTGTATTTTGTTCCCATTTCTTTATTTGAATGTATACATTATTATTTTATTTTTTATGCTAAATGATTATAAATATTTATTATATTTATCTCTGAGCAATGCTTTAGTAGCATGCCACTAATTCTGACATATAACGGTTTCAGTATTGTTATAGATATTCTGTAATTTTAGTTTGTATTTCCTATTTGATCCAAAGTCATTTTAGGAATAATATGAATAATTACAGTGACTTTCCATATTTTCTAATACAGTGACTTTTTCTTATTGTCAATCAATGATACAAAGTCCAAATCTTGAAACACATGAACAAGAAACATTTTTTTGCTGTCACTACTGCTACTACTACTAATACTCTTGCGCATACATATATTTTAAATGCAAATGAAGTCCATGGTTTAAAATTAATAGTAGATGGAATGAAAAGAAATAGCATTAAGGGTGTACCAACACGCCTATCCTCAAACACACTCTTGTTCCCTAAATAGCTCTTCTTTTATGTGAGGTAAAGGGTGCAACACACTTCTGAAGGCTCTACCCTATCTTCCATTTCACATTCAAAGAGCATAAATGAAGTTAGGTACCCGTCTAAATTTACTACATTTGTCATTTTTCAGATAGTGCTTTCTTTACATTTAAGTACCCATAGCATTTTTCTAGGATGAAATCTGAATTGATTTATGAAATACATTATTTATTTATTTTGTTTCAAAGTAGAGAAATTTTACGTATTGAACTATCGATGGGATGTTAAGATATATTTGTTCTTAATTTTCTATCTTACAAGAATTTTGAAGGAAAGGAACATGAGTAACCAAACAAAATTCAGAGTCAGCTCTGAAACAACTATCTTGCAATGGCTCAGATTCTTCATATTCTCCCCGCTTAATTTAGAGGGGTACAAACCTGGCATCCATGTGGATATTGAAGAGCTGAATGTGTTAGCTATAGATGACCAGGACTAAGGGCAATTGGATTTCTCCAGTGTGTTAAAATTAGGGCAGTTTCTCTCTCTCTCTCTCTCTCTCTCTCTCTCTCTCTCTCTCCTCTCTCTCTCTCTCTCTCCCTCTCTCTTCCTCTCTCTCTCCCACACACGTACCGTACACAGCACACGGTCTAGGGCTGGAACTGTTATCCATGGTACAGTTTCCACCACATGTATGGAAAAGCAGCAGAGAACACTGGCATTCAAGATGGAGTGGAAAAAAACAATGCAAAACAAAAACCCCCAGCAGAATGCAGTGCTTGGGAAGAGGGTGAGGGGGGATGTCAAAGAGACAGTCTGGAGAACATTTTAGTTCTTGGTTTTAGCCCTTATCTGTCTTTGACATTCTTAGGACATTTTTGTTTAACAATTTTCTTTTAGCTCAAGCTATTTCAAGTTTCTTTCTATCACTTATAATTTAAACAGTGCCAGCTAATATAATCTCCCAGTCATTCCCACTGACACAAGAAAGCTCATACTCTGAGACTGGTACATATAACTGCAGTTCCTCCCCTGCAAAGAACCCGAGATCATACCTCTGTGGGTAAATGAGAAAAAAGGAGGCCTCGGCCCTTTGCCTTCTGCTTCCACTTCCGTAGCAGTCGCTGTGGCTGTCCTAGATCTTCCAGGCCTGCTCCATTCTGCAGCCAGCTCGGGCTTGGCTCATTTACCGAAACTGTCTGGTTTTCTCTTCCCTGCCTGGCCAAAGTTATTTTTGCTACTTTGGCTAAGGAATACGGAAAGAAACTAATGGGCAGCAAATTAGGAAAAGTTGAAAAGTGTGAAGAACAAAATACGTAAGGAAAGCAAATGATAAAAGGGAAATAATACCAAAGCAACCAGGGAGGTGGGCTTGGTCAGAAGAAAGGAAAGGGAGTAGGAGTCACTAGAAGGGGAGTGAAATAAATAAGGGGAGAGAATAATGCAAGGGACTGCATCTACCAGATAGATATTAAAAGGTGTTTTCGTTGGTCCTTCCTCTCCCAGTCTCACACTTTCCTCATTTTTCAATCAAAAGATGTTATTCCTTAATGGCTCTTTAGTCATGGTAGGTACTCGTAACTTCTCTACCTTCTCTGCCTCCTGTAAATATGGGCATCCCACTCTCTCTCTAGCCCCTGGTTCTCAACCCTGGTTGCTCATTAGAATCACTTGGGGAATATTTAAAAATACTTATTCCTGCGCTCCAATTCAGACCACATGTATCAGAATCTCTGGAAGTGTAACCCAGCATTGGTATTTTAAAAAGCTGCCCAGCTAGGTTGAAAGCCGCTCACTTCCCACTTCCTGTGAGCAGAACCATATGATAAAAACTCTTGCAATATTATATTTCGTTTGACTCAATTTTTTTTCCGGCCATCGTCATTCATATTTCCTTTCTTCCCTTGTCATCTGAGAGAAAATTGTCCTATGTCCTTTTCCAGACAATTGCCTCTACGTGTACTCCTGATTCCATTCCCTACTTTTGACCAAGTTAACGTGTTTCATTGTTATTTCTCCTCCTCATTTTAACCTTTCCCTGTTCTTAACCTAAACACTGCCCGAACGCTTCTCATTTAGGAAACCTCTGATTTACTTTACTTCCTTTCTCGGTGTCAGTTCTTCTTTATTATCTTCACCATCGAATTTCTTTTTCCACATTCTTCTGTATCATTGTCATGTTTCACTTTAGGTTTCCCATTCTACTCCAGCAGCCCTGTTTATTCAAAGGCTACCCAGTGACTCCCTGGTGCCCAGACCCTGTGACTCACCTCTGTCCTCATTCAGCAATGTTACCACACCCTTTGCCAAAGCTGATCCTGCTAGTCTTTTTCATGCTCGTCCTATCTCTCTTGCCTTTGTTGACAACATTCCATCTACCGCCCTGTATCAGTCCCTAAGGTCTCACCCATCGTTTAAATTTCATTTCATATTTGCCCTCATCCATGAAATTTTATATCATAGAATTTACCTCTACCACTGTTAACAGCAATCCCTCTTTTTATAATTAATCATCTTAAGTGTTTTAAAATGCATTAGAAAAACATCTATTTGTTTGTAATAACATTTTAAAATTTTTCATAAAGAAATACCAGTAAGTCAGGTAGGACTATATGGATGTGAGAAGTGAAGGAGGTATAAGGGTCAAAGATGGCTCTCAGGCATATGGCTTGAGCAAATGACCTTGAACAAGCAGCATGTTAGAGGAGTGAAAGACAAAAATTACTATGTTTTTGAGCATGCTATATGCAAAATGCCTGTGGGCCATTGGCTTGGACTCGTAAGAGAAACATAAGATTATGTTGGAGTTTTGGCCGTGAAAGTAGGTTTATTTCTCTACTGAAAGCATTTAAATTGAGAAGAGGTCAAGAATAGAAGTCTACAATCATCAATATTTGAAAATTAGACAACGAAGATATTTTAGCTTCTGCTTAGATAAAAGTCATATAATCAACAAAATCAAATACTTTGAAATATATGATGTCACATTGATAGATTACAACTTTCATTATATTTATCTTATATGTAAAACAAAGCACTATATCATAAAAGGAGACTACATCAATCTATCAGGGGATGCATTCTTCAGGAACTCACTTTAGTTTTGTTGTTGTTATTATTGTTGTTTGTTTCCTTTGCTTGTGATACTTGAGGTTTTCTATTTCTTCCAACAGAATTTAGTATTTTAAAAATATTTGGTCCTGTCTTTTAGGACAGTTTTGGTCCCTTGGAAAACCTAAGAATGGCTAGTGTCTGAAGCCTTAAGTATCTGTTGATGTGGTTTCAGGTTTGCTAGAGATTTTTGCCATCTAACAACAATAAGTTACAGGAAAAATATTAAGAAGAGATGATGTGGGGAATAAAATAACCTATCTGCTCAAGTACAATTGCATCTTCTTAGTTTTGAAGCCTTTCTCATGTCCTATCATCATCATCAACATCATCATCATCATCATCCCTAACAGTTTTGGAGAACATAGTATGTGCCAGAAATTGTGCTAAGTGCTCTTTGCTCCTGATAATAACTCAATTATCATCATTTTAAAAAACAGAAACTAAGGTTTAGAACTAATTGCCTGAGGTCACATAATTATGAAATGTCAATGAGTCATCACGACTGATATAAGCCAAGATCTCCCAACCATTGCAACTACTGTAACATCCGTGTTTTGTACTACTACGAAATCTTATGATTTACTAAAAGCTCTCTTAGCCAACCTTCACTTAAAAAGTGGAATAACAGACATTCTCCATTTCCTCCGCACCACAAGCTGACTAGTACTTGAAGCCTGCTGTACAACATGGTTAGTACGTGCCCGCACTTCCACTCCCACTTGGGTATTATTATAGCTGTACACGTACTGACAGTCAGTTTGTATTTGTTCTCGAACCTGTTTATACCACTTGTACATTTTATTTTAAATATGTGACTTAATTAAACATGTAAATCAATGCTATAGAAAGGTTAAAGAAAGGATGTGTTTAAATGAAAACTAAGCCAAATATATTTATAAATAACTATAAAGATGGATTGCCTAACACTGCAGTTGACTTAGGTATGGGCAAGACATTAATACGATTTCTAAAGTTTATTCAACATTCAAATTGCTTTCAAGTGTGTAAACTCTTGCTTCATTTTTTTTTAAAAGCTAGACTTAGATACCAGATTTTGCATTATGGTTGTGGCTTATGAGGAACAAAAGTAGGCACTATAATCAGCAGGTATACACTCATAGGAAAGATCTTGGCAATTCATCACATGAACATGCCTTGTAAGTTTTTAATTTAAATAAAATATTTGCAGTATATGTGTATCATTTTTTATGACTCACACCTTGAATCAGCTTTTCTGATGAGCTGACCTACTACTGGTCCCACTCACAGGGTTCCTACCAAACCTCTTATGCCACACCTGTCACAATGTGAGCACAGGTGCTAACGCGGCTTTCTTCTTACCAGCTTGTAAACTCCTTGATTATAGCATCAGTGATCTTCCAATCATTATATGTAACTTTGAAATATACCTTTGTATTTAATATTTTACTAAAAATAGTCTGATAATCTGATCATTGATAACAGCCAAAAGAGAATATCAAGCTCTTCGCAATCTTGATCCCAGGAGGAGTAAGCACTCAATGCTCATGTTTTCTACTTCCATGCCAAGAACTTCTGCAAATATTAGCTAAAATACAGTTGCTGTTTCCTTTTCTGAATATATTTTAAAATAATAAACTATTTGGCTTAATTTACCCCCCCCCCCGACTCTTTAACATTCTTCTTAAGTAATATAGAGACGAAATCTAGTATTTATTGTATACCTACTACATAGTAGAAGTGAATTAGGTACTTTATATGACTTTTAATTGTCATAGCAACCCCACATGGTAGATATTATCACACTCAATTTATGGATGAGAAAACTAAAACTCTAAGGAGGAAAGTAATCGTGCAGCGTTACATAGGAAATAAGGATTCAAATGAGTTTCTCTAATTCCAGATTCTACAATTTTTCTGATGCACTTTGGTATTTATGTTGCCAAAGAATAATTACATGAGAAGAGTAAATAGCAATAAGAATTTAAAAGGAATAGATTTTTCCACAATCTGCTTGTTCTTATTTATTTATTTATTGAGTGTCATTTACAGACTCTCCTGCTGTTTTTTAAATAAGCCTCTAAAGGCTAATGCTTTACAGAGGAATGATTTACTTATTCTGACAATAGACTCATCTTCATCCATAAATGCTACACTGTTTAAACCTTATCTAAACAAAGAGGTTAGATAGATAGATAGGTTGGTAGATAGATAAAAAGGTAGAAGGAGAGGGAGAGAAGGAAAAAAGGAAAAAAGGGGGAATTTAATTTTATGCTATTTAATGGATATACAATATACGTACATGCACATATACATACATATACACATACAAACATAAATATATATATTTCTACTTATATTCCCTTTTTTTAGACCAAATGGTTTGATTAGGGAAATTTTTATTATATTTAGGTATTAGCACATGTACGTCTCTGTAAATTTTCTACCTACAACTTGTTTTCAGTATTTGTTATAATGTGTTACGTAAAATACATAGAAATTCCTGAAAATAAATATATATACATATATCTGCGATTTCCCACTATTATATCATGCCAGGAACTCCATCTATTCCTCTGTGTTCCATTGTGTACACTCAATTTTGTCTTCAACAAAATTTGTGTCATGTACTCATTATGCATACTGACAATCCATAAAATAACTTGTTCTTAAGCGGCCCATCTTTTCACATCTTGCCAATTCTCTTTATTCTTTATGTAAAGCTGATGAAGTATTGTGAAAACAACCAATAGCAGGTTCCTTGTTACACATTTGTATGTGTGTAGAAGGGAGAAAATATTCAGGCATAGAATTAGCTTTGCCCTTTTCCATGTTTTTCAAACCAACAATAGTTATGGTCCACTAACTCTCCATTGATGTTTCTTTAACAAGGAGGGAGAGGATTTCTCCCTTTTCATTATAAAAGTTCTAATCAAAGAAGTACTCCATTAAGAGTAAGACTAAATATTAGGGGTATCTGGTTCTGCCCTTCTCCAATATGCATATTCTATTAGTAACTGAAAACAAAAACATATTTTAGAAGGGTAAAGTTACAAATCCTTAGGGAAGAAAGTCACTTGTATAATGAAAATGCTACCAGGCACTTAACTAAAGCAGCTATAGCAGGGACAATTATAATATAATTTATCACCAGAAAGCACACTAAAACACAGAATACATAATCATCTTATCAGCAAGCTGAGAGCCGTGGCAAAACTCATTTGAATTAAGAAGCAAAAATGTAAGTGTCAAGGAAATTATAAGGTGTTGAGCAATCAGTAAAACTGAAATGATGCTAACAGTCTTTCAAAAGGCAGATTTTTGGGACTCACGTCTGTAACTATACAAAGAGTTAAAAATGTGGTTAAGAGTAAGAATGGCTTGTCAGGGATCTATATATACATAGAATAGAATAGAATTTTCTACTTTTTTTTTCTTCCAGAGGACTATCTATTTAGGTATCACAATAAATAGGAAGTAAAATTATTTCCATTTGCTGAGAGACTAAAAGTATATTATCTAGAGTCAAAACTGCATTAAATGTACAGTGTTTAGGTTTTCTCCGCTGTAGTTCCAAATTCATTTGGTTTTTTAAGGGTCTCTGTGTTGTGTATAAGCCACCATTATGCTCTTTTAGACTGGAGCTACCCACAATCCACTTTAATAAAAATATAATACTTGGTACGCTTAAATAGTACTTTGTCCTTTTCAACCATTTTCACCCGTGCTTTTGCAAGAGGCTTGCCCTGGGTAGGGGAGGAAAGCGCCATCTTTTTTCCTATCCATTCTCTGGGGAGAATTTAATAAATTCCTCAACTCCAGAGGGCTATATCATCTCTCCCTCTCACATTAGCCTTGGGCACTGGGCATGTTCCTGTGGCCACCGCATGGACAAATCTGTTTCCTTCCTTTTTCTCCTCAGCACAAACAAGACAGGATACATTTCCAAGAGGAACTCTTCTGAAAAACAACAGAAAAATAAGCAAAAGAAATTCAAAACCTAAAAATAAAATACATTATAAAGTAAAACTATCTAATCTAGGATCCCCATGGGCTACGAAGAAGCACTGGTTGGCAAAGAAAGGAAAAAGTGAGACTTAAGCAAAATAGTCTTGGTTTAGTCTTTGTTTTGCCTGACACTGGAGATGTGTGTTTGGATATGGTGGGCCCAGAATTTGTTTAAATTTATTTGTTTTAATATGTAAAATGTGATTAGTGACTCCTACTTTACAGGGCTGTTGTAAGGATTAAAGTTACGAGAGTTGCTAACTTTTCTGTCAATTCCTAGTGTGATCGAATGTAGACCTACCACCTATTACCTATTGAAGCAGGAACAGCATGTTACACACCATGACAGTTGGCACTGCCCTTCAGGGATGTAGAGCTTCCTTTTTAGATCAAAGCTCATGGGTAAATTCAATCTCAGTATTATCTGTGACTTCTCCAGTCAGTGTGCTATGCATCTGAGACTCTGGCCATCATCCACATGTAATAAGTTAGAAAATAACATTTCACATGGTCCATCGGCCCTGTGCTTTTTAAAGGCATACTCTCCCACAAGATCTTGCCCCTTCCCCTCCATCCAATATTCAATCCTCTCCCATATGAAACTTTCATGTCTACTTCATTTGACTAGAAACTGACATCGGTGCTGTCTAGCCCTCTGAAGCCAGTAACTCCCTGGTTTATACAGAACTGGATAACTCCTCTTTTCCCCTGTTCTATTTTTCCTGTAAGAGGTGTAGGGAGTGGATCTTGTCAAATAAGAGTAGGTTCCCAGTATCATGATATCTTAAGCATTTGAAAATAATCCTATGCATATATTCACTTCTTATTGTCTTAGATCCTTCCCGTGGACAAAACTAGGCACATTGGTCCCCCCAAAATCACCACCACGGCCAATGCAAGACTTCATTATGGGCATGAAGAATGACTGCTGAGAGAGACAGCCCCCACTCTCACCACAGGGATATAGGTGGGTTTGCCCAAGACTGAGGGCAGAAGAAGAAAATCAAGAAAACACTTTCTGTAGCCTGGGACTTGCATTACATCAAGTTCTGTGGTGGTCCGCCATGGGGTTGGCTGGTAGGGGATGCTGAGCGGGACCCACAATGAAATTCAGGAAAATTAAGTCCTTTTGTGTCTGGGGGTGATAGGAAACTGACAATAATTCTCCAACATGCCATACCCTACGTTAGGTACAGTTGTCCCCTCTTCCCCACTATTTCACTTCCCATGGTTTCAGTCATCCATTCCAGAAATAATAATTCATAAGTTTTCAATTTTGTGCTGTCCTGAGTAATGTGATACAATCTCGTGCTGTCTCACTCTGTCCCACCTGGGACATGCATCGTCCCTTTGCTTAGAGTCTCCATGCTCTATACCCTACCTGCCCCTTGAGTCACTTAGTAGCCATCTGGGGTTATCAGATTGACTGTGGTGATATCACAGTGCTTGTGTTCAAGTAACCCCTATTTTACTTAATAATGGCCCCAAAGCACAAAAGTAGTGATGTTGGCAATTCAGGTATGCCAAGGAGAAGCCGTGAAGTGCTTTCTTTAAGTGAAAAGGTGAGGAGGTATGGTAGGATATTTTGAGAAAGAGAGAAAAAGGAGACCACATTTACATAACTTTTATTACATATTATTTTATGATTAGTTATTGTTGTTAATCTCTTACTGTGCCCAATTTATAAACTAAACGTTATCATAGATATGTATGCACAGGAAAAAACATGGTATATAAGGTTCAGCACTATCCATGATCTTAGGCATCCCCCGGGGGTCTTGGATCATGTCCCCTCATAGAGAAGAGGAAGCTACTGTATATTTTTTCCACATAATGATCAACATTTAATTTAAAAAGCACATAATATTTATAAAAATGCAAGAAAAAATATCATCAAGAGTACAGTCAATAGATGAAATCCAGGCATGGAACAGATGTAAAAATGATCAGACTGGGTGGGACTTTAAAATAGCTGTTACTATAAACCAGCAGCAGCATCTCCTGGAAACTTCTTGGGAAAGCAAATTTTGGGGCCTGTATTGACAGAATCTTAAAAAGAGGTTCAGCAATTTGTGTTTTAAAAAGTCTGCCAAGTAATTGTGACACATGCTAAAACTGAAGAACCACTATACAAGAGACACTGAATTCACTACTGTAAAAAAAAGTAACACAAGGCCCAGTTATTACTCATGACTTCTATTAAACTTTTAAGATGAAATAATAGCAATGTACCATATTTTCAGAAAATAAAGTAGAACAGGTTTCAACTCATCTCAGGGGGCCAGCATAACCTGAAACCAACCTGCTAAAGACATTACATGAAAAGAAAGTATAGACTCATATCCCTCATAAACTCATACAGTAAGAACCTAACATATATATTAGATCATTTAATCTAACAACATGAAAAAGACAGTGCTTCATGACTAATGAGATTTAGCCCAGAAATGCCAAGTTAGATTGACAATAGAAATTTAACCGTGAAATTCATGATATTAATGACCAAAAAGAAATATTAGAAGATTCATTTAAAGATGCAGAAAACCATTTGACAAAGCTCAACACCCATTATATTAAGAATTTCCCATCAAAGTAGGAATAGAAGAGAAAATCTTAAATTTGATCGAAGCAGTCAATAAAAACCAACAGCCAGTTTCTCATTTAATTACAAAATGTTATATATAAAGCTCTCAGAGCAGTGCCTGGGACAAAGTAGGTATTGTAAAAGGATTTGCAAAAAAATAATTGCGCAAGTTTTTAATTTGTCTTGGCACAAATGCTACAAGTCACTACATGTTGTGAAAATTTGTAATATTAACTTTTATTCTGGAAAAAATTAGATGTTCAATAGAAGTTCTTTTATTTTTTCTTGGATTATTACTTTTTTTGTGGAAACTTTATATTTAATTTTGAAAGTTGATGTTCTGAATACTTTATTATGGGAAAAGAATGATTTTGAGTCATAAAATTATTTTTATACATGTTAACTATTTTCTTCTTCCCTAAAGAATGGGTAATGGCTTCCTTTTTTCACACATTGAAAGTCTCTGCAGCAAAAACAGAAGTTTCTGACAGAATGACGATGTGTTTCTCTGAGAGACTGAGGGTGTATATATTTGATGTATTTGGGGTCCCTTTTGATCTCTTCCTGCTTTATGTGTTTGTCTGAATGAGGCTTGGAATTTACTTGTGGCATCAGATATAACTAAAGCACATATATTTAGGTAGTGGCTCAGTGATTCCAACTGGACTTTAGTGTCCCAGTAATGTTTCCCAATACAGACCTTAAAAATCAAAAACCCATTTAGAGAAGTGCAATATTACACTAACTCTCTTTAGGTTTCTGAAAGAGAGAGGCTTTTTTTCTTAAAGCTGCCTTAAAAGTTACAAATTGTTCCTACCTTCTTATTTCTCTCTAAACTTTAGTCCTCTCTTATCATAAAAAAAACCTTTATCTATGATAATTTACATTCTCACTACAACCCTTCAATGTGATACTAATATTATCTCCATTTTATGAATAAGGAGACCTAGTCAAAATGAGGTTAGGCAATTTAAAGTGCTGTAGCTAGTAAGCGGCAGAACTAAGTTTTGAACACAGGTTGACCAGCTCCAGATTTCCAGCTCTTAAACATACACTGCAACTCAAATTAAAATCAGTTGCTTGATGTCTTCGTTAAATGGTAGGTTTCACCAAGCCACTAACCATTTATTTACCTTGCTCACAGGGCCTAGCATATACTAGATGTCTAAGAAATAGATGTTGAATGAATGAACTCTTTCAGGGAGCTATTCTTATTCCTGATTTACAAATGAGGAAGCCATAATCACCTACTGAAAATCAAGCAAATAGACAATTTATCTAAGATTTGAACTTGGAGTATTCTGACTCCAGATCTTTCCCTCATCCCTTTTATAGCACACCATACTAACTCTTCTTCAGAAATCTGAAAATCTCCAGAAAATTAATGGAAAGCACAAAAGCACTAGGGAGAATTTATCCCTTTGAGGGATTTATATTAAATCACTTTTGTCCCGAGGTCTTTATAAAAAGAGGTAGGTATTCAATATCACCTGCTGGTGATGGCAGTGGCCTGGAGGTACCTAACGATGATGATGATCCCTATGATGAAAAATTAGTCTTAGTACCAAAAACAACAACAAAAAAGAAAGCCAAAGTTCTACTCCAACAATATAATATTGTTCACCTTAGTTCATTACACATCGTGTATGCAAACTTCAGTGTGTTCTGTAAAATAGATCTGCTACTTTAATGATCAAGCACTATCTGGGCAAATGAAAAATTTACTCAATTCAGTAATAATAAAACATCAGATATTGATTCAGTGCTGTCATTAAAGTAACACCTCACAATCTAGTAATTTGTTTAAAAGTTGTTTTTAACTTTTTACTTATTTATTTTTTAGGCAAGGCAACCCTTGGTTGACCTCACAGATTACAAGGACCTTTTCAGCTTACAATCCCTTATTATTATTATTATTATTATTATTATTATTATATTATTATTTTACACCTTCTTAGGTGGTCTCCCATCCAAGTACTAACCAGGCCCCGCTTCCAAGATCAGACAGGATCGGGCTTGTTCAGAGTATCATGGCCATAGACAACTTTTTACTTTTTAACGGTATCTTTGACATTGAATGAAATATCCTTAAACAAGAAAAAGGTAAAATAAATTTAACTTAAGGTAGAGATACTGAACTGAAAGATATCAATACAGTCATAATAGAAAATATAAAGGAAATAAATCATATTTACTTATATTCTTTATAGACTCAGAGGTAAAAATGAAAACATTTATATTTTAACAGATGGCTAATTATTAGTCAAATAGGAACGGCATTTATGTCACCAGCATCAAAGTCAGGAAGCCATTATCTTACCAGTGATGTCCAGTGTTGTTCTGTCCTGTTACACCCAGTAGCTTTTATTTTTTCTTACCAAAGGAAAATAAAAAGGAATTGGAAAAGCAGCCATTGCTCCCAAGGGTGGCTGCAGGCATAGCCACAGGATCCGCTCATGTAAATGATGGTCTGCTGCTGTACAGACAAGCTGATGACTCATTCTCAGACTTGCCCTCTGGATAAAATCATAATTACTGAAAAATCTCACAATTTCTGCCTATGCTGTGAATAATAAGAAAGCACAAATGTATATTTAATGAACAAATAAAACATTTGTTTTGCTGGTTGGAGTAACCTAATCTAATGCTTCGATCTTTTGATCAATATAAGATTAAAATACCTTCCACTAACTCTTTAAGTAGCAAGGAAAGGAAATGATACTGGTAAAATATGTGTTGATAGCAAGCTTTGAATAAAGGCCAAACTAAAGTATGTTGTCCTTACTTTTACTTCTTTTTTCCTTCCCTACTTCCCTTATTCATTCATTTAACTAAATTTTTTGAGCACCTACCAGGCACAAGGCTAAGTCTGACTAAGTGCACACTTCCAGAGGTTAGGGCACTATATTGAAATAGGTGACTAAAAGTAGAGGAAATTATTCCAGATACTGAAAATGTTAAAACAAAGGCACGAATTCATAAGAAAAAAAGATCAAGGCAAATATGGTAATCAAGAAATAATCAATTCGTCATGAGCACAAGCTTTAAAAACAGGCTGAGCCGGGGGTGTGGAGGCATTTGGCTGTCAGATAAGGAGCCCATGCCCACCAAATCAATAATAGTCATCTCATGATGATTTTAAACAGGTGACAGACAGTATCAAAACAGTGGTTCAAGATGACAAACCTCAGGACCTTATGCAAGGTGCTTTTATGGAAAGAAAACTATAGCAGCTGAAACATGAAGTTGAAATATAACTATTTTAGGCTTTCTGTTTTGGGGTAAAAAAGTCCTTAAGCAAGATAACAATTAGAGCTGGACGAAAGAATGGGCCCAGGAAACAAAGTGAAAGACAGCAAATAAATTTGACATGCAGAATATGCAGCAGATGGAAATTAAGGCTAAGAAGTCTCTTGAAGGTTGAAAGTAATTGGAAAAAGAGAGTCACTAATTAATGTTCAGAAGGGGATTGAAAATGTGAAACTAGCATCTAGGACAGAAACCTGGTATGTTCATGTTAATTTAAAAGTGATACTCAAAGAGATGATAGCTAAAATTTTCAAAGCTGAGTTTTCCAAAGAGAAGAATATAAAGAGAAGAAAAGAAGGTCAAGGATAAGCCCTTAGGAGGGATATACAATGTTAAGGAAGGAAACAAACAAAAGACAAGCAGAGACTTAATTTTCAATTTTAATTTGCAGAGAAATGCATGTCAAGAATGCTTCTGAGAGGACAAGGAAAGTGGAAAGCATTTGGCAAATTCTGAGGGTTTTTCGTTTCTTGCAAGGGATTTAAAAGAGGTCGATGAAAAGAGCTCAGTCTCTGAAGAAATGTGGTTAAAGGAAAACAAAGTTATAAGATGCTAGTTTAAGGAGGAAGTAGAATTCGTGAAAAGTTTGTGTATTTGCTTATTTTAGACAAGAAAAACCTAACAGCATATTTATATAGTGTGGAGAGGCAATTATTGGAGAGGGGAGACATAATATACTAAAGAAATAATTAAATGATAAACATTTGGAGGATGGAAGAAAGTAAAGAAATTTAAGAAACAGGGTAAGTTAAGCTACCAGAAATAAAAGGAAGGACTTCTTGTCCTTCTAACCATTGCCAAAAATTGGTCAGCCGTGAGGGCTTGAGAATAATGTGCTCAAAAGTCTATTCAAAATGGATAAGATAAAGGTTTAGGGCACTGTTGGAAAAGAAAGATAAGGGAGGAATCAGATCACCTGCAGTTATTCATCTCCTAAAATGGCCATGAACAAAATACAATAAAATGGCTGCCAAGATAGTTTCGCAGCATTCCTTTTGAAAAGCGATTAATGACAGGTTTTGTCCAAATGATTGCTGTATCTTATATTTAGAAAATCCTAAACCTGAGAAGGCAAATAGGTTTAGTCTGTCACGTCAACTCCAATTGATTAGTAAACCTGCAGTGCTATTGGAAAGAATTCTGAAGCCTGTTCTAGTTCAGCAAGAGGGGACCCTGTGATTGATTAGCAATGCCTACTTTGCGCCAAGCATAGAACGTTGATAGATTTGTTAAGTCTGAAACCATAATTATAAATTCTTTAGTTTAATCGTCTGATATACAGATTGGAAGTAAGACATCATTTGGATATTTGTCACAGGTTTGTGAAAGTGGAAACGGCAAGCACAGCAAACCTCCTTTAAGATGCCTTAACCGAAAGATCTGGACTTTGAAACGCGGGTTTTGAAACCTATAGCATTCAAAAAACTAACGCAGAAATACCAGAGTCCACTTATTTCTTTAAATGGTTTCAGATTTCAGATTTACTCTTTCCTTGCAAGTTCATCTGAGACCAGTTTGTAAGCACATTTAAACCTTACGTTTAAAAAATATAACCAAAATTTGCACCACTATCCAAGACTGGTTGTCCGATATTCTTTTCAGTAGAAAGAAAAGCTATTCTGGATCAATAAGTTGTCAAAATGTACCTTTTTTTTTTTTTTTTTTTTTTTTAGGTGGAGAAAGTGAAGAAGATGGCGGAAGGGCAGAGAGCAGTGACATCTCTAACGCAGAGAAGTCTTGGCAGATGAGGCAGGGGAGATGGAATCACTGTGACAAAACACCTTCTATCATGTCAGCCTCTATCAATGGACCTGGTGTTGGTCAATGGACCTGGGAAGAAGGCAGCATGTGGTTAGGGCAGGAGTCCTCTTCATTTGCTTCAATACCTCAACTTACTTAAACTGGAAATAGAAATTAGCTACAGGAAAGAAAATCAGAGGGTCCATCATTTATTAAAAATACTTGACAAAGAATAGAAATGCTGATATATTTCTTGAGTATAGTTAACTTTTTGACTAACATTGTCGAAACAAATTTCTGTATTTAATAGTTGCATTCTTGTTTTCTACAGTTGTGCTATAAAATTCCTCTGCTATTATGTAGTGCATTGTTCGTGTGAAGCTGTTTTTAAAGGAAACACAGTTCTGTCTTGATAACTATCAGGAAACTGCCAGATGTTTCCTACTGTCTAAGCCAAACCAGTCAACAGTGTGATCATGTTTTCACTGATGCAGCCATGAACTGTATACCACTCATAGCCTCCCCTATAATACAGAATCCAGTGCTTTAGCACACAGCAAAATGTGCTATTTAAATAGTCAGAAACAAACAAACAAACAAACAAAAAACCAATGAGGAACATCATTCTACTATTTTACCTTTCTTACTAAAAAAAAAATGCAGTAGTCATATTCAAACTCTTAATCTGAAATAGGAACAGTCTTGCTTTCTAATATCGTGTGACACTTCCATAAATAGAACAAAATTTACATTTTTTTCTTTTCTGAAAGTGAAGGATTACTTAAGATATTAAGAGAAAATAAGTTAGCTTGCTGTTTAAGAACAATATGTTAATGTTTACGGTAGTTATTGTACACAAAAGTTATTCTTTTTAATTAATCAGCTTACTAATCTTTCTTACTAATCTTTGTCTTCAGTATTTACACTTAGAAATATATTTCTCATTCCAAGATTACTAAAAAAAAAAAAAGAATAATATATTAAGAAAGGGTAGTTGCTAAGCAAGTTTCTTATTTGAATAACCCGGAAGTGGTTGTAGTGCCCTTGCTCAGTGTGCATTTGAGCCTCAAGGCCACCTGGATAGGGGTGAGGTGGGAGGGAAGACAGAGTTTCAGAGTGAATGGCATATGCAATGCAATGATTGGGAGGCAGAAAAGCTTAAGACTTACTTAGCTATCAGCCAGCAGTTTCCTGGATGGTATATATAGAAGAACAATGGGAGAAAAATCTAACAAGGTAGATTCAAAATGTGTGATATGGAACCTTGAAGCCAATCTGGGTAGTTTATACTTATATCTGTAAATAGGCAAAATAAGGCCATTGATGTTTTCTGAAAGGAGAAGTGTATTATCAGATCAATAGTGACTCTCACTCAAGGGGTAAAGAGAGGAGTGTGAAGGGCAGGGGTCATGGCATGTCTGTGTGGAGAGCTGGGAAAGCGTTGCTACCAAACAAGTTAGAAAGCTCCAAGAAACAGGGACAGGCAGAGAAGTATGGTGAGTGAGGTTTCAAAGTCAAGAGAGAAAAAGGCTTTGAGTAAAAAGCAGCTTCCAATGATAGAAGGTCACAAATGAATGAGAATTTAAATGCACTAGATTTGTCAGTTGGAAAGTCATGTGGAAAAAGTTGGTAGTGAGAATGGACGTGAGATGGCAAGATCTCATGGAATGGAGTCAGGCCAACGATGCAGAAAATGCTCTAAAAACTAGGGGGAAAATTGATTAAAAGTACGGAGGGTATTGCTCTTACAGGAAGGAGGAAAAGGGAAAGTTTCTCCTTTTGTTTCATTATTATAATTGTAATTATCGATTTGAGTAGAGAGTGCAAGTCACATTTTTAGGCAGAAAAAGAGGAAAACAATCAAAGGTGAGAATTAGAAAAATCTAAGTAACATGGCATAACTTGTTGACTTTTGGACATCCAAAAAGATCCAAGGATACTACAGCTCAAGAAGATAGGTTTAGCAAAAAAAAAAGAATATGCTTGCTTCTCTATCAAAAGAGAGGGACCAAGAAAAAAAAGATGAACATTTGACACATTCTCATGCAGGATGAAGAAAAAGTAGGGAAGCGTACATATGATGTTTCAAACTTTTTTACTGAGTAGAAGGGTAGGACATTTGCCAGTGAGATGGCAGCCTGAAGCAAAGCTGGACTCTTGAAGAGAAGAAAGGTGATAACTAAGGCAGTGGAGAATTCAAGAGAGAAATAAAAGATAGGGAAAGGCGACAAGGAAATCAACTCCAATGCAGCAAATGACCTAGGTGAGGTTAGTCAGGTTTTCTCCATACCTAGTCGACATGTGGGAAACAGATGACACTCAAGATTATCAGAGTGGAAAGACCGATTTTCATTTAAAAATTAACTGAAATTTGGTGGTGAAATAGAACAAAAAATAGAGGTTGTGGAAAATAAATGTTGGAGGAGGACTGGTTAGCAAGGCTTGAGAGAAGGATGGCAGAAAGATAGTACCAGTGATACCTGATTCTCAACCTGAGGTTGTTCCCTCTTTTATCTTGTAAACTTCTCTTCACTTAAGTCATGAACAATATTTGCTTCCTCATTCAGATATGCCTTCTGAGAATAGTTTTGCAGAAATGAAAAAAAGACTCAGAGAAGTGATTAGTGGCAGGAGGTTAAATGTGAATGGGCTGGAGGGAGTTGTATAGAATTGAGAACCAGAGGTGACCTTGAAAAAGAAAGTCTCAGGAATTCACACACATGGGCCTTGACTTTCCACGGCCCATAGAACAGGAGAGCTGAGTGAGTTTTGTCAAACTCTTCAGGGACAGTGGGAAATTATTTGACATTGAACTGATATAAGTATGAGGTTAAATGCTGACTACCTGGCCCAAGCTGGATAGAGGCAAAGAAACTTGAAATGTGGAAAAACATTGGAAAAAATAGAGGGACAAACATCAGGATTTATATAAGGGGAAGGGAGAGATGAAGCACAAGTTTGGAATTGAAGATGAAAGAGTTTTAAGATAAAACAGTGTTGACAAAAGTAAAGAGGAAAAGAAGATAATGAAACAAAATAGCAACTGCAATACTAAAGCAAAAAGACAATACTGATATTTTGATATTTAAGTTGGCTATTTATTGTAGCACAGGATGTGGTCGTCATTATATTGTACATTCTGCCCAAGGTGCTGCTCCCCCTGAAAGAGGGTCAGGGTCCAGGCCTGAAGTGCCTTTGACCTTCTGGCTCAAATGATTGAGGGAAAAGTCCTGGTTTAAATAAATTATCTAAGAGCACCAGAGGTCAGGCCCCTGACAATTTGTCAAGCTTAGAATAAGAAGCGAAGGAGAGTGAAGTGCATCAGTAATCAGCCTGCAGAGATGGTGGGAATTGGACAAGGTAATGACCTCTGACCTTTTATTATTGCTTCTACTCCCACAATCCCCCTGCCATACACTCTCCTATTCTCCATTGTCGCTACCCCAACAATTTTTAAGATTCCATCATGGATCTCAGAAAGTGCAGGATAAACTGACTTAGGGGGAACTACGAAAGACTAAAACATAAGATGCTCAACTCATTAGTAACCTGAAAAATTAGAATTAAAACAAAATTGATATCAGTGATAGCTTCAAAGGGCATTAAAAAAGTCATAACACTTTCTATGTGATAGCAAAAAGTGTACATATCATACGAGCATATAGCACAAAGAATTTTCACAAAGTGAACACAATTGTGTGATTAGGGACTTCACCCAATGCCAAAGCATTACCAACTTCCCAGAAATCTCCTTCCTATTCCCCTTTATCACACCACACACCTAAGAGCAACCAAACCTTGACTTCTAACACCATAGATTTGTTTTGCGTTAAAAAGTTCACTGTCATTTTGTCCATATATTTAATACTCTTTGGTTATAGCTCAAGACAGAAATTATTACTATCCCAAATTGGCAATATACCAACAGCAACTAGTATTTTAACACTTCAAATAGCTCAGCATAAAGTAGCACAATATAATGGCATAGCAGAATGTGCAAAACTAGTATTGTAATCACCTGGATTAAGGAGATTGAGAAACTCTAAGGTTGAAGTCTTAAAAGGGTCATCTCATCATCTTAGAAATTGGCAGATTAGGGGGAAAGGAGGAGTCTAGGCCTCTGATGTCATCAAGGAAGCAGCAAGATTAGCAGGTGACTCATCCCAGGAGGCTGGATGACAAAAGAAAGCAGCATGACCATTAAATGTTAATAATTGAAGGTCATAAAGTGGTCAGCTTACAGCAGTGGGAGCCCCCAAGTTCATGAAGGAAAATTAATAAAAGAAGGAGCAGCCCATTTGACTGATTGTGATAATGGGAAAAGCTAATAGATGAAAACAGTTGGAAAGATGGGTCAGTTTGATTACTGGGGAACAGAAGGCAGACAGGGCACAGTGCAGTACACACAAGGCTCTGTGCTCCAAGTCTCCTGGAAGTCCTGAATACAGTGAGACAATAACGTGGTCTAAATGAAAAGCCCACAGCAACCCCTTTCATCTGAGTGATTTAGGTAATCTCTCTCGTAAGAAAAAGGATTCTGACCATTTTTGCCTTATTGACACTTGTAAGATGAAAATAGTTGATTGCCTTACTGATGTGGGGGGAGGCATATACCCACATTTAAAATTTAAAATTTCAGAAGGTTAACTGACTCCTAAAACTCATTCACATATACTCATGTATAATACAGGTTAAGAGTTCTTGGTTTATGGAATATGTGTATTTGAAAAAAAAATAGCATGCCAACTAAGGATATTTATTTAAACAGAGTAAAGACACTGTGTAGTGGAAAGAACTTTGAACTTAAACTCAGAAGTCCTCACTAGATGTATGACCTTGGGAAATCCTTTAACTCCTGGGCTTAATTTTCTCATCTCTAGGATGAAAATAAGTCATGGAGTCCTGGTGTTTTGAGACCAATTTCAACTTTGTGTTATGAAATGGGGGATGGAGGGGTCCCCATACAACACCAATTTTCAGATACCACCTAGGTGTCTGGGAATTCAACTCAATTCTGACACTACATACCTGGAGATAGCTCCAGGTCCCGTGGATTTAGGGGCAGTTCTGTAAGACTGCCTCCCCTCCCCCTTCAGATGCCAGTTTCGAGCCTAGGTTGTTATCTGTACTTCTGCCCAATTAGCTACAAATCAGAAGTTCCCACAGTCTCTTCTTTGGGCTTGATTAATTTGCTAGAGCAGCTTACGGAACTCAGACAAACATTTTACTTATTAAATTATTGGTTTATTATAAAAGGTTAGAACTCAGGAATACCCAGGTAGAAAAGATGCATAGGGCAAGGCATGAGGAAGGGGCACGGAGATTCCATGTTCTCTGAGCCCAACACACTCCCCAAAGCTTGTGTTTACAACCTGGAAGTTCTCGAAACCCAGTTCTTTTGGCGTTTTATGGGGCATTCATTATATGGGCATGACTGATTAAGTCATTACCACTGGTAATTAATTGACCTCCAGCCCTTCTCTCCTCTCCAGAGGTCAGGGGATAGAATTGAAAGTGCCAACCTTCCAATCACAAGGTTGGGTCTCCAGCCCCCATCCTTAGATACCCTCTAAACATCACCTCAGTGACATAACAAAAGACTCCTTTGTGGCTCTTCTCACTTAGGAAATTCCAAAGGTTTTAGGATCTCTGTGCCCGAAATGGGGATGAAGATCAAATATACACTTCTTATTATGGCACAATATCACATGGGGTTTAGTACTCATATTGCCTACCTCTCAGGATCAAAGGAAGTAATGTGTGGGGCACAGAAAACATCAAAAGGGCATACAAATGGAATTCACTGTTAGTGTTATGCTTATCTATTAGTTGTTGATTTATTCATCCTCAAGAACCCAGCTTTTCCTAGAATACTGAACACATGAGGAGCAGAAGAACATCCTTCTTGTTCCCACTGGTAGGTAAGTGGGTGACTCTTTTTATCTATGGAATGACTTGTTGAACTCACTGAAAGCTGTTATACTCACTCTCACAGCCTGTTACAGCTAAATGAGACAGATTAAAATCAGCCAAGGGAAGTGATGCATGGGGCTGAGTCCAGGAAACTTGCAAGGACGCGGTTTTCAATGGCCCTCTCCCAGTGGGATCATGGACAACACCACTCTCTCGGAAACAATGTGTGACCATATGCATGAGTTTTGACAAGCAGAGAAACTCACTGAAGACTTGGTAACCAGAGTATTTACTGGGGCTTCATGCTCAAATGCCCACATAGCTGACCTGTCTCCGGCCTCTGTGGAGATCAAGCTGATACCACACAACTCACAGACTTACCACAAATCACTGTGTTATACCTTCTGGCGTGGTCCAAAGCCCCCAGATGAAGAAAGACACTCTAATTAGACAGGGCATTCAAAGGGCTTAGAGATCGCCCCTCAGAGATAGATAGGCCAGACTTCTCTTTGGACAAAGTTAAATTCCTTTTTTTTTGGGGGGAGGGGTGATTTGGATTAACTTTAATTCATCACTATAAGCTAAAATATATTTCCATTTTTCTTAAATACACCGTTTATTTTCAAGATTGAGATTTTAAAAAATTTATTTATTTTCAATTACAGTTGACATTTAATTTTATTTTATATTAGTTTCAGGTGTACAAAGCAGTAGTTAGGTAATTATATAATTTGTGAAATGATCCCACCTGGCACTATACATACTTATTATAATATTATTGACTATATTCCCTATGCTGTACTTTACATCCCCTTGACTACTTCATAACTATCAACTTGTACTTCTTAATCTATTCAGTTTTTTCACCCAGGCCCCCAACCCCTCTCCCGTCTGAAAACTATCAGTTTATTTTCCACAAGTCTATTTCTGTTTCCTTTGTTTATTTTATTCTTTAGATTCTGCATATAAGTGAACTGATATGGTATTTATCTTTCTCTATTTGGCTTTTTTATTTTACTTGGCACAATATCTTCCAGGTCCATCCATGTTGTTGCAAAGGGTAAGATTTCATTCTTTTTTATGCCAAGTAATATTCCATTGTATGTATGTACCACATCTGCTTTATCCAATTTTGTCTATTGATGGACACTTGGTTGCTTCCATAGCTTGGCTATCGTAAATAATGCTGCAACAAACATAGGTGTTTCTATCTTTTCTAATTAGTATTTTGGATTTCTTCTGATAAATACCCAGAAGTGGAGTTGCTGGGTCATAAGGCAGTTGAATTTTTAATTTTTTGAGGAACCTCTATACTATTTTTCTATAGTGGCTGTACCAATTTGCAATTCCAACAGTGCACGAGGGTTCCCTTTTCTCCACATTCACGCTAACACTTGTTTTTTGTTGATTTATTGATGATGGCCATTCTGACAGGTGTGAGGTGATATCTCATTGTGGTTTTAATTTGCATTCCTCTGATAACTGGTGATGTTGAGCAGCTTTTCATATGTCTATTGGCCATCTGTATGTCTGAAAATTCTTTACTATATCCTATCAAAAGTTGGACTTCTAGCCCTAACACTAGACCAGCAGCCTTTAAACTTTAATTGACTGATACCTACAAAAAATAAATTTTACATATTGACTTGAACATATGTAGGTTTTATTAAAAAGATACCCTTTACTGTATGGAATATATTCTGATATTTTAGTTTATTTGATTTGATTTGATAAAAATATTAGTTACATTCCAATATATTGACCACTAATGGGTCCTAATAGGGAGTTTGGCAAATACTGATCTAGGGTAGGGCCCTGTGGGCCAAATCCAGTCTGCTGTTTGTTTCTATAAAAAAAATGATTTTATTGGAACACAGTTATATCCATTTGTTAATGTATTTTATTGTCTGTGGCTGCTTTCATACTGAAGTATTCGCCACAGACATAGTACAGCCTGCAAAAGCTAAAATATTTACTATCTGGCTCTTTACAGAAAAAGTTCAAGGACCCTTGATCTAGTGGATCATTATGACTTATGATCTTAGCAAAATACATTTATAAATTACCTTATATCCCTTCCAATTTATGACAAATACACAACCTTACGCCTTTTTTTTTTAATTTATACAAATGCATGATAATGACACAAATTTTAGATTCCAGGCTCCCAAGTAAATTTTGTGAAGGAGACCCTCTAGTATTATTCTAAGAAATATCTGCCATTTGGGGAAATATCTGTCTAACAAGGATAAAAATCCTATATTACCTGGGTTAGCTAACAAGTCAATGTATGGTACTGAGGCTGTGTAACCCTTTAAGTTCACGCTATGTGTGCCCTCAAACTTGTGATTGTGTTACTCATCAATCAAAAAAGTGTTCGCAAACTCCTTCCCTCCCAGATAAGCTGCACTTGTTCAACTATAGCAAAGTATGAAGAATCATGTGAGAAACATTTGATGCAGTAAAAGAAATCAGAAGCCTGAGAAATTGTGATTGAGATGAAAGAGAAAGAGAAACGTATTATGCCAAGAAAAAAATTCCAACATAGACATGCAGGCAAAGAAATATTAATAGGAATCATTCTAAAATCCAAACTCAGACAGAATGTTCAGAGGAATTAAAACAAGAGCAATTTGGGAGGTGAGGAATAAGTTAAATGGCAAACTCAAATTCTCTGGACATCTCCCGTACCTCAGCCATCTAAGACTGAGTATTAGAAAAACAAGAAAGAAATGCAGCCTGCCCCAGAGACTGAGCTAGAAGCAAGCAATATTATCAGTCTCTGAAATATTGGCAGAATTGACTCTTATAGCCTTTACCTTCACCAGACTAACTGATCAGTGTTGGGAATAGAAATAAAAGCTTGTGACTTCGAGGCATTTGGCTCTATTAAAAATGAGTCCTTCTGCATAAAGAGGTTACCCAGTTGCAGGAATTTGTTCTATTTTATAAGATGTGAAAAGGACATAATCAGAACCTGCAGTCTTCTGCTTTCCAGAAATTGAGGTGTCCATAAACTAAGTTAGAAAATTAATTTTCAAGAGACTGCTCCTTTTCTCTGAGGTGCAGTTCGGCTTTGCCAAACTAGCTGTGAGGGCTTGTCAAGTTACTGAAACTCTCTTAAATTTGTTTTGATACTGCTTCCTCACAACAGATTTCTCATCTTTCCCTCCCACCTTTTTGAATTACTATCTGAGTATGTGCCTTGACCATCTGTATGGTTTGCCTTTAGCATCAAAGTCTTCTGGTTTATCCTAATGGAACTTCTCTTCTCACTTATCCATGGGTTATTCCTGCTGGCTTCCTGGTTGAGATTAACAGCCTCATCCGATGAGGTGGATGGATTGCAAAATGTCCCCAATTTTTCACCCTTCTTTGTTTATCTATGCCCTTTGCCATGTGACTTTGCAGCTCCCTCACTGAAGAAGGGTGTCTGTTTTCCTTCTCTTTGAATCGTGTGTCTTGCTTTGTACAATTGAGGGTAGCGGAAGTGATGGTGTGCTCATCATTCCCTAGTCCTGCAGATCCGTTTTATGCTTCCACTCTCTTCTTAGAATCCTGCCAGGCTATGACAATCAGTCCAGGTAAGTCTGTTAAAGGATGAAAAACATATAATGCAGTCACCAACTTTGCCCCAGTCAACTCCTAACCAACACCAGCTAGCCAGTAAGCTCCCAGCTAATGCATCAGGGGACTGGAGAAGAATTGATGAAACCAGCCAAGCTCAGTAGAGCCAAGCCTAGATATACCGACTGGCAGACTCCTAAGCAGTAATAAATGCATTGTTCCAAATCATTGAATTTGGGGTAGTCTGTTACCCACAACAGCTAAAACAGCATTTAAAAGACTTTTTACTAATGATAGTATACCCCTTTGACTATAAGGTCCTTTAACTCTTGTTATATAAATTTGATAAATCCTTTCTTGGTCTGCCAAGCTGCTCTTAATGAGTGAAAATTTTCCCTCTTAGCTTAATATTTTACAAATTCTTTTCCTTTACATAAACTACCGAGTCTCCTTCCATGAAGTATTCCCCCCAAAAAGGTAGAAAATGTCCTAGTTTTATTCAAATTATTCACTTATTAACCCATTTTTTTCAAACACTTAATCCACTTTCACTTTGTGCCTAAAATTGGTTTAATTAATTGAACTTGGTAAATGTCATTACCATTCGTTTTGACTGCCAATTCCTAGAATGCAGGGAAAATATTGGCTGAAGTTGTCCATAGACCGTCATGTGTACGGGTCCTTAGTCCATTTATCAAATCAAATTAAAACAAATAGGTTTTAAATGTCGAAATTACTTCCTGCCTCAAATTGAAAAACCCAAATATTAATAAATATTCATTTACTCTACCTCGTATCTGCTTCTATATTAAAATAATGTATGTAAATAAAAATTAATTGAAAACCCAATTGCATACAATCTTTCAAAGATTAATTTTAAAAAAAGAGAAAAAGCAAGTCTGGATATTGGTAATTAAAGATCATGCATATCCATGTTTGATGTTCCTCATTAACACATAAATTTAGTTATAAAGAGGGAACATGTAGCAACAATGGCCTTTGGATTGTTTTGTCTTTAGTGAATTACATCAGTATTTATCAGAGTTTTCAAATTGATTTTGAATTATTGAGTATAGGTTTATGTGTTTCTTTCTTCTTCATTCTTTCTTAGATTGAGACACATACAGGTTTTAATACTATATCAAAACACTCAATAAGGCAAGACCAACTCCCTTTCCTTTCTTCCCTACACAGTACTAAACAGAGCTGTGAAAGTTTAGTGAACACATCCATTCTGGAGAATAGACATATTTTTTATATATTTACATCTAACTTGATTACTTCCAAAAGGGATTTGAAAGTGTTTACTGATAAATACTGATCAATGCCAATACATGAGGATTTAAGGAGCTCTACTTATAGCCTAGATAATCAAGTCCATTAATTCCCAAACTAACTCTATGAAGTAGGTCATTAACAGCATCTGCCTCAAGTTGGCTTAAGAAAAGACTGAGCTGACACAAGCAAATCCTATAGCAACCTTTATTACAGAAAACATACAAATTTTTATGCTGAGTTTGATCACTTCTTAGAAAAGATTTTTTGATACCTATAGGCAATTCTCTAGGGCTGACTGACAGTCAATTAATTTGGTATTTTCAAGAAAGTCCTTACAGGGTCTGATTTATTTCTTTTAGGCCCTCTCCCATCATTCAGGCAGCTTCTATTAAATAAATTCTGGTATTAGGCTGAGTGATTATATTATTCAACAAATAAGCAAAAGCTCTTTGATATATAACTAGAGTTTGTCAGTGTTATAATAATTTAGAGCTGTGATATAACCTTTATTAAGAAAGTAAAATTTACACACTTTGTATACGTTAATATTGTATTAGGCTGAGATTCCAGAAAATCAACCAACCAATCAACCAACCAACCAACAAACAAATAAAAGCAACTAAAATAAGCTACCATAAAATTCTATGTCATACCCCAGCGCTAAAAATTTCTGAGGCTATCGTAGCTGTCTATACCTATGCCAAAAACCATTCAGAAAACTACGAGCTAATAGGTCTTTTCACTTTGCATATGTGTTGGCTTGTAAGAGAGGTAGTGTTGCATAATATTTAAGGCACATTCTCTGTTCTGCCAATTACACTAGCTATATGACTTTGTGTGAATTATTTACCAATACATAAGGCACTTGTGAGAGTTAAAAGACACAATCTATGTCAAAAGCTTCCTCCAGTGCCAAATATTAAGCACTTCATATGTATAAGCTATCATCACCATCACCATTATCATTTATCATCAGCATCATCATTAAAAAATACAAGAAACAGTTTCCTATTTTTCCTGACTTATACATCATAATATACTCTGTAATTTCCACTAATATCTGATTAATTATAATTTCTGTAAATTCCATAATGTTAAGGACCTTGTCTAATTTATATCCTTTAGGCCTAAACCAATGCCTAGTACATAGAGGGACTCCAAATATTTTTACTGTTGAATAGATAAATGCATACATATATTTATATTTATGTGTCAATATGAATTATTTTCCATGACTGTGGAATTTTACAAGAACCTTTTTTCTTAATTTTAAGTATAACCTTTACACAATAACTTTGGGTCCAATTTTCATGTCCAGTGAAATTATGCACTCTTTAATATTGGTTTTTTTCTTTTCTTTTTTTAAGAACAGTAGGTCATCATTTAATGTGTGTATGAATCAAAAGGAAAAAGAAGAATGTCATCAATAAGTCCTACATTCTCCCCAAACCAGCCCAAGGATTTTAATGGTCTATGGATTCCTCTGTTCAGACTGAATACAGCTCAAATGAAAAGGGTGCTAATGACAGCCTGGCCTTTCCTGGTTAGGAGAGCCCAATGCACCAAGTAGGACATCGGGGTTCATCCTAACAGGAGAGCACTCACAGCACTTTCCTTCTGTGACCATCCCACTCCTCTCTATTAAATCAAAGATATCTTTCATTAGTCCCTGCTCTCCTAGACTGTTATATTAGAAATAGGGGCTGATTTCTCCTTGACTATCATCCTAAGACTCAGAGAAGTGTGGAATATAACTATTACTGACTCAATAGCTTTGTTTCACTTGGTAGTATAAGCTTAATAGATCAAAGTATACTATTAGTCAAATCATGTTGACTATACAGACATTTCTGATTCACAGAACATTAATACCAAAATATACTTACTCTCCAGAGCCTAAACATAGCAATATGAATTGTGATTGTATTTTATTAATTTTACTTTTTAAATAATATAATATGTTCACGGTGCTCAAAATAAGAACTTTATAGAAAAATATACAGTGAGCAGTTTCAATCTCATTCTTTTCCACCTGGCTATACCTAACATTTACCCTAACAGGTAGCAATTTTTATTAGTTTCCTATATAACTTTTCAATGTTTCTGTAAATAAATAAAAACATGCAAATAGGTACATGAAAAGGTACTCAGCATCACTAATCATTAGGGAAATGAAAATCAAGACCACAATGACATATCACCTCACACCTGTTAGAATGACTATTATTAAAAAGACAAGAAATAACAAGTATTAGTGAGAATTTGGAGAAAAGGGAACTATTGTGCATTGTTGGAGGGAACGTAAATTAGTGCAGCCATTATGAAAAACAGTATGGAGTTTCCTCAAAAAATTAAGATTAGAACTACCATATGACTCAGCAATTTCACTTTTGAGTATTTATTAGGAGAAAATGAAAACACTAATTCTAAAAGATATATGCACCCCCATGTTCATTGCAGCATTATTTACAATAGCCAAGAGATGGGAACAATCTAAGTGTTCTTTCATGGATGAATGGATAAAGAAAATGTGTGTGTGTGTATATACACACACAATGGAATATATATATATATATACACACACACACACACCCTGAAATATTATTCAGCCATAACAAAGAAGGAAATCTTGTCATTGCAACAATACAGATGGTCCTTGAGGGCATTATGCTAAGTCAAGTCAGACAGTGAAAGACAAATACTGTGAGATCTCACGAATGTGTGAAACCTAAAAAGAAGAAGAAAAAGGAGGAAGAGGAGGAGGAGGAGGAGAAGGAGAAGGAGAAGAAAAGTAAAAACAAAAGCAAACTCACTCATAGATACAGAGTTGTGCTTGCCAAGGTGTGAAGTTGGGGCAGATGAAATGGGTGAAGGTAGACAAAACGTACATAAAAATTGACTGTAAAATCACAAGAAATCAAAGAAATGCAAATAAACAATGTATACCAGTTTGATCCAATATACAGAACAAACTTTCTTAAAATATGAGTATACTGAGCTTATATTATGTGCCTAGTAATAGAAAAGCCATTTTGCTAATTTAATATGAGTTTATAGAATCTTAAGTCTTCATCCACAAAGCATAGTAGCTAATCAGATACCAAATGTTGCATAACTACTGTACATACTTGGAAAAAAATGAACACATATTTAAATTCTATCTAACAAATTCCCACTCAAAAGGTAACTTTTAATATATTCAAATATTGTTGCCATTTTTTTCATTTTCTTCATAATGCAAGCTATTAAGTTTTAGCAGATCAAGAGAATTTTATTATACTTCTATAAGTTGCTACTGGTTACTATGATGAAAATTTAGTGAGAAAAAAGAATTAGATTTTGCATCTACAAGATTAGATATTTATTAAGGAAAAATTAGAAGTGGGCTAATGTGAATGATCGAACGCCACATAAAAAGCAAATACTAGGACTTGGAGGTACACATTGAATGGGTAGCTGAATGTGGCTAATAGAAATTCAGGGTACAGTTTTGTAATCTACAATTCTCAAGAAGTTAGGGGATAAATGTACTCACTTGGCCCTCTATGAAGGAAACACATGATTTAATCTGCTTACCAAGCACCAAAATTGATATTTGCTTTTTTGCACAACAGAAGAAAAACTTTATGACTTGAAAGAAATAAAACAGCTTATTAAATAAAACTAGAATGTACCAAGTTACTAAAATTCCATGCCACCTTAAATGTTAAATGACTGTAGTAGCAACACATCCCAAATACAAATTGTTCCATGGTTGGAAAAAAAATTACTTACCTGGCTGTTCTTAAAACTCATCTTGGAGTAGAAGATGCTTTGGGCTAAAATTATGCTTGGGCTCATCAGTACTTGGAACAAGGCAGGAACTGAAGGAGATGTCCTGCTCTTGGTTTGCTGTAACCTACTGTTCAAAAGCTAGTTCCTCTTTTGTAGAGAGAAAGGAAAGTAATTTTGGAGTGAGGGCACAGATATATTTAGGAAGCTGCTGGAGTCACAGGCACCACTCTGGCTTGATAAGTTATATGTATGCATCTAAGGGGAGAAGAGATCTAAATAAGGAGAAACCTTGGCTTCTGCTTCTACGTGTAAAATTTCAGGGCAAGTTAATAACTAAGCCCATTGAGCTAAAGTTGACCTGTAAGGTCTTTGTCTTACTTCTAGTTCAAACGTGGAGCAATTTGATCCAAAGAAAAAACAGAGAAATAAAGAAAGTTTTCTTCCTTTGAGTCCCAAGCTACAGTTACCATAGTAAAAGGCCAGGAGGCCACATACTCTGTGTGTGTGGCATTCAAGGGCTAAATGGCTGCAGCTTTTCACAACAGTGATCCTGCTGTAAAAATTTACCCCAGAGAGGAAGAGAAGGTATTGGCCACACCTGTCACTGACAAAGAATGAATGCCAGAATATATGAAGAGTTCCTACTATCAATGAGATAAAAAAAAAAAAAAAAAAAAAAAAAAAAGCCTAATTTAGAAATGAGCAGAAGATTAACTAATCCCTTTGGAGGGAAGAAAGAAGCATGCTTACATTTGCAACAACATGGATGGACCTAGAGGTATTGTGCTAAGTGAAATAAGACAGAGACAAATGCTGTATGATTTCACTTATATGTGTAATCTAAAAAAACAAAATAAATTAACAAACAAAACAGAAACGCTCATGATACAGAGAACATTTTGATGGTCCTCAAATAGAAGAGGGGTTAGGGGCATGGGAGAAAAAAGATGAAAGTGTTTAAGATGTACAAATTGCCGGTTATAAAAAGTATTAGATTTATAAAGTGCAACATAGAGAATATAGTCGATAATTATAACAACTGTGTACGGTGTCAGGTGGGAACCACACTTCATAAGGTATAAAAATGTCTAATCCCTATATTGTATACCTGAAACTGACATAGGGAAGGTGCTTGAGAACTATATAAATTGACCTAATGTTAAACCAGGTTTCATTCAAAGCCTACAAACGTGTTCCTGCCAGATTACAGGAAACCTATAGAACAAAGGACAATTTCTGCTAGGATTACTAAGAAACTATTTACCTGTACAATGAAAGGAAAATAGGACAAGTCTTTAAATTGTACCCTACAGAAAAGAAACTGACCCATTCATTCCCTAGGCCAGACCTTGGGGAACCCAAGGAACAAAGACTGAGATTACTAGCATGCCCTTCTTGCTGCATACTCTTTACTATCAAAGAAAAGGGAAAATAGTCTTTAAACTGCAATTCATAGAAACTTAAGAATCACATATAAACCCACTTCCTTAAACCCTCCGGGACTCATTCTCTGTCTCCGAGAGGAGGCCTTGCTCTGTCTGCAGAGCATTATTCCTTCCCTAATAAACTTTCCTTTTGTCTCTAACTTTGGCATGCGCTTGCTTTCCTGGGTTCCTTCAAAGACCCTCTTCTCAGTGCAGACTTAAGTCTCCACTTGGGGTGATTTGTCCTGGCCTACATCAAAATTAATATAATATTATATGCTAACTATAACAAATAAATTTAAAAATATAGTAATCTAAAAAAAAAAAAAAAAAAAAAAAAGAATTTAAAAAAGAGAGAGGCATACTTGTCCAGGCCTGCTGGAAAAGGCTAGCGGGAGTGGGTGCAGAGCCAAGCGTCTGCAGTGCCACAGAACTGGAGGGTCACCACTCCCAAGACCTGGGAATCCCGTGGGAGATACAACTCCCTGGAGAACAGTCAGAGCTGGCCCAGGGAAGTGCTGTTCCTCATCCCCAACCCCCACCTTTCCCAAGGCCACCAAGGCTGCAACACATTGAACAAAATCTGTGATGATAAACTGGGGAAGTGTTAATGTAGACGTGGGTTGGCTTGGCTACAGACTCAAATAATTTGTCTTCTGTCAGCATCAGGGATTTTTTACTCACTCAGTTCCCCAATAGTTAGATCGAAAAAAATTCTAGAAGTCAGAACTCAGCACTGTAAATCTCCTGAGAGGTTTGAAGCAGAGAGAGCTGGATCAGAGACCTGATATATCAAACCACTCAGTCTTTTGGTATGTGTTCCAAACGCTCAAAAGGTTATGGGGAGAAATATAACAGTGAATGCAAAAAAGAAACCCTTCTTAAATCACCAACACTTATTTTCCAGAGATAAAACTTTATTTGAGGCATCAAGCAATATACTGAAAGAGGTGAGTCATGCACAAATAATGTCCTTATATTCATAATTTACATTTGACACTCTCTACCCTTTTAAAAGGGGTGGGTAGTGAGCAAAGATGAGAAGCAAATAGCTTTTACACAAATCATATCTATATAAGTGCTTAAGAAAGTCCCCTTTACATTTAGTTTTTCCTTTTTTAAAAGGCGTGTCGAATTTATTTCAGAAAACTAAAACAAGCTAGTTCTTCCACTGAAGACAAAGTTTCTCCCCAGAGTTATTTATGAAATAACGCAGCTGCCTTTTTCTTTAAAGGGATTCTTGTCTTCTGGAATTCCTTTCACAAGAGGATCCTCTCCAGAACGTTCTTCAATGTAGTTCTTTATTTCTTCAGAACATTTAGAGACCTTAATAAAAAAAAAGAATGAGTTAGGTTAAGATCGTTCAAACTTTGTCACCACCTTTTAGTGAAGTTAATGTAATTGGATATAATCAGCATTTCAAAAAATGACACAGAAGAGAATAAAAATAACTGTAAAACATAATTAAAAAATAATTCTGTCTATCGCCACGCCACCCTGAACATGCCTGATCCTGTCTGATCTCAGCAGCTAAGCAGGATCGGGCCTGGTTAGTTCCTGGATGGGAGACCACCCAGGAAGACCAGGTGCTGTAGACGTAAAAAATAAAAAAAAATAAGAAACTGTTATCTGACAAGGTCCTTGCAATCAGTGAGGTCAACCAAGGGTCGCATTACCTAAAAATAAATAAATAAATAAATAAATAGTAATAATTCTAAAAAATAAAAATAAAAGAGAATAAAAATTAGAGTGCAGTAGAGAGTGTATGTGACATAATGAACGGTACAATCTATGGAGAATGAATTTCTTGCTATGATCAGGGTCAAAGGTTTGAAAGTCATGGTATTAAATAGACCATCCCCAGCAATTTCTATCCCTTGTGCCTCATGTGATTTCCTTCCTCTGCTAAAACACAGAAATGACATCTCTACAATATTTGAGGAACCACAACGTTTCCCGCTCTCATTAGCATGGTGTCTTTCCATGCTATGAAAAATTGCAGCAGTAAGTTTCCAAATGCTTTGGGGTGTGTCCTGCCAAAATTCTCACTTATGATGGGTAGGTGCCATGTTCTGCAATTTCACAAAATGAAAGAAGCCCTGGAGAAAGTCTGACTCTGAATGGCTGCCCTTGCCGAGTCTCCATTCAGAATTCCTTCCCGTTAGTTGCTTGTGGGCAGTGATCATAATTAAAGACTCACAAGGCTTATTATGCTAATATAAGAGTCTTATGTGTATAATTTCATTTTAAACTTTACCTGCAATGTAGAAAGGATTAAATAGTTTCTTCAAAAAGTCTATCCTCAGGAGATAGGTTGCAAGAGTGAGTTAAAGGAAAGAGACTAAAAAGAAAAGGGGGGAAGAAAAGAGGATGCGTGTCTTAATGAAGGCCTGCATCACTAGTAAGAAATTAGAAGTAAAAATTATAGAAGCTCCAGCAAATCCCAATGGGGACTTCTTAAAACTAGGCAAATGTTACCAAGTTTATAATCTAGATGAGTAATCTTTGACTTGTTTTAATGGTGACCACTAAAACACATTTGCATGTATATCATGAAATGTATATAATGTTACTTATAAGAAGTGCAGATATTACTGTTAATACATTATGCATAATTATAAAATGTAACTTGGAAATTATTTTAAATGAAATTTAGAACTAATCCAAAATAGAAATTTTAATATTTCATTCCCAGACCCCAAAGATTCATTGCACACCATTGTGGAGGTCACTGATCTTAAATTTAAAACGAGATAGTGCAGTTATCTGGCTTGAAATGCAGCAAAATAAAACCTGTTAAAGTACCATTCTCTCAGGTAACATCTGCTCTCCATTTTTGCTGATACTCATAGTTTGTGCACTTTAGGTGAATTCTCAGAAGTGATGATGCAAGAAGTATCGAGAACATGGGTCTGTGGCCACAGAGAAATTTATGAATAAGATACAAGTTCATCTAAATTGTACTATTCTTAGATTTCATCAGGTTGCCAAAAAAATCTGTAACCTACAAAGGGAATAAGTACTCCTCTGATGCATTTCCTTCTGTGATAAAGAGGATATGTTTGAACGACAATTAGCTGGGGCCAGAACTCAGCCTGGAGCCATAATTCAGCCTGTGAATTTTGTGTACTTGGTCTGAGCAGAACACAGGGCTCAGACACAAACAACTGACTGACAGAATAATGGACTCAGCATCATAAGATTTGTGTTTTAGTAATTGCCCTATTATGATCTCTGCGGTCTTAAACAAGAAGCTAGTTAGCCTCCTTGGAATTCAGCTTTTTTATCCCTACAAGTATGAGGGTTGAATGATCTCTAAGAGCCATAGTGTTTGCAGCACTAATGTTTTATAACTCAAAGTGTTTAATAAAGTATGTTTGAATATTATTAGTAGGACTTGATGCTTCTCCTTCTACCTCCCAAGGCTATCGCTGAAATTTTCTCTCCTTTGGCATACACTGGAGTTTCTGAAGTTGGAAAGCTGATCCAGCAGGGTGTGTCCTAGACAGGGAGGCTGGGAAACTGGCAGGGAGGACCTGCTAATAAATGATACCTTAATTTCCACACAGTTAGCTGCATCCAGGACCTGCCCAATTTATCATTTGAAGTTTTGAATTATTAGAAGACACTTGTCTCTTTTTTTCTCCTATACTTTCTGCAAACTGATACCAGATATTAAGACATTCCATCTTTGCAAACACTATTTCACTTCAGTATATTCAGTATATGGAACTTTAATATGTAAACTTAAAGGTTCACTGTGCACATGCAGTACTGTGGGCTTTGCCATACACAAAATGTCCCTTAAAGCTTCAAAAAATGAGCTTATTTGTTGGGTCCCATAACTCCTCCCCAACTCCTTAAACACAGAAGTATTTTTAAAGTTACAAAACTCTCAACATGGATAGAAAGGACTTTGTACTCCCAAATTTAGGAAGAGTAGGGATTTGGAAGTGAAAAGTTAAATATGAGAAAGCAATATGTAAAGTAAAACTCAAAAAGCCTGCTCTTCCAAACATCGCTCAAAATGTGCATCTTGAGTAACAAGATTCTTGTCATGAACAGATTTACTATCACTGGAATAGGAAGGTTAAGTGAGCATATTTACCATACCTGCTTAATTTCCATTGTTTTTCTTAATTTTGTTGGTAATTAAACTATAGAGGAATAAATCAATTTAAATTTTTCTTGCTGTGGAGAAAGGACTAGATCTTTTACCTTAAAAAATAAAAGATATTATCCAAAAACCTATTCTCCTACTGAAGGTGGCCTAATTGAGGGAAGAAAGAAAGAAATGAAGGACCCTAATACCAGTCAGAAATTGAAGTAAAAATTACAAACTCTCCAACGAATTTCTCTGGAGACTTCCAAACATGGGCATATATTTGCACTGAATTTGTAATTCAGTTCGAAAATGTATAAAAATTTTTCGTCATGATCAGTAAAAAGAATTTTCACATGCTCCTCAGTAAATGAATAATAATTTATAAGTAAATATAGATGCTACGGTATTAGTTCATTGAGCCTACTTATAAAACATACACTGGAAATTATAAAGGGATGAGAATAACAACTAACTAAAGATAGCAATTCTGACGTTTTGCTTCCAAGCCCCAATGGAGTGCTCATTGCATACTTTTGAAAGCCCTGGCGAAATTGAAAACTAGGTTATCTCAGATTTTAAATTGTGATTTTTAGAAAAACTTTTCAAATATCATTCTTTCTCATAATTAAAAAGGTCAAGGAACTAAGTAACCATCTGCCTTTTCCCTACTGCTTGAGTTTTTACAACCAACAGCAGACAAAATTTCTTGTCTGTTTCCCCAATTCTAGGCTCCTCAGATGTTCAGACATTTGGCTTTGCTCATCTGATCCCTGCTCCCTCCTCCACCTCCTATGATTTCCCCACACCAAGCGGCAGTTCCCAGGCACCACTTCAAGAAGAAGCCCTCCTGCAAGGAAAGGTGCAGAAACAGAAACAGAAACAAAAACAAAAACAAAAACAAAAAACTTTGTATTGTTATAACAAACCAGGAAAAAGTGACCGGTTCATTTCAGGGGAAGAAGTATTCTGGGACAGCCAATTTACCTGTTGTCTCTGCAACTTCACTTCTTTGCGAAGCTGCTCAACCTCCATCTTCAGCTTCTCCTTTTCTGGCAAATCTTCGATGTGAAGGGCTGGCATCTTCACCCCAGAACTGGGCTTGGGGACAGCTCTGCAAGTGGAGCGACTGGAAGTACTTGCAAACCAGGGCGCCTCCCAAAATAACTGCTGTGCCTGCGCACCCCGCCCGCGCCTGACGGGACCGCCTTCCTGCGCGGTGGTCCCAGCGCCGCGAGGGCTCAGCTGCCTCCGGCCAGCGACCTCACGCCGGCTGCCCAGCGGCCTAAACTCTTAAAACCCCTGTCTCTCGCTTTCTGTCTCATTCTCCCTTCTCAGGTCCCCACACCCTGGGAGGCCTGTCCCAGGGATCCTGGGGTGGGGTTTCAGTTCGATAGGCGTCCCAAGGACCTTGAAAAGCTTCGCGCTGCCGGGTCTCTCTTGGGGACGTTGGCCCGGGGTCTGGCTCCCGACCCCGCCACGCCCGCGGGGCACCGGCCTGGGCTGGGGCCCAAGGGTTAGGGTTGCATTAGCCCACTTTCCTGGAGAAACAACAAAAGTTTTACTTTTTGTTCCTCTTTTTTTTTCGTTCCCAAGTCATATCCGGGTTTTGTTTGTAAAGCAAGAAAAGGAGGACACAACCCCGCAGGAAATAATGGCCCTTCACCTTTCCAAGAGTTTCAAAAATATACAGCACGTAACTTTCCCCCAGTTATATACGGTTATTGTGGAACTGTGGACGCTTAAATCCCAAGAGGAAAATGAAACTGATCTGCGATCTCAGAAACATCCACCACATCTGTTCATGTCTGTCCATCCAGTGTGTTAAATGCCTGGGAAGGAGTTACACATTTGTGGATTAAAAGGGATTGGGATGTGAATATCGTTTACAATTTGCAGGGCCATTTTCTAGCATTAAACAGTCATCTACATCCTCAACAGCAGAATTTGTCGTCTTTTGTTCAGGGGATTTTTTTTTTTTATTTGTTTTTTGTTTTGTTTTGTTTTGTTTTTTAATAATTGGCTAATAAGCGATGATACTAGAGAAGGCAGAGCAGGATCTATCTTAACATTCTTACCAGATTTTCTCCACTCCTCATCTGCCAAAACCCTTGGTACCAAGGGTTTTGAAGTCCTGGCTGGAGCACCTTTTTTGCATGAAGGCAGTGGGTTCATGTAGCATTGGTTTCTCCATTTTCTGGAAAGCAATATTCATCTAGCTGCCACTTTGTAAAACTAGGAAAAGTGTCTGATGTGAAAAATGTTTACGTGCAGTGTAAACTGTCCCTTTTACTATAAACTAAAGCCCTCTTAATGATGCTTAAAAGACTAGGAGAAAAATAAAGCATGAATTTAAGAAACATTCCCCAAGCAGTGAGATGTTTCTCTTTCTCTCCTGGGTTTACCTGCTGCCTATAGAGTCAAATTTAAGAGAGGAGGCATTAGCTCAATATTTCAGGACACCTGGCCTTAGATACCCATAGTCCCTGTTTTGTCAAAAAACGATGAGCTACGTGATGAGTACTCCTGGTTCTAGTCCCCACTCTGACACTGGCCATCGCTGGAAAAGTCACTTTTTTCTGGATTTTGGTTTTCTAAATTGTAAAATATGTGATGGGGCAAGGGAGGGGTGAATTAGCTAAGGTATATTTAGATTCTCATTGTATTTATGTCTCTACATCTGATAAATCACTTTCACAAAGAAAACTGTTTAGGAGGTTCTTCTTCTGTATTAGGAATTACACGCATTCCCAGATCTCCCAGACTCAGAGAAGCTGGATCAGCTGCTGTTTTCTCTGTTCGTAAGCGGTGAACCAAGACAAAAGCTCACATCTGTCTCTAGAACCCATGGATTTTTTTTTTTTGATTCCCCATAGCTTAAATTTAAAAGGTGTTTAAAAATAGCTTAAGTGAGTTAGTGAAAGTACTTACTGTGGCCTCAATTAAATAAGCTCAGTATTCAAATTAAATAAGTTGGTTAAATAAATTAATGCGAGATATTCCAAATCATAAAAATAGAATTATTTTGGTCTGGAAATTTCTTCCCTGTGAAATCATCTAGTTGCATGCAGTGAAAAATATTTATAAATCCATAATGGTTCTTTAACTTCTTACACAGTATTATGAGACTTAGAGAGGAAATACATGTCTATTTTTTTTTCTTTTTAGGTTTTATTCTTAACATATAATGCATGTGCTAATACTATATTAAGTAAATCAATTAAACTACAATGAATTGGGAAATGCTAAAATCTCATGATCACACAGCATTCTGAAAAATGTTTTGTTTTTGTTTGGTTTTAAATGATAAAATGATGAAAACACAACACACACACACACACACACACACACAAACACACATGCATGCATACACATGTAGTCCACTATCCCTAAGCTTGGCATTTACTGCCCAGAGAGCAATTATGGTAAGCAATCGCTCATATATTCTTGCAAAAATATTTTATCAACAAAACTTTTCGTATAAACAAGTTTAAAAATCCATACCAGTTGTATTCAAATGTACTGTTAGATTTTATATGTATATTTTATACGCTACCTATAATAAAAGTTATTATGCAAAATAGTACGTGTAGAAACCATTCTGCAGTGAAAATGACAAGTGTAATGAGAAATTAACTTTTATTATCCCACCGTCTTTTGACAAATGTTTTAAAGAAATTGACAGTTATAAAAACAGTCACAGGATGTAAAGTACAGCATAGGAAATACAGTCAATAATATTGTAATAACTATATATGGTGTCAGATGGGTGTTAGACTTACCAAGGTAATCACTTTTTAAGCTGTATAAATAGCTAATCACTATGTTGTACACCTGAAATTAATATATCATATGTCAACTGTAACTGAAAAAAATATATAAATCATTGGTTACATTTTAAAAATAAAAAAATCTGCTTAATAAAAATAAAATTAACATGTGGTTATTTTCACTTTTTAAAGTATAGAAAGCAAAGACCATGAATATTTACCTTAGCATATAAAACAAGAAAAAACAATTCTTTGACAATTTTTTTGATATATGAAATATGTTATTAAAAATCCATATAAAGAAAACTCTAAGAAAATTTTGAGAGCGGTCATATTGGAGTTGATTTAATACTAACACAAACTCGAAAAAGACCAGGATTCTGGTTTTATTTTATCTAGTGATTTTTGAAAGACATGGATTCTCCCTATCTTTATTTTGTTGGTGTAAATAAACTAAGTTACCTCCCAAAATCTGCTTCTATAAAAAGTATAAAATAAATGGTGACTGTTTAGGCTATTTTAATAATGATTTCTTTAAGGAAAATATTTAGCACACATCTCATGTACTCTTGTTTCATTTTATATCTGGTTCAATTTATTACAACATGGAAACTTTCACGAACTCCCCCATTCCATGTAACTATGTACATAAGTTTCCTTTTTTGATAGAGTTAATGTGAAGTCACAAGGTGACCTATATCTGATTCTCTGGTTTACTTAAACAACTAATAATTCATGGTATCAAAATGATTTATCAAATCTGTTCATAAAAGACTTTAACTTCCATCACATCTAATTGGTCATTCTCATTACTTAGTTCATTATTTTCCTTATGTTAATACATTCTTTTAAGAAAGTTTGATATCCGCCTTGTCTTGAAATGTAGCGAAAATCAAATTAACCCAAATGAAAATAACCATGAGTTTTTTTTTCTTGCTAAAGCTTAAAGTCACCTATGTATACCAAACAGCCTCAAAGTGCATGTATCAAATGATATAGTTGGTATACTTTACCCATTCTTGCTAATGATATCAGGAAGTTTTGTTGAAGAGCCAAATGCTAAGGTTATGCCTGGAGTATTTTTTTTTGTTTCCCTGTAGTTTTTATCTCATTCCATTTACCCTAGTAATCTGTGGTCCTGAAATAACTTCTCGGGGGAAAAACAGAGTCACTCACTGCCACTTGTAATTGTACAGGCTGTGGGACAGTCATGATTTCATTTCCTTCTTCATGGATCATCTTTCTCTATACTTCCTTCCTATGATTTTTATCTTACTCAAAATTCTGCAGACAAGCTGTGTTTTTAAGCAAAAGGAATTGTAGCCTACTGTTGATTTAATTAACAAGCCGATAAGACTTCTGAATTATCCAATATAAAAAGTGCTGTCCTTGTCTGCTTTTAATTGAATTAAACACTTATTAAGTCAATTAAATTGTAGAGACAATTCATTAGTTGTAATGGCAGTTTCAAAGATGAACAAAACTTTTGGCTTAGGAAATTTACAATATACCATTGAGATTAAGACAGCCATACAAATTATAATAACAGAAAGTAATGTTTAAGAGATAGACAAAATACTCAGATGGAATGAGGGACAGAAGATTGTTTTTAGTGAGCCTCAGAAGAGGAGTGGAATTCCAAAAGGCTGAAACGAGATGAAATGAAGGGACATTTCAGGTGCAGAGATCAGTATGACTATACTCCAGAAGGTGGGAAGATTAGGTTTCATGTCAGGGATTTTTTAACACTTAAGTTTTTTGACTATAGGAAGTCTACGAGGTTTATAATAATAGAGGACATTTATTACGTTTTCTTCCATATGCTCACCTTTGATCTAAGTGATTTTAAGTATTCATATAATAGTTCATCCTAATCACCCTTTTATGTATGAAAAAACTGAGGTTTAAAGAGTTGAAATTACTCATCCAAAATCCTCAACTAGAAAGTAGAAGAGCCAGAGTTTTACTTCAGAATTGTCTAGTCTGAATTGTCTAGCCATGCCACCCTGAACATGCCCGATCTTGTCTGATCTTGGAAGCTAAGTAGGGTGAGGCCTGGTTAGTACTTGGTTGGGAGACCACTTAGGAAGATCAGTTGCTGTAGGTGTTAAAAAAAAAAAATACAGAATTGTCTGACTCCAAAATCTATTTCCAGTTGTTAGATGAAAGCTAGGGATGTTGGTCAAGACTATACATGTTATTAAAGGCCATAGTCAAGACTTTGTAATATTTTTTAAATCAGAAACCAAATGACATATGGAATACTTAATAAACACTAATTGCACATGGAAAACCCCTGGAGACAGACCACAAGTAAACAAACAAACAAACAAAATATATATTATGCTAGACGGCGATAGGTACTATGGAGGAAAATAGAGTGGGAAAAGGAGATAGGTAGAGCTGGGGATGGTTACAGAGTGTTTTTGTAATTTTAAACAGGGAGAAATCAGCTTTTGAGGAAAAAGAACTAAGAGATTCCAGTAGTGTGTCTTGGAACCCCTTAAAACCCAAAGCACATTTGATACGTGGTAGAGTGTGTTGCTAACCATTCAGCCAGAGATCCAGAGTCCAGACCTGAGAAATTTGCCAATTCACTTCTGAGCCTTGATTTTCTCAAAATGGAGGTTAGACAAGGGGTTAGACAGGAGTCAGTAGATCTTTACTGAGCACTTACTCTGGCTGGGGTGGGAGGGCACTGTGCCAGGAGCCAAACTTGAGATGACCTTTAGATTGTCTTCTAGACCAAATAATAGATAACTCATTTTGTTTTTAAAGGCATCACAATCAATTAGCATTTCTAATCACTAACTTATCCAAAATTTGTACTGTGAATGTGAGAGAGCAAGAAGAAGACACTAACAACAAAAATAGTTCTCAAGTTGAGATAACTAAAATCTGTTACTTATTACAAAAGCAGAGGCAAGTTATCTCTTGGTTATTAGCACAAAGATAGTGAAATCTGGCTTACACAAACTCAATAAGATGCCAGGAAGATACTGATTAGCAGGACAATACAGGTGATAACTCTTTTTCTATCATCTAACCTTTAAACTGCTACAGAAAAAAAGGATTGTACTGGTAAGAATCATCATGGGGATGGGGTAGAATAGCATGTGTCTTATTAAATGATTCTTGATATTTTGTATAGTTCCTTTCCCAGTAATAATACTAATGAACACTTATTAGATCCTACTATATGCCAGACAATATGCTAAGTGCTATAATCACCTTTATATAATATTTAATTCCCACAAAACAGGAGACAGAACCATTATTATCCCTATCCTACAGTAAAAAAAACTAAGATTTAGAAACATTAAGTAATTTGTCTGAAGTCAGGCAATAAAGTGCCAAAGCCAGAACTCTCTGGCTCCTCAGAACCTTTATTCTGGTGTTGGTTAAATTCACTGTGCTCTGCGACCATAATCCAGTTGGCATTTTGAGAAAAGTTCACATTATTGGTGACAAGTAGATGGGTAAGAATGTAGGAAGAGGTCATGTTAAAACTAACACCACTGACTGGGTGTTAAGAGTGAAAAGGAAACACAACAAAACATCAATAACAAAAATCTTCACAGCACATATTTTGCTAAGACAGGTCTTCCATGATTTAAAAGAATAGATTTCTAATCTATAAGTAAGACAAAAGTTGGGAAAAATATAAGTCTAACCATGAAATTTCCAGGTAGAGCATTATGAGTGTTTGAAGGGAAATGAAGAAACATAAAACATTGACTATATTCTGGCAAGCAAAATAATATAGACTTGTTCATAAAACATAGTAATTAAAGAAAGGGGCCAATCAATATTTATTATCAATTATGTGTTAAAATTCTGTGCTAAATCTTTAAAAAAACAAACATGCATTATCACATTCCAATTTTTATTAAAAGTTTGTATTTATAAATTTAAAAATTCATGTACATGCTCAATAGTATTACATATGACCAAATGTTAATATTTTCATTAAAGCTCAAGATATTCCAAGGATTTTTTTTTCTTAAGAAATCACACAGCCTCCTTTGAGCTCTTTGAAAGGATTTTTGTCCTCAGGGACACCCTTTACTAGTGGATCCTCCCCAGATCTTTCTTCCACGTAATCCCTTACTTCTTCACAACATTTGGATACCTTAAAGGAAAGGAGAAAGAGATGACTCAGTTGGCTTAATATAGAAACTTCAGAATCCAAGAATGTATTTATTATAATAATTTTTTTGTGTTCTATATTTTTAACATGATTCTGATTCCTGCCAATGTATATGTACTTTCTAGGAGAAAAGACAGAATAGCCGTTCCCTCCCCTGTCCTCCTGGATATCTCCAGGCAAAGGATAACCAGTTGTCCACACTCCCGCCAAGAGTTCTCAGCAAGTACTGCCTCCAGCTTCTTAAACGGAGACAGGATCCAGGGATCAAAACACAGCTGTCAACACAAGTCAAGAATATCACCAGAGGGAACATTAATTAAATCTTTTTCCTCATTCCAAAAATGTGACCTGTGAAGGTGGAAGAGAATGAATAATTGTTAAATTCCAGGCTTATCACCACTCCTGGATTACACATGTAATTTTATTTTAAACTCAACTACAATGATCGATTATGATAGTGCACTAGAAGGTGAGCGCCAGAGGGTCAGGGACCTTTGGCTGAATTGTTCACGGGTATCCCAGGCATCTAGAACAGAGCCCGCATTTAGTTGGTGCTCAGTAATAAATACTTGCTCACTTGTCTATACCATTATAGTAATGACTTAGTGAAAAATCAGGCTTTAGTATTTTAAGGGACTTAGCCAGAGCCTATTAACATATATTCTATACATATATAAATATCAGTGTAAACGTTTCATTCAGGGTTACATGGCATGGTGGAAAGCATCAACACTGGATTCAGGACACTCCAGGTTTGAATTTTGGCTCTGCCCACTGACCAGCTATGTCTTAGTTAAGATAGCTCATATAAGGTTTAGTTGCTTCATCTGTGAAAGAGCAAGAGTACCTTACATACAAAGAAGCTCAATCGAATGGTAGCTATTTTTAGCTATGATTCCCATGATTGTCTTTGTCTTTGCCTATTACATTGACTTCCAGTCATTGCAAATCTGCCAGCCTTAGAGACTGCATGCAAAGAGATGTTTTACTCTGACGATAGTACTGCCTTGACAGCAAAATAAATTGAGACATATTATGAACCAGTCTGGTTCATAGGTATTAATAATATTTTTAAAAAATAATGGTACAAAGCACTTGCTATGTGCTAGACATCATTCTTAGAGCTTTGTATATATCATCTATTTATTCCTCACAATTGCCTTCTGCATTAGATGTTGTTACTATGCCTATTATAGAGAAGAGGAAACAGGCACAAGTATGTTAGATAACTTATATGAGTGTTACATGTGGAGAAGATTGTGGAGCCAGATTCTTTAACAGAGCTATAGTTCCAGAGTCTGAGATTAATTTAGTTTGGCTTCCCAGAGCAAGGAGATGTTGAGTAATAGAGAAAAGGAACCCGAAAACCTGAAAGATATATATAATGTTTACCCAAGGTAAATATTACCAGGTGAACTTGCCACAAGTAAACAATAAACACATGAAGACAACCAAATTCCCCGCAAAACAACAATCCTGAGTATATAAATCATAAAAACAATTTTTAGATGTTTCAAGAAGAAAAATTAACTCTTCTTTATCCCAAAGTTATATTTTCTTTTCTACAAATTCTACAGATTTAAACTTTTTTGGTTATGTGGTCTAAGTTTTTTTGCTATTTATAAATTTAAATTTTATCTTTATAGCAAAACATGTTTTCCCTATATGAAAAAGGGCAACGGTGAAGTTTGAGACATTTATAAACATAAAAGAAGCCAAAATTCCTATTTTTATTGGGAGTAAGAGTTTTCAGCAAAGTATGAAGATAATACAAACTCCCTTTTTTGCTTTGGCCAGATAAAATGAAATTTAAAAAAATTAATATACTTTTATCACTTGTGGAGGAAATTTTGTTTCTACTAACTTTCCTAAACAAAAAAAAAAATCTAAAATACTTATCTATGTTTCCCACGGTTCAGTCAGTGTTTGTTCAGTAGAAACTTTTATTATTTCACCATTTCTACTCCTTCCAATGACAAAGAACTTTCGGCAATCATTTCCAAGAACTGTCAGATATTTTTAAGAGGAACCAATGAGTTCTTCTACTTGAACTCTTTTATTTGCAAAGAAGGGATAGAATGTACTCATTCATTACTGGCCTTGACAGTGCTGGAGTGGGTGAGGTCTTGGCTAAAAGTATTTAATAATATCAAAGTTTTGTATTAAATAAAGAAAAGTTTATCAATTTAGAAAGGTAAAAATAAAATGCCTATATATATTGCTTCATTTTATTGCTTAGCGATAACATGGTCTCTGTCTCATATTCTATATTTTCTTTTTCTCTTTGTCCTTTTAAACAACTCTAAAAATGTAAAAACATTTTTAGTTTAATGATCAAACAAAAACAGGCTAAGGTTTAGATTTGGCCCATGGCAAATAGTTTTTAAACCTTGACTTAGGGTCTACATCAAGAGACAATTATGATTATTAATTTTCTTAATCTCTGATGAATTTTTACCTGAAAATTTTATTTTTAACTACATTGAGTCTCTCCTGTGAATGGTGTGGAGCAGGAAAAATAATTTTCCCTGTACTTTCCTAGGTTTTTGGCTGAGAACCCCTTGTAATAAAAGAGCAGATTAACAGGAGAAAAACAAACAGAAATTTTAAAACATATATACCCTCTCTATACATGGGAGATAACGAGGAAAACTAAAAAACTCCTTGAAAAGACCCAGGACACTCCTTAAATACCATCCCCAGGGAAACACAAAAGAAAGATGGGAGTGGGGGACATTTATTAGAGGTTCCCAGGCAAAGCACAGAGAACAATGGTAAGGCTGTTAAGCAAATTTTAGTCCTTTGCCTTTCCCACTGATAAGAGTTTCTAGAGATTTAGTCATTCTCTTCCTGGTACAGAGAGGGATTTCCCTTATAATATAAATATCTCTTACAAAAGGGTAACTCCTGCTTGGTTTTCAGAGCTTCTCCAGCATCTGCTGTATCTTAAAAGTGATCAGCCTAAAATAATTCTTATGTCAAAAAGACATATTTTGGGGTAGCAAATTCTGCATCCTTTCAATTGTTCCTAATCTGGTAAATCCTACAGTATCTCCAGTTTAAAATAAAATTCAAAAGAAAGCAGCAGTTTACCAGCATTCTTTCCAGTGTCACTTCTTTTTTCAGCTGGTCAACTTCCATTTTCAATTTGTCCTTTTCTGTCAGATCCTCAATATTGATCACGGGCATCTTTTGCCTGATGAAAAAGTAGAAAATTAGTTCACACACCAAAATTCCTGGACTTGGCTTCAAGTCAACAACAGCCAACACTTTCCTCAGCTCAGAACTTACTAAGTGAACTGTTTCTTTCTTGTGTGTTTGTTTTAACTTCCTGTGATAAGCTATTTCTCACAAATGCTCTCTGAAAAATTTTAGCATTGATCATTAGCCTTGGGATTTTAAAGCTTCTTTATAATCTTCACTAATATGATTAAACCAAGCACTTGACTCAAAACACCTGCTAGGTTTATGGGGGAGGTCAGTTTAGTCAGTAGATAATCTTAAATACCCAAAGCCCCTCCTTTTCCTGTTTATTTTATTTTATTTATTTTTTTGCTATGTAAAACTTTAGATTTCTAATACTCATCTCCAGCTCCAAATCCCTCCACCATATGATTTATGCCATTTAAGTTAGTTTGAGGTCATTTTGAGGACTGCCCATTAATCCCCTAAATTGCTAGAGTATTTAATCTGGTATTAACAGGGAAACATACAAAAGGTGTCATTATAAATTCTTTATAAGTAATGGATTGAAATATGCACTGATTGAACAGAAAAACAGCAAACAAACAATTTCGTTCATCAGAAATTACTAGCATTACTTCAAAGTGTTTTTCCAAACAATACCTGTAATTTGTATATGACTCCCAGCAACTGGCTATCAGTGATGCTCAAATGTAGCGGGTTAAAGGAGATATGGTGAGTCTGATCTAACAATATACATTATAAAAGTATAGATTTTCCTGCACTCTTAACAATTGCTTCTCCTTAATTAGATCAGTGGGCAATGGGAAAGATGGCACAGTACCTAGTGGTATTCTATGAAATTTCCTGGAAAATATTTCATTATAGCCAAGTGGTATCATGCTTATAATCTCTACTTTTTTGATCCCCTTTTTTCTCTTTTGTCTCTCTGGTCTAATTTTTATAATAACATTTTATGAAATTAATCATATTCAGGTCTCATGCTAGTTCAGAGGACAACTTATCATACGTCTACATAAAAATACTCTGATCATATACCAGCAATTAACTTATTTCCTTGTATTCATATTAATGTTTTCATTCCCAAAACCTTTGAGGAAATATTATTTATCTTCCCAATTTTATGATATCCTGTTCTTCTCTGAAAAAGAGGAAGTTTAGCATATTTTTAGGGATAAATGCCTATACAGGCCAGCACAGAAGTAAAAAAGAACACCCTATAGGTACCTAAAGCCAATGTTTCCTATACTTTTCATTTTTGCTATTCTGTTCTTATTTTCAAAAAACAATGTGACAACAATTCTTCCTGTATAATTCTTGATTGATATTCTAGAGACTATTCTCATCTTCTTTCTCACTCCTCTCAGATGCTCTACAAAAATTCACAACCACATCTATTTTCTGCTGATCATTTTTACCTGTTGACATTATCCTTTGCACTTTTCTCTGTCTTGGAAAACTTATTCCACTTGGCAATGGCTCTGACACTCCAATGTGTATAAGAATCACTTTAGGAAGTTGTTGAAATAAGAGCCCAATCAAAGAGGTTTTGATTTGGGGTAGGGCTTAGAATTTCATTTTCTCTGTTCCAGAGAAGCCCTACCATATTATTGCCAATGAAATGGTCATCTCCTGGCACTTGCTAGCTGTGTGACCCTGACCAAGTTACTTAATTTCTCTGTGTCTCAGTTTACTAGGAAATAGGAGCAATATTACCTACATTGCAGATTTCTTGAGAGGAATAAAGATTGCAAAAACAATGCATAGCACAAAGCAAGCAGTACAGTTAGCTGGGTTACTCTCACTTACTCTGTACCCCTGGACTTTCAGACTGTGCTGCCTTATATGTCATTTACTGATAGGTCGCTTTGTAAGTGCTTTTAAAGGATATCATGTGGATATGATTTCTCTCCTTTAATACCTGTAGTAGATACTCTTGGTGCCCTGCCCAAATCCGCCTGTCCAGAGTGGGTATTCATGCTCTCAGTAGCACAAGTGTTGATTGCCAAAGGCAACCTTCTGCATAAGTTTGTCCTTGGCTGATGGGAACCACCTCAACTAGTGATGTCTGAGAGATTATGGCCCCAGCTGACCTTTGTAGATGACCTGCAGCAAATGGCTGGTTGAAGTGGGATCCTAATAGCCCAGACCACTTGCCTCTGGCCTGAGAAAGCTTGGCGTAATCAAAAACCTTCCAGAGATCCCCATTGGTTCAAGATAAAGCTAGACTTCTGAAACCACACATTTGCCTAACTTCTTCTACTTCATCCTGCTTTCCTCCTTCCTTCAGATGTTTTCTCCTGAGAGCTCACCCTGGATAAATCATTAGGACAAAGAGCCTTGTCTTCGCTCTGCCCCTAAGAAATCTAAGACGATATGGATTATAAGGACCTTTACAAGAGTGTCCATATCTTTAACTTTTATATCCTTACTACTGCCTATTGTTCTGTATATTGTTCAGTATATAGAAGAGAATCATGAATTGGTGATAAATCACTTGCAAATTTTGTCATTAATATTCCTCTAGACATAGAGAATGGTGCAAGGTATCTAACTTGGCTTTATTAACAAATGATTTCTTAACTTTAAAATGCTGTGATTCACCAGGTTTAGTAATAATTTAAGCAAAACATACTTCATTTGGTGGAGGTGAATCCTAAAGGTTTCAAGAATGCTTGCCAAATTCAATGCCACAGGTCTTGCATGAAAAAATTTAAAGAGTGAGGATCAAAACCCTCACCTTCCTCAAGGACACCCAGACATACAGAGAAGGGAAGTGTATATTGACCACATGAAAAGTCCAAATGCTCAGTTGTACTGAGGTCAAGAGTTTAGAAGGATTCTAAAATCATTTAATTTACTCTCTATCCCATTTTACATATGTAGAAAAGGTGATCCAGAGAATTAAAACGTCTTAAATCACACAATGGGTGGTGACAGAGCTGGGATTATCTGGTGTTCCAGCTTGGTTTTTCCGCCTGGGGCATTTACCACTCCAGCACATTTCTTTCAATTCCCCTTCTTCAAACTAGTGTAAAAGAGTAGATTTGTTTTTCCATACTCCAGAATTACATAGAAAAAAGCATCCCTTCAACTCCCCATCACCCATTCTTACCCAGCTACATGGGCTGCTCATTTCTAACTTAGGGATGGGCCACCTCTCTGTGTAAATCCCAAATCGGCCTAGATCAGATTATTGGCTCTATTACCAGGCATCTCCACCCTCACCTTCACCAGAATATAAAGCGAGGACTGAAAACTTATAGACCAACAAGCTAAGGTAGCAGTTAGCGCTAACCCAGGGGAGAAGCGTGCTGCCGTAGAAGACATTCACCTTTTACCTCTTCCTCCATCTTGTTCTACCACCAGAGAAGCTGAGCTACAAAACAGAAGACGAGGGACAGGATGCACCTCACAGTTGTACCCTATCCATGGAGCGGTGATTCTCAACGGGGGCAATACTGCCCCCTAGGGGGACTTTTGAAAATATGTCAGGTTTATGGTTTACACTGGTTTTTGTGGGTATGGGTGAGGGGTGTTGGGAGGCTAGAACTATGTAGAGCAGCTTGTCTTACCAATGTTTTTCAGAGTTTCCATTAGGTTTCTCTCTAATTTATTTTAGAATTAAAACTGTCTATTATGAAGCTCAGAGGGTGCTTGTTTTCTGTTTTAAAACAGATAAGCACATTTTTGAAGTAAGAAAACTTGACAAAATATCTAACTTATAAGGGTTATATTAGGGAAAATTTATTTAAATTATTTTTGAAAGTCTTTTCTTTTATATGGAGGATCAGTCATAGATTCTTTGAAATAGAAATGTTGCTAGCACACTTTAAATATTTTGAATTTATAAACATTCAGTTTGACACATTTTTCAGAAACAAACCTACCATAACTTGTAATCATATGAGTATAAATTTTCTTATCTTCTACTATTCTTTTTAATCCTGAATTTATTCTTAAGATTATAACTAAAAACAGCTAACATTTTATTTATTCATTTAACAAATATTGAGTGCTAGTATGTGTCAGACACCATTCTAAGTAGATGCTTGAGGGTAGAGAAAAGAAAAATTTTAGAAAACTTTGCACACAAGGAAAATACATTCCAATGAGAGAGACAAGACAAGGAACATGATAAAAGAATAAACATACCATATATCAGATTGTGACGTGCTAAGGAGCGAAACAACAGGGAAAGAATGGGAATAGGAAGAGTCAAGAGAAGCGTTTCGGTCCCTGAGTGGCCAGAGAAGGTTTCTCTGAGACAATGCTAATTGCGTGAAGTCCTTTGGGAAATAAAGGAATGTACCATGTTCATAACTGGGAAGACTGCTCCAAGAAACAATAAGTGCAAAGGGAGCAGTGAGCAAGAGTGAATAAGGGGAGTGAAGCAAATATGGGGGAAGGATAATATACAATATCAGAGAGCATGTAGGTCTTGTGGACCATTGTAAAGACTCTGGCTTTACTCTTAGTGACTTAGGGAACATTGGAGGGTTTTGAGTAATAGAGTGACATTATCTCCATAAATAGACTGAGACATTTTGGAAGGCTAGGACAGGTAATGAGAGTCTGAATATATTTTAAAAGTAGAGATAATAGGTTGTGTTGAGAGACCAGACATAGAATGAATAAGAAAGAGAAAAGTCAAGATAACTCCAATGATTTGGGCCTGAATAACTGAAAGAAGGAATTTGCTATTTTCTGAGATTAAGGAGGCAGTGAGAAGAGGAATCCCAGTTTGAGATACCCGTTAGACATTTATCTGAATGGGTAATCTAGAGTTTAGAGGAGAAGCCAGAGCTTAGGAGAGAGCCACGAAGACGGATGAGAAAAACCAGTGTAAATAGGAACGAGAAGAAAACAAAGGTCTAAATGCTGGAACATTCTAAAGAGAAAAAGAGGAGATAAAATTAACAAAGGAGAATGAGTTTGCTGTGATGAAAATTAAATGAGATAATATTAGCTAACAACTTTTGAGCATTTACTGTGTGCCAGACACTGATAAACATATTTACGTAATCCCTTTATCACTTTATACCTACGTATCTACTCTCTCCTTCTGTCTTTCTACTAGGGCCAATAAAGTGATAGCAGATAACAAGTATTCATTTATTCATCAAATGTTTATTGAGTAACTACCATGAGCCAGGTATTCTTTTGATTGCTAGGAGTTACAGCAGTAAATAAAATCAGCTTTCTTATTTCTTACTTCATCACTTTATAATTCATTCTTTCTAGTCAAGTTTTTTTCTGTCACATTGAAGGTAGTTTGTATTTCTGTTTTTGTGAATCTGATCTTGGGTTGATCATACATTTTTATCATATTTAGTTTTAGAAAGCCAGTTGCTTTTGTATGTGTTGCTATTTTACTACAGAAATACCATTCTCTCTCAACCTGTTAGCTTATAAGCACAGGTGACTTACAGACGTTCAAATATACTCTATGTTAACTCACTTTCTTCCCCAGAACAACTGTTTCTCTGTTTCTACTGAGCCAGTTGGGTTTTATAGACACTTGAAAAGAAGAGGGGTAGTGGTAATAATAAGTAATCTGTTCATTCCACAGACATTTATGAGATCCTACTTTCCAGGTCTTCTTTTTTAACACTGGGATACAATGGTGAATACAATAGGTAAGTTTCCTGCTGTCACAGAGCTTATATAATAGTGGGAAGATCAAACAGGTAAAATAAAACTAATAAAAATATTGATTTCAAATGATAAATGCTATGAAGATAGTTTATGATACCATAAAGTCATAAGGAGTCACTGGGATGTGGAGCAGCATCATATAGACTGATCAGAGGTGGTGAAACCAAGCCCCAACTGCCAAGGAGACAGTGAAGTGAACATCAAGAGATGAGCATTTCATGCAAAGGGAAGAGCTAAGTAGAGGGAATAGTTCATGGAAAGGACCTGAGGTGAGAACAATTTTTTATCAAGAGAATAGAAAACACAGTGTAACCTGAGTATAGTAAGATCAAGGAAAAGTAATGGGATGAGGTTATTAAGGGTGACAAGGGTCAGATTACATAGAGTCAGAGTGTGTGATCTTGCATGGTGAGGAATAAAATGAGAATCTAGTGGATATGTCAAAAATACTCTGCTATGTGGGGTTGAGTGGGGAACAAAAAGAATCTAATGTAACAGTCCTTTAAGAATAAATAGATTTGAGTTATATTGGTGGCCATGGATATTAAGGGATATAGGAAGATTAAAAGTGTAATTTGGAGGTAGAATTGACAGGACTATTGATGAATTGGGCAATGTAGGAATGAGAGGTGTTAAGACTGATTCCAAAAATTTTGGCTTGAGAATCTAAATAGAAGTATCATTTGTAGAAAGGAGAAAGATTGGGAGTACATGACCAAGACTTCAGTTTAGGACATATAATGTTTGAGATGTCTATTAGACATCAGGTGTAGATGTTAAATAGATATAAGTGTTTGGAATTCAGAGGAGAGATCAAGACTACACATAAACATACTTAAGTGTATTGATGTGTGTGTGTGTAAAGTTTATATGTGTATATACTTAAAATCACATAAGAAGAGAGTACAATTAGAAAAGAGTTCTCAAGGTTGAGCATTGAGTCAACTCAACCTTTAATGAGCAGGCAGAGGAGAAGGACAGATTGATTGAAAAGTAGTAGTCAACTAAGCAGGAGAAAACCAGAAGAATGTGTTATAAAGAATTAAAGATAAGCATTTCAAGAATGAAGAAGTCTTGAAATTGTTGAATACTGCTGAGAGGTTAGACAAAATGGAAATGTGAAAGTGTGGTCTTTGTGACTTATGGAAAGCTGCTTTGGGTGTCAGATGTATTGAGAAGTCTAGTAAGATGTGACAACATGTTGAGTTGCCCTTGACAAGAACACTTCCTGTTCTTCCTCTTCCCAATATGGAAGTTTAACTGGAGCAGAATGTGGAAAAAGGGGAGGTGAGGAAATGGAGGCTGATAGTGAAGATAACATTTCTGATAAGTTTTACTGGAAAAGGGGTCCCAATAGGAAAGGCGCATAGAGTCAAATGTGACCTTTAAGTATGAGAAGAAAAAAAAATCAGAGATAGATCACTTCAAATAGAAACTATTAAAACCTGGGTGCTGAAGAACAAGAGGAGCAGAGCTGAAGTTGCAAGAGAATGAAAGGAGTGAAGTCCACGAGAAGGCAAGTGGGGAACGGACCCAGAGGAGGAGCCAAAGGGTTCACCTCTGACTGGAGCACAGCGGGATGTCCATTGTAAGAGAAAGGAAGATAGAGAATACAGGAGATTCAGCTGGCCTGTAGGAACAAGTCTCCCTTCTCAGCCTGGTTTGATGTATCTTGGCTAATGTACTCAACTCTCCTCTAATACAGTTCAATTCAGTTCAACTCTCTTTTTCCTAATAGTCAATAAGAGAAAAATATAGTGAGAGTCCTAGGAGCTGTATGCCCCTTTCGAACTGCAGCTATTGCCTCTCCCTGCCCCAAAGGGGAAGTTGTCTCTCCCATAGGAATTAAGACACAAAAACTTTTTCACATAGAGCTAGAACAAATGAACATTCGGCAGGCTTATGGCAAGTTAGTAAGTAACATAACTAATGTGAGATTGGGCTATAGTATAAAAATGACAATATTTTTGCCAGAAAGGGTGTTTTTATACTTGGAAAGGTCAAGGTCCATTACTTTCTGCTAAATATAACCCTGAAAATAAGGACTTCAGTGATTAACTCAATCCCCTAATCTGATTATCAATTTTGGCAGATGTTCCCTTTAGAGCATTATAGCAATGTATTTAAATTATACTTATCTGTTCTCAATGATAAACTTTGTGTTTGAGTAAAAAGGAAATCTGAAAGAGAGCTGTCTAGGAACTGAAGCGGGGTCATGAGCACATGTTATGTATAACAAGCCTGACTTTGGTCCCCACTAATGTGCAAGAAAAGGATATATGCACAGTGAGTGGGATCAGAGGCTCAGGATTCAGACTGCCTGTGCTAGCTTCATCGCTTTAGCCAAATCACATATGTAAAGCTTCAGTTTCCTCATTTGCAGAGTGGGGAGAATAAAGCACACCCTCAAGTGGTTATTATGGGTATTTAATGAGCTAATGAGTGCAAAATACAATGAAAACTCTCAATAAACATTATACCCATTATTCTAGTTACTGCTATTGAGGTTCCCACCTGGTATACAGGAATTGGAGGACATTTTCTCTTCTTTCCCCCATTCTTGACATGCCACTCTCTAGTGGCTTGGTGACCCAGGCTAGAATTCTGCATAGTGGTGAGGCTGCATTGTGCAGAAAAGGTCTTTGGTGAAACAGTCTAAAATTTGTTCCTATCTTCTGGATGCCCTACATAGTTCAATATGCAACAACCTAAGTGGGCATTCTAAGCGGGCAAGACATTTGGGAGAACATACATCTAGGAAGAAGATGTATGAGGGAGGACAAGAATAATAAAATTAGACATAGAAAATGTCTCATCCTTTTATGCGGCATCACCTTATTACATAACAACACTCACAAATGCTCTGAGTCCGACAGAGGGCGTATTAGAGTAAACACATCCTACAAGACCTAACTTGCTAGAAAAAATGCCTGGTTGGTGAAGCAGTTGCCTAAACTTTAACAAAACCCTCATGACCCCTAATCTTTCAGAAGAGATTAACTGGCTTTCTTAGCAGATGTGTAAACTCCTCGTTGGTGCCAGCTGGACTCATTTCAGAATTCATCTTGACAGGGCTTAAACTAACTGAAAGCAAGAACTTTTCAAAAGACATTGTCAATGTTACTCCTTAAGCAACTGTGTTTTATATAATAAGTATCCCTGAATCACTGGGCTTAATTAATTCTCATTCACTCATGAGCTAGACATGACACCTCACTCTAAGGTGTCTGACAGAGAGGAAGAGCTTCCGCCTCAATCCTTTCCTTAAATTCATGGTTACCTTCCATGTCCATGGGGCTCTCAGGGGATTGCTATAGGCTATAGGCTTGGGGATTCTAGAAGTAAATGTGTTCCAGATCAACTTTATATCCATCTGTTATGGGGGCCAGGGGTATGTGAAAAAGAGCAGGTCAGGAATCTGACACATGCACAGGTGCTCCTGAATTCACTGTAGCTTTTGTGTGTTCTAATTCTATATTTATTGTTCCCCCCTAAGGTCTTGGTAGACTAGAGCCCAGGTCTGGGCATATTAAAAAGAATATAGGGTCAAGTATCAAGAATTTGGGTTCTAGTTTCAGCTCTGCCAATAACTATGGTAAATAAACATGACTGGCCATTTTACCTTGCTAGGTCTCAATTTTGTAACTCTGTAAAACGAAAATACTGGAACAGATGGTATTTATAGTTTCTTCCAGCTTTCTAATTGTAAGAAATCCATGCCTATTTTAAAGAACTGTAATCTATTTTGAGCCTCTGTCTTTAGCCACAGCTACTCAAGCTGTCGCTTGGTATTGCAATGACAAATCAATCTGGGTGACTCTTCTTCCCAGTTCCCTCCAGTCTTGCATTTCCTGTTGACTTTGGTTAGAGGAACTGTTTTCCTCAGTTATGTGGTAACCTTTGGCTTAGAGACTGGTTTAAGGGGATAGAAGTACAATGACTTCCCTGTGGAGACTGATGGTGGTAGTCACATGGCTCCTCCCACATGGTCCTAATGATTAATTCTGTAATTTAAAGTAGTCTGAGGACATTTAGATCCCCTTTATATTGTAAGATATTTTTTTCATGGATATAAAAATATATGTTTCACAATTTAATTTCCTTCCTGATATTCTTGCTTGACAATCTCAAATTCCTAACTACTCTACTTGCTCATTTTCTTTCTTCCCTGCCGGGTACTCACAGAGATGTTAAAGATGCACCCTATTTGGCATAGAACAAGGGAAGAAAACTAACATTTCTAGAGTACCTCTGGATGTGAATTTCAGCTGGTACCTACAACTCCGAACCACAGAGGGGTGACAAGCCTGGTGTGGGTTCCTTCCCTCTGGGCCCCTTCCCCACCCACCCTTCCTGCTGTGTGTTACTCAGTGAGCCTGAGTAGACAGTGCACTCTGCTCTGGCTGAGAGAACCCCGAAGCTCCTTCCCCCAGAAGAGACCATTACAAAGTGATGTCTAATTGTGTGACACCTTCCTTGGCAGAAAGGTGGCCTCCAAGTTCAGCCAAAGAGAAGAGCTGATGGGTGCCAAGTCACAGGTTTCGGTTCCATAGGGACAGATCACATGGTTCTGTTTTCTGATTATGGTTGACACTTCAACTTAAAATTTTGTACCAAAGCACAAGGGGATCTAGGACATGGGGCAATCTGAGTGGATTCTGTCCCTGTGTGTGAAGAGCTGAAGCATATCTCTTTGAGCACCTAGGCACTTTGCCTTTAATTCTCATAATACACACCTAAGGCACAGTTATTACATCTGTTTTACAGATAAGGAAGACAAGTCTCAGAGAGTTTGTATCACTTGTCCAAAGGAGCAAAGAATAAAATCCAGGTCTCCTCTGACTCCCATTTTCCCATTACATCATGCAATTTCCCGAAATAATCTGCCCTAACTCAAAAGATTCCTCTTATTATATGAAGCAAAAAATGATCAAAATGCGCCAGCAGCTGAGAACAAAGAACAGAAATGATGACAATCAATGCTGAATAAGTTTGACTCAGTATCTGTCCTTTAATTTATTTCAGCCCATTTGGAAGATATATTTAATCATATTCAGAAGAATAGAAATAGGTAAGTTTGAAATGGAATTAATTGTTCTTCTAAACATGATCCTGGCTAGGTGTTTGGTAAAAAATTTGCCTCCCGTACTAATAAGTAGGAGAAACTGGGAGGGTCCAATCTGATTCGCCTATAAATGTGTTTTTCTAAATCCAGCTGGCTGTCTCAGTGGTTGGTATGCTGGAGCTGCTCACACTGGCTCTGGCAAACTGATTATACCCATCTATTTCCACCTCTGGTAGCCTAAAATTGGCCCTAGTGGGAGCACCTACACCATGGAAATCAGTAAACTGTACAAACCAGATCCTCCCCCCTTTTTTCCTCCTGCAGAACTGGTAGTTAAACATTTACCCTTGTATCTCTGTCATTCTTAATCATAGATATCTGGTAATGACAGCATAAGTGACACTGAGTATTTCCAGACAAGGCTAATTTTCCTAGCAATATGATTCTATGCCTCAACATCAGCAGAATTGAAAACTGACACAAGGGAGTATAGTGTGCAAAATATGCCAGACTATTAACCCACTGTGAACACTAGGAATGTCAGAAACTTGGAGAACTCCTGTAAACTCCCTCCAGTATCCTCAGGAGAAGCCAGGAATAATTATTCCCTTAAGAATATTGAATAGAGCAAGAGGAAAAAGGGGAGAAAAGGAAGACACATTCATCAAGAGAACTCATTAAAATGTTCTCCAAAAAAGATTTTTAATATTTCATGTAAAATTCCAGTATAGATCACTTGTTTTGTATAAATAATATGTTAGACTCAGGCTAATATGTGGAAGGAGCAATGAACTTTAATAGATGCACGGACATTAGGATATATGTGGGGAGGAGCAGATCTGCTCAAAGCTTTAGGACCCCGCAACCCCCAAGGCTGCCCCTCTTTGGACATTTATGTTCCTACTCATAAAACATAGCTACAACTCTTACACATGGCTGATGGGGGTGTAAAATGGTCTAATCATTTTGGAAAACTGTTTGGCAGTTTCTAATATTTCTAAATGTTTTAACCAAGAGTAATAAAAGTTGTATGTACACACAAAGCAGCTTTATTCATTATAACCCCAAACTAGAACAACACAAATGTCCAGTAACAGGTGTTTGTGGTATAATCGTACACTGGAAGACTCCTCAGCATTTAAAAGGAATAAACTATACAACAACATGGGTGTGTCTCAAAAACAGTAGTAGAGCAAAAGAAGTACAAAACAGTACTTATTCTATCATTCTATATGCATGGAAGTCAAGCACAGGCAATACCTATCTATGGTGATCAGAAGAGTGGTTGCCCCTGGCCTGGGAAAGGGTATGAACAAATGGACTGGGCCTGATGGAAACGTTCTAATTCTTGACTGAAGAGGTGATTACAAGGGTGTGCATAACTGTGACAAATTCATGAAACTGTACACTTACGATGCATTATGAGCCCTTTATTAAAGGTAAAGTAGACCTCAACTGAAATATGTATAAATGTAAATAAATACACATATACTTAAATTTCTAAATTAAAGGGTCTATCACAATGAGCCTCGGCCCTGTGAATTTTACACTTTCTTTCCACCCTTCAAAAACGTGAACTTTGTGCTTCAAAATGTAGAATCAGTCTTCAGGGTGATGCTACAAGTTGGAATCTTGCGCAATCGCTTCCTTCTAGTTTGTCAATTTCCCATCACTGACACAAAATGCCTATCTGGTCATTCCCGCCTGGCTGAAGGAGAAAGTTGGGGACACAGGTTCAACGTGGAGGGGAATTCCTCTCCCCGGCACACACTTCCAGTGCCAGGACAGCGCGGGGTCACAGCCGCGGGGCGTGAATCAGCCTCCCCGCCAGGCTCCGCACAGGCACGCCCCGCCCCGGCCGGGTCGGCAGTGTGCTCGCTCTACAAAAAGCGGACACCCACCGCCGGCACCCAGGCCAGGTCACCTTGAGGCTGGACTCTGCTCACCCTTCTGCCGGCGCATCCTGGGGACCCCTCGCCTTGCGGGCCGCTGGAACCTGGACACCATGGTCCCTACTTGTACCCTCGGGCTGTTGCTTCTGCCGTTGCTCATAACGGGGACCGCGCTGGGCAATGCTGTTCGGGATTTGCCAGGTATCGCCCCACGCAGGAACCCCGACCGCCGCTTCAGTCCAGGCTTGATGGCGTTGAGGCAGCTGGGGCGCCCTGCACCCGCTGTCTCTCTGCCCGCGTTCCGCAGGCCCCCGTCGCGGGAGGGGCGGTTGCGCCCCAGTTTGCACTTTCTCCCTCTGTGGAGGCCCTCTGCTCTGAAGCAACGGGGACAGAACTCCCTGGGAAAACTAAACCCTCCCTCCCCCGGGATGTGGCTGACCCCTCTTTGACTCTCCTGCCCCTTCTGTAGGCAACAACATGGAGAGCTGCCTCCTGCCCCCAGACGGAGGGCCCTGCCGGGCCTGGATCCCCAATTTTTACTACGACAGGTACACGCAGAGCTGCCGCAAGTTCGTGTATGGGGGCTGCGAGGGCAACGCCAACAACTTCGAAACTCTGGCGGCCTGTGAGGAAGCTTGCAGTTGGATAGAGAGTAAGTTGTCGCAGCACACTCAGAAAATCCCTGACCACTCCTTGCACAGAAGGGCCGGCCGTAATTTAGCTAACTTTCCAGGTCCCATTTTCTAGAGTAAGTGTGAGCCTGAATTTTCTCAAATATTAAGCAAGGGTCACTGGTTTTCAGTTTCCTGAACGTCATCAGAAGTTTATAATGACTAACATATTTTCTGTCCCCTCCTACCAAGCATTTATCATAATTCTGTGCAGACTTGGAAAGATTTCACTTTAGGGCAAAATAGTGCAAGGGTATTAGATGCAACATAAGTGCTTTCCTCTATCCTTATCTCTAAACCTATGGTTTTATGCTTTTTTGAGAACACCGTGGCAATTAGCCATTGATCTGAAATACTTTTAGTGGATTTTATTATTTAACTGTGATATAGCTAATTGTAACCTTACTTTGGTCTCCTGATACCCAAACATGTCTTCGTTAGAATAGGGATATAGTGGAAATTCGGGATACTGTTTTCTATTTTATTTTAATTATGTTTATTACATCTGTAAGGCCTGTCACAGAACATGGGGCTTCACCATTCAAGGAACTGAGCCAGGGGAAAATGTGTATTTCTGTGGATAAGTTACTTAATTTCATATGTAGGGACAATCATAACAGCCTGAGAAAACAGAGTTTTCTACTGAAAAAGATTTATTACAGCTCAAGCAGATCTGGAGACACTGTTTAAAAAAAAAAAAAGCTAAATAACTAGGTTAATGAGCAGTCTCTAGGGATTTGCTATCCCAGGACTAAATATGATGCCTCCCCTGACCCCAGTTGTTTCTGAAAGTACAGTAAAGTTTTGTAAGTAACACTAAGATGGCTAATTTTTGACTAACACTGCTTTTTGTCTTCCTTTTCCTAGAAGTTCCCAAAATTTGCCGGTTGGAAGTCAGTGAGGGGCAGTGTGGTGAGCCCAGAGAAGAGTATTTCTTCAATTTAAGTTCCATGACATGTGAAAAATTCATGTCTGGCGGGTGTCACCATGGTGGGAACCAGTTCCCGGATGAAGCTACTTGCAGGGGCTTCTGTACACCAAAGAAAGGTAAATACTATTTTTATGGTGTTTCTGTTTCATTTCTTTAAGATTCTAAGGTGAAAACATCAATTCGATGTGGAATTAGCATGGTTTGCGTTTTGGTGATTTCATATGTAATATGATATCAATCTTCACACTATTACTTTGTGAAGGAGTATTATTATTCCCATTTTACATAAGAGTACAAGATAGAAGTTAATAACTTGCTTAGTTCTCAGGGCTACAAAGCAAGAAATCCATGAGATCAGTTTTGGTTTCCTCTTCTGCACTGTTTCTCTAGAACCATTTCTTATCTATTTAATTTACACATAAAATATTATAGTATGTATTCATTAATGGACACATGACCTGAGGTTTGTATAGAATCAATTGTGTATATGAAATAATGGACTATATACATAGACTTAAGATGGTGAAACTTGAAAATATCTTTTAAAGTTTTTGGTTAGATTTGTGTATCCTTTAGTAATTGCAAACTGCAGCACAAAGAGATCTGTATTCCTTTTTTCTCTTCTCCATATTTCCTATCTACCTGTGGCCCCTATCACAGTCCCCGAATTGATAGGTTACTTGGGTAGTATTTAATAGTTGTAGAGAGACTATACAGGGATTTTCCATAGGCACAGCAGAGACACATACATATAGATAAATAAATTCAATAAACAAGGAAAATTTTGTCTTGGCAGAGACTTTGATAAAGCTCTGTGTACTGTGTTGAGTATGCAAAATCTTGAATTAATGAGGAGATAGTTGTTGCTGGTGTGTTCTTAAGTTGTTTGTGTAAATGTAAATATTACGGTGGCTACCTGGGAATTAAATATACATATCCTTAATCAAGAAAGAGCTGATAAACATACTTAAAATAAAACTACCAGCACAAGAAAGTTTACAAAGCATGTCACATATATTTACTTGAAATGTGGTATCTGTCTTTTTTTACCTGACCATATCTGTTTTTTGGGTTTCATTTCTTTACACATTCAAATGATATGAGGATATAGCTTCAGAAGAAATTCTGTCTGGTTTATAAACATTTAGAATGAACAAAATATAGCATTTAAGCTTTCTTGAAATTTGAGGCACCCTTTTTAAATGGTTTAGTTTGATATTTTGGATTCAGCACGAAGCTTCTATGGGATTAGATTGTCTTCAGTTCCTTCAGTAACCATCAGTTTTATTAATTTTGATATTATTGCATTTCTAATTTTATTTTCTTTTTTTGTAAAGGTCCATCATACTGCTACAGTCCAAAAGATGAAGGACTATGCTCTGCTAATGTGACTCGCTATCATTTTAATCCGAGACACAAAACCTGTGAGGCCTTCACCTATACTGGCTGCGGGGGAAATGACAATAACTTTGCTAGCATGAAGGACTGCAAACGCGTTTGCATAAAAGGTAGTGAACTTTGCTTATTCAGTTTTTAAACTAACTTCATAAATAATTCATAAGCAAAATTATATTTTATGTTTCCATTTAACTAATAGCAAATTGCCATTTCTAGACCATTACATAACAGCACTTCAGTACTGATCAGTTTTGTGAAAATGCTTATTCTGGCTAGCTAGAGTAGACAGTTTATTTTTGTGTTTTAAAGATAGAATATTATTAATTTGAGTAGATAGCAAAACTACTTTATAATCATTAAAAATTAAGTGGGGCATGTTTGTAAGAATATTGTAAACGGTGATTTACAGTGAGCCTACAGATTGATGTGACGTTTATTTTTATTTTGTTGATTTTAGCCTTGAAGAAGAAACAGAATAAGAAGATGCCAAAGTTTCTCTTTGTCAATAGAAACCTGAAAATTCAGAAGAAGCTATTTTAACTTTTTTTTTTGTATGTCACCTTGTGAATGCTATTGCCTTTCTGGTTATTGCTGAAGAATAATATGGTAACATGAGTAAATGGATCTCTAGTGACATTCTTTTTCCCCAGTTTTTACTGAACCATGTTACTTTTTACATACATAAGTAGCTGCTACTCGAATGTGAATTTATTATTTGAATTTACTATTCAACTAATTTTTATGAGTTGACTTCTTGCTGTGCATAAGATAAAAAAGCAAATATGACTCACCCAGTTCTTGGGGCTGCTCTTCTGATTTTAGATGATATAGTAACTGAAAAACCTAAGACAATATAATCATGTTCCTTTAATACGTACAATCATAAAAAGGACCCGCAAATACATGTCATTTTGCATTTAAAAGTTGGATTATATTTTAGGACCAAAGTGACAAACTTGCAGATTTACCAACGGTTTAAAAAATTTTACAAGTGCTATTATATAGACATCACTAACTTACTTCCATTTCTGTTGTGTCATTTAAAAGATAAAATAAATTTTTGACTGAATGAAAAAACTCATAAATTTATTAAAATCAGAAATATTCTCCTTGGGGAAAAATTCTTTATCTCTCTTTGTCTATTCATTTATCCATCTATCTCTACTGGCACATGTACGTTTTTCTATACATATAGATAGATAGCTTTTAATAGTTTTCCTGTTGTTACATTATTTCCTCAGACTTCATAGATTGGAAACCACTGAAGTTGAATAAATTTTTAGACTGTTCAAGATGTTTATTTACCTTATACCAGAAACTATGTGAATTTAATAATTTAAATTTCACTAATTATTCTTGATGAATATGATCATTCCAGTTACATAGTTTTCTCTTTCTCTGCAATAAAAAGATTATGCAAAATTCCTACATTTTCTTGGCAAGATAATGCGTTTAAAAGTATGCCCCTGATCCAGCAATATTATAAGTGCACTTACCCTTTGCTTCAGCGAGCCGTCTTTTAAAATCTATCCCAAAGGTATTGTGACAAAAAAATGATATACGTCTGAGGACATTACATTGGTGTATTATTTGGAAAAACTTTTTTGAAACAAACCAGTTGCTCATCAATAGGAGATTGGTTGAAATTATGGATGAGCAATGAGCAAATATCTATACATAAATATCATTTGGCCATCAGAATACACTAACAGAAACAGGGTTTAGAACAATATGTATAAACACACACATACATGCAAATCACAGAAGATACAAAGATATTAAAAACGGTTGACCATGGGGGTGGAAGGAAACGGGATTGGACAGGTATGGAGATAAAATCTATGACTGCATGTTGCTGTATAGTTTTAACCTTGGACTGTGTGAATATTTTACATAATTAAAAACCCAAATTAAATTTAAAAATAGCATTCCCTCTAAAATTGGAAACAAACCAAAGTAACTGTACCCAAATGAATATCAAATAGTGGCATAACTACACAAAGGATATACAATTATTTTCAATGACTTTCAAAATAAGTATTTTGACTATATTTTGGGGGATATACTCTAAGGGTCAAGTAAATTCTGAAGAAATATGAAAATAATAGTCTTATTAGTAATATTGATATTGTTATATTGAAACTGTCATATATAAGATATCATACCACATATTCTGTAAGAAATTACATTTCTTTAGAAGTCAGATTTTCACTGTTAAAAGAAATGTATATATAAAATTAAGAAATTAAGAAAAAGCTCTAACTTTGAATTGGAATTACAAATATTAGTATGAACTCAAAATTTATTTTCTTTCCCCACCCCCCAAAAATGTATTTTTCACTCTTCCATTGAAAAGTTGTTGAAGCAATGACAATCCAGTAACAGTAAGTTCACCAACTGTCCAAATTGTGGCTTCTAAATATTATTTCCAAGAGGAACTAGGGCCGGGGCTCTTAGGAGAAATTGCTGAGTCTATTTTTGGAATAGGGACTATGTAAGATGAACCTGGGCAATGTTATTCCATGGAAAGGAAGTTATCAAAAACTAATAAATCATGTTACAAAAACAGGGAAGTAGCATTAAGGGGCTCCCACTGACCTAAAATGAAATAATCTGAGCATCAAAACAAATAAGGACCATAATATATATAAGCACATTAATATGAATATAAAAGAGTTTATAATTACAATATACACACACACCGCTCCTTGGTCACTTTTGGAGGTTGCTAGGGTACTCTCATTACTTTGAAACTAAGCAGAAAGAATAAAATTTATTTTTTTAGGCTTTAAAACCTTTACCACAAGGAAACTAATATATGCAAGAAAGTTACTAATAGAAGAATCCCACCTAATACATGTATTAAAATATAGAAGATACCCCTAACGTGCATCTAAGTATCGGTTATCTGTGGATGCAGAAACAATGGCATGAAAAATTAATGGGAAACAGTATCATGGAGGAATCACAATGTCTCTAAACCCAAGGATAATTTTAATATCACTAAAAGTGTGCCAACAGACATTATTTGCTGTCTAATAAGATGTAATAAGGAGTATACATATCCTCCTCATAAAGAAAGTAACCTTGAAGAAATAAAGAAAAAATTGAATCTGAATTTAGTTGAGCCTCTAGATCCTATCATAATATCAGATCATAAGGGGGTGTTGGGGATAAAGGAAAAAGAAGAAACCAGGGGAAGTCAATCAGCCACATCCATAATGTTGGCCACTCTACAGGACAAACATTTAGTTTCTCCAACAATCCAATGAAAATTTTTTAAAAATTGAGGAGGAAACACTGCTTTTAGAGACAAAAAGTAGCATGTCATTAAAAGGTTTTTTGTTGAATAAGGCCTGTATTTATGACTGTTTTTGGTGGTTTTTGAGAATGATTACAGCAGAAGGATCTTGTGTGTGCTGTGGGTCATCCGACGAGTTACACAGAGCCTTTGGGAATTTGGGGATTCCTAGCAATATGGGAAGCTCGATTTGGTGTTCGCTGCCTATAACCCCCCTGTAACCAAAGGCTAAGCTTAGGGGGCCATGGACCCCACTCATCCTACAGCTGCAGCTCTCTGTTCAGCATGGGTAGAAAGTAAATCCTTTTGATACAACTGTTCTAAAACCCCAAACCTCTGCCATTTCATTTTAATGAAATAAACAAAGCTGTCGTAGGATATTCTGCTGTCGAAGGGAAATTCTTTTTTGCCACAATCAGCTTGAAGACAAGTCACTACCGTGGTTTCACCAGACAGCCTAATTAAAAGGAATGTCTCATTCTGTGACACAAAAAAGACAAAAAAGGAATGCACTGGCTTTAAATAACACAATCTTTTATTGAAAAAAAAAAGTTAATCTGGACTACCACTCATGCCTCCTTCATGTATACACATTGTCACATGTTCAACCATAGAAACTACAATGGAGCCTTCCAGATTGCCTAGATCACAGTACCTCCAAGTATACATGCTATCTCCCCAACAGTCTTGTAGACATTTAGCTAACAATGTTACCCAGTGAGGTAATAATGTTAATTCCTATATTGTAACAGTGCTGCAGAAATTCCAGCTGTGGTGCCTCCAGAGATCTCTGGCATGTGGGCATGTGTCCGCAGGGAGTGCAGCTAAAAAATCAACTTCAGAAGAATGCTTACTGATCCATCTTTGTACCTCTTATGATCTCGTGGACTCCATTATAGTAGTAAGAACTTGCCTCTCCAAGCTTCATGCTTCTAGTAAAACATAGGTCTTGTGATAAAAATAAGGAAAAGTATAAAAGTGCAGAGTTGTAGCTTTCAAATATTCTTTTTCTATACATTCTTCTATAAACTTAGAGGCAAGGTGAAAATCAGAATCGTTCAAAATTAGTGCTTCTCCCTTCATACATATGTTTAATCAGTCACCAAGTATATCTACTAGAGTCTGTTTCTAATCCTCCTTATCTTATTCTAGGAAAGTTAAAACATTCTCTCAAATTTCCTTCCTGCTATGTCTGCTCCATAGCCAATCATCCACACTGATGACAGGGTAATCTTTCTGAAAGAAAAAAAAAAAAATCTTAGGTTATTCCTCTGCTTAAGAATTCTTCAGTGGCTTCCTATTGAATTTTCATATTATTATCCAAGCCCCTAGAGTGTCATTTAAGACTTCTTACAAGTAGATCATGTCATTCCTCTCCAGATTCATCTCCTCCATTTCATCATCACCTATAACCTACAATTCAGTTGGGCTAAATTGTAATTAGTTTCTAAAGCACATCATACCACTTGATTTTTCTATAATGTGATTATCAAGGTTTGTGCATGAGAACAGTCTGGGGGAGCCAGGCACACTCAGCTCCCAGGCCGCAGGCACAGAGGTTCGTTTTAGTGGGTTTGAGTTGGTCCAGAAAGATGTACATTGCAAAAAATGTTTCCAGATGATTAAGGTGTAGACTTGTACCACACTTTGAGGACCGCTATTTTATACCTTAGCATAGGTTCTTGTTTTTGTTTTTTTGTCTCACTGTCACCCTAAGTTGCGCCTTTCCAAGACTGCCACCTCTGGTTCGGTGGTTGTGAGACCTCCATATCTCTTCTCCCTTCCAATTCTCCAAGAGGCATTGATCTACCAGGCCTCAGAATCCAGGTAGGGTAAAATCCTCTTTTTCTTAGGTTACCATTATCTGTATTTTACCAGCTGTAGAGACCAGCTACACTCTCCTGTGTTTTGAATAATCTTCACATTATTTCCTCAGTTACACGTAAATTGAAGATTGTGTGTCTCCTTTCTCTAAATTTGGCTCTAGATATAAGTACGGGTGGTGTTTTTAGATCTCCTTATGGATCCATACAATCTTTAGAAATGTATGGAGGGATTACTATTTAAGTAATCAAATTATTCTAGGGAAATCTGAAGTCTCAAACATTACATGAAAACTAAAATAATATTTTGTTTTAAAAACTATAGATCAATTTTATTTCTCTGTTTTTTAGCCTCCTTTGATTTTCATATTTCTTAATGCATACAGAATATAAATTCTATATCAACACCACCCTCAGAACATAATCTCCTTAACCCGTTAATGTATTTGTAACCTTATCTTACCTTCTAAATCATGCAAATAGATTCTTTAGCGAAGACACACATTGATATGGTCCTAGACTAGTGGAGGCCAGCTGGTCCCCTCTGAAATTAAAATGGATGTTAATCTTATTTTAATCGTATATCTTTTGCTTAGACAGTTCTTTTGATATTTGATAATGAAGAGGTCTGCCCTCTGTTCTTAGCCATCCTCTCCTGGAGATTTTTCATCTGAATCGCAGCACTGTAATTCTCATGTCATATTGATATTCTGCATTATGTTTTGAAGTTAATCTTTTTAGATAACTTTTACTTGTTGAATACTTTTTTTTTACATAGAGATGTTGTTCAGCTATAATTTTTAAGAATATATTCTGTCCTTTTTTATTTCTTGAGTTTATTGGAGCTAGGTGAATGATGGTATATCATCAGTTTAATTATTACCTGCTAAAAACAAACCTTTGTTTCAAATATGGTCTATGATTTTAAGTGAACATTCAAAGCTATTTACAACTCCTTAACAAATATTGCTATCTATAATAAAATGTGGCAAAATGTGATTTTCAAAATCAAACTTTTGTATATAAATGTCATTTCTCATGACTAATAATCAGGGTGCCTGATCAAAAGATTAAGTATTATGCTTCAAGGAGACTATTATCTTTAAAATCATGATATTTCTAAATTATGAGTTAATAGGCCTAAGATGTGTTAAAACAAACATTTAGCTACTAAAGTCCAGGTATTTGCCCTTCTTAAAAAATAGACAATGGTTTTTTCTGGCCTTCCTTTTCTAAGGAATGCAATGATTTCTATAATGGTATCACAATGTTTTATTTCTCTTTAAAAATAATTCCTTCACTATTTGGATACAGTTATTCTTCAAGTTAATTTTAAATCTGTTTTTCAAGTTAAAAATAATCCTAACTCATTAATCAGATGTATATAATATATACACTTTCATTTGCAATAAAATTATCACCTGTAATATAAGAAATTTGTTGGTAACACAAAGGATACAGTTAAGGTCATATTTCTATCTTCTTAATTTTATCAAATCATAGAATTTTTTTCTAGATTCTATCATTAAGACTTATGGAAATTCCAGTACTCAACTATGAGAATTCTTTCACTTCACTTGGATAGTTTTACATTATCGGAAGCTTGGAGGCTTCTGCAGTTGCAATTGACAGCTCTAAGACATTCATCTTATAGAGTCACAGAGAAGCCTCCACTTTGACCACGTTCCCTATTTATCCTTCTATGGAACAGGACACACCATTAGTGATCATCTGCACGTCTGCTTTGCTTCTCTGTATTGTAATGGGGTTGTTTAGTTCAGTCACTGTCCAAATCAACTGATCCTGTGAAGGAATGTAGGCCTACATTGAATCCATAGTCTGTTTGCTAATTTTAGAGCCAGGGCTATTCCCCATTCAGGCACACCCAGGGCTTACCAACTCACTCACAGCCACCTTCTCCTGAAGGTGTTTCTTGGAGGTGCTGTGTGTGAAAGGAACCAGATATGTTTCAATCAGGATGTCTGTAACCCTAGCACTTTTGCCTGTGCCAGTAATTCCTCAGGATTCCATGCTTTATTTATTAAGCTCTATGGGGGGGGGGAGGATGATAAAACTCTCTTATAATGAAGTTAGGTCCAACATTCTAAGGACAGCTCTATAAATTTATGCATCTTACTCCTTTCTAGAGATGGCACCCCCAAACACCTACTTGCTTTCTTCAAAGATGAGCTATTTTTACTGTCTCAAAGATGAAGAAAGGAGGGAAACACACAGGGACCTCTCTGGTAAGGCACAATAACAAAAAACAAAATATCACAATAACAAAAAAACATTCTTTGGTACATCTTTATTTATTTAAATATTTTATATTTAAAGTTTACTTTTCATTTTTTAAAAAGTTTTGCTGTTCGTGTTTGTGAAACTGTTTTATAAATCATACATTCTAACTGCTAAATGGGAATCTATGATTTGCAGGACAGTTATTTTGTGATTAATCAAATACTAAACCTTTCTTATTTGTTATAATACCATTTCAATTGATTTTTAAAGTTTTCCTACAGAGGGAGTCACAATATTTTCAAATAATAATTACATCTCCTTTGTAGTTGCTAATACCTGCTCTTTTTTGCTTTGTCACATTGGATGAAATTTCCTGAATTTTGTATCAACAAAATAATGAAAAAAGTTACTTTTTAAATTTATGAATCTTACCAACATATTTTTTAGGTCTGAGGGTTAACAATGCTATTGACTACAGGTTTGAAATGAATAGAATTTATCAGGTTAATGGAATATATCATCTTCCCAATTACTAGGAGGATTTTCCTTATATAAAGAATAGATCAGGGATCTAGTTAGATTTTTCCACACATAAATATGTTGATATTTTTCTCCTTTGATATTTTGCTATGATAAATTATTTAATGGATATATAAATATGGGCTTATCTATACATTCTGAAAAATAGACCTTATATGAACATTAAAACTTTTAATATAATGCTGAATTAAATTTGATAATTTTTAGAGGAATTGGTCTAAAATCTGTAGTTTTTCTCTAATGCTCGGTCAAATTTGTCATTAGTGTATGTTTATCTATAAATAAGTATATTCTAAAATAGTCCATCTGTTCTATACTCTGGAATTTGTAATATTGTAGATTTATTTATTTGGCTTTTCAAGGGTTTTAATAACCCACATGTTTAACGGTTTGAGCCTACCGCTCTTTTAGAGGAAGTTTTTTGCTAACTTTTTCTATTTTATTTATGACTTTTAATTTATTCAGGCATTCTATATCTTCTTGGGTTGATTGTAGTAATCAATCTTTTCCTTTAATTTGATGGAGGCTTTCAAAAATATTAGCATTGAATTTTACATATCTTTTAAAGAATTTTTTATTATTTTATCTCTGAATATAGCTTTGTCTCCTTTTTAGACATTTATATGAATAAATACTCAATTAAACATGATTCCACTGTTTTTATGTTGTTACTAAATTAATTTTTGCTTTTATCCATATTAATTCCACTATTTTGTTTTTGTAAGTATATGTTTTTGTTTTTTTTCTTGTTGATTATGGTTTTATATGGAAAATTTGAAATGTAATAATAAATGAACTAAAAAAGTTGAAATCTGTGGCTAAAGTCAAATAAAACTATACAAAAATCAATAATACTAATTTTGAGGGTGTTAAAATATGATAGTATTACATTGTCAATTAAATTTAAGTGGAAGAGAAACTGAATGCAATTAAAATATTTCAGGAAAGTAAGGGTATTTACTGATATTTGATTTTATTAGGTTAAATATGATCACTAAAAAATAGAGATATAGTATGTGGTTTCCAAATTATTAAAGAGAAAAAAATGAAATTAGAAGCATAATCAATTTAAATGAGGGTAAGAAAGGAGCAAAAAAGAGTCAAAAGATACAAAATCCAGGACAAATAGAAAGCACAATATAAGCCAAAAGAAATAAATTTAACAGTAACTACATTAATCCCACTTGGAAGAACTTCTAAAGACAAAGGATATCTTCCTGGAATAAATAATAAATTCCAGTTCTTTGCTGTTCAAAAGAGACAATCTAAAACATAAACAGAAAGATTGACCATAAAAGGATGGAAATGCATACCAGGCAATATCAATAAAAAAACTTAATATATTTCTATTAATATAATGCTAAAATTTCATCCAATATTCAAATCTTAAAAATCAATTTACTGGTAAAATGTAAGTATTCTAAACTTCTATGCAACTAAGAACTGATTGTCTGTTTATAACAAAACTGCAAAGCTTAAAAGAATTATAAGGGTAAATGAATAAATATACCACCATAGCAGGAAATTTTGATACACTTCTCTCAGTAATTAAAAGATCAAGACAGAAAAAAATCACTAAAGATATAGAGGGTATTTAAATAATTCAAAGTTAATACAATATCATTGAAGTGTAAAAGCAGCCATAGACCATACATAAACAAATGAACATAGTTGTGTTCCAGTAAAACTTCATTGACAGAAACAAGTGGCTGGCTATAGTGTGCTGATCCCTGTTCCTAAGCATATACTGAACATTAACAAAAATTACCACCTAACCATAAAGAAGACTCAACTGATTTCAAGGTATTGTTATATAAGCCAGGAAAGCAATACAGTTAAGTTAGTTATCACCAATAAAAAGTTAACTAGAAAATCACTTTGGAAATTTAGAAAAACCCTCATGGGTCAGAAAGAAATAGTTGGAAATTAGAAAATATTTTGAATTGAATAATAATAAAAATATTACCTATCAAAATTTGTTAGGCAGCTAAGAAGTTACTTGGAGAAAAATTGTTAGCATTTAAGGAATGTATCACAAACCATGAAAGGCTTAAATTAATGAACTGAACATCCAAGTTAATAATCAAGATTTAAAAAAGAGAAATGAATTGTCAAATAAGACTCATATGAATAAGAGATCAAGCTTTCTTAATCATATCAAAAATGCAAATAATGAAAGCACAGTCAGATCACAGAGAGGTCTAGCATTTCTAGCTGGGCATCCTCGGGTCTTTTTTAAAAAAAACTGTATTGGAAATTCTCCGGCCCAGAACAATCATACCAAAAGAGCCATTTATGACATAACTATCTCTGCTTTATATTTATATGGTTATGCCTTACATGATATTTTCCAGGCAATAATGTCCTATAAATCTATAGATTCCAGGTTCTTTAAACAATTCTAAATAACCTGCTAAAAGCTTTTCATAAATTAAGACTTCTCTTTCTATAAAACCATTCATTTCATTTCTTTGTTATAAAGTCTGTCATGAACATGTTTACAAGGAGATTAGACTGGGATATTTGCCCTCTTTTCCGGGGGCATCGCCTCCTCCAGCCAGGAGACTAAATACATTGCAAAACTGGTGTTGTAATCATTTATTTCTCAAGAAAAAGAAAAAATGAAATAAAGTTAAAAACAAAACTCCCCCAAACCAGAAAGCAGAAAACTATAGAAAGATTAAGTAGAAACAAAGATAAATGGACAGAATAAACAATGCCAAACAAACAAGCACACTCTGATTAATTGGCAATATCAGTAAAATGGATCATCTTCTGATGAGATTGACAAAACAAAATCAAAGAGACAAAAAATAATAAATATTGATAAATATAACTGTAAATAGAGATGACAAGGAAAAGAGCATTTTAGCCACAATTTTTATGGCAACAAAGCAGAAATTTTACATTGAATGGACACAATCCTAGAAGAGAAGCTGGAGCCGAGCAAGTAATGGCAGAGAAACGTGAGGGAAAAGACTGTTGGGAGCTATGGATGTTAATAATGGTAGAGCTGAGACTAAAGAAAAGGTGGGAACAGAAGTAACAGACTGGAATGATTTCGATGTATTCTCGATCAATGTGGAAACGAACCACAGATTAGTAGGCAAAGGACAGAGTGGAAAACAGAATCAGCTGTGATCTCTGGGAGTCAAGGGATAGCACTTAAAAGCTGAGAAATCGAGTAGTTGGGATATTAACATTTTCACAGGTACAAACACTAATGTCATACTGTTGACTAAAATTATACAGTTAAACTACCAGTGGAGGGTACACGATATGAGTTAATTTTACTGTATTTCATAGTAGGGACAGCTAGGTAGAAGTGAGAAAAAGGAAATTGAGAGCATTTTATAAAAGTAAACTGCAAAGTAGCCAGTAGAAAAGAAATAACAAAACTTTAAAATATCATAGAGTTGGAATAAAAAGCAAAGAAAATAAAACAAATAGTGAAATATACATATTTATAAAAACAAAAGAGACTTCCCTTTTCCAGACTGGCTTATGAAAGGGTTAGGAGTTGTCAGTCTGTCCCCACTAGAAAAAAGCTAAACAAACCGAAAATCAACAACGCTTCATAGATATATCAGAAAATTGATGCTGCCCCAAAATTGAAAAGAAAGGAGAATACAGAGAATCACAGCTTACCAGGAGCAGAGGCCCAAGAGCAGAAGCACACAGCTGAAGCAAGCAATTAATAGAACACTTAAATGGAAATTGACTAATTGCTGGAGCCTGAGCATGGGTTAATTTGAGAGATTAAAAACTCCTGGGGGCCTGGCCTCCTAAGGACATAGTCTTACCATATGATCCAGCATTCATGCTCCTAGTTATTTACCCAATGAGTTGAAAATTTACATCCACATAAGAACCTGCATGCAAATCTTTATAGGAGCTTTATTTATATACTAGAAATTGGAAGCTACCAAGACAGCCTTCAATAGATGAATCGATAAAGATATTGGTCTCAGACCTTCTATTATGTTTGATTTTCTCTTAACTTGGCTCTTGAACAGGACCATACTTAACATTTCTTTCTGTCTACCTGGAGTTTTAAAAAAAAAAAACAAAAAAAAACCCCAAAATGCAGAACCTTACCCTAACTTTATTGCGTAATAGGGTCTAGGAAGAGGGAAAATAACCAAATCTAACACTATTAAGGTCATTATTCATCTCATACCTTCAGAAGGTAGAGTATATCTGGGATACATTGTTTTTTTCAAGAAGTTTACATCACTGGTATGTTTTCTGAAAAAATTAGAATGCCTTTCTTTGTCTTTATATACGAAGAACATGGCTGGGATATCACTCCCCTCCAATTCTTACAGACATTTAATTGCTTTTGTCATTTAGTATCTCAGGGAAGAATTCTGTGTATGTCTAGCTCTGTTCTTCAATATCATAGCAATCTATGCTCCTTTTCCATCTACATACTTAGGAAGGTTTATTTTTTTATTTTTATTTTTTTTATTTTTAATTCTTCCACATTGGAAGGTTTATTTTTGTTTTTTGATTTTTTTTTTTGCTATGAACATACCTATAATTCTTGTTTGTCTATTTGCTCTCTGTTTTCTTTATTTCTTTTTTTACTTGTCATCTAGGAAAGGCTTATATAGCTCATCCTCTATTCATCTTATTTTGTCCGTTTCCATTCTACTTTTCTCTTCCTCCAGTTTTCACCAAAATTCTGATATTTCATTTTTAATTTTCTTAATAATCTTAACTTATCTTGCCTCTTATCTCTCTCTTCTAATTGGATTCTTCTCATTATGCTTTGTGCAATCTATTTACATTTCTTCTTTTTTTCAGAAGAGCTATGTATTGGCATTCTATATTATAAATTTTTTTTTCCTGTGGGAAATCATTTTTTGCTATTTGCTTTTACTTTGAGTTTTAAAAAATACATTCCTTACATGAATTTACAGTGTGGTTTCATAGATCCCATGTGCTAGTTTTATACTTTGACCTTTAGTATGAGAAGAAATCAATACAACCCATTAAGATATTGTATATAGATCTCCCTTGGTCCTATTTATCGCCACTCTCTTTACTGACCAGATCACAACCTCAGAAATGCAGCTAGAGATGGGTCTACATACAGAGAACAATCATTAGAGATTAGCAGATAATAAAGTGACGCAGATTTGCTAGATTGATATAAGGCATTCTTATGTTCCCACTTTAAGATGCTTTCTGACATTGTGACCTGGGGGAAAAAAAAGACAAATCAGAAAACCTTATGCAGTGTGTTTCTTTCACTCTCAGGCTTGTCAATAGCATTATTGAAAAACCATAACGTCCTAGGTGCGATATTCTATGGCCATCCCTCTTCTGTCTTCCCTATTTCTTTCTGCATTGTTTGTTGGCTGTCACAAGCACTAATGGGCTACACATATAGAAAGAATGCTACCGACGAGATTGTGATATCCTGCTTTGGCGGTAGCCAGCCCCAGTACTCCCTGTTTCCTGATATTACCCCCTTGACCTTTCCCACACTGCATCGGTCTTGATATTACGACAGAAATGATGGGATGTAACTTCTGGGGTAACAAAAGATTCTATCTGTGAGTTCTCTCACTCTTTTCTTTCTCTTTACTGGGTTAGTCATTCAATTGGGCGAGACCAGTTTCCAGTTCTTACAGACACTCGGTAGCTCACGGAGAGAACCATCTGGTAAGGAATAGAAGCCTGTCAACAACAACACAAGTGAGCATAGAAGTGAATTCTCCAGCACCAGTCAAGCTTTGAGGTGACAGATTCCCTGGCTGCCGACCTGACTGGAATCTTATGAGATATACAGAGCCAAAAACACCCAGATGAGCTGCTCTCAGATTCCCGGACACTCAGAAACTGCATGAGATATGAAATGATTGTTTCAAGCTGCTCAACTTTGGATAATTTGTTATGAAGCTATAGATAACTAACATAGGAGTGAAGTAAAATATTTTGGCTTATCTCAAAAATTAGTGCTCACAAAATATGTGGATGGTTGACAAGTTTTTGTGGTGGTTTAGCCAAAAAACGTTTGTTGTTTTTTTTTTTTCTAAGCTAGGAAAGAAAATAAGATCTTTTATTCAGAAAGGGGACTTTTTTTCTAGCATGGTTGCACAGTGGGGTGGTGAGTTTGTTTTTTAATCCAGTTCTTTTAGTGCAAATGTCTTTCAGACCCTAAAAACAGGTTTTCTAGCAAATGTAGTTTTCAGCATCATTAGTTTTATTTTTCTATATCTTCATGGATAGTTTTGTGACCATCTGGAAAAAAGCTATAATAGGATTTATTAAGCCAATTCAATTGGATCAGAATTTCTATAATAAAATTAAATAGATATGATTTCAGTTATTCTGAATTTACCGATGTTCTTCTCATGGGTCAGGATATGGTATCTTGGTGAATGTTCTCCAACTATGATTGCTATTTTTTCTGTTTCTTTTTTCAGTCCACCTGTTTTTGCTCCAGTTATTTTGAGACTTTTTTATTTGGTGTGCACACAGGAGACATCATTACGTATATCTGGTAAATTGATCCTTTTATATAAAAAATAATAATGTTTCAGTGATTTATCTTTTTACTTTCAACTTACCTATGTCATTGAATTTGAAGTTTGAGTTTTTTGTAAACTGTATATAGTTGGGTCATTTTTAAAAATCCACACTGTCTTTTACTCAGTGTATTTAGACTATTTACATTTAAGGTATTGGCATGTTACAACCAATCTGTCATTTTATTGTTTGCTTTGTTTGTTTCTTCTTGTTTTTGTTTATTTCTTTTTTTCTTACTTTCTGTGGGATATTCAACACTTTTTAGTATTCCATCTTGATTTATTTAAGATGTTTTTGAGTGTATCTTTTTGTCTAACTTTCATGATCGTTGCTTTGAGTATTACAATATACACATGTGACAACAGTCTACTGGCATGAACATTTTACCACTTCAAGCAATATGTGGAATGCTAATTTCCAATTAAGTGTCTTTACCTCCCACTTTTAAACATAATTGTCTTGTGTATCAGATGGTATTATAAATTTTGCTTCAATCATCAAATATGATTTACAAAACTGATGAGAAAAAGGATAGTTAGTCTATTATATATACCTTTATTTATTCTCTCTTTTTTAAAAAAATAATTTCCTTTACATCTAAAGTACTTGCTTTTTAGCCAGTCTTGAAGGGTAGTTCTGCTAGCAAAGAATTCTTTTAACATTCCTTCATCTGAGATGTCTTTATTTCTCTTTAATTCCTAAAGGATAATTTTGCTGGATGTGGAATTTCCAGTTGAAAGTCATTTTCTTTCAGCACTTGAACAATGCCTGACTTCCTTCTGGTCTCCATGGTTTTAGCCAAGAAATTCTCTGTCGCACAAATTGATATTCCCTACGGCAATATTTCTTTTTTTTTTTTTTTTCCTGATTGTTTTCAAATGTTTTCTTTGTTTTGGACCTACATCTCTGAGGCTCTCTTTCTTCTCCTTCTTCTCTTTCCGCCTTTCTTTCTGCTTCTTCTTTTGCTCTGCTTCTGCTTCTTCACTTATTTTTCTCTCTGTTTTTCTGATTAGGTAAATTCTATTAATTTATTCTCAAGTTTACTGAGTCTATGCTCTGTGATCTCCACTAGACTACTGAGTCCATTCAGTTATTCGTTTCTGTTATAATATTTTTCAAGTCTCTAATTTTTCTAGAAGTCACTCATAGTTAGCCGATCAATTTACCTTGTTGGTGGTGTCAGACTTATCTGATGTCAAAGTTATTTCCATTAAATCCCATAGAGAAATGAATCTACCTGGGTTACCTTCTGTTGCTAGGTTGGAGTCAGGAAATAATGGGTCTGGTTTGTCTTTGTGGCGGAAAGGACATGAGACTCCATGTGGTTTAGTCCTGGCTTCCCAAACCTGTTCACCTTCTTATCCCCTTTCAGTTTTCTTTTAGTTGTCTCATGTTATTTCTGGGGATTGTATTTGTGCTTCCCATAGAGGAGAAGGGAGAAATGAGTCTATTCAATCTTATCTGGTTGATTAGTCTCATTCACCTACTCTTGATCTGACAGACGGCCTTGACATGGTCCCTGATATAATTACCCATTAGTCTGTGTTTTTGATTCTTTAGAAGATTGCCACAAGTGGTGTTGCCACAACCCTCAACACTTGGCTTTAGAGAGGTCTCAGAAAGGATCATGAGGAAGATAATGGATCGCCACTTTGGCTTGGAAATGACACTCATAGCTTCTGCTCACATTATATTGGTCAAAACTAATCACAAGATCTAAATTAGATGTAAGAAAGCTAGGAAATTCTAGTCTCTAGTCCAACAACCTTACACTATGGAAAGAGAGCATGTATCTGTAGTGGTTCTATTAGTGGGTTCTGCTACAATGAGGTTGTAAATGTATTTATGTTTCATTTTGCATAATAATTACCATTTGTTTTCTAAAAGGTGCCAACAATTTGCATTCCCACTAGCAGTGTAGGAGTTCCAGTTACTCTGTCTTTATCTATGGTCCAAGCTACTTCATCAAACAATTAAATATACAAATTATTGATTAGTAAATTATTTTTTCCAAATATAAATTCCTATCAGACTTTTAAGTATATAAGTTAACTGGTTTACAATGAAACAAAATATAAAAATCTATTAAGGTCAGTCAGGCCAGTAGTGCCCAGACTTTATTCTCTACAGCCCATCCACCTTCTCTGAGATTTTAGTAATTTCAGATGGATTTAGTGACACTTTTTAATTTTAATTTTTCCCCCTGTAGGTTTCAATGCTTAGCACTTTAAAAAGTGCCTTTTAAATTATTGACAACTAATAACTATCCTTTGAAAGAACAAATAAATGAATTTCAAAGAAGCAATCTCATTTCAAACTTCATCATATGCTTGTATTATAGTATCCCTCTATTTGAGGTTGGACCCATTGGTTTGTAAAGAGAACTTGAAAATCACTTTTTTTTTTTTTTTTGCAATTACCTAATCATATAAGTGGTCAATTTTTCCATCCTTGGGAATAAAAAGCAGAAATTAATTTGTGTCAGACTGTGGTGCTTCTTGTTTAATCACAATAATTATTTATTGTGAACAAGAAATAACTTGTGTGGCTTCCTCTACCTGCCATGTTTCCATTCTTACCTAGAAATTAATCACTACCTAGACCACAGAGACTTGTATGAACAGTACTTGTTCACTGTGAAACTTATAGATCAAACTCTGCAAACATTCTTCGTTTCTTAGAGAAGTCAAGAGCAGGAAATGCTAAGTTCAGGGAAAAGTGATACTTTCTTCAACACAGAGTGAGCCAGTAGATCAGTTTAAATTTTACAGGGTTCTAGGTCTATTACTTTTAGAATAAAGGTATATAGAAAGAAGGAAGTTAAAAAATACTAGTTAGCATACAATTGTAATTACTTTTTGCATTTTCTTATTAAAGTTTTTTCTAGGCTGTGAATAGTAGATGATTACAAACAGATACTTTGATTTTCTACAGAAATTGCAAAACTACATTTGGTAAGGGAAAAAAATTAACTTGAATAACCTCACATTTCTTCTTATGTTAAAAAGAAGCTGGAGAATAACTTTTTCTTCCTTTTAATGACAAGTGTAATTAAAGAGATTTGGATTGCTTAATGTTGAGATATACTCCCTAATACATAAATCACATCTCGTAGAGAAGTGAGTTGTGTACTATTCAATGGTGAAGTAGCATTATCACCTCAGATCAGTTTGTTCAGCTTGCAAGGCCAAGGGTTCACACATCATGGAGCAGTCAGTTTCACTCAGTTGCAAAACAGACCTGTGGCCTGAGATGGGTAGGGCCGAAGGGGAGCGGCTGCTGTACCCACCCTCCCAGGAAAAAAGGCAGAGAGAGGGCACGGCAAGGGACATTTTAAGGCATAGTGAGGGATTCTGTTTTAAAAAGTCCTGGGTACCGGACTCTCCAGTGTTATAGGGCGGTAGATTTGAATACTTTTACAGGAACGGCTAGATGCTGCCCTGCTAAAGGCAGCACTTTAGAAATAAATGCAGAAGCTTCTTCAAAACATGCTGGCTTAGAGTCAGGGAGAGCTAAAGCTGAAGGAAGACGTGTGGATATGAATATACATGAATTAATTTCTCTCAGTTCCTGGTGAAGGGATTGTCTTGTGTCCTCCCGTAAGGGAAGAGGAAGAGCCTTTAATATTTGCCATACTGCTTGAGAGGGAGTCCACCAAGGACAGCACAGTAATCATCAAATGCTTCCTAAGCAAGAGAATCTGGAAAGCATCCCACCTTGGACATCCTTCTGCCTCTGCCAGGCAGAGACAGACCTCCTATAAGCACAGGTCTCGCTTTTGGTTAGATGCAGCAGCATTGTGGTGGGAGGGTGGCAAGAGCAGTTCCCCAGGGGTAACAGAGAGTTTTAGGTAGTTACATATGAAGCAGACTAATGCTAAATAGAAAATTGCCCTTGAAGAGGTAGAGAGTGTGAGAAAAAGCATGCCTATAGGGAAGGCCCCTTTGGAAGCCTCAAGCTAGGGCAGCAAGGCACACTTTCCTCAGCTCAGATAGACTGACTTCTGGGGCAATGCACACCTCTTGATCCACAGCCTTCTCTGATCAGTCTGTAAGCCACTGGGACTTAAATGTGAAACATGCTGGAATGTCACTGCTGGCTAGCAGGGAGAGAGACTGGACCAGAACGGGGGGAAGGGAATGAGCCTATGAAGAATAAGTTGGGATAATCTGTGGATCCCTTTTCCACTGTAGATCTACTACAGGTAGAAGGTCTATAGTGCCAGCATGATTGGAGAAGACAGGACTGAACGCCTAAGAGCAAAACTTCTCACTCTTCCAATTTCTCACTAGGGGACATGCCCCTAAAAGTAGATTGTTAGGAAAATGAATACTAAAGGTTAACTTCTCATAATTGAATAATTCAAACACCTGGCCCTACTCCTAGAAAGGTCTGAATTGTTTCTTTATTTAAGAAAGCACAGGTGAATGAATGTACATAGGTACTTGTCAAGATTTTTTTCTGCTATTTCATAAAATAGTTTTATTCAAAGTCTCTTCATATCCACAAAATCAATTCAAAGAGTGTTTTGAATCGTATCCTTTTCACTTCTGTCTTTGAATTCATGGTTGATGTGGTCACTGGATGTTTTATGTTAAGCTACAGACACCTATTTGCACAAAATTATGGAAGTTTTTCCCCCCATTTATCTGATAGGTACACGTTTATTGTCTTCACAGTACGACATACTCTTCTATTTCTTTGTTTATTTAATTTTTGTTTTCAGGTTTTTTTAAGGTAAAATTTATATATCATAAAATGCACAGGTTAACTTTAGAGTGTAATAAAATTAATTTTGGTAAATCTATTCAGCCATGTATTTCATGACCCTGTCAAGATGAAAATATTTCCATCATCCTAAAATATTCCTTCATAGACTTTTCAACACAATTACATCCTCCCTATAGATACCAATTTTCTGGTATTTTTCCTCTAGTTTACTTTGCCTCTTTCCGAACTTCATGAAATGAAACCATCCAATGTATGATCTTTTGTGTCCAGCCTCTTTCACGTAATATAACATCTGTGAGAGAATGTGTATCCAGTCGTCCTTTCTTTTTTATTACCAAGTAGTATTCCATCATATGAATATTTCACAATTTATTTATCCACTTCCTTGTTGATTAACATTTACATTTTTCCAATGTTTGGCTATTATGAATAATGCAGACTTTATAAGGGTGTGTTTTTATTTCTCTTGGGAAAATGGTAGGAGTGGAATTGCCAAACAGTTCTCCAAAATGGTTTTTATCATTTTACACACCCACTAGCAACACAGCATCTTCACATTCTTAGGATTGTCACACTTGAATTCACATACTAACTCTTCACGTTTAAGGTTGTCAGCCTTTTAAATTTTAGTCCTAGTAATGATATTTTACTGTGCCTTGAACTGGCATTTTCCTAATGACTAATGTTATAGCAACTTTTGTCCATCTTTCCTTGTAAAGAGTTTGTCCTTTTGCCTGTTATTATTATTATTATCATTATTATGGTGACATTGGTTAACAAAATCCAGTAAGTTTCAAGTATACAATTCAACAGTAAGTCATACATATATTGCATTATGTTTTCATCACCCATCGATTTCTTTGTCATCACACATTTGACTTTTGTCTGTTTTTTAATTAAGTTGTTAGTCTTCTTATTGTTAAGTTGCAAGAATTCTTCATATACTCTAGATATAACTCCACTGCCAGGTAAGCTTGTGCATGTGTCTTCTCCCAGTCTGTGGCTTACTGTTCAATTTTATAGTAGTGTTGTCAGGGAAGGGGAGAATTCCCCTCTTTGCCTTTCTTTAGTTATTACAGCTGAACTAATAATAAAACAATAAAATTGACACAAGACTAGATTACCAGGAGAAAAAGCAATTTAATGCATGTGCACGGGAGAACATAATATGATGCTCAGATAATAGAAATGAGGCTCGACAAAATAATCAAACCAGGCACCTTTTACACTTTTAGACAAAAAACCAATATATTTGTGAGAAATTGACAGTACAGAGCAAGTCAGTGCTCATTAGAAAGGAATTCAACCAAGGTTTGAATATTTGTTAGTGAGGGATCTAAACAGAATACATTAGAAAAGAGCCAATAAAATTTGATTATACAGACTTTTCGGCTCTGAGTTGTTTACTGATAAGGGATGTCTTCCAGGTATGGGGAGGATACCTTTCATGTGGGCGATTTTTTCCTGTATCCAAGGAGACAAGAGAGAATCAGGGTGCCCTTTTGTCCTTGGCTGCTTGTCAGTAACTTTAATTCAAAATAATCAGTTTGACCTTGTGAGATATTTGGGGGCTGCCTGTTGTGGGCCCCAACGATGTCTTCTGATGAATAAAAGTTTTCATGTTAATTAAGTTCAATTTATCAGGGTTTTTTTCCCCCATGTGTTTTGCTTTCTATTTCAGGATTAAGAAATTTTTGCATACCCAGATAGCAACGACTATCTCCAATATTTTGTTGAGAATATTTTTGGCTATTCCTTCTTGAGTGAGTTTTGGTAAGTGATATCTTTCAAAAAATTTGTCCGTTTTAAATATATCATCAAATGCATCGACATGAAATTGTTTATAAAAATTTCTTCTTATCCATATAGTATCTGCAGGATCTCCTCTTTCACTTCTGATATCAGTCAGTTGTGATTGTTTTCTCTCTTCTAAAATCAGTCTAACCAGTCTAACCATCAATTTCAATGAATAAAAGAATTAATTTTTAGCTTTGTTAATTTTCCCATTATTTCTGTTTTCTACCTGATTTTTGTTCTTACATTTATTTCCTGTTTTTTACTTACTTTTTTGCTTACTTTTTTCCTAGCTCTTCATTATGTAATTTAAATAATTGATCTTAAACCTTCCTGCTTTCCTAATGTAAGTATGAAAGCTGTACATTTCTAAGTTCTGCATTAGCTGTATTTTACCAATTTTGACGTTATTTTATTTTGATTAAGTTTAAAATGTTTTTATTGTTTCCCTTGAGATTATTTCTGTGATTGTGGATTTGCCTATTTCTCTCTTTACTTTTGTCAGTTTTTGTTTCATGAATTTTGAAACTCTCTTAGTTGATGCATATATATTTATAATTGTTTTGCCTTAATGAACAATTAATCCTTTCTCATTGTAAAATATATCTCCTAACTTGAATTTTTGTTCCTGATATTAATATAACCACTCCAGCATTCTTATATATAGTAATTGCTTTGATCATCTTTTTTCCATCCTTTTATTTTTATCCATATGTGACTTTTTATTTGAAGTATATTTCTTGCAGACTGCATATGATGGGTTTTGCTACTTTATCTAATCCTAGAATCTTCACCTTTAATGTAATTATTGATATGGTTGGGTTGAGGCAGACCACTTGCTGTTTGTTTTCGGTCTCCTATCTTTATTATTATTATTCTTTTCCTATGTTCCTCTTAGCTTTTATAGCTATTATCCTTAGGTTATTCTTCTAGTGGTTGCCTTAGGAGTTACAATATATTTTCTTAATCATTGCCTACTTGAGATTAATTTTGTACTACTTCATATAAAATATAAGAACCCTGCAAAAAACACATTTTCATTTTTGGAACTCATATTTTTAAAGTTATTGTCATATATTGCATCTGCATTAATTTTGAACTGCATAGTAATGTATACTTTTCTTTTTAATATGAGAAGGCAAGAAATCTTATTTATTTTAATCATGTATTTATAATTTTTGAAGCTCTTCAATCTTTTCTGCGGACTGTGTTTTCCATCTGATGACAGATCAGATCCTTGATGCCTCAAGAACTCCCTATGGATTGAGGCACCCATTGTCCATGGGCAAGGAACCAATACAATAAATCTTAGGAATGTACCTTTGCAGTTAAGGGAAACAGTTTTAAATTATCTCATCTTTTTATAGAAAGTAGATGAAGAGTTGGAGTCATGGTGAAAGACAAAATAATATGGAAAGAAAGGGAAGACAATGTATAATATTAAAAGTGGAATTGGAGTAGTCAACATATATTTCTGATTGGCTAATTTTTTTCATTTGTATTTGAACTTGATGTACAGCTTCTTATGCCACTCCAGTGGTGGCTGACATAACTTGCAGACTATGTTAAAGGAAGAAAAGAAGAGCAAACCAAATTCACCTCCTATAAAGTTGTTTTTGTGTATCAAATACTCATTCTTGATTATAGGGTTGAATACAAATGATTGAGTGACCCCCTTTTGGATCTAAATATTTTGTTATCTTTGATGTATAATCAGAGTCACTTTTGTCCAAAAACAGATATTTATTAGTTACTTGCACTGATAATTGTTAGAATGTATTAATATATCTTTATATTTGTATCTTCTTGTCCTGCTTGCTATGGAAGAACAAGGAATAACAACAATTTAAGAAATACATACTTTGAGCAATGTAATCTATGACCTTTTCAAAGTATTTCAGCCTACCTTATTTTGTTTCTGTGTAAAGATTTAGAGAAAGAAACTGGTTGAATCTTGAGCTAGTGCATTTTCCCCCATTTAACATGATATTTCATTCGATTTTAACAAATTTTAATTGTTATCATTTCCTATTTCTTGGAAATATGAGCCTGAGACTATAGTTTATTTAAGATATTTTTCCTTATCCTGCTTTTCAATTCGGAAAAGGAATTTTATTGACCTTTATTGGGAACACAAATACTAAATTGCCACATGTCTTAATTCTAGATAGATATAACTTAAATCACCCCTCCTGTTGCTCTGAACTTTGAATCTGTCAAGGTATTGATTCATTTTTGTCAGCATGAATTTTAAATAGCACCTAATGCTGTTTTCCCAATCTTTTCACCTTTTCCCCATTATTTTCTCTTTCCATGAACTTGTGTTTTAAAAGATCTTTTTAATCCAACAAACCAGACTTGTTTGACAGTAGCTTGTGTTGCCTTACAATAGATAAATGTATAATTTTGTTGGGAGTTTTAAATAATGGAAAATAATTTCTAAGAACACACTTATTTCTTTTGAGTAAGTCAAATAATGCAGGGGCCGCACGGGGATGTAATAAGCAAAAAAGTTAGAATACAATGGTTTTCTTAATGACATCGTCTATCTTATTAGGAAAAATGCTCTGCTCATATCTAGAAAAGAAAATTGCCTGCATGACATAGTCACAAATAATATTATATGATGACATTTATTGAATATATTTAATTTTTTGATTTTAAGTCAATAAGTAAGGTGTATTTCACAGAATATTAAATACTCGAATGTATCTAAATGCCCTTAGCATCATCGTTTCCCCCATTTTCTCCCTCCTGTTATGTCAGTTGTTTCAGCTTTCATGGATCTGCCCTGCTTCAGAAAAATTGTCCAGTTTAGAGGTGACGGAATGTCACTCTGAATAAGTAATCTCAAAGTGCTTTTATTTTAAAGATTGCATATATACTCTCTTATAGCTTTGTGACACTCAGGTTTATACCTTTGCTCCTCTATAAAATTTCCATAGTGTCCTGTGGGTTTCCATATACCACTTCTCCTGGCCTCGTGGTCCCTTATCTGTAGAAAGACTCATGTTTGATTTCTTTCTTTAATCCTCTTCCAGCCTCCATCCAGACTTATCCTTTCCTTAATTGTAAACACATAGTGCTAAATCTATAGTAGCACAGGACTAATTGATATGATAAATGCTCTTTCATTTATGTCACTAAGTAGAATATGAACTTTCTGATCAAAGTTTTATCTTCATCTTCACTTTTCCTCAAGCCCAGAAAATGTAATTAGCATTTCTACCTTCTTTCATTCTCCTGAAACTGGTAGCAGGTAAAGCACCACTGATCTTCTAATTGCTATATACAAATTTAAGCTTTTATCTCTTACTTGCTATTTCCTCAGCATTGATAGGTGGCCTATTTCTTTGTAAATGTTTTTCTTCCGTTGAACTGGGAAACACAGCCTATCCGGGTTTCCTTCTACATCTTTGACTTCTCTTTCTCCATCTGCGTCATGGGGTCCTCTTCCCCAAAATACTGGTGTTTCCTAAGGTTCTATTCTCACCACTGTTTTCTTATTTCTTTTTTCTTCTCTCTCTGAATAAAATCATTTATTTCCATGTTTCTGTGTATTTTTGGATACTAGGCATTCTTGCATTTTTTGTCTGTCAAATTCTTTTAAGTCCTTCGAGGCCCAGCTGGCCGTCAGTTTTTTTTTAATGATGCTTGAAAGCTCAGCTCTGCTATTGCCTCCTCTGCGAACTACTCCCTGGTCTTTCTATATAGACCAAATCAGCAAGATTGCTGATTTATATACATACTTCCATAATTGCTTTTATTATACTATTAACATGCCACATTTTTTTTCTGTGACTCTATGAGCTATGGGAAGGCAAGCTTTGTGTCTTATTTCCCTTTATATTTCCAGTGTCTAATACACTGCACAGTATGTGGCTTATGCTCAATAAGTATATGTTGAATGAATGAGGGAACACATGAATAGATATGCAAATGAAAAATAAATGCTTTTTAACTATTGATTCAAAAGGTTTTAACCACCATGAACAGTTTACACAACTACAGAAGCAGGAAGGAAATGGAAAGTCTGAATCCCACATTAACATAACTAAATGATGTTTGACCTTAAAATTATTCTGTTATATTGGCTTTCACAGTACAGAAACTCATTTAAACTTAGCAAAGAAAGTCTTCCCTTTGTTCCTATCAGTTTTAAAATCTGCATTTTTAATAGCCTTTAAAAATGTTCCACTGATAAACCCTCCATGTCCCCAATATATGTACTAAACTTTACTTATGTTTTGTTTATATGACATTTAATTATTTTTGACTATTTGAATTCAATTGGCCACATATTTACTCTGACTAGAAAGTAAGAAAGAAATACAAAAAGAGTGACTACTTTTTCAGAAGTAAAATATGGCATTTTTAAATCTGTTCATACAATCAAGCTTTCAGGGAAAATAATGCATTTATTGACAATGATTAGAGACTTTATGATAAATAATTTCTTTGTTTAATAACATTTGAGATAATTTCTTAATGAATCTTTTGGAAGTCTCTGTGAAATTCAGAGTTCTTATAAGATTGAAGAAAATTAACTGGTCTCTTAATAATCATTTTTAAGAAATACACTTGACACCTTTATTTTAACCACCCTAAAACTAGCAATGCTGATGAAAATGATTAACCCTTGGAATACACCATCTTGTATATTCTTAGATCAACCATTGCCAGCTTTTTAACTTTGGGAAATAACTAACTTGAAGTAATGGAGTTTTCACTCTTGACACTTGGATTTTAAACATCTTTGAAAAAAAAAAAATCTTACCCTCAGTCTCCATGGTCATGTAAAATCTTTTGGTTGATTCTGTTCACTTGGCTAACCAAGAGAAAATAAAATGGTTTGCTTGTTATAACATTATCTCCAGAGTGAATTATGTGGATGTCAATAGACTCTCTAAATTCATTGAAAGATAGAAGGATTAGATTGCAACATGCAAACAAATAATTTACCATGATTGCTGCTTATTTTCAAGCACATCTTTGTATTATATAATCGGTTCCTTTTCCTTAAAAGCAGTCTGGTTTTGTGCTTCATAACTTTATGCCTAAGATGAAAATATAATATTTTGAAGTTGATTTACACAGCCTGTCAAGGAGACAGTATCACCATTATTTACCTTATTGGATGAAAAAGACTTATTGGGCACGAGGAAATTTCCTTCCCTGAAACTGCTCTAAAGCCAAACTTAAAAAGGGAAGAAATAAAAGTCCAATGGTTATATCTGCAGTATTGAGAAAGTGAAGGATGGCAGCCACGAAAAGGAAAGAAAAAAATTGTAATCGTATTGTGGTTACCTTATGGTAAAGTGCAAAGAAGTCTCCTGAAACATTCCAAAGGAGTAATAACTTGTCTTTGAATATACCAAGAGCCAGACAACTCATCACAGAGATCTGCCTTTTAGATTTTCATAAGGGCCACAGTGACAAATCTGGTAAGTTCACGTGTGACCCAAAGATATAACCACAGAATTGTGCCTCTATATTGAAGGGGAGCAGAAGTGCCACCCCAAAATATGCCTCTTTGGAATATTGATTATTTTAAGCTGGTTGTTTGTAAGGCCTGGAGGCTCAGGAAGAACCTTTGACTTTCTCCCAACTACCTAAAAGAATCTAAGTTAGAAGACCTGTTCCAGAAAGGACCTGTCACCACTGATAACTGCAGTTTAATCTGAAACTACCTAGGTGTGGTAGACAGAGAGAAGGTTTGTTTTATCAAAAGTCCTTTTTTTGACCTATTGTCTTTAGATGGTCCAGAAAACCTTGGTTTACTAAACATTAACTCTTTTCATCTACCTATAAATTGACTTGCTTCCATTTGAAATCCCAGACCCCTAATTACACCTTAGTCTAGAAAAACAAATATACCTCATTTTGCCTCATTCTTTGGAATTCTTCATGCGTGTGTGAGTTTCCTGTGTGTATGGATTAAAACTTGTTTTCTTCTGTTAATCTGCCTTATGTAATTTTAATTATTATACCAGCAATAAGAACCAAAATGGGAAGGGATGAATTTTCCCACCTAAACAATATTATATTCTCAAAAGATCCTATTTAATCTGTAGCAGGAATTGGCTTTGCCATGTTGATTAAAATCCTAAACTCTGTTATTATAGATAGTCACGCTGAGTCAGTGTAAAGGTCGAAGAAATATCTGGGAGATCTAGAAATTTTTCTGCTATGTACTTTTTGTCAGTGAAAGTCCAGGTCAGTTGGAATTGTGTAAACCTGAATATAAGAATGGGTCATCATTCAGCATTCACTGTCCTCCTAACCCCAAAATACAAAATAGTTTAAAGACTAAATCAAATGTAAAAGTTGGGATGAACTCAAGGCTAAGGATAATGCAAAGAGATGGAAAAAACTTAAAAACATTGCATTAATTTATTCTCAATGGCCAATTACTCCAAGTTGAAGAAGAGGAATACAGAATACAATAAGGAAGTTATGTGACCCTAAGAAATTTTGATAACAATAAGAGTCAACTTAAATCAGCATCCACAAATTCTAAAAAATAAATTACACACCCTGCCCCCAAACTCCCAAAACTCTACAAAAACCTCATTGTACACAAACCAAAATAGTCTAAATAACTTGTAAATCATAATTACAGTGGAAATGACATGGTGGTACCAAAGAGAAGAAACAAATTGAAACAATATCAGAAGGGAGTTCAGTGTGCAAACCTTCAAAGAGACCACCATCCTCTGCAAGAGGCTGGTGGAACTGCTTCTCATCCAACCTCTTATAAAGCAACATAATGATCTTTTGTATTTTTGATGCAGCAATAAATTACTCACACACACACACACACCACACACACACACACACACATATACCGGAGTTATATCCACAATGGGCCTCTCAAGAATGATTAAAACATTAAAACTTTATTGATTAACCCTTGGAATACACCATTTTGTACTGAGTCTGCTGGAAAAGTTTAAAATTTTTCTAGATAAAATCCATCCTAGATATTAAAGATTAGTTTGCTGAGCAATTTCACTGCTGCATGTAGAAGCATGGTAAATCTTCCCATATAGAGATGCAAAGGAAGGAATTGGGTGACTCTTGGAACCTAAGCTATCCTTCTGGTGAAATTTTTAAGTTTAGTCTATATTAACATGAAATGAAGTCATCTTTTCAGAAGTCCCAGAACATGTATTGTGAATGGAATACTTGAAGCATATATAATTTATCATGTTAAGTAAATTACCTTGTGAGAATATTAGATCCCTTATCAACAGATTTAGAAGAAAGATGCAGATTAATTATTTTTCCATCAGATATGAGGGAAGAAATTACTCAAAGATGACAGGTGAAATAAGTATCTGGTTTTATTTATTCTCAACTTATATTTGAAGGTAGCATATACAATACATTCAAGATCAATAACTTATAAGTACTATAAAATCAGTTTTCTAGCAAACATATCAAACTTATGCTTATAATATTTCAAAATAAATTTCTTAAGGGAGGTTTGACTTCTAGCTATTTTTAAATCGTTTAATCACTTTTCACTACTTAGATGAAATAAGCTAAATGGATGTTGGTAAATAATAAGAAATACGTTCTGATTTTGTTGTTATACATGTAAATCCTTGATGAAGTCACACTTGCCGAATGGACTTTTTGCTTTGGGTGATTTCTTATGCCAACAATCATTACCAGTGAGTCTTTGATGAGAACAGAGAAAGACTAATGGGCAGTAATACAATAACCCCTCTTCCTAGAATGGATTTCATCAGATTAGGACAAGCCAATCTACCTGTATGCATAAACACACACAAAGGTAATATATCTCATTTATGGCACTTGGACATCTTTAGCCTTTCCTTTATCATCTAACAGCATTTAACAACGTAAACTTTAACATCTTTATCAGCTTTCCTGACTCCATTCTTATAATGATATCTTAGAAAATATATAGTAGCAGCCTAAGCTCCAAAACAAAACAAAACTACATAAATGAAATTTTTATAATGCTAACATAGATTCTTGTACTTTATATGAAAAATTAAGGTATGAGGACAACCAACTTGGATAATTTTGGACAAAAGTCTATTTGGAGAAGGAAGTCAACTACATTAATATTTTCCAGTCATTATTTAAACCAGATATTTGCCAAAAAACTCCTTTATTGGGAAGAGACACTCCACAAATTATAGCGGATCGTTAAAAAGAAAGGTTAATCCACCATGATAGTAAGGCCCATCACAACTTTTGGTGAATACTTTGAGTGACTTCGAGAGTTGCAGATTTAAAAAATATTTTCCTTCTGGAATGCCTCAAAGCCTGTCCTTAACATAATTAGAAGGAGCTTACCTGCTGGGAGAGAAAGAAAATATTTTATAAAGAATTAACTACTGTAAGAAGGATGTTACCAGTACATTACATTGAGAGCTGTGAAAGAAAAGGACAACAAAAGATTTTGAACATGGAGATAGGAGGAGTAGAAACTTTAAAATATGTAGAGGAAGGTGAGTCAATAGGAAAACAGAATGGAGGTCTAGGATAGGAATACTCACTTCATAAAGGAATCTGAATATATATGGAGAAAAAGGGATACAAGAGGATGAGAGACCGGATAAATTTTGAATCTTCAAATTTGAGTTTGGAGGTAGTCTCTGCTGAACAGTCATGAGGGGAATGAAGAGCTTGACAGGAAAATAACACCTGGTAGAATTGTCATTAATAGAGCTGAAAGTGGGTTCCTGTTAATAGAGCTGAGAAGATTTCCTGTGAGCATAAAATCACAAGCGAGACTGGCAGATCCTGTTTCCAAATAAAGTCTGACAGGAAGAACTTCACAGTGTGTAAGTATGTCGATGGCCAAATGTCCCCCTGCAAAGGGCAGGAACACACCCATGTGAAAATATGGAAATGGAAGGTGTCATTAAAATAGACATTCTGTCACTGGGTTTTTCCCTTCACATTGACATCTATTAACAACTTGCTGCTTTTACCTGGGAGGAAGACTTCCCCTCAGTCTGGAAGAGAACCATCATGGTTTTTTGGTGGTTTTTTTGGCTGTTTTTTTTTTTTTTCTTTCCTATGGGCTTTAAATTTTTTAATAGTATTACTTTATTCATTTGCCTAATTTCTCCTTCCTGCAGATACTTTCCCACTGAAACAATGTTCGTGAGAGATTTGTGCAATGATATGGCTTTGATCATGTGAATCGGGAGCTGCTCATTCCAGAGTGTAATTTCCCACTGGTGAACTGCTGAGCCATCAGCAAAGCCAGTTACCCCCTAGGCGGAAGGCCTGAGGCATGGCAAGAGCTGTTGAAGAGGACATTTACTATAACTTTTGAAAAGCTTAAGAGATAAGCATGGCTATCGTCCTGTTATTTTGATAATCATTATGTTTTGCCTAGAGCACAACACTTTTCACTATAAAGAATAATACTAAAATAAACATTCTGCTCTTTATAATGCTTATATCATAGAATTTTACAGTGGAGAGACCATAAATACTATTTACACAGTAGTTTCCTAATTACAGTGGCTGAAATTCCTTTTTCTCAAAAGAAATCTTACAGGAATCTCCTTTGTCCTCGCGCCAGTTCTCTCTAACTTAGTGACATGGTCATTTAGGAAAAGGAGAGAGATTTCTTTAATGTTCCTTCTTTCACTGGATTTTCTATGACTGTGGGAACTTTTCCTAAAGGAGTTCCTCTATTTTCCATTTTATCTAGGAGATACTTCACATTTTCTCACACTAAATCCTATTTTAAAAATCCTGACTACATGGGTGGAGATGTCTTTCCAATAGATTTCTTCTAGCAACTTTCAACTAGGAAGACCAGTCTTGATGAGCAATATCATTCATTAGCAGCTCCCAGAAGCCTCCTTTCCCAGGCCTAAACAAGTCATTGCCCAGATCTTAAAAGTTTCTATTTAATGGGATACTTACAAAAGAAAAGCCTCAAATTTGACATACAGATTAAAATTTTTTTAACAGGTTATTTTTTATTATCCAATAGTGTAGAATGATGTAGATACAGAATTATGTTCTTCCTGAAATAATACAGTTTAGAAAAATATTAATTCCCAAACCAGATGACAATAACATCCATATACTTAGATCTCCAAATTAGAATATTTATCTAACAGTCTGAGCACTGTGTATACGAGAAACTATGTTTTGTTGTTGCTGGTGTGTGTATGTGCACATGTTTTACTAACACATGGTTATATTTTCCACCATCTCAAACCAAAATCAAAATTTATTTTGGAAGGGCACAGTGAAGGATATGGATATATATATCTCCTTTACAGAGGTAGCCACTTGAAACTAAGATTTTTAAAATTTGAATATTTAACATTGTCCTCAAGTTAAACAGTAACAAACTCTGAGACAAAGATTTATTTTCTTGTTCCTTTCTTTTTACTTTTTCTCTCTTTCCTTTATCCCATAAACTAATTATGCTTTTTGCTTTTTTTTTTTTTTTTTTTACATAGTTCAGTATCGCCATTTAGCCATCTATATATGGCTCCTGGGGAACAAACAGAATATTTTATTGGCTTTTGTGATTGGCAGGGGCAGGACAAGAAAATAATTCCAGCACCACTATTTGGTTGTCTAGGAGAATTTTTGAAAAGATAAACAAACAAAAAAATAATAAAAAGTAAAATAAAAACTTTGCTCTTAGGAACAACTGTCCGGCAAACTTCCTTGCATTTGCAAAGTAGTCCCTGAAATGACAATCCTGAGACAAGCCACTCCCCTGGTTTGCTTACCAGGTCAAAGTGAAGTTTTCTTTTATACCTGCTTGGATAATCACACATCTCAGTTCTTAGGTATTCTTCCCACATTTGATAAGCTAGGTTATACAACATTTCCAGTGTTGAAATTGTCATACGGACTTTGTAAACTCATAGTGCTATTTTCCTCAAACAAAGCAAATTAATTTTATGGTTGAATCAATATCATGCCCATGCATAAAAATAAAAAGGGAACAATTCTGTCTCAAAAGCAGTATTTCCAAATTTTATCTGAAAATGATGAGGAACTGATTGAAGTCCAATGGGGTAACAGGAGATATAACACAACCTTGAAGAAGGTACATTTGCCACAGAGCAATGAAAAGGAGGTGTGGTTTTCTTCTGTTTGGGTACGCTCTTTCATCTAAGTGGGTGAACAGTGATATGCTTGGGTTACGTTTACTGTAACTGGAATCTCACAATGACGTGGGTGAGTGTTCAAGCCAAAATGAACTAGTATAGTTATCCAAATTTTTGTTTCCAGGATCATTAACTCAGTAGGGATGACAGAAAGCTGTGAATCTCTGATCTGATCAGAAACCCATTTTGTTTTGAAACAAATTCCTACCAACCACAGTGTCCTCTGGAGCTTTATTTCTCACACTTACCTTTGAAATATTTGGAGTTTTGATGATTAGCATTGCAGATGTCATATATCCTCCAAAACAGTTTCCGAGGAAAGAGGACTAGAACTAGGAATTTTACTTCTGAAAAGAAAGCATTTCTACTAAGTTTAAAGTACTAAAATATGAGAAGTAAAAATTCTCTGGAGTGAATAGGTGCAGAGTTTGAAAAAAATGGAAAATTAATCTCACTGGGCTCTTAATAGTTGATTTAAAATAAGTTACTTATTTATTTATTATTTAGCCTCAATTGAGACTGAGGTATGTCTCCGAAGATAAAGGCCTAGAATACTCTCACATGCGGTCAATTTAATCTCTAGGCTATCTAGTGCTTCACATGAGTTCTTAGAGTGATCTAAAAACAGAATTTTTAATATTAGCTTAGTATTAATTGGTCAATTCATTTGATTTTTCTCAGTGATGTACTTCATACATTAACTGCTGCTCACACATTACCAGCACTATGGCAGTTTATCTGCTGCTAATAGACTGAAGAGGCTTCCCATCTGTCTCCTCAGGCAAGCAATCTCCTCATTTTAATCATTTATCTCTGGTCATAGAGAAAATACATCTCTGTTTCGGCTCTCTCTCTCCCTCTCTCTCTCTCAATAAAATTTAACCTTTGAGGAACTTCCTGTTACATGATTGTGGTAGCAATAGTTTTTCAAATCTCCCTGAAACTCTTCCTTGATATCAAACTGGCTAGTCTATGGCCATACCATCCTGAACAAGCCCCATCCTGTCTAATCTCAGAAGCTAAGCAGGGTGGGACCGGTTAGTACTTGGATGGGAGACCACCTAGGAAGACCAGGTGCTGTAGGTGTAAAAAATAATAAATCAGGGATTGTAAGCTGACAAGAGCCTTGCAATCTGTAAGGTCAACCAAGGTTGCCTTTCCTAAAAAAATAAAAAAAATAAAATGAAAATGAAATTGAACTGATTAATCATAAGAATAAAAGAAAAAAAATACTCAGATGACACTGTGCAACAAATTTTGTATCACAATCTAAAATCTATTATTTTACTGATGAGGAAACACTAGAGGCTTTCCAATAAAAGCCAGAAATAATACAAGGACTCCCATTATTGGCATCTCTGTTAGATGTGGTGTTGAAGAGATTAGCCAATGCAATCAGAAAAAAAAAAGTCCAAAGAGTGGAAAACAAAAGGTAAAACTAGCACAATTAGTGGGTGATATGATGTGATTGAATTTTTGTAAAATCCAAGACACTTTATTTAAAAAGTGTTAAAATTAATTAAAATTTAGTAAAGGAGAAGGATACAAAAGTAGTCTTTATGTATACAAACAATAATCTCTTAGAAATGCAAGAAAAGGACCATTTACAGTAGCAAGAATAATAAATAGTTAAAATACCTAGGCAAAGCCATAACATAAAAATATCTTAATAAAGCCTTAACTTTAAAAGATTACTAAAATTACAAACTATATTGAATTAAAAATTTATGTATTTTTAACATAAAAACATTATAAATGTATCAGTTCAATGTTAATTTATAAGTTAGTATAATTCTAATAAGATTCCAAAAATGTTTTCAACTATATATGATTATTGAATTGATATGGAAAACTAAGCAATAAGAGCCGAGAAAACAGCAATTCATGATAAAAATTCTCAGCAAACTAAGTAAAGATGGAAGCTTCCTTAATATGATTAAGGGCATCCATGGTGGTGGGAGGGAACTCTAAAAATAACATTGTACTTAATGTTCAAATTAAAGGTTTAACACCTAAATTACTCTCATCAATTCTATTCAACATTGTACTGAAAGTCCTAGCCATTGGTATAAGGCAAAGAGAGGAAATAAAAGGCATCCATATGGAAAACAAAGAAGTAAAAATGTTTCTAGATTCTGAAACAAGATTGTTTATAAAAAATTGCCAGAAAACTTTTGGAAGGAAATAACAAAGTCAGTGAGTTTGCTTCTATCATTTAAAAAGTGTGTTGATGCATGAAGCAACAGATCAATGAAATAGAATAGGAATTCCAATAATAGACCCAAGTACATGCAGAAATATAATGTATAAATAAGCAGGCTTCCTAAATCCTGGAGGAAAAGATGGACTTTTTGTCACAGGAGTTTCTCACTTTGCGTAGTAAAGTAATACATTGTGGTACAGGGATGTAAAAAATGACTGTAAGCTGATATCAGGCAAAGCAATCTTAATAAATAATGGAAAATTATTGTTCTCTGGTCTTTTAACATTTTTTGTCAAAACACTAGACATTCCTTTAATGTGAGTTATGAATGTATAAGAGAATTAAAAGCAATAAAAGTAATATTAACTTGGTACACTCTAAGACATTAGAAACATGGAGAATAAGTGTTTTAGTTCTTCATAAAAATTTATAAAGAGTAGTTTTAACAGTGCTAAGCTTCTCATTGTCATATAACTCATAAGACAGAGAAGGCATCTTTTCAAGGCCTTGGAAAATTGTCCTACTCATTTCTAAGTTTGGATCACTTTCCCAAATTCTATTCTTTGCATTTTCAATGTTATGAAATATCCCTTAGTGTTCTCATGTTACATTTTTTTTTCTTTTGCTGGCATCACTCCCTCTGGCACATCATCTTTTTTGTTGCAACTAGTTCCGCATTTATGTCATCAGGTACTTTGGGCTGTCAATACAGAGTCTCACAAATGGCAGACGTGTCACCATTCCCACAGTCAGCTTTTTTTTTTTTTTAATAATTCCATTTGTGTTTGATTCCAATCTACTTACATTATCATTTTTATTTCTTTACCTCACTTTTATCTTTGTTGAGCAATTCATTCTCAATTATCTGCTTTTGCAAAATGTCACATGGATTTGTCACTGGGAGACAAGAATCCAGGACAACTACAGGCCTTTCTGTCTGTGTATGGACTGAACAATAGATGTACACTGACCAAGTACTAACAACCTTTGAAAGAACTAACATGATTTGTCACTGATTAGGATGTACATCTGTTGTTTATGTTATGATTTGTAAACTGAAGAGTGAGAAGCAAATTTTGTACTGCATTTAATTATTCATAGCTAATATACTGTGGTAACTGGAATTTGAACTATATTATTGAGGGACAATGTTATTTACCTAAACCACGGTAATTGAAATTCATATATTTGAACCATGAGGACTGGGATTGCTTGCAATTATTCATATAAACTGGTTAGTCATTTAAGAAAAGATAAAATCATATTTTTACCTTACTCCCACACTAGGATAAATTTCACAATAGATTACAGTTTTAAACATACACACACACATAAACTAGAAAAAATATAGATGAATTTCTTTGTAACGAGTATAGAAAATATTTTCTAATCATTACTCAGTGTATAAAATGGAATAATATACTTGACTACATATAAAATGTTTTGAATGAGAAACAAAAGAAAACAAAGAAAAACTCTAGGACAAATAAAACAAAGGACAAATAAAAAATTTAAGATATTTTCATTTATATCATATATTGAGAGCTTTTACAAATCAAGGGGGGAAATGACCAACAACTTGCTAATAAGCAAAAGATATGAAAAGAGATACAAGAAGGTATAGTGAAAAGTTATGAGACATATAAAAATGGCTCAGCCCCACATACAATAAAATAAATAACAATTTAAACTATACTGAGATACCACTTCTCACCTGTCAGATTTGCAAAAATCAAAAAGTGATAGCACCCTGAAAAGCTGTGGTATTGTATCATAACCAGAATACTGACATTGACACACGACATTTTCATCACACAAAGATTTTTCTTGCTCTATTTTTATAGCTACACCCCTACTCCCTTTCACCACTGGCAGCCACTAATCTCTATTTTTATAATTTTGTCACTTTAAGAATGTTCTCTATATATGGAATTATGTAGTATGTAATCTTTTGGGACTGGCTTTCTTTTCTTAATTTAATATTTTTGAAGATTTATCAGGTTTTTTCCTTTTACTGCTGAGTGGTATTCCATGTCATTGGCATACCATAATTTGTTTAACCATTCATCCTTTGGAGGACATCTGGATGGTTTCCAATATGGTTTCCAATTTTTGGCTGCTATAAACAAAGCAGCTATAAACATTTATGTATGGATTTGTGTGTGAGAGAGAGAGAGCATAAATTTTCATTTATTTTTCTGGGAAAAATGCCCAGAAATAAATTTGGTGGGTCTTATGCTAATTGCATATTTAGTTTTTTAAGAAACTATGAAACTATTTTGGCAGAGTGGCTGTACCATTTTGCATTCCAGTTAACAATGTGTGTAATACACTCTGACAACCTCTGTCTTTTGTGTATTTAGACTTCTTAAATGTCATTTTTTTTTTTTCTAAATTAGAGCTTTATATCTGCCATTAATATTTTTGCTTCTGTTCTGTTTTATTCTTTCTATTTACTTTTTTCCTGCTTTTCTAAGGGTTACTTAAACATTTTTTTTAGAATTTCTTTTTGTTTATTTACAGTTTTTTTGAAATGTACCTCTGTATGATTTTCTGTGGTTGTTATGGATATTACATTATGTATATATAACTTATGACAGTATTCTGGTGTCATCACTTTACCAGTTTGAATAAAGTATCAAAACCTTACCTTGGCTCATTTTACCTTTACTCATTTATAGTATAATAATCTTAAATATATTTTACCGTATTTAAAACCATGTTATACAGTGTTGTAATTTTGTTTCAGTTGTCAAAGTGAATTCAGTTGTCAAACATAATTTAAAAATTTAAGAGAAGAAAAGCCTACTGTATTTACTCATATTGCTTATCACTGTTTCTTTCTTTTTAATGTACAAGCTTCCTTCATTTATTATTTTATTACTGTTTAGATAACTTCCTTTAACCATTAAGTTAGAGTAAGTTTACTTATAACAAATTTCATTTAGCTTTATCAGAAAATTTGATTTCTTCCTTCATTCCTGAAGGATATTTTACTGTGTATAGGATTATGGTTTGAGGGTTCTTTTTTTTAGCACCTGAAAAATATTGTGCCATTTTCTTCCAGCTCCCTTTTTCTTATGAGAAATTCACTGCCATTAAATTTTTTTTTTCCTATAGGAAATGTGTTATTTGTTCTCTTTCTGACTTCAATGTTTCTTTTGTTAGTTTTCAGAAATATAATTATAATGTGTCTTGACATGGAGTTCTTTCAGTTTATACTGTTTCGAATAGTCTCAGATTCTCAATTCTGTACATTTATTTCTCTTCCTGAATTTGGGATATTTCAACAATTATTTTTTTGAGTACTTTTTCAGTCTTTCCCTCTTTCTGCTCTCTTTCCTATACTCTAATGACATAAATGTAAATTTTTTTCTTATAATCCCACAGGTCCCCAAATTCTAGTCACTTCTTTTTTTTTTTTTTTTTTTCCAATTTATTGTCTCTCTGTTGTTCGGATTGATCAGTTTGTATTGTTTTGTCTTCTAGTTTACTAATTCTTTTCTCTGTCCCACCCATTCTGCTATCGAGCCCATCCATCAAGCTTTTTACTTCAGTTTTTGCATTCATTTAATTCCAAAATGTTTGTGTCCTCTCTATATCTTTCAGTTTTTTGCCGAAACTTTCAATTTTTTCATTTGTTTATTTCAAGTATGTTCATAATCGCTTGTGGAAGCATCTCTATCAAGGCTGCTTTAAAATTTTTTGTTAGATAAGTCAGATAAGTCTAATATTTCTGTCTGTCAATGAATAACCATGTTTAAAAAGATATTGATAGCTATTTTTCAGTAGTTATAATATGGTAGGAACTATACTCTTATGTGTTGATTTATTCCTAGAGTGGCTCTATGAAGTAGGTACTATACTATTACCATTTTTTAGGTGATACGGCCCTCTTCCCTCCAACTCCTAGTCTTTGACTGGGTGTTCTGGTCTAGGCTGAAAAGAAAGAGGGTAACTACATAAATTTCCAAGAATGGAAAATAAGCACATACCTGTAATAAATTCCTACATTTGGAAAATAGAAAAAAAAAAGTGTTTCATTGGGAGCAATTCTAAAAACAAACAAACAAACAAATGAACACACATTAGTGGATATTATAGATTCCTTCCTAGACCCCCCCCCCCAAAAAAAAATATCTCATTGTGGACTGGGATCATAAAACAGATACGTGCTTTTGGTTAGGTTGACACTATCTTGAAAATCTGTGGGTGGAAATTTTCTAGCTTAAGTCAATTAGTAGAATATCATCTTTTTGCTACAGTAATTGGATCAAGGGAAACATATGACTTATGTTAGCCCGCTCATCCTAAAGTCCAGGACTTGTGCCTGAAGATTAAGGAAAATAAATTCTTTTGTTTTGGTATTACATGGAGCTTCAGCCTTTTAACTAATGTGAGATTGAGAATAAAGATAATAGAGGAGAGAGTCAAGAAAACAGCAGAGAAAGGAAAGCAGAACTCTGAACAAACTCAGCTGAATCTATCTCTACCTCTAGAATTTTCAGTTAAATGAAGCAATAAATTAACTTCGTAGTTTAAAAAATTAAGTAATCTCACATGGCCCCTGAATACAATCTTTTATCTTTATGATTTATCTAACACAAAGCTTCTACAAACTGTTTATCACTACCAGTATTAAAGATTTTTTCAAACATTTTAAAGTCTTAACCTCAGGAAACATAAACATAAATAACTGCCAATTCTTGTAATATATCAGCTTGGTTGACAAAACCACTAAAAAAACATGTAAAGAGAAATTTATAATATACTATAGCTTTTATTTTTTGCATGATTTTATATATTTTGGTTTCTGCATTTTTATAAAGATAATAAATGTACATGGGAAAAACTCAAATATCATAAGCTACAGTTAATAGCTTATGTATTGTTCTCTGCTGTATGATTCCCATCCCTCTTGTTCCCTTACACAGAGGCAATTACTGTTGTCATTTACTGATAAGTATAAGGAAATATTTTATACATATAAAAGTATATATGTAATTTCTGGGGGTTTGTTTGTTTGTTTGTTTGTTCATTTTGCAAATGTGCTAACATATATCTATTATAAACTCCTAGAATTGCTAACCAGGGTATAAGAGCATTTTAAATTCTTATAAATTTTTCCAAGTTGCCCTCCACAGATTCTATTTTTTCCATAAACTCTCCTCAATTCAATTTTATTGACATTTTACCCTCTGATAGGTAAAGATTGATGTATTTTTAATTTGTATTTATTTGTTATGAGTAATATTGAGCATTATTTGATATGTTTATAAACCATTTGTGTCCGTTTTTCTGAAAACTTTCTACTTATATTGACCTTTTGCTTATTGATATATAAGATGTCTTTATCCACTTAAGAATGAGCCATTGGATATCATACATGTTTATGGTGGATAAAGTGGACTGGTTTACTTAAACTATTTCCCCTCTCTCCAGTATGCTTTCTTTTCTGTAACTATTAGAAAATTAATACAATAGTCATCCCTTGTCCACGGTTTCACTTTCCAAAGTTTCAGTTACCTCTGGTCAACTGTGGTCCAAAATATTAAATGGAAAATTCCAGAAATAAACAATTCATAAATTTTAAATTGCACACCATTCTGAGTAGTGTGATAAAATCTTGTGTCATCTCACTTCCTCTCATCCAGGACTTGCATAATTTTTTTGTCCAGTGTATCCACACTGTAAATGGTTATCTACCCATTTGTTAGTTACTTAGTTATCAGATCAACTGTGGTGGTATGGCAGTGCTTGTGTTCAAGTACCCTATTTTACTTACTAATGGCCCCAAAGTGCAAATGTAGTGATGTTAGTGATTCAGATATGCCAAAGAGAAGTCTTAAGGCGCTTCCTTTAAGTGAAAGGTAAAAGTTCCCGATTTAAGAAAAGAAGAAAATCATATGCTGAGGTGATAAAATCTCTAGTAAGAGCAAATCTTTAATTCATGAATTTGAAGAAAGAAAAAGAAATTTGTGCTAGTTTTGCTGTCACACTTCAAATGTATTATCAGAAGGTAAAATGTAGCCTAATGCTACATACAACGCCTATGTCATTCACTTTACCTCATCTCATCACATAGGTGTTTTATCATCTTATCATCACAAGAAGAGTTGAGTAGGGTACAATATTTTGAGAGACAAAGAGACAACATTCATTTTATTATAGTATATTATTACAATTGTTCTATTTTATTATTAGTTATTATTGTTAATCTCTTAGTATGCCTAATTTATGAAGGAAAATTTATCATAGGTATGTATGTACAGGAAAAACATAGTATGTATAGGGTTTGGTATTATCCAGTTTCACGCATCCCCTGAGGGTTTAGAACATATCCCCATGGATAAAGGGGCAGTACAGTAACTCTGTTTCCTTAGAGCTAGATTTCTGCAGTGAATTGACATTGCGGTTAGGTGTGTTTGCATGAGATTTGGATGGAAGCAGTAAAAGGAATGCTTATTTTCCAACATTTGACTGGCTTTTTAGTGTTGAGTAAAATTTTGGAGATGTGAAGTTTATATACAGTATTTGTTATTCCTCATTTTGAGGCAAAAAAAGCTGTTTTGGTGGAGGAGGTAGTGGTATCTCATCCTGCATGCCCGTTTACCAGTTTTGTGGGTGGTGAGAGGCACTTATGGTGGGAGTAGCAGGTAAACTTTGTACCAGTGCCAATTCACCAGCTTTGTGTCTTCAAGTGTTGCAGCTCCCTGACTCCATCTCCCTGATCCCTGAATTCCAGCTTCCTCAGATTCCACAGTTTATTGTTACACTTTTTTTTTTCAAGTCTCTGTTCAAATATGCTTTCTTGGTCTATGTATTCTGTTTTAGCTTTGTCTATCCTCCTCATTTTATTTATCTATTCCATTGTACTTACCACCATGTAACCTTCTATTAATTTTCTTCTTATTTGTTTTGTTTTCCCTTTTTTCCCCACATTAGAACATAAACCCTAGGGAGGGAGGAGTTTTGCCTGTTTTGTTCAGTGTCACGCAGAACCTAGCAATTGTGCTTGGCTCATAGCAGAACCTCAATATGTATTTGTTAAATACTGAATGAATGAATTCAGGAATGGAAGAAAAATCTGATGAATGACAGTAAGGAGATAAAAATAAATTTCCCTCCCGCTTTCTCTTTCTGATTTTAATTTGTTTAGTAAATCAATAATAAAGAAACTAAAGCTATATTTTTGAGACTATCTGGACTCTAATGTGTTCCATATAAATAAACAATATTAGTTGGTATAGCTCTGTATCACTTGAGAGCCAATAGGCTCTTTCTGTCTCACTACTTTCTGATATTTTGGTACATTTTCAATTTTATATTATAAATTTCAGAATCAATGTAACTACTTCCCTACATGTCATGTTAGCATTTTCTATAGATAGTCTCAAATGAGATTAATTTGGGGTGAAATAACAAATTTATAACACTGGGCTGTTTTATATAAAAGGATTACCTTCTTTTATGTCCTTCCGTAGGCATTTAAATATTTCTTCATATAAAATTTTGTCCCTTTTTGCTAAATTTACTCTTATGCCTTTTTGTATATAGAATTTTTAAATTATATTTTATTGACTTAATAATCACTATTTGGATATAAAAATATAAAAATTATTGATTTATAATAACTTTATTGAGATATTCATATTTCATAAAATCCACTTATTTTAAGTAAACAATTCAATAGTTTTTAGTATATTTTCAAAGTTGTTCAGGCACCCCACAGCCTCGTTTTAGAAAATGCCAATCATCCCAAAAAGAAATCCAGCGCACATTAATAGTCATTCCCATACTCCTTCTATTTCTAATTTGTTGAGTGATTTTATCATGAAAGGGTTTTACTAAATGCTTTCTTTGTATCTATTCAGATGACTGTTATGTTATTTATTTTATTAATATGATATATTACATTAATTGATTTTCATATGTAAATCCCACTGGGACATGGTGTATAATTCTTTTTATGTGTCGTTAAATTTGTTGCTGATGAGTTTTGCATGGATTCATAAGAGATATTGGTGTGTACTTTTCCTTTTCATATTAACTGTCTGGTTTTGGTATAAGAATTATACTGAGCTCATAGAATGAGTTGGGAAGTTTTTCTTTCTCTTCTATTTTTTGAAATAGTTGTGATAGAATTTACAAGAAGATTTGTACACCCAAGCTTTTCTTGGTGCGAAGTTTTTCAATTGCTAATTGAATTATTTTACTTTTTACAGATCTTTTCAGATTTATATTTCTTCTTCAGTTTAGATGATAGTTTGTCTTTTTTTTTTTTCTATTTCATCTTTCTTTCTAGGAATTTGTTCATTTCATCTGAGTTATATAATTTGTTAGCATACAATTATTCATTGTGTTCCTTTATAATCCCTTTAAATTTTTGTAAGATATATAGTTATTGTCATTTCATTTCTGGCTTGAATAATTTGAGTAGTCTCTCTTTTTTTATTAGCCAATCTAGCTAGAGCCTTGTCAATTTTGTTGATACTTTCAAAGAACTTTTAGTTTTATTGACTTTTCTCTATTGTTTTTCTATTCTTTATGCTATTTTCTACTCTGATCTTTATTTCCTTCCTTTTGTTTGCTTTAGATTTAGTTTGCTTCCTTTTTGTAGTTTCTTAAAATAGAAAGTTAAGTCATTAATATCAACTTTCTTATTTTTTAATGTAGTAAAATGTTTATACCTATATCACATCTATAAATTTCTCCCTATGCAATAATAGCTAAGTAATAGCAGTCACTATGTATAAACTTTTCTTTTTCTTGTACATAATGTAAATTCTGCTATTTCCCCATGTTTTTTTTTATTTTGACTCAAAGTACATAGGAACATATAGATACGTATTAAGTAATATTTATTTACATTTTTATATTTTCTTGTAAATGAAATATCTGAATTGCATCAATTTTCTTTCATGATCTTAGAAGATAACTGTATATTTTCTACCTCACTATCAGCTTCATGTGGCTGCGTTGAGGCTACCAGTTGCTGGGATTCTGAGAAACATATCAGAAACACCAGGAAGGGAATTCAGATATTGGCTAGCAAAAAAGTAAAAAAGAATCAAAAAGAAAATACAAATGTCCAAGTCAACATAGATGTAGCCAATGCCAAAATAAAAATTCAAGTGGAATCACTGAAGTCATATTATTTCTGAAAATTATCGGCAAGATTTTATTTCTCTGCTTGAGGCTGTTCTTTAGATATCTAGGTATTACTTTAAGTATAAAAACATGAATTAGCATACCTGTGCATGGTAAAGTTATATTAAATAAAGCATATGAGGTATTGTTGATAATAACAAAAAAAAGACATGATTATTTTCTAGAAGATAAATTTTACTCTTTAGATATAATATATGACACACACACAAAAAATGGTCTTTTCTTTGAGTTTCAGTTGATTAGATGGATTGTGTGAGTCTCAAAGTTTACATAGAGCTATTTTGACTCCATTTCTCATTTTAGTATGCATAGAAGAAATTTGCTTTTGCCAATCAATAAAATCACACTGTACCATCTGAACTAGATGAGAACTACCTCCTATTCCTAGTTCAATGTCCTGCTCTTTGGCCCTAAGAACAAGATGTGTATACTACTTACCCTTAGGTCGATGTTCATACGGAACATTAATTACCCATTGGGTGGTCAAGATACTTATACTCTTCTTCAAAAGACTAGAATCACTGCCTTTGCTGTCATTTGACATTTTGTGCATAGCTCCAAATCTTTCTATTTTGGGTTCATTGTTTGCCTTCTCTTATAAATCAAGGTTTGAGAATGCCATTTATTGTTAAAATAGTGATAGCTATTATTCTTGCTGGACCAAGAGCATTTCTTTTCTTAGGTCATTTAATGCTATGGGATGTGGACAATTATTATCTACTTTTTACAGAGGATGAAATTCAGGCTTATGGAAATGAAATTATTTTCCCAGGATCTTACAGATTCTATAAGGCCAAGACAATATTCAAACCCAGAGCTTCTGAGCCTATTTTCTTAATCTCCAAACTCAGGTTCTTCCTAACCACCCCATCTGTTGTCCCTTCATTAGTTTCTGTTTTGTGCTACATACATATTAGAAGTTTCACTAGGAAGAAGGCAATGGGAAAGGAAAAAGAAACTTGAATTCCTTTTTCAGTCATAGGAAAATAAGTTATATAGTGATAGGAAAATGTTCCAGGTTTTTATACTTTGCGTATATTCAAATAAGTAATTTCATCTTTGTATGCCAGTAAAACCTGGTCAAAATATCGACTCATCCTATCAGTCTCACTTCATGTCATTAGGATGTAAAGAATTTCAGATTTACAATAGCCCGTTATTAATATCAAAGTCATGGTGAGAGAGAAACTAAGTTTTATCTATTACCATCTTCATTGACAGGCATTTAATAGCAAAATATTGGAGGACAGACATGGATACACAGTCATTTGCGACCCCCTACCCAAGTTGCACTATAATATACCCATTTTCCTTCATATCCTATACTCGCCCAATTTTCTATTTCTTTGAAATCAGTGATAGTAGTGAAATATTTGTTTCTCCTGGAAGCTAACAGAAGAAAGATAATTTGTTTCATCCAACAAATATTCATTGAACCTCTATTATATTTAAGGCAATAGGGCTATGCAATTTTTAAAAAGATAGAAAGGTCTCATTTCTAATAGAACTTACATTCAAGAGAACATAAGGCAATCAAGTCTGAACTTTTTGAGGTGAATTTCTCTATATTTTATTTGTGAAATTTAAGCTCAGGAAAGGTTTAACCAGATTTCATCTCTTTGGTAATCAGATCTTTCCAAGGGTTGAATTTAATCACCATAGATTTCTGTGAGGCAAGCTTGGCTTCCATAGCTTGGTTTAATAAGTTATTCGTTAATAATTTTAAACTGATAAAAACTATAACATTTGAAATTAGCCACTGTTTTTCTATTTAACATAACAATTGAAAGTAGAACATTTAATACAAGAGTTTTTTTTTACTTTATAACTAGGTGACACATTACTTATTATATGGATATAATTGCCCAGTTTATGGATAAATACTGTAACTTGGGAGTATGATCTGTCACAATTTTCATGGTGACACATTTTACTTGAACAGGGATACTATCTGCTCTCCGCTAAAATCAGAGGTTTCAGATGAATCGCTAGTAAACTAAAATTGTGATTCTAACTAGTGCATATACAGGATAAGCTTTATGAAAAAATGCTGTGAGACTTTTCGAGCACCATCCAAATGTTATATTTCCTTGAAATATTTTCAAGGTCACACAAAATTAGTGAGGAGCCAGAATAAAATTCATGTTTCAGTTTCCTAAACGGGGCTTTTTGTATTGTACAACTCTTACTTACGAGAACATGAGCTTGAAAAATACATGAGACACAACAGTTAAGCTTCCTTAGTGTAGCAACTTAATTTTAAAAACTTCATTTTCATTCTATGAGAGTGACTTAACTTGCCAATACATAGATCCGCTTAAAAATTTTAAAAGTGAAGAAAATAATGGCTTTTAAAATATGTCCTTCATGTGAGCCAGACATGAAATAATTTGTGAAATAAAATACCAGAAACACTACGTTTTTCAATAATTAATCACTAACCATTTGTCTCTCTGATAAAACTTGGCTTTGAAGGAAGACATTTTAAAAACTCTAATTACAGCTTACAGAAGCAAAAGGTCAAAAAAGTGATGTTTAGCAGCTTAATGGGATTTCTTATTGATCCAATATAGCATTATGAGAAAGTTGTTTTTCTCTTTATCAAAAGGCTATACACATAAACCAATCTTGACAGTTCAAAATTATCAATTTATCATACTAACATGCTACTTTAATCAATTGTCAAGCTCTTAAGCACCTAAGTTACACACGAAAAGCTAAAAGACAGATTTTCTAGGTGAGTTAATATTTGAGTTGTTGGAAATGCATGAAAATCTCTCTTGAAACTGAAAAGTGGAAATGCTACAAACCATTTCCATTACAATGAATCTACATTTAGTGCTGTAAACTCACTATTTGGTTGTAATGAAATTGAAAGCAGAACTGATTTCTTCATTTCATTATTTGAATAAATTAACTTTTAAAAATATTTCTTTAGTACAAGTCAGGAAAAGTCACAGTCCTTTACATGTCGGATTTGTATGCTGCTCTTGTGTATTGAACACGTTTCAGCTTTGTCATTGTTCCTAAACTAAGACAAAAAGTGATGTGACCATAGTCCTTTGGAAAGCAATCTTAAATGTTAGTTCAACCCAGGTGGGGTTATAGTTTATGTAAGTCATAAGGTATAAATATCGATATTTTTAAGTGACATTTTAGAGTCCAGAAGCCCTACAGTACCCTAGTTGTAAGGCTTTTTATTGCTTCACCCATATTATTCCATACTTGGAACATACTAGTTTATCTTTTCTTTTCTTTTTTATTTTCTTTTTTTTTTTTAGGTGAGGCAACCCTTGGTTGACCTCACAGATTGCAAGGACCTTGTTAGCTTACGATCCCTTATTTTTTTTATTTTTTACAGCTACAGCACATAGTCTTTCCAGGTGGTCTCCCATCCAAGTACTAATCAGGCCTGACCCTGCTTAGCTTTGAGGTCAGATGGGATTGGGCTTATTCAGGGAAGAATGGCCATAGACTAGTTTACCTTTTCTAATTTCCAAAAGTGTTCTGTATTAGAACAAGAAAAGCCAGCCAACTGTGAAAAAACAACTATTAAATCTCAGTGGCTTAGTGTGATAAAAATTTATTTCTTCCTCACATCATTATTTGCTGCAAGTTCGGTAGTTCTCCTTCAAGAAAGTCTCAAGAATTTAGGCTCCTTCCATTTTATAACATTACCATCCTAAATATATGGCCTCTGTAATAACCATTACAACCAAATAGTGAATTTGCATCACTAAATTGAAGGAAAAGAGCGTGGACAAGCACACAGGAGAATTTTTTATGGCAGGCGTCTAAACGAATACATTATTTCTGCCTCAAATCCTTCAGTCAGAATCCAGTCATGCGGTCATATCTAACTTCAAGGGAGGCTCGGAAATAAATCTTCCTCCGTGTTTAGGAAAAGGAAAGTATAATGGTGAACACAGTTATTTTCTGTCACAATTCCTAAACAACAAATCTGCAACTCCTAAACATTTCAGATTGTCATTAGAACCTTGAAACCTGGTTACTAGTGGTGTAAGGGGAAGTTGTTGTAGATCCATATGTGTGGCTGGCAGGGCACAGAAAGATATGTGATAAACAAGAGCTGTCAATCCCTGTCAGCCATAGTGTCTTTCTTTCTTCCTCCCCACAAACCATCCCCAAATTCCCAAAGACTCCCCTTGGGCTGACTTTGGAACAGTTTGATCTGGTCCACAGAGAGCAAAGTTATTTCAGGGTTTCTAAATATCTCGATTTCTACTTTATGAAGAAACTAGATAACTTTAGTAGAGGCAGCAAGGGGCAAGAAACAAAATATTCCCAGAACTCAAACTATTAATAGAAATAAATGCTTTTTCGTTGTTGTTGAGATTGATGTGCACAATTCTGAATCACTCTATTTAGCTGCATATTAAAATGAACTTGCAAACTACTGTGTGGTCATATTGGGTCCTGCTAAAAATCTAGTGAGCTGATACTTCAAAGAAAGGAAGAATGGAAATTAAATTAGAAATAAAAATTAACAACCGAGGGTGTTTCAAAAATAAATTTCCATCTTATTCGTTCCAGAATTATTTTCAAAGACTCCAATGATGGGCATTGTTGTGAACGGAAGAAGCGATTTTCTTTTCAAAGTTTTTCATTCAATAAGATGACAAAGGTATCTGAAATTACAGATCTGAACACACCGAGAATCAATGCTTTTCCTGCTGGCAACTTAGCAGCTTTTGTAATTGATGTGACAGTTTCATTTTCCCACTGCCATAGAAAATCGACATGTTATTCCATCTCTCAAGCAAATCTAAAAAAATAAAATAAAATAAATTCAGTTTTACTTTTTAGTAAATATTAACATTCTCCAAACAAGATATGGTCACAATGACGAACTATAGATTCTAGGCTTTGACAACGTTCTACTTTGGATGATACAAAACGAAAAGTTGTCAGTGTGATTTTATCAGCATACTAAAATAATAGCCTCAACAGGACAAATATTCATGTAAAATCCTTTTTTAAGGGCCTTTTAAAAAAGGATTCACCTTAGCACAAGGTTAGGTGGATATGAGTGATGGTAGACATGTGCTCAGACCTTGACCACACTGTCCCAGAATTCTTTTACTTCCCTTGAGAATAAAGTAGAAGACCTTTAATATAGCAATAGAAGACCATTCACACTTTGTCCCATCTAACCTCATCTTTTCTTTATCATTTTTTTTTTCACCTAGATATCTTGAGCTTGAGCCCCACTGAATTCACTGGTTCCTATCTCTAGGTCTTTTTGCACTAGTTATTCTCTCGGCCTGGAATATATTGTATCGACTAGATTATATTGCCATAACAAATGACCTTTCACATATCAGTGTCTTAAAACAATAGACATTTTTTTTCCACTCATGTAGTGTAGATTGATGAGGCTTATCTCATCATAGTCATTCTGACACCAGGGTTGGTGGAAACATCAACAAAAATTGTGCTTTCATGATCACAGCAGAATTGAGAAGGACCAAGCCAAATAGTGCACTGGCTCTTAATTTTTTTTTTTACCTGAAAGTGTTGGTAACTTATTCTACTCACATTTCTTTGGCCAAAGAAAAGTATGTGGCTATTCCTAAATGCAATCCTACCATGCAAGGAAGAAAGCCAGGTATTTTCATTGAGCAATGCTAATAGTCATCAACCTTTCCAGCAGGTGAAGTTTTACTCACTTTTCAATATGTAAACAAAGGTCACCTTCTCTGAGAAGCCTTCCATGATACTTGAGATAATTAATTTCTTCTTTATCTTTACCTTTCAAATATTTTATACAGACTTTCTTAGAATGCTTACCATATTATATTGTAATAATTTATTGCCATCTCTCTATTACACTAAATTACACTGTATTACACTGAAAATTCCTTATTCATATTTTTTCACCAAGTGCTTAGTATAATTGTAGTACATGCTGGGAGCTTCCTAGATGCTCCCTGTTGAGGGTTTGTTTGCCCATTTTCCGCATTAGACCATAAACTCACTGAGGACATAGATTATGTCATCTCATGCTGTTTTAACCCTAATGTCTTAAAACAGTACTTGGCTCTACGTATGCTGACTATAAATTGGCTAAATTAACTAACTGACTAATTATTTTGTTATTATATAAGTTTTATTAGCAGGGTAGGTTAGGTTATGCTGAAGTAACAAAACAGTTCCAAAATATTAGATAAGCCCAGTGATATTTATGAATTGTTCATGCTACATGTTCTACATGGGTGGACAAGTAACTCTATTTCATTATGCAGTTAGGGAAGTAGGTTGGTCTAGGCTCTATGTCTTATAGCTGAATCATCTGTAACTCAAGGCCTTTTCATTTACCCGGGCAGAGGAATAAAAAAATTGGAGAATCACAGATAGCTTTTTCATTCTTCAGTCTAGAAATGGCTTATCACACTTCCACTTACATTTTATTTTCTTTGGCTGGAACTTATCACATGTCCCCATAATTTCTCTGCAGAGGGCTGGGAAATATGGAGAAACACATGGAAAATGGAGTGTGTTACTATTTCTGTCACATCTGTCACATGGTTAAAGACAATATTCTCCTAATAGAAAATAGAATGTTCTCAATATGAGAATTATAATGTTGGTGAGTAATATAATTATGTTTCTCTAGTACTTTTCAAGTGAGAATATGTATGAACTCAGTAGCTTGTATAAAATGCCTATAGAGTTTGCAAGAAGAATAATCATACTGCTGTTTTTTGGGGAACAGTTCTTTCACAGACATTTAAATTATTTTCAAGTTAAAATAAACCCTCCTCCCAACTTCTCATTCAATATCTATCTAATATAAACTATACAATAATATTAAAAACTAAGAATAATATTTAGCTGTATGCTAGACTGGAAGGAATTTACAACACTAGAGATGTTGATGGGTTTGACAACTAAGCAAAGTGCTAGTCTTTGCATGCCTTACTTCTGCGTCAGTACAAGGTCCTGGTAGATCCCTACCTACTCAACTTCCACATGTTTCCCCAGCTCAATGATGCTGAGGTTTCACTAACTAGAAAAATGCAAGGTTTTCATTATTATATAGGTGTTATTTCATTAGGCAGTCACAATTATATCCTGTTTTCTCACTGTATTTTGTGATGGTTACAAGTCTTAAATTCAGCTAAACCATGAACAAACAGGTGGGAGCCTTATTTTCAAGAATGTCCTCTGTTAGAGTATGTTGCTTATGTGTGCTCATCTGGACAAAGTAATAATGATTGCTTCAGACTCTTTTGTGTATAAGACACATGACAGCAGCAAAAAAGTAATATTTATCACACCTTATTGGAGTTATGCTAGTTGGATAGCTAACAATAATGAAAAAGTGGTCAATAATGAAAAATTATTATGTTGTACTCTTAAATGTGCTCCTTAGCTATCAGGATTACAGAAAGATATTCTACAGCAACGAAATGGACAGTAGGGGCTGATTCGATGAACATATCCATTGTGGTGATAGAAAATTCTGACTAGAACATTTCACATTCAAGGATAAGTAAACAAAAACAAAGCAAATGAGAACTATAAAAAATGTACTTCAAAATATTTCAAAGCAATCTGAATGTAGAATATTTCTAGGTTTTTATGTCTTCTCCCACAATCACATATTTTGAAAGTAACATTTCTATCTCTAAGCTATTTTAAGCCTTTTTGGAGATTTCCCAAAGCTTTCATTTCTTTTATAGAAATAACAATTTTTATTCATCTCACATTCAAACCTCATGGGTTTACATATTTGATTAAATCACGTGACTCCCTCAGCAAGCGCTTATGCTACCTATTGCTATAAAACAAACAAACAAACAAACAAAAACTTAGAGACTTACAACAGCTATTAGCCTTTTTTTTTTTTTTTTTTTTTTTTACCCTTCTGCAATTTTTTTTTTACCCTTCAGCTGGGTGGTTCTTTCTTCTTACCTGGATCTTCTGGGACTGGCATGTCGATGCTTTTGCTGAGATGGCTGGAATAGCTAGGAAGTGACTGGGCATCTCTCTCCATGTGACCTCTCCACAGGACTATCTTGGTATATCTTACAGCATGGAGGCCTCAGAATAGTCATATTCCTTATGTGGTGCTGGTTTTCAAGAGAGAAGAAGCAGGTGCTCCCCGTTCCCTTAAGGTTCAATCCTAGAACTAACACAGCAGCATGTCTGCCACATTTTATTTGTCAACACAAGCCACAGGGCTAACTCAGGTCAAGGGGAGCAGAAATATACTCCAATCCTGAAAGCGATGAGATGTGTGTTTATGCTGGGAGGGGAAATATGATGACAGCTACCTTCAGAAACTACCACAGCAAAGAAAACTGTCATAAAAAGATTTAGAGGGAAAATCACCTGACTCTTGGTAAAGATCCAGCTTACCTGGTATGAGCAGATGTGTGTAGACTAGGGGAGAATAACTTACTAGTCATAAATTCAGTGCATAGTAACATCAAAGTGAAGTTTGCTTGTGAATGTTTATATTAATTTGATAATTAAAAGGAAAAACCGTTAGAAGAAAAGATGATGAAAATGAACTGCAAATAACCTTTGATGTAAAGGAATATATCTTATGATAGAAGGGAAGAGAAATTGCATGGAAAAAAGGTTTGGACCCCCTGAATTGAGTTGAAAGATAATTGAATGAGAAGAGAGGATTCATGGACAAAAGACTGAACTTCTGGATGTTGTCTATTTGACCAGACTGACAAAATTTATATGTAGTTCCCCAGGTCAACAAAAGATATGATGCTCTCACATAAAACAAACATCAAAAGCTGAAGACAATTTCCTAGCAGCCTAAATACATGAATTCATTTTAATAATCAGTATTTCATTTATGGAGTCAAACATTGCCTAACCCCAAGATTATGGACTAAAGAAAAAAAACCTCACTGTCAACATACAACTTTTTCAGAACAGACTCTAACTCAGTGTCTACAAAACATTGAATCATTTCTATATGAATGAGTCGTACAAGGAACTTTTAGATGTGTGTTTAGCAATCCATGACTCTGAATAAAACTTGTATTTAATGAATCTTTCCCAAATGGACCCCTAATTTTGTCCTCCTGGCTCAGCTGTGGTCTGGTAAATTAACCAGTTTTTTCTACCTTTGTTTTTAATATGTGTTAAATAAATTTCATATCTGTTAGTGGAGGAAATGAGAATTACTCCAGACATAAAGTGTTTGAACGACAGTTTGTGAATCACTGGAACTAGGCGCTATTAGAACCAGACATATCTAATGGATTTTTTTTTCATCATTTATTGAAACAGCCTTTAAACTATGAAGTAGTTTTGAGGACCAGAAAAATAAAAAAATCAAAAAGTATTCTGAAAGATAATCTCATTTATTTCCAAACAGAGATCTAATATCTCTAACCCTAGCCAGGACAGTGCAATTTGATAAGAAACATACAAGACTTTTGAAACAATTGTGCTTGAACCTTGGCTGTTCTGCTGTCTAAATTTGAGCAAAAGTGTTATCTTCTCTGAACCTTGTTCCCTTGCCTATACAATGTAGATAACAGTGTCTTTCTCAGAGAAGACATTTAAATATCAGATGAGACAAACTATGAGAAAATAGTCTTTAAAGTCTAAAACTCCATAAAATTCACATCTTCATTAGCCAATGTTTACATAGTACCCATTCTATGGCATGAAGTACTCTAGGTACCATGTGTGCTTTTCCATATGGAATACCGTGGTGAATGTTGATAATATAAGTTATGATTTTATAAAGTTGGCTTGTTAAAATCTCTCAATATCGATGAAACAAAAGACTTGTTTTTCAGGGTATGATGTCATTTAAAATTTTGCTCTCATCCTCCTCTTTTTCTCTTTGGAAGAATTATAAATACTCAATTGTCCCCTGAGATGAACCAGTGATCCACTGTAGCATCTTCCACAGCATGTCATCTAAAATCCCCAAGCTCATACAGTCTATAATTTTTTTGGCAGTTCAATCTGCTATGAAGAATTGGGTCCAAAATGCCTTCATAATAAAGTCTGACTTCATTTTTGATGTCTGACTGCTGAGAGCTTTTAAACCTCCCCTTTCTTCTTTCCATTCTGATAAAAAAGCAAGGAGCTCCTTCCTTTGGAAGGTGATTCCAACAACAACAAAAAAACCTCCCATCATTTTTAATTATCAAAAGGTTCCTAAACCAGTCTCTTCTCACTCACAAGCCATTTTGGACCTGCTTGGGATGTTTGCTCTTCTCTCCCCAGAAAGTCATTCTGTAAATAATAACCACCACTACCACTCTCCCTTTTATTTACTATCCTCTTGATGTGTGCCTGGGATCTTCAGACTTGACGCCCAAACTAAATTTCCATGAGGTGCATTCTGTTTCACCTATGGTCCCTGGCTACAATTGGCTCTGAAAGTGGAATGCCTAGACAATCATCACCATCACTGGGACTCACTGTATTTGCCGAGTTCTAGTGAGCTCCATTATAAATTTAACCAATCTAAGTCAGAAATTTCAATAATTAATTGGCTTTTAAGGAAAGAAGTATGAGATTCAGGCCCTTATGTGTCTCAGCAGTTACCTATTTGTCTTAGATTAAATCATGTCTTAATTCCAGCATAAGTTGTAACTGACTCTAGATTCAGAGAATGAGTCTTGTCCTGTGACTGATTGTGTCTGGGTATGTTTTATCCAGATGTATGCCCTTATTCTGTAGAGGATTGAAAGGAAAAATATATGTGGGTTTATTGGGTGATAATTTACATGGAAGAAGAATTTGAATATCAGTAATTAGTTGAAAATTTGAATTGCTGAATCACACACTCTTAGAGAGGCAGGTGGCTCACTAGGATCCTACAAAATGCCTTTGCTCTTGCTGCTGCTGTAACATTTATGTCTCTGTTGCCAAAAAGATGATTATTATCAGAAGTACAGGGGAAAATACTGCTGGCATTTCTGCACACAATCAAGGATTAATTCAACCATTATCCTAACCTTGATGATACTGATTTGAGGCTCTCTGAAGAAAAGAGTATATGATATAAGCAGGGTAGAGAAGAACTTACTGGATGCATTGGACAACAATCAGCCCTATCTTCATAATTTTAATCTCTTGAGCCACTGCAAATGGTCTGGCTGTCTCATCCAGTCAATGGCAGCAGCAGCACTTTATTATCCAGAATGCCCCCTTAGGGGATAAAGAACTCTGGTAATTCTTGCCTCGAGCTACCAAAACATAAATCACAGTCACGTGTCTTTTTTTTTTTTTTAATTTTTATTCCACTGCCTGTTTTTTTTTTTTTTCAATTTCAGTTGACAGCAACATTCAACATTATTTTATATTAGTTTCAGGTGTATAGCATAATGGTTAGACATTTATATAATTTAGGAAGCAATTCCCCTGATTAGTCTAGTACTCACCTGGCATTATACACAGTTATTACAATATTATTGGCTATATTCCCTATGCTGTACTTTACATCCCTCTGTACTTTACATTCACCTCTTTCATCCAGCCCCTTAACCCCTCTCCCATCTAGCAACCATCAGTTGGTTCTCTATATCTATGAATCTGTTTCTGTTTTGTTTGTTAATTTATTTTTGTTCTTTAGATTCAACATATAAGAAAATCATATGCTACTGTCTTTCTCTGTCTGACTTATTTCACTTAGCATAATATCCTCTAGGTTCATCTACATTGTTGCAAATGGTAAATTTTATTCTTTTTTATGGCCAAGTAATATTCTATTATATAAATGTACCACATCTTTTTTATCCAACGTCTATTGATGGACACTTAGATTGCTTTCACATCTTGACTATTGTAAATAACACTACAATGAACATAAGGGGTGACATGTCTTTATATAAACTACAGTTACATCCAAGGCCTCATCAAGACACTCCTCAGAGTTCCAGATGTTATTAATAGTGACCAAGGTACTCATTTTACTTTTCAGAATATTTAATACTGGGCTTCTGAAGAAGATATTCCAAGATCTTTTCTTTTTCTTGCCAGTCTCATATAATATATAGACCTCATAGAGTGTAATACAGCCTACTTAAATAAGTTCAAATTCAACTAAATGAACATGGTGCATTTCAGGCATAAGTCAACTATTATGGGGTAGATTGTAACAAAAATATTAACTTTATTTATTGATGTTTGACAGCTGAAAGCTTTTGAGCCTCATCATTGCTTCTCCCCCTTTGCTTCACATCTGAACAAGCTCATAAGAAAGTCCACATGCTCCCTTCTTTGGCACTGAGGACCAGGAATTTCCTTTTCTGCAAGGGAAGCCTTACTCCAGCCCCACTCCTAATCTCCACCCTGAAAATCCCAAGAAAGTCTCCTTTCCATACTCTTTCAAACCATTTTTGAACCAGCTTGAGAAGCCAGCTCTGCTCTCTCCAGAAAATCTGTGGCATCATCAGTGTCAACATTCAATCCCAATTTTGAGTGTGTGCCCATTTTTTTTCCTGCAGGATGGTCACAATACCTTGCCTATATCAAAAGTTTTATTTACCACTGCGAAACGTATAAATGAAAACCCTAACAAATTCTTCCCATTTTTGTCACTTCTGTAAAAGAAACCCACACAGAAGAAATGATTTTCTTTTTTAGGAGGAGCGTTTCTATTTCCTGCTCCCAGGAGCTATGTCCTCCAAAGTTAGAAAAAAAAAAAAATATGTCCCATGTTGTTTGATGAAACCATATTATTTCATCTCATTTACTAAAAAACTATCCAGTTTAATGGTACATGATTAGCCTGAGGGCACCTAGCAGCATGTGTTTGAGAGTTTACAATGACAATCCCTGGGTTTCCCTCAAGAACACTGTTAGGTTATCAGAGTCTTTATCTTTTCCTGGCTTTGCCTGTAATTGCCCCATTTCTTCAACTTCAATTATATATTGTTTCTGCATAACCATCCTGAAACTTAGTGGCTTAAAACAGCTACTATTTTATTTGCTAATGATTCTCTGGGACAGAAATTTGAACAGAGGATGGTGGAGATGACTCAGATCATCTTTGCATTTGTTGGGATCAACTAGGGGCTGTCAACATCATTTCCACTGGAGTCATATACCCAAGGCCTCTCTTCTTGCTATTGATTGGGCACCTCAATTCTCAACCATGTGGACTCTACATAATCAGTTTGACCATGCGCACAGTGTTGTCAAGGTAGTTAGACTTCTTGTATGACAGCTGACTCCTTCTAATGTGCAAAAGTGTTAAGTGCAAAGGCAAAAGTTTCTGGGTTTTCCTAAGGCTTTGGTTGAGAACAATGTCACTCCTGCTGCACTTTATTAATTAAAACAGATTTTGGTGCCAGCCCTGATTTAGAAGGGAGATAAACAATAATAACGTCACTGGGCTGGTTAACTAAATGATAGCCACTTAACTAATTTACCCTACTTTCCAGAACAATACATATTTCCAAAGCTACTACCATCTCCAAAAAATCTAACCTGATTCCTTGCAAACTGGATGTGTTTTGGCCACAGTGTTTGCGGGTAGCACAATTCCATAGTGGCAGACGCTACGAAGTACCGCAAATGAGATAAAGTACAGTTAGAGAACATAAAAAAATGACCAAAAATTATAGAGAACAGGAAACTGAACTCAGATTGCCTTTCTCTTAATAAGGTTGAAAGGTAGAATAGCTATGAGTAATTTTCCAAAATCTAACTGGCTCAAGGACTCTTTTCTATCATATTGTAATATCTTAAGCTCACTGTATTTTGTTTAACAGAGTTAATTAGCTATCCTTGAACTTTATGCATTTATTTTTCTTTTATATGATTTTTTATCTTTTAAAAACAGTGCCTGCTTAAAAAGTATGTGGGAAAGAGAGAGTGTGTAGGGAGGGGAGAGAGAACAAGCCAGCAAAGGGGGAGCCCTTATATGTGCATAGATCATAAAAGAGAGGAAGCAAAGTGATCAAGTGAAAATGAAATGAATTGCCAAGTGTCCATTTAGATAACAAGCAGGATAGTGTTATTTATTGTTTCATTCCATTACTGACATTTTCTTTCACACCACAGGTTGCCATGACCTCTCATTCTGTAGCATTTCATGATTGGAATTCTGCCACATGACATTTTACTAACCACATTTCATTGAACACATCTTAACCCTTGACATTTGGGCACCGATGATATATTTGAACCTGCAATCAGAAACTCTTTCCTAAGAAGTAAGCAATGTTTTAGAGTCTATAAAATGGATAGATATATCCTCTATATATTCAAGGCATTTTCCATTTCCCCAGATGTAAGACTTTCTTGTTAATATTCTTTAGATACAAGTTAAAATATGATTTTCCCTCTACTATGATTTTCTTAGCATATATTATAATCTTAGTAACTAATTTAATAAGACAGGATTTTGAAATATTTTGATTAACTTCTGAAAGACAATAAGTTATATATCTCAAGGTGAGATCGAATGTACACAAACTTCTTAACACTTACAGATTTACTTGTTCTTTCCTATCACCCACATTATGTATTATATTTTCCTTTATCTTGCTCTGCAATTTCACTGATTCTTCTCCTTAGTTGCTCTTCTTTTTAGGCTAATGTTTCTCACAGTGTCACTCCTGGACTACCTCAACATCACCCAGTACTTATAAAAACAACTCATTAAGTCCCATGTCAAACCAGCTGATGATTTTTCAGCTTTCAAAAGGCTTTTAGGGGAAGCATTCCATTCTACTATGCTTCTCACTGGTAAATGCAAATGACAGGTTTTCAGCAACTTCCAACTCCTTTCTGTTTTGTGATTCACTATCAAAATCAGTTAATAGATATTACTAGAAAGTTTGGGGATCCGCAGCTATCTTAAAAGCCAATGCAAGTTAGCTTTATCAGAAACAAAATGGGTACATTGACTCTGACTTTCGTCCATATTTCTCAGTAGCATGAACTCCAATTGGGAGAGGGGGTGAGTGGTAATCACACTGAGCCATACAGATGCCATCTCTAGAAAATTTGTATTGGCCCACAGAGACTCTAATTAGTCTCTTCTGAGCACCTGGATTTGAAATTTAAACCAGATTGGACAATCCCATAAATTATTAGAATTTTATGATATAAATGTATTCAGGAATATTCACTATAATAGAAAAGTCTTAATGACAAGCAGAAAAGTATCTGTACCTGTGTGGAGAGGCAGGACTGAAGACTGAAGCAGAAAATTTGTTTGAAAATTGCTAAAAGTAATTCCTAAAAGTTCTTATCACATGAGAAAAACTATTTTTTTTTGGTAGCTATATGAGTTGATGGATATTAACTGAACATATCGTGGTCGTCATTCCACAATATATACATACGTCTGCATTATGCTGTTTTCTCCCTTATACAGTGGTGCACGTCAATTATGCATCAATAAAATGGAGAGAGGGGAAATGCTATTGATTTGAATCAGAATGTTCCTCTAAGAAAAGAATCTATGTGGTTTCTCCAAATTGAAATGTCTTCTTGACATTCGGTGGTTGTACTACTTATCTATTTCTGCATAGTACAAATTACCCCTAGAATTTAGCAGCTTAAAACAATAAACACTATTATGTCAGGAATCCTGGCATGATGTGGTGGGCTGCCTCTGGCTCAGAGTCTCTCAGAAGACTGCATTTAAGGTACTGGCCAAGGATACAGTTGTCATAAGGCTTATTTCCAAGCTCACCCATGTGGCAGTTTAGAAGACTTCAGTCCTCTGGGAAAACTCACAGCCTTTGCAGGTGACTTCCCTCAGAGCAAGCAAGCAAGAGAGGACAGCTCAGATGCCATATTTCAAGCTGACCTAATAGAGAAAACCGATGGCAAGAAGCTAATGTCTCTGGCCAGCAGTCTGTGAAGCCACATGAGGATTTGGAAGCTTACGTCCCTTGTAGAACCTTTGAAGGCTGTAGCCCCAGCTGACATATTGCTTGTAGCCCTCTGAGACTTGTGGAGCTAAGAAATGTTCCAGAGAAATTATTTCATACAAATGTCAACCCCAAAAAGTTTGTGCTGTTATATTAAATATCAAATAAAAGACTTTACAGTAAAAATTACAACCACAGATAAAGGCCATCATAAAAAAGTGTAATTTGCCAGGAAGAGAACTCCAACTTTTCATGCACCTAACTTATGGACTCATTAAATGTAAAGCAAAATTTAGCAGGAGTAAAAAAAAAAAAAAGGCAAATGCACAATCATAATGCATCGAGTTTACATATTTTTGTCAATAATTGAGCAGACACAAAATTAGTAAAGCATTGTTATTAGCAAAACTAACCCAATGGAAGAGAATACCCCAGGTACAGAAAGAACATTTTAAAATTCACCATATGCTGTGCCATAAAGTTAGTCTGAACAGATTGCAAGTGTTGATTAAAATTATGTCTATTTTACCTCAGTTTGATTATAGTATAAATAAAAAAAAACTATGTATTCACTGTCATGTATTTCACATTCTAGAATATTATATAATTATTTATTTATTATAGCTATTGTTTATTTTACATTTCCCTCTACTAGAGAATGGAGATTTTTAATTTGGGGGGTTTTTGTTTGTTTGCTTGCTTGCTTTTTGCTTTCACAGATGCATCTAGCCCCAAGCACCCACAGCAGTGCCTGAAACATAGTGATACTCAGTATATATTTTTGTTGATATTGTTGATTGTTAGGATCAAAAGGCAAGCTGTATGTCACCTAAACTTCTCCTCACTTCCAATTTTTTTTTTTCAGTTATGGCTGAGCAACTAGTAGCTAAATGACTAAAGCAGGGTAGAGGCGTACTGACACTGACTGGGGTCCTGTGGAAGGAGTATGGTATTCCAGGGTTAGTTGTTGAAAGGGGAGAGGTTCAGGAGATGGTTGCAGAACACTGATGGGAGCAAATGCAAAATTACTGAGGCACTGAGAGAACACTGAGAACATCGTCCAACTGAGGGTGGGGACCATTGCTTAAGTAGTTAAAGGAGCGATTAGGAAAAATGGAGATTGCAATAAATTATACGTGATGTTCTCTTTACACATATATTCTTATTTATTGTCTTTTTAGCTGTGTCTAATATACTGTTAAACTTTCAAGTTGTTAATATTATATTTAATTTTTTTCAAATTTCAGTTTTAGAATTGCCATTTTATTCTTTTTTAAAGTTTCCAATTCTATACATAAATTCCCAATTTTGTGTTTTATTTCTTTAAATGGATTAAGCATAGTTACTTTAGATGGTATCTGATAACTATTATCAAGGTCTCTTCAGATTCTGTTTCTACCTTTTATTTATCTTGCTTTTTAAAATTACATTCTTATATGGTTGGCTAGTTTTTATTGAGTGCCAGATATAAATAAAAAATTTAAAATAATTTGAACCCTGATGTAATGTTATATCTGTTCTCCAGACAGATATAAGTTCACTTTGAGCAGATATTTATGGACACTAACCATCCTGAAATTCCCTTAAATTCACTTACAAAATAGATGATTTGTAGCTGAGTTTCATACTAAAAAAAGGAAGATTCTCTTTTGCTTTTACTCTTATTTCTAGGCTAGAAGGTTTCAAAGTCCCCACCCAAACCTGGAGGTTTAATACACACACATCCCTCAGTGATCCAGATTTTTGATTAGCTCAATAAGTCCTGTTGAAAGTCCTGTTCAGCTTCTCTACCTCCTTTGCACTTCTGCAATATTCCTTGGGGATAAGTGTCCCCAGATGATAAGCTCATTTCTTTGGATTTCCTTAATGTCCTGATGTTTAATCCATAATTCTTCCCTGTATTATTAGCCACCTGATCTCTCCAAATAAGATACTATTTAATAATCTGACCAGCTTTCTAAATTGATTCAGAGGAAGGACTGGTACAAATGACTAGTTCTGCCATTATCAGAGGTGGAACCACATTTATTTGACCTTCTGGCACAAAAAAAAATTCAGGGTTCTGCACAAACTTGTGGAAATTATTGTGAATAAAATCACAATTATTACTTGATAAGATTCTTGTCTGCCTGATATGTTGTTACTCAGAGAAGACTTAATTTTAATTATACAAATAAAGCATAAGACATTGGCACACACGGAAAATTTTTCAAAACTTTCACAATAGACTTAAGTTTTCTTAGGGTATCTAGAGTGTAGATTTAGTATCAAAAGAATAAGAGTCTAGTCTTGACTGACTGTTTACACGTATTCTTTCACTGGTATTCAGTTCCTCCCTATTGTTGCTGCAGAAGTGTAAGTGTTAGTGATACATTTATATGATGTTCTCTCTCTTCTACTTGTCACTACCCATCTTGAATTTCTCTTCTTATTACCTGTGCCTAACTATACAAAAATACTGTAAAAATACCTGGACAGCATTCTTCAGCAACTAAGATACAGGCTTATGGACCAGATAATATTCTTTCTCATGCCTTCCAAAAAAATAAAATTGCTGATGTTGGCAAGTAGGTTCAGAAACTTTTCTGGGCATCAGTTTATATATGGGTGTGTGCCTGCCTATGAAAGTATGTGATGATAGTGATTAAAACTTTTTGACATAGACATTGATTATGGATACAGGGAAACTGCCAAAATGAACCCAGAAAAATAAATAAAAATTAATTTATCTGCATAAAATTAATGCTAACTACTGTCATTTCTGTGAACTATTTACGGTTTATTCTTAATTATGATGTAGTAAAATAATAATTATGGATGATTAAATATTTACTTAAGTAAATCTTTAAAAACCTAGAAAATTTTGCATATCAGCATTAAAAATGTCTTGGATTCTAATAGCTGATGACCAAGAATGGATCCAAACTAAAAATGGTAATGGATTTTACCACCTTGCTTTTTTTTTATGCATAACATACCCTATAAATTCTAGAGTGGACACATAGTATCAGGAAGGAGTTTAGGAAATCTGGTCTTGGCTACCATCACATGCATAAAATGACTTTAGCTTCTTGCAAAGCCTTTCTCCCAGTTCCCCTGTATTGCTATGATTGTCTGAGAACATCTCGTGTGTGTTCATAAATAAGCATGCATCAGTGCTTTGCTGGGCTCCACAGTCCTGGTAAGGGCTAATGTTGCAGGCACTTGTCTTTCTGTTCCTGACTGTTGCTGCACTATGCTTGTACTCTGTTTGACATATCATTCTCTCCAACTATACATGGAAGCATTAAGAAGCTGGACTGAAAGACAAGTCTGAGTAGTAGACAAGGCAATATTCATAATCATCTCTTCTTCCTCAGTGATTACTTCTTTGCTGTAGGTCAACTTTTCCAAAGCAAATAAACATCACTGACCATTGGGCTGTTGTATTATTTCTTCAGATAAGCCCAGAAATGTCTGAGCCCCAGTGATAAACATCTAAAATCCTAAATTCAAGATGAATTGCCTCCATATTTCAATAATCAAACTTCATAGTATGTGGCAGCATGAAGTTGTTAGTACTGAAAACCTAAAACATTCAGGAAAGCACTACCTCTACGTTCAGATAAAATACTCCAAGGAATGGTTGCCAGAGGTTAGGTGTATATTTGCCATATTGTGTTATAATCAGTAAAGTATATATAAGAACGAAGTGCTTTTTAAAAAAATTCATACACTAGCAACAATTTGTGGTATATCACACATATGAAGTTAAAAACCACATCTGTGTTTTGTTGTTGTTTGTTTTTAACTTCTAGCACCATCAGCCCAGAATATGGTAGGTTCTCAATAGATAATGGTTGAAAAAATAAAATAAAAAAAATTAACTTCCCATTTTGGATGAACTTTCCATCTGCAGGCATATTTTCATATGAGAATTTTAAAACTCTTAAATCAGAAAACCCAAGAAACATGTATTTTGGTCAGGCCCGTCACTGATAAAAGATTTAGAATCTGTTCTATGGTGAATCTGGTTCACTAATGGCAGTAATTCTTTCTTGTATAAGTTGATATAATGACAATTATTTCTGAAAGAGATCTTTCTGTTCGAAGTTCTGGAATAAGTACATTTAAAATAATATACATTTATCCCTAAAAGAAATCCAACTTGTCCTTCAAAACCAACTTTAAAAATGTTCTTTTTTAAAGGCCAATCTATTAACTATATAGGTCTTTTGAAAAACTTTGATGGCAGACTAAAGCCATAGCAAAATTTACTCTGAGAAAATATTAGAAGATATAATAAATGTTTACCAGCCTTTTGTGGTATAGTTGACAAATAGAAATTATATATATTTAAGCTATGCAACACGATGTTTTGAGATATGTGTACATTGTAAAATAATTACCACAATCAAGCCAATTAACATTTGCATCTCCTCACTCTTGTTTTGGTGTATGTGTGTAGTGAGAACACTTAAGATTTACTCTTGGCAAATTTCAAGTATATAATACAGTATTATTAATTTTAGTCATCATGCTGTATATTAGATCTCCAGAACTTACACATCCTGAGCAACTAAAACTTTATCCTTTAATCAACATTTTCCATTTCACCCACCCTCCAGCCCCTGGCAATCACTATTCTATTCTGTTTCTATGAGTATTAATTTTTTAGATGACACATATATTAGATAATGCAGTATTTTTCTTTCTGCATCTGGCTTATCTCAAAATATACATAGCTGAGAAATCGAGAAATAGACTTTTTTTTTCCAAAAACAAAGTATTAGTTCACAGACATCTTTTATGCTTAGAGTTATTATCATGAGGTTGGTTTTCTCAAGTGAACTGATATAGATGACAAACACTGAAAAAGTGATGATGTTTTTGATAACTTTCAAATGAAAAAATTTGGCCAGGCCTGGCTGCCTCAAGTTTGAAATTGGATGAGCATATGTTATGTCCTACTTGCTCTAGTTCTGAAGAAAGTGTGGACATCTGCAGTCACCCCTGGCTCTGCAGAGAGATACTGAAAATTAGCCTGCCTCATTTTGTGCCTCCATTCTCTTTCTGCTTGTCAAGTTGAAGTTCAGTAGAAGAGCCAGACATGAGTGTACCTGTTAAATCAATGGTCATCAATCCATGGCTAAACATTAGAACCATTCAAAAGGGTAGTGTTTATAAAATAGCGATTCCTAAATCCCATAACAAGCGCATTGAATCAGAATTGGTTAGCAGTAGAGCTTGGAGAATGTAGTTTTTTCTATCTCTTTGAATAATTATCTTGTGGATCCAGGAATGAGAACTACTGATTTAGATGGCATTAATGAATGGGGAGGGATTGTTAGTGTTCACTAATGCAGCTCCATTCTTATTTCTTGGCATTTCCCATTCCCTTGTATAAGTGAGGCCGTTTGATACACACAACCTTTGGCCAATGGACTGTGAGTGATAACAAGTGGACACTTCTGAGTTTAGTTAACAAAAAGCTCCTACTTGATCCTCTAGCTATCTAATTTTTTATGGCAATTTTGGAAACTCCACTGAGACAGAAACTGTGAAACAGAGGCAGCCTGTATCCCTGAGTAAGCAAATGAAAGAGAACTGCCCTGGAGAGTTAAACTCTACATGAGAAGAAGGAATATTTTATTATATTAAACAACTAAAATTTCATTGGGTTGTTGTTAATCCTGCAGCCTAAAACCTTGTTATTCAATTTGAGTCCACAGACTCAAAGAATTTCCATTAGCTAAGGGCTTATTAGAAATGCAGACTCTCAGGTCACTCAATTCCAAGGAGACCTGCGTCCACATTAAGGAGATCTTGTCAACTTTTATATTATTAAGTATGTTTTACAATTTCATTTTAATTATCTATATCATTAGCTATACCTTTTGTACTATTTTTAGTTAGTTGCTTAGATTACAATACACATTCTTATTGTATCACAGTCTACACAGAGTTAATATTTTACCATTCAACCCCAAATTTAAAACCTTTGCAACTTCGTATCAGTTTATTTATTCCTTTCCCTGCCTGGCATCGTCCTTTATGATGGTTTTCATATGTTATAAACCTCACTTGCAAATGTTTTATTTTTGTTTTATATAGTCACATATATTTTATACAATTAAGAACACATAGTCTTCTATATTCAACTTGATATTTATCATTTCAGGTGTTCTTAATTCTTTCTTGAAGATTTGACTTTCATATGGTATAATTTCTTTTTAGACTGAAATTTTTACTTTATCATTTTTATAATGAAGGACCGATTGATGTTTTCCTTTACTTGAAAATTTATTTCCCCTTATTTTAAAGGATAGAGAATTTTGGGTGACTATTTTTTCTTTCTCGCACTTTAAATGTGTTGTTTTACTGTCATTTAGCTTCAATATTTTCTATTGAGAAATACATATTCAAATTAGATTGCCCTGCATCATGTTTTTTGTTCTCTTTTTTTTCTCTTTTTCTTTGATTTGCAGCATTTTGTGAGTGCTTAGGCATGGTTTGTTTGTTTGTTTGCTTGTTTTGTTTGTTTTTTTTGTCTTTTTTCTTTTCAAGGTTTGCTAAATTCTTAAATCTGTTAATTTATGTCCTTCACCAAATTTGGAAAATTTTCAGCCATTATATTTCAAATATTTTCTCTGCTTCATTCTCTCCTCTCTGACAGGGACTACCATTATTTGTATGATAGATCTTTAGCACAGGTCCCTTTAGAGATGTTATTTGTTTTCATACTTTTTGCTTTTTACTTCAGATGAAACCATTTTTATTGACTATTTTGTCATCCCTATCATCCAAATAAGCTCGTTCTGTGAATTATTTATATCAAGTATAGACTTTACATTTATAAAATATGCATTTGTCTTCTTTTATATTTCCTTTTTTTCTCCTATATTTTCATTAATTAAGAACTTATTTTTAAAGCTCATTAAGCATGATTGTAACAGCTACTTTAAAGTCCTTGATTGAAAATTCCAACAACTAGGTAACCTCAGATTTGGAATCCCATTAATATTATTTTTCCTTTCTTCATAGTTCCTTATATATCAAACAAACTTGAATTGTACCTTAAACATTGTGAATGTTATATTATGAAGCTGTTACATTGCTCCAAAGGGTGTTGATGTTTTGTTTTAGCAGGTGAAAAACTCCATCTATAACTTAGGTAGGCAGCATTTTCCAATCTTAAGTCAGTTCTGTAAGCCTGAACTGCACTGCTTTGCTTCTGCCTCACATATGTTTGATTCAAAGGTAAGACAAATTTTTAGGCAAAATTTATACCTAAAATATGGGTTTTCTGGCTTAGGTTCTCTCTTCAATAGATTTTCCTCCTCACTTTCTGAGACACGTTGTTGCCTGAGCTCTGTCTCCTGTTTCTCATCCTATACAGATGGAAGACTTTTTATGAGTTATAGCTGTCTACTCTTCTCTGCAATTTTGGTTCACCCTCAGGCCAAAGTCACAAAATGAGAATTTCATATTTTGTATCTCACACTCTCATAAAATTAGAAAATGACAATTCTTCTTTTCAAAGTTTAACTACACTCCAAAACCTACATGCTTTTGTTCTCTCTCTAGAAACTTCACGTAGTTGTTTATTTTGTTTTTGTTCACAATTTAGTATTTACTTACTAGATACTCTGTGATGAGTTTGCTTTATCACATTAGAAACAGCTTATTTGTACTGTTTTAACTAAAGAGCATATTTTAATATTTGGAGAGACTAGTTTCCCTCATCTCAACTCTAACTATGGATTCACTTGTCTCTCCAAGTTTCAGAGAGGCTGTTTGCCCTTAACTTCAGTTCTCTAATGAGACCAAGAAAAGTCATATATTTTAAATTTGTTCATCTTTCCCTTATTTTAAAGACAAAACGATAACTTACATGTTGGGCCAGAAAGTCCCTATTATTTTTAAAATTTTTATTCGGTTTATCACCTTTAATTAATGATGTTCTCTCATACCTTCAACTAGATTGTTTAATTCACATTGGAATGTTGTGCCACATTATATTCTCTTCCTCAAGTGTGTGTGTGTGTGTGTGTGTGTGTGTGTGTGTGTGTGTGTTTCATTTACTGAAAAGTATTGATAGTTATTTCCTGTTTTCTTTTTATGATGTCTTTGAATAGATTCTGGGCTCCTTATTATCTTCATAAGGATGCCTAATAAATTTGCTGAATAACCATAGCAGGTGCCCTAAGCTGGTGAAGGGAGTATTTGTAAGGTTTATTAAATTTCTTCCTGAAATATATCAAGTTTTTACTTCACATTTTTTTCCTGTTTCCACAGTAAAGTGTAGTTTCTTTAATAAAGTATGTGGGGTTTTTCTGTTTTCATCTAATTTTGAAAATATTTTACTTCCTCAGAGCCTTCCTGCCACTTCCTTCTTTTTCTCTTATTGTCCAATGGGTACCCTTCTTTCTGAGGTGTCGCCTCTTCCCCAGAACAGTGCCTTCTCAAGACTGCTGGCAGGCTGCACTCTTCCCAACTCTAAGTTCACTGCAATAGCCAAGTGTCCTGATCAGATCATGGACCTGATTTCAGCTTTTCCTGAGTCAAGATGGAAACCACTACCTCTGGGCGTGAACGTTATTGTGTTGTCTGTGTCCTGTCACTCATGTTGCACTCTCTTTTCTCCTGCTTCTGTCTTGCCTGCCCCTCCACTTTTATGTGAGCCCCTAAGACAATTCTGCTGTTTCAGATTTTTCTTTATCTGCCTGAAGGTAAACTTCAGATTGTATTTTCATTTGTTCCCAGTTGTACTATAAGAATAAGCTGTGAATAGCTTTATTTGCTACCTATTTTGATCTCTGTTGTTTTATTTTAGAAGATTTATGGAGATATGAAATTTAAGTAGCCCACCCTATTTACAAATGAAAAAAGAAAGTCTTTTACTGATTCTCTATATATTATATTTTAACTCTTACAATAAGCCTATGAAATAGATTTTACTACCCTTACTTTGCAGATGAGGAAGCTTTGAAATGTTATTTTGCCTGTAATCATTACTTGGACAGTGATAGAATCAGGATTAAACCCATATTTAACTCTACAGTTCTTAACTATAGTACTGTACTACCGGGATATGGTTTTGTGCCTAAGAATATAAAGTGCTGGAGTCAGATTGTCCAAGGTAAAATCTTGACTCCACCACCTGCTAGCTGTGACCTTGTACAAGTTATATAACTGAAAGAGCTTAGAGAATATCTATTCATCCATAAAATGAAGATGGTATAGTACTTTTTCTATGAAACTATCTTAATAGTAGATGAAATAATTAATCTATGGAAAGTTTTAGCACATATTAGTAATATATATAAATTCCTAAGGAATGTTATGTTACTTGAGGCTTTTGGTGTTTCTAAGCATCTTTACAGTGTGACAGTTTTTAAGTTTGAACACATTAAAAACAACAATATTAAATATTTGGTGGCAGACTTATTGAGGCCAAATTCGAAACGAACTTCAGTTTGTCAATGTATACTCTCCACTTGAACCCACAATAGCTATTTTCATTTTAGACTTTCTCTAAGAGATAACTCTTGCTAATAGCTTCCAACTTGGAAGGTCTAACTGCATTCTAATCATGGTAGGGTGCTGCTTCTCTATCTTCTGTTTATGGAACAATTTCCCTAGAGATTAGATCCTATTGTTTTTCATAGCTCTTAAAGGTAGTTGAATTACAAATTTTCCACTGAAAATGCTCAAATAGAAGAAAATGAACATAGCTCAAGTTGGGCACCCTAGAGGTATAGATTTGAGGCAAATATTCTTAAATAAAGCTAAAAGGAGCATTTTAATAAAGCCAACCAATTGGAATCTTTCATGCTACTGAAATAATTGTCGCTGAAAGAAAAGGATATAATTGCTTATTCAAATAATTTACAGCCTTACACTTCTAAAATTGAATTTGAGGAACTAAAAATTACATATAATATTCAAAAATATTTCTAAGGGCAATTATTGCAGAGCATTTCCTTCAGACTGGATTGTCTGAATCATGAATTGTCAGTGAAAAATCCACCTTGAAATTCTGTCTAACATTCCTTCTAACACAAAACATGACATTTCTATCCACAGGCCACCAAAATGTGCTGTCACAGTTACAAAAGATAAGTTAGAATTTATTTTTAAAATGGTAAAATGGAACCTAGTCCTCACTCTCTCTAGGAGTTTATGCTTTAATGTAATCTTATGTTCACTTTAGAACTGCTGAAAACTTGCAGGGAAAAAAAATTGATATTTTATTATATTATGAATCTGTAGTATTTGTGAGATTGCCAAATCTAAAAAAAAAATCATAAGTACTTCAAATACAAGAACTATTGAGAACACTAAGCAATAATGTGGTCTTCAGGCTTATTTTTCTGGGAAAATATGCCTCTTAAACTGAAGTCAAAAACTATCCAATAAGGAAAAATGTTCTTGGTTCTGCATCTGGTGTAGATAAATTAAATTATATTCTGCATCCTCCCATCCTTAACATGTATTGTTGAATTGTGGTTTGCAGAAGTGTTGAGATTTCTGAACAATAATCAACAATAATAGATTAATGCAATACTATTTTTACCTCATTATTTTTGACTCCTTCCCCATCTCTCCATATCTAAGAACACATATATATTAAAATAATAACCACTTGCCAAGATATGTCACAGTAAGCAAAAAGTGGGGAGGAGTGGAAGATTATGGGTCATTTTGGTTAACGTTACATTTTTGTCATTGGCAAGAAGCAGCAGCGAGTAGAGATTAGGTAAAACAGGAGGGCCTAGAAGTCAGGTCGATGCAACAAAACATCCAAATCCTCTCTGCATTGAGTGACACGGCTGCTATCTTCTTGGTTTCGCTCCTCTTCAATCATATATTCTCTAGCATGTTCAAGCTATAGATGACTTTGTTGATAACCCTTCAAAATAGGGCCTAGGCATGTTATATACTCAAAAACCGCACAGTTGTTTCTGTCATGTCACCACAACTGAGAGCCATCGATGCAGAGGGGACTTGATGAATACATTGATCTCTTACAATTCTATGATTAGAGGATATGAGGAAAATTGAGCTTGATAGAACTTCAAGAGACCACATTTAATTTTTTGAAAATATATAAAATTGGTTTAAAGCAAAGGTAGTTTCTGCATAATAAATGTTTGAAGATGTGGTGGGCAAGTCAAGACACTGACAAAAGGTAGACTTCTCAAACTCTTCCAAATTTTAGTTTCATGCTGTGTGCTGTCACGTTAAGAATAAAAGCCAAAGAACATGCCTACTTTGAATTGCTTAGTATTGTTTATTACACAGTGTGATCTATGTGGATATTTTGATAGTTTTTTCCCATAACATTAATTCAGCACTAAATTGTGTTTCTAAAAAATAATAATTAAATGGGTGCCCAAATTTAAATTGTCGATGTAATTTAGCATTTAAATTTGTTTAAGTATTTATGCATATGCAATTATGCATATGATTATACTTTTATACTTTTCTTACTAGATAAAAGATCTAAAAGACCTTTTGAAGACCATTTTAAGGCACCATTATCAGTTCAGCAATATATTGTTAGTAGGGAAAATGATATTAGAGGAACAAAGATGAATGAGATATGTTCCTTGTCATCAAGAAGTATGTCAAATTACTGGGAAAATTTTAAAAGGTAACCTAAATTTTCCAACCTTGCAAAACTGTGCCTAAAAGAACTTTTGTTTAATTTATATGTATAGATGATTGTGACCTATTTGTGTAAAATTAGCTCCCCTCAAAGTACCCCAGTTTTTGGAGAGTTTCCAAGTCACACATTTGTTCTGGAACAACCCTCTCAGTTTATATTGTTCTCATCTCTTTGTTCTGACTCAATGCTTCTTCACTAGTCATAGCTTTTCTTGAGAGTGGTGACATGCTCAAAGTTAAGTGTTTGCCTAATCACCTTTTCCTGCATAAAATTTCAGTCTCATCTAATTTTAATTCAAGTATGATGATTAAATTGAAATTGTTTTATGTCATGAAAGAGAGAAATGGTAAAGCCATATTATTCATTCTCTCTCTGTATGCGTGTATACACACACACACACACACACACACGTATATATGTGTACACACATATATAGTTTATATATAATATATATACACAAAATATATTTATAAGAATAAAGAAATAAATATATAATTTATATATAAATTAAAATATTTATCATACATAGTTTCTATATAATTTTCTTCTAGTATAGTGGGGTCTAAGAAGGCTAGTAGGGCAATGGCACGAGGTTATAGGTCATGAAATGTTAGGAAATAAATGTAAATGACTATGATATCAACAGAAAAAAATCCTTTGTGTAAGGAATGCAAATAAAATTATATGGAGATCAGAATCAGCAAAAATTAGTTATAGTTAAAGAACTCATAGATAAGGTTACAATATAATTTATCTTCTAAACTTGCATATGTTTAAGAATGAAAGGTGGAGCTATTGATAATTATGCCAGGAAAATAAGAGTTAACCAGGATCATTGCAGACAAATCAGGACATGTGACGCACCATGGAGGAAGAGTCTTAGAGGAGGTTGCATTTCATCTAAGAATTGATAAATGTCTAGGAGCTGGACAAATAGGAATAGGGTGAGGGTCATATAGAAGCAACAGCATAATCAAAGTCATAGACATAATTTTTTAAATATGGATTTTTAAAAAATTTGAAGATAATACATCTATATACTGAAAGAACCAACACATGTAGGTGCTGTTTCAGGATTTGGAAGGAATCAGTTGGTGTGATCAATCTGGGTAATTTAATAATGTGATTATTTACAGAATTGCGTGAAAGTTTAGAAAACTATATTGATAGTTAAATTTCCCACACCAGCACCAATTGTGAGCTGTTTCCACCTTCTAAGCTTGAAGTGGTGAAGGGAACTGGGAGTTTCTGGAACCTGATGAGAGCTGCTTTCCAGGAGCTGTGAGTTTTAATAAGGGCCACAGCAAACTTTCAGTGACTTGGAATAAAGAGGACGCTGGTGGAATAAATATCCTGAATTACTCCTCTTTCACCTATTGGTCTCTTGCTGTTACTTTCCACTGGAAAAATCTAAATGAAAGCTAGCAGGTAAGAGAACTGTTCAAACCATACTGGTCAGACTCCTGGGGCATGGTATATGTAGAGATGGGTGGGGAATGGATTTGGAGGTACAAAGAGAATATATCCAAAATAGAGATCATAGTTCAATATGGGAGAAAATAATAAGTTGAGTATGGACATTGATAGATCTATGAGTTGATGAAAGGAAATATAGAACTGAAGCTTGGGAAAGATCAAAATTCTTTTGGGATCAACTGAATAATGTTGACAATTAATTATTTCTGATCTCCTCTATCTCTCTAGAATCTGGACTTGTTTTTATGTTATAATGATTTTGCATCTTTTTAAATAAATTTTTAAATAGCTTCTGAATAACTTTTTAAAATTAAATATCAATAAATTTAACTTAAAAAGTTATTCAGATAATGTTGGTTAATGAAATGATATAGGTTTCAAGTGTACAATTCAATAATACATCATCTGTGTATTGCATTGTATGTTCATCGCCCAAAGTCAAATCTCCTTCTGTCACCATATATTTGACCCCTTTACCCTTGTCTACCTCTCCCTTCCTCCTTTCTCTCTGATAATCACTAAATACTGTCTGTGTTTATGAGTTTTTGTTTGTCTTGTTTGTTTGTATATATGTACCACATCTTCTCTATCTAATCATCGATTGAATGATACTTTAGTTGTTTCCATGTCATGGCCACTGTGAATAATGCTGCAATGAACATGATGGGAGAGGGGAAGCTGTGGTACATATATACAATGGAATATTACTCAGCCATAAGAAAAGACGAAATACCGCTATTTGCGACAACATGCATGGATCTTGAGATTGCCAGGCTAAGTGAAATAAGTTGGAAAAGTTGAGAACCATATGATTTCACTCATATGTGAGACATAAAACTGAAAGCAACAAATAAACAAGACAAACAAACAGAGATTCATGAACATGGACAACAATTTAGTGGTTACCAGAGGGAAGAAGGGGAGGGAGGAGGTAGATAAGAGTTAAAGGGAGTCAAATATGTGGTGATGGAAGGAAATTTAACTTTGGTAGTGGACACATAATGCAATATACATATGACATATTATTGAATTGTACACTTGAAACCTATAGGATTTTATTAACCAATGTCACACCAAGAAATTTAATAATAAAAAACTAAGCAACCAAAAAATTGAGATGCATATATCTTCATGGATAAATGTTTTCAAATTTGGGAGATTACATAGAAGAGGGATTGCTGAGTCATATGGTAATTCTATTCTTAATTTTTCAAGAAAACTTAAGACTGTTTTCCATAGAGGTTGTACCAATTTACATTCCCACCAGCAGTGTATAAGGGTTTCTTTTCCCCACAATCTCTCCAATACTTGTTATAACTTGAATTTTACTTTATTTGTAGTGTTAACTTTAATGATTACTATTTCAAATATCTTTGAGTGGCTCTTATTTATGTATGTATATATGTATATGTGTGTACAAAAGCATCTTTTAATAAGTAAAGTTTTAAAGACATTATACCAAAATAAAAGGTCATTTCTGCTAAAAATACATTGCTCAAAAAGCCTGAAAGAACTGTTAAGTAGAGCAACTTGAAAAGTCCCTAAAAGCCTGTAAATCATAACAATAAAATGTCTCTTGATCAATGTAATTCATTCATGATATTATTTTGGGACTTTGATCCTGGTATGATTAAAACAATTTTAATAAATAAACTTTGTCTTTTAATCTTGTGCCTGGGTTTTTGACTTATTTACTTTTGTTACCATTCTTATTCATCTTTGCCCATATTATCTTTTTCTCTTATAATTTCCAATACGTTAAGTCTATCCCAGTGCTCCAGTTTGGTGGCTGGAGCCTTGCTAAAACATATTAAACTTTCTTGAGCTAAAGTGTTTATTGGCAATGTTACGTATAATTTAGGTTTTGATTTTTTTTAGTTCCATTTCACATTGGTACATTCTGTTTTTAATGTAACTTCTCATTCTTATTATCCAGTTATAGCTACTCAATTGAATTATCATTTATTCTCTTCTATTATTCTTATTTAATTTATTGCTCCAATCGAAGCCTGGACTTCATCGACATCTGCAAATGAAACAGCTTTAATTCTAGAATTCTGCTCCTCTCAGTTACCAAAGCATACTTCAATTTCCTGGATTGTATCTTCTTTCTCCACCACTTCTATGAAATAATGCTGGCAAAATGTACCATTAAGTACCTAAATATCTAATCCAATGAATATTTCTCTGTTCTTAACTTATTTATACATTTGCTCCTTGTAATATATATTTTTTCTTCTTAAAATACCTCCTTTCATTTCTGAAACATTGATTTCTCTTAGTTCTTTCCTAAATTTCTAACCCTCCCTTCTCCATCTCTTGGGCTGACTCCTCTTGTTCTGGTACGGCAGGCTGTCTCCAAGATGGTTACAGTAACTCTTGACTTATGGTATTACACTCTTGTGTTATACTTTTTAACACTTAGTAGGGCTTAGTTTGTAAACTATTCCATAGGATATTGCAGAAATGTCCACATGTGACTTCTGAGGCTAAGTCATTTTTATGACATCATAGTTTATGCTTTACTCTCTAGGATCACTAGCTTTGGAGAAGCTAGTTGCTGTGTTTTGAGGATGCTCAAAAAACTCTTTGTAGACTATCAATGGGCAAGGCATAAAGTCTCCTGTCCACAGTCAGCATCAAATTGTCAGACATGTGAGTCATTTAGAAATATATCCTCCAGCCATAATCTGCAGATCACTGAAGCCCCAGCTGACTTCTTAACTATAAACTCATAAGAAAGCCTTACCAGAAACACCTAGCCAACCCTTTTGTATATCTCTGACACATAGAAACAGCTGAGGTTATTCATATTTATTTTTTAATTTGAGCCGCTAAAATTTTGTGTAGTTAACTAATACATCTGCTTATCTGCTAAGTTATTATTGTCGATCTTCTGACTATGAGGAAAAGCTGGCATCAAATTAAATTCCCCACTAATAAAATTATGAAAGGTAGGTAAAATTTAAAAGAATGGCTGTTTGAAAGGACATGGGAGTAATAAGGCAACCAGAACGTGAAGGGCTAATATTCCAAAGAGGAGGAACGCTCAGTGAGTTGAGCCCTATATTTTCAGCCATTATCTCTTCAAGATATTTGCAGTTTTGCTTTGCAGGCCATGGGAGGCTGAACACAAACTAGCAGCCTAGAGTTTAAAGCAGTCTCACTGGGCTACAGAAACAAAATTAGACTTCAGGAGTTTCAAGGTTGTTGTAACTTGAGAGGCCAAGGTTCTGGAGAAAAGGAAACCATAGACAATGAAACTCCCATCTGTAGACAACCTCCCCTTAAGGCATTTGCTGACTTCTGGGCTAAGTGTATAGACTATGAGACTCCTACAAACACAAAACATCATGAAGTTATTAAAAGAAGCTAAAAAGCTAAGTAGAATTTCCATTAGTCTCAAAGTCCCGAGAAAACAAAAACCGAAATTACTATGAATTAAAGAGCAGGGAGTCATAAAATTTATCTGAGATATCGGAGAGGGTAAATTTTTTGAATTAAGATGAAATGAAATAGATTAACCTCAAACGCATCAAGTTGATCTACCTGTATTCTGCTGATAACAGAAAATTATATCCTCTTTGGAAAAACAACAACAACAACAATGAGAGTCTCAACTATTTTTTCTAGACATGGTGTCTGGGATTCAATAAAAAAATTAGTAGACGTACCAAGAAACAAGATCAATTAATAAAAACCCAGGGGAAAATAGGCAATATAAACAGATACTTAATTTAAAAAAAATTTTAAGGAGAAAAAAACATAGAGTATCTCTTTGGAAAGCAGGAATTTACAAAAGGCAATCAAATAAAAATTTAAAAATTAAAAAAGAACTCAATATATGACTTTCAAAACATTAAAGACAGCAAAAAAGTGGATTAATAAACTGAAAGTTAGGTCAGTTAAAATTAAAAATAGATGAGAAATACTGAAAACAGCATACAAACCAACCAAACAAAACATACAAAACAAACAAAAAATAGGAAATACTGAAAATAGCATACAAACAAAACATACAAAGCATATATGACAAACAAAAAATAGATGGAAAATACTGAAAACAGCATGCAAACACATGTGGCATGGTAAACATTTTGACATATATATATAATTAGAATTCAAGAATGAAAGGGAGGAGAAAGTAGAACAGAAGCAATATTAATAGATCTAATGGCTGAGAAATTTCCAAAACTGAAAAAAATCAAACTACAGATGCAAACTTTGGTACAAACCTAAGGATGGATAAACTCAAAAACAACTGCATTTGGGCATGCACAGTAAAACTGCTGAGAGCAAAGGTGAAAGAGAGTATAATAAGAGTAGCTAGAAAAATGACAGATTATTTTTAAAAATGAGACTTTTAGCTCAATATTTAGGATAATAAAAGTCAGGATACAAAAAGAAAATAACTGCCCGGCAAAACATCTTAAAAAGAAGGAAAAATAAAGGTGTTTTCATAAAGCAAAAACCAAAAAATTCAATGTCAGCAAAAAGACACTAGAAGAAATATTAAGAACAGTCTTTCAGTTCAAAGACAAATGGTCTTGTGGAGGAAGTATAGTATTGTAGGAAATAAGGCATATCAAAACGTTATTTTTTTGATAATTCAGATACTTTTGAGGAGTACTCATTAGGCATTTTGTAGAATGTCCCTCAGTTGGGATTTGTCTGATGTTTTTTCATGACTAGATTGAGGTTATAGGTTTTGGGGAGGGAGAACACAGAATAAAAATGTCATTTCATCACATTATACCAGTGGTCATGTTGCCCATTACTTATCAATGTTGATGTTAAACTTGATCACCTGGCTGACGTATATTTTTTAGGTTTCTCCACTACTAAGTTACTCTTTTACTCCCCTCTCCATGCTGTAATCTTTGGAAAAAAGTAACTATGGGAAATGTACACTTAAGGAGAAGTTGTGTTCCAACTCCACGAGGGCAGAGTATCTATGTAAATTATTTGGAATTCTTAAACATGAGAGATTTGTCTCCCTTGCCCCATCTAATTTATTCAATCATTTATTTGTGTTAGGATGTGCTTGATGGATATTTATTTTATACTTTAGATTATAATCCAAAACCACTATATTTTATTGGTCAAAATATTACAGCTTTGGACATTGGGAGCTTTTTAACCTGGGTCTATAGTTTTGTCTTTTCTAAATGTCATATAATTGAAATCATACAATACATACATTTTAGATTGGCTTTTCTTTCACTTAGAAAAATACACTTTAGTTTTCTCTCTTTTCATGGCTTGATCATAGCTCATTTCTTTTTATTGCCATACAATATTTCATTGTATGGATATAGCAGTTTGTTCATCTATTCACCTGGGAATCTTGGTTGCTTCGTTATTGAGTAATTATGAATAAAGCTGCTATGAACATTCCTATACAAGTTTTTGTGTGGGCATAAATTTTTAAATCACGTGGGTAGTACTTAACAGAACAATTGTTGGAATTCATAGTAAGACTATGTTTTGTTTTGTAGGAAACTGTCAAACTATCTTCCAAAATGGCTGTACCATTTTTCGTTTCTACTAGCAGTGAACGAGTTTATTTTGTTCCTCATTCTCACCAGCAATTTGTATTGTTGGTTTTGGAAACTTTAGCCAACCTAAAATGTGTAGTGGTATTTCATTATTGTATTAATATGGAATTTCTTAATGACAAATGATGTTGAGCTTATTTCTATATGCTTATTTACCATCAGCTTATCTTTTTGGTGAGGTATCTGTTCAGATATTTTGCTCATTTTAAGTTGAGTTGTTTGTTAACTCAATAAGAAATTGTTGAATTTTTAGTATTTTTTGTATATTTTGGATTAAAGTCCTTTATTAGATCTATGCTTTGCAAATTTTTTTCCCAGCCTGTGTCTTGTCTTTTCATTCTCTTTATAGTGTAGTTCACAGAGTAGTTTTTAATTTTAATAAAGTTCAATTCATCAATTTTTCTTTGATTAAAGACAAAGGACAATGCTTTGGTGTCATACCTACAAACTCATGGTCAAATCCAAGATCACATGATTTTATCCTGCTTCTTTATAGATTTATAAAATTATTTTTTTTATTTTACATGTAGGTCTATAATATAATTTAATTTAATTTTTGTGAAAGTTGTAAAATTTGAGTCTAGATTTTTTTTTTCATATGGATGTCCATTTGTCGAAAAGGCAATCCTTTCTTTGCTGTATGTAGGCTTTTACTGCTTGTCAGAGATTAGTTAATTGTATTCATGTTGACCTATTTCTAAGCTTTCTAATTTATTCTACTGATTTACTGTATTATTTTTTCTTTACCATGCAGTGTTAATTACCGTAGTTTCATATTAAATCTTGAAGTCAGTATTAGTCCTTCAACTTTGCTCTTTTTAAATATTGTGTTGGCTATTTCAGCCTTTTGCCTTTCCACATACATTTTAAAATCACTTTGTTGAATTCCACAATATGGCTTGCTGAAATTTTTATCAGGATTGCATTGAATCTATACTTCAAAATGGAAATAATTGACATATTAACAATATTTGGTCTTCCAATCTATGAATGCAGACATTTTCTCCATTTATTTATATAATTTTTATTTCCTTCAGAATATTGATAACAACAATAATTTCAAAAATATTGCTCCTAGAAAACTACTAAAATTAAAAATTTGCTTCCTCTGATTATGTGTATCTATAAAAAATACAGGAAACATCATACTTAATGGTGAAATATTGATAACTTTCCTTCTAATATTGGGAATGAAACAATCATGTCCTCTATTACTGCCATTCTAAACATTATATTGGATATCGCAGCAAGTTCAATAAGATAAGTAGGAAAATAAAGAAAATACATAAGGATTTTAAAAATATAAATACAACCATCGTTATTCAAAGAAAATATAGTGACTATTAGCATTAATAAGAAAAATTCGGCAAAATCACTGGATACACATTATCTCATAGGCCTGTGACTTTCCAAATGTACAGATTCCTCTGCAAGGAATGCCTGTATCTACTCTTCAGCCTGAAATTTTTTGTTATTCTTTTAAAACTTAGCTCAGTTATTAAGTCCTTCAAAAAAGCTAATTATTCTTTCCTCAGTGTCCCCACTATACTCTGTATATACTTGGTTAATTTTTTTCCTATTTTATCATCTCTGAAATGCTTTGTTTACTTTTCTATCACCATCATTGGAATGTGAGCTCCATATGGGCCAAGGTTTCCCCACTTATCTGTGTATTTTCAGTACCTGACATGACATACAGCTAACTAAGGGTTCAATTAATGGACTGAATTAATGAGTTAAAAGTCTGGTCAAAAAAACTAAATAAAAAGAAATAATTTGTACTGTGACCACATGTGCACATAGAGATGATAGAAAAACTATGGATATCTAATCATATTTAAGCTGATTCCTATGGAAGATCTGCTCTTATCAGATGAGTTCTCTTTCAGAGAAATGGAATTTGATTGTTGAACTGATTAATGTAGTTCTCTACAACTTGTCTTTGAGTGGAGGAAAGTTCTTAGGTGTACTTAGGTTTCTGGGTTGCCTAGCAACAGAATTTAAACTTCAATATTGGTTACTTCTCTTAGTAGTTATGGAAAAATGTCTCATTAGGCCAGTCAAACTGTCTCTGATTAGCATTTTCAGAGTCAATTTTTTTAAGCCATAAGAGAGAACTGAATGTTCTGTATCAGAGTACTTTGAAGGAGAATGATTTGAAAATCTAGAAACAGGGTGGTCTGAAATCCTAAGATTTCTATGGATAGAAATATTCTCTATATAATTTTCATACTGCCATATCCAAGGGATAACTGGCTTTGCTAACCAAGTAGCACATTACAAAAAACAAACTAAAAAGCTATAAGAAAATAAATTAATTAATTAAAACTCCTGAATAAATTTGATGGTATTCTTGTAGTAATTCATTTTTCTCATAATATAATCATTGACCTTTGATTTTTATTCAATTAATTAAATTGAGATTGAAAATAAAACAATGCCAGAAATGACTTGATGGCTTTACAAAAATTAAGAAAAGTCAGAGAAATTTATTTTTTCCCTATAATACCTAACTTTGGAGATTTTGCAGCTCTGATATAGTTAAATTAATATTTAAATCTTTGAATAACTAACACTGCAGAGAAAAGAATAATGACCAATAATATATGGCATCATATTGTTTTAACAGTACATGAAAATGAATGCTTCATTACTTCAGTTTTCACTCATTCATTTAACAAATATTTGGTAAGTATTTACTGTATTCCAGGTATAGAACCAGACACCAGACACAGATTGAGAAGAAAAATAGACACATCCATTCTCTTTTATAATCACTATATACTCAATGAATCTGTTTAACTATTTTAGCTCTCCAGAACAGATTCTTCCCTTCTTGGATCACAGCTTCTAAATTCAATTTCATGACAAATTCAGGAAAGACTAGGGCCCATCAATAGAGTGAATTATTTGCATTCTTCAAATCATCTTAGCAGACTCATGGAGCAGCAAGTAATTGTTGGAAGTCGAACTTGGATCTTTTGACATTTTGTAAGTTATTCTTTCAAACACATTCTTTGGGATGTATCAACTCATAAAAGAAATAATCTTCAGATCTGTATGTTCACAGAGGTATTTTTTAAGGTGTTTCCAAAATCAGGACTTTCAATGGGTCCATATGCACATGGAATAAACCCTTAGCAGCTGTGTTTTCATTATAATATCCCTCCTTTCTGCCTCAGATGACTGTTTTGAACCCAAATCCAAACCTCCGGGAGAGCCAACCTGATTAGTCTAGCTCAGGTCACTCACCCATTCTGGACCAACAATTACTTGTTGCTCTATGAGTCTGCATTTATCATCCCCTCTATTTTATTATCATTACAATATTTAAAAGCGCCGTAGTATTTTGCATGTGAATAAAAGTATTTTGCATGTGACTCCATATTCACCAATTCTAAAACCTTTCTTCATCTTCACAGCTAATCTTGCTTAAATTCCTGAATAAAGTATTAGTATATAAGCATTTGTTTCCATTTTGTTTCCTAAGTAACCAAGTTAAATTATTTATAAAATGAGGACAATAAAAAAGTCTCTATCTTACAGGAGTACATGAGAATGTTTAGGAAAAGTGATTAGCCTCGTACTGGTCACACAGCATATGCTTGATGAATGTTAGGTACTATTGTCATGTTCTGTTGTTGTTAGTAGCAATAGTAGTAGTGTAATCTAGTCCTTCAAGGGAACAGTTTCAAAATTATTATGTGTACTATAAAGCATGCAGGCACAAAATCGGCTTTAGTAACTTGATGTCTTGGGTCATCTAAAATCATAGAAAATAAAATAATGTGGTTATCTCTCTGTTTTTATAACTGTCATAATTTAAAATTTGGGTTTTGAGTGGAACATGGGAAATAAAATCACCCTGAAGCATTTCCAATAGGCAGTATTTTGCAGCAGTTTGAAAAATATTCTTTTCAGCAGTGCATTTCCAATAATAAAAACAATAGGAACATTAGAACTCTTTAAAAGTTCTTGGTAATAACAAAACTAAAGTGAATGGCTGAAGCATTTCCAAGAGACATTATATAGACACATATATGTATAATGGACAAATTTCTTGGCACATTACTTTAAAGGACCCCAGTCCTTTCTTATACTTCCTAGAAAAATATTTTTATTCAGAAAGCAGCAGATACATATGAAACATGAAACACTGTATTCCCTTCCTAATCTATTGATTAGTTTCTATAATAAAAATAATCAAGGCTGAACAAGGCTTTTTCACCTGCAATGTTAGTACTGAGTATACTCAACATTTGAAATAAATAGTTTCTGCACAATTATTCTCTTTAAATGTAACCCAAATATTTTAGGTCATATGAGTTTGTGACTCCTAAAGAAGATCGTCTTCAGTGCATTACAGTAGCATGGGGTTATATCGAATAAATGATAATGAATGAGTTCTGATGGTTCCCAAAGGTGTGCGTTTCACAAACCAGTCTGAATGCATCCACCCTTCTCTCTCCTGTTCCAGTTCCCAGTTGCTCCAGTTGTCTGCAGCTTGTGAAGCCATTGGGAAGGGTAGTCACAACGTAGCTTCTTGCTGCGATGCCAGTGTTTATGCCATGGTTGCTGGTTTTCAGAATGCCAGGGAATGATTCGCTTCTGGGCAGAAACTGGCAAGGAAATGGGCTCCTTCCCAGATATACTTTGGATCACAGACACGAAGGCTATCATTCCAGAAAGTCTCTCTCAAATTGATTCATGAAACTATTCAGTCCCCATGGCCCAGAATGTCACCAAATATCTGAAACTGCTCATTTTTCTTAGTTTTTTTTTCTTTTTGCTCCTCAGAATGAATAATGTTGTTGTTGTTGTTTTAATTTCAGTTGTTATACTTTTCAACTGCATAATTCTTTTTGGTTCTATTTATATACTTTTTTCTATATTGATATTATCTATTTTGAGAGATAATGTACTATTATTTTTCTTTAGTTATTTTTACATGGTTTCCTTTAGTTCTCTGACTATATTTTAAATAGTCGATTTAAAATCTTTGTCTAGTGAACAAGTCCAATGCCTGGCTTCCTCAGAGACAGTTTTAATTGATTGATCTATTTTTGTGCTTGGGCTTTTCTCACTTGTTACTTTTTATGTTTATAGTCTTTTGTTGTTTTTGTTGAAACCTGGACATTTTAAATAATTTATATAGCAACTCTGGAACTTATTTCTTTTTCTCCCTAGGGTTTATCATTGCCGATATTGTTGTTGTTTATTTAGTGACATTTCTGAAATAATTTTGTGGTCTATATTTTTTGTCATCTATCACTACTAAATCTATTGTTGGTTAACTTAGTGCTTACCTAATGAACAGAAATTTCCTTAAATGCCTACAGTGAGTAAACCTCCCAGAGTTTGCTAAGGAATGCTGTGTGTGTGTTATTTGGGCACATCTTTAGCACTCAGCCAGGTAGTCGACAATTCTGCTTTAGCCTTCATTGTTTGTACAGAACCTGAAATGAGAGTTCCGAGGTGAGCACTTAGGGCCTTCTCAGTATTTTCCTAAGCATGAATATAGCCCTGGGAATGGGCTCAGTCCTGTGCACATGCATGAACTTCTAGAGTCCCAGGAATATGTAGGACCTTCTCAAAGCCCTCTATACACATTATGGTACCCTGATTTTCCTTACATTTTCTTAATTAGCCTGTCATTTTCCCAACTGTTCCTCATTGCTTGGGGCAGTCATGATTTTAATTAATTGCCTCTAATCTTTTTTGACAAACAGCCTCAGGTGAAAGTCTTTTAGTACTTGACAAGCTCTGAATTGGTTCAAATAAAGACAGCCTTGAAAATGGGGTGGGTCTTCTATTGAACCTCTAGACACGTCAAGTAATGGCAATTTTCTGGGATTGAGGTTTTGAAGGACCTTCGATTCCATTTGGCCCCTCCAGTGACTCCCTTTGATTTCTTTTCAATGTCATTGGGTGCTGCTGGTTTTCAAGGCTACCATGGGGTTAAGAAATGGAAAAAGGAAATAGAGTAACCAAAAATGCCACAAAGCTCACTGTTTTTATAGAGATTCATCTGTTTCTTTTGAATAAATGCTCCCTGGATGCTATAAGCCTTTGTTTAATTGTTAGACTTCTTATAAAGGTGATTCTAATAAGTTTTGCCAGTGTTCTTTTTGCTTCATGGATGAGAGAATTTTTGAAGGACCTTATTCCACTATTTTCACTGACATTTCACTTGCTTGTTATTCCAGGCTTTCATTTAATTTTGCTGTAGATTTAGCCAATTTGGAATCAGAATCCTGTCCAAGTTTGGTGTTGGAACTTTTCCTGAGGAAACAGAAGTTTCCTGCATGCATGTGCACAGTCCGCTTCCCAACTAAGCTGTTGAAACATATTAGCCTACTCTATATGGTCTGTCTGCCCATTGTGCTATAAACTTGATTGATCAATATGTAATTCTCAGATTGTGGAAGTTTAACTAAATTATTCATGATACATAAAAAAATTTAATAAAAGATATTTAATAATATTATTGATGCATCTATAGGGCATATTCTAGTTCTGTAGTACAAAATCAGCTTCTAATGAAAATAATGTGTCTATAGCTATGAGAAAGTTAACAAACATTGTGATTTTCCAAGGCAATTCATTTCTTTTCTTGCTTGAATTGACTCTTACTCAGGTTCCAAGAGAAAATCCAAATAAGCTTTGAATTTTGGATTCTAATGGCTAACACTGGATCCTCTATACTAGAGTGCAGTATGTGGGGATAGAGTAGCACTGAAGATCGTAAACTGAAGTCAGAGTGCTTTGGGTTGAATCTTGCCTCCCGTTGAATCCACTACTTTCTTGTGGGATGTCTCCTGAAAAGTTTCTGAAAGTCAGGTCATCTCTGTCTTCTCAAAGCAGCTTATCTTCCATGTTCTCTTTTGGGTTCTTTCTCTTTCGATCATGCCTTCAGCAGAGAGTCAAAGCAATTATAGAAATAGCTTCATTTATTACCTTTTTTCAAGGATAGCAGTTCTGTCTTGCCTGTTTTCCAATGTCTGAAACAGTCATTTCACATATTCTGCCCAATACTGTAGTTGCTTCCATCAGAAGGACTGGTTCAGAACTAGTTACTTTGTCATGGTTGGAAGTGGAAGTCCCTCATTACTATTATATTTTAAATGATTGAAATTCTCCCAGACTTTGCAGGTGAAAGTCTCATCAAATTCTCATCTTGTCCCTTTGCATTTGCATTCATTATCATTATTTTGGATATTTTTTAAAAAAACAATTCTCGAAGTACAATACTCACAGTACATTGCATAAATACAAATATATGGCTTGATTATTTTTGGTTTCATTAATAATTATTGACAAATAATTACTGATTTTATTAAATTGTGATTTGAGCATAATACATTATTTCTAATTTTAAAATTTTATATCTTTTTATGTCCATATATACGGTTGAATTGTGAATGTTCAATGTTCAATTGAAATGGAATATCATTCCCTATTTTGGGAACATGAAATTTGATATATATCTATAATATAAACATGATTAAAATTGTTCAGGTTTTCTATAGTCTTATTTTTGTCTGCTTCATTTTCTTTAGACTGAAAAGTATATGTTAATATCATCTATGACTAATGTACTAGTGGCTATTGGGCCTTGTATACATAGTAGTTTCTGCTGTATTAAGGTTAAGCTGTGCTATTTGGAAAATAGGTATACAAAATTGCTATAATAATACTTGTGAATAGTAAATTTTAGCATTATAAAGAATTCTATTGTTTCTCATTTAGTACTTTTCTTCTAATTGAGTCTAAATTTAGTTCAAATTCTCTCTGGTCAGTCGTCAAGGTAACAATCTTTGTTTTTGCTTTTGTTCGGTTTAGCTTTGTACTATCTACTAGTAATACAATAAGTGTCTTAAATAAACAGCACTTTTTACCATCTTCTAATTTTTTGATATATGTTCTGTTTTAGTATAGCCCATTCTTAACCGTATCCATCTTTCTCATCATTATCCAGTCTCCTAAGGATACCTCCCTTTCTAAAATGTCCCTTTCTCCTCAGATGGTGACTTTCCAAGACTGTCACCTTTGGTCCCATTCAATTTTAAGCCTCTTTCTTTTGACTCCCAATAGCCATGCTCTGACCTACAAGGTTTAAAGTTCATGTTCAGTATTTCCAAATTAGAGTGTTGGCAGTTTATGTAATTTATTTTCCACCAGTGCAGGTCCCAGGCATGCTGTCCTCTTCCCCATAGGGTACCCACCTGACTTTCAGCTCTGGAGTGGATCCTAGAGAGAACTCTTCTGATCATGGCTGTTTATAGCCCATTTCCATGAAAATTGGAGTTTTGGGTCATCTATGTCTCCTAATTATGCTCTAGGTATGGTATATGTATGTGAAATTTATTTTATTTTATTGTTCCTGTGGAAAACTGGAAGATACCTGCTATTTTTCTGTCTCCCTTTTATAGTTTACTTTGTCTATCATTTTATTTTTCAACATTTCTAAATCAGTTAAGACGTGTTTTTTATACCATATAGAATTGGATTTTGCTTTGAAAGACAATTTAAAATATTGTTGTTCTAATCGAATTAAACCCAATAATATTTATTGGTATGACAATGTCTGGTTCCTGTTCTGTATTTTGTCTAATGTTTCATTTACTTTTTCAATATGTAGATTCTTTTCTTTGTAAAATTCATTAATTAATTTTAATTAGTTTCAAGTATACAGTACATGGATTAGATATCTATATAGTTCATAAAACGATCCCCCCAATTGCTCCCTCCCTCTCTTGGCCCTCCACCTAGCCATCATATCAATACTAACTGCATTCCCTATGCCGTGCCCCCCAACCCCGTGATCGTCTATCAACTACTAATTTTTTTCCCTTTTTTATTGTTGCTTTTTGATAATTAGTTTATCAAACTATAATTTTACTTTTATGTAAAAGGGAAAACTATGTGGTATCTTTTAACTGTATTTTCTCCATTTCTTCTACCTTTCAATCTTATTATCATTGTGTTTACCTTTATACTCTTATGTAGTTAAGCTTCTACTACTTAAATTTGTCAGCTTTAAACAATATACTTTGACTTTTAACATTCCACCTTTTCTCCCCTTGTCAACATGACATTTTGGTTAGCTGTCATTTCTATGTTGTCAGAACATTTAACATTTTATAGACCGCTCTGCTACTTTTATTTCAATCTTTTTTTTTAGTCAAAATTTTACTGTTAAGAGTATTCATTATTCATCACCACTCCTTTAATGGAGTTTTTCTATAACTCATTGGATGGATAAAAATTCTACTCTAGTAGATTCTTTAGGAAGAGCTCATGAAAACAATAATCCCTAATTTTCTGTATATTCAAAATTATTAATAGCCTTTACATTTCATAGCTTGAGTAAATAAAATGACCTCTGTTCATACTTTTTTCTCTTATACATCTTGAATATCTTTTTTCTGATGTAGAATTTTGTTATAGAAAAATATCTACTCTGAGACTTTTTATTTATGAGATTCAGTATGTTCAAAGAATACTTTCTTTGTAATTACATTTCATTAATATTAATAGGTATAGCTTAGTGTTGACAACATTTCTGGTGAGTTTTTGTCATCTGCCAGAATGTTATATTGATTTTCATCTTATTTCTTGTCGTGTCTTTTGGTGAAGGATGACCAAAGTTCTTTTATATTATTCATATTTAAAGTAGATGGATTCTCCTGAACTAGAAGCAAGAGTTCTTCTAAAAATGATGGTAGGGATATCCAAAGACCCTTTTCTAAGCTTCATGTGTAGAAAGTTCCTTTATCCATGGTTTTAATGATTTTAAATATGACTCTTCTGAGTCATATGCATATGACTCTGGCTGCTTTTTTTCTGATCCTTATGTCCTACCTTGTTTCAGGAAGGTTTCTATCTCCTGTCCTGTTTTATAGGTTTCTTCACAAACATCATCTTCAAATGTGGTGTATCCCCCATTTGGTTGTTATATTATGCTGGTATTTTCAGAAATTTGTCATCTTTATATTTTTCTAAAATTTTCTTTGCCTCTCTTTACTTTTCCCAGCTCCTGGGAATTTAATTAAGAACCTCAGGTCTCAGAATAAAAACTAATTTTTCAAGTAGAGAGTATTTGCTACAGATTTATGATCTTTCCAGTCCTCAAGACTTTATCTTCATTCCATGTTCTTCTCTGTAGCACCTTTACAACTCTCTCTTTGGGTTTGTAATCAACTCTACCTTTGTCAGAATTTATATAAGATTTAAAGTTTGCTAGTTTTTTCTCTTTTAGATATGCTGACAGTGTAGCTTGGGTGTGAGATTTCTATTGCTTCACTAGCATCATTTGGGGTAATCTTAGCTACTCTAACAAATTAAGCCCAAATTCCAATATTTAACTAAGGGCAAATTTGTTTCTTGCTCATGCAAAAGTTCAGTGTGAGAGTTCTTATTGAATGGTGCATTTCCCCCACCTGGTGATTTAGAGCTCCAGACTTCTCGTTTGTTGTTCTGCTTAGCTGGACTTCAGAGTACTCCATATTCAGCTGAAAGGTAGAGGTAGAAAATATAAAGAAGACAAGCTCATTTCTTAACCACCTTACCCCAGAATTGACACATTTCCACTTCTGCTCACAATTTTAAGCAAGAGCTATTCATATGACTTCACCCGAAGGTCAAGTTGGGACTCTCTAGACTTTGCAGGAAGGGGGAGCTGTTTCCTAGAAACAACTCTAAACAACAGAAAAGAAGCACAAATATTTGATGGTTTGTCTGCCATCTGTCACTGTTTCCCTTTTTAATGCTGTATGGGTTCCTGGAGAAGTGGGCAGATTCAGAACAAATTTGCTGAAAGGAAAATCCCCAGGATAAATTTAAATGAAACCAAATGTAAGCAAAGTGACTGCTTTCTAAATATTCCTCATTGTTGTTTCTGCTATTAATTGATTTTATTTTGGTGGAGGACTCATCTGGTTCTTTGTTTTTGTTCCAAAGATTATATAATTGTGCCACAGAGAATCCAAAGAGAACTTAATAATCACTGTGGTTTTAAAGTGTGAATCTAAAATTTTGTACAGATAATGTCTATAGCCATGCCACCTTGAACAAGCCCAATCCCATCTGATCTTGGAACCTAAGCAGGGTCAGGCCTGGTTAGTACTTGGATGGGAAACCACCTAGGAAGACTAGGGGCTGTAGGTGTAAAAAAATAATAATTAATTCAAAAAAATAAGGGATTGTAAGCTGACAAGGTCCTTGCAATCTGTGAGGTCAACCAAGGGTTGCCTCACTTAAAAAATAATAAATAAATAAATAATAAATAGATAGATAGATAGATAGATAGATAGATAGATAGATAGATAGAAATAGCCTGCTGAACTCTATGTCTTAAATAGCAGCATGGAGTCTGACTCTAATTTTAATCTATAAGCAATGAGTTTATAGATGGAGGATGATGAATTTTGTGTCCATTTATCCAGTGACTACTTCAGGTGAAATCATTCTAGCGTCTTCTTGAAAATTAATTGCAAGACTTTGCCAATACCTGGGAACATGACTGACAATTGGGAAGGTAATTTAATTACAAGTATTAGTACTTGAGATCTTGGATTCCATTTATTAGCTGAAGCAGCACAGACTCACTATTTGCTTAGCCAATTAATACCTCAGTAAGGGCATATACAAGTGAAATTCAAATGAAAGAAATTTCTTATAAATGGAAAAAAAATTCAAATGCAAAAAACAAAAACAAAAAAAGATATTAATGTTGGAGTGGAGTGATTGCTTACTTACTCCTAACTATGCACCTCTGGGAGCCCAAGAAAATATTCTTTAATTAAACCATAGCTTCTTAGTTCACAGAAATAAGCCATTTGCTAGGCGTGGAACTCATTGATTAAGAGGAGTCACACAATGTGAGTCCTTTTTCCAAGTCTTACTCAGTGTGACCTGTTGATATCTTCCAAGTGACTATGCATTGGGAAAAGAGAAATACTTGTGATATTCTGAAGATAATTAGATACTGACTCTGATCTACAACTAATACTCAGAATTAAAAAACACAAATGTGTTCAACCAATTAATGTTAGGGTTTATAATGGTCAGGTGATAGACTGATTTAATAAAAAGAAATTATATGCAGGAATCAAAAGTAATTCCACATATCTTGGAGTATTCAACTGTTTACATAACTGTATTTTCAGAAGCAAATTAATATACCTTTGGCATCTGATATGTAGCTATTGACTTAGACTGTTTTTTTTCTTAAATGAATAATTATTAAAATAGGGCGAAAGTGCAGAAAGAGCAGCAGACTTTCACTGTTTTACCTCAGGGTTATGTCAATTCTCTTGCTCTCTAATATTATACAACCCAGAACAATATTGATCATTTTGATATCCTACAGAACATTATGCCATCCATTATATTGATATCAGTATTTATTTGGATCAGGTGAACATAAAATGGGAGGAATCACAGATGACTTGAAACACAGCATGAGAAAGAATAAACAAATCCCATGAAAATTTAGATGCCTGTCACATCAGTGAAATATTTAGGAGTCCATGTAAAATACGCCCTCTAAAATGAGAGAAAAATTGACACACTTTACACTATACAATAAAGAAGCACCATATTTATTAGGCCCTTTTGGATTTTAAAAGCAACATATATCATACTTGAGTTCACTATCCCACCTATTTACCGGGACACCCGAAAGGTTGCCAGATTTAAGTCGTTCCTAAAGCAAAAGAAGGCTCAGTAGCAGGTCCAAACTATAGCATAACCTATCCTACCATTTGACTTTATAACAAATCAGTTCCAGTGGTAATAAATATGTGACACAGAGAAATATATTGTGCCTCTTGGCAATCCCAAAGAACCACCACAATTCAAAACTGCCTCTTTTGGAGTAAAACAATGCTTTCTTCTGATGAGGACTAGTCTTAGTGTGAAAAGTCAGCTCCTGGCTTATACTGAACTTCAGCAAAGACTGAATACACTCAGTAAAGATTGTTTCCTGGAACCCCAAAATACAAAAAGATTACAACTCTCAAAGTGCTCATTTGCGAATGGAATTATTTCATCTTTTGAATCATGTGCAGGAGTATGTCATTATTCAATTGATGCTGAATGTGGGATAGGCCCTAGCAGACCAAAAAGGATGAATAACTTGCATGAATAGATCCTCAGGGTCCCTGTTCCTACTACTTTGTTGCCTTAACCTTAACTACACCATAGGAAGTTCCCTATGGCTAGTAACCAAGGATGAAAAAATGGGGTTAGTTTTATAGTTAGCAGAGAAAAAAAAAAAAGTGTTTTGTTCTTCTCTGCATGATATTCTGTCACCAGCCAAAACTCAATATCCACTATATTATAGAGCTCCTCAGGGTTAGCCCTGAATGACAGCAGTGAAAGAAATCTTTTCAGTTGGTTGGCTTGTCCACAGTCCACAGTAGAAGAGTTGGCCCGAAGTATTGATTTACACTAAAACTATTTCTTCAGCAATTGCAGAATTTTGTAAGCCTTTAAATACCCAGTAATAAATCTATCTCTGCTCAAACCTGCCAAAGAGCATTATAGTCTCTGCAAATGAACCCCAACCAACAAATGTTAACTACTATTATGACTTGACTGTATAATATATTGTTTACGATCATAGACGCATTAGAGTCAAATGACATATATAAAAGACAATTGTTGCTTTCATTTGCATTTAACAGAAGTCATTCCTATATATATATATGGTTGATCTACAACAATCCTCATCCTGACAGAGTGGTAGAGCTGTTATAATATAGATTTGGATTTTTCTTTTAAAATAACTTCTCAGACTCTAAGAATATATAGAGAGGTGAATTTGACAAGTCAGAATGCATTTGCCTTGTGAGAACCATGAGAGGTCAAACACTATCTTTTGGTTAATAAGTCAACTGCCCTGAATGCTTGAGGTCATAAAATGTCTAAGCTGTGATGTGTTGGAAATTTTAAAATGCAGCTTTACATGACCTGGGTGAATGATTGAAATATTGATGTAGGTATTACTCTGGAAAGGACATTAACTTTCCTTCTTAATTTTAAAAGTCAGTATTGAGTTTTCGTCTAGAAGGCCTGATAAATAAACCACAATTGAGAAAGTCGCAGCAACCGATACATACCTGATTTGACTGAAGAAGTGGGAAACTATAAAACAAATAATGTAAAGGTCTTGTTTTCTGGGAACCTTCAGGGCAAATATGCCTCCTTCGGAAATGTCAGTACAAAACATGTAAATAGTGACATTTAATCTATTTCCTTCGGAAAAAAAAGAGTAAAAGTTATAAATGTTGGGGGATTTTTTTTTTCTAGAGTAAATGGTGGCAATTCTGGAATTGTTTATGAAATTTCTTTAAGGCTATGATACAGAATAATACTGATAATAATGCCCATTAGCATTTAGCAGGTTCCTGTCATGTGAATGGCTTTGTATTAAGCATCTAGGTTAATTTAAATAGCTTTGTAAAATTACAGAGGCAAAATCTGAACCTGGTTTCTCTGGTTCCAAACTTGCAATTTTCCTCAGTACTACTAAAATAAATATGTGTGGAAATACATTTGGAAAGACATTTCATAACAAAGGATGAAATGATTAGGTGTTGATCTAATGCAGGAAAGTGCTATGTTCATACTACTTAAATGGCTTCACAATATTAGGATGATAAATATGCGATAGAACACTGTAGTTTTCCCATATTTGAGCCCAGCTCTGAGCTAAGTTGCCAGAGAGGTGATGGCACAAAATTCCTAAAACTCAAGATCTTCTGCCCTTCTCTGGATGATCAGTGAGATAAAGTATATACTGTTAGATGTATGCACTGCTTCCATTCTTGCCACTCCATTCATGTGCCCTTTATGAAAGCACAAGGATGAGAACCTAGTTGTTTATTTGATTTCTTCAGGGCTTTCTTCAGGGTTTATTCAATTTCTTTGATCTTCATACCTGCTCTACATTTTCTTCCCTTGATAATGTCCTATGCTCCAAAAGTTACACATCACTTTTTTTCTTAAATTCTCAAGCACCAGAACTGTCACTTTCTAAAGAAAATTCTTCTCAACTAATTTCCAGGGGGAATGGTAGTAAAAATATGTGGTTTCTTATATCTTATATTCCTTCCCACTTAAGAACATCACTGCAACAGAGTCACTGAGCGATCAGATGGGTAACTTGACTCATCCGATGGAGATTAGCCAGCTCCCCTCCTCAGTCATCCCAGTGCTTTAACATGTAACACTGGGTTAGCCGTGGTGGCCAAGGTGGAAGCAACACCTATACCTAACAATATATATTTTATCTCACTAAGATTGGTTCTTGCTGCTGAATGTCCAACACAAAGGCAGCAGAGATTGTCATGAAATCTTCACTATGGTACCAACCTTTGATAAGCCCACCCAGCTCCTTGATGGCAAGTTGAATAGATCCTACCCTTTCTTCGCTAGAGAGCAGCAACTTCTCCTTATTGGAATTGATACATATCCCAGTTATGAGTTCAATTTTTCTACCCACAGAGTCTTGGCCAACAGAGCCCAAAGGCTCACTGAATGTCTGACCAATTATAGTGTGATACTGTATAACATTGTTTCATACCAAGGAATCCACTGGTCTTCCACATACTATATCACCTGTCAGCTGCTGGACTGATAGAATGTTGACATGGCCTCTCACAGGTGCAGCTTAGCATAGAGACGGCTTGCAAGGTCGGGGCACATTTATGGTGCTGCTGTAGGCAGAACACTGAGTCCTAAAACCCAAAGGGTGAAAGACAGAGTGACTTCTCTCACCATCCTTCCAAGTGATCAGTTTAGGAGTCTTTGCTTTCTATCAGTATAAGTTTAAGCTCTGCTTTACTTTTTCTCTGGTGGGAGTGGGTCCTGGAGTTAGGAAGTATTTTTTTTTTTAACCAGAGGATCCAGTAACCTGTGAATTGCCACTTGGTTATATAATGCTCAAGGAAGGATCAAAGAAAAGAGTACTAGCCACACAAACTGACCTTGATTATCACCAGAAAAAAAGAGTTGCCGCTGCCTAGTGGAGGCAGATATGACTGAAGCTCGAGAATTCACTGAGGTACTTGTTTTGCTTCCATGTTCAGTAATAGCCATGAATGGGCATTTATAGCAACCATCACCTGAAAAGGGCATAATAACCATAAGAGCTCAGACTTTTGAGTGATGAATGTGAGTTTCCCCATCAGGCCATTAAAAGTACTGGCTAACGAGTAGTTGAGAAGGGAGCTATCAGTTGTGGGTTCAGAAATAATTACAGTTAGTTCTACTAGTTTCCCTGTTTCATAAATTGTCACTGGCTCCTGCTTCAGAGAAGTAGTGAAAGGACAGAATTTAAAGTAGGGCATGTGTGAATCAGAATATTAAAGTGCGGATCTTAACCAATGTTATCAGTGCCTGGTTCATCTCTGGCTTTACTGCATCAGTAGACTCCAGCTAGCTTCTAGTTTTTTAATTGCTAGTAGCAGCATTTCTGCCTCAGGGCTTTCTCCAAAGCTACAAAAGGCCACTTTTGCCTTTGCACAGACTAGTCAGAAATTGCCAGGAAATTAACTGCTCCTCCCCACACCCCAGCAGGTCAGCTGTCAATCAATGACAAACAGGAGTTGGTGAATGACTCTCCCAGGTCCCCAGTCAGAACTGGCAAATGTCCCCTAGGAAAATTACCTGCCAAGATTATCGCTCATCTATTCTCCTCTTTCTAGAATTTTAGCCCCTTTAGTCTTAATTGTTATAGGAATTGTTTCTCTAATGCCTTTACATTGGTAATTTTTTTCTTTTTAATTTTAGCAACTTTTCTAGTTGATTGGTGGGAGCATGTTTGGTGCAAGCTACACTATCCTAATCCTAAACAGTGAAAATCCTCTGTGAACGACTTGGGTTTCTAATGTAATGCCTGACTGTTTTTTAAATATTAATAATAAGTAGCATTTATTGAGCAATTACTATTTGAATGCTCTATAATGGTCAGCATGCATACATTATATATAATTATCCCATCTATAGACAGTAGTCCTATTTTACATATTAGAAAATGAGCTGGAAAGAGGTTAAATAACTTTCTAATGATCATAATTTAATTAATAATAGTATTCTTGTATTTGAACCTAGGTTTGGTTTCAAACTTTTTACTGCCTTTCCAGTGACCCTCAAGTTTTAGATGTACAGCAAAATTAAGTGTATAAAGTGCATATTCCCAGGCCTAACTAAGAGATATTCTGATTAATTTTGTCTGTAGAGAACCTCAGGATCAGCATCTTTGGCAAGAAGTCCAGATAATTTAATGTATATATTCTAAGACTATTTTGAGAAGCACTACCCTACATTAGATTGCCTATCTATGTTTTACCTTATGTAAATATGTAAGCCTTAGTGAAATTATAATTTTCTTGAATTCAGAAGTCAAACATTATGCTTTAAATAATTCTTGCAGAATGTAACACAGCACATAGAAGGGCTTCAATAAATATTTTATGACTAACAGCAAATATTCCACAAGAGAGAACGTGTACTTGATTTGATATTATTATGGTCTAGCAAGAATAAGAAAAAGCAAAAAAAAAAAATCTAATTTTCAATAGTGCAAGAATCACAAGACACCTTTGCCTGCCTTGGATGAGAATTTAATTTAAAGTGGTATTAACATTGTACTTATCCTATTAGATATAATGCATGTATACACACACACATACACACACACATAAATTTATTGTTTTTAAAATCTAATCAGAAAAATATTATTTTAAGAAGTGACTAATTACAAGTCAAATCAGTATCTTTTTATCAAGAACATTCTTTATTTATTTTTTGGCAATTAATCTTATGAAAAGGATCTTAGAGAAAAATTGAGCTCCAATATTTAAAATTTTCAGTAACTTTTACAGAAATAGACCAAACTTCAAGGAATATTTTAAAGTTTTAGATATCAGTAAGAATCATTTTAATTCAGTATGCATTTATTTAGCATAAATTATTCTTTATTTTATCATACATGTATTTGATAGATAAACCATTCCTTCCGATTTGTTCACTGTGACTCCAGTAAATATAAAAGGTCTTTGAAGCGGATTCTCTCATAAGCTACTTTTTTTTGTGAAGTATAATGACACCTCATTTAACATATATGTGTTTTGAAGTTTTCATTTCTGTAACACAAAGAAAACTTTAGCATCAGCTTATTTAGTGTAGTAAGTACTTGGGGTAAAATTTTGGGCCACTATATGATAAGAGAGTTCAACTTTCTATCAAAAAAAAATTTATACTAACAAAAATGACAATTCAGAAAAATGCTGAAAGTAAGAACTTAACAGGTTAAACATATATAGATACTTTCTACTAACTACAGTGTCAATGGGAGAGAAATAAGAAATAAAAAATTAAAGCACAAAGCCAGACTTCTGGCATAAGAATATACTATGTTCCAGGTATGCTAACGGAATGTGATATTCAAATGAATGTCATCCTTCATGTTTGTAAAAACAGAAGCAAAAGATTAAAAGTCAGTATTCTATTATTGCCCCTGAGTATTAAGCAAAGAAAATGAAACTCATAAAATAAAATATTTTTTAAAAAGAAAGTATAAAAGCAAAAAAAAAAAATAAGAAAAGAGAGAGAGAATTAAAAAGACTAAGAAAAATAATAATAAAATTACCAAAGAATGACTAAGTATCGTAAAAGTCTTTATCATAAAATTCCCCAATAAAAAAGCTAAACCTACTCTGAATAGGTAAAGAAATAAAAATTGCCCATATGATAAAATAGGTGATGATAAAACAAAATGACAAAAGTTTTGAAATATTGAGATGGAGTCCACTTCTGGGCAGGATGGGTTAGGTTACAGCAGGCCAATGATACCATTTCAATAACTAGATGAAGTGAGAGAAATTTAAAATGTCATGTTTATATAGATGTTGGAGAGCTTTGGAAGCAATGAGAACTGAAGAAAAGAAAATGCCTCTGAAGAGCAGGGCAGAATTTTTTTAATTCCAGGGTACTGAAAAGACAAAGATTTGCTGGAGGAGGGAAGAATGTGAAAAACATAATAAACACTCACAACAGGATTTTTACAAAATTAGGAACAAGAAGGAATTTTCTCAATCTAAAAAACAGTATCTTCAAAAGCAGATACAGCAAAGATCACAACAAATGATGACAGCTTTCCTCTAAGATGGGAAATATACAAAGATATTCTCTCATCAATTCTAATCAAAATTAGACTAGAAATTCTATCCAGTGCCATAAGGGAAGAAAAAGAAATTAAAAATATTAAGATTGAAAAGAAGAAATAAACTACCATTGTATTCAGATGACAAATGTGTATGTAGAAAGTCCAAATCTACAATTATTAAAAATAAGTGAATATAAAAAGTTTAATATAAAAACATCAATAAGTTTTTAAAATTTTACCTTTGTAATTTTAAAACAAATACATCTAACACCTAGCAATAAATAAATAAAATGGAAAAATGGGGTATAACAACCATGTCAAAAAGTATAACATTTTTGAGGAACCTCCATATCGTTTTTGATAGTGGCTATACCAATTTGCAGTCCCGCCAACAGTGTATGAGGATTTCTATTTCTCTACATCCTTTCCAGCATTTGTTATTACTTGTCCTGTTGATTCTAGCTATTTTAACAGGTATGAGGTGGTTTTGATTTGCATTTTCCTAAGAGCTAGTGATGTTGAGCATCTTTTCATATATTTGTTGGCCGTGTGTATGTCCTCTAGGGAGAAGTGTCTGTTCAGGTCCTCTGCCCATTTTTTGATTGGATCATTTGTTTTTTTGTTGTTATTGAGTTATGTGAGTTCTTTGTATATTTTGGATATTGGACCCTTATTAGAGGCGTTGCTCGCAAATATATTTTCCCATTTAGAATTGATCTACCATATGATCCAGCAATCTCTCTACTGGAGATTTCCCCAAAGACTTGAAAACCCATATCTCTAAAGATATTTGCACACGGATGTTCATAGCAGCATTATTCACAGTGGCCAGGACACGGAAGCAACCAAAGTGTCCTATGATAGATGATTGACTAAAGAAGCTGTGGTACATATATACAAAGGAGTATCACTCAGCCATAAGAAGAGATGAAATACTGCCATTTGCGACAACATGGATGGACCTTGAGATAATCATGCTAACAAAATAAACCAGAGAGAAAAAGTTGAAAATCACATGGTATCACTTATATGTGGGATATAAACCTAAAAGCAACAAAGGAACAGGACAAACAAACGGAGACTCATAAACATGGTCTGTAGACTAGTGGTTACTAGAGGGTAGGGGATGAAGGAGGAGGGGAGGGGTCAAATATAGGGAGATAGGTAGGGGGTAAAGGAGATCAAATATATGGTAGCTGAAGGAAACTGGACTTTGGGTGGTAATCACACAATAGAATATACAGATGTCAAATTATAATGTACACCTGAAAATTATATAATTGTATTAACCAATGTTACCCCAATAAACTTAATTTAAAAAAAAATAAAAGTATAAAATTAAAAGAGGACTTTAAATAGAGAGATACACAATCTTCATAGATTGGAGGACTTAATATACTGAAGATGTCAAGTCTCCTTAAATTAGTTTGTAGGTTCAATGTAACTCCAAAGAAAATTCCAACGGATATACTTTTTGAAAATCAATAGCCAATTCTAAAATTTATATGGAAATTCAAAAGGCCATGAATAATAAAGTCAAACATAGAAAATCAGGAAAATCAGACCATACTTATTAAAGTGCTCTGATATTTAAGATGGCATTGTACCAGTACACAGATCAATAAAAACACCAGTACAGAAAAGGATTCGCAGTCATTTGATATATGATAGAGTTGACCTCTCAGCACATGGAGAGAAGAGGGTCTTTTTAAAAGTGATGCTAAATCAGTTGAATATTTATATAGAAAAAAAATTGACCCATTCTTTGTACTGCATGTAAACATTAATTTGACCATAGACTAAAGACCAAAATGTGAAAAGTAAAGCTATAATCCTTTTAGAAGAAAACGTATGAATAAGCATTCACGATCTTGGGGTGGACAAAGATTTCTTCAATATTACAAAAAGCATTAACCGCAAAGAGAAAATATGGCAAATTGCACTGAATTAAAATTAAGAACTACTGTTCATCCACAGATACCATTAAGAGAGTTTAATGGCAGACCATAGGCTGGAGAATAGTTTTGAAGGCATATTTTATAAAGGATTTATGTTCAGAATATATAAAGAACCTTTGCAAGGCAATTTTTAAAAGGAAGACAAGTTGGTAAAACACTGAACAAACACTTGAAAAGTATGTCACAAAAAATAATATACAAATGACCAGCACACTCACGACAAGGTATTCAACTTCATTAATTACCAAGAAAAGGTAAAATAAAGCCACAATTTTATATTTATACATTTTCATCAAAGTGGCTAACCTGTAAATGACAGACCATAGCAAGTGTTGACAAGGGTAAGGAACAAATGAAATACTCATATGCAGCTTGCAATAGTGATAAAACTGCTTTGGAACTCAGATTGGCAGTATATTCTAAACCTGAATCGATGCAAAAGCTAGGACCCAGCAAGGCTACTCTAGGTATGAACACATAAGAAATGAGTTCATATGTAAACCAAAAGTATATACATATAGCGGCTTTATTAAAAAAAATAGCAAAAACTTGGAAGCAACTAACGCCAATCAATTATAAAATAATAAACTGTGTATACTTGTCCAATAAAATATTAAGCAATGCAATGAACAATCTGCAGCTACAAACAACTGCATGGATGAAACTCAAAAACAATGTTCAATGAAAAAAGCCAGAAGAGTACTTAATGTAAAATTCCACTCACAGAAATCTTAAAAACAAAAAGTAATCTAAATTGTTAGAAATTATAATTAAGGTCATCACAGGGATTAGAAGCATCTCAAAGCAGTTCCTGGGGCACAGGTTATGTTGTTTCTTCATATGGACACTGTTTACATGTGGGAATGTGTTCACTTGGTAAGAATTTATTGAGTTACATATTTGTTATAATTTGTATTTGTATGAAATTGTACAAAAATTTGCAAATATATATGTTTCATAAAGAAATAAATATAACTTTGAGTGTACAAACCAGAAAATTAGGTAATATTAAGTCATTGTAAATGTAGAATCTAGGCAAGGTATTTTTTATACTATAACCATATGTGTATCACTGGTAAATCATGTCACTTCAAAATAGTACCAGTGATTTTCCTAAATGAATTTACTGAAATTAAAGCATCATTTTAAGTTAAACTTTAAACAAACTTTATTATGTTGGGAGCAGGAAAGAGACATTAGAGCCTGGTTTGGAAAATTTCTTTTTACCTTAGAGTATTGCCTAAATTTTATGCAAAATGTCTTTCAAATGCAATCTGTTATTGCAGAGAATAGATCTGAGTTTCAGTTTATTCATTTATATATACTTCTGAAATGGTATATAATAAATAGATGTATAAGAGAGTAGCTTTAATTTGTTTTCCCAAGGGTAAAAAAATTTAAAAACAGCTTAGATATTTACATAAAACAATCGCTGGGAAAGAGAACACCTTATGTAACATGCACCAAATAGTCTGATAGGGGATGGAAAACGTTCTAAGGAAAGTTTAGAGTGGCATACCCTTCCAAGAATAAAATAAACTATTATAGCAATACACTCCTCAAAAGTACTATTTATACATAATATAAAATGTAAGGTTTTAATTATCTACATAAATATGAAGATATATTTCAATAATAAATGAATACAATTATTATGATTATGTAATTATAGCTTATTTTTTAAAAGATAAATTATAAGAATCAGTTCTACAAATTATGCAGTCAAAGAAGTCACGCTGGCCCTCCTCCTAATACAATAAAAAATTCTGCTGTGGTTTGACATATATGAATTCTGGAAAGAATCCACAAATTTCTGTTTTGTCTTGTATCTCCTTTGGACCACTTTTCATTTTGGAATAATACAACCTACTGATTAATAGCTTCGATGACCTGTAGAACTGAGATAAGTGTAGACTCAGATTCCTTTCTTAGATGTCCTATGAGCTCTGGTAAATTATTTAGCCTTGATAATCCTCAACCTCTCATCTGTAAAAAACTACAAAATATTTATGTTGAACTTACACATAATACACTTAGCAAAGTATCTGGCAATTAATATACATATCAGATTGTCTTACTTTCATTCTAAGAAATATTAAATGTCACCTGATGCTATCAAGTTTAGTCCTAAGGAATACAGTGATATATCTTTAAAATCATGGCCTAAATCCTTTTCTTTGTTTCTAAAAACAAAATTTCAACAAATCAAAATATAATTAATAAAAATACAACTCTCTCATATATACAAGATATATACTTTCCTCAGTATATGATCAACTTCTAAGTCATAAAACACTATTATAGAGAAAGCAATATTATAATAAGCTTTATAAATTAAGTACTCTTGGATTTAATGCATAGCAAACCTATTTTATGATAAATTTTTATATGCTATTAAACTTGTATCTGGAATATTTTTTATGTTTTGATAATGGTTTTATAATATTTCAGAATGAGTTCAGAGCATGATAAAATATTTAATGTGTCTGTGAGGTGTCTGTAAACACTATAGCATGTTTGCAACTTTTCTGTATATCTAAAACATTCTAAATTTTTTTAAATCATTAAAAATATATTTTTAAAAAAAGTAATTAAAACTCTTTCAGTTGAAGAAATACAATCATAAAATTAATAGCCTTCTTGAAAATTGAGCTAGACTAAAAAGGAAATCAAAATGAAAATCACAAATTATTTATAAAATTATGGAAAGAGGAACAGACCTCAATTCACTCAATGTGGAAATGTAATTCCTGAGAGATAATATTGTGCAATGGTAGATTAGACTGCCTAGAGATGTGTGATTCTAGTAAAGTTACTTAACCTAGCTCTTACTTAGTACTATTATCTGCAAAATGATGATTATTCCAGAATTTCCCCAATTAATAACAATAAAGGAGAATGTACACGGAACACCTTGGAGTCTAGCACAGAGCTAAGTGTTCTGAAATGATTTCTGCTTAATTATTGTATTCATTCTTCCTTCTCCTTACCTCCTTCTCTTATTCCTCTCTCTTATTTTCCTCAGTGTGTTTCTTTTACTCTTTAATACAAAGTTTAAAAATGAACTGATACAACAATATTTAATTCTCAAAAATATTTTGTTGATTTTAAGATTCATGTATTAAAGAGTACATATTGGATGATTAAATTTATATTAAAGTCTAAAAAGAGAAAATTAATGCAGTTATAAAAATCACAAAAGTGATACCTTAAGAGTCAGAGATTGACTGCAAACAGGTACAAGGGAACTTACTGGGGTGATAGATTATCTTGATAGATTTTGAGTTACAAGAGTGAATGCATTATCAAAACTCATTAAAATACGTGCTTAAAAATCTGAATATTTCACTGTATGAAAAGTTATCTCAATTAAAAACTACATATTTCATATACCCTATTAACAAAGCGTAACTTTCCAGAATTAATAATACTTTTATAGTTCACAGATGTTTCCTCATTTGTATATAAACGCATGATTGCATGCATATAGATAGGAGATGTGTTCATGGCCTTTGTTTATTTTGTTTCCACTTCTGTTATATACTTTGTGACTTTCATCTTTTCTTCCAATTACAGATTTTCCTTTTTAACTCTCTAATTATCACCTGTTTTCTCAGAGACTTCTCTGGTTTATTAAACCGCATTTCCAACTGGTATTGTAAAGCAATAGTATCAATACACAGCATTTTTAGATGAGCACAAGATATGATTCCTTTGGAAGAGAACTGAAACACAACCCTGCATACGATACTCAACATATGCTTAAACATGCTGCCAGTCAACTTAATCATATTTCATTATACTAGGCTTGAAATTTAGGCTGTGGGTTTTGGGTAGAACATTTTGTAAATTACTATAGCAAAAATGTTCTTGAGACTTTAGTTATGGATATTTATAATTTGATAGACTATAAGTTCAAAACTCCATTGCACATATTGAGGAAAGAGCAAAGAAGAATGCCTAATGAGGTATTTTGGAATTCTAATTTTCTGGGTAGTCAACTAATGCTATACTAGGATAACACAAAAGATGGGCTGTTAGATAAGACAGACTGAAAAGAAACTAAGTCTAAATTACATTGTTGTTATCTGGGATTTAGCCTGGAACAAGGAAGGATGATTAAAGGTAGAAAGAGGTTGGTATTTGGTTCATTGTTTTTTCTTCATTAATTCTCTTCAGTTGAATAAAAAAATAGGAGCATTGGACATAGGTTCAGTCCTCTCCTTCCCTCTTCAAGGACAAGCTGGAAGTTGGGATTTTTTTATCCCTTTACTTTGCATTAAGCCAGAGAGTGGGACCACAGTATGTGCTAGCTTACTAGTTCAAGTCACAGTCTGTTTTTAATTCCCTAGGTGACTAGCTTATACTGGGTACCATCAGCACTCCAAGACAGGCAAGACAGAAGCCAGTGCCTTGAGCAGCCTCTAAAAAACATCATGTTGAATTATGGTCTAGTTCTTTCCTTCTCTCCTGGGGAGAAGCTGGAACTAGGGCTTTCTTCCTGATCATATGGATCTGTGCTTGGGTAGGGTTTATGGTGAAAACACATCCCTAATATTTCTACAGGCTTTAATCTAGCTGGTTCTACTCTTGTCTGAGATACAGGAACTTCTGAACCAGTTTGTGAATTTCCTCACAGAGGGAATAGTACCATGTTCTTGTTGAACCCATGTGTTTATAAGAGGAAGGAGAGTCCAGGGCTTCCTATTTTGCCAACTTGTTGAACTTGCCTCCCAGCTTATTTCTTATCCTTTCGAATTCTGCTTTGGCATTCTTAGGAATTCTAGACTATGCACCAAGGCCAAAGGAATATAAGTCCATGAAACTTTTTTGAAAGGATTTTGAGAATATGATACATGAACAAAAAGAAGTGTGTCTACGAAGAATCTAAAAGGAAATAAATGTGAAGCAGCAAGAATTCAGCAGCAAGGATCTGACATGATTCAGCGAGTAACCTGTCTCTTATATTCCTAGATATATTTTATAGAAAATCAAGTAGTAGACATTTGGATCTATCAGTCTCCTGTGAGTTTAGGTAATATAAATCATTTTCCCAAATAACCCTGGGTAAATGGCTACTTCTGATTTTCTGGACCAGAGAAATCATCTTCAAGACTCTACAACTTGTATAAAACCTTCCCTAATATAGATAGATATTTATTTACTTAAGAAAGAAATTTTTAATTATATTTTATAATATAGAATAGAAAATATGCTGTGTCTTGTGTTGTAGATGCTTATAGCTTAAAAGGTGTAGATTTAATTAAAGTTAGTATCTAATGTAAAATTAAAAATTCCACCAAATGTTAGTCTCTCAAAAGACATTATCTTGGGTATTAGTATAAAGGAAAATAAATAGAACACTTGGTCCTTCCCCAAAACAGTTTATCTAGAATACAAATGTAGTGGAAATAAATATTCAACTGCTAATCCTAAATGCAAGATTTTCTTCTCAGACTTCAATATACTTCATTGTCCTCTGCTTGTGCTTGACCTCCAACAGCTGGTAGTTGTCTCCTACGGCAATCAAAAGGAAGAAAATGAAAATAAAATGAAAGAGAAAAGCAATATTTTATTCCCAAACACACACAGCCTTCCATCCAACAGGGACTTTCTGAAATTTGAAGTGATGGCTTCCAGGTTAACTAGCTCTGACTCTGAAAGCCAGTAGTGGCTGGTTCCACAGTTTTGCTGAAAATATCCACTTTCAGGAACAGAGAGGAAGCCTGATGAAGAATAAAAGTGATGGAATTAAAAATCAAAACACTTGGATTTTACTTCTCACCAATAAGCTGCAAGACTTAAGTTGAATTATTTTGTATTTCTTTGTCTTCGTTATTTTTTACTAGATCTTGATCCTCTGACATTACATGGTTTCTATGGTTATTTTTTAACAGAAAAAAGTGCTGTACTTTTGCATGCATGTGTGCACTTAAGCGTACAGCCTTAAAATATTCTGGCATATCGTGGGCTTTGCAGTCAGATAGATGTAGGTTTGAATTTTGTTGGGTCGCTTACTCACTGCATCCTCATTATAATATGGAAAGGGTCATATTTCTGTTAGTTAGGGGGGTTTGTGAGGATTTAATTATGCAACAAATGTTATTCCACAGGACAAAATAGGCATTTTGTAAATGCAGTTGTCTCCCCCATTGACCCACCTGTATTTAATCAGAGTTACTATTTTAAAAGGGTTGATTTTGGAAGAGTTTGCCAAAGGCCTAATTCTGTAATACCACAGAATCTAGTTCAAAGGAAATATCATGTAACCTAGGAGTTAGGAAACTAAAGTTTTGGTTTCGTTTTTATCCATAGCATTAAACAAAGTACAAACAATTAAAGAATCTGTTTGAGTTCTCATACATAACACAGAGATAACAAAATCTCCCCTGATTATAACTGACCATATAATTTCTAATGAGATACTCTGAGAGTTAAACTGAGTCCTACTTATAGGTCAAGATATCATGCGATAGCCACTTTAACTAGAAGGTTATAATAGCACCAACTGAGAAGACGAATGTGAAATTATGAAACACTATACTACCTGCCTAAGAGATGACAGATTTTATGCTAACTGGACAAAAAAAGTCTAATTTTGATTCCAACATCCTGATCTTCCCCCCACCACCACCCCCCAGTACTTAACTTACATCAGGTTCAAAGTATTCAGAACTAGGGGAATTATTTTTGAATGTCTCAATATTTGTACACCAAGATGATTTCAGTACCAGGGGACAGGATTCTATAGCAAACTCACAAGTATAAGGGAAAAAGTCAGAAAAGCAAAGCTACTTTTAGCAATAAGTGATCATGTACAAGGTGAAGGTATATATCTTCATGAAACAAGTTTATATTTCGATTATAAATTTTGATATATCCAAACAGATACAGTTATAAAAATAACTTTTTGTAATAACTTTATTAGATGTGTTTCAGTTTTAAGCTCAATTTTCCAATTTGTAACATCAATGAATCAGTGCAAAGCATAACACTTCAACTACTGTTCATTGCTTATAAATGGATTTTTAAAAAATTATCATCAAATTTTATTAGAATGCAGGCTGGACTGTGATTATAGACCTTCTGCCCTTCACATCTTTCTATGAGAATGTGAAGTAGTACAACCTCACCCTTGAGTCAATAGCCAGCCATTGACCTTCATTCTAAACTAAGTGGCTGTTTTCAGGAGCAGTATCAAAGACAGGGAAGTTTTAACTTGGTAGAACTGAGGAGAGATCCAGACTGAACAGATTTTAATAAAAGTTATGCAGAAAGATGACTGGCTGGGAGCACTGTTGTTCATGAAATTATGGCTGGAATGAGACAGCCTTCTCTCAAGCTATTGCAGTTGGAACAGGCAATTTTCAAAGAAATTGTGTTACTAGTGATTTTCAAAGAAATGGCAGTAAAAAGGTAGCTTCCTGTTTCTATTTAGCAAGTGGTACATGGCTGAAAGGGAAGAATCAATAGAACATGAATCAAATATACTTCTTGTTATTTCTATGTCTGCAGGTAGAGTTTCCCATAATTGCCATTCATTTTCTTCAATTCAACAATTATTTTGTTCACTTCATAAGTAATTGACACAGCTTTGGATGCTGGGGATACGTGGGTAGGAGGAAACAAAATTTCCTCTCCTCTTGGCATGAACACATATGATGTGAAGCATCTTTTCACATGGCTATTTTCCATCTGTATATCTTCTTTGGTGAAGAAGACAGAAAAGACACAAAATATATAAGTAAATTAGAGTCTATTTATGAGGGATAAATGAACTGGAGAAAAATAAGCAGCAAAAGTGGTGGTGAGGGATCAATATTATAAATTTGAAATTGGGTGGTATATGAAAACCTCATTAAGAACAGTCTTATGAATAATGTAATAATGCTTATATAAAACTGGCTACTGTATAAAAGTATACACCTCTCTATAAGGTGTATACACACTAGGAATAAATTCAATAATGGCTTAAAATTCAGCCAGGGTGGAAAGTAAAATGAAATGATTTTCTAGGCTAGCATTTCTCAAAGTCTGGATCTAACCTGCACCAGAGTTACCTGAGGTACATTTTAAAATGCAGATTCCTCACTCTCAACCCATAGCTAGTGAATCAGAATGCCTAGGCAAGGGTCCTGTGACTTGTCATTTATCGAGCTTTTTAGATGATTCTAAGGGACTCTAACACTTGAGTACTAAGACTGTCTAATGCAAAAACATTAAGATTTAAGGGACTCTAACACTTGAGTACTAAGACTGTCTAATGCAAAAACATTAAGATTTAAGTAAAAAATCCACTCATTTATTTACTTAACAAATATTTTCTGAATGTTCTAAATTGTATAACTGTTAGGTCTTCAGAGATCGACTCATACTTCAGATGGTTTTGATTCAATTGGGGCAACTAGATATTCAAGTAAGTGGACAAAAGAATATAGAAGAAGCTTGCAATGGTGAGTTTCAGTTTGGGGAAAAACAGCTAAGGAAATTGTTGACTTTTGTTCCCATACCTTATACTTGCAAAAATAATCCATTCATGGAAGGGCCTTGAATGTGTATTCTCTATACCCAAGTCAGCTATCACTTTCTGGTCTTCATGGAGCTCTAACTCTGTCCAATGCTGTGTTTCATGTAAAAATATTTTTTTAAAGTTACAGGAATTCTATGATGTTAATACAAACATTCCCATTTGGTTGTTCATTCATTTGGTGAACAGTTATTGAGGACCACAGTATATAAATGTTCTAGAGGAAGATAAGAACAGACCAATAGATGGGTGCCATAAAATACAATAGATGTCTGTGAATTTATGTGCTTCAGGAACACAAGGATGAAGTTACTAACTGCCTTGACTTCTGTGGTTATTTTTCACAAAAGAGATGACAGTTTAGGACTAAAATGATAAGTTAGACTTTTCCAGGTAGAGGAAAAGGAAAGGATGTTCACAGCATAAATCAGGTACAGATGCACAAATACAAAAGAGTAGATTTATCCATATTGTAATACAGCTAGGCAAAGGCCATTTAGCTTCTTCTTTTACAGTCGATGACCATTATCACTGGTTAATAGAAGTTATCAAAAATATTGCCAATCACTAGAATTGGTGTCCTCTAATATAAACAGGTCTTTTTTTTTTTTTCAAGTTTAAAATAACCCCTAATGGATAAAGAATCAATAATACCAAATTGAACTCCATTTCAGTGCCATTTCTCCCCTTGGTATGTCCTTATCAAGACAGTGGCTGAGTGTAAGAGAAGCTTATGGACTGAACGGCATGAGAGAGAATCACTTGTGTGGCCTTTATGCCAGTTTCTGCTGTAGGGAAGATTCTCATTCACTAGTGCCATCAACTGAGGTACAGGGAGGCGAGACAATCACTTTGCCTCTGTGATGTGATCTCTTGGCCTTGTCAGATCCCAGTAGTGGCCCTAGATAACTTTTCTCAGTGAATGACAGTGTGGACACCTCTTGAATTTTGACTTTCTTCGCTCTTTATCACTGAACCAAGCTGCCTACCCTAAAGCCCTCAGCTATAAAGGTGTCATTTAGCCCCACTGCAGCAAGCATTCAATAACTATACCCCTTTGGGAAATTACTTAAATGCTATGTGCCTCAATTTTCTCATATGGGAATAATGATGGTAATTCCCTCAGTGTGTGGTTGCATTAATTAAGTGAGTTAATAAATATAATGTGCTCAGATAGGGACCTGGCATATTTACAAACAGTCAGTGCATGTTTGCTATTATTGTTGGTATTTCATTCCCCCTTGAGGCATATAGAAACTTCCAGGTCCTTTCTCTGTTGTGTATGTGTGGCTCTAGGAGATGGGAGACTGTTTCAGGTACCTACGGAGATGTGTCTTTCTTTGACAGCTACTGCCCCTACCTTGTTAGCATGCAATCACCTTGCATGGCAGTCTCCTTATGGTTTTGACTTTTTATTTAACTTAAAATAAAATCCCTCTTTCTTCTTGGGAAGTTGCCTCAAAGAAGTGAAGTCAAGTCACATTGTAAATCTAACTGCCTTTGTCTTTTCCTCCCGTAAGACTCTGGGCTAGAGACAAAGACTATTCTTCCTTTCAACTTGAAAAGATAGTTCCCTGCATCATAATTTGAGATCTCTGTATGGTTTGGAGTAAAATTTTATGTTTGAGATTTTCAGAACTGACTCTTGACGTTAATATGAGCTAATAATTTTTTAAAGAATGTTTTCATTCCAAAACCTGACTTTCAGAACCATTCTTTTACCTGGACTCCTATAACTTATTTTGGGTGTCAAAGGTCGACATTGATTCTTTATCTTCTTGAAATATGAATCTTATTAACCTATAAAACAAATAATACCGCTTGAAAAATAGTGAGAAAATAACGTGTAGTGAAATGTAAACAAGGAAAAGCACATGCACGTATTTCAAAAATATTATTCTCATTTTAGTGTGTTCAAAAAGCAGAAAATCGTGATTAATTTGGTACTAAAATTGACTGGTGTGTGTGTGTGTGTGTGTGTGTGTGTGTGTGTGTGTGTGTGTGTGTTGGGGGGCAGTAGGGTGGAGGAAAGATGATTAAGAAAGCTAACAGACAAGATACAAGAAGCCAGTTTCAATCAGGTTTAGAAGAGCAAGTAATTTTTGGTTTTTCACTTAGTTTAAATAACTACATTGTGTTAAGTGGGGTTGACATCTGCATGTCCATTTCATGTGTTAGAAAGCACAAGCTCTGCTATTAAACTACTTTCTGATGTTATCATGACTGTAATTGTCAGAGCTGGGGTAAGAAATCGATTCTTCTGATTTATGATCTATCGTATCATACCATTTTTTTAACGACAAGCAAGTTCTTTGGAGAATTTATAAATTGGCATTTTCACTTTTAAGATAAATGAGATAAATCTGAGCGAACAATGACTTAAATCAAAAGCACTTCATTGTTCCAAAATTCTTGCGCCTCTAGTGAAACAAAATCCCAAGGCTGCGTTCAATGAGATTCTCTGACATATCTATTGCCTATTACTCATTGTCCTACTTGCTTTCACAGTTGGTAATGACTGAGTAATTCTAACTCTGAGAATATCAAATTGCACTATGTACAGTCTAAATGATTTTTTTGCTATAGTTTTCTTAAAATAAACGTATAATTTCAAGTGTCCATCAGATTAATTACAAATCTTTTGTAGAGATCTCCATAAATATGTCCTTTTATACTGTGATGTCAGTTAGCCAAGACCTAAAAGATACAACAAGTTGTTCTAGTTACATTTTCTGGAACTAATATGTGTCTATCTGATATACTGTTTAGAATCATCTTTATGTAATTCTATTTATTTGATAATAGGACATTGGATAAAATACAGTTTTAAATAATTACAGTTTTAAATAATTACTTTTGACTATGTAAGCAGTCAGTACAATCAGTTTATGATAGAAAACAGATTCTTTACATATAATTTAGTTGCTGTTTTCATTGAGAGTCTAAATACTTCATTCATTTAAACAAATATTTACTGAGTTATCTATTTTTTTTTTTTTTTTGCTACTGGGGATGCATAAATTAATGAGGCAGAAAAGGTCTCTGCCCCCGTGGACTGTACAATTGTAACAAAGTTCCTGCTCCAGATACTATGTTCTGCTCCAGGGAACGGATCAGAGGTGATGAGAGTGAAAACAGGACTGCTACTGGAAGAGAATGGGTTGTTCCAGGCAAGACATGACAGTGGTTTGGATTTAGGTGAAAGAAAAGTAGTGAAAAGAAGAGGAAACATTTGAAAAATATTAAGGATGTAGAATTCATGGTATATGTGTGACTATATGGGAATTGATATAGAGAAAACAATCAATAATGACTCATTGCTTTTTTATTGGGTGGTTGTGGGTGGCATTTTAGGTTTGGGGAGCATTGAAGGTAGGAGAAATTATCATTCAGTTTAGGGCCTGGTAGTTTGGAAAGACCCATGAAACACAAGTAGAAATTTAGAATGGAATGTCTGGCATTTTGTTTGGATCTTCAGAAGAGAAATTTGAGCTAAAAACATAAAGTTGGAATAACCATTATATAGAAGGAATTGAAGTTACAAATGTGGTAAAAATCAACAAGAGCAGGTGGAGAGAGAAGAAAATAGGGACTAAAGTGAAACCATCAGGACTCCTACAGCTAAAAGTCTAATGGAAGAAAGGTAGACAGAGAGGTAGAAGCAAAGCCCTGAGAGTGGCATGGAGTTAAGAAAATTGAGATTTTTAAAGCAGAATGAGCATTCAGCTGTGTCAAAGGTGCTAAGGGGCAGAAAGAGTGTCCATTACATCCTATGACAGGAAGGACCTTTTCCACAAGTGTGTCTAGGGCAGCTGTCATATCGGACTGACCTGGAGAGTGAATGAGGATGAGAATATAGGGATCCCAAGAAATTTGACTGTGAAATGAGCAAGATAGAACCAAGATAGAGAAGAACATGGGATCTACAGATTTAAAAACGAATGAGAAGTATCTAGGACTGAGGGAGGCTTTGAATATATAGGAGTAACATAAGATCACCAGGAGAGTAAGAAACAGTTGGAAAGAAAAAGATTCTGAGCATACAAGGACATTTGGCTTAGGAAGAAGGAGGAATAATTCCTTTACTGGGTTAAATGGAGAGGAATAAGCGAGATACGAGGAGGCTGGTAGATTTGGCTGTGAGAAGTTATATTGGTGTGGTGGTTGTGGGATCCCCAACAATGGCTTCTGCTTTTTTTTTTTTTGCAAAGTATAGGCTAAACAGTTAAAGTGGGGTGGGGGGGTGTAAGTATTTTTAAAATCGCAAAGAATTATTTGAGTGTCTTGTGTGGCCATTCGGAGGCAGCTAACTAGAGAAACATTGCATTGCCAGGTAATGTTCAGAGCCTAGTTTAAATTGGGGATCAAGAGTCAAAATATTGTAGCTAGAACCTTAAAGAAAACTGAAATTCAGAACCTTAATATCCCTAAGAGTCAAAAAAATTGTCTTACTGGCCATCAAGTACATAGGACCTGGTGAATATCTGAATATAGGGATCCCAAGATAGGAAAATATGTTTATGTGCACTTATATGTCTGTGTGTTATGGTGTGTTTGTGTGTGTATAACATACACCGACACATATATGGAAAGTAAAAGCCTAATTCAATTTCGATTCAGATAACCTTATATTTCCAAAATGGAACAGTAATATTAGCTAGCCAGTTATAACTCTTATCACTTTAGAATAATCAGTGACTACATCCTATCAGGGTCTGAGAATTGAAATCCATAATAAATGAGAGTTCTAGGCTCCTTTCTTATTTTAAGCCCAAGAAAGTCAAGTTTCTTATTTGTTTGTAATTGTGAGGAAAATTAATACTACAAAGTCTCTAGGAAATAACCATTTAATAATGTGGTAAGTTAAGTCATGTCTCCCCTATGGCCCAGGGGTCAATAATCCCAACATTGTTAGTCAATTAACTATCATTCAAAAAATGATAATGAAGAAGAAAATGATCTCCTTTAAACCCAAATTCATGTAATTATTCACTCCTTCCTCTGAATTTATTCAGAATGTTATCTTTAACTCTGTTTGGGATATTATTTACTCTTTCCTGTACTGCTACATTTTTCCTGGACTTGAATGACAATGTATTGAATGACTATTTCCACTTGGTTTCTAAAATAATGCTCTATTCAATAGCAAATCTTAATAATTTGTTCAACAATAATTATTGATTACCTTCTGTGAGCCAGATATTGTAGAAAAATGGAATAGACATGTTTTATATTCTCTTAGAATTTATAGGTTAGCAGGAAAAACAGACATTAAATAAACAGATGTGGAACAGAATACATAATTGTAAATTTAGATGAGTTGCTGAGCAAAAGAACAGCATGGTATAAGTGAATTAATTTTATATTAAGTGAAATCTTTGAGTGGTAGTCACAAATAAACCAGGGTTTTTCAACATTCAATGCCAGCATTACTGACATTGTAGGCTGGACAATTCTTTGCCGTAGAGAGCTTTCCTGTACATTGGAGATTGTTTAGCAGTTTCCTAACCTCTACCTCATAGATGCCAGCAGCACCATCCTAATTTTAACAGCAAAAAACTGTCTCAAGATATTGTCAAACCACCCCTGGTAGAGAGACACTAATTTAAATTGAGACCATATCTGTAAGTAAGAATTAGGAAAGAAGAAAAAAGTTATTAGAAGGATATAATTCCCAGAAGAGGAAACAACATAAGAGTTCCATGGCAGAGAAAGAGCTGAGAGCATTTAAATAACTAAAGGAGGCCTGCATGCCAGGAGTTTTCTGCCTGAGGAAAAGATCTGTGCAAGGTAGGACAGGAAAAAAAGAAGGGTCTTGTGAGTTTTGTTAAGGAGTTCAGGATTTATCTTAAGAGAAGTAGGACATTGTAGGAGAGTTTTTAGTAGGAGGTGGTGAGATCAAGATGCAATTCATATTTTAAACTATGTCTTGGTTGTTCTGATAAGAATAAATGAGAAACTGAGAGTAGAAATGAGGAGGCCAACGAGGGGCTATTGCCATTTTGATAATGGTGCCATGGAGGATGAAGAGATGGTATGGAGCAGGCACAGCAAATTGTATTTCGGAAGAAGAAACAGCGGGGCTTCGTGTATACATGGTTGTTCAATAAAAGGACTAAAAGGAAAAGGATTATTTGAGACCTCCATCAATTTATAAATACATATATTGGATTTGTGTTACTTGCTTCAAAAGATAAAATTTTTGGTTGGTCCTGGGCTTGTGGTTTTAAGATATTAAAATTAAAAAATTTGAACTTCTCTATGATAGTCCTACAAATATAGAGTTTATATCCTCTAGCCCATGACAGTTTTCATCCTACCTTCTCTATAACAGCCTAAAATCTGAAGGATTTGCAATAGTTCAGTTCATGACATAGTTTGCCATTCCCTTCACCTACCCCTGTGTATCTATTAGATTGTTGCATCTAAAATGAAATGGTTTACTCTAGATAATGCTCTGAAAAAGTAGAAAGAGGAGTAAAAATATATCTCATAGACATATTGCACTATTCACTCATGTTGAAATTTTATTAATAAAAATTCCTGTCATTCACACATACTGCTAAGCCATGTCTTTCTTATCTGATACATTTGCAATCAGAGTTATGCCTCTAAATGTAAGATTTCATGCTTACTGTCTTTATGGCATGCTGTATCTGTCAGAGTTCAGTCACCAAAACAGAAACTACATTCTGCATTCATGTATAAATCATTATAATAAAGAGAATTATAGATTTACATGGAATTGGAAGGATGAGAAGGTAAAGGTCAGCAAAGTCACCATGAACAAGCTGACCTGCAACCTGCCCTCTGAAAAGGCAGAGAAAAGATATCATTATGCCCACCTAATTCTTTAGAGCCTACTCTGAATTGAATGACCTGTGAGCATGCACGTGAAATGCAAATATCTTCACACTCTATTCATTCTTAGAAGTTCACTCATAGTAGATATAATTATCTCTATCTATCTATCTATCTATCTATCTATCTATCTATCTATCTATCATCTATCTATTCATCCATCCTTTCGTCCATCCACATATCATACAGCATCAATTTAAATTTTCAAATCTTGTTCCTTCCAAGCCATTACCTAAAAGTCCATGTAAAATCATACCTGTGGCAATTTCCCTTTCTTATACTCCTTTAGCCTAGTTGTGAGGTGCTATAATGCTGTAAATCTTAACTTTCAGGTGGTGATCCCACACCATATGCATTCTATAAATCAGGCCTGACCTTTTTTTCTATATGTTTATGCTTAAACAATGACCTTTTATATAGATTTAAATAACGAGAAAAATATTATGTTTATTCACACAGTTACCATATACTGTGTTCTTTGGTCCTTTTTGTAGGACCATATTTTCATCTGGTATTATTTTTCATCTGACTGAGGAATTTATGGTGTCAGTCTGCTGGTGATGAGTTCATTTGTTTTTTGTGTCTGGAAATGTCTTTATTTTACTTTTGTTTTTCAAAAATGTGTTTCCTGGGTATTAGAATTCTTGGTTGACTTTTTTTCCCCATTATTTTAAAGATGTTCTTCCATTCTATTCAAGTTTGCACTGTTTCTGATGAAAAATCATAATGTGCCTTAGGATCTCTTAAGCCTCTTAGGTCTGTTGATTTATAATTTTCATCAAATCTGAGGAAATTTTGACAATTATTTCTTCAATTATTTTTTCTACTATCCTTCCTCTTGACTCTTTTTCAGACATTTCAGTTAAATGTATATTAGGCTGCTTGAAGTTGTCCTACAGCTTACAGGTTTTTGTTAATTTGAGTCTCTTTTCTATATATATGTTTTATTTCAGATAGTTTCTATAATTATGTCTCTAAGTTCACTAATTTTTCCTTTACAACATCTAATCAACTTTTAAACTCATCTGCAATATTTTTATTCTCAAACATTGTAGTTTTCATCTCTAGAAGTTTAATTTGGGTCTTTGTATGCATTGCATGTCTCTCTTTAACATGTTCAATCTTTCCTTTAGTTTTTGAACATATGGAACATAGTTATAATAACTATTGTAATATTCCTGTCTGCTATGTCTAACATCTGTGTCAATTCTGGGTTAGTTTCAATTAACTGATGTTTCTGCTCATTATGGATTATATTTTCCTGCTTTTGGGCATGCCTGGTAGTTTTTGATTGAATATCAAATATTATGCATTTTACCTTGTTGGATGCCGAATATATTTCTATTTCTAGCCTTAAATTTTGTTCTGGGATGTAGTTATATGGAAATACTTCAGTCACTTTTTGATTTTACTTTCAATATTTGCTGGGTGGAATCTAAATTAAAAAAATAGTCATCTTTGCCGGCTCATGATAAACAAGCAACATTAGTATGAGATAAACCTATGTTTTAAACTACTGATATTTGGTGTGTGTGTGTGTGTGTGTGTGTGTGTGTGTGTACCACAGTATATTTTAGACTCTTCTTACTGATACAGCTTAAAAAATTATAAAAGATCACAATAAAAATTAAAATGTTATATGAATATCAAACACAAGTCTAGTTTTCTCCCACTCTGTTCCTGGAACCATTTAATAATTTTATCTTTATAAATTGCCTTCATGGCATTTTTTCCTACTTCGCTCTCAGTGTGTAATGGTCAACTTGCTTATTCTCATAACAAATGTTTTAAACAAATTTCTGTTGCTTTTATCTGTCATGTAGTATTATGTCAGATGAATATGCTACATTTATCTGTTCTATTTTGATTATTATGTATATACAATACCTATTGATCTGTTGTTAGACATTTAGGCTATTTCTGATTTCATACCACTATAATAACAGAACATTTTCCTATATATTTTTAGTATTTTTTTTCTATATGTCCCTGTATACACACAGAAGCAGGACTTTTGGGTGGTAGGGTATACATATTTTCAGTTTTAACAAATAGTTCCAACTTTCCTCCGAAGTGACTGAATCATTTTATATTGCAACCATTTTTCTTAAGATTATGCCTATGTTTGTTTATTGTTTTTGGTTTATATAGAGATAAGAGCCTAGTTTATTCCTCATACTCCTCCCCCCAACAACACACAAAAACCATTTGAATGGTAATTATGATCTAACACTGTCGTGGACATTGGTAGTACAAAATAAATAGGGCAAAGTTAAGGAGCACTTATTACACAAAGAGAATCACCTTGCTTCTTTGCAATGTGATTTATTAGACAAAATTAGATAATATTTTCTTTAATTGTAGTTACTCAAAAAATGAGCTTTCAAATATGGTATAATTATCTATAACCATTTTCTCTATCTTCAAACTGAATAGTAACTTATATAAAATGAGCCACTTAATTGAAGGAGTAGTTTGTAGTATATTTTATATGAGCTTCTTGTGGTTTTAGAAGATGATGGTCTCAGTAAATGTAAGAAAAAGTTTTATTTTTACTGAAAATGAAGACTGGAAATATCCTGTTATAAGTTTTTTACTACATATGAAAAGGTACAGTATTATATGAAGACAGACTTGTATTATTTAAAAATGTATATTATAAACCCTAAGGTTTATATTTACAAAGCATTTTGAAAGTTTTCAAATGAATTACATGTCAATAGATAAGATAAAATGGAATCACAAAAAAATCCTCAAGTGAAATGAGAGAAATCAGAAAAAGAAACAAAGGCAAATGGAACAAAGAAAACAGCAAGACAGTAGATTCTACTCCAACTATCAATAATTACTTTAAATGTGCATGGTCTAGACACACTTTACTAAAAGATTGTCAGTTTGGATAAAATAGCAAAACCCAAGTCTATGTTGTCTACAAGAAATCTACTTTAAATATTAAGTTATATAGATTAAAGGGATAGAGCTGCTGTAGAAAAAGCTTGACACCTACTCAAAAAGTTACAGATTTACCATGACTCAGAAATCAAGGTATATATCAAGACAATTGAAAATATATGTAATGGGGTGAAGGGTTAAAGAAGTACAAATTAGTAATTGATAGTTGAGCATGGGGAGCGTGGCAGAAGAAATGCAGTTAGCATTAATATAAAGGCTAATTGGAGGGCCAGGAGAGGGAGGGAACAATTGGGGAATTGTTTTATAAATTATAGATGTCTAATCAATGTACGTATATGTGAAACTAATTTAAATAAATAAATTTATTTTAAAAAAAGAAAATACATATAGACCCCAAAACTTGTACACAAATGTTCATAACAGCATTATTCATAAAAGCCTAAAAGTTGAAACAATCTAAATGTCCATCAACTGATGAATGAATAAACAATATGTGATGTAGCCATACAGTGAAATATTAATAAGCCATAAAAAGCAATGAAATACTGAAATACACTGCAAGTTTTATTTGCAAACATTATGCTAAATGAAAGAAGCCAGACATAAAATACCATATATTATGTGATTCCATTTACATAAAATGTCCAGAATGGGAAAAACAGAGATTAAAAGTAGGTTAGTCATTGCCAAGATTTGGAGGAAGGTGAGAATTGGGATTGATTGTTAACAGACTTGGAAGTTACTTCAGTGTAATGCAAATATTCTGAAATTATATAATGTCGGCGATCAACAGCATTGTGACTATATTGAAAACTACCTTATTGGACAGCTTGAAATGGTAGGTTTTACATTATATAAAATTTATTTGATAAAAAATTTTAAGTAAAATTATACTATGCAAACACAAATAAAAGAAAGCTGAAGTACCTATATTAAAAGCCAACTTCAGAACAAGAAAAATTTTCAGGGAAAAAGAGGGACATTACATAATAACAGAGGGGTGAATTTTCCAAGGGACATAACAATCCAAAACATGTATGCACCTAACAATAGAGCATCAAAATGCATGAGACAAACACTGATAGAACTAAAAGGAGGAATAGATAAATCCACTATAGACTTCACCACCAAAAACAAGCAGGCAAAAATTCAGTATGAATAAATACAACCTTGAATAGCACTATTAATCAACTTTAGAACACTTTAAACACAGGCATTAAAAGGCACATTTTTCTCAAGTGCATATGAAACATTTACCAAGCTAGACCATATTCTGGTTCATAAAATGAACCTTAACATATATAAAAGAATATAAATCATATAAAGTATGTTCTGATACCATAATGAAATTAAGCTAAAAATCACCAACAAAGCTAAAAAATGTCCATATACTTGTAAAATAAACAATACACTTGTAAATAACAAATGGGTTAAAAAGAAAATCAAGAAAAAAATTTTAAATATTTTGAAACTAATCATAATGCAAATACAACTTATGAAAAATTGTGGAATGAAGCTAAAGAACTGCTGAGAGGGACAGTTATAGCATTAAATAAATATATTTTAAAAGAAGAAATGCTTACCAATCAACAACCAAAGCCTTAGGCTTTTCAACATTACAAAAAACCAGAAAAAGAGTGTAAATTGAACTTAACACAAGCAGAGAAAGAAATAATAAAAAATAAGAGGAGAAATTTATTAAATTAAAAATAAAAAAACATTAAAATTAATGAAACCAAAATCTGGTTATTTGCAAAGAAAAAATAAAATTGACAAATTTCAAGCTGCATTAATCAAGAAAACACAAAGAGAAAGACAAAAATTATCAACATAAAGAATGCAAGAATATCCATCACTACTTATTCCACAGACATTGAAATGATAATAAAGAAATGTTAAGAACAATTTTATGACTATAATTTTAAAAATTTAGATGAAATGAGACAATTCTTTGAAAGATGCAAACTATAAAAATTCACTCCAGGATAAGTCGATAACCTGAATAGCCCTATAGCTATTAAAAAATTAAATTATTAGTTAAAAACTTTTCAAAAAATGAGAAATAAAAAAACATCGAACATAAATTGTCCAAATGTTTAAGGAAAGCATAATACCAATATTACATATCTTTTTCATAAAATAAAAAAGAAAGAAATATTTTCTAATTCATTTTATAAGGTCATAGTTACCCTAATATCAAAACAAGACTAAAACATAACAAAACAAAACAAAACAAAAAAACTAAAGACCTATATGAACATAGAAGCAAAAATCCCTAACAGAATATATGGAATAAAATTCAGTAATATAAAACCAGGATAATACATCACGCCTAAATGAGGTTCATCCTAGGAATTCAATGCTATTTGATATTCATAAATCAATCAATGTAATTCATCTTTTAATAGACTGAAAAAGCAATACTGTATTATCACATCAGTAGGTGCAAAACTATATTTAACAGACTTCAAAACCCATTCATGATAAAAACTCCCAAAAACTCAGAGCAGATTCCAACTTCTTTAACCTAAGGATATAGATGGAGAACCTAGAGATATCATTATACTGAATGCCAAGAGACCAAATGATTTACCTTCAATTTCAGATCCAATGCCTAGATATTCTTTCTCATAATATGCAATATTGTGATTTATAAGAAATATATATTTGGTCATTCAGTTGGCTATTCCTGAGCTATATCCTTTTACAATAAATCGGTGATCTAGTAAATAATATATATTTGATATTCATCTACAATTCCTGCCTCACAGCTCCTGAAACCCTTGGAATTCCTCAAGTGTCCAGAGTTAGAAAAAGTGTCTTTGTTATATTAATGAGGTGGCTTTTGGAAAGCACCCGTGGATGGGGGTTAATGACAGGAAACCAACCATGTGATTCGAGGTTTGAAACTTTCAACCCCACCCTGGACCTCCTCCAGGGAGGGGAGAGGAGCTGGAGGTTGAATCATGGCCAATGATTCAATCCATATTGACCATGTAATGAAGTTTCATTAAAAATACAAAAAAAACTGGGTTCAAAGAGCTTCAGAGTTGATGAACACATGAAGATGAGGGAAGAGTAGCCGCCTGGAGAGGGCATGGAATCCCTGAGCCTCTTTCCACATTGGAGCACCTTTCCTTATGCATCTCTTCCATCTGGCTATTCCTGAGTTATATCTTTTTACAAGAAAGCAGTGATCTAGTAAGTAACATGTTTCCCTAAGTTCTGTAAACTGTTCTAGCAAATTAATCAAACCCAAATTGGGGGTTGTGGGAAACTCTGATCCGTAGCCAGTCAATCAGAAGTACAGGTAACAATCTGGACTTGAAATTGGTGCAAGTAAAAGCTGGGTTTGTGGCTGGCATCTGAAATGTGTGTAGAAGGAGGGGGCGAAGTCTTGAACATTTAACCTGTGGAATCTGATGCTATTTCCTGGTAGATTGTGTTAGAATTGAGTTGAATTCTTGGACTCTCTGCCGGTGGCCAATATTGTTTGTTGCGGGGGGGGGGGGGGGACGCTCCACATGGAATTGAGTTCAGCATTGTATTGGAAGTCCTAGCTAGTTCAATTAGATAAGACAAAGAAGAAATATTGTACATATAGCAAAGAAAGACATAAAACTCTTTGTTGGCAGAACACGTGATTGTCTATGCAGAAAACCTCAAAGAATCCATAAAAAACTCCTGGAACAATACGCGAGTTGAGCAAGACTTGGGAGACAAGGTCAGTGTACCAAAGTCAGTTGATTTCCTATACACTAATATTAGTAATTGGAATAAAATAAATGAATGTTTACGATATTATCAAAAATGAATTATGTGTAAATCTAACAAAGAAATACAGAATCTATGCAGAATAACTAAAAAATTCTGATGAAAGAAATAAAAGAGTATAAAAATAAATACAGAATAAATGTTTATAGGTTGGAAGAGTCAGTGTGGTTAAGATGTCAATTCTTTCCAATTTGATCTATGTATTTAAAATCCTAGCAAGCTATTTTGTTGAGATCAACTGTTTTTAAAACGTATGTGGAAAGCAAAGACACTAGAATAGTCTAAAGAATTTTGAAAATAATATTGGAAGATTCATTTTACCTATTTTCACGATTTCTACAAAGCAACAGTAATACAGACAGTGTGATATTACTAAAAATATATACATAGATCAATGAATCAGAATAGGAAGCTCATAAATAGACCCCCAAAATATAGCCAACTAATTTCTGACAAAGTGCAAAGACATTTCCGTGGAGAAAGAATAGTCTTTTTAACAAACGGTACTAAAACAATGGAAGGTGCAAATGCATTTTGCTAGGCCATGAAAGTCCATTGCTTGGTCAAACCCCAAGCAGAGCTGCTGTGAAGGTAATTTTTAGATGTGATTAATATTTAAATCAGGAGACTTTGAGCAAAGCCGATTACCCTTTATAATGTGGATAGGCCTCATCTATTACGCTGAAGATTTTAAGAATAAACCCCCTAAGGAAGAACAAATTCTGCCCCTAGACTCTTCTATCTTAAGATTAGTGTCAGAGTTTCCCTGGATCTCCAGCCTGCCTGATTTTCCTCCAGATTTCGAACTTGCTCATGTGAGCCAGCTTCTTTAAATAAATCTCTCAGTAAATAAGTAGATTGACAGATAGATGGATAGATGATAGATAGATAGATAGATAGATAGATAGATAGATAGATAGTAATAAGTCCTATTGGTTCTGTTTCTCTGGAGAACCCTGACTAATACAGTTCACAATATACTATCTGACCAGTAATTGGAAACATAATTCCTCACAATGGAACCCCAAGATTGCTATTCATCTTCATTGCTGCCAAAACATGAAAGTTTCCCAAATGTGGACAAACTTTGATCATATCAATTACTTTACTTATTTTCACTGATTTGTACTCAGTCTGCTACCAGAGCAGGTGCATTTTTTTCTGATGACTTTTGTGAGAAATAGGTCAGTATATTCTACTCCACTACTGGTTTCATTCAAAAGCAGAAAGACTAGGTTGTTCCTTTAAATTTGATAAACATCATTATGCCATATCCCTAGTGTTTCTAAATGAATCAAGAGTCAGACATATGTTACTGGTAAAAGAGATATTTGCTAAAGGTGGAAAGCATCTCTTCTCAAAGAATATCTGGAAGAAGAAACAGAAATCTCCACTTATCAGAATGGATGACAAGATCCGTAATCTTTAAACAGGTGCTTAATTTAAATTAAACCTTAAATTAAACCTCCTTCATTTATACTCTAAGTCTCCCTTTAAAAATATTACATAGTGTTTTTTATTTACGCATTAAGAGCAATAATATTTAACCTGCCCACCGCACACCTGGTAAGAAACAGCTGCTGCTACAATAGATGGCATTATTCTCAGCTGCTGAATGAATATTCATTTCCAGGATATAACTAAGAATACCTAAGGAATAGCTACACAAACACAATGGGTCATAAAACCAAAGGAAAGAAATGGTCATCTGTTTTAACAAGATAATCTTATTTACCCCCAAATTCCAGAAAAGCCACTCCACAAGCAAAAACTCAAAAAACCTCAGCAAAGTACCTTCCAACACTTCATATGGCTGCTTTCTTCCCAAAAGTCTATAATTGAAGTCAAGTGCCCAAATTATGCAAGCACAAAGAAACACCATGGCTAAGGCACACCTATGGTTTCTAGTTACCTATGCGAATGGAAGTTTTTCCCCTCTATCACAGCTTCTGACTTCAATGGAACAATACAGCAATTAAAGTCTGTTTGCTTTCAGAAAGGTTAAATGAATACAAAAGCTGATCTATTCATAGTTTGATAAAACGGAAGAGATGGCAATTTCCCTAATGAAGGTGCTAACAACCTAAGGTATACTGAGGGATAGAATATGCCTGCATTCTTGCTGAGAAATTATTGTCAGGGTGGTCAGACTTACTGAGTAAACCTGTGATGCCAACACAGCTTTTTGGTCTTCCCATTACTTTTACTTGAAGAGGTCTCAGGAACCAGTCTGCAACCAGAGATGGGCCAACGGACTGAGATGTGAAAAGACTAGTCTCTTCCATACAGCCTGAGGAAGGATTCACAAGATTCACAGTAAGAGATCCAAATAAACAAAGAAATAGTAAAGGATGCATACTGTTAATTTTGATACCCCCGTTAAATAAGCCGTTTAGGCTCATCATGTACTAGCAGGAAGACTCAGGGCATCAATCTCTTTATTTTTATACCCATGTGGTAGTTACTTCAATTGCTAGCATATGCATCCAATCCCAGACTCTATTCCTTTCTCCCCAGATCTAACCATCCTCAGCAGCCTACTGTTCATAATTTCTTTCATTCACTAAAAATGCCCCACCTCTCCTCTATTTCTAAACCGGGCTTGCTTCTTAGCCTTATTTTTAGAACTCTGCTCTTTCCAATTTCTGTTGCTGGGAAGGGAGACGGATAATCCATAGTTGTGGAGGAAGGGGAGGTGGAAAAAGTCATTGAGGTTGTCTGGTCTCCTCTTGGCAGCTTGTTTTTACTTCCTCTTCTGATTAACTCCAGATAGTTACGCAAAAAAATAAAACATACTTTATTTCAAGGATAAATCTCCTGTACTATTCCTTATTATGCTCAGAGCTGTTTTTTTTTTTTTAATTTTGTTTAGTTTTTCTTTTTGTTTTGTCCCAGTGAGAAAATTTATTGTAAAGTTCACTTTTATTGCATCTTCCCGATTTGGGGAATAATTTGGTTTTTTGTTTGCTTGCTTGTTTACTGCAATTTGTGAAAAATGTGCCATTCTTTCACATGCAGATTAATTAACTATCACTGTATGTAGTAGAAAACATTGCTAAACACTGCAAGTACAGAAATGTTAGATTCTTTGAATATATACCAATAATGTCTCACATATCAATTCTTTTCTATTAGGACAATTCATGGCAATAGCATTATTTAAGACAATAATTCAACATCAGAAAATAAAATAACCAAGGTTTGACTGTAAGTGTTTTCTATGTGATGAGTAGTGATTCCTGGCCAGTAAACAAATTTCCTCAACAGAAGAATTCTTTAGTATGGAACTTCTTTCAAGTTATTAGGCTCTCTAGGAAAATACAAATTGAGAAAAATAAACTTGGCTCAGCTTAATAGCTGCAGTGTATGATTGTAGGCCTAGACAGAGTGATTAATCCAGAAATAGCAACTATTTATTATTTTCTCTAAAAACAACACTTAGAAGCAGAGCAACTCAGTTCTGAGACTCAGGCTGTGCGTTTCACATCTAACGATCATAATGACTGCTTACCTCAGAACTTTGTGGATTAAATAATAGCCATACATGTAAAATTGCCCTAGAAATCAAGAGAAATATTACAATATTAAAAATATTAATATTATTTTCTCTTTCTGCAGAAATACCTATATACTTTAATTATATATATATATACTATTTTTTTGCCATAATCCCTCAATCTTTTTCTTTGTAGTTTATGCTTTTATTATTTATTATGCTTAAGAGGTCTTTTTCTTTCCAAACATTATACAATATTCATGTACATTTTATCTTAAATTTTTTAGTCTCTACATTTTAATGTTTAACCCAGCTAGAGTTTAACTTTGTTATGAAGTATATAATTTAGTTATCTGAAACATTATTCTCCCTGCAAATGATTAGCCAGTTATCTCTTGAAACAGCAGGACCAAAAATCCTATCCCCATTTTACAGATGAATAACAAAAGCTCAAGGAGGTAAAATGATAGCCAGGGACGTGAGAGCCAGCTCAAACCTGCTCTCGAGAGCTGATTGTAACCAGCATTTCCCAACTCCACATTCATTACATTGGATATGGTGGAAATAGTTACACCAAAAAACTGGCAAACACTACAAAATCGCCCTTCACTTCCTCCTTCCTTCCTTTCTTCTGACAGCCAGTTCATCAGCACGCAGCCACCAGAAGGGTCCTCATTCACAGTGAGTAGTATGCTGTGCTAAGGCATTAACATCATGACAACATAAGCGTGGTCTATCTTCCTGGAGTGTCATTTGATTTAGTGGTAACATATTTAAGTATAAGAAACAAGTATATTACAAAACAGGTTGTAAAATTCCCATAACTTGACAAGATTTACCGTGATATTACAAAAAATATGTGGCAGACAGATTTCATCCACACCCCGACTCCCCAGCACAGGAATTTAAAAATATGTGTAAACTCTCTTTGTCCTTTAGGATATCTTCAGCAGAAAAATTTGAAAATCAGTAGACTGGAAAATTTATAAGGATTGGGGTTCCTCCTACAACCCTAGCTTACACATCCTGTAATTCTAAGTGATGAAGCTAGAACAAAACTGTAAATCCTCTGACAGCTCATTGGTCTTTTAAGGACAGTCCACTATTTCCCACTAGCTCATTATCATCATAGACTTAAGGCAAAGCAGAAAACAGATGCTGCTTGCCAACATATCCTAATGTTTAGAGTACGAACAATCATCTCTATTGCAGGCAACCTCTAAGTTGACTCCCCATATCCCCACCTCCTGGTATTCATGACCTGTGTAATCCCCAACTCCTGAGTTTGGACTGGACTTCCTGACTCATTTTTAATGAATAAAGTGTGGAAGAAGTAATAGGATGTGACTTCTGCAATTAGATTTTTAATAGTTTGTGGTTTGTTTGGAGCCCTCTCACTCTCTTAAGAGTAGCTCTCTCTGACATAAGCCAGCTGCCATGTTTTCAGCTATAAAGAGATCCACATGGCAAGGAACTGATATTTCCCGACAATAGCCAGTAAGAATCTGAAGCCTGTCAACAGGCACATGAGTCAGCTAAGAAGTAGATCCTCTGTGAGTTGGACCTTGAGATGACTGCAGCCCTGACGAATACCTTGATTGTAGCTTTGTGATAGGAAGTCAGACATTAAGTTAAGCCCTGTCCTGATCTCTGACCCTAAGAAACTATAAGATAATGAATGTTTGTTGCTTTAAACTTTGGAATGATTTGTTATGCAACAATAGGTAACTAATAAAATCTCCAAAGGACTCAACTCAAGGATGATACAATTGTGAGGACTTACATGTTGACAGTCTGACAAACTTATCCATTTCCAAAATGCACCCACTTCTCTTCCAAAAGCCTTTTTTACTTACTGTTCTTGGGGCATAAAGATATAAATACTACCTCCTTGTTAGTATCTGAATTTGTGTAGTTGGATTTTTTTTTTTTTCTGAATAGTTCTATACCTTTTATCTCAGTTCTCCCACTAAAACAGTTTTATTGGCAGCTTGCAACTAAACTTTGGTTAACCTGGAGCTATGGAACAGAATTATTCTAGGGACAACAGGAAATGAGCATGGAAAGACCAGACTGCATATCTGATGCTAATCTTATTAGCACCAAACTTTGATCAAAATACTCCAGACTCAGGCAACTGGATATGATGCATCTGCTGAAGGCAGGGAAATGGTTCCACCTTACCTCAAAATACAATAAGGGTCTCCCAGGGAAAGAAATACCTGCTCACAAAAGGGCCCAATGTGTACAATTTTGTAAGTATGCAGTGACCCCATTCTCAGAGTTTTCATATTTTGTAATAACTTTTGTCCTCTTCTATGTTTTGAGGGCTTTATAAGTGCTCTATAGTAGACCTTGCTCTACCCGATTTTGTTGCTCTACACTATGTTGTTTCAGATGTGGTTTTAAAAGGTAACGCCTGTACAACTTACCCAGTGGTGATCATTTCTCTTGTTGGACTGTGCTGTTCTGATGTATTGCTAAGACTTACTGGGCACTGGAGGGTTGGGGAGTACTTCAGGGCCATGTGAGTGTGTACTTAGGTGGAGATGCTATTGTTTGTTAGTTGGAAGTGAAATATGCTCTCTGCAACTCATTAAGCCATTGCTCACAGGTCATTAGCAAGGCTAAGAATATGGCCTTGGATTTAATATTTTCAATCTTTGCTTTGCAGTAGAAAGAGTACGCTAAGCATTTCTTCTATTTTCTAATCTTTCACCACATAAACTTCCTTCAAAAGGTCTTTTCAACCTCCACTGACACTGATTGCAAAGACTTAAAATTATGACCACTTTTCTCTCTCTTGCCTGACGTTATAGAATACTTGCTTGGTCTTGCTTAGTCTATTTGGTTGCCACTTTTATTGATGTTTATATTATAAAAAATAGCTCTCTTATGCAGTCCCCTTGCCTAATAGATTCAAATGATTCTGAATCACCGTTGGTCATTATCACACTGGTCACCTCTCCAATGTGCCCATCTTTTCCAAAGTGATCTTTAATTGTTACAGCTTGCCCTTTGATGTGTAAAGGTGAGCTGAAGGTAGGAAGGAAGTCTCTTACTATTTACCTCTTCTCCAGCTAATGTTTTCTGAACTGTCCAGGACTAATGCCTTTTCTTCCTGTGAGTTAACAAAACGTTCGTTTGCATGGGAGAATAATTTTGTAGCTACCACGTATTTGTAGATGCACTTAAGCTGGATAAATGTTTATTAATGTACATTTTTACATAGGAAAGCTCAACTGTGGTAGAGGAGGACTCAGGTCCTCTTTCCCATCACACCTGTCTCTGCCTTCAAAGCTCTAGCTAAATACCAGCTCCCCATGAAACTTCACCAAATCGTTCTAGTTGGGAACAGTATCAACTAGTTAAGAATTCCTTACCATTTTGGTTGTGCCACTCTCATCAGGAACCATAAGTACCTTGCATTTTAGTTATTTTTGTGCATCTTTACCTCCCCACTAAACTGTCGATTCCTTGAAATCAATGAAATATTCATTTTCCTTTGTATTGCCTCATAGATTCTTGCAGAAAAATTGCTACAGAAGGAGTTCATTAAATATTTGTGGATTGGGTGAATTTTTAAAAGTGAATGAAAAGAAGGGGTCTGCTCTTCCCAAGAGAGGACAGCACTAGGCACTGAGGACCATGGGAAATAGCAGTAGGAGGCACAGATGAAATTTTGAGCTATAAATGATGAGAATATTCGGTCCAGGTATAGGCAGAAGACTCAACTGAAAGCGACATCGAACTATTAATTTTAAAATTCTGGTCAAGTTAAAGTGCTAATTTTGATTTATTGTTTCTTGTTTTTGTTTTGTTTTTCTACCAACAAATTTGACTATAACAGTTAGTTCCTGGAGTTGTCTAAGCCAGGAAAGAAAAAAGAAACTATTAATAACTATCAAACTGTAATGGACAATTATTCGACAGTTTTTTAACATGAGAATTGAACTAAGCTCTACATCAAATCATGAAGTAGCTGTAATAGACATAGGTCATATTTCCAAACATCACATGCCATTATTATTATTTTGTGAAAATAGTACTGGAGATCACATTCAACATTTGAATCACTTTGGGGTTGCAATGATCTGACTGACTCTGAGTTGCTGAGTGTGTCAGATGGTAGAAAAAGCAGTGATTAAATCTGGAATATTATCCAATTGTATGTCTCACCAACCAGCTGTGTGACTTCTGGTAAAGTCCCTTTAAACTCTCTGGATTTGATTTTCCTAATTTGAAAATGAGGATTTAGGTTAGAAAATTTTCCTAATTTGAAAATGAGGATTTAGTTAGAGGATTTAGGTTAGAAATTCATCATATTCCTCCCAGGTTTAATATCATTGGTTCTAGGATTTAGGAATATACCACACAAAAAGGGACCAGCCTTTCCCTTTCTTTCTTCTCCAAGGGGAAATCTGGACAGGCCCCTTCACTCTCCACCAGCCACGGGATTTTTTCTGGGCTGTAAGGCTTCCTGGACCACAGGAACCCCCTAGTGGCCACAGGGGAACTCTCTCAACAGACATTTCCTCCAGTTCCTAAACCTTGGAGAGTTACAGCCACCACAAAGAACCTTCTTCCTTCCTTCTTTGATGCTTTTATTGAGAACTCAGTTGATACTACTTTGTGTAATCTTTTCCAACATCCCTGTACATTTCCTTTTATCTTCCAACTATTTTCCAATTACCTCAGGAAATATCTTTTTCCTTTTTTCCTCCTTTACTCTTTATTTCCCTCTGCATTTTATTTATGAGATAAAATAGGGTGACTCTTCTTTCATTTTTTAAACAACATTTTTCTAAAAATTTTAATAATTTTTTTCTGATTATACAAGGACATCACGTGCATTGTAGAAAGTTTTGAAAATAATAAGAAAATAAATTATCCACAATAATGTTATCTAGACTAGCCACTGGAAACATTTCAGGATATTTCCTTTTAAACTTCTTTTGCATGCATATGTAAATAACTTTCAAAATATAATTTGGATCTTTCTACACCTTAGTTTTTTGTTTTTTATAACCAGATATTATTCACTCAACACTTCATATATTATTTTCCAATATCAGTATTGACTCAACTCTATCTCATTTTCCCAAGTCTAATAATAATACTTTATCTAGTGATTATGCTGTGCCTGGCACTATTCTAAACACTTTACATTGATTATTCCCTTACATCCTCAAAATAACCATGTGATACGAACACTGATATCATCCACATTTTAACGATTTGGAAACCGAGACAGAGAGATGCTAAGTAATTTGTTCAGGGTAACACAGCTAACAAATTCTAAAGTTGGAATTTGAACCCAGAACCCAGCTCCTGAATTTGTGCAACTAATTATTATATGTACCAAACTTTGTCAGCATTTCCATCACTTCTAACTTCAAGTATATCCAGAGCTACACAACTTTTTACTTACCTATCATTTCCCTGGTCAAAGGTGCTACTATCTTTTACCTGGATTATTTTGAAAGCTTCACATCTGGTTTTCCTGTTTCTGACTTGTCTGTTCATAGTCTATTTTCAGCACAATAGCCAGAGATAGTCTTTTAGAACATAGGTACTATTGAGCCAATTCTTTGGTTAAAAACTTCTGATTGCTTTCATTTGACCCAAAATAAGAGCCAAAATCTTTTCTGTAATCCGGTTCTCTGTGTTTGCTTCTAACTCCCTCATTCTCCTGGCTCACTGGCTCTCCCGTGCCGGCCCCACAGCTCCCTCTGTTGTTCTGCAAGTGTACCACAGGGCATTTGTACTTCCTGTTCCCAACACCTGGAATATTCTTCCCAGCAGAGCCATGTGAATTGCTTTCTTACCTCTTTAAGGTCTTTTTGCAAATGTCACCATCTCAGCAAAACTTTTCGCTACTACCGTTTTTAATTTTTTCAGCCGTATTGAGTATAATTGACCAAAAAAGTAAGGTATTTGAAGTGTTCAATGTCAAAATTTGATATACGTATACCTTGTGAAAAAATTCCCACTATTGAGTTAATTAACATATTTATCTTATTTAGGAGGCTCTTATGTCACCATCTTGATCCCTCACTTTCTAATCATTTTTTAAATTGCAAGTATCCTCTCAATTCCTCCTTATTGCCAAAGACAATACCATCTCTCCTCCCTTATTTTTATTAGTATATTAATAAATATAAAAAATTAATGTCTATTTTATATAGAGAGATATATAGGATGATTATCATTCTTTATGTTCTGTCTCTTCTCACCAGAACAAAGTATGTGTTCTATTACATGTCAAAAATTTTCTCTTACAAAGATTAGCTCAACATATATCTTCTAAATTTGTTTGTTATTCTTTAAAAGTATTAATTCTTTAATGCATCAGGAACTTATTTTGCTATATGAAATAAATTTTTCCCTCAAACTATTTGATCACTAATTTATCCCATCCATATTAAATTGTGATACTTTTTTCACCATATACTAATGTGTGTCTTTTTATTAAACTCTCTGGCCAGAATTATGTAAAAGTCACACTCTTTTAATAATTGTAGTTCTAAAAATGTTTGAATATATGATAGAGCAAGTTAACTCATCACTAGTGGTAAGATAACTTTGTCTTAATTGTTTTCTAAGGTATTGTCATCACTGTATTTTTATGAAGTTAATTTAGAATTGTCTCCTACTTCCAAAGGGAGACTTTGATTAGAATTTTATTAAAACAATAAATTATTTGGGAAGAATCAATACCTTCAGTCTAATCAGTGTTTTTATCAAATAACATGCTATATTTTATTATTTACATCTATGATTTGTTCCAAAAAGACTTTAGGTTGATTATATCAACTCAGGAATTATAAAATCTTTAATAAGAGGATGAGAAAAATATGAAAAGAAGAGGAGGAAAACAAAATGTAAGATAATTAGAAGTGAGCTCAATAGACAAAACACATTCCAAATGCTTCTGCACACTCAGGAAAAGAGATGCACTAATCTGTCTAAGCCATGCAGAAGATGTTGCAAAGAGGGAGCTTAGTTTCCTTAAGATTAAAAAAGTTTTGAAATCAGAGATCACTTTCTCCCACAGTTAGACAAAAAGTAGATCCTAAATTATAAGAAAAGCATTTTCCAAGCCATCCTTATTCTAACTCCAGCAACAAACAGTAAAGTGTTGCAAACTAAATACCCCATATTATAGGTTATCACATAGCATCAAAATTCACTTTACTTAAAGTTGTTACACTATTCAAAACCAAAATGATATCTACATCCATAACTCCTGGGGGACTGTCTCAATACAAGAGAAGTTTTGGAAGACCTGGATTATGAGACAGCAATTAGTTTCAATTTATGTGAAATATCTGATTCGTTACTGGCTATGGGGGCAACAATTCTGAAGCTTCACTGAGGCTTAATAAAAAGAAGTTCTGAGATCAATTACTGATATCCACTAATCCTCTATAGAAACAATTAGGTAAGTAGATGTAAATTTTCAGATTAAAAAAAACCCCAAACTAGACAATTGAAAGAAAATCACATCTAGACATTTGTAAATGAAGTGCTGAAACCTGAAAATGAAGAAAAAAAATCTCAAATGTAAGAGAATGAGGAGAACATCACATTAGAGGAAAAATGATTTGAATGCAGATTTCACATCAGAAATCATGAAAGACTGAAGACAAATAACATTTTTAAGGTGCTAAGTGAAAAAAAATTGTCAACCCAGAATTTTATATATAGCAAAAACATATATATCCATCAAGAATAAAGGCAAATAAAGATGGTCTCAGATTAAAAATTAAGAGAATTTGCCTCCATTGATCTTCCCTAAAAGAAATGCTAAAGAAAGTTTTTCAGGTTCAAATTGGAAACTTCAGAAGAAAAGGAGAATGACAGAAATAGTAAACATTTTAGAAAATGTACTAGGTTATAATTTTTCTTGTGTTATTGAAAATGTGTTTCATAGTTACAATATAAAAATTACAATATTATCTGGGCAGAGGGTTTCAGTATATGTAGATATAATATACCGGTAAACTATAGCATAAGGAGAAGAGATAAAGGGCCTTTAAGGTTTTAAGCCTTTTGTTTTTTGTTTGCTTTTTGGGTTCTGATTGATAATTTCATTACTACAGTCACTCTTACGGCATCAAGTATTATTCAAGTTTACGACTATTCAGGTGAGAGAAACCCTTGAAATTTTAGTTCTTATAAATCACTGTACTACATTTAGAAGGAAAACAAAGCATAACATCTGCCTTAATTATTAGAAGAAAAAGTGCTTGTCACTGCCTTAACATTTTTAATATGGTAAAAAGATACACATACCATTAAATTTACCATCATAACCATTTTTAAGTATACAGTTCAGTATGTGTTAAGTATATTTATATTATTGTGCAACAGATCTACAAAGCTTTTTAATCTTAAACACTGAAACTCTATATCCACTGGACACTAATTTCCATTCCCCCCAGCCCTTGGCAACCACCATTCTACTTCTTGTTTCTATAATTTTGACTACTTTAGATATTTCACATGAGTGGAGTCATACAATATTTGTCATTTTGTGATTGGTTTATTTCTCTTAGCAGAATATGCTTAAGAGTCATCCATGTTATAACATGATACAAGATTTCCTTTTTTTAGGCTGCTTAGTATCCAGTATGTATATATGTAATATATGTATTACACATATATATTATACACATACATATTGATATCACATTTTTAATCTATTTATCTGTCAGTAGATATTTGGGTTGCTTCCACCTCTTGGCTATTGCGAATAACACTATGATGAATATAAGTGTATAAGTATCTCAACCAGCTCGTGCTTTTAATTCTATTAGATATGTACCCAGTAGTGGGATTGCTAGGTCATGTGGTAATTCTATTTTCAATTTCTTGAGGAAACTTCATACTGTTTTCCATAGTGACTGCACCATTTTAATTCCCTCAACAGTGCACGAGGGTCCTAGTTTTTCCACATCCTTACCAACACTTGTCGTTTTATGTTCTTTTGAAAGTGGTCCTTCTGATAGGTATAGGGTGATATCTCATTGTGTTTTTCTAAGACTTTCTTTTTTAGAACAGTTTTAGGTTTACTGCAAAGTTGAGAGGAAGTTACAGAGATTTCCCAAATACGCCATACCCCCACATATGCCCGGTCTCCTTTATTATAATGTGTCATAATCACCCAAAGTTCATCATCGACTTTACTCTTGGTGTTGTACATTCTATGGATTTGGACAAGTATATAATGACATATGTCCATTCTTATATGTCATACGGAATATTCTCACTGCCCTAAAAATGATCTATGTTTCTCCTATTTATCTCAGCCCCTCACCCACAGCAACCACTGAATCTCTTATTGTCGCCATAGTTTTTCTTTTCCAGAATGTCATATCGTTGGATCACACAGCATGTAGCCTTCTCAGATTGGCTTCATTCACTTAGTAATATGCATTTAAGGTTCCCCCATGTCTTTTCATGATTTGATAGCTCATCTCTTTTTAGCACTGAATTATATTCCATTGTTTGGATGTACCCCAATTTATTTATTCATTCACCTACTGAAGGACATCTTAATTGCTTCCAAGTTTGGCAATTATGAATAAGATTGCTAGAAACATTCATGTTCAGGATTTCGTATGAACTTAGGTTTTCAATCCTATGAGTAAATAACAAGGAAAACATTGCTGGATCACATGGTAAGAGTATGTTTAATTTTGTAAGAAACCGCCAAACTGCCTTTCAAAGCAGGTGTACTATTTTCACCCCCACCAGTAATGAAGGAGGGTTTCTGCTGCTCCACATCCTCCCCAGCATTTGATGTTGCTGGTGTCCCAAATTTGGGGCATTCCAATAGGTGCATAGTAGTATCTCATTGCATTAATTTGCATTTCCCTGAAGACATATTATGTGGAGCATCTTTTTATATTCTTATTTTCTATCCATACATCTTCTTTGGTGAGGTTTCTGTTAAGATCTTTGGCTCATTTTTTTGTTGGATTGTTTTCTTATTATTGAGTCTTAAAAGTTCTTTGTATATTTTGGATAACAGTCGTCAGATGTGTTTTTGAAAATATTTTATCCCAAACTGTGGGATAATTTTAATGAGGACCAGTTCATCTATTATTTTTTTCATGAAACATGTCTTTCGTACTGCATCTAAAAAGGCATTACTATACCTAAAGTCGTCTATGTTTTTGTATGATATCTACTAGGAATGTTTTAGTTTTGCATTTTAAATTTAGGTTTATGATCCATTTGAACTTAATATTTGTGAAGAGTATAAGGTGTATCTAGATTCTTCCATTTGTACGTAGATTTTCAGTTGTTTCAGCACCATTTGTTGAAGAGACTGCCTTTTCTCCATTGTGCTGTTTTTGCTCCCTTGTCAAATATCAGTTGACTATATTTATGGGCTTCTATTTCTGGGTCCTTTATTCTGTTTTATTGATCTATTTATCGATTTTTAGCCAATACCACACTGTCTTGATTACTGTAATTTTAAAGTTGGGTAGCATCAGCCTTTTAATTTTGTTCTTTTCCTTCATATCGTATTGACACCTGGGTATTTTTCCTCTATATGTAACCTTTAGAATCAGGTTTTTAATATCCATAAATAATTTGTTGGAATTTTATTGGCATTGCATTGGATCTACAGATCAAGTTGGAAATAACTGATGAATTGATAATATTGTTTTCCTATCCATAAACATGGAATAGCTCTATACTTGCTTAATTTTATTTTATTCTTCAGAGTTTTGTAATTTTTCTCATATAGAACTTGCATTTTTTTTTAAGATTTATATCTAAGTATTTAATTTGGGGGCTGCTATAAATGGTACCATGTTTTTAATTTCAAATTCTAATTGTTCAATGTTGGTATATAAGAACGCAATTTAATTTTGTATATTAGTCTATGTTCTGCAACCTAGTTATAATTACTTATTAGCTCCAGCAGTTTTTGCATCGATTCTTTCAAATTTCTTACATAGAAGATTATGTCATCTGTGTACAAAGAAAATTTTCTTTTCCTTCCCAATCTACATACCATTTATTTCCTTTTGTTGCTCTATTTTATTAGCAAGAACTTTCAGTACAATGCTGAAAAGGAGTGATGACAGGGAACATTTTGTCTTGTATCTGATTTTAATAGGAAAGCTTTAAGTTTCTCACCATTACGTATAATGTTAGCTGTAGGTTTTTCATAGATAGGCTTTATCAAGTTGCGTCAGTTCCTCTTTATTCCTAGTTTGCTAAGAACTTTTATCATGAATGGTTGTTGGGCTTTGTCAAATGATCTTTCTGCATTTTTGATACCAGCTTGTGGTTTTGATTTGCATATCCCAAAAGATTATTTATGGTAAGCATCTTTTTATGTGCTTATTTGCCATTTGTATATCTTCATCAGAAAAATGTCTATTCAAGTCTTTGCTCATTTTTTAATTTGGTATTTGTTTTTTGTTGTTGTTGAGTTGTAGAAGTTCCTTATACATTCTGGATATAACCCATATAAAATATATGGTTTGCACTTATATTCTCCCATTCTGTAGGCTGCCTTTTTACTCTTTCTATTGTTCCCATCAATGTGTAGAAGTTTTTAAGTTTGATGAATTTCCATTTGTCTATTTTTTAAAAAATTTTGTTGCCTGTGTTTTTCATGTCATTTAAGAAACTATTACCAAATTTTATGTTCTGAAGCTATGTATTTTTTATAGTTTTATAGATTTAATTTTATATCTTCAACCTATTGAGTTACTTTTTGTAAATGGTGTAAGCTAAGAATCCTTCATTCTTTTTCATGTGGATATCCAGTTTTTTTCAACATGGATGAAGAGACTTTCATTTCTGATTGTATAGTTTGGCAGCCCTTGTCAAAATAATTTGGTTATAAATGCAAAGGTTTATTTCTGGGCTCTCTATTTTTTCCATAAGTCTATATATCTATTTTTATGCCACTGCCATACCACATTTATATAGTATGTTTTGAAATCAGGAATTATGAGGCCTTGAGCTTTTTTTTTATTTTTCTGAAATGCAACTAATTTTTGTGTGTTGATTTTTTCATCCTGGCACTTTGCTTATTAATTGTAATAGTTTTTTGTGTGTGTGTGGAATAGTTAGGATTTTCTGGATTATGATTATGTCATTTGTGAATAGATATGATTTTACTTTTTCTTTTGTGATTGGATGCCTTTTATTTCTTTTTCTCATAGAATGCTTTGACTTAGAACTTCTAATACTATGTTTAATGGTAGTGGTGAAAGTGGATATCCTTGCCTCATTCCTGATCTCAGAGGAAAAGCTTTTAGTGTTTCACCATTGAGTATGATGTTAGCTTTGGAATTTTAATATATACAGCTTTTATTATGATGAATTTTATTTTATAGTCTAATTTGGTGAATATTTTATCATGAAAGAGTGTTGAATTTTGTCAAATGCTTTTTCTACATCAATTGAGATGATCGTGCCATTTTTGTCCTTCATTTTCTTAATGTGGCATATCATATTGATTGATTTTTATATGTTGAACCATACTTGAATTTCACATATACATCCCACTTGGTAATGGTGTATGATCTTGTGTGTTGAATTCAGTTTGCTCATATTTTGTTTAGAATTTTTGCATCAATATTCATTATTAATATTGGTCTGTAGTTCTTGTGTTTTTCCCTGGTTTTTGTATCATAGTAGTGCTGGTCTCGCATAATGAGTTTAGAAATATTCACTTCTGTTCAATTCTTTTGAATAGTTTGAGGAGTATTGGTATTAATTCTTCTTTAAACCTTTCATAGGATTCACCAGTGAAGCCATCTGGTCCTGGACTTTTCTTTGCTGGGAAGTTTTTGATTGCTGATTCAATCTCCTTAGTAGTTATAAAACTGTTAAGATTTTTATTTCTTCATGATTCAGTCCTGATAGAGTGTGTGTTTCCAGGAATTTATCCATTTATTTTAGAGTATTCCATTTTGGGAGTATAATTGTTTTTAGTAGCCTATCTATAGTTATAGTTTCTTCTTTATTTCTGCAACATCGGTTGTTATGTCATTTCTTTTAGTTCTAATTTTAATATTGAGTCATCTATTTTTCTTAGTCTCCAAAAGGTTTCCAATTTTGTTCATCTTTTCAAAGAAGCAACTTTTGGTTTCACTGATATTTTTCTATTTCGTATGTATTTATGCAAATGAAATAAAACATCTTTACACAAAAAGCTACAAACAAATGTTTATAGAAGTGACCCCCATCACATGTCTCTCACTGGGAGAATAAATAATCAATTATGTTAAATCTCTTTAAATAAATATTACTTAAGAATAAAATGGTATGAGCTACTGGTGCCTAAAACAACATACATATATTTCAAATATATTATGCTGGCTGAAAGAAGTTAGACTCTAAAGCCTATTTACTATAAGATAGTCCAAAAAATGCAAACTATATGGATAGAGAACAGATCGATGATATCGAGGGTTAAAGGAATAGATTTGCCTATAAAGTGGCAGCCTGAGGACATTTTAGAAAGAAAGTTTGAAATTTTTCTGTATTTTGATTACGGTAGCGGTTACATGACTATGCATTCATCAAATATCATAGAACTATTCAATATAAAACTTGAATTTTACTGTTTATAAATTTAAAATGAATTTAAAGAATATTAAAATACCCCAAATTTCTATTTGAGTCAGAAAACTGAATACAGATTAATAAATAGCACCTTTTCTTAAAAGACAATGAAAAATCATCTTTAATCTTTATTATTCTAATATTTCATCTTACCAAAAAAAGTAATAGGACTTTTGTCTTCCTATATAAAGATATCAGTGTACTCAGCAATGTTGCTAAAATATTCTGTCAAAGGGGTGGAGGTAGAAAAGAGATAATGGGCTTTTTGATCAATCTTTGCTGCTACATGTTTGGTTGTTCTGTAAGCAAGGGAATCTGCTATCTTGGTAGTTTTCTGAATCAAGTTGTCTAACAGGAAGAATCAATGAATCTACTGACTGATTAATGAGCAGGAAAACACAGAATGCTGCTATCTTTATTAACAGTGAAAAAATATAGACTTTAATAATAAACAAAGCAAAGACACATATGTGTGACTCATTTTATCTAGCCCTTGCTCATTGTTCTCAAGAACCACCTCACATCTGCATGTTGAGGGGAAGTAAATTTTAATAAATAATATTTTTTGGTGAGAAATTAGGTTGTAGTATTGTGGGATCGGATTGATTCAATCCTATAAACATCTGATATGATTAATTAATTAATTAGTCTTTCAACTTCCCAGTGTTTCTTTTCCTAAATCTTCATTATCTATTTTACTTCCCCATTTGTTTCTATTTCTTTTGTTTAGTAGAAGAAAATAAAATATTTTATTTTAGATATATTATGGATTTTACCTATTCCAAAAGCTACCAATCCTAGTGGAATAGTTAACTCCATCAGAGTCTTAACCAGCTTGAAAATTATCCCTAAAACAAATTTCAGAAAAGGAAAATTATCAAAATGGATATATAGAAATAATATTTAACTGATTCCATACAATTAATCTTCTTTTCTCAATCCCTTGTAGCTCTTCTTTCCCTGTGCCCATGTTATTTTGTTTTCACGGCCATAGAAATAACAGAAATAAGTGGAATTGATAGAATAAAATTTAGAACATAGACTTTGCATATAGGTATATGTGCAGGCGCATCATTTCTTTACATTAAACCACTCCGTTAACACAATTTTTCTAGAAACAAATGCAATATTATAATGTAAATCTTCTCATTTAAATAATTTTCTGAGTACCTAAATGTTGAACTATAAATTTAGTGTTGATGAATCAATATGAAGATTTATCAAAAGTTGAACATCATGCTATATTCTGCTTCTGCCTGATTAATTTAATTAAGGAGTGCTTCAAATATATTAAAAATTCATATTTATGATGAATGTTAGTGTCAGAATCGTGGGATGAGGAGAATAAATGTGTGGGCCACAAAAAAGGAAACATGAGAGGTGATGATCATGGAATAGGAGAACAGGCAAATCCTTTAGGCCTAGTGAAAAATGAGACAATAGAGTGGCCAACCTAAAACCCAGTGTCCCCTACAATGTTGCCATAGTAGAAATTAAATCTACTACTCCTTTGTCTGTCCATTTCTGGAATTCAGTGCACATTCCTCTTTCCCCAGTCCCTTTTTTATCACAGAGTCACTCTCACCTCCCCTCACCCCGTGATCTTGTTCCCATCCCCAATTCAGTTTCTATATATCAGAACATTTTCAGTGACTTAGATCTCAGGATTCTCTGCTTTAACTTACCAGAGTGTGATGTTTTAAAAAATATAAAATATTTCTTTACTAAATGGGATGTTTTTTTAATAGACAACTTTGAATATATGTTTCCCATAGACACATTATATTATTGTTATTAATATAATACTTCAAGTATATTTGTATTTTATCTCACCAAGAGATATAAGTATTCTGTATAATATTTTTTCCCAAAGAAGAATGTCTTCCAACTTCTGTACAACTGATTTGCAATCAAACTTTTGAAACACTACCTATTGTTATAGTAGGAATTCCAGGTAGATATATTTGTATCTGTGTTGTTTTTATCATTACTGTAAATTTCTGGGCACTAGAGATAAGGTTAAACCTTTTATTAGATTAGCAAGGATATAGAGTATTTACTTTGTGCCATAAGCCAGGCTCTAGAGAAGAGGAAATTAATCACCATCAATTGTTTATTATATACAAATTTAGCTGTGGTCTATGGCTGGCCATTTTAAAAGGAACTAAACGAATCTAGTCTCTTCCCTGTGGGAACTTAAAATCAAATACAGGCTATTCTAATAAAGCCATAAAGGTCCAGGAAACATGTAAATTAAATAAGAATTTTTATCAGTCAAAAATAAATTGAATTAAATGAGAGCTGATATTCTCGGAAGCGTTCTAAAAGGGTACAATACATATCTATGAGATGGAGTGGAGGGCTGCACTGGTGATGCTCTCCCTGAGGTTCTTTGCTTTGCCTAAACTATGGAGGACTTTTCCCTGAGTCTAAGCATTGTGAACATCAAGGGCCCACGCTCCGTTTTAACACTATGCTTGACCACCTCTTTATCCTCTGTAGTCATTTCCAGACTTGGAACTTTTCCTTTCGATTTGAAAATACAAATTCCTTCCATTGTGGTATATTGGTTTGGTTGAAGGAAATAAAAAAAACTCTGACTTCACACAAGTACATAATTGGAAAAGGGAGGATGTTTTCAGTAGACTTTTAAGATAATTTGATATTCACTAAAATTTAATGAGCAGAAGTTTCTCAAAGGTTATTTGCAATATGAAATCTGGACCATATCAATAAACTTTCCATACTCTGTCACATTAAATTGATTTGTCTGTTTTGATTTTTAATAACTCTTTTATCCATGCAAGATTTGGTAACAAAATACGTTGATTATTTGGAAAATATTGGATCACTGAGTTAGGCAGCTCTTCTAAATGTTGACACATTTCAGTATACAACATTAAAAATTGTACTTGTTAATATCTCTAACAATCTTTTTAGAAAAGTCTGTAAGGTATTGGGAAGTTGTCAGAATCATTCAAATCTCTAATTTTATAATTGGCACTGTTTTCAGTAGTGTGCTGTAGTTAGTTTGCAATAATTTGTGAGACCCAATTATATATTCTCAATCTGTGTTCAGTGACATCAAGTTGGTAATTTGAAATCAGCCATGCTGGGAATATTTACACCACAGAAACTGGCTAGAAATCTATAAATTGGGACTGTCTTCCCGTCCTGCACCCCTCCTAGGGCTAGTTGTTAAACATTTATCTGGATATCACTGGTTGTTTTCCTGGAAGTGACAAATTTACATTTTGTTGAAGGTAAAATTTCTGCCAAATATTCTAAATTTGAATAATGACAGATTGTCTAAAAGTTGTCCTTTAAAAAAGAAGTGTTCCTTGAAAAAAGCACATCATTCATCTTACAATTTAAACCACTAGACAAGTGCTTTTCTTCCAGACAACCAATGTACTTTTTAGTAGGCAATATACTTTATATATAGTTCCCCTTCCTTGAAACAAAATTATTAAAAAAGACATATATTTAAGTGTCATAATGTAATATAATCAGTGATTTTTACAGCTTCATCAAAACATTCCTATGGAACCAGCAGTTTTACTCACCTCTGCTTTTCAACACCTGTGCAAATATCAACATAATGGAAAATACAATAACATCTCAATATTTTTATAAAAATAGTTTTATAAATCCTCTGAAAGTATCTCAAGATCCTCAGAGTCTCTACTTTGAGAACCATTATTTTAGAAAAATAAAAACCTAGAAAATGTACTACCAATATACTCTCACTTTAAAAAGTCTAAAAAACATAATGCCTAAGAAGAAAACATTAATATCAGATGTCAGACATCAGAAGATGTATTTGAAATAACAAGTGCTATAGAGGATGAGGAGAAGTACCCTTGAACGCTGTTGGTGAGATTGCAAACTAGTGCAACTACTATCAAAAACATTATGGAGATTCCTCAAAATATTAAAAATAGAGTTGCCATACAATCCAGCAATTCCACTTCTGGGTATTTATATGAAAAAAACAAAACACTAATTCAAAAAGATATATGGACCCCTATGTTCATTGCACCATTTCTAGTAATAGCCAAGATATGAAAGCAACATGAATGTCCATCAATAGGTAAATGGATAAAGAGGATGCATGTATATATCACAATGTCATGATATCACTTATGTGTAGAATCCAAAAAAACAAAATGAATGAATAAACAAAACAAAACAGAAAAAAAGGAGAATTTGAGGTGCAAGAAGGGATGATGAAAAAATAAAATAATAAGTATGTGTCAAACGAAAGTAAAAATCAAATAATAGTGTATACGTTGAAGGATTAAATAAGCAAGAGGGAACTAAAATAGCAAACAATAAAAGTATTTAATTCAGGAGAGAAGGCAAATGAAAATAAGATATTTTTGATTTGAAATTCTTGATTTATTTCAGAAGAAGAACAATACATTAACTTTAGACTATAGTAAGTCAAATATGAATGCTAATATTTTCTAGGGAATCATTAAAATATTAAAAATAGTGTATATACTTACATGAAACTTTGAATACATGAAAGAAAAAAGTTGAGAGAAAATAAAGTGGAAAAAAGGATGTAAAAGATCTTAGCATGCACCTGAGTATATCTGTAATTAAAACTAATAAAAATCAAGTATCTTGTCTTGTTAAAATGAAAATATTAAGGATTTCCACTTTTGTCTATGGTAGAGTATTTTGTAAAAGACCAAGCTTCCCATGGAGAATAATTTCTGGCTGTAATAAAAACAAGTAAACAAGTGTTTGAACACATCAGAGAGCAGCATAGGCACCCAGAGCCCACACAACCTAAATAAGGGAGAATGAAAACACACTAAGGTGGCCATGACATTCTCTGCCCTTTTCCTTGAAATATTTGCCAATAAGTAATTGTTGCCAACCTAGACATCTATCAGGAAGCAGCAACTCTGAACCTTCAACATTTTCACAAGGCAAAACAAATAGAATTTAATACTATCAAGACAACAAGAACTTGAGGAACCAAGATGCTGGAGTTTAAGAAGCTGCAGAGAATAAGTCTGACATTCTGCATTGTTTTTTTTCTCTCAATACATTTTCCAAATGCTATGCTTTAGATAAGAAATCTAAAAGCTGAGAAACCAGTTTTTGTGTGTGTGAAATTCTCCATCTTGACATCTGTTTTCTTGACTATATTAATCACAATTATTTTAAAGTTCATGTATTATACTTCCAAAATCTAGTTCACCTGTGAGTCTGTTTCTACTAACTGATTATTTTGTTTGTTTGTTTGTTTTTGATCATTTTTGTCACTTGCCGGTCTCATATATTTTTATTAAATACTGAACACTGTGTATGTAATATCATAGATTGTCTGCTTTTTGTCATTTTCCCCCAAAGGGGATTTAATTTCCTTTTGTCAGACAGAATAGGACCATACCTTCCTTCTTACAGAAAAATCTGCATATTGATAAAAAAAGATTTGATCAGCAAAAATATATAATAAGTCTAAATTTATAGGTTTAAAATAGTATAGTTTAAAAAGATATCAAGCAAAAAATAAAAAGATAACAAGAAAAATAAGTAACTAATAGTAATTTATAGCTCAAGAAAACAATCTCTAGTAAAACATTGTATCTAGGTGTATCTTTGAAGGTGTTTCTAGAAAAGATTAACATTTGTATTGGTGAACTGACTAAAGAGAGTCTTCCTCAGTGTGGATGAACATCATTCAATTTGTTGAGGGCCTGAATAGAACAAAAAAGCAGAGGACGGGTGAATTTGCTCTATCTGTTTGATCTGAGACATCCATCTCCTCCTGTCCTTGGACATAAGTAATGAAAACAAAAGATATCATTTTCAATTGCAACAAAGGCTATAAAATGTCTATAGTATCTAGGAATAAACCTACAAAAGATATTGTCAAAACACTTTGGGGTACATTAAAGACCTAAGTAAAAGAATAGCCAGAACATGGAGATGGGTTGGATTATGTTGAGATTTGGGGTCTTAATAAGTGGTTAAAAATAATTCTGAGAGCAATGAGTATCCATTGAAGGGGTTTAGGTAGAGATAAAGATGAACAACATTAGACTGTGATCATTCTGGCAACTGTATGGTGAATAGATTGAAGAGGTGTGATATTTGGGGTCAGCAAACAAGCTAGGAGAATTTTTGTGGTGTTTTGGTAAGATTGAGGGTGACTTGAACTAAGGTGCTCAAAAGGTCCTTCACAGTCTGGTCCTTGACTGCCTTTCCAGCTTCATCCTTTGGCAGTCCCATCTTGTATGCTGCACTCTGGGTGTTCTTGCAATTCAGTGAGCTCCATGTGGTTTCTCATAACTCCAGACCTGTTATGAAACCCCTCCCTGCAGGGACACCTTCCAGGCTACCTTTCCCTGGTCTTGGCTTGGATAAAGTCATCTTTTAGATCTAAGCTTAACCGTTGCAACCAATTGGAAAACTTTTACTGTTCCTCCAATGCTGAAGCAGTTTGTTCACATAATATTCTTTTCATACTTCTTTTGTAATATCTAAAACACGGTATTGAAATGCCCTCTTTATTCTGCTTCTTTCTGTTGACTGAAAGCATATCTAAGTCAGAAAGCTCAGTCTTATTCACCACAGTATCCCTATCACCTAACATCCACTTAGGCTTCAAAAAATATTTGTTGATATGAGAAACAGAGATGATGCGGGAGTAGAGTGAAAGAAAGAACAGAAGAAGAATGGAAGGAAAGGAGGGAGGAGGGAAGGGGAAAAAATTCCCACTCATTGTTTGGCATTTTAAATGTCTTTTTCAGATTCCACAGAACACTGGTGATTATTTGTTTAGTACCACTGAAATACTTAATCCTGTCTGCCAAACATAGCTCATGTGAAATTTGTACCTGCACAGTCTTAACCTTGGATGTAAGAAATGGTGGATTTGGGCCTGAGGGAAGGTACAAAGCAGAAGTTGGGAAACTGTGGCCTGTAGGACATACATGGTCTTCTATCGGTTGTGTAAATAAAGTTATATTGGAACACAGTTATGTTTATGTGTCTATATGTTGTCTATGACCACTTTCACTTTATAACATCAGAGCTAAATAGTTGTGATGTAGACCATATGGCCCAAAATGTAGTTCCATATTACTCTCTGGCCTTTTATAGAAAAACTTTGGCAACTCCAGGTGTAAAGAGTCAGAGCTCACATGATCAACTGGGAGTTTTACAACTAACACTCCTGCTGGCAGAACAGCACAACAGAACCTCTGCTCACTTTCGGGTTGAGTCCTCGGTGTAGTGGCTTGGGTTGGGCAACATGGCAAAGCACGTAGGGTCATAGATTACTGTACGGAACATTTTTAAATGAGAGAGACGGAGAGACAGAGGGAACTATTGACAAGAGTTAATGGTTGGATATCTCTTAATAGAGAAAAAGAAATTCCACCTAATGGAGAATGAAGTATCAGACAGAGTTATTATACCCAGCCCATGGTTTTCACTTGTCATTTTGAAATATTTCTCATGCTTATGAAAAATATAAAACTAGATGTCCTGAAGGCTACTTTATTTTTACTTTAGAAAACATAGCTGATCTTGGCTGAGGTGATGGAGCCCTTATTACCAAAGTGTGTCCTTTTTCAAAGACTCAGAATTTTTACGTTTGTAGCTATGGCACATTTGTATCAACTACAGTCAAAGCAGGTATCATTACACAGATATTTCCTTAAGGAACCTACTTGATCCAAATAAAAGGGCACTTCAAAAATTTACGTAGCTTATTGTGGCTATAAGTTACTATTTTCAAGAATCCATAAATTATTTAATCTCTCTGAAGTTCAGTTTCTCATCTAGGAAACTGGGATAACAGTAGTACTCATTTCGGAGGGTATCATGACAAAGGAGTTGACAAATGTGAAGCTTTGTCATATTGCCTGGGATACGGCAAATGCTAAAAAAAGAATGTTAATGTTATTGTGCTACTTGTATAGGAGAAGCTAACTACAGTGTTCCACCACAAGTAAAATTGCCTTGGAGAAACCAGTTGTCACACCAATAAACTACTTCCTGTTCGATTGAGTTTTGGTTCTTGGTTGATTCGTGTACCATAATTATTTGTCATACCTTTTAACAAATGTGACAAACATATAGCACACATGCTACCACCTCACATTCCTACTCCAGGAAAGATACCGTTAATTAATGAAAACATTTATTTTCTACCTCAGTTCCAGTGCAGCTCAGAATTCTCCTCCATACATCATGCCTAGAAGAGAAGAACAGTAGATCAAAGATAACATACGAACTGAAATTTTGTTGGCATTCTGATTTTGGGGACAGTGCCTGTTAAATTCTAATTATCATATCTTTTACCCTCCAATATTTTCCATTTCTTTTAGTTCTTCTCTTCCATATCTATCTTTTTACCTGCCTGGCTTGGTTCTACCAATGATTCCTACCCACTCCATCATATCTAAGATCCACTGCTAATATTGATACAAGGTGTTGCTTATTGAATTTCTATACTACAAAGAGCTGGCTAGAAAATTACATCTGCCCTTGTGGATTTAAAAGACTAATCTATTACATAAAAATTAACAAATAATCACCTTTAAAAATTTAAATTACAGTTAAATTAAATGCTATAAAGAAAAGGTATATAACAAAAGTCCTGACTAAATTTAATAAATCAGGAGAGGCTTTTCTAATGAAGTAATATTTGTGTTAAGAGGCAAGAGATGAACAAGACTTAAATAGGAGTTAGTGAAAGGTCAAAATAGTCTAGGCAGAGAGGTCAGTGTGAGTGAAGTTTAGGGATAAAAGGAACTCAGAAGTCTAGCCCTCGCAAACCCCATAGGAAAGAACTAAGAAAATGGCCTGACCTCACTTTGTTCCATGCCTCTCCTCCCTTCTTCTGAAATCTTGCTGGTGCTATGAATTGGCGAAATCCAGTCCTCGATCTGAGTCCAGAAGCCAAGGGCAGCATGTGGGAAAATGGTTAAGAAAGTGACTAGAGAAACAAGGAAAGAGATTTACCATGCTTACACACTAAGTTGAGGAATGGAAGTGACTTTACTTATGAAGGGTCAGTGAAGAACAATATAACAAGACCAAAATTATAATGCCCAAAGTGCCTCGGCACATCAGCAGTCAAATCAAATCTGCCAGACCACATAGAACCACACATGACTTACTTATGCTTTCTCTGTAGGAAAAATTCAAGAAAATTGAGGCCTTTTTTTTTTTTTTTTTTTTTTTTTTTTTTTTGCTTTTGCTTTTGCCAAATGACTCCTGCAGCTGGTACTGGGCACTTTGGTATATTATCTGAACTCATCATTCAGCACACATTGATGACAGATGTTGTATGGTACTTTGCTATAAGAGCAATATCTTAGGAATCTGATTTCTTCATATCGATGACAGAAAAGAAAATCAGGTAGACAAGGTGTGACTTTGTGACCATGGACAGTGACAAGTAGTCTAAAGTTGTTTCTGAAATTCTTTTTCACCTATCAAGACATTGCTTATTTCTACTGATCAGTCTCACAACTTTATTCTCATACAAATGTCCAGTTACCTAATTTTGAGGATGCTGGTTATTTTCAAGACAGTTTCTCTTTCTTTTTGTCTCTTTTACCTCTGGTGTTTAAAAAAATGTTTCCTAAATTTACATCTTCAGAGAAAATAGTGAGGGCTGGGCTGCTTGACCTTGGAAATTCTTCCTTTGCTATCTCATAATATCTCTCTTGCTAACCTCAGAGTTCTCAGAAAATAAAAATGGCATAATATATGAGGAATCATGTTATGTGTGTGTGTGCTGTTTTTAAAAATTTTGCTTTACTCTTGTGCTTCTCTTTACAGGTTTCTGTATTTTGTTTTATTTTTTTTCACGCTTATTCCTGTTTTATTTTTATTTGTGTGTGAGAAACATTTTTAAAATCTTATCTGTTTTCATTATTACAAAGGAAAGGCTCACACACATAAGCACATGTGTGTGCTCACATATGCATACATTCACAGAGAAATAACATGCACCCATTTCTATTCTGTCTGAATGTTCAGGTATGAAGGTTATTGGAAACAAGGTCAGTAAATTCATATCTAGAAGCAATGGTGAGAAATATGGCCACTGATATCTTTAAGAGGAACAAAATAATATTACTTGACAATAAGTTCTCCTTGGGAAAATAATGTTTTCTTTGCATTATTTTATTAATTTTCTCTCCATGAAGGATCAAAGAGTACTTTGCTAAATATTGCTTTCTTTCCTACTATGAAAAGTAAAATCATTATAGGGGATTTGAAGGTTCATATTTTAAATGCCCTTTTATAATATAAATTACTTTCAAATGTATAATTGTACTGTGCATGTTAGCTGTATAGTCATAGAAGAGAGTAATATACATTGAGTTAACATTAATGATTGTAAATTATAGGACTGTCATGTAGTTCACAAGACAAATTAACAGTCATTAAAGAGTGATATTTATACTTGATGCCTTATATGAGCACTGAATCTTGACCACAGTGGCATAACACATCTTCCAAGTTCAGAAATCTCTTTACATATCAATATTTAAAAGCTCTTTAACGGGAACTACAGTATCATTGAACCCACACTCTGAGAAGAGAATTGTATTTAGTGTTCTCTAAGTGTAAAGAGGCATAATTTTTTATATAAAGTTATGTTTTTATGTAAATTTCCAATTCCTACTCACCAGCGATTGGTAAAACCCCTTGACTGGTAGGTCTAAGAACACAGTCACTTTTCTGAGCAAATTAGGATTCTTGTTCATGCAGGCAGTACTCAACCTGTAGTATGGATTCCCTTCTTTGTCTCTGCTGAGTCTGCCCTAGGATTTTATATATATATATATATATATAATCAGATATATCAGATAACAGATATATCAGATAACAGATATATCAGATAACATTATCATCTGGAATAAATCTTTAATCTTTACTTATATGCTTCCTCAAAGTTCCCTTTCAGTAAGGAAACTTTATAACTTTGTTATTAAGGAGATATTACCTTTTTCATTACATTTAATTTGTGCTTCTTATCACCCATTAAGCTGGGAATGACTAGTATCTTTGTGATGCATAGACTCTGTTTTTCTATTCTCTTCTCTAAATGCTTTGTGTACTAATTTATTTGAAAATGACACGTTCTAGTTGAAAGTTCAAATGGCCTGTTGTAGTATCTAATTAAAGATTGATCTCCATCTCCCCTTTATCCTTTCCCAATTGATCAAAATTGTAGATAATGAAGTATATCCTACATTTGAGATAAAAATTCTTGCTATAATACCACAGGAAGCTGTTAGTGTTTAAAATATGTGCATTGAATAGTATATAAGTGAAATTGACAAATATGTGGTTAACTGTCTTCATTTTCTCTTCTGTTTCCAAGGCACGAATGTCCAATTGACCATGACATTTATTTCTGTTAACTCAAATATCAACTAACCAGAGTTATGAGATGACACCTACATCCCTTCCAGATATAGTAGATATAATGTCTGCTTTAAGAATATTAGTTGTGGCAAAGTATATAATAACAAAAATAATACACATTACTATAAATAGTGTCATAAAGGAAACAATTAACTTAAAATAAAAATATTGAGAAGGATAATGGGAGGAAAAAGATTCAATTCCACTACTCCAATGGATCTGCTACTGAAAAAGATCATTTACTTTAGGCTAAAAGTATATGGCAATTGCTCTTAATGAATCATTCATTTTGTCTAAAAATTGCTTTAATTCAATGTGACTAAGGAAATGTTATGCTTATAATTCTTTATGTCCAACACTTAACATAGTACCTCACAGAGCGTATTTGTCAATCGTTATTTATCACTTCTGAGGTAATCAGTATTCCTGCTTCCCTGATGACCGTATGCCATAAATTATGAATCTCTTCTACAGTAGGCCACTTCTAATTAAATCACTACTTCTCCCACAATTTAGAAACTTATTAAAGATCCGGAGTCAGGAGCTGGCCTAGAGGTTTGCTGTTTCACAACTTACTCTCTATAAGCTTTTAGATAATAAAGTAGAGAAAATATATTTTTCATTTAAAAAAAATTTGATCACTTCATTTAATTAAGAAACTATTAAGTTTATTGCCACCTTTTATACCACTTAAATAAATTAGATTATTGCAAACTAATGATATTACCAAAAACAGCTAGAAGAGAAATATAAAATTATGAGAAGCTGTCAATGACCTGTCAGAACTGGATGAATCTAAATGAAGAATAGAATAGAATTTCAAAAACATACACTGATATTCCGAGATCTGCTTTTCTACCAATCTAAAAAGTAAGAACTGAAATGATCAAACAGTTAATTGCATTCTAGAAAAAATTTTAAGATTTGTAGGAATATAAAAACATCTAACATCCATCATGGTAAAATTCAAATAAATAAAAATTATAAACCCACAGATCCAAATTTCTCAACAAACTCCAAACCCAATAAACATAAGGAGCAGGATTAAGATAAAGATAACAATAAACCACAAAAAGCATATTATAAATAAATTGCTCAAAACAAGTGGTAACAAAGAAACCTTAAAAGAAGCAATAGGGAAAAAAAGACAGCAAAGAGGATCAGGATATAGGTAACAGACTTTTCATAGGTAACAATACAAGCAAAAAGTTAAAAGAGCCACAGGCATAAAGAATTGGAAAAAAAAAAAACATACTGTCAACCTAGACTTGTCTACTCAGTTAGCATATCTTTCAAAATGAAAACAAAATAAAGAATTTTTCAGACATATGAAAGCTAAAAGAATTCATGAACAACAGATCTGCACTACAAGAAATATTAAATATAGCCCTTTAGAAAGAGAGAAAAAACAATATTATATGATAATATACAACTACAAACAAGAGAAAAGAGGGCCAGAAATGGCACCCACATCAGTAAATATATAACATGATTTCTAATTTTTAAAACCACATTGAAAGTAATTTACTGTTTAAACAGAAATGATAATAGTGAGTTGTAGAGTTTACCATGTATGTATGTAATATAGATAACAATATAAAATCTGAGAGGAAATACACAAATGTATAGTATTATAAGATTCCAATACTGTGCAGAAAGAGGTGATGTCATTTAAAGATAAATACTGATATGTTAAAGATGTACACTACAAACTCTAAAGAAGCCATTAAAATAAGAAGACAAAAACGTTTGTTAGTAAACCAACAAAGGAGAAAAATGTAGAATTCTAAATACTACTAGTTAATTCACAAAGAAGAAAGAGAGCAGAGAAGAATTTGGACAAATAGAACAGGAATAGCACAATAGTAAATTTAAACCCAACCATATCAACAGACACATCAAATGTAAATGACCTAAATACTCCAACTAAAAGGAAGATATTATTGTCAGATTGGATGAAGAAACAAGACCCAACTATATGATATCTATAAGAAACATACTTTATACATAAACACACAAGAAGTTTAAAAGCAAAATAATACAAAAAGTTATATCACATTAACTTTAATCAAAAGAAAGCTGAGGGGACACTATATTAGTATCAGGCAAAATAGATTATAGATCAAGAAATATTACCAAAAATAGAAGAGGTCATTTCATAATGATAAAGGGATAAATTCAATATAAAAATTAACTTTTCCATGCACCTCCTAACAGTGCATAAAATAAACAAAGCAAAAATTAATAAAGCTTCACAGAGAAATAAATATAGAATTACAGTCATAGGTATTAATACCCTTCTCTTAATAATTAATATAACATGGTGACTTAGACCACTACAATATTAAAAAGTTGAACAACTCTTATCATCCAAATTGACAGAGAATACTCCACCCTAAAACAGTTTAAAGAACATTATTTTTAAGAACTCATGAAACATATAAGAAGTAAACCATATTGTAAGCCATAAAATATGTTCAAAAAATTTCAGGAATTCATACAGGTCTTATAACTACAATAAAATTAAACTGGAAATTAATACTAGAAAGAATACTGAAAAAAATCGCCAAATATTTGGAAACAAAATAATATACTTTTAAATGTCTCATGCATCAATGAGAAATTAAAGTTAGAAAGTATATTTGACTAAATGAAAATGGAAACATAACATATCAAAATTTATGGGATACCACTAAAACAGTATTTAGGAAATATTAAAAAGTTTCCAAAAAACGACCACAACTTTTACTATAGGAATTTAGAAAAAGATGAGCAAATAAAACACAAAGTTAGCAGAAGAAAAGAAATACTAAAGATAAAAGTGAAAGTATAAAAATAATATAAATAATAGGTAAAAGCAAAATCTAGTTTCTTAAGGATAAAAATAAAAATTTAAAACCTCTAGAAAAAATAGATAATATATAATTAATAAGCAGGTGATATCATTATAGATTCTACCAATATTGAAAAATAGGAAGATATTAAAAACAACTTTATGTCAATAAATTCACCAAAATAGACTAAATGGACAAATGCCTTGAAAGATACAAACTACCAAAGCTCATTCACAAAGAACTTGGTAACCTAAATAGTCTATACCTTGAAAAGAAATTGAAATTCTAGTTTAAAATCTTCCTGTAAATGAAAATCTAGACTTGCTGGTGAATTCTAACAAATATTTGACAAATAAATAATATCTATCCAATTCAATACCCTTTGATAAATCCAAAAAGGAGAAATGTTTTCCTACTCATTCTAAGAGGCCAGAATTACCCTGATACCAAAAGCAGACAAAGATTATACAAGAAAGAAAATTATAATCTAGTAACCTGAATGAACACAGATGCAGAATCTAAAAAAGAAATTGTAAATTGAGTCAAAGAATATATGAAAATGACAGCATATTAGACCAAGTGTCCTTTATCTGTGGAATGCAGGGTAGGTTTCACTTTTGAAAATCAGTTCATATAATTTATCATATTAATTAACTTAAAAATAAAAATAATAGATTATTTCAAAGTAAGATATCCACCTTGTAGTCATAAAACAAACAAACAAAAACAAACAAAAAAAGCAAAACAAAACAAACCTCTAGCAAACCAGAAATAGAAAGAAATTTATTCAATTTCATAGGGGACATAAAAAAAAAAATGTAACATCATACTTGATGGCATACTAATGAATGCTTTTGCCCCAAGATCTTGAACAAGACATGGATATTAGTTCCGGCAACTTTATTCAACATTATACTGAGGATTATAGTCAACATAATAATCAGGAAATTGAAATAAAGGGGATCCAGACAGAACAAGAAAAAGTAAGATGGTATTTAGGCACAGATGACCTGATCATCTACGTTGGAAAATTTGCAGGGATGAAAAGAAAGAAAAGCCTCATTCATTGCTAACAGGAGCTAAAATAGTACAGCTTTAATGGAAATGCTTTGAAAGTTTCTGTAGAAGTTAAAAATAATCTTACCTGTAATTCAACAATTCCATTCCTAGATATCTACCCAGAACAAAGTGTAAGCATGTGTCCAAAGACTTGTACACAAAATCCATAACAGCATTATACATAACAGCCCCACACTGGAAAAAAATCCAATGTTCATTAACTGGTAAATCAATAAAATAATTGTTGTGTATCCCTACAATGGAATATTATCCATCAAGTAAAAATAAACAAACTACAGATACATACTTAACATGGATGAATCGCAAAAATACAACACTAAGTGAAAGAAGTACACAAAATACTATATGTTGTATGGCTCCATGTATATGACATATCTAGAAAAGGCAAATCTGCAGAGACAGAAAGATCAGCAGTTGCTGGGGGTGGGAACAGTGAATGACTATAATTGAGCATGAAGAAACTTCTGAGGGTGCTGGAAATATTCTAAAATTGTATCATGGTGATGGTGCACAACATTCTAAATTTACTAAAAATTGCAGATCTATATAGTTACAATGGGTAAATATTTTATGGCAGGTATATTATACTTTAGTAAAACTTTTTAAAATAAAGCCAACAGAGGGTTGGAAGAGGGGAGTTTAAGATGGAATAAATTCGGCAGCATATTTATAAATGTTGATGCTGGGTGATGGGCAATGAGGGCTCCATTGTATTATTCCCTTACCTTTCTGTACATTTGAAAGTTTTTAGAATTAAAAGCAAAAACAAAAAGAGATTAAGTGATTCATATTTTAATCTATTGTGTAACTTCTTTTATATAGTCCAACTTGTGTGCTATTAACATATGCTATTCATAACCCCGAGCACCCACATTCATTTTTAACCAATAACTATGTTGACCTAAAATTCCTAATATTTTTTATCTCACTCATTTATCATTCTTAATAAGTCCAAAGAGCCACTTTCAATTTAATTTCTCTCTTCAATTATAAATGAAGCCAAATGCTTGATTTTCATGCGTCTCCACATTTCAAGAATCTTATTCAATACACTATGAGATTACTGAGGGCACCTGACACTCTGCCAATGCCAAGAGAATAGAAGCAAAGAAGATGCTTTTCATATTGCTTTCAAGTGCCCTTCTTACTCTTATTTTAGCCATTGATTATTAGTTCCCTATGAAATTATAATATGTCTTAAACTATTTTATGTTCATGATTTTTTTTCCCATAAGGAAAATATAAACACTTGAATTCTATCTCATTTCCCCAGTTGCTGTAAAGAAGTGACTAGTATCCCTTAACTATGATCTTGGACAAGTAGTAATCTAATTTTATCTGAATCATCACCAAGATTAGGGAACACAACTCCCCTTGCCTTGGAGATTGAATCCCAATCAATTTTTCTGGAGATATGACATTCATATCCAGGCTAAGTGTCACCTCCTTTCTGAAATCTCCTGTGTTTTTTCCTGCAATTAGAATTATTCATTCCTTCTGAGTTTTAATAGCACTTTGATTATAATTCATCCTCAAATGTTATCGAAGTGAAACTTGTATTATAGGAAGCTGATTTTTTGCCTGTCTCTCCAACGAGGATATGAATTTTTTGAAATATATAACTTTTTGGACAAACCACATTCTATAAATCTTCGAATCTTAGAAATTAGTGTAGTAATCTCTCAAAATGTGTATTGAATTGAATTGAATCAGAGCTCAATTTATCCAACATTCATATTTTATGGACAAAGAAACTCAAGTCTAAACTGGACCATATTTCTTCACCTTTTTCACATCATGACACATATTAACATTTGTTCAGTACACTAAGGTAATTAAATGAGACAGCTCCAAAAAAAAAAAAAAAAAAAAAGCTACTTTCCTGGAAGCTCCAGCTGGCCCAGGCATCCCATCCCCACCCACCCGGCCCCTCTCTGGTTACCTGAAAGGCAAAGCAGATCATCACAACCTGTTGTAACCCATTTACAGCATTCTCATAGCTATGCCAAGGCATAACAAAGGGAGGGAGGCTCTGATCATGTTTGCCTCTAGGTCATCCAGCTTTCTAGCTTCAAATATTTTTCATGTTCAATTGGAATTAAGGGTGCAATTAAATTTAAATAACAATAAACTTATTACTGAATAAAACATGTACTTTTTCATGTTGATGGTGGCTAAGTCCTCCTGGCTTATTTCTGTATAACACTCTGTGAACAAAGTCATCTGAAGCTAAGCTCTCCAAAGTGTGAGTGGGATATTTTGAACAAATATTGTCTCATTTTCTGCATCTCCAGATGCATGGTTCTAGCCGTTCTAGTTTCAGGTTATGGACCGCTTCCTTCATCAAAAAAATAAATACAAGCAATGCCTCTGATAAGAGCCTAAAATCTAAAATGTACAAAGAACTCTTAACAACAAAATACAAACAATCCAATTAAAAATTGGGCAGAGTACCTGAACAGACTCTTCTCCCTAGAGCACATACAAATAGCCAACAAATATATGAAAAGATGCTCAACATCGCCAGCCATTAGAGAAATGCAAGTCAAAACTCCCATGAGACATCATCTCACACCTGTTAGAATAGCTATAATCAATAGGACAAGTAATAACAAATGTTAGAGAGGATGCAGAGAAAAAGAAACCCTCATAAACTGCTGGTGGAACTACAAATTGGTACAGCCACTATGAAAACGTATGGAGGTTCCTCAAAAAACTAAGAATTGATCTACTATATGATCCAGCAATCCACTACTGGGTATTTACCCCAAGGACTTGAAAACTCATATCAGAAAAGATATTTGCACACCAGTGTTCATAGCAGCATTATTCACAGTGGCCAGGACATGGAAGCAACCGAAGTGTCCTACTATAGATGATTGGCTAAAGAAGCAGTGGCACATATATATAATGGAATATTAGCCATAAGAAGAGATGAAATACTGCCATTTGTGACAACATGGACAGACCTCAAGATAATCATGCTAAGTGAAATAAGCCAGACTGGAAAAGTAGAAAATCACATGATATCACTTATATGTGGAATATAAACCTAAAAGCAACAAATGAACACAGCAAACAAACAGAGATTTATGGACATGGACTATACATTAGTGGTTACCAGAGGGTAGGGGGTGGGGAAGGAGTGGGGAGGTAGATGGGGTGAAGGAGATGAAAAATAGGTTGGTAGGGGGAGGGTGAAGTGGGTAATATGTGGTAGCTGAAAGAAAATGGACTTTGGGTGGTAAACATACAATGACAGATACAGATGTCAAATTATAATGTATATCTGAAAATTACATAATAGCATTAACCAATGATACTCCAATAAACTTAACAAAAAAGGGGGGGAAATTAAATAAATAAATAAATATGATCCTTTATGCCTATGTTTTATAAAGATAAGTATAATCTATGCTATAGTCATTATTATACATTCATTATTACAATATTTTCTTACTTTAAAAGAAATTATAAACAAAATATTATCTTGGGCCCTAGCCACTATGCCCAATGACGTAGTTAGCTCTATTCAACCCTTTAATGATTTCTGGCTTTGAAGTTCACACACACTGGACCCCTTTAGTTAACCATTCCATGAGCTAAATTTCTGGATGTCTCCAGGAGCAGAACAATTAGTCCTAGCAGTGACTGGACAGAAAGGTAGCAGAGTTGAATGTACAAGCAGGACTGAAATAGTATATTTTAATTTATACTCTAGGACACTTTAATGGACTCATATGTGGGATATAAACCTAAAAGCAACAAATGAACATGACAAACAAACAGATTCATGGACATGGACTATAGACCAAGTTCATTGAATTTAGTGAAATTATCCTTGTTTGTTCACTTAAAAATAGCTCATATAGGGTGAAGTTGGACCACTTTGAATTATTATATGACTTCGTACTGTGAATAGTTATCTACCTGGCCACTGTTGGGTAATTGGCATCTGTCATAGAAACCAAATACGAAATCTGAATTCAAAAGCTGCATAGAATTTGATCTCTCATGTTTTGTAGTTTTAATTATTTTCAACAAGAAATGGTTCTCATGTTTTCCAGAGAGCAAGTGGCCCTAAATTAGTGCAAGGCATGACAAAGCGAGAGGGAACAGAGTAAGTGGCTTAGTTCCTGCTTTTGGTTGCATAGTGAAGGCAGAATGCTCTCCTTACTTTTTCTTTTTCCATGGGTTTTATTCAGAACTCTTCCTCACCAGTGCGTCCAAGTGAAAACTGATGTAAAGTAAGGAGTTTCTTACTTTCACGCAAATTCCATCCTGAAATATATCATTTCCAAATGGGCTCAGATCTGATCAAATACTAAAAGTCCAGGTTCCTGAGAGCTCTTTTTTCTGCATCCTTTGATATGCATAAAGGGCCAAAGCTACTGCTGCTGGTTTCAAGCTGATGATTGCCATAAAGACAAAAGTATTTTACATCAGCGTTTATCTCATTTATTTCAATGAACTGCTTTCCTCAGAGAATTCAGCACTTCTTCACTGTCAGGGCCTCAGATTAGGTGGTGCTGAGACTACTGAAGGTTCTCTCTTCCCTTCAGACTCCTCGGGAGCTTTGTGTTGACTTCCTTTACAATAGCTCTGCATTTGGATATAACTGGGACTGCAACCTCTCCCAGTCCTAGAACTCGGGGTGGGGGAGGGGGGAGTAATGTTGGGTAGAATTGGTAATAGCAGCTATTGTATTTGAGGATTTTAATTAATTAATTCAAAATAGATTTATTGAATGGTTACTAAATACCAGTTCTAGATTCCAATACACAAAAGAGGAAAGACAGTTTTTGTTCTCAGAGTGTTCACATAATCTGAAAGAAGAGACAGTAAGAAACAACCTGTATATTGCGGAGAGATAAATGCTATGATTGAAATAATTAGAAAAAGATTTATGCATGCTCTATGATAGAGTAATATCAAAATGGTGACAGCTTATTTTAAATGCCAGATAAATTCAGATTATTTTTGTATTTAGGCTTAATATGTATTTCCTACTTTGTGGTTTCTGTAGGTGGTGGGTACTATTTTCTGATTCCTGTTGTTGTTTAATATAATCTGGTGTCCTGAATTCTGTCCATTTTAAAATTCACCTTTCCTCAACACCATCTTCTTGTATTCCTCCCAGATTATTCACCAAAGAGGTAGAATGTTCATTGTAAAAGTTAATAGAAAAAAAAATACTTTGAAAATGTAGAGGCAAGGTATCGTATTTATTTCCCATGACTGTTGTAACAAATTACCCACAAACTTGGTGGCTTAAAACAACACAAATTTATTCTCTTATAGGTCTGGAGGCCAGATATTCAATACCAGTTTCACTGTGCTAAAGTAAAGGCATCAACAGGGCTGTGTTACTTCTGGAGGATCTAGGGAAGGATTCATTTCCTCGCCTTTTCTAATTACTAAAGGCCACTTAAATTCCTTGGCTTATGGCCCATTTCTCTATCTTCAAAGCTCATCAATCCAACTTTTACTTCCAATATCACATAGCATTCTCTCTGATTCTGTTCCTCCCACATCCCTCTTATAAAAACTCTTGTAACTGCACTGGTTCACTTAGACAATCTATGATAATCTCAAAATCCTTACCTGCATCTGCAAAATTTCTTTTGCTTTAGAAGGCAATATTCATGAGTTCCAAGGATGAGGTGGTGGACATGTTTGTGAGACTATATCTAAGCCTACTATAAGTATTTTGAGCCCAGGGAATTCATGAAATGCATTCAGGGCTTACATTTCTGGGTAGTTCATTCTATACTACCACCATACATTTCCTCATTTCCTCACTCTTCAGTCCTTCCTGGACCTTCATTATACAGCAAAAGTAGATAACCCACCTAAAAGTGATCATTCTTTTTAATGTTTCCCAATGTAAACATTTCACAGTTTCCCCCTATTTTTATTTAAAATGTATATAAAAGTTTCAAAAAATGCAATTGGGGTAATTCTGGTCCATTGACATTTAAATCATCTAAAAATTTTACTTGGGAAAGTGTTTATACTTTCACAAAACTAGAGATATTTCTTCCTCAATTTATGATCTTAAAAGTAAAGATGATAGTTATTTAGTCAGAGTTGAGAACCACGAAGAAACATACAGTTTCCAGTGTTTCATTTTTGGTGAAATTGGCTTTGGCTCTAATTTTCCATTTAGTTAGTCCTCAGTGAGAAAAATTTTCTTCTGAATTAAAATAATCTGAGTCAATTAAAAGAGAGATTTAAAAGAGAGAGAGAGAGAGAAAGAGAGAGAGAGAGAGAGAGAGAGAGAAGGAGAGGGAAAGTTTTAAATGACAAAATGCCTCTTGGATTTTCACAGACCAATTGCCCTCAAGAATATGGAATTAACCTGCATTTGATAAAGACCAAGAGCGCTAAAGCTATTTATTAATACTGCCTCCCTTCAGTATGTAAATAGCCTTGAAATGGAGAGATCAAGTTATGCAAAATAGTTCAGGTCTTAGGCATTTACCTAATTCTCATTTCAGTATCATTTCTTTTTTATTGATAGGAAGCATTGATCAAAGTGCTATGTTCTGTTAGAAACAAAATGTTAATTCCAAACCAGTGATGATAAAGGCAATTTAGTAATTTTTATAAGCAGGACATTTGTCAAAAATTGGGTTGATAAGATGTAGACAAAGGCATCTCATATTTAGAGTTAAACTTGACATATGTATTTGTTATTCTTTTGGTAACATCTGTCACTTATAGTGCATATACTTAGCATTTTCAGTTGACACCTGCCAATATCCAAAGTTTATTCTACATTGATAGTTTGGGAAATATTAAAACTGTAACAGTCAAAATTAACTGTTGCTATGAATATCTTAATTTTTGTCATTTTCTTTCTTACACTTCAATTTCAATCTTTAGGAAAGCAATAGTGGGAGGTAGCTAGAGCAAAAAAGGAGGCTGGATGCTCTTCTCAGCTTGCTGGACACCATTAGGCAAGTTATTCCACATGAACGCTGCAAAGCATTCTTGCTTCCAACAATGTAATACCCAATGAGACATTATTCCCAGTAGGCTTTGAGTACCTGGGAGTACAGATCCTACATACACACAATTGTCTGCACTTATATTTAGACTATCACATTTTCATTTAACACTTATCCTATTTTACTTTCATATACACTTAATGAATAATGTGTATAGGTCTTGTGATATTTTAAAAGAAATATAGAAAGAAGATACTGTATGGTTCACATTTGGCTTTGTACTTAACCCATCAAGTGCTCAGTTTAATTAATAATAGGTTTTACTCTTTTTCAAGTAATTTATTTTAGTTGAGAAACAGCAAAAAAAAAAAAATCACCTTTGTCTCAGATGTGAAGACACAATTACCATTTCCATCCTCAGTACAATACCACTAGGGCTATCTCTACCCTAAAAACTGTCAGCATAACATCAAGATATCATGAACGAGAATTTGAGGTCTCTGTTTTTAAACTAGTATTATTAGTTCTATTGCCACTGCCAAGTCTAACAAATCTTGTTGATTCCTCCAGCCTTAATTTCACTGGAAATTAGATCTGTTGATAAAAAGTGGAAGAGTGGAAAAAAGATGATATAAATTTTTATTTTATTTTTTCTTTCTACCTTCTTTGTTAATCCTAGCTTTAACATAGATTATGTAATTGATCAGCTTTAAGATGTTTAAACAAATACACAACTAAAATTTCTTTCTTTTTTGGAATTTCTGTTCAATTCCTTCTTTAAATAAATATTTTTACATTGTTAATATAGATACTAATATACTAAGATGTAAGTGCAGTGAGTATAATAATGGCAAAACTCATGATTAGAGAATACAAGAGATAATGTGGCAAGTTGTTTTATTTCTGAGATCTGGGTTTTCAAATATAGTATGGGGTTGACATCTACTTTTTAGAATTACTGTGAAGATGAGATAAAATATATTTGTCTTATTACAGTACTTGAAACAATATCAAGCCCTCAAAAATAGTAGTTCAGATTATTAGTAGTAGTAATAGCAGTAATATAAAAATCATTTTAGAGTTCTTCTTAGGTAAATAATGAAATGAACCTTGAAGGAGAATGAAATGTGCCACCACCTGGAAAGTCTCAGACCTAATTATGATTTGGTTGTAATACAATTTATTAAAGCCAAGACTCTTTATAACTACATGTACCATCCCCATTTACTCCTGTAAAATTCAGACATTTTCCCCAAGAGTTTGTATGCAATGAACAAGACTGAATATGCTAAATTTTAAATAGTTGAATAAAGTGATCACTGTCATATCTTCTTGCCTTCTACTAAGGAAGCTGTACAAGCAAACATGTTACCTTGTCTTTTGTGCTTATTTTGTCTCCTTTATTTTACATGAGGTGCCTAGAGAAGAGCACTTTCAATTTCAGCCACTTATTATTCTTTAGTCATTTCTGAAATATTCATATGAACATGTTTACGGAACTGAATGCAAGCGTGATCGAAGAAAGCAAGTAAGGCTCCATCAGGACTCTTGGCTACAAGTGACAGAAACAGAAATAAGCTTTTTTTCGAAAAAGATAAAGAAAAGGTAATTTATAGGCTCTCTTAACTGGAAAATTTAAAAAGCTGAGTTTTGGAGTTGTGATCGTTACGGAAGAGAGATAATTTTATAATGATTAAAAATGAGTGTGAGAACCTGCAGTAATGTTGGAAAATAATTATAAGCCAGTGACAGTTTCTGTTGAAGCAAGTAAGGTGATCAAAATTTGAAGGTATTTTTTCCAATAAGGAAATAATGCAATTATTCAAAAATTTTGATAATGCACATGGCTGGACCATATCTGGGTGCCCTATCCACAGACATCCTGCCTTCTCCATGATACTATGTGCTTCAGGATTGATTGATACAACCCAGTCTTCTTTTTTATTTTTTTTCAACTTCCGGTATCATTTATTTTTTTCCTAGAACCTGGATACAATGAACTACAGCAACACAGTGCTCAATACTATTTAAACCTCATTTTAGGTTCTTTATAAACCATCTCAGTATTTGTAAATGTGAGAATTCACATTCCGGTAACTGGAAAACTAAAATTTAACATATGAATTTACTTAGTATTGATATAACTGCACAAAATATATGTAACACATCAACTTTATTACAGAATTTGGCCTTTGTAAACCAGTTTACACAGAAACAAAGTTACTTTGCTTATCTCTCCTGACCGATAGTATTACAACAGACCTATCCCATAGCTTTTTTTACTATGTAAATAGATGATTTCTCCCCATAAATTGAAAAAACCCTAAGTTCTCACCCAGAAAAAGTTAACCTAGAATTATCAAATTCCAAAGCTTCAGCGTATGTAACACCAGAAATAGATTATGTGCAACTCTTTTAAAGTTTTTCATTGAAATACCATAGGAAGTTACAAAATACCATAGGAAATTACAGTGTTGACAAAAAAACACACAGGTTTCTCATTACATTTTGTTTTAATGGGGTCTCAAAATGCTGTAACAGATTTTTGGTCAAGTAGTTTCCATTAAAAAGTACTGATTTTAAAAACTAATACTTAAAAAAACACACACACACACACACAAACTAAATGGTCCACCAAACATTCTCCTTCCCTTCTGAAGGTTTTACAATGTATTATTATTAAACTTAAATGAACAATTGAGACAAATAATTCTGAGACCATTCTTCCACCACTGACTAAGACGGTGGTGGTAGATATTGGGGATAATACTCATTTAGCCTTCTGAGCTTTCTGGACATACTTAGTGACCTTGCCAGCTCCAGCTGCCTTCTTGTCCACTGCTTTAATGACACTGTCTGTCTCATGTCATGAACAGCAAAACGCCCGGAGGAGAACAGTCAGAGAAGCTCTCAAGACACAAAGACTTGCCAGGAACCATATCAACAATGGCAGCAGGACCAGATTTCAAAAACTTTAGGCATCTTCTAGCTTTTTCCCAGAATGATGATCAATCTTCATCTTAGCTCAGCAAATTTGCAAGTGTTGTGAGCCCCATGACAATCCAGCACAGTGCATATCCGGCACTGATTTGGCCTGGGTGGTTCAGGATAATCACCTGAGTCAGGCTTATTTGTCCTTTATTTTTGATTGTTCAGACAATACGAAGCACTACTTGAAAGGTTAAGGTTAGAAGGGGAGAATTCAGGCTATTTATTCCTGCACTTCCCCTTTCTACTCTGTCTTGAGTTGGCTAAAGCTTCAGTTTCTTTTAGATGAGTCCTCCTATAGTTGGAGGTCTCATACAGTTCTAATCAACCTTTGCTCCCTTTCTCCTTTCAAGCCTGAAGGAGATGGAGGCTTTCTGTTTCTGTTATTTTCTGGATATTTTGCCATTTTTGATTGGTTTCATTTAAGCCTGGCCACATACTTGTAAAAATGGGGGTGGGGAGGGGTTATTAAACATTAAACTATTTTCAATAACCATTAGAATGTTGCTATCTTTTTCCTACTGACTTCATGTTCAATATAATAATTTATACCAGATCTGGCCCCTGAAAAAGACCTTCGAAATGTAATTCTGTTACTGAGTTGTTCTCATATTGGATGGATATACTAAACTTATTGTGCAGATGGGAGAATGAGACTTACTGCTCCCAATTCTTCATTTCCCTGTAATAGAATTGTGCAGCCATACTCTTGCCATGGACTCAAGATGGACAGGATGAAGTTCCTCACCCCTTTATAAAAGTAGATGATGATCCAAAAGCATGCCTTACCACCACTGGGGCTACAGTGGTTTTGTGGGTTACATGTTCATAATCTTAAGCCAAAGTAAGCAGTATCACCTATCCTACATATCCCTTCAAGGTTCACAAGAGTTTTCATCTCTATGAGTTGTTAGCCAGCAGAAATAACTACTCTTAGGTATCAATCCCACAGAGCAAGACCTTAAAGAACAAAATGACTGCCTTGGCTCTGTGTGGAGAGTATCTAAATACTCAGAACAAGTTTAAACTTTCCAATGATCAATTATGTAGAAAAAGTGAGTATCTTATTTGAATTAGAAAGTATGTGATGAAATATTTTACCTTCTCTGGTAATGAGAGCACTTCTCTTGTAATGAGAAGGCAGTGATATGAAGTGGGGAAAAGCTCTAAATCAGGCATTATATCAACTTTGTTACAAATCTTCAAATTTATGTTTAGTATAATTCTATATTGTGCAAATCACTTAATCTGTGTTCTATTAGTTTATCTTTTTAAACTGAGAATTTAAGAGACCTTTAATTGTGCTTCAAAATTTTATATTTCAAAAGTCTGATAGTTTTTAATTCTTTTTGAAATTTCTGCCTTCCATGAGGTCTTGCAAAGCCTCACTAACTTGATGAAGTCAATTGTACTTTAAACAATGTTCCAAGTAGGAAATGGAATATAAACACAGGCTGTATCTCAGCACCCTTTGAAATAGTGGTATTGTGCTTATTGCAAAGATAATATTATATCACAGCCCTGTCAAGACCATGAAGAAGACATTTAAACTAAATACCAATAAATCAAAGAAGAAGAAGAAGAAGAAGAAGAAGGAGGAGGAGGAGGAGGAGGAGGAGAGGAGGAGGAGGAGGAGGAGGACCACTGAAGAATCTCCTGCACTGCATTCCATTCAGAATCCAAATAGAAATTTTTGGTAGCCACAAGCTTCTCACAGGCAATTTCAACTTCATGCACAGGATAAGTATGAGCAGTCTATTTATAGGATTGGAGAAGAGCAAAACATTTCCCCTAGCATGCAAGTGACTCCCAATATTGTTGGGGAACTCTCTCTGGGCTGCAAGAAACATAGAAAAGACTAACAGAGGTGAGTCAGGGCAGCTGATGCTAGCCTTCATTTGCTAGAGTGTATGCCAACCTCCCTTATCAGGGGGAAGGTTTGGTTGGGGCAAGTGTGATGACCATCTGGGATCCTTCAAGGCTGGTCCTGGGGTGAGTGCTTTCTTCCTCAAAGTTAAAATACACAAAGTTAGATTACCAAGTGGGCTATAATATGAAAGGGGACTTGAAATGAATCTTGGGTACCAAGATAAAGACAAAAATTGGGGCCAGAGAACCATGAGTACATGAATGAAAAATACTAAGTTAAAATGGGTTTGGGGAAAATGCAAACAAATACTGGAGCTAGCAGGTCATTGCTTATGATAGAACTTTTAGATAGCACCAACATACATGTGCAGAATTCTGGGGTGGAAGAAAGGAATAAAGCAATAAATATCACATCTCTTCACTGTTGAGGTTCTGAACAAGTTGAGAAAAAAATAAAACAGTAATTATCAAGAGCAAATTATCACTTTCATTAATTAGTGGCTGAGTTGGAGGAGCTTTAGGTGGGTTAGTGAAGTTGGGATTGCCAATATTGGACTCCTGAATTAAACAGATTTAGGCACTCAGTTGTAAGCAGTGCTGGACCAGTGAGGTCTGCCTCCCTGTGTTGTGAAGATTTGTCCAAGTAGGACTCACAGTGTGAAAAAATAGAGGAATATCTGTCTTGCAAGCATGCTTGGTCCCAGAGAAAGACAACTGGAGCTGAGCCAAGCCTTTCTAGTTACCATCCCCAAGTTTACCACTGAGATAAATTATTCTACTTCCTCAAGGCAAAGTTAGTAAATGAGAGAGAGAGACAGAGACAGAGAGAGACAGAGAGAGAGAGAGAGAGAGAGAGAGAGAGAGAGAAGAAGTTTTACTGATGAGTTCCATTCACAGGGAAAAAAAAATAGGAATAGGAAAGGCACCTTCCCCACTAATAGGAAGTGGCTGAATCTGGATGGATTTGCTGGGGCAGTAGAAACAGCTCAGAAAGATACGGAAATATTAGCCAGTGAAGGTAGAAGGTGCACTGCTGTGCTCAAAGACCTGGAAGGAAACTGCTCATTTCAAGCACCTCCATGTCACTGAAACATTTTTAAGAGCCTTAAAAATTGAGTCAAAGAAAAAATATATCAACCCCAGCTCTTTCATCATCATATTCCTGTATCTGTCTGTGCTCCAAGACTTCCCTGTAGCTGCTTATCACTTTGTACTTTTCAAAATACTTCCACATATTGGCATTTGTTTATGCTCGTAATCATCCTTTTAGGAGAGGCGAACTATCATCATTATATCTATTTTATAGAAAACTACAGAGGGCCAAATGTTATTTTCTTGGAAGATATTTAGGCAGAAGAACTAAAACAAGAACATAAGTTTTCTAAAATTATTAGGACAAAAATGTGAAACTTTTGATTTACTTAATGGTAAATTTACTTAACAGAAGCTAACAAAGCAAAAATGTGTTGCTTAATATATTAGCTTATTCTCAGAATATGAAAATCAAACACCTGGAGTTTCAGGCTGGGCCTTGATATCATCAACCATCTCGTGTGGAAATTTTTGACTCATTTAATCCATGTTCTAAAATTTTACACAGTACCAAACCGAGGAAAATCAGTTTTGTTTTTTTAAACAGGTCTATTAAAGGTGGGCTTACAGATATTTATTTCATTTTTTCTTTTTTTGCTAAACTCATGGTAATATAGAAAAATCGTCCTAATCATTTTTTTAGAGGGAAAGAGCATTTGTTTGTAAGCCAGTCACTTATTTACTTATTCTGAGAGCACAATATGTGTTAGGCTCTGTGCTAGGTGCTTGTTTATGCAAAGGAGAAAAAGACTTGTCTTTAGCTGAGTATATCCAAGTCAGGGAAACTAACAAATTGGTGAACATAATAATTATTATACCTGAAATAAGAGGAGATATAAGCTGAAATTAAAGCAAAAAAAAAATAAAAATAAAAGAGCATTTGTTTTAAAGTCTAAACTTTTAGGACCTTTCTTGGAGATTTTATATGATATATAAATTTTTTTCTATCAGAATGTTACTTTATAAATTGTATGGGACTTGAATTTACCATATTTAGCTTGTAAATAAAAATTATTTTTCTTTATTATTCATAATTTCTTTAAAAAGGAAATATAAATGATTATATTAATTATTATTATACATGAATGATCACATTAGCACATCCCTGGTTATCACAGTATCATGAGGGTAGAGATTTCTCTGGACTGACCTGGCAATAATAGTCTCTGTGCACATTGGGATATTTTCAGTGAACACAGTATGTCCCCAATCACATAAGATCCTATGGGAATGACTTATGCTGCGACTGAAATATTGAGCTATCTTTTTATAAAATAGAAAATATTTCTGGTAGTACCTACCTTACAAGAATCTTTATCTATGAAGAGTTTTTTAGAAAGCTTATTCTGGATAGGAAAATGAGTCTTTATTAGTTTGCCTGATAAAGCTTTCTAAATATCTCCTGTCAATCGAAAAATTCATTCTATTCAAGTAGAGAAAATCTCACAGGGTTTTGTTTAGCTTGTGATGGAAACATAAGACATAGTTGTGACACAACTGCCCAGTGTGAAACATCAGTTCTAAAAATATTCACCTGTGTCAATATGGGACCTACCTTAAAGGACAACCTGACAGTTCTATAAGGGCTCTTCATTGTAATTTATTTTTTTATCCCAATAGGTTTATACACCACCTTTTTCTTCCTGAAATCAATAATCTACCCAGTTGTGTGTTTCTCAGAGACAACTGAAATATAAACAGCAAGTAATTCATCTATTTGATTTCCTGAGTTTGGTAAAATTCTGAGACCATCATTGGCCTTAGTGCTAACAACTGCACTACAATACAGGGCATGGGATTACAGCAAGCAACAGTGAGGCCATGGATGGCCCCATAAAGCCTGATGGGTAAATAACTGTAATTAAAGAGCATGTGACAGCATTTCTAGAAATGATAGGACATTCGTCACACAGTAAGGAGTAAATACCTTCAGGCTATATGTGTAAAACTGGTAGCAGAAATGTAGAAGCCTCAGAAAAGGCAGGTAGAGCAGTAGAAAGGAATTAAGCCACCAGTCTGATTTGGGGCATTCACTAACAGTCATTCTGATAAGGGTCAAGCTTCATAGTGCCCAAATGAGGGAACTTAATAAGCAGACACTTAATTAATGTTGTGTTAATAATGGTTAATGATGATAATAAGCTTTGACGACAGAATCAGACAAGAGTCTGAGCTGTGTAGTGCAAGTTAAAGTACTATTACATATATGTACTATTAAAGTTAGTACTGAGGGTCTCAGGAATGGAATCTCTGAGTCAGGTAGAGGGCGGGTGAAGAACTAGGAGGTCAGCAGGTGTTATGGACTGAATGTATGTGTCCTCCAATATTCCTGTGTTAAAGCCCCATCCTCGAGTGTGGTGTATATGGAGCGAGGAAGTAATTAAGGTTAAATGAGGTCATAGGATGGAATCCTCAAAAGGTAGAATCAGTGTTCTTATAGAAGGAACACTAGAGAGTCCTCTATCGCACTCATGCGCTCACGCTCTCTCTCCCTCCCTCCCTCCCCCCCTCTCACACCCTCCTCCTTCTCTCTCTCTTTCTCTCTCTCCTCATGTCCCATGCATGTACTAAGAAAAAGGTAGTGGGAGCACACAGCAAGAAGGCAACTGCAACCCAAGGAGAGAACACTCAAGAAACACCAACCATGCTGGCGTATTAACCTTGGACTTCCATCTCCAGAACTACAAGAAAATAAATTTTTTGTTGTTTAAGCCACCTGTCAGTGACATTTTTTATGGCAGCTCAGGCAGACTAATGAAGCAAGCATTGTCAAAAAAAGAACTTTGAAAAGGGAATGATATAATTTCAGTTTTTAGTAAAACGGTCGAGCTGAGGAGTCTGATATTACAAGCATTAGATTTCATGTTTCTCAATGGGATGTAAACTGCAGGAGAGCAGAGATTTAGTCATTCACTGCTGTATTCACGGTTCCTAGAAAACAGGAGTTCAATAAAATATTGGTGAATGAATTTCATCTTATCAAAATTGGCCAGAGACCTGTAGTAAAGGTAGTTGGAAACAAAGCAGACAGTAAATACCTCTAAGTATAGCATTTTACACATGGTAGACACTGGACTTATATAATACCCAAAAAAGAGACAAGTGCAAAAACCATCACTATATTTTCTCCAAAGTTTCAGAGTAAAAGTCATTCCTTAGGCTGCCAAACTCTTTTGGGCCAATTTGTTGTTTTTCAAAAAGGTAAGAGTTAGAAAACATTGTTGAAAGGCAGCTCTTTCAAGATGAACATAACAGACTTTCTTATTTTCTAAGAAAATAGCCATTAAGTGAGCATGATACAACACTGAAAACAAACTTGCGAACAGTGTACAAAGGCCAAAAATGTGTGTGTGTGTATGTGTACTGTGAAAACATCTCATAATTTATAGACCATTCACTGATAAAGCAAATTCAAAGTATAGATTATTAATACTGTGGATGTATTATTACTTTATGTACATGTATAGGAATTTTATAGGGAACTACTGGAGAGCAAGTATTTATGTCACATACAATTATGTTCCATTAGTCACGTACAGTTACATTCCATTAGTCAAAGCAAATCATAAATAACAAACCCAAAGTCAAGGTGAGAACATTCGTTTGGCACCCAGGAAGCCATGAAAAGGATATGCATGTGTAATTGTATTACAGAGGAATAAAGTGTTGGAACCAATAAATCAATCAATCACAATCAATATTTTTCTGACTTAAACTTTTTGAAAATCTTTACGATTAGTAGTAATTTGTATTATAGTATTATTTTATTTTCCTTGAATATTAAAGAGGTTAAAGACATATTTATAGTGCTTTTTGGCCAGGTATATTTCATTTTTAAAAAATATGTAGGAACCAAAGGGGGATTGGTTTATAAACTATATAAATATCTAACCAATGTACTGTATACTTTGAAACTAATTAAAATAAAAAAAATATGTAGGAATGCTATGTATATGTACCCAAATCAAGTCAATTGTCTATTATATAATTTTGAGCTTCTCTCAAGTGGCTTGTCTTACTTTCTTCCAATATTTTGAGGACCGAAAGATTTTATTTTAGTGTAACTGAATTTATCATTTCTGTGGTGGATGCTTTTCTAATTTTTTTAAAAGTTCTTCCTTATTTAAAAATCATAAAAATAGTATTCTACATTGTTTTATTTAAATAGTAGCTTTGGCTTTAACGATTAGATCTTTAATTCACCTGGGAATTTGGGGGAGTTATATAGTGTAAGGTAATGGAGGCCCAATTTTTTTTCATATGTATTTTAACTGTACAAGCACCCTTTGTTAGAAAAGTCTGCATGTCTCCACTCATCTGTTACACTATTTCCCTCATACATTATGTCCATGTACACATGCACATGATTTTTTTTCTTGGCTATATGTTCTGCCCATTGGTCTATATGTGTGTCACTGAAGCAAGTTGTTTTATTTATTAGAAATGAATAATAAGCATGATATATAGTAAGAGAGCCCCACCTACGTTGGGAATAGGGAAAAGTTAAAAATGTCACAAAATTTAATAATCTTACTGGGATTCATCTGTTTTTCATGATTGAATGCTTCCCAGATTGCTGTAAGCTTTTGGTTAATTTCTAGAATTCTGATAAAGTTGCTTAGGAGAATTTTTACTAGTGTTCTATTTTTTTTATGGACAAAGGCTTTCTGAAGGTCCTTACTCTCTGATTCTCTGATCGCTCTAATAAATAAATGCTTAAAATTAAATTTATATCCAACAACTTTTAACCATTCACCTACTAATTCTAAAAATTGTCTATCAATACATTTTAAATGCCTATATGTATAATCATATCATTGATAAATATTGACAACCTTTTTTCTTCTTTTCCATTCCTCATGATTTTTTGGGGAGGGAGCATTATTAGGATTGGCAATCCACTGTTTACTAGAAGTAATAAAAGCAAGATTTATTTTCTTATTACTAATCTCAAATCAGCACTTTCTGGTTTTGCTATTAAGTATAATGTTACATATATTTTTATATATTCTCTACCAGAATATGAAACTTTGCTTTTGCCCTAAGTTTCTAAGATTTCTATTTCATATAAATGTTGGATTTTTTTACACATATTGAAATAAAAAATAATTATTCTCCTTTAAACTCTTAATGCTGTGGATAACATTCATAGATTTTTGAGCATTTTATTTTATCGTATTTATTATTAGTTTCAAGTATATAGTATATTGATTAGACATATAGTTTATGAATTGATCTCCCTTATTACTCTTTTTTTTAACTATAGGAGCAAACTTTAACTTCTTAAATTCTCTGATTTCTTTTTCTTTTATTTTTCCTGGAGTATAATTGCTAATATTTGTTTAGGATTCTTTACATTCCTATTCATGATTGAAATTAGCCTGTAATTTTCTTTCTTCATTCTATCCTTGTCAAGTAGTGGTGGCATCAATGTTATACCAGACAAAACAAAAACTTGAGTTTTTTCATTTTATCTGGAAGATTTTGTGTAAAATTGGAATACTTTCTTCCCTGAAAATTTGGTGATACTCATGTGTGAAGTCACAGGAACTTGGGGTTCCCCTTGTGAAAAATTTTGATTATTAATCCAATTCTTTAATTCAAATTCAAGTTATTTCTTCTTAGTTGTTTATGGTGTCATATATTTTTCTAGGAATTTTATCCACTCTGCCTAAAATTTCAAAATTATTAGTATAAAGTTTTCCATCCACTGTACATTGTTATAATTTTTAATGTCTGTATCATTTTAAATGATATCACCTTTTTGATTCATGATATTTGTCTCTTTTATCAGTATCATTAGAATTTTGAATGTTTTTTTGTTTGTTTGTTTTAAGGAACCAACTTTGTCCTCACTAATATTTATAACTGCATGTTTATTTTCTTTTTTATTCATTTCTTATCTTAAGTTAATTTCCTTACTTTTATTATTTTTCAGTTCTTATTTCTAACATTTTGAAAAAAATTTTGGTTCTTAAATTTTCAGCTTTAAAAAAAAACTGTGTATCAAAGTCTATTTTTTTCCTTTAAATACTACACCTCAATGCTTTTAAATATATGTATTTATATTTTATTCAATGTCATGAGTCATTTTCAAGCAGAGATTTAATATAAATAACTTGGCCTAACATTTTGCTGGAGTAGAAGTCAATACTCTCTTCTATTGATGGCACGAAGACCTGTTCTTGGCTTGTCCTAGTATTGAAGTTGTTTAAAAATATATAACTTTTATATATCTTTCTCTAGGTTGTCATTATTTTTTTCCAATGCTCATTGATTTCAATAACTTAGTATATTCTATCTCTATGAAATAAATCTATTGTACTTTTCTCGTTTTACACAGTAATTTCCCTTCTGATCAATTCTACCCAGCAGCATGATCTTTTGGGATCATTACATAAAGATCAGACAATACTTCTAGATTTCCCTGTACATTTAAATCCTTTAACATATACAAATAAATATCCCCAAATTCTTAAATCTTGAGTTTCATTCATTCACATCATCTTTATTGTGTAGTTTAAATAATTTAATTTGCAATATAGAACTTCCCAGTTTCCTCTTGGTCAAATTAAGTCACAAGACCATCATGCTTACCCTAAAAATCCAAAACAAACAATCTGGAAAGTTTCCAAATAATGCTGAGCTAAAGACATAAAGAAATACAAATGAGTTAAACTACAAAAGTGACAAGCCATTCATATTCTTATGATACTAGTGAGAGAAAAGAAAAATATGCCATAAAGTAAGGAGAAACAGCTGAATTTTCAACAGCTGCATGTAGGCTAGTGTGACGTATTAATATCCTAATAAACCTCAGCCACAGACTGAATCTGTTACCACCTGCAATTATTTCCCTCGAATCTCCATCAAATATTCAACAAGTGTATACCAAACTAGGGGTAGGAAAGGATTGCTCAGAGATATCCTTTCAAAGGTATACAGGGCTTCCTACATGTTCCAGCCAACAACCTTAGCAGGTAAGAGAACAGGAGAGAAATTATGAAAAGAAATTACCAGTTGTACATCAGTCTTGCAAACATCAGAGACTGGGAAACAAACCAGAACTAAAAGAAAAACACCGAGAGCAATCAAGGTCCTCATAGAGTAGAGAACAGCCTCCCTCTGAATGCCATGATGAGACCTCAGGGCTCAAAAAGATTTATGAAGGCCCAACACACAAAGAGGTAGGACCAGGAGAAAAATGAAACAAAACAAAAAACTCCACAGCCACTCCAAACCCTAGCAACTGGATGTAAAGCAGAAAATTTTCCCATGTATACAACAAAAGGTAATTTAATTGTAAAACAAGTAGTTTTCAGAATTTCAGCTGTTTTCGTATCCTAGATCCTCCCATTAAAGGGAATATTCTGATCTTGTCTCAAAACATTTAAAGTCAGTGGTAAAAATAGATCAAAGTCACCACAAACCTCAGATCCAGTTCATCTACAGATTAGAAGTAAACTATTATTACTATTTAAAAGTGAACTATGGTAGCTTAATAATTCTTGTTGTAATTTCTAGAGCAATCACTAAAAAAATAAAATAGATATAGCTAAAAAGTCAATGAGACAAAATAAGATACAAATAAATATTATTAACCAAAATAAGGTAAAAAAATTAGCAAGAGAACAAGTACAAATAAGTACAACAAAGTACAACTAAGACCAGAATGAGATTACTTAACCCAATCACATTAATAATTATATTAAATGTAAATGCAATAACCATTCCAATTAAAAGACAGAGGTTACTATACTGAATAAGAAAACAAGACCCAACTATGTGCTATTTATAACAAATTTTAAGTATAAACACACAGACACATTGAAAATAAAAGTATAAAATATTCTCATGCAAAAACTAAGCATAAGAAAGCTTGTATGGCTGCACTAATTTCAGACAAAGAAGACATAAAGACAAGACTATTATTAGAAACACAAGGGGGCCTTTCATGACAAAAAAAAAAACACATTTATTGAGAAAGTATAAACCCTAGCAAATCTTTATTAATAAATATTAGAATAAGTAGACAAAAAGTCAGTAAAAATGTAGGTTTCAAAAATAAACTATCAAACATTTTAATCCAATTGACAATTATATTACTCCCAAATGCAAGTTATACATTCAAATGTACCTGGAACTTTCACAAAGATCTCAGAGTGGGCTTAAACTAATTGCAATAAATATCAAATAACTGTAAATTACACAGACTATATTTTCAGAGTATAACAATATTAAATTAGTAATCAATAACTGTATCTAGAAACATATGTCAAATATATAGATGTTATCAATATTGTGATATGTAGAAAATATAATATGTATTTAAATAAGTAAAACACACAAATAAATATATAAATATGCATATAAAAATATATGACATATAATACAAATAATTTATAATATTAATACTAATGTATGATATAAATATTTTATATAAATATAATATATTTATAGAAATTAAAATATGTCCAAATAGTCCATGATATACAGGTAAATTAGACTGCATACTGGAACAATAATAATAGTAAAACCACAGCACATAAAATACGTGAGGTGTAGTTAAAACAATGCTGAAAAAAATTTATAACTTGAAATACAATTTCTCAAAAAAGAGGAAAAGTCTAAAATCACTAACCTAAGATTTCATTTGAAGACACTAGAAAACAAAGAGAAAATTATATGAAATGTAGAAGAAAAATAAAAAACTAGTGAAATCATTGAAATAGAAAAATAAAAATAGATAAATCAAGAAAGATGAAAAGTTGCTTTTCTGAAAAGATTAATACAGGTAAAATTATCAAAATGTTTAGGAATAATAAAGACTATCTATGACAAACCCTCAGCCAACATTATACTTAATGGTGAAAAACTAAAAACCTTCCCTCTAAGATCAGGAACAAGGCAAGGCTGTCCACTATCAACTTATTCAATATAACATTGGAGGTCCTAGCAGTGCAATCAGGCAAGAGAAAGATATAAAAGGCATCCAAATAGGAAATGAAGAAGTCAAACTGTCACTATTTGCAGATGACATGATTCTCTATATAGAAAACCCTAAAGACTCCACAAGAACACTACTAGAAACAATAAGCAAATACAGTAAAGTTCTGGATACAAAATCAATGTTCAAAAATCCATAGTGTTCCTATACTCTAATAATGAAGTAGAAAAAGAAGTGGAAAAAAAATTCCTTTTGCAATTGCAACAAAAAGAATAAAATACCTAGGAATAAATTTAACAAACATGTGAAGGACCTATATAATGAAAACTATAAGACCCTATTAAAAGAAATCGAAGAAGATACAAAGAAATGGAAAGATATTCTGTGTTCTTGGATTGGAAGAATCAACATAGTTAAAATGACCTTACCTAAAGCATTATACAGATTTAATGCAATCCCATCAGCATTTTTTAAAGAAATAGAACAAAAAATCATCAGATTTGTATGGAAGCACAAAAGACCCCAATTGCCAAAGCCATCCTGAGAAAAAAGAAGAGGCTGGAGGCATCACTCTGACTTCAAATTATACTACAAAGCGACAGTAATCAAAACGCATGGTATTGGCAGCAAAACAGACACATGGACCAGTGGAACAGAATTGAGAGTCCAGAAGTAAACCCATATTTATATGGGCAAATAATTTTGACAAAAAAGCCAAAAACATACAGTGGAGAAAGGAAAGCCTCTTCAATAAATGGTGCTGGGAAAACTGGAAAGCCACCTGCAAAAGAATGAAACTAGACTGTTGTCTATCACCACACACCAAAATTAACTCAAAATGGATTAAGGACCTGAATATAAGATAAACAATGCATAGAAGAAAACATAGGAACTAAACTCAAGGACCTTGGACTTAAAGAGGATTTTATGAATTTGACCTCAAAAGCAAGGGAAGTAAAAGCAAAATAAATGAATGGGACTACATCAAACTAAAAAGCTTCTGCTCAGCAAAAGAAACATCAACAAGGTAAAGAGACAACCATCCAATGGGAAAATATATTTGCAAGCAACCTCCATAAGGGCCTAATATCCAAAATATACAAAGAACTCATACAACTAACAACAACAAACAAAAACAAACAATGATCAATCAAAAAATGGGCAGAGGACCTGAACAGACACTTCTCCCTAGAGGACATACAAATGGCCAACAAATATATGAAAAGATGCTCAACATCACTAGCTATTAGGGAAATGCAAATCAAAACCACAATGAGATATCATCTCACACCTGTTAGAATAGCTATAATCAACAGGACAAGTAATAACAAATGTTGGAGAGGATGTGGAGAAAAGGAACCCTCATACACTGCTGGTGGGACTGCAAATTGGTACAGCCACTATGGAAACAGTATGGAGATTCCTCAAAACTAAGAATTGATCTATCATATGATCTAGCCATCCCTCTACTGATATTTACCCCAAAGACTTGAAAACTCATGTCCATAAAGACATTTTCACACTGATATTTTATAGCAGCATTATTCATGGTTGCCAACACATGGAAGCAATCGAAGTGTCCTATAATAATGATTGGCTAAAGAAGCTGTGATATGTATATACGATGGAATATTACTCAGCCATAAGAAGAGGTTAATATTGCCATTTGCAACAACATGAATGGACCTTGAATAATCATACTAAGTGAAATAAGCCAGACAGAAAAAATTGAAAATCATATAATATTACTTATATGTTGGGTATATAAACCTAAATGCAACAAAGGAACAGGACAAACAGAGACTCATGGATATGGACTATAGACTAGTGGTTACCAGAGGGTAGGGGGTGGGGGAGGAGAGGGAAGATAGATGGGATAAAGGGGGTCAAATATAGGGGTAGGGGGAGGGTGAAGTGGATAAAGGGGATCAAATATATGGTAGCTGAAGAAAACTGGACTTTGGGTGGTAACACACAATAGAGTATATCAGATGTCAAATTATAATGTATACCCTGAAAATTACATAATTGTAGTAACCAGTGTTTACCCCCAATAAATGTAATTAAAAAAAATTAAATAAATAAAATAAAATAAATTTAGGGAATACAAATTAATATCAGGAAGAAAAACATTAAAATAATAAGAAAATATTAGGAACAATAAAATAAAACATGGGTAAATATGATACAATATCCAGCAAATAGATGGATTTCAAAAGTGAAGAAGCCGGCATGGAAGAATACTTCCCAAAATTCCATTTATATGAATTCTGATAACAGATAAAATTCTTTGGAGTGACAGAATATTATATTAAAAATCGATGCTAAGGTGTGGTTGGTGGGAGGGAGGAATGATTTAAAAGGTGCATGAGGAACTTTCTGGAGTGCTAGAAATGGTCTGTATCTTGTATTTTTTGGTGTTTACACAGGTGTTACAGTTGTCAAAACTGAGCAATTAAGATCTTTATGTTTTATTCCATATTAACCATACTCCAATTTAAAATAAACCAAATGTTATAAGTAGTTCTTCCTTGCTTGTGCACTGTGTTTAGAAGAGAGTTGAACCCTATCACTACCTTACTGTTGACATCTTCAATGATCTGCTATTCCTCCTTTGCTTAGCTTTCTTCCAATCTACTAGCCCTAAATATCTCTCCCCAAATGTTTTTCCCTATATATAACCCTTCTCAAAACTATTTGCTTTCTGGAATACTATCTTCTTTGACCTAACCAATTTCTTATCCCTCAAAGCTTAGTTCTTTGTCTTGCCCAACTACTCTTGCTGCTATTATTATTAGTAGTAATAATAATTATAATAATAATTATAACTACCATTTATTGAGCATTTTATATGCTGTATCCTATGCTGTTTTATTTATTTAGTTACTTCTCATAACAGCCACATAAGATAGGTAATATTATCCCTACCCCTATATAGCAAACTAGGCTCAAAGGAAATTTGCAAAATATTACACAACTAGAAAGAAACAGAACCAATACTGTCGGACTTTGAAGACTGTAATCTTAAGCCCATTAAACTATGTTCAGTCACATGCTTTCTTTTGGTCCATATGAGTAAGCACTTCAATATAGTGGGGGGTTTTTTGTTGTCACTGTCTCTTAAGAATAAAAACCAGAGCTGTCATTTCTTTTACTCCTAACATAGTCCACATATTTGTAGTCACATAACAACTAGAAAAAAGTTCCTGATTGATTGAAAATAAAGTTATTGTTTCCAAGTCCCTGGGCCTAGATCTTTGCCTAAGTAAATAAAGGAAACAATCACAATAATTATGGCTAAAATAATGGGAGCTTTGTTGACTTATGACCAAATTCTTGCCAATGCTATCACTTGTCAGACACTTCCTGCACAGGTTAAACTACAGCAACAATTAAAACCAATGTTTAAATGCTAACGTAAATGTAGGGACATAGTTATTATCTATACAAATATTTGGTATTCATTAGAGCTATAATGAAAGCAAAGCTAAGTCATTTGGGTAAAGAGCTTTTAACACAATTTAAAGCTGGGGATGTTTCATTCTACTTTTTTTTATTTCTAAAAGACTAAGTGATGGATGTTGCTGGTTGTAATTTGAGTTGTCTGTTGTTAAATTAATTGAGTGGAAATTCCCTGACATCCTTTGTTTCTTTGCTTAAGTGGTAAGTATTGCCTTTCTGAATATCTCAGGGTGTGCTTATTTTATATATCAGTGAATACTCCTGCAGTTTTCTCCGCCCCAAGCACTTTCAATCCACCAGTATCAAAAAGAACCACATTTATCTTTCCCTTCGCCTCTGACTGCCAAGTACATGTGGCTTTTAGGAGGGAACAGCAAGACTGGAAAGAAGGAGCGGGTTAAAGCCAGGAGGTTTCTAACCTTCTTCTCTCTCTACTTCTGGTGACATCTCTGGCAGGGGTCACATACCCTGCTGTCTCCAACTTCCAACATACAGCCTTCCACCTGCCCCCATGATTCTAACTCCCACAGAAAATTCTAACTTCCGGACTCTGGTAATATGACGTTTTTATCTTGTCCCTTGGAAGTGCTGTCCTGCTACTGTGAACCTCTAGTTTGCTTCACCTTCTGCTTTTTGGTGTCCTAGCTATTCTATCTTAAAATAATAGATAACCAGATTCCAGTAATCATTCTCTACATTAAATCCCAGCTTTATGAAAGAGCTGGGGAGGTGTCTGAGTTATTGTTGTTTTTGTTTTTGTTTACTTTTTTGGACTTTAATAAACACATTAACCTTTTTCTTTTAGATTAATCAGTTAGTATGACTCAGTGTCCATGTTATAGTAATATGCTTTTAAAAACTTCAAGTGCAATAGGAAAAAAGGGTTCAAAAGAACAAGTAAACAATTTATTAAAATCCTTTTATTTCCTGTCTTGCCTATTCAAGATGTGATGACAGCAATTAGTAGCACTATGGAAGTCTTATTGTTCCTACTCTTACTGATACTATAAAGCTAAAAGTCACACTGATGAGCACAATAACACTCGTTTCTCTGTTTTGGTCTGTTTTCTCCTTATTTGAATTTGTTAAATATATTTCAAATCCTGATTGGCTTTATCAGGAATCCCAATTGGTATGTTTAACATAATTAATTAAAAATTAATTAGTAGAGAGTAGAAGTCTTTCAGTAAATAAAATGAAATAGATATATATTCTTACATAGAAATGACAAACATATAGTACTTCAAAAGAGAAGTAGCCATATTTTTGAAAGACAAGTTAGCATAAGGAAATATCTTTTTCATATGGATTTATTAATGAATTATCAAGTTCTGTTCATTTATTTAAAGTTTTATACCACAAATACATATTAATGAAAATTAATACCTTTCTAAAATAAGACACTATTGCTTTTTCTTAAGATAAATTAGAACATATTTTGTTAAACCAACTGTAGTTCAGGATTCAATAAACAGGTCTACTGTAGAGACTCACACCAAAATGAGCTTTTAAGACAAATATCTGGAGCAGCATTGAGCAATGTTGTCCACTGTGTCTTAGCTATACATCCAAGAAACTTAAAATTGAAGCTTCCTATATCAGCAATAGCAAACTAAAACGTGTTCTTCGTTTTCACTATTCCAGTGTGAAAACATGAGAGTAGTCACATGCCTCACCAAGACCAGCACATTCTTTGACAACCTTCCTGATGTACAGCAGTGACCTTGACCCAATAGCAAGTTAAACTTCTACAAAGTGAGTCAGTGGAAAAAAGGCCTGAACCCACAGCTGCTATTACTTACTTGAATAACTCCAATAGGGACCTCAATTAACAACAACGAATAAAGAATGATAGCCTAACAAAGACATTTGTGATGACTGGGAAAGAGGATTTAATGTCGCTTAAGTAATGTGCAATCTTGGAAAAACACTTCATCTTTCAGACCTCAGTTTATTCATCTGTAAAGCAAAAAGTCTATAGCAGCTGATCTCTGGGTTAGTTTTACCTCTATTATTCCTTTTCTGGAATCTCCCACCTCCCTTCATTTGACAGTATTGTCTCCTTCTTAACTGGCTAGACGTATTCAAAGAAAATGGGAAGCAGGGCTCCCAAGGAGCTGTGAAATGGACAAATAAACTTATGCATATTACAAGGAAGCCAGAACTAATATTAGTGGAAACCCTAAAAAAAACAAATGTTAAACCATGCAAAAAAGAAAAAATACGGACTATCGGGTAGTAAGTCTGAGTGGGGTGAAAGTCAAAGTCGAGGACCTCAGAATAGAGGCACAAAGAAAAGCACCGAAGAGAGAACGACCCAGCAAAAAGAAACTAAGAAGGTAACGCTTTTCTTGTGCTTACCCTGAAGTATAGGGGCAGTAAAGCCACTCGGTTCATATTGTCTTCTGAGATAATTACAAACAAATGCACAGAAGACAATGACCTTTGAAACCAAAATTTACAGTGACTCCAACAGCATATTAAAGCTTCTTTTTCCATTCAATATGTATGTACCTTCAGCTAGGGGTCATTTTCTTTTAGCCTAGTAGGAAGGAATTAATTGCTTGAGCATCTGACAGAGTCAATGTCTGAAGTATTTCCAACCACCTTTTCCCTCACTTATTTTTTCTCATTCCCATGTAACCAAAAGTTAAACAGGGGAAAATTCAATATCTTAAAGTAGCTTCATTTTAAAACAGAAAAGACTCTATCAAGTCGAATAGGTCCCTTTGTGCATTTTTACTCTATGAACAATTTATTCCTGAAGAATAACTGAGAAGTAACTTAGGTGGGACAATGTCACACAAGAAAAACATACCTCTGTATTTGGAGAAGAATTCACTTTGCACTAGTGATGGAAAATTGAGTTGCCCAGGATTGTGGTCAATGCATACAATTATAAGGAGGTGTTACAGAAAAACCAAATGGCTTCCGAATTTCCCAGTATCAACTCACAGAGTTTGGAGTTTTTAACTTCTCATCATAAGGTGAGGTATGACATCCATTTCTTTTACACAAAAATGGAGAGAGAACTCAAGACTTTGAAAATAAAGTGGAGTTCCAAGATTCCAGTGGTAAAACTTGACTCACAGCATGTGACCACAAAGATCATAGGAGCATTATATAGGTAGAATAATTTATGTTATTCCTTCCCAAATCTCCTCCATCTCTTGACCAATCTGCCATCCCTGAATGTAAAAGGGAATCTGTTCCACTAAGTTTGAAGTACTAGATAGTCCTATAAGGTCAGGGGTCGTCGATTCTAAATATGGTCATTAAAATAAGAGTGAAAATAATAAATAAATATAATAAAATATAATAATAATAGTGGTTGTCATAATATCAAATTCTTATCTGTGGACTTTCATGCATTACCTAATCTAATTTTTACAATTCTGTGAAGAAGATATTATTATGGTACATATTTATAAATAAGGAAGATAAGACTTGAAGGAATTACATCAAACAGCTAATGGCATAATTTACTCCTTTCAGGTTTCACCATTGGTAATTCTAGATATTTCACCAATTATGTTATGCCAAAAAATATTTTATATGTTTAATTTAATGTTGTTTCTCAAAAGAAAAGCTTCTGAGACTATGGAGCAAATTCCTGATTATTTTTAGAATGGTTCACAAAAGTTTCTTTAGGTATTTATGATGTTAAACAAATAAAGCAGTATTCCCATTTTTATTTTTTCAGTATATGGAAAAAGTATTTAAATTTTCTTTAAAAGAGTGAGAGTTGTATTGGGTACATATGAATAGAAATATTCATTACTTATATAATGAATATTTATGACTTAGTCACCAATTGATTTATAACTCAAATGAAATATACCGACCACCACAGTGATTGCTTTTTAAACATCTTTGAGGTATAGTTCACATACCATACAACTCATCTGCTTAAAATGTACAAGTTGACATTGCTAGCACATTCACAGGGTTGTGCAATGATCATCTCAATCAATTTTAAAATATTTTGTCTTCCCTAAATGAAATCCCATGCTCATTAACAGTAAATACTCATTCCTCTCCAACCGTCCTCCCCACCTCCATCAGCTCTGAAGAACTTACTTGAATTTCAAAAGCAAGCCAACCATGAAATAATTTATAAAATTCTACAATAGGTAAATTAGTCTGTAACATTAGAAATAAGATCAGTAGCTACCTATGTGGAGATGAGGTAAGAGGGGTTGACTACAAAAGCCAATAACAAAATTTGGGGAGTAAACGAAATGTCCTATCTTGATTAGGGTTGTGGTTGTATCCATTTGTCTAAATTCATCAAATAGAACTTTTAAAATGGTTGTATTTTATATGCAAATAAAAATATATAAAGCTCACAAAACTGACAGAGAATTATAGCCATGTTAAAAGATTTGAATTTTTTTCTAAAAACAATGGCAAGTTTCTAAATGGTTTTAAGTAAAAAAATAACAATCTGATTAATGTTTGAGAATGATCACTCTTTTAACAACCTTGCTTTTTTTCTATAATGTATCTCAATTAATAAAATTAGAAAAGAATTCCCCCTAAAAAAATACCTCACAAAAGTAGGTTTGTAAAAAATCAAATTGGAGGTACTGGATCAATATTTAATTGCATTTTACTTGCCTTCTAGTTATATGAGTAAATAAATTTTGCTTTCAATTCAATTTGAATTAATTTTCTGTTACTTGCTTCTAAAAGTATCTTTATTACTATACCTCATCAATCATAAACTATGTAAAAATTATATACAGATAATTCAGTCAATTATTTTATATATAAAACTCATGCATAGCAAATAATTACATTATAAAATATTTCATATATTTTCACAGCTTTATAATTATACTTCAGTCTACATTTTAACATATAGTCAATTCGTAATTGAAAGTGACACATCATTTTTAATTTATTTGTTGCTAATACTGTACTTTCTCAAAAAAATAAAATTTAAACTAAATTAAACTAAAATCCTTAATTTTTAAGTGGTATACATGTGAAATTTGCATTAAGCAATATTAAGTATTTAATTCAAAAATGTATACATAAATAGGTAATCATGAATTTTTTTATTATTAGGGTCTGAAATTATGTTAAAAAAAACTTAAACTTAAAGATAAATAGTCAAAAATATTGATTTTAAAAATTTTCTAATAGATAAAAGATTTTAGGTAGATAATGATGGGCAGATATTTGGGATAAATTTTTCTAAATTTGAGAACATAGATTAATGGTATTAAGGAATGTAAGTATTATGGGAAAAGTCACATTCACAGATTACTACACATCATTATGTTTTTTTCTTTTATTGTAAGTGGTAAAATGTTATGAGTGTAGCTCTCTCTTTTTCTTTCTTTCATGTAGTGCTCTTTGCTATCAATGAAAAGCTTAAAGAAAAAAGAAAATGATCCATAAGTATACATTGCATAATTGAACCAAGAATGAATCACATATACAGAGTTTCCATTTATTCCTAAATTGTGCTCTTTATCCTTACATCTTTCTCTCTCTGTATGCTTCCTTAAAAACAGCACAATGGAGAACAGCAAAAGGCTGCCATTTTGTCCTTTAATTTGGTTTGGGTAACTGCTTGCATTTCAACAATGTGTTAAACCACTTCCCAAACTAATTTTAGAAACTGCTCCTAGGGTGGTCCAATTTTTATCTCAGGAACTATAGCATTATTTTGTGTCCTGGAATCAAAGCCTTGTTTTTGTTTTCATTTTCATTAATGAATAGGCTAAGCAGAAACTCATGCCTGATCAAATTAAGTTGCTTTATATATATTTTTTTATAATGCAATAATGGTTATATTGAATTCTAATTTAATCGGTTTGTACTGTTGATCAAATGTTTGTGTCCTGTAAAATTTTCTATGTTGAAAATTTAATGCCCAAGCTGATAGTATTAGGACATGGGGGCTTGGGAGGAGACTAAGTCATGAAGGCAGAGCCTACTTGAATGGGATTAATGTCTCTATAAGAGGATCGACAGAGTTCCCTAGCCCTTCCTCTACCAAATGAAGACAGGGCTAAAAATCAGTAGTCTGCAACCCAGAAGAGGGCCTTCACCAGAACCAGACAATGCCAGCATCCTCTTCTTGGACTTTCTAGCCTGCAAACAATGAGAAATAAATCTCTGTTGTTTATAAGCCACCTATTCTGTGGTATTTTGTTACAGCAGTTCAAGCAGAGTAAGACAAGTGGGATATTCCCACATCGGTTTTCCTTTGCAGTATTTTTATAATAGAGCTCTTAACATGAAGTCCATCTACATGAAAGAAAGAAAGAAAGAAAGAAAGAAAGAAAGAAAGAAAGAAAGAAAGAAAGAAAAGAGAATAAATTTTATTTTGCTTTGTAATATCTCTCTTGCTTCAATAAGTTAAGGAGGAAAATTTCATAAAACTTTAGTAGAAATCATCTCCTGAGAATCTTGCTAAATAAATACATAATATGTACAACAGAAAAAATAGAAGATAGTGATTAAAAGCATGGGATTCAGAATTAAGCAGATCTGGGCCTCAAAGAGTTTTCCAATTAGTAGCAGTATCACCATGGAGATACTGCCTTTCTAAGCCTTACTTTTCTAATCTATTAAATAGACAAATTAGGGTGGTTGTAAGGACAAAATTAAATTATAAATAAGAAAATGAAAGTGTACTTAGCAAAGTGAATGAAAGTGACAAATGTTAGTATTCAATAAAGGTTAACTTTTATTCTTTAAAAGTACTATTTATATTATTTTTTATCAGACCCTTATAATAATACTTTATTTTAATTATTTGATAAACTCTCAGAGTAGGAAGATAAATTAAGATTTCAGAAATGGTCTCGTACAGTTTACAGCCCATTAGAGGAACAAGACATGCTAACAGATGGTTATAATACAGTGAGATTATTTCTATCATAGTATGAAAAATATACTGTGTTATTTCAAGGGAAGAAGATATTATAGATTAGTTTTACCTCAGAGTGATAGAAGGTAAAGGGTGACAGCTGCTGGAAAGATGAAAGAAAAATCTTCATTGATGTTTTGACATTTAAGCTTCCTTATAAACTACCTGTATGAGTCTGTTCATTTTCCACAATTACTATTTTAGACATTATCTACCTCTCCTCACATGTATAATGACTCCTTTCTTCCCTGTATTCTCACAAATGACAATGCCTCATAATTTTCAGAGAAGAGCGAAGCCATTGGGCTGGAACCCCATTCATTTCATTTTTCCTAATATGCAAACATGTCTATGTGAAAATTTACCAATAACCATTTATTCTTATTACACTAAAGAAAACTTAACCTTCCATGTGTACTTTGAATGTTATCTCCTCCACTTTCTCTTGAAAATACCTCTTCCTCCTTCTCTCTTATATATTTAACAGCTCCTTTCAATTGGATCCTCCTAGTTGGCTTTTAAATATGTTACGTCTCCTATAGAAAATAAAATATAACAAACATCTCTAGCTACTGCATGATCTTCTCCTCTTTATAAGCAACTTCTTTAGAGTTTTCCACACTTAACATCTTCTTTCCCTTTCCCTCAGATTTCATCTCACTCTGCTCTGGTTTATGCCCCGATCACTGCAGGTTAACAGCTCTTTTAAGGTAAGAAATAAACCTCATTTGACTAATCCAAACAAAAATATTTCTTACTTGATATCTTAGAAGCATTTGTCACACTAACTATACTGTGTTCCTTAAAATACTTGTTTCTTAGCTTCCACGACACAACACTTCTTTTACTTCCAGACTGATTGCCTCTCTGTCTCCCATGTTTGCAATTGACCTCCACTTGGCCACTGAATGTTAAGATTCTTAAAGTTCCATCCTTCTCTTACGCTGTATGCTCTGTAGGTGATGTTATCCATACCCATGACTTTACTTGTCACCAATACATCATTGACTCATATCCAACTGCCTACTCAGCATCTCCATTAATTTTCTCAAAGGCACATCAAAGTCTACACATGTAAAACCCAATTTATGTTTCTACCTCTCAGAACCACTTCATAATCCACTTAGCATGGTAGTCTTCCAATGTGTGACGATGAATGGTGTAAAACAATAACTCGTTATTGCCAAATAACAAGTTAACGGAAATTGAATGTCTTAATTTATTAGCTCACAGTTCTATAAGTCAAAAGTCCAATATCGGGCAGGCATAGCTAAGTTCTCTACTCAGGGCATCAAAAGGCTGAAAACAAGTGTCAGGTAGGCTAAGTTCTTACCTATAGGCTCTGGGAGAAAATCTGCTTCAAAGCCCATTCTTGTATTGGTAGAATTAAGTTTTTTGTAGTTAGTTATAGATTTGAGGTCTTCATTTTCTTGCTACCTGTCATCCAGGAACTGCTCTTAGCTCATAGAGATTTCATTTATTCATTTCTCTCCATCTTCAAGCCATCAATGGCACATCAAATCCTTCTTGTGCTTTGAATCTCTGACTTCCTGTTCTGTATAATCTGTTAAAGAAAATTCTGTGTTTGTAATAATTTTAAGGTCAGGTCAGATCCACACAGATAATTTGCCTATTTTAAGGTTAACATTTTCACGGGCATACCAATATTACTATTTAACTAAACAACTGAGAAAAGATATGTGCATACTGGAGAACAGGAATCTTGAAGGCCATCTTAAAGTTTCTGTTACCACAGCCTCTATACTTATTTTGGACCTCTCCTACAGTTAATTTATGCTTCAGCCAAAGTAATCACTCCTCACCCCATCCTTGACACTGAATACATTCCATGGCTTTTTTTTGTTGTTGGCATCTATGTAAGATACAATGGAAAGTAAATATCCAAGTCTTTGAATAATTTTAACAAAGAAGCGTAACATAATTTGCACTCAATTAGATGACGATAAACTATTATAAGGATTATCATCAAGGAAGAACTGCATAAGGGTCAAATAAAATAACTTCAAATACTAGATGATCCTTTATTTTATGACATGATAGTGCAACGATCTGAATTATAAATCTGCTTATGTAAGTAAACAGTTCTGGGTGCCACCTTGGGGGAGTTTGTATAGATAACCCAGAGAATGCTGAGTGAACACATGGCAGGATAAAAAATACATATCAAAAAAAAGAAGGTTGGAGTTTTGTATAAGTATGAAAATCCAAACATATATATTTAGAACTCTGTGATACTTCAGACCTGTTTCTTTCCTCACTGACACAATTGCTTATGTCAGGGTAAATAAGTCACATTTTCATGCTTTAAAAAAATCAAACAACGGATATGCTTACAAGGACAATTTTTTAGAGGGGAGAATAACAGAATTTGCTTCCTTAGAAGGACAATGAATTGAAATAGGATTTTAGCTTGTAAATAGCTAATAGTTATGGGATGGCTCTGTTCAATTGTTATGGTGACCAAGGATGATAGGACTGCCTGGCAAAGGAGCTAGAAAAAATACTGTCAATAGAAGTAATGAAGATATGAATGTGCAGTATATATGAGGAACAGCAATCGGCTTGGGATAAAATACAAAAAGAAAAAAAAAGAAAAAGAAAACTGGGAGGCCAGAAAGGCAAATTTGAAGTATATGGTAAAGAATCTTATTTTCCTTGAGTACTACAAAAGACTCGGTACACATTAAAACTAATGAGCAGAAGTACAGTGGTTTAAAAGACTCTTCATCTCTCAGCATCCTATGGCATCCTTTGGAGACATTTCCTGGGGACAGGGTGCAGCAGGACATACCAAGTTGTGCTTTAATAGAAAAACCACACCATTTTCTCCCTCTCCCACTCTCACACTGGCTTTCTTTTTCTATACATGGGGTTAGCCGAGCTAGTCTTTGCAGAGTTTGGGTCACAATTAACTATTTTATCATAAAAAAGTCTGAGCTTAAGTGCCAGCTTCTCAGGAGAGCACTAGAAAAGCCAGGTGCCTATTGTCAGTCCCTCCTACTGGGAACAGGAGACCTTAGTCCCTTAGTTAGGTGACCTGGAAAGATCATTCAAAGTTACATATTGAAGAAATTCTGATTGCATCTCCCCAATATAATTTTGTTATAATAAAATATAACAAAATTATATTTTATTCTCCAGGGTGGGAGAACCATTGAAGGTTTCCAAATAAATGACAGACATGATCAAGTCAGTGTTTACAAAGATGACTAGCAAAAATATGAGAGATGAATTTGGTAAGTGAAGGTACACAAGAGGTAGAGACCCCATTAAGAAAACTGTAAAAGAAGCCAGCCTATGAAAAAGGCAGATATTCTGGAAGAAAAGAAATGGATTCTAGAGACATTCTGGTTGTCTGACAAAACTTTAACTCAATAATCCTGATTTGTATTAAACCACCGCTCAATCATTCAACAAGCGTTTCCCTTATATACTCTTCTTGGAACTACATTTAAGCTTGTTGCTAGGACATTAGCATCATCACACCAGAGCAATCTTCTGGAACATTCCAACATTAATTTCTGAGATATTATCCTTACCATGAAATATGTAAAAAGAACATATGTTTCATATAGAATCAATATCTAACCAAAATATGTATTAGTTAAAGCATTTTGAAAACTGTAAGATATTAAACAAATGTAAACATTCCTGAGGCTGAACCTTCCTTAGGCAGATTCAACTCCACTCCTATCTGATCACCTAATCCTGAAAACCCCAGAGAATAATATTAATCTATCCAGGGTCTTTTGACTTCCCTAAGTATCAAGATGGTCCTTGAAATAGCCTAGAATACTGATCTTTATTGAATGATAGCCTAATCAGGAGTCTGGTCTTTTGTCACTTCCAGTTTCTCAGTAACAGAAGACTTCTCACTCTTTCTCATCTATTGGTAGCTTCCCAGTCTACTGGGAGAATCACAAAATCATTTGATTCAATTCAAAGAATTTTTATTAAGCAATTATTATCTATGCAGCATGACATGGGAGACTGTGGGAAAAGTCAATGACATTGTGGGAGAAATCAATGGTAAGTAAGCAATTATTGCAATCCTCACATAATCTGTAATCCAGTAAGGAAGATGAAAATACTCAATTAAAATGTAGTGTCAAAAGTGAAATGATGAAGGTATATATAAAGTACTATGGGGCATAGAGTGGATAGCATGTTGTTATCCTTTACTTTTTTCTATAGTAATTTTGTAAGAAGCCTTTCCAAAAACTGAAATCTGGATGTATTTTTAGGGGCAACCCACGTTTAAATTAAAACTATAGAAGGAAGTAATGTAAGATCAGTTATTCCTAACCTTATCAAAAACTAGAATTTTTGAATGTTCCTATATGAGTAGTTTCACTTTAATTATATATTGTTTGGGAAACTCAAACTGATGAAAAATACTTTTGCCTTTAGTTTGCTTGATAAATCACAAATTAAATTTTACACATATGTATTAGAAAAAAATGCACTGCAAAAATCTTTTTAATCATTAGGCATTTTTCTTTAACTTAATAGACATTTAAAATTAATTATGTTAATATTGCTAATAGCAGCATCTATTTATGTTTGAAAAATTTAACTGCATGTATATGAGGCACTTTCAGTCTATCGAAAATATTTGAGACATGTAAGGATTTACATTTCCTTTAAACTCCAGTGACTCTACAGGTTCCTGAGATCTGAAGTATATAATTTGAGAGTCACTGATCCAGGAGGGCTATAGCTCAGAAAAGGAATAAGAACAGTTTGGAACTCTGGGGCACTGAGAATTACAGAGTGTGTGGAAGCTAGAATGGAATTGAGAATGGTCATAGAGGTTTTATACTAGTTAAGTCTGTGTGAATCCTTAATACAAAATATCAAAACTGGTAGGATATTAATGATTTTCTTTCTTGGTCATTCTTATTTTACAATGAGGAAACTGAAACTCAGGGAAGTTACAATACTGCTAAGAGTATAACCAAAATATAACCAAAAGTATAACCTGGGTTCTTGAATCAATTAAATCAAATACCTTAATGATTAAAAATTTTTTTTGTAGTTCATTTTTTCTAATAGATATATATAAATTTTAATTTGTGGTTTATTGACCAAACTAAATGCAAATTTTGATGTTAATTGCATAGAAAAGAAGGCAAATTATGAAGAAGATAAAATCTATATGGATAGTAATTTGTATACATATAATTTTAATTGAAAACTTTAAAGTACACATTGACACATTTTCCTTGCCAAGAATGATAACCACAAATAAACCATAAACAACTTAAAGCTTGTTCCTTCCAAGAAGGATTTGCATCTGCAGCTCATTGAGAATTCTAGGTCAGAATAATTATGCAGAAGAAATATTGGACAATACAGGGACTGACACTTCATCTCTATTCCTACAATAATTGTTTGGCTTCATTTCCTAAAGTCTTAGATGAGGCACTAATTTCCGTTCTGTTGTTCTGACTATAAATGAGATTGTCATTTGCTTCTGTTTAACTCTGATTAAAAGTAACAACCACTTAAGTATGACTATTTAATCTAGTTTTGATCAAAACCACCTGTCACTACCAATAATAAAATTTAAAACATGTATTATATGACGTATTTATTCAGAATTTGACTTGTGGTTCAAATAAGGAAACAAGTCCTATATTGCATCTGTTTAAAGAGCACTCATATTTTTTTAAAGAATGAACTAGCGCTGGGTTTTGTCACCAATGGGTTTGAAGCTCAAGGTTCAGGAGGAACAAGGCGTTTTCAACACTCAAAGAAAGAAGTTGGAACTAAGAACCTTGCATAAATGTGAGTTACTTGCCATAGCAATGCAGGATGAGAGACCTTCCCTCCCAAAGTAATCATTGTAACTATTGAATCAAGATGACAAAAATAAATATGTAAAGTAAGTTAAAAATATAAAATAAGAATTTGAAACAGGAAAAAAAAGTAACAAAAAATTTTAAACGATGAAAAGTTAAACCACAAATAGATATAGCTGAAATTTTAAAAGCTGTTAAATCGGAAGCTAGATATTGAATTAGTCAGGCATAGAAAACATAAAAAAAAAAGAATTATAGACTGTGTAAAAACAAAATCTATTAAAAGTGAGTAGGTGTTCAAGAAGAGAAATAAGAAAATTGCAGTGGGGGGGCGGGGGAAAGCACAACTTTACCAGGTAAAAGTTCCAAAAATTAGAGTTCGCATCTGGAAAAGAAGTTGAAAATGTAAATGGGGAAATCATGGCAGTCTAAAAATCAAAGAAAAGTGAACCCAAAATTCAGAGTATAAATTGCCCAAATCACTGCTAACAACTGCACTATGCATAATGGGATAGATGCTGGAGATACAGAAGAAATACTAACAGAGACCACAAAGAAATCCACTCCTGAAAGATAGAGCAATATAAAGCCAGATCTGTGAGACTGATCATTTTCTTGACTGACTACCAGATCTAAGAACCTCAACCAACACCAGGCAAGATTAAAAGATAAAAATTAAAGCTCTTCTAAATACATTATACTCATCTAGACTCCTATTACTGCTGACAGTCAAATATAAAAAGAATATCTTGAAAGCAGGCAGAAAATTGGTACATTATTTACAGAATAATGATTAAATAACAGATGACTTAGAAACACTCCAAGCCAGAAAATATTGAAATGACATATTCATGGGGCTGAAGGAAAAATGTTGTCAACTAAGAATTCTATATCCGGTGAACATAAATTCCAAAGATAAAAGTGAAATAAATAATTTTTATGTAAACAAAACAGAATTTATGTCTCACAAACTTGCACTATAAGAAAATACTGAAGGAAAATAGAGGGCAACTTGAATCTACAGAAAGAAATTTTTAAAAACAAATGATAAAAATGTGAATATATATCAGTGAAGATATAGAGATCAAATGACATTAACAATCACATTAACATAAATAGAATTAAATTATAAATCACCAAAATAATATGTCTAGAATAATCCCAGATATCTGGATGTTAAACAGCTTACATTTAAACAACTCATGGGTCAAAAAAGCAACCACAAAGAAAATTAGAAAATATTTTTAACCATTGATAAAGCACATCACATTAACATTTTTGGTATACTGCTAAAGCAGTACTGTGAAGGAATGCTGATAGAAGAAAAAAAGTTCTCAAACCAAATATCTGATATTTTATACTAGAAACTAGAAAAAGAATAGCCAATTACACCCAAAACAAGCAAAAGAAAGGAAATAACAAAGGCAGAAACCAATAAAATTGAAAACATGAAAACAATAGGGAAAATTAATAAAACCAATGTTGGTGCTTTAAAAAGATCAATAAAATTGAAAACCTCCATTAAGACTTGTCAGAAAAAAAAATTACCTGTACCAAGCATGAAAGAAATCACTACAGATCTTACAAACATTATGAATAACTTTATATTAATAAACTGAAAACTTAGAAAAAATAAAAAAAATCCCTTGAAAGCCATAAATTACTAAAATTTGAGAAAAAATATAAACCTGAATAAGTATATTCTTATTTTAAAAATTGATCCATATTTGAAAAACTTCTCATAAAGAAAACTTTAGGCCCAAATAGCTTCACTGGCTAATTCTACAAAATATTTAAGAAAATATTTAACTTTACACATTATCTTTCAGAAAATTAAAGAGGAAGAAATATGTTTCAACTTATTTTATGGATGAGTCTTATTGTGGTATCAAGAATCAGATAAAGATATTACAAGAAAAGAGAACTACAGAACAATATCCCTCAAAAACATAAATGCAAAAAATAAACATGAAATATAAAGGCTCTTGAAAAATTATTATAAAGGAACAGAGAAAGTACAAAGTGAAAAGAGGCTGTTTGTTCCCCAATATTCTACTGGAAGGAAGCAGGCTGATAACACATGCCACTTTTCATTTAAAAAAGGAATATGACTAAAGGGTGAAACTAGAGCACAGAGAGCATAGTCAAGACCATCCAGGGCACAAATAAGAGCTCAAGGCACAGAGCAGAGGGCCATGAAGGATTATCCTCAATCTTGAAAGCTAATCAAAGAACTCAGGCTAGAGTTTGCCTGGCTAAATTTCGGAAATGCATTGGACCAATTATTCCTTTTTATCTTCCACTTTTGCCCTTTATGAATTGGATCTATAACAATTAGCCTACACTTGTCCACAATTGTATGTAGGAAGCTTTATGTTTATATAAGTTGTCTCTTTAGTTTCACAGATCCATAGGTGAAGAGTAAATGTGCCCTAAGAATTACGCTTAATGAATTATACCCAGGAGCCTCATCTGCATGTGATTTAGATGATTCAAATGTTGAAAGTTTGAACTTTTGAGCTAATAAGGTTTAGATGAGATTTTGGAATTAAAATAATGCTGTAATAGGGTGAGACCCTTGGAATCCTTGGGAGTAAATCCATCTGTTTTGCCTTTGGGAGGAATGTGAATCTTTGGGGGTCAGATGACAGACTTTGGTAGGCAGAATTCTAAAACAGACCCCAAGAATTACCAGTCTCCTGATGCACATGCCTTGCATGATACCTGGAACTCGACAGATTTCACTCTAGTGATTTGGTTACATTACAGGCAGAGCTGACCTTCTGGTAGAAAGATTACCCACATGGGTCTGGCTAAATCCATGATCCTTTGAAAGGCAGTTTATACTCTTCAACTAGCACAAAAGAGATAGATTTTCAAATCATAAAAAGGATTTGATATGTCACGCTACCTCGAAGATCTCTTTTATTAATGTGCCTTACCTGAAGTAATAGAAGATGGAAATAAGGATGATAAAAAGGAGGAGAAAGAGGAAAACTTATATGATCCAATTATACATAAAAGGTATATGTTTGGGTGAATGCACAAAAGATATATTAAAAGATGGATCTATACATAACAGTTGATCAAACCAAGGCACAATTGAACCAGTCATTTCAACTCTCTTCAGGATCAATACTGATCACTACAATATTGATTAGAATACAAGGCCAGATACAGATTGTGAAGCTGGAAAAAAAATGATTGGCTCAACCTGATTGTATAGCCGGTGTAAAGTGGCCCAGGGGAAGTGAAATAGCAAATTCCTCCCAGGGTATCAGATGAATTAAATTAATTTAGAATCCTACCTTCAAGTTTTTGTTGTCATTGTTATTAATTCTCCACTTCATTTCTTGGGAAAATTTTGCTTTTAATCTTTCTTTTTTAGGCTCAGAAATGACTACATTATTTCTGAAGGTTTTCTGTACCCATTTTGCAAAGAGCAGGTCTGATCTATTTTGACAATATAATATTGAAGATATCGCTTCCCATATGCCTAATTAAGAATCAGAATGTAAAATTCAGAGAGGTAAAATTTGGTCAACTCAGACTGTTGCATGAGAAGGGACAAGATTGTAATATACTGAAATTTCATAACATAAACCATAGTATTATCTGGTATACATATTCCTGAAATCTGAAAGCTCATATAACGAATAGATACTTTTAATACCCTGTGGCATATGAAAATGTTGATTTAGTTTCATATAATTATGATCATTACTGGAATTTGAATGTATCAACAGTATTACTATAATATACACAAATAGAGGAGCCTGTGTGCTTTTATGGGCATTTAAAATGTAGTAGATAACGACATTCAGGTTTTTTTTTTTTATTTTTATCTTCTTAAGCCAATCCCCATAATGACATGGAATTATGGAATGTTGTAATTGTTGTCAGCTGAGAGTGAAAAAAACATAATCAGGGTACTCAAAGTATCAGAATTCTGAATATCCAGCAAAGCAAATAATACCTCTAATAGTCTGTGTACAAGTAATTCCTTTCTACTCATGTAGTACAGTTACTCACAATAGCTGCTGCTAGATATAATCTGTAGCAAGCAGCCTTCAGAATAAGGAAGAGCAAATTCTATTTCAAACTTTTTTTCTCCCAAGTCAGGGGAAGATGTAGAAATAAAAAATTCCTATAGAACTCTCAGCATCGAAGCCTCCGCACAACAGTGTGGGAGAGGTAACATGATGATGCCTGCGAAGGAGATGTAGATCATATTATTCATGGATACCACCTGCTGGTAGACATGCAGCGTTGCTACAAAGAAAAGGGCAGAGGGGAAATGCGTACACAAAGAGATGGAAAAACCAGAGCATACTGAATAGAGAAATATGACATTTAGAAAAGGGTGATGAAATTGACTAGGCTTTATAGCAAGCTAGTGACGACATCTTATTTTTTCAAGAACTTTTCTAACAAATTTCTGAGTTTTGACTTTGAAATGTCTGAAGTAGTAGTGACTTCTAGCAATTGGCTCCACTTTACAACTTTGTAACTACTAATAATTGTACATGAATCCAAGACTTATAGGCTATTAATCCTTAGAGCTAGAATAATGCATCTCAAAGGACACAATTCCTTCCCCCGCTTTAGGGAAATTTGTCAGTGTCTGGAGACAATTTTAGTCGCCACTATCGGGTGGGGGTGCTACTGACATCTAGTGGGTAGACACCAGGGATGCTGCTAAACATTCTGCAACACACAGGACAGCCCCCACAACAAAGGCTAATCTAGCCCAATATGAAGAGTGTCAAACGAGAAATCCTGACCTAGGAGGACTAATTCAAATATAAAAATACACAAAACTAATCACGAATGGCAGAGAATATTAATATTAATATATACATATCCATATATATATATCCATATATCTCTCCTTTTTTGGTTCTGATGGTCCAGTCCAAAATGGCTCACCTTAGGCATAAAATTTTCTATTCTAGTTATTTTTTATTCATATTGGTACTATTGGTGTTATTAAAATGTTTACCCCCAAACATTTTAGTAACAGATATTATAAGATGTATACCATTTATCAAACAGCTTTGGGTGCTACAGGAACCCTGCCATACGTCACCAAGAAAACAGACTCAATTTAAAAAGCTCAGTTTTAGAATGAAAGAAAATTGTTTTGATCTTCAGGTACAATAGTTAATTTGGATAAAATTACTCCATGATGCTCCCCCTCACCACCACCTCTTTTCCAAATACAGGATATAAATATTTTGAATGTTCTTTGGAAATTCATGTCACATATAGTTGTACTGAACACTGTGTCACTGGTTTAAACCAGCTCCTTCTCAAGAAGCTTTAAATCTACCCTGAAAATATGAAAACTTTTTTTATAGATTCATTCTGCAAATTTAAAGCATAACTTCCAGTAAAATAAACAAACAAACAAAACTATCTTTTAATCTTGAAGGGCACATGGTTCTATGGAGACAAATTTTATGAAGAGCCTTTTAGGAAAAAATATCAAATGTATTTTTGTCAATTACAAGTGTACAGAATTGACTTTGATCTTATATGGCAAACTGTTGAAAGAAGACTATAATTGATCCTGTGTAATCTCAAGGCACTTTACCTTCAACAGCTAGATATACCATAATGCTTGGCTTTCACTGTCATGTCTATCATCATGATTCCTTAAAACCAAGAGAAGAAAACCATTTTTAACAGATGCTGGGCTTTGTTGTGACAAAGGTGCAATGCAATGTCTGTCAAGGTGGTCCTACCTCTTGCAAAATTTGCCCTTCACTTTCTTGACTCATCAAGTTGGAGTCTAAGAGATAACAATAGATCATAAACAGTTCCCACAAATAAAGGTTTTGAAAAATTATAAAAATGTTATGCATGTAGCCATACTCTCATAAGGTTATTGATTTTACTTATGAAACATAACTGAGTAAAGATTCATGGAGTAGGTATAATAGACTCCTTTAATAATACAATTATTTTATTACGAGTCCTGGTCATGAAGGAAGTTAAGACATGAAACCCATAATGTGATGAACTTTTTAACATGTATCGTCACAGCCTTTCCCTTCCTCTATTTGCTTCAGAAATGAAGAAGACCCTTCTGTCCTGTCATAGATTCACGGGAAGCAAAGATGAAAATTTTTATTTTTATCAATATATCCTCAATTTTCAGGTAGAACTGCTTCAGTTAAGAGATTTACAAGCTTCGAGTTCAAAATTTTTGATACAAGAGTATCCCAACCTCCCCTCCTCCCAGCTACATAGAGAACAACATCATCTGAAAAAAAAAAAAAAAAAAACCTAAAAACTGGCTGAGCCACTTTTAGCATCCAAGGAACAAGAAAAAGTCCACATCAAATTGGATCGGAGAGGCTGGGGACACAATCTTGCCATAAATCCCACAAGCCCCAGGTGGAGACACGCAGTGGGGAGAAAACTCAAAACCAAAGCGTCTCACGAAGGGTGTGAACACCACATCTGGCACCCCCAACCTTTAAGATCTGCAAGTGAGGAAAAAATGCCCCCAAACAGCTAGCTTTGAAAACCAACAAGGTTCGTGTCCACCAGACCCACAAAGCTATAACAATCTGGGCTTTTAAAGGGCTTGTGCTATGGCTCACCTACCCCAGGCGCCAGCCCAGCAGCCTATGGAGCTGCAACTGCACTTAGCCGTGCGAGAAGCTCCTTTGCTTGCCTTGGAGCGTGGACCTGAGGGGCAATCACCCGATTTGACACACTTTGGGGGTCTGCTGGATGCTCTCTAGGGACAGACTTGTGGGCATCCTCTTCCTGCTCTCCCTTCCCTTGCTCCTGCCAGGTGAAAGCCATCTTTCCTTTCTCCTCTCCCCTCTCCTCTCTCCTTCCCCTGGCCTCTCCTCCCCTCTCTTCTTTTCTACAGGTGCCATCTCACGCCCTCTGCCTCATTCCAGCTGTGGGCGCCATTTTCAAGCCCTCTGTGCTGCTCCAGAGCTCCAGTGTCTCCCGGAGGGTAGTTTTTACACAAATCTGGTACCTGCGTCCTTACAGCTTGATCACCTGATTCTGGTGACCAGCCGGGCTTGTGTTGCTGGGTACCAAGGTCCCACAGAAAGACAGCTCTTGGTAGGCTGCCACCTCGCAGACTGAGACACATCCGTCTTTCTGTGAAAAAAAGGCCTATTTACTTGTTCTGGGACTTCGCCTGAGGGGCAGTCTCTGGTTTGGCACCTATAGAGTCCTCCAGAGGTGCTGGGAGAAGCCATCTTTGCACTCTCTGCCCGTCTCACTCCACCTGCCAGGTATCTCCCAGACAGGAGCCTATACACTCCTCCGGAACCCTGATTTTTCAACTGCTGCCCATTGACATGCCTGATCACCTGGCACTGGTGGTCAGTGAGGCATATGCTTGCAGTCCCAGAGCACTATAAATATTTGCATACTTAAAAAGCTGCTGCCTTAGGGTCTGGCTTCCAATTATATACTACAATACAGCACATTAGAAAACTCTAAATAAGAAAAAAAAGACAATCTTCCACAATCTCACCACTAACCTTGACTTTTTCATTTATGTCACATTCTAGGCCTCATCCACCTTCATTTTCAAAATCTGTATTGATTTTTATCTTCTAGCATGGTAATTTTAAAATACAGTATTTGTTTTAAAAAAAGATTTCTCTTAAAAAGCTATGCATAAGCTCCACCAAACAGCATTAGTTTTTATCATACATGTCATGAATAACTTTATGAATATCGTACGTTACCTTCCTTGTGTTTCTTGTTTTCTCCTGCAATTCTTCATGGACTGACTTTGCTAACCAGAGCCTGTCAAAATAAATATTTTGCATTCATCTCTTCAGTTCATGCTTATTAAACATCATGGATGTTGTCAGTGGTTAGCCATGATATATTATGAAGACTAAGCATTAACTTGTCATTTTTTTTTAATTCTAACTTTAAAACCTCTCCGTGCATTTACCATAATTATATGAAGTTCTTTTCAAAACTCCATTTAATCTTTGAGGTTTCCTCTCTGCTAAATAGAGCTTAATGAAGCAACAATTAATTTTAAAGAAATTTGCTTAAGTTTTAAAACAAGTTTGCAATGCTTTATTTAAGCACTTTTGGAAATGTAAAAAGATATTGTGTATATTTGAAATTAAATTTTTAAATAACTGACTTAATAAATTCTCTTAATAAATGCATACCAACCATTATCTCTTCCATTACCAAAAGTCTTAATGATTATGATTTTAGGAAAACGTTAATAATTTATTTTAAAGAAGTAGTACCTGATACCTTCTTGTGATCATTTATTTATTTTTTTTAACTTAGAGACAGAGTAAAGAATTGGTAACTCTATGATCATTTACATCAGAATTAATTCTTTTTTTCTCTTTTAATTCCCCCACCCCCCTCCCCTCACCTCTACGCGATCTACGGATATTGCTGTCTTCCTTTTTTTTTTTAAAGAACTCGATCCCTGAAGGCTGGGCATCTCCCCCTGCCCCTCCCCCCCCCAAGCACTCGCAGTGCGCACCTGGGCCTGGCGCACCGGGGTGTGGTCCGTGGCTCCACCTGGGGTGTGAACCCAGAACCTTCCACACGTAAAGCAGATGTGCTAACTACTACACAATGGAGCCACCCTCAGAATTAATTCTAATGTGTACCTTCCTTAAGTAAATGAATTAACCTTATTAGTAAGCTTCATTTTGTTTTAAATACACTTAATCTTGACTCTTTGAATTACACTTACCACATTATAGCACATTAGAAACCTCTAAATAACAAAAAGAATCATTCACACTCTCACCAGCAATCCTTGACTTTTTTATTTACACAACCTTCCAGTCTTTGTTCACATTCAATTTAAGTATTTGTAGAATTATGAACATTCCATTCTTTATGACAGAAACATAAGAAAGTTATTTTTCATCAAACTTTTTGTGTCATTTTACCCAAAGTTCATGAGTACATCTTTTAATTACTCCTTTTTCTGATCTTGTTTTCACTTCAAGAATATACTCCTATTAATGAAGCTTACTCAGCACAGAGAGGGTAAGGAAGCAATAAAAGGTGTATTATCAAACAAATTACTGCCTTTGGTTATTGGAACTCAAGTTCTGCTGGGGAACTATGAGTCTGAAGAATGGCATAGAACATGTACCACAGAAATGAATATAATATGTGTGTGTGTGTGTATCACTTATCTTCAAGTTAATTGATACTCTCCTTTTTAACATCTAGTCAGTTGTTAAATGAATGTTCATTTTTGATGTTATATTTTTCATCTCTAGAATTTCTACCTCTTTCTCTTAAATTTGCCAATTCTCTGCTGAAGTTCTCCACCAAAATTCTCCATCTGTTCACATCCCTTCTTTACCTGCCTTGGTTATTCTCTCAACCCATAATTGATAGTTGATGCTGGATTTCACCTGGGAGCTTGGCTAGAGCTATTGACATGAGTGTATATGTGTGCCTTCTCCAGGACGACAATCTGAGGGTAGTCAAACTTCTTACCTGGCATCTGACTTCCACCAGAGGAAGCGTTCAGGGGGACTAAAAGGTAGCTGTATGGTCTTTTATGATATATCCTCAGACATCACATAGGATTACTCTTGCTCTACTCTTTTCAAACTTTATCTGTTTGAGGCAGGCAAAAGAAAACCTGTCCATATTTGAGAGGAGGTAAAATAGACATCACTTCTCAATAGAGTGTCACAGGATTATGGGGCCATGTTTTAAAACCACCACATGACCTTTACCTCTAAATTATCTAATATATTTTTTTAGTTGTGTTAAAATCTTTTCTGCTAATTCCATGTCTGTGTTATTTGTAGGTCTGTTTTAGCTAACTCTTCCTTCTCAATCATGGATGACATTGTTCTGCCTCTTCATATACCCTACAATATCTAAATAAATAACACATACTGTGTCTTAAAAGGACAGTAGGAACTAATATAGATAAACTTCCTCTGGGAAATGACATATTCTTTCCTCAGATAAACCTTCAGGTTAAGATACAAAGTAAGTATCTTACCAGATATTAGAGTAAGTAGCTAGAGTAAGTATCTTACTCTAAGTTGTATAATCTGTCTTGCCATTTATTGCAGTTTTAGTTGGATCCAATTCACCACTGCATTCAAATATTTTGATGGTGAAATCAAGTCTTTCCTTAGCATAGGAAGATGCTAAAGCTCTCTCTCATTTACAGTCTAATTCGCAGAATTATGTATTGCTCAGGAGTTTTCTTTACTTTCTAATTCTCTACTTTTCTTCTCTGGCCCCAGTTTTCCATGGGCTTATGCTTGGTGAATGTTGCATCCACCTCAGGCTCATCTTTTTGAGTTCTCCTGCTCTGCCCTCAGCCTCCAGTGGCCTGCTTCCTTGAACTTGATGATAGCTCCATGCACTTTGGAAATATAGCTACCTCTTACCCTTCTTTCCCTGTTCCTAACCATCAAACACTCTTGTTGTCCTTCCTTGAAGGTCCCATGGGTAAGAACTTATGGTTATGTGTCAACTTGTTTTGTAACTGGGATTTTCAGAAATCTAACTGCTTATTGTCATCTACCTATTACCATTAAAAGTTGACTAAAAATTTGACTGTTTCTCCTTCCATCTTGGAAGCTTCTCCCACCACAGCCCTAGCAATGACAGCAAGCATAGGTATCTTCTCTCCTAAAAGGGGCTAATTCCTTCCTAGACTTTAGCTCATTTGGATTCCTTTACGTTCTCAGCTCTCTAAAGAGTTTCTGAAAGACTATGAGTTTATAGGATCTTATATTACATGATTTTGTTTTTTAATTTTTTTTATTTAAGTATTGTTGGTATACAATTATATTGATTATATTAGTTTCAGGTGTACAATATAGTGATTTGACATTTTTATACCTTATAAGGTGATCACCCCACTTACAATCGTCATGTAAACTTATCACAATATTATTGACTATATTTCCCTTCTCCTTTTCACCCATCTATCCATCCCCTCCCTCCTGGTAATCATCCCTTTAATCTCTGTTTCTATGAGTCTGTTTCTGTTTTGTTTTGGGTTTCCTTCTTTTTTTTTTTTTTTTTTTTAGAATCCACATATAACTGAAATCATATGGGATTTGTATTTCTCTGCCTGACTTATTTTGCTTAATACAATACCCCCTAGATCCATCCATGTTGTCTCAAATGGTAAGATTTCATTCTTGTTTTTTTTTTTTTATTGTTCTGTGTTTTTGTTTTTAGAAATGGAAATGATGGCTTCTTTCAATGCTGTATATGAGGAACTGATTTTAAATGGGAAAATGTTTCCTGTTATGTATAGCATGACGTTATTTCACAATGCTAAGAGTCTGCAATGTTATTCTTCTATTGGAGCTCACTAGAGTCTCCACACATTACAGCCATGTGCTGCATAATGGCATTTCAGTCAACAACATACCACATATACGACAGTAGTCCCATATGATTATAATGGAGCTGAAAAATTCCTACTGCATAGTGATGGTGTAGCTGTCTTAACATCATAGCATAATGCATTATTCATGTGTTAGTGGTGATGTTGGTGTAAGCAAACCCACTGTGCTGCCAGTTATATAAAAGTATAGTAGATGCATTATGTATAGTACATAATACTTGATAATGATAAATTACTATGTTACTGGTTTAAGTATTTACTATTCTAGATTTTGTATCATTATTTTAGAGTATACTCTTTCTACTTTTTAAAAAGAAAGTTTGCCATAAAACAGTGTTGCTGGCAGCAACCTCATATATCTTGTGTTTACGTCATCTCTTGGTTGCATCATTTCTGCCTGTGCTTGATTTTATCTTGTATTCTTTTGTTCATCATAGCTCTTAAATGTACAAAACTCATGCTAATGTTTCCAGTAAGAGCCCACATAAAGTGACTGACTTGAAAACAAAATTAAAAGTGATTAAGGACTACAAGGTGGAAAATCAGAAATGGTTATTGCTCGCCAGTTAGACACGTCCCATTCCACCATAGCTATGATCTTGAAAATCAAGAACAAAGTGACAGAAGCTGCTAAAAGATCTGCTTCAATGAAGGTAACTAGACTTATAAATACTTACAAATATTTGAGAAGGGCCTGTATTAGTTAGACATAGAGAAGCTTCTAATGACCTGGGTTGAAGACCAGATACAGAAGCCTATCTCTCTTAGAACCATGACAATCACAGCCAAAGCAAAAAGTTTGAAATGTTGTAAAAAATGGTTGGACCCAACTATGATGTCGATTTAATGATGGTGATTTAAATGATTTAGGAATCATTATTAATTACATAATGTGAAAATGAGTGGTAGTCTGAGAATGCTGACATAAAGACAGCTAAAGAATTTTTCGGAAATTCTAGATAAGTTGACTGTGGAGGAAAATTAATTTACAGAGCAAATATTTAATATGGATGAAACCTCCTTATTCTGGAAATTAATTCCTGAAAGGACTTTCATTCATATGGAGACCGAATCAATGCCAGGCTTTAAGAATTTTAAAGAATCTTGATTAGGGGCAATTTTGTGACCTGGCACAGTGAGAACCCCAGGGCTTTCAAGTATTTCAATAAGCACACACTGACAGTGTACTACAGGAGCAATAAGAAATCGTGGATGACCCAGCTAATCTTCCAAGATGCCCTCCTAAATTGTTATGGACACAAAATGAAGAAGTACTAGTAGGAGAATAACATACATTTCAAGATTTTGCTTATTGTTGAACATTCTTCTTTCATTGATGATTTTCATCCCAATGTCAAAGTGGTATTTCTTTCTCCAAATATCATCTCTTTGATCCAATCAATGGATCAAGGAATTATAGCAGCTTTGAAAGCTTACTAACCAAGGAGATTTACCCAGGCTATTGCTGCAACTGAGAAAAACATTGAGAAGATACTGATGTAATTCTGGACAGATTAGTATATCTATGGCTCCATTAAGAACATCACTTGAGCTTGGAATAATGTCACCTAGGAGTGCATGAATGGCATCTGGAAGAAGACACTCAAGAGGTCCATCTATGACTTCAAAGAATTTGCCAAAGTTGAGGCAGTTGTGAAAATCAACAAAGCTGTGGTTGAGATGGCAAACAACCTTATCCTGGGTGTGGATGAGGATGGCATTGAGGAGCTCCTAGAGACGGTTCCTGAGGAACTGACTAATGAAGAGTTATTGGAACTGGAACAGGAATGCATATCTAAAGAAGAGGCAAGAAAAAAGGAAATTGCAAGAGAGGGAAATTAGCAGAAGTTTTTGTAGACTTCAACAAGCTCTTTAAAATTTTTAAACATATAGACCCCAACACTAAAAAGGTTTTGTTAATAGAAAGAAAGGAATGTTCATAGTGCATTATCTGCTTCCCCCAAAAATCTATTTTTAAAAAAAGAAAGAAAGAAACAATCCAAGCAAACTACCATAGACATATTTCTTGAAAGAGTGACATTTCCTCAGTAAGAGTCTCAGGCAGATCCTTCAGAAGGTATTGCTATCATAGGAGATAACAACTCCATGTGTGTTATTGTCCCTAAAGACCTTCTAGCAGGACAAGATGTTGAGGTAGAAGACAGTGATAATGATGATGCTGACCGTGTGTAGACCTAGGAATGTGTGTATTTGTGTCAATTTTTAGCCAACAAGTTTAAAAGAAAAATAATCAATAACTATAAAAATAGAAGATAACTTAAAACATAAGGATATCAAAAAAAATTGTATAACTGTACAGTGTGTTTGTGTTTTAAGCTAAATGTCATTACAAAAGAGTCAAAAAGTTTAAAAAACTAAAGTTTATAAAGTTAAAAAACAATGCAATATACAATGTATAATTGAACTGTACCCTTGAAACATAGTTTTAATAACAAATATCACCCCAATAAATTTACTTAAAGGGTTACAGTAAGCTAAGGTTAACTTATTATTGAAGAAAGAAAATAATTTTTATAAATTTAGACTAAGTATACAGTATTATAAAGTCTACAGTAGTGAACAGTAATGTCCTAGGCCTTCACATGCACTCACCACTCATTCACTGACTCACCCAGGGTAACTTCCAGTCCTGCAAGCTCTATTCATTGTAAGTACCCTATATTGGTGTACCATTTTTTATCTTTAATGCTCTATTTTTACTGTACCTTTCTGTTTAGATGTGTTTAGGTACACAAATGTTTACCATTGTGTTACACTTGCCTAGTATTCAGTACAGTGACATGCGGTTCAAGTTTGTAGCCTCCAAGCAATAGGCTATACAATATAGCTTTAAGTGCATAGTAGGCTATATCATCTAGGTTTGTGTAAGTGCACTCTATGATATTTGCACAATGACAAAATTGCCTAACAACAAATTTATCAGAATGTATCTTCATTGTTAAGTGGTGCATGACTATATATAATTTGACAACATATCCCTGATGCAAAGCTATAAATGTTGATTTTTGTTCATCCCAAGTGAATGTGAAAGGCTTCTGATCCTCTTTCTTGATTAGGATTGAAAGCCACAGTCTTGTCAGATTAACAGTCTCATATAATGTGCCAGAAACTGTATTGATCTGTATAATAAATATATCACATCTGGCATTGCAGCTGTAATTGGGGCTACCACTTTGTTTAGTTTTCAGAAATGTACCATTATCCACCATAGTCCATCTTATTTTTGCCAGATGGTAGATGTAATGCAATATCTGCATTCTTCAGTTTTTATAAGTGGCACTAATCTCTGCCATTCTACCTAAAATGCTTCTGATTTCCTATTTTGTATGGTGGGATGCAGCTTAAGGGGCTTTCACATGGCCTTTTCTGCTCTAATGGATATTATTACAAAGGTCAATAAATCAATAGGAGAGTTCCATCAGCTGCTAAATATATCCATCCTTTTAAGCACATAGATATTAAATAAATAACCTCAGAGTGATCCATGGACACATTGAACCAATTGTCAGATGGACTTAGGCCATGGTTCTACTCAGCACCTGGTCTCAGTACACTTTATTCAAATAAGAAAATCATCATAGCATTGATGTGTCCCAGATGCAATCTCTGATAAAGTAAACAAGTTATCTATTGCTGTGTAACAAAATACTAGCATTTTAAAACAACAAGCACTTACTTCTGATAATAAATAATAATTTCTGAGAGTCAGAAATCCAATGATGGCTTAGCTGTGGGATTCTATTTTAGGACCTCCCATGATGTTAGAATCAAGATGTTGGTTGGGACTGCAGTGATATGCAGGCATGGGGATCTGCTTCTATGACAGCTAACTCACATGGCTGTTGCAGAACCTCAGTTCCTTGAAACAACGAACCTCTCTATAGAGCATTCATATAACATTGGCAAGTACCTTCCTCCAGGCAAGTGATCCAAGAGAGGCAGAGAGAGTTATCCCTACATACAAAACATCATTTCCAACCATATTTATTGGTTAGAAAACAAGTCGTTAAAGTCCAGGTGAATTAAGGGAGGAAATTTGCTCCATCTTTAGAAAAAGGAGTACTTAAAATCTGTGGTGATTTTAAATCACCACAAAAGGAAATAGTTTGGTTGGATGATAATCCTAGGAAATACCAGAAGGAGAGAAGAAATTGACACAAGGACAGAGAAGAAAAAGATCCAATAAAGGGTGTGTTACCGAGTTACCACTGTAGGCACCTGAAGTGTAACGCCACTGGGACACTTGGGAAAAAGGAGTGTCTCCAGGTTTTCTTACCCAGGGCGTGAGAGAGCAGAGTATTTATGTGACAACTCCCATCAGTCATTGGTTGACACATATCACTTATGTTCACAGCTCGTTGTCCAAAACTGGTTACTGGCCCCAACCAACTTTAAGAGAACCAGGTTGCCAAGAATACAATTCTGCCATTTTCCAAGAAGAAAAACATTCGCTTGCAACAGGGTAACTGGATAGTAGTGACCCAAATAATTATGACCATAGCTCTTAAAAATCAAAATTTAACCCTGAAAAATCTAACCCTGAAAAAAGCAAAACATAGGGTGTTCGTCACAATAATAGATTGAAGAAATAATGGTGACAAATGAGATTTCTGTGAACTGGTCCTGAGAGAAAGGTGTAAACTTGAAGGTCACAGGGCCTGAGGGAGTGACATCAGACCTGGGGGTTTTCCTGTCTTTCTGTCACCTTTTCCAATGAGTCACAGAAGGCCTGATTCAACACCTGTAGATTATTATCATCCTAGTACTTATTATATGTTTCTCAAATGATTATCTATTCATACCACTAACTTGTAGAGCCCTTAGTCTATAGCTGCCTTCACTTTACCTACAGAAGAAGCAATACCTGAAACTCAGTTGAGTCTCTTCTGAACTCCCCATGAGTGTACTCATTTTCTATAACCAAGGATGCATCCTTGATATCTATAAATGTAATGATAGGGAAAAGAGGAGTTCCCAGCCATTGTACTTGGGAAGCACCAGACCATGGTTTATTTGCTATCTTCCTGCTAACCATTATATCTAGTAATGAAACTTCTCAGTTCTCACATCATGCTAGATATCTGAAAATATATTATATTGAAGAAATAAATTTGTTAAGCTTCTAATAATTCCATTTATTTCTATCACTATGGGTAGAGTATCTTTCAAATGAAATGTGAACTGAATCTAGACTTTCCGTGATTATTAGAGATTTCATTATACTTCCTATGAGATTGACATTGCTAACCCCAATGACTTGCTCAATTTGAATGAAAGTAATTATATTTTGTCTCAGTCACCTTTTTGAATTTGTAATTTTGGAATAAAAATTATTTCCTTTTCCACATAATGGGCTATGATTTTGTGCATTTTTAAGGAGATTTTAAGTTTGTTAATCACTTCAAATTTCATATAGAAGTCTTGACTTTTAACCAAGAAAAAAAGATAGGGAACATTTATTTATTTATGTTTTTTAAATTAAATTTACTGGGGTGACATCAGTTAATAAATTATGTAGGTTTCAAACGTACAATTCAATAATACACCGTATGTATATTGCATTGTTTGTTCACCATCCAAAGTTAAATTTCCTTCCATCACCTCACCACCTCACCCTTTCCCACTGGGAACATTTCTTTAAAGAAACCAAATGTTCCTTAATGAAGAATGTGTCTTTAAAGGCAGTGTTGCCAAATTACATCAACATATTCAGCACTGGGTTTTTGTGTAAATAGAGGGATGTTACTAGCCTTTATGTTACCATAGAAATAATCATCAAATTACAGTAAAATATAGGACATTTCTCTAACATAGGAAAGTGAGAATATTTAGATCTAACAGGTCCATGACAGATCTTCCTCCAATCAAACAGAATTAAATCTTTGAAACAAAACAATGCACCACGCAGAAAACATAATTTTTAACTATTTCATGACTTACCTCAAAGTTTTTATGGTTTGTCCAACTAGAAGTTTCCTACTGAGAGGAAACTTCTTTTGAGGAAGCAAAATTCACAGCAATCCCAACTCTCCCTCCGTTATTCTTCATACTATTATTTCACTTTTCAATATTATTCATCACATTTATAGATGATAATTCTGTTTTCTAGTTTATGACATATGGCACAGAAGGAAGAGATAAGGAAAGTATGAAGGTTGGATATTAACCACAGAGATTTTGCTTTCATGTGTCATTAAATGAATTTTTTATTTACATTATGTTGATAGGTCATCTCCTCTTCTCTGTTTTCTGAAAACCTTCCTAGGATCGGAACTGTTTAGATAAGTTTGTTATGGGTTTTTAAAAGTGGCTCTACAGCCCTATTGAAAATATTATAAATATTCCTTACATAGGTCAGCTCACTTTTCAAAAAGTTTTCAGTGAGAATGAGAGTATAAAAAAGGGAGATACTGAAAATATATTTTGAACAACATAGCCTGGGTTCTGACCAATCAGAATGGATGTTATGAGTAATAAGAACACTGACCACAAACATCTATATCTGTGCCAACTTCGCAACTATGCAATCTGAAGATGCAGGTCACCAGGAAAAACTGTTAGGATGTAGGAATAATAATGAAGGCATATATGTATTTTTTCCAAACTTCTCATCAATGCCAATATAATGTAAAATTTAAAAGTATATTAAGAGATATTGCAATCTTCATTCTCTTGCCAAAAAGATAAAACATAACAGTGAAGAAATGTTAAGATAATAAGATCCCTGACTGATTTAAATGTAGAAAATGTTTTATAATTACTAACATGGAATGATGGTCACAGTTTCTAGTTCTCTAAATTTACATTGAAAGATTTTATTTTGTATGTAATGCATACACCAATGAATTCATGTCTATATCAGTAATTATTCCTGTCAGATAATAGGGTTTACTTAGAGATGAGTTTCATGTGAAAACTGATTTTGGTTTATTGCTAGCAATATATAATTTGGTGAAGTCTCCAACTCAGCAAAGGGGCCACCCATGATGTAAAGGACTCATTAATTCCCCCAAACAGTGCATGGGATGCTTAGTAATTCCAAGAAACCACCCAAATTTCAAAGTAGAAAAAATAGGGTGGCCACGAAGGAACATATATATTTTGAATTTATTTCAAAAGAGTAAATGCCCTAAGCTGTCTTCCATGTACTCAAAATTAAAAGAAGCTTAATAATTTTTTAAGCTTTACATTCAGTAAAAACAGGCCACGACATTGAAAATTTTAAATGAACAAGAAATTAAAATAGTCACTCAATGAACCTTTGGCAGTTTAAATTTTTGTTTGAGAAAATAATCATAATTTCTCATTTCACCTTCCATTACTCCCCATCACTCTCTATACACCTGTAAGAAGAGAACATATTTTGTCTAAAGCAGAATTTCTCTTTGTGAGATCCCAAGCAACCCATGCTGTATTTAAAAAAGCCTGTAGAAGACTATATATTCTGAAATAATGGCATACTTCGTTTTCTTCCCTTCTCATTAACTTTGATAGCACCCTTTGGTAAATCAAACTCCCTACAGACAGGAAAGAATATTTACAACTCTCTTGCCACTTAGGTATGTGTCTATCTCGTTGTGATGAAAATTTTCTTAAGTTGAATCATCGAACCTTTGTAAAATATAACATCTATACAATCATTTTGTCATTAGCCACTGTATTTCAGGACCTTTTCCACCAAAACTCAGTAAAAAATACATTTTTTACCATGACCCAGTAAACATATTCATATGTTTGCATACATATGTAATTGAAATAAAGACATTTACTATACAGTGAAATCTAATATTCTCTATTTCATTGCAGTTGGATTGCTCTTAAGCTGCTATATAATCATGTTTTCATTTTTATTGCTTATCTAGGCCTACATTGTAATGGATCTATATCACCATCCATCTATTGCTTACGTTCTTCAGTTTGGGAAAAACTGCAGTGAAGACCTTAATATATCTACACCTTTGCTCCACATGAGAAGAAATCAAGGAAAAGGGCTCTCTCCTAGAAATGATTTCTCTAAGGGAAAAAAATGATTTCTCTAAGGTAACCTACTAAGCCAAGCGAGTAAGAATCATTTCAGGCACAAGAACTTGTCGAGCTAAATGCCTTTAAACAATTTCTAAAGCTTGACAGAAAAAGTCCAGAGCCTCACAACATTGTAGTAACTCTGTAGTACTACGTGTGAATTCATCATGCAGTTCTCTTCCATTTCTTCTAGAGATGAAATTAGTCTTTAAATGTAAAAGGACTAAAAGAGTCTGTTGTCTCTTTGCCTTGAATGAGGACTTGTAGAAGAACAAGCGGCATCCTAAGGGCTGTGAGGTACCAATATGAACCTGATATTGTGACATTATTATCCACATCGTGTTATCAATATCAATGTCAAATAAGATGGATGTTATTCCAGTTGGCTGTTGGGGGCAAGCGCCACACAAAATAATCTCATGGTTCTAGGAGCCTATCATGACATACTTAGTATTACTTTTATGATATGACAAAAAAAGTATTTGGAGCACTTTTCTAGTGTTTAAAATTTATTAGCATTTTTCATTTGAATTTGCCTTTGCTTTTTTCTAACGTTCCACTGTATTCTTATATCACAAGTTCCCAGGCAGGCTTCCTGTTTTAATCACATATAAAAAATACATATGTGTGTGTGTGTGTGTATACTTTTTAGTTAAAAATTAAAATTTCATGTCCCCTGAAGCCCTTCAAAAGAAAATAAAACATGCACAGCAAACAATGTTCTCTTTCTTTCCTAAAGAAAAGAAACTCCCCCCAAAAAAGCATGACTAAAAGAATTTTTTATATTTAAAATATTTTTTCTGGGAAAAATATTATTTGTAGGGTCAGTATAAGAATTTAGTGGCATGGGTTTCTCAATATGGTCCATTATCTGGCATTTCTCATTATTTGACTATGGGCTATATTCTAGTAAAAAGGGAGTAAAGAGATCACTTTTAGAACCACATTATCTTATTTAGGCTATTGAAGTGTGCATACATATTGAAGAGAAAGCTTTAGATCCCCAAAGGTTTAATGCACTCATATTGAATAAAGAAGAGAGACTCTTCTTACTAGTAGGGTTAATGTAGAGAGAAGAAAGACCAAGAGACAAGAAAATTTAATAATACAAACTACATTGAATTTAATAGAACATGTTCAGTTGTTCCAAACAAATACATTTTGATACACCTTCAAATTCTAATCAACTGTAAATAGTTACACAAACACCAAGATAATTTTATTGCACCAAGTCTTATGTTCTCTTTGACAAAATATAAAAGTATAAAAAAGAAGTCATATGTAAAGATATGAATGTATCATCATCTCTCAATAAAATGCAGAAACAAATTATTTTGCTGGGTTATTTTCTTAAGCATTTTAGTACACTTTCTCAGTTAGAAATATGTTTTTTCTATGATTAAAATATTTATATTTAATAACATATAATTTAGTTCTATCAACCCAAAGCACATTTTAAATACTTATTTAACAAGTAACTTGATATATATCTTATATCCTCTCCCATCCAAATTTTTACCATGCATTTGAAAAAAAAAAAGCTACCTGTTATTATAATAACATTAGAATTTTCAGATGTATAATTACTGCTTCTAGAAACAGAGACAAGTAAATTAATCTGGATAATAAAAATATGTATTTGATGTAAATTTATATTTTAAATATATATATTCTTTGGTAGTGTGTGCATGTGTGTGTGTATTTACAGTGGCACTATTACTTTCATTTTTAGCATAAAATAAGTAATCTTTAATTAAAGATAGCATTAGCAATTGTAATATTGCTGAAGTGAAATCTTCTCAATAGGAATATTGAAAGCCTTAAAGTTAGCTGGATATTGAAAACAAATTTAATTACTTTAGTCTTAAAAGAGCCCCTGCATCATTTCTCATAAAGATGTTTCAAGTCATGTGTGACTTGGTTCCAAATACTATAGGTCCATCTTATTAATCTTTGAATGCCAGACCAAAAATTGAATTAAGAATCTCCCAACTGCAAAACTTTACCTTTGATCATTAGCAAATATTTATGATATAAGCTTGATAGAATACCTGAGTTTTCTATTTGTTGTTAAAATGGTTATTTTTAATTGTGCAAGTTTTGTTCATTTTCTTAGGCTGTATAAAGCATGCTATTGATTAGTATCATAAAAAGGCATCCATTGAGTGAGTAGGAAGCATTAATGTACATGTGCCATTTGCCACAAATGACCCACAGTTGAGGAGCTCTGTTCAGACACTTCCATGTGGACTCTAAGAAGGCCTTTTTGAAGCCTAGGAAAGTCCAAATCAGTAGATATAAGAGTAAACTCTAAAATTATGTTTTTCATGGTATGTCTTTCTTCAGGGCAGTGGGACTGGCATTTAAGTACATTGGAATGGCAAGTTGGGGAAGATGGAGGAAATGGCCCAAACAGGACTGCTTTAGCTTGAAGCTATTGGGGCTGACAGGGTTAGGAAAACGGACTCCTTCATACAGCCTGGTCTAGAATTCTTGGATTGTAAGAAGAAGAAAAAAAAAAAAGTTAATATAAATTATGTCATCACCTATTTTATCTCCTTTGTACATGGATTTCTTTTAGCTTAAACATTATGCATCTGACATTGTTTGAGTAAGCCAACAAGTGGATGCCTAGGAATGAACATTTGGAGAACAACTTGCAATGTAGAAGATTCCTGTATCAAAGTGGCTTAAAAGTGGGTTATTCCTTTTAAACCTCAAAATGAAAGTGTACTTTTCTAATATTAATGGGATTGGAGATCCAGAAAATCCTGAGATTTTAAGGTATAAGGCCATTTAAAAACATGCTGAATGAGAATCACTTAGAGGGAACAGATATCTGGCCATGGTCAGAACTAAGATTTGTTTAGGGGAATACAAGGGACTTAAATTCTTAAGCCTCAGACCAAAAGGGAAGCTGCTGTTCTTCTGGCTTGAACCTCACAAAGAGTCAGCAGAGCTCTGCTAAATCCTCAGTGGGTATCAAAGGCTGAAATTTGTTTCTAGGGGCAAGGGAACTTGAATTCAAATCAGGGACATGGGCATTGGTTTTCCCTATTTATTGATTTCTTTTTTTAAATCAGCACTGAGAATTTTCAGATTTTTCCATGGGAAGTCAGGTTATATTCCAATTTTAAAAAATGATGTAGTAGAAAAGGATATTGTATTCTAATAAAAAGTTTTTTTCATTTATTCAACAAATATTGATTGATCATCTAGTATGTGCTAAAGTAGTAAAATTCATTTATAGCCCAAGAGAGTTGAGATGAGTTCAGGAAACGAGAAAATATGAGCTCAGGAGATGAGAAGGAGTAGAGTTACAGCATGAGGCCTGGCAGGAATATATTGCTTCTGATGTAGCCCTGAGGAACCAGTCTCCTGAGGGAAGCTTCTGGAAGCACAACTTTTGGCAGAGACTTACCAAGCTCTTTTAGGCTTCCAAAATATTGTAGGGAAGGGCAGACAACAGCACAATTAACCTCTTGTGAGATTTCTCTCAAATGTCTCTAAACATCTGGAAGACTGAGTGACAACCTCAAAAAGCTGAAACCAAGAGACTCTATATATTTTTTTCTATTTGTTTCAAGTCTACTTTATTTTCTCAAATAATGCTAATGTTCTTTAGCTATCAACTTCAGATTGGACCTTGATTTTAAGAAGTATTGATTTGGAGAAATTGCTTTACTTAGGAGTTGTATAAGAGAATCAGCCTTTGGAATATAAGTTGCTACTTTCAGATTTTGGGGTCTTTGGAATATAAGTTGCTACTTTTAGATTTTGGGATATAGTTAAGTGATATAGATATTATTCCAATGCTATAGTCCTGTGTTGTGTTAACATTCTGGAAACTTGAAAGAATATATGTGACTCTAGAGCTAATGCTTTATCTCGACTGATTACAGAAACTTCTGGAAAGATTATAAAATATTTGAGTATGTAGCTATTTTGAAATTCATCCATAAATCTTAATAGCCCTACCTTCAAGTGAAAGAGTTTCATTTCCTTTCTCTTGAGGGTGGGCTGGCTTTAGTCACTCACTTCTGACAAACAGGTTTTGGTTGGCTCTTTGGTCTCTCTTCTTGGATCACACACTCTAAAGGAAGCAGCTGACATGTTGTAAGGACAATCAAGGACTTCTATAGAAGGTCCGTGTGGTGAGACACCAGGGAATCCAGCCAACAACTATGTGAATGAGATGTCATGGAAGCAGATTCTCCAAATCTGGCTAAGCCGTCAAATAAATAACTGTAGTGCCAGCTGATCTCTTGAGTGCAACCTTGTAAGAAACTCTGAACCAGAACCACCCAGCTTAGCCATTCCCAGATGTTTCTATCTCAGAAATGTGTGAGATAATAAAGGTTTGTTGTTTTAAGCTGCTAAATTTGGGGGTAATTTGTTTCGCAATTAGAGTACCGAGGAACTGAACTATCTCTATCATTAATCCCAGATGCACAAAATAGTACATGTAAAGTGCTCAAGAAAATGACCACAGTGATGCAGGTAGGACTTAACCGACGTTTGCTCACCTCTTCCCCCAAGAAAGACAGCCCCCCCCCCATACAGATCAAAGATCTGACCTTCGGCTCTGTGTAGTTAACAGAACTAACATAAAGACAACAATTTTGGCTTATGGAGAAAGAAACTAAAACTTCTCCTCAGCCTCTCTCCTCCTCACTGTGCATCAAGGATGGATCAAAATCAGATAAAAAATACTATACCACCAAGAAAGAGGATGTAACAATACTGAATTTCTGGGGAAGGAACCACTGGTTAACAAATCCAGCAGAGAGAGGTGTGGCTCCGTTTAGACGATTTCCACGAAGCTTAGGTGGTGACAAGCCTGGGGATACTGCCACAGAGTAGGGCTACACACTCTTCACTCTTCTTTTTTTACTCTTTTTCTCTTCTATCTACAAGTCCAGAACTTGTTTTCTCTCAAAACAGAAAACAACAACAAAAATGAAAAACACTAACTATTTCTCTCTCCTCCCTCTCTTCTTCCTAGAAGCTAGACCTGGACTCTTGTCCCACCAGGAGGACATGTAGAGTGACTACTTAGCATAGTGTCATTCCAGACAATAAAGGCAAATGTCAGTCTCTAATCCCTCTTACCTCTCCCTCCCTCTCTGTCATTGGGCTTCTCTCTGATTCCTTTTTCTCAAATACAAGCACAGGCCTTGACATCAGAAGTTAGATACTAGATTCCAAGGCGGCTCTTGAGGGAAAGTAGCCTACCATGTATAGAGAAACAGTTTTTTCACAAAGCTCAGCCTATGTACTACAGCTTTGCATTGCTTTCCAAAGCAAAAATCACAACCAAGAATAAAATATCACTTTGCCTTCTTTGTGCTTCTTTGTATATATACATATATATGTGTGTGTATATATATATACATACACACATATATACATGTATATGTGTGTGTGTGTGTGTGTGTGTGTGTGTGTGTGAGATGTCTTTGGGGCTTTCAAGGAAGGAGCCAGAAGCAGGGTTGATATTAGTTGATTCTAATTGACCACTATTTTTTATATATATACACATATTAAGCGAAATGTGGGAATTGTTTGCTTGCATTAATTGGGTAACCAAATTAAGAAATAAATACAATGACATCAGCCTAGACTATCTGATCATCAGATCGTCGTTTAGGCTACTGCTCTATCTAATGTGAGGAAATGCAGAATTATTCCAAACAGGAACTGGACACTGTTATAAAAGGCAACTTTCTGCAGTGTCAAGTTCAAAGTAAGGCACATTAGAAATAGCAATTTAACATCCTTTGTCCTGATTTCGCAGTTTCCGTGCCAACTACCATCATTTGAGGAGGCAGTTTTGCCTGAGTATGAACTGTGGAACTGGATCACAGCTGATAAGCTGTGAAATAATTTAAACACTTGGAGAAGGAAGAATGAAAAAAAGACCCAAGAGTTATCACTGTCATGACAGCTTAACAAAATCTTCTGTGTCTTGTGAAGAGAACTTTAAAAAGCAAAACTCTCGCCAATCTAAAGAAGTGATTATTATAGAGTAAAAGTGTGCTTTCAGTGTCTGGTATATGCCAAATTCATTATGTGATTATCTCATTTAAATTTCATTAAAATGGCTGTGAGGGCAGCACTATTTTCATTCCTATTTTACAGATAAGAAAACCAAGACTTTTATTATGTTGAGGTACTTTCCTTCTATATCCATTTTATTAAGTGTTTTAATCATAGATGGGTGCTGTATCTTGTCAAATGCTTTTTCTGCATCTATTGATATGATCATATCATTTTTTATCCTTTGTTTTGTTATGTGGTATATCATATTAATCGATTTGCATATGTTAAGTCATCACTGTGACCCTGGACTGAAACCCACTTAACCACGATGCATAATCTTTTTTATTTCTTGTTGTATTCAATTTGTTAATATTTTATTTAGGATTTTTGCATCTGTATTCATCAGCGATATTGATCTGTAGTTTTCTTTTTCATGTGTTATCTTTAGCAGGTCTTGGTATCAGAATAGTGTTGGCCTCATAAAATGAGTTAGGAAGTATTACCTCTCCTTCAAGTTTTTGGAAAGTTTAAGAACAGGTATTAAATCATCTTTGAATGTGTGGTGGAACTCACTAGCGAAGCCATCTGGTCCTGGACGTTCACTTTTGAGGAGGTTTTTGACACACTGGTGCATGACTATGGAAAACAGTATGGAGGTTCCTCAAAAAATTAAGAATAGAACTACCATTTGACCCAGAAATCCCTCTTCTAGGTATCTACACAAAACACTTGAAAACATTTATTTGTAAAGCTACATGTACCCCAATGTTCATAGCAACATTATTCACGGTGGCCAAAACGTGGAAACCAAAGTGTCTTTCAATAGATAATTGGATTAAGAAAATGTGATACATATATAAAATGGAATATTGCTCAGCCGTAAGAAAAGACAAAGTACTGCTATGTGTGACAGCATGGATGGATCTTAAGATAATCATGCTATGCAAAATTAGTCAAACAAAAAAAATTGAGAACCATATGATTTAATTTATACGTGGAATATAAAACTGAAAGCAACAAGTAAACATGACAAACGAGCAGAGACTCAGACATGGACAACAGTTTAGTGGTTACCAGAGGGAAGAAGGTGGGGGAAGGGGAGGTAAATAGGGGTAATGGGGGTCAAATATATGATGATCGAAGGGGATTTAACTTTGGGTCGTGAACACGCACCGCAATATACATATGATGTATTATCGAATCATATACTTGAAACCTGTGATATAATTCACCAATGTGGACCCAATAAATGGAATTTTAAAAAACGAGGCTTGAAGCATTTAAATGTGCTGGTAATGATCACACAAAGAGTCAGGAGACAAATCTAGGTAAACCGACCCCACAATATTCATTCCTAACCAGCTCACTATAGTATCTCTAACAGGCAAGAATCATGAAAACACTGAAGTGCTAAGTACCACCAGCAAATTCTGCTGAAGGATTATGAGATTTCACTCTTGGAAATACTTCAGACCTGATGTCTTCAATGGAGAGAAATAATGAATATTTATCTACTATGTTTTTCCTGGCTACCAGCCTGTTAATATTATAATATTATTGTCTGTCTGTCTGTCTGTCTGTCTTCCTGTCTTTTATTCTAACATTACGGATTACAGGAACTTCAGTCCTTTATGAATCAAAGCTAGGTATCCAGGAGATGTTCTTTGTGTAGCTCATAATTGCCACTTTGTTCCAAATTCAAAACATTGTCTCAGGTCACTGTGGTCACCGCCCTGACCAACAATCCCCAGCACTCCGGACACCTGCGTGCTGCCGACATCATTGTAGCTGTTATAAAATGCTCTGCTCTTACCTGCATCACTGAACAGTTTTCTGATATGCTTCAACTGTTCTGGTACTGAATTCTCAAAGACAGGCTTGCTCCAAGCCCTCAGCTTTGTACAGGAATTTCAGCGATATTTGCTGTTTGACTGTTTGTATTTTCTCCTTACTTTAGAATGCTGGCATTGAGTTGTGGGAGCTAGCTGGGCAATCTGAGTATCACTTCCCCAAGATGGAATGAAAGGGTGCTTTCCTCGTGTTGTAAATAAAATATCATGAAAATATTTCTTCCCAAGGCCTTATGATAATCAGGGAGAGCTGTCAGGACTAGGTGTCAGCCCCCAGCATGGGTATTTGTTTTCTCTCAACCAGGTTCCTTGGTTCTTCATGAAAATATCCCCTGGCTGGTCCACTACCAATCCTCAGAACATGCCCAGATAAATATGAAGGTGCCAGAAATGGAGTTCGTGTATTTTTCCATCATTCTGACACACCAGCAACCATTGTCAGTCAGCCGCAGGATGACCAGTATATTATAGCATTATATTATTTAATTATTTAATTATTTTAAAGTGTCCATTTTTTTGAATTCATGCTTGGGATCAAATAGTGTGTGATAATAATGTTAAGTATTTTAATTATGATTAAACTAAAAGCATAACGATTCTATATAAATTACATATAAATTATGTTTAGGAAACATTACAATTTCATTGCACTTTAAAAATAGTATAGAAAATTATAATATTATCAATGTATTTATGTGTCAATTGAAGAGTAAATATGCCACATGTCTAATCAAATTGGCAGCATTGATAAGATAAAATCTTGATTCAGAAAGAAACCACTAGAATAAACCTCCGTTTTTATGCAAACAAAAGGTAGTATTTAGGCATATATTCGTAGGGCAAGTTTGTGTGAGGAGGGTGTAAAATAATCTTTTTTTAATAAATCCTGGCTGTCTTTTCTGATATCCCTGACATGTGAAACTCATCGATGCAAAAAATAAACGATAAGCAGAAGAAATGAAAGAACTTGAGAACCCAGTCCCTGCTTTCCAAGACTCTAAATTAAGGAAACCTTGGCAGAGCAGATTGCATTGCTCTTTCTGACATCCACCGAGCTCTAAATTCCCCAAGGGGAATGAATCAAGTGGAAAAGTGCAGTTTGGCCTATTGACAGGGAAACCTGTTTCACCAGCAATAGTCGTAGGCTTATTGTTACACAAGGAGTCTGGGACTGGAAGCCCTTTGGGACCCAGCCAGCTTGCTTTGGGAAACAATGGGTGACATATCAGTTATTCCGAATCAGGACCTCTTGGTACTATGGTCACCATGGAGCTGGCAAGGGCATCTCTACAGAGTGGAGTTGACATTCTTAGTCTCTTGTGTGACGTGTCTCCAACAGCGCCACTAGGTGGGCCAAGAAGCAACAGCAAGAACAGACTCATAAACTCTGTTATCTCACAGCCTGGCATTTAAAAATAAAATTGAAATTTCATTCTATTAGAACTGAGTATAAATCCTGGGTTTCTTGGGAAAATTTAAGGTAAAATGATGCAAGAAACATCTAATGGATTTCCAGCAATTAAGAATACATGGAAGCATTAGTTATTCATTCAATATATAATAAAATTATTTATGCATGTATTCCACCAAGTGGATGAAGCATCCTTATATTGGGTTTTCTGCTTACCCATATTCCTGTTCCAGCTATCTTACTCTTGTTTCTTGGGATCACCTCCTAATTGAAGCACCTGTGCCTAAGTCCTTGTTTCGAGTTCTGCTTTGGGAGAAACATGGACTATGACAGGTAATTTGAGAAGCAACAGTGGAATAACTGGATTCCAGACAGGGACAAAAGCTTGAGCAAGACCACAAAGGTAGGACACAGGGTGCTACAAAGAGCATCTGCGTTCCATGGCTCTAACACAGACTGGGGAGCAACACAACAAAGGAGGGTGCACTGGGTAGAAAGAGCTCACAGAAACTCAATCTGGGAAAATCCAAAGAGCAGAGTGATTTGCACGTCAAGATGAAGAGCTTGGACTCTACTGTTTTAAGATATAATGATGCAGAGAAGATTTTTCAGCCATGAAATGGAATGTTCAAGAATGTATTTCAGGAAGATAGCTCCAAAAATACTTAAAAAGAAAACTGGAGAAATAGGCAAGCTAAGAGATAATGTCTCAGGTAAGAAAAAATGAGGCCTTGAACTAAGGTAGTGCAGTAAAAGTGGAAAGGAGGTAGATATATTTAAGAAACAAAATCACCTGGAAAGCATTATAATGTGATGGTTAATTGTATAAACTCTGGAGTCAGAGCACCTGGATTTCAATCACTGCCCAGGGGTTGGCTGGGGCAGAATCTTAAATTTTCTAAACTTCGATATCCTAAGATTTAATATGGGGATATTAATATTAAAGTCTACATATTGAGTATACAGTGTACAAGTTGCAGGGCTGAAATTTGAACCATAATCTACTACTGTGAGTGTCATATCTTGATCTACTAACCATATATACCCCTAGGTACCTTGTGGTATATTGATTAATTCTCTCGGTGAGGTAGACATGTTTATCATTATTTTCCAATGGGGAAATTTAGGCTGAAAGAAATTAATCTACTTATCCATAGTCACATGAGTAAATTATAAAGCCGAGTTTTGGACCTTGATCTGCATGATTCTAAATCTCATACTTTTTCAGAATTTGAGCTCTTAGAGAAATGATGTTTCCTGGAGATCACAAATTCTAAAGATGTATTCAGATGAATGCAGACCAAAGTGGATTGAGAACTTTGGAAATGAAGATACCAGAAACTATTGAAAGTAGAAGATCAGAAAGTGGATTATGGAAATCCACTGGATAAGAGAGTTGTCAGGGAAGTCAACTGAGATGGGACAAGTATTAGTTATTGAAAACATAGGCAGGGTCTGTGTGAGAGCCGGTGGGGTATGCAATTAGAAAGAATCAATAGATAAAGGCAGAAAGGTTTGGCAGAGGATTTTATAAGTGAGTAGTGGGATTTGAAAAATAATTTTTTTGATGGCAGAATAATAACTTCTCAAAGAGTTAGAGATTTTTTGCCATGTTACATTTAATTGATGTCTTTTTTTTCTGAATTAAAAAATTTTATAGATTATACTGCATTGAGTTTCTGTCATTGGGAAATAAGAACCTGTATTATCTTATAAATTGAAATCTAAAAGCACTAAGTTGGAGAACAGAATACTATAAATTCTCACCATTGGCTTAGAAATTAACAGTAATTTTCTTGCATTTTGTATCAAAATAATGGTATGATGGCATACTGACTGTGACAGGGCTACTAATTCTCTTTCTCAAAATCCCTTCTTTTTATGTACTCTTAGGAGCAGAACCCAATTTTATTTGGGTGACAAGTTTACTAGCTAAAAGAATACATAGCATATTGTCTTGTGAAAAGATGTAGTGCAAGTCAATGAGATATGAGCAGAATACTTGTGAGACTTCTGAGAAAGTATAGGTTGTCTCTGAAAACCCCAAGGATGGCAGAGCAGTAAGATAAGGAAAACTGTATCACAATGCCAGAAGCTGCCTACCTCTAAACTCCTCTATAAACAGATTAGAACTTTCCTTGTACGTTAAGCGCCTATGACTTTGGGTTTTCCCATTTCATATGGCTGAAGCTGATCCTAATTAAATTAAATTATCATTGACTTAGATTGTGGTTAAATGCTAGATCATCTTAAATTAAAATTCAAGTAAATAATAAATAGATATTTTGAGTATTTAAAATTTATAAATGGAGATTGTGGCTAAGTTTGTTCCATGAGCATCAAATATAATAATTATTTGAAAGCTGATCTAGGAGGAAAGAGTCAGTTACATAAGAATAGATAAAAATTGTCTTGAATTTTGTCCACATTTCCTGTATTTCATACACAGAACATAAGCAACACAGACAAGAAAGTGTTTGGACTATTTTCATAAATAATGAATGTTCTTATGATAAAAGAAAAATGTTCAAATACAAAAGAAATGCAGGAATTCATCTTAATCCCTAATATTTACTAAAGTATCTATATTTTTCTATTAAATTATATTAGTGAAGTAAATGTGCTGTTTTGCAAGGTAATATGATTCTTTAAAATAAGTCTCATGATAATCCAACATACATCAAATTAATAATAAAAAGAAATAGATCGTGGAAGAGTCATGAATATGCTTGCTAAACTCTCTTCCCCAAATTTTGCTATAATTTGGCTGTGGTTTTTCTGTTTCATTGTCGTCGTGGGGTTCCTCACTTCACTGGGAAATTCCAGACTGGAGGAGACATTGGAAGATCTTGATCACAGGGTAAGGTACTTTCGGAAGGAAGGAGGGGAGGTAAAAGAAGGGGGCCGTGGGATAATATGAAGTGGGACACCACGCATCCTTTAAACATCTTCTTGTTAAATGGGAGAATGAAAAAGTAATAATTAATGGGACAGAGGGACAGAGAGACAGAAAGAATGAGAACCTAGGTATCAAGCTCAGTTTTCTGTCAGGGAATGAAGGGAAAACTGCAAATAGCAACCTCCTTGGCTTCAAAAAGGAATAGTGCCACTTACAGTGCCACACTAATCAGAAAGTGTCACTCGTAACTTCACTTTATCTTCTTTTATGTTTTATTACAGAGTAATTTTTCTAACCCCGTGACCTCCATCATCACTTATTTACAGATGAATCCCAAACATTCATCTCCAGGTCTCACTTCTGCTCTGAATTCTAGATCTGAATACTGCCATCCTCATATGGACACTTCCTCTACACTGCTCCCAACTTATATGTTCCCTACCTTAATTAATGTCATCACTTTTATTACTCATTTTTACCCACACACTCTCTCTCTCTCACCCCCTATTTATCTCCTTTCCATTGTCTCTGCCCTAATGATCTAAATTAGCTACGATTACCTGCCCCCCGCCCCATCACTCTCTCACTAAGACCACTGGACGTTCTGATAACTGATCTCCATCTTTGCTGTCCCTTTTCTCTTTAACTGAAGACAATTTTTATAAAATCCTGGTCTGATCATACTTAATATCTCCTTAAAAGCCTTCAATGACAATCTGTCCCTAACCACCTTTATATTTTCGCTTTCTGTCATTTATTCCCCATGACCCTATATTCCAGCAGCATAAAGCAATTCACATTTCTTCAAGTGAGATATGCACTTGGGGCCATTATGCGTTTGTTGGTGCTCTTTCTCTTTACGTCCCTTCCTTACCTGTTTATATTACCTGTTTGTGCATATCTGAGGCACCTTCTTTGCATTTCCCTGTCAGAATAATTTGTTCTCTCTTCTTCATTGTGTTCTTAAAGCATTCGGTGTGCACCTCTATTAAAACACTTATATTTTACGTGGTATTTAATTGTTTATTTTCCTTTCCACACTAGGCTTTGAGTTCTTTGAGAACAGAAACCATATTTTATCTATTTTTTATATCCTTAATATAATACCCTCTCTTGTACATAGTAGGTATTCAGTTTTTCTAAATTGATATAAAACGTTAACCAAATAAAGGTGGGGTTTTTTGTTTGCTTTATGCATTTTTTCTTTCTCCCTGAAAGAAAATTATCTCTTACTTTAGTTTTATTCTCAAAAGGTAATGACTTGAAATGAGCAGAAAATCAAACCTGGGAGATATTCGTACCACTGTTGCATTTACACAGCACATTTTAAGTGCACCATAGTGCTTAATAATTGCCCTAATTATTTATTAAAATTTAACTCTCTTTTCCAGTTAATTAAACTTGCATTTGGTAAAGCTATCCAATTTTGGCAGATAAGCGGCTTTTTCTATCCGTATGTGTGTGAAAGGCTGACTGGATACAATTTTTACAGCAGTAAAAATTGTTACTCACCCAAAGAAACAATGAGACTTAATCTACTGCCTCCAAAGAGGTAAATCTTAAATAATTTAGAGAGTTGTTTTTTCTTTTGTATATCCACATACTTACAATAGATTAAAAGAACCTTTAGTAAAACACACACACACACACACACACACACACACACACACATAAATATTAAAAGAGTCTACAGCACGGGTTTGGGGTTTCCTAAATAATTTATCCTACTGTGAGTAAATGATCCAGATTTTATGCCAACAAAAAATGCAGAGCCCTTATTACTTCAGACATTCTCATCTTGAAAATGTACCAATTCCAACACAATATGTTCCTTTTCTAGTAGATATTTGCCTTCCTCTCTGTTTTTGGATACAGGTGCTATTTTTGGAGTACGCAGGCAAAAGCAGACATTTTACAGACGTGCAGAGGCTCTGGAACTGCTGATAGGATTCTGGAGTTTCAATCACAAAAACATTACGTTCCAGTAGGAGTCGATCTGCTCACGGCAGCGCTCTATAGAGCTTTTCCTCTGGACGTCCAAATCGGAATGGCCCTGAAACTCAATCGCAAATTCTTTTTCTAAAGGGGGAGGGGTGCGAAAGGTTTTTTTTTTTTTTTTAGACATTTTAAAATTATTTAATTATAAAATGTTTTAAACATACCGAAGAAATACAGAAAATAGCAGCTTTTCATATACCTAGATGTGACAAGTGCTAATATTCCATCACAATTTACTTGAGATTTTTTTTTAAAATAAAACTCTATCAATTCACCCCAAGTCCCATTCCCCATCTTTTCTCCCTCTCTCTCATCTAAATGATAATGTTAATAGTAGTATATCTTATTTATTGATGCACCTAAATGTAAGAAAAATATAAAAGACTTCTTTCAACCAAGGACAATTACAAAAAAAAAAAAAGAATGGATTCATTCAAAATTTGTGAAACCATACTCTCAAGTCTAGAGCAAAAATTGGCAAATTTTTAGGAAAAGCAAGATAGTAATATTTCAGGTCTATGTTCAACTATTTAACTTTGCTTTTTTAGTGCGAAAGCGGCCATAGACAATACACAAATGAATGAGCAATTATATTCCCATATAATTTTATTTACAAACCAAGATGGCAAGCCAAATTTGGCTCACAGGCTGTTTTCTGATGCTTGCACTAAACAGTCCAGATTGAACTATTTAATTTACTGAAGAGTTACCTGAAACACAATTATATATAATAAGCTATAAACAATATTCACTGTGGTTCTTATAATAACTTCTCTAGATAAGATAAAAATTATCCCCATTATCTGTTCTCCCCTTCTTTTATAATTATAATTATATAAATTTCCCATAATGCTTTGTAGTCTGTGCCCTTATGATTGAATTGTGCCAATGAGCTATAAGAACAAGAGTCATGTGGCAGCTTCTGTGAACTTTCCTTAAAAGAAGGCTGGCACACATCCTTTGATGCTTTTTCCTTTGCTTCCTGCATCCTGCTATTTAAAATGTGGTTGCAGTCACTGGACCTCTGTCTTAGCTCATAGTATATGAGCCTCACCCTAGGAACTGGGAGAGCAATAAGTTGGAAGGAGCCCAGGTCTTTGGGGACTTGGTAGAAATGGATCCTGTCAGCCATGTTATCCCTCAAATTCCCTTTTCAATAAGGTTTTTAATGAGAGGAATACATTTTAATATTATTAACCCATGGTTATGTGGGATTCTTGAAGCCAAACCTAATTCTGACTCAGTAGGCAGTAGGCAAAACCCTCAGGTTCACTCAGCATCAATATTCTTATCTAACATTCTTGTCTAAATATTCTTGTCTCTCTTCATCCATATTCTGCATTATTCACTTCTCTTCATCATGGAATTTTCTGGGCAACTGATCATATTTATGTACTTACAAAATGTAAAGAAGTATCAATCTCTTCTCTAAAATGCTATACAAACACTTTAACCCTTTTATTTCCCTAATTCTGATTTATACTAATACCTATGACAGATTCATGCAAATGCTAAAAATTTCAAAGTGCTTTGTTCTACATGTTTGTGCCTATTACCCTGGAGAACTCAACTCTACTGCCAAATGTTGTTTCTACACAGGTGTCACTATAATGGTGGATGATGTTACTATTTGTGCTGCCATAGTTGTGGCTGGAAGAAAACAAATTCCAGACTCGGTAAAATGTGAAAAGAGTTACCTCGATGCACGAAAACCATGCAATCTATACTTTGAACTTCTTACCATCCGCCTCCTTAGATATAACATCCTGGGTTTGGAGTAATTCATTTCACATCTGTTTTTATGTAAAGCACTTTACTCATCAGATTCTAGATGATGACTGGAGGAGGTAAGTTGCAAAGAAAATTACAATCTCAATTTAAATGTAATTTAAAATAAGAGAGAGATAAGAAGATACAATTAATATTTCTAACATGGCAAAACTGGGGAGAAAAGAACCAGAATGCTAATGCTGCTTATCTCTGACTGGTGAAGTTATAGGTGATTTATTTCTTCTTTTTTATTTTCTAAATATTCTAAAACAAACATTTATTACTTTGGAAAACAGAAAACATTTATAATTCAAGTCGCGAAAAACCCGAGTAAACAATGAAAACACATAGAATGAAAAATATGAGGAAAATCAGCATGGCACAGAAGTTAAGAGCAAGTAATAGGCCAACAGTTATTATTTATCTGCATTAAAGGAAAGCAACAAAGATACGGGCTATCCCAAAATGCAAATGACTCAGTGTTCAATTTCACTTTAGTTGGTTTTGAAACACCTCTGTAATTAACCTTCCAGTCTCTCCTCTGAGCCTTTGAACCTCAGTTCCATCCTCTGTGAAATTGTACCCATCCCTCAGAGCAGCTGAGATAACTGAAAATTGATGTGAAAGCACTTGGATTTCAATTTCTACCAGATGAAAAATCAATTTCTATCATTATAATAGCAGATGTTCAATCAATTCACAAAATGTTACATGAGTGCATCCTGTGAGCATCAACGTAGAGCAGGAAATAAGGATGAGTGGGAAAGACCGCTTGCACCAAAGAACATCGCAGTCGAGTTGGAGGGATAAGACACGTCCCAAAATAGTTCCAATGCAGTGCTCCTCATAAGAGAGGAACAACCTCCAGTGAATTCAGAGGCAAATTAAGAAAGGTTTTACAGGGCAGAGTATTCCAGTGTAAACATGAAAAGGTACATTTTGGTAAAACTGAATTTCCTGAATTCTAGAGTTGGCTGTCCAAGGGACTACATGACACAGGACAGTTGCAAACCCTTTCTGAGTTTCAGATTCATCATTTTTCCAATTAGGAGAATTTTTCCAGATGATCTCTAAGATAACTTCTGCTTTTATAACAAACACTGATATAGTATTTTGTGTAAGAACTTATCTAACTTCTTCATAGCTATAGATATAGATAAACATACTGTTTTGTGATATAATAAAAAGGCATATATACATTTAATTCTCATATAAAGCTTGGAAGATAAATACAATTATTACCATTTCCATATTTCAACTGAGGAACTGAAGTACAGAGGTAAAGTAAATTTCCTAAAGCCATAACTAGGATTCGAATTCAGGCATACCCAAGTTAGTATCATTCGAGGGAAGCCTTGAAAGGTTTTTAGAATTTTATAAGACATAACGAAAAAAAAGGAGTACTTTCCAGAATGAAAACTCACCAAGAACAAAGGCAGAGAACTAAGTGAGCTTGAGAACTTTAGGGAGGCCACAAGTGATCTTGGAAAGAGCAGGCCTTTGAATATAAATACAAGAGTTGGAATATTTATTCATTTTGTGACAGTGATAAAATTACTCTAAGCTTTAATTTTCTATAAATTAAGGACAATAACATGTTCCTTGTTGGGTTGAAGTAAAGATTGAATAAGAAAATGCATCTAAAATGCTAAACAGTGTCTGGCACGTGGCAGGTACCTAATAAATTGAAGTTGTTATGACTGATGGATGAATAGACTAGTTTGGCCAAGACATGTCAAGGTAAGGTGAGAATCAGACAGTATTTGGCTACAAAGGTAGTTAGAATACAAATTGGGAAAATCTTGAATACCTGGCCAGGAATTTTAGATTTTTTACGGAATCACTTAAAGTTTTCAAGAAGGGAATATTGTGTATGTTACAGCCAATATTAAACTTGTTTGAGTTTTCTGAGTACTTTGATGGGACAGGAGAAAGATGGTACTGAGAGAGGAAGATACTTGGCTAAAATATAAAAATGTATGGAAAGTAATACACATCCATTTATCAGGACACTGGCTCTGACCTCCCAGTTTATGGGATTGTGGAAGTTTCTGGATAGAAAAGATATATTGCTATATTCTACAAGTGTCAATTTCTAAAAACCTGAAATTAAAGAAAGAAATTTTAAATAAATGATTAGACTGCTTTTATTCATTTATCATCCAAAGTTCAATAGCAAATCTATGACTTATCATTCTGAGCGAATGAAGATGTGTCCAGGAAAAAAAAAGACAGACATCAAGAAAATATGAACTAAATTTTAAAAGTCTGAATTCAACACAGCTAGACACTTACAAGTTAAGAATGAATGTGGAATGAAGCAATTTTACCAATAAATATTCAACACATTTATTTAATAGGGTCTATGCACCATATACTCTGCTAAGAGCTTCACACACTTTATTTCAATTAATCTCCACAGCACCCTCATAGCTAAGTATTTTATTATCACCATTTTTCAAATGAGAAAACTGAGACATGGAAACATTATTTGCCAAAGTAAATAGAAATGTTAAAAGGCTTCAACCAGGATTAAAAACCAATCTTTGCTGCTCTACTATTCAGGGCAAACTGATGTAACCATTGTCACTACCACCTTTATCCACATGTCAGCCACTACTACCACCATTACAAACACTAGCATAACCACCATCATCATTATGATTGCCACAACTACCTCCTCTGATACTACTATCATTATCATAACTATCTCCACCACCCAATCACAAATGCCAACATTGTCAGCATTATCATCACCACCACCATCACACCACAGCCCCTACCCTCTCTATCACCACAATCATCCCCACGGCTACCATCACACCACCATCACCACCAACACCAACACCACAACTACCGTCACCACCAAGACCACTGCCACCAATAAGAAGCACCTTCCCCACCACCACTCCCTTCTGCCTTTAAGGAAGACTAAATTTTTTTAACCAAATATCCTTCCAGGAAAAATAGGTGAAGTCTATAAAATCCAGGAATAAATTTCTTTCCCAACTTCCTCCTACACAAAGGGCATGTACTCATCGACAACATTCTCCTCAAAAGACCACTGTCTTCAATATTTCTACTCCAGATAAATGCTAAGATTTTTTGAGATCAAGAAGACCAATTAGTCCTATTTTCGATGGTCATGCAGTAAAGCATTTTATAGATAAAGACTATTTCTAAATTTTAAATTTCTAAATTTTAAAAGGATACTGTTTAAAGATGAAGGGCATATTTGAGGAGAATGATTCTAAAGCTTTGACACTTAAAAGATGATCCATAAACTGACATCATGGGGATAGGAACATGTTAGAAACTCAAAGTCTCAGGCCTCACCTCAGGTTTGATAAATCAGAATCTGCATTTTAACAAGATACCCGGGTGATCTGTGGCACCTTAAAATTTGAGAAGCATGACTCTAAATCCCTTAATTTAATCTATCGTTTTGCATATAACAGTGGGTGATTTTTGTCCATTTTCTCTGAAGAACTTGACTCAGATACATAACAAACATAACATTTCTTTTTAAATAATAGTATAGAGCCGATTTCAAAAAGCTGGGAATCTAGCTGGTTGATCATTTAGCAATGAAAATGAAAACAAGTATTTTTTTCTCAGAAAGGAAAAGGCAGGCTGCAATAGAAGAAGGGGAAATTTTGAGTATGTGGGGAAAAACTATTAGAAAAGGGTTTTAAAAAAGGTAAAATATGAACAGATATTTGAAAGAAACAATAACAGAGAGAAAACATTCTTTAAATAGAGCAGGAGTAAAAAGGAGATGGGAAAATGCTGCCCCCCTTTGAAGTAGGAAAGGGAAAGCTGGTAAAAGCTGTCCCTAAGTGGCAGAGGCTGTTAATGAGGTTCTGGAGACCTGTTCTTCACCCCCCCCCCATATATATACAGTAATTTATAATCAATTTAGTGCTCTGTAGTCCATTTTTAAGAACCACTGTGACTAGGGTAGTTTAAGAAATCACCCCAGGGATGAAATGCCTAATTTCTCATAGTCCTTTCCACTCTTTTAATCCTTGTTCCTACTCTCGATCGTGCTCTTGAGGCAGAAAGACTCTCCTCTCTTTTCAGTGTCCACCTTTGAAACATGTGTGCACCCTCATTTCCTCTCTGAGAAACATATGCAATTAAAATCTGTTTCTGAAGTATTTACGTATGCCTATCATGGGCTTATTCTTCTAATATTTTGAATCCTATGATGTTAAGGAATTAGAGACGCCTTCGTGAGGGGAGGGAGTCCATCTGGTTCAGCATCCCTTACAAACTGGTGTCTCGCCTCTCTCCTCCTGCAAGCCAACTTTTGTGTGGTTGATTCCAAATTCTATAAAAACATTTTCATACAAGTAAGGCTTTAATTTTAGGAATTGGGTCAGTTGTTTTCCTATTTTTATTTTGCCTTTAAAAATATCCTTTCTTAGTGTTTTATGCTGATTCCATTTTATTTTCTACCTTTTAAATGCTCCAGCCATGCAAATTATCATCAAAATAAGATTTTTGCTTAAACTCTGAACTGGAAACAATGTTATAAATGTTTAAACACAATATCTAAAGAAAAGTTGTGTAGACAATACGTTCTACTGCTATGTGATTTCATTCATGTATATTTACCATGTAACTTAAAATGTCACCTCTTGTTTTCTACTAAAAAAAAAAAAAAAAAAAAAGACAATTCTATTTCCAGGGCACATAAAGCTCTGTGTTTCTAACACTTGCCCACCCACACCAGAGTCTGTTAGTGCCAGAGTGTTAGATTTCAGAGAGACGATAACTAGTAAAAACAAATCTCTTCCCAGGCAAAATTAATCCCCTCTCTTCTGAGCTCCCAGGGCACGGAAACACGTTTCTGCTGCAGATCTTTGAATTCTTATTAATTGTTTAAATGGTTTGACTCCTCCATTAGACTATACTGTGCCTGGGAGGCAAAAATCCACTGTAATTCAGATGGCTAGGTGTTCAGTTTTTGGTTAATTGAAACAGAAATTATTTTCTGAAAGATTTTTTTTTGGCTGTCATTTAAAAATATGTGAATCTCCATAGAACTGCCAATTAAAATAATCTTATGCCTCACTATTTTTAATCTATTACATATACTGCATAATAACTGAATTAAGGCCAAATATATATGTTTGTCTGTCTTAGAATCTGGGCTCCTTTGTCAAATCATTTAATTCATTATGTATCAGTCTCTGCAGTTGTACAATGGGAATTATACCTACTTCATAGAGTTAAAATGAAACAATGCATTATGCTTAATATAATGCCTAGCATATAGTAGGTAGTAGTTGTCCAATAAACAAAATCAATAAACCTATTGATTTTTAATCAGTAAACAGAAAACTAAGAATCATAGATATTAAAGACAAGTTTTGCATTAGTTCTGAAGGAAGTTGTATATTGTCTTGCATTTTAGCACTCTGCCAACATATTCTGACACGATCCAAGCCAAAAGACGAATGCCGTGTGAGAGTTCTCTCCTAATTTAACTTCATACGGACCACCTGCAAAGCACTAAAAATAACCACTACTTATCCCACTCATTGCAAGCCAGATACCTCCCATCTCCCAGATTCCTGAGCACAGACTAAAAATGAGTTAATTACAGAAAGCCCTTCACAAAGAAATGCATACACACACACACACACACACACACACACACACACACACACACACATCACAAAAAGAGTAGATTCCTGACCCACGTGGTACGGATTTTCACTTAGTGGCACTGTGAAGTATCTCTGTATGAGGTTTTTACTAGGGAGCTCAGTGTGGCTGGCTCCTTTTCATTCACATCTCAGCTCAAGGATAGCCTTGCCTGAACATCCTAGGGTAGCACTACCATGCCTGCCTCTCAGTCCTCTGTCCATGGTCATCATGTCATTGAAATTAACAATTTAATTTATTATCAACCTCCATTCTCTTATGAGAATGTAAACTTTTTAAACTCAATAAATTAATAAATGAATGCATGCATCAATTTACTTCTGCAGATTTTCTCTTGGCTTTTGGACTTCCCTCTAGAATTCTCTCTAGAAGCTAGGAAATATCTGGATATTTCTCAAATTTATCAGAGATGGAGCAATTAGTTTCCACTGCTACTTAATGATATATGCCCCACCATCCCCTCCTTACCCTGAGTTATTTTTTATAAAATTAAGAGTTAACCTAAGTGAAGTTTGGAGTAGAATCTGAAAAGAAACTTCCCAGTTTAAGTGGAATTTGTTTTTTCCCTTCCAGGAGACACATTCTATAGAGAAACACAACTGTGTTACACCCTTTGAAAGGTGAATAGAGAGCAGATACTTACAAATGCATCAGCTCCTATTTCCGTAAAAGAGGTAAAAATCGAAGCAGGAGACTACCCTCAAGAAAGGTTGATTTATCAGGTGGAAGTTCAAATTGTCTCAAGATAAAAATATTTATTTTTCACCGAGGTGAATTATTATTCCATCTGTCATGATGAGGTCTGTAAATCTGCGAAGGGTAATTATATACAGGATAATCACCAGCTGTTGCCTATTTGGAAGGAGGCTGCAAGAGGAAGAAACAAATGTCCTCAAATAGACTGCGGGCTTCTTGAAGGTAGGGACTGCATATTATATGTTTGGGGTCCCCTATGGATAGCTAGATGAGTGTGTGGTAACATATGGTAATATTAAATATACATTAAATTGCTGACACGTATGTATGAGGGGTTGGGATGAAGTTCAATATAAGGAAAACCTTGCTGATCAGTGAATTAACTAAAGCTAAGAACTGGGTCCTAAGAGAGCCCAGAAATTTTTTCTTTAAATTTCTTCTTCAAAGAAAACAATCAGATCTGTTTAACTTGATGAATGATTTTTTTCCCCAAAAAGTACGACATTTTTTTATTCCCTCCAAAATGTGACTCTCTCTTCCATTACCACATATAATGAGTTTTAGCAGAGTTAATTTTTTAATAAAAGGTGATTTTCCTTCCACTCACTGCAATTCAAACAAAATTATGATTTTATGGAAAAGTCACTGGATTCTAGGACCGTAAATAGCATTAAAGTGATATGGTCCAAACCCTAGTTCTGAAGATGAGAAAACTGCCCTGGAGAGACACAGCTGAGAGGTCACTCAAACCTCTAATGGTTAGTGGCAGAACTTCACTTCCTCAGCTAGGAAAATGGAGGGTTTGCAATTAAAGCAGAGTTTGCATCAAAAGGTTGTTCTTTAGCACCGAGACATGGAAGACAAGATCTACAACAGAATTCTTCTCTCTCTTAATATTTGCCCCAAGGGAAAAAAATGTAAAGCAGGGCAGAAGGAAAAGGGCAAAGTCTCATAAAGACAGATAATTTTAGTCATAATTCATCAGTGACAATCCCAGAAAAGTGTGATCGCCACATTTTAACATGCTTGTTTTCTAGGTGCCCCTTGGCTGAACTAATTTTACTTAAAGCTTTATTTGCAAGTACAAAGTATTCTACTTGAAGAGTAGCTTATTATTACCAAGTATCTTAAGATACTTTTGATCGAGTCACAGGAAAAAAAAAAATACACATTAGTTTGTATCTCGGTACCACCTATGTATGTAGAACAGACACGTTCTCTCAAAATGGGAACTTTACTCTTTGCTATTCGGTTTCACTTCACTTTTTAAATGTGCCCACAAAATTGATTTCAGAACCCAGGACTGGGTCCTAAGCATTTCTAAACACACTTGCCAATTCCTCTTACAAGATCATTCCTAAGTTAATACCCACCGTGCAAGTTCTGCGACAGAGAAGCTACACAGAAAATATTTTGATAATGTTAAGACAGCAATAGAGTTAAATTTCTAGAAATTCCAGGTGCTCCTAATAGTACAAACCCCTTTGTTGTCCAATAAGCGACTGTTGCTGACAATGTTCCTTTGGGAGACCAGAGAGCTTTACCTTTGATCTTACTTCTACTGTGTCACCTTCCTTGAAATCTTCTGCCTACAGAGAACTCTCCTTTTCCCCTCCAATAATGTTTCTAACCTAATTAGCACTTTAATCAGTCTGGTTCTCTTATGCTTGTACCATACAATTTAAGGTTCGTAATACACCATGCCATTTTTCTCACCAATTTTGAGACTGTTTTGTCGCTAAAGAGTTAAGGTTGAGGGCTGTGCCCTACGCATCTTTTGTAGCTTTATGGAACCAAGCCCGTCCTGCTCTCAGATTACTGATTGTCAATCTGGGATGTAGGATGCCCTAGAATTAACCTCCAACAGAGAAAAATCTTCCTGTGCTCGCTCTATCGCACAGTGCAGAGGACAGCAGCACCCTCCACTCGGCAAACGTCTTCCTGACTCAATCTTATTTTCATGATTTGGGCTACAACAGGGAAATTCTCAATGTTTGGTCCCCATCAGTTGATCATAGGAGATACTCAAACAACTTTAGTAATTCTCTGCTTTTTTTTTTTTTTGCACCAAAAAAGGACAATTAATGTTTGAAAGATAATTCTTAAAGGAGGGAATGGTCAGGTTTTGGCTGGCCAGCAGCAGCTGGAAGCAGGGAGCTATTGAACTCAGGGCAGATACCAAAGCAAAGTAAATATTAGTATCTAAATCCTGAAGTCAGAAGGTTTCTTGTACCGGTTTTGTGTTACAGTGGGTGTGTGTGTGTGTGTGTGTGTGTGTGTGTGTGTGTGTGTGTGGTTCCTTTACTAAATTCCTCTCCCCATTGCCAGGCTTCCTTTCCTAGTCACATATTTCCCTTTTCTTTTCTTTTCTTTTCTTTTTACTGCTAATAACACCATTCCCGCTTAGATCTCCTGAATACAGGGACTGTACAATATTCCCCTGCAGTGGGGCGGTACTGTAGAAGGTTTGAATGCATAGTGAGTCACAAACAGCCCTCTAGGTCACCAGACTGGAGGTGGCAGGGAAGGGGGGTGCTTTGGAAGGGAGAGAGCACGTAGAAAAACAAAACCCCTGGACGGTCTGGCGGGATAGCGGCCCTGCCCCTAGGTTCTGTCTTCTATTGGGTCTCCTGAAAGCCCCCAGTCACACAAAGTAGGTGTCCCTGAAGCCCCCTTTGGACAGACAGATGCACTTTTTGCCTATAGTAATTTATTTCTCCGGAGAAAGAATCGGAGGACGCGTGGGTGCAGGTTACAGTCTCCTTCACAGGGCATCTCTGACTCCTGAGTGCTTAGGAGAAACTTAGACAGCCCAGAAAGTGAGCTGTGTTGCCATCTGTCTTTTTTCTCGAACGTCCTATTACCTTGTTGTTACCATGATTTCTGTGCCGAGCACACAGCGTTGGTAATCTGGACCGTGCACGGCCACCTTACAGTCCTGGGACGCGAGGGATGATGCCTTCTTAGTCCAACGCCCCTTTTACAGAGTTAGGAAGAAAGTGTCTGCTGCTACCTTGCTCAACCCAGCGGTGGGCTAAAGGATGCTAAGAGCTGTGCGTCCCTGCGACAAACTTGCCCGCCTCTCAGGGTGCTACAGTCAGCCCAGGTCGCATTCTGTGGGGACTCAGATTGTCCCGCGATTCCCTGGCATCAAGGGCTTTGGGAGGGAGAAGGGAGGTGTCGCAGCCCCGACACCAAGTCTGGCACTCCGGTCCCCCGTCTTCCCACGCCGTCCTCACTGCGCTCACTCACCCTAGCCTACTGTGGCCACCACTAGCCCCCTACGTGGAGGGCGCTGCTCCCCCAAATCCAGCCGGCACCCGCAGCTCGCGACAGCTTGCCCAACTCCGGACGCTATCCCAGGGCTTGCCGGACCCCATGACCCCTCTTCTTACCTCCTTTCTCCTGGCTCTTTTTCTTGCTTCCTCTCGGCACCCCAGCTTCTAGCCAATCTTTTTCCCAGCCATCCCCATCCCACTTTCACTGCCTCGCCCACCGCCGACCCTCTCCACAGGCTCCCAGGTGGCACAGTCCCCCGGGGCGGGTTCTTCAGGAAACTCACCTCCCTCTGAAATTTGCATCCTCTGGGGAGGGGACAGGGATCCCAGAGAGCTGTCTCCGGGGATAGGCTACGAATCTCCCATCCCAGACTATCGTCTCTCTGTCCCCCGCCCCACTTCCGTGCCCACCTACCCCTCCCTACCCAAGGTCTAATTCGGGTCTCTCTCCTGCTTCGCGAGTTTATGCCGCATTTTAGTCTCCGGGACTTGTGAGGTGAGCCCCAGCCGGGACTGGAGCAAGGCAGCCCCGGTGAGCGCAGCCACACTCGCGGGCCAGGGTAACAGGGGCTGGCGAGGAGGCACTCGGAGCTCTCCTGCTCGCCCCCCCACCCCGCCCTTCTCCAGGGACTTGATGGGACTGACGGGGGCGGAAGGGGCCGGGGAGGGAGGGGGTGCTGGAGCTCAAGAATGCCGCAGCCACCTCCTCTGGTACCGGTGACGGGGGGAGGAGGGAGGAGGGAGGGGTGGGGCGAGAGCGCGGGTGAGGATAAAGACTCCCAAGTCGGGAGAAGTTTGCGCACAGCTCACAGCTGGGCGAGGGAAGGAAGGCGCGGGGAAGGTGAGCCTCCTGGACTTTGGGGAGGTGGAAAGAAAGCATGAGGAAATAGCTCTTGCCTTTTAGCCTGTAATACAAGCTGGGGCTGTTTAAACCATCACTTAAGGCAGAATTAAAGTGTCAGGAGATCGGGATGGGGTAAGGAGAGGGAGGGCTGGAGACTAATACAGTTTGCTCTCTTGTCAAACTAGGGAAGCCAGCCCCCCAAGACGTTGGGTGGGCTGCGCCGCGCAGCTGACGGACCTTCCTGGGTTGGAGAGGTGCGCACCGTCCGCACCTCACTCTGCAGATGCCATCTGCTCAGCAGATAGGCGCTGTAGCTTGAGTTTCTGAGTCTCTGGAGTCACCACATGCGAATTTCCTTCTCTTCTGCTGAGCTGTGCCAACAGAAAGTATGCTGGGTAAGGAGGGTCTGGGAATGGGAAGGACTTAAAGCTCTGAGATGGTCCCAGGGATGGTTAACAGTGGAGGTGCCAAACAAACTGGTTGGTTGGTTGGTTGGTTGGTTGGTTTAAATTGAAAATTTCAGTTTAATTGTGGTGCTTGAGGTTCTGATGTAGAGTCAACTTAATCTCAACCTCTTCACTTTACCCCTGATTAAAGAAAAGATAGTCCTGGGAAGGTGCTGCAACTTAGGGTTTCATATTGGAGAGTCCTCTGATTTTGTGTGTTTGTGTGTGACTCTTATCATGCTGTTACTAGCAATTTTCTTTCAAAAGTTTTATTTTCCAACTTATTGGGTAATAAAATTACAGGGCAGAAAGTGGTGGATTTTTTCCAAAAGGTGTTTATTAACTAACGAACATAAAGTCGGCATCTATGTGATGTGTCATGGTTGTTCTGAATATCGGGACAACCACAGTAGTGAATGGAGTTGCTTGTTAAGTCATGTTTTACAGAGAATTATTTTCCAACAATCATTTATGCATAGCAGCCATTCTTCACACCTATTAGGAAAAATATGTTGTGTGCGTAGTTTCCAAAAGGGCACTCTTTTTTTCATGATGCTCTTTCCAAGCCCGGGTGAAAGACATCAAGAAAAGCTCTAACAAATTAATTCTTCTTCCCCAAATATTCATTTTCCTTGAGGTCCAAGAAAATCCAGCCAGAATCAAAAATCAAAAATCCAGTTAGGTTTTTAACCCTTCATTCAGACTTTATTTTGAAAATCTACTTAACATTTTTCTATCTGAAAGCTTTGACCTAATATTATAGGATATATGCAAGACTTGATGGCAGGGTTCCATTTACCGATCTCAGGAGACCCTCATGATATCATGGCTGTAATTAACCTGAACCAAGTCATCTGCTCAAGGCTATTTCTTGAAATTATTGGGCGATTGAAAGTGAAGTGTTCAAAATAAGCCAAAATGTGGCCATGAAGTTCCTGAAACTAATCTTAAAATGGCAGAGTTCCAAGTTTGAGTGTGTCTTAAATGATAATAGCAAATATTTTATACATTTGGACTACTTTGGTTTGCCATTAAAGACAACATAAGAATATATGGTTTTAGTGCTGTGGGATTTATAAAGTATAATTTGCAATAGAATGCTGCTAGCCTACTACATGTTCAGTTAAAGAACTCAGCTTTAAAAGTCAAAACCGCTGGTTTTCTTCACTAGCATTATGAGGAACTAAGGTGATTAGATTTGCAAAGCATCGTTGCAGTTTAAATCAGTATTCTCTGTGGGCATTTCTATCAATGTTTTAACATAGCTCAAAACACCCTTCAGCCGGGATTTGTTTTGATTCTATGTCTCTAACCTACAGTTATTTTTTAGGAACTATATTGTAAAATGCTCTAAGATTGTTTATTGACCACACCAACACACTGAGCATAGTAAACATGAATTCCTCATTTTAACTTATTCACAAAAACAAAAATAATCTTAGAGTTATATTGTTTTATGATGCTTGGGATTGAAGAAAATTAGTTGATATAAGTATGGCTTCTGTTTCCCTTTTTTGTTTGTTTGTTTGTTTTTGGAACACCAGATAATGAATGATGATGGATAGATAAAGATAAAATTTGCTTCAATCACTTAAAGAAATTGAGTTAAATCTTAGCATAGGGGTGCCGTAGCAACTCTGTTCTTGGTGAGCTTTTCAGACTCTTTCGATGTTAACATGAATGAAGACATTATCTATTGTTGGTTTTTATTAGAGCAAAAATAAAATGGAAATAGAAGACTGGTGGTATTTTCAATGATAACCTAAACTGGTATTCTCAACTCAGGCTGCAAATTAGAATCAAAGGGAGAACTTTCAAAAAAAAATATGGATGCCCAGACCCTACCCCAAACCAACTAAATCAAAATATCTGAGGAAGGGGTCTGCGTTTTGGTAGAGCCTGTTAATGTCAGAAGATCTTGGTGAAAATAAATGCCATATGTTCTACTGTTGGTCTCATCTTTTTTTTTTTTTCTAAAAAAAAAAAGTACATATAATTTGATTTCCCAATTAGGAGAAAGAGATATTTTATCCTTGATGGTAGATGTTTAAATCATAACAGCTTCTGGACAAAATATTTTTTTCTAGAAAACAAAGTTTGTTTGACTGTCTAGAAAACGCTTTAGTAAATTAAGTCTAGAAGATGTTGGAAATATGCTTTATGAAACACAGAACGATCTATTTTGCAAATACCTACATGATGCGTAATGTGCAAACATGTACCCTTTTGGAAGGAGAGAAGGAGGAAAATAGTACCATTCTCCTTAATACACCAACTACCACATCCCGGGTGCCAACTACATTCTAGAATTTTCATATAAATTATTTTTAAAGCTTATGGTAGCTTTGCGAGGTACCAGCTATTATTCTGATTTATGGATAAGGAAATTAAGGACCCATTAAATTAATGAACTTGCTCAAAGCCACAAACTAAGTAAATTTAATATGTATTTGAACCTAGGTATTTTTTTATCCTAAGTTCAATGTTGTAATAAAATATATATTTATATGCATACTTTTTATATATAGTTAAATTTAAAGACAGCATTTTTTAAAAAGTGGTATCGGTTAAGAACACAGATTCCAGCATGGCTCTGTTTGAGTTTTATGCCCGGCTCCATCATTTTCTAAGAAGCTGTGTGATTTGGGACAAATAATCTAACTTCCCCATGCCTTAATTTTCTCTGTAAAATTAAGTTTTTCTAATGAGAATTAAATGAGTTAATATTTGCCAATAACTTTGGGGCAGGTACCTGGTGCATAGTAGGTTCTATGTAAGTGTTAAATTTTTTTAAATGTCATTTGTTCAAAAACAAATTGATTGTTAATTTTATGCTAAGAATTGCATCAAGTTTGATGTTACATAGAAAAAGAATAATAAAACACGTCTCTATCGTCAAGAATTTTATGTCTAATAGAGAATGACCAATATATAAATAATCATTCCACTTGGGTATGAGATTTTATTCCATTTTAATTATAATTAAAAGCATTATTTTGTGTGACAACTGTGTGTTTTTCAATGTTAATATTATCTTCCAGAGGTCCATGTAATGAGGATTATAAAACCAATTGATAATAATTTGTATAGCCACAATGATATTAACTTGTTTTCAATTCTATCAAAACACACACACAAAAATAATATTCACATATGTTTCTGGCTTCACTTTATGAGTTTAGAAAACTGCTAATATGGAAAGGTTTCAAGTCTTTAAAATTTTATTTTCAAGATGAAGATTTGCGGGATAAGAATTGATAGAGCATGTCATCGGAATCTCGTCTTCAATATTTCTAAGCGCAATTTTCTTGAATTGTTTTCCGAAAAGAGTGTTATGTAATCATAACATAGCTTTTATTTTATTTTATTTTTTATATTTTAGGGTAGGAAGAGTGAATCAAGGAGCACAATTAAAGGTCTCTAATACGGGACTGGCTCGGCAAAAATTTCTCTCTTAGGAGCTGGCTGTGCGGCAGCTCCATGCCACTGCCCAGTACTGCATGATACCCTCAGGATACCTGTGGTACCTGAGGTGTAAGAGTCAGTCTTGGTTCAAATAAAAAGCTTCTCTTTATTAAAACTAACATATGAATTGGTTAAAGAATAACAGGTACTCTAAACCTATGCAGGTATTTCTCGAAGAAATAAAGCACCTGGCTCGGTGAAATATTTTCTGTTTTGTAATCAATATTTGACCATTTTATTTCATTAAAGTTTCTGTTTGCAAATGTATGTCTGCCTTCTCTCGTATCAAATCTCAAAGCTGCTTCCAGTTCTTCCCATGGATGCTGCATTTTTCTTCCTCGTAGTTTCACTGCCACCCCTCTAGTTTATGCTTTTATTACTTTTAACAAAATGCTTAAGCATTCTCTCTATAGTGCATTCAGTGTTATACAACACTGTCAGACTTGTTTTTTTAGCTCCCGTTTTGTCACCCTCTATTCGTAATTATTCGGTGATTGCCCAGGGACCACTTTCAGCCTGGCATTTAAGATGTTTCATGATATAATCCCATTTTATCTTTCCTACCCAAATCTGACTCCTTACTGATGCCACAAAAATTGACTCCAGGTTTGGAGTCCATCCTCACTTTTAACCCTATGCTCTTGCCTCAAAATTGGGGTGTGTGGCAGAGAAGGGGCTTTGCATCAATGGTTCAGTTGCAGAGCTACTTTGCCTTAGTGTTGATTTCTTCCCGCAACCCCCGTCCTAGTCCTTGCCTGTTATTTGTCTGGTAGTTCAGAATTTGGCATTGCCAACCTTCACCTTCCTCCATCCTTCAAAATGTGTTAATCATTCACCCGTAACACAACCAACAAATTTCCATTCTTAAAGCTTTGCTATTATTTTGAAACTCAATAACTAAATTACTAAATATCTAGGTATATCCTAGTCAGAGGATATTGTGACAAATTACAGTTCCTGTTTTATGCAGACTGGAGAAGGAGACAAACCAATAGACAGCCACACACCCGTGTGGTAAGTACTGCAATAGAGAAATGCCATGAGCACTGTGGAAGCAGAGAGACACAGCACGGAGCTGGGCATCGGCATCGGGAAAGCTTTCCTAGGGAAGTGACCGTAAAGGGGATATGATTCAGCATTGAAATGACAAGACAGAATGAGCCCAGATAAGGAGGGGAAGAGATGAAATGTTTTACAAGGACCCCAGACTGTAAAAAAAGCCATGGAGGCTTGAAACAACATGGTGATTTGGGAAAACCACAGGTATTTTAGTTGTCTTTGGCAAGGTCTGCAGGGCGCTCATTACAAAGGAGTTTGCATTTTATCACAAAGTCAGTGGGGGTCCTTGTAGAAGTTAAAGTACATAACTGAAATGATCAGATCTCCCATTCTGTTGGATTACTCTGGTGGGAAAAATAGGAGAAATATTAGACTTAAGGAAGGATAGATACGAATGAACTGGAAGCCAGGAGAATTATTGCAGTAACACAGGGGAAAACAATTAGGGTCACCTTGTTGGAGCTAGAAAAAAAGAAACAGGAGATTATTGTAGGAGTAGCTTTTGTATACTTGGTGAATGATAGATATTGGAGGTGGGATGAATGAGGGAAGAGGCTGATGTTGTGATCACTTCCAGGTTTTTTCACAGGTAAAAGGAGAGATGGATATCATTCACATAGTCCGGACAAGGACTATTTTAGGGAGAGAAGATAAAGAATTTAATGGGCACATAAGGCATTTGGCCCATTCATGGGATGATGTACAGTAGAAGTAGATATAGAAATTTGTGGCTTCAAAGAGAATTCTTTGGTAGAGATATAGATTTGGGAGACGTTGAATGTCCCATTTAGCTGCTAGAATGAGAATGGAGAATCTCACCTTTGGATAAGTAAAAAAAAAAAAAAGAGAGAGAGAGAGAGAGAAAAAAGAAAAACAAAGGCAGAAATGAAAAAGAAAAACATTTAACTATATTCCTCTACTTCTCTCCCTGCCTCTTGTACTAGGCTGAAGCGACTTAAGTCATATTTATAAGTATTATAAGCAGGGAAGTAACGGGACTTTCTTCTTCATATTCCCATTATGGACCAGAGCCCTGGAAGCAATTAACCCTAAATTATTTGAATTACCAATCCTCCGCAAGTTAGCAACTCTCAGACTATAGTATTATAACTAAAATAATATTAAAAACAGCTACAATTTATTGAGTCCCTACTGTGTGCTGGATACAGCAATACTCAATCACTTCTCATGACAATTCTATGGGATGTTATCAAGCCCATTTCAGAGATGAAGAAACAGACTCAGAAAGATTACGTCATTCACCAAGGTTCACGTGTCTCTGAAGCGACGGAGTTAGAACTCAAACCTAAGTTTGCTTGGTGCCAAAAGACTGTGCTTATTCCAATACTGCTGTCAACCAACATTCCCATGGTGACTTAGAGATCTTTTTATTATAATTAGTATATAGTAACTGTCTTGAATCTTGAACTTTAATAACAGATGGAATTAGCAGCCCCTCTCCATGAACTTTCAAGGCAATATTTCTGGAGGCTTTAAGCTCAGCCTTCTGACTCAGTGGGCTACAGGAGCTGTGGCTATACTGATAGCCAAAGCCCAGCTTTTTGGAATAGCCTGAAATAGTCCAGGCTCACGCTATGTGTCAAGTGGACATTCTAGGTAGCTATGCACATAAGCAAGAACTCCCTGCACGGTCATAAAAATGTGAAATGTGATACAGTTCTTTTAGGCTTTAATGTCTGATCAAAATCTATTTCTATTAAGTAGATATGAAATGAATTTATTGTGAACAGACATGAATTTGGTGTCAGCCTGATACAAAAGCTATATTATTCTTTTCTGGCACCTAAAAGTAACGGCACTTATCCTAGGACTATTCTAGGGAACAATATCACTTTAATAAGAATAATTTTCCAAGAAAGCTCTGCTGTTTGAGGAAATTTCCTCTCTAGCGGGGTGCTCACAAAGTCAACTTGGGCAACATGAGGAAAAGGGGAGGCCAACTGTACTGCTGCCAAATTTAAATTTCAAATTGACTTGGCTCATCCATTAATTAACCCCAGCTTTGGCATAATTATTTGTTTCTAACCTTAAGTCTAACAGAATGTATTGCAGAAAATGTCGGTGTTTACAGATATTGAAATGGGATCTCTTTAGCCCAAGATTCAAAGAAGTTCATGGCACAGAGAATGCAATATTGCAAATTGCTTCACACCTCATTCCCTGGGCCTACCATGGGGCTAAACAGTCAGGACAGTATTAGAGCACTTTCTTATTCCTAATGCCATATAGATTGCAAAGATGGCATTAAGGCAAAATCCCAGCAAACTGGAGAATGATAGTTCTTGAGGGCCGATTCCGGAAAAACAAGAATTTACTGAGTTGCTTTATTTTCCCATTTAAAATGAAAATAATTGTATTGCTTCCAATAAATATATATATTCTTGCAAATTAGATATGTTATTTTAGTGAAAAGAAAGTTAATAAGAAACTTGAAGTTTTTCCTAGTTACTAAAATCTTAATAATCTTAGGTAAATTCATGGAGTAGCAACTTGGAATGAGCAAATATCAACGCTGGAAGTTACAGTCTCATTGAGCTGCACTTGAATTGGTTAAAGTGGCATTCTTAGTACTTGGGGTGATGCCATACATTTTCTTGGTAACTGGTATTACACCGATGTTATTGATCAAGAGGCTAGTACTTTCATTCAAGAGGGGACTGAAGCAGAGATGACATATTTCTCCACCAGCAGGTGACAGTGCCGTCATGAGAATTTCAGCATTTGACTCCAAGTCCAGTGCTCTCCCTTAAGAATCTGCAAAGTTGCGGGGAGTCACAAGCACTTGCAGAAAAACATTTGCATGAATGTACTTACAGATGACCATGAGGAGAGTTACACACATTAATAAGGGTGCTCTGGACTACACTGTGTAAGAGGCAGAACCTGTTTCTGGTGTCTTTTCACTTAGTTTCCAAAGCACCCACCACTCATAGTGTTCCTGTTTATTCCAAAATCCTGCTTTCATAAAGAAAAATCCCATTGCTTGAGTCTTTCCACAATTTCCCCCTCAACTCCCTTTGCCTACCAAAATTAATTGCTTTTTAAAACCCTATTCTTACAAACCCTGCCATCTGCAAATAATGTAGTAGTGGAATGAAGCTTTATTCCCATCAGGAAAAAAATTTTGCATTATCAATGATTCAGGAGGCAATTCTTGAACTTGCATTTCCTGATGTATGTTCTTTGGTCAAATCAGTTTGGATCTTTATTCCCAGCCTTGAAGCTTTATACTATATGTAAATATGTTGAAAGCTGTCTGCTTTGCTGCAAAACCACCATCTGTAATGTAGCCCAACCACCGTCATCTCGCATGCGGACCACTTCGACAGCTTCCTATGTGACCTTCTCACTAACTCTTGGACCCCTCCCCTACACATTTTCTGCTAGCACCCAAGGGAACTCCTAAAATGTAAATCAGATCAGGCTTCACAACCATTTAAGGGCTTCAGACCATGCTCACACACTCCTCACTGGCTGGCATCATATGCACGAGTCTAAGTAGGTCTAATACTTGCTAAGGTAAAACCTAAGTTTACAACAGGCAAGTTATATTATTAAGGGTCTACATTTCCCTTGGAGAATATGGGTTTTTAAAAATCTAATTACTTTCACAAGTTATCATAACTGTATCTACTGTGCATGGCCTCTGTGAATCTGCAATTTTTACCAAACACAGCTGTCACATAGTTGTTTACTGCCTATGCATAGAGGTAGGCATTTCTAAGTAAAATGCTAAAGAACTTTCCAGAAATTATTTGGTTCAAATGAGATTTTTTATAAGTATTTCAAGTCACAATATTCAAAACTACTCAAAATAAGAAGGGCCCTCCATCACTACAACCAGTTTGTACATGGTACTTTCTTAGAAATGAAGTTATGTTGTCGAGACTGACTGGATCCTAATCTAAATTGAGCCAAATGTAAAACTTGGATCAATATTTGATTCCCAGAAAAGTAGAATTTCCAATTTTAAAGCAAAGTATGTTTTAAAAATTTTCAAGGAAACTTGAATATAAAATATGTTTATTGAAAAATTTTAATAATGATAATAATGGTAATATGATAATAATAGCTAACACTTACACAGCACTTACTATGAACTAGTATGTTCTAAGCTTTTTATAGATTTTAATACATTTAATCTTCACAGCAACCCTCTCAGGTAGGTACTATTATTATTATTCCCTTTACACAATGAATAAACTGAAGCACAGAGATGTAAGTAATCTATGAAGAACACACAGCCAATCCACAACAGATTCAGAAATGAAACCAAGGATGTTTGGCTCCAGAGAGTAAGTAAATCCTAAAAGAGAAATATGCTTATTATAAATTTATGTTAAAAGCATAACAACCAAAATTTTCTTATTATAATGTAAAGTGTATTTCAGTTTTGCATTTTTGCAGGTCTTCCAATAGCAGATCCATGGAATTTTCTCTTTTTCTTAGAAAATTAAAGGAATTAACTAGTGGTTTTCCTTATTTGGTTTAAATATTAACCTCTACAGCTGTCATGGGATGTACCCGTGCTAATAGTATTCTACTCTGCCCTGTGGTTTACAAGAAGGGGAAACTGCTCCACCACGTTGACATCTCATTCATTAAAAGCAGAATCAAATACAAAATGTTAATCTGCTTTATTACTTAAAGGTGCAGTTCCTACCAAAAAAAAAAAAAAAAGCAAAATACAACTATTTATAAAACATGGTTTTAGATAGAATTTCAAAACTATATTTTGATTACTTACATGAAAATTAGTCAGAAACCCATGATATGTATGGTTTTAATGATGTAGAAGAAAAAAAATGGTCTAAAAATGGCAAGTACAAATACATTGAATTTTAATTAGTCTAAAAATGGTCAAGTTTCCTATTCACTCACTTGGGTATGATAAACTTTCCAGATCTATTTTGGAGCATGGCAACTCTTTTCCATGTGTTCTAAATGGTCTTATTTCCCTATGCGATGACTACATCGGCACTCTCTGTACTTGTGCAATGGGAGGGGTCTGTTCAGATGCTCAAAGGAAAGTCTGTGTGGACTTCTGTGTTCCACCTGCTCAGTCTTTTGCAAGCTCTTCTTTATTTTTATTATAAATTTCAACCTAAATAACTGTTATTTACCATCTCTGATATGTTTTTAATTTATTTACCATTTCTCTGGTTATGTTCTCTAATATTAATTAACTTTTCTTTGCTGTTTCTTTCTTTCTTTTTTTTTTAACTCCACTATTACAACTCATTTTAAGAATAATAAAGGAAAAAATAAAAACATGTTTCAGGAACATTTCACAGAATACTGATCTCGAACCTAACTGTTTTACATTAGACTATCCAATTTCCCTGTGAATCAGGCCATTTTTCCAACAGTATCATTTTAGAGGCAAGAAAAGAGATGCACCAGAAAATGAGAAGATTTTATCCTCCAAAGTTGTTTGAAAGTGTAATCAAATTCATGAAGCAAAAGTATGGAAAGGGAAAAAAAGCATATATGGCATAAGGAAAATTTGTTTTATTTCTTTTATTTCAATCTAGTTGGAAAAGAAAATCTACTCTTAATATTTCTTCTGTCAATTTAATATGATGCTATATTCTAAGTACTCAAAAAATAGTTCAAGATCTTCTCAAAATATTATATAATAATATTTATATTACCCTCAGTAATGTAAAATATCCTCTTAGGACAGAAAAAGAAAAGCACTTGATCTTTAATACAGAAACTCATCTTCAAGGCCTGTGGAGATTGTCAGTGTCTCTCACAGAAGTGCTGTCATCATGCTATTCAGTTTCGGTGACCACTAAATAGGTAAATCACTTTAGCAGAAGCCAAAAGTTTCACAAACATTTCATTACAGAATTCATTTAGACCCTGCCTAAGTTTTTTTCTTCCAGGAAACCAAAGAACAATCACTTACGAACTTAGGAAGGGTATGATTGAGAGCGGACCAGCTCTGACGATAGCGTGTTAATGGCGTCTCATCGCAGAAGATGAGCTGGTGCCTGCTTTTGTTGATACTTCGCTATCAGCTAAACAGTCAGGGATTTTCTTAAGCCTCTTTTTTGTACTTGATATTTCCAATTTTTACTACCTCTTAACATGACAATAAAAACACATTTGAGCTCAATTTTATATTTATTTAAATTCCCACCTAAATGATTCAGGATAAGACCTCTAGTTTTAACACAACAGGTTTTGTCAATATAACCTATCTCACTATCAGTTTTACATGTGCATACCCATTCCTAGCCTTTATTCAGATTCTTAAGTCCTTATGTTAGTTTATGCTAGTCCATGATCTACTTATATATTTGAGGAATTTTTAAAAGAAATAAGGCCTCATTCCTCTCAGTCACTTGTAAGTCTTCTAAAACAACATTTTACCTTTTCCCTACTCCTTAGTACACACATTCTCATAGATGATTAGAGCAGTTATTAAAGGTCCTAATCCAACTTCTTCATCATATAGATGAAGAAATAAAAGAGACATGACTTCTTAGTGTCATATAGATAGTTTCCCTTTTCCATTCAATCACACATTTTGGGAGGAATAGAGGGAATATTTATTCCAGTTCCATCCCATGGTGCATCAGATAATTTTACATTTGGATTTAGAGGTGAATATGAGAAAGAACATAGGACATTCTCCATTGAAGAGCCAAGATTATAGCAAAATAGGCTGAGTTTATTTCTCCATTTGACTCCATCACTGTCCAGAATCTTCCAGCTGGCCAGACTCCTCTCCACATTAAATTTAAAAAGTGGTCGGGATCCAGACATAACTACCATGGTGACTAATAAGCAGTAGGTGTGGGAGATAAACAGCACCTTTGGTGACTCCCTAAGTTTCATGCTGATGGACACCTGAAATGAAAATATAGACTTAGGCAGAGAGACAGCAAGCTTATCTGGTCTTACCATTACTCAATATATCCAAGCTGGAATATTTTGTTATAAAGAGTTCATCTTTTTTTCTTTATTCTTGACAGTACTTTTAAGCAGAGCTCCAAAATAGACATTGCTGAGTTTTTAAGTGGTGAGCATGTATTTTGCTTTTAAGATTTCTCAGTGTGCTTGTTTAAATAACGTTTAAAATTTTCCCCAGGTAATTTGTTGATGGAATTGCTTTCAGATGGATTCAGAACCTTAAGGGACAATTAAACAAAGCAGGTAAGTTTTAGGCACATGATAGAAGAATTGGCTGGAATCTGGAACAAAGTTTCAAAGTAAAACACCAGTGAGGGGTTTGGGAGTGCCAAAGGCAGTTTGACGACTGTGAATGTGCTAGGGAAGTAGGAATAGGAAATGTCACAAAAATAATAATAACTATTAATCAGACCTCTGGTATATGCCAATCTATATACAAATATGCATTATTTCATTTATGCTAATAAAAACCCTGCAAGTTCAGTATTTTTATTTCCCTGTTACAGATGAGAAAAATGAAAAATCAAAGAAGCTAAATAAATTAATAAGAAGAAACTAAGAATAATAATTATAATAACATGTTAATTTAAAAACTAAGATTTTTAGTAGGCTTATTATATTGGTTCATGGATTAATTATCCCATTTCATTCTTATATAAACACAAGCATTATTATTATACCCATTTTCCAGAGAATGGTGAAGCTTAGAGAATTAAATAAAGATGATATAACTAGAAGGAAAGACAGGATTTAAACGTAAACAGCCTAACTACAGAACCCATGGTTTGAATCGCTATCCTGTACTACCAAAAGCAGAGAATGCATTCTGGCCCATTTCTGTTTGCTGCTCAACCCATGATTTTTCAGGGTGGCATATGAACTTTAAAATAGGAGTTCTCAGATGTGGTCTATGCTGATCCATAATGGAGTTTCAGTGTCTGGCAGCAAAGATCAAAGAGTTTCTCCTACCACAAAGTATGTTCAATTTAAAAGATTGCACTTCGTGCTGAGATTATATTATCCCTTTTTTGGAACAAAAATATTCCTTCTTTTTCTCTAATGATGATGATAATTGGTGACAGTTTTGGAAAATATTCTTGAAATATTGAATATTCTTAAATATTTAAAAATTGCAAATTTGTCAACTCCATACTCCCTACCTCCCATCGGGGACAATGAGAGAGAAATTGTTATTATTCAAAAAGTTTAAAAATATGGGCTCATTTATAAAAGGAAAAGAATGCTTTTCAAGAATGGGGTATGATACACAAAGCCAGCTCTATAAATTTGCTCAAGATTAACCCTTATGCCAAAGGGTACCAATTTATAGTTTTTAAAGGATTGTCAAGGAAGCAGGTTACACATGAAGCAGATTACATCAGTGTTTAAATATATCATTATAGAATAGCACTCTCCATATATTCCACCACATTTCAAAGCTTCTTTTGGCTTGGCTACCCCTCACCCACATTCTATGTGAATCCCAAACTTCTTTTGCACTGCCCCATACCACAATTCCAGTAATGATACAAACCTGAGAAATCCCATTGATTTAATTTGCTTCCATCATTCTGTAAATATGTGTTTTAGATGATGCTGTCTACATGGGCATAGCACATGAACTTCTCAGTAGGAAGTTCAGATGAGATTTTAAATAATTTATATATATATATATATATATATATATATATATATATATATAATATAATAAAAGTAACATTAAAACAAATACAAAGAGGAATGCAAATTGTAAAGATCACCACATGATATGAAAAGTTAAGATTCACCAGTCAGTGCACAAAGAAGGCTGTAGCTGAAGATAATTTAGTGGGAAGATAAAATTTGAAAATAGACCCATAATTTTTTATATCTATAAAATATAAATGCCCCGTGTGACTAGTGCATGCCAGAGGATATATTTTCCTAAATTATGTACACCGATTGTGTGTTGTTTGTTTGTTTGTTATTTAAATTTCCTGAAGAGTGACTTCATCTCCCAAGGATAGAGCATGGCTTTAATGAAAGATTTTTTAGAAAAAGTTGACATCTCTCTGATTCCTTAGTCAAAGTTTTGTTTTCATCATAATCTTAAAGAATAAAAAGTTTCTGTCTTTTTAAAGAGAAAGGAGAAGTATGACATATTTCAGTCCTTAGAGCAAGCAAATGAGGAAGTAAATCCAATTTCTTCTCTTTCAGTGGGCTTTTCTCTTAAATTAGCACACTCTAATTTAGAGTTCCATCTCCTGAGTTCATCAGAGATCTTGATTTTAAATAGCTGCTTCTGATATATTTAGAGATAAGTGTATACTCAATATACACCATGTTGTGAGAATGAATATTTTGAACTAAAGAATTTATCACTTATTAAGTTTCATATCTTCCTATACTTTAGGGTACAAATTTGCAGTAGGAGCTTGTCACATGGTGTGTCAGCCACCAGACAGGGAAGATAACTAGGCTGGATCTCCAAAGGGAAGTTAAGAGTTATGAAGTTAAGTTATATACATTAGGAGTTAGGCAGGGACACCAGTGAAAGTATGAAAGAACAGGAGATAATGTTTGAGAATCTCACTTGCTGCACCAATTTATGGAAATGGCTTGAAAATTTTATATACAAAGACCAACATATTTCTTCACAGATTAACTTGGCTCCATGAAAAGGAATATTTTTTAAGTACCTGAGTATCTTGCCAACAATCCACCACCACTCCTAAAAGTAAAAAGAGAAGAGTCATAGCATTTAGCTTTGAGTTTATTTCAATTAAGGGAAATATTTTGGATTAAATAATCAAATGGACTTATAATACCGATAAATCATTTTACTAAGCTACAAAAGGACAAAGGAAGGCTTGGCACATAACCCATGAGAGTGTTGAAGGTATTTCATCTTCTGTTTATTTCTATTCTTATCACTTTTTTTTTACCTTTTTTTTTTTTTTGTAGTGCGAAGATACACTTTCTTAGCAAATTTCAAGTCTACAACACAATATTATTAACTAGAGTCACCATGCTATATGTTGGACGGCACTTCTTAACAGGCAAACTATAGAATACCAGATCGGCCCAATTTTGCTGGACAGCAATCATGGGAACTGATTTGTCATCTTAGGGGCTAGGGCTAGGGAGCAGGAAAGTCTTGGCTTGCTAGTATCCAATTAAGCAGGTCTGTCCTGTGAACTGTGTGTGATCCTACTAAGAAAAAAGTACTATAGAAACTTACCTCACTTGCCCATCAATTCTTAAAGTTTCAATTTGCTACCAGTCTTACCATATTTTCTCAAAATAACTTTCTCAACTTCTCTTCTATCCTTATGACAGGGAAGCTGATAAGGACAAGTATTTTATTAGTTCTCAGATTTTTTAACCTCCTATCTCCTCTCCTTATTGCACTGAAGCCATTCTCAAACCTCAACTGAGCAACAAAATCATTTGAAGGGCTTGTAAAAACAGATTACTGGCCCCACCCCAGAGTGTCTGATTCAGTCTAAGGTGGGGCTCCAAAAATTGCATTTCTAGTAAGTTTCCAGATGATGCTAATGCTTTAATCAAGCCATCAAGTTCACAAATACCTCCCAGATATTCCTTCCTCATCCTTTCCAGTGTTCCCGGGTATTCCGGTTGATTGCTGCATGCCCACTACCATCTAGACTCACATCGACCCCAGCTTGTCCTTAGCCAAACAGAATGTTAGCAAAGCACCAACAATATTGAGACTGTATGTTGAGTGAAGTATTCCAGATGCTTTGCTTCTTCACTGTCCATGTTTTTACTATTTTCTTTTCTTCTAATACTTCCAGTACATTTTTCTGATATTTTCGTATCAAAAATAGGTGGTTGAATAGGAAAATGGATTGTTTTTTGCCCTTCATTCTAGTTAATCAACATAAGAAAAAGAATCGTCTCACTTAAAGATTATCAAGAACAGCAAAACGTGAAATCTGCCCTCCCCTCTGCACTTCTATACTGAGTCTTCGAAAGATTTAAAAAAACCCTCAAAAACCTGAAAATCTATTTATTTCAAATGGCATTCTTCTAGTTCACTAATGGTGAAAATTCCAGGAAGTACCTATTTTTTCTTCCTAAAGCAAAGACAGAGTAAATAAATACATTTTAAATAGTACAAATAAATAATTGCCAAACCTAGTATATAAAAAAATAAAGATCCTACCAATATGACTGCTTTTAAAACTACTACTGCTGGCATAATAATTATATGAAAGTTAAGAAGTGCTTTATTTCTTTCAAAAAATTAGTTATAGGGCATACTTGAAGTGTATATAGTTTTGTTTTGTTTTGTGTATTTATTTTAACAAGAAAAAATTTTAAGAAGTGAAAAAAGTATTAAAAAGATCAATAGATTTAATATTTTTAATTAAAATCATATATATTGCATGCCGACTTAGCTTTGCATTGTTTCACTCAATTAAGGTGCGGCCATGCTTCCCCGGAAGTATTTTAATGCAGAAAATAGGTGATAAACAAATAAATATAACCAAAAGATTAAAAGGAGTTATGGTCTTGTATTATCAAAGGTCAAAACATACCATGAAACTAAAATAACTAAAATACCATGGTAGTGACACAGAAAAGGATAAATAGATGAATGGAATAGAATAAAGAGTCTGGAAACACCTTGGAATTTAGTATATGATAACATGGGCATTTCAAATCAGTAGTGAAATGAGAAATTCAAAATACATGTCTACTTTGTACTATATACTAGGAAACAAATACTCATGTATTTCAGGTCTAAGTGTAAAAATTAAAACCATAAATGCACTAAGAGGAATATAAGATAATATACTTGATATAATCTAGCTAATATAATTCTAAGTTTAATGCAAAACTCAAAAAGACATGGGAGGTGGATGAAAGATTTGACTATATCTAAATATAAAATTTCTCTAAAGTTATAATTTCTGAAAATAAAATTATAAGTCAACTAACAACATGAGAAGAGTATTTGCAATATATAGAACAAACTATTATCGAGCACATACTTTTTATGAAACACCATCCTAAAAATTAACAAACATTGTATTATTTTTTAAGGCTCGAGAAAAGCCTATCGGGCATATAGTCTTATTTTTCTCATTTTGTATACAAATAGTCTGAGGATTGGAGACCTTAGATAAAGTACCAAAGTCATCTGACAAGAAAGAGGCAAAACTGGGATTTAAACTCAGATCTCCCTGACTCCAGAGTTTGTTACTAAACACTGAGATTCAAAGAGCTCCTATAAATCCAAAACAAAAAGGAAAAATAGCCCCCAATTTTTAAAAAGTTGGAAAGGGCAATAAATCCACTGATGATGAACCAAATGGCCAAAGTCATTATAATAAGGCTAATGATCAAGGAAAAACAACAGAGTGGGGTTGGAGGATGAAAACGAAAATGGAATTTAGATGGCCTTAGTATTACTTGTCAAAATTAGAAATGCTCATATGCTTTGGCCCAGCATTTCTATTTATTATCTACCCTAGAGAAATGGGGTCTTTCTGTACCTATCCAGCATTTCTATTTATTATCTACCCTAGAGAAATAGGGTCTTTCTGTACCTATCCTTAAGTACCTTATAATGTTTCTTGGAATATTATTTGTAATACTTCAAAAATCGATATGCCCTAAACACCAATAAATAGTACTATTTAAATGTATAACGGTGAATCCGTATTGTGCAGTACTATATAGCCATTAAAAAAGAAGGAAGTATATGTACTGACGTGGGAAAATGTTCATTATTTATTAAGAAAAAATAAAGTTTTAGGAGAATATATCTAGATAACTAGATCCTGTTTTGTAAAATTATACATTCTGTGCACAAATATGTGCACAGAAAAATATCTAGAATGGTAATCTTCAAATCATTGATGGTTTCTACTTCTGAGCAGTTATATTGGAGAAGTGGAATGGATATGAAGGAGAATTTTAACTTGTATAATATAAAATAAAATATTAAATAAAGTTAAAGTTCTCTTCAGCTTAGATGTTATAATAAAAAATATGTATTTTGTTAAGGCAATAAGAAAAAAGTGCAATGGAAAATATTTTGAAAACAAATTTTAATTGAAAAATAAAGAGCATATCAAAGGCATTACAAACAAAACCATGTAGATCATTTCTTCTTGAACAGGTTATCTGAATACAAGGAAAATACTTCCCATTTATATCTGACTCAAGAATGCCCTTGAGTGCCAAGCTGTGTGTTCATACTTTTCCAGGCCACTGAAAATAAAAGCCATCTAAATTCTATTTCTGTTTTCATCTCCATCCCCACTCTGCTGTTTTAAGCAAGGACTTGTCTTGTAAAAATAAAAAGTTCAAGTGTCCTCAACTATCTTGGTGACTTAAGGATAATCTTAATGAATTCAGAAAGGATTATTATGCCCATGCTGATTTTTGAACAGTTTGCAAGAGGCAGTATTTTGTTAAAGTAAGCCATGCAGTGTGAAATATCTGCTCCGCGCATTTGGCTATCTGAGTTTTTCACCTTTGTATTACAGATTAATTTTATTCTCTTTACAGTTGGTGAAAAGGACCTCTGTGGATATGGGATGTTTTAATAAGATTAAAAGTTTAGCAGAAATACTGTTCATTCATAAATTTGGTAAACCTCCTCTGTCCACCAATCAGCCTCTAGTCTTGTCTCTTGGCTGTCAAGTTCTTGTTGATCAAGACTTGTTTTCAAAAATATGATTTCAGATTAGATGTTATCTTGATGTTTCTACATGTTTTAATGAACTTATGATAGGCTCAGTGTTGTGCTTAATCTGTTCTACTTCGATATAGTCATTATCCTTCATCAATAAACTAATAAGTTTGGAATTCAATGTCTCCCTTTTAATAAATGTCTATCCCTTCAAAACAATTTGAAAGAAAACATCATTCCAAAATGCTTGCATTTAATCTGCTCCATAAGTGACTTTTTTGCTATTTAATTCACTATCAAAGTTATTTGGAGCTACCAGCACTAGTCCCATCCCAACTGCTCCAAGTGACCCGGGAGTGTGCCCTGTCATTTCTTTTTCACAGCCACTTTGAGGGCCGTGATCAGTCTTTCTCTAGCCTACCCACAGTCCCTATGGGCTCTGAGTTAATTAATGCGCCTGCACTGCTTGGGAGCATGGAAGGGATAGGGTATGGCTGGAGCCTGATCGATCAAAATCCCCTCTATCAAGCTCCTGATCTACTCACCCAGAAGATTCTCCAGCCCCATGCAAATATTGGCACCTGAGTAGTAGTTATGGTTGACATTCTCTGTCATCTGCCTGCATAGATGTTCCCACTAGCCCTTGAACCCTAGGGAGATGAGACTTGACAGTTATCTCATAACCGCAAGGACTTTCAGTATAGTAGTTAAGTACAGACTCTGGAGTCAGAGATTCTGAGATCAAGCACTCTCGCCAGTTACTGACAACATGGCATGGGGCAAGCAATTTAACTTTCCATGTCTCAGTTTCCTCATCTGTTTAGGGAGGCTATTAATTCCTACCTTTCACTTATTGTGTCAGTAAAGATCAAATGAGCAAGACTCAGCACAGCGCAGAGTAAGTGCTTAAATATTAATGATATTATGTACTTCATATTATGTACTATAAGACATGTACTAGCATATTATTTTATTAAATATTTATTATATGTGACATGGCAATTGGATGGTTCACTATCTATGGCTTTAGAAGTCTACACTTGTCTTTTCCCTACAGTTGAGACTTCCCTTTAGAACACAGTGCTTATCTTAAACTGGAAATAGCCAGCTGCTACTTGCTCTTAAACTTTCTGCTCTTCTCAATAAACTATTATGGGATCCTGTATCTTTATAGTTCTCTTGCATCCTCATTTCCCTAGATTTAGCTATCTTGTTCTTAGAAAAGGTTGATGATGAATATTAATCCCTTTTGGAAAACAAATTATAGCAGGGTCATCTTTAATAATTTAGGTCACTTGTGTTGTCTACTTTCTATCTCCTTTGATCTCTTTGCATGTGGGTTTCCTTTCTGTGAGTAAAGTTCACATGGTAAGATGGTTCTAAATGTATAAGGAAGAAGAACAGATCTCTTCTATTCAGTGTTGTAAACCTTTCTTGCCAACCTCTAAAAAGTAGACTATCATGAGAAATACACTGTCAAACTATGACTTCTAATAAAAATAATGCCTCTAAAATGCATAAAAGCACATTTTTATACATACACCAATGTTCATGATGGTTTGTTTAAAATGTACATCTTCTCATATGAAAAAATAAACAGGTAAAACCAAAATCTTGTGATAATATACCAAAGCCACCATGAAAATATAACACTAAAGCAAAGAGAAGTGGATGTGTCAATCTAAGGCTTATCTTTTGATCCTGACAAGTTCACAATTAAAGTTGAAATCCAAACATCTTGAACAAATTAACAAAAGTGGAAATGGCAAAAAGGTTTCTTCTCACTTGTCCACTCTATGGCTCTGTGTTGAGAAGTGTGCTGAGGTCATATTTAGGCACAATGGCTGTGAGAGCCATGCCAGAAGATAAGTATCTATCATGGCTGCAGAAGTAATAAGCGATGAGATTTGTACCACATCATTACCATCCCTGCTTGTTTTCGAATCATACATGCATTTGCTTTGTGCGGTCAAAGTATGGAGTGCATTGTGTAGAAGGGGAGAGAGCACTGACATTTGGGGAGCACGGATTCTATTACGAACCAGGCACTATTCAAAGCATTTCACATATACTCACCTACTGAATAATTACAATAACCCTAAAAATTCCATACTATTATTGACTTTATTTTACAAATAGAGACATTGAGGCCTACAAAAATGTTAGTAACTTGCCCAAGGTGTTACAGATAAGCATGTCATTGGCAGAGCTGTCGGAAGTCTGGTTCATACTGTGTCCTTACCACTGTACTGGTATGCCTCCAAAGCAATTTGTGCAAAAAACAATAGAGAGGAAACTTTTATAGATATCTTTTTAGCATGAATTTTATAAACCTAGCACAATAGATGTGTGGGAAGGGATCTTGCCGGTTACATGGACCAAACTTACACTTGTTAAAAGATCCAGTCCCTACTACCCAATCCCATCTCAGTATTTCCTGGTTCTTCCCTTATTGAAGAGCTGTCAAAATTCTTTGATAGACGAGCCAAAGTCGACTCTGCATAAGTCACACTTTTGACCCTACTTGTGTCCTCTGTGAAGCAAACAAACTAATGTACACCCTTTTCCGCAGGATGGCAATCAACTTCTTGTCAGTGAAATCTCTCTACCATGAGTAAAATTTAATAAGCAAAGGGGCAGCATATTTTAAGACAACTTATAATCCAGTGAAAGGCCATTTTATTTTAAAACTTTCTCCCTCCAAACTAACACTATACATTTCAAAAGAAGAAGAAGGTTGTTAGGGTTTCCTATTTCCATTAGGTAACTAAAGCAAATGGATAATTTTGCCTTTACTATAGAAAGAAATTCTCTGTTATCCCAGCCAATGAGGAAGAACTTTCCAAGGGATGCCAGACATACTCCCCTGAATATGGTCTACACGTCCGGCTGGACGAAAGTTACCCCCTTTTTAGCAGGGTGAGTGCTACACAGGGAGAAAGGGAGCTCGACTTGAGCATTTCTTCTTATGATGTTCCTCGATTGCTTGTTGTTTGAGATTCAGAAATTCTCTTTGATATAACAATCTATTAATGTGCTGTATTTAATTTGTGAAGATAAATCTAATTATCAAAGATTAACTTTGAAATTAATCTAGTTATGTCCTCCTGAGAGGATGGAAATGGGCCAAAGAGAGATAATTACAAAGATATGGTTTAATATAAAGGTTTAATAGCAGAACTAATTTATCCATACTTCAGGCCATGGAAGTGGCTTTCTAAAGAAGGGGCTGAATAAAATATGGCCAATCAGTTGATTCACAAACGTCAGATCTTGACCTTGGTTTAGTTGAAGTCCTATGCATATGTCCATCATATGCATACCAATATAGCTAAATCTTAGTTTTAAAATTACTTAAATGTAATCTATGAAATAATACAGCCTTAGAAAGGGTATCATCATCAGTCAGGACACTGGGGTTCCACTCCTAGCTCTACCAATAGGTTTTGTGACTTGGGTGAGATTATATTTATTGAGCACCTGTTAGGCTTTGAGAAATTAGGTTGAGTTTTATCTTATTTAATCTTCACAGCCATTTTCTAAGTTAGCTAATACATTTACCTTGTACAGCTGAGGAAATTAAAACTCTGAGAGGCTAATTAACAATGGCCAAGATCACTCAGCTAGTAAATGACAAAGCTAGGGTTTGACACAAGATTTTCTCTGCATTAAACTGTTTCCATCACTTAACCTCCTGAGTCTTAGTTTACTTCTTTGTAGAAATGAGGTCTACATGTTCTATATAACCTTTGTAACTTTGACATTCTTTGATTTCATTGCAAATATTTAAATGTAATGTCCCATTTTATTATTATCATTATTATTATTATCCTTTATCTATTTCACTGACTGCTGCAGAACATTTTCTTCATTTGCATTATCTTTATTGACCATTTATTTCAGTCACATTTACCAAATAATGAAATCTCTACTTGGGTTGGCCAAACATACCATATCATCATGATTTAATTTTACATTTGATGTATCTGCGCTTAAAGTAAAGGTGCTGGCACTTTTTGTCCTCTCCATCCAGGAGAAGCCAACCACAGGACAGTCTTCATATTCGTTCTCCTAAACGGTTGGGGGATATTAGTGCCTACGGCATTTGCTAAACTCCTCTTCACTTTTGCTGCTGCTTTTTGCATGGTGCCTACAAAAAAAGTTGTTGCTATACATGTGCAAATAGCCTCTAAAATAGCTGGCAGTAAAAAACCCATCGAAGGACATTGTCGTCATTTGGTTTCTATTATTGTATGAACGTTATAGGATTGATTCTGAGCATGTGAATCCTGTTAGAAAAAAAAGCCTTCCATAATAAATTTGGAAGTAGCTGTTGTCAGATAAGTTGGAAAAGTTTATCCGCTTATATCTCAGAACTTTATTCCTATCAAAGGCTCTTAGAAGCCTCGCTGTTGAAATACATATTTCAAGTTCTTGAGCACATTTCTTGGTAATTGACAAATTGTCCAGTAGGTGGCAGAGTGTCAACACTCTGTTAATGGCTTTTCCTGTTAAAAGGCATTTTCTTAAACTTGGCCTAAAAACAATCTTAGGAAGGACTTGCTTTATCTGTATAATATTGAACATACATGCAGCATTTTTATTTCATTTTTGGAAATATATTTTGAGATTAAATATTTTTTAGCTTCTATATTTTATTTGAGATTTGTTTAACTTTATACTCATTCATTATGCCTTTTCCCTCCAAATATTTATATTATACACTTATAATTATTTTTGCCATAGAAATAAGTAGAAGAAGATATAGATTGGAAGTGGATCGTTTAGTATTACAAACATTTATTGACAAACTTCTTGGAAGGAACATTTGCAGATTCAAGATCACTGGTTTCTGGATTGCTGAAATTTGATATCGCTGTTGTGTACTTTGCAACTGAACTGTATGAGCAGCTGAGCAAGAAAAAAAAACAAAAAAAACCAGGAAGGTCACATCTACAAATTACGCAAATCATTCAGACAAAAGCATCAATGCAGGCCAGTTATTTGAATATATTGAGTAGTTGTTTTGCCATCTTTAATTCATCCAGATATTACACTTGCCTAGTACACTTTTCCAATTATCTAATTTCTTGTGTGTGTGCGTGTGTGTGTCTGGTGTGTGTTTAGCCTAAATGAAATTCTTGGTTATCATAAATGTAAATTCTAAAGACATTACAATCTGCCAATTTTGATCAAATTGACAAATTTCTGCACTTATTTGTCTTTAAAGGGGAAATAAACCACCTAGTGTACTACGTAATAAACACTACCTAACCAACTCATTATTTGAGAAACAAAGCTGTTTAAATGTTCTGCACTGGGAAAAATAAAAGATTCCACCTCACATTTTGACATATTGTTTGTATTTAGTTAAAGTGCAACAAGTGATGAACTCTATCATTGTGTTCTGGAGCAAAACATTGCATTTAATTATGTTGCCAGTCTGATCTCTCCAGAAAAGATTTCTGTGATTGAAACTGAATTGCACTGTTTAAAGCCCTGCTCAGGCAGCCGATGGGAGTTTGGGATAGATAAGCTCCTGGATAGCCCCTCTTGAATGTACTTGTCATTGTGATAATATTTAAACACTGCTCATGGTCTTTACAACTCAATTGAGTTGCAAAGATACAGAACTGCGTTAGCTTTGTTTCTCATTAACTCTACCTAATAAGGTCTTCGACAAGCTTTAATCTGCAAAGGTTTTATCTAGTCAGAAGGTCTGAATGAATTCTAAAACCAACCTCTTAATTTTTTTTTATTTTGATTTATCATCTTGATGCCCTATCCACAAATCTTAACCTAAAATTATTCTCCTGGGAAATTTTCTATGAAAAATAATAAATGACTTCAGCCTCCAGAGTAATTGATTTCATATTATCTAATATCAACTTCCTAAACTGGGTTTTTAAAAATGGTCCCAAAGCTGAGAATGCTCCAGAAACAAAGTGGAAAATTCAGTAATTAAGAAGATTTTATTCTCTGTTTTCTACTAGATTTCCCCTTCTCCCTCTCCACTTTTCCTAGTTAAAAGGGACATAGAACTGAGAAATACAGAAATCACGTGAAAAATGTTATTGCCCTTAATATTAAAATAAATAAATAAATAAATAGATAGATAAATAAATAAATAAAAATAAAAAAAAAAACAGGAGGTCTAAGAGTACCTTATCTTTATTCAGTCTCTTAACACTGACATAAATCTCCAGGCCAATCATAGTGCCCACGTGGTATGTGGTTTTATTTCATTGTACACTGGAGTCAGACACAGCCGCATGTCTAGCCTGATGCTTGGCGCCTTGTTAGAATGCCCTATTAATATCTTGAGGGATTATCATCAAAATTTTTTTGAAAATACAGCATTCTCTTCCATATTAGTATTTTTAGAGTTTGTTCATTTGCAGCATTTTTTTTTAATGAAGGAAAGAAAGTGTATTCAAATAAATATAGTTAGGAGGATTAGTAACCACTGGTTCATTGATTTAGCCCCTACATTCACTTTGTGCAAGAAAAATGCAAGCGAGGAGACTCCTCATGCTCATTCTAATCCCTACCCTTGTCTGATGATGAAAGAGGGGTGATATGAGGTCAGTCCCACAGTAGCAACAGGACTAAAGTCTAACTTCAGGAAGTTGATAGTTTTGTTTAGATTTTAAAAAATTAACAACACTGTGTCAAAAATCCAGCAAAAATAATTGGTAATAGAAGCAAAGAAATTCCAGACTCAGAAGTCCCATGAAGTCATCTCTATACCTCTTGCCAGGATAGGGTCTTTTAAAAACATGTTCTCAGGGTCCTGGCCAGCCTAGCATCAGCTGCCCTAAAGACGGTGCTTCCATCACTTCTTTGGCAAAACATCATCGAAGTCCAGCAGGCAAGGTCTTCTGACCTGCATTTCTCAATTCAGCATAATCCCAGTAGTAGAAAATAACATATTAACTTTCTGTTAAAAGCAACTTCTTAACCAGCATTTGCTTCATTTGAGCCTATAAATCTAGAAGCAGAATTTACATCACAAAGTTCAAATTCTTTTTACATTTACCATCAGAATTCTCTTGCCATTCTAAGTCTAAATTTAACAAAATCAGCACTCTATGCTTGGCAAGAGGATGGGATTTTTAATCTATGTGACATAAAAAGCAATGGCATACATGAAGGTCACAATTTATTGGAGTCTAATAGGTTATATTTTCCTGATAATGATATCAACAGGAATAGCATTTGTATAGGGCCTCCCACTTTGCAAAGTAAGCCGAGATACATTATCTCATGGGTATTTTATTCTTTCGGTTCCACCAATTTAATACTCAGCAGGTCCAATCTCGTGCATGAAGCAGCCTAAAGAGAAAGCCCAGGCAACAGTACGGTGCTGTTTGTTTTCCGCCCTTCTCCAGCAGTCCAGGGAAAGTGTGGGACAGCTCACGAAATGATGAGTTCATGTTTAGCCTGGGAAAGCTGCACAGCGGCCTTTCCTGCTACTCGGCATGAAATGAGCCATGAGCAGCATGAAATCACTGACCACAGGTGTAGAGATTCGCAGTGACATAAATATCTTTGCTGTTTAGCAGTTGGAGGAAGGCTGTGGGAAGATTTGCCACAAGCTCCTCCTGGCCAAGTCTGCCTTTATAAAGCAATGGTCATTTAGGCCACACTGTTGCCAGGGAGTTTGATGAGTCTCATCCTGACTTTCAATTAAAGGACTCATGAAGAAGAACTAGAGAAAATGTAGGTGAATACTTATCTCAGGCCATTCTAAGAAAAGAGCAAAAGCAAAAAACATATAAATTGAAAACTGGTAGGTATGTTCGACGGCAAACATTTAAAATCATCTATGTGCTAAAAAAAAAAAACTTCACAAACAAAATTTACAAAGACAAAGGCAAAATTGTAATCTATATGAGAAATTGTTAACAATACGACTATATAAAGTATTCTAAAATTCTTTAAAAAATAAGTTTAACTGATGTAAAAATATGCAAAGAAAATGGGAAGCAAATTATCAGAGAGGTAAAGTCATTAAATTTATGAAAAATATTTAAACTCAGTAATAATGAGATAATGTAAATTAATGTAATAAATATATTGCATTTGCTTATAAAACTTGAAGACAATTTTTTTAATTGCAACCTTCAGTCTTAGGTAGGATGTGGAAAGGAGAGGCTATGCCATTTGATTTTTCAATTTTATCTCTTCCATTTTATTTGGTATCAGACCAAATTTTCTTTATCTATTTTATTTACTCATTTCTGCATCATTTTGTTAGTTTCTCATCATTGTAAGCAGGATAAAGTTGAATTTTTAACCAAATGAAGTTACTATCTTTTAATAGAAAAATATATTTCAACAATGTTTATAGTCATATTAGCATAATTGATCTTAAGTTTTGCTGTAAATTTTCTAGTTTCCCTTCATTCTGCCATTTTTTTGTTTGTTATGTAGTTTATGTTTTATTTACTTTTAATGTCTATTGACATTTAAAAGATGTAAGACCTGTAACAATTATTATCACATGTCAATATACTCTAATTATTAACATAATAATTATAAACAGACTATTAACAGAAACAAATACAAATAATCAATAATAAAACATTAAATATAGTTGGTTTATCAATTTTTATTTTTAAAAATTTCTGGCATGGAGAATATCTCAGTATAATAACTTGACAACTAGGGCAGTATGATCCCAAATGTATATTTATATACTGTATTCATAGAAAAAAGATTGAGTGGTGAATACATCAAAATGACAACAATGTTTGCCCCCTATTTATCAGTTATGGATAACTTTTTCTAGTCTGTATTTTTTTTAATTTTCCAAATTACATGCAATATGTTTATATGTTCTTAATAATCCAAATATAATCACTAAGTGAATTTTAATATCATGCTTATCAATGAGCTTCTCAGAAAGCAAAAACATCAGAAACTCTTCTAATACCTTGTAGCAGATTATAAGGATTATTCAGAAGTCCAAAAACCGAGTTTACAGTGAATGGTCATAGGCCAAGCCCTTTAAGAATGGTGACCAGCCCCACATGAACTTCATATTCGTGGATGGACAAATGGATGAAATAGAACTTCGCTGGCACTCTGCCAAACTGTTTTCATATGTTAGCATACAAGTCATGACCTTGAGATGCCCTCTAGCCTGTAGATTGTCTAACAGATACCAAAATAACATAGAAACACTCCAGCAACTGATTTTTTTAATTATACAAGTATTGTATGTATTGTTCTGAAGTCAACGTTAAATGCAGATACAACAGTGGAATGTATCTTCCCCAGTTTCTGTCATTTAATTTCAATTATGTTGCTCTTTATTCTTAAAAAGGCTTCAGTGCTCAGTGCTCAGTTTCATGTTTCCTTACAAAGCCTATGATTTCGTTACTTGGAGTTTATTATCCAATTTGTAGCTATTGTTCAACTCAGAGGAGTTAATTTGTATGACAATCAGAGGTTGCAAATTATAAACTCATAACACATGTGAAATTTTGCAATCTTAATAAGGTTACCCTGAGTTTCAATTCCAAATCTTGTCATTTTTCTTAATGAAATTGAATTTTTTACTATCAATATTAAACTATTTTCTATTGAATCTTCCCAATTGATTATAAATAGGGAGAGAGGTTGAATTAAATTGACTTATAGAAAAATGCTTATGTTCATATTGCCCGATTCTCTGTTATGCCACTTCAATATAATGAAGTATATCTTTCCTTTAGAGTTGTCTTAAAGTTTGAACATATCTTGAAAATAAGAGAATTGGGAATAAAACAATACAAATTGTTTAAAAGGAACATGAAAAAGTAGAGTTCACAGCACATTTAAAACAAATTGATTACCACAGGGCACTAAATTTGCTTCTGATTTTCCTGTAAGTAAATGCAAATAAAGTAACACATTGAGTTACATAAAGATCAAAATAGTCAGAAAATGTATCAGGAAAGATAAACTTTTTACTGGATCTCAATTCAAACAAAATTTTATCACATGGTTCCATTTTTAAAAAACGTGAAGCATCAGCACAAAATACTTGCCACCACAGTTTTACCAAAGATAGAGTGACTGTATTTAAATGGATAGTGTATTTACCTGCCTTTCATGCAAGGGAACCGTATCCTAATCATTGACTCTCCTCTCTCTACTTAATATACTCATACAGCTGTTTCACAGGTACCCAAAACTCACCAAGTCCAAAACTGTACTACCTGCTCCTCAAATCCTGCTGAATTTAATCGGTGTTTTTGAATGCATGCAACAGAAACTAATCTGCAGTCACCTTAGCAACTGATACTTTGTTGGAAGGCTCCTTACAGAAGCAGAAAGTCACTACTCACTACCCCACCACCCTCTGCCTAGGGAATGAAACTAGACATGAAAGCCTGCAAGAGGCCTGGCAGTGCTTTCTCTCTAGCTCTTATCTCTGCTGCTCTGTGCTCATTGGCTTCACCCCACTGCTAACCTGTGATGTCCATGACAGAGGAAAATTAACTGCCCCCACAGAACCTTCATGTAACATGGGTCCTCCAGTTTAGGCCATACAAAGATAAAGACTGCCTCTTCCTTCTTACTCTCTAGAATCTTGTCATAGCAAGACTTTTTTCAGTTCCCAGAGAACATTGTGTTCTTTCTCCATCAGTCTTTGCTATGATACTCCCCCCTTTTCCCACCCAGCACACATTTGCCCAACTAACCCTTAAGTATCTTTGGGTATTCAACTAAAAAGTCATTTCCTCCAGGAGACCTTCCCTTAATTATTATACCATTCATTCATTCATTCATTCATTCGCTCAACAAATATTTACTGAGCATCTACTGTGGGTGACATGCAGACCTAGGTATTGGGTGAACATTGATCCCTGTCTGCATGGAGCTTCTACTCTATGAGGAATATATAAGTTCACATTATGACAAATATGATAAAGGAAGGCAATAAGATAAAGAGTAATAGGGGAACTCAGAGTGGTGAGAGAGAGCCTACCCGAGGAGACGATACTTCATCTGAGACCTCTGAAGACCAAGGTGTCAGGGTTCTGATCCACAGGTCTCAGAATGTGTACTAGCTCCACGGTGCACTTGAAGAATTAAAGAGAGGCCATTATCCCTCAAGACACTGAGAACATAAAGTCCAGAGTGGCCATGACATAAAATGAGATCCCCCTCCCCCCCCAAAAGGTGGTAGAGCATAAATGAATAATTAGCAATCTGCACACCAGATTTGGCTGCAGGTACATTTTATCTGACTGATTATCTTAAATATCTCACTCAAGGCACTAAATTATATTCTTCTCCTCTAAAGCACTAAACATATTAGAAAACGGTGTCAGTGAGGGAACTTCACTTTAACTTAAAATGTGGAACAGAGTTTAAGAGAAAAAAATCTTTTCATTACTTTACCTAAGTTTTCATGACCACGGTTTAGTAAATATTTTATGAATGATCATTTAAAATGAAGAAAATTGTTTCACAATTTTTTTCTTAAAATTAGTTTATTTCTTTAATTTATTTTCATAGAATTTCAAACTTCAAAAAAGTCACAAAGAATAGTACAAGGAATTTCTATATATCCATTATCCAGATTTACCAATTCATTTGCTTTATCATTTTTCATAATGTTTTGGACCATTTAAGCATAAGTTAGAAATATGTGTCACTTTTACCTTGAAATACTTCAGTATGTATTTTCTAAAAATAAATATATCCTCTTGTATAACCACAGCTGAGATCTCAAAATCAGGACATTTAACAATGATGCAATACTATTACTTAATCCACAGTCCATAGTAAATCAAATTCCACCACTAATTTTTTATCTCTAGAATGACTCAAAAAAAAAAAAAAACTTCATGAAAAAAATACAAGAAAATTAAAAAGTCACTAAAACACATAAAAGAAACAAAAAAGCTTTCCCTTTGGAGGAAAAAATAAAAAATAATGCTCTTTGCTATTCCCTATAATTTTCAGAGATTTCTTTTTTTCCATCATGTCAGAAGAGCTCAGAGTTTTCTGCAAGGTTTCTAGTTTTTCTTTCCAAAATCAGTTAATGGGAAACATTAACATTTCTTAAATAGAAATGCTTGGCACAGTAAGACAGATCTCTTTAAGCTGATCAGTAGAGCAGAAACAAAATTAATTCCCAGGATTGGTGACAAAGTGTGCCATTCACTTCCATGAAATAGCATGTGTTGGTCTGGGGGCATAAAGCATTTAGCATAGAAAATAGTTAACAGAATTTATTCTGAACTTGTAAAATGCTTTTATACTTCCCCCACATGTTTGCAGCTTGAAACCAATGACTGAAAGTGAGAAAGAACTTCTGAACAGCCTCACCAGTTAACTTACTCCTTTTCCTGAGACATAATAGCAAAATATCAACCTGATTCTTGCTACATGTACATAAACACATGCGATATTAAATAAATAGACAAAACTATTAATACAACAAAGGTTAAAAGGCACCTTGAGATTTGAGAGGATGCAAATAACTATGTCAAAGGTAAAGAAGTTAAAAATTCTGTTTCTAACCAGAGAACTTTAAATAGCATAGTGTTAGATGACAGAGTTCAGTCTGGTTTGATAGTTCCCAAAGTCCTGTGGTTTAGTTTGCATCTAACTTCATAATTAGGTCAGAGAAATAATCAACCTGCCCTGTAAGCCAAGGACAAGTGTTTAAGGAGTATATACGGCCCTGAGCAGATAGCCAAGACTATTTACTTCTAGTTTTCAGTATGAAATTCTTTGGCAATTTTCTATATATCTCAGTTGAAAACTACTAAGCCAAGGAGAGATACCTTTTGTCTCTGTGAGAATATTCATTCATTCACTAGTGTACTTAAAAACTGTAAACTTTATTGATAGAAACAGCAGCACAATAAAAATCATTAGCTGTATATAAGGTTTCAGCTCATAAGAGGCTTAGCACTGTCATATAATCCTCATACCTACTCCTGTAAGATAGAGGTTCTCAGTGTGTCCATTTTACACGAAACTGTGCTTAAGTGCTAAGGAGAATAAAATGTTGAACAAGACCAGCCCATGCACCAAAGAAATTTAGGCTTACATAGTGAAGTACACAGGTAGATGGAATTATTTTTCAATATAAACGAATACGATTTTCATTTCAACTTGTTTGAGATATATATATATATATAGCCAAATAGATTTTAGTTGTGCATTTACGAGGGTCTCATAGAACCCATGTCTTAATGATTAAAAGAAATGTTGATTGTACTTGTAGAGACAGAGCATAAGCACTGAATTAAAAATCATAGCTCAACAAGAGTCCATGACAATGAAATTTACACTCATTTTTTCACGTACTCACATGAAGAATTATAGGAGAATTATTATGATTAACTATAAACTAATCTTTAAACAATACCGATTACTGAGTTAGGAAGATTCACATCACAGCTCTATCAATGGCTGTTTTAGTGATATTGGACAATTTTTTAATTCTCTGAATCTTAGTTTTCTCATCTGAAAGGTAAAGGTAGTGACCAGTCCCAATTTTTATATAGATTGAGCCATTACGCATAAAATACCGAGTACAACCCAGTAAATGTTATCTCTTTAGTATGAGCATTTGCATAGTTCTTATGGGATAATAAACACTGCAGGCTCTCTGGATTTGTGTACTCTTCACAAGAATGGTATCTTTTGATATCATAATTAGAACAATTTTGGAATTTTGTTGGAAGTGGTGCCAACATAAACAGAAAAAGATATAATGTCTATCTACATTACATTTTTATTCAAAAGGATGAGTTATTTTTCAATGAGTCGGGTTTGCAATCTCTGAGCAAGCCTGTGCACTTGTGACTAGAGACCACATCTTAGGAGGCAGCATGGTGTAGTGGAAGCAAATGGGCTTTGAAGGCAGATTCTCCTAGTTTACAAATCTCAACTCATCCATTTACTCCTTGTGCAACTTGGGGCATGCTTCTTAATCTCATTCAGCTTTACTTTCTACTCTTTCAACAGGAATTACCAATACCTACTTTTTAGAGCTCTTGTACATATTAGAGATAATATGTAATACTTCCCAAACATTTGATAAGTGTGTAGTAAATTGAATTTGTTAGTTTTATATTTAGCTACTTTGATTAAAAAAAAAAACTTTACGACATTGACAAATCATTCAGTCAGCTTTCTCCTTTAGATCGTTCTTTTTAAAGTGGCATCTTCAAAATCACTCTACTAGTGGATAAAGGAATCTTTGTTAACCAAGGGTGCTTGATTTGTTTTTCACTTTGAAAATGTGGAATAGAGAGCTGTTCTCTAGGGTAATAAGAGTATCTTTATGAACTGCTAAATGAACATCACAAAAGTAAAAGCAGACTGCTATCAAACTCATAAGCAGTGACCCCCAGATTTATTTCCCAAAGAAATAGCATTCATGGCAGAATAATATTGAGTATTTTCTGAATTGACTGAGCACAGGTTGGGGGGACAAACAAGACTCAAAATGCTGATAGCTTACTCTGTAAATTGTAGCTCTATTTACCTATTAAATCTTGTGAGCAAAGGTACCTATCTTTCCACTCTCCTTCAACTAGAGTGAACCCAGAGTAGAATGATGAAAAGAACAGGCTTTTATTTCAGTGTGTTTCCCCTTCCTAACTTCCCAGTTCATGCCTAAGCATCCAAAAATGCCAAAACTTTTCTGTCTTTCCTTCAATATCCTTCCCCATTGAAACTTCATCTCTGCTGTTTCATTAACACAAAAGCACAAAAACTAATAACAGCTTTGTGCTTTATTCCTCCCACATGTCTGCATTTCAGAAGTCAAAGGCCAACATTTCAATTGAAAACATGAAGCATAATTTGTTACAAATAAATATATCAGGCTTCTGGAGGAAAGGGTAAAACATCAGGAAGATGATTAGAATTTTCTGCAAATACTAAGTCATATTGGATCATTGGTGCCCATCTCTTGGGCATTTTAGTTAATACAGGAAAAGTGAAAATGTTCAGTAGATACACTTTTTACTTATTCAAAATGATAATCACATAACTGAGTCCCATGGAAAAGGGGTTTTCTTCAATTAAGATTGCTTATTATATTGACTAAACCAAGAATAAAAATGAGAAAATTGGTATCACTTTTATCCACTAAAACTTTAGTCCCTGAGTGACTTTTAGAGAAGTATCTTTAATCTCTCAGACTTCAGAGAGGAATCTTTAACTCTACATATTTCTAGATATTGTCTATCTTTATACTTGTCAGAGTTTGGGGAAGTAAACACTGTTATCACCAACTAATTTTGTAAAAGCTCAGAAAAGGAAAGTAGTTAAGGTTGAATAGATAGTTATCAGCAGATCTGAGGCTAGAATTAATTTATTCTATTCAGTGGGCTATTGACTGAGTGCCCGTGGTAAGCCAGGACCCCTACCACCCAAAGCTGATGGGCTTTCCTCTTTGGTATTACAGGATTTCTACTCTGCTTGGCATTAGTATGGCACAGGAAAAGAGGCCATGCAACTTTTCACTACACGGGTGCCATGAGTTGGCCAAGGAGGGAGAGGGCTTTGGCTCCTCCAATTTTCATTTCACCACAAAGTCCAAAAGCCTCAGCCCATACTGAGCAATCCTGGCTACGTTCTCTCGGTTAGACTTCGTTTGCCTAAGAGACAAAACAAATTGAACATTTTCTCTTTGATCTAGAGCTGTTATTTTTTTTTGGAGGTTTTTATTCCACAATCTTTCTTTGAATAGAAAAGTAGTATTCGAAATCAGCAAAACTAACTAAGGAGTTGATAATCAGCCAACTGGAGCATATGATCAGTTTCTTCCCAAATTTAAGGCCAGTCCCAAATTTAACCATGATTTCAAAAAGTCTTGGTTCTCTGTGGCTCCTGTGTATACCAGAGTCATATGAAAGAAAGCCAGAGCACCATTATTTCCACTGGTTTGGCAGTATGACGATCTTTTATAAAGCATATCAGCCAAATAATTTGATACTACCTCTAGAAAGCCACGCATTTCTGCATTGACCAGGAAATGAGAAAATATCTTTCACACCAATGACATTCAATACTCACATCTTTCTTGAGATTTTTCTGCTTTGGACTTGTGCAACTAAGCCTCTATAATGTAGAGATGTGTATTGAATTTCAGCATAATCTTCTGGGCCTTTTGGCAAAGGACCACCCCTGCCATTTTTATTCTAAGGAATTGCATCCATAAGCCACAATTTGTCCACTATTCCAAATCCTAGCCAGATGGACTATTAGTGGGTCTGCTGTAATGTGGGAACCATTTCAGTACTGAAATAAGGTGCCTTAATAATTTTATTCCTTGTATATTAGCCATTCACTGAGGTTTCGGCCCACCATGAACAGCAATTATGTAGCTTTCTCATTACTATCATTATCCATCTGTAAAGCATCCTGTCAATAAACTACATTCTCTGCTGGTCTTTTTAAACCTAACATCCTGAATATCATTCTACTCTGCCTAAGGTAAAAGGAGGTGCAGCAAACAAGCACATACATCAGAAAGACTTACACAGATTAGTGATTAGCACACAGTGGAGGAAACTGTCAAAGATTGGCAAGGGTCCTCTTCCTGTCTTCAGCACTATCTCACTCTTGGCTCTAAACCCTCCCAACACTGAATGTAATCTCTCAGGGGCTTGTGAGTATAGCTATTAATTATAGAGCCTGCACTTGCCTTTAAACAGACTTAATCTTCCAGTATTTTTTCCAAAATTGAGAATGAAGAAAGTTTTGAAGTAGTGAGAACTTTGATTATTTATTACTACTTTCTTTGATTCATATCATGTTGTTACGACAATTATTTCTACATGACTATAAATAGTGTTTGGGAGTATGCAATAGCGTTCGTACTAACAAAACTCATATTCTTCTTACAGTTTGTATAAGTTGTTTTTTTTTAATTTCAGAAAGAATGATCATTTTAACTTGGTTTGAATGTTAATCTCATTATGAGCTTAGATAATTTATTCAGTATACTAAATATGCTTCAGTTATCATTAAAAAATAACTGTGATAATTTCTTGATGAGTTCACCATCTTAAAATTTTAGCTACACATTGAATTTTGATTAAGACTTTCACCACCAAATCTTTGGGTTGTTCAAGTACCCTTTTTTAAGCTTTTTCCTTTTTGGTTTGTCTGTTTTTTTTAAGCTTCCATTAGCAGTGGCTTTCACTGCTAATGTCACTGTTGACATGGAAACCAGTTAAAAAAAAAAGACCAGAATGAAAAAAATTAAGGATTAAAATGTAAGTATAATTGTATAACCACATATATTCATATTCCCATGAAATTCTGAAATTGCTTCGAAGAATATATAAAAATAAATTTAAGAAAAATGAATATTTTCATATTGTTTCTATAGATTGGTAATTTGCTAATTTCTCCTTATTCCAAAATAGTTTGTGATTTTCAGCTCTAGTCTGTGATACGTAAAGGTTGTGTATGATTAAAAGAAATATCCCTGAAGTCACACAGCATGAAAGCTGGATATCTGGAACAGCCAAGGTGATGAATTCAGCATTTCAGATCCCGGCCAGTATGCCAAAACTTTAACAGCAGCTCAGCCTAGGTTCCCATACTCCAAAATTTCCATTCCACCATTGCCTAAAGCAAATTTTTCTTCACAGAGTGAAGTTACAGTTAGCATCAATATAATGTTATGTCAATGTGTTATTAATGCAAATGCGCTAATTCTAATAAATTCAAAATGAGGAAATTAAAGAATGGAACATCCTACCATGGTATAATTTATAATTTAGATAATATAAATTATAATAATACTTTAACTTTTACATTCTACTGTGTTCTCTCTAGAGAGCCTTTTATTCCAGGCACCTCTAAGTAGCTTACAGCAGAGGTTCTCAAATTTTAGCTTGCGTGGGAATCATCTGGATTGTTTGTAATAGCACTGATTGCTGAGATCATCACCAGAGTTTCTGGCTCACTAGTTCTAGGGTAAGGCCAAAGAATTTGCATTTCTAACAAGCTCCCAAGTGATGCCAGCGCTGCTAGTCCAGGGGCTACACTGGGAGAACCACTGGCTTTAAGGACAATCTATTCTGCTAGGATTGGATTTCCACCAATTGACCATTTTAAAAGCTCTAAAACAATTTGTTTTCCCCAGCTTTATTGAGATATAATTGACATGTAACATTGTGTAAGTTTAAGGTACACAACATGTTGATCAATGACCAAAGAATTTATATAAGAATCTAAGAGTGTTGATAGGAGATGCTTTGAGTATCTATTATTGTTTGTTACTGGAACTCAGCGGTTCTTCCCATAGATGGCGCTGTTCTCCTCCTTCAAAGTTAATCACAGCAGCACTTGTGCGACTGCCATCTGTGCTCTTGGAACCTTGCTCATAGGGGAACACGTCACAGACCTTTCATGAATTTTAAAATGCTTCACTTACAGACGATCGTAAGCACTTTTTTTATATAAAGGAAATTATGGGCCTCCTGTCTAATATATTACATTAATCCAAATATATGAAAACTAACGCTTTTGTGTGGTGTGGCATTAAAGTGAAATTAAAAAGTGGAAATAAAGTCTATAGTTACATAAGCTCTATAGCTTCAAAAATTAAAAAAAAATAAATAAAATAAAAAGATGAGACACCTGCTGAGTCCCCTAATAGGTTTGGCTATCAGGAAAGGGCTAGGAAGTATTCTCCACTATTAGGACCAACACATATCAAAGATTCCTATAAAAATAGTAGAATTGATCATTGCTTAGACTAAGCAAAAACCTGTATATTTTGACATAAATTTACAACCTCTGTCTGCCACTGACTCCTTGTGAGGATCACTTAACTTCTCAAACTTATGTTTTCTCAGTTCCATAATAAGGGACAGTTACGTTGACCCGTTCCACAATTATGTGAGAACACTATTAATGAAAAATGGCCCTTTACAGAACTAAATTTTCTGAAATATAAATAATGGTCGAAGTACTTATAGTAATAAGTACCTTTGCATAATGAATTTACCTGAGAATTCATGCTGTAAAACTTGGGTACTGACAGAGGGAAGTGAAGTGAAAAAATAAACCAAAACTCTGTTTTACATACAAAAATGTAGAATAGTGATGTTTGTGAGGCATTTCTAAAAGGAGTATAAATTAAAGTATTAATCAAAACACAGAGAATTTTGCCTTTGCATGTATTAACATTACTTTTATTGTACTATCTTTCCAATAAGTACTTTAACTATTTTAGAGCAGTAAACCACTGACTTTGCCCAAACCTGTCACATTTCCACCATTCATTCATTTATTCAACAAATACTAATACCTAGTGTTCCATTTCAATTGTGGCTGGAACTGTGCTTTGACCCTACATTTTAATTAAAGTTATATAAGTCCCAGATACAAACCATTTAAACATAAAAGTAAAAGAAATAAAGAAGACAAATGAAAAGATAGCAGATATTTATGAGATAAATGATTTAAAAATAAATTTAAAATCATAGTATCAAATACACAAGTTCTATGATTCTTCAATTGTTGCTTTCCTTTGAAACTATATGAAATACATATGTGTGTCTTTATCATATGTTCACTTGTCAAATTTCATTCATTATTCGATTTATCCATGCATGCGACAGCCATGAAAATAAATTAATTTTTCTATAATCATATTTCAGGCCAGTGCTCACAGCATGACTCTAAGTGAAACTGGAAACCAAGGTTTCCAACAGAAATAAAGCCAAATATTTTTCTTTCACAAAAATCTCCAATAAAATTGATTAAATACAACACATATATCAGTTTCATGTTAAATTATTAAAGACTGAGGGTAAATCAGAAGCTTTATTCAAGCAAAGTATTTTGGGGAAAAATAAAACATTATTATTGAGGTCTTACTTTGGGAAATTTCATTGTGGCTTTTCCTTTGTGTTTATTTGTTCTTTAAAAGCTAAATATGGGTAAGATCTATTTTTTATTATTTCCCCATTAATGTCTTTAAAATTAAATTTTCAAACAAAATAATCAATTTTGATATGCTTAAATGGGCAATAATGTTTTAGAGCTTATTTATAGTATATCGTAAAATTTTTAATTTCACAGCAATTTCCCCAACATTATTGAGGGTGTACTTTGGACCAAACACTGTACGAGGCTCTTGTAATGCAGAAATGAATAGTTTAGAGGTGTACCTGGAAGTGTTCAGGCTAGCAGTGATCTTTGTTATTAGTATACAGAACTTATTTAAAAATAGACTTAGCTTTTGGGCTAATCAGAGGGATCAGAGCATTTACTAAGTAGTTTTAGACTCAGGAAAAAAGACGAATATTTCACAGCAGTGGACACTGGTATCTTATTTTCTGGAACCTCAAATAAGCCATTTGATTAATATTCTTCTTTAATGAGTTTACTACGTTAAATTTTAATGTTTACAATTTGAGGCAATGAATAACAAAAAACTTCATCTCTGGAATGAAAACTGAGTAGGTCTGTTTTCTCCAAAGATGCCTCAACTTTGTTTTAACCTTGAAGATAACATTTTTTTTTTCCTGCTAGAGCAAACCTACATGAAGTAGCACAGGATTCTGCCCTCATGAAATCTGTTTCTATTTAATGAAGTGCTTCTGCTGTTCATGTTTCTCTTTTACAATAGCTACAGGTCACAGTTTTGTCTCAGAAGCTTAGCTGCAGAGCTATTCCTAGACAATATGCTGAAGTGGGCAAAGTTTTTAAATGCTCTCTTTCGAGAACCATTGTCATTTTCTGAAAATGTCTACCTACTTTGGTTTTGCCATCTTTAATCAGAGGATCTAAAAAAATTATTAAAATCATCTTACTCAATAATTACAAAAGTAAATAAGTGTAAAATAAATTTAAGTAATTAAACTTTTTTAAATGGTATTTTATAAGTTTATAGTATTTATGGTTTGGAATCGATTAAAGTTTAAAATATATGAAGATTTTAGGAACATCCTGTATATAGATAGAAAATATTCAGATATAAAATTTAAATGTAAACTTTTTAATGAACAGTATATAATACATATTAACTTATAGAATTATGTATCATACATGTAAATTTCTTTAAACATGTATTTATATGAATATTTATTTTAGCATATATAAATATATGTAAATACTACATAACTATAAATATTTTATACATATATATATCCTCTGAAATTCATTCATTTGCCAAGCTGCCTATTTGACAGAGAAGGAAGAAATGTTACTGAGTAAATCTGAAGTTCTATATACTTTGTATATAGTTACTCCTTGTAAAGAAAAACACATTTCAGAATACAAATCTAAATTTCGGAGGAAGGAGCAGTCATGAAAAAGAGTTTTGCCTCAAAACTATTTAATATGATTCATAGTTTTATGCTCTTTGGAACAATTTAGTTTACCTTGTATCAAAAGATAGCTAACCTAATGTCGTGCATTCTGGGACTGGAATGACCCAAAGCCAGAATTTTGGTATCTTATACTCGTTCTTTTTTTTAGAAATTTATTGAAATCATTAGGAATTATACTGTTAAATAAAATTTTAAGACATAAATAGTTATAAGAACTAACATCATATACTATCTCTGTTGACAAACACATGTAATCATTTTGTTTCTTTTTGCAATAATTTGTAGTTTAGACTGTATGGTCTGCCTGAATGAAAAAAATTTCATAAGTTATTTTACATCATGTCATATTCTGTAGAATATATTGAAAGTCTTATTAACATTCTTTATGACCACAGTTAAATAAATAATCATATACAAATCTCAGTGATTCAAATTTTTCATCGTAAATTATAATCTATTTTTTCTTTACCTTGTCTCTCAATCAAAATTGATAATATTTTACTTTTTTTTGCTTCTTTACTCTGTTTTATAGAGGGTATTGACCATTTATCTCTAAAAGACATTAGCAGTGTGATGAATTGATATAAACAAAATTAAAAATGCCAAAGGAAGGAGAATCTCTACTAGGCTTTGCTACTACTGTTTAGCAGTGTCACTTTGGGGAAAATCACTTCATCACTTAGAGCTCCCATTTCCTCAACCAAACAAACAAAAATTCATGTAGTTAGCATCCAACTATATAAATTGGATCCAACTATATACATCAATTCACATAGTTGAATGCTAAAGCCTCTTTTTTTGTATTTTACTGCCAATGAATCTTTCTGAAATAGGGGTTTCTCACTTTTATATTGACTCCTCATCAGAATAGCTCATTGATAAATGTCCATTGATTCTAATCACATTTCATCTGCCCTTTTTTATTCCCTGTGTCTAGAAATATCAAAGGAAGCAAAAGGGTGAATTCCAAATTTTCTCACGTATTCCACTAGGATTACACACGGATTTTCCCCCATACACAATAATTATTTTCCAAAGAGCACTCAGTCACTTTAAAGTTCACTTAATGTGAAACAAGGCTCTAAACGACATAAGGAATCTTAGTCAAAAGAAAATATTTGAAGCCATTATTGAAATATTCTATAGCCGAAGAAATAGCCAAAGAAATAATCAGTGAATGGAATACACATTCTGCACTGCATGTAGAAAAGTGTTTAAGAACACATGCAATAAAGATATTTCTAAGAACCTTAGAAAGGAGAGAGAGAGAGAGAGAGAGAGAGAGAGAGAGAGAGAGAGAGAGAGAAGGGGAAGGGAGGGGAGGGGAGGAGAAGGAAAGGGAAAGGGAAGGAAGAAGGAAGGAAGAAGGAAGAAGGAAGGAAGGAAGGAAGAAGGAAGGAAGGAAGGAAGGAAGGAAGGAAGGAAGGAAGGAAGGAGGAAGGAAGGGATGACTATTGTCAGTCTAATTCTGAACTGACCATTAACTTTCAAATTGACAAAGTCAATGATTAAATCCCTAGACTAAATCTCCAACTTTGATTTCGGTGACTATACTGCACTGCAGTTCTGATATCCAGAAGGGATAAATTGCCATCTGGCAAAACTGACCCAAATTGAATTCCTGGCTCCTGGCTCATTTTGATTTGTGTTTAGCATATACACTGTGACCTGTTCTATGTCATCTTCTGCTCTCAACCTTAATTTGAAAGGCTCTCTGCTTTCAATGGGTAGTTATTTCATGTTATTAGTCTGAACATACTTTAGAGAAATCCAAACAGATAGCTTGAAGACACTAGTAGCCTAGCAACTTCTCTTATACTAAGTCTAGATCTGTTCGAAATTCAAATAATTGAAAAAAAGTATAGCAGAGAGTGAGCTGAAAGGTCGTCTTTTTTAAATCTCTTGAATTGGGCAAATGGGAAGATAGGAAGGTAGAAAACAGGGGAAAGATAGGACTGTTTAAGTGATTTCTAAATGATTATTATTACAAAAATATATATATTTCATTTTCTATTTAACTGAGGCCAGGAAAAGAAAACAAATTTTAGCCTTGAAGATTTGCGATTCTTATTCCACCACAAGACTTTCCCAGTGGTAATTATAACTGACATTTGCGAAACGCTGTCTACGTGCTCGGGCACTTCTCTCCGTGAATCGCTTGTTTTAATTCCTTTAAGCTCTAAACAACCCTAGAAAGCAAACATTTATATTGGCCTTTATTTTTAAAGATAAGAGATTGACACTTACAGAGGTGACATGACTCACCCTAAAAATTTCAATTTCATAGTAGAAACCAATAAAGGCACGAAATTTGCTTTAAATTACCTTGTTATAAATGTCTTTGAAATTAATTTTCTGAAAAATGTTGTAGGTTTCATTATCTACTTAGGGACAAGGGTTAAAGATACGGATACTTATTAAAACATGCACACATATACATTATTTTCATTTTATTAATTTTGTTTCCAAATCTAATATTTTGATAATCTTGTGAAATCAACTGCATATGTAAACACAGTAAGTTTATAGAACAACTAGAATTAAATTTGCTTACGTAGTACTAGAAAACATTTCCTCCTCAAGCAGAAATAAATTTAATAAATAAATATATAAGGTAGAATATTATAATTTGATTATAACTTGGAAGAGAAAATTGTAAATAAATGTGCTAAAAAAAGGAAAAAATATTGGAGGTGGTTGTGCTGGGGTGGTGGGACTCTAGCCAACTTTCTTCTTTATTTTATTTAATGAGTGATTGTCACTTCTATGAGGAAAAATATTTAAGTACGAAATTGGAAATGTAATTATAGAGTGCTATAATCTGGCAGTCTTACAGAGTTATAAATATACCATCTAGAATAAATCTCTATAAAATATGGGCATCCATTATAGAAATTTCTAGGCAGAATAACATTTGTTAGATTTGGGATCTTAGAAACTTATTACTTCAAAAGGAACCTTATCTTATTATCAAAGTATTAGATTTTAAAACTACATATTAAAATTTTAATATCTACTTATTGGAAACTTCTTTATATTGACCTAAATTTTACTTAACTATTATGGTTTAGGCTTAAAAATATAAGAGCAATATCTATGTTTAAAAAGCAATGAAAGGGAATGTTTTGCTCATTTACTGGTAATTTCGAAATGCTGTTTTATTCAAGGCACTCTACTAAGCAGTAATTAAGGCTTACCAAAACTAATAGAATACAAGTTCTGTCCTCAAAAGGTTCCCAGGCTAGTTGAAACATGAGACATATACCCAAATAAAAGTTGGGGAAAAATGGAAGAAATCAGAGGAATAGTTCTGATTCATTGGTTCGTTCAGCAACGCTATTGAATACCGAGTATACAATGGAAATACAGTGGTCAACAGGATACAGTCTCTGCCCTAGATAACATCGCAGTCCAGTAAAGGGGTTAGATAATAAATCTAGTGATTATGAGACAGATGTATTCATTTTCCATCCTTTTATCTCTAGTTCATTTTTAAGTTTTCACTAAGCACCCTCTTTGTAGCTACCAATAAAAAAAAAATGTGAGGAGTAGAAAAGCATGTCAAAACTAAGTTCTTATGGACAGGAATTTAGTACACATGTAGAATGAAGTAGGCAACTGTTTACATTTGAAACTATTGGAGAGAAATTTAAAGCAGTTTTTCTAGGTTTTAAGTGGTAAGAAGGGAAATAAATTAGAAACCTGATTAAGCCAGGACGTTGTTCATGGATAAATATTTAACAAATAACTTTTAAATTACTCTATTCTATTCTATTTCAAAGAGATCAGTGTTGTGGAACATTTTTAGTAATGCTAATTTAAAATATTAACATTAATGTAGCAGCAGAGTCATCTCAATTTTCTCAACCCATTTTACATAAACCAATTAAAAACCAGGAAGTAATAAGCTAATTTAAAATAAGTTAATTATGCTCCATCCTCTGGTTTTCACTTCCAAAAATTTTGCAAGTGGCATAAAAGAACATATTTTTTCTTACAAATTTTGTTGATATTTACCTGAACTCGGGTCTTTTTCCTGAATCATTTTCATTTTCATAGCCACATGAGGTACAAAACAAAATAGGATGATGGAATTAAAAGAAGCCTTGACTACGGGGAGTGTGCTGGGCTTTTCCTGGCTATGCCTTAAATAAGCTTTGTGATGTTGTGCTGCTACTCAGCCTCTTTGGGATTCAGTTTACTCAGCTTCAAATTGGGAAAATCTGAAGGAAATTATAAAAAGAACCTTCAGCTTTATAATAGTTCACTTTCGTAAGGTAAAGCCTTGATTCCTAAAAATTAACTTGAATAGAGCAAATCTCTCTCTCTCCCTCCTCGCCCCTCTCCTCCTTTATTTCATCTTTCTTTCTATCTCTATTGCTCTTTTTCTCTCTCTCTGTCTCTCCATGTAATACAGGCATGCACACATATATATTATATAAATATATACACATGTATGATATATATTATGTATAAAATAAATATATATCAAAAACAAAGTCAGATATAGGTATTTGAGATTTATTTCTGATGCATATTTCATTTTCTCATTTCTTGTAATGCTTGGCATATCTCTTCAAAGAAAATTCAAGTCACACTTTCACTTCTGGTGTCAATTTTGTAATACTTTAAGTAAATGCTACAATCTTTAGTTAATATGGTTAAAGTTTTGAAAATTCACCAAAGTGCACATACTTACTCTTTCTCCAAAGTTTTGAAAATTCACCGCAGTGCGCATACTTAGTTGTACTATTTCTCGAGGCCCCTGGGTATATAAACGTCAATTTAATGATTAGTAGTCTACCTTAACTATTTTTAATGACCCTGGGCTTGATGAGAAATTTGTTTTGGAATTGTTAGAAACACAGTTTGAAAAGTTTCTGATGAATTTCCAGAATGACTTAAAGTATATCAACCCAGAAAACTGTGCTTCTGTTTGCATGGACAGACTGTGAAATTTTCTGTTTGAAAATCATTAACATTTTATCAGTATTGTAGGTCTTGAAATTTAAAACAATAGCAGGTAATTATATAGATATCTTTGCTAGGTCAGGAATACTTTAGGTCGTGCGCGCGCGCGCACACACACACACACACACACACACACACACACACACACACCCTCCAATTTTGAGAGCACTTGAAGGACTCAGAGGACCAGAAAAATGCTCTATATCCACACATTATCAACAGCAAATAGTCTTGGGAAAACCAATTCAATGAAAAATGATAAATCTCATATAGAAGAGAGAAATTATTTCAAACATTTTACAAAACTGTATGTGAATAGCAGCATTGAGAGATTTAAAGTTAGATTTACCACCTGGAAAATTGGATCCTCAATTTTTAGGTTGATGAGTTTCTGGCTTCCTCTCTGATATGAGTGACATGTTTTACACTACTTAAAAAAAATTCTCTGCTCAGTCACACATATATGCAATATTTCATTACTATACTTATACTTGGGATATTATCTTGGAATTGTTAAAAATAAATACAAAACTGTCAGGGGAAGAGACTCAGGATTCACTGAAAATGACAAACTCTAGAAATGTATTCACAGCTCTCTGATTACTCCAAACTGATTGTATAAAGTCAGGGTCTAGTTACATAACAAAAAAATTTAGCAACCAGACTTAAAATTTTGATAAAGAGAAATTAGGGCAGGTTTGAGGTGTTACGTAATACAGTATGTACAAGATATGGAGACATCCATGAATCTTAATATTGTGGTTCTACACAGTTCCGATGGGAAAGTATTCCCAACAATGAATTTCTGTGGATACAAAAAGAATGGGTTGGAAAAAGTCTAGGACAAAAAATAAAAGCAAACACATAGCCCTCTAATTTTGACTTAGCAGCAGATTCTACCCCTAACTTTCTAATTACGGATTTACTTTTTTGGCACCTTAGCTTTTATGATTAGGTTAAAATTTTTTTTGAGAAATGTGAATGTGCATACTTTGGTAAATGCCTATTCCTTTTTATCTATGAAAATAAAGCTCCTCCCACTTACCAATAGGATCTAAACAGTCTATTTCTCATCTCCAGAGGCGATGGTCAGTTGCTGCTGTACCACACGTATTTTCTCACTAGGTGCTCGTGTGTCCTTTGGTAGCTGGGTAGCTGGACAGACTTATGGCTTCCTGGTACTACACAAAGTTACCAGGCCCACCCAGACCAGTTGTAACTTTAGCCTAATTGGCAACAAATCAGGCAACCAACTGGGACCCTGAGATACTAGAACTTAAGAAGCTCTACAGATATTTACTAAATTAGAGTTAATGTGGCAAATTATTGGGCTTCTTGAATAGCTTAACATCTACTAGGTCAAGTGTCCGGACTTATCACTGGTGTGAAAAAAAGAGAAAGAAAATATGCCCACTACACAGGGGACCAACTGAGAAACACCAAATGGTTCATAGCTGTGGCCCCTTATTGCAGAAAACCACAGGACCTTTCTCAAATTGCATGCGTTCACTGCTAGTAGGCTCCGACACCATTTTAAAGTGGCCACATAAAAAGTATAAACATAAAGCACACTTAACAGTTTGACCTTTGCTGATTTAAGATCCATAAGCCTCAGAGTTTTTACTGAGCTCACCAAAACTTAGCCACTGTGTAAGGTAGAAAGTGCACCATGAACCACTTAAAAAATAAATGAAAGGAAATCAGGCATTTTCTATGGAAGAAAGCTTACATTTATTGTCAGAGTATTTATAGCCACAGTCAGCCCTCTTTTGATAAATCAATTTTTGTAGGGTTAGCTTTTTTTTTTTTTTTAGCTATAGGTGGAAATATTTTCAATAAAGTAACATATTCTATTTAGTGATTAAATCACTATATCAGTGACATGTAAAAAAAATATCTGGGTAAATTCCACACATCTTGTTTACATGCCACATTTAAATAGAGTAAAAATTAACTAATTAAACTAAGTTCCTATATACATCTATATTCTCACTGACCATCAGCTTGAATAACATTATTATTTTTTCTTTGTGAACCCTCTTTGGCAATTTTGGTTCAAGGTTTATTTTCATCTCATATTCTATCTCTGTTTTTTGCATATTCAATAATTTCTGCTTGAGAAATTGAAGGTAATATTTGTAATCCTGATATTTTCAACAAATGAGAAAGTTGCTTCATCTTCAGCAATAATAGCAATTTATTTTATTTTTATAAACATATTTTGGAGGTTGTTTGTATTTGAAGACCAGATTATCTAGTAACAGAATAAAATTTGAAAATTACTTTTCAAGTATATTAATAATAATATATTACAATCATTCAACACATTAATTGAATGCTTTCTGTGTTCCAGAGACTGTTAAACATTCTATGTGTATTTATCTAACCTTCCAACTGCTCTATAAGGACTATCATTTACCTCATTGTACAAATGAGAAATTGAGTGGTTAAGTAATTTTCCAAGGGTCACAGAGCTAAAAAATTAAGGAGGTGAGATATGAATTCAGAAAGTCTAATTCTAAAATCATTACCCTATAAAATAATTTCATTTAAAATTATTGTATTGATAACAGATACTGTTTTCATTTAGGCTAACTTATGTTAAGCGAATCAGATAATTATGCTAATATAAATAATTCTAGATAATATCTCAACCAAATTTATGGAACTCAAATTCACAAAATATAAACAAAGGGAAAGATTGGTAGGTATGAGAGAAGATGAAAACCCTTGAAGTCTATAACTTTAAAAAAGGTCTTCATATAAGATTCTAAAACAAACAGGAGATTAGATATAGAAGTTAATAAGTATATTTATTTACTATTATTTATGATTTAAGACTTATATATTACAAAATTAACATGCTCATTATGTAAAAGTTAATAATACAAAAACTTTACATAAAAATAAATATATTTTTTCTCTTAATTCCGCACTCAACTTCCCAAAAGAACCCACTGTAAATAATTTCTTTTGTATCCTTCTGGATACTTTTTGGTAAATGCGTATATGTGTTTATTAGAAACAAATGGAATCGAACTATAAATACTGTCATATAGATTTTTTTAACTTAGTGCATTTTGAATGGCTTTCTATATTATCCTATAGAGATTGATCTCTTTCTTTTTAATAATGTTTAATTTTATTGATAAAAAAACTATTTTAGATTGCCTCCAAATTTTTCCCATTAGAAAAACTGCTACAACAAACATCCTGATATGCTCTACACATACTAGCATATTTCTAGTACAAGTTTCTAGAAGTGGCTAGATTAATTTTTTACATTTATTACCTTTCAAAAAGATTGTAAAACCTACATTCTCACCACCAAAAATGTAAAAGTGCATTCCTCTTCACACAAATACCAATGCTGGAAAATAAGACATTTTAGTCTTTGCCGAACTAATAGATGAGAATTCCTTGTGTTAATTTGCACTTATTTAATTAAATGGAGTTAATTAATTATTAATGATGTTAAGTATTTCTTTAACTGTGAGTGGAGTTTTCCCATATTTGAATTGGTCATTTGTGTGTTCACATCAGCAGTACATATACTAAAACTGAATCGATCATTTATTTTATTTTTCCATTTTTATTGTTTTTCATTTTATTAATTTGTTCTTTGTTTTTATGAGGATTTTAGAGTCTTTTCTATCACATATAGTGTGACTATTTTTCTAGTTCCCGATTTATGTTTTGCTGTGTGTGAGTATATATATGTATGCGGTACTGTAAAGAAATTTAAAATTTCTAATATATACATGTATATGTGACATGTGGATATATGTAAGTATATATGTATATGATATATATATGTATATGCATATATATGTATATGCATATATATGTGCGTGTATATATGTATATATCCCATAGGTATAAAATGTGTGCACTAAACTAAAAAGAAAATGGCCTTTGAGTAGAAAGATTTAGGGTCTAGTCCTTTTTTAAGCACTTATAAATTGAGTAATAATGGCAAAGTCCTAGAGCCCTAGTCCTATGTCTAGCCTTTTATACATATAATAAAACCTGGGCAAGTTCCACTTATCTAAGCCTCATTTCCTCATCTGAAAAATGAATATATTTGCATTTGCAATTCCATTAAGGGTTGTTGTAATGTACAATTGAGATCATGTATGTGGAAACCAATTGCAAAATATAACATAGCATCAGATTCGAAGACTTAGAACAATGCTAATCTTTGTATGACTCCTGCTCTTACTTTTCTGGTCTCTGTTGATATGAGGGATATACTCTTGATATGTAAGAATATCGAGACTGACACAAACAAATGTGCTAATTATTCTGGAGAAGCATTGCATCTTTAAAATAAAAATTTCATTATAATATATAACAAGGAAGGTTTCCATCTCTTTCCTTGAACTATCAGTTAGCCAACATTTTATTCTCATTATGTTGAAGATAGGTATAACTCCCTAAAATAGGTCCTTTTTTTGTCTTGGCCACAACTGGAACCTAAACTTTTAAATTAGACCAGTATCATCACAGAAACAAATAACCCAGTCAGCAAACAGAGTGGAGTAGATTAGATGTATAGGATGTCAATAGCATTTTCCTATTTTCAAGGCAAATGAAATCTCACATAACTTAGTTTTAATGACTAAGGTAAGAAGCTGGCCCTGTGGGTAGAGGTCAAGTGCAATTTGATATGGACTTTTATCTCAAAGTATATTAAACATCAAAACATTATACAAAAGAGTATGATGAAGTTCCCTGAGCTGTTTATAAGAATTAGAAAATGTCAGCTTTCAGGGGACCTTAGACATCAGCTAATAAAGTTTTTTTATATTTTACAGATGGAAAACTAAAGCAGTATATTGATTAGCCTAAGAAGATATGGGTACAGTGAGTGGTAAAACCAGGATAAACTATGAATCAATAATATCACTTGAATATTAATATTTGTAACTCTAGTCATTTTTACACTCTTAAAGTTTCCTTCTGATTTTAGTGTAAGTGCTGCTTCATAGTGACTTAGTACATTCCCCAAAATGCTTTCTCCATCTGCCTAGGACAGAGAACTAGTTCTAGATATGAATTATATACTCAAAGAAAGCTTTACGTAGAGAAGAAAGAGAAGAGAGGCAGGAATGCAGTAACTCTATTGTTTTCATTGTCACTCTCCCTTCTCCTTATTTCTTTAATTTGAAAGTTCTATGTTTTGCTCAGTTATAGCCAGGATATCTAAGGCCTGAATATTACCCTTGTCGGGACATGCCATGTCGACTACTCCGTCCTCTCTTCTTAATCTCTCTGTGCCTCTTGTTGCTTATCTGTAAAATGGGGATGAGATTAGTACCTACCTTATCCATCACTGTGAGAATTAAATGAGACAACATATATAAAGCACTCTGAGCACTGCTCATACATAGTAAATGCTAATAACATTAGCTATCATTATCACCTTTGTTATTGTTGTTATTTGTTCAATCCTGTCTTCAGCAGTGTCATTGAGATACCACTTTTTGAGGTGGTATGGCTATTCACTGGGCACGTGGAAAAATCTGGCCAAATTACTGCAGTATATTATTCGAGATTATTTAAAAGGCTAGTATAAGAGCAGAATAATTTTAAGATCTTATTGATTGTTTCTTATCATTTTTATAATAGAAGATAGTGTAGAAGATAGTTGTATAGAACTTTTTTGTTAATGTGTAAAATTTTTAATTTGATTAGGAAAGGAAAAATTTACCAAGAATGCACAAAAACTATCTTATGAGTATGCAAATCTTTCCTGATAACCTTATGACACAAAGAGATAAAGATTATTATCTTAATTCTATAGTTTTCTAAGGACTTTCTACTTCTCTGACTGTATCTGGGCTCCTTCTTGACTTAATAGGCTTTCTAGAGGCTACAGTTTTAAATTATACTTTATTCTCAAAGAGCAATAGAACATGCTCAAGTCAAAATAAAAATGAGTCTACATATTGAATGCATATTGCACGTCAAGTGTTTTATGACCTAACCTCCTTGAATTTCACATTAACACTGCAAGACAGGCATTAAGATCCCCATTTTTCAAATGAGAAAATGGAGCTTCAGAGAAATTGACTGACTTTTCTAAGGTCACACAGCTCATTAGTACCATAGCAGGGATTCAAACCTAGCTTGGTCGTTTAACATTGCCATGTGGAAAGTTTAAGAGGTTTTACTGGGGGAAAAAAATCTAGGAAGTATTACTGTTTAAAACATAAATAAAAATATTAAGAATAAAACATGAGAATAGCTCAAATAAATGGAAATACAAAGACAGAAGAAAACTTATTAAATCAGATGTTCTGTGAAAAACCTGTGGTTCTATATTGTATATACTTTTTCTCTGAAGGGTAGATGCTACTAGAAAGTTTTTTTTTTTCATTTTAACATTTATTAACATGAATGATTAGCATGATCTTCCTTGAAAATAAATAATTTTTTTCACACCCTCCGTGGAGCATTTGAAACTTCTAATAGCATTTGGGGTTATTCATACCCCATTTTTCTTCAAAGCCAGTATTACTGTAAGACAGTCCTGGCAGCACAGTGGGGGTTAGGGGGAGTCAGGATTCATACACAGGTGAAGGCCATGACTCCAGCTTTCTGGGGAACATAGAGCACTATGGAGGAGCAGCAGCTTCCTGCAGCAGCTCTGTGTCTGGATTTGGGAATGGACGTGTACTTGGAGAGTGTCAATGGTCACTCCTGGCCTTCATGAGGCCTCTGATTCACCTTAAATATTGTATTTGTTTTCATAGCAGGCACTATTGCCTTATTATTTAGATGTCAAAGTAATCATACATTAGAAGAAAAGTGGTTATCATCAATTATGTCAGTATTGCCGTTTTATCAAAGAGAAAATTTTTATGAATGCTATTTAGAAACCGATACTTTCCGGGGAATTGTATGATACTCTTGCTGGGGTAAGGGGCAGAGGCAGCCAAAATGCATGCAGCCTCTTCTACTCTAAATGGGAGTTGATTTTTAATTCTACTTTTCAGATGATCTATATAACTTATAGTAATTCATATTATCAAAAATATAATTATCTTAAATATTTTATGATTTCTAGTTGGATTAAGCAAGAGGGTACTACCATGCTTATACTCACCAAATGTTCATTGATTCCACATAAATTTTACAAAAGTCTTGTGTTACATGTATTCTAAAGGCTTTAATTACAAATTTTATTACAAATTCTAGTATCATAGAAAAAAAAAAAATGATTTTCTAAAATGAAGACACCATCGTGAGGTATTTGGAAAATTAAAATGTGGGATATAGAGTCAGAAAGACCTAGGTCTGAATTTAGACTCTGCCTCTTACTAAATGGAAGTCTTTGAATAAGTCTCCTAATCTCTCTGGGATACAGTTTCTTCCTCAATAAAATGAAAAGATGCTATGGAGCCATGCCAATATTGTTGTGAAGGTAAATAGCATGATGCCTGGTCATATCAGATCTCCAACAATTTTGAGTTTAAGATCATTAGTGTGCCCTATGAATCCAATCTATTCCATTCCATTCCCTTCCCACTCTGAGGCAATTTGTTAATATTTGTTATTCTAAAATTTCTAGTTATTATCTCTGTGATTTTAAATTACATATATTTTGTTCCTAAGCAATATACATATATTTTTTTCACCTTACATATTTTTACATTTCCTGTTCTCAGCTCAAGGTCATCTCCATGAAGTCTTACCCAGTCGCTCAGGCACCATTTCCCCAACTGTCTCTGCTTCTAGCATTGTTCTTCCCCAACCCATTCCCCAAATAAAATCCTGTCACTCTCCCAATTAACATTCTAGAGGCTCCCCAGTTCCCTTTGTCCAGACTTAGAGATGAGGGCTTTGATGCAAAACATGTTATTCCTCACTTTTCTCAAAACATTGACTAAAGCTCCTTTGGGAAACCTTGCTACTCCCGATGGATGCCTCCCTGGCCCACTAAGGTGTGGCAGAGTCTTCACAGAGTGGCCCACAGAGAGATCTGGAGGCTTTCTGACAGTGAAAGATGAGCCCTCCTTTATGTTTGCTGGGGACCTTTCCTTCTATGGCTATTGGTCAGGTCTTTCGTTCCTCATGTTACTCTGAACCAGGTAAACGTGGAGCAGAGACATGTTGACCTACTCTGACTTCAAAATATAGTTTTCAGGGGAAGACACATTTTTATATCACCAATGAAAATAATTTTAGAGTACTCACTCTCTGACTTCCACTCTGATCATTGAAATATAAATAAATGCCTTTGCTCACAACAGGGAAATTTATAGGGAAAAAACCTCAAAAGTCTTTAGAAAAGATTTTTTTAAAGATATGGTTCATTGCAAATCATCTCTGAATATCCTTTCTATATTAAAAAATAATAAAAGTATTATAATATCTAACCAATATGATTATAAGGAAGCTTTAGGTCAAACTAATGATGTAGACAAACTATTTCTATGTATTCAGCTTATAAAGACTACATTTTGAAATTAGAATTAGCTATTATTAATTTTACCATAGAGTTTTCAATTCTGTATTTATACTTCCATAATATATGATGTCATCTACATAATTTACTTGATGCTGAGTCTTAATCAAGGACATAGTCTACAAATGCAACATTGTTCCTGGAATAAATAAGAGTCACTTGATGAAATTATTTCCATTGAGGAAATAAATTGAGAACTACTGTATTTGGCAGAAACTCAATCTCCAATGTGAGTGTTCCAAATGTTGCTTTGGCCAAAATCTTTAGAAAGAAAATAAAGCTAGTTTCTGTTGTGAAGGCCATTGACCTCTCAAGTTTTAAATTGATTCTAAATTGGAATTTTTTGCTGAGTTGTCTTGAAAGTTTTTTCATTTTGTTTTATTTTTATACTAGGGCATCTGTTTATTTATATGATATGAGGTTAGGAAGTCTGTTAGTTCTTAAATGCCCTATCAGGATTTTCTCTTTCTCATGTCACAACATCATATTTCTAATAACTTGAGTCAGAGTTGCCTGCAACTCTTGAGAGAATGCTCCTCAAATTATATTGTCAGAAAAATGTGAGATAAAACTTCATAATTTTTTATCTAAAAACCAATATTGTTGCGGATAATTTAAGTGATCTGGGGACAAGAATTTCGCCTGGAAATCTTATAGGATCCCTTTCTGCTCTTCTTTATTCTGAACCAACATGGCATCACAGTGCCTTGCTCAGCCCTCAGCTCAGTCACAGATTTCTCAAAGACCAAGTCCAACTCAATTTTTAGAAACAAAACTTCATTCTCTCACTTAAACCAACTTTCAAGTAATAGTGTTCAACCTAATGGTCATCTAGTGTTGCCAATGGCCATCTTCATGTTTCCTGGGCAGAGAGGCTGGTGTTTCTGAGAAGAAAGTGATGCCCACTTACCTGGCGTAGATATTCATTATGGTTCAGCTAAGTCACGGCCTCACAGCATGATGCCCACAGTTTATTGCAGCCATAGAGGATTTTTAATGTAGAAGTTGGATTTTCTATGTTCGAGAAAGAGGAATCATATAATTTTCATATAATTTCCTTTCCTGAAATAACCATTTCCCTCAGTTAAGGATGATTTTGTTTCTAAAAATAAAATAGCATACCAATGTCCCAAGAGAGAAGTTCCCTTTTCCTCTCTTCTCTGTTTCTCTTTGGGTAGAAATCTCAGGGAAAGTGAAGGGCAAGGGTAATATGAAGAGCTAAAGTTAATTTGAGATCCAACCAGACTTCTCCCCAAGGACTTAAGGTGATGTTTTCTTACTGACACCTGGCCACACCCAGTGAATCAGAATCTTGAATGAGAGGCCAGGAAACCAGTGTGTTTTTGAAGTTCTCCAGGTGATTCTAGTAAGCATCCAGTTTTGAGAAGCCCTAGGGTTTCCAATTATGAAACAGTATTGAATATCTCTTGTGTCCCAGCTTGTACTTGCTACTACAAAAGTCACACCACCTGTGTGACTTTTAATATTGTCTGTACTGTTTTTGTATCTGCAAAGTGGACGTAGTGAGTGATAACAACTGCTCTTTTAAAAAAAAAAAAAGTAAAATGACTTACTTTCCATGTAGCAATTCATTCTGTTTCTAGATGCTGTAAGTGTGCATTAATGTGATTAGGATGATCAATATCTGTCATTTCCGCTTCACTCATTGTCAGAATTAAAGCTCCCAAGTATTTAGTTAATGACTATTATGTTAGATTATTTTTTTAAAGTTTTCATTTATTCATTTAATAAATATCCTTTGAGTGCACCTCATGATATTCCCTTACTTAGAATGTCCCATCATGGAACCATGGATCCTTGAACTGAAAGGAACCTTGTCCAGTTACTCCAGAAGATGGAAAAACTGAGACCCAAAGAGTATTGTGACTTATTCAAGACTAGTTACAGTAGGCTAATACATCTAGGCAGTCATAGAGCTAGAAATAGATCCAAATACTCTTTCTTAATCTTTTACCTGAAGCCCTTGAGGCATATTTTATTATAGTTATCTATTGTTGCATTAAAAATTATCCCAATATGTAGTAGCTTAAAACAATCATAATCACTTATTAATCTCTCACCTTTTTTGTGGATCAGGATTTAGACAGGAAACAACTGGAACAACTTGACTTTGTTCCTCGAAATCTGGGTCTTTAGCTGGAAGACTTATAGGTAGGGGGTTAGAATCATCTGAAAGTTCTTTCATCACATGTTTGGAAAAATATCTAGTGTTGTTAACCTATCAATGAAAGTCACAAGGCTTTTCAGATGGTTCATGAACTTTTTTCTTGAAGCATTAATGTTTATAATGTTTGTCTATAATTGCTGTCATACTTTCATTCTTAGCATGAACCAATACATATTTTTCCTGTCAATTCCAAAAAAGGAATATGTGTGTAATGAGTATACATTTGTGTACACACACATGCAGTGGAAAGCATAGAAGGTGAGACAAATGAGTCTTGAATTTCTTTGCCATTCAAGTTATCTGTAAACTGAAAATGTGAGAACCACGTATCTACATAATATTTAATTACCAGTTTGCCTGAAATTTTCAGTTCATTAATTGATGTAATCTTTTCTGGCACTTATTTTTCATAATATAAGTGCAGCCAACTTGAAATGAATTCTTAAAATATTCTTGATTGGTGAGTGCATAGGTATGTTAGTTGTTCTGTGGGTAGTGAAAAGTTTTGAAAATGCCATAGCCAGTATTTTCTGTACTTAGTACCTAGTTTATTTATTTTTGAATCCCAACTCTACCACTTTCACACCTGCAGACCTTCCCTCTTAAGGATATTGAGAGAATTAACCTATGTAAATAGAGTCAAAGCCTTAAGCACACTCTAAGCACACAGTTACTATCATATGACTAGGTCATTATAAGGGCTGCACTATACCTGTGATGCCCTTGACTGGACTTTCATTTCAAACAAGGTAAATTAAAAGTATTCTGTGACCCTACCCACTAGACATTCAACTAATATTTATAGTCATAACTTTCATTTTGTTTATTGCTACATGAGAGCTCAATGTCAATAGAAGCAGAATTAAGGTTTAAATCCAATTAAATTACATTAAAAGGCAATTGCATTTACTGCCTTAGAGTATGTTGAAAAAGCTCTCCCTCCTTCATGAGTCCACATGCCTTCCGATAGCCATACTTCTGAGAGAGTAGTATATACAACTGGAAAATGTTTTACATTTTGCTTTGACTTATTCCTCCCTTCTGTTGACTAATATATAGAATTTAGTGTTGGTAAAATACCCAACATAAATATATTAGAATTCTCTTATGTTGACATTTGTGCAGTAAATGTATACTGGTCTTTCTTTGGGTATACGCTAAATGGCAATAAAGACTTTAATTGCGTTTAATATCTATGCTTCAATGAGATTCTCTGAGAGTATTCTGTGACATATTGTAGACTTGACCCTGGAACTCTTAAGTTAATCAGAGATCAAGTTTTGTGAAATTGGGAGCCTTGATTCTTATAGGTGAAAATAGAAAAGAGGTAGTCATCTTCTTTCATCTATGTGAGCAGTTGCACGAGCAAATGCAGACTTCATCAGCCAGATTACAGTCCTGCAGAAACAACTGTGTAGAGGGTGGTTGCTTGTTTTTTCTGCTTTTTTTCTTTGGCCATGTGTTCTTTCCTGTTGGTCTGATTCGTCTTCCAGGCTGTTTCAAGAACTCCCATATTAAGGTCCCATACAGACCTGCCATACATGAGTGACCCCTGCCCTGTCAGTCCTGTCTCACTACCCTCCCTGCTCTTCATTGTCCTGCAGGCAAGCTGGTTGGACTTTTGAAACGCTGCTATTACACTAATATTTTCTCAGTCAGGCGTTAACTGACTTAACAGTTTAATGTGTCCAATTTCTTTTACCACTCCTCACCCAATTAGTATATTTACCGTGTGTGTGTGTGTGTGTGTGTGTGTGTGTGTGTGTGTGTGTGTGTTCAATGAGGAAGTGTTCTGCTGCCCCTCTAATGACACTAAGGCTGCTTACTCTTCATTCTTACTAAACTAACCTTAATTTGGCTCTTTGGGACTTTATTCTTTTGTAATTATTAGCCACTTCCTGGAGGACAAGTTCTTTCTTAGGAAAGGAAGCTAATAAGTTGAGATTCTCCAGATCTTATTTCCCAATCACCAACCAAAGTGAAAAACAAACCAATCACCGCAGACAACTGTCTGTCCAAATGATTTAACAAACTGAGTCATATGGATATTTGATAGCACGAAATGACAACAGCAGAGTCCTTTTTGTTTTCTATGGGGCCATTTTGCAATTTTCTTTCCCACACGTAGAAATCATCGTTTGGTTTTTGTTTGTTTGTTTTTTAAGGACATAAAGGAAACACATTAAGTGCCACCTTGGGTAGACACTCAAATGGTATCTCTTAAAGTATGCCCCAAGAAACATGTCTCTAGGAGAGTATGGGTAAGAAATGGTTAATGAAGTTGGTATTTAGTGAAAACCGCTTAATGTCCTAAATCAAATTTATATGCCTTCCCAACAAAACTTGACCCTCCTCCAGGGTACCCGATATCACTAAATCATACCCCCAACAGCCATGCTATAAAAGTCAGAAACCCAGGAGTCCTGCACATTGTCCCATCCGCACACTCCCCATATTTAATCCATGATCAAGACCTGTCAGCTTTACCTCCAAATCACTTCCAAATAGGCAATGTCTCTCCTTAGACAATGCAATCACCTCCTCATCTTTTTCTTCTATTCCTGCCTGCTTCCAAATTTTCCTCCAAGTTACCTATCTATCATGTCACCACTCCTCCTTCCTCCCCTGTTAAAACACTTTAAAGGCTTTCCCATGGATCTTAGGTTACAGAGGCAAAGCCTTCGTGGGGCTTGTATGGCGTGTGCGTTTCCTAGGGCTGCCGTAGTAAAGTACCACAGACTGGGAGGCTCGTAGTTTGGAAGCTGGAAGTCCAGGATCAAAGTGTTTACAGGATTGGTTTCCTTCTGAGGCCTCTCTCCTTGGATTATAGATGGCTGCCTTCTCCCTCTGCCTACACATAGTCTTCCCCCTGTGTCTCAGTTATTTCATAAGGAGACCAGTAATTAGGGCTCACCCTAATGACCTTGTGTAATTTTAATTATGTTTTTAAAAGGCCTAGATCTAAATACAGTCACATTCTGGGATACTAGGAGTTAGAACTTCAACATATGCATTTTTTTTTTTTAGGAGGGACACAATTCAGCCATATGGTTTTGTGTAATCTGACCTCAACTCCTTTCAACTCCTTTTACAACCCCACATCTCACCTTAGCTCACAGAAATCTCAGATTCATCATATCTCCTCGCACCATAGGACTTAACAAAATGTTTCCACTTCTCAGAACCCTCTCCCCCTCTATTTGTTAAACTCAGACTCTTCTATCACATTTAATTCCATCTATTCTGTTTCACGAATCTTCCCTGTCTACCCTTGCTAGGAAAAGTCCATTAGGGATCTCGGAACTCCAAGTTCTCCTTTATAGTACTTATCATGATTATGATTTTGCATTTATTCTCCTAATTTCCTCACTACCCGTTTCCTCAGTGTCACTTTAAATGCAGTTTTGGTGGGAATCTCATATATTCTTGTTTACTATTATATTTGCAGGGTCTAACACACTATCTGGCACTAAATAGAAAGTAAACAAATATTGTTTGTTTGAATAAGTGATATAACTCTAAAAATTTATTGCATTCACTAACACACATAACCAAGTAAATAAAATTAGTTTATGGAAATGTATACATTTTGAAGTTTCCACAACCTTGAGTAGGAAATCAGAGATTTAATATAGAAATCTCCAGTCATAACCAAAATCTAATATTTGTCTGCTATGATATACTTTTCACCATTATTTGACGGTCACACAAGCAATCCAGCTGTAATAATTGTTAGGAGTTCATTCACGACCTCTGGTCACTTAACTAGTTGCTATTGAAAATCTTATTTGTTTGATTCACCTTTCCTTCACAACTAGTAATGAGTATCTTTTCATGTGCTTATTGGTCATTTGTATATCTTCTTTGGAGACATTTCTATTCAAGTCCTTTGCCCATTTTTTAATATAGTTGCTCTTTGTTGTTGGGGTCTTTTTTTTTTTTTTTTTAAGGATTGTTGTGGGCATAGAGGCCTATCTTATTTACAAATACTATTTGAGTGTCTACCCAAGATGGCAGATCACAGATTTTACATACAGTTGAGAGAAAGAAAAAGACTTGCTTAACAGAGGAAATAATATGTAGTTAAAGAAATCCTGCTAATATTCTTTGAATACCACATATTGCTGAGATTAGATATTGTAACTATCTTATGGTCTATTATTTTGCAGTCAGAGGTTGTCTTTATTTCAAGAACAGATGTTGCAAAGGTTAACTATTTTTAGCTGCATTTAAATAATGATAGTGTGTATTAGGGAAGGCAAATGTCAAATGTAACATCAAATTTTTGGGGTTTTTACCCCTGCTGGTGGGAATTTCCAAAGAAACAAAAGAATAATAAGTAAAATGGAAAACTTGGGCAATTTTCTATACTACCACTGAATGTGTTCTGCCTCTGTTTGTGTTTTATTGGGAGTTGTTTTTATGGGTGTATTATGACTATTCTTCATTGGCTATAGAGATTCATTTCCCTTTACAGCTTAGCAATTACATTTGTGAAATATATTTTTAACACCTAATCACCATCAGGGCACTCTTAAGAGATGTAATTACAGAGATCATCAGACATTCTGTCTTAAATGTATTACTAATTTAGTACTAACTCATTTTTTTTTATTACGACTTGCTGTTGGTATCATGAATGAAGCTGTAATTACAGAGAATGGTCCTCGCTGAAATGGCATTCCCACTGGTTTAAGTACCTTCTTTTAATTTGTGGCGTATTCCATACTGGGGATTATTGTCAAACATTTTTTTTTAAGTATACTTCCAGTTACTGGAAGGCAGATTGAAAGCAGACCCAAACAATTAAGAAAAGATGAGTATAACTTTCCCTCCTCCCCTCTGTAGCTTTCTTCTGTACTCCAAAGCTGCGCCACAGGGAACATTCCTATTAGCAACGCTGAATAAAACCCAGAATAAAAGCGAGTTAGTTTATTTATCGCTTTTTTTTCTCTTATCTGTTTCAAAAGCAATTCCTGTATATTGCAAAAATTAGGAAATACAGATAAGCAAAAGAAAATCACCTGCAATCCCACCTCCTGGAGAGGTTTTAGTACCATCTTTGCCACTTACTTTGCCGTGGAAGCGTGTGTGATTTTCCTGAGAGAGAGAGAGCGAGCGAGAGAGAGAGAGAGAGAGGGCGGGGGATGGGGAGGGAAAGAGAGAGATTGTTTCAAATTTTTCACTTTCTTCTTTCTCATAAATGTCTTATTCATTCCTAATACATTGACTTTGGGCTTAACGCATTGACTTGCTTAGGTAAATGAGATGTCAGTAGTTGTGTCTTACCTCATCAAAGCAAAACTTTTGAAATGTCATTCTGTGGTTTGGCTCCTCTGGCATGACAGCCCGTGCCATGAGAACCACATGCTCCAGATCAGTGCTGCTCCTTCGGTCTTGGTCACAGAAAGAAAGTCATGTGGAACAGATCCACACGGGAAGCTTCAGCTGTCCTGGAGTTCCACATAACCTGAACAAAAATAAACATCTATTTTTTAAAACCCCTGAGATTTGGGGGTTGTTTGTTTCACAGCAAACCTGACTAATCTTTTACCTAGCACCTCTAAGACTCAGTTTCCCCAGCTGCAAAATTACAATAATAGTAATAATACCTATATAGAAAAGTATTGAAAGGATTAAGAAAGATAATACATTGTGTATTAAGAACTCAAAAATTAATTATAATGTATTGTTCAAGCCTTTCTTCTATGCAATTATAAATATATACATTTATAAAAATAAGATTATATGGTATATTCAATTTGTAGTCATTTTTAAAGTAATAGTGTACCATAAAACATCTATCTAGATAACTAAATATTCTAATACACATGATGTAATGGCTGCATGCTATCCCATAATGTAGATATACCAAGTTTATTTAACAAATCCATTATTTTGAGCATTTAGTTTACTTCCAAATTCCACTATAGTTTCATTACTATAACTATTAATGGATGACAACATGAGGAAACTACTCACAAAATTGTTGCTTTTTATATTCAGAAATTCCTTTAAATTACACATTTGTTTCAATAGGCTTCTCCCTTTATATCTTTCTAAATTGTTTCAACATTTCTTTTGCCAATGCTGACTCTAAAAGCGTAGTTGATATGACATGAAACACATGGAAGCATTTGGCTCACTTTATTTCCCACAGTTCTTTGGTTCAGAGAGCCCTGGGATCAAGGTCTGTGAACATCGGACTCACCTCTTGTATTGGGTTAAGTAGATCCTTGATGAATTGAGGATTTTGATTTTTATATTAATTTTCTTTCACTGTATAGGCTATGCATTTGCTTCTGATCAAAGGAGAAAAATATAGTACGGCATTTTTAAATTACACATTGTAGGAACATTGAAACAGTGAATTAAGAAGTATTTGTTGTAACATAGCCCAAAATTTACTTTGGTGGCCAGCTCTAGACTTAACATAATTCTGCAGAAAACCACTTTGAAACTGACACTGAAAGATGTGTGAATAATTGCTTCCATAAAGCTAGAAAAAAAATCTAAATTATTTATATCTGTCTTTAAGCAATAATTATTCTGAAGTATGATTATTAGTTTATATGCATGATTTAGATAAAAGTCAATATATTCAATACTGCTGATCTTGGAAAATTACATTTGTCTAATGTTTTTAAAATCAGTAGCCATAAATCTCTCAAAGTCTTCTAGATTTTTTCCTTATTGGAGGTTTTTGGTGGTTATAACAGTTTGCTAATGAGAACTAAGAATCTTCATTGGCCCATAACTCTTCCACAAGGAATGTTCATGAAGAGACTCTAAGAGAAGTATATTGTCATTATTAGGAATTAATTATTTTTAAAATGTATAAAAATTAGAATTCTATAAAAATGTCAAGTAAAACCTTATCAACCAAGAGAAAGAATGAAATACATTTAACATAGTTAACAATCTTCAAATAGAATGTTGTCGATTTAAGAGACAATAAATCTTTACCCAACTGCTATATTTTTTCCAGAGCAAAATATTACATAGTCTTTAAAGCATAGTCTAATTAAAAAGAAAAATCGTTGGCAACTTATTTTCAAACTATCCATACCTAATATTGATTTTAAATGTGTACGTGAAATTTGGAAAGAACATAGTTTTGAAGAAGTTTTTAAATTTTGTCTCTGCCCCTTATTGAATGTGAGAACTTAGTAAAGTCATTTGAAACTGTGAACCTTTGTTTCTTTATATATAAAGTAGGGGTAATGCTTACTTGTGTTTGATCTGTGGATAATATATAGAATCACTTGACTTTTACTATGAACTCAGTTCATTTTAGTTTCCTTTCTTCCTTTCCAACCAGTTCACTTTTTTAAAAAGTCCTTTTTAACACGTTTTAATTTGGCTAAAAACTACCATATATTCTTGAGCCAAAGTAATACACAAGCTTTCTCCATAAACATTAGGTTTATCTTTCCAAAGAATATCAGAACTTTCCTGAACCTAAAGCCTAGGGTACAAGGATGTATGTATTTCACTCATGCAGCTGAGAACAGAAACTGAGGGAAAAGCTATGTTACCTTTCACCTTTCTGCCAGCAGTTAGTTCAGGGCCCAGGAAGACCTGCACTTTATCAGCTGTGCTCATTAGCAGCAGCAGAGAAGCAATGAACTCAAGTTAGAGTCATCTTGTACTGGAGAAGCTATTGCCAGTCAAGGTTCCTTTAGAGAAGTGTCACTAGTCCTGTTTGAGTAAACTCTTGGTCACTTCTGTTATTCCAATTCTGTTCACTGGCTTTGCCTAAATTCTAGCTCTTACTTCTCCAGTGCTTCCTTTAGCAACTTTCACTGAATGCAAATCACCAGAAAGAGGCAGGAGACATGCAAGGAGATGTCACAGGAATTTAGTCAGATATTGGGAAAATATAATGGGGATTAGAGGTTACCTAGATGCCCCCAGACACATTCCGAATTCACTGAATTTTGGCTGTGTGCTTCTCAGTTATTACTCCATTTACATCCTCAAACCTAATCATAGTCATTAAGATTTCTTCTTTGGTGTTTCCAATTAAATTTATGATTGGGTAAGTCTTGTTTTATGTACTATAACTTCTTTATTTAATTTTTAAAAGTGAACTGGCAAAGTAAGTCATATGAAAGTTTCTCGCAAGGACCAAGATCTTTTTTTTTAATAGAACAGGTTGCAAAATGTTTACTTCACCTGAAATATTAAATTGCCACATTGATATTGACTTTGACATTATTTTAGATAGAAGTCACCTGGATCGGAGCCTTGGATTAGCTATTAGGGTCATGGTGGGAAACCACTGCTATGATGAAAGCTATTTGTATCATTATGGCTGACATTTAGGGATCCAACACAATTGGTCATCTCTGGTGTCATTAATTCCTCTGACTTAATTCCTCTGTTTTTTCAAGGCAATCCAGCTAATTTGACAAAACTTTTTGAACTGCTTATACAGTCATGCAAAAATAATATTTTCCAAAGCTCTCAAATTTCAGAGAAATGGGTCCTTAAACAATTTAATAGGAAGGAAAGAAAAGTTTTGTGATGATTAAATTACATATGATGATCCTTTTCTCGATTAATAAATAAATACTACTGGATTTGGAAATACAGGGACAAACATGTCCCTTATAAGGTTGTATTTCACTTACAAGTAAAATATCTTTGTGTAGCCTCCCAGAAAAGGTGAGAAGATTGGGAAATGTGTATAAATAAGGGGGTACAAAGGGTAGCTCGCACTCAGGCATTTTCTGTAGTGCATAAAAACTCATAAGAGCAAGAAGTGCATCTGACTCAGTAAATATTTGATGAGCGAATTTATAAATACAATAAATGCTCTCTATTTCCGCCCTGCCTCCATCTCTGCAAACACAAACACACAGAGATACATTCACTATGAACAGCATGGTTACGGAAGAGAGGAGAAAAGAGGAGAACTCTAAAGGCTGGTTTACAGCTGATGAGCACTGTATGACAGTGCCAGTGGTTAACAACCAGCAATTGTGCTAATTGGTGGATGTTTAAGTATCAGTGATAGTTAAATATTTTGAATAATACCACTTGTGAGTCCTGTCTTTATTTAACCCATTTTATTCAGGTCAAGACACCTTCTACCTTAAGATATCTTTGAAATCAGAACCAAACAGAATTTGTGAAGGTGATTAAGAAAAATCAAACTGGACTATAGGTGGAACTGTGGTTATGGGTTAATTCTATCTCAACCAGACTGGGTCTTAAAGGCTGAAAAGAGAAGCCGGCCAGGAAAATCTTTTAATGTGAGGCAGGATAGTAATTTAGAGTATACACTAGTTTGGGAATCTATGATAGAAGTGTATCCAGAGCTCTTCCACTAATTTTCTAACTGATTTGAGCAAAATTACTTCAGTAGATTTTCATTAACTATCTATACACAGTGAAAAGTTTGAAAAATTTGAATTCTAGAGTCTCTTTCAATTCTATCGTCTAATGAAATCAGGCATAACTTTTTCTGAAAGAGGTTTTTTTTTTCAGTAGTGTGTTTATAAGGACACGATAATGTATATATAAGAACTAAATCATAAACCCACAATTTTAAATTTCAGTTGGTATTTATAGAATGATTCAATATATATATGATATTGGATCTACATAAATATTTTAAAGTTTGACTTAAAAGAGTTTATAACTTTATCAGCCAATACAATGCCTCTCAGGAAGTCTCCTGGGTAAGAGAGAAGGTCACTTTTCACATATTGGTATTTGTGAAAGAGGGCTTTCCAAACAAAGCACCAACATATTTAACTCAATCATCTATTCTTCAGAGTTGCAATAATCCAGAAAAGTTGTGGCAAAGTCTTGCAATTTCTATTTCAATCTAATAAAGAAATGCCAAGTCTGTAACTCTTACCTATAACTATAGCCTTTTCTGCTAATAAAGAGAAAGCAGCATGCTTTTCATTCACTGAAATCAGCGGAAATCAACGATTAGCCAATCTTGCCGATCCATTCCTTGAGTGTTGTTGCACATTATTACTGGTAAATATAACTAGTAAAAACAGCTAATTTAAATGAATTTATTTAAAAGGTCCATTGTTGCAGGACTTCTCAGAACCTTTAATATCTTACCAAATATTCTAACATAAACAAAATTTTTCTAGAAAAGAGCACATGGTAATCCACATTTCTCAAACTTTGTTCCAGTGAACTATTTTCTTTTCTGTTTTGAATGAGTGGTCACAGAGATCATATTTTGGAGAATGCAATGCAGAAAATGCTGGTTTTGTTTATTTTCTATTGGAGGGTCAAATAGATCGACGATTTACTCGCTGTGTTGTCTCTTTCTGAAAAATATTTTTTTTTTGTATTTTATTGCAGCTCAATTAGAGCTAATGTTGTAGTACAAAGAACCTGTGATTATGGTCCAGCAACCTAGTTTTATAGATAATGAAACTGATGTGCAGAAAAGGGCAGTAACTTACATAAAAGTCACGTAGTAAGTTTGAAGTTGTTCTAGAAGTAGAATATGGATCTCTTATTCCTTAACCCAGTATTTTTTTTTCTGTACTGACTCCTTTTTCCATATTCACCATAGTGGATATCAACAGAAGTGCTTATAAAGAACATGCTAATTACAATCAGGTGAATTTTAGGTTTCCAAATAGAAGACTCTGTTGACAATTCAAATCCTATTTGTTCAAAACTGAGTTTATTTTTTTGTTATATGACAGTATATATGTACTGACTAAGAACACGGACTTCAAAATCAGCCTACTTAGAATTTCTTCAATCCATGCAAGGATTCCCACATCCTCATCTTTGCTCATGTTGACCTTTCAGACTGAATTATTTTTCTTCCAATGTCTCCCATATTGAAGTTAAACTTTATCTTGAAATGGCATTAAAACATATATAATAAATACATGATGTATTTTTCACTAAATTGATTTGAACAACAATTTCTACCTCCCTTTTCCCTATCACAGATGCTACTGGAGATCTAGTGCTAGAAAGAATCAGTGAGGCTACAAATCCCTTTCTTTAAATTAGTTTCGACTAGCCAAATTATATATTAATACTATCCATTTGAGTAATGGCACAATTTTGAAATGCACATGATTCTGAAACATTTCTCCAAGATCTCCCCATTTATCAAATGTTGCCAGCTGCATAGTGGCAATCTATCTGATTCACTCAATAAATGTTTATTGAGCACTTACTATATCATGTTATTGATGTGAGTCAAATAAAAAGTTTTATTCTTTGCAATATTACATTAGTTTTATTTTGCTTTACTTCTCATCTAGATTCTTCCTTTTACATGGTGTGCCAACCTGCTTACCAAAAGCAGCTCCCTGATTCAGAGAGTGCCAGTTTTTACCAGCTAGACTTGAAGTTTGGATCTAGATAGGCATTTTAAACTCATGATGAGGCACTCTGTTTTGCTTCATGTGGCAACATAAATTGGGATTATGACAACATTATGCCTTGGCATATTAGTTACTGTAGTAATAAAGAACGATTTTCTAAATAGGTTATATAATTGAAGGTTATCCAAACGGAAGAGTGCTAAGGCATTAGCCTATCCTGTGGTTTCACAAAATTCACTTCCTGCTCACTCAGACTACATCTACAAACATATTAAATAGCTTTGTCTTCAAAAGAAATACCATATTTCAAATTTGAAACAGATTTTAGATCTTGGGTGACAAAAGCCCATAGCTGCTTTTATATAAGCAATGCCTACCTCTTCTCTTTCCTCTTCTTTGCCCACATCCCTCATCCTACTCCCTGTTTTCACAGCCAGAGTATTAGAGAGGCTCTTGACAAATAATGCTCCAAAGGAGCAATTGTCTCTGGGATGCCTTTTATAACTTTGGGCTTTGTACCAAGGCTAGAGAATATTTAAAAACTCAGAAATTCTACTTTTTCTCCATGGAAAAGAATAATTGAAAGTTTTAAGTTAAAGAGCGGTTCTTTCTCATGACTTGCAGACTTAACTGGCTTTGGTGGGTTAGAAATTGCCATTGACCCAAAAGAGTACTTTCTAAAGTATATTCTGCAATTGAGTTAATAATTGTTATCATAAATTTTCTTTTCTTGCTCAAACAGGCTTGGGGAATAAAGAGTTAAAGTTAAACTAGTGTTTTTGATACAGTGTTAGGTACCATCATAACTACTCACCCCTAGCTGAAATATAGTTTTCACATAGATCTCACTGATGAAATATTTTTTTTTAATTTTTGCCCTTTTATTATCTTTCCTTATCTAAAATTATCTGCAGTCATGAAAAACTGTTGATACTTGTGACAAAGCAGTCTGTTTCTCACTATTGTGTCTTGAGTGAAAATGGTAACCTATTAGGTGACATACTCAATCCTTGCTGTGAAAGAAATTTATTCTAATAGCAACTGGAAGCTCGAAGAAAAATTTGTAGGAAAGAAAAATAAGACTCCTTAAATAAAAGTTGGCCTTTTGATTACCTAGAAGGCATGACTATATTAATCCTTTACAAACCACACCTTTTACTTGTTTATATCCAATGAGGTGACTTCTTTGTGGATGTCTCTATTGATAATTTTAGCAGTTCTATTGATGCCACATGTTGATCGAAGATCATAATGATTGCTCTTGATTTCTCTGAAGTTTTTATTTTGTTCTTGATGTGTAAGGGTGGCTCCAGGATATCTCAATAAGAGGACTTCAAAAAACAACCAGACGACGATCTCTCCTGGATAAAAAGAAGGGCAATGGAATATGTAGCTACAAACATAATGTTCTTACTTATCTGGATTTTATTTAGGATGTCTTGGGATGTTAATCCTCCTCCAGTCAAATAGAAAGACAAGAAAAAAGAAAGACTATAGTCAATATTAAAACTATATTAATTTAAATGTCTTTGTTATTTTTATATTTCTAGGATTTAAAAAATTGTATGCAAAATTAAAAATGAAATTCGCCTTTACTCGCTGGTGCTTCTTACTGTTCATCTTTTTAAATGTAAGTAAAACAAAATTTTTCTAAGCTATGTCAATCAAGAATGACAAAACAGGAAGGAATGTTTTGAGTATGAGTGAATGGGCTTTAGCAAGGGTAGAACACATTGTTCTCCAGAAACCAAAACTAAATTTCTCAAAACTATCATTTTCTTAATATTTTGTTAATAAATCTCCCCTCTGAACTTATACTAATTTAGATTAGTGTTACTGTTACCCAGAAATGTGAGCTTTGTATTTTTACAAAAATTTAGCATTAATTCAAGACATTTCTTCAATATCTTGGAAATTAACATTGAAGTTTAATAATGTGTTTGGATAAATGTTTTTCGTGTTAGACACATAGATTTGGGTCATAGTTTCTGGGATGCTGTCTTTTAAAAAATATCTGAACTCTTTCAATCTATTGATTTTTCAAATTTATTTCTTATCAAAAACTAAGAATTTTAAATGTTAACATACCACCATCATTCCATAACTCTTCAGTCTTTTAAATCATTTTGACTTTACATAATTTTACATTGGTTTATTCCTAAATGATTTAGCAAGTACTTAGAACTATAATTGCCTTAGAAGACCCTGCCAATGCCTATTTATTTGTGTCAGGTTTGTTAACCCACCATTATATCACTTTTATAGCACATGAAAAGGAGATGAGTAAACTTTACATAAATTTGGAGTTGCCTTGAACCTTATGCTCTCTACATCAGAACAATATTGGCCAATAAGTGACAGCTGGTAGTAAAGATCACTTAGTATCTGATACTATTATACTCACCCAAACAAAGCTTGCCTAGGCTTTCAGGATTTCCATTGTTCATTAATGTGTCACAGGCATACAAGTTTACATAAACCTTACATTTTTTAAGAAAAAATATTGCTAACATTCTACTAATGTTAATTTTAAAAGAAATTTTTATTTTGTAATGTTATACATCAAATAAACAGTTTGTGGAAATAATTGTTGTTAATGTAACCCTTTTGTATCTAGTTGGATAATGAGAATAGTTTATTTTATTATGTAAGATTATCATATTATCTTAATCTTTAGATAAAGCACAATATAATTTGCTAAAAGTAATCCAGTATTTGGAAATGCGGGTAGCTATGTGCCATTTGAAATATAATAAAAACATTTAAATGAGAAATAGCAGAAACTATTAGAATATTTTATTTTGTCTGTAAAATTCCCAAGTCTTACATTTTCTTCTACAGATAGAGAAATATTGGTATATTCTATTCATAAATTAATATTGTTATTTTTCATGGGTCAAGTGAAAACCTATGTGATCAACTATTTGTGAATATGTCTACATAATTTCATTTCATAAAAGATATAATTATATTATATATTGATAGAAGGAAAACTAAAGTAACCAACATATAATAACAAGATAGTTTAAGTATTGTCTATTCACCTTTTCTATTACAAAGGCTACAGGTAATTTTTGGTGTGTTAAAAACTAAAGTAGGTCACTTTTATTCAAAACTTTTACCTGATATATTTTAAAATTTGAAGACTGAAAGAATTTCATATATTTGCATGAACGATGGACAGAAATATTTTCTGGTTTGTGGGCATCTCTTTACTAGCAAACATACCTGCACAGGACACTTAAATGGTTTTATGCTCCCTTTGCTGTGACATACAGAAGTTTGCTTCTCTGTCTGATTTTGGATTACATATTTGATTTGGAGAATTTGTCTATAAAACATTTCTGCTCTATCAATTTTCTTCTACAACACTCATGTTCCACATTAATATTCCTCAGAGAAAAGTAATTTTTTTAACAAAATGACATTGATTTTAATTATTCCCAAATGTCACTTTTTAGGTATATTATTGTGAAAAAGCATTACTAATGTATTTATTGAATTCTAACAACCTGATTTCCAAAAGAACTTTAAAGTAGCAGTTCGGGTCACCACGTTCCATTAGCCTCATCTACATTAAATCAAAACCACCCACTCTCTTCCTATCTCTTATTTGCAATAAAGCAATAGGCTTAAGACAGTGCCGAGCACACATGGTGAACACTCAGAAAACACCAGTAATGATGATGATAGCAATGACAAGACCAATGATGAAGACAAAGAAAACCTAGGTTCTTCTGAGAAGCATCCCATCTATTACGCTGCATTCCCATTTGCTTTGAATTTGTTATACATGCAGCAATTTTGTTCTTTATCTACTGCTTAAGTAGAAAGTAAACAGGATATTAACCAGGCATCTAATTGCATGTGGAAGAACGAGGATTAACACTTTACAAAATTCAATTTTAGCCTTCGTAATTTTGAAAAACAAGTAACTGAAAACTACAAATAATTGTAACATATACATGATCATTATTAAGGACAGCGACCTGGAAATCCTGTTGGTTTTAGTTGTGCATTTTGGGTTCATATTCCCCTTAGAGCAGTTCTGTCTGTGGCAGACAGTAGGACTCTCTCCTTTCAGCATAGTCGCATGGGTCCCAATGCAGTAGGTTTAGAACACTGCAGAGATGGACCATTTTTTTCTATACAGAACAGCTCTATAATTGTTCTGTCTCTGTCCTTATAGAAACCATCTGTAACACAAAAGTAGGCTGATTGTCTTCCATGAAAGCAGAATTTGCTTGAGTGCATTACCATTCCCATCAGATTGCTTTCCTCTGGACTCCATGACTAGCGTGGATGAGACCTCCTAGACTGTAAGCTCCCTAGGGGCAGGGGCCTTGCCAGTTTTGTCCACTGCTGAACCTCCAGAACCTAGAATAGTGCCTGGCATGTGGGAGGCAGTCAGAGCACTTATTACCTGAACGAACCAGCGGTGTTTCGGCTGCGGACTACAGCTGTCGGTGGCAGCTTGGTGGTCGTATGTGTGGCGCCATTTACTTGAACCCTTAGGAGTGACATCACATATACGGCAGCTAAACTGCTGCATAGGACAACAATTAAGAGGTTGGGGTTTTTTTGTTTGTTTTGGAAGATTCATGTGAGATGGCTGGTATGTTTGCATTGAACACTAATCTTCATTCGGAAATGCTATATGCTCTTAATGTCTCATTTCTATCTTCACATGAGCGTAAAAATCATATATTTATTTACATCCCCCAAACATACAGTATAAATATAACACTTCTAAGTAGAAAATTTTTAAGTCCTTTACTTGGTACTTTTATCTAATCACTACTGCTTCTAATTTGCTTCTTTATTGATGAAAATTATACCAACTCGCTAGCAATTTTTACTTGTATGAAATCATCAGCAAAAAGTTTAATATATTCAATGAACTTTATGAAATGTATATATGTATTTTTTAAGCAAGTAATTCCATGATTGGAATTATATATAATAATTTTCTATATAAATAATTATATATTTTACATATTTATATATAAATAGTTTTATATACATCTATATCATCATATCTGTTATATATTTATATATAACAGAATGCCTCAATGTGTATGTTATTTTCAAAAGAAAGTCACTGAACCATTCAGCTACCACTGGAAAAATTTCATCATCAATACTCAAACAAGAGCCAGGCCAGAAGCGGACTCAGATTATTATGGCTCATCTAACAACGAAGTTCTGATTCCTCATTCCTTCAGTGCTGAAACAATCTCTACTGAACCGGCTCCAAACAAAGTTCACTGGAGATTGTTTCAATATTGCAAGAATGATAAGATTGACACTACTGTCTTCTGAATAAACTACACCGACTCTTTCAGATGGTCCCATCTTCACTATTACTGGTGTTAAAACTGCATTCATCTGAATAATGCTGTAATTGAAAGTAGAAGTATAGTATTTTCCACTTGATATATTTGCATATACTGCCTCCCTATGGCTTCCATGAATTGCCAAGTAGTGTAAGAACATTTCTTAATGGTTATCCAGTCCACTTAAAGATAGAATTCAGAATGATACTTCTAGAAGGAATAAAGCAAAATTGTCCCTAGTATCTAAAATATCTAAAATAAGTGACAGAAAAGATTTAGATATGACATATTTCATCTTCTAATTTGATTTGAAGATGGAGAGAAAATGGCCCGGAAATAAATAATATATCAAATGATAATTCTCATGTCAACTAAAGATTCTAAGAATAGAGCCACAAAGAATCTAAAATAGATACATAAGCTGAACCAATCATTAATATCTTTTTATTACAAGGGTACCACAATTCATTAAAGATCATGGTTTCATGATTTTTCATTGAATTACTAATACATACACACATAAATGTGCGCACACACATGCTCATAGAAATGTTAGGCTAATAAAATCCAAAATGAAGACTTAACATGAAATCTCTTTAAAATAATATTTTTTACTCCCAAATCACATGCCAGCTCTTGATGAAATATCTAAGCATTTAATTACTGATAATTCTTTACTTTTCAGAATTTCTGGTGATATTTTATAGTGATCTTCCTGCTAAACTGAAAGATCTACAAGGGCAGGGTCTATGCTTCTTTTATTCAGCACTGTATCTTCAGTATCTAGCACAGTGCTTGCCTCATTAAATTCAATGATTTGCTGATTAATCTTAAAACCAGAAGGAAAGGGTGTTCTGCTACATTGATTAAGAATTTGTACATTTTAAATCATTTTTATTGGCTCATTAATTTGTTTCTTCTGTCAAATTCAAGAGGAATTGAAATTAGAAATAATCTTAATATTTAAATAGTAGTGTCAACTATATTCATAATAAGTATTCTCCTAGAGTTATAATACCAATGTTATAATGGTAATAATTACTTACCCTCTTCTGTTTGCAAGTGATTTCTACTCAAATGGCTTGCTGGCACCTCCAAAACAAGTCCAAAAGAGAACTTATTTTCTTCCTGTAGTAAGATTTTTCTTTCCCAACACCTCTCCTTTCTCAAGGCTCTACCATTTTTTCCCAGTTATGTAGGCTAAAATCTCTGGGCTACATGACTATTACTATTCTCTATTCCTTATTCAAATATGCCTTCACATTATTATTATTTGATAAAATGCTGAGAGTTGCTCTTTCTTGTTCTGCCATGAGATGTTCTAGTCCATACATTCAGCTTCCTGGCTGTTCTCCTCAACTAATTGATGGACATCTGATGCCTACCACATGAATTTTACTAACACTCTCTCTTTACAACCTTATCATGTTTCATAATATTAGCCAGAATTTATTGAACTTTTCATGTCTCAACACTTTGTTTTTGTTTTTGCAGGGCTCTGTATTATCTGACTTTCCTTTACTCTATTACTAAACCTCAAATACGCTCTCCTCTAGGCAGATGGTTTCCTTATAATATCTCACACATGTCATTTCCTACCTCTGGACTTATATATGTTCCTTTCCCTTCATCCAGAAATGCTTCCCTCCCCTCTGCACATGCACATACTACATACACTCAAGGTTCAATTCAAATTCTACCTTGTCTCAACAGCAGTCTCTGACTATTCTTGCAACATTCTCTCTCTCTATTCTGGATTTTTATCATGTCATGCACTGTACTATTCAGTATTTAGTGATATGCTGTCTCCTAGAACAGGATGCCCCTATCTACACAATGACATAGACTGGAGAAAAATAAGGCTCTATCATGAATAGCCTGGGTTATATAGGTTAACTTAATAAGTGACTGTGGAGATGAGAGAAAAGTATATAACACTATTATTTCATCAATACATATGGAAAAATTTCAATGTTAGAATAATTTAGACAGAATAAAGTCAAATAAAAGTGTATTTCAACAGGTGTGATAGAGAGAACAAGGGGTATTCCTAACTTCAGAAGAATAAAAGTCAGTGCAGCCTGAAGCTTGCAAGCCTTCTCCAAAAGAGTCTCTATGCAGAACATGGATATAAAAAAATCACAGATTCAAGCACCACTAAAATATCATAGCATCCATCTAACACAAATTAGGTTGATATATTAGATAGTGATCTTTTTAGACATACACACACACAACTTTGATAGACAGGACCTATGACGGTGATGAGGATTAATCGAGACTGACAAAACTAATGTCAGGTGTACCAAAAATTCAAAAGATCTGAGAGAAATATTTAAGATTTACACTTATTTTCACCAAGGAAAACAAATTACCCTGCTAATGAAACCAATTAAAGAGATTAAGGCCAATTATCCAAGGCAGAATCTCTTAGAAGAACAGATTTGTTTGATGTATGGAACAAATGGGGTAAACTTTGGCAGTGTGAAAATCTAAGCACAAAGAAAAATTAGACAAAGAAATCCAATTTAAAAGGCTTACTTAATGCACTAATATATCTATTTTTAATAACATGATTCATGATTCTTAGGAGTTCCAAAGAAGGTAAAGTTGATTTAATATTACTATTTTTTTGGAAATCAGGTTATATACCTTGTCTACATCTAAACTTTACAGTGATAATAAAATTAAAACAATCTTATATGATAAAGAAGTATGTGAGTTTGTATGGGTGCTATACATTTTCAGTAGTGAATGGAATAAATGCAAATATGAAATGTGTAGGAAGAATTTGTAGATGAAATATAAATACTTATTAGTTATAAAGCAAAAATATTCTGCATGGAGACCATGCATAATTATTGCTTATAGAAGGAAAAATAAATGTTTTCAAATTTTTTATTGCTTCATTTACTTACGTATACACCCATCCCTACTTTTGATAACTAACTGATTTTTCTGTTGTTGTTTTTAATACAGCACCCAACCCTGGTTCTTCCTACCTCTTCAAATGACACCTATTCTCTAGCACTAGAGTCCGAACCATTCCTGTACATCATAGGACGAAGGAAACTGACGAATGCAGAGAACAAATGCTACCACCGAATGCAACAGTTACCCCCATACCAAGGAGAAGGTAAAAAGAAGGATGTATGTAAACATGCATTTCAGACATCATTGAAGGTTTATTTTCTTCCATGGGTAAATGCGTGTTGACTAATTTTAATTTAATACACCAGGAGTTTTAACAGTGATTTTCATACCATGGTATGTTTGTGTATTTCCTGCAACAGACATGCATAGTTTTTGTTCAAGTTCATCCAAAGACCTTCTGGCCAACTTCTGCACTTATGACAAAATTACTGCAATAACTCGGTATTCACACTTGGCAAGCAAGAACAATACAGGACTAAGTGAGGGAATGGAATAGGAAAACAACAGAAAGGAAATTGGAAAATGGTGGGCAGAGAATTTGCCTGAGGTGGAATCCATCAAAACCCTATCTTTTTTGGGTTGATTAGGCAATATGTTTCCTTAGCTGTCACTTGGTCGACAACTCATGTGATTCCTTCTCCTTTTCTACATCCAGTTCCCAGAAAACTTAGAAGAAGATTTCTCCTAGGCAGACACTATTTATCTATCCCCTTCTCTAGAAAGTTCTGTGTGATTGCCCAAATATTCTCAGAGCCAAGCATATTCTATTAGCTATAGAGGCCCCAGAGGAAAACAAAAGGGAAGATCGCCAAGCATTGCTACATCCATTTAAATTCTCTCCCCATCCTCTAAACCAGTTGAAAAGATCCAACAATATCTTGTATACTTTTGTATATTCTAAGACAACACTCTTGGAAGAGGGAAAATTGGTTAAATATACTCTATTACTACATATGGTTTGCCTTTGAATAGTTAGTTTTAATTTGCAGTTACCATTTTTGGCATTTTTCTTTAAACAAAAAATCAAGTCTATAAAAAAGATGCATGTTACTTTTTCTGTCTGCAGTAGTTTCAGTGTTTTTAAGAAACTAGAGAGGTATTAGATGCAACTTGCCCCCTTCCCTGCTAAAAAAGAAACCATTTCTTTGGAGCAGATGAAATAGTGGAAACATAAAACTGATCTTTTGTGAGTGCAATAACCTTCACTTCAGTCTTAGTTATTTTGAGAGGCTGAACTTTTGTGCTATTGATCATTATTTAAAACTTTATTTTTGATATTTATCTTTTTAAACATAAATCTTCATGTTTTAGGGTAGGTTTAATTTTTGAAAGCAGTGAAAACCCACTCAGAGCTAACATTGACAAATACATAAAATGATCAAACTGAGGATTGTTTTAGCTGGTAATAAAGTGCGATTCTAAAATAATAAGACTATATATATGTGATCCAACTAGCTGCAAATGCATCTTTAGTGAGAATTTTGGATAATTGCATCATCCTTGCATTAAGACTGGAACCACCAAAGGCAACCCCTTGGAAGGTAGTGCTTGATATGATACATACCTTCCAAAGCCATATAGTTTTTTTCAAGGTAACCCGACAGTGAGACTGTGTATATTTTCACAAGAGTTCTCTTCTAGCAAGCATTTCTGGAGATATTTTAAAGGAAACATTTTGAAGAAAAGATTCCATACAGAAAACATGTTGCTGTGAGGAACAAATGGAGAAAATCCTACAAGAAATGTACATTGCACTAGTAGTTGGTAAAGTTAATACCTTTATTTTGTGGCTGCTGCTCCTACTATTATTTTTAGTGTTTCAACAGCCAAGGGGAGAGCCCCAGAATAACTGTGTATGCACTGTTAAATCCTGCTGAGGATTCTGCAGTTTTGGACAACTGCAACGTTGATTTCTTTCTAACTCATCAGGTCCGTACTGCAACCGCACCTGGATGGATGGCTGTGCTGGGATGACACGCCGGCTGGAGCAATCACCCAGCAGCACTGCCCAGACTATTTTCCTGAGTTTGATCCGACAGGTGGACTATTTATTTTTATTTTATATTTTGTATGTAACTTTTAGAATGTCCATGGTCGAGAAAAGAAAATCAGTTATAAAAATATATCTACCTAACCATACTCTACACATGTTAGCATGTTCTGAGGCATTTCCAGAAATGAAATATCACCCAGTTCAAGTTGCACAAATATTACAAACTGTCATTATTTTTTAGGTAATATGACCAGTCAGTTGTCACATTGGTCATAAATTCTATTATATTGTGAATAAAAAATAATTGCTTTACATATTTTAAATATTTAATATTAAATCTTAAACATTTAAATTAATTTTGCTAAAACTATGAACAATTTTTTAATGTGTTTTTTTAGAAACTTTCAGGTGTCTCACATTTTGGTAACTTATGCAAATGTTTGACCTAGGCTTTGTGAATTAGGCTAGTATAATATAAAAAGTGGAAGTTTTATATAACCTTGAAAATGATATAAAACCATTATGTGTATGGGAAAAATAAATTAGAAGGTAGTAACTATAGACACTAGATTTCTCTTCCAACAGATTATTAAAATATGCTCAGAAACTAGAACAAATACTGTTAAAATGGATCACACACCTAACTCTGTGTCCTACACAACATCAACAGTAAGCAAATGCCTGTTACATTAAATAGTGACAGCAAATCCACTTTGGTTATAAAAGTAACATAGAAATACTTTTCATTATATCATTTTTTTTTACTTTTCAAAACATTTTATATATATTAGAGGAGTACCCTCTCTCATCTCATCCTCAGTTTTGTTTTCTGTGGTTTCAGTTACCCATGGTCAACTATAGTCTGAAAATAATAAAGAAAAATTTCCAGAAATAAACAATTCATAAGTTTTAAATTGCACAATTATATTCTCAGTAGTGTGATGTAATCTTGTGCTATTGTTCTCAGGAAGTGAATTATCTCTTTGTCCAGTATATTCCTGCTGTATCCCCTAACCCACTCTTTAAGTCACTTAGTAGCCATCTCAGTTATCAGACCAACTGTCCTGGTATCACAGTGTTTGTGTTCAAACAACCCTTATTTTACTTAATAATGGCCCCAAAGTGCAAAGGTTGTGATACTGGCAACTTGAATATGCCAAAAAGAAGCCATAAAGTGCTTCCTTTAAGTAAAAATGTGAGTACAGTACAAGACATTTTGAGAGAGAGACCACACTCACAAAACTTTTATAACAGTATATAGTTTTAATTGTTCCATTTCATTATTAAGTATTGTTGTTAATTTATTAGTTAAACTTTATAATAGGTAAGTATGCATAGAAAAAACATATATAAAACATTATACATACATACACACACATTCACGGTTCAGTACTATCCGTGGTTTCAGACATCCACTGGGGGTTTTGGAACTAATCCCCTGTGGATAATGGGGGACCACTGCATCTCATTTTTTATATTCACACAACATTTGACACAAAATCACAAGTAAACCCAAGTCTCCTGATCTCTTACTTCTCTGTATAAATACGTACAAACAACAGTCTTGGAAAAGCATTTAAGAAACAGTATTTATGTATCTCCAAACAAACTTGGTCAGACTGAAGTACTTTTAGAACTTTCAGGGAGGTATGTTTTTCCTTCAGGCCTCAATCCAGTCACACTGGTGTGGTTTGAAGTTAGGCAGGATAAAGGTTTCAGAATACCAGGTACAAAGTGAAGTGAGAAACTGGGGGCTGAAGTTATATATCTTAGAATTTTCCGATATCCAGGTACATTAGAGGTCTGGCATCCAGGATGCTCAGTGGTTAGTGGTCAGGAGCAATACAGAGGAATGTATGAGGAGATATATGAAGTTGTCTAACAGCCTCAATCTAGAGATTAGACACACAGGTGTAGAGAATTGGGATTGGGCAGGTGCTAATAGTAAGAGTGATTCTCAATTTGGCTAAGAAGCTGGGGAACTTTAAAAAGTCCTGATGCCTGTTACCACCTCAAATATTCCTATTTCATTAGTTTGAAGTACAGGCTGGGTATCAAAATTCTTGAAAGTTATGCTTGTGACTAAACATGCAGCCAAGAAGTAAATATGTTAAACAGTTAAGAAAGTGGCCAGTACCAGGGAAGCTCAACCAATTTGCTAAGTAGTTGTGCCAGTGGGAGGCAGAACATGTATCAAATGAGACTAGTACAGGCCACAAAGAAGATGGGTCCCAGAGGAGTGAAAAGTAGTAGCCACCCAGCTCTAGCAACTGCAGGTATCAGGGCCAGAAAAGTTCTTTTCCAAGAAACTAGATCGAAAAATATGTCCCATTGAAATAAATCTGGGATTAAGATGCTGAAAAGGGAATGTAAGTTTTAGTTTTAAAGGAGACTCAGATAGTAAAAGTTAGTGGGTCCACACTGTGTAAGTCCGTATTAAGGGGTGAGATTTGTTCCCAAGCAGAGTGAGCCTGAGCCTGCAGAGGGTGTTTAAGAGCCTCTCAGTGGTAAATCCGATCGGCTGTGGGACCAGGCCTCAGGCAAGCAGGTCATTCCACCTCAATCTCCATACATCTTCTAACAAGATGCGCTATAACAGAACACAGTAATCCCTCCACACCTTACAGTGCTCATCTTCCTCCTTCTTTCAGTGTCCTTTAAGGAGTGGCTCCCCAGGAGTTACAACATCCAACCAGTGGAAGGGGATGCCAGGGTCTTGACAAAAGAAGACCTTCTTTGAATAATCTGGTCTGGACTAGAAACAGCATTTTGAAAGGAGGAATCAGTGTTTATTTTGTGCTTAACGAACAATGGAAAATCGATCTTGACTTTAAGATTTTTTTCAAGAGTTGTTTGGTTAGAGTTTCTACCATGTTTCAGGGTCAACCAGCCCATCTGGTTATTGTCGCTCATTGACCATGAATGACAAGAGGCTAATTGCCCATAGACTGAAAGTGAAGACATCAGTTAAGAGAGAAAACAGCAGTCAGATTGCAAATCTAGTCAAGAAAGTTTCTGGAATTTGGATTAAACAGAGAAATTGGTCTATTCCTGAAACAAGGTTTGGGAGATGCTTTTTGTACTTTCTTCAAGGATGAGACCCTAAGTTCTACCCCAGCAAGACAGAGATAATGGAAATGAGATTGCAGGGGAGGTAGATAAGGATAGAGGGGGTCAAATACATGGCAACAGAAGATGTGACTTTGGGTGGTGAACACACAATATACAGATAATGTATGAGAGAATCATACACTTGGAACCTACAGAATTTTATGAATCAATGTCACCCCAATACAAATTTAATTCAAAAATTAAATTAAATTAAAAATAAGTAAAACCAGTTCATGCTAGCCACTTCTGGGAATTCTCTGGAAAGCTGGAAGGTGAAAAGAGGAAGGGTTTAATCCTATTTCCCACTCAGCACTACATTCCTGAAACTCCAACTAAATCCTTCAGATCTTTACTGACTCCTCGCAATAACGACACTTCATTCATCTCGATTTGACAACTCTATTAGAGGTAACTTGACTGGCACAAAGAGCTGTTCTGCAGTTGCTCTTGATATGCCCTTTAGTTTTGGACTTTTTTGTTCTATTAAATTTAACCATATGAAATTGCCAGCATTTGACCCATTTGACCCCCTAGAAAACCCCTGCAGTTTCATACGGTCAATCTATTAATAATTATTGTGTATAAATGAAGAAAAGTATGGTCTTGCTCTTTCACATATTTCTAAAATCAGAAGTTTAATGTCTGTTAAAAAATATGAGGCACAGTGTAGGTAACACTTTGGAGTCTGAGGGACCTGGGATTAAATCCTAACTCACCCACCATTGACTTTTCAAACTCTATAACTTCTCTCACTCTCTACAACCTATTTGTAAAATGAAGATAGCAATGTCTGCCTTACACAGCTCTGCTAAAGATAAAATGAGGCAATCCATGTTAAAATGTCTTGTGTAATTAAAACATCTGTATAATCCAGTAGATTCACAATAGTGTTTATTGACTGATATTTACATTGAACTTCTATAAAGTGGTTAACACTTTGGAATGGTTTTTAAGCCTTAATTTATTATTTTTGAAATACTAATGTTATAATGGTTGTGTTTTATTAACAGAAAAGGCTACAAAATACTGTGATGAAAATGGGGATTGGTATAAACATCCCGAGAACAATAAAACCTGGTCTAACTATAGCATGTGCAACGCTTTCACTCCTGAGAAACTGAAGGTAGGTCCTATTTCAAACTTCGGTGTTTGCTGAGAATATTATTATTTATACACAGAAATAATGCATAACTGTAAAGTGGCTGCTACCAAGAAAGTAATCTGTATTATAGGAGGAAACCATATAATGACCTATAAGTCCTATGGACTCTATGAAGTGGCATTAGAGGAAATGACATTTTGCTTCTTGATTGGCACTCAGTGTCAATGAGAGTTCCATGAGTATATGGAATCGGCAAGGGAAATAGTGTCCATGGAACAAATGATGGGATTCCCTATGATGCAGATAGTAGGCAGCATTTCCAGGCCTCTCTAAGATCTCTCTTCTCCTGGAAAAGTTCCAAAACTACAGATTTTTTCATAAATCATAAGCTAACATTTTCCCCCAACTCTGCTCTGAGAGGTCTGTGATAGTTTTACTATCAGACCTTAAAGAAACCCTTAGAATAGGGCTTTTCACTGACCTGCTGATAGAAGTGTCGCTGTTTAGGTTATTCAGTGGAATTCCACTCTGATTTGTCAGTACGTCTGCTTTATTGACTATTAAATATCTTTAATATCTCTACATAGAAACATTTAAGTCCATGGAAAAAACCCAGATAACTATTCTCTTCTTCATGAACATCAGAAATATGAAAAGATCACTAAACCCACAACCAGTCCCCTCTCTCCACAGAGCTGGGAGAAACAGTTGTTTAGTGTTTAGTTACACAGAATATCTCTAAACAACCCTGGTGGCTACAAAAGAAACTTATTGTTTTCTTCAAAAATATGTCTATATATTAAATAATTACTAAGTTGGAAGCTAAAAACACATGAGAAGCTGTAAAAGTATATAAAATTTTTTTTTTATTAAAAGCAAAACAAACAACAACCAAAAATGAAAAAGATGAACAGGTAACTTAGAGACCAGTTGACTAGAGGATACCTGGTCACAGGCACAGGCTGAAGCACCAAAGCCAGTTACCTCTTCACAAATTGCTGAGTCACCCCTGTGAATCAGATGCATGTCTACATCCTAATGGAGATCTATTTACTTAATAAGGTCTGATTGAAACGACATGTTACTTATTAAGGAATTTCCCAAATGAGTACTGATTATGATTTTATAGGAATATATATATATGTATATACATATATATTATATATATTTCTGTGCAGCAATAATGCACCCAACCAAAGGACTCTGCAGGTTTTGAGAGCCTTTTAGCCAAATTAGTACTTCAATCTCAGAACCTTCATAAGGAAATTGACAAGAATCAGAATGTTTAAGGATAATGATTTGTACATAAATGCCACATTTTCCCCAGGAATTTAAAGAACTTCACAGAAATCATCCAATTTATCTATACTACATTTGTAGTCATACCGTGGTCCCATAAACTATAGAAGGAACTGAAGGCTGGAAGTCAAGAGGCTGCATTGACCTCCTATAAAGTTATTTGTCCTCTCTGAGCCTCTGTATTTTTGATTCATCCAATGACTATTAGAGTTTATTTCTCTCCCAAACAAAACGGAATAAAGGATAACCAGCTTTGAAAACAAGTTAGATGTTTGGGGGGTGGTACCGGTCAGTAAATAGAGAAAAAAATTCATTCATTATCCGAGGAATACCGAAAGCCCACCTACCCCCAAATGTCTCTCCCATGGGCATCATAAACATAAAAGGTGACACTGGAAAATATAAAACTGTGAGGACAAAATAAGTAAAGAATTTAGATTTAACATTATTTTCTTATAGCACTTTCACCATTCACTTACCAGAGAACTTTATCCACCTGAGCCTATATCTATAGGTGACCAAAAATTACACCCAAAAGGTATGATTTCTAATCAACTTTAGAATGTTCATTTCAATTTGTCGAAATTAGAGTTAGTCATCAATTGTCATTTTTTTCCATATTCATATTTAGCTGACCTGGCACCATTTATTGAAAAAACTTTTCCTATTGCTCTGTAGTATCGAGTGACCATACATGTCACTACAAGGTTCTGAACTCTTTATCCCAAAGGTTTATTTGTCTCTCCTTGAACTAGTACTACTCTGCTAGATTACAGTAGCTTTATAATAAATCATGATACTACATAGAGTAGGTCTTCTCACTATGTTCTTCTTCAAAATCGTCTTTGCTATATTTTGTCCTTTATATTTAAATATAAATTACAGAATCAGTTTTCACATGCAAAGAAACTTAATAACTTCATTGAATGTATAGATCAATTTGAAGAAGTTTGAGAACTTTATAATATTATGTTTTCCAAATATTGACTAGAATATGTCCATTTATTCATCTTTTATCTCTCAATAATATTTTGTAGATTTCTTTGTAGAAGTCACAGACATCTTTCTTTAGATTTATTTTGTCATTTGATTTTCGATGCAATTGTGAATTGCATTAAATGTCATATTTGAAATTTTATTTTCTACTTCTTTATATATTAAAATTGTTTTTATTTTTATACCAAAAAATTTTGCAAAATTTACTTATTAATTTTAGTATTTTATAAATTATTTTGCATTTTATTTGTGTAAGATTATATCTGCTGCAAAGAGTAACAGATGAATCTCTAGGTAACCATTAATCTGCTTCCTGTCTCTATAGATTTGCCTATGTTGGACATTTCATATTAATAGTATTATATTATAAGTGGTCTTTTGTAGCTGACTTCTTTCACTTAGCATAATGTTTCCAAGGATCATTTATGTTATAGCATATATCTGTGTTTCACTACTTTTAATGGTTGAATAGTATTTCATTCTATGGAAAAACCGCAGTCACCAGCTGATAGACATTGGAATTGTTTCCACTGTTTGGTTATTCTGAATAATGCTGCTATACACATTTTGTGGACATATATTTATATATTTTCCTTTCTCTTTGGTCTTTTTTTTTTTTTGCCTTGATCAGTCTTCCTAGGAAGGATTGAAATTAATTTTTTTAAGAGCTGTTTTGTCTTTGCTCATCGATTCAATTATACATTCGAGTTATTTTTATTGCTACCATTTCCTTTCTTTTGCATTCTTTCTGTTTAATTTTCTTCTTATTTGTCTTAACTCCTTTAGACAGAAACTTACATAATTGATTTTCAACTACTTTATTTCTCATATTTGCCTTTTAGTCTTTAACTTTCCCTCTAGGTACAGTTTCACCTGTCATTGTGAATTCTTTGACCCAATGGTCATTTAGAAATGGATCACTTAATTCTCAACAATATTAGGGTGTTTAAGTTACCTTTTTATTAATGACTTCTACACTTTTGTGGTCAATAAAGTTGCTCTTTAAGATTTTAATTATTTGAAATATGTTGAGATTTGCTTTGCTGACTCGTGTATATCAATTTGGATAAATATTCTTTGACTATTTAGTCAGCACTTGAAAAGAATGGATATTATGCAGATACTGGGTCCAATATTTATTATATGTGAATTAGTAATATTTGTTAATTATGTTTTCAAATATTCTATAGCTTAAATTTTTGTCTGTGTGTTCTATCAACTACTATGAAGTATTATTTTTTTGTTTTATGCTTTCTATGGTTTGAATTTATATTATTAGGTGCATAAAAATTTAAAATTGTTATATCTTCCAGACAACATGTAAACTAGTATATTACACATTTTCTTATGGTTAGTGTTTATCTGGGTCATCTTTTCCCATCCTTTTACATCCAATATTTCTGTATCCCAGTATTTAATGATGTTTTCTATAAGCAGCATATAATTGCTTTAAAAATCATCCTAGTCCAACCAAATTATTTTACAGGTGAGGACCATTGAGGTCTAGAGAGGTGAAATGACTGACTTATGAGAGTCACACTCAGACTTAATGATAATATTCAGATAAATCCAGTTTTATGTTCTACATAAAACTACATCATGCATATTCTTAATCTTATAATACCAACCTGTTAATCTAATTTATTATAATTCAATATAATTTAATTCTCTGAAATATTTGTTATAATTTTAGTAGGTTTTTTTAAAGGAAGAAAACAGTTGTTGGTGTATACTGATATTTAAAAATAGAAACTGTGTTTTATTTTTATAATAATTTATTCACCTATTTATTTTTGTAATTGTTTTTTGTTCTTTTTCTTGTTATTATTCCAGAATGCATATGTTCTGTACTACTTGGCTATTGTGGGCCATTCTGTTTCGATTGTCACCTTGGTGATTTCGCTGGGGATTTTCATGTATTTCAAGTAAGTACCCTCATAGCATCTACTTTTAATTTTCTTCTTAAAGGTACTGAAATAAATGGAAAACGCTGCAAAAGTTGGGTGAGGGTGCCTTCTGCAAGTCATAAAAGACATGGGAGTCATGAAGTAGCAAGAAAAAATAGTATTAATTAAAATATGCTTTTAAGCCTATTTTTAAGGAAAATGGAATAGATTCAAATTTTTCAAAATGCCCTCCTTTACAAAATAAAACTGTCCTCTGAGCCCATAAGTACACTGTGTCAACATTGTTAAGGTTCTATTTACAATGGCTAAGGTTTCATGAAATAGTGAGAAGGGGATCCTCCTCTTTCACCCTGATTCTAAAATACGGAGGCCATGACCTTGAGTTCAAATGCACCTTGTCTAATTATGAGCTGTATTACAAGTGGATTTGGTCAGAAGAGAAGGAGGCTGGAGAGGCTCTGATAGTGTTTACACAGACAAGGAAGGTAAGTCTCCCTTCTGGCCTTGACTTACCCAGCCATAGTCATAGAGAATGTCTGGAAGATGGCCTGTCATCAAGTGTCAATTTTTCGCTCTTGAGAACCTAGACTTGTTAAGTGCAAGTATCTTTTAAGACACTGGGAGAAACAAAATTTCCATGAGGGTTTCTATTCTGAGGCTGTGTCTATACACTTGATTGCATTATCTGTGGCAGAATGATTAAGTTGATATAGATACTGATTTCACAATAATGGAGAATTTAAAACATTGATTCTGTAGTTTTGGGATGACTTCATAATGTATGTGAGATAGTAATATATATTAAATTTGGTCATGAAAACATGTCCTACATTTAGCATAATTTTTTAAAACAAAGGCAGGAAGCACCATTTTCCTTTCATGAGAATTTTAACTTCTACATGGTGTGGTGTTTTCGTCCACTAATACTTTTTTTTTGTTGTGTTGGTGTTATACGAATGGTGAAGAAAAGCTCCTTCATAGGCCCAGACTATAGATGATCCTTCACATTTTAAATATGTGATATGTAATTAAATATACAGTAATTCATAAATAGGATAATAGAATTTTCATTTGATTTTTGTTAAGATATTATAATGATAATACTAAAGAAAATTAAGCCAAGGGGGAACACCTGTAAACCCACCTTTAACACAACTATTATTTTTTTAATCCTTTTTAATCTTTGCCTGTATCTTATATCAAACTTCTATATTATATTATGTCTATATCTTATGTAGTCAAGATTTTTATATTGACCTAGCAACATAACAGAATTTTATTTGTTAAATGAGTAGCAAATAATAACTTAAATAGAGAATTAGCTCCTTCCATATATGGTTTAACAGGAGAAAGACATAAAGTGACAAGACATGATGGATTAATTACTAGAATTAGAATAAAAGAGTGTTTTCAATTACAATGATCAGAGTACAGCAGAGTAATCACGTAGCATGATTAATCTTGAAATGTCTGTTCATTTTTCAGCTGCACTTGACCATGGTGAACAAATACATCATCATGGCTCTCATACAACTTTGATTTAAAAGTCTGTCACTAAAAGTCTATTGTTTAAAATTTTTTAATATAACCTTAATAAAATTGGAATTAAAAAAAACCCAGATTTATAATGGTATAATTAATAAATGTATTTAGGACTTTGAAGATAAAAAATGTCAAGGAGGCATTTCTTAGTTCTTTATTTCCTTAGTCACTTAAGAGAGTGACCAGGTGTGAGAGCCAAACCAGCAAAGAAAATAAGAATGTTCTAACAGTCATTTCTAAATCAAGCCACTAGAAATGGGTATTCAAAAGGGGAGCACATGGGCAGTGTAAAATATTTCTCAACTTCAATGAGTCCCAAAACAAACTTAATCTGGTCAGACTCTTGAGAGAATGTGGGGGCAGATTGTCTAGGAAGCACCTGATTTTGTTTTCTTATCTCTCAATCCAAGAAGCTCCCAAATAACAACTTAAATCTTGGGAAGAATAACAAGTCTTATTGATTTACAATCTGAATATAATAATGAGAAGATATAAATTGAAATAGCTCATTCTCCAAAGCACACACGAGGCAAATAAAATATGAAAAACACATGCCAAGATGCTAAATATTCAAGTCCACAGGAAGCCCTATCTGGTTTTTATACTTGTTCTTAATCTTACCCTAAACCTACCCAAACTAAAAATATCTAGGGCATCTGTTTTCTTAAAATTAAAGTATATTTCTGATTCATCAAATGTTTTCTTTACATTTGGATTTCAGATGTATTCAAAGTGATTGTGAAAATTAAAAGATAATTCTGATCTATCACTGGATTTTATCTTTTAATTAGCAACATTTTCCCAAAATTATTTTCAAATGTTCAACATCACCCTTATAGTCTTTACTGCAAATTGCAATGGAAGGTTTTATGATTTGTGCACTTAAATGCATCATCTGTATGAAACCTGAGCAAGAAATAATCATTGCTCCCTTGCTTAATCCTACATCCCCAAGGATGAGTTATTTTGAAAAATCAAAACAATCAATTTCATAAAACTTTCATGAATCCAAAACAGGAAGTTACACCCAGCTTCACTTCTGAGACAAAATGCCCCATTCATAATCATCCCATTGAAACCTCAGTCTAAACTAGTAAAATGTGCTTTGTAGGATCTATAAAAAGGAATAACCCTGCAGATGTATTCCTCAACCATCAGGCTAAGACAACCTACAGAGGAATTTAAAGTTATTGGATCTACAGGAGGCTGTGGAACTGCCAATACGTTGCTGCTAAATATCTTGTGATATTACTTGGAACGAGATCAAAATTGCCTTTAGTCATTATGTGATTTTATTCTGAGCATGCCAGAGAAATTAACAGGTGGGGTTAAATAAATAAAAATCTCACTGACTGTGCTATCAGAAAATAAATGTAGAAATGTATATATAAAGCCTTTGTTATTTATTCTAAAGAATAAAACTGAGTTTGAAGAGAGCTATACCCTCTTCAAGATAGAGAAAAAAAATTTCAGTGATTTAAATCATAGAAAAGACCATACTAAATATTTTAACAGAGCAGAAGTGGCAGAGTTAAAATATGTTTGGCCAATACCATGCCATTTTGATTATTGTCGCTTTGTAGTATAATTTGCAGTCAGGCAGAGTGTTGCCTCCAGCCTTGTTCTTTTTCCTCAGGATGTCACATGATATCACTTATATGTAGGATATAAACCTAAAAGCAACAAACAAACAGGACTAACAAACAGAGATTCATGGACATAAACAATAGACTAGTGGTAACCAGAGGGTAGAGGGGAGGTGGGTAGAGTAAAGGAAGTCAAATATGTGGTGACAGAAAGAAATCTAACTATTGGAGGTAAACACACAATGTAAATATATATATGCCTTACTGTTCAAATGTACAGCTGTATCTTACTGGATTTCATTAACCAATGTCACCATAAAAATAAACAAATAAATAAACTTGAGAAAAAAAATAATAAAATAATGTTCAGGATGACATACAGGTTACTTCTGGTCCACTGGTTTAAGGATGAAGACAGCCCCTTTAGGATAGTATTTAGTTTAGGACCTTTTTGGTGAAAATAGTTAAGAGCAATAATATGGAGATAGATTAAATAGAAATATCAAATCAGTTTAGCAAGGCTCTTTACTACTAGTTGCCAACATTCCTCAGTTAAAGGTGCAGATGCCCTTAGGGAAGACCTGGCTTGAAAGAAAATCACATAAAGTGCCCATTGATTTGCGTTTTGTTTCCTGGCCATTTTAAGCAAGTTTGCAATAAACTCACTTATCCTATCAGTTCTTTTTACAGTTTGTTAATTGACATTTCTATGGAATAAGCCTAACACTGAAACATCTCACAGTTTACTCTCTAGAAAGCACAATAATAATTCATTCACATCTATTTTGACTGCTTGATACCTGTGCCTTACTGATTGTTAAGCATTTAGAATATTAATTACACTTGCCTGAAAGTCAATAAAGACTTATATTGGAAGACAGAGACGATTTTCACTGCAATACATTGTCTACATTACATTACTTTAGCCACATCCACAAAAAAAAGGAGGGTTTCCATTGGGACCTCCAGAAAAAAATACTGATTCCTCTACTACTTATTCCGTATTCTCTATTATTCTCTGTCACATCTGCAGTGGATGAATAGATAACTTTGTCTTGTATAGTATTCACTATTATACATCTCTGGCAACCTTCCTAGTCCTCCAGAGAAACCATTAAATCAGTGGCATTAATGATAACTTCCTTTCTCCCAACCCACCCTTGACATAACAGTACACCAAGTAACTATCAGTCATATTTGGCTGACTGTTAGCTAAACAGTAGTTAATAAAAAAAGAAGCAAGAACTATGATCGAGAGGAGTTCCTTAAGGATAAAAATTTTGTGCTAAATCTAAAGATATAAAGTCTCTTGTGAGATAGAAAAAGATATATAATATATTGTGTTTTGAGATATTTCTAGGAGTTTTAATGCACTCTATTTCACATTCCCTCTCCTCTCCTCACTTTTCTTGTCCATCGTGAACAAGGTATGATACCTAGGTCAAGGAAAACTTAGAATTACACTGGAGATCTGATCTTTCTTGTACCAATCACAATATTTATTACAAATACATATTTTTCATGCACCAGTAACTTTATAACAACTTTTACTTGTTTCCTTATTTGTTACTTTCCTTATTTGCTTTGAATATGACCTTAATTATACAGTCTTATAAGGTGTAAATATTATTCTTGTTTGTCCTATGACATCAAATTGGTTTATGAGACCTACAAAACTTAAGGTGAATATTAAATGCTTCCTTGTGCAACTAAAAGCTCCCAAAAAGCACACACAACATACATAGGGTACCAATAACTCGAGACAAAATTTTTAGTGTGAAAGATTTGCACCAGGTACCACAACCATGAAAATGACATTTTACTTTAGCCTTAAAATATGACATCTTGAAAATCATGCTCAAGTAGATCATTATCTCTTCTTCACTTTTGACTGACACCTTGACTGGACCAGAAGACAGAAGCAGATTATGTTGTCTTACCCTCCCCATATTGGTGCTTATGGTTCTGTGTCACTCTAAGAGTAAGTAATGTTCTGTCCATCTAAATATCTATTTTTTATCAAGAGGAATGAAGTATAGCTAACCTCAGGTTTGTGCTATTTTAAAGACATTTCAGATCTGACAAGAAAATATTGTCAGCTTCTCTCATGTTCATTCAAGTAACAAGATATTTGCACTGAGAACAATTTAACACATAATTACTTATGTTAAGGTTAGTTAATCCTCTTTAGCATCCTATACCTCTCCTTCAGAATAGTTATCACAACGAGAGTAAATAAGCAATTATAAGGTATATACAGTCTCTGAAGGCAGAAGCTGTCTGCTTTGTTCACCCATATATCCCTAGCATCTACCAAAAGGTCTGAATTATTGTAGATACACAGTAATATGTATTGGGTTATTGAATGAATTTTAATAAATTTAAAGTACCTTTAACTCATTTCAAAAAGCTTAGTGTAAATGTCATCAAGTAAGTGTAATAAAATTTTTAAAACTTAATAAGCAGAAATTATATCGAAACCTTCAAGAAACAGAAACTCATATATATTAGTCATATTCTTCTTTTGGAGCCTAACAGTTTATCCAGCTTTAAATTATTGTTTTTCATTATGTACATAATACAATACTCTATATACGTTTTAGCTAATAAGATAATGTCCGCTAATAGTTGATACCTGTATTAAGAATTTGGAAAATGTTCAGCATGATACAAAGTATAAGAAATGAGATCATCTACCCTTTAATGTAATTCTTTGATGTATACTATGCTCACAGCTTGAAGAAGAAAATTGCTATTATATAAAAATTTTAATTAAAAAAATTAGTATTAAACTTTACAATGTGTCAGACTGTTCTGGGTGCACAAAACAAATTGCTTTATTCTAGTGAGAGAAAAGAAGAAAATATTCAACAAAAAATATGTATATATGATCTGTCAGGAGGTGAGAAGGAAAACAAAGCAGGAATACAGGGCCTGAGAAAAAGCTAGAGGTGGGGGAAATATATTTTTTTATTCAGGGTGGTTCTGGACATTGAACATTAACCAGTCCTTTAAGTTAATGTTGTGTATCAGAGATTATTGAACTCTACCTGATAAAAAGAAAATCAGTAATGAGAATAGTAGCACTGTAGGAGGCATTCATCCACCATTCTTCAGTTCTGGATAATGTCAACTGTCATTGGATTAAGCCAGGTTGAATACAATAATGAAACCACAGATATTTGCCTCCCAGTGAGAAAAATTATAAAATACTATTTTGACTGTACGGAAAATGGTAGCTCACGAGTTTAACAGTGCAATATGGAAGAGTTTTTGCATTATAAACAGGTATAATGTTTTATGTAAATACTTTTTTTTCTTTTTAAAGCCTTAAATTTGCAACCTACTTTTATAGCACTGTTAAAAAACCAATTAGGCTCAGTTTATTTAACAATCTTTTCTCTGCTAAATAAGGTGTGTGTGTGTGTGTGTGTGTGTGTGTGTGTGTGTGTGTGTGAAAGTTCTTCTCTAAACCTTATCTTTACATAAACTGTCTCCTGGATATAAAGTTCACATTCTACCCCTGCTCAACAAGTTGGGAATTTTAAAGTATTCTGTATTAACTATTTACTAATGCTTGTGCTTTCTAAAGAGTTAAAAAAACATAGCTACTATAATCAAAATATGCTCTAATAGATGCCCTCATTACTTAAATTTACTTTTTATTACAGATAATGGGCAATTCATTTTCCTTTGATTTGGAAATATAGGAAAAGCATCATAAGTAAACCCAGACCCTTCTCATATTTCATCTTTACCCAGAATTTTCTTTTCAAAATTTGTAGGATTCTAACTTTATTCCATGAAGATTTTTTAGGGATAGTTACTATACTTAGTCTTTAGTATCATTAACTGAACGTTTTACATTTCACATTATGCTAAACATTGTTGAACTGGATCAAATATGGTAAATACAAGATTTTTATTCATCTAAGATAATCATTCCAATTTTGTTATAGCCATCCTATGGGCTTTCCTCATTTGCATCAAAAAGTGAAATAGGATATTCAAACTACTTTTTATTCATGTGAACATTCACACAAATGCATACCTACAGATTTATGAAATGGAGGACAAAGGAATAAAAAATCCAACAAACTGCTCAGCACCCAAACGGTGGGAAGTGTCTATGCCAACGAGCATAGGCATCCCTTGCAGAGGCGTCCTTTCGTCCAAACCCCACTCTGCCTCATGACGACATCAAATTTGAGCCTATTTAAAACTCTTTGCCTGTGTCTGAGCTCCACCATCAGGAGGATGCGGAAAGGAGGAACCACAGAGTTGATTCTGGTTGAATATGAGAAATAAAAAGATGCTAGAAGAAATGGCAAAAGCGAAGAAGGGCAGGAGACTTAATAAAGTCTGTATATGTGATGGATCAAGAACCTGGATTCAGTCCTTGGTCGCAGGCCTTGGTCCTGACTTCATGTTCTGTTATCCCATTTGCCACACAACTTCTGCCTGGTTACATCAAGGAACAGTCGACTTTTCATCTAAAGCACACTCCAATCCCTAATGGTTTTGCTTGTAAGAATCCTTCTTTTAACTAATTTCACAACATTGGTTATAATTAAAAGTGATTTTATCACTCACTCTTTTAGTTATTGTACAAAATCACTCTGGGGACAGAAAACTATGAGCTACTGTGACTGAAAAACTGTTTAAATATCAAGCAGAAAAGTGTAATGTGTCTTAACGATGGGAACACCCTCACTTATTTCTATGTACTCTCTCATCTATTGCTAAAGGAATTGTTAAAAATATTACCAAAGGGTTTTTCTCCCCCAGGTACATCAACATTTTGGCAGCAGTTAATACTTTTTTGTTACTTTTTTCCCCCCAGGAGCCTTGGCTGCCAAAGGGTAACTCTGCATAAGAATATGTTTCTGACTTATATTCTGAATTCTATGATTATCATCATCCACCTGGTTGAAGTGGTGCCCAACGGAGATCTTGTGAGACAGGATCCGGTGAGCACTGCATGATTTGTTTTTAATTTTATTTTTAAGAATATAGTACCCATAAATAGTGAACATGGTGTTATCGTTTGACTTAAACAGCTCTTAGCATGTGTAATTATATTTACTTCTACAGTTAAGTTTTGTATTAAGAAAGACTATCATTTCTATGTACTTATTGCAAGTAATTATATGTTATAGTGAAGGGCTGAAAATAATTCAATTATAACAAAATAAGAATTACACAACAAATCATGAGTTTTTACTACTAATTAAAAATTTATTAACATCTAAGAGTAGTTTACTGAGCCCACCTTGTGAATATAGACAATACTAGATGTATTAAGGCAATGCATCCCAGTGGCCTCAGTGTGTCACTAATGGGTTAACAGGTATGCCTAGAACAATCTCTTCAGTGTTCTGACACCAGGCTGGGCCTGGGTCATATCACTTCAGCTACGAAGTAGCTAATGTATTTAACTCTAAGTAATAACATTGCAAATTATCATCATGGTCTTTAAATCTGCAGGTCTTTGAAAAAAAGGTTTAATGACCCCCCTACTTCACTCATTCTCATTTCTCAGTCTCTGCTGATGATCCCCCATTAAATGAGTTCAACTAGAAACCAGAGGGTAAGGAAGCCCTGATGGAAATGTACAGATCCATTTCTCTGGGCCCAGTGCAGTGAAAGCACGGAAAGGTGGAGAGAGTGAATTTGAAAGCACAAACAGAAGCTATCTAGCACAGAATGAATGGCCAAGGGATATTTTCATTTTTGTTTCTCTGCTTAACTGTGTTATGCAAGCATCTGTAGATAGCCTCATCTTTCAAAACTAGCATTTAAATGCTTTGCCAACCCAATGACAAAAATGCGTGAAATCTGCCCAGAGCATGCATCCTGCGTGACAGTGGCATGGCATGGGAAAGCAGCTTAATTTGGCTTCTAATGGATCCACAGTGTTAATAATTTTTGCAGCATGAATATATCCAGAAAGACAATATGACCTATCTTGGTGTCTGTTATCTAGACAAAGTCTTGCCTTACCTGCAGAATGAGATCCAATGAGTTTACCTGATGAGCTTTCTTTCTTAATGTCAATTGATTTTAATAAAAGTAATCTCATTTCATTTAATCCTCATAAAACCCCAGTGAAGGGTGCATATATTACCTCCATTGCTAGCTGAGTAAACTGAGGCTCAGTGAGGGCACATGTCCTCTGTACTATGGATAGTTAAGATGGGATTTGAACCCAGATCTATCTCACACAGAACCCCATCTGCTCTCCTCTACAGTACATGGCACTCTTGGTTGTCTTGATTTATTTATTTGGGAAGATGTGTTCTTAAAGAAATTGGCTCAGCCATTCCAAAGTAATGGCTGTCCATAATTGAACATGTAAACTACAGTTAATCAGGGAAGCTGACTCTCCACTAAGTTTAAAGAGAGATGTAGAAGCAATTAACTAAGCATCTCTCAGCAGAGAGTCTCAAATTTTTGGGTTCCCGTTTCCTTGTAAGTACAGAAATCCTCAGAAAGTTATTGTCTATACAAAGCAGACCAGAAAATGGCCATTCAGTTATTGAATAATCAACCCCGGGAGCAGTGCTTAGTCAGATTATGACCATTATTCATTCTTGAATAGATTCTCTCTCATCTCTCCTGTGAGGGTCTCACACCAACAGAGCATACCAACAGAGCACTCTATAGCTGTTAGTGTGTAGGGGGCTTCTCATCCATTGTGAAATTGTACTAAACTTGTTATCTTCCTGAAATAGTCTAAATTCAGGATTTTTCTAAGTTCGCTATCGAATTAAAGAAGCCATTTAACATTACCCATCAAATGAGAATAATAAAAACTGCCCCACTTACTTCCTAGATGTTGTCCTGGAGTCTCAGAAAAAGCATAAAACTTTTAAAAAATCCCAAGGACATAATATTGCAAGCATTGCTCACAATTGCTCACTGCTAACCCTTGCCCTTGTGGCTGGGTCTCTGCACATGACTTTCCTAACCAATTTGTTACTCTAGTCATCACTCTTAATGGTCTCATGGGTTATCATCACAGAATGTTTTCACTTTCATTGGGTAGTTTAGGAACAGAAATGTCTAGGTGCTCCCTCAATCACTGCATACTGGCTGCCCCCTAGCCACCAACAAGCCAGCCTAGCTCGGCCTTGTAGCTTCCCTATTGCTTAGAAACCTTTAATATGCCCTGTAAGCAGGTGTTTTGGGACCTGGCTCAGCCTCTGTGTAGCCAGTTTTCTGGGAGAATGTAAGTGCAAGTGTAGGGGCCAGAGAAATGTACAGGAAGCCTTCTTCTGGGTATGGACCTGTGAGGGTGGATCTCTCACACACATTAGGCATTCTCAAAGTGACCTAAGTTTGAAAAACAGGAAAGAAGCTTATCTTTATGACATGACTAGCACTTGGTTCTCTCATATCAATATATTGTTAATATAACAGACTTGTTATTTTTAGCTATGCAGGAGCAAACTTCCTAGAAAAAAAAAACAACTATAAAATGCTTGAAAGCTAGAATTTAATCCAATCAAGAGTTTTTTGATTGCCCAAAACTTAAACATTAGTCTTCAGAATGAATTAAATTCATATTTTGTGAAAATATCTACTTATAACATTTAGAGAGTATGTGAGTGAGTAAGTGAGTGAGTGAGTGAGTGAGTGTGTGTGTGTGTGTGTGTGTGTGTGTGTGTGTATAATGGAAAACAAAGGAGCAAAAAGTCTGTATGTCTAAATGAGAAGCCGCCTTTCCTCTGAGGGTAGACAAAATGAGAACAAGCCACCGATAACAGCCATTTACAATGGTAATGGGAAATGGGAAAAGTCATGTGTGGACACATTGCCCTCTTTCACATTTCAAATGTCTGTTTCCTCCATAAGACAAAATTGGGAAACATATGCCTCTCATCAAATGCATGTAAATAGTAAAGGCTAAAAACAGACTGATTCAATGACAAAAAATAATTTTGTTTGTAAATTGTGAAACATAAATTTGACCCATCAGGAAAAAATTAGCTCATTTATTTTTAGTACTTTCTCTATTTGAATATAATCATTGTTTTCCAGTAAGTCTTTGTTAAATCTCTTATCTAACCATCTATATACAAACAACACAAGACTAAGCAAACAAAATTACATCAAGAATAGGCAGGAAAGAACTCTTAAGTGGACATATATGTTATTCATCTTTAAAGCTGCTTATTTAATATTTCCAAGAGAGACAGAGGTCTTGAAACTTATGTTGTATCTCAACTTGAAAATGGGTATTCTGCCATAACTGCGTTTATAGAAGCCAAATTTCATGGCTATTTTGTCCCATTCAAAAAATTGTTAAAGTGAATCGTGGTTGAAATTATAAATTCAAGTATCAAGAAAGAAGAAAATTTCTTTGTCAAAATACATGTAAGCATGCAGGGGACAAATAAGAACTAAGAAAGATTTAACTAGGAAAACTTCATCTTTCCTAGGAATAAAGTTCTCTACCTCTAAAGAGACAGACAAACTAGCATCCAATGAGAATAGTGTCATCAATATATTACCAAGTCACATGCAAAGTTACATATTTAAAATTTACACTTTAAATTAATTATTTGAAATATTGCATTTTTCTTGAAAAATTGACATTCCAGAAAACATTAGGCTGAAGTTCTCCATAGCCAAGAAGAGTAGAGACAACAGAGAAAAATCCAAGAAGAGCCAAAAAAAAAAAAGCACAAAAATTTTTTAAATAGGAAAGTTTTTGGACATTGCAAATCTGCAAATATTGAATGAAATTATAGCTAACATGAAAAATATAACTACAGTCACCAATTAAAGAAAAGCATGTCCATTACCAGTTGAACACCCTGTGTCTCAGGCATATGTCTACTTTTGTTAAAAAGTGGAATATGTAATTTTTAAAGATACATTCTCTTATGTAAATTAAAAGCAGAGTTATGGCTTTTTTTTCATCTTGACCCAATTCTCAGGTCACTGAATCAGCAGTTAAGAAGCAAAAAGATGTTCCTTCCCAGTGCCCATGGGAATATATTTTAGAAAGTTATTTCTTGTAAAAGGAATCATCCCAAATGCTGTTGCACTACTCCTGTGTTTATTTGGGGCGGGGGGAGGGTGGGGGAAGCAAAAGAAAACAGTGTTCTTAATCCTCAGTGAGTAATCCTATGGGTTTGTGGTCCCTTTTCCATCAAAGTAGTCAGTTTCTTTCAAGCAGATTCTCTCCTGTAACACCAAGCATGAGAATCTTTTTCCTTCGCATTTTTTTTTTTAAGTTGAACTCAGAATAACTTATGGCATAAATAAGGGCTGAATAGAACCTCAGTTTATTGAGTGATGTGAAAATTGCCCATTGTCATTTGTGTGATTTGAACATTTCATTCCAATATCTAAAATTTCATTTTCTTGTTCTATCTGCTTATTTCTTCATGTAGAGAGTCAGAAGGCAGAATTAAAAGTATTGTTCTTTCTGCATCTAAAGGAAGCTGGCAGCATACTTGTCATTTTCTAGAAAGAAATGTCTCTTTGAACTTTGTATCTGGGTCTGAAAGGGACAATACAAGGAGATTAGTTTTTACTGGGAACTTGAGTACTTTGCAACTCAAAAGCCAAAACAATAGAGTCACATCTTACATAACCTCTATAAGTAAAGCAAACGAATTCCAAGTTCTGAAAAACAAAGTGAATTTCTTTTAATTCTCATTCGTTCAGAATACTTGAGCCACCGGACTATGTAGGAACTTCATCCTAGTCACAGGAAGAGCAGCTCAAAATGGCTGCTCAGGATAGAGACACTAGGGACTGATGGCACCCAGGATGACGTGTGAGGGAGGTGACAGGGACAGCAGAGTTCTTGAGATGAGAAACCAATGCAGATAAGCTAAATTGGAATTATCCATTTTGGTAGCATATGGGAGAAATTAGATTGAGAATAAAAAGATACGATGGATTTGAGGGACAATGCAGAGAGAATAATGCCAAGGTGTGGGCATGGAATAAAGTGGCCTACGCTGGTCACTTATGCTACTTTACTTTACTTACATGCCCAAACCAATAAATGGTATTGCAACCAAGATTCTATGGTGCAGAAAAGTATACAGAATTTCTTTAGTCCTTTTAAATTTATTATTTATAATCAACCTCTTTCCCATATGATTTTGAAGAATTTATTCCTAGAAAGGCTAGAAGCATCAACCCAATTTCCAGTTTCTCTCATCTGGTCAGTCGGGGTCATACCTACACAGGAAATCAGTGGCTGATAAATGGTGTCTTGTGACATGGTTTATGTAATGAGTCTTCATCTTAACATTGGCAGCTAGTTCTCTTGCTTTGAAAAGGCTATCATGCATTTAGTGCAAAACTTCTTATAGACTTATTTCATTCCCAAAAAGCTTCCAGTTGGGATATAAAGAGTTTTATATACTTCTTTGGGGTATGTTAGTTCATTCCTAGAAAGCTATGGAGCAACAGTCAGTTTGATGTTTGCTGTTCTTCGCTGGATTGCTCAAAATATTACAGCATTGTTCTTGCTGAACTATGGGATCTCAAATCCTAGCTTTTCTGCTTCCTACCACATTACTCTGTAATCTTGAGCAAGTTACTTAACCTCATTGTACCTCACTTCCCTAATGTGGAAAGTGGATATAACAATAACACCTTCCTCACAGAGTTGTTTGTGGCGGTTATAGAAACCAATACACCTAAAATCCACAAAACCGGGTCTGACACATAACAACTCTCAAATGTTAGCAATTATTATTTATATTATAGTTTTTACCATTGTCGTTAGGCCTTAAGCACTGTCCTTTTCTAACCATGGCACCCAGTTTCATTTCCGTGCTACACAGCATAGGAGATGTGGAAACTCAGAGCATTTGTAAAGTATTATTTCAATCTAAAAGGCGCTAAGTATAAAAGCAGAATGTGGAGTATACTCAGAGGTCTGTAAGTCAGAAATAATCAAAAGGCCTATGGTGTGAGACTATAAAACTTAATCAGTCATGGCTTGAGTTTCCCCAGTGAAGAGTAATATAATTTGCTCATTGTAACACATAAAGAAAGACCCTTGAGCATAGCAAGCTGTTAATTTTTATTCCTCTGCCACATTTCTAACAGCCTTTCTTTTCCATCATGTGAGTATCCTGCTTTTCTATTTGCTGTAGTTTTGTTTGCTGAACACTTCCAGAGTGCTTGCTTTGCCAATTTCTCAGTCATCTTCCAATGTTCTTATCTCAGATAGGACTTTTTTCTCCAGTACTTTTTTTTTCCCCCCTAAACACACCAAATCATGATTACAGTTCCACAGATTCAAACTCATGTTGTCTGAGGTTTTATGAGAAATCAGCTCAGGATTGCATGACAGATTCACATTTAATTGAAAACATTATATCTTTAAATTCCTCTGGGGAAAGACTTCAGTCTTTCCCTACAAAGTTATTTAATGCTGACTTCCTGGCTGGAAAATTTTTCTCTTTCATTCTGCTAGTTTTAAAGAGTGTAGAAGTTGACAGTTTTCAAGTTGACATGAGAACCTTTTTGCCCTTTAGTTTATCACCTGCACTGGCATCTTGACATAAAGTTGTACAATTCCTCCTCATGAGGTTGTAGTGTACATGTGACTCAAAGTCAGGATGTTTTCCATTGCAACGTGAATCTACTGGAACAGAAAACTCATGCCTTTGAATGGTCAGGATTATCAGCACTGGAAGGCCAGCAAGTAACCAAAACAGGAGTCATCGGTTAGGTTCAGCATAGCTCCTGGCTCACGTATGAGAAATTTTTCAATTGGTTATCAACTCTTTGCTGCTAAGGAGCTATCACCAACAAATCAGTGAACTTCAGGAGCAGCATTAACAATTTCTGGGTTATTTGCCTCATTAACCATAGAAAAGGGGCCATAAAAGTCGTGTGACGAATCCTTGGATGCTCTCAAATTTATGGGCATCAGACATATTGCAGAAAAATGAACCTATCTAGTGTATGTAAGTCACCAGAATGCAACAGGAAAAGAACATTTCGGGGACTAGGCTTCCATTCCTTTGGATGGCTATTTATATGTGGTGCTAATGATCTATGCACTATCACTCTGATTTGCGGATACAGAGGGTGACATGTGTTGACAGATGCTTGGGAAAAATGAATGCAGATACTTTGGCTCATTTTCACTTTAACCTTCTGTTCACTGTTAAATTCTTGCCCATTTCTTCTGTTGATTATTTCCATTTCTTTCTGACAGGTGAGCTGCAAGATTTTGCATTTTTTTCACCAGTACATGATGGCGTGCAATTACTTCTGGATGCTCTGTGAAGGGATCTATCTTCACACACTCATCGTGGTGACCGTGTTCGCTGGGAAACAACACATGCGGTGGTATTATCTCCTGGGCTGGGGTATGTATTTCCTTCAGCTGAGTGTTGAGTCACCTTTACCTTCGTCTGTATATTTACAATCTCCTTCTAGTCTTAGTCTCAGAGAACCATCAGTGGCCAAAGCCCTTGAAGAATGATGCGATACTGGTGAAGACAGTTCAATCTCCAAGGCAGCATGGTAGAATCCCTTTAACAAGTTCATACACATTGTGATGAATGTGGGGGTCAGTGCGGAGATGGAGGGGTATGATCATGAGTGTCCGCAGGTAACCCAGCTAATGAATAAACAAAAATATGCCCTGATTGAGAGAAGACATGATTAGGCTCCCTTCAGTTTTATCATCTACTTATAGAGTGAAAGAGAATTTCACATTTTGGATTCTGTTTGTCCTCCACCTTAGCCCCGCTTCCCTCGTGAATACTCTTTCCTGTAAATACATCAGCAGGACTCCTCAAGTGAAAGGTCAGGAAGTGGAGTCCAGCTGAGCAACAGACATAACCTGATGGGCCTATCTGACATCATAGCACACGGGGATGGTTTTGCAAAGCCTGTGGTTGGACTGTTTAAACTGTGGCTGCTTCTGTACAGACTGACTGAAGTTGGTAGGGTGATAAGGTCTGTGAAGGCTCTCTAGAATTATTCCCTTTCCCCCAGGGCTGCTGACAGTCTAGTTCACTCTGGTGGAAGAAAAGATAGCAAGGGAATGTGAGAGGGGAAAGGATCTGGGACAAAAATGCATGCTGCCTTACCAAAAAGACATATCCCACATTCCACATCAAAGGAGGATCCTCACCACAGAGCCAAGGCTGACCTTACTAACTACTGACAGGGCGACTATGAGTCTCAAAGCAGAGGCTGTGGATTACCTTTAACTAAACCTGCCCATTAATGCAGCATTTGGGGGAGCCCTGAAAAATATTGATAAGAAGAAAGATTTACTGAGGAGAAAGGATAATCCAAAGCCTTTCTAAGAACATGAACTTTTGTATTTAAACTGCTGCCTAACAGGTATTGTTGCCAACTGTATAGATATGTCTACATAAGTAGCCCAAAGTCTTTTCCTCAATCTACCACAGGGCTGGCCTTATGCAATATTTGTTTCCATAACACTCAATCCCTAACAGAAATACATAGACTTTAACCCATCACATGACCCAAACCCAAAGAGATAATCTTATAATAGTGGATCATTGAGGAAGATATTTGGGATATCTCAACATTGAACTGATGGTGCTACAACAGAGAATAAGATGTTCTAATTTAGGCAAAAAGAAAGAAATTATCAGAATCTGGGCTATCATATGGAAATCAAAAGCTGAAATATAGGTAGGCTTACAAAAGGGCTGTACCAAGGGATCAGACAACCCTGAGAACCCTCCCTCTATCCTCTATCTCTGCTTTGCTCTGAGCATCTGTTTTAACCCTTCTCTTTCTCTACAAACCACCGATCACAGGTCTCTGTTCCCCCAATCTTAATGGTAAATACAACCTACTCCAATGTTTCCTGAGTTCACATTTTTCTGTTCCAGCTACACAGAGAGGCTAAAAGCTTGTCTTTAAGTCCTAATTTTGAATGGCAAGGCAAGAGAATCTGATTGGTCCAACAAAGTCAGGGGGCCAGCCATGGTTCAATGAGCTGTGGCTAAGGATATTGAGAGGGATATTGTCACATAGTGCAAATATGTCCAATGCGGGTGACCTATCCAGAAAAAAAAGGGGGGGGGGCGGAGAGAGGTCTTTGTGAACCAGATGGCCATCTAGAATATACCTCAAAACACCTCATCTTGTGGGCCACTCCCCCCTGAGAGGCAGCATGGGCGGTCCCAGTATTCTGTCTTCTTAACCATCCAGTGAAATGGAAATCAAGCTTGTGACTCTCCTGCTGGTCCCACTACAGGTGTTAGGTTCTCTTCTTCCATGTCCTCAGAACAGGTCAGAGTACAAAGGTCAAAATAGCCTTTTATTGTTTTTTCTCTCAGTGCCAGCCTTTCACAAGAGGTTGATCTTTCCCTTTCCTGCCCTCCTCAGCCTCATACTTATATACGTACCCTCTCAGCGGTTTCTAAACTTCCAAAGCTAGTCATGCCGGGAATCAATTGGGTACAATTTAATCTCCTCAATAGCAGTTTTGACCCTAACACAACAGTAATAACTGGTGCCCGTCACATGCTTTCCGATCGAAGGCCTGAAAGCACCATCTTACCCCAGGCAGGTATGCCACACGCATGCGTACACACAGGGACACCATTCGTGTCCCACCCGTTTTACTTATTTCCTGTGAAAGAATATGTATGGGTTAATTCTCGTGCCAGTTTTGACTACTCAAGAACATCTATCTGCCACACTCAGAAAATTTTCATGGAAGAAAGGCTATAAATTTGTTCTTGCTTGACATTCAGCAGAGATGAGGGCCCCCAGAAGGGACAATTTACACTGCTCTTTCCGTACAGCTACATTGTGAGTTAATTATAAAACTCTTTGGCGTCATCACAAACAGCTTGATGAAGGTATGCACTTAACACACATAAACAATTCAAAGGAAAAAAGGAGCAAGCTTCAATTGTTTCAAAAGGAAGGTAACAAAAATGAATAAAATATTTATAGGATACCTTAACCTTTTTTACTAGATAACACTTAAAGCTTTATCGGAATGATTCAAGTGGAATCCTAAAGAACAATGCACTCAGTAAGATAATATAGAATCGTCAATTTAAAAGAATAATAAGGATTTGCACTTACATTGATAGACATCTGGAAAAAGAGATAGCCAGCCAGTATAATTCTAAAATATAATTATTTTTTAGCAGCCTGAGCTATATCCATCTTTCTTCACTCCCCCCCCCACACAAACACACCCCCCAAAATTTCACCAAACGCTGGAACATTCAAAAATCAGTACCAAATCTCAACTCTGAGAACAAGATTGAGAACAGCCGTGATGATGTTTTTTAAACCAATAACCCTCTCTTAGAACTTTAAGCAAGCATTATCTTTTATCTTTTGATGGGCAGAAAACAAGTAAATTACAACCAAAATAACTTCTTAAGAAGAATAATTTCACAAAAAGTTTAAAGAATTTAACAGACAATATTGTTATTATTCTTTTGGCATTATTTTTACACCAAAAAAGTATTATAGGTCCTAAATTTTACAATGCCAAGAAATAAGGCATAACCTATGCCCGAAAAGTCTGAAAGTGCAGCAGCAGAAAACTTGGGCCCAAAAAGCTATGTCTTAAGACCTAACATCGTTTGCAAGTGACATATATCCCATCCATTCATTTCAGTTGTAAATAATACTACCCACTCCAGGATCCGGAAGAGATCTCAAAGAATTCTAACAGGCATGATGCCTACTGTCTCTGGGTAAAGGTATCTGGTGGTGAACCTCTCCCATCGGAAAACGAAAGAACGTTTCCTTCAGTAGTTACTCCCTTACAAGTCTGCATGGGAACCCTTACTGGTCTATTTCTCTCAAATTGAAGCAACTTCAAATCCTGGTTTAGTTATCAGAAAAATCATTTATTTCACAACGTTCTTCAGATTATTTCTTTGCCTGGCTGGTTCTCCTCTCTATAAATCAAAGCACAAAATCCCCTCTTCCCCATGGACTTTTGCAATGAGCAACTCGAATTTATCTAGTCCCCCTAAAAAAATACTCAGGAACAAAGAATTATTCTTACCCTCATCATCTTTAGTAGGAGGGAAGGGTTGTTATCGCTCTGGGGATCTGGAGGAAGAAGAGGAAGAAGGGGAAAAAAGCAAAGTGCATAAAAAGAGGCATCGTGTAGAGGGAGGCGAAGAGCTCTAGGAAGAGCTGTAGGAATTAGCAGATGGGGTTTATACTACTCTCTATATTAAGTAAGAAACACACTTTCCTTTTTACAAAATAATGAGGTGGAAGTGAAATCTCCCTATGCCTCTCTTGTTGTCTAATTTAAAATATGTATTTCGGAATAAATCCATAGAATAAATTTCTCTTTCTAAACCCAAGTGAGTAAATGGTATGTTAGAACTGCTGTGAATACAACACAATTATGTTTTGTGTAAATAGTTAAAATCAAAATTCTTTCAGGTCAAACATTTAATCGATGGTCTTATTGAATTATTATATGCTTCATAGGTTTAGAAGCTGAAACTGTTCTTGGGTGAAAACTCAATATTTTCAGGCATTCTCTTTTTGCATATAATTCACAGAAAATCAGAGTGTGTAGATCTAATTCACTTCTGATCTGATGATAATTTTAAAACTCATTCTACAAATATGTCAACCAAATTAAACAATATTCTATTGTTAATGGGTACATCTGAGAAAAAATGAGAATTCTTTTCTTACAAAAATTACAACTCTACTCTAGATTACCTTTATAGAATGAAAATTGATTTTAAAAAGGGGCAACCTGATGGGATGCGTTGCCAGTAACTATCTCCATTGTTCTATTTATAAATTCAAAGTTGTTGTTTACTAGCCCTTCTAGTTCACTCAGGGAAGTCACTACTAAGGTGCCTTAATAAAGATTCTGCAGCCAGAACCGACAGAGGGTAGGGAATGAGTGCACCAGCTACTGGGAAGTGTTCTCACTGAAAGAGAACATTATCAGTACATGTGAGATAGACAGAAAAACAGAAAGCCTAAAACACACAAGTTGTTCAGAGCAATCAGACGATCATTTCCATATGCTGTCCCAGGTCATTTCCCTTTGTGGTGACCCAGTTTCTCCCCATATGAAAGCCCAGGTCACCTACAATAAAAAGCTTTCTGGTCTCAGTCAGCAGTCATCATCACCATCACACAGACATAATGGTATAATAGTCATAGTGAGAGTAACAACGTACCTGTCACGCTGGATAATTTGTAAACGGCTTTTAATTATTTGGGTGCTCTTAATCAAACTCTCTGAAAGCACGTGGTATTCTTACTGAGAGCGTTTTTACCTGGTTTAATCAAAGATAATTTGTGGAGAAGCATCAGGGAAATATCTTGACAGAGACAGTTAATTTGCCATTATTTTTTTAAAGTGAACTACCGTTTCCCCTGCAACTGCAGTCACAGCTTATGCCCAAGAAACCAGGTGTAATTTGTACCTTTTCACATTTTTAGGGTTCCCATTGGTGCCAACCACTATCCATGCTATTACTAGGGCGCTGTACTTCAATGACAAGTAAGTATCATCATGGTTTTTAGTTAATATATTTGTAAATAAAATGTATTTGTATTGATGTCTTCTTCTCCCCTTTTATTCAGCTGCTGGCTGAGTGTGGAAACCTATTTGCTTTACATCATCCACGGCCCTGTCATGGCAGCATTAGTGGTGAGAATTGCTTTTTAAATTCATGATTAACTGTGTTATTTCTGGGGATTTCTGTGAAGATGGGTCCATTATAGCATATGTATTATAACTTTCAAATGAATCTAATTTAATGATAATCTATAATATGAAGAATAATTTGATTTGAGTCCTCAAATGAAAAAAAGTTTTAATAATATTAGAGGTGGGCACATAAGCTCATTTCTATATACCCCACAACAATAATATAGTTTGCTTTTTGTAACAGTTCTATAACTACATTCTCCTAGTTAAAGGTAAAGACCAAGATGCTGAGGGATATAATGATAAAGGTGTTGCTGATTAGAAAGTAAGAGATCACAAAGTCCCCCTGCACTATTTTCTCTGGGCTCTGCCAAACAAAACCATCTTCCACTTCATCTTTGATACATGAGCCATCATCCTAATTACCAATGATCATGCACTTAAAATATTTCAGGCACTTCACATTGCCATTTTGTTTCTAACAACAGCCATTCAAAGTAGATGCATCATCAGGACATTTTACTTATGAGGAAAACTAAACCCAAAGACTCAAGTAAACTAACCCACAATCAGATGGCTAGTAAGAAGTTGGGTTAGGGGAGAATATGACTGTCTGAATCTATAGCAAAGCTCTTTATTTACACTCATGGTTTACTATGTGTTGGCCAGCATCAGAACCATCAAATTTAATATTTAGACATTTTCCCCATTAACCACAAACATGGTATTCTGTTCAAATAAGAGTGAAGAAAGTAAAAACAGTCTGAGTCATAGACCATGTTGTGTTCCTGCATTAAAGAGGCATCAATTTATAACTGATTAAATTGTGTTATCATCCAGATTGTCTTCTAATTTTCCTGGGCTTTTAATGCAAATTCTATTTTGCTGCTCATTTTCAGAGTAGTGATTTACTAACCCAACCATCTTGACAAAGACCCACTGACACAGGCCTTGAATATTTACAATGCCCCATAACAATTCAGTTATTACTAAAGGTCTCTTTTCTTTCTTGGGCAGTAACGTTTATTTCTTTTTCAGTTATGAAAATCATCCTAATTATTTTTAAATAAATTATCAATTAAATTCTAAAAACATTTTGTTCAAAACTAATCTTCATAGCCAAAAATAATTGTGCCCCATCAGAATGGCTAGTATTAAAAAGTGGCCATACCAAATGTTAGCAAGGTGAGGAGCAACTGAAATTCTCATATAGTGCTGGAAGAAACACAAAGTGAAGACACCTCTCAGGAAAATAGTTTTGCAGTTTCTTGTAAAGCTAAACATACATTTACCATATGAACAGGCAGTTCTACTCCTGGGTACTTAGTCAAGAGAAATGAAAACACATTTTCACACAAAGACTCATATACTAATATTCATAGCAAGCTTATTCACAATAGTCAAATTATGGAAACCATTTCATTTTCATCAATAGAATGAAGACACAAATAATGTGTATTATTCATAGAGTACTACTCAGCAATAAAAACGAGTGAAATGCTCATGTACAAAACATAGGTGAATCTCATAGGTCGTATGTTAAACCAAGAAGCCAGACACAGAAAAGTACAAACTCCATTTCTATGGTAATAGAAATCGGTGGTTGCCAGAGGTGGGGTGAGGGGGCCTTGTAGAGTACAAAGGGGCAGGAGGTGACTTTCTGGGGTGATAGACACTCTTTTCTCATTTGGTGGTGTTGTTACCCAGGTGCATGCATTTGCTAAACTTCTCAAGCGTAAACTTAAAATCTCCATGTTACTTAATGTACATTATACCTCAGTGTAGTTATTCTCTTTTTTAAAAAATGTTATTTTAAAAAGAAGGCTAGGTTAGCTGTCTTCACTACATAGACTTTACAGATAAAATTTTCAGCCCTCATTTCACTTAATTAAATCATCATGGCTGTGGGATGTATCTTCATAATGAAAAGATCAGAAAGCAAAATCTAAAAGAAAGCAAGGTTTAAAACTTTTCTTCTTTGTAAAAGTAAAACTTAACAAACAAACCCCTCTTTACAGTTGGTTGAACCTAATATATTTACATGTATGGAAAAATGTTTTCTCATTTAGAAAAAAATAAGGAAATATTAATTCAAGTCTGAAAAGGATCCTGGTTACACTGATACTTTGGGGCAAGTTGTAAATCTCTTGGGCAGTCCCTCACATCCTATGTAGCTGACATCTGCTCCCCACACTGGACAAACAAGAATTAAGGAATGTGGGTGTCCTTAAGTGGTACTGACCTAGATGATTTTTTCATTATTAACATCATATCTTTGCAGGTCAACTTCTTCTTTCTGCTCAACATCGTTCGTGTGCTCGTGAAGAAAATGAGGGAAACCCAGGAGGTCGATTCGCACATGTACCTGAAGGCAGTGAGGGCCACTCTGATCCTGGTGCCCCTGCTGGGAATCCAGTTTGTCGTCTTTCCCTGGAGACCATCCAACAAGGTGCTTGGGAAAATCTATGACTACCTGATGCACTCTCTGATTCATTTCCAGGTAAGGAAGCCAATGGTGTATTTATTTTACTACTTGCTCAGCTGGTAGATGCCAGATGATCACTATAATCAGCATATTCTCCTATAAATCTCCATGTTAAAGCCAGCACTGTATCAACCAGATTGACTAGAGTTGTTCTTTTAGCTAAACAATAGAGTCACGACAAAACACACACACACACACACACACACACACACATTTCTAATGGAATATTCTTACAGTGAAGCACTGGATGTAAGTGATAATAATTGTTTTTCATCGAGCCTTGACTTGCAATTGCAGTAGCAAACTATTCCTCTCCAGGTCATCTATTTATATTAATTGTTAATCAACATAATGCACATAAAAATAACTTCAACTCTATTCTTCCTCCTCTTTTTAGGGATTCTTCGTTGCCGTGATTTACTGCTTCTACAATAGCGAGGTAAGCAGGCATTTCACATCATACCGCCATGCGTTTATATAAAGCCAGCACTTTACAGTTTCCAAAGGGCCTCTTTGCATTTGCTCTCACTTCTACAGTTTTCCTCACAGGATTTCATCACTTGCAGGATTGTGTTATTTCCACCATCACAAGCTGACTCTTTTCTATGTGAGTGTGGTACAATTACAGATATTATCCAGATAGGCAGCTAGGTTCTGATATCCTTGAATTGTACCATGAGCAATAGTGAAAGCTATTCTAGATTCCCATGAAAACACAAGTCATGTCCTCATTCTCTTTAAAAAAACAAACTCTCATGAGGGCAGAGCCAATATCCAGCCAGTTTGTACTGGTTCACTGCCTTCTTTTCCAGTTGCTTGGTGCCAGTGTCATACCACTTATTCGATGTTTTAAAAATCACCCTGAAGTCAAGACGCAAAACAGATTCTAAAATAAGTAATTTATTCTGAATATTTAGATAACTAAAATCTAGAGAGCCTTATGGCCAGTGTTTTCGGGGGTTTTCAGCCAGAATTCTTTCTTCACATGAAATCTCATGTAGGAGCCCAGTTTGTACAACATAAAAGTGGAGCTGCTTAAATGGGTACCAAAGAACTCCCAGTGCTTCAGGGAACGTTATTTGAAACCTCCCTCATTTTTTTTAGGTGAGAAATCTTAACTCCAGAAAGATCATGTACTTGCCCGATGTTATAATTGTAGTTGTAGAACCAGAACTAGAACCCAAATTTCCTGATCCTTAATTGAATGAACTAAACCTTCCACTGCACTGCATTATGTTTATGTTTCTTCTGAAGCTTTGTTAGTATGTTTTATGTAGTCATATGCCACATAACTTTTAATGTAAAAGTATTTTTCATAATATTAAATTAATTCCCATTCAGAATAATTCTATACCAAGGCAAATCATATTTTAAGAGATTAACATATTATTTTCCTGTAATTAGAAAAAATTTTCTAATAATTATTGATTGATATTTAATTGATTCACTAGTCTTTATTTGTTCAATTGAACAATATTTAGTGAGCACCTATAATATTTTGCCATTCTTTAACCTATTCCTCATCTTCAACCCTAATATTACAAGATTTTTGTTCCTTCTATTCTCCCTTTTACCTGGTACATTTTATTCTTTCCTTCATGCCTTTATCCATGAACTCATTCTTTTATTATATAGTGTATTTACTATTGCTAGGGACTAGACCGAAGGCCTGGGATAGAAATAAAAAAACATCCTTCTGTGGCTAGCTGTTGAAGTGTCTCTTCCTTTAAAAAAAAAAAAGAATAGTAAAAACTAATAAATAAGGAGAGTTTAGATCACCCCAGCTGTATATCAGCTTCCGTGGATGTATGTGCTTGCCTTTTAAGTTGTTTTAGGTTGGCATACAAACTAAATGTTTTCATCTTAAATAATATTAATATAGGGCTAATCTAAAAATCAGGTTCAAGAGGATCATCCTTGAAAACCTGAGAAGATTGCATACATTTGTAAAAATACCTCAGTATTTATTATATCTTAACTATGATCCTGTCTTTGAAGCACCAGGCACAGAACACAAGCCCAAAGGTACGGCTAGCAATTGAATGTGTCTAGTTCCTTTGAATGTTACCTCTGCTTTTTGAAATAAAGAAACCATCCCATAAAATAAAAAACCATCTTAATTTTAACTAAGATCCCCTTGTCAGAGGAAGGTACAAGTGTGGCATTGCTAATAATATAAAACTTGCACACTGTGCCAAGTATAGTATCACAACCTTGTTGGATTTAGGCATCTGGGCCTTCTGTGTAAGAGAATAAGTATTCTCTTACAACACTCAACACAGGCAGGGCACTCATCTGCATCAGAGAAGGGGCTTGGTTGAATATTAAACATTACCAGAAACCTAGGGGACTAATATATCAGTAATACAATGAGGATAGAAGCTTTAATTTTTATTTATTACCTATATGTTATCAGCGACTCCTATTATGGAAATAGCTTAGATAGTCAATGGATCAATAGAACCAGTGAAGGAAGTTGGAGAACTACAGTCATACAAATTAAGAGATGACCATGAGAGCATGCTTCTCTATCGAATATTTCCTATAACAACTCTTCCAAATATGTGGACACTGACCATCCAAACATTTCAAAAAATTGAGTATATGAGTCCTCAGAAAGATGATTATGACTATAAAGATGCCCAATTTTCCCAAGCAGTAGCTTAAAACTTGAGAGAGTACGACAATACAGTGGATTTTCTCCTTTTTTCATGTGTCTTGCTATTGCCCTGGCATTGTGGATAAAATAGTTTGTAGATCAAAGTAGCACAGGGGCAGAAGGATGGTCACAAATTTAGAGTATGTGAAAACTAAAATTTTGTTAATTTGCTGTAACTTACCTCATCTTGCTTTGAAAAGACACTATACTAACATCTAATACAGGCATACCTCATTTTATTATGCTTTTGCTTTACTGCACATCACAGATGTTGTATTTTTTATAAACTGAAGCCAAGAACCTCCAGCAGCAAAAAGATTATGAGTCGCTTTATGCAATTCTCGCTTTATTGCAGTGATCTGGAATCAAACCTGCAATATGCCTGCGGTTTACAACAGTCTCTTTCTAGAAAATATTTAGTTCCAAAGCTTTTGTTCAAAGATGCAGCTGGTTACCCAATATTATTCTGGCAGCTCACCCCTCCATTGAAGTTCATGGTAGTTCCCATCACTTCTATGGACCCTTGAAGTCCTTTCACCTCGTAGCCTCCTCTACCAAGCCCCAGACCTCTTCTGATTCACAGTTCTCTCATCCGAGACTTCTGAGGAGCCCAGGATTTCCTGACCTTATCTTCACACTGTGACTCTGTCTTCAGTACATGTCCCAGCCCCTGCCATTCCACTGGTTAGGCACCATGTTGGACATAGTACCAGGCCGAATGGGGGATTTCTTTACTGGGTTATCAATTTTCAGGACTATGCTTTCAGAATCAATGAGAAAACCTGCTATACTGGGATGTTCCTATTATTCCTTGCTTTCTTTCTTCTCTCCATTTCCCCAGGTCTTCCCACCATGAAGGGAAAATGCAAGGTCATTATGTCTCTATGCCTCATTCTTTCCTCTTCCCCTTGGAATTGGAAGAGCTTTGCACTGACCCCTTCCCCTTCTGAAAGGGGCTCTCCCTATATCATATCCTACAAATTCTCTATGTCATGGTTTTTAGTAAAATTCTATTTTACTAAAAGTAAGGTTTTCACTGCATGTGCAAAAAGAAGCTTTTCTATTTAGAAATTCTTTCTTTTACTCAATGAAACCTGCTTTGTCAGAACAAAAATCTTTCTAGAGATTCAGAAAAGTCAGCTTTGGGACTGAAAGCTAAGCAATTACTTCTTTATTCTAGACTAGTATTCTCAAACTTAAGTGTGCCTCAGAATTACCTGGGAAGTTTGTTAAAACAGGTTTCTGGGCTCCTACCAGCAGTTTTCTTATTCAGTAGAACAGGGAGGGGGCCTAAGAATTTGCATTTCTAACAAGTTCCCAAGTGATGCTGATGCTGCTGATCTGGAGCCCACACTTTGAGAATCAGCACCCTAGGTAGAATCTAATTTGTCCTTTGAGCGATGAATGACCTCAACTTAATGAATGGAGGAGATGCAGGGGGATGTTATTTAAGGAACACAATAATTAAATATTTTCAAAAATATTAACCTTATTATAAATGATGCTTATTTATTATTGTCATTTAGAACAAGATATCCATTCCAAACATAGGAAAGTATGTAGTGAAAGGGAATTAGAGAGTCCTTATCTTGTAATCATCAGTACTCAATTACCTTAAACTAAAGACTGTATAAATTCTATAAGATAAAAAAATTCTGTAAGGCAAAGACCAGTAGAGATATTGCTTATATGTCCTCAAAAAGGGTGTGAAAAAATATCAGTAACAACTTTGTGAATAATATTCAGAAGTATCCTTTAGCATTTAATTAATAGGATATAATAGAGATCCAGCTTCCAAAAGTCTTATCAAAACATTTAAAGCATGCAATTACTTTTTAACTTCCAAGTGAATTTAAAGTGTTTTTTAATTACAATTTTTGTAAATTAATTAATTTAAAAAATAAAATAAAATTACGATTTTTAATCTTAAATTAGATTGCAGCAGGTCTATTGGGTTGTAGCGGCAGAAAGTGAAGGAGTGAAGGACTGCTGGGCCTTAAAATCTTTTTATTCATTGGATCAAAACTTCTAATACAAACCCCGCCTTCCATTTAAGTACATAACTGCAGGTGCTTATGATGGACTTAACAGGAAAACAAAGACTGGGACAAAACTATTCGATTCCAATCTGATTTTCTTTTTTACAAAACAAACAAACAAACAAACAAACAAACAACCTTGTTTACAAAAAGTTTTACATAAACTGAGACCCAAATATATCAGCCTTGCACAGCCAGTTAATAATAGAGCCAGGTGTAATAATTACGTCTTCAAATCGTCAGACCAGGGCTGTTTTTTAAAGCTGGCAATAAATAAATTGATATAATCCGGGAAACTCTAAAGTGACCTATGTTAATTGCTTTTATAATGGGTGATGAATTCATATAGTAATTCAAAACTTTGTGCTATTTGTACATTTCACTATTTATCCCCTTGGCATCTCCTAACATTTCTGATGCTTCCAGGACAATGAAAATCTCCTTGTTTATTTATTTATTTTTTATTTAATGCCCTTAGTCTTGGATCCAGGCAGCATTAGGCTCAACCTGTGGTATTGTAGGAGATAATTGCCCTTATTAAAGTGTGATTATTGAAGTGTCTTTCACATGCTGCTAAGGGCCTATTCTAATATGTGTGGTTTACAAATTAAAGCAGATTGCCATCTCCACAAAAAAGGATAGGTTATAATTGTAAGATAGAATTATAGAGGGCTATGAACATTTCTTAGTAATAATTTTAAAAAATTAAAATAGACTTCAAATGCTTTGGCCTCATGCAGAGTTGGGTACTTCATCAATATGCATGGTGCTCCAATGGGGATTATTTTCAAAAGACAAGGGAGGAGAAACACAGGCTTCCTTTTTTTCCTGCTGGTCACTTTTACAAACTCACTCTAAACTTATTACTGTCTACCTCAGACACCTCTAAATATCTGTGTAGTTTTAATTATACGGACAATTTCTTAACAGGGCATTTAGTGGTTCCTAGATTATAAACCTGGCATGTAAGGACCTATGTTTAATAGGCAGTACAGTTGAAATAAAGCCACACCACCTCTTGGCTATCTCAACAAGAAAATATGTTGTGTAGAAATCTAAATCCAAACTCCAAAAGAGAATTGGAAAGCCATCTAAATATATACTAGATTCTTGAAAAGATATAAAGGAGGAATTTCATTGCATGGCAAAAAGTAAAATTTACTCATGTTTTACTGAAAGTGCGACTAACTCAGTAGAGATGTGCTTTTCCAGATGGAGCCGGCTTTTGGTTTCATATCAATCCTTTCTGATATAATCAGTCTAGTCTTTCTCCACATCTGTAGCTCTCCCTATTGCACAGATTGCAAAGCAAAAGCCCAGAAACTAGTCAGGGAAGCACAGGATCTTCTTGGGGAGTGATGTGAAGATGAAGGGATCAATGAAAGGGGAGAGTCTAATGCACTTGCATTGGAAAATATATTCTTAGAGATGATCTCCCACTGAGAGTGTTTTCTTTCCTTTTCCCAAAAGCTCCAACAGCACTCTCCCTAATGCAAACCACAATGCGAACAAAACTCTTTTCATTTGCATTAGCATCAGATATTTCACAGGAAGTGACAATTAAACATGATACCTGAAACCTGAAACGTGTGTGTAATTGAGAGTTTATTTTCTTAGCACAACCATCCTCCAAAAAAAATGACAGAAGACTTTCATTTTAATCGAAAGACTTGAGGTCAGCATCCTGTCATAATAATGGTATAGTAATAGTAATAACAGTGGCTTCGCTGTATGGTACTTTAAAGTTTAGAGGCCACTTTGATATGTCCTGTTACAATTTAATCCTTCAAACATCTAGGTGAAGTAGAAGAGTTATATTAAAGAAAAGAGTCTCAGAGAAGTTCAAGTTTCCTGCCCATGATCACATGGCTAATGTGGGCAGAGTTGGTCTCCCGATTCCATTCAATAGTTTTGCTTTTTTTTTTTTTTTTCTCACGGCATCGCATAAAACCCAGTGAAGTGATCTAAAGGTTAAAAAGGAATAAAAAGGTCGTATGACGTTATTCAATGACAACCTTTCTCTCCTGCCCAGACGATTGCTGGTGCCATGTTACAAGTGATTCTCATATTTTCCCAAAGTAGCAACCCACTTGAGCTCCAGGGCAATTCCCAGAAACATATACTTTCATGAGAGAGCCAGCAACAGTTGTAGAGGATTAGGCGTACAGTGGCTTGCAAATCACCTCAGGGAAGGATGCACATTCTCCAAAACCTGTGATTCTAAGTCTTATATAAAACCCAGGGTTTCCTATTTGTATGAAAGAAAACTTTAGTTTCTCACCCTGGTTCACTCTAAACATTTTCAGCATCCCCACCCGAATACTACCAGACACCGCCACACTAATTAAAACATAGTCATGGATGATCGTTTTCTGCACTGAAAGAGTTGTGAACTCGTTCTAGAACGGCTGTTGGCAACTAGTCCACAGATATTTGTTGAGTAACCGCGTTATGCCAAACAGCATGACAAGTTCTGGAAATACAAAGAAGCATAGGACGTGGTTCCTGATCTTCAGTATTTCACCAAACAGGAGGAAAGAGAGACATATTAAATCTTATAATAAAAGGTAGTAAGAGCAATAATGAATACCCGGATGAGCGCAACAAAAGCACAGAAAAGAGATGCCTAACTCTCTATTACGGATCCAGAAAAGTTTCCTGGGGAAGACAACAGAATTGAGTACTGAAAAGAGGTTTTAGCATTGGTGAAGGGTGGGCAAGAGGCATTCCAGGCAGAAGTGAATAGAATCCTGATGGGAAGAAACCATACAGCTGGTAGGGGAAAATAGACAATTTGTTTCTTTTGGAGAATTAAGGTCAAGGCAATAAGTAGCTAAGGAACACTTTGGCAGAGAGGCGAGCCAACTCAGGTGAAAGCAGTGGAATGATGAAGTTTTTCACTCCTCTCACTGGCACCATCTCTGCCTGGTGTCAACTGCTCCTACTGAACACTAAATCCCTCCTTTATGTGCCTGGCCGAGTGACTGAAATAGAAGCATTTTTGGTAAATAGCTAAAGAACAAAATTATCAGACCGAAATTTCATGTCACTTTTGATGTGGGTTTAATTCCTTCTCCTGAAGAAAATAACCCTGATCAAGTTCAGCCCACGTGAAATATGTCACCCATTGCTATCTTGAATGGCAACATCTGAGTGCAGAAAGCTAAAGCGTGTGAAGGAATACACTGTTTCCAATTCTTTTTCCCTAATGGCATGTATGTGCCATATTGATGAAACCAAATCAAATTTCATTCATTGGATGTAAGGCTAAAGAAGAAACCTTTGCACAAAAATAGCAAGTAACCTTGCCATCGGTGGCTTCAGCCAGAAACTCAGTTCTCCAATTGCAAATTGTTCTTCCAAGACTGTATTCCACAGCCAGAGCATATTACTGCACTGCCCTTAAGATCAGAATTGCAATTCAACCAACCCGCCTTAACCTCTGATAAGTCCAAGAACTGCGCCCATAAATTTGACTGGGGTCAGGTCTGACAATTATATGAGAACAAGACTCCCTTTTTTCTTCCAGGTCCAAGCCGCTGTGAAGCGTCAATGGATCCAATTTAAAATCCAATGGGACCAGCGCCGGGGGGTCCGCAACCCCAGGCGCTCCCATTTCCGCGCGGCAGCTGCAGCTGCAGCCGCCGCGGAGGCTGAGGCTGGCGATATCCCTGTCTACATCTGCCATCAGGCGCCGAGGAACAACGAACCCGCCATCAACCTGGGCGAGGAGGGTGCTGAAGACATCCCTATGGAAATCATTGAGCAGGAGTCTTGCGCTTAAATGTGAAGCAAATATAGCATTGTGATTACTGAGCCTTCATGCCCTGGGAGAAAGACCAACCATGCATTTAAAGTGATTCCCATCCTCCCAGGAGCCAAATATCATTTGTGAAGAATTATTAAGTGATTTTTTTTCCATAGTGAATCTGAAGAAAGTTCTTCTTGGTACTATTGCTATGGGAGACAGTCTAAGGAATGGAGTCTCCCAAGGCAACACTTGTGAATTCCATCTTTCATCCAGGACTGAAATGCAGGTGTAATGCAAGCAAAGTATCCAAGAAAAACACAATTAAATTGACCTAGTTCAGATACAGGGTGCTCCTTATTCATCTTGAGCCATTTATACCTTTGAAAAATTAAAATCACTGTCACTATTTTTCTTTTTAACTCTAAACTTTGAATTAGAATATTTCTGTATTTGGCTATGGATCTGATTTTTAATTTTTTTTATTTCAATCAATTCTAAAATTACTCAGATGTTTTACCACCCACACGTGTAAACCACACAATTACAACATGACCTCTGCAAGACAAAGTGGCTTTCTAATATAGAGGTGACTGAGCATATGGTGGGGAAAGACCTGCATTTGGCAGAAAGATGTAATGCTTTGAATGAAAAAAAAAAATTAGAGTCAATTTGATTGAAACATTAGGTGAGCCAATTTGTTAAATGGTCTATTAATATTGTATGCTCAGACTGGTCTTGGGTGATCCCGTCCACTGGGCTGCCCTCACTGCGGTAAGGAGTTGGCCTACGTGTTGAATGTGCTTTAGTCACTGACATCTTTAGAATGGGAGGTCGCAAAGAATCCTTTGCTAAATTTTTCACAAAACTGCCAAAAATATAATTCCTAGTGGAAGAGTATACTCTCTTGAAAGAGAGTTTTCTACTTTCTGAAGCTCTAGGATTTATAAAGCAAAATACTCCAAAGTTTATAAAGCAGATTACCTCTTGCCCTTGGGTGCTATCTAGCTATAAAAGACAAATTTGTTTAAGACTGGTAATTAAAAGACTCCATATAAATCCATTAACTGCCTTTCATCCAGCTTCAAAGCTTAACAATAAATATCTCAGTCTTTTCCAGGAAGATCTGGTAGGGCTGATTAGAAAGCAGTGTGCAGTGACCTCTTGTTTGCTGCTATTAGCAAAACCAGAGAGAAAAAATATAACAGCTACAAATTTAACCATATACCAAGTTATTTTTTTAAGTAGTTTCTCATTAAAATCCAAAATTATATTTCCATCTCTCTCTTTACTTTCTCAATATAAAATCATTTAAAATTCCTGAATACGTCAGTATCATTACTGGCACCTGAAGTTAATTTGTGAATTTCAACAGTAATCAGTTCCTGATATTTCATTTGTATACTAAATAAGGTAGATACACTGAAACCCTCCAAATCTCAAGTCTCATCTATGTCACCTTATGCCACTGCCTTTCAGAAGTGATTTAGTTATGAAAAACAAAAAATTGATTTGTTCTGCTCACATATTGAGTGCACCACCAACCCCCACCCCCAAAAGAAGAAAATTATATTCTTTCAGAAAATATTTTGGATACTAAAGTAGCTTAAGCCTCCTTTACTGAATGTAAGGGAGGAGTTAAAAAAGAAGGTATATTTTCAATCACAGTGTTTGTAATGATGTTTCTATTTTTGTTTACAAACATGGAAAACAGTGTATTTCAGGCAGCTCTAGTACAAATGTGATAATATATTGCTGAGATATTCTAGACGTTATTGAGCTAATATAGTAGGGGCTGAAAAAAATAGCTTACTATAGAATTGTACATTGTGCCAAATTATGTGAAATGCTTATGCTATTATATGTATAAATTAATACAGAGTATGTTATAAGCAAAAAGGTGTATATTTGCATATTTTTCTAAAAAAAATACATCCTTCATCTTTTCATCCATTCATTTTGTCTCTGCTCATTTCGTGTTTTTTCATTTCAGTCATGGTCTGCTCTCATCCCATTTGCCATGTACAGCAGGAGGCAAGGGAGATAATCCAAAAGCACAGGTTAGAAAACCGTGGCAAAAACCTTAAAGTTATTATCTTCGTCAGTTCAACCATCTTCGATCTTTAACCTGACTATACTCCATGGCACAGTTCTCATACCCTTGATAATATGAAAACCACATACGAGTGTCAATCTATATTGTGTAAGTGTCGGAAGCACAGCAAAGAAATGTAGGCGAGAAAGTATTATATCCTTTTATTGTTCTTGGGTTTTTTCTTTTTTTCTTTTTTATTATTCCGAGACCAGACTTGAACTGTCCAACATCACATCAGATCATTAGAGTTGTTACAATCATCAATTTTTAATATAGTTAGAGAGACTAGGCTGAGTAAAAGACAATTAATTAAATATCATTAGAATACAAAAAGGCCACTATTGGATTTTCAGATCTGGAAAGCATGAAAAGGAAAAAAATAAAGGTTAAATGAGAACTGTGGTGGACTAATAAAGGGGAGCAGGGGAAATTTGTAGGTTCTTCATACTATGAGATAGCATCCAAAATTGTTGGCCTCATGAGAGCTGGAGAACTTTTTCAGGAAGGATACATAAGGGCCACATCTTTCCTTTTATGTTCCAATGTGTGGTATAAGTAGATACTATTACCCCTGTGATGTTGAAGAACAAAAGTAATTTCCCATCATTCCATAAAACCTGATTCTTCAAGAGGGTAACTTGAACTGATATGGTCAACTGCCCACCTGCTTTGATCCCTATTACGAAGTGATCCAAAATAGGCCTTTGGGTACACATGGATATCATAGGTCGTGAAGAGGGAAAGATGTTGGAAAAGACATGACAGAAATGCCATCATCATGGAACTCCAACTCTTCACTTTCATTCCTTCATTCATTATCATTGATTCAATGAATGTTTCACATACCTTTCATTCATGTGTACAAAAATATTTATTAATTGTAGTTATTATGGCAAAGTTTCTTTGCAGTGGTAACTGCTTCTTTCCTGTATCAATGGTAAAAATCAAAACCTGCTAAGTGAACCATTATCCTGAAACTATAACCACTGACACATGTGGCTGGATGTAGTAGCCAAACATGATCTTTCCTCTTCACTAGCACTGGGTGGGACAGCTCAAGAAACATTGTCAAAACATCTCTGCATAAAAGTTTCACAAGGACTCATTTTCTTGACAAGATCTAAAATGCTGATTCTTCCATTGGCTAGATTACAGTTTGACTGCTTATCATAAGCGTAAACACTTTCTACTTAAAAAAAAAAAATTACTCACAAAAAAAGGAGATAAGAAGCCGTATTTAGAAAAGCAATTAGGTAAACTCAGAAGCAAACTTCATTTGTTATTTTGAGAGAGGTGACAAGACGCCTCTGAGAGAGGTGACAAGATGCCTCGCTCCTAATTGAAGCTTAGTAAAATTGATTTTGCTAAACTAATCCATGATCACTAGTGGGGGGTGGGAGGATTAGGGAAACAATAACCGAAAGCATAAAGAAAAAGGGTGATGATATGTGCATGTGAGGACAAAAGAAGGTAGAAAAACCACATATGAAAATTAAGAACTAAGTTTATTTCTGGTTTTTGTTGTTCTAGATGTAGAATTAACTTCTATTTGATATCTGTGAATAATATGAAACACTGAAGGAGAGAAAACAGCCACTGAAACTGGAAACTAACTTAAATCAGAAAGATTTTCTAATATCCTATCTCCCTCCATTCAGATCAGCAAGCATCTCTGAAAGATTTTGGAGATTTTCCATTATTTTAAGCATTGATCAGACAGTTTCTTAGGTCACTGATCTGTGTCCATTTTCCATTTGCAAAAATTCGATGCTTTCTATCTAGCTTTCCCAGAAACCCTCCCACTGAGTGAGACTCAAACTGTGCCCTCACTCTTCGCTGATTGACCAGCGATGGCACTACATGTCACTGCAGTCTCCTTGACTTAAGAGACTTATTATCTTCTTTTAATTTGGAGAAATTGCCTTCAAATAAAATCTCAGAGTATTACTGGTGAAGTGCTGAACAGAAATTCAATAAAACCAGCTGAGATGTCTTTAATTAAAAAAAAAAATCAGAATAGTACAGGATATTGGTCCCCATCTAATTATGGCAGTCTGGCTGATCAAAGCTAGCACCCAGAGGCCCTACACTGAAACATACACCCAGCTGTAAACTCTCAAAACCGTTGCACAGCAGGGTAGGTGGTTAGCCTGAGGGCAGCAAGTATTTCTCTGGATATAGCATTTCTCCACTGTACCCATGTGTTACAGTTTCTGTATGTTATCATCATAAAAAAAAAAAAAGATATTATGGGCCTTAAAGTTATAGATGACATCCCTTAAATAGAAATCATTTGAGAAGAAAAAATGAAAAGAATGGTCACCAATTACTGAAACATTGCATTCAAGATTGACCTACAGACGTTAACTTATTTACTCTTTATAACAACCAAAACTAGTTTCATTCCCACTTCAGTGATGAGAAAACTAAATAGAAGAGAAGTTGGTTAATGTGCCCACCACAGTCTCACAGTTAGTAAGTGTCTTAGCGACTTAGCTAGGATTTGAATTGTGAGTGTCTAATGTGTCCTGTAGTGGTTTACCTTAATGTGCCATCCTGCCTCTCAAAGCAAAACTGTTCCTGCTCTTAACTACAAAGGACACCAGACAGTTGTCTCCTGGCTGTTGAGAGGACAGACATTGTTTGCAACATCTATCTTTTCAGTCCAAAATTAAGTTAATAATAGTCCACAGCTTCCTTCAAACATGAGTCTTCAGATATAATTTATCCTTCTATAGTTTGAAAGGCTCCTTTCTGCAGTGATGATTTCCTTCTCTAGCCAGAGGGTTTTGCACACACAGTGTTGGTTTGCAGCTTCTCCACTTTCAATGTGGTCCTCATGCAGATATTTGGGAGACAAAACATGTTTTGGGAAACATTCCATGGTCATTCCATGGACACATCTGGCCTAACCTGAGGCCTGCTGAAGAGCTGGGTAAGAGTAGGCAAGGCTGTTCTTAGTGCTATCTGTAGTCAGACTTCTACTTACTGGTTTTCAAGGATTAAGTTCTGAATAGATCAGATGGTGAGAACCATGGATATCCATTCACCCATTCTACTATGAACCAGGTGGTGAAGAGAGGTGGAGAGTGGAGAAAGCAGAGAAACTGAGAACTTTAAGGCCAGCCAAGATGGCAGACTAGTTAGGGCCATTGGCTCCCTCCCCAGGCATCAACCCTGGAGAAGCTATAGACATGGAGGAGACACATGCATTTCAGGAATTGGTAATTAATGAAAAACAGGAAAGGAAAAAAATAAGGAAGTCTAGCCTTCTCAAACTACTGTATATTTTGAGGAAGAAAATAAAGGAGGAGGGGGCCTAGAAAACAGCTAGAGGCCCCAGGCAATAAAAAATAAGAAGGAGGAAAGAGTATTATTGTGTTCCGCTCTTTGCTTTCTCCATTGCTTTGGGAACTCACCTGCAGCAATAAGCCTTGTTGCTGGTCCCGGTGTCTGTGGGTTACTCTCACAGCAGCACTATAGCCCTAAAGGAGTAAGGCCTTCAGGAAAACAAACAAGTGTGTACTTAGCGGTGACCTGGGGCATTCTTCTCCCATTTCCTTCTTCTCCAATTCTACGAGACTGGTGGATTACAACCTGAGAATCTTGCCTCATCCCCGTGCTTTTACTCTGCAAGCTTTATAAGTGGCCAGGTTTAAGTTTTCCTGATAGACTAGCGGCTGAGGAAGAGATCTAGGAGACTTCTGTAGTGACTAGGATTTATTTACTCTGGGACTTAGTTCTCCCATTCTCCTTAAATTCACCAGGATCCACAAAAGCAATACCTGTCTTAGGACATTCCCCAATATACATTAGACACCGATTACTCCAGAAACAGGAACTCATAGGCAAAGATAATTAGATGTCTCAGGAATATAACTATTGCAAAGGAAAGCCAACAAACTAAACTAGGTCTCTTTTCTGACAGAGGGACTGTGAAATGCTGATGAAGAATCCACATGAACTTCAATAAGTACATTGAGGGACATAAATACGACTTGTGGCAATATAAAAAAGGAACACAAAATAATGCAGAATACTGGTTCTGAAAAAATGCAATACTTAAAATAAATAACTTTATATGCAATAGTTAAATAATAGCAAATTAATAGGATGGACACAGTTCAAAAATGACTGAGTTAGAAGATAAGGTTGGATATTTGATCTGCTCAGAGGAAACAGGAAAAAATACAGTGATAAAATATGGAAAAGAAAAAGAGATACAAAGGTGGAAATGCCAATATCTGAACAACAGGAGTACCGAGAGACCAGAAAACGAAAATGGAGAGGAAGCAATATTTGAAAAAATATTTGTAAAATCTTTCAGAATTCAAGATAAAAGACCTCAAATAAGAAAAATGCAGATTGCTAAATAAATATCCTGAACTAAAATTCTTGTTAATATTAAGGAGATTAGGGCAAGATCAATGTAACAAAAGAGCAAACTAATGCTTTTCTTTTTTAGGAGAGCAGATAGAAATTTGGACAATTAAGAAAGCAATATGGATAAATAAACATATTTATTGGGTCTTAAGATATATGAAATATATGTCTTAGTATAAGGTTAATTAGAGTAAATTTGTAATGGCCATCAATTAAAAACAGAGAATGTCATGTTGGTTTAAAATATTAAAGCCCCACAATGTATAGGCGACAAGAGATACACCTAAGAAAAAGGAAAGAAAAAGAAAAAAAAAAGTTATACTAGGGAAATACAAACCAAAAAAAAAAAAGTAACTTTCTCTCAATATCTGACTAAGTAGAATTTAAGACACACACACCCACAAAATCATAAAGAACAGAAAAGAAATTATATACTAGGAAAAAAAATAATTGAACAAGATGATTATATCCATCATAAACTCATATGCATCTAAAATACAGCTTCAAAATACAAGCAACACTGAGGGAACTTCAGGGAGAAATAAGTGATTTATCAATTGTATTTAAAGATTTTAACATACTGTCTCAGAATCTGATAAATCACATATATTTTTCAGTATCTGAAAAATATAACTATCAAACTCAAGCTATTAAAAATATATCAAACTCTATATTCAACAAACAAGAAAGATGTAATCTTTTTGAGAACAAAAAGAATGTTTACCAAAAAATCCATACTTAAGACAATAAAGAAAACCTTCATTAATTCCCAAGGATTAATACCATTCAAAAGATCTCTGACCAGGATGCAATCAAATTAGAAATTAATAACAAAATTGTAGCTTAGACAATCTGATGTTGGAAACAATAAAAATTTCTATATAACCCTTACTTTTAAAAAAGATTAAAAATTATAGAATGGTGACTTTTATATTGATGTCATATTAGTTTTGAACTATTAATACTAATTAGATAAAGAAAACACCACATCTTTAAATTTGTGTGACATATCTAGGGCAGTTCCGTGAAGAACACTTAAACTTTAGGTGTATTTATCTTAAAAGAAACAAGAAGGTGAGCAACAGAGTAAAAGCAATAAACAGACCAAAAAAAATCTCACAAGAAGAAAAATGTTGTTTGAGAAATAGACTTGATGCAATGGTATCTTCCAAGTATACTATCAGGTAAGCTATCTCAGAAGTCATTGCCCAGAAAGGCTCATGGACTAAATTAAGATGCTCAAATCATGCAGTTCATTTAATCAACTGAAAACAGTGAGAAGATTGGAAAGAAGATGGGATAGGCTAGCACACTTAGGATGAAGCACTAGCAGGGTGGACTAACCACACTGCCTGAATCCTTGAGTACAGTGTTTCCATATCCTCTCTGGGCCACATATTCTCTGCCAAAGGTATGGATGTGAGGACCAGAGTTGAAGTTTGAGCAATGGACAGAAGATAGAAGATACTTAGAGCAGACACATGGTACTTGCTCTTACAAGAGACAAAAGGCCAAGTACTCATGGTTACAGTTGCCTTTTACAATTATCATAATTAACACCTCTGTGTTTTTTCTGCATTTCTTGTGCAGAAGACATAGAGCTAGAATAGATGTTAAATATGCAATTATGGTGGCATATTTAAGATCTTATGACTATCGAGAATCTTAGAAGCCTCATGTATATGTAGAGAATCATGAATATTAGGGGTTCTAGTGTCTCGATATCTTTAGGGTGTTATAAATACTTGGTGTCTTGTGGTTCCTCCATATTTTATAGTCCGTGTGAATCTCATGCGTGTTCTATTCAATTTGTTCTATGTCTAATATATCTTATAAGTTACTAACCTACTTATTGCCCATACTTCTCATTTATTTTCCTTATCTTTATAGCAAAATTGAATGTTCTATTTGCAGAGGGACATGAGTTTCAGAGCAGAAATCAGTGGAATAAAGGATAAAAAAAAAGACCAACAAAATTAAATATTTAGTTCTTTGAAAAAAATTTAAAGAAAATACCTCTAGTGAGACTGATTAAGGGAGAGATGCTTATTTTTTAAAATACATTTAAAAATAGTGAATAAAGATAGCTCAGAGATTTAAAAAACAATAAGTTTATTGTGTCCATATGTATATGTTTGATATACAACTATATGCTAGTAAATTTGAAAGCTTAAACAAAACAACTAAATTTCTAGAAAAATAAACAGTATACAAATAGATAAAGAGGGCACAAAAAATAGAAAACTTGAATAAACTAGTCAGAAACCAGTCATAGGTGGTTTTATAGATAAATTCTATCAAATTTATTGAGGAATAATTAATTTCTACCTTAAAATATTTCCCAGATACACAAGATTTTCCATAATCTATAATAAAAGTGACACCACACATCAGAGGAAAACAATAAAATTATGGGAGATGTGTTGAAAAAACTGTCTCACAGCATGTAGAAAAAAATAAAATTGGATCTCTTACTAATCCCTCGTGAAAGGAAGAGTCCAGGGAGATTAAGGTATAATTGTAAAAGATAAATATATGCACTTACAAAAAGAATATGTAAGCAAAGAAAGACTTCTTAAACAAATTGTGTAAACTAAAAGGCAAAAGCAAGATGAATTTGTTTACATTAAAATAAAGATATCTAGTCAACAATGAATAGTGTCCTTGGTAAACAGATGTCTTTGACAGATGATAGAATGGAAGATAAAAGTGACAGTGAAGTAATATCTACGACATAAAATGAACTCTAGCAAATCAACAACAAAAGTAATGACATAGGATATGCACAAGCAGGTTATAGAAGAGATTATCCAAAAGGTTAAAAAGCATATGAAGACTCAGTTAGCAGAGAAGTGCTTACTAAACCGATAATGCTGCTATTAAACACAGGGGAAGGACCACTTCCAGGGAGAACCGCTAGGGCCTGGGCCTCGTCTTGTGGGAGGGAGAACCCCAAGGTGAACATTAGGTTTATCTGATTCAAAAGTTTCACAGATGATATGTATTTTAGAAACAAGTGGGTACCTCTATTTGGGGTAAGCAACCCTCCTTCAGTTCATTGGAAGACTAGAAAGGATAGAAGAAAGTAATTCTGAAAGTTCAGAAAGGAAGCAAAGCCTAAGTTTGGAACTTAATGACTAGAGAAAGACACATAGGAAAGACAACTCTTGACTTATTTGCATGACAGGTATGTGGTCAAGGAAGGTGAAATGAAGTAGTTAATAATAAAAATGGCAACCACCAAAAACCCCATCAATTTAAAAGTTAATTAATAACAAGAAATAACCTGCCTACCCCATTTAGTATATGTGTTGAAATAACTGGATCAAAAAAATATATATATATATATGTTGATGCACTGATAAACCAATCACAACTCCTCCATCCACACCACCATCTAAGAGAATCTGTCTCCTATGTTTAGACCAGATAGACTCACTGTCTTTGCCACAGCACATTGGACCACGGGCAGATACCTAATCTAAATCTTTCAGGAGTTTTAACTAAGAGACATAGAAATGATTAACTATACGGTGGTGGACTTTGGAGCAATAAATCTACAAAGATTCTGAATTCACAGCAATTTTTAGCCATGTATACACTGATAAATAAGACAAAGAATCAGGAAAACAAAATAGACACACTGAGAGAATAAAGATAAGGAGCCATTATGAGAGAGAGAGAGAGAGAGAGAGAGAGAGAGAGAGAGAGAGAGAGAGAGAGAGAGAATGGAAAAATAGTTGCCTCTCAACAACCTGTCTGTATTTCCAACAATTCAAATCTGTAATATTGCCAGGTAATTTTGCAAGTAAGTCCTCTTTTCCTTGATATAGTTTGAGTAGACTTCTGTCCTAAAATAGTTGCCTCTCAACAGACCTGTCTGTATTTCCAACAATTCAAATCTGTAATATTGCCAGGTAATTTTGCAAGTAAGTCCTCTTTTCCTTGATATAGTTTGAGTAGACTTCTGTCCTAATATTATTGTGTTCCAAAGATAATTGGCTTCTTAGAGTATATACCTAAGACCTGAACAAAAGCTTGCCAAGGCTTAATAAATGGACCACACATACTCTTCCTACTCCTATAGGAATGAATAGTAATGTCATAAAAAATGTTCCCTGTCAGAATTTTAGGTAAAAAACTGAGGGTCATGGAAACACAGATGGTTTTCATCTCTTCTTCCAAATGAAGATTGTATTGCTGGAGAAAGCATATAAAATAAGAAGACTTCAATCTGAAAATATCAGTGAAAAGTAGAATTTGGTTTTCTGAAACTTGTTACAACAGTATATTGAGTCCCTACTGAGGACTTCCCCTCTTGAAGGCTGAGAGGATTCTAGTGGGCAGAAACCTACTGGTAAAATCAAGATATCTTCTAACTGAAAAACGAGGATAATAATACTCAGATACAGCTCCAAACCTCCTCTGAAGGACCCCAGCATGACTGATAAAGTAGACCCACAGGAGAAGAAAAGCATATGTTCAACAGAAAATTATCTGGGAAGAAAGACAGCCAAAATTCTTATATCCTACAAAGATTATAAAACAGTGTGAAGTAGTGTGAGAGTAGCAAAGTGAATCAGAAATATTAACACAAATAGAGAAGTATGTCACATGGATGTTACAGAAAGTTGGAGAGACAACAGCAATAGAAAGATATGATGAGATGTGTGTATATACATATATACACATATATGTATATATGTATATGTGTGTGTGTGTGTATGTGTGTGTATGTATGTGTATATATATAATTATGGTGACTGGTTGACGAAATCCAGCAAGTTTCAGGTGTACAATTCAACAGTAAGGCATATATACATTATATTGTGTGTTTGCTGTACATAGTTAGTTTCTGTCACCACATAGTTGGCCCCCTTTACCTCATTACCTCCCCTCTTCGCCCATCTCCTACCTTCTGTAACCACTAAGTCCATTGTCCATTTCCATGAGTCTCTCCTTGTTTGTCCTATTCGTTTGTTGCTTTTAGGTTTATATCCTACATATTAGTGATATCATGTAATTTTCAACCTTTTCTGTCTGGCTTATTTCGCTTAGCTTAATTATCTCGCGGTCCAACCATGTTGTCACAAATGGCAGTATCTCATCTCTTCGTATGGCTGAGTAATATTCCATTGTATATATGTACCACAGCTTCTTTATCCAATCATCTGTTGTAGAACACTTCGGTTGCTGCCATGTCCTGGCCACCGTGAATAATGCTGCTATGAACATCAGTGTGCAAATATCTTTTTGGATATGAGTTTTCAAGTCTATATATATATTTTAAACTCAAATATTGAAGGAGTGAAGAATAGAATAGTATATTGAGAATGCATGGAAAAATCGTTGATTTGCCTATAAAACCAGCAGTCAACTTGGTGAGGAAGGGGAATAGAACAGTTAAAGAAACCAGCATGGTATCCATGAAGCTCTCTGAGCAAGATGCAGCACATTATGATGAAATATGCACAGCTGAAATTCCTATTTCTATTAGTGGTTGATTAGGTAATTCAGACTAAGAAATCCTTTCTCCCAAGGCCTCTTTACGTCAACTCTTTATTCTCTCAAAGTGCATGATAAGACAATGTTGGAAAATTAATTTATAATTTCTTAAGACCCCAGTGCTTTAGGATATTCTGTAGGGATATTGGTCATTGTAGTCTCAGTCAAAACTGAGACATAAGGAGAGCTATTTTCACATTCTATTTATAATACTAACATATATGTACATGAATTTCACAAACCTTTTATTTGGAGAAAAGGTGATATAAAGAGCACAGCTTCTGTTATTGGATAGAATTTGGCTCACATTTGATCTCTGCTATATAGTAACTGTGTAACACATTCTTAGTCTTTTAAATGTAGATATCTAACTTCACAGAATCTTGAGAATTAAACTGGATAATAAGTAAATATAATAATATTACTGACTCATTGCAGAAATTCAACCAACTCGCATCCCTTCCAAGCTACTGCGAGCTATGCACTGTGATCACCTATTTCCTTATGAAATTATGTCAGGAACTAACCGACAGAAACCATCCTTAAGCACGGGCCTTCGCACTCCAAGTGTCACTCTTTTTACCACATCAGCTTGCCTTTATGTAAGAAAGCTTGAGATCGTGATAGATGCTAGATGGGTTATCGTAGTCTGTAAACCTTAGCAGAGATGGCAGAAGACGTATTCCTAAACTTGCTCAGATATATTCATGCTGGTTTAGATAAGAATTAAGCATCCTGAATGAGCCCATTTGTGTTCAGAACTGTGATTTGTTAACAAATTCACAATAATTTGAAAATCAGTTAAGATTCAATTCACAGCTCTGGGGAAGGCTGTTGATGACTATATTTATAGAGACTGGTGTGCATAGAACATGATCGAATGTTTGTCAAGTCCCAAACACTATCATTAAATGTCTAAATTATTTTTGCACTCAGGATGTTCAAAGTCTTTACATTTGTATGCGTATTCATCCAACAAAGTAAATGAGACATTGATCTCATAGGCTTATTTATTTATACAACGCATGTATCCACAGGTTTGCAGATTTAAACAAACAAACAAACAAACAAACAAAAAACAAAACAAATAGATTGGGATTGTGGCAGACATTGCAAGTGTCATTTGGTCCTCCCTTTAAGAAAGGACTGGCTGCCAGATGTGTCACCAGCTGTTAACTCCAGGTTCCCTTTGTCTTTTGAGCTGAGCACACACTCTTTTCAGGGTGGCCCCAGCCAATGACTAAGTGGTATTAAATTTCTTTAAAATGAAGTCTAAGAAGCTAAAACATACAAAAGAATTCAAAGCTCAAAATCCTAAGATTTTTACCCTTTTTTCAATCCTTATAGTTCTCACCCACACTAACTTCAACAGCAATTTTTAAAACTTATTCATCATCATTATTGTCCCAAAGCATTTCACTTAGTTTTCTTAAAAACAAGTCTTTCTTTTCACATTCTTATTTAGATTAATGTGATACTTAGTTAAATTATGTAATCACAAAAGCAAGAGCAACTAGTGCCAAATGATTTGGAAGCAAACATTAAGTTAGTCGGGCACACAGGTCACAGTGCTTTTTAGACTTTGATGTGCTAACAAATTATCTGGGGATTGTTAACACAACAGAATCTCATTCAGCAGTTCTGGGGTCGACACCTAAAAAATCTGCATTTCTAACAAAGCAATACTAAATGATCACTGAGGTGATACCAGTGCCGCTGGTCCTCAACCACACTTTCCTAGAATAGCTGCTAGCCAGGAGCATTCAGCATGGAATCCACTAGTATGTTTTACAGGGGGAAGGAGGACTATGGCTTCACCTGCAAAATCAAGAGGGTTTCCTTAATAGTAATAAATGAGGTTTGGCTTTGGCTACATGCTACACTGAGTGCTTTGCATACATTATTTTATTTTATCCCCTGAAACACTGCAATCAAGGAAGATATTCCCATTTAATGGATCACAAAAGTAAGGCTCAGCCAGCCCACTTGGTCAATGTCACACAGCCAACAGGGGCGAGAGACACTCTGACTAGGAGAAAGCAGCTACTCTTGCTTCCAGTGAAGATGTGAATCAAACTAAATGGAAGAAAATATAACCAGCCTGAAGAGAAAACCAGCCCGCCTCTCAGTTTATTTATAGTTCAAGGAATTTTCTCAAAAGAAATGTGAAAAAGAAAGAATGGATTAAGTGTTAAATCTAACACTTCTGAAAAGATTCTGGGGGTGGTAAGCCCATGCCATACTTCATTTACTAAAGGCAAAATTTTTATCCTTAGTTATAGAAACACTTCTCATGCTTGGAATTCTATCTTCCTTATTAACTTATAATGTCATGGGTTTTTGATTGCTCAAGAATCAAACATACACATTACATTAGCTTTAAAAGGAATGCTGTGTCAAAAATTCTAAGTATAAGTATGTGACCAAACCCAAATTGAATTTTATTGAATTTTAAATATTTACTAAATTGCTGAAAAATCCAGCCCTTTAAAAAGCTGGAAGAGATTCTCTTTTCTATCAGCGAGAGCCTAAAAATTGGAGTCGCATTTATATTTTATCCTGTTCTTTGAATCACACTATCTTACCACCTACAAGAGAAAAAAGCAACACAATAAACTAGGACCACAATAAAAGAAAGCAGAATCCAGATGTTTTTAAATTGTTCTCCCTGAACAATAGTACAACTAAAAGCAATTTTCGATTCCATAAAAATTTTCTCCTTGAGTTACGTTAATTACTAGTTGACAGATTTTTAAAGAATAAATTTAATTTCATAATGCACTCTAACAGAAAAAAACATTTTACAGGTAGTAATTTCAGTCTGTTAGGTATTCATGGCAAGTCTTACTCAGCTTGGCAAATGTCTGAGGGCTTACTAGTGATTAAAGGATAGCACAGTACCGGGCGGCCTCATCTGTTGGAGAAATTGAGGGTCTGCATGCGTGATTCAGAGTCTGCAATAGCCAATCAACTCTTTCACTCTCTTTCTTCAAAAATTGAATCACTTGGGGGAAAATAGACAGGAAAAGTGTAATATAGTATCTATTATTTTAAAAAATATAACACAAATAATGTTCACAAAGATTTTTTTTAACTAAAAATTAATGACATAAACCTGAAATCAGGTGGAGTCCATTGAAAGAATTATGGATTTGGAGGTCAAATACCAAAGTGCTCATCCAAGTTCTATCTACATCTTGTTTTGCAGATCTGACACGAAGTTCTTTATGACTTTATAATTCTAAGATTGTGTAAAGATTTTCCTTAGTAATGATAAAACTTCAAAAACATAAATACAGTGATTGCATTGCACCTAACCTTTCAGAGGTTAGGTTATAAAAGAAAGAAGATCTATAATTATCCAAAAGAACTATTAAAATACTCTTTCTTTTTCTGATACATATCTGTGTAAGACTAGATTTTCTTTATAAACTTCAACTGAAAAAATATCTTTCAACAGACTGAATGTATAAACAGATATGAAAATCTTGCTATCTTTGTTAAGCCAGTCACCAAAGAGACATGCAAATATATAAAATAATGCCACTCTTCTCACTTTCATTTAAAAAAATTTTTAATGGAAAATATAATTATATTTATGTGGATATGCTATTTATGTTATTATGTAATAACTTCATTTTATTTTAAATAGATATTTAATTAATAAATAAATACAGCGACTGTTCACCTTTTACAGCACACATACTGAAATGATAGTTACCAAACGTTTACAGAGGTCACTCATGATTAATGGACTAGACTATTCAGGGAGTTTTATTTTCTCCTTTAAATATGTTTTTTCCCTGAATTTTCATAGTGAGCATATATTACTCTTTCATTCATAAAACACCATTTTAATTTTGAAAAAGAAATAAAATGACTACAGTTCTTTCAATAGTATGTATATTAATAGCATATACATAGTATGTATATACATAGTATGAATATATATAGCATGTATATTCATAGCATCTGTGAAAAATTATCTCTCTATTCAATTCAAACAGATAGTAGATATATTTTTTATAGTCATTTGTGCCAACATTGAATATGTTGCATTTTCAATAAAGTTGATTGATATTTCTTTTTTATTAAATTTACTGGGGTGACATTGGTTAATAAAATCATATAGTTTTCAAAGTGTATAATTCAATAATATGTTATATTGCTTGTGTCTTCACTACTCAAAGTTAAACTTTTTTTTCTTTTAGTAAAAATAAATTAAAAGCGGAATGTTTTCTTCACTTGGAATCAGCTTGATATCATCATGAAAAGAGACTTTTTCTTTTAATCTTCTCATAACTCACTCTTCTCCAGATCTCAGGAATGTCACTTTGAGTACTCTTCCTCAAGTAACTTCTTTCCCTTCCTGCCATTATTTTATACATCACCCTGTATTGTTTTCCTCATATATTTACCTGAAATCATATTGTCCACTAATTTATTTTGTTTCTGTCTCTCCACGCCTGAACTTAAGTTCCATAACAGTAGTACAGCTGACCTACTTGCTGCATTATCATTAGCGCCTAGAATAGTATCTGGCACTAGGAAGCATTTAGTAAGTATTTGCTGACTGAGTTACTTACTCATATGATATTTGTGATGCCAGTCTAGTTACTATAATTCAAAAAAAAAAAACCCAAGAGTATGAATTTAAATGTATATTCAATTTTACTTAACCCTTTTTTTAAACCAAAGCTTTGGGGGGGGGGGGGTGGCAATAAGTGAAAGATTTATTACATATATACATCACCAATTTTTTTTAAAGTTCTAGAAAGTGCTCCCCTTCCCCACCTCAAGCATTTGAGTTGTGCTTTAATAGTGACAACATACAGAGAATGGTTTTTTCAATCCCCATATACTCACCTAAGAATCTCAACCCTTCTGCTTCTCAGCTGTGAATTTAGGCAACTTAACCAACATGTCTGATGATCGGGTAGGGCTACTGTATTCATTACTGGTCAACTGCCTCTAACACTCATTTCTGTATTCTGCTCTGAGAAGCCAAGTCTGGACTCTAGAAACTACAGATCCCAGATTTTTTTTTTTTTTTTTTTGCCAGGTAAGATTTTTTTCCAATTAAGATTTGTCAATGGGAGTCATAGGCTGGTGATTGGAAAGTTTCTAGACTCTCTGAGTACCCCCTAACCCCTTGCTGCAAATGATCCTCCAGATCAAGCTCCAGCTTCCAGCTTTTCTTGGCGCTCCCAGCACCAGCTATACTAAGCCCTTCAGAAAATCAGCTACCTGCTTAGCATCAGTGATCCGAGCACTAGGCAGTGTGGGTCCCAGAGCATCAGCACCAGTCACACTGCACACTTCCTGCTGTGTGCTCCCCGTCTAAGATCCGAGCACCCTTGGCTTGTGCCCTCACCTCAGAGATCCAGGCACCAGCTCTAGAAATGTAACAAGGTGTGGGGGCTCTCTTTTGAGCCCCTTGGTTCTAACAACATAACTTTGCCCTTCTTTTACCCAACCTACATGTCTACTAATCTGCCTATATAGATGAGCGATACCCTTCTTCAGTCATCCTTCCAAATTTTTGCCTCAGCAAACCACGCATTTTTGATATTTTGGATTGTATACAAGTGGTCTATATGATACGTTTTAAAGTTTATCATGTCAAAGGTCTACTATACTTCTAAAAATAGTTTATAAGAGATCAGACAATAAACATGATTGCAGCTACACATTTGCATGAATGTTCAAAAGTCTATAATTTCCTGTGTCCTCTGTAAGGACTGTTTTACCCCAAGAAGTTTCACTTCCTAAGTGGATAAGTTCTCAGTTAATCAAAGAACTGTTTTCCCTGAAATAAAGTATCATTCATTTCCCAAACCACTAATTTTAGATTCCTCACACTTCTATCCATTTTTATCTTGGAGGGAGGAGTCAGATAAATTATATTACTTAAAAAGACCTCTACTTTAATATTTCCATGAGAGTTCCTTAAAGATTTTTCAATCAGTAAGAAAGCCTCTTAGGTGATGATCAAAATACTTTTTTTTGTACATAAAGTCAACTTTCAGTTGTGACATGACATTGTCACTAAAGTGTTATATAACAGACAGAATTTCTCCCTCTAGGTAAAGAAAAGATAGCACTAAATTTTAAGCATTTTCTAACAGATCTAGTAATCAATAAATAAAAGAAGTTCCATAAAGCCCAGAGTCTGTTAGTTGTTGGTATATACTTCTGATGAATGAAGTTATTATCTGAAATTTTCTAAATTCTAAGCAGTATAAAAGGAGGGTAATTCAATTGTTCTCTGTGTCCCATACTTGTCTGACCAATTTATAGAGAACTAAATGTCTTTCTCTAATTTAATAACTATAAATCAGCAAGGAGTTGTTTGAAGCAAGGAGAGAAGGGGGTGATCTGAAAGATTCTAGGTCTGTTGGGAAACAATTTTAGATGCGTGAATTCTGCAGAGCTTAATGGCTCTCCTGTCTTTACAGTAGAGTTGTTTTTCTATGCATCATGAGTGGTCCTGGCTAGAATTAAAAAAAAAAAAAATGCAGCCCTTTCAGAGTGTGTAGAATGAAATGTTATTTCTGGGACAACACACTAGGCTCTAATTGTAGAAATTGATTTCTTTCCTGGAAACCAAGAGAAGGCTGAAAGGAAAATGTGATGACATCTGGTCCTGTACCAGCCAATTTTTTAGTCTCCAAGAGGAGGTAGTTTTCAAGTAGAAAATAAAAGACAATTTTCACAAGTGACTGTGTGAGACTCAGAGCATGAGAAGCAATGCTCAGGTCCAGGTCCAAAGTGAAGCTCATAATAGGAAGAAGACAACCAATTCCACACAGACCACAACATGGCCAGGTACAGTGAGGATTAAAAGCAACACAGCAATTTTGTACTTTAGGGATTGGTCATGTTAGCAATTGAAAGTGATGATACTTTGGACTGTCTCAGAAGTCAACACCCAGGTGATCCCCCATGAAGACATGACCAGACACAGGGGATGTCCACAAGGCCAGGCTGATGACCAAAAATCCTGGTGATATGGCTCAGTACTGAGAGAGCAGCAGCAGCAGCCTGCACATGGTATGGGTCACTTCTTAGGGACAATTGTGCTGGGAACTGGTGCTTTAGATTACATACAAGAAGGCTACCAAATAGTGAGACTGGGAAATTATTGCTAATTATGTTCATATACCCACAAACTGGAAGAAAGTGGATTTTTCCAGTTACACATACTTACCATATATTTGACTTCATATTAAATGTCTGAAGGGAAGTTACCAAATGTTTGATTTGCAAAACATTTTTCAATCTGAGACCATTATTCTTGAGGTGTCTAGTTAAAATATCTGTAAATCAGTCTTCTTATCTTTGTGGTTTTCCAATGCCACCAAACTAGGATTCCAGGTAGAAACCATTTTCCCTTGCAATTACTAAAACTGAACATCTTAAGATTTTTCTATCCAACCCATTACTCTAACTTCTTTACTGTCACATTTCAGGTCTGGATAGTTCTGAAATTAAAAATAAAAATGTTTCCTACATAACAAGAAACCACATTTGAATAGAAACCTAAATAAAGTTATGCACAAATAGTCTCTATTTCTATATATATTTTAAAAAATCAGCAAATGTAGGAAGAAAGATCTCTCTAAGGAAACCACTAGGTCTCCTTTAGCACTTTATATCTGGATGAATTCCCCCATGTTCTCCATTGGTGCTAGGCAGCTCTATTGGGTCTAGCTGGTGCCAATTTCTAATAACTGAGAACTTTTTCCAGGTCTCTAACTCAGGGATCTAAATGCCTCCGTTTCAGTCTAGAGTCTGGGCCACAACCTCCTCTCAACAGGAACTGTCTGCTCTCGGGTATCAGGGCTAGAATACATGAAACAGCAGCCTGTGGCCCAATCACGGGCTGTCTGTCTCCTCCTTGTATTCGTCTTTGCAAAGTATGTGAGAAGGGGATGCATCATACAGAGTGGGGGAGAATCCCCGACCCACTAGCTCCTTCTTGCCTTATTCTCACTCCACACAGCCAAAGAGAGGGGTTAAGAAGAGAGCACCAGGAGTATACTTTAAAAGCTTATCTACATCACACATGTACAGCTCCTCTTACCTTAACATCTGTGCTTATTCTGCTCTATGATAACCACTTTAATCAATCATTTTTGCTATGATAAGGAATGCATCCTCAAGCAGACACATGGTTGATTGTTTTAAATCCACCATCATTGCTTTACACAGGAGAGAACCGAGGTGTAAGTGGAATTATATGTATTGTCTCTAAGTTTAGAAAACTGGTCGGCAATAAAGTTGGATTAAATAAATGACTACTTGGACTGGGTCAATAGCAATCCAATGATTCCACATGTTCCCCAGGGAATGCCTCAGACCCTGCATCGGTGCAATGTGGCATGTTTGTTGAAGTTTAATGTTCGTCTTGTTCTTCAGCTCTCCACTAGATCCTCTCAATATGCTTTGCCCCAGGTCAGGAAGTACGGTGAGCAGGGGCACCCAGAGGGTACTGATGGGGCAGCATGAAGATACTGGCTGCATGGAGAGGCTAAAGAAGGGGAAAGGAGGAGTATGATATATTTCTTGTCCTATTACATGCTTCCTTCTCTCTTTACCACATAAACCTTCCCTGCCACTTAGCTCAGAAGGATGAGCAGTACATGAGAACTATCCAAAATTTCTTCTGATTTGGGTCTAAGTATTGAGACCTATTTTGCCATTTCAAGTATAAACCAAGCAGAGATCTGAAAACAGCTCCCTTGAGAGACAGTGGCCTGCTGGACTTGGTTGAGCTGGAGAGTCAATAAAAGAAACTCGAATATAATGCAAAGACGTTCACAGTATTTAAGAAAGGCAGTGGCATATGATGGACAGAAAGTGGCAAATATTAGAAATGTATACTCAAGTTAGTTTGAATATTGCTGAAATCAGCCAATGCTTATGTAATAAAAAGGAAATGGCAGGTATGAGAGGAATTCCATGGGCAGAACCAACTAGAATTAGTATTTCATGGGATGTGGAAGATGAAGGAAAATGTGGAACTGAAATGGCCTCAAGATTTCCAGCCCTATGACTAGAAGGGTATCTATGGCATTAACTAAGAGAGAGGACTGCAGGAAAGGAAGAGGTCTGGAGAAAGGATGTAAGTAAAGGAAATCTTGGGTTGGAGTCATAATATGCTTTAAATATAAATGAAAGAACGAGAAAACATGATCCAAGTTAGTCAAGAACTTTAAATTCTGACATTTTAATCTTTTTCTTGCTGTAATTTATGTAGTCTTATCAAAACCCATTCCTTATTGGAGACTGGTGACTGAATATATTAAACCTACTCTCCTCAAGACTCTGTTCCCCTCTAAAGGAGAAATAACCAACCCATTACCCCTATGAATCAAGGTGCCTGGAGTTGAGACAGACTCTATATTCATACTTTTCTAATAGCCTCTAATTATATGTAAACAAGGGAGTATTTGAAATTTCCTGTGTTATTAAATAAACTTGAAATGATACACAACTATAAGTGTGTTCATTATTTTCGCAACAACTAAAAAACACCTTTTTGTTTCTAAAGATGAGTGTAAACACAGTGAGGAAGGAGGAATATTATTAATATTATGTTCATGTTTAGACTTCCCTTATAAACTTTTCTGATGTATCCAACAAATATACATTTTACAATACAGTGTATTTTTTTAAGTGTAATCTAACATATTACATTGATCCGAAGATCATAGTCCATTCAGATTTTTGCAGTAAGAAAGATAATCCTGCTTTCTGATCAAGTGGGCAAATACTTTCCTGAAAAATTGTTCCCCTTTTAAGCTCCATATTCCAGTTCCCATGAAAGGTCTCTGATGGTTTCTTCTTATAAAACCAGTTGTATTATATTTAAATTTCAATTGTATAACAAGTTATACTCATTTAACCTTTCCTGCAAGATTTCTGCTCTTTAACTTATAGTTTTCTGCCCCTTCCAAATGACAATCATGTTTTGTAAGTTTAAATGAGAAAGATACTATCCAACCAAAATCAAAAGAAAGAAAGACAAAAGACTTGTTGTAAAAGGCCTGTTCACTTCTTAATCTAGGTATATCATTCATTCAATAATGCAATAAATATTTAATGAGCAAAATTGCTGTGACAGACACTTGGGGTTACAAAGATAGGTCCCTTCTTAACGTTCAGGAAGGGAGATAGACAAGAAAGCCAATAACTACAGAGTTGCATGATAAGAGCAATGACTGATGACTCATCGGGTTCTATGGAAACACAGAAGATGGGGAAACCACACCAGGATGAGGGGGAGTCGGAAAACTTTCAAGACAGGGAAGCCTCAGGTGAGTCTTGAAGGACGAATGGGCCCCCTATCTTTTTACCTTTATGCTTGATTAAATATACCCATGCCAAGATGTTATGATTGTGAGGGCCTAAGGAATTCTTGCTCATAAACACAATCTCTGCCATTATGCCACATTTCTTGAAATTCCTTGTAAATTATTTTATATTGACTCTCTCTGAGGAAGACTGTTGTCAAATGCAAATTTTTGAACTAGAAAGGTTAACACAATTATAACCATTCATAGATATAGTTCATCAATTTCTGAGCAATGGACAAGATCAAGAAATGGGATTCTAAAACAAGAAAAATTGGCAGGAAAGGGCATGAAAATCTAAGATCCTTAAGAATTCTGTGAAGGACTTGGCCCAGTGGGGTAACACCACAGGAGTCACCATACAATAGCTTTCTGATAAGATTGTAGCTACATGTAGAAGAGAAATAGGGTAGTACTTAAAAGAAGAAGGAAAAGAGGTCTAACTGAAAATTTCATCTCATGTTAACTCAAGTCTTCCACTTTTCAGGGAAGAAGTAAAAAACTCTCATGGTATTTTAGATCTCAAAGTGGAAGGTAGCCAACCCAATGAAATGAACCAAGAGATAAAGCTTGGGTTTCAGTTTTTCATTCCAATGTAGAAGACACCCAAAAAGAGTCACTGAACTGTCAAAAAAATTTGAAGTAAGAATCATGTTTATAAACATGTTAATAAACAGAAATCAAATGTGCAGAGTTGACTCCAAGCTGGCTGAGAAGACAAAAAATTGACACTTATTTACTCCACGTGTTAGGAATCAAAGAACAGGTAAGTCTTGCCTATCGCAAAAATATTGTGGAGAATCTGGTGTTTTAAAAAACGTGTTGTGAACGTCCACTTCCAGGAAAATGGAGTACTTGTAAATTTCCCATGGTGGCTCCAATGCCATGGTAAGCGAACCAACATGTAAGCTTGTAAATGTCTCAAAGTTATGCTGAAAAGCTAAGGACAGCCAATCACAAACCACCAACTGTGCTTTAAGCTATAGCCAATCAAATAACGTCCTTTCTTTAGTTCAGCGCTTTCTCTATGAGTCTTTCCCCTGGCTCCTTTCAGGGAACTTCTAACCACTTATGGTTTTAGTGCTACCTGATTTGAATCGATTTTTGTTCAAATAAAATTTTCATTCAATTAAAATTTTTAATATGCCTCTGTATTCTTTTTTTTAACAATCCATAACATGTGCTTGTGAGTTCATTATCCAGTTTTAATTGCTCAGTGTTGTCTTCCACAGTCCCAGTGAGTTCTCATTCTGAAGTGAAGCTGGCTGTTATATGTTGTTTCCTACACCGCGATGCTTCCTCCTGTGACCCTCATTAGCCCCTAAGTGTCTTTTCAAACAGCTTGTCCAGTATTTCTAAGCAGACTGCCAGCCTTTCACTGTATCTTCCCTCACGAATTAGATTTTCAAGGCCTCCGGTCGTGTCTGCTACTTATCTCTGAACTCCTTTCATTTTGCCTATATTTCTCATGAAATGAGATGGTCAGGACTGAATGCATTACTCACCAAAGTAGAACCAAAGGAACATACAGCCTCTCAAAATTATGATGGAATTCCTTGGGCTATGCTTTTTAATAAGTTTTAAAAATCCATCTCCCATTTAAGATTTGAATATAATTTTCTGTCTACTAATAACCAATTGCATTTCTGTTCCTTGGGTTTATCCTTCTAGTTCAAAATCATTCGTCTCTAAAGGACGAGCTCCAGTTCTCAAAAGTATATTATTTATATTATTTCAATATGCTTGATTTTTCTATTTTTAATTTTTAAAAAGTATTTTTTTTCATTATCAACATGACCAAAATTTTGAATAAGTAAAACTTAAAAAGTACTTTTTAAAAAGTAAAATCTTTTATGAATAACCTAGTTGAAACAATCTTGTTAAGAGAGTGACAAACTAAATCTATTTACATAACAGAGTCCTACAGATTGGTTTTTAAAAACTAGATTAAAGTCATTATAATTAAACTGTTATTTTGACACAGCATCAAAATAACAAAGTGCCTTGCAATTGATACAGTCTTCAATTTCGTTGTCAGAGGAAAGATGTTCTCAAATGTATCAGATCTAAAAATAACTATTCAATTCATGACAATTTGAATTATAAAAGTTCATATAATTTTAGAATCTTTAGGCAATGTGAAGTAATCAATAAAAATATTTTTTCAAAGAATATTGTGAGTTCAAAAGGGATATATTCTTAGTGATTTTGTTAAGAATAAGAACATACTATGTGCAATAGTAAATATGAACAACACCCCTTTCCCCGTGGTTCTATTTAAAAAAAAAAAAGGCAAACAAACAAACAGATGAAAAACAAATAAACAGGCTATAGATAGCATAATCTTATCCATCCAGGCACAGAGGAAGGCAGAGCTATGTCAGTCTCCCAAGATCAAATGTTTTGCCAAAAGGAAGGAAACACACTTTCATTAAGAAAAGTCTTGTAAACCCTCCCCAATCCTCACCCCGCCCCCCTCTCTCCTCACTCATACACAGAGACTGTAAAAAACAAGGAGCTATGCTGAGACAAGAAAAAATTGCTATCGCTGGGCCTTAAAAAATATATAAATTGTGTTTTTAGGGTATTGAAATATTTATCAACAGTGAATGAGGACAAAAACAATTCATAAAAGATTATATCAGACAAATATCTGTCTAAATGAATCTGGCAGGGAATGTTTTCTTCTTTAAAAAAAAAAAAAGAAATCACAGGTCAGTTCCTGCTGAAGAGCAACACTGACTGATTTCACTTAATGGAAGCATTTTGTAATTTTTACCTAAAAGATTTTAGAATATCTTATGTTCATTGCAAATGGTAGAGCAAGTATAATAAAAATGTATTAACACCAACCATCCTCCTAGGAAAGACCCTAGGAGAAAATAATGTAACTCCTGTTCCTTTGACACAAAAAACATATATACTGATTAATTTATTCTTCCTGTGGATGGTGTAAATAACGTGATCTGATTTTAAGTGGCTTATTTTCTAAAGAAGTTTGAAAGTATTTCTGAAAAATACAATTGATAATATTCATTTATTGATAGATTACAATCTATTTAAATATGGCTTTTCACCTTTTGGTGAATCATCTTGACTTGAGAACTAACCAGCATTAAAAAAATTCCTAAATTTGTATATGAAGTAAAGAGATTTTTAACTTCCCTCCCCAGTAAGGCCAATTTCAGACATTGTTATGAACCGGAAATCTTGGTTGCAAATGACAGTAAGCCAACTCAAAAGAATTGGGGATCTTAGTTACAAGTGATTAGAAAGCGCCATCTCAAAATCAAGTATAAGGAAGAAAAAAGGAATACATTAATATAGCTGAAAAAGCCAAGGTTAAACTGGGTTCAAGCATAATAAGAACCAGAAGTTCAAGATATTGGTTGAACTCAGTTTCCCTTTCTCTTCTCTGTGTTCGGTTTCCTCTGTGCTGTTCACTGGCAGGCCCTTTCCATTTAATGATCCCTGGCATTTCCATCTTTTCTTTCCCCGTTCCAGTCAAAACTCAGAATCATTAGCTATGTCTGGTCATGTTTCCATGCTTGCAACCAGAAGCGGGTATGAGTAGGGTTCTGTGTAAGCCCATCTCCAACACCGAGAATAAGGAGGGGTGGTTCCCCAGATGAAAATCAAGGTACTAGAAATGGAAATAGCAGGATGAATGCTGGACGAGCAAAAACCTACAGATGTATATCAAGAATAGTCAGGGCTCTCCGGCTACGTGTAACAAGCCCAATCCCAGTTTAGGCAATAAAGGTGAGCAATACATTCCCAAAAGAAGAAGCAGGGTAAACTGAACAGTCGTTGTCCAGATCTGTAACGTGGCACACTATTAGGTTCAATTTTATTATGGCCCCTATAAATAGATCCTCCATGTCTCTGAACCAGATTCGAGAAATAAACAAACAAATACCACTGTGCTAGCTATGTTCCATTGAAAGAACTTGTACAGGGTCTCTGAGTCCTGTCCTCTGTGCACTGCCTGCAAGAAGAATTCTCTTCCAATACAAAGCTGTCTTGCAAAAACAGTTTTCTAAGAGGGTACAAGCATTAGTTTGATCTGATACCTATAAATGCACCTGGAATAACCCAGAAGTAGACTTGGTATCTATGTAACATAAACTATCTTCTTTTTTTGCTTTGACTCCCAGAAAGGTGATACGAATTCTTCCATATTATTTCAGTAATTCCCCAGTAAGTGAAACTGTAGAGCTCTTTCTCTCCTCGTATAATATCTGATTTATTTTTATATGGTCTGTATATTTTATATGTATATATATAGACTGCTTCAAATTACTTTTGAAAGTACAATAGGGCATATTTTGGAACAAAATAAACTAAGATATTTTTGATATTTATAAATGTCAATCCAGAAAATCTTCTTTTTCTGACATCTACATCTTATTCCTTATAGCCCCAGTCTCTCATATTATAGCACAAGTTATAAGACCTTTTAGGAGTTTGTTTATATCAAGGAAAATTTGAAAACAAGTCCACGATTCAGAAAAGCAATCTTACCTCTAGAATGTGTATGCACCAAATTTTGATATTAAAAACAAACAAACAAACAACCCTCTACAAGCCTCTGTTAAACAAAAGAGCCATTTCTCACCTAATAAGAACTTTAAGTTTACATTGCTCTTCAGTTTGTAAAGTAACCTGGCGAGGTGGTCAGTATTTGAGCTATTGCCTGTTAGTATCCCTGGTTTTTGTTTGTGCTGAGCCCTGTGTGATGTGAAAGAGCCAGATGTGGGACAATCTAGGAGAACAACATGTACAGAGGCCCTAAAGGAATGAGAGTTTCATATATGTGGGTAATAGAAAGAGCAGTGTAGCTGGCCCAGGCTGAGCAAAGCCAGAGCATCAGCTGAGGCCAGAGAGGTTCACAGAGTGTGATCAATATTTGACTTTAGAGAGTCAAGTTGGACTATGCTTTCTGAAAACAGTATCAGAGCAATGGTCTACAGAGGCTATTTTCAGATGTTTGAATTATTGCATTAGAAAACATGTAAGCGTATAAAAATCCCGTATTGCTGTACATTTGAAATTATCTTTGTAATAATGAGAGAGCATGACCTTGAGCACAAAATGTCCCAAGAATCCAAGCCTATGGTGGCCTTGAAATGCCTCTGCCTGAAAGACATAGAAACATCAAACTCTATAAAGATTCACTTCAAAGTCTTCTTAACTTACACTGTCATAATATGGGGCAGTTTACTTTGAAGACTGGAACACAATCAATCTCTTGCTGAAGATATTATTTTTTGCTGAACATTTTGTGGCTTTCTGGAATGCCTTCCATTTGCACAATGCTGTTGTGTGAAGAATGGTCAGTTTGTGCAGGGGAAATAAGAATGCCCCATGTTGCAGTAATGGTCTTTAACTCAGATGGGTATCTCACATAATGGGGGTAATTGAACATCAACTGAAAAGGAACCTAAGGTTGGGGGAAGAAAGCCTCACACAGGCCCACCCTGAGATTCAGCTTCACAGTACATTGTATGTATATTGTATGTACTCTTCTGAAAACTGTGGTGCTCATAGAAAGAGAGCTATTCACTTCACAGCCTGAAAGACACAAAGGAAATACCAAATGGGGCCTCTCTAGAAAAGGACACGATACCCTAACTTTAAGCTTTGAATGAATTTTAAAGGATCTTTCAGGAACTACTGTGGTTTCTCTTTTTCCCTCCAATTTCCTTCTCTAGCCCCTTCTCCTTCCACCCATTCAAGACATCCTCAACCACTGTCTACAAGGGGCCCTCTTAGATGTTTATCAAAGCCAAAAAGAGCATTCTTCTCTCTAGACTTGCAAACCTGTTTTAAGATATACCTCATATCTAATGTGGCCCAACTGGATCTGGTTTATTTGTCAACCCAGGAGCTTTAAGCAATGCTTAATGTCATATTTTTTCACTTAAAAGCTGATTATTAAAAAGATTGCTCATTGCCCCAAACAGAAACGAATGGTGTTATCATTTCTAACAAACACACACACACTACTCTACCCCCTCTGGCATTGAAAAAATGTGAGACTCACTCACATGAGGTTTTTAGTTTTCCTCTGAATGGGAACCTTTGCCTGCAGTTAACATAGGAGGAGAGGCTCTAGTCAAAGCAAGGACTTTCTGAAATCACATCTTTTCCTGAAATTGCTTTTTTCATATGCTAAAGTTTTAGAGCTCAGTAGGAGAAAGGAGTTAATACTCATATTTCTGTAGGGTCCAAGAGGACATATTAAAAGTAAGGAAAACTAATAATATTAGTCAGGGTTCTCCAGAGAAACAGAACCAATAGAAGATATATACATATATAAAGAAATTTATTATAAGGAATTGGCTTAAGTGAATAGAAACTGATGAGTCCCAAGATATGCAGGGTGACTCAGCAGCCTTGACACCCAGGAAGGGGAGATGTTTCAATTTGAGTCCAAAGACAGGAAAAAGCTGATGTCCCAATTCGAAGACAGTCAGGCAGGAGGAATTCTCTCTTATTTGGAGGAGAATCAGTCTTCTTGTTCCAGTTAGGCTTCAACTAATTGCATGAGACCCAGCTGCATTCAAATGTTACCCCTAATCCAGAAACACCCTCACAGAAACACCCAGAATAATGTTTGACCAGGCATCTGGGCACCCCAAGGCCCAGTCAAGTTAACATATAACATTAACCGTCACACTTATAAATATAACTAAACTTTAAGCCATATCCCCAAATTAATTGTTTGATGGAAGTTATAGAGCCAGAGGCTGGCTCTTCTTATCCAGAAATTAACGCTATTTCACTCAGGGCATTTTCAGAGGATTAGAAGTTCTGTACAGAAATACTGGAAATGCTATGTTATAACATTTTTTTTGTACAATCTAGATTATACTTTATGAAATTTGGTGCAACTGAGACTTATTGAGATTATTTGAAGCTGTAGACTTCCTTTATGTTGTCCCTAACATTAAGAAACTTATAAACTTCTTTCATGAAAAACCAAACTGGCTAGATATTCCTTACTAGCTTCAGAATAAAGATAAAGTAAAATCTCAAATAACCTGGCTTTGATTAAACAGTATTTTTCAATATTTCTTTTGGGAGAAACAAAACACAGTTAACCAAGCACAAATTACGATATTTGGTCAAAATGCCAACTCCCAAGAGAAGATAGATAATAGTTGATCTCTTCTATCTATACTGATACTTTTCAACAATGAGAATTAATTTTGAGTGATGACTAAATTACTTCAAGGTCTTTAATCATTGTCAAACAAATAAATAATAACAAAACCCTCAATTATACACCAATGAGTGTGCATTTACTGGACTGAAATTATTTAGAAATATTTTGCCAATAATTATTGAGCCCCAAAGTGTCTGGAAATGGTTTGAGTTTTAGAGTCAAATACGATGATGTATAGGAGTATAGCATGCTGTTTAAAAAGGGTCTTTGTGTTTTGCTGGTACTCAAGACAAAAATGCTCACTGGGCTTTTGTTTGGGTTCGTGCAGGGGTATAATGCTGAATTTCCAAGAAAAGGAAGAACTCCAAGGGTGGATGAAGGCAGAAATGACCCTAATTTTGAGAGTAGACATTTCCCTTTTTCTCCAAATTTTATGCAGGACTCCAGATAGGGATAGGAAGACAAGGTACTTATAGAGGGTGACTACAGAGAGCCCTGAGATTCTGTGCAGATCTCTGGGTCTGAGTCTTTGATTATCAGAAAAGAACTGTAAGTTGTCTCAGGTAGAATCAAGTATGAGCACCCAAGAACACAGGGTGGGGGCAGACTGTAGCAGCGTCTTCAGTGGCCAAGGCCAACTGGCCCTCATTCATTTTCCAGGAGCCAAGGAAGTCCCTTTAATTCTTATATGACCTTAGTAGAGAGGATGGCCCCTAAAAACATAACTGAAATTAAACTTCTTAATATCTTGGCAAGTGGGAACATAACATTTAACTTTTTTAAATAGCTCTATTGAGGCGGAATTGACATACAATAAACTAAATAGCTTTCCATTCCATGTGCTTATAGACAATTGATAACTTTTTTAGTTATATATATATTCACATATTTTGTTCATTTTTAATTGGGTTTTTGTTTTCTAACTATTGAGTTTTGAATGTTGTTTATATATTCTAGATACAATTTCTTAATCAGATATATGTTTTGGAAATATTTTCTCTCAGTCCGTAACATCTTTTTTACCTCCTGTCTTTAAAAAGTATAAGTTCTTAATTTTTATGCAATCCAATGTACAAATTTCTTTTATGGATCATGTTTTGGTGTTGAATTTAAGAAATCTCTGCCTGATGCAAAGTCACAAAAATTTTCCTGACTTCGAGAACCAAAATGGCGTAGATGATAGAGGCTCTGTTCATCCCTCTGGCAACTAAATCAAAGTTGTGATGGAAAGAAAAAAGCAGCAGCAGCAAGGAAAAATCGCCTGGGATCTAGATGAACAAGCCATACAACTAGGGAGAAATCCAAGAACTCACCCTGCAATGGCAGAAGGTAGGACGGGGCGAGGACGTGGGACTGCAGGTCTCGAACAGCTGAGTGAGAAGGAGGCAGTGGCAGTGGCAGCTGCAGAAGCCTCTTAAAGGGGCCACATCCCTGAGCAGATTTTCGTGGTGACGGACCTGCTCACTCTGAGCACCAGTGCCAATTAGGCTGCCCTCAAGGGGCCCCAAGGACTTACAGGGAGATTGTCAGTGTGAGGACTGAGGCGAGATTCGCTCTGTACAGAAGTGCCAGCGGTGTCCACTGTTTCCTGTTGAGCCCTCCCCACTCCCAGGGCATGGACACAGAGATGCCAGAGCCGTGAGGTCATGAGACTGGATAACAGAGGTTGCTCCACCCAGAAGATTCCTTATGAAACCCCGTCTCCTCCAACTTGCAGCTCCACCCAAGCCACATCCAGATATATCCTCAGCAAGTCAGGTTCTTCTTTCTGAGCAGCTCCTGGACTCACACTGGAGTCAGCTGGCCTCAGTTTCTGGTGTTGTCTTTTGAGGTAACTGGAAGCATCTGTGGATTGCTTGCTGAATCTTAACAAGTGGCCCTGGAGGAGTAGAGGCTTGGGCTAAGTTTGGCCTGTAACTGAGCCCCTCTCAGGACTGTGTCACAGGACACCTACTTCACAAATCTACACTAATAAGACTGGAAGACTTAGGAGCTTTGCATAGTACATAGAAACAGACATGGAAAGGCAGCCAAAATGGGAAGACAAAGAAACAGAAACCATATGAGAGAACAGATATAATGGAGTCAAGTAATCTAGCAGATGCAGTGTTCAAAATACTGGTTGTAAAGATGCTCTATAAACTTTTGGTTAAATTCAGTGGGAACTTCAACAAAGAGATTTTAAAAATCTAAAAATAGAAATGGAAATTATAAAAGGGAATCAGCTTGAAATGAAGAACGCATTATCTGAGATGAGAAGTATTTTCAATGGAATAAACAAAGGAATAAACAGAACGAATAAAGAAAAGGATCAAATGCCCTATCTAGAGGACAGGAAAGCCAAGGACACTCAATCAGAATGGTAAGAGATAAGATGCTGAGACTATAAAAATCATTTAAGGAGCACATGGGACACTGTTAAGAGTTCAAATATCAATCTGATCGGCACAACTGAAGAAAATCAAGATGTTGAACAGATGTTTGAAGAAATAATGATGGAAAACTTTTCTTACCTGGTGAAGGAAATGGACATAAAATCCCAGGAAGCTCAGAGAATTCCAAAAATCAGGGATCCAAAGGGCCCACACCAAGACACATCGTTATTAAAATGTCAAAGGTTAAATACAAAGAAAGAATATTAAAAAGCACCAACAGAAAAAACAGTTACTTAGAAGGGAAAACCCATAGGACTGGCAGCTGATTTCTCAAAAGAAACTATCCAGGACAGAAAGGCTTGGCAAAAATATTCAACAGGATGAAGACCCAGGATCTACAACCAAGAATAATTTATCCAGTAAAGCTATCATTTAGAGTTGAAGGACAGATAAAGAGTTTTCCAGACAAAAATAAGCTGAAGGGATTTATCACTACCAAGCCCATATTATAGGAAATGTTGGAGGGACTTCTTTGAGAAGAAAAAACATGTATTAAAAGCAGGTAAAAAGAATGCTAACAACTATATTTCTATCAATAAGTACTTTAAATGGAGAATATTAAGTACTCCAACTAAAAGAGTGGATGAATGGAAAGGAAAACAAGACCCCTACATGTTGCCTATAAGAGACTCATTTCAGATTAAAAGACACAGATTAAAAGGAAAGGGATAGAAAAACACATTGCTTTAATGGACCTAGAAGGTATTTAAGTCAGACAGATAAAGATAAACACTTTATAATTTCACTTATATGTAGAATCTAAGGAATAAAAAGGACAAACTAATCAAAAACAGACTCACAAATATAGTGGACAATTTAGTGATTGACAGAGGGGAGAGGAGTTTGGGAGGCTGAGAGAATGAGACGAAGGAATAAAGAAGTACAAATTAATAGCTGATGGATTGACACAGGGATGGGGAGCATGCCATAGAAAATGCAATTAGAGTGAATACGTTGGCTAGTTGGAGGGTCAAGGGAAGGAGGGAGCAATTGGCGGGGGTGGTGCTATTTCATGAACTATATAGATGTCTAACCAATGTACTGTTTACTTGAAGCTAATTTTAAAAAATTAAAAATTTAAAAAAATGTTCTCCATAGAAAAATTTCCTGTTTCTTTCTAGAAGTTTTAAGATTTTAAGGTTTTAAGTTTTATATTTAGATCTAGAATCCACTTTAAGTCAATTTTTATGTATAATGCAAACTACTAAACACTTCTTTTTGTTTCATTTTGCATATGAATATTTAATGAGTCTAGAGCCATTTATTTCTCCAATAAATTGCCTTCGCGCTTTGTTGAAAATCAATACAGAACCACATTTATGTGGGTCTATTTTTACAATTTTCATTATGTTGCATCGTCTACATGTCTACATCTTGACAGCACTATGAAACCATCTTGATTACTATAGCTTTATAACAAGCCTTGAAGTCAAAAACAAAACAGACTGTTGAGAGCAGACATCCTTGCTTTGTTCCCAAACAGGGAGAAAAAAATCAATCTGTCACTATTAACTATAATGCTACTTGTAGCATGTTTGTAGATATTCTTTATTAAGTAAATAAGCTCCCCTCTGTTCTTTTCTCTGAGAGTTTTTATCATGAATGGATGAAAAATTTTGACAAACACTTTCTCCGCATTATCCTTTCTCCATTGAATTGGCTCCAATGGAATCAAATGGGAATCAAAAGCAGGAGGATAAGAGGATAATCTCCACACACTTGGAAATACACTTCTAAAGCAACACACTTCTAAATACCCTATAGATCAAAAGGAAGACTCAAGGAAAATCACAAGAAAAATCAAACCAAATAAAAATCCATCATATCAAAACTTGTGGAAAAAGCTAAATCAGTGCTGCAAGTGAAACTTTCAGCATTAAATGTTTATATTAGAAAAGAGGGAGTCTCAGACAAATCAGTAATTTAAGCACCCACCACAAAAGATCAAAAGAACCCAAACAAGCAAGAATAAGAAATAAAATAAGAGCAAAAGACAATAAAGTTGAAAACAGAAAAACAATGGAGAAGGTCAATGAAACAAAGAACTGGCTTTTGGCAAAGTTCAATAAGATGGAACAAACCTCCAGCAAGATGAAAAAGTGAAAAAAAGTAGAAAAGATAGAAATTATCAATAGCAGGAATGAAACAATAGATATCACTATAGGCCCTGTGGACACCCAAAGGATGATGAAAGAATATTACAAAAAAATTCTATACAAATACATTTGACAGCTGACATGAAACAAAGCACATACTCAAAAACACCAACTACCACAACTCACTCACTAGGAAACAGATCATTTGAACAGCCCTATGTCTATTCAGGAAATTACATTTGTAATTTAAAATCTCCCCAAAAAGAAATCCCCAAGCTCAGATTGTTTCCCTGAAGAATTAACATCCATTCTAAATACTCTTTTCCAGAAAATAAAAGAGGAAACACTTTCCAATGTATTCTATAAAGTAATTACCCTGATATCAAAACTTTACAAACAGTTCAAAAAAGAAAACTACAGACCAATATTCCTCATGAATATAGGCACATAAATCCTTAAAAATACTAACAAGTAGACTTTAGTGATATATAAAAAGAATGATACACCATGTCCATGTGGGTTTTATTCAGTGGATGCAAGACTAGCTCAATATTTCAAAAAGCAATGGATGTATTCCACATATCAATAGACTAAAAAAGAAATTACACGTGAATTACATTTCCCTCACTAACCAGAGTTACAACTATATTACACACCTGGGTAGGCTCTATCTAGAACCATGTCAACACAAAGGCACGATAGGGTTGGGCTTTGGTCTGCCTCATAAAACTCCTCAGACATCCTAATTAGGCAAGGTATCTAGGATTGTCCTGTTTGTTTACTGCAGGTTAACATTACCAACTCATACAGCGATGACGTCCATTTTCCAAATACTGACATAGTCACCAGGCAAAGGGAAAACAAAACCAATCCTCAGCTAAAAGTTAATAATAACAATACCAATTCATTAGCTGCTAAGGCTTGCTTTCAATACAATTCGTAAAGCAAATTGCAAAATGACAATTGTAGAGCAGATATAGTGAGTCCTTCTAATCTGCCATCTCTTTGAACTGGTGCACTGTAGAGTATTAAGAACACCTTGCCCTAGGTAGAATCTTCTAAATTCCCAGGCCAGTAGAAATAACAGAGAATAACTGAAAAAAAAAGAAGGCTCAATGTTAAAAGTATTTATTATGTGACTCAGAAAACTATAACACAGCTTAGAGACATCATAGCGGTTTACTCATTTCCTATAAAGACACATTATTTTTAGAGGATTCTAAGAAATTAAAGCAAAGCCAACCAGACTCATTACCATCCACCTGCAGGATTGCAGAACATACAACAGCATTCCTTTAGTCTTCAATTGCATAGCCTATGTGTGGGATATGGAGGTAACCAAGAGTGATAAGTAAGAACACACAGTGAGTAGGCAACTTGCTCAAGGAAGGTGCAGTATCTAAATCCAGCTCTAGGTACCATTATACATATATCATTCACCACAACCCAGTTCCTGCATAGAAATGGACCTCAAATAAGATCTCTCTTCTCTAAGGCTTATTCTGCTAAAGGCTGAAGAATTCTTGCTTTGCCTTGCTGATGGTTTCATTCAGGGAGTAGCAGAAGGAACAGGACCAGTGTGCATTCCCTGCACAACTGTAGGGGGCACTATTACCACTGTGGCCTATATGACTGTGGCTTCCTGCAGTTGTGAAGTACACACACGCACACAGCCCTGAAGTCAGCTTTTTAGAACTACATTCTTCAAACGAGGTGAAGATGATGAGAATGTTAGAAGAATAGAACCAAATTCCTAGGATTCACAGTAGCATGGTCAAAAATGGTCACTAGACCATAATAATAACTCATATATATTGTCTTGTGTCAGGCATTTTACTAAGAATTTTACATTTTATTTTATTTAATCTTCCACTATGACATATTCTATTATTCCGATTTTACAGATGCAGAAACTGAGGCACAAGGAGGTTAAGTAATTTGCCTAAGTTCACCTAGCACATGAAACTCTGGAGCTGAGGTATTTAACCACTATGCTATATTCTACCTCCACTGAGAGAGACCAGATTTTAGAAAATAGTCAGGAGAATATCACAGTCCTCTGTCTGGAGACTAAAAGATAATTTAACACTGGAAAAAAAAAAAAACAGTAAAAAAGAATGAGAAAGAGAGACAAAAAAGAAGGAGGAGGAGGAGCAAGAGGAGGAGGAGGAGGCGGAGGAGTTGTTCTTCAAGATACCATTGTAAGGAAGGAACAAGAACTGTGTGAAGATGACAGTGTTCCTGCCCAAGGGAATATTCTATAAAATTTTACATATTTTTATATAGTACAGTTAAAAAGTACAAAAGATAAAAACAGAGGTAGGTGCATAATCAGTCAAATAGAGAAGAGTGACAAGGAAGTTAAAGAACACCATGACAAGGAAGTTAAAGAACAGCATGACCAGTTGTGAAGTACACACACACACACAGCCCTGAAGGCAACAATAAGAAGCCTCAAGACAACTCTAAGGTTCTTACATATGTGTTCCAAGCAAGAAGAAGGAGGAAAACACATCACTCACTGCTTGAGGTATGTGGAGTAATATTAATTAGATTAAAAAAAAAGAAGAAGAACGTTCATTACAATTAAAAGGGAAGAACAACATGATTAAAATAAATGGAAGTCAGAGACAGATAACACTCCACTAAGTAAACACACACCTAGAACTTTACATGAGTACAAGTCTTCTTCCTGTGGTTATATAGGAACAAGAACTGAGAACAAGCAGAAATTGCACAATTATATGAATGAAGGAGAGGTGTCTGAAGTTGGGAATTAGATGAATAACATTCTAATTTATTGAGAGGAATTAAGCTTCCCCCACAACCATCTGGTGAGTTTATCACAGAATACTTGGCAGAATTCAAGAATAAAATAAAAAAAAAAAAATTCGAGAACACTTTTAAAAAGAAAAGGTCATTATCAAAAGCCAGTGTGGATTTACTTTCCATTTTGGGGGTGTTGCTAGTATTTTATTCCCAGCAAAGAATTTCACAAAAATTTTATATTACCTTTATGGTCAAACTGAAAAAAAAAAAAAAAAAACGGGGAAAGTGATCAAAGGTAGTGCATTCAGCATGGCTCTTATGCACCTATTTAAAGAGTTCTGATTACTGGAGTTGCCTTGTGGTGGGCCTGAGAGTTCTGTCCTTGTTTCTGTCCCACTTACATTTTTATCCACTTGACTGAGGACATGCAAGAAATACTTCCATATCACTAGAGTAGTAGAGTAGAACATAATTCATTTTCGGAATAACAGAATCTAAAACCAAAAGATTCTAGACAGGCTGTAACAAGGCCAAAAGTAAAACAATACTTAGATGAAATTATGTAATCTTGAATTGATATTTAAAATGATCCACTATATAAATGCTGAAGAGGATAGATTTTAACAGCATTGAATAAACTTAAGAGTTTTGGTTGACTACAAGCGCAAAATGGCTTAACATTTTGTATGTGTTCTGGTCATCAGTCAATGCAGATGCAGGTAGCATTAATGGGAGGGAGACAGACAGGTTTCTATACTCTCCCTGATCAGAGAAAAAGCACAGGACAAGGACTGTAGGCCACATGGAATGCAGTTTCAGATCCAAGAAAATCAGAACTTGTGAGGAGTTTCCTGTTGCTGGAAATTCTCAGAAAGTAGCCAGGACTGACCTGATGGGCATGCTGTAAAGGATATCCTGCCTTGTAGATGTGTAGAGGTTACAAAAATATCCATAACTTAGTGGAAAGTTGCACTAGGTGACTTCTAAGCTGCCTACCAGCTTCAAAACTGTGAGATTTACACTGGAAGGTTCTTGGCACCTTGTCATGTTGTCCCTGGGACTACATGGTATGAAATCCCTGCTGCCAGTTCCAGATGCTTCCTCCCAGGCAGATTCACTGGATCCTGGATGAACAGGATGTTCCTTTAGGTTCATAGGACTGCTGATACTACCTACCTACTTGTCACCTTCCACCTCCATGCAGATCCCCCAAATCACAGCTAAGAGATAATTGCTTGTCTTTTTACTGCATGTTCAATTGTTATCTATTTTTATTAACATATTTTTTACCCTTCACCTTCCCAGATGAACAAGTCTAGTATGATGCTGTCATTGCTAAATCTTCCCATGTCAAATGCTACAATGATGTCACTTATACATTATCCATGAAGCTTAGGGAGCAGCAGCTCATAGCATGAACTGCACAATTCCTGCCCAACCCAAACCATGCACAAAGTCTTCTAGCCACCATTGTTTTTATTAAATCATGATCTCTTCCCAAAGTTCCTCTTCATATTCTGAAGATGAAATCTAAGAGCTGAAGAGCAAAGAAGAGTCAAAAGAGAAAGAGGAGGGGTTTGACCTGTAACAAGAAAAGGAAAAATCTATTTAGGCTTTAAAAAAAAGAAGTTAAAATGCCGAAAAACATAAGAGTTAACTTCCTATGATAATGGTTAGATATCAACCAAATAACATTTCAAATTGCCAATGTACTGAAAATTCCTCTAATATGCTCAAAGTGAATAACAGAACTTCAATTTTAAAGATTCTGCTTTTCTCTACAGGATGGTTAGAAAAGCATTTAAATCAGCTTCCAACAAGTGAGCTTTTAAAGAGGAAGACAAAGTACTTAATGAGGAAAGTATATCAGGCACTGCCAAATCTCAGTCCCTGGGTGAGCACTAATTAAAATCTCATTTAGAATTTTATTACTGACGTGTACTTAAATCTCAGGGACAAAATGCAGTTAGTTTACTTGCAACAAACCTGGTCTCAAAGATTAATGACTCAGAAGAGGTAACCAATGGACCTCAACCCAAATAAATTTTAAAATAACTATCCTATTATCTGAAGAAACAGATACCAGGCAGTGCATTTGTTTGTTTAGTCATTGAAGTTGGGGGTGCGGGGAGATGTGTGAACATGAGCTAGAAGAGGAAAATATCAGGTCCTTGTATTTATAAACTTATAAACTACGAAGAATTCTACTAAAAGTATTAAGAATATTCTGACAATCTTAAGATACTGATAAATGGCAGGGTTATATCTCCAGTAACACCTCTCTTGGTTTTCTGTATGTTTCCCTTTTCTTTGTTTCTCACTAGCATCCAAGCGCTATTTTTCTGCCTTCAACCTTCAAAGAAGCTGCAATAATAAGTCTAAGAAACTGTTGACCTAAGTGTAAAAAAAAAAAAAAATACATGTACTGTGCAGAACCACTTTCTCTATTCCCACGAACGAGATTGAGGCTAGAGAAAAGGGCTGCAGGAGGTGACTGAGATGAGAAAGGAAGGCATGGAGAGAACAAAGGAGGAAAATGGAAAAGGCAGTTCAGTCACGTGAGCAAGAAAGCAGAGTAGGAAGGGACTCAGAGCCCCAAGTGTGGATACTACGTATTACTTATGGGCCACCAAACACGCAACAGTCTCAGACTTAAGACTCCCGATTAAAGATTGGGGGGACTGGATATCTTGTTATAGAGATGAGGATAGATAGCAACCTTCCCATGCCCAAGGTGGAACTGAACATAACACTTAGAGTTTCCTCAGAAGCTGATGTGGCAGCAGAAACTCTACCACTGTCACATGAATCATTCCCGAATTTGACTTCAGAGTCAGAAGAGGATCCCTTGGGTGGTTTGTGTGATGGAAAAGACTCTTGAGCATTCACCTATCATAATGGCATAAACACTGATTCTCACTTCCCCAAATCAGGACACATCACTCACTTGCAATAGGCTGTGCTATTCAATCTGGTGTTGCTCAAAACAGGAGTTGCATTGAGAACCAGCATGCTTTCTGGAGTGTGCCAACTAATCCCTCAGGAAGGCGGCAACTGTGCAGCCAAGGAATTGATACTAGGATGCAATTCAGGTAGACCAGTGCTCCAAAGAAAGGTCATGAGGTCTATCAGTGGCCAAGACATGCATCACATGGCTGGTAGAAGTAGTGATGGGAAGAGCACTGGATTCAAGTTCTGGTCCCATCCTTGTAGTGTGACCTTGGGGAAACTGCTTCAGACTCCTGGGCGCAGTTACCATCTCCACAAAACAAGGTTAATAATAATGACCATCATTTACTGAATTCTTACTATAGGCTATGCTGTGTTCTAAAAGTTTTTTTCCTTTTTAAAAAAATTCTTATAATAGCCCTATAAAGTAGGCATGATTATTACTCCCATCTTAAGAAAACAGAAATGCTCTTTAAAATTATGGCACAGAAGGGTAAGCAGAACCTAGGCAAGGATAAAAGAATATTAACTCATGCTTCAGGAATGTTTACTTAGATTATTACTACGAACTGATCAGTGCTGGCTGAGTGTGAGAGATATGCGCAAATGCAGCGTCCAGCCCCTTCCACAGGAGACCAAGTCAAGATAATGCACCCAAGGTAATGCAGCACAGAGATCTCAGAATGAGGTATGTTGTAGGCTGGGGAATTGAAGTGATAACGAGGGCCAAGAGCCGAAGCAGCCGAGAAGGTGTCACTGAGCAGATTCCTAAAGGTGGATAGGGACATGGAGACTACTGAATGGGTGGTGAAGACAAAATCCTGCTGGGAGGAGCTGACCAAGGATGTAGATGCTGAGGGGACTGGTCAGAGCAAGGTTTAGTCTGCAGGCAGGCTGCATGCAAAACAGAAGTAAGTTGCATGCATGTTCTTTTGAGAAAGGATATATCTTTAAAAGTTCTCAGAAAGTGTATGTAGTTCTTAGAATGTGTTTCATAAGAAACATACAAAAAAAAAAAAACCTATGCACTTTGTCCCATTATCCTCTCCCCCAGTAATTCTGACTGGTCATGATGGTCACCCTAATGTATTAGGAAAAAAATTGTAACTCTATTTTTCATTTTAGGTACTAAAAGATGTTCTCATACACCTCCTGTATAGAGTCCAGCTATGGTTTTGTAACAGAACAAGGGCTTCCACAAACCCCGTATTATTTGTAACCACAGTTGTGCATTACGCCGCCTGTCAGATGTTTCAGCACTTCTTAGATTTGGGGACTGTCAGCAAAGTGAAACTTTACAACAGGTGATTCACCAACAATAACAACTCATGTGCCTAGCTTCCCTGACGAAATTGTCAACTGGCTTCTCTCTTCACCTGATTCAATTAATTGCTGAATGAATCAAAAACCAAATCTGTAAAATATGATACATTGTATTAATAACTCCTGCAGTTTCACGTGTCATGATTCACACGCCAAGTAAAAATCTCCTGGGACAATCTTTCTCATTTCCCTCAAGTCAGTGTGAAGGAGACACACATTGGTGGCCTGTCCAAACACTAGTCACTCATATAGGCTCATAGGGAGAAGGCAATGCTCTAATGTTTATTTCGCTAAAAAGTAACAATTCTTATATTAAAGTGGACAAAAAGGAAATATTGTCTGAAAACAGAAAAAGGAGCCTTCTCAGAGAGTCTGTCTGGGTAGCTATACTACAGTCCTTCCTATGAGGGGAAAGAAAGTTCCAGGTGAACAACATTCTCTGGATCACTTCGGGTGTGAGTGTGTGTGTGTTTGAAGGCAGTGGTTCTCAAACTTTGGCATCCATCAGGGCTTGTTAAAATACTGATTGCAGAGTCCCATCCCCAGAGTTTCTAATGCCCTAGGTCCCTGGTGGGGCCTAAGAATTTGCTTGTCTAACCAGTTCCCAGATGATGCTTAGGCAGCATCACCTTTGAGAACCACACTTTGAGAACCACTGGTCTAGGACACGCTATCAAAACAAGTTAAGTTTCATCTAAGGCAGCTTGAAGGTGTTAAAAAAAAATCAAGGAATTAAAGTTATTGCTTTTCAACCTAATGTTTCAGCTTCAGGTGAGGTGTGCACCTCTCTTCAATAATCATTGAGTAATTAATCCCCTTTCCACAATTTTGAGAAGTTAATAAACAAACACCAATTGTGTCTGATCCAGTATAAGGAGCTTTGGAGTGTAAACTATACACATAACAGCTCTGCCCCAAAGAAACTATACTGGCTATTCAGGAGAGTATAAGGAAGAATTCTAGTTTGAGGGGCCTGAGTACCTGCATTCCAACAATTTGACCACTCCATCTATTGTGTAGTTTTGAGCTAAGGTCCATGCTAAGTGCTGCCAAGATGCACATGGGAACACTCAAATGGACATTCTGGGTCATTCCCTCCTCCCCCCAGTTGATGGATCAGCAGAGGTAATTTGTTCATTTGTACGTGGAGATTAAAATTATAACTCAAGTGCCCAGCCTGCCTTGTCTACATCTAAAAATGCTTGTCACTCACTATTGAATAACATCTGCTGCTTCATTTGTCTCTTGCTCAGTCACACAAGACACCTAAGTTTGCCACATTTCCTGTCTTCTCTGTGCCCTTTCCACTCACCTGTGTGCCCACCACACTGGCCTTTCTGACCCTTCAGCACACATCCCTCAGTCTGCTCGCCTAACCCCTCCTCATCCCCAGTCTTCATTTGAAGGTCTCTTCTTCAGCTGAATCTTTCCTAATTCCCACTTCTGACTTTTTTTTTTTAATACTTACCCAGAATGTTTGTCTTATATCTGTTTATTCTGCTAGATTTAAGCTCCCTGAGGACAGGCACAATCTGCCCAATCCACTAGAACCAACCCAGTGCCTAACAAAAGACAGATACTGGTATGACCCTGGAGCTCACGCCGGCTGCCTGGACGACGCTAACTAGCGGAGAGGCTGCACTGGAATTCATCCTCCTGAAGGAGATGGCTTCCTCCTTCCGGCCAAAGGAACTACAATGTCCACAGGCCCCAGGTCACTAGGTGGCGGGCTGTTCTCATATTTGTTATTTAAAAAACCCTCCCACAGTAGTGTCTGTACTCTGCTAGCCCTGTCACATCTTTCATAGAGACCATGGCAAGGGAATGGGGGACATTACCAACTTTATAAGTTTCCCCCCACCCCCAAAGACTATTCCTTAACTTATCCTGCGTGGTGTGGAGGAAATTATCGAGGGCCCAACTGCGAGGCAGATGGCAACTCTGAAGGGACCAAATCTGCATGACCAATACCCATTACTATTCATGAGCCAAGTATGATTTTTCTGCTCCCTAAGGAAAGCTTTGGCTTTAAGCTATATTCTGATTACTTCCACATTTATATCTACAGCCTTGACCTCCAGATACACATGTGTAGCAGCTTCTTCTACACCTCCAATGGTAAATCTCAAGATATCTCAAACTCGCCTCCCCAAAACTAGTTTCTTGATCTTCACAAATCCAGTTCTCCCAAAGATGTCTACGTCCTCAAGCAGAAATCTTAGATTCACCTTTAACACTTCTTTTCTCAAACATCACATCAACCAATCAACAAACTCCAGTCTCTACCTTTGAAATAAGTCCAGAATCTGACCCCCTCTCATCATATCCACCACTGCTATTCCAATACAAGCCTGTCTTGGTTTACTGTATTAGCTCTTTACTTTGTCCCCTTGCTTCAGTCCTTATCCCCCTATAGTCTTTTCTCAGATACACAGTAGAGTGACTCTGCTAAAACTTAAGTCAGAAATCAGGTGTCTACTCTTTTCACAACTCTACAAATGCTTCCCATCTGAAAGTAACGTCCAAAGTTCTCTCCACAGTTCACAGGCCTTCGCTCTGTGTGACCCTCCTGCCACGTCCATTCTGCTCTTTCCCCACTGACTGCCAGTCACACCAGCCTCTCTACTGTTCTCAGAACAGCAGCCTCCACCCTCCTATTCCCTCAGCCTCTAGCACTCTCCCCCAGATGATTGCATGGCCAGCCTCACTTCCTTCCAAATGAGACCTTTTGCAATCTCCCTTGTTAAAACCGTATTACTACGACAACCACCACCATCCCCCATTGCTTTTACTCCATAGCACCTCCTCCTGAGGATAAGTTTCATGGAAAAGACAGCATCTTGGTTGGGTTTTTAAAGGTGGAATTATGATTTAAGATGTAGGGATAACAAAAGAGAAAGTAGATAGCTGGTAGTCAGCAAAAATTGTCTTCCAATGGTTACCTGAGGGCTCCAGAAGTGACCTCCAGAAGTTGAAATGGAAACCCTGACTAAAATGTCTCCATGTCCCCTCTGTTTAAGGCAAAGATCAGTATGCTGTTTGCAGTAGCTGGACGAAAATGCCCTCAGTATGGAAATATCTTTTCTTTAAAACATAAATCCTTTAGGTTACTGATAGGCAGAAACAAGAGACCAGGGATGGGGGTAGGGAAAACAGAAGAAAATGTGGGTTGTTGATCAAGAAAATCCCTTTCTAGATTGAACGGCTCAGCTCTGTGTGGAAAAACTCCTTAAAGAGTAAAATTGGAAATCCTTAGGAAGGCAGTCTTCTTGGTCTTGACATCAAGAACTGATCACTAAAGTAACTTACAAAAAATTGTTCTTCATCACAAGCAAAACACAAAATGCTCTAAATAAATCATATTTTTAAAGCACAAAAATCCCAGAGGGACACTAGTTACCCTTCCTCCTCAAGTTCTTACCCCTCCCCCAAAACCCTTACCAAATGAAGAATATTTAGTTGTGGTTTTATTTTCCAATTAAAAAAAAAATGATGCAGGTATACTTTGCAATATTCACAAAAGGATGTGATGATCAAGAAAAGTATTATCAGATCTAATGAACTACTTTGCTCTGCTCATTTTAAGATTCTCATGTATAAAATCGGATGTAGTTTTGTCCTTGAGAGAGCTGTGGAGATTAAACTTTTTGATAGCCTTTAAAAATGTGTGGGTGAAAAGAACTGAGCAAATATTTTTCATTAAAAAAAAAAAAACTGTAAAAAGCTGTGCTGGTCTTAACATTTACAAAGCTTACATCAGAGAATTAATAATGCTTGTCATTAATCACTGTCAAGAATTAAATATCATTTTGTTAACCACTAAATCTGTATTAAAATTACTCCAAAGAATAACTACCAAATGTAAATATTTTTCCCCTGGACCACTTCTTTTTGCTTTGAGCACAACTTATAATTCATCTTCAGATCCAATTTTTCATTACTATGCTTTCAAAGTTAATTGAATTATGTCTTTTTTTATTCCTATATTTTAGTGAGTAGGTTAAAAAAAAGCTATTTCATCTAACTTAAAGTTTCACTTTAGCACTCAGATAAATAGAAATTTCAAGGGAAATTCTTCTTAAAGATATGATAAAATACCAAATGTTTGGCTTCAAGAGAAATTCTATTTCATTTTGTAAGTTCAGCAAATGAGCTTATTAGCCAAAGTAAACTTATAAGATCTCTATAGGTTGTATAAACTGAAGCAAACTAGTTCACTTGAATTGCTATGTATACCCTTAGCATTTTATAATGCAAGAAATGTATTTGTGGAAATAATCATTCTTTCTCAGGGGATAATTTACCATCCTCTCATATCAACATAAAATTCTGAATTCTACAAGATTCTTTCGTATAAAATGTCAAAGTTAATGAAAACAAAAAAGTAAAGATTTTGTAACATGTATAATGCCATTTACATTCTCAAGCTTTTCAATTCTATTTATCCTAAAATTAGTTTCACAAAATGTTTTATGGTTATAATTAATATCACTGCATAATATATTTGAAAAATGTCTGCTAACTCTTGTTATTAGGTGATTTAATGATTCAAATCTGCTGTTACTGTTTTGATATTTTTAGTACGTATTAAGCTACCTTTTAATGCAAAACAAACAAAAACCTTTTTTTAAAAAGTATCAGAAAGATTTATGATTTTTATTTTGAAGATAGAGAAAGCAAAGTTTGGATAAGTTAAAAGGTCTGACTGCATGGTTGAGGCTCTAGCAAGTAATTCTTTTGTATTAACTCCCAACCCGGGAAAACTTTACCAGATATATAATTGCTGCTCGTACTATCTAGGGCGAATTAAAGTAGAAATTAAAGGATGTCTACTATAAATTCCATGTAAAAAAGAAATAAGCAGCCCCTAATGAACTGAGAAATAAATGAGATTGATTAGCTCTTTATGTGCTAGTTGAATATAGCATTTAAACACAAGGACCAAGCTATCTCGTTTGTTTTCTTCAAGTGGCTGTATAGAGATAATGGCTACCAGCAGAATCTACCTTATAAATACACAGTCTATTTCCACAAGTGGATCATAATGGCAACAAACTCATACCTTTTCACAAAAGGAAAGCTTTACTGTCAATATCAAATTGATGGAATATGAACTGAGACGTGAGAAGGTGAAAACAAAAAGCTCATCACAGACACAGACACTAATACACACACACACGGACATATTCTAAAAGTGTTTTGTATTATAATGTGCTGGTTATGGATATCTGCAAGGACTAATGAACAATGAGCAGATAATCATCCTTACCACCCCCGTGCCTGATTGATCACATGCCACCCTTTGCCCAACACTTCAGCACCTCAGCTCCCAGGAGACACAGGTCACAAGGTAAGTGCATTTCTCATAAGATGCTTTAGGATTCTGTGAGCTACTGATGTTATAGGTCATGTCCAGTAATCCTGGACCAACACCACACAAGTTTAGATGTCTTCTACTTTCCAGTCAGAAAGAATATGCAAAAAATTCCTTATCGGACAGCTGGCAGGGGTGCATGGGAAATCAACTTTCATATTGTATATGTTGGTAGAAAATTCCTGACTTCAAAGCAAAGTTTAGAGGAATAGTACATGGTTACCGAAGACTGAGTTCCAAAGTTTACCAATGGCTAAACTCACATTATTTTACACCTGTGGCACAAAGCAGATACTTAAGAAAGGCGAACATGATTGTATACTTATGCTTGACCAACAGACAGCTCTTCCCAAGTCAGCTAAGCTAGGTTTTGTTGTCTTAAGATAAAAGTTGAATTCAAAAAGAACAAAACTTATATGAAAAATTTCCCATATTTAAAAAAAAAAAATCTCAACAATCATCATTCTGCACGCTATTCAGGCTTTGAAAGTGTATGCCCAATGAAATTACTTTCCTCCATTGGTTTCAGGATGTAACATGACTAAAATGAGAACAAGCTAAGAAGATTCCACTATAGTACATGAAATCTGCCTGCCATGGAAAAATATCAAAATGAAGTCTCACAGAGGCTGGTCATGTTGTAGCATTTATTAAATTTCATCATTTATGATCATTGTATTATAACCAAATTAACCCCGACATAAACCTTTGACATTTGAAAACACAGAGAACATACTGATTTTTCAACTATTTTGCTTACACGTACTTTCCAATTCTCATGCAGTGCTCATAATTAGAAGATTCTGTACATTAATGCTCTCACGTTATGCTGATTAAGAACCAAGTTCAGAGGGTAGAAAAATGCCAACAAAAACTCATTCTCCAAAAACCGCTCAACCTATAGTTCCCTATAACTATTTACTTACAGTCCATTCTTCTGTAAAATGTATAATGATAATCATATGACAACAGTTATAATGAGGCAATAATATCATCTCAGGAAAGGAACAGAACAAATAAAAGCTGTGGAGAAGAGATCGGAGCATATCAAAGCCGTTGCAGAACACCGCACAAACGTCAACGTTTTCCACTTCCCAGCCGGGAGAACATGCACAAAGTACTCTTAGCGGACAGTTATCAGGACTGCATGAGAAATGGGCCTTCATGCCACACATGTTGAGAGACGATCAATGCCACTGAGGACAAAGAATTGTGTTCATTATCTTTTGGGTCTGTCTATATCATCTATAGCTGCTAGAAGTTTCTGTCTTGCTTTTTTATTGATATGGGATCCCAGGCAAACATTTACCAGATTGGTCAGCTGCTTCGTTGAATACTCCTGCTCAAAAAAAGAAGATCAAAATTTAGTACACTGAGAGACAAGTATTTGATCAATGCAATGAAAGGACAGGCAGACATTCAGATCTCAGTAAATAGTTACTGAGCACTACAAACCAGTCAAAAGCAGTGGACATTATAGCTGAGACATGAAAGACAAACTGTTTACTGAGCTGTGATAATGGGGAATAAGAATATCGTAGCAAATATTTGGATCAGGAAGCATGGGAATCTTTTTAACATGGTAGATAATCTGACATGCCTATGCTTTTTATTTTTAAGATCGCACACTTTTTGCTTGTTCTGTGACAGCCTTTGTTATTAAGTTTTTAAAATACAGTGACATTTCAAATTTTTTAAATGCTACTAAATAAGTATTTTCTGACACTCTACATTTTACAAACATTATATGTAAAAGACAAAACTCTCCAACCACAGAACAACTCTTCTGAGAGATAATAAATGATTCAGGTAACAAAGATCAGAAAGTTACTGGTTTTTAAACCTTCATATTTAATTAGTAGCTAGTAAGTAAAATTAAAACTATGCCTATTTTCTGCTGTACAAATCTACTTGGTACCTGAATTTCGGATAACACGTTGCTAGATGAAAATGAATAGGGGGCTCATCAGAAAGTTTTACATACTGATGAGTTTTTGACGGTAGAATAAAAGAGTTCAGATAGGGAAAGAGAGAAAATCATCTAATAAGAAAAGAACAGGACTTCACTGGATGTAACTATTAAAGAAAGTGTAATTTCAAAATACGAAAAAAAGTTCATTTTAAAAACTCGGCAAATTATCCAGCTTGTGTATCTGGCCTCAGTGCACCTGTAAGCACCTGGTAAACTCTCTTAAGTACTCAGTCAACACCTAACAAGTGCCACTGTCATTAAGCACCAAACTAGACACTGTGGGGAGGTCCCTGGAAGACAGGACAGTCCCTGTTGCTGGGAAAATTTCACTGACCAACAAATATCAGTTAAAACTCTTCCAAAATACTACACTAAAAATTTTAGTTCACTATATTAAAAGAACACCTAAAATGGTCATTGTTCTTGCATCAAATAATGAATATCTAAGAGCTGTGCGTTTTCTCCTCAGCTTCTTGTACTCTTTCCCTAGATCCCACAATCAGCACCAACCCCAAAATGTTTACAGCTTACTTTACTAAATGGATCCTAATGATACTCGGCAGTCCACCTGAGTTTAGCATGTTGGCTCTCAGATGTAAGAGGTCAGTGGGACTAAAAGTTGTCACATTTTTCTCAATTCTGGAATCACTGAAAATAATATGTACATTTCTACTTTGCTCTGAGAGATCTGAAACTGACCTACAAGTAGGCACATATACACAAAACTCAGGCTAATGGTCCAGGCTAATCGTCATTTCATTCTTCCAGAGTGTTGAAATCAAAAAGATGAGCCAGATATATATAAATAATTCCTTATTTCCTTACCTTACCCAATCAAATGAAATAAAAATTTATCTAGCTTTTACTGATGTTTATAGCATAAATAAATGTGAATGTTGGAGTTACTGAAGAAATAAGATTTGATAATAATTTTAACATTTCCCATACTTTCATTAAATTTGTCCTCATATATTGCCTTTCTAGACAAATGATGTAATAATTATACAGAAAAGCTCCCCATATTAAGTATGCTCTGGTAAGATATGCTGATTTGAACTGTGTCAAAAATTTAGCATCTTAAATAACATTTATAAATGGTATTTTTCTACTTATCTAAGTATCTACACAAAAGAAAAATCTCATCTACACTTAAGGTAAAATCTAATGAAGGCTGAAGTTACATTTAGCTATTTAAATATCAACATATTCAATCATCACTACTACATGTCAGTGTGTTCATGATGTCACCAATTCATTCATTGTTCAGGGCTATAAGATGATTTTTAGCTTGTGAATCATTTCAATGTTGCTGTATTCAACTTTTTTGATGTTAACCAACTTCAACCTTTCCTTACATCACAGGTGCAGGACAAATATAGCTAACATTCAGACTCTGACTACCTTCCAGATAATTACTGTTATAGTTCACGAAGGTCTCAAAAAGATTTGATTAGACAAAGGGCATTGCACAGACACAGTGTGAACATGGTAAAGAAATGGTCTGAATAGTTCATGCTAAAAAAGCAAATGTTTCTTCATATTTCACTCTATGACTTTGAATTATATGATATACCAGACAGGAACAGAACAAAGGAAAAGAAAAACTTAATTAACTGTTTTCCAGCTCTCACCCTGTGCTCTTTGATCCAGCGTTCCATGTCATTCTCAGTTAGGTAGTAGGCTTTAATATAGGTTTCCACAAATTCTTTATCAGGAATGGGTCTAATATCTGTTAGTTTTTCAAGCTTCATTAAAAACTGTTGAAAATCCAATTGCATCAAGGCACGACCCTCATTACTACATTTCTTGACGTTGGCATATCTAAGATACACAATAATAAAAGAAACATAAATGATAAGATGGTTAGAAAAGGCAACCTTTAGGTTCTTAAACTTTTCTCTAACTCCAAACTGGATAGGTTCTCCATGAGTTTATAGGAAAAAGAGCATGAGTTTTGAGTTAGAAAGGCTGGGTTGTGTTTGTACCCTGTCACTTAATAGTGATTTTACCTATCTGGGTCTCTGTTTCCCCATTTGAAAAGCGAAAAGATTAAACAATTTCTACAGATCTTTGCTGCTCTCCGAAATTCTCCATACTCAATTAAAGTAATCACCTATAAGAAGGTTAAACTGATATTCCAGTTAATTTGGCTACCAAGAATTCTTTATAAAACTAAGCTATGAATACTCCAAAGTTATCTTAGTTTCATAAAACTGTTCAATATTGTAGCTATTTGATACAGAGAAAATAATTTTTCCATGAACATTCAACAAAGCTAAAAAAATGTGAGAATATAAGCATAGAAAGTATATACATATTTTTCATAGTAAAACATTTTATAGACTTATTCTGATACTCCACACTATTGAAAAATGGTGCTGTGGTTAACTAGTAATAAGAATGAACGTATTAACCCTCACATACTTTTTATTACTCGTAAGTCAGTATCTCAGTTTTTCAATCATAGAAAAGACGGAGAATCCAACCCTAGAAAATGAGGTACTTCCCCTCATTTCCAAGAAAAGTAAAGTTTATATCATTTAAGGTGACCAAGCTTTTTTTTTAAATAAAAAGTGTATTATTCATAAATATAATATTTCTCATTCATTTTTCTACTTTATTAAACAAATTTATTAAAAATAGTTTTTGGTTAGTATTGTTGACACAGACATTTTGTGATTCTTAGCACTGTTGGTTTTAATACAGACTGCAAGATTGTTGTCAGCTTGTCATTGTCACCTTCCCATTTTCTAATATATTCTTTTTTATAACTAATAAAAACTGATGAGAAATCAGATAAATGGTAGTGTGAAAATTCAACTGATACGCAATTCTAGATCACTCTGAATGGCCTCTGAAATAGTGGTTTGCTCCTCAGGAATACTGTAAACGTATTACTGATTCTTAATTGTCTCCTAGATATATGAGCAGAGTAAGCAGAGTCTCTAAGTGGGAACATTATTACTGATAAATCTGTGAAGTCAACATAAGAAAGATTTATTCAGTTTACAATGATATAATAATGATACTATTAACAGTGATACAGTGGTTAGCAGGACTCATTTTGCCATCACAAAACAGTTAACAAACCATCTCTGCATTTAAAAACTGTGAATTTAGACAAGTTATTTCATCTTTTTAAGCCTCAGTTTTCTGAGGCTAGGTTTTTTCATTGATATAACAGTAAGAATAACAGTGTCATCAAGGAGAATTTATGTTAGGTTTTGATGAAATAATCCTATGAAGCCATTGGTTCAGAAAATGACAAATAATGCTTAATAAATATTATGTATAAGTATTAATACCATACCATTAGGTAATTATCATTAGTTTAACGTTCAGATAAATTAGATGCCACATTCCTCTCTTTCATCAGCTGGTTCTAGGTCACCAACAAGAAAGCAAAGACAGAGGCAACACAATGGAGTTTAAGGTTTTGTCTCTAATCATATTCCAAAGTCAAACCTGAATTATTATGGGGTTATCTGCAATTCATCACTAGCTCTACCTATTCTCTCCATCCATTAGTGACAACATATAATGTTATTCATATGTTAAGATTTACTATTGAAAAATCAGATAATGCTTTCATGAAAAACTCACCCTTCTACAATAGTTCTATTAGCCAGTCGTATACAATGTTCCCAAAGTATATTAGATACAGGTAAAGGTATCCGAACTCTCTTAGAAACATCATTTAACTTCCTGTTAAACTGCTCAAATTCCTAAGAAGACAAAAATCATAGCTATATGTGAATATAATTATAATGTCACATTGCTTTCCCATCTTAGTGGCAAAAAAATGATTTAGAAAGACTCAGAATCAAACCAAGTAAAACAAAAAGAGATAATGACATTAAAGACAATTTAAACTTAGTGTAAGGGCTTAGGTATATCAAATTTAATAAATAATGTTTTAATACAGAGTATATATACTACATTCATCTCAAAGGGAATGTGTCATTAACTGATCAACAACACTAACAACGTTCAAATGTTTTCACGTTCCAAATTTTCCTATGATTCAGTATAGATTAAGAGGGTTTAATAACCTAAGTCTTTAAAAATATCCTCGAGAAACCCAGTTTTTAAAAAATATTCTTAATAAGCTTTCGACTCAAAGTGAACTATTTGTAACTTGTGGTTATCTTCCTTACAGTAATTTGTGGTTATCTTCCTTACAGAGCAATCTAATAAATTATTCTCTTCCCTAAGTATTCTTAGAAAGTAAATTATTATATACCAAATAATTCAAAAGAATGTAATAGGTGCAAATTTTTAGTACAGAGGATAAAATAAAACAAAATATTTAAATTACCTACAGAAAAACTTAACATTTACTTATTAGGAACTTTTATGATACTACTCTACTAAAAATAAAAACATAGATAACTAATTTAGACAATTCCAACAATTACATGAGAGCAGCAGATGGCTCACCCTTCAATAAATATATCTCTGGTTTCTTTGAAATATTCTAAATATATTCATTCACAAAAGTAAATGCTTTTGATCCTTCCTTGACAATATATTTCAAATAAATTTAAGAAAGTTTAAAAGGATATTTTTTCTTCAGTTTCCTCAAAAGAGAGCTACACAATGTTTAACATGACTGATGTGTTCTAATTTTCTAATAACACGTAAGAAAAAAAATCGAACTGAGAATCACCGAACTACCATATAATGATTATTGTGTTATCCTTTGCTACTTCCTAAATCAGGATTTTTTAAAATTTATTTTTGATAGTTAATTGCTTTTAAACATTTATGAAAAAAAGTACATCTTCAACAATAAGCTTACTCTTGAAAATCAAAGTTAACAATTGTTCTTCATCTTTTTCATTTCAAGAATCTAGCAGAACAGTAGTATTTCCTATATTTATGCTTCACTAAAGTCTGCTTTGGATTTCAAGAGTCATGATTCAATACTTTTAATTAATATTCTAAAGATAAAATTATATGCTTACTGTGTAAAATGTCATTCCATCATTGCTAAAATCATGTTCAAGAATGCTTGTTGTTAAATGAATAATAAAACCATTTTACTTATGAGTCTTTTGAAGCAACAATGCAGACTGCTTTTACCTAAAGGTTTGGACTTGGAAAATAGAACAAAAGTCATCATAAAAATTTCTTTATGAAAGGTTTTAAGTTGCTGAAAATTGGGTTCAAGTTAATAATCTGAATAACACTGTTTTTTTCCCCCTTACATTAATGTCTCTTGGAATTAAGAATAATTGCAGCAAGCTGCCTCCTTTTAGTACACACATTCACTGAGTCCAAAGTCTCTTTCTTGCATTCCTATGAGTACTAACTATGGTTAGCATGTCATAAAAAAAAAAAATTTAACTTTTTGGAAATAGAATTGTTCAAAAAAGAGAGTGTGATTATTTATAAATTACACTTATCTTTTACATTTCAAATTAAAATTCCCAACTGAAATTGCCTGGGTGCTCCAGAAATGGTGCTCTCTTAGAGTCATCAGGGGCATGGTCTCTTGCTAATGAACATCCACTACTGCAGAAATATCTTCTAATTAAACAGGAATAAATTCTTGTCATGAAAGTCATGGCTATTGAGATGATATGAAAGTCAGGCAAGACATGCCAATTAAACTCTAACTCAAACTGGAAAATTAGTGAACAAAACAAAAAATTTACAAAGTATTCTTGGATCTAAAAGAACACAAAATTCAGAAAGTAAGCCTAATCCACTACAGGGACTTTAATATCATGATGCTAGAAATGAGGTAATACTGTAACTATAATCCCCTACTTTAGAGCTATGGCAATTGTAAGAATAGTTCTCTTTAATCATTTTTAAGATGTTTCCAAGAGTACTTGCCTTTAATAGTGCATCTACATATATGTTGTGCTGTGACATAATTTCTTTTACATCCCATTTCACATTAGCCATCAGAAGCAGCATCTGTTCATAATCAATGGCTTTACCAGCTACAATCCAGTAAATTGGTTTGCGTAGTTCACTGGCAGTTGAGACTGTCTGAAATAAATTCCAAGAAATGAAAACAAATATTTTCTAAAAGTATCAAATTTATAAAGAATATTTTGTTCTTATTTCTAGTATTCATCATATCAGAAGATAAAGCATTATTCATCTAGATATTGCAATTATAAAAATAATTAGCAGAGGCAAAGTTCTAACTACATGTAATTTTGAGACATTCAATAAACTTGAGGCCATAGACACTACAACTATAAAAGAGCTACATATTTTCATGCAGTCTAGGAAATACTTTTCAAATTCTTTCATTTCTCTCTATTTCAATTCCCATTACCCCACCTTGAGATCTCACTCTATCAACTGTGTTTCTCTAACAGCCCTCCAGCTGGTTTCCATGGCTCAAGGCTTGCCACCCAAAGTTCATTCTTTACACTGCCCCCTACCTACTCTTTCTAAAACACACACCTGCTCATGCCACTCACTTGTTTCAAATCCTCCAGTAGTTGCCCAGTACCCTCGGAATAAAGTCCACCTCCTGGCTGAGAGTGCTATACATCATGTGGCTCCTGTTATTACTCCGACATTCTTCCCATCACTAGCCCTCTTCTCTGCTCTAATTTGAGTTGTCTTCAGCTGCTCACATGTACCATGCTTCCTCTCACCTGCTCTTCATATAAGCCATTCCCTTAATTTGGAATATGCGACCCACTCACCTGGCTGGTCAAGTTTAAGCATACTTCTTCTAGACAGTCTTTCTAGGCAACCTGCTTCCAACTACACTCCCTTTCCTCTTGTGCTCAGGGTTTAATACACCACCACTGTTTCTTTCCTCTTTTCATACTTTACTCTGAATACAGAATTATTGGCTCTTTCTCACTAAACTAAAAGTTTTATGAGATGCTCAAAAAGTATTTATTTAATACAGGAAATTCAGGGGTGGATAAACAAATATTCTAATCTAGCTCTCTTGGGATTTGGAGAATGACCAAAAAACAAACAAACAAAAAATGAAAACTAAATGACGTGCAATAGTCTTATCTTTCTCACAGTTGAAATGATACACAAGACCATCTCTGACCTGAGAATAAAACTGCTGAAGAAAGGGCTTTTTGACTGCAGGCATCACAGCATCCAGATGTGGCTGAAGGAACTCAAATTGTTCAGCCAAGAATACCCTAAAGGAATAAATAATCCATCATGTAAACAAAATGCAGGAGTTAGAATCTATCAATACTTTTTATATGTCATCTTTCAGACCTCTAAGCAAAAGTTTGACAATTAAAATTATTTTCCACTTTAGTGAACTACCTTGTATGATGACTTGACACACATACTTACAATCTACACAAAATATAATGCTGAGTTTATCCCTAAATTGAGCTGAGAGAGAAGAAGGGTACTTTAGAGGAGCTAATCTGGATACCAGGGTGTACAGTCACGTTGCATCGCATGTAAGATATGAGCACAAATAACACAAAAGATTGAAGAAAGCATATAGCACTATTTTTTTAAAGGATTTCTCTTAAAGATCTCATTCAATTACTCAATTAGCATTTAAAAGTTATTAAACATCAGAAGTCACCCAAACATTTATAATATGCAACAAACTAATTTGGCTAAGACATACATGTGGACTTCAGGTTATTTGCCTGGAAGACTGTCAGTAGCTGCACTGTTTTTTATTTTTTTGTTACGCACATAAAACTCTGACTGTGTTTTATGGAAGAAGTTATATGCTCTAATTATATTAAAAATCAGGGGATTTCTAAAGGTCAGGAAGCATTCTTGCTGATGTCAAGAGTCAACTGTATTTAACACTAAACTGACAACATAACTAGTTTCTCTAGAATCACAATTTGATAGGAAAATAGAAAGAATACTATAACATGCTTTTTAAAAGCATGCTGTTAATGACTGACACCTAAAAATTTCCCTCCTTCCATTCATGTAACTGAAAACCAACCATGCAATTTTAAAAGTTGATGGGTAATCTATTTTAGAATATACTTCTCAGAAATCTGTAAGTGATACAAGTGGAAAATGTCTACAGCTAGAGTCTAATTATACAATGCTTACTTTTATAACCTTTCTTAAATATTTAATGACAAAACAACTGTTTTTGAAAACTTACAAGGATTCTGTGGCTACCACTCTTTCTGCCAACCCATACAAGTATCCCCAGATGTCAAAACCACTAGGTGACTGAGGTGTGGGCTCGGTACCTTCTCCTTTCTCTCTTCTACTGCTGTGAGCGTGGCAGTAGGATCAGCTGAAACTTCCTGAAAACACAACACACATGTACACACAACCTGAAACAGCAAATCTAATAACAATAAACAATGTGATCTGACAAAATTGGAACTATAATTAAAATACTCTTAGGCATACATTAATTACATTTACTGTTATTCCTTTTTTCCTCTTTTCATACTTTCTAACTACTGGAACTTTCCCTTGTATACTAAATGAAAATAATCCAACTCTATATGCTATTATCTGTGCATAATCTAAAGTTGGCCAATAGAAGGAATCTTTATGAACTGACAGATTTTCACTGAGACAACAGTGAGATCCCCTTTAAGAACCTGTAAATGAGGGAAAAGAGACTGCTGCTTGTTAACCAAACTGGTAAAATCTAAAATTACGGTATGAGTAACCATTTCACACTCATTCCTAAATCAAGGTAACCCTGGTATAAACTCAAGAAGGAGGACCAGAATGTAGTTATAAAGTGAAACAGAACCAACTGTATTGTGTATGTCTGGGGATGGATTATCGATGAGAAGGAAGATGGTTAATGGGAATAAAAGAAAAGGGATGCCCCCAGGGTGTGCTGAGCTTTAAAAGATCCTCAAAGAAAAATAGCACAAGATTTGGATACAAAAAAATCTGGTGTACAAAACGTAAATTAGATTACTTTTTAAATCAATTACAGAGTCACAACCCTTCAACATTTTCTTTGTGAATAAGAGACATCAAATGCATAGGACTCTGCAAGTATAAGTTAAATTTATAAATTTAACAAGATGGAAATAAAACATAAAAACTTTCACATCAGCAAATGGTTTTATTCTTCTTCAGTTCTTTTATATATCCTAACTTCTACTAATGATATCTCTTTTCAATCTCTAATTACTCAATTAGCATTTAAAAGTTATTTTGAGAACAATTGTGCTTTCTCTAGGGAGAATCAAAATAAGGGAACAACGCAAGCTAATCAATGCTGCAGTTCCATTATTTATTTATTTTTATTAAAAAAGAAAATAATCACCCTACTCCTGCAAAAAAAAAAAAATCACAAAAGTACATACTGTTTGGCACCAACTGGTTGCCTGTGCTATTTAATTTAATTTCAGTGGCTATTTAATCACTATCTGCCAGACTGCCCGAATGAGAGACACAGAATCATTCATGAGTTCCCTTCCTCCTCACCTCCATCATATGCCTAAACAGACCTCTCTAGTGTTTCTCCTCATGTCACTACTTCATCAGGACCAAGACCACAGCATTCCTAACTAGACTATTCTAAAAGCCCCCTGATAGAGACCCCCCATTTTAGCTTCTCCTGTTTCTACTCTACTACTCTACTTTCCACACAGTTAACTGGTTTATTTTTCTATAATACCAGGCGATCTTTCTAAAATGAAGACATGACACCACTCCCTAGTTTAAAAGTTTCAAATGACTATCCACTCCCTACAGGAAAAACCTTACACCTGTTACCATGCTATTATTTCTTTACAACTGACACCAGTTATCTTGCTGGCTGCATTTCGAGGTAATCTTGTAGAGCCCTAAGGTCTAGCCACACTGGCCTACTTGCTATGCCTGTTCTACTGACACGCTTGTCTTACTAGCTCTCTTCCCCTTGTCTGCCTAGCTCTCTCCTCATTTTTTAAGCTGAGATCATATTCACCTCTTTTCCATAACTTTCTCAAGAAGAATTAGTATCTTACCTGTGTTAATGTTATCAACACAAATACATTTGTCCATATGTGGCATAAAGTGCACTTTATCATAGTTATCCCCCACCCCATGAGGGCAGGCACCAATTTCATCATTTTTGTATCTCAAGACCCTGGCATGCCTTCTGGCATTAACAGGCCCTCAATTAGCTTAATTGATGACGATGATAAGAGTCTTCATTTCTCTCCTCTTGTTCTCTTTCAAGCCCATTCCAATGAGGCTTTCACCGGTCCCACTCCAAAGAAAGTTATCAAGGTTCCCAACAGTCTCTTTATCACTAAATCCAGTAGTCAATGCTGAATACCCATTTTATTTAACTGATGTGTAGCACTGCATGGCTGATCTTGAAAAACTTTCCTCACTTAGTTCCCAGAACACCATACCCTCCGGTTTTTATCCCATGCCAGTGGCCACTTTCCAGACTTCTTTGCTAGTCTGTCCCTCTCTCCCTGGTCTTTAAACACCACAGTGCCCTACATTTCAGTCCTCAGATTCTCCAACTTACGTTCTACTCCCAAGATGATTTCATCCAGTCCCATAGTTTTAAATGCCATCCATATGCCAACAGCTCAAAATTTATATATTAGCCTTGACCTCCCTCTCACCTTTAGTATATTTATCATATCTGAAACTGAACTCTTGATCCACCTCAAATGTGTCCCTTCTAAAAGTCTTGTCAATCTCCAGTAATGGTACCTCCATTCTCCAGAAGTTACGTGTCATCCTTGACTCCTCTGAGTGTCATACACTGCTTCTAAAAAAAATCCATCAACAAATCTTGATGTGTCCACCTACAAAACAGGACCAGAGTCTGACCAAGTCTCACTACATCTTCCACTAACTCTTTTGTACAAGCCACCTCATCTCTCTCCTTAACTGTTACATGCTGCAGCCAAAATAATTCTCTTTTCAATAATTAAGTCAGATCATGTCAATTCTTCTGCTTGAAGCTCTTCGATAGCTTTCTGCCCTCCTTACAGTGAAATCCAAAGGCTCTACATGATCTAGGCTATGGCTACCTCTCTGGTTTCATCTATCACTGACCCTCTTGCTTACTTCATTCCAGTTATACTGGCCTCTTCACTCTTCCCAGAATAGTCCAGTTATGGTACCATCTCAGGATCTTTGAATTTCCTATTCTCTCAATTGAAACGTTTTCCCCTGAAATGGACTCCCTACAAGAAAATAAGCTATACATGAGTAGTGAGTTTTGTCTGGTTCCTGCCTCTCCACCAAAATTGTATCCTAAACTCACAAAACAGTGTTTAGCATCATGTATAAAGTGTTCAATAAACACACACTAAATAAATGTTTGTTGAATAAATGAATTCTCATCCAGATGGCCCTCTCCTGTTTCCTTCAGGCATCTACTTCAATGTCACCTTCTCTGAGGGACCTTGTCTGATTACCTAAACAAAACCACACTTTTTCTCCTCTTTTTTACCCTTCTTTCCTAGTTCTTCATTACTCTCAACACAATCTGACATTAGATGACATATTCATTTATTCTTTATCTGCCTCCTCCACTAGAGGAAATGCAGTCTTCTACAAAATACCTAGGCACTCAATATGCATTTGCTGAATGAAAAATAAAGGTAGATATACAACTACTGTGCATCCTGAGTCTTGTCTGCTCACCACAGAGCTCTTTGTCTTATATTTCCAATACCTCCTACAGCACTCTATATTTTTTCTTAGTTCAGAGTTGAGAATATCCATCTCAGAGTAAGTCAACTAATGATGAAGACATCTAAAACCTTGAAACAAGAAAAACTAATAACAGAATTGGGGGAAGAGAAGAACTCATTTGGGCCAGATGGCTAGGCTAACCGAATCAGACCCAAGTGGATTGAAAATAGGAATAGCAGAAAATAGTTTCAGAAAGGTAGATTTAGCTGCTATCGGGTAAAAACGTAAAGTGGAAAGGATTACTTTGCATGGCTATGAGTTAGTTCCTTATGGAAGGAGAAATTCGATCAGAAGCTGTATGTGTATGTATGTATGTATAGGGTCTGTATGAACACTCTATAGGTTAAATAAGCATAGATAAGTTTTCTACTGTATTTCTGTGAGTAGAGATCTGGAGTATTATATTCCACAAGTACAACGAAATCTTCTAAAAATTAAACACCACTCTTTTAAAATATTTTGTAATTAAACAAAAACTGACAAACTTCCACCAATATCATATAATCTCAAATTCAAAATAGTTCCAAGATAGCCATGAATACCACACATTTATAATAGCAGTTATTTTTGAATTTCATTCTTTTATAATTTGATATCACCATACACAATATATTTATAAAATTCAAAGTTTCTTTGAATTTAGATACTAACTGGTTAATTTAAGATAGAAGAGGGAGATGGGGCTAGAAAGTGATGGAAGGCAAATAGAGAGTAGAATCTTTAACCTGAGGGAAATAAAGTTTATCTCTGGGGTGACAGGAGAGGCCAAAAGACTTACCTAACTACCTCCTTACCTACCTCCGAGAATTCACCAAATGTGCTGTTCCCCCTTTGCTCACACAGCTCTTTTGTAAAAACATTCTTGCAGAGATAATTGGAATTGTTGCCCCTACTTCGAAAGGTTTTCATTAAGATGCTTTCCTTTGCTACCAGTTAACACTGGTATTTGGGGCATAAAAATTATGGTAATCATCCATTTAAAGGCTAAAGTTCTATGTTTACATTTAGGGAAATATGCTTGAAGAGAGTTGAGAGTCACAAAAATGTCAAGTAAATAAATGGTATGTGCTTATTGCTCACTTAAATGGATCAGTGTTTCAGCTTATACCAGTATAATCAGGAAAGTATATATAACCTTTTGAAGACATTGAGAAATGAAACCTTAATCAATCTTTACTTTCGCGGTGAAAGTCACATTTTTTTAGCCTTTCCTACTACTATCTATTACTACTAAGAGAATTCATATTTATGGACTTTTCTGGATCAATTTAAAATATATTTTTATTACCAAAAATTTAAAATTGGCCAAAAAGGTCTTATGCAAACAATTTAGCATCACCAAGTAGTAGATAACTAAAAATTCAAATTTCTGGTGCTATTAACAACTAACTACACTAGCTTCCTTTCCTACTCTTCCCCTATCAGACCCCTTTTCTTTAACTCTTATTTGATGCATCAAACAAATTTTCTTAGTTTACATTGAATTTTTATGATAAACAATTTCAGGTGGCATTTTTAAGACCATAATGACTCCATTTGCCTTTTACAGCTTAAAGAGAAACAAAACTTAGAAGATAAATATGAAAAAAAATAAGATTACTAAAAAGGTGCTTAAAATTTTAACTAACACAGGAGAACTATAAGGAAAAATACTACTTTAATTTAGTGGTTCCAGATTGATTAAGTATCAATTATTTTAATAGTCAAGGATGTATTGCATAGAAAGAAATCAATTAATGTTCTCTGCTAATATAGATGCAAACTAATGAAGTCAAGAAATTAACATACCAGCTTACAAAAAACTGAGATCAAGTCTAATAAATGACAAATATATTTTCTAAAATAACAAACCGATGCTTATCAGTATAAGCATAATTTAACATTTAAAACATTGGAAACTCATTGAAAATTTCAGAAAAAATTCTAGCGTATTGGTGTGGAGTCGTATCCTACAGAGTAGGGACCCTGGAGAGGCCCTGTTAAAGGTCAACACGCCTTGCAAACTGGAATCATCGAACTGTCTTCTAATTCAAGGTGCAGTCTTTGATTTAAGAGATGGTAAGAATAAGGACATAAAGAAAATGTATCTTTAAAAGAGAAGGTACCTAAGAGAAAAACAGGCACATTTATTTATTTTGGGGGGGAGGTGGGTATAGCTGTTTTTGAAAAATACACTTCTAAAATGACTACTATACACCAGTTCAGGAAAAAATTTATCCAATGAACCTAGAACTATTAAGAGATACTATACACTATTATCAGTAGACGGGTGGCAGCTTGTCTCAGAGACCTCCTAGTGTGGTGCCACTGTTTACTCAGTCACACTTTTTCATTATAAGGTGGATGGCAAAATTTGAAGCATTAAATCCATGCCTTAAGAGTCAAATATGGAACTATGGTTTGACTATTGCAAGCTGGTAACTAACAGAGATGACAGGAAAATATCAGAGTGAATGACTCTGATGATGAATTTCAGTTCATCGATCTTGAGGCATTCAGAAGAAACAAGAAAAATTTCAACTGCAGACTAAGATCTGATGCTAAAGGATACACTAAGTATCAAACAAGGAGAAGCAAAATTGAAACATCCATCACTATAAATGGGGTTGAAAACCAATGGATTTTACAAGACAGAGGGGAAAAAAAGACGGCTTGGTCAAACAAGGAGCTTTGACTCTGAAAACGAAGATCAGGATTAAATGAATAGCAAAGCCAAAAAAATAAGCCAGGTTAAGCCAGGAGATATGAAACTCAACAGATTGGAGTTTATTCATTTACTCTACATTTATGAGTAAATGCTATGTGCCAAAGTAAGTGCTATAAAAAAAATTATATATCTATACATACATACACACATATGTATATATGTGTGTGCATATATCTATATAAATCTATATAGATAAATATGGTAAGCAAAAAAATCTCCAAATGGTAAGGGAGATGGATGAGATGGACACAGGTTATTTCCTCTGTTTACCTGAGATATCAGCATGTGCCTCACTTTATTCACATCCCTGCTCAAAGATCACTATCCTATTACTCTGTTGCATTTTCTTCTTAACACTTACAAACATCTGACACTATATTATGTATTTGTTTATGTCTCTCTGACCCAATAAAATACAAGTTCCAAGAAAACAGGAATTACCTTTTTTGTGCACTGAGGAATTTCTAGCACTACAACAATGCCCGGCATATACTAATAATTTCAGTAAGTATTTTTTAAAAGAATTAATGATTGCACAGCATTATAAAAACTTCAATAACAGAAGTATGCACATAATATAGAGCTTATGAGGAAAGAGGAACATGATTACTTGTTTGGGTAGGTGAAGGAACAAAGGAAAATTTGGAGAATCCTGCAGTTAATGTAGATGCAGAGAAACCGAATAACAAAAATCTCTGGCTACAGTGACCAACTGCAAGAAATAAAATGTTCTTATTTTAAATGCTTATGTTAGCTTAAACACTATAGAAGGTCAGCCTGTTTGTGACCACCCTATCTTCTTAAAACTTGCACTGCATTGTATGATACAGTCAAGAATTTAGACCCCTACAGCATCTCCAACAATATCCAAACTTCTTGAATTTCAAGGCCATTTAAAGTGTTCGTATGCACTCTCTGCAACACGGCTCTTCAGCATCTACTAGTGCCCCATTAGGAAGACCTGCTGAACTTCGGGCCAGGCCTGCTCCCACCCCAAGGCCCTTACTCAGCCTCTGAACCTTAACCTGAATGTCGTTTTCTCTTCCTTTTGCCACAAAACCCATGCCTGTTCCTCAAAGTCTAGCACAAGACTCACTTCCTTCTTTAGTCATTCTCTGAAATCAAATACGCACATAAACCGTTGCTATTTGAACCTGTACCAGATATAGAGCCAATATCACATTCTTTCATATATACTAATTTTTTCTCTCCAAGCTATAAGAAACCTCCATTTTACTTCCTACAAGCACCTAGTATAATACTAAAACTCAGGCACTCAGTATACATATAGACATACATTTATATGCAATTGATTAGATGGCTAATTTCTATTTTATGTAACCCAAAAGAATCAATTCCAATTGATTCCTTACCAGATCAATAAGGCTCTCTTGTATTCTGTTCAGAGTTGTTCTTAGTCTACTACTACTAAGGCCCAGTCCTGTTGATTCCAACTGAAAAAGAAAAAGAAAGGCATGTTAAATCACTCTGGAGATAATCTCCCAAATGTTACAGCTTCAAATTAACCCAAGTGAAGTATCTGATAAGTTCATACTCAGATACTTAGCTTTCAAAGGGTCTCCAAGCTGCATTTAAAAATTCCAAAATATCAAGCAAATAAGTCAAACCTTAGCCTTCCAGGGGAAAAGAACTATTTTTACATATTCATTTACAGATCACACTAACATCTATCAATCTAATGAATGTATCAGTAGTTCACCAGAATTTCTTTCCTATAAGCTATTATTCATAGTTACGAAACTTAAGATTTTAGATACTTAAAGAGAGTATACTGTGTTGTATTTATGTAGAAGCATAATAATGTAGTGTTGCTAATTTATTTTTCAACACAAACTAGAAACAGCCTAAATCCTCATTCAAAATTTAATGAATTTTTTTGTTAGGCTAGGTAAGCATTTCATAGTACAAAATTCTCTTCATTCCAACACAGCCAAAGCATTTATAAAAATCTTCACATAAGAACATAAATGAGAACACTTGACTGCTAAGACATGAAAGTTTGGCTCCTTTGTATTCAATTGATGAATACAAATCTAATTTAAAGGCAATCACAGATACACACAGACATCTGGCAAAATGTTAAAATATTCTAAATGGGCCAATAAATTTAAAACTTTATTAATAGTAAATTATAAAACATATAATCCCACTGATTCATATAAATTATATATATGTGTATGTGTATATATACACAAGTAAACACACACATCATTGTTCCTCATCCCTACTTATGAGATACAAAAATGAGATATTACTTATACAGCACATGTTGGAAAGCCTCTAGCCAAAATAGTTGTCTGATAGCACTGTGTAGTAAAACTTGAACTAATTTTATATGGTAATTTTACAATACATTTTATTTTTACTAGGTTTTATAAATTTCATTAATTCAATTTCCTTTTTTTACTAGGTATCATTTACATGTAGTTAAATTCTGTCATTTTAAGTATACAGTTTGATGAATTTTGGTAATTATAGTCTTATAACTAGTGCCACAATCAAGATATAGAAGAGTTCCTTCACTTTAAAAAAGGTCCTCGTGCCTCTTGCACTTGATCCCTTCCGACATCCTTAATCCCTGATCTATGTCGCTGTAGTTTTACCTTTTCTAAAATTTCATATAAGTGGAATCACACAGTATACACTTTTATGTTTGACATCCTCCTTGTGTTTAGCATGCTTTCGAGATTCACCCATGTTGTAAGTCTAATTAATGAAGTTTATAAAAACCTAGGATTTCATGCTCTTTTCCTGCCTAATAGTTAGTATTCTATAATATGACTACAGTCCAATCTTTTTACTTATTCACCAACGAATATTTGGGTTCTAGTTTGGGCTATCTGAATAATGCTGATATGAGTATTCACGTATAGCCTTTGTGTGGACATATATTTTCAGTTCTCCTGGGTAAATACCTACAATAACAATATACATTCTTAAATATCTGGTTCTATAATATATTTTTAACTTAATAGGGTACGGACATACGGTTTTCCAAAGTGTCTGTACCACTTTGCCTTTCCACAATATATGCAAATTCTACCTGCTCCCTGTAATGAACTGAATGTTTGTTGTCCCTGCCAAATTCATACGTTCAAGCCCTAATTCCCATACAATGCCATTTGGAGGTGGGCCTTTGGGAGGTAATCAGGGTTAGATGGGGCCCCCATGACGGGATTAGCACCCTTTTATAAAAAGAGTCTCCAGAGAACTCGCTCGCTCTTCTTCCACGGGTGCGCAGAGGAAAGGCCTGTGAAGATACACCTAGAAGGCAGCTGATTTTCTGTCTACTTGTTCTATTAGTTACTGTGTGGTATTAAAATCTATAGCTATGATTATTTTTTGTATTCTCTTAAATTCTGTCAATTATTGCTTCATCTACTGTGATGCTGTTACTAGGCACATACACATTTATAATTATTATGTCATATTTGAATTGACCCTTAAATTACGAATCCCTCTATTGCTAATACATTGTTTTCAAACTTATTTTATCTAATAATATAACCACTGTAGCCTCTTTATGCTTACTGTTTGATGGCATATCTTTACAAACCATTTGCTTTCAACCTTGGTGTGTTTTTTAATTGAGTATGGGCTTTGTTTTTAATCCATTCTGATGATTTCTGCCTTTTGAGTGTTTAGTCCATTAACATTTAATGTGATTACTGGCTGGGTTTACAGCTACCATTATATGTTATCTCTTTTTTGTTCCTTGGTTCCTCCTTTCCTGCCTTTTATATATATATATATATATATATATATATATATATACACACACACACACACACACACACACACACACACACACATACATACATACATATATACACACACACACATATATATATGTGTATGTATGTATATATATTTTTAAATTATATATACATACATAATATTTTTAATATATAAAATATATTTTTAATTCTAGTTTAATTTTCCTGTTGGCAAAAAGTCAAAAGTTCTTTGTATTATTTTTCATTGTTATCCTATTGATTACAATATACACTCTTAAATTTTCAGTCCATTTACTCTTACCAATGTACTGCTCTACATAATATAAAGAAATCCTACCATCTTACAGGTTCATACACCCCTAAAGCCTTGCTACAGTTGTTCTATGTCATACATTTACATTTATTATGAATTCAGAAAACAATGTTATGATTCAGTTTGAAACAATTACATGGTTTATAAAGAAATTAACTGAGAAAGAAAAACAATCTTTTGCATTTCCTCAAGTAGTTTCAACTGCCAATGTTCTTCATTTTTTTGAGGATCGATGTTTTCACCTGGTATTATTTTCCCTCAGTCTGTAAAACTTCCCTCAGACATTCTTGTATTATGTGCACATCTGTTGATGACAAATTCTTTTCTTTTTAATCTAAAAATGTCTTCATTTCACCTTAATTCTTGCATGGTGTTTTTGCTGGATATAAAATTCTAAATAGGCATTTTTCTTTTCTTTCAGCACCTTAAGGTGTTGTTTAATTCTCTTCTAGCCTCCAGTTTCTCATGAGAAGTCAGCTGTTAACCAGAGCATTGGTCTCTTTTATATATAGATATTCTTCATTATTAGTGGGGGATTGATTCCAGGATCCCCTACCAATACCAAAATCTGCAGATGCTCAGACCCCTTATATAAAATGGCATAGTATTTGCAAATACCCTACGCAAATCCTCCTGTATACTTTAAGTCAGCGATTGACACCAGGGACAGGTGCTCTTATGAGAATCTAATGCCTAATCATCTGAGGTGGAGCTGAGGTGGTGATGCTTATGCTTGGGAGCAGCTGCAAAAACAGATGAAGCTTCTCTTACTCACACACTACTCACCTCCTGCTGTGCAACCCAGTTCCAAAAAGGCCATGGACCAGTACCAGTCCATGGCTTGGGTGTTGGGGACCCATGTTTTAAGTCATCTCTAGAGTACATATAAAACCTGACACAATGTACATGCTATGTAAATAGTTGTTATGCTGTATTGTTTATGGATTAATGACAAGGAAAAAAAAAGTCTACATGTTCAGTACAGGTACAACCACCACAGGCCTAACTAGATAGTACATATCAGTAACAGCATATTTTATATTTTTTGGAATATTTTCAACCCATATTAGTTCCATGGATGTAGTACTTGCAGATATGAAGAGATGTAATAAGTCTAATGCAGTTTTCAAGAGACAGTTTCACCACGAGGTACTGTACTGTGTTTCTTTGCACTTATTCTGCTTGCTGTTTATTTGGCATCTTGTATCTGCAAATTTTTGGTCAGTGTTTCTTCAAATATTTTTTTCTACCTCATTCTATCTCTCCTGTCTCCATCTGGTATTCTGATTACAGATACGATTGATTATTACATATAACAACATGTTCCTAAGGCTTTGATCATTTTTGTTTTCCAATCTTTTTTCTCTATATTCTATATCTTAAATAATTTCTATTGGTTCACTTCAAGTTCACATATACTTTCCTGTCATGTCCATTTTGCTGTTAAGCACAACCATTCCATTACTTCTTTTTAACACAAAATTGTATTTTTAAGTTTTAGAATTTCCCTTTGGTTATCACTTTTTCTATTAGAACTTCCTATTTCTCTGCTGAGATGATCATGCATTTTGAACATTTTACTTTATTGAAGGTAGTTATAACAGTTCATTTAAAATCCTTATCCCTTAGTTCCAACATCTTGAAGCCAGCCTAGATTGTCTTTTTACTTAAGAATGTATTCCACTTTTTTGGTTCTGCGTATGTTAGGTAAAGTTGAACTGCATAATCAATTCAATTCTGGAGATTCTGTTGACTCTGGATTCTGTTCTTTTTCTCCAGTGAGTAGTTTCCTTTATTTTCAGTACATAATTTCTTGGCTGGGCTTGAACTACAAACTGTCTTTTGTGCAGTAACTTCAGTCTCTGTTTATAACTTTTTTCTCTGGCTGTAGTCATTCTGATCCACATAAACATAGTTGATAAGTTAGTCAGAGATGGAAGTAGATAGAATTTGGGGACTCCTCTGGTTCTCTCCCCTCTGAACTTCCCCCTACTCTTTTCAGTGTTCCCAGTTTCATGGCTTTACTTTTCTGGTTCCCTAATCCATGAAGACTGCAGGTCTTCCTATGCTTGCTTCTACTTGTGTGCCATGTGGACTGCATTTAGTTTTGGGTTAAGGGCCATGGAGATGGAATTTATTTTTACAGCTTCCCTTTTCCCAACCTTTACACTAGCATGAACTCCCCAATAGAGTCTTTAAGCTCTTGTTCATACTCTAATATCTTCAGATAGTGGTCTTTTGTATAGCATCCAGGTTTTACAGTAATTTTCTGCAGGAAGTATCATCCAGGAAGGTCTTGGTCCATCATACCCACAAGCCAAAGTTATTCATTTTTAAAAGTTTAGATATCGAATCATAGACTCTCTACAAAGAAAGTTTCATTAAACAAATGGTAACTTTAAATGAGGCTCACAAACTCTTGTCAAGTAAAATCCCTGGTAAGATTTACTTGGATAAGAAATAATTAGGACATCAGTCAACATGTTCTAAGAATCTACTATGTGCTTAATACTCAGAACAGTCTTCACTACAGAATATGAACAGAAAGAACCAAGGAAACCCTAACTCAAGAGGTGAACAATGGAAGGTTGGGGACAAGGCAAGATGAAGCAATCCTATGAATTACATTACAATAGAATCAAATGCATTCGATATGCAACTGAACATGATGTAGTAGGTTACAACCAGTTCAGTGTAGAGCAGAAACTCCTAGAGGAATTAGTATGAAGAGGAGGAATCCCTTAGCCTAATGCATACACTGTGTCTCCCCAGCCAATGACCTTCTAGAACCCCTGGGAAACAGATGCTTATTCTTCCATGAACAGCATCTATCTAAATTCACTCATAGAGTGTCCTTCTTCTGGGAAAGAAACAGGAGCAACCAGGAGGAACCATATGCCCTGTTCTTACCATTCTACTCATTACCTGATTCCCCCCCCACTCCCACCCGTTTAAGATCCAACACCTAACGAGGCAATATGGAGTATTTATTTACTTATTTAAATATGGAAACATCTAGGATTTCTAATAGGCCTGAAAAGCTTCTTAGGAAATTAAAAGCTACCTCTTCAATCTTATATGCTTGCATATACTTATTTATGCCATTTATTTAAATTGTCTTGTTCCAAAAGGATTTAAAGTAGTAATCAAAAATACAAACTTGCAAGGTTAAAAAAAGCTTTAAATGCATATAAAAATTAAGCAAAACGAAATAATGGGTAGAAAGTAAAATGGAGGGTTTATGCCAATTTGTATAGAAAATCCCTTTTGATAGAGATGCAAAGTCTTTGTTTTGCTTTAAATAGTGTTCCCTGTAGTTTTGACGAATCAAAAATAGTAGAGTCTGAACTGTAAGTTGCTCTGTTTGAAGATGTGCACATTTTTGATGTTCAATACATTGAATACATTCAACATTTAATACATGGTAACTAAGAGCTAGTATTACTAAGCATAATCTAATAATAGGAAAAGTAAGTGTAAGTAAGAGGCAAAGTAAATGCAACATTTACTCATATATTCTCACTCATATGTACTTTCTGTATTGGTTGATATAACACAAATTGCTTCTAAAATGACATACAGGTAGACACCCAGGCTAAGGATAGTAGAATAGTAACCCTACCTTACAGCTAATTATTTGAATACAATAGCTTTTATTTGAGTCCTACATTGAAAACACTTTAGTATAAAATACCACATATGTTCTTTAAAATATAATAGATTTTAAATAAAATATGAAGTATATTTTACAATAAGCACCTATCTATACTCGCTAACTTTCTCAAGTTCTAGAGAACTCTACTGTAAAAAAAATCTGTGTCAGTATATAATGAGCTGCAAAGTCATGTCTAAAAGCATGGAAAGTCATGTCTAAAAACTGTGTTCCTCTAAGTTTCCAAAGGACCCCATTTTAACACATCTAATCCAGAACTGTTCTATTCAATATGATTGTCACTAGTCGCATGTGGCTATTTATATTTAAAGATAAATTACGTAAAATTAAATTCAATAAAAATTTCAGTTCCTCAGTCACTCCAGTCATATTTCAAGTACTCAATAGCCACATTTGGCTAGTAGCTACCATACTGGGTGGTGCTAATACAGAACATTCAATTATCGCAAAGTTTCCCTTGGACAGTACTTGTCTAGAGGCAAAGCCCAGGAGATACAGTAAGGCTCATCTAGACGCCTGGGAGATTCTGACAACTAGCCAAAACTCTAGAATGTCTTTCTTTTTAGGATTTATTTATTGCATTTCCAAATTCAGAATAATGAGTATTTTATAGTAACATAATTCTGCAGCAACACTTTGTCTTTGGTTATATTACTATTCTTTCTAAGGAACATTCTGAAGAATTAAGAACATGAGAAATTCAGATCCCATATTACAAGATCATGTCTTTGTTATATTTGTAATCACAGCAAAGATATGAACATGTATATGATAAATGTAATTATCCATTAAAATTCACATTTTTTAAAGTATAAAACATAGTACATGAAAAGTTAGTGTTATGGTATATGCAAAGGACCAAGCAGTATGCTCTTACACAAAAACTGTCAAATATCTAGGTGAACCACATAATAATTCTCAAGTATCAGGTCAGTTACCTGCCAATATCACGTTGTTTTCCTTAGGAGTAGAAAAAGATAAACTCGGTAAGAGTTTTGGAAACACAAAAAGGAGGAGCAAGAAACATTAATTCTGTGGCAGGCAGAATGTTCAGTTCAAAGATTTTCAATTATTTTAATATTTGCTATTATCTTCTGAATGTAGTACTGCTTGTTAAGGTTGTTAGCCAATATTTAAAATGTCTCATTTATTGTGTAGCAATTACACACTGGGCCAGATTTAAACAAAGCAACCTGCACATTTTTCATTGCCAAAATATGTTAAGGTTAGAAACAGATGCTGTGTGTTCTCTGCCAAAAATCTGAATAACATACGATATGTTTATCATATCAAAGCTTAAAATTAACATATAAATAAGGCAATTAGGTAGACAGCTGATATCAATAATTTTGTTGGATTTTTTATGGATATTTTCAAAATAATGTTATTTGTATATTTTATACAGAATGAACTGAACTTTACACTTAAAAAAATAGATTTTAAAAGAAACAGACTTCCCCCAAAGGTTGACTTACTGAATCGTTCCGACCAAAAAAGGTATATATTGCATATAGTAATAATCAAATAGCTGAGACATGAAATGGATAACATCGAAGGCAATTGGCTTAAGAATGTTCATCATCTGCATATATTTACCTGAAAAGAAAAAAAATTAAAAATTAAGTAGAACAAAATTAAATTATGTTAGTTTATAATTATAAAGTAACAATAAAAATATCAAAATACATTCTTAAAATGAAATATTACCTTCTTCAGTCAAACTAGTCATATTTTATGTGCTAAACAGTCATTTGTGGCTAGTGGCTACTGTACTGGATAGCACAGATACAGAACAGTTATATCATCTTGGAAAGCACTATTGGAGAGCACTGATATAAATAATACCTACAAATGTAGTTTTTTTTAGTATCATTATTTTTACTGTTTGTCAAATATTCATGGAACTCCTATAGTGTTCTACAGATGACACTGTACACACAACGCAGTTCCACATTTCTTAGAGATTCCATTTAAAGTAATTTCTTCAAAACTATTTAGGTATAATAAAACAGAAGACAATGTACTTGAGAAAGTCATTTTTTTTAATAAGTGTATACACACACAACAAAAGCAAAAGAATCGAGAAGAAAAAGGACACATGGAAGGCACTTCCCATTCCCTAATCCTATGCCTGTGAAATCTATCAGAGGCCAAGAACATTTCTTTATCACTACATCACTCAAGAGCTCGACACTCTCAAAATGCCAAGAACATAGCCTCCTCATTCCTTCCTTTGGGAGATGCCAATATTTCATTCTCTTCCCTCTAAATATATGATATAGTTACAGAAAAAAAATAAAAACCAAAATTTCTACACTTATAAATGTGTTAATGTATTTGAAGAGTGCATGGGAGATGGGCTGAATCAAATAACAAGTCCCTAACAGTGTTTCTTTTTTATGGGAAATAGGGAAAAAAGCATATCTATAACAAATGCTCTTCTACAGAAGGTATTAAAACAGGCCACTTGCTTAATTTCTAAATGAGCAAATAATTCAGGTGCTGGCTCTACTTTATGTAACTGCTATAAATTTTAATTGTACTACTGAAAACACCATGACTCAAGAGGAAACACATTAATGGCAGTAGGAAAAAATGACAAATTTACTCTAATGAAAATATCTACCATTAAAACCATGTCTCTATTTCCTAAGAACTCAGTACATCTGTCTTAATTTATATGAGAGATGATTCTAAATGGCAGATGGTCAGGAAGAGAAACATACACCCACACATCAAGAAGTAAAAACCATTCAAATCAGATTTTATTCTTCTATTTACAAGTCTTTTGTTTCAGCACCATCTTTTGTAATTATTTCACACAATCAGACATTCTTCTAACTCACAATTGAAAATTATTTAAAAAATATGTTCCTAGAACATTCTGGATCACTATGCAGATATTTTATCAACTACAAATAAACAGTCATTTAAACTGTGACTATACATGAAATAATGAGACACTGTGGGAAAAAAATGGAAAAATATTGTTACATTACTTTAACTTGTAAAAAACAAAGAAAGAAAGAAAGAATGCAAATGTCTGGGTTGCTACATATCCAGAATACAAAGCTCCTCTCCATTCCTAATAAGATTAAGAGCACTGTTCATATAATTAATCTTAACAAAGGAGATAAAAATAAATTATTTGTAGGTAAAAACTATTTTAAAGTACATTCAGAAGGAAAAAAAATTAGATGTTCTCCACCTAAATAAAAAAACTTTAAACATAATTATATTCATTCATCAATATATTCTACAAAAACTTTTAGGTTTACTAAGTACTTGACCTTGTGTTAAGACACAAGGAATTCCACAGTCTCTGTTCTCACGCTTAAATGATCACACAAGGAAGGCAGCCTTTGATACAGAGGCTGCCTGCATATTCAAATGTACTCTCTTCTTCCATTTCAAGAGAAAAGAGTAGGCCTTTGGAGGCCTAAAGAGACTTATATACCTCTCAGATTACTGAACTGAAAGAGAATTTTACAATGAATGAAACCTGTATCCATGAAGAGAAGAAAGTGAGGAGGTAAAGGTGGGTAGGTATAATCGCCAGAAAAATAAATCTCAAAAACCTTCTAGACCAGGGGTTGACAAACCCTTCCTTTAAAAACCAAAGAATACATAGTTTAGACTTTGCACACCATACAGTCTGAGGTAACTACTCAGCTCTGCTGGTCTCTGTTTCAAGTACTCAACTCTGCCTCTGTAGCACAAAAGCACCAACAAGCTATACGTGACAAAGGAGCTGGCTGTATTCCAATAAAACTTTATTTACAAAAACAGGCAGCCAGACTGATTTGGCCTGCAAAATATAGTTTCCCAACCCCTGTACTAGATGACAGACAGTAAATGAGAGCAGGATGATGGAAAAATGCGAAGACATCAATAAACTATATAAGGACCACAAGGAAGATGGAAGATACTAAATAGGATGGCGACTGCTCAGAATCAGCAGGTACAGCCACAGAGGAGTGAGAAAGGGGCTGAAAAAGGATAGATTAACTAAAGGTCCACATATGGGAAAAACTCTACCAATCCACATGCCTCCCTCTACCGCTATCCCTTGCCAACAGTTAGAATATAGGCTGCCAGAATTTTCCCACAAACAACAAAAAAAAAAGTAAAAACTCTTAGGACTCCTTCCTAAAAAACTTAAGCAGATTGAACAAAAGAAAAAAAATGAGCAAACTTAAGAAATAATAAATTACAAAACTTAAGGCTTCTAGTTTGAATGCTACCCCATTCTGAGAATTTAGAGATATATCTCCTTAAATAAAGGGTGCCAGTAAATCCACCCAGCCTTGCCCTACTCTATATACAAAATTTGCAGGCAAGATTCCTACTGAGGAGAAAGAGCCAGCTGGAACACAGTTCTAACTATTCAGCAGGGAAACCCACACCAGCTATACAAGACTGTTTTAGACATGAAGATAATAAGAAATCACCAAGTCCATAAGGAAAAGTCAGAGAGTAAAAGTAAAAAGTTAATCCCAGAAAAAACGGAATAATTCAAGCTAAAGAATATATAATAATTACGTAAAACTTTATGACAGGAGAATATGGAGGAAAAGACAGAATATAGAAAGGCTCTTAAAGATTAAAAATATGATTTTTAAAGTAAAAAATATTAAACAAAAGAAATGGGAAAAGGAAGTTTTAACTCATACAGCAAAAAGAAATATTAAAGAAAATATGAGACATAATGGGGCCAAACACTTGAGTAATGGGAAAGCAAAAAAAAAAAAAAACAAACAAACAAAAAGAAAACGGGGAGGTAGAAATCATTAAAAATATATTAAAAAGGCAGCATCAGTCGCAGCTGAGAAACATATGAACCTTCAGATTGAAAGGGTCGCAGACTACTCAACACAAAATGAAAAAAGAATTCACACTCAAGGGGAGGAGACATACAGAGGGACCTGCAAAGAAACCAACCAGTAGCAGCATGGACAAGGACCACAATCATGAGGAACAACCGAGGGCCTTACCCTACCTTGCCCACGATATCAGCAGGGAGCACAGACTGTGCACAGACTGTGATTAACACACAAAAGGTGGCCCAGGAGAATTCAATCAATGAGCCACAATTGTGCAGAGGAAGGAACACAAGGGTAAAAAGAAGGCACTGTAAGTGTGTGTGCATGGAGGAGGGCTGTGATTTAATTCCATTGTGAATTATAACGAGAGGAGGAAAAAGTGTTTCTCCAATATTCATGATTTTAAAAAGTAAGGTTTGTCAGTCCAATGTATCTTGGGCAACTACAAAAGCAGAAAGTACTTGGCTGGGGGCTCTATGTGCTCTGAAAGATGACCCAACTCTTTTCATCTGTAGGAGCTGACAATATGATGGGGCAAGAGCAAGAACTGACTCTGAGTTGGAAGGATATTCGTAATTCCTACTACAGTGCACTAAGTTGAAAGACCATTAATGAATATGAATAGCACAAAAAAGGCAACTGGACATGCTATAAATGAGGCATGAAGGTAAGGAAGGAAAAGTTAGTTCCACTCAAGCAATTCAGAAAAATCTATAGAACAATGAAGTAAAGACCAGCATAAAAAAATTAACGAATTACATCAGAGTAAAAAAATTAAATCCCTATCTACCAATTTTTATTCTGCTATTTGAATTTTATTTCTTAGTGCCCCAAATCTCCTAAATCATTTTCTTGTAAAATGTACTAAGGGATGACACTTCTTAGATCATCCTCTCAAAGTATCATGTAGTATATACAGTTATCAACTCAGAAGGTATTTTAAAACTGCTTAAAAATATAAATTCAGTCTACAGCCATGCTACCCTAAACAAGCCCATCCCACCTGATCTCAAAACAAAAGCTAAGCAGGGTTGGGCCTGGTTAGTTCTTGGATGGGAGACCACCTAGGAAGACCAGGTGCTATAGGCATAAAAAAATAAAAATATAAAAATAAGGGATTGTAAACCGACAAGGTCCTTGCAATCTGTGAGGTCAACCAAAGGTTGCCTCACCCCAAAAAAATTTTTAATAAAAATATAAATTCATATAACTACTTTTAGCAAAACAAATATTAGAATATAACCTAATGATAACTGTTTCCTTAAATATCACATATGAAAATTTCTTAAAAAATAACTTTTAATTTAATCATGAGACAAGGTTTTAAAGTTTTAAAACAAACAAAAAATGCACTGTGATATATTGTAATCTTACACTATATAAGATTGGACTTATGATTTCACTGATACTATTAACTTGATCTTAGTATTTGACCTAAGTATTTAGAAAACAATTGATATGATTACTTGAATTTGTCAGAAACAAAACAAATTACCATTTGAATTGACTGTTATACAATCAAAAATGTTTCTGTTATTTAAATACACATTGTTTACATTTCAATTAAAACAACACAAGAATAATAGTTCTCAAAGTTTGGTCCTCGGATCAGCAGCATTAACAGCACCTAGAAACTTGATAAAGATGCACATTCTCAGGTTACATCCCAGACCTATTGAATTAGATATTCTGGGGCGGAGTCCAACAATCTGTGTTTTAACAAGTCCTCCAGGTGATTCTGATGCATGCTAAATTTAAGAATCACTTAGATCATCATAAGACCAATAAAAATTAGCCTGCCTGACAGGCTTTTATCCCTTGGTTTTCAAAGTCTCCTCTTAACTTCTAATTTTTCTCTGCCTCTCTGCCATTCATTCATGACCTCCTTTGCTGGTTTCTCTTGCTGTCTGTCCCTCCGATGCATCCACATGTCCTTGCAATGTATTTAATGGATGTGGATACATAAAGATTCTCTATGAACTCAAATGGTTAAGATCATTTGCCGAGATAAACTTATCCACTACCAGGGTTTAACTCATTTTATAGCAAAGGCTCCAATGACCTGATCATGTTTATTTCCCTGATCTCCAAATCTATCCAAATGCATATAGGCTATCTGCATTTAAATGTCCGACAGGTAGCTCCATATGTCCAAAACCAAAGCTATCATCAGCTCCCCTGGTCTTCTTCTCATCTTTCCTATTTTAGTTGCAGCATTATAACTGGTCAGTCACACAAATCTAAGGTTTAAGAATGATCTCTCATAATGAATTCACCAATCCTGTCCATTGTATTTCCCAAATCTCTCAAATCTGTCTTCGCCTTTCTATTACAATGACCATGGCTTTAAGCAGACTCAAGTCTTCCATGTCTTGCCTGGGAGACTTCAACCACCTCTCCTCTAGGCTTTGATCTCCCTCAGCTTCTCCTTTATCTCACGTTATCCATTATTCACACTGTGGCCAGGGTAATTTTTTTTAAGGTTTCTTTTTTATTTTTTTTTAATAATTTTAATTAGTTTAAGTATACAGTATATTGGTTGGACACCTATACTATTCATAAAATGATTCCCCCAATTGTTCCCTCCCTCCCTTAGTCCTCCACAAAGCCATCATATTAACTGCATTCAGCCAGGATAACCTTTTTTAAAAAAACAAATCTGCTTGTGTTTCTCCCCTGTTTAAAACCCTTAACAAGTTCATGTCCAGAGGACATTATATTAGGCCCTCTGAAATCCAGCTCTTGCCCGCCTTTCTTGGCACATTTCCCCTGCTTCTTCCTCTTATCTCCCATCATGTTTCTCCTATGCAGCAAACTAAACTGCTGTCTTCTCTGAATACACCATGCCTTGCACATGTTGTTCTTTGCACTCTGGCTAGAATGTCTTTAACTAGGCTATAGAATCCATTCATCTTTCAAAGTCAACTACAGTGTGACCCATCCAGTGAGTCAGCCCTTTTATTTGCTACCCAAAAAAGAAAGTTGACCGTTCTTTCTGCCTCTTTTCTGCTTATTTATTCTTACAATACTACAATGTAAAGATTTTTCTTTTGTATGTTATTTCCCATATTGGACTCCTTAACTACACAGACTATGTCTTATGCATGACTATATTTCCAACAGGTAGCAGAGTGCCTGGAACGAAGTAGTAACAAAAAGCTATAGGAGATGGGGTTAAGGGGGTCAAATATGTGGTGACAGAAAGAAATCTAACTATGGGAGGTAAACACACAGTGTAAATATATATATGCCTTACTGTTAAAGTGTACAAATGAAACTTGGATTTCGTTAATCAATGTCACCATAAAAAAATAATTTAAAAAAAAGCTATAGGATTGAAAATGAATGAATACGATACACATGGCAGAAAAAGACTAATTTCCTTAATGTGGAAATTAAAACACATAATTTCCTTATAAAAGATGGGCAGTGAATATGAGTAAGTAGTTTACAAACAAAAATATCTTTCAGAGCAGTGGTCCCCAATCTTTTTGGCACCAGGGACCAGTGCTCCTATGAGAATCTAATGTCTGATGGTCTAAGGTGGAGCTGAGGCGGTGATGCTAGCGCTGGGGAGCAGCTGCAAATACAGATGAAGCTTCACTCACTCACCTACTGCTCACCTCCTTCTGTGTGGCCCTGTTCCTAACAGGCCACAAACTGGTACCGGTCCATGGCCCAAAGGTTGGAGACCCTAGTTTTAGAGCATATAAAACATGTTTAAACTCACTCCTAATTAAGTACATTTTGAAAGAGATGACATTTTTAACCCATCAGACTGACAAGCATCTGAAGTAGGATGATATTGCCTACGTTGTTGGGTAAACGAACAGAATCTCTTTCATAAGTTCTTTAGTAACATTTTTGGTAAATTGAGAATCTCTAACAAAACTGAAAATGTATATGTTCTTTGATCCTCTATGAGGAAACATTTGTAGGAATTTGTCCTACAGCTGTATTTGTATATGGACAAAGATGTTTATCCAAGGATATTTTCTGTTGTAATGCTTATGTAGCATCAAATGACTTGAAACAACCTAAGTGTTAAAAAAACAGAGGACTTACAAATTGTGGTACATCTATATAATGAGATCATTAAAAAAAATGAGATCTCTGCACACTAAGATATGTAAGTTTAAGCTTAAGATAGTTGAAGTAAAAAAAAAACCTGAGAAAGAACAGTTAGTGTGATCTGATTTTTGAAACAAAAACAAGAGTCACATGTTAAATATACTTGTAAAAGCATGTTAATATTTCCCAAAGAAAATAAGGCAAAACAGTAATTTTCTCTGAGAAAAGAGACTTGGAGGTCAGCGGCTCTGTTTATACTCTGGGGCATTTCATGCAATTTAAAACACTCCATGATAGAATAATAATATGAATTATTATTATTAATGAACCAATGAAGGGGTGGATCTCTTTCCTCCTCTTTCTGTGTTCTCTCCACCATATACACTACATCTCAGCCATACTAAGCCTCAATATCCCTTAGAGGTACATATTCTGGTTAAATTACGAAGGATGTGATGGTGTGTATTTTTCCCAACTGCTAAGGTAATAATTTTGTTGTAAGGCCTGAAGTTTTTATTAGTATGAATTTTAGCAACTTATCTTCTGCCCCTCAGCCCTATCATCTCTGCTCCAGTAAGAGATGCCTCCAGAAAAGAGACCTTCAATACCATGGCTATTACAGTGATACCACCCATTCCTTAAAATTTCTTAGGCTCTGTCTACAAAGGGTTGTCAGGGTGACAGGCTGATGCAAGCTTTCAGGTGAGTCCTCTGCACTTGTGAAAGGCTCCTGAGCTGCTCTAACAGATTCAGGTACCTCCTAGGGCTGGGAAGCCCCATTCACACTCTTTTGTTTAATCTCTCCTAATTATCTGCTAAATAAATACTCCATGAAAAGGACATTTTGAATATGCCTTTAATGTTCTAAAATGTGTCTCCCAACTACTGAATAATTAGTTCCTTCATCTTCCCAGGCACCAAAAATGAATCTATCTTCTTTATACATCTGCACTTCTGGCTTTGTAAGAAGAGACGTTACCTTTGCCAGCTTATAATCTTTAAGCATGTTGTGTGATAACTACAGAGGATGGAATAGTGCATTTATCATGGGAGACCCCTTAGTGAGTGGTTCCCTTAAAGTTCCATTTTATGAATATGTACAAACTGAAGATAAAGACATCCCAGAGAGAGAGAGAGAGAAAATGGTACACATAAGCGACTACTGGGGGAATAATGCAGCATTATAAAAGATCTGGTGGCAGAGTAGCTGAAATTACAATGGTCAGATTCTCTTCAATGAGCTCGGTTTTATCCAGGACTGCTCTGCTTCACAGGGCTGACAGACCAAAGGACCAGAAGAATGCAGTTTTTCTCAGTTTCCATAAATCCACTGTTAGAAAATAATGTAAACTATGTTGATCAGTAATCTTTATATAAGAATTTGCTGTTACTGTCTTTTGAATTTAGCCCCAGCGGCACATTTTTATCATTATTCTATCCTTTTCTTAGATAATGAAAATAGCAGAATGCATTGTATCTTCATTTCCTTATGCCTGCCAAGTGAAGATCTGCATTTGTTGTTTGGATTTAACTGAAACGTGATTTCCCCCCTCAATTTTGTTTTAGTTTTATATTTGATTTGATGCTACTAAACACGTGTTTTAGAGTAAAAAGCAACATGATGACCTCTAGTTCTTTTTGAAGTAGGTAAATTAAAAAATATAAACAACCACTTAAATGTGGCTGATTATATTATATTCCCCAACTTTTTGCTCCTCCTCCCTCATTCCCTGTAAGAGGATTATGCTTCCTTGTCCACTGCCCTAAGCTTGCAGTGCCTTTCAGCCTTCCTGGGACAGAAGTATACTGCTCTCTCCCAGGGTCAAGCCTGACTTGCTGCAGCCAGTGACACGTCAGAGGAAGTCGGTGCCACATCAGAGCAGAAGCTTTAAGTCATAATGTGGATCAATTCTTGCTCTTCTCTCCATTCTTTGAGCCTGCATCTCCAAGTGAAGACACACATGGAACAGAACAAAGTTGATCAGGAGCCAGTATGTATCACCAGAAGCCTCCGTGGTTGAATGCCACTGATGTGTTAGGGTGGTTTGTTACTTCAATATAATTGAGCATAAGGTGATTCATTAAAATACATTGCGAGCAGTGTCTTCAGACACCAAAACTATAGTGAGTCCAGAATGATGACAAGAATTTTGGAATATCTATCAGTGAAGACCATATAAAGGGATTGAACATACTGACCCTGAAGACAGATTGGGAGAGGAGGCTATAAGGAAAGGAAAAACAGTATAACTACCACCACACAAATCTGAAAAAAGTATAGGTTTACTTTTTGCGTTTAAGAGCAGAGCTAAGACAACAGAATTACAGAAAGAGACAGATTTTAATTTACCATAAGAAAGAGATTTCAAACAATTAAATCAGTCTGATTAAGTGATCTTGCAAAAGAATATGTGATTGTGAGACATAAAACAAAGGTTAGAGGGCCACCACATACGAGGGGTGCTATAGAAAGAGATTCTTATTTTATGGGAATTTATACCAAGTGACCTCTCAGAACCCTTCCGAATCTGGTTCTATAAATTCTAGAGTAAGTCGTGACTCTCTGTTCAGTTAGCTCTCTTTGATAAAGAAGAAAAACTCATTTTCCTGGCAATAATCAGCCAAAAAATGGCATTTTTGAATCTGTCATTTCTGTGTGTGTCATGAAAATATATACCTTTCCTCTCATCTCAATTCATTATTAATTTTCAACTGTTTTCCCTAAAGAAAGAGGGACGTCTAAAAAATATTTTTTCAACTTTAATCTGTTCATTAATGAAAGTGAGAAATTATCTTCAAGAACACAGACCATTTTATTAGAGCTAAGTATAATCAAAACAGGCAACAGGAAATTACCATCACCATAAATAGAACACAGTGATTTTTATAGAAAACCTGACTAGTATCAACGACTTATTGTCAGAAGACATCTCTCTAACTTATTCCTCATATATGCAGACCTATTTGTGAGATATAAAGGCTAAGGTAGCATATAAATGATGAAATAGACAATAAAAAATATACTTCAACTTCAAACCTAAATATTTTAAATGGCATTTTTTCATGTTGTTGCCTTCTACAAAATCATCCATAAAAGTCTTAATCTGTGATAAGAACAACATTTCCTATGGTGTGAATATTTAGCTTGTAGAATTCTTGAATCTGAAAACATCAGAGACTCACTACTCATTCTGCCTACCTGATTGGAAGATTGTGAAGATCAATGAAACAATTAAGTAAAAAATGTTGTGGAAATGTAAAACTGGTACTATATCATCCTCCACATACCTCTAGCTCACATAGAGCATTTTTCATCACATTTCAATGAATTAAGACATTTTAGAAAAAGCAGAAGATACAAATACTTATTAAGTAGTTAACTGAAAAAGAAAAACAGACTCTATATAAGTATTACACTATTAGGAAGAATTAAGATGAGAAAGCATTGACATACAACGGTTAAATCCTTTACTGTGGTGGACGCTGGAGTGTACAATAAAAACCCCAAGTAATAATAATTTGGTAACAAAAGTAGACTAACTTAACTGCTAGAATAATTTTTTTAAAGATGCAGCTACTTACCAACAAGTCTTATTACATTCAATGTTGTATTTGTTAAGATGGGTGCGTTCACTTTATTTAGACTGTAATCTGATTTCTTCCTGCTCTTTAGGGTTTCTCGAGAAATGCTTAAGAGAAAAACAACAGAACTGCAATTAGGGATGTCAAGTAGTGTAGCAGTGAGTAATTCAGCTTACGATCTATCCTTCATTCACTGATTAGTTACTGAAAAATCTTACCATGTATCAGGTGGGGATACAAAGATTATCCTCCTTCCCTCACAGAGCTTATAGCCCAGAGGGAAAGAGAAATTAGTAAGCAAAGAAATAAAGTACTTTAATGTATTTCTTCGATACTAAGATATTAATTAGCAAACATTAATAGAAGCTACATCACTTTTAAAAAAAAACAAATGTTCTAGGGAAATTATATATCAAATGTACAAAACATCCTTACTTCAGACTTATAAATATAAAAAAAAATACCCTCCTTAGAATCTGAAATAAGTATAAGATATGACAGTCGAGTCTGGGGTTCAAACAGATCATAGATGTAGATGCTTAAATATCACACATATGTGAAAAGCAATAGATATATATATATTACCAATTAAAATAACCACAACTATATCAGTTGCTCACTTTTCAGGAGAGAGATTATATCGATCAGGCTTTCAAACCAATGAGTATTAACTAGGTACTTTGAAGGTGAAAGATAAAGGAGAATATATTTAAATCTGTCATTAAAAATAAGGTATATTTGTGGTCATTAAATGTCTGACAATAGAAAATTAACTAATTCACATATCAGAATCAGGCCCACATAACTGGGAGAAAGTAACAAAAATTCTTATATAACTACCTAAGTTTTCAAAGGGGACAGTTCATCATAAAACAAAACTCAAGTACAAAAAGGGAGCCTGAATAGAAGAAGTTCAAGTAGTGAACATAAATGACACTGGGAAGATAAGTGGAGACTTTCTGTATTTACTAGATTGAGGCAGAAACTCCACATACAAAACAAATGACTACTTTCCTCCCTGAGGTTTTCTGATCTATGTGAAACATAAATTGCCCACAAAGGCAGCATTGATTTTATAAATCAAAAGTTTGTTTTCTGCAAAAACCACCGATCTCTAAATTGAGAGCTCTTTGAGTATGTCCAATATCAAATAATAAAAAAAACTATATTTTGAGTCTTTCAGTAATCATTTTTTAAAACATATTAATTTTTGTCATATGTTGTAACAATTAGAAAATTTTAATTTTTGCTTTTTGCTTTTTCTTAACCTTTAAAGGAGATTCTATATGTTAAGTGTGCAACATAAAATGCAAAATACCATGCAATCTAGGAGCAATTTTACCTTTTCACAGGAGCATCACCTGTCTGTTCATCGACATAATCTCGTTTCAGTTCCTCAGGAACATCACTGTCACTGTCATACTCCTGATAGGCACTTTTTTCTTGTTCATCAGATTCATACTGAAGAGAACACAATCTATTTAACAATGAGCATGAAGAACTAACCTTTCTTGGAGTCTTCAACACAATAAAAGTATCCAATTTTATAAGAAGTAGCTTATAGAAGAAAAGTCCTTAATAACAGCTTTAATTTTGCCACTAAGAATATTATACTTCCATTTTCCTCTTCATCATGCTACCTTAACCAGTTCCAGAGAAACAAGATAAATATAAACATACCTACAAAAGCTTGCCCCCCAAAATGAAATCTCCATCTAAAGAAAATAAATAAAAACAAGCACACACCCTGCTAGGACTTAGGAGAAAAGAGTGTACATTTGATCTAAAAAAAAAAAAGTCTCTTCTCTTCTCCCAAGTGGTTTCATCATAATTTCCAACTTGCTAACTCATTGTAAAGAAGTTGAGTATATAATTCTGGGACTCTAGAAGTGTTAACTCAGATTAAACCATGCAACACACATGCTAGTATTCTTTTTTTTTTTTTTTTTTTTTATACTGAAATAATTTACTATTTTGTTTTCTTAACATAGAGAAGTATATTTTAATCATTAGGGATTAATCTTTTTTCCACTCCTATATATTGGGTTAATGTTATACATACATCAGGTTAGCTAGGGAGAAGGCCATTTTAAAGATCGTAAATCATTTATACTCAAGATTAACATATAAAGAGCAATAATCAATTATTATTTAAGTTCTGAAATCAAGAATTTACTCAAAAAATCTTTTCTAGGTTTTATCAGCTAATCCAATTATTTGTTTAAAAATGTTTCTAGTGTCAAATTTAAGTTTTTTCTTTTCCCAAGTCACTTGAATCTTTTTCTATCTAACGTTCTACCTAATTCACTTTGATGAAATTTAATTCCAAAGGCAGCTTAGAAAATTAAGCTTAGCACCTATGGACTACTGAGAGCAAGGACAAAAATGGCAGATTTGCTCTTGAGATGAAAGTGCCTCAGTAATATTTTCATCATCTTTATGGCACCATGGCCCAGTGCCATCATGGCAGAGGAGTGAAGTCCAAGCACAGCAAAGGAAGCAATGGCAGCATCACCACCATCATCATCATCACCATCATCACCACCATCATAACCATCATCATCACACCGATTCATATTACAAATTACTATGTTTAAATAATGGCTAATATTTATTAAGTTTTAGCCAAATACTATGCTAAATGCTTTCACAAAATTATCTCACTGAATCTTCAAAACAATTCTATTAAGAAGTTTTATCTCCCATTTCTCAATTTTGGAAGCCAGTATGATGACGACATAGAAAGAAGTTAGTCTAATTCAACAACTATTTTTTGAGACTCTAAAGCATTATGACAGGCCATATTAAGATGTGGACCCTGACTCTCAAGGGCTTATGCTGTACCTAAAAGATGAGATCACACATTAATAACTGCTAACAAGCATTATAAGCATTCTCTCCCACTTGTATACAATGTGATCCTGATGACATTCAGAAAGGTTTTCTACACAAACTCAGGTGTCCTGGCTATAACAACATGGCTTCATGATTAACAGTACGGCAGATCCTCATTTTCAAGGGCTTTGTATTTGCAAATTTTTCTACTCCCTAAAATTTATTTGTAACATCAACAATACTTCATAACACTTTCATAGTCATTCACGGATATGTGCAGAATGGCAAAGACTTTTGAGGCACCCAACAAGCATGTTCCCAGCTGAGAGCAAACAAGGCGATGCTCTACCTTCTTCTATCAGCTCTCCTGCTGTAAACATGGGTCCTTTACACATTCTACTTAATACCACATTCTATCCAACAAATCATATAAATATGCAGTAAAGAAACTAAGGTCCTATTCAATTAATAATCTAGTAGAACATAAAGTGACCTAATAAGAACATAAAGTAAACATAAGGGCAAAATTTATCGTTCAAAAGGACAATGCCAACAAAGCATGTTGTAAAACCATTACCTGTACAAGTAGTATCACAAGTACATAGGTATATAGGTAAGGAAGATGGGTGGTGAATGGATAAATAAGTCTAGCCAATTATCTTGCTCACTGGGTAGAAAACTTTTCTATAAGGAAATCTCACTTATATTCCAAAAATGTTTTAAAAACATCACATACCCCATTAGAAGCCAGGACATCCTCTGTTTCTTCATCTTTGTGGTTCGCCTGAATTTCAAATGGATTCCCACCACTACAGTACTGCTCAAACAAGGTCACTGTTTTTGAGGAAGTGGAAGCTGGCTGTTTACTAGGTGAAACTGATGGGGAACGAGATTGTTCCATGAATTTAAATTCCTAGACATTAAAAAAGGAGCCAGATACCTTTTAGCAACAATAATAAAATTCAAATACATAAACATTCCATATGTAAATGTAGAGCTAGTAAAAAAAAATATTAATCCTGACTCCTCAGATTATTCACTTTTAAATCTTGCAAGCTGTCTGAAAGCACAAACTTGGAAAAACTCAGTTACTGATATCACAATAGTGTTATCTGCATCAAGCTACTTTAGGTTTACTTTATGAAATTGCATAGAAAATTTTAGAAAATAAATGTGAATAATAATTGTAAAAATATTAACATAGCAGCAAAACACTAGAATATTGCTTTAATCGACATTTATAAAAACTAATTGCTAGATCAAACATCTTGTGTATTTATATGTTTGTACTGTTTAAGATATTCTATATGAATACATCAAACAAAGCATAAAGGATATATCTTTCTTCATATTGCTGGTTAAAAACTTTCATTTATTTTTCTTCATATACCAAGAAGCAGATAACACAAATACACACAGTGAAGTCAAATGATACATCTTGTAATCCTAGCTTGCCATTAATGTACTATATAATGTTGGGAATGTTAACTTCCTTTATAATGTTGGGAATGTCACCTGGCTTCTCTGTAAAATGAGAGGGTTAATACAGAATGAGAGAATCACAAATGCTAAAGCAAAAGAGTTGCAGCACCCCGTCCAAATCATGCATTTCCCAGAGGAAACAGAGGCAGTCCAGAGGGATTCAGTGTCAAGTTCAAGATCACACAGCTAATCAGAAAATTTTATAAAAATTTGTTATACTTTTTTCTTATACCTTTTAATCTTTTTAATGCTAATCCCAAATTAAATTCTTTTCACATTCAATAATAATCTTAAAAATGACATTGGCTTGTTAGTTTCAAATGATATGTTTATTTTCTTTTTAAATTGCAACTATACATTAAATCACTTCCATCATACTGCTTAAAATGCCATTATTTATATAATACTAAACAAGGGAGACTATAAATTAACGAGATAATTTTTTTAAAAAACCAAATCTACAGGAATATGTGTATCAAGTGATCACTATCTTGGTTGTGAATAATTTTCAAGATAACTACTATTTTTTGTTGTTAGAACACTTAACATGATCTATCCTCAAAAAAATTTTAAGTGTACAAAGAGTATTGTTAACTATAGGCAAAATCTCGTACAGTAGATCTCTAAAACTTATTCATCTTGCATAATTGAAACTTTGAGGTTATTACTTTAAAGGTGATAATGCTTACTTGAATGGAAATGTTTCAATATATCTTGTAAAAAAATCTGTCTTATAATTACACAGTGCATGCGCGCACACACACACACATAAAATTTCACGGTTAAATACAATTTCAAATAAATTAAAATAAAGATTCTAAAATCAATGTTAAAATTCTAAATAATGTTAAGGAATTATCTTAGAATTCTAAAATAATGTTCACATTCATATTAACTTTGCTGCCTTTAAAACATTTATTAATCACCACATTTCGGTGTATTTAATATTTCTGCATTAGAAAAGCAATATAATTTAATCAACTGAATAAGAAATAAGAAATTATACAAGATGGGCATACAGACTATCCCTATAAAAGAAATAAAAAATAAAACTTTTAATCATGTATTCCTTACATTTATCCAGAATAAGAAAATTGCTTCTAGAAAGTCATTCCTTTCAAAGGCAAAAATTAAAGACACTGGACATTCTAATCTAAACAGGAATCTAAGTTTATGTATCTTATTTTGACATTTGGTGTTTGTAGGACACAATCTATCATGCAAGGAATATTTATCTACAATGTGTTCATACAAAGGGAAAAATAAAATTAAAGATATTTTTCACAGATTAAAAATTCTTTAAGGATTAAAGGATAAACTAATTAATAAAAATTACTTAAGAGTATTTTTTATAAGTGCCCCTTTTATCTCTAAGGCATTTTCTCATTACAGGCAAATTTTTGAGTCACAGCATAAATTAAGAATCTCCCAGTCCCTTTAAGAAATGACAAATATTTTACAAATATAAATATCTTCATTAAAGACAATCAAAATATAACTGATTAAATTTCAACAAAATTTACATAAAGCAGTAGACCCCCTTCTAAAATCATAAGAAAAAAATTATTTTAATTGTGACTCTTCTTAAGCAAAAGAGTTTTCCTTAAGTGTATAAACTGAATTTGTAAAATGAAACGGATTTTGACATCCATGAAAAGGATCACTCTTGTAAAAGAGACTTGCTATTGCTCACTTTTCAGGAAGGAAGGAAAGGCACTATTCCTTAATTTATTTTATAAATGTGCTCACATTTTTTAAAGATGACTAAGTAAAAGATTTATTTGCTCTTAAAAAACTTACATGAAGTTGCAAGATGCTGAAATTTGACTTCACAGGACAAAGTTCCCAGGTTTCATTCTCTAGAAACATTCTCAGTTCATCAAGCCGTGTTCTTAAAAATTAAATAAATAAAATGAACATTCCAAAAAGTAAACTGTATACAAGAATTAAGAAAATAAAATATAATTATAATTATCATCATTATCATAATCGACTTTGAGAACTCATTCAGACCAACACAATAAACACAAATATTTACTTTTACTTATTAATATCTTATCCTTAAAAGAAAAAACTTTCTCAAGTATTACCAAACTCAGAATATTTTTTACTATATTGCAAAAATAATGAATGCATAGAAAATGACATTTTTATTAAGGGACCAAACTAAAAGTTACTCACCAACTCATGTACTTAAAATATCCTCAGCTAATCATATTATCAATGCCCCAAATACAGAAATAATTTACAGGGCTTATGAGATCATAAATACTAATAAACACTTTTCCTTAAACAGCACAGGTCTTAATCATACTTGCTAAGCCACAATATCAAGATGATTACCACTCTCCAAATATATTTAGTTCAGTGCCTATTTCCATACAGAATTTATGAATTAAATTACAAGTATGGCACTAATATACCCAACATTGCCATAATCACTTATATCATACTGATCTCTTCTTTAATGTTATTGCTCTTATGTCTATCTTGAATAATCCGCACATTATATAGGCAATTACAGAAAAAAAATACTCTCTTTCAGTTAACCCAAGAAACAAAAAACCGAAAAAGCTAAACAGTAGCCAAAAATAATAGCCAAAAGCAAAAACCCAAATGTCCATTAAATGTCCAGTGCCTGCCCTACTCTTCCCCTTCCTACAAGAAGCCTTATGCTTAAAAGAACTCTAGATTTTTTTAATCCACAGGTTTTAAAAAGAGAGACAATAAATTGATAAATCTGTGTAAAGTAGAAAATTGCTCCAAATATTAATTAGAATTAACAGACAAGGTCTTTAAAGTGACTATAATAATTAAGTTAAATAAAATAGAGAAAAAGACTCACAAAATAGAAAGGAGAATTCAAAATAATCGCAATAACAAAAAATATCAAATACTCTATAGCTGAAAAATATAATACCTCAAATTAAAAATTGACTAAGTAAAACAGCAAAAGATAGAATTAGTGAGCTCAAAGACTGATCAATAGAAAATATCCAAACTGAAGTACAAATAGAAGAAAAATGGAAGACACAGAAAAGATAAGAGATATATGTGAGACACAGTCAAAACATCTAGTATGTATGCAATTATCTGGAGGGGACAGAGTGAGCAGAAGAAATATTTAAAGAGGTAATGACTGAAAGTTTCCCCAAAGTGGCCAACACTTCATACCATATACAAAAATTAACTCAAATGGATCACACACCTAATGTAAGGTCTAACTATAAAAGTTTACAACTCTTAAAATTCAACAACAAAAAGACAAATAACCCAATTAAAAAATGGGCAAAGGCTTTAAACAGGGATTTTTGCAGAGAAGATATATAAATGACCAATAAGTATATAAAAAGATGCTGGACATTATGTCTCATTGGGAAATGTAAATCCAAACCATAATGAGATACCATGTCACTCCCACAAAGACAGCTATAATCAGAGAGATTGACAGTTCCCCAAAATGTTAAACAGAGTTATCTATCATATGACCCAACAATTCCACTTTGTATTGGTTTCCTATGGCTATTGTAACAAATTACCATGAACTGGGTGACTTAAAGCAACAGAAATTTATTCTTTCACAGTTCTGGAGGCCAGAAGTCTGAAATCACCAGGTTAAAATCAAGGAGTCGGCAAGGCTACACTCTCTCCAGAGCTCTAGTGGAGATCTGTTCCTGTTGCTTCTTCTAGCTTATGGTGTTTGCCACCATTCCTTGGTTTGTGGCCACACACTATAACTCTGCCTCTGTCTTCACATCACTTTCTCCTGTATTTGTGTGTCTTTTTCTCTCTGTTTCAAATCCCCACCCCCCATCTCCCTCCTAACTGTGATGACATTTAGGGCCCACCCAGATGACCCGAGATAGTCTCCTCGTTACAAAGTCATTAATCGATTTACAACTATAAAGATGCTTTTTCCAAATTAACATTTAGTTTCCAGATATTGGGACTTGATTTTTCTGGGGGGAGGAAGGTGGAGAGGAAAATCACTTTTCAGTCTACCATACACTCCTAGGTATATCCTGAAAGAACTGAAAACATACATCTATGCAAAAACTTTTACAAGAATGTTCACAGCAGCATTATTCATAATACTCCAAAAGTGAAAAAAACCTAAACGTGCATTAACTGTGGAATGGAAAAAAAAAAATCTGATATACCTATCTATACAATAGAGTTTTATTCAGCTATAATAAGGAATGAAGTTCTGTTACATGCTACAACATGGATGAACCATGAAAATATTATACTAAGTGAAAGCAAAAATGCAAAAGGCCACATAGTGTATCTTTCCATTTATGTTAAATGTCCATTATAAGCAAATACATAAAGACAAAACCAGACTGCCGATTGTCAGGGGTTGAAGAGGGGAAGAATGACTATTAACTGGTACAGGGTTATTTTTGGAATGATAAAATATTCAGAAATTGGATGTTGGTGATGGTTGTGCAATTATACTTTAAAGGGATGAATTTTTACTATTTTTGGCATGTGACGTATCTCAATAAAGCTATTATTTAAAAAATGACTGAAGTAAGCAGAGTTATAAAATGACCCACTCCGATTTGTCCACCCTAATCCCGAGGACTGACTATGATGAGGACTACACCTATGACTATGTTACCATATGCGGCAAATATGTGGCAAAAAGGGATTCTGCAGATGTAATTATGCTTAATAATCAGCTGGCTCTGAGTTAATCAAAATAAGGATTACCCAAGTGGATCTAATCTAACTGAATGAGCCCTTTCGAAGTAGAGTTTTTTCCTTCTCCTGATGGCAGAAGAGGAAATCAGAGAGAATCAAAGCATAAGAAAAATTCAACATGCCGCTTCTGGCTTTTAAAATGGACAGGGTCAGGTGCAAGGACCAGACAACAGCTTTGGAAGCTGACAGCCAGTGAGAAAATAGGGACCTCAGTCCTAAAACCACAAGAAACTGAATTCTGCCAACATTCTCAATGTGCTTAGATGTAGGTTATTCCTCAAAGTCTTCTGAGAAGAGCTCAGTTCAGCTGATGCCTTGATTTCAGCCTTGTGACACCATAAGCTGAAAACCTAAACGAGCTAGCTGATTCACACATTTAACCTACAGAACTGTGAGACAATAAATGGGTAACGTCTTAAGCTGCTAAATTCATAGTAGTCTATTACACAATAATATAAAATTATTACATTGATAAAATACCAATTCAGAGACTAAAGAACTTAGTTAACTACACATAAAGTATAGAAACTAATACAGAAAATATGACAAAAACACTAAAAGGGTAAGTAAGAGAATACAGGGGGAAATAAGTAGGTCAGTTATAGAAGATTTAAGGCTCAACAATCAAAAGAAAAGAGATGATTAAACCACTTAATCCAGACAGAAAACAAAGATAAGTATATGGATAATAAACTTGATCCTAGAAACACACATTTTAAAGATACTTAAAGAATAAACCTTTCTTACTTAGGCAAGAGAAGTTTTTCTCCCTAAAAGGATAGGTGACCTCTCCCCTCCTCTAATATCAGTCGATGCACCTTTAGGATCCTTGAGAACATTTTATAAGCTTTGATTATCAAAGTAATTCCAAAATAAAATGTACTTGTTAAATAGAACGTTTTGCCAATTATACATTGCTACACAATTTCTAAGTCATTACGGTTTAAACTAGATTATCTGTGTTTTGGGGAAGTTGTCAGAAGAATGACAGCTTTGGTATACATCAAATTTAACCTGAACATAAAGGAATTTGGGGAAATAAAGCTTATATTTTTGAAAGATAAGAATTCAGATTATGGAAACTGATATGCTCAAATGTGTTCCCTCATATGCTCATAAAATTTTTGCCCAAGAAAAAGATGGTGGCATGCAAACTTTAATGTAACCACAAACTACATGAGTCCACTTCATAAACAGATGTTCCACCAAAAAGTAAAATGCTTCTATTTTCACCTTTTTATTATGCCTGCATCTTCAAGTCAATACCCTACACGTACTCCAAGTCAGAATAATTTGGTTTAAGAATTCTTTCATTCTCAAGAACACTATTTGGTAGTGAAAGATCATGAAGCAAATTGTAAGCATATTTAAACACTTTATTAACAAAATTAAAACACCTGACCTATATTTCACCATATTTCATACTGTTTTTCAGTATTTATGTTTGATTTGATGGAGATATTTAATTGGAGTTTAGGCAATGTAATGAATCTGGCTAATGTAATAACTTTCATCAATTCAATATATGCATACTGGCATCATTTCTAAACTACCTGTCAAGTTTATCTTGCTTTATAAAGAAACGGATGTACTTCAAAACACACTAATGGTTGGAGAAACATTGGGGAAAGAGAAGAATACTAAAAACAAATGAAACATTTACTTTGTAACCTGTTTCAATTTTTACAATACACAATGAAGCAAGACAAAGGGGCAAGATTTACAGGCAACATTTATGGAGATCTTTTAGTCTAGCCACCTCATATTATAGTTGGTGGAACCACAGCCCAGAGGGGTCAAATGATTTGTCCAATGTCAGTGAGCTGGCAAGCAGCAAAAACGGGATAAGAACCCAAATCTACAATCTCCCAGTCCAGCTCTCCTTCTAACAACATGATGGCCTCTCCAATGGGAAACAAGTTCCACAGATGCTTCCAAGAGAAGTCCATTAAAATGTTGAGTTTTGGAAAACATTTAATAATTCATTTCTATATTCTCTAATTTCATTAAGGTGAACTTTCATGAGGAATCTCCACCATGATTAGAGTCTAGACATGCCCATACCTAGTTGCCACAGATACAGGCACCTTTTGACAATATAGTAGAATGCAGAATGGAGACCATTAAATAAATTAGTTTTTGCACCGCATATATCTTGCAGTCACAAGGAACATCAAAAGGCCTCCCAGCTGCCTTGCTGGATATAAAACAATCTTTGGGAAAAAGACATCCAGCATGCCTTCATGCTGACAAAGTGAGGCTTCTGACTCCTTCATTGTTCCTTATCTTGTCTCATATGTAATAAAAAGGCCCCATTTCCTTTTGTACAGCAATGTTTACAGTCCAAGTCTTCTGTTTTAGCAGAGCTTCACTTTTAACAGAAAAGGAAATTAAAAATAAAAACAGCGTTTCATATTTTTCCCCTACTACTGTTTTCCTGCAGTTTAACTGATTAAAAATTTTTAAAACATTCTTTTCATTCATCTATGAAACTATGCTTTGGTACAGGATCAATTTAAATCTTTCAAAACATATATTAATAGTTCATAATTAACAAGAAAACTTGTACTTAAAGATATTTAGTAATTCATAGTCTGAAGTCCAGTAACCTCTTCTGACATCACATATTACTGTGATTAGGTATTGATTCTAAATAAGGAACGACAGCAGAATTTCAAATCCTGAGTCTCCCTGGCATCAAATAACAACAATGAAATCAAAACTGAATTTTAAAAAGAAAAATGCAGAATAAAAAGCAAGATAGAACTCAATTCAAATAATAAAATGTATGTAAGGGACATAGCACGGGGTCCAGCTTTTATCAAGGTCTAATAAATGTTAGCACTCTCAATTTAATGCTGCTTTAAGCATTCAATCACATTGTTATATGAACATTATTTCCCACCTTCCTTAATTCCCCAAACCATTCTTAGCCGCCTTGTTTAAAGTTAGTAGTAATTATTTTGCAAAGCAACATAGTACATAATCTTGGCTTTGGAGCTAGATTCTGAATAATGCTCTCTTCTCTAGAAGCCTTCTTACCCCCTCACGGAGTGTTGCCTCTACTAATTTAACTTCCTTCCTACCACGTGTAGGCATAGAATCGCAGCCAGACCTTTTCAGTGAATTCTAATATAATAGTCATCTTTCACACATAAAGAAATCAGTACAATATTTAGTACAATATTTTGAGGCCCTTATGACAAAGAATATATTAAACTGACAATGCATAAGTAATGAGAATATTTTATAAGATTTTTGGTGAAAAATCCTGAACTATCCTAAAAAGGGCTAAAAAGAACATACTCTTTCAAATTCAAAAGTAATTGTTTTAAACCAATTAATGCTGTAAGGTTAAGCATTAGACAAAAGTATTCTCAACATCTAAATAAGAGTTCTTACCTATGGTAGTTTTTAAAATAATTGACACTTTGTTTTCTAATAGACTCTTGCAAAACTTCAGACTTGCTACCACAAAATTCTTCTCCAACTTGCATCAACCTAGTTGGATAAAAAGATGTACATAAATTTCAGCAATAAACTTATTACAGAAAAAAAGAAGCCCAGAACCTCTTTTTCAAAGATAACAAATCGTAAAATTTGAATGTTTGAAAAAAGTTCTAAAAATCACAAATCCATTATGGTCTATAAACATCCAAAGAGCAAACACACACAAACTCAGCAGAAGTTAAATTATAAATGTTCAATTATCTTCACATCCATGAAGAAGTTATAACAGATAACTTACTGATTCATGATTTCTTTGATTATCATGGTTGAATGAATCAAATTAAAGAATAAGACAAGATCTCAAACACTACCTGCTGATTATATCCAAAACAAAGATGAAATCATCATATTTGAATATAGACAAATCGGTTCCAAGCAAGTAGGTTTTTACTTTTAGCTGAACATCCTGTAAAACAAACAAAAATTTCAAGTAAACCCAAAATATTGTCAGTAAGCTCTTAGAACCATTTATTCTATAGTCACACATAAAATAAGACAGGAATACGTTCTTAACTTGGTAAACAATATCTATTCAGGCCAACATCCTTAGAGTGATATCATACATCAGATATAGCATAGTAATGGTCATGATCATCACTATTAACACATATGTCCGCACATGAACAGTAGGAATTATATCCTCATACAGGGATATGAAGATAAAAAATCATCATTATTAATGCATGGGTTAGTAGCCTAGCAATCCCAAAATAATCAACTCAAAATAGAATTAATTAGATAACTATGTGATTATATACAGATAATAATATTGATAGTTTTCATGTATACCTTTCAAGCACATTAAAATGGAGAGATTCCATTTAAAATAAATATTAAAATATAACATATTTAGAAATAACTTTCATAAGAACTATCAGACCTATAAAGAAACTAACAACCCTAATGGGATACAAAAGCAATTTCAATAACTTGAGTCAAGGAACAGGATAACTAATAGTGTAAAGATGTAGACTTTTCCAAATTAATGTAGCAGTTCAATAAAATTCTAACCAAAATCACAACCAAAACTTTTCTTCCAAATAACTATTCTAAAATTCACCAGAAATAATAAACAGACAATAACTGATTTTTAAAAAATAAGCCTCTGAAAAGATGGAGTAAAAGTTAAATGTAACATTGGAGGACTTGTACTACCTTTATTAAATATATTAAAACTTAAAAAAAAAAAGAATGCCAATAAAAATATAGAAAAATCAGTGTAACAGGACAAATAACTCAAATAGTTAATATATATACTAGAGCAATAAAAATCACAGTTTCTGGTTGTTAACTTTGTTTCAAGTATTTTCATAAGAACTTTACATAAAATTATTAATCCTACAACAGCCCTGTTGAGCAAGCATATATGATCCCCCTATAGGGAAAAGAAACTTAAGTGTATGGAAAAGCTAAGACTTGAATCCAGGTCTACATGCCTTCAAAGTCACCTCTTCACTGTACCTTGCTACAAAGAAGCATCACACATAAAGAGGGAAGAAAAAGATTAACCAGCAAGTAGTAAAGGAAAAACTGAGTAGGTCTGGGGCGGGTGGGAAAGAGTCCTCTCTTTACATCATGTGTCAAAATATTAAATATGTTTTTATGTGTTTTCAAAATATTTAAAATTAATTTAATAAAGCAAAATATTATGTTAATGCCTATTAAGTTTTCTAGGCAGTATTCTAGCTATTTAGGGATATAGCAATTAATACAAAGCTTAGATATTTATAATTATCAGATGAATATCTACCTGAGCTTTACATAGAAAAGAATATTTTAAGAACAAATGTAACATAAGTCACAAAGAACAAAGGTCACTAGTTTGACCTCATAATATTAACAACCTGCATATTGAAAATACAATAAGTGAAAACAGACAAATATATACAAAGGATTACTCATTATCACATACATTATTTAGAACCTATGAGCAAATAATTTACAAATCAATAACCAGGCCAGTTTTAAATGTTCAATTTCTCTAATAATCATGAGTATGAATTAAAACACTAATAAAAATATAAACATTCCATTAAAAGATAAAGTCTCTCTTGAAAAAAAATTTTTTCACATAAAGGATGGTCAAAGATTTACCAGGAAAATATAAACGAAATAAACACAGCATTGGTAATAATAAAAAAACTAGAATTCATAGCAAAATGCCTCAGGACCAAAGAGCTTTTTTAATTAATGAAGGGAATTATGTACAAAGAAGGTAAGTAAAGTAGTTAAGTTATTAGCACTGCAGCATCAATCATCCAAGTATAAAAAAGCAAAAAATTTAAAAAAAGAAAAACCTAACAAAACTACAATCATTCTGGAAGTTTAAAACTGCTCCCCCAGAACTGCACAGACTAAGAAAACAAAAAACACATAAAGATAAAAGATATAGATTAGAATACAATTAAAAATGAGATTTCTTTGACATATAGAACCTAATTTCTAAAAATAAGAAGAAATACAGGGTTATTTTTCAAATGCCCAAAGAAGAATTTTAAAAGTGGGTGGCATACCAGGATGTAAAGAAAATCTCAAATTCACAAAAAGTAGAAATATTGCAACCCTGATTCTCTAAAGTAAAAATAAATAATAAGCATTTGAAATGTAAATATAAAAATGAAAAAGAAAATCTTGAAGACCAAAACTTTGATATGGTTAGATGTGTAAGTTCCATGAGGTCAAGGACCATGGGTGGGTTCGCCACCATGTTCTCAAATCCAGTGTCTGCCACACAGTATCACTGATGCAGCCTTTTCTCTTAAAATATTCTAATGCATGGGAAATTGTCCACAAATTGTCACATGCTCACTTGTTCTTTGCAGTTTAGGAATTCAGATGTTAGAAATGTATTATGGTATGTATAACATATATTATAAAACACCCCCAGTGGGGTCAGAAGTAGCATCTCAAAATAAAACACATTATTATCCTTGCAACATATGAATGTTCAACTCTAATGGGATAAATAAATACTATAAAAGCCTAATGACAATACTGGTCAGGTTCTGCTGCCAAATGAATTCAATTCAGGTCAGGTCTTGACTGCTAAATGTGTTATCAAAAAACATTCATTGTTCAAAACTTTTGCTTTTTTCAATTGCCTTTTAATTGCAATTTAACAAATACTCAATGAGTTCCTAAAGTATGCAAATTCCTGTTCTAGAAATAGTTGAGAATTGGGGTTGGGGTAAAAGAGTAGAAGTGATAGAGATAAAGATATTCTAAAGCTTGAAACCTACAACACAGTAATCTATACTCGAAAGCATGATGATTTCTGGTAAACTGGCCAAATGGTTAAATGAGAATAGCTTTACAAATCTGTATATTTGATTTTTCTATATCAAGAATGATATCAGATTACCAGACTGAATGGAAACTATATAAAATGCCAGATCAATATTTTAAAGTACATTGAATTACCAAAAAAATCTATGAATTCTACAATTTTAACTAAGTACAATTAGACTCTATTAGGAGGCTATTTTAGAAACAACTCTTTATCTGATCTTGGATATATAGCAATGAGTATGAGATTTCCCTTTTCATTATAAATACTATTCAGAAAAAGTCAGACCAAACTCACAAAAAAATGGTAAATTAAAAATTAGTTTAATATTGTCAAATAGGAAAATACAGAAATTGAAACTTTTACAACTCTCACATGAATATATTTTAAATATTAAAGTAAAAATTCAAATAGTATATCCAATACAAAGTTATCAAATTTAGAATGGCACTAAATTATAGCTGCTATGTAATTCCTGAGAAAATTTGTTTCAGTATATATTTATGCCAACAACTTTTTCAAAAGAAATCCTAAAAAGATGGCCAAACTAAAAGTCAGCCTCATTATAAAAATACATTTTATAAGATTAACATGTCAAAACAGCTATAGTTTTCTAAGCTTGGAAGAAGTCCAAAAAGAAAAAAGCTATCTTCAAAGAAATTATACTTTTATGTAGGAAGTAACAAATTTTAACAATTGATAGATTTAATAAAATGAAAATTGAGCTACTAAACTGCTTAAGAAGCTTAAGAAGATACATTCAGCCAATAAACATGTAAGAGTCCCTTAAGACGCAAAAATCACAGACTTAGAATTCTTCATTCTATGTAAGATTCCAACCCAAGTATGTCACATATTTAGTTATCCTTTTAATTTACCCTTAAATTAATCTAAAACATAAATTTAAAAAAAAATAAGGAGTATCTCAATAGGAAAACGATTTCTTTAGAAAAGCATAAATTTGCTAGGACACTAAAATCAAAAATGTAATCAAGGAAAATGTAAGTATTTCCAATGGAGATTTTCAAGAGACTTTTTCCTATTGCCACTTGTAATCAAATTTAATTGTCAACTAAATTATAAAAATTAAATTCAATGACAGACTTACTCCAAAGAAAAACTAACATATGATTAAATAGGCAAGAAATACAAATAAATACAGAAAATTTAAATACTGACTTTCTAAAATAAGTTTAACGTGAAGCCTTCTATTGCTTTTGTTAAAAATAATAATAATTAAAAAAACCCAAACCTGCCATATTCGTGTAAGTCCATGTTCTAATTTCTTTTTTATATAGCCACGATCAAAATTTGTTTCTTCAGTACCCATCATATTACTCCCTTCTGAAAATAAAAAGATGACAGTTTTAAATTTGTTTCACAATGTTTTTGTTTTCGAAAAAAAAAAAAAAACTCATTTGGACTCCCATATATTGTAAGCCTATGTAAAATATAGAAAATATGTTCAATATTTATATAACCAAAACAATGTTAAAAAGAGGTATTAGGATTATACTATTTGTTAAGATAAACTTAGACCCTGAAATGTTTACTTTACGCCTAAGACCACTCAGCTCAATATACGACTGGAGCTGGACAAGAATGTAACTTGGGTAGTGTGATCCCAGAGACTGGGTTCTCAGTGACCCATATACTGCCCACTGTCAGGGCATTACAGGGCCAATGAACACAATTATCAATTCAATGCATGTAACAACAGTACAGATTGGATAATCTAAAAATGTCTAGGTCAACAGGTAAGATCAATGATTTGCCTCACAACAAATCTCCCCCTAAAAGCAACTGAAAATACACATGTACATTTATATTAAAAAGAGTATGTCTTTACATAAATAAACTGTGTGGAACAGGGTGTCCACACAGTTAGGCTAGCATGGTGGCCACCGGTAACCACCAAAGTCCCTTGAGTAGACTAGGTCCCAGACACATGCCTAATGTACCTACGACCACTCCTACAGCTTCCGCCTTATTATCTGTATGGTCTGGCTATTAGGGATCCAGAAGCTCAGGGCAGTGGATATGAACTAAAGCTTCGGAGTTTTATTTTAGAATGGTAAAGTATCAGGATATCAGTAGTATCACTTTAGAGCTACAGCAGATGAACTCGAGACCCATTCAGCTTTAAGAAGTTCTGTGAAGAATAATTTTTCAAATTACTGATTCCTACAATTTTATTCATTAACGTGAATAAAAAAGGAATAACTGCAGGTGAACGAATGACTTTGGAGTCCTACATATTGTTGGCTTGCCACTAGACTAATCAGAGTCCTGAATACTCTTAAATATAAATATTAGGATCAAGGAATTTTAGCAAAGAGGACTAAGTACATAAGGCTCATATAGAGTTTTATAAGTTTGACTCTATACCCCAATGAAAATACATACATATAACCATATAATCATACTTATCTACATATGCATAATAACTGTAAACTATTGGCCTGAAGCAAAAAGCAAACTTTACTATGATGAATATATATTGTCCCCTAAACTCTGATCTTATATCTAAAGTATGTGTTAAGCTTTTCCATTGGTTTCTCCTTAAACAATGTATTGAAAAGGGAAAAAAAGTATTAAAATGTCTTAACAGTTTCCACATCTGGAAAAAAATAACGGTTGCCAAAACAGGGAACCTTTGTGAAAATTTGGATTCCCAGTGAGCCCAGGAATTCTCTGAGTAACCTGAGATTTAAAGCCTATGAACATTTCATTATTATTATAATTATCTCTTAACTCATTTTTACTGATGTATTAATAACAACACAATAACCAGTGTAAGCACTTTACATTTTATCTAAACTTTACAGCAACCCTACAAGTAGGTGTGTTACCATCCTATGGGGCTTTTTGTTAGTTTTGCTTTTAAATCTACCATGTTAAGGAGCAAACTTAGGCCTGGAGAAGACAAAAGTAACTTCTTCCTGTTCTCACCTCTGGTAAGTGGCAGTCAAATTTGAAGATAGATAATCTCTGATTACAAAGCCCATTGCTCCAGAGGTAGTACAGGGATGAGAATATACGTCAAAACAGTCCGGCCCAGAACCCTGCTTCTGTGCCCAACTCTCTTCCCCTCTTTCTCTCCTCTCTCTTTTTTCCCCTCTCCCAATAATATTTCTGAAAGGATGAAAATCCTTCCACAGAATTGTCCTCTCATTTGTTGCTATGTATATTTATGAGCTTTTTATGAGTAGAGAGAAATATTAAACACATGTCTTCCACACCCAAATCCTATTTAATCAAACAGTAAGAATCTGGGTGTTCCTCCACCCAACCACAGAAATCAAGCACTTTGGATTTTAGAAGTCACTAAAATAACTTCTAATATCTAATGACTAGCTACATTAAATTGTATGTAATACAAAAAACCTTGTGCAGTATAATTTATTTTACCCATGTTAAAATGTTAATAAAATTATTTATTTTTCTTTAAAGTATTTTAAATACTTAATTTGGTTACTGTTCAAGGTAATCATAAGATACATAATTACAGAAAGTAATTTAAATATAATACTTAATATAATTTTCAAATATTTATTCTTTATTAGCTGACTATACCGATCATTTAAAGTTGCATTTTTCATTCAAAGACAAATATTTTAAAACATCATTTTTTATGAAATTTTAAGTCTTGCTATATTTTCAGGAAGAAAAATCAGTATAATCATTAATTCTTAGAATTTTTCTTTATTAATACAATTTGAAAATTAGCAAAAGATTTAATATTGAACATTTAGCATTAATTTTACAGTAAATCTAAAGAGATTAATGTCTAGTTATCAACTAATAATATATATTAATATACCTTATTAATATACATTAAATATATAATATGGTTTATAATAATATATATTAATATATAGTTAAAAGTCTTTTCTTAACAACCCAGTCCTAAAGCTATCAGCACATATTCTTGGAAACTGGTAATATTTGTCACTTAAGAATTCCTTTGACACAGTTAATCTCCAAAAGTAATGGAGCTTTTGTAGTAGCTGAATCACTTTCTTTGATGAACGTTTAACCTATGGTCACTATAGTCCCTGAAATTCTAAAAGAAAGTCTGTTCCTTTTCTTTCTCCTTACACCAGAAATATGGCATATTTATAATTCAATTTTTTAAAAATTGAAGTAATTTCCTACCAGAAGCAGAAGTGGTATCCTCATTGTCATGCTTTTCATGCCATTCCATAGTCCTGTAATAGCTGAGCATAACTTCCCACAGTGCTTTGCACAGGTCAGCAAGGCATGGAATGTAGCTGTCTGGTGTAACGTGCTAAAGAAAAAGAGAAGGGCCACCTTTCAAATTATTACATTTAAGAAAATTAATCAAAATAAAATGTTATTAATCAAAATCATTCAAGAATTAGAAATAATTAAGAAAAATTCTTCCACTAAAGAAAAAGTTTAATGACAAGAAAATTTTGTTCAAGTCATTTTTATTTCAACATGGCTTTTAGTATTCATTTGGGATATCAGCCCATATACTACTTATCCAATTATAGTCAGAGAATCAAAATGTCTAAAAAAATTTGAAGTAGCAAGTGTTCCCATAAACAGCAGTGTAAACTTCCCCAAATGTATTTTTTCAAAGACATGCTTTTTAGCATGCACACACAGCTTTATATTTATCCTTGGACCTGGGGTACAACTTATGAAAAAGAGGTCAAACTTACAATTTAAACATATCATTTATGTAAATTAAATAAACACCTTTGATAGTCTCTAAATTCTTTAAATAACATAGATACAGGTATTCCATATCTGACAATATCATTTAAAAATATTTTTTATATGGCATGGCTATGAAACAATGTGGTCTCAAATCTTCTTCCTAATGAAAATGCATGGAACTTCTCCTCTCTCTTATTTGTAAAAACTAACAGTTGTCATTTGCCTTTTTTCCCTGCAGGTAGAGTGATGTCTCCATTCTATTTTTCCAGGCTTCCAATCTGTTATAATGCAGCATTTGCTCCACCATTTGAGATTTCCTAGCATTTCTTCACTTTGTAATCAACCCACCACAAATGATCATGTGGACAAAAGACCAGAAGGTTAATACTCTGGAGTATGCCCTCTAAGATAAATAGCTGGGAGAAATAAGCTAGATAGCCAGTATATGTATAGTGTGACTGATGCTCAGAATACCACAGCTGGTAGTGATCCTCACCCTTTCAAAAAGTATTTTATCTCCATAATGACCTCTCCCTCCTCTAAACTCATTTACTAAAACATTCATCTAGCAATTAATAAAAATACTAACTTGTATATACGACTCAGTACACTTCTGTGTAAGCATGCCAAATCTCTGAAACTCAAGTAGGACGTAGTAAAATAAAGGAATTGTTAACCTTTATAGTTAGAGTGCCCCAGTGGGGTTTATGCCAAGATTGGTGGGATAGTTCAATCTTACAAAATCTATTAACCTAATCTGCCATATTAATAGGTCTAAGGAGTACTTTGCTTCAGCAGCACATATACCAAAGCAGGTCTAAGGAAAAAAATAAAATGATCATCCCAAGAGATGCTAAAGAAAACAGCCATTCCTAATAACAACTCATGAGAAAACAAAAATGGATAGGTATTTCCTTAAATGAGAAAACTCTAAGACATACCTACTGTGGTCAAGGACAAGACAAGGATGCCCACCATTTCTACTACTATTTAACAATGTTCTGGAGATACTACCAATGCAATCAAACTAAAGAAAATAATTAGAAGCAAAAGAATAGGAAAAAAGAAATACAACTATTTCTATCTATAAATGACTTATTAATAATATACTTGAAAATTCCTAGAGAATCAATGATAAAGCTAACTAACTCGAACAATAAAAGAATTCTGCAAGGTAGCAGGTTATAAAGTTAACAAGCAAAAACCGACAGTATTCACACACGGAAATAATAACCATTTAGAAGATAACACTGAATAAGAAATTTCCATTTATAATAATAGCAAATATAATTTTTTAGGAATAAAACTTAACAAGAAATGATACAAAACTCTTATCAAAAAACTGACAGACATAAAGTAGACTTAAAAAATGGAAAGATAACCCTTCTTCTTAGTTTTGGTATCTCAAGATCATGATCATCATAATGTCAGTTCTGCCTAACTTATGAATTATTGAGATACTAAGAAAAAAGTCCAGAAATAGATCCAACCTCATATGAAAATATAGTGTATAATAAAGATAGCACCTCACATCACTGAGTTGAAGATAGTCTTTTTCATAAATAGTATTGGACAACTAATCAGATAGGCAAAAAGAAAATTAGACCCACTCCTCACTCGGCACAGAAGAATGAACTCCAAATGAATAAAAGAGCTAAATAACAAATAAAACTATGCTAGCCCTAGAAAAAAAGTAAGTCAATTCCTCTCTCATCCTCATAGTGGAAAAAGCTTTCTAATTATGACTCAAAATTCAGAGATAATAAAACTAAAATCTGATAAGTTTTACTATGTAAAAATAAAAAAAGAATTTGGCAAAAAAAAAAAAATACCATAAGCAAAGTCAAAAGACAAATGACAAACTATAGATATAATATATATCACAATAAATAGCTAATATCCCTCATTTATAAAGAACCCTTAAAAATTAGAGGAAGAAGACCAAAAATCATATAGAAAATGGGAAGAAGGCACAAATATACCTCACGAATAGAGACTTAAAAATGGCCCTTAAACATATGAAAACATGTTCAATTTCACTGCAGTAGGACAAATGTAATTTAAAACTATAATGGGATACTAATTTTCAACCCCATCAGATTGGTAAAAATTTTAAAACTGACCACTGACAAAGATTCTGTCCTCGACCAAATTCCAAACAGGCTCCTCTAAGCCCCTTCTCAATTTTATCTATAAAGATTTGAACAAAACACAAATTTGGTTTCTAACAGCTCAAGTTAGCATTCCTAAGATGACTCTAGCCCCACCTTAAATGGCCTGCCTGAGAAAACTCAAGGCTGCCAAAAGAATTTAGTATCCAAACCAGCTAACACCTGAAGATAGGGCCCCCTGTCTCCCAGATCTAAGGGAGGGGTGAGAGCCTAACTTCAACAAACCCTAGTTAGCAAACCCAGTTAGGTTTCACCTGGACTAACCATCTGCCTTTTTTTTTTTTTAATAATTTTTCATTTCCCTAACTCTACTGAGCCCCACTCACTCCCTTCCCAATTTCCTCATCCACCGTTGAAAATGCCCAGTCATTTCAGTACAATGGAACTTGAGTTCTGCTGGACTCTTTTCTATTGTAATGGTATTACTAAAATCTTTACCACTTTAATTAGTGTATCTACCTTGGTTTATGTTTGACACCATATATACTCTATTGGCAAGACTGTGAAAAAAAATAGGCACTCTCATATATTGCTGTTAGGAATGCAAAAATGGTACAACCCCATGGAGAATTTGGTATGTCTACCAAAACTACATGACTATTTCCCCTTGGACCTCGCAAAATACTGGAATCTATCTACATGTCCAAATATAGGATACTGGTCGAGTATCATTCATGCAAAAAAGAGAACTATGTAACTATGAAAAATTATAAACATACCCATGCATTTTTTAAATTTAAAAAATGTTTAAAAGATCTCTTTAAAAAATTTTTAAAAGATATCTCATATGACATATCTATGAAAGGGAAATTTTTTAAAGTTCTCTATATATGTAATAATAGAAAAATTTTTAATGCATATATCTGCTTATCATCAAAAAAATAAATGGGGAAAATAAACAAGCATTGAAGTTGGTTACCTACAAGAGGTGGTGTGGGGGATGAAACAGAAGGAATGTAGAAAGGAGTAATACTTCTCTGAGTATCCCAAATTGGCTATAGGTACCTATTTACAGAAGAATTAGAATGGTTATCCAGATTTGCACATGGCTTGCAGAGATCAATATAAAATACTGTTGCATATTTATGCCTTAATTTTGGGTAATATTGATGCTTACTTTTCATATCTACTTTTATAATTACTACCTTACAATGAACCAGTCTTGACTTTTTTCCTCAGTTTGTTTTTACCACATCATTACACCTGACATATCTCTTACACCCCACACGAGCAATGAAACAGATACTGACGCACAAGGTAAAGAAAAAGTTAAAAGCAGAGAGCAAAAAAAAGCAAAAATCACAAAAAAGTTCTGGGCTGCAACTCAGCAATCAATCACCTGAATAAAGGTACTCTTTTACAAGTCAACTTTTCTAACATTCATAAACTCAGCTTTGCATAAATTTATATTTATATTATGCAATTAAAATCTAATTATATCTCAACAGTTTTTATGGTAGATGGATGGAAGGCGATGTTAGCCTTATTTTTTCCTAAAGAAAAATTATGTCTATACAAATAATCACACTACAGGCCACCAATTAATTTTTATTTTACTTGTCACAGTTTAACAAACCAGAAAATTGAAACTTAAAACACCCTCTATTCTCCACCCAATCACTGTCTAGCTACATTTGCTATTTATTTCAGGAAAAGGAAGTTTTTTACTATGTTACTTTTGACGATTTGCTGAAATTTAATGGGTTTAGATGAGATATACACAAAGAAATGTATGTGTTAAATTTTTTTTCCAAAAAAAAAGTTGAAATTCAGTGAGCTTTTTCTCACTAAATGGATTCAAGTGAAAATAACTCACAGATGTAGCAAAACCAATGCACCTGCCTAAAAGTCTCTCCCCTCAAAAACCCATATTTTATTATCTTCAAGTATGTCCACATGTACAAATATAAGACTATGATATACTGAGTATTAGATAACAAGATGATTCTTGCCTACATTTATATTCTAAACCAAAAAAAAAAAGAAATGTAGAGATTCATTGTATGAAATACCTATACAATAAATAGTTTAAGGAGAAAAGGCAAGGTGGGTAAACAAACAACAAAAATACTGTTTTCAATAGACTTAAACCCAGGTTTGTTAATCTCTATACTTGAAGACTATGCTGGCAATAAGTTAAAAAAGTCATTTCATTTAGAAACGACTCCACAGACCACTTTCCACCATACCATGCACCACTGGCATCAACTCTCATAGTGCAACTCTCATGTTGTCAACACCTTATTATTAGTTATTTGCAACATTCTCTCATCAGTTCATAAATATCACCTCTAATTTCAAACAGAGAATCTTATTATACAGACATGGGTGAACCATAACTATAAGAGAGATTCAAAGAAACCATGAATCAGCAATTACATAAGTAATCAAAAAATAAAAGGCCAAGAAGAGTCTTGAGTTTCTGAATTAACAGCCCATGCTATTTCTACCCAGACATCAATTCTTCTTCACACAGGCAGAACATAATAGAAAGTTATAGACATGGAATTGGCAACCCTAGGTCCCAGTCAGTTCCACAACTTACCACTCACATGCCCTTAGACAGTAAACCACCTTTCATAAAAGTGTTAGAGATTCCTGCCAACCTCATCACTGCTTTAATCCATTCACTGCTTACTAAATACCTAACATTGTGATACAGTTCAAGTCCCAATTAAGAAAGGTTTCATTAGTATAAGACCAGGAATACCAAGGCAGAGGAAAACAATACTGTAATTCCATTCTATGTTCTTATCACATATCAATAATAGTAATGAAAGTCTTGAATTAACCAATTCAAAAAATATTCACACAGTGAGATACCCCAAAGAACTAAAATACACGTCTCGATTTTTTTTTTAAGTTAAGAATATATGGGAAATAGAAATTTAATTGTCAAATGGTTCTCTGTGTTCTAGAGCTATTTTTCCCTGCTGTTCTTTGACTGAAAGCTAGTAGCAACAATTTATTCAGCAAAGGTTTTGAGGTGAGAGGAAAAGGGGAGAGGGGGAAGTATAGCATTTTTAGAAATATCTCAGAAAACATGCAGAAAAGAAATATTTTAAGTAATCTAAAATATTTTTTTAAATCCATAATGTCTATAAAGATAACATACATGCCTAGTAACTGGTGATTATAAAATGTAAGAAATATCCTATGGAGAAAGAGTTGGATTAACAAATCTGGATATTGTAATGCAAATGCTCAATCCAGCATTTTGACCATGCTTCACTATTCAAACATCAAAATAAGCTCCTAGGTCAAATCTTGACCAACACTTTCACATAATACACAGATCTGATTTCCCACCTCATTACTATCAGCTAAGAGTAACATTTTACACCTTCATTTCTACTGTTAACCATCTCAAGCAACCTACATGATCAAAATAATGATGAAAGTAGCTTATTGTAACCAGCAACATCTCAGCCTTAATTATAAACAATAAGTTTGATAAGAATCTAGAAGCTATTTCAAAGAAAGCATAAATCCAGAAATGAATATAAGCAGCTTTCCAAATTTTAAGCACATAATGAAAGTCATCTTTTGAAAGTTCCTTAAGAGCAAAGTTAAGCGGTAAATATAAAAAGGAGGCTGCTAGATTTAGTCTTTTATTTTTAAAAATTATTTTAAATTATTAACTTACTTTTATACCCACCAGAAATCTCTACTATCAAACACCTACAAAAATTAGGAAGATGATTTTTATACTAAAATATCATAATAAAAATTTTTAGGATTAGCCTTAAAGTATTACTTTGTTCTTACTTCAGTTTGACTTAGCATTCTAATCACATCCTAACAAACCTAAAGGAAACAAGTTTTGACATTCTCGCAGAGATCCAAAACTCCTGAGGCCAACATCCACCTCACTCCATCCAACCACACACACATACTGATAGATGGATTACAAAAAACAGCAAAAGTTATCAGTATGTTTAGATTAATGCTGTTAACACCATGAGCTCACAACACCAGAAGCTGCTGGGAGGACTCCTGCTTATCTGGGAGGCTTCTGGATATGCTGCCATTCAAAACAGCACTAGGTCCAGGGAGCGGAAAACATCTCTGAGGAGGCTGAACTCTGGACCAAAATAAGTGGCTGGACCAAGCAATTACAAGATCTCTCCAACCTCCGATTACTTCTCTAAGGGCCAAGCTGTACAAAATGTGAATATCTTAAGTACTTTCTAACCACTAGAAACCAGAGAGATGTGGACTGGATGGCACATGTTTGGGCCTGGAGCCCAACTTTGTGACTTACTTGGTCACGATTCCAGCATATCATTTCAAGGGATAATGCAAATAACCTAGAGTCTATCTGGAACTCTCCATGATAAACATATGCAAATGCTATAGCAAAACTTTCTTGTACCAAACTGGATCATTCGTGATTTAAAAACAAAAACCTCATGGTGAAAAAAAGTCATTCTCATCTCTCAGGCATTTTATCATTAATACTAAATATGTATATAGACATGAAGATATATGTATTATGTCTGTTATAAATAATGCCAACTGAAAACTAAGTAACCTAACCAGTGCCCTCTAAATTGTAAAATAAGAGGGGGCGGGGGGCAGTCTTCTTTAGTACCATTCTCAGGTTTTTCTAACTGCTATTAAATGGCCTTAATCAAATATACAGCTTAATACTATAAAACAAGCAAAGCATGTATAATCAGAATAAACAATTTATCTTTCAAAGTTTCAAGTGATAAAATGTTACAAACCCCTGTGCTGAGATTATCACCAAAAAAGGGACAATACTTAAATGTAAAAACCATCAAGTTAAGAATACGGTTTATTGGCAAGTTTCAAGAATGGCTTTCTATCATTAAATTATTTTGTGTTTATGCTGGCTGCTGTGTCACCCCACTCCCACACACAAAGTCATCCAGCAGTCTAAATTACATTGATAGTTTTAAGGGTTCTTAGACGGGCATCAGAGAAGCCTTGCCACACATGAGCCAGTTTCAAATGACTAGAAAATCCCTTCTCTTCCAGCCAAGAGAGGGAAGGTTGGTTACCCAGGTAACCACAGCCCAAGGCATGCACTCCGCAGGCACTTATGAGTCCCAGGATACATTAGAAACAACCAAATCATCATACTGAAACACAGTTAAAGCAAGCCAGACAACCTACTGTTCCTTTCACCTGCCCTATGCTGCCTTCCTATCATGCCATCATTTAGGATATTTCTTTACCCCTGGACCCAGTCACATACATTGTGCTTGTTGAAATCCAAAACACAACTCAAAAGTCGCAGCTTCCTCTTAAAAAAATAGATACAATTTTGTCTTTTTGTCTTCCTTAAATCCCTTAAAAAACTGTGGTGATTTCAGACATTTTATGTTGTTTGAACTTTTCTTATTCTACCTCTGATCATTATTAATGTTAATTTATTAGGTTATAAACTCCTTAAAGCCTTACTTATCTTTGCTGAGCTGATTACTGATTATCTGACTAACAAAAGCTGAGTAATGACAAGAGCACTGGTAAGCAAGTCAGACCGCTAAGAAAATGGAGTCTTGTGTCTGCTACCAGCATCCATGAAATGGTAGCAGATTAGCTTGTTAGTTTATAAGTAAGATAAAACTTCAGACTCTTCAAAAGTTCTTCGCAATCCAGAGAGTAACTGGCAGGGAAAAAGGAAGAGATGGATAAACTTTCCTTACCTATCTTTTGATCATTAAGTTTTAAATTTTAAAAATTATCAAAACTTACTTTCAATATTACCCTAAGTATTTACAAATCAATATATAATGCATATAGAAGAAAATTAGCTGGGTGCTATATATATGTGGTAAGAATAAATCTGACAGCTGAATTCTTAGAGCATTCTAAAAATCACCTGATAAAGCACTCAAGTAAATACTATTCCTCTAACTGAAAAGGTTTTGTTCTGACCAAGTGTTCAAATTTGCAGCTTCCAGTAGGAAAGGCCTCCTCACCTATTCATCCAAATCAACCTCAGCAATTAATGAAAAGTCCCAGCTTAATTTCCTTCACATTATTATTATTATTATTGATATGCTATCTTTAGTATCTGAAAATCAAGCTATTAAATACAAAATAATCAGCATGCATATTTACACAGAAATGGATAAAAGCTGACACTGCTGATGAAGAATGTGAATTAAAACATGATTTCTGGAGGGCGATTTTGGAAATATGAACCAAAAACCTTAAAAATGAAAAGCCTTTGGCAATGCAATTTCAGGTCTTGTCATTTATCCTAAAGAAATAATTAAAATATGTGTGTAAAGATTTAGCTTTAAGAATACTTACTACAGTGTTGTTCATAATGACAAAAGCTGGAAATAACAAATCGGTTAATTAATCCACAAGATCTCTTACACTGAAATATTGTCAAGCCATTAAAAGTTATGTGGGTAGCATATCTGCAGAAATGGAAAATTGTTTATAACATAGCAGGTGGGAAAAACATTATAAAACTGTGTTTATAGCATAATCTTACTTTTAAAGCCTATTTGTTTATATATACATTAAAAAATAGCTTTGCATGCAGAAGTATTAATTTTGATTTTCTACTTTTTATCTGTATTTTCCTAGATTTAATATGGTTTAGCTATATAATTTAAAATGTGGATATTTTAAGAGTAAACATTAATGATTGCTTAATTTGAACAACTTATATAATCTATATTCTAACTCTGTAAGACTGTGAGTGATGTAAAAATATATAAATAACAGACTAATTTGGAAAGTCAGAAAAGAGAAAAAGGACAGAGGCAGTTAATTCTATATATAACCCCAAACAAGATGGTTACTACACATGAACATTAAATTTAGCTCTGAACTTCCTGGCAGTTTGTCATTTACAGTACAGAGAATCTATACTCTCACACTCTTTGCTAAGAGAAAACATTAATTCTTCATAACAGAAAGTATCCTGAGAATTTAGAAACAAACATGTTTTTGACTCGAGAAGAATCTGTCTTTAGATTTCTATAGAAACATCAAAATAAAACTATATTTTCAACAGAGATCTTACCAAAGCTATTTACTGACCCTCAAAAAAATTGACATTAAATTATGATTCAACATCAGAAGATATTTATAAGAATGAAAATTTAAAAGCCTGGGAGAACAGTATACTAAAAGAGACTTTGGTTTGTCTTTCAATGATGTATGCACATAAAGCAACTGTAAAAGTTCATGGCACAGAGAAGGTGCTCCATGTTGGTTTTCTTCCCCTTCCACTTAATTGAATTTGAAATGTGTCAACACCACAGGAGTTAAAAACAAAGAGGACAATCCGATTTACTCAAGAAACTATTATTTACTCAAGAAATTATTAAATACCTCCAATGTGCTAGACTCTAAGAAAATACAGAAAGTTTCTTCTAAAAGAAAGACTACATTGTTCCCCAAAGTATGACTACATTAGCAAGTTCATTTCAAAAACGAACTCAAAACTCATTAAAGTTATTTGGAAAGGAACCATGGGAAAATGGCTGAGAAAACTTCAGCCAGCTTAACCAGCTATGTTATCTTAAAATTAATCAATAATATCCTAATTAACATTTTGAAATAAGCCCCCCAGGGAAATCTATCAGACTGCCAAAAATAATTCTGAAAAAATAAATTGTTTTAACTTAAGTATACTTCACAAACTTTCATATAATCTTCAAAGGATTTCTCTAGAAGATCACTACTTAGTATCTTTAAATCTATAAACTGGTGTAAACATGTAAGCTACATAAAAATATAAATGTAATCACAAATAAGACTAAATTTTTAAAGTGAATAAAAAACCACTATGCCTTTTTACATTGGCCCTTTCCAAAAATGAATGCAGTTTAATTCTCATTTGAAATTTTTGCTAAGTATTAGTCATTTACGCTTCAAAATAACGTACACATTTTTTCGAAAGAACCTAAAGTACTGATCTAAAAATTGTAAGCAAATACATTTAAGAAAAACAGTAAAACCATACTGAAAAATAAAAAAAAGAAAAACTGTGCTTCTAATTAAATCATTTAGAAAAACATAGTTTAATAAAGAAAGAAAAGTAAGTACATTCAATTGCAAAATGATTTCAAAAGTTCAAAGCCAATTAAACTTTTCAACTCAGAACAATGGTGACATGACACAAATGGCAGAAATTTCATAATGAGGCAGGATGCTGGGCTTAAGTACTCTGAAGTTCTCTGTTAGCCAGAGTAAACAAAAACAGAACACTAATTTTGCCCCAGATTTCTTTGTAAAGGAATAAAATTAAAAAAATTGGTTCAATTTCATTCTAGCCTATTTAGTAACACACTGATATCTGTGAGTGGTTTAAAAAAATACCATTAATAAGACCAAGCAAATGATTTGGATTCATTTCCAATCTCTTTCCATTTAAAGGAAATACAATTGTTCGCTGTTTACAGGAACTCCACCCTTCTCTCAACCCCGATTGTGTGCCATTTCATTTATTTCACTTTTTAACGTTACTTTTAAATTCTATCTATAATTAAGGACTTCCTTCAAAATACTGCTACTGTACAAAGAAAACCACTGCCCAAATGTCTGGGATCTTTCTTCTCACTTCCAAAATCTGCCAGTCAACACCCTATCCACATTTCCTGAGGGCTCTTCTTCCCTGACATTTCACAGCCACATACATTCTCGCAATAGTACATCCTCAATACATCACTTACTCCCAATTAGGGCTAAAATGATTCTCGATTGCCACATATTGAAAAATTATGAACCTTATATTCTAGTACAAAGCTCCTTCATGAATTAGCTCCTTTGCCTGAGCTGTAACATTCCAGATCCTTGATATGTGTTCTCACCAAGAAAACATCAAATTTCCTTTTATCAGCTTATTTATGAAACTTCTAAGGGTTCCCTCCATTTTTCCTCTCCTGAGGTAACCACCTTCAATTAACCGAAATCTGATGAGAAATAATTTCTTTCTAATCTCGCCTGATTTAAACATGTCAAATGTAACTCAATATTATAAAATAATTTAAAACTTAATTAGGTTTCAAAGAAATGTCCACATCCCTATCAGCCTGTAGCAGCACTGACTGAAATCGTTATGAGATTCCTGGGATAATCTCTGACTTCCTTAAATTTTTATCAAGATAGTGCCAAAGAAAATGAGCCACCTTAAAACACATCACATTCGTCACCTCATTATTCAGCTCTTCTGAGTCAGTGCTTTCAACATAAAGAACCTGTCATATCTAACTTTATCAAATCCTTTCCTCAAAAGAAATTCCTCCATGAAGCCATCATAACATTTGCTACTATTCTCACCACTTCAAACTAAAACTTCAACAGCCTGAATATAAACCAGAACCGTACAACTGTGTTGAACAAATAACAATATATGTACCTGCTGCTCGGGGGAGGGGAGGGGAGGGAGGAAGTGGGTTGTTCCCCAAGACTAAGCTCTAGTATACCTTAATTTAAACACACACACACACACACACACACACACCCCTCACCTACTATATTATACATATGTAGATAATTTTATGAAGAAGTACCAAACATTCCTGGCAGTAATTTTAACAAGCATTTACTCACAATGAAATCAAGAAAGATAAGCCCTTCTTTATCCGAAAATTTAAATATACGCAGCTACTTCAAAAGGTTATTTTAGAGTAAGTTTCAAGAAAAAAAGTGAAAAAAATTCATGATAAATGCCATGATAAACACTTTAAGTCCAATTTTTTGTTCATAATAATTTGTAAGTACAACTTCCAGTTTTATATTATGTAAATGAACTGATGATCTTTTTCAAGAAGCATGAGCATAAATATGAATCTGATTTTTAAAAGCATATAAAAGTTCACTGATAACAAAATATACTACACTCACAGATTTAACCAAAGTCAAGAAGACTGAAGGACAAAAGCCTAATTTGTTTAAAATGTCTATTTAATTATCAAAAGTTATTTTCTGCTTTAACAGAAAAATCACTAACTTGAATTAAATTGTTTTACATTTAAATAATCTATTAGTGACAATACTGACAGAATCGAAAATAAAATTGAATATTTCATTTAAAAATACACACTATCAACCTATGAAAATATCTGAATAAGAAAATAACTACAATTTATCAAATGATGGCTGTACTTAAAACTAAATATTTAAAAATATGACTATGCATAACACTTAAAACTAATAATCATAAAATCTGTGAAAGTCATGATTTATAAAGTTATTTTTAGCTAAATATTGTAGCTAACTTATCAACTCTTGCTGATTTATCTAACTCATTCTTAATCTAGCACTTATAATCGCATCCTTCTGGAATATCTGTTGTAGCTCAAGTAAGATATTTCTCCAGTTCTCAAAGGACATAATCTGAACTTGTGGCAAATAAACTCACTGAAGAATGAAGATGAGCTTAATTTCACATGAATTCCTGGACATAAGTACAGTAAAAAATAGATATCTACTTCCCAGAACTGTTATTTTCTGAGCTGACATTAGGGAAGTCTCCAGTGAGAGAAGTAACAATCTTGGGCTAGAATTAGAGATCAAGGTCAACAATGACCTCCATATTGTCAAATTGAGTGGTCAATTCTGTGATATCACCTTATTCAGACTCTCAGAATCATCTGAGATAGTTTTACAGTCAATTCTTCTTGCAACAGTTCCTTCTGTAGGGCTGCTGTGACACCACCATCTTCTACTTTTTCTCCTACCCAGCTAGCTGCTCTTTCTCAGACTCTTCTGCTAGTCTCTTCTCTACCCAATCCCTGATTGTCACAAGGCCCAGGGCTCTCATGTCTTCTTTATCCACATCCTTATCCCAATCTTCCCATCATTTAAATACAATTAGATGCTGATGACTACCAAATCTATAACCTCAACTCTGAACACCTTAGGTTCTTTTATCCAACTGCCTCTTAAACAAGTCTACTTACATGTTAATAGGCATTAAATAGAATTCATAAATTTCCACTACAGACCAGACTTCCTTGTAAAAGCAAATGACACCCTCATTCTCCCAGTTCATTCTCTTTTCATCACACTCTATCTACATCAATTCATTAGTCGGACAAATTCTAAAACAGAGCCCAATTCAGTCACTTCTTACTTGTGGGTTACATTATCTATAGATCTATATTTAAGAATGAAACAGAACAAGTGGTAACAGATATTGACAGAAATAGCATTTATTCACCCAAAAAGACTGAATCTAAGTGTATATGAAAAACCAGCAAAAATGATTGCTCAGAAGCATCTTAGATGCAATCATAGAAGAGAATTAAGAACCTGAGAAGGGTAAAAGAAGCTATGAGAGGGTAGAGAATTCATTTAGAAGCAATTGCGCTCTACAAGCTGTACCATCTTATCAACTTTTACAATCTGTATGACTGAATCTTCCAGTTTCTTTATGAGGACAAGAATAATAAGGGAGAAAAAAATGGCAACATATTTCTATATTAGTAGCAACTTCAAATAATAGGTGCTAAGGAAACTAGAATGTGAATTTAAAAAATGAGACATGTGAACAGTAATAAGTTACTACATACTGTACAGAGATCCTTATACTGCAGCTTTTGGAATTTTGTATCTGTATTTCCTGCACATAGTTCCACATAACCAAGGACAACTTGAAACACAGTATTATGAATGGCTTGGGTGAAGTGCATATGAAGTTGATCCATTGCTGTCTATGGAAAGAAAACAATTAACATAATTTTGTGTTATTAAAATAAATTTTGACAGATTTGAAAAACAGGAAAAAACCTTTATGGATTACAGCTACAGCACAAAGATCACTATTATTCACAGAATTAGACTGTAATGTTGATTATTTGCAAACAACCCTTCAAATAACCACAACATCATACCTATCACTAAAGATAAATCTGAATTGCAAACACTGCTCTCTTGCTCTGTATTTATGATTGGTAACCATTCTGTATTTCTCAAACATCACACACATTCATATCTTTGGATTCCCTCTGCCATCATTCTTTACATTGTTCAGGATGCATTTCAATGGTCAACCTCTCAGATAAGCCTTTCCTGATTACCCTATATAAATCAGTACTTTTCATCATTCTATCAACTTACCCTGATACATATTTCTTTATAGCACTGTTACTGCCTGACATCACATTCATTTATTTCTTTAATGGTTGTCTCCCTCACTAGAAGGTAAGACATGAGGCCTTATATCCAGGTGCCTGGAGCAGTGCTCAAAGTACGTACCAGTACATATTTAATGAGTGAAAGAATTTCTCTAATAGGGAAAATTAGAAGTTAAAATCATATTTTCAAAGGTCTTCCAACATGTCCCTCAAAATTACCAAATGTCTTCTTTCTTCTATGTTTTTCTAGGTATAGCTGAAGACAAAAATTAGTAAAACAAACAACCAAATATCTTTATTCAGACTTTAAAATGTAAATAGAGTTTAAATGGCTTGGTAAAGTCTTAAATTTCTTTCTAAGACATGAAGCCAATTAAGGAAAAAAACATTTACATCTATGATGTTTAGGTGTTCTACAGATACATGTATAATCCTGTATACACAGAAGATACAGTTAACTTACAAACTATGGCTCATTTCAAGTTTTTCAAGGAAGCCTCCCCTTCAGCAGTAAAAGTGTATAAGACCATGCATCATAAGAGTACTGAAGACATTCTGGGGAGAATAGAATCCTTTGAAAAACCTGGTGAATGCAATTTAGCTGTTTTTACAAACAAATGTACGCAATGCACAAAGGTTTACATACCATTCTGAGGGAGCCATGAAGCTCCAAATTAAGAAGTTCGCAGTCAGGACCAAAAGCTGAAGTAAAAGAGACTACACATCCTCTCTCATTGAATTATCTTATACTACACTTGTTTTAAAAACTACATAAAATTGTGAAAAACCCAACAAATACTTCACAGTTCAAAACAAACTTATGTAATGTTTTAATCACACTATATACACTCTGAGTGTCTGTGAACGACCATGTTACTACTATTAATACACATAAAAATTTACTTTGTTAAATGAAATTTTAAGGACACTACACTAACAATATTCAGACTTACACAATCATGAAGATCAATGGATTCTTAATTTTAAAAAAGTAAACATCCTTTTGTTTACTAACCTGTGTTTTTCCAAGAAGTCGATAAGCTTGCTGAACTTTGGTGTAATGGTTAATGTCAAAATTCTTGCAGATTTTAGAAAGAGCTACATCCAACTGTTCCTTTGTATTTAAAAGAGGAGGCAAGTGGCAGTCAAGGAATTGTATTTTCAAAGCAGTGAGAAGAAAATATCAAGATTAATTTCTCACTTTTCATTACTATCTAAACACATTTACTATCACACTAAATTTAAGTTAAAAAGAAATTTAAATAAGAATATAAATAAATTATTATTCTCACTTATCACCAGCTATAATCAAGTTTACTGAGAAATTATTACTATATTTCTAAAAACTCATGCCTCATATTTCGAGGGACACAAATATATAATAGTTACTAAAAATTTTTTTTATTTTTACTTAACTCTATGTCTCTTCAAACACCTGCTAAAACCTTATAATTATATGAACTGAATTTGTAGGATAATTTAAAAAAAAATCTTTCTGTAATCTCTAAAAAGTAATTTTCAACGACACTGACCTTAAAAGTACTTTTACATCTAAATGCAACAACTTTATAGATTTCCATTTCAGTGATTTTATTTTAAAATTATGATTTTTCTATATAAGTACAGCAAATATTATATATTAAGAGTAAAGAAATACTGAGCTTTCAAAAAAGTACTCATCAAAATATTCAGGTGATTATTTACTTAAAGGATTTTCAAAGTAGTTATCTTTATGGTTGTCAAATAAATTGTCATTCTTAAAAAATAGTAAATAACTACGTTAATGATCAAAACTTATTTTCATAAAATAAGTTTTAAAAGTCCAGCCACAACTTTTATCAGAAAAACAATAATATAAGAAGAAACCAAATGATTCTTATTAAATTTATTAACATGAATACCCTGCTTTGCAAAGATTGCCAAGGAAAGAGATGAAGTCTGGGTAAATGAAGGAAGAAAAGCAAGACTTCATGCTCACAATGACTTATCTTTTCTTTTCCAGTTTCTACACTTTTATATGAAATATTATTATGAAGTTAGGAATTTAGGAGGGTTTTCATTAGCCAATAATTAATTCCTAAATAAATTAACTCACTAAACTAAAAAGGGAGTAGTAGTTGGTAATCAAAAAATATTTACTACACAGTAGTAAATATTCTGGCGCTATAACTTACATGAGAACACACCTATGACTAAAAGTTTGGGGATCTTTCTGGATGTGGTGATATTTTCAAATACTGTTTTCTGGTCTCATAATTCTGAAAGTATTATTGAGTTTACAAGTATATTAACACTAACTTGACAACACACAAATATTCCAAATGAAAAATGACAAAGTGGTACACTGGTAATAACAAGTCAAAACATAACATGCATCTATGCTAATCAAAAACCCTTGAGAAGAAAAAGCCATTTAACTTATAATTCTTACCTCAATTTGTTCTAAAGTATCTTGTAGCTTTGAATTTAGTTCACTATTAAATGAAACAGAGAGTTAGATGTGCCTTTTTTTAAAGAGATATCTAAGTCCTAAATAAATACATGCTAGCTGAATAAATAATCAATAAATTCACAGATTGATAGTATGAGCAGTAAGTTGTTTCGCTGATTCTATAATAAGACAAGAAAAATAAAAGGAAAAGAATTAGGAAAAAATAAGTATCATTACCCACAGCAACAGAATTGTATAGGCAGAAAATACAAAAGAATCTATAGATAAAACTAGGAATTTAAGAATTAAAAATTGATAGCAAGTTTTAAATTAAAAGTATAATATAGATAAAGTAAATTTTCCAAATTGAAATTAATTTATATATATTAAGAACAAGATTTTAGACAATTAATTTTTAATCCCATTTCAGAACACCAAACACCTGGGAACAAATCTAATAAAAAATATATAATACAAAACTGAGCTAAAATAAAGACTTTAATACACAAAGGTATATATCACATAAAGAGACTAAAACCTTCAATATATTTACAATATCATTTCTCACCAAAACAATCTTCTAAAACAAATAAAATTCTAATGAAAACCCAGTAGTTTTTTTAACTGACCGGACAAACTGCTTCTAAAGTTTATGTGGAAACACAAAGGACTAAGAAGTCAAGAATATCTTGAAGAACAATGTTGGAGGGCACCTACTAAAACAGGTAAAGGCTTATGATAAAATTACAGCAATAAGATAGTGTGGTACGTAAACAGGCCGACAGAACACAACAAAAATAAAAGGCAAAAAGCTTGAACAGATACATGACAAAGATGTTATCTAATTGGCCAATAAATATAAATAGGCATTCCAATTAGGTATTCAGAAAATGAAAACTAAAACTATAAGACATCATAACAAACAACCAGTATGGCTAAAAATATTTTTGTTAATTAAAAATGACATCAACAAATGTTGGCAAGAATGCAGAGAAAACAGAACATTGACTTCAATGCCAGAGGAAGGGGAAACAGATTAAACCTCTTTGGAAAACTGACATCTACTAAATCTCAATACTTACTCTATATCCCAGAAATCTTAGATATGTGTCTAACAGGAATGCATATACGACCCTTGCACCACTATTTGTAATAGACAAAATACTGAAACAATACAATTGTCTACAAAAAATAAATGATAAAGTGTGACATATGTGTATGATAAAATACTACAGCAATGAAAATGTATTACCTGAATCTCAAAAACATGATATTGGATAAAAATGTCAGTTAAAAGTACATACCATATAATTCCATTTCAGTAATGTTCAAAACAGGTAAAACTAACTTCAGTGACAAAAGCCAAAACAGTGATTACCTTGGGAGAATAATGACTGAAAGCATGAAAGAAATTTGTGGGGTACTAGAAGTGTTCTATTTCTAGGAGGTAATTACACAACTATGTTCACTTTGTAAAAGTTTATTGAGTTATGCACTTGGGATATGTGACTGAATCTGATTTCATTACTTTCAATTCTCCCTAGGTCAATTAAGAGGGAGAAAAAAACCCACAAAACATAGAACTGATATTTGAATTATAATCTCATTACTAATAAAAGATTTTGTGATATTTAACAAAATAAAGACAATCACAGAGAAAACATTTAACAAAAAGATTAAAGCAAAGGTAAAATAAAATAGTAAAAACAAGTGAAGATATAGTTTGGTACATCAAAATCATACAAGATTTTTTTTACAACTGTCATCTGACTCTCAAAGTCCTAGCAGCAAAAACAAATAGGGAGGGCCACAATATATAATTCAGTGCCCATAACATCAAAACATACCAGTAACTCATAGGGGGAAACAAAAACAAACAAAGGAAAAAAAATCATTTTTGCTGTCATTAAGTTCTAAGAGAAAATTCTGCCAGTCTTGATAAACAGGATAACAACCTTTATATCCTAAGACACAACACCTTGGAAAAGCCTTACAGAAAATACAATAATGGATTCCTTGCATTTGCTTTTTTTTTTTTTTTTTTTTTTTGGTAATTTATTTATTTAGTTTTAAGTATACAGCACATTGCTTCATAAAACAATCCCCCCAATTGCTCCCTCCCTCCCCTGGCCTCCGACCTAGCCATCATGTTAATGCTAACTGCATTCCCTCTGCCAAGCTCCCCAACCCCATGCCAACTATCAACTACTAATTTGTACTTCTTTAACCCTTCACTCCATTCTCCCAGCCCCCCAACCCCTCTCCCCTCTGTCCATCACCAAATGCATTTGCTTCTTACAGAGCCTATTAATTCAAGGTGAGGAGAAAACACCAGAGTAATGTGATATATATATAGATATAGACAGATATAAAGAAATCTGTCAAAAAATTAAAACCAATAATCACACAAGTATCCAGTTTTTTATTGTCTCAAAGATAAATGTCCAAACATCTAGAGGAATTAAACCATTTTCTACAAATACTACCTATCATCAGCACACTTTTGATTAAAGTTGAGATCTGGAGATTATATTCTGTGAGTAATACTACATCCTTTGACAACCAAAAGTGTAGGACTAATACCTTATTAGAAAAATTAAGGTCTCTAAACAAAATTTATACCTGAAAAATAGCCAGACACAGGTTAAGAGAATACTTGCAGATAGGACAAAGATTTTCCTTAAAAATGTCATCATGGGACAATTTTTGTCAAAAAAAAAAAAAAAAAAAAGAATGAAAATAAGAATGAGCGTTAAAGGCCCCAAAATAATACCCTAAGAGTATAGTCATGCCAGTACTTCAGCACTTGAAGGAATTAAATCATTCTACATCTCACCCCCCAAAAAATCAGTATCCTCTCCCAAAGTTGTTCCTTCTCCCATGTTCTCTGTTTTTTGATTCATATCATCACCGACCCATTCAATCCAAGTTGGAAATCTCAAAGTCAACTTTAACTCTTCCTACTCTTCATATGTAACTGGTAATCAAATCTTGATGATTTCACCATTTCAGAATTTCTCATATCCACCTATTCTTCTCAATTTTGTGTTTGAATTCAAGCATTATCACCTTTTACTTAAACTATCTTAAGAACTTCCTAATAAATCTCTACACACAACAAACACACCTTACTCTTCAATCCATCCATCCATTTGTTTGATAAATAACACTGACCTACTATATACCAAACATTGTATGACATTCTCCAAAAAACTTTCAGGGATGGCTCTGAGCAGGGGTCTAACTTCAGATTGGATTTCATTTGATCTGGCAGCATAGCATTTTTAAATAACTTCTATATGAAAGGCTTTAGGCAGGGCCTAACCAGTCCTGTGGGCTGGACCATTTCTGCTGTGTTACATCTGACAGCTCTATATATATGTTACCTGCCTGATCCCTGAGTTTGCAACTCCTAAGTAAAGTGGAAATAAAATCACATTAACCCACTACTTTAAAACCTTTTTTAATGGCTCTCATTAAACCAAGGATAAAGCCCCAAATTAGTATGGTATGTAAGACTCTTAACAACTGACATGAAAATTAACTTCCCATTCATTTTTCAGTGCCTATATTTTAGACATATGGACTATATGCAATTCCTCAAGCAAACTCTAGACTTTCACACCCTATGTTCTTACAGGTAATGTTCACAATAACTAGAACACACCTTCTCCTTTTCTTACTCACAAATGTCCATCTTTCTTTCCAGGCCCAATCCAAATGTCATCTTTTCTGAGAAGTCCTCCTTTGCTAACTAATGCTCTGTTTCACAATGTTCTGTTTGCAGCTCCCTTTATTACAGTGAGGAATATCTGTGATTGTCTAAGTAGAGACTGTGGCTTATTCCCTAGTGACTTCCTAGGGCTAACTAAACTCACACCTGACTCAGAGCCGGTAATAAATACCTGCTGAGTCAAATTTTCAATCCCAACAAAAATGGCAAAATTTTACTAGCATAACATTAGCCCTTACTTTCTACCTCAATAAATAAAACAATAGAGATAAAAAATAAGGAGAATGTTTTAAAGAAAACCACACTAAATTCTGGGTCTACAGGTGCCTTAGCAAGAGGCATAAAGAGATAAGCAAAGCTAATCCAGTTTCACTCTTCTACCATATGAGACTCATAAGTTCACCTAAGGCTAAAAAGATATGGAAAGGAAAGAATACCAGGAATAATAAAGTATATTGGAACTGGTAAACATATTCTTTCAGAGAATATTTTGAGCTTGAAAGAAAAATATACCTAAATTCATTCATAGGTGAGAATAATAATTTCTTCAGCTTCTCAATTGAAAAAAATAGGCTTTAGTGTTCATAAAATTATAAATCTAGATGTTTTTATTGCTTCTATTAATTATGGTTAAAATTATTCTATATTCTAAATATTAAAAGTAAATGCAAACATGGTAATTTAAATAGTATGCAGATTTAAATATAAAATCTATAAATCAAAAATTTTTGTTTTATTAAAATGCTTTCAAAAGCTACATCTGCAGTTTGACAAATTAAAATACAGATATAAAAATAACGTGATTATGGAATGGACATATTAACTGTATAGTCTTTAAAGAAATCCTTAGCCATCATTTAGAAACATAAATTCAAGTCATTTCAGTCAATTAATCAAAGTATGTTAAAAGGATCTATTCAGAAACTTTGGGATAAATAAAAGCAACATTATTGTCAAAAAAAACTAGTAGTTCTAAGATGGAAGCTAAAAGCCATTAAAGGCTATTTGCAAGCTTAATGAAATGAATCAAACAATTTTGGGGACATTTTTACCATTACTACAGAAATATTAAAGATAACATATCCATAAATAGTTAATACTGTTCTTTTAAATAGCTAATCTAGGACACACACATGTGCAAAATTAGTCCTATAAAAGGCTGCATATAAATCAAAATTTTGTAGGACTTTGACCAAAAGACAAGACAGGACAAAGGTAATTAACATCTTAATCATCTTTCCCTGTGCTGTTATTAAGTAGCCATGTGATTTAAGTAGTCTCTTAATATCTCTGAGCATCAGTTTCCTGGGCTAAATCTAAAGGGTTGCTTCCATCTCTAAAGAATCTATTTAATATTCCAGTTTGAAAAATCTATTATATGCTGAACACAAGTTTACCCAATTATCATATTTTTGTAATATGTTTACACAGAATGCTAAAATCGCTAGAACAAACTCAAGTAAAATTTATAAGTTTACAGTGTATCTCCATGACATGGAAAAAATCCAGTCTATTTAGGTCAGAGGTCAACTCTAGTGGTTTCAATCCACTCACAGCTGACAGTTAATCAATAGACTTCAGAGAGAACCTGATTTTCAAACACTTTGAAACCAGACCAACAACCCTGAGGTACCAGGAAATGTTCACATAATCCTTCAAACCATGAACAAACTATAAAAGAACTCTTAAGATCATTTTGGATCTACCCAGATCTCTGTCTACACTCTCTTCAGAAATCCCTGACCTAACCCAGAAGACAATCATATACCACAAAGAAAGCTCCGTTACTAAGGATACTAAAGATGTTCAAAACATCTCCGAATTTTATAAACTGTAATTCTAAAGCCGAACCAGGCCCAGGAGCCAAGTCTAGCCAACAGTCTGTTTTTAAATAAAGGGTTTTTTTATTATTATTAAATTTATTGGGGTGACACTGGTTGAGTTTCAAGTATACAAGTCAATAATCATATGTATATTGCACTGTGTGTTCACCACCCAAAGCCAAATCTCCTTCTGTCACCGTATATTTGCCCCCTTTTGCAAGCTTTTCCTACCCCCCATCTCTCTTCCCTCTGGTAATCACTGAACTATTGTCCATGTCTATGAGTTTTTGTTTGTTTGTCTTGTTTGTTGCTTTCAGTTTTACATCCCACATATGAATGAAATTATATGGTTCTCAGCTTTTTCTGTCTGGCTTATTTCACTTAGCATGATAATTTCAAGATCCATCCATGTTGTCACAAATGGCAGTATTTCACCTTTTCTTATGACTGAGTAATATTCCACTGTGTATATGTACCGCAGCTTCTTTAGCCAATCATCTAACGAAGGACACCAGTTGTTTTCACGTCTTGGCTACCATGAATAATGCTGCAGTGAACACAGGGATATATATATATCTTTATGAATAAATGTTTTCAAATTTGGGGGTTAGATACGCAGAGGAGAGATTGCTGGGTCATTTGGTAGTTCTAGTCTCAATGTTTGATGAACCTCACACTGTTTTTCCATAATGGCTGAACCAATTTACATTTCCACCAGCAGTTTTACTTAAACACAGACACATGAATTTGCTTACACATTGTTCATGGCCCGCCTAGTAGCCCAACTTCTAGGGCAGGGCTGAATAGTTGTAACCAAGATCTTGTAGCCTATAAAGTTTAAAATATTTATTACACATCTCTTTAATGACAAAGTTTGCCAAGGCTATGTTAGAGTTTAGCAAAAGACTTTTTAGTTGGTCAACTGATCAAGCTAAAACAGGAATATTTATATGTATATGTGCTTGTATTTACATGTATATTAAATATTTTAACTAAAATTAGATAAATGTACTTCATTCACCCATTTCTGGTTTAGAACCAATGTTTTTCAATTTAATGGAGTCTTAGTCTCATATGAGCCAAATCACAAATAAATTGTCTGTAATTTTAAGTTTCAGTTTCTCTAAGGTGAAGTAGGAACTTTAAGATGATACAAAACAATCCGAATACCAAATAACATTTGGTTACCTTATACTCCCTAATTTTTATAAGTTGTCTCATCTTAAACAAATTCAAAGGAAATGTATTTTTAACAATATGTTTTGTTTTCCCAATGCATTCAATTTAACTTTCAAAAACTTGTTTCATTTCATTAGTTTATTTAACATAAATACGGCTGGCAGAAAAAAATACAATTAACTTTATTAAGTATATAACTCAACTGCTAAAACAGAATAATAAAAATTGGCCTACTAGCCTCGAGCTTCCATCGTATATAATAGTTATTAGTGTAATAGTGGTTAAAAACAAGCTCTGTATTCCAACAGACCTAAATTTAAATCCTGGCTCTGCCACTTATTTTTCAAAGCATCAATTCCTCATCTATAAAAAGAGACAATAACAACACCCCTGAGGAATATTTTATCAATACTAAATAAGAAAAGTAAAGAAAATGATTAGTACAGTGCTTGACACATAGTAAAGGTCAATTTCAAATATTATCATAACCATCACCATTATCACCATCATGATTCAATGTTTAAAAGCTAAAAAGTAAAGCCCTAGTGAGAAAAATCTTATTGAAATCTAATTGAGAATTTCTGAACAGTCAGTGCAGCCTTAGTTAATGGTGCCTAGCTTCTACTGCTGCTCCTATAAATGTCAATATTTCCCATTCCCACAGGAGTATAAGAATGAGCCATTCACAGCATGAATATCTCTGATGGTCTTTTGTTTGTGTACTCTGTGCTCTTAACTGGCATATTATCCCACAGTCCTGCTTGTTAACTGCCTGTTATATTAAATTCCTAGGGAACAAATAAATTTTAAAAGCTCCTAGCATAACAAGGACATAGCACCTCATGCAGATAAGCGTTAAATAATACTTCATTCATGTCTCATTAGGAGTAAAGTGTTTGACACCTATCACTTTTCTAGGTGACTGGTGAAATTTAGAACATCGAGTACAATGCAAACACCCTAAAAATTTCTAAAGGAAAGACCATTTATGATGAAATGAAAACAAGAATAATATCTTTGTCCTACAGAACAGGGGCTAAAAGACAACTAAGTAATGTCTTCCATTTTGTAAGAAAAAAATGTTTTTCTTAAATCATGTTTATAGACTAAAGATCATTTCAAAATCTGAAAATTTCTCCGATATAGCCAATATCAAAAGAAAAAATCCTCAGAGGTCATTTAACAAAACAAGACAAAGCAATATCAAAAAAAAAAAAGAATATATATTTTAAAAGGTTAGCACTGAGTAGGACCCTAAAAAGTAAAAAGTGTTAAACAGAAAATTTTTTTAAAGTAATGGATTTTGATTTTCAGTAGGGACAAAGGATTACTTCTCTTTTCTGATAAGTCCACTCTTACTAATCACTCTCCTTCTGCATATACTTATATAATCATAAAAACAGTAAATATGATTTCTATTGGGTTTTCTTAGAAGTAATGTATTGAAAGAGCACAGAAGATTTTATTATAGTTGCAAAAAGAATATAAACTTGACCAAGTAAAAAGTACCAGTTTCACTAACAAAACCTAGAAGACGGATAAAGGAAGAGAAGTAAAAGTATACCAAATTCCTATCTCTCATTGTTATTTTATTACAGAGCATCAATAAATATCTACAGTAATAAAGCAGAGAAAAGATTCTTACTGTATTATCCTAAAATATAATTTGATCTACTAAGAAAAAAAGTCATCAGCTGTAAAATTAATTACTAAGCTGTGGTTTACTCGGGGAGTAGAAAAGGGAAAGGTGGGTGAGGCAGAAAGAATATCCTTTATCTTTGGTTCATATGTTCATATTATCTTTTCTTTCAAATGTTTTGCCATGTGATTTTACTTTACACTAGTTTTTAAATGGTGCAGCATGAGAAACGGTGACAGGGGAAAACAAGTTAATGCATAAGGTCAGGAGAGCAGGCGGTGTTGGAATAGTGTGGTATCAGTAATTCAGCCCAAACACACCGAGCAACAGGGACTGCAGATCTACGCATAGCTCAGCTAAGCTGGTCTACTGACATCCCAGAAACACTCACGGCTTGACCACTACTCCAAGCAGGGCTCCTGGGCTCCCTTTGCCTGACCCTACAGAAAAAGATGACAAGTACATCTTGCTAGAAAGGAAACAAGGTCAAAAGGATAAGAATAGTCCCTACATTGGTTATCTGAAAGCTGGGTTTACTCGTCTATAATTGAAGTTCTATAACCTACATTTTCATTCAACTGTCAAGATCATGTTATGGAAAAAAATAAAAGAGTATTTTAATGATTACAAGAAATTAAATAGTCATCTCTTGGTACCCCTGGGGGTTTGGTTCCAGGACCCGTGCAGAAGACAAAACCCAAGGAGGTTCAAGTCCCTTATGTAAGATGGCATAGTATTGGCACATAACCTACATTTGCACAAGGCCTCAGCAGGGTATGCCTACCCATCACTTCATTCCCATGGATTCTGCGCAGTGCTAGGCACATGGCAATTCAAATTCTGCTTTTTGGAGCTTTCCGGGATTTTTTATTTTCCAAATATTTTTGATCCGTGGTTGGTTGGACCCATAGATGCAGAATGCAAGGATATATTTGGAGGACTGGCTAAACATCTATATTAGAGTACAGTACTCAACAAATTAGTTCTGACGATGTGCAAACTTTTCAGTGCAAAATCCAGAAATGGTCTCATGTTTACTAAAGTAGTTCCCTTCAAATAAAATGAAAAATAATGAAGCATTTTGACTTTAAAAATAACTTTTCTTGAAACTAATTTGGATAAATTTCAGGTGAAAAAAATTAAGTTTCACTCAGATATAGTTTCACATAAACACACTCTGATTCTTATTTCCAGTAAATTCCAACTATATGACTTTCTGTCAATCAACTCAAAAAAATGTCAATTAAAAATGTTCCCTGTCAGTTATAAAGCTGAATAAAACTTGTGTTAAAGTATCATTTATTAAAGAAGCTGAAACACAGCACATCTCAAGGACAATATAAAATACTAGAGAACTTAACACCACGTTCAATTTTGGATTTAGAAGACCAGAAAAAAAAAAAAAGAGCAAACAAAGAAAATTGCATAGAATTAAAAAGGTACACCTAATTTAATAAAGACAAAAATATAAGAAAGTTAGAATAAAATTCCTATTGTTTTTATGTACTTAACTTGTCCCACATATAGACTAACTAGCTATATCCCATGTTACATATCTACAAATGGACAAATTTCTCATGCCCTCCCAACTAGAGGCAAAAGGGTTAAATAAGAGGTAAGGGGAAAAGCAGATAAGTTAGGTAGAATAAATGTTGGCTAGCAAAAGCAACAGTCCTAGTATGTGGAGAAGAATTGCTGGTGGAGGGGCTGTCATCACCACCGAATAATTCTGACTAATTTCTCTGTTCCCTGAGCCACCCTGACACTGTCACTAAATCATCAAATTTAAAACACAACTCTAACAGTTTTCTCAGGTAAAATCCTATTACAATGAATTCCTTGGGTATTTCAACATATTTTGGGTGAATGGTTTTTTTTTACTATTTTTTCAGATGATAAGACAAACATTATTACATGAATGACTCACATACGTAAACATAGCATACTTCTTATATATTGTACTATCTAAAATAAAACAATTTTTAATTTAAATCATCATTACAGATATTTACAATTTCAAAACCTGACCAGGTTGGATAATTGTAGTTACACATCACAGTACACATTAGTGAAAAAGTACTTAGAAGCAACTTCGTGTTAACTTTAAAAAGCCCAAATAAGACTTTCAAAAAAACATTTTTTACAGTTAACCCTCATCAAGATATCTGCTTTAGCATAGCTAAAATTTTTATTTAATAGAAAAATAAAGTATCAACCCAAGTCATCTGCTCCCTTTATTTCTTGCCACCAAATTTCTACATCCATTCCTTTCTACTATAACAGACAGTGACCTTTTCAAAGTCAATCTGTTATAATCCCTGCAAAGCCTTAATATATTACTATGTTCTCTATTTTATTTCAACTTTTCACTCTTTCCCATCAATTTCCAATTACTCAGGTTTCTCCCTCTCAATTGCTCATCTTTCCTCTTTGTAAAATTTCCTCATTCTATACTTAAAATTTCAACCAAATCTGTCCCTAAGAAGGTCAACTCTGACTTCTTTGTTGTCATAAAGTCAATAGGTATTTTCGGTCCTCACTTTCCTTCACATCTCTGCAACAAAGACTTCACGATCCTTGTCCTCTCGCATCCACAATCCCTCAGCTCCTGTCTTGCGAACTCCTCTTGGTCCTCCCTCAGGTCCTCCTCGGTCCTGACCCCCTAAGGAGAATTAGATCACAAGCTTCCACCGTATGTTCAACTTCCTTCTCTCTAAGGTCCCATCCCATCCCACCTGTGCCTTCTTCAATTCCACTCCTCCTTGACAGATTATGTTCTCTAAAAACAAGATTATTAGCTATATTATGTAGGTTCATCACAATACAGCCCATTTCAAAGCAAAACACCTGGCATATAATAAATGCTCAGTAAATCTGTAATTACCTGAATTTTGTTTACTCAATCATAAATAAGCTGTTCTCACTATAACAGATTTATCACCACAGAATGAACTAAATGTGTGCTATGCTTTTTCAGGACCCGAAAGGCCTTGTTAAAATTTTCACATACATTCAACACATTACAGCTAATTCTCTATTCACTCAATTTAAAGAGTGTAAAAGACATAATCAAGTTTTTAATAGTGACAGTTAATCACTGTCAAAATGATAAAACCAAAATATCACTGGTACTACCTAACTATGTATTTCCTAATCCAATAAAAAGTGTGTTGCTTTAATATGTATAATCCTGAAGAAAAAAATACCATAAATATTTAAATAGCATCTCTAGGGAAGAAATATCTAGCCCTTATCCTATACCCAGCAGAGACCTACGATGCAAAGATACAGTAAAAGGAAAAAATAATTCAAAGCTGTACTAACGTTTTGGTCTACCATAATCTTTTTATTTTTCAGATAATAGCAATCAACATCTATAATATCAGTGTGCTCACTGACTGCCAGAATTTCCGTACAGGAGAGACTAAGGGCCTATATTTTAGGATAGGTATGAATTTAATTTGAAACTGGGTTTGCTTGGTAAGCACACTATTTTACTTAGATTGTATGTTTATCTGTGATAGTTTTATAGGAATGATGGAAATTACACTTGGTACTGAGCCTTCCCAAGGTACTGTCACCAGTAATACAAAACCTCCATTCTAAATAGACCAAAAATCCATTAATAAAGTTAGAACTAAGAGCAAAGGATGCAGTAGCCATTGTTACATAGAACATTTTATAAATAAACAAAAGATATGCTACATTAAATATAAACACTTAAATATTACAAACATGACTATCACATAAAGTCGGTTCACACTTAAATTTCCAAAAAAAACATTCTTATCATAATGAGGCAAACACTTGAACCATCTGGATCTGAAAAACAAACTACAATAAAACACTCAATATTTATAAGCTGAGTGAAGTTAAAGAGGAAGAATTCCCAAGAGATACAATGGAGACATGAACAAATTTATTCTTCTGTACTACTCTACAAAAATGAAATCAATCAGACTGGAAAGAATATGAGTTTCAGAAAGGTGACAAGAAAGAGTAGGATTAAAAATATCTAATCTTTCAAACCTTAAAAATTATTATTTATAATTTTATATTACTGCCCATTTGTGAACAGTAATGTTCAAAGAACATAGCACTTAATATTAATTTTTAATGTGTACTAACATTGTATGTTACCCAACTCCTACATTAGAAACAAGCAACCTAGAGGTTATTATGCTGAATGAAATAAGTCACAGAGAAAGATAAATACCATATGATTTCATTTACATGCAGAGTCTAAGGAATAAAAAGAACAAACTAATCAAAAACAAATTCACAAATATAGATAACAAACTGGTGACAGCCGGGGGCTGGGAGGGCTGGCAGAATGGGGTGAAAGGTTTAGATGGTCACGGGTATGGGGAGCATGGCATAGGGAATGCATCAGTGTTAATGTAATGGCTAGGTGGCGAGCCAGAGGAGAGAAAGAGCTATCAGGAATATCATTTTATAAACTATATAAATGTCTAACCAATGTACTGTATATTTGAAACAAATAATAAAATAAAATATTTTTTAAAAACAGCCTTAGAGAAATATTTTTTAAATAAACAAACAAACAAAAAAACGAACAAGAGTCAGCTTAAAATTTTTTATATTACCTTACCTTATACAGCTGTAATGTTTAAAAGTACTGGCAGCTTTCTGACATTCCAGGCACAACTGAATAGCTCCTGGATAGTCTTCCTCCTTAGATAACAACAGGAAAAGTCATTAGACTGGAAACATTTTTCTTAAAGCCCCTGAAGAGAACAAATCTCTGCTCATACTCTATCCAAAAGTTACAGAACCAGAAAATTTTAATTCCTTTTAAATGAGGATTAGAATACCAATGATAGATAATAAAATATAAAAAGGCAACTAGGTCCAGGCCTAAAATGTATGATAGAAAAAATATTCTGTCGCCTCAAAAACACGGTAACAGCTCTCTGATACCATGGCATGTAGATAAAGCCTATATAGAATTATAAGCTGTTTCACAGGGAAAATGTTCTTTAACTATTAACGTACCTTCTTTTAGTAATGTTTACATAAAATGTACCAAAACAATATGCATTCTACTTATAAGCAACATTTAACAGCTCTACCACCAAGAAAGAAATATTTTTAAACAAATAAATTTGGGGAAAAAAGTGAAATATTCACTCATTGATAGCCTGAGAATATTTTTTATCACCTAAACAGTAATTTAATGTCAAATGAATTTTTCACATGGATTTCTCAAAACCTAGTTCAGTGGTGATAGTTTAGAAGTCATACAGAGATTATACAGAAAATCCTAAAAATTTTTTTTTCCTTAAGCTCATATCTAATTTCAAAAATGCAGTTCAAACCACTAGGGATCCTGGGATGAGGACAAAGTACCCACTTGAAGGAACTCAAGCATTAGTGGAGAACATACACATATAACATTAGGCTTCTGTGACCCTTAAAACAAAAGTAGATTGAGAATGCTAAGAAAGCATCAAAAATAGATGACTCACTCAGAAAACCAATTAACATATGAGTTACCAAACATAATACATGACATTACCTTAAATCACTGCTATATGTTAGATAAAATAGATATTGTATTGCTATATGAGTGTAAATACAATCAAAATATACTGAAGTTAACCTTCCCACGTTGCTATAAACATGTCTCCAACTATTTTTTTCTAAATGAAGTATCTTATGTCGATAGAAAAATGCTCTAGAACAAGTACTTTTATGTGTCTAAAAATGGTCTTTATATCATATATCGATTTGAGAAAAAAGTTCATCTGAATTTTTTTCACTATAATTTTCCTGTTTAATATTATCAGGATCATCAAATTTCCAAGCCTTGTTAACTTACCTCTAGCATTTCACTTAAGCGCACATCTGTTCTTTGCTGAAAAAACAAAAATCAAAAGTAAAATCTGTTTCAACCATAAAATTAAATTTTAATTCTTAAAAAGGAACAAATATACCAATGTTTTTATAGTTCTCAGAGATTTCAGAAGTCCAATCAGCAACTGACGTTTCCTTTGATTTGCGAGAAGACCTAAACTAGCTTGAGTAAAACCTTCCTTTGCGATATTCAAGTGTCTGCAAAAATGAGCAAAAAATAGTTAAATTTTTCTGGTAATAAAAATTCTATCCACAAAGAACAATTAGTCAACTAATGAGGTATATCCTGTATCACTCTTAAAATCAGAGATTGTGACTACTATCACAAATTTGACATTTATTCAACAGTTCAATCTAAGCCAGCATTACTCAAAGCATGGTGGGTGGAATGGTGCTAATGTTCAAACTGTTACTGGTCCATCACGAGAAAAGTTCAGAAATCGAGAATAAGCACTTAAAGCACTTAGAGCAAAAGTTGACATAATAATTTTATGTTTGATGATTTAATAATTTAAAAATTGAGGTTGTATTTTGTATGTCTGGTTGGGGTTTTTTTCCATTTCCCTAGTATTTTGCTTTTATTGCATTTTACAAAAATAAGTCTGTTACAAGTTGGAAAAAAAAAACTGGTTTCTCACCATAGATAATTTAAGAAGCACTAATATAAGCAATATAGAAACAGTAATGTTTTTAAGCCATGACTAAATTTACAACTTTCCCCACATACATTTTTAGTGCTGTTTTGAGATCATGATACATGTTCAGTTAATGAATGGTATTCTACAAACCTCAGTCATAACAAAAAATCAATTATCAATATAGTTTCAGTCTTTCTTGAAATGTTTTCTAGCTTAAAGAACAAAAATATCATCAAATGTAATACCTCCTCCCATTTGTGCAGATAACAGCAGCTAACTGAAGACCTGTCTGTAACGAGGTAACTCTTTCAAGTTCCTATGGAAAGATCAAGTATAAGTTATTGTTTGAGGCATGTTATCTTTCCTATTTGCATGATATTCTAATAAAACCTTTAGTGGGTTTCAAAGAAAAGCCTGCTTGAAAAACAAAGTAGCAAAAAAATTCCTAATCCTGAAAACTGTTGGTATATTTTCCAAACAAGTTATTTAAAATGATAACCTTCAGTTGTTTTCACAATGATAAATGACAAAATATTTAGTATTGCTTATAAGGAAATCTAAACTCAACTTGCTTTATATAGACATAAACGAACAGTGATAATATATCCATTTAAATGTTTCTACCCAACAGAATTTCACAAGGTAATCAAGTATATGACACATATTATTTCTGTTTGCCAAGATGCTTTGACAATGAACGTCTTCATTTGAGCACTAGCAGATATTTCAATGAAATTTGAAGTCTGATTTTCTAATGAAAAAACAGATTCAGCTAGACAATTCCAATTTTATCAAACTTTAAAGGCAGATAGTTATATTGCCATAAAGCATTCATTATTAATAATCTAAGTGTTACGAAGTACATAGAAGCAATTTTCACTGGCCATTCTAAAGTTTAGAAAACCAAAGAGATTACTTTGGAATCAGTTATAAAAACTCTTTCATTTCTTCAGTTTGGTAAATTTCCCCAAATGTGAGAAAGACACACACACACACACACACACACACACACACACACAAGTAGTTAATATGTTGCTACAGAACTACAGACAAAATAAATTGAAATATTTCAACAGTTACAAGAGTCAAACTTTTTTTCTGATTTCACTATTACAAATAACAAATATCCTACCTTTACATAAGCAGGCTGCTTCTCAAGGATTAAATCTGCTACTTTTTTAGAGACCTATAAGAACATGCAATCAAACAAAAGAAGTAAAAGAAAAAATCTCATGCTTCCTATGACATTTTACATTTAAAATTTTGCAAGAATATTCCATAGGTCTTCACAATAATGTCTACAGCAGATATCTGCATGCTATGACCACACACATTTCTCTGGGCTATAAAATTAGTAAAAGAGGTATAGAGCACAGAGCACAGCTCTTTGTCCTTAACAGAAACTCACTAAATGGTCAGTAAGACTGTTAATAATATGAGTATCATTATCGGATTTAACTAACATGCACAGTGTGTAATCACCTTTAAGGGTACAGGATTGGCTTTAAAAGATGAATTTGTTAAGATAAATAAATGCATGATCAATCAAATTTATAGAGACAATATCTGGGAAACAGCACAACTGTGTGCCCTTTAGATCCTTTCATACCACACAAGAAGACAAACACTAATTTGGTCCTCTCCTTTTGAAAAATTGAAGTCATGTTATTTTTCTGGAATGCTATGAAGGCATCTCAGGTTTTCTTCATCAATTCCATGAATAATGTTAATGTATGCAAGTCAGAATTACAATGAGTTTGAACAGGAGGTTCTTATTTCACAATTTCAGGTGTCCCTGCCAGACTATACTATGAGGTATCACGTCTAGCACAAAGCATGGTGCACTCAAGGTATTTAGTGAATGTTTGCTAAAGAAATGCAATTGGCTCCCTTTCCAAGGCCAACTGAGAATAAAACATTGCACACACATTCACGTACTGCATAAATCCTTTTATGTTTTCTTAATCTGCTTTGATTTGTGTACGTATATGAATTTGTATAGATGAACCCAGACCAAAAAAAAAAAAACACATCTAATTTTACTAAATTTGTTTTTATTTTTAAATAGACGTAGTTATTATTAGTCTGCACTGTGCCAGGCAGTGTACTTGATGCTTCTCCTACATTATCTCAATTAGTACTCATGATAACATCTATAGAAATAGGTTATATGCATCCTCATTTTCCAGATGAGTAATCTTAGGCATAGTAGAAACTCGCCCACAGTCCCACAATAATTGAAGGCCAGGATTCAAGCCCAGGTTTATCAAATTCCAAAAGTCACTATGGTACATGGTCCCAGTGATGGGGCACATTTCCAAAAGAATACTACCACATAAAGTACATAGATGGAGTATGTATTAAAACATGTGGAAACGAAAGAGAAAGAGAAACTGCCACCATCTACTGAAATCTAATTCTTCAAAAACACAACATATTTTTTCCCACACAACCCTCTAGTACTCAAAGTCCTTCCTCACACCATGGCTGCTGCCCCCAGGGAGATCCCAGCTCCCACTGAGACATGTGGGTGTAACACAAAAGAGAAGAAGAATATAGTCATGAGTCGCTTAATGATCTGTTATGCATCATTAGGCAATTGTGTCATTGTGTGAACATCATGGAGTGCACTTACACAAACCTAGGTGGTATGGCCTACCACACACCTAGGCTACATGACCTAGCCTAATGTTCCCAGGCTATAAACCTGTACAAGATGTTACTGTGCTGAATACTATAGGCAATTCTAACACAATGGTACTTGTGTATATAAATGTATTTAAACATAGGAAAGGTACAGTAAAAGTACAATATAAAAGATAAAGTGTATGTGCAGCATGCACATTGGTGGAAGCAGAGGGAGGGCTGTGGAGGTAGGAAAGAGAGGGAGAGTAGATGTCAGGAAGGGAGAGAGGGAAGGAAGAAAAAGAAGAGCAGAGATCAAAGGTGTTGGGAGCCATTACAAGGCACTGAAGGTGTCATGTAGTTTGGGACCCATAAAACAGTTGCTGAGACTTCTTGGAGCCCTAAAGCAGCTGCTGAGACTATGTTATCATTGGTTAAAGGAAGCAAATAGTTAAAAGTTAAACATTACTGACCCTAGTGAGGAGATTCACCATTAAGAAACTTTTTTAAGGTAATGGAATGTTTTTACAGCCTTAAAAGCAAGAATGTTTGTACCCAGATAACAAGGATGTTATATGATCTTGTGTGAATGTTAGTATTCAAATGATATACTTGTGCTTTGCTATTGTATCCTAAAACATTATATAAAGGCTGAGCTAAATAAAGACGGGGCTGCAGCATTGACTGCGCATGCCCTCGCGAAGCGCTTTCCTGTCTTCTTTTTATTTTCCTTAGGCTTCACCCTCCTCTTTAGGTGCTGTTAGACTTTAGCCGGCTGGCTCTGGCACAAAGGAGACCCAGAGAGATAAAGCCCAACTGGAGAAATAATAAGAGGGAGATAAGAGGGAAGAAGGGAAAGAGGAAGGGGACCAGGAGAAAAGAGAGATAAAGAGAAAGGAACAGTGGGAAGGGAAGTGAGTTTGGAGGGGCAGCTCCCAGGCTCACCGACTCCCCAGCTTCTCTTCTCACTCCCAATCCCAGGCACCAGACTCCAGCAGGCACAGGGCAGGTGGACAGAATGCTTAGCCTCTTCGTCTATTTAAACCACCCAAAGCTAGCAGTAAATTCATCATCCTGGATCCAGTCTTTTCTTTCAAAATCACAATCAAAATTTTTTGCTTATAATCCATTTTAAACTCACAAAACCACTGTTGTGTATGTGTTCAGTCACTAACCAAAATGTTGGTATGTGGCACATGACTATATCTTCTTTTATCTGTCAGATGTATTACTAAAAATCATATCTTAAAATCAAATAAATATATTACTATTGCTTCTTTACTAGTAAAAAAATTAACAAGAGCACAACATCCTACCACAACTTAATTTTTTACAGCATAGTTTGAGTTTTATAAAAGTGCAGCCTAACATTGAGGAAAATACAGAATCACGGAATTTTACAGCATTAGAGATAATACAGGCCCAACCCATCACTTAACGGACTGAACGAAAGAGATTTAGCAAGCTAAGTGACTTTCCCAACATCACGTAATTAAATAGTGACTAGAATTCAGACTTTCTGAATCTTAGCCCTGTATTTTCTTTGGGCCTATTCAGCTAGAAGTAGGGGCCTTTTATTTTGAGATAAGAAGACTCCATCACAAAACTATGGGTAGTTTGCAAGACAAGAAGTCTAAAGGTACTTAGTAATCTGGGAAAAAGTTCAAAATTATTTGATCACATTTATGATTCCAGAGAAAGAACTACAAGTTCTAGAAGCAAATCTATCAAGGTAATGAATGTGATAGAAACTAAATAGGCATTATATTTTTATATAAGTGTATCATTTCAAAGTCATATTAAATAATAAAATTTAATACATTAATATATTAGTTAAACCATAAAATCTGCAAACATTACACCTCTCCGCTGTTTCACTTACAGTTTGTCAAAAAGAAATGTGGTTTTAAATGTGGTCAAAAAGAAATAGGTGCTTACTGCGGCTTGCTGTTTGTTTCAATTTGTCTCTGTACTCCTCTAATTCTTGCAAATTGAGAACAGAAGGGAGCTTCTGAAAAACAAATCCATAAGGGAAAAGCAAGAAATAAATTGTTTAATTTGATTTCATTTACCTGCACATCTCTGATTTACAAACTATAAGCTGTGCATATAAAACAGTGTTACATCCCATTCTCGTCCATTTCTCCTGGCCCCACCACTTACCCACTAGACTCCGGACACGGAAGTCTACACACCTTTGTTACTCAACCCTCTGGTGCTCAACCTCCATTCTTCACCCACTATCTGCCCTGCAACTGCCTCTAACCTCCAGGAAATTCCAGGAACCCCTGGCCCCTGGGCTGGGAAGACACTGCCTGCCCATGGCTTGTGGCAGAAGAATGTGAGAAAGTCCCTGACCCTAAGCCCCTACACTACTAGCCACAGGTATAGGTACACCCCTTGCATATGACAGAACTCAAAACATATTTCCCCCCTGAAATACTTTGAATCATGACTAAACAATTATATAAATGTACATTTATAATTAAAAGTCTTAGAGCTTATAAAAACATATTTAGTCAATATAAAATAAAATAGAGGCAGCATACTAACATAACATACTGTATGCTAACAGTTAAAAAACAAAAGTACAGAAATGTTTCCTGGACCAATATTCTAAGCTGCACTTATTTTTACATTTTTAAAAATAATTCCATCTTTAAACAATACTGACAGTTCATTTAATCACAATATGGTCATTACAGACCAGTCCTGGAATCAAAAAGATATAATGTCCCTAAAAAGCATTCAAATCTTACTCACAAATTCAATCACTGAAAAAACAGGTTTTAGGTATGTTTTAATGAAATTTTTTTACCTCCAGCTCATATTTAACAATATCGAATGAGTCTGTAGAAAAATATACTTGTTCAATACTATTAATTAGTTTCTTGTTCAGCTTGAGGGTCACTAGGCTGTTCTCGAAGTTCTCGGAATTCCTCCTTTAAGGAAAAAAATCATAATTACAATACTTGTAGCTGTTATAATTCTACCTGCATAGAAATAAGTAATCATCTGTCTTAGCAGTCACGAATCTCCTGGGAATGATTCTGACCAAGGAGACAAACTGATAGAAAACAGGAAAGTTCATGGAAAATTAGGAAACAGTCAAACACTAAAAATTACTCATCTATTGGAGAAAAAGACTAGACAGTTTGAAGATTTGGATTTGATTTTCCATTCCTTATGTGGCAACTAGTAGTTGAGAGAACTTAGATATTTAATGAAAGAAAAAACAAAGTAACTAGTATCTGTCATACATACGTATCACATATATATACATGTTTTCATCATTTAACATTCTAAAATCTATCTCAGCACAGATGAAACAGGGAACAACATCTCAATGGCTTCTGGGTCACAATCACCATTAGAACCCTGAGCAAGCAGCACACATCCTTCCTTCTGCTGAATATCTCACTGCTCAGCTAAGAAACCCTGGCTCCAGAAAAAGGTTCACAAGTTTAGCTGTGTAAGTCTATGAGACTTCCTTCAAAATAGACTAATACCACAATTAATCTGATTATGAACTTAGAGTTCTGTATTTGATAAAATGCATCTTTCTGATGATAAAGAGTGGGGCTTTAATGAATTTATACAAATAAAAAGACAGTGACAACAAATTCCTACTCCTGATGTCAGCATCCTTACCCTTGTAATTTCACTGCATAATTGGATAAACCTTCAGTTAACTGGGAAATTTCAGTAATCCAGATACTCTCTGTCACACTAATTAATCCAAGACATTATTACAGACATATAACAATTTAGTCATTTGATTTTTATTCAAATTAATCTCAAACATTTAAGTACACAAAAAGGAACTGAAACTTTAAATCATTTTAGTCATTAAAAGAATACTTAACAAAAATTCTTAATGAATCATTACTAATTAAACCAAAAATTATATGGTCAACTAGAGGACATTATTTTCCAAATAGAGGTACTCTAGGTTATTTTATTGCAGGGCATAGTTTTCATTTGTAAAGAAAACCTCATATAAAAAAGAGGCTTAGAGCTTCTATATCTTTTAGACTTTAACTTGTATTTTAAATTTATGAAACTATTAACTATAAAATTATCTTCTGGTAGATTCAAGTGAAAATATTAGAGCAATAAATTTGAAACTCAAGAGAACATTTAACTGTTTGATTTTGAAATTCCAGTAAATATAAAAGAGAAGGCAAAATCACATAAAATTCAGACCTGCATAATTAAAAGTGCATGAAATAGAAAATGCCTCTTCAACTTACAAGGTACACTAACAAAAAAAAGTTAAAGGTACAGCCATCACCAATTTAGCATGCAATTAGATACTATGAGTACAGTAAGAAATCATTGGCCTATCAGAGGGAGCTGTATTCCTTAGAGGGTTTATCTACAACACTAATCTGTGTAGCACCCTGAACAGCACTGAGAAACAGACTTGGGTCAAAAATGTATCACTTGCAAAAAGGGTTCCCAACTAGTCTATCCAAAGGCAATTCCCTCCCTACATGACAGTTAGATATGAAATAGAAGATCAGAAATTCCTGGCACTCTCCCTCCCTAAACGTACCAGCTTTTAAATTAAATGCTACAAGCTAAGAAAGAGAATAAAGCCCAAATGAGGAAATGACAATGTTGCCTCCCCTAGGAATTCCACAGCACCACAACCAAATAAATATACCTGATACTATTCAAAAATTTTTTGAGGATTATAAAAATTGCTAAGACTGAAAAACATCAGGTATGGAACTAAGTCAAAAATTCAAATAAACAGTAATGAATGAACACTTTCATCTTAAGCGTATAAATGCCAATGGTATAACTCCACGCTGAGGTTCTCCATATACTAACCCTGATTGACCTAAAGGTAAGGGCACCTAGGTTTTAGTTGCAGTTCAGCTATTAACCTTGGGCAACATACTTAGTCTCTCCAAACCTAGTTTTTTTTTTTGTTTGTTTTTTTGATGCCTGTAAAGGACTGACTCTCTCTCTCTCTCTCTCTCTCTGTCTCTCTCTCTCTCTCTGTCTCTCTCTCTCTCTCTGACTCTCTGACTCTCTCTCTCTCTCTCTCTCTCAAAATGACAGTGAAACAAATATCTGAAGTTATAAGAATGTCAAAGGGAAAACATGATATTTATAAATATCTCACAAGTGTACATTTCACAAATGTGATGAATCTGTAAAAAGAGTAAAATTTGTTTATGTACATAAAAGGTCAAATGTCATTCCTTCCTAGAGAACTAAGCAATTATATTACAGAGAATAGACAAAACTATACAATTTCAAAAAACTGACATGTAACACTTGACACTCTAATCTGGAATAAGGAGGATAAAATCAACAAAGGCAGAAAAAGAAACAGCACACAAAGCAGTATTTAATCCAAAACAAATGTCCAACACTATATTTCTATAAAATACTCTCTCCTTTCAAACAACTTAGTGGCTCCTGTATGAAAACATAAATCTGAATTCATTCAGACAAACTCCATTCTGCTTAACTCCAAATTACCTTTTAATCTCACTGCACTTGGAGCCTATAAAACTGTCACCTAATCATTCTCTAAATGTTTCATCGCTGTTAGTGCTGCCTGCCCAATCAGATTATACACTTCTTGAGAACTGAGATTTCTCCTTATTCTCCATCATTATGCTCTGTAGTGCCAAAGCACATTGTAGATCATCACTGATCAGACTGAAATTATTGACACAGCAAGTTATATTAAATATATATGAACAAAAAGAAAGGAAAAACATGTGCTTGTTTTGATAGTCAAATTTTTCCACAAACTCTTAATAAAAGGTTTATTTCTTCAAACTAGAAATAAAAATAAATCGTAAATGATGTTAAGGCTATTTATGCATGTAAATTAGAAAAAAAAAAAAACCAGAGGCATCTAGATTGCTTATTCTTAACACAATTACTTCATAATTTTGCTATTATATAAACTGGTTACCTAGGACTGAAAATGTAAAAAATACATGATTCTTCACCTAAAATAGAACCAAATTTGCAAGCCAAAATTTATGTATGAAACAAAATTTTATATGAACAAAATGAACAAAAGATTTCCTACAAAAATCCGGGGTATAGGTTAACAAATGAAACTCTTTAAACCATATTAAAATATGCTTTTTAAAAAGTTACAATAGTATTAAATACTTAAGCTAAGTTGGGAATAAAATATTTTAGTCTTATAGACCATTATATTATTACTGAAATTTTTCTAGGATTTTTATAGTAAATTTTATGTCACACAGTAACTAAAAAATACATATTATCATCAATAGTCATATAAATGCCCTGTAAAACTTGAAAACCCAAAATAATTTGTCAGCAACTAGAGACTATCAAACATGACACAATTTGCCTGCTAAGGGTAATCTACCACCTAAAATAAAGGAAAAGTACATCAATGTCACCCCAGAATTAAAGCTGGAGAAAAACTACAAATAAAGTATTAAATTAAATTGTAAAAAGGATAAAAACAAGTTCTTTTGGCAAAAAGTACAAATCAAATCTCTCTTATATACTATCATTAGAAAATAACCTGCCTGAAAAAGTTGAAAATCACATGATATCACTTATTTGTAGTATATAAACCTAAAAGCAACAAATGAACAGGACAAACAGAGACTCAGGGACATGGACAATGGACTAGTGGTTATCAGAGGGTAGAGGGTGGGGGAGGAGGGAAGAGGTAGAGTAAAGGGGGTCAAATACAGAGAGGCAGGGGGAGGGTAAGTGGGTAAAGGAGATCAAATATATGGTAACTGAAGGAAACTGAATTCTGGATGGTAATCACACAATAGAATATATAGATGTCAAATTATAATGAACACCTGAAAATTCTATAATTGTATTAACCAATGTTACCCCGATAAACTTAAAAAAATAAAATAAAAAATAACCTGCCAACTTTCAAAGCCTGTTAACTTAACCTTTCCCAGTCAAGTCCTATATTCCAATTTAACAATTTTTTTAAACTCCCACGATGTAAGAATTCTCCATACTAGGTCATACAGAAGGAAAGGTAAGTAAAATATAGCTTTTCCCTCAAATAGTTGCTAAAGTAATAGGAGGGATCAGATGAATAAACCACAATGCAAAGCCAAACATAAGAGAAATACAGAGGGCATCTACAGAGAGTGAGCTCACATATGACAGAAGAGGTGGCATTTAGAGAATATGAGAATAGGTAAAATTTCAAAATTGAGAAATTGGGGAAATAAGGTTACAAATATAAAGCAAAGCATAAGTAAAAACACTGTGGTGGGAAAGCATACAACAGGTTAAGCATCAGAAGGTGGCTTCCTGCAGGGTAGAAAAATGTCATGGGAGACAGTGTGCATGTACACCGAGAGGCAATAAAATGCAACACTTGAGTTTTTTTTTAATTCAATATATTTTTATATATGCTAGAACCATATTTTTTCCTTTATTAAAAATAAAATTTCCTTAACACATATCACTGTGCCAGATGCTATATCAAAAAAAAAACAAACCCATATTCAATATTTTCTTAATATAATAAACCAAGGAGGATTATTTTAGAAAAGTGGTGACAACAAAAAAGTATTTTAATATATCAGAGGCTGTCTTTTCCAGCAGTCACAATACAGTATAAGGTTGCAAATAATACTACCTAGCCTATTTTTCTATTTTGATCATCTCCATGATAAAGCTACATGAAATACATATAGAAATGCACATCATCAGATCTGGTGATGGCCAGAGTGGAGGGGATGGAGGGGGGGGCTGGGAGAAAGCAGTGAAGCATTAAAGAAGTACAAATTAGTTGATAGTCACAGGATGGGGGAACAGCATAAAGGAATGCAGACAGCAGTCAGGTAATGGCTATGTGTAAAGCCAGAGGGAAGAAAGAGCAATGGGGAGGGGGGGATGGTTTCATAAACTATATAAATGTCTAACCAAAGTACCACATACTTGAAACTGATAAAATAAAAATGCACGTCATAAATGTAACTTTATGACAAAGGAAAACAATCAGAAATTTAAGTCAACATCTTTGATTTTAGCTAAGCTATTTTTCCTCTCAACAACAAAAGGTTTTATGAGAACTGAGGATTCAAGTCTATAAAACAATTGGAACCCTCAAGTGTAAGGTGTTATAAAACACTTCCAGTGTATTTATGGTTTCTAGAACAAGGCTATAACTTTACAAAGCAATTTTCCACTTAAGAACTCATCTTTTAAAAGGTATTCAAGTTTAGGAGGAGAAAAAAAAATTACAAATTTTGCATTTAACCACAACTTCCAAATTATACAAAATACCACCTATTAAATCTACCAGTACAAGTCCAGGACTTTCAATTTTATTTACTTTTATAAGTGTAAAAGTTAGACAACGTAACAGTTCTTATCATTATTAAAGGCATTTAACCTAATTTTTAAACACACAGAACAGCTTGGAAATTTATAATCCTCAACAGTTGATTTTTATTCAAACAAAAAGATGAATGTAAAATCTTCATTTCACAGGTCAGGTTTCAAAACCCCACAGAAAATTTGTGGAATCAAATATGTATTTAGATGAAACCACAGTTCACATTACACACCTGAATGTCAGAATACATTGTGTTGGGAGGGAGTGGGGGAGAAAAGGAAGAAATTTTACACTTGTATAGTATGAATTTGAGTTTACCAAGATAAATCTTATCAGAGGCTTTTTTTTTTTTTTTTTACTAATTGTCTTTCTTCAAAGTAAAAAAGCTATTCTGTTACAATAAATTCTAAAGATGGAAATCATAGTCTAATCAAAGTTAACATTACATTAAAGCTCTAACTTGAACAAAAATAAGTTTAGCTACCAAAATCTATACAGAGCTAAAAGAACGAATAAAAACATGAAGTTTTCAATATGCAATCAGCATTATAAAAATCATAAATCGCTGAACAAAAATAGGTTTTCTGTTTCCAAATGAAATAGGATTCAAGATCACAGATACCCTAAAACCATATATATACCACATAATTTTGTAATAAATTACCAGATGTCTGATTACATGAGGAAATGGCATATTTTCTTAAAACTCCACTAGAATGACAATAATAATCCATCAAAGCAGCCGGTTCATCAGTTTCTGTTTGTGTGTTTTAAATAAAACATAGCTTTTAAAACTTACCCTATTTTTTTTCAGGCTTTCAGTGCCATCTAGTGGAATACTGGTGAGGTTACAATTTATAAGGTTTCAGTAAAATTATAAGATTTTTATAAAAGGTTATGAAAGTGGCATTATTTTAATCCAATGCTGCAACCATTTAAGTGGAAAAAATAATGTATTTTAATCACTTTCTATACAATAATAGCATTCCAAATATACAGATTTGTTTTTAAGGAAATAAATCATGACTAAAAACTAATTTTATTCATAGAATTGTACCTAATTTATTAACATGTACTACAAACACAAAACTAGAAAGCAAAATTTTCATATTTTACACTCTACCAAAATTTTATTTACTTCTCTTATTCAATAATTACATTTTAACAAGTATTTTCATAAACGTATATGAAAAGGAAAATATTAAAGATTGCTTTAGAGACATCAAATATTTTTAAGCTATCTTCAAAAATTTCTTAGTGAAATTTTTCAATTTAGTAACAACATCATATTGTTTGCCACATGCCTGTCCATTTCAAGTTAATGCTGAAGAAAAGACACGTCACAAATTGAAGTACAGATAGAAAAAGTCCACTGTGTAAGGCTTAATTTTGTTTTTCTTTTAGGTTTCAAACAGCTCATTAGAACCTCATCTAAAAGAAGTACTATCTAATTCTGAAAAAAAAAAAAATCACAGCACCATCAATCCCAGTGTCTAAAAACCAGTCTTTCCCATTCCTTCGCCTTCCACATCCAATAAAACCTTCAGTCCTAAATTCTGCTTTTAAAATGTCTCTCAAATTTTAACCCTTCCCTCTTTCCTAATTCTCATTTTCTTACCTTTTGAATCAGTATCCTAGTGTCCTGATTGCCGCTCAAAAATCCACCTGTACACTAGTTATCCTTCAAAAACAAATTAATCACCAACCCTGGAAGACCCTGCACTCACTTCTACCTTCTCCGAATCTTCTCTCCAGCTGTGCCCCCACTGTGCCTACTTTAGTACAGACCTTTATTGTACTTACACTACTCTGCAATTATCTATTTTTGCTCATCACTCCCACATAGGTTGAGGTAGGAACGGTCTTATATCTCTTTGCATCTTCAAAACTTGTAACTATGGCTCAATAAATGACTGCCAAATGCACTGTGTGAATGATCTTTTATGACTAGCTATGAAAGAAGGATTAAGAATCTCAAAGCATCTGAAGACAGAAAATCCAATCAGTTTAAAATATGACAAAATCTATTTCTCAGGAATTAAATTTTAAGTCAACCATCACTAACTCTCCGTTCTATTTTTCCTCACAAAAATTGTCAGTAAAATTTCCAATTTTTTTTAGGGGAGGAGGAGAGAGAGTTCCTTTGTTTCCACTTTCTCCATTATCATCCTCAACTCCACCAATGGTTCCTATACTTGGCTTCACATCTGGATAACCTGGATCTTTAAACACGACTGAGACCTGGCTCCATCCTACACACTGTGATTTAATTAGAATGGGGTATGGCCTGAGTACTGGTAATTCTAATGTGCAGCAAGTTTGGGCACCACAGACCTTGGCTCTGAACTATATAAGCTAAGATTTTTGAAATCTGCCACAAAGTTTCCTTTCCTATAGCAGTTTTTTACTTTTCTATGTTATTTTCTCCACCAAAGTTATAACTTTTCAGTATGAGTTATTTGACTCACATCTCTTAAAATGGGATACTGTCATTCTGTCTATAAAATGCAGGAATTATACTGCATGATTTCCAAGATTTCTTCCCATTCAGAATTTATATATTTCTCAAAAAATACCAAATCAACAGTACTTCTGGATTATCAAACACACCTAATGCCCTTCTTCAATTTTTACTTCTACTCTTCTTTTTTCTAGTGAGCTGAACCATGATGTTTGCCAATATTAGAACTTTGTTAAGCTAAACAGCCATTTCATATGATTCATCCTATTTTCTTCCTCCCACTTCTTCATACTAAAACCTTTTAACAACACAACCCAAGTTAAACTACTTTTCTTTAAAACCCTACTGAAATTGTAATTCCTTGTTACAACTCAGACATTATGACAAGAAATAGAAATCAGTCCACTCCTGAAGACTAACCATAACTATTTTTATGTTCCACCTATACTTCAGTGAAATAGAGCTATTAAATAAAAACGATGTTTAAAAGTTTCTCAATACAAGTATGTACATTGACTACTTAAATACAAACTGTTTTTTGTTGATTATTTTTTTCACCTTGCACTAGACTATCAGGGGAACCCAATTAAGATACTGTTCTATTTTATTATTATAGTATAATTAATACACAAGATTATATTAGCTTCAGGCGTATAACATGACTCAGTATTTGTATATATTGAGAAATGAGCACCACAATAAGTCTAGTCAATATCTGTCACCATACATAGTGACAGAATTTTTTCTTGTGACGAGAACTTTTTAAGATCTACTCTCTTAGCAACTTTCAAATATGCAATACAGTATTATTAACTATAGGTGCCATGCTATACATTACATCCACATGATCTATTTATTATAACTGGAAGCTTATAACTTTTGATTTCCTTCACCCATCTCCCATCTTGCCCACTCCCCAATCCCCACCAATCAGTTCCCTGCATCTATGATTTGGGTTTTTGGGATTTTGTTGTTGTTGTTTTTATATATCACATGTAAGTGAGATCATACAGCATTTGTCTTTCTCTGACTTATTTCACTAAGCATAATACTTTTGAGGTCCATCCATGTTTTTGCATATGGCAAGATGTCATCTTTTTTATGGCTGAATAATATTACATTATGTATATATACATTATTTTATCCGTTCACCCATCTATGGACACACGTTATTTCCACACTTTGGCCATTATAAATGCTGTAAGGAACACAGATGCACACATATCTCTTTGAGTTAGTGTTTTCATTTTCTTCAGGTAAGTACCTAGAAATGGGATTGCTGGATCATATGGTATTCTATTTTTAATTTTCTGAGAAATCTCCATACTGTTTTCTATAGTGGCTGCACCAATTTACATTCCCACCAACATTACCAAGGGTTCCCTTTTCTCCACATCCACGCCAACGCTTGTTATCTCTTGTCTTTTTGATAACAGCCATTCAAACAGGTGTGAGGTGCTGTCTAATTGTGGTTTTGATTTGTAGTTCCCTGATTAATAACAACATATATTTTCTATGATTTATTTTTATATAATCACTTTAAAATTAATGTTGCAGCTAGTTCTTGATTGTCTGAACTTTAATGGCTTCAAAAAGTGATCTTAAGTTTTTCAAATTACTAAAAGCACTTCAATGAAATGTAAAATATTACTTTTAAATGATTATTTTAAGATACCTTTTTCCTTTAATAAAAAACTGATATATACTGTGACCAGGAAATATGGTAAATAGAAAAAGGTACAAAATAAAAAAAAACAACAACAAAAATCACCAACATGATCAAGGTAAACACTGCCTTCTGGTCTCATACCTCACACCTGTTGGAATGGCTATTGGCAAAACTACAAGAGATAACAAGGTTGGCCAGGGTGTAAAGAAAAGGGAATCCTTGCTGTTGGTGGGAATGTAAACTGGTATAGCCACTATAAAAAGCAGCATGGAGGTTCCTCAAAAAATTAAAAATAGAATACCATATGACCCAGCAATACCATTTCTGGATGTATCCAAAGGAAATAAAAATAGGATCTTGAAGGGATATCTGCACTCCCATTTTCAGTGTCAGCCAGTTGATGGATAAAAAGTTACACACACACACACACACACAACACACACACACACACGCACGCACACACACGCACACAACACAAAGGGATACTCTTCAGCCATCAGATAGAAGGAAATTTTCCATCTGCAACAACACAGACGGATGTTGAGCACTTTATGCTAAGTAAAATAAAGTCAGAGAAAGACAAATACCATATGATACCACTTACATGCAGAATCTAAAAAGCAAAATTCATGGAAACAGAGACCAGAATGGTGGTTATCAAGGGCTGGGGGAAGGAGGAGTTGAAATGAGGTGATGTTGATCAAAAAGTACAAACTTCCATTTATAAGATTAGTAAGTTCATGGGATTTGATAAAAAATTTTAATAAAATTAAAAATATATATGTATGACCTAACTATAACATCTGGAACATCTAATTCAGTCTAATTCGAGTAAACTGAAGTTGTGAAAAATTCTCAGCATCCAAGTTATACTAAGCTATTGAGGAGGGGCAGAGCTCGCCACCCTAAAATATGCTTCTTTGGGATATTATTTTAAGCTGGTGATTTTTAAGAAATGAAAGACTGGGAAAGACTCTAACCTTCCACCTGACTAAAAGAATTTTGATAGAGGACCTGCTTTAGGAAGGTGCTATCGTTACAGATGGGGAGGAATCCAGCAAGGCCTATTCGATCAAAGTGCTCTCCGTGCCCCATGGTTAAAAATGGCCAAACGTTTATTTACCAAACATTTGCTTTCCATCTCCAGGTAAATTGCTTTCCTGTCCTCTGAAGTCCCAAACTATTATTTCCCTTTTCTCCTTAGCTCGAGTAGCATATAAGCCTCAAATGCCAATTTGTCATCCGGTCCCATACTCTTACGGAACCTTGTACATACATATGTAATAAATTTGGTTGTTTTCTCCCATTAATCTAACTCATATCAATTTGCTTATTAGCCCAGCCAGAAGAACTAAGACAGAAAAGGGCAAAATTTCCCCGCCCCCACACTATGCTGTATAGAAAATTTCTGAACGTGAGCCCTCTTAACTCTTAATTTCAAAACTGACTACAAATTGACCCATATCAAACTTAGCATTTAGTGTACTGACTGGAGCTTTGCCACTCTCTGGACCCAGCAACTCTCCCGTTTTTAAAAACCACCTCAGCTCACCACACAGCACTTGTGATGCTTCAGGAGGAAACAAAAAGACACAACACTTTCTTAGTGTAGGCTAAATTTAAGCTTAGAGCATTAATACTGATTTTACTATAAACTTTTACAATTTAACTAACTTATTCTTAGTATGTGTCAATAAGACCAATGGCCCAAGCTTAACCTTCACCTACCCATTTACATGCTGACCTTGTGATCTCAGACTTGTCTCTCTACCCAAAGCCGGTCATCTGAAAGTATACACCACTTGCCACTGGTGGGGCTAACGGGGGACTCAGTAAGAAGACCATGTAATGATATCACCATAAATTCACTACCTACCTCTACTAGAAAAATATCACAGCTCGTGGTTTAAAGACAAAAGAAAGTTCTTATGCAATACATTCATGTGTTTTTTTTTAAAGAGGCTCACTCAATTTTATATTGGTTCTGGAACATCTAATGTAGTCTAACCCAAGGCATGTCTATAATGCATGATAGGCTTTTCTTAAGTCAAAGAAATAAAGAGAATTATTTATCGATTAGGATTTACGGTTTTCTCTTAGTTCCCAAGTTTATCACATTCATAATCTTCTATAACATTATATAAAACTTCAAAATGTGTCTTTAAGGTTTTTATCTGAGCCATTTCATGCAAAAGAGTTGGCTAGAATGTTATCATATTTGGAGGACATGTTTGGATCTGACCTAAAATAAAGGCTAAGCAGGAAAGGCCATGTTCCTTTATGTGGTAAGGTGCCAATTGCAATTGACAATGGGGTGTGATGAGAGGTCTTATGATTGCTAATCAAGAGAAACAAGCCCTATGTGTTAAGATTCCAACCACAGAAAACAAATAGTAGTTGTAAATACGATCAAACTGAAAATCACAAGAGCAGACATTCAAAAGGACAGGCTTGGATCTGTGATGGAGCTCCTAGTCACAGAGGCAGCTCCAAGTGGCAATGATCCAGAATGAGAACAAGCAAGGATTTATTTATTTAACAGTGGTTAATAATTCTCCTGAGAGGAGGCCAGCTAGCTTTCAAATAACACCTATTAAATTTGTAAACTGAGACGTTCACATGAACATCGCTGGATTAAAATTAAAATATCTACAATTCAGTATATGTTATGCTTTAGCTACTTATTCAAAAATATCTCCTCTGTAACAAAAACATACTTAACTTTGATTTTTGGCTCAAAGAGTGTCACAGCATAAATAAAGCATATTATTTCATTTTATTTTTCCAAATTACAGCAGATAAATCAACAAGTTTCATATAGAACTATTTTGATACAATAATAAACTTTAAATTTATTAATTTCACATTCTCTGCTTAACTTTTAACAAATTATACTAAATCCTAATGAGTAATGAAAGCAAAAACAAGTCCCAAGCCTACTGTATTACGAAAGTTTACCTAGCTTATCATAACAACCATCTGCCTATGGGAAGGAAAAGCTTCTGTGAATCAATTATTATCGACAACAATATTTTTCTTAAAGAAGCAATAAGTCATGCTCACACACATAGATCAATACCTTTCCAGGGACCCGGAGACTTTCAATGGCACCAAGATCACTGAGGCTTTCTGGGGGACTTTTCAGACCCTTCAAAAAAAAAGATAAGGATTTTAATTGTGTTGCAGAACATACCTTATAAAAATAGACGCCACCACTTTAAAGAAGAAACTTTCCTGCTTTAAAATATATAAAGTATATATTCTAAAAACAACTGTCATTAATACACATAGTACTATTATTAAACCTTGTAAAGACGTACTTTTGGTTGCTTAAAATAAAAGTTTCATACGGCACCTTCATAACTAATGGTTGAAGCTTAACTTAACTATGATTTGAAAATAACCAATAAAAGAAACCTGAGTGACAAAAAATATTCTATAAAAGCACTCACCTATTAATCATTTCTGAATTCACCTTATGAAAAGGTCCAAGTATTTGATTCACAGATATAATATACCAACTGAGCAAGTCAAAGATTTTTAAATAACACTAATTGCTTAATTGATATGTAAATAATCCCTTGATTTTTACCTAATTATTTCTCATCAATGAATTCAATTTATACTGCATAATTAAGACTTAAATCTCACGTCTCGATGCTTTCTACCAGTTCTTTACCTCTTTGGTATTCAGTACTTTCTTTATTCACATCAACTGAAAGTCTCATTTGTGCCACGTAAAGTTATCAAGGACAGAAAGAAGTTAGCAATTTAAATTTCCTTTAAAAGCCTATTTTTAAAATAGGCTATTCAAAGCAGACACGCAAAGTCCCATAATATTAGTCTGTCTGTAAGCAAAATTATCTGGCACATGAATTTAAGGGAAATTTACGCTATAGTCAAAGTTTCATCTTTTAGGTGCTCTATAATGGCTCCTTGATGTCCTTAGTAATCAAAATATATGGTACATTTAGGTTGAATATCTGAGACGTAGAGAAGAACCTTGATTATTTTTAAATTTTTAGAGGTCTGTATTGTATCTTCCTTATTATAAAATACTACCAGCATATGTACAATTTTTTTGTCAAGGTGCTCTGCCTCACTCCCAAGTCTTCCATTACCCCCAGAATACTCCATCCACGTTTTCTCTTTCTTTCTCTTTCTTACCCGCTTCCCTCCACCACCACCCCACACGCTACCCTCTAAAGAAGCCAATATCTCCTTTCAGAATGTACTCCTTTAGGCAGTCTTCCTAAATCCCTATGCTTCAAAAGGACACTTTCTCAGTATTGTCCATGCATCACCTCCACCAACATCACCTGGGGAATTTTTTAAACAAGATTCCTGGGCTCCACCACAGATTTAATGAATAAGTATTTCTGGATTAGGACCAGGAACCGTACTTAACAAGCAACCCAGGTGACTCATATAATCACTAATTTTCTAAACACTCAGCTAAACATTTTCCAATACAACACTTCTGCCAAAGTAGTGAAGTTTTAAACATTAAATATATCTCTTTTTCTCCCCCAAACTGGAAGTCTCAAGAGAAGGGAGATACCAAGTGCTATTTGCCTCTAAAATTCCAGAAACAAGAGTAAAATACCAAAGAAATGAGTAAATTATTCACAAGTTCTTGGTCAGGCTCCAATCTCCAATTAGAACTGTTCCCATGGGAACATGTAATTGACTTTAAAATGAAGTTTCCAGGGAAGTTTGCTGGAATAACAGAAGCATATTGAGGTTTATTGTTTCACACTGAGTGAGGAAATAAAGGTATGTAACTACTCTTGTGTGTTTGTTCTTCCTTGTCTCAATTTCTCACCAACAGTCATCATGAGGGCAAAATATCAAAAGTGGTAAAGAAGGCAAGGCTGGGTTATAGAACTAAACTTCTATATACATGCATATATAAACACACATACACATGTATGAGAGTAAAACTTCTTAATTTGATTCAAAATCACCACCACCCTGAAATACCTTTTTAAAAATATAATTGACATGACTTTTAAACTAACATTTTTAAAAAGCATAGATCTGTTTAACCAATCTAACAGAAATCTTTGGGGGAATATACCATGTGTAATTTTCTCTTTTCCCAAAGCTGCTCAGTAAAGAAACCAGTACTTGAAATGTAAACAAGTGATAAATACCAATAACTAGAAAATGGTCTTACCTCCAAATTCACCACTTACAATAATTTGCTACTAATACATGGCAACTTTTCACCAAATCTACAAAATGAAAATAATAAAAACTAGAAACCCTATGTACATGTCAGAAAGCAGGGGGATGCAGTGATTCCAGGAATGGGCTCCGAGGCCTTGAATAACTTACATAACCTCCCCGCCATTTTATTCTAATGATGGTGACAACAGCTCAGAGGCTGTTATGAGGAGTAAAGGAGATAATGCATGTGAAAGGCCAAACAACAGTGTCTGGTACGTGGCAAGCATTCTTTAAGTGTTAACCATTACTCTAAATATTATCATTACAGAGAAATGCTCTTCTTTTATCTGATCAAAACAGGAGGAAAGAATTACATAAATGTCTCAAAGCACATCTGACACTCTCCTGTATTTCAGGATTATAGATCTTGAACCCTTTGGTTTACAATTTTATAAATTTCTACTAATAAACATGAAGTCATTTTTATCTTCACCTCTCTAAAGCAGAAAATCATGGTTATAACTGTACTCTGAATTTATTAAATTGAAATTCTCATTGTAATTATTAACCATTATTTGATATTCTTTTTGTATTTGGCTTTTGTTTTGATAATTTCCTCAGTTTAAATTTATACAAAATTCAGGATAAATTAAAACCTGCCTCTGTGCTTTATTTCTTTGCTCAAATCAGATTAACACTTTAGGCTACTTCCATTATGTCTACATGAATCTTCAATTTCTAATTATGGGACCAGCAACTAAAAGTCTCAGAAGAAGAAGAAGCATGTGAGATGATTTGTGTTTCCTTCTCTTTTCAGCAAAACTTAACAGGGTATTTATACTCAGTCTTCAGTTTCTTGAAGCCACCGACCCTAATCAGGCTTTCCTCCCCACCACTTCACTAAAAGTGCTGTTGTCAAATCACTGATGACCTTCATGCTACTCAGTCCAAAGGTTCGTTCTCATTTTCACCTTATATGGCCCATTTGTGGAACTTAACCCAGCTGATCACTCCCTCTTTTAAATTCTTTACTTGGCATTCAGGACCCACTCTACTTGGTTGTCCTCTTTACATAACATTTATCCAACAAATATTTCTTGAGCATCTGTTACAAGACAAGGGCTCTTCAGGATGCTGCAGACTTCTTACCTCACTGGCAATCTGCCTTGCTAGATCCACTTTTTCCCCGAACCCTGTAACACTGAATTCTCAAAAAGTCTAACTATGGACTTTTGTTTTATGTCTACACTCACTACACTGGTGATCTTGGCCAGTTTATATGCTCTATATGTTTGTTAACTCCCAAATCTTTACCTATACCCTGAATTTTTCCTGAGGAATTCAGGCTCTTTTAGCCAACTGCTTATTTATTGCTCCACTTAAATATCTAGGAAGCTTTCAAATGAACAAGTCTAAAAGCCTTCTTTCCCTCAATCTGTTCCTCCCTTAGCCCTAACCACTTCATTAAATGGCAATTCCATTCTTCCAATTGCTGGGGCCAAACCATTTGAAGTCAGCTTTGATGCCTCTCTTTCTCTCATAACCCAAATCCAATCTGTCAAGAAATCCTGTCAACTCTACATTATAATATAACCACAAGCGACCTTTTCGCAACACTTCCACCACTAGCACCCTGGTTATGGCCCACACCCTCTCTCTCTTAGATTACTGCAGTAGCATCCTTATTGGCCTCCCTGTTTTTTGCTCTTTTTTTCCCTTCAGTGTATAGGCACACTTCCGAGATAGTGCAGATTCGGCTTCAGACCACGCAGTAAAGCAAGTATCTCAATAAATGAGTCATAATCTTTTTGCTGATAGTCTTGCCTTCAATTTGTAAAAAACATATCTGTGCAATTAAAAAAAGCAAAGTGCAAAAAAATGAGGTCTGCCTGTATTCTTAAAACAAAGACCAGAAAGATATTTCTGAAGCATATGATATATAAAATTACATCACTTCTCTGCTTGCTATTTCAGTCAAAATAGAAGCATGGCCTTGCTATGAGAGAGGAGGAAAGTGTATAAGATGCGATCAGGATAAGGTTAGCTTCTATGTTATCTGGATTCCGGCTCTCAGCTCTCTTACCTCATCCTGACCTCATTGCCTGCTACTTTTCTCCTTATTCCCTTCACTCCATCCACATTGTCCTCTAGCTATTCCTCAAACGTGCTTCTGCATCAGGGCCTCTGCATTTGCTTTTCCTTCCACCTGGAATGTTCCTTCTCAGACATCCACATGGTTCATCTCCTCACCTCCTTCAGGTTTTTACTCAAATGTGACCTTCTCAGAGAGGCCTTCCACGGTACCCTATCTAAAATTGTAAATGACCCAAATTGCCAACAACTTCCAGGACTCCTTAACCTCTCTCCTTCCAAAGTAGTTATCATCATGTCTGCCTGAGCACTTTGTTTTCTCCACTGCTGCATCCTCCCAATACAGAATAGTGCCTGGCACATAGTGCTCATAAACATTTGTTAAACGAACTGTTAGAACAGATGCCAGCATAATAGAGAAAGATGAACAGCAGATCTTGTCTAAAAAAAGAGAGCCAATAAAGCCCACTCTATTCCAAACCAAGGTCCTGGGAGAGCTGAAATTCCAAAAAACCTAAGTTTTATATAGACCTTGGTTTTATATCTCTCCACATTAACATTATGTTATTAGCATATTCTGTAGCCTCACAAAAAAGAAACATCTTTGTGAATACTACTGTAATACTACTACATTTAACCCAATAGTAAACAGCACTAAATCAAATCCCCAGTTTAACTCTAGGGAGCACCCTGCTTTCACACCTCATAGATTCAAGAACTGTGGAAGCCAAGTTTTAAATATATATAACTAGGGTGACTTTAAAATTTGTGCAAAATTCCTAATTTTACCTCACTTTTTACATATAGATGTAGCTTTTCATATGTGTTCTTTAGCTGTTTTTTTTTCATCCTGACTAAATACAGATTTCACCTGATCATGTACAATTAGCAACTAAAGCTCAAGTTACTATTTTCAGCACAATTTTTTACATCTAAGAGACATAAACTTATTATCACTAGTATCTGGACTTTTGTATTTTTTCTCTCCCACTCATTATTATAAAACATGGTTTAAAAAAACAATAAACCAACCAAAGTTGCTGTATGATAACAATGCTAACTACACTGAATTTATTTGGCAAGCAACAAGAGAGAGCACCAAATTTAACTAATGCACAAAAGTCTAAATTCAGCATTCCAAAGGGAGTTTAGGGGTATGAGTAGTATAATGTATGAAAGTTCACATAGTTTTAAAAGTCAAACAGATATCAAAGTCAGTCTGAAATAATCTCGTTTGAATTACTGCAACAGACTGCTCCCAGTTTTCCTGCTTTCCCACCATAATGCAGCCACTGAGATGATCTTCATGACCAAGCACTTCCTTGATAAAACCCAGGAACTGTGTTAACTCCTTTATTTATCTATTTACTTTCATCATATCATAGCGCTATTTATTGTTCTCTGGAGTCTACAATTTGTAAGCTGTTCAGATATAAGAATGGCCAGTTCTAGCGAAATATTAGAGTTGAAATAAATAACACTATCGAAAACGAAGTCATGATCAAAAAGCACATAAAAGGAAATTTCTCCCTCTTCTTGACTGGAGGAAGCTGAGGCCTTATTAGGAAGTCCCTAGCATTTATAAGATGGGATGTAAAACGACCTGTTTTTATTCATTAATTATCATTGTGGAGAAAAATAAGATTATTATTTTGCCATGACAATGATAAAAAGTATTTCACAAAGAATTTTCACATACATTAGCTTATTGATGACCCTCATGACAGAACTGAGAGACAGAATTAACAACAACAAAAAATTATTGTCATTTTCAGAAACTCAAACTACAAGGTTTGGAGACTTACCAAAAAAATGCATAAAGCTACCAATTCTGTCATCAAATATCCGCTGTTCTCACTCTTTCGAAGTCATCTCTGTTGCACAGACCTCATCTCCCTAACCTGGCCACCTGCCTAAAGACCACTGACAGCTTGGATACGGGGAACCCTGTAAAGCAGCTGGGGCTGTCAATGGAAAGATGGCATATTAGGTAAGAAGTGGGACAAAGATAGCTCTGACTCCCCTCACTGACCTTATCTAAAGGAATGTTTCTGGAACGCCGCTCCCCGTTGGAGCAGAGCTCGATCTGGGCGACTAAGGTGAATTTTCCAGAGTGTGCATGGGCTTTCCCTGTACCTCAGATACCTACCACCAAGAATAAATTAGGTTCTCTTCCCGCAGCGGCCCAGGGACAGACCATCTCGGCTTCACTCCAAACGGAAATGAAGGAGGCCTTGGCTTCAGCCTCCATGACTTACCTGTCGGGTCATAAGAGATTTGATTTTCTGCATGTCGAAATCGTAAGAGGGGCACCTGCTGCAAAGAACTAATAAATCACACTGAACCGCCGGACAGCTGGTCCTGACACAGGGAAGCCATAGTGAGTGGTCACGTGAAGTTGCCGGCCTTTCCTCTTTCCCTGAGCATGCTGGGAATTGTAGTCTTCCGCCTGCTGCCGGCATCCACAAAGGAGGCGTGCAGACAGCCCAGGCACTACATTTCCCAGGAAGCAAAAGAGCCGGAGCTTCAATTAAGGCTGCAAATCTGAGCGACCTAGATGGTCATCAGTCTTTACATCGGTATTTGCTCTCTCTAGGTATGCTTGGCGAGGCAAAAACCTAACTCACAGGTGAACAGGCATTGAACAACAGGAACGGACACTGAGAATACAGTAAATAAACCAAACTGACATAATGCTCCCTAGGAGTGTGAAGCAGCAGAAAACCCCATCTGGTCCAGAGAGGCAGGGTAGGAGAATGTGAGACTGACGGGAAGGAGCAGGAACTCAAGGAAGGCACTCTTCAAGAGGTGACCTGAGAAGCTGGCACTCCCTAGGTAGCTCTAGGTTCGGAAAGGAAAGGTGTGGTTGGAGTCGTTGAATAGGCGGATGGCCAGGGTTAGGGCTGTTCTTCCTCGGTCTTGTCATCTACTGCAAAAAGCCTTAAAACTAAAAGTTGTAATGCCCACTTATTTTACTACCTGTCATAATCTAAAGCAAGCCAAGAAGGAAAATATAGCAATAATCAGCACACACGTCACTTTAAAGTCCTCTTTTCAACTTTTAGCAATTTAGTTAAATTGGAGAAAGTAATAAGTCGTTTGTGGGTTAATTTAAGAAAAAATGCAAATTATGAGACTACCAGGGAAAAGCGACCCAGGGCTAACTATAATAGCTAACATTTATTGAAAGTTTTCTACCTGTCAAGAACTCTACTAATCGTTCTACATGTATCCACACAACCATCCTATGGGGTTGGTAACTATTACCTCCATATTAAAGATGAGGAATGGAGAAATTAAATAACTTGCCTAACGTAGTTGCAGATTTGCATAGAGAAACTAAAGATCTGGTTATCCAGGTCAGGTTTTAAATAAAAATTTGATGTATGGTGTTGAGAATGAATCCTGAAGCATGGTACCAATGATTTTTTAAATTTGCATTTATTTTTAATTAATGTTTATTAGGGGGAAAAAGTTCAAAAATATTTCTTAAGACAACTTAAAAATGTTAAAATGTGCCACATTAATGAAAAAATTAGGAAAACAATAGTATAAGTGGTAGTCAGTTATGGCAAAAGTAATAAAAGCAGTTTGGAAATGACCAATGGTTGGGGGACACTAATATAGTTATTTTCAACTCTGAAATTCTAGTATTAGACCTCTCAGAGTCTTGTACTTATTTTTACAAATGAGGTTCTAGTATTTGGCCTAGAGTTTTGTAAGGAGAAAGGAAATGCGCTATGTGAATGCAATTTATAAACTGTAAAGCACTTTACGATTATGAGGTATTATAGTCACTATTCTGCCCAGTTTTCTGCTCCTTCGAAACAACCCTGTACATACTTCAATCATTGTGCTTTAAAATTCCTTTTAAAATTATATGTTTACCTATATGCTTCTCTGACTCTGTTATCGCTAACCCTATAAAGAAATTCCAATCACTTTAGGGCAATCCTAGTTTAGTTCTTTTTTCACATGCTCTAATATTAATTACCATACAATTCTTAGTGTGTGAAAATCTTTTAAGATTTAGAGGTGTCTGAAGACACTAAAAGAAACAAACTGCCGACCATGTTAGCATATAAACTGAAACTCAATTCAGTAAACATTTGTTTATTGCTGGGCACAAGTCAGCACCATTCTAAGCACGCTAGACTAACAAGGTACAGCTCTGGTCGTCAAGAAGTTTACAGTTTAGTTGAAAGGCATATATTAGGGATGTTCCAAATCCACTAGTTCTCAAGCCTGACTATTCAGATTCACCTGAGCAGTGTACCATTGTTCTTGCTATTGTTCTCTTTTGGGTTCTCTGTTTAAAATCTTCAGCGATTCTTATAAGCAGCCAGCTCTCACATTTCCAATTCATCCTTTATGGAATGAGAAAATTTATCTACCTGAGGTCTTCAGGCTACACATATTGTTAGAGCTCAATCCAGAACTAGACCCCAAATCAAAAAAAAAAAAAGTGTTCTTTTAATTCAATGTATTTGTTTTTTTCTATCAGCCACATTTGAGGAAATAAGAATTTTCTCTATCAAACAGATACGGAAAAGGCAAGAAAGTATTAAAACTCTAACACTGTACATTTTAGTTTATTTCTTAGAAACTAAAAAGAAATGGATAACTCGAGCTTCTAAAAGTTCAAAGGCTATAACTGTAATATTGAAAATATGTAAAGTAAATCAGTGCTATTATTCCAAATAAACTATATGTCCTAATTCAACATTCCCTAACACTATAGAAAATAATAGAGCCGCATACATGATGCCTTTTTAACTGCCTACGGAAAAAAACTACAGCCTTAAAGTCTTTTTTTAAAGGGGAAGCAAGTTATTTCATTTCCATTTTTCAAAAATACATATACAAGATTTACTTAGGACTTTCACATTCATCTGAAGGCCATTAGTGGTAAGCCAGAGTGAAATCATAGAAAATATGGATGGCCTGCCTACAAGTCTTGAGGAAAGCTTGCTGGGTGATAGTCATTTTATAAAGGAGTGCTGGCCCCATTTTTATGGATTGGAACATGAGGGCTAAGAGTTAAGTTGATCTGATTCAGAACAGTAGCATTAACAGTAAAGTAGGATAATAGCATATTTCTGAGGCCCACACAGGAGGAGGCTCTGGAAGCTTAAATGAAAGCTGAGATCCTGGTTTGATTAAGAAGATACATTTCTAATCATCCTATAAATCCTATCATCAGTGGAAAGATGTGACCTTTCCAAAATAATGTAATTACACTTCCTGGGCAAGCAGTAACAGAAAACAGAACACTTGCTGAAGATAAAACTGTGACCTGGAGAGGGACCCAGGAAAGAAGACATTGCTGCATAGTCATTTAGCAGCCACGTCAGTAGATCTAGGCTTCTGGGAGGTAGCATTGTAGACATAAAGATATAGAAGTGAAAACCAGCACAGGCATAGGCAGTTGCTATGACTTCCTCTAGCAGTCAACTCCTTCCTCCCTGTAAACTGTAATCTTTCCTAAGATCTATCTAATTATACCATAAGACGGTGCTTTCTTTCCCTAGTTCTGCTTAGTTCCCACTGGTCTATGTTGACTCAGCATTTCACCACCTCTCCTTCCCAATTGTTCCTACTATTGCAAATACTCACATGCTACTAGTAATTAAATAATGTGGGTGTTTGAAATGCGTGTAGCAAACTGTTTGCTTTATAAAGAAATACCAGACTTACTTACAACTTATAAAAACTAGACAGTAAACTATAGTGTGACTTGAGAGGTGACAAAAAGTCCTGTACCACCACCCTGCCATCTCTCTCTCTCTCTCTCTCTCTCTCTCTCTCTCTCTCTCTCTCACACACACACACACACACACACACATACACACACACTCATACACACTACCCCAGTGGCTCCTTGCATTGTTTTAAATTTAATCACCATGGATATGATTGCTTTAGATTCATCAGCTTTTTCATTATAAATGCAAACATAACTAAGAACAATAAACAGGCTCCCGAATAGTATGGTAGAGCAGAGGTCCCCAATGGGTTACAGGTGAAATGTGAGATATTAATAATGAAAAATTTCTTATAATGATAAAACATTTTAAACAATCATGTAAAAATTTACAACAGTTGAAGTTATATTTTAACATTACCTGTAAGGCTTCCTGTGTAAACATCCTGAATTCAGAAATTACTCCCACAGGTAAGAGTTTATGCCTATCACCTGCCACTAGAGGGCGATTGTCACGGTTTTGCCAGATAGCACTTTACCACGGTGTGCCTTAGATATTATATTTTTGTGTGCTTTGATGTGAAAAGATCATAGCTATGATTCATTTTGTTATTTTATTTACCAATAATTTATTTATTGGTAATATTTGCCAGTTATTTATTCAGAATTTATGTTATGACCTATGTCAGAAAAGAATATTTCTTAATATAAAAAAATTATAATAACAATAGAAATCACTCCTTTAAATTGAGTAAATTTAACATTAGGAAAAACTCACAACATTGCCTTCCTTTCATTTTCATAGGACCCAAAACTTTTCATCATGAACCCGCAATGGGTTTGAAACTGGAAAGAGCTTATTTAATAAAAGCAATTGAGATTAAATTGATTTAAAAGATGTGATGAGTCCATGTGGAATATATAGAACTTCTATATTACTTTCCAAATTTTATTTTGTGCAATTCAGTACTAAAATTTATATGCTATTCTAAGGCATGAACTGAGAATAAGGAGACATGAGCCAAGGAGAATTTGGGGTTTATTTCTTAGGAAACAACTTAAGAAAAATACTAGTTAAGGTAAGGATTCATAAATGAATAAGACCTGTCTCTATATTCAGTGAGCCCAGAGGGAAAGTAAACATGCAATAAAACTAATTGAGGTTAATGACATAAGTGCTGCAATAGACATATGCGCAAGATTTAGAGATAGCACAGAGAAAGTCATCCTATAGTGATTACCTGGGAGGAATATCTTGCCATTTTTCTGCAGCATAGAGAGATTGTAAAATGACCTCTGAAGAGGCCTCAGGTTTTCCAAAAGTCACTCACCTTCTTTGCCTACAGAAGCACTTTTGGAAGAGTTGGGAACCTTAATACAGAAAGTGCTTCCAAACTCAGATTCCAAAATAACTACTATTCCTTTTTACACCTTTAATTATGCTGGAGGAATATTCTTCCTTCCCTTGTTATCACTGAACTTCTTCAGTGAGCCTTTATTGTTAAAATTGATTTATGCAAGGAATCTTGCTTGATTGGTTGCAGATTTGGTTATATACTTTTTATTTTATATAGTGGAAGGCTTAAACTAGAACATTCTTGCAAGAAACAAAAAATGGATTAACTCACAACTTAGTAAATTAAGCACAAGTGTTCAGAATGCCCGCTGCCATGGCGGTGAAGAGGGAAGGCTGAGAAGCTGTGGCCCAGACACCACAGTAGAGGCAAGATCTTCTCCAGGCCACTGGTTCACTTCCTCTATGCTTCAGCAGTGAAAATGTGGCCTCAGATATTATCTGTTGGCATAGGCTTTTCATTATAACTGTGCTTGCCCATGATTCAATGTCACTTGGAAACACACCTGTAGTTTGCTTTTAAAAATAACACGAATCCATAGATTCAATAAAATCATGGCAGGTATTTGTAAAAGGAAAGACCACATTTAAAAAAAATCATTTTTAAAGATATTCAGGTACTGTGTTTTGATTCTTTGGTATAATTTTTATATGTTACTTTGTGACTTCATGATGATTTGTAACTGTTTCGCAGATATGAAATACTTCAATTTTCATAGAAAGAAATTTTTAACTTCAAAATAATGGCATACTTTTACATGAAAAAACAGCTTTTGTTTTTCAGAAAATTTCACAATACGCACTCATTATGAAAGCATAGTTTTTCAATAAAGTCACTTAAAAGGGTATTTTTTCATGTAATTATTAATCACTAAAAATAATTCGTGAAATATACTGGCAATTACTGATAATTGCTAAGAAGCTGTTCTGAAAGTCATAAGCCTGTATTCTGTAGAACATATAACAGGTGTTCCCACTCCCTGTGTCCTTTGTATACACATTCATTCTGTATTCAAATCACAGAAGCAAGAGGCAGGATAGGGTCTGTTACCTCCCTGCTAATTTCCCTAGCAAATAAACGAGCAGCTGCTGGTCCATGAACCAAGTTGCCACCACGAACAGGGCACTGTACACATGGGACAGGATGCTTTCATGGAGTCCGTCGGCGGCACCGTTGGGGTCTTTCAGTGCAAAATATACCTCCTCCTTTTAGGTAAGGCACTGTATGAATTGCGTTTTAGCTCTTTTTTTTTTTTTTAATTGTGGCTTTAAGGTAAATGTTTGCTTGAGGCTGTAGATTTACTCAGATGATTGAAAAGATAGCTCAGAGCCTTTAAACAACACACTTTGTTCCAGCAAAGAAGCAAAAACATTTAGGAGAAATAGGTTCAATAAATAGATGGTTATTTTCTTAGAACAATTACTGTCAATAGCATTCATTAAGAAAGTTAAAAGACATTCTAAAAACCTAATGAATTTCTTCCTTTTACAGAGAGTACATATAGGTTCAATACTCTTTAGTATATTTCATTTTGGCAAATATAGGCCATGAATTTATGACTGCTTATAGTGAAACTCAAAACAATTTATGAAAATGATTTTGTGCTGTTTTTATTAAAGATAGTGTGACAACTGTTAACTCTACTTCATTTTAAATTATATATCTTATGAAATATGGAAAAAAGGTGAGGTTCAAAACTGACAAAAAATATTTTATGCAAAATAGAATCAACTGTATTTTTAAAGTATGATTTCTCCAAAATGCCTTTAACCTTTCTCTTTGCCCAATGACTGTTCCCGTGAAAATTTTCTTCTTTACCTAAATATTTTTTTCCTCACTCTCTTTATCCTTAGAATTAAAGGAGTCTTTCTCCAACATTCCCACTATTTCTATGTCATCATTATTTTCACCAGATATTCTTTTTCATTCTTCCTATTTGTCAGTTTTAAAAGTCAAATGACTTCCTTGTTTATATACATTCAATAGATAGTAACCGAAATAAGATTTTATTTCTTAAATTTTAAGAACAGCTTAGCTAAATAAGCAATTTAAGTTTTAACCTTCTTCAGCAGTTCATAGCTTTGCTTTACTCATATACATTATAGTTTCATTGTAACTGGGATTGTTATTCAAATATACCTAATGTTGTACATATTTGAAATGTACAGTTTGCAAAATGTTTTAAAATGTTCAAGTTTTCCACAGTTGTGATTGTCCAGTATTTATATTGTCAATTCAAACCTATATTGATTTTTAGGGTTTTTTTAATTTTTAGAAAAATCGAACATTACCATAACTAGCTTTTTATCTTTATTCATTTTTCTGTGACTTGAAAGTATCCTGTGTATCATTTTATAATTGTTAATTTATAACACGACTGCAGTCATTTCATAAGTAATACTCTGTACTTGCCTTTAAGAAGAATTTAGAGATAATTCATTTGAGGAATTTGATTAAAATAAATTTTAAAATACTATAGAGAAATAATATATTCATAAGTAGTTAAAGCAGTTACTATCCCCTAACACTTTCTTTCTTTCTTACACAAATTTACTTTTTTTCCATTGGTAGTGTGTTGTAAAGAAGGTAATGTGGAAATCATTCTGGGTGTTTTTGGAATATTGAATTATCTGTTTTTTCTTTTTGAAAAAAATTAAAATTTTGAAGCTCAAAAAGTGCTTTGTAAAGTCTATTCAAAGTAAAACTTCATAATGTCTACTTTCTATAAAGATGCAAGAGTTTATTTTCAGTCAACAATAGTTGTGTTATGCTTGCTAATATACATGATAATGGGGAAGTAGCTGCCAACTATTTTGAGCTACAGATAGAGGTCACTTTGCGAAGTCTGATGTTTATATTTGACACAGTGAAACTGGTCTAGGGAGTCTTTTGCTGGAATATAGATAAATTTCATAATATGACTTCAGGTGTTCCTTAACACTGGACATTCCTTTCAAATGCAACTGTTACATAATTTAAGGGAGTCTCTACAGGAGTGATTATTGCTATATCTTTGATGTCAGATTATTAATTGTATTAGCAATGTTTCTCCAGATTAGTGTAATGTTTTATATGCAAAAAAAATACGAGTTTCCCTTTGTTATACCCAAAAAGTATTAGTTAATCTAATAAGAAAATTGAATTTTCATTTAAGTTCAAATATTTATAAATCAAAAGGAAGTTAAAATTTCAACAATTTTGTATCATTTATTTTATTGAAGTTTTATGTTCACACGGAAGTTGACTTTCTAAAATCAATAGTTTTAGTCCTTTAGGTTTTCTCATACAACTAGAAAAAAGCACTTGAAAAATTCTCAAAATGAAGCTAATTTTTTTAAGTTAATAAACTATTGTTTTGACAGCATAGATTCATCACATCTGTAGTGGGAAATAAAGCAATGGCAAGAGAGTGTGATCATAAAATGTAGAGGAAGCATCCAATTATCTGTCTAGACCTTAAAGTTCACTACAAGTAATGATTGCATCATCTCAATGATTCATGTCTTACAAAAGAAAAAGATTTTAGAAGGCTGATATAAAATACCATGTAAAGAAAATTCAAGTCCTTGATGACACTTTTGCTATATAATTTATCTGATTAAAAATGGTGTAGGCAACCTAAGCAAACCACTATTCTAACAGCTGTGCTTTCTCTCACTGTTATATATATTTTGAAAAAAAATTTCAAATGACACGACTTCATATCATTTGCTGTGATAAGCACTGAATATATTCAGAGATATTGTCAATATATTATTTAAGGTATTATTATGTGAAGCAGTTTCTAAAAAGACCCGAAGAACTGGTTCATCCTTCCTAAACAATACTATAAGTGCCATCTAAAATGGCATTTTCTATTAAGGTAGTTTCATTTTTACCTGGGCTGCAATATTCACATTTAATATTTTATCAAATAACATTTGCTTCCTCTAATTTCAGTCATAGACTCTCTAAACAGTCTTTTCATACTTAAGAGTCAATGTTCTGATGCAAGATCCAAAAGTACCAACATTTCTATTCTAGTCATGCTAGCACTCCACGGCAATAAAGTAAGCGTCTCCCAACGATTTTCAGAATATTACTATCTCTGTTCATCTTTTTTCAACTACAACTATTTCAAAAAGTAGATAAAAAGGGTTCTTATCCTTTTCAAAAAAAAAACCTAAATGAAGACTGTTGCAATGACTTCCCTCAACGACAAGAACAGACTGGCCAGAACTGTATTCGGGCCATCTAGATCTATATCTCAGTCCGGCAGTGGTTTCTAGGTTGAGCTGTGAAATGTATTAAATGGACCAATAAATCAATGAGCAAACTGCTCACTCTCAGAGGCAACTACTGAGATTTGTCAGCGGCCATGCAGCTTTTTCCAGCGCGTTCCCAGAGCGATGACGTGCATCCCCACCATCCCCCTCGAGTCTTTGGTAGCAAACACAGAATTGCCCATTCATTAAAAGATATCAGTGGACTGACGATAAGTACTTCGAAAACTTTTGAACCCTCTCTCAGTTAAATATGGATCTTTCACCTTCAAATGTAGAGTAGTTGCTCGTCTGAGAGAAGCACCTCAGAATATCAAGCATATAAACATAAAGAGTAAGAGAGACCTTAGACCTCATCTAATATTACCCTCTGTTTGCTCAGGAGAAAACTGAGGTCTACAGAATAAAAAGTGACCTTACTAAGGTCACTTAACTGACCAATCTCCATTTTATCCCAAGTATGTGTCTTTTATTAAGACTTCACATTCAGTGGATTTTGATACTTTGTCAAAGTATCAAATATAGTAGCAATCTCTCTGCAAGTTTGGAGAATAGGTTCCTAAAATTCCTTAATTCAAGACAATTAGGAATTGATAGATTTAAGACTGTATGGTTGAAATAGGATAAGGGAGTTCAAGATAAGGAGGGAATGATGAAACCTTCAAATATTTTCATATGCATTCAAGTAAAAAAAGGGGGAGTAACACAATACGGTGGAAATTACATTTTATATAAGTTAGTAATGATTGGTACGAAAAAACTAATTTTTAATTTTTTGCTTACCAGAAACTTGTCAGGGCTTCCTATTACCAATTTCCATGAAAGACATGTAAATGCATGTTGTTTTGCACAAATGACACATATACTAAGAGGAATCTTTTCCTATACCGGTCTCCCATCCAAATGCTCAGTGTCTTTATAAATCTGTTGACTTCAAGAGCTTCATTTTCTTCTGTCAGCCTCACATGTCTCAGACATCTCCAGTTTTAAGCCCTAGATTTACTCTTTCATCTTCCCTTCTCTCTCTCATGATTTCTTTGTACAAACAAGTACTCCTTTTCTACAACCCACTTTACCTCTTCTTTAGAAGTCCCAGCAAACAGTTCCTTCTTTTTCTAGTGATTCAAATTAGGAACAACTACAAATTTAACATTCTTGCACTTGCCAGGAAAAAAAAAAAAAAAAGCAAATCCTCATGACTTTGTAACTCCTTTGTTATGGACCAAATCACTAAAATGAATGTGCAGGTACAGCCATTATCAGAAAAAAAAATAATAAAATTATAAGTCAATTACAAATACACACAGAACCAAAAAAGGCTATAAGACATATTTATTTTTCCCATAGAGTCACCTTTCAGTTCATACTGTCTGTTTCAGTTGAGCATCTAGAAGTCCCTTCTTTTTCTAATGTCTGATCTTCCTCTTTGTGCTTTCTTCTCCTGGGTTATTCACTCTCTAACTTCCCTGCTCTGCTAACAGCTAAGCCAAAGACCAAAACCGTGGAAATCTTTGTTCTTACCTTCCCCTGGGAAGGAAAGAGAGAAATATATTATTGGTAGAACTCGATTCCTCACAGGAGCAGGCCTACATCTTTCAGTTCCTTCAGAGAAATCATCAGACGACAGGTCTTTCTACCTTTCCCTCCCCCTACTACTGATGGCTTTCCATAAGAAGGCTTAGATAAAGCTTAAAGATTCCTTTTTTAGTAGGGATAAAAAGAGGAAGCCATCAAAAAAGATAAACATTCCATATATGAGAAAATTGGAATTGTAAAACCAAGGACCTGGTTTGATGTATGATTTCTATTCATTTTCTTCACAGCCTGCCCTGTAAACCTTAGTCCTTTCTCTTACTAGTCATTAACCCCAAGGCAACCAGAAATAATGGCCATATCTTGATTAAGGGTCACAAGGTATGGATTTTTGTTAAGCTAACGATAATATCTTGACCTAAGTTATGTTTCAGCTCTTAAGCCCTAAGGTGGACTGAACTCCTGGCTACTTTTCCATGAAGCCAGACAGAGGGCGCCAGAGCAGACCTGAGAACTGTCCTCAAGATCTGAAGAAATTATTTATTACCCTTATCTTGCTTCCGACCCATCAGCTCCCAACGCAACCCAGAAATGCTAACCCTAGGTGTCTTGTGATTTTGCCCTGTATAATCTGTAACCTACATCCTACATGCCACTGGGGAGTTCTGGTTCTCCTAGGTGGCGCCATTCATAATAAACTAGCCCATCTTTCTCCTTTGCAATTCTCAGTGTTGACGTTAGGCTCTGCTCGCGCTAGGTGGGTGAACTCTTTCCATTCAATAACAAGTGTAAGACATCCCTATTTGGGCCCAAATTTCCTTCTCTTCTCATCTAGGATTTTATTCCATCTTAATCCATATATCTTATGCTTCACCAAGATTTCTCTTTCTAGTGCATCATTCCTATAGCGAGAAACATTCTGTTCAGCATCCATTTTAAGAAAAAAAGAAAGAAAAACCGGGGTGTTTTTGTTACTCCCTTTCACGGCAAAACTCCCCAGTAGTGTGGACTGTACTCACTGTCTCCAATTTCTTTCCATTCTTTCTTTTTTCCCTCACCGTTCAAAATACTTCATATTTAATTCCTTCTATTCCCTCCCCACTATTTCAAATGTTCATACGATGTAGGTACCATATTGCTCCTTTTAAAATGAGAATTTTGAAGCAAAGATATTTTAATTAGGTAATATCGAAGGAAGACTCTCTTCTCAATTGCAAATACATAGACATGCTAGATAAAATAAAATAATATATCATGGTTCAAGGTAAAGGTAAGGAAATCTCTAAGTTCCAGAAACTAGAAAGATACCTGCAGGCATAGCAATGAGTATGTGGACCCAAACAACCCAGGCAAACAGGAGGCCAGGAGCCAGGGCTATGGATTGGGCAGAGCAAATGGCTCAAGGCCCTCCAGACCATCAGTTCCTCTTCAACCCACTAGAATCAGGCTTTCGTGCCCAGTATATCCTTTCAGTATTCCCTCTTGAATGTCTGATGGGCATCTAAAATGGACATATCCAAAACTGACTCTTGATCTTCCTCCAGAAAACCTGTTCTCCCCACAGCCTTCTCCATGATTAATGTATTAATTGTCCATTGATAAAGGACAATTTCATTCTTCCAGTTAATCAGGTCAAAAACCTTGGAATCATTCTTGCCTCCTTTTTGTTTTTCGTATCCATCCCCAATGTGTCATCAAATCCTGTTAGCACCATCAGCCTTTCCTCACAATATCTTTTACTATCACTCTGGTCTACAGCACAAGCATCTCTTGTCTACTTATGCGGTCACCACGAAGTAGTCTCCTAGTCCTGCTCTTGTCCCTATTTCGGTTTATTCTCACAGCAGCTAGAGTACACCTTAAAAAAATAAGAACGATCATATCCCTATCTGCTCACAAAGCTCCAGCTACACCCCCATCTCACCATGACCTTAATACACTGCCTGATTGCCGGCCACCTTGCTCTGACCTCGCTCTGACCTCATGCCTCCTTACCATGCTCCTCCTTCACTCTGCTCCATCTGCTCCTGTCTTTCCCTGTTTCTAAAACACACAAACCCGATTCCTGCCTCTGGGCAGGAATAAGAGATCATTACTGATAATGACTGAAAGCCAGTCTCTTTGGGATATTTGCATTTAGCAAGGTGTTGGCTAATAGGGAGGTTTTATCATTCATTTTTTCTAATAATGGACTCAAGTCATCTCAAAAGACTGGATTCTTGGAAGGAAGTAATTCTTCAATGTTTCTCGAATCACATAGTTTGATTAGGGAATGATATGATTCAGACATTAATTCAGTCACAATTTCAAGCTTTTTTTTTTTTCCAAAGGTTTCATTGGATTTCATTGGACTTTAGAACTAATACTCTTTCCTAGTTCTCCTTTTCCCATTATTCTTTAACAGACATAGATATAACTTCTGCTTTCCCTTTTTATCTTGCCTTTAAAGAAGTCATGCAATCAACATAGTCTTTGGGTGGAGTTTTTTAAAATGCAGGAGGTTTCAGAGACAAATATTTACCTCTACAGGTAACCGGTACTAGAAGATTCAGTACCTAGAAGCCTCTCTTCTTTGAAAGGGATTATCGCCCGATCAGATTCTCTGTGCACTGCCTCTTTAGGTTGTGAAATGTGGCTCTGGATCTTTACTGCTTTCTTTTCCTTTGTAACAGGTGCTTGCTCAGGGCTGAAGGTGGTGGTGCCATCACACACCGTCCATGGCATCAGGGGTCAGGCCCTCTACCTCCCCGTGCACTATGGATTCCACACTCTGGCATCAGACATCCAGATCATATGGCTGTTCGAGAGACCCCACACGATGCCTAAATACTTATTGGGCTCTGTGAACAAGTCTGTGGTTCCTGACTTGGAATACCAACACAAGTTCACCATGATGCCACCCAATGCGTCTCTGCTCATCAACCCACTGCAGTTCACTGACGAAGGCAATTACATTGTGAAGGTCAACGTTCATGGGAATGGAACTCTATCAGCTAGTCAGAAGATACAAGTCACTGTTGACGGTGAGTCCACTATAGGTGGCACTTTGCAATGGTTTAGGAGATTAGACGACTGGGCTTTAAGTCCTGGCTCTGCAACTTTGGGTCAATTAATTAACCCTCAAAGTTCAGTGTCTCACAGCACGAATGACATTGTCTACCTCGTGAGGCTTTCTGAGGATTAAATGAGACATGCATATAAAGGACATGCACTGTGCCCAGCTAAAGGTAATCAAGCAATAAGTAGAACTTATTTGTTTGGCCAGAAACTACTAAGTATGTATGGTTGCCGATAAAATGAAATGGAGAAAATTTTCTCTATAACAATATGCACCCTGAGAAGAGCCCTATTTTTGTCGTATGGATATTTTTATTTTGGAATACTGTTTGAGGAGGAAGAGACTTGCTCATGGACCATACTTAAGAAACAATAAAGGTTTCTGGTAATGTGTCTTAGGGAGAGTGAGTCAGTTAACTTTAAAACATTTATTTTCCTTATAGAAGTGTATAAGTGGCATACCTTAAATATACTCTGTCCAAAGTCCAACTTCTCCTTTTACCCTCTAAATCTTTTTTTAAAAACAATATTTCTCCATTTTAGTAAATAGCAGTTCCATTCCATCAATTGCTTAGGCCAAACTTGCCGTCACAGTTGACCCCCTTTTCTCTCACATCCCACACCCAGTCCATGAGTTAATCCTGTCAGCTTCACCTTCAAAATATATAGAGAGTTCAGTCACTTCTCACCGCCCCACTACAGCCCCACTCCACTCCACCACCAGCTCTGGTCTGGACTGTCCTAACAGTCTTCCCCCCAGCTTCCTGGCTTCTACTTCTGCCTCCTATAACTTAAAATCTTCCCACAGCCTTCTGTATCACTCACAATAAAAGCCAAAGTACTAACAATGGCCTGTAAGGTCCACCATGATCTCCCAACATTTCCAACACTTTCATGACCCAATCTCCCACCTCTTTCCCCCTCACTCAACTCTGTTCTGGCAACACTGGTCTCCTTGCTCTTTGTAGAATAGGCCAAAGACACTCACACTTTAGGCCCTTTGTACTTGCTGTTGCCTTCACCTAGACTGCTATTCTCCTAGATAATAGCATGGTTTCCTCTCCTACTTCCTTTAGATATTGGTCAAAGTGTCACTTAATCTATGAGCCTTTTCTGACCACTTTATGTAAAATATAACCAAATACAGAGAGAGAGAGAGAGAGAGAGAGAGAGAGAGAGAGAGAGAGAGAGAGAAATGCAAGTCTTTATCTTGAGTTCTTTTTATAGCACTTATTTCCACCAGACACATTATATATTTTTATTTATTTGTTTCTCTTCCCCACCTTTGAATACAAGGTCCACAGGAGCAGGAACTTTGTATTATGTTCTGTTTTGTCCTCAGCACCTAAAACCTGTAGCTAGTCATGAGTAGGTACTCGGTGTATTCCTGTGGAGGAAATGAGTGGAGACTAGAGACTACTAGAGAGCAGATACATAGGATATGGAAGCAGATGCCTAGAGAGTAAATTTATTGGGGTGTGTTGGGGGAGGAGAAAATTCTAAAGGGAATTTTCATAAAATTCTCCTGTGCGGTATCCTCTCTCTCCCAGAAATTTTTAATAGAATATCCGTTACCTATTAATGTGTGGTAAAATTACATCTGTTTAGAGGATTGCAACCAAAAAACCTTAATAAGGGTTTAGGGCCCACACACAAAGTCTTCTCAGAAAACGCTCACATCTGAGTTACACAACTTTAGGCAAATGTATGATTACGATTCAAACGTCTATTTTCGTGATTGATTCTCCCCACGCGCAAGACCTTCAACATGTTACAGATTTGACTTACCTCATCCCGTGTGCATTTCCACACATAGACATGTTTGAAATACAAGCCTCTTTAATGTAATAAATGTACACAACTCGTTTTTCTTTTTAAATCATAATAATGTAAACAAAAGATATCCCAAATCCTCTGTTCTTGTCAGAAAAAAAGAAAAAGATTAAGTTAAATGGACAGGCCAGTCGATTACACCCATCTCAAGAAAGGCTGGAGGCCTCAGAACTACTCAGCTGCCCTGCAGGTCACCCTGCAACTCACTTTCTCCTTATCATTTATGTTTTCCTATCTCCTCTGGGCTGAAGGCTCCGGTCTGTTTGTTCCGTAATGAACGGTTTTCAGTGTAGGAAACTGTATGAGTCGAGACAGATTTAGGTAAGAAGATACAGCAACCCCAATGAAAAGCTTAACAGGAAATTGAAATCTTAATATTGGAGCCAATCACCTTTCACTTACATATCATCTCACTCTCTCCATGCCCTGTAGTCATACACAGAAGGAAATTATCAATTTTAGTATATGTGCTGCTGAAGCGAGCACAAGAAGGAAATTATCAAATGCATGTCTCTCCGGAACGCTGGAGAGTGACATTGCCAGGTGTAAAGCCCTCCTCGTTTTGCCGCTGACTGCTGTGTAACTCTGAGAAAATCACTGTCCTTTATCAAACATAGTAAGAACCTCAAAAATTAATGAAGGTTGCTGAAAATAGTTATGCATACTTACATAATTTCTACCCTTATCCAATGATTTTAGAGTTAAAACTCAGGAAGAAAATATTTACTCATTTTTGGAAATGTATTCATTTGACAGATATTTTTGTATGGCTACAGTGCACCAGACTCATGACATAAAACTGTTTTCCTATGTCTTCCAGTTCCAACTGGAATTTCTTTTCTTTTCTTTTCTTTTTTCTCGTGAGACAACCCTCAGTTAACCTTACAGATTGCAAGGACCTTGTCATCTTATAATTCTTTTTTTTTTTTTTAATGCCCACAGCACCTGGTCTCCCTAGGTAGTCTTCTATCCAAGTACTAACCAGGCCTCACCCTGCTTAGCTTCTGAGATCAAATGGGATCGGGCTTGTTCAGGGTAGCCAACTGGAATTTCTATTGGTTTGCCTTTTATATTTCTAATTTGATGCAATCCCAGTAACACCTTTTATCCTATTTTCAGATTGAGTTAGTGTTGAAATGTAGGCTTTGGTTTGTCAAAGTGACAAATGTTGCAACACAAATTCAAAGCAATAAAAACAAATAATTAGTTTGCTTACATAGAAGGAAAAGTAAATGGTACATATATGATGCTCTAAAACTTTTCCTCAGTCCCTCATAAGTATAATATATGTGATCTTGATATTTTGCAAATGGTGGATAGTAGCTTGGGTTCACCACAAACAGCTGTTCTTGAGACCTTAGGACAAATCAAGAGAGGGGAGCAACCATGTTAGTTTTGTCTATGAGAGTATACCTTTATGGCATTGGCAAAAGCACAATAAACAAGAAAGAAGGAAGCTGATGTTTTCTACCACTAACTGCATTATTTATAATGCAGTTAAGTGAAGGTTTTCATTAGAAAATCATTGAAGATTAAGTTCTAGAATGTGGTTATTTCTACTATAAGTGGTATGTTTATATGTTATCATTTGCATTTTTCACAACTTTTTTGTTCTCTTCTTTAATTATTGCCTCAACTGTCTACATTCACAATGTGTAAAACTGTGGAATCATTTCCACTGGATTTAGTATTTGAGACCTCATAGACTTTTGCTATAATTCCATGGTGGCAAAAATAATTTCTCTCTCTCTTGATATTGCAGACCCTGTCACAAAACCGGTGGTGCAGACTCAGCCCTCCTCTGGGGCCGTAGAGTACGTGGGGAACGTGACCCTGACATGCCTTGTGGAAGGAGGCACCAGGCTGGTTTACCAGTGGCTAAAAAATGGGAGACCAGTCCATTCCAGATCCACCAACTCTCCTTCTCCCCAAAACAACTCTCTTCATATTGCTCCAGTGACCAGAGAAGACATTGGGAATTACAGTTGCCTTGTGAAGAACCCTGTCAGTGAGGTGGAAAGTGACACCATTATGCCCACCATATATTGTAAGTTTTAAAAAAATCATGAGTTGTCTTCTGGGAAGTTCTCACAAAGATGGTCACTGACACTATCATCATCAGATGTCACTTGGTTTTTACTATACTACTGTAGTTGTAATCATACTTCCTAGGCACTGTCTTATGATGAAATATATTCGCTTGCATAACTCTATTTCTTGAAGATCAAGCTGAGATTCTAGCCAGGGGCCTTTCAGGGTACATTCTGTGACTTAGTCCATTGTGTGACCTTATTTCTACCAGAAAAAAAAGAACCTCAATTTCAAGAATGCAAAAATACACAAAAGGCACTAATTTATTCATCCCCAAGGAAGAAAAGTTGGTAATTTTAAACTAGAAGACGAATGTGCTCTGTAGCTGACCACAGGGAAAAACATTCCCAGGTTGTGGGAAGTGCGTAGATAGTGCATTCCAGAGCATGGCTGCTCGCCTTGCCCATTTTCTCAGCTCCAATTTTAGAGTCAGGATCACAGGCAGAGAACACTCAATTGTTCTACAGTTGGGTATTCAGTTTCCCAGGGAATAGTAATTATTTCAGATTTTAATTTCCTTTTTTCTATTGTCTTTATTGTTGTTGTTGTTGAACCTCATGCAAAGTTCATCAAACTCTTCAGTTCATGTTGTAACATCATCACCAACCCAAACAAGATCCCTCTCTTATTGTATTTTTAACTCAGTCCTCTCTACTCTGCAGCTCCACCTGTAACACGTTTAATATTACATTCTAATATCAGCTTTACAGTTTTCAGCCTCCACGCTAGTGACATTTTGGGCTGAACATCCCTTTTTTAGGAGCTGTCTTATCTACTGAATATTAATCCTAAGGAACTATAATTCAATGCAGTGAGAGACAATAGAAAGTTAGATTGTGTTGCAGCATTCCTTGTTAACTGAAGAGAACCTGATCAAGTTTTATTTTGACCACATACTCTAGTTAACATCACATCATGTGGGGAGTTTAATGGATAGCACAGTGGTTATGAGCCTGAGCTGGAAATTCAGAAGGCCTGAGTTGAAGCCCTGGTTCTTTCATGACTAGTCTGTGCAAGAGACTCACCCTTTCTGTGCATCATTTTCCTCCTCTCTTTACCTACTCTGTTCCCAGTGTAAGAGGGATAAGAAGGAATAAGTTTAATTTTATGTATAAGAAATCAGTGAGCAGCAAATAGGAAGTACTCGATAATGTTAGCTTTGTTTTTCCTTTTTTTCTTTTCTTTTCTTTTTTTTATCTTTGAGCTAAAACTATGCTGACATAATTAGCAACATGATGGCAAGAAATTATGGAAAGCTTGGATAATTTAAAAGATACCTGCAAAGAGAAAACTGAAAGAATACCTTATGAGAACTTTTTTCCCCAAGCATTACCATTTTTTAATTTAATATATTTTTCTACATAAAAATATTTTCTTTACATCAGTTCTTTCTCATATTTGTTTAACTCTCTCTCTATCTACCTATCTTTAAAATCTAGCCATAGATTTAAATGAAAAATTCCTGGGGAGGAAGGGCATAAGCAATTACAGACACATGAAAATATCATTTGCATCTTTAATTACACTTTTGTTTTGCTGTATAGTTTATTTTGACCTTACAAAGTGAAAATAAGATCCTTCTTTCACCCAGGTGAAAGTTTATGCCTCAATCTCATTATTATCACAGAATATGCTGATACACATTGTGAAAAGTATAAAAATGGAGAGAAAATCCATAATCACACCTGTAAAAGTTGAATATTATGCTTTAAACTCTGTACCTTCTTTCCTTTTCTGTGTAATTTGAAAGAATTAAAATATGCCAATTTGAATAAATTCAGATACCACATACATATCTTCTATTTACAGACTGAACTTTCTTCTTTACATTCTTTTAGACATAGTTTATAGAAATCTCACAGAGAAATGTCTGTCATGAGTATAGACTAATGACAGAGTAGAAAGAACATTGAGAAAATTTACAAATTTGGATTCTATCTACACGTTGTAAAGATGAGTATCTGCATGATTTAGGAAAGATTTTTACTCTTATTAAGTGATAATTGTATAATATTAATTTTTCTTAATTTTACATTCAAATGCGAAAATCTTCACTTAGTTGACTTCTCACCTTAATGATATTAATTCCTTCACTCATTTATTTATTCACTTATTCACTCAGTTTGAGTGGATTCAAAAATCAATCATCATAATCTCTTTAGTGCTAAGCAATTATTACCTATAGAAACGTGTATAAAACATATGTAATGCATAGCAACACCACCCAGACTTGTTAATTTGTTACTTTTTCTTACTATCACCATTTTAGCCCTACTTTGTTTTTGTTTTGTTTTCTTGGGTTAGGGTAGTAAGAATCAGATAAAATATATAATCTGAAGATTTGTCATTTATCCTTTCTGTCGATGTGGCATTGACATGTTTACAATCTCTGTCATTCCATACAAACTGGGACTATGTGCTTTAGGTGATGTTGTTCCCACTTCTCTTCACCAGGATACACATTCCTCTCCCTTCACATCTTCTCCAGTCAGGCTCATGTGCCCCCACTTTGTCTCACCTCTTCTGTGTCACTAGGAGGTTCACTGTGCTCCTACAGCACCCCAGGCCATCTCTCTCCTGGTGCTCATATTTCCCTTGAGTCTCTTCCACTTGTAAATGTCCTAACCCCAAACAGGAGCCCTGAGTTATTCACCTTCATATCCCTAGGGCAATACTTGACACAGATTAAGAATTTAATAGAGGTTTCTTGAGCTTGACTAAAAAGAAACAGATTATCTTTCTTCACACCCTTTTCAAATTCCAATGTTACTAAATGATGCTGTGGTAGGGCTAAATTCCCATTATAGATAAGAACTTCTTGAAATGCTTTGGCCCTTAGTTGTTGGGTTGTTGGGTTGTTGTTGTTTTTTTTTCCTGACCTTTAGCAAAGTTCCTCAATAATCTAATAAATGTCACATTCCAATATTCCTCCATAGAGGTCCACATCCTAATTTAAAATTTCAGTATGAATCACCTATTCTGTTTTCTTAAGGCACTGGGTCTATGATAGTTTCCTTCATGAAAGCAGGAATTATTTTTTATTTTGACAGAAAAAAAAAAAACAAAATCTATGAAAACTGACCAAATATATGAGGTGATGATGTCATAATCTGTACTGGTCTTGGCGGAATATGATGTCAAGCCAGTAATTCAGACAAATATCTACTTGCAGTTCATGAAATGTATATGCCTTCCAGCTCTAGTTGTAAATAATAACCCGGTAACCACTGCGTTTTGTATGTAACATATGGCACTGCTGCAGGGAAGTACTCTAAGTGATAAAAATTAAAGAAAAAAAAAAGAGGTCATTCACAATAAATACTTACCATCTGCTCACAAGCAGGGTGGCAAGCAGCATCATGATGGAAATTTAGGTTCTGTTCCCGCCCAGCCGTAAATTGTTAAAGAGAACAGATGATGTGTGATTTTATAAGTCATTTATTAAACAGCCATTCCTGAGGCAAAGGGTTCATTTCTCTTGGGAGTTCTCTGCCAAAAGCAAGAACCTGAACCATAATCCAAAGTCAAAACAAAATTATCTTTCTGCTTTCATCTTCAATGTTAGAGGGCACACTGGTCGAATCACTCCAAATGTCTTCAATTGGATTGCTCATTCCTATGAATAATGTACTAGGCTGCACCTCAGAGGAAACAAATGGTCAGCTGAAGTGCCAGTGAAAAAGGAAATAACATCAGTGTAATGAGGAGAAGATAGATTGTAAGCAGTGTGTAGAGTATGAAAGATAGATCTATGTGTGTGCCTGAGGGAGGGAGGGAGGGAGAGAGAAAGAAAAAGGGAGGGAGGGAGGGGAGGAAGGAAGGGAGAGAAAGAAAATAGAAGACTTGAAGTTCATACAGTGAAATATGGATATTCGACCTCTGAGTGGTAAATTACAAGTGTTTTCATCTTTGTGCTTCTCTGAATTTTAGGATTTTCTGCAATGAACATGTATTTCTTATATAATCAAATAAAATCTGTTACATTTTAAGAAATCATATCAGAAGCAAGCAACTTAAATGCTTCAAGATGTTAGGTTCCAAGAACTTTAAGAGATGCTCGTAGGGGGCTGAAGGAGTTTGGGGCATTTGAGGCTGACTCTAAAGAGCCAGATATATAACTAAGACTGACAGAAGACAAAAGATTATGCCAGTCACAAAAATCCAAAATATGGGAAAGTAACAAAATAAACATGAATGTGGGGAAGGTAAGCTAAGGTAATCAGATTCCTCTCTTTAGAAGTATGTTTTATTTTAAACTAGAGTGGTGTTATTAAATTAGATAATCAAACTTATTCACCAGCCTTCTCTCTAAATAACTGTCTTTCTCTACAAATGGAACGCACTCTCCAAAATGAATTACGTTTTTTGAGAATACTCCATTATGTTGCAAGGTCCTAAGGCAATTCCAAATGAGGAGTTTCCAAAAAAAAGCTTTGAGTAATGTCAGCACACTTTGAACGAAAAATCACTCATTTTTATGTGCTAAATTATCAGGCAGTTTGTTTTTATAGCCACATTCTGTAAACCCTGACAACCAGTGGGAAGACAGAAACTTAAAATGAATAACTATTTTTATGACCACACTTTTCTTTATCAAGCCTGCCTCGCTCTGCTCTCATACTTTAGATTTGGTGCACAGACTCTGGTTGCTCGTTCAATTGATCGTTCCCATTGATTTTCTACTCTGTGAACTACAAACTACAACCACTGCCCACTGGTTAGTGGCCTTTGCTTTCCTATTGTTCTGTCGGTACTGAAAACTTGAAGGGATCCTGTTGCTGCACTGGGCCTGAGATAAAAGCCACAGGAACCATGTCTGTGACACCTCAAATTCCCTCACGAGAACAGTGTCCTGTGCACGGCGGCAATTCAACATTGATTCTAGCTGAGTGAGTGAAAACAACCTTTCATTCCCATTACACAACTTAGTACTTAGTGGAATTCAGAATAAGAGGGTTTCATTTTACAGCACATAGTTCTTCCCCCTGAGACCATATCACAGCCTGAAATGACAGCGCAGCATGACGAGGTTCTAGAGCAGTCACAGGAGAGGGGCATTCATTTCTCTTCACTTTACTACTCCATCTTCGGTTCCTGGTTACCTCAAATTTCTGATTACTTTCTGAAAGTAGGATCATCTCATGAATGCATATTAGTATAAGTCTATAGGCTTCCTTCAGATGTCTGTGTCTTTAAGAAAGCAAACAAATATAAAGTTTATCTTCCCTAACTAAATATAATATTGTTTTGCATCTTCAGTTTCTGTTATATCTTAGAAAATTTGTTTCCGAAAGAGTAAATTGGTCAGAAAATGCTGATCTAAGAGAACTACTCTGGGAATCTGCAAATTTGAGCCTCGCTTGCCAGTATCCAGAATAGCTTTAGTGTGGCATGAATTATGGTGTTTCAAAGGTTAAGAACTTCAACAGTCATCTAGTCAACCTTTTTATAGTGAAGGTGATAAAAATGAGACCAAAAAGTTTAAATGACTTCTGAAGAACACCGAACTAATCATTGACAAAATCAGGATTTAACTTAGTTAAGTCACTACATTATTCCATAGAATGAGAGATGAAATAGTCAGTACTTTCTTTAAAAAAAAGAAATCAGAACTTTTGAGATTAGATTATTACTGAGCAAACCATACATAGCCTTATTCAGTTCATAAATTTCTTGAGAGTAGGAACTGTGACTCACACATTTTTTTATCTCTCATATATTAAATATATTATCTAACATTTAGTATCTCTCAAACAAGTATTTGTTGATTACTTGATTAAATAAGCACAGAATTAATATATAATTAGACAATAAATTATTGTCGAACTAATAATACAATTAGGAAACTATTGTGATATAGAAAGTATATCACTTACATTTTTAGAGAGGTAATATGAATAATTAAATGCATATATTTTAGAGTCCCAGCTCTGCTATATAATACCTATGTGACCATGGCACAATTAATTTTATAATAGAAATAATAACATCTATTTCATGTGTCGCTTTAAAGATTAATTGTGGTTGTCTACATAAGTACTTAAGGGCCTTCGAATGGCAAATATCCAATAATGTTGGTTATGATCAGTTGAAAAATGAGCACAATCATACCTAAACCTTGAAGTTTTTAGAATATAAGCCAAAATTTAGACTGATTGAGAAAAACCTACTTATCTGGGAATATTTTTACAATCTCTCTCTTTATTCTCTGAAGAAAGTGGTAGGAAATGTGTCTCACCTGCAGGTCATCTGATGCTACAGAAATAACAAAATGCTACAGGAATATTGCTGTGTGAGGAAACCCACCCTAGATATTCATGATTCAGTAGTTTATTTTTTCCAAGTGGAATTCTAGGCTTAGCTTGTGGGGAGGAATTTTTAAAAATTCTTTAACTATTAAAATGTCATGAAAACATGAAAATATGGAACACTCCTATACCTAGTTGCATAAATTTATGTTCCCTGTGAAACTATGTATTTTATAAACATTTCCGTGACATATCTTAACACTGAGAAAAAAATATAAAACAAATAATGCTCAAAATATAATTGTCAAAGAGAAAACAGAGGCCATCATCTGTTTTTAAAATGCTTTCAAGTGAAATTATTGTTTCAGAAAGATTGAATTTGTCTAACAAGACTGCATACTCATCAATATATTACTCAAAAGCTTGGAACCACAATTGATGATGATGGTGTCTGTAAAATTGTATATACTAAGTTTCAAGGCTTTCACTATTTCAATCACATCTCAAATAATTACTATTTTCATGGATACCAGAATAAAACATTTTTAGGTCCTTATCATTTCTTGGGAGTCTAAATGAAGACGTATCTGCCCAAGTTTAACATGAAGACTTTCACAGAAAATAAAATGCTGCTAAGCTCTACAAAATTTATAAACTATATCAAGATTATTTATGTTACTCCTTTTTTTTTTTTCAACTAATATAGATGGACCTTATGGACTTCGAGTTAATTCTGATAAAGGACTAAAAGTAGGGGAAGTATTTACTGTTGACATTGGAGAAGCCGTCTTGTTTGATTGTTCTGCGGATTCGTACCCTCCCAACACCTATTCCTGGATCCAGAGGACTGACAATACAACATATGTCATTAAGCATGGGCCTCGCTTGGAAGTTGCATCTGAGAAAGTAGCCCAGAAGACAGCTGACTATGTGTGCTGTGCTTACAACAATGTCACTGGAAGGCAAGATGAAACTCGATTCACAGTCATCATCACTTCTGTAGGTAAGTGTGACATAAAAGGCAGGGATCCCAATGAAACACAAAAGCATGCTAGCCTTACTCTGCCCCTATTTTATACCTATGCGGAAGAGAATATCACTGTGGGGTTGTTGATATACTCTAAGAATCTCTCTTTCCTGAGTTAAGCAAGCCATGGCTTCTCTGAGTCAAAGAAAGAACACTCAAATCAGAATGGAGAAGGAATTCAATTGCTGACTCTGAGGCAGTGAGAAGAGAAAGCTCAAAAAATTACGTATTTCTAAATATGTATTCTTGCTCTCCTGATTTTACAAACAGGAATTTAAGAGAAGCACTACTCATCTAAAAGGCTTAGTAGATACTGTTGCATTGAGTCAGATGAATAAATCTCCATGAATTGGAAATCTCGTTTTCCTATTATTTGACTCCCCTTCTCGCTGTCCTTCATGGGCTTCCTTTCCTTTTTCGTAATTTAAACACCTGAAATCTGCAGTTCTCAAAAAAGGTCTCAATATCTTGAAAACTACAAAATTTTATGTCTATGAATTTTGACATTCTCTAGGAATTATTTGATTTTTCAGAATGCTCGTGGATCCACAAAAGCTTAAGAATCACTGCCTAAAATATTTATGCCCACCAAATTCCATCCTTCTGAGTTTCCTCTTCTCGCTCTGCAGTATGATTTTATTCTCTTGTATGATTTCAGCCACTCCCACGGTTTCATGAAACATTAGTGGATCCCAAATCCACATCTTTAAAGTTCTAAAACTTTATACACAGTTGCCTTCTGGATGTCTTTACTTCGAAGTACCAGAGACAGCACATAGATCCAAACACCAAAACTGAACCATCTTCTTTCCCCCAAATCACTACTCTTTCTGTATTCCCTGTTTAAATGAATGGCCCTACTATCAACCAACTGAGACAGAAATCCAAAAGCGATTTCAGATTCTTTTCTCTTCCTTATTGCCCTGGCCACTCACAGTTTGTCCATTCTTCTTTCTTCCTATCTCTCAAACCCATTCTCTTCTCTTTCCTTCTTGTTTCTCTTTTTCCTCCTTTCTCCCTCCTTCTCCTCCACCTTCTTTCTCCTTTACTCTTCCTCTACTACTATCAGTATACTTCTGTTCCTACTATCATGTCCTTCCTGGACTCACCTTAGCATGAAGATAAAGACAAGCCAGATTGTACTTGGGGAATGCCTGGGAGCAGTGGTGTTCAGGGCGCCTATGATTGGTGAAGGAACAAGCCTGCAACAGGCACCACCACTAATACCTTTCCCATTGATATCTTCTCTTTCTCTGTCTATATAGCTTTGGTGCCTATAACAAAGAAAGAGTCAGAACATTTTGTTGAGTAAAGGAGGCAAGAATATAATCCTGGTTATTCTTAGGCTAAATTTTTCAGTATGTAGCCCTTGGGCCATGTGCATCAAAATTACCTGGAGCAGTCTAATAATGTATTTTCATTATGACACCTCTGATCTATTGGATCAAGATTTCACAGCTAGGATCTGAGAATGTGAACATTTAGCAAGGACACGTGTGATGATCACTTAGTTTGTTTTTTTTCCTCTCTATATTGCCTTCCAAATTTGTTTAAAAGCTCTTCAAGAGCCATTAAGAATTATAAGACTATCACAAAATTATAGATTGATAAAGAAATATATGGTGGCTTGGGTCCTTCCAGGCCTCCTTAAGGTTGGGATTATTCATATTTGCGAAATCGTCTGAGTATATTGGAATTTATTTACTAGCTTGGTGGTGTATGAAGAGTGCTATCCAGTAAAACTTTCTGCAAGGAAGGAAATGTTCGATATCTGCACTATCCAATACGGTAGCCACTAGTCTCGCTTGGCTTTTAAACACTTAAAATATGGCTACTAAGGATCTAAAGTTTTTACTTCATCTTTATTAATTTTAATATAAATGTAAATAGCCACATGTATCCAGTGGCTATCATATTGGACAATGCAGCTCTAAATTTTTACCTGAGTTATGTTTCATTTGCGCAGTAATATATAATATATTTCCCTTATAGATTCCAAAGCTTATATGTATTTAGGATGATATAAATCAGGCACTCATTCATTCATTATTTAGCACCTATTGTGGGCCAAATACTGGGGTAAGCATTAAGAATGTCATTTGAAAAATAATTCCTGCTAAAAGATGCTAACAACCTAATATGGGTAGCAGGCATGTCAGCAGCTAAGGTATACCCTTTGCTTTCTATTTTACTAAATTTTTAATAGGCTTAACCAGCTTTTTACTTTAGTGGGTAACCAAAACATGATTTCAAAGTGAGCCATAATTAAGCATATAAAATAGTTTATCAGCAATCTGGATGTCATCTTAGACTTATTCTTCATGCTTATTGCAAGTGAAATATGGTTGTAGTATGTAGTTGTATACTGCCATGAAGCCTTTACTACTACCTAAATTTTCTCCATGAATATTGAGCCAAGGTATTTTCATAACATCAGAAGCCCCCAATATTTGATTAAGATCTTATTACTAAGGTTCAAAGACAACTGCAATCTTAATATCAAATAATTGCCTTCTGTGAAATCTAAAAAACCTGTTCGACCTGTACAAAGACCAAGCATTTGTTATTATAGTAAATAAGAAGAGCAGGTGCTTAGTTTCTCAGAGGGATTCGGGTTGTCAACATTAGTGACCTCTCTGTGGTTTTTAGAGCTATATTCCAACCTCCAAATACCCACAGAACTTTAGCTAAAACAGTAACAAATGGCAAAAAAAATGTATAGTATTGATGTGTTTTGTTAAGTATTTTATTTCTCAAAAGTTTTCCAAATGAATGAATCACTGCAATGCAGTCTATGTGTGCACCAGACCAGCCTACAGTAAAAAGAAAGAAAGAAAGAAAGAAAGAAAGAAAGAAAGAAAGAAAGAAAGAAAGAGAAAAAGAAAAGAGAAAAGAAAAGAAAAAAAAGAAAAGCACTTATAAATATTAATTAAACACTTACTCACCATCCACTTGGATGAGCAATCTGTATTAAGATCTGTGGAGGATTTGAAATGATTTTGAGTGATAAAATACCTGCCTCTGAGATGTTTTCAGAACCAAGTTATGTTTAGTATAACCAGAATCAAGTTATTTCTTATTAACCTCTTCATTTTTAATGAGGCAAAGAATGTGGCCAACCAAAAGTCTCAGCAATAGGGTATGGAGGGCAAAGGGAAAAGGAGTCAAAGATGACTCCAATGTCATCAATATGGAAAGAAAATAATGAGGTCAGGAAAAAATCAAAAGTTTTATTGGGGACTTTCAACTGGGCAGAGGAAGGCTAGAGAATGTGACAATTAGCTCTATGTTTTCCTGCCTGTACAAGACTAGACCAGATGGAGACTTCCACCCTGTGGACTATGATTCACATCTAATTTGAGATATTAATTGACCTTTCTGTGTCTCGGTGAAGATATCCTAAAGAAAACAGGGCAAGCTCACACAACTAGTAAATGATAAAATATCTGAATTCAAAGCCCTTGTTTTGAACCACTGTATAAACTGTTTCCCTTGATGTTTCTGCCTGAGAATATCAATAAGACTATAGTCTTTCTAAAAGATGTGTCACGTATACAGGATAGTGTGTATATTCTCATGATCTTTGCTAATTTTATGCTATATAAAAGGCATACTCTGGTTTGTCTATGACATGTGTATAGTTTCATTTTAATGAGAAATTATGAAATATCTATAACTAAAAATATGTAGAATATAAATTTCAAGGAAAGTACAGCAATTAAAATACTAAATTAGCATCTGTATTTTGAAAAAACAATGATTTTATTATCTCATTTAAGGACTTCCTTGAATGCAGGTGTTCCTACTTTTAAATTGCAATGGTGTATAAATCACTATTGTGCCATACAATATATACATAAAATGAAACTATTTATGATTAGAATTGAAGTGTTCGCATTGAACGATGACATTCGAATGTATAAATTATTAGAGTTCCCAAGGTCCACATGGCTGTAGTTTGAGATTTAGACATAATAGAAGTGTTGTTAATTTGTACGTGATCTTGATAAATCTATCATTTTCTATTTATTTATATTAGGAAAATGACCTAAGGAAGGAAAATGAGTTTACTAATTTCTTCCATGTACCTGGAAACTTGGGTTAAGATGTCCAAGAGGTGTATTTCACTTTGGGCCACGAGAGAAAACAACTGAGCTCTGACATCCAGACCCTGAGACCTTAGGTGACATCCCATGAGCATCTAGCATATAAGTGTGTCTGTCAGATGGGGCCATGATGGAGTGTAGAAATAACATGCTCTCCCATATGGCACCTTCATCAACATAGGGACATGAATCAGCTGGCATAATCAGAGAATAGACTGGATGGGAGAGATCTCAGAACTCTATCCTGATCTAGAAATAGGCACGCTGACTGGTGGTGGCATATGGCTGTCCTGTTTGGGGTGCAGTCTCTCAAACAGCCGGGTTGCGATACCATGGATACCACACCTCTTGCCCATATTTGCACTTAATACGTTATTTCATTTTATTTGTTTGCCTAAGGAGGGGGCAAACAGCATTTGCACTAGGGCTTTGGTAAATGAGTCAATCGTGTTTAAATAATAGGGAGGATGGCATGCTATGTGCTAAAGAGTTAGAAATCTCTCAGAAAGGAGGAAGACTGGGGCTCCTGTCAGTGTGCAGAACTACATTCAGGATCCCTAATCATTCTCTGTGGCAATCGGGTCAAAATACGTCTTCTGTATTATTTTCAAATTGTGCTTCTGGAAGTCTATTTCTCCTAAAAACACCTGCCTAGAGCTGAGACTATAGCAACCATGCCCCTTGCTTTGATTCCTTGACATAATTGGCACTTTTTATTTTGTGGAAGGGAGTGCATTTCAAATGCTGGAGCTGGTAAATCTTGTGTGTTCTGAAACAGGATGAAGCCATGTTAAGAGCAGAGAGCCAGGATGTTCTAGAGGAGAGAGGGGGCTAACAGGAAAGATTGTTTGTTCGGAGAAAAGGTCTATCCCTATTTCTCATCTCCAGGAGAAGGATGTTTGCCTTTGCCAGAGCCAAGGTTTTGGGCTCATAGGAGCTGGTCACTACAGGGCGGTTGGTTCTCTGATGTAGGGCAAACAGAGCCAGGGGAAGAGAGGCAAGAGGGCAATAAGGAAGGAGTCTAAAAAATAAGGAAGTAATGGTAAAGGGAACGAGAGGGATGCTCTGTAGGACAGAATGTGCAAACCTGGTCAAAAAGTGACAAAAAATTAGAAATGAAGAAGATGTGTCTTATCTAGTGTAAGACACCTATTCATTGTATATTAAACCTACTACCGGGCCTCAGAATCCTGGAGGTACCTGGCAAAGAGCTGATGTATGCTGGAATGCGACTTCACCAGAGAATGAGAAGTGCTCTGAATAATAATCATTAGCATTATCTTCAAGCTTAGGAAGAAAAAAAGCTGAGACTTGAGACTATACTAAAATGTTTTTATGCAGTTTTTCTCAGGGTAAAACAGCAGAAACTTGATTAGAATAAATTAGCACTGAATACTTCTTTGAGAAGTGAGAAGTTACTAAATTTTGGTGAAGGCAGCCTGGCTATGAAGAATTGGGAGAGTCTGATGTTAGAAAAGGCTAGAGAAAAAAACTGAATATATAGGAGCCTACCTGCCAATTATAAAACCATTCTCTGACCACAGATTAACAGGAAAAAACTGCACTTGTGGTCAGGAAAAAAAAAAAACCTACGTTCCAGTCTCAGTTCTAGGACTTACTGACTGTGGCCAATATTTTACTTTCTCTAAGACTATTTCTTTATTTGCACCTAGAAATAGTGCTTTAGTTATTATTATTATTATTATTATTATTATTATTATTATTATTATTATTTTCACTATTACTGGTATGATACATCTATACCAAATAAGTGGGGAAAAATGTACATTTGGTTTCATGTAAACATAATGTTCACACATTATGCTCAACAAAAGCATGAGAATCAATTAGCTACGTGAAATTAAAAAAAAGAGTATTGTGTTTTTTATTATTTCTAAATTATGTGCTATACACCCTTTAAATCAATAAAAATTTTAACTTTGTATGTATATATGTGCACAGTTTTCTGAGACTCGGTTACTAGCATGCCACTGGATGTAATGTTCTATTCACATAATAAACTTCATGTAAAACTCTCTGGCTACCCCAAATTATGTATTATCAGACCTATAAGAGAACTTAAAGAACTGTTACCCTAACCTCATTTTACTAATGTGAAAATCCAGACCCTCAGAGTCCAGTGGCTCAGCAGAGGTTTTATGGCAGAAGATGACACGTGCAGGCTGGACATTTATTGCAGAGCTGAGAGCAGCCGCCATGCTCGTCACCGCGCCCAGATTCTCCAGGCTGTTCCCACCACTGCAGAACTGAAGTGATGTCCCACCCATGACTTTCACTACAACATTAAGCTGGACAGAGACAGGAAACTTCTTGATTCATTTCCATGTCATCAGTTTCTGATTCACACGATAACATGAACGACACCTGTTGCTCTCATTTGTTGGACATCACAACTACTTCCCACGTTATAGATTCACTGTATGTCTAAACATATTGTCATCTGGAACTACTGTTAACATTGCCCTGGTTAATAAGCTCTGTTAAAATAACATCGAAGTGAGGCAGCACAAAGTGTCAAGAGCCTAGGGTCCCTTCTGGACTCTGTCACTTATTACTTGATTAACTTTGGCAAGCCTTAGCTTCTTCATATATAGGAGAGGATAATAATAATAATACCTCCAAATAAGATTGTCGTGAACATTTAATGGGTCAATATGTATCATGTGCTCTTAGAACAGAGCTTGTTGTATTTTAAGTACTCAGCAAATGTTAGCTATTTGCACCGTATTTTAGATAGAAATATTAATAAAAGAAATAACTTGAAAAACAAAGTGATTTTTATTCACAAGGTGGGACTTTAAGTATTTTGACAATCATACACACATTGTGTATTAAGAATTACAACTTATCAGTCAAAAATTGTGTGTTTGAAATAAATACCTCCCCTTTCTCACCTTTAATCACATACCACCTCAATTCACGTACCTGAATTATACTAAAAGAGTGAGATGGAAGGAGAGAAGGACCAACCTAGTAACTGAGGATGTTGTATACAAGGAGATCAAATAGATATAAGTTAAACAGTAACAAACACTATTGAAAAGTATGACAGGAATTATTTGCTGTATCTCGTATAACATATCAATGTTATCCTGGGCGGCTCATCATCTTTCCACTCACAAATATCCTTAGAGAGTTTATTGTGTGTTCTACGATAAGTGCATTCCTTTCATTTCATCTCTCTCATTCATATTCTCTCTCATATTTGCAGTAGTGTCTCATTTAAGATAAAGCATAAACAAGTCGAAGTACAATTTATTATTGACCTTTAATAAAATATTAAAATACATTTGTCTTTTCATTTAGGACTGGAAAAGCTTCCACAGAAAGGGAAATCACTGTCCCCTTTAGCAAGTATAACTGGAATATCACTATTTTTGATTATATCCATGTGTCTGCTTCTCTTATGGAAAAAATATCAACCCTACAAAGGTAGGTTACAATTAGAAAAAAATTTTTAATTGTGTTATATATGTACTAAAATATCTTACTGTGTTTTTTCTCTTTTGGTTTTAGTTATAAAGCAAAAGTTAGAAGGCAGGTAATGCATACGTTTCTATGAAAATAATTTTTTTGTTAAATACTTTTTCCTCAGTTACTAAGACTGACAGAAATACCAATTTGCCTTTTCAGGCCAGACACAGACTACAGGAAAGCACGAACATTTTCAGGTAATAGCTAGGCTGAAAGGGGCTATTATCGAGGTAATGTATATTCATTCATGAATATCGTTGACATTCATTATTATATGTAGTGTACTATTGATATAATACTAACAATCCCTTACCTTTGTGTAGTGCCTTCACTTGACAAAGTGCTATCCCTTGTATTGGTTTTTATGTAAGTCACACAAGTCTGTAAGATAAACATGCTTTTTCATTATTAAAGCAATTGGGTGACATTGGTTAATAAAATTATATAGGTTCGAGTGTACAATTCAATAATACGTCATACGTATATTGTATTGTGTTCACCATCCATAATTAAATTTCGTTATGTAATCTTAAGAGCAAAGGGTACTTGACCATTTTACAGTCAAGAGAGCCAAGTAAGTCTGAGAGAGAAGTCATTTGCCCACTGTCACTGAATCCTGCCGAATCCTGCTGAATCCTGTTCCATCGATCTTATTATTATTTTGAAAATGACCAGGGTTCTTTCATCTTGTTAATTCCTCAGGAGATACAATGCTGGCAGCTCCAACCCAAGGAACAGAGGAAAGGGAGGCTGGCCAGGTTTGGGGCTTCTTTGTCCCCAGCATGCCCCTCACTACCGTCACCACTAACTCCTTACTGAGTTATAAGTTAACAATGGGACTTTCGCTCAGGTGTTGGAGCCACACAAAGCTGGGTTTCAGTCCCATATATGCCACTTTTCCCCAATGTCCCCTTGGGAAAATTATTTTCCTGGCCTCAACTTCCTCATCTATATAACAAAGGTAATAACTTCCCCCAGGGTTGCTATGAGAGTTAAACACCATGATGTATGTGGGGTGCCTAATATGATTCCTGGCTGCTTACTAAATGTAAGACTTCTTCCTTTTATCTAATCTTTTCTCATAAATGATAGAATGTCGGAGCTGGGAGAGGCCCCAGAGGGACCATCTGGTTCCTCCCAGCCACCCACTCCTACCAGTTTTCAGATGATAGTTTAACTGATCTTAGCATTGTATTGTATTAAATTTTGTAACTATGGGCAGCTATAGTTATTAATCTATTTTTATTAGTCCTAGTGATCTCTGTTAGATCTAGCAGGGTACAGTAGATACTATGGGTGGTTTAAGACCTGCTCTGACTACCAGGTTGAAGCCTTGGTGACTCTAAATCTCTGGTAACTTCAAGTTTCAAAGGACAGGCCGGCTCACAGGTGTTTATTTGAATATGTAATACACTGTCCTCACATCAGTCTCTACGAGGATTGTCCCAATTCAGTTTCAATTCTCAGCTTCAGAAGATGTGATTTCCAACACCCCTTAGAGGCAATATGACTGTAGGGGATTAGGAAATGTTAAATTGTTTGGATACACATACCACTTGAAGCAAACAACAAAGATAAGTTTTACAAAGGCTTAAAACACAATAGCAAGTTGAGGTATTTGCTTTGTAAGTAATATTTGTTTTCCATTTCAGGCCATGAAGATGCTCTAGATGACTTTGGAATTTATGAATTTGTTGCTTTTCCGGATGCTTCTGGTGTCCCCAGGGTTGGTTTCCCTTGTGGCTGATTAACAAAAGAAGTAGAATTCTGCTTCACCTGAGGTGTAAGCAGCACTCATTTAAGCACTTGGGCATTGTGGTCAAATGGCTACATTACCCTCAGCAGTGTTAGTTTACTCACCCTGTAATGAATGGTGTAGCTGGATAAGGGAAGGTAAAGCATCTTTCTTAGACGTTATAAATAAGGCTAACAAAAATACGGAAGTTACACTAATTCATTAACATTCTTTGCCTGGTAAGCTCAGGGAAGAGAGAACTAACTGGGTAGGTCAAGAAAACTGAGAAAATAGAAAATCAGGAGACCCTGGTTTAAATCATTCTGGATCATTCAATGACTACAACCTGTCATTTCACGAAATCTCTGTTCCTCAGTTTCACCTTCATTTCCCCCTCATATTTCTTGATACATTGCAAAGACAATTGCTGTAATATTTGGTTAGGTAAGTTAGTTATGCTCTTCATAATAAAGGTACCATATAAACACAAAGTATGCAAGTTCACAGCTTTCTTTTAATCTAAAGGTGCATGAGATATGAGAGGGGACACTTTTATGCAGTTGAAGCCATTTTTTTTCAGTCTTCAAAGACAAGGTCTTTTAAAGCAATCAGTTTTGTTTCACAGACATGCAGAATGCTTCTCTGAGCTACTCAGCTCCTTAAAATTGTTATTGATTTGTGTAGGACTAATCTTTTCTTGGCTTCCTTATTCCCCATGATTAGTTCACTTAAGGAAAGGGCCATAAACAGTCTACTTGCTTCTGGGTATTTTGAAAACTAGTGTTAGGGACTAGCTACCTTACTTGTTTAGAGAATTCTATCAATATAAGATTCATCCAGTAAGTTTCCTGGCCCCAGACCTTTTTTCATAAATGAATGTGAGCAGTGGGGGGTGGGGACTGATTGGATTTCATCCTCTGTAAGGGTGAGTCAGTAGCACCGAGCCCACATCACACTGAAGGGCAGAACAGCACTGCAAAAGCTCTGCAATGCCCTATTCAGTCTCAGACCAGATTGGCTCACCCTTTGCTTCTACAATCAAAAGACAAAAACAAATATTTGGTGGATCAATTATTTCAAACAGCTTTTCACCATGGCAGAAAGCACCCCTCTCAGGTGTGTGGCTGTTACATGGGAGAGCAAAAAACGGAAGAACTGAAAAGACTTGGAATTGAATTTTTGAAGTCAGGAGTTTCTTTACAGTCATGCACAGTTTTTAATTCCTAAGAATACATTAGACAAGAGTAAGATCTATGCAAGAAACTTTAAATTTAGTCTTATGATTAATTAGTACTCAGTTTGAAGATCTTATTGGGAGGACCTCTATTTGCTGAAAATGCTACAATCTTCATGAACTCAAGGCAGAGAAATGAGTGCTATCATTACATATCAGAAGCCCCACTTATTTCTGTCAAAAGTAGAATAACTTGATTTGGAGACGTGCCCATCTCCGAAGTTGAAAACTCCTAAGGAATCAGCTGAGGCTCTTCATTGGTAGTGCCAGGTGCTTAGAGAAAAAGTGAGAAATCAACACCAACAACCAAAGGAGGTCGATGAGGACCAGGACATATGTAGGAGGATAGGTGCGATGAGAAGCCAGAATGGCAGTTACGTGTGAAGATTAGCAGCCAAATGCAATGGCTTTGAGAAGAAGGAAAAATAATAATAAAACCAAGATCTGAACATTGAAATTAAGGGAAATATATTGAATTAGTCATTTTTTGAGATTTTAAAAATCAGGATCATCTTGTCGTCTTACATGGACAGACGGAATACTCCTCCCTCTCTTGATACATTTCACTTTAGCAACTCTTTCAGAAGCTGGACAGACAGCAATGGCATGAACAGATTCATTACTTGTTAACAGCTCTAATATAAAGTTAGGTAAGTTAGTTATTATCTATAGATTGCTTTTATCATAGCCTCCGAACACCTCCATACCAAAGAAGGTTGATCTCAAGAACAAAGTGTAAACCAAAGTCTCCTTGACACACAAATGATAGGATGAATCGTGTATTCTAGGGCTGCCCGTGAGAGCTTTAGCAAGTAGAATGGAAATAGGCAGTTTCCAGAAAAACATAAAGCTAAGATGCTCCAATATAACCTAGCAGGTAAAACTGGGATGAGGTAAAGAACTTTCAGATGATTTATCAACAACAGAGTCCTTTAGATGAGCTGTAGAAATATAAAGGACAGAAAGTGATCAGAAGTATAATTAAAATAGGAAGAGTTTTGGATAAGGAGAGGAACCAGACTTTAGCTAAATAATTGGAAGGCAATGTTTATAGGAAGAAGAAAATTATCAAATACAAGGTATAGGAGTTAATAAAACACAAAATTTCAGTTTCAATAAAATACATGTTGGCTTTTACCTGACAGATATATACACTACTATATTTTCCACATTTTTCTAAGCATTTTGTTTTTAGAATCCACTACTGCATTCAGACAAAAACATCTCCCTTTGCGTGTCTGTATTTTTTGGCACTGTCTTTACTAATGTGCAATGTGACGAGGGCCCTCGGCTATACATCATTCTTTCTTTTCGACCATCCTTGCACACATAATTGGCAAAGAGTGTCAAAAAGGTAATCAAGATGTAATATAAAAAAATAATACGTGCTCTCTGATTCTAAGCTGTCCTGATATCTTCTCTTCTGCTGTTTTTTTTCCTTCTATTGCATGTCCTTTACATTACTGCTAGCTTTTTTTCTTAAATGAAGAAAAAAAAATAATAGCCTTGTGAAGCTATTCCTTGTCTAACTTCATAGCTATGCTGCTGCACTAAGTACCATAGGGTAAGTGCAGGAAACTGTAGCAAGAAGGAAATGAGCATTGTAGGGAAGATAAACAATTCAATTTCTCTACTCATCACCACTTCCACGTGTTTTCAACAGTGCAGCATGTGGAATACCATCTATTAGTCTGCTAATTTTTTTAATGTACATTTCTAGATGCCAAGTCGGTCTGTTCCAGCCTCTGATGGTGTATCAGGGCAAGATTTGCACAATACCATTTACGAAGTTATTCAGCACATCCCTGCCCAACAGCAAGACCGTCTAGAGTAAGTATGCACTTGCCTTTGGCGACCCTAGTTTGGAGGGGCTCGGCATGCAGCTCTTGCTTTCCCTAGAGTTTATTATAAGGCTCAGAAGAAAAATGTTAAAATGGGAAATTACAGTTTCTGTACATACTTACCCACCTGATAATAATCTGAAGAAACAAAAACAACATACAAGTATCTTCTGGAGCCCTGGGTTTGGGCCAGTGGGCGAAATGGAGAGCTCTAGGATCCAGCATTTTTCTCCAGTGAGTCCACATCTGGGCATCAGAGGGATCTTCAGGCCAGTTCTCAAGCCACCTTGCTTGTCTTAAAGATTTTCCAGTGGCAATAGTGGTTTTAGAGCCAATGATCTGTCACTATAAATAGGACCAAGAAGACAAAACAAAACCCTACAAAATGTGCTCAACACTGTCACCATACAAATGCCCAACCCCTTACAGATTCAAAGCAGTCTGCTCCCCAGTGAATAGAAGAAGCACAGTGAGAAGCAAGTGAGAATAGAAGCACAGTGGCCTCCCACCGAGAGGATAAAACCTTAGCTGAGGCCAATGCCGGGGAAACTACATATCCAGTTAACCTCACTAAGGATCACCAACCTTCCTGGCCTTGGACAAACTAAACTTGCAGCCTTCTGAAATAGTGAAATGAACTTCCCTTTTTCGTGTGGGCTGTAGCTGCCGGTAGGCATAACTGCCACAAATCATCTTCCATCATTTCTTTTATTTTCATTTATTGACTCTGAAAAGAACATCAATAACCACATATAGGAACTTCCCCCGCCCCCTCTGGCAAAATAAACAGTTCTAGAAAAGTAATTCATGCACACCTCTGGGTAAGTACCAAAAATAACAGCAGCGATGAATGCATGGGAAATCACTTTCAGGAAGGAGACCCAGTCCTGGGGATTATGCAGTCATTTAAAGGCTAAGTAAGTGTCAAGAGCACCTCGGTGGACCCTATCAGTGCATTCCTATTGTCCCAGGGAACCTGGAGACATGGGAGTCAGGTAAATTAGAAGCAGACCCTGACAGAACTAAGAACTTCTGGTTTGAAAAGAAAATCGTTTTAAAGCATTATATTTTTAATCTAGTAAAACATTAAGAGTGGGATATTATTAGATGACAGTTTTAAAAACTCTCTAAAATGATACCTAACTCTACTTTCTGGAATAGAAAATTAAGGGATATTTTCCTTTGTTAAAATAAGAAATAGAAAGAATTTTAAAAGTATGTGTCTTTCCTAATTTTAAGAGTGTATTCAGTTAAAAATTTCATCCTATTTAAATTTGTTTGTTTTTCCATATGTCCTTTATTCTACATATCTATTTTTCTAGTTAGAATGCAAACAAACCAAATGAAAACTTCAGATTTATCTTTCAAGGCTCCCAATAATGAAATAAATTGTGATTTCAAACTGTGGAATATGACAGCTACAATTTCAGGAAACAAAATAAAAGGATTAGGTTGATTTTAGCTGCAAAAAAACACCTCATCTTTAAATTAAAAAAAAATAAAATAAAAAATCACCCTCTGAAACTAGAATGCTTTCGGACATGCACAATATCCTCACATATGAATATAAAACTGTATTTTAGAAATGAACTTTGAAGGTTGAAAATAAAGCAGAAATGTTCGCTTTCAAGCACATTAAGGACTATGCAAAGCTGCTATCAAAGACATGCTCCTTCAAGAGGCAGTCAACCCAAGAACACCAACTCACGTTCCCAGCCAGAGTGACATCCCCATCTCCATGGCTTTTCTCTTCTCAACAACTTCTCCAGTCTTCTGAGTCTTGTTTCCCATTGTGTGTTTGTATCTTCCTGTGACTCTCTCCTCCTTACCTGCATTCTTTGATGTCCTCCCTCTCTGAATCTGCCCTTCTCTTCTTCTCTTTCTCTGTAAGACTGTCTCCCTTCTCGTGAATATTTCTTAAATTTTTCCTCCTCTCTCTCTTCCGACTCATCCCAAAGGTGAGCCAACATTTTTAAAAGTGCTATTTCCTTAAATACAGATTTATGTTCCCTATTCTAAAATTTAAAAACAAACAAGTAGAATGTCTTTTTATTTCATCAGAAACTGTTTTGTACTTATTTATTTAAAATCAATCCGTAAAAATTTCCAGGACATTAACTATGTGCTAGGGATAGAGATTAAATAAGACTCAGTCTTTAAGGGATTTCATACCTCAGTGGGTTCCTGTTTGCTTATTTTAACTAAGGATTAGTAGTCCTTAGCAGAATAAATACTCACCAGTAGAATAAACATGACCTAAACATACAGAGATCATTTTCTCTCCTGATTGCCTGTGTTTTTATGCTCTAGGTCTGATTCAATTCAAAGATCAATTTCATGAATAATGCAGCATTGCAATGTGGTTAGTGACTCTCTCCATCCCCCATTCCCAAAGTGAATGTGCCAGCTCTGGTAAAGAATCATAAACTTACTGCTTTCCTTTACCTCTATTTGCCAGTGCTTCTGAGATATAAAAGACAGCCAAAAAATGCTTTTCTTTGCTTCTTAGACTATTCTAGCAGTGTTGTTTTCATTACTACATGTGTCTTTTACCTAACTGGACTGGTGTTTAACAAATTGGTAAGTTGATTTATGTTAATATTCTAGTACTCAGCTCAGTTATTTGTTATTTGAACTTATGGCTGCGTTTATTTAAATGCTGTCTGTAGACCTTATTCATAGCTTTTGGCACAGTTTGTTTTGAATCCAAGACTGTTTGTTAGTATCTTAAAAACAGGACATTCAAGTAAGTAAACCTTTAGTTGCAAAAGGAAATTATCTACAGAATTTAGTGACTGCGTACTCTTTATACTTATTGGTTTATAAATGTAATTTTTCTGAACTAGTTCAAAACACTCATTATTTGCAGTTATGGAAAGAAATAAAAGGATTTAAGGTTCTTCTACCTTTAGAACTGGTAATCTATATAATATTTTACATATCTTATAACATCTTATTGTCAGGTGAACATTCATGGGCAAAGCACTGCATTCGAGTGAAATAATGAAGGAACATGCTGAGGAAAAACAGTGGAAATGTATATTCATCGGAACCAGTGAAGAAATCAAACCCAATACCTCTTATTTATCATAATCCTTTTAAGTGCAGACTAGTCATTCATAAAAATTGACTGTGGGACTTCCAGCATACACACAAGAACATTGTATTAGAGAGAAGCATGGCTGGGAGAAAGTTCTCAGTGGATAGTCTTTATCATGCTGACTGAAAGAAAAGGCTGGGACTTTCCAATTAGTCTTTTTGTATATCAAGTTTCTCTAAAAGGCTCAATTAGTTCCAGGACTTTGACTTTCACCAACATTGACACTATTATAATTTGGCCTACTAATGTGCAAACTATATTTGGGAAGTTTTTAGCAGGCTTTGTTTTATTTAATTCTCATTACTGTGAAGATTACTGTATTTATTTATTTCATTCCTAAATTTTTTTCTTGCTATTTGTACCACAGAATAATGATGGTTGCCTCAAAAACAAGATTATGCCTTTTCTAGGTTGTGAATCACCAATGGTATTTTTGAAAAGACCTGTAAAACACTGAAGAAAATGACTAATCGGTCTTATTATTATTTTTTTGTGTTCCAGGAAAGATGGATTCGAATAAATTATTCTGTTTTTTGCTTTTATGTGGCCTTCTTTGTCTTGTAGAGTAAAAATTTTACATAGAAGTCAGATTGTAGAATTAATTTTTTTACCCTTTATTCTCATTGTGCAATAAAGTACAGATTATTGAGAACTACTAAAATAAGAATCTTGTTGTCTCACAACATTTTTTTCAGGCTTGAAATTTTTATTGTACTGACTTTGCTGATTCTGAGAAAGGTCTTCCTCCTTGTATATTGCTGAATTTTTAAAAAATCAGTGAAAGACCAAATGGTTAGATAACACCATTTCACAACCCCCAAGTGAAAGAACTGATTCAGATTTCAATCATTATTAAGGCAAGACTCTACGTAAAAGGTAAAACTACTAGCTCAGAGACCCGCAACCAGTACTGGTCCGTGGCCTGTTAGGAACCAGGGCGCGCAGCAGGAGGTGAGCAGCAGGCTGGTGAGCAAGAGAAGCTTCATCTGTATTTGCAGCCACTACCCTGTGCTAGCATCACTGCCTCAGCTCCACCTCAGATCATCGGACATTAGATTCTTATTGGAGCACTGGTCCTAGTGCCAAAAAGGTTGGGACCTGCTGCAATAGATAATCCAGGGTCAGGTTATAGAAACTGTGAGGGGAAGGTGGTCTGTGGCCTAGAGGGAAGCAGATACACAAAGTGGCACAAAGCAACTGTTCGGGTGCAGTGACGCCCAGGGAATGGAGGCAGAACGATCATCTGAGTCTTGTAGATTTTGAAGAAAAGCAAGTATTTATATTTAACCACATTGGCTACAAACACTCTGACCTGGCAATGCCAACCTTTAGGGTTTCATTCCAGCTAAATACAGGTAGAAACAACCCAAATACCCAACCAGAGGGGATTTTAAAATGATGTTAACAATATAGATCTATATATTGTTTTGCAACTGCAATTATTTTTTCAAAAGATATATAACTAATTTATACTGACTTTAAAACTATGTTTCATGGCCTATCATATTATGGAGAAGAAAATATCAAAGAATAGCATTTCTTTTCTAAAGTGTTTGAAGTGAACCAATATATTTATACTGTATTTTCTACATTTTCAATAGAAGCCCATGGTGAAAAAAGAAATGAAGACTAAGTCCCACAACCCTTTCTGGTCTTCTTTCTCTACTCCTTTATATATTTCTTTGCTAGAAAACTCCATCAGTCTTGCTACAAATATTTTCTACTGCAACTGGTATAAACAAACAAACAAACAAAGAAACAAATAAGGAATTCGTGCCCACTGTAAAAAATATATATATTTGGAAATACAGAAGGCTAGCCATAAGACAATTAAAATCATTTGTAGAGAGTAAGATCTTACATGTTCTCATGACAAATAAATTGTAATTATGTGAGGTGATGCATGTGGTAACTAATCTTATTAATGGTAATTATTTCACAATACATATGTATACCAATTCATTACACCTTAATCTTACACATGTTTTATGTCAATTACATTTCAATAAAGCTAAAAAATAAATATAATATCACTTCTATTCTCACCTCTTAGAAATAAATGTGCTAGCATTTTCCTACATTAGTTATGGTATGTTTATTTATATTTTCCAGTTCCTGAAAGGATTTATTATAGCTCATATAAACGCATAAAAGATAAAATACACCCCAAAATATTAAGTTGTTAAAGAAAACAGGATGAAGGAACAATTAGAGTTTACAAAGGCAAGGTTAAAGCAGAAATGAGGCTAATAACTAGGATGTGTGAATTCCTTCATCTATGAATATGATTTTATACCAACAAGGTCACATGGAGTATATAGGTGGATTTCTAAGCTAAATGCAATATGTAATTATCAGAGCCAAAGAAAAGCTGGAATTCCACTGCAGGGCTGGGAGAGAGCAGAGCAGTTTCCCTCCCTAATCACCCACTTACCCCTGGTCCTTCTACCTTACGTTCTTTCTTTTCCCAGTCTTTAATCCCATCCCTCCCTGATGTCCTTACATCTATTGGGGAGCAGATACTAAACTACAATGAGTTACAGCTGCTTCTCTGTTTCTCCCTCCTAGACCCAATCCTAAAACACTTTAAACCATAGACAATCTCAAGCATCACTTTATTTGATATAGGTAAAGTAATACAGTCACATGATTCACAAATCAAAATCTTATAAAGGTATCACCAAGGTAGCTGGTGTTTATTAGTTTTGGGTTTGGTTTTTTGGTTTGGCTATTTTTGTGTATCCCTCCAGAGTTTTCTTATCACAACCAAAGGAAATAAAAACACATATTTTTATTTTTTCAAACTCATTTTTCAATCACTTGTAATTCCTCTCATTTCTGTATCTCTCTCTCCACAACAAAAATACACAGACTCTTAGCCACATGTTCCACTTACGGCAGCAAAGGAATTGCTGAAGGGAGAAATGTGAAAGATCTAGAATCCAATTAACTTGCTGTCATTGATGTGAACGCTGGATGACTCACTGCTGCTTTTTTAGTAAATGGGGATGAAATCTCATAAATTAATCAAGGTTTCCAAGGGAAGTGATGAACCAAACCCATGTTCACTCTAATTAACAAATTAATCTTTAAAAACCAGCCCTGAAGTTCTTATATATTATTAAACATAAATCTTAGCTGTTAGTTTTAACTTTATATTATTACTTCTAACTTAGAATAGAATTATAGTCTTAGTGAATATTATTTTAAAGAGTATATCCTACCAATAGGCTTTTAAGCAAAAAATTAAAAATATTTATGAAAACACATTTCCTTGTCTTTTTTCCTACATTTGCGCACTCCATGATAAGACAATTTTTAAATTGTTTAAAATTATTTAATGTCACCATACATATTGACGCCCTTTAATCCTCACCTATCTTCTTCCTTCCCCTTCAATAAGGCAATTTTAGTTAAAATGAATTGTACACATACACTCAAAGAAGGTCCATGTAACCCCTCAGTTCTACAAGAGCATGTACCTTATAAAGTTTTAATTAAACTAATAAATTGAGTGATAACCGAAGTACATGGCATGTAGGTGGTTATTTACTATATATCATTAAAGATTTATTTTAGAAAATTTTTCATTTTCTGCTTCTATATTGCTATGTATCCCCTGTGAATTCTCATGTCATTATAACATATTCCTCTAAATTAATGTTCAAGCTATATATATATATATATATATATATTATAAATGTGTATGTTTTAGTTGAAATGAAAAATTTTTCTTTATCGTAAGCAGACACAGAAAATTCAAACACAGCACTATTGTTGTTTAACATTGTTCCTCTCCCTCCTTCTCATCTCCCAGATACACTGTTTATTGGGATTACCATGTTAATCTTGAAAGTGTATCAAATACTTTCATACCCATTATTTCCTTTGATCGTCACAAAGAACTTTGCAGGGTAGACGAGGCATACCCACTTTACAGATAGATGACGGAACAAAAACTCAGGAAGAAAAAGACTTTCTTCAAAGTTGCCAAACCAGAGTAGAGAGCTGACCCTTAAATAGCACCTCTGGCTCCAAGGCCAGGGTCAATCCAATGCACCACTTGATTTTTTCTGAATGTGCGTGCACACCAGTTTCTTCTATCAGCCTTACCTTGAGAATTTTACTAGTTTCAACTACTATTGGTCTCTCAGAAAAGTTTGTTTTTTGTTTGTGTCTGACACCTTTTTTATTTGCATATGCTCCTAGGAAAACAATAACTCAATTGCTCACCATACACTACAGCATAAACTGGCAGATTGCTTTCTTCCCTGTGTAATAGCTTGAAAAATGACTGCTAGAAATGTATTACTTACTTGCAGGAAATTACTGCTTGGCTATGCCCATGGGAACATAGGCTGTCACCCATAGGAATATAACATTCTAACAATAAGCTTTCTGCTTCTGTACCCCCGCTTACACACCCATCCTGTGGGTCAACAGGTAGCGAATAGAAGAAAGATAAGTCTTTGTGTTCAGACAGAATGAAGAATGGAGTTTTGGGCTTAAAAACCCTGTACCTCTACATTTCGGGGCTGCTTAATTTGGGGTCTGCGTACCCCTGGCAGACCCAGCTGGCTGAATAAAGAGTGTGTCTTCCTATAACTCACTGAGTTCTGGTGGTCCATGTGTCTTTCAGGAGCTGGTGGCTACAACACCTGCCAGGAATTCCATTTTAGGTTTATGACAGAGGCTAACTGTTGTGATTGGATCAAATCTAAGACCCACGGCGCCAACTGAGATGAATCATGAGTCTTTATTAGCCAGCAGGTGATTGACTCTCTACCATGCAGGGTAGAGGAGATCAGTCCCCGAGCTCCCAAAAGAGGCAGTTTATAAAGCCTAGAACCACACACACCTGGTTAACATCAAACAAGATTAACAAAACAAGCAGATTACAGAATCAGAAGTTGTCCGTTAGCATATCTTTGAGCAGATTACCACACCTTGGTTAACAGAATCAGAGTAAATCCTTAATGCTGGCTTACTGGAAAATTTTCCACCCTTAACACTCACTGAGCAGTCAGTACCTTAAATTCTATAAAACCAGTTGTCCCACGAAGTAAGGACTTCAAGAGACTTTCCATGATAGCCAGCTTTTCTGATGTCCTAAATGGCATCCATCCCATCATATACACTTAAGAACACAGACAATAAATGTTTTTTGAATTGTACTAAATTGGATTGCCTGCTCTCTGTGTATTTAATATAGAGACTGTTATAGAGGCAAATAAATTACTGTGTTTCCAATAATCAAGTGGTAGGTAGTGTCAGGCATGAGCTACAGGCGCAAAGGCTCAGCTCTGTAACCACAGAAACTTCCCTTGAAGACCTACTTTAAGCACAAAAGCCATAAAAGCTGCTGGCTAAACCAGCCACAACTATGTTTATGCTGCAAGTTCATGAATCTAATTATAACAGACTGAATTCTGGGTAAGCAACTATGCACTAGGCAAAGTTATATAGCAGCCAGGTGTCAATCAAGGTGACCTCACTTACCAATCACCTAGGAATGTCTTTAGGACCACCCCACCATGGCCCCCAAACATAATATAGACCTCTCCCTCCCCTGGGTTACAGCTCTTCATCTTCCTTGGTTGTAACACGTATCCCTTCTTACCGGTACGTGACCTCATTTCCACGTGGCTAGCCGGTTTTAGGCTTGACCTGTCTTCTACCTCATAATGTGCTTTTAACAAACAAATATTTCTCATATTCACTGAGTTGAATTTCTTTGGCAGTGAAAAGGACCTAGAGGTTTGTGTGTGTTACTGGAACTCCGATCGCTCCAATGGTAACATTCCCACTTCTGGGTCCTTTTTTGGATTTTTGTTGTCATGATGGTTGTTAATAGCGCTCTGTTATAGCTCTTCACTGAAACCATGTGCCTCCTTGGGGCATGCTTTGTCTTCCCTAAAATATACTTTTAATATATCTTTTCTAAATCTCACTGACCTGTGATTCTTCACTGCATCAGTGAGCAAGAACCGAGAAAAAATTCTAACTACACTTCTGCACCATTATACCCCATACCCCCACCACTGTGGTGACACTGAAACTCCGACCTGCCTCCATGGTAACAAAGTTCTTTTGAAATTGACACTCAGGGGCACTTGATAAATTTGGGCACGAAGGCCCTATCAAACTATTTGTCTTTCAGAAAGTTGAGAGTTGTGAGAGTGTGATTGTATCTATAAAATTTTATCCCTGTTACTTATAAAATAACTGGTAGTTTATGACCCACGAATCACTTGTCAGGGTTAGTTTAAGATTCCAAACAGGAATACCTGAAAGGCAGTTGTATATCCAAAATGAGAACTTCAAGGAAAGATCTGGGCTTAAGAAATAAATTCGAATCACGTTATTATTTATAAAACCTTTGGCAGCAAATAACAGAAAACTTTGGCTAAAATTGTCTTAAATAATAACATTATTTCAAAAGATAAGAAGATGAAATACTAGGTGGAGTCCAAGATTGGTTGATTTAATGTCTCAACGATATCATCAAGAACCCAAGTTCTTTTCTATCTCTCTATTCTGCCCTTATGGGCACAGGAAGGCTGAAGAAATACTAGAAATTACATCCAGGCAGCACAAAATCCAGAATATGGGAAAAGCCATCTTTTCATACATGTAACATTTTTTTCTTAGGTATAAGAAAATCTTTCCCAAAAGCCTCCAATAGAATTCTAATGTTTCCTTGGCCATGCTACACATTCTTTCCTAAGGAATTACTGGCATGAGGAATGGGATTACCTCGATTGATATAATACTCAGAATTTACTCCTCTGGAGATGGAGATGAGTCCAACATCCCCAGAAGCACATGGTTTGGATAAGGGAACACTGGATATTTGAATCAAACCAAAGTTTTTATGGAAACGAGGAAACAAGGGGAAACAACTGCAAGACGGTGCAATTGAAAAGCAAATAAAGAGGGAAACACCCTTGGAAAACACCGACTTCAGGAAACTGAAGAGAAGTCAGGGAAAGTCAAGAAGCAGTAAGTAATGAACAAGAGAACTTGGAAAGAAATTTAAGGATATTACATGTACGTTTAATATGATTTTGAATCCATTTGTTTGTGTCTTAAATGAAGTTGATTTATCCACTCGTTTTAAGACAAAGCCAAAAGAAGTTGCTTTGATACAAATAAGAAGTAAGTCATGCCAGGATATTATCATTCTTCATCTGTTGTCATTGATAGGTAGTCAGCAGCCCAGCTTCTGAGGGCCACCCCATGCAGACTTATCAGTAAGAACATGTGCTAAGGCGAAGCGGCTATGGCAAGGGGCTGTTTAGATATACTGAGAGAGTTTGTGAGGCCTATTTGAGAGTTTGGTGCAGGGGAAGTGACTCCTCACTAACCTAAAAAGTCTCCAAAAGACCCTTGGGGCACTTACTCCAGTCTTAGGGAGACACTCCTTACAGGCAGTGGAGGTAAACCACTCTGTGGCTCATGGAAAGACATAAGCCCACCTACCATATTGATGTCTTCATTACTTAGCAACGTGCTCTAGCAACAGGGGACTTCTTCTTTTATGCTGGCAGCTCTTGGTTGGTCACCGACTCCCAGGGGTGCTTCCTGGTATAAAAAGGTACATTTCATATGAAATTTGAATTTTATTCCTTCACCTTCTCTTGCCTGGAATATAGTGTGATCAATACATCATTTGTTTGGGGTATGTTATTTCTTTATTTGACTAATTAAGAGATATTTTCCTGTATGCTATTGGCTTAAGAAATTATAAGTCTCACAGAAAACCTGTGCTAAATAAGTTGCTGGCAAAGATAAAATCAGTCTCTGAGCATAACTTTTGCTACCTCAACCAAACCAAACCAAAGCAAACAAAACAAGACAAAACAAGACAGAAAAACAAACAAAACAAAACAAACAAAACAAAACAAAACAAAACAGGGTAATCTGGGCACACACCTAAAAAAGGCAGGGAAAGGGAGAAATTGAATAGGAATTTTACTGCTGTGTATCCACAAATATCTAAGAAAGAAGGTTGTCCTCTATATGCTGGTTCCCGATGAGGGAGTTTCCTATTCTTACAAATGACCACCACACGAAAACACATTTTCTCAGACAGTTCTATTTTAGTGAAGTTATATTAGTCTAAATAACATATACTTAATATATCATTAAATTAAACTTAATTTTTTAACTTTATAATTTTTTATTTTAAGAAATTTACCAACTGGGAGTTTTGGGTCTTAGTTTCAAACCCTTAAAAGCAGAGACTGATCTGCCAAGCAATCATAATTGGATGTTAATGGACAAATATATTTTCTTGATTCTATTCATCAAATAACCTCTGACCTTGGTTTAGTTTCCCGTATTATGAAGGAAATTGTCCAGCATCTCCCCACTGCTCCAACCTATGCACTTAAAATCCATTCACTCAAACTTTCTATTCTCAAAATGTCCCAATTTGGACAATAAATTAGATCTTGACTGTACATGGAAATCTCTAATCTGCCCCCATGTCCTTCTGGAAAATTACAGTCTACTCTTCAAAACTATGACTGCCAATATCACCTCTGCTGTGCAGCTGTCCCTTATGTGATACCATAATGCTGCCCACAAAACTCTGATGGAGCCTTGGTCATTGACTATTTTCCCCTACAAGACAATGGGTGAAATAATTTTAAATAAATGAAATAACATTCAGTTACAAATGTAGAAATATAAGCAAAACACTAAGGTGTATTTTGCAATGCACATACAAAACACTGTTTTTTAGTGTCTAGTCCCAGCTGTCTAATCTGTAATATGAAAGGGTAAGACCAAACAAGCTCTTTAGTTTCTTTACATGCCATGGCCTATGATTTTTAGTAATTTATTAAAAATATCTGTATCTCTTTACAGATATTGTAAGATCTAAATCTTTTAATAAAGCTGCTGCCTTTGCTTAAATAGCTGAACCAGGAATTAGACATAAAAGGGTTTTTTTTTTCTCATTTGAGAACTTAGCATGGCACATCTCACTTGTACCCTTATCATTTATATGCAGCACTACTTAGTGTAAGCACCAATAAGTAATTACATACACAGTGTAGTGTTACGTCAGTAAAATGTTCACACTTTTTCCAGTCAGTATTTTGGGATTTTTTTCTTTTTCAAATTATCTGCATAAAGGAACAGAACAAGAAATTTCTAGATAATACAGATAATGATAACCTTCAGTATACCAATGACTTTTAGATACAACACTAAAAGCACAATCCATGAAAAAAAATGGATAAGCTGGACTTCAATAAAATTAAAAACATCTGCCCTAAGAAAAACTGTATCAAGAGAATGACCAGCCATAGACTAGGAGAAAATATTTGCAAAAGACACATCTGATAAAGGACTGTTATCCAAAATATACAAAGAACTCTTAAAACTCAACAGGAAAAACAAACAAGCTGATTATAAAATGAGCCAAAAACCATAACAAACACCTTACCAAAAAGATACAAAGATGGAAAATAAGCATTTGAAAAAATGTTCCACTACAAATGGCACCAGGAAAATGCAAATTAAAACAACAATAAGATAACACCTATTAGAAAGGCCAAAAATCCAGAACACTGACAACACCAAATGCTGGTGAGGATGTGGAGCAACAGGAGCTCTCATTTACTGCTCGTGAGAATGTGAAATGGTACAGCCACTTTGAAAGACAATCTGGTGGTTTCTTATAAAACTAAACATATTTCATAATTTATTATGAAATATATGCCAAGCTCTGCTGGGTATTTAAAGTATATTCTCCCTTAACCCTCAGAATGACTATATGAAGCATTATCCTTACTTTATACATGAAGAAACTGAGGTTACAAGGAATTAGGTCACCCCTCCAATGTCACCAACAATTAAGTAAATGTCTGTGTCCCTCTCAGCTACCTCCTGGCTCAATCCAGCAAAAACTGCTTTGCGAAATATGGGAGCCTTCATGAAGCCATGTGTTTTACTTATAATGTCCCCAACTAAGGCCTCTAAGCTCTCTAGAGTCAAACAGCTGTAGAACATCAACTATTCAATTTGTTCAGTGCTCAAGTAGCTTCCACTTTACAGATGGAAAATAGAAAAAAAAAATGGTGAATTTTGTTATAAAGCAGAATCAACTAGGATAAAAAGGAATATGTTTCTCTCTTAATATGTATAAATATATACTCACATATATGTACAAATATATTTATTTCTCCATAGAAAATCTATATAAATATTTACATATATTCAGGCAATGTTTCCATTGCAGTGAGGCAGACTACAAACTTCTTTATCTGCAGAAAGCTATGGTGGTGTTCTTGACATTTCTGGAATTGAGTATCCAGAATTTTACCTCGTATATCTGATTCCAAGCTGCTACCAGAATGTTGTCACTGAGACCTTTATTTAGATGAAATCCAAAAGTGCTGGGTAAGCAGGCACATGAACGGCAAGAATAACTGAGCAAATCCAACTAACACTGTAAACAGTAGACAGTTGGGGGCATACAAAGCCATCTCCATCGGGACAAGTCAGTTTGGGATTTACATATTTTGTTTGAAGCACAAACCCATACTAAAAACGTAGAAAGTCACCATACAACTTAGCAAACTAATTATGTCAGAAATTCATATCGAGTACTACAGTACTAATTTTTATGTAAGAGTTCTTTACCTTTCTGACTCATGACTAGGTTTCCTTCTTTTAAAAAAATTATAGAAACAAAAGAATGATTCTGCATAAGACAATTGGTATTAAAAAATAATTTGCAAGTGGCATGGTGAAATACATTCCACAGTCTAGAAGACAAGATAAATGCACAGAGGCTAGCATTGTTACAGTCTCAAGTATGAGAGACAGTTAAGACTAAAAGCATAAGATTATAATGTGTGACCAAAGTGACTTTGTAATAATGTTAACAGAAAGGATTATTTTTCTAGAAGTGTTTTATAGTTTGCTATAAAAGCAGGTGGCTGAGATGTCCATTCAAAATCCCTTCCATAGGAGTCTGAAAGTGGTTCCATTCCTTGATCCTTTAGTGCCACCTATGGTTCCAAATTAGAAAGTGTCAGTTTAAAATATAAATTCTAGATATTGTGAACAGTACCTGGTTTTAAATTAGCATATTTATTATTCAATTATATTTTGCCTTTTGAGTTTGACTAAATGAACAGAATATCTATCTGGAGGGCATCTGACAACATGTTTTTTAAAAAAAAATAATTTTATTTAATTAGTTGCAAACACACAGAACACTGTTAAACATTTATATAGTTTATAAAACGATCCCCCTAATTGCTCCTTCTCTCCTCTGGTTTCCCATCTAGCCAATATAGTAATGCTGACTGCATTACCTGTGCTGTGCTCCCCATCTCCGCCACCATCTATCAACTCTAATTTCTACTTCTGAAACCCTTCCCCCCATTCTCCCAGCTCCCCAATCCTCCTCCCTTCTGTCCGTTGCCAAATTGCCCACTATATTTGTGAGTCTGTTTCTGTAAGGCATCTCAATCTTATTTGACCAAAACCTAACTTGTGATTTTTCCTTCTGAATTTACTTTTAGTCCTATCTTTCAGTTCTGTAAATGGTCCCATCACCAATCTAGTTATGCAAACCAAACCTAAAATCATTTCTTGATGCTTCCCTCTCCTTCACCATGCACATTTAATCCATCTCCAAACTCTGTTGCTTTGAATTCCTACCTCTTAAATCCATCTCCTTCTATCTCCACTACACTATTAATTCAGATCACCTTCCCCTCTTGTCTGAATTACTGCAATAGTCTGAGTTTTAACAGTCTTAATGGTTGTTTCTTTTCTCCTAAATGTATACCATTCATTTACTCTTTTGTTTAAATGCACTAGCTAAGACTTCCATACAATATGAACAGGAGTGGTCAGAGAGGACATCTTTACCTTGTTTTGATCTTAGAAAAAGCATCCAGTTCCCACTAGTATGATGTTGCTGTAGGTTTTTTTCAGATGTTCTTCATCAAGCACAGAAATTTTTCCTCTACTCCTAGTTGGCTGACAATTTTTGTTATGAATGAGTGTTGAACTTTGCCAAATGCTTCTACTGTATCGATTGATAAGATTGTATGATTTTTTCTTCTCTAGTTCACTGATGTGGCGAATTATATTAATTTTCAAATGTTGGAACACCCTTCATACCTGGAATCAGTCCTACTTTGTTTGTTAAAAAGGTTGGATTTGATTTGCTAATACTTTTTTTTGAGGATGTTTGCATCTTGGTTTCCCTTTCTTTTTTAAATTAAATTTATTGAGGTGATGTTGGTTAATAAAATGATTTACGTTTTAGGAGTACAATTCAATAATACATTTCCTGTATATTGCATTGTGTGTTCACCACCCAAAGTCAAACTCCTTCTAAAACCATATATTTCCCTTTATTCTTACCTACCTCCCCTCATCTCAATTTTCCTCTGTAGTTGTTCTTTTTATGATGTTTTGTCTGATTTTGGTATTAGGTTGATGTTAGCCTCACAGGATAAATTAGGATGTATTCCCTGGCTTCTATTTCTTGCAAAAAGATTGTATATAACCAGTATTGTTTGTTTGTTTCTTTCTTCTTTATTATGTATTTAGTTAGTTAGTTTGCTTATTGATTGATTGATTGATTGATTGATTGATTTAGTTGCGGCAACCCTTGGTTGACCTTAATAATTGCAAGGATCTTGTTAGCTTAAGATCCCTTATTTATTATATTTATTTTTTTTTACACCTGCAGCACCTTGTCTTCCTAGGTGGTTCCCATGCAAGTACTAACCAGGCTCTCCTGCTTAGCTTCTGAGTCAGAAGGGATCAAGCTTGTTCAGGGTAGCATGGCCGTAGATGTATTGTTTCTTTTTAAATATTTGGTACAAATTATCAGTGATTTGGTATCTTAAAAAAACATAAGCCTATGCAGATTATCTGTTGCTCCTTTTTGAGTTTTAACAGTTTTTGTCTTGTGAGGAATTAGTCTATTTCAACAAAGATTTTAAATTTGTGAACAGAGTTGTTCGTGGTATTCCTCTTATCTTTTAATATCAATGGGATAAGTGGTGATGACTTCTTTCACTTGTGATATTATCATTTATCTTTTCTAGTTTTCTTTGTTAGTCTGTATTATGGGTTGAATTCTGCGCCCCCATCCAAATTTATATGTTGACATCCTAACCCCTAATAATTCCTAGTACCCAGGAATTTGACCTTATTGGGAAATAGAATCATTGCAGATGTAATTAGTTGAAATAAGGTCATATCCGAGTAGGGTTGGCCTCTAACCCAATATGACCACTGTCTTTATAAAAGGAACGCCACGTGAAACTACTAACATGCGTACAGAAAAGACTATGTGAAGACACAAGGAATCTAAATAACCACCACCCCCAACATATGCCCCAAGGAAAGTGGTGACAATGGATACCCTTTCCTCCATAGATCTTGATTTGGCTGGGATAATGCAAGGAAGAAAAATTCAACAGATAATTTTTTTCTAGTTATTTGTTTCTGCATAGTTGTTCTCTGCCATTTGAATAAAACTTGCACAGAAGCTCACATGAAAAGGTTAATACTTGCCTAACCAACTACTTTTATGCTCAACATGTTCAAGCATGATTCAGGAAGAATGATGCCAAGTATGAAAATTGAAAGAGCTTTAAAACTGAGGAGTGTGGTCACTTAGAAGCCTCTGGTGCTCACAGACTCTGTCCTTTGGAAGACATGGGTCAGATCTTTGAGGAGTCTCACTTGCTATGCATCCTGAATAAGACAGAACTTCAACTAGGAACACTGATTCTCATGGGCTCATGACTTAGCCAATCAATTTCAAGCTCCAAAACACTTGACTACTTAGGAAAGTTTATGTTTTAACAGACAGAGATAGCCTCCAAGATAGTTCTTTGGCAGGACACTAGAGAGAGTCCAGTGTTCAAAGAAAACAAAAGAGGCACACCAACTTGGACGATTACTATACATGGAAGTTAACTGAGAAGTGAAAGAAAGCAAAAGGCTGCCTCTATCGAGAATCTGCTCCCAAACACTTAAAGAAACCCCAGGGTCTCAGGACCATAGGAGCTGCTGCAGGCACCTTTCCTTCCTTTATCAGATGGGAAATCCTAGAACATGTAACACCTCTTCCCCCTTACAACCTATGCCTAGAGACCACAGCTCCACATCCAGAATTCATTCTTAACATTATACCTGATGGTATCTAGAGGGCTTTTTTACACATCATCTCATCTCATGTGCTCTTGTTAGATCCCTATTACCTTTATCTTAATAGATGAAGAAACTGAGACAAAGGGAGATTAAACAACTTAGCCAAGATAACAAGACTAACATATTGAGTGAAGACTTCCCAGATCCTTCCAAGACAACACATCTTATTGCCTTAAAATATATCTCTTGATTCTGATGCATTTTTGTGTGGAATCCCATTGTCAGTAAATCATACGTTCTGTAATCACTCAGATGCTACGCATTCCAAAGGCACTCCAGGTAGGAAGACAAACACATATGCAGAGCGAGTTCTGTCCCAGTACAGAGAAATTAGTCCAGGATGAGAGGAATCCAAAATAATCAACCCACAACTAAGAGCAGGGCTTGTATCCTCTAAAAGGCAGTGTCATACTGAGGGTCAGCATTAGTCTAGGCTATGGGCAGGGGGATTGATAAGCAGGAGCAGGAGCTAGATCCAGCTTCGTGCGTGGGAGTTCATGCTATTGGGTACATAGATAACCTCCAAACTTGTTATTGTGGCCACTCCATTCGAGGGCCTATTGAGCGAGCACTGAGGTGGCCAAGAACACAGGGTTGCCCAGGCCGGTAGACAGGTTGGTTGTTCAGTGCCTTCTCTTCAATAAATGCTTTCTGGTGGGCACAATGGAAGGTAAATAGATCCACAGAGTTTGCAATCACTCCCCACAATTTACCCATATGCCTGTTCCTCAAACTCCTGTGTTTCCACGATTGCAGTGGCTCTTCCAGGTCCCTGAACAGCCAGCTTAGCCTTTTGCCACTACTCAGGGGTCCATGTTGTCATACTTTGATAATTTCCCTGTCCATACAAGTTTGCTTATACTTGTCATACTTATCATACTTTTTGGCTACTTGTACATCTAATTCCTAGTAATATACCGTGATCTCTTATAGACAAACACAAGCCTTTGGTTTGCCATTCTGGTCTTGCTGCTCAGTATTTTTCTATTTCCATCTTGCCTCTCTTTGTAAGTGTTTCTCCTAGGACACTGCCACACCAGAATTCCTAATTATTGAGTCCAGTTCTAAGGCTTATCTCCTACTGTCAGCTCTGGCCCTCAGCTGACAGCCATCACTGAGCTTCTCAAAAGCACTGGTGCCCCCTTTAGCAGTGCATTCCCTATTACCTTAAGCAAAGGGGGTTCTCTGATGAGCTGCCAGGAAAAATAGGGAAATACTGGGTTCTCTGGAGACATATAAAAATTGTATTCCAATCTGCTATCCTCTCTGAGCCTTGTAATTTCTTTTTCAATATTCTTCCAAAGTAATTCCAGCACTTCCACCTATGTTACTATAAGACATTATATCTGGCCAGAACATTAAATCCAGAGTCAGGAAATAGTGCCCCATTGGTAATAAATTTCCCATTCAGGTTTATATTTGCCACTTTCATATCACAAGGCAATGCCCTTATGATCTGCTATCACATATGTTAACTTGGCTTCTGTCAGTAAATAGGACAGGTCTAGTACTTTTTGGGATCTGTATCCTCAGGCTCTAATTTTTCTGCTCAAAATATACTGAGAGCTGATCCTACTTATTGGTCCTCAGGGTACTATATTATTGGTCTGAGTTTGGCTCATGATAATGATGTCAAACATAAAAACATTGTTAAAACTTCTCTCATCACAGAAGCCATCAGCACATTTATTCTCCTACATCTTCCTGCATTTTAAAACACTTCATTTACAAACCTCAACTTTTCCTGTGTTACATGGTTTTTCTTCCTGCTTTTTACTATGCCAGAAAAGCCTATTGCCTCTGAAAACTATAGTATGTTGAAGTTAGTTTTTATAGATTCCAGGTTCATTTAGGGGAAATATATGCTTTTCGAAGTCACAATCATGGAAGACATGGCTAATTGTCTGTCTCTCAATATCTGTCCTCTCTTCCTATGTAGCAACAGAATACTGCACAGCTAAAGACGACCCTGTTCTTGCACTTCCGTTCTATGCTCTCAAATAAAGAGTGACTGCTATTTCCCTATCCCACCTCCCAGGCTGTAACACAGACATGGCAGCAACGGAGTAGCCATTCTGAGTCACAGGATGGAAACCATGTGTTGAGGATGGCAGAGTAATAAGATGGAAGAAGCCTCAAACACGATGGCTGTGGAGTTTTCACACCGGTCTTGGTCTCTCTATCTGGACTTTACAGGAAGGAAAAATGGGCTTCTATCCTTATCAAGCCAGTGGTGTTTACAGACACATAAATCAACTCCCCACAGAAGGCAAAAGTAGAAAGCATTTATAAAACATTATGGAAGAATGTCTTATAACCTTAAAGTAGGGATATTCTAAATAAGACAGAAAAAGCAGAAATCATATGTAAAAGGCTCATATTTGTAACCACACTGAAATTAAGAACTTCTGATTATCACCACAAAATAACTGAAAAGGCAAACTGAAAACTAAACAATACAATATATACAGTGAATAAAGGGTTAGAATACAGAGCATATTAAAACATCCTAAAACAAATAAGAAAAAATTAACATATCTGATAGAAAAATGTAAAAAAATAAGTAAACAAACAGTAAATTTCATGGAAGGGGAAGCATCAATAGCCCTACTAATATGAAAAGATTTCAACCTCAATACGATTCAGGAAAACCAAAATTTAAAGCATAAACAGATACAACTTCATACTCACCCAAATGGTAAAAAATAGAAGCCTCATAATACTAAGAGTTGGCAAGGATGTAGAGTAAGAACTCATTTATTTTCCAGCTTTCTTGAAATATAATAGACAATTAGTTGCTCTTGTTTACATTGTACAATTCACTTTATATCTCCATGTCTTTTATAACTACCCACTTATACTTCTTAATCCCTTTGCCCTTTTCCACTGTGCTCCCAACCCTCCTCTCATCTGGTAGCACTCAAAATATTCTCTGTATCTATGAGTTCGTTTTCATTTCTGTTGTTGTTTATTTTGTTCTTTAGAGTCCACATGTACGTGAAATCATGGGCTCTTTGTTTTTCTCTGACTTACTTCATTCGGTGCAATACTCTCTAGGTCTCTCATGGCAATACCTTTTTCCATCCCCTTCCTTTTCATGTGTGTGTGTGTCTTTTAATCTGAACTGAGTCTCTTACAAGCAGCATATGTAGGGGTCTTGTTTTCTTATCCATTCAGTCACCCTATCTTTTAGTTGCAGCACTTAATTCTCTTCCATTTGAGGTAATAGTTGATAGGAATGTAGGTATTACCATTCTTTATTCACATTTTTGATACATGTGTTTTTCTTCTTCAAGAAGTCCTTCCAACATTTTCTGTAATATGGCTCGGTGCTGATAAATTTTTATAGCTTATTTTTGTCTGAGGAGCTCTTTATCTATCCTTAAACTCTAAGTGATAGCTTTGCTGGATAAAATATTCTTGGTTGTAGATCTTGGGTTTTCATCATGGTGAATATTTGCACCGAGCCCTTCTGTCCTAATAGTTTCTTTTGAGAAATTGGCTGCCAGTCTTATGGATGCTTCCTTGTAGATAACTAACTGCTTTTCTCTTGCTGCTTTTAAGATTGTTTCTTTGTATTTAACCATTGGCATTTTAATTATAATATTTCTTGGTGTAGGCCTCTTTGGATTAATCTTTCTTGGGACTCTCTGAGCTTCCTGGGGTTGTACGTCTATTTCCTTCACCAGTGAGGGAAGTTTTCCATCATTATTTCTTCAAATAGCTCTTCAACTTCTTGTTCTCCTTTGGGTACCCCTATGACACACGTTTTTACACTTAATTATATCCCACAGGCTTCTCAAATTATTATTACAGTCTTGGCTTCTTTTTTCTTGTCATTCAGACTGGATGTCCTTGGCTTCCCCGTCCTCCATATTGGTGGTTCGATCCTCTTCTTTATCCACTCTGTTTATTCCCTCTAATATACTCTTCATCTGAGATAATGTGTTCTTCATTTCTGACTGTTCCCTTTATAATTTCCATTTCGATTTTTATGTTTTTTGTCTCTTTGTTTAATTTCTCACTGAGTTCAGCTATACTTCCCCTAAATTCTTTGAGCATTTTATAACCAGTGTTTTGAACGCTGCATCTGTTAAATTACTTGACTCCATTATATCTGGATCTCTGTTCTGTTCTCTCATATGGTTTCTGCTTCTTTGTCTTACCATTTGGCAGCCTTTCCATATCTGTTTCTATGTACTAAGCAAAGCTCTTAAGTCTTCAAGTCGTATTAGTGTGGCTTTGTGTAGTAGGCGTCCAGTGGCACAGTCCCAGAGGGATTCAGCTGCAGGCTAAGTTAAGCCTCAACCTGTGTCCCTACGGGGATACCTGTTAAGATTCAGCAGGCAATCCACAGGTGGTGTACTTATAGTTACCTCAAAAAGCCACACCAGAAGTCGAGGCCTGCTGCCACCAGTGTGGGTCTTGGAGTTGGCTCAGCTAGGAGGACTCTTGACCAAGATGGCCTTAATGAACCCCTCAGCCTGACTAACTCTAGATGGGTTTCCTCTTAACCATGGGCACCTGACTGAAGGCCTCCCTTTTCTTAGAACATTTGTAACTGCCAATTCTTTCTTTGCCCTTTAAAATGTATGCAAATATTCTCCCATTCTTTTGCCAGTTTTACAACCCAGGATTCTTTCTCCAGAGCCAGGGAACCATGTCTTTGAAATGTAAACATCAAAGGGGATCACGCCTCTTTCTCCAGTGTCTGTGGGAAGGTGGAAGCCTAACTTAGATGGGTGCCAACTAACAAACCCAGATGGCTTAATGACAGAGAAGAACATTGGTAAACTCAGGAGTAACTCAATGTGCTCCACGCATCCCATTGACCAACCTTTGCCCTGCTAGTTCGGTATGTTTCCACTAGCTCACCTCATGGCTTAAAAACCTTCCCAACTTTTGCTTCAGTACAATTGAGTTCAATCTCCCTCCCCGCTATTGCTATAGTCCTGAATAAAGTCTTCTTTGCCTATTTAACTTTGTCCAATGAAGTTTTTGTTTTGACACACTTCATTTCAGGTTAGTCTCCCAGAGGGACACTTATTACTCTGCTTGGGCTCGGACACTCCACACCAGGTTGCACGTACACCTTCCTCACCTCCCTCAGGCTCTGACTCTGGACACTGGTTCACTGCTATAGGTGGACACTTTTTTCACATGTCCAGCTTCTGATTCTACTTCTGAGGGGCCATGTTCTTGGGCCCTGACTTATTGCTCTGGGCCACCTGGACTTCCCATATGTTTCATCAGACACAGATGGAGGGAGAAGAATTCATTCATTTTAGTCCAGATGTTCTTGCCTTGGCTGTACGTTAGAACTGTTTAGGGAAACTCCGTAATCTGCTTGGTTAATGTAACCAGGGTGTCGTTCTAGGAGATGTCCTGTGCAAAGATAGGCTAATGACCAACTTCTGCTTCTGTAAACCTGCTTGCTTGTTTGATGTGGTTTAGGCTTTATAAGCTACCCCTTCTGGAAGCTGGACTGATCTCCTCTAACCCTGGGTGGTAGAGAGTCAGTCGCGGACAGGCTAATAAAGGCTCACAATTCATCTCAATTGGCTCCGTGGGTCTTAGATTTGATCCCACCACAAACATTAACTAAGATCAAGCTGGAACTGGCGAAAACTGGGTGAGTCTCCTCCCCTTTGCCCTGTTAAGGGCTTCCGTGCACACCCTATTGTAAGGGCATCAAGCCTTATGAAATAATGTTTGGAAGACCCCCACCTCTCTTCCCCAAGTTAGGGGAAATAAAGCTAACAGAAGTTCATAATTTGTCACTACTTAAGTCTTTCTTTGCATGCTGCTGTGAACATTGGTGTGCAAATATCTTTTAAGATATGAGTTTTCAAGTCCTTTGGGTAAATACCCAGTATAGGGATCAACTGGATCATATGGTAGAGCAATTCTTAGTTTTTTGAGGAACCTTCATATTGTTTTCCATAGTGACTGTACCAAGTTGCAGTCCTACCAGCAGTGTATGAGGGTTCCTCTTCCCCACATCCTCTCCAACATTTATTATTATTTGCCCTGTTGATTATAGCTATTCTAAGAGGTGTGAAATGGTTTTGATTTGCATTCCCTAATAGCTAGTGAGCTTGAGCATCTTTTCAAATACTTTGGACATTTGTATGTCCTCTAGGGAGAAGTGTCTGTTCAGATCCTTTGCCATTTTTTGACTGGATCATTTCTTGTTGTTGTTATTGAGTTATATGAGTTCTTTGTACATTTTGGATATTAGGCCCTTATCAGAGGCATAGCTTGCAAATATATTTTCCCATTCGAATGGTTGTCTCTTTACCTTGTTGACAATTCTTTTGCTGATCATAAGCTTTTAAGTTTGATATAGTCCCATTCATTTATTTTTGCTTTTACTTCCCTTGCCTTTAAGGTCAGATTAATAAAATCCTCTTCAAGTCCAAGGTCCTTGAGTTTTAGTTCTATATTTTCTTCTATGCATTTTATTGTTTCAGGTCTTACATTGAGGTCTTTAATCATTTTGAGTTAATTTTGGTGTGTGGTGATAGATAACAGTCTAGTTTCATTATTTTGCGATGATAGATAACTGTCTAGTTTCATTATTTTGCAGGTGGCTTTCCAGTTTTCCCAGCACCACTTATTGAAAAGGCTTTCCTTTCTTCACTGTGCTTTTGACTTTTTTGTTGAAATAATTTCCCATAGGAATATGGGTTTACTTCTGGACTCTCGATTCTATCCCTCTGGTCCATATGTCTGTTTTGCTACCAAAACCATGGTGTTTTGATTATTGTTGCTTTGTAGTATAATTGAAGTCAGACAGAGTGATGCCTCGAGCCTCATGCTTTTTCCTCAGGATGGCTATGGCAATTTAGGGTCTTTTGTGCTTTCATACAAACTGATGATTTTTCATTCTATTTCTTTTAAAAAATGTCAATGGGATTTTGGTGGAGATTGCATTAAATCTGTGTAATGCTTTAGATAATATAGCCATTCTATGTTTATTCTTCCAATCCAAAAAACATGGAATATCTTTCAATTTCTTGTATCTTCTTCAATTTCTTTAATGGGATTATAGTTTTCATTATATAGATCCTTCACATGTTTCGTTAAATTATTTCCTTAGGTATTTTATTCTTTTTGTTGCAATTGCAAAAGAAATTATTTTTTCCACTTCCCTTTCTGACACTTTGTTGTTAGAGTATAAGAACGCCATGGATTTTTAAACATTAATTTTGTATCCAGAAACTTTACTGTATTTGCTTTTTGTTTCTAGTAGTGTTCTTTGTGGAGTCTTTAGGGTTTTCTATAAAGAGAATCACTTCATCTGCAAATAGTGAGAGTTTGGCTTCTTAGTTTCCTATTTGGATGCCTTTTATATCTTTCTCTTGTCTGATTACACTCGCTAGGACCTCCAATGTTACACTGAAAAACAGTGGCAATGGTAGATAGCCTTGCCTTGTTCCTCTTCTTAGAGAGAAGGTTTTTAGTTTTCACCATTAAGTATAATGTGACTGAAGATTTGTCATATATGGCCTTTATTATGTTAAGGTACTTTCCTTCAATACCAATTTTGTTAAGTGTTTTAATCATAATGGGTGCTGTATCTTGTCAAAGCCTTTTCTCCAAACCTATTCATATGATCACATGATTTTTCATTTTAATTTATGTTAATTTCATTTGTATCACATTAATCGATTTGCATATGTCGAACCATCCCTTGCCTCTGGGATGAAGCCCACTTGATCATGGTGTATAATCTTTTTAATATGTTGCTGTATTGGTTGCTAGTATCTTATTTAGGATTTTTGCATCTGTGTTCATGAGAGATATTGGTCTGTAGTTTTCTTTTTTTGTTATCTTTACCAGGTTTTGGTATCAGAGTAATATTGGCCTCATAAAATGATTGGGAAGTATTGCCTCCTCTTCGATTTTTTGGAAGAGTTTGAGGAGAATAGGTATTAAATCTTCTTTGAATGTTTGGTAGAATTCACTGGTGAAGCCATCTGGTACTGGACTTTTACTCTTTTGGTAGGTTTTTGATGATTGTTTCAATTTTCATATTGCTGATGGGTCTATTTAGATTTTTCAATTCTTGATTCAGTCTAGGAAGATTGTATTTTTCTAAGTACTGGTCCATTTCTTCTAGGTTTTTAAATTTGGTATTATATACTTTTTCATAGTATTCTTGTATGATCCTTTGTATTTTTGCAGTGTCTGTCATAATTTCCCCTTTTTCATTCCTGATTTTGTTTATTTGTGTTCTTTCTCTTTTTCTTTAGTGAGTCTAGCCAGGGGTTTGTCAATTTTATTAACCTTCTCAAAGAACCAGCTCTTTGTTGTACTTATTTTTTCTATTTTTTTTGTTTGTTTTCAAATTCATTTATTTCTGCTCTAGATTTGATTATTTCTTTCCTTCTGCTGACTTTTGGCTTCATTTATTCTTCTTTTTCTAGTTATTTAAGATGAAGCTTAGGTTGTTTATTTGTACTCGTTCTTGTTTTTGGAGGTAGGCTTGTAACGATATGAACTTTCCTCTTATGACCGCTTTTGCCATGTCCCAAAAGTTTTGGTAAGTTGTACTATTGTTATCATTCATTTCTATTAAGGTAGCCTCTTGACAAGCATAAGTCCCCTGTGTTGAAAAAACATGCCCATATTTCAGAGTGTAAATCTGATCAGATAATGTTCACAAAAGGACTTTGTAAACCTCAGGACAGTAAAGTATACGTAATTATCTATAAATATTAGCATATCATCACCCAAGCTAGGTTGAAGACACTGATTGTGCCAAGGAACTATGTCAAAATATTATTAAAACCTTTTTGCTAAATCTTTGTCACTTAGGATTAAATACATGGCTCCAGCCAAATACGAATCATAGATCATATAGGATGCTCATATAATTGACAGAGTGCAAAATTCATATGAAAGCATTTCCAAATATATAATAGCTTTGAAGAGTTATGTATCTTCTCAGTTGCCATCGCAGGAGTGGGCAGCTGAGAAATTTTTTGATGTTATAAAAAAACTTCATCTTTGAACAAATGAGGGACATTGTAAGATAAGGTAGAGATAAAAAGACCAGTTTGGGGTGGACAGATGTCATTCACCCTATTTGAGACAGGTGCTTCCATTTCCCAGGGTGTCCTTGGCAGAATTCAAACAATAAAGGAGAAAATGGGGGGAAGCTATCTCCCCGTAAGGAGGCACAGAGACAAGCCCTTCCACCAACCCACATCACACACACATAGTGTCTCTGTGCATGTAGTGGCCAATAAGCAGGAAATCCTTCATGTGCTACTTTCTGTAGAGCAGTAGTACCCAACACTTTGGACATCAGGGACCAGCGCTCCTATAAGAATCTAATGCCTGATGATCTGACATAGAGCTGAGGCAACGATGCTAGCTCTGGGGAGTAGCTGCAAAAACAGATGTTGCTTTGCTGGCTTCCCCGTTGCTCACCTATTGCTGTGCAGCCCAGTTCCTAACAGGCCACAGACTGCTACTGATACACTACCAAAGGGTTGGGGACCCCTGCTTAGAGTGCTGGAGCATGGCTGAATTGCTGTAATTACTGGTTAAACCAAGAGAAAATCTAGAGCTTTTCCTGCTAATCTTTGGAGTACACAGAGGAGACAGTGGGTAGCTTAAATTCACTGAGAAAGGACTCTAGCTAAGAGAAGATATTGCCTCAGACCTGGACAGAGTGAGTCTGCGATAACATCATCTCCAGAGGAGATCTATTTGTCCAGAACAGTGAGAGCTGTTAACACAGTAAAGGGGAACACTGAGGCCTCAAGGGTCTGACTTGCTGAAGTCTAGGATAAAAAAAAAAAAAAAAACCCTGTATGAGAAACATGCTCTTTCAGAGACGATCAGTGAGAGAGCAAAACCTGATGAGGGGCTTAGGAAACTCAGTCACAGTAATGTGCCTGTTGGATGAAGAACATATACCTACCAATTTTTCTTTTAAAAAATTAAACTCCTTTCTCACTCATTATGACCACCTGGACTTATAAGCTGAAGTTGGTTCTGGTATAAATGATGATGAAATGAAGATACTTCAAAACCACAATGCGGTGTCACCTCACACCTGTTAGAATAACTATTATCAAAAAGACAAGGAATAAGAAGTTTGGTGGGAATTTAAACTGATTCAGCCACCAGTGGAAATAACAGGGAGATTCCTCAAATAAAAGTAAAACTACCATACACCCTAGGATTCTACTTCTGAATATCCAAAGAAAACAAAACACCATCTCAAAAAGATATTGCAACCCCATGTTCACTGCAGACATATTTACAATAGCCAACACATGGAAACAACCCATGTGTCCAATAAGGGATGAATGGATAAAGAAAATGTGGTAATATAGACATTGTGCAATATTATTCAACTATAAGAAAGAAAGAAATCCAGCCATTTGTGACAACATGGACAGACCTTGAGGGCATTGTGCTAAGTGAAATAAGACATAGGAGGACAAATACTGTTTGATTTCGCTTATATGTAATCTAAAAAAAAATAAATAAGTAACTCGTAGATACAGAGAACAAATTGGTAGTCACCAAAGGCAGGAGATAAGAGTGGGTGAAATGGGGAAAGGTGTGGATAAAAGAAATTTTCCAAGTCTTTTCCATAGGCAATGCTACACATGAGTTTCCAAAAGTACAGTTCAAGCATTATACTACTCTAAAATGATAATTTCTTCATTCAACTAAGATTTATAGAGTATTTATTTTATGTCAGGCACTAGTGATTTACCAGTGAATGAAAGGCAAAAAGCTTGCTCTCCTGCATATTACATTTTAGTCACAGACAGAGAATGGGAAAGATAATTAAGTAAAATATATATTGTGTGAATTCTAAAAGAAAAAAGAAAGAACAACGAAGCAGAGAAAGATGATGGAAAATGCTAGAAGAAGGACTGAAATTTTAGAAGGGTAGCCAAGAAAGGCCTTACTGAATTTAACTCAAGGGCTGAAGGAAGTGAGAGCATGAGCTATGTATCTAGAGAAAGAGCATTCCAGGCAAAAGAAATGGTTGCTACAAAGACCTAATGCAGCAGCATGCCTGACATGTTTGAGCAATAGCAAGATAACCTGGGTGGCTGGGCTAGAGTAATTGAGTGACTGGAGGTGATGTGCTAAAAAAAATAGTGTAGTGAGCACATCATGCCAAATGTTATGTAAGGACTTTGGCTTTTACCCTGAGTGAGATAGATGAGCAATCATTGGATGATCTTGGGCAGAATCTCAGGATTACACTTACATTTAAACAGGATCATGTTGGCTGCTGTACTGAAAATAGAGTGAATGGGTGGAGGATGTGAGGACATGATAGAGGGGTGAGGAAAAGTGAGAAAGTAATAGGATCAAGGGTTAAAGTCTTGACGTTAAAAGGAAATATATTAGAGTTTGAATACTAAAGGTAGTGAGCTGAAGGGGATAGGAGATGGTGGTGAGAATGGAATGTTTGAATCTGAGTTGATGGAAGGCTTGTAGCCATTGGCAATCCTGTGAATTTCCTAGGGATTCTACAACAAAGTACCACAAACTGAGTGGCTTCAACGACAAAAATATATTGTCTTACAGTTCTGGAGGCTGGATGTCTTCATAATCAAGAATTGGTTGGTTCCTTCTGCTAACTTGCTCAGGACTAGGTGCATCTTGCAGACTGAAGCCGGAGTGACTAAGAGGATTCAAGACACTACAGCAAGTAAGTGTTGTCAAGGCAAGTGGATGTTATGCCCAGTGGTTGCATGACTACAGGCAGGGTAAAACATTCTGGTGTGCTTACGGTCTTCATACCACAAATGACTAGCATGAGTTTCCTCTCTGGCCAGTCATAAGGCAGGAGGCTGAGGCCTCAGTTTAGTTCACCCTTCACATCTGACCTCGAGAAGACCTTCAGGGAAGCTTTTGCAAGCAACCCCAAACATAGATGGGTCAAATTTTAAGTTTGGCTAGATTTTGTGACCTGTTATACACTAAATTTTTTAAAAGACACTGTTCCTTAAATTTTACATTTAAAAAATTACAAATCTTTTAAAAAATCATTTTTAATTAAATTTATTGCACGTCTACAATTCTATAATACATCATCTGTACATTGCTTTGTGTGTTCACCACCCAAAGTCACATCTCTTTCTGTCACCATATATTTGATCTTTTATTCTTTTCTACCTCTTCACTTCTCCTCATCCCTCTGAAAACAACTAAAGATTACAAATCTTTTTAAATGTTCATATTTTATATAATTTTAGGGGTTTTTTTTGGATCCTTAATACTTTTAGTCTATTTATCCTGTCAATACTTTCACTTACCTCTTTTCTCTTATTTAAATGACATTATAGATTCACCTTTTTAGTTCTGATTTAGTAGGTCTGGGGTGGACCCTGAAAATTTACGTTTCTAGGACATGGTTCCATAGTGTAGCACTTAGCACGTCTGCTTTAAAGTCTAACACATGTTTTATTGTCACGTAATGCTGAAATAATGGTGATTAGCAAAGAGAACATATGATAAGGCAAGGAGAGGGTAACCAAAAATGTACACAATTAAACTTCTTGCATTTGAGGAAGAAGTTCCATAGGGTAGCAGATAGCACTTCTGCTTTACATGCAGAAGGTCCTGGGTTCACGCCCTAGTGGAGCCACAGTCCATGGTCTATGGCCATGCAACCCTGCACAAGCCCAATGTCTGATATCGGAAGCTAAGCAGGATCAGGCTTAGATGGGAGACGCCTGGTGCTGTAGGCAATATAATAATAAACAAACAAATAAACAAAGACAATTTACGTTTCTAGCAAGCTTCTGAGTGATGCCGACATTAGTAATCTAGAGACTACATTTCTAGAACTGCTCAAATAGAATATTCCAGACAAATTTTAACCCATTTCCTGTTTAGAGAAAAAAAAGTATAACTGGCTGCCAGCATTAATTTAATTTCTACATTAAGATGCAAAACTGTAAGAATGAAACATGGAAACAAACCAAGATCATTCACTATTGTGAGAGAAGGGGCTAGCTCTAAGGATATCCTGGCCAACGTCAAGCAATGGGATGTGGATTTCCAAATATAGAAAATTTAAAGTCACTAATAGCGTCTAGAAAAGAGGCTGAAGAAAGATATGAGGTGAAGGCAAAAAGAAGGAGAGTGAAGGACAAAACTTCTCATAGGAAACCAAGACTCACTGGATAATTCTTACTACAATTGGTACATTCATGTAACAATTGCCATCCAAACCAAACAAAAACTTAATTTTCTGAAGGAAATTAAATGGTTTACTGTATTGGAGTTTGATCCTGGTCTGAGAGCAGGGGGTGGTCAAAACTTCCAAAACGAGCCGGGCACAAATCTGCACTTTCCAAATCAATATGAGGAAAAGACAGCTACTATAAGGGAGCAAATTTCTAGTCTGAATCTTTTTTGATCAGCCCAGCTGGATCTTCAGCAATGGCAAATCAGACTTGAAATATGAGAGTTATATAGCCCCTAGAACCATATTTATGTCAGAGAGAAAGAGCTTCTGAAGTCAGAAAACTGACTTCTTTCTCACAGATGAAAACCTAATGATGATGAGGAAAATTTTTTGGTAGTGTTTTTATTACTCTCTCCAGTAGAAAGCCCAGGAGACCCACTCATTGAAACCTTCTGTGCTTTCTACCAAGCTCTCAAAGGAATGAAAATGTATTGTGTATATGTGTACACTCAGGTATCTATCAACGGTGGAAAGATCCTCTACAAGCAAGATCGACAATGGCAGATGAATTAACAAACCATAGTATTTCCACTTTAAATTTAGAATTGATAAACAGTACTATTCTCAAACTAAAACCAGTGACTCAGTCATCTAAAAGGTTTTTACCCTCCAGTGGGTCATCTTCAGTTATCCTAGAGAAGAAGGAAGAGGATACGTTTACTGCATTGGAAATTCTCTGTGAAAATGAGTGTAAAGACACAGATATTGAGAAAAATGAACCTAAATTCCGAGAATTTAAAAAAAAAAAAGAAGAGCATTTTTATCGAGGTGGCAAAGTATCCTGGTGGAACTTCTATTTTTCTTCTGAAAACTATTCTTCAGCCTTTGTCAAAAGGGACAGTTACGAAAAACTTAAAGATCTGATACATTGTCAGGCGGAGTCTCCTAAGCCAGTGTTTGTAAAAATCGTCAATCTTCATCATCACCCAGGCTGTGGGGGTACTACATTGGCTATGAATGTTCTCTGGGACCTAAAGAAAAACTTCAGATGTGCTGTATTAAAAAACAAAGCAACTGATTTTGCAGAAATTGGAGAACAAGTTACCAATTTGATTACTTATAAGGCAGCCAGCCATCAGGATTACATTCCTGTACTTCTCCTAGTGGATGATTTTGAAGAACAAGAAAATGTCTACGTTCTACAGAATGTCATCCATTCCATCTTAGCAGAGAAGGGTTTGAGATATGAAAAAACATTGGTAATTATCCTAAACTGCATGAGATCCCAGAATCCTGATGAAAGTGCGAAACTAGCAGACAGTATTGCATTAAAATACCAACTTTCCCCCAAGGAACAAAGAGCTTTTGAGTCAAAACTGGAGGAAATTGAAAAACAACACAAGAACTGTGAAAACTTTTATTCCTTCATGATTATGAAAGAAAATTTTGATAAAACGTATGTAGAAAATGTAGTCAAGAATATCTTAAAAGGACAGAATATTGACAGTAAAGAAACACAACTCATTTCTTTCCTGGCTCTACTCAACTCTTATGTTACAGATTTTACAACTCTAGTGTTGCGTTGTGAGATATTTTTGGGAATCACACATAGCCATACACCCTGGAAACCTGAAAGTCTGAAGACAAGATGGAAACCTATTCTACATTTCTAATAAACACAGAAGTTGCAGACTATGGGAGATACAGGTGTGCGCATCATTCACCCCCTGATTGCCATTTGCTGTCTAAAAGAACTGGAAGAAAGCTATCACTTGGATAAGTGTCAGATTGCATTGAAAATATTAAAAGAGAAGTTATTCTATGTTTCTGGAAGAGGAAGAGACAAATTTCATCATGACTTGCAAACTTTTCTGTTTCCAAGACTGCGCAATGAGTATGAAGATGAAACAGGCACTTTGTTTTCAACATTAATCACAGCTTTACAGAAGGAGGAATTTGAAAGTCTTGACTGAAGGAAGGATTCGATTCCCACAAAATGCATTCATTTGTCAGGCTTTAGCAAGACATTTCTACATTAAAGAGAACTTTAAAACTGTTCTGCATTGGGCAAATGAGGCCTAAAATAAAGCACCTAAAAATTCCCATATCTCAGATACTTGGCCAGGTCTACAAAAGTGAAATCAATGGTGGTTGGATGAAAACAAAAACCGTAAGGATATCACTGTTAATGACCTAACACATTTCCTAGAAGCTGCTGAAAATGCCTCAAGGGCTTTAAAAAAACCTCAAGAGCAAACTGATAGGAAAGTCTATGAAACAGAGACTTGGTCACCACAGAAGTCCCAAAGAAAATATGACATGTATAACACATCTGGCTTCCTGGGTGAAATAGAATTTGGCCTTTACACTATTCAGATTCTTCAGCTTACTCCCTGTTTCCACAAAGAAAATGAATCATCCAAAAAAGCTATGGTCGAATTTTTATCAGGAAAGAGTAATATTCCTACAAATTCAAAAAACGAATGTTATTTGGCTCTTAGCAAGTTCACACCTTATTTACAAAATATACAATCAGATATGACTTTGACTTTTTTCTTGACTATATGAATCTTTTGAAATCCAAGGATACTCTATTAGAGGGGAAATCTTATTAAGGAAGAAAATAAATCGTTGTTTCAGTAAATACATAAAACTTTTATGCCATTTGGATTTGGATCCATTACAAAGCAAAGAGTCAGTTACTCCACGTGGTGAATTGTAGGAAAGGTCTAGAAACCTGGAGAGCAGATAGGTTTTCTGGACTCCTAGCATATCTTAATCCAAATCAAAGATGCCGCAACTATCATGGAAAATATAGTGGACAAATACACTTTCCTCTTACAGCAAAATCCAAACAAACGGCTGGTAAAGGAAAAACAAAATTTCATTTTGGCTAACATTATTCTCAATTGTCTAAAACCCAACTCCAGGTCCATTCAACCACTTAACATACTTAAAAAACAGCTGCGTGAAGTGTTGCAATTCATAGAACCAAGTCCTCAATATCCAGACCCTTATTTCTTAGCCTGCCTTCTGTTCTGGCTAGAAAATAAAGAGCTAGATGAAGATGCCAAACTAATGGAAAAATATGTTTCATTCTTAAATAGATCCTTCAAGAGACGGTATGGGAACATGTGCAGATCCAAGCAGGCGAGCACATTTTTCTATCTTGGGAATAGGAGGTCGCAACAGTCTTGTTCCCAAGGCTGAGAAAGAGCAGTACTTCAGAAAAGTACTAACTATAAATCCATTCTGGCAGAGTGAAGATGTGTGGGCAAAAATGGAAGTCAAAGACCTCCTATGTCATCTCACTGGTCTGTCTGATGGCAAGGAAATCTCTATGGAATACGGATTATGGAATAAAATAAAAACACCAGCGACATCTGTTTATTCAGATCCACTCAGAAGTTGTAACTGGGGAAGAGTCTCCTCCTACCTGGGGTTTTCCATTGAAGGCCTTATAGCATATGATATACAAGTAATTTAAGAAGATATAGTAGCATATATATGCTTATTCATCTCTCCGTCTCTGATTTTATTTCTCATTCCAATGGCATTTTGATGACATTATTGGCTTTAATCAAAGATTTTGCTATTGTCTTTCCAAATAAATTATAAGTTTTAGTAGGGCATGCAATGGATCTACACACAGTGCTTAGCACACAGTAGTGTCAATGTTCAATGCCTTAAATATGCGCTTTCAGACTAACAATTGGTAACCACAGGCCACATCATTACAGGTTATAGGTCAATAAAATGTTTTAATTCTATCACTCTTATACATTTTTTGAATTATGAATTATTTCTTCACTGTCAAAGCAGAGATTTAAATAGGACAAATGTAGAAGAGAAACCCCTTCTTAGTTTATTGAAACAAACCCAGAGCTCCACACCAGAGTGCCAATTACTCATCTTGGTATCAATAAAAACATATGTGGAAGGTAAATATTCTGTTCCCATCCTCCATCTACCCCTTCACACACACATACACACACACACCATTCCTTGTACCCCCCCCTTGCCCTTCTCTCAGGCATTGCTTTGGAGGGGGGAGAGAGCAGAAAACAAAGCATCCACAAGCTCGAACCCCCTTCAACAACTTGCTCCCAGCTGCAGATGAATCTGTTTTTGACCATTCTCGCCTCCTGTCAACGCAGTCTTACCTTCACCTGTTCTTTAAGATTCCATCTTCCCTGGCATCTTTACATCTCCACCTGTGTCATATGAATGCTGTTCTGTCAAATATTCCCTGATTTTCATCCAACATTTCCAGAGTATTGCTATTCTGATTTCTCCACCACGAGTCAGTTTGGAAGGAAGTCTTCCCTGACTACTGTAACTCCTGTCTGATTACGTGACTTTCTTCATAGCAATATTTGCTCTCAACTTTCCAGCACCAGGATTGCCATCACAGAAACTTGTTCCTAGACTTACACCAGCCAGGACAGCCTCAAACAGCATTCTAGAGCTTGGATTTTAGGAACTATCTATTGCCTATAAAGTGAGACACATGCTAATATATATTAAATTGAATGCTTCACAAATATATGCTTGCTTATCCATTTCTTTATATCTTCTTCTGATGTAACTTCGATATTCCAGGCTTCAACCCAGTTCCTACTGTCATAAAGATGTCTTTTTCCTCTCAGGGTTCTTTTCACCAGATTCTACAACTCTTCGGGCAATAGTTGTCTCCTTGTAAGCATAAAAAATAAAGTTTGATTCAGTTAATTACCAGGAGTTTCTTGAACACTTTCTCTTTTACACAAAAACTTGAAACAGTTTATTGTAACCTTTGCTCTCTTATTCATCTGCTGCTGATACTGCTCCACGCTGCTGCTTCCCTCTTGTGCAGTCCACCTGTCCATCTGGTAGCAGGCTCTTCCCAGGGGCTGCACTCCTCGAACGGTCCACAGCCCTGTGGTCCTAAGCCTGTCCCTTAATCCTTCACCACTCAGCTAAGACTGTGCTACAGTATTCACTAAGATTTAATTAAGAGGCTTTAAATAAGATTTTAGAAAATTTAGAAGAGAAAGAAGAAAAACTGTTACATGTTTCTGTTATCGATGACTGTCCTCAGAGTTTATAGGCCCAGCTCCTCCATGAGGTTCCTTAGGGGGCTTCTCTCGTCTCAGCCCCTCTTTCAACAACCATGTCATAGAGGGGCCCTTGCTTAACTCTCCCAGATGAAACCAGCCCTAAACATGAATCCATAGGCTACAAACCCTCTAATGTCCTCAGAAAGAATTCGGTTTTTTTTTTTTTCTGAAAAAAATAAATAAATAAAATGCAGATATATCACCTCTCCAACAAAAAAAACAGGTTCTACATTATTATGCAGAAAAGTTCAATCCCATTCAGAAGAGATTCTTTGGTTTATCTTTTAGAATCAAAAAGCCCATTAAAATGCTTTCCCCAAAACAACCGCCTAGTTTCCTTCCAAGATGAATTCGTGTTTTACCTACAGAAAAACTTAGGCTTAAATCTAGTTTACCCCATTTTCACCATCTATGTTTTAAAAATATTGGGATCCAATTTCTACTCAGGGAAGCACATTAAAAAATAAAAACAATAGTTTTTAACTGATTCTTTTCTTCATACTCCCTCCCTTTCTCTTTTTTCTCTAAGTTGCCGTCAAGGAAAACAAAGTCAAAAAAGAAATTGTTAGATTGAGTATATGTAATACTACATGTTAATTCGACCACCTCATTCCTCAACTTCCTATTTATGAGAACTCAGTGCCCTCGAGTTATCTCCAGCATGTTCAGGGCTCCACACAGTCCAACCATAAATCACCAGCTCTACCCACATAGGTAAATTAGCTCACAGCTGATAACGGCACTACAATGGTTATCTAGGTAGTTCTTAAATTTGGAAACAGGGTGAATGAAACAGCACTGGAAAAAGTCACACATAGAAAATAGACAAGCTTTCAATGCAAGCCTAACTGTGCCAGTCATTCACCAAGTTAGTGTACACAATAAGTTAGAACCCTGGTTTTCTCATTTGAAAGATGAGGAAATTCAACTTTGTGCAAGCATCTGATGAGCATTAAATTGGATAGCACAAGTTACATGTCCAGCACTCAGTAGGCTCTTATTAGAAGGCAAATGTAAACATGTGTATTGAGATAATTCACATACATAAAGTTCTCCCATTTAGAGTATACAATTCAATGGTTTTTTAGTATATCTTCATTGTGCAACCATCAGCACAATCAATTTCAGAACACTCCCATCACCCCAAAAGAAACTCTGTACCCATTAGCAGTCACCACTTACCCCTTTCCCCTGGCACCCACTAATCTTCTTTCTGTCTCTACGAATTTGCCTATTCTGGACATTTAATTGGAGTCATACAACATGTAGTCCTTGGTGAACGGCTTTTTTCACTTTGCATACTGTTTTCGAGGTTCATCTATGTTATCTCATGTATCAGGATTTCATTCCTTTTTATTGTCTAAAATTTCATTGCATACCCCAGTTCCTATTTCATTGTGACTTATTTGGTGGCCTGACACAGAGACACCACCACCTTAAAGAGTATTGCTTCTCATACAAATTTCAGCACAGCCTCAACATTTTTTTATAGAGCTAAACACACCTATTTGATCTAGCAATTCCATGCCAAGGTATTGACCTATGAGAAATGAAAACATATGTCCACAAAAAGACTTGTACAAAAATAGTCATAGCAGCTTCATGTATGACGGTCAAAAATGGAAATAACTCCAATGTCCATTTAAAGGAAATTAAATTGTATCATACTAACAAAACAGAATACTATTCAGCATTAAAAATAAATGAACTACTGATACATGCAACACTAAAACCAATCTCAATTACATTCTGTTTAAAAGAAGGCACAGCAATACCACAGAAGAGAATATACTATACGATTCCATATATATGAACGTCTGGATCAGGTAAAACTGATTTATGGTGGAAAAAAAAAATCAGAGGAGTGGTTTCCTCTGGGGAGAGTTAGGAGTGAGGGACGGCGGGGACATGCCATAACAGAAATGTTCTATATCTAGATTGGGGTGTGGGTTACTTTGGTTTGCCAAGCCATTTGTTCCCTGGTCAAATTTGTCAGGATTCTCCAAAAACAGAACCTATAAAAAATAGAGAGAGAGATATATGTGCGTATACACATGTACATGTTATATACATACATGTAAACACTTAAACATACATAGTCACATTATTTAATGTCTCTGTGTTTCAGTTTCTCCAGCTGTAAAATGGAGATAAGAAAGCATCTACCTCAGAGGGCGGTTATGAAAAGCAAATAAGTTAATATAAGGCCTACAACAGCACCCGGTACATAATAAATGCCTAACAAACATTCAAAAACCTGTGTGAATCAACAGTGGAATGTGAAAACCAAAAGCTATATGAGCACACACAATAAGTGTTAGCATTTACTGACATATTTTTTTAATGTTAACCGTTTGTGTGGCTCTCACTTAGGCAGTTCTCTACCTGGCCCTGAAACTGACCTTAAAAAGGTAAATCCCTGCACTGTGACCATGGGGAGGCCATAACCCTAGTCCGTCCTCCAGAACTAACCCAGGAGCCTTGAGCACTCGTGGAGAGCTCAAGAGTCTCTGAAGGCCATTGCTTTATACTTTAGGAAAACAGAGATGGATGGTAGTCAACCCTGGAAGGCCAGTGAAATGTACATAAGCTGCTTCATACTGCTCCCAATAGCAGTGAAAACCAGTGTGCACAGGGTTCTGCTCAGAATATCCCAGAGTTTTTCTGTAGCTAAGACTACAGGGCTCTTAGCAGTCCTCAAACTCTCAAGCAAAGAACAGATTTGAAATCTCTGGATTTTAACCAAACAGACCAGAAGGTAGCAGAGTAAGCACTTACTAGGGGAAAAAGAGCATTTCAGAGAGAAAAGTCATTCCTAAAATCAGATCTAGGAAATGAAACTGAAACAGGCTACCTTTCCCGTCTTGCTAGTTTTCAACACACCCATTTCTGAGACACACCCTGTTTCTGAGCCAGTTCGAGCTCAGACTGAGGTAAAAGCAGAGAATAAACTTCCACAGAAAAAGGAAGAAAATGGTTGTCTCTAACATCGCTGAAGGAAGAAAATACAGATGTTAGATGTTTTCTGCACCAAAGTACATGGTTTTCTCTTTATTTATGTAGATGAAATTTGAAAGACAATTTGGGTAAGTACAATATCTATTATTAATATTATTGCTACCTATAGCGTGTTATTGAATTAGAATATTGAAATATACTCCAAAACCAAAAATAATAATTTTAAGCTTAGAAATTCTATTCATTGCTGTGACAGGAATCTGCTTTATATTAGTTGAAAAATGAGTCATAACACTACACTAAAAGATGCCTTGTAAACCAAAGGCACCTTTTATTGATGAAATCCCCCAAGGAATCTACAGCATCTTCAGAAAGAACATAGAATGAAAATTTAAAAATGTACTTTACATTAATTAAAGATACCTTCCACCATCCACTCTAAGAAGTAGGTGGCTGCCAGAAAATAAAACTCCCCGGTAGCTTCTCAGACATTAGTGTCAATGATATATAGAGACAGATGTGAGACAGAGAGACCATAAAGGAGACAGAGGTAGAGACAAAGACAGAGAGAAACAGACAGGCTGCTACAAGAAGTCCTTGAAATTACGGCAGCTATATGCTTCTGCTAAATATCCTAGGTTAAAATCTGACTGCCTCCCAGGCAACACCTGATCTGCAACTCTTTTTAGAAAAGCTAACAAACCCTACATTTAACCCTACAGTTAAATATATATGTGGGTTCGATTGTGTAACAAATTGTTTTCTTTTTTATAGTGTTGCTAAGATGCTCAGAACCAAATTTTTAAGCCGATTCTAGTATAGTATATGAAATTGAAAACAGTTATTTTAGGCACTAACTTTACTCCATGGCCTAAGCGCCTCCTCTCTTCCCCTGATTAGCCCTCCCCCTGATTTCTTTACCCAAGGGTTTTCATATATGTATGATCCTGGATCACTTTCTGAAAACCATTCTGGAACTAGGAGGGTATAAAGAAATCATTAATATGTGAAATATTTCTGAACAGTGGTATAAATGGGCAAAGCACAGATGTTAAATAGAAACCATTTCTCTAGCATATATTCTCCAAGGCTATCACCTTCAACCGTTTTTTAAAAGTAAATTTTTGAAAGGCAGCCAACAAGCCTCCGATAAGGCTTTAAAGAAGCAATGTGAAAGTGCAAGCTGTTCGATCATATTTTAAAGCTTTTTCTCTATTTAGAGAATACAGACAAAAGTCATTCCTTTTTTATTTGCTCACATTCCCAAAGAAACATTCAGGCCCAGGTCCCCATCCACCTGGCTTTATGTTTGTATTACATGTATATGGTATGCAGCTCATGCAAAAATCAAATAATACAAATAATTCACCACTCGGTTGACTCATAATCCGGTTTTTGAGGTATCATTTAGGAGACAAGGGCTGAGTTTGTAAAACTGTGACGATGTCAGGGAGACGCTGGGAGAATTATTGTAATGGTAGGATGGGGCAAGAGATAGGGCATAAGAATTCTAGGTAGGAGGACTCAGGAACAGAAGGATCCAGGTACCCCCTGCTTTAAGTGTTACAATACTGTAGGTGCAACCAAAGTGAGCTGTACTTTTATAGGGTAGAGTAGATGAGGCTTAGCAAATGGACACATGGAAATGAATCAGATAGCAGTCATTAGAGGAGGGTGGAATCAAGTTTTAGATAACTATAAGACCAGTATGAATCAATAGTGGCATGTAAAAACAAAAGCCGTTCTGAGGCCGCAATAATAAATCTGTAGTAAAACTTTCGGACTTCAGATGCCCAGAATTGAATTAATTATCTTTGATTGGTAACATACCATCATTTTTTCTATGCAAGCACCTCTTTTATTTCATTTGTTTATCATATATTTTAAAGGCATCATTGGCTTTTTAAATAAAGTATAATTTATATGAAATGAATAAATCTTAAGGGTATACTTCTATGAGATTGTTATGTGTTCATCACTGTAACCACTAATGAGATCAAGACATAAAATCATCAGTCTTAAAATATGAACAAAAAAATTGAACATCAAAGGTAAAAGTGCATGAGAGTGCTCCCCTCATGGCTTCCCAGCTCCATTTTGAATAAGGGTTCCTTTATTCATTTTCACAAAATATTTTTATCACACTATTAGTTTTCCTCATGCCACTCCCCAGAAAATATCTCCCTACCAAAAGGTAACCCCTATCCAGACTTTTACTGCAATAGATTAATTTGTTTGCTCTTAAATTCCATATAAATGAAATCTTACAATATGTTTTCTACGGTTACGGGCACATTTAACTTAGTTAAAACCATCAAATAGTTTTCCAAAGTGGCTGAAATAATTTATAATTTCACCAGAAATGTGTGAGTGTTCTACTGACTCCACCTCATCATCAACATTTGGTATTACCAGGCTTTAATTTTAGTCATTTTTATAGGTATGTAGTATTATCTCACTGTAGTTATACTTTACATTTCCATGACGGTTGAAGATTTTGGAGCACTTCTAGATTCCAATTCATCACATCCATCCATTTGATTATCAAAAGCCCCACTGGTTTCTTTTCCTCCCGGCAGGCCAAGTCTAGTCCTCAAGCTTGTACATCACATGTCTAGACATTCATCTTACATAACTGCAAATTTGTATAGTTTGATTAACATCTACCTGCCCCTTCCCCCTCTAGCCTCTGGTATCCACTGTTCTATAAATTTCACTTCTTTTTTTCTTTAGATTCCACATATAAATGAGATCATACAATATTTGTCTTTCTCTTTTTGTTAGTTTGCTTAATATAATATCCTTCATGGCAGACTTCCTTCTTTCTCATGGTTGAGTAATATTCCATTATATATACACATGTGTGTATACCACATTGTATACTACATTGTGTGCGTATATATATCACATCTTCTTTATATATTCCTCTTTTGATGGACACTTAGATTGTTTCCATATGTGAAAATGCTACAATAAATATAGCAGTGCAGATATCTCTTCGAGATACTCATTTCATTTCCTTCTAATATATGCTCAGAAGTGGGATTGCTGGATCAGATGTAGTAGTTTTATTTTTAACTTTGAGAGGAATCTCCAAACTCTTTTCCTTAATGGCCATACCAATTTACATTCCCACCAACTGTGTACAAGGGTTCCCTCTTCTCCACATCCTTGCTGACACTTGTTATCTATTGTCTTTTATTATTATTGCTATCGCTATCATTATTATTCAGCCTGCTGCCATGTGCCTAGGTCCTTACGAGGCTGGGGCAGACTGGGAGCCTCAGTCCACAGGAGCCAATCTGGAGTCTGGGTCCATGAGGCCAGTACTAGGGCAAATAGAGAGCTTGGGTATGGGAGCTGGCTTGGCACTAAGGTGGGGTGGGAGCCTGGATCTGCTGGGGCCTGTCTGGAGCCTGAGGCCTCAGGGGCAGGCCTAGCACTGAGGTGGAGCAAACCTAGGTCCTTAGGAGCCCAACCAGAGGCTGAGCCTACAAGGACTTTGTTATCAGGGTAATACTGCCTTCAAAAAATGAATTAGAGAGTATTCCTTCGTTTGCTTCAGGAGAGCTTTTGTAGAATTGGTGTTTAATTTTTTAAACATTTGGTAGCAATTCTCCAGCTGGAGATTTTGGGGGGAGATTTTTTTTAAAATAAAAATCCAGTTTTCCTTGAAGTTACGTGACTATTCAAAGGATTCTATTTCATATTGAGTGAGTTGTGGAAGATTGTTTGTTTGTTTTGTTGTGTTTGTTTGTTTTTGAGAAATTGGTCCATTTTATTTGGGTTGTCAAATTTATGTGTAAATAATATCCTTTATTGTCCGTTTTATGCTGTTTTGGATAGAGCGTCTGTGGTTTGAAACCTGTTGGTTGATGGTGTTGAATTCTTACATATGTCCTCACTAATATTCTGTCTAGTTCTATTGATTGTTAAAAGAAATGTCTTTAAATAGCAAACTGTAACTGGATTAGTCTGAAACTAAAAAGTTTTCTCAGTGCTTAAATACTTTGCAAATTCTGGATTAAAGCAGACACTTTTAGGATTGCTGTGTTACCTTGCTGAATTGACCCTTTATCAAATATAATATTACTCAGTCTCTGGTAATTTTCTTTCCTCTAAAGTCTACTTTATCTGACATTCGTATAGCAACTCCAGTACTTATTAAAATTTTATTATATACCTTTATCCATACTTTACTCTCTACCTACCTATATTACTCTATTTCAAGGGAGTGTCTTGTACAGATTGGTTTGTACAATTGTTTATAAATAAGAAATTAATTATTTTATAGATATTACAAGGTGTTGTAGTTTGCCTGGTTAATCAGTGTTTCTTTTGGCCTATCTTGTGACGTATTTTGCAAAGTGATTTACATGTTTATTGCAACTCAAATTTATATTAGCTTTTCCTTCGCGTATTCCTTTTAGGGTGTGCACTATGGATCTTAATCTGTTTCCTTTTTTGGCTTTCACTGCTGAGATATTCTACTTTAGAAAAATCCATTTTTCTGTCATCTCTCTGCTACTTCCTGTGGAGTGAGGAGCGTAGACACTGAGATGACAGGAAAGGTTTCTATTCTCAAGGGCTTTTGCATACTCAACCTCTTTGTTGTCTGCTGACCCATTTTGGTTGGTTTCACCACACAAGCTAAAGTATTTTGACAATTTCCAGGATCTTCTATACTTACTATTCTATTTTGTATTTAAAAGTAGATCTCCACATGTCAATTCTTGGATTACTGTGGCCTCTCTTTTCGTGATTAACACTTTAAGTTTAAGAGATAAACTGATACCTCCTTCCTTTGAATGTAGATGGAGGTTTTTTTCTTCTGATTTTTATCTCTTTTTTATTCATTTATTAAGTTTTGAAGAAGGAAATTGTCTTTCATTTGTTTTAATAGTAAAGAATTAAAGTCAAGACTAGCCAATATAATTTAAAAAAAAAAAAGCTGGAAGCTTTCCTTACCTGCCATCAACTTAATTACAAACAATCTTAATACGTCAGTGTGGTTGTTTCAGAAAGGGGTAGCAGTACACAGTGAAACAAACTATGGAGCTGAGAAGTAGGCCAATGAATATTTTGATACTTGAAACATGATATGGTTCTGCAGTTAGTAAGAAAAATGATGCAATTTTAAAGATAATGTTGTGGGGACAATTTGTGTAACCCTGCGGAAATAAATGAAATTGGACCACTTACCTTATATGCTACAACATAAATCAACTCCCCACAGAAGGCAAAGTAGAAAGCATTTATAAAACACTTATGGAAGAAATACTTACGACCTTAAAGTAGGATATTCTAAATAAGACAGAAAGAGCAGAAACCATAGTGCAGAAAGACTCATATTTTAACCACACTGAGATTAAGAACTTCTGATTATCACCACAAAATAACTGAAAAGACAAACTGGAAACTAGAAGATACAATATATACAGTGAATAAGAATTAAGGATACAGAGCATGATTAAAACATCCTAAAACAAGTAAGAAAAAATCAACCAATCTGATTGAAAAATGTAAAAAATAATAGAAACATCTTCACAGAAGGGGAAGCATAAATAGCCCTACTAATATGAAACGATTTTCAACCTCAATACTATTCAGGAAAACCGAAATTAAAACCACAAAACAAATACAACTTCATACTCACACAACATGGTAAAAATAGAAAGCCTCATAAATCCAAGAGTTGGCAAAATGTAGAGTAAGAACTCTTTTATTTTCCGGCTTTCTTGAAATATACGAGACAATTAGTTGCTCTTGTTTACATTGTACGAATTCACTTTATATCATCCATGTCTATTTTTATAACTACCACTTAAACACTTCTTATCCTTTGGCCCTTTTTCACTGTCCCCCCAAACCCTCCTATCTCTGGTAGCACTCAAATATTCCCTGTATCTATGAAGTTTGTTTCCATTTCTGTTGGTTGTTTATTTTGTTCTTAGATTCCACATGTACGTGAATCATGTGCTATTTTGTTTTTCTCTGACTTACTTCATTTGGTGCAATACTCTCTAGGTCTATCATGGCAATATCTTTTTCCATCCCCTTCCTGTTAGTTCTGTTTGTGTCTTTTAATCTGAAGTGAGTCTCTTATAGGCAGCATATGTAGGGGTCTTGTTCTCTTAAACTATTCAGTCATGCACTTAATTCTCTTCCATTTGAGGTAATAGTTTATAGGAATGTAAGTATTACTATTCTTTATTCACATTTTTAAATACACTTTTTCTTCTTAAAGAAGTTCTTCCAACATTTTCTGTAATATGGCTCGGTGCTGATAAAATTTCTATAGCTTATTTTTGTCTGAGGAGCTCTTTATCTGTCCTTCGACTCTAAGTGATAGCTTTGCTGGATAAAATATTCTTGTTGTGGATCCTGGGTTTTCATCATGGTGAATATTTTGCACCAAGCCCTTCTGTTTCTTTTGAGAAATCAGCTACCAGTCTTATGGATGCTCCCTTGTAGTAACTAACTGCTTTTCTCTTGCTGCTTTTAAGATTGTTTCTTTGTATTTAACCATTGGCATTTTAATTATAATATTTCTTGGTGTAGGCCTCTTTGGATTATCTTTTCGGGACTCTCTGAGCTTCCTGGGGTTGTACGTCTATTTCCTTCACCAGGTGAGGGAAGTTTTCCATCATTATTTCTTCAAATAGCTCTTCAACTTCTTGTTGTCCTTCAGGTACCCTATGACACACGTTTTTACATTTAATTATGTCCCACAGGCTTCTTAAATTATTACAGTCTTGGCTTCTTTTTTCTTGTCGTTCAGACTGGATGTCCTTGGCTTCCCCATCCTCCTATTGGTGGTTCGATCCTCTTCTTTATCCACTCTGTTTATTCCCTCTAATATACTCTTCATCTCAGATAATGTGTTCTTCATTTCTGACTGGTTCCTTTTATAATTTCCATTTCATTTTTATGTTTTTTATCTCTTTTGAAGTTCTCACTAAGTTCAGCTATACTTCCCTAAGTTCATTGAGCATCTTTATAACCAGTGTTTTGAACGCTGCATCTGTTAGATTGCTTGACTCCAGTATATCTGGATCTCTGTTCTGTTCTCTTATATGGTTTCTGCTTCTTTGTCTCCCCATTTTGGCAGCCTTTCCATACCTGTTTCTATGTACTAAGCAAAGCTCTTAAGTCTTCAAGTTAATTAGCGTGGCTTTGTGTAGTAGGCGTCCAGTGCATAGTCCAGAGAGGGATCAGCTGCAGGCTAAGTTTAGCCTCAACCTGTGCCCCTAGGGCCACCTATTAAGATTCAGCAGGCAATCCACAGGTGCTGTGCTTATAGTTACTTCAAAAGGCCACCCAGAAGTTGAGGCCTGCTGCCACCAGTGTGGGTCTTGAAGTTCCTCAGCTACTAGCACCAGACTCACTGAGGACACAGCTGGATGTTGCTTGGGTGGGGCTGTGAGGTGAGGGAAGTGGAGTTTCAGGGAATCCAGTTCAATGACGTCTCAGCTATTTGCAGTGCTGAGTCCACATACTGGGTGGGTTGAGGGCTCAACAGAGAAGCAAAGGATACTGCTGGCATTTCTTCTGAGGAGAGAGCCACATCTCCAGCCATGGCTCCAACAACTCAGTGTCACCATGTAAGTCCCTGGTGTCCCCTGAACAGCCCACCTGACACTGGTGCTCAGATGAAGCGAGTCTGTCAACGTGAAAGTCTGGTTGTGACACGGCCCCTTTTAGAGGAAAGTCTGCAACTGCTGCTGCTTCCATAGCCTCTGTCCCACTCAGCTCCTCCAGACTGGACAGCCTTGCATCATCGCCCCTACATTCTACCATTACAGGTTGATTTCTTATTTACCTTCCCTAGTTATAGGGCTTCTGTGCATCTACATCCCATGTGACTCTACTTGCTGATTGCTCTGTGTATCCATCACTACTTAGATTTGGTCATTAGAGGGATAAACAAAGCCTCTATCATCTATGCCATTTTCCCCTGACTCCAGAAGAACTTTAATATACTATTCGTAGCAGTATAAAACTGGTATGATAACTTTGGGAAACATTTTAGCATTACTTAGGAATGTTGATCATGTGCGTGGATAACAAACAGCACCTGGCTTACAGGCAATCTTCTCGAGAATAGCTTTTGCTCATGTGCATCAAAAGAGATTGATGAAAATGTTCAGAATTACAGTATGCCAAACATTCATCAGTAGAAGCACAGACAAGTCAGATATGGAAGTTCAAACAATGAGTATTAAGAAGCTGTGAAAAAATTAACTACAGTTGGATCAATATGGATGAATCTCAGAAACAATACTGAGTGTACGAATACATCAGTCTAATTCCAAATAGAAAAAACTAAGCATTATATCACTTAGAAAATCCAAAACTTTAAACATATTTGTATATTAATGCAATTTAAAGTGGGAAATTTAAAGTGTAAAGATAAGAAGAAGGTAAACTGTTTGAGTTAAATCCCTGAGCCAGTAGAAGAGAATGGACTTCAGAAAATTACATCTTCCTTTTATTGGGGATTAAGAGTGTTATACGGTATCAACTGTATGGTTCCTTTTTATTTTTAATAATCGCAAACCCGCTACTCACTAATTTACAGGTTAGCAGGAACTGCAAGGACAAAACCTTTCGATTAATAATTTCAGTAAAATGTCCAATCATCCTTTAATACTTTAGTGTGCATTTTAGCAAAGAAATTCTAACCACAATACAAGGAAACATAAGCACAACATAGCCATCAAAATCAGGAAGTGAACATCGATGTTTTGTTAACTTAAGATATTAATGCTGATTACTTTCAGCTAAGCCTTGCACTTCATTCTAGTTTCACCAATTGTCTCAATAATATCCTTTAAAGCAAAAAGACACAGTTTAAAACACATGTTATATTTAGTATCTACCAGTCTGGAACAATTCCTCAATCTTTCTGTATATATTTATGACCTCGGCACTTTTTAAGATTACAGGCCAGTTATTTTGTAGAATGTCTCTCAATTTGAGTTTGCCTGATGTTCCAAAATTTTAAGTTTAAGGTCTGCCTCTTGGATAGCATACATCACAGAAGTGATGCTGTGTTCTCACAGCATCCTATCAGGTGGAACATGATTCTCATTTGTCCCATACTGATGATGTTCACCTTGATGACTTGACAATATTGCTGAAAAAAGGCACACTGACTAGGCATCTTCCACTGTACTGTTAGCCTTTCTCTCCTTTGTCATTAATATGTATTTTGTAGGGAAATTCTGAAAAGTTCTAAATATGTCATTTCTTACTGAAGTTTTCATTTATTCATTTATTTGTTTATACCTTATAGACTTAATGGTTTTCTATTTCATTCAGTAAATTAAAATCTGTTACTACAGTATTTATATTGATGCTCAAATTGTCCTAGATTTGGCTAGTGGGAGCCTATTCAAGTTGGTCTTTGAGACCTTTTGACATGTCCCCATCTATCTTTGTACCCTCTTTTGCTTTCTGGCACAATGTTTCAAGTTTTATCTTATACTTTTCCAGTCCCATCCCTGTAATGAGCCATTTTTCCAATGTTCCCTGGTCCTTTATAGGAAAATAAAAAGCATTTAGACGTCAAGACCTGGGTGCTAGTTGTGTTCATGCTATTGGGGTATCTCTCCTCCCCTCTCAATGAACGATCTCAGATAAAATGTTCACAGCTATATTTATTAATCTGAATATACTGAATATCAATGAGTTCACACAGGAAATCCCAATTGCCATCATATCACAAGTTTGCTCTCTTTCCATATTTTGTAACCCACTTCTCTAATAATGAGAATCAGCTTTCATTTCTTTGCTATTCCTTAAATTGGATCTTCTCTATGCAATCAACTCTGCTTCAATGCCACAACCTGCCCAGCACAGATGCCTTCCTCTCCTTATTCAACTCTGACTCTTGAACAAGATGGCTTTAATGAACCCCTCAGCCTGACTAACTCTAGACAGGCTTCCTCCTAACAGTGGGCACCTGACTAAGAGCCTGCTTTTTTAGAAATTTGTAACTGTCAATTCTTTCTTTGCCCTTTAAAATGTATGCATATTCTCCCATTCTTTTGCCAGTTTTACAACACAGGATTGTCTTTCTCCACCACAGGGAACCATGTCTTGTGAAATGTAAACATCAAAGGGGATCACTTCTCTTTCTCCAGTCTCTGTGGGAAGGTGGAAGCCTAACTTAGGTGGGTGACAACTAGCAAACCCAGATGTCTTAATGGTAAAGAACATGGTAAACTCAGGAGTAACTCAATGTGCTCCCACATCTTGACAACCTTCTCCCTGCTAGTTCGGTATGTTTCACTAGCTCACCTCAGGGCTTAAAAATCTTCCCACCTTATGCTTCAGTACAATTGAGTTCAATCTCCCTCCCCGCTATTGCCATAGTCCCTGAATGAAGTCTTCTTTGCCTATTTAACTTTGTCCAATGAAGTTTTTGTTTTGACACACTTCATTTTCGGGTTACTCTCCTAGAGGGACACTTATTCTCTGCTTGGGCTCCGACACCCACACCAGGTTGCATATACACCTTCCTCACCTCCCTCAGCTCTGACTCTGGATGGTTCACTGCTATAGGTGGACACTTTTTTCACAATGTCCAGCTTTGACTCCCCTTCTGAGGTCAGCCCTTGGAAGGGCACGCTCCTGGCCCTGACTTACTGACTGGGCCACTGGACCTCTCCTCCTCTTCCAGCAGACACTGAGCTTTTCTGCTCATATGCTTTTAGGCTGAATTGTTTGAAAATGGAAGAGAAAGAAAGAGAAGGTAACAGAAAGAGGAAGAGGAAGAATTCATTCATTTAGTCCAGATGTTCTTGCCTTGACTGTACATTAGACCTGCTTAGAGAGCTTTGAAAAATTATTGATGCCTAGCCTTTTTCTTAGAGATAATATGATTATCCAATAGAAGGTCTTGGGCATCTGCTTTTTATCAAACTCCCCAAATGAGGTTACAGTGAACTGTGAGTTGAGAACCAGTGCTCTATTAAGTACATATAGTAGAAGTAGGAGTTTCAGGTGAGTTTCAGGATCTGGAGAACAGAGTATGTGAGGAAACCTACTGATGACTTCAATTTTGTCTGTTAGGTAGGAAGAAGTGTCATCAGGTGAGAGTGATAGTGGTCAAAACTGTCAGGGGTGGGAAGCCAAGAATTATGAAAATATGCTTATTCTGAGAGACAAAGCTTAATAAAGAACTAAGATTATGGGGCAGTGTACTTTGTTATTTGAAATTACATGCTTCAAGACCTGATAAAATTTTTTCAAATATTAAATTTATGTATTTTTAGAGGTATCTACAGAAAAAATAAACAATGGAAAATAGAGATTGTGTTTAGGTAATATGGTTTTGTTCTCCCATATTTGTATATTCTGTATGTCTTAAGTTTGAAAACAAATCTTTTTATATTCATAATGGAAAAAATGTTCTATATTTGGAATGACAATAAAATAAATGGTAACCTAGCAAACAGAAAATTTAGGGGCACTGTGTCAGTTTATATCATAACAAAGGGCTATCATAACAAAGTAGCACAGACTGGGTGGCTTAAAAATCAGAAATTTATTTCCTCTCATTTCTGGAGGCTAATAACCTAACAAGTCGTTAGATCTCACTAAGATTTAAATTTCCTCTCAGTATTTCTTTTTTTTGGGGGGGGGGATTCCCTCCCAGCCCCCCGACTTCCCAAATAAATACGCTCTCAAGCAAAACCGGAAACTTCCCTCTTCATCCACTTCCTCATTCTGCTTCTGCAGTGAGCTCTGACACACCCTCAGGCAGAGTCAGAGTATCAGAAGACCGGAAAATGTCACAACTTAATGGCTTAATTTTTTAAAAAGTGCTCTTACAATGATATGTCTTCTAGCTGTCAGAAGAGGAATAAGAAAGCACGGTTACAATCTACTGTTTCAAGTTTTTGGTATAAAAGAGAAAGTTTTCTGGAAAATCCTGGTAAGTTACTGAATCAAACTTCATTTTTTATGCTTATGAGGGGACAACTATTTTTTAAAACTCCAGCTGTACTTTTTATATAATGCATGTGTTTTGTAATAAACCATTATTGTAAAAGTAATGAAATTAATGAGAATATCAATGCATTAAATACATATATAATATAGTTAACTGAGGTGACTTTCTAAGTGGTGAGAGTATTTCTGATTGTGTTGTGTGATGAGGAAGATGATAGAGAACGATGCAAAGAATTTAGGAGTTTAAGCATAAAAGATTGTAAAGGAACCAAGGGTAATGTGCAATTATGCAACATTCTGTCTTCATAACAAAACATGTTATTAAAAGTTTTATATTTGGTCAAAGGTAACACCCTGCAGAGGCTGATTATTTTTCTATGTAGGTGTTTCCTTAAATCCATCTCACATGTAACTTGGTTAAACACAAATGAAAACTCAACTTCAGGAAATGAAACTTTACTTGTATGTAGTTTCAGTTCGTCAGACCATTAGGGTGTGTGTATAGTCCTCCAGGGCAGGAGCCTGGATTCTGAAGGTCCTTACCTACTATCAGCTCTAAAAGTACTGCAGAGCAGAACAGCTCCTCAGGGAGTGACATTGAGGTGCAGCCGAGGACTTCCTGAGATGAGGCTAAGCAGGTACAGCTGCAGGGCCCTAAGAGCGCCTCTGATTGGTATTTCCACTTCAACATCGAAAGAGAGAAAACTGGAGTAGTCACTCAAGAATGGCATCTTACTCTCTTTGCCATAATTTATGTAACTGCTACTATAAGAGTTATGTTCGTGATTGTTTCAAAACAGGAAGCTGAGGGCTCCATCAGGAAGCCCAGTTACTCAAGTCATTCCGAAAATTTGTCAATACCAGTCATGGCAATTTTGATCTTTACTTAGCTCCAACAATCCAATGCAGATGCTCTTAAAGCTTATAGAATGCAAACTATTTAAAAATCATTACTGAAATAACAGATTCAAATCATTACATGTTCACAACTGTTATATGTGGCGAGAAGGGAGTTGAGAAACTTTTGACACTGTTATCCCATCCAATGACACTATTGAAGAGGTTAGTATATTTATTGAGACAAATACTGTCAATTTTTTCCGTTTAACAGAAGAAAAGCTCCCGATCTGGGAAGCAAATGTCAGTGACCTTATTAGAGAAGAGTATTTCTATGTCCCTGGTATCTATTAGCAGAATCTGAACAAAAGGAAGAGAACGCTGCCACAAAGTTCCCCATGCAGCATCCCCTACGCTAGACACAGCACAATGAGTTACTAACTGTACAGAGACCGAAGAGCTGGAAGAAGAGATGGACTGCCGTGGAAATGTCACGGTGTTTCATTTTTAGAATGTTCAACACTATTTGAACTTTGTGACTGGCGAAACCAAGGAGAAATCTGGAGTCTGTCCTCACAATCTTTAGAATATCCAGAGAGAGGGTGAATGGTTAAATTACTGAAAGGAGACTCTGGCTCAGAAGAGAGTGGGTCTGTGGAAAGGCACAAGCCCCCACCAGGAGACAGCTTCCCAGAGAGAGAGAGCAGATGAAAAGAGCAGAGGTGCTGAGGCCTGACCCTGAGGACCTGGAGTAGAAAGGGACCTCCTTTGGGGAAAACCCCGTATAAGTAATGGCATCATTTGGGGACTGAGAATGAACAACAGAAAATTGAAAGAGGGTATTGTGAAACTGGGGTACTCAGAAGAAAACATTTATTAATTTTCCTTTCCTTTTGATAAAACTTCCTTTTTATTTCTTTTAATCAGATGATTGAAGCTAGAGTTAGTTCCAGCCTAACAGGTAGTACAATAGATATTTCCCCAGATTTCTGTCTGCAATTTAAGCCAAATAAAATATTTGCACTAAGAAAATGAGCAAAGTCCTTTGACCCATAGACATTGTAACTCAGAGTTTTCAAAATTCATTATTTTTAACAATTCTAAGGAAATATGACCCTTTCAACAAATTTTAATTAAGAAGCTATTATGTGTAAAATAGTAACAAATGTACAAAGATTCCTGTTCTCGTGAAGTGCACCAAATAATGGGTAAGACAGAAAGTAAACAAGATGAATAGGTAAAACTGTATGGAATATTTAGTTGTGAGAAGTCATAAGTAGATTTTTTAAAAAAGAAGAGGAATAGGAAATTGTGGGAGATGGGATAAAGTTTTCAGTAGGCTGGCGAAGCAGTGCCTCGGTGAGAAAGTGACATTTGATAAAGGACCTGAGAGAAGTGTGCGGTGTGACTCCTACAAGTGTCCAAGGACATTCCAGGGGTGGAAACAAGTACCTGCTCCTGGAGCAGGTACTACTGCAAGGAGCAAACAAGGAAGTCAATAGCTGGCCAGATTTAGAGAAAGAAATAAAAGTAAGGTGTAACATCAGAAGAGAAACAGGGTGCCAGGTCATGCGAGGCTTTGTAGTTAATAATGAGCTCAGCTTTCACTCTGGGTCAAATGGAAAGTCATTGGAGGAATTAAACAGAGCACTGGTATATTATTTACATTTGAACAGGTTACTTGGGCTGCTATTCAGGAGAAGTCCCCAAAGGGAACAATAACAGCCAGAGGGAAACTAGTGAGGGAATACTTCTGCAACCCAGAAGGAGAAGGTGGGGCTTGGACCAGGCGGCAGTGATAGAGGTGTTGGTTTGCTCAGATGCTGGACAGGTTTTGAAAATACAACCTGTAAGATTTGCTCCACATTGAATGAGGAATGTGGAAGAAAGAAAGAAAGAATGCTTACAACATATATGTGGTTGTTTGTTTCTTTTAATACTAAAAGTATTTAAACATAGAAGAGATGTGCTAGGTGAGGGATGTTCCTTTCTCTATTCTTTCAAATCTTCTAGATGTTTGAAATTTTGATGGTTGAAAGTTAAGGGGAAAAATATCCTATAAACAGTTCCTAAGCAACAATCCAATCAATTGCATGTTAATTGGCTGTAATATAATTTTTTTTGATGTATCAGATTCTCAAAAATATATTCTCAGCCAAACTAGAAAAGGACCAGGTCTGTTCTGCCTACATCTCTACTTCCTCATAGACGCTTTCCAGAACATTCCTGCAAATCTGTAAGAAGAGGCAACTAACCTAAAGCTCCAGATTAAAGAGCCTCATGAGGACTTACTTGGAGTTGCTGATATAAAACGTGGAAGTTTTCAGAAAAGCCCTGGTAAGTTTCTAATTATAAATATATCTGCTTCATTAACTTTCTTTAAAGCTATCTTTAAAAACTAATTCTAAACGCTAAAGCAGAACTTTGAAAATGAATACTTCAAAGTATACAGAAGCTATTTCTAACAAAACAATTCCTGTTAGATGTAACTTGCGCTGACTGCAGAATTCTTTTAAAAAGAAGCTGTCCACAAGCATGGTGTGGAGTGTTTCTGAAGGCGGAAGACACTGGGGATGAGGCCAGAAGACTAAGTAAAATACAGACCAGGAGATCAGGAAATGAAGCATACTAAACTGTGTAGAAAGCTGTACCCAAGTGCAATTACGCCAAATTCTGTCTTATATAACTCAAGATGATATTAAAAGTTTACAACTAGTTACAGATTAAACTCTCCATAGTTTAATTATTTTATTTAAGGCTTTCCTTCACGACTAGCTTGTACAGAGAGGATGTGAAAAAATACGTAATTTTAACATGCATTTTGTAAAATGAAACTAACTTGCTTATAGTTTCAGTTCTGAAGAACATCAGAAAGGGCAGGGGCCTGCTGGTCTCCTGCCAGGGTTGCTAGCCTTCTTCCTAGAGATAAGGATATCTGCCAGCTGCTGAGGCCTAGCCTCTAGGATGGGCCCCGGTGCCTCTTCTGAAAGCTGCTGCTTTGATCCTTTTTAATTGTGTCCCAGAGAGAAAATAAAAGTCCTTAGAGAGTGGAATCTAAAATTAAGTACTCATAAGGAGAACACTGGGGTGCAAAATTTTCCAGCACAGAATAAAGGAGATAAGGTGAAGGTCTTCTCCGCAGCTCCAAAAGAACCACATCTACACCCATTTGAAGGAGCAGAACAAAAACAAACCAAACCACTAAAGACAACAATTTCCCCTCACCGTGAATGGGAAACAGGTTGGCTGAGAGAGACGACACAATTAATTGTGTTGTTGTTCCCTAGGCACAACTGCTCCCCCCTTTATTTACACTACATAGCTTCTTTTAAATTAATAAAATCCAATAAGTTTCAGCTGTATATATATTTATACGTGTGTTCACCTTCCATAGTTAGATTTCTTTCCTGTCACCACAATATTAACCCATTTAACCTGTCTAACTCCCCTCTCCCTCCAACCCCCTACCCTCTGGTAATCACTAGTCTATAGTCCATGTCCACGAGTCTCTGTTTATTTGTCCTATTCATTTGCTGCTTTTAGGTTTACATCCCAAATATAAGTGATATTGTGTGATTTTCAACTTTTGCTGTCTGACTTATTTCATTCTGTATGATTATTTCTAGGTCCATCCATGTCGTTCCAAGTGGCATTATTTTATCTCTTCTTATGGCTGAGTAATATTCCATCATATATGTATATGTATATGTAATGTGTATACCACACACCACACACACACACACATATATACATACCAACAGCTTCTTTTAGCCAATCATCTGTCGTAGGACACTGTGGTTGCTTCCATGTCCTGGCCACTGTGAATAAAGCTACTATGAACATCGATGTGCAAATATCTTTTCAGATATGAGTTTCAAGTCTTCAGGGTAAATGCCCAGTATAGGGATCGCTGGATCATATGGCAGATCAATTCTTAGTTTTTTGAAGGAAGCTCCATACTGTTTTCATAGTGGCTGTACCGATTTGCAGTCCCCACCAGGGTTCCTTTTTCTCCACATCTCGCCAAAATTTTACTGGCCTGTTGATTATAGCTATTCTAACATGTGCGATGGTTTTGATTTGCATTTCCCTAATAGCTAGTGAGCGTTGAGCATCTTTTCAATATTTGTTGGACATTTGTATGTCCCGTAGGGAGAAGTGTCTGTTCAGTCCTTTGCCCATTTTTTGACTGGATCATTTATTTTGTTGTTGTTATTGAGTTGTATGAGTTCTTTGTATATTTTGGATATTAGGCCCTTATCAGGGCATAGCTTGCAAATATATTTTCCCATTCGAATGTTGTCTCTTTACCTTGTTGACAATTTCTTTGCTGATCAAGTTTTTTAGTTTGATGTATCCCATTCATTTATTTTGCTTTTACTTCCCTTGCCTTTGAGGTCAGATTCATAAAATCCTCTTCAAGTCCAAGGTCCCTGAGTTTAGTTTCTATTTTCTTCTATGCATTTTATTGTTTCAGGTCTTACATTGAGGTCTTAATCCATTTTGAGTTACTTTTGGCGTGTGGTGATAGATAACAGTCTAGTTTCATTATTTTGCAGGCGGCTTTCAATTTTCCCCAGCACCACTTATTGAAGAGCTTTCCTTTCTTCACTGTGCTTTTTCACTCTTTTGTTGAAAAGATTATTTACCATAGGAATATGGGTTTACTTCTGGACTCTCGATTCTATTCCACTGGTCCATGTGTCAGTTTTCTGGCCAAAACCATGCCATTTTGATTACTGTCATTTTATAGTATAATTTGAAGTCAGGACAGAGTGATGCCCTCCAGCCTCATTCTTTTTTCTCAGGATAGCTTTGGCAATTCGAGATCTTTTGGGCTTCCATACAAACTGATGATTTTTCATTCTATTTCTTTAAAAAAAAGTCAATGGGCTTTTGATGAGATTTCATTAAATCTATATATAATGCTTTAGGTAATATAACCATTCTACGTTGATTCTTCCCAATCCAAGAACATGGAATATCTTTCCATTTCTTTATATCTTCTTTAATTTCTTTTAATGGGGTTATAGTTTTCATTATATAGGTCTTCACATGTTTCGTTAGATTTATTCCTAGGCATTTTATTCTTTTTTTTTTTTTTTTTTTTGCAATTGTGAAAAGAATTATTTTTTCCACTTCCCTTTCGGACACTTCGTTGTTAGAGTATAAGAACGCCATGGATTTTTAAACATTAATTTTGCATTCAGAAACTTTACTATATTTGCCTTTGTTTCTAGTAGTGTTCTTGTGGAATCTTTAGGGTTTTCTATATAGAGAATCAAGTCATCCACAAATAGTGACAGTTTGGCTTCTTCGTTTCCTATTTGGATGCCTTTTATATCTTTCTCTTGTCTGATTGCACTCGCCAGGACCTCCAATGTTACGTTGAATAACAGTGGCAATAGTGGATAGCCTTGCTTTTTCCTGTTCTTAGAGAGAAGGTTTTTAGTTTTTCACCAGTTAAGTATAATGTTGGCTGAGGGTTTATCATATGGCCTTTATTATGTTAAGGTACTTTCCTTCTATGCCTTTGTTAAGTGTTTTGATCATAAATGTGTTATCTTGTCAAAGGATTTTTCTGCATCTATTCATATGATCATAGATTCTTATTTTTAATTTGATTATGTTAATTTTATTTGTATCACATTAATAGATTTGCATATGTTGAACATCCCTGTGCCTCTGGGATGAAGCCCACTTGATCATGGTGTATAATTCTTTTAATAGTTGCTGTATTTGGTTGCTAGTATCTTATTTAGGATTTTTGCATCTGAGATATTGGTCTGTGTTTTCTTTTTTTGCATTATCTTTACCAGGTTTGGTATCAGAATAATATTGGCCTCATAAAATGAGTTGGGAAGTATTGCCTCCTGTTCGATTTTTTGGAAGAATTCGAGGAGAACAGGTATTAAATCTTTGAATGTTTGGTAGAATTCACTGGTGAAGCTCTCTGGTCCTGGACTTTTACTCTTTGGTAGGTTTTTGATGATTGTTTTAATTTTCATACTGCTGATGGGTCTATTTAGATTTTTCAGTTCTTGATTCCTAAGAAGATTGTATTTTTCTAAGTACTGGTCCATTTCTTCTAGGTTTTTAAATTTGGTGTTATATACTTTGTCATAATATTCTTGTATGATCCTTTGTATTTCTTCAGTGTCTGTCATAATTTCCCGTTTTTATCCTGATTCTGTTTGTGTCTTTTCTCTTTTTTCTTTAGTGAGTCTAGCCAGAAGTTTGTCAATTTTATTAACTTTCTCAAAGAACCAGCTCTTTGTTGTACTTATTTTTTCTATTTTTTTTTTGTTTTCAATTTTATTTATTTATGCTCTAATTTGATTATTTCTTTCCTTCTACTGACTTTAGGCTTCATGTTTTTCTTCTTTTCTAGTTTTTTAAGATGAAGCTTTAGGTTGTTTATTTGGGCTTATTCTTGTTTTTGGAGGTAGATTATAACGATATGAACTTTCTTCTCATGACCGCTTTTGCCATGTCCCAAAAGTTTTGATATTGTCTACTATCATTATCATCATTTCTATTAACATAGCCTCTTGACAAGCATAAGTCCCCTATGTTGAAAAAACATGCAATTTTCAGAGTGTAAGTCTGATCAGATAATGTTCACAAAAGGACTTTGTAAACCTCAGGACAGTAAAGTATACTAAGTTCTCTATAAATATTAACATATCATCACCCAAAGCTAGGTTGAAGACACTGATTGTGCCAAGGAACTATGTCAAAATTATTAAAACCTTTTTGCCTAAATCTTTGTCACTTAGATTAAATACATGGCTCCAGCCAAATACGAACATAGATCATATAGATGCTCATATAATTGACAGTGCAAAATTCATATGAAAGCATTTCCAAATATATAATAGCTTTGAAGAATTATGTATCTTCTCAGTTCTCATCGCAGGAGTGGGCAGCTGAGAAATTTTTTGATGTTATAAAAAACTCTTCATCTTTGAACAATGAGGGCATGTGAATAAGATAGAGATAAAAAGGCCAGTTTGGGGTGGACAGATGTCATTCACCCTATTTGAGACAGGTGCTTCCATTCCCTGGGGTTCTTGGCAGAATTCAAACAATAAAGGAGAAAATGATGGGGAAGCTATCTCCCTGTAAGGAGGCACAGAGACAAGCCCTTCCACCAATTCACATCACACACACACACACATAGTGTCTCTGGCATGTAGTGGCCAATAAGCAGGAAATCCTTCATGTGCTGCTTCCTGTAGAGCAGCAATCCCCAACATTTGGGCACAGGGACCAGCGCTCCTATAAGAATCTAATGCCTGATGATCTAATGTGACATGAGCTGAGGCAACGGTGCTAGCTCTGGGAGTGGCTGCAAAACAGATGCTGCTTCGATGGCTTGCCCGTTGCTCACCTAATGCTGTGCGGCCCAGTTCCTAACAGGCCACGAACTGCTACTGATCTGCTCCCAGGGTTGGGACCCCTGCTTAGAGTGCTGGAACATGGTGAATTGCTGTAATCTGGGCTAAAACAGAAGAGAAAATCTAGAGCTTTTCCTGCTAATCTTTGGAGTACACAGAGGAGACAGTGGGTAGCTTAAATTCACTGAGAAAGGACTCTAGCTAAGAGAAGATATTGCTCAGACCTGGACAGAGTGAGTCTGCGATAACATCATCTCCAGAGGAGACTCTATTTGTCCAGAGCAGTGAGAGCTGTTAACACAGTAAAGGGGAATACTGAGGCCTCAAGGGTCTGACTTGCTGAAGTCTAGATAAAAAAAAAAAAAAAAAAAAAAAAAACCCTGTATGAGAAACGTGCTCTTTCAGAGACGATCAGTGAGACACAAAACCTGATGAGGGGCTTAGGAAACTCAGGTCACAGTAATGTGCCTGTTGGATGAAGAACATATACCTACCAATTTTTCTTTTAAAAAATTAAACTCCTTTCTCACTCATTATGACCACCTGACTTGTAAGCTGGAGTTGGTTCTGGTATAAATGATGATGAAATGAAGATACTTCAAAACCACATGAGGTGTCACCTCACACCTGTTAGAATAACTATTATCAAAAAGACAAGAATAAGAAGTTTTGGTGAGGATGTGCACTGTTAGTGTGAATTTAAACTGATTCAGCCACCGATGGAAAACAGCAGGGAGATTCCTCAAATTAAAAAAATAACTACCATACACCCTAGGATTCCTTCTGATATTTATCCGAAGAAAAAAAAACTATCTCAAAATGATATATGCAACCCCATGTTCACTGCAGAATTATTTACAATAGCCAACACATGGAAAAACCCATGTGTCCCATAAGGGATGAATGGAAAAAGAAAATGTGGTAATACACATTATGGAATATTATTCAACTATGAGAAATAAAGAAATCCAGCCATTTGTGACAACATGGATAGACCTTGAGGGCATTGCTAGTGAAATAAGACATAGAAGGACAAATACTGTATAATCTCGCTTATATGTAATCTAAAAAAATAATAATAACTCATAGATACAGAGAACAAATTGGTAGTCACCAAAGGCAGGGGATAAGAGTGGGGAAAAATAAAAGAAATTTCCCAAGTCTTTTTCCATAGCAATGCTAACACATGAGTTTCCAAAAATACAGTTCAAGCATTACACTACTCTAAAAACTGTAATTTCTTCATTCAACTAAGATTTATTGAGTACTTATTTTATGTCAGGCCCTAGTGATTCATCAGTGAATGAAAGGCAAAAAGCTTGCTCCCCGGATATTACATTTTAGTCACAGACAGAGAATGGGAAAGATAATTAAGTAAAATATATTAGTATGTGAATTCTAAAAGAAAAAAAGAAAACGAAGCAGGGAAAGGTGATGGAAAGTGCTAGAAGAAGGACTGAAATTTTAGAAGGGTAGCCAAGAAAGGCCTTACTGAATTTAACTCAAGGGCTGAAGGAAGTGAGCATGAGCTATGTATCTAGAGAAAGAGCATTCCAGGCAAAAGAAATGGTTGCTACAAAGACCTAATAGCAGCATGCCTGACATGTTTGAACAATAGCAAGACAACCTGGGTGGCTGGCGTAGAGTAAGTTGAGTGACTGGAGGTGATGTGTTAAAAAAATAGTGTGTGGCACATCATATCAAATGTTATGTAAGGACTTTGGCTTTTACCTTGAGACAGATAGATGGATGATCTTGGGCAGAATCTCAGGATTACACTTACATTTAAACAGGATCATGTTGGCTGCTGTACTGAAATAGAGTGAATGGGTGGAGGATGTGAGGACATGATAGAGGGGTGAGGAAAAGTGAGAAAGTAATAGGATCAATGGGTTAAAGTCTTGGCATTAAAAGGAAATATATTAGAGTTTCAGCACTAAAGGTAGTGAGCGAAGGGGATAGGAGATGGTGGTGAGAATGGAATGTTTGAATCTGAGTTGATGGAAGGCTTGTAGCCATTGGTGATCCTGTGAATTTCTTAGCGATGCTATAACAAAGTACCACAAACCGAGTGGCTTCAATGACAAAAATATATTGTCTTACAGTTCTGGAGGCTGGATGTCTTCAAGATCAAGAATTGGTTGGTTCCTTCTGCTAACTTGCTCAGGACTAGGTGCATCTTGCAGACCGAAGCCGGAGTGACTAAGAGGATTCAAGACACTACAGCAAGTGTTGTCAAGGCAAGTAGAAGATGTTATGCCCAGTGGTTGCATGACTACAGGCAGGGTAAAACATTCTGGTGTGCTTACGGTCTTCATACCACAAATGACTAGCATGGGTTTCCTCTCTGGCCAGTCATAAGGCAGGAGGCTGAGGCCTCAGTTTAGTTCACCCTTCACATCTGACCTCGAGAAGACCTTCAGGGAAGCTTTTGCAAGCAACCCCAAACATAGATGGGTCAAATTTTAAGTTTGGCTAGATTTTGTGACCTGTTATACACTAAATTTTTTAAAAACACTGTTCTTAAATTTTACATTTAAAAAATTACAAATCTTTAAAATCATTTTTAATTAAATTTATTGCACGTCTACAATTCTATAATACATCATCTGTACATTGCTTTGTGTGTTCACCACCCAAAGTCACATCTCCTCTGTCACCATATATTTGACTCCCTTTATTCTTTCTACCTCTTCCCTTCTCCTCATCCCTCTGAAACAACTAAAGATTACAAATCTTTTTAAATGTTCATATTTCTCCTTTATAATTTACTATTTTAGGGTGTTTTTTTTTTTATCCTTAATACTTTTAGTCTATTTATCCTGTATTACTTTCACTTCCTCTTTTCTCTTATTTAAATGACATTATAGATTCACCTTTTTAGTTCTGATTTAGTAGGTCTGGGGTGGGCCCTGAAAATTTACGTTTCTAGGACGTGGTTCCATAGTGTAGCACTTAGCACGTCTGCTTTAAAGTCTAACCATGTTTTATTGTCACGTAATGTTGAAATAATGGTGATTAGCAAAGAGAACATATGATAAGGCAAGGAGAGGGTAACCAAAATATGTACACAATTAACTTCTTGCATTTGAGGAAGAAGTTCCATAGGGTAGCTTTACATGCAGAAGGTCCTGGGTTCACGCCCTAGTGGACCACAGTCCATGGTCTATGGCCATGCAACCCTGCACAAGCCCAATTCTGATCTCGGAAGCTAAGCAGGATCAGGCCTTAGATGGGAGATGCCTGGTGCTGTAGGCATAAATAATAAAATAAAACAAACAAACAAAGACAATTTACATTTCTAGCAAGCTTCCAAGTGATGCTGACATTAGTAATCTAGAGACTACATTTCGAGAACTATTCAAATAGAATATTCCAGACAAATTTTAACCCATTTCCTGTTTAGAGAAAAAAAGTGTACTGGCTGCCAGCATTAATTTAATTTTCTCATAAACACAATTTTTGAGACTGAAGGAAATCTGACTCGTTTTCAATATGAAAATAAAATATAAAAACTGTTCTCAGAGTTATTTCTAGAACAGAACTTGTCTCTAATCCTAATGTGACAGAAATGTATACACAAATCAAATTCATCAAATGACTCATTGGCTAACAACTGTTTGAGAACAAGCTAATATCACACATAGGAATGCTACACTTCCTAGGATTTGACATTTTCAGCGATCAAGAATTACTAAATTTTGGAAATGGAAACACTACTACTAAAAACAGAAGGCAACAGATAGAATGATGTCATTTGTTTCCAAAACTATTAATATTCTAGCACAATGCAAAAATAATAATAAAGCGAGATATTTCATGGTGAACTTGGGCGTAAGTTAGGACTGTAACCGTGAGTTATCTTGGGGCAAATGCTTCAGCGCAAGCACCACCTGCAAGTAATCTCGGGGTAAAGGGGAAGTGGGTTACAAATTACTAAACCCTGAACACCACTCCCACTCTCTCAGCCAATTAAATCAGAGTTTCAGAATGTGGAGCCCACCCGCCCCCCCCCCCAAGTGATTCTAATGTTCAGGCAAGGTAGAGAACCCCTGCTCCAGGATGTTCCATGGTATACAGCTCTTAAGATTCAACAGAGTACATAATTCTAGAACCTTAATTCATTCACAAGAATAATTTAGGCTGAAATGGTTTTAAAAGTAAAAACTGGTTTAAAAAAATGGTTTAAAAAGTAAAACCTTATTCAATTTCAGGCAGGCCAGGCCAGTTTGAACTACAGCATTCACTTGGTACCTCTGAGAGCCACAAGAATTAGCCAACCAAATCGATTATTCTAACGTTTTGCTATCATTGCCCAAAGCTCCACCCTTGCTGGCCTGACGCTTCAGTTCCATAAGAGTAGAGGATGAGCTCACCAACTGCCTTGTTACTGGGTAGCAAAGATGGCCATCCTAGCTGCAAATGGAGTTTCCTGTGCTCCAACCCACCTCCACTTATCCAGTTTCATATTTTACAGTTTACTTGCAATATTCAGCTATGGGAACCAATTTCTGTATTACTTAAGATTCTTTTTTTGAGTTAACAAAAATCCAACTTTCATCAAGTAAAGCCTAAAAGCGGAAAACGTAGGGTCAAGGGGTATGTCACCCTAGTTAGCAGCTGCTGCGTATTTCACAATCACAATTACAATCATATAGGAAACATGGACACTAATGGGACTTAAAACAGTTAAAATAAGTACCAGTTTTAAGAATCAACCTTGAACAATATTTTATACATGCTGTTTATATAAAATTATATACATAATTGACTATGTGATTTCAATGATAAAGTATAATACCAAAATACTTATTGCATTACTTTTCCCAAGGAAGGAAGCTGCAGCCTTGATATGAGTGAACAAGTAAATCTACCCAAAATGACCAAGGACTGGACCAAAGAGCATGTGAAACGATGGGTAACCGAAGACCTTCAGATTGACGAGAAATATGGGCAGATTCTGCTCAAAGAAGAAGTGACAGGATTAGTCCTGCAGGAATTAACCGAGAAAGACCTTAGAGATATGGGGCTACCACGGGGTCCAGCAGTTTTGATAAAACGTACGTATAACAAATTGAATAATAGTTTCCCTGAAAATAACAATCAGGGTTCTGGACAATTAGATCATACAAAACCCTCCAAAAAGGAACACACAAAAAAGCCACAACAGACAAAAAAGGACGAGCAAATTTCAGTGTCATCCAATATTGGTCAAGATCTCAGTGAGACTAGAGATACCAAAGAAGAAGACTCGGTTCTTATGAAAGAAAATGAATTAAATGAAGTAGCGACCACTAAAAACACAAAAATGAACAAGCTGAAAACTGAACAGTTGACTTGTATGCCATATCCTTTTGATAAGTTCCATGACGGCCGACGTTACATAGAACATTATCTTATACAACCAGAAACAGGACCACTCAATCTCATAGACCCCATACATGAGTTCAAAGCCCTCACAAATACAGAAACAGCCACAGAAAAGGACATTAAGATGAAATTTAGCAATGAAGTCTTTCGATTCACATCAGCTTGTATGAACTCACGTACCAATGGTACCATCCATTTTGGAGTCAAGGACAAACCCCATGGAGAAATTGTCGGTGTAGAAGTCCCCAATAAGGATGCCTTCATCGACCACTTCAATCTAATGATCAAACAGTACTTCGAAGAAAGTGATATCAATAAAGCCAAGAAGTGCATTCGGGAGCCAAGATTTGTAGAAGTCCTACTACAGGACAATACATCGTCGGGCAGATTTGTCATTGAAGTAGATGTTATTCCAAAACACTCTGTGTGTAAAGAAAACTATTTCTACATTAAGATGCAAAACTGTAAAAATGAAACATGGAAACAAAACCAAGATCATTCACTTTTTGTGAGAGAAGGGGCTAGCTCTAAGGATATCCTGGCCAACGTCAAGCAACGGGATGTGGATTTCCAAAAATATTTAAAAAATTTAAAGTCACTAACAGCATTTAGAAAAGAGGCTGAAGAAAGATATGAGGAGAAGGCAATAAGAAGGAGAGTGAAGGACAAAAGCTGGTTAAACTTCTCATAGGAAACCAAGACTCACTGGATAATTCTTACTACAATTGGTACATTCTTGTAACAAATAAATGCCATCCAAACCAAACAAAGAACTTAGATTTTCTGAAGGAAATTAATGGCTTGCTGTATTGGAGTTTGATCCTGAGTCTGAGAGCAAGGGGGTGGTCAAAGCTTACAAAAGAAGCCGGGTGCAAATCTGCACTTTCCAAATCAGTATGAGGAAAAAGACAGTACTATAAGGGAGCAAATTTCTAGTCTGAATCTTTTTGATCAGCCCAGCTGGATCTTCTGCAATGGCAGTCAGACTGAAAGATAAGAGGTATAAGCCCCTAGAACCACCTTTATGGCAAGAGAAAGAGCTTCTGAAGTAAAAAACTGATTTTCTTTCTCACAGATGAAACCCTAATGATAAGAGGAAAATTTTTGGTAGTGTTTCTATTACTCTCTCCAGTGGAAAGCCCAGGAGACCCACTCATTGAAACCTTCTGTACTTTCTACCAAGCTCTCAAAGGAATGGAAAATATATTGTGTATCTGTGTAGATTCACAGATTTATCAACGGTGGAAAGATCTACTACAAGCAAGATCGACAATGGCAGATGAATTAACAAACCATAGTATTTCCACTTTAAATTTAGAATTGATAAACAGTACTATCCTCAAACTAAAACCAGTGACTCAGTCATCTAAAAGGTTTTTACCCTCCAGTGGGTCATCTTCAGTTATCCTAGAGAAGAAGGAAGAGGATACGTTTACTGCATTGGAAATTCTCTGTGAAAATGAGTGTAAAGACACAGATATTGAGAAAAATGAACCTAAATTCCGAGAATTTAAAAAAAAAAAAGAAGAGCATTTTTATCGAGGTGGCAAAGTATCCTGGTGGAACTTCTATTTTTCTTCTGAAAACTATTCTTCAGCCTTTGTCAAAAGGGACAGTTACAAAAAACTTAAAGATCTGATACGTTGTCAGGCGGAGTCTCCTAAGCCAGTGTTTGTAAAAATCGTCAATCTTCATCATCACCCAGGCTGTGGGGGTACTACATTGGCTATGAATGTTCTCTGGGACCTAAAGAAAAACTTCAGATGTGCTGTATTAAAAAACAAAGCAACTGATTTTGCAGAAATTGGAGAACAAGTTACCAATTTGATTACTTATAAGGCAGCCAGCCATCAGGATTACATTCCTGTACTTCTCCTAGTGGATGATTTTGAAGAACAAGAAAATGTCTACGTTCTACAGAATGTCATCCATTCCATCTTAGCAGAGAAGGGTTTGAGATATGAAAAAACATTGGTAATTATCCTAAACTGCATGAGATCCCAGAATCCTGATGAAAGTGCGAAACTAGCAGACAGTATTGCATTAAAATACCAACTTTCCCCCAAGGAACAAAGAGCTTTTGAGTCAAAACTGGAGGAAATTGAAAAACAACACAAGAACTGTGAAAACTTTTATTCCTTCATGATTATGAAAGAAAATTTTGATAAAACGTATAGAAAATGTAGTCAAGAATACCTTAAAAGGACAGAATATTGACAGTAAGGAAGCACAACTCATTTCTTTCCTGGCTCTATTCAACTCTTATGTTACAGATTTTACAATTTCACTGTCACATTGTGAAATGTTTTTGGGAATCACACACAGCCATACACCCTGGAAACCTGAAAGTCTAGAAGACAAGATGGGAACCTATTCTACACTTCTAATAAACACAGAAGTCGCAGACTATGGGAGATACACAGGTGTGCGCATCATTCACCCCCTGATTGCCATTTGCTGTCTAAAAGAACTGAAGGAAGCTATCACTTGGAAGTGTCAAATTGCACTGAAGATATTAAAAGAGAATTTATTCTATGTTTCTGGAATAGGAAGAGACAAATTTCAACATGACGTGCAAACGCTTCTGCTTACGAGACAGCGCAAAGAGTATGGAGATGAAACAGACACTTTGTTTTCCCCGTTAATCGAAGCTTTACAGAATGAGGAAGTCGAAAGAGTCTTGACTGCAGGAAGTATTCGATTCCCACAAAATGCATTCATTTGTCAGGCTTTAGCAAGACATTTCTACATTAAAGAGAAGAATTTAAAACTGCTCTGTTTGGGCAAGAGAGGCCCAAAAGAAAGCACCTGAAAATTCCTATATCTCAGATACAATTGGCCAGGTCTACAAAAGTGAAATCAAATGGTGGTTGGATGAAAACAAAAACCGTAAGGATATCACTGTTAATGACCTAACATATTTCCTAGAAGCTGCTGAAAATGCCTCAAGAGCTTTCAAAAAAGCTCAAGAGCAAACTGATAGGAAAGACTATGAAGCAGAGACCTGGTCACCACAGAAGTCCCAAAGAAAATATGACATGTATAACACATCTGGCTTCCTGGGTGAAATAGAAGTTGGTCTTTACGCTATTCAGATTCTTCAGCTTACCCCTGTTTCCACAAAGAAAATGAATCATCCAAAAAAGCTATGGTCGAATTTTTATCAGGAAAGAGTAATATTCCTACAAATTCAAAAAATGAATGTTATTCGGCTCTTAGCAAGTTCACACCTTATTTAGGAAATTTAAAACCAGATATGAAGAGGTGCTTTGACTTTTTTCTTGACTATATGAATCTTTTGAAAAAAAGGATACCGAAAAAGAAACAGGGGAAATCTTATTAAGGAAGAAAATAAGTCGTTGTTTCAGTAAATACATAGAATTTTTCTGCCATTTGGATGAGGATTCATTGCAAAGCAAAGAGAGTCAGTTACTCCAAGAGGTAAATTGTAGGAAAGGTCTAGAAACCTGGAGAGCAGATAGGTTTTCTGGACTCCTAGCATATCTTAATCCAAATCATAAAGATGCCGCAACTATCATGGAAAATATAGTGGACAAATACACTTTCCTCTTACAGCAAAATCCAAACAAACGACTGGTAAAGGAAAAACAAAATTTCATTTTGGCTAACATTATTCTCAATTGTCTAAAACCCAACTCCAGGTCCATTCAACCACTTAACAAACTTAAAAAACAGCTCCGAGAAGTGTTGCAATTCATCGAACCAAGTCATCAATATCCAGACCCTTATTTCTTAGCCTGCCTTCTGTTCTGGCCAGAAAATGAAGAGCTAGATGAAGATGCCAAACTAATGGAAAATATGTTTCATTCTTAAATAGATCCTTTAAGAGACAGTACAGGAGCATGTGCAGATCCAAGCAGGCGAGCACATTTTTCTACCTGGGGAAGAGGAGGTCTCAACAGTCTTGTTCACAAGTCTGAGATAGAGCAGTACTTCAGTAAAGTACAAAATATAAATTCATTCTGGCAGAGTGGAGACGTGTGGGAAAAAGGAAGTCAAAGATCTCCTGCGTCGTCTCACTGGTCTGGCTGAAGGCAAGGAAATCTCTATAGAATACGGAACAGAGAAAAAAATAAAAATACCAGTGACATCTGTTTATTCAGGTCCACTCAGAAGTGGTGGGAACATAGAAAGAGTCTCCTTCTACCTAGGGTTTTCCATTGAAGGCCTCTAGCTTATGATATAAAGTGATTTAAGATACAGTAGCAGATATATGTTTATTCATCTCTCCCTCTCTGATTTTATTCCTTATTCCTTGGCATTTTGATGACATTATTGGCTTACCTCTAATCACAGATTTTGCTATTGTCTTCCCAAATAAATTATAAGCCTTTGTAGGTCATGAAATGGGTCTACACACAGTGCTTGGTACACAGTAGTGCCAATGTTTGATGCCTTAAATATGTGCTTTCAGACTAACAATTGGTATCCACAGGCCACATCATTACTGGTTATAAGTCAATAAAATGTTTTAATTCTATCACTATAATTTTCTGAATTATGAATTATTTCTTCACTGTCAAAGCAGAGATTTAAATAGGACAAATGTAGAAGAGAAACCCCTTCTTAGTTTATTGAAACAAACCCAGAGCTCCACACCAGAGTGCCAATTACTCATCTTGGTATCAATAAAAACATATGTGGAAGGTAAATATTCTGTTCCCATCCTCCATCTACCCTTCACACACACATACACACACACACACACCATTCCTTGTACCCCCTTGCCCTTCTCTCAGGCATTGCTTTGGGAGGGGGGAGAGAGCAGAAAACAAAGCATCCACAAGCTTGAACTCCCTTCAACAACTTGCTCCAGCTGCAGATGAATTTTCTGTTTAGGCCTCCTGTCAACGCAGTCTTACCTTCACCTGTTCTTTAAGATTCCGTCTTCCCTGGCATCTTTCATTTATTACCTCTTTACTTCCACCTGTACTATACGAATGCTGTTCTGTCAAATATTCCCTGATTTTCATCCAACATTTCCAGAGTATTGCTATTCTGATTTCTCCACCACGAGTCAGTTGGAAGGAAGTCTTCCCTGACTACTGTAACTCCTGTCTGATTACGTGACTTTCTTCATAGCAATATTGCTCTCAACTTTCCAGCACCAGGATTGCCATCACAGAAACTTGTTCCTAGACTTACACCCAGCCAGGACAGCCTCAAACAGCATTCTAGAGCTTGGATTTTAGGAGGAATCTATTTCCTAACAAGTGAAACACATGCTAATATGAATTAAATGAATGCTTCAAATATATGCTTGCTTATCCATTTCTTTATATCTTCTTCTGATGTAACTTCGATATTCCAGGCTTCAACCCAGTTCCTACTGTCATAAAGATGTCTTTTTCCTCTCAGGGTTCTTTTCACCAGATTCTACAACTCTTCGGGCAATAGTTGTCTCCTTGTAAGCATAAAAAATAAAGTTTGATTCAGTTAATTACCAGGAGTTTCTTGAACACTTTCTCTTTTTACACAAAAACTTGAAACAGTTTATTGTAACCTTTGCTCTCTTATTCATCTGCTGCTGATACTGCTCCACGCTGCTGCTTCCCTCTTGTGCAGTCCACCTGTCCATCTGGTAGCAGGCTCTTCCCAGGGGCTGCACTCCTCGAACGGTCCACAGCCCTGTGGTCCTAAGCCTGTCCCTTAATCCTTCACCACTCAGCTAAGACTGTGCTACAGTATTCACTAAGATTTAATTAAGAGGCTTTAAATAAGATTTTAGAAAATTTAGAAGAGAAAGAAGAAAAACTGTTACATGTTTCTGTTATCGATGACTGTCCTCAGAGTTTATAGGCCCAGCTCCTCCATGAGGTTCCTTAGGGGGCTTCTCTCGTCTCAGCCCCTCTTTCAACAACCATGTCATAGAGGGGCCCTTGCTTAACTCTCCCAGATGAAACAGCCCTAAACATGAATCCATAGGCTACAAACCCTCTAATGTCCTCAGAAAGAATTAGTTTTTTTTTTTTTCTGAAAAAAATAAATAAATAAAATGCAGAGATATCACCTCTCCAACAAAAAAGTAAGGTTCTACATTATTATGCAGAAAAGTTCAATTCCTCATCTCAGAAGAGATTCTTTGGTTTATCTTTTAGAATCAAAAAGCCCATTAAAATGCTTTCCCCAAAAAACTGCCTAGTTTTCCTTCAAGATGAATTCGTGTTTTACCTACAGAAAAACTTAGGCTTAAATCTAGTTTACCCCATTTTCACCATCTATGTTTTAAAAATATTGGGATCCAATTTCTACTCAGGGAAGTCCATTAAAAAATAAAAACAATAGTTTTTAACTGATTCTTTTCTTCAAACTCCTCCCTTTTCTCTTTTTTCTCTAAGTTGCCATCAGGGAAAACAAAGTCAAAAAAAATTGTTGGATTGAGTATTTGTAATACTACATGTTAATTCGACCACCTCATTCCTCAACTCCCTATTTATGAGGACTCAGTGCCCTCGAGTTATCTCCAGCATGTTCAGGGCTCCACACGTCCAACCATAAATCACCAGCTCTACCCACATAGGTAAATTAACTCACAGCTGATAACGGCACTACAATGGTTATCTCAGTAGGTCTTATAATTTGGAAACAGGGTGAATGAAGACAGCAACTGGAAAAAGATCACACATAGAAAATAGACAAGCTTTCAATGCAAGCCTAACTGTGCCAGTCATTCACCAAGTTAGTGTACACAAATAAGTTAGAACCCTGGTTTTCTCATTTGAAAGATGAGGAAATTCAACTTTGTCGGCAAGCATCTGATGAGCATTAAATTGGATAGCACAAGTTACATGTCCAGCACTCAGTAGGCTCTTATTAGAAGGCAAATGTAAACATGTTATTGAGATAATTCACATACCATAAAGTTCTCCCATTTAAGTATACAATTCAATGGTTTTTTTAGTATATCTCACTGTGCAACCATCAGCACAATCAATTTCAGAACACTCCCATCACCCCAAACGAAACTCTGTACCCATTAGCAGTCAGTCACCACTTACCCCTTTCCCCAGGCCCCTGGCACCCACTAATCTTCTTTCTGTCTCTACAAATTTGCCTATTCTGGACATTTCATTAATTGGAGTCATACAACATGTAGTCCTTGGTGAACGGCTTTTTTCACTTTGCATACTGTTTTCGAGGTTCATCTATGTTATCTCATGTATCAGGATTTCATTCCTTTTTATTGTCTAAAATTTCATTGCATACCCCAGTTCCTATTTCATTGTGACTTATTTGGTGGCCTGACACAGAGACCCACCATGCCTTAAAGAGTATTGCTTCTCGTACAAATTTCAGCACAGCCTCAACATTTTTTTATAGAGCTAAACACACCTATTTGATCTAGCAATTCCATGCCAAGGTATTGACCTATGAGAAATGAAAACATATGTCCACAAAAAGACTTGTACAAAAATAGTCATAGCAGCTTCATGTATGACGGTCAAAAATGGAAATAACTCCAATGTCCATTTAAAGGAAATTAAAATTGTGTTCATACTAACAAAACAGAATACTATTCAGCATTAAAAATAAATGAACTACTGATACATGCAACACTAAAACCAATCTCAATTACATTATGTTGAATAAAAGAAGGCACAGCAATACCACAGAAGAGAATATACTATACGATTCCATATATATGAACGTCTGGATCAGGTAAAACTGATTTATGGTGGAAAAAAAAAATCAGAGGAGTGGTTTCCTCTGGGGAGAGTTAGGAGTGATGAGGGACGGCGGGGACATGCCATAACAGAAATGTTCTATATCTAGATTGGGGTGTGGGTTATTTTGGTTTTGCCAAGTCATTTGTTCCCTGGTCAAATTTGTCAGGGTTCTCCAAAAACAGAACCTATAAAAAATAGAGAGAGAGATATATGTGCGTATACACATGTACATGGTTATATACATACATGTAAACACTTATACATAGTCACATTATTTAATGTCTCTGTGTTTCAGTTTCTCCAGCTGTAAAATGGAGATAAGAAAGCATCTACCTCAGAGGGCGGTTATGAAAAGCAAATAAGTTAATATAAGGCACCTACAACAGCACCCGGTACATAATAAATGCCTAACAAACATTCAAAAACCTGTGTGAATCAACAGTGGAATATGAAAACCAAAAGCTATATGAGCACACACAATAAGTGTTAGCATTTACTGACATATCTTTTTTAATGTTAACCGTTTGTGTGGCTCTCACTTAGGCAGTTCTCTACCTGGCCCTGAAACTGACCTTAAAAGGTAAATCCCTGCACTGTGACCATGGGGAGGCCATAACCCTAGTCCGTCCTCCAGAACTAACCCAGGAGCCTTGAGCACTCGTGGAGAGCTCAGAAGAGTCTCTGAAGGCCATTACTTTATACTTTAGGAAAACAGAGATGGATGGGTAGTCAACCCTGGAAGGCCAGTGAAATACCACAATAAGCTGCTTCATACTGCTCCCAATAGCAGTGAAAACCAGTGTGCACAAGGGATCTACTCAGAATATCCCAGAGTTTTTCTGTAGTTAAGACTACAGGGCTCTTAGCAGTCCTCAAACTCTCAAGCAAAGAACAGATTTGAAATCTCTGGATTTTAACCAAACAGACCAGAAGGTGGTGGCAGAGTAAGCACTTACTGGGGGAGAAAAAAAAAAAAAGAGCATTTCAGAGAGAACAGTCATTTCTATAAATTCAGATCTAGGAAACGAAACTGAAACTGGGCTACCTTTCTCCGACTTGTTAGTTTTCAACATACCCATTTCTGAGACACACCCTGTTTCTGAGCCAGTTCGAGCTCAGACTGAGGTAAAACCAGAGAATAAACTTCCACAGAAAAAGGAAGAAAATGGTTGTCTCTAACATCGCTGAAGGAAGAAAATACAGATGTTAGATGTTTTCTGCACCAAAATACATGGTTTTCTCTTTATTTATGTAGAAGAAATTTGAAAGACAATCTGGGTAAGTACAATATCTATTATTAATAGTATTGCTACCTGTAGTGTGTTATTGAATAGGAAGGAATCTTTTCAACTAGAATATTGAAATATACTCCAAAACCAAAAATAATATTTTTAAGCATAGAAATTCTATTCATTGCTGTGACGGAATCTGCTTTATATTAGTTGAAAAATGAGTCATAACACTCCACTAAAAGATGCCTCGTAAACCAAAGGCACTTTTATTGATGAAATCCCCCAAGGAATCTGCAGCATCTTCAGAAAGAACGTAGAATGGAAACTTAAAGATGTGCTTTACAAAATTAAAGATACCTTCCACCATCCACTCTAAGAAGTAAGTGGCTGCCGGAAAATAAAACTCCCCGGTAGCTTCTCAGACATTAGTGTCAGATGATATATAGAGACAGACAGATGTGAGACAGAGAGACAAAAAGGAGACAGAGGTAGAGACAAAGACAGAGAGAAAGAGACAGGCTGCTACAGGAAGTCCTTGAAATTATGGCAGCTATATGCTTCTGCTAAATATCCTAGGTTAAAATCTGACTGCCTCCCAGGCAACACCTGATCTGCAACTCTTTTTAGAAAAGCTAATAAACCCTACATTTAACCCTACAGTTAATAAATATATGTGGGTTCGATTGTGTAACAAATTGTTTTCTTTTTTATACTGGTTGCTAAGATGCTCAGATCCAAATTTTTAAGCCACTTCTGGTATAGTATATGAAATTGAAAAACAGTTATTTTAGGCACTAACTTTACTCCATGGCCTAAGCACCTCCTCTCTTCCCCTTGATTAGCCCTCCCCCTGATTTCTTTACCCAAGGGTTTTCATATATGTATGATCCTGGATCACTTTCTGAAAACCATTCTGGAACTAGGGAGGGTATAAAGAAATCATTAATATGTGAAATATTTCTGAACAGTGGCATAAATGGGCAAAGCACAGATGTTAAATAGAAATCATTTCTCTAGCATATATTCTCCAAGAGTATCACCTTCAACCGTTTTTTTAAAGTAAGTTTTTGAAAGGCACAGCCAACAAGTCTCCGATAACGGCTTTAAAGGAAGCAATGTGAAAGTGCAAGCTGTTCGATCATATTTTAAAGATATTTTCTCTATTTAGAGAATACAGACAAAAGTCATTCCTTTTTTATTTGCTCACATTCCAAAGAAACATTCAGGCCCAGGTCCCCATCCACCTGGCTTTATGTTTGTATTACATGTATATGGTATGCAGCTCATGCAAAAATCAAATAATACAAATAATTCACCACTCGGTTGACTCATAATCCGGTTTTTGAGGTATCATTTAGGAGACAAGGGCTGAGTTTGTAAAACTGTGACGATGTCAGGGAGACGCTGGGAGAATTATTGTAATGGTAGGATGGGGCAAGAGATAGGGCATAAGAATTCTAGGTAGGAGGACTCAGGAACAGAAGGATCCAGGTACCCCCTGCTTTAAGTGTTACAATACGTAGGTGCAACCGAAGTGAGCTGTACTTTTATAGGGTAGAGTAGATGAGGCTTAGCAAATGGACACACGGAAATGAATCAGATAGCAGTTATTAGAGGAGGGTGGAATCAAGTTTTAGACAACTATAAAACCAGTATGAATCAACAGGTTCATGTAAAAACAAAAGCTATTCCCGTCATCTAAGGCCGCAACAATAAATCTCTAGAGAAACTTTCGGACTTCAGATGCCCAGAATTGAATTAATTATCTTTGATTGGTAACATACCATCATCTTTTTCTATGCGAACACCTCTTTTACTTCATTCGTTTATCATGTATTTTGAAGGCATCATTGGCTTTTTAAATAAAGTATAATTTATATGAAATGAATAAATCTTAAGGGTATACTTCTATGAGTTTGTTATGTGTTCATCACTGTAACCACTAATGAGATCAAGACATAAAATCATCAGTCTTAAAATATGAACAAAAAAATTCAACAACCAAGGTTAAAGTGCATGAGAGTGCTCCCCTCTTGGCTTCCCAGCTCCATTTTGAATAAGGGTTCCTTTATTTGGTTTCACAAAACTTTTTTATCACACTATTAGTTTTCCTCATGCCACTTCCCAGAAACTATCTCCCTACCAAAAGGTAACCACCTTTCTGACTTCTGCTACAATAGATTAATTTGTTTCTTCTTAATTTCCATATAAATCAAATGCTACGATATGTTTTCTACTGTTACGGGCACTTATAACTTAGTTAAAACCATCAAATAGTTTTCCGAAGTGGCTGAAATAATTTACAATCTCACCAGAAATGTGTGAGTGTTCTACTGTCTCCACCTCATCATTAACATTTGGTATTATCGGACTTTAATTTTAGTTATTTTGCTAGGTATGTAGTATTATCTCACTGTAGTTATACTTTGCATTTCCATGACAGTTAAAGATTTGGGAGCACTTCTAGATTCCAATTCATCACATCCATCCATGTGACTACCAAAAGCCCCACTGGTTTCTTTTCCTCCTGGTAGGCCAAGTTTAGTCCTCAAGCTTGTACATCACATGTCTAGACATTCATCTTACATAACTGCAAATTTGAATATTCTGATCAACATCTACCCGCCCCTTCCCCCTCCAGCCTCTGGTATCCACTGTTCTATAAATTTGCCTTTTTTTTTTTCTTTAGATTCCACATATAAATGTGATCATACAGTATTTGTCTTTCTCTTTTTCTTATTTTGCTTAACATAATATCCATCATGGCCGACTTCCATCTTTCTCATGGTTGAGTAATATTCCATTACATCTATGTGTGTGCATTTGTTGATAGATGCTTAGATTGTTTCCATATGTGAAAATGCTATAATAAATATAGCGTGCAGATATCTCTTCGAGATACTCATTTTATTTCCTTCTAATATATACTCAGAAGTGGGATTGCTGGATCAGATGTAGTAGTTTTATTTTTAACTTTGAGAGGAATCTCCAAACTCTTTTCCTTAATGGCCATACCAATTTACATTCCCACCAACTGTGTACAAGGGTTCCCTCTTCTCCACATCCTTGCTGACACTTGTTATCTGTTGTCTTTTATTATTATTGCTATCGCTATCATTATTATTCAGCCTGCTGCCATGTGCCTAGGTCCTTACGGAGGCTGGGGCAGACTGGGAGGCTCAGTCCACAGGAGCCAATCTGGAGTCTGGGTCCATGAGGCCAGTACTAGGGCAAATAGAGAGCTTGGGTATGGGAGCTGGCTTGGCACTAAGGTGGGGTGGGAGCCTGGATCTGCTGGGGCCTGTCTGGAGCCTGAGGCCTCAGGGGCAGGCCTGGCACTGAGGTGGAGCAGAACCTAGGTCCTTAGGAGCCCAACCAGAGGCTGAGCCTACAAGGACTTTGTTATCAGGGTAATACTGCCTTCAAAAAAATGAATTAGAGAGTATTCCTTCATTTGCTTCAGGAAAGCTTTTGTAGAATTGGTGTTAATTTTTTAAACATTGGGTAGCATTCTCCAGTGAATCTGTCTGGGCCTGGAGATTTGGGGGGAGATTTTTCAAATTAAAAATCCCATTTTCCTCGAAGTTACGTGAGTATTCAAATGATCTATTTCATATTGAGTGAGTTGTGGAAGATTGCTTTTTTTTTCTTTTTTAGGAATTGGTCCGTTTCATTTGCGTTGTCAAATTTACGTGTGAATAATATTCCTTTATTGTCCATTTTATGCTGTTGTTGGATAGAGTGTCTGTGTTGTGGTTTGAAACCTGTTAGTTAGTGGTGTTGAATTCTTCTACATATGTCCTCACTAATATTCTCTCTGGTTCTTCTATCAACTGTTAAAAGAAATGTCTTTAAATAGTAAACTGTAACTGGATTAATCTGAAACTAAAAAGTTCTCTCAGTGGTTAAATATTTTGCAAATTCTAATTTAAAGCACATACTTTTAGGATTGCTGTGTTACCTTGTTGGATTGACCCTTTTATCATAATATAATATTATTCAGTCTCTGGTAATTTTCTTTCCTCTGAAGTCTACTTCATCTGACATTCATATTGCAACTCTTGTACTTATTAAAATTTTTATTATATACCTTTATCCATACTTTTACTCTCTACCTACCTATATTACTCTATTTCAAGCGAGTGTCTTATAGATGAGGTATACTTATGTCGTGTTTTAATTTCTGTATTTAGGCTATTTATATTTAATGTGGTTATTGTTATATTAATACTTATGTCTACCATTTTATTTTTTGTTTCTGTTGGTTCTCTATTTTTAATTTCTTTCTTTATTTTCCTGACTTCCTGTGCATTATTTGAAATATTTTACAATTCTTCTTTTATCTGCAGTTTTTTTGTGTGTCTATCATTTCGTACAGCTTTTTCTAACGGATGCTCTAGATGTTACATTATATATACATATTTTATGAACAGCCTAAGTATGTTGTTTTATTTGAGTAAAGTGTAGAAATCTTTCTCCCCATATATCCCCTTAGCCTATTCACTCGCGATATATTTATTTTAAATATTTCCACTACATACATGCAGAACCATATCAGATAGTACTTCAACAATCAAACATAACTTAGAAAAACCAATAGTTACCAGTAGTTTTGCTTACCATGTTTCTTTTCTCTTCCTCATGTTTCAAGGTTCCTTCTCTTACCGTTCCCTTTCTGTTTAGAGAAATTCAACCATCGTTTTAGAGTAGGTCATGTAGGTTGTACCACTTTACACTCTCACTAACACTGCACAAGCGTTCCTTCCTATTTCTCCACATTTGTGCCAGTACTTGTTATTTTCATGGTAGTTTTTTTTTTAATAGTTATCATAACGAATGTGAAATGATTTATCATTGTTGCTTTGGTTCGCTTTCCTCTAATGATTAGTAATGTTGAGCATCTTTTTTTGTTTGTTGGTCATTGTATATCATCTTTGGAGAAATGTCTATGCAAATCCATTGCCCATTTTTATATTGGGTTATTTCTTTTGTTGTTGTAGAGTTGTAGGAGTTTTTACTATGTTATGGATATTACCAGTTATATAATTCACAAATATATTCTCTCATTCCATAGCTTGCCTTTTCACTCTGTAAATTGTGACCTTTGTTGTAGTTTCATGTAGTCCCACAAAAGGGGCTTACTTTATTTATTTTTTTCTTTCAATCTTTGTTTAATAAGTCCCCTCAGCTTAGTATTAGAACTTCATCCACTCCCAGGCTAATTATCTCCAAAGTCTGAATGTGACATATAGCTTTTTCCTTTTAAAAGATCACATCACATTGAGTAGCCCTGTCATAAATACACCGTCATGTGGATCCCCTTTTATTTTTGCCCTTCAGCTGTGAGAGAGTAATCATCAGGTACCTAAAAGAAACTGTTGACAACATGCTCCTCTAGCCCACTCTTCTTATTTTTCCTTAAATTTTTAAAATTTTTCGATTGTAGTTGACACACAATATTATATCAGTTTCAGGTATACAACATGTGATGACATTGATATAACTTAAGTTCATCGAGGATCCTTATAACCAGTGTTTTGAACTCTGCACCTGGTAGATTGCTTGTCTCCATTTCCTTGAATTCTTTTCCTCTTTTCCTTGGGTTTTGTCCTCTTCTTTCATTTAGGTCATATTTCTTTGTCTCTTCATTTGGCTGCTTCCCTATGTTTTTTTCTATGTATTAGGTAGTTCTTCTCTGTCTCCTGATTTTGGTAGAGTGGCCTTATGTAGTAGGTCTTCTATGGGGCCCAGAGGCACAGTCTCCCTGGTCACCTGAGCTGGGTGCTCCAGGTGTGTCCTTGTGTAGGCTGTGTGTACCCTCCAGTTGTCGTTGAGCCTTGATTGCTGTTGCAATGTTAGGGGGAGAGATTCACCCTCAGGCTTATTGGTTGTGAGAAATGGCTGTAGTCACAGGATGCTGACAGGGTGCTGCACACAGGTTGACCCTTCAAAGAGAGATTTGTTTTAGCAGGGCCCTGGTGCCTACCACCATTTGGGCATGTCATTATGTTGCTGGTTGGGTGGTGCTCCGTTTTGGCCTGAAGTCCACCACTGGATGTGTGGGTTCTGTGGCCACCTGGGAGCGGGCACTGGTGCAGGCCAAGGTAAGCTACTGCCAGTGCCCTGCCTGAGGCCACCTAGCAGGTGCTATAATGCGATTTGCAGGTCGTTGCCACCTGTGCTAGGCTTGGAGGCACCTGAAAGAAGCTCACCTGTTAACCAAGGCCAGCTGCCACTAGTGCAGGGCTTATAGCCACTTAACAAGAGGTAAAAGGGGCACATCAAGGACAGACACTGCTGCTTGTCTGGCATTTGTGAACCTTTGAGAGATTTCAGGAAAGTCTGCAGGACAAGCTGAGTGGAACCATCACTGGAAGAGGTTCTTGCTGATCACAAGCTGGGTGGGACAGGGTCTCAGGGAATCACCAGGGTCGGGCAAATGGTGTTAGCCAAGTTGAAAAAGCATTCAGATTTGGTGCCTGCTTCTGCCTGCTGGCTGGGTGGAGAGAGAGGCCAACAAAGGGAAATGTTGCCAGCACTTCCGAAAATAGCTTACTTTAAGGACTCATACACCTAAAGCAATTTCCCCCCTTCACTCTCTTTTTCTCTTCTCAGATCACTTTAAATTGGAGCTTCTTGATCTCTGTAGGTCAAATTACGGAAAGAACTAAATTGAATTCATTTTTTAGGAGGCATTAAATGTTTTAGGTTTCTCATTGTCACATGGTTATAAGAGAGTAAAATTTTCACCAGTTGTTTATTTTTTTACTGTCCAGGTATCAGCTAGTGTCAATTATTATATAAAAAATTAGTTTAATGTAATAGTAGCCTCAGAGTTCACTACCCAGTAAGCTATCCCAGAAGTCTTAGAAAAGAATGGCTCACACATTGAATTAAGATGCTTAAGGCACATGTCTTATTAAATCAATTCAAACATATAAAACAAAGAGCAGGGAGAAAAAGTTAGGTAACACACTTTGAAGTCTGTCCAAGGGGGATCAACCAATAGACTATGTCCTGGGTAAGTGGCATATACTTGCTCTAATCAGAGAGGTCAAGAGGGGCACATATGTCTGATCACAGTTATAGCTTATCAATAAGCCTAATAAGCTACTCTAAATTTTATTTATGTTTCTTGAGTGGAGGACACAAAGGATCAGAATGAGTGTCAACAGGTGACCCAATTATGACCTTAATAATATCAAGTGCTTCAAGTGTTTCATGAATATTTAACACCTATTTGGCCCTTCTATTCCCTTCCTATGTTTAACATGCATATCGTGTACTTCATCTACCCCTATCATAACATGATCCACAAACTACTTGCTTCTATACTTACTTTCATATATCTTCCTTGTTTCATACATCCTTCTCTTTTTACTTTCATATATCTTCCTTTGTTTATCTTATTTTCTACAGCAGAACTGAATATTTTAAAATAATATAGCAAAAACCATTAATGAAGAAAACTAAAAGTATATAAGACATATATAACCCATTATAACAAATTGGTTTGTTATCTAAAATTTTACTTATAAAAATACTGAATTACCTTTTTTTTTGAGTCTGTTATTGATTAGTTCGTTCTTTTTAAGAGATTTAAAAATGTTTAGACTCTTTAACCCAGTAATCCATGTTTAGGAAATGTGAGACAAAGACACATGAATAAGAATATTTGTTACAGTATTACTTAAAGGCACTTCATGTTTAAATAATTATAACATATATGGGATGGAATATGAAACAGCCATCTAAAAATGTCAAAAAAGAAAATACCCTTCAATTCTTATAATTTTTCTCCTTTTGGAAGGATTTTATCTTTCATAAACTATCAAAACCCTAGAGAGATAATAACTGTACATTGTGTGATAGCATACAGCAATTAATATAATTCACAACCCTTTAAATTAGAGAGCTATGCGCCTGGAAAATAGAATATATAAATACACTGGAAGAGATTATAGTCTTTCTCATATATGTAAATCAGTCAAGATAAATGAGATAAAGTTCTTACTTTGCAGAAAAAACAGAAGTCACTAGAAGGAAGCTCCATCCTTCTAAAATACAACATGACACTCCTTTGGGCTTCCATCCTGGTCTGCACAACTCTAAGGATTATAGAGGGACCTAATCTCTTCACCTTTGCTTTGGGATTGACCCCGTTACCTACTCAAGAACTTTATACCATCCATTATCCCTTTCTCCTCTTCGGCATATTCAACCTTTCCTCTCAGTTGAAAGTGTTCCACCAGCTTTGAAAGATATTCAAGTGTCTTTACATAAAATAATAATAATGAAAAGTAATTATATATATATATTAATAATAAGGAATATATATATATATATATATATATTTTTACTTCTTATAGGTCTGTAAGACATCTCAATCTGTATTGACCAAAACCTAACTTGTGATTTTTCCTTCTGAATTTACTTTTAGTCCTTTCTTTCAGTTCTGTAAACGGTCCCATCACCAATCTAGTTATGCAAACCAAACCTAACAATCATTCTTGATGCTTCCTTCTCTTTCACCATGCACATTTAATCCATCTCCAAACTCTGTTGCTTTGAATTCCTACCTCTTAAATCCATCTCTTTCTATCTCCACTACCCTTTTGATTCAGATCACCTTCACCTCTTGTCTGAATTACTGCAATAGTCTGAGTTTTAACAGTCTTAATGGTTTCTGTTTCTTTTCTCCCAGAATGTATACCATTCATTTACTCTTTTGTCTAAATGCACTAGCTAAGACTTCCATACAATATTGAACAGGAGTGGTCAGAGAGGACATCTTTACCTTGGTTTTTGATCTTAGAAAAAGCATCCAGTTCCCACTAGTATGATGTTGCTGTAGGTTTTTTCAGATGTTCTTCATCAAGCACAGAAATTTTCCTCTACTCCTAGTTGGCTGAGAATTTTTGTTATGAATGAGTGTTGAACTTTGCCAAATGCTTCTACTGTATCGATTGATAAGATTGTATGATTTTTTCTTCTCTAGTTCACTGATGTGGTGAATTATATTAATTTTCAAGTGTTGGAACACCCTTCATACCTGGAATAAGTCCTGCTTTGTTGTGACGAGTAATTCTCATTAAACACGGTTGGATTTGATTTGCTAATACTTTTTTGAGGATGTTTGCATCTTGGTTTCCCTTTCTCTTTTAAATTAAATTCATTGAGGTGATGCTGGTTAATAAAATGATTTACGTTTTAGGTGTACAATTCAATAATACATTTCCTATATATTGAATTGTGTGTTCATCACCCAAAGTCAAACTCCTTCCATCACCATATATTTCCCTTTATCCTTATCTACCTCCACCCTTCCCAATTTCTCCCTGTAGTTGTTCTTCTTATGAAGTCTTTTTCTGATTTTGGTATTAGGTCGATGTTAGCCTCACAGGATAAATTAGGATGTGTTCCTTTGGCTTCTATTTCTTGCAAAAAGATTGTATATAACCAGTATTGTTTCTTTCTGTCTTTATTATTTATTTAGTTAGTTGTTTGTTTGTCTGTTTGTTTATTGATCATTCATTCATTCATTTTAGTTGAGGCAATCCTTGGTTGACCTTCATAGTTGCAAGGACTTTGTTAGCTTACAGTACCTTATTTATTTTATTTATTTTTTTAATGCTTACAGCACCTGATCTCCCTAGGTGGTTCCCATCCAAGTACTAAGCAGGCTCTCCTGCTTAGCTTCCAAGGTCAGAAGGGATCAAGCTTGTTCAGGGTAGCATGGCCGTAGATGTATTGTTCTTTTTAAATGTCTGGTAGAAATCACCAGTGATTTGGTATCTTAAAAAAACATAAGCCTATGCAGATTATCTATTGCTCCTTTTTTTGAGTTTTAACAGTTTTTGTCTTGGGAGGAATTGGTCTATTTCATCAAAGATTTTAAATTTGTGAACAGAGTTGTTCGTGGTATTCCTCTTATCCTTTTAATGTCAGTGGGATAGTGGTGATGACCTCTCTTTCATTTCTGATATTATCATTTATGTTTTCTAGCTTTTCTTTGTTAGTCTGTATTATGGGTTGAATTCTGCCCCCTATCCAAATTTATGTGTTGACATCCTAACCCCTAATAATTCCTAGTACCCAGGAATATGGCCTTATTGAGAAATAGAGTCATTGCAGATGTAATTAGTTGAAATAAGGTCATACCCAAGTAGGGTTGGCCTCTAATCTAATATGACCACTGTCTTTATAAAAAGAATGCCAGGCAAAATGACTGACACACATACAGAAAAGACTATGTGAAGACACAACATATGCCCCAGGGAAAGTGGTGACAATGGATACCCTTTCCTCCATAGAGCTTGATTCGGCTGGGATAATGCAAGAAAAATACAACAGATAATTTTTTTCTAGTTATTTGTTTCTGCATAGTTATTCTCTCCATTTGAATAAAACTTGCACAGAAGCTCACATGAAAAGTTTAATACTTGCCTAACCAACTACATTTATGCTCAACATCTTCAAGCATGATTCAAGAAGAATGATGCCTAGTATAAATATTGAAAGAGCTTTAAAACTGAGGAGTGTGGTCACTTCCAAGCCTCTGGCGCTTACAACTCTGTCCTTTGGAAGACATGGGTCAGATCTTCCAGGAGTCCCTTGCTATGCATCCTGAATAAGACAGAACTTCAACTAGGAACACTGATTCTCATGGGCTCATGACTTAGCCAATCAATTTCAAGCTCCAAAACACTTGACTACCTAGGAAAGTTTATGTTTTAACAGACAGAGATAGCCTCCAAGATAGTTCTTTGGCAGGACACTGGAGAGAGTCCAGGTGTTCAAAGAAAACAAAAGAAGCACACCAACTTGGACGATTACTATACATGGAAGTTAACTGAGAAGTGAAAGAAAGCAAAAGGCTGCCTCTATCGAGAATCTGCTCCCAAACACTTAAAGAAACCCCAGGGTCTCAGGACCATAGGAGCTGCTGCAGGCACCTTTCCTTCCTTTATCAGATGGGAAATCCTAGAACATGTAACACCTCTTCCCCCTTACAACCTATGCCTAGAGACCACAGCCTCGCATCCAGAATTCATTCTTAACATTATACCTGATGGTATCTAAAGGGCTTTTTTACACATCATCTCATCTCATACGCTCTTATCTTAATAGATGGAGAAACTGAGACAAAGGGAGATTAAACAACTTAGCCAAGATAACAAAGACTAACATATTGAGTGAAGACTTCCCAGGTCCCATCCAAGACAACACATCTTATTGCCTTAAAATGGATCTCTTGATTCTGATGCATTTTTGTGTGGAATCCCATTGTCAGTAAATCATACGTTCTGTAATCACGCAGATGCTACGCATTCCAAAGGCACTCCAGGTAGGAAGACAAACACATATACAGAGTGAGTTCTGTCCCAGTACAGAGAAATTAGTCCAGGATGAGAGGAATCCAAAATAATCAACCCACAACTAAGAGCAGGGCTTGTATCCTCTAAAAGGCAGTGTCATACTGAGGGTCAGCATTAGTCTAGGCTATGGGCAGGGGGATTGATAAGCAGGAGCAGGAGCTAGATCCAGCTTCGTGCGTGGGAGTTCATGCTATTGGGTACATAGATAACCTCCAAACTTGTTATTATGGCCACTCCATTCGAGGGCCTATTGAGCGAGCACTGAGGTAGCCAAGAACACAGGGTTGCCCAGGCCGGTGACAGGTTGGTTGTTCAGTGCCTTCTCTTCAATAAATGCTTTCTGGTGGGCACAATGGAAGGTAAATAGATCCACAGAGTTTGCAATCACTCCCCACAATTTACCATATGCCTGTTCCTCAAACTCCTTGTTTCCACGATTGCAGTGGCTCTTCCAGTTCCCTGAACAGCCAGCTTAGCCTTTCCCCACTACTCAGGGGTCATGTTGTCATACTTCAGATAATTTCCTTGTCCACACAAGTTTGGTTATGCTTGTCATACTTATCATTCTTTTTGGCTACTTGTACATCTTATTCCTAGTAATATACCGTTATCTCTTATAGACAAACACAAGCCTTTGGTTTGCCATTCTGGTCTTGCTGCTCTCTATTTTTATTTCCATCTTGTCTCTTTGTAAGTGTTTCCATGGACACTGCCACACCAGAATTCCTAATTATTGAGTCCAGTTCTAAGGCTTATCTCCTACTGTCAGCTCTGGCCCTCAGCTTACAGCCATCACTGAGCTTCTCAAAAGCACTGGTGCCCCCTTTAGCAGTGCATTCCCTATTACCTTAAGCAAAGGGGGGTTCTCTGATGAGCTGCCAGGAAAAATAGGAAATACTGGGTTCTCTGGAAGACATATAATAATTGTATTCCAATCTGCTATCCTCTCTGAGCTTAGTGATTTCTTTTTCAATATTCTTCCAAAGTGATTCCAGCACTTCTACCTATCTTACTATAAGACATTATATCTTGGCCAGAACATTAAATCCAGAGTCAGGAAATAGTGCCCCATTGGCAACAAATTTTCCATTCAGGTTTTCCATTCTGCCACTGTCATACCACAGGCAATGCCTTAAGATCTGCTATCACATATGTTACTTGGCTTCTGACGGTAAATAGGACAGGTCTTGTGCTTTTTGGGGTCTGTATCCTCAGGCTCTAATTTTCCTGCTCAAAATACATTCAGAGCTGATCCTACTTATTGGTCCTCAGGGTACTATATTGTTGGACTGAGTTTGGCTCATGATAATGTCAAATATAAAAACATGTTAAAACTTCTCTCATCACAGAAGCCATCTGCACATTTATCCTCCTACACCTTCCTGCATTTTAAAACACTTCATTGTACAAGCCTCAGCTTTTCCTGTGTCACGTGGTTTTTCTTCCCGCTTTTTACTATGCCAGAAAAGCCTATTGCCTCTGAAAACTATAGTATGTTGAAGTTAGTTTTCATAGATTCCAGGTTCACTTAGGGGAATATGTGCTTTTTGGAGTCAGAATCATGGAAGACATGGCTAATTGTCTCCCAATATCTGTCCTCTCTTCCTATGTAGCAACAGAATACTGCACAGCTAAAGACGACCCCGTTCTTGCACTTCCGTGTTATGCTCTCAAATAAAGAGTGACTGCTATTTCCCTATCCCACCTCCCAGGCTGTAACACAGACATGGCAGCAACAGAGTAGCCCTCTGAGTCACAAGATGGAAGCCATGTGTTGAGGATGGCAGAGTAATAAGATGGAAGAAGCTTCAAACACGATGGCTGTGGAGTTTTCACACCGGTCTTGGTCTATCTATCTGGACTTTTATAGGAAGGAAAAAATGGGCTTCTACCCTTATCAAGCCAGTGGTGTTTACGGACAGAGTAAATGAACTAATTTTTTCTCTCAGATAACAGTATTAATATACACTATTATTATATTAAATTTTATACTTTCTTTCACAGTGTAGTGCGAAAAAATTCCTTAGCTTATTCCCCTGGTACTACTGCTGTGAAAAGATGAACTCAATAATAGATTTTTTTTTTTCACTAGGGAACATTACAGACAAAACAAACGATTTAAATCATTGCCCTAGAACTGTGTTAACTATTCAATTTAATGAATAAATGAAAGGGTGCTGGCTTTAGCAACAGATTGGACAATCAACATAGGCTTAAAAGAGTCTTAAAACTTATCATCTTTTTTCTTTTCCCCTGTATTTCCTGCCTTCATTTGTTGGACAACCATTCAACCCGTTTCTCAAATTTCAAAATTTAAGACTTCTCACACATTTACATCTACCTCATACATCCTAACAAGTCTTAGCAGGAAAATCATGGGAAATTTTCTAGTATGAACTGAGTATTTTTAGGTAAGCTTATATGATATATATGGAAAGTGCATATATAAAAAGTGTACAGCTTGGTAAATTTTCACTAAGCAACCACAGCTATGTAGCCAACACCCAGATCAATAAACAGAACACTATCAGCAACCTAGAATGTATCCTTGTACATCCCACAATCAGTGTATGAGAGCTCCAGTTTGCTTGATCTTTGTATATATTTTTAATTCATCATTTTTCCTTTATTATTAGCACTTTTTTGTCCTGTTTATAAAAGTATCTGCCTACCTTCATAGTCTTCTATTATTTTTTCTTTAAGCTTTCTTTTTGACTATTTGTAGTTTTGATATTGCTGAATGTCTCTCAAGGTTATCATCATGTACATCTCTACCTATGGTTTATGAGTTGGTTTGTTTCCCCATGCCTTTCCCCATACCAGATATTATTAAACTTTTTCATTTTGGAAACATGATATGAGAAAAATATTTTATAGCGTTTTACTTTAAAACATTTGATTATGAGGTTGATAATATTATCATGTTTACTGACTTCTTTTTTTCTTGAAAGTCCTCTTCATATCCTTTGCTTATTTATTTTATTTTTTAATTGAGTTGCTGGGTTTTCTGGACTGATTTGTACAGATTGTTTTATAAATTAAGAAAATTAATTCTTTATAGATATTACAGGTGTTGTAGTTTGCCTGGTTAATCAGTGCTCTTTTTTTTGGCTTTATCTTGTGATATCTTTTGCAAGATGATTTACATGTTTATGTAACTCAAATTTTATTAGCTTTTCCTTTGTATTCCTTTTAGGATGTGCACTATGCCTCCCTCTTTGAATCCTATCTATCTGTTTCCTTTTTTTACTTTCAGTGCTAGAGATATTCTACTTTAGAAAAAATCTACGTTTTCTGTCATCTCTCTGCTACTTTCCTGTGGAGTGAGGATGGAGACAATGAGATGACAGGAAAGGTTTGTATTCTCAAGGGCTCTTGCATCTCTCCTCCTTGTTGTCTGCTGACCCATTTTAGTTAGTTTCACCACAAGCTAAGAGTTTTTTGACAATTTCCGGGATTTTCTATACTTACTTATCTATTTTGAATTTTGAAAGTAGAGTCCACATGTCAATTCTTGGATTACTGTGGCTCTCTTTCGTGATTAACACTTTAAGTTTAAGAAATAAACAGATACCCCTTCCTTTGAATGTAGCTGGAGGTTTTTTCTTCTGATTTTTATCTTCTTTTTATCCATTTATTAAGTTTTGAGAAGGAAATATCTTTCATTTGTTTTAATACAAAAGAATGAAAGCACAAGACTAGCCAATACAATTTAAAAAAAAACAGCACTGAAAGGCTTTCCTTACCTGCCATCAACTTAATTACAAAACAATCTTAATACGTCAGTGTGGTGTTTCATAAAGGGGTAGCAGTACACAGTGAAACAAACTATGGAGCTGAGAAGTAGGCCAACGAATATTTTGAAACTTGAAATATGGTATGGTTCTGCAGTTCAGTAAAAAATGATGGAATTTTTAAAGTTATAGTGTGGTGTCAATTTGTTAACCCCATGGAAATAAATGAAATTGGACCCCTTACCTCATACGCTACACATAAATCAACTCCCCACAGAAGGCAAAAGTAGAAAGCATTTATAAAACATTATGGAAGACTATCTTACAACCTCAAAGTAGGGATATTCTAAATAAGACAGAAAAAGCAGAACCATATGGAAAAGACTTCTATTTGTAATCACACTGAGATTAAGAACTTCTGATTATCGCCACAAAATAACTGAAAAGACAAATTGAAAACGAGAAGACACAATATATATACAGTGAATAAAGAATTAGGATACAGAGCATATTAAAACATCATAAAACAAATAAGAAAAACATAACCAATCTGATTGAAAAATGCACATAAACAAACAAACAGACAAACAAACAAACAAACAGAAAATTTCATAGAAGGGGAAGCATAAATAGCCCTGCTAATATGAAAAGATTTTCAACCTCAGTGCTAATCAGGAAAACAGAAATTAAAACCACAACCAGATACAACCTCATGCTCACCCAAATGGTAAAAAATAGAAGCCTCATAATACCAAGAGTTGGCAAGGATGTAGAGTAAGAACTCTTTTATTTTCCAGCTTTCTTGAAATATAATAGACAATTAGTGGCTCTTGTTTACATTGTACAATTCACTTTATATCTCCATGTCTATTTTATAACTACCCATTAATACTTCTTAACCCCTTTGCCCTTTTCCACTGTGCCCCCTAACCCTCCTCTCATCTGGTTTGTTTCCATTTCTGTTGTTGTTTATTTTGTTCTTTAGATTCCACATGTACATGAAATCATGGGTTCTTTGTTTTTCTCTGACTTACTTCATTCGGTGCAATACTCTCTAGGTCTCTCATGGCAATACCTTTTTCCATCCCCTTCTTTTTCGTCTATATGTGTCTTTTAATCTGAAGTGAGTCTCTTATAGGCAGCATATGTAGGGGTCTTGTTTTCTTATCCATTCAGTCACCCTATCTTTTAGTTGCAGCACTTAATTCTCTTCCATTTGAGGTAATAGTTAATAGGAATGTAAGTATTACCATTCTTTATTCACATTTTTGATACATGTGTTTTTCGTCTTAAGTCCTTCCAACATTTTCTGTAATATGGCTCGGTGTTGATAAATTTCTTTAGCTCATTTTTGTCTGAGGAGCTCTTTATCTATCCTTAAACTCTAAGTGATAGCTTTGTTGGATAAAATATTCTTGGTTGTAGATCCTGGGTTTTCATCATGGTGAATATTGTCCACCAAGCCCTTTTGTCTGTATGGTTTCTTTTGAGAAATCAGCTGCCAGTCTTATGGATGCTTCCTTGTAGGTAACTAACTGCTTTTCTCTTGCTGCTTTTAAGATTGTTTTCTTGTATTTAACCATTGGCATTCTAATTATAACGTGTCTTGGTGTAGGCCTCTTTTGGATTAATCTTTCTTGGGACTCTCTTGAGCTTCCTGGGGCTGGTACGTCTATTTCCTTCATCAGGTGAGGAAAGTTTCCATCATTATTTCTTCAAATAGCTCTTCAACTTCTCGTTCTTGTTCTGGTACACCTATGACAAACGTTTTTACACTTAATTATATCCCATAGGCTTCTTAAATTATTATTATTGTCGTTGGCTTCTTTTACCTTGCTGTTCTGACTGGATGTCCTTGGCTTCCCCATCCTCTATATTAGTGGTTCGATCCTCTTCTTTATCCACTATGTTGATTCCCTCTAATATACTCTTCATCTGAGATAATGTGTTCTTCATTTCTGACTGGTTCCCTTTTATAATTTCCATTTCGATTTTTATGTTTTTTATCTCTTATTGAAGTTCTCACTGAGTTCAGCTATACTTCCCCTAAGTTCATTGAGCATCTTTATAATCAGTGTTTTGAATACTGCATCTGTTAGATTATTTGACTCCAATATATCTGGATCTCTGTTCTGTTCTCTCATATGGTTTCTACTTCTTTGTCTTCCCATTTTGGCTGCCTTTCTGTATCTCTTTCTATGTACTAAACAAAGCTCTTAAGTCTTCCGGGCTTATTAGTGTGGCTTTGTGTAGTAGGCGTCCAGTGGCTCAGTCCTGAGAGGGATTCAGCTGCAGGCCAATTTTAGTCTCAACTTGTGCCCCTACAGGGCTACCTGTTAAGATTCAGCAGGCAATCCACAGATGCTGTGCTTATAGTTACCTCAAAAGGCCACGCCAGAAGTCGAGGCCTCCTGCCACCAGTGTGGGTCTTGAAGTTGGCTCAGCTAGGAGGACCAGACACACTAAGAACACTCCAGGATGTTGCTTGGGTGGGGCTGCGAGGTGAGGGAAGTGGAGTTTCAGGGAATCCCTGAACAGAGCAACCTCTGTTATCCAGTTCAATGATGTCTCAGCTACGACTGTGGCAAGTCCACATACTGGGAAGTGTGAGGACTCAACAGAGGAATAATGGATACTGCTGGCATTTCTTCCCAGGAGAGAGCCTCATCTCCAGCCAAGGCTCCAACAACTCAGTATCTCCCCGTAAGTTCCTGGTGCCCCCCGAGCAGCCCACCTGACGCTGGTGCTCTTACTAAGTGAGCCTGTCAACATGAAGAAAGTCTGGTTGCGACACGGCCCCTTTTGAGGAAAGTCTGCAGCTGCTGCTGCTGCCATAGTTTCTGTCCCACTCAGCTTCACTGGACTGGCCAGCCTTGCATCATCGCCCCTACATTCTACCATTACAGGTTGATTTCTTACTTACCTCCCTAGTTGTAGGGCTTCTGTGCATCTAGATCCCCTGTGACTCTACTTACTGTTTGCTCAGTGTTTCTATCATTACTTAGATTTGGTCATTAGAGGGATAAACAAAGCCTCTATCATCTATGCCATTTTTCCCTGACCCCAGAAGAACTTTCAATCTACTATTCGTAGCAGTATAAACTGGTATGACAACTTTGGGAAACACTTTAGCATTACTTAGGAACGCTGATCACGTGCGTGGTTAACAAACAGCACTTGCCTTCCAGGCAATCTTCTCTAGAATAGCTATTGCTCATGTGCATCAAAAGAGATGGACAAAAATGTTCAGAATTACAGTATGTCAAATATTCATCAGTAGAAGCATGGATAAGTCAGATGTGGGAAGTTCATACAATGAGTATTAAGTAGCTGTGAAAAAATTAACTACAGTTGGATCAATATGGATGAATCTCAGAAACAATGCTGAGTGCATGAATACATATAGTCTAATTCAAATAGAAAAAAAAAATCCTAAGCATTATATAGCTTTGACAATCCAGAAACTCTAAACATATTTGTATACCGATGCAATTTAAAGTAGGAAATTTAAAGTGTAAAGATAAGAAGGTAAATTGTTCAAGCTAAGTCCCTGAGCCTGAAGAATAAAATGGACTTCAGAAGATTACATCTTTCTTTTATTGGGGATTAAGAGTGTTCTCTAGGTATCAACAGTATGACTCCTTTTTTATTTTTAATAATCGCAAACCCACTACTCACTAATTACAGGTTAGCAGGAACTGCAAGGACAAAACCTTTTGATTAATAATTTCAGTAAATGTCCAATCATCCTTTAATACTTTAGTGTGCATTTTAGCAAAGAAATTCTAACCACAATACAAGGAAACATAAGCACAACATAGCCATCAAAATCAGGAAGTGAACACCAATGTTTGTTAACTTAAGATATTAATGCTGATTACTTTCAGCTAAGCCTTGCACTTCATTCCAGTTTCACCAATTGTCTCAATAATGTCCTTTAAAGCAAAAAGATCTAGTTTAGAAACTCATGTTATATTTAGTATCTACTAGTCTGGAACAATTCCTCAATCTTTCTGTATATATTTATGACCTCGGCACTTTTTAAGATTACAGGCCAGTTATTTTGTAGAATGTCCCTCAATTTGGGTTTGCCTGGTATTCCAAAATTCTTAAGTTTAAGGCCTGCATCTTGGAAAGCATAAATCACAGAAGTGATGCTGTGTTCTCACAGCATCCTATCAGGTGGAACATGATTCTCATTTGTCTCATACTGATGATGTTCACCTTGATGACTTGACAATATTGCTGAAAAAAGGCACACTGACTAGGCTTCTTCCCGTGGAATGTTAGCCTTTCTCTCCTTTGTCGTTAATAAGTATTTTGTAGGGAGCTAATTTGAAAAGTTATAATATGTCATTTCTTACTAAAGTTTTCATTTATTCATTTATGTAGACTTGATGGTTTTCTATTTCATTCAGTGGATTAAAATCTGTTTCTACAGAATTTATTTTGATGCTCAAATTGTCCTAGATTTGGCTAGAGGGATCCTATTCAAGTTGGTCTTTGAGACCTTTTGACATGTCCCCATCTATCTTTGTACCCTCTTTTGCTTTCTGGCACAATGTTTCAAGTTTATCTTATACTTTTCCTGTCCCATCCCTGGAATCAGTCATTTTTCCAACATTCCATGGTCCTTTATAGGAAAATAAAAAGCATTTAGCAGTCAAAACCTGGGTGCTAGTTGTGTTCATCGCTATTGGGGTCTCTCCTCAATGAATGATCCTAGATAAAACATTCGCAGCTATATTTATTAATCTGAATATACTGAATATCATGAGTTTACACAGGTATCTCCAATTGTCACACCATATCACAAGTTGCTCTCTTTCCATATTTGTAACGCACTTTTAATAATGAGAAATTGGCTTTCGTTTCTTTGCATAATTCCTTATTGGATTAATTCTTCTATGTAATCGACTTCCTGCTTCAATGCCGCCACCCCTGCGCAGCACAGATGCCCTCCTCTCCTTATTCGGCTCTGACTCTTAACCAAGATGGCCTTAATGAACCCCTCAGCCTGACTAACTCTAGATGGGCTTCCTCCTAACCGTGGGTACCTGACTAAACGTCTGCCTTTTCTTAGAACATTTGTAACTGCCAATTCTTTCTTTGCCCCTTTAAAATGTATGCAAATATTCTCCCATTCTTTTGCCAGTTTTACAACACAGGATTCTTTCTCCAGAGCCAGGGAATCATGTCTTTGAAATGTAAATATCAAAGGAGATTGCACCTCTGTCTCCCAGTCTCTGTGGGAAGGTGGAAGCCTAACTTAGATGGGTGCCAACTAACAAACCCAGATGGCTTAATGACAGAGAAGAACATTGGTAAACTCAGGAGTAACTCAGTGTGCTCCCCACATCCCATTGACCAACCTTCCCCTGCAAGTTCGGTATGTTTCCACTAGCTCACCTCAGGGCTTTAAAACCTTCCCAACTTTTGCTTCAGTACAATTGAGTTCAATCTCCCTCCCCTATTGCCATAGTCCCTGAATAAAGTCGTCTTTGCCTATTTAACTTTGTCCAATGAAGTTTTTGTTTTGACACATTTCATTTCGGGTTACTCTCCCAGAGGGACACTTATTACTCTGCTTGGGCTCTGACACTCGACACCAGGTTGCACGTACACCTTCCTCACCTCCCTCAGGCTCTGACTCTGGACACTGGTTCACTGCTATAGGTGGACACTTTTTTCACATGTCCAGCTTCTGACTCCCCTCCTGAGGTCAGCCCTCGGAAGGGCCACGTTCCTGTGCCCTGACTTACTGCTCTGGGCCAACTGGACTTCCCACCTCTTCCATCAGACACCGGTCTTTCTCTGCTCATATAATGCTGTTAGGCTGAATTGTTTGAAAATGGAAGAGAAAGAAAGAGAAGGTAACAGAAAGAGGGAGAGGAAGAATTCATTCATTTTAGTCCAGATGTTATTGCCTTAGCTGTACATTAGAACTGCTTAGGGAGCTTTTAAAAATTACTGATGCCTAGCCCTTTTCCTAGAGATATATGATTATCCAATAGAGAGGTCTTGGGCATCTGCTTTTCATCAAACTCCCCAAATGAGGTTACTGTGGAATGTGAGTTGAGAACCAGTGCTCTATTAAGTACATATAGTAGAAAGGAGGAGTGCAGGTGAGTTTCAGGATCTGGAGAATGAAGTATGTGAGGAAACCTACCTGATGACTTCAATTTTGTCCATTAGGTAGGAAGAAATGTCGTCAGGTGAGAGCGATATTGGTCAAAATTGTCAGGGGTGGGAAGCCGAGAATTATGAAAATATGCTTATTGTGAGAGACAAAGCTTAAAAAAGAACTATAGATTATGGAGCAGTGTACTTTTTCTATTTGAAGTTACATGCTTTGATAAAATTTTCCAAATATGAAATTTACGTATTTTTCAGGTACATATAGAAAAAATAAAGCAAACAATGGAAAATGGAGATTGTGTTTAGGTAATATGGTTTTGTTCCCCATCTTTGTATATTCTGTATGTCTTAAGTTTGAAAACGAACTCTTATTATTATATTCATAATGGAAAAAAAATGTTCTAATTTTGGAAAAACAATGAAATAAATGTTAACTTGGCAAACAGAAGAATTTAGGGGCACTGTATCAATTTACTATCATAACAAAAGGCTATCATAACAAAGTAGCACAGACTGGGTGGCTTAAAAACCAGAATTTATTTCCTCTCAATTCTGGAGGCTAAGTAACCTAACAAGTACTTAGATAACGCTAACATTTAAATTTCCTCCCAGTATTTCTATTTTCTTTTTTCTATAGATTCGCTCCCAGCCCCCCAACTCCCAATTTTTATTTCTTACGACTTAAAACTCTGTTTGGTGAATAGCTTCTAAGCAATTGTTTGAATTTACTGATAATTTTTACTCTATCAACTTTTTAATATTTTACATCCTTCAAAATCCAAATAAATACGCTCTCAAGCAAAACCGAAACTCCCCTCTTCATCCACTTCCTCATTCTGCTTCTGCAGTGAGCTCTGACACACCCTCAGGCAGAGTCAGAGTATCAGAAGCTTGGAAAACTTCACAACTTAATGGCTTAATTCTTTAAAAAGTGCTCTTACAATGATATGTCTTCTAGCTGACAGAAGAGGAATAAGAAAGCAAAGGTTACAATCGACTGTTTCAAGTTTTTTGATATAAAAAAGAATGTTTTCTGGAAAATCTTGGTAAGTTACTGAATCAAACTTCATTTTTTATGCTTATGAGGAGACAGCTATTTTTTAAAACTCCAGCTGTACTTTTTATATTAATGCCATGTGAACCATTACTTGTAAAAGCAATGAAATTAATTAGAAATATCAATGGAATACATACATATCAATATAGTTAACTGGGGCTGACTTTCTAAATGGTGCAAGTGTTTCTGATTGCATTGTATGATGAGGAAGATGATAGAGAAATGATGCAAAGAAGTTTAAGCATAAAAAGATTGTAAAGGAACCAGGGGTAATGTGCAATTATGCAAAATTCTGTCTTCATAACATAAGATGTTATTAATAGTTTTATATTTAGTCAAAGGTAACACCCTGCAGAGGCTGATTATTGTTCTATATAAGTGTTTCCTTAAAATCCATCTCACATGCAATCTGGTTAAACACAAATGAAAACTCAACTTCAGGAAATGAAACTTTACTTGTATGTAGTTTCAGTTCGTCAGACAATTAGAGTATGTGTATAGTCCTCCTGGGCAGGAGCCTGGATTTCGAAGTGTCATTCCACTACTATCAGCTCTAAAAGTACTGCAGAGCAGAACAGCTCCTCAGGGAGTGACATCTGAGGTGCAGCCGAGGACTTCCCTGAGATGAGGCTAAGCGGGTACAGCTGCGGGGCCCTAAGAGCGCCTCTGATTTGGTACTTCCACTTCAACATCTAAAGAGAGAAAACTGGAGTAGTCACTCAAGAATGGCATCGTAACTCTCCTTTGCCTATAATTAACGTTACTGCTACTAATAAGAAGAGTTATGTTCGTGATTGTTTCAAAACAGGAAGCTGAGGGCTCCCAGGAAGCCCAGTTACATCAAGTCATTCTCAAAGTTTGTCAACACCAGTCATGGCAATTTTGATCTTTACTTAGCTCCAACAATACGAATGCAGATGCTCTTAAAGTTTATAGAGTGCAAACTATTTAAAAATCATTACTGAACATAACAGATTCAAATCATTACATGTTCACAACTGTTATCATGTGGCGAGAAGGGAGTTGAGAAACTTTTGACACTGTTATCCATCCAATGATACTATTGAAGAGGTTAGTATATTATAATGAGACAAATACTGTCAATTTTTCCATTTAATAGAAGAAAAGCTCCCGATCTGGGGAACAAATGTCAGTAACCTTATTAGAGAAGAGTATTTCTATGTCCCTGGTATCTATTAGCAGAATCTGAACAAAAGGAAGAGAACGCTGCCACAAAGTTCCCCATGCAGCATCCCCTACGCTAGACACAGCACACAATGAGTTACTAACTGTACAGAGACCGAAGAGCTGGAAGAAGAGATGGACTGCCGTGGAAATGTCACGGTGTTTCATTTTTAGAATGTTCAACACTATTTGAACTTTGTGATCACTGGCGAAACCAAAGGAGAAAATCTGGAGTCTGTCCTCACAATCTTTAGAATATCCAGAGAGAGGGTGAATGGTTAAATTACTGAAAGGAGACTCTGGCTCAGAAGAGAGTGGGTCTGTGGAAAGGCACAAGCCCCCACCAGGAGAACAGCTTCCCAGAGCAGAGAGAGCAGATGAAAAGAGCAGAGGTGCTGAGGCCCTGACCCTGAGGACCTGGAGTAGAAAGGGACCTCCTTTGGGGAAAACCCCGTATAAGTAATGGCATCATTTGGGGACTGAGAATGAAACAACAGAAAATTGAAAGAGGGTATTATGAAACTGGGGTACTCAGAAGAAAACATTTATTAATTTTCCTTTCCTTTTGATAAAACTTCCTTTTTATTTCTTTTAATCAGATGATTGAAGCTAGAGTTAGTTCCAGCCTAACAGGTAGTACAATAGATATTTCCCCAGATTTCTGTCTGCAATTTAAGCCAAATAAAATATTTGCCTTAGCAAAATGAGCAAAGTCCTTTGACCCATAGACATTGCTAACTCAAGAGTTTTCAAAATTCATTATTTTTAACAACTCTAAGGAAATATGTTCTTTTCAACAAATTTTAATTAAGAAGCTACTATGTGTAAAATAGTGAACAAAGCTGTACAAAGATTCCTGTTCTCGTGAAGTACACCAAATAATCGACAAGAGAAAAAGTAAACAAGATGAATAGGTAAAACTGTATGGAATATTTAGTTTGAGAAGTCATAAGTAGATTTTTTAAAAACCAGAAGAGGAATAGGAAATTGTGGGAGATGGGATAAAATTTTCAGTAGGCTGGTGAAGCAGTGCCTTAGTGAGAAAGTGACATTTGATAAAAAACCTGAGAGAAGTGTGCGGTGTGACTCCTACAAGTATCCAAGGACATTCCAGGGGGTTGAAACAAGTGCAGTGCCTGAAGCAGGAGCAGGTACTACCTGCAAGGAGCAAACAAGGAAGTCAGCAGGCTAGACCAGATTTAGAGAAAGAAATAAAAGTAAGGTGTAATATCAGAAGAGAAACAGGGTGCCAGGTCATGCGAGGCTTTGTAGTTCATAATGAGCTCAGCTTTCACTCTGGGTCAAATGGAGAGTCATTGGAGGAATTAAACAGAGCACTGGTATATTATTTACATTTGAACAGGGTTAGGGCTGCTATTCAGAGTAGTCCCCAAAGGGAACAATAACAGCAAGAGGGAAACTAGTGAGGGAACTACTTCTGCAACCCAGAAGAGAGAAGGTGGGGGCTTGGACCAGGCGGCAGTGATAGAGGTGTTGGCCCTTGCTCAGATGCTGGACAGATTTGCTCCACATTGAATGGGGAATGTGGAAGAAAAGAAACAAAGAATGCTTACAACATATATGTGGTTGTTTGTTTCTTTTAATACTAAAAGTATTTAAACATAGAAGAGATGTGCTAGGTGAGGGATGTTCCTTTCTCTATTCTTTCAAATCTTCTAGATGTTTGAAATTTTGATGGTTGAAAGTTAAAGGGAAAATACATCCTATAAACAGTTCCTAAGCAACAATCCAATCGATTGCATGTTAATTTGCTGTAATATAATTTTTTTTGATGTATCAGATTCTCAAAAAATATATCCTCAGGCAAAGCTAGAAACGAACCAGGTCTGTTCTGCCTACATCTCTACTTCCTCATAGACGCTTTCCAGAACACAATTCCTGCAAATCTGTAAGAAGAGGCAACTAACCTAACAGCTCCAGATTAAAGAGCCTCATGAGGACTTACTTGGAGTTGCTGATATAAAACGTGGAAGTTTTCAGAAAAGCCCTGGTAAGTTTCTAATTATAATATATCTGCTTCATTAACTTTCTTTAAAAGCTATCTTTAAAAACTAATTCTAAACGCTAAAGCAGAACTTTGAAAATGAATATACTTCAAAGTATACAGAAGCTATTTCTAACAAAACAATTCCTGTTAGATGTAACTTGCGCTGACTGCAGAATTCTTTTAAAAAGAAGCTGTCCCACAAGCATGGTGTGGAGTGTTTCTGAAGGCGGAAGACACTGGGGATGAGGCCAGAAGACCTAAGTAAAAATACAGACCAGGAGATCAGGAAATGAAGCATACTAAACTGTGTAGAAAGCTGTACCCAAGTGCAATTACGCCAAATTCTGTCTTATATAACTCAAGATGATATTAAAAGTTTACAACTAGTTACAGATTAAACTCTCCATAGTTTAATTATTTTATTTAAGGCTTTCCTTCACGACTAGCTTGTACAGAGAGGATGTGAAAAAATACGTAATTTTAACATGCATTTTGTAAAATGAAACTAACTTGCTTTATAGTTTCAGTTCTGAAGAACATCAGAAAGGGCAGGGGCCTGCTGGTCTCCTGCCAGGGTTGCTAGCCTTCTTTCCTAGAGATAATGATATCTGCCAGCTGCTGAGGCCTAGCCTCTAGGATGGGCCTGGTGTCTCTCCTAAAAGCTGCTGCTTTGATCCTTTTTAATTGTGTCCCAGAGAGAAAATAAAAGTCCTTAGAGAGTGGAATCTAAAATTAAGTACTCATAAGGAGAACACTGGGGTGCAAAATTTTCCAGCACAGAATAAAGGAGATAAGGTGAAGGTCTCCACAGCACCAAATCAGAACCACACCTTTACCCACTATTGAAGGAGCAGAACAAAAACAACCAACCACTAAGACAACAATTTCCCTTCACCGTGAATGGGAAAACAGGTTGGCTGAGAGGAGACACAATTTAATTGTGTTGTCGTTCTCCTAGGCACAACTGCTTCCCCTTTATTTACACTACATAGCTTCTTTTAAATTAATTAATTGATTGATTTTTTATGGTAACGTTGGTTAACAAAATCTAATAAGTTTTCAGCTGTATATATATATTTATACTGTGTGTTCACCTTCCAGGATGGCTTTGGCAATTCAGGATCTTTTGAGCTTCCATACAAACTGATGATTTTTCATTCTATTTCTTTAAAAAATGTCAATGGGATTTTGATGGAGATTGCATTAAATCTGTGTAATGCTTTAGGTAATATAACCATTCTACGTTGATTCTTCCAATCCAAGAACATGGAATATCTTTCCATTTCTTTGTATCTTTAATTTCTTTTAATGGGGCATAGTTTTCATTATATAGGTCCTTCACATGTTTCATTAGATTTATTCCTAAGTATTTTATTCTTTTGTTGTTGTTGTTACAATTGTGAAAGGAATTATTTTTTCCACTTCCCTTTCGGACACTTCGTTGTTAGAGTATAAGAACGTCATGGATTTTTAAACATTAATTTTGTATTCAGAAACTTTACTATATTTGCTCTTTGTTTCTGGTAGTGTTCTTGTGGAGTCTTTAGGGTTTTCTATATAGAGAATCACTTCATCCACAAATGGTGACAGTTTGGCTCTTCGTTTCCTATTTGGATGCCTTTTATATCTTTCTCTTATCTGATTGCACTCGCCAGGACCTCCAATTTACACTGAAAAACAGTGGCGATAGTGGATAGCCTTGTTTTTTCCTGTTCTTAGAGAGAAGGGTTTTTAGTTTTTCACCATTAAGTATAATGTTGGCTGAGGGTTTGTCATATACGGCCTTTATTATGTTAAGGTACTTTCCTTCTATACCAATTTTTTTAAGTGTTTTATCATAAATGGGTGTTGTATCTTATCAAAGGCTTTTTCCATCCTATTCATATGATCATATGATTCTTATTTTTTAACTTATGTTAATTTTATTTGTATCACATTAATAGATTTGCATATGTTGAAACTATCCCTGTGCCTTGGGATGAAGCCCACTTGATCGTGGTGTATAATCTTTTAATATGTTGCTGTATTGGTTGCTAGTATCTTATTTAGGATTTTTGCATCTGTGTTCATGAGAGATATTGGTCTGTAGTTTTCTTTTTTTGTTATCTTTACCAGGTTTTGGTATCAGAGTAATATTGGCCTCATAAAATGAGTTGGGAAGTATTGCCTCCTGTTCGATTTTTTGGAAGAGTTTGAGGAGAACAGGTATTAAATCTTCTTTGAATGTTTGGTAGAATTCACTGGTGAAGCCATCTGGTCTGGACTTTTACTCTTTGGTAGGTTTTTGATGATTGTTTCAATTTTCATACTGCTGATGGTCTATTTAGATTTTCCAGTTCTTCGATTCAGTCTAGGAAGATTGTATTTTTCTAAGTACTGGTCCATTTCTTCTAGGTTTTAAATTTGGTGTTATATACTTTTTCATAGTATTCTTGTATGATCCTTTGTATTTCTGCAGTGTCTGTCATAATTTCCCTTTTCATCCTGATTTTGTTTATTTGTGTCTTTCTCTTTTTTCTTTAGTGAGTCTAGCCAGGGGTTTGTCAATTTTATTAACCTTCTCAAAGAACCAGCTCTTTGTTGTATTATTTTTTCTATTTTTTTTGTTTGTTTTCAATTCATTTATTTCTGCTCTAATTTGATTATTTCTTTCCTTCTGCTGACTTTTGGCTTCATTTATTCTTCTTTTTCTAGTTATTTAAGATGAAGCTTAGGTTGTTTATTTGTACTCGTTCTTGTTTTTGGAGGTAGTCTTGTAACGATATGAACTTTCCTCTTATGACCGCTTTTGCCATGTCCCAAAAGTTTTGGTAAGTTGTACTATTGTTATCATTCATTTCTATTAAGGTAGCCTCTTGACAAGCATAAGTCCCCTGTGTTGAAAAAACATGCCCATATTTCAGAGTGTAAATCTGATCAGATAATGTTCACAAAAGGACTTTGTAAACCTCAGGACAGTAAAGTATACGTAAGTTCTCTATAAATATTAGCATATCATCACCCAAAGCTAGGTTGAAGACACTGATTGTGCCAAGGAACTATGTCAAAATATTATTAAAGCCTTTTTGCCTAAATCTTTGTCACTTAGGATTAAATACATGGCTCCAGCCAAATACGAATCATAGATCATATAGGATGCTCATATAATTGACAGAGTGCAAAATTCATATGAAAGCATTTCCAAATATAATAGCTTGAAGAATTTTGTATCTTCTCAGTTCCATCGCAGGAGTGGGCAGCTGAGAAATTTTTTGATGTTATAAAAAAACTTCATCTTTGAACAAATGAGGGACATTGTAAGATAAGGTAGAGATAAAAAGACCAGTTTGGGGTGGACAGATGTCATTCACCCTATTTGAGACAGGTGCTTCCATTTCCCTGGGGGTTCCTGGAAGAAATCAAACAATCAAGGAGAAAATGAGGGGAAGCTATCTCCCTGTAAGGATGCACAGAGACGAGCCTTTCCACCATCCCCACATCACACATACATACACATAGTGTCTCTGTGCATGTAGTGGCCAATAAGCAGGAAATCCTTCATGTGCTGCTTCCTGTAGAGAAGCGGTCCCCAACATTTTGGGCACTAGGGACCAGTGCTCCTATAAGAATCTAATGCCTGATGATCTGATGTGGAGCTGAGGTGGTGATGCTAGCCTTGGTGAGTGGCTGCAAAAATAGATGATGCTTCGCTGGCTTACCCATTGCTCACCTACTGCTGTGCGGCCCAGTTCCTAACAGGCCACGAACTGCTCCTGATCCACTCCCCAGGGTTTGGGGACCCCTGTTTAGAGTGCTAGAGCATGGATGAATTGCTGTAACCACTGGCTAAAACAGAAGAGAAAATCTAGAGTTTTCCTGCTAATCTTTGGAGTGAGCAGAGGAGACAGTAGGTAGCTTAAATTAACTGAGAAAGGACTCTAGCTAAGAGAAGATACTGCCTCAGACCTGGACACAGTGAGTCTACGATAAGATCATCTCCAGAGGAGAGTCAATTTTCCAGAGCAGTGAGAGCACTTAACACACCAGAGGGGAATACTGAGGCCCGAGGGGTCTGACTTGCTGAGGTCTAGGATAAACAAACAAACAAACAAACAAACAAACAAAAACCTGTAAGAGAAATGTGCTCTTTCAGAGACGATCAGTGAGACAGCAAAACCTGATGAGGGGCAAAGGAGACTCAGGTCACAGTAATGTGCCTGTTGGATGAAGAACATATGCCTACCAATTTTTCTTTTAAAAAATTAAACTCTTTCTCACTCATTATGACCATCTGGACTTGTAAGCTGGAGTTGGTTCTGGTATAAATGATGATGAATGAAGATACTTCAAAACCACAATGAGGTGTCACCTCACACCTGTTAGAATAACTATTATCAAAAAGACAATGAATAAGAAGTGTTGGTGAGGATGTGGAAAAAAGGAAACCCTTGTGCACTGTTGGTGGGAATTTAAACTGAGTCAGCCACCAGCGGAAAAAACAGGGAGATTCCTCAAATAAAAATAATACTACCATACACCCTAGGATTCCTCTTCTGATATTTATCTGAAGAAAACAAAAACACTATCTCAAAATGATATATGCAACCCCATATTCACTGCAGAATTATTTACAATAGCCAACACATGGAAACAACCCATGTGTGCACTAAGGGAAGAATGGAAAAAGAAAATGTGGTATATACACATTATGGAATATTATTCAACCATGAGAAAGAAAGAAATCCAGCCATTTGTGACAACATGGATAGACCTTGAGGGCATTGCACTAAGTGAAATAAGACATAGAAGGACAAATGCTGTATGATCTCGCTTATATGTGGAATCTAAAAAAATAATAACAACTCATAGATACAGAGAACAAATTGGTAGTCACCAAAGACAGGGATGGGAGTGGGTGAATAGGAAAGGTGGAAGAAGAAGATTTCCAGTCTTTCATTCATCAGCCATATGGGTTTTAAATACAGTTCAAGCATTACACTACTCTAAAAACTGTAATTTCTTCATTCAACTAATATTTATTGAGTACTTATTTTATGTCAGGCCCTAGTGATTCACCAGTGAATGAAAGGCAAAAAGCTTGCTCTCCCGGATATTACATTTTAGTCACAGACAGAGAATGGGAAAGATAATTAAGTAAATATATATTGTGTGAATTCTAAAAGAAAAAAGAAAGAACAACGAAGCAGGGAAAGGTGATGGAAAGTGCTAGAGAAGGACTGAAATTTTAGAAGGGTAGCCAAGAAAGGCTTACTGAATTTAACTCAAGGGCTGAAGGAAGTGAGCATGAGCTATATATCAGAGAAAGAGCATTCCAGGCAAAAGAAATGGTTGCTACAAAGACCTAATACAGCCATGCCTGACTGTTTGAACAATAGCAAGACAACCTGGGTGGCTGGCGTAGAGTAAGTTGAGTGACTGGAGGTGATGTGCTAAAAAAAATAGTGTAGTGAGCACATCATGCCAAATGTTATATAAGGACTTTGGCTTTTACTCTGAGTGAGACAGATGAGCATCATTGGATGATCTTGGGCAGAATCTCAGGATTACACTTACATTTAAACAGGATCATGTTGGCTGCTGTACTGAAATAGAGTGAATGGGTGGAGGATGTGAGGACATGATAGAGGGGTGAGGAAAAGTAAGAAAGTAATAGGATCAATGGGTTAAAGTCTTGGCATTAAAAGGAAATATTAGAGTTTCAGCACTAAAGGTAGTGAGCCGAAGGGGATAGGAGATGGTGGTGAGAATGGAATGTTTGAATCTGAGTTGATGGAAGGCTTGTAGCCTTGGTGATCCTGTGAATTTCTTAGCGATGCTATAACAAAGTACCACAAACCGAGTGGCTTCAATGACAAAAATATATTGTCTTACAGTTCTGGAGGCTGGATGTCTTCAAGATCAAGAATTGGTTGGTTCCTTCTGCTAACTTGCTCAGGACTAGGTGCATCTTGCAGACCGAAGCCGAGTGACTAAGAGGATTCAAGACACTACAGCAAGTGTTGTCAAGGCAAGTAGAAGATGTTATGCCCAGTGGTTGCATGACTATAGGCAGGGTAAAACATTCTGGTGTGCTTACGGTCTTCATACCACAAATGACTAGCATGGGTTTCCTCTCTGGCCAGTCATAAGGCAGTAGGTGAGGCCTCAGTTTAGTTCACCCTTCACATCTGACCTCGAGAAGACCTTCAGGGAAGCTTTTGCAAGCAACCCAAACATAGATGGGTCAAATTTTAAGTTTGGCTAGATTTTGTGACTGTTATACACTAAATTTTTTTAAAAACACTGTTTCTTAAATTTTACATTTAAAAAATTACAAACTTTTTAAAATCATTTTTAATTAAATTTATTGCACGTCTACAATTCTATAATACATCATCTGTACATTGCTTTGTGTGTTCACCACCCAAAGTCACATCTCCTTCTATCACCATATATTTGACTCCCTTTATTCTTTCTACCTCTTCCCTTCTCCTCATCCCTCTGAAAACAATTAAAGATTACAAATCTTTTTAAATGTTCATATTTCTCTCTTTATAATTTACCATTTTAGGGTGTTTTTTTTTTTATCCTTAATACTTTTAGTCTATTTATCCTGTTAATACTTTCACTTACCTCTTTTCTCTTTAAATGACATTATAGTTCACCTTTTTAGTTCTGATTTAGTAGGTCTGGGTGGGCCCTGAAAATTTACGTTTCTAGGACGTGGTTCCATAGTGTAGCACTTACCACATCTGCTTTAAAGTCTAACACATGTTTTATTGTCATGTAATGCTTAAATAATGGTGATTAGCAAAGAGAACATATGATAAGGCAAGGAGAGGGTAACCAAAATATGTACACAATTAACTTCTTGCATTTGAGGAAGAAGTTCCATAGGGTAGCAGATAGCACGTCTGCTTTACATGCAGAAGGTCCTGGGTTCACGCCCTAGTGGAGCCACAGTCCATGGTCTATGACCATGAACGCTGACAAGCCCAATGTCTGATCTCGGAAGCTAAGCAGGATCAGGCCTTAGATGGGAGACACCTGGAGCTGTACAGGCATAAATAATAATAAATAAAAACAAACAAATAAAAGACAATTTATGTTTCTAGCAAGCTTCCAAGTGATGCCGACATTAGTAATCTAGAGACTACATTTCTAGAACTGCTCAAATAGAATATTCCAGACAAATTTTAACCCATTTCCTGTTTAGAGAAAAAAAGTATAACTGGCTGCCAACATTAATTTAATTTTCTCATAAACACAATTTTTGAGACTGAAGGAAATCTGACTCGTTTTCAATATGAAAATAAAATATAAAAACTGTTCTTGAGTTATTTCTAAACAGAACTTGTCTCTAATCCTAATGTGACAGAAATGTATACACAAATCGAATTCATCAAATGACTCATTGGCTAACAACTGTTTGAGAACAAGTTAATATCACACATAGGAATGCTACATTCCTAGGATTTGACATTTTCAGCTATCAAGAATTACTGTACTTTGGAAATGTAAACCACTGCTAAAAACAGAATGCAAAATAGAATGATGTCATTTGTTTCCAAAACTATTATATTTAACACAGTGCAAAAATAATAATAAAGCGAGCTATTTCATGGTGAACTTGGGAGTAAGTTAGGACTGTAACGTGAATTATCTTGGGGCAAATGCTTCAGCTGCAAGCACCACCTGCAGTAATCTTGGGGCAAACGGGAAGTGGGTTACAAAGTACTAAACCCTGAACACCACTCCCACTCTCTCAGCCAATTAAATCAGAGTTTCAGAATGTGGAGCCCACCCGCCCCCCCCCCAAGTGATTCTAATGTTCAGGCAAGGTAGAGAACCCCTGCTCCAGGATGTTCCATGGTATACAGCTCTTAAGATTCAACAGAGTACATAATTCTAGAACCTTAATTCGTTCACAAGAATAATTTAGGCTGAAATGGTTTTAAAAGTAAAAACTCAAAGTATTTTCCTTATTTAATTTCAGGCAGGCCAGGCCAGTTTGAACTACAGCATTCACTTGGTACCTCTGAGAGCCACAAGAATTAGCCAACCAAATTGATTATTCTAACGTTTTGCTATCACATTGCCCAAAGCTCCACCCTTGCTGGCCTGACTGCACGAGTTCCATAAGAGTACGGAGGATGAGCTCACAACTGCCTTGTTACTGGGTAGCAAAGATGGCCATCCTAGCTGCAAATGGAGTTCCTGTGCTCCAACCCACCTCCACTTATCCAGTTTCATATTTTACAGTTTACTTGCAATATTCAGCTATGGGAACCAATTTCTGTATTACTTAATTTTTTTTTGAGTTAACAAAAATCCAACTTTCATCAAGTAAAGCCTAAAAGGGGAAAACGTAGGGTCAAGGGGTATGTCACCCTAGTTAGCAGCTGCTGCATATTTCACAATCACAATTACAATCATATAGGAAACATGGACACTAATTGGGACTTAAAACAGTTAAAATAAGTACCAGTTTTAAGAATCAACCTTGAACAATATTTTATACATGCTGTTTATATAAAATTATATACATAATTGACTATGTGATTTCAATGATAAAGTATAATACCAAAATACTTATTGCATTACTTTTCCCAAGGAAGGAAGCTGCAGCCTTGATATGAGTGAACAAGTAAATCTACCCAAAATGACCAAGGACTGGACCAAAGAGCATGTGAAACGATGGGTAACCGAAGACCTTCAGATTGACGAGAAATATGGGCAGATTCTGCTCAAAGAAGAAGTGACAGGATTAGTCCTGCAGGAATTAACCGAGAAAGACCTTAGAGATATGGGGCTACCACGGGGTCCAGCAGTTTTGATAAAACGTACGTATAACAAATTGAATAATAGTTTCCCTGAAAATAACAATCAGGGTTCTGGACAATTAGATCATACAAAACCCTCCAAAAAGGAACACACAAAAAAGCCACAACAGACAAAAAAGGACGAGCAAATTTCAGTGTCATCCAATATTGGTCAAGATCTCAGTGAGACTAGAGATACCAAAGAAGAAGACTCGGTTCTTATGAAAGAAAATGAATTAAATGAAGTAGCGACCACTAAAAACACAAAAATGAACAAGCTGAAAACTGAACAGTTGACTTGTATGCCATATCCTTTTGATAAGTTCCATGACGGCCGACGTTACATAGAACATTATCTTATACAACCAGAAACAGGACCACTCAATCTCATAGACCCCATACATGAGTTCAAAGCCCTCACAAATACAGAAACAGCCACAGAAAAGGACATTAAGATGAAATTTAGCAATGAAGTCTTTCGATTCACATCAGCTTGTATGAACTCACGTACCAATGGTACCATCCATTTTGGAGTCAAGGACAAACCCCATGGAGAAATTGTCGGTGTAGAAGTCCCCAATAAGGATGCCTTCATCGACCACTTCAATCTAATGATCAAACAGTACTTCGAAGAAAGTGATATCAATAAAGCCAAGAAGTGCATTCGGGAGCCAAGATTTGTAGAAGTCCTACTACAGGACAATACATCGTCGGGCAGATTTGTCATTGAAGTAGATGTTATTCCAAAACACTCTGTGTGTAAAGAAAACTATTTCTACATTAAGATGCAAAACTGTAAAAATGAAACATGGAAACAAAACCAAGATCATTCACTTTTTGTGAGAGAAGGGGCTAGCTCTAAGGATATCCTGGCCAACGTCAAGCAACGGGATGGGATTTCCAAAATATTTAAAAAATTTAAAGACACTAATAGCATCTAAAAGAGGCTGAAGAAAGATATGAGGTGAAGGCAGATAAGAAGGAGAGTGAAGGACAAAAGTTGGTTAAACTTCTCATAGGAAACCAAGACTCACTGGATAATTCTTACTACAATTGGTACATTCTTGTAACAAATAAATGCCATCCAAACCAAACAAAGAACTTAGATTTTCTAAAGGAAATTAAATGGCTTGCTGTATTGGAGTTTGATCCTGAGTCTGAGAGCAAGGGAGTGGTCAAAGCTTACAAAAGAAGCCGGGTAGCAAATCTGCACTTTCCAAATCAGTATGAGGAAAAGACAGCTACTATAAGGGAGAAAATTTCTAGTCTGAATCTTTTTGATCAGCCCAGCTGGATCTTCTGCAATGGCAGAACAGACTTGAAAGATAAGAGGTATAAGCCCCTAGAACCACATTTATGGCAGAGAGAAAGAGCTTCTGAAGTCAGAAAACTGATTTTCTTTCTCACAGATGAAACCCTAATGATAAGAGGAAAATTTTTGGTAGTGTTTCTATTACTCTCTCCAGTGGAAAGCCCAGGAGACCCACTCATTGAAACCTTCTGTGCTTTCTACCAAGCTCTCAAAGGATGGAAAATATATTGTGTATCTGTGTAGATTCACAGATTTATCAACGGTGGAAAGATCTACTACAAGCAAGATCGACAATGGCAGATGAATTAACAAACCATAGTATTTCCACTTTAAATTTAGAATTGATAAACAGTACTATCCTCAAGCTAAAACCAGTGACTCAGTCATCTAAAAGGTTTTTACCCTCCAGTGGGTCATCTTCAGTTATCCTAGAGAAGAAGGAAGAGGATACGTTTACTGCACTGGAAATTCTCTGTGAAAATGAGTGTAAAGACACAGATATTGAGAAAAATGAACCTAAATTCCGAGAATTTAAAAAAAAAAAAGAAGAGCATTTTTATCGAGGTGGCAAAGTATCCTGGTGGAACTTCTATTTTTCTTCTGAAAACTATTCTTCAGCCTTTGTCAAAAGGGACAGTTACAAAAAACTTAAAGATCTGATACGTTGTCAGGCGGAGTCTCCTAAGCCAGTGTTTGTAAAAATCGTCAATCTTCATCATCACCCAGGCTGTGGGGGTACTACATTGGCTATGAATGTTCTCTGGGACCTAAAGAAAAACTTCAGATGTGCTGTATTAAAAAACAAAGCAACTGATTTTGCAGAAATTGGAGAACAAGTTACCAATTTGATTACTTATAAGGCAGCCAGCCATCAGGATTACATTCCTGTACTTCTCCTAGTGGATGATTTTGAAGAACAAGAAAATGTCTACGTTCTACAGAATGTCATCCATTCCATCTTAGCAGAGAAGGGTTTGAGATATGAAAAAACATTGGTAATTATCCTAAACTGCATGAGATCCCAGAATCCTGATGAAAGTGCGAAACTAGCAGACAGTATTGCATTAAAATACCAACTTTCCCCCAAGGAACAAAGAGCTTTTGAGTCAAAACTGGAGGAAATTGAAAAACAACACAAGAACTGTGAAAACTTTTATTCCTTCATGATTATGAAAGAAAATTTTGATAAAACGTATGTAGAAAATGTAGTCAAGAATATCTTAAAAGGACAGAATATTGACAGTAAGGAAGCACAACTCATTTCTTTCCTGGCTCTATTCAACTCTTATGTTACAGATTTTACAATTTCACTGTCACATTGTGAAATGTTTTTGGGAATCACATACACCCGTACACCCTGGAAACCTGAAAGTCTAGAAGACAAGATGGGAACCTATTCTACACTTCTAATAAACACAGAAGTCGCAGACTATGGGAGATACACAGGTGTGCGCATCATTCACCCCCTGATTGCCATTTGCTGTCTAAAAGAACTGGAAGGAAGCTATCACTTAGATAAGTGTCAAATGCACTGAAGATATTAAAAGAGAATTTATTCTATGTTTCTGGAATAGGAAGAGACAAATTTCAACATGACGTGCAAACGCTTCTGCTTACGAGACAGCGCAAAGAGTATGGAGACGAAACAGACACTTTGTTTTCCCCGTTAATCGAAGCTTTACAGAATGAGGAAGTCGAAAGAGTCTTGACTGCAGGAAGTATTCGATTCCCACAAAATGCATTCATTTGTCAGGCTTTAGCAAGACATTTCTACATTAAAGAGAAGAACTTTAAAACTGCTCTGCTTTGGGCAAGAGAGGCCCAAAAGAAAGCACCTGAAAATTCCTATATCTCAGATACAATTGGCCAGGTCTACAAAAGTGAAATCAAATGGTGGTTGGATGAAAACAAAAACCGTAAGGATATCACTGTTAATGACCTAACATATTTCCTAGAAGCTGCTGAAAATGCCTCAAGAGCTTTCAAAAAAGCTCAAGAGCAAACTGATAGGAAAGACTATGAAGCAGAGACCTGGTCACCACAGAAGTCCCAAAGAAAATATGACATGTATAACACATCTGGCTTCCTGGGTGAAATAGAAGTTGGTCTTTACGCTATTCAGATTCTTCAGCTTACCCCCTGTTTCCACAAAGAAAATGAATCATCCAAAAAGCTATGGTCGAATTTTTATCAGGAAAGAGTAATATTCCTACAAATTCAAAAATGAATGTTATTCGGCTCTTAGCAAGTTCACACCTTATTTAGGAAATTTAAAACCAGATATGAAGAGGTGCTTTGACTTTTTTCTTGACTATATGAATCTTTTGAAAAAAAGGTATACCGAAAAAGAAACAGGGGAAATCTTATTAAGGAAGAAAATAAGTCGTTGTTTCAGTAAATACATAGAATTTTTCTGCCATTTGGATGAGGCTTCATTGCAAAGCAAAGAATCAGTTTCTCCAAGAGGAGAATTGTAGGAAAGATCTAGAAACCTGGAGAGCAGATAGGTTTTCTGGACTCCTAGCATATCTTAATCCAAATCACAAAGATGCCACAACTATCATGGAAAATATAGTGGACAAATACACTTTCCTCTTACAGCAAAATCCAAACAAACGACTGGTAAAGGAAAAACAAAATTTCATTTTGGCTAACATTATTCTCAATTGTCTAAAACCCAACTCCAGGTCCATTCAACCACTTAACAAACTTAAAAAACAGCTCCGAGAAGTGTTGCAATTCATCGAACCAAGTCATCAATATCCAGACCCTTATTTCTTAGCCTGCCTTCTGTTCTGGCCAGAAAATGAAGAGCTAGATGAAGATGCCAAATTAATGGAAAAATATGTTTCATTCTTAAATAGATCCTTTAAGAGACAGTACAGGAGCATGTGCAGATCCAAGCAGGCGAGCACATTTTTCTACCTGGGGAAGAGGAGGGGTCTCAACAGTCTTGTTCACAAGTCTGAGATAGAGCAGTACTTCAGTAAAGTACAAAATATAAATTCATTCTGGCAGAGTGGAGACGTGTGGGAAAAAAGGAAGTCAAAGATCTCCTGCGTCGTCTCACTGGTCTGGCTGAGGCAAGGAAATCTCTATAGAATACGGAACAGAGAAAAAAATAAAAATACCAGTGACATCTGTTTATTCAGGTCCACTCAGAAGTGGTGGGAACATAGAAAGAGTCTCCTTCTACCTAGGGTTTTCCATTGAAGGCCCTCTAGCTTATGATATAAAAGTGATTTAAGATACAGTAGCAGATATATGTTTATTCATCTCTCCCTCTCTGATTTTATTCCTTATTCCCTTGGCATTTTGGTGACATTATTGGCTTACCTCTAATCACAGATTTTGCTATTGTCTTCCCAAATAAATTATAAGCCTTTGTAGGTCATGAAATGGGTCTACACACAGTGCTTGGTACACAGTAGTGCCAATGTTTGATGCCTTAAATATGTGCTTTCAGACTAACAATTGGTATCCACAGGCCACATCATTACTGGTTGTAAGTCAATAAAATGTTTTAATTCTATCACTTATAAATTTTCTGAATTATGAATTATTTCTTCACTGTCAAAGCAGGGATTTAAATAGGACAAATGTAGAAGAGAAACCCCTTCTTAGTTTAGTGAAACAAACCCCGAGCTCCATACCAGAGTGCCAATTACTCATTTGGTATCAATAAAAGCGTATGTGGAAGGTAAATATTCTGTTCCCATCCTCCATCTACCCCTTCACACACACATACACACACACACCATTCCTTGTACCCCCTTTCCCTTCTCTCAGGCATTGCTTTGGGAGGGGGGAAGAGAGCAGAAAACAAAGCATCCAGAAGCTTGAACTCCCTTCAACAACTTGCTCCCAGTTACAGATGAATCTGTTTTTGACCATTCTCGCCTCCTGTCAACGCAGTCTTACCTTCACCTGTTCTTTAAGATTCCATCTTCCCTGGCATCTTTACTTCTCCTCCTGTGCCATATGAATGCTGTTCTGTCAAATATTCCCTTATTTTCATCCAACATTTCCAGAGTATTGCTATTCTGATTTCTCCACCACGAGTCAGTTGGAAGGAATTCTTCCCTGACTACTGTAACTCCTGTCTGATTACGTGACTTTCTTCATAGCAATATTTGCTCTCAACTTTCCAGCACCAGGATTGCCATCACAGAAACTTGTTCCTAGACTTACACCAGCCAGGACAGCCTCAAACAGCATTCTAGAGCTTGTATTTTAGGAGGAATCTATTTCCTAACAAGTGAAACACATGCTAATATGAATTAAATTGAATGCTTCACAAATATATGCTTGCTTATCCATTTCTTTATATCTTCTTCTGATGTAACTTCGATATTCCAGGCTTCAACCCAGTTCCTACTGTCATAAAGATGTCTTTTTCCTCTCAGGGTTCTTTTCACCAGATTCTACAACTCTTCGGGCAATAGTTGTCTCCTTTGTAAGCATAAAAAATAAAGTTTGATTCAGTTAATTACCAGGAGTTTCTTGAACACTTTCTCTTTTTATACAAAAACTTGAAACAGTTTATTGTAACCTTTGCTCTCTTATTCATCTGCTGCTGATACTGCTCCACGCTGCTGCTTCCCTCTTGTGCAGTCCACCTGTCCATCTGGTAGCAGGCTCTTCCCAGGGGCTGCACTCCTCGAACGGTCCACAGCCCTGTGGTCCTAAGCCTGTCCCTTAATCCTTCACCACTCAGCTAAGACTGTGTTACAGTATTCACTAAGATTTAATTAAGAGGCTTTAAATAAGATTTTAGAAAATTTAGAAGAGAAAGAAGAAAAACTGTTACATGTTTCTGTTATCGATGACTGTCCTCAGAGTTTATAGGCCCAGCTCCTCCATGAGGTTCCTTAGGGGGCTTCTCTCGTCTCAGCCCCTCTTTCAACAACCATGTCATAGGGTGGCCCTTGCTTGACTCTCGCAGATGATACAAGCCCTAAACATGAATCCTTGACTTACAGATTAGGCTACAAACCCTCTAATATCATCAAAAAGAATTCTATCTTCTTCTGAAAAAAATAAATAAATAAAATGCAGAGATATCACCTCACACAACAAAGATGACAAGGTTCCACATTATTATGCAGAGAAGTTCAATTCCTCATCTCAGAAGAGATTCTTTGGTATATCTTGTAGAATCAAAGAGCCCATTAAAATGCTTTCCCCAGAAAAAGTGCTTAGCCTTCGTTTGAAAATGAATTCATGTATTACCTAGAAAAAAAGAAAACTTAGGCTTAAATCTAGTTTACCCCATTTTCACCATCTATTATTCAAAAATATTGGGATGCAATTTCTACTCAGGGAAGTCCATTAAAAAATAAAAACAGTTTTTAACTGATTCTTTTCTTCAAACTCCCTCCCTTTTCTCTTTTTTTTCTAAGTTGCCATCAGGGAAAACAAAGTCAAAAAAAATTGTTGGATTGAGTATTTGTAATACTACATGTTAATTCGACCACCTCATTCCTCAACTCCCTATTTATGAGGACTCAGTTCCCTCGAGTTATCTCCAGCATGTTCAGGGCTCCACAGAGTCCAACCATAAATCACCAGCTCTACCCACATAGGTAAATTAACTCACAGCTGATAACGGCACCACAATGGTTATCTCAATAGGTCTTATAATTTGGAAACAGGGTGAATGAAGACAGCAACTGGAAAAAGATCACACATAGAAAATAGACAAGCTTTCAATGCAAGCCTAACTGTGCCAGTCATTCACCAAGTTAGTGTACACAAATAAGTTAGAACCCTGGTTTTCTCATTTGAAAGATGAGGAAATTCAACTTTGTCGGCAAGCATCTGATGAGCATTAAATTGGATAGCAAAGTTACATGTCCAGCACTCAGTAGGCTCTTATTAGAAGGCAAATGTAAACATGTGTATTGAGATAATTCACATACCATAAAGTTCTCCCATTTAGAGTATACAATTCAATGGTTTTTTTAGTATATCTTCTTTGTGCAACCATCAGCACAATCAATTTCAGAACACTCCCATCACCCCAAAGAAACTCTGTACCCATTAGCAGTCAGTCACCACTTACCCCTTTCCCCAGGCCCCTGGCACCCACTAATCTTCTTTCTGTCTCTACGAATTTGCCTATTCTGGACATTTCATATAATTGGAGTCATACAACATGTAGTCCTTGGTGAACGGCTTTTTTCACTTTGCATACTGTTTTCGAGGTTCATCTATGTTATCTCATGTATCAGGATTTCATTCCTTTTTATTGTCTAAAATTTCATTGCATACCCCAGTTCCTATTTCATTGTGACTTATTTGGTGGCCTGACACAGAGACCCACCATGCCTTAAAGAGTATTGCTTCTCATACAAATTTCAGCACAGCCTCAACATTTTTTTATAGAGCTAAACACACCTATTTGATCTAGCAATTCCATGCCAAGGTATTGACCTATGAGAAATGAAAACATATGTCCACAAAAAGACTTGTACAAAAATAGTCATAGCAGCTTCATGTATGACGGTCAAAAATGGAAATAACTCCAATGTCCATTTAAAGGAAATTAAATTGTATCATACTAACAAAACAGAATACTTTTCAGCATTAAAAATAATTGAACTACTGATACATGCAACACTAAAAATCCAATCTCAATCACAGCAATACCACAGAAGAGAATATACTATACATTCCATATATATGAATGTCTGGATCAGGTAAAACTGATTTATGGTGGGAAAAAAAAATCAGAGGAGTGGTTTCCTCTGGGGAGAGTTAGGAGTGACGAGGGACGGCGGGGACATGCCATAACAGAAATGTTCTATATCTAGATTGGGGTGTGGGTTACTTTGGTTTGCCAAGCCATTTGTTCCCTGGTCAAATTTGTCAGGATTCTCCAAAAACAGAACCTATAAAAAATAGAGAGAGAGATATATATGTGCGTATACACATGTACATGGTTATATACATACATGTAAACACTTATACATAGTCACATTATTTAATGTCTCTGTGTTTCAGTTTCTCCAGCTGTAAAATGGAGATAAGAAAGCATCTACCTCAGAGGGCGGTTATGAAAAGCAAATAAGTTAATATAAGGCACCTACAACAGCACCCGGTACATAATGCCTAACAAACATTCAAAAACCTGTGTGAATCAACAGTGGAATATGAAAACCAAAAGCTATATGAGCACACACAATAAGTGTTAGCATTTACTGACATATCTTTTTTAATGTTAACCGTTTGTGTGGCTCTCACTTAGGCAGTTCTCTACCTGGCCCTGAAACTGACCTTAACAAAGGTAAATCCCTGCACTGTGACCATGGGGAGGCCATAACCCTAGTCCGTCCTCCAGAACTAACCCAGGAGCCTTGAGCACTCGTGGAGAGCTCAGAAGAGTCTCTGAAGGCCATTACTTTATACTTTAGGAAAACAGAGATGGATGGGTAGTCAACCCTGGAAGGCCAGTGAAATACCACAATAAGCTGCTTCATACTGCTCCCAATAGCAGTGAAAACCAGTGTGCACAAGGGTTCTACTCAGAATATCCCAGAGTTTTTCTGTAGCTAAGACTACAGGGCTCTTAGCAGTCCTCAAACTCTCAAGCAAAGAACAGATTTGAAATCTCTGGATTTTAACCAAACAGACCAGAAGGTGGCAGAGTAAGCACTTACTGGGGGAGAAAAAAAAAAAAAGAGCATTTCAGAGAGAACAGTCATTTCTATAAATTCAGATCTAGGAAATGAAACTGAAACTGGGCTACCTTTCTCCGACTTGTAGTTTTCAACACACCCATTTCTGAGACACACCCTGTTTCTGAGCCAGTTCGAGCTCAGACTGAGGTAAAACCAGAGAATAAACTTCCACAGAAAAAGGAAGAAAATGGTTGTCTCTAACATCGCTGAAGGAAGAAAATACAGATGTTAGATGTTTTCTGCACCAAAATACATGGTTTTCTCTTTATTTATGTAGAAGAAATTTGAAAGACAATCTGGGTAAGTACAATATCTATTATTAATAGTATTGCTACCTGTAGTGTGTTATTGAATAGGAAGGAATCTTTTCAACTAGAATATTGAAATATACTCCAAAACCAAAAATAATATTTTTAAGCATAGAAATTCTATTCATTGCTGTGACGGAATCTGCTTTATATTAGTTGAAAAATGAGTCATAACACTCCACTAAAAGATGCCTCGTAAACCAAAGGCACTTTTATTGATGAAATCCCCAAGGAATCTGCAGCATCTTCAGAAAGAATGTAGAATGGAAACTTAAAGATGTGCTTTACAAAATTAAAGATACCTTCCACCATCCACTCTAAGAAGTAAGTGGCTGCCGGAAAATAAAACTCCCCGGTAGCTTCTCAGACATTAGTGTCAGATGATATATAGAGACAGACAGATGTGAGACAGAGAGACCATAAAGGAGACAGAGGTAGAGACAAAGACAGAGAGAAAGAGACAGGCTGCTACAGGAAGTCCTTGAAATTATGGCAGCTATATGCTTCTGCTAAATATCCTAGGTTAAAATCTGACTGCCTCCCAGGCAACACCTGATCTGCAACTCTTTTTAGAAAAGCTAACAAACCCTACATTTAACCCTACAGTTAATAAATATATGTGGGTTCGATTGTGTAACAAATTGTTTTCTTTTTTATACTGGTTGCTAAGATGCTCAGATCCAAATTTTTAAGCCACTTCTGGTATAGTATATGAAATTGAAAAACAGTTATTTTAGGCACTAACTTTACTCCATGGCCTAAGCACCTCCTCTCTTCCCCTTGATTAGCCCTCCCCCTGATTTCTTTACCCAAGGGTTTTCATGTATGTATGATCCTGGATCACTTTCTGAAAACCATTCTGGAACTAGGGAGGGTATAAAGAAATCATTAATATGTGAAATATTTCTGAACAGTGGCATAAATGGGCAAAGCACAGATGTTAAATAGAAATCATTTCTCTAGCATATATTCTCCAAGAGTATCACCTTCAACCGTTTTTTTAAAGTAAGTTTTTGAAAGGCACAGCCAACAAGTCTCCGATAACGGCTTTAAAGGAAGCAATGTGAAAGTGCAAGCTGTTCGATCATATTTTAAAGATATTTTCTCTATTTAGAGAATACAGACAAAAGTCATTCCTTTTTTATTTGCTCACATTCCAAAGAAACATTCAGGCCCAGGTCCCCATCCACCTGGCTTTATGTTTGTATTACATGTATATGGTATGCAGCTCATGCAAAAATCAAATAATACAAATAATTCACCACTCGGTTGACTCATAATCCGGTTTTTGAGGTATCATTTAGGAGACAAGGGCTGAGTTTGTAAAACTGTGACGATGTCAGGGAGACGCTGGGAGAATTATTGTAATGGTAGGATGGGGCAAGAGATAGGGCATAAGAATTCTAGGTAGGAGGACTCAGGAGCAGAAGGATCCAGGTACCCCCTGCTTTAAGTGTTACAATACTGTAGGTGCAACCGAAGTGAGCTGTACTTTTATAGGGTAGAGTAGATGAGGCTTAGCAAATGGACACATGGAAATGAATCAGATAGCAGTTATCAGAGGAGGGTGGGGTCAAGTTTTAGACAACTATAAAACCAGTATGAATCAACAGGGTCATGTAAAAACAAAAGCCATTCCCGTCATCTGAGGCCGCAATAATAAATCTCTAGTAAAACTTTCGGACTTCAGATGCCCAGAATTGAATTAATTATCTTTGATTGGTAACATACCATCATCTTTTTCTATGCAAGCACTTCTTTTATTTCATTCGTTTATCATGTATTTTGAAGGCATCATTGGCTTTTTAAATAAAGTATAATTTATATGAAATGAATAAATCTTAAGGGTATACTTCTATGAGATTGTTATGTGTTCATCAGTGTAACCACTAATGAGATTGAGCTATAAAATAATCAGTCTTAAAAACTGGAGAAAAAAAAATGAACCACAAAGGTTATTGAGCAGCAAATCACTTTATTTGGATATAGCAGAGGAACTGCAATTTGGGGCATAAAAACTATAGCAAACCATAGGCAAGTCTAAAGAGACAAAAGAGAGGTCAACTTATGGGTTTCTTGGAGGATTTGGGGAGGGCTGTTTTAACAGGAGCCCACTGGTGGGGAACAGGTGTACAAGGCCGTGGCAGTTTCCAATTGGCAGCAAGTGGAAGGTGGTTGCTGTTGTTGATGTCAGTATGAGTCATCAGGGAGGAAATCTTCCATCTTCTTGTTACAAAAACTACAGGAGGTAGTGCATGAGAGCTCCCCTAATGGCTTCCCAGCTCCATTTTGAATAAGGGTTCCTTTATTTGTTTTCACAAAATATTTTTATCACACCATTAGTTTCTTCATACCACTTTCCAGAAAATATCTCTCTACCAAAAGGTAACCACCTTTCTGACTTTTGCTACAATAGATTAATTTGTTTGCTCTTAAACTCCATAATAATGAAACCCTACAATATGTTTTCTACTGTTACAGGCACATTTAACTTAATTAAAACCATCAAATAGTTTTCCAAAGTGGCTGAAATGATTTATAATTTCACCAGAAATGTGTGAGTGTTCTACTGACTCTACCTCATCATCAACATTTGGTATTACCAGGCTTTAATTTTAGTCACTTTGCTAGGTATGTAGTTTTATCTCACTGTAGTTATACTTTGCATTTCCACGATGATTAAAGATTTTGGAGCACTTCTAGATTCCAATTCATCACATCCATCCACGTGACTATCAAAAGCCCCACTGGTTTCTTTTCCTCCCGGTAGTCCAAGTTTAGTCCTCAAGCTTGTACATCACATGTCTAGACATTCATCTTAAATAACTGTAAATTTGTATATTTTGATTAACATCTACCCGCTCCTTCGCCCTCCAGCCCCTGGTATCCACTGTTCTATGAATTTGACTTTTTTTCTTTAGATTCCACATATAAACGAGATCATACAGTATTTGTTTTTCTCTTTTCTTTTTTCACTTAATATCCTTCATGGCAGACTTCCTTCTTTGTCATGGCTGAGTAATATTCCATTATATATACACGTGTGTGTATACCGTATTGTATACAACATTATGTGTGTATATATATCACATCTTCTTTATATATTCCTCTTTTGATGGACATTTAGATTGTTTCCATATGTGAAAATGCTACAATAAATATAGCAGTGCAGATATCTCTTCGAAATACTCATTTTATTTCCTTCTAATATATACTCAGAAGTGGGATTGCTGGATCAGATGTAGTAGTTTTATTTTTAACTTTGAGAGGAATCTCCAAACTCTTTTCCTTAATGGCCATACCAATTTACATTCCCACCAACTGTGTACAAGGGTTCCCTCTTCTACACATCCTTGCTGACACTTGTTATCTATTGTCTTTTATTATTATTGCTATCGCTATCATTATTATTCAGCCTGCTGCCATGTGCCTAGGTCCTTACGGAGGCTGGGGCAGACTGGGAGGCTCAGTCCACAGGAGCCAATCTGGAGTCTGGGTCCATGAGGCCAGTACTAGGGCAAATAGAGAGCTTGGGTATGGGAGCTGGCTTGGCACTAAGGTGGGGTGGGAGCCTGGATCTGCTGGGGCCTGTCTGGAGCCTGAGGCCTCAGGGGCAGGCCTGCACTGAGGTGGAGCAGAACCTAGGTCCTTAGGAGCCCAACCAGAGGCTGAGCCTACAAGGACTTTGTTATCAGGGTAATACTGCCTTCTAAAAATGAATTAGAGAGTATTCCTTCACTTGCTTCAGGAGAGCTTTTGTAGAATTGGTGTTAATTTTTTAAACATTGGGTAGCATTCTCCAGTGAATCTGTCTGGGCCTGGAGATTTGGGGGAGATTTTTTAAATTAAAAATCCCGTTTTCCTCGAAATTAAGTGAGTATTCAAATGATCTATTTCATATTGAGTGAGTTGTGGAAGATTGTTTTTCTTTTGTTTTTTTTTAAGGAATTGGTCCATTTCATTTGGGTTGTCAAATTTACGTGTGAATAATATTCCTTTATTGTCCATATTTTATGCTGTTGTTGGATAGAGTGTCTGTGGTTTGAAACCTGTTAGTTGGTGGTGTTGAATTCTTCTACATATGTCCTCACTAATATTCTGTCTAGTTCTTCTATTAACTGTTAAAAGAAATGTCTTTAAATAGTAAACTGTAACTGGATTAATCTGAAACTAAAAAGTTCTCTCAGTGGTTAAATACTTTGCAAATTCTGGTTTAAAGCAGATACTTTTAGGATTGCTGTGTTACCTTGTTGGATTGACCCTTTTATCATAATATAATATTATTCAGACTCTGGTAATGCTATGTGACTATTCAAATGATCTATTTCATATTGAGTGAGTTGTGGAAGATTGGTTTTTTTTTTTTTTGAGGAATTGGTCCATTTCATTTGGGTTGTCAAATTTATGTGTGAATAATATTCCTTTATTGTCCATTTTATGTTTAGAAGTTTAAAATGATATCTGGTTTCAGTTCTTTTTTTTAATTAAATTGATTGAGGTGACATTGGTTAATGAAATTATTTATATAGGTTTCAAGTCTACAATTCCATAATCTGTTATCTAAATACTGTAGTGTAGATTCACCACCCAAAGTCAAATGATATTGGTAAATGTGTCTCTTCTTTTTTATTCTTTTTCAGTTTTGCTAGGAGTTTGTCAATTATACTGATCTTTTCAAGGAAGCGGATCTTTGTTTCATTTTGTTATATAACTTTCTCCATTATATTTCTGTTTTCAACTTAATTAATTTCTGCTCTTCATTATTTCTTTCCTTCTGCTTGCTTTTGGCTTATTTTGCTCTTCTTTTTCAAATTTTTCTAGGTCGTTGTGGTAAGAGCTTATTATTTTGAAACTTTACTTCTTTTCTAATATATGCATTTATTGCTAAAATTTCCTTTTAATACTGCTTTAATTGTGTCTCACAAATTTTTATAAATGTATATTCATTTTCAGTCACTGCAGTGTATTTTTTCAATTTACCTGAGACTTTTTTTTGGTCCATGAATTATTTAGGAATGTGTGCTTTTAGTGTTTTCCTCTTACCTTTGTGTCACCAATTTCTTATAAGATTCCATTGTGGTTGGCAAATATATTCTGCATGCTTTCAATTCTTTTGAATTTGTTGAAGTTTGTTTTATCATTTATGAAATGGTCAGTCTTGGGCACTTAAAAAGAATGCTGTTCTGCTGTTGTTGGATAGAGTGTCTGTGGTTTGAAACCTATTTTGTTATATGATTTTATTCTTCTATATATGTCCTCACTATTATTCTGTCTAGTTCTTCTACCGATTGCTAAAAGAAATGTGTTGGAATAGCAAACTATAATTGGATTAGTCTGAAACTGAAAAGTTTTCTCAGTGATTAAATATTTTGCAAATTCTGATTTAAAGCACACACTTTTAAGATTGTTGTGTTACTTTGTTGTATTGACCCTTTGATCATAATATAATATTACTCAGTCTCTGGTAATTTTCTTTCCTCTGACGTCTACTGTATCTGACATTCATATAGCAACTCCTATACTTATTAAAATTTTTATTATATACCTTTATCCATACCTTTACTCTCAACCTACCTATATTATTCTATTTCAAGGGAGTGTCTTATTGATGAGGTATACTTACATCGTGTTTTTAATCCAGTCTAACAATTCTATATTTTAATTTCTTTTTTTAGGCTATTTATATTTAATGTGGTTATTGTTATATTAATACTTATGTCTACCATTTTATTTTTGTTTCTGTTGGTTCTCTATTTTTAATTTCTCTATTTATTTTCCTGACTTCCTGTGCATTATTTGAAATTTTTTTACAATTCTACTTTTATCTGCATTTTTGTGTGTGTGTATCATTTCATACAGCTTTTTCTAACGGATGCTCTAGATGTTACATATATATATACATAATTTATGACAGCCTAAGTGTGTTGTTTTATTTCAGTAAAGTGTAGAAATCTTTCCTCATATATCCCCTTACCCTATCCACTCATGATATATTTATTTTAAATATTTCCACTACATACATGCAGAACCATTTTAGATAGTACTTCAACAATCAAACATAATTTAGAAAACCAGTATTTACCAGTATTTTTACATACCATGCTTTTTTTCTCTTCCTCATGTTTCAAGGTTCCTTCTCTTACCATTTCCTTTCTGTTTAGAGAAGTTTAACTATTGTTTTACAGTAGGTCATGTAGATTGTACCACTTTACATTCTCACTAACATTGCCAAGAGTTCCTTCCTATTTCTCCACATCTGTGCCAATACTTTCAAGGTAGTTTTTTTTTTTAAATAGTTATCATAATGGATGTGAAATGATATATCATTGTGGCTTTGGTTTGCTTTCCTCTAATGATTAGTGATGCTGAACATTTTGTTTGTTGGTCATTATATATCATCTTTGAAGAAATGTCTATGCAAATCCATTGCCCATTTTTATATTGGGTTATTTCTTTTGTTGTTGTAGAGTTGTAGGAGTTTTTACTATGTTATGGATATTACCAGTTATATAATTCACAAATATATTCTCATTCCATAGCTTGCTTTTCATTCTGTCTGACCTTTGATGTAGTTTCGTGTAGTCCCACAAAAGGGGTTTACTTTATTTATCCTTTTTTCTTCCAAACTTTGTTTAATAAGTCCCTCAGCTTAGTATTAGAATTTCAGCCAACCCCAGGCTAATTATTTCCAAAGTTTAAATGTGATATATAGCTTTTTCCCTGTAAAAGATCAGGTCACATTGAGTAGCCCTATCATAAACATACTGTCATGTGGACCCCTTTTATTTTTGACCTGCAGCTGTGAGAGAGTCATCATTAGGTACCTAAAAGCAACTGTTGACAACATGCTCCTCTAGCCTACTCTTTTTATTTTTCCTTATATTTTTAAAATTTTTCGATTATAGTTGACATACAATATTATATTAGTTTCATGTATACAACATAGTGATGACATTGATATAACTTAAGTTCATCGAGGATCCTTATAACCGGTGTTTTGAACTCTGCACCTGGTAGATTGCTTGTCTCCATTTCCTTGAATTCTTTTCCCGGGAGTTTTGTCCTGTTCTTTCATTTAGGCCATATTTCTTTTCCTCTTCATTTGGCTGCCCCTCTATGTTTTTTTTCTATGTATTAGGTAGTTCTTCTCTGTCTCCTGGTCTTGGTAGAGTGGCCTTATGTAGTAGGTCTTCTATGGGGCCCAGAGGCACAGTCTCCCTGGTCACCTGAGCTGGGTGCTCCAGGTGTGTCCTTTGTGTAGGCTGTGTGTACCCTCCAGTTGTAGTTGAGCCTTGATTGCTGTTGCAATGTCAGGGGAAGAGATTCACCCTCCAGCTTACTGGTTGTGAGAAATGGCTGTGACTATAGCAGACAGGGTGCTGTGCACAGGCTGACCCCTCAAAGAGGCATTTGTTTTAGCTGGGCCCTGGTGCCTACCACTGCTTTGGTGTGTCGTTTGTGTTGCTGGTTGGGTGGTGCTCCGTTGTGGACTGAAGCCCACCACTGGATGTGTGGGTTCTGTGGCCTCCTGAGAGGGGACTCTGGTGCAGCCAAGATCAGCAACTGCCTGTGCCCTGCCTTAGGCCACCTGGTAGGAGCTATAATGTGATTCGCAGGTCCTTGCCACCTGTGTTAGGCTTGGAGGCACCTGAAAGAAGCTCAGCTGTTAACCAAGGCCAGCTGCCACTAGTGCAGGCTTACAGCCACTTAGCAAGAGGTAAGGGGCACACCAAGGACAGACACTGCTTGTCTGGCATTTGTGAACCTTTGAGAGATTTCAGGAAAGTCTGCAGGACAAGCTGAGTGGAACCATCACTGGAAGAAGTTCTTGCTGATCACAAACTGGGTGGGACAGGGTCTCAGGGAATCACCAGGGTGGGGCAAATGGTGTTAGCCAAGTTGAAAAAGCATTCAGATTTGGTGCCTGCTTGTGCCTGTTGGCTGGTAGAGAGAGAGGCCAACAAAAGAAAATGTTGCCAGCACTTCTGAAAATGGCTTACTTTAAGGACTGGTACACCTAAAGCAATTTTCCCCCTCCACTCTTTTTTATCTTCCCCATCACTTTAAATTGGAGCTTCTTGATCTCTATAGGTCAAATTACTGAAAGAAACTAAATTTAATTCAGTTTTTAGGAGGCATTACATGCTCTAGGTTTCTCATTGTCACAGTGTTATAAGAGAGTAAAATTTCCACCAATTGTTTATTTTGACTTCTTTTTCATTAATGTATCTGTGAAATACGGCTTTTTATTCACTTTCTATGCATACAGGAGTTATTAATAATAAAATAATAAATAGTAAAATAATAAATAATAAAAAAAATAGTAGCTTTAACCTTAGACCATTGTTCTGGCTTCTTCATGTCTGGAAGGGAAGGGAAATCCTAATCCTAAATTTGTATCTACCAATGGAAAGAATTATCCCTGCGAATTAATTTATACAAGTGGGTTTATACAGTCTGTTATAATTCCCTAAGGTTATCTCCTCTGTTACTTTGATTTCTCCCATGAAGAAGTCATTGGAACGGTGTACATTTTGGAACCATTTCTATATTGCACTTAAAACTATTATTATTTGGATTTTGTTTTTTCTAACCATTGCTATTTCTGTAACCCAGATTGACATTAATTTTCCAGACAGTAATGTGACAATTTACAGGCCAAACAGTAATGCCATTTTCTTTTTTTACTGTCCAGGTATCAGCTATTATCAATTATTATATGAAAAATTAGTTTAATATAATAGTAGCCTCAGAGTTCACTACCCAGTAAGCTATCCCGGAAGTCTTAGAAAGGAATGGCTCACACATTGAATTAAGATGCTTAAGGCACATGTCTTATTAAATCAATTCAAAAATACAAAACAAATAGCAGGGAGAAAAAGATAGGTAACACATTTAAAGTCTGTCCATGGGGGATCATCCAATAGAATATGTTCTGGTTAAGTAGTATACACTTGCTCTAATCAGAGAGGTGAAGAGGGGCACATATGTCTGATCACAGTTATAGCTTATCAATAAGCTATATAAGCCTAATAAGCTACACTGAATTTTATTTATGTTTCTTGAGTGGAGGACACAAAGGATCGGAATAAGTGTCATTAACAGGTGACCCAATTATGACCTTAATAATATCAAGTGCTTCAAGTGTTTCATGAATATTTAACACCTATTTGGCCCTTCTATTTCCTTCCTATGTTTAACATGCATATCGTGTACTTCATCTACCCCTATCATAACATGATCCACAAACTACTTGCTTCTATACTTACTTTCATATATCTTTCTTGTTTCATACATCCTTCTCTATTTAGTTTCATATATCTTCCTTTGTTTATCTTATCTTTTATAGCAGAACTGAATATTTTTTTAAATATAGCAAAAACCATTAATGAAGAAATCTAAAAGTGTATAAGACATATATAACCCATTACAAATTAGTTTATCTAAAATTTTACTTATAAAAATACTGAATTACTTTTTTTTTTTTTGTATACAGGTATCAGAATGGCAGAGCAACGGAACCTACCAAAAAACACTGATGAATGGACAAAAGAGGATGTAAATTGGTGGTTAGAAAGTCAAAAAATTGAGCAAAGACACAGGGATATCTTGACTGCACAAGATGTGAATGGAACAATCTTGAAGTGGTTAACTAAAACTGACCTCATCGATATGGGCATAACACACGGACCAGCTATCCAAATAGAACGTCTATTCAAAGAATTGCAGAAAACATCCTTTGAAGAACCTATTCAGGCATGTAAGAGGAAAAAAGGTAGCAAAAATGTTCCTAAAACACAAAATTTGATGCAAGAGGAAAATGGAAAAACTTCAAAGCAAAAACGAGAGGATAAAGAGAAATCAGATATGGCTAATGCCTCTACAATAAATACTATTACTAAAGTTTCTAAGTCACCAAAAAATGAACTCATGGAAGACGAAATAGAAGACATAAAGGAAAATAAGGCATCCATGGAACTGACATGTGCATCATACCCTTTTGATGAATTCAGTGATCCATATCGTTACAAATTGAATTTTTGTCTACAGCCTGAAACAGGACCACTCAATCTCATTGATCCAATACATGAGTTCAAAGCCTTCACAGATACAAACACAGCCACAGAAGAAGATATTAAGATGAAATTTAGCAATGAAGTCTTCCGATTTGCTTCAGCTTGTATGAATTCACGAACCAATGGCACCATTCATTTTGGAGTCAAAGACAAACCCCATGGAAAAATTATTGGCGTGAAATTCACCAATGTCACCAAGGAAGCCTTCATTGATCACTTCAATCTGATGATCCACCAGTATTTTGAAGACCATCAAGTCCCAAAAGCAAAGAACTGCATTCGCGAGCCAAGATTTGTAGAAGTTTTACAGCAAAACAGTATTCCATCTGACAGATTTGTTATTGAAGTGGATGTTATTCCAAAACACTCTGAATGTGAACATGATTATTTTCAGATTAAAATGCAAAATTACAACAACAAAATATGGGAACAAAGACCAAAATTCTCAGTCTTTGTGCGAGATGGGGCCAGCTCTAAAGACATCATAAAAAATAATGCAGATTTCAGAGCATTTAAATTAGATTTAAAAAGACTAGCAGAGTCTAGGAAAGAAGCAGAAGCAGAAGGAAAACGTAGAGTAAAACCAAGTAAAAAAGAGACTGATGGACCAAAGCTTGTTGAATTGCTGACAGGAAATAAGGATTTGTTAGATAATTCATACTATGAATGGTACATTCTTGTAACAAATAAATGCCACTCGAACCAAATAAAACACTTAGATTTCCTAAAAGAAATTAAGTGGTTTGCTGTACTGGAGTTTGATCCTGAATCTGTGAGCAAAGGAATAGTCAGAACTTACAAAGAAAGCCGAGTAGCAAACCTTCACTTGCCAGGTCTGTATGTGGAGGAGAAAACCACACTAAATGAGAAGATTTCCAGTCTGAATCTTTATCAACAACCCAGCTGGATTTTCTGCAATGGCAGGTTAGACCTTGATAGTGAAAAATATAAACCCTTAGATCCAAGTTCCTGGCAAAGAGAAAAAGCTTCTGAAGTCAGGAAATTGATTTCATTTCTTACACATGAAGATATATTGCCAAGAGGGAAGTTTTTGGTGGTATTTCTATTACTGTCCTCTGTGGATGACCCAAGAGACCCCCTCATTGAGACCTTCTGTGCTTTCTACCAAGATCTCAAAGGAATGGAAAATATATTGTGTATTTGTGTACGCTCGGACATATGTCAGAGATGGAAAGATCTGCTTGAAGCAAGATTAACAAAACAACAAGATGAATTAGCAAGCCAATGTATTTCTGCTTTAAATCTTGAAGAGATAAATGGCACTATTCTTAAACTAAAATCTGTGACTAAATCTTTAAAGAGGTTTTTGCCATCTATTGGCTCATCTACTGTCCTTCTGAAAAAGGAAGAAGATATCATGACTGCTCTGGAAATTCTGTGTGAAAATGAATGTGAAGGTACACTTTTAGAGAAGGACAAAAATAAATTTCATGAATTCCAGGCATCAAAAGAGGAAGATTTCTATCGAGGTGGTAAAGTATCATGGTGGAACTTCTACTTTTCTTCTGAAAACTACTCTTCGCCTTTTGTCAAAAGGGATAAATATGAAAGACTTGAAGCAATGATTCAAAACTGGGCAGATTCTTCTAAGCCAACTTGTGTCAAAATTATTCATTTGTATCATCATCCAGGCTGTGGTGGGACTACCCTGGCTATGCACGTTCTCTGGGAACTAAGGAAGAAATTCAGATGTGCTGTGCTGAAAAACAAGACAGTGGATTTTTCTGACATTGGAAGACAACTGACTGATTTAATCACCTATGGGACAATAAATCATCAGGAATATTTACCTGTACTGCTCCTTGTTGATGATTTTGAAGAACAAGATAATGTCTATCTTCTGCAGGCCTCTATTCAAACAGCTGTAGCTAATAAGTGCATTCGATATGAGAAACCTCTAGTGATCATCCTAAATTGCATAAGATCACAGAATCCTGAAAAATGTGCAAAAATGTCATCAGATAGTATCGCCCTAATACAGCAACTATCTCCCAAAGAACAAAGAGCCTTCGAGCTTAAATTGAAAGAAATTGAAGAGCAACATAAAAACTTTAAAGATTTTTATTCCTTTATGATCATGAAAACCAATTTTAATGAAAAGTACATAGAAAATGTGGTCAGGAATATTCTGAAAGGACAAATTATTTCCACCAAGGAAGCAAAGCTCTTTTCTTTTCTGGCTCTTCTTAATTCATATGTGCCTGATACCACCATTTCACTATCACAGTGTGAAAATTTCTTAGGAATCACAAACAAGAAGGCTTTCTGGGGACCAGAAAAACTTGAAGACAAGATGGGCACCTACTCTACAATTCTGATAAAAACAGAGGTGGTGGAATGTGGAAACTACTGGGGAGTGCGCATTATTCACCCTCTGATTGCTACTCGTTCACTGGAAGAATTGAAGATAAGCTATCACTTGGATAAAAGTCAAATTATGTTGGATATGCTAAGAGAAAACTTGTTCTATGATTCTGGTATAGGAAGAAGCAAATTTTTTCAAGATATGCAAACACTGCTGCTCACAAGACAGCGCAATGAACATGAAGGTGAAACAGGAACTTGGTTTTCCCCATTCATTGAAGCATTACATAAAGAAGAAGGAAATGAAGCAGTTAAAAAAGTATTGCTTGAAGGTATTCATCGGTTCAACCCCAATGCATTCATTTGCCAAGCGCTGGCAAGACATTTCTACATTAAAGAGAAGGACTTCGCCAATGCCCTAAATTGGGCAAATCAAGCAAAAAAGATAGAACCTAGCAATTCTTATATCTCAGATACACTGGGTCAAGTCTACAAAAGTAAAATAAGATGGTGGATAGAGGATAATGGAAAAAACAGGAACATTTCGGTTGATGATTTAACTGATCTTTTGGATTTAGCAGTACATGCCTCAAATGCATTCAAAGAATCTCAACAGCAAAGTGAAGATAGAGAGGATGAAGTGACAGAAAGGTTTTATCAGAAGTCAAAAAGGCGATATGATACTTATAATATTGCTGGTTATCAAGGGGAGATAGAAGTTGGGCTGTACACAATCCAGATTCTCCAGCTCATTCCTTTTTTTGACAACAAAAATGAACTATCTAAAAGAGATATGATCACTTTTATATCAGGAAGTAGTGATATTCCTGGGGATTCAAACAATGAATTTAAATTAGCCCTCAAGAACTTTATTCCTTATCTAACTAATTTGCAATTTTCTTTGAAAAAGTCCTTTGATTTTTTTGATGATTATTTTGTCCTTCTAAAACCCAGAAACAACATAAAGCAAAATGAACAGAACAAAACTCGGACAAAGGTGGCTGGATATTTTAAGAAGTATGCAGATATATTTGGTCCCTCAGAGGAATTACAAAACAAAGATCTCAGATCAAAACTTAGTTTGCCACTTCAAGTAGAACTGTATCGGAGAAGCCTAGAAGTTTTAAAAGCAGACAAGTTTTCTGGGCTCTTGGAATATCTTATCAAAAGTCAAGAAGATGCCATTAGCACCATGGAAGATATAGTGAGCAAATATACTTTTATCTTCGAACAATGCACTGTCAGAATCGTGCCAAAGGAAAAGCAAAATTTCATCTTGGCCAATATCATTCTCTACTGTATTAAACCTACCTCCAAAATAGTGAATCCAATTAAAAAACTGAAAGCTCAGCTCCGAGAATTCTTGCAACAAGTAGGACTGACTTATCGATTTTCAGAACCTTACTTCTTAGCTTCCCTCTTATTCTGGCCAGAAAACCAACAACTAGACCAAGATTCTAAACAAATGGAAAAGTATGCTCGATCACTCGAACTTTCTTTTAGGGGGCAATATAAACATATGTACCGTACAAAGCAACCAATTGCATATTTCTTTCTTGGGAAAGGTAACAATATGAACAGACTTGTTCACAAAGGAAAAATTGATCAATGCTTTGGAAAGACACCTGACATTAATTTCTTGTGGCAGAGCGGAGATGTATGGAAGGAGAAAAAAGTCCAAGAACTTTTGCTTCGTTTAAAGGGACGAGCTGAAAATAATTGTTTATACATAGAATATGGAATCACTGAAAAAATCACAATACCCATCTTACCTGCTTTCTTGGGTCAATTAAGAAGTGGCAGAAGCATAGAAAAAGTGTCTTTTTACATGGGATTTTCCATTGGAGGCCCACTTGCTTATGACATTGAAGTTATTTAAGAGCCTGATCTTGACCTTCTCCCTCCAAGAATGTTAGTCTTGTACCACCTAATTTTTTTGACCCCAAATCTATACTTTAAATTTCCTCTTAAGTATGTTATGAGTCCTACACAGACTGTGGTGAAAAGGAAGGAGTGAGAAATATGGAAAGTATTAAATATCTTCCTTTATTTGGAAAACATCATCAAGGACAAGCTTTTTAAAAAAGGAGCTAAATGGAATTAAGAGAGGTGAATGTAATGTATCTGCCACACAGACCCCACTAGTTTCCCCAATTACTCAACCAAGTCATGACTGAGAAAGAGAAAACTTCCAGAGGGACTTCCTTGTCAATTGTAAAAATTTTGCAGAATAGGAAAAAAGTTATGATTTTAAGACATTACAAAATCTGGAAAATAATTTCACAAAAAAAGCAAAATCCTCTCAAACTAAGGAGCAACATTTATTCTTACCAAGCAGAAACAGAAATGTACCACGCACTCAAGAATCTTTCAAAGTGGAGAACCAACAAGGTCTCTGAAGGCTGGAGACTTAGACTGCCTTTTCATGTAGTAGGAGGCAGTGAGCAAAAGTGAATTTTGTCTCTACAGCTAATGAGCTTATACTTAAAAATAAACAACAATACATGGAAACTCCAAAGCTAATAAATGAAAAGAACTCTTGTGAAAAAAGACTTATTTGTTCCCCATCCAGGGGATCCCAACATACTGGTAAGAATAACCTATAATCTATGCATTGAACAGCGCAACCAGTGAGATGTAGTCAAAATGCAATTTTTTTCCTCTAATAAAATTGTGAACATGGACAATCACAAATGGGTTCCAAAACTGATAAAAATCTGATAAAGAACTTTATAACAGACAAATCAGACTTCCCTATATCCTGATCGATATTAACATTGCAGAGAGAGAGAGAGCCAGATGCTATGGACCTTAAAGTACTATAGGAATGCCAACTAATTGAACCTGAATCTGACCAAGCCTCTAGATGTTTCTTCCAGTTGAGAGAAAATACAGACGTTGGTTAAGCTTCAAAGTAATTCCATGTTTGGAGTATGAGTATGGCGAAAGGAAAGTAGGTAAGCAGTACAGCTGCAAGAAGACTGGACCTGAGCTAACAATTGCTGCGTGATGCATAAATGGGAGTTCATTATACTCTTTTCCTGTGCTTTTGAAATTTTCTGTTAAAATTTCTAAAACAAAGAAATACAATTTGATTTTGTCTTCAAATTGCATTCAAACTTTTTCCCTGGGAGAAGTTTTCCCCTTGCTCCTGCATGAAATTTCAGTTCCAAAAACTGACCAGCTATCTCTTGGTTTAAAAAACACAAATCCTCTGGCTAAACACAGTTTCAATTTAAAAAATGAGAATATCCAGCCACATTTCTCTATGGGGCCACTTCCCTCTCTGCCCCGGGTTTCAGTCTCCTCTACACAAAACGATCTGTTGGATTCCTCTTGCTTTCCCCACATGATTCTTTTAAACTCAAATCAAAACCAGTTTAAGCAGGTACTCTCTTTCCCCCATGACCTCCCTTGGGTGCATGGGAAACATTCACGGATATTTGCTCTACCATTGGTAGGAAGTGCAGCAAATTTCCAGTCTTGAGAACATGCCCCACAAAGTCAGGAGGACACAGGTCAAGAACTCCAAGTAAACTTCTTATAGACGGTTCCCTTCCGCCTTTGTCAGCCCTGCTCTCTAGGCTCAAGATGAGATCCTCATGGTGGTTGGGAGAACTTTTGCCAAAAGAGCCTCTTAATAAACCCTCTCTTCCTCAGTGCCAGCAGAGGGCAAACTACAGTCTGTAGACCAAATTCAGCCTGTCTTTCAAATAAAGTTTTATTGAAACACAGCGATACTAATTTGTTTAAGTACTGGCTTTGGCTGCTTTTGCACTGCAACAAGAGTTGAGTAGTTGCAACAGAGACCTTATAGCCCACAAACCTAAATTATTTACTGTCTTGTTCTTTACAGAAAAAGTTTGCCAACCCTTACTCTATGCCGTCAAGTCTTATATATTTATTACAGGTCAGTTGTCTAATTGGTTCCTGGGCATGTACTTGAAAATATGCATTTTGGTTTATCACCTAATTTTGGTATCTGATGTCTATCATTTTTAGGGCCAAAGTTAAAATTTAACACCTTTTACCTCAAAATTCTTTTTTTACATTATAACAATCTAGGTTGACTTTTCCAAGGAATAGCAGAGTAATAAATGTATGTGGGTTTTTCTTTTGCAAATTAAAAAACCAGCCAAATTATGCTGGATAAATTTGAAAAGCACATTTATCTATCATAATTCTCTTTACCCATTTAGCTTTATATTTTCCTTAAATCCACAGAATTAATTTAGTCCTGAAAAATAGCAAATTGGGAAAGTGAGATTTAAATATTAAATCTCATTTCAGATAAAATTTTGAATAAGAAATCATCAGAATTTTTTAAACTGACCCCTAATCATTGATTAGGTCATTATAATATAGCAGTTTCCCAACTCAGTTTTCAAAAGAAATGTTAATTAACACTCTCAAAACAAATGGTGACTTGAACAAATGATTGTTGGAAACTACAATATTCTACTCCTGGCTATTTGGAATGTGGATTAGCAAAAAAAAAATCTTAGAAAGTAGTATCAAAGGGAAGGTTATTTATTAAACAAACTAACTTATTTTTATATTATTTTTAAATCTCTTGCTCCTCCAAAGGTATCCCTGCTGCACGATCAGGAATGTACTAGAAAAAAGTTCATATGCACTGAAATATTTATAGATTTCTTTTCACCTTCTCTATTGTCAAAAAATCCAGCTTCAATTGAAATCTGTGTACCATTGTTCTTTTCTGTATTTTTAAAACTCAAATATGTATGTATACTATCATTAAAATATTATAGCCAAGTTTCCAACTCTAAGGCAGCCTTTATAGCCAGACAGTCCTACATCTCCAATGGAAACCCTATACATAAGTAAAAAGGTGAATTTCCTTTCATTAGTGGAAGAAGGAAATTGTTCCGTTTGAAATCCAGAAATCTATCCTTTAATGAAGTGCTATCATCATCTATTCCTAGTTGCAGGAAATAAAGTTAGGTCCTTTTTTCAATGATTACCTAAGATGATGATCTGCAAGTGTTAAGTTCCAAGCAGGAAGCAGATGGTACATTTAAAAAGAGTCATTAGTTGAGAGTTTAATAAATAACTATTTACAAATATTAGTTGTAGGGTTTATAATCAGTGATATAAGTTAACTGAATACTTAAAAATTAATAAACTAAAAAATACAAACTCATTCATAATCAACAGGCCAAAGTAGAAAATCATGATTATATCACTGATAGAAAAAAGCATGTGATGATACACAATAAAACCTCATAGAAAACTAGGAATAGATAGTGAGGACTTCCTCAACTTAATAAAGGACATCTAAAAAAAAACAAACAAACTCCTACAGTTAACATCACACTTAATGGTAAAGACTAAATGCTTTTCCCCTAAGACTAAGAACAAGGTAAAGACGTCTGCTTACCATTCTTATTCGGCTTGTATTGGAAGTTCAAGCTAATGCAATAAGGCAAAGAAAATAAAAAGGAAATAAAAACAAACAGATAGAAAGGAAGAAATAAAACTGTTGCCATTTGAAAATGACATAATATCTAGGTACAAAATCCAATGGAATCTACAAAAAAAAAAATCCACCTAGAACTAATAAATGAATTCAGCAACATCACAGAATATAAAATAAACATACAACAGTCAATTTTCTTTTTACATATGAGCAGTGAACACAAAGAAGTAAAATAAACATCAATATACAAAAAACTGAAGTATTTAAATATGTCTAACAAAATATGCCTAACTTTTGCTAACACAAAATATTAATAAAAGAAAGCAAAGATCTAAATAAACAGAGAGACACACATCATGTTCATGGATTAGATTACAGTGGTCCCCAACCTTTTTGCCACCAGGGACTGACTGATGCTCCTATGAAAATCTAATGCCTTTCTGTTGATCTTAGGTGGAGCTGAGGTGGTGATTAGTGCTGGGGAACAGCTACAAACACAGATGAAGCTTCGCTCGCTCGCTGGCCACTCACTTCCTGCTGTGTGGCCCAATTCCTAACAAGCCATGGACTGGTTAGGAATCCCTGGATTAGAAAACTCAATACAGTAGGGGTATCTATTCTCCCCAAATTGATATATAGTCAATACAATTTTTATCAAAATCTCAGCAAGATTCTTTGTAGATATAGACAAGAGTATTGTAAAATTTCTTTGGAAAGGTAAAGGAAGTAGAATAGCTAAAGCAGTTAAAAAGAAGAATAAAGTGGAGGAATCAAGACCTGATTTCAAGACTTACACAGTGATCAAGGCTGTGTTGTATTGGCAGAGAGATGACACAGAGATCAATGGGACAGAACAGAGAACTTATACATTGACCCACATAAATATGCTCAACTAATTGTTGACAAGTTGTAGAAGGAATTTAATGGTTTAAAGACTTTTTAAAAAAATGGTGCTGGAGCAATTGTACATCCATTGGTTAAGAAGTAAACTCAAACTAAACTCATAACTTATGCAAAATTTAATTCAAAATGGATCATATGTTTATGTTTAATGATGTATTCTTTTAACTTATAAAATTATAAAACATTTAGGAAAAAAGGAGAAAATCTTTGGTATCAGGGCTAAGAGTTCTTAGACTTAACATCAAAAGCACTGTCCATAGAAGAAAAAATTGAAAAAGTAGACTTATTCAAAATGAAAAAAATTTTGTTCTTTAAAATATTTTATTGTGAAGATGAAAAAAGATACAGAATTTTAAAAAATTATAAACCATGTATCTGACAAAAGACTAGTACCCTAGAATATATAAAGAACCCTTAAAAGAAAAATACACCCTCTTTCAGCTGTTTAGCTGCTCAGGAGCAGACAAAGCTAGTGGTGCTGAGCTGCACCTACTTCACGAGAATATTTCTTTTCATGGGTCCCCTGGGAAGAGATTCAACCAACAGCCTCCATTGCATGGAGTCAGGCCTGGCATGTCCCTGAGTGTGTGAGAAGTAGGACCAGCAGACAAACACTGATAAGGACATAGGTGCTCCCCTGGCTACCCACTGGATCCAGAGGCCTTAGGGGTAATCCAGGTTGTCCAAATAATCCAAGGTTCTCTGCATCTGCAAAGTGGCCTTCTTTACATACCCAGAAAGACTGCTATGACCTTAAAAGCAAGTTTTGCAAATCTTCATCCAGTTTAAAGATATGGCTTGTAAGTTTATTCTCTGAAATCCATATTTTAGAATAAGTCACAGTCCTCTCTATGGATCTTTCTGAAGATGAAACATTTGTAAAAGTACCAGAGCAAAACAATAACTGTCTGTAAATGATAAAAATTTTAAATGAGATGGGAAAAAAATGGCGTAGATGATAGAGGCTTTGTTCATCATTCTTCTGACCAAATCAAAGTTGTGACAGAAACACGAGGCAAACAGCAAGGAAAGTTGCCTGGTATCTAGATGAACGAAGCACTGCAACTAGGGAAGAAATAATTAATCAATCTGCAAAAATAGAAGGTAGGAGGGGGTGAAGATGTGAGGCCAGTCCCAAGTGGCTGGTCCCAAGTGGCTGAGAAGAACAGAGGCTATGGCAGCCAGTGGCTGCAGACACCTCTTAAAGGGGTTGTGTCCACAAGCCAACTTCCGTGGTGATGGACCTGCTCTGAGCACCAGCACTTGGTCAGCTGCTGGGTGGCGGCACCAGGGGCTTACAGGGGGTTGTTGAAGTGAGGGTCAGAGATGAGGATCTTCCTGGGCAGAGGTGCCGGTGTTCTCCACTGTTCTTCTTGTGAGTCCTCCCCCTTCCCAGGGGCAGACTCAGTGCTACCATAGCTGAGACATCATCATCATCGAACTGGATAACAGAAGTCACTCTGCCTAGAAGATCCCCTGAAACTCTGCCTCCCCCTTCGAAGCTCCATCTAAGCCACTCTAGATGTGTCCTCAGCAAGTCTGGTGCTCCTTGCTGAGCAGCGCCAAGGACTCACACTCATGACAGCAGGCCTCAGTTTCTGTGGGTTTCCTTGAGGGAACTATAAGCACAGCATCTGTGGATTGCTTGCTGAATCCTAACAGGTGGCCCTGGAGGCACAGGCTGGAGCTAAACTTGGCCTGTCGCTAAAACCCCTCTTAGAACTGTGCCACTGGACAACTACTACACAAGCCATGCTAATAAGAATGAGATATGCTTCACTTAGTACAGAAACAGACACAGAAAGGCAGCCAAAATGGGAAGACAAAAGCAGAAAACATATAAGAGAACAACAGAGGTCCAGGCATAAAAGAGTCAAGCAATCAAACAGATGCAGATAAAAAAACTATTTATAAATATGCTCAATGAACGTAGGGGAAGTGTAGATGAACTCAGTGAGAACTTTAACAAAGAGATAAAAAGAACATAAAAATGGAAATGGAAATTATGAAAGGGAACCAGTCATAAATGAAGAACACATTATCTCAGATGAAGAGTATTTAGAGGGAATAAACAGAGTGGATAAAGAAGAGGATAAAAACACAATATAGAGGATGGGGAAGCCAAGGACATCCAGTCAGAATGGCAAGAAAAAAGAAGCCAAGACTATAATAATAATTTAGAAGCCTGTGGGATATAATTAAGTGTAAAACGTGTGTCATAGGGGTACCTGAAGGAGAACGAGAAGTTGAAGAGCTATTTGAAGAAATAATGGTGGAAAACTTCCCTCACCTGATGAAGGAAATAGACATACAACCCCAGGAAGCTCAGAGAGTCCCAAGAAAGATTAATCCAAAGAGGCCTACACCAAGACACATTATAATTAAAATGGCCAATGGTTAAATACAAAGAAACAATCTTAAAGCAGCAAGAGAAAAGCAATTATCTACAAGGGAGCATCCATAAGACTGGCAGCTGATTCCCAAAAGAAACTATACAGGACAGAAGGGTTTGGCGCAAATATTCAACATAATGAAAACCAGGATCTACAACCAAGAATATTTTATCCAGCAAAGCTATCACTTAGAGTCAAGAGGACAGATAAAGAGCTCCTCAGACAAAAATAAGCTAAGGAATTTATCAACACCGAGCCATATTACAGAAAATGTTGCAAGGACTTCTTGAAGAAGAAAAGTGTATCAAAAATGTGAATAAAGAATGGTAATAACTACATTCATATCAACAAGTACCTCAAATGGAAGAGAATTAAGGACTCCAACCAAAAGATAGAGTGGCTGAATGGATAAGAAAACAAGACCCCTACATATGCTGCCTATAAGAGTCTCACTTCAGATTAAAAGACACACAAGATTAAAAGAAGGGGATGGAAAATATAATTGATGGACCTAGGGTATTGCACTGAATGCAATCAGAGAAAGACAAATATTGCATATTTCACATACTGGACTCTAAAGAACAAAATAAACAACAACAACAAAATGGAAACAAACTCATAGATACAAGAATATTTTGAGAGCTACTAGACAGAAGTGTTGAGGGACAGCAAAAAAGGGCAAAAGGATTAAAAAGTACAAATGTATAGTTACAAAATAGACATGGAGACATAAAATGTATCATAAGGAAAATAGTTAATAATGTTGTAATAAACATGTAAGGGGAAAGAGAGGAATTAGATTTAGTGGGGGTGATTATGACTTATACAGATCTCTAATCACTATGCTGTACAACTGAAACTAATATATTATTGTATGGCACTATAATTGGAAAAACTTGTACAATGTAAATATGAGCAACTAATTGTGTATTTTATTTCAGTTAAGCCAGGGAAATAATTTTTTAAAAGGAAAAAAAAAACTTAATCCATTAGAATGAGCAAGGGACATGAAAACACATGAGACATTTCATCCAGGAGGATATACAAATGGCAAATAAGTACATGAAAGGATGCTCGACGTCATTAGGGAAATGCAGGCTAAAACTACAATATGATACCACTACACACTTATCGAAGTGTATAAAAAAAAAATGCCAACACCAAATTCTGGCCAAATGCAGAAAAACTCACGCATTGCAGATGGTATATAAAATGATATAGCCACTCTGAAATACATTTTGGCAGTTTCTTAAAAATCTAACTGTGCAACTATTATATGTCCAGTAATTGCACTCCTGGACATGTATTCCAGAGAAATGAAAACCTATGTTCACCCAAAAACCTGTACATAAATGTTTAAAACAGCTTTATCCATTATATATCCAAACTAGAAATAACCCAGATAACCTTCAATGGGCAAACAGCTAAACACAATACAAACATCTATACTAAAAATATTAGTCAGCAATAAAATGAAATGAATGATGATATACTCAACAACTTGAATATATCTTTTGGAGAATTGGCTGAGTAGAAACATCCAAACCCAAGTTTATGTACTGAGTTATTCCATTCATATAACATCCTTGAAATTACAAATTATAGAAATGGAGAAAAGATTATTGGTTGCCAGGAGTTAAATTCTAGTCTGGGGAAGCAGGAAGAAAGATGGGCAAGAGATAAAAGGGCAAGAGAAGTGATTCTTATAGGGATACATTTATCTGTACCTTGAATGTATCAATGTCAATATCCTGCTTGCATTTTCATACTTAGCTTACCAAGATGTTACCACAGGAGGAAACTAGGCAAAGAATACCTTGGATCTATCTGTATTATTTCTTACAATTTCATGTGAATCTACAATCGTCCCCTCCAAAGTTTTTTAATTAAAGAAAGTAAATAATAGATACTATCAATAATTTATACCAATTTGATGAAAATATATTTATAAGTTTATATATATGAGTTTTCATATATACGAATTAATTCATATACACATATATTATATATACAATTCCTGAAATAGTATATAAATCTATAAATGAAGAATCTATATCTAGTGCATTATTTTGCATTAGCCAGCATTAGAAACATGTTTATTGCTTGGTAGGTTTTATTCTCCAAAGGTTTGTATTGTTCTGATACCTTCAATTTGCTCACATAGGTCTTACTCTCCACCTTTTTCCACCCTCCTTTGTGCCCAAGATGCTCACATATATGAACCATATCAATAGCCCTCCTCTTGCTCGGGCTTCCAGCTGGGGCTGGCAATTAGGATACCTCAATTAGAAGCTGGAAGGAAGGAGAAGAGCAAGGGTATTTATTAACCTGCTTCTTCTTTTGCAAAGTCACCTTTCTGGCTGTGTTCTTTACTAAAGGTTACTGCTTCCTGCTAGGGAGCTGCTTGTCAAGACCCTTCTTTTGAGTTCCAAAACCTCTCCCTGTCTTCATTTCTTCAGGCCTCAAGGAAAACAGCTCTGCTGCCACTAATTCCAGGACAGTCCTTATGGTTTTCCTCCAGAGACACCTTTCCCAATGTTCTCTTTAATAATCGTCCTCAAATTATCCTAATTTGCATGTGCATCTATTTCCTTCTGGATCTGACTAATACATGTATGTTCTATGTTTTGCACTAAAGCATTTCCTAGTGGCTGTATGTGATTAATAAGGAATGAGTTTAGCTAATTCCAGAAGGAATGCAAACTTTGTAGAAAAGTCTTGTTCTTGGTATTAGGAAAACTGGAGCCTCACCAAAATGAGGAAATAGGAAAATTTTACATATGGACCTTTTTTATCTGCCTCTTCTCCACTCAGGTCAGACACTCGTATAAGCCTTCCCCCTGCCAATGATTGCTGATAGTAATTTTGGGTATTGTTCTCTAAACTCTAGCCTGCAAAACCCAACATTTTGGTAGTAGGTTTCTGAGATTCTTTGGGGGAAAAAAAGTGCAGCAAAAATGAAGACAGCCTCAGCAGGTAGAGCTTTCTGGCACCCATTTCCTCTAGAACACTTTAATTTTTTTTTATTTATATGCATCACCCCATATAAAATCTTATTTGAAAATTTGTATTCCACCAATTTAAAAGACTTTAACAACAAATTAATTAAGTTTACTAAATAACCATTAACAAATCAATTCCTTAAGATTCAAAAAGAAACCTCTAAAGGTAGAAATTCAGGTGACAGTAGAGAGAGGACTGGTAACAGTGTAGAGATTTAGAGTCAGGGTATTCCCATCCAATGTACTTCAAATTACACCCATAAGGGGCTCCTTATTGTGAACAGCCACTCAAAAGCTCTGATGATCTGTTTCTTTGTCAACATGAATGCCTCCTTGGTGATTTCCAAATCCCAATCACCAGCCAAGTCAATCTTTATCTAATTATTTTTATCTTTCTCTAGGAACCCTTTCCAGGCTAACTGATAATCAGCTTTTAGCAGTCACCATCTGGTATTATTTAGTGGCTTCCAATTTGTGAGTCATTGAATCACAAAGAAACTTGGAGTTGGAATGGGTTGTCAAGGCTACTTGGCCCAATTTCCCATACATGCTAGAAGCTCTGCTCTCATTTCCCTGACAAGTGGTCACTCAGTCACCTGAATGCCTTGTTTTTGCCAGGCACTCCACCTGTAAGAGAGTTTTTCCCTATATTAAGCCAAAACGTGTGTCCCTGTGCATCACCTGATAATGCCAATCATTCCCTCTAAAACAATAACAAAAAAACCCTCCCTATTTACAAGACAGTTCAAATATCAGCCAGCGATAACATGTCTTCACTTAGTTTCTCCACAAAAATCATCACTAGTCATCACCAGATCTAAAACTATTCCACTGAGACATTTGATAGATTCAGACCCCTCATCATGCTGTAGTGCTTCCTGACTTGATGCTCCAGTTCGCTTTCATTCTTAAAATTCATGCTCAGTATAGGACACAATACGAAGACACGTGCTGACCAGTTGAAACCCACAGTCTACCTTGCTAAAGACATTAGACTATGTAACGTCACCAAGACGACACCTGCATCTTTTTTACCATTTACTACACACCACCAACCTAACACTGAATCAACTACAGTGCTCCCATTTTTCCACATGAATCCTTACAAAGCCAGGTTATCTCTTGTCCTATATTCATGCCTAAATTCAAATCTCACAAGGTAAATACACTCACCCTAGTATACAGGTGAGAAAAACTGTACTTTGTACTTACAGTGGCTATTTTGCAAGGGTCACACAATAAGTAGCTTAGCAAAGATTGACTGCAGATCAAAGTCTGTATATATTTTCTGCTAGGTCATATACTGCCTCTTTAATCATTTAGTCCATCAAATATAGCTGAGCACTCTCTATGTGCCAGATTCTATTCTACGCCCTGAAGAGAAAGTGGTGATGATGACATGTCCCTTATGGAAATTATATATTCTAGTGGGGAATATGGTTTACATGTTTGAAAACGTTTAAATACATGTAGGAAGGATATCCAAAGACACAGGAGAGGAAAAGAATAATCATAAATGTAAAGAGTCAAAGAATACCAAATATACTTTAAATATATATAGTTATGTGTCACACCTGAATTTTTTTTTAAGTGCAAGGGAGTTCCACATCCAGTTTAGATGTAGAAGGACAGGAAATACTATTCTTTGCATGGTAACAACAGGAAAATACCAGATAACTGCAGTTTTCTTTTCATTAACTCTATAAAGAGAAGCAGATGCTTTTACTCTTAATGAAGTAAAATTCTTAAGAGGAACAAGCCTTTCAGAGGTGAGCAAAAGAACTGCAGTCACTTCCTGGAGGTAAGTGATTAAACCAGGTACAGAGAGTCAGAGGAGCACAATTTCTAATGACAAGAGGAAACCAGCCAATTTTCAATGACAGCATGCTGAATTAGAATCTGGAAGATCCCCAAATGCAAAAAAAAATAAATAAATAAACAAATTGCTCAACCTGTGAATCCTTCTCTATGGTAATTTTTGCTGAGTAAGTGGCAGTAGGAAACTAGGGTAGAGAGCAGAAAATAATTTTTCAGTCTCACACAGTCTTGCAACGTTTAAATTCCAAGGCCATACTGAAGTTGAACTTTCGTGTGTGTGTTGTTGTGTGTGTTGGTGTGTGTGTGTGTGTGATAATAACATTTAGGATTTACTCTCTTAACTATCAATATAAAACGCAGTATTGTAAACTATAGTCACCATGTAGTACATTAGATTCTCAGAACATATTCACCTTACAAATGAAAGTCTATACCCTTTGACCAACATCTCTCCACTTTCCCCAACCCCCAGCCTCCGCAACCACCATCCTACTCTCTATTTCTATGAGTGTGGCTTTTTCAGATTCCACATATATCCAAAAACATACATTGTCATTCTCTGTCTGACTTTTCATTTAGCAGAATGTCCTCGAGGTCCACCCATGTTGTTAAAAAGGGCAGGACTTCCTTCTTTTTATAGCTGAATAATATTGTTTATTTATCCATTCATCTGCTGATGGACACCTGGGTTATAATCATGTCGTGGCTATTGTAAATAATGCTGCAAATGAACATGAGGGTGCAGATACCTCTTCAAGGCAGGTATTACATTCCTTCAGATAAATACCCAGAAGTGGGGTCACTGTATCATATGTAGTTGTATTTTCAATCTTTTGAGAAACCTCCAACTGTTTTCCATGAGGACCATATCAATTTATATTTCCACCAACAGTGTGCAAGCGTTCTTTTCTCCACATTCTCACCAACAATTGTTATCGCTTGTCTTTTTGGTAACAGCCATTCTAACAGGTGTGATGTGATATCTCATTGAGGTTTTATTTGCATTTCTCTGATGATTAGTGATGTTAAGCATCTTTTCATGTACTTATTGTCCATTGTATGTCTTCTTTGTAAAAATGTCTATTCAGGTCTTCAGCCCATTTTTAATTGAATTGTGTTTTTTTCCTATTGATTATAGGAGCTGCTTATATATTTGTATTTTAACCTCTTATCAGATATAGTTTGCCAATATTTTATCCCATTATGTAGGCTGCCTTATTGCTTTGTTGATTGTTTGTTTTGCTGTGCAGAGGCTTTTTAGTTGGATGTAGCCTGACTTGTTTATTTTGCTTTGTTGATTGTTTGTTTTGCTGTGCAGAGGCTTTTTAGTTGGATGTAGCCTGACTTGTTATTTTTGCTTTGGTATCATATGCAAAAAATTGCCAAGACCAATGTCGAGGAGCTTTTTCTCTATGTTTCTTCCAGGAGTTTTATAGTTTCAAGTCATACATTTAAGTCTGCAATCCATTTCGAGTTAAGTTTTGTGAGTGGTGTAAGATAGGGGTCCAATTTCATTTTTTTTGCTTGTGATTATTCAGTTTTCCAGTACCGTTTCTTTCTCTTTTTTAAATTAAGTTTATTGGGGTAATAATTGTTAACACAATTATATAATTTTCAGGTATACATTATAATTTGACACCTGTATCTATAATTTGACACCTGTATCTATCTGTGTTTACCACCAAGTCCAGTTTCCTTCAGCTATCATACATTTGATCCCTTTTACACTTCACCCTACCCCTACCCCTATATTTGAAACCCTTTACCCCATCTGCCTCCCCTCTCTTCTCCCATCCCCTACTCTCTGGTAACCACTAGTCTATATTCCATGTCTATGAGTTTCTGTCTGTTTGTCCTGTTCCTTTGTTGTTTTTAGGTTTATATCCCACATATAGGTGATATCATGTGATTTTCAACTTTTTCTGTCTGGCTTATTTTGCTTAGCATGATACTCTCGAGGTCCACCCAGGTTGTTGCAAATGTCAGTATTTCATCTCTTCTTATGGCTGAATAATATTCCATTGTATATATGTACCACAGTTTCTTTAGCCAATCATCTATTGTAGGACACTTCGGTTGCTTCCATGTCCTGGCCACTGTGAATAATGCTACTATGAATATTGGTCTGAAAATATCTTTATGGATATGTTTTCAAGTCTTTGGGGTAAATACCCAGTAGAGGATTGCTGAATCATATGGTAGATCAATTTTTAGTTTTTTGAGGAGACTCCATACTGTTTTCCATAGTGGCTGTACCAATTTACAGTCCCACCAGCAATGTATGAGGGTTCCTATCTCTCCACATCCTCTCCAGCATTTGTTATTACTTGTACTATTGATTATAGCTATTCTATTACAGCTATTCTATGCTTCCAAGATCAAATGGGATCGGGCTTATTCACAGTAGCATGACCGTAGACATTGTAGTGTAATTTGAAGTCAGACAGAGTGATGCCTCCAGCCTCATTCTTTTTTCTCAGGATGGCTTTGGCAATTCAAGGTCTTTTGTGCTTCAGTACAAATCTGATGATTTTTTGTTCTATTTCTTTAAAAAATGCAGATGGGATTTGATGGGGATTGCATTAAATCTGTATAATGCTTTAGGTAATATGGTCATTTTAACTATGTTGATTCTTCCAATCCAAAACATGAATATCTTTCCATTTCTTTGTATCTTCTTCAATTTCTTTTAATAGGTGTAGTTTTCATTATATAGGTCCTTCACATGTTTCATTAATTTATTCCTATATTTTATTCTTTTTGTTGCAATTGCAAAAGGAATTATTTTTCCACTTCTTTTTCTGACACTTCTATTAGAGTATAGGAAATGTGGATTTTTGAACGTTGATTTTGTATCCAGAACTTTACTGTATTTGCTTATTGTTTCTAGTAGTGTTCTTGTGGAGTCTTTAGGGTTTTCTATATAGAGAATCATGTCATCCACAAATAGTGACAGTTTGACTTCTTCGTTTCCTATTTGGATGCCTTTTATATCTTTCTCTTGCCTGATTGCACTTGCTAGGACCTCCAATGTTATATTGAATAACAGTGGTGATAGTGGACAGCCTTGCCTTGTTCCTGATCTTAGAGGGAAGGTTTTTAGTTTTCACCATTAAGTAATGTTGGCTGAGGGTTGTCATATATGGCCTTTATTATGTTAAGGTACTTTCCTTCTATACCAATTTTGTTAAGTGTTTTGATCATAAATGGATGCTGTATCTTGTCAAAGGCTTTTTCTGCATCTATTGATATGATCATATGATTCTTATTTTTTAATTTATGTGGTGTATCACATTAATCAATTTGTGTATATGAATTATCCTTGTGCCCCTAGGATGAAGACCACTTGATAATGGTGTATAATCTTTTTAATACGTGCTGTATTCAGTTCACTAATATCTTATTTAGGATTTTTGCATCTGTATTCATAAGAGATATTGGTATGTAGTTTTCTTTTTTGTGTTATTCCTTACCAGGTTTTGGTATCAGAGTAATATTGGCCTCATAAAATGAGTTGGGAAGTATTGCCTCCTGTTCGAGTTTTTGGAAGAGTTTGAGGAGAATAGGTATTTAAATCTTCTTTGAATGTTTGGTAGAATTCACTAGTGAACCCATCTGGTCCTAGATTCAGCTCCCTCATTGGGAGCATAGATATTAATAAGTGTCATGTCTTCTTGGTAGATGATTCTCTTTATCATTATGAAGTGACCCTCAGTATCTTTCTTTACCTTTTTTTATTTGAAGTTTATTTCATCTGATATTAATACTGCTACTCCTGCTCTTCTCTGAATGCCATTTACTTGAAATATCATTTTCTGCCCTTTCACTTTGAGTCTGTATTTGTCTTTGGAGCTGAGATGTGTTTCCTGAAAGCAGCATATGGTTGAGTTTTGTTTTTGATACATTCTGCAACTCTGTGCCTTTTTATTGGTGCATTCAGTCCATTACATTTAGGGTGATTATTGAAAATGAGGTCTTCTTATAGCCATTTTATCTTTTGCTTTCTGATAGCTCAGTGTTTCCATGCTTCCTTGTCCTTGCGTTCTGTTTCCTTTATTTTGGTTGGCTTTGTGGGTTTTGCTCCGGTTCTTCTTATTTTATGTTACATACTTCAGTTCTAATCTTTTGGTGTGGGTACCATTATGAATATGAAAAGATAGTATATATATATATATATATAATATATATATATACAGTCGTCCATTTTCTTCTGCACATGCCTTACAGCCATTCCTCTTTGTGAATTTGGATCTTTGAATCCTCCCCTTTTCAGTCATTGTTGTCTCAATTTGTCCCTATGTATGCTGAACATTCATTATGATCTTGTCATAACAATTCACTTATTATTTAAGCTATAATGTCTTGTTCTTAGTAAGGGTTGCACTCCTCTGCTTCTATTTGCCTGATGGTCACTTTACTCCTAATTATGGATTTTTTTTTTGGTCATTTTGTTTAGGTGAGCTGACCCCTTCAGTATTTCCTGTAAGCACGCCTCGTAGTGAAGAAGTCTTTCAATTTTTGTATGTCTGGAAAGGTCTTAATTTCTCCTTCATATCTAAAGGTGAGCTAAGCTGGATACCTTATTCTAGGCTGGTAGTTCCCTTCACTTAATAGTTGAAATATTTGATTCCATTCCTTTCTGGCTTGTAAGGTTTGTGCTGAGAAGTCTCTTTCTAGTCCCTACTCCTTTTCTTCCCCTTTGATAATGCCCATTATTCTTATGTTTCCTCTCCTCAAGTTAGTTCTTGTATTTCTCTTTCATTATTTTTCATTCTTCGTTTCTCTCTCTTCATTCTGACTTATTTCTAGATTTCTATCTTTGATATCACTGATCCTTTCTTCCATTTGTTGACTCTATTTCCAAGCTTGCTATTTCATTTTTCAGCTCTTGTAGTGTGTTCTTCATCTCCAGAAGTTCTATTTGTTCCTTTTGAGGGTTCAATCCCTTGCTCTGCTCATCTAGTTGTTTTTTCAATTCCTGAAATTGCTGATATGACTCATTTTTAGAACCCACATCCTGAAGTCTCTGTTATTTAAGTTGCATATTTCTATGTCTGTAAGCTTATTTTATGGAGATTTTTCTCTCTGAGATGCCTTGTCACTTTTGTTGTTCATGGTGTTCAATGGACCATTTCTGCTTCTGGGCATTAATGGAAGTGTATTCCACTGTTTTTCCAGAAAGAAGGTTTATTATATAAAGGTCTCTCTTTAACCTTTTGCAGAATGTGGTCTCTTTTGGCTTCCAGTAGGTGGCGTTTAAGCCTCTTGGATCCCTGCTTTATATAGAGACTTAAAAATGCCTTTAAAATTTTTTCTTGTAGATATTTAATCATGCTTGCTACCCTCAGTTTCAGTCCCTGTCAGTGTCAGCAACAGTCTTGGCAGCGTTTGCTCAGATTCCCTGGGCTCCGCAGTGATTGGTCTCTGAGGTATGGAGGAGCGTCCCTCTGGGTTGGGAGTTGGGGGCTGTGGCTCAGGCTCAGTTTTGCAACCAGGGCTGGTAAAAATCAACTGTTGTTTCTCTGTGGTCCTGCCCGCTTCTCTGTCTTCTGCCCTGATGACTGGGCCCACCACCCACTGTGGGGAGCTTACTACAATCCCAGCAGGGCTGTTCAGGGAATTCCCCACACCTTCACCCCTCCCCCTTCTCTGGAGGGAGCTCTGGAGGCTGCAAGAGGCAGCTTCTTTATTTCTCCCAGTCTGGGTTCTGACATGTGGTAGCTCTTATGCACAGATCCCACGCTCAGATGTGCTCATGTGCAGTTTGGGTGTTTTTCATTGAGTTTTAGATGTTCAACTTACTGTTGTTTCAAGAGGAGAGGTCTGGGACATCACCCACCATATTTCCGCAAAGTCCCCAGTACCATTTCTTAAAGAGACTCTCTCTCCTCATTAAGTACTGTTGGCTTCCTTGTCAAAAATTAGTAAACCATATGTTTATAAGTTTATTTCTGGGACTGTCAATTCTGTTCCATTAGTCTATGTATTTATCTTTATTTCAGTACCTTACTGTTTTGCTTACTATAACTTTGTAACACAGTTTAAATCAGAAGGCATGATGGCTCCACTTTTGTTTTTCTTTCTTAGGATTGCTTTACCTATCCAAGCTCTTTTGTGGTTCCATACAAATTTTGGGATTTTTTTTTTTTTTCTGTGAAACATGCCACTGGAATTTTGACAGGGATTGTATTGATTCTATAGATGGCTTTGGGTAGAACGGACATTTTAACAATATTGATTCTTCCAATACATGAACACAAGGTATCTTTATATTTATTTGTGTCTTTTTCAATTTCTTTCATCAATTTCTTATAGGTTTCAGTAAATAAATCTTTCACCTCTTTGGTTACATTAATTCCTGAATATTTTTAATGCTCTTGTATATTGGATTGTTTTCTTTATTTTTCAGATATTTCATTGTTAGTGTATAGTAAGGCAACTGAATTTGGTATGTTGACTTGTATCTTGCAACTTTACTGAATTTTTTATTGGTTCTAACAATTTTCTGGTGGAGTCTTTAGGGTTTTGCATATATAATATGTCATCTATAAACAGAGATAATTTTACTTCTTCTTTTCTGATTTGAAAGCTTTTAATTTATTTTTCTTGCCTAAGTGCCCTAGTTAGGACTTCCAGTATGATGTTGAGTGGTAAGAGTGGGCACCCCTGTCTTGTTCCTGATCTTCTAAGGAAAACTTTCATCTTTATGATGTTAGCTATGGGCTTGTCATATATAACCTTTATTATACTCTTTACCTGATTTGTTGAACATATTTATCATTAAAGGATTTTCCCACTTTCTTCTTGTTATTCATTTCTAGTTTCATACCACTGTGGTTGGAAAAGATACTTAGTATGATTACACTCTTCCTAAATTTGCTAAGAGTTGTTTTGTGATACATCTATCCTCAAGAATGTTCCATGTAAACTGGAAAATAATGTATATTCTGCTGCTATTGGATGAAATGTTCTGTATATGTCTGTTAGGTCCATTTGGACTAATATATAGTTCAAGTCTGATGTTTCCTTATTGATTATATATATCTGGTATTATATATATATTATATATATATAACATATATATTATATATATTTATGGTATGATAAAATACAATTGATATATTTAAAAACATATTACAATGTTGAAGATGTGCATCTTCTAACCCACTAACTCCATTTCTAATTACATTCCCCTGAATTATTGATCTTTAAACCAGAATACTTGTTTTTTTGAAAGTATGTGGAAGAATCCCAATGGATACTAGGGCATGGAAAAAAGAAATCAGTTTTAGACTTTCAATTTTTATATCTATTCTTTCCTAAAAGTGGTCTACCCCCACCCCCAAAATACCTGCTTCATTCACTCTAAGGTTCATATGGCTTGTCCTTTTCTTCCTTCCCTTTTACAAATGCCCTTCTGATTTACAATCCTCAGAGCATCGAATTACCAAAGCAAACCACTCTAGAACTCTTTTCCCTTTCCTATAATAACTGGCAACATCTCAGATGGAGGCAGCTATATCAGTGTGAGTCCCATAGTGGGGATAATGTACAGCAAAGCTCCAGCTAATTCAAGAGGCATGTAAGATGAAAAAATTAAACCATGCTGTTTTAAGCCATTGAAATGTGACATCTGTTTGTTACTCCACACAAAATGTCTATCTTTATTGATACAAAGACAAGACCCTGACCAGTCTAAGTTATATTATGGTGACTTTCCCCCACTGTAAAAATCTATTTGGGGGGTTTTTGAATGAAGGGGGCATTTTTACTTCTCATTGGCTTTCAGAATATACCTTGAAATGTTTACTAACACATATTTGAATTTTAAAAAATGAAGTCACTTTTTCTAACAGAAAGTTTAATTTAGCTGATAGCTTTAAAAATTAAATTTCAGGTTGCCATTTTCAGTGAAATTAATTAAGATAAATTTATAGTTCTAAGATTTTTATAAAAATGTTTTTTAAATATGAGTACAGCATTTTATCAAAAAATATTATATTAGTGAAGCTGTACTGAAATTACATATTTTCTCAATCTTTCTGATTAGGTTAGGTTAAGCAAAATGCCTCTAAATAAAAGAACAAGTATAATGAATAGTTTTTCCCTTGGACTGTTAAAGCCTTATTGATATATTTCCTAGAAACTGAGAAAGTAATGGTTATATCTGTATAACAAAATATGTTGCAAGTAGGGTTGTTTCCAAATTTTCACTTTCAATAAAATTGATGGTAGACCTAATTAAGGTGTTGATGATAGATAATTAATGTTTATAATAAGTAATTATATTTTTTCAATATAAGCTCATATAATTGCTACAGTTTTAACGAAATATTCCATTCCTTTCTTTATACGAATAAGATTCTTAGCAGCTTCAGCTATAACAATAAAAAGCAGGACTAGAACCGATGCTTCCCTCTTATCTTTCTGGTAGGAACTATTATTTTCCATGGATATATAAACGAAAAACACACTCGAATGTACTGTAGCAAATGTTTCTAATAAAATTTTTATATTTATGTTTAATAACTACCAAAATAATTATGTTCCCTTGCCCAATTTTGTATTACTAATAATAGTGCTAATAATTCAATTCAGAATGGAATGCTTTAACATTCAGTGTCTTTTGGTCATGGGGAAAAAATTCTTTTTAAAATTTTGATTTGTATTTAGTTGTAGAGAAATATGATAGGGCTATTGAGAAAATATTTTCAAATTTCAAAAAATATGTAAGGCTAAAACTCTGTGGAGTAGAATGGAAATGTGAGTTAAGGAGAAAATAAAAACAATGTGAAATTTCAGACTATTATATGATAGAGTCCATATGTTTCTTTATATTGATGGTGACAGTGCCTGCCTATCAACCTGTTTTGAAATTTGAACATTTGTATTTTAAAATATTGATATTTACAAAAAACCAAAAATCACATTTGCCACTATTCAAATTTGAAATGAAAAAAATGTAATATTATCTTAAAGTTGTGCAAGGAACCACACAGTTTGTCAAGATTATTTAAGGTGTAAATAAACAAAAGAGTCACTTTAAAGAAATTTTCACACATGTGCAATTGGAACAAAGTAAAAGGACATCATTCTAACATTACTTGAAGTAAGGAAGACTTAAGGAAAAACAAAATATGCATCAACATGATAATGAGTAGGGAAAAAATATATGTATATATGTACTATACAGGAACTAAAATGGTGAACCAGATGTATATAAACAAACATAAATGAATGTCAAAAACATGATGTAAGATATATTATTTATATATTTTAACCAGCATAACATTTAAAACTATTGAAACATATTGTTTGACTAGAAAATACAGAATACAAATTTAAAACATATGTGGAATTAATAAACTTCAAATTCATGATAGAGGTTAATTCTCAAGAGGAACATAATGAGATTGAGAGTTGTACATAGGAATTTCAATTGAATCTGTAATTTTTTCTTATTTAATAAATCTAAGGCGATTATAGCCGATGTTAGGGTTGCTAAAACTTTGGAAAGCTGGAAGATGGGCACATGGATTATCATATACTTATATACTTATCTGTAGAGTTAAATGATTTTTTAACAAAAATAGCTAAAAGTAAAAGACAGTATATAAAAGAAAAACAGTAATACAATGTATCCTAATGTCAGAGGGAAGATTTTTTAACGTTATTAATCCAATAGATAAGAAAAATGAAAAATAAAATATAAAGAAAAATATGAATACAAAAACAAAAAGGTGATAGAATTTTAAATATGTTAATAATCACAATACATGTAAGGAGAATAAAGTCACCAATGAACAATAGAGATCCTCTAAGCTAGCCATGTAAGTCTTACAAGAGACACAACTTAAACAAAATGACATATAAAGGTTAAAGATATGAAATTTAAGAAATACCAGGCAAATTCTTTCCCAAGAAAAGCCACTGTAGCTATATTAGTGTTAGATAAAATGGAATTGAAAGCAAAAGGCAATAATGGGGCTAAAGAGAGAAACGATATAATTTTAAAAGAATATTTTACTAAAAAGATTAAACAGCCATGAATTTACATGTATTCCACAATGTATAAAAAAGCAAAAAACTGACAAAAATATAAGATATTGACAAATCACAATCACGGAGGAAGATTTTTATCTCATTTGTATCACAATATGATAAATCAGGTAACTTTCTCACCCTCAAAATCTATAGAATATAGAAAACTTGAACAGCCAAATTAGTATTTGGACTTCACAGGTATGAATAGAACCCCACAATAAACAAAAACAAAACAAAATGAAAGTACAGTAGCCCCCCCCTTATCCACAGGGGATACATTCCAAGACCACGAGTGGATGCCTGAAACTGTGGATAGTACCAAACCACATATATTATGTTTTTTTCCTATGTATACTGATCTATGATAAAATTTCATTTAAAATTGGGCACAGTAAGAGGTTAACAACAATAACTAGTGATAAAATAGGACAATTACAATGATACAATGTAATAAAAGTTGTGAATGTGGTCTCAGTCTCTTTCTCCCCAAATATCTTATTGAACTCTACTCACTTTTCATTTAAAGAAGAACTTTCTAACTTCTCTTTGGCATATTGGAATTGCCAGAACTCTTGCTCTTTGGGGCCAATATTAAGTAAAACAAGGGTTATGCAAATACAGGCACTGTGATACTGCAACAGTCAATCTGATAGCCTAGCCGCTGGCTATTAAGCATCTTACAGGTAGGAAGTGCAAATAGCATGTAGACGCTGGACAAAGAAATCATTCTCGCCTTGGATGGGATGGAGTGGGTAGGCTCAAGATTATATCATGTTACTCAGAATTACGCACAATTTAAATTTACGAATTGTTATTAAATTTTCCATTTAATATTTTTGGATCACAGTTGACCATGAAAACTGAAACCCTGAAAAGCAAAACTGTGAATAAGGAAGAACTACTGTATATGTTCTTTCAAGTGCACATAGAACAAAGACAAAATGCTAACACAGGTTAGCTTGCAAAAAGAAGTCTCAACAAATTCCAAGTCATCATCACACAGATCACATTCCGTTACTATAATAAAAATAAATTAGAAAACAGTGATAAAATAATAATTTTTAAGTACTAACATACGTTACAAACTTTTGTTTAAATGTGTTCTTAAAATAAGAGAGACTCTCAGGTTCAGTCCTGTCCAGTTCAATTTGTAAATGAATACTGGAATTAGATTTGAGTTTAAGCACCACCTCAAACAGTGGCGGTAATGTAGAGCATCCACTAGATGTCAGTATTACTTTATATTTATTCTCATTTGCCCACATGGAAGAGTCAAACCAATTAGATTTCAGACCCAGTCCTAAACCTTTTTGACTCAAATATCTAATAAGAAAATATTTACAGTGAATAATTTTAATGTGTTATCCAGATGTAAATTTTTATGACACAATAGTTTTCATATATTTTCTGGATATTATTTATTAGCTTACTAAAGCAGTTTTGTATGATTTTATAGGCCTTATAAGAGACAAAGACAAAACAAAACATATTTCCTATTGCTTTGAGGGGAGGAAAATCCTACGAAATTGTCTTCAGTTCATATATGTACACAAAATAAATTCCTCTTAGAAATATAGCCCTATAACACTAATATTAAATGAGATCTTGAGAAACCATCCATGTATTCTAACTGCCTGCATCTTAAAAACTAACAAATTGAGAACTATTCTATTTTTAAAGACTGCAGGGAAGGAAATCATCACTCAGGAAGTTCTTCTTCCTGTCTAATCTAAATCCCTCCTGGTGAAGTTGAATGCCATTTCCTCTAATGTCAACCTTTCCATCAGGATGAAGGAATAAATTGCCCATCATCCTATTGCAGAGAATAACCATTTATATCCTGGAATATGTGTATATAATGTTTTCATGAACTACAAAGTGGATCTCAACAACAGAGGCAGCAATGGGCAACTGTCATGTAGAGTAATAATAGCCCATAAGTTAATGTACTCAAAGATACTCTTAAGTATCTTAACAAAAGTATCTTTTGTTAAGATACTCTTAACAAAAGCTTTTTGTAATGTAGAGACCTGACCTTGAGGTAAAGAGATACAGGTTCTTTACTCCACTAGCATTCTGGGTTACCTAAGGGAATATAATCATGATTGAGCACTTACTATGAGAAAAGTGCTTTAATTAATTCTTATAATCCTTACAACTGGCCTGCAAGATAAAAGAGATTGTTATTATTGTTACCGTTATGATTATAACCATTTCCAAATAAGGAAACTGAGGCTTAGAAAGGTTAATTACTTTGCCCAAGGGCACACGACTGGTAGGAGACAGAACTGGGCTTTCAGTTGTCAGGACCCCAAGGCTGGGCTAGTTACAGTACACGCTGTTGTTCAAGCTCTACAAGCTTTACAGAGATGGGCTCTGAAAAAGGAATCATAAAAATAGGAGGTGGGGGTGGGTTTCTTTATCCAAGCCACTGCTCCTCCAATACCTTAACACAGGTTTATATGAACACAGTGAGTTAATACATGATGATCAGCTGTTCTCTTTGTACACTAGGGACAGAGAGGGGTACTCAAATGTAATAAAGTACTATTATTATTACTATGGGAAGTTATGGAATCTAATACTCTGTCTTTAAAAATAAAATATATATATTCACAATCACCTGGGATGGTCAAATCTAGTCCTGCCTGCAGTCAGGACACAGACTAGGAAGAATCATCCATCCAAATCCTGACTAATCTTAAATATTGATAATTACGTTGTCCTTTGCCTCTGCAATACAAATACCTGTCGCCTGTCTCCCTACCTCCATTCCTTCCTTCTTTCCTTCCTTTTTGTCTTTTTCTCCTGTTCCTTTCTTTTTGAAACACCAGAATTGGGGTGGGGGAGGTGATAGAGAAATAGGAAAAAGGTACAAACTTGCAGTTATAAGAAAAGTAAATTCTGGGGATGTAATGTACAGCATGGTGACAATAGTTATTATACTGTATTGTATGCTCGAACATGGCTAAAAAAGTAGACCTTAAAAGTTCTCATCACAAGAAAAAAAATTTATAATTTATAACTGTGAGCTGATAGATGTTAACTAAACTTATTGTGATAATCATTCTGCAATATATAAATATAACAAATCATTATGTTATATACCTTAAACTAATACAATGTTAGTTACATCTTAATATAAATGAAGAAAAATTAAACTATAGGCATATAGAAAGTAAAACAACACTAAAGTTCTCATTTGCCAACTCTCCACTCCCTCTCTCCAGGTAGTAACTAAAGATAATATTTTGCATTTACAAAGAAAAAGGAAGGAGCAGAGAGAGAAGGAAGAGAAAAGGGAGGGAGTTATTTTTACAGAGCTGGGATATTGTTCATATTGTTCTGCAGCCTGTTCCTCACAAAACTATCTCACAGAGTAACGTTTACACTTTAACAGCTGCACAGTATTTGTTAACATAGATGTGCCATAATTTATTAACCATTGCAAACTGTCTCCAATTTGTTCCTATTCCAAGTGTGGCTGCACTGCATCCCTTCCCCATATATCTTTTTGCACTTAATGTGAGTACTTCTAGGGACAGGTTTCAACAAGGGGGATTGCTGGGTTAAAGGTATGGCAATTAGAGTTTGATGGGCCCTGTGAAATTGTCCTTCAAAAGTTTATAGAAAGTTAGTTTAGTTTGGCTTTTTTTTTTTTAACTCTTTATATATGAACTAGAAATCATTCTTACTTCCACAAAATAGGTAGATAGGAATGATGAATAGGGAATATACAAACACTTAAGGGTCATCATTTAAGGATACTTTCTACATCCTTCTGTCAATATTATGTGAAATTGTTGCTTTATCTTATGAGAAAAGAGTGATATGCATGAGGTTGGTTGGTTTCTTGGCGCTTTTTTTTAAGACTATTTATTTTTAGAGCAGCTTTAGGTTCACAGCAAAATTCAGAGGAAGGTACAAAGATTTCCCATATACTTCCTGCACCCACACATGCATAACCTATTATCGTCATCCCCCATAGAGTGGTACATTTTTTATAACTGATGAACATTTCATAATCACCCCAAATTCATGGTAATATACATTTCAGTTTCTTCCATGTATTTTCATGGTTTGACTGCCCATTTCTTCTTAGTAATGAATAATACCCCATTGTCTGGATGCATTGCAGTTTATTTATCCATTCGCCTACTGAAGGATATCATGGTTTCTTCTAAGTTTTGGCAATCATGAATAAGGATGCTAGAAGTATCTGGTGCAGGTTTTTGTGTGGACATAAGTTTTCAACTCTTTTGGGTAAATACCAAGGAGTGCGATTGCTGGATTATATTGTAAGAGTATGTTTAATTTTATAAGGAAACAACAGACTGTCTTGCGGAGTGGCTGTACCAATTTTGCATTCCCATAAGCAATGAATGAGAATTCCTGTTGCTTCACATCTTCACCAGCATTTGGTGCTGTCAGTGTTCTGAATTTTGGCCATTGCAATAGGTGTTCTCATTGTTGTTTTAATTTGCATTTTTCTGATCACATTTGTTATAGAGCATCTTTCCATATATTTACTTTCCAACTGTATATCTTCTTTGGTGCAGTGTTTGTTACCATCTTTGGCCCAATTTATAATTAGGTTGTTTTCTTATTGTTGAGGTTTAAGAGTTCTTTGTATATTTTAGATTAACAGTCTTTTATTATTTGTGTTTTTTGCAAATATTTTTTTCCCAGTCTGCGGTTAGTCTTAATCTCCTGATGCTGCCTTTCCCAGAGTAAAAGTTTTTAATTTTAATGAAGTCCAGCTTATTCATTACTTTTTCATGGATTGTGCTCTTAGTGTTGTATCTAAAAAGTCATTGATATGTCCAATTTTATCCAGATGTCAAGTTGTCCCACACCATTTGTTGAGAAGATTGTCTTTTCTCCATTGTATTGCCTACTCTGTTTTATTGATCTATATGTCTATTCTTTTGCCAGGACCTCAGTCTTTAGAGTGAGTCTTGAAATAAAGAAGCATCCATCCTCCAATTTTGTTCTTCTTCAATACTGTGTTTTCTTTTCTGGGTCTTGTGCTACCCCATATGAACTTTAGAATCAGTTTGTCAATATCTACAAAATAACTTGCTGGAATTTTGAATCTGTAAATCGAGTTGGAAAGAACTGACACCTTGACAATATTACTGGCTTTTTTCTTTCGAGATAAAATTCACATATACAGTGAAGTTCACATATCTAAGGTGTACAATTCAATGATTTAGGGTAAATGTAATAGAGAATATTTATTACCTCAGAAAGTTCCCTTACATCTATATCCAGTAAATTCCAAATTCCATGAATATCCTATGCTTTCTTCTAGAAATGTTCTAGTTTTAGATTTTAGGTTCAGATATAAAATTTATCTCAATTTCTGTGTATGGTATGAGGTAGGAGCTAAAGCTCATACTTTCTATATGTTTATCCAATTATTCTAGTACTATTCATTGGCATAAAGGTATAACACTGTCTAACTTTGTTTTATCTATAGTATTATCCTCTATTTTATTCCAGATGTTGATAGTCTGTGCTTTTTTTCTTGATTAAGCTTGCTAGTAGTCTGTACATTTTATTAATATTTTCAAATAAACAACTTTTGGCTTTTGTTAACTTTCTCTATTATTTTCTATTTTACTGTTATCTGCTCTTATCTTTTTTATTCTCTTCCATATATATTTAATTTAATAATTCAATTAAATTATAAATGTATACATGGTTTAATTCCTTTTGATAGAATTTAAAGTGAAAATTTACATAATTGATTTTCTTTTTTATTAAAATATAAGCATTTAAAGTTTTTCTCTAAGCATCAATTCATAAATTTTGATATGTTGTATGTTCATTATCATTCATTTTAAAGTACTTTATAATTTCCCTTTTTTATTTCTTCTTTGACCCACAGTTTGTTTAGTAGTCTTCAAGATATCTTATTGTTAAGCTCTAATTTAACTCTACTGTATAAGAAAATAACTCTGTAAAATTTCAATCCTTTAAAATTTGAGACTTATTTTACGGTCTAGCATATGATCTATCTTGACATATACTCTATGTGTACTTGAAAAGTGTATTATTCTGAAGTTGTTTGGTACAGCATTCTATAGATGCCAAATAGGTAGAGGTAGTTGATAATGTTCAAATATTCCATATTCTTAATTTTTCATCTAGCTTTTCTTTCAATAACTGAGAGAGTGATGTTAAAGTCTCTAACAATGGTTGTGGATTAATTTTTCTCCTTACTTCTGTCAGTTTTTGTTTCCTGTATTTTGAAACACTGTTTTTAACTGTATACACATTTATGATTATGTCTCCCTGCTAAATTGACCTTTTTATCATTATGAAATGCTTCTAAATTCCAGTAATATTCCTTTGCTCAAATTCCACATTTGTCTTGAGTAAATATTGGCCACATCATATCCCTATTGTTCAGTTTGCGTAATAGACCTTTCCACTTTTATTTTCAATCTGTCTCTTTAAAGTGCATCTCTTATAGACTGCATATGGTTGAGTCTTGCTTTTTTATGCTATTTGGTAATATCTGTCTTTTAATTAACGTTCAGTTTATTTACATTTACTGTCGATATAGTTAAATATATGTTTACCATTGATACAGTGAATGTAGATTTACCATTTTGCTATTTGTTTTCTATTTGTCCCATCTTTTCCTCTATTTCTCCTTTCCTAGTTATTTTGGCTTAATCAAATTTTTAAAATATTCATTTTAATTTCCTTGCAGCTTTAACTTTTTTGTATTTTAAGTGATTGCTCTAAGTATTATAAATGCATTCTTAACTTACCACACTTACTTAGAGTGAATATTTTACCCCCTCATGTAAGATGGAAAAACCCAGCAAACAGTAAAATTCTATGAATGCCCAGTCACATATTATATATCCACTCTATTATGCATACAAAAGTACAATGTTATAAGTTTTGCTTTAAACATCAAGTTATTCATTTTAAAGAAAAATATTTTATATTTAACCACGTTTTAAAAGCTATTTCTGATGCTCTTTATTCCTTCTGTTGATCTGAGTTTGTATCTTCTATAATTTTCTTTCAGCCTGAAAAGTTTTTTTAATGTATCTTTAGTGAATAAGCCTTTACCCTCATAGTTGAAGGATATTTTTACTGTCTGTAGAATTCTGAGTTGGCTGAATTTATCATTCAGCAGTTTTCAAATATTGTTATATTGTCTGTCCTCATTGTCTGTTAAAAAGTCAGTAATTATCTGTATCATTGTTGCCTTGTGTGATGTCTTTTTTCTCCAACAACTTTTCAGGCTTTCTTTTTAACCTTAGTTTTCAGAAACTTGGCTAAACTGTGCCTACATGTGATTTTCTTTGTACTTATCTTGCAAGGGTTTTGCTGACTGCTTGGATCTATAACATGACATTTTCCAAAAAAATTGGAAATTTTTCATCTTTTTTTTTCCAATTGATTTTTTCCTCTTATTTTCTCTCTCCTCTTCTTCTAGAAATCTAATTACATATGTGTTAAAATGTTTAATATTTTCCCAGAGGACCCTAAAGTTCTTTTCATATACTTGTAAAACTTTTTTTTCTCTCTACCTTTCAGATTGAATAGTTTCTATTGATGTCTTCAAATTTCCTGAACCATTATACTGCTCACAAGCCTATCTGGTAAATTTTATTTCAAATTTTATACTTTTCAGTTTTAGAATTTCCATTTGGTTTATTTTTATATATTTCATTTCTTTGTAGTAATTTCCTCTCTGTCTGCTCATTATGATTATCTTATCCTTTAAACAAATATATTTGCATTAAAGTAACATCTGGGTCATCTTGTGTCATTTACTACTTGGTCATATTTTGTTTCTTCATTGTCTAATAATTTTTTATTGTATACTGTATATTGTAGAGGATACATTATAGACACTGGCTTCTGTTATTTTTCTCTGAATTATATTGAATTTTTTTTCTAACTGGCAGTTAAATTAGTGGCTGATTACTTTGAGCTTGTAGAGGCTTGGTTCAATGCTTTGATGGATTCTGTTTCAATTTTGTCAGTAGTCCTAGGGCAAATCTGTTAATTATGATAGCTAGCCTTTATATCTAAGGCACGACTTTTCTAGAATTTAAGTGTAAATCTTGAAAAATTAACAAGCCTCTCAAACTTGGCAGGACTCAAACTCTAAATTCTGTCTCTATTCAGTGGACAGGGGCGAAATCTCTGTTCTTTCCGTCTCCCAGCTGTAGTTTTCCACTGGACTGTTTGGAGTCTCTCCTATACATGTGCTGTTCAGGGGTCAGCCAAGGGTTTGAGAGGATACTATAAGTAGATTTGAAGCCTACTTCCTTTGTGATCTCTCCTTCTTGGATTTTTACCACTCAATTTCCAGTTAGTGTGATAGCCCCCAAACTCCATTTTCCAAGTCCCCAGGCCAGTAAGACCGTGGCTTTCTGCTTGAGTTCTAGTTGTCTTACACTAGATGGACCATAGAGTACCCCTGGGAAAATCCATAAACATATTGATTTTATCCAATGTCATTCCTTATTTTGAGGATCAAATTCTGTCCTGTTTCTTCCTGCTTTGCTCTCTCCGATACATTTAAATAATTGTCTTTTAATATTTTTGTCTAGAGTTTATAATTATTATTAGAAACAAAAATTTTTCAGCTGATTTCACCTAAGTGAGAGCTGCCTTCTTTACTTGTAGCAGCTCTGAAATATGAGGACAAGACTTTCATTTTTGAATCACTGGTTTCCATTTGTAGGTCATTATTATTTTATTATCCATTTCCCATTTGTTCCATGAATACTCACTGGTGGTGCTTGCAGCTGCAGCATTTACTTTGAAATAATTTGTGGATTACAGTCGTAACTTTATCCCCAAAGTTTCCCATGAAATATATCACTTTTATTATTATTTTTACATCGCTCCAGTATATCAATGGTCTATTTATAGCATTCTTAGTTTTTAGTAGTGGTATTTCCCTTTCCGAAATATTGTAATTCTCGATCACTGAAAATGTCAAATCCTAGAAAACATAGCATTCCTATACATGATGTTAAATGGACGCTGGCAGGGAGCTCCACATTTTTTCTAAATGGGTAAAGGGGTAAAAGGTAGCAATTCCAGCCCAGATAGCAGAGTAGGTAAACGCTGTGCTGGCCTCCTCTCATGACCACATCAAAATTACAACTAACCTACAGAACAACCATCAATAAGAATCATCTGAACAGAAGTCTAGCTGAACAGAAGTCCTAAAATTAAAGATATATAGAAGAAGCCACATTGAGACTGGTAGGAGGGGCAGAGATGTGAAACAGGCTCCACACCCACATGTGGCAGTTGAGAATCTGAAGGGATATCTCAGCTGCAGAGGTCCCCCTGGAGGATCAAAGGGTCCCAGTCCCATACCGGGCTCCCCAGCCTGGAGCACCAGTGCTGGGAAGAGAAGTCTCCACAACTTCCGGCTGTGAAAACCAGCAGAATGAGATAGAGGACTGGGGAGTCCCAGGTGTTCCTCTTAAAGATCTGCACACAGACTTACTCTCTCACAGACTCACTTGCTCTGAGCTCCAGCGCTGGGGCAGCAACTCAAAAGGCACCAGGACACATGGGGAGGAACTGAATTGTCTGGCTTCAGGGCAAAGACTGGAGCGGCAGCTTTCTCTCAGACAGAAGTGTTCCTTTGTTGAGCCCTCCACACTCCCAGCTTACAGATGCAAGAAGCAACCATATCTGAGTCTCTATCAAACTGAATAACACTGGTCACCCTGCCCTGATGATTCAATGAGACACCACTCCATCCAACTGCAGGCTCACCTAAGCTGCTTCTAATGGCTTTTACACACAAACAACCTGTCTTGGCTCATGCTGCAGACTTTCCTGAAACCTCTCAAAGGTTCAAAAACCTCAAACAAGGTGCATCTGGCCTCCAGGCCCAGCGCTAGCAGCGGTCAGCCTCAGTTCACAGCTTAGCCTCCCTCATGCACCTCCTAACTCAGCAAGGGTAGAAAACATCTGTGAATCACTTTGTGGCCCCTTCCAGTAGGCCCGAGAGCTGGTACACTGGGTGGCTGCTTCAGATGAAGCCGGAGGACCACCCAGCTGCCTCCACAAATGACACACATAAAGGGCAGACTTAGCAGGCACCATAACCTTGCTAAAGAGAATACTTCTCTGTAGGATCAGCCCCTGCACAACAGTTCCTCCACTGTAGTCACAGCCAGTTCTCACATTCAATCAGACTGAGGATCAATCCCTCCTACTGAAATGCAAATAGCAACCAAGGCTCAACTACACCAGGAAGGCATACACAGCCCACACAGGACACACCTGGAGATCCCCACTCAGGTGACCAGGGAGACTGCACCACTGGGCCCCATAGAAGACCTACTACATAAGGCCACTCTGCCAAGACTAGGAGACACAGCAGAACTGCCTAATACATAGAAACAAATACAGGGAGGCAGCTGAAGTGAGGAAACAAAGAAATATGTACCAAATAAAACAACAGGACAAAACCCCAGGAAAAGAACTCAATGAAATGGAGACAAGCAATCTACCTACCAGGTGCAGAGTTCAAAACACTGGTTATAGGATTTTCAATGAACTTAGGGGAAGAGTAAATGAACTCAGTGAGAACTTCAGCAAAGAGATAGGAAACATAAAAATGGAGATAGAAAACACCAAAAAGAACCAGTCAAAAATTAAGAATATAATAGCTGAAATAAAGAATACATTAGAGGTAATCACTAGTAAGGTAGATGAAGCAGAGGATTGAATCAGCAATTTGGAAGACAAGGTAGTGGAAAATACCCAATTAGAACTGCAAAAAGAGAAAAGACTTTTTAAAATGAGAATGGTTTAAGGGACCTCGGGGATAACACCAAGCATAACAACATAGGGGTACCAGAAGCAGAAGAGAGCGAGTGAGGGATTGAAAACTCATTTGAAGAAATAATGACAGAAAACTTCCCCAACATGGTGAAGGAAATAGACATACAAGTCCAGGAATTGCAGAGAGTCTCAAGTAAGATTAATTCAAAGAGGTCCACACCAAGATACATCATAAAATGCCAAAGATTAAAGAAAAAGAGATAATCTTAAAAGCAGCAAGAGAAAAGCAGTTAGTTGTCTATAAGGGAACTCCCATAAGACTGTCAGCTGATTTCTCAACAGAAACTTTTCAGACCAAAAGGGACTGGCACAAAATATTCAAAGTGATGAAAAGCAAGGACCTACCACCAAGATTATTCTACCCAGTGAGCTATCATTTAGAATTGAAGGACAGATAGAGAGCTTCCTGGAAAAGAATGAATTCATCACCACCAAACCAGTATTACAAGAAATATTAAAGGGACTTCTTTAAAAAGAAGAAAACATTTAAAAAGTGAATAATAAAATGGTAACTACATATCTAGCAACAATTAGTGTAAATATAAATGAATTAAATGGTCTAATAAAAAGACAGAGTGGCTGAACAGATAAAAATCCTTACATGTGCTGCCTACAAGAGACTTACTTCAGATCAAAAGACACAAGACTAAAGGGATAGAAAAAGATATTTCATGAAAATGGAAACAATCAAAAAAGCTGGGGTAGCAATACTTATACCAGACAAAATAGGCTTTAAAGCAAAGGCTATTACAAGAGACAAAGAAGGACCCAGTAATTCCACTTCTGGGTATTTATCCAAAGAAATCTAAAACACGACTTCAAAAGGACATGTACATCCATATGTTCATTGCAGCATTATTTACAATAGCCAATATATGGAGGCAACCTGGGTGTCAACCAGCGGATGAATGGATAAAAAAGAGGTGGTACAAATATACAATGGAATATTAATCAGTCATAGAAAGAATGATATCTTGCTATCTGCAACATAGATGGATCTAGAGGGTAATGTACTGAGTGGAATAAGTCAGAAATGTGCTGAGTGGAATAAGTCAGATAGAGAAAGACTAATGTCATATGATTTCACTTATAAATGGAATCTAGAGAACAGAATAAACAAACAACAGAAACAAGCTCATAGATGCAGAGAGAATTTTGATGGCTGCTGAATTAGGGGTGGAGGGATGGTTGAAGAGAGGAGGGATTAAGAGGTACAAATGGATAGTTACAAACAGTCATGGGGATGTAGAGTATAGTTTGGGGAATATAGTCAGTAGTATTATAGCTATGTATGGTGTCAGATGGGTACTGAATTTATTGGGGTGATCATTTCATAGTGATCACAAACTATATATGTATGTCTAATCACTGTGTTGTACACCTGAAACATAATGCATGTCAACTATCATTGAAAAAAATAAAAATATAAATTTTTTTAAAAGGTAGATGATCTAGAGAGAGAAACAAATATTGCCTTCTCTGAGAAAATCTCAAATGAAAATGTCTGCATTTGTTTAATTTTGTATCTGTAACAGAGAGAAACTTAAGACCTCGGCCTTCTAAAGCTCAACCTGAAAGATGTGAATTTACTGTATGTGGCCTTGCAGTATTACAAATATCCCCTTGAAAACATCCCCATGACTGACTGTTCATGTAAATAAGGAAAACCTTTGTCTTCATTAGCTTTACTTAGTGTACTAGACATTTAGAGGAAAGCCAAGTAAAAGAATTTAGTGAGCTGGGAAATGTGGGGTGTTTGTTTTGTTAGGATGTGGTTTAGAGATTCTTTGTTAGAATGGCCATACCATAAGAGTTCCGGGTGGGTGCCATGCCACATAGAAAACAATTGTAGTCTTCCCCTGGGAGTAAGCTAGAGAGCTAACAAATTCACTGTGCATTGAAATGCTTCATCAACACACCCTCTGCAGGGCCTGCCCTCTCTGCTGGGTCACTGACCTTTGTAAGTGCACAGTCATGGCCACCGCCTGACAGGCATGAAAAGAAGCCAGACAATAAACGAAAAGGAGACGTGCACAGAGGGGGGAAATGCACTCATTCAAGGGATTTACTGGTCAGGGATGTCATGTCCTATGCCCAACTCCAAAATGCAAGTGACAGTATTTAAACCATGTATATCAGGCTGGATAAATACAATAAATGATTATTATCAACATAAAAATATTCCTGAATATAATTATCAGTTTCAAAGCAGCACAAAACAATATAGAAAACTGCTTTTTGCTATAAAATTTTTACCAAGTTCTAAAGGCTTTAGATCATTAAAATTGATTAGAATGTCATACTGCCTGATTTCAAAGGCATTCCAGACTCTAGAGACAGCATCATACATAGCGGCAAAAAAATAAAAAAATTGAATTTGGGTACTAAGTTTGTAAAGTAGCCATGTAACCCTTGGCCACCTGCTGCAAAATATAATTTTCTGTCTCTGTATCAACTAGGTGCTCTCAGAGCACAATCATCCCATTTCCCTGATATTTTAGGACATTTGTGTTTGTTACTGTCCCTCTGTATTCTCAGATGATTTGTACAGCTTTTTGTTCAGGAAGTTTCAAAACCATGTTAGAATAGTGATACTCAAAATGAGCTAGAACCCAAAATGTTCCCTCAGTTTGATAAGGTGCCCTAGTATTTTTTAGCATATTAAAATTTCATGTTGGCTTTCATTTTATTTTACTTTTAAAAGGTGTCCATTACTAGAGGGAAAAAGCATTTCACATCCTTCATCAAGGATGTTCCTTCTACCTCCTAATGTCTATAACTCTTGTAATGAAAAAAGAATGCACAAATTAAACTATTTAGTGATAAACTCTTTGCAGAGACTCCTATCAGTGATAATAAATTACACATCTCACCTATTGATTCTTGACCAAAGTACTATTCTGATAGAAAAATAATGCACTACAGATGCACATGGGAAGACACATATGGTCTGCAAAGCCAGGTATGGAATGGAGCACTGTCCTACTTTGCACACACACCCCTCCCTAAACAGTGGTAGTCCCACAGAGTGGTGTTGTCAGCTGATTCTGTCCACAGTTCATGGTCTCTAAATCTTAACACCTTCATCCAGTTACATCAGCCTAAGGGCATCTCAAAAATGACATCTTGTTTGCCATTCCATTTCCTAAGTGTCTAACAACTCATTTTGCTTCTTGGGGAACCTCTCCTAATTATCAGCTATTCCGGGAAAATAATCAAATTTTAACACTAACTGAACCCAAATATAATTACATGCATAAATCTGCAGAAAGATTAATCATATGATACATTTCAAAGCCAAATACAAGTAATTTCTATTATCGATCATTGAGAAGTAATCTTTGTCTCTACTTCATTCTATAAACACAAGGTAACTAAAGAGGTAATATGTGTAAACAATCTAATCTGCAAGTGGGTTCCTAAATTCGCAGCACATGTCTGACATTTATAGTAGCTTTCACTCAAGAACCCACTCCCATATGTGTTAGTAATTATTTTTACCCCTATTCTGCAAAAATAAAGAAATTTAATCCTGGAAAGGATGACATCAAAGTTCATATGGAGAGTTAGGTAATTGTCCTTCACTGCTAAACAGAGTGGCTCTCTATGAGAGAATAGAAGTATCTGATTAGGTATTAAGGTGAAAGCCTTGTCCTCTTATGGAAGAAGAGATGATATTTCCTTGTTAGTCCCTAACTATCCAGGGCTTCATGAGAAACACTGGAAGAGCAATCATTGTGTTTAATATACTTACTTCCCAAAGACAAAGATGCTGGACTATCCTCTAGGAGCTTTTACTCTATTGCATAAAAATTCACATATCATTCATATAGCTAAAATGTAACACAATCATATGCTGAACACTGCACAGTTAGGTTTTTAAAGATATATTTTAGTTTGTTCTTGATATCTCTGTTCCTTTTTAAAGTTTTTTTTTTTTTTCTTGCTGGGGGAGTTGGGGAGCCACATCTAAATGTAACAGAGATGACTGTTAGCATTCTAAGGGAAGTGAGTGTACTCACCCCACCCACTTCACCAGGAGAAACTTCCTGTGTGAGGTAGGATTTGAGTCATATTAATTTGTCCCAGACCACACCAAAATTAAGCTGTTCAAGTCCAAAACATTCCATGAATTCAGTTGTGAGGAGGAATTTGTTCAGCCATGTTATGGATTCATATTTCTCTCCTCTCCCAAGAAGGTCTGGGTGTCCTTATAAGGGAGAACGCCTGTTTCCCACAGTGTGGAGAGCTAAATAAATATTCTCTCACAGTCAATGCAGAGGTAACTTTTTTTAATGGATTAAAAAAAAAAAAAAGCAGTTCTGAGAGTCCATCACTGTTTCAGCCTCCCCATTCAGAGAGGGGGCTTTTGTCTCTCTCTCAGTGGGAGCTGCCATTTTAATGGGCCTCCAGCGGGGCCTAGTTTGATGATGTGAAGTAGGCCTGGAAGAATTGAGAAAATTTTTTTTTTTAATTTAGATTTAGGTTAATTTAACCATACTGGCTTTCAAGTAAATGAAATTTAAAATATGAATCCATAGTAAATGTCCCTCAGAAACCACTACTGGATCATTCCAGCAATTTCTCTTTCTGAAGCTATTTTGTGTGAAAACCAATCCCTTTAAGTTCTAATAGGCATTAGCCCCGCAATCCCCTCCCCCACCTCAATCTATTTGCAAAGATGAAAATCTGGAGAATTTATTCTTAAAAATATGCCTCGGTATATACCCATACTTGGACACTAACATGGTAAGTGCTAGATGAAGCACCTTCCAAAAATGGCTTTTAGCTGACTGGTGATGCCAAGTCAGAATTGGGATGCCTTTTAATTCTGAGGTTTCCCTTAAGCCTGAGTCAGGAGCACAAAGGTACATGGAGTACTCCCCTCACTCCAAAGCCTCATAGCTTCGGGAGTGCCACAGCCGCCATCCGTGCCCTTGCCCTACAGGGGGATTCCAGCCTCCCTAAACACACTTCTAGATAAAACTGTTGTTGCTTTCCTGGAGCCTGCAGGGCCACTTTCTGCAGGCCCTGACTCCAGACCTCCCGATAATGGAAGATAACTACTCCATCCTTCATATATTTATGGTCATTTATTAAGTTATCCCAAAATTTTTAGTAATATAAGTAATGCTGCCATAAACATCCTTGTACAGACATCATACATTTTAAGCATGTTGTATTTAGATGTCGCTGCCTCTGTGGAAACTGAAACTATCAACTGAGCAGACAGAGGCAGCAATACGTGAAGTGTAGGTTTTGCTTAAAGTATAAAGCTGCAAGTTGCAAAGCAGCAAGTTGCAACTGGCTTACAGAAATGGAAAGTGGACTTATTAAAAGTTGTATTTGGGTGTGTAATATATTATTTTTCACAGTTTTAAATTTTTTTTTCTCAAAAAGAGTATGTTCTTTCAGATAACACAGCAGTAAATATGCAAAGCTTTGTCTCCAACTTTGTACTAAACTGCATGTGGAATTAGATCCACCGCGTAACTCTGAAACACTGATGAGGACAGAATTAGTCATAGGGTTCTCTGCTGCTAAAAAGTCTACAATGGTTGCTATAATCTGTAGCCATATTTGTCTCTATTTCTCAAGGCCTGAAACTGAAACTGAAAATTTATTTTTCCTTCAGTTTGATCTCCTCTCATTCTTTTATATTCTTTTTGAAAATCCCTCACATACTTATTAATTGAGTCTAGATTCATTCCTTATCCATTCAATTATTGATATATATTGGGGTATAATAGAGCTTAATAATCTTCAGTAAACCAGGAAAAAGTAATCACTATTTACCTTCTGGGCCAATGAATCCTGTATATTCACTTATTTTTCATATTTTAAATCAATTTATATAATTTATAGAAATAAAAGGGTAGAAAGCAATTATTAGAAATTTTAATAAAAACTATAAACATAGTAAATTCAAATTTTTATTTCACATTTTCTGCAAATGGGCAATGTCTTTAAAATTCAACGACATGTCCACCATCTGTCATGCAGAAGCCCGGGGTCATAGCTATAGTGTAAATACTGATTCTGTATTTCCAATACCTATTGGTTGGTTTTAGCTTACAGTCATTCCTGGTTCTTACGTGCTTCATATTATCAAAATGCAATACACGTCTGCACCATATATCTAAGAAAAAATCTATCTATCACATTGGTTTCTGCACTGGATAGAAATGGAATGTCTGCACAAACTTGAAACAAAAAGTCATATATTTCCAAGAATCATTCAAAACCTTACAGTACTTACCTATTTTAGTTTTTGTATGGGTTTGAATACAAAATATTACATTCTAGTGAGTCTTCTGCTGTAAGAGATACCTGGTCACTAATGCCCACTTTCTCCCCAGTATAAACAGTCCTGATACTGTCCTACTAGCATTCTCAGTAGGTCAGTAACCAGGTACTGAAGGACTAAGCATGAGTCTGTCTCTCCTTATTCATTTGGAAATTTCTCACAGGAATCAGAATCTCTTACTCCTTGCTGCTGAGCCAAAAGCTAATCATTATTCTTCCCTCTTCCTGTTGCCCTTGGCCCACTCTTTACCTCTCTTCCTTGCAACCCAGAGGTCAGATTATTAAGGTTTTGTCTTATAAAGGTGATTCAAAGTCCCTTCAAGAACAGACTAACTGCTTCCATGGAAGAACTTGATTCACATCCTTTGTAGATCATAATCAAAGAAGAAACTACAAATTGTTTTCAGAAAAAAAAGGCAAAATTTAAGTTGCCACAATTGTCATCCAATAGAAACCTGGGTTGCCACCACTTGGTCTAGCAGAAAAAGCTCTAGACTAAAGGCTCAAATGCTGGTGCTTCCACCTACTGGGCAGATGACCTTGCCCACTTTTTTAATCTCTCTAAGCAACGGTTTTCTATCAGTAAAATGAGCATAAAACCCACCTCACAGGGTGATGTCAATGACTAAATGAGAGAAAAAAGAGAAAATCTCTACAAATGTACCTAGCACAGTGCTGGTCCACTGTAAGAGTGGCTGATACTGTTAATGAGTTCTATTTTTAAAAACCAATTGCATTTGGAGACATATTGCACAAAATTTATTAGCCCTTCCATAGTTCCAGGATTTTAATTTACAATAAAAATTTTTATTTTTGTATTCTCATTTTAGGTGGCATGTGGTGGTTTTATGCAAAGTAAATGGTAAAGGTTTAAATAATTTTATTTTTATGTAATTTTATTAGGTTTTTGTATATCCTAGTTTATTAATAGAGGAAAAAGAAAGTACATGCATTTGGCTGCTGAAGAGAAAACTTTTTTCAATAAAATTCTTAAGTGCAATTTCCATTTTTCCAGAATATCCCTTTTTATGGAATGACTACTCCTGAGTCAGGCCATAAAGGCATGTTGTACTAAATTTGAGTCCCAACTACTTTGAGGAGCTAGTCTGCAATCTTGAACCTAAGTCAAGAAACCATATGAAATTAGGGCTGCTTGTATGTGATTATATTCACCCTGTTAGAACGATCTTTAACTTAGAATTTAAATTGTCCATTTAATTCTATCTCTTTTAATTCATTATTCACCATCATTCCTCCCAATATCCTAATCCACTTTCTCCTTAATTATCCCCACCAAACCCCACCAAAAATAAAATACAGTAATTTGTGAGTAGGAAGGTACCTGAAGTTTACTTCTCTCCCTACACAATCATCAATATTTTAAATCCCATTATTATTATTTTTAGTTTGTTAAATTCCAACTTCCATAAGCACAGAGCCATTATCAGCTTCTAATACTACTGTGCATATAGCAAGTACTTATAAGTGTTTGACACATAGTAGGTGCTCAACAGTAGTTTGTTGAATGAATGAAACACTTTCAGGATTTGTACCATGATTTAATAATGCAAATATCGTCAGTAATAATATAGTCTGCATCACCATTACTAGAACCTGATTGACTCAGTCAAACTATTTGAATGTACACTATGTGCCACGACCATGCTAGTCCCTCCCCAAAATGCATTTAGAGCTTTAGGGCTCTCTTCCCCACGCAGACATTTGTGGACTTGGTTTGAAGCCTCAGAATCTACGTAGACTACATGGGACACCTGTACTCACCTGCCCTACACACATGCATGTTAAGGACTGGCAGCTTGAAAGGAAGGACCTCTATCCCTGGTGAAGGCATCAGTGCCCTCATGTGGGCAGTGACTGTGGGATGGTGGTACCATTCAATGCCTTCAAGAGTGGCTGAAATCAACAAAGAGGCTGTAGCAAAATCACCTGAGGATATTAGGTGCAAGTTCCCTTTAGATACCTCTAGTGACTTCTGTGAATAAATAGATGAGATTTCCAAGTTGCTGCAGATCCTGTTTTTGGAAGTAGCTGAAAGAGCTAGATGCCTTGAATGATTACTTAAAATGTGACCCACAAAAGCTTGTATTGTCTGGAACTGGAATGCTACTAAAAATGAGTCCTGAGAATCCTAGACTCACTCGTAGAAAATGGCCTGAATCCTCTCACTTCCGTATCACCTATCTTATCAGCTCCTGCCCCTTTCTATCATCCTGGCCTTTCTTCTTCTCATTTCCGGATATCTACACCGTTTCCCTGATGATGAATGCATTGGGGTTCTCCTGATTTGACTTTTCTCTTTCTGGAGCATTGTTTACTATGGATTACCACTCCCCTGACCCCACACCCTCATCCCTTTCAGCATAGGCCTCTCTCAGGAGGAAGCACATTCCTCCACCCGCTTTGCCCTGCCTCTCACAAGTAGAGTCAAATACAGAGAAAAACTCTTTGCACACTAAGGTTTGGTACAAGCAGACAGCAAGTAATTGAGACCCTCCACATATATACAAAAAAAAAAGACATCTGTAGTTTACATGATACATGCTTCTAGGTTAAAGGACAGTATATTACAAACATAAATGACACTTTCAGAGAAGCATATTGTATATATTATAATTCCTAACATTGTAAAACAAGAATGTTAGAAGTCCCCTAAAGAGAGAAGAGACCATCTGTGGGTTTATGACATGAAGCAGATGGAATAGCATCTGAGAAATGCTTAAAAGTTTTTTTCCTGATATTGTCATCGATTAAATCATCACTTGACTAGTCTGAGAAGGATGTTTTCAAATCCTAAATGACAGTATTTAAGAGGCACCATAGAAATGGTAGGGTGCAGAATTCACCCCAATGACTTGAGCATCAAATATGTTTCCAGCATATGCATGATCTCTTATGTTGTCAAATATAACTGTATTTTACCCAGGGCAAAGCAGCTATGAGAACCAACCTTTTTCCCTCCTAGATTCTTCTTGATGTCACTATCCCCATTATTATCTAGCACAAGATTGTTTTCAATTTTTTTGCATAGTATTCCAAGGTCTTCAAATAGAATCAAATAAAGAAAGCAAATAATTTCATGCTTTTATCAGAAGAGTCTTTGGCTCTATAATGCAAACTGTAGCTGTTTTAAAGCACAACAGCTACCAACTGTACCACAGATCCCCTGAATGTGAGCCCTGAGGGGCCCTCAAATACACATTTTAGCATGCTCCACAGGTATTCTTTTGCATACTGAAATTTGAGAACAATAGCCTCAGAATATTCTAGTTTGCCATAAAAAAGAGAAAACGCTCCACAAACACTGTTACTATGTTCCTCATGTAATCTTGGAGGTTGAAATGAACACAATCAGGATATGTGTTGTTTTATTTGTGAGATTTTGTTTTTTAAACAGAATGAAAGATATACAAATAGTTCAAGAGAAAAGCATGCATGATAAAGTTCCAAGAAAACCGAATTATACGTGTCCTCCAAAGTGAGATTAATATGGTAGGACCTAAATACTTTTACAACTTAGATTAAGCCTGTTTTATGGCATCACTTAATTACAATTTTGTGAGAGAAGGAGTACTTTGCTGGGAAATCAAAGCAAAACAGCTTCCAAAATACCACATGTCTTTTCCCACAGACATAATGCACAAAAATCTATTTAGGTAAATTCACCCAATGGACACTGTTTATTACAACATTCTTTCAGTAAAGCCTCTTTGGACTAGATCAGCTCATACCAGCCTTAAATGGAATGCCCAAGCAATGGAACAGCTGCTCTATAAGTAAAATATCCTGTTACATTTTCATTAACCAACCAACTATTCCGAATGTCTTGTCAGTGTGTCACACAAAGTGTAATACAGAGTCTTGTAAAATTATTAAAATCTACTCAAATCTAATGAGCAGGAGTGGATACTTCTTCAAAGACAGACCACAAAGCCCTTCCCAACATTCTTCGCTTGGGTTTGCATAATGAATCAGCTTGCTTGTTTGTTTGCTTGTTTTACTCAGCTTGTTTGTTTGTTTGTTTGTTTGACCGTGGGCTACAGCTAGCCTCAGAAAACTCTTGAAGCTTCCTGTGATGGCCCTTCCTATCCCTGGGTCCTGGGGGCCTACCAGGCCTCAGAGTAGTATCTGATTTCTCCCACACCAAATGGTCTCACCAGTCAGTTCCAAATCCAACAAATTTACGTTGCTTTCCTAAAAAGCCCTGGAAAGATGTAACCTAATCTAATCCTGAGCTTCACTAAAAGACTCTGAATGCACAGACCACTAGACAAGCCAGATCTAGTCTCTTCTTTTCTGACTTTTAAAGTAATTGCAACCTAATATAGTAATCTTAACAAAGGTTCTGTGGACAAGCGTCACTGATTCCATAAAATTTTGAGATTGCGTGTGAAGATGTTCTATGTAAATGTACATATATGCATTTCCCTAAGAAGATTATCTATAGCTTCCTACAGTTTCTCAAAAGGGTCTGTGACATTGAAAGTTATTACATTTACATCTAAAGGTTAAATGAAATAGTGCTGAGTTAGAATCTACCCCTTCTGTTCATTGACTTACTTTATAGTATTCACTTCTTTGTGTCATGTTTACTACTAATGAATTGAGAAAAAAGTAAGCAGCTTGCCTTCTGTATCAGTTAGGAACTGTCTTTGCCTGTTAGGAACTCAGACCCTGTCACAGTGGCTCAAATAAATTAGGGATTTATTCTTCCTTGTAAAAGAAATCTGGGAAAGGAAATCCAGTCTTCATGCTGCCAACAAGATGCCATTAGAGTTACAGGCTACTTCTATCTTTTTGCTCTGACATCCTCCGCATCTAGCTTTGCACTTTGCAATGACAAGAGAGCTGCCATTTGCCTTTCTTTCAAGGAACTCTTAGATATTCTACCAAAAAAAAAAATTTATTTGACTTCTTATTGGCCAGAATTTAGCATCCAAGGAGGTTAAGAAATAAAATCTTTGGATAGGCCACTTACCTCTCCCACTCTACCTCAGCCCCCAGGTTGTTGTTGAAGAAACAAAGGGAAAACATGTTTAGTAGGCAACTAGCAGTCTTCTCTTTTTATGAAAACAGATGTTAATGGAGTTATTTCCTACTTACGATTCCTGGAGTTATTTCCTACTTACGATTCCATGGGGAAGTTCTTTTATCACATATTCATTCAAGAAAGCAGAAGCATGTCTCTGTGAAAAACACTCTCTGCGTGTTTGTGAATCTCATAGTCCCCCTCTTAGTCTTCCACCCATGCACATGCACGAGCACACGCATGCACACGGACGAGTGCGCACGAGTACGCACATGCACGCATGCACACGCACGAGTGCGCACGAGTACGCACATGCACGCATGCACACGCACGAGTGCGCACGACTACGCACATGCACGCATGCACGCATGCACACGCACGAGTGCGCACGAGTACGCACATGCACGCATGCACACGCACGAGTGCGCACGACTACGCACATGCACGCATGCCCGCGCACAGCACTGCGAGGCGCTTGTTGCGAGTTGAAGAACCGCTGGCAGTGGCGTCCACAGTCACCTTTCCCAAGCCACCTTCCCTCACACGGCATCCCTACGTGCTGCCACACACTACTGGTTGAAGAAAGGGGGCTCCCCTCCTCCCACTACTGTTTCTCTGTCTTTAAAAGAAAAGTAACCAAAGAACCTGTGCCTGCCATCCACGAATTCCTTTGCCTTTCTTCCCACGCCATGGCTGCACCTGACCTTCCTGGTGAGTTGAGTTTACTTTATTCAAGCCCGGTTCTGCCTATTTGTAGGGTGCAGTAGAAATCCCGAATTCTGGATCTTTTTCCATATTCTGCTTCACTTGATATGATTTACATGGTGGACCAGATGGACTGCTTTCCTGTCTTTTGTGAGAAAACACCCAGAACTCCATTTGTCTTTCTTCCCCTTGAAGGTTGCTGATTTATTACCCAGAATGAGTTCTCAAGATGACATCAGCCAGTCGACGGGAGCCGGGTGCATGTGTGCTCCAGTGGTCGTAATGGATAGGAGTGTATTAAGGCCAAATATTTCTGTTTTTGAATATATCACTTCTCACTAAGCCTCTGTTTCCCCATAAGTAATGGCAGTGATCATATCTGCTCCAAACACAAAGCGATGAATTTCGTTTTCCTGAAATGTGGTGTTTCCCATACTCGTCACTCCTTCAGCAGGAAGAGAGCACCCCCATTTGAGTGCAGGCCACCACTACTTTGGTATTTGCACTGCAGAGTTTCACTTTGAGTCTCTGGAAGTTAGAGAGCCTTTGGGTCCTGCAGGGGAAATCAGGAAGAGGCCAGGCCCCAATGCACTGAATAGAGGACAGAGGGTGTTCCACCCTCCATAGATGGTCTGTCACGTCCTCTCAGCCAAGAGGCCAATGGCTGCAGTATGAGCCTTGAGCTACGTGAGAGGTGCAGTGAGGGGAGGAAATGGTGTTCCCGGAAATCGATGTGGTCATCCTTAGGACAAACTAGGGAATGGCTTTCGTCCAGAATGTTTTCTCTGTTTCTCTGCCTCGAGAACTATATACATATATAGTTATATATATGTCACAAATGCTTTTTGGAAGGGGGCTCTTTAAAAACAATTAAACTGAAAGTCCCTAGATGCTGCCGGCTGAGCAGTCTCTCTCCTCTGTCTGCCAGAGAGTACGAGCCCTGTCTGACTTCTTGTGAAGCTAGTCAGTGCAGAATATCTTTTCTCCGGATCCTCTTCTTAGCAGCAACCATAGCAGTAAATCTTCAGAGAGGCCTCATTAGGCAAGTTCCTTTTTGAACTCCCTCCACCCTCCAGACCTCTTGAAACCACCGCCGCCATTCTAGCATGTTATTATTTTTTCCTCCTCAGCTTGCATTTTCCTCAGTCCTGGCACCTAGGTCTCCCTACACTGCTCTTGCTTTCCTTAACGGACTCTTCTCTAGCTGGAATCCCTCCAAAGGGTGTGTTCGTGCAATCAAAAACTTCCCTTTTTGTTTTATCACATCACTGAACATACCAGATAAGGCCCAGCTAAAGGAGGGAGGGAGGACGTAAGGGAGGGGTCTGGGCTGGGTTGGCTGGTGGGGGATGGGGGTGCAGGTGAAGGAGGCGCAGGAAGGGGCAGAAGAAATCTTCACATCAGTTCTTAAGGCAGCAAACACAGACACATGGGTATCTGGTGTGGTCTTTCTCCATCTGACCCCAGCAGCTTCTCAGGAAGCTACATACCACATTCAAACCTATAGCAAATGACTGCCCACAAATAGAAAAGAGCGTATAGAACAAACCAGACACAGATACAGTGAGATGTGGACACCAGGGCATTAAATAGTTAATTTTTAGCAAACCCAAATTGCATTTCCATCATGTGCAAGCAGTCAGCTGCTATTGTAGGTCACCAAGATACAACGCATTATTTCTACAGTTTGTGGAAAACATTAGGCAGCTGTAATAAAGTCAATGGTATTTCCTTCCTTACTGAAACATGACTTCAGTAAATCCCCGTTTAAATTTTTTTCCCTTTCTAAACATTTCTGTCCATCTGCACAATAAGTCAATAAAAGAAATTAAAAGTTAAAATGCCTAATGAAATTTTATCAGGCATGAAATGGCATTTAAACCAGAGTTGCCACCCGGGCTTAGATGCATGAAAACTGACCCGAACTTGAGGAGTTATAAAAAGTGGGGGCAGGGGAACAGCAAGTTTCGGTGGCCTCTAAGTACTGCAGCCACTGAAAAAAAAAAAAAAAAAAAAAACCATCGTTCCAAAGAGACATTCCATGAAACCAAGACTCTCTGAACAGTTAAGATTTTTACAGGAGGTACATCAATTCTGTAAACTTCCACATTCTTTTAGGCCGCCATTCTTTTTTCTTTCTTCACTTCTTTGCACTGGCATGCTTATTTTGAAATCAATCCTTATCTGTGTACCTCTGACATGATCTCAGGAAAAATGGCAAGAAGAAAGCCTGAGAACCTTTTTAAGAAGAGAAATAGATGGAAAGGGTAGGGAGTTAATCTTTCTTAAAGAAGAGCATCGAGATGTTCCATGTAGGCTCAGAGTTTTCAAATAAGCAACCACGGAGGGGAAAAATCATTCTTATGTGTATAAAGTTGTTTATTTTAATAATTACTTATTGCCTCATCCTTGGGTCATAATAGACATCTTATTTTGCTAGGAGCCTGAAAAGAAAAGGACCTATTCAATGGGTACGTTGGATAGTTCCTGGCCTTACCAATTTAAAACATTAAACTTCTTTAAAAACAAATCCCAAAGTCCTCCCTCATGCCAGACATCCACTGAAGTTAAGAACATCAAGTCTATGAAGGGGCAGCAGAGGCAAACTCTCGAATTGGAGAGCATATTCAGAATTTTCCAGAGACTTCCTATATTTTGTAACCAGAGGGCTATGTTTGTAAGTGGTCAGCCTTTCTGATAGCGTTGGTGAAAAAAAGCTGTCGTCCAGCCTGCAGAGCAGGGAAAGGGACACTCTCTTCATTTCTAATGACTCTAAAAATTAGCATGGGGTGGTGGTTTTCCCACAGTGTGTTCCATTCAACTGCACTTGAAAAGCCAGCCATGGGAGTGCTGAGCCCAAGCAATGTGGAAACAAGTCCTTGACTCCATCCAGAAACTAGCCATCAAGCAGGTAGGAAAACGTGTTTGTAAACTGCCAGCAGCATTACAGCACTACAATCATGAATAGATTTTACCAGTGCCCACCCTACCTGACAGTATTAAAATTCCCTTAATTCAAACAAGGTGATACCTTTTCAAATATTTGCATAGCTATCAGTGCTCCCCCTCCCCAACCCCAAGCTTTTTAAAATCATCAAAGCTAGCTGGGTCTGCAAGTCCAGGAAAGAACATGTTCACTTTTATTTTTTAAAATGCTGACTTTCTGTAATAACAAGATAATTTGCCCTAACTTTTCAAACTTCCTGTCGTAATCCTGAAATTCTATGACACTCAAACACACAAAATTTTCCAACAATGCCCTCGATAATGTTTGGGGGGACAATTGACTGGAGAGAGAAATACTTGCCCATTCTATGCAACAGGTACACATAACTCCGAGGATGAGGAGATCTTGAGATTTGCAGATATAGGTGTTTAACAGGCCTACTAAACCCCAAGCAAGGCTGAGTATTGCCTACCCACACTAGACCAGATAAATGTGTGCATAATGCCTGAGCAGCAGTTATTGGCTGCCACATGTTAAAGGAGGTGTTCATAGCTTTCCCTGAAATATTAGAGACAGATAGACCAGCCTGACATAGGGAAATTCAGACTAGGGAAATGCTTTTTTGGGCAAACATATCATGCTAACTGTGAGGCAACATGTAGAGTTAGAAATAAAACCAAGCTGGATAAGCAGTGAAACAAAAGGATAATGTTTAGATGTGTGCAGGCTAGAAAAGACCACTGGTCACTTGTTTTCATCACACCATCCACAGGTAGAATCCCCATTTTTAGTAACAGCTGGACAAATCCAGGTCTTATGGGCCAGATGTTTATGTAATATTAGGGCCCCTTTAAGAAAAAGAATTTTAAATAAGAAACACAAAATTATGTATGAATGTATAGAAGGGGCCCATGCAAATGAAAGTTTAAGCTCCATTATCTTCCCAATACACCCACCACTGGTAACAGTACTTTTTCCTACAAAATGAATGCTGCATGAATACAGTTTGGATCAGTTGTAAAGTGGCCAGACTAAAAGAAGGGCTGTATCTCTGCAGCAAGAAAGTCTTTTACAGTTCTATGAAGATTTATCTCATATTCACATTTTCGTATCGTAAGGTTAACTCTTCGTCATGTCTTTCCAAATGAGAGGGTGGGCTCTTAACTTGAATTTGAGGTCCAGCAGGATTATCTTGATTAGAACAACATGGGCTGTTGAGTGCTAGATCAGATCCTCTGAGTTCACAAAGAGATTGTCAGAGATTATACACTGGGGTCTCATGAGCTTCTGTATCCTTTTGTGTTCTCCCTGCCTGTAATTTTTATATCAGGGATTACAGTATGATTTAAGTATTCACTTGCTGCTGATATGACATGTCAATGTAGGTAAAGTAAGTTGATTCAAAATCAAAGTCGACTTCAAGCAATTCAGAGATATAAATTACTCATTTTAAGCATCAACGTACACAATTTGTATTTAGAAGAGGATATGAATGCAAAACTAATCTAATAAGCGTTAAAAAGAGCTACATTACAGATACCATTACAAATAACTGTTCCTTCATGGATGAAGACCTCAAATGTCATTAAAAAGAATTTTTTAAAAGTTAATGAAAACAAATTTTTAAGCAAGACTGTTAAATCAAATGTCTTCTTCCATGGTGGAGACAGTCCCGTTTTATTAGTCCTAAGTTTTTTGCTTATCTGGGGTGAAATATGTAGGATGTTGGATACAATAACCCTTTCTTCACTTTCAGATCAACTATGTTTTACTGGTTGATTCTAGGAGGATAATATAGTTAATTGCTTCTAAATCGCTATATTCTGCTTTGTTTTCTTCACTCTCAATAGCATTAGCATTTCAAGAATGTAATCCCCTCAATCCAATAGCAGTATGAAAATCTTGATGTCGCAACTCCTTTCTATATCAGTATTCTAGGTAGCAGTTTATTAACTAGAAGGTCACCAATATGCTCTTTAGTTTTTGAGGAAAGTTAGACTGAAGCTGCCCCCCCCCCCACTCCAGTCCCTAGGGAGAGGGGTTTTGAGCTGAATGGGTGCATGTGGAATAGGTAACGCCCTTCTACACAAAGCTTGTTCCCTGGAAGTTTAACCCCAAAAGCTGGTGTGGCCAGTAGTCATAACAATACTCTCAGAATAACCATCTCTTTCAGAAGGAATTTACGAACCATGGTCTTTGCCACCATATGAGAAAATTAACTCAAAATAGCTCATAAAATTAAGCATAAATGCTAAAACTATAAACCTTGTAGAAAAAAAAAGAATAAGAGAAAATCTTCATTACTTTGAGTTAGGTGAAGAGTTCCTAGAACATAATAATCATGAACCATAAAAGAAAAATTGGATTTTGTTGGATAAAAAAAAAAATACCTGCTCTTTGAAAGATGACATTAAGAAAATTAAAAAGCAAAATACACTGGGAAAAAATATTTTTAAATGCATATCTGTTAATGGATTTGCATCCAGGATATGCAAAAGAAATCTCAAAACTCATAAGAATGCAAACCACCCAATTAAAAAAAGATTTGAATAGACAATTCATTAAAGAAAGTATACATATGGCAAATAAGCACATGAAAAGATGCTCAATATCATTAGTCATTGGGGAAATATAGATTGAAACCATTATATAATACTGTTACACACCCATCAGAGTGGCTAAAATTTTAAAATAGTAAGTGTAGAAGATGATGTGGAGTACCCAGATTCTCATACATTGCTGATGGGAATGTAAAATGTCACAGCTGCATTTAAAAGAGTTAAATTTAACAACAACAACAACAACAACAACTTACCATACAATGTACCAGTTTCATTTCTAGGAAATTACCCAAGAGAAATAAAAAACATACCTCCACACAAAAACCTATATGCAAATGTTTTGAACAGCTTTATTCATAGTTAACAGAAGCTGAAAACAACCCAAATGTTCAACAACTGGTGAATAGATAAATAAATTGTGGTACATCCATATAATAGACATACTACTACTTTATAACAGAGTACCAATATGCACAAGTGATTCTCAAGAGCATTGTGCTGAGTGGAAGAAGCCAGATTTAGAGATTTCCTACTGCATGATTTCATGCTCCCAAACTTAGCCTCTAACACTATCACGATTACCGCACAACACATAGGCGTATTGCAGAATATAAAGTTATTGTGCGCATTTTCTGTTTCATTAAATTCATAGTTGTTCCCCCTTAGCTGAATTACTTATCAATGAAAGTTAAAGAGCTTCTCCTTAGCTAAAGTCAGTCAGAAGTTAGAGTCAGCCAGAAGTTTTCAGTGCTCAAAAGACAGTTTTGGGTGACGTTTAACCAGTGCAAACTGCCTGTCCACACTTTGAAACTGCCTGAATTCTACCTAATTTCTGTGTCTAACCCCATTGAAAGAGCAGACTGGAGACAATATGATTGGTAAGAGTCTGTAAGAAAGGAACTTGAGAATTGAGAAGAAAAATGGTAGCTGGCGCCAGATTGGAATTTCACAATTAAGAACAAGAAGAGATCTGGAGCGGTAGTGGTACTTCTCACTCCACCGAGTCTTTAATAAGCGATTTATTTCTCATTAACGTGTTGTGCAATTTAACCCATTTCTACAAAGCATCTAAGTGCGTAGTCTTTCTTCAAAGTGGAAGTAGGGGAAAATGAAGGTTACTACTAAGAAACAGCCGTGCACTGATTACAAGGATAACACGATTTGCCTCTCTAAATTATTTTGAGAATTAAGTAGGGTAAGATATTAAAGTATCATGTACAATACCGAGAACTCAATATATGTTCACCAAATTTTGATTTCCTTTCACTTTCTTTCTGAAAAGGAGAATATTTTTAGAAATTGGAATATCTCAGGTTCTCTTGACTGTTTTAATTTTACAAATGAGAAAATAAATTCAGTGAGATTAAATGTATTGCTCAGGCTCACACAGAGTTGGAAGTCCAAGTTCTAGTTCACACAGATCTTTTTCCTAAAGCACTTGCCTCAACTGTGATGCCCCAAGTACAAGAGCCTGAGAGAGAACTGAGGGAGGGCAGAGTTTTACTCTATGTATTTAGGGATCAGGTTCTCTTTTGCTTCTGACTCTGTTTGCTTTAGCTATTTTCATTTATTTTTATTTCAAGAATGGGATGCAATGGGAAGCCTTTCTCTTCAGAAACGTTGATTGCCTGATTTAGCAAATAAAATACAAGGCACACAGTTAGATTTAGATTTTATGTAAATAATGCATAATGTTTTAGTTCTATTTAATTGACTTATACTGTCAACCCTATCAGGGACCAAACAATATGTGGTTCCCAACTGTGAAGGCTTTTTTGTTTTTGTTTTTGTTTGCCTAAAGCAAATAAACAATAGCAAGATTGTCACCATCTCCATGCATAAATCTTGGCTTCCTACCATTTCTTCCCCGGGACAACTGTGATGAATAGCAACACCTTTGTAGCCAAGGACCATAAGGATGGTGATAGAGCAGGAAAAAGAGGACATGCCTAAGCAGCATTGGGAGGACATGTTTTACCAAACAGGAGCACACAGCTCTTCTTCCAGACAGATGAAAATTCAAATCCCTCTCTCTCCTACAAGCTACGCACCTTCATAGTCTGCTTTTTCCTTAATAAAATAAGGTTACCTTAAGTCTTTGTGGAGATCAAATAGATAATAGAAAGAAAACACTGATCACTGTGCTTAGAATATAAAAGCTACTCTTATAAATTGTCATTTCTTATACTGTGTATATGTGTTTTTCTATTTATTTGATATAGTCACAATAAAAATTGTTTAAGTGAAATTGCTAAATTGGAGGCAGACTGGTAAGGGTCTTGAATGCCAGAATGTAGAATATGGATGCAAAATTTCATCCTATAATTAGTTATAGGGGAACCATAGCTATTTGTGTGATGTTTGGGACCCAGAGTCCGGCAACCTCTAAGTGTCCCTAAAAACGACTTGGGAAATTTTGTAGCATATCATTTCCTGTAGAATCAAGCACACATTAACCAATACAAGATGAAGTGACCTGCCTTCTCTAAGCATCTTCTTCAGCTCCTCAGCTCCAACTTTGACAGAGAAGAAAATGAGAAATTATAACTCTTTCCATTGATCTACTTTGTGGTGTATGAGAAATGGGCAGGCATCAGACACAACCAGGAATAGTTTCTGCTCCATGACTTATTTATTAGTGGAATGGCCTCATCTAAACTAATTAACCCTTTCTGAGAGGATAATATCACCGAAGTTGGTAGGGTCTTAGAATTAAGACTCTAGCAGAGTGCCTGCTTATACAAGTTGCTCGATATCTGTATCTTATTTTCTACTTTGTTAGAATACTACATTCAAGTTTTATGAATCATAGGTCCCTGGAGTGCTCTTTCTCACACCTATTAAGAGAGTCTTTTGACTCAGTTTCAGAACACTATCTAAAACTGAGGTCCAGTTGTTCAAACCAATTTTGTTGAGAAAATTATTTTACCAAAACATCTTAGGCATTTGACATCTGAAGGACTCACATTCTTTCTTACTTCACTTCCACTTGATGCTGTGTAGGCTGCAGTCTTAGGTTCACCAGTTCCCTCACTCAGGCTTTTAGAACCTACAGATGTGTGTTATCTGTTCCTTCTGTTTGGTGAACTTCAAGTGCTTCTAATCTTTTTATAACCAGTTCTGTTGGCTGTTATCTGGGATCCTTGTAGTGCCTTGTCTATTGTACCGTTTTTAACAGATCTCCACCCTCTTCCTGGCAATTAGAAGAGCAATATAATTATTTAACAATGTGCTAGAGTCTTTATCAGATAAGCTTCTTAATTGGACTTTTTCATCTTTTGCCGTGTGTGTGTGTGTGTGTGTGTGTGTGTGTGTGTGTGAGAGAGAGAGAGAGAGAGAGAGAGAGAGAGAGAGAGAGAGAGAGAAACATCGAAGTATCATCTGAAGGTTTTTCATAAAGTTGGATTCTTAACACAATTTCCTGAGCTAAAAACCAAATAATGGCCCAGAACACCCTTCTGCCAGTAACATCTCCCCCTCTTTATCCCCTTTTCATGCTTAGAGAGACAGCTATTGTTTCCTACAACCTGAAAAGATTAATCAGACCTATTATTTTAGTTTTGCAGTTGTTTTTCTTCTTTTCTCAAAGAATCTTACCACTCTTCCTATTCTGGTGTCCTTGTCTATGTGGCTTCATGGTTATTAAACTCCAGCTCCAAAGTTAGTCACACGGTGACATGGGATACTGGAAAAAGTAATGGACTTTGCGTCAAGAGAGGTAAGTTTTTATCTTGGCTCTGCTGCCAACCAGCTATGTGTCTTGCCAAGACAGTTAACTGCTTTGGGTTTCAGATTCCTTATTTGTAAAATATCTAGAGAACTCCTACTCCCTGTGGGTCTGTTCTCTGTACACCTTCACCTTTGAAATGCCCATCCCTACATCTACAGACTTTTCCATTCATTCCCAACTACCCAGCAAAGAATTCCTTTTTCTTTATTTCAATACTTGATTTTTAGTTTTTGCCAAATGACTACTCATATGCTCCCTTACTAGCTCCAACGGGCTCAGCTTGTACCCAACATAAAACACCTCAGTCATTTCTGAATATTGGAAATAGATCCACTAACCTAACTATAGTTAGAGCCACTAACTATTCTCTGTAATTTAAAAAATGTTAGTCACAAAATTTTTCCTAAGCAATAAAAATATAATTTTTAACTTAAAAGTGAAATTGCGCATTTCTTGGTCTACTTGTGAAATTGTGTATAATATTTTTTAAAAAAATGAAATAATGGAGGAAGGATAGCTATAAACTATGTTTGTTACCCTCATTCTATGCAGAGCGAATTAGGAGCACAATAACCAGATGGATTATGTTCATGGAAGGGCAAAAAATAAATTGCAAGGGAGAATTTAAAGCCCTTCTTAGTCTTTCTTGAGACTACAGGCTTCGTTTCTCCTCAGAGCCCAAGTCTCTCCCTGGCTGCCATTTCAAGTAGAGCTAATTAGAGTGTAGCAATAGAGTTCAAGGTTCCAGGAAACTCCCCAAGGGTCTGTGCAGGAACCCTAAGATAGGAGGTACCTACAACTTGGGTCCAAATCCTTGCATTATCAGATACCTCCAGCCAGGGTGAGGACCGGCTAACCACAGTGACATGCAGAAAGAAGCCCACAAATTGTATTGACCACAAGCTACGCCCAGCTCTGGACTAACAGCCTCCTGCCCCCACCCTCCAGTGATGCCAATGGAAACAAAAGGGAAGAGGCATTTTAACTTTGAAGTGAATGTATATTAAAATTGAAAAGAGTCTAAATGTGTCCTTGGTGTGTTTTCCTTTGAATGTAAGTGTATATCACAAATTAAACCTGTAAACTCAGGAAGGGGTGCTGCAGAGGTTACTTGAAGTTCCTTTGCTCTCCTCTCCAGCCCTTCTTCCTTGGCTAGGTTCAAGGTCCCCCATCTCACTGGACCACCTATAGTACTTGGGTGGTCATCCTGTCTTTAGCCTCACCCTGCCTGCAGGATCAAAATATCCTTCCTAAATCTCTTATCTGACTGGGATTTCTCCTAAGAAAAGTTTTTCTGCTTACTCCTTGTCATCCTCAAGATATAGTCAAAGGTCTTCACCATGAGGACACTCAATGTCTTCTATGATCTTGACCCTTCCTACTTTGCCTTACCCTACACTCTTTTCCTCCCACTTGCATTGTAAACTCCAGCTGTGCTTAACTTTTCATATAGTTCTCAACACAGAGTACTATTTGAAACCTCTAGAGTGCTCTCCTCTCAGACCCTCACCCTCTTATCTACTTGGTTAATTCACATTCAAGACATCTGATAGTTGGATGGATAAAAATGATACAAGTTACAAAACCCAAGTCATAAAATGTTAGCAGGAAAAATAGTATTTTGTGGTCATTTGTAGTTGCAAAATTTTAATTACTAATAACATTCAAGTCTTTCATGTTTATCACATATTTCTTATTTGAATTTAATTATTTTATTCATTTTTTTCTATTTTTATAGTATTTTAATAGCAATACACAAGGATATTTCTCTGTAAAGAACTCATTTATTTGTCACAGATGGGAACAAAACTTTTTATTTCAACTTATTGTCTTTTAAAATCCTGTTTCAGTGATTAGTTTTACTTCACTTTGAAGAATTTTCTTATAGTTAACCAAACTGCTATTGATGTTGGCTGCTTTGAATTCATGATCATAACAGTAATTAAGAATTATTTTCTAATTTTTAATAAATTTATACACTTCACTTAACATGAATAGTAACAAAAACCAATTCATAAGTCACAGTCCCTAAAACAGAGTAGGCATTCAGTAAACCATTGCTAAGTGGAATGGTGTACAGAAAGCCAGAATCCAAGTGGTGAAGTTACATTTTCCTTTAAGTTCCATCTTCCTTCTGACTTTAATGGATTCAAAGATATCAGATACAAAATGCCAAAAAGTGTCCAGGCAAGTACTATTTTACCTCTAATTCCTAGGCTCTCTCAGAATATTCCTGTCCCACCTTGGAGTGATCTTAGAGAACCAACCAAATCCTAAATCTTCTCTGTTCGTGGAGAACACAGTAAAGAACTATTCCAAACCTTACCTGGGCTAATTAGTCAAAGTATATGGACACTTCACTTGTTCTTTTGATTGCACTTGGTCTAGAACTCCTAAAGCCATCACCTATTAACCCACGTGCACAGACCTGCTTTGATAGTTATAGCTTCTTGAGTATTATCATGGTTAATCTTGGGCTTACTTGGCCAGAGCTTTTAGACCCATTGCCATCCCAAGCACTACTAGGACCTCAGTTCTGCATTAGGTTATGATTGGTGTGCAGACCAGGGTGGGAAGGAGGCTCATTAGTGGCCTCTGGCCTGAGATTTCCTCACGTTATAGATTGCTTGAGCTCCTGAATTGTATTTTCACAATACCCTTCATAAGATATGAGAGATTAGTTTCTCTAGAGGAAATTTAAGACTTGAGATATTCACAAATCATACAAAACTATATAGAGGACATTTTAGATTCCATTTTAAAGATAACAAAGACATAATATTCATGTAATTCCCAAATACATATTGAGCATCTGGGCTAGAAACCAGGGTAGAGTTAATCTGGAGATACATAAAGCATAGATACTTGTAATAAATACTAGTAAATAGGTAAAGATTAAATTAAAACAGCTAAATATTTTAAAGTATAATAGCTTGAATCTAAAGTAAAAAAGTCAAAAAGAAATAATATAAAAGTCACCCTTTTATAAGTAATGCTTTAGTCAATATTCTATAGAAACATAATATATCACACTATTTGGTTCTGATCCAAATTCTTATCTTTAGTTCTACCCTCTCCACTGAACTCCAGACTACCTGAAATGTTGATTCTGTCCTCCATCAAGTTCTGCCTTCTGCTCTTGGAAATTGAATAAGCTTCTCAAACTAAGACATCTGAAAAGAAAACCCAAATCTGCCTTCTAAAACCTGCTCCTCAAGGATTCTCCCTCATCTCGGTTAATGGGTACTATTGTTTTGGTTGTTCCAAAGCCAGAACCTTATACTCTCAACTACTTTCTCTCTTTCTCAAACATCCAGTCCATCACCAAACCCTGTTGCCTCTACATTTAAAATATCTCTCTCCACCTCCATCATTATGATCCAACTTATATCATCTCCCCTAATCACGTTCCTGCTGCTGCCTTTGACTTCTACAGTCTATTCTTAACTCAGTAATCAAGGTGACTCCTTTAACAGAGAAGCCAGATTATATCTCCTCTATTCCAAACCCTCCAATGGCTTCCTAAATCACTCAAGGTAATATGCAATGTCTTTACCACCAACTACCATGACCCCCCTCCCCCGCCTCACCACTACTTTTCTATCCTATTTTGTTCCCATTCTCTGCTTTGTGAAGAGCCAATAAGATATCATACATTACTACTTACTAGAATATGAAGTTATCTTTCAACTAAGACTAACCATATAACACAGAGTTGCATATCAGAACAAGAAACACGTGTCAACTGCAACTAACACTCCTCATGTAGGAGGAAAAATAAGTTGTAGCTTATGTTATCCAGTAGTGTTGAGGAGTACACGCTCATGTACATCCTGTCAAAGAAAACTTTACAATGACCCTTGGAGTTAGTTGAGAAGAACTCATCAAATTATATTATAGCTTTTTTTTTGACAATGTCGCCTACTGACTATATATCTATATATCTATATCTATATCTGTATCTATATCTGTATCTGAATTTCAAAACCAGAAACAAAAGTGAGGGTTGTGATGGTACAATGCCTTAAAAAAATTTTAAGCCCACTATTAAAAACATTTACATTTATAATTCATTGTAAATCCTATAATAATTCCATCTACAAGACAACTTTATATGTTCTTTTTTTGTTAAGAGACAGGAAGGGAGGGAGGAAGGTAAAACACTGAAAAACATGTTGCCTTTCATGCCTTAATTTCCAAGACAATTAAAAGCAAATTCGTTGCCCAGATGAACTAAGCAATTTATCCCAAATTCCTGGTAACATCCTTTCCCTTTAACTTCCATCAAATAGCCTAGGTTCTGTTTTCAATGCTAATTGTATTGTTTTTGTATAATAACACACCTTATATGATACCATAGATCTTTTTGAAAGCAGACAGGAAAATACATGTAAAAAACATTTGAAAATTTCATCATATTTTTTTGAAGTCCTTTACCAAAAAGGTATTTCTGAATTTCAGAATCAATTTAAAGCTTCCTCTTTTCTATCATGTTCTTAGGATCTAAATTTTGCCTTTGGATTTTTGGATTGCTGGGCTTTTAAAAAATCTGTTTATTTACTTTTTCAAGATACAATTTACATATAACATTTTATAACTTTAGGTATACAACATGCTGATTTGATATTTTATATATTGCAATATGACTACCAATGTAGCTTTAGCTAACAACATCACATAATTATCATCTCTTTTTTGTGGTGAGAACATTTAGCAACTTTAAAGTGTTTCATACAGTATTATTATTGTCTATAACCACTATGCTGTGCATTAGATCTCCAGAATTTCTTCATCTTCTAGTTGCAAGTTTGTACCCTTTAACAACATGTCCCCAATTCCCCCACCCCAGCCCATATTAACCACCACTCTACCCTCTGTTTCTAGAAGTTTGACTTTTTAAGATTCTACATAAGAGCGATAGCGTAAAATATTTGTCTTTTTCTGACTGGCTTATCTCGCTAAGCATAATGCCCTCAAGGTCCATTAGAGTCATTGCTAATGGCAAGATTTCCTTCTTTCTCATGGCTGAATGATATTCCATTGTGTGTGTGTATATCACCCTTCTTTGTCCATTCATCTGTTGACATGTAGATTGTTTCCATATCTTAGTTATTGTAGATAATGCTGTAAAAAAACATGAGAATGCAGATACCTTTTCAATATTCTTATTTTGATACCCTGTTTTCATTTCTTTTGGATATATACTCAGAAAGGAGATTGCTGGATGATGTAGTAGTTCTATTTTTAATTTTTTGAAGAACGTACATGTTGTTTCTTTAGTGGCTAAACAAATTTACCCTCCCACCAACAGTATAAAAGGATTCCCTTTTCTTTATATCTTATCCACATTTCTTGTTTTGTTTTTGATAGCCATTCTACCCAGGTGTGAGGTGACATTTCATTGTGATTTTGATTTCCATTTTCTTGATGATTAGTATGTTGAGCACATTTTCATGTACCTATTATTAGCCATTTCTATATCTTCTTTGTAAAAATGTTTATTCAGGTCCCCTGCCCATTTTTTAATTGAATTATTTGAGATTTCTTTTAGATTGAAGTGTACGAGTTCTTTATATATTTTGGATATTAACCCTTTATACAATATATAGTTTGCAAATATTTTCTCCCATTCCATAGGTTGCCTTTTCATTTTGAGGATTGTTCCCTTTGCCATGCAGAAGCTTTTTAGTTTGATATAGTCCCGCCTGTTGATTTTTGTTTTTGTTGCTTGTCCTTTTCTTGTCATATCCAAAACATTATTGCCAAAAGCAATGTCAAGGAGTTTCTTTCCTCTGCTTTCTTCTAGGGGTTTTATGGTATCAGGTCTTATGTTTAAAATCTGTAATTCATTTTAATTTACTTTTTGTGAGTGGTGTAAGATAGATATAGATATAGATATAGATATAGATATAGATATAGATATAGATATAGATATAGATATATGTACTTTTCTTTTTCCTTTCCTTTTCTACCTTTCTTCCTCTTTCCCTGCTTCCCTCCTTCTTTCTTTTCCATTCTTATCCTTGTTCTTCTTGTTTTTCTTTTGTTTATAGATTTTTCTTTTTGTTTTTAAATCAAAACCCTGTGTGTGTGTGTGTGTGTGGTGTGTGTGTGTGAGAGAGAGAGAGAGAGAGAGAGAGAGAGAGAGAGAGAGAGAGAGAATGAGAGAGAGGGGGAGGCGTGCGTGAGAGAGCGCAGTTTTTTAAAGGGGATTTCCAGTATTTACTTCATGGAAAAAAATTAAATTTTTCTCTAACTTTTAATGAAAGCCAAATGATAGAAATAGTAATTAAAATGTTTACATTGAATGTTGAAGTAGATTGTTGGATCTGTAGTATAGCCAAGCCTGGTGGCTTTTAATAAATTAGAATGAACCACAGAGGTTGGTCTTTTTTCATTAAATGCCACAGTGTCCAGAAAGCAGATGTTTCACACACCACCCTTGTTTTATATTAGATAAACTAAGCAAACAAAGTATCTCCAACATAGCAAAATGCCCACTGTATCAAAAGAAACTGAAAGCTATTATCAATGGGAGAGGATGACTTTGAACATGCAGGTAGAATTTCGATATAAAGTTTGATCTTTGAGCTTCTACCAAACTGTCATTCATTAGGGGAAGCATTACTCTGGGTAATTCATGTGACTATCATTATTTCTTGATCAGTCTGGGCACCACCGACACATTTCAAAAAGTAAAAATGAAGGAGAAGAAAAACTTTTTCTGGTTCACTTTCCCTAGACCCTTACGTAAAAAGCTCTCCCAGACCTCCGAAGTACTTGTTTCACACTGTCCCAAGTGAATAAACCTTCTGCAGTCTGGAAACACATCATTTTGAAAGTTTCCACACCCGTGGTGCCACAAATGTCTGGCAAAATATTTTTGGAGCCTTCACATCTAGCCCCTCCATGCAGCAATGCCTTCTAAATGAAATAAACAAATTGATAGTGAGGAAACCTATCGATTACCTTTCATATATAAGTCAGACCTTCTAATCAAGGAATAATGATTCCACATTTCCCCAGACTTTGCGGCATATTTGTAAATTTTCCTGCAAAGCAGTGGTTTTCAACACTGGCTGAACATAAAGATTATCTGGGGAGCTTTTGAAAATACTGATGCCTGCAATCCACACCTAGAGACCTGGGAAGAGGATGGGCATCAGTGTTTACTGAAAGCGTTCTGGCACATTCTCTCCCAGTAATTCTAATGGACACCTGGGTTAAGAACCACTGGCTGTCAAAGAATGACTGCTTTTTGGAACTCTGTATTTTAATTGTTAAGGGATTTTCTTTATTGCGCCCACTTACTTAAGCATCTCACTTGGCCAAATAACTTTCGCTTTGTGTAGTAGGGTCAAAAACCTGGGACTCTTCTTTTGTAATTGATCTTTAGGTATACATACACCTATATCCTATTATTACTATGTCTGTGAAGTGTTCTAAGTATCTCTAATGGTAGTCAGATTCTTCAAAAGGAAAATATTTAACTTGATTGCTTTAGAAATATTCAGTAAGTCCAGCTGTTAACATACAAATAGTTCTCAGGGTCATGTTTAGCACCTTAAAAATCTATAATTAGTTGCATAAAAAAAATAGCCAGACTCATTACCAGATATTAAAGGACTTTTTCTCTCCTGAAGAAACTCAACAAGAAAAGCACAGGTTTTTGTTTGAGGTGTGTGTGCATGTGATTTGGATTCTTAAAAAACAAAAACCACTATCAGCAATAGCCACACTTTCATAAACACACACAAAAAATATACCTTATGAAAGTAAGATTTATACACATATAATTTGTGTTAATGTTTCTTCTGCTGCATTTGTGCAGATGAAATAATCCTTGCCAATACATTAATGCTTAAGTGAATCAGAAACCAATTCTTTCCAAAAAATCATAATCCTTTTCAAATGTCGTTAAAAAGCTGTAAGAGAGTAATAAAAAGGGCAAAGTTTTAATGACATAAAAGGTTTTTCCTCATAAGATTGCTACTGAACAAGAAAGTCAAGTTCTTATCCCCCTGTCTGTGTTATTCCTGTGCAGGAAATAGAATAGAAGAATAGAAGAACTCCCAACATCAAGTAACTTTTCTCTAGGTGAGGATTAGGTCATATGAAAAATTTTATAATAAAACGAATATATTTTGTTTTAGTCTGATCTTATCTGTCTCCTATGCGTCCAAAGCAAAAAGTTCTGAGATTGAATGTAACATGGAGTCAGTTCTCATCATAAGTATTCCAGTTCTTTTTCAATACCTAGCAGTTCAGAAGAAAAGTCATTTTTCTCTGATTTACCAAGAAATCATCAATGTGTTATCAACACATCAAATTTCTGTAATAAGACAAAAGCAAATCATGAATGAAGTGAAGCGAATTGAAGTGAGGCAGGGCCAAGGTAGAAAAGGAAAGGTGACAGTTGGCAGGGCAATCAGGAAGTCTTCCCTAAAATTAGCTTAATTCATGATGCTCAGATATAATTTTATCTAATATATATATACATATATATACATAAATACATGTATATATGTATATATGTATATATATATGCCATGACAGTTGTGCTTTACACTCATGACAGGAAGGACAGCTAGCCCAAAACACCATCATCCACAGTAAACGTTATAGCTCATACTAACTCTCAAGTCCAGTGCCATTATCTCATCATGAGGTTAATTTAGAAAATGACGTTTTAACTATATAATGAAAACTTCCATGTTGTCAGTCAATATTCAGTCACCATTACATGGTGAAAAAGAGCAGAAACTGGAGCCAGAAGGAGATGAGTTTATTTTTATTTTCACAAGTAACTATCTGTGTGACTTTGAGTAAATCATTTCACCTTTCGGGACTTCACATCTCTTATCCGTAAAACAGAGATACCGATTCCCACTTTTTGAGATAATATGTCCTTTGCAGGATTAAGGATAATATGTAAACTGCCTAGTACATAGTCAATGCTCAATAAATGGTAGCTAATATTTTCTACAACTACTGTAAAGAAAAGTAACCGGTACATGGCTTATAGAAGGTACTTAGCAAAATTAATTATTTCTTAAACATCTCTTTATTTACTCATCCTTTTTGAATCTACTCTTTAAAGTATAAATAACAGAAGATAAACTAGATTAAAAGAAACATGAAATCATGTAAACGTACAAAAATATACATTGGGAAATACTTAATACAACATGAGCTCTGATAAAATTGAGTTTATCTGGCAGAGCTTGAAAACCAGCAAAAAAAGAAGCTGATTTTTGGACTCTCTCTTCTCTTCCCTCTTCCTAACTACACGAGGGAGGTGCCAAAAGCTATGGTCTAAAGGGTAGCTGAGGGCCGAGCAACTGGGAAGAATAATCATGATGATGAGAGAGACAGAAAGACAAGAGAGGGAGAGAAACGGGAAGCAGAGGGAGAGGTAATAGGGAGAAGGTCCCTTTCTCATTCTGGATGCCTATTTTAAAAACTTGTTATAATTTAAAAAACATAGAAACCAAAACTACACAAATTCATAGCTTAATGAATTGCTGAAAGTTGAGCATCCTGCAACCACCATCCAGGTCAAGATATACAACTTTGCTGACATCCCTGAAGCACCTCCACATGTCCCATTCCAATCAACACCTTTCCTCTTCCCAGAAGTAAGCACCAACCTAACTAGTATCATAATCATTCCTTCTGTTTCTTCATAGTTTTATCACTCAAAAGTGTCCCTCAGATATTCTGATTAAGAATTGCTGTTTAAAAAAATTAATATCTAAGTCATTTTTATTCTAGAGATTTCCTCTCTATCCATTTCTTTCCTTTACACTTTATCTGTTGAAAAACCCAGGACATTTGGCCTGTAGAGATTTCCACAGTATGGATTTTGCTAACTGCATGCAGTACTTCCTCTGTCCTCTGTATTTCCTGCAGACTGGCACATGGATCAAGGCTTGATCAGACTCAGGTTTGATACCTTTGCCAAGTTCACAGGTGGTGGTGTGTTTTCTCATAAAGAGGCATGTGATATAGCTCAGTATGTGATGTTAGTAGTCTTTGATGCTTGATGCCTTGATACATTAATTGATTAGGGATTACAAAATGGAAATATTCTAATTCTATCATTGCCTCGACATTTATTGGTTGGAATATTTATATAAAGAAATACTTCTTTCATCTACTTTAGATTAATAGAGTAATTCACACAGAAAAGGCAGGATAATTGCTTGTTGTTGTTTTTTTTTTCCTTTTATTTACCAGTGTTCAAATAATGAATTGGTTCTTTATCATCACTTAAAGGTGGCCACTTAGGGTTTTTTTCATATTATTCTGAATCTATGAATTTGAACAGATTTAATGTTCTGCCTGCTTTTATCAGACTACCCTCATGCGCACGAGCTACCCCGTCAGTGTTTTTAAAGGCAGTGGTTGACACATAATGCCAGATACGTATTACTTATTGTGCTTTATTTGTATGTGCCATTGGAAAGTAGGAGTTGGATAGATTCACTAATCCTTGATAACACCACCTTGACAAAACCTAGTTTCATGAACTTGGACTTCACATTCTTGCCAAATAAAATGGCAACTCTTCCAAATACTGGAAACATACAATATCACAAATCTTTCTAAGTTGATTATGTTCTAGAAAGTATGCATAATTTTCAACTTTATTGAAAATAAATAAATATGTTAATTATTAATTAATTAATCTTACAGCCTGGGAGTCCTGGAAAAAAATACAAGCCTTCTAACCAGCAGAGGGAGTGCAAGTTAACTGACAAATCCAATCTCCCAGACTCTGCTTTCCTATTGGTGAAATCACTAATAATGTTTTGGAAAGAAAGAAGATACCAGAAACAAGACAGGACATATCTGTGTTACTCTGTTGTCTGTTGGATGCAGAGAAACTACACTGATTCTTAAGAAATGGAAAATACAATAGCGAGGTGGGGAAACTATTCTAAATTTCATCCGAGCCTTCTTTGCTCAGAATAGCAAAGTCCATAGCCCGACTGATAACTAACTGTCTTGGAGGATTACGAAGGAAGAAGATATGATTACCTCACTCTTAGTTAATGAAAACAAATAAAGATATCCAGAAGTGATATGAATTCCCTAAAGTCACATCAATTCAGAAGTAGAGGCAAAACAATATAAATCATCCAAGTCCCATCCCAGCTTTTCATATGAGACCTTAGTCAATGACAACTTTTTTATAGCAAGAAGAGCTTACAAAAATATTTTGCACTTTTTCTACTTGTCTTTGCTAATAATGATCCAGCCAGGGCAAGAACAAGAGCTTGGTAATACAGAGTACCCGAGGACTCCCTGATTTCTTTGCAAATTTTCCTCTGGGGTTGGTGCTTTAATTTCCAATCAGTCTGAGTCAGTAACGTCTGGTTGTCAGTGCCATTGTTGACTCTCACAATTTCTTGTCTCAGTCCCATAGTTCCTAGAGCTTAGGGCTTGGGGTCACTGGCAGAGGTTTTGATTTGGGGCTTTTTATATTTACACAATAGTGCAAGTCAATATCTTTCCTTTATCAGTGAATTCTGGACTAAACTGATCTATCAAGTGTTGTAGACAAATGAAGACCTTGAAGGATGGGAAGAAGGCTCTGTAGAAGCCTCCACTGCTTTTACTTTTCATTGAATCCACAGACTCTCACTTGCTCCCCACAGAGATCTGAATACAGCTGAATAAGAAAGAAAGAAAAGTCACATGAGAAGAGTGGAATGCTCTTACAATATTTTTAGTCTGCAGTGTATACTGAATTCCATTCACATAGTCCTGCAGGAGGTTTGGCCCATCTTCACAGAGCATGCCACAACTCCTGCTTATTGCAACAGATATGTACATTTCTCAAGGACTGACAATAATTAAAGAAAAAACAAACTGGGAGGCTCTTTGCATAGGATTGTTGAGGCAAGCTTTCTCTTTTCTTTTGTTGATACCTGTTTTATAAAAAGGATGATAAACTGGTACTGGAAAGTTCAAATCTTTCTCCAACTTGATGGACTCAAAATTGTGCACCTAATTCAAACCAGTTTTGCAGATCATAAGGCTATTTCTAACTTTCCATGATGCTAATAAAAATACCAAAACAAGTTTTTGAACAATCCACAATCATTTTCAAAGAAATAAAATTAATATAGAAATTAATTATGAAGAAAATGAAAAATTATCCTTAGAGACACAGGTTGAATAAATTAAGACTTCTTAGTCTGGCTATAAGTGAATGAGTTTGATTCTTGCTTTCATTGAACTTAAAGAGTGCAGGTTTCCACTTGCATGTTCATTTGCCTGTATTCCGTGAACCTAATCCGTCTATCCCACACCAGCAGACAGCAGGGCCTCCTGAAGTTTGTTCACTCCCAGCCCAAGAGGCTTTAACCCAGAGGCGAGGCTTTAATCACTTCCAAGTGTTCCAAAACACCCAAGTCTGTGCTAAGTTCATTCAGTCGAATGGAGTACTGGGTTAATGAAAGTCATTGATTTGGTCATACTTAAGATGATCCTGCTGATTTTGTCCTCCTGTGTGTCAACCGAACACATTACCACCAAGCACATCCCCACTGGCATTGTACACCCATTAGTCACTGAGAGGAAAGGGTGGATGGATATGGATGGAGACAGACTGCACTAGACTCGTCTCAGGCATTTCATAGCTATGTCAAGTTAGGTGAATTACTTGGTGCTTCTGTTTCCTCACCATCAAATAGGGATAATAATAGCAACTATCATATAGGGTTGTTGTTAGTAGTTAACCAGATTGTTCAAGTAATGTGTTTAACATAGTAGTAGTAGATAGACAATAATAAATGTTATTTTTAATTTCACTTTATTGTTTGTATTGGTATTGCTGCTATTGTTATTACTATTGAACATATCAAAATACATGAGTTCTATGGTGCTAGTTGTACAGAAGTATGCGTTATAGCTTAAATATCTTCGGCACTGGTACAAATCCAGAAAAGCCAACACACCTTTATGAAAGTGCAAAGGAGACAGTAAACCTCCATTCTCAGAGCCACGTCCCACATCACACGCTTAAATCAGCCAACACAGCTGACATATAACCAACAAGTAACTCATTGGTGTTCACTGTGACTTTTCAATTTGTTGAGGATGGTTTCTTTTCAAGTAAAGAAGTCCAAACAGATGTTTAGTTATGAGGAGTGTGCTATAATTCAGAACACAAACAAGATGGTCTCCTTTTTTAACAAATTCAGAATGCAACTATTTACCTATTTTTGCCTTATAGGGGGGAAAAAGGAATTAGAGTTTTCTGTTTTATTTTTATTTTTGCTTCCTTTTTAAAATAAAACATGTTATTGGTTTTATACTGTGGAAGTCAAAACAAAGGGGTGAATAATTCCCTGATGGTTTAGAGAAGTATCATTGATTTCAGATCATCCCCATACCAATTTCAGAGGATACATATCTACACAACTTAAATGCAGTCAATAATTGTTCACTCTTCTTTAGCTTGGGTGTATAACCTAGTTGAGAGGTATATCTTCACTCAGATGGAAACAGAGAATATTCCAAGTACTTTACGTTTTAGCAGTAGCGAGTGGAGCAGTCATTAATTCTGTTAAAAATACCAATTCCTAGACAGCTCTTCTAAATGATTGACTCAATAAGAATGGGGTAGGGCCCTGGAATCTCTGTTTTGAATATTTGTTCTGGTGATTCTTATGATCTAAGACACCAGGAACGTTGGTCATTTGTTGTTTTTGCTTGTCCAGCATCTCTTCCTTCTTCTGATAAGAGCTCCTCAATTTTCCTTTGAAAAAGCTCTCTTCTCCAACTCCCTGTCACTGTGGGTAATTGGGCTGATTCCACCATTAGCTTCCTACAGGGTCTAGGTCCCAGGCCAGTTCAATCATTGTAATCACATATTCAGTATCTCTGGTCACACCGATTGATTCAGAGATAGGTGTGAAATTTAATCTTGGGATGTTGAAACCATTGGAGAGAGAAAATCTTTTTCATCTGGGTTAGGAAAATGTAACCACTGAAAGAGAAGCCAACAGAGAAAGGGGGTGGAGGAAGGGGAGAGATGGACAGAGATACAGACAGACAGAGAGAAAGAAAGGAGAATTTGAATGAATCTAGATAAATGAAACAAAAATAAATGAAATAAAGAATAGAAAAACTATTAATCAATGAAAGCTGGTTCTTCGAAAACATCACTGAAATTGCCAAATCTTTAAACTACCAAAGAAAGAGAGAAAAGGCTCAAATTACTAAAATAAGTAATATTTTAAAATAAGTAATAAGTTCTGATCTTATAGAAATAAGAAAGATAATAAGGGAATACTGCAAATTAGATAACACAGTTTAAATGGACTAAGGCCCAGAAGGCTAAAAACTACCAAGACTGATTCAAGATGAAATAGAAAAATCTGAATAGGCCTATAACAAGTCAAGAGATTGAACTGATAACCAAAAAACATCCCACAAAGAAAAGTCCATGCCAGATGGCTTCACTGGTGAATTCTACCAAAAATAAAGAATTTGCACCAGTCTTTCAAAAACTCTTTCAAAATATAGAAAAGGAGGAAACACTTAACACACTCATTCTATAAGGCCAATATTACTTTGCTACTAAAACCAGACAAACCAAATCCAGCAGCCTCCCAGTAATGTGAGCTTGGTTCACATATGAAACTCAATCAATATAATATACCATATTAGTAGAATAAAGGACAAAACCATGTGGTTATCTCAAATGATGCAGAAAAAGTATTTGGCAAAATTCAATACTCTTTCAGGATTAAAACATTCAACAAACTAGGAATAGAAGGGAACTTCCCCAACTGATAAAGAGCATCTATGAAAAACCCACAGCTAGCATCATACTTAATGGTGAAATCATTTTGCAGAGCTTAATTCCCTCATAGAATACCCTGAAAATGCTGCAAGCCCTAGAGTTTTTTAGGTCAAGACTTTTGATTCTATTCCGATCTTGATAAAAAGTCATTAGAGGAATTTCAAGCAAAGGAAGGTCGTGATTTGATTTTTGTTTTAAAAAAGCACCCTGGCTACTACATATTTGTTCTTTTGGGATTCCATTTGTACTGGGAGTGGAGAACAGGAGGGAACCCTGGTAAGTTTAACAGATTGTGGAAATAGTCCAGAAGAGAGATTCTGGTGGCTTGAACTACAAAGGGTAGTAGAAACAGAAGTGGAAGTTTTCAGAACACTTTTAGAGGTAAAGTCAGCAGGATTTAATAAGGGTTTAGATATGACTATAAAGAAAGGAAGGAGAGGACTGAATGTTGACCACTAGATTTTTGGTCCTATATACTGAAAAAAAGGCCTCGTAGGATTAAACTTGGGAAAGACAAAAGTTTTATTTGGGGCACATTAAATTGGAGATACCTATTTAAAGTGAATATGGCGATGTGAAAAAAAAGACCAGGATACATAATTTGAAGCTTAAAGGAGAGGTCAGATCTGAACACAAAGATTCAGAAATCACCGCTGACACACAGTATCTAAAGCCATGGGACTGAATGAGGTTAATTGGAAAAATGTATAGCTAGATAAAGAAGGGAGAGCCCTGGAGTGTTCTGACCTTTAACATTCAGGAAGAGATGCAGAACCCATGAAGGAGACTAAGAAGCAGCAGCTAATGAAAGAGAAGGAAGGGAGGAGAGTATGGTGTCATGGACTTCAAGAAAAGTAACCGTTTCAAGAAGGAATATGAATGACTTCTGCTGTACAACATTGTGCCTATCGTTAACAAGATACTGTGCACCTCAATCTGTTGGGAGATCTCATGTTAAGTGTTCTTAGCAGAATAAAAAATTTAAAAAATAAATGTGTTTTATAAAAAGCACAAGGAAGTGATAATCATCTTTGTTGAATACTACTGAGAGGGCAAGCAAGAGAGGAATGACGGAATGGCCATTGGTGTTTGAAATACAGTGTTTATTAGTAATCTTGACAAGTGAAGGGACAGGTGTCCACTTGAGGTAAGTTAGGAGACAATGTGAGTTGAAAAGTAAAAGGAACAATATCCAGATAATTCTTTGAAGAAGATTTTTATGAAGGCAGCAGAGAAATGGAACAGCAATGCAAAGGACGTGTTGATTTGAGAAAGAAGGGTTAATTACAGAAACTAAGTCACTAGAAAGGGTCTGGAACACCATGGAGGCCTTTGACCAGCTAGTTTTTTGGCTTGGGACAAGGCACATCATCTATAGTAATTAGAAGGAGTAATGATAGAAGTAGGCTGGTTGTTTTCATGGGGACAATGGAGTTCCTGTCTAATTGCTTCTACTTTCCTGATAAATAAATATAAGATACACTTAGTGAGCAGTGAAGGTAGGGAAGAGGCTGAGTAATGTAAGAGTTTCAAAAAGGAGTAAAATAATAATTTGTAAATTCCCCAAATTCATATGTTGAAGCCCTAACCTCCCAATGTGATTGTATCTGGAGAGGTCTTTAGTAGGTAATTAAGGTTAAATGAGGCCATAAATGTGGAACCCAAACCTGATAGGACTGTGACCTTATAAGAAGATGAAGAGAGTGGGAAGGAGAGAAAGGGGATTGGGGTAAGCCAAGACAGAGAAAAGAGAGAGAGGGGAAGAGAATATCTCTGAGGACAGCAAGAAGGTAGCCATCTGCAAGCCAGGAAAAGGGCCTCACCAGAAACTGGAATTGACTGGCATTGATCTTGGATTTCCATCTTTGGGACTGTGAGAAATAAATTTCTGTTGTTTAAGTCACCCAGTCTACAGCATTTTGCTATGGCAGCCTGAGCAGACTAAGATAGGACTATAGGATGGTGAAATTATTAAATTTTAGTAATGTTACCAAACTCAAGGGTTTCACTGGTTGGGGTGTTCTATTCAAGAATAAGACGTGGTTGTCGTTAGGTAGTTTTATTTACTTAGAGCAAGTAAAGGAGACAGGGGATTCACATCCAAAGCTCTGTCTCCAGGAGGGAGGCTCAGCCTTTGCTCATATACACTGTTTGGTTGATTACATGTTGATTTCTTCTTCAAGGGAGGTTGGCTACACTTATCCCTTTGGGTTCCTGTCAAGTTCATCCTGTTTACAGCTTGCCTTTGCAAAATACTGTGTTACATTTTAACATTTAGGAAGAATAACATTTAGTAAGAACTGCCCAGACCCTGAGACCCTTGTCCTATGTAACAGTAAGAGATCTATTGAGTGCCCAACTAAGGTTTGTGACTGTGGAACTTAAAGAGAGACCAGGACACACAGTTGTGTTTTGTTGTTGTTGTTGTTGTTTTTGTTTTGTTTTCTTTTGTTTTGTTTAGTTTTCAGCCATTTCAGCTGCTCAGATGCCAAAACAGGGTAAATAGATGGGTGGGTCCAGCAAGTCCAGTCGAGAGAAGTAGTTAGAATTAAGAGCAGTAGTTAAAGAGTTAAGGGTATTCCCAAGACTGTTTAAATGAGAAGACAAAAATATTTAAGATGGCAACTTTAAAAAAAGTTTATCTGGCTCCTTCTGAAAATAAAATGAGTTTTCTTAAGAAAGATTAGGCTAGATATTTTTACCCATATTTGCAGTACACTGTATAAAATTTTGAAGCCATTACCATATCATTATCAAATAATACCACTACAACTGATAGTGCACTATTTTTAAATAATTGTTCACCCCATGTGTATTTTGCACTGCAAACTGTCAAATAAACTTGAGCTACAGGTAGGCAAAAATCAGATGAGACATTGTTTGACTGCTTTGTACTTAAGAAACTTTAAGTACTTTCTTAAAAACTTTCAGAATAGAACTTATGGTAACTCTGTCTCCACACCTGTTAGATTTTTCATGTCTAATATTATTTTCTCCTTAGAGCTTTTAATGTTTGATCTCAGACTGGTATCGATGTGCATAAGAGGAAGTGATATTTTACAGGTGAAATTTTGGCTTGGAAGTTAAACTATGTTCAGTTTTACTTCCTGTTCAAATTGTGAGCTAAAATTTATAAAATGAAAATCATTTCTAGACTCCATGAGTACTCTAATCCTAAATTCCTCCTGAATTATGAAGTGGAAAACTAAATCATTTTTATTGGAAAACTCCCTCTTCAATGGGTCCAGATCAGCACTCACATGATGTCAGCAAATGTTACATTTTTTTCCAATTATGAAATGAATTATGGGGCGCTAGCTAACCACAGTCAGTCATTAAATAAAGCTATTTTGGCTGATACATTGTTGTTCTGCCAGAAAACACAGGTGTTTTGTTTTTAAAGAATTTTTAGAACATTGCTTTAAGAAAAGATTGTATTAACAATCTTTGAGCACAAGCAATAAAGGAGCATACATAAGAAGGTGCTATTTGTGGAGAATTTGTGTGGCAAGGGTAGAGATTGTATTTTCATGTATGAAATAAAGAGTTGCTTTATGTCTAAGAAATTGAAACATTTGGGCTATGATGTATGGTGACAGTAATATATGACCATGTATATTTAAACACATTTATACACAGAATCTTAAAGTTGAATAAAAAGCACCTTATAAACATGAATTATTATTGAGAACTTTCTTGGACTGGGATTTTTAAAGAATGTTAGTTCATTCTGTGATGATTCCCAAGGGGTTCAAATTCAGTCTCAAAATGATGGCATGTCCATTTGTCAATATCAAATATGTACTTGTTAACAGTAGAACTAGAGCTGTACTTTTATTTGGAGATAGGTTCTTAAAAGACAAATGTGAAGTTTTTTATGGCCCAATAGTCATACTGATCATTTTTAATCATTTTGCATTTTCAGTAATATCCTTACACTTACCTCTTTTGCTCTCCCTTTCAACCCATTATCTTCAATTTAAATATCTCTAAATCATTCCTAAATAAAGCAGTTGCCTTCAGTTGATTCATTAAGGAATTTGATTACCTCATCCAAACTATGACATCGTGAATCATGCATTAATGGCATGCTTATGGAATGAAGCAGTTTTCTGTTTCAGAATGGCTTTTTTTCTCTGTGTGTGCAAGAAAGTATAAATGTCACATATCTATAATCCTCAGAACTCAAAAACTAACGCAACATTTCTTATGTGGGTTAAAGTTTTGTTTTAAAAGAACAATAATCTATTGATAAGCATACCTTAATAAAGTCTTTCTAGAAATAAATCTTAAGGTTTAAATGTTGAAAATGACTTTTAAAACATATTCTAAAAATTGATTCTCAAGACCTAAATTGCACAGATTTTATTTCAGAGTTTCTAAATACTTTTATTGCAGATTTTATAAAAATCTCTTCTTCAATTGTGGGTATCTCATTTTGAATGCTGATTTATACCAAGATTATTCTTTAAATTCTCAAGAGTGTCTTAAAAGCATATTTTAATCAACAGCACACTCAGAATTTCACTAATTATTTATTCACAAATGTGTGAAATTCACCTGGGATACAAAAACATTTTTTTAATACTGAAAGGACTGAAATTATTTACAAAACAACCACTGCCCATACAAAATTTAATGCTTCTGTAATAGTCTGGTAGAGGTAACTATGAGTTAGATATTGTTCAACTTAATGTTAGGGACAACTTGAAAAAGCAGAAGATTGTGATCAATGACCAGATCTTTTACTATGATGACATGATTAAAAAAAAAAAACATTTATAAGCATATAACTCTCCTCCGTCATTTCATTCAAGTTGAAATGTGGCAAATTCTGTTATCAAGCATAATTGAGGAATATGTTCTTCTTAATCAAAGGTCAGGTTAAATAAATGATTAGTTCAATAAAAATCTTATATAGAAATATAAAATATAAATAGATAAATAATAGATATATAACATTATATACAACATGTATACCAATTTTCAAAGAATCTTAAAACACAGGTGAGCCGCTATATCTTATTTAACCATGAATGTACTAAACACCATTATCATAGCATTCTAGAACTTAATCCACATATATGACAATATTTCTAAGGAAGAAAGCATATATAATTCTTGCCTGTGATGCCTAAAATGTTGTTTCTATCTAGAGGACTCTCCTTACTCCTCTCCCTGTTCCACTCACCATCCCTGACCCTACCCAGGCAATAGGAACTGGTTTCCCACAGTTTTTACCCAATGATAATAGCCTTTATGGCCTAATGATCTATTTGAGGAGATGTAGAGGCTGAGGGTAAATCCAAAAGGCCAAAGAGTTATAATGAAGTGACCAGAGGTTCTCCTCAAAATTCCAGGTAAATTTGAGGGAAGTAGAGAGTGGGGAAAGGGGATATTATAGGCACAGAACACTTAAGTATCTGTAGATAAAAAGATAAATTTGCGAACTGATAAGGGTGAGATTGATCTCATAGCAATGAATCCCAAGGACATTTGAAGAAACATGTTTTTAAGCATTTGCTTATAACTCTAAAATAATTAACAAAGGAAGAAATTAAAAACTAAAATGTTTTAAGCTATTAACGATTTTCAAAAGTGGAAGTTTACATACCTATTTTATTTTTTAATATAAAGTATTTATTGACCACTGCTTACCAGTATTTACAATAAACAATATATAACGTTTAGGCTTCTGCTAAACCAGTAACCCAAATATTGAAATGATTGAGCCTATTATCAACAAGACAAGTAATAACAAGTATTGGAGAGGTTGTGGAAGAAAAGGAACCTTCATACACTGCTTACGGGAGTGTAAATTTCTACAACTGCTATGGAAACAGTATGGAGGTTCCTCAAAAAAATAAGAAAATATTATTGGACCCAGCAATCCCTTTTCTGAGTATCTACTCCCAAAATTTGGAAACATTTGCCCATAAAGATATATGCACCTCGATGTTCATAGCAGAGTTATTCATGGCGGCTAAGATATGAAAACAACGAAGGGCCCTTTCGAAGATGATTGGATAAAGAAGATGTCTCACATATATACAATGGAATATTACTTGGCCATAAAAAAGATGAAATACAGCCATTTGCGACAACAAGGATGTATCTTGAGATTATCATGTTAAGCGAAGTAAGTCAGAAAATGTTGGGAACCATATGATTTCACTTATATGTGAGATATAAAACTGAAAGCAACAAACGAAAACTCATAGACAACAGACAACAAGTGGGTACCAGAGGGAAAGGTAGATAAGTGTAAAGGGGATCAAATATATGGTGACAGAAAGAAATTGACTTTGGATGGTGAACACATGATGTAATATACATATATTATTGAATTGTACACTTGAAGCCTATATAATTTTACTAACCAAATGTCACCCTAATAATTTTAATTTTAAAAAAAGATTGAGCCTACACATAAGGAATGAGTTGGGGGTAAAGAAAAACCATGCAGATCAATAGTTTAAATTATAATACTTTGTTCACCCATTTATTCCAGCTGGTTTCTAAACTGTCAACATCTCTAACCACCAGATTAGGTCTCCATGAGCAAAGTCCAAGACATTGACCTTTTAGTCAATATAGCACAGGGATTTCAACTTTTTATAAAGGAAAGTTTCACTAGAAAGAACTTTCAAATGTACATTTACTAAGTTTTGCTCAGCGAATTACAACAAACCAGGATTTGTCTAGTTTTCTCATCTGGGTGAGTATGTTGTTGGTAGTAATAAATTTTTCCTATCAGGGTTTTTGCAAATAAATTTGTATTCATATGACTGTAGATGTAGATACGGATTCTGATATGGCTGCTTTTGAACTATCCAGTTTAGTTTGTTTATACTATGTTTAAATTGTCAAATTAATTAACAGAAATATCTATTTCATTTGAAAAATTAAGGCTTCAGAAAAAATTGCAGTTTAACTTGAACTGACTTATTTCTTAGGTTGCTCACAATGATGATATCCCAGAAATACGGGCTAATCCATGGTTGTGAAATGGCATGGTTGGTGTTTGTTTTGCTTTTTTTATTTTTTTGAGAATATTAGGAAAGGGAGAGAGGAGAAAGGAAGGAAGGAAAAGAGGGAGGGTTGAAGGAAGGAAGGAAAACCATTTACTTATGTATTTTATGTATACACACATAAAAAAAAAAAAAAACAGAATGGTCCTTAGGCATATATGAGTTAAACATACATTCCGATCGAGTGATGTCTCTGAAGATTTTCCTTACATTAGGAAAGCTGTTCTTGATAATACAGAGGAAATAATATACCATGATATCAAATTTTTTTCTGGTAAAGGAAGAAACTAAGAAAGCATTTTCTTTGTCTTTCAAAGGAACCAGTGCTATAGATACAAAAAAAACAAAATAAAACAAAAACTCCCCAATACTACTTTAAAATGAATATATCACATTTGATTTTCATTAGAATGTAGTTACTTCTTTATACTAATAAATGAAGAACCAGATTTTATATATATTTGATCTATCTATATCTGTCTAAACAATGTTAACCATTATTGAACTTTATTTTCGGGACAGGAATGCCAAATTAGTCTCTCTTCACAAAAAAAGCAATTACAATTTGAGAACACTTTGTCTGTGCTTCTTTTGCCAGCACCAGGTCGGCCTCATTTTAATCCATCTTTCCATTTCATGAGAAACATCAGTTCTCCACTGCCGTCTGCGGCATCTTGTTCAAGATCGAGACCCGTGGCAAAGCCTTTCGGTTTGGCAGCAGCATCTCTTTTCTTCTTTAATTCACTCTCATTAGATTCACTGTCAGATAGATTGTCTTTTCGTACTGTCTTTTCCTTTACCAGCCCTTTGAGAACTAAGAATGTTTCAATAAACTCTGGACAATCTAAATTTTCTTCATGTTTCCAATATGTTACACCTGTATAACCTGTCATCTCAGGAAATAGTCCACCTTCCCACTGACTGTATACGTGTTGGTCTTGTGCTTTTTCCACCACAAATCAAATTCTTCAGGCTCTGCCTCTTCATCATTTTTACTATTTCTGTTATGTTTTTTCCCATTTTTTTTGCAATGTAGTTTTTTTGGGAAGACTCTTTTTTTTTTTTTTATTGCAGACTTGAAGAGCTATTACAGTAGTCTCCTCTTGTGTCCATGAAGGATACATTCTAAGACTCCCAGAGGATGCCTGAATCCAAGGACAGTACTGAACCCTGTATATACTGTTTTTCCCTATACATGCCTAGCTATGATAAAGTTTTAATTTATAATTGGACACAATTAAAGGTTAACAATAATGATAAAATAGAGAACTATTATAACAATATACCGTAATAAAAGTTATGTGAATGCGCTCGCTCTCGCTCTCTCTTCTCTCTCTCTCCCCCACTCCCTTCCTATCTCTCTCCCTCCCTCTTCTTCCTCTCTCCTCTCTCTTTCCTCTTTCTCTCAAAATCTTCTTGAACTGTACTCACCTTTTCATTTAAAGGAAAGAACTTTCCACTTCTCTGTGGCATATCTGAATTGCCAGCATAACTACTTTTGCGCCTTGGGGTATTATTAAGTAAAATGAGAATTACTTGAACACAGGCACTGAAATTTCACAACGATCTATGTGAAAACGAAAATGGCTACCAAGTAACTAAAAGGCTCGGAACGTTTACAGTATGGAAACTCTGGACGAAGGGATGATTCATGTCCCAGGTGGGACTGAGCGGGATGGCATGAGATTTCATCACTATATTCAGAATGACATGCAATTTAAAACATGAATTGTTGGTGTCTGGAATTTTCTATTTAATATTTTCAGACCACAGTCAACTGAGGCAAACTGAAACCATAGAAAGCGAAACTGTGGATAAGGGAGAACTACTCTATTCACACCTCTAAGCCATCCTCTAAGTCACCTGTATCTCCGCCCTCCTCAAGCTCCATTTTATTTTGTTTTCATATTACTGGGCAGGACTAGATCAGGCTGCGAGGTACAGTCCCAGCATCCTGGCAAAGCAGAGTGTGAGGGCTACCCTGGCTCTCATCAACATTTCTTCCTTAGGCCCTAGCTCTGTGCCCCCTCGCAGATCACACCTTGCTGCAGACAGCATCTAGTCATAGCCTTTCTCCACACAGGCAGAAAAGCAAACTGGAAGTCTGACGACACGTATTTCACTCATATTTTGGGGACAGAAGTAAAAGCACACCCTTGTACGTGAGAGCTCTCCAGTTCTTCCATATTTCTGACCTCCACTTTAACAAGCTTTTCTTCTTTGCTCTCACTCCTCAGGCCTTGCTCTTCCCTGGCTTTCTTTTTGACTCAAGGAGGAAAGAAGTCAAAGGTGCGTAAAGCTCACCATTGATTAGACAAAAGACTGAGAAATTACCTACTTTCATAGGAACACCCACAGACAACTGCTCTCCTTTTCTCATCAGGACACCCTGGGTGAACATTTCGTCACAAATCTGTGCTGGGGTGGCCCAGGGAATTTATTCTCCTTGTCTTTGACCTTGTTTGATCAAGGGACTGCTAGTGGCAAAGTGACAAAGGTAAGCAAACCCCTGATGCTACATAAAATGTATTTATAAATAGGCATTTCTAGGTGTGTACATCACAAGCTACTCGTAGGCTAGAGCTGGTTTAACAGCGTTTCTTTGCAGCACATCCACTATTCCACGCTGAAATCCCCCAGAACTTGGTAGCATGTTACCGTGCACAAACAGGAAAAGATGCTATGTTCTTCAATTAGATTAATATAGTTTCGAAAAATATTTGCGCCATTCAGTTCCCTGCCCGTATGGGAAGGAATCTTCTGAAAGAGTATTTGTGGGTTTTTGTCTGCTTGTGAAAATAAAGAAAGCTCAACTTTAGAAAAGCCCCAACAAGCATAAAAAGGAAAATAAAAATCATACATCAGTCACCTCACAGAAATAACAGTGTTAAATTAACATTTTAGGGTATTTCCTTTCAGTTATGAAAGACAAGAGAGTTACCACAATGGGGATCATGTTAAATTATGTATGCACTTTTGTATTCTATTTTTTTATTTACTACAACATCATATTAATGAACCATTATAAAACAGAACTACATTTGTCTCTGAATATTATGAGCATTTTCCAGTGATGTTAAATATTCTTCAGAAACATGACTTTTATGAGACAATGTTCAAAGAATTTACTATTAAAACTTAAATCATTCTTCAATTTTTGAACATACATGTTATTTTTTTATAACAGATTTATTGAAGTGTAATAAACTGCATATATGTAAAATGGACAATTTGCTAAGTTGTGAATGAATGTAGCCATGAAACCATCATCACAATCAAGGTAGTAAACATATGCATCACCCGAAAGAGTCCCTGGTGCTCTTTTGTAATCTCTGCCTCTTGCCCTTCCCCATTGCCACCCTCATCTCCAGGCAATTCTGATCTGTTTTCTGTCACTATAATTTGGTTTGGATTTTTCTCAACTATTTTATAAGTGGAATAATACACTATGAACTTTCTTTTGTCAGACTTCTTTCATCATAATTATTTTGAGATTCATTTATGTTGCTGTACAATCAGAAGTTATTTTCTTTATTGCTGAGTAGTATTCCATTGTAAGGATATACCACATTTATTTATCCATTCACTTGTTGTTTTCATTTTGTGGTTATTACAAATAAAACGGGTATGAAGATTGTATGTATTTTTGTATAGCCATTTTCTTCTCTTGGGTAGTCTTACAAACACTTATACGCAAATGTTTACAGCATCTGAGAATGGAATGTCTTGGTCATATGGTGTGTGTGTATTTCTAAGAAACAGACAAACTTTTCCAAAGTGGTTGAACCATTTTCATTCCCACCAGCCATTCATGAAAATTCCAGTTGCTCCACATCCTTGCCAACACCTGGCATGTTCAGTCTTTAATTTTAGATATTCTAATATATATATATATATATATATATATATATATATATATATATATAGTGATATCTCATTATGGTTTTATTTTGCATATCCCTGATGATTAGTAATATTGAGCATCTTTTTATGTCCTTATTTAATCTCTTGGGTAGATTTCTTAAATTTCCAATCAGGTTTAACATAAAGTGATGGCTTTCAGTCACAGAAGAGTACTTTGAAATGTAAATTCTTGGAAAATTTTTTCTTCAATGATATACTTTTGTCTCTTATTCCTGTTAAAAAACACTCAAAGTTGCAGTGGAAATAAAATATTAATCTTATTAATAGATGATTAACATTAATAGATGATAATGATGATGATGATTTGATAATTCCAAACTTACCTGCTCATCAAGTGGATGGCTCCAAAACAAATATATTTTAAAGAGGAACCTGATCATTTTAAGTAGCCACTGCTACTTTCAAAAAGACCAAGGATTCCGAGGTCATAAAAAATATGATATTACTTTATGCGCTTTCCTCAGAAAATCTCCCCCACTTCTTCAAAGGTCAGTTTTGCTTAGAAATTCTGTCTTTGATCACTTTTGGCTTTATTTCTCAAACCATTTGTCCCTCAAATCTCTTACCCCACTCCTTATTTTATCCCAACACATTCTCCCCCCTCTCAGGAGATATTGATGATCTGCTTTCTTATATCATCAAGAAAATGAATCTATTAGGTGTGATTTCTATTCCCTTTTTAAATTTACAAACATATCTCTTTCTTTACCCTTGCTTTATCTCCTTTGCCTTGTGTAAGAGAAACACATACTTTCCTCTTATTTAAAGCCAGCACTGTTCCCAGACTCTGAATCCTTCTCCTCTAAATCTATAGGCATCTAGTATCTAATATTAGTATCTAATATTAGATACTAATGTCTAATCTAGTATCTCTTTCCTATATCTTCAATTCTTACCTAATCATTGACTTTTTTTCCTTCTGCATCAAAACTTGTTTAAGATTCTTACAGCTTAGGATTAAGTATCACTCCATTTTGTGTTCTTTAGATAAAGTTTTCCTTTCTTTCCTTTTTTTCCTTCCTTCAGAGCCAAGCTCCCAGAAAAAAAAAATAAAATAAAAAGATTACTTCACTTCCTATTTCTTTTTTTCTTATTCATAGTTTAATTATTCCAGTGTGGCCCAGTTCACACCATGGTCTGTTTTTGCTAAGGACATCAAAGATCTCCTCATAGTCAAAGCCACTGGACACTCCTCATCCCTGACATTACAAATATTTGAACTTTTTGAGCATCTCTCTCTTTCATTTGGTTTCTGTTCCATGTTTCTCCACAATTTTGTTCTCTTCCCCAGTTCTGTTAAAATTGTTAAAGTGGTTTCTGTTATCTACAGCCAAACTCTGAATGTTCTAGCCTCCTTCCACACTTTGTAGTTCAAGAGGGTTAAACAAATTCCTTGCAGTGCTTCCACATACCATGATCTCTTATAGCTTTCAATCTTTGACCATGATGTTACTTCGACCTGGAAAGCCTTTTCCTTCTTTTTTACCCTGGTTACTTTAGTGAGACAGAAAACTTACCACACAATGAAGAAACTGTCAAGGAACTAAGGTATCTCCATTACATTTCTCCTAAATCTTTCTCCTGTTTCTGATTTACTAATAACAAAATATATCACCTCAAATGATCAGTTCATTATACATCCATAAAACCTTGGCTGATTTTCAATAACTAACTACCATCTATTACCATCTCTTCTTTTAAAAAAAAAGTTTTTTAAAAAAAAATTTATTTTCTGTTGTCCATCTCAAATTACTAAAAGCAATCCAAAATTAAACTCTGAGAAATAGCCACTCCTTATACACAGCAATCCATTTTCTACAGTATTCATAGAAACCTATAGTACAAAGAGAAATAGAAGTTACTAGAATCCTTTTTGGAAAGTACAAGATCATTTCTTCCATTCAATTTCCTGTGGCTGTGAACTTGAAAGTTTTATTCCTGGGAAGAGCTGGATCTGTCAAGTAATGACATGGGCTCTATTGTATGTGGAATTAAAATTGATTTTTTATTTAGTAGTAGAACATTAGTGCTAGAGGGAATATTAGCAACTGCTCCCTTCCTTTATGTATGAGGAGATAGAGACTAAAAAAAGAAATGAATGTCTATAATGGTCTAGTATATTTATGGCAGAATTGTGTCTAGCCTCCTACCCTAATGCAAATTAAAGTATCATTTTCAGTATTTTTCAATGCCTTTCTTTTTCAACATTGACAACACTGATTAATGGTCTGCCAGATCTATTTTTAATTTGTTAATTTAAGAGCGACTGGGAAATGGAGATTTACCCATCAAGCAAGAGCAAAAAAATCAACATATTCAAAACCTGGAAACTAGATTAATTTTTTATGTAATCATTCATTTATTCTAGGCTAGAAGGGAGCAGGCCCCAGAGAATTAGTACATGATACAGGACAATTCTATTCAGGCTTTTCTTATGTTTCTTCTGAGCCTGAACGGTTACTGCTTACATTCAAAGCTATCCTTCATATATACTAAAATATCAATCTATGACATCTCTCATTTCAGGTATAGTTTGAGTTTTCCACAAGGATTTCCAAGTATGTATTATTTCTCAACTGAGTTGACATTGCCATCAGTATGTGATGCCTTTCTCTTAACTAAGTGGAAAATAAATCTATTTCAACCACACATGTTTTATTACCATTCCCATTGCTTTATTTTGGAGCTTTCTAACTATCCAGATATCAAGACAAGATCACTAATAATTTGTAAACCTCCACAAATTAAGAAACTGTTCAGGGGCAGCAACTTGACACTGTTTCACGTGCTCACGTGCAATCTCATGCATATCAGTCCCTTAGAGATCAAGCCTGAATTGTCATCCCAACACTGATTGGTAGATCATCATCAGACTCCAAGTCAGATAGCAGTTTTAACAGATCTAACTACTGTTGTTCAACTGGGTGTCCATGGAAACTGAAAAATTGGTTTGTTGCCTAGAGAAGTGGAAAGAAAACCAAGTCATTTGGTTTCTATGTGGTTTCTATGAAGCTAAGAAAATTTTTTGGCAAATGATAAAAACAAGGATAGCTAAAGCTACATGATTCCCTTGGTCAATTCTTCATCTTATCAAGAAATATTATTTATGTAAATTACTCAAAAATATGAAAATATTCTACATGATGGAGTACCAGATTCTGGGGTTATTTGATTCTTGGTTAGATTTAAAAGAGTGACCAACATATGCAACAAAATCTAATAGGTTAAAAAGTCCTTGGATTCATTACATATGGAAAATGTTTCTCATCCACAAATTCAACAGAGTTTCAACTATGAAAGAAAAGGCTAGTATTTAATAAGGGTGGAGGAGACTGAAACACCTATTCATTAATCCTATGGAAATATTTGTCACTCATATGTGGTTTAGAGAATTGGGTAAAAATAGCATTTTCCTAAAAATTTGTTCTTCTGAGCATGAACCTTTATCTATCTGAGCAATTAAATATGGCATGGCAGTATACAGGAGTCTTATACAGTGAACTCCCTGATAGACATGGATGAAGAAGTGACACCTTGGCACATGTTGGCATGATTTCACAGCATCTGTTGGCCTGCCATCAGGTAGAAAGCAACTCCTGGCAGATCCCCGCTCTCAAAGTATGCACAAAATTAGCCAGGCCAAGAAAGGTGGTATACATGAGTTATAAACCAAGAGTTGGCCTGACCTCAGCTGTTCAGTATTTAGGATAATTAATGCTGCCCTTTAGCTTGTGTTAGAATCGTTAGGAGAAATACCTATAAAAATTCAACTTTAGACAGGAAAAATCAAAATTGGTTTTATCCATGAGTCACAAGCTAGAATGCCCACAGAGGCCAAGTAGGGAATGAAAATCAATGTATGGAGCCGAGCAGAGGCAAAACAATAGCACTACTGTGATGATAAAGAGCATTGACACACAGGCTCAGGGTTGGAGAATAACAGGGAGTAATGACAACCATAGCAAAGTGTGGAACACATTTCTTCTTAAAAGGTAACAGTCATTGCTCCAGTATAGCCATTTGATGCCATGTCTTCATATATTTCAGGCTAGGTTTGGTTTTCCCACATCTTACTGGAGTCCCTACAGTGATCTATTTATTTAAAGAAAGAACTGTAAAACGGATGTGAACACATAAATCCGTAAAATTGCTGTGTAATTTTGTACAAAGCACAAATTTTTATGAAAAATGTAAAGTGTGCACATACACATTCAGGGTACAATGCCTAGAAATAAAGGAAAGCTGACTTAGTTAATAAGTAAAAAAAAAAAAAACAACTGAAAGACAGGCTGAGTCTAGAGGGGAAAGAGAAAATTGTTTTCCTATTTCACTTTCTTCATACTTCTAGACCATCTCCTATGGATGTTTTGGCTTTGTGTTTGAGGTTTAAGTCATCAAGAGGTTACAGTGAAGGAAAACATGATTGCTTACTTCTCTGCCTATAGAAGAGTTAGTTATTTTATTATAAGCTGTACCACATCCATCATATAATTTTCCAATCCAAAACATTTCCTGGATTCCTGCAAAACAAAGTCTCAACTCTTTAGTTCAGGTCCGAACATATGCTCCACTGCCACACACACCCTCAGCTTTCACCTGACCTTCCTCTTCACAAACCCTTGTAGCCCACTGCCATATTGCCTACCTCTGAATAATGCTTTTTCTGTGTTCATCTCCATCAAACACTACTTATCCTTTAAGATCCACTTAAAATGCCACCTTCTGTATGAATCCTTCCAAGACCAAACCAATCCAGGTTGACTTCTCCCACCTGTAAATACCACATGAAATCTTAAGAACAATGATGGTGATCATAGCCAACATGTGCCAGGCTCTGTGCTAAATGTATTATCTCATTTACTCCTAGCTCCAGATTCTCTATAAAACAGATATTATTCATCCCTGTTTTACAGGTAAGGATTCTGGGAACCACAGATATGAAAAAGAAAGTAGATCTCTTTCTGATAGAAAAATAACAAAAAGGAGCTCATTGGAGAATTCGTATTATTTGCTCATCCCTGAACCAATTAATGTGGCTAGGCCATGAATCACATACTGGTGCTATGGGGGTTAGGTGAACCAAACCTCAAATCATATTGATGGATTTCAGAAAGGAGGGTAGGTTCCCAAAGGAAACCTGGGGTTAACTAATGTAAGAAAGAATGCTGGGAAGGCAAAAACAAAATATCCACTCTCCTTCTCACTGTTAACTCTCTAGCTTCTGCAAGATTACCCCAGCCCTCAGCTTTCCTTCCTAAATAAAGCGAGACTTCTATTTAAGATGATGCAGGGAGTCCACTCTTTAATACACCCCCTGTGCCCAACCATATTAAAAGGAAATATAAAATAGAAAATTTTAAAAAGATAATTGGGTACAAAAATAAAATATTAATAAACAAATATTAATAAACATATTTGTAGACCAAGTAACAACAAAAGAAACATAAAGCTTTGAACAGAGCTGTAGGTGATGGATACATAACAATTTCAACATTTAAAGTTAAGACCGAATTGGACTGTCTCTCCATTTCCAACTTAATTCTCAATCCTCCATATTGTTGGCCCCTTTGACCATGTGACCTGTGACCTGTAAAAGAAAACTGGAAAAAACTATTACTGACCAATAACTAGGGCACTGCCTTTAACAAGGTGAAAGTCTACAGACCAAATACAGCTTCTTGATAATGCCTCTTTGCTGGCTCACAAACTGGTTCTGCAATATCCCCAGTATTCAGATGAATCCTCAAGATACCATTATAAATTCTGGTGCTGGATAGAGGTATATGGTAAACCAGCTGAAGCCAGCACCAAACTGTTGGGTAGGGAGATGTGAGCACAGTGTGAGGAGAGTCTTAATCAGCTATTTCCAACTGAAAATGAACCTACACACTGAGAAAATATAGCACTAAGAAAAGAGTAAATAATGAGAGCATGGAGTTGATCCAGATTAAAATAATTTATGAAATAGTCTGACGAAGACTTTAAAATAAGTGAATTTAGAATATTCAAATAAAACAAAAAAATGATTTCCATTTAAAAAAAAAAAAACAAGAAATGATGAAACAAAAATAGGCAAACAAAATTAGTACTAAACAGTTTAAAAGAGACTTAGAACCACAACAAGATTTTCCTTCATACCCACTAGGATGATTAAAATAAAGTCAGGTAATAACAAGTGTTGATAAGGACATGAAGAAATTGGAGCCCTCTACACTGCTGGTGGTAATGTAAAATAGTGCAATACTTTGGAAAATAGTATGGCATGTCCACAAACAATTAAACATAGAGTTCCCATTTAACCCAGTAATTTTACTCCTAGGTGTCTACCTAAGACAAATGAAAACATGTATACATACAAAACTTGTACACGAATGTTCACAACAATATTTTTCATGATCTCCAAAAGATGGAAACAACCAAATGTCTACCAACTGATGAAACAAATAAACAAAATGTGGAATATTCATGCAATAGAATATGACTCAGCCATAAAAGGGAAATGAAGTACCAATACATGCTTCATCATAGCTGAATCATGAAAACTTTATGCTAAGTTTAAAAAAGCTAGTCACAAAAAACCACATGTTGTATAATTCTGTTCACATTAAAGTCTAGAATAGAGAAATCTATAGAGACAGAAAATAAATTAGTGTTTGATTGGGACTGGTGTGGGAGGCAGGGAGAAGATGAGATATAGGGTGGTGATAGCTAAGGGGTACAGGATTTCTTTTTGAAGTGATTAAAATGTCTCAAAATTGATTGTGATGATGGTCACACATATTTGTAACAACCCCTATAAAGTAGTCTTAGAAATCTTTAATTTGGAATTTTCACTTCAACAAACAATTTTTAAATATAATATAAACTTTTGTTGACATCGTCTGGATAAATTTCCTGTAACTACCACCAGATAATATTAGTGCCCATGTCTATTCATGTTTATAATCTTATTCTTATCACATAAAAAGCCAAAAGGCCTCTAGGCAAGTAGCACAAACAAGAGGTTGAGAGTCATTTAAGTAGAGAAAATGGTGGGGAAACCCAGCCATCACATGGTGTATTAAACAAAAGGGAAACTAGACTCAAAGAACCCACCCACAGCAGCCAGGAACACAGTCAGCCTGGGAGTGGATATACTGTGGGTCCTGGTTTGTACATACCATCTTGTATGGTATCAACAGTAAGAATAATAGCAGACACACAGTGAAGGATTTGTGTATATTAACAAAAGTTTTTAAACTTTTTTTAGTATTGTTTTGGGAGTACGATATTCAATGATTGGGTCAATGTTGAAAACAAGCTCATTGATTAAGAGGAAAACTAATAATATTGATAATTATTCAAACCATGGTTCGCAGTGTTCAAAATCAAAAAAGTCAAATTAATGTAAATCTCTCCTATAGTGAACCTGGAGTTCAAAGAAGTCCACCCATCACTTTAATCATATAAATGTCCATCTGAATTACATTGTTTTGCAATTTTATATTAGAGTCCTAAATTTATCTTTGTTTTGTTATTTTAATAAGTTTAAATTTAGTTTTATCACTGTACATATTATATAAGTATATTAAAAATAATTGACCTCTGCCTTAAAAGTCCATATGAATTATTTACCTCTAAAAAGGTTCCGTGCATTTCTTTGTTGTGAGGTTCATTGAGGTAGTTTGTAAAGTGCTTAACAAGAAATAGAATTTTAAACTTTGTCAAATAACTAAATAATCAAAATGCTCATGGTTCAAAACCACAATGAAGCCAGACTTAAGAGGAAAAAGAGCATAACCTCAGTTAACTAGAATGTTTGAGACTGACGGTTTTGAATAACCAGAAAATTATTTTAAAGTTTAAAACCTTCTTGAAAATATTTTTAAAGTGTATTGGTATGCTTTTCTCATTAAAGAAGGTAATTTAATCTTTAAGATCTAGAAACTTTAAGTGCCTCAGTTTAGTCTTTCAAAACTAAATTCTTACTATAGATCCATCTTTGCAGAAATTATGCAAAAGAGGAAATTACTCTTTTAAAAAATACAGGGTATAAGGATTTTTCATACAATTTTCCTCCTTTTTCAGCTAGGGAATATGTAACATGAGGTTTCTCATGTTGGCATTTAACTGAAGTTTTATTGTGTGTATATTGCTACTTTGATGTAGGATTGATAGGCCTAACTGAGGGGGGAGGGAGAGGAGGTGAATCATTTGTCCCTATGTGCAAAGCAGCCAGGAAATTTTATATTCAGTTTTAGACACTTTCATTGAATGACTGCTATGGCCAAGAAACTGGAGGATGAAAGAGGAGAGACACAAAGAGGTAAGATACTATCACTAACTTCTCAGAAATGTATAGCCAAAGGAAAAATTGAAACTCTTTAATCCTGTTGCTTCAGTGGACGTCAACACACAGTTGCAGTGATCAACCCAAAGACAGAGAACATTTGAATGCTTGGGATTCCACCATCCATGGTGGTGCTGACAGCTGTTTCCTAGCTAGTACGTAACCCTGTAAACCCATCTAATTAATGGATGGATGTCAAGACAGGGCCAATTCCTGAAGTACCACAGGCCCTGTCCTGCTAATAACATTTTTGAAAAATGAAAAATAAAAAGATATTTTACAAATGTACCATCAGCTCTGCAGTTAAAAACAAACCAGAAAGGACAGCAAACTCAGGATGAAAGAATCAGGAGCCAAAAAGCTGAAACATGTGGCTGAATTTAACAAGATGATTAGAAAGGGGAAAATGTAAGTTCCTGTACTCTGGCCCATAAAAATAAAAACACTGTGTACAAATACAGGATGGGAGAGGCATGGAACTCTGTGTGTGTGTGTGTGTGTGTGTGTGTGTGTGTGTGTTTTAAAGAGTCATACTTGAACTGGCTTGAAGTAACAACCATACAGAGAAGAAATATAAATTAATAAACAAAACTTTATTCTCATTATTAATCAAAGAAATTAAAACAGTAATTCCCTAATCTACCAAACAGATATAGGAAAAATGGTAATTCTCACTCTGACAAAGGATGTAAATAAATAGGCATTCTTATATACCAAAGTGTGAATTGGTAAGTCCTTCTGTAAGAGTTTGGTGATATGTATTGGAAATCATAAAACCATGCAGCCCTTTTATCCAAATAATTACACTTCTGAGAATTTTCTTAATTAAATAATTAAGTGTGCACATAAGTATTTAGCTACTGGAGTGTTAACCACAACATTTATTTTTTTTCCAGCGGTATTAAAATATTATTGACATATAATATAGAAGTTTAAAGTATACAATATGAAATTTGATATATATGTATATATAGAGAGAAACGATTTCCACCTTAAGGTTAGTTAGCACATTATTCACCTCACGCAATCACCATTTTTCTGTGGTGATAACATTTACAGTCTACTCCGCTAACAACTTTCCAGTATGTGATGCAGTATTGTTAACTACGGTCACCACGCTATACATTAGTGTCCCCAGAACTTATTTATCTTGTAACTGGAAGTTTGTATCCTTTGACCAACATCTCCTCACTTCCCCCAGCCCTCAGCCCCTGGCAGCCACCTTTCTATAGTGGTCTGTCAGTATCTACACTGGTGGCGGGGGGTGGATTGTTTCTAGGACCCCACCCCACCCCGCCCACCCCTACCTCTGCATATACTAAAATCTGGAATTACTAAAATACACAGATGCCTTATATACAATGGAGTCACATTTGCATTTAACCTATATTTGTACATAGGCTACAGCAGGGTACACTTACACATCACTTTATGTAGATTCGGTGTAGAGCATGGCATGTGGCAAATTCTAGTTTTGCTCCTTGGAATTTTCTGCGATCTTTTTAAATCCAAGGTTGGTTGATTCTGCAGATGTGAAACCTGAGGATACAGTGGGCCAACTGTACTCTCTATTTGTATTTTTGTGAATAATGCTGCAGTGGCCATGGGGATACCGATATCTCTTCAAGATCCTGATTTCATTTCCTTTGATATATACCCAGAAGGAGGATTGCTGATTCATATGGTAGTTGTATTTTTAACATTTTGAGGAATCTCTAAACTGTTTTCCATAGTGGCTGCACCCATTTACATTCCCACCGACAGTGCACAAGTGTTTCCTTTTTTCCATATCTTTGTCAACACTTATTCTTGTCTTTTCAAAAATAGATGTCCTAACAGATATGAGGTAATATCTCACTGTAGTTTTAATTTGCATGTCCTTGATGATTTGTGGATGTTGAGCATCTTTCCATAGATGTTCAAAATGCCCATTGGCAATTTGTACATCTTCTTTGGAGAAGTTTATTCATATCTTTTGTCCATCTGTCAATGAAGCTGTTGTTTTTCAGTGGTAGGAGTCTCTAAATATTTTAGAGATTAGCTCCTTATCAGAAAGATGGTTTGCCGATGTTTTCTCTCATTCTGTAGGTTGCCTTTTCATTTTGTTTATTGTTTCCTTTGCCGTGCAAGAAGCTTTTTAGCTTGATATAATCCCACTTACTGGTTTTTGCTTTAGTTGCTTGTACTTCTGGTGTCATATCCAAAATATTATTGCCAAAAACAATGTCAAGGATTTTTTTCTCTATGTTTTCTTCTAAGAGTTTTATAGTTTCAGGTCTAACATTTAAATCTTTAATGCATTTAAAGTTAGTTTTTGTGAGTGGTGTAAGGTAGGGGTCCAATTTCATTCTTTTGCATGTGACTATACAGTTTTACCAACACCATTTATTGAAGAGACTATCAGAGCATCGTTAATAATGGCAACACACACACACACACACACACACATACACACACACACCCATACTCCCATATGTGTATATGCACACAAAATGTCCCAAACTGAGAATGGGTGTATAAATTGTGTTTTATATACAAGCAGTAATTTTAAATGATTTTATAAAAATAAATTTATTGAAACTGGTGAAATGCAAATAAGATCTATATCTGCTTAATCATATTATACTTATGCCACTTTCGTGGTTATGATAATATACTGTAGTTAGGTGAGATAGTACCATTGGGGAAAGCTAACTGAAGACCACTCTGTAATATTTTTGCGACTTCTGAGAGTTTGTAGTAATATCAAAATAAAAAATAGAAAAACATTTATTGAAATAGAAAGTTGTTTACAATATATCATTGGGAAAAGGTGATAAATCAGAAGATCTAATTCTGCTTTTTGTAAAATGTACATGTAATTCCTGTAATTATTTTGATGATAATAGAGTACTATTTTCTAAAATCTTGTTTTATGGTTTACAAACAGCATAGTATTTAAATCTCACAACACCCAATAAAGTAGATGTTATTATTTCTATTTTACCAGTGAGAAATGAGATTAGGAGAGATTGTATGAATTCCAAATGTTATACAGCTAGTCAGAATTTCAAAAATCCTTGCTCTTGGCTATGTTCCAAAAAATTTACTACCTAGCATTATTTTTTTACAGTCTAGAAAGGTACATACCAAAATTTTAACCATAGCTATCCCTGTATAGTGGGTATTGGTGGCATCATTGTTCTCTTTTTGCTTATCAAAGCTGTCCCATTTGTGCAATGAAGAATAATATTTATTTTAAAATACTTCAGTGTTTTAGTTGAAAGCAAGGTCAATATGACTCCAAAGGATGAAACAACTGTCAAAATACATTGACAGAAAAATAGTATTTAAAATAAAAAGGCCACAGTAGTGTTCAACAACACAGAGATCAGTATGGTCTGGAATATAGAGCTCCTTCTATTTGGGGAGCCACACTTTGTAGGGACATAGAGACAAAAGTATATTTAGAGAAAAGCAATCAAATTGGTGAGAGAATCTAAAATCATTTATAATATGTATGATAGAACTTGGAAAGAAACAGACTTAAAGGGAACATAGTAGCTGTCTTAAATTTTTTAAAATAATAATAAGCAACTATCATCTGTTGAGTGCTCATTATGAGCTATGTGCATGCATTATCTCAATCCTCACCACAACCCTATACAGGAGAAACTAATATTATTCTTCATTTGCAGATGAGAAAACTGAAGCTCAGAGAGGTCAGGTAACTTGCCCAAAGGCACATATGCATTAATGATAGAGCTAGCATTCACAACCAGAATCTGTTCGTTTCACACCCCGACTAAGGAAAACAGACTGGGCTTGTTTGTATGGCTCCTAATAAACAAAATAAGGAACATAAAAGAAATCATCTCCATACTCAGAAGAGTTATCTCAGAAAAATTAAAATTGTCCAACTGTAGGATGGATTGCCATAGAAGATAATCAGTGCCCCTCTATATATTCGATATAGTGTCAGTGACACTCAGCAGTAATGTCAAATTTCAATATGCATTAGAATCACCTGGGAGAGCTTTATAAAACACAGATTTCTGCACTCCATCTGCATAAATTCTGATTCAGATGTCCTGGTATATGAATCTGTAATTCTCAGGCTCCCAAGTGATACCAGTGCTTCTGGTCCAGGATCACACATTGAGATTTTTTTCAAACTCTAAAATTCTGTTACTTTTTAAAAATCAAATCCTATAGATGGGACAAATTTTGTATCCCTCACAACCTCTCTCATGGAATGGTAGTCATCATGCCTCTGAGCCATACAACAAGTCTTGCTTGTTTGCTTGTTTTTCCTACTGAAGTTACAGTTGAGTGTCCTACATGCTTGCCTTTTATAGCTAGGTTTTGTTTTGTTTTGTTTTAATTCCCAGAGTTTGCTAATACATTAGAGAGACAGGGTTGTTGTTGTCGTTTTTAAGAAATTTATCTATATTTCTGATAAAGAATAAAAGCAAATCTCATTCAATTATGAACAAGAGACTGATAAATCTTTGCATGTTTTGATTATCCAAGAGGAAATGCACTTTTCTAGTATGATTCACTTTTCAGTTGTCTAGTTCAATTTGGAATGGGAAAAGGAAATGCTGTTGTTTGCCCAGAAATTAAAGACGATGACCATATGTCACAAACAATGTTTTATTATGTTCAACAGTGGCAAACTGAGCATTAAATAGCGTTAATTTTTTTTAACTCTGCTCATGTTTACTTTAAGGGCAGTTTTATTTTTTATCTACTTTTTGGTGAGGTAAAAATTGCCAAGTGTCTTTAAAGTAGGCAAAACCAATCCAAAATCAAATATTAAGGAGAAAAAAGAGCTCCCCATAAACTGCTCCATTGGCCCTCTGTTTCCTGAAGAGCAGCTGATACAATTCCCACAGCTGCTTCTTTACATATAGGATTGTCTCCTGCCAACTTGAACAGCCAGCACCCTATATAAGAACCACAAGTGGCTTTTAAGGTGATAAGATAGAGTTTAGCTGCTATATTTTATGACATGATTTAGCCGGTGTTCCTTTACAGAGTGCCACTAGCTGGCCAACTTTAAACAGTCATAAACATTTGATTGTGGAGTAATTTAATTTAATGATTTGTTTAATCTTCAAATCACAAGAGGCTGTTTTCAAAATACTTTGTTGCCATGTTGATCCTCTTTTAACCTACAGAATTAATAATTGATGTTGAAATGCGGTTGGGAAAAACTAACAATGAACTTCTTTTGAAAGAAATAGCACCTGAACAGAGTATCGGATTTATGCAATGTCTCTGCCTGATAACAGATAGCTTTAAATGACCAAACCTTTAAAATCACAAGCATTTTGGAATATTTTTCCAAAATGTCTTACGTTCTTTCTTACTATCAAACAGAATAATAGAACATACTTTAACATCCTCTAATGAATCAAAATAACTCTTATAAACAAGTATGATTCTATTGTATAACAGATAGTATCCTCAAGATATGGTTGCAATTTGGTTCGACTTTTTGCCTCTAAAATGCCTTCAGAACCTTACACTGTGTTAGTTCTTTCACTGAATTTTCATAGTATTACGCGTTCCCTTTTCACTTAAATGTACCAACCACTATTAATTTTTTCTTCCCTTTTAATTTGCTGTTAAATTTATTGTGTGCTAGAAATCTGAGTTACTAAATTTACTGGAAGTGTATGCAAATGAGTAAGGGGAGTCATTTTTTGTCTGTGGCTCTTAGTGTGTGTAGAGTTCGTGACGTAAATTTTAGCCTCTCAAGAAGTTTGTTTTTTAAATATTCTTGCTTCTTATCTATTGTCTTATAAATCTGGTTTCCAGATATGTGACCTCTATTTAAGAACAGTATGACTGTGGCCGTGTAACGATTATCACTGATGTTTGTTTTATTCCCACTGCCGCTCTAGGCAAGCAAACTTTTTGTATTCAAATCACATTTTAGCACCCACAATAGCAAACAATCTGGATGACTTTTCCATTCAAAATCAAGCATTCCTCCATCTCTTTATTCTATAGACCTCAGAATGAAACCAGAGTTAGAAAAAAAGACATGACCACAGATAGGAGTTTTATAACTCAGCCTTCAATGCCTCGTGCAGGTCCCTAAATCTTTTTTTCTTCTCCCCTAATCTGAGAGATTAAGACCAGAAATAGGAAAGCAAGGAAAAATATACTGTATTACCTTACTGAGGGTCATGGTTCTTTGAAATTCTTTTCAAGTTATAGGTACATATTCTATTTGCTGTTGTGAGAAATCAAGTCTAAATTCTCAATCTGGCCCTCAAAGGCCTCCAGGACATGGCTCAACCAACATTCTTAATATCATCTTCCACTGCTTTTTATGCCAGACCAAGTCCTCTGTGACTCGCACTTCTTTCTATTTTCTACCTTTGGAGCACTTTTTAAGTGCTAATGTGTGCTTCTCAGAGGGAAATAAAAAAACCAAGGTGGGGGTCCCACAGTCAAATAAATCTGGGAAATGCATGAATCAGTATATAAAAGGGTTGGTTATTTATTTTATTTTATTTTATTTTACTATAGTACTTCTCAGAACCTTCCAAAATTCAATTGTTTATTTAAATCTCTAAAAGGGGAATATAGTATAGAATGAGGGTGGCCACTCATCCCAGCTTCGGACAGCCTCAATTTGCACCTGTTGTCCTGGCATAATTGATAGTGACTTTTTTAGTATTTAAAATGCCTCACATTGCACAATATAGTTTTCCTATGTATAGTGCTTTCTAAATTAATTTGACCACCACTTCCATTTCTCACAGATTCCCTAAGTATCCTAGAACACAGTTTGAGAAACGTGACTTTTTCCCACTTTGCTAGCTGTCTACCTAAATCTCAAATCCCGTCTCAAATAGGTTACACCGTGGTGAAGTCTTTGCTTATTGCTGGTTCTCTTCTACAGCTAGAAGCACTTACTCCCTCTGCTGAAATTCCTAAAACCTTCTCTGCATCATCCCCTGTGGCATTTAGCATTCTCTGCCTTGTTTTTAGTTTGAGGGCTCAAGCCTTCCCTCCTCTAGTGCAACATTCATAGTAAAATCCAGGTAGCATTTCATTGTGTATTCCGCTAAAATGCCAAACTCAACAAATATCTTTGAATGATTAAACTTCGTTGCACCTTTCTCTCAGCATACATGTAGAGGTAGATCCTCAGTGCAGGCCAGAGCACCTCCCACCGCTGCCCTCTGTTGATTATCTTCCTCACTTCCTTTCCTATCTCGACTTAAGCACTTAAACGTGCTCAAGATTCTCCCCCGGTAACAAAGTCTCCTCAACTTTGTCCCTCCTGCTACTACCTTACCTTTCATTGTCCCGATTCTCAAGAACAAATGGCTGTCTCGACTTACTCACCTTCCATTCACTTGCCGGTTCACTCCCATCTGGCTTCTGCCTCTACCCTTCACCCAAATTGTTCACATCGGAGTCACTAATCGATCCCCCCTCCCCCCACCCCACCAAATCCAATAGACATTTTCTCATTTGGGCTTGAAAAGCACAGATTCTGAAAGAATTTGCTTCTGTGATTTACATTCTCTTTAAAAGTGCCCAAAGTTCTTCCACAGGTTAAACACAAAATTACCATATGATCCAGCAATTCCCCCTCTAGGTACAAACCAGAAGGAATTGAAAGCAAAACCTCACTCAGTTACTTGTACACTGGCGTTCACGGCAGCAATATTCACGATAGTCAAAAGGTAGAAACAATCCAAACATTCATCAACAAATGAGTAGATAACCAAAATGTGGTATATAAATACAATGAAATATCATTCAGCCTTTAAAAGGAATAAAATTCTGATACATGCCACAACATGGATAAATCTGGAGAACATTATGCTGAGTGAAATAAGCCAGACACAAAAGAAAAAATATATGATTCCACTTATCTGAAATACCTAGAACAAGCAGATTCATAGAGACTGGGAGTAAAATAAAGGTTACCAAGGGGCTGGGAAAAAGGAAAATGGGGAATTATTATTTAATGGATTCCGAGTTTCTGTTTGGGATAATGAAAAAGTTCTGGAAATAGTGATAATGATTACACAGCATTGTGAATGTATTTCGTGCCACTGAATTGTATATTTGAAACATGGTTAAAATGTTAAATTTTATGTTATATGTATATTTTACCACAATAATAAAAAAGAAAGTGCCTGAAGTATTAAAGTCCTTATAGTAAACAAAGAAAAATCGGTTTCATCACTCCCTTCCATTCAGCAAGAATCTCCTTCTGGGGGAAAACCTGACCTGGGAAATTCCCGACCCAGGTAGGCGTCCTGAGCAAGCATCCTGGAAAGAGCTTTCCACGTAAGCTTCTCTCTAGCCTTTCTGATTACAGAGCCCCACCTCGTTCTCCTAGTATCTATATTTCTGTAAAGTTAGAAGCCTAATCATTTTCTCCCGCTAACTTAGATTATACAGGCAGAGGGGTTTTATCTCATTTAGAATTGCTCTTCAGGTGGCATTGCTCCAAAGGTTCTTCCTTTCAGAATTCTTCAGTCCTCTCCTACCCTTACGCAACATCTCCCTGAGAAGACAGTAAGCTGTAAAAAAAAAAAAAAAAAAAAAAAGTAAGCAAGGAGAAAAACAGCCCTTGTAAAGTGTGTGTGATGTGAATGGTTGTGGTGGTTGGGGAAGGGCATCGAAGTCCACTTCTGCAGGCCCAGATTAAACGTTTTATGGAGCGTTAAGTTATCGACGCTCCGGTTTCCTGCCCATGGAGTACTTTTTATACTTGGGTAGTATTTTCCGCTGGTAATGAATGGCCTGCTCTCCATGCCCAGATTTTCTGTAAAACCGGGAGCCAAATAAGTCAAAGTGATTTTTCTGACTTTTCAAATGTAACACATTAGTTGTTAGTATTCACTGATGATGTGCCCATTGCCTGATATGAAAGTCCTTATCCCAAAGCCTTATAATTCTCACACTTCGGTAAGCGTTGCGTCTTCAGAGTTTATTGTAAGTCTCTCTCAGGAGAAGGCCCCTCATGTTTCAAAGTGTGAGTTTTTATTTGGTTTAGTGGCCCTTGAGGACTCCTTGTAAAATTCTCACTCAAAGGGTAAGTAAGATGTCCAAAATCCTGCCTGGGGTGATTTTTTTTTTACTGTTGTGAATTCAGTAGATTTGAGGGAGGATAGATAAAACCATTGAAGCTTTTCGGTACACTAAGTTATTAAGGCCTGAACGTGGGCTGTAGTAGTGGAAAAGGAATGATTCCAAAAATATTAAAAACATGAGAAAGGAGGGCGCTTGGTATCTGAAACATTTGTTTCTCTGAGCTTTTTTTCCTTAGCTTCTTTAGCTACCTGATCACATGGGGGAAAGTTCCCTGTTAGAATAAAGTTACGGGAAGCCTCTTTCTTACTTTTTTTGCCCTTAAAAAGAATTGCCACAAGAGCTCTTTACTCCCATGGAATTGCGAGGAGATCCCATGAAACTGTGCGTGAATTGTGCCTTCTCCAAGGACACTCCCTCATGCACACGACGCTGGCCGGATTTTGTAACTGCGTTTATGACTGATTTACGGAACTTTTACTTGGCAGACCCTGCTGTTACTGTTAGCTGGTTACTATGGATCTTTCAACATGCCACTCTGGCATGTGCATTAAAAATAACCTCCCAAGACTGTACAGAATACATAGAACAACGGGAGTACAGTCATAGCTGCAGACTCCAGGCTTTGCTTTGGTGCCTATGTATTCACATGTACTCCTATATGATGCAAGTGCAGGGGGGGAAAAATCAAATACCTTTTAAATGTCTGGGTGCAGTGTAATTATTCTAAATTTCCCCAAAGCAGAAGTTCAGAAATCAACAACATCCCAAACAACTGTAGACCAAAAGAGTTTAAAAAACACAAGTTACAAGTATTTGTTAAGGGCACAGATCCAAAGACAGACTGTCTGGGTTTGAATCCTGGCTCCAGTACTTAACTAGCTCTGGGATCTTTGCAAGTTATGCCACGACCACAGCTATCTCATCTGCAAAACGGAGTGATGATAGCAATCTCAAAGGGTCCTTCCAAAGATTAGGGGAGATACTCAGGTAAAAGTTCTTAGAAGGTCCTCAACAAATAGATTATTATCTTTTGAATGCCACTTTTTAGCATGTAGACGGATAGCGTTTATCAACATGCAACTTACGTTACAGTGCCTGGCATTGAGTATGTGCTTACTGAAGCAGCGATGTCCGTTTACTTACGCATATTCCTGGCACTCTTTTCTAAATTATATACTTCTTAAGATCAGAACTATACTTGATTCATCTTTGTATTCTCCACGGCTCTGTGGTGGGTGCTGAATAAAATATTTATTGAATTAATTGAAAAAAGAAAGGCTATTAAAATGTAAGAGGCAATAGTTAGATGTAAACTGGTGCAAAAAAAAAAAATCACAGGCTTTAAGTGCAAATAAAATCCAGTGCCAAGAAAACACTGAGGTTCCCTGAAACTAAATGGATATATCAAGCTACATATGAATACAATATTTGTAATGCTGGGTCTGGTTCAGTGAGTCTGGTTCTAGCTGGGTACTGCAGAGGGAAGAAAAGCTTTTATCTCTCTCCCACCCCTGGCCTCAGCCCATGAGCTAGGCTTGCCCATGACTCAAGAGAAGAATTGCTCTCCCAGAGCCAGACACCACAGTCACCACAAGCAAAGTAGTTTCCTTATACCACTTCAAGAGTCGTCGGACTCAGTGGCAGCAGCAGAGGCAGAAGACTAGGGCTGAGGGACATGAGGCCAGGATGATATAGACTCTGCCCCAGTTTCCATCACTAGTGGTTGAACCAGCATGAACAGAACTGTCCCCATGCAGAGGGAAGAGAAGGCTATCTTCTTTTGATAAGAAGGCCAGTGGGTCATTCTGAATTCTTAGCAGGGAAAATAGTAATAAGGAGCCTGTGACTGTGGACGCATGTCTGTCACCCAGGGCAAAGTGAAAATAATTGTGTGTGTGTGTGTGTAAACACCATTTCCTTCTTTTCTGACAGTATGTCTACACTTTCTACCCAGAGGCCACCGGGAACACCCCTGTTGTTGACTAACTTGTAGTTACTGTGAGGATACCGTGGGACATCTCAACAAGAGGATGTTAGGACTATTATAGACTTGGGCTTTAGTTGGGTGATTTGCAGGAAGGCTCTAAGAAAGTAGGAGTTCATTCTAGATGGGGTGCTGTCAGAAAGCAGAGATAATTCTATGATTAGGTATCCCAGTAAGTCTTATCTTTAGGAAGGACAGAACTGGAGTAAAGATAAAGCTGTAATTGCCAAACAAACAATGGTCACTTACATTAGCTGGAAGAGGGGCATGCTTAGTAATGTATGGCTTGGACAATATTCATGTTTTCTTTGTTCAGCATGATTACAGAGTCATTGTCTTGATCCATCATGGTCAGAGAGTGGCCTGGTCTGATGTTGATGCTAGGTGAAATTGTTTATGTTCAATGGGTGAACACCAAGACCTGTCTATGAGTGCCAGGCCACATGGCAACACCTAAGCCTAGCTGATTGTGCCTGGCATAAAGTAGGATGTCAGTTACTAACATAACTGAGAACCTAAAGAGAAAAGTGGTAAACCAATTAGAAATGTATTTCAGCAGGTTTTCTGATACAAGTCTCTTGGAGCATTTTAACTGATGGATGATGGTGCCCAATGAGAATTGATTAAATATCAGGTTGAGGTCAACCTGCACTATCTACTGATGTGCCACAGGACACCATCCTTGGTTCTACCTTGTCAGTTCGCTTAACATTTATGTCTATTTTTAGGACCTAAAATCAATTAAAGTTAAAGGGAGACAGATTTTGCTTTTAAAACACATATACGCTCGCACACAATGACATCAGAAATTATCTTTCTATTGAGGAAACAAATGCCCTATGATCAGAACTCTGCAAACAGAGGCCAAGTGACCACTGGTAAGGATTTTGTGGGAGGGATGCAGACATAGATTTAATTTCTAACTAATTTCTTAGAGCTTTTATATGGTAAATACCTCTATTATGATATTCTTTTAATATTTTCCCAGATTTCTAAATGCTTCACTTGTTTCCAGAAGAAATTATCTTTTTTCTAGGCACATGTCCCATTCAGAGCCTTATAGAACAGTTTGTATATTTATCAAATTTATGTATAGTGCAGCAAGAATTTTAACAAGAACTTGTTTGTTCTCAAACAGTTCAATCTTTTGGACTTGGTTAACTGATTTGGCTCTATTCCACCTATTTTCTTGTACCTACTTGTATCTTAAATTATTTGCTTTATATCTAATACTGAATATTCCACTAAATATTACAAATTCTACTTTTGTTTTCATAGGTACTCAGATCTGTGCCACCTTCTACTCTTCTGTAATAACTAGATTTAGCTTCACAAGAATATAGTTCTAATTTTGTAGAACTTGAGAGTTATAAAATTTTATTATGATCTCAAAGTTCCTTAAACTCTACATCCTCCCCTGACTTAACAATGAAAAATTGGTAAATACTACAAAAGGGGATTCTTTCTGAATATACACAATCAGCTCTTAATTTATAATTAATTAAACTGTTAATCTTTGAGTTTTCATAGTGTAAATCTTGCATATAATTAGTATTTTTAAACCTTAAATATACTGTATAACATTAATTCATTTTGCATAAAGCCTTCTTTTAGTCTGGAATGTCTAGAAAGCAGAGCCTGGTGCAGGAATACCTGGTGTATTGATGATTGTGATATAAGAAATATATATTTTGATTTTCATCCCTGACTCCTGGCCAGAGCTCCTAAAACCTTTGTAGTTTCCTAATCGATATAGGTGTTAGGAGTATCTTTTGTTCTAATATTTAGTCTTTGACCCCAGTTCATGACACAAATTTCCTGAATCCCTTGGAATTTCTTGGACGATAGGAGAATCTTTTATTTTAATGAGGCAACTCTTGGTGGACTGAATAGCTTCAAGATGAGTGTTAGTTGCCAGAAAGACCAAGCCATGATTCCAAGCTTGGAATTTTCAGCCCAGTCCCTCATCCTCTGGGGAGCAGAGAAGAGCTAGAGATTCAGTTAACAATCAATCATGCCCATGTGAGGAATCCTCCATAAAAACCCTGAACTGTTGGGTTCAGAGAGCTTCTGGGTTGGTGAAACCATCCATGTACTGGAAGAGTGACACCTCCCAGCTCCATGGGGACAGAAGCCCCTGCTCTCAGGACCCTTCTAGACTTCACCCTCTGTATCTCTTCATCTGGCTGTACATCAATATTTTTATCATAGCCTTTATTATTTAATAAAGCAGTAAATATAAGTGTTTCCCTGAGTTCTATAAACTGTTCTAGAAAATTATTGAACTTGGGTGATGAGAACCCCAAATTACTGCTAATAGGTTAGAAGTACAGATGACAACCTGAGTGGGGACAGCTTCGTAGGAGTGAGACCTTAATTTGTGGGATCTGACAATAACTCAAGGTAGATAGTGTCAGAATAGAATTCAATTGTGAGACACCCAGTAGATGCCCACTGAGAATTAGAAACATGTTAAATGTGTCACGAAAAACCCCACACATTTGGTGGCCAGAAGTGTGAGTATGGTAGTAGTAGAGAGGAAAGCAATAGAAGAGGAAACTAAGAATTTTTTCTTAAAATGTTATATGTGGGAATACAATCTCAAGCCAGCAAGAATAAGGGAAAAAGAAAATGAAAGTGGAAAAGAAAATAAGCCGTACGAGGTGAAAGATCCATGCTGGCCACTCCTTTACAACGGGCAAGACACAGGAGGTCTCTTGACCAATCTTATAAGAAACTGTGGCTCAAGCTAAGGAGGAAGAGCAGGGAATGTATTTGCCTACTTACCTCCTGACTCCTGTTTTCTATTAGTCAAAGTTTTGAGCCATCGGCAGTTAGCTTCCCAGTCCTCCAGGTTGCCATGTTCAGCTCTTTTGGCATCCACTTGGAAAGACAAGTTCCACACCCTGCTGTGCAGCGTTTCATTCAAGTCTAGAAGAGACAGGAGAAACTATACAGCCCCCACCCCTTCCAGTAACTGGTCACACTAGAACCTCTTGGCCTCTGCAGTTGAGACAGGCTGAGCAAGTGACTGAGGGTCCAGGAGACGTTGGTATACATTAACTCTGAGGAAGCACTCAAGCTATTTCTGATACACTTTGACTGTCCAAGCCTCTATCACTGTCCACCTTTAGTGAACTTTTAGCACTTAGTCTGTACTTTTTATGGCACAGAGTTGTAGTGTCTGCCATATGTGAGTCTCTTCTCCCTCCTAGACACACAGGAACATGACACTTCTTGACTCTCTGCAGTCAGGTGAGGTCATATGACTTGTTCTAGCTAATGGTCATGAGAGAAAGTTCCACATGTGCCTCTGGGTGAAAGCATATAAGAGCCAGTGTAAGTTCTCACATTCTTTTTCTGCTGCAGAAACATGGAAGCCATGCTGCAATAGTGGAGGCACAGAGGGAAGTATGGGTAGAAAGGAGCTGTATTTATATTTCATTAGTCAGACTTAGCTTATAAGGAACAGAAATCTCTAAGAAATTCAGCAAAATATAAAGAGAGGTTGGAGACTCAGTCAGCAGGAACCAGAGCCTCAGAAATAAGAACCATAATCAGGTTCAGGCCACAGGAACTATCTGGCTAAGATGCTCCTGCTGGCCAGACCACCTGTGCCTTGATGGACACCACTTTTTGCTACCATAAATAATTTCTAAACAACCCCTGTGTCTTTGTATCACTATTTTCAGGATTAAAACACCAACAGCAGAAATTATTTCAGCCTATATCATATGTCCACATCTTAGCTACAAGAAGGATAGGGAAAAGAGAGATTTGCCCCATTCTCTCTCCATCCCACCAATACTACACATGGGACATTTCTGGAAATAGGAAGGCGCTTGGACACTGAGCAGCCAAAAATAGTAATAATAAATCCAAAATCCTATGAATGTCCACTGCAGTCATATGCTATTTTATTTATGCTACAGTGTCTGGCTATAAAGCTTTCGTGGAGTAGTCAATGAAGAAATATTTGTGATTAATGAAAAGCTGAGTAGTTTAACTATAGAGAAATAAATGGGAAGTTACAGAATTCAGCACCTAAATATTAGGTCAATATCTGATGAGCACAAATCAGGATTTAAACAGGAATGAAATTTGGGAACCGAAAGTTCTAAATCAATGATGCCACTTAAAGTAGTTATTACTGTCCTTCCTCTTAGGCAGAGCATTGTCATTTTTTTTTTTCCTATGTGGATCAAGATGTCCCCTTGCTTTTTTCTACAGTCCCATTTTCTGAGAAAAGCAAAAATCACCATATCAGAGCATTTTTATCTCCACTTCTTCTTTATTGAAATAAACATATCATCCCAATTATCAACACAATCCAAGCTCCTCTAGTCTACATGCCTTAAGTAACTGTTCCCCATTCTCTGCAGAAACTTGAGATTAAACTAAAAAGGATCTATATGCTTTCTCCTTGGAGGATCATTCTACCATATAGTATGTCATTATCTATATTAAGAAACCTATCCTAAGGAAACAAAGAAATTCCAGATATATAGGTAATAAGTTTGTAGGAAATTGCTAAAGATAACTAAGGTATTTTCATAACCTTTGAGACTACCCATAAAATTTTTCTTGATGTGGAAACAAGATATTGATGTGAATGGACCATAATCTGACAGGTTAGCACATCTCTTAAATTTTTGAAAGGGACAATTAAACACTGAACCCGGAGTTTGAGGAAGATTGTCCTGGTCATTTGTATAGAAATAGCTAGAACCAAGCAAGTGAAGGTGGGTGATAAAGACCAGGATGCAAGACGTTGAGAATTTAAAAAGAGCACAAATCTAAGAAAATTCTAATGTCTGCTCCAGCAGAATTTCTATGATTGATGGCAGGGGAAAATAGTACCACTGGGAACGAGAGGGCTTCAAATAGGCAAAAATTCCAGCCCCCTGTTGCAACATATGGTGACATCCTCAGGGTGAGTTGTAAGATAGTGATTGTTTTGGCAACAGTCAGCAGGGCAACAGTCAAAGGCAGCATGCCGCAGGGGAACAGCCTGAAACGTGTTCTCACTCCTAACTTCCTGCCCTAAAAATATATGGAATGCTTTCACATGTCCTAATTACCGGCAACTACAGAATGATTAATTTTTACCCTTAATACTAACCATCACTGATTGCGTGGCTACTGTATGCGGGCCACTAAATTAGGTACTCAACATATGCTGTCTCATATACTGTTGATATAATTTTTACAGATGAGGAACTGAAGCTCAGAGAGATTCTATCATTTTTCCAGGATGTCATAGCAAATAAGTGGCAGAACTAGGAACTAAACCTAAGGATACTGTACTCCAAGAACACCCTCTATTTGCTGAACCACCGTGTCTCAAAACAAATATGCCAAAAGAGGGGGCACTGGATGATTTAAAAATAATGGCATTGTGAATTACTTTGATGGGTGATTAGAATGGTATTTCCTTTGGTGGCCTACGGACTCATCAACAGCAAAGCAAAAAGTATTTTCATGATAATATCGTCACATTTAAAAGATAAATGTAGGGATATTTTGTCAATACTAGTGGGAAATTCAAGTTGTAACTCTGATTAGCCGTCATTTTGTAGATGTGTTTTCTTTATATAATATAAAACTCTGCTTGGAAAAATCAGTTTATAACATATTACTTAAATACCCCAAACAAAGATTAATTAAACAGTAAGTCCTCACTTAATGTCATGAGTAAGTTCTTGGAAATTGCAACTTTCAGTAAAAGGGTGTATAAGGAAACCAACTCTACCACTGGCTAATTGATATAAACAAGAGTTAAGGTCCCATGGCATATTTCTGGTCTCAAAAACATCACCAAACTTTTAAATGAAGACCCAAACACTTCTAATATTAAACATTGAAATAAATATGACATATGCACACATTTAAGAAAGATGAATAAAAATAAGTAATTATTTTCCAACCTCTTTATTCCAGTTCAGGGTCACGGGCAGCCGGAGCCTCTCCTGGAAGCTCAGGGGGCCAGGCAGGACCCACCCCGCCCAGGACACCCTTCCATCTCAGGGAGCACTTGCACCCTAACTCACTATTCCTGGGACAACTGAGACATGCCTATTCACCTCACGTGCATATCATTGGGATGTAGGAGGAAACCTGAGGCTTGCAGACCTGGGAGAATGTGCAAACTTACACACACACAGTGGCCCTGGCGGGAATCAAGCCTTTTCTGTTTCTTTCTCATCAACATTGTAACGAAGCAGTGTTTCATAAAATTGATGTTATTCAAGGACCTGCTGTACAGTAGTTTCCTCCTTATTCTCAGTTTCACTTTCCATGGTTTCAGTTACCCTCAGTCAACTGTCTGAAATATTAAATGGAACATTCCAGAAATAAACGATTCAAAAGTTTTAAATCGTATGCCGTTCTGGGTAGCATGATGAAATCTCGTGCCTTCGCACTCCCTCGCACCTTTGTCCACATTCTCCAGGCTGTATGTGCTCACTGTTACATAGTAGCTGTCTAGGTTATCAGATCAACTGTTACATAGTAACTGTCTAGGTTATCAGAGCATCACAGTGCTCGTGTTCAAGTAATCCTCATTTTGCTTAATAATGGTCCCAAAACTCAAGAGTAATGATGCTGGCAATTTGGATATGCCAGAGAGAAGTTGTAAAGTACTTCTTTTAAGTGAAAAGTCGGAGGTTCTGGACTTAATAAAGTGAAAAAAAATTATATGCTGAGGTTGCTAAGATCTACAATAAGAACAAAACTTCTATCCATGAAATTGTGAAGGAAAAAGAAATTTGTGCCCATTTTGGTCTTCCTCTGTTATGTTTATATACCTGAAAGTCAATAGTAGCCTAACTCTCTGTCAACACTGATGTCATTCACCTCACTTCACCTTTTCACATCATTTTATCATCTCACATCATCACAAGAGGAAGAAAAATAAGATGTTTGGAGAGAGACCACATTCACATAACTTTTACTACAGTATATTTTTATAATTGTTTTATTTTATTATGAGTTATTGTTAATCTCTTACTATGCCTATTTTAAAAATCAGAGTTTATCATATGTATGTAGGTAAAGGAAAAAGCAGAGTACATATCAGGTTCTGTACAATCTGTGGTTTCAGGCATCCACTGGGAGTCTTGGAACCTATTCCCTGTGGATAAGGGGGAAGTAATGTAATTAGGTATGAACACCTTCCCTGAGAGTTTGTCTGCCTTTCCCTTCTGGTAATGCTAATGTGATTTTCTGTGTTTCTCTTTTTGCTCTCGCTTCCAGAGCCAAATTTGACACTAAACAACAAAAATATATATTAATCTATATGTTTAGAATACTTGCTTTCTCTTATTTTCCTTGATTCTGATTTTTATCATTCACTGTGTTTAATATCTGTTTGTTTACCTAATACATGTCAGACACTTTGCCAAGTGGATGCAAAGTCGAACACAACTTGGTTCCCACCTTCAAGAACCACATAGTCTAGTGAGAAAATTTACATGAAACAAGTAACTGTAAGACAGTATATTAAATGCTATAGTAAAATTATGCCCACAGAATAGTAGTAGGACAAGACAGAAGGGTCAGATTGATGAGGAGTTTTAAATTGGATCTTTTTTTTTTTTTATGCCTACAGAACCTGGTATTCCTAGGTGGTCTCCCATCCAATACTAACCAGAACCACCCTCCTTACTGAGATCGGGCACGTTCAGGATGGCCATAGACTTAAGTTGGATCTTAAAGTATCAGATTAAGTTTGATGGATAGGAGTTGACTGGGGGTAAAGTGTTAGAAAAAGAACCTTGCAGGTATATTTGCAACTATTTTACTTTTATTAACCTTATTGGGAAGCTATATTTTGTTAAAAATTGCTTAAATCCACCTGAAAAAGAAACAGAAGATGATAGAATAGCTAGACAGGCAAATTTTCACCCCAGTGGATTCTGAAGCACTAGGGGCAAAAAAAAAGAAGCAGCCAGCCAAACACAGCCTGATCACAGACTCTAGCATGAAAGGTACAATTACTTGCAAATCCAGAGCTCTTAAATGTCCACTTCTTGAGGAGGTTTGAATCTTATCCTGTTCATCTTTCCTCATTTTTCTTTTTCTCCATTGTCATACCACATATTTCTATGCTTCGACTGCTCTCCCAGGACATTAGCATAAGCCTCGACAGATTTATTTTTTATTTATTTACCAGTGATGAATGCGGTTCAGTCAGTCATTTCATCTTCCAACTGTGACTCTCCTTTTTCTTACATAAAGAAATGTACTCTCTTAAACACTAAGGTGGTCATTGTATTATCGCCAAAGGTTATTGCTGCCAAAGGTGTACAAGTAGCCTGACTGTATTCTAACCGTCCCGTCCGTTCCTCATGCCTTGATGTTCTCTTTGCCTTGGGGTAAGAATGGCATAAAAAGCACGCACTTTGGAGTCAGATCCAACTTTGGATTCATGCTCATCTACTTACTAGCTGTGTCACCTTGAGCAATTTACCTAACCTCTCAGAACCTCAGTTTCCACATATGTAAAGGGATGACTAAAATCAGCCTTTCAGAACTGGTGAAATAATATATGCAAGAGTATAGCATGTAGCCTGGCATATGGTGGCTTCAATACACTGAAGCTTGTGCTGGAGTACTAATGGTTCTTCACTGCCCATTACTATTCACCATGCATGACGTTTCAAAGACAGACCTCATATGCGACAGTGCCCCATAAGATTATACAGAAGCTGAATTTCCTGTAGGCAATGGAAGAATATGTGGTTCAGGAGGAATTCTTTTTCTCTGACGGGAGCAATATCTGTGGGGTTTGCCAATATATTGCGTCTCGCTTGCACCTTAATTTTGAGTGCAGATTGTAGAAGGAAGGTATGGGGGACTTTGTGGGACAGTGATTATGAAGTTTAAATAGTGTACAAGTAATGTTTTAAGGCTTCACATTCACTCACCACTCACTCCTTGACGCCTAACAATGCATAACTCAGAGTGTACCCCAGTCGTTAAGCGACACATGACTGTATTGTCACGATCAGATTCATTTTTATTAACCTGTTCTCCGGCTCTCAAATTTTTTTCAAGGGCATTATAGTGACTGAATATCATGTTTACTTTTAAAGGATGTCATGAAAAGTCCTTCACTCCTTCCACATTCCCATCCCCGCTTTTCCAGAGATTTCAGTTTCCCTTCCCTCCTACCTAGGCAACCTCTCTCTAACTGCCAAGTGTTCCCAAAGTCAAGATCCTACCCTTCCTGTTTTGTTGTCCACATTGGAACATTTAGAGCGCTAAATAAATAACAAATATTACACATCATGAATGTGTTCAATAAATACCTTAGATATTATCTCTAGACTCTCATTACACTGAATCTCTGGACAGGGGATGTATAAACAGAGGGCTGGCTACAAAATAATAAAATTATGTTTTGGCTGCTCTAAATTGGTAATAGGCTGTTAACATGGATGAATAGCTAAGGTGTTCCCATCCTCTTAAGAGCAGAGCTTCATCTGTCGCTCACACCAGGGATCATATGAAAGGGCTAGGCACAGTTCAAAGACATATAAATTGGTGGTTACTAGCAGGGAAGGGGGTCGGGGTAGGGCAAAATGAGTAGAAGGGATCGATGTATGGCGACCAATGGAAACTTGACCTTTGGTGATGAGCACACTGTAGTATATACAGATGTAGAATTATAATTTGTACACCTGAAACATATAATGTTGTAAACCAATACCTCAATAAAAATGATATCTATTAAAAAAAAAAAAAAGACTAACCCAGTATAATTTTCCTTCCCCTGCAACATCAACTATAGCCAAACTGCTAAAACCTCTCAGGTGAAATTCCTTAGCAGGGGTAGCTGGTGCTGCACAATCCCTTGCCTGTGTATATGTGTTGCTTCCTAATTATTATATGGATCTGACTCTGTCTCCTTAACTGATCTCTAGGCTCCTAGAAAGTGCTTTTTCCTTCCTTTTTATTCCCTCACAATATTAAGCACTTAATCTGTGCTCAAGAATATCTCATTTTGACTTGAAAAGCCACAAAAGTGATCATTTTTGCCTGTAAGTTTCTCATTTCTTTTTAAAATTATTTATTATTATTATTTATGCCTATAGCACCTAGTCTTCCTAGGTGGTCTCCCATCCAAGTACAAACCAGGCCTGACCCTGCTTAGCTCCCGAGATCAGACAGGATCAAGCTTGGTCAGGGTGGTATAGCCATAGACCATGGACCACAGCTCCACTGGGTTGCGAACCCAGGACCTTCTACTTGTAAAGCAGATGTGCTAACCACTACACTATGGAACCACGTCCTTGTTTCTTTTTTAAATGTTTTCAAATTGTGTATATAAAATATTCCTAACATACAGAAAAGAACCAAAAGATAATATAATACTTATGAATCCAGTACCTGGATTAAACAGATGTTAATATTTTGTCATATTTTCATTAATCCTCTCTTTTGGGTTTTAATGTTAAAAACACAGAGAAAATCATCCCCAATACTTCTCTCTTCCTCCACACTTCAAGATAAGCTATCTTTCAATTGATCAAGTTAATTTACCTCTCAGATTTTTGACTACTATGTGTAGAATTATCTATAAACTCTGTATTATTGTTCCATGTGTTTAAATTTCTACACCCTCGCCATTACTGTGTATCTTGCTGCACCTTGCTTTTTTCATGTGATAGTCTATTTTTGAGATTTGACTATGTTGATATTTGTGAATCATATTCATTGATTTTAGCTCCTGAACAGCAGTCCACAGGTATATCCACCCATTTCTCTTCAGAGCAGCATTTTGGCCACTCACGCCTTCTTGCTGTTTTAAGCAGTGCTGCAGTGAACATTCGTAAACTTTGCTCCCGGGGCATGAACTTCCCAGGCAGAGTTTGGTGGATAACAACTTAGGCTCCAAAGCCCAGTTGCCCACTCCAAATCCAAGCCCCACACAAAGTCACAACAGTGTGATCGTGGGCATGTTACTTAACTCCTCTGTGCCTCGGTGTCCTCTTTAGTAAAATTTGGATAATGATAGTATCTCCTTCAAGAGAATAAAGCAGTGAGAAAAGAATCGTACGCAAAGTAAACACTCAGTGTATTACAGCAGTTGTTATTGGGGCAGACACCTAGGAAGCAGGTCTGAGGATCTTTGACTTTACCAAGGATTGCCAGATTAATTTACAGTTGGTTGTACCAGTTTACACTCTAACCAGCACTTAGGACTGTTTGTCCCCCACATTCTCACCAGGTCTTGGCATGAGCAGTGTGGCTTTCTAATCCTTTCAAATGCAAGAAGATAGAAGAAACTGAGACCATGGGTATTCTGATTCCAAGTCTAGGGCTCTTTGCATCAAAAGAATTGATAGTTATCTTAAATCTCTCATTCTCAACGCAAAACCTGACGAGGGTCCCATCTTTCCCCAAGACAATCACAACTTCTCTGTGTTTCAAGGCCTTCTATTAGTGCGCTCTCGACTCTTTCTCAAACCTATTTCCCAACACACTCTTAGCCACATTCTCACCACTCCACCACTAACATACCCTGGCTGATTTGTGAGTTTACCAAGTTCGTTCCTACTTCCGTGCCTTTGTTTGTGCCTTTCCCTTCTCTTAGACTTCTCTCCATTTTCCATAATCTCTCTAGGTCTGTTCAAGTCTTGTACGTTCAGTTGATCACCTCAGTGCGTACTCTCTGAACCACCGTACTGGCTGTTCCTTCATGAAGCATGACTCTATTGTACATTCTCTTGAGTTGTCCTCAAATTATTACCCTATGCAACAAAATGAAGAGCAAACACAGCAGGCAGTTGTCTCCTTGCTTTGCATTTTCTTATCAACTACTTAATATTATGTAGAAATTTTTAAATTACCCTTACCCTAATATTGAATATATATCAGTCCCTCCATAAATATTTAATAACTGATGAAATATGGAAGAATCAGAATTAATAGGAAATGCAAAGTGTGAAGACTTGGAAGTTATGATAAAAATCAGTAGTCAAGATGATACCCTGTTAGGCATGATAGAAAATTTAAATGACAAAGTTGTAAGGCAAACTGGTTAAAAAGATGCAGAGACAGAGATAAGTACCAGCCTGAACCGTAGCTTTTTCTGTTCCTTCTATTGTGGCTCTGGCTTTCTGGTACTCTGAAAAACAAGGGAAGCGACATCTATCACTACATAACTAATGATCTTGCTCATGCTCAGAAATTATCAGTATTATCTGCTAATGGTGATTACATTGTGTGCTCATGCAGCCAAAGTTTTATTTAGCATTTTACAAAATGATGCAACAGATTGTGTGAATATTCAATTTTCAAAATTTAATAAGCACCTTGGTGGAGAGATATCAAAAAAGTCATGACCCATGCTTTTGGGGAGCTGAAATTGTGTGTAGTTAGGGAAAAATACTCATATCTATGCACAAGTTAAAAGGTCCTTTGCAGAGCAACATGTGAACAAATGCAAGTTTGTATAACACTGTATGTATTTCTATGTTGAGGTGATAAAAAGGAATAAAAAGAATTAGGTGGAAATTTTCCAAAACAAAATCAGTAAAAAAAGATGAACTTAATTCCATGGATAAGAAGGGAGAAAATATTCTAGTACGTGCAAGGACATGGAAGTGCAAGCAAATACCTTATCATATTGTACTTGATAGAGTATATATAGTAGTAGTAGTAGTAGTAGTAGTAGTAGTAGTAGTAGTAGTAGTAGTAGTAGTAGTTTTAATATTCTCATTTGATAGTAAGAGATACCTGGGCATTTAAATTAACTTTCCCTACATCACACAGTGAGTTATGGCACAGCTAAAACAATTTTAGGATATTTTGGAAACAATTTCAGCATAAAACACTGAAGCTGTGTATTTTTCCAATACATGCAAGTACTCCTAGGTGCTTCTTGGAAAACAATGAGTAGAAACTCAGATACGTTCTTAAAATGCTTGCTTCACAAATATTGCAAATGACAGGACAAGGAGCCTTTTTATTCCCCTAGAGCAGGACATCAGAAACCATTTATTTTAAATCATTAATAATATTTCCTGAGAGAGTATAGACTTCCAGCTTGTGCCAGAATTCCACATTACTACCCAAATTCAAAGATTAAGGGTGTTCTTTGCCCACACCCTACATTTTTGGTAACACTAGCCCTGCCATTATGTAAGGTCTACTGAGAAAGATAACATGACTCTTCATCGGCAAACCCATGTTCTGATCCGTTATATATTTAAATATGTATACGTATATACATATTTAAATGCACTTTGTTCTTTATTCAAGGTGACAGATTATCACTCAGATTAACACACGTCTATTTGTGCCTGCTTCTATAAATGGTAGCACTTACACAAGACAGAAGAATCTCTTGGAATGACCAGTATATTTGTTTCAATCATCTGCAGAGCCATAAAATGGGGAGGATCCAGAACAGAGGAGTAGCTGTTTTTAAATATGATATAGTTTTCCTCCCAGGCCACTATTGAGAACCTAGCGCACTGCTATATAGTATGGGCCTTTGTTGCGGCTTATATTTCCCACCTGTATTTCTTTTTCTTTTTCCAGCAACAGTCTGTCTTTGTGCCAACTCCTAAATAACCATAAATTTTGTCCTTATAAACCTTAATGAATGCTTGGCCAAGATGCTGTAACTATTGGCTTCTACATTGGAGCATAAATGGAAAGGGAAAAAAAACTGTGCACTGTGAAAAACTGGATAAAATGGAAAAAAGATCACAGCAAACTCAAAGTCGCAATTTGCCTTTAATGTGAAGGAGGCCTTGTTTTCACGGTGTGGCAGCTTTCAGGGGTTTTAATCTCAAAGTGGCTGATCAATTTAAGGTAAGTGGCAGGCATTTGGCCTGGTTCCCAGGCTTTGCTTTGCTGCTCTGAGAAAAGAAAAGATTCAGTCAGACACACAGACAACAGGCATCATCAGCGGCTCCCACATTCCAAGCATTTTAACACAGATTAGGTTGGCATGATTCTACTGTTTACTGAAATCTCCTAGGTGTTGCATTTTTCCTTCTCCTTGCCCTGGTTATCCAAGATGGTTTTCTCAGGTCAGGACCTTTATATGCCAAATAGCTTGCAGGGCTAGGAAGGGAAAAAGAAGAGCATAGGTCAAGACTTCTGATTAAAATGCTATTTCACTTGCTCACTGCAAAATATGAGACTTCAGGCAGCAGGTAATTGAGCACTGAACTTTTTGCCTTAGGCGTACATTGAGACAGGAACTGTATTACATGCATTCCTGAGGAGAGGAAAAAACAAAGATAATTTCTTTAACAAGGACAAACTTAATTCAGCTACTAATGCCCAACGGATTAACAGGGTGATTTGTAGTTATTTTCTCTTCAGAATTTATAAGCATGAGCCTTACACATATGTTAAGCAATATTGAGACCAATATAGCCCATTTTAAAATTAACAGTTTCACTTAAATATTTTGGTTTTTTTTCAGAATAGTTAATATTAAATGGACTCCACAAGTCCCTTATGGCTATCTCATTTGCCTAGCAAAAGTGAATTTTCTTAATCTACTTGACCTATAACCTAAGTTAAATAAAATATATATTCAGTTGATTAAACCAAAAAAATGTTATGTGTTTCTGGCTGTATCATGCTTTATGGAAATTTTGTATTTTTAAATATTTTTTCACAGTTTTAAAATATACTTTGTCTTTACTATAGCCGAGTCAATCCTTTTAATCATTCTCATGGCACAGTTCTTCAATTTTTTTTTCTTAAAAATGTTATCAAAATAAATAACTAATACGGATTTTTAAAAAGAATTCTCCAGCTAGTAAACTTTTCAAAAGCAATGTCAAATCATTATACTCACTATGCACAGAAATGTTTTCTTAGTATTTCATAAATTTACATTGTCATATTTCTTCTAAATCTAACATTGTCGTAATGGAGTAATTTATGTTTTGAATATGTATTCTTATCTGTAAGGGCTAGCTTAGAAACTAATGCAATTACATGCATTTATTTTCATTTCAGTTGCTATATATTTAGTGTGATTTAAAAAAATAAAGGTGACTCCCCGTTGATTAAAGAAAGTAAAGGAAATAAACCGGAAGCAGATAGCAGCCATCCTTGTGCTTCTGATTCGCATCAACATGTAATGCCTGGAATTGCAGCGGCCACCTTGCAGCCACGAACAGAGCTCGACTAAGAGACCTAGCTAGCGCATTGAGGACGGCAGACAGGGAAGATGAAGAGAACACGGTTCTCATTGAGCCACAGAGCCAACAATTGTGGGGCCACCCTATCAGGTCTTCTTATGAGATAATAAAGTCCCTTTTATTCACTCAGCAGTATTTATTGAGTGCCATGTGGGATGCTCTAGGTGCCCTGTTCAAGGTGCCCGGACTATCTCAGTAAACAACGTACACGGGAACCCTGCCTTTGTGGAACGCACATTCTAGCCGAGAGAGAGAAAATAAACTAAAAACATAAAATTCTACAGTATGTTAGGAGGCAGTCAGTGAGAAAAAGTAAACAGAACATGGTTAAAGGATTGTTGAGATCGAGGGGAGAGGTTTTGGTGATGAGTCAAGTGAGGGTTGGTCAGTCTCACTGAGGAAGTGAGATTTGAGCAAACGAAGGAAATGAGGGAGTTATTCTTTAAGGCAGTAGGAGGTGGGTTTGGGAGGTTTTCATTTTTCTTATTGTTGAAAATCCTCTAAATGGGAGAGAAAGGTGGAAAGAGAGAGAGAGAGAGAGAGAGAATGAATTAGGAATATATCTAACGCCAGTTTCATGTAGCTTCTTCCCAGTTCTCAGAATGGCGGAAATTTAAAAAGTTGACAATACCAAGTGTTGTGACAATATAGAGCTGCCAGAAACTCATACGATGCTGTGGGAGTATAAATTGCTATAACTACTTTGGAAATTTTGTTGCCAGTAAAATTAAGCATATGCCTATCCTATGACTCAGCAATTCAACCCTTAGATATAAATCCAAAAGAAATGCATGCACACGTGCACAAAAGATAGCTATAAGAGTGTTCCTAGTACGTTATCTTAATAGTACAAAACTAGAAGCAACCCAAGTGTTCATTAACAATAGAATGGAGAAAGTGTGGTATATATGTATAATGACTACTACACCGCAATGAAGAAAACTATTTGTGTAACAACATGGATGAATCTCAAAGATATAACATTTAGCAACAAAAAGAGGACATGCTATATAATCTCATTTATGTGAAATTCAAAAACAGTCAACGTTTACTTATGATGAGAGAATTCTGTGTATTGGTTTCCTTTGGAGAATAAAAGCACAGAGTAGGCCTCTGTAATGTGGGTAATGTTCAGTTTCTTGCTTTGTGTGATAATCAAGGTGTAAACATAAGATTTATGCCCTATTCAGTGCATATGTTAAATTTAACTTTAATAACTAAAACAAAAGATATGTGGTTGCTTAAATCAACCAACCATAAATTAAAACCATGAGCCATAAAAATTCCTAGGTTACTTTTAATCTGATCGTTGTAATAAAGAGGGAATTATTTCTTTTACATAACCATTCTGGTAGAGTCACTATACTTGAAACAAAGATACAGTGACCTCTAATTTCTAAGACTCCAAACTATCGTTTCTTTCTCTAAGATAAATGATGAGAACCTCCTCATACTAAGATTCACTCTTACTGCAGACAGTACAATGTTCTTCCTGTGTCTGAGAAATCAGTAATAATAATAGCTAATATTTTAGGGACGCTTACTATGTGCCAGAACCATAGTGAGTGCTTGAATGCATTAACATATTTAATTCTACCACCAACCGTAAAAGATAGATATTACTAAGCTTCTTTACATATGAGAAAATAAGTTGAGAAAACTTAATATTTCCCAAGGTCATTGTATCAGTCAATATCCTTAGTAACATTTAAAAGAAACCAAAAGTTTGGTTTAAGCAAAAAAGAATGTATTAAAAGGTCACTGTGTAACTCCCAGAATTGCTGGTGTGGCCTAGTGGAGGACTCTCCAATCATGAACAACATCTCGAACCAAGTTAGAGGAAATTTATGCCCAACACTGGATACTGTGACCTCCTGCCCCTCTGCCATTCTGCCAGCCTTGATCAGCAAGGATGACTCTAAGTCCCCACTGCACCAGTCACATTAAGAGCACAAGATTAACATCATGAGTCAAAAAACAATCGCAAGTCTAGGAGTGCCGAGCAGAGATTTGAACCCAGTCAGCTTGGCATCAACACCCAGGGCTCAACTACTATGCTAGGCTTAATCCAAATGCATGTTACTTTTAAGGACTGGGCGAAGCAAGCAAGTATTAAAAAGTCCAACAACACTTCATGCCACTATATCATATAGGTCAGAAAGCTTCCATGATTTGTTGCTTGGCTAAATTAGGAAACAATAAAACCAATCATATGCAAATTGGGCTTCTGAAATCACCAGTTGTTTTAATGAAGGCCAGAGAGAAGACCTGGTATGACAGCTCATCCAGAGCTATCACTGCACCATGTGAGGCCATGTGGCTGCATGCTGACTCAGATTGGTGGTGGAGAAGGAGAGCCAAGTCTGAATCACCAAGACCACATCCCGTCCCTCCCTCATTTTTTTCTTTTTAGAAGCTGCCCGTCGGTCTTCTTGAGATCTCCACCCAAAGCATGGGGCTCAGGTATTTGCAGCAAATGACTATAAACCTATAAGTCCCATTTTCCAGGAACATTTGGCCCTGGTTCTTTTAGTGGTGTCTGTGTGTGAAGTTGACTGTGACTAATATGAAACTGACAGTCTGTGCATAGAGACTCTGATCAATTTCAGTCATTTATTTTTAACTGTGTTTTGGTGGACACAAGCTAACATCTAGCATCATGTAGACTTGCCTTTAACACATTTCACATTTTTTTAGCTTATTTGAAAGAAAAATTTTAATCTAAACACACAATGTCAGCTAGATAACAACTTGGGGAAAATCTGTTCTTTCTGAGAATTGTGTCACAGACACATATTCATTATAGCCAAAGACTAAGCAAGCATTTCATCCTGCTCTGATTCATCTTAGAAAAAAGTGTGGTAGGCACTTCAAAATCCTCCCTCATTTACTTTCAAATAAAGAGTAAGAAGAAAGGTCTTTTTATGTATTTTTGGTAAAGGCAATTTAGTAAAATTAGAATATGTTGGGGCTTTTTTGTTTTGTTTTGTTTGGGGTTTTTATGGTTTCCACTGAAGATGGTAGTGGGAGTTAGGATTACAAAGCCTGAGGTGGTCAGTATATGGAGGAATTCGAAAGTTCAGACTAAAGAATCTGAACATTATTCTGTACACAGAGAGTAATTCATAAACTTTTTTAAAATCTAATTTATTTTTAATGATTTTCAAGTCTAATACAACAAACAGAAAAGTATGCAAATCATATGTAAATTTAATTTATAAAATATTAAAGCAAAATTTGTGTAACCGCCATATATGACAAGATGGAGGTGGTAGCTAGTATTATGGTAGTAACCATTTAGCAATTTATAAATGTGTGAAAATTAATAAACAGAAACCTAATTTAAAACAGAGTCAAGAAGCTAGAAGAGAAGGCATTCATATGCATGTCACTCAATGCACATTACTGACCCCAGCAGGAAGAGATGTACCTTGCATCCTCAACTTTCACAGGAAGTGATTCTAAATTAGTCTCAGCAAGAAGAAAAGATTCCTCCTTGTCCAGTAATGTGTCAGCAAATGGGAGACGGCCATAATTTACCAATGAAAAGTCATTATACTTTGAACTTTAAGTTTCCTCCAATGGACACTTCATTTACAACAGCTCTTCCCAAGCCCATAAGAGTGTTCCTTTCCTTTCTTTCTCTGGACTTGTAAGTGCTTCACCATTAGACCACACATTCTGAATTGCAATTCTTTCTTGTTCCTGAATAACACATTTTGCTGGAGAAATATCCAGCTGTCTATTTGTTAAAGATCAACAAATGTATCAAATTAACATATTGTACACTTACACAATATTGTGTATCAATTGTACCTCAACAAAGCTAAGAAAAAAAGAGAAATATAAGACTTCCAGCATTTCAGAAAGTTCCCTAGTGGCATTTTTGTTTTTAAGTATGAGAATAAAGACAAAACATAAAACACGTATTTTTAATTTAACATGTCATTATTGTCAAGGTCAAAAAGTCCAAGGTAAGCGTCCTAGGAGTCTTCCGACTTCACCTCCCCAATCTCAACACCCTAACTCTTCCACCCAAGGTAGTCACTACCCTAACGTTTGGAATACTCATTATTTCTTTGCTTTTTTTTTATGGTTTTACTACCTAGATATACATCCCTAAATAAGGTAGTTTAGTTTTGTCATTTTTGAACTTTATTTAAATAGAATCACACTTTATGTTTTCTTTGGCTTTTGGATATTTTGCCCAACATATTTTTTGAGACAGTCATGTTGGTGTTTGTAACTAATAAACCATTTACTTTCTTTATTGTAAATATTCCATTGCACGAATATATCACAAATTATTTATCTTACTATAGTTGTTAGACATTTGAGCTGTTTCCAGCAGGGCTGTTGTAAACAATGGTATGTGTGTATATTTGTTTGCGTTTTTGCGTGTATAAGAGAAAAAGAGAAGGAGAGATTAGATCTATCTAGCAGTAGTTACCACTCTACCCCCACTAGATTGGCTATAATCAGATAAATAATGAGTATTGGTAAGGATGTGGAGAAATTGGAAGTCTCATACACTGCTGACGGCAATGTAAAACAATGCAACCATTTTGGAAAAGAGAATGGCAGTTCCTCAAAAAGTTAAACATAGTTACCACGGAATCCAACAATTCTACTCCTAGGTATATACTCAAAAGAAGTGAAAACATATGTTAACACAAAAACTTCTACAGGCATGTTTATAACAACACTATTCATAACAGCCAACAAGTAGAAACAACCCAAATATCCATCAACTAATGAATTGATATCCATACAATGGAATATAATTCAGCAATAAAAAATGAAGTACTAATGCATGTACAACATAGATGACCTTTGAAAACATGCTAAGCGAAAGAAGCCTGTCACAGAAGATCACATGTTGTATGATTACATTTACATGAACTGTCCAGAACAGACAAATTTATAGAAACAACATAAATTAGTGATTGCCTAATGCTAGACAGGAGGTAGGGGATAGAAACAGGAAATAACTATTAAGGGGTACAAAGTTTTTTGAGGAGTGATGAAAATGTTCTGGAGTTAGCAGTGTTGGTTGCACACCTCCTTGAATACAGTACTTAAAACCATTGGTGAAGTATATGGATATGAATTATAGCTCAATAAAGGTTTTTTTTAATAACAATAAAATTAAGTTAAAGACTGGATGGCAGAAAGACTGCCCAGCCATAGCCCTACAGTGAGTGGAACAGGATAACTATAAAGGTACACGATTGTTGGATAAATAAAAGCTGGTTAACTCTTACTTCCAAGCCTTGATCTAAAACCTGAAGATTTCCAAATTTTTGTCCTACAGCATTATAGCCTCAAATTGAATTCAGTATAACACAATTTAGTATAACCAAAGCTTTGGATCATTCTCTGGGAGTTTTGACAGACTAGAAGACTGAACAAGAGTAAAAGTGTAAACGTCAGAGACGGGGTAACTTTTGAACAGAGGTGGACAAGCTGAAGGGCAAAAAAGAAGTATGAGTTTCAGGCTCTGAACTGCAGCTGTATCTGCAAGTCAAACATGGTTTCTATATTCACTACCCATTGAAAAGATTGTTGGTCAATAGTAATTAATTACTGTGTGCTTACTGCATGCCACACTGTGTGTGCTAGAGGCTGGAGCTGTAACAATGAGTAAGGCAAGTTCTCTGCCTCTAAGAAGTTCTTGGCCTGAAGGGAAGCAAAAAATTACACTAAAGTAATAGATAAATGCTATGGTGGCAGTCTGGACCAAGTATGGTGGGGCAGAGAGGAAGGAACAACTTGCTTTGCATGAGTAAAGCTAAGAAAGCTTCCTGTGAGGGTGACCTTCCAGGGAGAATGTCATGGAGAATGAACAGAAAATGTCTGCAATACACTCTAGGCATTTTTGCCATACATATGAAATTCTTGTTATGTTTTTCAGCCTGTGCTCATAGTCTGCCTTTTTCTAAAAACAAAGCAGAAACAAATAAATACCAAAAAGGTACTAAAGATGCTATAAAGCTATTCAGAGAATAATAGCCATGAGTGTGTAGTTTGAGACATTTGCAGGCATCCTTTATCCTTCATTTTTAATAAGAACATAGATAATTATCTGCTAATAGTTATCTGCTAACTTACCCTAACTTATCTGCTAATAGTTAAGATTTTTCTGTTTTATTTTGCTCTATCAAACATTAGGCCAATTTCTGTATAAAAGACTGGGCTGAATCACAAAATCAATTACTTAACAGGGCTTGAAGTGACTCCAATATGTACTCTATACATCTAGACTTCAGGCCTGGGGTTTAATTATTCTTGGTTTAATTTTTTTCTTTTCTAGAATAGTTTAGAAATATTTTCCATGACTTCCCTTGATAATCTGTCTTTTGTCATCTTTGGTCTTTTGTCATCTGTTAAGTGGAACAAAGTGGTGTTTTAATGTGCAATTACTCATAAAACAAACTGGCAAACCAGAAGAATACTAGGATGTGATGTCTTAAAAGCTTGAATTCCTCTGAAACAGGAGCTTATCAACAAATGGCTTGTAAGCCAGTTTTGGCCCCCAAATATTTTGCTCCATCTCTGAATGAGCTAAGTGCTTTTATCTCAGTATGATTTGTCAAGCAATTACAAAGACACCCTACCATTTGATTTCCAGGCTGACCATCTCCTACTGTGATGAAATTGGAATTTCTTCTTATCAGTTTAGTGGGAAAGGGGCAAAACCATGATAACAGGAAGAAAACTTTTATTTTAGAAAAAAAAAAAGAAAGTATGCCCTCACAGAAGAGAATTTTCTTCCCTTACACCTTTGGACTTTATTGCTAATGTCCTGGAAACAAACAAGGACTCTTTTTCACATTCTATGCCTGGTTGCATTTTAAATTGCCCAAGCAGATTTACTACTTATATTTGAGGGTTCCTTGTGTTTTTGTGTAAATAACACTGTTATGTATGGTTTCGTTAAAACTATGTTTGCTGTTCAATAAGTATGATTTTAATTTCAAATCCTCTCTGCTTACTTTCTTAAGATTTAGTTTGTTTCAATTCCTTTAAATTAAATGTTTCAATCTTCCTGTACTCCACTACCCAAGAGAAATGGCTTTCTTATACTAAAAAACAAAAGCAAATGAAAACAAACAAACAAAAAAACTACATATAGGTAAAATGCAGGATGAATTTTGGAGGTTCTTGGGAGTGTTTTTCCTAATAGAATTTGTCCACAAATGGGAGCAGAACAATTTTAGACTTAAATTAGAACTGAAAATTTACAGGTCTTCTGCTAGTGACATATCACAATTGTTTCATTGGAGGCCAACTGAGTCATTGGTTTTATGTGAGCAATTTCCTCATGGGCATGAAAGCAGAATGTTATTTCTTCTCAAATGAAAGGTTAATTTCATATGGCAACCTAAGAATTGAGCAAAGAATTGAGGTGGAGGCCCAATTAGGGATCAGCTTGCGCCCCACCCAACACAAGTTCTGTCCCCACTCCCTACCCCCAGCCTCAGACACTAGCCAGCTCTAGTCTAACCACTTCCCAGGAGCCATTTATGCTAAGAATCTTGACCAGAGACTTCCCCCCCCCAAAAAAAAACAGACCAAGAAGTTTGTCAATCCTGGCCAACTCCATCTAGGCCACAGAGAGATTCTTACGAAGTCCATGGTTCCTTAGAAGTGTGGTCCGTCACGTTGGTGACTCCTTTCGAAGAGGGTTCATATTGGCCACTACTATTTCCAAAGTCTGTGGAAAGTTCAGGAAGTCTTGTGGTGAGACCATACCTGAGAAACAGTCGATCCAGGTCAGGTGGACCCTTCCTAAATAGATTCAGAGCACCTCGATCCATCATTCATTCTTTAGGCAGGTTTACAGGTGGCCAGTCCCACTGTGCAGTGGGAAATTGAGCTTTGGCAAATCATGCTGGCTATAAGGAGCCCATCAGAGGGTAGGACAGCAGAGTGACCAATGGCTAGAGGTCTAGACCCAATTGTAGGATCTTGGGCAAGTGACATAAGTTCTCTGTGCCTCAATACCTTCATCCATAAAACAGGGGTAATAATAGTACTTACTTCATGGGATATTTTGATAAACAAATGAGTAATACATCTAAAAGTACTTAGAATAGTACTCAAAATATGGTAAATGTCACATAAGTATTTGTTATTTAAATTCTATTGTTATTTTCAAGCATTGCCAACGGACTGAGGTATCTAAAAATCAGTATGCTATAATTAAAAATAAATAATATTGCACTTAAATAGGCTTCTGCTTTGACTGGATTTCCTTAGATATCTGGCATTATGACATCAAGGCATATATTTGATTATCGTTCAAAAGCAACTATTTAAACATTTCTCAATGACGAGCTGCTTTTAACAGAGGATTTTTCCAGGAGATATTAATTAGGTGTGCCAGAAATTGTTTTCCTGCAACAAACAAATTTGTTTAGCCACTAAATAAAATTTAATTGATTTCTTGACTTCAGACTTCTCAATCTTTCATGTATTATGTGCATTATGAAACCCAGGAGAAAGATTTGGTATGCAGGGTTTACCAAGTATAAATTAAATGCAGAACCCTTTGTTCTTAGAGTTCTGGTACATTCACTAGCTTCTCCGAACTGTGTTCTAAAATGGATTCTAGTGGACATTACATGGGAAATGACAGAAAAGTTATTACATCAGGTAATATTTAAGTCCTGCCTTCCTAATTCCTCATTGTCATGAGTAACTTATATCACACTGTAAACAAATATTCACAAGTGTGGACACCAATGAGCAGTTTCCAGTTTTACTCAAAGATGAGCAAAATCGATAGGTTGCCACTATTTTATCTTGCCAAGAAAGATCTTTAAAATAAATTGTCACTTATTATTACCATTGTTTTATAAAACATTTAACAACCAGAAAAGTGAAGGAATAATGTAACTTAAGAGTAAAGGGCAATTAATGAAATTAAATATATTTAGCTGTATAAAAAATTTGCAAGGGAGGGAGCAATTGGGGGCATCATTTTATAAACATTATAGCTGTCTAACCAATGTACTGTATACTTGAAACTAATTTAAATAAATAATTTTTTTAAACTGTGATATTTATTATTTGCATTTTGGCATTTTGCCTCAAATCAGGGAAAACTTCTTCATCTGTCATTTGGGAATTACTGATGTACACAGCAGCACATGGAGCTTATCAAATTAACCCTGCATTTTCAGATTTGTTTTATGCTGCAGAAGACTGCTTCTTTCTTTTTTACGGGCGCCATTGGTCACTGTTACAGGGTCCTGCGTGTCAGAGAGATGGTGCTTTTATATTGCTGGCATGTTGGGAACACTGCGGCGTTGGGAGGAGCAGGGGACAGGGCCACTCCAGGCATACCACTGCCCTGTAAACACGCCTCTGCGCTTCTCTGGGCATTTTCTCCAAGCTTAAAACTGCGTCATCTGAAATCCCCTTCTGTAATAAAGGAACACCCTCTCTTTTCTCAGACTTATCTCTGATCATTTACTACCTCGCCTCAAATTAAGACATGGTTTTCCTTGGAGGAAGCTACAGCTTCTTCTGCGGTCTCTCAAGTAGGAGTTCTTCATTTTCCCCACTCCATCTGGGTTAGAAGGAGAGGCCCATGCCTTCTTCATTCCCCAGTATAATTTTCAGACACTTCTTGCTCCACTTTTGTATAAAAACTGCTTGAAACACTGTCAGACTTTAGGAGTGCTCACCCTTCCCCTGGTTTCTTTCCTACCACTCCTGCTTTTCGGACTCCTACTTAGGCTCCTTTCTTTACCATCCCTTCAAATATGGCATTCCTTGGTTTGCTCTCAGACCTTACTCTTTCTCACTTTATATTCTTTCCTTAAAATTTCTCATCCAGTTCCATCGTATCATCTATTTGCTAGTGAATCTCAGATTTTTACCCCTTATCTAAAACTCTCTTCAAACCTGTTTGTCCTACTTCTCATCCTCTCCCACGTATCCCACAAGTTCCTCAAATCCAACATGTTCAAAACCAAACCCATTTTCTTCTCCAAAAACCTGTGTTTGCTATCTCAGACACTGCACCATCATCTAGCTAGCCAATGCTAAAAATAAGAGATACTTTTAACTCTTCTTTTCCTTTCACCTCTCCCAAACTCTAGAGCTCAAATCCCATTTTTCTTTGTGATCAGTCAAATTACTTTCCAAACATCTCTAGAAATCTACCATTTTCTCTTTTTCTGGACTTGCTTCTGGTCTTGAGCCAGTCATCATCACCTCTTGGCTGTATAATTGGAAATCCAACCTCACCCCTTCAGTATTTTCTCCACTGTGTAGAGTGATCTTTGTAAAACTCAAATCTGATTACAGTTGCCCTAAGCCTGAAAACTTTTAATGGCCTCCCCTACCCAAACTCTTTAACACGATGAGAAGGTCCTCATGATCTGTCCCCTGCTTCTACTGCTGCCTGTGCTGTGTCCCCTCTATACTCAATGACTCTCAGGGTTTTAAAAGATGCTACACGCTCTTAGGACTGTGGGCCTTGCACATATCGCTCCCTTTTCTGAAACACTTCTCCCCACCACGCACATACACCACCTATCCCACACCTCTCTTTGTCTGGCACATTGTTAGGTCTCGGCTTGGATATCTCTTCCTCCAGGAAGTTTCCCCAGATGCTTCAGCCCAGTGTTGGGATAGGAGCCCCTTCTCCATGCTCTCGTGGCATACTGTCCTTTCCCTGTGGTAGAATTTCCTGTAGAAATGGTAATTGTTTAATTGTTTACCTTCTGCACTATACTATAATGAAGATGTGGACCGTGCTGTTTTTATTAACCATCATATTCCTTGAGCCTAGTAGTACTTGGCCAGCTTATAATAGGCACTCAGTAGTACTGCAAATAAGTGAATTAATGCATTTGATGACTGTTTTTTATTTTAAATGTTATTATTCATCGATGTATCACTTTGGTCCCAAGAGTAAACAGCACTCTCAAAATAAGATAATTCAGGGACAGGTGATTTATAAAGGAATTACTTACAAGTATGGGGTATGGAAGAACCACTAGAATGCTACAGTAACTTAGGCTGTTACCACCCTAGGCCCAAGCAGTTACAGAACAGGAAGGAGAGAATTATATAGTCAGCCACTTGAGAGGAGCATTGGCCTTTGGTTAAGAGACACAGCCAGCTCAAGGCTACTGTGTCAGTTGGGATTTAACCAGAAAAACAGAACTAGTAAAAGATAAACATTAAGAGATTTAGTGCAAGGAATTGGCTTATGTAATTGTGGAGGTTGGTGGGCCTGAAAATCATCTGTATGTCAGGCCATCAGGAAGTACAGGCAGAATGCTCAGGCACAACATGAAGCTCCTGTCCACGACACAATTTGTTCTTCTGGAAAGCCTCAATTCTGTTCTTAAGGCCTTTCAGCTGATTGAGTCGGGCCCACCCAGATTACCCAGGATAAACTCTCTTACTTAGAGTCAATTATTTATGGACTTTAATCACATCTACAAAATACTTTCATATCAAAACCTAGATTAGTGTTTGAGTGAATGACTCGGACTATAGTTTAGCCAAGCTGACACATAAAACTGACCAGCTCAGCTATCTTGAAGGATGGGAACCAGGGAATACACATCTTAACCTCACTCAAGGCTCTCTACCAGCTGAGCCCAACAAATTGTCAGAAGGCAAAACCTGTTGATGGAATCCTTGCAGGTTACTGGTCCCACACATTGCCTGGAGTGTGAGGAAGGGAGAGAACCCAGCTCCAGACCACACTCCATAGGCTGGATGTGAGATTCCTCAAAAAAGTGAATGAGGATTCAGACTCAGAAGCTCCTTGAATAGGAGAGGAGCCTCAAAATTAGGGAGGATGATGTTTCTACCGAGGGGTCCTGTGTAAAAGGTTCATCTTTTTTTATGTGCTTTTCCTTTGGGCTGTGGGGACAGATCCCGTGCAGTGTACAGGTCTACATATTGCTCCTGTAAGTCAGAAATTCCATTACACACACCAAGACCTCCTGACTATTTGAATGCACCTATGTGAGCTCATGTGGTATGTTGTGAGGAATAAAGAGCCAGGGCCTGACCCACATCCTCTTTCCTAAGGCTATCCACATAGGGAAGCTGCAGCCTGGTGAACTAGAGCCGACCAGTCCTGAAGTAAGAGAAAAGCTGGCAGGTGGACAACTCAGGTACTGGGAGGAAAACCCACCCACTGGTCTTTCCCAAGGGTGAAATAATGAGGCGACAGTGAAAATGGGTAAACTGTCTCCTGGGTGACATTTTTTACTTTTCATGGTAAAAAGTTCAGACTCTGAAGTAAACTGTTAAGTGCAAAGCCCTACTTTACCACTTGCTGAGATTTTTAGACAGGTTACTTAACCTGTAGAAAGAAAATTAGTATGGAGATTAAATTAATTAATAAAGATTTGAAAACAGTACCTGGCACGTGGTAAGTGGCCGATGAATGCTAGCTGCTATTATCATCATTAAAAGCAAATTGATGTTTTCAATTTCTTAAATACAATAAACATCAGTGACTCTTCATGAATTTAGAGCAAGGGTTAACAAACAAAGCCAAAGCCAGTCTGACACCTGTTTTTAAATAAAGATTTATTGGAACACAGCCATGCCCAGTCATTTACATATTATCTATGGCTACATTTGCTCTGCAGAATTGAATAGTTGCCATAGAGATAGTATGACTCACAAAATTTAAAACATATTCTCTGGCCTTTATAGAGAAAGAAGTATCGACCCCTGAATTAGAAAATAAAAGTGATAACTTGAACGAGATTAAATGAAACTGCTTTATATTCATAAGAACATATACCCTATTATAATATATAAAATTTGATTATTCCCAAGGAAATCTCATTACTTGTTACAAGTATTCAGAAACAGAGTATAAAGAATGTTCTCCTTTATCCATATCCCTCCACCCACTCTTTTTAAATTTTTGCCGTGACTAAAAAGAAAAGTCTGAAATAGCTTTTTAAATTGAATTGAAAAAAACGAAGAGCCAGAAAATTACCTTTGTATGTACAACTTCGATCACAGTCTATGGCAAGTGACTTCAGTAGGTTAGAGAAGGATGCTTCTGAAGCCAGAATAAAGACTTTGACCCTTAACTGGTTGCTGACATTTTGTTCTGTACAATGACCTTGAATACAGACCGATAGCTAACTCTGGTCAGTTCTTTCACCAGAATGTGCAAGTGGCATTTGGGTCCTCCAAAATTCATCATCAGTGCTGATGTAATCATTCAAGAAACATACCCTTATATGGTAGTTCACAAGCATCCTGTTTACTGTGATAGCTGACTTGTTTTCATGGACCATACTATTATTATGTATATTCAGAGAAACACATGGGTTCATCAAATAGGGGTTTATCTGATAGATGAAGTCAGTTGGAAGATAGAAGAATTATTAAACTACTTAAACCCCTATCCTCTGGCAATCTACCCATCCTTTGTTGCAATGTTTGTGCTACCTTTCCCTACTTTACTAAATGCTACACACTCCAGATCTTGACTTGGCAAATACGGCTTTGTTTTCTAGGCCCTGATTTAAACATGGCAACCTACTTCTGCTCTCCATCTTTCCTAGATTCTCCCTTTCATGTTTTTATTCAAACCTGGTAACGGCACTCTGAATCTCTGTTACTTCCTTTGTTACTTGATTTAAGAGAGAGGAATGAGCCCGTCCACACACATAAAACAGTCCTCCAATGAAAAGAGACTATCGATGCAAACAGGATCAAATGTGAAGAAGGTCAGATACTAAGTATTGTATTTCCTCACTTTGTGTTGTAGTCGGTATCATATCCATGATCAATCTGCAATAAAATCTTCACATGAATTACATGTATGGAAAGTAGGCATTTGGGGAAATGCTTTATTTCTGAAACACTATGTCCTGTCTCTTAGCCAAGCACACTTATTTTAAAGAGTTGGTATGCAATTAATGTATTTGGAACACATGACTGATTAAAAATAGCAGCACTGTTAAGTTCTAACTTTGTTCTTTTGCCAGTTTTGAAGTTGCATGAGAGCAAAGGATTTAACGATCATAGTAACAAGATAAAACCGAAGCTTACGTATGTTTGCCTGCTTCGTCTCATTGAACATGTCCAAATCTGCATATGTAATCCAAATCAGGAACTGCTACTGGCATACATTCTCAGCTCAGTAGATAATTTATGACACATCACTTAAAGTTTTCTAACATATATTTACATATAAGCTCACTTTATTAGATACACTTGTTTTCAATGGAACTGGACTTGATAATAACAATAAAGCATAATTTAGAGGGTTGCTCAATAAAATGAATCATTCTTTTTCACGTTTACCATACCCTAAACCTTATACTTCTGAAAATTTGTTTTGATTTTATTTTCTGGAACGTTTCTTTTCAAAAAAAAAAAAAAGAAGAAATGCTTGATCTGTTAAACTTTGTTTGGATTTTTTGCTCAGTCTTTAAAAGCCATTTCTGCCTTGACAATTCATGAAACTAAATGTACCAAAATTTTTATTTCCCTTGCTTCTGAGCTCCTAGAGAACTTAAATAACTTTATTAATTGGTTCAATTAAAAATTCGTTGGGCTTTCACAGTTAAGTATAATTCTATTTAGCCTTTAGTCTTCTAGTTATTCTCCATGTCTTCTCTCTTGAACTGAACTAATGTTGGTACCTCCTACTTCAGAATATATATATATATACACACACTTTACATGATATCCAATCAACTATAGACCTCCATATTATCAGTTACTCTCTCTTCTCTCTTCAAATATCCCCTCTTTTTCTCTCCCTGCAGGCTATAAACAAGCTTAAATTTCTCTGATTCTAAAACTTTAAAAATAAATACATAGAAATAAAATTAAAACGTAAAGCTTATTTCTACTATGCACTCTCTCAACTTACAACCCTTTCTCTCATTTTTTAACTAGCTTCGTAAAATGGCAATCTATACAAATTATCTCTACTGTCCTACTTCAGTGAATTCTTCAAATCTGATTTGTTCCTCACAATTCTGCAAAAATTATTTTGGTCCTCTACCTTGTTAATCTGTCTGTGGTATTTTACATGGTTGAACACTCCCCAAGTATACCTCCTCTTTTTTTGTTTTTTTGGCTTTATGTTTTTATGTGAAGCAAAGGCCACCAGGGTAGTACCTTCTTTGCCCTCCACAGGAAGGAGTGACTTTTCTGTTTTATGAATTTGAGAGAAGGAACAGAGTTTGTTTCCCCAACAACAGGAAGTGATTTCAATAACGATAAATGCATATGGTGGAATAGTGCTTCCTCAGCCTCTTCCTTGCATGAGAACACACGTTCTTCCTTGCCTGTTGTTGCCTGTCATTGCCTGTCGAGATGAAGTTCAGAGGCTGTCACTGACTGACACTGTAAGATCTTGTAGTTCTGTTAGCAATCCAGCTTGGTTAACAGACATAAAGGCACATCCTCTGACTTTTATTAGTAATAAAAGTGATTGTTTTGATCTCCATTTGCCTCTCTCAGTTGATGCCAAAGTCCATGGGGTGGATAGTTGTTTTTTATTGGTCTCTCTCCCCAAAACTCCAAAACCTGCTTCTTCAGTCTCTTCATGGCTTTCATGTTTTTCTTCTCCCTTTGAACATACTCATAGGTACTATATTGTAGCACAATTTACATTGCATTTTATAACATCTTTCTAGTTATAAAAGTAATTCTTGTTGTTGAAAGTTTTAAGTAAAAAAGTACAAAAATAAATGTAAAAAATGATAAACTTATGTCTTTTTACAAAGGTTGACTCATTATTTATCACAACAATCCAATGAGGTAACATTATCACCATTTTACAGAGGAGAAAATTGAGGCTCAGAGATTTGCTCAATGCATACAGCTAACTGGTGGCCAAGGTTAATCCTTTGTCCTTCTGACTCCGGTGCACTCCGGTGCTCTGAATCATTCCCCACTCCTCTAAATGGTGATGTGATAAACACTGGAGAGCATAAATGATTGCAATGTCAATCGTTTAGAATACTTTTCGATCACAAGTTCATCCTTTTTCAATGTAAAAGTCAGAATATCAGGTACACATTTTTTTTTAAAGACTGAATCTTCATATCATACCATTCTAAAAAAAAGATGAATTAAAAGTTAAATATTTAAAGAATATAAAATCTGGAAGATAATATGGGAAAATATATTATTAAATTTAACATTAAATGAGACAGGAGCTCCAAAAAAAATTTTTTAAAGAGAGACATATAACTACAGAAATATTTTAAACTATTTAATAAAACACACCAGTCAGTGGACACTGAATGGATTAGGCTTCCCAGAATCTAATTATCCTCCTTTAAGCAACAGCTGATTCCTATTTGACCATCTATCCCTCCCCTTCTCTCAATTACTATGGTACCAGTGCAGTTGAGGTCAGGTGATTGAGCCTAGGTAATAAAAGCAACGTACTACGTGAGTGGTTGTTTCAGAAATGGGCAGAAAATTCAAGTCAGAAATAACCAAAGTCAAACTCAATTGCTGGCTTTGTTTACTGTTGGAGAAGTGGATTTTTCCCTCTTTCACTGAATTTGTTAGAATGATGTGAGCTGGGAACTGCAAAGTCAAAGCTGAGAGCGAAGCTATCACAATTAAAGGCAAAATGCAAACTTCATAAAGACAGGAATTTTTGTCTGTTTGGTTTACTCGCTGATGAATTTTTAGTTCCTCCAACATTGTGTGATATATAGTAGGCATTAAAAATTTGTTGAGTGAATGACTGAGAAAAAAGCTTAAGTCTTAGATGACAATTTAAACCCTGATTCCGGTTGTACGTGCCACCCAACTATTCCTGCACTTTTTAGAAAGATGACCCAATAAATTTTCATTTTTTATTTAAACCAGTTTGAGTTGACTTTTCTGTCCTTTGCAACTTGCTATGGGATGTATGTCTGTGTTCCCCTAAAATGTGTGTATTTAAATCCTAACCCTCAAAGGTGATAGTATTAGTTAAGTGTGGTCTTTTGAAAGTGGTTAGGTGAGGAGCATGGAGCCCTCAGGAAAGAAATGAATGTTTTTATAAAATAGATCTCATTTATCATTGCTGTTTTATACAGTTACTATTAATTTAGATTTCCCCATATAATTACTCTTCCCATTGTTCTTTTCTGTGTTTTTTATATCTCTCCATTTTTTTTTCTCTTTAGTGTAGGGTAGCTAATGGAAATTCTATTTTTGTCTGAAAATGACTTATTTCAGTTTTATTTTTAAAGGATATATTCATTGGGCATAGAATTCTAGATTAATATTTTCTCTCCAACACTTTGAAGACTTTCCATATTTTTTTTTTGTAGTTCAGTGTTTCTGTTGAGAATTCAGCTACCTACCATTTATAATTTTTGTCCCTTTAAAGGTAATAGGTACTTTCCCCACCTCTGACTCCTAAAATTTTTTAAGTTGTTTTTTATTTTCAGCAGTTTTACTAGGAAAGACCTAGGTATAGTTTTCTAAGAATTTATCCTGCTGTCGCTCTGAGAACTCCTTGAATAACTTTCACTGGTTTTGAACATTTTAAGCTATTATTTCTTACCTATTGGTTCTGCCCCATTCCCTTTGTAGTCTTTCAGAAGTTAAGACATTTTCACTCTGCCTTCTCTATTTCTTATTTCATTTCATTATTTTTACATTCTATTCTTTTTACTCCATTTCCATTTTGGGTTCCCCCACCCCCATTACCTTATTTTTCTTTATTATTTACTTCAACTGTGTGTAATCTGAGGTTAATTAACCAAGTAAGTAAAGAGAGAGAGAGAGAGAGAGAGAGAGAGAGAGAGAGAGAGAGAGAGAGAGAGAGAGATGGCTGTTAACAGAATGTTGGTAGGAATGTGGATGATAAAGGTCATTCATTCTGTTGAGGTCTCAGGCAGAAATGAGGAACATGTCTTTGGAAACTGGAGGAAAGGCTCTCTTAGTTACAAAGTGGCAAAGAGCTTAGCTGAACAGTGATCCTGTCCTGGTGTTTTGTGGAAGATAGAAAATTGTAAGCCATGAAAGGCAGATATTTGGCTTTAAAGAAATTTCTAAGCAAAATGTCGAAGGAGCAGCCTGGTTTCCCTTGAATGCTTATAATAAAATTCAAAACGAGAGGAATGATTTAAGGTAAAATTGTTAGTCAAAAAAGAAACAGAATTTTAAAATTTGGAAAATTCTCAGCCTACCTATCTTGAAAGAAATAAGAAAGCTTGATTGAGAAAGAACACAGGGTGTTAAGGATATTGATATGAATTGACCATCTCAACAGAAATAGAAGTTATTCTCAAGATAACAGGGAGAATAGTTGACCATCTAAACAAGAAGCCAGGATCCATTGTTCAAAACAATGGAAGAATGACCCCGAAGGTATTTTGGACTGGCCCTACCATCACAGGTCCAGAATTCAAGGAACTGGGGAGAAGATGGATTTCAAAGAGAAGCTTTTGTCCACATCACATTGCATGCAGGCTTTGCTCCCCAAATGCTTGTGCTGCACCTCTCAGCCTCCAGATGCCCAGTGGGGGGCCAAGGTGGTTGCCCCTAGGGAGGGCACAGGCAGTAAACAGTAGTGGGATCCCTATAGAGCTCAGAGTGTAGGAGCCTCAGGGACATGGATATCTCCACTTACTTTTGGAAGGATAGAACCTCCCAGAGCTACAGATTTAAGAGGGAGAAGGGCCACAGCAGAGTCCCCAACATAACAATGACCAGTGGTGCTATGGGGCAGGACCACCCTGAGACCACAGTCACAGAGAGGGGCAGGCACCAGAGCTCCAATCTATGAGAGCTGCTGCGTGGGCTGCACCCAGCAAAGTTGTAAGGGTGGGGTTACTCAGAGCCTTGGGGGCCCAAATCCCTCCCCAGTGTGTCCAGCAGGTGGTACCTCTGCCTCAATGGGCCTTAAGGTTTTGGACTTGTTGGGAAACTATTACCCTTTTTTTCCTTTTCTTCCCTTTGGAATGGGAGTGTCAATCCCATGCCTGTTCCTCCATTGCATTTTAGAAACACATAACTTGTTTGATTTCACAGGTTCATAACTGGTGAGTCGTTTGCTTAAGAATGAATGTCTAGCTCACGTCTGATTTAGACGATATTTATATGAGACTTTGGCCTTAGACTTTTGAGTTGATGCTGGTACAAGTTAAGGCTTTTGTGGCTGTTAGGATGGAATGAATGTATTCTGCATGTGAAAAGGACATGAATTTGGGGGGCCAGGAGGTAGAACGCTGTGGTCTGAGGATTTGTGCCCACAAATTCGTATGTGGAAATCCTATTCCCCAAAACTGATATTATTAGGAGATTGGGTCTTTGGGAAGAGATTAGGTCATGAAATCTGAGCCCTCATGAATGTTGTTAATGACCTTAGAAAAGAGGCTCCAGAAATCCTTTGCCCTTCCTCCATGTGAGGACACAGTACAAAGGTACCAGCTATGAACCAGGAAGAGGGCCCTCACCTGACCATTTTAGCACCTTGACCTTGGACTTTCCAGCTTCCAGAACTGTGAGATATCAATTTCTGTGTTTTTTGTTATAGAAGCTGAACAAACTAAGACACAACTAAGAGTCCTAAAAGAGAGAACCAAGTTCAAAGTTAAATGACAAAGAGCAGACATAGAGAAAAAGTCGCTACATATATAACAGACAAAAAAACATAAAGTACTCTTCACATTAATTAAAACAACTACCTAATGTTAAAATGGGCAAAGGAAATAAATAGGCAGTTTATAGAAGTAATACAAATGAAGCAATGAAAAGGACTTCAACATTACTAGTTATCTAGGAATGTAAGTTAAAACAACAGTGTGATGTCATTTTAAAAATATAATTGGAAAAAATTTTTAAGATCAATAAAATCCAATATTAGTAAGAATGTTAGCATCTCTTTTCTATACTGTTGGCAAGAAAGTAAATAAAGCCTTTTTCACAAGACAAAATAGCAGTATTCATCAAAATTTTGTATGTGCATATCCTTCAATTCAGGATTTCTACATCTAGGTATTAGTCCTTGAGAAGCACTCACATATATGCCCAGAGACAAGTACAAATGTATTTACCATAGCATTGTTTGTAAGAGCCAAAATCAAGAATGGTCAAATAAATTGTGGTAGACTTCTATACAGCATTTAAAAAGATTGAAGTAGACCCTTATATATTAACTTGGAAAGCTCTCCAAATATATATTTAAAATGAAAACAATTATAAAATGATATGTATATGTAGAAATTGATATAAAAATTACTTGTGTTGGTAAATGTAGGTACCTATACTGAAAAATCAGGAAAGATAAACATCAGCTCTCCACAGAGTTGGTTAACATTTATTAACATCAAGAGATGGGCAAAGTGGGATGCTAACTCTTACCCTGAAAACCTTCATTAATATCTCTCTATTCTTTAAGCCCTTACGAAGCAAAACTTACACGAACATTCCCAGACTTCATGGTACTATGGCTTTTGTTAGCTTGTTAGTACCATGTGAGAAAATGTCAGAACATGGGAAAGAGTTGCCCTTGTGCCACCCTTTGCGCCAAGGCCACCTGCACAGCTGGGGTCATTAATCTTTGCAAAGCTCTGCTCAAGCCTCAGCAGCCAGAAACACAGTCGTGGTTTCCTGTTTGAACCGTAACCCCATGCTCTCCTCTTCAGCAACTTTGATAACCCATATTCATCCTTCCTCTGAAAGTGGACAGATTGGGCTCTCCAAGGGGGTTCTAATAACAGGGCAGCTTGGGTGCTAATGTGTCATAGCTTTTTTAGCTTTACACATATAGATCTTTTCTCCTACTGGGATGCATCTCCACTGAGAGAATAACTAGGTGTTCACTTTCAAATAACGAAAGCCGCTAAAGATTCAGAATTAATTATGGAGAAATTTATTATGCAGCTCTTCAGGCACAGGTGAGAAATTACCTCCATACAAAGGTTTTCATTGTAGCATTGTTTCTAAGAACCAAAGATTAGAAACAACCCAAGTGTCCATCAAAAGAAACTGGTTAAATAAATAATGATATATCTATACCATAAAACATTAGGCAGTTGTGAAAAAGAATGAAGAAACTTTCTTTATATTAATAGAGAAAGAAGCCCAAGATAAAAACAAATAAAAAAGCAAGGTGCAGAAAAGTATGTAAAATATGCTACCTTTGAAAATAAATGGAGATAAATAAGAATCTGTATTTGTTTTTACTTGTATATGCTTGAAGAAACTATGAAAATTTACAAAAGAAATTAAGGACATTGGTTACCAATGTAGGGACTGGGTGAGAATTAGTCAGATGGAGGACACGGGTGGTAGAGAAACTTTTTATTGAATATCTTTTTATATTCTTTAGTTTTTAAAACCAGATTTATATTTGACCTAGTCACATCTTCAGATTTTATTCTCTTAAGGTCAAGTCCTTCCCATGGGGTCATGCAAGTGAAATCTGTGCAAGTTAGTTTCCTGACTCCAATCCTTGTGATATCTTCCTCACCCCCAGGACTTTCCTCTGGGGAATTGTAAATTGAGTCAGTGTAAATGGCTATGGGACAAACAGAGCACATACCTTTTTTACCTGATCTCCCCTTGCCCAGGATATACTGTTTTACACAGCCACAGTGACACATGCAAACAAAATAACATGTATCATGCTTACATAAATAAATACTCCTTGGGTTACAAATACCAGAAATTCAACTCAAACTGTTATATTCATACTGAGATTTCCCATGAGATTTCCTATGAACACCAAGGATAAAGCACTTAATAAAATTCCTAACTTCTTGAGTTGATGGGAAGATGAAATAAATTAATGCACATAAGTAATCTAGCCATGCACCTATTTCATAGTAAATAGAAATAAACATGAGTTATTAACATTTTGGGACATTTTAAAGTATATTTGTTTTCTGTATTACATGTCTGAATATTATTTATAAATGTACACAATCTATTATACAAGTTGCAAAATAAGTCTTAGATTTTAAGGTTAGTCTTTCATTTTACACACAAAAATATCTATAGGGCAAGACAAAAAGAAAAAGTTTGCAATGAATTTTGAACTCAAGCTTTAAATGGTTAAAGGAACTTAACTCAACCTTTCAAGTATAATTGAGAACAAGAGTCTATGAAAATGCCAAACAAAAGAAAATAGGAGATTCCAAATGGTGCTTCAGAAACACTCATTCAATATCACAAATAGTTATACAGGAGAGAGATGAATGATTTGATTGGGCAACAGTTATTGTTAAGGGAAAATAAAGTGGAAGAAACTGAAATATTTAGGTACCTATCAAGAAGTGATGAAAGCCAGCTGTGGGAAAAGATTCTGTAAGAGAGAGTTTCTGTATTACAAAGGAAAGAGCTGTACATTGTCAAGAAGGAAATTGGTGAGGTGGAAAGCAAGGAAACCCACCACAATAAGAAGCCATATTCACAAAAGCATTATTCACATATAAACTCAACATTTTCTTCCTACTGTTTCTTGGTAGAAATTTTTGCTTCATCAGTCTTATAATTGGCCATGGAACTTTTGTGGCTGATGTAATATTTGTATATTAAAATAGGTCTTGGGAACCCAGGAATATATAATGGTTAGTCTCTCATTCCACAGGTTGTGCTTATTAGCTAGGATGGGGATGAGGGAGGAGGTGTCTATGGCAATTATTGGAAGATAGTGCTTCAGTGCTAAAAGCTGCATACCTAGATTCGTACACATTCGTGACCACAAATAAATGAGTGACTAAATTATTCTTAGCATATATTTAGATATTGAACAGTCTTTATATACTGGTAGATAGATCTGTTGGCATCATCTTTCTTGTAATAAATGTAATAATGATGATGGTTGATAATGACAGCCACTGTCTATCATTACCTAAAATTTTGTTTTTAAAAAATATTTTGCAGTTTAGATACATGTAGTCCCCTAAAGTGCTGTTCTGTGAAATATGTGACAACTAGAATATGAAATTGACTATACACATAGCCACAGTTGGAAGTTTGTACTCCTTGAAACTTCTAATATTTTGAAACAGCATCATGGACTAGAAAGTCAATGATAAGCAAACTGAAATGACCTCGTTTCAGATATTCATTAACAACATTGTGATAGTTAATTTTGTGTGTCAACAACTTTATGTGTTAACTTGACTGGGCCACAGGGTGCCCTGATATTAAGTTAAACACTGCTTCTGAGTGTGTCTGTGAGGGTGTTTCTGGGTGAGATTAACATTTGAATCAGTAGACTGAGTAAAGCGGATTGCCTTCTCCGTGGTGGTGGGCCTGGTTTAATCCATTAAAGGTCTAAATAGAATAAAAGTCTGAATAAAAAAGAATTCCCTCTCCCTGCCTTTTAAGCTGGAACATTGGTCTTCCTCTGCCTTTGGATTCAGACTTGGAAAGGGACTTACACCACTGGCTTTCCTAGTTCTTGGACTCAGACTAGAGGTATACCATACGCTCTCCTGGGTCCAGACTTCTCAGACTCTGTACTTGCATTAGCCAATTTCCTATAATAAATCTTTTTGGAGATAGATAATAAATAGATGATAGATAGATAGATAGATAGATAGATACCCCAGATGGTTTAGTTTTAGTTTATCTGGAGAATCCTGACTAATACAAACATAAAATACATTGGGGTCTTAAAATGAGGCTAGACATCATGAAGGGACAGACAGCCTTACAAGATTTCCAGGACTTTCTGTGTTCAGTTAAGGCAAAATAGTCACGAGACAAGCCTTTCTTGTTTATTTTTGTACTTCCACTTCCTGTCAAGTGCTGTTAACTAGCAAATTCAGAGGTTTGTGAACATTTAAATAAACTCAAAGTGTGCATAATTATGTGTTTAATACCCTAACTCAATTTTTTTAGAGATTTCTGTGATTTTCAATGTATTCAGTCAGCTAGCAGAACTTTTACTTTAATTCAAAGGCTATCGCCATTGCCTCTCTTATTTCTCTGAGGACGTATGTAAAGGTAGTGTTCTCTCTTGGAAAATAGCTATAATGACAAAAACAATAACATCACCTGTCACTGCTATATGGCTTATATGAGTGTTCCTCAAATTCTGGCCTGCAGAATAGCAGCATAGGCTTCACATGAGAATTTATTAGAAATAAAATGTAAATTCTCAAGCTCTACTCCAGACCTTTTGGATCAGAAATTCTCTAAAGTTTGAGAACCATTGGTTTACCTGGCATTATCTCATTAAATCCTTAAAACATGAGTTTGTTGCTATTATCCCCATTTTACAGAAGAAAATAAGGCTCAGAAAAGCTCAAATGGCTTCCAGTGATCACACCAGTAAAAGGCAGAGCTGAGACTTGAACAGAATTCTTGCTACCCATACTCAATGCTCTTTCCACAACACTGTATTCTCAGATAACTCAGGTATATTCCTAACATGTACCATCACTGCCATATAAGACTGGGATACTTTACATAATGACTCCACATAATAGAAATGCCTAACTTAATATGGGAACAACAATAAGTGCCCTCTTAGGGAGCTCCTCGGTGTTTCTTCCCATTATGCATGGCAATGAGGCACACAGGGAACTGGAATCTCAAAATGTTTGGTTCGTGTGAAAGTAACAGTTCATTCTGTCTGACCCTGCCTCCAACCCTCCCATCAAGGGGTTTTCATGTCATTCTTTCTGCTCAGTCATGATGCAGTATAGTTTTATAACGAGAGTATAAAAACCTAAAGAAGGCATGGTTAATTAAATTGTACAGTGGTTGTAAAGCACAAGGCAGCTCTATATGGATTCATAAGGAAAGATCTTTTAAGAACATTGATAAGAGGAAAAAGTAAGGTGCAAACCATGTATATAGTATGCTATCATTCACGTGGTGAAAAAAAGAATAACTCGCACATATATGTTTGTAAATGCATAAAATTTCTCCAGGATAAATAAAAACTAGGTAACAGTGGTTTTGTCCACCAAGGGAACTGGGGAAGTGGGGAGAGGGGAAGGAAGACTATGTAGAAGGGAGAAAAGGAAGAGGACTTAACTTTTCATTGTATACACTTCTGTATTTTGAATTTTTTAAAGCCAGTATTAAATATGTTTTTATATATATATAGATCTTTATTTATATATTTTTATTTATATTTAGTATATATTGAAAAGGACAATTATGAATTCCCAAACATCTCATCCACACCCAATAGTTGATTATGTTTTCATTTCCAGGAAGCATCTTGTAATTTAAGACTAAACCACCTCTTTATGTAAATCCCCAAATTTCATTTCACTGGGTGAAGCTGAAATTGTCCTTTTTAAACTTGAAGCACTGCTTCCTAATTCTAGGATAAGAGGAGTGCTTTTCCTCATCACTCAAAAGCTGGAAAAACTCCCACATCCAAAATTCTCATGAAGACCTTAGGTCATCTATCTGAGCCTAAGGCTCTCCATCTTGATTCTTTTCTAATGCAGAGAAATTGCTTTTTCCATCCTGGTTCCTTCTGTCTCATCCCAAGCTGCCTAATGCTCTTTAAATGAGCCAAAGCCCAATAGGTAAGTAGTGTTAAATAGAAGTGCCCTCATAGCCATGTTCCTTTCCCTGTGAGAGAAGTCCCCCAAACCTCTCACCCACTACAAAAAATCAAAAAGATGAGCAAGGGAAAAAGAAAAAAAGTCTCAATAATTACTCATAAGAGTCGACTATAATTATGCAAATTAAGATGAGCAATGGTGAGTTCATTTAAGAGGAATGTTAATATTTCAAATAAAGGAGGAAGAGTGGCTGTTATATACTTGAAAGTAAGTATAATTTCTGGAATATGTAAAATCTGGAATGATTCATAAATAAAGATTAGAAGAGTGTAGGAAGCAGGATATGGGCTAAGTGAAAATCTATGTACATGGGTTGATAAAATTGGGAAATACTCATAACACAGCAAAACATGACTCAAGGGGGGGAAAAAAGAAAGAAAAAAGTAAAGGGAAAAATACAGTGATAGTAGCTATATTGGGTTGGCTGAAACAGCCCTATTTTGAGAGGACTCATCATGCTAAAAGAAAATGTGGAGTTATTTAATATAATTACTAATTTGTATTACTAATGATTTAAATCACCTCAAATGGAGAGTTCACAAAATAACTGAGTTTGTTAGCACATAAAAGATCAGGGACTCTGAAACCAGACCAACTCAGATCAATATTCCAATTTATATGAGGGGTCTTATCCATGTTGACTGAACTTTATACAGTGAATATGCATTATCTGTGCAAATCTACAAGCGTAGGGAAATAGGGAAAAGAGAAGAGCTGGTTCTTCTGATCTTTGCTTCCCCATAACATTTTCCCAGGTCACCCTCAAGCCCACCTCTGCCAATCAAAAATAAAATTGTTTTCTTCCATCCCATAACTTGGCAATTATGAGGAAAACACCAGTAAGAAGACACTCTACAGAGACACTATGGTTCTTGGAACTAATGGGATTTTAGTTTTTATTTTTAGCTTGGTTTTTAGCATAAATTTGATAAGTAACTCAAGTTACTATCTTTTTGATTCTCTCTTTTCCAGTAGATGGGATTAATAATTATTAAAAAAAAATAACTTCAGGGTGTGGAATATTACACATTTATTGGCATTCTAGTACCATGAGTAAGCACTCTGTGCCACTTTATGTATTCATTCTTTTCCTTTTAGTTCAGTAGGCTCAGTTTTCCACAAATTGAGATTGTTTCCTACCAGTTTAATATGATCCTTCTCTGGCAATTAAGATTTTTCAATTATCTATGCAGGTGGTGGTAATGTATGTGAAATATTCATGGTAAATTAAAAAGCACTTAATATAATGTACCTTTTACAGCCATTCGAAACAAAAGCACCAATACCTTAATCAAAACAAAACAAAACAATTCCTGGGGTCCTGACTGAGCTGGGGAGAATGGAAAGAGAAATTTGTGTAAACAATCCATAGGGCGGGTGCTGTGTCAATTCTTTACTGTGTGTTGAATTTTGAGGTGCCTTCTTAAGGCGAATCCCTATGAGTAGTTGGAGATGCAGATCTGTGGCTGGAGAAGTTAGGCTAAAGCATGAGATTACTTAGGAGTAAGGGGGAAGAAGAGAGGAAGGAGGAGAGAAGGGTGAGAAAGAAACCGTAGGCAACCCCAGCTTCAAAGGGATGGACAGAGGGAAAGAAAATAAGCAATAAGGCAGAAGGAACAACACTTAGGTTATACAAGAGAGACCAAGAGAAGGAAGTGAGACTGAACTCAGAAGGGAAAATGCTTTCCTGCTGGAAGGATTAATCATTAGTGGAAAATGGAGCAGAGAGGCAAGTAGGAGAATTGAACGGTGTCCATTGATTGGTAACTGAGTGTTCTTATTCGCCTTGGTGAGAACAGCAGGGTAGGGATGGGGCAAAAATTAGATGGTAGTGGATTAAAAAGAGAATTAGAGCTAATGAATAAAGTCATGTAGTTATCTTTCTTAAGGATTTGATTATGAAGAAAAGGTGAAATGTGTAGCCCAGAAAAAAAAGGAAGTTGAGCTAAAGAAAGAGTAGCTATTTTTGTCACCTTTTTAAAAATTTCTTTAACATATGTTGGAGTCTTGAGCATATTGTACCCAGAAGATAAAGGATTAGTCAAAAACATCATGGAAGTATTGGGAGATACGAGGAAACCAGATCTTTGGGGCACAGGTTGAAGGTGGAGTCTTAGAAAGGAGTAGACATTTTCCTTCTGGGAAAGAATTGGTTGAACCCTAGAGATGTCTAGAGATGGTGAGGGGCAAACTTAGAGTTTATGCCTGAGGATCTCTTTTTTCTTGATGAAGCAGCAGGGTAGGAAATCTCTGAAAGTGAAGTGAGAGGGTAGGAAATCTCTGAAAGTGAAGTGTTGAAAGAGAATGTTGTTAATAAATACCAGTGTCTTGTTTACTTTTTAAAAAACATTACTTCACTTTCTCTAGTGAGATAATTAAGTCTTATCTCAAGATTCGTGGTTGAATGTGACTGTGGAAAATTCAGACTATAAACTTCTAGATACAGAAGAGGCTACATTATAACAGGACTAACACCAGGCTTACGAAGATTTGCCTGGGGCTCAACAAATGCTTTTGATAACACTTCCTTTAAGCAACTTCGGGGAAATTCTGGGTATAGGATTTTGACTTTATTTGAAGTAAAATATTCTGATACTTCATATTCTACCAAAAAAATCAAAGGAATAACAAAAAATCTGGCTTTTTCTTAGTATTGGAAACATGGTTAGCCTAGGAAAAAATAGATGTGTCTCTCCAGCCTTTTTAGAAACTCGAACCACTGATTATCAGGTCTGGTGTGTGCTGCATGGTTGCCCTGAACAAATGAGCCATGGACACAGTCATAAAAGAAAGACATCAGACTAGACAAACTATCATTTAGAAAGAATTAAGACAGCCATATTGTATGCTAACCATTAGTTCATCCACCGCTGTTCTGGTGTTGCTGGTCTCCAGAGGCTACTTAATCTCATTGAGACAAGACAGCCAGTCTAATTGATACAGAAAATAAAAGCTCTTTGATCTCATATCAAACAAAGTCAGACTGAGAGAAGGGTCCAGCAGGCGAGATGACTATTTTCCCAAGGAAAATTAATACTGCAGGAAGGAAATTAGGAAAGTGGTAATTGGAATTCCAAGAACTTACTACACTTAAATAAGGATAGAAATTCATCTCAATGAAGAAATAGGGTTTGTTTACTTTTAGTGATAAAGCACAAACAGTATTGTCTCTGAAAGATTTCAAATTATTAACATTTTCAAGTAACTGTTACAATAGTGATAAAAAGCACAATAGAAGCATAATAAATGTGAGAACACCTGCCTTTTAGTCTGTAACTGTAAAGGACAGGTGTTTGTCAGTGTCAGTCTTTACTGCTACAATATAGTGCCCCTACTAAAAAAATTTCTTGGAAGGGATTTATTGTATGGTGATTTAAAGGCATTCATTATGCTGTAAATAATTTGGGTAGCTACCCATTCAAGAAGCTGGCTTTGCAATAATCAGATTATCTACAAATATACTAGGTGCTTGTAAAGTTATCATACTATTATTTATATGTCAGAAAACATAAAAATTTGCGTTCTCTGTTCTAATGTAAAAGGTACACATTTTAATAATCATATCAATTATATTTTCCATATGTGAGGTGTTTTCAAAAATTAGTCCAAGACTATGATTATATAAGTAAGATTAAACAAAGTATGGAATTTAGGGAGAAAAAATTAGAATACACCGTCTTCCTTTTAGATACAGAGGATTACTTTGAAAAATAACATGCTCTCCAGGTTAGTGGTTCTGCCCACGGATCTCATTCTTTTTTTTTTTTTAATTTTTCTATTTATGCCTACAGCACCTGGTCTTCCTAGGTGGTCTCCCACCCTGTTTAGCTTCCAAGATCAGACATCGGGCTTGTTCAGGGTGGCATGGCCATAGACCATGGACCGTGGCTCCACTGGGGAGTGAACCCAGGACCTTCTGTGTGTAAAGCAGACATGCTAACCACTACACTGTGGAACCACATCCTCATTCTTGAGGTATATAAAAAACCTGGGGTATCTGATATTTGGGAAAGTGTATCCTCTCACTATTTGACATTGTTAAAGCAGGGACACTATGAAGAAATACTGCAAAATTTCCAGATATCTCCAGAAGTCCAATACCACATTAATGACTTCTCATAACATGCCCCTACACTTAATACCAAGCTGGTAGACATGCAATAGATGTGAATGAATCTTCACCTGGATGTCCTGCTTCCAGTTCAACTCTAGATAAATGATGTTACCGTAGAAAGAAAGCACCATCAAAGAGCAAAACTGTTTTCTGCTCCTTCCACTCCAGCTGTTGCTATTACCTTCAACTCTAATCTTTGGATATTCCATTGATGTTTCAACAAACACTTTAGTTCATTTTTGGAAGTAATTGCAATATGGAATTGGGCTCACATATGATTACTCGAAATGAAATAAAAACACCCTGGCTGCAGTGTTTTAAAAGGCAATAGTTAAATATATATTGCTTAAACATCCACTATACATAAAGCAACATACTTATAAAATCAAAGAAATTTTTTTGCTACACTCAAGTTCTCATTTCCTAATGACTCTGTGATTTTTTGTGTTCTTCAGACATACTGCATCTTTATGATAGTGTAAAAAATAGTCATCCATTACATCGTTCTACATGCTTTCCCACATGCTATTTCTATAATGTATACCATTTTAAAATTCTTATGATCTTGTTTTAAATATGTTTATAAATTGTAAAGTCTGCTTTTCTGTTTTCCTCATCTATGATTTCCCGTCCTCTAATGTGGATGGATTTCAAAAAACCCAGAAACAATATCTAACAAGATCTGAGCAGAGGAAAGAAAGAAATGGCAAATAAACGTTTTCCAGTGTTGGGTTAGGAAGATATTCTCTCTTTCAATGTGTTCAACAAATGGGTTTAATAATGCACATTTTGGTATAAAAACAGTTCACAGCAGAAATATTTGCTACTCAGCCCATTTATCCTGGGAATTACACAACATGGACCATTTTCAATAACTCTTTTCATTATAATGATTTCCTCCTGCTCAAGCAACAGAAATGAGCAAACTATTTTGGTCCAGAAATGTAATATATTAAGATACAAATATATTAAAGAAAAATTAAAATGCAATCGTTTTCATCACCTTGGTTCAGTGTTGTATTGTCTTTCTAATGTACTTCAGCCTTTTTAAATCTTTCCAACCAAAATATAAAATTACTTTTTATTTAGAATCCATACAGCTAGACAACTTGAAAAAGCACATTTCTTTTGAAGGAATGGTAAAGTACTGGTAGACAAAAAAAAAAAAAAAGATGGAGATATATTTTAGGAGACCAGTCGGAATGTGGAATTGTGCTCACATAAAGATAACTTAAAGATCTTGAGGTGACTTTTGAATCATAAAAAAAAATGTTTAATATCATTTTGACTTATTTAATTTTATATTTTATGTCAATCCATATAGATCATATAGATAATAACTTACTAAGACCATTCTAGCAAGTAAAACCTTTTCTAACATTCTGAATGATTGGAAGTGTAATGTCATCCATTTAATCATTCATTCATTTATTCAGCAAACAGGTATTGAATGTATATGGTATATATGGTACAACCATAAGAACTAGTTCCCCAAGGAGTTTTACAAGTAATAGAAAATGAAGATATATTTCCATATCACTATAATTTACAGTAAATGACTGCCACAAAAAAGATGCTATAAAAATTCATAGGACTATAGAGATTTGTGGTAATACTTTTATTAGTGTGTCAGTTTAGTACTTAGAATTTTATTTTACAAAGCAACCTGAACAATAGTCACATAAAGCACTGCCCTTATTCATGGTTTTCTTTTTTTAGTCTGTGTACTCAGAATTTTTTTTACCACTTTTATCTAATTCTTGGGAAGCAAAAATTCGGGGAATGTTTATTTACTGAAAATGTATTGAGTGTAAGGCACTAAGCTAGATGGTAGTTGTATACACTAAAAGTAAGTATACTACTGTTATTAACTCCATGACTGCATCCAACCCAAATTCATATTTGAAGCCTTAATACGATACAATAGACATGGTCCCTTCACTCAAGGAGTTCCTAATCTAATAAATGAAGGGAAATAAAAACTGAACATGTTGCCACTGTACACATCTTTCATTCCTTCCTACATTCTCACCATTGCTGGAATTGAACTATGTTAGGCACAAAAGCAATGACATTATTCATCAATGCCTCCACGGCAATGAGCCATGCAACAGGTTATGTTGATTGTTGATAAGACAAGTCAGTGTTTTCTACAGTACTGGATGCTGCTGGTATAACCCACACAGGGATTAAAAGTGCTGAGATGGGCATTTCTGATCAACTTGAGCAGCAGACAGTCTTTGATAAAGGGCCTCTGATCTCTAAAGCAAAAGCTCCTTGAAGGAACAAAAATCTACCCAGGAAGTGAGAACTCTGAAAGATTTGTTCAGGGGACTCTTCCTGGTGACATGACAGGTCCTTTTCTCCAAACTCATTCTGTGAATGAGAGCAGAAAGAAACAGAAGAATGGAGGAGAGGACAGAGAAAGCTAATGCAGAACAGACTGCAGTGTGTGAGAGAGAGAATGTAGAAGACAGTAAGGAAATGCAGAATTTATGAGAAGGACGAAGGGAGGAATGAGAAGGAAGAAAGAGAGAGGGAGGAACGAAGGGAGCGAGGGAGAAAAAGACCGAGCATACAACACTAGAAGCAAGGGCTCCAAGGGTGTGTGGCTAACCCGATTGGACACAGAGCATTGTGCAGTAAATCCTGGGCCAGGTGCCCAGGAACAAGGACAGTAAAAGTCTAAGAAGTGACAGCTGTTTTATCAGGAAGAATATTAATAATCATCATAGCTAACATGAACTTTCTATGTGCCAATCCTGTAAGTGCTTTGCATGGATTAATTCATTAAATCCTCAGGATGACCCTAGAGGCAGACAGTCTTAACCCAGATAGGGAAATTGAGACTCAAAAGAAATTAAATAACTTACCCAAGGACACAAAGCTAACAGTGGCAGGGTCTGGCTTTGAACCAACACAGCCTGGCTCCAGTGCTCCTACTCTTAAGCAAAAACCTAGAATAATAAAATGGTAGGAAAAAGAGTATAATGGATTAAAACCCATCTAGCCACCTCTCGCTTCCAAACTGCTCTCCACTCTGTATAAGGAGGAACAAATATTTTTAACAAAATTCACATCGATTACACACACATTCCAGTGTATGAGATCATTTCAATTGAATATACTGACTTTATAGTCTTGGTTACTTTAGAAATAATTTTATCTATGGTATGTAAATCAAGTATCTTTAAGTAACACCTTCATGGACAACAATCCCAGCTGAAGTCCCCTAGCAGAATATTGGTTAGATAAATTAATGTAATTTATAAAATACCTAAAATTATATACTAAAATTTATATTACACATACCTATTCTTAATTAATAAACTTAATTAATAAACTGTTGAAAGCCTGGATAATAAGAGGAGAGCTCATTTATTCATTTGTTCATTTATTCAACAAATATTTCTTCAGCGCCTACCATGTGCCAAATGATTATTTTAGTGATACAAGAGAATATAAAACAAAGTTCCTGATCTTCTGGAAATTACATTCTGGAGGTAGAGTGGAGACCGACACTAAACAAATAAACTCTAATGTATCAGATGATAAGGAGTGCTAAGAAAGAAAACTAAAGTGAAGTAAGATGGACAGAGACTGCAGTGCTTGCACCGTGCAGGGTAGTTAGAAAACATCCCTCTAATGACACTTGAGTGAGACCTGAAGGAAGTGAGGAAGGCAGACATGAAGATGAGTAGGTAGAGAGCATTTGAGCCAGAGGGAACAGCAAGTACAAAGGCTCAGAGGTGTGAATGTGCTTGGTAGGTTTGAGGAACAGCAGAGGCCAGTGTAACAGAGGAAGCAAGACAATGATGAGGAGCATCAGAGTAGTGGTGAAGTAGGACAAGACTATGTAAGACCTTGTAAACCATGGAAGGACTTTGATATCATTCTACAGGAAATGGGATGACACTGGAGAGCCTTTCCTCTGGAAAGCAGTGATGTGATCTCATCAGTCTTAAAGGATCACTTGACTGCTGTGTGATGGTATTTGGAGACGGGGGGTCTTGGACAAATAATTAGATCATGAAGGTGAGCCCTCATGAAGGGATTAGTGCTCTTATAAAAAGACAAATGAGAGAGCTTGTTTCTTTCTCTGCTCTCTGCCATGTGAGGATACAACTAGAAAATGGTTGTCTGTAAACTAGGAAGAGAGTCTTCACCGAGAACCCGACCACTGGAGGACCCTGATCTTGGACTTCCCAGACTCCGAACTGTGAAATATAATTGTTCTTTAGTCACCCCATCTATGATATTTTTTGCTATAGCAGCTAGAAATGACTCGACACACACCAACCTAGAAGTTGGAGAGAGGAAAAATACTGACAAGGAGGGTGAATAAGATGGTTGTGAAGGGAGAAAACAATAAAGTGGAGACCTGGACAATAAAGGAAACAGTTCTTTCAAGAAGGGTAAGGAAAGGAAGTCTATGAAATTCTCCTGGATTTCTTCTATTTCTCTGACACAGAAAGCAAAGGCATCATGACAATGAGGATGGGAAGAAAGCGATAGAGATGTGAGATTACAGAAAAAGGTATATAAATAATCTTAGGCAAACTTGGCAGAAACATTAACCTCTAGTATCTGGTCAGATGAAAAAAGGGAACAGAAATGGATTAGGCAAAGTAATTTCCCAGGGTGGCCTAAAACAATTAGAATCAGGGAATGCCCTAAAACTGACTATTGGTTGAGTTGAGAAGTCAAAGGTGAAAGCCAACAGAGTGAGAAAAAGCCATAAACTTAAAGAGTTATGAAATCAACAGAAGGAAAAATTAAGAACAGTTAGGGAAAAGGAGACTGAAAACAGGTTTGGGTTGGTGGTTAGCGAATACTACACGGATAACAGAAAATCCATTATTTTATGTGCATACCACAGAGGAAGTTCCAACAGCTTATATGGAGTAAGCAAGCTTGCAGAAGAACAATTCAACTTCTGATTGTTCAGTCTTTAAGGTACTTCAGATGTGGAGTAGGACCAAGAGGAAAAGCTAGCAAAGCAAGACAGAAAAAAAAAAATCGAAAACATCAAATCAAAGAAGTGGCAGAAGTCATGTGTCATGAGAGCAAAGAGAGGAAATCATTTCAAGAAAAGATTAAAACCAGTGTTAGGAGTGCAGACCTGAACAACTGAAAAAGAAACTGCAGCTGACATCATTGATGATGATGCTGGAAAGGACAGTTTCATGGAAGAAGTGGAAGAAGTAACATCTCTGGACAGAGACCTGAACTGCGAAGTGAATGCCTACATGTGGAATGTCTATCCCAGATGTTCCATTGGGAAGGCAGGACCCGATACATAATTTGCAAGGCCCACTTCAAAATGAAAATGTGGGCACTTTGTTTAAAAAATTAAGATGACAAAGCAAGACATTATATAACGAGCACAGGGCTTTTCTGTGCAACTCACGAAATTGGCCCTGAAAATAGGAAGGAGGAAAAGCAGAAAGTCATTGAAAACAAGCAGTGGATTCTCCAGGATGGTGGATCTGGGCGTATTTTAAGGCAAAAATGAAAGCTCTCCCTTTCATGTAACCACTGGATATTTTCATTTGTCTATCATCTCAAATTCAGAAATGAAACTCCTAAATCTTCATGAAGCCATCTTCTTTTGCTACCTTTCTTTTATCTAGAAATTATAAACTACATTATTATCATCATCATCATCATCATCATCATCATCATCATCATCATTATTTTGATACCTCAGACCCAAAACTTGGTTATAAGTTTGGTCCTAATGCCTCAGTTTCATTATCTGCAAAATGGAGATAATTGGAAGGTTTAAATAGGTAATTTGTATGAAGTGCTCAGAGCTATTCTGGAAGACTGTCTGTGTGTGTGTGTGTGTGTGTGTGTGTGTGTGTGTGTTAACTTTTCTCATTCTGTTTACCTTGTTATTAACCAAATCCTGTCAAATATTTCCAGTTGTAGCCTTTTTTTTTTTTTTTTTTTCATTCCTGGGCCTTTATAACCCACTTTCAGGAACCTGTTTAATGGCCTTAATTACTCAGGGTCTTGGCCTGCTACTACCAAAGTCATCTTCTTTGAACATGACTTTAGTCCATTAGTGCTCCAAATGCCACCTTCTCTGCTCAAATCTTAAATTGGTTTCATGTTTGCCTAATAATCAAGTTTAAACATCCCTGCCTGGGATATCATGGCTCTTCCTGACCAAGCGCAAATCCAGGTGGGTCAGATCTACTCAGTTCATGAGCGTTCTATCAGCCATTCTATGTGTTCCTGTCAAGGGAGGCCATGATGGTACAAAGCCAAAGGTGGAGAGTGAGGTGTTAGAACAATTAAAATGGAGACATTTAACTACCCTGCTGAGGGTTCACCCTTAAAGGAGACAACATGTAATTCAGGACAGGGAGAAATAAGTGAGCAAGATATGGCCTGGGAGAGAGCCAGGTCACTCCTCAATGAAAAATCATCCAATGGCACCCATGTTTCTTATATCTTTCATTCATCCAACACTCCCTGTTCACCGACTCTGGGTCAGGACTTAGTGATGAAGAAATAAAAGCCACAGGCCCCATTTGAAGGAGTCCGTCATCCTTTTGGGGATGTCAGTAGGAAACCATGAAGAGTGAAAGTCCAGAAACCATGAGGTTCACGTAATCTGATGGCTCATGGGTGGGGTTAGAAAGCTGACAAGAAAAGCTGAGGAAAATGGCTGAAAGGAAGCATTCGAGTATCAAAGGACAAGAAGCTGGGGAACTGTGGCAATATCCACGGAAATTAAGAAAAAGAAAGGCGGGGTTTCCCCTCGAGCTTTTCTAAGGAGAGAGATATCGGGTGGGAAGTGCAGTTTTCTTTAAGTACAAGGAAACTTTTGTTAAGCCAAGAAGATTGGGTCAAAGTGTAGGAAAGATATTGATATGATGACAAATAGGTTAACACTCGGAACTTCAACCAGGGGAAGTGGTAGGTAGAGAGTGACTGTGGAAGTGTGATCGGTGGGGAACTCTTGTGGGATGGCAACAGCAGAGCGCAGGACTTTTAAGGCAGATGTCAGCAAATTATGGGGGAGATTTAAGGGGCAGCATGGGGTTGGCTCCAGGGCCACCCGAAAGCAGTGGAGAAAGGAAGAGAGAGCTACTTGGAGGGAAGAGAGTGAGGAAAACAATGAAGAAAGATTAAAGAGACTGAGCAGTTCTGGGACAATTCTGGACAGGAAAAGAGGTCTCAGGTGAGACAGTTCACCTTCTCCATTCCCCGCACACCCAGAGACAGCGGTGGTTTGTCAAGGCCCTCGATAATTTTAGGTTTGGTCTGTTTTATGATTGTTTCTTCTGCAGTGGTGGAAATACTGTATCTAGTTAAAAAGAAGAAAGACATGTCAGACAAAGGGTTAGCTGTCCCCCAACTCCCCCCAAAAAAGAAAGGATAGGAAATGTGATATCATGAAAGAGATTGATATTTATTAGTGTCTGCTAAATGCAGAATGCACATAGTAGGCATTAATTCTCACACCAACCCATTTTGATTGATAATAGTATCCTTACTTTATGAGTGAGGGAAACTGGGGATCTGAAAGTTTGAAACTTAGTCCAAAGTCACATGGTGGAGCCAGGTTTATAATCTAGGACTGTCCGTTCCAACCGCCTAAATGCCCTTTCCCTGCACATCTGAAGAGGACCTTAAAACTGTGCGTATGTTGGGCCAGTGTGGTAGAAAGTCAAAGCACAGAGGCAACAGCCTTTTCCTCTGCACACATTTTTATAACAGCGTTGGCTCAGCAGCTTTTAGGTTTCTGATATTGCTGGACCCCCTCAAATGCACAGCATACTGTCTTTGACTGCTCTACCCCACCTCCCATTTCCCCACTGCATCATGGGAGGCTGGCTGCCACTAATATTTTCAATGGTTTAGAGATATGTCACATCTGCCAAAGTTATGCTTCACGATATCTTTGAAAGAATTTCTGTGATCACCAAAAATTTCTAATCTTGAGTATTGTAATTTAGTTATCACATTTTACTGAGGGTTGATAAATTTAATTCATCATAATTTCAGCCAAAAAATTAAAATCTGGCTCCTCTCTCCCCATCTCTAATGAAAAACTAGCGAATTTTTCTAACATTTTTCTAGCAGTCTTTATTTCTGTTCAGTCTTGAAAATCCAGACAGTTATAGAGAGATCCCGGTCTAATTCACACTTGAAATCCAGACCCCTCTCTGGGCTGCTGACCCGAGTTCCATCCTCTGGCACTGTTCTTGTGTAGGGGTTTTAATAAAACAAATGTGTAATGATGCTGCCAGTCCTAGGACGTTGGACTAAACTATAGCATTTCCAAGCTATGGTGATGTACAGATCATCCAGACAAATCATCTCTTTTACTGACAGGTATGAGGGCTTATGTGTGTTGCCCGCTATCACATGGGTAGTTTATGGCCAACTTCAGGTTTAATTTCAGGTCCGCTGACACATAGACTAGCAAATTCCATTATAACCTGCCTATCTTCTCTTGCTCAGATAAGTTCTTTTTGGCCTCTCCAAACTATTCATAATATCTTCTGAATGAGTAGCAACCCATTTAATAGGCATAGACACCTGAAGGTCATCATAAAGTTTAAATGACCGATTCCTGAATATACAATGAACATTACTGAAAGAGGAAGAACTAGGAACAACACAAGACTCCAGACTTAGAAATACAGTTCCTTTAGTGTATGTATCACATAGATAGTAAAGATATCGCAAATAAAATTAGCAGTCTTCCAGGTTCTGGGTCATATAGTTTTAATTTACCTCAGAGTTAGTATTTGCTCTCAAAAAAAAATTGTTTAATTGAAATCTTCAGGGATAGTGAATGGAGAAAATTATCTAAGCACATTTTCTTTTTTAGTTAAGATTTGAGAATTTATCTTTCCGACAAATTTATACAATCCATCTAAACACATTTTCACTTAGACAAAAATGTTTTTAAATAACTGATATTTGCAACACAAGAAAATATAACAAATTCACACAAAGTATGCAGGACGACCTGTTTATTATTTATTTTCCTGTTTAAGCAAAGCGGAACGACCGTTCTCAACGTTTCAAAATGTTTATTCTAGTTATGTCACAGCATTTCAGTCTGTTCTGTGTCTGCTTGACTCTGTAACACTCATGGAGGAGACAAGAATCACTGCGGCATTTACTGACCACCCTACTATGACCAGATGGCACAGATGAGTGGTGGAGCATCACCAAAGGAAACAAGGAACTGTGGACACTCTTGAGGAACTCAGGTAGTGGATAGCAGAGCATCAAGCTTTTAGGAAGGTAGAAAGCAGATGGCCTCAGGAAATTAGAGCAAAGAGAAATGTCATTTAGCTTAGGGGATCTTCTAGATTTTAAGGAGGAGCTGGGCCTTGAAATAATATTAGGATTTAGAGAAAGAAGGCTGAAAGGAAAGGGAACCGCAGGTAGAGAAAACACATTTCTGAGGTTCCAAAATCAGCATACTGATCCTTAAGCTTTGCTGGGGTTATACTAAAAATTATTTTAATATATCCCTCTTAAGGAAATTAAAAGAAGTAATCCCAAAGAAGAAGACTAAAAGATATAAACGCCAATTTTCCCATTGACAAACATTTATTGGACATAAAACACTTGCCAGTTAGTTACTGTGCTAGATATATAGTACAAGAAGCTCTAAGTAACTTTGAACAGATTTAGAGTAGGGTTTAAAAACTGGACCTCTCTTCAATTTATGATAAAATGTTTCATTCACAGAGTTATGCTATTATAACTTTTTTCTAAGGCATTCAAAGAATTCTGCAAATAATTCATTATATTATTATTTTCAGTGAAAATCCATAACGAGCAAAATAGTTACTTTATATGGAATACAATCACATTCAATAAGACAGATTTCATTGCAAATAATACACTAGACATAGAATGTTGTTCTTTCTGAAAAGAATCAAGTTGCCTGGGATGTGCCATCCCAGAGAACCGAGGAACATCTCTTTCGCCCCAAGACACTGACATGTGCTTTCTTCTTTGTACCTGCTGCCAGGCCATTCCATAGAAGCTTCCCCACATGCCTTTCTTTGTCCTTCCTCCTACCTCCCAGATCTCACTTTATTATCATTTGCCCTCGCCACATTGTACCTTTATGGCTTTATCTGAATGGTGTACCTTTTTTTTTTTGTAGCTCAACCAAAGGCAGCTATGGCAACACAACTGTTAGGCCACGTGTTGAGATGCAAGTATTTATTATTTTAGAAAAGAAATGTCGGAACTCAATGCAATCACAGGACATTATAAATGGAGAGGAAATGTAGTATTTCCATGTTATTATCATCAGATTTTATAAGTATATTCCACCAGTTATTTTTCTGATTACTCAGAATTCTAATATAGATGATGAAAGGATTTTTAAGAACACATTTCGAATATGTCATGATATGCCAAGAACCATACAGGTATTCACATACACACACACATAAGGAAAAAGATATGAATGTTTATTGAAAGAAAAAAAATAGGAAAGACAATGACAATGATACAAATGTGAACATAGTACTTACATGTTGCCCACATATAATTATAGGGCAGTAAAATCCATGAAAACGGAATGTTCCAATTAGATAATAATAATCTTTTTTTTTCCTTAAATTTTATAAGCTATGACCGAATATAATCTTTCCCTCACGCAAATATCAAAATCTTTTCAAGTTTCACTGTTCGAGTGCAATGCACTAGATCACATGAAAAAAACAAAAAGAAACAAGCCAAGGTCATTTCCAAATTGATGGGAAGTAATTTATTTAGAAGATTAAGCATAAAAAATTATTTAAAGTTCATAATTTATAATTGAAAAAGTTAGTAGTACAATTGATTTTTCCTAGGATATTTAGGAACTTTTCAATATTATATTTTAAAGGAAAACACAAGAAAATATCAGAAATACTAGAGGGAAAATGCATTAAGATGCACTGTATTATATTATGCTATTTCCGTTAAAATTATAGTTTTTCATGGTAATTACTCAACAAAATAACATTTACATATTCATATAAATCAAGTTTTAAAACAGGGGTAACTGATTTCACAGTTATTAAACCAGAAAGGTTTTATCAAAACAAGAAAGAGGAGAACTTTCATAGACAAAAAAATCATACATTTACATGGACCTCAATTAAAATCATTGTGTAATAGATTAAGCAAAACTTCATTTCTGAGTTTCTGGAAAATGTATTTTTAAATTCATATAGCTAATATAAACCAGAGATTGTTTAGAATTAGATGTACAATATATAATTAATTTTAAATAAAGTATTCATTTATTAAACATGATTATAAATTACAGACCAAAATTTTAAAATTTTATTTTAGTGAAAACAAAAACTTATAGATATTTGATATAAAGTATTCACCACATGAAATACATCTCTCTGTGACATTAAGAAAACTTTCAGGTAAGCTACAACATATTTGGAGATAAACCTAGAGTTCTAATTTTTTAAAACCTGTAAGATGATTTGCAACTTTAGAATATCTGATATGCAGTGTGAAAAATACTGGTGCAAATTAGTATCTATTCTTGATGCTATGTTTTCATTCATCAAAGATTACTAAACAAGAGTCGGAATTTGGTTTCCAGTTTATAAACTTTGCACAAATTTTGTTATGATAACCCAAGAGGAAGTTATCCATAAACAAAAACAATCTGATATTTGCTTAATTTTATAAAATCCATTGTAAAACTTTCTGGTCTGAAGATTTAAGTAACAAGATATGGTTTAAGTAACCACAACCCAGGAGAGTGAACAATGACAAATTAACAATATTAGAGAAAGCAGATGACATAAGAGTTAATATTCAGTATTAACATTATAATCAAATGAAGTTTCATTGTTTTTTACATTGCCTAAGTGATCTAGTAACCCAAATTATAGAATGTCTAATCCACCTGTGGTTGTTGTCAAATTAAGTAATTAAAAATGCAATGCAGTGTAGAAAAGACACTTTTTCTGCTAATTTTTAAAGATATTTTACAGCTTAATGTTTTTTAAACAAATTATTTACTCAGATAAATTCTTACAATCATTTGCTGGTTCCTCTGACTATTGAGTGACAATTATTTATGAATTACATAAACGTATTAATTACCAGCAAGTAAATCTTGTTTTAAAAAAGCATTGGTAAGTGTGAGCAATTATCAAAATGGAGGATTCTCATTTGTGTCTCTTGTTTAAAGTCTAGTGACTTGTAGTGATCTTATATTTTATACAAATACAAATTCCAACAATTTGTTTCTTAAGCCTAGACAATATATATGATTACAGATATCTTTACAAATACAAATTTTGTTTAGAAATTGGATTTATTTTAGAAGATATGCTTCTAAATACAAATGTATTTTATGAATTATCTCAAGCATAAACACAATTATAACACATTTATTCACTTTTTATTTAAGAAAAATTTTTAAAATTCATTGCAAAAAATATTTGCTAATGGAAAGGGCAACAATTTTTATTTACCTAACCTGTTATTTCACAGTGTAGTACAAGAACCAATTTTATAAAGAAAAAATTTTGATCTAAAGTGAAATTAGAAACATGGTTTAATTTAAAAAGTCAAAAATTTATAGAGGGTAATATTTCCAATTCAAATAGAATTTTGCTGGTTTTAAATTTTCCCACAGAGCAATGAAATAAATAAATTTTTTTTAGCTTTGCTTTAAGATGTTTAAGGGGTTTAAAGTATTCTACAGATAACAGATTTTTGGACAACACTGAACTCTTTCCAAAAATCAGTTAATTTTAAGTTTTGTTTTACTTCATGGTAAAAAACTCTTGAAGATTTTTTTTCCCTCCAAAATCTCATTTTCACCTGAAATAATTGTATTCAGGTTTTTCTCAGCAGGTAAAGGATACATTCTTACAAGGTTTCCAATTTCAGAATTCCAATAATGCATTTAATATTGAGCACCCATCGACTCACTTTTCTCTTCTTGTGTGTGTGTGTGTGTGTGTGTGTGTGTGTCTGTGCCTGTCTATTATTTTGCTGTTCTGTTATTTACATTGAATTTTAGTCTTTTTAGCTTCCCAGAAATACCTTAGTGAACCTCAGCAGTTGCTATCCACTTAATAATTGTGAATCGGCCAGCTCCTCCAAGTAGATCGTTAACCACAAGAGTGCCTGACAATTTCCAAATCATATCCTCTGTCCAAAAGGAAAAGATAGGGCTTTGTGAGGCCGAAAGGAAAGAGAAGAAACAAAACAAATGTAGCTCATGCTGAAAGTGAAAAGTGCTTGGATAGATTAGTATTTTTTTTTCTGCAAAGCGTCCTGCCAAGTTTGTTTTGTTTTGTTTTGTTTGTCTTGTTTGGGGGGTTTGTTTTGTTTTGTTTTGTTTTTAGAGAGAGAGAAGAGTTATTTTTTTGGTCTGACTTTTCAGTTTCTTCGCAAGTGTGGGTATTACCATCCCCACCGGCCCCTCATAATTATTGTTGGTTGTTTTGTGTTTCTTCCCATCCAGCCACATCACAGACTGTGATACCCCGCCTGACTCTGTCAAAACGCCAACTCTGGGGACCCTGGGTGTGGAAACTCTGCGGACTCCCGACAAACTCATCGACTCATCTCTCTCTCTCTCTCTCTCTCCTCTCTCTCTCTTCTCTCTCTCTCTTCTCTCTCTCTCTCTCTCTCTCTCCCTCTTATTTCAGTCGCAAGATCCCCCACTCCAGTTCCAGTGAAAGCCGGAAATTTTCATTTAACAGCCCCCCCTCAACCCCTTGTTACACCCAAGAGCTGGGGAGCTGGGAGGCTTAGAGCAGCAGCCGGGGGCTCAGCCGCCTCCCTTCTCTCCGGAAAGCTTTAATTTCCACACTTGCTTGCCACTGTGCCGTGAGCCCCCAACCCCGCTGCCGGGTGGGTCTAGGGAAGAGTTGGCCTCCGGGCCTCCGCCCACGTCCCTGCTGCCTCCCCAAGCTCGGGCCCCGAGCCCCGGCCAGAGCCCAGCGGCCCCCATCCGCCCCCAACAAGCCGCGCGGGCGGCGCCTCTCGCTGTCCCTCCGCCCTCCGCCGCTGTGCCCACCCCCTAGCCGGAGAGAGTGCTGGTGACTCCTTCCTCCAAGCCGAGTTGCTTCGCGCGGGCGTGGACACGTGCGGAGGGTCGACTGACACTCGCAGTCCCCTCTGGAGGCCAGGCCCCTCAGGTAAGGAACTGTGCGCTCGGTTGGGTGGGCTGCAGGGTGGGGGTCCATGGGGGGCGGTTGGGGGACTTGGTTAGGGTCAGAAGCGAAAGTGTGGGTGTGGGTGACTGTTAGGGGTGTAACGTCCTCGGAATCCGTTTTGGTTAACCCCTTAAGAACCGAGGCGGGTAGTTACGGGGGCCAGTTTGGGGGAGCTAAAGGAGTCTCTCCTAATCTGGGTAGAGGAGGACATCCCACACTAGGGAACCCCAACACTGAGATTTTGTGCCTGCTCCCTCATAGCCGTGCGCACAAACACCCACACAAACACTCCTTATCCAGTTTCTTCAAACGGAATTTAAATACCACTCGAACACTCACACACTAATCCGTATTTAAGGTTGAAATGCACTGCCACGAGAGCTCCCTCTCCAGCTCGCTGAGGTGTGGATGTGGGTGTGGGCTCCACCTTCCCACCACGAGATAAAAGTTAACGCAGGCTCCTCGCTGGCAACCCTTGCTGGCGTGTTACGCACACTTAGAGCGTATGTGCAGGCTGCCAGTGCCCAGGCTTGGAGCTCCGCAAGGACGCACGTTTACTTTTATAATTTTAAAAACACTGGAGTTAAAACACACCCAACAGCGAGCAGCTCCCGCCCCGCAGCCCGCAGCGCGCCAGTGTGCACGTGGGCGCATCTGCGTGTGCGCACACGCAGGAGCAGTGGTCCCCGGTGCGGCCTCTTGTCGCTGCGCTGGTGGCGACCCTTGCGGTGCTTGGCAGGCCTCGGAGAGGCACATGATAGGATTTCATTGAGTGTGAAGACAGAGAGCAAGACAGAAAGCAGAAGGAGGCGGCTGCAGCCTTTGTAGTCGCGGAGGAATGCGGAAATGTTGAAGCACTATGTCAAACTTTTTTGAAATGGGGTCAAGTCAATTCAGCCAGCGTGGGAAAACAACAAAAACAAAAAACCAACAACAAAAAAAGTGGAGGAGAGGGGAGAAAAAAGCACTGCTGCCCCCGTTCTCTCGGCGGGAGCCGAAGGTCCAGGGAGCGAGGGGGCGAGCCAGGGCGGGAGGTGCGGGGCCGGGCGGGGGCAGCGGGCGCTGTTCCCTGCGGGGGTGGGACGTCCGCGACGCTTCCTCCGCTGCAGAGCCTCTGGCTTGAGGGGCCGGGAGCGGGGACCCTGGAGGGGGCTGCGCGTCCGGCGGCGACTCCGCTGCTTACCTGTGTGGCCCTCGCCTGGCCCAGACCCCCGGGCAGGCTCTAGGGGCTCGTTCCTCGGCTTCCCCTGGATTTGCCTTCACCTTTTAAGGAGGGTTTTGAATGGAGTGAGTGTGAAGGGCTCCGTACACGCTGCGGTCCCCTCCGTCCGCACACCGTGGGGGTCGCGCCATTTGTTTCTTTAATTCTTGGAAGAAGGCGAGCGGGCCAGCGGTTGCAGGCAGGTAATTCCGAAGTGCCCCGAGAATTCCGGACACGCGGCAGGCGGGCGAACGTCCAGCCGAGACCACGGCGGCTGTGGTCGGAGGTTCCTGGGTCCTGTATTGCAAATGAATGGGGTGGGAAGGTGACCCCTTCCATCCCTCACTTTTTTGTGCGGAGGGCTGGGGGGTGGGGGGGCGACCGGCTACAGGCCTTAAGCCTAAGGCGAATGGAAACCTCTGCTACCTACATCAGAGGATGATCCTGGGAGTAGGGAAAGGTTCGCAATTCCGGGCCCGAGGGCACGGCCCCCTCTCTCTCACCCGAGGAGGCTCAGCATTTACTGTCCCCACCCCCCCTTTTTCAAGAGGAGGTAGAGTTTTGCTGTAGTTGAAATCGACTGAAAATTTCAGAGCGAGTCATGGTTATGTTACCTTTCCTTATTAGTAATTCTTTAGAGAGAATACTAGCTAAAATGTGGGCGACTCCCCTCCTCCGGGCCCCACGGCTCAACCCACCCTGGAGTAGCGGGAAAGCCCTCCCGACCTGATGGGTTTCCACCAGGGAGGTCCTCTGAGTCGGAGGAAGAATTCCGTTTCCAACTCAGACTCCTTTGACCCCCAAAAGACCATTTGTGTGTGCAAGTCGTTTTTAAATGTCTCCGCGTAGAAAAACTGAAAGTAGAGAAGAAAGGAAGCGATTTCCAAACAGATGTCTGACCACCCCTTCCCCTACACTCCAGCATCGGTTACAGGGTCCCGGGAGCCCCCACCCACATTGCGGCCCCACACGGGTGGACTCACTGTCCTTCCACAGCAGCTTGTGCGCGACCCCTGAACGCCCTCGGCACCCCGGGAGACCCTCTCCCTGCGCGTCCAGGCCTGGGGAGACGGGGAGGTAGCAGCACAACACAGTGATATAGGGATAAATATTAAGCCGTGACATTGACGTGCCCGGCGCCTCCCCTTCCCCCTCTCCCCCCAGCTCCCGGCACACTCTGGGCTGCTCGGCACGCCCCCTCCGGTTCCACTGCTCCCGCACCGCGCGGTGCGTTCATCCCCGAGGGGCCCCTGAAACCTCTCCGCGCGAAGACCGCTCCAGCCCTGCAGGGGAAAAAAAGTAACTTCGCTTTCTCCCAGGAGCCAGGAAGGATTAAGCGGCCTGGGAGAGGGCAGGAGCGCGCGGAGGGAGCGACAGGGCTTCGAGAAGGAGGAGGAGGGGAGTCTGTAGGAACCCGAAGGAAGGAGCCTGGGAAGTCTGATTGCACTTGTCTTGTCCTCCTGTCTCCCCTTTTAGGTGGAATGAATTGTGGACTGAGACGCGCTCGGGCAGAGAACATGTAATCGTCTCGGTGTCTATACAGAGGACTGCGCTTCGGGGAGGAAAGAGAGGGATCGGCTCGCTCCCTCGGCGACTCGGCAGGCGGAAGTTTCGCGGCAGCACCAGGGTTGCGCCGCCCGCGGGGAGGTCGCTCCATCCAGCCCCCGGCGGCCGCGAGAGCCGAGCGCCCGGAGCGCGGTAGTCGGTGGGGGGTGAAGGAGAGCGAGACGCGAGCTCCGGGGCGGGGAAGCCCGGGAGAGTCCCGGAGGAGGCGAGCGCGGGCGGAGCAAGCTGAGCGCGCCCTCCGCCCGTCCCAGCGGCGCCGCGCCGCGGGTGGCGTCCGGGCGGTATGGAGAGACAGCCTGAGCCGCGACCAGGCTAGAGTAGGTGGCGGAGATCGGGAGAGGGCGCCTATGGAGGTGGTTTCAAGGCCCGGGACCTGAAGAACGGAGGCCGTTTCGTGGCGCTGAAGCGCGTGCGGGTGCAGAACGGGAGAGAGGGCATGCCGCTCTCCACCATCCGCGAGGTGGCGGTGCTGAGGCACCTGGAGACTTTTGAGCACCCCAACGTGGTCAGGTGAGTGGGGGAACCATGCCCGCGCCGTCCGGGCCGAACTCCGGGGAAGGTACCCCGGGGTTCCATGGGTCCAGGAAGGTGCCGGGAAGGAGGTCGGCTGGGGTGGTGCAACCCGTCGATCTTAGAGTGTGAGAGTGAGTTTTGTCCACAGAGCCACGAGCCCGAGCCGGTGATTTACCAGAGAGCAAACAGACAAGTCAGAAAATGTGACCTGCGCAGGCTTCCCTCCCTGCCTGCCCTTTAAGAGGGTCCGGGAAGTTTGGTGTCTTTTCAGGGACAGAACAAGCCAACCTAAGACGCAGCCCCCGCAGGTTTTCTCTAGCGGTTGGGGAGTTTTTGAGAGACTGAGAGGTACAGGATGCCGTGATAATTAGGAGGAAGAGAAGTTTACTGGTGGAGCCTAATATAAATAAGGTTAAAAAGTGCAGAAACTTAATCATATTTTTGCCAATAGCACCCACAGTTTCTCTTCATTAAAGGTGCATAATATTAAGTGGGATTCCTGATGGTCTAAAGGACTTCAAAGCTGATACCCATTTCCCAACAGTGCCGTTTGAAATTTTTGTCCAAAACTGTTATCTATCTCTCCGTATTACTTTATGTCTCTGGGCCAGCATAGTTCTTGGACTATCTCAAAGCGTTAGATGTGAGTCCAAGATATGGAATCTTTAGATTCTAAATGCTGTGCTTTTGGAGGATTGTGCGAGTGGATGGGGAGACAACAGTTCTTAAAGCCTCTCCTGTGGTAGCCAGTATTAAAGCATATGTAACTTAGCATAATGGTGTTTTCTTAGTGATCCTGGAATTTCCCCATTGCGTGGTTGACATCGTGTGGCGTGTTGTCCTTTTATTTTCTAAGACAGATGCATAATTTTAAGTCAGAAAGGAAATGCACAGAAACTTACACAAATCGGGGTGTGATTTTCTTTTTTAACTCTTAGATAATGTGTTGGGAAAAGGACATCTTGGGTCTTCTTCCTGTCTTCTCATCCATTTCGGGATTCTGTTCAACAAATACATGCCTACTGTGTGCACTGTGGACGAAATTATGTAAATAAGCACAAGCTAAATATTTTTGTAACAAGTCAAACAATTTAACATTAGTCATCAAAATGGAGGACCCAAGACTGACCTTTGAAATAGCAAGCCCTCTAAGACTCAGGGAGCCAAGTGTACAGAATCTTCCTGGGAGGTTTTGACTTGTCCCTCTTATCCCCAGGCTGGATGAATTTGTGTGGTCCTTTGTTCCTGACACAGACTCAGGCTTGAAGGCAACAAAGAATCATAAATATATAAATAAGGTAGTAGTAAATGGCTATAAAATAAATAAGGACCCCATTATACCTCTATTTTAGCCAGTAAGGCGGAGAGGGACAAAAGATAATGAGACTGGGAGAATGAGTGTTTTAAGAAGATGGAATCATGTATAAAAGCAATAGATTATCTTTTGTGTATGTGTTTTTGTTGTTTGTTGAAAAATAACAAAAGCCCTTATTGGGGAGCCTTTGTGATATTGGAGGGAAAGGGGGAGGGAACACTTTGTCCCTGTAACTTAGTTATTTTCCTAGAGGGATCACCTAAGTGGTAGGATGAATTTCACCGCTAGAATTTTAGGACCAGTGTTCTTGTTTTATTTTGTATGTTAACCTATGGAGAGTGTCTCAAGGATCATCATGTATTAATAAAATGCTGTCCTTCCGATGTAGAGGTGTTACAGAGGCACCCCTGTTGTAACACAATCCTTTACAAAGTAAGTAACAGAGGAATGTTGTTTTCATTATGCATAGACTTTGGCTAACCTACCTTATTCTCTTGATTTATCCTCTTGAGATTGATGTGTCTTTACAGATTTCTAACTAACCCATGACTTGGATTCTGTACTGAGAAATTTCAGGAGCCTGTACTTCTGAAATGAAGAAAAAAGGGGTTGTTTTCTAAAATTATTTTTACATGTTGTGTTGATGATGATACCTGGCTTCTTAAGAGTTGCGAAGAAAAACTGAGATAGTGTGTAAGAGAGCGCTTTTTTCAGTTTAAAATTGCTCCAAAGTATTATATGTGTTCAGGCAGATTAGTGGGGCCCTTTTCTTCCCAGCAAGTTCCTAATAAGGCATCAGTTCCCCTGACTTTCCTGTAGAACAGATCATCTCAAACCTAGACATGATAGGCTCTGAAGAAGGTACTTGAATATAATGAGCCCTACAGTTTGTCAGAAAAAAAAAATGCCATGAAAAACAGTGACACCTGAGAAAATTATTGTGATGTCATCCTCATGAGCTACAGATCTCCATCTCACTTTATTTCTTCCCTTCCTTCTCTTCCTCCTCTGCCTTGGGGCAGATATTGGCCTCACAACTTGCTTGGCTAGACTAGGAATTCTGGGCTTTAGAGGTTGCTGATCTTGCTCAGACATGGTCAGGAAATCAGGGACAGGTGACAACAATTCTTTTCCTTCCAGAGGAGAGTGACACAGTTGGGCCCCCAAGCCTGTGATTTATTGTTGCCCACACAGGATCAGTTTTACAGTCCTATGGCCGGTTCTTTAAAGGTTTCTTTAAAGGGCAGATATGCTTTTATAAGTGCCTTCAAGCCATAAGTAATTGGTCATAATTATAGGCCCTTCCCACAGATAGTTAAGCCTCTAAGCTTGAGGGAACGTAATAAACATATTTGTTTTTTTTTATTTCTTAAAAGTTTAAGATTTAATTTTGATGGATTTGCCAGAAAAGCTGTCTTGTTATTGCTGGCACTGGCACTGGCCTTGCAAGCACAGGGATAATGACTTGAAAATTCTTGCCTACCTGTGCTTGATGTATCCCAGGCCTGGGCTTGATTTGTGTCTGGGATGTAAATTTTACTCTTATTTGACAGTTGGTCATCCCAAATCCTGGACCCTTTTTCAGAAGCAGATTTCACTGTGAACTTACGTTGGGGCTTTGCACTCCACAATTGAATTGTTTTACATTCTGAACTAAATATGTATAGTAGATACAATAATAATGTTTTTAATTAGCAATCTATTCATTCAAAATATTTATTGCGTGCCTACTGTGTACCAGATGCTAGAAGCTGGGGATACAACAGTGAACAAGCTAGAAAAAGTCTATACTTCTAGAACTTAACCTTGTAATTGGATGAGCAGCATTTTCTTTTTAAAAACTGACTTCTTTTTTATTTCCATTGGCTTGTTTTGCCATATTTAACCTAACCAGTATTGAGAGCAACTAATGGTTGGGATAATTTGGTTACCAGGAATTTGCTGATTGACTAGGTAAGATAACCAAAACACTAATGAGAATCAATGCTTTTTTGTTTGTTTTAAAAAATTTTTTAAATTTATTTAAATTTATTTTTTTAATTGAAGAAATGATTTAAATTTTTCCCACGTCTATCTTCCTCTTACCTTCTCCCCCCATCCTTGGTAATCACTAGTCCATTTTCCATGTCATGAGTCTCTGTTTGTTTTTTCCTGTTCATTTGTTTATATCCCACATATAAGTGATATCATGTGCTCTTCAACTTTTCTGTCTGGCTTATTTCACTTAGCATGATTATTTCAAGTTTGTCCTGTTGTTGCAAATGGCAGTATTTCTCTCTTCTTATGGCTGAGTAATATTCCATTGTATATATATGTACCAAGCTCTTTAGCCAATCATTATTGTAGAACACTTTTGTTGCTTCCATGTTTGGCCACTGTTAATAGTGCTGCTATGAACTTTGGCGTGCAAGTATCTTTCAGATATGGGTTTTCAAGTCTTTGGGGTAAATCCCAGTAGAGAGATTGCTGAATCATATGGTAGATCAATTCTTAGGTTTTTGAGAAAACTCCTTACTGTTTCCATAGTGTCTATACCAAGTTGCAGTCCCAGCAGTGTGAGGGGTTCCTATTGCTCCTCATCCTCTCCAGCATTTGTTATTACTTGTCCTGTTGATTGTAGCTATTCTAACAGGTGTGAGATGGTATCTCATTGTGGTTTTGATTTCATTTCCCTAATAGCTAGAGATGTTGAGCATCTTTTCATGTGTGTTTGCCATTTGTATGTCCTCTAGGGAGAAGTGTCTGTTCAGGTCCTCTGCCCATTTTTTTTGATTGGATCATTTGTTTTTTTTGTTGTTATTGAGTCATATGAGTTCTTTGTATATTTTGGATATTAGGCCCTTATTGGAGGCACTGCTTGCAATATATTTTCCCATTCGGATGGTGGTCTCTTTATCCCGTTGATGATTTCTTTTGCTGAACAGAAGCTTTTTAGTTTAATGTAGTCCCATTTATTTATTTTAGCTGTTACTTCCCTTGCCTTTAGGTAAGATTCATAAAATCCTCTTTAAGTCCAAGGTCTTTGAGTTTAGTTCCAATGTTTTCTTCTATGCATTCAGGTTCTTAATCCATTTTGAGTTAATTTTGGTATGTGGTGATAAACGACAGTCTAGTTTTATTTTTTTGCAGGTGGCTTTCCCAGCACCATTTATTGAAGAGGCTTTACTTTCTTCACTGTATGTTTTTGGCTTTTTTGTCAAAAATTATGGTGTGTGTGTGTGTGTGTGTGTGTGTTGTGTATGGGTTTACTTCTGGACTCAATTCTGTTCCACTGGTCTGTGTCTGTTTTGCTGCCATACCATGCCGTTTTTGATTACTGTCGCTTTGTAATATAATTTGAAGTTGGGCAGAGTGATGCTCCAGTTTCATTCTTTTTTCTCAGGATGGCTTTGGCAATTTGGGGTCTTTTGTGCTTCCATACAAATCTGATGATTTTTTTTTTCCATTTTTTAAAAAATTGCCAATGGGATTTTGATGGGGATTGCATTAAATCTGTATAATGCTTTAGGTAATAAGGTCATTTTAACTATGTTGATTCTTCCAATCCAAGAACAAAGAATATCTTTCCATTTCTTTGTATCTTCTTCATTTCTTTTAATAGGTCTTAAGTTTTCATTATATAGGTCCTTCACATGTTTCATTAGATTTATTCCTAGGTATTTTATTCTTTTTGTTGCAATTGCAAAAGGAATTATTTTTTCCACTTTTTCTGACACTTCATTATTAGAGTATAGGAATGCTATGGATTTTTGAATTGATTTTGTATCAGAAACTTTACTGTATTTCTTATTGTTTCTAGTAGTGTTCTTGTGGAGTCTTTAGGGTTTTCTATATAGAGAATCATGTCATCTGCAAATAGTGACAGTTTGACTTTTCTTGTTTCCTATTTGGATGCCTTTATATCTTTCTTTGCCTGATTGCACTTGCTAGGACCTCCAATGTTATATTGAATAACAGTGGCAATAGTAACAGCCTTGCCTTGTTCCTGATCTTAGAGGGAAGGTTTTTAGTTTTTCACCATTAAGTATAATGTTGGCTGAGGGCTTGTCATATATTGCCTTTATATATTTAAGGTACTTTCCTTCTATACTGATTTTGTTAAGTGTTTTGATCATAAATGGGTGCTGTATATTGTCGAAGGCTTTTTCTGCATCTATTGTTATGATCATGTGATTTCTGTTTTTTAATTTGTTTATGTAGTATATCACATTAATCGATTTACGTATATTGAACCATCCTTTTGCCCCTGGGATGAAGCCCACTTGATCATGGCCTATAATCTTTTTAATACGTTGCTGTATTTGGTTCACTTCAAATGCTTTTTGAAGATTAAATTTCACCTTAGGGACATTGAAATAGATCTGTATAAGAAAACACTGACACATAACTAATGTATATAAACATTTGAGCTCCATTTATTTAAAGGGGTTTAGGAAGGATTACTGTTCAACAACCATGGGGATAGGTGCTGGAAAAGGTAGTTGGTTAAATCACACCTGGCTCCTCCCTTAAGTAATTTCCCCTGTGTTCAAAGGAATAACATCATCACCATAATCCTGATACAAGATAGTATTGTGTCGTTACAAACATTCTAGTAAAATGCTACCAGCATTGTCCCCAGGGATCCAATTTGTTAGTGTAGCAGTAAGAAAGTAATTCAAATTCAAGTACTGGTTCTGGAAACTAAAACTCATGGCATTTCAGTGAATAAACTTGTGACATCTAAATGTATTGGTATTATTAGCATATTTAATCACTGCTTTAGAAAAGCCGACAGAAAAATCCACCCAGCTCAATGATTAATATTCAAGGAGAATTTTCCAATTTTCTCTATTTAAAGATCTCAGTCACACGTGTCATATAAAGAGAATTAAAACTATGATTTTTCTCTAGGAAAGCTTAATTATTAACGGTAGAAGAAACATAGCAAGTTACTTATACAGCATAAAGCCGAGTCCTCAGGGGGATTAGCTCATGGGACTCCTTCTGAATAAAGTGTTGTTTTATGGGCAAATACTACATTTATTGGGGCATGTTTCAATGAAAGCAGGGAAAGCAGGGGTTTAATTCTCTTTTTAAGTTTCAGTATGTTAAAAGTATGTTTGTTTCTTCATTCTCTAAGAATTCCTTGAAAAATTTCCAATTTATTAAGATCATTTGGTAAATAAATATTTTCTCAATAATGTTCTGCCCATTTCTGTTCCTGCAGAACTTGGTAATACTGAATTCTTGACATTGTATTTGTATTCTTTTTATACAATTATTATCACTGTGGAATTATTAGAATTTATCAAGGAGAAAATGGTGTATAAGAGAGAACATACAAACTTGAATATCTAGGGATATATTTTCCTATGTTTTAGACATAGGTAGATGAATACCTGTGAAAACAGACTCTTCGTTAAAAGTAAATCATCTTTTTTTTTTTTAAGTGCCTCACTATTAATTATTCCCTAGGAATGCTTTTTAAGAATAAGACATCCTGTACTTGTACTATGTCATTGTAACTCATTGATATGAAGCTTGGAAGACGTTCTGGAAGTCTTTCAGCCCTTTTATGTTACACGTTTTTGCTGTATAAGTATTATGCCATGTTTCTTCTACCATTTATGATTAGGTTTCCTAGTTATAAAGAAACTAAAGCCCAGAAATCAAGCAATTCATCTTCATTTTGAAGTTGACTTGTTCCGAAAGCTGAGTAGCAGTTTTTTAAAAAAATTTTTTGATTGTGTGATGGAAGAGTTAAATCAAGTGAGTACATTTCTAGTTTGGGGGAAAAAATCAACTGTATATAGACAAAGATGATGGTTTGCCAAGAATAAATGACATACCAATTCAGGAAATTCTTGAATTCTGGAGTATGCACTACTGAAGTATATCTGTAAAAGACATGGTGTTTATCCATTAAATTCTGTTTTAAGGAATTTGGGTAATAACTATGATCTTTTAAATAGCTATAGTTAAATAATAATGTAAGTATATTTATTTAAAAGTAATAATATTGAGTTGATTTTAGACAAAGAACAGTAGAAAAAAAACTAAATGCTTGCTACTTGTGTGATGAATGAACTATTAACATAATGTGGCTTTGACATCTACTACTGATTTAATGAAATAAACACCATCATACTTGAAAATGAGGCAACATCACAACCTCCAGACACATAAGCAAATATGTTACTCACACTTCTTGAAGACCTAATCACACTGTTGCTATTTTTCACAAGATTCGGATGAGCTTCTCTGTCTTCTTAGGCGGAAATGAATTGTGAGCTTCCTAGAATATGGCAGAGATGAAATCTGGGTGCAGGAGGGTTGATGATAGGGAGGAGGTGGTATGTGTAATGTTAGGCTTTGTCAAAGGGCTGGGGGACAGCACTGAAAGTGGGCACTGGTGGTTGGTGCATTTAAGTAGATATTTTAATTGTTGATTCTTATTATCTGGCATTCTTAAAGTATTATGGTTCAATAGAATTAGAATCACAATATAAGAATTTTGGAATTGGAAGAGGTCTTAAATTTAACCTAGACCAGCCTCTTTTGGTCAGTGTAGGAGTTGTTTGTAAATGCGTAAAAGAATTGTCTCCTTTTTAGTCAACTATTTTATTGCACATTTATACACACTTGTAGATACAAATTGAGGATAGCTAAGATTCAAATACAGATTTATATCCAGTGTTAGCAGGATGAGATGACTAATGGTCATTGCATATCCGAAAACACTCCCTTGGGATGTAAAAGTATTTTCAGTTTAATGATTTTATGTTTCCTGACTTGAGGACAAGGATTTTTTATATCCATAAATAACACAGAGTCTGTAACTGTTAGTTGCTTGGTATATGTTTCCTGAACAAAGTAAAATAAATTATTAAACCCCTCCAGTGAGAATTTTTCATTCGTTTAGAGTTGCATACAGCATTAGCGAATATCTTAGGCTAAACACTGGGAGATTATTGGACATTAACTGTAATGCATCTGCACACTAAAACTATTTACCAAGAGCCTTTAAATATTTACTGACATTTTATACTTTTCTTGTGTATGTCCATTTTTTCGTCTTCAGTACTAGCTTTGGCTTCGATAGAGCTTTCTGTGTTCTTTGCATGCATTTGCTACGTGTATCCTATAGGCAGACTACTGCATTACTTGCATCCACCTCTGGGACTTTATTTGGGGCTGATCTCAGAATATGCACTCAGCACCCCTCCCTGTACCACTGTTTCCACTTGTTGAAGTGCTACCCATCCTTCAGAGCCACGCTTGGTCTAAGGCCACCTGTGTGTGTGTGTGTGTGTGTGTGTGTGTGCGCCGCGCGCGCTCATATGCGTGCACGTACATGCACAGTATACTTCTTAATACCTCCATTTGTATAAAATTTCTGCTACCTTTGAACACTGACAACTTTGGACCTCCTTTATGGCACTTGGTATATGTGTTCCTCTTTACATTATCATGAGTGTGATATAAGATATGTTAATCTCCCCCCTAACCACCCTCTTCTGATCCTCTTTCTTTCCATACCCCAATTGTAAGCCCTCGAGGTATGGCTATGGCAGTTTACATTCTACATCCAGTGGAAATAAAAGAAAAAATGAACAAATGAATGAAATAATGGAAAGAAGGTCCAGTTATTAAGGAGAGAACCATATGGGTTATTTCCATCACATAAATGTCAATGCTAAGGAGTTTCAAAGAAGGATTATACTTATTTGGTTCCTGGCAATAATAAAAATACTAAAAAGAGAAAGTTTCATTTTTGAATTTAAGTTATTCCCATATTTAACTGTATAACCTTGGGCTTTGTATACTGTAAAGAAGACATTAATACATTAGAAAATGTGCATGCATTCAGTAAAAGTTGAAAATTTGAACATTTTTTAATGTAAGAATGTGAGGAGTATATTTTAATCAATTGCTCAAATTCTTTTATTTTGGGGTTTTTTTCCTACTAATTTTAATATTCTTGGCTTTCTGTACTGGAAAAATTTAGGAGGAACAGGATTAATAATTTTCTAATTTCCAAAAGGATATGAAGATTTTCAATGCCACTAAATCTTTGTCTTCTCATAATTTGTGTACAGAGAAATTGGACTGCACCTTTACAGACTGGTAGGTTTAGTTACGAAGTATTCTTCCAGCCTGAATTAATTCCAGTTTCTCAGGCTACATGGCTTAGGTGCGCATGCGCAGTGTGCACCCAGAACAGTTGATTGCCGGGTCCGCGAAAGAAGGGAATGTTTTCTTGTTTCTTGCTCCCAATCGTTTACCATGGTGGCTAGCATAAAGAAGCCAAGAATAAATATTTGTGAATTAATGAATATGTGCCATCTAGGAATTCAGAATTGATTTTTTTAAAAGTAAGAATTGGGTAATAATGTCTGAAAACATATGTGACATCTATAATAGTCAACAAGTGTTTATTGATTATCTGCTATAGTCAGCATTTTGTTAACTATGATTGACAGTGATTACAGAAAGTACCTGTATTTTTACCAAAAAAGTGCTATTAGGTTTGGAGTTTGTTTCAAAATGGGGTATAAATGACACAAGCTGATCATTGTTGAAGCTGTGGAAGTTCCTTGTGTATGTCTGAAATTTCCCATAATACGTTTTTAAAATATTCCTAGTCATGGAGTAGGAGTCAGAATACTTTGATTCTATCCTGACTCCCCCACCCATTCGCTGATTCTATCCTGACTCCCCCACCCATTCGCTGAGTAACCTAGAATAAATTCCTTTGTCTCTTAACTGCCATTTCCCTTTAATAAAACAGGAATTATTACTGTTCTTTTGACCTTAGAGTTACTGTGATCAAATGAAATTATGTATACAAAAATAAAATATTATACAAATATAAGGTATTATTAACAATGCTAATTCCTGCCTTCATACTTTATAAATTTGTGGAGGAAACTGACATGTACACAGACATCTGTATTGCTGATTGGTATTGCTTTCATTTCTCCCCCACTCACTATGATGTGAAAGCATGAATGGAGCGAGGCATTTCTGAAAAGATGTATATTGGATTTATATTAATTATAGTAAAATGTAGTCTGTAATGTGGGTATTGGTAATTGATGTCATGTTTACCCAATATGTATGCTATTAACTAATGAATTTATTGGGAGAAGGTCTGAGGACACAATGCTCCTGAGAACACATTGTCAAAACGGATGTGAGTCTGATGATTTCTTTTCTATGTCACTGTTCAAATTAACTTAAAAGAGTAGTCAAGTTCTTTGCTTATTCTTTCTCCTCTTTTTAGTTTTGAAATCTCAAAAAGAGTTACTCCTTTTTATGTAATACATTGTAATTTCTGCTTGTTAATTTTCTGAGGCCCTTCTTATGGCATGATCATATCACATTTGAAAGTTTGTTCCATGTACCTTGTGGTGGCATTAAGAACTTCTGTCCACAGAAAGGAAGCAGTGTTCTTCTGCTCTTTCTTACTCTAGGGAAATACAGTGGTCTTCCCCATAGTCGCAGTTCTGTCGTTAGCGGTTTCTGTTACCCAAGGTCAACCATGGTCTGAAAATAGTGAATGGAGAATTCTAGAAATGAACAATTTATAAGTTTTAAATCCTACGTCATTCTGAGGAGTGAGATGAAATCTCATTCCCCCAGGGATGTGAACGAATCATCTTTTTATTCAGCATCTTCAGGCTGTGTATGCTCTCTGCCTGTTAGTCACTTACTAGCCATCCAGGTTATCAGATCAACTGTGTGCTTTCACAGTGCTTGTGTTCAAGTAACCCTTATTTGACCTAATAATGGCCTCAAAGTACAAAGTAAAGATGCTGGTAATTTGGGTATGCCAAAGAGAAGTTGTAAAGGGCTTTTTTTTTTTTAAGTGAAAAAGGAATGTTTTCAACTTAAAAAGGAAAAATGCATGCTGAATTTGCTGCATAATTCACTTCACTTCATCTCATCACATAGGCATTGTATCATCTCGCATCATCACAAGAGGAAGAAGGGTAAGTATAGTACAATAATTTTAGAGAGACCACATTCCAATAAATTTTATTATAGTATATTGTTATAATTGTTCTATTTTATTATAATTTGTTAATCTATTGTTGTGTCTCATTTATAAATTAAATTTTAGCATGTATATATATGAAAAAACATAGTATATATAGCATCAGTCCCCAATCTTTATGACACCAGCGACCAGTGCTCCTATGAGAATCTAATGCCTGATGACCTGAGGTGGAGCTGAGGTGGTGATGCTAGTGCTGGAGAGCAGCTGCAAATACCTAAGAAGCTTGGCTTACTCACCCACCGCTCACCTCCTGTTGTGAGGCCCAGTTCCTAACAGGCCTTGGACCAGACCGCTAAGGGTCTGCGGCCCAGGGTTTGGGGACCACTGATATATAGGTTTCAGTACTATCCACAGCTTCAGGCATCAATTTGGAACCTACTTTTTTCTTCTCTTTGCTTCCTTTTACTGCTAAATAGTCTCATAATTTCTGTGTTAGGTATTTCTAATGCACAATATAAAATATTTACTTTTCCTCAAATATTTTTAGAAGTTATAAAGTATAAAATTGGAGAACGTTAACACTTACCCCTATTTAGAACCGAACAAGAAAACAACATTTCAAGGGTAGACTTTCAAACTTTAAGTTATTGGCTTTGACCAATACATTTTAAAACTTACCAGTGGAAACCAAGAAAGTACCTGAGTGATTTCACTTGGGAGTTTTAGGTGATATCATCTATATTCCAACTATGTAGCATCACTTAAAGAAGCTATTAAATAGCCTTGGTAAAAATGAGATTTTTCTTACTGAGCCATGAGAAACCAAGAGACAAGTTTAGACATTGGGCTGGAAGGGATTCCCAGAGCTAATCATCAGTGAAGTGTATTTAAATTACAGGAGTCCCTTAAAAAACTGGGAAAGATTCCCTTCTTTGAAATAACACACTTTTTACACATTAAGACACAGAAGAAAAGCTGTGACTTCCTGCTAGTCATTACAAAGTATTGTAAGCCCATGGTATTTAATCAGTGGTAGTTCAGCTAACTATTATTCATTAGACAAGAACTTGGGGTTGATAATGCTAGTAGGTTCTCAACTAAACCAGTTAGTTTTGCAAAGAGAAAAAGGCTGTTTCAGAGACATTTCTCTCTACCCCTAAAATGTGGCTAATTTCGAGTGATGGCATTGATCTCAGGGAGAGCTATGTAAGAGCATAGTCAACTCACTGGTGCCAGTTCCTAATCCTAGAAAAACAGGAATTTTGAGATGAATCAAGAGTAGCATTGTTTATGAAAAATGGTATCCATTCCTCCCCCCCCCCCGTTAGGTAATAAAATAAAATAAAAAAGAATCCATCATTAGGCAAATAGAGAAAGGTCTAGAGATGTATCTTATAATCTAATGGACCCCATGCTCATTGAAAGAAGGGAAGAAGGTGGCAGAAGGTGAGCTACGTTGAGGTAGGGATGAGGGAGACAACATGGCACAGATGGAACATGGTGACAGAACCTGGGACAGCTTATGTGTGCCTGGAGTTTGTTTGTTTGTTTTGTTTGTTTGTTTGTTTCTTTCTTTCTTTCTTTCTTTCTGTCTGTCTATCTGTCTGTCTTGTTTATTGGGGTAACATTGGTTAATACAATTATATAATTTTAGGTGTACATTATAATTTGACATCTATCTTTTCTATGGAGTGATTACTACCTAAAGTCCAGTTTCCTTCAGCTACCATATATTTGATCCCCTTTACCTACTTTTCACCCTCTCCCTACCCCCCTACATGTGACCCCCTTTACCCTATCTACCTCTCCTCTCTTCCCCCAACCCCCTACCCTCTAGTAACCACTGGTCCATTGTCCATGTCCTTGAGTCTTTGTCCTGTTCATTTGTTGCCTTTAGGTGTATATCTCACATAGAAATGATATCACGTGATTTCCTACTTTTTCAGTCTGGTTTATTTCACTTAGCATGATTATCTTGAGGTCCATCCAGGTTGTCGCAAATGGCAGTATTTCATCTCTTCTTATGGCTAAATAATATTCCATTGTATATATGTATATGTACAACAGCTTATTTAGCCGATCATCTATCGTAGGATACTTTGGTTGCTTCCATGTCCTGGCCACTGTGAATAGTGCTGCTATGAACTTTGGTGTGCAAATATCTTTTCAGATATAGGTTTTCAAGTCTTTGGGGTAAATACCCAGTAGAGGGATTGCTGAATCATATGGTAGATCAATTCTTAGGTTTTTGAGGAAACTCCATACTGTTTTCCATAGTGACTGTACCAATTTGCAGTCCCACCAGCAGTGTATGAGGGTTCCTTTTTCTCCACATCCTCTCCAGCATTTGTTATTACTTATCCCGTTGATTATAGCTATTCTAACAGGTGTGAGATGGTATCTCATTGTGGTTTTGATTTGCATTTCCCTAATAGCTAGAGATGTTGAGCATCTTTCCATGTGTGTTTGCCATTTGTATGTCCTCTAGGGAGAAGTGTCTGTTCAGGTCCTCTGCCCATTTTTTTTGATTGGATCGTTTGGTTTTTTGTTATTATTAAGTCATATGAGTTCTTTGTATATTTTGGATATTAGGCCCTTATTGGAGGTGTTGCTTGCAAATATATTTTCCCGTTGAGATGGTCGTCTCTTTACCTGAAGTTCCTTAGACTTCAAAATATGAAACCCAGTGATCTGAAAGTTGATGAAAATTCTGCCACATTTGGAAAGCCCTCAACAGTATTTGTTGAATAAGTTAACCTAGAGTATCATTCTTTTAATTCCATAGTAATAAAATGGTATGGCTGTCTGGTTTCTTGTTCTTGGGGACTGTATTTTAATCATCTCTACGTTGTCCATTATGCCTAGCACACCTAGCACTCAAATATTTGTTGAAGTAATACATGGATTAATATAGAATGTAGGCTTCTCATTAGAAGAACATAAGCTCCATGAGAGCAGGAAGTTTTATCTGCTTTGTTCACTGCTTTATCCCCAATATCTATAACTACCTGGCACGTAGTTTAACAATATGTGTTGAATGACTGAAGGAATATTTAGTCTGTGAATAAAGATGATTCTTTTTACAGTAATTTTATTGACGCTAAAAAGTAAATTAAGAGCAGAATTTAGCAGATGTTATTTTTCCATTCACTCATTAGTATTGCATTTGAAACTGCAGTTAACATGTTTCTAATAATTACACAAGTAAATTGGATTCTGACATACTCATTCAAAGTTATTTAATAATTTAATGATTAGTGAGTAGATTGGATACTGAGATATATATATATCCCTTCTAAGCTAATTCTTCCATGGATGTTTCATTAAATTATTAATATATTTTTAAGTAAACAATATTAAGTGATATTTTAAATGGTTGAATCATTTGTGGCAGAATTGATTTAAATGTTTTGGTGGAAACTTTAAGACATATTTTCAGATTCCCTGGGCTGAGAAACTTTATAGAGGATTGACATGCATTCTCCTAAAGAATTTAACATAAAGCCCTGTATAAATGGCCTCAGTTGCCCTTACAGGTAGCAAGACCCAAGTGGCCAGTCTCATCATGAAGCATGCTCCATTACTCCTACTTGGTGTTACCATTCCAGCACCTTCCTTCTCTGTTAGATCAATTGGTTGTGATCTTCTAAGAGATCTGACATTACTTATTCAAGACCAACTATGAATAATAATAATAAGGAAGGAAGGAAAGAAGGAAGGGAAGGAGTGAGGGAGGGAGAGAGGAAGGAAGGAGAGGGAGAGGGAAAGAAGGAATAGAATAGGAGTGATGTTCCCAGTCAATTGTCAGATATGTTGTACCAGGGAAGTTGTTTGCAGTTTTTTATTTAAAGTAATTACATTTTTTTCTCTTAAAGTAATTGTGGTTAATATCGCTGTGTAGTAAAATAGTCTAAAATTTAGGGGCTTAAAACAACCATTTTCTTATGCTCAAGGAATCAATGTATGGTGAATTCAGACAGCACAGTGGGAAGGGTATACATCCCTGCTCCATAATGTCTGAGGCTTCAGCTGGAAATGGCACAGCAGCTGAGGGTTTGAGTCATCTTGAAATGGCTTCACTATCAAGCCAGGTGTTTCATACAGGCTGGTCGGAGGGTGGGACCTAAGCTGGGGCTGTGAACCGAAACACCTGCACCTTGCCTCTTCGTGTAGACTGGGTTTCCTCTCAGCATCAAGGCTTAAAAGTAGTTGGACATAACATGGATGCTCATGGCTCAAAAAGCCAGCTGGTGTCCCCAGGAACAGACAGTCTTTCTTCTGCCACGTCTAATGGTAGCAAGTGAGTTCGAAGATTCAAGGGGAGAAGACATATAGCATCTCTTACTGTAAGGAGTATTAAAGAATCTGTGCCTTCCTTCCCGTTTTTTGGTGATCACGACATTTGTCCTTAGTGATTAGTACAGGGGAGTTTATGATAAGGGAAACAAACAAACAAACAAACAAAAACAAAAAACAAGGTTCTTGCTCCAACTATCGCTGTTTGCAGAACTCAGATACGACTTCTTTTTAACTGTTTTGGTGCTTCTGGTATATCCCTTAGAAAGTCTCGGTAATATGCTATGCTCTATTTCTTGATATTTAAACCTCAGATGATATGTATTGATATCCTACTTTGAAGGAGGAGGATTTAGCTCAACAGTACTACTCCCTGTTCATCTCCTTCACCTTTTGTTAGGGATATTTTTATTTCATACAATAATTTAAAATTTAATATCACATAATTTTATATTTAAACACCATTTTTTGTTGTTGTTGTTCTTGTTGTTCTTTTTCACTTTTTGGAGATTTCTTGATTCTCCATTTAGTAAAAGAATAATATTTCACTCTCCTAACCTTTCTTCCACCTTTGTACGTCCTTAACATCATAACGTCTATCAGCTACTTTGCTTAAGTTGATAAACATTTGCCTTCTGTTCCATAATTACAACTGCAATTTCAGTATTAAAACCCTGTGCGGACACAGAAGTCCTTTCCTAAATACAGACATCTGGATTTTCTCTTCTTATTCTATATCACTTTTTAAAAATTAACCCTAGTTAGCATACTTCTTATTCGGACCATGACTTTCTTGTAGTTTCGTTTTTCCTGGAGTTTATAATTGCCTTTCTATTTTTTCTTCTGCCATTTGCCTTTATCACGGCCTAAACTTCCCCTCCCCCCACCACCAAACACTTCATCATACATATTTCTATTGTATTGTCCCATTTCCTGAAGTTTCTTAGAAGTTTGGGTCTACTCTGGACCGTTTATTTACTGGACCTGATGATCAGTTATCTTTCTGGGACTTTTGTGACTCCTCTGGGTTGGAGCCACTCAGTCCTGCATCCTGGCTTTCCTCTTTCATGGTTCTCACTGTGTGTTGCCAATGTGTATTTGTGAGTAACTTCCTAAGAAATTGTATATGATGGGAGATAAACTTTCTGAATTCTAACCGATTTGGAAGCATCTTTATTTTCCTTCAAATTTGATTATAGTTTGTTTTCAGAAGTCCAGGATGAAAAAATTGAACGCAGAACTTGAAAGCCATTGTTCTCTCTGTATTGATTGTGCCAATGAGAAATCATCTGCCAATATGATTTTCTAATTAATTTTTACAACTCTTGTCTGAAAGCAGAGGAGATGTGTTTTTCAGAAATATGTGTCTGGGTGTGGTGTTTTTTGAACTTCGATTTGCTGGTTATTCCATGGGATCTTCCTTTGTGCAGATTTGTTTTATGTTTAAAAATTGCCTCTTCTTCTCTATTTGTTCTACTCTCTCTTTCTGAGGTTCTTCTCTTAGTCAGATATTTGATCTTTTAGTTGGGACCTCTAAGTCTCTTAAATTTCAGTCTTACCGATTAGATCTCTGTGTGTCTTACCTTCTTTTCCTCTATTTTCTAACTATTCTATTGTTTTTGGTTTTGTTTTACTCTATATTCTAAAGAAATCTATGTTATTTTCCAAACGCCTGTTAATTTTAGTCTTTTGACAATTATTTTAACCTCAAAGCATCCTTCTTCTTTTTTCTCCTCTTGTTTGTTTGTTTTTATGCATCCTGTTTTGGTTCTATAAATGTAATATATCCTGAATTGCTTTAAAATGTTATAAAGTTCTCCATGTTATCTCTGTTTTAGTCAGTGTTTAGTTTTTAACTATTTTGTTTTTCTTGTTGCTGGGTTTCTTAAATGCCTGGTGACATTTAGACATCCTTTGCTTTTTTTCTTAAACTCAAGTTTATTGAGATATAATTTATCAACAGTAAAAGACATACATTTTAAGAGTGTGTTTTCTTATGAGTTCTGACAGATTTATACACCCATATAACCACCATCACAATCAAGATCTAGAATACTTCCATCACCCAAAAAGTTCCCTCAGGCCCCTTGTAGTCAGCCTCCCCCAGCCCTCAGCCTGGACTCCTGACAATCACTAATCTTTCTTCTGTCATTAAAACTTATATTTGTTCTTTTTAGAGTTTTATATGCATGGTGTCAAATGAAATTGTGGTTTTTTTGCATCTAGTTTTCACAGATAATATTTTAGAGATTCATTTATATTGTTGATTTTATTAGTAGTTTATTCTTTCCCATTATATGTATTTGCCACAATAGTTTATCCATTTAGCTGTTGATGGTTATTTGTATTGCTTCCAGTTTGGGGGTTTTATGAAGAACACTGCTGTGGACAGTCATGTACAGGTCTTTGTATCGATACGACATATGCTTTCATTTTTTGAGTAAATACCTAGAGGTGCTTTGCTGGCTTGTATGACAAATGTATGTCTAATTTTTAAAGAAACTGTCAGACTTTTCCAGACTGGTCATACCATTGTACATTTCCACCAGCAGTGTATGAAAGTTTCATTTGATTTACATCATACTCAACACTTAGTATTATCAGTCTTTTTAATTATAACCATTCTATTTTAAGTGCAAACTGATATTACATTGTGGTTTTAATTTGCATTTACCTGATGACTAATATTATTGAACATCTTTTCATTTGCTTATTGGCCATTCTCTTACCTTCTTTTGGGAAGTGTTTATTTAAATACTTTGACTATATTTTAAAACTGGCTTATCTTATTGTAAGTTATTTATACATTCTGGAACAGTCTTTTGTCATATATATGAATTACAAATATTTTCTCCAGGTCTTTAGCTTGTCTTTTTATTTTCTTAAGTGTCTTTCAAAGAAAAGATTTAAATTTTTCCAAAGTCTAATTTATCATTTTTTTGATGGTTTGTGCTTTTTTTGGATATCCTATCTAAAAAATCTTTGCTTACCCCAAGAGCACAAAGGTTTTTAAATATGTTTCTAGAATTTTACAGTTTTTGCTTTTATGTTAAGTCTGTGATACATTCAGATGAATCTGTGTATGGCTTGAGGTTAAGAGTCAAAGTTTTTTTTTTTTTCCCCTACATGGATATCTAGCTGTCCTAGCACCGCTTGTTGAAAAGACTACGCTTTTGTTATTTCGCATTTCCTTGGCACCTATGCCCAAAATCAATTGACCATATAAATTTGGGTACATTTCTGGACTCTCTGTTCTGTTTCATTGATTTACATATCCGCCGTTTTGCCAATGCCATGATATTTTGATTACTATGGATTTATAGTATGGCCTGAAATTAGGTAATATGTTTTCCAACTTTGTTGTTCTTTTTTTCAAAATTGTTTTTGCAATTCTGCCTGCTGAAATTTTGCCAATAATTTTCACATTTATGTTCAAGGATATTGTTCTTTAATTTTCTTTTTTATAATGTCTTAGGTTTGAGTTTGAGGTAATGTTTGACTGCATAAAATGAATTAAGTGTTCCAGATCCTATGAAAGATTTTCTAAAAGATTTCATGTAACATGAGTATTATTTCCTTCTTACACAATAATAGAATTTACCAACGTAGTCGTGTGGGCTTAGCATATTCTTTACAGGAAGATTTTTAACTACAAATTTTATTTTTTTTAAAGGACATGGGCCAAAAGTTGAATCACGTTTTGTAATTTCTGTTTTTCAGTGAATTTGTATATTTCATCTAGGTTTTTGAGTTTATTAGTATACATTCTTTATCTTTATTCTCTTATCTTTTTAATGTCTCTAGAATCTGTAGTGATGTCTCCTTCATTCCTGTTATTGGTAATTTGTATGTTCTGCCTATTTTTCTTGATAATACAGATAAAAGTTTTGTCAATCTTATTGATGGTAAACCAGTTTTTGGTTTCATTAATTTCCCCTACCATTCGTCTATTGTGGTATTCCATTGACATTTACTTTTATTTTTATTTCCTTTTCCTACTTACTTTGGGTTTTTATTGCTCTTATTTTTAGCTTCTTAAAATAAAAGGTGAGCTCATTGATTTTGGAATTTTCTTCTCTTCTAATATAAGCATTTTGTGTTTTATTTGCTTCCTACAAATTTTGATATATTGTAGTTCCATGTGCATTGGATTCAAAATATCTTAACCTTATTTTGGTGATTTCTTCCTTGACACATGAGTTATTTAGATTTCATTTATCAATTTCCAAACATGTACAGGATTTTTCAAATATCTTTCTGTTTAACTGAATTCTGTTGTCATCAGAGAACAACTTTATTTTATTTTTACCCTTTTTAATTTAGTAAGACTTGTTTTGGTTTGGTCCTTATAGTCCATTTTGGTAGATGTTCCATTCAATCATTTTTAATATTTCTCATTTCTCCCTCATTATGTTCATGTTTTCCTTTAGTTCTTTGAGCATGTTTGTAATATAACAGTTGCTGTGATGTCTTTGTCTACCATTCTATAATCTCTCTCATTGTTGCTTCTATTTCTATTGAAGCAACAATAGAAATAGAAATGATTTTTCTCCTCGTTATGGGCTACATTTTTCTGTATATCTACATGTCTAACACTTTTTTTTTTTTTGGATGCCAAACATTGTGAATGTTACATTGTTGACTACTAGACTTTTTTCAATTCCTTTAAAGAGTGTTAGACTTTGTTCTGATGGGCAGTGAAGTTACTCGTTTGATCCTTCCAAGATTATTTTCTTTTTAGTTTGTTGTTGTGTTTGTATTTGTTATTTGTATGTTTTGATGGAGAGGGGATCTAGTGTAGGCTTTACTTAAAGGGCTAGGTTAGGACAACTACTGAGGCATTTATCTTTTTATGGTCTCCCTTCTGTGGCTGCAGGGAACTAGAAAGATTATATGCCCTGTGTGAGCTCTTGGGATCATTCAGTTGACAACTTCCTAGTACTTGTTCTTTCCACAAAAACAGTTTGTTTGTTTATTTGTTTGTTTGCCCGGCCTTGGGCAGTTCCACATGTGCAAGTTGATATTCAGGCAAGGACTCAGTAGACCTCAAGTGATTTCTGAAGCTCTATTTCTGGGTACCTTTTTCTTTAGTAGTCTATCTTACAATTTTTCATCACCTCAGCTTTCTTGTCTTCTCAACTGTACCTACACAGCTCAGCAAGACTAAAGACCTCACAGGAAGTTCCTTCTTGTTACGCTTATGGCCTAGAAGTTGCCTCCAAGCAGAAAGCCAAAGCAGTTTAAGGCTCCACTATTTGTTCTCGTGCTTTCAGGGAAAACAGTCTTCTACTACCTGTGGTCCAGTATCTGAGAACAGTTGTTTCATATATTTGTCCAATTTGTAGTTATTTATGGCGGGTAGGTAAGTCTGAACCCTCTTGCTCTCTTACTGCCTTGTATATCCATTAGTTTTTATAAAACAGTAACTGTTATGGCTGTTAAATAGGACTTTCTCTTCCCTCTAGATCTCATTTGTGAGTAAAATTTCTAGGAGACGTATTTGGAGTAGGGAGTCTTGGGGTGAGAATATTCTTTATCGGGCTTTTCTTTTGAGCAAATGGTAAAACTATTAGGATGTGGTAGAACCCCCAAATAGTATCATAAGAAAGACTTTACCCCAAGGTCCTAGATATGGGGATGGCTTTGGGAATAGTAACTGATACAGACCTTTAGTGGACTCCCCTGCTTGCGCTGCATTTCTCTCGCTTTCTCTGTTTTACCTGCTGACCTTGTCCGGCTCTTGCTTCCTTCACTGTTTGTTCTTTGTAGCTTGTTCTAGGGCAGTGAGTGGCCTTCCTTCCATTAAAAATATTTGAACATGCTACTGATATTCCCTGATTTGTAAAAATTATATAAATATACAGAGATATGTATCTATTAAAATATATATATTAAAAACAATGATTTTGAAATGAAGAGATTGAAAAATGCCTATACATAAAAGGTATTTCTTAATATGCCTCTTGGATTATATATTCTTCACTTCAGAGACCACTGTCTCTTTAGTGACATTCTCCATTAATTTCCTCCATCGACTCACTTCTGTTTATCTTCAGTCATCCAGAAAAATCATGAAACTCTCTTTTTTTGGTGACACCATTCTGTCCTTATTGGTTTATTTCTTTTACTTCAGCAGTACGTGAGTAAGACCAGAGGCAAATGTTTGTGATGGGCCTGCCATTTTGAACTGGAAGTCCATCTGATATAGTTCTTAAAATAAATGTTTGAATAATTGAAGTGACATATATCTTGCAGTTTAGTTTGCTTTCCTGAGTGTAAGTATGAGAGCAGAGCTAAAGGTAGTGGCCTCAGAACTGCTTATAACCTGCAGGAGGTGTTTTTTGTTTTGTTTTGTTTTACATTTTTTATACAACTGTCTTTAAATTTGGGTGTATCAAAGGGGCTGTGACCTGAGGAAGTAGTCTGCAAATTTCACCAGGAGCAAAAAAGTTAAGAACAAACTGCTCTGGAGAAATGTGGGGATCATCTGAGATAGACTTGTCCCCTATCTATGCTACATTCCTTAATAGGGGGACATTACAATCATCTGGGGAGGAACATAAGTGTAGAAAGAATATTATCTCATTCTAGCATTACCTGTTGCACTTGACTGTCTAAATTCATGTCATTCTGGGTTTTCATACTGTTGATATACCATCCCTAAAGCCAACAGCTAGTACAAACGCATAACAGGCAGTAACTAATTTGACATCATATTTGGGACTATTAACAAATTGATTTTTCTTAGGAGAACCAAACTGAAAAAAATAAGCCCACTATTAATTCTTTGCAGGAATTTCCCATGTCTGATGATTTAAAAGAATAAATTCTGTATGTAAATGAGTCATTACAATGAATCATTAATTGAAACTTGTTGGATATTCAAGATTACTCAGTGTGGTATGTTTTTGATGGAGACAGGAAGTAAAAAAAGCAAGGTCTATGAGATTTGTCTATGTGAAGTCTTAGCCAGTCATTTAATGTTTCTCACTGAGGCTCATCAAGGTATCTATTGCTTCTTAGCAGTTTTTAAGGAGGGATTTTCCCCCACGTTCCTTCCCCCCCCAAAATAGCTAATTATATACTGGAAGTTTCAGTACATTGTTCACAGTTTGTGAAGTCAGCATATTTCTGGAAGCTCACTGTGAATGTAATGCTTAGCTGTACTGATGCTTTTGTTTCTCCATCTCTGCAGCCAGCACTGTACTGTAAGGACACAATTCTATCGCTATTTTTCCTTCACATTTGATGTGGTAGTTTGCATACAGCTGCAGAGTAGACAGTTACCTTTGAAAGGAACATTTGGCCGCTCTAATTTGATTAAAGAAAACCACCTCAATCATTTCTAGACTGAGAACGTGTTCATTTTATCTTGGCAGTAGGAGTTGGGAATGTACTCACTGCACTTAGATATGTGGGGGAGCAGTCAGGGAACAAAACCAGCAGCTCAAATGAAGAAAGCTTTGGTGCAATTTTCTTTTCTTTTGAGACAAGCCGTGTTATATAGGATTGAGTCTCTTTCTCTTTCCCCCCAAATTTTCCACAACCTTGGTTTTCACCTCCATTTTCTTTTCACAGTTATTTTCTTAGTAATTCCAGTAAACAAATTTTGGCAGGGATGGATTGCTAGCCTGGCATGATTTGAAGGACTTTGAAGTCCTTAAAAATTATCCCACTTTATATAGAAATAGAATCTCAAATCGTAAATGACTATGAATTGCATGTGCTTTCTTGGCCATGGGTGGAATGGTTTAAAAAGTTTTTAGACCATGAGTATGTAGAGCAAGGTGGGAATTTAGCTGTAGCTTACAGAGAAGAAAATTGCTCCCATCAGAAGCTTGCAGCCCCAGTACTGGACATTTATCTCATATATGTGTACTTCACTTCTGAGATAGAAGTTCTGATCACTCAGTTGAAAATACATTCTGCTGATTGTGGGTTGGCATCAACTTCATACATATGTTATTGAAAATGATTGAGCAGGGGTTTAATGACTGTAGAGTAAACCATGAACAAATTCATGAATCACGGTTCAGGAATTTAATATATGGTGTTCCTGGGAAAGGTACAGGGCTAGCATCTTACATTAAAAAGCTTGAGCATGGGACCTTGGAAATACAACTAGATTTTTACTTATTGACCCTTGGATTTAATTGATAACTTAAAAAGTGGAGGTCAAATGTATATCCAAATTCTCTCATTCTCCTACATGATGGTGCGACTTGGCCATATTATGCTTCTTACCGCTAAGCTTCAATTTCTTCATTTGTAAAATCAGGACACATATTAAATGATGTTCTTGAATTTAGGTTCCTGTTATGTGCTTGACACTTGGCAGATATTTAGTCACTTCACTGCCCCTTTCTCTCCACCTTGGTACAGTCACTCAACTACTTGGAATATTTTGAAGGAAAGTGATTTTGTTCGTGGAATGAGTAGGTGAACTCGATAAAGTCCTCTTCAGAGTCTAATGTTAAGTGCATCTCTCATTCTCTCGGATGAAATGATTAAGTCTGGCAGGACTCTTATCGGGTGTGCCCAGTTTTCCTATAGATAATAAGCCTTGGGCAGAAATTATATTCGGTAGTGCATAGTTTTAAGATACGGGCACTATGGATATTGGAGCTATTCAGTAAATGTTTGCTGTTTGAGAGAGTTATGTTGTCATCTTGAATTCCATCTTCTGCCATCTGCAGGTGCTAGAATCATTGCCACATTTAATCTCAAACCTTAATGTACTTAAAATCACCTGTTCTTTCTTTTGAGCGTCAAGGAGCAATCTTCCTATTTTGTTTTTATACATAATAGGGAGAACATAAATCTTTTCAGTCACATCTATGTCATCTAAATGTACAGAGATTATAAAGGGACGAAAAAGATGATTGCCCAAAAGCCGCTGCTAAATCTTGGTATAAGGATTCAAGGTTTTTAGTAAATACAACTTGGTAAATGTAGCTGAATCCCTGTCTATCTCACAATGCTTATTTGTTCCAAAACATAAGTGAATAATGTACTACAATTAAATAAAATATTGCAAAAAGTAATATTTGCTCTTTTGGTTTTGTTCAAGTACTACAATTATAACATTAAATAGAATTTTATAAATTTATTGCTGGTGATTGAAGAAAAGTTGGTTTTATTTGAATGAGGTGTTTGGAGACCTGTGGGAATTCTGCAGGAAAATACTGACTACTAATTTTTTGTGTCACCTCAAACTTTCTTTTTCCTCGATAAAATATTATTGTGATATTTCTCACATATAATTGCCTTTTATAAAAGTATACTTTTATATAGCCCAGTACTGTTGAATACTATCCGTGTACTATTGGTGTTCTCAGGTCTTTTGTCTTGTGTGGACTCTAACCTGAGTGACAACGTACACATTCAAATCCAATGAAATTATTGGATGTTACTAATGAAATACATAGAAGCTAGCCTAAGACTGAGATTTTATTTTATTTTTTAAATCATAATGAATGTCATTCCTTTTCGCATGACAGAAGCACTTCTTAAGTGCTGTTAATATAGTTATTGTCACAGCAACAGTAACAGAGGCTGGGGAAAGATTGTTATTCCCATTTTATAAATAAAGAAACAGGCACAGAATTTAAATGACCTGTTAAGGGTCACCTGACTCTGAGTGTTATTTTCCCTATTTTAGATATTTCTATCTAGTATTACAAGTGTTTTAGTCATGCAAAGACCATTTGAATATGACTGTTTTGGTAAGGCCTGTTTGGGAATTAAATGCGCATAAACTGCATGCTGACCAAGGCATGCTGATTATTTGAGGAGGAAAACTATCTTTAACCAGAAATTAGAGGTATAATTGCTTAATTCTGACAGATAATAAATGCCACATACATATGTGTTTTAATTTAATTGTACTTTTTAAGAGTTTGTTTTAAACAGCTGAATGTAGAAATAAATGCACATGGAATGGAGACTGTTAAATAGTGTTATTTGATATTTGTTCTCGTTGCTTCTCTACTTTCCCTTACCTACCGTAGGCCACTGACAACAGAACACATGGCAGGTCAAAGGAAGTACAATCACCTCTTACCAGAAGTGCTGACGAAAGTGTCACTTAGGCTCACAATGACTCAGCACTTCCTGGTTTCTCTTTTGCAGCCCTGCTCAAGCTAATAATATTCAATGACCTTGGTCCAAACACTTTTCAGAGAACCTTCGGTTTTCCTACCATCAGAAATCAGAAATCATTCCTCCCTTTCTGTGTTTAGTTAAATAATGGTGTTAAGTATAAAACATTCAACTCTGCCCTGGATTAGATGCTTTTTGTTCTTAAGATGTTCACAATCTAAGGAAGTAGCTTTGACCCTGAACTATAAATAAATATATCCCTACCTCTCTATTTTAGGCAGTCCTGTTATAATTAATTTTGTCTTTGTATTATCTCTGTACATTCTAATAACTGGGACAGGAATGGAAGGAAATGAAGTTCAAACTATAGTTGCAGTGTATTTGCTGTTTCAATTTTCTGATGGATTAGTGAGTGAGGGGGCAGAGTCAGGGAGGGAAATCGTGGATCTGTTCATTAGGACCCTCATCATTTCCTGAATAGTCCAGAATAGGGCCAGATTGTTTTTATTAATTAGTTTAATATTTAGAACTAGCCAAAACCTTTAGACCCCAAATTGTTAATATTGAGATGTCTGGAGATGAAATAGTTGAGAAAACCTTGAAAATTTTATAAAATCATGAAACCTTTTTACCTGTTTTCCTTGGCTGTTTAATGTTAATTACAGGACATGGTTGAGAGTTTATCTATGTTGACAACCAATTTATTTAAAATTTGTGGAACAATTTAAAAACCATTTTATAGATTATCCAGACATATGTTTCTTTAGAAATACGTTTATTATTGAAGACATCTTAAAGCAGTAGTTTGCAGTGAAGAAATACCAATATTATAGCAAGAATACTGCTGGATTTAAGACACAATTTTTATGATTAAATATTTCTTTATGTGTTTTTATCTTTACCAAAGCCTCTAAAGAGCAAGAATTTTTTGCCCTTAAACTGCTTCCAAATAAGCAAATGAAAAGATTCCTACAAAAAACATAATCCTGACCTTTTGCACATGTAATACAAATGAAAAGTTAGCTTTGAAGTGGCATCTTGTTACATAATCATACTGAAAATATGCAGTAATATGTATTATTCTGAATGTCTTTCATTCAGAAACATACTTTTGCTTATTTGACTATCCTACCAGCTAAAAATGGATTATGTTCTGGTTGTTCCTATGACCACCCAACCTCAAAATACTTGAGACATTACATGAAGAGCTTGATTCCAAAGCATAAGATTTTCAGAAAGGTTCAGATCTTTGGAAAAATGAACATGAAATTTTACTTCATTGATCATAAAATAAAAAGCAAATAATGGTGGAAGATAAACAGAATTTACAAGCCTACTTTTTGCCAGGCAGAAGTCTTGTCAGATTGGTCCAATCAATAGTAAATTACTTTAAACAGCATTTACTATCTAGAAGGTGCTTAATGTGAATCATTTGTTTCAGACATGTCTGTAAGCATTCTACCAAACTATTTAGCCAACTCAACAATAAGGTATACAGTATTCAGAAACATGAAATCATTTAAAGAATATGGGAATAATGAGCAATATAGGCAAAAGCAAACAAAACTTCTTTTCTTGTGTGTTCTCTGAGATGGTGCTATAGAAATCTGAGAATTTGTAGCATACACTCAAGATTCCCAAGTTTCTGCTACTGCCTACAACAATACAATTTGATTCCTTTTGCATTTTCTCATCTGCTGGTTTAGCAAATGTTCTGTGTATTGAGCTATAGCAGGAAATTCTACTTCATTATCACTGAAAAAGAAAATTACCATAGGAGATGTCGAATTTATTATATTGTTTTTTTGACTTCGATAGGGAAGTCTTTTTGTTAACATGCATAATCAAAGAATTGAGCAGTCCAGTTGAGTAAGAAAAATGCTTAGTTAATAGAAAGTTGTTTGCTTCTGTGCATTAAGTCCCTTTTCAAAGAATCGGAATATGACAAAATACATTTAATACTAAACTCATAATTTAATACTTTGTTGATTGAGAAAATGTTTTAAATTTATTTTTTATTGTAATCCTGAATAGTTAGCCTGCTATTAGAGAATTATAGTTAACAAATATTTACTTCATTATACAGTTTGGCTATTCATGATAGGTGAAGAGAAAATTTTATGTCTATTGAAGAAACAAGATCAATTGCATTATGTTTTGGTTAGATATAAAATTTTATTCTTTTAAACGTGCATATTATGGAGAGAAAGGTTGAGAGTTAAGGGCAAGCAGGAATTATTCAGATGAAGAATAAAATCATGAAAAAGAAAAAGAATATATAGGAAGAATAAAACTCTGAAAGTATAAAAATAGAATAAAATGACCAAAAATAAATAGAAGAGATTAAATCAAAGAAATAAATTATTTCTTAATTTTGAAATACCATTAAAATATCAAAATTAGTACAGGAAAACACTTCTGGTTCTTTTGACTAGACAGAAGAAAGAAATGAAGTTAAAGGGGAAATTAGAAGAAACACACCTTATACTGCAAAGGAGTACTATAAATTAAAATGAATTTGGCTCCAAAATTGGTAAAAGCTACAATTTCAGTATGCTTTATTTGAAATTGACCGTTGCCCAAAACCTTAATAAACTTACATTTGTTTGTTCTTATCATATTATGTGTCCTGTGGGAAACATACAGTAAATTCATCTTGCATGCATCCAGCCTTTGGTCTTATAGTAGAAAAATATGAATAAAAGAATTGTTACACTTGACATGTAAACAAGAGTTTTTGGTCTGTTTCACATGTAAAATTCCTGTTGGTTTTTATTGTTGGCATTATTATGCATGATATATACCTAGTGCCCATTATCTGGCCACAGAGAAACTCATAAAAAATTTTACTTTTCAATTACAGTTGACATACAATATTATATCAGTTTCAGGTATACAAGGTTCCAGAAGAACTTTGGTCTCATGTTAAAACATGAACTGACTTTTTAAAAAATATGGATAAGTGGTAATCTAGGACATTGTGTTATTTCTCTTTCACGTTCCCCACCCTGCCCCTCCTGGTTCTTCATGTGAGTACATGTATATTTGCATTTAATTGCATATGTTTATAAAGAACCTAATAAAAATGAAAAGTAATGATAAAAGTAAAGGAATGGTAGTGATGAGATTTATGTCTTTCCAGTTGTTTAGTTTTTCTTTTGTTTCCCTTAGCCAAAGAGATACATTAATATATATATATATATATTACCACAAGCAACATCAAAGAGTTTACTGCCTTTGTTTTCTTTTTAGGAGTTTTATGGTTTTGGTTCTTACATTTAAGTCTTTAATCCATTTTGAGTTTATTCTTATATATGATGTAAGGAAGAGGTCTAGTTTTGGATTTTTTTGCATGTGCCTCTCCAGTTTTCCACAGCACCATTTATTGAAAATATTGTCTTTAACCATTGTATTTCTTGCCTCCTTTGTCATTGATTAATTAACCACATAGGCTTGGATTTATTTCTGGGCTCTCTATTCTGTTTCATTGATCTATGTTTATTTATGCCACTACCATGCTTTTGATTAGTGCAGCCCTGTAGTATAGCTAGCTTGATGACAGGTAGCGTGATACCTCCAACTTTGTTCTTCTTTCTCAAGATTGCCATGGCTATTTGTGGTCCAACTGCTCATTCCCCCCTCCCTCACAAGAAGTAGATTTTTAAATGACGTTTTATAACCAGAAGATGAGAACAAGGGCGTAGTTTACGCCATAACCAGTAGGCTTGATGTTAGGATTGGAAGTGATAGAGATCCACTGAAGCTAGCCCAGGGAAAAAGGATTTTATTGTAAGGGAGCATAGCCCTCCTGAGAATCTTTATATACTTGTCCTGCTGGGACAGGGGTATGGCTCCAGGAGTATATAAGGAGTGTCTGTGGCCTGTCTTGTACCAGGGAGTTGCCTCTGAGTGTCTACCGTCACTGCTTTCTGTGTGTCTTCATACCCAGGCTTCCCTCATAACCTCTGCTTTCAGAGCCCATTATGGTCTTCACAGCTCTGGCTCTGAGTGAGGTTTTTGGCATGGTGCTCCACACCAGCATGCAACCACTGGTTCTTAGTTCATTTTCCAGGGAGTCTGAGGCATGGTGTGAGGGCAGGGGGGCGGGGGGAAGCTCCAGTCTAGGAAAGACTAGATTTTGGTTCTGGTTTCACATAGTTAAGAAAATTGTTTGACATTTGATTTTTTTGTTTTTCTAACTAAGGTCTGAGTCTTTAAGAAGCAAAATACCATGTTATAAAAATGCAGGTTTAGGTTAATTCTTAAATCATTTTGAAGTTTGACTAAACATTAGTTTAAAATTGCATGCCCAGACTTAACGGTAGTTTTTAGTTATAAAAAGTTGGAGAATTTTCAAGTGTAGCACATCCTGAGAACACCGAAGGAGTTCATGAAGAGTAGGTTGCATGTATGAGCATAATCAGTTTCTGGCCACAGTGAAGTCTTGAGCTCACTTATTTTGGTGGGAAAAACATACTCCAGATTGAAAAGTTGGAACATATTATAGAAAATGGATTTTTATTTTTTTAAACCATTGAGCAGATATTGCTTTGCTTCATGATGGCTAGAAGACATCTTAAGTATAATTGAGTCAGTAGATGATGCTTTTATCAACAAACCCCAAAGCAGCATCTCTTTGATCCTGAATGACTGGAGCCCAGGGAAGTGGCAACATGGCGGGTGGAGGAGGTGGAGCGGGCAGCTACGTGATTCAGCTTCTAACACTCAGGTACCACTCTTCGTGGTCCTACTTTGGGGACACAGGTTACGTGTCCACTTTTCTTTCACTGGGCTTCTAGCATTCTTGAATTGAGAAAGGACAATATTTTTTTTTATAGTTGAAGAAATCACAGATTTTCAGAGCTATTCCTTTTGCTCCTATCTACTCCTTCTACTCATTCGTTCAGTCTTGCACCTGGATTATAAGCACTCCCTGGCCACTGTTGATCCCTGGCCAAGGATCACATTACAGCAGTGGTCTTGAACTGAGAACCACCAGTCCTTATTTCTAGCGGATATTTGGCAATTTCTGGACACACTCTTTGTCGCAGCTGGGGAGGGCCGTTGCTACTAGGGTCTAATGGTTAGAGGTCATGGATGCTGTTAAATATTCTACAGTGCTTGGGACAGCTCCCCACAACAAAAAGGAAATTTTAAATGTCGGTAGTGCTGAGGTTCTGAAGCGCTGCATGTGAAAAAGGTACTAATTAACATCAGTGCTTAAGAAACAAAAAATAACAAAAGCATGTGGCATAAATCAGGGGAAACGCGCGGGCCTAACACCATCTACTATTAGTAAGTTCAACATTCATTAATCAGCATTTCCAATGTTGGTAGTTTCCTTATCTTCAGTGGCTGAGAAAAAGAAAACCCAGAGGAGGGATAACGTTTTTCCTGAATATTTTCATTAGGAGCAAGATGAGATGGCTGAGGTGAGTGGAGCTAACAGGAACTGAAAATTTTGGGGTTTCCTTAGAGTATGGCTCAGAACATCATGGAATCCATGATGATGGTTGAGAAGTAAGAGGTAGTTGAATTTTTTGACTGTTTTTTAAATTGAATTTTTAAATTAGTTGTATTTGGACCCTGCTAGGGAATCAGGAGTTTAAAAAAAAAAAAGACTAAGGAAGTAAGATGGCTCAGTGACCTGTCCTTATAAGAGAATACACTTACACTCAAGTGATGAGAGTCTAAAGTAATTCCAAACAACTGATGCCTCAAATCAGAGCTCCCTCCAAATTATGGATGTATTTCCTCATCTCTACTCTTTATTGCGTATATCACAATGATTGATATATAATGTTTTATGGTTGATCTTCTAATGCCTCCATTTATAAAAATGTCTTTAATCCAATGAAATGATTATATAAAATTAGCAGTGGAGACGGACTCTTAAGGTTAATTAAGTTGAGTAATACCAAAATCCAAGAATATGGTAGATGGTATAGATAGGTTGAGGCTTCACTCGTTTTTTCTAGTAATCCAGACTTGAATCTTGAAGGTTGATTTCCCTTCTACTTGATGTGGTCTGATATGAACCAAGTCCAATATGCTTTCCCTTCAAAATGTTTCTGGTGCCCATTTTTCCTCTTCGTTGTCATTACTACTATTCCAGGTTTCTGTCGATTAATGACTTTTTCCCTCTCTTTCGGGAACCATTTTCTAGTTCATGCCTCTTCCAGTATCACTATGTGCTCAAAATGACCTTAGTATGTACCACATCAAGTCCAGATTTTCCTCCCTGTCTTGCAGAGCCTTCCAGTGTCTGGAACATGTTTTACATGTTCATGCTCCAGTATCCTCTAAATGAATGCTGCCTACTTGACCTCAGACAGAGACCGATTGCTTTTCCAGGAAACCTTGCTCGTATGTTTTGCCTTCTCTTCTTCTCATTATCTATTTGACATGCACTCGTCTTCAGAGGTTAAGCTCAAATCTCATCAGCTCTATAAGAGCATTTCTGGAAACTTGAGTGCTACCATTGATCACTTCTCCCTGGAGACGTTTGTTTCACCTGGCTGAGCTCTGTGTTCTATCTTGTCTGAGGTGTCTGTGGTTATTTCACATATACACATCTTCTTTCTCAATTCCAATGCAAGATCCTTGTGAATATACCCCACAGCTTTTATCTTTCTTTGGTGGTTAGCGTACTCCTGACCATGCTGCAGGTGCTTAATAAAGGCTTGTTTGGTTGACGGTGTGAGATAGTCTGGTTTTCTAAGAATTACATTGAAATGATATGCACACATACAGTGACAATTATATATGAAACCTTGAAAAGATTAATTACTACTGATTCTCTTAACATTGGGGTTATGTTTTAAAAATTGTATCAGAACGTATGCAGCGTGAACTCCTCGCCCTCAGTAGCAGTAGTTCTCAGCTGAGGGCAACGTCTGCAGATGTCTTGTGGTTAACAACTGGAGGGATACTACTGGCTTCTAAGGATGCTGCTAAACACTCTAAATGCACAGAACAGTCTCCCACAACAACGGGTTACCTGACTTCAAATATGAATAACGCCAGAGTTGAGAAACTCCAATCCGTAGCATTGTGTGGACACCACCACCACCATTCTTCACCCCCCAGGGAATGCGAACGTGCAGAAAGTAGTGTTTTTTAATATGGAGGAAATGATCGTATATTATACACTTCTAAGCAGCGAGAGCTGGAGCTATGTACATAAACCACTATATTTGACAGTTAAAAAGACATGTGATAGTGCTTGTGTAATAAACGGGCACTTTATGTCTTTGTGCCTTTGAGGAGAGAGGACAGTAAGTAGAGTGAATTCTCTTAAGGTTGAATGCCCATACCCCATGATTTTAGAAAATAGGAGGCATTTGCAAACCCAGAGGATGTATTAGAATATTAGGTCACACTTTTAATAAGTTAGAATTCTTTTGAAAGTATCCATAGTTATATTGGAATATTGAAGCATACGTTCTCCTCTTTTTCCAAATATTTTAAAAACTTCTTTGAAGAATACTTGATAATTTTTAAGGTATAAGAATAATATGCTTTCCCTCCTGAAATTAATTTTGGGAAGTATTTTTGTTTCATTCAGTGGCTGAATGGTATAGGGAGAGGACAGTTCACAAGGACATCCTGGACTGGTAATCTTAACCATTCCCTGCCTGAATTTTCTTATTTTAAAAAGACTAAAGCTTGATGACCTCTAGCTTTAAAATTCTGTGTTCCTGTAACTTTAGTTTCAAATAGTAAAAAAGAAATTGTTTATGCAAAGTCTTTGATGACAGAAACTTTGTAGGCATTAATTATTCATTTGTTTCTTCAAAACTTCAGAAATCTCCCTTTCTACAAAGGCTTACTTCCAATGTTTGAAGAAAGAAAGGAATTCCTGTTATAAGTGGAAGTCATCCCCACCCCCAAATAAAACAAAGGGTCAAATGAAATTTACAGCTGATTTTTAAAATGTCATTGTTAACTAATTTCGAAAAGTTTCCCCACTTTTATATGTTTATACTTAAGTATAAAGAAAATATTTTAATAGGACTAATAATACTAAATTTTTCACACAATTTATGTTAAGCTAGCTGGTTCCAGATCTAAGAAATTTCTGGTTTGTAAGGGTGAAACAAATTTGGAAGCTTTATTAAGTTTTTAGTTTACTATTTAGTAAGTTATTGTACTCTGAAAAAAATGTTTACTGGCTGAAAAATTAAATGGAACTTTGCTAATTCTCTCCTTTTTCTATTCCTAAAATGGGCAATTCACATATTTACAACATTGGGGATGTTACAGTATCCCAAGAAATGAAGATTGCTTCTATGGTGTCTCTATTCTGAAGAAACTGGGGTTGATTTGGCATATTCCAATTCTCAGGGCCTGTTCTAGACTTGAATAATGAGATTGCCTGAATTGAAGATCCTTTTAGGATGGACCCAAAGATGCTAAGAGCATCCAGCTACAGTTTGGATTTCATTCCCAGAGTTCATGTTGCTTACAAGAAATAGCAGCATAAGACATGGGATATGTTCATAAAATCGTGGCTTAGGTGACTTTCCATTTAGCAGAGGTTGACTGAGTACCTCTTCAGTGGCAAGGCACCCACCAAAGGCAGTATGCAGAGTGGAAAATCGAAATGGTATTGCTCAGTCCCTGCTTTATCTAAGTTGGGTTATAAGAGAGCTTATCATTTAGTAGGAGGAGAGAGGGAACCTGTGCAAACTACTATAATACAAAGAATAAAGTAATAAGGACCATTCAGAGGTACAGATATGATTCTTCAAAAGAAGAAAGTGTTAGACTTGTGGGAGCAGGAAAGTTGGGCTCCACAGAAGAGATGAACGATGTGAGCAGAATCGCAGAAGTAGAAATGAACGGCATATGTTGCATGACAGATGAACCCGAGGTACTAAAGTTGACCAGAACATGAGGAGAAAAGGGGAATAGTAGCAATATGCTCAAGTGGTGGGGTCAAAATAATAGCAGAGGGTAAACCCGATTGAAATACAACCTAGAGACAAGCGAACTAGTTAAGAGATGAACCATTTCCTGGGGAGAGAGAAAAAAAATGGTGGCCTTAATTGGGGTAGTTGCCTTGAAATGAGAGAAGAGGTTAAATATGAGAGATAACTGAGTGTAATAATTTGCCAGTCTGGTTGGGTATGTGGATGAATAGGGTTATAGAGTTAACAAGATGAATTGCAGTTTTAAGCTTGAGTGAGAGGATGATGGTGCTACTATTAAAAATAAGATGCACAGGAGAAGGAGCAGGTTTAATGGGACACTGATGAATTCCCTTGTGAACATGTCGAGTGATGTACTCTCGGGAAATAGCCAAGGCAGTTATAGTTGAAGTACAGGAAATCCAGAGCTCCAGACAGGAGTCCAGAAAACCTGTAACAGTCTTAGAAGGAGATGTAGATCTTTTTGAGTCCCACATTTAGAATATGACTATTTCACATCATGTGTCCCACAAGAGCAGCCCAAAATGCCCCGATGTGAAAACCGAACACATGACTAAGCTTGTGTCACCAGCTAAGTGACTTATTTGCTCACAGCAGCCTTCACATCACAGCACAAATGTTTGAAATCATGCCATAGACACAATTGCCATCTGCAATTGATCTTCCAGGTCACTGGCAGATAGGACCCTCATGTTAATCAATGAATGAGCAAGAACTCTCATACTTTGAGGGGAATAATAACTAAAATGAAAACTTGAGATTACCTACATTTAGGCTTGAAGGAGGGGAAAAAAAAGGACAGAGGGGAAGGAAGGAAAGTAGAGGGAGAAATAGAAGAAAACCCAGAGAAACCACAAGAAGGATGAATTTCAAGGAAAGAAGGCATTTCATTCAGCTCTCTCAGGGGCTGCTAAGATGTTGAAGAGAATGAAGACTGTATTCAGTAGTGGGAAGTTATCAGTCTCCATTCGAGAGACAAATGTTGCCGGAAGAGAAGGAGGGAAGCCAGCTAACAGGTAACAAAGGAGTGAGAAAGTGTAGCACAGAGTGTAGACTACGATTGAATAATTTGAGAATGGAATGTTGTTGGTAGATCAATGACCAGATTGAAGTAAGAGGGGTTTGATATTCTTCTGGTTGTCATACAAAGGAAGTAGGAGATGTCTGTAGGTGTATAGATGAGGCAAATGCCTTTGATTTTCTTCTATTGCAAGAAAGATGTGGCCTTGGGAGCCTTAAGTGAGGGCTGTAGGAAGTGTCTAGAATTAGGCAGAGAGGGTAGGAAAAGGAAAAGCCACATGTTGAAGACCAAGAATGGAAGAATTGGCTGTCCTAAGAGGGTCTTGAGTGGGTAGAAGAATCTAAAGTGGTCAGCATCCTTGGAGTTCCTTAGCTGCTGAAAGACTGACCCTCATTCATCAATAAATGAAGGTTTTATAATGCACTAAAGTCATGCATCAAGAGAAGCCTCATCCTTGAAAAAAATAGCTCTAATAAATGAAATAAGACTACAATTCTTAAGAATAAGTCTTCATCACCATAATCTCACAACTAATTTTTAATTGAACACTTAATATGTCCCAAGCCCTAGTTTGCTTTTAGTAAATGGTGTTATCTTCACAGCAGCCCTACTGTATAGGTGAGTTTACCTTAAAGTAAGTAATTCTCTTGTTTTGCATTCTTTACTTAATGATTAAAAGCTATGTTGTGTGTGTGTGTGTGCGCGCGCGTGTGCACGTGTGCATGTGTACACACAGATAATTTGGGGGTGTATACTAAGAGTAGATTAATTAAATTTGTGTGGACACCTAAAAATTATTAGGGTGACATTTTTAAAAAAGTAAGAACTCTTTTACACAGTCAGTCTGTCAAAGTTGTTATGCTTAACTGGGCTTAGTAAAAGTTGAGGCAAGCCTTCCATAAAACACAGTTACTGTTTGTGAATTCCTTTTTCATCAAAATGTTAACTTAGAGTTGAAATACAAAAGAAGAGATTTGATACAGCATTTTGACATTTGACATTTTAAAGTAATTGTATTATATCAAGCTATGAATTATTGAAGATTGTTCTACTATAAACAATTTTTTCCATTATCTTTCTTTGAATTAGAAACGAGTTGAATGCCATTTGCCTGGAAGAAGATAAATGTATTGTGCACTAAAATATACAAAGATTTTGGCACCATGTTTTCTCTGCTTTTTATTAATGAATGCTTTTGTTTAGTCTTACATCAGATGAATAAAACAAAGTTGTGTTTTGGATAACTAAAGCCAGGAACAAAATTCTCTGTAACAGTGTTGACAAAATTCACTTGAAAAGTCGAATCTCACTCTGGGTGAGTCATTTTCAATATATTTCTACCCTAGTACACCCGAGATAGGAAGTAGACTCATCAGCTATAGTGGCTCCCCAGAACAATGATTCCAGAAACTTCCTGAGGGGACAATTTTGCTAACTACCACATCTTAGTTTTAGCACATTGAAGGTGTCCAAGAACTCACTGTTGATTAATGGGCAGATCCTGAGTGGAGGATAAGGAAGAGGTGTTCGGAAAAGCCCCAGAAGAGATTTTATATTATCAGGTCCTCACCCTTCAGCACTACCCACCTCATGAGTCAATTCATAATAAAAACAATTCAGTACTGTATAAACCAAGTCTCAGAATTAGCCTTTTCAAAAGTGCTCATCTGTGCTACCCAAAGAAATGATTTCTTTAGTTCTTCTTGCAAACCTGAGTGAATATGTCTTGAGGTGTTTCTTTATTCTTACAATTTAAAAGTTGCATGAACTAAAAGTCAAAACATCCTGTTACAGTGTAAAGAAAAGGTATGTCTCAAGGTCAAGGTAACCAACCACTGTTGCCTTTTCAGGCAGTTAGAATGATGGCTGGCTGCCCACACACAGAGAGCCAATTCTGTGGTGTGGTTGCCATGATCCAGGATCCGCCTGGCATTAAAGGCTGGAAACCTGATTTTATTAGTATACCTAAAGGAATTGGGAGTCCAGGGATGGTGAACTCATGCCAACCTCACAAGAAACTGAGGTTTGAACCAAAATGTTCATTTACTCTTTTCCAATAAAAGCTGTACTTTTCAAGTATACTGGGATTTGCCAACTAAGGCATTGCCTTCCTTGAATGCTTATCTATGGGAAAGCCAAATCATAGTCAGACAGTTGCATAGTTAGTGTGGAACCCATGAAGGGGATTGGCTGATGAAGTTAATGCCTGACGGCCTCAAGCCCTGTGCCTGGTGTATCCATCTTGACTATAGGGAAGGGAGTTCTGTTTGTTGCACAAATTCCCTCTCTTACGGCAGGGTCCAAGCCACACTGCCAAATTGTGTCTTTCCAGACTTCACTTTAATATAAATAAAATACAGGGGTTTTGTCAAAGTAAATTCGATTAATGACATTGCTCTCTGTTAGTTAGCATCACAGCATGATCTCTTAGATTTGGGGTGGTCATGGTCTCCTGGGCCTCTTCCTGCTAGTAGCTCATCCTTATCACCTACATTTTGGTTTTCCTTACCTCGATCTTAGAATGTATCCCTTCATTTTGTTTCAGGGGCTAACGTGTTTTCTGTCTCATGTCCTACTCACAGATACTTTTGTGTCAGTTCATTGAAATAACTTCCCAAAAACTATCTCCTAAATATAACTTTTTAGCGTATCATTTGATAGTGGTATTTGAAAAAAGTTTGAATAGTTTGTAAGTTGAGATTTTAGAGTTCCCTATTATTTTATTTGCCTCTATTATTAACAAGTGCTAAACTATAAATTTTATATCTTGAGGTTTTAAAATTTTGATAGATGACTTCTTTAGAATGTCTACAAATGAAGATGTTTATATTTAAGGGCAGAAATGGCCTACTCCTACCAGCTCAGTGATCTTTTAGGAAACTGCTCTTCTAATTCTAAAAGGCAGATAAATATACTATATATGTGAAAAAGAAGTGAGATATCAAAGAATGAGGACAAAAACTATAACGTTTACAATAAATAATATTTGACATTTAGCAACTCATAATTTTCTCTCAAATTATTCTGTGAGAATGATTAGAAAAACTTTTTAAAAGATAATATGTGAACTATGGGGTTTAATAGCATTTTAGCTTCTCAGAACAAGTCCACAAAAAACTGTGATCTTACAGAAATACTTGTTACCTGCTCATTTCTCTGTTACAGGGAGATATGTAGCCAATTTGCTTTTTGATTTACTTCTAACTAAGAAATGTAAAACAGGAGGGCAGAGATTAAATGTCCACGTATCTATGACTTTAAAAATTGTATAAATATGTTCATTCCTAGGGTGATATTTTTCAAAACTATTGTTCATTACTCAACAAAATTAAAATATTCTAAGTGGAATTCTTTTTTAGGATAGGATATCTTTTTCCAATTAATTTCAGCTGTTGGTGATGTTGCCTTTGTTCTTCATTTGAGAGCATTGCTCTGTGTTTACTGTTTCCCATCTTAGTTCCAGCGGGTATTCTGCAGACTGGGCTTATACTCAGATAACTCCCATTTATCATATAATAAGAGGGTGGCTTTAAGTAGATTGAAATCCTGTTAATAGCTAAGAAACACTAGTAACTGTATCAGCAGAGATGTGCTTATTAGGCTAAAGTGTAGATCTGACTTTCATATACTAATTCCAAATGCATAATGTGAAAATCTAGAAAATTCTGACATAAAAACTGACATAAATTAAAATGTATGGATAGTTCTTAGAAAATTGGACAAAGTCTTTGAAGCACAGGTAAACACGCATGGGCTTATTGGTGGTTTGAGATTTAGACAGGAGAAACAGCAAGATTGAATGTGTGCTGTGGCAGATTAGTTATCTTCTGTTGCTTTGATAGTGTCCTGAATCCAATTTGGGGGGGACTTATCTAGGATGTGATTTCGAGTATGAAGTTATTCCTTTCAGGAAGCTTTCTTTTTGTAGTGCCTTGGCAGTTTCAAACAATGTTAGAAGAATGAAACATGTCATGTTTAAACATTTTGTGACCTAGTTGTGGCCTAAGTATACTTTTGTACTTGCGAGATACACAGGGGTTTTAGGCTTTACTCTCACAGCTAAATGAACTCAAATGTATACTGCATGTAAATTGCTTTGAAGGCTGTGGATCACAGGTTAATAGATTCTGGCCCCGATTTCTCCTTTCATGAGCCAGACATTCCTTGGATTTAAGGCTGGGTTTAAATTAAAGAGTAGCAAATTGTTTCCCTCTTTGGAAATAAGCAAAATCACCCTCCGATAATAAAATATTTCTTTAACATGTCAAGACAGTTATTGAGGAAAGACAGCATGAAGGAAAAAATGAGGGTAACTTATTTAGTGGCTTGTTCTTTAGGAAATGGAATATGTTTAATAAAATTTCAATTGCCTTATTATACTGTGTGACTTGAAAATAATGAGACAAAAAAATGAAAAGTGCCATACTAGAACTTATATGACCAAATAAATCTTATCCCATGGGAGGCAGTCCAGTTTTCCTAGCTCTGCTCTAATTGAATGAAACATTTTCAGACTCTTGGAATTGTCTTCATAACTGTTTTATAAGCCAAACCCCAAAATCAACATCTTTACTTTATTATCACACCTCTTTTTGGACCCAAAAGAATATTACTCAGCCTAATCCCCCACTTAATTTATCAGACTGGTTCAGGCTATTTCCAAAAAATATAGTGTACTCTCTTGTAGGACAATCGAACACTTTTATTTACTTACTTATGCACTCAGTGATCATGGCTTAGGGCCTCCAGTGAGTCAGGTATGTTGTGGTCACATAGGAGGCTTGGCTCTGGCAGTGGGAAGGTAGAAGGGAGACAAGTGAGGCTGATGGAGGATGTTCACCCGTGAGCAGTGCTTGTGGATGAGTAGGGGAGAGAGGAAAGGAGAGCTTTCTAGGCAGAGGTAACGGCTTTGTCAAGGCATGGCACAAAAATGACGCCCATTTTGGGATCTGCAAATTTTTCAGAATGGATAGAATCTGATTAAACAATGGGAATGGAGTGGTAATTAGGGGTGATATCGTGAGGGTCTTGGTAGACTATGGAATGGAGAATGTTGTGGTTAAGAGTGAGGGGTCCGATGCCTGATTATCTGAGCTCGAATCCTGGCTTCTTCATTTACGAGCTTTCTGATGCTGGGCATTCTACCCATCTTCAAATGCCTTTTTATCTGTAAAAGAGATGATACCTACTTTATAGGGTTAAGAGGTTTAAGTATATAAACACTGATAAAGTTCTTAGCATCATGCCTGGCACATAGTAAGCACTCAGTAGATGTTAGCATTTTGCACTGCTGTTACTTTGTCCTGTAAACAAAGAAACAACAATGGAAGGATTTTTAAGGAGCAGAGTGTACTTTTTGGCATTGCCACTTTTTTTCTTCTTGAAACAATCTCTTCTCTTGATTTTTTTTTTTGAGACATAATTGACATGCCATACAATTTACCCATTTGAAGTGGGTAATTTAGTGCTTTTAGTATATTCGCAGGGTTGTGCAACCATTACCACAATCTAATCTTAGAACATTTTAATTCTCCCTAAAAGAAGCCCCTGTACTCATTAGTAGTCAATCCCATTTCCCTCCAACCCCTACTCTCTCTCACCCCAAGCTACTAATCTACTAGCTGTTTCTGTAGATTTGCCTATTCTAGCCATTTCATATGAATGGAATCATGAAGTATTTAGCTTTTCGTGACTGGCTTCTCTCATTTACCATGTTATCAGAATCCTACATGTTGTAGCATGTGCCAGGACTTCATTCTTTTTGTGGCTGAATAGTTCACTGCGTGCATGTGACACATTTTATTTATCCACTCATCAGCTGATAGACATTTGGGTTGTTGCCACTTATTGGCTATTTTAATAATACATCTATGAACATTACAAGTTTTTGTGTGGACATAAGTTTTCATTTCTCATGGACATATGGCAGGTAGAATTGCTGGATCATATGGTAACTCTACGTTTAACATTTTGAGTCACTTCAGTTGTGTTAGAGTGGCTGCACAATTACATTCCTACTGATATGTATGAGTGTTTCACTTTCTCTGCATCTTTGCTAACATTTGTTATTGTCTCTAATTTTAGTCAGTCTTATGTGTATGAAGTGGTATCTCATGGTTTTGATTTGCATTTCTCTAGTGACTAATGATGTCAGCATTCTCTCATACACTTATTGGCCCTTGTTATATCATCTTTGGAGAAATGTGTATTCAGATAATTTTCCCATTTTTATTTTATTTTACAGTATTTTATTTTCAGCTTTATTAAGGTATAATTAACAACCTTTTGCCCATTTTTAAATCAGGTTATTTATCTTTTTATTATTGAGTTGTAAGAGTTTTTATATATTCTGGTTACAAGTCTCTTATCAGATACATGATTTGCAAATAGTTTGACATTCTTTGGGTTGTCTTTTCATGTTTTTGATGGGGTTCTTTATAGCACAATGCTTTTAATTTTGGTAAATCCAATTTGTCTATTTCTTCTGTTTCTTGTGCTTTTGGCGTCATATCTAAGATATCATTTCCTAAGAGTCATGATGATTTACTATTATGTTTTTTCTAAGCCTTATATAGTTTTAGATCTTAAATTTAGGTTTGTGATCCATTCTCAGTTAATTTTTGTGTATGTTGTTATACATTATATATACATTATATATACATTATATATACATTATATATATATATATCAAATAACTTCATTATTTTGCATGTGGCTATCCAGTTATCCTAGCATTATTTGTTTTCCATTCTTTCCCCCATTGATTGGTCTTGACACCCTTGTTGAAAATCAGAGAGTGTAAACATGAGAGTTAATTTTTGGACTCTCAATTCTAGTCCATTGGTTTATATTTTATGTCAGTACCATACTGTCTTGAGTACTATAACTTAAAGTAAGTTTTGAAATTGACAAGTGCGAGTCCTCTAACTTTTTCAAAATTATTTTAGCTATTTTGGGTCCCTTGCATTTCTATATGAATTTTAGGATCAGTTTGTCAATCTCTACTAAAGAGCCTGGGATTCCGATATTGAACTGCATTGAAGCTGTAGATCAGTTTTGGGAGTATTGCCTCTTGACAGTATTGAGTCTTTCCAAAATATGAATATGGTTGTCTTTCCATTTATTTAGATCTTTAATTTCTTTTAACATTGTTTGGTTGCTATTCAGTGGACAGTGAACCTTTTGTTGAATTTATCCCTAAACGTTTTGTTATTTTTGATGCTATTATAAATGAAATTATTTTTCCCTTGTTTTTTTGTGACATCATTTTCTTCAGCTGTTTACTTGCCCCACCTGTCCAGTTCCTTCAGGGATGCTATTCTTGTTACGTGCTCTAACCCCCAGGATTCTGTTTTACTTGTATACTGAGGGCCTCCCAAACTATTAAGTGTCCAAAGCCCCGAGTATGTGTTTATACTTGGTCACTGGACTTTACCATTTGAATGTCATAAATATCTAGTTCATTTTTTCTGGAGTAAACTCATTAATTATTCCTCAAATTTTCTTTTTCTTTTCTTTTTGTCTACTCTTCAGAAATAGCACCACCATCTACCTTATTGCCTAAACCAGAACTCTGAAAAGTATTCTTATCGTTTTCCCTTCCTTCAACTTCGACATCTCGATTGGTCACCAATCCTATGGATTTTACCTTCTATAAATCACTGTGGGAATATAAATCAGTACAGTCTTCTGTAAGGCCATTTGGATCGAGAACTTTTAAAAAGGATAAATATTTTTATTTAGAAAAAGTGTTTACCTTTTGATTTTTGCAACGCCACTTATAGGTATTTATCATAAGGTAATGAGCCAATGTTGCAAGAATAGGGAAATGATTTAATAAATTACATATATAATGTAATTTAGTGCAATTTAAAAATGGTTTTATATATACACATTTGTATATATGTACACATATATCTAGAGAGAAAGACTTTTGAAAGCATTTAATACATTCTTAAATTTTCTAAATTGCAAAAACATTGTGTAACGTATAATTCTTTTCTTGTTTAAGAATAATAGAAAATAAGCTCCAGGAGAGCAGGAACCTTGGATCAGTGACTTTGATAACCCCTCGAGAGTGGAGGTGCTCAGTAATATTTGTTGATTGTATTGGTCTCTTGCTGTTGCTCCTGTTTCTCTAATCTATCTGTATTTCTTGCTTGGGCTTTTGCTGACACTTCCTACCCATTTTTCTCACCTTCAGTTTTATTCCCCTACTGTTTAACCTCTATTCTACAGTCAGAGTGGGATTTCCAAGTGTTAAGACTGGCCATAGTATTGCCCACTGTAAAGTCCTTTGGCTCTTCTCCAATGCCCATAACGTAATTTCCAGACTTCTTAGCCTGGATTACCAACCCCTTTGCAATTTTGCTTCTGGGTACTTTTCCAGCTCTTCTCTTGCCATTTTCCAAGGTAATCACCAGGTCATGCCAGACTATCCGCAATTCCCCAAATACAAATTTTCCTGCGTACCTACATACCTTGGGACATGCTGTTCCTTCTGCCTGGGCCATGATCAACTTCCCTTGTTTATCTGGCAAATTCCAGATCATCCTTTCAACTTATCTTCCCAGACACTTTCCCTCTAGGCATAATTGAGTGCCTCTTTTTAGAGCTTCCATAACCTCTTGAACTCTCACAACCCTTAATGTCTCAAGATAGATAACCCTAAAGGGCTAGAGAGTTATCAAGGGTGTGGACTATATATTCTGTCTTCAACTCATCATCTTACTACTGAAAGAATTTCTATATCTCTTTCTCAGGGCTTCCCAGTGTTGATCTGAGATCTGGTACCAATTTTCCATCGTCTGTGTTGAAATTAGAAAAATAAGGGTCCTGTGGTGAATTTTTCAGAAAGCGAAATCTATTTACATTTTGGGTGTTCAAATGTACTTTTTTTATGAAATGGTATTGATAGTAGATGGTAGGGTACATTTATGTCTTTAGTTGGCAGTGTTCATTTAGAGTCTTAAATTTATTGGAAATTTTACAGGTCTCTGCAAACCAGAGGTCTGGGAACACTGCTGTATCACATGGGGTGGCACCAAGTCCCCAAAGTCAAAAGCCTATGAGTCATCCTTGGCTTTTCCTCCTTCCTCATCCCTCCACCCCCGCCACATTCAGACACTTAGCAAGTCCTGCCAATTCAACCTCCTAAATATTTCTGGAATCTGTACTCTCCTCTCTGTCCTTGCTGCCAATTCCCTAGGACAGGCCCTCTTTATTTTTCTGCAGTAAGTCTCCTTACTGGTCTTCTGGCCACTATTCCCCTTTTATTCATGCCTATCAGAATGAGCTATTTAAAAATCAAAAGTAGATATCTATTTTCCATAGGATTAAAGTTCCTCATGGTATACAAGGTTTCTCTCCAGGAGGGCTTCTTGCTGTCCTTTGCTCACGCTTTCTTTCAGTTGTGAGTGCCCTTTATTTGTCACTTAGTTGGACAACTCAATAGTCATAAGACAGTTCAGTTGTCACTTTCTCTACAAACCTTTCCTACAAGTTTGAGTTAGAAGCCCCTCTTTATTAGTCTTAAACGACCCTGTATATGTCTTTACCTCGGCATTTTAAGATTAGTTGATATTCATCTTTTTTATGTCTGCCTTCTCAAAGATACATAACATTCTCCGGGATATATATATGCTTTATGCTAAGCTGTAAAACAAGCCTCAATAAATTTAAAAGGATTGAAATTTTTTTTTAAAATGCCTTTCCATTAGACTCTGAAGAGCTTAAGACAATTATTTTATCCTTTGATCTTTCTATCCCTAGCACTCAACACAATGCTAGAAAATAACAAATATTTAATAAATGTTTGTTGGCTAAATGCATTTGTTCAGTGTTTGTTCAGCATCTTGTCAGAAGATTCACTGACCAGAGTGAAGGGTGAGGCAGGGAGACAGGATGAAGGCCCTCTGTAGAAGTCTAGGCAAGAATGATGAGTACCAGAACTCAGAGAGTGGCAATAAATGGGAAAACACTTAGGTGGTAGAATTGGTGGTTGGTTGGACATATGGGCAAATGGAAGAATCTAGGATTATTTGAAGGTTTCTGGACTTATGAAATTGGTTGGGTGATGGCATGATTCACTAAGCAAATGAGCTCTGTTCTAAACATTTTGAAATTGAGGTGTTCAGAATATTGGTTGAAGTTGTCCAGGAGATAACTGGGTGTGGATTTTGGGTAGAGAACTATTTTCGAAAGAGAGAGTGAGAATTCACCAACTTTAGGTACTTTCTGAAACCATGGCCATGAAGGAGGTAATTATTTGTTGTTTGCGTTGTAGTGGTGGTAGTGGTGAGAAGAGAATCATAAAGCTGTGTCGAGTGAGAAGAGGATAGGAGCAGAGACTCCAAATATAGAAGGCCCAGATGGAGGAGACAGAGACCTCTGGAGGTTGCTAATTGAAGTCCTGGTTCTGCATCTAATGGACAAATTTCCCTCTGAATCTCAGCTTTTTCCTCTATAAAATGAGACTTATAATACCCACTTAGAGATATTGAGAAAGAATTCAATGAGTTTTCATAAGTAAAGTCCCTAGTACAGTCCCAGGCTCACTTAGGAGCTCATAAATGATAGATGAGAGGAGATTCAAGGAAATATTTTCAGGACATGAAGACAGTTTCAAAACAGAATTTCTTAGTTATTACACTGGAGATGACAACTGACATCTTAAACTTATAATCCACCTAGTTTGACATAATACTCACTTAGCTTCTGTAGTAGTATATAAAAACTTTTTCCTGTATGGTTCTATCCCTCCCCCTCTATGTTGTTTTTGTACATGGTGTGGCCAGTAATGTAGATTTCTAATTATTGTCATATGCATTTGTCTTTTTAATCATATTAGGAAAAAAAGAGTTCCAAACCAAAATAAAGTACTGTTGGCTTTTATACTTACCTGTGTAGTTACTTACCTTTTTTCATATGGCTTTGGGTTACTGTATAGCATCCTTTCATTTCAACCTTTAGCAAACTCCCTCAGCTCTTGTTTATGTGGGAACATCTTAGTTTCACCTTCATTTTTGAAGTATCACTTTTCTGGTTATAGAATTCTTGGTTAGCAGGTTTTTTTTTTTTCTTTCAGCACTTTAAATTTGTCTTCTCAATGCCCTCTGCCTTCCATGGTTTCGGATCAGAGGTTGGCTGTCAATCTTATTGAGTTTCCCTTGTAGGTGATGAATGACTCATCTCTTGCTGCTTTCAAGAGTCTTTCTTTGCTTTTCTGCAGTTTGACTTATGATGTATCTCAGTGTGGATCTCCTTGTTCATACCTAGAAAGTTTTCAAATAAAGGATCATAATAATGGTGATGAATTGAATGATTATAATGTAATGATAATAATAATGATCACAAATCATCCATCTGTAAAACATAATTCGTGTCTTGTGCTTAAAAATTCAAGAAAGTGTTCAATGCATGCTCCAAAGCATTCCATTAAAAACTTTATTTTTTTCCTTTTTTAATTAAATGTGTTGGAGTAACAGTGGCTAATAACATTATATAATTTTCAGGTGTACAAAATTGTAACTTGACAACTATGTATTTTATTGTGGGCTCCCCACCCAAAATCTAGTTTCCTTCCATTACTCTATATATGATCCTCATTACCCACTTTATTCTCCCCCAACTCTTTTTCCTCTCTGGTCACAAGTATTCTGTTGACTATATCTCTGTGTTTTTGAAAAGAACTTTTTGAAAAAAAAAAAGTTTTGTTGAAAAAACTTTCATTTTTAAATATAGTTCAAGGGCTTAAGATGGGTAAGAATCAGGTATCTAAAATATTCACTATGTGGAACACCTAGTTGCCTAACAGATTCCTTGGATGAGTTGTTTCTGTGGTTCTCTGCAAAAGAAAAATTCTGCCTTGGAGAAGACATAGTTGCAGCTACATTTCAAATTCTTATCTCTTTTAATTGTTAGTTGCTCTCAACACCATGAAATACTTAGCTTATCTTAAATATTCCTAGAACAAAGATAAAACTCTAAAATAAAACTGATATGTAGACATATTAAAAATCCTAACTTGGTATTTACACATTTTTACATCTGAACAAAACAACCTAATTTCAAATCCTTAAGCTTAGCAGTTGATAGAAATACCAGTTCTTTGGACTTTTCAAGTGTGTGCTGTTTTCTTTTAATAGTTGCCTGATGGTATTCTTAAAACATATTTATAGAAGTTTTCTCAATATTCAACACAATAGCTCCTGGAAATTTTGCTACAGTAGATCTCATTTTAAAATGTAAGATGTAAACAAACGATGTTAGATGTTAATTTTTAAAATGACTTTTTAAAAACCATGCTTTTGTTATTTTGGTTGCTTACACCCTGTTACATTAGAAAATCCTTAGAATTTTTAGTCATGAGACCCAGGGGCGTTCTTCCTGCATTTAGCTTTAGGCACTTGCTTGGCCTATGTTTCCTTATTTGTAAAACAGCTGTACAGAACCAATCTCTAAAGCTCTTATACTTATAGAATTTCATAATTCTACATATAAGGTTTTTCTTTGACTTATTTGATGAACATTAGAGTAATCTGAAGACTTCATGAGCTGTTGTTTCTCTTTTATTTCTGTTACTTTTGACCTGACAATTAGGTATCAGAGAAATAATTTTATTTATCCCACATTGTTTTTTATGAAGTTATTCCATAAAAATCACATACCTTTAATGAGGCAGAAATACATGCCTATTGATTTTTCTTCCAGAACAAAATTAAGAACTTGAGTTGTTAGCACATTTAATTTTAAAAACTACCTTTTCAGAATTGTTGGTCAGATTTTCCTAATAACTCAGAAGAACAGATTAAAAAAAAGTTGAGTGATGAGTGATGGAAAGAAGAAAACTTGAATGAGAAAATAAGCTTTTATAATTCTTGTTTTTTAAAATGATTCTTTGATTAAAAGTTCAGATAAAAAATAGCAGAAAATGCAATTTCATTATCACATCAACCTAGAAATAACCACTCTGAGCATCTTGATTTATCTTTTCACTATCTTGTATGTGGAATCATATGCACACGCTCTTTCAACACTGCATTTTTTATTAAAAATTATTAGGGTGACATTGACCAATAAAACTCAATGAATTTCAAGTGTACGATTCAACAGTATGTCTCATATATATATATATATATTATATATATATATATATCATGTTGTGTGTTCACTGCATTTTCTTTTAATGAATGTATTATGAATACCTTTCCATCTAAATAAATATGAATCTGTATCATCATTTTAAGAACCACATGGTGTGTGTATGTGTGATGTGTGTGTGTATATATATATATACATATGTATATATATATATATGGGGGGGGGTCGGGTAGGAGGGAGGGTGGGTTACTCTCTAGGAAGCTTTTTTACCAATTTATACTCCAACAATGATGTGGGCCTATTTTCTTAAATTGTGCTGTTATATCATTTTTTTTTGTTACCTAAGTGAAGGGGCTTAAATAGTATATCCCTAATGTTTTCATTTATGTTTCTTTAAGTTGTTACTACAGTTTAACATTTTCTCATATGTTTATGCTCATATATGTTTTCTTAAGAAGAACTAACTTCAGTGGTTGTTTTGTTCGATAAGAACCTAAGCATAAGTATCTGAGTGAATCAGTGCTGGGATGAATTTCCTTAATTATGAAAGATTTTTGGCTTATGGTGTAGGTAAAACTTGCTTGGTTTTCTTCTAAGAACCAGCAGACAGTCTTCATCACAGACAGTTGCCTAGTTTTGGCTGGTTTGTAATTTTTCCTCAAGAGAGGCCCAGAGCTCGAGAACAGGGCCTTTACAGGTCAGAAATGGAGACAGAATTAAATGTTGAAAGTTGTCCAAAATGTTCCTGTACTCTTTGACTCAAGCCAGAGCTGTTCATTTTGCTTTTAAAAATCATTTAACTCATATATTTTTGAGATCAGAGTATCTTTTTAAGCCTTGGGTGAGTTGAAGCATGTCATTTTTCTAACTCGTCAAGGGAAGGATATAAGCAGGTTTAAGATATTAACAGCCTTCAGTTTTATTTTCTTTTTCCTGTGAATTTTCTGATCATATTTTTCAGCCCATCATGTAAAGCATATACTGGGTAGTTAGGCTTACTAAAAGACATTTGGGAATTGGCATTCCCACAGTACCTGTCAGCAGTGTGTCTCAAATTTGCTACAGAGAGGGCTCTACCCAAATGCTGTGCTACATGCAGAGGTAGGATAGCATAGGGGTTAGGAAATTAGGCTGGAGAACCAGATAGCCTGACTTCATATCTCCATAACTTGCTCTCCCTATGCCTTAGGCAAAGTACTAAACCTTTCAATGGCTATTTCTTTCCTGTTTTTGTTTTTAAACAGCTTTATTGAGATATACTTTACATACCATCAGATTCACCTGTATAAGTATACAGTTCAGTGATTTTTAGTATATTTACTGAGTTGTGTAACTATCTCATGTTCTAATTTTAGAACATTTGATCACCCTACAAAGATACCAAGTACCCATTAGCAGTCATTTTCCAGTCCTCCCCCTCTTTTTCTCCCACTCTGTCCCCAGCCCTAGGCAATCGCTATCTCTGTGGATCTGCCTATTTTGAACATTTCATATAAAAGAAATCATGTAATATGTAGCCATTTGTGACTGGTTTCTTTTACTTAGCATAATTTTTTCAAGGTTTATCCATGTCATAGCATGTATTGATACTTCATTCCTTTTAGTTATCCATTATATAGATATACCACACTCTGTTATCCATTCATCTGTCGATGGGCATTTGGTTTGTTTCTATTTTTCAGCTATTGTGAATGATGCTTCAATGAACATTTGTGTACATACATCTGTTTCTTCATCTTTAAAATAAGTAAACATCTCAGACAGTTGTTGTGAGGACTCAAAATATCAAAATATGTAGCGGTAGCTAGTAGATAGGTAGCAAACTGACAAGTATTGGTTATTAAATGCAATTTATTAGTGTGTGAGTCCTCCTTTAACATCAGGTACAAGATTTAGCTTAGAGTGCCATGTTTTCCTAATGACATCTTAAAGTTCCTCTCTTTTAGTTTGCACCTGACTTTTCCTTGAATTTTGAAAAATGTCATGCATTCGGTAAACATTTATCGAAACCTAGTGTGTGTTAGACACTATGTTGGGTGCCATGGAGAATTAAAAGAAAAAAAATGAACAAAATTGTGGAGAGGCACTTTCAGTTTATGGCTGTCTTGTTTGTTCATCTGTAATTTCTGACCTGCCATTACTTTTTAGGACATGGGGATCCCAAACCCTCCCTCACGTGAAATGCAACAGGTTTTTTTGTCTCTTAATTCATTCACTCCTGTCCAATCCTAATTTGTAAGTAATAAACCCATCTCAAACTGGGCAAGCACAAAAACGACATTACTGGCTCACATAACTGATAAATACAGGGGTGAGTGGGCCACACGTGGGTCCAGGTGCTTAAACAGTGTCATCCAGAATCTCTTGCCTATCATCTCTCTTCTCTGGTTCTGTCGATGTTGGCTGCATGTGCCATGGTAGGCTCACTAAAATGGTGGCAAAGACAGCCATCAGCAGCTGCAAGCCTCTATGTTGCAAATTTGGTAATCCCATAATAAAGAGGGCTCTACTCTCCCAGAAGTTCTAGTAAAATTTCTGGGACTGATTCTCATGGTCCTGTTCATCCCTGAGTTAGTCATTGTCGCTGTTTGTCCGGGATAGGTTACATGCCATGCTAAGCACATGGTCTCAAATCCATATTGCTTGAGTATAGGGTAGGAGTAGTCCCTCAACAGGAAAGGAGAATATGGTTTCCCAAAGAAGTAATGGATGTTGGAAAGGTAGTCACCACAGACGTATAATGTAATAGGGTCTAGAAGGAATTTACTCTGATGTGATATATAACGTTTCATATACTCTCTATAAAATTTATTTGGAATTAATAATACCCATATATCATTACTTATCATTTTACATGTCATTCTTCTCTCCTCCAACTAGATAGTAAAGCTCTCAAAGACAATACCTACCTCAGATCTGTCAGAATCTATAAAACCAAGTACAGTACCTGCACATGGTAGGTACTGATGAATGTCTCTGAATGCTGCTGAAAAGGTGATTTCCGTCTAGCAGCATGCTCATTATTGTCGGTGGCAAGTACTTCTGCAGTTACAGTGTTGGTTGAGAATAAGTGCCCGCCCAGTCCATGTTTAATGAGCAAAAGAACACTGACCAGTATCCAGTAGTATAGAGCTAGTGGGATGTGTGAACATAAATTTGGTGCATGCAAGCTGTAGTCACAGAATGTGCTTCATGGACTATAGAGGAAGAGATTAGAGATTAAAAAAATTTTTTTTCTCAATTCTAAAGGCTAGTTGTAGTTCAGATAAAATTTTGTTTAGTGCCCTTAGGCAGCTGTGCCAGACGTCTTGCAGTTCTTGAACTATTTGATGTCTAAACATTCACAAGTATGAAAAAGAAGTGACAGGAAAAAAAATCCTCACTGAACTTCCTGTGACAGGTTACAATTTAATCATAGCATATAATGCAAATTTCCCACTTCTTATAACTACACGAGAAAGGCAGGGCTTATGTTTACAAGCATTTTGTTTGGGAGACCTTTGTAAATTACAATCTTTGGAAATCTCAAACCTACCAGATGTAATCCCATCCATTAGATGAAGACAACGTGCCTACGCATTCGATCCAGAATAGCAAGTTAAATGGAGAATATGAGCAGGAAGCAGTCATTAAGAATTATGGGTAGGATACAGAGTTAATTCAGAGATATTTTGTTATGAGCTAATTACATCACTGGGACAGCTGGAAGCTGCGTGCTGTGCTGAACCACAGTACTTACTCTCTGCCCTGCAGCTGGGGGGTTAGGACAAAAGAGACAGAGGGAACTTACTTTATGGGAGAGTGAGGGCTTGGCTACTTAATTGTGAAATGATAACGACCTATCTGCCTTTTTTTGGATTGCATTTAGCACAGCAAACTGGATTCATAGACTTAGAAAGTGCTGAGAACCACTTTTCACTTCTACTTTTTGAGCATTCACTCAGGTCACATTAAGCTAACTCTGATAAATAAATATTGAATGGTAGTTTTCATTTCCTCTAAAAGTAATCTGAGATATTTTGTTCATATTCAACACAGTGTGATTAGATTTCTCTCATGGAACTGCAGTCAAGCAATCGTCAAAATGGTATTTTTTTCAGTTTACTAAAATAGCAAAAAAAAAAAATTGTGAAAGTTTTAAGATGTTGGTCAACGCAAAAAATCATACAATGAAGTTATTTTCCAGTGTTTATGTTCAGCTATTCAGACCTGTCTGGCTCTTTTGTTTTTCAAGTGTAGGGGTTATAGGCAACCTGGTCACATTCCTCATTGATTTATATAAATATATTACAGATTGTGAACCTCCTGCCAAATATCAGGGATTCCAGTTCTTGTTTAGCTCAGTTACTTTGCGCGAGACTTACATCTATCTTCTCTTTATTGCCCACCAAGTGACTATTATTTGACTTGGGGTAATTCCAGAGGGAGTCATTGTTGATGAAAAAGCATCCATATAGATTATGTTCTAAAATTCTTATGATTAAAATTTATAGCTATTGATGCAAATGCATTTTATACCTTTTAGGACTAATAGACATTACTTTTTACTATGAGAATGTTTACTAAATAATTAAGTCCGACCAAATTTCATATTTTAGTGTAGAGTAATATTTCCCACAATGTCTTCTGTGGAGGACTGATTCTCTAGGATGTTGATACTCAGCATTAGAAACAAAAAGGGTTCTCCTGGGACTTTTACTTCCCTCAATGTCACTTGTGAACTTGGGAAGAGAACATAATATGCTCCATTTCCCAAATTAAATTAATAATGGCACTTTAAAAAAAGTAAAAAGGATTATCTCCTTGAACCAGCATGAGACACTTCTACCTAATACTATTTTCATTGCCTAAAAAACACATGTAATTATATACATTAAAATCATATAAGAATGTTCTACTCTATACACTGTGACACATCTCTTTTAAAATTCCACTTTTTAAAAATTGCCAATCAAAATTAGGGCCTTTCTCAAAATGGTTTAATATTTAGAACAATTAGCAGTGGCTCGCCTATGCATATCTCATGTAGAGCCCAGCTGCTACAAGTGGTATCAGTGAGTCTTAATATTTCAAAGAGAGCGATATAACTTTAAGGAAAATATCTCGGGTGGGTTAGATGTTATTCTTGAATTGTGTCATACAAAAAGTGTTTGAAACGGTTTCATGAGATATGAAGCAACATAACATTCTGCCACGGCTGTTAGGTAACTGACAACGGTTTAAGAGCAAGTGACTTTTGTTTAGCACTGTTTTATGATCACTTCATTCTCCAGTTATGTCCTGGTCAAAATTTTGTTTTCCTTTTGGAAATTACTAAAATGTCTTACATATTACGAACTATAAGTGCAATAAGAGCTGGGTTACTAAAATCTTTGTTGACTTGAGGCAGCTGTACTTACTATATTTTTATTAAGGAATGTATTGAAATGGAAAACATTTTAAAGTAATGTTTAAGAAGTACAGCTGTAATGTGCAGTCCCATGTTCATGCTTCATTATAGAACATACAGTTTTTGATTCGTTGCTGTTTTATTTTATTTCAAAAACAGAAGCAACAAGTAGAAACGTGGTGATTATGGAAATCCTTTTTCTTCAAAAGGAAGAAAAATGAAGCAGTAAAGAATGTGGGTTTAATGGAAAGAAGGTGGTTCCCAGGAGTCTATGAATTAATGGTAGTTACCTCAAATTACCAAATTGAAACAATTGTTTTGATAAACATCCCAGGTGTCAAATCCATTCCTAATAGCAATCATATTTTTCATAGTATGGTACTTATGATTTATGGTACTGTCTTTAATGAATTTACTAATTAGGAATTTTTATTTTATCAGAATAATTTTCTGGAATAAATCACATTAGTAACATTGGAAGACTTTGGCATTTAGAAAAAATTAACTTTAGAAGTAGATGATTAAAACTTTAGCAATCAAAATATTTGGAAATAAATGTGAGGAAGAAATTCAGCTGACCTTAACTGATTTTAACGGAGTTGTAGAATTCACCCCAAACCACCCATAATTAAAACGTGTTTTGGATCTGGCTGTGAAGTGTGTGTGGTTGGTGGTGGTGATGGTTCTCCCCACCAGATTTAACTTAATTATAGTGTTCTTTGGTTTCTTTTATTAAAGTTTAGTTTAGATTCACAGAGAAGAACCAAATGTGGGCCCCATGTAGCCCAGCAATGCAGTGGGGTGGCATGGTGAACCATCTAAGCATTAAAACTTTAACAACAGTAATATACAAAGTGAATAATTGAGAGTCAACCCTGCATTTTAGTAATTTATATTTAGTCTCTTTGAAGAGAGCATTTATTAAACTTTTTAAAATGGAAAAAAACAATAGTATTTTATTAGCCTTTTCTTAGTATTTTATTAGATTTTTCAAGAAATAGACTTACAGCTTGTTTATGGGTGGTTTGTTTAATTCTTCAAATGTTTGATTGAGTATCTCATGTACCAGATAGTGTGCTATGTGTGGTTGTAATTAAAGGAAAATTTGTCCTTTGGCTTGAACATTTTTTTATTGCTAAAGGCTTTGTTTTTAAAACTTAAATTTTGAACTAGTTGTAGGATTTATGGAAGACATTGAATTCACCCATCCAAACTTAATTATTAAATTTGTTAGTCTGTTTTTATCATTTAAAGGTGATATAGTTTACCAATAAAATTTTATTCCCCTCCCCCGAAAAGAGTTTAAATTTCAGTTTTGATTAGTATGATATCTAGAATTTTAAAACAAAGAATTTATGTCCTTTCCAGGGAAGTTATTTGATTCATCAGGATGAAAAGGCTCTCTTACAAATAAACCAAACTTCTCCGTTTTCCACCATACTTATTTTCACAAGCATGATTATAGCACCTTAATTCCAGGAAAAACATCATTACACAGTCCAGCATCTCCAAAGAATGCTCAATCTGTCTATTTAATAATTCTCAAACTGCGAGCTAAGAACCATATTTTTCCTAAGATGCAGCTTTTGAAACTGTCTCCATCAGCAAGTTCTGTGTAAGGTCTCAACTAAGGAGACTCTCCAAGGAGATATTTTCATGCTCCAGCCTGTTGCTTTCTCTTGGCTACTATGCATTTGTCACCACTTAATCAGGTGCCCCTCTCCTGAACTTTTATATATTAATATTAATATTAAAGTGTCAGATCTCATTAGGTATCCTTACATATTATCACAAGGAATGGTCAACACTGGCCTTTTTTTTTTTTTCCTATTTGATCAAATGGGGTATGTGTAATATGTACAGGTCACTTCTTTGCTTACTACCACCTACTTAATATCTCTTTCTTTTTTCTTTTAGGTTGTTCGATGTGTGCACAGTGTCACGAACTGACAGAGAAACCAAACTAACATTAGTGTTTGAACATGTTGATCAAGACTTGACCACTTATTTGGATAAAGTCCCAGAGCCTGGAGTGCCCACTGAAACCATAAAGGTACTAAGAATCATCTTTCTGCCTGGTCAGACAGTCACACTATTATAGTCTATTAAGCAATGGCATTCTTTCTTTATGAAAACTTGCAGAATTAAAGCTTTTGGAACTCAATATATAGATATCTATATCTAATATAACTAAGTGGATCTTTACAGAATGGAATATATCCTAGTTCATTAATTTTAGGGCTCAGTGGATAAACCCTTTAGTTCTAATATATTTATTGAAAAATATCTACTTGTGCATTATATGGCTATAACCTTGGAAAGTATAGTGTAGTAAATATGGCCCAGTCTTTTTCTAATGGTTCATGGAATCTGAGGATATAATTTGAAACATTATTCATGAGCATATTGAATATTGTAATTGTATAGTGTAGGAAGTAGCTATGCTATATGTAAGTCTGAAATACTGGTTGTTAGGCCCTTCTCTCTCCATTTTTTTCTCATTCATAAAACATTTGTAGAAAGCCTAAATGCCACATACAATCCCAGACTCTTGGGATTCAGAGATAATTTAAGCTCCTTAGAGGTCAGCAGGCTAGATACAGTGTACTTACTAGGAGTTCTTTCTTCCTTTAAATCTAATGGGAAAGCTACTTATAAAATTTTCTTGGTCTTACATTCTGCTTAATTGAACTTCCTATTAGACCTTTTAAATCTATGCACATCATGTGCAATTTTCATGAAGACTCTTTTGTTTTTGTGAATTAGTTGACTTAATTAAGCAGACTCCTTACCTTATCATTCATAATTTAGAAATGAGTTATAGAATTGAGCATCAGTCGCCAGATAGGATGGGGTTGGAGAGCTAGGAGAAAAAGGTAAAGGGAGTAAGTGGTACAAATTGTTAGTTACACAATAGTCAGGGATGTAAAGTACAGCATAGGAAATATAGTCAATAATACTGTAATAACTACATATAGTGCCTAGTGGGTACTAGACTTATTGGGGGGGATTACTTCATAAATTATGTAAATGTCTAACCACTATGCTGTACACCTAAAATTAATTTAAAATAATATTGAATGTCAGCTGTGATTGAAAAATACAAAAATAAAATATTTAAAAAGAATTCATCATCATTTTAGATAGGAGCGAATAGCTGAAATAGTTTATTTTTTGAACAGAGTAGAAAATGTTCTTTAGTGTAGCTAGATACAGATACATTTAGAACATGACATATTGAATGATTTATCCCTTTGGCTTTAGACTAATATAGAATTTATTTTCCCCCATCTGCCTTTTATAAAAGGAAATGGTTCTCAGTAACGGTCTCATTTCTTCCTGAGCAGTTTCAAGGACATTAAATCCCTTTAAGTGTAGGTATTTGTAATTATCGCCTCTATCTCAGCACCTTTTTTTCTTTAAATTCTGTTCCAGTCCTATGGCTTCAGTTCTCTCCTCTATGAGTTCGTCTAAACCCCCATGTTCAGCATGCAGGACAGGGCATAGAGCCCCTTTTCATGTACTCTTATTTTCTGGCCAAATCGGACCAATCCACGTTCTTTTAGTATGGTTCATAATTTTCTAACCTCTTTGGACCTCCTTTTCATTGCCATTTCTCTGCTTTCCCCGCCCATAACCATATGCTTAATTTTTTCCAAGGCTCACCCTAGATTTCATTTGATCAACTTTTACAGCTGGATATAATCTCATCTTTCTTATACCACTTGTTCTGCATCTCTCTTCCTTTTTGTCTTTATCCTTAATTTTAAAAAACTTTCCGAACTATGCTATCTACTTTTCTTTCTTATTAAATATAAGAGTTTGGGGTTTTTTGGTATTTGAATGTTTGTGATCTTTTAAGATCATTATTTAAAACATGAATAATCTTTTAAAAGCACTAAACTACTATCAAATGGGTAGTTTTAAGCTGAATGTGTAATGATACAAATTTGTTTTTAATGAACACATATCTTTTGTTTCTGTGATTGACTTCTTTTTAAGAATTGGTATGGAGGGTAAACATCTGCTAAGTGAGGATTCTGGCAAGTTGAGGTTCTGGTTAATTGAAGCACACAACCAGATAACAGAACTATTTCGTTATTGTGTAGGCTTATTCATGAGAAGTCTCAACTATATCAAGAAAATGTTGTTATTATGAACAACTATTGGGAACACAAACTATTGGATTCTTTATATAGAATGCTTTGTTGTAATAAGAGTTTTTCTGAATATACTTATACAAATAATAACTGAATATTTACAGGGAAAGTTCTGTACTAAACATTTTGGCAACACAAAACTGAATTAGTCATGAACATACGCTCACGGACCTTCACGTATAAGGGAAGAGATAAAGTGCACACAGAAGCATGGGTCCACATTCTCTACGGTTATTTAAATAGTTTGGTTGAGTGTTTTCAAGTAAGGAAAAAAAGCTGTTTGTCAATAAACATAATCTATAGCTGATTCTTTACATTATGGTACCAAAATACTTTCTAAACTGTTCTTCAAAATCATAGATGTTATTGTTGACATTGTCTAGCACATATCATAACATAGCATATTGCAAAATAATTATAAATATGTAAAGTATTTTAACATGTAATAAATATAAAAGAAAATCAAGAAACTATCTCATATAAGATAATTTAGGCAAAGGGAATTTTCCTCAACTGCCTGCCTCTCACCGTGTTTTCTGTGGCACTGTTTGCCTGTTGGCCCACTTAAATGCAGGATAGTCTAGTGCGCATTCAGGACATAAACTGATTTAGGTGGGCAGTAGTTGGATAAAACTGGGATGTTCCCTAGTCTCTGACTAGATGTTATAGAGGTAAAATCTTTCTGTTCAGTATCATTTTCATCAACCTGTTTGTTAGAAAAGAGCCCACGATGGCCTTGTTTTCCTGTTTACACATATCACATAACAGTTTTTCGAATGCATTTAAATACCATTTGTTTGTGTTTTAAGGCAGAAAACCACCCCTGAGTCTCTAAGTATTTGTGAAGGTAGATAGGTGGGTGAGCCTGTAATAGGGAATCTTGTGATGATTGCATAGTGCTCACGTCAGACTTTGGTAAAGTAAGTTAAGGATATAGTCCTGAACTAGAAATTGCCATTAAGAGAGGTTTGTGAGAATAAAATAAGATCATAGGTGGTTCTTTCCAAAGTTTAAAAATATATCTTATTCTAAAAAAATAAACACATAAATACATCTTATTCATACTTCATATTGAGGTTTTCATCACATTCTTTAATCTCTTTTCTTGATGTTTTAAGACATATCCATTCATGTTGACAGTGACATTTTCACAAAGAAGCCTATTGCCTGCTATACTGTGAAGTCAACAAATATCAAAGTTTGCCTTATAGGCTTATCATTGCCATATCTTGCGTTCCTCTTTCTAATTTAGAAGTGTTTTTTTGATCTACTTAATTATGGAAGAATTCAGTGCTGTATTTATTTAATTTTTATTCGGTCATTTGAGATTTGATATCGTCTTCTTGAAATTCCATGCTAAAACTTATGAGGCAGTAATTGACACCTTAATGATTCTATTTTTCTTTTAGGGTTCATGATAAATTTTGAGTATTTGTGCTTATATAGCACCTTCCATTTATGGGGGCTTTATAAGAAAAAAAAACCAGGGCTTTCAGATTGTTATTGTTTCTCTTTCATGCCTTTTTCTGCCACTCTATAAGAAAGGATCAAAAAGAACTATAAATAAATTCCCTTGCCTTGTTCCTTATTCATGTCTAACTGCTACCCAGAAAAAAAAAACTACCGTATGACAGGATATATATGGAGAGACACTCCTGTGTACAATCTTATGTTTTACATGTTCTCAAAATGTCGTGCCTCCTTTTTCTGAACTATCATTTGATACTTAGGCCTCTTTTTATATAATCCATTATCTTTCTAATATATGACCTAGCTTCTCCACTATCTTATAAACTCTTTGAGAACCTAGTATCATTCCTCGGATATTCTCTGAATGTAACATGTTTGATAAAAATTGGCTATATGATTTCACAAGTAGAAATTCGAAGGCACTGAAAGGTCACAGAAGATCAGCTGCCTCTCCAAAATAGGACAGCGTTCTTTTTGCTCAACACCATATGGCCTCTTTGGATGACTCAATCTTGGAATAAAAATCACATTTTATTTATGTGTCTCTATAACAAATGAAGTCTATAGAGCTTGAGAAGGCCAAAAAGCTCAAGGTTTGTGCGTCTGTGTGGGTCATTTTCTCTGTGAATTACATTTCATTTTATCTTCAGTTGGATGTTTCTTAGAGATTTCTGTTGGTTGTAATAGTTTCAGTAGGAGATAAAATGTACTATTAGGTTTATTTTACAAAACCCAGACTTCAGAGACTGACACACACTCTTAATAGCACCTGTTTTCTGCCTCTGGGAAATATCTGTTTTCATGAATAATATCTGCTTGCAGTAAACAGTGGCTCTGGTGTCAGTATGGGATGCCCGGGGCTGATTCATCTTTCTCAAGCTGACATAATGCAGGGTGACTGACTAGTCCCCCCTGTATTGCAGATGAAGAAAGTCTCCCAGAGCCTTCTCTCCTCTCCCCCCTCAAGGAATCAAGCCATGGCCCCTCTCAGCTCCTGGTGGTCCCCACTTTGCTTGAATTATGAGCAGGTGATTTGTCTCATCTTTGCAGGACACAGAGCAAATTAACATGAAAATATCGCTTCTCAGAAAACAAGGCAGGCTTGAATGCCCTGTCGCTGCTGGTCATTAGCCATCTGCCACCGACACTCATACTGTGTTTATCACATTTGAAATTCAGAGCAGATGTTGCATAATAAGGTGATTTTAAAAACAAGGCAAAAAATTCAAAGAACAAATACTCCACAATAATGATAAGGATCCTGGAAGGAAATTTTTTTCAATCTAATATGATGGCTGGACTAATTGCAGAGACCATGTTTTTTAAACCATGCACACATCTCTCCTGATATTTAATACAAACTGCTTTTCATAGTAACATGAAGTAATTTTAAAAGAAAGTATGTGTGAAAGATGCCTAAGAGGACTGTTTAATAAAATGAATTTTACTAAGTAAAGTGGTATATTTAATAACGGTAGTTCTGGTGCAAAGGGCCTCATAGGTCAGTCATGCCGTTGTTGATTTTTACTCTTAAGATGGGCCTCAACTTATAGCAATTTGATTTCAGATAGTTCACTCCTATAGTACAGTTGGATCTCTTAGGGCTTGTAGGCCATGTGGTTTCCCAGTTTATTTTCTTCTTGATACTCAGGACCCTATGCTCCCCTTCCCTTCATTGCCTCCTCCTCTACCCTCCACCCCTCCCATCATTTCCATCACTACCACTGTCTGTCTGCGCATGCACATGCACACAAACACGTGCACGCACGTGCATACACACAGAATTTGGGGAAGGGGGTGAAGAGCAATATCAGATATACTGCTAAGCAAAAATTAAGCAGCCAGTCTGAGTAGTTAGAGGGTTAAATCAAAGTAGCACAAGCAATTGGCCATTGACTCTGATAGAAGAGGTGCTCCAAAGGAAGTAAGTCAGTGCTGAGTCTACTCCAGGTTTAGGGGGAAATGAAGGATGATGAGTATGCTACAACTTTTGTAACTTTCGATAACTCAGGAAACTTTTCAGGGGGAACTTTTTAACCTAGATTTTGAGGACTCTCCCAGAAACAAATCCTTAAGCAACTTCCCAGGCCCTTGTAGTAGCTGAAAATATCAAGAGAAAGAGAGACAGACTTATGCACATGTGTGATTATCCTAAAGTATGTAATAAACTACAACAGAGTTATTTAGTGGTTTGGGTTGTTTTTTTTGTTTGTTTTTTGGGGTTTTTTTTTTTTGGTAACAGGAAATATGGGTCAAAAAAAGTGTTTTCTAAAAGTTCTGCAAGACTGACTAACTAAAATAAATGCCAACTCACTAAAATAGGCAAATGACACTTTGATCAAGCTAATAACAAGTAAGTCAGAATCGCTTTGGAAATGCTTCCTCACCTTAAGTGTTGAATCTGTTTATAGAGCCCATTAAAAGTTGTCAGCAATGTATACCCAGTCTTAATCACCCTAGTGGCAGATAGCAGGGTGAAGCTCTGCACAGAAGAGAGATGTGCCTCATTGAAGTTTCGAATGTCCTTAAACTTCCTGCTCACAGCCTCCTTGCTGGCTCTTTTCCTCCAAATGTTGGAACATCCAAGGCTTTATCCTCAGTCCTCTTCTCTTTCCCGTCTACACTTTCTGGCTGGGTGATGTTATGAAGTCCAGAATCTTCTTATATTTATTATCCAGCCTGACCTCTCCCCCATCCTCTAAATGCATTATAGGCAGCCAGCCATTTGATATCTCTTCATCATGACATTGACCAGGAATTGTCTCCCTCACTCGTGCTTTCCCCATCTGCCCAGCTGTTTGAGCCCCGAACCTAAGAATCATTCTTGGTTTCCTGCTTTTTCTCCCCAGTCTTCATCCAGTCCATTAGCAAGTACTTCGGATTTTATCCCCAAAGGTATCCCCAGTCCACTTCTCAATATCTTCATTGCTGAAGTCCAGCCCGTCATGCTGCCTCCACTCAACACACTGCTTCCACATCTGCCCCTTTACAGGTTATCCTCTTTAAAACAACCACAGGGACCTTATTAGAATGTAAATAAAAGTATTATTCCCCTAATGAAAGCTCATCTCCAGTGGTTGCCTATGACCTGTGGAATAAAATCCAAAGCCCAACGTGATCGAGTGCTCTTTCTTCCTACACTTGGCTCACATTCAGTTCTTTATGTGATCAGGGACTGTGGGATTATCCATATTGTAACTAAGGGTTTCCTTGGTTTGGTTTAGATGCAATCTAAAACCAATAACTGATCACTAGAACTATATAGCATTTTATCCTTTATTACAGTACTGACAACAAAATTCCAGAAACTGTTCTCTTTCATTGTTGGCTTATGGTAAATATGTTTTATCAAAGGATGGGAAACCAAGTCCAGTGAAGAGATTGATTGGTGCTATGAATCTTAGACCCCATTCTAATCTCTTAGGGATATATATCTAAAAGATAATTGGGCTAGTTACACATTTTTTAAAATTTAAACATAAGTTTACATATATTCATCATTGTATGCAAGGTTCTTCTCCAACTCCATCATGAGAAGTAGCAGCTTCAAAGAGTTGTTACTTTTTAAAATCTAATTGAAAATACTCTCCTATATTATTCATTTAGATTCTTTTCATTCTTGTCCAGAAATTTCAAATACCCATGTGTATTATGGAGTTTGGAAGTCAAGAAAGCACCGTTCTACAGGAGCAATTGCTAACAGTTTGTAGTCACTCAATTTTAAATAATAGAGAAAGTATCCATCAGTTATTTAAGATAATATCTTATTCCTCATTCCAAAGAAAGGTGGAAGGGATTAATCAATCTTTTTCATTGCAGTTAAGGAAATCATTACTTGTTCCAGTAAATATTTGTTTTATGAGTAAGTGCTTTCACTAACAGTTGGTAACGAAGCATTGAAAACCTCATAATGGCAGTCACGAGGATCAAATATCTCCAGCATATGAAATCTTTGTTGTGATTACTATCACTCTGCTCTTCCTCTTTCTCATCATCACTCTCAAAGAGCAAAATTCTCCAAAAAGATTAACTCCAATGAAAAATCAAACAAAGACAGTTTGACCTGAATTTGGATTCATTTATCTAAATCAGGGCCTTGATGCCAAGCATCTGCTCACTGTGACACTGAAGTCTTAGGAAGTAAAAGAAAATTCCTTGAATGTTAAAAATAATCAAGTATAAATCTAATCTCTAAAAACTCTGGCTACTATCAGACAATGGTAACCTTAATTTGGATGCCTGGGAAACAGACAAACCCAACAAATTGCAGAAGTGAGTTACCATCTAATAAAAGGTTAATGAAGTTAAGCAAAAATGATGCTCTGTTTCTCCAAGTGTGGTCAGTGAATCACCTTCATGACTACCACCTGAGGTGCTCATTTAACATGACAGCCCTGCCGTAACCCATCCCCCAGTTGCAAACACAGTCTCAGGAGGGAGTTTCTCATAAGTACCCTCAATGATGCTTTTAGAAACTACAGTTTAAAAAAATACTCTCCTACAGGTGACTTATGGAATGACTAGGAAATTAAAAACATCTCCCTTACATTTTAAGATGCTTGTCTATGCATAGGTAACCCCAGCCATTCAGAAGGCTCTTATCTAAGACCAAATGAAGTTGCCCATAGATATGCTTGATTTTTAAAAGCACTGAAGTTTTAATTCCTTAAGATGTTCTATTGGAAAATGCTAGCTCGTTAATGAAATTGAAGAGAAGATGCTTGGGAATATGGGAATTGTAACTAGAAATTCTTAAGCTATGTAGAAATCTATTATTTTTAAAAAAAAGTATTCACAATACATTATGATTTAACTTTTGAAAGATACTTTTTGTTTCATTTCACTTATATTCATAGTTCTCTGTGGTCTTAAATTAGTAAACCATTGCTGGACTTACCGGTGTAACTGGTCAGAATTCCTAATCCTGTTTTATAGATGACGAACCAAAACCATATGACCCTTAAATGGGTGATAGTCATAGGTTTTTAGCACCATCACCGATGTGGCGAAACATTATTCAGGTACCCTCTGAGGTTCATCAATGAAAGCGATGAGTACTCAGAATTTCTTCCATTTTGTGTTCTAACCCTTTAAAAATATAAGCTAGTAGCTTTGTTGATTTTTATATTTACCAGTGCTCTCTGTTGTCCCTAAGCATACTTGTTTCTTTTTCCTTTCTTGGACAAAACCAAAGAAATATTTATCGTTCTATTTTAGTTAATCTCACCACTTTTAGATTGGAGGCTAAAATAGAACATAGCGGGGAATTAGGGATCACAGGGCATAGGAGGTTTCATTATGAATTAAGTTTAGTCACTGCAACATTAAAGGTTAATGAGTAATCAGATATTGATTGATCTGGAAACAGTTATCCTCAATTTAAGATGTTCTGTGGATATGGTTGGTAGGGAATGAACACTTGAAGTGCTCATTGTTGACATTTAATTTCACTAATATGTCACACTTTAATGTTCAAATCTGGAACTGAAAAAGTCTCCATCACCCGTAGCTGAACCTGAAGTGTTTGTTAAGACTAAGATGGTGTACAAGCTATAGTTGAGGCCTCTGCTTCCTTCTGCCCCCATTCTATGAAAATATATTCCAGGTCAGAAGGATGGCGTACAAGTAGAAGGATGAATTGACTGGTGGTAACGAGAGGAAAATTGATAGAATGGGCCCCAGGAAAAAAAGGAGAGTTTTATGTACCCACAATAAACCCCCCAAAAGTAGCTTTATTGAAAGCATGTGATGATGCTGAGTGCTAAATATCAGAAACATTACATTACTAACTCTTGTTCCCTTATTATGTTTATCTCTGTTGTCATGCAATTTATCTTATAATCCTGAAGTTTTAATATTTAAACCAGATATGAAAGATGGGTTGATTTATGTTTTTAGTGTAAAACTATATGAATGCAAGTAAATGACATACAAAACAAAAACATGGGTTAAGTTTTTGTTTTTGACATCATCTGTTTTAAACGTTGCTGCTATTCTAAGAGCCCTTGATAAGAATTTCATCATGGCTGTTAGATCTTGATAAAAACACTTAGGAACTGGGAAGAAAGTAAAAATCTACATTACATTAGAACGAGTTAAGAAAAGAGCTGCATTTTGGTGTCCCCCAAATGGGAGAGACTTATTAAAGCATCACACACCGAGAGAAAGGACTTCTCTCCTTTTCTGTTTCACCCCACCATCGCTTACACCACCACAGTTGCACAGGACTTCTTACTTTATTTATCACCAGGTTCCATAATTAACATATGGTTCATGTTATTGATTTCTCAGGTTTCAAAGTAAAATAAATTGAGCTTTCTTCCACATTTAGAATATACAGTTTTTTAAGGAACTCTAAACAAAACACACATTATTTGTCAGTTAGAGAGCAGCTGCAGAAAACAGAAAATTAGGAATGGAGTCATGGGTGAAATAATGGAGATACTGTTCAGAGGTAACCCTTTGTACAGCAGGAAATTTTCCTTAGAAAAGAGACAGCTGAGTTTGCTTGTAAATTTTGCTAAAACAGGCCTGATTTAGTAACATGTAGTGCTGGTTAGGAGGCTGAAGACAGCACTTTCAGCTTTAGATATCACGGAAGTGCTCTCTTGTATGGTTTTGTATAAAGTCTAAACACTTTATAGCTTTGAAAAGTATGTGTATATGAGGGGAGCTGCAATTTAATTTTTTAATGAATAGAATAATGTATATAGGAAATATGAGATCTGAGAGTAGAGAAGAATTTTCTAAGAAAAAACTATAGATATTACCATAAAAGAATTCATAGATTATACTATAAAATTTTTAAACAATATAAATAAAATTAAAGGGAGATAAAATATGTGCAAAAATTATGGCAGATGTTTCATATCCTTAACATATAAAAAGTTCTTACAAACCAATAAGGAAAAGAAAATTACCCAGTTTAGATATGGATAAGAAACATGAACAGACAAATTCACAAAGAAATCCATGTATGCAGAATGGCTGATAGGTAAGTGGGGGAAATATTCAACCTCACAAATAATCAGAAAAATGCACATTAAAAATCAGAATGTACCTGATATAGATGATTAAATAAATTATGAAAATACATTTAATGAATAATTTTTCCAAAAATCTCATTTTTGAAAAATAATTGACAAAAGAAGATGAGATTCAAACTGCAAGTATAATATGCTTCCAGTTTTGAAATACATTTCAAATACATGTATAAAAAGTAAAAGGAAATATACTAAAATACTGATAGTTTCTATCTCTGTTGAGGTATTATGGATCATTTATATTTACGGTCTAAAATGAACGTGTACTACGATCATATTAAGCCATGTGAATTGCTAATAGTCGACCTCTTTTGCCATACAAAAATGGAATTTTCACATGATTTAACCTAATATTTTTATAATCTGACAAAAGGTCATTTTATGGGGAATGCCCTCTGCTACAGAAAAGTTGAAGTTCTTACATCTACACCTCTTCATTGTAGCCCAGCATAATAGCCCATAATAAGAATTAGCAATACAGTTATTTCTTTTGCTATTGGGCCACACAATAGGACAGATGTTGTAAAATAATCCATGTCTATACATTAAAACATTTAGTACATATTTATTGATGCTGATATTGATAAAGTGGCAAACATTTAAAGACTAAGAAAAAATGTGATAGGTTTTCTAATAAGACTAACACCATTGTTATTATTCTCTTTAGTCTTATTGGCATTTGACCATTAAATAGTATAATTGGTCTATGGAGGAATTTCATAAGATTGTATGGGAGCAGTTGATGGTGAGTAGTGAACTTTTAAATTAATGTCTGCATGTAGAATAAGGTAAAATTACAAGCCTGTTTTTACTCCAGTAGCAGGCACTGGTGTACATTTCTTTAACGATCTTTAGGTTTTCAATATTTTTTATTTGAAATCAATTTTCAGTTCTCTTGTTAAAAATGAGCTCTTAACAATTACATAATATACTTAAGCAAAGATTTTTTTTTAGGACATGTGCATTAATCTGCGTCTGCTAAAAAAGAGGAATGTTTCTTTTCAAGCCTGTATTGGCCTGTACAGGGAGATGGCCCACAAATAGATAAGATATTGGGAATGCAGAATTAGTTAATAAAGGAGTGTCATATGTCTTTCCAGTTTTTCCTGAAGTAATAAGATATTTAATTTGAGATTCGAAATGTTAACAGTGATCTTGTACTTAGAATAACATGAATACTCTACTACCTACTCAGAGCCAACCTGTATTTCTTCACAATTAAAGGAGAGGAAAGTAATGCCAAATGAAGGAAATTTGAATATATGTTTATTATTTTTAATCTTTTTTTTCTGTCCTTTAAAGTTTGTTGTCCCTTCCCATTGTGGCCTTTGAACAAATAAAGATGAAAATAGACGAATGTGGATGATAGTAAATGAAAACTGTTGAGGATACACTGTTTACAGAAAAATAGGACAGCTTTTGTAGTCCCCTTGTTGGATTTAGAAAATTGGTATTACCAGCACATTCAAAATAGCTTTTATCCCAGACAGAACCATTATCTATACAGTAGGTAAGATTCCTGCATTCCAGCTTAGCCCTGTGAGCCATAAGCTGCCAAAGGTGGAGGCAACAAGCCCTCGATGATAAGCAAAAGTGTTAGGTAGGCGAGAGTCCCATTTCACTCAGATAGAAACTACTGAGCTTTCTTTCTTCCAGTCAGAATAATAACAAGTCCTTCCTCTGGTGATTGATGAGCTTGTTGCCAAGGGAAATGGACTGGAAAATCATCGCCTTGTCTTTTACTTGCCGCAGGAAAGCCATAACAGAGATCTCTATTCTTCTTGTTCTGATAAGAGGCCTAAGGAAGCATCGAGGAGGGCTGTGAAGCCTGTAAATGTGTTATATCCAGCTGCTTGCTGGATTGCCTTTTAAAATATGACTCATAGGCCCCGAACTCTTAAGTTGTACATGTGTGCTATTGGATAGCCTTAGACTAGCCATGCAGTTTTGACCACAATGTGGCACATGAGATGAGAGGCTGTTTTAACTAAAGACAGGTATCTCCTATTTAACCTAAACATATGCATTCTAAAATGTATCTGTATAATGCAGTTCCATGTGTAGAATTCTTTTACTCCTTCTGGCATTGTTAAAGAGGATATTTATAGTCTGGAAAACTTGGGAGCCCAGTAACATAAACTGGAGCTAAATTCATAAATGCAAATAATATTTTAACTGATGAGAAGTGATGTAAGAAGCACCCCCACAACACCTCTTGCCAGACGTGAAGCTTTGGGCATCACACTTCAAGCTCAGGATTGCGCACACACACACACACACACACACACACACACACACACACACACACATCTTTGGTAATATCTGAAGAATCAATTCTGAGAGATGCCAATTCACACATCTAATTGTCACATAACCAAGAATGTCTGAAGTTGAATGGATTCCTGTTTATTAACATTTCCACATTGATCTTGGCAAAAAAGACCTATTATTTAGACAGTATGTTCTCAGCACCCTATGAATTTGGAGTGTTTAAACTTTCATTAAAATATTACTTTGTGATCAGAAAGCAGGGATCTTAAAGACTATGTTGGCAGTGAACATTAAAAAAAAGGCTCAGATAGCATTATATACCAGTATATTTGGGAAATGTGTTTAAGAGATTAGCATTTCCATTTCCATGACTACTTCTTTTGTGTCTTTTCCAGGTCTACATTCCAATTCTGAGTTAGAAACATTTAACCTTTCCTAAATTCAGTAGGTCTCTCATAGATTATATTTACAGAAATAACAGCCCGTTCACTAAAGTTATTCCCAGAGCCTTTATCTGGTGGAAGTGGTCATGCATACCATTTTATTTTGTCTCTGGTCTTGTGCTTTTTGCTAGAGTGAGTTGGAGAATTGTGTTAATTCCATTTGCTGGTGGAAAGATAGACTGCCTGTCCTTGTAACTAACTCTCTGTGGCCAAGGAACTGACCATCGTGAGACACACTCTAATGTTGGCTTTAAAAGCTCTCTTGGAAGTGGAAACACATGTCTTCTCCCTCCCCAGGGTCAACCTGGTAACCCTAAGGTGATTGCACTCTCTTCTCTATCATTCTCCCCAAAACAATAGCACTGTCTAACTTAGAACAAAACCTGCACATTGTTCATTCACTGAGTTCCCTGGTTGCTATGAGTATTCCTTATTTTCTTAGAAACTGACTACATTTCACATCAACTAGTACACTTTAAAACTTCAGAGGAAAGAAAAAGTGAATTGAATTGATTCTTGTTTTTAAAAGAGTGTCCACTACTTCAGAGGCACCAAAATTTCACTCTCTGCTATGCCCAGACACAAAATTGAGGAGCCTCTTTGTTATGTCTTTTTGAAATGCCCTTAAGGCTTCCCAAATTTGTTAGAAAACGTTTACTGGTGTATGGTTTTCCCATTACAACTTTCCAATTTTTTCTCTCCTTAAATTTGACCTTTGAGCCATACAACAAGATCACAGTTAGGTGATCTTCTGCTGTGTCTTTTATTTTTTTTAATTATGTGCCTTTGTGTATTCGTTTGAACTGAAATCAGCAAAGCCTAATCTATAACAGAAGCACCATTTTAAGTGACCCTGGCAGTTTGATTCCTGATTATATTAAGAGGAGAAAGTGGATCTTGCCAAGGTTGGGGCATTTCCCAATCTTGCAAAACATTACATGCAATTAATGGGCTCGAACTCAAGATGTCGCGGTGTGCGTGTGTGTGTGTGTGTGCATGCACACTTGTGCTTGTATGTGAGAGAAAGAGTGGAAAAGATACCCCATGCATAGAATTTTAAAACTGGTAGCACTAGGAGTTAGCTAGAGGCAAGAGATACCCTGTTGGCTCCTAGGCTTCCTGGAGCTGCCTGCTGGAAAAGACGCCTTGGAGATGAATCTCATGTGGTTTCCTTTTGCCTGGATGGCATTCCTATCTTAACATATACCTTAGAAGGCCTTGGAAGACGAATACTTCTTATATCTAAAGTACTTTGGAGATTGGAGTTCTGCAGTTTGCCACTCAGGAAAATCAACCGGCATATTAACTCCCAGCAAATGCTACCTCCTTGGTTTAAAGCAGTCCGTAAAGTTTTCTTCCTGGTTTGTGCGCCCCACATTGTTTCGGCTCCTCTCATCACTGACCAGCTGGCTTACTGGTGAATAGAGCTGTGGGCCCCTCGCCATGTTTCATGTGAGGTCTTGGCTGGGTGGCAAACAGGCAGCCTGTAGCCAGTGTCAGCAATTCAGGAGGAATTGGCACAGCAGTGTCCCCATTAATTTCTGCTTGTCACATACTGTCATGCAAGTTACACCAGAGAGGAAATGACCGTTAAAAAAAAAAGGTACCCTTGTGGCACTGGGTCCCCTCCAGACGTTCCCCGAGGTTAAACAAGTGGATACAATTAGCTCTACACAGACAGCTGCGGGGAAGGGAAAGCCTAGAAGTGGGCCCCACAGCAATGTGTCTTTCCTGTTGCAAGGAGTGTCAGCTATCAACATCTGCCATATTTTAACCCTTCAAAGGGACCGGTAAATTAAGGGGAGCTATTATCCCACGCTCTGCTGATCATTATCAATCATAATGCCTTGGGAAATTACCACAGTGCTGCTGCCTTGGTGGCGGGTTTTGTCCTTTGGGGAGCGTTTTTTTATGTGTTTGCTGGGAGCCGAGAAGAGTGGTGGGGGCACCGAGGGTGAGGGGAACTAGCTCTTTAAATCGTTGGTAATTTACTGCCACAGGGAAGGGGACGAGAGAGGCAATAAACTCCTCTTCAGTTCAAACTGAAGTCGTTAAAATCGGTGGGCTCCAGACAGCTCCCATTTCCAAAGAGATCGATTTTGCTGACAGAGTTTTGTCAAGCAGTCTTCACCACGAGCTTTGGTGGTTTTTAGAGCACAGACAAGAGCTTTGGGAAATGAGAACCAGTTTTAGAGGAGGAAGGCCATGCAAGATGAGAAAAGAAACTCAAATTAGAGGCTTCCAAAAACTGAAATGTTTCAAAGATTGAGATGATTAAGCTATTGTTACCCAAATAGAGTCTTGACTAACCTTTGTAAACACATTTTGGTTTGGGGTCCATTTGTCTAGTGAAAATCTGACTGCCAGCACAATGGGACAGATGAAGGAGACAGTCCCATGTGAAATTAAGTTTATTAAAACTTATTTGTCTGAACTAATCATTAAAACTATTTAAAAAAAAGTAGAGAATGGTTTATTAATGTTTTAACTCCAACAGGAATTGGGTTCATATTGATGAACTTGGAACTTTCTCTTCTGAAAAGATACCATTTTGCTCAGAGGCATGAGTATGTCTTTATCAGACAGCGGTTCTGAAAATGATCAGTAATGATGAGAGTAGGAGCCATGAGCTAATGTTCATCTATATGATTGTACCAAGGACAAAAAATTGAAGAATAATCACACTTGGATTTCACTGAGTTCTTACTTCATTTACTGAGGAAAATTCTGGCACCATTTAAAATAACTTTAAGTGAGGGCTAGGAGCCACCATTGAGATAATTAAGTAGCAGTAATACTTTATCATATTATCTAGATTTCATCTATTTTCTATATGGAAGAAGAGGTAGCCTGATCACCAAGGAGAGCAATGTCTAGTCTAAGAGCCTCATTTTATAGATTAGGAATCAGAAGCTCAGGGAGTTTAGAGATTTGTCCAAGATCTCACAGTGAAGCAGAGGCAGAACTCCAAGTCTCCTTCCCAGGTAAACCATTTATTTCATTCCATGGACTGGCTTAGTTACAGCAGCAACAAAGGGGTCTCTCTGCCCTTTTGTCAGGTAGGGATAGGAAGGAACCACATACCTAGGTAGAGGTGACTTTCTTCAGTAAGGACATAGTCAACTTCTGCCATTATATCAGGCTGTAAATTTGATGCACTAGTTTTTAGTTGGCCCCGTTAGACCAAGAATGCCAATTTTAGATCGTCTTGTCCTATTGTAAGTAGTACATAAAAATATTTCTTAATGTAATATCAAAATAATGTTCAGATTTGGGAAATTTACCTCTTTAGGTATTTATATCTTTTTAAATATTATATCACAAAGTAGAATCAGTAAAAGTATACATAAATATGAGCCCACATAAATATGTGCTCAGATCCTAACAGTGGGATCTCATTAAGAGACAGGTAGACTGTAAATGATTTTTCTATTACTTATGTTACTGAGCTCTGATTTTAGGAGCTAATCAGTAATTGACTTCTGTTTAAACTTAGGTAAGTACTGAAGCATACGATTTAGTAAGTTAAATGTCACAGTTTGATGTTCAGAAGTGGATTTATTCACTATAAGATTTTTCATTAAAAATGAACATATAGAAACTAAATTATACTTATTCATGTTTAAATATCAATTGCTTTCTCAAAATTGTTTCTTTAGGCTAATTTCAGGATCTATCAAACAGCGTAAGGCTTCAATTGAAGCATATACCTGAAGATTGTGTAGGCTCCAGAGGAATACCAGATAATGGGAAACAGGACAGCAGAGAATATACCAATTTAGTGAACAATGATGAGCCAATTAGACAAAAACATTGGCTTGAACATCATGGACAGGACGGAATCATTACTAATGCCTGTGGTATTTAGAATCATAACATCAATCGCGATGAACTGCTTTGGTAGTCATGTGTCCATAATATGTAATTCCATAAAAATTCTCTTGGTTTTGGCATTAATTAATAGAGACTATATTTTATAAAATGGCATATTTCATTGGAAACACTTGCACTTAAACATGTCAGCTAAGAACTTGAAAATCTTTCCTGTCGTCCATTAAAACTATAGTTGCTGATTTCTCATGGGAAAAAGTAGTTTCTCACTTTAAGTCCTGATGTTTCAATAGGATTTGGTATAGCATTTCATTTCACTTCTAGCCCTAATGACTCACTGCATTCTTTTCCCCAGAACTTATCCCCTGTTTACCCTCTGAGTTCTTTCTCATGTAGACACAGGCCTAGAATCAATTGGCATGACTATTTTCACGAATGTTGAGTAGTTCAACTTCTGTAATGCCATGGAAAACACTGTCTAGTCTGCAAGTTAAAGGAAAATTAATATTTCCTATACAATATCTTGATTGGATTTGGATTTTTAAAAAGATTAAATTCTGGAGAAAACTTTTCAAAAGTGACCTGGGACATTCTCATGCAGTTGGGAAGTAGTACTGCCTTCATTTTACAGATGGAGGCAGCTGGCGTAACCAGCTAATAATTAATGACTTGCCAAGTTCACACAAGTAAAAAGCCAGGAGCTAGATTTGTGACTCTTGCACATCTATAGGATTAAATATAATTTTATAATCTTTGACAGTGCTGTTCAATAAGTCCTGTTTACATAAATGTTTTAGCATTTCCCTGCCCTCTGGGCCATTAAGGCAATTTATTTTTATAATTTTAATTATTAAAGCCTCTCAGTGTATAAAGTAAACTCAGAAAACAAAATGGAGACAAATCTATTTAATTTTATTATAATTAAACCCCATGGCGTATCAACGATAGGATTAAGACCCTGGTTTGGGTCTCTGGTTTTGGGTCTTCTTGTTAGATATTGGATGTTCATTCCAAATATTGTGTTTTGTTTAACACCTCTAAAATTATATTCAGAGTTAAATAGAATATACCTTATATCTGCAGATTTCAAGCCATTAAGGAATATATAGTGTATTTGCAAAGATACAGCTTGTTTCCTTAACATAACAATCCTGTAAAAAGTTAACAGAACTGCATGTGTGATCACTGTTTAATATTTCCCCACAAATCTTTAAATTGTCACCTGTTTATGATTGTTGTTGCCGTATTGTTGTCATTGAGAAAAGAGTCTACATTAGGATAATTTCTAAGTAAATTCTCTTCTCTCTAATGAGAATATGCTGCCCTTTTTTGTTTTTTTAAATTTGGGAGAATGACACAACAAACCTCAATGCAATTGTGAATTACAGCCCAACTTAGTTTAAGACAAACCTCCCTTTCTGCTTAAAATATCAGTAATAGTCTAGCATCTGAAATAGGAGATTTATCATCACCTCATACATTCTTTAGCAGTATTTTCTGTGTGACTTAGTGTCTTAAGCTTGCATTTGAGAACAAATGAAGATTGTGAGAGACAACTGAAAATGGAATTTTCATATTTTAAAGGAATTACATTACATTGTTCTCTAAGCAGTTCAGAAACTGCTCCTGGAATTTATTTATTTATTCATTCATTCATTCATTCATTCACTCATTCATTCATTCATTCGTTCATCTATTTATTATCTATTTACTTATTTATTTAGTGCTTTATAGATATTAGACTCTATATCTGCTTTCTTTGTAAAAAACAGGAAGGCTTCCAGGCTGTTATTTTTACTGCTGACTCTTGTAATGATCAAATATGACATCTCTGTAGTAATTTACCTTAGAGTTGGTTAGCTGGTCATCCATACTGTGCCTCAAAACCTAGGGATAGTTTTAATAATCCATTATAAACTCTATCATTAAATATCATTAATCCTTTTTTTTAAAAATCTCATTCATGCCAAGTACATTTTTATATTGTGAAAGCTGCATTAAAGCAAAGCAGGGCTTGTAAAAACACATTAGAATGCACTTGAAATTTATATTGCAAATGTAACAGGACGGATTTTCAAAGCCAGTGTTAAAGTTGTTCCATCAGGTCCCAAAAGATGACTGGGATGTTGAAAAAGGCTCCCATTCCACAATATGACATAAATCCACTTTGTTTTACTTTTCTTTGGAAATGGTTTGTTGCAATAGGTTTTGTCATTGGGATACGGTATTATTATTTATAAATCATGTACATCTATCTCATTCCCATATTACTCATTCTTGTAATTTCCTAAGTATGGTTTGGTGCCAACTCAACTTGAATCTCGAGAAGTTGACCAAGTTTATCTACTAGGATCTACAAATTAAAATGTGAACAAAACTGGAGGGATCGATTTTAACCTTAGGAGGGTATTTTAGAGGCTTGAAGATATCACTTACATACAAATCAGTGAAATTAAATTGGAAAATACCTTGGAATTTATATAGTCCAGCCTTCCCGCATTACATTTACAAAAGTGAATCCAAAAAGTTGGGTGAGTTGCCCAAAATCATGCAGTTAGGACTAGTACTCCATGAAGAATTATAATGATTGCTGTTTTCCTTTTTCATTTCAGTAATGCTCATGCACTGTTAAAGTTCATATTCCTTACTCTAGTTCCCCCGTAGCTTCTGGCACAGTTACTTGCATATTTGTCAATAGAGATATATGTCAAATAAATACATGGTTTTTTATTTGATTCAATAAAAATTATTGCATCTCTTCTATATATGTGAAACGCTGTTCTATCACAGGACTAGGATGGCCAAAATAAGTAAATTTTATTTTTAATTTTGAAAGCCTTCAAAAACTAACAGGACACACACTGCAAGTGCTGCCAAGGAGTCAGACATTCCCTGTGAGATAGGTAAAGGAGTTTCAGTAGAGGCTCTGTGTCAAAAACGCAAGGTGATTAAAAGAATGAGAATTTAGCATGCCTACCCAGAAGAATTTGAGGTTGGTTTTGAACATTGGCATATATATTTTTTCTCAGTTGACATTAAGTTGCAAAAGCACTTTGCAAACTTTGTTTAACAATTTCGTGAATTCCACAGGTGTGGATAGGGAGTTGGGGAAGGGAAATACAAGTAGTTAAATATTGCCTTCTGTGGAACATCAAGAAGCAACTCCTCAACTAGATTTGGGAAAGCACTACACTATTTAAAGGTCTTCAGGCCGTGAAGACATTATCTGCTTATTTCATTTTATTATATTTGATATCAAGAAAGAAAGTCCATGGCAACAAGACATTCAGTTACTAGCTATGTGACCTGAGGAAGTCACTTAACTTCTCTGAGCCTCAGTTTCCTTATCTGTAAAAGAAGGATAAAAATGTATAAATCAAATGAGTTAAAATGTATAAAGTATTTTATAAACAGTCAAGCATCCTAATAATATAAAGTACCCGTGTACTTTTCAAATCTAGAGTCTCAACCAATCACAGTGCTACACCGAAACCTGACTGACTGGTGATGACAGTAGCTTATCACAGTTGCCTAGAGTAATACCAAGTACATAATGCAGGAGGCCTTAATGACCCGTCAAGGTCATTAACTGGCATCCCTAAAGACCTTTCTTTTTTCCTTCTTATTTGGATCTTGTGTTGGCTATAAAATACCTCTTTGCGATTCCTTCTATCTCTTTTTTACTTATGATATAACAAGTTACCTCCTGAATTACTGTAAAAAAAAAAAAACCTTCAAATTCTTGGGAAAGTCAAATTCTATAAACTTTTATCTCTGAAATTTCTAAGTATAGAACACACAATATGCCATCATAATTCTAAGTAATTGATTTTAGGAATTTTCCATTGTGTACTGGAACACCTAAGAGCGAAAGCCCTGAGATAATATAGTATTTTTAACATCTGTGCATTTTCCTCAATTTGTAGTCATATTTTCCTGGGGCAGCTATCAAATTGAAATGCTAAGTTTTAAAATATTCTAATATTTGATTTATTTCGAGCAACAACTTTTATTGGCATGCTTTAAATGAGAACAAGCCTATCTAGCAAAGAAACATATTCTAGTTTTGTAACTAATTTATTCTATAAATCTTTGTGCAACAGAATGTTCAAGCCACTGTGCTAAATAACTTGAACATATAGTATATACATAGTTTCTATGCAGTTTAAAATTTAGAAAGGGAAACTAAAATATACAGAGAAAACAGCCACTAGATAAGGCAGTATATGAAAAATGCCATGTAGGTGTTAAAGTGACAGTGCTACAGGAATTCAAAGGAAAACATAAGCACTGGTTTCATGAAGAAAGTGGCCATTGTGTAGTACCTTGAAGATGTTACTCTCAGACATGAGTAGCACAAACCAGAATTTGGAAGTCTTGCCGAAGAGTTGCAAATTTTCACTTGGGGAAAGACAGCATTTGGCTAGGCACATCAGAGAGATGAGGACAAAATGTCAGTTAAACAGAAATGGGCTTGATTGTGTAAGTACTGGGAAATAATGGCAGGCTTTGGAGCGAGTGGCTGATATGATTATAATATTTGAAACTGATTAATCTGGTGGTGATGTGCTCATTTAGGAGAGATTACAACTGGAGATCAAAGAGGTTGCTCCATTGGTTTTGGGAATGAAAAATCAGGGTCCTTACTCAATAGGTAGCAGTAGTGATTAAATGGAAAGAAATGAGAAATCATGGACAGGACTTGGTTACTTGTTGTCAGGCATAAGGAGAAACAGAGACTAGTAAGTATGGAGCAATTGTCAGTTTGGAGAAGTGATTATTTACTTTAGTCTTGTTGAATTTGGCCTGGGAAATGGGAAATTATATCTGAGGGCGTTGCAAGAACTTGTGGCTGCCACAGCTGAGCCCCAGGTAACCTTTGAGGATTTATGGAATCTCAGAGAAGTGCCAAAATACTGAAAATGGGAAATGTTCTGAGTGTTTTTGTTTGTTTGTTTTTGTTTTATTAAGATAGGAAAAAAGATAGATTCAGCAAAATACAGTCCAGTAAGATTGGTAGTAGTATTGGTTGTTAAAAAGATGAATTGCGAGTATATAGAAAAATGGTTGATAAATATGAAAAGGTACCCATTGTAAACTTCATTGTAATCAGAGAAATAAAAAGTAAAATGATCGTGAAATACTTCTCCCATAAAATTGGGGCAAGCCAAAAAAAAGAGTTCAGTAATGTCAGGTATTAATAAGACTGTTAAGAAATGGGTAGTCTCATGTACTGCTGGTGGGAGTATAAATTGGTACAGCATTTTGGAGACAACTAATAGTATCTGTTAAAACTAAAACTGCATATATTCAGTAACTAAGCATTTTCAGTTCTCAGATAAACCCTGATATTAGTGCAAAAGGAGATATGAATAAGAAAGTTGGGTGTAACACTAACATGGGCTGCACAAAAAAATTATAATGGGGATAAAATGAAAATAACCTGAGGGTTCATCAGTAGGCGTTGGCCGAATGGGGCGTAATACTATGTGGAATTTTTTGTGAAAATGAAAAAGAATGACGTAGATCTATAAGAAATAACCTTTAAAGCATATTGTTGAGTGAGCAAAAGGAAAAAAGGGCAATTTTAGAACTGTGAGGACAGCCTAGACTCATCTGAAATACATGTATATCTCATGTAATTCACAGAACAAAATCTTGAAGAATATAAAACAAACATATTAATGGCTCCCTCTGTGGAAGACACCCTAAGGTTAGAATAGGTTGTAAGTTTGCCCAGTTTGGCAAATTAAAATATAGAATGCGTAGTTCAATTCCTATTTCAAGTAAACAACAAAAACTTTTAATGTAAGTATGCTTAGTGTAAGTAATATTTGCAGCATGTTTACACTAAAAAAATTCATTGCTTATCTGAAATTCAGATTTAACTGAACATCCTCTCTTTTTTTAAATTTACTTATTTTAATTAGTTTCAAGTATACAGTACATTGGGTAGACATCTATATAGTCCATAAAACAATCCCCTCAATTCCTCCCTCCCCTGACCCTCCCCTAGCCAGCATATGAATGCTAACTGCATTCCCTCTGCCGCGCTCCCCATCTCCGTGGCCATGCATCAGCTACTAATGTGTACTTCTTTAACCCTTCACCCCATTCGCTCAGCCCCCCAAATCCTCTTCCCTCTGTCTGTCACCAAATTGTCCACTATATTTGTGAGTCTGTTTTTGATTGGTTTGTTCTTTTTATTCCTTGATTCCGCAAATAAGTGAAATCGTATAGTGTTTTCTTTCTCGGACTGACTTAAATACCTTCTAGGTCCATCAAAGCAATACTTTTTCCATCCCCTTCCTTTTAGTTTGTGTGTATCTTTTAATCTGAAGTGAGTCTCTTGTAGGCAACATGTAGGGATGTCGTTTTCCTATCTATTCATCCACTCTATCTTTTAGTTGGAACACTTAATCTTTTCCATTTGAGGTACTTATTGATAGAATGTAATTGTTAACCATTCTTTATTCTTGTTTTTGATATGTTTTTCTCTTAAAGAAGTCCCTCCAACATTTCCTGTAATACTGGCTTGGTGGTAAAATTCCTTTAGCTTATTTTTGTCTGGGAAGCTCTTTATCTGTCCTTCAACTCTAAATGATAGCTTTGCTGGATAAATTATTCTTGGTTGTAGATCCTGGGTCTTCATCCTGTCGAATATTTTGCCAACCCTTCTGTCCTGCATAGTTTCTTTTGAGAAATCAGCTGCCAGTCTTATGGGTGTTTCCTTGTAAGTAACTATCTGTTTTTCTCTTGCTGCTTTTAATATTCTTTTTTGTATTTAACCTTTGGCATTTTAATTATGATGTGTCTTGGTGTGGGCCTCTTTGGATCCCTGATTTTTGGAATTCTCTGAGCTTTCTGGGGTTTTGTATTTCCTTCACCAGAGGGAAGTTTTCCATCATTATTTCTTCAAACAGCTGTTCAACACTTGATTTTCTTCAGTTATGCAACAGATATTTGGATCCTTAATAGTGTCCCATATGTTCCTTAAATTATTTTTATAGTCTTGGCATCTTTTTTCTTGCCATTGATTGAGTGTCCTGATTGGCTTTCTTGTCTTCTAGATGGGCATTTGATCCTCTTCTTTATTCACTTTGTTTATTCCTTTGTTTATTCCATTTAATATACTTCTCATCTCAGATAATGTGTTCTCATTTCAGATGGTTCCCTTTTATAATTTCCATTTCCATTTTTAGTTTTTATCTCTTTGTTGAAGTTCTCACTGAATTTATTTACACTTCCCAAAAGTTCATTGAGCATCTTTATAACTGTGTTTTGAACTCTGCATGTTAGATTACTTGACCCATTATATCTGGATCTCTGTTCTATTCCCTCATATGGTTTCTGCTTCTCTGTCTTCCTATTTTGGCTGCTTTTTCATATCTGTTTCTATGTACTAAGCAAACCTCCTAAGTCTCCCGGTCTTCTTAGTGTGGATTTGTGAAGTAGGTGTCCAGCGGCACAATCCTGAGAGGGGTTCAGCTGCAGGCCCAACTTAGCCCCAGCTCCTACCCTCTGCGGCCGTCTGTTAAGATTTAGCAAACAATCCACAGATGCCGTGCATATAGTTGCCTCAAAAGGCCACACCAGAAACAGAGGCCAGCTGGCTCCAGTGTGAGTCTAGGCACTGCTCAGCAAGGAGCTCCTGACTCACTGAGGATATACCTGGATGTGGCTTGGGAAGGGTTTGAGAGTTGGGGGAGGTGGAGTTTCAGGGAATCCTCTAGGCTGAGCGACCTCTGTTATCCAGTTTGATGATGTCTCGGCTATGGCGACACTGTGTCGCGCCCTGGGAGTGGAGAGGGCTCAACAGGGAACAGTGGATATGGCCGGTACTTTCTATACAAAGTGAGTCTCACCTCGGCCCTCACTCCGACAATGTTCCCTGTAAGTCCCTCATTCCCCCTGCACGCAGCCTAATTGGCACTGGTGCTCAGAGCGAGGTGATCTGGGTGCAAACAATCACCAAAGGGATAAACAGAGCCTCTATCATCTACGCCATTTTTTTTCCTCACAAAGGTTTATTTTTTTAAGGAGCCTAGTTTCTGGTCTTAGTTGTTTCCCTTAAACAGTCAAGAGCAAGAGCAAGTTTCATGATATATCTGAACATCATCGGTTTTATCTGGCAGTCTAGTGGGTAAAGTCACACTTCAGCTCTGTGCTTAAGTTTTGCATCTTTTCAGAACAAATGTATTCGTATATTTTTGTGTGATAAAAAAAAAAGATTTAAATGTGTATAAAGAGAAATGTAATAATCCCTAGGGGTTAGCCTAGTTTCATTAAGAAATTGTCTTCTGATCTAGTCTCATTTTCATGTCAGATAGGATTGCTAAACTGGTAGATTAAAGACTATTATAGCTATACTAGATTTTTATTGAGAAAGACTCTTAATGTAGGATTCCAGAATTTACTGAGTGCCCACCATATTCTTTTGCTATTTACTGTTCAGTGAATGTTTATTGACTAGCTGAATGGATCAATAAATTGTAATATGAAGCATATTTTCAACCCAAAGTGAAAAAGCAACAAACTCTTTAGCAACATGGGTTCCTAGAAATAACGATACCACATTTTAAAATTTCTCATAGAAAATTATTTTAAATCTAGAATATGTTACCTCAGCATTATCTAATTTAATCTTTATAACAACCCTGTGGGGATAAATATTGTTTTATCAAAGTGGAAACTGGGGTTCATAGAGGGTAAATACTGTATTTCATCAGTTCTGAGATGCCCATTTTGGAATGTGTTTTCCAGTCACTGTCAGTGGGCTCCAGTCATGACTGAGTTGTCAGTGACTGCACATGTGCTTGAGAACTTGTAGAATTAGTCATTGACGTGAATAAAGATCCTAGAGATGACATGGAACTCTATTGCTCAACAATCGGTACTCTTGATTATACAGAAGACAGAATTGTGTGGGAAAAACGACATGAAAAACTGTCTGTGGAAATGTGATGAGAATGAGCAGAATGATGAGTGTGAAGACATTCTTGGAATACCTTAATCAAATTATTTTACTTAAATTTTCATTTATCAAATTTTCATTTGATATATATTTAAGAATAATAGATGATAAAAGTCCAAAGCTGAATAAATCTAAAGAGCCCTTTTAATATGTATAATTAAAACATCTATATAAGAGTTGTGTCATAGTTTAATTGGCAATCATTTTTCTTTCTTAGTGGTACATTAAAATAATTGTAAATCTTAAATTATATGATGTTTTAAATTTGATGAAATACACAGACATACCCAGGGTCACCCAGAGAGAAAGGTACAGAATCAGAACCTCATAAGCCCAAACCCAAGTCACTGCAGTGAATTGTAGGTTAAAGGAAGAGAATCGACACTTTTAATCTTATTCATAATTAACTTTTGATGTTTTATGTTTCAAGAAATTGAAATTGTCAGAGAATTAGCAGTGATACTAATATTGCCATCTTTAACATTATTTGGAGAAACTGATTCTTCCAAATGCTGGATAAATATGTTATGTACAGCCATGTAACACAATATTTTCAAAGTACTTATGTACATGTTATATTACCTAATTATTATCATAGAATATGAGAAAAACATGTCATTTTCTAATATACCAATGAAGAAATTGACACAGGTGGAAATTAGGTGAAGTGATTATACCTCTTGGAAGTAAGCAGCAGCACATCCCCAGGGAAAACAGATCTCTCTCCTGGTCCATGAAGCCTTTAATGATGAGTCTGCCAGAGAGGTCCCAAATAGCATGCCTGAACTGGAATAACTTCTCATATTTGGGTGAATGTTGGAAAGACAGATATTTTTCTAACTGAGCTGTAAGAGACATATAAAAAGTGAGTGCACTGATCTCGAGCATGTGTACTATTTGATGATTTTTTACTAGTGTAACCACCACCCAGATCAGAAAGCCATTTCCAGAAGTTGCTTCATGCCCTTCACAGTCCATAATCCCCTCTGGAGAGGTAATCACTACACTGGCTTATTTCATATGATAGCGTGTGCTGTTTTGTGTATAACTTCTCTTACTCAGCATCATATCTGTGAGATAAATGTTTGTTCTTCTGAGTACCAGTAGAACATTCTCCATCAGTGCTATGGGAGTGTCAGATGCTCTATATCTTTGTCAACACTTGATTTTGTCCATTTAAACCATCATAGTGGTGTCTCATACTTTTTCAGTGTTGTGATGACTAATGAGGGTAAGCACCTTTTCATAAGCTCCCAGACATTTGGATTTCCTCTTTAGTGAAGTGCCTGTTAACATCTTTCACCATTTTTAAACGTTGGGTGTACATCTTTTTCTAATTGATTTGTAGTTCTTTATATATATGGGTATATCGTTTGTCAGATATGTGCAGTGCTAAAATCTCCCAATGTGTAGGACTTTGAATGGGATACTTCCTCTCTCTCTTCACTCAGATAGAGCATCAGACATGATTTTATCATCACTTGAACCTTCCTTATATACGAGCACTTTAAATATACAGAGGCAAAAGCTTTCCTAATGCCCTTTTAGGCAATTTTGACAACTCACGATAAGGAATTCTAACATTCTATACTGGTACATTTTAAGTCTCCAATAAAATATTTTTAACTACAAACTATAAATATTTGTGACAGATAGTCAAACCTCATAATTAGGCTTTTAATGTTTAAAATTTTCAATTTCCATTGTGCATTTTTTTCTACCAAAAAAAAAAAAAACTGAAAACACAGTGCCAGAAGAGGAAAAAAGAGTTTTACAAACTTTAAGGAAGAAAAAATTTTAGCTTATCTTTTAGCTTTATAAATGCATAGAGTCTGGTGGGGCCAGAAGGAAGTGGGGGTGTTTGTGGGGAGTGATGCTGGACTATAAAAACCATATGTATCTTAAAGGTACTATAAAAGTATATTTAAAAAAAAAAGTAAACTACATTCAAGTATAAGCTATTAAGGAAACTTGAGCACTGGCAGACCTGGTACCTCTCTGCAAACCAAGTGTCATGTCTGACAGTCTGAGATGACCCTAAAATCTATGGTAAACAGTTGCCTGCTTGCTTACAGCCTTAGTGGCCAAATGAAATGTTTCAGGAATGTTTTGAAAGACCACGTATGCTGATCCAACAAACAGGAAGAAAGAAGCAAGGATTGGAAATAGTCAAAGCAAGATAACGTCTTGTTGTGATAACTGCAGTTCAGGCTTTATGTTGGTTATTTTGCCTGCAAAATTCTACACTTTTGACTCTGTGCCTAAAAAAAAGTTTGGGACTATTCTCAGAGGGCGTTGTTGATTTAGCTTTCATTCTAAAACATTTCAACCGTTAGGCTAAGTCTAAAAACAACCCAATAATTATTTGTCTCATTACCTCTTCCCTAAAATGGATTATTTTATTGTCTTTCAGAACCACCTTTAGCTTTTACTTTAAATATGAAAGTATAAAATTTATTGAGCCACCTATTCTTCTGTAGGATGTGTCAGGAAGTGGGGTTAAAACAAAGCAATTTGTAAGCAGCAGTAATCTATTGAGGACATAAAACAGTACTTAATATAATTTAGAAATGATGTATCATTTCTTTAATAATTCTAAAACTCTCTGCTTTCTGTTTCTTTTTTTTTTTTAATGATCCTTATAGGATTTTTCTCATTTCATAAATTCACAGAGACATTAAATTTTATATTTTCAAAAGATGGCTGGCCACTAACCTAAAAATTCATTTAAATGTGTATATGTATACACAGAAGTAACAACCTTTAACTGTCTCCTTCCAAACATTTTTATATGTATTCATATAGGTATGCCAGACTTGGCAGATAAAATTAAGAGATTCAGTTAAATTTGAACAATAGGTAGACAACAAATACTTTTTTACTTTAATATGTCCCATGCAATACATGGGAAATATTCACCTGAAAAAAAATTATTTGTTGTTATCTGAAATTCAAATTTATCTGAGTATCTTTACATTTATTTCTGGCTACCCCTGATACAGACATATCATCACATACATAAATCATGTTATACTTTCTTTTATTGAGCTATATGTAGTCCTGAGGCTATCCTTTCACTATTGATTTATCCAGTTTATGTTAGAATTACTCAAGTTCTTCCTAATTACATTGTAGACTATTTCGCTATTGGTAGACATTTTAGGTGTTTTCATTGTTTTTACTCTTTCAAACAAAGTAGCATTAATGTTCTTTGTATTGACATCAATTTGTGCCATTGGTTCTGTAGGATGAATTCCTAGAAGTGGAATTGCTAGGCCATGGCATATTTTAAAAACATTGTTCATCTCCCTGATACTTATTCACTGAGGCCTGAGACATTAGCAGCTGACGCACCTGGTCAGATGTGGAGTCGACATTGTGTGGTAGGCACCTTGCTTGGCCTCCCAGAATCGGCCTCTTCCTCCCCTCTGCACCCAGTTGTCCGTCCGTGAGACCAGGTACCATTGCTCTCCAGCATAGCAAAGCACCTGCACAGAGTTGGCCTGTGGTGCACATTTAGAATGACTGCATATGAATTTACTCAAGTTGTTGCTGTAAGAAGCAAATGAAATTATGTGAAGTGCCTGGGGAAAAAAAAATATCTACAAAATGCCTAGGGTGCCCCTTTATTTTTCTCTCCCCATCCCCACTTGCAGTTTCTTCTTTAGTGTTCAGGGACTCTAACCTAGCAAGGGAGACATCACAGTTACAGTCAGGTAGGATAAGTTCTGTAAGAACTGTTACTAAGAGTGCTATGAGATTATGGAAGGGGAGTGCCTAGCTTAGCCTGTGGGTGTGAGGAGAATTGCCTGGGACTTGGCCCAGGTGTAATTAACTAAGTCTTGAAAGACCAATTGAAAACAGCCAGACAGACAAAATGTGTGTGTTAGGGGTAGAGCCATGAAGGGGGAACATTCTAAGCATAGGGAACAGCATCGCAGAGGGACAAAGATATAATAGAGCAGGTCACCTTCGAGCATAGAAACAGCCAGAAATGAAACCAGTGGTAATTAGGTAATGAGACATTAAAATGCTTTAGGTAGCAAGCTAAGTTCTACTTTTGTCTTATAGTGAACAGCCGGGGACTTATGTATGATTCACATTTACATTTTAGGAATATCATTTAGTCAGCACTGTGGTAAAAAGATTAAAGATGCTTAGATCTTAAGCCAGGAGCCATCTGTATTGTAATGCCATTGCAGTCATCTGGGGAAGAGAGACTGATGACTTGACAAGGACTGTGGAGGTGGAAGAGAAGGGCTGATTTGAAAGGTAACTTAGAATTAGCTTTGTGACTGAGAGGAGAAAAGGAATCTAAAATGTCATATTTCTGGATCAATCACTTAGGTGGATGGTGGTACCGTTACACAAGGTAGGAAATACAGGTTGAGGAACAGATTTTGATGGGATAAAGACACTTCTTATTTTGGGACATACTGAGATTGCAGTTGCTGTGGAATATTCTAGACAACATGAGCAGGAATTCTTGAAGTTTGCATGTCTGAAATTCAAGAGAGCAGTCCCAGCTGCCATCGTGTCTTGGGATACCTCAGAATCTGACTCAGTCATGCTAGGAGCCATGAATGAATGAGGTGGGGAGGCAAAGGCAGGTACTTCTGAGACACAGGGTTGAGAACACAAACAAATGACCACTATTTGTAGTAACCATGTGGACAATAAAAAGGGAGCTTACCAGAGAAGGTAATACCAAAAGCCCAGATGAAGTTGGCAGCTGTGTGTAACCACTCCAGCCTTTGCTCAGTGATTTTTCTCTCAGCAGCTGTAATTGTAAGAGTAGGGATGGGCAGGTAGTTACTAACCTGTAAGGCCTTGAAAGTTCAGTGTAAGTATCAGGCTTTACTTTTAGAAAACCCTGACATAACTATAAAAAAAACTGTTACCATTGCAGCAATTGGAGTTCCAGTAACATAAGGAGAAGTGGAGGAGGATTTTGTGGTGCCTGGAGAGAGAGTGATTCAGAAAGCTGACTGGGAGTTTTAGGTGGGCCAAGAAAAGACTTGAAGGCAAGAGGGACACGTCGGAGATAGCAACCAGTCCAAGAAGTAACTGGCTGGGGTCTCTGGAGACTGAGTCTCCTAGCCGCAGTGTTGCCATCTTTCCCTGGGCAACTCCTGTCCTAATGCCTATTTTAATGTTACCTTACTGAATTCTCTTTTGTAAGATAGTCATTAGATTCGTAACCTAGTTCTCATTTTTGCCTTGGTGAAGAGCACTTCAGTTTCATTTAGACTAAAGATCCCCTTTTCTCTTAGCTTCCATGCTTTTCCTGACTAGACATGACCACCCAGCGCTGCTTCTTCCTGTAGATTGAAGAAGTTGTTAGCCAGGAACATATGACCCTCCTCCCCTTGGAGGTACATTTGCTGCCTCCCTCCTAACAGGCTTTAGCTTAAAAAATGCAGCCCTTGCAACAACATGAAATAAAACATGTTGAAGTGCCTCCTCTTCTGAGCCCCCGTAAACAGCTGTACATGCAGCTGCACCCAAAACAGATAATATGCACAGATGTGTTTATGGGAGGGAGGCACGAACACTCTCTGTGTTGTTTTCGGCTTCTCACCACGGCAAAGATTTCTTCTTCAAAAAAGAGGTACATTGTGGTAAGCAGTGTTTTATGACCTATAATAAAAACCCTTGTAAAGACCATTTTTTGACCAAATGAAGCTAAGTGTTCTTTTCAGAGTTCTCGTTTGTTCCTCTCCCCCTTTCTGTATTGGAATGCACGCAGTTCAGCATTAATGGATAACATGAGGAAATAATATCACAGATTCTAGTTCCTATTTGTTAAGCTGGGAAAGCAACCGAAGTTAATTATGGAAGAAAGTTCATTAGCAGTTTTTCCCTACTCTGCAGTAGCTTCTGAATATATATGTTAATTAAGTAAAAAAATTGTATTGTGTTTATATAGTACACGGTTATTATCCTGTGAATGCACCCACAGGACAGTTGGAGGGAACCTCGGCAGTTGGAGTTCCCATAGAGAAATCAGTCCAAGTACAGGCTAGAAAGTAACTTTTAAAGCCGCTTTAGAAAGTTGAGTTATTTACAAAAAGAGACATTATACATTCAGTGAATAATAACATATGTTTTCTAAGGACCTTCTAGACGTAAAATTCTAGCAATCTTTAGACCTTCAAAATTAAGAACAGGTAACATAACACTTGATTTAATTCAAATAATAAATATTTTACAGATTGTATTCTCTAAATATGCACACAGTTACATGTGTTGATCTTAATGACTGTTTGGGAAGATGGGAGGCTGTCCGTATACTAACTTGAGAAAATTAGACTGAACTTAAGGGTGTTGCCAGATGCTGCTGCTAACGGTAAGTCCCCCTCCTGATTTAGTGGCAATAGTTGCAGACCTGCTACCCAAGCTAGGAGGTTCACACAACGTTTTTAGTCCTCATAACCACCCTACAAGTGAGTGTTGTCCCCATTTTACAGATGAGGGCAATAGGTAGATGCTAGGGGAGGGAAAGCTAAATAACAGGCCCAGGGTGTGTAACCTGGAGATGTAGCAGAGCCTTCAGAAGATGATTCGTTCAAGTTGACCTGTGAAAATAAGCATGTTACGTTTGTCTCTTGCATCGCCTTTCCCCTTGCTTTCCTTTTCTAACACTTCTAGTTCAGACCCTAACTGTCTTATGTCCATCCAGAGCAGAATAATAACCTTATAATACCTACCATTCATTTTATTTGCTAAAGTAGCAGTACTCACATGCTGTTCTTTCACACATTTCCACCAGTTTCCCACTGACTACAAGGTCGCGCACTGTAAACCCCCCCTGCACTGGCCCAGCATAAAGGCTGTGGCAGTGTGGTCCTGGTTAGCAGTGCACCTTTTCCAGGGTCTGTTGCTGGTCTCCAAATACTAAGCACTTGCCATCCTCCGAGCCTCTGCGAGTGCATTCTTCCAGGCAAGTATTTCTCCACACCGAACCTAATGGCAGCCCACCTCCACATTGACTTGGATGTGCTTCCTCTTCCCTGCTCACCCAGTGCCTGTATGCCATTACTCTATGCCATTTGTGGTCTTCGCCACATGCTTGCCTGAAGCATGTAGGTATGTATTTATATCTTCTCTCCCCATTAAAAGAGGAGCTCTCAGGTGTTTATGTGTAAAATCGCCTAGCACAATGCCTTACACATAGTAAGGGCTTCATATTTCTTTTGTATAAATGGTAGCAATTCATTATGTATGTGTACTTTATACTATATAAAGTACTTAAATCACTCCTTTTTGAGGTTATTTCCATTTGTATAGATGTGAAAACCAAGGCCCACAAAGGTTATAAGTGACTTGCCTTAGATCATATAACTAGTAAGCACAAATTCAGATGCAATGCTTTTTGCTCTAAATCCAGCCTTTTAAATCACACTGCCCTCGAAATGGAAATTAACATCTCACGTGCAGGTGGCTCACTTAGATTATATACATTTCTATGAGAAATTTCTTTTGTACTTTTTTTGTGCCTCTACTTGGCAAGCATTCAATAAATTCTTAGTGAATAAACCTATAAACCACAATGCAGGTTTGTGGCCTTTTGCACTAACAACTCAGGAATCATTTTAATTAGTGAGGACGTTTGCTATAACTCCTGTGCACAGAGCCAGAGCAGAAGTCATTATACATTATCTTAACACCCATCTATAAAATATGGAGTGATTCATCAAATCAAATAAAATCAACAGATATCTCGTTGGAGTCTATGGAGGATATAAAAATGCAAAATATTCCTATTCCTCGAGAATTTACAATCTGGCTCAATAACACTTGACAGTTTAAAAAACATCAAATATATAAAATAATCACATATCTGTTTTCTCTGTAATCTTACAATGGAGGCAGGGCAGGATTTATCCTGAATTTTATAAATGAAAAAGTGTACAAAAGTTTGGACTTAGTCATTTGGCAAAGGGTAGAGATGAAATGGAACCTAGTCCATAGCACTAGATTAGGAGACCCACTGAGAAACACTGATGCAACGATATGAAATTAAAATATTAGATTAGCCAGTGGCCCAATTCTGGAGTGATCTGACCATAGAATTCTTCTCTCAGGGATGAGAGAGGCTAATTGACTTGCTTACAGTCATAACACTAACTATGAACAACATACTAAAATCCACGTCTCTTGATGTACATGTTGCTGAAAGAATTCTGAATAGAGGTGGTAAAATAGAAAGGAAAGCTCCGTCATTGTTTTTCTTTCATTCTTCAGTGTTCATTATAGGCACAAGGGTATTATATTTCTGAAATAATAAACCAGAAGTCTTCACACACATGTGAAGATGTTTTAGTGGCCAATAGGTAGGAGTACTGATTTATATGCCATGCCTCTTTGGTCCTTATCCCCTAATCCATACCTCCTTTTTCTGGTTCCCTTGGAGTTTTATCTTCTGCTAAAGTATTCCTCTGGAGGAGTCAGTGAATTTGTTTGTTTGTATGCATGTTTGAGCTAATACCTTTTACAGATTAGTGGGGAAATGGTACAGTACATGTAAGGAAGGATAAGGACCAGACCCACTATAACAGGGTCTCAGAGGTATAGGAATTATATGGGGGGAAAAAATGACAAAACTTTACTGAGGGACCCAGAAGAAGGTTTGAATAAATAACCACACCATGTTGTGAAAAGAAAGACTCAGTATTGTAAAAGTATCAGTTCTTCCCAAATTAATCTATAATTTCATAAAAATCAGTGAAAATACTAAAGAGATTTTGGGGAAGATGTGGAAACTCCAGTGATTTTAAAATCAGTGCAGAATAACAACATGTAAGAATATCAAGTAATGTTTAATAAATAATGGAAAGAGGAAATTTGCTCTATCAGATATTAAAACATATTTTAAGTATTTGATTGTTAAAGAAGAGAGGTACTCTAAACAGCTAAACAAGTTGAAGTCCAGAAACAAATTCAAGTAATTTAGAACAATAATAAAAGTGGCATTTAAAAAGTAGGTAATTTAGCAAATGCTTGCTAAAGATAGTATATAAATAATAATAGAATAGCACATACTACTTAAAAATTGAGCAATAGATCTGTGTTTATGAATATGCAAATGAGGTCAGTGTACATTATAATGTAAAATAGGGAATTACAAAATCATATACACTAGCATTCCCTTTATAAAACAATAACTATCTGTATGACTGTATATAAGAGAAAAATTATGAAAGGATATACCAATATGTTAATTGTGGTTATCTCTGGATGGAAGAATTGTGGATGGGATTTATTTCCTTCCTCTGTCTTGATTTTTTTTATTTAACTGCAAATATGTGTTATATTTCTAATCAAAAACATAGATCTTGTCATTTTGGAGAGCAGTGAAGAGGAGAGAGGTATCCATCGTGAAAGGCCATGGCAAGGTTAGATCAAGAATGTGGTGCCCGCGCTGGTTGAGGCAAGCAAGTGGCCTTGCAGGAGCTGCCGCATCTCCGTCCACTGCAGTGATGTGATGTGGGTGAAGAATGAGACGGTGTGCACTGCTGTGTAAAGACCATTAGCTAACAAAGGAAGGGGGTTGTTTGGATTGTTTACTGGTCAAGGGACAGTAGAGAGGGACGAAGTCCCAGGTATGGTGGAGAGGAATGGTTAGACAAGGTACTCGAAGAAGCTGGAGTGAATGCAGTCCAGAGCATGAAGGAAGAAGAATACTGCATAGAAGGAAAGAAACCTTTCTCACCAAGAGATTAGAGAGAGGGGTAGATGCCAGTGCTTATAAGTTTAATAGATGGAGCACAGGGAGTTGAAAGCTTTCCCTTGATGGTCTGTGTTTCTCTTTGAAGTAGAGTGCACCCTAGTATGCTAAGAGAAGGTAGATGATAAGGTAGGGGACAGCAATAAAAATTTAGACCGCCCTACAAGGACATCAGGAGGGTTGACAAGGGACCTGTAGCTCACTAACGTAGCCAGGGTTGGTGACTGACTTCATATTGACAATGTGATCGTTTTCTCCCCATATCAGCTCTCTTCAACATAGATATAACAGCCAAGAAAGAGAGCAGTGGGGCTAATTGAGGGTTAAGCTTTGCATAAAGGATAAGGTAGATCAACCATGGAACAAGACAGGTGAATTGGCAGAGCTACCAAGTGATGCATAAATAAGTTGCTTTTCACATTTAATTAATTATGCTGTCTAATAAGCTTATGTAAATTTAAGTGGCATTTTGATATCCAAATAAATGTAATTAAAGTAACTTAATTTTTTTTTTTTACTTAAAAAAAGATCAGAGATGAGTAAAAACACATTCCTGATTTTAGCCATAGGAGTAGATGACAAAAATGGAACGTGGTTAAAGAAGTCAAAGTTCTCTGAAGCCAGGGTGTTGGCTAGGGCATCCTAGGGGTGTCGAAGTCGTGCAGGAAGATGGCGAGGGTGGGCCAGAGAGGATGAGCTATGTCTTCACCCTTTTTGGCACTAGAGACTGGTGCTCCTGAAAAATCTAATGCCTGATAATCTGAAGTAGAGCTAAGGTGGTGATGCCAGCACGGGGAGTGGCTGCAAATACATATGAAGCTCTGCTCGCTCACCCGCCACTCACCTTTTGCTGTGCGGCTTGATTTCTACCCGGCCACCAACCAGTACCAGTCTGCGGCCTGGGGGTTGGGGACCCCTAGCTATGTGATATGGAGGATTAACTGCAAATGATAACAGTGAAGAAGGGGATAGTGTGAGCATGAATGGAAGGAGGCGAAAGTCTCAGAGAGAAGGATAAACCACCTAGAAGGAATAATTGGCAACAAGAAAAGAATGTCGGCACAGTCTTCATGGGGGGAGGAGAGACGAGGGCTGTAAATGAAAGACAGTGGCCTTAACAGGTTTCAGTTACCATAATTTGAAGTATGTTAGATTTGTCAGAATAAATTTCAAGTTACAGAGCACTCAGTGAACAAAGTGGCTTTAAATACGGACATTATTGTTGACATAACTGCAAGGCCGAGGTGGGCAGCCTGACTGATTCAGCTGTTCAGCAATGAAATCAAGGCCCCAGACTGTTTCGCTCATTACACTCTGGCATTTTATGGGTGCATGCGCTGTCTCCCCTTATGTTTCAAGATGGTGGCTACAGCTGTAAGTTCATGCCCTCAAGCAGTAGCGTTTAGTGTAAGATTCGTGGAGGTAAGGAGGAGGCACACCAGAGAGTTTTATACGGCGTCCTCTTAGAAAGGAAAAATTACTTCCGGAACTCTATAGCGGACTTGCCCCTACCTCTCATTTACCAGGACTGGACCTCACGTCCATCCCTAGATCAGTTCCTAGCAAATGGGAATCTGATTGCTTTGGACCAATTCTTCATGGCTGGCAACTAACAACGTCTACTATGTAGGCAATGATAAAATGCTCCACTGTGGAAGACCAACGACTCTAATACATCCCCTCGTTTGGAGAGAAGGGAAATATGGATTGGGGGGGACATCTCACAGAGAGAATTGAGAGGGAGAATGGGAGAATGATAAGATATTTGTCCAAATGCAGCCATTATAAACCATAGCGTTTTAAAATTTTTTATTATCAAGAATATGTATTGAAATGGAAAGTATCCACAGTATATTGTTAATGTTTTTTAAAAGTTCACAAAACAGTGTTTATAGAACAAAAACTATTTGGGTCATTAGCCAAGAACGTAGGCAACTTATAGTTTGTATTGTCTTATTTATGCATTGTTGATTTTTATATCCAGCTCTGAAGAAGCTATAATTAGCATTGCATATTCATAGTTTCAGTTCCCAATGTCTTTCCTCTGTGGGTTAATAATAGCCATCATGATGAGGTAATGATTTCTGCTTTCAGACTGTCCATTTAGTTACTACATTGTTCCTCAGACACCAGCAGCATTTCCAGGCTTGGTGAAAATCAGTTGTTATTTCTAGTTAGATAAGACTGATTCCTTACTTAGCATTATCATCACTTTCAGGAATAAGTTCTTTTCATTCTCTCTTCAGAATACGTATTTTATTAATAAAATTTTTATACAAAGCCACTTTTATTATGCTTTTATCTAGTTACCAAGGAGCAGTAAAAGTAGAAAGTCAGCACTTGGAATTTGGGACCTGCCTCCCCCTCTCCTCCCCATGCACCCCCACAATGCGCAGTGCTGAAGTCACTGGCAATAGGGCACCGCTTGACTGCTCACAGGTGTCTCTTGTAGCTTGCCTCCAGGTCCTCTCATTTATCGCTTACTTTGAATTCACCAAACATTCCAAGTTTCCAAATGATCTGAGGTTTTAAGGAACCTGGTTTCATCCTCCTTTTGCCTTGTCAGAATTTGTTTTGCCCTTTGTGATTTTGGATGAAGCATTCTTTGGGTACTTCTGAGGACCGAAGTGAGAAAGAAGTAGGGAACCCTGTTTATAAAGCAATTTTTGCAGCCCAGTGTTATCCCTGGTGAATTGATCGGTGAAAGTATGAAGGAGTCCTGTCAAGTTTTGAACTAGAGTAAAAAGTGTGTACCATACAGTCAACTTGATGTGATGACTTAAGGCAGATTCTCCCTGAATGCACACGTGGAAGGAGTGAGCATAAGAACTTGCCTGGCTGAATGTCTAGGACCTAAACATGGCTTTGTTAGTCACTGTTTCATTGCTTACATAGTAATATTGTACTACATTTTCTGGGAGAAATAATTTTAAAAGATACTGGGACTAGATCCAGAAATCCCACTTCTGGGTATATATATATATATCTAAAAGAATTGAAAGTAGGGTCACTAAGAGATATTTGTACACCCATGTTCATTACAGCATTATTCACAGTAGCCAAAAGGTGAAAACAACCCCAAGTGTCCATCAACGGATGAATGAATAAGCAAACTGTGGGTGGGTGTGTGTGTGTGTGTGTGTGTGTGTGTGTGTTTGCATGTGTGTATAAACATATATGTATATATATTCACACATACAATGAAATATTAGCCTTAAAAAGGAAGAAAATTCTGACATAGCTATAATATGAATAAAAATTGAGGACATGCTAAGTGAAATAAGCCAGTCACAAAAACACAAATAGCATATGATTCCACTTATATGAAGTATCTAGAGTAGAGACTGAAAGCAGAAGGGTAGCTGCCAGGATCCAGGCAGGGAGGGAGGAATGAGGAGATGTTAATGGGTATGATATTTCATTTCTTCAAGATGAAAAAGTTCTGGAGATTGGTTGTATAACAGTATGAATATACTTAATACTTAAAAGTGGTTAAGATGGTAACTTTTATGTATATGCATTATACTGCAACTAAAATAATACATATATAAGTTATAATCAAAAATATAAAAAATGAAATGATCCTGGGACTAGCCCTCATTATTATTTGTCAGTACTCCTCTACTTTCTATATGAGTTTATCTTACCCTTTGTGTATAGGCTCATGTGATCCTTTACTTCTAATCCTATAATCATAACCCCTACCAGAAGTCAGCATGTTATGAGGAGGAAAAAATGATCCTTATCTACAAGTTGTATATGTCTTATTTTAAATTTTTGAATAGATAAACTATTGATGTACACCTAAAAGAAACAATTACAAGGCTTTAAAGATTCCTGGTATTCTTACTGAAGTCCAGAGCCTTTTTAGAGGAGTTGCCAAGGATAGAACCCCAGCCTAAAGTCACTGGAAACCAGACTTCATTCCATGACAGTGTCCTGTTGAAACATGCTCCAATGTCACATTTCAGAAAGGTACAGAGTGATGGACCCAAGTGACTGTTTCTCATAAATATGGCTAAATGTTTAAACTTTTGATACCAGGATTGTGCATTGTAATATGAAAAGGTTTTAAACCTGTATTTAACTTAAAGAGTCTTAACTGGCAATGTCCACAGTCCATTGCATTGTCACTAGGATTATTGTAAAATATTTGAGTCTTGTATAAGACAGATTAATTTAGATTAAGATCTTGAGCTAACTTAAAAGTATGTCTCATGATACTATAAATTGAGATAGAACAGATCATAAACGTAAATAGAAAAATCCTTTGAAATGTCTTTGATGAGAGCACTTCTTGTGTTTCTGAAGGAAAGGTGTTTTTTCTTAGCTTATATAATATTATAACTTATCCATTAATATTCTCAAGAATTGGTACCAGGTCTTAACTGTGCCCAGAGTTCCTGAAATAGTTGATTGTATTTCTCCTTTGAGATTAAATGTTCCAATGAATGATGGTTAAAGATTGAGAGGGATCCCCAGATCATACTTACTATAGGTCCATTATGTTTATCAGCCTAACTCACAATTGATTTTATGAAGGCAGTGAGATTTTGGGCAAAATTTTTTAAAAAATCATTCAAATCTCACTAGTTCAAAACTCTAATATTTCTAACTAGATATTCTAGATTTAAAAGAAAACCCAGTTTGCTAACCAAAAAGAAAGTAGCTTAATAAGATCTGGGGAATGGTTATTCTTATGTAGAGCTAACTTTTCCTACGTCAGTAGGCACCATGTATGTGGAATCAACGTTAATGCAGTTATGCGGATCTGCACTGCTTAACCTGTGTTTAGATAAGATGTTAACAAGTCATTTTCATCTACTCTCGCTTTTAAATAAAGGAGAACTAGACTCTTAGTATAAGTTCCAAAATAACAACTAAAGCCAAATAACGATTATGGTATATCATAGGGAAAAAAAAACCAGGCAGCCATTAAAAATTGTATTGTATAGAAAGAGTTTTTATAGAAGAGTTGTGTTGAAGTGGCAAAATATTCATAATAAAGTATTAAATGTTTTCAAAAGAACCACAAAATAACATGTACAGAATAATAGCCATTTTTATTTATAAATATATATTAACAAGTATTATTATATTTATAAATTATAATATAAATAAAGATATTTATACCTATAAATATAGCAATACAAGTACTTTTTGAAGCAGATAGGAAAAACACAAAAATTAACAGTGACTGTTTTCTCTGTTTTCTGAGTAGTGGGATTTTGAGTGACTTCTTGTTCTTCCTCTAGAATTTTTAAAAATTTTATGATTTTCCATATTAAGCATGTACTGATTTCGAAATTGAGAAAAATATAGTATATGATTATAAATAAATGCACAAATAAAGGCAGGGCACATAATTTTACTCTGTAGTTCAAGCTTTTTATAAATTTAGATGAGCCTTATTGTTAATTAGCAAATTTTAAAAATTTTATTGTTAATTGCTTAAATTGTGTGAACACTGAAACATGAACCAAGCAGATATGTTCATTGTACCGTTTTAAATGGTTAGTACTTGGTGTATAAGAAGCTAACGATGATGAGCCAGCATGACATTACTTTAGGTTAGTCATGCTATTTAAAATTTAGTGTTTACAAGTGTGTGCATATGTTTCCAATAAAGACGTATTTGCCACAGCAGACTACTTTTCTTAACATTTTGTGATTCGTTTTTACTCTCCTATTTGTTCATTGCGAGTTGTTTGACCTGTAGTTGCTCTTAAGTCTTGAAGACGGGCCCTCAACAGTGCAGTCTTTTCCAGAGTTTTCACCTTTGGAAATTCAGAAGGGATCCCATGCCAGTTCAGAATACAGTCGCTCCTCCTTATCCACAGAGGGCATGTTCCAAGACCCCCAGTGGATGCCTGAAACCATGATCGTACCAAACCTTATATACATACCTTGTTTTTTGCCTATACATACATATATCTATCATAAAGTTTAAACTATAAGTTAGACACAGTAAGAAATTAATAACAATAACAATAATAAAGTAGAATGATTATAACGATATCCTAAATACAAGTTTTGTGACTGTGCTTGCTGTCCTTGTCTCTTAAGACATCTGATAACTGATCTAACGACCTAGCGGGCTATTAAGTGTTTAAAAGCTGGGCCGTGTGTACAGAATGGGTATACTGGACAAAGGGAATGAGTCATGCCCCAGGTGGGACAGAGGGACAGCGCAAGAATACATCACACTACTCAGAACAGCATGCAATTTAAAACTTATAAATTGTTTATTTCTGGAATTGTCCGTTTAATATTTTTGGACCACAGTTGACTATGGGTAACTGAAACCATGGAGAGTGAAACCATGGATAAGGAGGGACTACTCGGCCATTTTGGTAGATCTCAAGAAGGATTCCAGTACACCTCTGTCATAACACACCCACCCTTTGTACTTCGTTCACTGCCCTGTGGCACTGGCCCCATTTTCTTATAGCTCTTTGTGACTCTCTCTTCCTCAAGAAATGAGACACTTCAATAATTATCATTTGTTAAATGATTACCATGTGCCAGAAACTGCACTACCCCTTTGCATATGTTACTTCATTTGAATTTCATATATGAAAACAAAGCACTATTTTCTCCATTATATAAATGGAAAAGCTAAGGCTTTGGTTTTAAACAAGCTGGGATGTAAAGACAGAACTGCCAACTCTGAGGGAAGAACCAGTACCCTAAACCAATAACCAAATATGCTGCTTTCCACAAGAGTTAGTGATCCAGCTGCTGAACAACCATGTCCTCACTGCCTCTGCCAGCTCTGAAGTCTGGGACGCTGCCTAATCATTTTCTAACCCTTACATGAACAAAGTGATTCTATCTCCTTTGTACACACCATCTTCACAGTATTTCGAGGATAAGTCAGTCTTACTAACCCCGGATTTCAGAGGATCATATCATGGTCAAAAGTTTTAAATTCCTACTTTCAGACACTGTTTCTGAGTTTTAAATCTTATATCTAATTTTATCATTTCTAAAATTAGGAAAATATGTGATATTGGTTTATCGTCTGCATTTCCCCTTGCTTTATTCTGGTTAATAGTGATGACAATGATAGCTGCCATATACCACACGCTTGCTGCTGTGCTTAGTGCTTTATGAAGTGATCATACCAAATATATTTTGTTACTTTGCCATTTTACAGATGGAAAACAGGCTCGGGGAGGTTAAATAGCTCACCTGGTTTTACATACCGATGAGATCATTGATCTAATAAAGAAATACATTGAGGATTTGGATCCACTTTTTCTGGACTCTTTGAATCAAGACTCTGTCTCTTGCTAGTGGTATTGCTTTGGACTAATTGCATACAACTACTGTGTATCAGTTCCTTGACCTTTAAAATGGGGTGTGATATTATTTATCTCAATGTTGTGGTGTGGATTACTTGCATTACTAAAAGATGGTGCTTAGAACAGTGCCTGACACCTTGTTTGCTTAGTATTTGGTGCTATCAAAATAATTAAAATTACTGTTAATATTGTTAACCACTGGATTTTAGTTATTAAAATCAAATATTAAACCATATAGAAATATATGAAGTAAAAATATCCCCCTCTTACCAACTACTTCCTCTCCCCAGCATTAACCACTGACACCAGGTTGATATATACCCTTCAGAGTATTTCCCATGCCATCTGAAACTATTTTGAATTGTCCTTTCATTAATAAAACATAGGTTGAGAGTAAATATTTTGTCATGATCTTGAGAATGGGAGAATGGAGAAGTAGAAAGGGAGAAAAATTCATTTATTCAGCAAATATTTATCAAACGCTTTCTGTGTGCCCAGCACTCTACTAAGTGCCGAGGATATGACGTGTTGAATTTCTGTTTTGACTGTTCATCAATTTTCTTTTTTGCTTTTATTTAGGACATGATGTTTCAGCTTCTCCGAGGTCTGGACTTTCTTCATTCTCACCGAGTCGTGCATCGTGATCTAAAACCACAGAACATTCTCGTGACCAGCAGTGGACAAATAAAACTGGCTGACTTCGGCCTTGCCCGCATCTACAGTTTTCAGATGGCTCTGACCTCAGTGGTGAGTGAGAGAGTGCTGTTCTTTCATTAAATTTATTTTTCCTCTTTTAAATGACAAACTGCCCCCGTTCAATGCTCCTAATGTTATTACTGCCAATGTTCGGCTGGTGGACAGAATGTCTGCACTTTTTTATATAACTGTAGGTAAGAGAAAAGCATTCTGCTTGCAACTACAGACACTCCAGACTGGGCTTGTTATGGACAGAACCCATTGCAGAAATAGCTTGTTGCATCTTAGCCACTAGAAAGGAATCAGTTATAAGTTTCCAAATGCTTTTTGTTATAATCACTGTTTTCAGAGCTGCTTATGTATTGTAGGGGGAAACAGCACAAGGTTGAGAAAGAGAGAGTGCCAGGAACGTTGACCTGTCTGTAGCATCCTTGTTTGAGGAACAGCTACAGTGCCTGCAAAGGTGTGTGAAGGCACTCCTCTGAAGCTGTGGTACCGACTGTGGAGAAAAAAATTAAATTTACAATGAACTTGAATGACCCAGGCCCAGGTAGCACCACATTGCCTTGTAAAGGCTTAATACAGGCCAGAAGAGAAAGAGTAAACCCAAGGCTCTGTTCTGGCAGAGAATGACAGTTACGATATCCTGTTCTTTGTCTCATTCGGACATAAAACCATAATACTATTGACTTTGGTTAGCTTTCATTTATCCTTACAGTTCATTGTTTCTGAGATGAATTTTTGTGAAATTCTGCACTCAAAAGATAAAAAGAGGTGCTCAAAGTAGGCACTAATAACCCTTTGCTTTGAAAGACCTGTTTTACATACAACAAATTTACACATAGATACAAAAAGCCAAGGAATGTCCCTTCTGTGCTACTTCTCTGGGGCAGAAGTTGATGTGGAGAATCCTTTTTATTCGATGATGACTATAGAAATGGCCCTCAAAGCGTTAAATTGAGCCTTAAGTAAAAGAATCCTCTTGGATAAATATGTCATTTTTCACACACAATCCATTTTTAGCCTCGAAATGGTTCCCAACTGGGTGGGCAGCACTGCCCTGGGTGTGGGGTGTCGTTGAGAAAAATATGGCCATGTCTTTGGTCATCATGATGACTTGGAGAATGGAGGTGACTGCAGCAGGCTAATATCCTACACAATAAAAATCGTTTCCCCACATTCCAGTAATGCCTCAGCTGAGAAGTAGAAATTCAGGAGGGGAGTTGGAAATTCTCTAAGAGAGAATTCAGTGTACAAAAGTATTCTGCTTTCCACCCCGAAATGTGGATACTACAGCCTGACATGTGAGACCACTTTCTGTCCCAACATTTTATACTTTACCTAGGGCATTAGAATTTTCAAAGGGAATTCCTTGGAGTGTGTCCCTATTGTTGAAAGATAAATTGTGTTTGTTTCCTCTTTGTCCAGCATACGCCATCGATTTTGAGAAGACAGGGCACAAGGTGGCATCTAGAGGATGCACCTCAGCTTTGGGCGGGGTCAGCCGAGCCCTTGTATTCTTATATAATGACACCAGAAAGGGCTGAGTCTGTGTGTTTCCCCAGTGGGAAGGGTGAGGTAGGCTGAGAGCTTCCTTAGGAAGTAGGTGCGCATGTTGTTTCAAGGCCCTGCGGGGAAAAGCTTGAATATTCAAGGTTTTATGATCCAGACAGTCAGCAGAGGAGCAGATGGAAGGAGCTCATCTCCTTGGGTTCATTGATCAAGGGAAGATAACCAAGACACTTTTTTTGATCCCCTCCAAATGGGGCACTAAAAACAGAAAACCCAGTTGGTTTTGATTTTTTTTTTTTTTTTTGCTTATTAAATTCAAGGAATGATAGCCCAGCTTGTGCGTAACATCAATTAACATTCCATTCTTGCTAAAGGTTGATATGTTCAGACAGGAAAGTGTAGACAAATTATTTCATAGAGAAAGGGGGAAAGACAATCACAAATACCTGTTTTTTCAGTATCTCATTTATACCACATACGCTCTATTACTTATGGTGACATAAAGTTAAAAAGCATTAGCAGCTGTGAAGCATGCTAGAACAAATGCAGACTTCACTTGAACGAGTGATCATTGGAATGTAAAGGCAATAATAAAGGGTATGATTCCTATACGGGTTCTGCGTTTAAAACTTTTCCCATTTGATTTTTTTGTTTGTTCATTTAAAGGAAAAATTTTTAAATGGAAAGATCCATTTAGTATAGTGATACATTGATTCACGTACGCACAGTGACATCTGAAGACTTGGAAGCGTACTTTTTCAAATGAAGCTGGTTTTTATTTTTCCACTTCCTGGAAATACGCATTTTTCAGTGGGTTATGTCATACAGGAACTGGGAGTCAACTTAATCTGTGGAATGTTAAAGGAATTACAAGTTAACTGATTCAAAACTGACATTTTACAGGCATGAGAAATGCCAATTTATTACTTATCTTTCAAAGCCTGGATCAAATGTCCTCTTCCGTTACTCCTTGCAGAAATTAATTCCTCCTTCCTCCCTCCATGATTTCAGAGTAACATCTTATTCATGCCTTTCATAACACTGCTTTATATGGGGTTTTATTTATCAGGCTGTAAGCTCCTTGAAGGAGTTGGCCTTTTGGATAGAAATTAATTTAGGACGATCACTGTAAGTCTGGACTGTAGTTGTAATGTAGGTGTATAGGTGTGACTTAACTTGTCCCCTTCTGATAAGTGCCCTTTAGACACCTCACTTTACTGGGACATCAGCAGCCACCCGATGATGACTGGTAATCACGAATTTCTGTGAACAGCAATTTGGAGAGAAAGTAGTCCTCTCTTTTCAGTTTATGATGAAAAATTTTAATTTTTTTCTAAACTGAACCGTACAGCATGTAAGGCGATACTTTTGCCATTGGATTTGGTGTTTTTGGAACTCTTTATTAATCACTTCATTTTGAAAGTGGAGAAACCGAGACTATGACAGGCAGTTTGTGATCAGGTTAAGTCTGAATTTCAGTGAATGGATTTTTAAATGGCTTGGAGAACCCACCACCCTACTGCTTTCCTCTTCTTCCCACTGTAGGCTCCGGTGCTTCAGAGTGTATCAAACTATGTTCTTTGGAACTCTTGGTTCTACAAAGGATATCCAGAGGTTCCACAAATGTTCAAAAGTTCATTTTTTAAACTGCATCTTAAGTCTTGCTGAAATTGTAATACGAAACACTAGCTCATGCCACATTTTGACACAGTGGGTAACACTGAGGCATGAGTTCATGCCTCCTGGTTAATTAACTTTTCATGTAGATTCAGAATGAAACTTCTTCTGCCACACTTGTGCAAACCTGAACGTCTTGTAAATGTATCATTCTTAAGAAAAAATCAAATGTTCTCTTGATTCACTCCTGTGTCTGCGCTCTTAAAATCACCCCAGGGCATAATCGAGACAGCACACACATCATGCTGCACTCACTGTACGTGAGACCACTTTGAGGGCCATCCAGAGCAATGCCAGTGTTGAGATTAATATATCTAGATGTGGCTGCCAATACCCAGGCAGTTAGAGCCACTCACTCCCCAGGATATTCACCATCAAGCCACCTATGGATGGAAAGGGGTCTGCACCTTAAAATAAGGTGGGGTTTTTTTGGTGCCCCTGTAACTTAACATCCTGGACGAGGTCCAAGATTGGCCTGCCTTAAATCAATTTTTACTTTGTAATGAACAGTATTACAGTCACTTTTCAGTGTATTTGGAGGGCCTTTATATAATCATTAGACAAAAGATAGAATTAGCATTTTTCCTCCAAATGCCTTGGTCTAACACATATACTATGGAGAAACTTCCACTTTACCATATTAGAAAAGTCAGAAAATTCTCTTATCTTTTTACTGACTCAATAAAATTACATTCTCCTTCTCCAAAGGTCTTTTTTTCCATATTATCTTCCCTATTAAAAGACACATGCGTTCTGAAAACATCTTCCACTCTGTAGAATTCACCAAGAGCCAAGTAAATAGTAAACATGAGAAGACCACTCTACAAAGTACAAAAAACACTTGGAGATTTTTCTTATGTGGAACTGATAAGATTCCCAAAGTTGCCATTTTTTAAGATCGTTCATTTATTTAATGCCACAGTATTACAAAAATTAAATTGCTTACATTTCCTTCTTATACCTCTGGCAATACAGGTTTCTTACTGTTCCCCAAGGGTTGGTAGCATTTAGTGAACACTGAAGGAACCTTGCGGATTCAGAAACTTTTTTATAAGCGTAAGGGAGAAAATTAAGGAAATGGAGCTGTGGCATTCAGTCAGCAAATCATTATTAATACCTTTCCTTGGGCCAGGGCTGTCAGCAAACTTGAGAGATGAGGTCTTTGCTCTCATAGAATGTATAATCAAAATGGAGAGACATCTTAATCAAATAGTCACACAAAGAAATGTGTAGTTAGAAACAGAGATAAATTCTATAAAGGGACACAGTTCTGTGAGGCCGTGTGGCTCAGGACCTCTCATTGGCTGGGCGTCAAGGAAGCCCTCCCTGCTCACCCACGCCAGGATGTGGGATGCTCAAAGAGGTCGCTCCTCTCGGAACCCACCTGGACACAGACCCTGTGGATGTGTGCATCATACGATTCGTGCTTATTTTTTATACCCATGTTTGGAATAACTCATTCATTGTACGGCACCCAGTTGGCACCATCAAGTTGACAAAGTGAAACAGAACCAAAGATGGGAGAACAATGACATCTTTTATAGGAGAAAATAAATTGTTTATGCTTGTTTCCTCTCCGTGCATGTTGTATTTACTATGGAGACCTGGCAGGGTTTGTGCCTCGGCTCGGGCAGCCGAGCTACTCCCACAGAAGCCTGCAAACGCTGCCAGTGCATACTGAGTAAATCAAACCAAGAGCATTACACGAGTATAATGGAAAAAACCCAAAGCCCTGGTCGCCTCAGCACCTCGGGGAAAGTGCAGGACACACCTCTGAAGCCGGAAAGGCTCCTCTGACCCCCTCCCCGCTCAGCATCTCCTCGCCATGACACAACCAGGTCTGTTTTGTGAAAACTTGCAGTTGCCAGTACATATTTCGTAGTTAACAATGGAGTGTTTGTGCCGGTTTCGTTTTCACTTTCACCAGTGAGGGAAGTGGAACACAATGGGGCAGTGCACAGAGCTGGGAACAGGACACGTTTTCTTCAGGATTCCCGGGGCTGGGTACGTGGAAAATGCCAGAGCCAACACAAACATGAAAGCCCATCCAGATCCTCCGTTACGCATTCTCAGTGGTAATAAAACACATTTTGAGGTACAAACTGATAGGTTAACTCTGCCTCTGCAGTGAAGGCAAACACTGATGATTACTGTGAGAATAGAATGTCTCCCTTACAGAAAGATAATGTATGCCATACTATACAGAAAGCTGCTGTAAGTGTGTGTGCATACGTGTGGGTACTTAATTGTACCCCGTATACTGGCGAAGTCAATCAAATGACTGCTCCCCTTGTTTATAAAAGATAGTCATTCGTTTGACTCACCTAATTCTAGCTCCTCCTAAGTGGTCAGTGTTGCAAATTAGTTCTGGAGGAAAACAGTTTCACTGTAACGCTGCTGCTGGCTGGAAGATGTTTTACTCAAAGAAAGGACAGGATGTTCTTTGCTTCTTCCACATATCTGTTTGGCCAGGATGTCCTTTCAGGGTATGATGTAGACAAGGTCTGGTTGTCACCTGTTTTTTTTTTCTGTCTCATTATATAGACACCCTGTACAATGCCATTCAAATCTCAGGAGCTCGAGGCAAAGTTTGAGTATAAAGACCAAGTATTGTCTTAAGTTTGACAACTTTAAATGCTTTAGAAAGGATTTGCAAGCAAAGGGTTTCTAAGGGATCCAGAAGCTAGAAAAGTGTTTCCTCTTACATTCAACATCCTTATGGGAATATGCCTGCTTGGTCAAGGGCTTGTCTGGCTAACTGTATTTAATGAGATAATTCCATATCCTCCAAATTTGCTTAACTCAAGTGTTGTGTTATATTTATTCAAAGGAGTATGAGACACAGTCCTCGAAATTGAATATAAAGCAATGCTTCTCTAACTTGGATTTTTATGTCCTCTTTAATTCTTTAGATGTGTGAGTTTCTTGGTTTTATAGCTGTCACTACGTACTTTTTGCCACTACTTTAAGCAAGTGACAATATCTTCATTTTGCTTGGGCTTTAATAGTCTTATAGTGTAAGTTCCTACATCAAGATATATTACTGAAATTTGGTTACATTGGACATGTGACATTGGCCCTATTCATGTTTATTCACTCAAGCCAAATCTTATACCATTTTAGTGTTTCCCACAATGACTTCCTGGCACAAGGTAGGCACTTGATAAATACAAGGTGAATGAATGAAATGAATCCTCGTGATTCTCCATGCCTAAAAAATGAAACTCTGTAGCTAGCATGGGAAGTCTTTTTTTTTTTTTTTTTGCAGTGTAGCCCCAACCTACCCCTGTCTTCCTATTACCACTCCCACCCAGAGACTACCTCACACACATAACCATATTCCTTATCTAACACTCTCAAATTGCTCACTATTCTTTGAGCTTAATTAAGTGCTTTCCTAACTCCCTGCTTTCACAAATGAATCGATGTATGAATTTACAACTATGCATTTTTCACGTTGTAGCCACTGCCATTTCGTCAATTATAAGCGTCTTAAGTTTTTTGTTTGTTTTGTTTTTTTTAGACACAACTTTTAGCTCATTTTCCCAATTACCTGCATCACTCCCTGATAGTAATGGAGCTCTGAGGGAGTAACATTTATGCTTCATATGTCTGCCTGGACAGCCATCCTAGCTGTCAGATAATTATGCTTCATCCCTCGGTATCCAAGATCACAAACCTTCCTGTACCTCCCCAACTTGTGCAGTTACATTTTCTGTATAGCATGTTTTTTAAAAAAATTAAAGTCTTTGGGGATCTTTGGAGAAACCATAGTTTCACAGGAAAAAGCTGAAAATGTCTGCATTGTAATTTCTTCTAGCCATTTTATTCAGTGCACTTGAGTCCTTGAGAAGATTAGGTACTGTTTTTGTTAAATCTATACAGGTGTCTCCAAAAATTAAGCTCAAACTTTTATAATTGCTTGTAATTGAGGATTTTCTTTCATATTTTATTGCTAATACTCCAAATTTGTTTCTAAATGATGCTCTTTGAGTTGCTGAAGTAGTCTTCTTATTGCTCCTGCGTTCTATTTTCCTTTTCTCTAGGAATTGAAATGCAGGGTGAGTGACATCTTCGCACCTAACATCTGTAAGGATACTGATGATTTTTAAATCCCTCATAAATTTGAATGTTAAACTTTACAGTTGGCTGTGGAGGAATAATCTACCTTCAAGTCTCAGGGAAACATCCAAAGAAAGAAGGAGAGAGCACAGGAGAATTTACTTTAGTGCTGCTCATATATTTATTTTGAAGGCTGGCAGAAACTAAAAGTAGAGCTGTAAAACATTAAATCAACACGACCATAAAACCCCAAAAAAAGGGAGAAAAATCTACTACTTCTAGGTTTGAGTACTACTGTAAAGTTACAAGATTTCTATTCTTCCACTGCCTTAAATAATTCTTCTTTTTTTTTTTTAATTTCTAAAGATATCCTTCTCTTTCTTTTCCACTTTTATTTTGATTAATTAGTTTTTAAAGGTTATGATGCTCTGAAATGTATGGAAGTTTTCTGAATACCTACCGGCGTGCTTCAGTTAATAGATTTCACAGTGACGTTGAATGCTATCTGCACCTTATGTAACTCTGGGTGATTTCAGTGAGGTGGGGACTGCACATGGTATCAGTTCTTGTGGGAAAATATGCTTCAGTGGCTTACTGGCACTGCTCTTGGAATGTGGCATTTAAAAGTACCTTTTTACAGTGGGAAAGAATTCTGTCAAGAATAAACAGTCTGACCTTGTTAAATGGGCCAAAGTCTGTAACCTAGTTGCAGGAAACTAGCTTTTACTAGTTTAGAAAAAGCAGATGATAAAAAGTACAACTAGAACTTTCTAAAGAATGAGAAAAGTTACTATCAAGAATATGAAATATATTCCAAAAATAATGATCTTCACATATATTCAGGAACATTACTTGACTATAAAATCCCTCTCAGAGCATGAAAGATCTGGAGTATAGTTAATCAGAAAAGCAGATTTTCTTTTTCCTGGAAAGACAAGACTGGCTTATAGAAAGGAGCTGTGGGAGGGGCCATGTAGCATGGACCAGCTGTGGGAAACCGGCAGGCTTTGGGAGATAAAGGAGTAAAAATTACCCATTGCCTATAGGTCTATATACTCTGAGCTCTGGAATGCAACCTTTCTCTCCATTCCTGCTTTCCCACCCACTCAAAATCACCCACACAGTCCTGGGATCTTGCCACTCCGGACCTCTTGCCTCCTGTTTGAAACAAGTGCCAGTAGATTTTGCGCCTCCGGGCCACATTAGACAATCTCCTCCCTGCTTAGATCACCTTTCCCCCTTCTCAGCCTAAGCTCCCTACTCTTTCCTCCAGACTCAGTGCACATGCCACCTACTCCCTGAAGTTGGCCTGACTCAAGGATAAAGTTAGGCGATTCCTCTTCAGTGTACTTTTGATTTGCCTCTAATATAGTAGGTATCATATGATATACAATGAGGAGTTGAATGAAGGCAGGAAAGGGAGAGAATAGAAACTAGAAGTAATTCAGTATAGATCTAGAAAAAACACATCCATGCCATAGTCTGATATGAATTTACCTTTAAGAAAGAAAGAAAGAAAGAAAAGAAAGAAAGAAAGAAAGAAAGAAAGAAAGAAAGAAAGAAAGAAAGAAAGAAGAGAGAGAGAGAGAAAGAAAAAGTAATGTTCTTTTTTGTTGAATAAATGTCTGTGGTCATAAATCTCTTTGTATTACACTGTTGTTGATAATAATGTAGATCCATGCTCAAGACATAGTAGTCACTATTGATGTAATAATTGCTATTTTTATTGCCAGTTGTACAAATATATGTAGTAATATCTTTTGATATAGTGAACATTTGCATTCAAAATGAAATAGATTATATAATGTAGAGTCTGCATAAGACATCTCACTAGTAATTGTGTGAATCAGAAATTCTCTGGTTGTTTATCCACTTGTGATTAAGATAAATCTGTCATAAAATGACTTTTTTTCATTATGGAGCCTTTTTCTAAAAGTGTCTTTTCATCAGGACTTACATGACAGATGCTTTAGCTTATTGGGCCTAAAAACCCAGTAACATGGTTATATTCTATCTAATTGGCCACCTGTCTTTCTGTTTCTCCTTTTTCATCCCCAGAATCCAGCTTTTGCTAAAGTTAGCAAATTATATACCTCACATGTGGTCATTATATGACTGAACCCTAATGAGGGTTATATAATGTCAACAGCCACAAAAATTCCATAATTTACTTTTTTCATTAGACAACAAGCACCTTGAGGGAAGAAACTAGGCATCACATGTATTATGCTCACTAAATAGTAATTGGTAATGATGATGTACTTTTAAGATGTTTATGTCCATTATAAAAGAAACATATGCTCATTATAGGCAAATCTGTGTGGTCTCAATTTCTCTCTTCCATTCTCTTGGTTCAGCTGGTCAATTCATTTTTTTTTAATGGCAACATGGCTTTATTTTTCAGTTTTCAAAGTCAGAAAGTCAAAATGAGGTTTGAAACAAAGGCATCAATAATTAAAGGTATAGAATATTTTTTAGCTCTTTATTAGATTATTCTCTTCCTGGGGCTGCTCACAAACACCTTTCTTCCCTCAGCTGCTCCTAAGGAATAACAAGTTTAGAAATTAGATATTGGATATAATTCCAGTAAGAGTCTGTTGAGTTTGAGAATTTTTTAAAAAATTAAATAAAAATTTCACCATCACCACCATGTGCTCCCAGTCCTAGATATCATCCACTTGATGATGGCCATTTCTCTTAAAAGAACACTGTCACTTTTTTGAGGGCAGATGTTGTTAAGTTGGAAGGGTTTAGGAAGACATCAGAATTTAAAACATTATATGACTGGTGTTCTTTCTGATATCACCTGTGTGTGTGTGTGTGTGTGTGTGTGTGTGTGTGTGTGTGTTTCTATATCTCATCAGGTATTGGTGAATAAATAGTTCACACCCTCCCAAGAGAATACATCCTTTCTTTTCTTTAAACAGTGACTCCATTGATCCTGTTTTAGAATTTCTTCCCTTGTGTCTCTCTTCCTTCTTGGTAACATTGTTTTTGAAGTCTTAAATGATTCAGGTGTTCCTAGAATATCTCTTTTTTTCTGCTGTCATTTTCAAATATAGGCAAAGAGATTTTTTTTCCAAAAAATTATTGCTTTACTCAGGAGACACTAGAGCACAGCACATTGGTTAAGAGGACAGATTCTGGACCCAGATCTTTTATTTGAAGTTTATCTTGCTAGTTAGCAAGCTGTGTGACCTTAGACAAATTCTTTAGCTTCTCTGCATTCTGGTTTTTTTATTTGTTAAAATGGAGAAAGTAACCATACCTACCTTTTAGAATTGTTATGGGAGTTAAGTTAATACACAAAAAGAATATGTATTCACTAAAGTCCTATAATTGAATTACATAGTAGGAATATTCACATTTGCACTTAAACATGATGACAGATACAGAAATGTATAATCAATTAAATTATTTTCCTACTGCTAACCAGATACCAAAGGACCACTCATATTAGAGTTTAGTTTACTAATATCTCAGGGAGACCCTTCTCTCCTATTTTATTATTATTTAAGTGTTTCTTAAAAGGAAGAATTTCTAGTATTCATGAAATATGAGTATCACTTTTCCTTAAACAGTGCCAAAGTTCGGAAAGTTCTTTCCAAGAGTATACCTGTTACCTGGTCTTTGCATATGAGACATTGAATATGCAAATTCGCAAAGTTGCAGGGTTCTCACTAAGACGCTGAGAATGGGTGAACACATTACTGTGAATGAACTGTATGGACCGTACAAGCTGTCTCTCTTTCAGGCACCAGCTCTGAATATGAGATCCCAGAGTCCCAGAAATCCAGAGCTATCTTTTCAGTCCTTGCTCCCTGTTGACTTTCACCTGCCAGGCAAGGAGTTAGGATAAGAGAAGAGAACCTGTTTTGATCCCACAGCACAAATCTTCATAATTATACTTTTTCTTCTTTACCATAAAGAGACAAACTCTAGAAAGATTTTTTTAATTTAAGAAAGGGCATGTTCTGTATTTAATCTCTATAGAAAGGAGGGGAGATGACTGGAAAGTAACAATTCCTAAATTATAAAAGTGAATTCCTCTCCTTACTGTAGTCAAAACGGGCCTTTTAATATTACCTCTAGACTAAACCATTTTGTCCTCTGGTTATCACTTGCTCTTGGAGGTAGGTGCTCAGTAGTTAATATTCAGAAAGCTTCATTACCCAAATAGGTTAGATTCTTCCCCAGTCAATAAGTGACTCATTGTACCACGGATTAGGAATTAATGTCACAAATAACATACCCTTCTTTCCCATAGTCTGCTTAAGATGTGTCACCTAAGAACTCTTCCAGCTATTAACCTTTCAAAAAAATTAGCTGAAAGAAATTCCTGAGGCTTTCAGCCCAGCCCTTGTATAACCTGCGCTGTCTTGTTTCGTTTTACAAAGCCATGCAAGAATGCCCCCCACTTACAAAAGGAGTTGGTACCTAAACTCATAACTCAGTGGCATATTCAATTAGCCGTTCAGGGAATTTCTGTGTGGCATTTGATACAATTGCTTACTCTCTAATATAGTTTTTAATCACAGTTGTCTTAGTATTGCTCTTATCAACCTAGTGCCCGTTTCAGGATTCAGATTAAACCATAATACTGTCTCTGAAGAAAAAGTACTCTGGCTTTTCTTAGGTTCAAGGTAAAGGTGTGGTTTGGCCACATAAGCAGTGTTGTTTGGAAATTAAGTCAAGAGTTTCTGCAACATGACCTGACTAGGATCCAGCTCTCTTCAGATATTTCCTGCTCCGAATTCCCACAGCACTTATTAAGCCACCCAATTCAGCCTTTACGCGAAGCCTTTCACTCTCTACTTAAGTTTAATGTGACTTCTTTTTTCCGTTCTTCCTTTTTTTTTTTTAGTGCTACTCAGAGCTCCTTGAGATCAATGGTGATAATTTTTATTTGTTGAGCATGCCTAGCACTGTCAGTGTGGGTTAAAACTCTAGGAAATGGGTGATGCATGGTAAATAATTACTTGTTATACTCTTTTGGTGCCTGTAGACTTTGTAGTGGAAATAACCACTACTGTTCCAGATAGTATATTGCTATTAATGTGTATATGTAGAATTCTTAGCATAGAGTATACTCATGAGGTAAAGACATTTTCAGATAAACAAAAAACAAGACAGTTTACCACCAGCTTTTCACTAAAGAAACTTCTAAAGGACATACTTCAAAGAGAAAGAAATAATCTGAAAAGGAATATCTGAGATTCAAGAAAGAATAGTGAGTACATAGATTGGTAAATATGTCTAGATAAGTCATTAATCACAGTAAATGTAAATGTACAAAATTCACCAGTTAAAAGATAGAGAATGTTAGATTACATTTTTAAAATATTTATCTAATATCAGCTCTGTGCTTTTTCAAGAAACACATAAAACTTTGATCCTCTGCTGGTGGGAACATAAAATGGTGCACTACTTAGAAAAATAATCTGACATTAACTATGTAGTTTAACACACTTATACCATGAAACCCTGCAATGCCTTGCCTAGTTACTTACCTTAGAGAAATTTGCACATGTGCAGCAAGAGTTCTATTCAGGAAAATTCATAACAGCATTGTTTTTAATAGCAAAAAACTGAAAGAACCCAAATGTTCACAGACAATAGAATGATTAAATCTACCCTGGTGTATTCATCCAATAGAACTGTGCAGCAAAGAAAATGAAAACGAATGGACTATGGCAATAATATGGGTGAATCTTAGAAACAATACCAAATCAAAAAAAAAATTGTCGGAAGTTATAAAGTATATGTGATATTTATAACTTCAGAAACAAGCAATATTAAATATTATTTAGGTATATTTATGCAATAAAACTAAAACTTTTTTAAAGTAAGGAAAAGAAAAACATGAGACTTAGAATAGTGGTTACCTGTGAGGGCCAAAAGAGAGGTAAGGAACCAAGGGAATGGAATTTAAAGAGTATGAAAGAATAGAGGAGAGACGAGGGCTCAGAACACCCGAATAGTTATAACATCATTAAAGCCTTGCGCTTACCTCCTTGGGCTCTTATTTAGATGCATGCTGCCATTTAACATGATTTCTTAAGTTTTGCTATATGGTTTCTGCTGGCCAGGCACTGAATTGAGAGTGTAGAAGTCGATCAAACAGATAAAATCTCCCCTCACTCTTGTTGGGAAGATATATGATAAATAAATAATTTAATGTGTTATATAATTTCAAGTATGAAGCACCATGAGGGAGTAAGATGCTATAGAAAGAGAATCTATTTTAAGGAGGTAGGCTGGTCAGGGCTGAGATCAAGGGGGCAGTCTGGAGTCCCGCTCTGAGGGGCCTAGTCAAAGTGTTGAATTCATTTTTAAGTATTATAGCCATCTAAAGGCTTTGAATAAGGGGCCTATTCCATATTCGAAGCAGAAGCTAGGAAAGGAATTAGGCTGATAAACAGGCAGTGGAACAGCAGGAAAAAAGACAATTGATAATAGGACACAAGCAAGAAAAAATTTAAATGATTAATGCTTTTTTAGAGCTTGAAGAGAGAAACTTAAGTAATCTGGGAAATTTTGTCATAACTAAGTCTTCATTCATCTTCCCAGATAAATGAGATAGGAAAATACTAGTTCTGTGCACACACACACACCCACACAAACACACAACAGAGTTCTTTACATGACACATTCATGTCATAAAAATATGACATTTTTATTTAGAGAATTGAGAATACTTATTTTGTGTTTTAATTGCAATGATCAATGAGGTCTTCTGAAATGTGTTTTGTGCATCCTGAGATTTGCAACATGTGTATGAAATAAATAGTATCATTATTATGCAGTATAAAAAGAATTTTTTTAAAAATCTGTCACTACTGATTTCTTAATTAAGTTCAGCAGAGATTATTTATGAGCAGAAGTGGATTTACTCTGCTTAATGGGTTCAAGCTTCAGAGCCCCTCACTTGCAGCCCACACACACACCAAGGCCATGGGAAAGGCCCCAGAAATGTGTTCATGTGCTCTTTTTTATTAAATTGCAGAACTAAGCTGTTTTAATTGCAATTGATTAACAGTCCATACCTCCACCAGATCACGCTTTCCCTAATGTCAGGCGGCACTGGAGTGGCCTTCTCTCTGGGTGCTGTTAACACTTCGATTTTGTGCAGGCAGCCTTCGGGCCCCATCATGTTACTATGGTAGATATTCTAAAGCCCTCATCTTGCTTAGCATCTTCTGATACACGTCTACTTCTCTCTTCTTTATTTCTTGTAAATCTCCTCCTTGGCTTCTGGGACACCAGTGTCCTACTTGTCATCCTCCCTATCTCACTCCGCTTTGGTGACTGCCCTCTTCTGTCTTCCCCCTAGGATCTGTCCTACATGTTTCATCCCCCTCAGCAATCTCCTCGATTTCCTGGAGATCATCTTGGAGGAAGAGAGCTCATCTTCTGTTCAATTCAATCTACTCCCTTGAGCCCCAGATTCACATATCCAACTGGACAGCTTCTCAAGCAGCAAGCCTGCCTGTCATACCTCTTCTGGGTCCCCGTTCAGGTCGATGGCCTCACCATCCACCCTGTCACCCAGACCAGAAGCCCTGGGACTTATCCCAGATTTCTTGTCTCTCCCCTTCTGTCTTATTTAAAATTATCCCTCCCACATTTTCTCTCCTTACTGCCGTAGACCGTAGGTCCTTCTACCAGTGCACCTGGATTGCATTCCCCACCTCAAAGATCATCTCCATCTTCATCCTCCCTGGTTACCAGAATTTTCATTCTAAAATGCAAATTGACGTACGATCCCTGCATAAAACTCTTTAGTGCCTCCCTTTCCCCTCAGGATAAAGTCTAGGCTCCATCATCTGGCATTTGAGGTCCTTCGTAGTCTGGTCCATGCAGCTTCATACTTCTCAACTTTCCTGCTCAAGTCTTTCCTCTGCCAGTCCTGCCTTGATACCTCCTCTCTGAAGCTTCTAGTACTTATTTACCCCTGTTCTGCACCCTGCCCTACCCTTGAGGAGTTGATGTATATATAATATTTGCTGATAGTCAAAATTTATAAAGCCAGGCACCTGCAAAGTACTTTTTGGACCTTACATCATATAATTCTCAATCGTCCTATGAAGTAGGTGCTATAATTCCTCATTTTGCAGATGAGTAAAACAAAGGCATGGAGAAGATAATATATTTCACCAAGATGATACAACTCATAAGTAAGGACTCAGGATTTGAATCCAGGCTCTTAAATTATATGTCTCCACCTGGCACAAGAGTTTACGCAATTGATAGTTACATGTCGGCCTCCCCTGATGAACTGTGAGCTTTTGAGCACAGATATTGTGTCTTCAGTCATCTTCATATCATCTTCATCTTTATAATTGGGATCCAGCGCTTATTACATAGTAGGCACATTAGTATATGTAAAAATGGATAAATCAGTGAAGTGATGTTGTATTGTCTCATAAACTGCATGAGAACTGATACTAAGAGTAAGTGGGGGTAATACAGATATATCTGTTTTTTTTCTCAACATGTATTTTGTCCATGAAGACCTAAGAGAAGTAAAAATGTTCTTACTGACTTTGAGGAGAATTTGGTTTAAATGAAAAACTTAAATAGGTGAGCTTTAATGGTTATTCTCATTCTTGTTGCCAGTAGACATTATTAATATTTATAGGAGGCAACTTATCTTTTTAAGGGTTCATATCATGTGCTAAGAGCTAATAGAAACAGCCATTTAATTATTGACTTCAAGATGTGGAGCAGACAGATTTCCCAGTACTTAGAGAACTGCTGGCCATCTTTCGTGTCAGCCTTGCTTTACAGAGGGTCTTAAACAAGTGCAAGCTCTCCCTTTTCCAATGGCAAATTAGTTAAAATAGATGGGAGGCTTCCCAGCCCAGTTGAGTTGGCAAGATTATTTATCTTGCATATATCAAATGTATACATAAGAAAGATTTCAGATACTATTTTAAATGCAAAAATAACATGCTTAAAACAAAGGTATGGGTATACTGTGGTTTCTGGAACTGACCTCATAGAGAGTCATTAAACTGGGTCTCTGATGTTCTTTGTAATAGTAACATGCTTATTTCATAAACCAGAGACTATATAGGAAAAAGTGGGGTTTTTTCCCCATGCAAAGGCTTATAACTGAATGAAAAAAAAATTAATTAATTACATGAATATTAAGAGGTTACTTATCTATTAATAACATTGGGCACAAGTTGACTAATTAAAAGGAATTCAGGCTGGAAAAGCTGCCACCAAATCTGCTCCTTTCATTTAGAGGCCAAGTGCTGAAGCCAGTGATTGTTGCGTGACATACTCTGGACAATGGTGCAGCGCACAGACCGTTCCAGATGAAGCATTCCGTCTATTACACCGACGACGTGGCCTACAGCAAACAAAATGGTTAAACAATACATAATTCAAGTTTTTTATTTGGTATTTCCTGCGAGTGTCTGTACCAGTTGCCAGGGAGTGTACTGTATTTTTTCTTTGGCTGTATAATTGTTGACCATAGCTGGCAGAACACCAAACGGGACAGATAAGGGGGAAAATGGCATCTGCATTAAAGCCCCGAGTGTACTGGGGGGGAAAAAAAGCACAAAAAATTACAGCATATATCAGGAATTTTCCAACTAACGATGTGCGATGTGGTAGCGCAAGGGAAAAAAGAGCCAAACTGAGCTCGCTTTGTTCACGAAGGCAGGCCCCCCTGTAACATTCCTTTTAGCTGTGCATATTTTCTTCATTTGTACAGTTTTAACTTTATGCTTTGTGGAGAAGCTCAGTCGTAACTGGTTATTCCTAATAAATTATATTGCAATAATTAAAGTTCATCAATAGCTGTTATGTTCTTAGTTATTTAGAAGCTGTTTCAAAAACCCAATCAAAGCCAGAAACTTCTAAGTGACATGTCATTACTGTATAAAAGATGGCAACAATTTTTTCTCTGATTTCACAACAGTTTTTGTTTTTTTTTTTTTTAAAGACAATATTCATTTATGGAAACAAACAACAAGAAACAATGTCTTAAAAACTTGGGGTATGAGTGGGTGTCCAGACTGGGAGTGACTAAATCTTGTAGCCTACAAATAATATATTCCCCAACTGGTTTGTAAAACATGAAAATTCGTGGTAGGGATAATCCCCTTTGCTACTTTTAGATCCCATTTAAAATGCAAAAGTAATGTATAAATACTAGTAAATCAGTTGCAGAAACAAAGTATTGCGTTTCATGATCTCAGTTAGAAGTCATATGTTACTGTTTTAATTCAGTAATAAAATGAAAACTCTCCAACTGAACACAGGTCCCTTCTTGAAAGATTGATAAGCCTTGGAGTCCCCGGTAATAATAATTATAATGTATACCAAACCGTTAGAGCTGTGACATGTATTTGCCAGGGGCTTCTTTTGCAGTGATGGTGATCTGTCTGCATGTGTGGCTCTCAGGTCCAGTGGCTACACCTGCAGTCTTTGGGGTTACACTGGGTTTGAACTCTAACTCCAACACATGTCTAGCCATGAGACTTTACTATCATTATTAATGTATTCTGAACATCAGTTTCTCACCCAGAGTATGGGTAAAAAAAATGCAGTGCCTACCTCACAAGTTATTACATGATTTAAATGACATAAAATTCGTGAAGTCCTTAGTGAAGTACCAGGCATAAGGAAAACTGACATGAACTTTGGCTGTTATTACATCTTCTCTGTTGTGAAGCTCTGGGCTTTCTTTTAGCTTCTCAAAACATTATTTCTAGTCAGTGTCTGCATTGGAGTTGAAGATTATTTATTTAATCACCATTAACTTCTACAGTAGATAGCAAGGAGCAGGCTGTTTGGTCTGCAGTGAAAGCGGGGACAGTGGTTTTAATTACTCTTAAACATTCTTCGAGAAGCTGAAATTTTAATCACCATTTTCAGAAGTGCTTCTTAAAACCAAATTATTAGTCAAGAAAAACTGAAAAATAGCATTCTCAAACAGCATCATTCTTCTAGAAACGGGCTTCTAGCTGCAGGATACACGTCCTGCCTGGTAACGCAAGCGCCATTTCTGTCTCAGGGTTGATTAAATGACTTTTATAAGACTTAGTTTAATGATTTTCATGTATGCTAATTCCATTGTCCAGTGTTCGTTATGCGTCAGTTCTGACTTCAGAAGTCTGAACCCGTAACCTTGAACATGTTTTAGGGGTCCGTAGACTCTGAATGTTAGGCTTGCCTGATTCATTTCAACACCCCAGGGATTCGCTGTGCTCTTCTTGCAGTAGAGGGACAAGCTGTTTTAATGATGATCAATGTGTAGGCCCCGAACATTTTTAAGTCCACAAAATGTCTCATAGGCCAAAGCATCTGTTAATATAGACACGAGTCCTTGACATCAGACCAGTTTTTCTCAAAGTGAATCTTCGTGTCCTGAAAACATTTTGAGGCCTTAACTAATATTACTATTGAATAATATCTTTTGAATCATTGGGTAAAGGCTGTAAGGAAACATAACACACATGTGTGGTAACGTTTTTTTATGAGATCTTTACTTCGCATTAGGACCAAAAGATTGTTAATTCTCCTCCACCGAAACAACCACCACCATAATAATAAGCTGAAAGTAGTCAGCTTGCACTTAAAACTGGAAAACTCCCTTTTCATTTCTACAATTGGCTTTTTCTCTTCAGCTGCTTTTTAAGTTGGGCTGGTAGCAATTTAGCCTGTCTTTAATTTTAAGCACCATTCTTCCAGTCCGGAGATCCCTATAGGAAGCCCCACTCACATAGCCTCCCCTCTCATTGGCTAGCTGGGAAAAGAGCATTTCTGCATAAATTGGATGCTTCCTTCTCCCCTGGAGACCAAATATGCTCATGTTTCACAATCCCCTGGTTTGTAAGCTTAAATCCATTGCCTGAAGCTGGAAACTTTCACTTTGTAGAACACAGCACACATCGAAATCCAGATTCAATGCTCCTGATGTGCCCATGGGCCCGATAGCAGATTGAACACATGCTTCTTAACCCAGTGTTTCTGAGCTGCGCCTCCTGAAATCAGAACCCCATGTGTGTGAGAGAGGTGTCTTTCAAAGAAAGGTATTTCCTTTGTGCAGCACCATTGCACACAGAATCCAAGGGGTTAACCTGAGAGCTACTTTGAAAACAGAGTCGAAGGTCACTGGCGGCAACAGCAAAGACTTTTAAAGCCTGCCGTCCTGAGCCTTTCACCCTGCCTTTCCCACCCAGGGGATTGTAAACATTGGCTCCCGGCCACCGTGTCCCACAGCACAAAACTTCTCTGTGCTTTCAGCATATACATTTATGCTTTTTTCTGGAAGCTGAAGCAAAGGCACATTATTGCTGCGAGCACAGAGAACATGTTTCTGTTCAATGAAAGGGGAGGAATCCTGCCCTGCTGGAATGTGAAAGCATGCAGATACGCTTATTTAGCGGTGCTTCACATGTAACTTGGCTGCTGCTCTTAGTCTGACTTTCTCAAGTCAAAAGAATGTGTAGAATGCTGTCACTTAATCAGAACCCAGAAGAGCTCTTTTATCTGCCATTTGTTAGTAACTAGCAATATTGCCCTTATCTCTTTGTCCTTTAGCTCCATCCAGTGCCCTCGGATATGAGAACTGGTAACATGAAAGCGCTTATTACCTTGAGCATTGCTTCATGTTTTTCTTTTTCCAAACTCAGAGTTCTTTAATCACCAACAAAGAAGTTTGTGGGTTTTCTTTAATTTAAATAAAGTTGTCTTAGGTCTTAGGGCTGTAGTTGTTTGATAATGTTTTAAAGAATCCAAGATGATTTATATATTTATGTTGTCATTTATACCTGATTCTTCTAAAGTCTGTTATCTATGTAATTTATCATAATAACCTCCATTGATTAAATTGCATGAAAACAGAAAGCAATTTCCAGAAATACTATGTGTAGCTTAAATTTCTCCCTCCTGAACTTTTTAATATATTGTACAGGGGTTAACATCATTCTGTCTATTGGTAATTTCATGTAATTTCAGAAGTTTGATATAATAACTTTGCAGTGAATTCTGAAGACATGAATGGAGAATTCATTTTTCTAGATCTATATGTTACAGTAGGTAGGGGCAGAAAAATTATAACTCGCCATTCCTTTTTGCTATGCCCTTTTTTTTTTTTAAGAACAGACTCTATTTCACAGACAGACATACTCCTTCTGAAATGGCAATTATAAGCTTATTTTGTACTAAGTGTGGGTGCTTGCCTATCACTATATATTCCTGTTTGAATAATGATGCTTGACTCTGGAAAGAATATGAGACTGACAACAGCCCCTACTACATTGCACAGACACGCAGATGTGACTGTGCTCTAGCCTGTAACTGCAGTTGATAGGATGTGTGCCTTTGCCTTTTGCCTCTCTGTCTAAATGACATTTTAAGGTTCTTCACAGTCTCTTCTGGAATTCCAGTTTTGCTTTATGGAATCACATTCTGTTGGATACTAGTTCATGTCCTTTAATTTTTCCTCTTGATCAGAGTTCTGTTTCTTTAAATGTGAAGTTTCTTTGAACAGTGTCACTGACCTGGATGTATGGTTACCACTACAATATCCAGGCTGTGTCACTGAGCATGTAGAATTTATTTATTCTTGATTATAGGTTCTAGGGTTGCAGGGTGTTTAGAAATTACCTAATGTGACCTCTCAATTTTATAGTTGGTGAAACTAGGGCCTAAAATATAAAATTACTTCTTTCACAAGATAATGCACAGAGGTTATTTAGCAGTATATCTGAAACTAAAAGCCAGACATCCAAATCTCAATCAGGGGTTCTTTCCCTTTTTCCATCCAGTCTTGCACCCTGTGTACTGTGTGATGAGTTTACCGATGACCAAAGATGAGATTAATAAGTGGCTGGTATTTGCATCGTGGGTGTACCTCAGCATGTAGAAGTCCACACAAGTAATTATGAGATGTTTTGTACACTGAGCAGGAAGTAACATGAAGTCTTGGTCTTTACTTGTTCCCAAGGCATCTGGTGACTGGCATATCAACCATTCACCTCATCAACATGTCACACCTTGATTTCACTGTGATATGTTTCTCACAATTTCTGTAGAATCCTATTTTTCTCCTCCCTCTTCAAATTAGAGTGACTTCACATTCCAACAGTGGATTCTACATAAAAGCTGACAGTTTAACCAAAGCTATGCACAGAGGCTAAGTGAAAGTGCTACATGCTTTTATGACTAGGTAAGAAAGATTGAATATAAAGGTAAAAGCCTTCAACCCAAGGACTATAAAATAAAATAAATTCTTTTCGACAAGTATCTATTGAATTCTTTAAAAGACGAACGTTATATATACTCATGAAAAATAGAAATATTGTTGAAGTACATAATGATAAATCAATTAGAAAAAAAATGTCTCTATAAATCAGAAGAGAAGAATAAATATATAGATGTACCAGAAATGAAAGGAGATTAAAATGCCTGGTTTTCATTAATGAAACTTTTTTCTCATAGTAACCCCCATAAGAAAATCATAAAAAGGCTTAGTCCCATGCAGCTCTGTTTTAACAAAAAAAAAAAAAAAAATGAATTTGTTATAACAGTTACAAAGCATTTGGGAGTCAAGAGAGAAGCTTCCATTCTCTTCACAGGTGATAGCGTCTCGGACTTAGAAATTGAGGCAGAAATGTACTGCAATTGGTGGGTACGGACTTATCTTTGGCATGAAACTGGCACCCGGCAAGGCTGTAGCTCTTGCTAATTAACAGATGTACTATTTAAGGTCCTTCCTATTAATACCAATTAATTAGATTTTACCTCATGATGCATTTAACAGGAATTTCTCATTGCCATGGCTGTCAGACGGGAGAGTTCATACTTTCAGTCCCTTCTCATTGGAGCAGTAAGATGACATCCTTCAGTTTTTTTCAATGAGTACTTGTTATTCTCTTGTATTATATTTCGGGAACTTAAAAAATACAGGTAAATTACTTTCCCGTATTTGAAATATGTGTCTCCGCACGTAGAGTTTCTTTTATGGAACTTTCTTTACATCTGAAGTCTTCATTTCTCCACATATAATGAGACCTTTTTTCTGAAGAGGTTTACTCCCTCTGCTGGCTCTATGAAATGAAAGCATGTAATAGGTATACATTGAGTCCTCACTTATCTCATTGTTAGGTTCTTAGAAACTGCAGCTTTAAGCAGAATGATGTATATAACAGAACCAGTTTTACCATAGGCTAATTGAGTACACAAGGGTTAAGTTCCTATGGCATATTTCTGGTCACAAAAACATCACTAAACTTCTAAATAAAGACCCAAAACATGTCTAATATTAAACATTAAAACATTGAGCTATACATGCATTTAAGAAAGATGAATAAAAATAAGGAAGATAATTATTTTACAACCTGCTTATTCCAGTTCAGGGTCATGGGTGGCCAGAGCCTGTCCCAGAAGCTCAGGGCACCAGGCAGGAACCCACATGGACGAGACACCCTTCCATCGCAGAAGACACACACACACACCCACACTCACTCAGACTGGGACAGTGCAGACATGCCAATACCTAACGTGCATATCTTTGAGATGTGGCATGGGAGGAAACTGCAGTCCCCAGAGAAACCCATGCAGACATGAGGAGAACATGTAAATTCTATACAGACAGTGGCCCCGGCCAGGAATCTTTTTTTTTTTTTTTCTCATCAGTATTATTTGGAAATGACATTATTCAAGAACCTGCTGCATTTCTGATTACAAATCCAGGGGATTGCTTGCATATGATGTTCTTTGCCTTAGACTTTTTCCAAAGTGTAAAATTTAAACTTTACCTTGGCTCCCTCTAATTTTGGATATAAAATCACACAAGAATCTGAGAGATATTTTACATTTCTTTTGAGAACAATATGAAATTCAACGAGACTAGTAGTAATTTGACATTTAAGAAAGTCTGGCATGCAGATTTACAGTATTAAATAGGTGCTCAATAAATATTTATTAATTTCTTGATTGCAGTCATATTTTTGTTGTATAAAGATTGTGTGTACTTTATTACAGGAGCAATAAATCACCCGTTCTCTTTAATGAAGTCATCTGTGTTTCCATAGTACTTCTTTTATGCCTTATTATATTTCCAGCCATACCATATTACAGTTATTTCTTTTCGTGTTTGCCTCACTAGACTACAAACCCCTCCAGAAAAGGCATTATCTAATATTTATCTTATAGTCTCAATCCCTATCATGGAAGGTTGTCCAGTAAATGTTGGTGAGCTTCAACATTACACTATTATAAATTTCTTCCCAAATGGTGTACAAACAGCCAGAAAGGTTCAGTAACCAGAATTTTTTCTGTATTCTACTTTTACCTTAAAGAGGTCATTGAAAGTAAATAGAGTATTCAGAACACTCGCTTCCTAAATGTAAGCATATCTGTACTAACAGAAATAGTATGGCTAATAAAGACAGCAAGACTTCCTCAGCATCTACATCTGTAATGCTACATGGTGGTAATCGACATTACAATGGTTATACCAAAGCCCTGAAGGGTACTTTTGCAACTTTTATTTTCATTTTTTGCTTTAATTTTCAATGCCAAACCAAATTTTTATATATGTTAAGTACTTAAAGTGAGATATATAAGCCCTTATTTTTGAGACTGACACTAGTTAAGAATGTTAAGCTGCATGTGTGCATACATTTCAAAATTTATTTTGGGTTATTTGCTTCTAACCCTGTACATTGTTATAGACTATTGCTTTTCAACGCATTTTCCAAGGACCCCTAATTCTATAAGATAGTGATAGGTGTTATATGAGGAGAAAAAAATCATTCCATGGACAATACTTGATAAATATTAAATTAAATAGGTTTCTTTTTAAGCTGTAGAACTTCTCAGTCTTTACTATGTCAGGGTAAAAATGTTACTACTGTTTAAAAGTATAGCCAAATGGATTCCTCCCACATATCTCTAAGAAATCACCAATATTCCTCTCTTACTGGAAATGCCTCTTTAATAGAAAATACTGATGGAATTATTTGAATCTGTTTCATTTTGAAGTTGAATGTAGAGTCTCAGAGATTCTCTATATTTACTCCACGAAGCATAACTTTCAAGCTGAGTCATAGTGTTTTCCCCATCTTTCCCACTATACCTTTGCAGTCAGACTGTAGGCCCCATAAGGGCAGGAACCATGGTTCATTCACTAGCACTGAATGCCAGCCACCAAGTAGCACTCTGCAGTGTTTATCTACTAAATGAAAAAAATAATTTCTACCGTCATTCAGGGTTTCTAAACAAGGGAAAATGGTACCACGTGTATACTGATGATTGTCTTGCAGCCCACCCCCTAGCCCCGAAATAGTTGCCATCATGCCTTTGTTCTAAATTGTATGCCTGAGTGAATGTGAATGTCGGCTCACCACAGATGGAAACGTGACTACATGACCTCTTCAGAAGGAAATGTGGCAACAGGAACCAATAGCTCAGGGTTTGCCTCTTTACCAAGCTACTGAACTATATACCGACAGGTATGGTTCTATACTTTAGTTTATAATGGTGTTTCAGAATTTCATCCATAGAGGAAATCCAGTAAAAACCACCATCCAACAACTTCTAAAACTTTTGCATTATTATTTTAACTCAGAATCCTGGCACAAATATTTCACAATATTTTTTAGTTTATTTCCCGATTTAATGCTCAAGTTTTCTAATTGTCTAAGAACTCTATATAAATATATAGTTTATACACCTCCAAAGAAAGACAAATGGATATAGAGGTAGAAATTTGCTAAAAGTCAGATGTAGTAGGGGGAAAAGGGAGAAGAGAAACCTAACATTTAAAAAATTGTCTTAAAGGGAGTAAGGGGGTTCAAATATTTGGTGACAGAAGGAAATTTAACTTCGGATGTGAACACACAATGCCATATACACATGACATGTTATTGAATTGTACATTTGAAACCTATTTGATTTTATTAACCAATGTCACCTCAATGATTTTAATATAACAAATAAATAAAATAAAAAATTGTGTTGAACTATTGAGTCACACACATCTATACACAAATGATAAGTATCATTATTTATTCTATCACTTCAAAGAGATTCTAGTTAGTGCTTTCATAAATCCCAACTATATTATCATTTTTTTAGAACCTTCTATTCTTATGGATTGGTTAGCCAGAAGTATAGGAGGTACACTAACCGGAACGGTTGGGAATATCAAGTGGTGGCAAAGACACAGAGAAACTGGAACCTCTCATGCATTCCTGGAGGGAGTATAAAATGGTTCAACTCCTCTCTCTCACTCCATAAATATGTCTCAACAAGAGGTGTTCACAAAAATGTACATAGCAGAATGTTCATTCACCATAGCCAAGAACTGCAAACGCTCATCTACAGAAAAAAAAAAAAAAAAGACTTGATAACTTCGGGCATGTTGACACAATGGAATACTAAACAGCAATGAAAGGGAACAGATCACTGATGTGCACAACAACATGCATATTTTCTTTTATGTGAAGTTCGAAAACCAGCAACATTAATCCATGGTGATGTAAGTCAGGATAGTGGTGCAGGGATGATAGTGACTAGGAAAGGTACAAGAGGCCTTCTGGTTATGTAAGTGCATCCATATGTAAAAATGCATTGTAAACTTAAGATTTGTGAATACTTTAATATAAATAAGTAAATGAATGTCTTAATCTACCTATCAAGTGATACCAATAAGTAACAAAAATGTATTAGCTTGTTACAAGAAATTTGATTTTGTTACCATATTGATCAATGTAGAATACCTTTTGTACATTCAGAATAATCCAAGACAGGTGGAATTTTTTCCCCTCCCTGGTTTGGGGTTGTTTTTGTAGTTTGGAAGCAAACTTGCAAGAACTTCTTGGTCATATATGTAACAGTTATTGAATGCCTGATGTATGTCAGATAGTGCTAAGCTTTGGAGATCCGAAGATAGGTAAGACTCAGTCCTTTCTATTCAGTCTTGTAGGGGTGATAGTGATGGAAGCAGATTCTTATGTCACAACCTACATCAGCAGGGGCTATAAGAGACCTGTGCTGTGTAGAGCAGGAGTCTTAGAATGTTCTGGAAGGCTTTCACAGCTGTATCACTAGGCTTGCTTCTATTTTTTGACATATATCAGGATCTTCTTTGTATAAAGCATCTAGAATGGTAACTTAAGGCTACTTCTTAGTTATTAAAGAATAATGTAAATATTTTGTATGATCTACATGTTTTCTTAGATATCACTGTAATCACTTCTCAGACCATTTGTCAAAGCCCTAGCAGTTTCAAGGAGCTACCTGCCACAGATTTCTAGAAAGCAGCAATATTCTTTGAAATGTTTGTAAATGGAAAGCTACTATTTCTTTGAATTAGTTCTGAGGTAAATTTTACCCAAACTGAAGGGTTACTTTTCCTTTCAAGCAGCGCTTGCATGCAGCAGCCACACTGGCCGAACACATGTGCAGCATGAGCTCGTGAGCCTAGGTGAGAAGCCTTCCGCTGGTTTTTATGTTCACACATGTATCTCTCCTGACAGCGGATGTACCTAGAAATACTCTGCACACTCCTTGGTAGTAGTGTGGTTCTTCTTAGAAAATGAGACATTTTTAAAAGAAGTATTGTGGCTCATCAAGAGCAAATGCATTTGTCTATTTTATAATTACCTATTTAATTAACAGAGCTATATTCTCTTTCAGTGATCTTTTTCTTCCCCTTTGCTCATAGAATATAAAGATATTAAAAATCCTGAAGTATAGCAAAGTCTTTTAGAAAAGAAAGAAGGGGGAAATTAAAAGAATAAAAAAGAAGAAAGGGAAGAATAAAATTTATAAAAGAAAGATGAGAAATGAAGGGCTAGGATACATGTTACATGTCAGACCTCTTTTTTTAGTAACTCTGAAATCAGATAGTAAAACCCAGAGTATGTCCTCACATGCAAGTACACCAAGTCTTCAAACCTGAGCATTTCTTATGCCCAGTGATGTGAATTTTTCTTTTACTCTTGAGCAGTGTTATAAAATGTTGGGTGATAGTATTCAGGTTCTCCAAACTGTGTATTTTCATCCTCCTACTTCTACAACTTATAGTCCTATGTGCATTTTGCTCTTTTGTATAGATAAGAAGGCACCTCTTTTACTGTGTCTGCATGAATGGATGAGGGGTGAGTCTGAGGAAGAGTCTGACTTGACAAACTAGCTAGATAGTGACTTGGTTTGTAGGGATAGGGATACAAAAGGAGAACAAGTTTTAGAGGAAGGAGGATGCTGTGATCTGGGATGATCTCGAGAACAGCATGAGCCATTTATCAGCAGAAACATGCTTGTGCACACAGGACTTTCAGGTCCCTGTGCAGCGACAAAGCATTGCGGCGGTAGGGAGAATTTCCCTGCCCTTCACACCAGACCCAGCCATTTGTACATTCTCAGCCCTGATCCTCAACTGGTGGCCATCTTGGTGAATTCCTTTGGGATCCATTTATCCTAGGAAAACAATTTCTTGTGTTCTTATCAGCTTTTTCTGTTAAACCCACATTGCTATGGAAATAATTCTTTTGAAAATACAGAGTTTTTATTGTAATTGGGCTTAAAAACAAAAGAAAAAGAAAAAGACATGAGGTCATTCACTCTCCACAGTGAGGTCAATGAATCTGATTCCTATAAACTCTTTTTCAAGGCCTGGTTCTGCCATTTACTAACTGATTGGTCCTGGACAATTTACATAACTTCTGTGAGTGTCAGCTTCCTTATCTTTAAAAATAAAGTCATACTTACCTCATACCATTAAACAGAAGATTATAAAAGGTAACAACTGAAGTCAATCCAGCACAGTATTTACATGTTATATGCCCTACAGATGTTTTTTTTCCCCCTCTTTCCCTAGCCCACGTCTTTGTCCCAGATAGGATAAAAATGAAAAGTTTTTAGAGAGGAGATCACAAAATCCCCCAGTAATCCATCTGGCATTTAACAGTCCTTGTCAGAAAATAACTTCCTTCTATCTAACCCAAATTCCTAATGCTGCAATCTAAGTCCTTCTCTCAGTCATGTCCTCCTTTTTTGTTTGCAGTTTTAATCTTGCTAAATGAGCAGTATGAAATATCCTAACCTTCAGAAGCATATTTCCTTTAGTTCTTGCCTTTCAAGCTAAAAGCACAAAATATAGTGGGAGCTCTAGAATCCTCTGTAGACTTTAAATTCATTTCTGGAAGCCCCAATTGAAATTGCATGGCTGGTTTTCTCGTCTTGTATAGACCTCTGTGCACCTTTGTAGATGGAGGTGTACAGCAGAAGCTGTGGGGGAACAGGTATTGTAGAATGAACTATACCTTGGTAGCTCCTTCCAGCTGAAGGTCTCCAAATCCTTCCCATTTAAGGAAGGCAGTGCCCACTGAACTTTAAGATGTTGAAGAATGTTTGAGCTTGAACTTAAATTTTAAAACTATGCTTCCATTTCCCTCCCCACTAACCATATATCTTGCAAGTGCTCATTCAGTCAGTTTACATGCAGCCTACATAAAAATGAACATAATAACCAAGGAGAAAGAAATCACAGACTTTAGAGACATTTGACTATTTTCATAATAAAAAGTTAAATCTGAGTTATTATGTAGCCTCCCAAAGCATATAGATTTTCTTACAAGTTAAAACAACATTTAAAAGGAAACGATGAGCTCTGCCATATCCTGTATTCAGAATAATTTTCATTTCTACTTATCTGTGAAGGTTGAAGGAATGTCTACAAATATTTGCTTGGTTTCTATGGTGAAGGCCGAGAGAGATCAAGCATGTGATTGGTTAGTGTCAAAATCAAAACTATACTGTACTTCTAAAAAGAGAAGAAGTTTGTTACTTGAAACATAATAGACATTTAGCAAGTGGTAACTATTTTAAGTTTCACAAGTTCAAGATGAAATTTAAACAATACGGCCTGAAGGAAAACATGGCCTCTTCAGGCATTTTAAAACTTCATTTTACAAATATAAAATGGTCTTCACACTTTATTAAAAAGTTATCTGTTGACTAAAGATAGTGTTGGGGGACTCTCAGAATGCCTGGTGTGGGTATGAATACATCACCATGGTCTGTAAATTTATACTGTAATAGAAACCCTTGCATCCTGCCCTAGATTTTCCATCCTAACCCTGTAACCCTTCATTCTGTCTTCTGACTACCCCTTTATTTATTGGAACATACATGTGTTTTATGCCTGCTATCCACAGTGCTCTGTGAGGTGCTGGGGATGAAAAATCCACTTAAAAATGGTCTCTGCCCTCAAAGAGTTGGCTTTGGGTCTAGTAGGCAATAATTACACAACAAGTGGGATACAGCATGATGAGTGCTGTGACTGCATGTAATTGAGAAGGACTAGGAAGGGCAAGGTTCACAAGAATTAAAAACGGTGTTGTGAGAGGACATTCCAGAGAAAGGTCTCAGTGTGTGGGAAGGCCACAAGGCATGACACAGCATGCATATTTGAACAACAAGAAAGCATGAAGCTTCTAAGTGGGTAGAGGAAAGCTTTTGTGTGAAGGAGGAACAGGTAAAAAACAAGAGAGGGTGAGAGCCGGATCATTAGGGCATCATGGGTAAACTGGACTTGAACTTGACCTTAAAAGCTCTGGAGAATGGATGAAGGATTTTAAGCAGGAGTGTAGTTAGTGAGCTTCAGATGCAGTAGAGACAGAGAGGAAGGAAACAGACCGTTAGGAAAGACCATCGAGAGAGGACAGATTCATGATAAATTGTCAGGATCTAGCGACTTCATTGATAGTGGAGATGAGTGGGGAGCCCAGGGATTTTGCTTGCAGAGAGAAAGAATCTAAGAGAAGCAAGCTTCAGAGGAAAGAAAGACAATTCACATGTTTTGAAATTGCAGTACCTATGGGACTACTAAGTGGTGATGTCCAGGACACAGTTGGGTCAGGTACCCTGTCAGGTCTGGGCACAGTATGAACTTGGCGGGAGGTTGCGAGGGTATCCACATGTGATGCTTCCCAAGGATTGTGCATTACATAAGAAAAGAAACTGCCTGAGGATCTCGCCTCAGAGAAAACAGTTATTCAAGGGTCTGGAGAGGGAAAAGACCTCCAGAGAGTTACTGGAAAAGTAGGAGGACCACTTGGACAGGACCCTAGCAGTCTGCCCGTACCTCACTACCAGTTCCCCTCCCCAGGTTTCCTTCAGCCAACACATTCGACTTGCTGCTTTCCTAATTTGTGACCATCTGTCCAGGACTAACAGGGTGCCTGTCATAGAGCGGGCACTCACATGATGAATTGAATTGAGGCTCACGTGAACCTTTAAGGGCTTGATTGGATTTCCAGAGTAAAACGTTTTTTTAGGTAGATCTGCTTATAAATTAACCAAATGGGAGAGCGGCTCAGAAAGAGGTGGCAAGTGCTGCCGGCAGCGTGAAAATTGTGGCTCCCTATACTCCACCTCCATTCATCCTTCAGTGGGTTGTTACCATCCCCCCTCGGAAACAGTACACAGGCTCCTGTCTACTGAGTGGCTCTTCCCCAAAGATTGCCTCTGTCTCTGCTTGGAGGGAACACCCATCTCAGCTCATTGTCCCTGTGCCGTTGCCCTTCGAGTCTTTTTACATATCCTCTGAATCAAATTGGGTCCACCCCACCTCCCTCCACAGGTCTAGTTTCTTATTTTTAAAAGATACCTGATTGTAGTCCTTCCTTGGTATCCATGGGAGATTGGTGTCAGGACACCTCTTCAAACCCCATAAATACCAAAATCCACAGATGCTCAAGTCTCATATAAAATGATGTAGTATTTGCACATAACCCATATTCGCATATAGGCTACAGCAGGTTATATCTACACGTCACTTCATTCATGTAGTATAGTGCTTGGCACATGGAAAATTCAAGTTTTACTTTTTGACACTTTCTGGGATTTGTTTTTCCAAATATTTTTGATCCATGATCAGTTGACTCTACTTGCAGAACCCACAGATACAGAGGGCTGATTGTACTCAGAGGTATTCAATTATTAGTACACATTGTTGTCTCCATATTCTGCAGTCTAGCCGAGTACCTCTGCCCACTGTCAGCACTGCCCCAGGAGTTCCCTGTGGTTCAATCATGTACGCAATCATCAGCTCATTACCGAGCACCTTTCACACGCGACACTATACACACATTGTGGCCAGTGAATCAAACGACGATAATGGAAAATAGAAAAGGAGGGTCAGGTGCTAGAGAAGTGGAGTAAAAGCTCGGGGGAGAGCTTCCAGCTGACAGATCAGGAGAGCCTTTATGGAGGAAATGATATGTGAGGATTTAGACCTGTAGAGACTCAGGGAAAGAACAAACCCACAGAGAAAACCACAGAAGCAATGGCCAGACAGCTGGAAATCAGCACATCTAAATGGGAGCCAGTGGCCCTTGTGAACCAGGACAGCCTCGGTCCTGGGAAGGAGGGACAGCCTTCCTGCTGGTAATGGATGCATTGGAACAGAGGCCTGGATTGTTACTAGCACCGTGCTCAATGCTGAGAACCTCGTTTTTGTGAAGACCTCATCCATTTTTTTTTATCATGTATCAAAACATCTTGTTCTAGCCCTTAGATTATAAATGAGTCCATTTGAGATGACTCCCTTACTGTTTGCTGCAAAGTACTTTGTGTGTTAAGTTTTATTGGTGTTTAACTCTTAATAGTTTCCTCTTAACAGTTTCTATTTAAGAGGCATAAGACTGCTTGCTAGAATTAGAATTCTGATTATTTATAATAGTCTTAATTTAAATGTAAAATTTTAAAGAATTGAATTTGGGACCCTTTAGGAAAAGTCAGTGAAATTACCACTAATTTTGATTTTTCACTTTGCAAAACCATAATAGTCTTCTGGAGGGAAAAAAACATACATTCTAGATAGTTTTATGTTGGTATGGAGCACATAAACAGCTTAGAGGACAGCTTAGAAAGCTATCACTTTAACAATATGAAGATTTTGTGTTATTCCAAAGATTGCTTCCATATTCCTCAGAAATCATTATCTTAAGTTTACATTTGAGACTTGTTGAAGTGGGTCCCAGAAAAATATCCCCCCACTGGTATGCTTGATAAATAATTTCTAAAGGACAAGCAAGGATGTCCAAAGGTAGAGTTCTTGGTCTGGACAGTATATACATTTTTTAAATCTTTTATTAGCATTGTCACATCCTTTAGGGACTCCTAGAATGTTAACAGAGGTCGCCTTATAGACCCTCCAGTCTAACTGTCGTCTTTAACAGGTGAAAAGACTGAAGCTTAAAGAGGAAGTTGCCACCCGTGCTAGTCTCTTCATCTACAAACTGACTGCATTAGTCAGGGTCCCAACAGGAGGTAGATGGCACTCTAAAAATAAGATAATTCATGGAAGGTTTGTTTACAAAAACAAGGTTTATAAAGAAGTGACTTTAAGGGAAGTGTAGTGAATGGTGCTAGAACCGGAGTCTTAGTTTGCATCTAGGCTGTTAACCATTTCCAGGCTTGAATGGAAAAGGGGGAGCAGTTACTGGTATCAGGTAGAATAGGCTGCTCAGGATGGACAATGACTGTGTGATGGCAACACAGCTAGCTCTATACAACCTCGCTGGGAGGAAATCTAGGAGTCAAAGACTTTGCTTCACTTGTATACCTTTCTGTGAACACCAGCCTAGGCTACCCATTGGCTAAACCCAGTAATAAGCTGGAAGCATATGATAGATACAGATCCACCTCCCAGGGCAGAGACCATTCGAAGAGGCAAAAGGAAGATATCCAGCACAACGTTCATAACATGCTTTTCTGCTGTGTAAGCATGTATCCATATAATAAGGATGATCCCAATAACATATACAAAGTTTTTTCAGGATCTTGGTTAAAAGGGTACATGAATAAAAGGCTGTTAAATCTTGGTTAAAAGGGTACATGAATAAAAGGCTGTTAAGTCAAATATTAAGTAAGAGTGGTTTCCTCTGACATGTATTTTAAGTCAGAGCTGGCCTTGGCTGTACTTTATCTTCTACTGTTATTGAACTGGTTCAAAAAATTGTGAATAGAGATCAAAGCAGTTTAAACAGATACATCCACTTGTGTAAATATCCTTGAACCGCCCCCCCACCCCGCCCCAGTCTTCCGCTCCCCCTCCTGTTGCCAAATCCGTTCAGCGCCTCTAGAGGCTGTTAATACATGTAATGATTGTAATAAACATCGTATTTGCTTTGGTTCCAGCTGGCTCCAACCTCCAAACTCTGTCCATAGTTTCTGTTGTTATCTTTGCTTAGTAGATAACTGCATTATTATCATTAGAAGCCACCTTTGTCATAGATTTCTAAATGTCGATCTTTATGTATTGCAGTCATTGTTTCCCTCAACATGTTTTTAAATTTAGATTTACCCTTATATTTACTTTTAAGGCTCTTTAGAAATTATAAAACACAGAGGACTTTTAGGTCGAAGTTAATTACATTGTTGAGAACTTCCTTACTTCATATACTAAAACCTTGACACATTTTTATAGCTTTGTTTTTATAAAGCTTTCAAACAAAAATTAATAAATCTGCTTATATGTTCCTTAAACTGGTTTTAAGTTATTTTCTATCAGAAGTTATTAAAGGCACAGAAGTATAATAATTATTAAGTAAACAATTTATGTTTTACTGTCAGGAAAAATTGTTACAATTTGTTGCCAAAAATTTGGAACCTCTATATTTGAAATCTCATGAAATTAAAGAAATTGTCATAATTTAAGATACTCTAAATTATGATAATTTAAAGTGAGGATTGAAGGACTCTGGGTCAGAGAATGTGGAACAGCTATATAAAATAGCAAATTAAAACTGGGGATGCTCTCTCGACATATGAGCTAATATTACATAAACTATGGAACAATTATTAGATTTATATCTATTGCAAAAAGTAGTAATTTGTTATTTTAAATGTAGGCCCTGGGCATTATCTGGGTCACCGTCTTAGAGAATTAACTAGAAATGTAAGTCTTATACAATTCATGCTTTGATTTTGAATTCAAACATGTTGAATTATGTGAGGATTAAACCAAAAAGCAGTTTCTTTAGACAAATGCTGATAGTTCAAATAGAATATAAACATAAACCTAATTGATAAATCTAGTCCTCTCACTCTGTTACAGTTGATTTCCATACACACAGACCAAAGCAAAAATCTTAGGGATACCAAAGAGATTTTTAAATCTTAGCTTTCATTGAAATTATCAAATGGGGATTTGACAAATATACGTCATACCACATGGAGCGGTGCTGTGGTCCAGAACTAAATTTTGAAATATAAAAACCTTTTTCTTAAACCTTTTTTTAAAAAATAGAAATCATTTAACCCCAAAGGATAGCTGAGTTTGTAAGATTTGCAAACCTTTTAAAAGTTCACATTAATCTTTAAATTTAAAATCTTTTCCTGTTGGTTATTTAATTACAGCCTATAGGTTTGCCTATTGATTTGTGGATGTTTGGAATGCTGAATTAAAGATGTTCTGTTGAATGTTGAGGAAGGAGCACAGAGTTGAAGTCAGTCCTAGTGAGAATCCCAGTCCCAATTCTGAGCTCTGAGGCTCTGGTCATATTACCCAACCTATCTGAAATTCCATTTTCTCAGTTATTAAAGCATGCTTACTGACAGCAAGTGATCAATCTTGCACCTCTGAAGTTATCATTCAGTCCCTCTTTTCCTTCCAACTTTCTACCTCTTGTTTTTGCCATGTTTTTATATCCATTGTCCATTTAAAGCTTGGTGTCCGTTTCAAGCTATGTGCCCTGGAAGACGTTTTTGTATGCATGTATGATTATTACATGTATACCCACACATAACCTGTTAATAAAAATCGGAATATAATTCACACTGTTGCAAAACTTATTTATTCACCTAACAGTATATCATGGACATCTTCGTGTATGAGCAGGAATGAGCAGGATGGAAGCTAGCTCATCCTTTTTAATGACCAAATACTATCCCCTGTTGGAAATTATTGTAGAGTAAACATCTTTTTGAAAAGCTCTTTGTATACTAAGAATTTTTCTGTAAGGTAAATTTCCACAAGTAAAACTTGGTCAGGGACATGGGCACTATTAATTTTATAGATGCTGTCAGAGTGTCCTCTAAAATGGTTGTGCCAGTTTGGGATTTAAGACAGTTTTCCCATTCCATGGCCAATCCTGAGTGGTGTCATTCTACTCATTTCTGCCAATCAGCCCTTTACTGTGATGACTTTTTCCATTTTGTCCTTCTTTTCTTCCTTCTTTCTTTCTTTTAATGAGATTGAGTCTCTTTGATAGTTTTTTCTTCTTGTGAATTGTCTTTTCATATTCTTCATCCATTTTTGTGTTTTATTGTTTTATTGATGTAATTTGTTTGAGATGTTTTCTCCCAGTTTGTCATTTGTCATTTGTCTCTCTATATAGTGTTTACTGAAGAGGATTTCAGTTTTTAATAGCTGTATCTATGAATCTTTTCATGTCAGGCTTCCATATCCCAAAGTCCTCTTCTATTTTCTTCTAATACATTTCTTAACTCTACTTCTTAGATCTTTCATCTCCACACAATTTCTTCTTATAGACGGTGTAAAGTAGGGATCAAACTTACTTTCTTCCAGATAGATGGCCGGTTGTCTTGCTTTTACATACTGAATATATTTTCTCTCTCACTAAGATGAATTTTAGCCACATGTAAGAATGTTAAACCCCATAAACATACCAATCTCATTCTGGACTTTACTCTTCTAGTAATCTGTTAGTACTACCATTTTATTTGCTATACTTTAGAGTATGTTTTGGTAACAGATCCCCATAAATCCTTAAATCCCCATCATCCTTATTTCTGAAACCATTTTTGGCTGTTCTTAAGTGTTATTCTGCCAGAGGTACCTTACTGTCAAAGTTAAATTCCTCACCAAAATCATTGGATTATCTTAAATTTTTGTGTCGATATAGGAGTGACTATTATCTTTACAATATAGCTTGTTCCCATCTTAGCCATGGTTTGTCTCAATATTTAGTTTATGTTCTTTAACAATAGTATATCATTTTATTTATATAGATAGTGCTTTTTTTATTTCTCAGCGATATACAGTTCTTGTTGCTATGGTGAATAAGATCCTTTTTCCATTATATTTTGTAACTGACTTACTAGAATGTGTGTATTTATTTTATATTTTATGTCTACCATCATATAAATTCTTATTACCGTAATAATATTTTTGTTGTCATAAATTTTATTAACCAAAAATATAAGGCCATTGTATATAAGGCAGAAATCCTTAGAAATACAAGGAGATTCTGGAGGAGAAAAACAAAAACTCAAATTCTATTTCAGAGTTAGACAAAGTATAGGAAAATATAAGTAAGCATCTGTGTGAGACAAACTCTTGGTAATAAAGAACTTTACACTTGAAAGAGAATACTCTCCTATCCGCTATGGAACAAAAACCAAGTATGTGCATAGACATTAAGCAAACAGTAATAGATTCTACCAAGTAGAAATTGTACAGGTTATATTCTCTGACTCTGATACGATAAAACTAGAAATTTAGCAATTAAAAGATAACCGTAAATAACATGACCATATTGGAAATTTTGAAACACTTTTGTAAATGGTTTATTCTTCAAATTAGTTTAAGAGAAAATTTAAGTTAAATCACATATTGTTCAAAGATTAACAAAAATGAGAAAAGTAGAAGTCAAATTATAAAGTAAAATAATAATTCTCTCAAAATGGAAATAAAACTCCATCTCAGTTTTTTTAAATAAATAATGTAGCTAAACTCCTGGAAAACCTGAATGATATAAAGAGAAAACAAAAATATACAGCAAGGAAGCAATGATATTAAAATAATTAGAAAAAATACAGGTACAAAATTAAGCCAATATGTTTTAAAACCTGGTCTAAAGGTTTTCATAGAGGAATTCATTATCATTAGCAAAATTGACTCAAAAAGAGGTTGAAAGCTGAACAAACTAATAACCAAGAAGAAATTCACAAGGTTGTTATAGATATTCTGCTAGGGAAGATCCAGACCCTTCAAGGAATTGATTATTCCTATGCTGTTTATATTTCAGCATCTAGAAAGAGATGGAAAACTCACATATTCCCAACATCAAACATGATAATTTAATACAAAAAAAAAACTATAGATCAGTCTTCCTTATGAATGTACATTAATATCTAAAGTAAACGTTAGCCAATACAATCCAAGAGTCTTTTAAAGGAATAATAAACCATGATTAGGAACGATTCATTCCAAGAAGACAAGGTAAAATGTTAGGAAATCTATTAATGTAATTAATATATTACTAATAGAATAAAAGGGAATGATCACATGGTTATTATTTAAAAACATTTTTAAAAATATTTGATAAAAATGCATTATCTATTTTGAGTGTTAACTAAATTTTAAAAGGAATTTCCTAAACATATCTATATAGTTATTATTTGATGATTATAATATATATCACTGATTAAAGTACTAAAAATAAAGATAGTTCTACTAAAGCTGTTTGGGATGGATAATCAATCAGAAATGACAGCCTCTTGAGAAGACAGTTTAAAATAATGCTGTATTCAGATTAAACTTTTCATCTTATATGATGCTAAGCTAGATTTAAGAATTGGGGCAAGAAGACAAGTCTGTGTATTTCTATAAACCACTCAAGTGGAACTTTAAGGACAGTTTGCACCTGCACTTTTGTTTACGATGTATCAGAGAAGTAGCAAAGTGTTCCTCCAGCTAGAAATGTTAGTAAAGCAGAAATAAATTATAACTAAAAACTAGAGCTCAGAATCGGACACTCTGCTTAGAAAAAGTAGTAAGTACCTTTTCTGGGTGCGGGGGGAGGTGGTGGAGAATGGCTGGTCATTAAATTTTGCCCAATTATCTTCTAGGGGTGATTGCCTTTAAATTGTTAATTTGGTATCTGTTAAACCTCGATTGTTATGTGCACGGCATTGTGGTGGGCATTTACGGACATAACCGGGAATAAAATTGAGTCCATACGCCCTGGACAAACCAAGTTATGAACTTGTTACAAGGTATCATTTTCAGGTGGCAGTGAGTTCAGGGAGGTGATGGCATCGAAGCTGGGCTTTATAGGCTAAGTAGAATTTCTGCTTGTGAAGGGGATGAGAGAGAGCTCTCCAGCTGAGGAGAACAGCATCAGCCAAAGCATGGGAACTGGATCTGGGGGATGTGTGTGTATAACAGTGCTCAAACCTAGCCAAGGGTTAGAGTTACCCGAAGAACTTAAAAAGAAAAGAAAAACCAGTCCGGGGGCCCCACCCATGGACATCTAATTCAGTGAAAGCGAGGTAAGGGCTAGACACCGATGCTTTTTTAGAGGCCCCTTGGATAATTCGAGAGCCGGTAGTGCGGTCTCCTGTGTGACTAAACCGTAAGGGATTTGGAAATACTGTGGGAGATGATGTTGGGAAGATATGTTGGAGCCAAAGGATAACTGTGTAACATTGTTTGGGTATTTGTTTTCTGTGGGTTTGTGCGTTTGGGGTTGGTTTCTCTTCTTTTTAAATTTCTACTACATGACCACCGTCTCCATTAGATATCAACCAGATATCCCTTAAACAAATCCTGAGCCCTTGCATGAATTCAAAGCAAAATACTTTGAATGAGAGGAAGAGGAAGAACACGTCAAGAATCTTGTTTCAGTTAGATATGCCAAAGAATCACCCCAAAACTTAAAACAGCAACCATTTTGTTATCACTCACAATTCCGTGGGTTGACGGGGCCCCGCCGGGCAGTTCGTTGCTCCACGTGGCATTATCAGGGGCTGCAGTCATCTAGGAGGGGCGGAGGGGTCAGTTGGGCATGAATGTCCAAGATGGCTCACCACACGGCTTTTAGTTGAGAGCTCAGCTAGAGCTGTTGACCAGAATGTCTTTGTGGGCTTCTCACTGCATGCAGCTGGGTTCCAAGTGGAAGATCTCAAGGTCAAGTACCCAAAAGATCCAGGCAGTGAAGTTTCTTGTGACCTAGCTTTGGCAGTCTCAGACATCACTTCAGCCATCTGCATTGATCAAACAAGTCACTAAGGCCAACTCAGGTTCGATGGAAGGCAAATTAGACTTTATCCCTTTGTGGGAGGGGCGATGTGTGCATAAAGGAGAGAAGAAAATCGATGGCAGCCAGTTTTGGAGACTTGCTACGGCAGATTTAATGCACCAAATACGTTTAGCATCAAAATCCATAAAGCAGAGTATCGGAAATTTAGATAGACACCAACAAAAATACAATTAGACCAAATAGTAAGTAAGGATAACAGGAATCCGGATAATAGAAAGTATTTGTGTAATCGATTTACGTATTGAATTCCTTATCTGACAGTAACGAATACACGTTCATTTCAGGCATCTATAGATGCCGAGCCTGGCAGAACCATTACGGTCGTGTTTGTTTCTGCTATTAGTGTACAGTGCTCTGTATTTAACGGGGCTCTTTCCATTTTGGACTTCCTTCCTTGGAACGACTTTTTCACATGCTATTAATAATTGGGTTACACATTTCTCTTTAAGTTCTTCATTTTTTAATTGTTTTCTGAAAAGAGCAGCATCGGAGGAGGCTTTATTTTAATTCCCCACAGTCTCGTGATAAGAGTAGTTTTGACTTCTCCTGGGTGCTCTGTAGACTTCAGGGTCACCATCCAGCAGCCACGGGAATTACCTTCTCAATTCCCATAATGCTGCCCTGGGAACAGAGCTGGCGTGTTGCCATCACCTGTTTTCCATGTATTGTTTCTTTAAGCTCCTTAAGAAAAAAAAAGCAATTGTTTCAAGATAAGCTGTTTGCATTTTTAAGCCTTTGCTTTCCTTTCCGAAACTCAGTTATTTCACCCTCTGAATACGGCACACACGGTCTGAGTTGGGAACTCAGGTTGTGGGGATGATGTCATTTCCTGGCCTGTCAGCGATGAGTCCTCGTTCCCTGTTGCTTCTATATCTCAGTGTCCCCGTGTGATCTTTCCGAGCTGAATCTTGGCATTAAAGCACCAGGATGAGGAGCCTAAGCAAACAGCTCACCCGCCCTCCTTGGTAACACTCAGATTCGTTTGCTGTTGCAGGTCGTCACGCTGTGGTACCGAGCTCCGGAAGTCTTGCTTCAGTCCAGCTACGCCACCCCCGTGGACCTCTGGAGCGTTGGCTGCATATTTGCAGAAATGTTTCGTAGAAAGTAAGACATTACTTTTGTTTCGCTCTGTCTTCTTTGCAAAGAAATGTTCTGGGTCTTCGGTAATTTAAGTGGCAGCATGGTATTTCTGTTTCAGGTAGGGTCATGATATCCAGATGCACCTGCTTCAGGTTACCACTTCCAGGCCTGTCCCGAAGCCACCGTCTCAGTCCCTGCAGTGTTGTTTTGTATCACCATAGCTTCTAACCCTTAGAAACTCTGTTTGTAAAGGAACACCTTACTTACAATTCTTTTGATTTTGTTGGCAATAATAGGACATGGTGACCATGAAGCATATTATAGTATTTTTTTAGTGAGGAAATATCCCCAAAGTGGACTTTGTCCACAGGTGGAGGACCAGGGGTAAGTATATGGAAATTTTGATGGTGAGAATAGTTGAAAAAACAGAAGGTTTAGATTAAAAGGAATAGGCAAAGGAGATGTCAGCACTACTTCAGAATACTTTAAATGCTGTCATGTGGAAGAGAGATTAGACATGCTCGGGCACTATAGTGAGCAGAACTAGGACCAAATTACAGAAATAAAGTCTTTGCTCAGAAGAGGGAAAAAAACCTATAAGACAATTATCTGTAGAGGAGATGGGGGTTCATGAAAATAGAGTCCGAAGAGACTTGAGCACCACACAGGGAGGGTTTTCAGCAGCATTCACAGACTGGGTGGGTGGGCAGGCTAGATGACCTCCAGGGTCCTCTGACTCTGAGAATCTATGATTCCCGTGTTTGATTTTTAGGTCATAAAAATTAGCCAAACAATATCATAAAGATCTGCCAGGAAAATAATCCATACCTGAGTACTAAATTCAGCCTGGGCAAAATTAAACAGAGAACCTAATTATAATCTAATCTCACTTTGTTTTCTATTTTTACTTCTATGGAAAAGTGAATTGGGAAGCTGAGTGCATTCCCATTGGACGTGCTATGTTTAAAATGTAGCTACATGATAGCTCACAAGAAGTAGTCAGCCACTGCTTTCTTATTTGTTGTTTGTTTGTTTGTTTGAACTAAATGAAGTTTTGTTCATGTAATGAATTTTGGGACCTATTTCTAGAACTCAGTAGATTTATCTATAACTCACAGAAGAGGATCATGGGTGGCAAGGGTACCAAAGTACACAGATGTTTGATGTAAGTGTACTGTGTGCCAAGTACAGGACCAAACCACTTCCTTTACGTCGTTACCTTTTAATTCCTCAGAATAAGAGATAACAGAGGTGTCGTAAATTTATTTGTCTGACATCAAGTAGCTAAAAAGTAGCAGGGGTATAATTTCAAAGGAACTTGTTCGAGTTCTTATATAGTGTTTTTCTACAGAGGAGGAAAGAAGAAAAGTAATATTGAATTCAAGTACAGTGTTTGCCAAACAGACTAAATGCAGGCATACCTCCTTTCGTTGTGTCTCACTTTATTGCGCTTCACAGCTATTGCGTTCTTTACAAATTAAAGGTAAAACCCTCCACCAGCAAAAGGATTATCACTCACTTTATTGTGATACTCACTTTATTGCGGTGGTCCAGAAGCTACCCCGCAGTATCTCCAAGGTATGCCTGTAAGTGATTTTGGAAGTATGGTCGTTAGACCAGCAGCATCAGTATCAGGCACTTTGTTGGAAAAGAAAATTCTCAGGTCATACCTTAGCCCGACTGGATCAGAAGCTCTTGGGCTGCAGCCCAGCAACCTGTGTTTTAACACGCCCTCCAGAATGATCTGCATTCACCCTCCAGGCTAAGAACCACTGCGTTGGGGGACAGGATCACCAGGGATGGGCAGTCTTTGAATATTCAGTTCCCAGACCTCTCTCTTGAAACTCTGATAAAGTACTAGGCTGGAGCCAGGCATTTTTGTTTTTAAAAGTGCTCGTGTTATTCTTTTCATCAGACAAGTATGGAAAACATCAGTTAAAGGCGTATGGTCAGAACCAGGAATAATTTCCTGTCAGTATTGCCAGGTGAGAGTTAAGACTGTCATTCCAATTCATCCATCCCAGCAATAACTGGGTGCAGCTGAGAATTGATTAGAGAACTATTCATTGGAATTACATTTATGTATCTAGAATTGTCCTCAAATGTAAAGATAGAGTCCTTTTATTATGGCGAGAGAGTAATGAGTTATTTTTCAACAGTGCAAAACTTGAAAACCATCTGCAATTAGTGATAAAAGAAAGAGAATTGGTGAAAAGAAAGATAAAACAGAAGATGTATAGTGTTAAGCATTCACTAGTGAGGAATTCGTGGTATTTTTACCACATAGGTAGTCACCACCTATGGAACAAATGCAACCTGACTTTTTATTGTATAGCATTAAAACGTTTTCCACTGACGCGACAATGTAATATATTCTGGTTCCCAGTCTAGCTTGCAGAATTATATAATCTGGAACATACATGAAAGAAACATTACTTGTACTAATTCATCAAAACCTATTTTCTAGTTAAAACAGCTTTTTCCTATGGGAAAATTCGTTCTGTGTTCTAATCCAAGATGATAGGATTGTCTCTTCACCCCAGCATTGGACCTGGGAAGGGGGATGTTGTAACGTGGGAGGCTCAGAGAAAGGTCCTTTGACCTTTCTGCTTCAGTTTGCTGAGAAAGTGAGATATTGGCTCTTTGAAGCCCATTGGCTCTCAACTGCGCACAAAAGTACTTGCAGAGAGGTAGGAAACAAATAATTGCCTGGAGGCAAAAGCAGTTTCAGAATGCAGTGCCTTTAAGACTCAAGGAGAATAACTCCGGTCCCACCACACACCCTTCCTGGGGGTGCCTTGTCTCTTAGATAGTTCCTGCCAGTTTGGCTGTGACTTGAAATATGGCCATGAGGTCTGACCCTAGTTCCTGCTCAGTTCACGTTTAGCATTTCCTATGATAACACCCAGATATCTGAACGTGCATGCTTTTTACTTATATCAGCTGTGTTCTGGGGTCCAGCCCCTGCTTGACCTGTTCCATCTTGACTCAATTCAGTATTGACCCAGTTGTTATAGTGAGTGTCCAGCTGCAAATTCACAAACCATGGACTTTGAAAGCAGACATCTCAAATTTTGTCATCTTTTTTAACATCATGGTTTTTGCCATAGTCTTATGACAACTATACTTACTTAATTTTTTATTACCCTAAATCAATTTACTTTTTTATTTAACCTCATCCTAAACAAAAATATATATATATATATAAGCACAGATTTGATGAGACAGTTATTCATTTGTCTGATAAACACTAAAATAAATACAGTAAAATTATTAAGAAATTTAGTCCATGGTCAACCCCTGAAATCGCTCACATATCACCAATGGTACTTGTCACATGTTGGAAACTCTGTAACAGATGTTCTTCGTTCAGTCTACAAATAACTTATTAAATAGCTACTATGTGCAAGGCCCTTTTCTAGAGGGATAACAAATCCTAGTGGGGAAGAGAGGCACTGCAAGAATGACTAATTACCTAGAGCTGGGGTGAGTACTAGGAAGAAGTATAGGCAGGGTTCTATGTATGGGTGTAAGGAAAAGACTGTTACCAGAGAGGGGAAGAGTTTCTCAGTGGAAGTCTAGAAGTCAGGATTAAACCTACCTTCAAGGTCACATCCGAGTTCTTTATATGAAATCGTTGAGCAATAATTAGTTATACGTCAGCAAGGTTCACCATCCTCTATAACCTAGGGAGAAAAAAAGAAGCTAAGGGAGTTAACACATGCGACAGCAGGATCCTTCCCATGCATTATCTCATTAAACCCACATTCTGAGGACTATTAAGTAGTTTCCCCTTCCCCAAGGATGGTAAATAACATGTCCATGGACACACGGCTCTTAAGTAGCAGAACCATTGAACCCAGGTCCACCTGACTCTGTAACCTTTGATTTTTCTACTCTGAAATGTTTCTTCCAGTGCTGTTGTTTTGCCTACAAGGCCATATTTTTTCTGGAATGTTTTGTTTGTTATTACAGTGTAGTAGCAATGAGTTTAGAGAAGTCAAGAACAAACCACACATTTAACAGCTTTGATTTCCAGTCTCACCACCTGTGTTGGAAAGGTTGACCAATTTTCTGTGATATTAAGGAATGTATATCTTCTATTCTAAAATGGAATATCTAGGAAATATTAATTCAGTAAAAAAGAGTCTTGAGGCAGATAGTGGTTGACAAAGAGCCAGAGAGTTTAAATACCATCTGTCACTATAATCTGGGTTTAATAATTGTCCACAGTAGTTCTACAAAATGGAAAAGAACTGGATTTTTTTATCTTCCTCCTCCAATGCTTTATCCATGGGTAATCTATCTTTACTCCATACTGAGTTATATTTTAATACTAAAAACATTGCTATGAATTTGGTCAGTAGACACCTAGCCAGCCTGAAGTATTGGATAAGATGGGATGGGATGGATACATAGACAGATGGACAGATGGGTGAGATAGAGTGATTTTTAACTTGATGGCAAATTAAATTCACAATTTTTAACTCTCCAAGTATCTGTAGGTTACCTTATGATCCTGGTCAGAACTGTTGTCTGTGGTTTGAAAGCTGTGGGGTTTTCTAAGTTATAGCAAAGTCATAAAAAGAAAATACTCATTTAAAAAATAAAACATGTTACTAATTCTTTGAATGTGGAGATTGTGGTAAATAGATAGTAATTCTTAGAAGTTCTGAGTTGCCAGCTCTACTGATCCCTAGCTAAGAAATGCCAAGTGCCACCAGAAAGAATGTAATAAATACAGTCACTGTTAGAAAGAAACAAACAAGTCTTCATGGTTGTATTACCCCGTGTATGGTGGTCTATCTAGGCTTGTCGTCATTGATTTCTATGAATTAAACACCCAGTAGCTGAGACACAGACAGTGAAACTGTCCTTTGTGGCTAAGTGGTCTGTGAGCAAATGTCTTTAAAATGTCACTGAGTGCCTTGCCAATTTTTCCATTGGCTACTATGTTAGCATTTCCCATTATTTGAGTACACTCTTTAGTGATATCAGGAAATGAGGTCCTTAACCAGCTGACCTGAACACTGAGGCACCAGAAAGCAGGCCTTAGCCTGTGAGGGGAAACCCATCTCCTCCGTTTAGGTCAGAACATGCATGTGGAACCAGGCACTCAGCTGGGCCCTGAGACCTCTTATCACTTTTTCGATATTCTCTCTCTCTCTCTCTCTCTCTCTCTCTCTCTCTCTCTCTCTCTCTCTCTCTCTCTCCTCTCTCTCTCTCTCTCTCCCCCCCACCTCTCCCTCCACCCCCCTCACCAACAAAATGGGAAACACTCCAAAGAAACATTTTCTTGAATAAGGAAATGCCCAAGATGGTACCCAAGGAAGGAACTGAACTTGGTTGAATAATGCCTACAGGGTAGTTCTAAGTAATAATGAATGCATACTTTTTAACATAATTAGTATCGATTTGCCTTATTCTTAATGTGTATGTTACTTTAACATGAATTTGAAAATTATATTTGTTCTCATACTTTCACTAAGAAGGCACCATCAGGCCTGGCATCTCCCTGTTGGGAGCTCTGCAGCCCTTCAGCACCCCAAACCCCAATCCAGTGATTCTGCAGACCCAAGGCATCTTGGGTCTGCTTATTTCGTGGTCTTCTCCACAAACTGATTTTATCCTTTCAGTACCCTTCCTTCTGTCTGCCATCATGTCCTTCCCTCCAACTTCCCAAGTCATGGCTTCCCTTTTTCTGGTCCATGGCTTCTTCCCAAGGCCCTACCCCTGTTCTGAGCGTCTCTGTTTCCCATCTCTGCTCTCAACTTCTGTTAACCCTTTCCACTCTGCCTCTTGGAACCTCTGTTCTGTGGCAACAGATTGCCCTCCTTCCCTGAACTTTTCCTCACAGTCTCCTTCAGGGTACTCAAAAACCAAGCCTTTTTCCACGAAGGCTCTATGCCCGTGAAGGGAGAATTAGGGTATTCTAATCCATCGAATCCATCTGCTCCCTGAGGCATTGTTCTGCCAAAGCCTTTCAACTGCTTTTTGCCATCCTTTCACACTCCCTCTCCTAGGTCTTAATTGCATCACCTGTCACATTCAAAACCAGTGATCCTTTTTTTTTTTAAGTTTAGAGCTACTACAGGATTAGAAAGAAAAGTTCCGTGTGGAAATGCTTTACACATAGGAGACAGCACTTTGAGGGTCCTGATTGACTCAGCGGCATCATTCAGTTTAAACTCTCCCTGGACCCCAGCCTGAACATAAGCAATCAGAGACCTTCTGATGAACTTGTATCCTCTGCTCACTTCTCAGGGGCACTGCATCTTAGAGGTCATTATCATCTAAATGATCCACTGTTTAGAAAAAGCTCTACTTACAGACAGAAATAAGGACAACTAGAGCACGCATGCTTGCTCAGCGTTGCCACCTGGGCTTTGGGTGGGCACGTCTCCTCTCCGCCGGCTCCCCTCCCTAAGTATCAGACTTGGTCTCATGCTGTAATTCCTTGCCTTTTCATCCCCCAGCGTCCATAGCCCTAGTCTATTCCCACACTCCCAACCTGACATTTAGCCTCATCTCCAATTAATTGAGATGACTGAGGCCATCCAAAGTGAACTTTCTTTCAATTCAAAAATCTCTCTTTATCTTCACCCCTTCTCATTTCTCTCTCCTGGTTCTGAGAAGGATGCCTTCTCTCTCCTTAGAAGGCACATGCCTCAACCTGTGCTCTTGATCCCACCCTGCTCGTAGGCTCTCCCCTCATCCATCATCTCTTTCTGATTCACCTCTTCAGAATCTCCCTGTCTACGAGCTTTTCTCTCTCCATCCTGGAAAAGATTTCACTCCTCCTTCTATGCCCTCAGTCTTTCCCCTTCCCTTCATGGCCAAACTTCTTAAAAGAATAGTGTCTCTACATGTAGCCTCCGCTTCTTCACCACTTGTTCATTCCTTAAATCCTTCCAGTGACACAAATAATAGATAATATTTATCGGGCACTTGCTATGAGCTAACCACTGTATTCTGTGCCTTAAAACGTATAATTCCCTTTAAATCTCTGAATAACTCTATAGGACATTGTTGTCCCCTATTTCATAGGTCAGAAAACTTGAGACCTGAAGAGGTTAAGTGGTACAGCATGCAATAGCCAGTTCATGAGGAGGAGAGGCTCCAAACTAGGCTCATCTGACTGCACAGTCCTCCTGACTCTCAAGCTGCTTCCTTACAGGTCGCTAGGGGGCCCATCTCTCTTCTCCTCTTGCTCGGTGTCTCCCGCATGTGAGTCTTGTGATGACTCATTCCATAAGACCTTGCCTGCCCTTGCTGTTGGCGAAGAGCACACGCCTGGGTGCATCTGCCTATTCTCCTTTACCAGCTCCTCTTCATCTCCTTCTCCCAAACCTGGATGTTCCCAAAGAGTTCTGTCTAGATAAGATGCAGATGACCCTCAGATGGGTTCTGGGGCAACATTTCAGTTCCTTGATGATTGGACTCCCTACTAGCCATCTCACAGACACCTTACCGTCACCAGACCCCTCAAACCAGCTCCTCTTCACACCTTCCATTTTCCCATTAATGAACCCATAGTTACTCGGCTGGGTCCTTGAAGTCACCTTGCAATCTTCCTCACCCTTGACATCTATCCAAGTTCTATGCTCTGTCTCCATAAGGTCTCTCAGATCTTGTCTTGTCTCCTTATATCACAACTTCCATCACCCCAGTTTGGGCCTTCTTTAACAGTTACCCAGCCCAGAGCAGTACCCCACCCGCCCGTTCTCCTGTTTCCTGCCACTCAACTTAGAGTAAATTAATCTTCTTATTGTCAAAAACTTGTGAAAACTGGTGTGAGATCCTTGGCCCTCAAAACCTTCTAAAGAAGCCCAGCTTTATTCTGCCTTAGCACACAGTTCTCTCCAACATGTAGCTATATGTTAATGAAAGTGACGTACCTATTGGCCCCAAAATACGCCTCGAGGTTTTTCTCCCGAGAAACCCAATGCACTTCTCTTGTCTTGGATGCCTACCTGCCCTCTCTCATCTTCCAGAGCTAAGCCTAGAAGCTGCTTCTCAGGCAAGAGACCTGCCGCACTGCCCCTCCTCCCGCTTCTCCTGCCCCTCAGCGCTGTCAGCCGCTGCCGCACAGCACTCTTCCCAGCCACATTCTTTCCGTGCACGTGGGTTTGTCCACCGCAGCTGCAGTGATGATGTGACGCAGAGCGGTGTTCTTCTTAGGAACCAGACACCTAAGTCTGTGCTCCAGCCCCGCCTCTGCCAGCTCTGTGACTGAAGGCAACCATCACCCCGGAGCCTAGTGTCTTTACCTGTGAAATGGAGAGGCCACGATAAGACGCCACATCCACGGCGTTCCAACTGCTGCACGGTGACCTCAGATCCCCCTCCTCTGTGTGGTCCAGGAGTTCCCAGTCCTCTGTGCTCCCTCGCTCAGCTTATCCAGAGTAGCTCCATTCCATCTTCAGTATATGTTGGGCTTCTGAGATTGTTTGAGGGTTTTGACACTTGGGAATGGACCACAACCAAGACGCATGCTGACGCTGACAGTCTCTGCTCGGCTGGAACCTGGACTTGACCCTTTCCAGCCCCTTACCGGGTCTGGCACCGCTCAATTTGCTGACAAAGCGTGTTACATATCCTTGTGGATGGTTCTGAGCATTTGACATACATTATTCCGCTTAATCCCCCCGAGTGACTTACCCCCGATCCCACATGTGCTCATTGGCAGAGCTTTGTGACGTCTGACAGGGACACCAAACTGTAACAGACAAGACTGGAAGATCAGACATAAAGACGGGGGGCAGCAGCACAGCCGTTGGGGTGTGTGTGCGTGTGCACGCTTCCATGCGTGTCTCCCTCTCCCCACCGCTGTGCCTTTTCGAACACTTAATTACATAGATGTCCCATGTGGAAAAATTGTAAGATTCTAAACGGCTCTGTTCAATAGAAAATCCACTGTGAGCCATCACGTAATTTTAAATTTTCTAGTAGCCACATTAAAAAGGGTAAAAAGAAACAGGTAAAATTAGTTGGAAGAGTATATTTTCTGTAACACAACATAGACAAAATAGTATTATTTAAACATGTAATGAGTATAAAAAATATGAATAAATAAGATTTTTTTTTTGTACTAAATCTTTAAACTCCAATGTATGTTACCCTTAGAGCCCATCTCAGTTTGAACTAGATACATGTCAATAGCCACCTGTACTGTGCTGGGCGGTGTAAGTCTAATCCATCAAATAAAAGGATAAATTAAAGAAGAAATAGGGAACTTGCCATTTATTTGGGAGGGTGAGAAAAAAAACGAGTCAGTGCCCTTCAACCCTAGACCCACTGGTTTCTTAGTCTTCTGCCTCCTACATTGTCGTCTTTTCTTGTTTGGGTGGAGGCTTTAGAAGTTGGGGCCCTGTAAAAGCAAGAGAGCTGAGGTTGAAGCAGCTGCTTGGCCTTTGTCCCCTGAATTAGTGGCACTTGGGTGCCAGCCCACAAATGTGTTTATCATCATTGGCAGATAGATATTCTTCGATCTGTCCTCTGTAAGAAATGCTTGCGCCTGAGAGCCCCTGTGATTTCTCACTCCATGTGCCACTTTCAGAAAAAAGAACTGCCGAGGGAAGGAACAAGTTAGAAGATCTAGATGCCAGTTAGCTTTATTTTAAAAAATTACCACCAGGTAAAACAGTCTGGTTGCAAAAATGCCAAATGGTCCAGAAGTATAAAAAGTGAATATTGTCTTTCCTATACTCCCATCCAAAAATCCACTTCCCAAAGATGTACTTCCAAATCTTCTTTATTGAAAATTCAAAAATGTATGTTTTTATAATTACATATATATTTATAAACATATGTTTATATCTGGATAGGTAGATAGATAGATATACCTGTGCACACATGCACATCCATAAATTTCCCTCCCAGCGATGGGCTTACATTATATACCACACTCTTCTGTACATTGACTTATTCACTTTATTATCTTATAATTCTATTATAATATTATGTCAGTTCATAGAGGTCAACTTATTTTTAAACTGCTGAATAATTGTCATTTCGTTTATTTCATCATTTAATTTCCCGTTGATGGACATTTTGGGGTTGTTTGTTTGTGGTCTTCTTACAACCAACGTTGCAGTGAAATTCTTGTGCTTATCCTGTGGAACATTTGCCCAAGTATTTCTGTATGGTGAATTCCAGAAGCAAAATTACAGGGTCAAATAACATGCATATTTGAAATTCTGCTTAGCTAAGTCAAATTTCCCACCAAAAAGCTTCAAATAAGCTCTGTTTTAAGCCTAAGGTGGGAGGTAGGATTGAGATTCTAAAGATTAGGAAAGGTGTCAAGAATAAAACAAGACAAGGACTCATGTAAGCCTTGCCTACCTCTCTACCCCTATTTAAAAATAATATCAAAAGGAAAGCATAAGTGAATATGGTAATTTTACAAAAGCTGTTGTTAAGCTTAGTTTGAAGCATAAGAGACCTCTTTCAACTATAAAATTTACTGTGGGTTTCCTTTTTATCAGTTGTGTATCGACAGGGACAGAATCAACCTCATTTTGTCAGTTAAAAAAATTATCTTAAGATAAAGTTTCAAGCAGTTTTTCAGACAATTTTTTTCCAGTGCACAGACAGCATGAAGATCATTCTGCAGAGTTCCAGACTGCCTGGGCTAGGCAAGTAGTGTATATTGAGTTCTGATCTTCCTTCCAGGCAGGATATGGAACATGGGCCCTCTCTTCCTTCGAAGTCTTCTTTGTCACCAGACCTCATGCATCTTTACTCCGGATTTTTCCTTCTGGGTCTACTTGTTGGACTAACTCTGGAAGCCCTTGCATTAGCCCCTTCATCTAAATAGGAAAATAATCAGACTGATAGTCTCAGTTCTATCTTGGTCATAGTCTCAGGTCTTTCTGGTCCCATTTGTCAACCATTGACTTGGGTAAAAAAAAAAAAAAAATTTGGTTTGAGGCAATAAGCCACCATTTTTTATTATAATACACTGGCAGAAAACGCAGCTGTTTTTTTACATGAAAGCCATTTCTTACTAGTCTAAGCTTTAGTTGGTGGCAAACTTCTCATCATTGCCTCCTGGCTCTCATAAAATAAAAAGTACTAGCCCCATATAAAATCACCACACCTGGAGCGGGGAACACCGATCTGGGTTGAGTCTGGCCTTGGTAACTCCTTCAAAGCATGACGTTACGTTACATTCGTTGCTTTATGACATTCATGCAAATTTACTAGACAAGACAGTAAGTATGGCGAATAAGTATAAGGTATTTCAGATAAATGTAGATTTATGAGATTTTATGGTATACCTAAATAATTTTCCACAAAACATGCTTAAGGTGCTAAATTATGACAAATAGTAAAAAGTGACAAAAGATTCTGCTTCATCTTGTCCTAAAATAAGAGGCTGTCGTGACAACCTGTTAGTAATTCCACGTGGCCCACTGTTGTGGTCTGTGTCTGTCTGATACCCATGCTCCCGTTGTTTTGCACTGAGTATCTGCCTCCCATCTGGCCTTCCGTGGTGGCTGGAGGAGCTGGAGCCTGATAAGACCCACTACTTGGCTTAACAGAAAATAGGGCATTTTTTCTTATAAAAATAATAGATATTACTAGTTTTCTTTCTTTCCTTACTTATATCTCCTCTTTCTTCCTTTAAACTTCTTTTATTCTCCTCTTTGGTCCTTCTTTCCCTTTTTTCCACTCTCCATCATTCTTTCCCCTCTCTTCCTGCCAGTTTAACCATGGGAAACAGAGAGCATTCAGCATGGCCTTTATATACCTTCTCTGATAAAACATGGTAGTATTGGGCTTCTGGTTGATTGTTCGTTTTGTTGGCCAAGTTAAATTTATAGGTATTAGAATTTACTCAGAGATAGGCTTTAAGAGCTGTTGGCTGCTTAGGGAGGGGTGTGTGTGCACACGCGCTCAAGTGTTTTTTATAAAGCCAGGAATACGGTAAATGCATTTCTTAATCTTTTTTTGTTTTCTTATAAATATTTTACAAACTCTTAATAGTAGAAAGAAAGGTATGACAGAGACAGCTACAGACATGTGGGCTAACTTGCAAATTGAAATATTGCAAGGGACCATTCAAAATGGCAGGTTTCCAGTGGAAATTAGATTTTCCTGTAAGTTAAATTGGATACTACCACCTCTTCTCTTATTACTGGCACAGAGTTTGCTGGATTCTCGGTCCAAAACCCGGGAGAAGATCCAAAACTTTGGGAGTCAGGGATCAGGAGCCTGCCAAATGTGTTTGTGCTCTGTTACCCATCCATTTAATTGGTAATAATTTGACATATTAATATTTCAATATTCAGAAGTAATTTATAAGCCAGTCGCTATTGTCTGTTTTGCTGGTCAGAGTCATCGAATTCTCCAGGTATCAGTTTGCAGTAAAGTTAACTTCAAAGGCGTACTGTTAGGTGGTACTGATTTAAAATGGCACTGAACCAAATACTTAGTCATTTCTCATCTTTCTCTAAACTGGTACATATTTTGCCGATTGCATATTAACAACTTCCTGGTATATTATTACCTCTGTGAACCTTCAATCAAAAATCATTTAAAATATTAGTTGTTTTTAGTTTAAAATAATACCTACTATCCCCTCTTAATTTCCTACTAAAAAAAAAAAAAAAAACATCCAACACCAAAAATTAAGACTAGCAGTGAATTATTGTCAAAATTAATTTGAAGAATTCCCATTTTCCCTGATCTAGACTTAAAAACCCACTTGGTGACTCAGGTTTGTGATGTGCAACTGGAAATAGTTAGCCAGACCTTTTTCTCCTCCCTTATTCCCTGGTTCAGAAACATAAGGTAGATTTCAATTCAAAAAATGGGCAGCTGTTCCCAACACTTAGCGAGATGAGATCTCCACAATGGTGTTGACTCCCTTCTGCCATCAGAATTATATTCTTTCTCTCTCAGGTAGAAATACAGATACCAGAAAAACATGTGCAATAAGGGATTAGGAGTTCAGGACTTAAGAAGAATGGGCTATTTAGTGGAGACAGTGACATGAGAACAATATTAGATGAAACATGCTAGATATTAAAATTGATCTAAAAGCTACTCATAGAGCAGGAAGTGATTGCAAAATAAGCACCAAGCAATGTACATTGTATTCACTACAGATTTTCTAGGTAGAGTGCCTTTCTTAGAAGAATGAGAAAACAAACTAAAATAATAAAATTCTTGTGACTTTTGAAAAAATAACAACTGAACAAGGCAAGTAACATTATCCAGAAGTCTAAAAGAGGAAACAAAACTCTGAAAATGATTAACTAGCAAAATTAGAAGAAAAACTTTAAAAAATCAGTGGACTACCACAAAGGAATGCTAGAAGACATCCCACTCTGAAACAGAAACAAAAGGCCACAGAATTGAACATTCTAAAATGTAAAAACAGCAACTGAGATGGAAAGGGCTATGAATGAGATGTGGAACAGTAAGGAAATCAAGAACAGCGGCACAATTAAAATATGATAGGAGGGAGTGAAAAGTAGAATTAATACTGTAAGAAAGTGAACCATTGATGTCAAGGGTAATATTGAGAAGTTTCTCACAGAATGCTGAGGAAAATAATAAAATGGTGAGAAAATGACAAATATAAAGGATTGAAAATCTGACTTTAAAAATTGATGGTCTTAAAATACAGTAATCGAAAACATAATTAAAGAAACATATTCCTACACTGAGACAAGACTTGACTGTGTGGATTAAAAGGTCTCACAATATTTAGGAGAAAATCATTGAAAAAGAGGTGCTGGTAGTTGGGATGCTCAGGGCTGTGAATATAGCAAACTCAATTTGGATAGCTAATGAATAAAGAATTTTTGGCTCACATAAACAGAGATTCCAGATAGATGAGCTTAAGGGCTGGCTTAATCCAGAAGCTGCAGCTCCATTTCTCTAAGATTCGTTTTCTGTATCTTGACATCTTCGAAGACCCTTTCTTTATGGCAAAGCGATTAGAATAGTTCCAGGTTTCACATCTGCACACAGGACACTCAGACAAAGAACATGTCGCTCTGTACCCGGGTTCCAACTGGGAGTGCTGAATTCATCCTTAGGACTGCTTATGACATATGCCTATGGTTGAACCAGGACTTAGACCAGAGAAATGGAATTTGCTGATCACATAGACGGTAGTCTGAAGAACATCACAGTCTATTACAAGGCAAAGGGAAAAATGGATTCTCAGGAGGCACCACATGGAAACCCACTACAAACACTGACACAAATGTTTGAATTGCATGGAAAAAGAAAAACACCTATAAAAAGCTAAAAACTATACAAAAAGGAAGGAAAATCAGGCTGGTCTCAGACTTATTTTTTAACCAAAGCCATTGGAGAATAGAGGAATATATATAGTGTTGTGGGGAGAGGTCTGTGACCCCAGAACTTGCTTCTCAGGTAAGTTGTCCTAAATCTGTGAAGGCAATGGAAAGACTCAGATATGCAAGGATTCGGTTACTGTTTTATGTGTTTGTTAAATCCCAGGTAGATTGAACATACTTGAGCTGACTGAGAGGGATATCAAAATTAGTGCAGTGAGAATGGGAAGCCACCGTATGGAAGGACTGGTAGGATTCCCGAGGGATCATCTGCAGCTCCAACACCCAGCTCTTCACGAAGCTCTGAGGAGAACTGTGAGGACACATCACCTGTTTGTACTGGCTATACTAATGACCCTATAGGAATGTGGTTAGCTTAGTATATTTTTCACAACAGCATCTGGATGAAGCTTAAAGCAAGTAATTTCATTATGAATTAATAGTCCTTATTATGAGAATAGCCCTATAATTAGACTTCAGAAATTCCCCTGAAAAAGCATCCAGCACAGTGTACCATCAGATTTAGAAGTCTAATTAAATATGACTAAAATTATGTTTCATTTTAGCCCACCTATACCTAAGAAAGAAATGGTCTCTAAAGACCTTTAAAAAGATAGGAATAAGTGAAAGTGAAAAACTAAAGGTGAAATGGAAAGGGAGATGAATGAGTTAAGAAACATTTCTAAAGACATAAAATAAGGTAGCCAAATTACAGTCTTCTTAGGAGACAGAAAGAGCAGAATTGACACTAAAGAGAATTGAGGAAGTGTTGCAAAATGCAAATCGGGGTAAACCTTCAGGTGAGTGATTTGTTCCTTCTGATGTTATATTTTTTCCATTTTTTCTTTGGCACTGAATTTCTCTAAAGATGTTATTAATACCAAAAGGGAGATTAAAACATTCAATATTAATGGAATTGTTTAAAAATCACAATGTATTAATATAATTTATGAGTATTCAGATATGAACTTGTGTGTGCCATAATATTCCTCCCTGGAAGTGAGAGTGCTAACTCTCACGTTCATGTTATTCATGCTGCTGAAAGTCTTAGTGTTGCTCCTCTTACTGCCTCCCTTACCCATTAATTAAAAAAAAACAAAAAAAAAGCCTCTACCCGGAGTACTTCAGCTCCCTAGATGCCCCTGCCTCTCCCAGGATCCCCAGGGCCTTCCTAGGATCCAACTGAAGAGTTAGCAGCTGGCATACCAAGGTCGTCCAGAATCCTGTTCCTGTCTTTCTATGTTTAAAATTAAAAAAAAAAAAAAAAAAACTTAAAAAAAAAATATTATCTCAGGCTGTGGAGATGCAGTCCTAGGAATATATGTTTGCAGTAATTCCTGTATTGAACTTTGCAGAACACACAGTTCTTAATGGCTGTTGACGTGCTCCCTGGCTGAGCATGTCTGCACAGTGAAGAGCACCACGTCCAGAGGCGTGGGGGCCGGTGCCAAGCGCTCGACAAAGCACTCAAAGGATTGAATGTTTGGGGGGGAAACAAAATGTGTATGTACATGCATATCATTTTTTTCGTAAAAAAAAATTATTTTAGAGGTGAGCCATTTTAACTAAGTGGTCTTGTGCAGCGCTGTGATTAAGAGGATGAGTATAATTGTAGTTTCTTCTTTGTTTACTTAAAGGTTAATATTGTGTACAGTAACACATTCGTGAGAAGAAGAAATTATGCAAAGGGGAGATTGTTTTGAATTTGGGTACATGCTGTCTCATTTTATTTTATTTCTTCTGGTAAAACTGTAAAACTTTGACAAGCTTTCCAAGATCTGTTAGCACAAGTTCTGGGTATTATTTTATGTTCCTAAGTTCTAAAGGCTACTTACATAAGGCTTCAACCTGACTTGAAGGTACAGAAAATTGGCTTTGTGATGTGAATTAATTCTGGTAATATGGAACTTTGCTAATATGTACTATAATTCCAAAGGTGATGGAACAGAAGGATCGGCACTAGAGCCTGGCTTTAAATTCCAGCTTTTTCACTTACTGTGTAACCTTGGGCCAGTTACTTAACCTTCTTGTGCCTCAGTTTCCTTTTCTGTGAAAATAGATAATGAGTACCTCTTTCACAGTATATCGTGAGAATTTAAAGTACTCAAAATAGCACCTAGCACATCGATTGGCAGCAATAAACGTTAGCTCTAATTATGATTGTTATGCTTTTCCTGAAAAAAAAAAATCCTGAAATTAGGGCTTTCTGACTTTCTGATACAATTGATCCCGAGGATTTCCCCAAGTGGAAATGAGCTGCCCATCTTGTATCAGCTAGGCAAACCAGGAAATCCTTTCTGTCCTGTCCACTGTTATTTTCTATTTCAAATTAGTGAGTCTTTATAGTTATTTTTGGCATTGTAGTAGTATATTTACCATATAAATCTTCATTTTTTAACACCTTAAAAGAACATTTACCTACCTGCTGTTTCATGAAATAGTGTTTCATAAGATGAGATAACAATAGGATAACACTAAAATAATTTGGGATATGCCAGGTTAAAGGTTTCCTTACTCAGGACTTATCAGAGCCCTTATTATTCATGTAATTTTTGAAATTCCAAAGATACATGGTGCATTGCTCCCCAAAGATATTTAACAATAGAACATTTCTTTCAAGATATGCCTATTAAAGTTTCCTGGAAGTGTTCTGAACATCCAGTTTGGGAAACAGCTGCCCTAAAATATGAGCATATTTTGCCAGGGTTATTTCACATTTATGAATTAAGATTTTTACTAATTGTATCTTGTTCTAAAGGAGAGTTTATAGTTATAGATCGCAAATATATATGTCTATGTGTCAGTATCCAAATTAGACTTAGATAAAGCAATGAAGTGTCTAATTCTCATTATATAGATTAAAACGGGCCCTGGTTAGGTCGAATTAATGACCTTTCCCAGTAGTCCTCTGAGAGAGGACATGGTCCTCCACTTGGCAAAGACTGAGTCATCAAGTACGTGTTGAATTGCTTGTTCTAGGTCTGTTGTCCATGAATTTAGTGAGATCTTTTTTTAAAAAAAAAAAAAAACAGTCTGCATTTACAGCTAGCACCATTTATTGAGATGGTAAATTCTATAAGGTCATTAACCTGCATGTGAAGAAATTCCTTTCTTTTGCCCTAAACTTACCTCTCCCAAATGTTAGGGGTTGACGTCTTGATTTTGATATGCAAAATCGGTGAACACAGCCAGTTTCCTCTTTATGCTTTTACAGACTTCAGCCTTACTCCTCTCTTCAGTTTTGTCTTTCTAAATAAAAAGTTCCCATTCTTCAGTATGTCAGTTGACTAATATCAAGAACTGTAAAGGCTCTGAGGTTTCACCTTACATGCAAGCGAACAGATTAGCTTGCCACAGTTTCATGGATGCTGGCAAAAGACACAAGACTCCTAGGTTAGAGAAAAAAAGATAATTTATTACTCACGGCAGTACAAAAAATTGCTAGAGTGTTTATGTTTGCTCCACTACCCAAATCCCCAGTTCTCACAGGAAAATGCAAGAGGGCAAGTGACACCCTGTATACACAATAGGTGTGTTACAGAAAACAAACTCCACGTTTAGGGAACCCATCTTTTTTATAATGAGCAATATGTCTGCCTGACTTTTGCCCTAACAGGAGACATAATTTTGTTGAAGAGTACACAGACCTGCTCTAGAGGGAGACACTATCTCTGTTATCCAAGGCTATTCACTTGAAAATCTAGTTCAGGACAAAAGCCGTCAGTGCCCCTACTTACAACGTGTGCGAAAACACAAGGTACCCATGCAAAATTGTAACAGCTGTCCCCTGCATCCCTTACATTCACTATTCCTTCCTCTAGTTTCATCATATACATATCAACGTCTGTGACCAGACCTGCGATATTTAGATGAATATAAGTTAATCCTTTAACGTCTTGTCATAGAACATAAACTCCACAGGGGCAGGGACATTTGCTTTGTTTACTTGGCTATACCAAGGGCGTAAAACTATATCTGGCATATAGTCTGAATTCAATAAATATTTTTCGAATAAGTCAATGAATTTTCTATGCCTTTTTATTGGGATCCATAAGTGTATTGGCTTTGCCATACAGACATAGCAGTATATCGGGGCCTTCAAGAGGCTGCCCGTGGTGGTTCTTGGAGTCCACTGCCTGAAACATTCCCCATCCACCCCCCAGTTCACCTCCTGGCTGCTCCGTCTCATCCTTCAAATCTCATCCTGAGTGTGTGTCCTCAGAGACCCAGAATAAAAGCAGAACCCTCTGTAATCGCTGCAAATATTACCTTGGCCTTTTCCTTCATAGCACTTACCACAGTTTGGGATTACATATTTGTTTCTGTAGAGTGTTCTGTTTAAAAACCTGTGTGTGCCATTACTCATGAAGCTATGGACCATCTCTGTTTTGCTCACCACCGTACACTTAATATCTAACAGAGCATGGCATAGTGGTCACTGAGTGAGTAAGTAATGAATGAATGAACATATCGTAGCCTGTGGCTCAGCCTAGCATTATTCCTTTGAGTAATTCTAATGTTTACACTTACATATTCAACACACTTGCATCATAAGGAAAAGAAACTTGCTGAAACGAGAAACTCATACGGTTTTTAAAATATTTTTTGAAAAACCTACCAGGTGGTTAATATAATTCTGGTCACTGAGGGGAGATAACAAAGAAGTGAAAGACGCTTCTCACTTCTCACCAAGGTCTGTGTCCAGGACTCAAGGAGGTTATAACCTGCGTGAGCAAATAAGAAAAGTGGAGATGGTATGTTAGCATGTAATCATTAGCAAGTGGCGTTAGACTCTGCGTATGGAAGTGCTAAGCTACGTGGTACAGACTTAAATACTACAGGAGCTTAGAAAAATTCAGTATTACTCTGAACTGCACTACAATAATAGAGAATCGTGAAGTTAGTCCTTAGCTGGATTTTGGAGATAGTCAATTGGATCTTTAAGAAGAACTTAATTAGGTGAGCCACAAAAATAGCAATATATTCTTGGAAAAGCAAGACTTGGCTGGAGTGGAAGGTGAAAATTTGGAACTGTGTCTTTTATGCCTAATCACTGTTAGACTATGAGAACTATGCACAGTCTGTATGACTTCTTTTCCATTCAGTTTAATAGTGTATAGTGATGAAGCCACACCTTTGGGCAAATACAGCTGGGATGTGGGAGGCCAAAAAGATGGACCTCTTCTAAAGAGTATCCTTGAAGTAAATAAACTCAGAAGAAAAGACTTGGAAGTTCATCCAGTGTACCCATAAACTCCATCTATTACCAGAGATGAAAGGGAAGTGAGAGGCATAAGGAACAATAGGAAGGAGTGTTCCCTTATCCCTCCAACTGCCTGTTTACAGTAGCAGAGGAGCAGCAGGGCTGCCCAGATGGCAGAGCCAAAGTTAGAACGAAGCTTCCTTGCCCTGAGACCTCTTTAGGAAATCCTGTTTGTGACGGTGGCTTCACTATAAAGTAATCAGGAGCCCTCACTGTGTTGTAAAAAGCACACTTCTGAATTGAACTACAGTTTCTAATGAGTTTGAAATCTTATTATCATGTGTACTCAGCAAGATAGAAACTGCGTATCAGGTGAGCCTTGGGTCAGACCTCATTTTGCAAGCATATACTTATCTTTCTTGTGCCATTGAAATGCTGGTAACACAATAACTTAAAAACAAGATAAGCCTCATCTTTTTTCCTGTATGAGTCTGTTAAGGAATGATGGTTTCGATGGCCTTTAAAACGCAGGAAAGGGCAAAGCCCTGTGATGCCATTGCGTTGGCATTGCATTACTTCATTAAGAGAATTATCTTAATAGCCTGGGAAATAGTGCTTAAGATTGATGAGAGCTGGGTGAAAACATCGTAGAATCCAAACCAAATTAACCAGAAGGTTTATCCCCAATGACATCTACTTTCACATCCACATTTGGGGGCTGCACTTTTCTCTTTCCCTTCTGTGGCTCAAGTGCTTTTGGATATGGGGTTGGACAATTTGCTTCCCATGCCAAACCTCATGAAATGGGATTTGTCTTTTGCAGACAGGTGGCCAAGCTATGACAGAGAGGGCTCTGCCTGGCCGCCGGCCTCTGGATACACAGCGCTGTGACGGCGCAGTGCCAGGCTACATATCTGACCCTGCGGCCTCACAATCTGGAGGCCCACACTGGCAGCCCCAGGTGGTGACAGCTTCAGTCAGTGGGTGTGGTGTTCCACTGGCAGACAAAGGGGAGCAGGAGAGCATGCTGCTCTATGTCACTTTTGTGTGAAAAGAAAAACCTCTGGTCCTGGACGGTTGTGAAACAATAAAATGGCTGCTCCTGTCACTAGAGTACTGGCTTTCCTCCCCATTTTTCAGGGTGGACCAGGCCTCAGGAAAGAAATTTTGGCCTTCTCAGACTGGTACACATTACTTATGTGTCCTCCTGCACTTATTATATGCATCAGGGCAGATTGCACAAGCCTTTTTCCTGTGAGACTAGATTAGTCATCAGGGTTAATTATTCAGTAGTTAGAGGAAATATCATGATAAAGAAAAAATAGACTTCTGGAAGCCAGGGAGTGCAGGATCTCAGAACCTCAAATTGCTCCATGAAGAGAGTACACAACCGTTTTATTACGGTCTTTGTACACAAGGAAAATAATCATGATTTGAATTTTCTACACATCAAAAATATTCTCTTCTTAACTCTCTGTGGCCTCTGGTCCCAACTCCACATCGTCTTAGGGAGCTTTCCTTCTCCCAGAGAAAACGCAGTTGGAACCCAGTAGAGAAGGACTGTGGGTCTTCTGTGCCGTTGCCTTCCGTAGACTCTCCAAATTCTCTACTTGTGGGATAATGAAATTACCATTTTCAGAACTGTAAAGGTGGGTCAGGACTCAGCAATGCTAGTTCAGAAAGCCTTTTGGTTCTGAATGCCCATCCAAACACTACACAGACAGTGTTGATGGAAAAAAAATTTGGACCCAATTCACTGCTTTTGCCTTTCACTCTCCCCTAAGGGCCCACGTGAATAGCAAGTTTGGCTTTGTTTCCTTAGGACCCTCAGGGCCCATTTCTTTTCTTTCATCATCTTTACTAAAGCTGATAGGACAATTCCACAGGGAAGAAACAAATAGTACACTTGAATGACCTCAGCAAAACACAAAGCGCCTTCCTTTTCTGATTCTGAAGTGATTTTTCTGCATTAAAAAAAATGAAGGCAGTCTTAGACTGAGTAGTAAAATCTCATTTCTATCATAGTTGTGATGTTTTGAACTGGGTGGAGAAAGCATTAGTGATAAAACACATGGATTATAAAGTAGTGGTTGATTTGCTTGACAGAACTTAAGTGGTAAAGCACCCTTAAAAAGTACTCAAAAATTTCAATTTTTACCAGAGATATAAAGGAAGTGAATAGACGTCATCGGCTCTGCCTTTTCTGTGCCATCCTCTAGGTTAAATGTCACCTCCTTAGAGAGGCCTTTCCTGACCACTCCCATTATTATTCTTCACCAGAGCATCTTATTTTCTTTGTAGCATTCACCATTTATTTAATGATTGTTTTCCTTTCTCCCTACCTCAACTGTACACCCTACAAGGTCAAGGACTACGTCAGTCCTATTATTGCTCTATTCTCTGCACTCTGCACAGTGAAGAGTGCATCACAGACCCCAAACATGCTGAAGGAATGAATGCACTACTAAGTGCAATATGGCAAACTTGTTCTGTGTTCTTAGCAGACTCACAGTTCCTTGGGATCACCTCTTTTCTTAGATACAGCTAAAGAACGTTATTTGGTCTCAGCATTAAGCTTACCAGGGTGGTTTCCATTAATTAATTTTTCTTTAAAAAAAAAACTGAAACTTTTGTTCAGAGTCTCACATCCACTAACAGTTCCACAGTCATATCTGAAGGACATAATACAATGAAGTGGTTTTAAGAACTAGCTTTGGGGCATCTAGTTCTGTCTCTATCACTTCTTAGCTGGGTAATGGTGACTCATTATTAACCATGTCTCAAATTCAGTTTGCTCAACTGTAAAATGAAGATATTAATATAGATCTCCCACCTTGTGTTCACCTGAGGTTAATAAAATGACACATGTAAAGCACAGAGTTTTGTATTTGCATTGCATAAAACTTAGCCACTGTTATTGTTCATATTGTTAACGTACTTGGCATATCGTTTTTTCCAGAACAGGATGAAGGGTGGCTTCTTTTCAGAGGTGACATCAGACATTAGAAGAATTTAGGGTCAAAAAACATAGGACCTGGAATATTAGGGTTCTTACCCAGGACCTTATGCCTAGAGCACAAATTATGAACTTAGGTCACAGCAGTCATCTGGGTGGTATGACCAAATGACTCAGTACTTAAGTAATGACTAATCGTCATAGGGCTCCTTATGTCTGTACCCTCTTCACTCTACCACAGTCACCACAAAGGCTAGAACCGATCCTGGTGTCTGGTGGGAGGCTAATCATACAGTGAGTTTCAGTAAAGCCATCTTATAAGATTAGGACACTCTGGGATGAAGGGCCTACTAAATCCTTGACAGGGAAGAATTTGAGGCTCCGGTTTTGTTTTTTCTGAGTCCTTCACAGAATCAGGGTACAGTCCTCATGTGTGTTGAGTCTCACAGAGTCTTGTTCTGAGCCACAGGAAGAAGTGCCTCATACCAGCTCATAGGGAAACTCCAAACAGTCATCAGGAAGAAACTCAAATCACAGATGAAAATGATTTTGTCTCACCATTCTTCTTCTGTGCAGTTTTCTGAGGGGGAAACAGGAGACATTTGGCTACGAGACATTAATTGAACAGAATGTACTTTAACTGTTCCCTTTTATATCTTGGGTTATGTGGCTGGCTCACTGGTTTCAATAAAGAAAAGAGCAGTGACTTATGTGTTCAATGATCTTACTGGACATCACTGCCTTTCATATAGATTTGTAAGGCAGATGTTTCCCTCTCCCATGTCAGTTGGATTTATTTTTAAAATAGTGTGTATTATGTTCTTTCATTTAACAAAAGTGATACATAGTTATTGTGGAACATTTTCTAAAATATGATTAAAGAGTATAAGATAAGCTTAGAGCATCTGTTGTACCAGAAAGTAAGAAAATGCTTAAAAATATGATAATGGGAACATATCAAAAGTGAACAAAATTTAGCTTGAAGGGACCACTGAACAAATCCGAGACACTTTGAGCATCAAAATACATAATTATCATAATGAATTATAATCTATTGAATAAAATTAAAATCTGTGAGTCAAAACTAACATAATAAATAGGTAAATAGGAAAGAAGGGAAAGTTCTTTATTCCAGTAGAATGCCAACTAATAAATATAGAAGGGATGATAGAGTTAGAAAACCATCAGTGGATGCTAAAACTTGGAATAAACATTTGATACACATCAAGAGATTTACATAATCTCAACATAGCTCTCTATAAAAACATAGCTTACTTTAAAAAAAAAAGTAAGGAGAAAGAAAGAAAATAAATCATAAGCCAGTGACCAAAAGATGACCATTACTGATAGCTTAACTAGTATCTTTTGACTCTATTTCCTATGCATTATAATGTTTTGATTTTCTTATAAAAATGAGCTCATGCTTACTTATAATCTGCTTTTCTTATATAAAATCCATCATGATCTTATTAATCTGTATTTAAATATTCCCCAGCACATAGTAGGCATGTAGTAAATATTTATTGAATGAGTGAAATTTGCAAGGATTTTTAAAAGCAGGATTGTAATGCACATTCTTGTAACTAAAGTTCTCAGCATTCCCACAACTATTTCCTTAGGACTAATTCCTGGAAGTGGAATAGTGAGGTAAAGAATATTCAAAACCATAAGGCCTTTGATACATGGAACTAAATTGCCCTTTGGAAATTTTCCCACTGATGGTATATTAAACACATGATTTCGCCAAAGTTTTAAGGAAGATTGAGATTAACCTGTGTGAAACACCCAGAGTAGAACTGTCATCAGTCAAAAAATAAGTCATTTAAGTCTTCTTCTCTCTGTATGTACGTGAGCTTCTGTCAGTATCAAAATGTGGGGATCGCTAACAGTTTTCCAAAGCCTTCCGTTTTATATAATGGAGTCTTTGTTAATGCAGAAAGCTCCAAGTTGGGATAAAATCTGATTTTAGTTGAGCAAGTCATATCTCATATCACATACCATACTCTTAGTATCTGTTGGAAAACCCTTTCACCTGCACTAGGCCTGGAGTCTGCTATGTGAAGGTAAACAATGAAGAGGAAAACCTGGTTCCTGATTGTGATAGGCTAGCATTGAGTACCACTGTTATCAACACAGGACCTCCAAGAGGACCTCCTTCATTTGGACTTTGATGCTGGATACTTAACACAGTCGAACACCAGCATCCAGTGCAGTTCCCAAAGGTGGACAGGACAAGGTCCAGGATGCATATGCGCTCCATGGCGGCAGAGCACTTTGCCGTCTTATGTTAGCTGGTACCCATGCGCAGCCCTTACCAGCTAATGTAAGCCTCCAGCTGGTTGGAGCAGGGGCGTATTATCTCCTGATCCATACATTATGCATATTATTAAAGAGAACCAAGAAGAGGATTTGGAAGGTACCTTTAGATTCAAAAGATGAGAAATCAGTAAATTATACCATGCCTCGGATTTACTTTTATTTTCCCCTTTGGCTTTCACTGGCTCATATGTTCTCAAGTGATGACAGTTGGGCTGATTGAGAGCCGTTAGTCAAATCCAGTAATAGTATTAATCTGTGGTTGGAAATGACTGTTAAAGTAAGTGCCAGGCTATTCAGTTGTGGTTTTTCTTCCAGCTTCCAATCTTGCCAGGCTTCCAGCAGGAGGAATCGAGGCTGTGGTAAAGGAAACCGTTGGTAAACGAAAGAAACCAGAAACTGTCAAAACAAAACAAAACAAAACAAAAAAATTACAGAAAAGGAAGGGGAGACAAAGGAAATGGTACAAAGCAGCTTAAGCCTGCACAGTCTGATGCGATCATTAGGGATGAGGCAAGTGTGGCAGAGCCTCAGGCATTGACTCCAGTTTTCCAGTGAGAACAGGAAGGCTTTAAGTACCAAACCCAAGCTCTCCAGTAATACTGCTGAGCAAGAAAGCTTTTCTTGAGGGAAGAGAATGACTGGAGTTTAAAGCTATTTTTGTCAGTTTTCTAACATGCTTCTCAGACCACTAATACACAAAGGAAGCTGGGTGGGCCTGGTCACCAAATTATGTCAAAAGAGTTTACCCCATAATTCTCTTTACTGAATTTTCCAGAACAAATGTTCAATAATGTTGCTACCATTCATCAGTTATCAAGAAATGCATGTTGCAACTGAGAAGTGCTTAGCAATCAAGGTCTCCAATTTGCTGTCTTTATTTCAAGACTTTAGACTGGCAGTTCTCCATGTCTGTCCTATGTTCACCAAAGCTCCAAGGTGTTTTTTTATACTTTCAAAAGAAAAACACTTTTAAGTAAATCTGTATTCAGTGAACTGAAAAATTAAGGAACAAAAGACGTCAGTTCCAGAATAACATCAAGGAGAGTCTGAGCTCAGTACACCTGAAGCATTTCACTACCTCCCAGCATGAAAGTAGCTATTTTTACCAGCTATCCTACCATACTTCAGTGTTTCTAAGATGTACCTTTTTTATGTTATTTTTTTATTTCCAGAATCAGCATGTAAATTGCAATCAATTGGTAGGATCTTAGATTGAATGAAATATAGTGGTTCTGCTTAAAAAAGCAAAAGTTGATAATTCTCTGCATCTCATTGGTGTCCAGTAGGTGGTTAAGACTAGGAGGTCATAAGACACTTTCTAGTACTGGTAAAGAAAACATATTTAATTCATGGACATTTTTATTACAATTTAATATGTAAGTGATGTTCCTTGGGGCATGCAATGAATAGACAAAAGAAACTGAGGCTCAGAGTTAACGTAGCCCTCTCAGGCCACAGTGATCGATGGCAGAGTGGGACTGGGGTCTGTGCCCAGCCTGAGGGTCCACACGGGGTATGTTTTCCTGCTGCCTGTCAGAGCCCACACCTTACAAAGCAAGACTCAGTGAGGCAAACCCCGCCTTTGCTCTGAAGCGTCCTTCTATCTGGGCATTGGCAGAACTCCCAAAAAAGTGGGGAAAGGTACCAGGAAAGTTCACCTCAAATGAGTGGATCAGTTAAACATGAGACAGTAAAACGTTGTTCTGTTAGGGGTCGTGGAATTGGTGTGGCCGTGTTACTGGTTCCTCCGTGCTCAGGCTGCAGACTCTTCTCTTATATAAAGGCATTCCTACTTTCAGAGGCCAGGTTTATCTTTTGAAATATATCATTTATTTAAAAAAATAGTACTGATGCTAATAAAATCATAAAATAAAATAATAACACCAAAGATATACTAAATATATTTTGCTAAATAAAGAAGCACAGTTCGATCGCTATATAAAATTTCAATTTAAATGTCTTTTAAACTTCTTAGCATGCCAAACCAAAGTAATCAAAAATGTGTATAAGTTATGTGCTGCGGCTGCACAATCTGAAAGTGCATTTTATGAACAAAGTATACAATATGTATTATCGTCAAATTATACCAGTATATTATTTGAAAAATATGAAATGCTTTCACCCATAATGCTTTGTAAGCTCTAAAGCATTCTAACTAATTAGCCGAGACAAACACAGTACAAACCTTCAAATTTTCTAACTTATTTTATGCCCCACTTTCTTGTCTGCTTTCCCCAAATGGGATAATCAACCTGTATCTGTTCCATTGAGTATACTGTTTATCCACTATGCCTAGTAGACGTTAGAGTTTTACAATTTGGTATTTTATCTTAGCCTAACTTTTCTTCCTTTTAAAATTAGGAAAATAATATATACCTAGCAAAATGTTGTTTGAATTAAATGGTATCAGTCATGTGAACTAAAGCCGCCCCTGTCCTGTCAGAGATGCATATAAATCGCATTTGTATCATTAATAGCTAGTGATGATGAAGAAAAGTCATGTAAGTTTATAGAGATGGCAGCACAGGACTGGGTTGTTTTTTTTTTTTTTCCCATCCATATTAAAGGTAAAATATTAGCAAAATTTTAGAAAGTTTGATTTAGGAAAATACAGAGAAGCAAAAAATTAGACGATGAAAATTACCCACAACCCATAGATAAATAACCTGTATCTTAACATTTTCTTTATATTTTTCCTAGCATTTTTGATATGTATTTTATATAACAATATATGGTATGTGATATTAATGTACATTTAATATACATTTCCATTCTTTTTAACGTTTTTACCAAATGTAATTATTGCTGTACATATTTTTTTAACCAAATGTTTCATTTGTATGACTGACATAAAAAAACCTTTTGCCCATGATGTCCTTCTCTTATAGTTGTAAAGCCAAATGCATGGAAGATAGAGTTGTACCTCTCTAGAGAATGCACAATGCAAACAGATCATAAATACAGCCTTCAACCCCCTGATACTTATAAATTCATTTGTATTTGGGGCCAAAGATTGACTATAATATTTTATTTGTAACATGTATTTTTTTAAATGTGCTGTGATAGATTGCACTTAAATATAGGATATATTGCATTTAAGTTTATGATTGATTGAACTTACATAAATGATAAAATAGTATCAATAAGAAATCATGATTAACAATTTTCATTCCAGCTCCTACACTTACCACATACATGACTCTAAGTTACAAAACTCCCCTGAGCCCCAGCTTCCTCATCTGTAAAATGAGGAAAGTAATGCCTGTGTTTCAAGATTGTTTGTAAGACTTAGGAAAAAATATGTCTTGCCTATAATTCTTATCCCATTTCATTAAGCAAAATTATCTGGCTGTGTTGGAAATTGAGAAGTAGAAATACAGAAGTATTACCAATGGTGAATAAGTTAAGAATAAAAGTTTTCAAACTTACCGCTAATTAGGGAAATACACATTCTACTAACAATCATTTACTGCATTAAGAAGAGGGAGTATATTTCGTTTACTAATGTATTCCTAGCATCCAGAACAGCATCTGACACTCAGTAAATATTTTCTGAAGCAATGAATGAATGAACAAAATAGATATCAAGCCTGGAGCAAGTCATTTAATCTCTCAGGGCCTCAGTTTCTTCATCAGTATAAGGAAAAGCCCGCATTCAAGCTCAGGTGAAGCGGGAGAGAAGTGCCCTAACTAATCGGCTTTATTGCTGTGGGTACTGAGGAAGGAAATACATTTTCCCCCATATCATTTTCCTGACTACATTGTCTTTAAAGTTTTCTGAGCCAGCGATCTTTATAAATAGTACAGTAGAATATCATGGGTAAATTAAATTCAGTGATTTGGTACAACAACATTGAACTTCTTCCCCCCCCCCCCCCCGCATTTTTAGCCATATGGAACTAAGGAAAAGAACCCAAGGAGGGTGGGGAGGGATTGAAGGTAATACAGTATTATCAAAAATGAATAACTTTGGAATGAGTGAGAGTTCATTATATTTGCTACTCAATTGATTGCATCACCTTTACTGAACAGCTAATTTTACTTCTCAGCAGTTCTGCTTCATCTACATAGTTTATTATTTTTGCAGCACATCCATGGTATAGAGTCAGACAGAAGCAGTGGTATCTGTTCTTTAACAGATGAGCAGAGTTTATGCGCCTGCCTGCCTACGCTCAGTAATTTGTTAATCAGTTACAGAGCCTGCATTAGGAGCTGGGTCTTCTGTCTCCTGGTTTATCCTCCTTTCCATTACACGTGGCTAAGTGCTTCTCTCTTGTTCTAAAGGAGTCCTTACAGGGGACACAACCCTCCCCTGTTCTAGAAATAGCATTGCTACCTGACAGGCTGGTCTGCCAGGATAACTGTTTTCATGTGTTTTAGGGAGCTGGAGTTTAATCATTTTTTTTTCCCCCAAGAGGAAGTAGCAATAAATTGTGCACCAAAAATAAAACCTTTAGCTATTAGCTAAATTCTGCTTAGTAGTTTCCCGAGGATGATCCAATGCAATGAGTCATCGCTCTGAGTGCTTATTAGCACATTATTTCTTTTTTTTTTACTAACCCCCTGTGCTTTGGGATACATGTTTTTTTAAACTTTAGACCTTTCTGGGAGCTTCACAGTCTTCACACAATGAATATATAAACCATCCCTCACATGTCCCTTTTTTTCCTTCTGCTTCTGCTTTTCAAATCTAAGATAGCCCATGACTTAAGAGGACAAGCAGAATTATGACCTCAGACAAAAGGGCGACAGTTTCTCCAGCTGGTAGCAGCAGCTCCATCTCATTCCCAGTGAAAATCAGAAGTATAAGCTCATGCAGACAAATGTGTGGGACCTACACCATCAAGAAAACCATAAAACCTGACTGAGAGATATAAAAGACTTACGGAGATGTAGAGGATATTCGAATTGCAGAAAGATAATAAGTGTTCCTGAATGAGAAAATTTGAATATTGAAAGGATATAAGATTTTTTCAAAATTAATTTCTAGGCTTATGCAACTCCAGTCAGAATCCCAGTGGGATTTTCTAAAATGCATTTGGGAAGAGTTCAATTGGTGAAAATAGTCAGAAATTTTTTATTAAAAAGTTATAAAAGGAAGCTCCCATCACCAAGCACTAAACTACATTATGCAGCTACAATAACAAAAACCAATTGGTTCCAGCAGAAGACATGACAGACATTAATGAAACAGAGAGCCCAGAAAAAGGTTCCAGTTTAGGAAGTGATGTAATTTACCATAAATCACAAATTCTGGAGGACAGAATGGCTTATTCCGCAAACGACATAGGGTAACTGGTCAACTTGTTGTGGGGGGAAGTGGTAATCTAATTAGATTCTCTCTGTTCCTTACCATGGAACAAATAGCAGATGGCTTAAAGAGTTAAATATTAAAAATGAAACCATGAAAAGATAAAGAAGCCATGGAAAATATTGATGACCTGAAAATGGAGGTAGACTTTCAAAGCGTTAAAAAGTCACAAAGAAAAATGTTAATATATTTGACTATATAAAAATTGAAGACTTTTTCATCAAAAAAAATAAAAGTACTGCATACAAAATTAAAAAGAAAATGTTTGCGATGAATATGACAAAAGTGTAATTTCCTTAATGAATAACAAGCTCTTAAAATTAATTGGGAAACCACTTACACACCCCAGTGTAACTTTCTACTTTCTTATCATTATGTATTTGTCACAGTGGTAAAATGGGTTTTACAAAGAGAACACAGTTCAGATGACACAAGAAAGTGAAAGAAATTATTTTCCATTCACATATTCTTTGTTCAAAGGCAGTTTAAGAAAAGTACACATTATGCTATAAATACTTCAGGACAGTTTGTCCACACTGACACTTCCATTTCCTAAAACGAAACTCTCTTTGGCCCACAGAGAGAAAAATGGCTCGCTTTGTTAACCAGCTTTATTTCAACAAGCACATCCATATGGTTAACTTCCTCTGATGAGTCATCCACAGTTGTCAAACAGCAACTTTCCTTTGTTTGACCCGTGCAGAAATAAGGTCTGTGGAAGCAAAAACACAAGAGTCTGAATCATTTAATTGTGTTTTTTTTTAATATCTGAATTTGCATCCATTACAAACCCAGTGTGTTCACCATGAAAAATTGCATTCTTCAAATATCACTGAGAAAAAAAAAAAATCCCATTCAAATGGGTCTGTTCTGTCTAGATAGTCTGTGAAATTTCTAAGGAATGTTGTGGACTTTGCTTCCTGTGCTAAATTGTTGAGTTATCACACATTATTGGATTCCACCCAAAATGTGCTGGACAGAAATATTATATTCATACAGGACACCAGTTGTCTTTACCACTCAGAAAGTGAAAAGACAGGAAAAGTTGCTACTGCTCTTGTCATAAGATGTAAACTCTACAAGGACAGGTGGGAACGTGCGTGCAAATAATTTTTTTTAAATATGTCTTTGATTCTTTTTTTTAAGTCAGAATTCTTTTATTGTCTTTTTTTAACTTACAATTTTTTCCATTTTATTTTTATTTTTTTAATTTTTACTTTTTAATTAGAGTTGACAGTCAATATTATTTTATATTAGTTTCAGGTGTACCACATAGTGGTTACACACTTATGTGATTTACAAAGTGATCCCTCTGATTAGTCTAGTACCCACTTGGCACTACACATAGTTATTACAATATTATTGACTGTATTTCCTATGCTGTGCTTTACATCCCATGACTATTTTGTAACTACCAATTTGTACTTCTTAATCCCTTCACCTTTCCTTGAGTCTTTTCTTTATAGAAATTTGAATCATATTCAGTCACAGCTTTGTTATGGCTGCTAACCACTTTCTTGTTTCTTTGGTTTGTTTTTTTTTTTTTTTTTTCCAACCAAGGACTATGTAGCCAGGATTCGATCCTGCTCTGGGGTTTGGAGCCATCCTTAGTTTGCTTGAAAGAGATCTTTAGAGATACCATCTTACTCATTTATATCTAAAAGAGAGCAAAGATTTGACGTGATGTTGTGTGATTCCTTTACTTCTATTTTCTTTTCTCTATTTTCCAAATTTTCTATATGCATGTGTATCTTATAATTAGCTAAATAATTTATTTTTTTAAAGTACCTACCCGTCATTAAAAATATAAATGCAATAAATAAACCTTTTAAAAAATTAAGCTGGCACTTGGGTCAGTAAAATTTTTTCCTGAGGAAATAAATGCTAACTCTGATTGATTGATCATTGCACCAATTTCTCAATACTAGAGTCACATGTAGGTAACATCACTGACATTCAAGGGCCAGCCCATATTTTTATGCTAAACAGATTTTTTTTAAGAAAAAAATGGATTGATCTTCTACTATTTGGAGTATTTTGAACCAATGATTGAATCCAATATGAGAATATTTTTGATCATTTGTGTTATTCTATGAGTGATACTGTTGCTTCTCTTTTTGAGCAGAACTACTTAAAAAAAATAAATAAGCCACTTCAACCAGCAGACACTTCTATTTCAGAAAATTTCTATTGATAACTTCCCCGCCTCAATCAACATTAAAATCTTCAGCCTTGGATTATATCATGTTGCTGACAGATGGCTATCAATATTGGAGTGTTTGCAAGAGAAAGCATATACATTTAGCATTGAGGTGATCTTAATTATATACTCAGACACATCCACAATAGAGTTCACAAGATTCCCTTTAACAAAATGTTGCGTCAAAGACAAGATTAATGGATTCCTAGATTAAAAATAAGTGGCTTTGAAAGCCACATTTTCATTATAATGTGTGTAATATTTGTACTAACTAGATAGCACTTTTAGAATCATTCTCAACACAGCTCATAGCCTGTTACTTACTATCAATCAATCAGATGGGGTAAGATGAATTCTTCTTGTCATTCTAAATAGGTAGGTAGGTCCACCCTAGTCTCTATTAGTGGCTACCTCTTTAGATCATGCACTTCCCTTAGACTGTTACTTTAACCATGTGGACTAAGTCACAAGCAGTACTCTTTCCCTAGGCAAGATGTATAGTTTTACAAGGTCATTTGCTAAAAGAGAGTAATAACATCTTGAACTATGGTATAAGGAGGGGGGCTGCCTTGGTCTAATCCCTTATTACACAGTAGATGGCAGTGAGTTGTTAGGAAAAAAGAGAATGAAAAATGTCTGCCTGGACCACCATGGTTCTTACTGTTTTGAAAGATGCTCATCTGATTTTTTTAAAAACAGCCCTCTGAAATAGCTAAGATAATTTCTTTAAAGATTACTCTTTCTTTAAATTTGCTTTTCTAAAACCTCTTGTTCTGGGTCTCCTGGATAGGATGACCAGCCATCTTAGTTTGCCCGGTACAGAGGGGCTTCCTAGGATACAGGGTTTTCAGTACTAAAACTGGAACCATCCTGGGCCAACTGGACTGGCTGGTCACTGTTCCTGGGCACCCTGCCCAAACGGACAGGTTTTGAGCGACATAAACTCAGATTCTCGCTCATGGACCAGCTGCTTCTTACAGCTTTTCTTTCTTTCTCAGGAAGGCACAGTATGAAGAAAGGCTAGGGGCTGTAAGACAATGATTTTATTTTAGGGTATGATGAGGTTCCAGTTTGGTTAAGTGATGTCTCTAGTTCACAGTTCTTCTGTAGAGTGAAGGTAATTGATAAGTCCTGGGTCCAGTTAATAATTAAAACTCGACTAATCTACAGCACGGATTTTGCCAGGTATCCCTGGTAACCTCTCATGATCTATTTCAGGGGTCCCCAAACTCTGGGCCTTGGACCAGAACTGGTCCGTGGCCTGTTAGGAACTGGGCCACACAGCAGGTAGTGAGCAGTGGGAGAACAAAAGTAAAACTTCATCTGTATTTGCAGCCACTCCCCAGAGCTAGCATCACCACCTCAGCTCCACCTCAGATCATCAGGCATTAGATTCTCATAGGAGCACCAGCCCCTGGCGACAAAAAGGTTGGAGACTGTGGTCTATTTCATGTCTTCACACACTGCCATCACCCTTACCCTAAATGATCTTCCAGCTTGGTTTTTTAATACCAAACCCAACTTAAAATACAGTGAGTATTACAGCTAGAATTTCCATAAGGAAGAAGGACAGTCATCCAAGCCCTGTGTTTATGTGAAGAAACAGAAGGCATTGAGTCTGAGATGTCTGACTGTTAAAGAAGCTTATTGCCCATGGTGAAATGGGTGATTCCATGGGGGTCATTTGCCTCCATTGCCTCCAGTTTCCTAGTTAATTAGTAATACTAAAATAAATGCTTCAATTCATCCTTGCAAGTTATTGCTTCTTAGGTTTGACTCAGATTTGTTTTCCTGGCTCTAAAACTTTATTTCAAATACAAAGTTACTTTGTACCTACTAGTCATCTCAGGGTAGAGAATGAAAATGCAATAATGTCTTTAGGAACCCAGATTTTAGAAGTGCTCGATGCTTAATCGTTTCTTTTGTACCTTAAGAACTCCCCTAAGCAGTACAATTAGAGAGCAAAGATAAGGGAAGCACTGGGGGAGTAACGAACATGTAATTTGGCAAGAAAATTTATCAGAAAGTATATAAAATGAATAGTTGGATCCCGGATGCAAAATGAGACAAATCATATGTGTTTTCTTATTTTGGACAAGAATATGCCAGCCCAGTTTTCTCATTTTAAACGTATGAAAGGTAACTGTATTTAGTAACATGAGGAAGGAAGTGTTATGGACTGAATGTTTGTGTGCCTCCCCAAAATTCAAATGTTCAAGCCCTTACCCCAATTTGATAGCATTTGGAGATGGGCCTTTGGGAGGTAATTAGATAGTTAGCTAACGTCAGGAGGGTGGGTCCCACAAGATGGGATTAAGACCCTTATAAGAAGAGACACCAAAGAGTTCACCCTCTCTCTGCCATGTGAGTACACAGCAAGCAGGTGGACATCAGCAAGCCAGAAAGAGAGTCCTCATCAGACACCTTCATCTAGGATTTTCCAGACTCCAGAACTGCAAGAAATAGATTTCTGTTGTTTAAGCCACCTAATCTATGGTTATTTTGTTTGGACAGCTAAGGCTGACTAAGAAAAGAAATGGCACTTGAAGAACAGATAGGCAATTCTTTGAATATTTAAGAGAAATAATTATTTCTGGCAAACAGTAGATACTCAATAATTGTTGAAGAGATAAATTTTTTTATCATAATGACCACTTAGGCTTCTTTAGTGATATATCAAATTGACTGTCAGTTAATATATTAATTTGTTAATTTTGTAATGTTTCAGAAATCTCAGGTGGTTTGGTGAATTCTGGTTTAATTTTAATTCTCAATTTTGAATTGAAAAACTGGGTTTTCCTCTCTCTCTCTTGATTTCTCTCTCCCTCCCTCCCTCCCTCTCAAGGAAGTTACTCATAGCCCAATAAATATGAGCCCTCTGTGGAGGAATAAATTATTCACATCTGGTAACAAGTAAAACTTAATTCAGCTTTTTTTTTTTTTTTTTTAAGAAATTACCAGACTCAGATCCCCTGCTGTGGACAGATAGGCAGCACACTCTAACTCGTGTCCATCTGGTCTTTCCTATGAGTGGCACGTCTCCTCTCTGGTACAGGTTGTTTTTCTGTTGGTCTCTGTCTCAGTGACAGAACTTCATCTCAGATTCTTTTTGCCCCCATCCTTCCCTTTTATTACTTGGGCTTTTAATTTTTTTCCCCCATGCTCTTTCTCCCACCACCCCTTCTTTCTTTCTGAATTGGTTTCCTTCCCCTCTTTCCTCTCCACACCCTCTTTACTCCCTCACTCCCTATGTTGCTTTTGCTATGCTTTTTTTCAACATTTGTCTTTTTTTGGCTTTCAAAGAGCCCATCCCTGTCCTGCAACCTGGGTGAAGTCAGCACCTAAGGGCAAAGTTCTTATCTTGCATGCCTCTTGCTACTTCTCTGATGGTTTGGGTAAGATTTAGGTTGAGGGGACTAATTGTCGGCCAGTTCTGGTTTTTAAATACCCATTATTTGCAGGCAGATACTGACTAATGCCATAGACCATTTAAAGCATAAATGTATATGATAAATCAAAGCCTGTTTTGGCTCTAAGTCTGTGTGTGTGTGTGTGTGTGTGTGTGTGTGTGTGTGTGTAGATTAGATAGATAGATAGATAGATAGATAGATAGATAGATAGATAGATACCTGTACAAATATACATACGCGCGCTTGAATTACGCAGAGATGAACCAAGGACGTGAATTTTGAGATGGGAGGGTCTGAAGTTACCAGAAAGAAGGAAGAGAAACCTTGGTAGGAAAAATGGTAACCGTTGTTATATTTTGAGTGAGTGCCAGTTATGGACAGAGCAGGCAGTAAATTATGTGCCCCTGATACAGAAGCAAGTAGGGGCTTGGCCCTGTCCTCGGAGAGCTTCCGGTTCCGCTGTTGCAACCAACAAGTCAACGAGTTATAGAAGTGGATTAGTGTAGGAGTAGGGGAGAGATGAGGTCAACAGATCACATACATGCAATGTATGGCAAGTAGCAGTGTTGGGTTTTTTGTTGTTGTTCTGATTTTAAAAGTATCAAGTGCTCATAAAATGTTGAGAACAGAGAAATAGAAAAATGCAAAAAAAACAAGCAAATCACCCATAACCTTTCCATCCAGAGGAAAGCATAAGGTAGTAGTTTTGTAATGCCTTTTTTCATTCATAGACATTTTTTGGTTTATTTCATCCTAATCTGATAAATCAGGTGTTTGGGGGAAATTAAGATGATATTAGTAATTTATTAAGAATTTTCAGAGCACATGTCTTCGAAAGGGTACTTGATTGAATCTGTGGTAAAATAAATGTTTGTCACTGTACTTTAATACCATGTACATAAGACTTTCATATATTAAGGCCTAAAGCAGTTTTCTTAGCAGTTTGTTACTGTCCTTCTGAATCTGTAATGTTGCTTGGAAATACGGTTTATTTACTTTTTAAAAAACAGCTTTATTAACATATAATTTGCCAACATAAATTCTGCAATTTAATGGTTTTTGGTTGTACAGCTGTTGCCACAATCAATTTTAGAACATTTTCATCAACCCAAAAAGAAACCCCATGCCCATTATCAGTCAGTCACTCTTCATTGCACCCCAGAACCACCCCCATCCTAGACAACCACTAATCTACCTTCTGACTCCATAGATTTGCTTCTTCTATATAAATGGAATCATACAATAAACATGGGCTCTTTAATGACTGGCTTATTTACTTAGTATGATGTCTTGGGGGGTCATTCATGCTTTAGCAGTGCTTCATCCATTTTTAAGACCAAATGACAGACACCACGTCGTATAGCTCTATTACATTCTGTTTATCCTTTTGTAAGTTGGTGGGCATTTGGGTTGTTTCCTCTTTGGGACTGTCATGAATAATGCTACTATGTACATTCATGTACAAGTTTTTGTGTAGACATATGTTTTCAATACTCTTGGGTATGTTTAACTATCCTTTTTTGCATGTTTTTCATTCTCAACTTTCAAAGTATTTTATATATTATTTTTTATTATAAAGGAACATGTTTAAAACTAAGTTAATTATCCCAATCTTCTTCACCCCCTGCCATCCCCTCCCCACCTTTCTCATTCAGCCTGGCTTTACTAATAACCCAAATTTAAAATCATGCTTTTTCTTCCAAGTCATGTTCAGTTTTTCACCAAGTTCGGATCATCATCCCTTAAATGTCTTTGCATCCTTCCCCATTTTCTTATCCACCTAGTTTGGGTTCTTGTGATCTCACTGGTCCACTGACCTCCCCGTTGGCCTTCCTGGCTCCATCTCCATCTCTTCCATTGACTCAGTAAACCTGTGCCATGTACCTGTGCCATGTTAATCTTTCTGAAACACTGCTGCTGTTTGCTGCTTCTTGGGGTCAGACCAGCTTAGCCACTTACTGGAGTTGTGTTTCCTCGGATAAGTTGCTTAACTTCTCATCTATAAAAAACAGTTTATCAGACCACCTCCCAAAATTCTAATAAAAATTGGATGATTGCCTTGGGCCTCTGTCTCCAACCAGCAAAATGAGATAAACTCTATTTCATGATCCTTTGTATATATATGTTGCCTCCCATGGAGGCAAGGATTATTATGGTAATATGTAGTATATACGTGTAAATTTACTTATAAATTTGTATTTCAATACATTTGTATTCAAATGTATAATATAATTTAAATAGGCATATATTATATATTAAGGCTATATATTATTTAATATGTATTTTTGGAGAGTGGTTATCTCTCAGCACCTAATGCAGACCTATGTGCTAAATGAATAATCTCTCAATTAGTATTTGCAAAGTAATTCTGCTTAATCTGGTTATTTGAATAGGTGGTAATTGTAAGGTGATAAATTAACATTTTTAACTTAACAGATAAAAGCTCTAGAAGTGAATTTGGGAGCAAGTATAAAATAGTAGACATTCCCCGGGTAATATTTCTCTTAAGATCATTTTATGAACACGGAAAATTTCTCTCCTAATCAAGAAGGATAACAGCTAAAGCATAGCTTCAGATCAAATGCAGGTTACAGAGGTGTTCTATAGCGTGACCCATGACTTCCTCTTCTTTTTAGTACAGTGAAAGTACTGTTAACTAAACGAAATCTTTCCTCTTCTGTTATGCATGAATCATTTCTATAACAGGCATACATACCAGCATACATTTCTCATCTGCTAGGAACTTCTAAACAACACTTCTAAATGTTGTTTTCTGCTGTTCATTGAAATGATGAATGATATTTATATATTCTTTTAGTTGTTTGTTTAAAAGGCATATAATCTGAAATTTGGTTCCGGTTGTAATGAGACCCAGAAAATTCACTTCACCAATAAAAGACATGGTGAGTGAGTTTTTAGCCAAAATTACATACAGAAAAAGAAATGATATCGCCAGTTCAAAATTAATTAATCCTTATTGGAGAGTTTGACATTTATTTTCTTGATGATGAAGATGTAAGAGTTGAAATAGGTGTAAAGAATATATAGTGACCCCAGAGGATGGACTGGATCGACTGTTAGGCTTAAATATGACTTGGGCACCCACCACATGGTGACAAATGTCCCCTTTCCTTCTTGTTCACCAAGTGAAATACTTAATGCTATCATCTGTGTATAACAGTGAGCAGGAACAAGAGAGTTATCTACCATGTGCGAGTGTGATAAAGCACATGTGTATTTAGTTGCCACTAACTGTAGGTCTACTATAAGCTGGACATTTTACACATGAGATTCAAAGAGGCTATGTGACTTTCCTAACATCATTCAAGGAGAAATGGCTGGTAAGGGTTCACACCCAAGACCAATCCATCACCAAAATCTCTGTCCTTTCCCCAGTCAACACATGTCCTGAAAAATCAACATATTAAAGGTAGAGAAAACATTAAGGCTTAAAACAACTTCAAAAAAGCCTTGGGGAAAATCCTTGCTAAAAATTCCCAAAGAACCATACTTGTTTTGGCATAACTGTGACTAAGGTGATATAAGAACAGAATTGACTTTGCTAAAGTTTGAAATGAATGTAATTTTGCCATTATATTTTGTAATACGCTTCTTTCAGTTGGAATAAAAATGCTTATATGTATAAATGAAAAATGTATTTCATAAAGAGTTTATCTTATCAGCATTGACTGTCATCAAGTATAATGATGAAGGAAAATATTTGAAAAAAATACTTGGAAATAACCTAAAATTCTCTTCCATAAAAACTCATGTTCACTTTCATATGTTTCCCTCCAAACATTGTTTATCTTGTCAAATAAATTGCTTGCAAAGGGTAACACGGCAAAGACCTTCCAATAGGCTCTCCCGTAGTTTATGTTGGAATTCGAAATAGAAAGGGGCTCAGAGCCATGAGAGACAGAAGGAGGAGGGTTTATACAATAGAATGTAATAGTCCCAAGCAGTGAGTGTGGAGAAAACCTTCTGAAGAAAAAGGAGGATCACACACCAGGTGAAGAGAAGAAACGTAGATACAAAGTTAGAGATGAGACTCATGAAAGTTAGATTCAATAAAGATCTTAAGCAGATAAATTTTGTGTACCATTATCTAAGTACTTGGTTAAACTACTGGAAAGTCAACTAAAGCAATCATAGTTTTTGATACAGTAAAATGCATAAAAGTTACTGACTTTGAGTAATGTTCTGTATAACAAAAGGATCTTTTTATGTGTTACTTCAATCAAAGCATTTGCACAGTCTTTATTTGGGAATGTTCTTGGTAGGTGTAATCTTTCCATTTTATTATTTTACTTCCTTCAAAAAAATGTTTATGTAAGGAAGAAATATTTTTAAAACTATAAAAATCAGCTTCAGACTTACTATCCTCAATAGAATATCTCTATTGCTAATTTTATCTTTAAGTGCTTAATTAAAAAGAATTAATAAGTATGTTACCCAGGCAGGAGTTGAGGGGACGATTATGTCTAAAAACAGAGGAGATGGGATAGCTTAGTGGATCCTCTCCCTGCAGTAACTCAGAAAAAAATGTAAGGCTTTTTATCTTTTATGAGCCTCTGCCTCATGGTACGTAATAGAACATTCCTCTCCCATCTTCATTCTTTATAGAGGGCCTTTATAAGGATTTTAGTCAGTAGAAAGAAATAGAGTTCAAAGTTCAATATGAACTTCCTCAGGTTGCCTCTGTCTGGCCATCTGTCTCAGTCTCTCTCCAGTCTTTCTGTGTCTTTTATTCTCCCCCATTTGCTCCTTTAACTCTCCACTTCCTTCCAGCTCAGCTCTATGTCATGGTAATAAAGAACCAGCCAAGTCCAACTCATGCATCTGTGTGTTTTAGCTGAATCATTCTGAAAATTATAAAATTATTCAAGGCTGTAGAATTAAACTGATCCTTACCACTTAACCAAAGAATATAGTCTGAAGATGGTGTGCATATTTGTCCGCTATAAATTATATGAATTAAAGGATATTAACTCAGCCAACCTGAGGAGGGAAGAAATATTCAAAATGACCTCAGTGAAAATACAGTCCTATATGTTTCTTCAGTACATGGTGCACACAGGTCAGAGACCTGATGCAGTCCAGACTGTTTCCCATAAAGCTGTATTTCAAAACAGATTATGTCATACAAGGTCCCTGGAGCAGTAATATTCTTACTCCAGTAATATTCATACTCTATCACAGCACCCCCGAGAGTTCATCACGATGAAAGGTTTCATCCTTCCTCTGAATGCACTATACCTCTCTATGTTTCTAATCCTCTGTCATAAAAACAGCTCATACAAAATGTTCAAAATTTCAGCCAGAAGGACTATAGATGGTTCTAAGAGTTTGATCACATTCACGTCCAGCCCCTGGGTCCACAGAGAGTACCAGTTCCAGTTTAGCCTGTTCCCTCCTTCACATGCCCCTTTCCCATTGTCTTGTGACTATGTGTTTGCATCCAAAAATCCATTTTTTAGGAGTTAATTGCATGCAGTCAGAGTTCAGTGGTTCTGTATAATTCAAGCCAACCCACATCTGCTGCAAAGCCAAGTTAATAGACCTCAAAGTCGTACACCAGGTCTTCCTAGGGTTGCAAAAGTCATTCTGAGCTATACACCAAATTGCTGCATCCAAGTTTCTATTCCCCATAGCAGGTTTTGCTGAGTGTTCACAAAAGAGTGATTTTTGATTTAGACCTTCGCTTGCTGCATGCACTCTTTATTAAAGGAGGCCAAGCTGATGCGCTAGTTCTAACTCAGGGATGACAAGCACCTCATTTTATGGTTTAAGTCCAGCCAGTAAGTAAAGATAATACTCCTGGCTCTGGCAGGATGGTGGACTACATGACTAGAAAGCCCTCTGCTAAAATACCTGGCAAATGTGAAAAAATAGAGCAAGCTTTTGCTTAAATGCATAGCGGAGCCAGCAAAAATGTTAGAATATTGCCAAGGGATGATAACAACGGAGCTAAAAACCAAAACAGTAAGTGTGTGAGCCACTCCTGCCGCTGAGCTTCAGGCTTGGATTTTGGTGCCCACCCAAGAAAAAGGTGGTCTTATGCCTTTGCCTGCAAATAGCATCCATTCAAGTTAGTCCATTTGGTTTGCTTCTCAATAGCCATGGCCAACATCTTTATTTTAAACTGCTCCATGGTACTGAAAGGTAATGTCACCCATGCTTCTGTGGGTACCAGTTTTCAGAAGGGTAGGGGGCTTGGCATATTTACATAGCTACTTCACCAGTTCAGCAAATTAAACTGATGCTCTCTGTGCTTGCTGACCTGGCACACCCATTACTTCCACCATTTGAGATATACACTTAACAAGGAGGTGTCATTTGTATTTGTGGGAAGAATGAAAATTGGTATATCAATTAAGATGTGAGCAAAACGACTATCAAAAAGTGTGCTGGGAGAAGAATTTAAAAATCTAGAGGGGCCATCAGTCAGTAAAATTGTGGAAAGAATAGAGAGCCTAGGTCAATCCAGTGGATTATTTTGTTCCTTGTTGAAGTAGAGCAAGAATTTAAAGACAAATTAGACACATGTAAAGCAATCAGAGTACAGAATCCCATATGCACCCACTCGTGAAACACCAGGTTCTCTCTAAAGTGCTTTTTGTGCACTTTCATCCCCAGACACTGCTGTCGGGACTGTCTATGATGCAGAGAACATTATTAACTGAAATAAAAGTATTACAGCACAATGATGAGGCATTTGGGCTTTGAGGCATGGCAGACCTGGTTTGAATTTTAAGACTGCAATCTGTTATGTGTCTGTGGGTAAATCATGAAACATCTCAAATCTCTTCATTTGAAAACAGGGATGATAATACTACTGTGCTCCGGGAGTTTTTGTGAGAATTAAATGAGATAACGTGTGGGGAGCATGTGGCGCTATGCCAGACGCATCAGTCCTCTAATAAATAATAGCTGTTAAGATTCCATTGTGTGACTTTTCTAAAACTTTCACTTCTCACCATGCTCTCTTTTCAGACCTGTCTGGATGTCTTTCAGAACCCAGCTCCATACCTCTTTATGAATTTACTGCATTAGTGATGTGCAAGTTGCCAGCATTTGTTTGCTAGGGCTGCCATAACAAAATAACACAGACTAGGCAGGCTTAAAAGATGAATTTTATTTTCTCACAATTTTGAGATGGGATAAAAGGGGTCAAATATGTGGTGACAGAAAGAAATCTAACTAAGGGCAATGCACACACAATGCAATATTATATATATATGCCTTACTGTTGAATCGTACACCTGAAACTTACTGGATTTCATTTAACCAATGTTACTGTAATAAAAATAAATTAAAAAAAAAATTTAGAGGCTGGAAGTTCAAGTACAATGTGTCAGCCTCTCCCCTTGGCTTGTCATCCTGCTTTGTGCTCACATGGCCATTTCTCTGTGTGCACTCATGCCCCTGGCATCTCTTTGTGTGCCCAGATTTCTTCTTTTTATAAAGACCATCAGACAAACTGGATTAGAGTCCACCCTAACAGCCTCATTTTTAACTCATTAAAGGCCCTATCTTTAAATACAGTCATGTTCTAGAGGTATAAGAATTGGGCTTCAAGATATGAATTTGGGAAAGGACACAATTCAGCCCATATCATTGCCACAAATAAATTACTGCATTTGAAAATAACTGTTTTCAGAAATAACTTGAATAGAAAGCATGGTTGTAGAATTTTAAGGTGTCTTCTAACCACTGAAGTGCAATGACTGCAAGATTCTTTATATATGGCCTGTATAGTGAGTTCATTTAAACACGTTGTTAAAAAATATCTGTTTATGTCATTCATTGAGCAAAGAGTTAGGAAACAATTACATGTGTACCATAGGTATATATAAAATCAAACAAAATATTTATTAACTGAGTACCTGTACAGGTAAAGCACTAGGCTAAAAGTTAGGGGCAAACCTAGAGAAGTCCCTGCTCTCAAGGGCTATTGATCTACTGGAGAACATGCCAGAAATATCACCAAGTAAGCTCATTTAATTGCCAGTTAAATGGTCAGTGTAGGCAATGAAGGCTATGTTCACAATTGCCTCTGAAGCCCAATGTTAGGGTTTTAAGCCTGTAATGCTTATCTACCATGATATGGGGAGAAAAGGAAGTGGTATAATCAGAAAAATAGACCTGGAGGTAGCTCACTGCTGCATTCAGGACAAGTGGCCTACAATAGCCAAATGGCGAGGAAAGGGCGCTCTGAGAAGGATCTAACCAAGAACAGTTTTAAAGGACACTATATACCCCTGGTTGGAGACCAGGACAGTGATGTGTTCAACCTCACCATAAAATTAAGTAGAACCCTGAAGCCAGGGCCTGGTGGTACTATTATGATAACTGCAAACAGGATACCTGCAATTTATAAAACACGGGCATCAGGTACTACCCGATATCCATGAGAGATCCTTAACATGTGTGACATGCAGGAAAAACGTTCATTTACCAAAGGAAACGCGTCTCAATTCCTTACTTCTTCCCCACCCTTAAATAATATTTTGCTTCCTGCTAAACAATGATAATGGCAAAGATGATTGAAATGTAACCTGAGAAAATTCTTTGTTTAATACCTATCTTTTATTCTTTTAGGCCTCTTTTCCGTGGCAGTTCAGATGTCGATCAACTGGGAAAAATCTTGGAGTAAGTAATAACTATAATTTTACATCAGTATCTGTAACATTAAAACATTTACAGTGATTTTCCTCTGATGTTCGTATAATATGTTTATCTCTTATCTTTCCTACCTCAAGCTGCTGCTGCAGACAGTGTTACTGTTTGTGTGGTGAGTGGGGACATGGCAGACATGCTGTTCTGTGCAGAGCCCATCATGACGTGTGGCCTAACTGCTCTGCTCTGGAAGCTTGTATGTTGCTTGTGGGGATCTTTGGGCTGCTCCTCTTTCTTTGTTTGGCTGAGTTCCAGTTTTTTAGTTCAGATGTGTTGTCTGCTTACGGTCATTTTAGATGCATACACCATCAGAGGTGGGGCCCTTGGTGGCCTGGTAATGCATCCTTGCCCACTGGGCTTCCTGTCCCCACTGAGTATCGTTTAGTCATCCAGGTTGGTTTTGCATTGTTTTCTTTTGTTTTCCTGGACAAAGGATAGTATGCTACACAATTCATTTTTCTTTGGAGCACCGAAACAGGAAATGAGAATCCTAAATCCTGTGTCTATGGCTAAAGAACTGGGCAATTTTGAGAAAGTCATTTAACACACCCTGTAAAGGGCTTACACAGATCCTGGTATATAGTAAATGCTTTTAACATGTTAGCAATTATTATAATTCATTATTAATTGTTTAACCATTTTGTTCCTTACCTTCTTCACCTAAGAAATGAAACTTTGGGCTTAAATTCTCTTTAAGATTCTTTCTTGTGTTCAAATTCTTTAGTTCCGGTTATCTGTTATATGCTCCTTGATGATTTACAGAGTTTCACTCATGTCTGCATGTGTGCATGTGAGGGCATGTATGCTTTCATGTTTCTAGAATATAAAAGGGTGCTTTTCCTCTCACAAAGCATGCAGTACAGCATCCTTTTGGGATTTGTGCATTTGCCAAGTCCCATCAGAACTGGGGCAGAGTAGGAAGAAAGTGGGAGTTGTAGAACCAAAATAGCCCTGATCATTGGTCTGTGACATTTTATAGAATCCCAGTGGTTTTTATGATATTCGTAGTCTGTAAAACGGGAGAGAATTGCCCCTGAGGATAAGAATTATATTTAACTCTATCTACTCAAGCATGACTGCTTAAAACAGTTGGAATAAAACTAGAACCTGACTTTGTTCTTTTGGTGACCGGATGCAGCTCAGTAGAGTTCTGTTAGTGCCTATGCCACCACTGAGTCAGAACCCAGTGGCTTTAAGGTTTAAAAAACAGTTGCCAGCTTTATTGTCTGGGGGCCGCCTGGGTCCAGAGCACCTGCCACAGCTGCTGCTTCTACTGCTCCTTCTGACCACTTTGTAAGACGGACAGATTTGGTACAAAACTTTCATGTTATTCTCTGCTTCTGGATGTCAAGTTCTTTGTCATTCGGTGATAAACTCCCATCTATTCTTCCCCATCACTGTGGAATACATTTTGTGTATATGCGATCTTGAAGAGGGAACTGTGAAAGTCAGACATATACAGGGACCCTCTGTGAGAAGGAAAAGCAATGTTGACTGAAAGCAACTTGCCAGGCATTGAAGTCCTTCACCTGCTTTCCCTGGGCACCACCTGGGCATCTGGTCCACCCCCAGCACTGGCATCTAAGTCTTGTTGACACCGTTCATGTCCCCGAGTATACACAGGTAGTAAGATGAACCATAAGGAACCTTTGACGAGCATGTTTGACTTGCTTCCAAGGAAAAGTCAGTTCCACTTTTAGCAAAGGCCTGAGATCCTAGATTGCCAGGAGAAAGAAGCCATGAAGTTCTCTGTGTTTTGTGCCTTTAGATTTTACTTTTTGGTCTCTGGCGTCGTTTCATTGAAATTATGTTCTATTTCCTCTGAGTGCATGCATGGCTGTGGCATAGAGAAAGGGGCAATGCTGCACCCTAGTGTCACTTCTAAAGTACTTGAAAAATGATTTCTGTCCCCACCATCACTGCCATTTATAGGTTTTGTGCTCTGTCATTCTTTCCAGTACAAATGTCAACTTTTAAGGCTTATATTCAGCTGTCCAAATACTGAAATTTGATGCAAGCACTTTTTAATGGATCTATCAGAATTTCACAACATTCATATGTGGGCCGTAAAAGTTCATATTGGATATTCAACTAAATTTTTTTAAAGGCAAGTTAAATCCACATTCTCTTAAGGGGAAAAATGTTTGTGTTTAGGAACATTTATACTTTCAAAGAACGGCAAGTACTTTGAAAGTGAAACTAAATGCTTTTAGCCTGTGGCATTCTGGAGGATTTTTAGGAGCAGAGTCATAATTAAATAGAAACAAAATATTGGATTTGGAATAAGGGGAACTGGGTTCACTCCAGGCTCTGTGGCTGAACTCGCTATGTGTGGCTTTGGCAGTTATTTCATTCCTCATCCTCAGTTTCCCCATCTATAAAACAGAAATAATAATACCTGACCTACATGTCTCAGGAGGTTGTTATGAGGATCAGGGGAGGTAATAGGTTTAAAAACACTTTTAAAAGTTATTTATATAAGCAGTTTTATATGTTAATATAATATATACATATATATAATTATATACCACGCATACATATATATATACAGAGACACTGTTTCTCGGAGGGCTTTTGGCATTCATCTTTCTATGTTACCAGATTTAACTCAATATAAATATATTGAAAGATGCAAATAAAAAGATTTTAAACTATTGCTAAGAGTTATTAAAATCAGTTTCTAGGTAACTGGTGCTGATATGCAAAAATATTGATATAAAAATGGCTAAAAAGCTAAAAATGAATGAAAAAAATTCAAAGTTCTTTAATAAGCATTCTTCTTTTCTTCCTCTACTTGTCCCTTGCTGTCCAAACACATACATATTTATTTCCTTTAATAATTAATAGTGGGGCTTTTTTTCTTCTTTTGACTCGAATTTATTCACGATCTTACTACTAAACAAATTTGTATATTGCTCAAGTTGCCATTTCCATTCATTTCTTCCAGTAAAGATGTCCATGAGTTTGTCTTTTTCTGCCCCAATAACATAGCTCTCCCAGCATGTTCTACAGGTATGAGATTGTCTTTCCCCAGACACCCAGTGACAGGTAAAGTTAAAACACAAGTGTTTGCTTCCCAGGTGAGGTGTGTGACCTGGCTCTGTTGAGGCGGTAAGAGAAGGAGAACAAAGCCCTACAGAGATCTTGTGACATTTACCACCACATCTTTCTGAAAGTTAGAAATCCATTCAGGAGAACACCCACCCCTCCTGGGCCTCAGTCCCAGCGCGTGCGGACCAGGAAGACCCTAATACAGGCCGGCAGCATTTCCAACTGTAGTTTAAATAGCTCGGTCAGCAAATTAAAACCACAATGAAATATCCCCCTCACACCCGTCAGAATGGCCATCTTCGATAAATCGAAAAACAAGTGTCAGTGAGTATGTGGAGAAAAGGGAACCCTTGTGCACTGTTGGTGGGATTGCAAAATGATACAGCCACTACAGAAAACAGTTTGGAGGTTTCTCAAAAACTTAAAAATAGAACTACCTTTAGACCCAGCAATTGCACTTCTGAGTATTTATTCAAAGAAAACCAAAACACTAATCTGAAAAGATCTATGCACTCTTACGTTCACGGCAGCACTATTCACAATAGCCAAGATATGGATGCAGCTTAAATGCCCATCAACAGACGATTGGATAAAGTTATGGTTCATATATACAATGGAATATTACTCAGCCATAAAAAAATGAAATTCTACCATTTTGCAGCAACACGAATGGACCTAGAAGTTATTATACTGAGTGAAATAAATCAGATAGGGAAAGATAAATACCATGTGATTTCAATTATATGCAGAATCTAAGGAACAAAAGGAACAAACTAAACAAAAACAGACTCACAGATACAGAGGACAATGTGGTGATTGCCAGAGGGGAGGAGGGTGGGAGGGCTAGGAGAAAAAGGTGAAGGGATGAAGAAGGACGAATTAGTAGTTACGAAGTAGTCACAGGGACATAGAGTGCGGCAAAGGGAACATAATCAACAGTAATGTAATAGCTAGGTGAAGAGCCAGATGGGTGTAGAGTAAGCGGGAGATCACTGCAGAAACTATATAAATGTCTAACCAGTGTACTGTATATCTGAAACTAATATAAAATTTTAAAAACACATTAAAAAAAGAAAAGACTAGTTTGGTCAACATTTGAATAATCATATATATTCCATTTACTAAATTATAATTTTTTAGTTCAGAGTTAATCAGCGTTTATATGAGATATAAGCTTGGATCCCCTGGTGTTTCTCGTTCAAATCTATACATAAGCTATAAATAATATCCACATAATGTATATTTTACTGCATAAGGCTACTGAGCTGTTAATATTTCAAAAGAACCTTAAGTTACACATAAATAGAACTTAAGCATTACATATGTTTAGTGTGGTAGCGATGCACTGCCTACACATTTTAGATTAATAACATTATTTTCCTCTTATAATAATGATGGGTAATGTGTTGATATTGGCAAGTACTGTGTATCAGGCACTGTGCTATGCACTTCATATAAATTATCGCTGATCCTCATAACAACCATGAGTTATTACCATTGTTGTATTAAAGACACTGAGGCTCATAGAAGTTAAGAAATTTGTCTTTACCCACCCATATGCAGGATTTGAACCCTGGCCTGCTTATTTTTGAAGCCTGTGCTGTTTGTATGTTACTTGATGCTCTCTCCATATTTCTAATCTCTGACTGATTTTCAGGGAAAACATAAATGATATTGTTTTTACTTTTGTTTGCACACTTTGGAATATCATAAAGTAGTTATATAATATAAATTACATAAATTAAATTTAATATTAAATTAGAAAATAGTGTTTGCATAGCACAGGACTTACATACCTTTTCGCCTCTTTTTTTCTTTTGTCTGATTCTAAAGTATGTAATTACTATTTGGGGTTATTCTTTAATCAAAAGTGCAGCCAAATTTGTGTGTTAACAAATCATGTTAGATGAGCATTATAAAAGCGTGTCAATATGGAAGTGTTTGATCAGAACACGGTAAGCACTCTTGGGCATAAGGAAAAATATTGTATGCCCATGTGTGTCTTCTTTGTATATATAGGTCCTGCTCTGTCAGTATGTAAGGGCTTATTGGCAATATAATATTTTCCATTTCTTCATTATCTCTTATATTAGTATCTGCTTCCAGAGTAATCTCTTATCCCTTCCCAGTGAACTTTACAATTCTCCTGTGAGATTACCCTCTACCCCATGATCGCCGTATTGCATGCAATAAGACCAAGAGAAAGCAGAGTCTTGCAAGTGAGGGACTCCTGGGGTTCTCTGTCCCCCTTGCCTGCCCCTTAGACTTTACCTTCATCTAGAATTCGATAGGAAATAGCTTCTGCACAGCAGCTAATGCTTATGTTCACATGTGGTTCTTTTGTAGTGTAATCGGACTCCCAGGAGAGGAGGACTGGCCTAGAGATGTTGCTCTTCCCAGGCAGGCTTTTCACTCAAAAACTCCTCAGCCTATTGAGAAGTTTGTAGCAGATATTGATGAACAAGGCAAAGACCTACTTCTGGTAAGTTCAAGTGATGCAGAGTTGATCTGCACTGTGCTGATGAGAGACTTGTCCCCCTCACACTGGGCAGTGGGTGCAGTATCAGTTCAGCATCACATGCCACAGCCTCACAAGACATAGGCCACAATCTCTCTACAGCTCTCATTTCCACACCTATAGTAGCTGGTGGCTTTTGATTTGGGAATGTCTTCAGTTCCTCTAGAAGAGAAAGAGTCAGATCCTCACACTTTCAGTCTCCAGCTTTCAATGTTAATTTGAATGCAGGTTTTGAAGCCTCTCCATTCCTCTGTACATAAGCTTCTAATAAGTGTTGACTATGCCATGCACATATAAATGCCTCCATGAAAATAAGAGAGTCAGTGTCCTTTGAGACTCAAACTTGTAATACTTGTTCTTTTACATAGCTCCCTATACTTGGAGGCCAAAACAATAGGTAAGGGAGTATCTGTTGGGCTACTTTTGGTGTTTGGAACTCATTGAGTAATATGTGTATCCTTTACCTACTAAATATCACTAAATACCTAGTATCTAGCCAAGAAAGTCCTCCTGGACCAGAAGGAGCCACTGCTCCCATTCTGTTAGTAAATTCTGAATTTCAAATATAGATCCAAGAGTCTCTGGCCCTTGAAAGAAATGTCATGCTTCAGCTCTGTGTGGACACAGCCAATGATTGGCATGTTTGCAGAGCCATGGAATTTCCCAGTTACAGCTCTAACTCCATCTTTACCTGATGGTAGTTCATTTTCTGATGTTTAGGCAAAAGTTCCCTCCACTGCCAACTTATGGATAAGGACAGCTATATTTTTTTTCCACTGTTTATTTCTAAGACACTCACTAAGGCCTACATCCTTTGAAATAAATAAATTAGAAATGACAATATTCACCTAGACATAGGCTCACTCTATGCACACACTTGCTGGCTTATTTGCTGTTTAGGAAAATTTTTCCTTGGTTTCAATAACAGACATGTATTTGCATTACCTTAAGAAAAGGGAGTTTGATGGAATGTTTCATGGCCTGGAAATAGGAATGGGAAGCCATTCAGAGTGTAAGTGCACTGTCTCTGTTCTATGTATCACCTGCTCTCAGCAACTCTGCTTTTCTCTGCCCTGAATGCCCTTTCTTCGCCTTATTGCTTCTTTTCAGTTGTGCCGTCTGCTCCCCTTAACTTTAACTGGTCCCTTGACTATCAGAACTTCAATTCATGGATTCTTTCAGCTGTAACTCCCGCTATTAACATTTGCCCTGTTAGTATTTTCTATATCATATTCCTAAAAGGAGAAATCTAGCTGGCACACCTCACCTTTTTGCCAAGCCATGATATGCTACCTAGGGCCAGGTGGCATTCCTGGCCCAGCTAACTGTGCTGGGAGTGGGTAGGGATCACCTGGTATAAATATGGCAACCAGAGGCTCTTCCTTTCCAGCAGGAACTTTGAATGAAATGTTCCTCTTAGAATAGGATTCTGGACGGTCTCAGTAATGAACTTTAGTAATGAAGTATCCCACTCCTTCAGCTACCAGTACATCCAAAGACAACCCAGAATCTCTCCTAGCTCCAACATCAGTAGAAATCACCAAGAAGAACTTAAAATGTAAATAGATAACGTCACATGCTCATTCAGGGTGCCACACTAGCAGTGGTGGCCTTCAGAGTCAGACAACACACCCGTTCTAGGCAGGAGAAATAGCAAGAGACAAACAAGAAAAAGGAACAAAGAAGCATACCAGAGAGAGAAGGAAAAAGCAAAGGAGAGGAATAAGAAGAAGAGCCAGTTACATCGAGACTTGGAGAAACATAAGCACAAGGCATAATATCCACAGGCATTCAGGGAAAGGACAGGCCAAGATCTCAGAGCTCAGAATTCTTTTACGCTCTCCCTGTTTCATGCTGGAAGGACACAAGCTAGAACTTTAAAGCAGAAGAAGAGGGGCCATTTGGTACAAGATAGGCAACTAAGACCCCAACAGTACCTGTTGCTTCTGTTGAAAAGTATTAACTAAGGAAGAAAAGTGAAGAGTGTTTTAGAAAGTTGTTTTATTTAGGAAACAATGAACAACTTTAGCACTTTAAGAGTTACTCTTCATTTTTATCTGTAAAATGGTTGACTTTATATAATACCTAAATCATACACGTATGGGGAGGCTTCAGCTCCCTGGGGCATGTTGAGATATCTAGCAACATTTACAAATACTCTTAAATATATATTTACATAATATACAGTAATAAGACAGTTCAGGGGAACAATTATTTTTAACAACCAAAACCACATCTTTACAAGTCTTATCCCTTTGATCATGGTTAACTGGGGAAGCTGAGAATTTATTCCAAATATACTCTGGCTGAAAAGTTTTAGAATTCCTGCTATCTAACAGGCTTTCAGAGCATGAAGCACTTTTTTTTTTCGGTCCTTGTATTAGTCTGCTTTTGCTGCATAACAAATATCCCCCCAAAAACGCATCTCACTAGCATACAACAGTAAGCAATTTTTTTCTTGCTCATGGGTCTGCAGATTGGCAGAGAGAGCAGTGCTCCAGCTTTGGGTCAAGTACAAGTCCTCTCCACATGCCTTATTCTGAGGCCCAGGCCAGAAAGTCTTCGGCTCCCTGGAGCATATTTTTCTTATGGTAGAAGGAGGGTGCTCCCAGAGGACCAGCAGAAATATATGCTATTACTGAAGGCATATACTTGGAAGAGCCACCCTGCTACTTCTGTCCACATTCCACTGGCCAAAGCAAGTTACATGGCCAAGGCCATCTTGAGTAGAGCAAAGAATACTCTTCCCATGGATGGAAGGAAGGAAAGAAAGGGAATATGTGCTGAGAAATGTTCCAATCCACTGTAGTATTCAACTCTTGACTAAGTTAGAATTCCAGAAGCTCATTTTATTAGTCAATAATTTGGGAAGTAAATTAAATATTCTTGCAGAAACAATATTATTACACAAGATTTTTTAATTCTCAAGCCATCCAGTTGTTCTATTAGAGTCGAGCATTAATTAGAATTTAGCCACCTTTCTTAACAGTATTTCTATAGAACAAAATGTATTAAGAATTCCAGTTTGAGATTCTCATACACACCCCACATTAAGCTAAGGATTTCTCCTTCTCTCTGCTCTCTTTCCAGCTCTAAACCATCAGTATAACTGTGGGGACATGGCTTCCTCCCAGATAACTCTCCAGGGACATATCTCTATCTTGAACATATTCCCACACATTTTTTTTTCTTCTTTCCTATATTCTGGGGATTAACCCAGCTGCTTCCTTTTCTGATGCCACTATCTAATGTTCTCCTTCTTAGACTCTGGGAGGAGAACTCAGGCTTGAGAATTTTGCCCTTGCTTCCCTGTCCTTTGGGAATTCAGTGTCACCTTGTAAACTTTTTCTCAAGATGTTTATCGCTATTAGAACCATTCTACTAACAAGCTCCTTCCTCTCTGCCTACCCTTTCACTCTTTGATTTTCAGAAGACACTATGAGGAGGCTAGCATCCATGGACTGGTAGGGAGCTCGGATAAATAAGGTTTCAGAGACCCAAAAATTTGCCTGAAATTATATGTAGAATTTTCTATTTGTAGGTGTTTTTCTAGGTCGGTAGTATTCCACAGAGTATTAGCAGAGTCTCTAGTCCAGTCAGGATCTGATTAGGACTGTGAGCACCTTAAGAGCAGGAACCCAGATTAAATGGAAGTGGTCTGCATAGCCATGATAATGTTAAGTCTTTAGATTACAGATAGAAGACTCAAATGCATGGACATTTCAGATACCCAGCTCACTTCAGTGGACGCTGCATCACAAAGACGGAAAAGCTGGTAGAGCTTCTCTGCTACGTGTGAACTCCTGGGGCAATGGATGGGTCCTACTCATTGTTAATTAATGCTTACCACATGCTGGGCATCCCAGAGGTGTTGGTGGAAGGAGAGGAGTTAGGGTTGGAGTGGAAATGGAACTGAGATTAGGGGAGCGTTTTGACGAACTCATTATGAGTCTGGTAGTTTGGGAATGGAGATTGCTGCTCCAGAGGTTCACCTTTCCCTCCTCTCATGTCTGAACTGAATTTAATGGACTCCTGAGAGCTACTGCAGGCCCACGTGGCTCCTCGACGTGGATCGGAAGAAAGGCATCCCGCCTCTGGTGGGGCGGCCCTAGGCAGGTGCATGCCGTGCTAATAGATTGGGATAGTTATGCTGGAGGTTTTAGCCCTTACTTGCCCTCCCCTCAGTAGAGAAAGCCTTTATTTCCTGGCTTGAAATGTATTTCCTTTTTGGTTTTTGTCGTTATTTTGTGTTTTGTTTTTGGTGTCAGAAACTTGTCAGTAACTGTTTCCTGTTTTGGTTTGGACAATTAGTAATTAGTTTAGTAATTACTCTTTACACCTGAGCAAGGCCCTGCGTTCCCTGCTCATTGACAAACCTTGAGGAAGGGTAAAAAGTTAGGGTGAAGTCTCTGACTGTAGCACTAAGTTTGCTCTCATTAGAAAAATTACTACCTAAATAAAGTAAATGCATTGTGCAGCAATAACAACACCACCACACCACCACCACCACCACCAACAACAACAACAACAACAACAATAATAATAATAATAATAATAATAATAAATCTTTTAAAGGATCTGGGGTGGGTTGGAGAGAAATCCTGGATAGATAACAGTAAACGGGCAACCCAAAAGGTGTTGCCTTTTACTGAAGGGCAGTTTATATATCAAGATAATTACTGTCTACATTTTATTTAGTATCCCTTGAAATAGGTATTTGTTCATTATAGATACACATAATTCATGGCAGTGAAGAAATGTATAACTATGTGAACACATTATTTAAATGGATATGTTTTACGTCAGTTATTTTTTTCTTTATCACAGAAGTGTTTGACATTTAATCCAGCCAAAAGAATATCCGCCTACAGTGCCCTGTCTCACCCATACTTCCATGACCTGGAGAGGTGCAAGGAGAACCTGGATTCCCATCTGCCACCCAGCCAGAACAGCTCGGAGATGAATACAGCCTGAAGTCCCAGCTGCTGCCTTGAGCTGATCACCAAGAAAACACCACTGGTGGCTGATGGGTCCCCCTGAGTAAGCCCTGCAGAGCTGTTGAAGATCACTAGCTGGAGACCTTCTCGCTGCCGTCTTCTGGGTGGGCTCTGCTTCCCCAAGGAAACCTCCTAGTTTACTGTCTGAAATCAATGCAAGAGTGATTGCAGCTTTATGTTCATTCGTTTGTCTGTCTGTCTGTTTGTTCCAAGAACCTGGAAAAATTCCAGAAGAAGAGAAGCTGCTGACCAATTGTGCTGCCGTTTCATTTTTCTAACCTTGAATGCTGCCAGTGTAAAGTGAGCAATCCAGGCGCAGCTGAGTTATGATGTAATCTCTCTGCAGCTGCTGGAGCCTAATTTGGTACTTTTGAGCGAGCGTGTGTGTGAGTGTGTGTGTGATCCTTGATCTCTTAAAGTGTTACTTTCTGTAAGCACAAGAAAATTGAATTTTAAACACTCAAAGCGACCCATAAATAACAGGTATCTGAAGGTGATTCACCGAAATGGGCTTTCAAATTAGAAAGTTGATCCTATGTCCTCGGAATTTCTTTTCTGACCAAAAGCTGTACAGTTGTTAAACACAACAAAGAAAAAAAAAATTCTAATATCTTTTGAAAGTCCTGTTTTTTAAAGCACACATACTATTTACTATTCAAAAAGCTGAAGTTACTCATTCTAAGTCAGTTTTAACTTGTATAATATGCTTTATTGTTTCTTTTGAAAAATGCCCCGTAAGCTCTTTCTTACTTGCTTATAGATTTAGGGAGTGTACCTCAAATACGTAAAATTCTCAAAAAAAAAAAAAAAATAGAGAAAGGCTTTATTTCCTGGTTTGAAATTTATTTCCTTTTTGTTTTTTGCTGTTATTTTGTTTTCGACTTTAAGGATTTGTCATAAACTGTTTCCTGTTTGGTTTGGAGAGTAGTTCTCCCTAACTGGAGACAGGAATGCCATTTAAGTTTTCCCCACCTATTATACTGTACTTTTTCTACCATGCACTGCCTTGTTTGCAAAGTATCCATCTTATCTATCCCCCAGTGCCTCTAATATATATTACTATCATTACATAACTAATAACAGCTTGCTTATGCTAATCCCATGCACTTTCTTTCAATGAACGTTTCGTAGGTAATTAGATTTAGATTATGGTTTATGGCTCCAATTCCACAATCCTAACAGGATCCCCTACATTCTCACTCTAATGCGATCTTCCTAGCTGGCATTCACTGTCGTTACCTAGCCAATTAGTAGAAGACTGGTTCTTCTCTGTCAGTAGCACATAGATTGTTTTAAACTTACTAAGTATTTTACATTTTTATTGAATATATTGTCAGTGTAGTATCTGAGGCAATATCTTTAACTCTTTTTTAGAAATAAGCATTTACTCTATAAAAGAGTCTTCTCTCCATCCTCCAGGCTGTGCTTTTTCTAGTGCCTTGTGCATACTCTTGCTCTCTGCAGAGCCAGCCTGACCTGGGCATTGTGACAGCTTTACTTTTTCTCTTGCCATTTACTCTATATACTTTATATTTCATACCATCTCTGCCTTATATGTGATTAGTGCTCAGTTGGCTCTAATAACCAGAAGACACAGAGATTAAGTATGTTTTGAGACTTTTAGCTACTTTTGCTTTCTGATGCATGTTTTGAGTGCATGCAACAGTTAGAACATGTTTAAAGTAGAGTTTTCAAAGCATAGACATTGTTTCACTCAGTGGAAAATAGTCCAGATGATATTTATGTATAGTCAAGCCTTACAGAATTCTTCGCAGCTTAACATTGTATATGACTATCTTGAACAAAAGAAAAATTAGGAGTTTTCTCCTTCAGAGCTTTCTTGGGTCAAGAACCATTTATTTTTAATACATATATTGTTTAACATTGTTCTATTTCAGTAACTTGAAAAGCAGGAAAATTTTTCTAAAGCAAGATATGAATGAGAAGATGGGCCATAAGATTGTTTTACCCTTGTCATCATTGTGACAGCATTGATCATGTTTTGTCATCACTGTACATGCTTGAGATATAATGAATCCAGAGCATTTAGGGCAAGGCACACTTGCAAGTCTCCCCCTGGAAAAGTAAGTTCTGCCTTTCCTTTCACTGGGGTCAAAATACAAAAACATCTTCGCTGAGGCCTAGAAATTGAATTTTAAAACTCGCTGCAGTGATTCATCATGAGCTTTTCAGTTAATGTCCATGATTAGAGTTAACATAATTTGAGTTTTTGCTCTTGCAGAAGTTTTCACGTTTCCTCAAGAAAAATGCAGCGTTTCTAAACTGGAATTTTTAAACACATTTTAGAATTTTAAATAAGAGCTCAACTTTTATTTCTACCATATACTTTTTGGTTCATTTCTTAGTAGTGTTTATAAAGAAAAGGCATAAACATTTTGGCATCAGATAAATGGCAAATTATCTTCTGAGAGACAGAATGTGAGAGTGTCTCAGCCTCTCTGAACTTGTTAAGAGTCTGTTCTCGGCTCTTCTACCAGTGTGGTTGTTGCACCTGAGTGATTACTCTCTTGTTTTATGTCATTTATATCCGGGCTCACCGCTTCTGAAATCCAGATCGCATATAAGCACCCTTGCCATTAGGGCACTTCGAAACACATAGCAGAATACAAACTTACCAAATCCGGCTTATTCTTTTGTGACACATGGTTTCAAAAGCTAGGCAGTGGTTAGCTTAAAAGTTCATGCTGCCCCCAGAGTTATGCTGAGGCAAGCAGTGAAAATGTGACAGATTTGAAATCCCATTTGAAATTCTTTCTAGGACCAATCCAAGAATGTGCCCAGTAGTTTCAATATGATATTACACTCTAGCAGCCCAGGAATTGTGGGAATAGTTGAGCAGGGTGGAGTTCGTAACAATATACACTTTAAAAGAGTAAAAGAAAAACCTGTCTATTTAGGCATCACAGCTATAGTGTGGCAAAGAGTAATAAGGATCTAACCCTATAATCTTAAAAACACAATTCCTAAGAGCTTTTAAGAATCCAGTGCAGTGGAGCCTCCCATTTGTCTCTCCTTTGAAGTGAATGGGAACTCAAGGAGCAAAGAACCTATTTCGGAAGAAAGCTCCAGGCCATTTCAGCCCCCTGTATTCTCACGATTTTCTCTCAGGAAACACACATTATGAATGGCAGATTCTTCATTTAGCCCCAGGTGACCTACTAAAATTAGTTCAAAATATTCACCTAAGAAGAGAATCTCAGCCTTTTAGTTTTAAAATGAAAATTTCAGAATATGCATAATGTTAATATTTTAAATAGAGTAGAGTTTGACTCCAGAATGTGGTACTATCCAGAATGATGAGAAAAAAAACTTAAATTGTACCCAACATTTTGAATCTGAAATTATATATTTAAATTAAGCTTTTAACTAACTATCGCAGCTTCTCTTAAAAGTAGTGCCTATAAAAGTCAGTAATGGCAATTTTCATTACGTTATGGGAATTAAATCATGTAAAATTCCTAAAATCATAAACATATTCAAATTCTTCTTTCCAAAGAACTGCTTCAAGTGACAACTTGTCTATTTTTATGCTAAGTACATAAGACTGTCTCACATTCTCGAAAAGCAGACTTTTGTTGCAGAGTTGAGTCTAGGAAGGAATAATGTTAAAAGTTAATAAGCCCTTATAATTACTTCATTTTGTTAGTATAGAAACTATAAAATACTTCCTTTAGAAAGAAAATGTTGAAATATAAATTCTTAGATATTGATGGAATTCAAAAGAATGCATGTTTAAACATGATGACACAAAAATAATGTATTTTATTTGAAAAACTTTTATGCTATTTCTAAATCCTTAAAAATCATAAAACAGTTGGCAATGGATAGAGGAAATTCTAGAGACAATGAAGGTATTCAAAGAATGATCATGTCAAAGTTAAATATGTTTTGAGGGATACATATTTTATTAATAAATATATTATAAGAATTTATATTGAACTCATCTGGCAACTATGAACTTGATAGATTTAAAAACAAATTTTAAAGGAAAAGCTATTCCAAACAGTTACCATTTCAAAAGTTGAGCTGAGCAAACAAAACCATCTATATTCCTTCCTCGTTTCGTGGGAAGAAGCAGCCACATAAAGCTACACTTGTTATGCAAGCCTAAGAATGTTCATTGTTTTAAAAAAAAAAAAAGTAAATTTTAAAAAGACATGTGTTTCCTATGCCACCTGGATTTTTGAAAAATTGTGAACCCCAAACCATTTGTCATGTGCATGTGCAATCAGTACATTCAGGTATATGATTAAGAAAACAGTTGCATATTCCTTCTTCACTGAGGAAAAAATTCTCAAGGCTACCAAACACCTGTCAAGCAATGGAAGTCCTCAGGTAATTAGTAATGGTATTTTCCTCAAAAGCACAAGAAAATAACATTTTCATTTCTTATCAATTTCCAGCCTAGTTTTGTTGCACACCTATATCTCAAGCATTTCTAACTTGTACTTTCTCAGAAAATAAACCAAAAATATTCTTCTGGCCTTTTCTATCTTCTGACCTTTGTAAACAACAGAAAGAGGAACGTTCTGCTTTTTAAATGTTTTTCTTCAATAGTTATTTGTGAGTTTTTATAATGAAGTACGAATGGGCTTTTCAAAATGTTTTCTATTTCTCAGCAGTCCCAGGGAGTTAAGTTAAAGGAATGGACTCCCGTCAGCGTATTTATGTTTCCTTGATACTGGTACCTTCAAGAAGAAAATAAGATTCATTAGAAAATAAATACAGGCTTTTTCAAGCACCTATTTAAATTCTGTTACAGCAGTTGGAAGTTTATATGGTAGGAAAAAGAGTGTAATTGTCTATTCCAAAATTCACACTGTCCCAAATGATGGGCCTTCTTGTTTTATTCCAGTATGTGCCACAAGGTGGCACTTTCAGGGAGGGGGAAATCTAAGCAAGGCTAAAGAGGTATTTCTGAAGACTCCTAACTTTATTTTTCTGCACATATTTAACTCTTGCCTAGTAGTTGTTTTTCAGGGTGGTTAATAGTCTTCATAATGTTCTGTAACTTATTTTAGTTGTTAGCTAGATTCTGAACAATTGCAAGTAAATTGTTCTTGAAGATGGATAGTACATTCATTTTGGTCATTTAAGTGCATAAAGAAAGCCTAGTCATTCATTTACTTAAACATTTTTTGAGGTACTTAATTACCTCACTTTTCTAGGTGTAGAAGTTTCAAAGATGGATAGATAGGCTTATTACTATAAAGGCAGCACCCATCTGTGAACAGGACAGTTTTGTTGGGAGTATAAAACTCCTCCAGTGCCCCCAGCCACAAAACCAAACCTCGTATGCTGCTTTCATATTCCCTACCTTTGCGGCCATTAGACATTGATTAAATTTTTCATCCTAATTTAAAAAGCAGATGAACAAAATAAGTAATCATGTTATTAAATAAATAGCAGAACTATGTTTTCTAAAGAATTGGCTATGCTGAAACAGCCAAGAAATACTAAAATACCTTATAACTTTTACATTTGTATAATCATAAGTGTAAATTCAAAGAAATTCTAATTTTTTTTAATTTTGTCTAAACATGAGCATAATAATTTAGGAATATATCTACACAAGTCTTTCTCCACTCATGAAGTTCTTTGGCAACTTTTTTGTAGATATAAATAGAGCTATCCATATGCTCTTATATTTTAATGCACAGGTCTACCAAGAGACCCATTTACCCCAGGTGATTTTAGTTAATTTTAGAAGCTACGTTCTTCAATAGCATCACTGGAATTTAGGAAGAAGGAAATTATAATATTTTTCAGAATTTCTTGATCACAGCATGAAAGAAGGCTGCTTATTCATTCTGAGTGGCAGAAATTCGATAGTGCCTGCTTAACTTTTCTAAGAGTAGCCAGCAGACAAGTCTCAGTAATTCATACTGAATCAAAATACCGCACACACTAGGGCCTCAGAAACTGAGAAATCATTGGCCTCATCCCTCTGCTTACAATTCCACTGAAGTAGTTTAAAATTTAAGGCCGGATTCAAATCTCCAGTTTGTTATCAGTTGGGCCAGTCTGAATTCTATTGCTTATCTTTAAAACTTCACTCCTGCCCGAAAACCTTCCCGGTGCCCTGCACGGTCACCCCAGCCCTTTGGCAATAGAGTGGCAGTAGGCGGAGCTGGCTGGGACCCGCCCGCCGCTCACCTGTTAGTACTGAAAATGTGTGCAGACCCAGCAATAATCTCCGAGATCTACGTGCCCCGCTGCTACTGTCTCAGAGGCATCTGTTCTGCAATCTTAGGAAGTAGAATGTCCCTATAAGCAAACGGGTGTCTTCTGTGCATAAATAAGTACAACACAATTTTCCGAAAGTTAAAGTTCGGGTATAAAGAGATGCTGCTCTGTATGAAGCTATCAGGCATCTCTCAAGCTCTACGCTCAGTTTTATTTTGTTTTGTTTTAAGAGAAGATGTATAATTACAGGAAAGATTTTTTATTTTTTTATTTTCAATCATTCTTCATATATGATGGCAAAAGATATGCCTGGAAAAAAAGTTTTGTTTTGAAAATGTTTATTTTCTGCATCATCTTCAGTTGGCAAAAGCTCCTAACTCTTTTGTTCCTAATTTTTTTTATTTCTCTTTTTACTTTGTCATTACTTGACAAATTAATTACTTTAAAGGTAAATTATCTCATGTAGTAGGAGACTTTCCTGTTTAGAGGAACTTTTGTGTGAACTGTTTTGTCGAGCAGATAATTGGCCCTTCTCTATTTAAGCATTTGGATTGTCAAATGTAGGTTTTCTTAAAGGGAGCACATAACCATACACATTGCTACCAAGAACTATGACTATAGTACTAATCGGCAAGCAGAGAGCCACACAGTTGTTTAATTTCTAACTCTCTGTGGTTTCTAGCCAGATTCCATTGCTTAGGTTACAGTCCTGAAGATTCCCTTTGTACCCTCACTTGAAAGTTTCTAATTTTAAGTTTTATGAAATGCAGTAATATGTATTAGGTAGCAATAGTTCTGTGAGCACCAGTGACTCTGAAACTGATCTTGAAGTCTCTGAATAATGAAAATAGACACCAGCAATAATTCATTTCTTGAACTCACCAAGTGCATTATATATCTTCTCATTTGGGACCTGTGTTTGAAACAATGTACATGTGACTCTTATAGTTCCTCACTTACTTTGCATTCATTTATTTTGCTACAACAAGTAATGAATATATTAGTTAGTACATGGAGTGAATAGCATCAACTACCCCTAGGTCAGCACTTAAGATGGGGAATTTGTATTTCAAGTTGTTCTACATTTACATAAATTATTTCTATTATTATTCATTTATATTATTTATTTCTGTATCACACTAGTCCTGTGAAAGTGCAACTGAAGGCAGGCCATAATAAGATCTGCATTTAACATTCATTACCATGGTCTTGATGGAGCTAAGCCCCCAACTAAGCTGCATGCATTTTAACATGATGGTAGAATTTAAGTCTATAGATATAGTGTTTTGTATCTAGGTGTTTTATCATAATAAAGGAATTAAAGCAAAGGACTTTATAGTTGTTCTTTTGCCAAGTATGCATATAGTATAGTGTGAAAATACAGCAAAAATAAAAACTACAGAGAGAAAAGCATCAGATACTGCCTTAATTTAGGAACTCTGCCAGGTGGTCATCAGAGTAGATACCAGACAGAGACAGGTGTCTGGGCAGTGCCTCTTGCCTGGCCTTGAGAAGAAGCTTCCCCCTTAGGTCTAGTGCCCTCATCAGTGTCATGTGCAGTAGAGGGAGCAGGTAGTGCTGTGGAAATGAGAGCAGTGTGAGAGTTTTCTGTAGAAGCAGAAGTGTCAGCTTGTGCCTCGAGGCTTCTAGAACGTGTCAAGTGGAGAAATCCAAGTTGCCGTGCTTCAGGCAACTTGGTTTTGTGCAGAATCAATCCAGCCTGGTAATAAAAACAAGGACGCATGTACAGTAGTCAACAGTGGGACTTTAACAACCAACAGTTCCCAGCCACCTCAAAACCTTGTTGCATTTCTGGTACTTTAGTTTTGATTTGAAGATTAAACAGCAAGTGTTTAGTATAGAAGAGCCGTATGTGTTAAGAAAAGCACAATAACAATTCCCATAGAGTACAGGTTAGAACTAGAGAGTCTTATAGGACTATCATTTCTGAGATGTATAAAATGTGTTTGTGTTTCTACATTCCCGTAGGGCCTAGTTAAAACTTTCTTCCAGGTTTCAGCAAGGTTGTCACACCCAGTGAGCTTGTTTGTTTTTGTTTTTATTTTTGTTTTTTGACTTATAATAGAAAATGTTCTAAAAGTAGAAAAAAATCTTAATTCAGACATTTGATTTGTTGCTTTCTGTGCTTGAAATCATGGTTCTGGAGATGTAAAGATTGTGCATGTGCATGTCAGATACTAATCTAGACTGTGTGAACCAGCCCAAGGTAACCAATACTAGCCCACCTCCTACATCCCTTCCTCCCTCAGAAGTAGTCCCTGCCCCTATCCTGGCCAGACTATGTGATGCCCTCCATCCTCCTCTGCTGCTCTTTGGGTTTCAGGGACATGATGAGAGATGCTTTAGGCATTACACAGGTGTGCCTGCTCAGGCTTGGCCACCATCCTTCCTTTACCTTAGGCTGGCCACAGTCTTCAAGAGAAGGTTTTCTGGTGCTGGGCACAGAGCGTGCTAATGAGACCATTCACAAATACCCTCTAGCATTTTGTATATATCTTGATTTTTAAACCAAGTCATTCTACAGAGCATTCAGTTTTGGCTGTGGTTCAAAGAGAAAAACTAACGAAGAATATAAACCACATTCCAGGCTGCTGTTTCCTATCCATTTACAGGCTATACTTTCACTGTATTTCTTCATACTTGAAACTCATTCCACTGTTTTAATATCAGGGTGCAGACTTATAAGGGTGCATGTTCCTTAAAGGTGCAAAATTACTCTCATTCCGTTTGCTCATACTGCTACATAATGCTCTGTTTTGGTGCTTTGGGTTCATCAGGTCAAAGAAGCAGTGTGGAAATTCATTGCCTAGAACACAGTCTTACAAGAATGTTGGCAGATGGTTTGATGTTAAATATTGCTTGTGCTCTTTTCTTTGTACACAAGATTAAGAGTTACCACACTGGTCTGTCAGGTTCACCTGGGTATCCTTCCTCACAGAGTACATACACCCTGTGCTCTCCCCAAGTGTGGGTGCAGGGCAGCTCTCTGAAAGTAGAGACCTTCCTACATAACCCCTTCATTTAGCCCTCAAAGAAAAACGGTCTCGGCCTTGTGTGTAGACAGGAACAGGATGGGGAGGGCCGCCTCACTCTACTGGCCATCCCTCCTCCATTCCATCCAGAAAGCCCTCCTGAGGCCAAAACAGCAGAAGGAAAGAAAGCTTATCTGTAAAGTTATCATCGTGGTAGGCCCTCAGCTGAATGGTCTTGCTTCCTTCCCTGTAGGTAGATGAAAATACAGGTCAGTTGATCTACACTCTTCTCACCTAAAGAAGAAAATAGAAAAGTTGGTGTTTGTGAATGTAAAACATGTAATCCAATGGCCACAAAACTGTCTATTAAATACCCCATCACTCGCAGTCTGTTTTTAAAAGTAGCTCAAGGGATGCCAAGTGGCCTAGGTTTTCCAAGGTCAGAGGTAGCCATTCTAGCATGCGCCTTCCTCTGAGAAGCAGTTGGAGAGGGAAAACTGCCAATAGTGACTGCTGCGATGGCAAAGATCTCGTGTCGGAAAAGTCAGAGGGTTGCAGATCAATAGTCCTTTGGAAACTGGATGTCTTACTGGGTGCTAGAATGCAAATTTAGGTATTTATTATCAAATAATGGAATTTAATATTTGTTGAGAATTGGTGTTGAAATATCACTGTCCAGTTCATTGTTTTCACTTATGCACGAGGTAAATTGAAGCAAAAAGAGAAAATGGTTTGTGTATTTGTCTTGCCTTTTGTATTTCTTACAATAAAGATATTGGTAGCAAATAAAAGTAATAAAAACATCCATTTTAAACTGCTTTCTTGGAGATGAATAGTTATCCTAGCTGTTTTTCTTTTTTACAGTGAGTACAGTAATACATAATAACATAACAAGTTTTAGTAACATATATTTTAAACTTTTCTTTTAAGAGACTCTTTTTCAGGCTTCAGTTGTCTTTAAAAAGTAAATAGCAGTTCATTGAGCTTAGAGCTTCAGTAACAGATCTCTTAAGAGTTGACTGTGCTAAACATTTAAGACCCAAAAATGAGTAAAGCATGGACAGTCCTTTCCAAAGCTTACAGACTGAACCTGTGAAAAAGGTTTGTGTAACCAATTGCTGATAACCTGGAACGGAGCAAAAATTTCACATCGGAAATAATGTCCAAGTGGACTCAAAAACAAAAGTCAATGTTTGCCAGTCATACAAGGAAAAATACTCTGTGCATGCAGAAGCACGCCATTCTGAAAAAGTACGGAGGAAGTTTGGGGAGTCCGCACCTGGAGCAGTGGCTTTAAAACATCTGGATCATAACCTATAGAAAAAATGTAATCTAACAGCATGATCTGGTACACATACACAAATGGACACACATGAACATATATCAGAAACTTAACATTTCACAGAATGATGCTATGTGCCCCACACATGTTCTCTACAGTTTATTATCCTCCACTTTGAAATACTGTTGGTAACCCACTAAATTGATTGCACAACCCCACTAATAAGTCATGACTTAATGTTTGAAAACAATAAGAGGGAGGATGTGAAGGAGTCAGGAGGTAACATAATGAAGAGCTTAATATACCATACAAAGGAGTTTGGAAATACTGAAGGATTTTAAAGAGAGAGATGATTTCTTTTAATGTTTGCCAATTTTGGCTCGGCCACTTACAAGGCAGATACAGAGTGATAGACCAAGCAGGTCCTGAGATGTTCCACAACAAACCAAAAGTGGGACCGTAGTTGCTGTCTGATACACGTGCCCCCTTCTTTGTGTACAGTATCAAGTATTTTTAAATTTGTCCCCCAAAATTTCCTGGGAGCTCTCTTTAGGACTTGCCTTAATTTTTTTAACAGGCCCTATATTGAATCTAAATTTGGAAAAAACTACATAAAATTTTAGGGAGGAATAATACAGGGAGTCAAGAATATGATCTTTATTAAGAAATTGAAAATGTGTAATTTATTAAAAGGCCAGTCATAGCAAAACATGATTACAAACCACGGGCACCTATAACCAGGTTTCACTGGATCATTTTCTTCAAAGCAGCGTAGAAAAGATTCAGTTAGTTACCTCTAGTTATCCCTGCCCTACTGAATGAAGTACGCACTTAAAGCTTCATTCCTTTAAGAGCCCAATAGGCCTTCGCCACTGATTTTGCCCTTCGCAGTATCAGCCCAATTAATACCATGTTTAGACAAGAACTCCTCATGGTGGGATGGGCCCCAGGAGGCCATAATTGTTCTGCAAATGCCATTTTCCTAAACAACAGAGCAATCAGAGATTATTATGGGATGTGGGGACCAAGAGACTGGCTGTGTATCAATGTGTTACACATCTGGTACAGCTACCTATAAATTCAGGGTTAAAGGTGGCCACATTTCTCTTCATGTGCACAGAAGATCGTAGGGAACCAATCTGTGGAGAGAGGAAATGTGCAGAGATTGAATCCAGACAACCTCCTGGTTCCTGTTCCCTGGACTCTGAAACGTCCCTAATCCTTATTATGAAGTCTGCCTCCAGCTTTTTTTTTTTTTAATTTTTGTAGAAAAATATTACTGAAACCCCACCATATAGATAAAATCACTGCTAACATTTTGGTAATTTCTAAATACCTAGTTTTACATAGATACATGCAAAGTATATGAATATGCTTTTACACCATGGAATGGGCTGTGCACCCCACGCAATAAGTTCTGCTTTGGTGATTATTTGTTTGTTACTTGACATAATGTCCTGGGTAACTTGTCATTTTAAAAAATTTATGTAGCTCAAGTAAATTTCTATTGATTGCAGCAAAAGACTTGTTACAGCTTCCTCCACTCTATCAACATGCAGCTTGGGGGCCCTGCTCTGCATTGTAATTTCCAGCTATTGAAAAGCTAAATAGAAGGATTGTCATTATTTAAGTGTAGGTAAGAACAAAAATAGTAACACCTGAAACTAATACAATATTGAATATCAACTAATTTTTTTTTTCATTAAAGAACAAAAAGAGTAGAGCTTATGCTTTTCAGATTGGGGCTCCTGGAAACCTGGGGTCTACAAGGAAGAATACAAAGCTAAGTAAACAAGGTCTACCTTCCTTGACATCAATTTTACTTAAAAGAGAAAAATGGTTTTTATCAAAGAAAGATGCTATTTTTAAAATACATGAAAAGATGTGGAGCAGAATGCAAAATCAAATTTTTTAAATAATATAGACAACTTCGAAGACATTTTATGATTTTAATAAGACTATACCACCAGATCCACCTTGATACAGTTCACTCTCCTGTGGAAAATTCTGAGAAGCACTAGATCAGCCAAGAGGAAACGTTAGCACTTGGAATGGGGCTCATTGTTCTGACTACTGTACTTCTTGTGGTGTCCAGGATTCCTCAATGCAAAATGACACACATTCTGACAGTGTATTCAGAAAATTGTAAAATAAAGTCAAATTTACTCATATTCACTGAACAGCTACTATTGGCCTCAACTTTCAAAGACATCTGCTAGGCAGAAGTGCCAAGAGGCACTGGTTTGACAGTGATGGTTGATGATAATAGACCAGTAACGGGTTTCATTTTGATACAGCGCAGCAAAAATGTCATGCTCAAGAGAAGAAGGGAGGCATTTGACATTCTGTGAATACTACCAGTGCCAGGCATTCTGAGACATGCCATACAAACTGTATCTTATTTCATCAAGTCATCTTTAGAAGAAAGGTAAATGCTGTGGTCAATTCCAACAATTCTGGAATAAGATTGCATATAACACCAAAGGAGGAAATATGACTACATGCTCTAGGGTCTAGAGGTGTCTGGAGCAGTAGAAGTTTGATTTGTGCTGAATGAATGAGTGAGTGAGTTTGCAGTGGCCAAACAATTTATATGTAACTGTCAAAATGATTACATTCTCACCAAAAAATACCAAAAGAATACAAAAACTACAAAGAAAAATATTACTTAAATCTCACCACGTAGAAAAAATTACTGCTAACATTTTGGTAATTTCTAAATACCGAATTTTACATAGATACATGCAAGATACATGATATACTTTTACACCATGGAGATGGGCTGTGCACCCCACGCAATAAATTCTGCTTTGGGGATTATTTGTTACTTTACATAATGTCCTGGGTAACTTGACATTTTAATAAATGCAAATCTACATCACCATCTGTTAAGGCTATATAGCATGTCATTGTATAAATGTACTATAATTTAGTTAGTCTATCCTCTATTGATAGATATTTCTCCCTATCCTACCCCCAGTTTTCACTATATGAAAAAATGCTTCCATGAGCAGTATTGTGCATGCAACTATTTTCATGTGTTGGCAGTTTGATTTAAGTCATCTGGTCACTGAAAATTCATCATTCAACAACAAGTCAAAGAATACCTGGGGCCACCAGAGGTCAAAAGAAACAAGGGGTAGTTCTTCCCTAGAACCTTGATGGAAATTATGGCTCTGTTGACACCTTGATCTTGGACTTCTAGCCTTTGAAACTATGAAAGAATACATTTCTATTGTTTTGAGTTAGTCTGTGGCCCTGGCAAAATACATTAAAAAGGGGGAAAGAACAATCTTTTCCACAAATGGTTCTGGAGGAATTAGATATTCATATGGGGAAAAATGAACATTTTTCTCTCATCTCACATTATAAGAAGAAAACATAAGATGAAATCTTTGTAACTTTGAGTTAGAATAAAATTCCTTAGATAAGACACAAATATAAAATGTCAATGGCACTTCATCGAAATTTAAAACTGGCCCTTTGAAAGACATTCTGAGGAAAGTGAAGAGGTAAACCACAGATTGGAAAGATCACAAAACATATTCTGGCAAAGGATTGGTATTCAGACAAATAGTCCACTCTTTTTAAATAGGTAAAAGATTTGAAATGACATTTCACTAAAGAAGATAAAAAATAGAAAATGAGAACCTGGAAAGATGAACAACTGTATTAGTCATTAGGGAAATGGAGATTAAAACCACAATGAGATATCACTAAACATCTACTAGAATGGTTAAAAGTTTTAAATTTGACAACATCAAGTTTTAGTAACCATGTGGAATAACTGAAGTTCTCACCATTAATCTCACTAACGCAAAATGATACAGCCACTTTGCAAAGAATTGGGAAGTTAAACATATACTTAAAATTTAATTCAATGTAAATATATTCTAGGTATTTACTCGAAAGAAACAAAAACGTGCACGCAAACACATATATGAAAGTTCAGAGTAACTTTATTTCATAATAGGCAAAAACAAAACAATCAAATGTCTGTCAAAAAGGTCAATGAATAAGCAAATTGTGATTTATAAATACAATGGACTACTTACTAAGCAATTAATAGGAACAACTCTTGATACGTATGACATGGTAAATCTCATAAAGATTATAAGTGAAAGAAGTCAGACACAAAAGGCTACCTCCTGTTCAATTCCATTTATATGAAATTCTAGGAAAAGCAAAACCATCGTCACAGAAAACAAATCAGTGGTTTTCAGGGGCTTGGGGACAAGGAGAGGGATTAACTGCAAAGAGACACAAGGGAACTTTTTAAAGAAATGAAAATGTTCTATATCTTAATTGTACTGATGGCTACATGATTGTATACATTTGTCAAAACTCATCAAACTACTTTTTAAACTGATAAATTTTATTATATGTAAAATATACTTCATTAGAGCTGCGGGTCTTTTCTTGTTGTTTTTTTTTTTAATTAAAGGCATTCTCTTTCAATGCTAACAAAAACCCATCCTGAAACAGTTGGCCAAAAACTTTTATAGCTTCTGAGTCACCTCAATAGAGATGAAACAAGAGGAAAATTATAGTGAAACTATAACGTGATTCAGTTGCAGCTCTCATGAATATCAGGAATTTTCCTCTCTGAGTCATTTTACTTGGTAACTTCCACTGCCCTTTGATAGTACTGATTAAAGTGAATGGCTACTTGGTTTTCAAGATTCAAATTCTGGTTTTAAAAACTCCTCTTTATATCTTTTACAGTGAGAAATATACCCTCAAGGGTAGAAGATAATCATGTATACTGTTATTGTTTCCTTTCTATGTAGGCAAAATTACATCCAGAGGTTACATGTTGAGTGTGGAATCAGAGAAAGGGGAGTTGATTACCTGAGAAGTCTTTAATAAAATAAATCAGAAAAGAAGGGAATATGGTGAAAAATAAAAATTCCTATGCTCCCTCACCCACTAATACTATTATGAAGCAACCACTGTTACTGTTTATTATGTAAACTTTTCAGAAATTTTCATATTCAGGCATATATACACAAACACACATATAAGTTGAACCATATGAAATTGCCATTCTTATAGGTTAGAAATTGTTAAATATCAGTTCAACCAATGTATCCTCCTGTTAAATGCACGTGCTCTCTCACATTCTGTATAGTAGTCTATAATTCTTTCTCTTAATAGTGTATAGTGGCCATTTTTCCATATCAACAAATACAGCTGTACATCCCTTCCTAAATGCCTTGGTAGTTAGCCATTTCATGGTTATACATTGCTTTATTTAACCAGTTCCCTTGTGATGGATAGTTAACTTGTTTTCTGTCTTTTGCTCTCTTGGTTAATATAGTTGGATGATCAATGAAAGCACTATGCTTCCATCTCCAGTCTAGGGGTATGCGCATCCAAAGAACAGATATTTGGGTTGTCAATTGGGTTTCTGTGTCTCTCTCTCTTGTTGAAAATTTTAAATACTTACACAACAATAATGAAAAGTATATGAAATTCAACTATAGTATTAAATTTAGGTACAGATCCAAGTTCCAAGCATACTTAATATTAAAGATGACATTGAGTTAAAAATTTTTAATGCTCTTCAAGTTGAAAATCCCTCCCCCAGTGATTATTATTTATTATTATTATTATTATTATTATTATTATTGGCACTATTTAAAGCTTTGCCTTTTATCATTGATCATGTTACTGGCTTGTTCAGAAAGCTTTGCCTGCAGAATAAAATAAACTTCTTCCCTTGGCCTTCAAGGCCCTGGACACCAGCTCTGATATACCTTTACAGTCTTGCTTTCCTGCTACCACACGTGGTCTATGCTGCCACATCTGACTGCATCGCCTTTCCTTTTACTCAGGCTGTTCTCCGTTCTGAATGTCCTTGCGTCTCAGCTTCTCTGTAGGAAGTCAGCCCACCTCTACAGTTCACCTATAATGCCACTTCTCAATTCTCCTTCACTCCTCCAAAGGAAGTGTGATATTGTAAGGAAAGCACATGCTTTTAAGTTTTTCACACCTGTGTTTGACTTTCCAGCTTCTCTACTTTCTAGCTATGGGACCTGGGGCAAATTACTTAGCTTCTCTTAGCCTCAGTTTTCTTCATCTGGAAAATGGAATGTAATCACTGGGTTATGCCTAGAACATTTGGAAGGGCACGTACGTCCACAGCTGGAAGGCAATTGTGTTCACACGTGTGTAGAGTATGCGTAGAGAGAGCATTTCTTTAGTCTTCTTGTTGAGTTACTATTATGAATTATATTCTGAGAAGGCTAGACATGATCCAGCCCTTATGGAGTCCACTCAAGTGAGTAGCATTCTTCTTCATTATCTCTACATGCTCCTGGTCATTTTCCTATTTCTCTGTCCTCCCCTGGGATCCATGCTCCATCTGGGAGAAGTTATGTACATTGCCAGAGGGGAGACATCTAAAGAAACACAAACCCTTCTGTTGACTTATAGCATTTATATATATTTTTAAAATCTCTGTATTCTATATAAGCAGCCAAAGGAAGTGAAAGGTAAGAAAGAGCTCAAGAGGAAAAACACTATATTCTCCTACAGATATCATAAAGCTTACATTGAAGTGTTGAAAATAATATCTGTAAAGTACCTGGAATATTTAAAACACTATAACTGAGCCATGAAAAAAATCACTGATTCTCTTGTGCACACAGAGAAGTTTGTCTTTGGTCAGAGAGTTCCCCAGCTTAAGTCATGGGAGAAGACAAGAGAAGAACTGGGGAGGTCTAATTCACAGTGAAAAGCAAAGTGGGTTACTCTGGAGAATGAACGTTTAGTGTGGAGTAGAACCACTAACAGCTGCATTTGAGAGAATTTGGGAAAGTTTTAAGAGAGAAAATGGGAGTTGGGAACATCTATTGTGCAATGCACTGTGAGAAATGGAGGGAGGGAGACAAATTGGGAAAGATGATTTTCAGGAGTTTTCTTGTATATAGTTAAGTGCGAGCCCATTTTGCCATTTTCCAAGATTCCAGAAAAGATGCAAATTACTTTTCAATTACTTTCTAATGACACTGTGCTGAGATGGGCCCAGAAGGGCCTAGCTTTATCCAGGTCTATAAATACTTAGAAAATGTAACTCCTTCTCTGGAGCCCCCATCACCTCCCTTGAAGTTTTAGTCGTGTGCTGACAATATTATGACATGCTGTGCAGTAAAGATAGCCCTGTGTATGTTTATATTCCCTATTACATTGTAAACAGTCCCCGTGAAGGTAGGGATTGTGCCTTAATCATCTTTGTGTCCTGCCCCCAGATCCAGCTTCCAGTCACCTAGCTGGTGAATTGCACAAAGTAGATGTTCAAAAATTAGTGTGAAACGAATGCGTGAGTGATGGGGCGAATGGAACTGAACTTAAAGGGCGGTTTCATTAACACCATCTATAACAGTACTGTCTTCTCCCTCACCACCTGACGGACTCTGAGGGACCACATCTGTCCTGGTCACCACTTTATCCCCAACACTTTCACACGAGCGTTGGGATAATCTTTATAACCCCAAGAATGAGTATTTCGGCACATCAGAAATAAAAGAGAGCAAAGCAATCCAAAGCCAAATGGAGATGCGCTGCCTTGGCGAGCAGTGCCCTGGGTGAGTGAGTGGTAAAGGACTGGAATCTCCGAGGCGACTCCTGGGAACCGCGGGCGATCGCCGGCGCCGACCTCTCCTCCGCGGCGATAGGTGGCGCTGTGGCCAGACTCGGCCTCCCGGTCCCCGCGGCGCCGCTCTTTGGGCGGAGTGGGGGAGTCGGCAGAAGGACCTGTGCGGGCCCGCTTCGGCCGCTCTGCTGGCCTGGTCTCCTTCGGTGTCTGACTGTGCGTTCAGTCCAGCACCATGGGGAAACGGGACAATCGGGTGGTGAGTACCCTACGGAGAAAACAGTGGGGCGACGCAGGGCCGGGCGGCAGGAGAGTGGGACCCCTAGCTCTTCCCGGACGGGCCTGAGGGTCAGCGGCGGCGCTGGGACCTCGAGCGGGGAAGACTCAGGTCTCCCCTCCTTTGCCCCCTCCCCAACGCCGGCTCCTGGCGCGCGTGCGCCGCTCACGCTGTTGGCGCCTTTGGGGGCGCCCCCCACTCTCTCCTGATGGCCTCTTTCCTCTCTCACCCCAACCCCGCCGCGTCTTTTGGCACTGCTCCCTGGCTCCCTTCCCTCCTTCCCTCCGGCCAGCAGTGCCCTTTTTCTAGAGCAGCAAGTGCTCAGGGAGACCCGTCCCCTCTAGCATATTAGCCCAAAGTCTGAGGCTCGTGGAGGCGCCGGGGTTCGCTCCCTCCTTGGGGTCTCGCACCCTCTCGTGCGCGCCCACATGGGATGGAAGCCTGGAGTCGTTGGACGTGGTCCCTGCGCCCGGGGGCCTGCAGCGTACCCCGTTCTAGCGCAGGCGTGCTCACGTTTGAGAACCGGGGTGGAGGCATCTGGTGGTACGCCCTGTGAAGAAATGAATGGCGTGGAAATAGTTGACTTGGAGTTAGGAGCATACTGGAATGTCAGTTTTGGTCCCTTGGAAGTTGGTTGGCCTAGGACAAGTTGCTTTTCTTTAGCAACCAGTCTCTCCATCTGTGAGCAATTAAGTACATTAGGAGATCAGTGTTACCAATCTAGTTAAAACCACAAAAGGCACGATGGCCAGGCCAGTGCTTGGCATGAAAGTTATTCTAGTAAATGAGGTGTAAGCAATATGTAAATAAACGGCAGAATAAGAAATCATATCTGATAAAGATTTGAGGTTCTGAGGGCATTCAAAAGAGAAAGTTCTTTTTACTGGTGGAGATGGAAGGAAGGCATTCTTAATGGCTCCTAGGTTGTGCATCAAATTGGATGGGCGGTAAACAAGAGATTAGCAATAAACTTGGCAGCCTTACAGTTCCTGGGCTTGTCTATGACTTAATTTTAACCCCTGCGCAGCAAAATGGAAAACAAACAAACAAACAAAACCATCTAACGCTAATGTACTAAATTGAATGAACTAGCATTTTCAGCGATTATTTTCTTTGTGGGTTTTTGGGAGAGTGGGGTGGAGAGTGCTAACTGAGTTTTACTTGTACGAAATGATGACATTTCCCATCTTCAAAATGTTTGTTGTAATTTAATTTTATGTAGTTTTCACAAATCAAAGATGTCTAGGAATCACACTAGTGAACCTTGATTACAAAACTGAGTTATGTTCTTTTCTGCTGCTTCCCTGGGTGTAGGTCAGAGCTCGATGTGGTAGCCTGATTCTCATAGAGTTTGAAATCTTCTGCTGGAGCGTCCTTAGGCTTGAAGTGTTAAGTGTTTTGGCTCCTTAATGTGCTTGGGCCTTGAATGTTTAGAAATCACCAGACCTCCAGTGCAGTTTCATCAGAGGCCCAAGACGTTTTGTTTTTTTGGGGGGGGGGGGGTTCGGGGAGGTGGGGGGAAGAGTGCTTGTTTATACATCCCTTTAAAGCATTTGAAAAATTTTTCAAATGAGCTTCATTTGCTCCAGAGCATTTTGATAATAACTCTGGGCTCTGCTTATTCCTTGGTATGCTGTCTTGGCACAGTGTTCTGGTGACATTTTGTTTACACTTCAAAGGTTATGGGAATGAAAACATGAAATTAAGATGTAGAAGACACAAATTATCAAATTCAGTCTTCTTGCATGAACGAGGAGATGGAACTATTTAAAGTGGAACCAAAACTTGGGTCATCTGATACTTAGCTCAGTACATTGTAACTCTTGATTTTAGATTACAAAGTGAATGTTTGCTCTGAAAATGTTGGCTTTTTTTCCCTTATGCTGATGATTAGATTACAGTTTTAAAGATGACAGTTGCTTTTTAAATATTCCTTAAATTTCAGATTGGAAGTTTTTTTCTTTTTAATCGACTTTATATTTTCGAGCAGTTTTAGGTTCACAGCAAAATTGAGGAGAAAGCAGAGTTCCCATAATATTCCCTACCACCTTATGTATATAGCCTCTGCCACTGTGAACATAATTGACCAGAGTGTTACATTTGTCACAGTTGATGAATTAACATTGATATACCCTTTTCACCCAAAGTTGATAGTTTACATTATGGTTCACATTGGTATTGTGCATTCTTAAATAGGTTTTTTGGTTTTTTTTTTTTTAATTAAACATTTTCATTCTAAAGATTTGTAAAGGGCCATTAAATTCATATAGTCATTCTTTGTGCCCATGTTTTCCAAAACTTTCCTGCATGTTTTCTGATATTTGTGCCCTCTAGGCAGATGTATCCTTTAGATAAAAATAGGTAATCAAAGTAACAAATGAGTTCTTCACACTGTCCTTAACAGTGTTACTGCGTTGCTCTTTTCAATTTGCCCACTTGCATATTTCTTTGAGCCCAATTTACCAACCTTAGTTTCAAAAACATTGTTTTCTATCACCAAACTCAAGCAGCACTTTGGAGCCACAGACCATTCTAGCTATATATGAATATGAGCATTTGATTTGAGGGCGCAGGATTTAAAGCAATTAAATGATAGCGCGATGTTTCAAGAAATTTCACCATTTCTTCATTTTAACTAATGCCTAACCACCCACCTCTTAGTGTTAGGAGCATTAATTTTCACACTGAAATATAATAAGTGAAAAAGTTTTACCTTTATAAAAGTTATTTTTTTGTTTTAAAAACCTTTCTTTTGTATGTAGGAAAAAAAGCATTGTTGCTTAATGATTATGAGCACAAACTATCAAGTGTTTTGCAAGGAGCCTAATACATGAGATGCGCTGAATAAATATTGCTGTTATAACCGAAATAAATAATAGTGATATTTGGAGTTTACTTAAGCAGACTGAGTGAGGGTAGTGTTTATGGTCAGAAGCTTGAAAATTAAACCTTACTACATACTCAATGATAGCCCATATACTTGTACCATAAATCGGTTATAAGTACTATTCCTAGCATGTGAATATACTATATTTTTATTTTCCTCTGAAAAGTCAACAGTAAGATAGCTTGGTATGTACTTTGGGAAACCAAAGTAGACATTAAGATATAAAAATGTTAATGTACTTTTTAAATTAAATGCTAAAAAAATTGAAGACTGTGAAACATAGTAAATGTTATGTTATGGTTTTTTAAAATTAGAATGAAAAATTACCATTGCACTGTTCGTGAATTTTTATTTGAAGATAATTCAGCTCTCTGAATTGGAGTTGGCAGTGTTGTGATTGAGTTTCTCTAATTTTGTTTACCATTAATTTTATGATCAGGTCTGTAGTTTGTTTTGTTTTTATCTTTCTTTTATAAAGTTAATGAATTATCTAAAACTTTTTTCCTCCAGTGTATGAAATGATGAAAGTGGACATCTCCTTTTACATTTTGGTGCACATGCATCTAGGTTTTAAAATTTTTTTATAGCTATGTATTAATACGGTGTCTTATTTTTTGGCAACCTGCTTTTGCTTTTCACTCAAGTCTTGGATATCTTTCCATATCAGTAATTATAGATCTCATTCTTTTTAATGGCTACTTAGTATTTTATTTGTGAGATACATTTTAATACACTTAATCTCATTTTGATGGGATTTGGGTATTTTCATTTTTCCTTATTTTAGTAATTTAGTTTTGAATATCCTTGTATAGATTTGCATGCTTCAGGAATAAACAGTGTTTACAATTTTAAACTTTAAACTATTTTACCTTTAGGTACTGCTAAAATTGTGACATACCAAAGAAATGAGAAGGTGGTGGGTATTATGCTCCTGTTTTAAAAATGACGAACTTAGCTTACACATTGTACTTGCTTCTATTTAGGATTGTCAGTGTCATTAGCTAGGCCACCAACTCCTCTATTGCGGCCTCCATTAGTTGTTATATTTCCACACAAACTGATTGAAATTCTCAGCAAAGGCCATTGAATGAAATATTTGAGGGCATAACAGTTGGTATCAAAAATGTTATATGACCTGTCTTTAACTTTGCATTTCATATCCACATCAGCCCTTACTCTGTAACATATCTGACATTAGCAACTCTAGCATTCATTCCTGCCTATAAGAAAATTATGTTAAAGGTTAAACTTTTTCATACAAAGTAATTAGGCAGTGTCCAGTTGAATGGAAATAGTTCTCAGTGTATTGTTTATAGTGGTTTTATATTGTTTACTCTGCCAGAGAAACCTGGAAATATATAACTAATATTTGTTATGGAGGTGGAGAATGTTAGTTATTTTTACAAATTTTGTTACATAAAATGCAACAAATACATTGTCTCCTTTCACTTCCTTTGGAATGTTAAGTATTAGGTTTAAGCCTTAAAATCAACCTTGAAAACAGTCGTTTTCAACCAAAATTCTTTTAATTTAAAAATAGACGTTATAAATGTTTGACTTGAATTAGAATTGAAAAATAATAAAGATCAAGAGGTTGAGACTGAATTAAAGGCAGATTTTATATCTGTAGCAAACTAAATTTTAATAAAACATCTTTACTAAACACTGTAATTAACAAACCTGCTTTATTTTGTTTCAGTGTTTTTGAAAAATGTGTTTAAAAATGTGTCCTGCAGTAGTAACTGCAGTATACAGAGCGTAATTTAGTTTTTTGTAGATTTTTTTTTATTGAGCAAAATATACATAACATTAAATTCATTGTTCATTTCATTCATTAAGTACATCACAGTGTTGTGCAACTATTACCACTATCCATTTCCAGAACTTTTCCCATCCTAGACAAGCTCCGTACCCATTAAACAATAACTCCCAACCTCCTCTCCCTACCCTCCACCTTCACCCCAGCCCCTATGACCTCCATTTACTTCTGTCTCTATGAATTTGTTTGTTCTAGCTAACTCATGTAAGTGAAATCATATAATATTTCTCCTTTTGTGTCTGGCTTATTTCACTTAATATTTTTCCAAGGTTTATTCATGTTGTAACATGTACCACTTTCATTTCTTTCTAATATTCCATTATATGTATATAGCACATTGTATTTATCCATCCTTCCTTGGATGGACTTTTGGGTTGTTTCTACCTTTTGGATACTGTGAATAATGCTACTGTGAACATGATATACAAGTATCTATTCAAGTCCCTGCTTTAATTCTTTTTCAGTTCCATTTAGAGATAGAATTGCTGGATCAAATGGTAATTCTATATTTAACTTTCTGAGGAACCACCAAACTTTTCCACAACAGCGGCACCATATTATATTCCCACCACCAATTTGTAACGGTTCCATTTTCACTGCATCCTAGACAACACTTGTTACTTTCTGTGTTTTTGATAATAGCCATCCTAATGGGTGTGAGGTGGCATCTCACTGTTTTGATTTGCATATTCCTAGTTACTAGTGATGTTGAACATCTTTCATATGCTTATTAGACGTTTGTATATCTTTTTTGGAGAAATGTCTGTTCGAGTCCTTTGTGCATTTTTGAATTGAGTTGTTTGGGGGTTTTGTTATTGAATTGTAAGATTTCTTTACGCATTCTGAATATTAATCCCTTAAATATATGATCTGCAAATATTTCATCCCATTCTGTGGACTGTGTTTTCATTCTTTTGACAGTGATGCACAAACATTTTTAATTTTGATGAAGTCCTGGTTATATATTTTTTCTGTGCATAATTTAATTTTTGATGTTCACAATTTGTGAATAAAATTGCCATTAGTATGGCACAATACTTTCTGAGATAGAAGACAGAGTAGAATAAGCAATGAATTTAGAGTTGTATCTTTACCTTTTTGGAACTGAGTTTCATTTGCTGGTGAGCAGTGTTATCATCCTCACAGGGTTATTGGGCTTTAGGAGATAGCATTATATAGTGCTATCTTATAGTGAGCCATTTTATAGCCATTTTATAGTGAGAGGTATCTTTTTATTTTTTTCATCAAATCTCTGGTATAAAAACACATTTTCCATGAAATAATGATATCACTCATCTTCCAAACTTGAGAAGCTTAATAGAGCACTAAATTTATTTTTGTTAATGAAAAATTGGTTAGTCACATTGTTCCTGGTTGGTTAGAATGCATTTATTTTTTTTAAAAAAATTGCTTTATGAGTAAGTGAGATTTTGTGTTTTTAATTGTTATTTTAATGGAATAAATTTTATTCTTTCCTCAAGGCCTACATGAACCCAATAGCAATGGCCAGATCAAGGGGTCCAATCCAGTCTTCAGGACCAACCATCCAAGACTATCTGAATCGACCAAGGCCTACCTGGTATTTGTAAAATAATTTATCTATTTATAAAATTTTCATAAACTTTTTCAGTGTTACTATTATAACTTTTATTGATTGCCGAGCAATTGCAGATTGTAATTTTTGAAGTAACATTTGATACATGCTTTCTTTTGAGTGTATGAAACACATGCATGAGTATAAAGCAAACATTCGAGAACCCAGTACTCGGAATAGCTAAAGCACTACTGGGTAACCTTTTCACACTAACCTCTTCTGTATCCCCTAAAAAAGACCTTAAGCTTGCAGTATCTTAGCCTATTTAAAATGGTAAGTTTGAGGATTCTCATCCTTCATTGAGGTGTAACTAGGTGTTATGAAGGATAATTTTAGGCCTTGGTTCTAGTTTTATTTGCTGGCTTTTCAATGAGAATTTCCCATTGTAAAAATTTTACTTTAAATTGTTGGGTTTTGCCCTCAAAGAGTAGCTCTGACCTTTTGTAAATAAAGCTCATAGCCTTATTATTTTTTAGAATGTCTTCCTATTAAATATCATATTCCTGAGGTAACATGACAAGCTTCAGAGTTGTTAGCTTGAGAATCCTTCTAAATGCCTCTGAAAGCTGGGCAATCCAAAGTTGTCCTTGCATGTAACTGGGAATCCTTCCTTTGAGTTAAATAGGAAGAAAGCCTTGTCAGCCTCTTACAGTGTTCATGAGTGCTGTCGACTGTTGCAGCATATCAGAAAATAAATTATCCCCAAAGTATATTTTGTCTTTAAAATTGGGAGAAGGAATGAACTTTAAAGGGGATGTGTGCAAGCAAGTATATTACATGTGTATCAGAGGTCCCCAAGACAACTCTCAGGTTGAGTAATTCGCTAGAAGGACTCAGTTGCACTCGTTTGTAAGATTTATTACATTGAAAGGATACCAGCCACAGTCAGCAAAGGGAAAATGCGCATGGCACGAAGTCCAAAGGAGACTGGGCGTAGGCTTCCAAGGCTTCCTCTCCTGTGCAGTCACACAGGACAGGTTTCATTCTGTTAGCACAAGTTGTGATACCACATGTGAGATGTTGCCAGCTGGGGGAGTTCGTAGGGAGTCTGTGTGCCCAGAGTTTTTACTGGGGACTGATCAGCCTCTGCCTGCCCAAATTGTAGACTCCCAGAAGGAATGCAGGTGTTCAGCCCAGACTATAGAGTTTATACAACCACTTAGGCACAGTGAGTACCTCTCAACGGGGAATGGTAAGGACCTGCCTAACATCCAAGTTCCCAGAACCAGCCAGGGCCAGTCCACAAATAATCAGTCAAGTGTGCTGTGTTAATAACCCTTTTCTGCACAACATGTGTGAAATACGTTATAAGATGGGTGATTTAGTAACAGAATATAGTTCAAATAGACTTTACCTCACCCTAACACTGAAACTACTAAAGTTTTGTAACTTTAGGCAGATTTCTTTTCCCCAAACTTCAGCTTTTATCTGTAGAAGAATACTACCTTTTCTTACAGGATTGTTGTGAAGATTAAAGGAAAATATATTTAAGTGCCTGTAGTATGGAAATGTTCAAATGTTTTGTGTGTTAGCTTTTAAAACCCATGTTTAAGAAAGGCGTGATTGATGTTATTTGATAGGCTTTATTGTGATCATTGATTTACAAGGATGTGGACACAAATTTGAAATGTGTCAACACTGGAATGGAGACTCACTAGGGATTAAGAAAAATGTGTTTATGAAATTTTGTTGTATTGTTTGTAAGCATTCATCTCTAATTTGAATTGCTTGAAAATGTATTTTTATATTTTATTTTTTTAAGGGAAGAAGTGAAAGAACAACTAGAAAAGAAAAAGAAAGGCTCCAAAGCATTGGCTGAATTTGAAGAAAAAATGAATGAGGTTTGCACATAGTACCTCTTTAAAAAAATAGACCAATCTTTTTTGTTATAATAAAAGAATGAAATAATTTTTTAATAAACCAAGGGTTTAGTCATAGCTCTGTAGGTTAAGGGGTTCTGTATTTTTTAGGTGTTCTTGTTTTATTGAATACAGATTTATTTGTAAATAATGATTTTAAAAAATAGAGACAACCATCTTATAGTAATTTAAATCATCTTAAAGTTTTTTAAATGATAGGTTTTTTTTCCTTCTCTCCCCTATCCCCATGGCCCCATCTTACCCTGGGATTTCCATGGTGATACTTGCTTGTTTTGATTTCTAAAAATGTATGTAGTATTTCAGCCACAGTATAGATTAATTCAACTTCTGTTTGTAAAACTATCTTTGTTGGAAAGGAAAAAGTCCTCAGCTTCAGTAATGATACCTTCTCTCGTGGAGAACTCTCACCCCTTAATATTCTCTTCGAAAAGCACTCATACAGGCTCCTTCGGTGATAGGGTAGAAAATTCTAGCACTTGGGGTGTCTTTTTTAATTAGAGGATGGTCGCTGAGAGCTGATAGAGGATGGAGGATAGGAAACAGTGGTTATCCTAGATGTATTAGAAGGGGATAGATAGCCTGTGATGGTCTTTATAACTTTATTGCAGAACTGGAAGAAAGAACTAGAAAAACATAGGGAGAAATTACTAAGTGGAAGTGAGAGCTCATCCAAGAAAAGACAGGTAATACCATTTTTACTTTATTGCTACCCTTGTAGTTAGGTTTTCATGATAATGCTCTGTACTGCTAGTAATAGATACATTTGAAAACTCACATCAACTTATTTGGATTTGCACTTTTATTTGTTTGCTTTTAGAGAAAGAAAAAAGAAAAGAAGAAATCTGGTAGGGTGAGCAAAAGTTTTCCATTTTTCCAAATGTTACAGTTAAGAACCTACAAAATAAGAATAATTTATACAACCTGTGTGCTAACCCTAGGTGAGTCAAAGAGCTTGGAGGTTCTATGGTAGTTATAGGTGGTTTGTTCTATTTTTCATACAAAAGACAAGTACCAACCTCATTATAACCTAGTAACTCTTCTCTTGCTTTTTAAGAAGGAAAATTGATGACCATGGCTACATCTATCACTATTTTGTTGAACCGAAATGCGATATTTGACATTTTAGTATTTAAGTTATTAAATGGCATCTGTTCTCAGATATTAGATTGATTTCATTAAGTATTTGAGAGACTTGGTAAAAGAAAAAATTCCTGCATCTCACAAGCTTTAATTGTTTTGTGCTTGGTCAAGTATTCATCTTCTTCTTCATCAAGCTCTGATTCTTCCAGCAGTTCTTCAGATTCTGAAGATGAGGTAAGTTTTGCCTATAATGATTCATGAAATAGCTGTAATTTCTTTAATGATAAAGGAAACACATTATGAAATACCAGTTAAAGATGTTTACTCGAGATTTTGATTACTTATCCATAACTGAGAGCACTGACATAAATAATTAAATATTTAAATATTGTGTTGTGTTATTGGATTTCGGATTTTGTCTTGTTCATTTAAAATATCAATAAAAAAATGGATTTGAAAATGAAAAATGCTCTTTGGGTGCTAGAGATTATGTGTGACTTAAATCACTTGACTTTTAATAAACAGGAAAGTGATATGTTACATTTTAAATATTAAGTAAAACATTTACAAGCTGGTCCTTTCATTAACTTTAATGATAAATGTTTGATATTAATAAAATGCATCAGTTATACTTTAAAAAATGTCTCCAAAAATGTTTTATATAGGATAAAAAACAAGGAAAAAGGAAAAAGAAAAAGAAGAACCGTTCACATAAATCTTCTGAAAGCTCCATGTCAGAAACTGAATCAGACAGTAAGGTAAAATTATTTAAATTAGCAACATTTTGGATAGCGAAGACATGTAACTAAGTTTTTCTTGTAGGTCTTCCTATCTTAAATTGCTCTCATTTTAGAAATGAGGTATGGCATTTTTTTCCATGTGTGGGAAGATTTTTTTTCCCCAGCTTTACTAAAGTATAATAGACAATTAGTTGCTCATACTTACATTGTATAACTCAGTGAGTTGTTTTGTTTTGTTTTGTTTTGTTTCATTTTTGTTGGCATACAATAATATATTAGTTTCAATTGTACAACGTAGTGATTAGAGATCTATATAACTCACTAGGTGGTCACCCACTAAATCAAGTAGTCCTCTTTCTCATTATTTTTTACAACATTGTTGACTATTTTCTTTATGCCATATTTTATATCTCCATGATTTGTATTTATTTGTACTTTTTAATCCCTTTGCCCTTTTTTACCACCCCCCCCAAACCTCCCTCCTGTCTAGTAGCCTTCAGAATATTCTCTGTAGTTATGTTTGTTTCCATTTTTGTTGTTGTTGTTGATTTTGTTCTTTAGATTCCACATGTACGTGAAATCATGTGATATTTGTCTTTCTCTATCTGACTTACTTCCTTCAGCAAAATACTCTAGGTCCACCAAGGCAATATCTTCCCCACCTCTTCCTTTTAGTCTCTGCGCGTCTTTTAATCTGAAGTGAGTCTCTTGTAAGCAGCATTTGTAGAGGTTTGGTTTTCTTACCTGTTCAGCTTCCCTATCTTTTGTTTGGAGCACTTAATTGTTTTCCATTTGAGGTAGTCGTTGATAAATAGGTAGTTATTACCATTCTTTATTCATCTTTTTGATATAATGTATTTCTTCTTAAAGAAGTCCTTCTAACAATTCTTGTAATATTGGGTTGGTGTTGATGAATTCTTTTAGCTTATTTTTGTCTGGAAAGATCTTTATATGCCCTTGGACTCTAAATAATAGCTTTGCTGGATAAATCAAGCTTGGTTATAGATCCTGGGTTTTCAACACCAAATATTTTGTGCTGAGCCCTTCTGTCATGCAAATTTTCTTTTAAGAAATCTGCTGCCAGTGTTATGGGAGCTCTCTTATAGATAGCTAACTACTTTTCTCTTGCCGCTTTTAAGATTAACTCTTTGTATTTAATCTTTGGCATTTTAATTATGATGTTTCTTGGTGTGAGCCTTTATGGGTTCATTTTGGGGGGACTCTTGGAGCTTCCTGAGGTCGTTTGTCTATTTCCTTCACCAGATTAGGGAAGTTTTCCATCTTTATTTCTTCAAATATATATTCACCTTCTTGTTCTCCCTCTTCAGGTTACCCCTGTGAACGGATGTTGTTACCCTTAGTTGTGTCCCATAGGCCCCTTAAAGTATTATTATATTCTTGGTTACTTTTTTTTTTTTGCCCTTCTGACTAGATGTCCTTGGCTTCCCCATCCTCTATATTGATGTTTCGATCCTCTTCTTCCTCCACTCTGTTGATTCCCTCTGTTATCGTCTTCATCTCAGATAATGTGTTTTTCATTTCTAACTGGTTCCCTTGTATAATTTCCATTTCCATTTTTATGTTTTTTATCTGTTAAAGTTCTCACCAAGTTCATCTAAACTCCTCTTAATTTCCTTGAGCATCTTTATAACCAGTGTTTTGAACTCTGCATCTGTTTGATTGAGTCCTTTTTTCCTGTATCTGCTCTGTTCTTTCATATGGTTTCTGCTTCTTTGTCTTCCCATTTTGGCTGCCTTTCTGTGTCTGTTTCTATGTGCTAAGCAAAGCTCCTAAGTCCCCCGGTCTTACTAGTGTGGATTTGTGAAGTAGGTATCCAATGGCACAGTCCTGAGAGGGGTTCAGCTATAGGCCAAGTTTAGCCCCAGCCTGTGCACTTCCAGGGCCACCTGTTAAGATTCAGCAAGCAATCCACAGATATAGTTGTCTTAAGAAGCCACACCAGAAACCGAGGCCAGCAGCCTCCAGTGTGAGTCTTGGTGCTGATCAGCAAGTGGCATAGGGCTCACCAAGTCACAGGTGGATGTGGCTTGGGTAGGACCGCGGGATGGAGGAGGCAGAGTTACAGGGAATCCTCTGGGCAGAGCGACCTCTGTTATTCCAGCTATGGCGGCACTGAGTCCGCACACTGGGAGGGAGAGAGGAGGGCTCAACAGAAGAACAGTGTATATCACCAGCACTTCCTCCTGGGAGAAAGCCCTCCCTCCAACTCTCATTCCAACAACTCAGTGTCCTTCTATAAGTCTCTGGTGTCCCCTGAGCAGCTGACCTGGCACTGGTGCTTCAGAGTGAGCAAGTCTGTTACTGTGAAAGTCCACTCCAGGACACGGCGCCTTTAAGAGGCATCTGCCACTGCCCATTGCAGCTTCCTATAGCCTCTGTCCTAAGTCACTCCGCTGGGGTTGACTCGCGTCTTCACCCCCTCCTTCCTCCATCTGTTGCAGGGTGATTTCTTATTTTTCTTGCTAGTTGTAGGGCTTCTGTTCCTCTAGACCCTCAGGCACTTTGCTTGCTATTTGTTTGTGTTTCCTTCTCAACTTCGATGTGGTTGCAAGAGATGAGCAAAGTTTCTGTCATCTATGCCATTTTGTCTCGAAATATAGTAGTTCTGCACCATTTATTATCTTACCTGTGGCATTCAATTGTTCTCTAAATACTTTCACATATATGTCTCCATGTCTCAACATTTCTGTGACAGCTTTATGATAAGGAATGGCAGGCATTATTTTTCTCACTTTCATGAAGTCATAGTTCAGAGAAAACACATCTTGCTTAAATTCATACTGCCAGTATTAGAATCAGAAGTTGAATCTTTATCTTCTACTCTCTGATCCAGTGTCCTTTCTGCTGTACCTTAATCTGTTCTGTACTATCTGAAATTGTCAGACACAATTTGCTCTCAAACAAGAGTGGTCATAAAGAATACATGCAGGTTGCAATAAAAATGTAGGTTCCTGGGCCTCATTTTCAGAGTCTGACTTTGTAAATCTGATTAGGCTCAAAAGTCTACATTTTTAACAGATGTCCTCTGCGATTCTGATACAGGGATGTCCATAGATCACAGTAAACATTCTCCTAGGGTCCCAGGAGAAGAAAGCAGCTATCTGGTTTTGTGGTAGATATCTACTCCCCTAGTGAGATTTCTTCTGACAATAGTGTCTAGGACGTATTCAGTAAATGTTGAGGGGTTTTTTTGTCTTTTAAAACAGGAGAGCCAGTCTAATGATAGCTAACATTTATTGACTACTACTACATGTTATGCCCAGTTCTAAGCACTTGATGTGTTAACTCATTTCTCTCAACAACCCTGTGAAGTAGTTACTTGTTATGTGATCCTACCTTATGCATAAGAAAGGCTCAATGAAGTTAATAGCTGGAACTGAGGTATTCAGAAGAAGAATTTCTTGTATCCTCCTTATAAGGAGACCAGGGAAATCAGATTGGTAAATGTCAGAGCACAGCGTGAATTAGAACTCCAGTGCATATGACCACCAAAGGCAAATATAGGCAGTAGCATAAAGTCCTACTTTAAAATAGGCCATGTGGTTATTACAGACAATATCAGTCATTTTAGGTTTACATAGATTTGATATACAGAAGATAAATGAAGAAGTCTTGTTTCTTTACAACCACATATATACACAACATATTTTTCCTACATTTAAAAAAAAATTTGGTATTGAAGTAAATTTCTCAGTCATAGAGCAATCACCCTTTTGATATTTTTGTCTTTATATTATAATGCTGTATCTTTTCCATGTAAAATTGATATGTGTATGTATATATTTGTTTAGGATAGTTTAAAAAGGAAGAAGAAGTCAAAGGATGCATCTGAGAAAGAGAAGGTAATCATAATTTTACATTGCCTTAAGATAGTCTGTCATACAATACTTCAGTTACTTCAAGAAATTTCAAGAAATTAATAATGTGTTCCCCTTTTTAACATGAGACTTATTTCTTTTGCTTTTATGACATTTCATGTTGATTTAAGAAAATTATTTGTTGGATTCATTATTAAAGGTAAAAGATCAAAAGTATTCCTGCAGAGTTTGAATTTGTGTATCAAATTCAAGTTAAAAATTAAAAATGGATTATATCAAATTCACAATAATGGAGATTACACATTTCCTTTGTTTCCTCAAGTTATTTTAGAGGAGGCCCATTTAATTAAGGAACATGGACTTCTGTTTCAAATTGAGTACCATAGATAAGTTTTGAAAAAAATTTTTACTATAAGTAGATGTTTTATCTTCACTTGGGACTTAACTATATAATTAATGTTAAGTTTATCCCTACTCATGTTTCTGATTTATGTGTTAAAATCTTATTCTGATTATTAAAAATAAAAGCCAAAAAGAAGCAATTACCAATGAAAGAAAACCTTCAGACCAGTGTCACTGTATTTTACTTGGTCTTTCTATATCATTTTTAAAATTCACATAATAGGCTTTTATTAAACATCTTAATATTAGAATTTGGTAGTATTTAGTATATGTATTATGTTGTACAAAGACCACCTCACTCTAGTTCTAACACTTTTTTATCACCTTCTTAAAAAAAACTTATACCCATTAGGTAATCATTTCCCATTCTCCCTTCTTCCCATCCCCAGGTAACCTCTAAACTTTCTATCTCTGGATTTGCATATTCTGGATATATCATATAAAAGCAATCATATAATATGTCACCTTTCGTACCTGGCTTCTTTTCACATAGTGTAATGTTTTCGAGATTCATGCAAGTTGTAGCACCTATGTCAGTACTTCATTCTTTTTTATGGATAAGTAACATTCCGTTATATGTACATACCACAGTTTGTTCATCCATTGATGGATGTTGGTTGTTTCTACCTTTTGGCTAAGATGAATAATGCTGCTGTAAACAAGTTTCTGTGTGGATATATGTTTTCATTTCTCTTGGGTATATACCTAGATGTGATTTTCATATCAATTTTAAAATAAAAGGCCACTAAGACACTAAAAAGAGAAACCATCATTACCAAGTTGGGTTAATACCAAGAATTCAAAGATAATAAATTTAGTAATATAATATTTGTCAGGTTAACTGGCCAAATGAAATTATGATTATTTTAATAGTTGCCAAAAGGATGTGATGTAAGTCAACATTAATTCCTCATTTTCGAAACCATTATAGAATAAATGGTCACTTTTATGTCTTTTGAAGAAATATATGTGTCATATGGGATATAAAACAAAAAGCAACAAGTAACAGAATGATGGTTACCAGAGGAGAGGGGAAGGATGAAGTGATCAAAGGAGGTCGAATATGGAAGGAGACTAGACTCTGATGAGCACACAGTGAAGTATACAGATGTGTTATCAGGTTGTACCCCTGAAATTTATATAATGCTGTTGACCAATATTGCCCCAATAAATTTATTTTTTAAAAATGTATCTGCGAGAATAAAACCTGATGATATACAAACATAAAATACTAGAACAACTGCATTGTGAATTTGAAGTATTTCAAAATAATATAAGGTACAGAATAATATACATAATAGACAAATACTATAATAAACACCCATATATGTATCAGCTAGAATTAACAAATGATTTACATTTTGTCATATTTACTTTAGATCTTATTCTGTTTTTTTAAAAAAAGTACCAGATACTTTCTCCTTCCTTAGATGCTGCTATTTCTGAAATTAATATTCATCTTTACATCCACGTTTAAACACTATGGTTGCATATGTTCATAAGTAACATATTTCGTATTTTCAAAATGGTATGTTTCCATTTGAAATTTTTTTTTTCACTCATTGCTTTTTGACATTTATCTTTGTTGATACTCTGAAGTTTGTTTCATTCATTTATAGAATTCCATTATATTAACTTGCCACAATTTATTTCTCCATTCTTTTATTTGTGGACATTTAGATTGTTTTGTTTTTAGTGATGCACACAGGGCTGCAGTGGCTATTTCTTTCTCCCACCGCCCCCCCAAGTTACTGCTAATTTTTCTGAGATATACCTGGGATTATAATTTCTGGGTCCTAGGATGTACATACATTTAACTTATCTACATTTTGCTTAACAAAGTGCTTGCTATTAATTCGCATTCCTTCTAGTGACAGTACCCTATTCCACATACATACTTGTCAACACTTGGAGGCTTCCTTTTTGCCAGTGTGTATACGTAGTTGAGCTTCTTCATTTGCTTATTAGCCATTCAGATTTCATTTTCTGTAAATTACCTGGTCATAGTGTTTGCCTATTCTTCTGTTGGATTGTTTTTGATCATTCTGATTCATTAAAACATACATTTTGGATACTGCTATTTTGTCTACATGAGTAACATCTTTTGCTCCATGGCTTCTCTTAATCTTGTTTAGGTCATAACTATATAAGGGAGAGGTGATAACTTTAAGTCAAATATATCAGTCATTGTTTTTAGCCCCATTTTTATTTTAAATTGTTATGAAAGTGCAGTGGCAAATACCCCAATTAAGAAAAATAATTAAAGAAAAGAAAATAACCCATGTATAATAGTAACAAAGAATATATAGGAAAATTTCAAAGAAGTGAGGAGGTCTTATTTGAAAAAAACTATAGATCTATTCAGAGATGCATATGAAGATTTAATAAATATTCCTGGGTATGACTTGCTTTACTAGAAGTTAAAACATCATTTTAAATGCTTTCATTAAAACAATGTGGTATAGTACAGGAATAGGAAAAAACAAAGCAAAACAATGAAACAGTGAAGAGTCCAGGTAAAAACTTTTAAATTTTTGTGGAATTTAATATATGATAAAGGTGGCTTTTCTTGGGACAAAATGACTAGTCCTTTGGAAAATATAGATATTAAGGCCAGATAAATTCCAGATAAGTCAGAATTTTAAACATATGAAAATATATCTAGAAAAAGACAAGGGAGAATATAATATTGGGGTGGGGAAGGACTGTGCCTTAAAACTCAGAAATTTGTGACCTCATAATTCTAATTCTGAGTGACAAAAGAGATCACAAAAAATCATAAAGTTTAGTTATACTGATGAACAAACTAAGAAAAACTAGGAATACATAATTCAAAAACAATGATCTTCAAATTAAAAAGAATACCACTCATACACACAAAAATTGGTAAAATATATAGTTGGTAATTCTAAAAGAAAATACCTCTGTATTCCAGTAATCTGAGATTGATATGATTAATAAAAGAACCTGATTAAGAAACTTTTTGTAAAGTGTGATTCATAAAAGAGTGCAATAAACAGATGTGGGGTAGTGGGAGAGTGAGAAAATCACTTGGGTGAAGGCTACTTCGGTCCTTGACTTAGTCATTATTATTAGATAAGGATTTTGTACTCACATACCCTTCACTGTTTCAACTTTGCTTTTAATAACAAAGAGTCTATATGCCTGCCCTCCAGAAGGAGATGGGTTAAGTAAATTGTGGAATATACTTTCAACGAATGTCAAAGGCAGCCATAAATAACAATGTAGTTGTCATGGAAAGTTACTATAGGGTGAGAAGAGCTGGTTCCAGATAGCAAGTATTTATGTAAAATTGTAAGTATACACAGACAGTTATTTCCAAAAATCTCAATGCTGTTTAATCCCTTGCAGTGGGATTTGTGTGAATTTTTTTACAATGAGCATTTATTATGTGTACCAAAATAGTAAAGCTGTTGGCAGAAACAAAATTAAATCACACCTATGATTTAACACATAGGTAATCACTCTTAGTTTATTTTCCACATGATTTTTTTGGTTTATATCTTCAAAATTGGATTCATACTGTACAAAATTTTACATCATTTTTTCTTTGTAAGATTAAGTGGTGAGCATTTTTCACTGTGTAGTTTCATTGTTAGGAACTACTTTAGACATATAGAAAAAGTATGTGGAAAATAATAAAATGACACCCAGCACATCCACCACAAAGCTTTAATAAATTCTAACATTTTTTCATACTTGGTTTCAAATGTTTTTGAAATTTTTTTTTCTTAAAATATATAATTAAGTCCCTAAGTACTCCTCCAGTCTTACTTACAGTTATGCATTTTGCCAACATTAAAAATACTTAGAGATGAAGATAATTTTTGTTTACTTTAACACTTAATCAACTAAAGGGATTACTACATAGAGATCCTTTTAGATCATTGCAAATTATTACCTGTTGATTTTTTTCTCTACAGCACTAGGCCTGTCTGATCCAACATTGGGTAGAAACAAAGGAATTAGAATACAGAGGACCCAAATCTTAGACCATTGGTATTGTTCCTTATGACTCTTTAAAATTCTGTCATCAGACAGCAAAGTTGGAAACCACATGATATCACTTATATGTGGGCTATAAATCTAAAAGAAATAAAATTCTATCATATATAGTTAAAGAAGAGGAGGATGTTACATCTATATGGATGTGTGGTTATTTTCAGGTTTTTTAATGAAAGCATTACTTTTTTGGAATTAAAGACTGAATCCTGATAAATGTCACCAATTTTAGACATTTTTAAATAAAAATGGATAATTTTTATGATAATTGAAAGAATTGTTAATAGAACTTAGAAACAAAATTTGCATGGCATAGTAATATAACTTTCAAGTTAAGATACATATATTTATTTTTCATAGGACATTAAAGGAGTTAGCAAAAAGAGGAAGATGTATCCTGAAGATAAACCTTTATCATCTGAGTCCTTATCAGAAACCGATTATATTGAGGAGGTTAAGTATATAATTAAATCCATATTTTCACTTTAAATTGTTTGGTTATTTAATAAATATGAATTAGTAAAAAGAAATACTTCAAAAGTATTTGATTTACTTTTGTTATTATGATATATTATTTAAAATAAAATTCCATTTTAGAAAAAATTTATATTTTTCAAGAAGGTAATTATATTGTTGTTTCGATAACCATATTTTTACATACCTTTCCAGTCTGAGATATATTTACTATTCTTATATTTTCTTTTTATTATACTACTATTTGGTTACATGAAAGGTGCTATATAATGTATAGGCTATTGAAATTCAGCATTCCCTTGTTTTTGTTTGGAACTAGTACTATTTAGGGAGAAGATGGGTGATGAGGTGAAGCAGAAATGTTGGCATGATATCAATTTTTCTGTCTATAAAAGGAGGGAATAGAATTAGATAATCTAGATAGTCCTTTTCAGCTCTGATAGCTCTGTCTTAGATTTTGTACTCTTAGAATTAGAGTCTATTTTTACTTACTTGTAGGACTATAAGTTATCTTTATTTCTCTCTTTGACTTGGTGTCCTTGTTTATAAAGTAGGGCCGATTGCCCTCATTTTGGAGCCATACTTTATAATGCTCCCTGAAATGAAATTTGTAACTAATACACACAAATAAAACCTATACATCTTTATATTAATAACCCCTAACAGAAATAGAAGAAATACAAGAAAATGTCTAATTTTGTTAAATTACATTTCAGTATATAAATGCTTGAGTGTAGTACCTCCAAAAGACATAAAACCCTTAAGACTTAAAACTCATGCTGTAGCAGGAGCATCATATACATGCCCTTCAAAAACTGTACAATAGCATTATCATTGCCATTTTCTAGAATGGTGGAAAATTCTCAGTAAAGCTCTCAATGAAACAATAGTCTTTCATCCCTCTGATATTTGCACTTTTGGGACATTTATTGCATCTTAAAACCCTGTATAAAATACTTTGTGTATTTAGCTTCTGTATCATAACATGAATGTCTTAACAGGCTATTCAAAAGTCATGTCCTAGACATTGCATGACAGCATCCTTTGTCTTGGCCTCGTTAAATGTGGATTCAACACAGCTACTACTACCACTTCAGTCATTGTTATGACAACAATAACAAACAACAATAATTTCCTAAGTGCTCTTTAGAGCACTTGCCTCAATATAAAATATGTTATTTTAATCTTAACATTAAATACACATGAGGTTTAGCAACTTTCAATTTAATCCACACTTTAAAAGATTGATATAAAATATTAATGGGGTGATAATTCTTTCTTTAAAGGATTTTGATCAGTGGTTTATACTAAATACAGTATACATATAACTATTATTTATTGGACACCAGAGTTAGAGAAATTCCTACTTTATTCTGAGTACTTCCCCTTGAGGGTGGATATTATTTCCATTTTACAGATGATGAAACAAAGAGAAATATATAGCAGAGGTAGGAACCAGAGCTTGGTATGTTTTATTTCAGAGCTCATGTGTTTTATCCAGTGTACTTCACGGTTGTTTTTGTTTGTTTTGTTTGCGGTTTTTTTTTTAAGACGATGAAAGAAAATATAACAGAAGCCCTCTAGAGATTTAAAACTTTAATTTCTTTCCCTTTAAATATTTTTCATTGAATTGAATTCTCATTGTGATGTAATGGATTTTAGGTAAAACAGCATGTAAGAAGTCATTTGGTTGTCAAAATGTTTTTTACATACAGATTTTGGAAAAGCAATATATATTAGGGAATGAAAAGGCAATACCTTGAATACAAGTGACATATTTGTCTTCTGTTCTCCACAAAAATTAAACTTTTTAGGTACGAGCAAAAAAGAAGAAAAGCAGTGAAGAACGAGAAAAAGCAACAGCAAGTATCACTTATGTTTTTACATGACAACAGTAAAGCTGTATTTATTTAATGTAAAACGAGTCATGAGTAAAGCATGATTCTGTTCACTGGGACCAAATGAATATTTACTGGGGAAAGTGTGCTGTTCAGCAGCATCACCTAATGGGTTGGAGAAAGTTAAACTGGCTTAGGAAATATGAAGAATACCCTGGTAGCAAACATGTTTCCATTTTAGTATTTTAGTGTTAGATATATAAACTCAAACTTTTGTTTGTCTGTCTTAAGCTATACTATGAAATACAATGTTAAAGTATGGTGATTCCCTCTGCCTTCGATAGTGGTTACTTCCAGATCAACCAAAACTGGTCATAACAGAAAAAGCCTTTCTGAGCATAAACTGCAGGAATGTGACAACATAAAGGATATTCACTAATAAAGATGATTCTTTTGATTTCTAAAGCCAGCTCTGCTATTATTGAGAAGTAGGAAAGGTAGAAAGAAGAGAATAAAGAAAATGGCAGTGGTATCCAGATGAGAAGCAGACCAACCTAGAGAAAGTGAATAACAAATTATCCAAGAGTAATGTGGACCATATCAGCAAAGTAACTTAAGAGCACTCAGTATCTCTGGGCTATAGCCTTTGGAGGCATTTTCTTATGGAATAATAATTTGGATGAAGAATGCTTTCGTCTTTGGTTCAGGTTAATTAAAATATAAAATTAACTAATTCTGGATAATTCTAATCTGAATTTGAAATTCAGAATTACTTCAGTATTTCATACGTTCAACCAGCGTGCATTTATTAAGCTGTCTGTGCAGGCACCATTCTGTGTCTTGGTAGAGCTGTCATAATGGAGTACAAGATAGATAAGAGGGTGATACGTAAGAGGATTACTTCAGGGATGGAGAGCCTCTCCGAGGAAATAAAATTAAACTGAAACCTTTATAAGGTTTATAAGAAAGAGCTACCATGCGAAGATCAAAGGAAGAATATCCTAGGCAGAGGAAGAGCTAAATACCTGTGGTGGGAATGAGCTTGATATGTTTGAGGAACTGAAAGAGGGTAAAGTTGGTTTATACCTACTAGATTATGAGGATAGCTTACGGTGACGTTGGAAGTAAGCAGAGGCCATATCACATAGCAAAGTGTTTGCGTTTTAATCATAATGTTATGGGAAGCTGTTTCGAGGGGTTTGAGCAAAGAAGCGGCCTGAATCAACTTTACATTTTTAAAATGCTTTGGCAGAGGAGCTGAGTGGGCAGAGGTAAGGAATGATCTTTGGTTTCCAGTGGTACTGTGGAGAGGGACTAGCGTGATAGATTTGGGATACAATCTAGACTTAGCAGGACTTACTTGGTGCTTTGGATGTGAAGAATGGAGTTAAAGAAAAGAGTAGAGTCAAAGATAGCTTACATTCTTTGTCTAAAGTTAAATGACAGAGTAGCGGTGCCAGTTACTAAGATGGCCGAGAGAGGATTTGGAGAGAAAATTAAGCATTTTTTATAGTAATTTTAGATATTAGTAATTTTAGATATACCTATTAGATAACCAGGTAGAGCTGTTAATGAGGCACTTGCAATCTTGAGGTCATATTATAGGACTGGATGTAAAGATTCAGTATGTAAGTAGTTTTTAAAACATATGACTGGGGAAGCATGTGGGAAAGAAGGGAAGAAAAGCCCTGAAAGGTAGAGCAGAGGAAGAATCAGCAAAGGAAATGAAGAAGTCTTTGTGATAGAAGAGAAACAGCCTGGTGAGGTATCATGGAGACCAAGGAGGAAAAGTATTTCAAGAAGAGAGTGTTCCAGCTGTCCTTTTATGAAAAAGTAACGTATATCCAAAACCTATTTTTAAAAGCCCAAATATAAGATTTTGGATTCTGTCCCTGTGTATGTGGGCTTGTAATGAAAAGCATGATAAAAGTTAGCGTAGAGCCACAAAGTGATAGAGGCTTTGAGAGAGAAGGGAGGATTGTAGAAAGCTCTAATAGATGAGGAAATGGATATGAAGCTTTGCTTTTACTAAACGTATATGTCTCCTCTTTTTATTTTCTTCTGAATATCAACAGCTAGTCTATCATTTGATATCACCTGTCTAAGTATCTGTTTCTGAAAGTTCTGCCTTTCTCTACCTCTGAAACAGTCATGACAGTCAGGGTTCAGCAGAATTCCAGCTCCCTTTATCAGTGACAGTTTGACAGCTTTTACTAGGCTTCAGCGGTATTTTCCTCTGAAAGTCAAGCATTTGGTTTACTAAGCTATATAAGACTTTTCAACTATTCATCAATATTTTGTTGACCAGTTGTTAATTTAATAAAATAGTGTTCCCATCCTAAGCAGTACATAGTATCTGTGCTTCTATTTACTTAAATTTGACAGATTTAATATATCTGTTCTCTGAAAAACTGTCATTTTGCAAAAACAATTGTTTTTGTTGTATGAGGCTTTCTTCTTAGTAACTACAATTTCTTTACCTTAAGAAATTAAATGTAATATAGCAATTGATACCATGATTCAGTTGAATTTCTTTTCTATAGGAAATTTTGTTAAAAGCTATATTAATGTGTTAATGACTTGAGTTTTTCCTTATCTTTTTGAAAATCAATAAGTGTTCTTTTAGTCCTTATGATATTGCTATTGAGACTTCTCAAGAAATGTTTTAAGTAGCTTACTTGGTTATGGGGATTGTTTGAAATAACTATGCATGGTAAAGTTGTTTTCAATTTGCGTGTTTTCATATAGAAATGTCTAACATGGAACTGTCTTTACAGGAAAAAACAAAAAAGAAAAAGAAGCATAAGAAACACAGTAAGAAAAAGAAAAAGAAGGCTGCTAGTACAAGTCCTGACTCACCATAACATTAAGAAAAATCAGGATTCCCTTAAAAGAAAGTGCAATGTCTGAGGAAATTTCAACTGTGAAAATTATGATATATTTACTAACATGCATGAATTTTATTGTTTTTAGAATTATTCCTGGACTATTCAGTAGCCACTCAGATGCCACTGTGTGAAAGGGCCATAATAGTTGCCTGCTGCCTGAACATCTTTTTCTCTTCCATTGCTTAATAACTCTGGGAGATAATACACAGTAATTATACTAGTGGTTGACATTTGGGAATAAAGTTAATATTTTTGACTAGAAATATCTAATGATAAGTCATCAGAAACTCAGTCTGGATACATCATTAAGATGGAATCAGAAATGACCAGGTGATTCTAGTTAACATTTTTGAAGTAGGGATTACATTGATATTTCAAAATCCTTACTCTGTAGATAAGTGTATTTTAATTTTTTCCCCCGTATACTTTTATTTACCTGGAGAAGGAGCTTTTAGGGTTGGGGGCGGTTTGCTATTTCTTTAGCTAGCAGAATAGCGTGCCTTTTATCCTCACACTCCTATTTTTGCAGACACTATAGCCATGCTTTATGGGAGGTCAGAGCTGGGTATGACAGTCTTGCCCTTTACTGAGCTTAGTGACATCCTTGGACTCTGTTAAATGCTGCTTCGAGTGGACCAGAAAAACCAGCTATTTTGCAGCATGAGAAAGCCCCAGAAGCTCTGGGATTTACCTCCACTTCAATAATACTGAATGATTCTTAGCATTAGAATGTGTTATAACATTTGAATTAATTTTGACCTCACTTTGGCTTTGGAGAGGAGTCATTTCAAATAGACACTGGTACTTTTTGAACTTGATAGCTAAAGATTCTAAAATGCATGTTTTATACTACTAAGTTTTAACCAGTTAGGAAAATTTATGTAACCAGTGATAGTTACTTCATTTTTTGTATGAATTTTGTTTAGGCTGTAATGTTTAGCTTTTATTAACTTTTTATTCTGCTCTCTTAAATTCCTTACTGCATTTAATGGCATTCTTGCCAAGATACTTAGCATGTGAAAAGCAGGTTATTTTATAATTTTTTTTTTTTTGTAACAGCTTCATATTGAAGCTGCAACTTAACCATAAAGAAGTTGAGTGGTGGGCCTGGTATGCTATGTCTTGTTACATAAAGCTCTTGCCAGAGTCTTAGTAAATATAACATTTTAAAAGTTTGTCTTTGTATATTCACAGCAAATTATGACAAGTTAAAGTTAAGTGAGAATTACATTAATTGCTCTTTCTGTGTCATTTTACTAAGATTTTGTGCCTCGTATCTCCTTCTGAGTTATTTACAAGTAATGTTATAAGGAATTGATAAATCATTTTCACTTTACATTTTTATATAATCAGGTAACATGAAATATAATTTGATGTACAATTTTGCCTGTTACAGAGAGTATGCTAATTATAGTGGTATATGCACAAAACATTTTGGCATGACAAGAGGCTGAATAAATAGCTATTTTACTTAAAAATGCTCCCTTGAGTCACAAGTAAAGTTATAAAGATTAAGAAACATGACTAGGTGTTAAGTGGTAGGTGGCTAAGACATGTCCCCAAGTTTTTAGCTGTAAAAAATAACACATTTCTTGGTACGTTTCCTTGAATTTTATCCTTAAGGCTTCATATTCTTTCCTAATAAAGATAGCAAAACTTTCTGTCTTGACTACACATAAAAGTTTGAGGGACATTCTGTATCCCAAAAGAAGTTTCTCAGAATTGTTCAGGAAAATGCTAAAGGTAAGTTCATCAGGTTATTTGTTGATCAGCTTTGCGTGAACATAAAGTGTACCTTCACAGATTGGGCCAGTATATAATGATTATATCCCACTAGCAGCAACTAATTGTTCATTTTATTAGACTAGGGGAGGAAGTGATTTGGCAAAAAATTGTATTTTTACCAGACTGTATTGACTGTCTGGGAGACACTTTTTCATTGTCCCTCTGGCAGTTTTCTAATGAGGTATGGGTAATAAATTTGGGCGATGTTATATGCGAGTTAACATCTTTTCCTCCCTCCACCAAACCACTCATTTTCTTGAATAATTTTGCATCAGTTTTGAAAACACAAAGTGTGTTACTTGGATAATTATGGTATGGTAACTGCAACAAAAATGATGAGTGTCAGGATAAGAAAAGTGAATTTATACCGGTGACTACCTTTTTCTGATTGTTCTGGATTCATTTGGTTGCTCTTATTATATTTAGATGTTTTAAATGCCATAAGAGTGTCCTGAATTTATTTTATACAAAGTATGGATTTATATTCCTTCAGTCAAGATGTGCAAAAGCCTATTGCCCAGTTTTCTTTCATAGAGAATAATAGACAAACCTCAGAGAAACAGAACAGTTATTCTTCAGATTTAAGTGACAGGTTTCACAAAAAATCACCAATTTTCAACTTAAAATCTGTGAACACTCATCTGGTATTTAAGAAAAGTTTTGGGAAAGTTTTTTGTTTCCGGTTGTATTTGCCTTATTTTAAAATCTGTTTTTATATTTTATTAAAAATTTAGTAAGAATATAGTGTCCTAAATTCTCAAATTCATTTTAGTACTTTTTTTTTTTTTTTTTTTTTTTTTTTTTTTTTTTTGCCTTACCACAGTGAGGACCAGCAGACTGACACCAGAAAATGTTTGTTCTCTGTACTCGGATTTGACAATAGGCAAGAGTTAGAACAGTTGTTTCTTGGCCAGTTTTGGCATTGTTACATCATGTCTTCCTACCAGTTAGTCAGATATGAGTCGGAGGGGTAAAAGTGGGGTTTAACATTCTCTAGAAGCTCCCAGGTTAAAACCTCTGTTTCGGTATCATGAGAAGGTGCTTAGTTAAAGTTCCTAAAGAGGTTATAACCTATAAAGGGGCTCTTTATAGCCTGGAAATTATTTCAACTTTAAAATCTTAGTAATCTTATTCAGTTATTGTTTTCAAATAGGAGGGAAACATTTTCAACTGTAGAATTTTTGCTGAGGAAATATAAATAGTAATATTAAGTACCACTTTAAGTGCTGTTTAGCACTTAATGGTATTTGTGTTGGTAAATGGTAAATGTTGCAATTACTTTAATATTTTGGATCGCAGTAATACTGAAATCACTATGTAAGTGTTGAGTAATAACCATTGTTGCATATTTTCCAATTATTTGAGAACCTATGCTTGGTTGCTGGAATGTTGCCATGGTCACATTCTTTGTTGGGTATGGGGTAGTTAACTGTGGAATCGGTGGCAGGCCAGTAGGCCCAGGCTTGGAGCTAGGCTATCAGAAGTCTGCAGTGTGTTGAAGCCACGTTGGACATGGACCAGAAGCTTCTGAGGAAACTAGTGGAATCTATCAGTAAAACTGTCAGGAGCTGTAAGTACTGACCAGACACCCAGCACCATCTGAGTATCTTTATTCAAATAGAAGCTTTGGTAGACATTAGTTAGATATCAACAAGTGATTTGTAAAATAGAGTTCCTCTGTTTTCTGTATAATATTTTGGTCATTTAGAAAAATAGATGCAAGTGAACGTTATCCCTGCGCTTACACTGAAAATATTTTAATCATCGGGTATCCTAAAATACATTTTGTGTACTTGGGAAGAAAACCTTGAGAATTTACTTGACATCGTGAGTGCTAAAGGATTATTTGCCAACCAAGGGCTGATTTCATTATAGTCTGAAATTTGATAAGAGATTTCAAAGTATAAATATTTACTTTGACCAGTTCCCTGAGTTCTCTGACACAAAATCTATAGAGGCAGGTGATTGCGCTCTCGCGATTGATGGAGATAAGACACTTTAGATGTTGAAATAGCATGGTGCTTTGAACATGGCAAATGTTGATTATAACTAACAAATTTGAGGGGATTCCTTGCCCTGACCTTAGTAATCTTGTGAATTTTGTTTCTCAGGCATGACCACAAGCACTCCTGACTGATAATTGTGAATCTGTTTCTAGAATTTAAAGAAGTTACTTTTATTTCAGTCATTTTTATGGCCTCATTGTTGGGCACTTCCATTTTTCCTTGTGTGACCTTCGTCATTGGAATAGGAATCACCTTGTCTAAGAACCTCATTGTAGGTTTGATTCTGTTTTCTCATTCCAGTTGGATTTTAAATGATCTAAGCTCCTCAAGCACTTCTAAAGTCTGTTTTCCAATTCCAATGTCATTTGCTGCTTTCTTAACAGCCAGTGTTCTATAATGTTCAAAAGGAAATTTTGCATACTTTAGAAAAATAGAACTTCTCTTCCCATCCTAATGAAATTATTCTTAGCAATGTCTGCTCCCATATGAGTGTTTAATACTATAATTTGTTATTTGAAAACAATTTTCTGAAATAGCCTGTAGGTATGAATATGTAATACTTGATCAGACCCATGTACCTCATAGATTTCTATAAAGGAGATATTTAAAATAATTGTTTGAAAAAAGGAATGAAACTCCTTTTTCTCCCCAAAGCTTTTGACACTTAAATTATCCATAATTCAAGCCCTGAATGCCTAAACCTAGCTATTCACCAGTGAGCCAGATTACTGTTTTACACTCAGATTACTAACAGCTGATGTTTATTGAACTGTTCACTGGCAAGACACTGTGCTCAATGTCTTATGTTCATCTTTAAAAACAAACCCAGTGAGGTAGGTGCTATTTCCAAATTTTCATATGAGGAAACCAAGTCTTAAGTTGTTTGTCGAAAATTACACAGTAGACTTTTCTGGTAGAGGCAGAGCTAGAACAGGTAGTCTGATGCCAGAACCTAAACTCAAATAATCTTTATTTCTCGAATTATTTCTACTGATAAGCATTGTAGACCTTATAGTCCATTCTGAATAGTGTTGTCTCTTAGTGCACAATGAAAAGTTTTTGGATTCAGCTTAGTTTTTGGGTCCTTGTATTTGAGACCAGAATAACACTGGTCCTTTCATGACTAGAATTTGGTTCTTAATAATTTGAATAGGAAGACTTAACAGCTAGTGTTACCTTGGCTTCTCTTCTCGGGAAGGGACTTACTTTATTCTCTTGGTATACAAAGTTCTAATTCCCATATGGCTGAAAGTTGGAGTGGTTTTTCCTGGGCTTTGCTTTAGAGTTCAGGAGGGATTCCTCATAATTTGTTAAGCTCTCATGTGCCACGTGGATTCTTTTGTCCAAACTGCCATCACTGCATGACTTAGGTCCTCTGCTGGCTTCCTCCAGTGACCTCACAAAAGAAAATTCATTACATTACCAAGCAGCTGTTATCATTTTCCCCCAGTTCTAGAACGTCTTATATCTTAGGGCTAGTATAACTTCTACCTATTGATCTTCATACTGCTCTCTAGAGCTTCATTGTCTAATATGGTAACCACTAGCTATGTATAGTGATTTGAATGTAAATTAGAATTTAAAACCCAGTTTTAGTCACACAAGCTACTCAGGTTCTGCCCAACTGGCTGTAAATCTGAGGTTTCCAGGACCCCTTCCTTGGTCTCAGTAACTGTATATGGGTTGTGGCTACCAAATTGGTTAGCACAGATACATAACATTTCCATCATCAGGAAGTTCTGTTAAACAGGGCTGCCCCGTTTACGAGTTGCACAAATCTTATTCCCTGTCCAAAGAATAGCCCTTAATGGAGTGGGGAAGGTAGATGAATTACTTCAGGGTGTGATAAATGGCTTAGTGGGTTTGTAACCTAATGTCCTCACAGGGCCGTATGCTTCATTTAATGCTCTGCTAACACTTTAATTTTTTGAATGAGGGAACTACATTTTTCTGCATTTGGGCCCACAAATTCTATAGTTGATCCTGGCTTTGTACTTACTCATCGTGTTGTAGGAGTATCTCCATCAGAATCTCTTGAAGTAGGGCCGAGCATCCAGACTGTTCACTCCATGTATTCTTAGACACTAAAGTTTGAGGATTCCTCGTCAAAATTGTCTTTTCCAGGTGAACTTCAATCTGTCAGCCTAATCTCAATTGAGAATTGACTCAGCCTTTTTCACACCTATTAACGTTTTTAAAGCTAAGTGAAGAATATAAAAACATCCTAAATTTTTCATTTGTTTGATTAAAATGATCATTTTGGCATCTAGACGTTAATTTGAAACCTGACTCTCATCCAGCATATTCTTTAACCTCTCCAATTTGCAAGTGTTGATGATCATTTAGCAGACATTTAAGAGCCTACTGTTGTGCTCTGGCAGTACTTGATACTAAATAGAGACCAACATAAGAATAATAAGATTTTTGTCAGATGTGTTAAAGCTGAAATACATGTGGACAGCATTTCTCTAATCCATTCCTGCCAGAGGAGGAAATAAGTTTAAGTCCAGTATGATTTGCCCTTGTGAATCCATGAGCCCCTGTTCCCTAAGTGTTCATGAGTTTTTAATACAATTGATCATCTCTTCTGGCACTTAGCCTAGGACCACCTAAGGGCCACTAGTCTAATACTCGGTTTTACTTTCTTTGTGAGACATAACGTGCCAATATGTAGGCATACATAGGTTAGTATATATACTTATTTCCTAGCTGAGAGGGCCTAGAAATATCAATACACCAGCAGCAAAAGTCACATCCAGTACCTAGACCGTGGTTTCAAAGTGGTACTCTCCAATTAAAAAAATATATATTCCTTGATGAAGTAGCTGTACAGTGTAAAGGAAAAACCTGCGCTACCATGTTACTTTAACTCTGACACTACTACCACACTCCCACTTCTGACATATTCACCATCTGTATGGAGGTTTTCCCCAGCAAATAATTCTCTGACACCAGCTGAGTGTCCTACAATTTTACTCAATTCTGACACTACCTGGAGATAGAATGAGCATTCCACAGTGTAAGCATTAAGCACTACAGCACTGCCACCCACTTCAGATGCCAACCACAAGCCTTGGTGGTTACCTGTGCCACAGGTTCTGACCAACTGGCTATAAATTTGAGTTTTCCAGGACCCCTTCCTTGGGCTCAGTTAATTTGCTACAGTGGCTAACAACTCAAGGAAACAGTTTACTTAATAGATGAGCAATTAATTACAAAAGGGTATGAGCAGAATCAGACAATGGAAGAGATGCATAGGGCGAAGTGTGTGTGGAGAGATGTGAGTGTCCGTGTGCTCTGTCATGTGTATCTTTATGGTCGCCAACCCAGAAGCTCACCAAACTTTTTTTCCTATGAATTTATAATTTTTTTTTTTAGTTTTAGGTACACAGTACATAAAGACATTTATATAGTTTATGAAATGATCCTTTATCACACATCTGGGTCTACACATAGCCATTACAGTACTACTGACTACATTCTCTATGTCGTGCTTCCCGTCCCTGTGACCATCTTTCCCCAAACCTTACTTTGGGGTTTTTATGGAGATTTCATCACAGGCATAATAGATTGTTAACTCAATTCCTAGCCCCTCTCAAGAATGGTGGGTGGGCTGAAAGTTTGGGGTTTTTAATCAGGGCTTGGTTTTTCCGGTGATCAGGCCTCATCCAGGAGCCACCAACAGTCACCTCAGAGCAAGAGAAATGACTATCACCCAGGAAATTTGAGAATTTAGGAGCTCGATGTCCAGAACGTGGGTTAAAGACCAGAGCGAAAACAGATGCTGCTAGTGCTTACATCACTTAGGAAATTGCAAGGATTTTAGGAGCTCTGTACTAGGAACAGGGGGCAGATACCAATACGTATTTTTTCTATTATCTCACAAAGATAATACAAGATGAGCCTGGCAAGTAGTGCCAAAAAGCAGGGAAGTGCTGAAAAAGCAAAAGGATGGGGAGATGTGAAAGAGATACAGGTGCCAACTTGAAAACTACCAATAGCCAACACTGGAACAATTTGAGAACAAAGGTACAGTATTGGTATAAAATATCTGTGACTCCATTTGGACATAAATAAGTGAATAAATAAATGGAAAATAAAAAAATCTTCCTTACAGAGAAAATTCTAAATAATAAGATAGATAACCCTTCCCAAGAAGTGGAGCATCTCTTTTCCTTAAGAGACCAGCTTCTAAAGAATAGATTGTGGAAAAGGAAAATAGTAACTACAGTGGAGAAACCTGTACACCAGCTTAACCAAGTAGAGGTTATTAGCAGTGATATATCATGTGAATATGTTTACCCTGATGTGTGATGACAAAATAGCACTTAATCTCTGGCTTTCTCCCCCCAAACATAACCATAGTCAAGTCACAAAAACATTCAAAGCTAAATTAAGGAACATTCTGTAAAATAACTGTCAAGGTCATGAAAAGCATGGAAAGACAAAACTTACTCATGGTTTGGAGATGTGGCAACCAAATAGATCCTAGAACAACCACCAAAAAAAGAAGTGGAAAAACTGGTAAAATCTGTAATTTAGTTGATGACAATGTGTCAGTGTTAGTGTATTAGTTTTGACAAATGTAGCATGGTTACATAAAATGTTAACAGTGAAGAGTTTATGGGAATTCTTCTATCATTGCATGCCTCTCTTGTAAATTTAAAGTTATTCCAGACTAAAAAGTTTAGTAACATGAGTCAGTCTCTGGCATCTCAACATCATTCTCACTACTCTAATTTCTCAAATATTATTTGCAGTGGTTCCTTGACCTCGTAAGATCTTAGATATAATGAAATTGAGCCACATGGATAAACTCAGAAAAATTTACCTTCTAAAAATTGTGCTTAAAATCTTTGATTGCTTTGTTGGATGACCTGTCAATATTTGACTTGGAGCAGCTTCTGACTCTTCAAACGTTGCTTTTTTCAGGGATCCGTTTTCACACGATGGTTAGTGCTAACATTTTCACTCAGGTAATAATTCTCCATTAGAGTTGAGCAGGTCACTTTAAGAAATATTAAAATACTGCGCACGCCATACACTGTGTCTACATCTGCGCTTCCTTTTTCTTTATATTCCAAAAAAAAATGTATTTCCAAGTTTTTATCTCAGAGAAACCCAATCCTTTTCTATGACCTAAGCTTGAGAAGTTATATCACCTCATCACCTCAGTTTAACTCAAAACATGGGTATCAGACCAAATTATACAGTGTATATCAACAACATGAATGACCAAAAAAAAAAAAATTGAAGCGCTGTATTTTCTATTTTCTCACTTTGGCCACATGGTAGATATTGTGGCTTTCAAGACCATGAAGATGAGGAGGCAAGCCTTTGTCATATTTAAAGAACTGGGCTCATCCACAAATGCCTTGAGACACAAGGGTTTCCATTTTATGGCAAACAGTGTGAATTTAGTATGCAAAAACAGATTCTGATACAATACCTAAAATGTGTGGCACTTTCGCCGACAAAAAAATAAAAAAGCTAAAACTGGAACAGACAATAATGACCACAAATAAAATGCCTGGTCAGGGAACACCAAATTCAGCTAATACTCAAAGGAATGAAACACCAAATCCTCAGGTCCCTGATTATCCTCATTATCCTCTGGTAAATACCAGAAGCGATTAATGAGATGATGTTATCCATGTTGTTTAATCAGTTCCTGGGTTCAAAGAAGTATATTTGGTACCTGTGAGGCATGACATGGCGTTTGCTGAATCTGAAAATAATGGACAGGCTGGAGCTGCCAAGAATAGTTGTCTTTAAAGGATTTGGTGTTTATAGTGTTTTGATACCATTTGGTCAGGATATTTTTAATAAGAGTGGGGGGAAATGAAAGAAATTTTTGTTCAGGTTTTAAATTTGTACAATAAACTTTTATTTGTATTCTATAAAAGAAGTCACATCACCTCAGTTCTACTGTACTCTTATTGAAATGAAACCATCACAAAAATCTCTCTAGTTTCAAGTGAAAGAAACAGATCTCATTTCTTAAGGCAGGAGTGTCAGCGTTACGCTGTAAAAGAGCATATAAGGTGGGGTAGATTATTTAAATGGTCTTTGGGAAAATATAACCTGTTTCACCTGGATTTAACCAGATGTAAGAATTTGTAAGGTACTTTCAAGAGTCTGTTGCCAAAGAGATCTTCCTTAAATGTAAATCCGATCCTTTTTAGTTTGCCAGAAATTTTCAGCAAGCTCCCCATTATCTGCAGAGTCAAACAATTCTGTCACCTAGCCAGGCCAAACCATCCGCAGCTTTCAGAACATGCTTCCATGCCTTCAAGCTGCCTCCTCTGGCTAATGCTTACTCCTTTGGCTGGTCTTAAGTGACACCTCGTCCTTGGTACCCTTCTTAATCTCTTACCACCTGTCCCTAATTGGTTATTCCTTCCTTTGTGTCACCACCAACCATCATAAATCATAGTGTTTGTTAATACTTTATTGCACATACTTTATCTCTTGACCAAACTGTAGCAATCTTGAGAGCAGAAAGCATGGTGTATGCATTGCCTAGTTCATGGGAGGCACTTAAATGCTTACTAGATAGATAAAATTACGTCATATTTCAGGATTTATATTACAGTGTGAAGCCTGAGAATCTAATTCATTTCATAAAATAGTATTTAGGTACTTTGTAATTGCTTATTCTTTAGATTTGTCAGTCATTGCTCTAAGAATCAAGTCATTCTGACCACAATAGAAACCATATCGTTATGAACTGTATATTTGCCATGTGTTGTCATTAATTTCAGTTGAGGAACCTGAAATCATCTCAAAGACAGGACCTAAAATAACTATGTCTCCCCCCACCCACACACACATACACACTCTCTCACTCTCTCTTCTCTCTCTCTCTCTCTCTCTCTCTCTCTCTCTCTCACACACACACACACACACACACACACACACACACACACACACAAGAGGGAGAAGGAAAAGAAAAAGAAAAATAGTAACCAGGTTTCCCTCCTCTTTTCGTTCTCTCAATCTTTGATTCATAGAATTAGACTTTTAGTCATTTAAGGAATCTCGGAGATATCTAGGACACTACCCAATTTTTATTGGTGAGGATTCTGAGGCATAAAGATGTTATTTGACTTGTCTATCTCTCAGCTATTTAGTGTCTCAGAAATGGAAGTAGAACCCAAATGCTTAAGTCTAGTACCTGCAACCCGCCAAGTCCAATCCTTAGTTCTCGGTCATGATGATGCATTAGAATCACCTGTGCATTTCTTACAATTACCATTAGTTTACTAAGTCTAGAGTGAGATCCAGGTATGTGAGTATTAAAAGTTTCAGTCTAAAAATCAGTCACCAAGTGCTACTGATTATTTTTTTGCAGTATCTCTGGCTCCCTCCCCACTCCCAGACCTCATATCCACCTTCCTAGCCCATCACTCTAAGCCTGCTTCTGTGCTTCCAGTTTTCCCCTTCAATATGACTTTGTCAAATGACTTTTCCTAAAGCACTTCTAACCCTTAAGGCACCAAAGAGTCAACCAAGCTCTTGTCTAAAAGCTAATTCCTGGATCCACTGTTCGCAATTCCGACTTAGTAGGTCTGCGGCAAGGCCTGACAATTTGCTTATTTAACAAGCAATGTAAAGGGAGTTGATTCTCATATAGATGGTTCAAAGATGGACTATGAGAAACACTGCTCCAGTCAAATAAATGTTGACCCTCTGACCAGGCAACCGAGGCCCTCTACCATCAGTCCATCTTCTTCAATCTTATTTTTCACTTCTTTCCACTGCTGGCTCCCAACGAGGCATGTTCAACCTCAACCTCCCTTCTACCACTTTGCTTTAATTCATGCTGTTCTCTCTCCCTGGAATTCTCATCTTTACCACCCCCAACACATTTCTTCCCATATAAATACTATTCATCCTTCAAGACCTAGTTCAAAGTCTACCTTCATGAAAATAGTTTCCCATACTGTTTTCTCTTCATATGTCTATAGTGGTGAATGTTATATTACATAATTTATTGTTTATATACTGTCTTATAAGACTTCCAAGTGACCCATCTTAATTGTATAAGTTCTTAAGTAACAAGTTCATGTCATACTCTTAAAAACTCGCCAGGGCATCTAGCAATAGTTAAAAAATAGCTTTTAATTAGATTGGAGAACTCAATGATTGAATCTACGTTCTATTTATTTATGTTTTCATTTTACAGTCAAAAAAGTTGAAGTGGAGTGTCTCATAAGACTTTTTCACAGCTTGGTGGAAAGAGCTGATGTAAGGCTTGATAACGCTGGACTAGATCGTAACACATTTCGAGTGATCCTGCACAGCTTATTTGGAATGACTGATGATATGCTAATGAATAGGGGTAAGAGGTCATAAGAGCCTTGAAATGGGCCAAGCCGAGATGGCAAATATATAAACATGGCATTTTTAAAATTAATATATAGCAAATTTTATACAGTTTTTATTAAAGATTTTAATTTTTTTAATTTTTATTTATTAAGTTTATCGGGGTAACATAGGTTAAGACAATTATATATAATTTTCAGGTGCACATTATAATTTGACATCTGTATATTCTAGTGTGTGTTTACCACCCAAAGTCCAGTTTCCTTCAGCTATCACATATTTGACCCCCTTTACCCCATCTACCTCCCTCCTCAGTATCTTTTTTTTTAAGATAAGCATGTGGCTTTTAATTATGATGTCTTTGGATTCATATGCTATGGACATGTAAATTACTAAATGACTTCTTTTTCCTCAAAAATAAAGAATGCATCAGTACCAAAAGTGATAATTACTCTTTATACGAAAAAAATCAACTAAAAGATCATTTTTTTTTAAATAGGAAATTATTTAACCTGATCCAGTCGTTTTTCACTAACATATTTTTAGGGTTCAATTTTGAAAGTTTTGATATATATGTACACCCTTGAAACCAGAGCCATAATCAAAATAATATATTAATCACCCTCAAAAAAGCCAATAATAGGATAATATTAAGATTTCATTGGTAATTTTAAAATAATGTTAGTAATTTAGGTATTGTACAAACTCTTTAGATCAGAATTTAGCCACTCTTTTTAGAATAAAAATTAGCACATTGATTGGCTCCACTGTTGGACTCTTGGCTATAGTACTATACAAAACCTCACAAATGAAGCTCATCATTCACCATGGAGAATGGCCATTTTCTTTCTGTAAAAATTTGAAAGAAACATATTTCCAGCAATTTTGACCCTTTTGAGAAAATTGTGCCAAAATCTTTTTCCTCGATTTGAGAGGAAAATTTAAAAAATCTATCCATACATATATACTCTTGAATTATAAAATACCTGCAAATTATAATACACAACATTCTTTTTTTCAGTATTTTTTGCATTTGATGAAGATAATGATAATTGTATAAATGTAAAAGAGTGGGTTAAAGGATTATCTGTGTTTCTTCGAGGGACGTTTGAAGAGAAGCTGAAGTGTAAGGTTTTTATATGTAATTACTGGCTTGATATATATTGTCAATTTTGTATTTAATATTTAAATATTTTTAAAATACATAAAATTAGTGTTCTCTATAGCAACCTTGCAAAAATGCTTCATGACAGTTTTTAAAAACATAAGTGGATGAAAGGGGTGTCCTTTTTCATAGAAGAGCCCCTGGTTCCAGTATCCTCAACACTTCATTCACTGGTTCTGTAATGCACAAATGCCACCAAATGAGACTTGGATTTAAGGCCCAGGCTAAGAATAGAAACTAAGGGTAGGGCTTATGCCAACTCAGATCAGCTGGCAAGGCTGAGCTTCCTGAGGCTGCCTCTGGTCTCAGTAGGAAAGGATCCTTGATATGGGAGCAATGCACAGGTCACATTAGGGTCATATCTTGTCTTTTCATCAAAGAAAATGTGAGGATTGACACAAAATGAGGTAAAACATGCATTAACCACTAGACACCAATGCTCTAGTGTTAGAGTTAGTGAAGATGAGTGAAAAGGGAAAAGGCTGAGGGCAATGAAAGCCCGAAGGGAGGAGGAAGATAAAGGGAGCTTCCTACAGGACAGAGACGTTCGGAATTCCAAAAAAAAAAAAAAAAATTTCCTGGTTCACAATTTGCCTGGGAATAACTCTGGCCTTGCCTCACTTCTACCATTCGCGGGATATACATTTCCTGTGCTTTACACCTCTGGTGCCAGGATTTGGGGTGAGGAACCCTAGAAAGAGAATAGGAGCAATTTTAAATATCAGTTTTCAAGGAAACAAATTGCTTCAAATTTGCTTAAGAGAAGATTGCAGAGTTCTGAGTAAGTAAGCAAATTTTTATTCCTTCTTGTTCTCCCTCCTGTATTTGGATTTGGGAAAAGAAGTTTCCTTAATTAAACACACATTTTAAAAAACAATAGCAACATTTTAAAAAGTCACCAACTTTCTCTGACATTTACACTTTTTTGTTCCTTTGTTTTTGTGGTTTGTTTCTTAATGTCTGTTTTCCAGTCTAATTTTTCACAGATAACATTTAAATATAGTTGCCACTTAAGCTTTTTGGGGCTTTCTTACACAAAAGTCTCACTGAAAAGTGAAAAACTAAGTTTCTTGGATGTAAATTCTTGTGGTAATACTATTACCTGGTGAAAATAGTTGACATTGATGGTAGCTATATGTGATTGTATAGCATCACACTACTGAAAAACTTTTCCTCCTCTAATCTCACCTCCTAAAAATATTTAATATACTTTTCAAGATACATTAATTTGGGGGAAAATACTACTTCAAGTAGGGTTGTGTTGCAAACTCATATGTATGCTACAGATTGTAGAAACTCAACAAAAATATATAGCTAATCTGATACTCTGGAGTTTTATACATAGTCCTATTGCTTTTGCTAACATTTAGTTGGATTGCAAAATCCACAAGAGCTCTTTCACTGCTATATTCCCAGGACCTGAGTAAGTTATTTGTGGGATGAATGAATGAACTGTGGTAGTGCTTACCCTGTAAGATGGAAGACACTCCAGGGAGAGATTGATCATTTTGGATAGTGCATACAGGCAGGTCCCAAGGAAATGACAGAGTCACTACCCAAATAGACTGAAAAATGTTATTTGTCAGTGATATAGTGAACTATGTACTTAGTTTTTGTACTCTATGAGGAAGAGAATCATAATACTGAATATACACACATATACACATGTATGTGTACATATGTATTGTATAATCAAAAGTTTAAAAATATTTCTTTATTGCAAATTCATATTTTTAAACTCTTAATTTTAAATTCTAGAAATTATGTCTTTCTTTTCAAATTTGAAGGGGTGTTTAATCTTCTGGAAAGAAATGTAATAAAGGGTGTTTTAAGATCTCTCTACTATAGAGATCAACGATTATACGTTGTATAAATTGTTTTTTTCTAGTATTATATACTGAAATAACTAAGAAGACTAATGACATTTTAACTATTCTTATCCAAATCTTTAAATTTTTTATGCTTTGAAAAGTCTGTTTTGAAGTTTATTATTCGAATGGCGATGGTTATATTTCTCGAGAGGAAATATTTGATATGTTGAAGAACAGTCTATACCAACCGTCATCTGAAGAGACTGATGAAGGAATAAGAGAGTTGGTAGATATAACACTGAAGAAAATGGTAAGAATGAAAAATCATAATTATATCCAATCAAATGGATGTTGGATAAAGCTTAAGACGGAGAAATGATTTACTTCCCTCCATAATGAATGTAACCATTAAGAGCACAGGAGTTTGCTCTCTGCTCTATCTATTGTCTCATATTGTGCCTGCTGATAGTGATTAGTAAATATTTATGGAATAGCTGGGTGATTAAATGAATTACTGTATAAAATGAATGTTTATTTTAAAATATTTTTGTATCAGTAAAACCTTATTAATTTGGGGGAGGCGATAAATACAATTCGTGTAAAACTGGATGCTCTTCTAGTCCGTCTTCATGACCTTAGCCCTCCAACTCATGTAACATAATTCATAACATAATAAAAATAGTTGTTCCATATAGGGTGCTTACTATATGCCAGACCTTTCCCAGAACTTTAATATATAAATTCATTTTATCCTCAGAACAACCCTATGGAGTAGAAATTATCTCTATTTTGCAGATGAGAAAGCTGAAGTACAGATAGGTTTTTCATGATCACACTAGAAAATGGGATGCAGAATTCATTTTTCAATGAAACCAATAATACCTCTCTATTATGGACATAGTGATTTCTCTCCTTCACTTACTATGACCCTGAACTGGATACCAGTGAAGGATTGAGACCCTACGGCAGCCTGGGTCTGGTTCACCTCCATTACTCTGGAGTTTAAGAAAGAAATAAATGATAAGGACTGTGAAGTCTCCAGATTCAGCTAACACAGACCCCAGTGTATCCTCTTCCATTAGAAGTATTCTCATTTACCCTTGCTAGGGCTTAGGGTAGACTTCTTGAGAAACAAGTATGTTTTCCAGTGCCTAACCTACCCCTTTCTTTTTTGAAAGGAAATGTTATGAACTTTTTCTGACAATCATTCAAACTTTCTCTAGACATTCAGCAACCCTGATTCAGTTATGCCCAAAAGTGAAAAAAAAGGACTCATCAAATCATATCCAAATTCAATTAAGCAATTAAAAGCATTCATAATCTACACACACATCTCCCCCCATGATTTACTTAATCACCCATAGTTCCTGTCATGAATGCTTCACTCAGGTCTGTCTTCTTCCAGACTTTCACTCCTGCTTACCGCCATTAATTCAGGTAGGGTCATTCTGCATTTTATCCCCGTAACTCTCTACCTAACTAGACCCCCTACTATGCTTAAAGGCCTAGCAGTGGCCTGCAAAGCTGCTTCTTATGACTCTGGTCCATCTTGAACTGTTAATGCTGTCACTCCCAGTGCCTTGCTCCTTAACTGAGCAGATTCACTTTTATCCTTTTTGAAGTAAGACATCCTTTGAGGAAAAAGTTCTACTAAAAATCAAGCTTGAGAACCTTTGCCCTATGGCACTTATCACAAAAGTAGCAATGTAATAAGATTTCCTCTAACTTTTTTGTCTTATTTGCCCACTTAGTGTATACGTCCTTTAGGAACAAGGCTCCATTTTATATAAGGCAACTCACCTTAGTCTGCTTGGACTGCTATAACAAATTACCACAGACTGAGTGACTTAAACAACAGGAATTTATTCCTCACGGTTCTGGAGACCAGGAAGTCCAGGATCAAGGTGCCAGATGATTTGCTACCTTAATGAGGGCTCTCTTCCTGGCTGGCAGGCAGCCACCTCCTCAACATGTCCTCACATCTCAGAGAAAGAGAGCTCTAGTCTCTTTCTCTACTTACAAGGACAGTAATTATATCATGATGGCCCCACTCACATGACTTCACCTAAACCTGATTATCTCCCAAAGGCCCCATCTCTAAATATCGTCACATTGGGGATTAGAACTTTCATATATAAATTTGACCTAGGGGAACACAACCAGTCCATAATACCAGGTATGCCTATTCAACTAACAGGAATAAAGTAAGTGGCCTCCTTAAGTACCTTTTCATTTATTTAAGTAGTACCTACAGAAGTGTGAACTGTTTTACTTAGTGAAACCTTTTATTCTAGGCAGTTATTTTTCATGCAATATTAAAAACTCATTTATCAAGAAATCAACCTTCCTCTCTAGGATTATGACAATGATGGCAAGATATCTTTCGCAGACTTTGAAAAAGCAGTGAAAGAAGACAGACTTTTGTTGGAGGTGTTTGGACAATGTTTACCAGAAGCAAAGGTACAGTGCCAACAGCCCAAATTGGTCGAGGGAAGTTTCAAAGGATTAGAGATTAACACTTGATAGACAGTCTCCTCGGAAGGGCTTCAGCCCCTGCTAAGTCAACCATAGGCAACCATAAAGGGCTCAGCCCATCCTGGTGTGTTGGGACCCAAGACAGTAGTGACTGTTTAATTATATTCGACAGACTTTTTTTGTTATACTTCAGCTATACACAATCCTGATTTCTTGTATGTTAATGATATTTTCCCAAAGAGAACCAGGGTATATTTGGCTTGCTAAATGGACAGAAGAGTGAATAAAGAGTAGATTCAGCAAGTACAACCATAAATTGCTGGGAGAAAACGATCTTTCAACCCAAATATCGTAAGAATAAAGTTTTAAAAATTTTGGACACATATCTAATATTTTGGCCACAGAGGTTTTTCATGTATGAATTTGACAAGTTTTCTGAGCTAGAAAAGGCAGCCTAATAATTGATTTGACTAACATTTCCTTTAATTCCTTTAACTGTGCTTTGGAAACATGATACATAAAACATTTTTTTTGAAATGTTTTCTTCTCTGTAGTTATTTAGGTGATTTTGTGAATGGGTTTACATAATGTTAAGCTATCCTTAGCCATCTCTCTTAACATAAGCTTGTCTCTCTTAACTTGTGCCACCGTACATTCCCACACTTTTAACTGTAAGTGTGTGGCAAAAAGCAGTGTGTGAAAGGTGGACTTCCTGTTTGGAGAGACTGATGGGTGAAACACTGCGGAATGGACTGGACTGGAGTAACCAGTTGGCTTCGGACGGAACACCAACAGTTCCAGCCACTCCCAGAGTTCATCTGTGGCCTGATTACCTAGAGCCCTGCTTCTCAGTGTAGTCTGTGCACCAGCAACAGTACCACCTAGGAACTTGAAAACTGCAGAATCTTGGTCTCACCCCAAACCAACTGAAACAATCTTTTTTTTGATACTTAACAACAAAAATTTCTCTCTTATCAATGGTCAAATAGGTAAGCTGGTGGAGATGGAGAGTGCTGACCTTCACAGTCACAGCACAGATCAAGAATCCCTTCAAGAACACAGAACCCACTTAGCAGCTCCTCCCTTTAAGGTGTCAGAGAATTTAACTGTGAAAAAATACACCTAATGTAAAATTCAGAGTTCTAATCAATTTTGAGTATTCGCTTCAGTAGTGTTAAGCACATTCAGTGTTGTGCACCCACTCTCTAGAACTTTTCAACTTACAAAACTGAAACTCTATACCTATTAATCTACTCCCCACTCCCACCAGCTACCAGCCCTGGCCACCACTAACAGAATTTTAAGACCCTGAGGTGGAGGTTCACAGCACCTTGAAGTCTGAGACGCCTAATCTAGACAGCAACTACTTTTGCCAATCGTATGCTTAGGTCTTTTATCTTTTACCTGAGAGTTCAGCAAAAATACACATCTAATTACCTGACAAGGAACTAGGACGTAGTCCCTTGCTTGCAGCTTCTTTTAATCCTATCCACCACTACTACTATGCTAACAAGTTTGTATCAGTAAGTCATAACTGAAGATGAACCTTCTTAATTGACATGTTCAAATTCAATCCATGAAGCCAGAGGCCCTTAAGGGGAAATCACAAAAACATACACCTCAATTTATTTTTATCAGTAAAAATATGGAAATAGCCAGGCCATGTTTAATTTCCAATCATGTGCACTGACAGAAAAAAGTGGCTGTGCTAAAGTAATAGTACTTACTAATACTGATGTTTCTGACATAGATCAAGTAAATTCTTAAAAGTTAACTAAAGCGTGTAAGCTTCTAATTTCAGCTTTAATAGTTTAACTTTTTTACTTTACAGATTTGTCTTGATTTTGAAGCCCTGGCATTCACACATCCTGACTTCTAGTTTTTGAACGTGAATCACTCAACTGTATTAAAATCAACATCAGATCCTGGTTGCCTATCTTTATTTTTATTGTAAAGTTTCTATACTTGGTTTAATTAATTCACATATACTTACTGCAATGTGAGAGGTGATGTTACAAGAATAGTTTCTGTAATATTAAGTATGGGCCAAAAAAATCTATAATGGGTAATGATAAACTCATTTTATTTATTTTTTAAGTTAGCCAACAACCTTGTGACTCAGCCATTCTCAGTTAGGAACAGCCAAGGACCTAGTTCTAGCCAGTTAAGATGTAAGCAAACTCATCGGGTGGCATTTCTGGAAAAGTTTCTTTAAAGGAAACAGTTGGCTGGTATGTATTTTGTCCATGATAACTAATTTTAAGAGATGAAACTAAATCAGACAAGTCGCTTCAATAAAATTACAAAAAGGAGTACATTTAAAAAATACCAGCAGTAAAATATCTTCAAGAATTAAAATGACAGACCAGAAATAAAAAATAGTCCCTTAGAAAATATTAAGTTGCTGCCAGCAATCTTATATTCTTCTTCTTTGTTTTAATGGATGACTTGTATGCACATCTTTCAGCTTGTCCTCTGGAGGCTTTGGCACAGATGAAATCACCTAGTTTAAAAAGAAGAACCATCAAAACTTAATTTTTATAGTATAAGAAGAAATAAACTATTAGAAGAGATAGAATATATATTCAATAGTTCAATCCTTGCTGTCATGTTTGAAGCAGTTAGGCCAAGTTCAAGGTACAGCCTACTACTAGGTACACAGCAAAGTTTTCTGTCTAAGCATTGATGGCAGTAAAATTTCTAAAGCCATTTAACAAGGAAAAAAACTGAGGTGAGAGAAGTAAACATATACTCTACTTTAACATTTCTTTATAGATCTGAAGTCACTTATTATTTTATGTATACAGATAAATACTGATAATGTATGATACATTTAGAAACAGCGAGGCTTAAGGGGAGAAAATGAAAAATTTGGAGAAATAACCAGAAAATGGTATAATCCTCAATATCTTAGGGAAAATTTAATCAAACACATCATCAGAAAGAGTACACAATAAGTTAGAATAAGACAGTCTTTACTAAAAACGGAAAAATTTAGAAACTATAGTAGATTGTATTTTGTATTTGTTCTACTAATTCTATACCTACAATTTGGACCCAACATTTTTTTTTTGAAAATACAGTCAGCTCTGGCTGAGACAACTATGTATCTATATCTATGCCTCAGTTCCAGTGTATGTGAAGGAAGGGTGCCATCAGAAACTGAAAATTTTAAAAAGGCTTAAGCATAGAAATTATGTCCATGGATTTTTATTATAAAACAATCCCTTATCCTTAATCAGATAATAATTTCAGGTAAAAAATGTACATAAAATAAAGCCTCCCTTAATCACACTGTAAAACACATGTACAATTTGTGAAGATCATGTTCCGAACCTTGGGTTAAGTGTAAGAGAATAGTCTTTCTCCCTCAGTTTGATTTCTAAAGTCTTACCACACAATAAAGTATCTTTCAAAAGCAAATGCAAATGTTAACTTGCTTTTATTTGCACTTAAAAAGTGGAAAATGATTATGTAAATAATGAAAAAAAATTACTAATAGCACAATTTAGTTCTAATCCATTTAAGAAGTTACTTGAAATGCAGACTTTATGGCCTCATCTTTAAAAGCTTACCTTCTTCTATGGCTATCTGTAGCAAAAAAGGAAAATGAAAAATTTGAATTTGATGTAATTTGTAATACCTTTAATCTCAAGAGAAATAAATGGTAATAATTTTCTTTTAACACAGTGGTTCTTTACTTTGACTCGTACTGGAACTATCTGGGGGCTTTAAACAAAGGAGGGCGTGGGCTCTGCTCTCACAGATTGATCTGACTGAAACCACTGCTTTTATATTTTAAATCTAGAGTGATATAAAATATATTCTATTCGCTGTTTAAGACAGTGATTAAAGGTATCAAAGCAAATAAATTTCTATTAGCAAAACTCAGTTAATTCAAAAAAGAACTGTAGAAAAACATCAAAAACTAAAAATGAAAAAAAAATAGTATAGTTTTCACAAATAATTCTCCATTTATTAGTACTATAACCAAACTGTCTCTTACAAGTTCTTTAAAAATGATCTTACCTCTTTCAGTTTATTCCGAATTAAATTTGCCGTTGTATTCAGCGAGTCATCATGCATATCAACTTTGGGTATGTCTGGTAGCAGAGGCCCAATCATAACCTCTTTACTGCTTGTGCTTGTTTCAAGAAAAGTTCCAAGTTTACGATCATCTTCTCTTCTTCTTTTCGCTCCTGCAGTTGTGTTGTCCTAGGCATAAATCTGTCAACTGCCTCTGAAGGAGTAATAGCCTTCTGTTCACTAGGGAAGGCCACTGGATTTTTTAAGGTTTTCATCTGCATTTTCTGCAATGAGTCACTGTGGTTGCAATGCCACTGTTTCATCATAGATTCTACCACCCTGCGAGGAGCTTGATGCTCCATCCACGTGCTCTCTTGACGAACACGTACATTTTGAGAAGTAACATAAAGGCAATTCACAAGAATAAGGTAGACAAGGATCTGAGTTCTCAGCAGAAGTATTCAAAGAAGCTGCACAAAATCCAGATTTCTCCAAATGGAAGTTCTGTCTAAAATCTCTTATGTCTTTATGCTCTGTAACCAGTTTCTTCTTTGTCGTGAAAGGTTCTTTATATACTATAATTTAAAGGGTGAGGGAAAGGGAAAAAATGATTTGTTTTCATCACTCAGAAATGTGTAATTTGACAACAAACATTACTTTAAAATGTTAATAAATGCAGCTTGAAAAATTTACTTCTTGAGCAGACAATATATTCATGTGGTTTAAAAGCAAAAAAAGGATAAAAAGTATATTAGTGTCAAGCTTCATTCTCTCCTTGTTCTTCATATGCCTGGTTTCACCCCGCCATAGTAATCACTATTCTTACTTTCTTATGCCTTCCTTTTCTTCCTTCCACCAACCTCCTTCCCCCCAGTTCTCTCCTGTAATAACCATTTCTCTGCACCTTTGTTTTCCCACTTAACTGTAGATCATGGAGAGTTTTTCCAGGTTATTACATAGAAAGCTGCCTTTTTTTTTTTTTGCAGCTTCAGTGTTCTATTATGAATGTACATGCTGCTTAATTCGTATGTTAATTTTTAAAGGAGGCGATATTTTAGGACTATATATTGTAATTTCCTTTGGGGCGCGCGCACACATACACACGCATGCACACCACATACACATACAGTATGCCTAGAGCTAGTTACATATCCTGCAGTTTAAAGTTCAGTGTCTGCCAATGATCAAGGACTCTCAATAGCTCTCTTGCCAAATTTTCAGGTAAATTTTCTAAGAGTCTTCCCACCTTAATTCTCTCTTCACCGCTGGCACAAGCTCCTTCCCTATTACACATAAACTCATCATATTCAATAGCTGTATGGACACGAAATTTGTCTTTCAACTGAAGAGTGAAAATTTGATAATTTGAGTCTCTAGTACTATCCAAATTTCAGACTACACACATTATCTTAACCTGATTCTGACTGCTCTAGTCCTACAATCCATGTACCAGATTCCATTACTCCATTGCAGGCATTTGGAATTTGTGTCTAGGGAAACTCAGTTGGACATATGGGGCACTTGGCCAGCTGCTGGTCAAAAGTGGAACTTTTCCACTTTTAGCAGTTTTAGATTAACAGTGGATAACTGGTCTGCAAATCCTAATTATTTCTCAGTGCTTTTAGGTCAAAGCCTTAATTCCTTAGCATGAGACACAAGGCCCTTTACGATTCACTTCCTGTCTTTTTAAATCTTATCTCTTACTGAAGCCCCTGTGTTGTGGTTATCCTGTACTACTCACAGTTCCTTAAAATGCACAATGCTCGTTTATTCCTCTAGGCCTTTCAACATGCTACATGGCCCACCTTTCCAGCTCTTTCTCTCCCCTTCTGGTTAATGTCTATGTATCCTTCAAGACTCAGCCACTCTCTCATGCTGTAGGACGTCTCCTATAAACTAACATCTCCCTTCCCAGCCCAGATTACGCAGAGTGCTACACAGAACCTTGTAGTTTAGTTACTGAACATGATGATCATTTACTTGCCTCTCTTCCCACTGAACTGGGAACTCCACAACAATATACCTAGCAGAATGAATGACACATAAGTGTTTAGTAATAGGCTTTCCATACCTTTATTTTTAGTAATTCTTGCTATATAAGCCTTCCTCTCTTGCAATTTTTTTCTAGTTTCTTCAACTGTCTCAAATTCTGGAGCATAACACACATGAAGCAATCCACCAAAGAAACTCTGTTCATCCATTTTTCTCTTGGCTGTCCTAAACAGAAATACATGATAGCACAGTCTATTTAGATGAAAGTCTTGACTAGCACACAATGCATTGATCTAAAGAACAAAGTCCAGCTTTTGCTAAGTGTATGTATACCCTATGGTTTGGGAATTAGGATGCTGTGCTTGTGGGATGGTATTGACCCCAAAGATCCAGCACATATTCTTAGAGCCTTTCTTCCCCTTTTTCAACTGTGTTAACAGGTTTTGGGCTAAGTGATCCACACATATCCAGACTCCCTTAACAATCTTAGGATCCAGTTGATTAGCCTAAGGTACACAATCTGTGGTCATGAAACAGAGATATTCTCTGTGTTAAATTAAATGGCCCTTGAGAGTCAGCTCATACCCAATTTAGCCTTTTCAGCACAATATGTGCCTATAAGGAGGTTCACATATTAAATCTTAGTAAAAATATTATAATTATAAAATCTATAATTACTGGGGAAATACTGAATATATAACAAGTAATAAGGAAAATGTGTGGATGGTATTCAATAAATATTTATTAAACATCTATGACTAGTCAGGTATTACTACAATAAATATTTACTTCTGAGCCCAGGGATAACAATACGGAGATTTTACCACATACCAAGCAGTGTCCTTAGTGCTTCAGTAGAAATAACACTTCACAACAACCCTGTGATGAAAATGAAGCCCAGGAACATTTATAACTTGGTCATGCTCACATTGGTTTGTGGAGCCAGGACTCAAATTCAGATGTTGAATTCCATTGCCTACTGTATAGGTGCTGTGAGAAATGCCAAGAACTCTAGAAAATATACTTCCCTAACCATGAGGAGCTGGCAAGTTGGTTAGGGAAGTGAGATTACATATAAGAGCATCCTGAGAATACATGACCCCATAAAATCAAGTGTTTTTATGGCAGACTACAAGTGCTATTTGTGACAAAAAAATATGAATTGTAATCACCAGGAAAGGAAGGGTCTTATAGCAAATTAGTAGGGGTCAACATAAAAATAGGTAAGGCATTTCATATTTCAGCCTATTGGAACAGTTTGTTAGATGGAGTCAGTTCCCACAGGTGCATAACAATAAGATCCTCAACAGCAAATGTTTACTGCATTCTGAACAGGAGGCACTATGCTAAGCCCTTTAATGGATTATCTCATTTCATCCTCACATAACCTCAATAGGTCTTTTTATCATACAGATTTTACAGAATAGAAAAAAACAGGCTTAATGGTGTTAAATAACTTGTCCTAGATCATGTTAGTAAGCAGTGGAACTTGAAAACTTACCCCAAACCCAATCTACCACACTACATGACAGAAAACTATTAAGCACTGGAATTATGTGATGGAATAGTGTTTTGGTAAGGCTACCACTTAAAAAGACTGGAGGAAGACAAGAATAATTCAGGACTACACTGGGTTGCTGGGTAATTGTGGTATGAACAGGGGAAACCTGGGGCCAAAATAACAGCAATAGGAATGGAAGCGATAAGGCACTCCTTAATTTGAATATTACCTTGAACTCTGTATATTCAGAAATTTAATAAGATAAACTTCTGTAAAGTCTTCTGCTGGGTATTCATCTAGAGCATTATACTGTTCAATTGCACCATATAAAGCAAACGCTCAACTAATTCCTTCATCGCTCCCACTGCAGGAACTCCTTGTATTAATAAATATCGAGATTCCAAATTAATTGTATATACCTAAAATAAATAATAAATGCAGACACATTAAATATATTTCATAAACCTGGAACAAATCTGCTTTTAAAAAAAGGCACTGTTCAATAGGTCTGCAGAAAACAAAACTAAAAAACTGTCCCTCTCTCTTCATAATTCGCCCTATGTGTGAGGGCCTCTAACTAAAGAATAAAAGAGACTACCCTAATTGACAAGTTTTCCAGAAGTTGGCTCGGTAGAAGTTACTGGAAAGAGTTAACAAATATTCACCATGCGCCAAGCACTACCGTAAACACGGAAAATACAATGACTAAAACTAAGCCCTGTTTTCGCAGAGCTTACGGTCTAGTCGTTGACCAAACAGGTCGTGAGACTCTTTGGTACCTGAGTACCAGAATTCTTCATCCCATCTCCCATAAATGACGGACATGACCGCAGCCTTTCAACCCTTATTTACGTAGGCTGGGCATTTGAACCTAGGGCTTACATAAAACTACAGAGGATGGCGAATGAAACTAAAATCACCTTACCTTGACGGCACGAGGCCGGCGCCCCTCCCGATACTTGGCCCGCGTGTCGCATACAGCCCTTTGGACGTGGTGGCCGAACGAGCCCCCAGCTCCCCGCCATCCGACGCCATCTTGCCGGCTTTGGCCCTCGCAGAGATGACAACATCCGCCTCGTTACACTCCAGTTTATCCAGTAAGAGAGAGGGATGGGTAAGACGTGCAGATTGCTGAGGAATCGACAGCGTCGGCCATCGTTTCCTGCGAACGACGATTCAGTCAATGCGGTGCCGCCCCCGAGCGGCGCGGCGGAGGGGCCTGGAGAGTGGGAGAAGGCACGCTCGCTCCGCCTCCTCCCCGCGCGCGGGAGACGCGCCGCGGCGAGGGGGCGGGGCGAGGGGCGGGGGCCGCAGGGGGCGGGGCCGGTCGATCTCATCGGGCTCCGACGCCTGGGGCCTGCGGGTTGCCAAGTGTGCTAGGGTGGGTGAGGAGGGGAGGGTCCGCGTTTGCAGAGGATGTGGAGTAGCGAACGCTTGGCGGGTGCCGGGGGAGGTGAGGCGGCCGTGACTGTGGCCTTCACCAACGCTCGCGACTGCTTCCTCCACTTGCCGCGGCGCCTCGTGTCCCAGCTGCACCTGCTGCAGGTAATGCGCCGGCTCGGATCGGGCCTTCCAGCCGGAACTCGGGACACCTGGTCGTAGTCGGTGGTCTGACCCGGCCTTGGGCTTTCAGGGACACGGCGGCCGCTCAGACCTCTCCTGGCGCGGTGCGGAGGCCAGACCGAGGGGCCTTGGAGGGCAGGGCGGTCTGGGCAGTCTGTGCAGCCCACACCACGCCTAGTGCACCAGGAGTGTTAAGTTAACTGGCCTTATTAAAGAGCTTCTCACTCGGTGAAACTGGGCTTTCAGACATCTTAATATTCTATGTCGACGTTCAGATATTTCTCACTCCAGGTTGGAAAGCTCTTGAGAAGTCAGTTCTTTTGCAGTTTGGGTAAAAATGTTTTTCCCGCCAGCGATTTCCAGGTGCTTGGCGCGGCCGTGGTCCCGGCCTCTAGAGGGAGGGGCACACTTGCTTTGGCGGGGTCCCTGTAGGTGAACAGAGACTGAGAGCGCCGTCTTTCACTAGCGGAATAGATTAATAAAGTGTTGGTTCTTCCCTGCAGTCGCCGCTGGTGTGCCAGATATCTGCAGTGGAAAGCATCTGGGGAGTGCGGGGAGGTGGTCACCTTCACTCTCCTAACCTCAGCTCCCACAGTTACAGCCGACACAGTAACTTTGTACTTTTGACTCCAAATCTAGGGCTCTTTCTATCTATATTGCACTACTCAGAGGAATTTTTGTCAGCTAGAGCGGTTGGAATATCCTGTGAAGAGTTACGAGAAATTACACAACTAAGTGATACACGATGACTTTCTTTTATACAAAGTTTTAATAATGTGGTTAATTTGAAGTATATTACCTCAGAAGTGGCTCCAACATTCTTTGAAATTTGTCTCATTTAAAGAAATAATAAGCAGCAGCCTATAGCCAATTTTGAGAAAGTAAAATATATAAATGAATTAATTTAATATTTAATAAATTTAATGAATTTATTTTGATGTAAATAGATGAATTTAATAATACTAAACTTCCTGATGTGATAAATGTTGATGGCTATTAGTGAAATCTTTACTTTTTATTAAAAAAATCTATATCTAAAAATACTTATGATACAGTGTTAACTGGGAGAAAATAATAGTAAACATGACTAAAATACATAGCCATGTAAAAATTAACATTACCTGAAGGGAAGTGGGATGTTATGAATGGGGTAAAGAGAGTCAAATAATAGGTGATAGGAGACTAGAATCCAGGTGGTGAGCACACAATGGAGTATACAGATGTTTAGTATAAAGTTGTACACCTGAAATTTATATAATGTTATTAACCAATGTTACCCCAATAAATTTAATTTAATAATTAAAATAACTTGGGCAAAGAAAAAAGGATTAGCCAGAAATAGACAAAATTGTTCACATGGTTGTCTTTCTGTGGAGGAAATATCAATAATTCCTTTTTTTCCTTTCAAGTTTATATATTTTCCAAGGTTTCTATAATGAGTTTGTAATTCTTTAATCATAGAAAATATTGTCTTTTTTAATATGAACTTAAATATTTTATGTAAATGCTTTTAATTAGAATAAATGTTATATTTTGCTATTTTTTAACTTGTAAATGTTTCCATAGTTCTAGAACTTTAAAATTTTTATTTAAGAAGCTGCATAATATAAAATATCTGGAAGCATAAGAATCTATTAACAGTAATTGCCTCTGGTAACAGGGACTTGCCCTCATGTTTTGATTTTGTACATTTACTGTGTACATTTATTTTCTTCTAATAAATAAATAGTTACATTATTTTAATTTTAATTTTTTTCAATTACAGTGACATTCATTAAGTTTCAGGTGTTCAGCCTAATGGTTAGACATTTCTATAACTACAAAGTGAACCCCCCGATAAGCCTAGTACCCAGCTGACACCATACATGTTATTACATTATTATTGACTATATTTCCTATTCTCTACTTTACTTCCCCTTGACTATTTTATAACTGCCTATTTGTACTTCTTAATCTCTTCATCATTTTCACCCAGCCCCCAAACTCCCTCCTATCTGACAACCATCAGTTTGTTTTCTGTATCTGAGTCTGTTTCTGTTTTGTTTGTTCATTCTGTTTTTTTTAGATTCCACATATAAGTGAAATCATATGGTATTGGTCTTTCTCTGTCTGATTTATTTCACTTAATATAATATTCTCTAGGTCCATCAATGTTGTCACAAATGATAAAACTTAATTTTTTATGACTAATACTCCATTGTATAGATGTACCACATATTCTTTATCCAGTTATCTATTGATGGACATTTAAGTTGCTTCCACATCTTGGCTATTGTAAATCATGCTGCACTGAACATAGGGGTACATATATCTTTTCAAATTAGTGTTTTGGGTTTCTTCAGATGCATACCCAGAAGTGAAATTACTGGGTCATAAGGTAGTTTTGAGGGACCTCCATACTGTTTTTCATAGTGGCTGCACCAATTCGTAATCCTACCAATGGTGTACAAGGGTTTCCTTTTCTCCGCGTTCTTGCCAACACTTGTTGATTTTATTGATGATAGCCATACTGACAAGTGTGAGGTGGTGCTGTGGTTTTAATTTGTGTTTCTCTGATGATTGGTGACATGAAGTATCTTTGCATATGTCTATTGGCCATCTGTATGTCTTCTTTGGAGAAATGTCTATTCAGGTCATCTGCCCATTTTTTAATTGGATTGTTTGTTTTTTGGTGTTGTATGAGTTCTTTATAAATGTTGGATATGAACCCCATATTGGGTGTATCATTGGCGAATATCTTCTCCCATTCAGTAGGTTATCTTTTCATTTTGTTGATGGTTTCCTTTCCTGTGCAAAAACTTTTTAGTTTGATGTAGTTCCATTTGTTTATTTTTTTTTTCTTGCCCAAGGAGCTATAACCAACAGAGAGCAATCAGCTATCTATAGAACTCTTTGTGTGTGCAATACAATAATAGTTTTACATTTTATGTGAATCCAGAAAAGCATGTAAAATCTTTTAAAACTTTTCCCCCATTTTTTTTTCTTGAATAAATAGAATCAAGCTATAGAAGTAACCTGGGGTCACCAGCCTGTGTTCTTGAGCTGGGTACAAGGGAGGCATTTTAACAATCAAGGTGAAAATGTGGCTGAAATTAACAGACAAGTTGGTCAGAAACTTGGGCTCTCAAATGGGGAACAGGTAAGCACAAAAGGTGATGACAATGATTTTTTTTTCTAATGTTGCATAATATAGGAATGAAAATAAAATTTAGAGTTCTGAATTTTTTTTTTTGAGGAGACACTGTAATTAGTCCAGGATACTCAAGCTGACTGTATATACCATTGTTAAGTCGTTATCTGCCATATACTCTGATGTTAAGTCATTATCCTGTAGTCTACTGTGCTCTCTAAGTTTTGTATTCTACTATTTTACTCACTTTTCAGGTTCCCTGATTTTGTTTTTGTGCACCTATTTTTGCTTCATAAATTGTTGCATTTTACTTTGTATTACTGAACTTTATTTCTGACAGATTTTCTAACCTTTCAGAGTTATACTTGATTTGAAAAAAAAAATCTACCCAGAAAAGGGGGTTATTATTTTTCCATTTTTTTCCCTATGAACTTAATATGTTTTGATTGTAAACACTAAAGCCTAAGGACTCATATCTGTTTTATCATTTTATTATATTCAATTTATTCTTTTAAAAATATTTAAATTACAGAAATAATACATTATTCATTACAGATATTTTACAATTGCAAGTAAAAAATGTTTTTCCATTTCTCTAACTCCAGCCTCAGAATGAGTGTGTATCGTATGTTGGGATCTCACTAGAACTTTAGGATTTAAAAAATGAGATCATACATATTGTCTGCAATTTTTTCCCACAAACTATATCAGAAATATCTGTCAGTGTATTACAAATAATATATCAAACATCTCTGTATGTACATGGAATAAAATACAAATTAAATTGCCAAGTCTAGGGAGTTGCACATTAAAAATTTGATAAATGAGGCTAACTTGCTTCCTAATTACCAGTTTCCCACAACAGTACACAAGAGTGTCATATCTTTTTAACTTGTTTCAGTCCAGACTAATTTTGTTCATGTTTTAATGGGATTAGACCACTGATGAGAAATCCATAGGTCTAGGTGTAATCCTTTGCTTACCGTAAATTTTTGCTAGAATCTTACAACTTTAGTTCCAGAGTGACCTTAGAAATCATGAACTTTGGTGCCTAGCTCTACAAACCAAGGGAAACGGAATATTTTGCCGTTACATAGCAAGGATAGAATTACATAGCAAGCTACATAGGATCACATAGCAAGGTACAGTTTTCCTTTCTTCAGGGATTTTTTTTTTTTTTGAGTTTCATCCATGTTTAATGAAAAAGAAGTTACATGAATAGAAATAGACGTAAAACAGATCCATTTGGGAAAATATGGTGATAATTAGAATGGGAGAAAACTTATTTTAGTCCCGAATTTACTCATACATTTCTGTTAGTTATTAGATCTAAAACATCTCCTTAACCCAAAACAAAGTAATAGTCACTTTCTTGTGGGAAACATCAGTTTCTTATTCCTGATCTAATCTCCTCAGCACTCTGAAAAGTCCTGCTTGTTTTGAATTACTTTTTGCTTCAAAGTGAACTTTTACCTGATTGTTTACAGATCCTCTGTCTTGTAGCAGTACCACTATGGCACTGTCTCCCACAGACTTGTGAGTAGGAGCAGGAAGTGTACTGGCTCGCCTAGGGTTCTAGCTTCTTGGTGAGCAGGAGCTGCTTCCCCAGAGTCACCACTTTGAAATTGGGTATATGGGAAGTACGGAAGGGAGATTCTTTGAGGAGTTGGGTGAAGACTTGGGGAATTTCCGTTTCAATCCACAAAAGCAAAGAAGGAAGGACTGGTTACCTGGGGCATTTAATTCTCAGTGGCTTTGGATTTTAGTCCTCTACTCTTCAGAAATGCTAACAGAAGAGAAAAGAAAGTAAGATGGTAAATTCTAGCTTCTTGAGACACACTGGCATTTCATGTATATCTGTATACTGGAATGAGGGGTTATTTGTTAACTTTGCTTTTAGCTGTGTATAATTATACTTCTAAATAATTGGCTCTGATCTCTCAGTGTGTTTCTTAGTTTTCTAGAAGCAGTATGGCTTGGAGTAGTTATAAAACTAACAGGTTGCAAAACTTCTAGAAATAATATTTACATAGTAGATCAAGCCATAATTTGATGACATTGTTGTTTCTTCTTGCATTTTTTAAACTTACATTTCTTTTTTTAAAAGTGATTTCATTTTTTTAAATTTGTTGTTCTAGGATGTATTTTTCTTTATAATTGTGAAACAATTTTTACTAAAATGCTTAATATATCAATGACTAAGAACATATACTTAATAAATATTTGTCAAATGAAGGACTATACACAGACAGACTCACACTTAATTACCTACCTAAAATAAGAAATTTATTTTCTAGGGGTACAAAACAATCTTTTAAAAGTAGTTTTACATTTTTCATTTTTTTTCAGGTGTTTCTCAAGCCATGTTCCCATGTGATATCTTGTCAACAAGTTGAGGTGGAACCCCTCTCAGCAGATGATTGGGAGATACTGGTAAAGAAAACACAATGAGAACTATTCCAGTTTAAGATTAAAGTACTGCAAAATATCAATGCTTTTAGATTTCTCTTCTCTGAGTTTCATTATATATTCTGAATTGGTTTGAGTTATAAGAATGACTTGAGATTTTCTTACTACACATGGAATGGACAAAATGTGCAGTAAATTGATCTTTTTTTCGTTGGTTCTAGGAGCTGCACGCTGCTTTCCTTGAACATCATCTTCTAGATCAAATTCGAATAGTTTTTCCAAAAGCCATTTTTCCTGTTTGGGTTGATCAGCAAACTTACATATTTATCAAAATTGGTAGGTGCTATTGTAATATTTGTCTTCATACTCTATACCATAGCATTGAGTCCAAAGCAGAGGTAAACATGCACTAATGAACTTTATTTTTTACAGTTACACTAGTACCAACCGCTACTTATGGAAGGCTGGAAACTGACACAAAACTCCTTATTCAGCCAAAGACCCGCCAAGCCAAAGAGAAAACATTTTCAAAAGCAGATAACACACGTGGAACAATTCATAATTATGGAAAAGACCAAAAAGGATTGACAAAAGAACTCCAAACCAAACAACTTCAGTCAAATACTATAAAAGTCACTAGGTCTAATGAAATAGATTCAGAGGATATAATTGACTCACCATCAATACCAAGTTTATGGACACTGATAGGCAGTATTTTTTCTTTCGGGTCTGAGAAAAAACAAGAGACATCTTGGGGTATAACCGAAATCAATGCTTTCGAAAATATGCAGTCAAAAGTTGTTCCTTTATATAATATTTTCAGAGTATGCAAATCTCAACCTCCCAGTATATGTAATGCACCAGCAAATTCTGTGTTTCACAAACACTCTGCCATTCATATATTCCGTGGGACCAAGAATATTTTGATGTGGAGCCTAGCTTTACTGTGACCTATGGAAAGCTAGTTAAGCTACTTTCTCCAAAGCAACGGCAAAGTAAAACAAAGCAAAATGTCCTGTCACCTGAAAAAGAGAAACAGATGTCAGAACCACTAGATCAAAAACGAATTAGCCCAAACCACAGTCAAGAAGCTGGTAAGGCCTGTGTGCTGAAGGTAGTCTGGAATGGACTTGAGGAATTGAAGAATGCCATAAAATACACCACAAAAGTAGAGGCTCTCCATGTTGGTAAAGTCTGGGTTAGTATAAATTTTATAATTTGGGAGGAACTCATTTTACATTCTTTGAACTATCCCTAGTTATGAATTAGAGTAATATATATAAATTCAAACCTAGTATAATAGTATCTAAAGTCTCTTCAGGGACACATTTCTGAATGCAGAGTACAGTCTTTGGGTAAAGATTGTGTATTTTCTGCCTAGTAAACTTAGACAGTATAACCTTAGGTACAGGCCCAGAGAAGTCAAAATTACTTGCCTGGGGTTATATAGCTAGTAAGTAGAACTGGGAGTCAAACCTAGGCAGGCTCTCTTGAGTTCACACTTAGCTTGGAGTGCCCTGCAAAGCCTGTACCTGCAGATTTGTTTTCAAGTTCTTGAAAACAAAGGACTTGTTATATTTTGGGGGAAATGTCCAGCATAGAGAGGGACCCTCAGCGTGAGATGACCTTCCTGCTCTCTGATGGCACCCAGATTGGAATATACCCAGAAGCTGCTTACCCTGCTGGTATCAGCTCTTTAACTTCTCTGTAATGGGGAGAGGAAATAGAGCAACTAGTGTTCAACTCTGTCATCCTGACTTCAAATATTAAAGCTAAATATGTGAAATGAGTCACCAGACCCATTTATTTGACCCTAGTTTTGAATTACTGTGAAGTGAAACTTAATGGTAAGAAAGTGAGGAAATTAACACAATGAAGAAAAATAGGAAGGAAAGGGGGTTTCCTTTGTAGATTTCTTTAATCTCACAGTTTTACTTTTGACCTTTATGAAAGCAACTTAACGAAGGTTTAATTTCTTTGGTCTAAAGCTCTGGATCATTGCCTCATTATTTTTTGTTAGCTCTAAACTCAGTTTAGGATGTCCCACTCCATGTCTAAAACCAAATTATCTAATGCTGAGCTTGTTATTACTTAGCTCCTTCTATTAATGGTTCTGCCATTAGGTAGCGGATACCCCTATGTTTCTTTGATATACGATGAGTTCAGAGTAAAGAAGTGATGGTAAAGTCTTGGGGGCCGCATGAGATAGCAGTGAGGAGTTTACACTTTCCACTCTAAAGGTCGGGAGCCATGGCCAGGGAAGAGTAGGGGTAGTTGCCATCAAGTACTCAGATAGGTTTGACTTGATTGATCCCATTCCAAAGAGGATGTTAAAGAAATGTAGGGGGAAAATTGAAATATATGTGGTATAACCAAGGCTGTATGTCCTGTTTATACTATGAATCATGATAGCTTCTGTAATTTCACCTGAATGGATAGACATGCATATGAATATATTCATATATTAATATGAATATACTCTGGAATATTTTTAAATCAAGCTTTGAGCATATTTATATTTTTATTTTTAAATTTCAGATCCCAGATGACCTGAGGAAGAGACTAAATATAGAAATGCATGCAGTAGTCAGAATAACTCCAGTGGAAATTACCCCTATAATTCCAAGATCTCTAAAATTACAACCAAGAGAAAACTTAGTGAGTTGTTTTACATGTGTTATAAAATTTCTAGTTGCTTTAACTAAGTAGTAAGAATGTTGTAGTTCTTTTGGCTAGGACAAAGAAGTTTTTTTTTTTTTTCCTTTTTGCTTTATTGTGGTAAATGTTATAACCATTTTTAGGTGTACAATTCAGTGGCATTATTATATTTTTAATGTGCAACGATCACCACTATTTCCAACTTTTCCATCACCTCTGTCCATTAAACAGTAACTCCCCACCCCGACCTCTGCAGCTCCTGGTAACCTCTATGTTCTGTCTCTCTAAATTTGCTTATTCTAGATCTTTCATATAAGTGGAATCATAAATTATTTGTCCATTTTGCCTGGCTTATAATTTTACTTAACATGTTTTCATGATTCATCCATGTTGTATCTATCAGAACTTCATCCCTTTTTATGGCTGAGTAACATTTCATTCTGTGTGTGCACCACATTTTGTTTATCCATTCATCTGTCAGTGGACACGGGTTTTTTATACTTTCTGGCTATTGTGAATAATGCTGCTATGAATGTTGGTTTTACAAGTATCTTTTTGAGTCCCTGCTTTCAATGTTTTTAGTATATACCTAGGAGTAGAATTGCTGGATCATATGGTAATTCTGTGTTTTAACTTTTTTTCCCCAGCATTTTATTATTGGTTTCAAGTATATAGTACATTGGTTGGACATTTATTGGTTAGACGATTCCCCTGATTATCTTCCCCTCTGGCTCCACACATAGCTATTACATTACTGCTGACTTCCTTCCCTATGCATGCTCCTCATCTTGTGACCCTCTATCAACTACTAATTTGTACTTCATTAACCCTTCACTGCTTTCTCCTGGCCCCCCACCTCCCTCCCTCTTGCTGTCACCAGAGTGTCCTCTATATTTGTAAGTCTGTGAGTGTATTTTCAATTAATTTGTTCTTTTTTGTTCCTTAGACTCTGCATATAAGTGAAATCATATGGCATTTATCTTTCTCTAATTTCACTCAGCAAAATAACCTTTAGGTTATTATGTTGTTGCAAATGTCTGTGTTTAACTTTTTGAGAACCCAAGAAATCTTGAGGAACGAAGACTTTAGTGAGCAACACACGTATTATGTGCCAATACAAATATGGATAATTTTGGCTTATAAAAGATTGATATTTTTTCTGCATCTGTGTAATTAAAGATTTTTTCCCCATGTTATTTCAGCATAAAATTGCAGCATGAAAGAGTGCTAGACTGTTTTACTTTTCTGTTCTGTTAATTCTTTAGAAACTAGTATGATCAGGAAGGAGGGTGTTATCAACTGTAACATTTGGGTTACCAGTTCTCAGAGAATGATAATGCAGGAAAATTATTGTATTATATGTTTAAAAAATTTCTTCTCTAGTAATTCAAATAGTCCCCATGGATCCTCAGGATCATGATGGTCATGGAAGAACCAATTTAACAGAACTTTCTAGTTAATGAAACCTCAGAAAAGATAGTTTATATTGTGTGACTGAAGAAGAGGAAAACACGTAGAACGCCATTTCCATAACATTGTGTAACTGAGCATTTAGCACACTGGCTGAACAGTACAGAGTGAGTTGTTGTTTTAACTTTTGGTTATTGACCTAAGTATTTTTCCAAAGTTATGTCTTTTATGTATGAAAACAATTAGCAACTGATCACGAGATTTTTTTTTTTTAATTTTTTTGTCTCAGTGATGGGATATTACTACAGAATTCCTTTCCTATCCTACATTGCATATTTTAGTGGAAGCTTTATGACTTTGGCCGGTCTCCCTGGGCTATGATTGTATCACTTGGGACATGAAGATGTTTGATTCTAGAGAAACTGTGAATTCCTTTCTGCTTCTAAAAGTCTTGATTTTAAATAGTTCTCATTTTCATTTTATGACTTTGTTTAGGTCTTTAATCCCATTGCCCAATAATATCCAAAGAAGTAACTATTTCTGTGATCTTTAAGAATGGGAAAGTGATTTCTTAGTTTAGACTGCTTTTGGTAGTGATCAAGTTCTGAACTGAGCTTAATTAGCAATTAAAAAGCTTGACTCTGGATGAAGAGAGATAACTATATGAGTCTTTGTTTTTCTGTTTTTAATTTCAAATAAGTTTTAAAAACTTAATATACACACACACCTCCAAACAAGGAGTCCACACTAGGAGTTTGCTTTCCCACCTATGTAGTACAGGGAGGCAAAAGAGAATGGTGTTGAAATGGTTACTGAGTGAGCCAAATCATGGCATGTGCGTCACTGGGCATAGTGAAAAACAGCATTTAGACTGCTGCCACTGGAGTGAATATTTCTTCAGGTTACACTGTACTCATTGTACTGACTGAATGTCAAATCTAAATCTGTGACTAGAATGTGAACAACATTCCTGGTTTTGTTGGGTGAGGTTTACATTTTATTAACAATGTATTAAAATAAGGACGTTAGGGTTAAGGTCAGGTATGAGGGCAATTTATTACTGTTCTTTCATTTTCTCTGGCAGCCTAAAGACATAAGTGAAGAAGACATAAAAACTGTGTTCTATTCATGGCTACAGCAGTCTACTTTGACCACACTTCCTTTGATAATATCAGAGGAAGAATATATTAAGCTGGGAATTAAAGATGGTAGGTAAATTCTGTTATTTTGATATTTTCCTACTGAAGTCATAAAATTTTTCATTATTTTTCATGAGAACAGGATACATATGTAAACATTTTACATACCAAAGAATGCCTTTATTTAAACTTAAATAAATTTGATACTTGAAATCTTAATTATTTCACTTCAGCTTCAGTACTAACTGTACATTTATTAACTTTTCAATAGGGTTGAAGGAGTTTTCTCTGAATATAGTTCATTCTGGGGAAAAAGAAAAAGAAAAAAATATTTTTCTGTTGAGTACCAATCTGCTGCAGAAGATCACAATACAAGTAATTACATACTATTGAATATTTAATGAAATAATATTTGTTACATATGATTGATAATAAAGTATGAACTTACCTGTAAGACCTTGCATTCTAAAGTGTATTAGAAACTCAAAAGATAAGAGTAAGGAATAACTTGATTTAAAATATTCTATAATCTCTTTAACTTATCTAAACAAATTATTGATTTATCCTAAATTTAAAATAAATGCCTTAGCACAATTAAGTTTCAGAAATAGAATTGATCATGTTAACTGGCAAATGGATCATGATTTAAAATTCTTCCTGTATTGAAACAAAGGAAAAATTAGCTTTAGTGATTTTTAAAATTCATATTTTTATTTGCAGTTTTGTTGCACAACTCTTATTATTTTGGCAATTTTTAGCTTCTCAATTCTTTGCAAATATTATCATATTACTTTTCTACCAGAAGTATTTTAAAAGTCATCTTTTTAGATTATTATGTTTTAGAATATTCATTCTTGTCATAAAATTGAAGATGCTCTAGTCATTTATAATTTCAGTGGTTTAGAATTAGACTTGGTTCTCTGCTTTTGAAATATAATTGAAGGAATGCCATTCAGAGAAGATACAAATGTAAGAATTGTGAAAAGAATAAATGTGACACAAAAATAGCAAATAAGGATAGGTCTGAAAACCCATTAAGGAAATGACATTTTTACTGTTTATTGACCATAAGTATTTGTGTTCCTTGGATGAGTAACTTATTGTCAAGGCTGTTTTAAGTAATGATCTTACATGTACAGTATATCTTTTCTCTCTGGTGTAATGGAATCAATGATCCAGTTTCCTGGGACCCAAGAAAAAGAGTCAAAAGATGTAACTTTTAAATGTAAAACTGATTTTTCCTTGCTACTATAGGTCCTTCTGGAGCCTATGGTAAAAGAAGAAAACAGAGAGGAAATCGACTTTATTCTTCCTTTTTTAAAGCTGAACTGCTTGGGGTAAGAAGTTATGGCCGAATTACCATGTTTAGAGTCGTATTTGATATTATGTCTGGCAGGGTTTTTATGTGTAAATATTCAAGTAGATGTTAATGTCATTGAATAATCTTCCTAAATGCATTAGTAGATATTTTTTCAAGGATTGTTTCTGTTTTCACACCTAGCTTAATAATATGCCTTGTCTTAGGTAACTAAAGTCTGAAACTTACTAGAAATTTTATTTTGAGACTTGAATTTTTTTTATTACAATTGACGTTCAATATTATATTACTTTCAAGTGTACAGTATAATGGTTAGACATTTATATAATTTACAAAGTGATCCCCCCGATAAGTCTAGTACCCACCTGACACTATATGTAGTTATACAAGATTATTAACTATATTCCCTGTGCTGTACTTTACATCTCTATGACTACTTTGTAACTGCCGATTTGTACATCTTAATGCCTTCACTTTTTTCACCCTGCTTCCCAACCCCTGTCCCATCTGGCAACCATCAGTTTTCTCTGTATCTATGAGTCTATTTCTGTTTTGTTTGTTCATTTATTTTGTTTTTCAGAGTATACATATAAATAAAATCAAATTGTATTTGCCTTTTTCTGTTTTATTTCACTTAGCATAATACCCTCTGGGTTCACCCATGTTGTTGTAAATGGTAAGATTTCATTTTTTATTGCCAAGTAATATTTCATTGCATATATGTACCACACCTTCTTTAAACATTTGTCTCTTGATTGGAGCATTTAATCCATTTACATTTGAAGTAATTATTGATAGGTATGTAATTATTGCCATTTTATTGTTTTCTGGTTGTTTTTTTGTAATTTTTCTCTGTTCCTTATTCTCTTACTCTCTTTTCTCATATGTTGATGTCTTTCTATAGTGCTGTGTTTGAATTCCTTTATTTCTTGGATATCTCTTGTAGATTTTTTTTTTTTTTACGCCTATAGCACCTGGTCTTCCTAAGTGGTCTTCCCATCCAAGTACTAACCAGGCCTGACCCTGCTTAGCCTCCAAGATCAGACGGAATCAAGCGTGTTTAGGGTAGCATGGCCATAGACTTGTAGATTTTTGATTTGTGGCTCCTATATGCTTCATATATACCAAGCTATGTTTATAACACTGTTTTAAATTGATGGTTACTTAAGTCGATCACTATCATACTTACTCACTCCCTCCATGTTTATATTTTTGTCACTTTTTTACTGTTTGTGTGTGTGTGTGTGTCCTGTAATTTACTGTTTAATTACACATGATCTTCCTACTTCTGCCTATTAACCTTTGTATCAACTTTAGTGTTAGTTGATTCTCTACTTTTTTTTTTCCTTTATGACTGATTTGTTTATTAATCAAGAGCTTTGTGTCTACAATGGAAGAAAACCATCCACAATCAATCAAAACTAATTTTCAAGATATTTTCAGATAGTTGATGTTACTTAAAATAGTAGATCCTCTGCTTTTATTATGTGTTTGCCATTGTCAGTGAGAATTTTTTTCTTTGCAATCTTTTCTTATTTATATTTTTTTCTACTTCATAAAGAAGTCCCTTTAATATTTCTTGTAATTCTGGTTTGGTGGTGATGAACTCCTTCAGTTTTTTCTTGTCTGGGAAGCTGTTTAATCTCTCCTTCCATTCTAAATTATAACGTTGCTGGGTAGAAAAATCTTGGTTGTAGGTCCGTGCTTTTTATCACTTTGAATATTTCCTGCCAATCCCTTCTGACCTGTAAAGTTTCTGTTGAGAAATCAGCTGTCTTATGGAAGCTGTCTTGTAGGTAACTACTTTTCTCTTGCTGCTTTTAAGATTCTCCTTGTCTTTAACCTTTGGCCTTTTTATTATAATGTGTCTCTTTGGACTTGTATGTCTATTTACTTTGCCGGTAAGAGAAGTTTTTAGTCATCATTTCTTCCAATAGGTTTTCCATCTTTAGCTCTCTTTCTTCTACTTCTGGTACCCCATGTGATGCGAATATTATTATGTTTGATGTTGTCCTAGATCCCTTAAATTATCCTCATATTTTTTTTTTTTTTTCTTTTTGCAGTTTTAATAGGATGTTTTCTGCTACCTTACCTTCCATATTGCTGATCCGATACTCTGCTTCATCTAATCTGCTGTTGATTCCCTCTAATGTATTCTTCATTTTAATTATATTGTTTATTTCTTACTGGTTTCTTTTTGTGTTTCCTATTTCTTTGTTGAAGTTCTCACTGAGATCATCTGTTCTTCCCCTAAGTTGATTTAGCATCCTTCTAACCAGTGTTTTGAACTCTGCATCTGGTAAATTGCTTGTTTAGCTCTTTTTCTGGAGTTTTGTCCTCATCTTTCATTTGAGACATGTTTCTTTGTCTCCTCATTTGACCGACTCCCTGTGTTTGTTTCTATGTGTTAGATCTGCTACATCTCCCATTCTTGGCAGAGTGGCCTTATGTAGTAGGTGTCCTTTGGGGCCTAGTGGCTCAGTCTCCCTGTTCACCTGACCTGTGTGTTCCAGGGGTATATTTTGTGTGGGTTGTATGTGATGAAAGAACAATGGTGCCTGCCAGCACTTGAGTCCTTGCTCAAAAGCCAGATAATTCATTTCTTCCCTGTATGTTCCTGGCACTTTGTGAGCTGCTGTCCCTTCGTTTGAGCTTAGGGCAAGTGTTTGTGGTGATTTAGTCTCTGTTTAGGCCCTTTAAGAGAATGTCTGGGTCTAAAGTGGCCCTCCATCTTACCCAGACGAATCCCCGCTGATTTTCCCAGTCAGCTGTTGTGGAGATTCCTGTCTCCAAGCACTGGAACCCTAGGATGGGGAGCTCAGTGTGGGACTGAAAGCCTTCTCTCCTCAGTGGGTACCTGAGATATCACTCTGGATTCTTAATCACCACACATGGTTGTGGGATCAGCAACCCCTGATTGGCATCTCTGCCCCTCTTCCCAGTCTTGATGTGACTTCTTCTTATAGCCTTAGTTATAGGAGTTTTGGTCAATTAGTCTTCAGGTGATTCTCAAGGGTGGTGGTTATAATTTAGTTATAATTTTGATGTTTTAGGAGGAGGTGAGCACAGTATTTACCTACTCTGCCATCTTGACCAGAAGTTTCCTTTGAGATTTGATTTGTGAGAAGATGTAATTATATGACCTGGATTGTATATCCTTGAATAAAACAGTAATTCTTAGAAATAATAAATTTGTTTTAAAAGTTAGATCTATAAACAGTTGAATGTTTAAAAATATTTCAAAATAAGTTATTCCTTCAATTCTTATTAATTGGGATTATTGTTTTCCTCAACTTTTTAGACAAATCTGAAAAGAACCTCTTAATTTCTTTATCTCTTATGTGACACGAAATCTAATATAATCATTACCTCTTAGAATTCTTCACAGAGGCTTTTAGTAGGTGTAATAGTAGTGATTTGATTTCCTGTAATAGTATAGTCTATATGTGTTTTAGTAAAAGGTTTAAGCCATAATGTAACAATATTTAAATATAGCATGCTATATTTATATACTATAAAATCTCTTCAATTCAGACTCCTATTTTAGAAATTTATGATATTATCAGAAATAAAATAGCAATCAGAGTCAGGAAGTAGGATGAAGTCTTATGTTTGTATGATCTACAGATTGAAAGTGGATTTCAAAAGCAGTGTTTAAGAGTAAATGTCTTCAATTATCCTAACACTTCAAAAGCATGCATTTATGATTATGTCGATTACCAACCCAAAAATCATTTTGAAGGGGATGTTTGTGTAGGTTAAGAAGATTTCTTGAAGAATCTTATTAGGACAAAACTTTTAGTTGTTGCACATGTTTGAAAGTAAAAAAACAACAACAACTAGTTTTAAAAGTTTTGACTCAAATTTGGCACTAATTCAATATACTTTCAAGTAAGGGAGAATTTCTAAGATTTTACTCTTAAAAATGTTTAAGTAGCCTGGGAAGGAAAGTTTCATAAATCTTTGTGGATAGATTTTATTCTGCTTTAGTTTTTTATCATACAATTTATATATTTTGCAGAGGAGTGAATTCATTGGCCATAACCTCCATGGAGCACATCACTCATAGCCTCCTGGGACGCCCTTTGTCTCGGCAGCTGATGTCCCTTGTGGCGGGACTTAGGAATGGAGCCCTTTTACTCACAGGAGGAAAGGTATGTGGTCAAAATGTGCTTGTTTTCACTAAATAGCTTTTAATTTCTCTCTTTGGGTTTTGATAATCTTTTATATAGGGTTATTGGCACAAGATATTTAAAGCATTCATTCAATAATATTATTTTTGAGTGCCTGCTATTAGATATTGGGAAAGAGGTGATAAATAAGGCAATGCTCTCCCTCCCATTTTTCTGTATCGTCTGATACGATTGTATGATTTTTCTTTTTCAGGTTGTTGATGGGTTTGATTGATTTTCAAATAACAAACTAGCCTTGCATATCTGTAACAAATCCCACTCGGTCATGCTGTATTATTCTTTTTATACATTGCGAGTTCTGTTTGCTAATATTCTGTTAAGGATTTTTGCACCCAAGTTTATAAGAGAGATTAGTCTATAGTTTTCTGTTTTTGTACTGTCTTTGTCCAGTTTTACTGTCAGGGTAATAAAAAGTTGAGAGGTGTTCCTTACTGTTCTGTTTTATGAAAGAGATTGTATATGGTGTTCATTCTTCTTTAAATGTTTGATAAAAACGCCAGTGAAACCATCTGGGCCTGGAAATTTCTTTATTGTTAATTTTTTAATTATAAATTCAATTTTCTTAATTGTTGTTTTAGTAATAGTTTGTAGTTTTTGAGAAACTTTTCCATTTCTTCTACGTTGTCAAATTTATGAGCATAAAATTATTTCCAGTATTTTCTTCTTATCTTTTAATGGCTGCGGAATCTCTTGTGATGTCCTGTTTCCTGATATTGGTGATTTGTGTCTTCTTTCTCTTTAAACTTTGTCAGTCTTGCTAGAGATTCCCTGCCTTTTTAAAGGGCTTACAGTTTTATCCTCTACCAACACATTATTGCCAGGAATCCAGTGTGATCTTTGTGATTCTTTGTGCTTTTTTTCATTTCAAAATTTTAAGGCATTTTTGTTTCTGTGCACTGTTAACTCCAATATGATAACTTTTTTCTTCCTGTTACTACCCTAGTTGCTTTCTTTCGGTTCTTATTTAAAATGTAGCAATTACCACAATGCGTTTCCACTCAGGAAACTAGAAAAGATAGAACAAATTGAATCTAGTGTAAGCAGAAGAAAATAAATAAGAATTACAGCAGAAATCAATGAATTGAAAACAGGAACTCAATAGAGAAATTAAATGAAATCAAACTCAAAAGGTTAATAAAGTTGATAATCCTTTAGCCTAGCTAAGAAAAAAAAGTGATGTACAGCATGGTGATTATAGTTAATAATACTATATTATACACCTGAAAGTTGCTAAGGGAGTAGATCGTAAATGTTATCACCACAAAAAAGAAATGATAATTATGAGAGGTGGTAAAGGCATTAATTAATCTTGTCGTGGTAATCATTTTGCAATATATAAGTATCAAATCATCTTGTTGTATGCCTTAAACTTACCCAAAGTTATATGACAACTATCTCTCGATAAAGCTATAAAAAGAAGAGGAAAAAAAAGAATTTAGAATTTATCATAGGAACAAGGAAAACCCATGATAGAATTTGCTTTACTTTATTTTTACATATTTTTAATTTCTAAGGTGAAGCACAAATAACAAAATGCGTAAAGTGTAAACCCAATGGATTATCACAAAGTAAATCCTCTGTGTAATAGCCTAATAAAAAATTGGAACAAACCTCCCCCCACCACTAAAAAAGAGAAAGATTAAACAGATTGCTAGTATTGAAATTAAAGAGAAGATCACTACAGATCTCTTGGACATTAAAAGGATAATAAAATAGTAGTAGTAATAGTAACAAACAACTCTGTGCTTAGAAATTTAATATCATAGATGAATAGACCCATTCCTTGAAAGACACAAGCTGCCAAAACTCACACAAGAAGAAACAGACACTATAAAAAGGATTACATCTAAATAAATTTAGTCAATAATTAATGATCTTCCAAAACAGAAAGCATGAGGCCCAGATGGGTTTACTGGTTAATTCTACCAAACACTTAAGAAATTATACTAATTCTCTACAGTTCTTTCAGATGATAGAAGCAGAGATAATACTTCCTAATTTATTCTGAGGCCAGCGTTATCCAAATATGAAAATCAGACAAAGGCATTACAGGAAAAGAAAACTACAGACCAATATTTCTCGTGAACATAGATGCAGAAATTCTCTACAAAATATTAGCAAATCAAATAAGCCAATGTTGTAAAGAATTATACATCACATTCAAATGGGGTTTATCCAAGATGCAAGGCTGGTAATATATAGCAACTGCTCTATGTGGTTTCTAAATTACCTATGTCAAATTTCAAAATGCATCATCATGGTAGAATATTTATTTTGAAAAATGAATATCCTCCTGACTCAGAAACCAGACTTCTACAGCCTCACCTATAGGTAGCATGGTTAATAGGAAGGACTAGCAGAAGACCTGGATTTGAGTCCCATTTCTGTCATGTACTTACTGGCTGTGACCTCACGCAGTTTCTTAGTTTCTTATCTGCCTTCTTAGGATTACCTCACTTAAGGGAAATAATACACATGAAAGGACTCTAAACTGAAAAGTGCTATGCAAATGTGAATTACTTTGAGGAAGGAGAAGAAAAGGCCCTTTGACTAGGCAAAATGATTATGACAGGTGAGGCCTATACCCCAACACTCCTAATTTCTTTGTTTTCTGGAGCCCATTGACTTTGAATATAAGTACAATTCTGTAAACAGTAATGATGGTAGTGTTTGTTGAATGCCTGCTAAATTTTAGACTTTGTACAACAAGCTTGGCTGTTTTTTCAGTCCACAGTTATAAAAAACAAGATTAGAAGTGATTCAGAGCTGTTAAAGCTAAACAAAGCAACGATGGTAAGAAATAATAGTAGATTGAGGGAGGAAACCTGTATTGAAAGAACTATAAAAACCTACCAATTTCAGCCTTTCTGGGGGTACTGTAGCAATGTTTAGCAAAATAAAATAAAAAAAAAAGTTTTGGATATAGTAGTTCCACTTCTACAAATTTACTCTAAAGGTATAACCTGACAAATAAGTAAACTTACATGCATATAGATGTTTATTTTAGCTATACTTATAATAAATAAAAATTGGAAGCAGCCTAAATATACACCTCGGAAGGGACTCAAACATTAGAGCCGAATACGTCCCATAGTGGCATTGAACTAGGGAGCAGATGCAGCTCTATATTTGTTGATAAAAAGGACAATGATTTATTGTAAACCTGCGTGAATACCTAATTCCATCTTTATAAATTTACATACAATGTGTGTGGAGTGCCTGGAAGGATGACACATCAAAACAATTGACAGCATTCTGTGCGGTGAGATGATTACAGAAGACTTTTACCTTTCTATGCTCTTATGTATTTACAGTTATTTTGTGATTTTTACATATCAGTTTATAATCAGGAAAAAAATTAGGCTCTTAATGAAATGCACATTGGATCAAAACTCTATATAGTCTGGAGTCATTTAATATAAAAGTACACAGTTGTACCCACCTTAATATTCTCTGAGGGCTACACTGTACACTAATTGATGGTCACAGTTTTATTGTAAATCACCAAGAAACTGAATTAAAATTACAGTTAAAGATAATAGGGAAGTGTGTAATATTTTTTCCATTAAAATAATTGAAATTAAATAGGAATAAGTTTTATTTATCTAGAATAATTATTTATAGTTTATATTATTCTCTTCTAGTAACAAATAATGAAGCTTTACCTGTTTTTAAAGGTAAAAGATTTAAGTATTAGTGATTGTTTTAACTAACAAATTAGATGTTTATGTAGGCACTAATAATAAATATAGGATACATTCAGCTCCTAGCAGCTTAAAAGAAAAGCTGTATTTTAGTAACCCCTGCATATCTCACACATCAGCTAGGCTAGTGGATACTTATCTCTTTTTTTTAACTTTTGATTTTAGTGTAAATCAAGTTTGGAGTTGGGGCGGGGAAATCCCCCTTTTAATGGTGTTCATAGTCCTGATATTATGTTGTCATCTGTTAACCTTCTCTGGTTACATAATACTTGAATTCTGCTATTAAGACTAGGAAACTGGAACCTCCTGGTTTCTTCATAGAATATTACATTTCTTTCCTAGACTTAAGTACTGAGGAAATAATTCTTTCCCACTTATCCTGCACTGCTCTCTAAAACTACCTGAATCCAGATTTTTAATTCTTTCCTGTCAGTTTACTTTATGTTAAATGCTATACTTTATGTTAAATGCCATTCACCATAAGGTGATCCTAGAGTTAGTTCCAGGGACATAGGCTTCCCTCCCAATTTTATTGAGCTATAATGACATATAACATTATGTAGTGTATACTTGAGGCTGAATCTTTGTGGTTGCCACAGTGACAGCAAGCTGTTTCTGTGATTTACTATAGTGAGAGTTATTATGAATTAATTATTTTCCAGGGGAGTGGAAAATCAACTTTAGCCAAGGCAATCTGTAAAGAAGCATGTGACAAATTGGATGCCTATGTGGAGATAGTTGACTGTAAAGCCTTACGAGGTATGGATATGATAATACTCTAAATAAATTCCATTTTGGTAGACAATTTTATTATTTAATGCTGTTGTTCTAATACATACAAAGATCTAATTTGAAATTCCTTTGAAACTGAAATTTCTTAGAATTGGCTTACTAATATTTTAAATGAAATTTTTAAAACTCTCCGTATTTAATGGAGGCCTTTTTTCCTACCAAAATCTTTGGAGACTGTATTCCTGGAAATGCCAGTCTGAGAAAGTTAGTATTTAGAATATACTCCAATGGGTATAAATTATCTTTGAATTGCTATGGGAAACTGGTAGAGAGGTTATCTCAAGGGAGGGAAAGTAGATGGCTGCAGACAGCAAACAGAATTACAAGTTACCATACACTTTTATACTTCTAAAGCCTGTAACGTTTACATTATCTATTCAATTAAAAGAAAGATTGGAAAGGTTTTACTTTAAGTAGTTAATGTTTTTCCCTTGGCTACCACTACACTATCATATAGACCCAATTAGTCATTATACTCTCAGTATTTTTAATCTAGGATATGATAAACTAAGAATAGCCTTCAAAAACTCATTACTTCATATGCCCATCTCTGAGTCCTGCTTGAAGCCTCACGTGAAAATTTGGTTTTAGAACTAAGTGACAGGAACTCTTTACATTAGCTTATGAATTGGTGTGTTTTCTACTGTTTGAAAATTAAAACTGTAATTCACCAGGAAGTTTGAGGCCAAATTTATGATTCCAATATAGCTACTCTAGGATCTCTAAGCAGTTAACATTTGTGTTAGATTTTACCTGAATCTTGATCCCATATTCTCATATATTTTCCTGCTTTTACTTTACTATTTTGTTGTAAGCCATCTGATGTTCTCTGTGGAATAAGACTAGGTATAAATAAATACATATATGCAGAAATTATAGTAGCATATTCCTTTTTTTCAGTTTTATAAAATTCAGTACTTCCTAGTTTTTTGATGCTGTATTAATTAAACCATGTTAATGATTAACAAATTTTAGTGATTGCTATATTAACAAAACATGGATTGAATTTTCATAGTTAAGTCAATTTGAGCTTTCTAATGCTTTCAAAAGGACAGCCTGAACTTTCCTAGCCTTGAAATAACATGAAACCATTTGATATCTTCTGTTTTAAGGGAAAAGGCTTGAAAACATACAAAAAACCCTAGAGGCGGCTTTCTCAGAGGCAGTATGGAGACAGCCTTCTGTCGTTTTGCTGGATGACCTCGATCTTGTTGTTGGGCTGCCTGCACCCCCCGAACAGGAACTTGGTCCTGAGGCCATGCAGAGCCAGCGGCTTGCACATGGTAATGCTGACCCACTGCTCACTGGTGTCAGGCCTTTTTCTTTTGTCAGGCACCATTTTTTTGTCTTAATGGTAAATCTCTCTCAGAGAAGAGAATATATGCTATTTTTGTGTTGCACTTGAGCTTCGATAGCATCCTACAGTTGTCCTGTAATAGCAAAATTGGTAGAATAAGAACAGCATGAAAATACTGCAGCTTCATGGTTAGTCTTTGAGGCCTTTTCATTCTCCTTTACTGATCAGACATTGCTTAGTTGTACAGATTTACTCTTTGTTCATTTGACAGATATTGTCTAACACTTGCGCACAGTCTATATTTTCAAAGTCTAGGAGAGGAGAGAAAAGTAAATGGACAATTTTAGTTCGGACTTCTGTTAGTAATAATGATAGCTACATGTGTTGCATGCCCTTTCTGGCTAGGGATTGCTTTGTATTCTACATGCAGATATTCTCCTGGTTTTACAGCTGAGGAATAGAAATTCAGAGAATAGGTAATTTGACCAGGGTGACACAGATAGGAGGTGGTTTGATATACTCTGCTAGAAGTTTATAGAAAGTGCTATAGGAGCACATACCCCAAATCAAGGGTGGTCCGGGGGGTAAGGAGTTATCAAGGAAGGCTTCTTGGTGGAGTTGACGAGATGAGTTTTGATGGAGGACTAGAAATTAGCATGAAGCTGCTCCATGCTAATGAGGAAGCAAAAGAAGTGTGGTTCACAGGTAAAGGCACAGAGGTACAAGAAGTCATGGTATGTTAGGAAATACCCCACTACTGGAGCTTAGAATTCAAGGAGAAGACTAGGGAAAAGGAACAGGCACTGGAGGATTTGACAGCATTCAGCTGCCTCAGTGTTCTTGAGATCTAAAATAGATATAAAATGCAACCATAGTGGCTTGGATTATTATAAACTAGTGTTATCTCACATTTGAATCCTGTAGCATCTGCAAGATTTGTTAGTCTAGTGTTTAAGAGAATGCTGCAAATTTCTAAATCAGGACTTAGATATACATTACTAATGCCTGTTTCATTCAATTTTGACCTCATACCAACCAAACCTTACAAGATAGGGTGGAAAGAGATTGTTTAGGAAGTCATAGGAATGTGAGCTGTATTTTGCTTAATTAATAATACAATATGGAGATTTATCATCCTTCTATAATATTTATTTCAGAGATTCCTTTTCATTGCCTTTATAAGATCCAGAAGAAAGGAACCTCACTAGTTATTGTTCTGAGTATACAGACTGAATTTACAGTGCCTCCTATGCCTCCTCCGTTAGATGAGTTAGAGCCTATCCTATATTAGGTCTCAATATATAAATCAATGAATGAATAGAAGATTTAATTTTTAAAAGTGTGAAAGAGCCATACCATTCATACTCCGCCTAAAGCTTGACTTTAGGTTATCATTTTTAATGAATGTGTGATTTAAAAATATGTTTATATTTACTAAGCTTTTATACTACGTTGCTTAATTCTAGCTTTGAATGACATGATAAAAGAGTTTTTTCCATGGGAAGTTTGGTTGCACTGATTGCCACAAGCCAATCTCACACTCTCTACATCCTTTACTTGTTTCTGCTCAAGGAATTCACGTATTTCAGTGTGTCAACATATTCAACCTCCTGATCAGGTAATATACTACTTGTGAAGATTGTTGAAATATATCCTCCTTTATATAAGTAATTTTTCAGTTATATTAATGGTTTGTGGTTTTAAACTTATGCTTATGTTAATGATCTCAATATTTAAAAGGGGTAACGTTTGGTGCATGTTGTGCTTAGAAACACAGTTTTCATTTATAAACATCTGTTATGTACTTTCTGAGGAAGTGGCTTTTTTGAAAACAGCATTTCTTCTTTTTTTAATTTAAGTTTTATTATTCTACTTAAAAAGTACAGACACCCTAAAATTTCTTAACTGCTTTAATTTCCCATTGTATCTATAGATACATTGTGGGAATTAGAATTTTTTTTTAGCTTTATTGAGGTATAAATTGTATATATTTAAAGTATACATGATGATTTGATACACATTGTGAAACATTTACCATTATTAATTAACATATCAACTCACAGTTACCTTTTTTAAGCATTTCTTAATAAGAGCAGTGAGAAATGCATAGATATCTTATAAAAATTTTATTAAGCTTTTTAAAAAAATTTTTATTTATTTTTAATGCTATAGCACCTGATATTCCTAGGTGGTCTCCCATCCAAGTACTAACCAGGCCTGACCCTGCTTAGTTTCTAAGATCAGACTAGATCAGACACGTTGGTGTGGCATGGCTATAGACTAAGGTTTTTTTTAAATCAGGACTAATATTCTGTATCCACTATGATTCCAGCATGTGGGTTTTTCCCTCACACTCCTAGGCAATTCTTGGACACCACTGGGTGTCTTACAGTTCAACTCCATTCTGACACTGTCGACATGGAGATAGCATCAGATTCCACAGGTTAAGAGCCCAGGACCACAAGATGGCCCTCCACTTCATATGCCAATTTCAAGTCTAGGTTGTTACCTGCACGTCTTACTGGAGAAATCAGAGGTCCTACAACCTCCTACTTTGGTTTAATTAATTTGCTAGAGCACTCCTGCACTCAGGAAACTAGTTTACTCACTAGACTACTGGTTTATTACAAAGGATGTTGAAGGATATGAATCAATAGCCAGATGAAGAGATACATAGGGTGTAGTCCTGTCCTCACAAAAAAGCTTCTGTCCAGGTGGAGTTTGGGGCCTAGCACCATGGCAAATGGAAGTACCTATTTACCAACTTAGAAGTAGTGTAACCCTTCCTTTTGGGCTTTTATGGCGGCTTCATTGCATAGGGATGATTGACTAAATCATTGGCCATTGGCAGTTGATTCAACCCCAAGCCCCTCTCCCCTCCTGGGAAGTCAGAGGGTGGGACTGAAAATTTCAACTCTCTATTTATGATTAGTTCCCCTGGTAACCAGTCCCTATCCTTAGGGGCTTTCAGAAGTCACCTCATTAAGATAAACTTTGATGTGGTTGGAAGGGGTTTGTTATGAATATCAAGACACCTTTATCACTAGGAGGAAATTCTAAGGGTTTTAGGAGATCTTTGCCAGAAATGGGGATAATTTAATATATTTCATATTACAATATATGACAAAATAATATATTTCATATTATAAATCACAATCACAAGCACAGATGGTCCATTGTCTCCACTAGATTATGTTCATGATGGCTTTAGTGGCAGTGACCCAAAGAAGTATGTTCTGGGACTGGCAAGCACATTTTAACTTGTTTGAAGTTATTACCTAGCATCTACCCTAAATACTCAGACCCTTGCTAATTAATTGTTATTGAAGAATAAAAGTATTATACCTGTTATTAAGCATAACAGAATGATAGTAGTATTGGTCATTGTAATATATTTTTAGAAATAGGTTTTATAGGGACAACAAAAAAAACACTCATAAGTGAGTCAGGTATACTAAAAAGGCTCCTTACTGGAGAAATAGCAATTATTTATCAATGTGATTTTTTTATAACTTTATTTAGATTTAATTGAAGAAAACAAATTCATTATTTAAAACGTACAATTCAGTCAGTTTTAACATGTATATACATGAAACTGTCACCACAATTAAGGTAGCAGATATTTCAATCACTCCCAGAAGTTTCCTAGTGCCCCTTGCAGCCTCTCCCTCCTCACTCCATGTGCAGAAAGCCACCAGTCTGCTGTCACTATAGATTATGTCAACCTGATATTTCTCAAACCATATGTACTAAAATTTACACCTGAGCAAAACTAGGAATTTGAATTTTGTATTTTTTTCTTTAGGAACAAAGATGTGAGATTCTGCATAATGTAATAAAAAATAAACTGGACTGTGATATGAACAAGTTCACTCATCTTGACCTGCAACATATAGCTAAAGAAACTGAAGGGTTTGTGGCTAGAGATTTTACAGTGCTTGTGGATCGAGCCATACATTCTTGTCTCTTGCATCAGAATATATCCAGCAGGGAAGGTATATTTTACTCGTAAAACCAAAATTGTAATCTTCATTCCATGGTGGAGAAATGTAGTAAGGCAATAATTAAATATATATTCCATTTTAGTATTCAAATAAGCAGTTGTATGAGTAGAAAATTGGCATTTCCAGCTAAGTCGATGATATATTTTGAAAATTTATATACAGATATGACTACCAAAAGAAGTTTTATTTATTTTTAAACAGAATTAGTTTTAACAACACTGGACTTCCAAAAGGCTCTCCAAGGATTTATTCCTGCATCTCTACGAAATGTCAACTTGCATAAACCTAGGGACCTGGGCTGGGATAAGATTGGTGGATTGCATGAGGTTCGGCAGATACTCATGGATACTATCCAGTTACCAGCCAAGGTACTTTACAAAAACAATAAGTACTTACTCCCAGAAGAACCAGTGAATCACTGGCTTTGACTTTATGTGTTGGCTTGCCCAATCTCAGTTTGGTTTAACAGGTATTTACTGAGTTACCAAATAAATGTCCAGCACTATTTTTGGTCCTCTGATTTTTGAAGTGTTTGATATACTTCTTACCCATAAAGAGCCTATAAAGAAAGCTGGGGTGATGTTCATAGTAAATACATTTTGTTGTGAATTTTGTAATTCTTGTGTTTGGCTTGACTTGTTGGCTAAAGCAAAAGACTATCAACTGGCATTTGAACAGAAATAGATAGAAATAAGCTGAGAGGTGGAAGAGTCTTCCAGAGCCATAGAACTAGTAGATTAAGCAAGATTTCAGACTCTGGGTGTCAGTCCTGGAAAGGCAGAATTATCAGGCAGCATAGACCAACCAGGCAGATGGCAGTATAAAGGGGGCAGATATAGATTGTTCTTCACAAGATCAGAAGGTAGAGTCTAAGCTTAGTGTGTTTGCTCTTGATCTTAGCCAGAAGGCCAAGAAGCAATGGATTAATAATGTGTTTGGATCAGAAACCTGAGAGATAAAGATCATTGCATAAGATCAGGGACCCATACAAAGAAGTAGAGAAATGGATAAGGACCTCAGTTAATGTAACTAGATAGCAAATACTGGGAATTGTGGCCAGCAAGCCTGGGAAATGAGTGCAGCTTAGGGCTGTGGATTAAAGAACTGTTTGAGAGAACATGAGTGTGGAATTACTTACCAGCAGGATCATGACCCCAAATACTGAGTCTGGGTGCCAAGCGTTAGTATCCAGATACATGGAGGCCATCTGCATAACTGCTGACCTCAGGGCCTCTTCAGATTAGAGTGAAGGTAGAGATGGAGTTAGAACTTTGTCAACAGGTGGAACTAAAATAGTCATACCTAATAGAGACCAGGATATTGCTGCATAGCCTGATGTAAACTCACCTGTTGAAAAGTTCTTTACTCTCTGAGAAGGTGGCGATTTAGAAGGTTATTTAGAATCACTCACTTGTTTGGCATGGAAACTCTGGAGATTTTACTATCTGTTATTATTACAGGCTTCTCTATTACTTCTTTTCTCTCTTTGAATATACACATATATCATAACTTGGCCTGTTAACCATATAAGTGGAAGGCAGTATACTGGTTAAAAGATTGGTTTTTATTTTCTTAATGTAGTACTTTTATAATATTTAAAAAACAGGAAGAAAATTCTGATGCAGCTATATGCATTTGATGTAGAATGTATTCCATGGTCCAATCGGGAAAAATCTAAGGTAGTTCCTTTGAGTTTATTTATTATTTTGAGTAGGAATTTTATTTTCTATCATTGCGCTATTAATAAAGGTGGCAGTTATCACCATCTGAATACTTTTTATACATTGATCTTTGGCTGCTTCTTAGTCATTTGTTTTAGACTTGAGCTCTTTGTCATATTTTTGCATTTTTCAGTACCCAGAATTATTTGCAAACTTGCCATACGACAAAGAACAGGAGTACTATTGTATGGTCCTCCGGAACAGGAAAAACCTTACTAGCTGGAGTAATTGCACGAGAGAGTGGAATGAATTTTATTAGTGTCAAGGTATGTTTTGCATTTCTTTTTTTTTTTTATTGAGGTAATATTTATATAACATATAATTAACTATTTTAAAGTGTACAATTAAGTGGCACTTAATGCAGTCACAGTGCTTGTAACCACTACTTCTCTCTGATTTCAAAATTTTTCATCCTATTCCTATTCCCTGTAGTTCCTAGCAACCGTTATTCTGCTTTCTCTCTCTCTGGATTTGCCATATAAAAGGAATCATGAAATTTGTCACCTTTGGGCTTGGCTTCTTTGACTTAGTATGATGTTTTCAAGGTTCATTCAAGTTGTAGCATGTACTTTAGTCCTTTTTATGCTTGAATGATATTCCATTGTATGGATATGCTACAATTTGTTTATCCATCATTGGTAGACATTTGGGAGTGCTGCTATAAACATTTGTATACAAATTTCTTTGTGGACATAGGTTTTCATTTCTCTTGAACATACACCTAGGAGTGTAATTGCTGGGTCCTATGGTAATTCTATGTGCAACTTTTTGAGGAACTGCCAAACTATTTTCACAGTGATCATAGCATTTTACATTTTCACCAGCAATATACGAGGGTACTTCTTTCTTCACATCCTTGCCAGCACCATTTGTTTCTTGATTGTGGGTCACTCTTGTATTTGGAAAATTAGTAGGAAAACTAGCAGTCCATCTATTAGTTTAAAGCTGTGTGGGAAATTGAATAACGAGCCACCTCTCTTTTGTAGGGCTTATATTCTTGCTTAAGGCAAATCTTCATGTATTATAAATTGATTTATGCATGAATATTCATATGAAAGAGCAAACTATACTTGAAGGGAGAAGAAAACCTAGAAGTCTAGTTGTTGGGAACCACACTGAGGCAGAAAGCTGAAATTTTTATGGTTCTGTTATTTGTTGGCTAGTTCACCTTTGCTTATGTCACACTAGGTCTAAGCTTTTGTGGATATAAGGTGAGTGGTAATTAAGGGACGTGCTAGCAGATCATTTCAGGTAATGCCTCATAGTCCACCACTTGTGTGTCATTATGTGCCTGGGGTCTGATATCTTAGTTGTAATGTTTCAGCATCCAGTAATATTAGTTTACCAAAGAGTGATTAGATTTAAAGGCAGAGGAATCATTTGTAGCCTTATTCAAAATCAGCTTATAATCTGAAAGCCAGTTTAGTGATTTGCAGTTGAGTTACACCTACCTCTTTTTATGATTTTTTTTGTGAGTTGGTTACAGGAGAAACCTGTATAGAGGAAAAACAGTAAATACCATAGTCTTCTTTTTTACTTGTCACTAGAATGTAGTTTGTAGTTTTTAAACAAAAATAATAATAATTTTCAAGACTAAAGCTTGTGTATATTGTTGCATTTTAGATTATTCTATTAGAACATCTTACCCCTTTAGTAAATCTTCAAATCACAGTTTGGGATAAGTTCTCAATAGAAAGCTTTCAGTAGAAAGCTAATTCTCACTAGGTGGGTCAGGGCTACTCCTAGGAGGGATGCATCAAAGGTGCGCCTTTCACTGACACCAGTGTGTTTGGTGCCTTGTCCCTAATATTTTGACTTAGTTATTTCTGGTTCCATCCTCTATAGTTCTCTGACTGTATAGAGGAAATCTAATGAAACACTAGTATATTAATAGATATCTAGTGGTTGAGTATTAGAAACTCTTTATTTTGATTACATATCCTGATCAGTATTTGTGTTTTTAAGGTAATGATTTTTTACTGGAAATCATTTTAGGACCTATTCAGTTTTTAAAAAGATCCCAATTTAAGGAAAGACTATCCTCATTATTCATTTAGTTATATGTAGTAAAGTTTATTTTGAATGTTTTTTCAGTTGACTCTTAGGAAAGTGATATATTCTTCAACTTCTGTACAAATAAATTGGTTTCAATAAAGATGATTATTAAAGTGGTTCATGTCTCATTACATAATTCTGGAGTCTCCAAAGACAAGATAAGTGGAACATTTTCACTTTGTAAACCATTCATTTTTATACCTTACTAAACAAATAATTATTCAGTAATTATTATGTGGCAGGCACTGTTTTTGGCACCAGGGATTCAATAGTGAACAAAACTGCCTTTTTGAAGCTTACATTCTACTAATGGAGACAAGAAGCAGAACATTCATTATGTCAGGTGGTGGTAGATGCTGTGTAGGAAGACAAGCAGGATAAGGAGGTGCGGAGTAACTGGAGTGAGCCATAGACGGAGTTGTCAGGTCAGGCCTTTCTGAGGATGTGGTGTTTTGTCAGAGATCTAAGTGAAATAAGCAGTGAGTATCCAGGAATGTTCTAGGCGGAGAAAACACCAAGAGTAGATATGTATTCTAGCCACATAATTTAAAAATGAATTTAAGAGACATTTAATCATATTAAAAATTTTCCATGACCACATTTAGACTTAGTCATAAACAAAAATTATATTTTGTTTTTAAAGATTTTTATCTTAATTGTAATTTTATTTTTTTTTAATAGGGACCAGAGTTACTCAGCAAATATATTGGAGCAAGTGAACAGGCTGTTCGGGATATTTTTATTAGGTTGGTTCCCTATGAGTGTTTTTTAAGTAACTGATTCTGTTATTTATCAGTCAATGCTCTTTGGTCTTCAGTTTTTCTTTTTTTAAGAACTGATATTTGAAACCTGTGGTATACGTGGATTATTAATAAACTAGAGAACAACAATTCTCTATTTCACAAAAACCACTTAAATATAAAACATTTTCAATATTAAGTTTTGGAGATTATTTGATTTTATGTGTACAGTAGAAATATTCCTAAAATGCTAAAAGTGAAATCATAAGTGGTTATTCAAAAGAATCTCAAAGTAGATCCTTATATGAACGATAAAATCACATTAGTTTATCTTTTTTTAAATTAAGATTTCATGTGGCTGACTTAGAGTGTAACTATTACTGCATTTATATAAAAATACATATGAATACAGAAGGTAATATTTAAGAATGAAAATTATTTAAATGTGATCTTACAGGGAATTTTTAAATTAAAAAGCTACTTTTTTCCATTCTCTTAAAATGTTATTATAAAATAAGCAATTTGGAGAATATATGTAATGTACATATACATTTCAAATAATAAAAAAACCCTTGTATATCCTCCACCCAATTTAAGAAATAGAACATTACTAGGAAAGTGTTATTAAAAGACAGTCACCACATATTGACGAAAAGTTCATTTTCCAGGAAGATGACACAATTCTAAAATTGTCTAATACTATAGCTTCAAAATATTTAAGGCAAAATTTAACAGAACTGCAAAAAATTGACAAGTCTACCTTCATAGTAGATTTTAACCCTGTTCTTAATAATTAGATTGAGGTGAAATAATAAAAATTTAGAAGATTTAAACAGCATATTCAATAAGATTGATCTAAGCATATTTAGTGCAGTGTACCCAACAACTAGAGAATATGCATTCTTTTCAAGCGCACCTGAAACATATTTGAAAATTGGCCATGTGTCAGGCCATACATAGCAATTGCAGTGAGTTTAAAAGAAACAATATCATACAGACTCTGTTTTCTGAAAACACAAATTAAAAGGATAATCCCCTCCCATACATTTAAGTATTTAAAATAACTTCCAAGTACTTCATGGGTTAAAGATCATAATGGAAAATACTTGGCACTAAATAATAATGAAAGTGCTATTTATTAAAATTGTCAAATGCTGTAAAATTTATTTCAAAATAAGTTTTGAAAATTTATAGCCTTAAATTGTTAGAAAAGAAAAAAGGTTGAAAGTTAATCACTAGGTATCTATTTCATGAAATTAGGAAAGTATAAACTGTAAAAATAAAGGGAAATAATAAAGAGCAAAAATTAATGAAATAAAAAACAATTCAATGAAGCAGTTTACAGACAAATACTTTTTGAAAGCCCAGTACAGTTGAGCTCCAGTTGAGATTGTCCAGAAGATAGAAAGCACAAGCAATATTAGGGATAAAATGGGGGACATGACTAAAGATACACCAGAAATATAAAAGATGATAATGCATTTAAAACTTGGGTAATATAGACAAAAAGATAATTGACCAAAGTCAAGCAAGAAGAAATAAAATCTGAATAGTCTTAATAACTATTGGAAAAAATTGAGTCACTTATAAAAAATCTTTACACAACTCAAACATCAGGCCCAGTTGGTTTTCTAGGAAAGCTTTGCCATTCATTCAATGAACAGATAATTCCAGTCTCTTGTTGGCCCAGATTTATCTTAATTTGCCAGGCATTTAATATTTGTTGGGTTTTTTTCAATCAGCATGATACATGTTTTATATTAGGGATAGTTCTTCAGACTGCTAGTCCAGCCTGTTACCAGAGATGAAATTTATGTCCTTTTTAATTAAAACAAAATTAGCAAATTAATAAAAGTTAAGATTCAAATTAGAAAAAAAGTAATATATGTAACTAAAATATATTTTATAGGGAGCCCTTACAAAACAATATGAAAATAATCTTGCCAAATTTTAAATGGACAAAAGACATGAATAAGCATTTCACAAAAGAAATAAATGTTTGCTTGTAATAAGAAAAATGTATTTCACTTACTAATAAGACTTTGGTTTTCATTTTAGTCCTTGTCGGGGAGGCATGAGTCTTAGGCAAATACATTTACCTTTCTAAGACCCAGTTCAGTGAAAAGTAGAATTATATATGCCTTAAGAATTCATTGTGAATAATTAAATAAATACACAAATACATGTGTATGTACAGGTATGTGTGTGTGTGTACATGAAATTCCCTTGCAAACTCTGAAGCCCTGTTCAGCTAGGAATTTTTTTTCTCTCCAGAGCACAGGCTGCAAAGCCTTGCATTCTTTTCTTCGATGAATTTGAATCCATTGCTCCTCGAAGAGGCCATGATAATACAGGGGTCACAGATCGTGTAGTTAACCAGTTGCTGACTCAGTTGGATGGAGTAGAAGGCTTACAGGGTAATAATTGTAAATACAGAAACATTTTATTGTAACAATTTCACCAAGATTTATTGAAGAATTTTTATTATTTTCCCCCAGGTGTTTATGTATTGGCTGCAACTAGTCGCCCTGACCTCATTGACCCTGCCCTGCTTAGGCCTGGCCGCCTAGATAAATGTGTATACTGTTCTCCTCCTGATCAGGTGACAATTTCATATTTAGAGTCCAAAACCCAACAAACGCTACACTCTTTCCTTGCGAACTTTACTTCTGCCAGGTAATAGCAGTTGTCCTTAGAAGACCAGCTTTAGGCAAAAGCTTTAGCTGCTGTTTGCTCACAGCATAGAAAAATTCTGAATTAGACGCTAGCCTCTCTTTGACCCAGCCATTTCCATGCAAGTCTTTATAATCTTTCAATGTTGGCTAATGGGGAGAAAGGAAGGAAGCCTTAAGTATTGCATGTCCGTATTCCTTGTGTAAAAATCACGTACCTTATTATCCTGACAAAAGACTGATACAGAATCAAGCATATGACTAGTAATGCACCTAAGCAGGTTACCTAGAGATATGATTTTTAATTGTTCCCAGTCCTGTGTTGATTCAGCTCTTGTCCCAGATTTAGAAACTATGAATGAGTGAAAGAACAAATAGACAAATGAATAGTCAGAGGTATAAAATGCCTAAATATATGTCACATGTAGCTATTATTTAAACTATTTTAATTTTTCTTTTAAAACACTTTCTTGGCACAGTTGCCCAGATTTAGAAAATAAGCACTATTCGAATAAGAAATGATGTATACTGAATAGTTAAGAATGTTGAGTTTCATTCATTTTCTTCCCTATGATCCTTCTATTAGGGAAGAAGGTCCAAGCAGGAGAGAGGATAGATTGGTGGTGATTTTTTTCACTTACTCTTAAACTCATTAAATATGTAAAGTTAATTTATAAAAAATCATTAGTTTAAAATAATTTATGTTTTATTTGTTAATTAGTTATTTCTCCCTTCAGGTGTCACGTCTTGAAATTTTAAACATTCTCAGTGGATCTCTACTCTGGCAGATGACGTGGACCTTCAGCATGTGGCCTCAGTAACTGACTCCTTCACAGGAGCTGATCTGAAAGCTTTACTTTACAATGCCCAGTTAGAGGCCTTACATGGAAGGCTCCTGTCTTGTGGATTCCAAGTAAGTTCTAGGAGGAGGTTGTTACTAAGGTGTTTTATGAGTGGTAAGAGAAGTTTATTATCAGAAATCTGAACCTGAAAAAATCCCGTTTTTTAACAACTTTGGTAAACTACAGAAATTTACCTTTAGTCAGACGTTCCATAGTTGGAATACTGGCTTTGCAGAGAGTTGTAATTACAAAGAGTGTGGTGTCTGTTTCTTTAACATCACCTTCCTACGGGCAACATATGTTGGTGTGTGGAAAGATATTATTTAAATTGGGTTATCATGAAATAGGTAATATAGACAAAAATATTGGACTATAGTTTTATACTTCAATTTAAAAAAATAAAGTTATTGATTTTGAAGCTCACATCATCCCAGATCTGGCCAACAGAAGCCCCTTTTGGATGGCGTTTGTGTCCTTTTGCCATGTCCTCTCATTCTTTGGTCACTTACTTCCCAATACAACAAGGTGTTCTAGGTTTATCTTGTACTTTCTGTCCCTTAACCCTAGAACCAGCCTTTTCTCTAAGGGATACTATTTTTATTTTAATTTTTCACCAGGTAACTTGAACTCTGCTACATTATGGACTTCACCATATATTTTCTAGGAAGCGTTTTCCTGTATACTCCTTTCCTATACATTTTAATGGGATTCTCGTGGGACGTAACAGTTCCAGATCAGTTACTACCAAGCCGTTTAAGGAGTTCTTTTTTTTTTTCCTTTCACTATCAGAAAAGGTATTTACCTGTAAAGCACTCTATAATGATAAAGCACTCTATTCAAGGTTGATTTGTCATTTCACAGTAGAAAAATATGAATTAAAAGACATAAAAATAAAACCCAGAGGTCTGAGTCCTACATTTGTTATAATTTTGGGGGAGATAGTTGGCAAATTACCTACGTGTTCTAACTTGACTTTTTTTTTTTTTAAGTTAAGATTCTATTATGTCTTCAGAACCATTAGAGAATAAAAGCTTTTTTTGAAAAATGCCTCTATTTCCTCGTACTGGTCTATTAGAATGCTTTGTGTTATTCCTAAGTTGTGGCTTATTTAGATCTTTACAACTGGCTGTCCTTTGTGTGTTTTAGGATGGAAGCTCCAGTTCTGACAGTGACCTAAGTCTGTCTTCAATGGTTTTTCTTAACCATAGTAGCGGTTCCGACGATTCAGCTGGAGATGGAGAATGCGGCTTAGAGCAGTCCCTTGTTTCTCTAGAGATGTCGAGATGCTTCCAGGTGAATCCAGATTCAACGTGTACCGGCTCTACTTTGGAAGCTCTTACGAATCAGAACTTGGAAACGGAACCTCTTCTGATTTGGTACATTGTGCGGTTGTCATTGTACAGTTATGAAATAGAAAGCCGTACGTTGATGTAAAGTTGGACAGTGATCTGCCTCCTAACTAGCCCCACATGTCCTTTCTGGTTGGTTGGTACTTCAGTAAAATAGTCTTCTTTTCCTTACTTATACTAATTAGTCATTTTTGTTCCTCAGTAAGAACTGTAAGACAGAGCTGGCAGCAAGGGGAAGCCAAAGTAGCCAGTTGTTTCTTTCAGGTTTATCTCCCTTCAGTGGTCTTCAGACATTTTCCAATTTATATTAAACTTAAATTCTGTTATCTTAGAACTTTTGAGAATAATGAGAAATTTGGTACAATAACATCAAAAATTCCTCACAGCAAAATGTTAACTATTTGTTATACTTTGGGTGGAAAGTATAAGTGCAGTGAAGAGTTATGGGTAGTAATGTTTCAATGAGGAAAATATTTAGATTAAATGTGAACAGTATCATTGTTTTTCCAAATTAAAACAGCATTCAACACATATCCCCCCAAAATTAACAGTGGTTCGCTGTTATTTTATTAGTACAAATAACATTTTTACCTGTTTTTAGTTATGGTTTTCATGTTTTTTTTTTTAATAAATTGGCTTTATTCCAGTTTTTAAAAATATAAAAGTGACCTATTTTATTCCCAAGAATAGTAAGCTATTGTTTTATATTCTAGTCTTTAATTCTGTTTCCTGTTTCTTAACTTCTATGTAGAAATGTCCCAGAACCTTATATTTGTTGAAGACTAAGAATAAGGCTCATTTGGAACCTATCCCTAGAGCATTGGTGTGGCGGACTTAATAACAAAGCATTAAAAGGACCTTGTATATGGCAGTTTTCACTCTACAGTGGTTCAACAATGTAGATATAAATGAACCTTTAAAGAATATGAACATATTTCAAACTTGCTTGATTAGTTAATTAAAATAAGCTTATTCATGTTAAGGTTTTAGTGCTTAAAATTTTTAATTTTATCTTTGATAAATATACTTTTTCTCAGTTCCTCTCCCCTTCTTCCTTCCTTCTCTCATTATTATCCTTTACCAAGCAGAGCTCACAGTGCCTGTCTGCACCCAAGCTCCATGACTCAGGAATTTTCATGGATTGCCTGGGAAAGATCAGTTGTTTTCACAACCACCAATGTTCAGAACAGCTTCACAAGAAGGTTACCAAGAACTCACACAGGAACAAAGAGATCAACTGAGAGCAGATATCAGTATTATCAAAAGCAGATACCAGAGCCAAAGTGGAGTATGGCTTTTCTTTTCCCCCACCCATTATAATTGTAAAAACTTTTAAAATTTTTTCCTTTTTTGATATGTCTTTGATTTGTAAATGAGCTATATGTCTAGAAGGGACTGAAACACTTTGATCAAATGGTTATGTGCTTCCTGCTTTCAAACTATTTTTAGTAATCTTATGAGAAAGGGAATACATAGTCTCCTGAGAAAATGACGAAAAGAAATAACGCTTGGACTGTTGCTTTTTAAATTATGTTCTAAGTTAACTTTTTGTTGTTGTTTTTAAGGAGGATGACTCCCTTAACCAACCAAGACCAACCAAAACCAGTCCAGCTATTAGTCAATCACATTTAATGTCTGCACTGAGTCACACAAGACCATCCATTAGTGAAGACGACTGGAAGAATTTTACTGAGCTGTAAGCAACAGATTCTTATTTGTACACATAGATACTATTGGAGGTGATAGTTATTCACTTAAACTTTTAAAGTCCTTATTTAAAATCACAAATATTTTAAATATTGAAAAACCAATTCAGAAAATTTGTTCAGTAGCTGTTCTTTTAAACACCCCAAAACTTCAAGAGTGTAGAAGTCAAAAATGAATTTAATTAACCAGTTCATTTGATTATATTTTAATTATTTATAATGAACTGATTTAATTTTTTAAATCTTTGAATAAATGAAAGGAAAATTAAAAGCTCAAAATGATTCCAACATAGTTTGCAAAAGTTGTTATGAAAAATATACCTGTTTTGCTTTCAAAATAATTTATATTTTATTATTTTCAAGAACATTCAAAATCATTAATGTGTTTAGTACACATTTGCATTTATAAACTTCTTGTCTGTAGTGGTTTAGGAGTCCATGACCCTTAGACTGAAGACCATTCTAGGTCAATGATTCTTGAACGATTCTTGAACGATTAGTTCAAGAAATATATTTTTTCTGGTCTTTAGAAGTTACAATTCTTGTTTAATTTTGCAGTACTATGGGGTGCACATTGTAAAGGCAGAAAAGTTTTCTAGGTTCTTTAGCTGATCTGTTAAACTAACATAAGACAAAATAACAGGAGAAAAACACATTTAACTCCATATATACAAGAGCCCCATAAAAATATGAGACTCAAAGGCATCTGAGGTTTATATACTATCCTGAGCTCAGGAAAGGGACAGGGGCTGGAGATTTAAAAGGGAAGGAAGGTGAGACGAGCATATGTATGGTAAATAGATCTTTGCCCTGCCATGCAGCTCAATCATTCACATAAAAGAGTTATCTCTGATAATAGCTCTTTCTGGTACAGGTTCCCTATCTAAATTCTTTTGGGCATTTTTCCTGAGTTTGCTGGGTCTTGATTTTCTTTAGTTTAAAATAATCCACCTGCCAAAGTGGCACATTTTGGGGTAGCATATTCTCCTTTCAGTCCCACCTTTGAAACTTCCCTAAGAAGTTCCATAGTCAAGAAGTTGAGTTGGTAGATTGCTCCATCTCATCGAACCAGTCCTGAGAACAGGTCAGTTAAACAGTTGTATCTCTCACTGCAGGAGGTGGTGGGTGATACAGGTGAGCTCCTAAAGTTAGGCCTATATTGTGCAAGCAGTCAGGTATTTAATAAGAGGTATGTCTATGGAAACAAAAGAAAAAGGTTAATGATAAGAGCAGACCATGAACCTAGTTCTGAGGGCAGCCAGTTCAGATTTCTAGATGTCAGGGTGAAAGCATCTTTTATAGTTTGAATGTCTCTGATGATGTCCTTGGGTGTTCAGGTAAACTTTCTGAGTGACCTACACAGCAACAGACATGAAGATTATCTATACATGAGTTGTTGTTGTGATTTCTTGGAAGTTTATCACATTCACATTCAGTTTGTAGGACTTCAGGAAAATGGCAGCTTTTGTTTTTATATAATGATTCCAAATCAAGAGTGGGAAAATTGAGAAATGTTAATTTGGAGAGTTATATAGCTAACTTTTGAAGGAAAGTAAAAGAATTCAAGATCTATTCCACTTTACATGTAGAAAACAAAGTATCAAAGACAGTTAACAGCACTAAAATCTGATATCCACAAAGATGTATTACTGACATAACTTCTCTCTCTACAATCACCCCATTTCTATCAAAGGTAAGATTAATCTGTTTGCAAATTAAGTGTACTTTCAATAAACTTGGCCTGATTATTTGTATAAGAACAGCAAGACTATGCAGCCTCTCAAGGGTAGGAAGCCAAGCCAAGGCCTCACCATTAGATTTTGCTGCAATAGCTATATATTTGAGTTCATTCTTCTGTTCTCAGGGTCCCCAAGATATCGTGAGGTTCCCGCAATTGCCAGAAAGTGATGTTCCTACTCACCAGCTATGGCTTCTGGGGACCCTGTAAGCTGGGTATCAGGCTGGTTTTCCAAGGGGCTTTATTGGCTCCATCAAGTTAACCTGAGTTCCATAAAACTGGTCATATCTGATTCTGTGCATTCTGCAAAATAATCAACAAAACAATAACTGTCTTAAATGGCAAAAGACTTAATGGCCATGATTAAAGATCTGATGAGAGTTCATTTAAATGCAATTGACAAGGAAATTTGTTTTTTTCTGTGACAATATTTTTAAGGTGAGAACTGGAATTATGACTGATACTACATCACAGATTTTTAAAAATTTTATATAATTTCTGGAACACATTAATGACATATATCCATAAAGGTAGAACCTAAAAGTCTATTAATTCTGGGTTTGTGTAAGTGCACGTCTTGATGCATCTCAAAACTGCAAAGTTGCCTAATGACTTATTTCTCAACATATCCCCATCATTAAATGCTACATGACTATGTATCAAATAAGCTTAATTAGTCTAACATCCTTTTATAAGGAGAGAGATTTTTAAAATATGCCAGAGGCTTTCTTAAAAATTCCAAAATGAGTCCGAGGTCAAAAAGACTTCATTTAGAATTTGACATGGGGGAATTTTGTCACATATATCACAAGGTTTTAAAAACAGTCAAATAGGATTACAGGTCAATGAAATGACATAGTTATCCATTAACCAATGTGACAGACTTTTCAGGCAAATACAGAAAGTTATATAGTTGTAAAAACAACAAAAACATACTTTTTACTAGGGAAGACTGTTTTCTTAAGTCATCAAACATGAAGCTAGGAAATTATTTTGATAAAATACAGAATCTTTGTTTTCTAGGCCAATTTAAAAGTAAAGCAGAATCAACCTTTTATAAGCTTATCAACAGCAGACCAATAGTCCAAGGAAAATTTGTCCTTTTAGTAGAAGATTAAGTTTTAGCTTTGCATAAGTACACTACCGATAATAAATCTTTTTTTAAAAAAAATTCTTATAGTAAATTTATTCCATTTTATTAGCCAGCTTGACTACACAAAGTAAAATTCTCTCCAACTTTCTATATCCATTTAGTTTGTCATTTTCCTCTTTCCCATTTTGCAAGTTGTTTTACTTTGTGATAAAATTATTTTTTCCCTTAACAAAAATACATTTCCATACCTTTTTACCAAAAACACATCCTACTTTCCTTGTATACCGAGTTATTTTCCTTACTATTTATCGTAGTTTTAATAACATGTATTAGAATTCTTAACTCTTGAAAACCGTAATTTCTAATAATGATGAAGTGCTATACTGGCAGTCTGTAGATTGGCAAATCTATGAATATATTTCATAATTTCTAGAAGCATGTACTTTTTTTAAAGGTACAGTATTTCCCTGTAGCATAGGACATATTAAGTAGGTAAATCTATGTTTAGTAATTAATGTTTTGGTATTTTAGCTTTTTAAAAAGTGATCTATATATTATTCAATGAACTTCTATCATTTAACTCAGCAAAACACTAAGGGTATAAGTTACAAAGAGATTTGGGAAACTATTCAAGTAGACCTCATAAAACAATTATTATTGAAAAGTTCACTTAAAAACTTTAATTCACTTTTTCTTAATAATCATATTTAAATTAGGAAACTTTTATGAGACATTAAAACAGCCATCATGACAAATTTTTTAACAGATGGCACGTGAGCTTACTTGACTAAGAAATCCAGGTAGAATAAAGTTGTATGTCAGCATTTTATTAAATGCTGATAACTCTGAAAACATCCCGATTTTAATCAAACCAATAAACTTCTAGCTTTTTTTTTTCTACCAAAGATTATCCCAGATCATGTAAACTGAAAAGCATTTGGGTTAGTTTCTATTATATTTCTGAGAGTTTAGAGTATATGATAAGTGCTTATTTTTCTTTAAGCTAGTTAGAGCTTTTTTACAAATTAATTTTGGCAATACCATCTGGAGGTAGAAAAATATTACATGTACATAACTTTTATCCATATATATACATAAGCACATAGAGACCTATAGTTTCATTTTAAAATTTTACCCATGAATCAGGTATACCACCAGTTCAAAACTCATTAATTTATAGGTAACAATTGAATCCAAATTGTGTCTTTGGTAGACAGAACAGGTTAAGGTTACCCCTTGAAATGGCTAAAGCTTTTTACTGATATTTCTGGAGACGACTTCTGTATTTGCCCTCGACACTCTTATGGAGGCTGTGGACTAGATTTTGGGCAAAGAAGCTTTCATATAGCAGTCTGTTTCAGAAAGTCCTTCCCCCTTTTCAATCTCAGGGGGTTGTGGGCAGTGTTTTAGTTATTTCTTGAAGTGTTTATATATATCAAAGACATGGTAAGATTTGTATCTTCAAGGGACAAAGAATGCAAGTTATCTAAGATTTATAGTCCTATGAAGTATATTTCCCTATTATCAGAAGTCTAGGGTAATTATTTAAAATTTCCTTTTTAGGACAATTCTGTTCTAAATGTAAGCATTTTGAAATGACTAGGGAGGTTTGGGAGCTGGTAAAGATAGGTAGACTTTGAAATGTTTCTGGTTTAGCAAAGACTCCAATTTGTAAAATAAGGACAGTCACTTTTAATTTGGTTGCAACCTGAATGCTATCTAGAGGCTGGCCCATCCATCCAGATTTTCCAATATGATGGAAATTAAGATTCCTGTATTCTGAGGCTTCAAGGTTTAATGCAGTATGTCTTTTAAAAGTGTGTGTCAAGTGTTCCACAAAGGCCTCTGAATGTTTTCCCTTTGTTTCCTGAGTGTCCAGTTCAACCTTTGATCATTTAACCTTAGGGGTAAGAGGCTCTCTCCATTGCTCCTTTCAGCCCCTGAACATTGCCCTCCGGCCCATATATTTCGTGATCATTTATAGAAGAGCCTGAGAGAAATTCTGATCATTTGGTTTTCCATGTGAGCCATCTGGCTTGTCTGATAAATAAAGTCTAATCTAATCAAGGTGGGGAAGAATACCCCTCAGCAGCCAGTCAAGGTGCTAGGAGTGACGTTTTAAGAGGCTGTGATCTTTCAGACTCCTCTCCACAGCCAGTAGGATGTTCTAAACATGGAAGCTAAAGGGCTCTATAATTTAATAGATCTGCCGTTCTTGAGACATGAATTCTTTGTGGTGGGGGGCCCAGTATACATCCATAAGGACATGATTCTTCTAAATTGACTTCCTGGCTTTCAGCATGTACTGAATAACCTGTATACCCTGGACCTGGAGAGCAGGCCAGAGTGTTGTCTGTAAACCTTGTGGGGAAAGGGAGGTTAAAACTAGCAGACAGGGATGGCATTTGAGAAGGGGAATTTACAGTGGATGTGGTAATTTGTTTTTTCACCTTGTTAAGGGAGTTGCTAAAACTAGCTGTTGTACTCCTTTACGTCCCTTTTCAATTTAGTCTTTATGCTGGTACAACAGTTGTTTAGCATATGAGCTCTCTAAATGTTTTCAAATATAGAAGTTTTTCCAATTAAAATCATCCACATCTGACCATTGACAAGCAGGCTCTTATATTAATCTCAGTAGGTGATTCAAACCAGTTAGCCTTCTTATGGCTTAAACCATGGATGTAAGAAGTGTCCCAAAAGAGGGTGCAAAAGATAAAACAGCCCTCACAAGATCCATAAAGTTTACTTGCAGAAAAAAACTCGTTTCAACAGGTGGTACAAATGGTATAATGAAGTGTTTCCGGGTTGCCCATGAGAAACCAGTGCCTCCAGCCACAGACCTGCTGATCTGTGACCCTGGGGGGGGGGCACTTGCTGTGGAAAATGGGAACTTTTCGGCACTAACAAAACAATGAATGTTTAGATGACAAATGTCCCGTATGGGCCAGGAGCCCATTTGACAAACTCCCCTATAGCTGGCACCGTCAAACAAAGAGTGCTGCTTGTCACTTCATGTCTCAGGTCCTGAGTCTATTTGGCTGGCCTCCAGATACAAACTGATACTTAAACTTTCTGGCTGGCAGAGACAAGAAGATATTCTCACTGGACACAAAGCCAGGTGCTTAAGATGTAGAACAAGACAAGAGGAAGACTGCATCCGGCTTTTTTACACAGGGGGTGCCCACAGCGAAGTTTGTCTAACTAGATGCAGGTCTAGTGAGAGCCGTGAACTCACTGGTCTCTAAGGCTGGCTCGAACCATAGGCTTACAGGGCCGATGCCAGCGTTCTACCCTGTGGCTTTCCTCCTATGACAAGTGACAGAAGAGACAGATAACAGTAAACAACCATCTCTGGGAGGAAGGGGATCAATAGAAAACAAGAGTACACCTAACAAATCTTTGTACCAGAGTCACTATACCCGAGGAACGAGTTCACACAAATATTTCCTCCTGCTAATCTAAACTTAGAAAAAGGAAAAGACTCACCACTCTCACTTCCACTGGACCCTGCGGGCAGAGATCCGGGCCTGACAATGTAAGAATTCTTACCTTTCGCTGGCTCTTGTCAGGTCCCAGGGTTTCTCAGCTGTAGCAGCCTGGCTGGATGCTGCTCATTCCCTTACTCCCGTCCAGCTTCTCTGGCTGCTCTAACTAAATGGACATAAAACAGAATAACAGGAGAAAAACGTTAATTTTGTACTACAGCAATCCATGAAAATACGAAATTCAAGGACAGTCAGGCAGTTGAGACTTATATGCTATCCTGAGCCAAGGAAAGGGCCAGCAGCCAGGGCTTCAGAGGGGAGGAAGGCAGTTCACAGCAGGACGAGAGGAGCAAATGTTTGCCCTGCCACACGGTTAAGTCTTTCAGATTAAAAAAAAAAAAAATGTACCTTTGGCAATAGTGCTCTTTCTGGTGCCGGCCCCCTATCTAAATTCTTCTAGGCAGGTGAGGGAGAGGTAAAAAGCTTTTCCTAAGACTGCTGGGTCTTGATTTGCTGTAGCTCAAAATAATTCACATGCCAAAGTGGTACGTTTTGGGGTGGCATATTCTACGTCCCTTCAACATACATAAGGATTATGTGCTTATTGTAGAAAATCCAGAAAACAGAAGGAAAAATAAAATGAATTCCCCTTAATCCAACCACTTCCCCAAACGTAGTTGTGTACTAAGACATGCTGCACGTGTGCTATAGCAGCCCCTTCATCCATCCGTCTTGAATGTCCTTTCACATATGAAATATGTTACTACTATATTTTTAACATCATTTTATAATATAGCTATGCCACATATCTAATTTGGGGGCATTTGTTTCCCTCTTTTTACTACTATAGGCAATGTGATAACATTCTTAGAGCTGAATGTTTTCACATATCCTTAATTTTTTCACTGGGATAGAGCTAGAATTGTTGCATCACAGGGTACTCACATTTTTAAGACTTGAAATCCATTGCTATATTGCCTTCCAGAAACACTGTGCATGTGTATTCCAACAGCAATATATTGAGTGCCCATTTCACCACATCCTCAGTAACATGAGTATCATAGTATTACTCTAAACGAGGCCTATTGGAGAAATATATCTTGTTTAAAAATGTACGTTTCTTTGATTAAAACTGTCAAGGTTATATTTTTTATATTACTCATTGCTATTTGTATTTTAGCTTTTCTAACTTGTCTCTTCATCCCCTTTGCTCCTTTTTCTGTTGAGGTGTTCGACTTTTGAAAATATATTTGTAAGAACTTTAATTTGTTACTGATTTTTTCCCTAACTTGCTATTTCCCTTATGTTTCTTAAAACAAAATTCTGTTCTCTTTCCGCCATCTTTCCGTGCCACCTTCATGGTGCACAGGAATGTCTGGCTGCTACTCTCAAGAGCATCAGCAATGCTGAAAAGAGGCGAATGCCCCGTTCTTATTAGGCCGTGCTGCAAAGTCATCATCCGCTTTCTGTGATAATAAAGTCATGGTTACATTGGCAGATTTGAAATAATTGGTGATCACAGAGCTGGGGAAATTGTTGTCAACCTCGCGGCCAAGTTAAACAAGTGTGGAGTGATCAGCCCCAGATCCGAAGTGCAATACAAAGATCTAGAAAAATGGCAGAACGACCTGCTCCTGTCAGTCACTTTGGTTTCATTGTACTGACAACCTCAGCAGGCATCATGGAGAAGCAAGACAAAAACACAGAGGAGGGAAAATCTTGGGATTGTGTTTCTAGGGATATAATAAATCCGTGCAAATAAATGCCTCAATAGACAAAAAACAGTTCTGTATGCAAACAATCCATTGTGTTATCATTTACACGTATTAAATATTATCTCATTTTTCTTTGTAGGTATGAAAACTTTCAAAATTCAAAGAGGAGGAAAAATCAAAGTGGAACAGTGTTTCGACCTGGACAAAAAGTAACTCTAGCATAAAATATACTTCTTTCTTTTTTTTTTTTTTTTTCTTGGTGGCTTGTCCCTATGTTGTAACAGTAAAAATGGTGTCTGTAAATTTTTTAATGAATTAATCTATAAAAATCACAGATTGGTATGTAATGACCAGGATTACTTGAGATTAATACTGTGTAATAAATTGGGATATTTATAAGAGATTCTGTATCTTATTTCCTATAAATGTATGTTAGATACTTAATGAAATAATACTAGCCAAATGGCTAGTATTTTTTCTCCTTTGAATAGAGAATGTAATTAAATATATTTCTTAGAACTCACTGACAGTTGCATAATTCAACCTCCTGCTGGCATTTGACAAGTTTTATGCTTTAGCAACTTCTTGACTGTTTTGGAAATAAAATATCCTATTATTTACCCATCCAATTATCTGTCCTTATATCAGCAAATGTGGAATTTATACAAAATTCAAATAAACGTAATTCTTCCCTCACCAGAAATGAGACCACATATACTCCAGCCAGTTCCAGGCCAGGATCTTGAATGATGCCCATTCCCTAGCGCCATCATGACTTTATCTTGATAACCCATGAACTGATTGTAAAGTCGGCCACCATCAACACAAACTGTGTATAGTAATGTAGTAAGGAGAAAGGAGAAAGAAAGTTAGATAAAACATACATATAAATAACATGAGATGGCAAAGAAAAATGTCCAGGCAGCAGCCACTGCCCTTTATGCAGCGAATCATGAGGCCATGGCTGGTAATTTTGACCTCTCTCTTCCCTTACTTATTCCGTCTACCCTGACTTCAGCCAGCACATCAGTGGACTAGAGTCCTTTATGGTGGGATGGTCTAAACCTTCATTCCTATGTGAATGATTAGTGGATACATAAGATCACAGAAGTTTTTCATTAAGCCGTACAATAAATAGTAATATTACCACATGGTTCCACCCATACTTCTCCCAGCCCCCAGTGTACAGCAGCAGCTCTGTATCTATATGCAGCCAACTGCATAACCCTCCCCTTCTGCACCATGGGAATCATCAGTGTTCTCGTGAAAGCATTCCTTATTTGCTTACCTCTAAATCAGCAAAGCCCAGAATCACAGGGAATAGAAGCAAAGATTTTAGGGCCTCAATTAGGTATTAACTGAGTGACACTTGTACTTTGGTTCCCAGATCCATGTACTAAGGCCAAGGTCACTGGTTCGCAGCATATACTAAATGTACTGCATCTTGCAGAACAGTACTTCGACCTCAAAGAGTTGTCTCCCCAGGCCAGCTGTTTCAGGGTAATGTTAAGTCCAGTGAATTCCAAGAGTAGCCCACCACCTTACTCTTTACTTACTCTTTTATGATCAGAAGCAAGTGTCATCTGGGATATCAAATAAAAGCATGTAGTGAGTCTGTGGAAGATGGTGTTGGTAGAGGTTTGAAGGACAGACAAGGCAGATCTAATTCCAGAACGTGTCCCCACCAGGATGTATTAATGCACTTAACTGCCTCCTCTCTGACAGAAGAGGAAGAAATGCACTCATTCCTCCATGAGGCACGGGCTGGTCTCCCCTGGGTGTATATCTATGTGGTTGGTCACTGCTACTGACAAGCAGGCTGTCAAGACAGATGGACAGATCAGCATTGGTGAATGGAAATACACATCAGAGGCCACACATAGACACCCCTCCCTGCTATCCCTGCCACTGGCCACTTCATGAATCTATTAAACTAGGTGGCTGGAGATGAAGGCAGACATCTACAGAGAGGTATAGAACACCTGATTATTAAAAGCACTGAGGACTTTAGCTGAGCATTCACATGCCACATTCTCACTCAGCTGAGTCCAAGAACTCTGGCTATACTTTCTTCCTAGACCTCCTCACAGCCAGTTTACCATCCGTTCTTTCTCAATCTCTGATCTACTGATTTATTAGCCACCATCTAGAAATCAGCATAGATTTACTATCAGATATCTCTACCTCCTGGAAAAACGGGAGAGACATGTTGCTTAGAAAATCTGCTCCCTTGGGGGACTTCTGTCTCCACTGGCTGTCAGGCTGTACCCAACTATAGCGGTAGTGCCTTCGTTCTGACAGGTCACTGGAGTTCTGAGTGCCTAGGAATTAACATTAGTGCAGACCCAGTGTTTCTGATAATCCCAAGCACGTCTGGTTATTTCTCAGGACACCTGGGAAAATGGCCTGGTAAATGGCTTTGGGTCCTCTGGAGAAGTCACAGGAAGGAAGGTCCGTAGCAAGTACTCATGACGCTACCACGGGGCCCTTGCCCCAGACACCCAGCTTCTCCTTCGTTCTTGGGCTGACCTAGACCTGAGAACTGGGTCAGGGGTCATGATTATTGTGATAAATCAGGCCTCTGTTTGCTAACGGAGATTTTTAAATTATAGGAATCGAGTAGGATCTTTGACCATCTATTTTGGTCTTAAGAACCCCACAATTAGGCAGCACCAAAGATCCCTGCAGGGTAGACCACTGTAATTAATGTGCTGGCTTTGCTGCAGAATATGGTAGCCACATTGGCCGGGCCTCCCACATTGCAGCTGCCTAACCTCTGCTACCCCAGGATCCACCCACCCCTGCTGCAATCCCAGAGCCCATTTCTATGGTAACGTCTCCCACTTGCATCCCCCTCTGTTGTTGCGGATTCCGCATCATTCCAACACCCTCTCCCTTGCCTTCCTATCCCCTAGAAAGTAAATTACTGAGTCACATATCTCCATCTAGACGAGTGTGGATTGGCAGAAGTTTCCGAAGTGGCCACATATTGAAACTCTCACAAAGACAGCAATGTGTACTAATAAGCAGCCCTGATGTAAGGGCCTGAGTCAAAAGCTCCCTCTTCCAAATTTAGGGAGGGCACTGTAGCAACAAATACAAATTTAAAGTAAGAGGCTTAATTACCCTGTTTAAAACAAGGGAAGAGATTTCCCTCCCCACCTGTTTTTTCAGGATATTTACCTTAGAAAACTTGTAAATATAAGTATTGTCTCAGTCTCTTTGAAAGCTTTATGACCTAGAAATGCCTTTCTCAAAGACATGGAATCCATCTCTTTGAAATATAAACACCAGGAGATAGCACCCCTCTTCCCAGTTTCTGCGGGAGGCAGGTTGTAACGGTAACTCCCATCATAAAGATGAGTTTGTTTCCCCAAACTCCTCTAGATAAAGTCAATTAGCTAACACAGGTGGTCAACCAAATTACCAGGTAAAGATAGGAAGAACTGCATGTGACTAATAGTGCTGTCAGGTTCTCTTAGTTGACAACTGGTTATTGTTTATCTTCAGAACATGTATGTAATGGGATGCATCTGCTTGGCTAGATAAAAGGCTGAGGTTTCTTTCTGTCTTTGCAATTTCTTGGCCAATTGCCTTCAGTGAGCATCACATTCTGGTTTAATGTTCAGTCGATAATAAAAGTGTTTTTCTATATCTACCTGTGGAGAGGATTTCTGGGGCGGGGGGGGGAGTGTGTGTGTGTGTGTGTGTGTGTGTGTGTGTGCGCGCGCGCGCGCACGCGCGTGTGAGTGTTTTAATTACATTTCCCCAACAGCACCCTCACCTTTATTCTAAGGTTACTGTCTTTTTTACTCACACTTCTCTATCCATAGGAATAGGTGTTTTTGTTATAAACCTTCTCCCTTCTACTCAGCTTCTGTAAAACAGATGGAACAAAGTAATGAAGAGTAATTTAAAAGAGTGATGATGTTACAAGAAGTTGAGGTTATCATTGTAGCTTTGTTGTGAGATGCCTGCAGTCCTGGCAGGATGCCTGGTGCTTGGAGCAACAAGGTCACACTGCAGGGAGGGCACATACGCCTTACCTATTCTGGGACTTCTTGCTCTAGGCATAAGGATAAGAGGGAGTAGTTGATAACACAGTGGTGGCCTTGAGCCTGAATTTGGGAGTTGTCTGTAATCTGTGATTACTAATCTGATTGTAACTAATAATAATAACAAAGCCAGCTTTGTGAGAGAGAGAATAAAAAGCCATGGAGACAGGGGTGAGAAGCTAGCATTGCCATTCACCCCCTCTCCCTTATCCTTGTTAGTTACTGCATTTCCAGACTCGACTCTTCTTCCTAACAGTCTCTGCAACAAGCTTTTCTGCTTGTAGTTGAGTAATTATTTCATGCCAATCTGTCATGTTGAATAAGAAATACTGATTGATAATTTTCACTTCTGCTTGTAGTTGAGTAATTATTTCATGCCAATCTGTCATGTTGAATAAGAAATACTGATTGATAATTTCCACTTCTTTAACAGAAAAAAGAAAAAGAAGTGAGAGTTGTTTGGTTTTTAATTCTGCATGCACATTTTTTTAAGAGATTAAAATTTTTAATAATCCAATCTGTTTATCTTTTCCTATATGGTCTCCTTCATTACTTTTCAATTAAAAATTTTTATCAAAGTAATACATATTTTTTTTTCAAGGCCAGGTAATTCTAAATAGCTTATAATGAAAAATATCAGTTCCTTTTCTTTATCCTTCAGAGTCTCAGTAACTGTATCAGGAATTATCAGAGAAATAGAAGAGTAGGAATGTTCAATAAAGGCTCTGTGATAGAGTTTACCTGACACAATTGTGGGAGCCTGTTACAGTCTGTGTAAGGATTTTACTTTTTGCATCTGGTGCTGGGGCCTGCGTCGGCATGCAGGCAGTCTGGAAGGGAAGGTGGACAAAGTAGAGGAGAGTAAGGACAAACTTAAATCTGCAGCAGTCTCTTGCCCTTACCAAGCCTCTAGCTTGGATGATGCAGGTGATCCTTCATCACAGAAGTTAGCTTGTGTCTAGCCCAGGAGTAGAAGCAGCTGAAGGTCACATCTGAGTTCTTTCCTAGATTCACTAAGTAAATAAATATACGACATTAAATCCCTGAATTTATTTCCTCAGCGTTTATTCATTTCTCTTATAAGGCTTTAAGCACTATTTATCAAATGTTCTATCTACATATGGACTTAAAATTGCTAATCTGTTGCCACTAGCTGGATAGTCTCAGACAAATATGTGTCTATGTATGCTCACTGCAGCAAAGTTGGAAATACTGAAAAGTATAAAGAAAAATGCACTATAACTTACTTAGGCATTTCCCTCTTGTCATTCAGGTTCCTTCTTGTTTCTCCCTGAATTCTCCCTGACTTCTTGGTTTAATATATGTATTTTTTGATTTAGGAGGTACACCATCCTATAAAAGGTATGAGTCACACACCTGGTATGAAATAAATAAAACACGATTCCTAAAACATGTCCATGGTGGCAAAACAAAATCCACAAAGGTGCCCTCCCTTTTCTGGTCCAGGACAGAACATCACTGAGTATGGGTATCTATGTATATTTGTATACACACATACATAAGTAAAAGCACTATATATATTTCAATCCATTGTTCTTATGATTTTACTTACTTATGGCTGAAACGTAATTGTGATTCAAACTTCTTGATGGAACATTTTAGTCCTGGAAATGCTTTTCACAGCCAAGAACTTGAATGGTCTGGGATAATTTTTCCAGCTACTATGTTAATATTTCTGTAAGAGAACTACTTAAAGATCATCTTTAAAATATCCTGTTAAAACTTAAAAACAATTTAATGCTAATCTAGAATATAACAATTGGAAGTTCTATTTGAGTTGGTTCTTCACAAGAGAATTTGATGTTTAAGACAAAGTAAGTATGAATTAGTATTAAAATATCAACAGGCATTTTAATTAAAAGTATCTAACCTCAATTGACTCTCTACTCAGCACCTCCCATAAGCAAGGACCAAATTAAGTGCTGTGAGAATTACAAAGATGAGTAGATAAAATACACCACCTCTGTCTTCCAGGGAACGCCGGGTGGGGTGGGGGCAACAAAAGTAGAAACTTAATGCAATTAACAGAACAGGAGAGAAACTGATTTGAAGGAGTCATGAGCATCTGGCAAGGTCTCATGAGAGAGACAATCTGAGGGCCTTTGGAAAAACCTTCGGGGAGTTGGAGAGAATAGGATGAACAAGGCCTCACAGCCAAAAAGAAACGAGGAGGGTGTCGGGGGAAACATCTCAGTGTTGCTGGGAAGGGGAGACAAGGCTGAGAATACAGCCTGGGGCCATATCAGGGCAGGCCTTCCATAACAGGGGAAAAGGTATGCATCTACCCTGTAAGCAAGGGGAGCCTTTGGTATTAATGAAGAATAAAGTGAAAATTCAATATTTATTTAAAAAAATACTACACAATTATCTACCAATTTATAAACAAATGGTCAGTACTACTCTAGTTTTTAAATATTTCCTCATTTTAATAAATATCTTAAGTATTCATTTTTTTCAATCAGCCTTTCTTTGATTTCCTAAAATCTATTACATATACTGATGATGAACCTGTCACTCCAACTTACGAATAATACAACATTGCGGTTTTCTATTCATACCATTTTTTGATAGACGGCCCTATTTGTTTAAAAGAAATAAATCCAAAGGAAACACATTGTGAAAAATACATTTTAATCCAAAAGTTTGATCATTAGCATTTAGACAGTTATTTACAATGGTATTTACAATCAATTTTACTGTCATTACTGTGAACAGAGAGAGAACTATTTACAGAGCTAGCTATGTACATAGAACTATCAGTAGTTGCTTATTTCCAACACACGAACCATAATTGTGTAGAAAAGGGTAACAGTTAAAGGTGCTACAACACAAAATCATTATGATTAAATTAGATTCTGGCAATGTTACTGGGGTTGAAAACACTGGTTAAGTCAGGAGAGGAGGCAAGTGTGTGCAATCTACACTTCTTGTTTTCACAGTGTTGCTCCCATACTTGGCTGACTTGCACTTGAGGTAAACCTGTACCTGAATTCTGGATAATTTCATATACAACAGGCTTCCAAGTGCAAGGCACTGTTTCAGGCCTATTATTGTGAGTTCATAGCGGTGGTTTAACTTTGGAGCAGACATTTTAAACTATGTCAATGCTAATAATGTATTAACCACTTAAAAATTTTTTAACAATTTTTTTTACATTTATTTTTTAATTATAGTTGACCTAATAATCATTCTTATGACTGCCCAGTGGTTATTCTAACAGCAGCCAAGAAACCACCAAATGGAATCCTTTTTAAAACATGAACAGTATATGTTTTAGTGAAGCTGACTGCACTATAAAATTTTTTGGTTTGATTGGGAGCCTCGTTTTGACTGAGAAGGTAGGTGATATTAAGATCAACAAAATTATTCTGAATCTGTTTGCTATAGAAGACTCAATGAAAAAATTTTTAAATTAATTATTTTTTAGATCAGTTTTAAAAGGCCTGGGCTAATACAATTATCCACCACTTTCCTTAAGGTTAAAGAAGTCAACAGTCTGCCAGAGCATTTTCTTGGTCATGGCTACATTTGGTTCAATCCTTGGCCAGAAATCCAAAGTTTAATACTTTGTTATTATAGAAAAATATAAAATGGACTCAATTTTATAAGTTTCTAGAAGTAAATTATGGAGAAAAATAGACACTACGTTCCTGATGGTCTCCCTGGTCATTACAGCCCTTGTATGGGAAAATACACCTCCAGGATGTAACATTTAACTTACAAATATATTTAATTATTTTATATCCTTTTTAGTTTTCCAAGTGACTAGTAAAACCACTACTGGGTAGTAGGGAATAAACTTTTTCGTTTTTCCATCTAAGAATTACATTAAAGAAACATGGGCATATCTTATAGTGGTATGAATAGAAGATAACTGGAAATTCAGTTTTACTTTTTAAACTATAAATGGTTGGCAACTGTTTCTTTAATAGTTATTGCAGGAGTAGGTCCAACATGAGTCCATATATAGCCCTTCTCTGGTCTGGTAGGAACTGTGGGAAATGGTGATGAACGTGACTTGAAATATTCAGAGGGTGCATGACAAACAAATTCCAAGTATTCCATCTTCCTTGGAAGATCCTCCTCTGGTCCTAAAGGCAGCCAATGGAAAGGTTAAACATATTTTCAAACACATGTATCATTGTCATAAAATGTTAAAATTCCTAGACACTAGAAACAACTCTGTTGGTGACCTGACATTATTCTTTGGAACATTTATTACTCTGAAGTCACTCTATCATTTTTCTCCCTTAACTGCTTAAGGGATATAGCATTCTCCCCGAAACAGTGACTCAATGCAGAAAGGATTCTAAAAATAATATTTAGTCTATATAGTGTTTATTATATGCCTGTACTGTTCTTAGTGTTGTACATATCAATTCTTTGAACCCTCATAAAAGCCCTCTGTGGTAAGCACTGTTATTATTCCCATTTTACATGAGGCAAGAAAGATTAAGGAACTTGCCCAAGATCACACAGCTAGTAAGTGTATGGGTTATGAACCCAGAGTCTGTGCTCTGGAATGAGGAGGATTAGGAAGAGGAGGTGGGAGAGAAGACCCAGAGGTGATTCTGTCACGTCACTGCCTCTGCTGAGAATCCTATCCAACAGATCAGATAAGTGAAAGTCCACCCTTCTACGTACTTACAAGCAGAAGACTAAAACTGTTTGGTCATGTATCGAACTTGACATGCAGGTGAGAATAACAGTGGTATGTAATTGTCCCTGAGTTCTCTCTGAAAAAACTGTATATGTTTTTTTCCTCAGAATGCAAAAGTAATATATGCCCATTGCAGAAAGGCTGAAAAGTCCAGAGTAACTTAACAACTCTGAACACTTTCAAAATTGTATTAATCTGTAACTTCTTGTGAGTCTATGTAAAGAACTTTTTGTGCCATTTTTGGGGCAGCGTTGAAATTAATTAGTGTAGTGGCTGTATTTCAATTACCAACAACGTTATAAAAGGTCTACACTGATCTGTGTAACAGGCAGAAGGACGTGTATTGAGAATTTGTAAGATTCTAGAAATAACTGATTGTTCCTTTAGAAATAATTTTTAAGTAGGTTTTGATAAGTAACCTAAATAACCTAGTTTCTGAGCAAATAAATTCTTTTAATAGAATTTAATCCTGAAGTTAAAAAAAAATTTAATCCTGAGTCACTGAGAAAAATCTTATGTACATCACACTTTAGGAGGTGCATACTGCCCTAACTCAAAATCCTAGCTATATAAAACATCTCTCATATTTCCTATAAAGTTCTCTATTGTACTTAATGATACTTATGCTTCTTTGTTATGTACTGAATTGTATTCTCTCAAATTCATATGCTGAAGGCCTAATCTTCAATATGATGGTATTTGGAGACAAGGCATTTAGGGAGGTAATTAAGGTTACATGAGGTTTTAAGAGTGGCACCCTAATCCCATAGGATTGTTCTTCTAAGAGATTCCAGGAGCATACACACCAAGAAGGCGGGGGCCCACAAGCCAGGAAGAGAGCTCTCACCAGAAACTAACCCTGATGGCACGCTGACAGACATCTGGCCTCCAGAACCATGAGAAAATAAATTTCTGTTGTGTAAGCCATTCGGTCTGGGTATTTTGTTATGGTAGCCCAGCAGACTAATAAGGCATTCTTATACATAATAACAGAGACTTAACTGGGTTCAAGAACCTGTACCACTTGTCAAACTCACCTATGATGTAGGATGCAGGATCAAACTGGTCCCTGGGGCTAGAAAGAGTGGGAATGAGCCACGTCAGTGCTGCGCTCTTCTCACAATACTGGTCCTGGATAAAACCCCTGATCTGAGCATAGTAGGGCTTTCCATCTTGTTCATCAATCACAGAAACAACATCTCCAATTTGGTAATATACTCCCTAGGGGAAATAGGAGGTAATCCCATATTTAGAATAAATAGATCAGCACCGCAGCTATCAACTGAAACTTCCCTAATGTAAAAGCAAGAGCTTATAAAGTGGCCAATAAAAGGTCTTCGGTATGGAGTAATGGTTGATGTCAATTCTCAAGTTGTTTCACTTTTGGATGAAAAAATTACACACACACACACAAACTTGCATCTGGAAAAAACATTTGTTTATAAAAATATTTTTATTTTCTATCACAACAGTACTATCCCTACTTTTTTTGGCTAGAGCCATTAATCTGCAGGAAGGTTAAGTGCCTCCCTGAAAGCCACATAAGGCAGAGCTGCTGCCGAAGTGCCCACACTAGCTCAGCATCTATCCCTGTGCTGTCATGAAAATCAGCGCTTATCTGGAGAGAATATACGTTATGTATCATCCTCCTCAACCATACATTAAGGAAAAGAAACACCATAAATTCCAACCAAAGAAATGAAAGACTCTTTTGATTATAATCAGTCTTCAAAATAAGTTTATCCTCAATTTACCATATCTTTCCCCAGTTTCATTGGCACCTGTCTCTTCCTCTCCTGTTCACTTTAATTTCCTCTTCCAAGACAATGTCTGGTATTTCTGGAGTTCAAGACTTCATGTCTTATCCCTGCTTTATTTCATACCCAGCTACCTAAATAATCTGTACACATCTTGAGTTTAAGCCTCTGCCCTCTGTCCACATCCTGTTTCCTGGGTCTTGAACTAGAAATAATCTCTCCATTGAACACTCATAATGGCTGACCCAAATATTTATGACACTCAGAACTTCCTTAGGTGGGTGTAAGTCTCAGCAGGCCATACTCTCCTCAACTGTAGGACCCAATCTGCAGGTGTGATTCATCACTGCTTTCCTTAAAACAGGGCCCTGACAGCAGGTAAAGCTGCTGGGGTATGCACCTCAACCATAAACATGGTTCCGAGAAAATATTTCCAGTAATTAAGCTGTGCCACGAGTGACAAGCCAGGAGTTTTGCCAGGTGGACCCTTCATCAATGTGTCTAAGGATCACTATGCATCTGGATCACTATGGATCGGCACAGTCATTGTGGGCCACAATCCGCTCCTTGCTAGTTCATACCCATCATCAGCTGGTCCTTCTTGCCACTACGCCAAAGTTCTAAATTATTTATCATATAAATGGTTTGCATTTGTGCCTTCTTTTTGTCTGTGTATAATCAAATTTCCAAAATAAATGATATTTCTCACACACATAAAAAATGGACCCTTGCTTATCACAGGCACTCAAATATATGCTGAATGAATATTAATTCAAAATACATGAATAGTGTGAAAGCAGAACTGCAAGGCAAAGACAATACCTTAGTGAGATTCCAAAAAGATCTCATTCCAGGAGGTGCTAATTCCCACCACACTCACACACACACACACAACAAGACTAAGGCACTTGATCTAAGGAGTCTTCCTCATTTGCAGGGAGGTTTCAGAGTTTCTGGCAGAGATAAAAAAGGTCAACTCAGTTTACTGAAAAACACTGGATTAGGAGTAACCTGAGTTCATGGGCTGTTCCATCACTGAAGTGCTCTGGGGAGGTCACTTACCTGTTTTGGGTCCTTGGTGTCCACACTCTCGCCATCATACCCAATGGCTCCCACTCAGCTCCCCCTTGCATGCCTGATCTGGGCTCTAGTTTACCAGCTGGCAATGACTTAAATTTGCCCACCACGGTGCTACCTGTAGCGGCACTGCTGTGACAGCTTCTGCAATACTGGGTACTTGCGGCATTACTTGAGTATTTCATTGCATTTTGTCTTTATTATTTAATAAACAAGGGTGGTAAACAGTGATAAATTACTGATACTTGTGATAACAGGTCTAACATGCCTTTCCATTGAGACATGCCTAGAAATCATTAGCACACTAAGTCCTTGGCTCAACCAGTTGCTTCCGGGCTTAATCTATAAACTGTATGTTCAGCTGTGAAGGTAATGCACAAATCTGAAAATGCGATGATAATTTTACTACTCATTGAGTGTTTACTCTGCTACGTGCTCAACAAACATAATCTCATTTGACCCAATGAGGTAGTTTCTACATACAATCCCTATTTTATAGACGATGAAACATTAGAGAGGTAGGCCCTAGCCCAGTCACACAACCACTTGCCAAGCAGTAGAGACAGGAACTGAGCTCCGGGCTTGGGCTCTGGCATCAGACTGCTTCACTCCATGACTTGTCAGCTATGCGATTTTGGACTAGTTAATTAACCTCTCTTTACCTCCATGTCCTCACCATAAAATGGGAATAACTGTAACCACTTCATGGAGAAACTTGAATAAAATAAAGCATGTGAAATGCTCACCTCAGTGCCTAATAAATAGCAAGCACATACTAAACTTCAGCCATGTATTATTAATAGTTTTATGAAATGCTGGCAATATATAGGAAATGTCTGCCTGTGCAAAGACTTTTAGATTCTGGGCTACCAGAAACAAGGTACACCTAAGGGGTATGAAGCTTGTTTTTTCCAGTGTCTGGCGCACTGAGGCCAGGTATGAAGCGCTAACCACACTGCTGCCCCTCAGTGACAGTATTTAATGGTTATTGCCTGTGCCAGACCTCCCAGGCCTTACAGACCTTTTCTATGTTCCGATTGCTTTCCCAGTTTTCTGGTTCAAAAATAACAAAATGTCACCTCTCACTAACGTATCAAATGTCCAGAGCGAACCTGACCTTCTGTTTTACCTCAACATCTTAGAGTCTCTCTATGGACTTATAGTAAGTGCTAATCCCCTCTGCCCTTATTCTGCCACTTCTGATTAAGTGCACTTTAGAATCTCTGTGCCTACTCTGCCCATTAGACATCAGACTCCACATCCTCTACTAGTCTAAATCCTGCCTCTGTCTTCACCCTTCCTTGTCATCATATTGACTAGGATGGCTCAGTCTTTCACAGCTGCATACCACACATTAGCATTTTAAAGACTATTCCCATAATCTGCATTAAAAATTCTTAAGATCCTCATTTCATATTTCAACAGGCAACTTCCCCTCCCACCTCAGCGCTGGAAGAGATGTTTTGTAACAGCTACCTCTAGGTGAAATAGCTTAGGAAAGAACACATGCAATCACACTTTTTACAAAAAAGTAGAGACCTTCAGACTCAGCCAACATTTTAGCAGCACACTATACAGTAGGCCCAAATTGTCCTTCAGTAACTCTACAGATATTTACCTTGTAGAAGATTGATTCTGCAGTGATTATTGTGGAAACTGACTCAGGAGCTTTGATGGGCTATGAAAAAAATGAAAGTAAAAATATTACACAGACATATTGTGTATGTGTTTGTGTGTATAGGCACTTTCCCAGCCATATATCAGAGTACCGTAATTTGAGAAATACTAAATTTGTTGTTTGGTGACAAAACTGCAATAAAAAGATAAATGATTTTCTGGATGTTGTGGCAAAGCACAGTCTGAATATTTCCACTGTTATTTCTGCTACCATTAGCTTAAAAACTGCTGAGAACCAGAAGTAAAGCTTCTTTTGATTATGCTACTGAGAGCTAACGTAAGCCCTCTCAGATTTACTACACATTAACATTTTAGTTATAAAAATATACTGGCCTGAGCATGACAGAAGTGGAATAAAAAATGGGTAGCTGAACAAAAAATGAAAAAGTGTCTCTCCTAAAAGACATTTTCCATCTCAAATTAACTATGCAACTGGCTATGATACTCAATAATACCATTGGAACTAATTTCCTAGCAAGCCTGAACTAAAAGAAATTTCCTTCAGAGTTCTTAGTAATCTGCCACCACCTGACCATCACTGAAATCCGTTCTTAAGCTGCAATATGTACTTTCACACTACAACACAGAAAGGAGGCCTCATCTATGGCCATGCTGCCCTGAACAAGCCCAATCCCGTCTGATCTTGGGTCAGGCCTGATTAGTACTTGGATGGGAGATCACCTAAGAAAACCAGGTGCTGTCGGCATAAAAAATAAAAAAAGTAAGGGATTGTAAGCTGACAAGGTCCTTGCAATCTGTGAGGTAAACCAAGGGTTGCCTTGTGGAAAAAAAAAAAAAGAAAAAAGAAAAGAAAAAGAAAAAAGAAAAAAAAGAAAAAAGAAAGAAAGCTCCCTAGACATGTCTTGGAGGGTTACTAGAAAAATTGATATTGAAAAAATTTCAGACAACATATTACCAGATACTTGACGAAAACCTATGTTTAAGTGAAACAACTTCAGAATATGCCCTTACTGGTTAAGTCGACCATTCCTGTTCTGAAAAAAATGAATACCATACTGAGGTTTAAAAAAAATAGTCTAGTCTAGAATGCATAGTGTTTGACCAGCGCCCCCTTGTATTTACAAAGACACATGGAGAATTACTGCACCAAACCAAAATGTGCTTTCAACCATCCCCAGCACAAGTCTTTCAACAATCTATTTTCTTACAGCAGGAGATATTTAGTAACATTTTAAATTCATATTCAACAAATTGATCATAAGTAAGACACTTTCTAGGGCTATAAAGCAAATATGGAAATGAGTGAGGTCCAGTATTATTTACTTAGATCTTTAAAAAATGAAAAAAAGTTTTCCTAGTGTAACTGGCCATACAAAGAACCATAATCATTTGCCTAAAGAACCCAATACAATGCATCCACGGTTTATGTTTCTTTCAGACTCATATTTTGTTTTCCAGAAGAAAAATAAAAGCTAAAAAAGAGAAAGGGTATTATTAACTTTATAAACAGTAAGCCTCCTGCAACAGAGCTCAGCCTCTTCAGAAAGTCTGGACTACTCCTTAGAATACTACAGAAGAGCCCCCAGGAAAGTCCAAGTTCAAAGGTGAGAGATGAAGGCAGTGGCAAGACACACTACACACACAATGCCATTACAGTAAAAGACACTGTCCACAATCATCTTACATTTTTTAATTTAAAAATATGTCTTCTCCCTTTTCCTTTAGTGGAAACTTTCTTTTCAGCAGCTGGAGCCGATTTGTATTTAGTGTTTCTGAGCCGTGCAGACCTCCTGTGAATTTCCTGCTTACTCTGTTACACAGAACAAAAACAAAAAAAGAGAAAGAAATAAAAAGTGTAGAAAGGCTGTTGTCCCGATACAACCATCTTACAAGGATCCCAGAGTATACATTCTATATGGACATTTAAAAGTTAGAGTGCACACTTTCTTTTCATGCTGGGTAACACATGAATTGGGCTGACTACAGTGAGGGCCCTAGACCAGCATCTTCAGAGCCTCTAATAAACTGTGAGCTGTTTGCAATAGGGCAAAAGACAGAAGGAGTAAGCCTAGGCCAAGTAAGAACTACCTATTTGTATTTATAACAGAAAAACTCTTAATAACAACTCTCCAACGCCAGACAATGGGTCGGTCTCGGCCTCCTGCCGTTTTAAATAATGACATAATATGAATAACATAATGACAAAATAGCCTTTATTACTAGGAAGAAGTCCAGTAGCATGGCCCTGCTTACGTCTGTGTATGCTGGATAAGATGTCTGGTTGCTACCCAAAATGTTATTACAATGGGGGGATTTCTGAAGCGTTTTTAATTGCCTTACTTCTTTAGACTTTCAATTTCTCACAAGAAAAAGGTGCTTAGAATGGGCCAAACCAGTTAACCTCTCATCAAGGAATGGGGGGTGGCGGCCCTGTCCAGCAGTGGCACAGCGATCCCGGCGGCCCGGCCCCTCCCCGCCCGCTAGGCCTCCGTCCACCTCGCCCCGGCTCGGCCTGCGCTGGCGGAAGGGGCCTGAGGTGCTCACCTGCTTGCCGCCCCCGCCCCCGTTGCTCTGCGGAGGGGCAGCCGAGGTGCTAGCGAAGGTCGCCGCGCCGAAGCCGACACCGCCGCTGCTGCCCCAGTCCCGCCGGCGGCCCCCGAGCCGGCGCCCCCGCCGCCCGCGCCGCCCCGGCCCGTGCAATGGTGGCAGAGGATCTCCCCCTGCTGGCCTTTCTTCCACATGGAAGACGACGTGGTCTTGCAGACGCTGCAGGTGGGCTTCAGGCCCAGTGGCATCGTGGCCGGCTCGGGCGGCCCCCGCGGGCGCAGCGACACGGGAATGGCGACCGCCGACCGTGGCCGCCCGCTGGTCGGCCCACCACGTCCAGCGACAGGAAGAGCGGCGCGGGCGCCAAGCTGGTCACGCAAGGGTCAGGCCGCGGTCGCTGCCCCCTGGAGGCAGGAAGCCGATCCGACCGCCTCCGCGCCCCACATTAGTCCCGGGTCGCGGGAGGCACCGGAGGCACCGGGGGGTGGGTCGCGGCAGGGCCCGGCCTGGGGGGAACGCCTGGCGGAGGCTTCCGGCGGAGGCTTCCAGAGGTGGGCGGGGCCCCGCCGCGCTGGCCGGCCGCCTGACCGGAAGTGCCGCATCCGGAATTACTAGGATCGTGCTGCTGTTCAGCTTGCTGTCACCTAGTGGAGCGGTTTGCAAACTTTTTGGCTATAGGTCTAGGCGTGGCGGGGAAGTTACACGACGTAAAATTAAATTTGGATTTCAGATAAGCAATGAATTATATTTTAATATGATTGTATCCCATGCAATATCCGTGTTTATCTGGAATTCAAATTTAACTGGCTCCTGTGTTTTTATTTCCTAATTCTGGCACATACCTATGGACGTATATGTATTAGGGGTTAAAACACATTTAAAACCTAAGATGTCAAGCACAGTTCAAACACACGTCATTAGCCATTGCGTGATGTAATATGTCCTCTAGTCTCTGAATAGCATGCCAGTAAGAGAATGAGAGGGGAGAAGGCAAATAACTGGCTTGACAATGTTGGGAAACAGTTTTTACCCCCCAAACCCCCTGAAAGTCTCAGGAACCTACTTGGACCACACTGAGAAAGGCTGGCCTAGGACAAGCTTATTATGAAAAGCCAGCTCCCTCCTCTATTAATGTCTAGTCAGTACAAGCCTCACCAGGAAAATGAGGCTCTCCTTAGACCTATTTGGTAGAGTGGTGGTTACATAACTGTCTTCATGATCCTGGATTTTTTTGAATGATATCTTTGGAGAGATCTTGATGAATATGTTGGCATGGGAGAAAAAATGTATTGAATGCCTATGATGTCACAAAATCTCATTTAGTGCTTGCTATAACCTTGGAAGGAGATACTATTCCTATTTTACTGTTAACTGACAGTCAACGGAGGGACCATGATTTGTACTGGCTGCCAACAGGTGGCTGCTCTTGGCATCACATCCAGACAGGCCTTCTGAGCAGCTCTGGGGCCTGTCCTGTGGCTCAGTCATCCTCACTCTGAGTCTAGGTTTCCCCAACAGTAAAACAAAATAATATTAACTACTTTCCCAGGCTGTTATGGGGATTAGGACCAACTATAAAAGTGACTGAGGAGAATAGGTAAAATGTGTTGTCTCCTTATCTTAGAAAAATTCACTCTGTGAGGGGCATCTAGGTATTAAATTCCATACTCCCTAATTTCTTTTGCTTTCTGGTAATGTATTCCCCTCTGCACCTCATCTCCAAGTTACTCCTTCTTTTTACTGAAAACTTTGTACAGCACACGCACACCCAGTTCTTTTCTACTTCTTCTCATCCCATCAATCTCCATCTCCTGTCCTTGACAATCCCTGGTCACACCCTCCCTCTACCCTTCTGAGATAATCAGGAAGGACTACATTTTTTTCCCTTGAAAAAACTTTTTACAACATTTTTAAATGAAGTATAATACTTGTACTCTAAAGCATCCAAATCATTCCTGCACAGCTTGATTATCACAAAGTAACCACAAGTGGGCAATCAAATCACAAAATAGATCATTACTACAAAATGTGCCCCCCACTTGCCCTTTATGCAGAGATAACCACTATACCGACTTCTAACACCATAGATTTTATAGAGTCCCTTTGTCAGGTTAAGGAAGTTCTCTTCTATTCCTATTTCCATTACAAATGTGTAGAATTTTATCAAATAGTTTTCTCTGTGAGATGATGATAATGCTTTTTTTTAAATCTATTAATATATGGGTTACACAGATTTCTGAATGTTAAATTAACATCGAAACTCCTGGAATGAATCCAACTTGGTTGTGATGCACTTTCTTTTCATATATTGCTGGATTTGATTTACTAATATTTTAAGATTTTTGCATCTATATTCATGAGTGATGTGGGCTTATAATTTTTTTTCTTGTAGTATCTTTGTCATGCTTTGGCCTCAAGGTTATATCCACTAAAGTATGGACTTTGTATTTCACTCTGAGTGATACGGGAAACTATTCAAAGCTCTTATATGTGCTGATATGAAAGATCTCAGATATAATTAAGAGGGGAAAAAGCCATAAATTTAACCAAGGAGGTGAAAGACCTATATGCTGAAAACTATCGGACATTAATGGAAGAAACTGAGGAAGACACAATAAATGGAAAACTATTCTGTACTCATGGCTTGAAAGAGTTAGTATTATTAAAGTGTCCATGCTACCCAAAGCAATCTCGACTTGTATAAAACCTATCAAAATTCCAATGGCATTTTCCATAGAAATAGAACAAAATAATTCTAAAATTTGTATGGAACCACCAAAGATCCCAAATAGCCAAAGTAATCTTGAGAAAGAAGAACAAAGCTGGAGGTGCCACACTTCCTGATTTCAAATTCTATTACAAAACTAAAGTAATCAAAATAATATGGAATTGGCATAAAAACAGATGCATAGATTAATGGAACAGAATAGCCTGGAAATAAACTCATACATATATGGTCAGTTAATTTACCACAAAGGAGCCAAGAATATATAATGATCAAAGGATAATCTGTTCAATAAATGGTGCTGGGAAAACTGGACAGCCATATGCAAAAGAATGAAATTGGACCACTATCTTCTATCATACACAGAAATCAACTGAGAATGGACTAAAGATTTGAATGTTAAGACCTGAAACCATAAAACTCCTAGAAGAAAATAAAGGTGGTAAGCTCATTGACATCAGTCTTGACAATGATTTTTTTTTTGAAACACTAAAAGCAAAAGTAAATAAGTGGAATATATGAAACTAAAAAAGCTTCTGTACAGCAAAGGAAACCATCGACAAAATGGAAAGATTACCTACCAAATGCAAGACAATATTTTGCAAATTATATATGTGATAAGGGATTAATATCCAAAAGATATAAAGAATTCTTACAACTGAATAGCCAAAAAAAAAAAAAATCTGAGTTTTAGAAATGGGCAGAGGATCTGAATAAATATCTTCCCAAAGAAGACATATGGATACCCAACAGATAACTGAAAAGATGCTCAATATCATTGATTATCAGGGAAATGCAATTAAAACTGCAATGAGATATCATATCACCTCATACGTGTTAGAATGGCTATTATCACAAAGACAAGAAATAAGTGTTGGCAAGGATGTTAAGAAAAGGAAACCTTTGTACACTGTTGATAAGAATGTAAATTAGTGCAGCCACTATGGAAAACAGTATGGAGTTTCCTCAAAAAAATAAAAAACAACTACCACATGTTCCAGCTATTCCACTTCTGGGTATTTATCTGAATAAAATGAAAATACTAACTTGAAAAGATATGTGCACCCTCATGTTCATTACAGCATTATTTACAATAGCCCATACACACATATCATATACACACAAGTGATTAAAAAAAGAAGGAAATTTTGCCATTTGCAACAACATGGATAGATCTTGAAGGCTTTATGCTAAGTAAAATAAGTCAGGAGAAAGACATATACTATATGATCTCACTTATATGTGGAATCTAAAGAGAGAGAGAAAGAAAGAAAGTAACAAGAAAGAAAGAAAGAAAGGAAGGAAGGAAGGAAGGAAGGAAGGAAGGAAGGAAGGAAGGAAGGAAGGAAGGAAGGAAGGAAGAAACAACTCATAGATGCAGAAACAGATGGATGGTTGCCAGAGGAAGGGGGTAGGTGAAATAGGTGCAGGAGGTCAAATACATACATTCTCAGTTATAAAATAAATAAGTCAAAGGGATGTAACGTACAGCATGGTGATTATAGTTAATCATACTGTATTGCATATATGAAAGTTGCTAAAAGAATAGAGTTATAAGTTCTCATCACAAGAAAAAACTTTTTGTACTGTGTATGGTGTTGATATTAACAGGATTTACTGTGTGTCACTTCACAATCTTAAAATATTAAATCATTATTTTGTACACTTGAACTTAATGTAATATTATGTGTCAATTATATTTCAATAGATTTAAAAAAAAAAGAGAGAGATTGCTTTGTGTAAATTTAGAAGCTAAGTGTGTGTGATGCATACATTTTTTAAAGTCATTTAGACAAGAAACTGTTGACAATTGATGCCAGCAGAGGTGATGAGGAAGGGAGACTTTCACTTTTCATTTTGCACCCTCTCGTACTGTTAGAAATTTTTTCACCGGATGCGGAAGGAAGAGGACGTGGAGGAGGAGAAGAAATAAAAGAAAAAGAAGGAGAAAGAGAGGAGAAACTATTAAATAGAAAAGGAACTAAAGGCAGTTTTTCTGGCCCTCCAAACTCTCTCCCAGTTGGAGGTAGTGGTGTAGAGTGGACAGTGCCTGGTTCAAGGACTGGCAACTGAACCTTTTCGCTGCAGCTCAGGTTTTTGTTTTTGTTTCTGTTTTCGTAAAGAGGATGTAATTGCCTGCCCAGGGCTGCGTGAAGATTTAATCAGTGTGTCATTGCTCTTGGCAATCAAGTCAATAAGTAGAGCTTCTCCTCCAAGCAGGAAAGCAGCATCACAAAACTCTTGTGTAGATGTACTTGAGTGAACTAGAATAATGTGCTGTGAGGACAAATAGGACTACTAGGCTGGGAAGGTGACTGGGGGTCAAGTCGGGAGGTGAGGGAAACAGGCAGGAGAAAAGAGCTCAGGAAGCCACTGTTAATGATGGCTCTGACCCAATCCCTTGTTCCTCCTTGGTGTTCAGAAAGTAGTGCATGAAGTACAGTGGACAGGTCCCTGGAGAGAGATCTCAGACAAACAGAGGGAGAGGAGAGAGAGAGAGAGAGAGAGAGAGAGAGAGAGAGAGCGACACGCACAAGCCATGAAGACAGAAATGAATACCTCCAAGGTATTTATTTATCTTAAAATTAACACTAAGAAATAAAGCAGAGTTCCCCAGGGGCTTCAGAATCAACATGTAGGCTAATTTGCATGGTTTAGGTGTTGCATAGTTCATTAATTAAAACTCAAAATAAATAAAAAAGAGCAGATGCATAAACTATAACAAGCTGGTTTCAAGAGATACTATTCACCACATTGTGTGTTGGTGAGTGCAGGATTCTTTGACCACTCCTACCCTTGTCCGGAATATCTCAAGGACATTCTGCCACGGAGTCTCAGTTTACTTACCTGTCATAATACATCTCACAAGATTGACGCAAGGGTTCAATGAGTTAGTACATGTGAGATCGTAGCAACTTTAATATCTGGTAAGTGCCTGATTAATGTCACCCTCCTCCTGCTAAGACAGGAAGAGGAAGAGGGTGCACTGTTTCTTTTGACCAAACTTGTCAAGTCATTAGTTAACACCTCCCCTCCACAGGTAATGTTGGAAAAAAATAATTCAGTCAAGTTGCCTTTTAACATTGAAAACTAAAGGGCGACGTTGTGGACTGGACTGAGAGAGAATGAGTGAGACCCATGAAACTGTAAGGGGGTGTGAGGCAGAGAGCCCAGGCAGGTGTCTTGCTTACCTTTCTCCTTTTATATCTCCGGAGGGGCGTCACGCCACTGTACTCATACCTTAAATGTTATAAAGCAAACAGAACTCCTTCCTGTTTTGCATACACGCCCCATGGTTCCCTTGGCTCCAGTGTTCTCTTTGCTTGGAATATGCTTCCTCGCAGACCCTTCACAACTGACCCTGCCCATCTGCACGAATCAGCTCATGCATCACCTCCTTCAGGAAGCCTCTGGCCCAGAAGCCACACTCCTTTCTCCAAGCTCCTGATTCAAAACAGCTGTTTCTTGCTATGATTTATCCTTTCTCCTACCCAGGGCAGGGGTCCCAAACCACGGGGCTGTGGACTGGTACCGGTCCATGGCCTGTTAGGAGCCAGGCTGTACAGCAGGAGGCGAGCAAGTGAAGCTTCACCTGCATTGGCAGCCACTTCTCATCGTTAGCATCACTGCCTCAGCCCCACTTCAGATTTTCAGGTAGATTTCATAGGAGCACCAGACCTTGTTCCAGAAAGGTTGGGACTGCTGCCTAGGAACACTTTTGCACCTGTATCTTCTTCACTGGACTATGAGTGTGTGGAGGAAGGGTTTGCCTTGTTTCCTTTTGTCTTTCTACTGTCCCATGCCTTGCTCAAGCAGGCACACACTAAATTAACAGTTTAATACGTGGGTTAATGTATCAGTGAGCTTTTCTCAGCATCAGTCTCCATTCAGGACAAGTGCCTGCTCCCATTCCCCCCGCCCACCCCGCCTTGCTACCCCCCACTTCGTCATCTGACTTCTCTCACCAAACAGCCTGAATCGGGCCTCCCTGGCTCCTCATTGGCCTGCAGCCCAGGGCGGACATCTCCCTGTACCATGGGAGGCAGCAGCGTGGTCATCATCCATCAGAAAAACGAACGCCTGCTTTATCATAAACAAGTCTTACTTATTTGAAAGAGTTGAACAGAATCCTGGCGGAGTTTCCTAAGCATCTTCCTTCTGTTTGGGAGAAGTGAGTACGTGCTGAGGAAGACGTCCTGTCCTTCAGAAGCCTTTTGCTAAGGCTTCAGGACAGTCTCTGACACGGAATCAGTTTTGGATATTCAGGTATAGGCCTCCTGAGACTCAGCATGAAGTACATTGGCCATGACTATTTGGCCATAATGAGGCCCAGCAGATGGGCTTAGAGCCCCTCTCCTAGGTAATGGGGTCCCTGGACCACCCCACGCTCCAACTGCCACTCCCCTAACTGTCGCTCAGAACTTTGCTTCTCAGTCCCAGCCTGCCTGTCCCTTGGGTGAGCGGTGGCTTAGGAGCCAGGGGAACTTTTGGAGGACCAGGTGAAAGCTTCACTTTGTGATTCAGGCACAAGCCAATTGTAGTTTCAAGAGGAAAACTAAGCTGCCTTTGATTTTTGTTTGTTTGTTTTCGGTTTTCGGTGCTTTGAAAACGTTACTGCATTTCCCCACTTCTGATTTGCAGGAAGGCTGGGGAAGAAACCGACTTGGTTATTTGAGTGTCTTTTAAGGCTTCTCAGCTGTGCGTGAAGATTGCTTTCTTCAGAGGAGTTCCAGACTTTATCACAAAGAGAAATATTTCTTCTTCTCTTCAAAATGTAAATATTTTTCATATAAATAATAAATGCTCATTATAAAAAATTATACAATTCAGACTGTATTCCCCAACTCTGCTGTGTTAGAGATAACCACATTTATTGTTTATAGTATATCTTTTCAGTCATTGGAAATGTGTGTGTATATAAAACAATGTGATCTTACTAAATATTATTCTCTAATCTGACTTTTTAAATCAAAAGTACATCAAAGTGAACTTACCACATTAATCCATATATATCAGACTCTTCCTTGCCAAAATTAATTTAACCATGTCCTCATTTTGGATAGCCTGTTTTAAATTTTTTGCAGTTACAAATAATGAATAATGTAATGAACATCTCTATACACATATGGTTGCCTATTTGTATGAGTATTTTTAGGGGCCATAAAAATATTTTAACTTCTTTTAAAATTAAGAGAAATTTTATAATAATAATGAATATACAATATACAATGAATCCATCCCAGATTATATACTTTTTATACCAATGCAGCCATAAAATATGATTTTACATGTTTTTATGGAGCGGGGACTCATGAAGGCAATGTGTGGGGGGCCCCCGCAAGTCCAACATGGCCTCGGTTGTCCATTTCTTGCACCCTTGCAACTCTATTAGTAATCTTTTTAGTTTTTGCCGGTCTTTTATGCAAATAAACAAACAAAAGGACACTTCACGATTGTTTTTGTACTTGCACTTTTTTGATTATTTGTGACGTAGGTATCATCTCCTAAGTTTATTGACCATTTACATTTCCTTTATGAATTGTCTATTTAGGTTCTTTTCTCACCTTTTAATTGAGTTGCTCATCTTTGTCAAAAAGTTTCTTTTACAGTATAGTAAATAATGCAAGTTTTATTTTCACAATTTTGCATTTCAGATTTACTAGTATATATTTATAATAATATTTAAAGTGTTCCTGTGCCCCAAATCTGTCAAGCATTCTTTTATGATATCATTCTTACAAAGGCTTACATTGATACTTTCATTGATACTTCATTGATACTTTCTTGTAGAATATCTATGGCTATTATTATTTCTGATAATATCTTTAATTTGTCTGGATTGCATTTTTGTAAAAGATATAAAAATAGCTATTAAATTTTGTTTTCTGATCATAGCTAATTGTTCCAACACCATGGGACAATAATTTAAAGTCCCATTTTTATCAAATATTAAATTCTCATATATACACAAGTCTGTTTCTTGAATCTCTTCCATCCCTTTGATCCATTTGTCTATTGCTATGCTAGCACCACACTTTTAATGATAAAGCATAATTCTTCTCTTTCAATTTTTTTGATTACTTTCACACATTTACTCTTTCTGATGAACTTTAGAGTTACATTTTTAAGTAGTGAAAAAAAATCCCAATCAATTTTGTAAAAATTTAGAGATTAGTTTGGGGAGAAGAATATCTTTACAAAACGAGGTCATGATACTTTGTTCAGATCTATTTACAAACATTCTCAGTTGGCCCTCAGTTTGTCTAAACCCTTGCCATCTCAGCAATGTCCTTTCTGAACTCTTCCATGGCTCTCTTTGTGGGACAGCAGGCCAGCAGCAGTGGCTTACTGAGTCTTCTCGTCTCCACAAGGTGAATGGGGGCCCCTCTTTTGCCAATTTTGGTCCATTGAGTTTTCTAAGAACTGCATTCTGCTGCAAAGCACTGTGGCAGAGCCCACCACAGTCTCTTCTTTGGGTTTCTGGTCCCTTTGCTTCCACTTTTCCTTACTCTAGCTCATTCTCGACACTGTGAGATCTTTCTAGTCAGATCCCTGTGGTCCCTGCTGGAAAACCTTCAGTGATTCCCGGTTCTAATAGTTACTTACTGCTGCTGGAACAAATTACTATGAACATAATGCCTTAAAACGGCGTGCATTTATTATCTGGAAGTCAGAAGACCCAAATCAGATTTACTGTGCTAACATCAAGGTGTCAGCAGGGCTGCATTCCTTTCTGGAGGCTTGAGGGGAGAATATTTCCTTGCCTTTTACAATTTTGAGAAGCCTCCTGCATTTCTCAGCTCATGGTCTCTTCTGCCATCTTCAAAGACAATAACTATTGCTCTGACCTCGGCTTCTGTTATCACATCTCCAACTCAGACTCTGATCTTCCTGCCTCCCCCTTTTAAATATAGTCATGAGGACACTTGTGATTCTCTTGGGTTTACCCAGATAATCCAGGATACTTTCCCACCTCAAAGTCCTTAACTTAATCACATCTGCAACTTTCCTTTCACCATGCAAGGTAACATCTTCACAGTTGCCAGAAATTAGAATGTGGCTCTTTGGGGGACCATTATTCCGCCTACCACAGCCATGCCTTCAGGATGAGTTCAGCGTGCCAGGCCCTCAGTGACCTGCCCCCTTACTCCTCTACTTAACATCATTCTGCTTTCCCCTTTGAACTCCCTGCTCTCGCCACATGAACTTCTTTTAGTTTCTGGAATCTGCCATCTCTGCTTCGTCAAGTCCTGACTCAGGCTGATTCCTCTGCCTGGGAATACCTTTCCCCACCTCTTACCTGACTAACTCATACTCATCTTGTACCCTTGGCTTAAATCCCACTTTTTCTGGAAGCTTTTGGTAACCTCTTCTACACCTTGCATCTTCCTCCAGGCTTTCTTAGGGGCTCACGTATCATCCTCCATTGTTCCTGGCCCTGATTATATTATTATTTGTTTAGTTATCTTCTCTTCCAAAATGTAAGTTTTCTGAGAGGGGGGTTGGTGAGAGCAGCTCCATACTTGGCACATAATTCCTTGCTGAATGAATTTACAAACATATTAATTTCATAATAGAATGCAAGTAATTTTACTCCAGAGGCCTCATCTTAAAAATATTTGTTCATCATTCATTAGACAAATATTTATTAACCACTGACTCGGTGACTACTGCACAAAGGGAATTAAAATTAAGGAAAAATCATTTAAATGTTATGAGGATGCTACAGTTGTAGTGGTATGATCATAAGGACCTGAATAACAATTTTCCCTCTCCAGGAAAATGGACTTGGGGGTCAGTGAACCAATAGACCTTAGTGCTGGAGATCATCAACATCTGATCCGGAAGGCAGCAGATGATAACGTCCAGACCAAATCTAAAAGGTCCTCCAATGCTTCACCTTCATTTGCGCAGCAGCAAACTCATGGGGAACCACATTCAAAGGCTAGTGAGCAAGAGGATACCTTTGTGGTACACATTTCAGATGAGACCATTCCCAATGACAGCAGTACTATAGCCAACCCATTCTCAGAAGCATCTATTCGCAGAGGTGAGAATAAAGAAATTACCTTTTTGGGAGAGAAAAGCAAATGTTCTCTTAAAATGTTTCCACAGAGTCGATTGTCAGAAAGATTGAATTTGCTTTTAGTTTTTTCCAGTCATGCTTTACCATGAAACATGGTGTAGGGCTGCTATAATAGATGGCCCCCAAGTTGTCCAGGGCATTCAGAAGTTCATAATTAACACATTATAGTGAAAAACTTGTGGTTTTCTTAGGAAATATGAATTAGTCATTGATCGTAGAATGTTTTTACCTACGTATATTTGTAGTTCCATAATATCGACTTAAGTTTTAAAGAATATTAATTCAGTGCCCTAGATATTAATTCAGTATAGGAAATACATTCAGCTGCAAATAACAGAAACCTAAAAAACTGTGTCTTAAATAAATCAACTTTTTTCTTTCATGAAATCTGAAGTTTGAAGGTAGGTAATTCAAGGCAATGCTACAGGTTCCCATGACCACTCTGCCACGATTAGGCTTTCTGAGGGCTTAGACAACTTGAAGGTGGACTATGAGCTTTGAATCCCATTGCTGTCTCCCTGTGGCCCTCATCCTCCATCTTGTGGCTAGAAAGATGACTTCCGGAGCTCTAGCCTTCCAGATAGGAAAAGGCCAAGTCTGGCGTGCTACCCTGACAAAACCAGGGGGCGCCATTCATGAATAGATGTCCTGAGAATCCTCCAGACCTGACCTCTTTTCAGAGGCTTTCCCTGGAACCACACCCAAGAGTTTCCAATTACATGTCATTGACCCTACCTGGACCACATGGCCACCCCTATCTGTAGTTTTTCAGTTAGTCCCATTGACACCTTTTAACAAGATCTGTGTTGGATAGTGGAAAAAATCAAGGAGAATGGAAGTCACTACACAGCTAGCCACCTCTGCCACAGGTGCCAATCTTTTATCACTGGGTGTAGCACAAGGGGAACATTGCTACATTTGGTCCCTACAACAACCCTGTAAATGAAGCCATCGAAATGCCATTTCACAGATGAGGCACTGAAGCTTAAGACTGTAATTAAAACACGTAAAGCCTCCTCACCACTATTAGAGTTGGTCGTTTGTATCTGCCTCCCCTGCAGTTAAAAATTATATAGTATATGAAAAGAGGAAAGTGTTACGGAAGCACAAGTATAGCAAGTAATGGATTAAGAGTTATGGGGCTGGGGACTTTATTTTTTAAAACAGCTTTAAAGAGATATAATTCACATATCATAAAATTCACCCCTTTTAAGTGTACAGTTCGATGGTTTTTCATATATTTACACAGTTGTACAAACATTGCACAAAGAGGAACCCATACTCATTAGGAGTCACTCCCCATTTCTTCCTCTTCCCTGTCTCTGCCAACCACTAACCTACTGTTTGTCTCTATGGATTTGCCTAGTCTACATATTTCATATAAATGGAATCATATAATATGTGGTCTTCTGTGATTGCCTTCTTTCACCAGCATAATGTTTTCAAGGTTCGCCCACATTGTAGCATGTGTCAGTACTTCATTCCTTCTTTATGGCTGTACAATATTCCATTGCCTGGATAGAAAGCATTTTGTTTATTCATTCCTCAGTTGACAGACATTTGGTTTGTTTCCATTATTTTGTTATTATGAATAATGCTGTGATCAACATTCATATATGAATTTTTATATGGACATGTGTCTTCATTTCTCTTTTGTAAGTACCTAGAAATTGCTAAGCTATATGGTAACTTTATGTTTAATGTTTCTTGGAACTGCCAAATTTTTCCAAAGTGGCTGTACCATTTTACATTCCAGCCAGCAATGTATGAGGTTTTCAGTTTCTCCACATCCTCATCAAAACTTGTTTTTGTCTGTGTTTTTTTATTGTAGCCATTATAGTGTGTGTGAAGTGATATCTCACTGTAGTTTTGATTTGCATTTCCTTAATGACTAATGATGCTGAACATCCTTTCACATGCTTATTGGCCATTTGCCTGTCTCTTTGAAGAAATGTCTATTTGAACCTTTTGCCTACTTTAAAAAAAAAACACACCAATCATTATATAACCTCTCATGATTTTGTGGGTTGACTGGGCTCAGCTGGGCAGTTCTTACTCTAGTCCTGATTGGAGGCTTGTATGCAGTTTTAATGCGATGGCGGCTGACACCGCAGTGACCATTATGACTCCTTAGCATGGCTGGCAGTTGGTGTTGGTTTTTAGATCTCATCTTTGGCTTGACTTCTCATCACATGGCAGCTGGATCCCAAGAAGTATACCAGGTGGACAAGCCCCGATGTGCAAGCCATTAATCAATCCTCTGTTGAATCCCACATGCTAACTTCTCATTGGGCAACTCACATCATGTGGCCAAGCCCAATGACAGCATCAGTGCGGCAGGCGTCAGATACCCCAGCTTTGCCCAATTTTAATTGGTATTTGTCTTCTTGTTATTGAATTGTAAGAATTCTTCATATCTTCTAGATACAAGTCCTTATCAGATATGTGATTTGCAAATTTTTTTCCCCAGTTTTAGGGCTTTGTTATATTTTCTTGATGCTATCATTTAAAGCACAAGCTTTCGCTGTTGATGAAATCCAATTTATCTGTTTATTTCTTTCTTTGCTGGTGTTTTAGGTGCCATACCTTAAAAAAAAAATCATTGTTTGATCCATGCTCACAATGATTGATACCTGTGCATCCTTCCAAGAGTTTTATTTATGTTTATATCTAAGTTCCATTTTTAACCAATTAATTTCTGTATATGTATGACATGAAGAAGGGGTCCAGATTCATCCTTTTGTATGTACATGTCCAGTTGTCCCAGCAATATTTGTTGAAAAGACTACTCTTTTTCCATTGAATTGTTCTAGCATATTTTTTTAAAAAATCAATTGGCCATAATGTAAGAGATATATGTGTAAGGTATATATGTAAGGTATATATATGTAAGGTATATATGTGTTTGTGTTTTCATTAACATAGATCATTTCTCTGTTGTCACACTTTCTATGTACAGAAACCACCCAGGATACAGTTACGATTCTATACATCAATCTTATGCAGCACTGTTTCATTTTTTCTTTTGAAATTGTCATAAAGCCACAAAACAGTAACTGTCATTACCAGCACCATATTCAGAGGCCCAGGAAAACCCGTGCAGTAGGAAGTAAGCAAAAAGAGGCTCCAGCATACTCTGCGCTCTGCCTTGGCATGCTGTTCTTGGGGAACTCCTTGGTCTTACTAATAATTCGTCAGCTTATCTGGTCTCTGCATAGGTAGGAGGGAAGTGAGTGGATAATGGCAGATGGGCCAGAGAGAAAACCAGTAGAAAAGCTCTGCTGACTCCCTCCACACCCAAGGGGTAAATGCCCTCACTACCAGCTGTCCCCGAGGCTCCGAGGCTCCGGTCTGCTCCATCCTGTGCACAGGTGTGGCTGGATCCCTAAAGATGGGCTTGTGACATTCCACGACTTTCAAATCACTTTTGGGCCTAAAGAGGACAGGGTGTGCATCTTAAGGAATTAAATCCCTGAATTTGTCTTTACAATTGAGCGACTTCCAGAATAAACCCTCAGATCTAAAAAAAAAAAAGATCTCCAACAATTCAGACTATTTCCTGCAAGTTCTATTTCTCTCATTATTTAATTGGCTAACTCTAAACTAGCACCCTCTTTCCAGTCCTCAAAAAATCAGAGGAAAAATTTCTCTTGTTAAGTGTCAGAAATAGGTAATTATATTTTTACTTTTGAACATTGTCACAAAAATAATGTTTCCTCATTCTTGTCTCCTCAGCTTTCGTTGTGAAAGTGTTCCTGCTCCTGTCAGCTCAGTTGGTGGCCACTGGGGCATTATCAGCCTGTTTCTTTTCTGGTAGGTCTTTAGCACTGATGGAAATTAAATATTAAGTTGTGCACATTAAATCTTATTGAATCAGCTTGATTTAATTTTGCTCATTAACAATGACTTTTTCTTAATCACTCATAGGATACACTATTTCTATAGCTTTGTTTTTCTGAGGCAACTCCTAGACCAAGGTGTTGGTGGGTTTCTAAAGTTTTATTTCAACTTCCCAAGCCAAGAAAAATTTTTCTTACTCTAATTTTGGGCACTTTTCTTTTTTATTTCCCTTGAGCTACTTCCACAAATAAAACTGAATAAAGGAAAAAAGGTGAAATTATGGAGGTCTTCGAGGCTGGAATCCTGTTCAATGTAGAAATTATTTCAGGGACTATCTGATCCATCGCTGGTTAAAACCATCCTATGAAAATATTTATAAACAAATATATGAGAAGTTGATTTCTTTTGCTTTGAACACATGTCATTCCCTGTATTTTTTAAAATAAAAAGTTCACTAGGACATTTGCATTTATCCAAATTTGACTTATAACTTATGACTACATCTTTTTATGAATCTATTTTAAGAAGAAAGATACAGTTGTATGTTTCATTCTCTGTCATTGTCAGTCATTTAGAGTTTCTTCTCATGAGATTGTTTTACTTTTACTATATATTAGTTAGCAAAATTAACTCCTTATTGTTTAAAACTATTATATTTTTTAAAAACTAGGATGGATTTAAAAGCTTGGGTGCTCGCGAATGCTTGGTTCACCTATGCGCTATTGTAAGTATTATCGGATTTAATAAAAAGTGGTTCTACTAGCTATTGATCAAGGTTCATTAAAAACTAGGTAAAGATATAACATTCTTGAAATGACAAATTATAGAGATGAAAAACAAGCAAATTAGTGGTTGCCAGGAGCTGTGTGTGTGTGTGCGTGCGCACGTGCGCATGTGTATGTGACCATGAAAGGATGGCGGGAGGAAGATCTTTGCTGAAGTTTTAATGATGGGTAGTTCCAAATTTTGATTGTGATGCTGGTTAGATGTATCTACCTATAGATTTCTGTCATATCCTATGATATTGCTTCATATATATATATATATGTGGAATAATATTAAATGATTGGTTTTGGTATTATACTATAAATGTGAAAGATATTACCATTGGGGGAACTGATTATAGGGTACAGGGTACTTCTCTGTCTTTTTGCAACTTCCTGTGAATCTGTAATTATTTCAAAATAAAAATTAAAAAAAAAAATTCCAACAAGCTGTCTGTGGGTGGCAATGAGAAAAGTTAGTTTTAGAAGCTAAAAAAAAAGAGGTAAAGGTGATAATTCACATTTTTGTTTACTTTATAATACTTACTGTTAGATAATTATGTAATTATATATAATAATTATATAATTATATAATGAGATCTATGTCTCTATCTACTTATATCAGATGATAGAACATTGGAAGCAAATAACACATGGTTTTAAATTATCCTCAGGCCAGCATTTTTCATTCTACTTATTGTTCTTGCTTGCTGTGGGAAACTCGCCGTCAGGTGCCTGCAAATTATATTCTCCTGGGAATATTTGTAAGTAAACCTTGTTAGCACCCATTGTAGCTCACCTTTGAAATATGTATTTTTTGTCACATTATTAAATTCATTTCTTTTATTGTAGAAAATCTCTCTGTGGAATAATACAGATGGAAATTGTTTGTGAAATTACAGTCTCTTGGCTGAATTCTGATTGTAACAAAGTCATAAACGTACTTAGGAGATAGTATCCAAACCCTTTTAGTAGCTGGAGAATTTGGGGACCCTGGGCTACTGCTTTGTGCAGGCAAACTTGCCTCTGAGAGGCAACAGGGGGAACTCACTCCCACATCTGGGCTACATTTCATAACCCTTAGCCCAACTATTGCTGGACCGTGTCAGACACAACAACATTTTGTGATGGAGTGGATTCCACATTTAGTTCACAAACTCAAAACTTTATTTTTGTAAAATTTATTTTATTTCTATTTCAAGTCTCACTGGGAGCAGAAACCATCTCAGCTCAGCTTCTCCTTATTCCCCCCTTGCATTTCAGTCCAGGAGGGCTTTTCCGGTGCTAGGGAGTTGGGGGTTGGGGGTTGGGCGGAGCTTCTGGTCTTTGGCTCTTCTCGGTTATCCATGGCCGGGTTCCCGGTTCATCAACGCCTCCTTGGGGAGCTTCCACTCACAAGGCCTCACCACATCGGCCCTTTCTCTGTGGATCGGTGCGGCTCTGGGCCACGGAAACCTGTGGCCTCCTTTCTTGCAGCCAGTTCCTTTCTGTGCTGCCCAAGGGGACTCTAGGATCTCACCAACTCTCAGCAGGTACCTGGAGCTCCTAGATTTTAAAAACTTGAATAAAATCTGAATTTCTACCACTTACCGCATCCCGACCCAGAGGTTAGCTCCCTGGACGGTCTCAGGGCCCCTCCTCACGGACTCAGCAGTATCGAAGCATCGCTCCCCCGTTCCCTTCCTCTTCTTTCCACTTCCCGTCAGGCCAAACCTCTTGCCCCCTGCAAGTAGTGGTCTCCCGAAACTCACTGATAGTGTTTGCTTCTTTTGGAAAAATCCACAACAGCCTTAGCGTGAGTCATTGTGTTGGCAAAAGATTTTTTTCTGGGTGAGTTTGCATTTCCTCCCAAGCACTGTTGACCACCCTCCCAATATGATTTATCTATCTATCTATCTATCTATCTATTTATTTTTTATTTATTTATTTATTAATCATCTGGTTTCATATCAGACTTGAAATGGTTTATACCCACAATATAAGATGAATGGACGAGGAAATATGATGCAAGAAAAAATAGGGTAGGAAATTAAAGCCAGTTAGTGCACAAAAGGCATAGCCCTGTGCATTGACTTGAGTGAATGAGCCTGGATTTGGATCTGCGCCTCCTGGTGGTCAAAGCGAGCAAGGACTCATGGCGGTGTCCAGTGTGATTTCTACGTCAGGGAGATAGTTAGTTTCCTCCTGAGGTTGGAGGAGACTGGCTCTCTGATGCCCATATTTTGGCATTTTTTCAGCTGCCAGAGCATTGAGGAGCCTTTCTTAGCTGGCGTGGGGACCCTGCTCATTGACCAGGTGAGCAAGTAGAGTCTCCCACTTCTGGCTCAGGAAGAGATAGGGCTAAAAGCAAACAAAGATACTGGAACTCCTGGAGCAAAGCTGGTAGGGGTGGGGTGAGGGGATTTTTCCAGAAATTTTTGAATTTTTTATTTTAAAATTTTCAGTGGTTTTAATGCATATTACAAGAAGAGATCAAAGTTATTGGTCTCAGATGAAGCTCTCATCTCAGGTTTTGCTGTTTGTCTAAAAGCAGATAATAGCTCATGAGAAGAAATATTATCAAGGGGCAAAGAATTAATTATATTTTCTAGACTTTACATTAGAAAACATATGGAGAAAACCATTTCTGAAAAGGAGTTGAGGGAAAGTGGAAAACGTGCACCGAAGACAGCTTTTGTCCCATAGAATTTTGGCACCTGGAGCTCACGTTGTGAGCTCTTGAAGCCCTTGGGCAGATTTGACTGCCGAGGCCTTTTGTTATTCACTCTCACTCTTCAAAAAACGGAACGGTGCCTTCCTGTTGGAAATCATTCCTTCTCCCTCTCCCTTCCATCCCCTCTTCTCCCTTCATTCTGTCTGTCTGTCAGTTACACACACACACACACACACACACACACACGCACGCACGCACGCACACACTTCTTTCGTGTGCTGCTGAAGATGGAGAAAAGTGAAGCAACTGAGCAAGTAGAAGAAGAAAATCTTGAGAGGAAGGTTGGAGGCAAGAACACTATTAAAATGTCATGTGTATGGGGGAATAGATACACTTTTTTTAAAAAAAACCTATAATGGAAATAAAGACAGCTTACTTGGCGCATGTAACAAAGTAGAGAATCAGGCACTTACGGGGTTTGAAAAATTGAGAGGCAGTCCAGGACTCTCGGGACCCGAATTCTTTTCCGATCTCCGATCCTCTATGTCGTTGGCCAGCTGGAGAAGTTCAAAGCCCCTGTAGCAGTCCTAGCACTGCAGTTAGGATGCGTCTTCATTTCTATTCCTTGAGACTGGTAGATTCTTTTCTGGCTCTTACCTATCAGCAGTCTCCAGATTCGCCTCTGACAAAGCATCCTAGCAGCTGGGGAATGTCCCTAGGCCCTGCGGTCACCGCTCACTGCAGTTCTCACGTGTCCTGCCGGCTGTCCTGGGGCCTGATTGCCGGCCTGGGCACATCCTCGTTGCCTTTCTTGGTCTCATCCTTCGGGATGACTTCCTGCTGGCTCTGGGCAGTTGTCGCTCTCCACCACGCTGCCCCATACCGAGCTCCATTTGGCCCATGGAAACAATGCAGCCCCAATACAGCCCTTCTCCGAGCCTGGATCAGCACCTACCTGTGCAGCTCATGCTCTGCAAATAAGTGCCCTCCAGCCCCCTCCTTGTTCTGGGACAATCTCAATCCTCGTCCCATTTGGGAGGTTCGAAGAACTATTTTATTCTCACTTAAGCACCATGGGAAAGGTCAATACTGAAACTGCTGGTGAAGCCTTAGTAGAAATAGCATGTCCTGCTCTGATAAAATGTATGATCCCGTGTGGATGGCCTCATTTGATTAATGACCATATGGTCTACAGATAAACTTTTTACATTGATTCCCATGTTCTCAATCAACACATATTCAAGTCACTTGATATGTTGAAAGTTACTATTCTGTCCTAAGACATTTTTGCTAATAAAAGAGTTTTCTCTTGTCAGTCTTAGGGAGAATATAAAGGGAGAACATAAAAATCTACTATTTTTTAAATAATTAATCGCCCTGTAGCATGTGTGCTAGGGTTGTGTATATTCTTACCTGCCTCCCAGACTCTGCCAAACACACACACTTCAAGTCATCTCCTTCAGATTCTGGGCCTCAGGAATCATCAGGCTTCTGATTTATTTTGAATTTTGTTTTTAGACACTTCTTCAAGGTCTACTACTGGGAGCCATAACCGTGTAAGTCTCTGATACACATTTTCTTTTTGTGTGTGTTCTTTTCTTCGAATGTATGTGAACGATAATCTCAGTCTCTGTTTTTAGTTTCTATAAAGCCGAGGAGGTGTTATGGGCAACAGCAGCAACTGCTCTGGTGACATTATCGCTCACTTTATTTGCTCTTCAAACAAAAGTAAGTGTTATTGAAACAGATCTCTGTCATAAGGGAGTGTACGGACAGGGTCCTTTGCCCCTCCTGACCCAGTCTTCTCCCTCCTCCTTCCTGTTCCCTGCTGTCCTGTGGGACTCACCTGCATGGCCTCCTCATCTTCCAGCTTTCCTAGTAGCCACATTAAAAAAAAAAAAAAAGAACAGGTGAAATTATTTTTAATAACATATTTTACTTGATCCAATACATGCAAAGTATTATCATTTCAACGAATAGTCAGTATAACAAAAATGTCAATGAGATAGTTTACGTTCTTTTTTTCAAAATAAATTTCAAATCCAGTGTGTATTTTATATTGCTAGCACATCCCAATTCGGACTAGCCACGTTTCAAGGGCTCAGCAGCCACGTGTACTGAAAGCGCGGCTGGGGACAAACTTTTAGCAGGACCAGAATCACCTGGGACGCTCATTAAACCAGGCTGCTGGGCTGCAGCCCTGCACTTGCAGCTTTGCGTGGCCTGCGGGGCCCAACAGTTTGCATTTCCCAGGTGGTGCTGATGCGGGTCTGAGAACCACACCAGGTGATGTAGGACTTCAGATTAGGCTTTTGGTGTGTTAAGTGTCGGGAGTGAAGAAGAAAATAAAGGAATGAGAAAAACGCTCTTGCAAGAAAATATCTTGGATCCAAAGCTCTTCTTTTACTGCACAATCTAAAATTTTCCAGGCCAAAAGATGAATAGTCCCCTGTCTTTAAAAATCTTAATCTCCCCCAAGCTGATTTGGTCACTATTTTTTAAAGGCAAAACCAAAAAGCATATTAACTTCAAAATTACAAAAGAATAACTAACAGAAATTTTCGAAAGCTTAGTATATATTTGTTATTAAAATACATGCATACAAATGTGATAAAGGTACCCAGTTAACATCTTGGTCTATTTCATTAATGTATTCTATGCACATGCCTTAAAAAATATGAATAGTTATGATCATACTTACATATACATTTACATACAACTTATTTAATATAGAATAACGTAATGACCCTCCATGTATCCATTACCAAGTTTTAAAAATTATCAACTCATGCCCCTGTTACTTCATTCATACTCCTACCCTCTTCCCCTCCTGAAGCAAGTCCCAGTCACTATGACACTTTTCATGTAGCATTTTCAGGGGTTAGGGGCTAATGGAGTTCCATGGTTCTTGGAACTGAGCAGGGTAAATTGTAGGCATATGGGCCAGTTTCTGTCTGTGGGGTATAAGATGGATCTCTAAACATCCTGAAATTCTGTATAGGTGATAATTGAATTGTTTTTTTTTTGTGTTGTTTGTGTTTCTTCAGTGGGATTTCACCTTGCTAAATGGAATTCTATTCGTTTTACTCTTCATACTTATTATGTACGGAATCCTCTTAGTCTTCGTACGATCATATGTAAGTGGGATCTCATTGGGAAACCTCAGAGAATTGTCAGAAATCTAGAGTGACGTGCTGGTTGCGTTAGCCTGAATCCTCTGAGAAGCAGACACGGAGGACTTTCATAGGAGAAATGTCCGTGCGAGCAAAGGGAAGTGGGGAGCCGATGAAGGCTGGAAGAGCTGTCAGACCACGATGGCAAATGTGACCCCACGTGACGGAGAGGGAAGGACATCGCGCGGGAACAGTCTAGACATGGTGATGTCTCAGGAAGGTCTCCAAGGCCAGCAGGGGGTCCTTGAGCTAAAGTCGACCTTCACGGTGTAGTAGTCCTGTGTTCTCCAGGAAGGGTCCTCTGCTCCCGCAACGCCCGAGAAGTGTAGGGTGGCCCGGGGGCACGTTGCACGCACAGCCAGGGGTCCCTTGGTCAGTTACACTCCCTCCCGGCAGCTGGAGGTCTGTGAGGCCCCCCTGCTGTGGTGTGGTTGGGGGCTCTCATGGACAGGAGGCTGGGGCACGAAGGTGGAGCTGGGACCCTAGACTACAGCTGTTCTCTAAGAGGATCTTGCGGGGAAGCCACCCACAGGGTCAGACGCCTTCTCATGTGCTTGTTTAAAGTGATGGAAGAGGGGAGATGGGCTCGTTGGCACTTTTCCAGCAGCAGCTTAGAGGAGGCTCCTTATTTTCAATTCCAGGGTTGTGTTGTTTTGTTTTGTTTTGTTTTGTTTTACTTAAATACATTCATTGACTTCTTACTAAATACCAGACATAGGCCCATGTGTTTTTCATGTAGGCATAAAATCTAATTCTCACGACATTCCTGAAAAGTACCTATCTCATGTATTTTCTAGATTAAAAAAAAAACAGGCTCAAGAAATTAAATAATTCATCTGAGTTCACACCAATAGCAAATGGGATCAAAGCCAGTTCTGTGTGGCCCTGGTGCCCACGCTCCTTCCACCACATTGCGTCATCATGGACGGAGGCCCGAGGGGTGGAGAAGTAGAGGCACGGGATCTGGCCTTATGGTCCGGCTGCCAGTGGCCCCTGTGTAGAGAGCTGACCCGAGGCCTGGTCCACTGAGGACTGGCCTGGGGCCTGTGGCTGTTTGACTAACGGCCCAAGGCCAACTTGGTAGTTGCCGAATCAAAGAACTTCTTGGGCAACAAGTGGACTTACTTCATGATCTTCAGACATATAACCAACAGTTCTGCCTGAATTGATTTATCTTTATGAAGGACCATGTAGGCTTATGGCTTGGGAGGTAGCATCTGCATTTTAGAGCTAGATCCAAAGGTGTCTCAAAGATATGCCTTAATGGGCCACAGCGCTCCATTTATCATTGTCGATGGTAGCACAGATATTGGTAGTAATAATACAAATAAATATTTATCAGGTGGGTTCCCTAGGTCTTTACAATAGGTACAGTTAGAAACTGTTTCCTCCTAGATAGAAGAGCCCCAGCTCCCATTCTAAATATCCTTTCATACATGTCTACCAAATATAATCTTACATAGGTGTTTAAGTGGAAGACTTTGACAGAACCTGTCCTAAGTATGCTTGTTTGACTTTGGCAATTTCGATTCTTCAGACTCAAGCAATCAGGTGTTTTTTTACCATTAGCTCAGTGTGGAAACACTGTGCCTCCCACACTGTGTCATTGACTGTTGGTTCCATCCTTCACCAAGACTCTTCCCTTCTTAGCAGAGTGCTCTGTTCGTCCCTCTAAGATCAGCTTTTTCCGCCCTGAGGAGTGAATGCTATTGTTTCTCTCAGTTGTTATAGACCACTTCCTTTTCCTCTCTCTGTACAGAGCCAAACCCTTTAGTATTTAGAACAGTCTCAAATTCTGATGAGGGCTGTTTTGGTTGCAAGGAATAGATTCTGCTCCGACCAGCTCAAGGCAAAGACCCAGAGAAGATTGTGGAGCTCCTAGGTGTGGAGAAGAGCCAGGATTCACGAGAATGGAAATTCCTCTCTTGGGCTGAGTTCATCGGCCACGTCTGCTTGTACAGTAATAGCTCTCACACTAGCTAATGATACAGCAGCCTTTGCCGCTTGGATCCCTCTGTCCTGAGAATTGATTTCTGACCGGCCTGGCACATCTGTTTGATCCCAGTCGTATACAAGAGGTTCCTGGTCAGTGACGAATTTCACTGCTGTTGGAGTGCATGTCTTCCAGCTCTCCTCAGTCACCTCTAGCGTGGTATGTGAGGGTCGCCATGTTCCCAGGGCACCTGTTCTGAGAACCGAGGATAGGGCAGATTCTCTAGAAGGGCTATGTGGATGGGGAAAAAAGTGAAACATGTCTAGTACATTCCGCTTGCCCTGTCATGCACGAGATGCATGCGTGAGCATTTACTTGGTGAAGCTTCTTTGGCATATGCAAGGCTAGTCTTCATTTGCTTACTTGATGGAATTGAGGCGATGCTGTTAATATACTGTTTTCTAAAAAGATGAATCCCCCATAGATTTGACTTTCTTAGGAAATATTAGGTCCTTATCTAACAGCAGTGACTTAAGTGAGCCCTTTCGTTATTCCCAATCTTCTTAATATACAATTGTTTCCTTTCTTTATGCAGTGGTTGCATCTAATGTATGCAGGACTTGGAACTGTGGTCTTCTCACTTGTAAGTCCATTTCTCCATCACTTTGACAAAGAATTGGGAATATGCATGGACATACCCCTTAAGCCCTTGTACTAAGCTTGGAGTCAAACAGAATCAGTAATTCACTGGAAAGCCCTCCAGGCAGCCTCTTCCTCCTTCTCCTTTTATAAAGATTTTTTTTTTTTAGATGACGTCTAAGTTCACAGCAAAATCTAGAGAAAGATACACAGATTTCCTGCATACCCCTGCCGCACACATGTGTGGCCTCCACTATTTTTAACATCGCCCACCACAGGGATACATTTATTACATGGATGAAGCTACATTGACATGTCAGTATCACCCAAAGTCTGTAGTTTACATTCAGGTTCACTCATGGTGTTGTACATTCTATGGGTTTGGATAAATGTATAATGAATGATATAGTCCAGCATTATGGTTTCACTGCTCAAAAATCCTCTGTACTCTCTGCCTGTTGATCCCTCTTCTATCCCCAACCCCTGGCAATCACTGACCTTTTTACTGTCTTCAAGTCTTGCCTTTTCCGGAATGTCATATAGTTGGAATCATACAGTATGTAGCCTTTTTAGATTGGCTTCTTTCACTTAGTAATATGCACTTAAGATTCATGGCTTGATGGCACGTTTTGTTTTAGCACTGAATGATTTTCCATGCTCTGGATGTACCACAGTTCCCGAAGGACATCTGGGTTGCTCCCAAATTTTGGCAGTTTTGAGTAAAGCTGCTCTAAACATTTGTGTGTAGGATTTTGTGTGAACATGTTTTCAACTCCATTGAATAAATACCAAGGAGCATGATTGCTGGACCATAGGTAAAAGTAAAAAACTTTACCCCAAATTGCTAGAATCGGGGAGGGAGGAGGGAAAATGGAGAAAGGGGCTCAGTGGTCCAGGCGAAGTGCCTGCTTTGGTATCTCCCAGACTCGGCTTTTTGACTGCCTTCTCTGCCACTCTGCTCACTCACACGATCTTCCCCTTCTCAGAGGCTCAGTTGCTCACCTGCCTCAACCAGTTGTTCCCATGTTACCTGGCACAGAGTCAGTAATGGATTGGTGTGAGGCTACCCGATTCCTTTCCTCCTGTTTCTTTCCTCCCTTCCTGCTCATTCTTATAAAAGCCCAGATGGGAATCAGAACCAAGGGAGAGCCAATACCTGGATCACGTGGGATAGGTTTCATTGAAAGAAATATTTTTCTAAAGTAGATTATTTTAAGGAAGCTTTAACCCCCTTACCCTCAGCCCCCATTTACCTATGATCTGTCTGATGGGGCTCTGCCTCAGAGCACTGAACTCTTAGTCTAGAGTTTGCATAGAAGAAGTGAGGAGCTGCTTGCTTGTTTTCCTCCCTCTAGCTGTGGTCTCCAACCTTTCTGGCACCAGGGACCAGTGCTCCTATGAGAATCTAATGTCTGATGATCTGAGGTGGAGCTGAGGTGGTGATGCTAGTGCTGGGGAGCGGCTGCAAATGCAGGCGAAGCTTCACTTGCTCCACCACCGCTCACCTCCTCCCATGTGGCCCAGTTCCTAACAAGCCTTGGACCAATACTGGTCCACAGCCTGGGGTTTGGGGACCCCTGTTCTAATGTACTCACACTGCCCAGTTCTGCTCACTCTGCAACAAAAACAAGGATGAGAGGACTCACTGACTTTTTTCTTGATGGTTTAAGAACTCATAATTTTACTACTGCAGCTAAGCCAAAATGATTATTTGAGGGGTTATTTAATCATATACTAATCTCCTCTTCTCCTCATTCTATTTTGAAAATACTGACATCATCAGAAAGCCATCCTCAATATTAAGGTTTAAAATGCTATAAACCAAAGTTCTAAGAATTCAGTATTATTGCTGTGTGTGAATCGAAATATTGGGGAACCATCTTTATTTTCATTCTTCATTCAGTGAGAACATGTGGGAAATTGCAAACACAGGGCATTTTGTAGTTATTTTTGTGTCCAGTCTGTCCGACTGGTCCACATCATGACTAACGGTATAAAGGTTTCTGGACTTGGAAAACAAAGAAAGCTCACAGATCTGGTCCCACCAAGCTTCAGGAAAGCAAAAACAAAAACAAGAACAAAAACAAAAACCAAAAAACACTTGCTCTAACAGAACACAAACTTGGGGGCATCATGAATGGTTGAGGCTGTAAGAACAACATATACAACCACAAATCAACTTTTTGTAATATATTTATTGATGCTAAAATATTTTTTTCCAAATAGTTTAGGACACTTAGTTGATAGAAATGTACAACTTAAATAGCTAATTCTTCTTTTTTTCCTTTAAGTACTTAGTGATGGATGTGCAGCTGATGGTGGGAGGGCGCCATCATCATTCTGACATGGACCCTGAAGAGTATGTTTTTGCTGCTCTGAACATCTACTGGATATAATCGAAATTTTCTTTTTTATTTTACAATTTATGGGACTGGTACGGTAGTTATATGGCCAAGGCTGGCTCGTGTTGAAAGGAAGGAAAGAAGGACATCTGAGAAGTGTCACCAGGCTCAGACGTGCAGAGGTTACCACTTCTTAAGCTCTTTTATTTTAAAAAATATTTTTAAATACATATATATATATATTTTTTTTCAGATGAAAGCAAGCATTCAGTAGATGGTAGCTACAGCTGTTATATTTTTAATTCTATTGTCACATTGCTAAACTTCTTGGGGGACATTTCTGATTTTTATTAATTCAAAAGATATCAAAATTATATACCTATGGACATTCGTAAGATGCCCATTACTTTGTTGAGCTTTCCAGGCACTATTTAAATCTGTACACAACATTTCTCTGTGTGAATAAAATTGATTACAGAAACCTATATTTATTCCATTCTCTTGATTTGGACATTCTGTGGAAATATTATGGCACAGTCTGACTTTTTTTTTTTTTTTTGAGAGTAAGGTAAACCAGAGAATCTAGCCTTTCTCCTGGATTCCAGAGTCAGACTGGTGAGGATAATCACATCTACCTGGTAGGGCTCAGAGAGGATTAATGAAGCTAATGGTACGTGAAGGGCTCACGATGGAGCATTTTCCGCTGTTGTCACCGTCCCACCTGTGCTTCTGGGCTTAACCACATCCTCTGATTGTCTGGGATGACTGGCCTCCTTTGAAGCTTCATAACATTTTAAAGAAATTATTTTACCTTTAATTGTGATAAAATACATGTAACAAAATTTATCATTTTAACCGTTTTTGAGTGTACAGTTCAGTAGCATTAAGTACACTCACATTATTGTGCAACCAATCTCTACAAGTTTTCCATCTTGCAGAACTGAAACTCCATATCTATTAGTCAACAGGACGTCTCACACATTTTGTACTGACTTATGTGTTTACACATATCTTATGTAACTGGTTTGATTATGTTCCTAATGGACACAGACTAGGCTGATTTTTACAACTCTCCTGGAGTCTCACACCTTGTTGATGAAAAAAAATTCAGAGATGTAAAAGCTCACACCGTCAAATCCATTCAAATGAACCTGCGTCTACATCCCTGCCTCACTTATTTCTAGTTCCGGGGGTTGGTCCAGCCAGTCTCTGGTGCTTGCCCATTAGGAAGAATGCAAGTCACGTCTGCAGGATAAACAAAGGCACAGAATAGACTCACTGCTGCTGTGCTTCGGGTGGTCCAGGGCGGTGCTAGAAAAAAAGATTTGTGTGGAGGGATGGTTGTGCCAGGTTTTGGAGGACCTTAACTTTCAGGCTCAGGTTATTAGACTACTTCTTAGACATAAGGTTTTGGTTGCAGTATCATGGCTAAGACACTGCTTTAGGAGAATTAGTCTGGTCATGGTGGGTGGGTTAGTGTGGAGAAGAAAGGTATTAGAGAGAGGGAGGTTGTCTGAGGCTAATGCAATAATGTACACTTAAAGCACAAAGAACGAACTAGGATGTTAAATGAGGTAGAATGAATTAATCATATGTGATCAAGATAATGGACAAGAAGCCTTGGTGAGGGTTGATGTGCAGTTGGATGGATCTGTAGGGATAGGGAGAATTAGGGATGTCCCAGAATTTACTGCGAGTAATTGTCACTAAAATAAGGCCATCTTAAGAAAGGAGGAGATGGCTTGGGGAGTTATGAGATAAAGTGATAAACCTAAGTTTAGATATTTTGAATATGTGTAAGCAGTAGGAGTGCAAACCTGGCCGAGTTTTGGAGGCAGGAATGGATGTCGTGGAAGGAGAGGCCAGACCCTGAGAGACCCAAGTCTGGCTCTTCTACCTCTGGAAGGAAACTCAGGGACAGGCAAAACCTGTGTGTTTTTGCTTCCCCCGCCCTCCACTTCCAGGATAGGGAGATTTTGGATACGTTTGAAAGGAGAAGGAAATGAAAGTTAGAAACAGGGAAAACCCAAAGTGAGTAGGGAGAGGAGATGGCCTTGGACAGGCCGAGGGCCCTTTTCTTCCAAAACTAGAGAGAAGGACTGAGACATTCACTGTGTCAGCCTCTTTTGAGGTGGAAGAGAGGAGACTTCGAGCAGAGAAAGCGGGGAGGAAGGAGGCCTGCAGAGCCCGTGTTGGGGGACTGGAGTCTGGAGAACACAGATCTGCCTGTCCACGGCTGTGCATGCGGGAGTCAGCCAGAGGAGGCTGGGATAATCCTTCCTCCTTTATCAAAATATAAGAGGAAACAAGTGAGTAAAGCAAAGGAGCTGATCAAAATGTCCCAGACAAAAGCGAAGAGTTCCACTTTGGGAATATTCGAATCACAGATTAAAATAATTCTGTGATGACTACGGACATGACAACATAACTCCTTTACCATCAATCTGAAATGGATCGATTGGCCGGAGATTTAGACTTGGGCTAGCCTTGTCAGCACAGTCTGTGACGCTATGGTAATGCAAATTAGGTAGACTATAATAAAACTTAGAATTAGACTGTAAAATAAAGACCATGGAAATAAAAGGCTAATTGTGACAAAAAGTTTGAGTTTCCAATGAGGAGTTCAGTTCTGGTTCTCCAAAGGTCCAGAGTTAATCGTAAGGTAGTCCAACATGGAACTCAGGTGAATACTGACCAGGCAAAACAATTTGCAACTCCCATTTTTTTTTTTTTCTGGGGCCAGACATTTGTGGTACAGCTTTCCTGTGATTCCTTTTTATCCCAGCAATTACTTTAGAATGTTTCTGCCATTTCCTTGGTCCCCTAAAGGAAACCAGGTGCCAATAGAGGCAAATTTTGAGTGAACTAAACCTTCAAAGTACAATTCTGAAATTGTTAACGGTCGTGTAAATCTCTAAAATTGGTGCAAGCTGAGCCCTGGACAGCCGGACGCTTCTTGCCCTCCCGTTTATTATCGAAATTGCAGCCAATTGGAGAGATGTAGAACTGAGAGGAGCTGACAGATCATTGCAGACTTGAGGTCAGTAAAATCTCCTGGGGTTTCCTGAGCCAAATGCCTCTGCCTTTCAGGGCTCAAAAAGCTACCACTTCTACAAAGGGGGGTTCCTGACATGAGATTAACATGTCCTCCACAGATGTTAGAGACGCCAAAGTGTGGGAGAACTTCGCTGGAGGAAAGACAGACTGAACCCAGAACCAAAATCACAATTTACAATATACACACAGCAAACGCAGAAAAATTTGAACTGGCCCTTGAGCAAAATGAAGATTATAGAATCCTAAGGGCATGCCCTGTGAGAGAATCTTAAAGAGATAGGGGAGAAAAAGCAGCAAGCCTGATTTGGAGAAAGTGCTTAGAGGGAAAATATTATCAAGGTATTATATGGCTTGGCTCCAGTTCTCCTAATACAAACATTATGTATATGAACAGTTCATTTACATCAGGGGTCAGAAAACTAAGGCCCCTGGGCCAAATCCAGTCTGCTTTCATAGACAAAGTTTTATTGGAACTGAGCCACAGCCATTTATTAGCTATGGAAGCTTCTGTGCCACAGCAACAGAGTGGGACAGTAGTGAGAGACCGTGTGGCCCGCGAAGTCTAACGTAAGTGTTGTCTGGCCTTTTACAGAGAACTTTGCCAACCCCGATTTATATAATTAAAATGTTAAGATCCTAACAGTTGAATTGACAAGCACAATGTGTTTGAACTGATTTTTATTGAAGTGTAAAAGCTATTATAAATTGCTTCAGGAAGTTGGTTTTTGGTAACTGCCAGATAAGCACTGTTAACTAAGAATTCTACCATGTAGGGAGTACATCCATCTGCCTGTCCGTCTTCTTTTATAATTACAACACTTGGCAACTCTAGCATATTTTGCTTTTAAGTCTACAGAATTTACATTATTACTTATGTAGAGTAAGTTCTATCTTAAACAATCTTTTCGCTCCCAGGGACGCCTTTCGAGTCTGAACCGCTTCAGTCTGGCATGAAGGTCAGGGGCCACCTCCAGCATGGATGAACTGGGCAGGGAGAAGGATGGGGAAATTAGATGGACTCTTCTGGTCTCTCTGGAATCCAGAGCTTCATTTCTAGATTTGACTAAATTTACAATATCAAATAAATCTTTGGAATTTAAGCGCAAGCGCTATAGTCACGTACACCTACGTGATTACTGCTGTTTCAGATTAGCCCTATCTCCACTTCTTCAGTAGTTTCTTTTTGTGTTAACAACCTGTCGTTACTACAGCAAAGTCCTGAAGATGGGAGTAACCTCTGAAATGTAAGCAAGTAGACGAGAAAAAGACTTAAGAGCTTATCCAGCAAAAAATCTGGGAGGACCCTCTAAAGCTCCTGTGTCTGGATGTCTTAGCAAACATTCCTGCATGTATACCTGCCAAAGGCTTTGGTCCCAAAGTCATGGTGAATTAATTCCACACAAGAGAGCAAGGTCCTGGAAAGCCCGAGGTTTTGCATATTCTCCTGGCATCAAGAAAATCTTCCTGCATCTAACAGGGATGCACTGGCCCATTTGTTCCTTCACTTAAGTTTCTGCTGTCCTAGCACCACATCGGGCATTTCCGTTGTCTCAGCCACACACGGCCTGTTGTGTGAGTCTATTGTATGTGCCATTACATAGTGGCGATGACTCGATTAAAAGCAATTCTAACGCTTCTATGACAATCTTTCGATTTTGGCGTTTAGTGAGGACTCTGAACAAGACATCTCGTTCGGGTCGCCAATCAAGTGAGTAGATTGATTTGTTTTCAATATTAGGAATTCATCTTTCGAGAAGAGAGTCCACAACTGGAACATCTGTCAGGAGTGGTCCCAGGTCCAAAGATGTGTAGCATATTTGTAAATTGACTCAAGATCACCACAGCAGGTAATGGAAGCTTACAGGAAAGGAGAGGAAAATCCATAGAAGAATTCAGGCTGTACTTTCTGTAATGTCCACAAAACGCTGGGCCTATCATCTACTTTTAACTTTTGTTTTTTATATGATCCCAATGGGTACCCCTCATCTAGCTCTAGGTATGGTTTGGTGAGTGCATCTGTCTATATACAAGTGCACCTAGGTGAAACCACTCGTTCAAGGCTCGTACACAGTTATCCAGGTCTTTTGAAAATCATCGGGACGCCACACTGCACTCACAGGCTCAATGTCAATGGCCAAAACGTTGTGGCATATATCTGACATTATGAATGTTGGCAGTTTCCTTATCATTTGGTCACTCAAAGTCTTTGGAAACAAATGAATCAACTGCTGAAGGTATCTTCAATGGTCACCAAGTCCTAGCACTGCTGACAGCTCACAATGTACTACAATAACATTTATTTGACTGCTGCTCTAAAGCAGGGGTCAGTGAACCATAGCCTGCATGCCAAATTTAGCCTCCTTTTTTAAAAAAAATTTTTAATTTTGAAATAAAGATTCATAGGAAGTTGCAAAGATAAAACAGAGACGCTCTGTGTGCTCTTTCCCCAGTTTCCCCATTCCCCAAGGTTATCTTACAAAACGTACAATAAAACAACCAGAAAGCCTGACATTGGTACAATGTGTACGTATAGTTCTATGTTATTTTATCACATGTATAGATTCATGTAGCCACCACTGCAACCAGATACAGACTAGTCCATCATCACAGAGATGTCCTTATGCTTCCCCTTTATAGCCACACACATATCTCCTGGTCCCCAGTGCCTAACGCTGATGACCACTAATTTGTTTCTATTATTTTGTCATTTCAAAAATGTTACATAATAGAATCATCATCTGCGACATCATTATAAGATTGGCTTCTTTTCACTTAGTATAATGCCCTTGAGATTCCATCCAAGCTGCTGCGAGTTGAGTCAATAGTTTGTTTCTCTTTTATTGCTGTGTTGGGTTCCATCGCATGGATGTACCAGTTAGCCATTCACCGACTGACATTCTGGTGGATTCCAGTTTTTCACTATTACAAAACAGCTGTTATGAATAATGTGTACAGGTTTTTCTATGGACATGTTTCACTTACTTCTCTGGGTCATATGGCCAGTATATGCTTAGTTTTTAAAGAAACTATGCAACTATTTCCCAGAGTGGCTGTACATTTTATGTTCCCACCAGCAATGTATGAAGTGATCCTGTTTGTCTGCATCGGCATCTATTTATTTTAGCCATTCCGATAAGTGTGTAGTGTGTTTTATTGTGATTTAAATTTGCATTTCCTGATGGATAGTGATGTTGAAAATCTTTTCCTGCGCTTATTTGTTAGCCATGGTATCTTCTTTGGTAAGTGTCTCCTAGTCTTTGTCCATTTTATCTTGGATTGTCTTTTTTACTGTTTTTTGAAGTTATATTATTAGATTACATAGCTGGCAAATATTTTCTCCTAGTTTGTAGCTTGTTTTTCATCTTCTTAAGGTCTTTTGCAGAGCAAAGTTTTAAATTTTGATGAGGTCTAATTTTCAATGTTTTCTTTTATGGATCTTGCTTTTGGTAAGAATTTTGGTTAGAATTCTTTGCTTAACTTAGCTCATAAAGACTTTCTATTATTTTTTTTTCTAAAAGTTTTATAGTTTAGATTTAAATCTATGATCCATTTTTAGTTTACCTGAAGTTTAAGGTTTAGGTAGGTTTCTATTTTTGCTTATCTTATACCAATTGTTCCAGTACAATTTAGAAAGACTATCCTTCTTTCATTGTATTGCTTTTGTCAATTGTAAAATCAGATGATGACATTTTGCCTGGGGCTATTTTTGGTTCTCTATTCTGTCTTCATCTATGTCTATCTCACCAATATCTACCGTAGTCTTGAAAATTGCAGAATGATTCATCCCTTTATTTTTTTCTTCACAATAGTTTCTTTAGCTATTTTAGTTCCTTTGTCTTCCCATATAAATTTTAGAATTGTCTTACCTATAGCTACGAGAAAAGGTTGCTGGCATTTGGGAGAAGTTGCTGCCTGCCGAGAGTTGAACTGAGCCAGGCATTCTGTGAACAAGACCCTCTCTAAGCCAGTGACGTGTCAGGCAGTGAAGTTAGGCACGAAATATCCCCAAAGGAGTTAGCTACTAATTTTTTTTCAAGTAAACTAGTAAGATACTACTATGGTCAGCGCTAACTCTACTCCCACAAGTACCATTTGTTTGATATGCAAAGGCCTGCTTGGGTCCATGTTTCTTCAATTCCTGTTCACCACCCAAATGATGACACACTAGATGTCTCCAGGTCTTCCATGGGTGGCATTCAGTTTCACCAAGAGCCTAGGAGCAAGTTAATAGCCGCTTCTCTGAAATGGGGTGCACTTGACCACTGCATCAGGCAGGTGGCGATGTTGTGCCGGGAAGTAGCTCAGCACTTTGGGCTACCATACATCTAATGAAGGAGTGATTTCACTTTCTCTCCCCGGATTTCTCCTCTGTGTTTCTACTACCACCAGAGAGGGGACAAGGAGGCAGGCTGGGGAGCGGTTCATGCCCACATCACCTCCTCTACCTACGGCAGCCTGAAGGGAGAGCCGCTGACACTGAGGCGGGGCCTTGTGGCAACGTGACACATCGATTAGATATTGTTGATTTGGAAGCCACACATCTGCATCACCCAAAGGGCCACCCAAAGGGAAGCCCCGTTCCCAGTACAGTGCCCAAAAGCTTTTTTCCTGGCCCAGGAATCTAAATGTGTGCAAGTCAAGAGATACAGCAGGCGGCAAGTGGGAGCCAGATCCCAAGAGGCTGAGGAGCCGGGGAGGTGTGCGGGGCGCTAGTCTGTGGGGGAGGAAACATAGTCATGGGCCCTTTTTCTCTTTTAGTCCCATTCTCTGGGGTCAGTGGCTGGGCACAGGCCCAATTACCTCTTCCATGGCAGCGGTGATGCCTGTCAGCACGGAGAGAGAACTAGGGCCCAGGGCGCTCGCTCTTTACCATGCACACTGCTGTGGTTTACCCCCCAGGCTTTGGCACCTTCTGTCCCTCCTGCATCCAGCACCTCATCCTCACCGCTAGCTAAGTCAGGGGCTGGGGCTGCTGGGGCTGTGAGGGTGGCTGGCTCTGCACCTTTAGATGAGGCTTTGCATTCACTTTTGCATTTGGACAATGTTGGGACTGCTTGCAACCCAACCAATGAACTTCTAATGTTTCTCAGTACATTCAAAACTTTAAACAGCAAGCTTCTTATTGCTGACACTATTTACTTTATGTTGGGGATTCCCTGACGCAGCAGCTGCAGCTATCCTGCTGTTCAGGTAGGGCCACAGGAATTGCTGTCTCCTTGTCATGAAAACATGTCTTTTCCGCCTGCCTGCAGGAGTTAGCAACAATCGAGGTACCACTTGTTTTCAATCCTACCTCCTATTGCTAAACCTCTGAATATTAGCTCAACTCCTGTTCAGTATATAGGCAGGACAGTGGGAACTCTTACTCTCTCCCATCCCTTATCTACTGCTTGGGTGAGAGTATTCACTACCACATAGGTTTCAGGGAGTCTGATTCACGATTTCTCTTCCAGACCACCATATCTGTCAGCAGTCCATCCTTGTTGCCAAAACTGCTTGTTTTAGGATTTTATTTTATTTTGCGTATAAAGCAGTAAGCTAGCCTGTCAGTTTCATGGATGCAGACAGAAGTAACAAGACTCCTGGGTCAAAGGCAAAGGAATTTATCACGTACAACACAGTACACAGAATGAATCTCAGCAATTTGTGTCAGGTCCCCTTGTCCCCAGTTCCACAGGGGCAGCACTATGGGCCCAGATGATGCCAAACATGCAGTGGGTTGGTGTTGCAACCATGGAACTCTTGAGTGTTGGGAATCCAATGCCTTCACAGCTTGTCCTCAAGGTCACTAGCTACATAAATCCTGAGAAATGGCCCAGGCAACACTGTGGTTAGGCCTTGCAGTCTTGGCACACACAGTGAGATGTGGAGGTACAAGAGAACTGGACTGTCTTGTCCAGTAATTATCCTTTTCTATAATTGTGTTTTATTTGCTCTTTCATGAATGTCTGTCTCGGCCTGTCTGTAAACTGCTGCCTCATGCAGGTTAGGCCCCTTGCAATAGCTGGCTCAGAAGACATATAGTCTGATGAAGAATATTTTCAAATTACAGTTTTAAAGAATGAAGGAGAAAAATTCCTTAAAAAATATGGCAAACACTCAGTTTGTCAGCCAGCTGTCAGCCCTAATTGGAAGAGAAAACGAAGAGAAACTTTTCTGGTCCATCTTTAAGAAGTATGATGACTGCCATTTTCTAAATGCAATAGTTTAGAAAGAATTATCTTTCTAGAAAGAATTATACTATTCTAGGAAGAAAGTGCTAACAACTGACAAGGCAGTAATACACTGTTGCTAAGGAGAAGGCCTAGTAATTATGCCCACAGGCAGTGCTAAGATAAAACTACTACTCAGCCCAAGAGCTGAGCACGTGAACATTTTTTTTCCTATGGAGTTTTTATTTCAGCCTTAAAAGAAAAACCCCCAAATTTCTATTATCATGTAATATTTAGATTCCAAGACTTTACTCTTCAGCGATACACTAACTATAACTGTTTTTAAATTATAACCAAACTTCAGCAAGTCTCAGATTTTAATTCGTAACAGGTAAGCGACAAAAAGGAGACAGAAAGAACAGTGGCTGTGATAATCAAGAACATTAAAGAATAACTCAGCATGTGGATGCTAGTGGTTAAGTTCAGATCCACACAATGAAAGGCATAAATAAAATGACACGACTTTGAGTAGTCACCACTTGGAGACCTGATGAAGCACCAGCTGGTGGCCTGGGAACCCGTGTACCTGCAATGAAGTTTAGATGCCAAGGGCTGTTTTGGTAACTCAGGAGGAACAGAATAATAAAATGATGGAGAAGCAGGTGTTTCTATCCCTACTGCATAAAAATATTTTCCTATCCTAAGCAATTTCACAAAATATCTTAAAATTCTATCTTTTCCTATGTGTTTCTATTAGAGATTTCAAGGAAAAATCATATCACTTTTCTCCTGACAGCTACGGTGATAAAAATAAAATGAGTTTGAAGTCACGATGTTTTAACACATTGTCATACAGTGCTTTGGGTTTATTTTGGGGGTACGAAGTGTTCAGTAAGTAGGCCAGTGTAAAAAATATTAGGCACTAATTCATTACATGTAAGAAACAAATTAATCCCATCATATTCGAGGGAATTTAATTTGAAGGAAATCAGCTTCTTGACTTGGTTAAAACAAAGTCTAATGTAACGAGACAAAAGTGAAGTAGTTTAAGTAATAAATGTTTAATCAAAGAATTTTACATATTATTAACAGCATTCATTTGGCCAAACATCTACACGTTTGTAGAATCCTACTGTATATAAAGTGGGAATGTATCAAGTATAGACTATGAAAGTGCAAATAACAAGTCAAGGTTAGAGTAATTTTTTTTTTTACATTATAAAATTAACCTGTTTACAAAATAGGATTTGCCAAACTTCATCTCTGAATTGTAAAGTCAATGACTGTGTTGTTTTTAAAATATGTACCAAGGAAATACAAATTGGCTAATGATCGTTTTCATGCTCAGGAGAGAACACCACAGAAACGAAGGGAACCGCACGGGGTGCGAGGAACCAGAGCTCACCACGAACACCAGCTTCACCACTATCTTCACACGGCGCTTTCTCGCCTTATTGCAGCTTTGCAAGACGCCTCAATGTATGATACAAAGACTTTTTATTGAAAACTTACAACTTGGTCTAAAAACTGATTGGTGTTGGTATTTTTAATCCAAAATAAATTCGTAAAAAAAATCCTTTAATGGACTATTTCAGTTTAATGTACAGTAATACACTGCAGATAAAGTTAATATTTTCCCCTGACCAATTTTAATAGGGATTTATATCAACGTTTCTGATAATTGGGGAAATAAAAACTAATGTGGACTTTTGATATCCCTAGCATAGGAACAAATCCCACACAGTTTTTTATCCTAGGGGAACCCAGGGAATATAATATTAAATACTCTAATATAATGTCATATGAATTCAAAATACAAGAATATTTGAAAGGAGGTTTTGGGGAAAAAAGTAATCAAAATAACCGTAATTATAAACTCACTGGATATCAATACTAATATAACCTTTTGCCCAGCCCAGGACTTGCCTGTATAAACTCGGTACTGAAATTTTGGTATCTGTAGGTAGGTTTCTGGTAAGAATCTGGCAAAACATTAAATGGAGTGTTGCATATCAATTCTGCTTATGTTATGCTAGTTTTGAGAATATGTAAGTAAAACAGCCATTCCAACAGTTTACTCTAGTTTTAATTACACACTGTACCATTTTATCTTAATTACAACTAAGACCAGTATTTTCTTCACAGTAAGACACTGATAACTAGGAAGTTGATTTTTTTCAACACTAAACAGTAATCACACAGCAAATGAGTATTGTGCAATAGAACAAATACATATCAGCATTTGCTATTTAGGCAAACAAACTGATTAAACATTTAGTTGTTATATTTACTGTAAAGGCAAGGCCATGGGTGGTTTTATGGAGGTCTTTGCAATTCATAGCATAGTTACTTCAGAAGAGACATTGAAATTTGAATTACTCACTTATTTAACTGGCAACTATCCATTTAGGTTAGGCAAAGGCACGGTAACATGTTGCGCAGGATGTTTTATTGAATTTTTTAATTGTGGGATTTACTATAACTCATGAAAACTCCACTTTTTCTATTTTATAAAACACTTACCATTAAAAGGAATTGCACCCATTAGTAATTAGAATGCACTGTAAAATTGTGAAAACAAAGAACTATGATTGCACTTCCAATAAAGTGTCTCTTAAAATACAGCACCGCTGTTGCTAATCAACTGTATTTTAATATTAAAATAAACTGTTTTTAACAGCAGCATTAGGTTTAGTTAACTTAAGCTACAGGCTACATTTATTTAAATGCAGTCTCCATGGCAACAAAAGCCCATTAAACTCTGGAATTTCATTGCTACCAAGTGGCTCCTTTCGCTCCGGAGAGGGCTGAAACTGCCCTGGAGCCTGGGCACCGCACACCTGAACACTTTCTTAGTCAGCGTTTGGCACAATTGGACTGTAAGTAGACATGAAAAGAAATTTTCGATTCATGTGAAAATGAAAACTAATTACACTGCGGTCGATGCAGCACTAAAGAGAAGGCTTGGACGCCTGAATTTACACGGCTCGGACAAAAAGGCAGAAGCTATGGAAGAGCGCAAAGAGACTGAGGAACTAAGTGTTCCTTCATCTGTCCAAAATAACTTCTAAAATGATGAAAACTTTTTTTTTTTTTAAAGAGGAAAACCACCCAAGGATTAGGGAGTAAGCTTTTAATTTAAATGTTCAATTTAAGTATTGCTGACCTTAGGGTAAACAGAGGACTGCATTTTCTTAGACTGTGGAATCTAACCTACTTAATCCATTTGTGTTTCTCTTTCTCTCCCACTTTTCTTTTAGTCAGCAAAAATGGGAAAAGCTATTCCGTTAAATACAAAGGAAACTCCCTGTAAGGTTAAACTCAGAAATGAAGCTACCTTTCAAGGGGACACCTTCGTATTCAATCCTAATGTCAGTGGTTTAGAATTGAGTTGGAATTAAGCGGCTCAAGTTTCTATAAAACACACTCCATCATCTGTACCTGTGATTCATTTGGAATCCTGAAGTGTGCAGTTCACACTAAATGTACTTGTTCAAGCCAGTCGCTTGAGGTCTGAGGTGTTTGACTTGAAACATCTGAAGCATTCTCCTGGTTGGCTGCCTCATTTCCACTTTCACCAGCTGAGGCGTTTCCTCCTCAGCCAAAATATTCTCTTCCAAAGAATTTTCTTCTTCTCTTGGGTTCCTCTACATTCACTGACCACAGCATCTTCAAACACTGAATCTTCTTCTGGTGGTGCTGGTCCCACATTCCTGACATCTTCCAACCCATCTCTGGCACAGGGGAGCTGGGAATCTGAACTGATTTCTGTAGCTGCTGGAGGAATCAGGGCAATACTCTGAGGGTTCATGTCGTGAAACCAAGCCATGATATTGCCAAGAAGATTGTCACTGGCATTGGCGTCCTGGCCAGCTGAGTCAGGGTCACTGGATGAGGGATAGAATTCACTTCTGGCCTCACTGAGAGGGTGTGAACTCGGGGTGTCACTTGAAAAGGGGTCACTTTCTGCTCCTAGTCTCAAGAGGCTGTCGCCAAGTTCTAATAGCTCAGTGCTGCTTAATGCCGCCTGAGGGTTATCTGTGTTCCTGGGGACAGAGTCCAGCCTGGAAGGTAAAGAAGTGCCTATTGCTCCTAGGGATGCTTCGTTACTGAGGAAGTCTCTATTTTCCTCATCCATGGCCAGCCCAGATTCTTGCAGTGATAACTGTATTGCGAGGAGTATATTGGGATCATCTTCATCTAAGGAACTCAGAGCCTGAGGGCAAAAGAAAATAAAATCACTTTAAAAAAAGGAAAATGATTTAACCCAATGAGGTTTACTACTGTTCTTTTACTTCACAGATAATTAATATTACCTTTAGTTATATGAAATTATTTTACCTATTCAAATATTATTTTAATTTTCTCCGTCTGTGTTTTAGGGGAAAAGACATTCCTTAAGATAACTCTGAAATACAGGGCCCTTCTGCTGTAGTATACCTCCGAAACAAAGATTTTTAGAATGGAAGGGATAAAAAGGAAAGCAACAAAAGCGAAAATGAAAACCAGGCTGAACAGAGAAAGAGCAAAAGCAGGGGCAGCAGGCTGCCCGGGAAGGCTACCTGGAGAGAGTCTTGGTTCTCAGAGCGACCGGCAGGGGCGTGGTCGCGCAGGGAGGAGCTGTGCAGCACGCTCACAGACGCGGAACTTACCACGGACGAGCCAGGCCTGCGGCCGCTGCCACCTTCTGGGGTATCTGTTCGAAGCAAGTGGCATCAGGGACATTAGTCATCAAGACTTTATACATCTTTTTATTTAAGTAGGCAATTTCTCTTTGACATGCGGGTGAAAACCCGTGTTCACACGTTCACTTAATTTCTAGAGATTCTTCATTCTTATTTGTCTCACCATAAGCACAATACATATCTCATACTATTACTTCAATTTCGTGATTGTTCTTTGCATTTTTGCTTGCGCTACATATGGTTCTATTCAGAAATGCAAATACTACTATCTATTCCTCTTTCTTTTTTCCTTAAGTAACAACAAATAGAGGTGTTTTAGTTTTCAGAGTTCTTAAAACTGAAGAATTTGGGAATTATAATAGCCTAAAGAGCAAATCTTTAGGACTGCTGATCCTGATTAAAGATAATCTGCTGACATTATAGTTTCAATATTTTCCATTACAATTCAACATTTAAAGGTTGATAATTAAAGTCATTTATAACACCTGCAATTTTCTCTTTTTAAGAATGCTTACAGAACTGAGGTTAGGAGAAAAACATTCCATGAACACAGTAACAGTAATCAATAGCTACCATTTATTGAGTGGTCACTAGATGCTGCTTGTGCCTAAGGATTTTACAGGCATTATCTCATTCAGTGCTTGCAATAAGCCTCAAAATGGCACTGTTAATATTACTTTAGAGTGAGGAAACTGCAGCTTGGAGAGGTTAAGTGACTCAACTAAGGTGTAACCCTGATACTCAGCATAGACCCAGGTCTCCGATTCTACTGCCATAGGTTCTCTGTATCCTGTGACATTAGAAACAGCTACATATTATTGATTGTACATCTAAATCACAAAGTCTTTCACAACCATTTAGATTCGTCAGTTTTAAGAATAAATTCAAGAGAACTAAGGGATTAAAACATACCCAACCCAAGAGCTTACCTAAAGTGCTTTCGCTGGGCTCGTCAGGGTCCGGCGGGTTGCTGAGCAGACTGTGCACGTCTCCCCGGCGGCGCTGCTGTCTGTGTCTCCTCCGATACTGAAATTCAGCATATTCCTGCATAAACCAAAGGTTATAAAATACAGGAGAGCATGCAATTTTTAAAAATGCAAATAAAATAAACAACACACTTTTTTCCAGGAAAAAAATGTGTGATTTTATACATACTATAAAATCACTTGGCTTTAGAAAAAGAAACTTCAGCTTTTGCCATGCCAAGAAATCAGAAAAGTAAAATGAAAAAAAAAAAAATTTACGTGGTTACTATAATTGCCTGGATAAATTGGGAATACTTGCAAACTCCAATGCTAGATCACAATTGAGCCTTATTTCAGATGCCTGGGTCTTGTTATTTAATATTATAACTATACTGTAATGACTTTATTAATGAAATAAGTTAGGTTCTTCCTGGAGGTCTGGTTTAAAATGTGACTGTGATATATGCAATAAAAAAAAAAGAAAAAGGAAGAAAGAAAAGCACACACCATTAAGCACTTGTCAGATTGTTAGATACTATATTCTTGGGACTATTACATACCAATCAAATGACTAGATTAAAAATGTGAGGTTTGCTTTAAAATCTTAACTGGCTTCCTTCCTATATTAGTTAATATGTGGGGTCATCTACAACACAATTAGGGAGAAATGTTTTCTATTTAACATATGGTAAGAACACAAATTTGGTCAGATGTCCCTGAATTTATTTTACATTTGTGGTAACAGTTTAAAGTGGGATTATTACCGGAGGCAGAACCTGGGACTACCTGTTATTGTGTGTGATCAGATTCAGAAGGCTTGTTCTGAGAATCGTTATATAATCTTTCAGTGATAAACACTAAGATACTCAGGTTTATGGTTATTTTGGTTACCTTAGATACCCAATATGCTTATACTGTGAAAGTACTAGAATAAATGAAAACAAGTTTTACATCACAAATAAAACTTAACATGTCATACTCCTCTGGTTATATTTATTTAAATTCCTTCATCCATGTAGGCAACTGGACTCTAATAAGGGGGAGGAAGCATCTTAACAGGTTAGGAACAAATGAATAAAAGACTACAGGTGCCTGGAGGGATTACTTAGGTGCTTTAAAATTTCCCGCTGAGGTGGGGTATCATTTCCTCTTTTCCTGGAGGCCTAGGATCCAAAACTGGATGACTGTTATATGTCATCATGGCTCACTAGACCACTGAGGACCACCACATTTCTCAGATAAAGATGACATGAAGTGTTTACTTCAGTTCAAGACATATATTTAGGGAGAATTTATTTGCTTTGTATACTTGATGATGGTACAAAGTTATTCTGAGTTAAAGAAACTATTATTGATCATAGAATACACATATTTCCAATTTAAGAAAACCAATTTAAAAACAACTATAAAAGAAATGTTATGTTTATAATTATTCTGATAGAAAACTCAAATAGCAGTCTCTCACGATGCAATAGGCTTAAAAGAATTGTTCTCATAAAATTAAACTTATCTGAAAATTTCCAAGGATTCCTAAGATCTTCAAGTAAGCATATGAAAAAGCTTTAGTCGGGATACCCCAAATGGTTGGAGAGTGTTATGGCTACAGAGAAGATTGAGAAGTTTTAGGATTTATAGGGGGAAAACTGCCAGGAAGTTTTTTTGTCTTAAATAATAAATCCATTTACTGATCACCAATTTTGTTAGTGACTTAATGAGATGCTTTAATCCTTCCGGAAATGTAGTATCACCAACCACATTTTAAATGTGAGAAATTAAGGAAGAACACAGCCTATAGTCTATTAAGTTACAGAGCTAGACCTGGAATCGTTCAGGTGCCACTCAGATTTCAAGATTTGCTCTTTCCTCTGGACTCCACCGCCTTCAAAGTGGCACAAAACAAATACTTAGGCTTGTCAGTGACTCATGAAGTTTGATTTAAAAAAAATAAGATGAAATTAACTCTACTGAAAAAATATAAATTCAACCTAAAAGTCTATTGGAGTTTGGCAACATTCTTTTTTTCCCCAGAGTCTATATAAAGGCAAAAGCTAACTTTTAAAGAAAAAATTTTGGCAGTTACTTGACAGTCACACACATGTGGAATTTTAAAGTTTCACACTGTGTGTTAATTCTTTAGACTTGCAATACGGTTTACATAAAAGCTTGGTATTTTGATGTGCCAAAGACTTAAAAGAAGAGAAAAGTGAAGTGAGTTAAATAATCTTCGCAAAATTGATTAACTCATAAAAAGTAAATTTAACTCATAAAAAGGAAATCTTATTTATACTGTCAAAATTCTCAATCTCTGCAGAACAAGAGCTCACTAATTTTATTTATAAATATTCACATGTAAGATGGCAAGCCTTCCTATCTTTAATGAAATGAATCCGTGTCAGTCATATTAGCAGGCCCTCAATAGTCAAGGACAAATATTTCATGATTCCTAAAGATACTGTCAAAGCCAGAAGCTACAAGATATTGCACACATGACTGAATACACTGGTAAAGGTTTTATTTTTGTTAACCTATGTTTCTACCTTGAAATTATGAAATCTTTATTATTATTTTTTGATAATTGAAGTTTGTTTACTTTTATGTAGAAAATTTCCTCAATCATTAATATATTAAAAATATTTTTTTGGAATTCAAGTGAATTAAGAATTCCCATATCAGAGCTCTAAACATAGATTGTTTTCTCTAGTCAATATTTTCTTGATTATATCTACCAATACAAAAGGCCACAAGGTGATTGCAAGTATCCTCAGCAGCTGAAAAAGAAAGTATCTGATTTAAATAAGCCACAGTCATTTCAGGAAAATAATCAATTTCAATGTCTTTCAGTTACAGATAACAAATGGGCTATAAATAAAAAACAAAGATTTCATTGTTTGTCCCATCCCTTCTTAGAATTAAGTTAAAAGGTTATTACAACGTAAGCATCAGATGGAATACTGTTTTATAAAGAGCAAGGAAGAAAGAAGTAGAGAGAACTGCTAAAACCATTTAAAATCAGATTGGACAGTGACAGTGGCAATTTAAATATCAGAAAATAGCAATGTGATTAAAATTTTTACTCTATTTATTTTTATTTACAGCAACTACTATTTGCAGGGTACTTTAGAACTTCTGTATTTTAAAATGGTATATAACAACAAAGAAAAGACAAGAGTGTGAAAATCTTAAAAAGCAGAAAGTAAGCAAAGCATTTTTCTGCATGAACATTATTGTCAAGTTTCCACCTTAGCAACTGATTATAAATCGATTTCTCAGGTTGTTGCAATAACTTGGAAAAACAGTTCTAATAAATAAAATTTGTATCTCTATTAACCAATTTAAAGATATATTCCAAAAATATATGCTATAAATTGGCCTTAATTCTGACTGTTCAGTAATTAAAAATTATAAAAGGGGAGATGCATTTAATAATGTGATCATAATCAAATAGCATAAATAACTAAATGTAGGCTCTGCTGTGGCATTTTTATTATAAAAGAAAACACTGCTGACAATCTGAGTAGGATTTACAATAGATGAGGGTGCACATGCAAGCAGGACTGCACTAAGGAAAAAATAATTAATGAAACAAAAGAAAACAAAATCCCCGGAAAAACAATTTACCTCAGGTGATGCAAATCCTAAATATTCCCAATCCCATGTTCCACCAGCAAAGCTACAAAGGAATTAGACATACCATTTGATTTGTTATCAGTACTACAAAGTACAAACAATCAGACCCTTGCTCTTTGAACATTACTTTTAATTCCTCTGCTTGGAACTGGCTTAACCCATTTCCTGTTTGCCCTGAGAATCCTTGCCAGTGCACTTGAGACTGCATCGTTCAGCCCCAGATAGCTCGGGACTGCAGCCCTAACCTAACCCCCAAAGTCTGCCATGAAATATCTCGCTTTTGTTATTTTTGCATCGGTTTTGTTATATTTTCGCTCTAGTATATCTAGTATAGTCTTTGGAAACAAATGTCATCATTCTATTTATAGCATATTGTTTTTAGGAATGGTATTTCCATTTATAAAATATAGTAATTCTCGATCGCTGAAAATGTCAAATCCTAGAAAACGCAGCATTCCTATGCGTGATGTTCACATTGTTCTCTAACAGTTGTTACCGAGATTCATTTGATGAATCCGAGTTATGTATACATTTCTGTTACATTAGGATTGGAGACAAGTTCTGTTTAGAAATAACTCTAAGAACAGTTTTTATATTTTATTTTCACATTGAAAGCCAGTCAGATTTGCTTCAGCCTCAAAGAGTGTTTTTATGTAAGATTAAATTAATGCTGGCAGCCAGTTGCAGTTTTTTTTCTAAACGGGAAATGGGTTAATTAAAGTTGATCAACTACAGAATATAATTACAATAATACTTTCATTATATCTTTCAAATTTAGGTTACTTTATATTTATGTATAATGGTAGAAAAATAAAAATCACAATGCTACAATGCTAAAACAGTATTTTGTGATTGCTTATATAAAAAGGATCAAAGGAATTTCTAATGCTTGTAATTATTATAAATACAAAATACACTTCAGTTTATAATGGCATTAGTAGTATAAGTATCTGAAATAAAACAACCAAAACTCAATTGTTCTTTAATGGATAAATATGGACCACTTATAACTTTACTAATAACAGATTTCTAATTTCTTCACCTCTTTATTTCTAACCTCTTATTGCAAAATACAAATATGACCATAACAAGTTGGCAAGGCTTCTAAATTCTATAACATAAGATCTTTATGGCTATCATATCACTACATATATTACCTATTTGAAATGGCATTTTAGGATAATCTTTGAATTATGAGTTCACTGAATTGTGAAATTAACCTAGCCTAATTTACTCCAAGAAACTACACAATGATAACCAAAAATAACAAGAAAAAAAGAAATAGAACTTGGAAAAAAATCACCAAAAAAGAGGGTAACATACTCTTATAAGTAACTTCCAGGAATATGAACTCTAGTTGGACAAAATATAAACCTGTTGGCATTTGTGGCTAGAACTAGGATGATTTCTACAGTGTGTATCCTTTTTACCTGCGCCTTGGAGCTTCTGGTGAGTCTGCAGGAGCAACTCCCCGAGCCACAGATGCCAGGAACTCTTGCCTCTTCTGTTGTACAAGGCATGCTGCCTTGATGATCTTGTGGCGGGGTGTGCGAAGGTAAGGCCTATTGACTTTTTGGGCAAGGTCTTCAGTGACCATTTCTAGATCTGTCTGTGGTAAGAAGAGAAAAAAAATCATAGGTTGGTGGATTACTCAAGAGCAAATATAGTGTCTATCTGTTTTCTCAGTTAAATCTAACTCTTTGAAGTCAGAAATTAATCCAAATTTTGAAATAACTTTGTATTTGACATGTTTCTATTTTGCACATTACAAAAAAAAAATAGCACTCACTCCATAGGCACTTAGCAATGTGGTTGGTACAGATTACAAAGTAGTACTGAGTATACCAGCTGTCTATAAGGGATTTATAATTTGTCTACGAAAAAAAAAACCTAATAAATTTCAAGGCATTGTACATGCAAATGCATGACATGCAGTATAAACGCCACACGGACGGAATCTGAGGCAAGGCAAGACACCTGTAATTTGGGGTTAGGTCTAAAAGACTTCATGGAGAAAATGAATATTGAACACTGAAATAAATGTAAGATATATATAGTTCAAAGGGATGGCATGAAAACTGTAGTGAGAGGAGAAAGTTTGATGGCTTTGAAAAAAAAGAGAAATATACAATGAAGTTGATCTGTCTACAGAGATGTCAGTTGGCTTATTGTTTTTTTTTTTAAATACTGTAACTCCTTCAGTTGTACTTTTAAAATAAACTGGTAAATAGTAACTTTCCTATCTAGTATGTAATGTGGTTTGTTTCATCTCTGAAGCTAAAACTCCTAATTACATAATCAGAATTAGGCCAGATTGCAACCTCAACTAGTTTCAAAGAAAAAATATACGTGGTAGGAAATGTTTGTGTAGCTGAGCACTCATTCAGAAATGCAGAGTAACAAACTTAAACATAAAGAAAATTTCAGTTTATTACTGGTAACTTTTCCTTTATTTAAAAACCATTCTAAAAATGAAAACAAAATTGTTTACTAATCATACACAAATAAGATAAACTTAAGTAGTTGAAAAAGAAGAAAATCTGTTTTTCATAATAACTGTATTTAAATTTAATTTTAAAAGGATATCTTACTTGCATGAGTTCAAAAATTTCTTTCTTTGTGCTTTTAGGTTCTAAGAAAAATCCGTAGGGATAAGAACACTTGAGAATACGTCGAGTTTTTAGGAGCACGTGAACTGCATCTTCAATGAAAGTGGTATCTGGACAGCCTCCTTCAGCTACAATCAGGCACAGTGACAAATTATTTTGCAAATATGCCATTATAAAATTAATTACACACACAAAAAGAATGAGGATCCCTATGAAAAAACTGAAGAGAGTATTTATTTGAACTATAATGAAAAGCTACATAAAACATTCATGTGTGACTTGTACACATTTATAAATGAAGCATACACTGCATGAACCCAGGAACACTGATGGCAATCCTGAAAAAGGCATGCACTGATCCAGGATTGTTTTGACCCTGCTGTCAAATGATCTAGCCTAGTCAACTTAAAGGTCCCATGCTTTACTAAGTTATTTAGGTTATCCCTAGCAGAACTTTGCTGGTTAAGAATTAGAACAAATGCCTTGCTAAACTATCTGCTAAAAATCAAAACAAAGCAAACAACAAAACCTAATTATAATTATGCCTCTGCAAAAAAAAAAAAAACAATTCTAAGAAAAAAGATACAGCATTCTGGGGGAATAAATGAATAACTGATGCTAGTAAATAAAACTCTTCAGATAGAAAGGGAGGTAGGGTGAGGAGAGAAGAAACTGCCTTAATATCTGAGACTGTTCCTTCCAAAATATCATTATACCATTTTAGCTTTTTCCTTAACTGCAAATAAATAGGAATTAAGCAGTAGAATCTAAATTCATAAGCACTTTTGAAAATAAGATTACTCTGCATGCCCACAGAAAATTACATGTGTACATACCCACAGATATACAGACCATCCTAAAATATCTATCTAGCGTAAGTATCTAAACTAAGATGTAAAAAAAGGAAAACAAACAAGACACCCCCACCTTCCTCATTATAAGTGTGAGAATTATGTAAAGTTTTGTTTCTTCCTTTCCAATCCTTATAGATAGAAGTTTTACTTCTTTTCATATCTTCCTATATTGTCTAGAACCCCCAGAAGGCTGAACAGCAACAGTAATTCACAGCTACAAATATGTATTGAATGTTTACTGTCAGGCGCTGTTCTAAGCATCAGGGATACATCAATGATGAAATAGAAGAAAACCCCTGCTGAAGAACTGTGGAACCAGGGAGGGTTTTTTCTTTTCAATTTTCACGAAAGACAAGACTTCAAGAATTTGACATGGCGTGAGATAGTTACATCATTACGGTAGTTTAAGAACTATTATAAGGATACTAAGCTGCTATTGACATTTTTTCTCCCACTCTAATTTATTTAACTATAGTTACTGCCTTAATTAGGGAATTAGTGTCATGAAAAAGGTATTATTATTCATTACTTTTGCAAACTGGAGCAAACACAATTACAAGTGATTGCATTTTTAGGCTTAACCCCTTTTATATATAAACTGATTATTTTAAAATTGTGATTTTAAAACAAACTTGTCAGAACCTGTACTCTGTTGTGGCCATTGTGATATTATATTCTAATGATGCAACACAATCCGTTTTTATAGGAATTTTCAAATTTCCTTTTATGATCCATATAATTAGCCCTATCTCATGTCTTTGCTTTTTAACTCCAGTGTCCATACTTACCAATGAGATGAGTTCTCCCAAAACTGTCTTTGACTTCCATTCCATTAGGCATTCTAAGTTTTCTAAAGAATCTTGGGGAATTCAGTAACAAAGAATTGGGTGGCATGCAAATCTTGCTCTTTTGATGAGGTCAGGGATGACCTCTTTTTCCAATATCCTAGAGCATCAGCAGTGGCACAGAGTAATCAAAACTGTAATGAGTGTTTACTAATAGCGCAGGCTGCATTAAGAGGAGGAGACACAGTAAGTCGGGTGGAAAATCTAATCACAGAGGCCTCAAAATGCTCAGCTGTACTCTGGGCCTCAGAGAACTCCAAACAGCAGCAGCAGGAGAACAGATAATGTATTCCTTTAAGGGCCTTAACCTCCTACTAATTAAATGACTGACTTAGCATGGAAGTTTATTTTACATTAATGATCACACATACCACTTATAACTTACTTTCTTTGAGAGCTCTACTCAATTGCTCCATCTTTTCTTTGGCTGTTTTAAGAAGGCGTTGTTCTAACTAAAGAAAGAAAGAAATAATTTATATCATTCTCTTTATCCACAACAGTGCAATTCAGTGTATTTGAAATGATGTAAGACATACCTGATAGCTATGCTCATGATTTTTAAATCTTGTGTAATAGTGCATAAACCTGTCAAGTTCCTGAAACCGTTTGTGTTTCTTCTCAGCCTAGGAAACAAAAACCCATAAATGACTTTTATATATAAAAGTACTAGCTATTAAGTTTTTTTGTCACTTAATAATTTTATTACTAATAGGCAGTAATGCAGACAGACTTTTGACTATTTTATTGAGAGAAAATAACAACCAACACATTTTAAAGGCTCCCAAAACAAAGTTCAACATTTGAATTCTCTGTGCTAAACTGAATCCATAATCCCAGAGTGTAAGGCAAAGTGTAAGGCCTCTCAAGCCTATGTTTATCAGATCTTCAATGTTTTATTACATTGCTTGTTGCTATAGATTGAATTGTGCCCCCTCAAATTCTAATGTGACCTTCAGTGTGACTGTATCTGGAGAAGCCCTGTGAGGTGATAAAGTTTATTAGGGTGGAAACACTAATTCCACAGAGCTGGTGACTTTATAAATAGAAGAAGAGATGCCAGAGCTCTCTCTCTCCACCATGTAAGGACAGAGCAAAAAGACAGCCATCTGCAAGCCAGGAAGAGAGTCATCACCAATATCTGTATGGCAGGAATCTTGATCGTGGACTTCCTAGTCTGCAGAACTGTGAGAAATTTTTGTTCATGAAGATAAATCTTATATATCCCAGCCTGCCTCTATAATAACTTAAAAATAATTTAACCATAATATCAACAATATAGTATTAATGCAATAGCATGTAATAAGTATCTTAGTCTGCTTGGCTGCTATAACAAAATACCTTAGATTAAGATACTTATTATAAGATTCTTATTATTTTAAAAGGAGGGGAAAAAAACTCTGGAGTTTAGAACTATTTGTTTAAAGGCTACTCTAAAGTGTATTCAATTTAATGCCTCATTATAATGAAGACTGGAAAAGAAGAAATGCAAAATACTTCCAATGGTATTAAGTGGCTTAGCCAAACAGTTCTCTTTACCTCCACAGTCATTTCCTTGGATTGCTCCTCCACATGCTGAATGACTTCATAGCGAGTACATCTATAATAACCGCCTGTGGAAGAACTATGCTTTTTCCATTCTTCTAGACAAATCCAGCAAAAGTCATATTTGCACTTCAAAAGAAAGCATACATGTAACATCTCTCCATGTTAATATGCAAATTATTTTCTGTTTTCTAGTCTACCAATTTGTAGAGATTAAACAATCCTGCCTGTGTGACCAGGAACAAATCTTAAAGATAAACTCTCTTTTCACATACTCTCTGGAGAGCTTATCTGCACTACGGAAAAATGTGGGGGTAATCTAAAATTGTTGCTTACATAAATCAAAATGTAAGTCATAATATTATGAATTAATCTCAAGGAATATTTAAAAATATCAATAGGATATTCTTTCCAACTAATAAAAATAGGTACTGACAAATGTTTCATTTTTTAAGTGCATCGTGATCTTATTTTGGTCTATAAGGCTCCGCCAGTCTCTGAAATGTCTGTAACACTGACAAATGGTTTTGAAACTGAGAACAAGTTCGAAAGGTCTCTTAGAACTGACAAAATCTTTTTCTCATTTTTTTAAAGAAATTTTCATGTTAATTACCATAATTAACAAACAATGCCAAAAAAATGAGCATTCCAGTATGAAATGCCACCTTTCCCCCACTCCCTGCCCCTCCCGCCGCCCTGATGCTTATGGATTTCGAGCCAGAAAGATCTTCCCATTCCAAATCTATGTTTTCTTCTGGTATTTTTATGCTATTTTTTTTTTAAATTTTAAATCTTTGAGCTGTTCAGATTTTATCTAGGTATACCATGTACAGTAAGAATTTACCTTCATATTTTTCCACACAACTCTTTAGTCATCTCAATACCATTTACTGAACAGTCCAGGTTTATCCACTGGTTGGAGATGCCTTCTTTACCATATGTACTAAATTCCCATATCTGTGTCTATTTTCTGGGCCTTCTTTCTATTCTTTTTAATTGATCTGTAGATTCAATTGTCAGCACCAAGCTGTTTGAATTACTTAACTTTTATAACAAAAGTTATTATAAAAGGCTAGTTCCTCTTCACTGTTCTTTTTTGGAGTTTCCTACTAGCTAGTCCTGTTTTGTTCTTCCATATAAACTTTTGAGTTAGTTTATCTAGATGCAGAAACAAAACCTATTGGTATTTTTGTTGGAATCTTTCTATCCAAGAACCTTATTATCTCTGCATTTGTCATATTTTGTGTCCTATAGATAGGGGTCTTAAAATTTTCTTCATATAAGAATTGTAAATTATCTAAGTGTCTTTCTAGATAAATAAGGTCTCTTTTAGTATATATTCTAGCTGGATGTTGTTGGTAAACATGAAGGCTAGTACTTTCTACATATTTTGTAATCTGCTAGATAACTGAACTTCTTGTTTGTAGTAGTTTTTCAGTTGATTCTGTGGGTTTTCTAGGTATGCAGTCATGCTGTCTGCAAAAAATGATAATTTTATCATCTTGTTTCTAATTTGTACATCTTCAATTTCTTTCTATTTTTCAATTATATTGACTGATATCTCCAGTCCAATGTATCTGTGATAGATAGCATCCTTATCTCATTCTTGATTTTAGTGAGAGTACCTCTACTTTCCCCACTAAATATCATGTTAACTTCTGGACTGATGCAGATTTCTTTTTATCATGCTAGGGAAAATTTCATCTATTCCTTTTTTTTTTTTGAGTGTCTTATAAAGAATAGTTGTTGATTGTTTTGTCAAATGACTTTTTAGCATCTACAGAAATTATGTGACTTTTCTCTGAGGATCTACTAGAAAGATGACGTACAGCAATAACTTTTTAAATATCAAACCATTCTTGTATTCCTGGAATAAACCCTACGTGATTAATTACTTTTTATTAAAAAATTTTAATTGATATATAATTGACAATCAATTACTCTTTTAATGTACTCCGCTGAATTATGCTTGCTAATATGTGTGAGGTTTTCACCTTCTAATATCTTAACAGAACTTATGCATTGTTATAAGGAAGATTGATCTATAGTTTTTTTTTAATTTTAATAATCTTGTCAAGGCTGGTATCAAGGTTCTACTCACTGTATAATAATAATTTTGAAAGTTTCTTTTTATTTTTTTCACTCCCAGAAACAGTTTAAATGACACTGGAATTACCTGTTCTTGTAAAGGTTTGATAAAAGTCAACTGTGAAACTGCCAGGATCTATCGCTTCAAAGGGCAGAGATTACTGAAACACCCTTTTTTCTATGGAAATAGGTTTGTTTGGGTATCTTTCCTAGGGTCAATTTTAATAAATTATATTTTCTTTGAAAATCAATCCATTTCAAACCCAAAAGCTAGCAAAGTTTTCTCTTATTTTAGATTGCTTTATTATTTCCCTTATTTCTTATATTGTTTCTTTTTCTTATGTAAGTTTAGCGGTTAATCTATTTTTTCTTCAGAAGACCACTCTTTAGATTTATTTATTGGTTGTATTTTCAATTTTTTATTTACCAATTTTATCTTTTTAAATCTTTCCTCCTGGTTCTCTTCAAGTTTATTTTGTTTTCATGATTTTTTAACTCACATCTTGGAAGCTAAGCAGGGTTGGGCCTGGTTAGTACTTGGATGGGAGACCACCTAGAAGACCAGATGCTGTAGGCTTAAAAAGTTAAAAAAAAAAAAATAAGGGATTGTAAGCTGACTAGGTCCTTACAATCTGTGAGGTCAACCTAGGGTTGCCTTGCCTAAAAAAAAAAGATAAATTATGTTATATCACTAGTCTGGTTAATTTATGAAAATGTTCACTCACAAATACATATTTATCAAGTACTTACTATTGGTGGGTGCTTTTAATAGCTCCAATGGTTGATTTTTATGGTAGACCTGTGTTTCTTTACACATCTATGTAGTCTATGTCAGATTTTCTATGAAAAAACTTATATGGATGTTGGAGATAAGACCACAAATAAGTAAAATAATTTTGGCCTAATCAGCTGAATAAATACTTTCAAGCATTTTGCTCAGAATGTTGTACTGTTTTTCTTCTTGCCTCTTAGGAAATCATTATTATTGTCTAAGCCAATTCATATATGTTAATTTTATTGTTAAAATCATCTGGTAACTGCCATTATTTTTAAAGTCATAATAATAATGATCATTAGTTTCAAGGTTAAACATCAAGCAATACTTAGAAGACATTGATATATTTTATTGTAATCTTAACTATTTGGATTTCTTTCACATCCTAAATTAGAAAAATTACATCGTCCTCTCAATAATTTTAAATAATTATTTTTATATAAATGTTACTTCCAGTGAAAACAAATAAAAATCATTATAATTTTAAAATAAAAATGTTTTTAAAACTATATAAATTTCTAACCAATGTACTGTATATGTGAAACTAATAATAACATAAAAAAATAATTTTAATTGTAAGCAAAAATTGGAGGGCCTTTTAACTTTTCTTTGCAAATTATATTTAATTAAAGAAGCCTTCTCTAACTCCTAAAAAAATGTTCATAAATGTAGGCATGTATTAATAAAATATCAACCTAATTCCAGAATATTTGCTTTAAATATGGTAATGTCCTTCTATGCAACTAAGGAGGGTAGCCTTCTAATAGTAATTATTTATTTTAATTATTTTTCAGCCAAGTAGATCCTGACTGGCATTTTCATTTTTAATATAGTAATGAATTACTTATTTAATTGATAGTTTCGCCAGCAGACCTAAAATGTGTCCATTGCTTTGGGTACCTTTTATTATACTGACATCTATATAATAGACACCAAGATTAAGATTTGGACTTAGGGGGTTGCCTGGCGCCTGGCCTGGACCTTGAGTCTAAGCTGTGTGCTCTAAAACCAGCTTAGCAAGAGATCTACATAAGGCAGTACTCTTTCATTTAATATTATTTATATATACACAAAACTCTCTCAGGATCTTCACTGGGGAGATAACTTGCAGGGAAGAATTCAGGCAGTTCTGATCTTCTGGCCAAATACCACTGAATCATCATTCTTATTTTTAACATTCACTATTAGTGTAAAATTTAGTAATATGAATTAACACTTATTTTATTCAACAAAGAATGCAGAATGCAGTCTCCTAGAATCCATCTGAGACCCAAAAATATTTTTATGCTTAGAACATTTCCTCTTTGGATTAATTAACATTTAAATTAAGATTCCAACTGCAAAACACTCAAAATCCTCTTTAACTTCTTACCTTAGCACACTGCATGTGATTGCATCCCTCATTCTTCTGTATTGGAGACTTACAGTTAGCACAAGGCTTGGAGTTAGTTAACAACCAGAGACAATTGGCAGCATCTTCATAAGCTTCACTAACTCCCACAACTGTGGAATATTAAGCAGAAACACAAAAATAAATGATTTAGTGTACACTGTGAGGGGAAAAAAATCTCAAAGTTTTCTTTGCAGGTTGTCTCTCAATTTTAATCATGTATTTATTTTCCCATTAGGCTCTATGGTAAAGTTTTTAAACTGCTTAATTCTGAATAGCATGATTATAGGACAAGGAGCTTATTCGAAGCTCTACTTATGAAACCTGATTTAAAGGAGATTTCTCCCTAAAGTTGTGTCTGAATAAACTGAGGAAGAAAAAAACCAAAGTTAAAAAAAAAAGCATTATGTTATTCTCCTGTTTAAAATAACTATAGCATCAAAAAAATTATAGAATGATTACTTTGGATAATATTTTCTGAAACGGGCCAGTTGCAAACATAATTGAAAGTCTTCATCATAGTAAAAAATGTGAAAATTATCTTTTTTATCCATGATTATTTCAGAGAAGCTAAAAATGAATCCAGTGTGACATGTCTAAAACTAAACTTATTACTTCCCGAAACCTGCTCTTTTTTCTCTAGCTCCTGCTCCAGTAAATGAGATGATTATCTACCCAGAGTCAATCCAGGAAGAATAGGATCTCGGGCACCTTTCTCTTTCCCTCACCCGCCACGTCCCATCGATTCTACCTTTTTAATACCCGTTTCTTCTCCATTTCCAATTCTTATTACTTTAGCTAAGGTCTTCCACACTTCCTGCCTAGACAATTAAAACAGAAAAGCAACCTATTTCCCCAGCTTCTTCTCCCTGCTCCCATCCTCGACAATACAGCCTGAACAGTGACCCCTTTAAAATACAAATCTGTGTAAATCTTTTAGTTGCTCCTCACTGACTACTACTGACTACAAGATAAAGTCAAATTGCTTTAGCAAAGAATACAAAACCCTTCATGATGTTGCCGCTTTGTACTTGGCAAGCTTCTCCACCTTCTGTTCCCAACTGACCTTACATTCTTCATCATCATAAACTCCATTTACTCTATTTGAGATTTGCAACCTTAAGGAATGCCACGATTTTTAAAGATTCTAAATTTTATACTTTATATTCTATAAGCTTTCCCCACCCAGTGGAGAGAGTTAAAGGCTGGAAAGAGTTCTAGGTGCACAATTAAAAAACAGTTTTTTCCTGCAAGAGTGTCAGTATTCAAGGTTGTTTTGTTTTCTAGCTCTATGTGCTCAGGGAAGCCCTATGTTTTCTTTATTGAAAGAGATGTCCAAAAATCACTTTGGAATCACTGAAAGTGGCCCCTCCAATCAAGGCCCTGATTACATACAGATACTCTCAGAAGGGTAGGTTAAGGGGGTTACTTTTAATGTTGAAAACAGGGGAGAAATCAGACTCTTTGAGTTTGAAGTTTAAAAGGAAAAGTTATCCATCCCCCAGATATAAATCCCTCGAGAGGGATGGGGTACAAAGGTTTGGGTTGACTGATCTCTGGGAAGTGGCTGCGTGTGAACTGGAAGAGCTGAGACAAGGAGCAGCTCTTGGATAGGCCTAGCAGTGGAGGAGTGGGGCTGTCTTGCCATAAGGAATCTCAAGTGCCTACCTACTTAAGTCTGTGTCAACAACAGTACAGCAACTACTGTCGTACTGTAAAACAGTGGTTTTCAATTCCATATAGCAAAGGGAAACAAGGGCAGCAATGAACTGATCAGACTCTACTCTAGTTCTAAACCCGCTTGGTAGAAGATGGTTTGATTAGGGTGTCAGTGCAGCAAACTCTGAGATAAGTGGTGGAGAACAGGCGTGGCCAACAAGGTCAAACTGGGGAGGTAACACTGTTTACAAAGGCATTTTTATAAACCCTAAGCGCCACATACAAATGTCTAACTTTTGTTTAAAAGTAGTGGCCTTTCTCCTGCCTTCAGCATCAACGTTATTTTTAGCTCAGAGACTCTCACATATTCTTATGACCTTTATTGTCCATTGTTATAATAAATAAAGCACAAAGCCAGTAAAACAGAGCAGCTGTGTGGCCTGCAACATAACAGTGTTTTTGTCCCACTCTTGGAGAGAATGCTAGCTCCTAAGGGCAGTCTAGTGGGTTGTATGAAGTAAATCATGTTAAGGAAATAACTAGTTTCACAACAAAAACTTGTGCTGGAAAAAATGTCTTTACTTCTAGCTCTCTGAACATGCTCATTTCATACATCTACCCTTTGTACATACTGTTCTTTATACCTGCAATAACTTATCTCCCTTCAATCTACTGGTAAGTTGTCTTCACTCCAATTGACTTCTATACTTTTCCATTCACTTCAGTTACATGTCTATTATATCTTGATCTTCTTTCCTTTATAAGCTAGTGTGCTTAGGTCCCTTTGTAAGAAATACTAACTTTACTTAATCAAGTATTAGAGTATAACAGAAGCTAAGACCTATTATTAGAGCCAAGTGAAAACAAAGTTGCTTTTAAAGACTGAATTATTAAAAAGACTATTTAAATTCCATTCAATAACCATTTATTATATATTATGAAAAAAATCAATTTGACAATTATATAAATAAACCATCATTTCACAGAAAATAAAATCATTCTGCTTCTTGCTTTGATTAGACACAAAGGCAGTTTCAGTGCTTAGAAAACCATATTTGAATCTTTATATAGAATTAATTCTTTGAACTGATTTCAGTATATATTCTAATACCTTGTTTCATTAATTAGATTATATTGCTCCTTTTGAGCCTCATAATTCAAAGAATTTGGAAAATTGGGCATGAGGGAGAAATCTTCCCCATGAATCTACAAGTTTGGTTGAAAATATTTATGCCAAAGTTACATGACCATGAACCAAAGTAATAATGTAAACTCAATGGGGGCATTTAATCATATTCTTTTTTGGAATATCATTTTGGTATATTTAATGATGTTCTACTTAATTATTATAGTTGGCCTATTACTATTTGCTTTAAGCCTCACCCTAAATTTCATAAACTTAAGTAGCCATTAACAGTAGTCTACTGCTTAACACCTTTCGGTGCGGAGGACAGTGAGAAAACTCCTAGGTTTTTCTCAGGAACTGGGAACTTCATCTGCAGTCTTGGCTTTGGTTTCTATTCTGGCAGACCACTTCTCAGGTGTCCTCAGTTCCTTGCTTCCTATTCAATTTTCTAAAGTTCCTCCATGTTTCTGAAATAAAACCCTATTTAGAACATTATGAGGATGATCTTCAGTTTTAATCTGAGGTCTCCCTATTTTTGGCCGCCAGAAGTAACCATGTGTACTCCACATATACCATTTTCTAGTTCTGTTTCTTTTCCCTCCTCATTATCAGAATCACTGTCATGTGTAAGGATATCGTGTCACAGTGCCAACAATAATCTGTACTTACTGGCTAGGTCATTCTCCCTCTTCCTCCTTAGTAAAAACTTATTAGTGGGGATGGAATGATTGATCCAATTTTACAATAGTGAGAATAACTAAAAATAATCACCCATTTCAAAATCAGACACTTCTGGCCATTTTCTACTACAGAATTAAATAATATACTGTACTAATTACTTCTTGTGGTACATTAACTCTTTTAGGCAACTAGTAAGTACACTACATTTTCAACTTATTATGACATCCTAACACTCCAGTATACATCTCTCCTCTCCCATCTGCACTGCTTCTGTCTTGTTCAACCCCTCATATCCTCTCTCGTGAACATTCTGAAGTTGTCACAGAAACAGCATTTTTATCTAGTGTTTCAAGAGTTCCTAATTCATCATCCACACTTTCCATCTAAGTGATCTTACTTAGTAAGTATCTTCAGTTATCACTCCTACTCAAAACTTCTTTTTAGTGTCTCAGGATAAAGTCAGACCTGTCAGCACTGTATATAACCCCTGTCCCTGCCTGTACAGTCTCATCTCTCAGTGCACTTTCCGTTGCACTAGATGTACTGAATTATCTGCAGTTCTTGAATATGCCATGTTGTTTCACAGCCCTACCTCACCCTATGCCTGGAATGCTCTTCCTTCTCTGGTCTCTGTGAAGAATATCTATCAACTTTCAAGATGCAGCTTATGCATCAATTCTTTTATAAAGCTTTTTCTAACCCTCTTCTAGAGATAACTGACCTTCTCCCCCCGTCCCTCCTCTCCCTCACAATGTACCACAGGTACACTGTTCTCTCACAGCATATATAATACTCTTTTTTTTTCTTTCTTAGTTTTGGATATAGCTGTCTCCACCTCTAAAACATTCATTTCAAGCGTATAGAGTGCATCTTATTTCTGTATTCTAACATAAAATAGCTCTCAAAAAATGTTAAATAATAATAAAGATATCATTTAAAAGCAATATGTTACTCTTAAGGTTTTTCAGCATCTCTTCTGAGTTGTGGACAACTTCTTAAATCATACTAGACATCTCCGCACATGTGTCCTGCAAGTACCTCAAGTTCGAAATGTCCACAACAAAATTCACTATTTTCCTCTAAAAGTTACTTACTCCTTTATCTGAATATCCTAAGTTGACTAATGATATCATCATGATGATCCACTCTCTGACCCAAACTAAAAATTCACCTTCCTTCTTATGGTCTACTTCTCCTTCAGTCTACCCTTCCCAGTTGTCCATCTTGATAAAAATATCTCTAAGAATGCCACTTCAATACTTTAAAAAAATGCATTGTATGGCTTACTTGCTTCCTAAGATAAACTCAGACAATCTGGCAAGAACCCTCACAATGTGGCAACACCTAACTTTCCAGCCTCATTTCTTGCAGTTTCTTCCATGAACCTTAACTTTAAGCTCCCCAGAAATGTAAAAAAATGTAAGTATGTGGGCAATAGCAAACCATCTCTAATAGAAACACAGATGTCTCTAGGTGTCAGAGCAAGAAAAGAAAGCAAAATCCAATTGTTTTGTTATGTTTAAAGATGTTATAGGTAATAGTATTAATCTATTTATGGAACTCACACATATACAGACCCTATACATATCAGGAAAATAGGGAAAATGGGTGGTGTCAGAAGAGCAATGGCAAGCTATATCTGGCTCTCGAGAGAGAGACATGATGAACCTAGAGACAAGAATCATCTATATAGGTGTTCTTGATTTAGGAAGTGCCTAGCACATAGCAGGCACTCAAAAAATTTTTGTTGATTGAATGATGAATGTGCAGGACAGAAATATTTAATCAGACTTCACCATAAATTTCCTAAGATTATCTACTTCCCTTTGCTCCTTGATAAGGGATGAGCTTTCTCATCATGTGAAGGAATCTCCCTCAACATCAGTTAATAAACTGGTATTCTGATTTACATAGTAGCCTCTTCTCCATGGATCTGAGTAATCCTAAGTCAGTACACAAAATGAATTCATAAATCTGAAATGCTAAGGACCAGCTCTCGGGCAATGGGATATTGCCCGACATAATACAAGCCTGTAAAGTCTCATGGCCATTAGTCAGTCTCTCTCAGTGTCACTACAGGTGCTGACAGGAATAACTACCATATCTCTGCCTCTGCAGATATGCTAAAACCAACTGATATCTCAATGCCTTAAGGAAGATTCTGTGACACACTCCCTCCCAACCTGATTTAGTTGTTGTTTTTGTACTCTCACTCTCATCTTTAGCCAGATATATTAGTTATCATATGATATTGTAATGGTCTGACTGCTTCCCTCCTAACCTCTGCACTCTTTGAGGGCTGGCATCATCTCTTCTATGTACTTTGCTTGTAAGTATAGAGTTACTGCATGAATTCTTAATCCTGATTTGCAATGCCTCAAACGAACTACATTATCTAAAAAGTCAAATAAAGAAATAAATAGATGAGAAATTATTACAAAGCAGATATATTTACTTGTTAAATATAGAAACTGCTATTGGGAAGGCTAACTTAAACCCATCTGTTTACCAGGAATGTGCCCTGTGTCAATCCAATCTAAGTGTTAATTTCCTCACCTGTAAAATGGGATTACTAATATCAACCTGATAGCTTTTCTGTGAGGATTAACAAAGATAATGCATTTATAGAAGTCTCAATAAAAATAGTTGACATGGCCTTTAATATAAGTAAATCTATAGAACTACCAATTAGCAATAAATTAACTTGTCTTATCTTCCATTGAAGTTTCCAGGGAAATAAGAAGCTTCCTCTCACTATAGATCATACATTCTTCCCATAAAGTAGAAAGAAGTTCGTTGGCCTACCCTGGGATAAAAGGGGAGGGCTGTAGGAGGCCTTAAATGTGACCTGTTTATCCTACTTGTCCTAAACTGGAAAACAAATCAGTTAGAAACATGGACTCTGTAATTTAATTCTCTCTTGCAAAAAACCTGTAATCTGAAAGGATGTTGGTTAAAAAGGTAATAATGTTAAACAGGGAACTCCAGCATTAACAGTCTTGAAAACTTCTTAATGAAGACTCTAATAAATATCCCCATATTATCCTTTGAATGCTATTTGAAAAGATGTAGCATAGTTATCTAAAATTCCTCTTACGTTCTTCTGGTTTCATTTCAGTTATTTTTTGCAGCCAATTTTTCCATGTTTGGCAGTCACAAGGCTCATGTGCTTCACCAAGGCACTCCCTAAAGAGGAAAACACAGAAAAAGCAATTTAAAAATATTCTTCATCAACATCAAGGTAAAAGAAGAGGTGGGAGGTACTCTTTCAATTTTAAAGTGGAGAAAAGTGAGACACAGCGACTACTGAGAGACAAAACCTTTCAATAGGGAAACCGAAAATGTAATTCTAAAGCTTGATACCACCAAGGCGGCTTTTCAAAAATTATATTAATTTACACATTTTTAAAAGTTCCAAACAGATTACCTAATATTTATAATTTTGTTTTGTTTTGGCCTTAAAGAGCTATAAAATATTTTTACCATTTAAGTTCTGTCCGCACTAATTACTTTAAATTCTTGCAACTCAAACTGTGTTCCCCTGGCTATCAGCATTGCCTTTACTGAGGAGCTGGTTAAACATGAGAAGGGCAGGCCCTACTAGACCTATTGATTAGAATCTGCATTTTATCAAAATTATTAGGTGAGCCTTCTGCATTTTAAAGTTTGAGAAATACTGCTTTATATCATATTTTGTCATCACTTTACTTCTAAATCCCCAAGTAACAGCTAGGACAATCTGATTTACCTTTGAATTTGATGAATCCCAATTTTTTGTTTCATCAGAATTTGGCAAATTTTGATGTAAATAATTTAAAATATATCAATTTATCATTTGTAACTTAATCTTACATTCTTCCTATAGCTATATAAAAATCAAACATTAAAAAAAAGCCTAAAGCCTTTACAAATTACTTATTATAATTGATACTTTTTCTGTAGTACAAAGGTAATTATTACAGTTAATAACAAAATGTCATTTTGAGGGAGAAAAAATCTATAGGTGCAATTATCATCATCCTCATCATTATTTTAAACAGAGATTTTATTTGCAAAGTTTAAGTCTGTTAAGAAGACGAACCTGCTGACTCAGGTAGAGTCTTATAAACTAAGAAGTAACATTTCACTATATTAAGAATGTATCAATTCTACTTCACACCCATTAGGATGGCTACTATTAAAAAAATGAAAGATAACAAGTATTGGGGAGCATGTGGAAAAACAGGAACCCTTGTGCACTGCTGGCAGTAACGTAAAATGGTACAGTTTTGGGAAACTGTTTGGTGGTTCCTCAAAACATTAAACACAGAATTATCACATGATTTAGCAATTCCATTCCCAGGTATATACCTAAAAGAACTGAAAGCAAGGACTCAAATTTTTAACACCAATGCTTATAACAGCGTTTTTTACAATAGCCAAAAGATGGGAATAAGTCAAGTGTCCACTGACAGATGAATAACAGAATGTGGTATGTGCACATATGATGAAATATTAGCCATAAAAAGGAATGAAATTCCAATACATGCTACAACATGGATGAATCTTGAGACGTTATGCTAAGTAAAATAACCCATATATGAAAGGACAAATATTGTATGATTCCACTTACATTAAATATCTAGAATAGGGGAATTCACAGAGACAGAAAGTAGAATGGTGGTTACCAGTGGCTGAAGGGGGGGAAGATGGGGAGTTATTGTTCAACAGTTACAGAGTTTCTGTTTGGGATGATGAAAAGTTCTGAAAATAGACAGGCCTGATGGTTACACAACATTCTGAATGTACTTTATACTACTGAATTATATACTTAAAAATGTTTTAAAGAAAAAAGAAAAGAACCAATTGCTTTAAAAGAGTAATTCAGTTTCTTTAAATTACTGACATCATCAAATTTGGCATTTGGGAAATCTTTTCCATAAATAGCGTTCCTTAGTAACCTAGTGGTCATTTAAAAAAAATATTGGGTTGATAAAAATGGAAGTAGATATATTAGCTTTACTTTAGTACATACTATAATCAACTCTGCTTTCTAGAAATGTAAGGAATATCTGTGATAACTGTTAATTTAATTTGGCACATATACTACCATACACTAGAGTTAGAAATAGGCCACAGATCTAGGAACAGTGTTTCCATATGGTGCTTGAGACTATATGCAGGAATAAAGATTTACATTTCTCATGACTCATTTAAAAAAATTAAGGTGTAAAAGCTTTATAGATCTGCAGTATCTAAAACAAAGCAAATGAAGTCAATAAAATGAATTATTCCCATTAAGTTAAGATACCCCTCTCCCCAGAAATTAAACAGTATATTCAATATTTTTTTTTCCTCTAGTAGAATCAATACCAGTATGACAGCTCTATTGTCAGAACATTTTCTGTAAGAAAATAATCATGGGGGAAAAATGTTTTCAAATAGAGTCTGAAAAAATAAATGCCACATCTTCAAAAGGCTACAAGTGTGAATAAGTGTGCTTGATTCCCTGAGGCTGTGTTGCATTAGACAGTGACAGAAGGTTTCCTTTCCAAAACCTCACAGGAAGACCAGACCTGCTGCTTCCTCAGATGCTAGCCCCATCAGTAGGATTACTTCTGGGTGTTATAAGTGTTTGGCACAGTTTCTATTAGTTTCCAATGCAATGTTAAGAGTGGGTGTAAAAAGGAGAAGCTTATAAGTAAAGGAGAAGCTAGAGCAAAGACTGTAAATGAGAAAGAAAGCTAGCTAGAGGTTGCTATTTAATACTATTTAGTATCACTGAACACTAAGGCATTTGAAAAAATAAGCCTGAACTTCTTCAAAGTACAGTAAGAACAATGCTATCAGACATAATAGGTGATTGACAATCTGGATTATGTCATGTGCAGGGAGAGAGGTTATTCTGAAAGAGGTAATGAAGATACTGAAATGTTCTACAGATAATTGAAAAGTTAAATTCCTGAATAAAGTTTTAACCAAGATATCAACGACTGGTGACAGACCTGGTACTTGTTGTTGAGACTGTACCTCAAAATGTCACTTAACATAAGTGAATGAAAATGGGAATTTTGGCATAGTCAACTGAAATTTAGAGACACTAATAGAGTTTTCGTTCAGAAAAAGGTGGCTGGTAAAAAAAATTATGAAGGAAAAAAACAGTTGTCTAAGTTAAAATCCTTAACCCAGTTAACCTATGATGGTTAACTAATAACAAGAGATCAAGGGATGGTTTTCCCTTTGAAAATTTGTCAATATGCACAACCATTGGCAGAAAAACAAAAAAACATGAGAAGTCAAATAGCATTCAGCGTTTGTTTTGCAGTGAGCCATTTGTTGAGGCAGCATGCTCCTGGAGCAGCAAGAGTGGCACTACTAAGAGTGGGCACATGTTAGTGATTTTTTAAGTTTTATGTGTTATTTGGTATGATATGGTAGGTTATTTTTAAAAATTAAAAATAAAATTACCATGTTAAGTTAATGGTAATTGCTTCTTCATTTTACAAAATTTGCTTATAAAAGGTTTCATAGGCATGCTCTCTTTAGGATAGTGAGGGAAATCTATATTTATTTAGATTATTATGCTACTTTGTACAGAGTAGACTTGATATTTAAACAAGGTCTTATGATTGACTCCACCAGATAAATGGCATCACATTTTCATTCCTAGCCTAGAAAGAGTTGGGGAAGGTTCCATAAGTTGGCAGGACTCTGATGCTTAAATACCTGAATATTGCCAGTTGGAAAATCCACGCTCCTTCCCGCCCCCGCCCAAATCAGAGCTATTAAGCTAAGGGTTTGAGACTCTGATTTTGCAAGAGAAGATGAAACTTGACTATTAAGGTCCACAAACAAGGACAACTTCACTTATTTTGTCCAGAGGACTCTTAAAGAGTCTCTTTGCCTGTGAAATCTACGGAGGAGATAAAGTAGAAAACTATTGCTTTAATTCAATCAAGATTCATGATCCTAATAAGGAAGTACGTGTACTTTCAAAATTCTTACCCTGGGTATTGGAGGAAAGCAGAATGAGTTGATGACAATTTTAATGCAAAGACATTCACTTTCAAAGTTTCCCTAAATACTTAATAAGTCTGCTCGTTGTACTTTAATTCACTGGAAACTTCAGTGGATTAGAAGAAACCTATACTGTGATTTCTCACCAGGTGCGTCACTATGATTCAAACATTCCTATCAGGGGTTCAAATTTGTTTCATGGTGGTGAGAAAGGCTTCTTTGCCTTTAATTTTTAATATCTCATCCAACTGTGGATGAGATATTAAAAATCCCACATTATTATTTAGAATACTCTTGCCAGTCAATTTTAGTGAATAACTCTAACATATGTTTGACTGTGGATTTAGAAGAGATAAATTCCAAGCTTCTGTTACCAATGGAGATATTGGTGATAAAGGGACCAGGGGACATTCTGAGGCCATACAGGAAAGAAATGACTACTCTACCAGGTTAATTTTGAATTCTTCTTACAGATTAAGATTTTAGTGGCCAAGATTTATTTTTGACAACAAATCTTTAAAGAGTTGCTTCAGAGAAGAAAGCATTTTCTGTTTAATAAAAAGAAAAACAGACAGGAGGTCATTGGCTCAAGTGAGAGTCCACCTAGGTTTTGAACACTGTCTAGGGATCATGTTGTCAAGATCAAACAAACTGCAATTATACAGGTTAGGGAGAGAAAGCATTGTAGGTTGAGTTATTAACGGCACAGAACTGGTTGGTGAACAAGTTAAAATAAAAAGAGCTACCCTGTGGTGAGAAGGGAAATGCCTACTCCTACTTCCCTCTGAACAATGAATTCAATAGTTATATCAAAGCAGACATCTCTTGGGGGTGACTCTCAACTGATTCTGTCACATGCAGTTCTTAGAAGAAATTACTATTGCCATTTGGTTTTTGTGATCATCTTTAGAGAATATTTCTGAGCTTTTGGGGGGAAAGAAAGAAGAAAACAGAAGAATCATATGCCTTTATTTTATAAAGATCTCTCTTGTAAAGCTTCCTTTTGCATGAAGCAGATTCTGCTTCTCTTTAAAACTAGATAAGAGCGGCAGAATTCTACTTAGAATTTCTTTTTTTTTATTTTTAGAATTTCTCATTATAGGCAAAGCTCTTATACTATAAGGAATAAGAGTAGGAAGCTAAGAATGTAAAATTAAGAATTTGGGTGTGTTCCAATAAAACTTTCAAAAACTGGTATGGACAGTAGTTTGACAACACCCGACCTAGAGTTCTGTGCTATATATAGATTGGCAGTTCAAGAAATATTTTTAGCTAATGATAATGATAATGAGGGTAAGAAATAGACCTTTCAGGGTCTTTTTACTTCTAGCAGTATTACAATTTGATTTTGGTTTCGGATAAAGCAGATAAGTAAAGTGTAGAGTTTTATATTCATCTAAAGTATATCCTTGAATTTGTGATAAATCTGTAAATGAGCAAAAAGCAGAACAAAAACTATTTTTTCTGATCATTTAACTAAGACAAAACAGTTAATTATCACTTAATCTACTATGAATAAAGTAGAATGCTGATGTCAGACAAACATTATAGTTACATAGCCTATCCATTACTGATTTATCATCAGCTTATACTTACTGAATACTTCTCAGACACTGGAAATTAAACAAATATAAGATGTACAAGGTGGTCTCTAGCTAAGACTGTGCATTAGAATTATCTAAGAGCTTTTTTTTTTTTTGGACCCTCATTCTAAAACCTACTAAATCAAAACCTCACTTGCTGGGGCCTGGGATGAAAATTTGGAAAAGCTGTCTGAGTAAATCTGGACATCCCTGGTTAAGAATCACTGCTAGAGACTTCCATTTTAAGAAAAAAAGTAAAACTAAACATTTTCTAATCTATGGTCAGTATTAGAGTTCAAGTGCATGGGCTCTGAAATCAAACAGAGCTGGGCTCTAATCCCATTTCTGCCATTTCCTAGTTGCATTACCCCGGGCAACTTCTCTGTGCTCAACTTTCTTTATCTGTAAAATAAGTATTATAATAGTACTCAAAACTCAGCATTGTTGGGAGAATTTAATACATGAAAATATTTAGCACAGTGCTTGGCACACATCTAGCACACACACAAAAATGTAAACCATTACTACTCATTACACATTTTCAAATTAATAAGAATGATATCAAACATATTATTTAAAGGCCCAATTCAAGGTACAAATTCTCTTTAAAAACTATCAGAAAGGTGATCAGGCTGATTCCAACCTGTCTTGTACTGACCAGCAGAAGAGGTGTCCTTTCCCACAGTCCACAGCAGGAGCTCGGAGCAAGGGGAAGCTGAGTGCATCTGACCCAGATGTGTTTGATCCTTGTTTTGTTAGTCTGACTGCTCTTTCACAGCCTGGAGTAGGACACCATTTAATGGCAGGATTATTTTCAACAAAGGCCTGTTTAAACAGTAATAACAAGACACAAAAAATATTTTAACTCTAAATTCTAATTAGAGTGTGCTCTATCTCAATTTACTTTAAAGCCAAAAAAAGAGTGAAATAATAAATAAGGGGTAGTCAGTCTCAAGAAATACTTAAAATAGTACCAGAAAGTACAAAACAACTTTTTCTTAAAACATAGTTGGTATACATTACTATGTTAGTTGCAGACGTACAACATAGTGATTCGACATCTATATACCTTAGAGTGATTATCACAACAATTCTAATACAGTATTGTTGACTATATTCCTTATACTGTACACTACATCCTGTGACTTAATTATTTTGTAATTGGAAATTTGTACTCTTCATGTCCTTCACTTTTTGCCCATCCCCCACCTCCCTCCCCTCTGGCAATCATCAGTTTATTCTCTGTATTTATGAGTCTATTTCTACTTTGTTTTGCTTGCTCATATGCTTTGACTTTCAGATTTTATATATAAGTGAAGTCATGAAACAACTTACTAAGAAGGAAAAGAGTGGTTATAATGCAGAAATTACATGATTTTTAAAATTTGTTTTGTTTATAAACTAAGTATATATGATAAAGCAAAAATGTAAGTATTCACATTGAAAATGTATAATTTAAAATTTCTTATACAATGTGCCACTTTTCTAATGGAACATAATTATGGTCTTATATGTGATTATTAGTTGCACTAGAATAGTAAATTTCTAAATGGCATCCTAATAATACATAAAAATCAATATTATGATGCTCTCTATATTAAAATAACAGGACAGCTTCTTAAAAAGCCCATTAGGGTTTAGACTACAAAAAATCTGCACAAGGCAGTTAAAATATAATTTTTAAATCACACAAAAGAAAGTAACTTGCATACACTTCTGAATAATTCCTGAATGAAAATAGATAGAAAAAAAGATAAAATAAACAGTATAATTCATTATGTGAAAGTATTACTTGAAACTTAAAAAAAGATGATCAATTTCTAAGGTGATAATCTTCATTTCTAAATATTTATATTCAGGAGTATTAAATACAATATCTTTTGGAAAACTTAAAATAGGTACTATGTATTTTGAACATTATTTTGATCAATCAGTTATAAAAATAAAACAGGCAAATCAATAAATAATTCTGAGCAATGGTTCTATTTTGGGGGTTAAACTATTACCTTACTTTTTACTTTTACTTTTTTCATGATTATAAAATAATGCTTTAGCTTAACTTTAATCAATGCCATCACCCTTTATGAAATTTTTCTGAGAGAAAAGTCAGAGTCCATTATTTTGTTTTCAAAAATAAAACAAAAATTATAAAATCTGTTGTATAGTTTTCATAAAATCAAAATTATGGAAACAGATAATCGACAGCATACCTTAATATCAAACTGTAGGTATCGTTTGTCCATCTCCTTAGAAACCACACTTTCTATGATGTCCACAGGCACAAGTTGGAAGCAATCATATGCAGGACAGAAAATGTTGTGAGCTTCACCTTCTTGAATTTTCAGATTCAAAAACCTATTAAAATCACCAATTGATAGGAAAAAGGCAAAAATATAATTTATTTATATATTTTAAGAATTTTTCTTTATGTTGAATTTTCTGTTAAAATATAATTAAAATAACACCAATGAATAAAGGGCAGAAAATCAACTGCGATACATTAATTCATATAATTCAAAGACATTAAAATATCTTTACATATTCCTGCTTTGTTTCACCCTTTCTAAAAAAATACTTATTGGTTATAGTAAATGTTATTTATGTTAACATGTAATGAATTTATTTTTTTAATGAATAAACAAATATTACATTTTGAGTGTTAATTTCTAATATAGTATAGATAGATAAATATCACCTATATAAACAGAAGCTCTTTGGAGTCCTCAACAATTCTTAAGAGTATAAAAGGATCATGAGACTAAAAGTTAAAGAAGTGCTAATTGTAGAGCTCCCTTTTTCATATAACAGGAATCTCTTCATTTTAGTTACGAATAGGTTCCCTAGAAAGTTGGATATAATTTACCTTAATATTTATACAGTCATGTGTTGTTTAACAAGGGGCATACATTCTGAAAAATGAGTCATGTGATTTCTGTCACTGTGTGAACACCATAGAGTACACTTATATAAAGCTAACTAGTATAGCCTACTACACGACCAGGCTATATAGTACAGCCTATTGTTGCTCCTAAGCTACAAACCTGTACAGCATGTTACTATACTGAATACTATAGGCAACTGTAACACAATGGTATTTGTGAATCTAAACATAGAAAAGGAACAGTAAAAATACAGTATAAAAGTGTGACACACACATTGCGTAGGGTAAGGGGAAGACTGTGAAGGGAGGCGCCTCAGAAGGAAGGAGGGAAGAAAGAAGAGAAGAGGAGAAAAAAGGAGATGAGAGATCAAAAGAGATCCAGAGAGATAAAGCTTGAGACAAGAAATAATGGAGGGAAGGGAAGTGAATTCGTGTGTGTACATGTGCATGTACATGTGTGTGTGTGCAAACACGCACGTGTGTACACATAGCCGGTGGACAGCATGCTGAATCTCCTCGTCTACTTAAATAACCCAGAGCCAGCAGTAAATTCTACATCTAGCCTTTCCTTTCAATACTACAATAATCTTTTATAATTTTATGGGACTACTATCATATACACAGTTCTTCGTTGACAGAAACTTCACTACGCAGTGGAAGGCTGTAGCTTTCTGCAAAAGTGCACGGTCTGCTTAGATATAGTTGCTATATGGTGATGTTTTAAACTTCATGTATTCTAAATATATCAGAGCAGGATTAATTATCTCTGGGGAATTAAATGACAGAACTCAAAAGGCCTCTTTGAAAACAGGGCCATTTCTCTGTGAGCTATGCTATTGATCCTCATCAAGATGCAATTTCCTACTAAATTTATAAGCAGAACATGGAGTTGACAAATGTTAGTAAAAGAGAGAAATCTGGGGCAAACTTTACCTATACTTTTATCTTGTAGGTCAGCTTCATAGATTATATCATAGGTAGGTTCCCTCTGCTTATTACATCCGTAGGAAGATGATAATAACTAAACTTTATTGAGTGGTTACTATGTACCAGGATCTGTTCTAAGTATTTTTCATATATTAAGCCATTTAATAATAAACTGATGAAAATCTTATGATGTACTTACTATTATCACCATTTTATAGAATAGAAAATTGAAGTACAGGAAGGTTACCACTGAACTAGATCAACAACTAATAAACAGCAAGAAAAATATTCCAGGCTGGGTAGAAAATAATAATTTCCCTTTCATTTAATTTCCCTCTTGGCACAAATGCTTCAAAGCATCTGGCTGAAGTGATGAGATAAGTGGGTAGGGAAATGCAAGATAAGCTGAGAGGTTTTCAAACTATCTAAGGACCTTTAAAAATTCTTGCTTCTTGGACAGATGAGTTTCTTTTCTACATGCCTATAAAATATGAAAAGACTGCAATTAATTTAAAAATGGCTTTATTGACATATGAATCGCTCAACCTGGAACTTGTTTTACTGGTCTTTGACTGGGCAAGAACTAGCCTTCAGGAATGGGGAGGAGAATCTAAGGCAGGTTGATAAGGTACCATGGAAAACAATAACTAGATCTTTCAAATTTAAATCTTACCATAAATTTCTAAGGCTAGTCTGTGATGAGTATGGGAGATGGTTCCTGTGAGAGGAGTTAGGTGAGGAAGGTCATGTAAGTTCAAAAAAATTCAAGTAAATCCCTGGGTGGGGGAGTTCCTTAGTTTTTACACAGAAATTAAGGTCAACAGTAGCAAACTTGGTAGAATCCTCATAATATTTCCTAATAAAATAGAGTTAACAATTTTAAGCTAGATAAAGTAATGTACCTGTGGAAGCTTTTCTGCATCCAGAACTATGTCAAATTTTGCCTTGGATTGTGAGCTCTGACCCTTGCCAATTTGTTTACGTACATCAACTGTACTAATCTGATCCTAATTAGACTTGGAGTGGAATCTAGTCTACGTTTTAAAAAGAACAGTCAGATATTATTTATTCTGACTTTTTTAAAAGCAGTATTTTTCCCCCTCCAAATGAAATCTTGCCTCATATTGTGATTTGAAAATCAGATACTGAAAATGTACTCAGAATGAAACCAGAATGACAGAAAGAAGAGCAGTGTTGCCTACAGATTGGAGGGAAGGGGTGGGAGTGGGAGGATAAGAGTGAGGCAGGAAGAGAAGGGCGGGGGGATTCAAAGAGAAATGAGGAAATTTGGGGGGGTGACAGATATAGTCATTATCTCGATTGTGGTAATGGTTTCGTGGGTATATACATATGTCAAAGTGTATCAAAATATTTATTTTAAATATGTGGTTTATTGTATATCAATCAAAAACCAACAAAATTGTTTAAAAAACAATGGAAAATTTGCTTGTGTTCTTGCTCTCACCCAGTAAGGTGTTCCCCAGCTCCCTACACTTGGTACCTAGCACTCCATGAAAAAGAATAGTTGGAAAACTTCCGATTTTTAAGATTTTCTTAAATACTAGTAATAGGCTTTGTTTAGGTCATCAATAGGCAGATTTATGTGTTTCCAGAGAAAATATGATACTGTATTGCTCATTTATTGATCATCTTCATTTTGTTTATAAAATTCTCTTGAAAGGTGTAACATTAGAGCAAAGTTAATGGATGGTGGGAAATAATAAATAAAGAGAAAGGAGATAAACATGAGAAGCAAAATAAATTTTTCACTTGTAATATATACCCAACTATGCTTAGCCGAGACATCTAACTTTGAATTGATTAAAAAGGAATTTTAAACATCCATATTCTTTTATAGATTTTCAAGGCTATTTGCTTGTCACAAAAATTTCAGAGAAAGCATAAATACTGATGCTTAAAAGTTCTTTGGATATAAGAAACTAAATGCTGATATTTGGGTGTAGGCTTAGAATTTCTATGAGATGTAATATAAATTAAAATGCTAAGAAAACATATTTACATATACCTCTTTGTTCCCTAAAGTACTTCACATTCCACTAAAGAACACTAATCGCTAAATTAAATAATTTTACTAAATTAATAGATAGGAAAACGTTAAAATAAAAAAAATAAAATCCTTAGTAGTAAAGTGTAATACATTTCAGTATACCTCTGAAACCAAATAAGTAATACATATAATTAAAAATTGAAAACAAATGATTTTATTACCAAATCAGAGTGCTAACATGCAGTAAGAAATACTAAGTTGCATATATACTCACGATTCCCAACATCCTCTACAAAAGTCATGTCCACAGGGCATATCCACTGGGTCTTCAAATACAGAAATACTGCACATACAAATGTCACACTGGAGATGAAGAAGAGCAATGAGTTAAACAAAGTCATAGTTTAGACACAGAACAATATATTCATTTGTTCATTTTAGTGTAAGGCAAAAATACTGGTACAATAATTATAAAAAGTTAAGTGTTACAAAGTTATAATGGAAGTTCAAGTTAGCGTGCGTACCTTTGAATAACAAATATCATGCCTATCTCATTATAAATGATTGTGGGCTTTAAATATGTTAATGCAAAAGTCAAACTCTTAAATTCCAAATTTATATATTAAATTAATCAGCAAGAATGCATTTGGAAAAGAAAGTACAAGAAACAAGTCATTATAGCCTATTCAGGTATAGATTAAATTGCCCATTTCAAAACAATACGCTTATAATTGAATCCAAGAATATGACTAGAGGGTCCATGAAACAATATTAAATAATTAAAGAGTTAAACACAAAACTACGGGAAGTACACTGAATACCAAACCATACCAAACTGGTGTCCAAATCCCCAGGAGATAAACTTATTTCATCTGGAGAGGTGACGGAGGAGCGTGTGGTCCTTGGAGTTCTTGGAGAAGGGAGCGTGTCCCAGGCATTGTACCCACTTGGTGGTGGAGTTGGCATTTGAACACCTGATCGTTGGCAACAATTCTCTGGGTTGGACATCCAAGCTTCAAGTAATTTCTCCCTGTCCCAGTCTTTAAGAAAAATGGAATGGATATCTCTCAAAAAATAGAAAGTATAGTGTTTTAAGAGCTTCATAATAACAAAAGTGAGGATACATTAAAGAGATACAGGTCATCCAAGAAAGAAAAATTGTTTATATAAATTAATAATTATAAATGAATATTTAGTTATGTTTTAAAAAAAAAAGAATTTAAAGTTTTATAATCTACTATGGCTTAAAACCATGTCTACATCTAACAATATCATAAAAATTTATAGTAATTTCTACTAAAAATCAAAATACATAGGTGGCTCATACATCACTTTCAGAATTCATTAAATTTTTGTTGGCATAGGTTTGGTTTAGCTGTTTTACTCTTTCAAGAAAAATATAGTTTGCAAATGGCCTCACTGGTGTCAAGCCGTAAAATGATTAGACAGCTCACTATAAACAAGTCAAAATGCCAGCAAATCTTAAAATTCATTTGATAAACAGCTTGAAAGCAGAAGAAATTTCTGAAGGAATTATGGTTATAAATAAAGTTTTAGTGAATTAGGTATAAATTCTGTATAAGTGAGCTCCAATTGGCCTTAATTAAAAAAGATTATTTTCTTCCTGTGAACATTATTAAAATAGCCAAATGGAGCACATTATTTTAAAGTCCAGAGCCATAAAAACCTAACTCTTTAAAATAATAAAATATATCCAATTATTTTGCTAGGTGTTTTACACACATTTTTTCATTTATTCTTCCCCCAAAACTTTTCAATCATTATTTAGGTGAAGAAATCAAGACTCAGGGAAGTTCTATAACCTGTCCAGGCTCACACAGAGAGTGAGAGATTTAAAACCAATTTTTGCAACTTCAAAGCCTATGTTCTTTCCACTGTAGCAGGATAAAGTATAGGGACAAGAGCAGTATTAGAGTCGATTAGTCGATTAGAGTCACTGAAGGCTCATTTTATACAATTTCACATTTTCTATACAAGACTTTTTCAACCATATTAAGTCAGTATATTTGGTGGTTTAACAGGATAATTATTACTCAGACATGCAACAGAGGCAGAAGTGTTATTTCCAGCTGTGTAAATCATGTGTGCAAAGGCACAGAAGTATAATAGAGAGCCATGGAACAGTTCTGTAAAGTTACAGTGAACCATGTGGTTTGGGGGAGATGGGAAAGTAAGAATGGAACTAGGGATTGGATTACAAAAAGTAAGAAATAATCCAACAACTGAAAAATTGCATATGAGTGCATTCTAGGAAATGCTGCTAAATGGACATTGGTGTTTTGATAGGTCACTACTTACTTAAAAAGACAACTGGATAAAGAAATTATGGTTGACATATACAATGGAATATTACTCAGACATTAAAAAAATGAAATCTTGGCATTTGCAATGACATGGATGGACCTACAGTTTCTTATGCTGAGTGAAGTAAGTCAGACGGAGAAAGACAAATATATGATTTCACTTATATGTGGAATTTAAGGAACAAAAAGAACAAACTAATCAAAGACAGACTCACAAATATAATGGATAATTTGGTGACAGATGCAGGGGAGGAGGGTTGGGGGGCTGGGAGAATGGGGTGAAAGGTTAAAGAAGTACAAATTAGAAGTTGATAACTGTTCATGGGGATGGGGAGCACAGCAGAGGGAATGCAGCTAGCACTAATATGATGGCTAAGTGGAGGGTTAGGGGAGGAGTGAACAACTGGGGGTTCGTTTTATGAACTATATAGATGCCTAACCAATGTACTGTATACTTGAAATTAATTTAAATGAATTTTATTTAAAAGTTAAAATTACTTTTCTTGGAAAAATATGATTATTTCTGAAAAGTCTCCATGTCACTTTTTAATAAAAAAAACTATTATAATTCGTATACATAGATTAAATATGCTAAATTTTAGTCTTATCTACTACAAATATTTTTCAGCACAATTTCTGCTTGTATTCTATCACATCATTCATTTAGCAAATACTTATTGAATGTCTTTTATGTGCCATGCACTATGATAGGCAGTAGGGATACAATGGAAGGAAAACGAGGCACAATTCCTGCTTTCAGGGAACTTTTAGTCTAATAAGGAGAAAGGCCTTAAGGAAAATCAACATATTTTAAAAAATCATCAATGTCTGAAGCAATATGAAGAAGAGGTAGAGAATCCCCATCAAGGAGGTCAGAGAAGGCAACTCTAGGGAAATGGCCTGATGTGGACATCTTAGGATGAGTGAGACTTAACTAGGTAAAATGAAGAGAGGAAGACATTCTAGACAGATGATACACAGCATGTTTAAAGGCTTTGGGCAGGCGGGAAGTGGCATCCTCGTGAAGTTAAAAAGGTCATTGTAGCTGGAACATGAAGACCACAGGGGAAGCTCTGTGTGAGATGAGCCTGAAGAAATGGGGGCTAGGCCACACAGGACTTTATTTAACAACACTTCTATCATTAGCTCAGGAGAGAGAGGAACTCATTGTAAAGCTGGGTGTAGAGTTAAAAGAACAGGTTTTTACGATTAGATTTGAAAAGATCTAACTACAGTATGGAAAAGCAAATGAAGAAATTGGATAGGGTGAATGGAGGGATGGCTATTGGATGGTATAAATGAGAGATGATGGCAGCTAGGGCTAGGTGGTTGGTTGTAGTGGAGATGAAGGGAAAGAGAAGTTTACGATTTAGGAGGTGAAATTGACAATTTGGTGACAATAGGGTATAGGTTCTGAAGGAGAAGCAATGCCAAAGTTGGTGTCCCAGCTTCATCCACTTGGTTGGTTGGCTGGTTGGTTTTTTGGTGCTGCCATTATATAAATAGAGAATACCAGAGGATCAGGTATCAGTTGAAGAGCATGATTTTAATTTTAGACATAATGAGTTTAAGGTACTTTTGAGATATCCTAGAGATACTTTCAAATAAGCAGTTATATATAAGGGTATGGGGTGCAGAAAAGAGCTCTAGTCCAGAGGGAGGAATCTATACCTATAAAAAGCCTTGGGAGAATATATAATTTTATAGGAAGAGAGCAGAGTGAGAAGAGATGTAGACCACAGATGTTTAACTGCCTGTGGAAGACAATGAGCCTCCAAAGGAACTTAAAAAAATACTTCAATATAAATTTACTCTATGCATAAGCAAATTAGCATTGGTCTCATATTTTGGCAATTTTATTTTCCTCATTAGGTAGTATTCAACTATATAAGTTACTTTTATTATTGAGGAAAAATTCAGAAATGATCTTTATGTTCTTAACAGAGTCTTCCTTTAAAATTTAATTACTACTTAGTAAATGCTGCCAAAATTTTTTCTGTCTTCAGCTTAATCAAGATATCTTCATTACTTTGGGACTAAATTTGACAACAGATAACGTAATACTCAAATCTATCTTCTTGTGTAAAGCTGAATGAATGTTACCAAGGATACAATCTATAAACCTTCCAAATAGATCAGTTTAATAGCTCTGAAACAGAGCCTGTCCTGATTTTGAGGGCAATTAGTATAAACTGTAGCTCTGTGTACTGTCTGTTTTATTTACTAGCATCATTTATCTCTGTACATATAATTTAATTATCAAATGTCACTGATATTACCTAAACAATATAGAAGAGAGATCCATTTCAAAACCTGCATTAGCCTCTACTTTATGCTTTTATAGGGGAATGAAATAAAGTAATTTTAAGTTATCAATAAAGTTATCACAGAATAGACGAATGTCAAGTAGAAAGATTCAATTAAATATCACCTTATTAGAACTGACCCCTATTATGTGAAAGAAGTAACAGAAATATCAATGGGGTAAAAATGAGTCAGTCATTTAATACTTGATAAAATGTATAAACAAATGGAGAGAAAATGTTCATTTTAATCATGATAAAATTACTGATAAAGTTAACTTTAGATTCTATATATTGTAACTTAGAGTTATGATACATTATATTATGTAGCTGAATATAGATACCTGTGTCAGAAATGGCTGGTACACAAAAATGCTGTTGTACAGAACTGTTGCTTACAGTTAAGTGTGGCTATGTGACTGAATTCTGGCCAATGGAATATTTGCAGGAGTGATGTATGCCACTTTCAGGACTGGTTCAAAAACTTCTCATATTAATTTCTCCACACTCTTTCCCCTTTCTGACTGGTTGGCTGAAATGGAGATAATCCCCAGGGCAACCTCAGAAGCCACTTTAAGATGGCAGAGTCTTTGTCAGTTAGGGTCCTCAAATAACTGTGTGGAGCAGAGTCCCTGCTCCACTCCTAACCATAAATAGAAACACTTAGGACTATTACATGATTAATAAATGTTTAATGTGTTTGAATCTACACTTTCTTTCAGCAGTTAGCCTACCCTAACCAAAACAACTGTCATGCCATGGCTCCCCACAAATGGACAGCTTCCACTTGTTTGCCAGTTCTACCTTATATTTAAATGCACTCTCTGTATTTAAAAGCTCAAGCAAAGGACAGGATATACATTCTGGTGCTGTGAACCTTACTCTAAACAAACACAATTTAAGGTATTCTGGGGTTCTTTACAAGTTATCAAATGACTGTTAAGCATTATTACTGGTTACAAAAAAAAAAATATTTTCTTTAAATTCTGTGACTTTAAAAGATATTGTGATTTTCTAAATTTCATTTTGACCCAAGTCTAAAATTTTTTCATAAGATTTATTTTGAGTTTCTAAAGATCACATAGAGAAATGTAATTTTATAATAAAAAGGTGGATTTAAAAAATATATACAAATAACATTCAGGTATATTATGTATTCATTCCATCTATTTTATTAGGACATAATGTATGTTACATACTGTGGAAACAACAACAGCTACTCTCTGAGAGTTCCCAGGTTAATGAGGAGGAAAAGCAAATAGAATACTATCATATTATATTCAAAGTGTATGACTTGTTTATGCATGGTATAAAATTGGAATAGACAGGAAGGGTCTCAATGCAGACTTAGGACCAAATAAGAAAAGGTTTCCTTAAATAGGTGATTTATAAAGACAAGTAAGAGTGGGTAAGTAAAGAAATGGGGAGACTGGCAGCCCTGGTAAAAAAGCCTGAATCATGAAGATCTACTAGAGAGAGAGTCTGTATGGTTTTAAGTCTGTGGAGAGCCAGTGAAGGGTTTTTCAGCAGCGAGTGACAAGCTCAAAGTTGCATTAAGTCTAATGGCAATATGAAAAATTAATAGGGTGAAACAGGAATGGCAATACTGGAAACTAGGACTTAGGAGACTACAAGTTTAGATGAAAAATAATGACAGTCTACATTTAAGTAGGTGGCAATAGGAATGGAAACAACCAGGGAGGGTCGGGGGAGGACGAGAGATGTTTAGGAAGAGAAATGAGGAGACTGTGGCCAAATGTAATAGAAATGAAGGAGTCAAGTCTGACTCTCAAGTTTCTGGCTAGGATAATTAGATGAATGTTGGTGCCCATGTATGAAGACAGTGGGAGAAATGATGATTTCAGGTGTGGACATCCTTAGATTGAAAACGTTAAAAAGGCATTTAGAAAAACAGCTTTGAATACTTTATTAAAGTCAGGTTGTAGATATACTCTTTAATGTTCAGGTGGTGTTTGAAACCATTGGTTTAATTAGGTAAATGTGCCCAGTGATGTTTCTTAGAGTGGTCCACTCAGTAGCCTTGTTTATGATGTATATATTTTTTAGGCCTCATCCTCCCTTAAAGACAGACTCTCTGGAAGTAGTCCTAGGAATCTCTGGTTAGTTTTCCAGGCAATTCTTATTTACACTAGAATTTAAGAGTCACTGGTTTACAGAGTGGAAAAGAGTGTCAAGTACAGAAATCTGGGAAATACCAATATTGAAGGTAGCAATTCTGCAGGGCTATATACCTAATTATTTACAGTGGTGATAATGACATGATAAAATATAGAGTTTTAAATTTTCCTCTGCTTAAAAGATTATATAAAAAATTTTGGAAGTTGACATTCTATTTTAGCATAGATAAAATAAAAAATTTTTAGTTAAAAGAGCTAGGTAAGCCTCAAAATGACTAGATCAGAATAGCCACTTACCTTTCTCTTTTTAAAAATAATTTTTAAATAAAAAAACTCTGTTTTTAAAACTACTCAAAATATCGAATATCAAGTGTGCAACAATAGGTCCAACTCAGCATGTGACAACTTCCAGAATGGCAGTCTTAAGTATCAGAAAATTAAAACAAGCAGAGTACTTTTCCTAAGTAATGTCCTCAAAAACAAACAAACAAACAAAAAAACAAACAAACCTGAAGAGGGATAGTATACTGTTTTGTTGACTCTACAATTTTGCTTTGCACATTTCATGGTGAGAAACAGCTTTACATAAAATAAACTGACAATAGTAATAACACAATTCTTAAGTGTTTGACTTCAGTAAAAATAATTTTTAAACCAGGGCAAGGATTGTGGATTCCAGCTCTCAATCCTGCTCAAATCAGACACATTTCTAAAATTAGACAATCTGAAAGTTAATTTAGCAGCTCAATTTTTAAATAGAAATTTCCTATTTCTCCTTTATGTTTATAGTTAGTTTATACTCCAAAATATAAAATGTTATAAAGATACTGAGTACTGCAGTAATCGCTTAGGCTTGTTTAACAAATGATTTTTTTTTATATTAAGATAATAAAATACCATCTTTTAACTGCAAACTTTCAAAAGGCACCCATGTAATCAGAAGCATGATATTTCTTTTGTTACCATGAGCTCGTAGTAAAGCTTCAGCAGTAAACAGCGGAGCCTGAAGCATGTCTGCAGTTTCCACAATAAGCATATCCTTCAATCTGCGAAGATCCTGAGGTCTTAATCCCTCATATGGCTTTGAAAAGAAGAAAAACAAGGTTAGATTGGCTATTATACTCTTAGGAAGTTCTAAATGCCTATAAAATATATGATTATTATTTACTTAAGCTTTCAGTTTCTGAAGTTCTGGGTTACTGAAGTTCAAAAGGTTCTATATGCTTCACTATCATGGACTTCAAACTTCTCTTTCACAAGTCTTTGTTAAGCTGGAAAGTGGATGCCAGGGCTATGCACCTCATCATTTAAAAAGTATCATAATATAATGACATAATATAATGTCATAATATGACATCTTACTTTACAGCTGTGAAAATTTGGATAATAGAAAAAAAATTAGAAAAAACTGCTACAATCCCACCACTGAACAATAATCATGATTAAAGTTCTCAAATATTTTTACTCAGTCTTTTTGCAAATCAATTGTGTGTGAATATGTATGTGTTCATTCAGGCAGTTTTAATCACTGAACCTCTACACATTAGCACTTATTAAGATCCAATAGGGATTGCTGGTGGGATTATATAATATCTATTAATTAGTTTGGAGAGAAGTGACTATGCTATATTATTCAGATTTCTTACTCATAAATATATTATTTTAATATGTCTATTCAAGTGTTCATTAATGCTTAGTTTTCTTTATATAGGTGATGTATCATCTCAGGATTTTTATTCTTTTGTTATCCTTAATCATTTTTGTTTGTTTTTAAAAGAAAACATGTAAATAAAATCATGTCTCACTAGTCAGAAACAATCATTGATAACATTTCGCCCTACTTGTTTCAAGTTCTTTTTAAAATAAAATGAAACAAAAGCGAAACTTCTGTGACCTGTTTTCTTATTATATATCCCTAATTTTTCTCATCCTTGCCTATGCCAATCACTATCATGATCTATAGCAGTCATAATATTATGGCATAACATTACATATGTCACTTGGCAATCTACTTATGTTTTTATTCAGTATTGTATCTTCATTATTAATACTGATACACATATGTATTTCAACTCTCTAAGCAGATATAACCAGCTTATTGCAGTACACATAGAACTAAAAAGCAATAGAAATCCACAGTACTCATCAAAATATACTATTGAGGACGTCCTCTAGGAGCATCTATCAGTCTCCAGCCTGCTCTGAGTTGTTCATAAACCTCATCCACTGTAGCTGATTTACAGATATTTTAGAATTAGATATTATCTTTATTTATTGCTTTTTTTTTTTTGGCATTATGTGAACCATTTCATCAATTCTTAATTAACCCCATTTGACTGGGACTCTATTCACCAGAGATAATTTCTTAGTTGACATGGTAAGTTTCTTGTTCTTTAGTTGTCATCCTGCAGGAATGCATATATAAGAGTGTATTAATGACAGAAAAGACAGACTTGACTGCATAAATATCTGTCAAGATTTAAACATAAAAACTGTATTATTTTTAATGTAGAACAAAGTGGCCAAGGTTTAAAAAAAAAAGGCCAACACTCAATATTGGTAAGGTTGCAGTGAGATGGCCCTCTGATACACTCTGGATAAAATAAAAATTGGTATATCACATAACAACCAAGCATGTATCACAAGGCTTTAAAACACTCATCTTTTGACCCAATAATATTACTTACAGGAATTTATACTAAGATAAAATCATAAATGTGGATAAAATTGGTCATTTGCGATGTTCACTATAAAAGTGGCAAAATATAAGTAAACCAAATATACATTAAGGTAGTTATATGACATCTATAGATCAGAATAGTCAGCAGTCATTCAAAATAATTTCCGTGATGAGTCTGTAAATATCAAGAAGTGTTAAGGGGGAAAAAAAACTCTACAGGATATAAAATTTACAATATCAATCCCAATGATGGAAAGTGGAAGGTGATCATGTATAATGTTATAAGGATTACTTCTAAGTGGTAGAATAATGAACATTTAAAATTTTCATTCTGCTTCTTTTTATAAAAAAAACATGTTTTGCAGAACGAAATTAAAAGATAAAAGTCATTGGGGATCTTAAAAAAGAGTTTTCAACGGTGGTATAGCACACAATCAGTCTGCAGTGCTATTCCCTTTAAAAATGATGGTGAAGACTTACATTAAATACATTTCATGTCACACTGCATTAACAGCCTAGAGCACCTAGGTATGCATTCAGATATACTGCCATGAATCTCTAAATATACAGGTATCACATAAACTTAAGTAGAAAAAGAAATAAAAATCTAACTATTCTATATAGGATACCATTAACTACAAAAGAAAAAAATTGCAATTTAATCCAAACTATTGTTTAAAAAGCCCCCAAAGCATCATGTACAATTTGTTTTTAAGCTAATTTACGAACCACATTTTTCCCCTGCAAAAAACTAAGAAGTCCATTTTATAGTTAAATTTGTACTCACTCAAGTGTAGAAATCACACACTATGTATAATACTGCTTCTAGCAAATGTGTTCCTAGTTCAGACTTGGGACTCCATTTACCTCTCCTGAATCAGCAATGAGAGTGAATATTTCTTGATGTTCCCAGTGGTGACAACTGTATATTTTCTGGTATTATTTCCCAAATGTTCTTTTCTCAGATTAGTCATCATTCTACCTCATTTATGTTGAGCAAAACAAGATTTGGTTTTAGATACATTAAGAAAGGGATAATATAAAGCAATCCGTACAATTTAAGTTTTTTAAAATGCAGTTTTAAACTTAAATAGGTTATACTGGAAGAAATATAGCTTTTGAAGGAGCAAGATATACTGCCTTCATGAACACATAGCATATTCACTTCAAATCTCTGCAAGAGAACTATAATTAGGTCATGTAAAGCATTTCAATACATTGCTCAGTCCCAAGTGAGCACTATTGCTCTCTTATGCAGAAGGATTAAAATGAAGGTGCCTTTCTCTTTACTGTTGCACAGATAAACTGCTTCTATTTTCAGATTAAATAAAAACCAGCAGTAACCTTCAAAGCTGTCAGTACCAATACAAAGAAAAAAAAAAGTAATTTAAAATGAGACAGTATGAAAATGCTTCTTTTGCATTAGTATATACTACTGCTACCAAAATACCACTAGAGAAATGTGAAACAACCCAACATACAAAGTGAACCACTTTGATTCTATGCATAGTGATAGTATCTTCAAAAACTGTTTTAGAAAAGACTATGACAAAGGAGTTATGAAAGATGTTCTTACTTTTTTCCACAATGAAAATAGCTTTCCCCCTGATTACATAGATAAAACATGTTCATTGTTAAAAAATGAAAACACAAGTACTTATTTGCCCAAATATATTGCTAATTGTTAAAATTTTAGAAGATAAGAAAGATACTCAGGGAAAGGAGAGTATACTTTAATTCCTCTTGATACAGATCTCTCATTAGCTGATCCATGAGCTGAGCCTGAGAGAGAGGAAGGAAAAGAATAGCTAGAGAAAGTCTTCAGGATTCTTGGACTCTTCCCTTCCTTTCAGTTTCCCTGCTCCTTACTTAGCTAATCTATCAAGACTATGCTATCTGTGCTTTGGCTTAAGAGGAAGGCAGTTGCTCTGGCACAGTAGGTTAAAACTTATGCTAAATAGGGTAGCCAACTAAGGCAAGGTCCAGTATATGGGTTCCCTATAGGAAAAAGAGCCTTGAGCCTTCTTGAGATATAAACTGGGGAGGGGGAGGAGGAGAAGGAATTCTTTAGATGGCTTTTGTAGCAGTAGCACAGTGCTCAGTTTTTCCTTCACTTAGCCAATGAAGTCATACAATCTACTCCTACAGAGCCTGTTCTCTACTACTTTCTTTTCTTTCTTTGGGGATTTCAAGAAATTGAACACATTGCTCCTAGCCACCACTTATTAATACATCACCTTGTTTTTATTTTTTTGTGGCAGTTACCACTCTCAGAAATTGTGTTCATTTACATTTAAACCTATTTGTGTTTGTGTCTCTCTCTCTTCATGCTAGAATATAAGCACCTAGAAGGCAGGGCTTATCTTTGTTCCTCATTGTATCTCTAAACTCCTGAAACAGTATCTGGCAGAGCAGTCACTCAAAGTTTTATTGAATGATGGAATGAAGAAGCAGATTTAACCCATTTATAAACTAATCACCTGGAAGAAAGAACTAAATTAAAATGTAAAGAAGACATTATAGAGATATAATATTATACACTACCCAGATCATTAACTGAATTAACTAAGCTAAAATAAACACTTCACCTTGGGAAAATAAGTTTAAAAATTATGTAGCTTAATATATTAGCTTAATACAATTATATAGCAGGCCATATAAAACTACTAGGATAGGCAGAATGATCCAAAAGTTGATCAGGGTCCATATTTGTAGCACATATTAGTAATTCAGTTCTTTTTATGGCTGTGTAACATTCCATTGTGTGTATATCTCACATTTTATTTATCCATTTATCTGCTGATAAACATTTTTGGGTTGTTTTCAACTTTTGGCTATTGTGAATAGTGCTCTGATAAATGTTTGTGTATAAGTACTCATCATGAAAGTTTGCTTTTTACATTATAAAACAGTAGACAAAAACAAATCCAATATGGATTAAAATCAAAACTAGAAAACTAAAAAAAAAATAGGGTCATATGATTATAATATTAGCATGTCAGAAGTTCAGAAGCCGTTAAAGAAAAAAAAATTTACATCTCTGAATACCCTAAAAGTGAAAAACCTGGGTTATGGAAAAATATGCAAAGTTCTCTCAGAAAGCATTAAGAAAACACAAACAATCCATAGAAAAATGCAAATGAACAATCAATTCACAGAATAATCAAAAACATAAATGCAAACAGGTGTAACTTATTTGTCAAAACCATCAACATTAAAAACACTGATAATATCCAATGCTAGCAAGAATGTGAGGAAAAGAATCTCTAAATGTTACTTGAAGAAAAATAAATTGATATAATTTTTTAGGACAATTTAACAGGTTCTGTTAAAGTTTAAAATGTATATCTCTTGTGATCCATCAAACCAATTTCTACAAATTTATAGGGAATATACTTTAAAATGTATATATAAATGGTGATCACGATTATAACAACACACTCTTAGATAACACTTATAATGAGCTAGGCACTATTCTAAGCATTTACATGTATTAACTCATTTAAGGATTGCTACCCTATCAAGTAGGGACCATTATTATTTCCAGTTTAAGGAAGATGAAACTAAAGCAGCAGAGAGATTAAGTAACCTGTTCAAGGTCCCATCGAAAGTTGTGGGGACCAGAGTAAGGTATGAACCCAGTTAGTCTGGTTTCAGAATCCATGTTTTTAACCACAATAATGATATATATGTAATTTACATAAAGACATATGTAATAAGTAGACAAAGATTCACTTTAATCTTGTTTTAAATGACAAAAATATCTACTTTTTTTCAATGTTCATCAATAGGTAAGTGGTTAAAATATGTAAATCATATGCTCTGACTTGGGAAAGATGTTCATGATATAATGTTAATATAAAAAATATTTTAACTGAATCAATGTACTATATGATCTTACTTTTGCACTGAAAATTCTATCTGCATATGTTTGCTTAAGCCTGGTAGCACACACAGGAAGCTTACCACTAAGGTGTAAAGTCAGGAAGGAAGAAAGTTTTTACATTTTTAGCAATAAATATTAATGATAAATTTTAAGAAATGCATGAATAGAAAAAGTAATAATAGTAAAGAAAATCACCCATATTCACAATTATCATTTTAGTATACTTTGATCTTCTTCCAATACATAGCATTTTTTCTATATAGTGTCAAACTGTTCTGCAAGTTTTTTAGCTTAATATAAGTTTATTATAGTTATACTAAGTTCATTTAGATGTTAAATCAATTGATAATGAGTACCATTATTTTTAAATTTAATTATAAATTAAGATAGCATATTAGAGAAAAAACCTAAATAGTCATGTCTTTCAATTTAATCAAATCAACAATATTTCTAGGATATTATTTTCACATGTCTTCTGACTAAATTATATCAAGTATTACATTATAATTTCTATGTCTGACTCAAGATCATGAGTTGTCAAAAGGTAGGCAGTACAGCAGATAGAGATATTTAGACTTGAAGTCAGAAGAATCAGGTTCAGCTTACTTTGTTTCAACTATTTTCCGGTTTATCTGTCTCAATTAAAAAAAGAAGGGGGAATATTTGTCAATCAAGGTTACTATCTAGAATCAAAAACCTCATGAAAATTGCTTAGGACATCAATCCTCACTCTCTGTACTTAATCTGAATAAGCGTTCCTATAAAATAAATAACCCAACTAAAGAAACACAAAAGGTATAGAAATGTAAATTTTTTCATTCCAAGAAACTCACTGGTTTCCTCATCTGGACAGTATAGTAGCTCAAAAACTGCTGGATATTCATGGGAAAAATAAAACAAACAATATGATTTAACACAAAGAATAGTATAATTTCTTTTAGAATCAAGTTAGCACTGAACATCAAATCAGACTCATTTCAGGAGAAAAAATTTTTTGTTTTATAATTTATTGAAGAAATATATGGATGCTCACTGTGCCTCTGTTAAAATACTGAAAATACTCTGACAAATAAGGCAGTTATGGTTTAGGCCTTCACGGAGTTGACAATCTAATAGGAGAAAAATGCAATAAACAAACAAATACATAAACAAAATAATTACAGTGAGAAGTGCTATGAAAGATGAATAGGATATTATGGTAAAGAATAATAAAAGGAGAGGGACCTATTTTAGAAAGAATGATTCAAGATTGCCCATTTGAAAAAGTGAAATGAGACAGTCAAGAGAAAAACTGGGAGATTTCAGACATAGGAAACAGCAAATGCAAAAGCCTTTCTGTAGTCTAGGGATTATAATTAGAGCAAAGTGTGCTGGGACAAAAAGTCTGAGATAATGTTGAAGAGGCAGGTAGTAGCCAGACCACATAAGGTCTTATATCTGAGCAAACAGTTTGGATTTTATTCTAAGTATAATGAAAAGTCACTAAGTAATTTAAGTGATATGATCTAAGTTAAGTTGTAAAATGTCACTCTGGCTTCTGTATACAAGATGGATTCTAAGGAAACCAGAATAGAAAAAAGTACACCAGGTAGAAAGTAGCTCAGATAAGAAATGAGGGTGACAAGGGCCTAGGGAGGTAGAAGTAGAGACTAGGAGGAGTAAATTTATTTAGGTTATATTTTTGGAAGCAACATTGACAAGATTCCAAGATTGTTTGAATGTAAGGAGAAGTAGGGAATCAAGAATGAATGCCATATTTATGCTTGAATAACTCAGTGAGTTGATGTAATGTTTACTGAGACAGGAAGACAAAGGAAAACCAGAAAATGATGTCCCTGAAGCCATGAGAAGAGTGTTTCACTAAGAAGGCAGTGGTCATTGTGCCAAGTGCTGGAGGAATTCAAGTAAAGATGAGGATAAAAAAGTACCTACTGGATTTGAAAACATGGTGATTCTTGATGCCCATGACAAGTTCAATTCTATCATAGTAGAAAGGAAGAAATTCACACTGCAGTGGGCTGAAGAGTAAACTAAAAGTGAGGAAGTCGGTATGTATATACAACTCTTAAGTTTTGTTTTTCTTACATGAAGATCAGAGATATGGGGCTGGGGAAGAGTGGTTAATGGAAAGATTGTTTTGTTGTTTTGGTTTAAGATAGGAGTCACCAAAGCATGTTTGTTCATAAGAGCAATTCAGAAGACAGGGAGATGGAGACTTATTTCTCAAAAGAAACTTTGCACAAAGTTCAAAGTGTTGAAAACTCAAGATCTACAACCAAGAATACTTTATCCAGCAAAGCTATCATTTAGAGTCAAAAGACAGATAAAGAGTTTCCTAGACAAAAATAAGCTAAAGGAATTCATCAACACCAAGCTAGTATTATAGGAATTAGTGAAGGGACTTTTTAAAAAGGAAAAACATGTATCAAAATCATGAATAAAGAATGGTAATAATTACATATTTATCAACAAGTGCCTCACATGGAAAACAATTAAGTGCTCCAAACAAAGGACAGGGAAGCTGAATGGATAAGAAAACAAGACCCCTACATATGCTGCCTACAAAAGACTCACTTCAGATTAAAAGACATACACAGACTAAAAAGAAGGGTAGGAAAAAGAAGTTGCCTTGATGGACCTAAATATTACTGCACTGAATGAAGTCAACAGAGAAAGACAAATACCACATTTCACATACATGTGGAATCTAAAGAACAAAATAAATAATAACAACAACAAAAATGGAACAAACTCATGATATAGAGAACACTTTGAGGGCTACTAGATGTGAAGGGGTAGGGGGGATGGTGGAAAGAACAAAGGGATTAAGAAGTACAAATGGATAGATATAAAATAGTCATGGAGATATAAAGTGTAGCATAAGGAAAATAGTCAACAATATTGTAAAAAATATATAATGGGAAAGAGGGGTACTGTATTGAGTACCCCTCTTCTTTGCGAGTTATATAGATCTCTAATCACTATGCTGTACAACTGAAACAAATATATTATTGTATGCCAACTATAATTGAAAAAAAAAACTCATTGACTTGTTTAATGTAAATATGAGCAACTAATTGTTTATTATACTTCAATAAAGCTGGGGGTGGGAAGAAGACAGGAAGAGACTGAGAAACAGGAAGACTGGAGTCTTAGATTAGTAGAAGATTCATATCACACAACAGTATCTCTATTTGTATGTAATAAACCTACTCCCATAAGTTAGAAACATCTCCAGGGTTTCTGGATGTAGTTTTATACTTACAGCTATGTACATGTCAGGATATTTAGCATATTGCAAAGAAGACCACACAAACTGAGCTTTAAAAAAGAAAAACAATTTAATATAAATTTATGTAATTTTTTATTTAAAAAAGAAAAAACTTACCTCACGTTTGTCTAATGCAGCATATTCAGCTTCTATTTCTTCAGCTTCAGGATCTCGTGAGAATACCATTTGGGATTCCAGATTGAGGGCCAAATCTTTATGGTGTTGCTTTTCAGCACAATCACAAGGAGTATCTTTATTTTCATTCTCAGCAAACAAGTCTCCTCCATGTTTCACTAAAAGCTAAAAAGATTTTTTCAAAAGCTTGCAACCACAGATTTAAATAAGTTATTTTCATGCTACATATTTTAAAAAATTAAAAATATAGTAAAGCACAACAAAAATGCAATAGTATACTTAAAATGGCGAAAAAAGTTATTTAGATACCAGTTGCTTCTGATGTTAAGATTAGCAATTCTTGTTTATCAGTCATTCAGATGACTTCCTTCAGTTAAAAATAACAATGGCCACAATTACAACAACACGTTTCTAAAACTTAAAAAAAAAAAATTCTTAAGTATTCTGTCAATCCAAAAATAAAGTCTTAAAAATTAAAAAAAATATGTAGTTATTCAATGCTAACTTTTATAAATTTCTAGAAACCTTTTTTAAACAAGAAGGACACTGCTGAAACTGTTAGTTTAACTGCTAATACTTGGATGTCGGACATGGCAGACAAAAATTTTCATTTGTATCATTCATTATCCAAACACTGACATGAAATTGGGATGAGCAAGTCACTGAAGCAAAACTATTTTCAATACTCCTCAAAATAAGTGATAGGAATATTACCAACAGCCAAACTGGGAAGATGCTCTACCAAACAGTTTCTCAAACTGTAAAGGTGCAATTTCACTCAAAGAAATCCCACCATAAAAATACAAGGAACGATAACTTAATTTGTTCACTTTTTTGCTGGTTTTTCAGAAGTTATATGTTGTTTCTTTAAGGCTGTAGGTTCAAGTTTCTCCATTCTGTTTGTGAAGACATTAAGAAGGACATGAATGCCACGAGGGCTATAATCTAGGAGAACCCTAAAGGACAGCCTGACAATTAGTCATGGAGCTGTTTCTTTTATAGGATTCAGTCATGACCATAATAACATAGTAACAGCAGCATTTATTAAGTGTTTCCTAAGTGCCAACACTATGCGAAGCACTTCAAATACATATATTCATTTAATATTAACAACCCATATGACAGGGGTATTATGATGTCTCAAAGTTAAGTAACTTGACCAAAGTTACCCAACTAGTAAGCAGTAGAACTGGGATCCAGTCAAAAGTTTGACAGAGTTCTTAACTGTGACTGGATATTATACCAACATATAGAATAGTATGATCACATAAATTAAAGAAGTCAAATGCATACTGGGTCCACCATAAAGTTCTACCCAGACTCTTATTTATAACCTAAATGTGAATACTTTTTAGAGATATTCATTTTTTTAAGGGTTAATAAAAAAGACAGCTTTTTTTCATTTTCTTCCAATAATTTTATTTCCCTTCCCTCCAACAAACACATAGATTGCCCCATAAAGTGCCTTCATTGCTTTTGGAACTGGAATCCTTATGGTTCCTCTACAGTCATCACAAGATGCCCAACAAAATGAGGGGCATATCAATGTTAGACCTGGAAGCCATGGGTTAACCTGACAAACCCAATGGATATGACTTCAGCTTCTTGCTCTTTTTAAGTTGTAAAAAAAACAAGCAAAACAAAACCAAGAATATGAATCATAGACTTTTGTGGTCACAAGGCTTAAAATATTTGCCCTTTACGTCTGGCCCTGTACAGAAAAAAATTTGCTAATCATAGCTCTAAGCAGTCACTGTTGCAGCCACCTTCTACAGCCTGAGGGCAAGGTCATATTGGCTGCTATTTACCTTCTTTAGTCAAGGTGTGGTAGGGACCAGTAGCATCACCTGAGAGTCTGCTAAAAATGCAGAATCTCAGCGTCACCACACAATCCCCTCCCACTCCAGGCCTCTGAATCAGAATCTGATTCTGATCTATAGGAGATTCTCATGCACATAAAAGTTTAAGAAGTAATGACACTAGAGTAGGACCTATGTGGTTGTAGAATTTGATATGTTTATATTACCTAATCGACTCAATACTCGGGACTTTTAGTAAGTTCACAGACTTATTGTACCTATTGCAGAGTTTATTTCTGTTTTTAGCCTTTCTGTTTCCCAGGTTATCTACTGCCTAAACACAAACTATTTGCTTCTGATTGCTACAGAACTAAGATTGCTGACTTTATTCCCTAGTTCTTTATTCAGAGTCCTAGAAGTGCACACTAGGATAGCTTTCAAAGCCATAATTTTATTTACTTTCAAACAGGTATCAGCATAGACGAGATTCTAAATATTAGCAAAAAAGATTAATTATCTTGAACTTAATGCCCCAATTTTTAACAAAAGCAAAGACAAAATTTAAGAGGTTGTGCCATTCTAGAATACTGGTAAGGGGAATCTTCTTAAAAGGTTATACCAGAGTGTAGATTTTTGAGTTTAAAGAAAATGAGTGCATGGAGAAGGGGATGTGTGAGAAGTCATTGTTGAGAGTCACTGCTGACCATTTTTAGAACTTGGATGAGATTTCTTGCCTTGTTTGGTAATCTGTCTTCACAGGGAGTCCTCAAATTAGTTTGACCACAAAGACCTATATCTCACTGCTACCACTGGCACCGATAGAGAAACTCAATCAGTGACTGAATTGAGGGTCTATGTTTGCAGCATCAGTATTGACAAGAATAATCTGCATGTATGCTACCTTTGGCAAAGAAGCTAGCTAACAACAAGGCTGCCTCACATAAGGGAATACTCTTCAGGTTGCTGACCTTTGGTATATAAGGTTAGGAATACCAGTAAGTGAAAGATGTATTAGGTGGAGATATATGTTAAATTACTGCTGCATAAAGTAAGGTGTTTTGCTCTTACATAATAGGGAGTTACATCTGGTTCTGAAGAGGGAGCTTTTAAATACTTCAAACCAAAGCATTCTAGTATTGTTTTCTTTACCCTGAAGTAAGGAGGACTGCATATTTTATTTGAATTTTTTAGCCTACCTTCACACCTGGTGGTACATAAAATGTTCTACCTTAAAAGGAACATCCAATTATACTATCTCAACACATTTACTCATCTATTCTGCTTTCCTTTCCATTCATAATCCCAGAAGAAGAGGCAAGGTCGGCCCCTAGTATTCGAGAAAAATCTTTCTCCACCCCTTTGATCCATAATCTAAATGGCTGGTGACTCTGGACAGGTACCTCATTTAGCCTCCATAAGTCTCAGTTTACACAGGTCCATTTATAAAATGAGGCTTATATATCTTCAGAAGAGATGTAAAAAACAAGATGATTCTTAGTCTGTTACAGTTGTGAAATTACCATCTCATCATCTCTGTTTCTTGTATGACTTTGAGCAGCACTTCATTACTCCCTCTACCTTCACTCTCTCTATTGGCTCCTGATGCTTCTGTCGTCCTTCTAGTTACTTCCCTAAAACTTTCATTCTTGCTGAGCCACATTTCTCAAATTAGTGACTGACACCCACTTTCTCTGCACTTCCTCAGCAAGACTCAATTACTCCCAATAATCTGACTTCTACTCTGACTAAAACAATATCCCCGGCGTCATTAATACCTCTCAAATGTAACAGCCTTTCTCAGTCTTCTAATTCCTTTACCTTTCTGTATGTAGCATGTCACATGACTAAACTACCTCCTCTCCTTGAAATTCTTCTTTGGCACCCTTGACACTGTATTATTTTGGTTCTCATCTCTGCCTTTTCTGTTTCCTTCATAGGCTACTTCTTATTATCACTCCCTTTAAATACAGGCATTCTCCAAATTGATGCTGTGACTTTAATGATTTTACCTATAATCTAAAGTCCTATCCATGGATTTCTCATCTATACCTTATCTCCTTATCTTTCTTCTTAGTTATCAACTCTATGCGATAACACTCAATTCTAAATATATATTCTCTACTGCCAGTCCTAATTTTCAGTAGCCTGAATACCATTTCAAGTGGATAATCTAAGATCTCAATCTCCATCCTTCTAAATGAAAACTCAATACATTCTCCTTTCCTTCCAATCAATTCCTTCACCTCACCTCACTTTTCAAATGTCTGTTGCTAGCAGGCATCAAAGTCCCAGTTCAAAACCATGCTCATTTTACTTAAAAACAAAGTTAATTTATTTTATTCTAATTATATATTATGGTAGCAGATTGTTATAAAATATGTGGAAAAATCAAAGAGAAAATTATATCCTCCAAAGATAGCTCACCATTGTTAATATTAACATTTTGAGTTTCCATCATTTTTAATCTTTTTCTCCCTTTCTTCCTTTATCAAATGATCAAGTCACCAAATGCTTCACAATGTCTCTTGCATCCGCCTCATTCTTTCCATTTCCAATACACCACACAAATCCAGGCTCTCTATTAGTTCACACCAGAATTAGTGCAACAATCTTCTAACTCCTATCACTCTCTCTAGTTCATTGGTTTTTTAGCTTTGGCTGCAAATTAAAATCATCTAGAGAAGTTTAAAATACTAGTTTCTGGGGTCCACCGTGAGAAATTCCAATTTATTGGTCTGAGGCGTAGTCTATACTATGGGATTTTTTGTGCAGCCATGGTTAGAACCGCACTTCCAACACAAAGGTTTTCAAACTGTGTAGGAATCACCTGGGTAGCCTGACAGCACATCAGGGAGTGGGGATTAGATATATGCACTTTTTACAGGTGATTCCATTGTAAGTGCCCCACAGACTATGCGCTAAACCAAGGCTTCTCGAACTCTTCTGTGGATGTGAATCACCCTAGGATGTTGTTAAACTTCAGATTCTGATTCAGCTGGTCTGGGATGGGGCCTAAGATGCTGCATTCCCAACAAGTTCCCAAATGACTGATGATGAGACCATTCTTTGTGAAGCAAGAGTTTAAGAAACACTGTTTTTACGTCTGATTTTGGAAGCTAAGCAGTGTCAGTCCTGGTTAGTACCTGGATGGGAGACCACCTAGGAAAACCAGATGCTGCAGACATTAAAAAAAGAAGAAAGGAACACTGCCTTAGAAGTACCCCATTCAAATCTGTCTTACATTACAACCATTAGGTTAATTTTACTCTATTTGTTTTCCTAATAGCACTTCTCCAATAAAAAATTTCCAATGATTCAATTTTCTATAAATAAATCCCAAATCCTTGACCTTGTAATTTAGTTTTTTCAACTTGCTATGGCTTCTATCTTCACTTTAAATGTCTTATACTTATGCAAAATACTCAATCTGCATATGTTTGAGACCTATAGAATGGTACTTTTCAAACTGTAACATGCAAATGAATGAGATCACTTGCTTAAAACATTCCTGGAGCCTACGCCCCACCCCTCTCAGATTCTGATTTGGAATCTGGAGGTCTGTTGGACCCCCAAATTTATATATATAACAAGCTCTCAGTACTAACTGATGCTACAAGTCTAGGGCCACCCACATTTTGAGTAGCCTCCTCCAAATACTTAAACGGAAATCATATCCACTCAAACCTACTATTACCCATGAAATCTTCCAGGATAAGTAAAACTAAAATGATATTTCTTTCCTTTCAATGCCTATCACAGTTACTGCCTAAATGGTTAATATGGTACTTGGCATTATATTTGGATGCAATAATGAGGTCATATCTTTCTTCATTAAAAATTAGAAAACAAGGGGGTGGTTCCATAGTGTAGTGGTTAGCACGTCTGCTTTGCTCGCAGAGAGTCCTGAGTTCGCATCCCAGGTGGAGTCATGGGCCATACCCCAGGCACGTCCACCCCCAGGGCGCACCAGGCTCCAGTGCGAGCTGTGTGGGAGGAGACACTCCCTTCAGAGATCCAGTTCTTAAGGGGAAAGGGCAACAGGTCAGGGATGGAAGTAGGGGGTGGATTAAAGAAGGGAAAAAAAATTAGAAAACAGGCTCAGAGAGACAAAGTTACTCAGTAGCTGAGCTGGGACTATAAATTGTGTATTCTTTTCACAGTTTTAAAACTCCAGGTGCCAAAAACACAATATAATTAGGTAAAACTCTTCAGTCTGAGCTGTGAATGGTTTTTATGGCTTTTCAATGAAGTGTGAAACGTTCTGATAGTTACCAAAGTGTCAAATAGGCCCTGTGGCAGTAAAGGGAAAAGTGTGACTTAGCACCTTTGATTTTCTAGTGACCTCTATTTGATCTGACAATAAACAGCTACACTTAAAGCTGTGAATAAGCAAGTATTACAGGGGTGCATAGGCAATATCTAAGATAATACTCATTAAAAAAATGTTTTTCACACAGAGTGAGGCACTATTAAAAACAAAAGCCTCTGTCACACCAACCACTTATTGATCACTATGACAATGTAGCACTAATATAAATATAATGAGGTCTAATGACTAGGCTTACTCTAGGGAATCTGCCAAAAGGAGAGAGTCGCTGAGTTTTCATCTGGCCATGCTAATAGACTTAACCCATCATTCCTCTCCAAAGCTCATCTCTACTCCAAACCAGAAAAACAAAAACTCTCAATAACTAAGAAAAAAGTGTATTGCTTATTGTGTTAAATTTTTATACAATTTAGCTGTTAAAGGAGTTCCGTTTTTGTGCACCAGGCATCCATTACATAGTATTTTTTAGTTCTTTGTATAATTAAAGCATATAGGACCTGCTACCTATTAATAATGATAATATATATATATATATATATATATATTTTAAAAGCTTCTGAAGTATGGAGTCATCTTTGCTTTCTTCCCCCAACTTTCTGTATAATGCAGTTGGTTTACCCATGTCATGGGGTCAAATTCATCCTGTTGCCTGTTTCTCTACAGGCAAAGAACTAAAACTTGTTTTTATATTTTTAAATAGTTGAAATAAATCAAAAGAGTATTTTATGATATGTGAAAATTATAAGAAATTCTCATGGGAGTGTCCATAAATAAAGTTTTATTGGAACACTGCCATGCTCATTTGTTTATGTACTGTTTATGGCTACTTTCAGCCATAGAGCAGAATTGAGCAATTGCCTAAAATATTTACTATCTAGGCTGTCAAAGAAAAAATTTTGCAGATCCTTGGAATAATTCTTTGAAACATGAAAAAATTAGAAGGGCTTCATTCCTTAAGAAATGTTTAACATATAAACATTTTGAATTTTTAAACAATTGCAGTCCATTCCTCTTTCAATAACTTTTATCTCATAAATAATTTTGAATGATTAATATTTGTGAAACTCCAGATTTTTACACTTTAGGAATTCTGAAGAATACACCAAAGTGAGGGTTCAATACAAGCACCTGGTGTTAGAGAGTGGCCAGTGGAGATAAAAAAGAGGGGATGACCAAAAGAGACAAGGAAGAGCTCTATTCTGCAAACGAGTGGCATGAGTTTAATGCAAAAATAAATAAAAATATAAAACACACCAAACAACAAAAACAAAACAACAAATTAAAAACCAGTCCAAGGTAAGTCCAGGTACCATGGGATAATGGTAGCATCATCAGAAACAAGGCAGTCAAGAGGAAGAGTTAGTGGGTAAAGAAGTCAAGTACAGTTTTGGAAACGCTGAATTTGAGAGATTGTTGAAACATCCACGTAATGCAGTCAAGAAGGAAGCAATAAAGAGAGCATGAGGAATATCAGGGCTAGCTATTCCATTGCAATATTATGAATAGCCACTGATACCATCACACTGGAATTACCATAACTCTATGAGTAAGAGATTTTTATATTATGTTCCTTGTGTGTGCATGTGTGTGTGTGTGTGTGTCTGTGTGCCACTTTAGCTTACTATGGAACACAAATATTATGGAGAGAAGGGGAAGTTTTAAAGTAAATATTTCACCTCTATGGTTCAAAATAATGAGCCATAGGAAACTTTAAATTATTAAATATACATATGAAATTGTTGACTGATGATTTTATCAACTCTGTCCTTAAAAGAACATCCAAAAAGAAAAACATTTTCAACAACTAGAGAAGACATATTTCCACAGATTAAGTTCTTGCGAATTAAAAAAAAAAACCAAAAAACAACTTGTCTTCAACTACGGAATAAAATAATCAATTTAATCTATTTAACCTTAAGGGCTAGACAACGAAATGGGATATATTTTACTGTAGTAACAGATTAACAGAAAAATAATGCTAAAAGGGGTCTTTTGAAATCATTGTAATAGTTTTCTCTTAACAGTTGGGAGTGAAAATCTTGAAGAGGTTGAGCGACTCACTCAAGGTTGTACAACAGTCACTATAAGGATCAAGACTAGAAACCAGTACTCTTTCAACCTTACTATGTTCTTAGCGTTATGAAAAAATAATAAACATCTGATAGCACGCTTTCACTCAACCCAAACCCTTTATATATTATTCTTGGTACTAGTGAGCACTATGAAAATCAGAAAACGTTATATAATTAGTTATTGTAATTATTGTTCATATTGCCAAAACCTAAAAATGATATAGACAAATCAGTAGTTTAGGAAAAATATGTTTAAACTGCCCATTATAGTAAACTTTATGAGAAAATTCTAAACCTTTCCAGCTTATCAAAGGAGCACAACACAGCACAGAGATGCCTAGAGGATAATGCTCTTAAGAAGTACAATTATTTACCTAGCTATTTTAAAAATGTATATATTTTACACTAGTACTAAAATACACAATAAGGCCTCTGGAAATTAGTTACCATATACTTTCCTGGGAAACTCTTCTAGTTTAATTAACAGTAAACATTATCAAAGTCAATTGAGGCCTAAGGCTGAGCAAGTATAGACTCAAATATATATGAGATTGAAGATAGCTTTATATGAGTAAAATGACATGATGAAATTTTGATGAAAACTGGAATAAACGCAACCAAGGTATTTTAGGCCTCTATTTGGGATGCCTTATGTTAGGTCAAAATGGTCTTTTGAAAACAGAAAAATGAAAGCTGTCATCAAATAGCATGGTTTATGTAATGTGATAAACTGATAGATTGAAAAGTTAAACCATACATACACATTCACACCAAGCAAATCAGTAGGCCTGTTAGACAGTTCAGAATAAATCTAGCACTAATTTCTTTCACTGAACAAAAAACAATGTTGTTAAAAATAATTTAATAAGAATGTCACTGTAAACATACTTCAAAGTCAACAATAACTAAAGCGATGTTTATAGAGAATTTTTGAAAAATATAAAAGTAGCAATTTAAGAGCATTATTACTATTATCAAGAATAACCTTTTCTACTCTTAACTCGCCTAAGAAATATGATGCAGTCCCATCAATAATAGTGAGTCACTAGGGCAGAGATTCTATCATAGGAGATGGACACAGAACAATACACAAAAGGGCTTATATAAAAGCCTCAGGGATTCTGCCAATACCAACCCTGCCTCTCACAATCCTAGGACATCCTTCCTCCACACTGTAAATCAATGTTAGGAAGCACTGCTTAAAAAATGTTTCGAGTTAATGACTGTCACTAACTACTGGGCAAAGGTAACACAAATCCAAGAGATGAAATAACAAAGACTCTAAAAGATTAACAAGTAGCAGAAATAGCAGTAAATGAAAGATAAACTCAGAAGGATTACAGAAGTGAAAAGAATTAACACTTAAGATATACTACAAAATAAATCATATAAGTGGTTGTAATCTCAATATGGGTAAGAAAATGAAAGATGTTCATATTTTTTGTATATTTATCAATTTAGAAGTATAAAGTATATATACATGAATAACATTAAGGAAATACTAAATTTTCAGATATATATTTTAATCTGATTAGGATCATTACTTTTCTATAAAGGTCCACATTTTTGGTAATGGTGATACTCTGCGATCCAATTTTTAGTGCTCCCTACTCATATTTAAATATATCTATACAAAAGAACTTCATTGGTTATGTATGAATTGACATGAATGTAGCTGAGAAAAACCTGTTCAGTGGGATGTATAATAACGATTCCTTAACTTAAAATCCTATATTATATGGTTGATTTTATCTAAGTCTATTATTAGATATATTGTACATATATGAAATATATGTATATGGAAATTTCAAATATTCAGCCATTTGATATAGATTAAATAGAAAAAAGCATATTTTAAAATTACACGTTTTTAAAAAAGGCCCCAATAAATGTATTCACTAGTATTTACCCTTTGCTTAGGAAACTGATCAATTCTAGATATATAACTATAAATCATTTGCCAAGATTTGCCATATCCAATAGGCATAAATTTTATACTCTGGTTACTAAAAATCAGCAATAAAGTAGAACATATCTCTACTAAAACTACTATTCTCGATATAATAGTGTTAAACTGATGACCATTATCTTTTAAGGATGTTAGCAAATTTTTAATTGTTCTTGACAGTTTTATCCCCAAGGTTGGCTATTTAGTTCTAGGTTTGTTTTTAATCTTTCCAATAAGAGAATGACTTTATTTAAAAGGGGCCCTGATTTTTTGAGAAACCACAAAAGGGACAAAAATGACTAGTCAAATTAACTAAAATAAGCAAAACAAACACTGATTATTAGATATCACCAAGCCACAAATTTTATCATGCAGAATATTAAAAAAAAACGTTTACCTCTACACAGGTTTTCATCCCTGAGGCAGCAGCATAATGGAGGGGTGTGTTTTTTTTTGTTATCAACTGCATCAATAGCTGCTCTCTCATATTCGCCTTGATCAAGTTTTGCTCCTTTCCATCTTAAGATCATCTGGAGACAATCTGCTCTTCTGAAATCATCTTCCACTGGGCGTGCTAAGCGAGGATGGAGGGCTCCTTCAGATATCATAATTTGAGGTCCCATACACAACAAATGCATAGATGTTTCATTGTGCACATTCCGTTTATTTGGATTTCCATCTCTACCAAAGAGAAAAGTCCTAAAATGGTAAAGAAAAAAAAAAAAATAAACCAGTTTTTTCCTACTTTGAAATAAAAATACATAGAAGATAACAATTTAAAAGATAAACTTCTAAGCTGTTAAAACAATTTCTATTGAAGTATTTCTATTGTGAAACAATAGGCTGAATGACTAATTCTTATAGTTATATAAAGCTCCATTCTAGAACAATAATACTAAGAAAAACAAGGTTGAATATTTTTACAGTATTTGCTAATAAGAGATAGGAAGGGGAAAAAAAGGGACAGGAAGGAAGATGAAGTGAAGAAAAAAGAAAATGAGAAAAGGAAGGGTGGAGGAAGAAAAGAAACAGAAATATGTCAATAACATGTCATAACATAACATAAATGCCTTGGGTACAGTACTGAACATTCCAAACCAACTTTTTTCTTTATTGCTCTGCTCCATTTTTCTTGAGTTCATATTTATTTAAGAGAATGGTAGTAATTAATATAAGCACACAAGTAATGCATAAGCCTAGAACTAAAATTTAAATCTGGGAAAAATTTCTCTACCTGCAACACATCAGCTAACCTTTGAAATGATAAAGCATGTATTTACACAGTATGGTCCTTTTTGAGGGGAGTCAACTGTGGTTAGTTCTAGAAGACCAAGATCCAATAGATCCAATTCCAAGGGGCGAGCAGCCTTTACCAATATAGTGTAGGTTAGCTATCTGAATCACTGCCAAGCCCAGACTTGAGAGTTGTGCCTAGCTCTTAATGTAGCCTCGAGCTAGGGTCATAGGATTAATAGGAACAAATGAATTATTATTATATATAATAACCATGCCAGCTCTTCATACCCAATTCTGCCCACTGGGGCAACAGAATCAGAGCCAGATCAGCTGTCATCCTACGTGTACTAAGGTCTGCACTGTAGGTGAGTATGGTGGCAGAATAAGGCCCCCACCCCAAAGAGGCCCATATCCTAATCCCTGGAAGCTATAAATATGTTACCTTACATGGTAAAAGGGACTCAGTAGCTGTGATTAAGTTAAAGTTATTGACATGGGGAAATAATCCTGCATTATTAGGGTGGGCTCAATGTACTTGCAAGTCCTTGTAAGAGGAAGAGAGGAAGGTTAGACTCAGAGAGAGATTGGAAAATTCTTTGCTGCCCTTATTGATGGAGGGCGGGATTACAAGCAAAAAAATGCAAGCAGCATTTGGAAAGTTGGAAAATGTGAGGGATTCTACCCTAGAGCCTCCAGAAGGAATGCAGCCCTGCCAACATCTTGAGTGTAGTCCAGTAGAACTACTTCAGACTTTCAATCTCTTGAACCTTAAGATAATAAATTCATGTTGTTTTAAGTCATTGAGTTTGTGGTAATTTGTTAGAGCAGCAAGAGTAAGTAAAAACAGAAAGGAACCCCAAAATAAGACTCTTAAAGGCCTAGTATAGCCACCCTCCTCTCCTCTAGAGATAGAGGGGAAAATACATATTCTTGAGTGTAAACGAACCATCCTAGGGAAAGATTCTGGGTTCTTATTCTTTGGAATGTAAAATATGTTTATAGGAGGACGATAAGATTAGCATCTCTGAGTTTCACAATTTAGGGTAACCTCTTTATTGTCTCAGGTCTCATCCACTTCTCACCCCACTTCAAATGTACACATATATCTCCTGAGAGGTAAATCTCTCTGGAGTTCTCAATCTTTATTCAGTCATAATTTAACTTCCAAGGCCTGTTTTAGCCTAGGTCCCAAGTTTCAGTAAAATTTGCTCAGAAAGCCCTAACTGCATATTTTCTCTACATTCCCATGTAGGCTTTACGGCTTTCTGATCCCTGCAATCTATGTGTAGGTTCTTCATTGTTTGCTCTGCTATTTGGTTTCCTAGGAACTGACCCAGATCATCTAAACAAACCCAACCCCATCTAGAAGACTGTTTGCACTAGGTTTCCTCCTCCAGTTGACTTTGGCCACTCCTTTCCTTGCCTTCACAAAGCATCCTAACTATAAACTGATCACACAGTATCAGAGTACTTTCTTACATATCTGTTGGTTTCTCCCACTTGATAGACTTCTAAGGCAGAGTCTATATCCTGTTCTTTTTTGAATCCCCAATACAGTATCAGACACATGGTAGACTCTTACTATAATTTGATAGATGAACTGAATGCATATTATTTTTACAATACAGATCAATGATGTGGCATTGGAGATCTCTTAAGACACCACTCTAGATCTCTCAAGTCAGCAGGTAGTAGGCTGGTCAAAAATATGGAATCTAGTACAGACTGCCATGCTCTCATCCCAGTTCTGTCTCTTTTTAGCTGTGTGATCCTGGATAAATTACCTAATAGCTCATTAACAACTAATATATGGTTCATATCCTTTGTCCAAGTAAACCTACTTCTGGAAATTTATCAAAAAGAAAATAACCTAAAAGAAATAAAAATCAATAGGAATAATCATTAGTACAGTATTATTTTGAATAAAAAAATCTGTAATCACTTAAATAGGAAACATAAATCATGGTATAGACACAGCAGAAAATTATAAAGTCATTTAAAAGTCTATGAATGTTCATAGCTAAAATTAGAAGGGAACACAGAATAATTATAACCTGTTTAAGAGAGAAAAATATGGGTATTTTTATTTGTTTATATAATCGTGTTACTTAACAGTTAAAAAATATACATATATATATAATATTTCCCTATGTCAAAAATTGATGGTAAAATTCCCAATTATATTTCCCTGTATTTATAATGGTTGAATTATAGCAGATTATAATTAATAACTAAAATTAAAACCATAGTTTAAAAAATGTGTTCAGGAACCATCTCCAGCTCAATCTCAACTCTTTTGAGATGCCCCCTAATCCTCTGCTCCATCCCAACCACTGGACTTCTCAGAGACTGCCCAACCCCCGACTTTCCCTCCTTTTTGTCTTCTTCTGGCCCAGAAGCCCTCACATTTCCACGTAGACTAGTCCTTCCCCCTTCGAGAGACTCCTTATTCAACTTTATATCCCCTGGACTCTTATCCCAACTTCCCCAACTTCTGCTGTTCTCCCTTTTTCTCTTTTGAGAGTGGGATACGGGGACCTGGCCAGGGTCCTCTCCGTCCATTTGTCAGGGCTTCTTTTCCCCTCCAAAATGCAGCCTCCGCCCCTCTTTTGTCGGCCCAGTTATCCTACTTCTTTCCTATAACTCAGGAAAAAAGAATAGAAATAAAAAAAAAAATGTGTTCAAGATGAAAATCTCTTCCAAGAGGCATTTATTAATAATGAAAAAGATTTCATTTTCTTCAAAATTTAATTTATGAAAAAATTAAAGATAATTCAGATTCTGTAAGATTCTGTGCAACCACTTTTATCCAGCCTTTCCTATCCCCATTTCCAATATACCATTAATTCTCTCTTTTAGTTTGTTCAGGAGACCTCAGGTTCTAATCACCATGAAATTTAATGCAAGTTGGGAGGATATCAAGGCACATGAAATATCTATCACTATCTCTCCTTCCACCACCCAGATCCTCCCCAACGTAGAGAAGAGATATTGAGATAACTTTGTAAATATTCTCATAGCCAATCTACCAGATTCTGATTGATCAAATCGAGCAAAGTTTATTATGCTAAAATTAAACTATTAAAATAGTTTCTTTATACATACTCAGGAAAGATTTCAGATTTATTGGACATAGTACCATACTGCACAAACATTCTGCACTAAAACTATAAGGCTGGATATTCTAATTTCATTAATTCACATTACTATTTTTCTACCATCTGTTTCAATTCAAAAGTAGAATCTTCCTTAATTTATATGAATGTATAAATAAAAGTAAAATATGTAATTGATGTACAAGTTTTAGACAGTCCCTTTTCTGCAACTATGTCAATTATTATGAAGTATATTTTACTATTTGCTTATACGGTTAATTCTAAAACAGATACAGAAGATAATTGGTGGTAAGGTGAATGAAGTAAGAAAAACACTAATCTGGAAAAAAAAAATCCGTTTCATTTGACTGTAATAACCCATCCACGAGCCATCTGTTTTTCTAGATTCTTTCACTGTTAATTCTGAAATGGCTAGTTTATAACTGCTACCTCTATTTCTTCTACATTCACTCTCCACTTCAACATGACTCTATTCTTACGACTGCCCTGAATGTGCACTCTCATATCACCAGGAATTTCCTAAGAGCTAAATTCATCATTGTCTTTAATTTTTGCTTTCGTCTTGAAATTGCTGACTATTCATTCACATCCTGACCTTTCTGTTATCTTGGTTTCCATCTCTACACACCTTTTCAATATGCCTCTTAAATTTTTTTAGTATAACTTCGCTTTTACTCATAATGATGGTTCCACTTCCTACTCTCTTATTGTAAGCAAATTCAGTTCCTGAATCCATTTTCTTCTCCATAAACATTCCCTTCTTTTAGAGAGTACATCCACTCTCAAAGCCATTTATCTTTCAATGGTCTCTGCGAATACATTTTATATATGTAAAACATTATCAGAATCCAAATGATAGACAGTGGTGGCGGAATTACGGTTTCTCTCAAAGAGCTTCTATTACTTCTGTGATAATTCTCAATGCTCTATCACCCTGTCTGACTTCTCATCTTACCTCTAAACATATTCTAAATTCTTATAGGCCCCTTTCTCTTGCCTATTCCACTATCACCTCATATTCAACTGAGCTCCCTCCAAAATAAGAGCCTTCAATCCGAGCCTCAATCTCTTGCCATCACACTCTTATATTCCCAGTGACCAAATGTATACAAAGGCCTTCAGTTCCTCTTAGATCTTCTCTTTTATGAAGTGAATATTTGTTGAGCAGTCATCATTTGCCAGTTACTATTCTAGAAGTGAGGCATATTATGAAGAAAACAGATTAATCCCCGCCCTAATGGGGTCTGCAAGCAAGGGACGTTGGGAGAGGAGGACTACATTTCAATCTATTTAAAAGAACTTAATTAACTTCTGAAATATAAGAGTAAAAAAATTGAAATCAATAACTGGAAACTTTTAATTCTCAAAGCTTGATGTTATCATATGCTCTAATAAAACTTTTATATTTTATTTATACCAAAAGACAGGACCTTTTATTTCCAAAGAAGCAAAAAAAGCTGTTCTATAAAATCTAAGGAATAAGTATTATAATCCCCATTTTATACATGACTTTCCCAAGAAGATATGATTTATGAACTGTATATCCAAACTAGAACATGCTGACTCCAAAGTCTAAGAGTTTTTTTGCTACATTAAGTAGTAGATTTAGTTTCCCCTGAAAGAGGCACTGTGGTGTGATATAATGTAAATACACAGCATTTGGGTTCAGAGAGATATGGATGCAAACTAGCTGCTAAACTATAAACTACTTTTCTTTTACCATATTCTGCCTATGAAGAGAGGAAAGTTATGACTGCTGTTGCGGGAACCATAAAGCTAAAGGAAATGGAGATAAAATCAAGGCCTTACCCCAAACAGGTCCTTAACTAGGTATGTCCACCTAGATCTACCTATATATGTCATGTATTAGGAATCTAGCCAAGCTGAGCCAGGGACTATACTGAAGCTATTTGGCAGGTACCCCAGATTATATGAAGCAGCATAAGAAAATAATTGCCATAAACCTATTAGAAAGTTTAACAAGGTTAAATGTAATAAAAGATTTGAAGCAATCTAGAGCACAAATAATTAAAACAGAGTTGCTATTTTACTTAATATTGATAAGTAAATGCTATTTTTCCTTATTCTGAATGACACAGTGTTAAAAGTAATTTCTTAATTCCAAAAGCGACTAACATTTAAAATAATCTGATTTGTAATTTTCTCTGCACTATCTGAATTAATTTTGAAAAACATAAGAATACACACAGATTAAAGTAATTAGAATTGCTTATTCTTAGAAGAGCAATAAATTTCTGATTCTAGTATAGGATATTAAAGGCTTTAATAAAGAAATTATGAGCCATTTATCTCCAATTAAAGAAAGAGAAAACACCTAAACACTTTAGGTTGACATTGAAAATTAAGAATGAAGTAAAAATGTAAGTATAAAGTTAAGTATAATGCACAGGGCCAAATTAAAAAAGTAGAATATATAGTTGCCTTTTCTGGAGGTCTTTTAAATACTTATTCACTACTTGATGGAAAGAGACAGATATATTCTGCTTAGAGAAACGAAGAATATTGAACAAATTAGCAATTCATAAACTTTTTGCTTATAGGACCCTTTTACAACTTTAAAAATTACTGAAGATTCCTAAGAACTTTTGTTTATGTTAGTTACAGATATATTAATACTTATCATATTAAAATTTAAAACAGAAATTAAAAAAAATTTATTCATTAAAAAATAAACCCATTACATATTAAACATTCCTAACATTTTAAAATGAAAATTATCTATATATATTTTTTCAAATTAAGTGAGAAGAATGGCTTTGGTTTACATGTTTACAAACTTTAACGTCTGGCTAATAGAAGACAAATTCTCATTGCATTCAATCTGTAATACGCTGTTTTGGTTCAAGTATATGAAGAAAATCCAGTTAGAAAAGGTATAAGTACTTTAAAATAGCCTTTTCAGATAATTGTGAATGTTCATATTTGATACTATACCCAAAATTCAACAAGTTGTCATTTATTGTTAATCAAATCTTAAAATTACTTTTCAATATAGAATCTGAAATCATGTCAGTGATTTTTATACTGTTATATTAAAATCATTGGTCTACCTTTAGCATTTTGAATAAATCTTTTACACATGTATAATTTTAAAAACTCAAATATTGATCTTCTGAAAAATAATGATTCACTGAGTTAGTTTTTTAGATGTTCTCACACTTCATTTTATGATATTAAAAAAATCACATTAGTTTACATTACTGCCAATCTTATCAGAAATCCTGATCATAAGAATATTTCTTTGTGCAATGATTTTATAAAACTTCTATTTACTTTGTAACAATACTATGCTAGATGCTAGACGTATAAAAAGATGCTTTACAAAGATGGAATTTAGGTAGGCAGAAAGACGATATACAAATTATAAAAAACAATGAGATAGTGTATAACAAACAAGTAATACAAACAAACAAAAAAGAACCATATAAGTTAAAAAAAAAAAAAAGATTCCTGTGGGTTGTGACTGGCTTAAGAAGACAGATAAAGTGTGCGTGAAGAAAGAATAAAATTTAGATAAGAGAAAGCTGAGAGGGGTAGAGAAGCGGGATACTCCTGACAGAGAGAACAGCATGGACATGGCAAACAGAACAACCTGGCATGTTTCAGGAATTCCAGAAAGAGCAGCTTAATCTGAACAACAGTTTGTATAATAAGAATAAAAAAAGGTTGAAAATTTTTTGTCAAGTTCTAAAGAGCTTTGAATACTGATTTAAGAATTATATTTCACTGAAACAGTGTTTCTTTCTTTCTTTTCCAGCATCAGACTTCGATAGCTGCATAATCCACTTCTAAAAAAACTAAATTTCTTTATATTTTTTCTATCCTTTGCTTCTTTCATTTTATAACCTAGCAAACACAAATTTAATTCCCATGTAATCAGGTAAACTTCATGTAAATATACTTGCTGTCACTAATGCTCAAAGAGATTTTAAGTATCTCAGTATTTTTAGTTTTAAAGAAATGTTTTGTTTTTAGAAAAGTCTTTTCAAGTAACTGAACCCCATTAAAAGAAAGGGAACTCAAACTCAAATCTGATCATGACTATATAAGGCAAAGATATCTCTTTTTCAACTTAAACTAGTTAATCAGAGCTTAGAACTTTGCTGTAGGAACCTTTTCCTGCAATTTTTTGATAGCCAATAAGTACTTTTCTAGAATTGAAATGCTGAAATTAAACACTAAACTATTATCAAGAATTCATACTATGAAACATACTGAAGATCAAAATGTATTTACAGAAGCAAAACTATGCGAACCATCCTTACTATAAAACTTTTGGTCTAATTTAGGCATAATAAAAAAAGTCATACTTAATAATTTAGGCACATGCAGGTTTTGAAAGGTTAATTCACTATAATACTATATAACATGCATATATATATGTATATATTTTCAAAGATCAGGGTTTTTTCCCTCTTTCACTAACTTTTATCGATTGGTTTATGGTAATACTTACCCCAATATTCTATTCATTCCATGTCTAGCAGCATAGTGTAACGGAGTATTGTGCTGGTAGGGCTCCCCGTAAGATGTATTTGGATCAAGAGATTCTTTTAGCTGAGGGTTATTTTCGTATATTTGGCAGGCCAGGTTTTCATCACCATTGATGAGTGCTTTACGGAATTTGGTGGTTGTGTTTCCCATGTTTTGTTTTGTTTTTTTCTGACAGGAAGTGGCACTTTTTTCCTTCCCCCTTCAGCCACTTCTTGAGTGCTCCTGCAACATGTTTCACATTCTAATGGAGGTAAAAATGGTCATGTTAGGAAGATTGGAAAACAATAATCATGAAGCAGTACCCTAAAAAAACTATCATAATTAAGAGCACTAATAAAATCTAGGAAGAGTATGTCAGAGGACAAACTATAATACATTTTACTAAATTTATCTGCATAGCTAAAAAAACTCAAGATTTTAACATTGAGCAAATTAACCTCTTGTTAAATTGTAACATTTTGCTGCACAGACTATTAAGGTTTCCCAGGCTGCACTTTGTACCATAAAAGTTATCTACATATACGGGCTTTTCAATTTTCTCTTCACATGGGCAGAAATGAGGTTGAAAGACTTTTATGGTTGCATACATTTAAATCTCTGTATAAGTTATGTACAAATCTGACTCAGCCAATTTGTGGGATAGTGAAAAATCTAGATTTTGCTCATATAAGAACTCTAGAAAAAATGTTAAATTATAGTAAAGGAAAGTGAAACTGCTTGGTACTTATAAGGACATCAGAGAAGAGCTTTTACAAGCATAAACATACAGAACTACCCAACTCACTGATTAATCAGTCACAGCACACTAATAAAACTAATTAAACACAGAACAATGGAAACAGTGATTATTCCACTTTAAGTCCATTAAATTTATTTCATTCTATAAAGAATTCAAAACAAGGCTGAAAACAGCAAAGGGGAAGAAGGACATAAACAACACTGAGTTTGGAGTTTGAAATATCATATTTGTCTACACTAGCTGTGCAACTTTCAGTTATTTAACTCCAAAAGCCTCAGGTTCCTATCTGTACAGTAAAGTAAAATGACTACTTTTTAAGGATGGCTGAGGATCACAAAAGCTAATTTTTAAAAAGTGTTTACCACAGTCCTTGGCTAGTGTGCTCGATATGTGCTAGTTTCATTCCAAGAAATATTTTGGAATCTATTCTTGGACTATGATCAAAATGAGTAATAAAGTAAACAGCCTATGCAAAGGCAGGTACAAAACAAAAGGCATATTCGAAGAGGTGAGCACAGATGGAGTTCAGAGTCTCTAGTGCTAGACTACCAGGAGATGAAACTGAAAACAGATTTGGGTCAGACTAAGAAACTTATACTATAACCTGTAAAGAACAAATAATTAATTAAGGCTTTTACGAAGGGCACTGATATGATTATTTTATGCTTTAGAAAATTAGCTACTGTGACAGTGTAGAAGATAGACTAAAGGGAGGAAAACACAGAGTCAAAATACAAGAGTCTATTATGTTACCCAGTTAACTCAGTGGCAGGCTGGACATTTAAACACAGCTTTGAAAAAAGTGAAAATAATAAGTACTTGTTCAACACAAGCTTTGTACAGGGCAATAACAGTTTCAACAGAATACAAATTAAAGGACCGAAAAACAAATGAGTTTTTTTAAAAGATGTCAGACAAGGAAAGGATATTAGTGGGAAAGGTGGTGAAATTTCAATAAAGTCTGTAGATTAGTTAACACTATTGTATCAATATTAATTTTTTTGGTTTCAATAATTACCTGGTTATATAAGATGTTAACATTAAAGGAAGGTGAGTGAATGATATACAGGGACTTTATGTACTCTCTCTGGAACTTTTATGTGAGTCTAAAATGTTTTAAAAATAAAGAGTTTTTAATTTTTTAAGTGTTCTATAAAACAGAGGCTCTCAACTTTGGCTGTACATTTAATAACCTGGAGAACTTCAGAGTTCCATTGGCCAAGCGACATCCTAGATCAATTAAATCAGAGTCTCTAATGGGTGCCACCCAGGCACTGTTATTTGAGCTCTTTGAATGATTTCAATGTGCACACACACCATTGTATAAAAAGCTCCTGGAATCCTCTAGCTTAATGTTATATCTAAGTATGTACATGAAGGTGAACAGGCAGGATAAGACATTGTCTAAGCTTATTTTAGAGATAAGTGTTAAATACCTACTTACTCAACAGCACATTTTCTGGCAGACAAGTATACTTAATGAGGTAACTATCTGGGTCTTTTAAGTGTCCTTTGTAATTCATTTTTTACTTTAAATATGCATCGTAGAATTTTTTTGAAAATAAAAAGGACAAAAAACTCAGAGAGCTATTTAGTGGAAGATAACTACTATTAGTACTTTTGAGAAATAACTATCCTATTTATGACGTATATAAATGAGTTAGTATATACAAAATTGGATCATAGTACATAATTTTAAAATTTTTATTTAAGTTTTCAGAAGGTTGCTGAAACTTCAGCCTAAAGAACTATTCCCTTATCATCTCGTCTTGAATGGGAATTAAATTCCCCCCTCCCATATTCCATGTTTATCACAATAGATTATAGCCACTTTGGGTTTTTTTTTCAGCAACAGCCTGGATTTTATTACTTTTTCTTTTATTTTTTCATAGAATCTAGGCGCTATGTGTCTATCCTCAGTGAAATTATTTGTTGTACTGCTTTAAGCATTTTAAGGGTTTATTATTCTTAATGAGAACTGCATTTGATTTACTATATATTTTTATTTATAACCAAATATAAAGATTATCAGGTTTTAAAGAATCTTTCCTAAGGATTTGGAAATTTTCAGTTGTTTTGGTTTTATCTTTCTTCTCTAAAGAATGTAGCTCAAATTATGAACACTTTCAGAGTTTTGGATTAAATTAATAAATAACACTTTTTCTTTGATTTAAATTATTACTTTAGAGAAATGTTCTATAAGAAAATAATTTCTATCCAAGATGTGAATAAATATCTATAAAAGCAATGATATCTTAGGGTACTTATTTTTTTTAAAATAATGAGACACTTTAAAAAATCAATAATACTCTAAAAGTACATTAAATATTACTTTACTCATGTTAAAAAGCATAATGGAATCTAGAAACCTTTTTGTGGTTCTCAGTTATTTTCAAGTAGATTTTGTTTTTAAAATTTGAGTTCATTAAGCCTGAAAGTCACCAGGAAATGCATCATTTAAAGAAGTCATCGCTTCATTCCCTCAGATTTATTCTCACAGTCTTACCTACAAATTTGTCAGAAGTGTCCTTTTACTTTTTCATAGCCACAGCTAGTATATCATAGTCACTTGAAGTGACTAGTCCCTCTCTGTTTTTGAATTGAACTCTTAAGTACTATTTCTCCAACTACAAGATAAATCTATATACAGAGCTTCATGAAGCAGGTGATAGCTTATCTGAGATGAAAAAAATTCCTTATTTTGGGCTTCTAACTAATACAGAAAAATTTAGGTGATGCTTAATCATCTTTGACTAGTAAAGCACAGCACTTAATAAGTAGTTAATGAAAAAAGTAAGAAAAATATAGCCTGTCAATGAACACCAGAAAGCTTTCCCTAATTTCTGATTTACTTTTAATCGTGAAGGGCTCTATAAGTCTTTCTTTAAATTTTTGTCTTTCAACTTCCCCATTCAAAGGTTAATAATCTGCAACAAAAATTCAAATGCACTTAAATTAATAAACCACTCACAGAAATCTTTTATAGATGAACAAGGGTTTCAGAAATAACCAACTCCTAATTTATTTGTTGCAACAAGGTAAAAAAATTTTAAGTCATAATTAGGGATTGAATTGTTGACCTAAACAAAATAATTACGTCCCATTTTTCATTTAACTGGAAGAAAACCCAGTATTACACTTACACACACACAGTTCATCCTTCTAAAACTTTCAGCAGATAAAAATAACAATTGATAATAACAATTTTCGATCTATAACTAAAATTTCCTTTAGCCAAAAAGAAACAAGTAGAAAGTTCAAACAGTAGGTCCCAACCCCATCTCACTCCACATTGAAATCAGAGAGATTTGTCTCCAAGAAGAAAACTGCAGAGAGCTCTATTCTCAAAGAAATGCTCTGTTATTTCAATAGTACTTAGAGAAAAAGAGAAGATAGCTAAAAAAAAAAAAAAAAAAAAAAAAAAGACTCTAAGAGAACTTGCAAGGGATAAGGTAAAAAAAAAAAAAATAAGGATAGAAGATAAAAAGCCAGGAAAAGTTAATGTGATACAACTGACAAACACCACGTGGGCAAATAACATATTAAGCTAGCAATTCTGTCCATTCACTCATTCAACGGCATTAACCTTAGTAATTTTCATTAGTCACCATACATTAGATTCACCTGAAGACGTGATTGAAATTGGTCTGGAGAGGACAAAGCCAGAGTGAGAACTTTAAAAGTGATCCAGTTCATTATAACATGCAGGTCAGACTTAAGAACCGTGGACTAATTTTTAAACTACGCTAAGCCAAAGGCAAGAAGTTTGATGGTAAGGAAAAGGAGGTAGTAGGAGTTGGGAAGACCTGTGCTCACGTTGTTTTTATTTTACCAAGTAACTTAACCTTTTGAGTTGTTTCCTAATCTAACCAGTAGTAATATCTACTTTTTTCAGTTAACAAATATAAATGAACAGATAAAAATCATTCTACCTATGGAATTTATATTGTAATGGGAACAGACAGATAAACAATATAAGGCTTTGATTTTATTGTTTGCAGGTTTTTGAGCTAGATCTTTCTCTGGCTTTAGCATTTTTAGAAAAATACATCTAAGATATATTTGTGCTGATGCATGAATTAATAGTTCAATTCTTTTTATGGCTGAGTAGTAGTCCACTGCGTGGGTGTACCACTCTTTATTTAACCAATCACATATGAAGGACACGTTGGTTGTTTCCAGTTTTTGGCAATTGTCAAATAAAGCTATGATAACATTCACATACAGGTTTTGTGTGAACATGTTTTAATTTCTTTTGGGTATCCAGAAGTAGAATCACTGGGACATGTAGTAAGCTGTTTATATAAAAAGTTTTGTGAACTGTTTTCCATAGATGTACAAGTTCATTCCTGTAAGCCATGTATGAGTTACAGTTGCTCTGTATCTTGGTCAGCATTTGGAACCACCACCATTTTTTTTTTTCCTTCTTTTTTCGGTAACCATTCTAATGAATGTATAGAGGCATCTCATAATGGTTTTAATTTCCATTACCCTAATGACTTGAGCATACTTTCATATGCTTACTTGCCATGAGTATTTCCTAATTTTAAAGTGTCTGTTTTAGAGCTTTTGCTCATTTTTAAATATGGGTTACTATTGATTGTGGGTTTCTTATAAAAAAAGTCCTTTGTTAGAAATGTAATTTAAAAATATTTCTTCTAGTCTGTAGCTTCTCTTTTCATTCTCTTAATAGTGTTGTTCACAGACCAAAAGTTTTAAATTTTGATGATGTCAAATTTATCATTTTCCTCCCTCTTATGGACAGTGCTATTGGAGTCATGTTAAACTCTTTGCCTAAACTGGGTCACAAAGATTTTTCTCCTATATTTTCTTCTAGAAGTTTTTTAGTTATAAGTTTTATGTTTAAGTCTACGATCCATTTTGAGTTCATTTTCAATATAATATACTACATTAACAAAACAAATACTAAAACTCATCATCTCACTAGGAAAAGCATTTGACAAAATTCAACATCCATTTATGATAAAAACTCAACAAAGTTGGTATAGAGGGAATGAAACCTCAACATAATAAGTCCATTTTATGACAAGCCCACAGCTAATATCATACTCAATTGTGAAAAGCTGAAAGCTTTTCTTCTAAGATCAAGAAGAAGACAGGAATGCCCACTCTTGCCTCCTTCATTCAAGTCAGTATTGGAAGTCCTAGTTAGAGCAAAAAAAAAGGAGTACAAGGCATCCAAAAGGGGGGAAAAAAAGTAGTAAAACTGTCACTAATTGCAGATGGTATGATATTATATATAGAAGTCCCTACAGATTCAACCAAAAAACTGTTAGAATGAATAAATTAATTCAATAGAGTTACAAGATACAAAATCAATACGAAGAAATCTGTTGCAATTCTTATACACCAATAACAAATTTCCAGAAAGAGAAATTAAGAAAACAATACTATTTATAACTGCATCAAAAAGAATAAAATATAGCCACACTGTATAGTAATGTCCCAATCAATGAGGGACAGCATATATGAGTGGTCTGATAAGATTATTCTGGAGCTGAAAAATTCCTATTGCCTAGTGACATCATAGCTATCATAATGTAGCACAAAGGCTGCAAAAATCAACAAAGCTATGGTTGGGATAGCAAACATGTGGATGAGGATGACACTGAGGAGCTCCTAGAGGAGGTTCCTAAGGAACTGACTAAAGAGTTACTGGAACACAAACATAGCTGAAGAGGCAAGAGAAGAAAAAGAATCCCCAAGAAAAATCAGTGAAGGGTTTTTTGCAGACCGCAACAAGCTTCTAAGTTTGAAAACAAGGACAACACTGAAAGGTTTTCATTAATAGAGAGGAATGTTCATGGTATATTATCTGCTTATAAGCAAATATATAATTAAGAAACAAATGAAGTAACCACCAGAGACATATTTCTGAAATCAATGATATCTCCTTGAGAAGAACCTCAGGCAGGTCCTTCAGGAAGTATTCCAGAAGAAGGCATTATTATCACAGCAGATGACAGCTCCATGCACGTTATTACCCTTGAAGACTTTCCAGTGAAATAAGACGTGAAGGTGATAATGATGATCCTGATCCTATGTAAACCTAGGCTAAGGTATGTATTTGTGCCTATGTTTTCAACAAAGAAGTTCATAAAATAAAATTCCATTTAAAAATAGAAAAGAACTTCAGAATAAGAATATAAAGAAAGAATTGTGTACAGCTATACAATGTGATTATGTTTTAAGCTAAGTTGTTATCACGAAAGAGTAGAAAATTTAAAAAAATATATTTTTAAGTTTACAAAGTAAACATAGCTTACTGTAGTAAGCTAAGGTTAATTTATTATTGAAGAAAAAATATTTTTATAAATTTAGTGTAGCCTAAATGTAGTGTTTATAAAGTTTACAGTAGTGTCATAGGTCTTCACATAAGTTACTTACCACTCACTCACTCACTCACTCACCCACCCAGAGCAACTTCCAGTCCTGGGAGCTCCATTCATGGTAAGGGCCCTATACAGGTGTACCATTTTTTATCTTTTATATTGTACTTTTACTATAACTTTCCTATGTTTAAATACATAAATATACTGTTACAATTGTCTATAGTACTGACCACAGTTACATGATGTACAGGTCTGTAGCCTAGGTGTGTAGTAGGGTATACCACCTTGGTTTGTGTAACTGCACTCCAACGATATGCACAATTACAAATCATCTAACACCACATTTCTCAGAATGTATCCCCACTGTTAAGCAATACATGACAATACTCAATTCTGCTGTTGTAGCTTGAAAGCCATAGGCACTATGTAGTAGAATGGGTATGGTTGTGTTGCAATAATATTTCATTTACAAAAATAGGCAAGGGGATTTGGCTCCTGGGCTGCAGTTTGCGAATCTCTGATTTAACGGAAGGAGCACAGCACAGAACAATTTGGGTTGGAATCCCACATCTGCTTCTTCTTAGTTCTAGCACAATTCACTTAACCTCTCTGAATCTCAATTTCCTCATCTGTAAAATGAGAATAAGGCCACCTACCTGCACGATTGTCAAGATTATCTAAGTAAAGCAGGTAATACAGTAACTGGTGCATAGCAGGTACTCAGTAAATTTTAATTCCCTTCCCCTATCAGGGTGAACAAGTCACTGGTAGAGTTGGTTGCTGCCTTTAAAGAATTCGATATTCATTATTATTAAAAGACAGTAAAACCTTTAGAAAAATGTCATCAACTCCATGCTTCAGATCAGGAATGATATATAATTGGTAATCTAGGCTCCATGATTTTAATATTAGGTGTCTGACATTTGGCAAGTTAAAAAACTATATATTTTTTCAACTGTCTTCTGAACCAAGGTTAATTCCATTTTTACTATTTTTTTAGGTCACTGTCAATATTAACAAAGGTCTCTCCCATATAATTACACTTATAAATACTAAGTGAAAGGGATATAGAAGTGAGTATAAAGCCAGGAGCAGGAGATAGAATCTCAAATTGGGAGCATATAGAAAACACACACACACACACAACACACACACACACACACACACACAATCTTTGAGGGAGCAAGAGGTCTTACCTTGAAATGCTGCTAAAAATGAAGTATGGTTTACGAGATCTGGGGTTTAGCCTGCCTAATTGCATATTAAGTTGAAGTCAAATGTGGCTTTATACTTGGTGGATTCCTGGAAGAAGTTCATGAATATCTACAACCTACAGGAAAACTTACGAGTATTAGAGAATACTATGAAAATGACCTAAGCTGAGAAAAACCTTTTAACAAAAAAAGCAACTTCCCTGTTATATGCATTCCAGAATTAGAATTCACTTTGCTGTTATTACAATATCTTAATATGGCAGCATTCAAAATAAAGGCTACACAAACACAGAAGTATTATCATGATAGTGCGAAAAAACTCTGGGCAGCAGTTTGGCTGCCTGAGACTTCTCAGCAACCAAGGAAAAGGAGATAATTCAACATATACATTTTGGCTGTTCTTGGATATTTTTAAAATCTATATAGCTTTCACAGTGTGGAGAAGGATATGCAAAGGGTAGCATCTGACTGTTTCTTTTTGCCAAACTGGCAAATGGCACTGAAAATAGCTCGCATGAGGTTTGTAAGTAGAAAACGGTCCAAACTTAGGTTACAACTGTGTGAAGCATCACTCTTACTCTTCCATTTCTTATTAAAATGTAATTATCTGCAATGATTACAGTACATAGAACCTTCCTTCCACATAAGTAAATTTTTCAGATAGCTAAAATTTTTGTTAGGTGATATTCAACTTTCATACATTTGACTTTCCAACTCCTCAAAATGTTATGTTATACTTTCAACTCCCCCTTCACAACTATTTTTCATACTTTGAAATCAGAATTTCATATAGTGTTGAAAAACTAACATTTCAAGCTCTAATGCTTTGGTGCTGTCAGCAGATGTCTTGAGTTCAGCAACTTCGGCATCTCTCATTACTCAGCAGTGTTTGCTTTCATAATTTTTGAATACTGTATTGTCTTATTACATAAACTAAGTGGAAATATCTTGGTATTAGGAAGCTAAGGTCTTAAAGTTGATGCAATGGAGAAAAGATAAAATTACTTATGCCTCAAGGCAAAACTTTGGCTTAGAACTGAGGCTCCCTAAACTTAAATCAACGGAAGTCAATTGAGAAAAAAGATAAAAATTACGTACTATTTATGGAAGGTCAGAAATTTGTAATAAAATAGTTTGAAAAGCTAACAATTAATTTTTACTGTTTGTAAGCAGTATTAAATGTTTAAAAAATTTTAAAGCTAATTGTAAGTTTTGTGCTTAAACTTCAGGGAACAGAACTGCTCTGTAAACTCTAACAATTATGTACATTCAAATTTAGTACAAGTTTACAAAATATATTAAAAGAGAATAATTCCCTTTCTCACACAAACCACAAAGAATACATACAAAATTGCTATAACAAAGATTTTTTTTTCATAAAACCACACTGGGAAAAGACTCCACTCTTCCACACAGTTTTAAAATCAGTGAGCACCTGGCTTTGCTATATCCTTCACTGTGAGGTACTCATTTTAAATTATTATTGTTCTGGAGAAAATTCTAGAATTATTATATTGTGTCAAGAGATAACATTATTTTGTTTCTAGAAGCTGTGTTTCTTATCTATTGTCCTGCTGAGCCTAAAGGAATTTATTTCAGATTACAAGTTCAGCCCCTTTTCTCTAAGAATGTGCTACCTACCCTATTGTGTTACCACTGCAGGCCTAATGACAGCTATCCTTAGAAAGCCTTGCTTATAAGATTGGCCCTTGGCTGGTGTCCGGAAACTTGGATTTAAGGAGAGTTCATGCCATTCCATAACTGATGGGTGGCTCACTGTAGCTAAGTTGTTTGCACAAACATGGTATATGCTAAACACCTGTTTTTCTTCTGGGAGTATGGAAATTTGGTACATGCTACACAGAATGTGCCTATGTGACCAGCCTTCAAAAAAAAAAAAAAAATCTTGGGGTACTGAGTCTCCGGTAAGTTTCTTTTGTAGAAAATATTTCATAAGTACTGTCATAATTTGATGCTGGAGGAATTAGGCATACCCTGTTAGCAAGTGGGACAGGACTCTGAGAAATTTGTGTCTAGCTTCCTCTGTACTCTGCCCCATATGTCTTTTGTTCGCTAATTTTGCTTCATATCCTTTCATTGTAATAAAATTTGGTTGTGAGTACAACTATATGCATCTTGTGAGTTCTCCAAGAGAATCACTGAACCTGGAGGTAATTCTGAGGACAAACACCCACAACAGTAGTGTCAGAAGTGGGATTTGCTAGACTATGCTCACCTCACTAAAATATGGTGAAAGCATTGTTTGGGAAATAAAAGAATGAAAGAGTGGGGAATGATGAGCCTTTGGTGCTTGTGTAGCTATGGAGTTATCCTTAATATGAAATAGTAGGTGAGCTGCTTTGTGATGAGAGATAGAGTTGCCTATGAAATTTGAAAAGGATAGATCCATCCCCAGGAGAGTTGGTATGCTGATCCTCTGGCAGCTTTGCCTAAACTGGCCAAAACGGGGGGGGGGGGGAGAGAGAGTACATCCCAGGTGATATCTCTAGTTTTTGTTCTTTCTTGAAAGTTAGAGGATAAAGGCCCAAATGTTCCCAAAGGTGAGTTTTAGGTAGGCCAAAAAAAAATTAAAAGTTTGTATTGTTCTCTCCTATAAGAGAGAGGAAAAAAAGGTTAAATCAGTTGCCAGGGCTGGAGCAAAGCTTTAGATAAACTCAGAGAGAAAAAAGGTGGAGGGGACAACCTTAAATAGTTTCTTTAATCTAGCTGCTACTGCAGCAATCCCAACCCCTTTATAACCCTATCCAATACACACACACAGCTGAAATGTAAACCATGTAAATGCAAGGAATATTTAAATAAATTTGTAATGAGAAAAAAGGAAAATTTCATAAAAATTTTTTTTTTGTATTTTGTGTCTATTATATCTGGATGTACAATAAAACTACACGTAAAATATTACGTGCTTATAATTTCATAAATGCTAGAGTGCATCCTGGCCAGGAAAAGCTGCAAAGAAAAAATGGTAATGGGACAAAACTTTGTTTTTTACTGCTGGTGAGTGGATGAAATTTAAACTCTTTGAATATTAGAAACAGAGTAAGTCTCAACAACTGATGGTTTTTGCCTATTGGATTCTCTCCAAAAAGGGAGACAACACAAAAAGAAGCAATCTGTAGATGTGGATATACTTTTGGGGTTTTAAAAAGCTGCTAATGAGCTCTTATGAAATCAAGTTCTTGATCCTTAGAGGAAGATGATTCTTCAGCCTGATATACATATTTTTGAGTGGGTCAATTTGGACTCTAAGACTGACAAGATAAAAGAGCTAAGAAAGCTCTGCTTGTTACTTGGACTCGGAGCACAGCTGTCTGGCCTTGTAGAATCTTGGATTTGCAAGACTAGCTGCTAGCTTTGTTGGAATTCTGAATTCACAGGTCCTAATTTAAGTGAAAATATGAAGCTGTCTGATATAAGCTGTTTTAGCCTCAGCATAAGCTCCACTGAAATGAAAACAGTCAGCGAGTCAATGAACAGAACTTAGATTCTGGGAGTGCTGCAGATTTAGGACACCTCTCTGTGGAGCCCTAAACTATGAAAACATCAATGGATGCTGGCTCAATTGTCTGGGTCACATCCATGTGCCCACAAGAAACAGCTTACTCTCTATTGGGATCATCTAAAATCAGGCTACTGATCAGCTCTATGTTTCTAATGCAGAAGCTAACTGCATTCCTAACTTGTGATTCCTGCCAAAAGCTGTTGTTTGGGAAGAGCATATCATAAGGAGTGTGACCTCTCCACCCACTCCTGACAGACTGGACTCTGGACTGCCTCTGGGGGATGGCTCACTGCTGTTGACTTCTGTTCAGGTTTCCAATTAATTACAACTTACAACAATGGACTGATAGCCTGGCTCTACTTCCCTCACCTTTCTCCCTGTAGATACACCTTGGTGAGGCAGTCTGAGTATTAAATATAGCTGTCCAAAAAAAGGGACTGACCTTTCCTAGGCTTTCACTAAGTAATTAGGACAAAAAAAAGGGGATGTTAACCTATTTGGAAAATTCTTGAATTAGCCAGGATTTAATCCTGATCAATTCCTGAACATAATGTGTCTTTCTGGTCAAATTATATAAAAATGTTTTCATATGAAAATGTTTTTGAATCTCTTACACCCAATCCTGGTGAATAAAAGGTATGGGTGAGAACAGGGGATGATTGAAAAAATGTAATTATGATTGCTAAATGGGACACAATAATTTTGTAACAACACAGACAAAACAAAAACATGGCTCTCAGGGAGGCATGGGAAAGGGTGATTAATGATTTCCGTTTTTCAGAACTATTCTTGGAAGTGGTCTCTTCCTGAAGAAACTCCTCATGCTGCCTTTCCAAGAAGCTGTGAGCATTCTGAATTCAAACTGACCCCTGAGCTATGATCACACCCGACAGCCTGACTATGAAATAGCAGAGGGTCACCTAACAACTGTGAATTCTTTGTTTCTAGGTCTATTATGTGTGGCCTCTGGAATTGTACTTCCTTTGTGTGGAAGCTGACTTTTAAGACCTGCTTCAGCCCTAAAATGCATTTAAGTCACCTTCAACCTAGCAGTCAGATTTGTGCTATGCCTGAATTGATGACCTGGGCTACACGAAAAAAGAAACAAATGCAAAAACTCAAGGAGAAAGCCACTTGGCTTTCTAAGATAGAACTTTATGGTTAATAAAACTTAACCACTTAGCGGTTCAGACTAAATTCTGAATCTCTAAAAGGCACAGGTATCAAGATGCCTTAGCCAAGTGTGAAGGGGATGAACTATGCAGAAAAGCATCAACATAGCACGCTTGACACGGCTATCTGTGGAAAGGCCTACTTGCAATGACTGGCTCTTCCTTGGCTGGTATCTGGAATCTTGGATTGAAGGAGGTTCACACCATTCACTAACTAATAGAAGTGGTTCTGTGTGCCTAACTTATTTGTACAAATAATGTAGAATATGCTAAACACTTGCTTTTAACTCCTAAGAGTCAGGAATTTTGGTACATCCTAGGAAGAAGGTGCCTACATGACCAGACTTCAATAAAACTTTGGGCACGGAGTCAGTAGTGACCTTGCTTAGTAGACAACATTTCACACATGTTGTCATAATTTGATACTGGTGGAATTAGGGACATCCTGTCTGACTCCGTAAGAAAAGGACTCTTGGAAGCTTCTCTTAGTTTCCTCTGGGCTTTGCCTCATGCACCTTTTCCCTTCGCTAATTTTGCTTCATATCCCTTTGCTGCAATAACTCTTAGCTGTGAGTACAACTTAGTCCTATCTGTACGTCCTCCTAGAGAATCACTACATCTGGGGGCAGTACTGGGAACTCCTGACACACTTATCCTATATAAGAAAACTGCTTCTAAATTGTTTCAACATTTGAAAATTGATTAATGCAATCCATTACATCAAAAGACAAAATATCACATGATCATATCAATAGATACAGAAAAAACATTTGATAAAATCTAACACCCATTGATAATAACAACTCCCAATAAACTAGGAATAGAGGGGAACTAGCTCAACTTGATAAAAAAGCATCCACAAAAAACATACAGCTAATGTCATAATGGTGAGATACTTGAAGCTGTCCCACTAAGAACAGGTACAAGACAAGGATGACCTTCTCACTACTTCTTTTCAATATCATACTGGTGATTCTAGCTAATGCAGTAAGACAAGAAAATAAATGGTATACAGCTAGGGAAGGAAGAAATAAAACTGGCTTTGTTTACAGATGACATAATCATCTATATAAAAAATCCAAAGGAATAAAAAAAAATTCAAATAAATAACTGTAACAAACTTGCAGGATACCAGATTAATATACAAAAGTCACTTTCCTATATACCACTTCACCAAAGAAGATATACAGATGCAAATAAGTACATTAAAAGGTATTCCACGTCATATATCATGAGGGAAATGCAAATTAAAACAAGGAGATATTGCTCATGACTATTAGAATGGCCAAAATCTAGAACACTGACAACACCAAATGTTGGCAAGGATTTGGAATAACAGGAACTCTCATTTATTTCTTGTGAGAATACAAAATGTACAGTCACTGTGGAAAACAGTTTGGTGGTTTCTTACAAAAGTAAACATATTCTTACCATAAAATCCAGTAATTACGCTCCTTGGTATTTACCCAAAGGAGTTGAAAACTTTGTTCACACAAAAATCCGCACATAAATGTTTACAGCAGCTTTTTCCTAAGTGCCAAAACTTGGAAGCAAACAAGATGCCCTTCACAGATGAATGAATAAATAAAATGTGATACATCTAGATAATGGAATATAATTCAGCGCTAAAATGAAATGAGCTATCAAGCTATGAAAACAGAAGAAACTTCTGTGCACATTACTAAGTGAAAGAAGCCAATCTGAAAAGACTTTAAAATTCCAACTATACAAATTCTGGAAAACCCAGAACTATGGAGACAGTAAAAAGATCAGTGGTTGCCAAGCATTGGGGCAGGGGTGGTGGTGGTGGGGATGGGGGAGATGAATAGGCAAAACACAGAGGATTTTTAGGGCAGTGAAAATATTCTGTATGATATCATGATGGGTACATATCATTATACATTTGTCCAAACAAACCCTAAGATAAACTATGGACTTTTAGTGATTATGACATGTTAATGCAGTTCATTAACTGTAACAGGTACCACTCTGGCGAGTGATGTTGATAATGGGGGAGGCCATGCATGTGTGGGTACAGGGGATATATGAGAAATTTCTGTACCTTCTCAATTTTGCAGTGAACCTAAATAGCTCTTAAAAATAAAAGACTTGAATCCTAATTTTTATGTTAATTCCTCTGCATTTGTTTCCTTAACTATACAATGGGTATGAGTTACTCTGAGAAATAAAACTAAGTATTTAGTACAGTGTCTAACACAGAAGTCGTTTAATAAATGTGTACTTTCCTGGTTTTTTTTCCCCCTAGAAACCTTTTTCTTCTTGCTTATTGGTTCATAACTTTAGAATGGTTGAAAGAGCTTGAAATCTGATCTCTAGACAAGTGATGAATGGCTGTCCAAACCCAAATTGTGAGACCATTTCCAGCAGTGTTACATAGTTACCTCCTTCCAATTCATTTTTGAATAGTCCTGGAAACTAAAGTTACTTAAACTAAACCAATATACACAAGCATTAAAACAAAGCAAACAAAAAGACAAGGAAATATATGCCAGTCACATACTAAAATTTAAAACAGGACAAATTTTTATTATCCCTTTATGTCCACTAAGTTAGGAATCTGAATAATGGTAAATGAGATTTCTGTAAGTTACAGGGATCTCATAGAATCAATCAATCCAAACACATGTTCACTGCTGGTATGTTTGTGATACAGTTTTTGCACTCAAGAGATAATTTTTCTTCACTTAAAAAAATGTTTGGTTAAAATTAGTTCATTGTAATCACTGTAAACAAAAATTTATATATTTATACAAAATAATGACTAATATGCTTAATTAAGATACTTAGTACTGTTAAAAAGGTTGTTTCCTACCTGTTAAGATAATCTAATTTTACTTCAATATGTTTTGTCCACTGGAACTTTAAGACTAAGAAAGTAAATTATTTTTATACAAACTAATGGTCTTTCATGTTCTGTTAAAAGAAACTTTAAGCAGAAGTTCATGATGACTATTAAAATTTATATTGTCATTCATTTAAGAAAGCTCTATGAAAAATAAAAAATTCAAAATGGTAACACTGTAAAGTACTTGAGTATCTAAAATCCATGGCTTTAAACAGTATATGCTAAATATACATCACTAGTACCAGAATTTTGCTACCAGATAAAGGATTCTTTTACCTGTCAATCTCAAGTTTTTTTACTGTTATGCATAGGTCATAATAAGCATAAGAGTGTACGATTTTTCTAATTTCTAAAAATCAAATCAAATTCCCACATAAGGAATTTTAAAATACAGTACATTTGCAGATGAACATCCAATCTCTGGGTGCCAGAAGGTTATTAGCATCACCTATTACATAGAATACTGAGAACCAGAGGGGGGAAAAAAGAAGAAACACAGCCAATTGTCTTCTGAAGTCACTCTTTTTGTTCACAATAAGCTACTTGAAGATCATCAACAGAGATAAGGATGACTGATTAACCTCTGATGTCACAATGCTACTTAAATAGTATATAAATACACACACACACACACACACACACACATATAGCATCTATACCAGGTTATGATATATAAAATTACTTTTACTGTGGGTTATGGTTAAAAAAGGAATAGATATTGTCTTAGATAACTCCTGACAGGTACATAAAGAGGCTTGTATGCTGATGTTTATCTTGGCATTACATATAATTGCAGGGCCAGGCAATCAGCAGGCTCCACTATAGCCTGAAACGGACTAAGTGGTTACAGCTTAGATCCCAACTGCAGAATGTTTAGGTCTATTCTTTTAGGCTAAATGGAGGAAGATGGGGTAGCTCTTACCATTTAGTAGGTACACTTCTACTTAATCCCATTTCCAGAATGGCGCATCATCCTCAGCTGTCTGCGCCTCAGCTTCTGGCACACTTTGTCCAGCTAATACACCTCATCTTTCAGAACAAAAGAGGAGCAATAGCTCAGCTGCACAGAATAAGGCAGAATATATGGCTTAATTTCACTCTTCATAAAAATTTCGATCTTTACTGTTTTTAGCCACAATTCATACTTCTTCATGGGATGCCTCCAATTCCTGTAGTTTTCTTTTCTTTTTCTTTTCTTTGCGTTCGTTCTTTAGCACATATCAGCCTGATTCTCTTTCTCCTTTGTTAAATTGTAGAATTAGGTTGAACTCTGCTTTATCAGTTTAGTTTTGCTAAGTCAACTGCCTTTTTTGCGTTTGCTCGCTAGCTTCCTAAACTTTTCATCTGTTGTCTCCTCTTGTTTATTTTGACCTTACTATAAAATTTTAACATAAAATTAACCATTTTTAGGTGTATAGTTAAGTAGCATTAAGTACATTCACATTCTTGTGCAACCATCACTAACATCCATCTCTAGAACTTCTTCATTTTCCCAAACTGAACACCTGTACCTCTTAAAAACGAACTCCCTATTTCTCCCTCCCCCTAGCTCCTGGCAACCGCTATTTCCTGTTTCTATAAAGCTATGTGTGTTTCTTTCTTTTTAAAATTCGTTTTTCAAAAATGGAGATCTCCTTCATTCAGTTTTAGGACAAATTATTTGATCACTTTTGCCTCTCCATTTCTCTGTTGTCCCTTTCTGAAACTCTGATTATTTGAATAATATATCTCCTAACTATATCCTCTAAGTTTCTACTCTTTCTCTCATGTATCTCTTTGCCTTTTTGTTTTACTTTCAGGAAGATTTTTTTGTTTATCTTCCAACTATTCAACTGAATTTTAAATTTCAGCTATCATGTTTTAATTTCCATACCTGTCATCTGGTTGTTCTTTTTCCTATATTATCCTGTTTTTGGATCATGGATGTAACATCTCATCTCTATGAAGATATTAGTCTGAGAATTTCTGTAGACTCAACATAGTTAATTCTCCTATGAGATGTCAATTCTCCTTAAATTGACTTACAGTATTAATGCATTTATAATCAAAATCCTAGAAGGGCTTTTTATAGATACAGACAAGCTGATTCTAAAATAGGCAAAGGACTAGAAGAATTAGAACATTTTAAAAAGAGGAATAAGTTGGAGGAAAAACACTAATTTTGACTTACTCTAAAATTACAATAATTAAGACAGTGTGATAATGGCAAAGAGATAGACACATAGATTCATGAAACAGAAAACAGAATCTAGATACACATCCATACAAATATGGTCAATTCATTTTTGACAAAGGTGCAAAAGCAATTCAATAGAGGAAAGAGAAGTGTGGATTTTTTAAAAAAATAAATGGTGTTATAACAACTAGACATCTACATGCAAAAAAAGAAAGAATAAAAGTAAAAAGAACCATGACCCAAGATGTGATAACTTACACAAAATTAACTAAAAATGGTTCACAGATCTAAAAGGAAAACTTTAAAAAGAAAACACAGGAGAAAATCTTCATGACTTAAGATAAGACAGAGTTCTTAAAAACATGATGCCAAAGGCATGATCTACAAAATAAAAAAATTGATGAATTAGACTTTATTAAAATTAAAAACCTTTACTTTACAAAAGACACTGCTATTAGAAGTCTGAAAAGACAAACTAAAAACTAGGAGAAAATATTTTCAAATGACATATTCAACAAAGGAAATGCCACAAAGTGATGAATCTCGACAGCATTATACTAAGTAAAAGAAGCTAATCTTAAAGGGTTACAGGTATGATTCCATTTACATTCTCAAAAAGAAAACTATAGTGGTAAACAGATCAGTTATTAACAGTGGTTAGGGATGGAAAAGGGTGTGACTATCAAGAGATAGGACAAAGGAGATTTTAGGGTGACACAACTGTCTGTATTCTGATTGTGACAGTGATTATACCAATCTATAATGTGTTAACATTCACAGAACTGTTTACCAAGAAACGTAAATATAATCATATAATTTAAATGTTAAATTTAAAATATTTATTTTGCTTCCTGAGTTATTGAAAAATCATCTGGGTAGCCCCACTTCCCTTATTTGTTATGGTCTCTCTCTCATGATACAGATGTTCCTCAAGTTTCTTTTTGGCACACTATTCACAGTGAAGTAGTTAAAATGACTAAAAACTATATTGTGGATCATTAGGCATGAAAGATGCTTCAATTGTGAGAAAGGAAGAGGATACGGTGCTGATGTGAAGCTAGCAAATTATATTGGGTGAAGCTAGCAAATTAACACCTTGGAAGGTATCAATGAATCAAGTTGCCTTGGGTTTATGTAGAATAAAGTCAGAATACTTGTCCATACTAGATAGAGCTATTGGCACCTACCAAATAACATGTTAACAGGAAAAGGACTTTCATTACATAGTTTTCTTAAAAAAAAAATCACATATTCACCTATTCTTCACAAATTCAGATTTTGTAACTGAGCAATCACTATCTGTCAAGCAAAGCACAAGTCAATACAAAGATACTTTTCTGTGTAGTTTTATTTCCTTCTCTTGAGTAAATCACAACACAAAGACATTTATTTTTCTGTCAGAGTCTATCTCCTTTTTCTAAGTAAAAGACCATTTCAGAATCATAGGCTTATCTGATGTTAGCTAAACTCTTCTACTACTAAGTAACTACTACTAAGTAACTATAGCCTTCCACCTAGGGAAACTGATTTAGAGCCTAGGGACATTTTATTATTTTCTTGTCTCCCAATGCTATCCCCCTGACTCAATCTAAGAAACAGGGTAAGACATGCTATTGCAAAAGAGATTTCAGAAGTGAACCTATCCCACAGGTACTGTATAATACTTTCAAGATGAAAGACAGTTTCTAATGTTCTTTGTTCTTAAAGTAAAATATTAACAAAACTCTGGCAAAAAATCGTGTGGTCTCTTGCCATGTCTGCAAAAGCATCTTCTTGTGATGAATAATTTATATTTTAGAGTAATGTCCTCCCCAAACACTCTATCATCAACAAGCTGTTCTAATAATGAAGGCTGTTTCTCTCTTAAATCCCTTGAACAAAACGTACTGAACAAAAACTTAATGTAAAGAAGGAAGGGATGCAATCTGAAAGAAAATACCCATGGCCCATTGTGGTGGTAATGCTATTAAGTCAAAGGACACCGATTAACAGTAAAGATAAATTCTAAAAGAAGATTAAAGCTTTTTACAACATGTTTGCTTCAGTTTTTAATTCAATGATTTTACAAAAAGAATCATACTTCTTTGAAGATCAAGGGTCTACCAGTGCTCTCCTCCATTATATTCCAATATATTTTTATTTAACCAGCAACTGTTCCACTCTTCTCTGGCAAAAGCAATCCAATTTTTCTGGAGAAACCCCCTTCCAACACAAGCAGGACATAGTGTAGATAAGGCTGGCTCCACTCCAGAGGTGAGCATAAAGGCCCAAACCTGGCTAAGTGTTTTTCTACTCAACCAATCACAGTGATTGGTTCATATCACCCCAACTGGACCATTGACTTAATTCTGGGACTTTTGTTGAAGGGAACAAGAAAGAAGTGTTTCCTTCTGAACAGACATATATGCTTAAGTCACCATGTTTTATAGCATGTGTTTCCCCCATTACCACTGGCCCATAGGTCCCCAGACTAAGTAAGAATGAATTTCTGATCCAAAGTGAACCTTTTGGGCAAGACAGTAGCCTACTACAAGGTCTGGTTCAAGAGTTTACCCCAAAGAGAAGGGCTCTATACTGGACAGTGACTAATTTAACCAATCAGATTCTCTCTTACACATAATTTGAAGGTATGAGAAAGAACAAGAATGAACTGGGCTTTCCTACTTTATCATTTCTCCTCAATCCTCCACCGACCCTCTCAGGTCCTACCCTTATCTCATGAACAAAACAGAAACATAAAGTGGGAATTCCTTCATCTTCTCACAGTGATCTTATAAACCAACTTGCAATTGTAGTCATTTTTCTCTTCTTTCCTCCTGTTAGAAGGGAAGTGCCTCCCTGCCGAAGCAAAGGCAAATGTACGATTTATGCTACGGATCCCTTCCCTTTCAAAAACTATGTTCTTTCATTTACTCTATCTCATTCCTATGCCATCAGTTCCCTAGAATCTAGAGAATGATCTAGGCCTAGATTTCTTATCAACATGCAAATATGTTCTATTATTTTTCACCATTAAAATACCTACTCCCTTTAAGGATGACCTTCTCAATAAATGCTTGGTCATTTGTATCAGCATGGGAAAAAAAAAAAGAATCTTGAACTCTATCTAAAACCCCATGAAAAAGTCAAATTCCAGATGAATTATTGACCTAAAAGTGAAAAGCAAAACAATAATGCTTTCAGAAGAAAACATGGGGGAACATCTTCATGACTGCAGGAAAGGAAAAATATCTCAAACAAGACACTGTTAACATTCATTTAATTCATCTCCATAATGTTATTGTCTTACCCCATAATGGCTTCAAATCTCTATATTTTTAAAAGATACAACATCAAGTTTCACTCTGTCACAATCTTTCCTCCTTCCTTCTTCCAGAAAAACCAGTACCTTGAAGTTGTTTCCTTAAAAAAATGTATAATAATCTACCTATTCATCAGTAGAACAGATTAAATGGAGGTGAATCATTCAGTAGAATACTATGTAGTAGCTAAAACATGCACACAAAAAATCTACATCATAAAAGGAATTTTTAAAATCCAGTCAAAATGTAAATTTCTGAGCAGGTAGGTTTATACTTTATATTTTCCATGGATAAGCATGTCCATATTTTCCAAGTCCAAAATTAAGACACTCAAGTAGACAAATATAATAATATTTGAAATCACATTTGTCCTAAATTTTTTGGGAGGTGTTTATTGTACCCACAAGCAACAGCGTAACTCTGAACATCAGAGTAAGCAATCCATATCTAATTTCTCTACATATTTTTCTGACTATAAAATAGCTATCAGCTAGGACTCAAATCATCATACTTAGGTGTTTCAGAAGCCTTTGTACACTAATTTCTAAATAAAAGTACGAAACTTGAAAAAGGTATTGAGAGTAACACTTCTCCATTCCTAATGCTTTCTTCCATTTGCATGGAGCCCAGCTGGTAGCATATGCCTGACCTTTATCTTCCCCAGGGATATTAGCAAATCAGGAGAGGAAAAATGGATATGCTTACTGTTTTTGCTCTCTTGATTGGTTCAGACCCAGAAAAGAAACAGAAGTCCTTCCAAACCTCAACAAAATATCATGTCTCTTAAAACATCTTTTAAGGAAAGTGAGGAACATAAGTTTCAGCCATTTATTTATTTATTTGTTTGTTTGTTTATTGCCTTTTAAACAAAGTATTATTGATCCTCATGAAAATTAAACTTCCAAAAATGATTGCAAAATTGTACTATATGAATATAAGTATAACTTTTTTAACTTTTATAAAGAACAAAATTCCAATCAGTAGATTAACTTTGCTCTTCTTTGAAGAAATGCAACACACAGGTATAATATTACAGAGTTAAATTTCAGATGATGTTGTTAATGAAAATATTTAACCAGCTTGAACAATACAAGTGCAGAAATGAACTGAAAAAAGACCAGAAGCCTAGATATAAGATATTTATGGAAAAATCTAGTCCTGTGACTTATAGGTATTCTGTCATTTAATCTGCACAACAATCCCACCTGCATTTTACAATAAAGAGACACAGGCTTTGAAAGTTTATTTTGGGAAGGGTTAATGATATATTTAGAAAATTCTGAAAACAAACTTCTGTTTGAATCTTGACTTGAACACTTAACTAGCTTACAGCTACTTAAAATTGTTGAGATTCCCCCCCGCCCCATATGTAAAAGTATATCATTAAGCCCCCAATGCTGGGTGATTACAAAACAGGGTGACAAAATATATAAAATACATTCAATATTTGCTAAATAATAGGTACTCGGTATAACGCAGCCATCATCGTTATTACTAATTTGCCTAGAATCACCCAGTTGTACTTAGTTCCAAAAACCTTTTCCTTCTTTTAAAAGTACTTAATAAAATTACATGCAGAAAGTATAAAAACTGGAAAGTAAACAGAAAACTACAAAAGAAAATACAAAGATGGATATAATCTTCAAACCCTGTAATAATCACTGTTATTTTATTGGCATAATTTCTTCCTATATTTATAGAGCCTAGTTTTAAGTGCAAAACTAGATTATGCTGTATAATAAAGCTGGAATTTTTTTCTTTTGTACTTAACTTTTATCATGAGCATTTCCCCATTTGACTAAATATCCCTTGAACACATAATTTTAACATCTAAGACTGACAAACAGATAATTTAGCTCTTTACTGCTTTACACAATTTAGTTCTAATTTGTCCACTATTATGAATAAACTTTTGTGTATTTTTGAACCTATACTTTTTTTCCCCACAGGATATGGCAAGCCATGCAGCAATATCTCAGCAAAGCCTCTACCTATTACTATACACGTCGACATTCAAGTTCCGGTTTGCATCTGGAAAAAAGAATTCATTTATACAGTATATATTTTAGCTACTGATATTGACTCTTAGCATTAAGTACATTCCATTGCCATAGTGACAAAATATAATTAAGGTTAAGGGCTTCCTCGTGTCTAATGTCTGTTGTCCAAGCTCAGAGAACAGAAAGTCTTCAACATCAGAAACAAGAACCTGAATCCCGTATGTCTGACTTAATGTTTTTGAATTCACTTTATATTCCATATATCTTAACGAGGTAATGAAGGACACAGGAATATAATAACCTTTAACATCTAAAAAAAGAAATGAAGGATTGAGATTTGAGCCACCTATGCTTCCCAGCATCCTCAAAAAACGGCAATAGGATGAACTTAAGTACTGCAGTGACTCTTTTTCAAATTGAAAAGTTAGGACATGATTCAAAACATGATCCAACAATTTGGCACAATATCTGATATGAAAAATCCAAAGCGCATGACTTCTATGGCAAATATATAAAATTCAAGTCTTGTTGGGCCAAGAGAAAAAGAAAAAGAGGATGAGAGCAAGGTGCCTTTGTGGGACCTGAATGCTTCAATTAAGGTAGTTTAGTTATTAAGCACTGGTAAACAAAAACACTAAAACCTACAAAACTCTCAAAAATCAAAACAGGACGAAGTCCTCTCAGTCCAGGTTGTCATAAGGGGAATAGAGATTGACCTTTCTTGGAGAATATGAAAGAAGCTACAGTATAAACTTATAAATCAAGATATAGAGTCATCTAAAAAAAAGATGCATTATCAAAGTATTCCTATGATTTAGGAAACATCACATTCGATGGCAGCAATTAATTCATATACTCTACAGAAGATTAAAGGATGCTTAATTATTTCCAAAATAACACATGAACTTAGAAACTAGAATATTTTCCAGGGGAAGTATGTTGTAATAAAAATCAGTCAAACAATAATTTCAAATTAAAAATAGAGGCATAGAATGTACCATTTTTAGAAAAGGGAGAAGAACAATAATAAGAGTTGGAAATCAATGACTGGTAGCCTATGCTAGAAGCACATGATTGTCAGGTGCACTTCTTAGAGGAAAGGCATACTCCTCTATGCAGATAAAATAATAAATTCAGGCAACAAATATAGAGCACTTACAATGTGCCAAGCATATTCTAGGTGTAGGGGAATACAGCAAGAACAAAATAAATGAAAATTCCTGTCCCCATCCTGTCCCCATTGGGTTTAAACTCTATATTCAATGTAAGGTGTTATTTAAAAAATAATAAAGCCAGGAAGGGGACTGAGTTTTAAGAAGTTGTAATTTTTAAAGAATGATCAGGAAAGGTGACATTTGAGTAAAGGAGGTAAAGTACTGAGCTGTGTGATATCTACAGGTAAGAGTATTCCAGAAGAAACAGACAGTGAAAAGGAGCATACCTTCTTTTCATGTGTTCAAGGAACCAAAAGGAGGCCAGTATTACTGTAGTGTAGAGTGAGGAAGAATGTAGTATCTGAAGTCAAGAGTCAGCTTTTATTCTAGGTGAAAAGGGAAGCCACTAGAGGGTTTTTAGAAAAGGAATGAAATGACCTGACTTACATTTAACAGGATCACCCTGGCTGCCTGTCGAAGAAGACTAATGAGAGTGGCAGCAAAGCCAGAAGCAGGGAGACTATTTAGGAAGTGGCGGCACTAATCCAAATAAAAGATGATGGTAGCTTGGACCTGGGAGGTAGCAGTGGAGACGGTGAATACGTGATCAGATTCTGGATGTACTCTGAAGGTAAGAACCTATAGTGTTTGCTGACATGTGAGAAAAAAAAGATAAGAATGATTCCAAGGCTCTAGGCCTGAGTACCTGGAAGGATGGAGTTACTATTACTAAGAGGGAAGCCTGCAGGAGGTGAGGTATGAGTGATATGGAAGGAGATCTGCTTGTATTTGAACATCTTACATTTGAGAGGCCTATTAGATGTCAGGTAGGCCAAAGAATATACAAGTCTGAAGTCAAGGAGAAATTTGGAAGTAGACAATGTATAGATTCTATACTTTTTGAATATGCAATTTAATATTAAGATACAAACCCACTGATATTTTCCACATATTTTCCCAATTTTAAAATGCTGAGATTTTTCTCCTATCTAAGCTAGCCTATTGAATTATTAATTATTTAGTATATACATGGCAAACAGGATACAAAAATTAGAAATCCAATTAGGGAGAAAGTATATACAGACTATACCAAGGATAAAGGGTTTGAATAAGGAAGGTAGTGAGATGTATCATGAAGAAAGTTAAATAAGTACTTGTGACTTTTAGGTTACACACTGGCACACTGACATTACGGTACATGCTATATGTAAAACTGGTCCTTGTGTGTTTGATGCTATCTAGGTTTAAGGGCACAAAATTTCCAAATGAAGAAGATAGGTCTCTTTTATATATATCATAGTCTAGATAGAAGGTAGATGAGAGAAGCTTCCGAGCAAATGGACCTGAACCCTGTTTTTTCCCATTCCAATCCATCCCCTTCTCCCCTCCACTGATATTGTATTCTTCCTACAGTATGTCTGTGCAATTTTGTCTTAACTTCTCTAATGAGATAGGTTTTGAATTATAGATTAATTTCATTAATTTTATTATCTCCCCCAACAGAGTTCCTCATCTAGAGAACTGTGAACACAGAAAAATGAGTTGAGAAACTATTTAAAAAATTTTCCCAATGTTTGCATAAGATGAGTACCATTCAAGAGGCATGAGAGAAATAAATTAATTTCATATAATAGATGCCCGCATCACCAGTAGCACTTGTAAATCTGTTAGAACTGAAAACTCTCAGGTTCCATCCCAGACTTACCTAGTCAGAAACTCTGGGGTGGCGCCCAATGATAGATACATTAATAAGCTCTACCAGTGATTCTAACACATGCTACACTTTGAGAATCTCTCTAGCTTGGTACACTAAGGCTCAATTCTCTCAAGGGATGTCAGATGAAAAAGGCTACTAGACTATAAAATTTTTGATCACAGTAATCTTATTATTTTTCACTTTTGATTGCCTTATGTATTTGGCACTTAAACCACACTCAAATAGTTTTTGAATAGTTAAAAAACAGAAGTACCCCCTCCTTCTGAATTTCCTTATTTTCCTTCATTCTGTGATATCGACTTATCAGTCCAACCTTTATCCTTTCTTCCTAGTCCTCCCTATTCTATAGAAAGGTAACTTTTTTTTCCCCAATCAGGATACCATATCCTAACTTTTAAAGAAATTTTGTGGATGTCATGTCAAGACATGTTTCAGAGCAAGAAGAATCCTCCAAAGATTATTTATCCAAGTGTATCACATTACAGGTGAGAAAACTGAGGCCCAGAGAGATCACACGATAAGCACACCCTTACAAAATTAGAGACACCAAAGGATAAAATTGTTATCTTCAGTCATCTCTATTTGGCCTGAATCAAAATAGCTAGTTTAATAGACTGAAATAAAGTAAGGCGTTAGATTGAGAGACAGAATAAGCTTTAGTTTTACAACTGCTTTCCAGAAATAAATATAAACATATTATTAAAAACCAACACTGCTTGATTTATTAGCAATAGTACATGCTCTTTTCCCATTCCTTGCTCTTTATATTAACAATGGAGAAAACACTCTTGATATTAATGAGAACGCTACGCAGCTATCTGGTGACATGGCATGCTATGCCCGAGTTTTGTCTTCCACTCTCCTATCAGTTCAATACTAAGTTTCTCAGAAACGAAATTCAAGACTATTTACAACTATTTCATTCAGAGAATGCAGGAATTTTTCTGACCAACATTTATCTTCCTGGTTATACTCCATCCAACACAGAAACTGCCTGGAGAAAGCCTGAAGTTCCTTTGATATTTCATGTCCCAGCTGAAAACCATTTTAACTTCACAAGGGTTCTGAGGTAACTGAACTAAGCAACATACTAATAAGTAAGTTAAGGGGAAATAAGTGCAGTAGAAGGCAGAGCAGCATACATGGAAAAAATACATGCTTTGAATCTACACAGATGTTCTGAGTTCAAGCTTTAATTCTAGTCCTCAGTTGCCCTCATTTTATAGGATGGAAGCTATATTATTATGTTGCCTCATGTTGTTGGTATCGAGTCTTCATTATTTAAAACCACTAACTCTTTGAGAAAATGAATTATATTTTATATATCTCTGACCCCCCATATATAGTATATTCACATAGGTACTCAATATTTGCCTAAAGCATTTCCCTGCTACCACCACCAACCACTTCAACTAGCTTAACTTTATTAAATCTGATCTTATCCAATACCCTTTAAAACCTTCCCAAGAGGACTTAAGGAAAAGTCCCTACCAGAATTTATCTTATCATAGCCTATCTCTGATAATTCAGAACTATCTTTGAACTACTAAAGCTCCTGGAATGTTCTTCCCATCCCCCAATAACTAACCCCTACTAGTCACTCAGCTTAGAAGTTATTTTTCTATCAAGTTCCCTGATCATAGTTCCCCAGCCCTGGACTAACACTGATGTCCTTCCACTCTAACTTGATAATACACTCAATTACCATCTAATATTCTAATGAAATGTTTAACTGCTTCCCCAATTATCTGGTAAACCTCTTGAGGACAAGGATCACACCATATTCCGTTTTATATCCAGTGCTTACCATAGTTATTGGCACATAAAATGTCTTTAATTAATATTATTTATTGACGATAGTAATAAAGTTCTTATTCTCAACATTAGTTTCCAATTTGAGAATATAAACATGTTTATTTCAATGTTTTCTTGTAAATAACTTTGGGAAAAACACACATGGCTGTCCAATAGGTTAAAGAAAAAGATTGTGAAGCCTTAGTCTGTACACACATTTATTATAACACAGAAAGCAAATTCAGCATTGTTTTTTTCAAAGAGTAGAAAAAATATTTCAAAATAACTTGATATTATGGGGAACCTGCTTTGTTTTGGCCCCATCCTCAGAGGTTAGAGTCACCAAAGTGGATTTGATCCTCAGTTAAACAAGCAGAGCCATGGATGATGCCAGGAGAAATAGAAGTTGCTGCTCTGTCTGAAATGCCAACCTGGGACCAAAAGGTAACAAGCAGCTGCTATGGGTAACTAAACGGAAAGACAAATGAGTTTGCCTGACAGCATTATGGAGCCACCATAATTGCACCCCTGGACAGCTCCATCTCATTTCTCATTACTTAAGAAAAATGAACAACCTAATTTGTTTATACCATTCTTTTTTTGATTATCTTTCCTAATTGATAGGAAAGACAATACAAAGTTAGAAGAAAGTCAGGAAAAGGTTTATAAAACCTAAAATAGGAGAGAGATATACTCAAGACCGGAACATCAGAAGCAACATAGGAAAAAAACATAAATGAATACATGAAATGCCAAAAAAAAGTATGGTGAACGATACCAAAAACCAAGACAAAAAACCAGAAGACAGAAAGATAAAACATATTTGCAAAGAAAGCTAAAGGATTATATCTATAACATATCAAAGAGAAGTGACAAATTGCTAAAAAAAAAAAAAAAAAGACCCAAAAAACCTCTCACAGGAAAAAATGAGTGAAGATATGAATAAGCAATTCAGAGAATTGAAAAATCAACAGAACCAACAAATGTATCAAAAGATGCTCAGCTTCACAAGTTGTTAGGAACATGCAGAATTAAGCACATAAGAAATATTTTTTAATGCATTTTATTGTCAAAAAAATCAGTGATAGTGAGTTTATGGGGGGAATTGTTACTCTCAGACATTAATGATGATGCTAAGAATTGTGTCGACATTTCTGGAAAATAATCTGGCATTATTTATTAAAATTTAACTAGTATATAAGATGTATAAGACAGTCACTGTAATATTGTTCATATGTCCAAAATGAACACAGATATGGTTTCAGGTATCTATTGTTTCAGAACAAACCACTCCAAACTTAGTGCCTCAAAACCATGTTATTTCTCATAATTTTGTTGGTTGGGCAGTTCCTTTGCACGTACATTCAGCTAAAGGGTCAGCTGGGCTAGAAGGTCTTAGTCCACTTTCATGTCACCTGGTTGATGCTGATGGTCAACTGGGCATCTTACTTTTTTCAAAAGCCCTCTCATCCTCCTACAGGCTAGACCAGCTTCATTAAATGGCAGCTTCAGGAAAGTATTACTTGAAGGCCTCTTAAGGACTAAGCTCCAGAACTCACATATCATTTCCACTATATTTATTGGTCAAAACCAATTACAGGCCAGTCAAGATTCAAGGGATGGTGAAATAGGTCCTACATCTATATGGGAGAAGCAGCGAAGTCATAATTACAAAGAGAAATGCACACCAGAATAGGAGGAATTTATGATCGTTATTCATTCTACCATAGGTGGACAGGGGTGTGCGTGCCTATCTGGATGTGTGTGCGCGCACACACACACACACACAGAATACTACATAGTTGTCAAAAAAACAAAGATGTAGAACATTTAATATAGTATGTTGTTATTTGTATGTGGGGGAAATTATGTACATATTTCATCATATACATATGTTTGTAAATTCTGGTAATATAGTTAAAAATTAACTAATGAAATACTGGGCTATGCAAAATAGTCAGCATGCTGGCTTAGGATGCAGGACACTGAGGGCATTTTAGGAAGACCAGTAGCAATGTGGGCCAACTGGCCACGGCCTAGTGTGGGGATAGAGAGTTGCACAGAGTTGTGGATCCTGTGAGAAGTGGTAGACCCACAAAGAAGAACAGGCCAGAAGGCCCAGCAGTCAATGACACAAAGTGGTAAAGGGAGATACAGGTTGGTCTACATGACAGGGAAAATGGTAACACACTGAGCAAATAAGTAACAGAGCTGGGCAAATCATAACCATATTGAAGCTAAAGTGAAGCCAAGTTTCTTATTGCCAGATAAGGCATTTATAAACATGGAAAAGAGGAAGGCTAGAAAGAACCCTGGGAAACTGTACTGTAAGTGGAAGTATAGGAACATAACTTATGGTTTTATAATGTATATATACAGGTATAGAAATAATTATGGATGTACATAAGTGTGTATTACATATATGTATATATGTATATGTATATGTACAAACCATACTCATGTACTCATGCATTTCCTAATTCCTATAAGCAATGACACCCCAGTAGCAATGAGTGCAATAAGCCCTTAAATCTTTGATTTTAAATACCATCCTTCACAAAAACCAACAAAAACAACAACAAAAAACAAACAAGGCTCCTTGGAGAAATGGCTGATTCCAGGACTAGACCAGGCAAAGTACAAGATGAACCAGGAACAGCATGTTCTGCCAAAAATACACAATGAATGAGAAGGGCACATGATAAACAAGAATAGGAGCCAGCTTAAAGAGGCTCCCACTGGCTAAATTGTGGACAATTTAAATGGCAAAATAAATAATAGTAAATCACAACACACTAAATAAAATTGAAATCCATGAGTCCTTATTGATTTAATAAATGAATAAAAGGGGAGAAAGAAAAGTTCTACTTTACAACACAATATCAAAGAATACATGTAGAAGAATAATAGGAATAGAGAAATATCATTTGGCAATCACATCATAAAAATGGTTAATTTAGGTGGAAGACATCACTGACACCCACACTATGGCTAGTGAATAGAAGTCTGATGAGAAAGATGATCCTGGTATAATTTTGGAATATCTCCACAAATACTGATCAAATATGAAAGGATACCAATATGACCAAGGTGATAATCACCAGTAGTGGCAAGGTTTGACACAAATTGCCTCTGGATGCAATGCACTGAGGTCACAACCCTATTTGTTGCATTCTTGTTACACATGTATGACCAATCATGGAGTCATGAGGAAATGTCACATGGATCTAGGCTGAGAGTCATCCTAAAAAATGTAGGGCTTGTACTTTCTATTAAAAACATGAAAGACAGGGGAAAACATGGCTGAAGAAGTCTGAAGAGACATGACAACTAAATAATAACATGTATTCCTGGATAGTATCCTGGACCAGAAAAGAGATATTGTTGGGATAGTCGATGAAATTTGATGAAATTTGAATAGGACTAAATAGTAGTGTTGTAGAATGCTTATGTTCTGATTTGGAGGGTTATATGCTGGTTATATAAGAGAATACCTTGCTTCTGAGATACAGACACTAAGTATTTATGGGTGAGGGGACATGTCTGTAGCCTGCTCCAGAAGGTTCAGAAAAAACTATGATAATGGGTATGTATTTATACACACACAGACGTATATAATGTATATACAGAGACAGAAAGAGAGAGGGCAGGCAAAGAAGAAAAGTAATAAAAATTTAACAATGGTGGAATCTGGGTGAAGGAGTACTTTGTAATTCTGGAATCTTTTCTGTAAGTTTGAAATTATTTCAAAGTATATATTTTTTTAAAATCTGAAATAAATATATGATATAGAACATCTATTGGTAGAGCAAATGACAACTGGCTATTGCTGAGGCCACAAAATAGAATGAAAATCCTGGCATAAAGTTTATTTATATACCTTCCTTTACAATACTCTGAGGGAAGACATTATCAAGGAAGGCAATGTTTTTATGCCTGTTTGAGAAGAGCATCTCAATGTTTTCAGATCAACCTTCCTTTCTCTGCAAGGACTTTAAGCAGGCATTTTATAGTTTAAGAAAAAGAATCTTGACTTATTCATCTTTGTGGTCCCAGCACCTAATACATTTATAATTTAGTCACTGTTCTGTCCTTGAATAGGAATTCTACCCCTAATATTGTTCCTGTCAGAATATACAGTGACCTGAGTATCAAGGATTCTGCTACACTGAAAAGGGGAAACTGTCTATGTCAAGTTAAAATATGTATGTCAGACCGAGGACAGAAAAAAATCAAGGACCACCTCTCTTTGGAACTTAGAGGAAGAATAATTATCTGCTCTAACGGTCCTAAAAAGAGAAGAGTATCTAACCAGTAGCAAAAGGTCTTAGTTTAAAGGATGGCGAACTGTTGGCAGTTTTTGTAAAAAAAAAAAAAAAATATATATATATATATATATATATATATATAGAATACAAATTAGGCTTTTGGCAAAAAGTGTTGACAGTAGGAAGATCATCTTTCAAATATTTTGAGAGGGTCTGAAAACTGATGAGATCAAACCATACTAAATTGCTGATAAAGCATATATTCCACTAATAAATGAGGAAGATCATTTTTAAATCGGAAATAATACATTTTCATTACAGAAACCAAAGCCCTCCAAGGTATTTAGATGTCTGTCAAAATTAAAGAAATTAAAGCTGAATATACCTCAATACTCTCTCCTTCTTGAATAATACACACATTTTTTAGTACATGTGATAAGCTCTTGGTCCCACTGCTGAACTAGAAAAAAGTTATAAGTGCCTGAAGATCTGTTACGGTTAACTATAATGAACTTCAGAATTGTCTCTTCAAAGGTTTAAACAACTGAAAATTACACTTTGATAGCAATTCATCTACTTAAGAAAACAAAAGGAACTAATACCTTATGAAATTAGAATCTTTCTATTTAAAGCATTATTCGGACTTAAGATCTATCGTAACTATATTACAACTTCTTCCCCTTAAGGAAAAATCAAGAGGTCAAATCTTTTCTAGCATACTATAAATAAAACAACATTCAGCATCACTATAAATCAGAATCTGTTATGGCTTTAATTGAAGATAAAATAGGTCTTAGGACTGTTCGAAGAATTAAATAAAATGTATATGATGCACTTAGCATGGTAGCTAGCGAGAATTAAGCACTCAATAAGTAGCATTTACTGTATTTACTCTTACAGAAATGACATGAAACACAGACAAGTGACTTAAAAACCTATTAGAGAAGTCTGTTAAGGCAGATGGACAGACTCAGTTAAATACTTAGACTGTCAAATTCAATGAGGAAAACAATCTTAACTTATTTATCCTTGTAGTCCCAGAATCTAACACAGTGCCTAGCACACATAGCAGATATTCAATAAAGGATTACTGAAATGAAGTATGAAAATAAGTTCTCTAGAAAATAAAAAAAAGAGGTAGTTTGAAGTTGTTTGAAAAATAAATTGAGTCCAAAAATTAGCAAGTCACTTAAAAGAACGAGAAACAAAATACCTAAGCATTTTTAGAACCATGCATAAAAACTCTTCTCGAACTGGTTTTTTAAATAATGACTGAGCCACTCTCAAATCTGTTTTGGCAAATGTGTCATATATAAAGTCTAATATTAGACAGAAGTATTTTTAAATTTCATCTTAAAAAATGGGTGCGTCCTCAAAGCGGAAAAAGTACCCAAAGCACTGAGGAATCTTTTCTAACTTCAATTCAAGGAGAATCTGACAAATTTAATTCATAGTTATTCCATCTATTTATATATGAAATTAAACTTTTACCTACAGTTAAGTTGTAAATACACATATTTCACTTTCATCAGTTCAAGTGCACATCTCAGCAAAAGAAGAGGGAAGAAAATATACTCTCTCAAAAGTGGGCAGTGCTATAGGAGTAAAAAAGAATAGCTAACAAAACTCTTCCATGTCTCAGCAACCACCTGTGAGAGCCCACACTTAGGGCACAGTCTCCTCGGTTTCAGAAACCATATTGAAGACAAAATTCTCAGAGCAGTGGGCAAGGGAAAAAGTAATATGAAATTATAGTCCTATCTTCCATACCCTACCTCCAAGGATAGCAGGAATCAGAGGACTTGGAAAAAAAAAAAAAAGACCTTTCCAAGTTATTGCCCATCACCTCACTACAGCACCCACTCTTTTCATATTTGGAAACTGATCAACTTTAGAAAAGCAAAAACCACATCCTTAATAATATACTCAACTCTATACAGTGCTTGGCTTCAGAAACTAATCAGTAAAGTACATCTCCAGAGAGAGAGCTGGATCTGCATCTTCTGAGCCTACTTCAAACTAAAATCTGTGAACGGTATGAAGTTACAAATCAAATAATAGCTCCAAATCAACTGCTAAAGGAGGTTTTGAAAAAATAATCATTAAACACACCTACCTTTAACAAAATGACATTTTCAGGAAAAAAATGCTAATAGTTAATACTACAGAAGTTAACAGAATAACCAAGAATCTGCAATACACAAAGTAAAATTATTCTTATCATTTGCTTCCTAAAGTGCCTTGAAAAGTATCAAATGCATAAAGGCATGTAAGAGCTATTGTCCATTTACTGACAGCATTAAAACTATTTTTAAATCTAATTTCTGGAAAGTTCTGCAGTGGCAGTTTAAAAAGCAAACCAAATTTTCATGAGAAAAAGTGCCTAGCCCAAAATCTGGAAATACAGTTAATTTCTTTTTTAAACTAAGAAGCAGGAAAGAAGGTCATAAGCACCAACATTTGTAACATCTTTAGGTAGTTGGTCCAAATCAGTGAAACAGGTCTCAGAATTAAGGATTTAAAATAATATCAAATATAATCTGACATGATCTTTAAAAATCACTTTAGTGTTTTTTTATGAACAAAATAAAATCTCCTAATGCAAAGATTTCACATCATCCACATTACTTTGTAAATTAAGGACTGTAAATCCAAAATACTAAAAATTATCAAAGGGTACCCAAAACACATATGAAACATGACTCGTATTCACATTCATTTCTCAGATCTACTAGTAAAGCTCTTACGGCAATTGGTCTTCATTTCAATAAAAGATTGTTCAATATGCCGTTCCGTGTGAATAGAGCTTGTGAGACTAATTCTGAGAACCTCCTCACGAGATGCTTAATTACTGCTCTAGTTCCAATTTCCTGCTACTCAAACAGCAACCTACAGAAAACTGCTTATACACATTTAGGAAGAGAGAGGAATAAAGGTCCAAGAGAGAGGCCCATTCTTTTGTTTTGGTGGCAGGCAGAAGCTGCAAAAATAAAGGTTCACAAGAACCATCTGCACCTCTCCCCACCCATCCAAGCCCCGCAGAGCACTTTCATCCATCCGCTCAAGACTCTAGCCCTCGTGATGGGCAAGCTTTCCTGCCCTCAAGATTCCGTGGCTTTCCACGTCTCAAAGGATGGGAAGAGGAGGCTCTAAAGTCCAGGGTACAGAAAGAAAAATTGGGAGGACACAGATCCTTTGAGGACAGTGACAAGGAGATGCATCCAGAATGAGGAGGATGGGACGCACCACGGAGACCGGAGGCTTGCAAATTCACTGGCAAAAAAAAAGCCCCATGGGGCAGACAGAGGATGCTGCCCATTCAGGAATGGGGACGGACAGACAGACAGACAGACAGGCATATTTGCAGGAGACGCGGGAGGGCGTGAACTAGGCAGCGCTGAACTCTGAGCCCAAAATGGGGTTGAGACAGCCTCAAACAGACCCGCACAGCGAAGCCGAGACTTACGGTTACTTCCCCGGCTGAGGGTAAGGGTCGGATGGACCCCGCAGCTCCGCAATCCTGCCACCGCCGTGGCCGCCCCTGCCTCTCTTGCGGAGCCGGTGACCTCAGGTACCCTCCCCGCCCCACCTACCCGGGCGGGCGCCACCCCCTTCGCAGACCCCGGTGCGCCCGCCGGGCGGAGACTGTCGTGGCCGAGGGTGCGCGCTGGAGACCCGCGAGGAACGCTGCGTGAACCAGAGGCGCGGGCGGCGAGGCTCAGAGTCGGCGGGCGCCCCCCATCCCTCTCTGGCCGCCGCGCCGCCTCACTCGGGGGAGGGGAAGAGGGGGCGGTGGCTCTAGCCTCCGCCTCGCGGTCAAGTCCGGCTCATGTTCCAGCCTTGTGTGCGCGCGCGCGAAGCCCAGTCACCCTCCTCCCTTCCCCCGCCTCTGGCTCAGCCGCTGGCGTGCCCGTCGCCGCCACCTCAGTCCCGAGCCACCCGCCACCAGCCTCAAAGAGCCAGCAGCCTCAGCAAAAAGCAGCAAGTACGGCAGTAACTCGGCCGCCGACCCGGAAGCTCTTCCGCCGCGAACCGCGAGGCTGCCAGGAGTGTGAACCCGGAAGTGGTTTCCTCGCCCCGGTAGCGGCGGGATGGAAAGCTAAGGCCTTTGAGGATCTGGAATCCCTTCGTTTGGGAGAGTATGAGGGGTGTTTGGTGCTAAGGTGCGAGGAGAGGGAAGGACAATAAAGAGCCCTTGGGGAAGAGGCTATCCGAATCCAGACACCTGAGCTCTCCAGGCACGGGGTGGGGAGCGCGACTGAACACGCCGGGCAGCTTCTGGTGGCGAGTGAGAGTTTTCCTGTCACAGGAAGTTGGGCCCGGCTTCTGGGAAAGAGAAGGGAAGGAGGAATGAGAAAGCGGTGACGGTCCCCTGCCCCCCAGGTGGCTGTCCCACCCAGTGAGTTGAATGTAGTGACCTGGGAGGTGCTCGGCCGCCCGCAGGGCTGAGACGAGGAGCAGCAAGATCCAGACCCGGCGAGAAAACAGAGGTGGGAGGCTGAACTATCTCGACATCTAGTTTCTCCAGGCAAGGAATTTATTTCTTGAAGTTACAAAGAAGCCAAAACCACATTTTGGGTGGCAGCTCTTTGAGCAAAGAGACACATCCGTTCCTGGTGGTGGACGGTGATGGGTGGGGAAGGAAAAACGTCCTCAACAGTGTTTCCTTTTATCATTTCAGGGAAAGCGGTTCACAGCATGTATTTCCAACTCACTTCTCTCTACATCTCTGTCCGTCTTTTGGCTTGCTTTCTTAGCTATTTCTCCCCGGTGCTTTTAACTTCACAGATATTTGATCTCGCTGACCGGACTCAGGGTCTCGCTTCCTTTCCGTTTTGACTCGGGAAAGCTTCTGTGTCTTCACAGTTTCTCCCTTCATCTCGTTTTTTTAACTGCTTTGATGTCCTCATTTTATTTGGGAGAGATAGCACAAACTCAAAGTGTTTTCATGACAATATAAAAACAAAGAATTCATTCCGTGATCTTTTTCCCTTAACTCATGTTAATGTATTAGCTGGTTCCCCTTAGAATTGGGTTATAGAACTAAGGTAACAACTGATCTGTAGGATATTTAGATACACTACTGATGAAATCATGCTCCCTAAAATAACCTTATTAAATGTACTTGTTCATTGTAGGAATTCATTTGTTTCCCAGTTTCAATTATTACTTAGTTCCTTCTCTGTTGATCTAAACTTGGTATAATTGCCTTCAAAAGCTATTTGAAGATTATTGAATATCTTAAATTGCAGAATAGAATGTCGCTTAATAAAGTGTTGTAAAATTATTGGTGATGCTTGTTGATATTAATATGTGACAACTAGTAGAATTGGTTGAAGGGACAAAGAAAGCAAGCTGAGTTAGAAGAAGCATTGCTATTTTCTCTTCTGCTTTTTATTGTTTCCTCTCTGTTTAAGTAGCAAAAAATTGAGGTTTTTATGGTCAAAAATCCCCGCAGGGGAATTCTTACTGATACTTAGTTGTCACCTTTTCTCTTTAATGTTATAATGCTTTAAAATTTGGATTTGTTCCAGGAAAATGGGGAAGTGGCAAGTAACTTAGCCACTTTTTTCTTCTGTAAAATGGGGATAACAGAAATACCTACATCATCAGGTTTGAGGGAGTAAAATGAGAATATATGTATAGCACTTAGCACAGTATCTAGCACATAATAAGCAATAATGCAATAAAGCAATAACGCCTATAAAGGTGTTAGTCATATTTTAAAAGCACATGAAATGTTATATTTAGAAAATGAAAGCAATAAAAACTTAAGGACAACTTGATAAAACCATTTTGGCTGGTGGAGATGAAAAAAATGCTTTTTATCAGTGGTTTTCAACTATGTGAACAATAAGATTTTTTGGTTTAGTTATTTAAAGTTGGCATGGGTTTTAAAAGGTTGAAAAACGATGTTTAGGATGGAGGAAAGGGGACCATTTTCTGTCTCTGGAACATCACAGAGCCCTAAAAGAACGTTCCATTTTTTATTTTTTATTTATGAAAATACACTTTCTAATCATTTTTGGTAATTACTATTAGCACACACTTTGCAAACTGGTAAATCATCCTGTTGACTTTGACTTCCTATATTAAATTTATCATACCCATATTCACATACCAAATCTTTCTCCATTGCAAAAGTGTTTTTAAGTTTGTTCATGTGTACTCTGTATAGCAGATGTTTTTAATAAAAGACATTGGAATTTTGTTAACCAGGACTGTCTAGCATAGTAAAGTGATGTTAACAAACCTGCCCCTTGGAGACTAAATGGCATTTGTACACCCCCTCCCCCAGTCATAGTGAAAACCAGAAATGCCCCTACATAGTTTCAAATAATCCTAGGCAGGTACTTTTTGGGTAGCAGCTCTTTGAGTAAAGAGGTGTGCATGATGGGTGGTTCCCCCAATTGAGAACCACTTCTACATATTCATAAGGCCTTATTACTTAGGCAGCATATCATCATTTATACCTAAGCATTTTCCAGAGTAGAATAAGCCGTATAACAAAATGCCACATATTTCCTATACTTAGTAACTTGAACCTTATCTAAAACTCAGTTTAAACATATTGCAAACTCTATACCTTTATTATTTCTAGCTAAAATTATTCTCTTCCAATCTCTTTGCATGTGTTTCTGCCTTAGTAGTTTTGCTCTCATATATTAGCAGCTTTTATTCTTTTCCTAACTTAAGCCTTTGTTTTCTTCTTTCCTATCATTGGAAGTATGTATATTTCAAACATTCAAGTATAAATATTTCTTGAAAATCAATTCTAGAATCTTTTGAGGGTATATGAACATTAAATGATGTAAAAACAAAATACTATAATCTTCATGGTTATGTCTTTTTTATTACATCACATGTTTATCTTTTAAAAGTTGAGTGTACAGTGCAATACTATCCTAGCGAAGTGATGAGCATTGTTAAAGAATTTAGCTAGTAGGTTTTTTAAAAAAAATATGAGTTGACCAGCACAGGAATCGATTTGCTTTAAATTGTGTTTAGAAAACTAACAATTACTTGATTTCTCTTTTAGGTGCTTAATAGAAAAAATGTTTATGTAATTGTGCCACATATATGTTATACAATATATACACAATATTCTTTTGGGGGGCGGGGCTTGAAGTCTTCAAGCAGGCATCCATACTAATAATCTGTGAAGTTTTATTATCTTGAAGTCATTGTTAATCTGAGGTGAAAAGTAATTGCTAAGTAGAAATTTTGAGAAGAAAAAGGCCTCATCAGTTTCACATACTATAGGAAGCTCTGCTGTAAGGAGTGGGCTTTAAGAATGATCTTATGGAAAAACTATACTGAAAAAAATTCCATCAGGTATACAATTGGAATGAATGATGTGTCCTCAAAATGAATGTCTCAATCCTAATGTTTTACTGTAGTTTCACTGAATCTAAATCAGTGAAAATTTTTATAATTCAAAGTAAAATAAATTTTAAAATCAATTATTAAATAATTAAAATTTTGTGTACAATAATTTTAATGGTTGTTCTAATGTTTACTTAAAATGCCAAAAGTTACTGAATTTTAAAAGAATTTCTTTTTAAGGAAATTTTCCAATTATAAGGCTTTTTCTTTTTATATAGGAAATTGAATTAAAGTTTTCAAAATGATTTTAATTGCAGTTGAGAAAACAATAAATTCTTCTGCCTCCTCTCAAGTGACAACCAAAAACCTTCCTCGAAAATGATCTCCTTTTTCTTCTCTATGAGAGTTGAAACAATAAGGAACTCATTAAATATGAACAGATAATTTTAATGTTTAATGAGCTTTAAAAAAAAATTGAAGAAGTTTTATTTTAACATGGCCGGGAAACTGATTTTATATTCTTTTAGAAATGTCCAGACATGTAAATGAGAGAAAGCTTTTTTTAAAGATAAATAAAATATATTCAGTACAAGAAATTCATTTTAGTCTAGCCAGAAAAAAAAAATTGATAATAGCACTTAATGAAATAGAACTATTAAACAACCAAGAGAGTACTTGAAATTCAATTATTTATCGGAAATTACCCGATGCAAATTTAAAATTAGTCTGGGAAAGTGCAGATACATGTATGTATGTACATGTTGTATGTTGGAAGAAAAATTTTGTATTTTCTAGGGCATTGATAATGGAAGGGAAAAATATTCTTACATCTTTGTCAGAAAGCTTTAATCAACTGACCAAATGTTTTTAACTGTTATAGGCACCTCCAAAGAAAATTATAAACTATTCTTTAGCTCATCCAAATGTCATGTACCAAAGTTCTCTGAGGATTTGGGAGAGAATGTCAATGGCCACTACCTAGTTCCGGCTTCCAAACTATTAACAATATAACATTCATGTGTGTAATTTATGGAAAATAAGTGTTTATTCTGAATCACTATTTTGACTGAATATTTACTTAGTATTTACAAGACATTTTTATAATTTTATCACTTTTTTTAGGTACAGAAGGCAGATTTTTATGCAGTTAAGACTTCTGAAAGTATGTATTCCATTAAATTTTTTTTTTAACTTTTAATAGAAAGGAAAAAGGTCTACAAGGAAGTCTTAAATTACAAGCTAAGGTTTTGAATAGTTCAATGGTAAGATATAATCGGTCATCTCTGGCTTGCCTTTTAGGTAGTATATTACTGAGATAGAAAAATCAACATTTAGTTGTTTTACAAAGTGATGATGTGTCCTTTAATTTAATTTTAAGGAATTCCTTTGTTTGTTTTATAAAGCGATGGGAAATCCAGAAAACATAGAAGATGCATATGTTGCTGTTATCCGTCCAAAGAATACTGCCAGTCTAAATTCTCGGGAATACAAAGCTAAGTCATATGAAGTGAGAAGAATTTACTGACATTTGCTTTGCTACCATTGGATGTCATTCTCCATTATCATTTTCATTTACACAATAGGCTTACCATATACTGTAAATTCTTGTTGACAACCTAGATCTTGACAAGCTAGAATTGATAACCCTAGATCTCTGTCCATCACTGTCTTTTTTCCTGCAGCATACTTTTTGACCATTTTTCTATTCATTGACTTAAGTTATTAGATATTAAAAGTTACTTGTTTGAGTTCTCATAATTTATAGGTTTAGTTTTTAGCATAATTTATGGAATAACTTAAAAATTTAAAAAATTTGGGAAAAGTCAGCTTATTCACATTACATCCTAAACATTCCTTTTCGTTATATTCTCAAAGAACTATTTTTAACAGTTCACTGAAAATATCTTTTTCCATTTAAGTTTTAGATGATTAAGTTCTTCGTAGTCTTCAATTATTTTACATACATTAGTAATATGATTAAAGCAACAAACAAACAAACAAACCAGAATTGTTATCTTTTCTATGCAACACATTCCAAACATCATAAAATAATTCTAATCTAATGTAACTCTAGCTAATTTCTGTAGTATTTTGCTTAAACTGCTTTTTAAGGTTATCTGAAACCTATTAAAGGGTATTGCAGGGGTTCTCAGGAAGCTGCTGCTTTAGCAGTGCTCTAACATACTGGTTATCAATCCTGGATGTACTGTTGAATCACTTAGGTAACTTTAAAACTTCCAGGGTCAGTACCCCACTTCTTAGACATTTGATTTAATAAGTGTGAGATGAAACTGTGCATTGATATTGTTGTAAAAGCTTCCTAAATTATTCTAATATGCAGCTAGGCTGCTAGCTTATGTTCTAGGACAAATAAATTTAAACTTTCTTTTAATGTTATTTTTCTCATCTAAGATTTTGTTGCATGAAGTTCCAATTGAAGGACAAAAAAAAAAGAGAAAGAAAGTTTTGTTGGAAACTAAGCTTCAAGGCCACAGTGAAATAACACAAGACATATTGGATTATGTAGTAGAAACCACGAAACCAATTTCTCCTGCAAACCAGGGTATCAAAGGTAGGAAACTTTTCTTGTTTTGTCTTCTCTTTTCTTTCCTTTTCTTTATAATATAGTTTGCTTTAAATGCTTGTGGCGAAAGACATTTAAAAATATCTTAAAACCAGTTTTTCTGTGTGTCTTTTCCATTAACTCTGAAATTTTTTTAAGGTACAGCCAAATCCCTCCAGAAGTAACCTGACTTTAAATTTTTTTTAAGTTGAAAAATATTTAATAAGTCACAGTGTTAACAGTTTATTCGCTAGAGAAAGGAAAACCAAAGGGTGCCTTGAAAACTAAGAATATAAACTACTTTTGCTAGAAGTATAGTTTCCTAGGTAAGTATCTTAGGACTATTTTTATTTATGTACTCCAGGACAGAGGAAACTATAAACCTCTCCATAACTAAATGAAAGTTAAGATTCATGGATTAAAGAGAGTCCTGTAAATTACCCTGTAGCCAAGGTTTTCTTCCCATTTGCTCACAAAAAGATAACCCTTTTCAAAAAAGCAAACTGAATTACAGTAGCATTAACCTTGGAAAGGTTGAGACATCATTTAAAATGTTAGATAATGACTAGCTTATGAAACTGATTAAAAATGCATGGTCAGTTTTCTCAGGCCATAACCTCACAAGCAGCAGATAGTAGAAGTTACAGAAATTATAAACTGTCCAAGGCTAAGGCATTACCAATTGAAAAAGTAAGGTTAATTCGTCAAACAGCAGTTGAAACAGTTGTTAGGCAAACCATACCTCTGTTTTTTTTTAAAGCTTATTCAGTGTTTTATCTGTTTGTTCATCTTTAAAGAGATTAGTCATCTAATTCATCTGTTTTAGTACAGAGACTGTTTTGTTGCAGAAATAAGATAGAGTCCTGTGATTTGATTTATTAGTTATTTTGGGTATTTGTTCTCTGGAGATCTTTGGTATAATTCTGAGTCTTACAAAGAGCATCTCCTTTCTTTAATTATCAGATTTCCTTTTAATGAAATGATCTAGAGATCTTAGCTAAAAAGGAGACTATCCTTGTGGTGATGAAGACATGTGAAGGCTCTCTTTGGGTGCCATAAATTTGTCAATCTTTTCCACAGTCTTAGACTTCTCTGATATTTTCATCCAGACTTGTTTTACTATTACTAAATTGTTAAGAGTTATCAGGATCTAGCCTGAGATCAGATTCTTGAGACAAGTCTGATTAACCTAAATCACATATATTTGAGCTGATATGGAGAAGTCATAATTTGCTATGAATTAGCCAAACTCTACCACTCAGTCCATTCACCAAGAAGAAGGGATGTAAGTGGTGTCAGTGTTAACAAAAATGTCCCTGGTCCAGAGGGCTGGGTAGTTTCTCTTAGAAGTTTATGAGTGGATAGGCACCCTGAAACATGTCTACCGGAATTATGCCTTATATATTTAGTAAAATGTACTAATACATTTTCATGTAGCTTTTAATAAGAGAAATGAAAATAGAGAAGTTTTGCTTAACTAAATAGACTGTTACATTAATGAGCCATACCATATCCTGACTTAGTTGATTTTTTCTAAATATATGAATTGTTTTTATAGAGTAATATGATTCCTCATTTAAGCATCACATGAATCAAAAATGACTTAATATAGCAGTAGTTATGCCTTACCTTTTTGTGCAGTGCTATTTATAATTTAGGAAACACTGCCATTCTTACTTACTCATGAAATTCTTAAAATGGTTCTGGGAATTGATATATGGTCATTTTAATATCTATAAAATGCAGCCATAGGTTGTCAACATACTAAAATAATATTCCCATTAGTGGAAGAGGTAAGACTAGAACCCTCATTCCCAAATTTGTAGTCAGTGCTATTATTTTTGTCCCCATAACAGATAAAGTTACATCTATAATTTGCAAAGTAGCCAGTTAAACAATGGATCAGAACTGAGTTGGGGGAAACAGCAAGATAAAAGTGGGACAAGACCTCAAGCCAGACAAGAAATATTGCCTCAAATTTATTAGACTGTTATTCTGTATCTAACATTTCTATTTTATACAAGTGTCCATTTTGTAAAATAATTGTTTAGGGGCTATAATAATAATGGGCCATAATAATCACAAATGTTGACTCCAATATTTTGTGAATAAGTGAAGCTGCTTGAACTCTCATGTTATCTATCTGCTCACAGAAAGCATCCAGCCAGGCATTCCTACCTCAGTCATGAAGACGATTCTGTTTCTTAGAGTGAGGAGATTGGAAGAGTTGATAAAAATCATGGCAAAGGTACCTACAAGTTGAGAGGTTTTAGAATGTAAGACTTGTAGGTTATCAGATTATGGTCCCCTTGCTGCCAAATCAGGAAAAACAGACTAAGAATGGTGGTTACAATTCAGAACTATAGTCTGTAGCTCAACCAGATTTTTAAAAACTGAAATTGAGAGAGGAGTTAAAGATTAAATGAAGAGATGCTAAACTTTAAGACTTTGCAACTTATATATACCACCCTCCTTAGCCAGCTTATACTGTAGTAAAATTCTTACTGTCTACATCCCCATGGAGCAAGGAAGTATATGCCTTTTGACCCAGCAAGATGCTTTGCTGTTCAGCTGCTTTGTCAGTCTTTAGCAGGACAGTTTTTCATGTTGTGCATAGGAAGCTTGTCTTAAAGTATGTCAAGACCGGTACTATGAGTCTACTGTTCATTGTCCACAGAATGAATATTATCAGAATTATCAGCTTTTATTAGGGCATAATAAAATTGACTATTTTTAGATTTTAATTACTCTTAATGCTGCTTTTTAATTTTTTTTCTGATTCTCAAGGAAATTTATAAAATTTAAAAGCCCATTATTTTTATCTTTACTGACTTTTTAAAAAATGATTAGGAAAACGAGTGATACTGCTGAAGAAATTTCCTCTGGATGGGGAGAAGATGGGCAGAGAGCAGCATTGTTTATTGTTCCATCGGTGTCAAAGGTAAAGTCTAAGTTTTATCTTATAAATCTTTTTGTGCCTTAGATGCTAAGTTAAAGTCTATTGAGGAATTGAGGAATTTGCATTCATAGTTACTACTATAATACTGTTATAAAATACATGTTTCAAATTAATAGAAAATGGAGGAATTAGTTACTTAAAGATGTTTTGATTTCAAAGTAATATTCAGGCTTCTGGACAGAACAGTAATGTTTCTGTTTCTGTTTTTGAAAGTAGGATAAAGAAGTGAGGAGGGAAGCCATAATTGAATTAGTTTTCAGGTTATAATAAGGGATTTTTTAAAAGGATATGCTGTAGATAGAATAGAAATAGGTATTTAAGTATTTTGGAAAATTAAGAGATTGTGATCAGGACCTATCTTGTATTTGGAACAGGAAAGTATCAGTAATATTTCTAAAATACTCTGTCCAACAATGGTGACTATTTAAAGAACTTATATCTAATATGAAAATATAATTTGAACCTTTGACATGCTGGAATAACAGAAAGAGTATTGAGTTTAAGTGTAGAACTTGCAGCTCGCTAATTTGTGGCCTTGTGCAAATCACTTCTTTAAGCCTCAGCTATTTATTTGTAACTTGGGTATCTGCTCTTACTTGGTACGTCTTGCAGGAAGTGTTCAGTGAGGTATTAGATATGAAAATCACTTTGGAACCTATAGAGTACTAGCCTCATGTAAGGTACCAATAATACTAACTGCATATTAATGATCCACTGTGGATATCCCATCGGCCTGCTGCGGCACAGTACTTACACATATTTTATTAGCCAGCTCTCGCATTTTGATATACTTTTTTTTCTCCAGCCATACTTAGGTGGAAAATTTCAGTATTAATCAGAGCTGAGAAAAAGAAAGAGGAAATAATTTCTTCAGTTCTCGAAGTTTCTAAATGGTACATTCACCCAAATGGATAAAGTCATAGAACGGGTCATTACTTGAATCCAGGTCTTCTAATTCCAAATCTAAATCAATATAAGTTATACTTAACATTTGTTTAACATATTGTGTATTTTTAAATAAAAAAAATGCAATTGTAAACAATTTATATGACAGCATAATTCTTCATTTTTCTTTTTCAGATAATACTAAATATACATATACTCCAGGATGCCCAGTTTTTTACTGCTTACAAGATATTATGCGAGTCTGTAGTGAATCCAGTACTCACTTTGCTACACTTACAGCAAGGATGTTAATAGCCTTGGATAAGTAAGGACTGCCATTAAAAATATTTTTAGTAAATCAAATACATGTTAATAGTAGAAATTAGTTCTGATAGATACCAACACTTGGGAAGAAAATAATGGAATAAATAGTATGTATATATTTAGGTAACATTGGTTAATAACATTATATACATTTCAGTTGTGCAGCATTAGAATTGATATCTGTATACTCTCTTGCGTGCTACAACCCAAAGTGTCGTTTCCTTCCCATATCATATATTCAACCCCCTTTAACCAATTTACCTTCCCCCTACCTTCCTTTTCCTCTGGTAACTACCATTCTGTTATCTGTATCTATAAGTTGTTTTTGTTTGTTTTGTTTTTCTTTTTGTTTTATATTCTACATATCAGTGAACTCATACAGTTTTTGTCTTTTTCTGTCTGACAGCATAATTCTTTCAAGAGCCATCATGTTGTCACAAATGGCAATGTTTAATCATTTTTTTATAGCTAAATACTATTCCATTGTGTGTGTATGTGTATATGTACACACACACTCCATATCTTCTTTTTCCAGTCATCTGTCTATGAACACTTATGTTGTTTCCAGATCTTGACTATTGTACATAATGCTTCAATGAACATAGGGGTACAGATATCATTACAAATTAGTGTTTTCATATTTTAGGGGTAGATACTCAGAAGAGGAATTGCTGGATCATTTGGTAGTTATATTCTTGATTTGTTTAAGGAACCTCCATGTTGTTTCCATAATGATTGCACCAATTTACATTCCCACCAACAGCATACAAGGGTTCCCTTTTCTCCACACCTCTCCAACACCTAATACTTGCTTTTTTTGATAACAGCCATTCTACAGCTATTAGATGATATCTCATTGTGATTTTGATTTGTAAGAAATGGTAAGTTTTTGAAGTATAATATAAAAATGAAAAACTCCAAAGACAGGATTGTCCTTGTTTGCTTGCAACGTGTTAATTTTACCGTTAAAAGTGACAAAGATTGCCTTGGCTTAATTAAGATTCCTTTGTTATAAAACTAGATTTAGTATTAAGTTACTCTTCTCAGTGAACAAGTTATTTAACCTATCGTGTCTTTGTCTTTCTGTAATAACCGGGCTAATGTACCTATATCTCAGTGGTTTAGATTTTAAAAGTGCTTCATGTTTTTTGAAAGGGGTTTTTATTATTATAATGGATATGCATTTTTAAAAGTAGTTTGCTGTGTCCATTAACAAAACTTTTATTAATAATAAATGAAATACACAACCAACACTAATTAAAATGATAAAAATCTGAATATTAGTGTCACGTATCAGTATTAGATAGTAGTCTTACTTTTTTTTACCTTCACTTTTGAACAAATATTTCTACTATCACTTTCTATTTTGCCAGGTGGTTAGATGAACGTCATGCACAATCTCACTTTATTCCAGCTTTATTCCGACCTTCTCCTCTGGAGCGGATAAAAAGTAATGTCATAAATCCTGCATATGCTACTGAATCGGGTCAGACAGAAAACTTACTACATATGGGCTATAGTGCACTAGAAATAAAGAGTAAAATGTTAGCCCTAGAGAAAGCAGATACCTGTGTTTACAATCCTTTGTTTGGATCAGATCTTCAGTACACAAACCGGGTAAGAGTTGAATGAATGTTGGCTCTCATTTCAAAAGACATTTCATCTCAAATGTAATTTTGTTTCCCTGAGATAAATGCATCTGTTACTAATTGTAAACATTAAGGTGACACCCATATTTAGCTCTATCTATATATATTAGAGTCAAGTATCTAAAGCTCTTATGGTTTTTTTGTTTTATTTTCCTTTTCTAGGTTGATAAAGTGGTGATAAATCCATACTTTGGTCTAGGAGCTCCAGACTACTCTAAAATCCAAATACCCAAACAGGAAAAATGGCAAAGAAGCATGAGCAGTGTCACAGAAGACAAGTACTATACTTATATTCTGATATTATAATAATGTAAAATGATATATACAATCTATAATGTAATCATTGCATAAATGATATAGTTTGTAGCTACTCAGTGATAATAGCTTTCATAGATATGTCACATTTGTTTTGAAACAATTTGAATTTCAACAGTGGTTTTTTTCATTTGTTTTTATAAATAGGGAACGACAGTGGGTAGATGATTTTCCTCTCCATCGAAGTGCCTGTGAAGGAGATTCAGAGTTATTAAGCCGTCTTCTCAATGAAAGATTTTCAGTCAATCAATTAGATAGTGACCACTGGGCACCCATTCATTATGCATGCTGGTAAATTAATTACTTATTACTTTCTTTTTCGAAAGAATTGCTCCTTAGTTATAAATTTAGTACTTCTTTTCAAAACTTTTCTCATTCCAGCCACTTTTTGTCTACCATGTTTGTTTTATGAGTTTTCTATTTAGATCTTTGATAACTGTATATGTGCCTCCATTTAGAATTGCAAGGTCTGCTCCATAGGAAAAGTATTGTTAGTGTTCTCAGGCATTACCAGGTCATACAGTAGGATAGCTAATGACTAACAAGTGTCATTGTACACCACTAGGTCCCTAATTTACCCTTGCAATTTCTATTGTTTTATATTGGAGTTGTTATGTTTGTTTATCCCTACTATAAAATTTACATGTGTTAACTACTTATGATTTGACCTTTTAGTATCCTTTGAGTTCTTTGGGAAGCTGTGCTATCAGGAAAACCCCCAAAACCTTCATTAGACTCAAAGCCTTCCTCTTTTTTTATTTTTTAAATTTTTTTTAGATGAAAGGGATTAGGTCACAGGACTGGGGTTAGCTCTTTGCACTAGTTAGTTGCCCAATGGAGTTAGTTCTTGCTCTCCCACTCTTCTCACATGATAGTAACTTTTCCCCTCAGCTGGGCTGAGTTCTTAAATTCGTGTTCATAGCAGTAGTTAACTGTTGTATACCCTCATGCTTTAGAAAGGTTGTAATAAAGCTATTTACCATTATTTCTTATGGAAAAGTTGCTTTTGACATATTGTTTAAAGTGAACTTCTTTGGCTTGAGTAAGAAGTGCCTACAGTATTTACTGCTTGTAATATGCTCACAACTTCTTAGCTTCATGACATGAGCAAAGCACTCCACCTCTTGGCATCTCAGTTTTTTTAATCTATAAAGTACATTAATTAAATCATGTCTCGAGTTCTTTTCAGCTCAGATTCTTTTGATTTCACTGATTCCAATACTTGTGATCAAGAAGCTAAATGTAGTTGCTTTAAATATACATCTTTTCTCTTAAAAATAAGCTATTTCTTTAAAAGCTTTCTCCTTTATTCAGCAAATACGCTCTTAATTTTTATGTTGTTTCTTTAAAATATGCTCTTTTATTCTATATATGGTTCTTTCCCCATTATAGGGAATTTTTATATTAGATTTGGTAAGAGCTACCCTGAATCTTCTTCAGCTAAACGTATAATTGTTTCTTCAGATTACTAATAAATATTGCTAGCAGCAACAGTATTAAAATAACAACATGGTTTACCTGGAACTAAAAAGGAAAAAAAGATAGAGAATATAATTTAAAACACTAAGAAAGTACACTGTGGAATTGGGAAAGACAGAGGCAGTGAATTTTAGTTTAGGAATCCCAAATTTATATTTGGCTCTATTGTTGCCCCTCCCCCTTTTTTCTTGTGGCAGGGGCTTATTTTCTTCTCTAATAAAAGAATGGTAATACTTCCAACTACCTGTTACATAAAAACAGAGGTATGGTATAGTAGTTAATGTGCTTTGGATTGTCCCTAGGTTTCAGTGAATTCTGAGTTCCTAGAAATATGGCCTTTGGCAAATTACTTAATGTCTCTAAGGATATGTTTCTTTTTCTACAAGATGGGCTTAATAATAGTACCTTTCTTAAGATTAAAGGAGAAAGTCCAAAAAAATACTTTGAGAGTAACTGGCATATAGTAAGCACTCAATAAATGTTGGGTTGTTTCTATTAAAGTATTGTAGTAATTTAAAGATTTTGATGTCTAAAGCTAAAATTCATTAATCTGTAGAATTTTTATTTGGAAAATCTTATTACTACAATACACCAAGGAAAAGAGTTTTATCCTTTGATAAAATTAATATTATGTTAGCTAGAAATAATAACCAAGTTTATATATACCAGTAGGTATAGGTCACCTGGCAATACTTTTAATCAGATGGATCATTTGATTGATGTGCATTTGAATGAAGACCGATTCAACTATTTAGTAAGGAACTTAAATTACTTTATCTTAGAAATTTATCTTTATGAGCTTAGACAAGATATTTTACACCTGTTGATCTGTTTTCTCATCATTAAAAATGAGGGTTTTTATGAGATCTGTGGTTCTCAAACTTTGGTGTCAAGACCCCTTTTCACTCATAAAAATTACAGGATCCCAAAGAGCTTTTGTTTATGTGAATTTTATCTGGAATTATTTACCATACTGTAAGTTAAAACTGGAAACTATTTTAAGTATTTATTAATTCATTTTAAAAATAGTAAACATCTATTAATGTAAATAACACAATTTTCTGAAATATACCATATTTCCCCAAATTTTAAAAAGTTAGTAAGAGTAGCATTGTTTTACATTCTACCTGTAAGTTGTTATGTAAGTTACATGACATTGTCATGTAAGTTACATGACATTGCAATCATGTAACTTCTGCTACACTTAGGAGAAAATGAGAGTGAAAGAGGCAAATAATTTCTTAGTCTTATGAAAGAAAATATGTTTGATCTAGAAGACACCCTGAAAAAATTTTCCTGGATCACTCTTTGAGAATGACTTAATTAAATCACCAATAGGATTGCTTTAAAAGTCTCATATTGGTGACCACATACCTAAAAACTATTCTTTACTAGAATTACCATTGTCCAAAACCATTTAAGTTGGCTATCTCCCTATATGAGTAACTTGTCAGGCACTCAGTAAATGTCTCACTGACATCCCGTATTCTCTCACCTCTCTCAAACCAGTGTCTTCTCTCTCTGATAGTACTTTCAGGCTTGAATGACATCACTGCTAGAGGGTGTTATAGAACTATGATGATTTGGCTTCCTGCAAATTACTCCATCTGGTTTCATTTGGACCTTCACTGTAGCTTAGTTGTCTATCTTTTCTGTCTCATTCATCCTGTCAGCCTTTTAGTCTTCCTTTATAAGTTGTTCTAAACCTTCCTACCCTTAAGCTGTTAAACTCTACTTTTTCTCTATTCTCATCAGATAGATATATTCATATTTTCAAAGAAAATTGAAAGATTCAAAATGTCCTTCCCAACCTTAATGATCACTTTTTATTCTTATCTCTCTCCTGTATCATAGTGTATATAAGTAAAAATCCTTCTTTTTACCCATTAAATTCACTTTCTCCCATTCTGTAATTGCTTTCCTCTTATCTTTAAACATATGTGCTTCTCTCCCTTCTTGAAAAGAACCTTATTTGAACCTGCTGCCTCTTCTGGCCACTATCATGTTCCTTTCCTTCCTTTCATAGCCAGGTTTCAGAGGTGAGTAGGTCATACTCATTGCTTTCTCTATTCAGTCTTTATGAACATTCTTAACCTTTTCTGAGTTTTTAATCTGTTTCCCTGATAAACAGCATTTAATACCGTTGACCACTCCTTCATTTTAAGAATAAATTTTTGAAAGGGCATAAGGGAGCTAAAATGAAGTCAGTACAATGCAAGATATTATAATAATAATTATTATTATTGAAATACTGGCCTCTACTGTGACCCAAGCATGTGTTACAGTATGGAAACTGCTATGCTAAGATTTAGAAAACTGAATTTTAACTCCAGCTAGTAACTATGAGACTTTAGGCAAGTTATTTAACTGGTTCAAGCTTCCTTTTCTTATCTTCATTTCTTATCTGTACAATAAAAAATACCTTTGCCTGCCTTGTAAGTTACTGTGTAGATTAACTCATTATATAAGTACCTTGAAAATTTTAAAGCACATATAAAATGTATGTTTCTATTAATTACTTTAATTATTACTTCTTGAATTGCTCCCTTAGTATCTTTTCCTGTCCTGAAAGAGTGTTTTTCAAGATACATTTCATTGTTCCAAGATGATCTTTCTTTAAATTTTCTCTCAGAAGGACTTCATTCATTCTCCCAGACTTAACAGTTATTCTTTGGGTTAGATGAATTTGTGTATTCTTAGACAGATCTCCTGAGCCTTTGCCTTCCTTCTAAGAACCAGGCTTATATTTTCAGTTGCCTACTGAACAGTTCAGTCACTCATTTTTATGCATAAGGCAGTTTGGAGAATGCAAAGCTACTGTTTCTACCCTCAAGGAATTTCCCGGAAGATCAAGAAGAAACATATATAAACAAGGGTGAAGGTAGGCAAAATGAGATAAGTCCCATAATAAAAGCAAAGATAAAATGTTAAAATGTAATAGGAATATGGAAGAGGTAGATTTTAAATTGTTTCAAAGAAATAATAGTATTTAACCTGAACAAAATGAGAAAGAAAAATGACATCTTAGGAATAGCAAAGAACATGAGCAAATAGTCACACGAACAAAGGTAGGTTCAGGGCATAGGAAAACTAGAGGGTTTGTGAAGAGAAAGAAAGGAAGGTTGAGGGCAAATCAGATCAGTTCTGAAGATGTATGGTTTTCTCCTCAAATGCACATATCTAAAAGCAAATTTTCATTCCTCTTTCCCCCTCTCACTCATTGATTTTAAAAAAATGAATTACTTTTCCACCATTGCTTCAAATAGCAGCCTTATGTGTTTGGCTGTAACCAAAAGGTGAACTCACTATATCTGGCATATGATTTGTACTGTTCTGGGTCCTTGCTTTGCTTACTCCTTTTCATGATACCTAAAATATTTTACCTCTCTTCAACATCTCTTCAGTTCCTTTCTGTTTAAAATCCAGTTCAAATTGTTCTTCTATCAAAACACTTTACAGGACCATCTTAGACTGAAATTTTAATCTTTCTTTTCCGACATTTTTTTTTAAAGCATTGATTATATACTATCTTGATTTAATAAGCACATAGTGTCTTATTTTGTTATCTCAAACTGTTACTTAAATTTTAGAGCATTCTGTAACTATGTTTTTTACTTCTCTGATTACATTGTACATACACCTTTATCAGAGTAGAGACCTTGTATCTTTGTGTCTTACACATTACCTAATACAACAGCTACATAAAGAATTACATCTTTGGGCCTATTGTAAATCACAGTCAGGCCTTTGTGAAAAGCATTAAGTTTATGAGTTACTTTCTGATTCTGAACATATTTTTGACTAAAAATTTTATCTCCCTAATTTATAATTTTCGTACTTTATGTGCAGTGTTTCTCCATCATATGCTGTCTTCTGTTTGAGATTCTATTTTCTCCCAGTCGATCAGAAATAAACACTGTCGAATCGAACCAGAATAATTCATAAGAAATCCTAGGCACTGAAAACATTTATACCAATATCTTAATTGGTATAAATTTTCTAGGCTCTCCGCCTAGAAAAATCTTAGATTTCTTTGGGATGTCATCTAAAATTCGAAGTTCTACAACATTTCAGATGACTTCAGTTTTTTGTTTTTTTTTAAGGTATGGAAAAGTTGAGGCCACTCGCATATTGTTAGAGAAAGGAAAGTGCAATCCAAACCTTTTAAATGGACAGCTTAGTTCTCCTCTTCATTTTGCTGCTGGAGGAGGACATGCTGAAATAGTACAGATTCTCTTAAACCATCCAGAAGTTGACAGAGTAAGTTATTTTCTGGGTTTTTTTTTTAATGTTCAAACAGTAATAAGTTATGACACTAAAACATTCAATTGTATACTTGAGAGATCAGCTGAAAAATAAAAAATTTCACTTACTATATAGAATAAATATTATTCATAAACTTTGCTTTTGTACATAGATATTTTTTATTTTGGTAAATTATGCCTTACATAAAGTTTACCATTTAAGCCATTTTTAGGTGTGCAGTTGAGTGGCATTAAGTATGTTCACTTTATTGTGCAATTATCACCACTGTCCATCTCCAGAATGTACATAAAATTTAACCTCTTCATTTTATATTGTATTTCCTCAATATATTTTATATTATATTTCCTTAAAGTACCTTTAAGAATGAAAAGCATTTTCTACCCACTTTCTACAATTTATATTAACAAATATTTTGTGAAGGGAGAAATAATAGTTGTAACAAAACCTTTGTTGTAGCTATAATCATAACTTTTAAAAACAATCACATTGATTAGTGCTTTGAATCCTTATCTTTGGCAATCCATGTTTATTTTAAGTATAACAAATATTGAGTTTGGTCAGTATATTAATACTTGAGAAGAGCCTGTTTTTTATGAAACTTTGATTGATTGAATATTTTCCCTTAGAATACTATAATGCCTTTTTTCTTTATCCTTTTCCACATTCTAGCATATAACGGACCAACAGGGAAGATCCCCCTTAAATATTTGTGAGGAAAACAAACAAAATAATTGGGAAGAAACTGCAAAATTGTTGAAGGAAGCCATCAACAAACCAGTAAGAATTACCTTTATAGTTAAAGCCAAGTATTGTACTTAAATTGATAAGTAATTCGAGGATCTATGGCAAGAGTGGAAGGGTGAATGGCTGGGTGGCTTCTTTACTGCTTTTATAAAACCTCATGGTTAGACTCCATAGGTATTAAATTTGTTATCAAACCTAACACTCAGACATTTATTCTTCCATAACAAAATGAAACTTGTATAAATAAGTCTTTAATAACTTAAAATTAACCTAATCTCCTGTATAATTCTATGCTTGGTGTGCTGATTACAAGTTGCATTCTAGTCGTTAAAGCATACCTTTCCACTTAGACCTTCTCTGCAATAGTTTATATTTGTAAATATTAACATTACACATTATTTAGTTTCAGCAAGTTACTTATCTTTTACAGATTCATTTCCTCCTTAAGAAAGTAAATGGGTTAAAATAGGTAATTTCATAGCTCTTTGTTTTGCCAGTTCAACTTGGACTTTCCATCTAATTATGTCAAAATAATTAGCAGTAACATTAAGGTAGAGAAGAATTAACAACTAGAAAAAACTCAACTTATGCCTAAAAATTAGTGTGATAAAACTATGATGAATTTAAAAACTTTGAAAACTTGCATACCAGATTAAAGGATTTATAACAACAGATAAAGGATAAGTTTGATACCAACAGATATGACCCATATGTCTGAGACATTCCCATCAACTAGACAATAAGTCTTTGTTGAGTGTTTCTGGTTTTAACAGCATGAAATGCTGAAAGCAAAAGTAATAAATGATAAAGAATATATGATCTCTCCCTTTAAGGAGAATTACACATATGCTCATACACATTTTGTCTAAACATTATTCCATGAGCACAAGACAAAGGCAAGAAAATAGATAAGTGGTCTGGACACCCTTATATTCATTGCAGTTTATTTTCTAATTGTATAATTGAAACATTTTTCTTAGCATAATTTTTCTTTTACAATGTGTAAAATAAGAGAAATTAGGTAATTTTACCCAAAATGAACTATCCTGGAAGTTGTATGAAGTCTTTAATTACTTCCTTAACAATAAAAATGTATTGAGAATATTTTCTCTCTAGGATGGTGAAAGGTCCATTGTTTCATAACTTTTACCTCCAAAGTCTTGTATCACAGATTCCTCTTAGGATAAATTATTGCTGGTATACATTTCTACAGTATAATTTGTGGCCCACTAGACTCAGAGGTACTTGACTAATGCCAGATTTAGTTAACCAGTCTGTGTAACCCTGATATTTAATTATACATTAACAGTTTTAAAATATCCTCTGAAGTTGAATTTTTTAAAAAAAGCTATTTGCCTTAGTTTCTGAAACTTATTTGACCCTGGAATATCCAGAGGAAAACTTTAGAAAATATAAATAATTAAAGTAAAATTTTTAAAAGTAATTGCCAGCAGATTCTCACTTGAAGCAGTTTTTCTGATATTTTCCATGTTAGAGATTTATAATAAATAAAGCAGAAGAAGTTGAAATTAAAGCATTTTGTTGGATTGGGGTGTATGATTTCTAACTAGGTTGTGCAATATATTATCATTCTTTGTACTAGTATGAAAAAGTTCGAATATACAGAATGGATGGATCATACCGTTCTGTTGAGCTAAAGCATGGAAATAATACCACAGTGCAGCAGATAATGGAAGGCATGCGTCTCTCTCAAGAAACACAGCAATATTTCACTATTTGGATCTGTTCAGAAAACCTCAGTAAGAAAGTTATTTTGTTGTGTGAACCTTTCTGAGAGTAGGTTGGTAAATTTCAGTATAATATCAGTTTATTACTGTCTTTTAAATTTTGAAATGATACAGTATTATTAGTGCTCAAACAGTTAAAAAAGGGTAAGTGTCTGGGCCCATCCTCCTCCTTCATCCAAACAATATTTTAGTGGTAGAAACCAAAATATTTCTTCTCTGGCAATGGAATTTGATTTGAATGTCATTAATTGTGGTGATCATCCAACTTGCTTTTATTTTCAGTGCTCAGAATAATACAAAAATATTTTTATTTATATTAGTTTTCTATCAGATCTTTTTATTTAAAATCAACCTAATGTCACTATAGATTTGTCTCTCAAAGTACAGCAAATATGTAAGGAATTTAATCGAGGTTGTTGGGATTTGTTATCTAATGGTTTAATTGTATTTTTTAATGCAAATTCTATTGATTGTATGATAATTAAATAGACTATCATGGAATTAAGGATCTTAAATAGATTTAATAAATTTTATTTAAGAATTCTCTTGATTCTTATAGTCTTAAAAACAAAAGCAATTAACTTCAAAATGGGTAGTTATACTGATTAGAGTCAATGCTGATTTAAAGTTAGGCCTTTAATTTATGTGTATTCAGTACTTGAGTGCAGAGAGATTAATACGAAGAAAGTTTCTATGTGTTGCTATAATTGATTTATTTTTACATTATCATTTATAAAAGGAAAGATGTTTTTCAGGCCTTCAACTCAAACCTTATCATAAACCTTTGCAACATGTTCGGGACTGGCCAGAAATACTTGCTGAATTGACTAATTTGGATCCCCAAAGGGAAACACCACAGCTTTTCCTAAGAAGAGATGTGAGACTTCCTTTGGAAATTGAAAAAAAGGTTTGCTTGGAAATCTAATGTATAGTCATTTAAATGTACAAAATTCATAAGTTCTTATTGTAGGCACTAGAAGCAAAAACTGTGCTCTTCTGTACAGGTAGGGTTTACTTCTGTTTTTTTGTTCAGTCCTCACATCCCTGTGGTAAGTGGTAGAGTTTGAGTCAGTCTACTTACAAAGCCCCTGGATGGTTTTTCTATTTTTACCTCACTGTCTTAGAATACAGAAAAAATAAGAGACTCTATCCTAAAGAGAATTAGCAACCAGATAGAAGACAGATTATACAGAAAAAATAAAATAAAATAGTTAGAAAGGAAGTATAGTGTCAGAGATAAACCTAATAAAGGGCTGCTCAGTTGTATAGATTTCAAAGGAGCAAAGAGATAATATTTGGTATGGGAGGAGAATAGAAAAAACATTCTAGGTGGAGAATATTATATTTGCAATGGAGACATGAAAAATTATTTTAAACAATCAGTAAGTAGCTGTTTTCAACCCCCAAGCAAAGAACTATATAGATTGTAAAAAAGGAGAAAACAGTTTACATTTAGTAAAACGATCTATTCCAAACAAGTATGTTTGGATTTGAATTACTGTTAATGTTAGAGGAGAGATGAGGTAATGCCATTTGAAGGATGAGTGGGCAAGGAAGAAACATAAGAGAGATATTACAAGTTAAGCTAGATATGATCTAAATACAGTGATAGCTATGAAAATTGGGGTGGTGGGGGGAGTCCAAGATCTAATAACTAAATACAATGCATTTCTTGATTATTTAGTCAAGGAAATATTAAACAAGGCTAAGCAAATTTCAGCACATGAAAATTTCAATGACATGTCCAAACTTGTTAAATATTTTATGCCTGACTACTCATATTATCCCTCTTATATTATCAAACCAAGATAAATTTGATTGTTTCAGCCAAATATGCTGGGAGTTATATAAAAATTTGTGTAAAATGGACCCAAAACTAAAATCTTGATTATTCATTTAAAATGTGTTAGAATCACAAACAGAAAGAGGAAAAAGCCATATGATCATCTCAATTGACAAAAAAAAGGCATTTGAGAAAAATCCAATGCCTTTCCATGGTAAAACGCTCAGAAAACTAGGAATAGACAGGAACTTCATCAATGCAATAAATGGTGTTTATGAAAAATAGACAACTAACATCATGTTCAGTGGTGAAATACTGAAAGGTTTCCTCTTAAGATCAGGAACAACATAAAGTTGCCTATTTTCACCACTGCTGTGTAATATATCACTAGACATTTTAGCCAGAGAAATTGGTTGTTCCGCCCCACCCCCCAAAAAGGGCATTCAAATAGGAAAGGAAAAAGTACTATCTGTATTCACAAAGGACATGATCCGATATTTTGGATCCCAAAGAATCCACAAGAAAGCCATTAGAGCTAATAAAAGGATTCAGCAAAGTTGTAGGTACAAAACTCAGTTATTTCTATATACCAGCACAGATAACCCAAAACAAGAAATTAAGAAATCCATTTAGATAACATTAAAAGAATAAAATACCTAGGAATACATTTAACAAAAGAGGTGCAAGACTTGTACAATGAAAACTATAAAAATATAAACAAATTACGGAAAACTTAAGTAACTGGAAAGACATCCCATCTTATTCCAGGATAAGAAGATTTAATATTGTTATGATGATATACGAGCAAGGTGGTCTACTGATTCAGTGCAATCCCTGACAAAATTCTAGTAGCTTTTTTTGTGGAAATTGAAAAGGCAGTCTTCAAATTCATATGGAATTGCTAAGAGCCTTGAATGGCGCAAACAGTCTTGAAAAAGAAAAAAGTTGGGGGATTCACATGTCCCCATTTCAAAACTTACTAAACTATAAAACTTTTAGAAGAAACATGTGGGTAAATCTTCATGTCCTTAAATTTGGCAGTGGGTTTTTATGTGTGACACTGAAACATGAATAACAAAAGAAAAAATAAATAAATTGAACTTCATCAAAATGAAAACCATTGTAAATCAAAGGACATTATCAAGAAAGTGAAAAAACCTATAGAATGAGAGGAAAATATCTGCAAATCATATATCTGATAAGTGTTTACTTTACAGAACATATAAAGAACTCCTTTGGGTGGTGAACACACAATGTAATATACAGATGTTGATTTATTGAATTGTATACTTGAACCAAATAATTTTATTAACCAATGTTGCCCCAATAAATTTTTTAAAAAAGAACTCCTACAACTCGATAACAAAAGACAACCCAATTAAAATGGGCAAAAGACTTGAGTAACATTTCTCCAGTGAAGATACATAAATGAGACACCAGTTAACACCTACTAGGATGGCTATAATATTAAAAATTTATAAAGGAAAATGACAAGTGTTGGTGAAGTTGTAGAGAAATTGGAACTCTTGTACATTGCAGGTAGGAGTGTAAAATGGTGCAACCACTGTGGAAAAGAATTTAAGGAGTTCTTCAAAAAACTCAGTAGAATTACCATATGATCCAGCTCCTAACTATATTATATACCTGAAGAACTGAAAATAAGAAACACACCTGTTTGCCAGTATTCATGGCAGCATTATTCACAATAGCCAGAAAGGTGGAAACTAAGTGTCCATCAACAGATTAATGGATAAACAAAATGTAGTATATACATACAATGGAATATTATTCAGCTATTAAAAGGAATAAAGTTCTGATACATGCTATAACAATGATGGACCTTAAATACGTGCTAAGTGAAATAAACCAGTCACAAAAAGATAAATATTATATGATTCTACTTACATTAAATATCTAGAACAAGAAAATTCATAAAGACACTAGATTAGTGGTTGCCACAGGGGTATGGTGTGGGGAAAATAAGGAGTTACTGCTTAATGGTTCCAGATTTTGTTTGGGTGATGAAAAAATTGTGGAAATGGTCACACAACATTGTGAATGTAATTAATGCTACTGAATTATATATTAAAATAGTTAAAATGACAAATTTTTGTTATATATACCATAGTTTTAAAAATATTAGATCCATGAAATCTTCAAATAATCTAAGTATACTCAGTCTATCTTCCTGCTCCACCTTAAGTAGTATTTAAAAGTTGGCTATTAGAGAAAAAGAGCAATGATGATAATACTTGGATGATAAATTACATAATTATGTTATAAATGATAGTGGGCTCAAGTGAAAAGTAAGATTTAGTAAGTACTGAAGGTAAATCAGAATATCATGATCATCTGGTAAAGTAGTTGTATTGTTTCACTCATTTTGAAATTAAGGAATTGCTATTTGTACTATCTGGAAAATAGAAGAATTGCATTTATTGGTTACCATCATTCTTTCAGGATGAAATAGCCTGATTTAACTTACAAAGAACACCTGTTAACTAATACTCACTGAACATACTATTAGGAATTATAACTCTTTACTCAAACTCTTCAAATTCACTTAGTCAGTTTTTATTAGAAAAGTATATTTTCCAATCTTTTTTTCCAACATTTTATTTTGAGACATTAAAAACCTATAGGATAGTTGAAAAAGTTATAAAATTCACACTATATACAATTTATTAAAACACTGATTGTTGATATTTTTGCTACATTTGCTTCATCTTTTCTCATCTTTGTAAACCATTTAAGAGTTGCAGACATTATGGCACTTCATCCCTCCATATTTCAACATGCATTTCCCAAGAGCATACCTATATGCTATAATACTATTTACAACCTAATAAAATTAATATTTCCATAATAACCTCCAATATCAGGTCCATATTCAGAATTCTCCTAATTATTTCAAAGTCTTTTATAACTCCCATTTGTAGGATCTAGTCAAGGTTCAGTGCTTTGTATTTATCATCTCTTTAGTCTCTTGTAATCAGAATAATCCCCTCCATCATTTTTCCCCATGAAATTGTTTTTTTTTTAATGTTATATGGAGTATTGTAAGTATTACTTTAGCTAGTCTGACAAAAATAATCTTTACCATAGGAATTTGAATCATTGTAAGTTATATTTGGAAATATTTTAAGTATTCATGCAGAAAGTCCATAATTAGTGATTATTTCCAAATAGAACTATATTCCATAGGCTAGCATTTTTCAATCTTTGTTAATCTTATCGGATAAAGTGAAACTTTGAAGTTTTTAAAACCTAAAAAAAATCATATGCTCTTCTTTCATGTTATTTGAAAGTGCAAAGTATTTTTTAAAAAATGTTCATCTTGAACCTTTTTAAACTACATATGCCCTTCTGGGAATTAGCACACCTTTTATCTTCTTTGAAGTCCACTACTATTTTGTATGAAGCATAGATAATAGAAAAATGTGTGAGGAATATAAAGAATTTAAGTAAACTTGTGCTAGAAATTATCCATATCCAAAAACTTATGAAAATTTTATTGGACTGTAAATTAGAGGTTAGTAAACTATGGCCTGTTGCTATATCTGACCTGCTGCCTATTTTTATATATTTTGTATGTTTTACAAGCTACTAATGGTTGAAAAAAATTCAAAAGAACAGTTCATGTCATGAAAATTTATGAATTCAAATTTCAGTATCCATATATAAAGTTATTAGAACACAACCACGTCTATTTGTTGATGTTTTGTCTGTGGCTCCTTTTGCACTACAGTAGCTGAGTAAATGTAAAAGATTATATGGCTCACAAAGCTTAAAATATTACTGTTTAGCCCTTAATAGAAAAATTTGTCAACCTCTGCTCTTAAGCAATAACAGCTTATTTATATATAAATATGTAGCTTTTGCTTTTCTATATTAGAAAGTGACAAGTACATTTGTAACAAAATCATAGCCTAATAACCAAGTTATACTTTTTCTTTTAAGATTGAAGACCCACTGGCTATTCTTATTCTCTTTGATGAAGCCAGATATAATTTACTGAAGGGCTTTTATACAGCTCCTGATGCCAAACTGATAACATTGGCAAGTCTACTGTTGCAAATAGTTTATGGAAATTATGAGAGTAAGAAACACAAGCAAGGTTTCTTAAAGTAAGTATTTAACAAAATGTGTAGTCTTGTTCAATGTTAAAGATTCAGTTTAACCAAGAAAGTTTAATGTTTTTAAGAAATATTTATACATTGGTTTGGAATTAAATACAATCAGCCTTCATATCTGTGGGTTCTGCACACGAATTCAACCACAGATAGAACTCATGCATGTGGAGGGCTAAGGACTTGCGCATCCTTGGGGTTCCTGGAATCAATCCTCCATGGATACTGGGGACACCCATAATATAGGCATGGAATAAGAGGAAAAAAATATGGTAAAGCATCCCTTACTATATAAACTGTCTCCAGAGTTTTCCTTATATCTATTTTGATAATCCTTATACTTTTAAATTTATCTTTCTTTACTATATGTTTAAATAATTTCACTAAAACCTGACTTAACTAGTAGGAAAATGTTATAAAGCGATGCATTTAAGAATCCCACCACAAAAACTAGTTTTATGTTTTCATGTTGAGGAAAAAAAAAACGGTGATTTTAGCACATTTAAAGTTTATCATGGTCTTCAATTTTCAAAAATATTTTGTGGTTGTTGAAAGAAACATTTCTTCTAAATTGAACAATGTTAGGATTGTGGCTTTTGCTTAGAATTTTTAGAGTTCTCTGATATTTTATAATATTTTTAGCTCAAAAATCAAGTTGCTTAAAGTTATTTGTGTCTAAATGATTATATTACTTTAGCTACTGAAAATGATTTATTTAAAAGATGTTGGCATATTTGCTTACAGTGAAGAAAATCTGAAATCCATTGTACCTATTACCAAATTGAAAAGTAAGGCACCTCACTGGACAAACCGAATTCTTCATGAATATAAGGTAAGCTGTTTAATAGAACTAAAAGGCATTTTATACCCTACTTGAAATTTTGTTAGTATTATTTTAACATGAGTACATAAAATATATAGTCCTGAAATTAAAAATGGGTCTTCTGGTTCACATGCCTGAAACTGAAACTAGCAAGACATTTTTATTTTAATAATGTAGAATCTTTTGCTGAATACCTCCTTATGCTGGATACTGTCTGTGGTAAGGGCCAGAGATTAAAAATCATGAAATAATAGACTTTCTCTGCCCATAAAAAACCTAATAGAATAAGCACTATTTTAGACCTTGAGATAGATAGATAAATAGATAGATTTTTTTTTAATATAAGATCTCAAAAAATACTGCTCTTGGGATAATGTCACATGATTTTATTCTTTGGGGACATCCTTGATTTTAGAAACTTCTTAATTGACCTATTTGGATTCTCAAAAGTATGTTCTCCTTCACATCTCTTTATTTTACTTTATTTGGTTTTAGAATCTTAGTACAAGTGAGGGTGTCAGTAAAGAAATGCATCACCTTCAGCGCATGTTCTTACAAAATTGTTGGGAAATTCCTACATATGGAGCAGCTTTTTTCACAGGACAGATATTTACAAAGGCAAGCCCCAGCAATCATAAAGTCATACCTGTGTATGTAGGAGTGAATATAAAAGGACTTCATCTCCTCAACATGGAAACTAAGGTAGATTTTCAACTTTTCACCTGGTTTTTGACCAGTCACATTTATAATATCTAAAGTAACAGTATCATGAAAAAAATCTAGAAATGGCACATATGTGACTATTCATTACAATATCATTTGTAATAGCAAAAGATTAGTAGAGGGGGTTGCGCAAATTTAATCATTATCAATAGAGGGCTAAATACCTTGCAGCCATACAAAAGAATGAAGAATATTTTTGTGTAGAATGATCTCCAAGATATATTTAGTGAAAAAGCAAGGTGCTGAACCATATGTATAAGCTACCCTTTGTATAAAAACAGAGGAAGTGGGTATTTATCTGAAGAAGAAGAAAACACTTAAAAGTATATATATACCACCATGCTCAGTGCAACATTATTTACAGTAGTCAAGATATGGAAGCAACCTAAATATCCATTGATGGATGAGTGCTAAAGACAATGTGGTATATGTGTATTGTATATAATGGAATATTATTCAGCCACAAAAAAGAAAATAAAATTTTGCCATTTGCAAAACATGGATGGACCTTGAGGGCATTGTGCTAAATGACGTGGTTAGACAGTGAAAGACAAATAGCATTTGATCTCATTTACATGTGGAATCTTACCAAAAAAAAACCAGAACACTTCCCAAACTCATAGATAGAACACATTGGTAGTTGTCAGTGGGGGAAGGGAGTTGGAGGGTGGGCAGAATGGGTGCAGAGGGTCAAAAAGTGCAGACTTCCAGTTGTAAATAAGTCATGGGGTATAATGTACAGCATGGTTACTATAGTTAATAATACTGTATTGCATATTTGAAAGTTGCTAAGAAAGTAGCTCTTGTAAGTCCTCATTACAAGAAAAAAAAATGTTTGCAATTGTATGGTGACATGTTCATTAGACTTATTGTGGTGATCATGTTGCAGTATATACAAATATTGAATCATCATGTTGTACAGCTTAAATTAATACAATGTTATATGTCGATTATACCTCAGTTTTTTTTAAAAAAATGGGAAGCGAAGACTATATTTATATAAATATATATTGCTTGTGTATGCAATAAGAAGTCTCTTGAACCCTTTAGAGAAGGGAACCAGGTAACTGGGGGTAAGAGTCTTCACTATATACATACTATTTACAACTTATAAAAAAATTAAATTATTATTATACTACCTAGTGTAAAATCAATTAGATTTATATGAAAAAATACAGATTGAAAAAGGAAAATGTAATATCTGATAGAAGAGCTTCATTTTGAAAATTAGAATTAGTTATAAGAAATTTTGGGGGGCAGGAAGAAGAGTGATTATGAATACGTATTAGAATGCTTCACAGCTTTTTAATCAAAGGCTTGCTACTGTATTGTGCTCCTTATTCTAATCAAAGTCACTAAAATATGGGGTTGGTTATCAGTTATTTTTAACATGCTTAACACATTTCATAGGAAGAACAGCTTTCTAATTTGTATAGGAAGCTAATAAAAATCAAATATATTTTCATTTAGATTTGTCAAGAACAGACCACTTTCCAAATCAGTTAAAGTAATAACTAAGTTTATGCATTAAAAAAAACATTTTAGATTAGAAATTTCATCATAAGCCTAATTTTTATTTTCATCATTTTTATAAGTCTTTATTCTGTAATCACATAATTTCTGAAAGTCTCCTAATCATAGTTTTAGTCATTTGTTGATAGCTCAGAATCATCCTTACCGTACTGTTAGATGGGCCTGTGAATGAAGACAAGAATATATAGGGACATAGGGCTGAATAAGGGCTGACTTCAGTAATTGACCTGGAACTTGACTTTTTGAAATCTCTGATGTCAGCTTGCTTTTTGGGTCATTTGCTTACTTTCTGTGTAAATTGTTTCACTTATACAAAATAGGTTCGTAGTAGCTTGTAACCACTTTTCTGTTTCTGTTGTACGTACTAAGCCTGTTAAAGAAAATAATGGAGAAATTCCCCTCACCATTTCAAAAAAGTTTTCCTCTACTATTTCAGAGCATTTTATACCAGTATCTACAAATCTTTCTTCATTGAACTGGATGGTGATTCTGTGGGAGTAATGCTGAGCCTTTTTTAAAAAATTATTTTGTTTGACATTTGGTAGCATTCCCAGTTTAGGCAACAGTAAAAAGTTTTATATAGTATTCAAATAATGGTTCAACAATATCTTATAACATTTCATATTATGAATAATATTCTGGTCTAGGAGTTAAGTGAGATAGTATCAGACAGAGGATGATAATATTATTAATGGTGTGCTTTTTCAGGGTAAGATGTTCAGTTTTGAGAAATAGAAATAGAAATGCTGTCCTTGGGTATATAAAAAGGGATTGAACCCAAGGGGAGCAATGTTTTCTGTCATGTCATTATATTGGGTTCTGCAAGCCACTAGTAATAGCACATACAAAAGTTCTAAGATGATTACATTTTCTTATCATTAAAGGTGGGAGCAATCAGCTTGTCCTCATTTGTCTTAGGTTCACCAGGATCTGCTAGGGTTGAATTTGACAAGCTTGCTTAAATAGAGTCAACATCTTCATCTGCAAACATATCTTCATTTGTAGTTAAAACTATACGTGGAACAAATAGCTTTAGAGATTCTCAGGAAAAGCCATAGGAGACAGCTGTGGATTTTTTTTTTATATACCTATTACTTCTACCTTCTATATTTTGTTTCTTTTTGAAATAATGAAAATATATAGCTCAGCCAGTTTCATATGCTCATCAGAGACTTGTCTGTTCTACTTACATAAAATGTTGATGCTGTTTTATAGATAAATAGACTGTGTTGTGTTTCATTATTTTACTCTGGTGAAAGCATTGCAGTCTACGTAATTGAACTGTACCTGCTGATATATCTTCAACCTTAACAGTACCACTGCTACACCTAGGCATTAGATTCCTCTTTGCTGATGTCATTTCATGTTGACTATAATAGCCTTCTAAAATAAAACTGCTTATTTAAATACCCACATAGTGCCATTCTTCTTAATCTGTGCCATCACTGTTTCTCCTATCTGTCCTGGTTAGCTATAAAGTTCTAACTTCTGTGGTTTCCCCTTTTCTGCTCTCAACTATCCCTGCCATTTCTCTTGTGCTCCCCTCACCAAACATCTTGCCCTTTGTAGGTTTTACCTCATAATGAGAGCTACTTTTTCCTTCTGAAGCAGATAGATTTCTTAAAACCATGTGGATTCTTTGGCTCTTCAAGTCTAGCCGTTTTCATTATAGTGGATTTCTCAAGAATTCCTTTTCCCTGCACATTGTCTTTTAATAACAATACTTATATTTAACTTATGGTCTCAGAACTTTTATTGATAATTTGACTTCCATATAATTGAGTTGCTATACTACAGATGTATTTGTTTCTTATATTGAACAGTTTTGAGGCTATATTAATGGATTATTTCCTGCCTTTTGATTAAACAAATTTCCAATGACCGATCAAAAAGATAGGCAGTTTAAGGTATTATGATATCTTGACTCAGTGTTTCAGTCGGGATCGGGTGTGTTCAGGGTAGCGTGGCCATAGACCTAAGGCTTCTAAACATACATATTTTAAAGGATGGGATAAACACTTTGTATATGTGTATACAAAAATAGATTTTTAGGGCAAGAAAATGCAAGTTACTGCTAAGAGAGATTTAAAAATAATCAAAAGACTATATTGAATGTCTACTTAAATAACCATTATATTAGTAAATGTAGGAATAGGTTGCTCTAAATAGTTCTGTTGAATTTATGAAGGGTATATTATTAATTTTTTAATTATACTTATTTTTACAATAAATATATATCTGTATACTTATTTTCAGTGAGATGAAATTGCCTGCATCAACATATTACCCCATTACATAAATTTTAAATCTGAAAGTACTATGTGAATATTCAAAAGGTACTGAATAAAATATATGGAGTTGTTTTAAAATGCAGAGAGTAAAAACTTGTAGTACATTTAATTTTCTTAAAAGTCACTGATATAATGGAAATGCTTTTCCCCAGCTTTAACTCAGAATATATTGACATATAACTTTGTATAAGTTTAAGGTATACAATGTGCTGATTTGATACACTTACATATTGCAACATTATTACCACCATTAGCATTAGATAATAACTCCAATACAATACACAATTACTGTTTCCTTTTTATAGTGAAAACATTTAAATCTCTACTATATACTTTCAAGTATATAGTAGAATATTAACTATAATCACCATGCTGTACATTGAGGTCCCTAGAACTCATTCATCTTATAACCGAAAGTTTTTACTCTTTGACCAACATCCCTTTAATTTTACTCACCCACCAGCCCCTGCTAACCATCATCCTATTCCATTTCTATGAGTTCAGTTTTTTAGATTCCACATTAAGTGATATCATATGGTATTTGTCTTTATCTGACTTATTTCACTTAATATAATGCCCTCAAGCTCCACCCATGTTGTTGCAAATGACCGCATTTCCTTATTTCTCATGGCTGAATAATATTCCTGTGTGTGTACATAGGTACACATACATACTACAGAAATGGCATCTTTAAAAATTTTTGTCAATCTGATACAAAGAATATCATTGCTCTTAGTCTCCTGAGAGGCTACCATATATGTAACTGTACTACAGGCTGTGTGAAGTTAGTGTGGCACTTTGAATTGGTTTTATTCTACAATTAGACCTGTCTAGATAAGTGTAGATAGTAAGACAAGATAGGTGTTTTTAATATATATTTCAATATAACAATTTCTAATTATGTTGTAGGCTTTACTCATCAGTCTTAAGTATGGTTGTTTCATGTGGCAGTTGGGAGATGCTGATACATGTTTTCAGATCCATAGTATGGAAAATAAAATGAGCTTTATAGTACACACAAAACAGGTAAGTACTTATCCATTATTCTGGACTTCTAATAATGAACTACTATATTAGTAAAATTATTTCTGACAATATATTTTACTTCAAGAAAATTGCTAATATGACATGAAATTAAAATATTTAAGACCAAGGAGAAATGACAGGCCTTTGTAAGCAAACAAAGCCAGAAAGTTATCTGAATAATTATTTCAGTCTTACAACAAGGAAACTCTTTTTTTTTTTTTTGACATTAAAAAAGGTTCTGATCAGTATTCCCTATCTCTTTTATCAAGTTATGAGGTAGTCCTTCCCTCTTCTTGACTAGTATCCTATCTGAGCCACTAGTTAATAGGCAATAGGTCACTTCTTAAATCCCTTCAAAAGTTTGAGTAAATAGTCTATTTTTGACAAGCTGCCTCCTGATAAGAAAGTTCCTTTTCAAATAGCTAGGGAACTGCCCACTGCCATGTATGTCATTTACTCATCTAACGGGTTTCACATTTATTATCAACATATTTTACTTTTGTAGGCTGGCCTCGTGGTAAAACTGCTAATGAAGCTAAATGGACAGTTAATGCCTACTGAAAGAAATTCATGAGAGGAAAGCAGCTGATACTTAAGCCACCACATTTTGTCATACAGATTTTTTCCATGAAAGATTTCTTAAACTATTACTTTTAACAAGGCCTTAGTTTCTTGTAATATGTATGTATAATGTTACATTGTACAGAATCTGTACTTATGTTTGGTGTGTAATATACCAATTAGTTTTATATAGTATCCTCATAAGCTATTCTTATTTTTCAGGGAAACACAGAAAAAAAGTAGATTGATAGTCTGTATAATATTAGAAAAAAAGTAAGCTCTATAAAAAAATTATTTTTGTTAAATGGTAAAGAATTGAGTGGAATGTGATGAAATTAAAATACAGATAGCTTTGTTATATATAACTTTGTCATTTCAAAATATACATGAAAGTCAACATGATTTGAATAAAGAAATAGATTTTCTACATAATCCATGAAAGTGTTATTTAAAACATTTTTCTGTAATCTGTGAACATTTCTCAGTATGTCTTTTAGAGTTTAAAATGGATCTATTATAAACTAGTATCCTCAAAGTATAGTTCTTGAATGCCCTGCATAGTAATTACCTGGGTACCTCTTAAAAATGAGGATTTCACAGAGATGCACTCTAGACAAGTTCATTCACTCTCTGTAAGTAGTGGGGCCTGGGAATCTTAGGTTTTGGTTCGTTTTCTGTTGAAGCAATTCCAGACCCAATAATGAATTTGGATTATTAAAGTAAGTTACACAAAACTACCCGGCACACAAGCACCTATGTATATAGATACACTGATTAAATGACAATCTCTAGATATTCATAGTTGCATTTATTAAGTTCATGTTGTATTTTTATGAGTTGGCTTAATGATATATTTATGTTGTCTTTACATTGTAGGAAGTAGATCACCAAATATCTGGTGGTTTCATTTATGGGAGTTCTGATATCATAGATGAGGAGGTAATTTATTAATCTGCTATGTAACAAGTTCAGAAACTAATCTTTCCAAGCTAAATAGACTGATCTGTTCTAACTAAGTTCAGATATACATAGTCTTATTTAAAGTTCTCCTACAGATTGCAGATAATTTAATATAGCATCATCTACACTTCACATTAACTTCTGCTTGTTTTTAATGGTGTTCTGCCTGAGCTTTATTAAAATTAAGATTATGTGGTTAAGTAAGTTTAATGATAAAGCCTGATCTAATTCTGTGCTGAGTACTTCGATGATACATAGGCAATGCCTTGTTCAATTTCATCCATTCCTATGGTCTCAACTGTTACCAAAAATCTTTCACACTCAGACCTCAACCTCTCTTCTGAACTCTAGATCTTAGTTTGCTGTTGCCCGCTATTCTAGCTCCGCCTACATGGCCTACACAAGGAACTTCAGTTTCATCATAGATGGAAACAATTGGTTTCTTCTACTTGCCCCATTCTATCTTTACATTTGTATTCTTTGATCAGTTAATGACATCATCAAATTGCATCTTGTTGCTTAGCCTAGAAATCTTGGAGTGGTCTTCAACTCTTCCCTCTTTCATCACCCTGCACGTTCCATTTATCAAGTTCTGTCAAATGTCCTTTTCAGTCGTTTTCCATTCCCATCCTTCCTGTTTGCACAGCAACCACCCTAGTTCAAGTCCTCACCATGTATCCCTGGGCTCATAGCCTCCTCTCCCAATTCAGGCTCTACACCCTGCCCACCTATCTGTCACACTGCTACCAAGCTAGCCTTTCTCATAGATTTAATTATTTCATTCACCTTTGAAAACTCTCCTCACTGCATGTTGAATTAAATTCCAATTTGTTATTGAATACAGGGCCCTTAAAACTCTGTCACACACCTGCCCATCCAGATTAATGTCTAACCACTTCTCTCACACTTTCTGTGCTCCTTCCCAGCGTTTTCTAACCCTGGCTCTGCAGTCACATAGGGAGTTTGAATATTTATGACTCAAAATTTTAGGGTGGGGCCAAAGCATTTCTGTTTTTAAAGTATCCCATGTGATTTTGATATATAGCTTAGGGTTTAGAACTGCTGTTATAACCAACTTTAACTAGGAAGTACCTGAATGCTTTTCCATTCAGAGTGAAGTGAGGATTCAATGATAGTACATTAAGCAACTTCCTGCCATAGAATATAGGGAGTTGTACAGTATGGCAGTCTTGAAGAGAAGGGACGAGGAGACTACTAGAGTAGCATGGCTATTAAAGCTTAAAAACATATGCCATCCAAAAGTTAACTTTAAAAATTAATATTGAGGAAAAAAATAATTCATTATTTATGAGACCATAACAAACCAGAAATAGACAATGAGGAGGAAATGCAAACAGCTTTTAATGAGTGCCTAGGATTAATCAGGCATTATATATGCACTGGGAATGAAAGATACCATTTTCCTTTTCATACTTCCGTTAAAAAAATTTGTGTGCCAGGGATCCAGTAGTAAGGAAAACAAAGTCCCTGCCTTCAGTGAGCAAAGTTTAATGAGGAAGAGAATACTCATGGAAATGTATACTTATAATTTTAATAACTATAATGAAATAAAAAAATGTACTATCTAAGCATAAGAAAGAAAACTTGATCTAATCTTAGAGATCAGGAGAGGCTTCCCTGAGCAAGTGCTGCTTGAGTGGCATCCGAGGGGGTAATAGGAATGAATGATGTGAAGGTACGGGGAAGAGAAGTGAGGTGACATGTTTTGACCCCAAGGAAAGTCCTGGAGAACTGATAACGGGATTAACAGTTTTTAGTGAAGAAGTGAATTCAAACAAATTTTTATCCAAATCACAAGAAATGAATTCCCATTGTAGAAATAAAATTAGAACAGCTAACACTGCACATGATAAATGTATTAGAGAAAATCATACTGAAGAATCACATCTTGCAAGATTAAAAGTTGCCAAAATTCTGATAAATGACAAGAACATTAAAAAAAAGTTGCCAAATTGACCCTAGAAAAATTAGACTTGATAGAAAAGTTAGACTTGATGAAAATATTTAGCAAAGTAAAACTGCCCACAGTTATTGACCAAATTTAATAGAATTACATGAATAAAATTTATATTTTAATTTGACCCTAAGGAACTCAATGGCAAAAACTGCAATTGGAAGAATTACATGACTGATGATTCAGTTAATTACTTTATAATTTGTGGGGGGAAAAACAATGAAAATGATTTTGGTAAATGGAAATGGAAAAAATATAAATTGTTTTTGTTGTACTGTATAGAAACTGATCGAGAAGTTAAATTGGTTTGAGTACATACAAAAAAATACTTTCTCAACAAAAAATCCATTTGTGATGGTATGATTCTCATTTCACATTTGTATTCATAAAGTCAGAATGTCTCTAGGATCATATCTAGTGTTTGGAGAGGCTGTGGTAAACAGACTAAAAAGGCCCTAATGCAAAAGATGGATAAGCCCTAAGTTTTTTAGATGCCAGAATGTTTGAGGCAAAGAAATATCTTTCAGACATCTTAGGGTGTAGGGAAGAAACGTAATTTGAATACATTGATTGTGCTAATAATTTCTGTGATAGAAAGTGTGGATTTTTCAGTATTCATTGGAAGGGCACCAAGGATTGGTGGAATTAGGGACTTCCCCATTAGTTAAATAATTATAATAGCTAATACTTAAAATGGTGCTTACTATGTGCCTGGCATTGTTTAAGGCCTTTTAGATACATTAATTCATTTAATTCTCACAATAACTATGAGGCAGATACTATTCCCCCTATATACTGAGGAAACAGAGTTAAGTTACTTGCCAAAGAGAAAATAGCTAATAAGTGGCAGAGCTGAGATTCATATCCAGGCCTGGCTCCGGAGTATAAGTGAATCAGAAACTTGATGTATGGTTGTAATAAAAACAAGATATTTGCTTTCTCTCTTTTAAAAAGCCAAGGAGCCAAACTTTCTCACACAGTGGTATAAATCTTTTCATTATATTGTATAACTTTGAACACAACTGTGTGTGGAGAGGTTATTATGTTAGTCTAAGGTAAAAGCAGTAAGTGGTAGAGTTTGAATTCAAAATCTGGCAGTCTGGCTTCTGAATTCAGGCATTAGGTAAAGGAGACATAGCTGGACAGTTTAAAAAAAAAAAAAGGAACAAATCTTAAAGAATGTATTCCTTGATCATGAGGAGCCACAGGAGCCTTTGGGACTTAACTAGCTCAGATTTGTATGTTGAAAGGTCATCCTGGGCCAGTGCACGGAAGTGCTTGAAGGGGTCTGAGTAAGGAAGTATAAAAAATGGGATAGATGGATTAATGTTTTGACAAAACCCAGTGACCTTTGGATATGAGAAATAAGTAAGAGCTAGGAGTTACAAATAATTCCCTTCTTTCTGTCCTGGCAACTGGGAAAATGGCACCGTATGCTGTTAAAATAGGGAATGAAGGAGCAGGATTTGAAGAAATAAGCATTGAGTTCCTGATGCCTGAAGGACATGCAGGTGGAGATGCCTCAGGCCTGAAGCTCAGAATGCTCTGCAGGAGATAACAGAAACTTTAGGAACAGATTTAAAGCCACCTAGGAAGAGAGCAGAGTGAGAGGCAAGCCAAAGAATGTCAACGTTTGAGAAATGGGCAAAGGTAGAGCAATCCACATCATCTTGTTAGGCAAATGGTTATCAGTAGAGAAAAGAAATGGCTTGGCACCATCCTGCATACTAAGTATTCAATACATTTAATATAGGCAAAAATTAAATTAAAAATCTTTAATATCACTAGAGAAAAAAATCTTTAATATCACTAGTGTATTTAAGTAGCAGAGAGCACATTCATTTATGGAAATTTTTAAAATGGCTATCATGAGAGGTGTTTAAAATGCCTTTTAAATGTACATAGTAAAAACAAAAGCAAAAGAATTAAGGAATTTAGAGCAGCCGGAACTCATACATGGATAGTAAGAAAGCAAAATGGTGCAACCATTTTTGAAAAGTTTGGTAGTTTCTTATTAGTTAAATATACACCTAGTTAAATACACCACTGTCATTCCACTCCCAGGTATTTAAGAGACAAAAACTTATGTCCACACAAAAATCTATATGCAAATGTTTATAGGATATATTTTCTTTTTTTCATAATACATAATGAAATGTAATTATTCATAGCAGCCCAAACCAGAAACAACCCAAATGTCCTTCAGTGGGTGAGTGAATAAACAAACTTAGGTACATCCATACAGTGGAATACTACTCAGCAACAAAAAAGAATAAACTATTGATGACAATATGGATAAACAGATGTATTATGCTAACTGAAAGAAGCCAAGCTGAAAAGGTTATATACCGTAGCATGCCCATCCATTTAGATGGCATTCTGGAAAAGGCAAAACTATAGAGTCAGAAAGCAGTTAGTGGATATCAGAGGTTAAGGATGGGGGTGAGAGAATGTAGGATATAAAGGGGCAGCATGAAGGAATTCGAAGTGGTGAAAGACTGTTCTCTATTCTGGTTTTGATTGACAGATACTCAGTGTATTTGTTAAATCTCACAAAACTGTATATCTAAAAAGGAAAAATTTACATAAACTTTAAAAGTAAGTTTAAGAAAAGAATTATAACTTGCTCTACAGATATTGAAAGTTTACCAAAAGTTTATGAAGGTTTAATAGAAATTAAAGTCAGTGTTTAAATTCTGAAGGGGAGTGGTCAGAGAAGATCACAGAAAGGTTATATGCTTGGAAATGCAGACAACTTTAAGGAACGAAGAAATAAAATCTTACTAATGAAATGCAAAACATTACTAAATTAGTTGAATTATATGGAATGATAAAACTCAACTAAGTACATTAATAAAAATGATAGCCCAGTGCTAAGACAACATATGGGAATATATTTGGGGGGTACTGAAACTTGGTTGAATCTTCTGGTAAAGCAGTCTGGTAAATGTTTACTCCCCTTGACCTGATGATCCCACAGGAGGAAATCCATGCATGAGCCCTCAGCCCCCGCTTTCTCGTTTGTAGTGCTTTACTGGTACAGTGTCCCCACTTGCCTAGGGAGTAAACTACTACAATTCAACATGAGGGGGGAAAAAATAGTTTCTAACATTACCATAAAAATGGAACAAAACTGTATAGTTAAAAATAATATATACTCAAGGTAATTATTTTCAAAACAAGTCTACCCCAGAGCATGCCAAATGCTTTACTTGTTACAGATAATGTAATTATGCCACCAACTCAATTATATGAGGAAGTATCCCAAACCAGTAATTAGTGAAGCATTTGTTGACTTTTGGAATATACTATATGATGTTTTAAAACATGCTCGATCAGTTATATTTTACTGATGCTTGATAACACTTTTTGTTTGGATTTACTGAATATTTACCAGTAGGTCAGTGAAAGGAAATGAACCTAAAATGATAAATCTTCTGCAGATAGAAAAACAATTAAACAATTTTTACTAAAGTCAAATGTGTGCCATTTTTTCTTTCTGGATTGTTTGCTTTCAATTAATATTGAATTTAGCTTTGTATACATAACCACTAGGAGGAAGAAAAGCCAGTTTGGCTTTTTTATTTGTTTCAGCTTTTCACTCACAAGTAATTAACAGTATATAGTTAAAAACTGATTTTAATTAATTTTATTTGAACTTTAGCTTGTTATTTACTATTTTAAAAGATATGGATGTTCACAACCACATTTTATGTTGTATAACAGTTTAAAACAATTTTACTAAGTGCCGCAAAGTTAATAACAGTTTCCCCTCTCTTATTCATAATCAGTCATAGTCATGAAATGAAAAGGAAAATATATCATTTCATATTTACATTATTGTATAAATGAGGAAAGGTACAGAAACAAAGTTTCCAAGCTGAATTAGATAAACACTATTACAGGAGTTACCATGACAAAATGTTTTTGGAACTTACTTTCCAGTTAAGAATAAAATTTGAGAATTCTTAGGTAAAGATAATCGCAATCTGCTTTTGATTTAATATGGAGTTTAAATCATAAGTCAAGAACTTAGTATTTAAAAGAAGGCAGCAGGGGTAAGAAAACTACATTCCAATGATCAATGGTAATATGAATTACCATGTTAATACTAAGAAGGTTTTTTCATCTCTACATTATGCTAAGAAGGCAAATACACTAAGCAGCAGTTTTTAATGCCCTCAATTAAAAATGAAACAAAACAGACTTCTGGAACACCAGCAAATTATTGGTATTTCCAACAGTATGGTATTGGCACAAAGATAGAGACATAGATGGAATAGAATAGACCACCCAGAAATAAACCCACACGTGTATGTCAATTAACTTGTGATAAAGGGACTAAGAATATACAATGGAGAAAGGATAGTGTCTTCAATAAATGATGTTGGGAAAACTGGATGGCCACGTGCAAAAGAATGAAACTGGACCACTAACATCATACACAAAAACTAAATCAAATGGATTAAAGACTTGAAAGTAAGACCTGAAATCCTACAAATCCTACATGAAAATGTAGCTCCTTGGCATCACTCTTGGTGTGAATTGTTGGATTTGACACCGAACACAAAGGCAACAAAAGCAAAAATAAACAAGCAGGACTAATTCTAACTAAATAGCCTCTGCACAGCAAAGGAAACCATCAATAAAATGAAAAGGTAAAAAAAAAATGAAAAGGCAACCCTTGCAATTTATTTAATGAGAGAAAATATTTGTAAATCTGATAAAAGGTTAATATCGAGAATGTATAAAGAACTCATATAACTCAATAGGAAAAAAACAATTCTATTAAAAAATGGGCAGAAGATCTAAATAGACATTTTCACAAAGAAGACACAGATGGACAAGAGGTATATAAAAAGGCGCTTAACATCACTAATCAGGGAAATGCAAGTCAAACCACAATGAGATATCACCTCACACCAGTTAGAAGGGCTATATTTAAAAAGATAAGAAATAAGTGATGAGGATGTGAAGAAAAGGGATCGCTCATGCACTGTTGGTGGGAATATAAATTGGTACAGCCACTATGCAAAAGAGTATGGAGGTTCCTCAAAAACTTACAAATAGAACTCCTATATGATCTAGCTATTTCACTTCTGGGTATTTATCTGAAGGAAACAAAAACCCTAACTTAAAAAGATATATGCATCCCTATGTTCACTGCAGCAGTATTTACAGTATCCAAGATACAGAAGAAACCTAAGTGTCCAACAATGGATGAATGCATTGTTACTAATGTGATACACACACAAATATTATTCAGCTATAGAAAAGAAATCTTGATATTTGTGACAACATGGAGGATCGCAAGTACCTTATTTTTAGTGAAATAAGTCAGACAGAAAGACAAATACTATATAACCTCATTTATATGTGGAATCTAAAAAAAAAAATGACAAAAACTTGAACTTATGGATACAGAGAACAGATTAGTGGTTTCCCAAAGGCAGGAGGTGGGGAAAATGAATGAAGGGGGTCAAAAGATAGAGAATTTCAGTTATAACAAATCCTAGGACATAATATGTAGCATGGTAACGATGGTTAATAATACTGTATTGTATATTTGTTAAAAGAGTAGATCTTAGAAGCTCTCATCATGAGAAATTTTGTAACTGTATGGAGACAATGTTAACTATACTTATTGTGATCATTTTGCAGTATATACAAATATCAAGTCATTATTCTGTACACCAGAAACTAATGTTATATGTCAATTCTATCCATTTAAACATATAACACAGACTTATAAAACACCAGCAAATTATATGTATTGCCAATTATGAGTTACCAAGTTAACTCATTAGGCAGATGACTCAGAATCCAACCCACAAAAAAGCATACTAAAAAGCTACTACACATGTAGAATTATATAAAAGGGAGTTTCACTGGCTTTTCATAAATTCTAGAGTTGCATTCATTACTCAACTTTAAATTGGAATTTGGTGGTGATAGGAAATGTTGGGAGGTCCATACACAAACAATTTGATAATAGTTGCAAGGCTAGGTAAAGGGCTGGGAGAAGTGGTGGGCCCACCATCCTAATAACCAAAAGGGCTGTGACATCTCTCCAAGGAGGCAGTGACCAGCCAAGGTTGGAAGTGCCCTATTCCGCAGACGAAGGCCCCTGCAAATGAATCAGGTGAGGAGGCTTTGACATGAGTCTAAGGATTATAATGCATTGAGTTTAAACTAGCACTCTAAGGACGTTTTAAACATCATTTTGAAATATAGATGTGATAGTGTTCATCAGAAGATATGAATTAAATTATCAATTTTAGAAAACTTTGTTTCACTCACGGTAAAAACTCGTTAGTTTATTTAGTTCTGTTATAGTTTTTTTTTTTTTTTAAACTTTAGTCCCCCTTCCCCCTTCTACCCTTGACCTAGGGAGGTTGCCATCTCCCCTTAACTGGATCTCTGAAGGCAGGGGCATCTCCAGCGAGGAGCTCTCAGCACATCGCCTGAGTCTGGTGGGCTCCCCCATATGGGCCATTAACACTCAAACCCAGGACCTTCTGCGTGTATAAAGCAGCTGTGCTAACCATTACTCTGTGGAATTGGTCCAGCTTTGCTCTGTTTTAGATACCGATATTAGTAAACTACACAAGATCCTTTTTAAGTTTTCTATTTTTTCTAAAAGCTCTATATCTAGTTCTTCAGTTACACCCTCATATTCTACAAATACTTCCGGTTTTCCTGATACTGTGTTTTGGTTATATTAGGCTAAAGTTAAATTAGTCTTGTAACTTTACTTGTCCTGCTGTTTAGATGTTTGGAGAAGGTAGGTCACAAACTCCCAAGCGCTTTCTCAAAGCTCAGCCACATCTGCCTACACTCACTCCCCAGTGCTCTTCCTGGTTAGCTACAAAGGCAGACCCGCCTCCAAATCCTCGTGGTCCCAGCGATCCCTTTAAACAGTGGCCCAAACAGCCCCCCACCCCCAGACAAGTGTGACCCGTTATTCCTGGGCTCCTGTCGCTCGCCTTCTGCTTGGTTCATGGTTTGGAAGCCCAGCTGGGCCTGAAGAATTGCTTGGGGATAACCGAGGCAAAAAGAGGTCGGAGTCTATGAAGCAATTTAGTCGAAGTGACAAGCTGGGTCCCTCACGTCACTAGGTGGCATTTTCACTGTGCCTATAACGCCTGCTGTTCACCCTGAAGTCAGAAAAACAAAACCTCTGGTAGAAGCACCTCTCATCACGACTATCACCGAAGTTGGTTGATTAGCTTGGTGGGACCCTCCGAGGACCAGTGCCCAGACAGTGGCTCTCCGACCCGGCTGCTCGTTAGAATCAAACGCTCCGGCCAACGTCAGACTAATTAAATCAGACCCCAATCTGCCGGAAGATCCCAATGCGCAAGCCAAGACCCAGAAGTGCGTTCTCTGTCCTGCTCGCCGCGGCTGGCGCGCGTCCCTACGGGGATCTAAATGGAGGCCCTGGCCTCGCTCCGAGTGTTGCAGTGTCACCCGGGGCCAGCTCACAAACGCGCAGGGGCGCGGCCTAGGCGAGGCGCCTGGCCGTTCCGGCCGCGGGCCCAGGGTAGCCTTAGTGCCAGGCGCTGGAGTCGCTGGATGCTCCGCAGCGCACGACCCCGGCCTGCGACCCGAGTCGCAGCCGCTGAGGACAGCTCCAGGTGATGAGATGTGCTGTGACTTCAGCGACCTTCTAAACCAAACCCAGGTTCCCCTCCCCACCCCACTCCGCTCCCATTTCACCTCGACATCTGCGGCTCTGCTCTCTTCCTCTTCTGCGTGCCCCAGAGGCCCCCACCTCTCGCATGTGCGTCGCGTCCCGGTGGCTTTACCCTCTGTTGAGGAGTCTTTTCCCCACACTCTGGACAATTTGTCGATGCTGCACGGTATAAAAACGTCCTGTGGCTCCCTGAATGTCTACGTCTTTGAGATATGTGACAAATTACATTGGGTTATTGTTCAACTTTACTAATATTTACAGAAACAGAGTTGGGATCTACTTTTGCCTATCAAATTGGCAATATTTGTTTTTAAATGAGAATTTTTAGTGCTTGTGAAAGACTTTCTCGTATACATTTTTAGAATTTTATTTAGGTATATGCATCGGCCTTAAAAATGTTCACATGGGCGTGGTTAAATTATTGCTGACACAACCTTCAATGGAATACTTTGCGGGCATAAAAGATAAACTTTTCAAAAACTTGGTTTCAAGTTACCAAGTGTTAACTCCAAAGTATATTCTGTGATGATGGAAATGTTTGATATCTGAACTGTTCAATAAGGTGGTCACCAGCCATGTGTGGCTACCGAGCACTTGAAATGTGGCTACTGTAACAGGAGCTAAATTATAATTTAATTTAATTTAAATTTAAATAGTCACATGTGGCTCCTGTATTAGACAATGATGCTCCTGTATTAGACAATGATGCTAAATACTAAGGTTCCAATTTTGTCAGAAAAAAAAAGTATATGTGTGATATTCACCACTGGTTATCTTTAAGAAGTGGCTATAGGCGACATCATTGTTGCTTCTACAGCATCTGTTCTAGCTTGGGGTTGCTCTATCTCCCATCCATCTAATCTAATCTATCTATCTATCTATCTATCTATCTATCTATCTATCTATCTATCTATCTAATCTACCTATCCACCTACCTAGCCACCCTGCGATTTGGGAAAAGCTATGCTACCCCTGGCTCTGAGAGTGAGTCTTGTGGCACTGTCTAAAACAACGAACAGCATTACTCCAGCTCCTGGCCACAGCCATTGGTTCAGGGTTGGGCATGTGACCTAATTTGGACCAATGGAACAGGAGATCTCATCTCTGATTCAGTTTCTCCTAGAATATCAGTCCAAGTTGGGTGCAGCATTCACCGTCATCTGTAGGCATCCATACACCCAGACCAGCGAAGCCCTTGTTTAATAAGTTCGCCATTTTTTAAAAATAGCCCTTTTGTTCTACAACAATATAAATGTATTTAATGCTACTAACTTTATATTTAAATGGTTAAAATGATAAGTTTTATATATATTTTTAACAGTATAAAAAAATAAAATGAAATAACTCTACTGAAAAACAACCAAACACCTGAGGACAAAACTACCATAAATTGTGGTGACTGATCAAGCAAGGTCACAATTCCATGTATGCCATGCTTACTAAAGCCCAAGGGCTAAAGTCACCTGAGGAAGTCATCCCCACAAAAGTCAATTGCACAATCTGGGTTGCTACAAAATTCCATTCAAGACTCTATAGCTATAAACCAATAATGCTTGCCACCCCAGAGCCTTAATTTCTCCATTGTATTTATTTTTCAAAGTATTCAGCCAATGTACCAGATGTTCCAATCTGAGAAGCAAAGAATAACACCCTTTCTTTCCCCTCCAAATTCTTTATCATTAAACATAAGAAGGCAGAAGGGGGTCAGAGTATCACAATTACTGATGAAGCAGTTTAGAGAAAGAAGCTTTGGTCTCCAGCTAAGTGGACTTGTAATTATTTGCCCCTCAATTGAACATAATTACTTTCTCATCACACAGATGGACAACCTTGGCTCCCCCAACAGAAACCCATAAGGAGCTGAGCTCATCAGTCATCCAAATCTCTGTAGAGGTGATATTATGAAGATGAGGCTCAAGGCCAAAGCCATTTACACAAGTAGAGTTTCCTTCATATGGAAACACAAAGCCAGGAGAAAGCAATTACTTCCTCTGCATGTCTCAAGAATTAAAAGAAAACTTGGACTAACCAGTAACCATTAAATCTAATTAATAGGATTTCAAAAAGCATATTTTACAGAACCTTCAAAAAACAGATTACTCCTAATGCTTCAACTAATAGATAATTAGGATAAGTTACCTAGCTCATTTTATGAGGCTAGTATAACTTTGACAGCAAAAATGGACAGGAATAGTATAGAAAATAAAAATTATCAGCAAAATTACTAATAACAAGCATAAAAATTCTGTGTAAATGTTACACTTAATTCAGAAGTGAATTAAAAAGTAATATATCATGACCAAGTTTGATTTATCCAAGAAATAACAATGTTCAATAAAGAAAATCTATTGAAATATATATACCACATTAGCAGATTAAAGAATTAAACAGAGATAGTTACTTTCATTCCTCCAATTCCACATTGTACTGCAGGGTTTAACAAATGCAGTAAGATAATAAAAACAAACGAGTCGGAGAATTGGATAAAAAGAAACAAAAACTGCCAATATTTATAATACTTTTTTACAGAAAATCTGAAAGAATAAATAAAGTTATTAGAACTAATAAGAGAGCCCAGTCAGATTGCTGGATATAAGATCAACAAAAATTAGTAATGTTCCTGTATGCCAATATTTTAAAAACTAAAGACAGAAAATAAACATCATTCCCAATAGCAATGAAGACATATCATGTTATTAAGTATGAAGATGCAATATCATAAATGTATCTTTTTTCTAAATTAATTTACAAATTTAATTCAATTCTTATTTAAATACAAGCATGATCCTGAAATTGATCTAGCTATGTAAAGGATTGAGAACATCAGCGTTTTGAAGAAAAAGGATATGGTGAAAGGAATTTCTCTACCAGATATCAAGATTCATTGTTAAGTTATAATCATTAAAACAGATAAAGGGAATAGAATTAAAAGTCCAGAAACAGCTCTGCATATATACATATATGATTATATGTATATATATGCATATATACATATAATATATGATTAAAACAGCATTAGAAGTCAGTGAAGAAAGGGTTTACTATTCAATAAATTGTTGGAGACAATTGACTAGACATACAAGATAAATTAGATTCCTACCTCATACCACAAGAAAGAACTGTGAAATACAAAGCCTAAAATTTTTTAGAATTTGTGCTGGATATTTTCCATTAGCCTTTATATCAATTAGTTATTACTGTATAATGATTAATTAAACTCACAATTCTGCAGGTTATCCATTCGGGGTTGGCTCACCTAGGCAGTTCTGATTGTTTTGGTTGGGCTCACGCATGTTTCTGTGGTCGGCTGCCAGTCTACCAGGTCGCTCTGCTTCTGAATGCGAGCTGGCCAAATGCCAGAGAAACTAGTAAGATGTCTCTCTCATCATCCAGTAGGCTAGCTCAGAGGTCTCGGAAACCGTGAGAGGATAGTTTTGCAAGTGCCAGTGTTAAGTGCCTTTCACAACTATGCAGTGTCATGTTCGCTAATGCCTCATTGGCCAAAGTTAGGTCGTATGGCCAAGGTGAGATTCAAGGGGTGGGGGAAGAGACTCTGTCTCTTAGAACACATAGAGATATAAAAAATTTGTAGCCATTTCTGTAATCTCCACCCTTTGACTCTGCTTTGGAGCTGAACTGTTCCTCCATCCAAAGGCCCAGATCCAGCCAGGTGGCCTTTGTCCACAGTGCACTGTCTGGGTTCTGTCTCTCTCCTTTACACTTAGGAGTAACAATGGGACTCTCTGTTACTAGCCCTGGGGTACAATGCTATCCTCTGTGGTTTCCCTACACTCCTTCTATCCACACCTTAGTAAGCGCTCTGTTAAACTTTCCTCAAATTACTCAATTTGAGTAGATCATGTCTTTCCTTTGGAACCCTGATTGATTCAGAAGTAATTATAGGCACAACAAATGAAAACCATAAAATTAAAATATGACAAAATACACTATGGAAATAGAAAACTATAAACCCAAATACTTTGACTAAGCCATAGTTAAAATTATTCTTAAAGCTGTAAGCCATACATTTTGAGAAACTTGAGTGGAGATCATTTGGGCACAGATTTTAATAATATTTAACACTAAGTTAAAGCAAAAGCCAAATGTATATTGATTAAATCCCAGCCCAGCCTGGGTGGTTAAGGTTATGTTGAAGTTAGATCTATGCATGGATATAACTTATTTAACATGTCTTCTATAATGGACATTTATGTTATTTCCAATCTATTGCTATTAATACACAATGCATTTTGTGTCCACTTAAGAATTCATTCTCTATCCTAATGTCACAAATACATCTTCCTATGTATAATCTATTTGGAGTCTTATTGTTTTGTTTTTCACATTTAAATCTATAGTCCATCTAAATTGATTTTTGTATATGGAGGTAGGGGTCAAATATATTTTTCTTTCTATATGGATTATCAGTTGACCCAGAATCAAAAGCTATCCTTTCCCCAGCACTTTGTATCTTTGTCATAAATCAAGGTCCATATATGCATGGGTCAACTTTTAATTTAAACCTTTCTGTGATCCTATGCTTTAGAGTCATCTTTTAAAAATAGCACTTAGATTTTGTTTATTACAAATCTGAATTTTAATTGGTTATTTAGTCCAGTCACGTACATTTTGATTGTCGACATATTTGGACTCGTCTCTACCTTATTTAACAATTTTGTCTGGTTTCTCCTTTGTTTCTTTGTTACTTTTTAAAAAAATCAGACTGAATTTGTTTTTGTTCTTCCTTTGTGTTTTTTCTCTTATTTAAAGTTTTTCTCTCTAAAAGTCGAATTTAGTCCCTCTACTTTTATTCTTTTAATAATAACTCTTAAAATTTATCAAATTTTATCAAGTATGCCTAACACAGTCTTGAACCCGAACAACTTCTATCTACCTCAGATAAAAAAGATTTCAGAACATCTGAGCTGAGGTCCTTTTATTCTGAAGTAATTTTAGATGTATAGAAAAGTTGCAATAGTAATAAAGAGAATTCCCTTCTAGCCTTCACCCAGGTTCCCCGATATTAAAATAATCATAATACAGTTACCAAAACAAAAATATTTACATTGGTATAACACTAACTAAACTACAGACTTAATTTGGAATTTATGTTTTTTACTACCTTTTTTTCTGTTTCAGGGTCTAATCTGGGATTACATATTAAATTCAATTAGTCATATCTTCTCAGTCTCCACCAATCTGTGACAGTTTCTGAGTCTTTCCTGGTCTTTTATGATCTCAACACTTTTGAAGAATACTGGGCAGTTTTTTTGCAGAATGCCCATCAGTTTGGATTTGTCTGCTGTTTTTTCCTGACTAGACTGGGGTTATGCAGTTTTGGAAGAATACCACAGAAGTGATGTGTTTCTCAGTCCCCCATATCCGAGAGTACATGATATACTGGTGACGTTGATTTAACCACCTGACAAAGGTGGTGTCTACTGGGCCTCTACAATGCCAAGTTTCCATTACCCCTATAATTAATGAATATATATTTAGGAAGATTTTTTGACTCACATACTATTGTCTTCTTTAATGCCATACATGAGAGACTATTATTGTTTTACACAGATCATTATTTATTTTAATTTACATATGTGTCTACCTTCTCCTTTGCTCTCTATGCCCTCTTGAATTTCAGCCCATCCTCTTTTATCTTTTTCTCTTCCTTAAAGGACATCTTTGAGAAGTTCCTTTAGAGCACGTTTCCAATTTTTTTCAAGTGTTTTTATGTTCCTTTTATTTTTGAATGCCCAATTCTAGGTTCATAATGACTTTCAATATTTTGAATATGTTCTTCCACTCTCCTCTAGCTTTCGCTGTAGTTGTTAGGGAGTCTAGTCTTATCTTGCCATTTCTTTTTAGTTTTCCCTCCCTTCTCTCTGGCTACTCTCGTGATATTTTAATTGTTTGTGTTGTTCTGTAGTTTCAGATGAAACTTCAGATGCTTTGGATACGTTGTACATTATGGATATGTGGATTCCTATTTACTTCAGTTCTGGAACATTCATATCCATTGTTTCTTTAAATATTGCCTTTCCTCTAGTATCTCCACTTTCTCCTTCTGGAACGCTAATTGGATATATGTTAGTCCTTCTCGTTATATTTTCCATGTGCTTATTTATGTTTTTTCATCTCCTTATTCTTTTTTACTACATTTTGGATCTATCTTTCAGACATATTTTCCACTTCACTAATTGTCCAGTTTTCCTAGCATCATTGTTGAAAAGGCCATCTTTTTTCCGTTGTTCCAAAGTCTCATCTTTTTCATAAATCAAGTATCCATATATCAATCAAATGTCTGTTTCTGGGCTTTCTACATATTCTACTGATCTATTTATTTATTCTTTTACCAATACCATATCCCCTTATTTACTGTAGCTTTATAATAAGTCTCAATATTCAGCAAGCAAGTCCTCCCACCTGGTTTTCCTTCTTTACGAGTATTATGACTATTTTTGGCCCTTATTTGTCCAAATGCTTGGAAGAATCAGATTGTCAAGTTCCACAAAAATAAGATTAGGATTTTGATTTGACTTGTATTTACAATATAGATCAATTTAAAAGGAATACCTCTCTATTTATTTAGGTCATCTCTAATTTCTCTTATTACATTTTGTAGTTATATTAAGTAGCATTTTTTTTCTGTAAAAGTCTTGCACATTTTTGTTAGATTTATTCCTACTCAATATTTGACTATATATGATACCTCCTTAAACCTTCATTGACTGACTCCTTTTTGTTAACATCAGAAAGGAAATTGATTGACTTTTGTGTGTTGACTTTGTATTCAGCAACATTGCTTAATGTTCTTATTGATTCTAATAAGTTACCTGCAGATGATCTTAGATTTTCTACACACATAATTATATTATCTGTGACTAATAGCAGGTTTATATCTTTTTCCCTTGCCGTATGCCACTGGCTAAGATCTCCAGTACAATGTTGAATAGAAATGATAGAGGGCAACATTTTCTTGCCTCCGATGTCAAAGAAAAGTGGATCACACCTAGTGGTGAAACAGTGAGTTTACTGTAGATTTTTTATGGCTGTCCTTTAGCAGATTAAGGAAATTCCCATCTATTCTAGTTTGCTAAAAGTTTCTATAAAATCATGAAAAATGTTGCAATTTATCAAGTGCTCTGCATCTAATCAAATGATCATATGGTTTTCCTCCTTTAATTTCTTAGCGTGGCAAATTATGTTGATTTTCTAATGTTAAAATCCAAACTTATATTTCTGGGACAAATGTAACTTAGTCACAAAATATTCTCCTTTTTTATATATTGCTGGTTTTTATAATATTTAGAAGTTTTTTAATGTTTAGAATTTTTGCATTTTTGCCTTGAGTGAAACTAGCCTGTAATTTTTTTTCATATTGTTCTCATTAGGTGTTGATGTAAAGGTTAAGAGCTAGTTGCATAAAGCAAGTTGGAAAATGTTCCTCTTTTTCTATTTTCTTGAAGAATTTGTGAAATATTAAAACCATCCCAGTATAGTAGAAATAATTTAATTTAGGGAGTTGTGTAGACAAGTATTGGAGAACTGAAAAAATAAGGGACTGCAGTAAAACAGACATAATAAATCTAGGAAGTAGCTGCCACCCTGGGGATGAAGGGACAAAGGAAAGGGGCTGGGCTATTAAAAACTACAAATTTGGAGAAGGGACCTACAGAAGCTGGGACCCAGACGTCTGGGAGGTGCTGCTCAGCTGTGCCAGTACCTCAGGAGTCACACAAAAGGTTGCTTTACTTCTAGCTTATTCTTACAGAAAGCAACCCCTTTTTCCTTGACATTTTACTTCTATTTTTGGAAATTGTCATAAGGTACTGAATTTGTTGGGACAAGACACTTTAGATTTACCATGCCCACAATGCAAATGGAACTCTGCATGTGATATAGGGGGGCCCTGGCTATCCTCTTCCTGTCTTTCAAAAATTTGCTGAATTCTTTCATTCCCTTGTGTCTCATTTCTAATTTGTTCATCTTTTTCCTTCCTTTCTATAATTTTAATGTGATTTCAAGAGTCTCATGTGGTCAATAAACTATCCTTAACCAGTAATCATATATATATTAGTTTATTAGTTATACATGTAGTTTTTATACTTATTATTCATTATAGAATAAAAAATGTATTTAAATTTATTTATAATTTTGACATTTTTATTACATCTCTTCTTTTAATATCAATATTTCTTCTCTAGGTTCAAAGGAAAAAATTAAACATGAAAATTAAAATCGAGGTACAATCTTGTATTGGTGTAAAACATATCAGTAAATAAGATGTCTGAAAAGGAGGATACTTCAGCAGAGGCAGAGAATATCACTAGTCAATTTAGGGAAGAATCTAATTTACAGTTGGTGGAGGAACCTGGGTTTATTAAAGAAACATCAAATTTGTTAAAGGAAGTTTCTGAAGAGGAACCTTGTGACCAGATTTATAAAACAGATCCTAGAAATGATACCTTAGAGATAAATGACAGTACATCGACATCCTCCTCTGGAAGCAAGTCTAAGAGAAATGAAGAAGAAAAGAAAACTCTTCAAATTTCTGAAACAATCACTAGATATGACAGCTCGCAATCAATAACTGAAACATCGGTAAATGAGATGACTGCTGAATCTGAAATTTCTGCTGACTTCCCATCTCATGAATCATTAGGAAAAATTAGTTCACAACTCACTGAAGAAAATCAGAAAGGAGTTGACTTAGGGTCAGATAACTTTACAGTTAACCTCAAAGGCAAGGGTTTACAAGAATTCCCTAAGGACATTTTAAAAATAAAATATGTAAAATACCTATATTTGGATGAGAACCAAATCAAAAGTTTTGGAGGAGCAGAGTCATGTGACCTGAAAGGACTTGAAATTCTATCCTTGCAAGATAATGAGTTATCAACATTTCCATCTGAAATTCAGTTACTTCATAATTTAAAGATATTAAATGTTAGTCACAACCAAATATCACATATACCTAAAGAAATATCACAGCTGAAGAATATCAGGCAGCTCTTTTTAAATAACAATTACATTGAGAATTTTCCTTCTGGCTTAGAAAGTCTTAGAAACTTGGAAATTTTAAGTCTGGCTAAAAATAAGTTAAGACATATACCAAATACTCTGTGTATTTTGAAAAACTTGAGCATTCTCAATCTGGAATATAATCAGTTAACAATATTTCCTAAAGTTCTGTGCTTCCTTCCAAAGTTAATTTCACTAAACCTTACTGGAAACCTGATAAGCAGTTTGCCAAAAGAAATTAGGGAGCTTAAAAATTTAGAAAAACTTTTAATGGATCATAATAAACTTACATTTTTGCCAGTGGAAATTTTTAGATTGCTCAAAATGCAAGAACTCCAACTAACTGACAATAAATTAGAAATGATTTCACACAATATTGAGAACTTTAAGGAACTTAGGATTCTAATTCTTGATAAAAATTTATTGAAAGAAATACCAGAGAAAATTTCCCACTGTGTAATGTTGGAATGCCTTAGTCTTAGTGATAATAAATTAACAGAACTTCCAAAGAACATCTACAAGCTTAAAAGTTTAAGAAAACTCCATGTAAATAGAAATAATATAGTGAGAATACCCGAAGATATCTCACATCTTAATAATATGTTCAGTCTAGAATTTTCAGGAAATATAATCACTGATGTTCCCATTGAAATAAAAAACTGCAGAAAAATAACTAAAGTCAAACTGAGTTATAATAAGATAATATATTTTCCAGTAGGTTTGTGTGCTTTAGATTCTCTTCATTATTTGAATATTAATGGAAACTATATTTCAGAAGTACCAGTGGATATATCTTTCAGTAAACAACTGCTTCATTTAGAGTTTAATGAAAACAAACTCCTCATATTTTCTGAGCACTTATGCTCTCTTATTAAACTTCAATACCTGGATCTTGGTAAAAACCAAATAAGGAAAATTCCAGCATGTATTTCCAATATGGCATCACTCCATGTTCTTATTTTATGCTGTAATAAATTTGAAACTTTCCCTATAGATGTGTGTACTTTAGCAAATTTGCAAGTACTTGATTTTTCTGAAAACCAGATAAAGAAGATCCCTTCAGAGATCCGTAACTTAAAAGGAATCCAGAAATTAAACATCTCAGACAATCAATTTATATATTTTCCTATTGAACTGTGTCAACTTCAATCACTGGAAGAGCTGAAAATAAGTCAGATAAATGGGACAAAGGTAAGACTGATATTTTGGGCTTTGCGGGGGAAGGTGAGATTGGAGGGGATCTGAGTCTAAGTTGCAGTATATGTGTATGTTTATTTTAAATTTAGCTGGAACATTTTATTTTTTAAAGGATAGGTTTTATTTTTATATCCCAAACATAGGATATAAAAATATGCTTCTGAACACAAAATTTTTATAGGAAAATATTTTATTAAAATGAAATACCAGGTAAAGCTGAAAATTTTATACATTCCTATTTATTTCAGCTTAATTATAAAAGGAGTTTCAAAGTTATGGATTAATATAAACACGTTATTAGAAATTTGGAAAATTGAGAAAAGTAAAAGGAAAAAATCATTCCACAAGTACACAATCATTCCATAAGCACATTGCTTTAATATAACTATTAGTCATATGTTGACAGCTTACTTTTAGTATTTTTTTCTTATGTATATGGTTTTATAAGAAATTATAAAAAGACTGTACATTCAAGTTTAAATTCTTCTACTTTCACTTAATGTATCATAAGCATTTCCCCATGATACACATAATCTTCCCAATAATTGTTATAACCAATACATGATTTATGTAACTAGCCTTCTGTTAAGCACTAGGGGTGTTGTAATTTATCATTATTATAAATAATGCTGTGATGAACTTCTTCATAAATATAGCCTTTTTCCTATTTTATTATTTCCTTAGTGAATTTTCCCTTAAAAACTGCCAGATCAATGGGAATAAATGTTCTTATAGTTTAACATTTCATTTCTCAAACTCTAAGAGTGAATTTTATGAAATACTTTTTAAAAATCAAAACATTCCTGATTTATATTAAGACATGTTAATGCAAAGGATATGGTTATTATCTGGCTATCTTTAATTTGGCCATCAGAGTCAAATTAAAGCCCTTTGACAGAGGATTATTATCTAGAGCAGATTTCCCAAAGCCTGTTCCTAGAAATAACTAGTGCCATGAATTGCTCTTCAAAAAATATATAAGTAGAGGAGTTCTTATTATCATATAGCTTTGAAAAGCATGAGATTCTTAGAGAATCACAATACACACTAATACATCAAAAGCTCTGAAGAATCATGCACTAAATAAACTGGTTTGTATCTATTTAACCCATATTTCCTAAATTTATTTGACCTTTCTTTAACATGTACCTGCTATACAGCACATTTCCAGAAAGACTACTCCAGGGAATAGTTGCTTAAGTTAGATGGAATGAATAATGATATATGTTGTGTTTTAAAAGTTGCTTTCATATTAAAAGGCAATTTTTTCTGCATTATATTCAGCTAATTCTTTGGCCTATATATTACTATGGAAGTCCACAGGTTATGTCCTTAATTTTCTCTTTTTTATTAATTCCTTCCTAGACCTCACCACACCATGCACATGACCTAGCTAGTTACTGGAGCCAATTTCTCTCCAGTGGGCTAGTCCTATATTTCTAATTTCCCTGGAAAGTCTGTTATTTTATTTTTCTTTCTATTGATTCGCACTCATAACTTCAAACTCATCTCTCTTAACAATGTAATTCCATTAAAACCTCTCCATTTCTGTTTGTGATGCCACTTTCTTTAAATCTGACAACCTAGAAATCATGGAATCATCTTTGACCATGCCTTTTCCATCATCATTATACTGAATCTTAAACCAAAACTCTCTCGTTTTTCCTCTGAAAAAGCTTTTGGATCATCTCCCTTATTTCCCAGCATCACTGTCTCCATTCTGGTCCATGGTCATCACTCATTTCATGCCTAAGACTATTCTAGGAGCCTCCTGACTATTCTTTCATTCAGGTTCCTCCCTTTTATCAAGACTTGTCAAAACTATCCAACTTCATTCCAGAGGACTGTTCTCAGGAATCCAGATTGCATATCTATTACCTACTTGTGGTGGGTGGTTGCCAAAGGCATCAGTCCACATCATTACAACATCATTTCAAAGTTCACCAGATGGAAAAAAAATGATTTACCCAAACTTCTCTCAAGAAGAATATCCTATATAATTGTAAAGATCAATTTGATAACCTCTTGGGGTGGAGGTGACATACCCAAAGGATTAATTTATATAACACCATATGGTCACTAAACAGTCATCTGAAAGATGAGTCAGATTAATCACTGGGCTTTTATTTTGCTAACTGAAGTATACACAAAAGGAATCTTCTTTCCATAGTAGCTCTATCATCACACAGTTCTCAGGCATTTCTTCTAATAAATGTTGAGCTAGAAGTTAAGGAATATTTGTCTGAAAGAATGTTGAACCATGGACCGGCCCACCTGTCTTGATCTGCCTCCCTCCTTATAGGCCCAGCTCTCAAGTCTTGCCATAGCCTGGTTCTATGTTCCTTTTCCAAACATATCTCCCTTTTGCTTCCTATCACCTCTCTTTACTGGTCAGCTTCTCATTGGTTGTTTTTATACATGATATTTGTCTTGCCTTAAGTGTCCTGTAACTTCTATTCAATCTTATTCATTCTTAGGAGGCCATTCTAGTCCCATCCGTGACATGAAGCTTTCCTTTAGTTCTCTGGATTTGTACTGATATACATTCTCTAAACTTCCATATATTTGTTTTTGTAGTCTTTATTTTGGCATTGTATTACCTATTACTTAATGCTGTCTCCTGATTGTTTCATATACATATATTTTATTCCATGAACTAACTTTTAATCTTCTTAAAGTTAAGGACTGTCTCTTATGCTTCTTTTACAGCTGGAAGAACATTGAGCACCATATCCAATATTTATCTTGTTTGGATATTTCTGAGGGACTCATATATTAATACTTCTTTTGTTTACTCATAGAATTTCCTTTATTTCAAAACTACTTGTGATGGCCTTATTTCTCTGAATGTACATATTTTTTTTCACACTTTAGCAGAGTATCTTAATTCCTGTTATTCTGCAGTATTTTTATACTAGGAATTTTTATTTGAGGCTACATTGCCAAACTGTGTGACTTCATTCTAAAGGTGTTTATTGAGCATTTACTCAAAATTCATCATGCTTAGGAACATGTACACAAAAAGTATAAAAGGTACATCATGTCATTTAAAAATCCAAGGAAAATACACAAGGGACTAAAAAAAAAGCAATGTTGTTGAGAATAGGAAAAAAGAGATCAAGTGTGGGATAGTATAATTAGGAAAGTCTTCAGGGAAGAGAATAAGTCAAAGCGAGATCAGATTTAGGGGGGGAGGAGAGGGATAAGGTGGCAATGAACTCTGAGTGTTTAGAGTGAGGAAAATGGGTTAGCCCATGGTTGAATTCATAGTAGCATGGCTCAGACTGGGGAGGTGCTTGGATGCTGTGGGCTTTAGCAGGGGAGTCCAAAAGAATTTGTGACATAGTGAAAACACCTTTTTTAAGATAAAAAAAAAATCCCTCCGTCCACTGATTTTAGAAAAAAGTTTTAATCATAGAAATATTTATTTAGAATATAATTGATTAATCTTTGTTACAGTTAACAAGACTTCCAGAAGAGCTACTTAATATGACTCAACTTAAAAGACTTGATATCTCAAATAATGCAATCAGAGAGATTCCAAGAAATATAGGGGAATTGAAAAGTTTGGTTAGTTTAAACGCATACAACAATCAAATAAGTTACCTGCCACCATCGTTTCTATCTTTAAATGATCTCCAGCAACTAAACTTGAGTGGTGAGTGTCAATTACAATCAATAAGTAGAGTATTAGTGTCTAGATTGCAAAATTTACTGACAAAACAGAACGGCAAACAGTCAGCATGATATATTAAGTGCCCATTGGAAGGAAATGTCTACCACAGGTAAAGAAAACGTGAGCAAAGTATAAGGTCCAGTTCCTTCCCTGAAAGAGATTATAATCCACCTCGGGGACCCAAACACATTTCACATTTTCATTTCTTTCCTGTCTCCTCTGCCTATATCCAGTCATTCAATATTTCTTCCCTTTCTGAAACCGACCTCATTCCTCTATATACACATCTACCTGTACAACCTTAGATCAGCATTTTCTGTTTTCCCTTCTCTGCTGGCTCCACTGGCCCCACTCCTATACCCTATAAAATTGCAATACTTTACAGCCTTTTACAAAGAAAATCACTATAATAACAAAGAAAAATAAGTAAACCACTTACTCTAAAGATACTAAAAGAGACTTTTCAAAGCATGACAAATACTAGACTTGTATTTTTTAAAATTATTTTTATTATGAAATATTTCAAACTTACAGAAAATAATAAATACCTATGTACCTATTTCTAGATATAATGTTAAGATTTTGTGATATTGGGACATTTTTGATTGTTAAGAAATTAAATAATGGAGTTGAAACTTTTTGTACCTCTCTCCAAACTAGAAGTAACTATCCATGTTTTCATACATATATATGTAAATTATGTGTATATATATCTATAAAAAGTAGTACTATTTGGGTTTTTAAATTTTATTAACTCTTATACTACAGAATGTAATTTACCATTCTGTAACTTGCTCTCCTCATTTATCATATTTCTAAAATTAATCCACGTAAATATATACATAGACCTATTTCATTCATTTTAAATGCTGTGTAATATTCAATTATATGGTTAAATAAAAACCCATTATCTTGTTGATAGACAATTTTTTATAATTTGTTTGCTACTAAAAACAGCCTTGTACATGTTCTTGGTATACATCTGCCTGAGTTTCTTTAGTGCACATAGCTATAAGTAAAATTGCTGGATCACATGGTACATACATCTTCAATGTTACTAGATTTGGGTAAATTGATCTCCATAGAGGCTGTGTACTAGCTAACCACAAGACAGCTGAGTTTATAAAATTCTATCTCTCCATTGGAAGTAACATTTATAACCAGAGCTGTCTTAGATTTAGAGGATTTCCAGATTAAAAACAAAGTTCATCTTTTTGTTATCATAATACCAATAGTACAGTAAAACCTACAGTGATGCATCAATACTCAGAATAATGCAACGGGCATTTGTCTCCCGAGTCCATAGGACCCTTGTAAGCTAGCTGTGCAGGTACACATCAGTCATTTCATTAATTTTGCAATAATTCACAATAGCTCAGCTCTGCAATTGAAGTTTTTGGTCCCACTTTTATGTTATGGCAAAGGTTTACTGTATTTTAGGGAGGTTATTTATTTGTCCAAGTGTATGACAGGGCAAACTCCACTCACCTACTATTTCTGCATGAAAAAAACAAAGGCTGCCCAGAGCCTCCTGGTCCACTGGAAGACACAACCCCTAACTAGAAGCATAGCTCTCTGGAGGCCTTCTATTACAGAATCAAGACAGCAGATGGGAAGAGCATAGACTTTGCTGCAAGCTTAGTTGGCTCTGTTAGTCCCCATCAGGATTAGAAAATTATATCAGTCAGATCCACTCAGGAGACAGAAACTATGCCTTAGTTAATGACCAAGTATGTTATTAACTACATAACTGAAAGGGTAAAATGAGAATTCTAAGATTATCATAAGGAAAGCATGACAGAGAGTAATAACCACCCGTTGGCTGAGGGAATAAAGTTGAGATTATTAAAATGTAAAAGCTTGGAGGAGGGGCCGCACATCTGAGGATGGAGCACTGCTGGAGAAACCAGCCGGTGTTGGTTTCTCCGCGCAAGGGATTGGGGTATGCGTGCACGTGTGTGATAAAGTTAGTTTTGCCAGTGTTGGGAAAACAGCAAACTACATTATGCCGTTCCAATGGGAAAGAACTGCTGCTGGTGGGATAAAAGAGTGTTGCTGGGGTGACACTCAAGGAAAAACGGTCAAGAAGGCCAGAGGTAGGTCTGGAGGTAAAAGGCAATTGCTAGACAATTGGCATGCCCACAGCCACCAACTTTATTGCTGAATTTGAAGTTAGAAGGACTGAATTCACATCTTGTAATTTAATGTTTCCGCCATTCATAAAATGAAGGTAATAGGAATACCCATGTCATAGATTTGGTCTGTGACTGAATGAGATTTTTGGAAGCAGGTAGCATACTGTCAAAGCACTATTCAAACAAAAGACATCTTTAAAAGAGACATCTTGTGTATAAACTCCCTCTGTCACTAACTGTAGCAAATTTAGGGAGACAACCTCTCTGAGCCTCAGTTTTTTCGTCGGCAAGACAAGAAAGCTGTAACTTCTGCTTGTCCGTACAGTTGTTGTGAGAATATAATTAAATAAAACTTATGAAAGCATTTTGACAAATGTGAGACATTATACCAATGAAAGGTTTAGATTTAATCCCTTTCTTTTCTCATAGCATGAGCTTTGGAGTACAACAGACCTTAGAATTCTAGCTCCATCATTCACTAAAAGTTTTCTTTTTTAATGTTAGGCTTTTGTTTCCTAATCTGAAAATGGAAATAATAATATAAACTCTTTGGACTGTGAGCATTAAGTGATCAATCACTAAGTACAAAAATTGATGCGGTGCAGGTTTTTAACAGATGTTAGTGCCTCTTTTCCAAGGAGCCAAAATACCAAATGAAGGGAAGGTAGATGGACATGTAAGCTGCTTGTAGTTATTCTCAGAGAGAACATCACAGTTCTCTATACAGATCTACACTGATAATGCCATCCATGCAGGCTTTCATCATATCCTACCTGCAAGACAGGTAGTTATGCAGTATAGTTATTTGTTGTTTACAGCTGATATCCATTCTTATGGTCAGTCTGTGCTAAACATTATATATTTGAATATCACCACTGTTTATGGACTGATGTAACAGCCTCTCTCTCCTACCTTTGTTATTGCCAGTATTTTCAAACACTTTTTATTGCTGTGTATGTATGCGTGTGTGTATATATATATGTATATATCCAAAAAAGTACATCTTGCCTCAAAAATTAAAATTAAAAATAGAACTATCATATTATTCAGCAATTCTACTGCATATTTCTCTGAAGGAAACAAAATCAGAAACTCAAAAGATATATGCACCCTCATTTTCATTGGAGCATTATTTAGCTAAGTGTCCATTAATGAATGGACGAATAAAGAAAATGTGGTATACAAACACAAACACACACACTGAAATATTATTCCTACATAAACAGAAGGAAATCTTGCCATTTGTGACAACATGGATGAACCTTGAGGACATTATGCTAAGTGAAATAATTGAGGGAAAGATACTGTACGATCTCACTTGTAAGGGAATATTAAAAAAAACAAACAAACTGAATTCATAGATAACAGATTGGTAGTTGTCAGAGATTCAGGGGGTGAGGGGTGAGCAAAATGAGTGACAGCGGTCAAAAGGTACAAACTTCCAGTTATAAAATAAGTTATGGGCATGTAATATACAGTGTGATGACTATAGTTAATTAATTATTATATGTTTTAAAGTTGCTAAGAGAGTATATCTTAAAAGTTCTCATCTCAAGAAAAAACTTTATAACTATGTATGGTGACGGATATTAACTAGACTTACTGTAATGATCATTTCACAATATATACAAATATCAAGTCATTGCTATACACCGAAAAGTAATACTGTAAGTGTACAGCTCAACAAATTTTCACACACTGAATAAGCCCATATTTCAGGACCTGGATCAAGAAACAGAACATTCCCAGTAACCCTTTCTTGTTCCCTTCCAAATCATTTCTCTTCCTTCTCTCAATTAAGGTTAACCACTATCATGATTTCCAATAGCGTGCCTTAAATGAAATCATAAAGTACATACTTTTTTCTCTCTGGATTTTTCCACTCAACATTATATTTGTGAGATTCATTCATATTATTCTTTGTAGTTGTAACGATTCACTCTTAATACTATATTTATAATCCATTATACAAATATACTCTTTTACTTATTCTGCTATTGATGAACATTTAGTAGGAAAGCAAATGTTTCCTTGTGGTCAGCTAAACTGTGTGGTTCCAATCCTTTTAAATTTATTGAGACTAGCTTTATGGCTAGCACATAGGCTACCTTGATAAACATACCATTTATTTTAAAAAATATTCTGCAAGTGTTAGGTACAACGTTTTATGAATATCATATAGGTCAAGTTGACTAATAGTCTTGTTGGACTCTCTGTCTTTACTGATACATTTGTCTTGCTATGTTAATTGCTTAGAGAGGGGTGTTAAAATCTACAACTCTGGTTGTGAAATTGTATATATTTTTGCTTTGTCAATTTTTTTTCATGTATTTTGAAGGACTGTTATTAGCTTAATCCCCCTCAAGGGTGGACTAGCCTTAGTAATTCAATTCAAAGAACAGAGTCAGGAAAGAAAAAAATTCAAACATTATTTTGGAGAAACCTGGCAGACACTCTTTTTGCCATGGAATCGGGTTTAATACCCCAAGTGATGTTGTAGGGGTATCAGGAACCATTGACGTGATATGACGATATGACAACAACACTTCATCTCTGTGATATTCTTTCTAAAAATCCATAACCATGGTCTAATCATTAAAAAAAAATCAGATAAACACAAATTAAATACTATTCTACAAAATACCTAACCAGTACAACTATAAACTGTCAATATCATGAAAAACAAGGAAAGACTGAGAAACTGTCAAAGACCAGAGGAGACAAAGAAGACATAATAGTATGCAGAGTGCTGTCCTGGAATGGATTCCGGAATGGGATAAGGACATTAACGAAAAATCTAATGAAATCCAAAATCATGCGAAGTTTATTTAATAATAATGTACCAGTATTAGTTTCTTCTTAGATTTGACAAATGTAACATGGTAACATGAGATGATAACATTAGGGGAAACTAAAACTAGATGCGTATACGGGAACTCTCTACAATTTCTATAGCTTTTCTATAAATCTGAAATCATTCCAAATAAAAAGTTTATTTAAAAAATTACCATTACACTTACTCTGTAAAGTCCTTTCCTGTATTTGAAAGGAAAGCTCCTATCTCATTTTGCCTTCCTCTATGAGATAAAGGAACTCATGGCTGTTTCTGTATTTCTTCCTTTTCACCCTAGTAAGTGGATGACATAAGAACCTATCGTCCTTACTTATGATTTGCCAACATTGTGAGGGTTCTTTGGTACTTTGCCAGTGAGATACCTGCAGTAGATGCCCTATATATAGTTATTTGTCTCCATAGTTTTTTTACAGAAAGGTATAATTCAATTACAATATTATTTTTCTACTAGGAAACAACCTTACAGCTCTGCCTAGTGGTATCTATAACCTTTTTTCACTGAAGGATATAAATTTTGATGATAACCCTTTGCTGAGACCTCCAATGGAAATCTGTAAAGGAAAACAATTGTATACTATTGCATGCTATCTACAGAAGGCAGATGAAAGAGATGGTAGGTCATGAGTGAGTGACTAGCTTGCAAGTTATTTTCTAGTATCATTTGTAAATGAAAAGATCGTTTGCTTTAATTAGAGGCTTTAAATATGGCAGAGACATTAAAATATTTATCACCTTCCCTAATCAGGAAGTTAGGAGTTTATTTTGATAATTCAAATTATTTAATCTAGGCCCATACAAACGGAACCATTGAAAACAGTTAAATCCAAGCAGAGGGGTGGGCTGTTTCCCATCTATCATTCTCAATACCCTTCAATAGGTTTTTCATCATGGTTGTGCCCAGATTCAGAGAATCCACACACAGATTTCTTCACCAGTTCTGATCTGTATCACCATATGTAGTTGATCTAAAAGTTATTATTTAGCCTTGAAGGAAGTCCATAGATCCTTTCCATTGATGCCAGGCAGTTTTGGGCCCAGTATGATCACCTATCTGCAATCCTTAAGCAGTCTTCATTCCTTTTGTGCTTAAGTGCTCCTTTGGTTGTCCCTGATTATTTCAGAGAGCAGGTCCATTTTCTTTAAATGTTCTTCCATTGAAGCACATGGAGACTGGTTTCTCCAAGCCTCTGGTAGGCAAGTTTCTCCCTCCAATTCTTTCCCTGAGGCTGGGTTCCCGACAACTCAGCTTTTTCCTGTGACTCTGACTTTGTTGCTCATTGTTAATCTTCAGAATGGATATAGATTTTGGTCTCCCAATTTAATGCAGTATTTAAGAAGCATTAAATTAATAGGTCTTATTCCAGATTTGGAGAAAGGAAATATACAAAACAGTCCTTCAACATTATTCTATCATGTACCCTGTCTATGTAATCAGGAGTTTACATCAGTATAATCTCATAATCTAGTGAGATGGTCACTTAAAATGTACACTCCTCTGTAAGCCACAATATACATCAATAGTCGTGGCTACCATTCAGAAGCTTTTGCAAGACTCAGGACTCACTGATGGAAAAACCCTAAGAGATAAAATTGAAAGCCACAGTAGTAGCTGATTTTTTCACCTTGCTATGCAAGTGGTTCTGCTGATTATTATCGTAAAAAAGGGACATTTTGTGGTAACTTTATTGCTATAGTATTAAGTTTTTAGTTCCATAAATAGTAAGAGTACTTTAGAGAAGGTCTGTAAAGTTCATAATTAAACCTCCTTGCTAAAATACTGTTACTCAAGTTCCTGAGGATGGAGGATTCATGTGGCTCTAGCCTCTGTTGGGACAGTACAATAGGCAATGGCAACAGGTCAAAGTCAGCAAAACCAAGAGGATCTTAGACATTTATCTCCTTTCTTTATGCTAAAGGGGACTTCGTACTGCAGGCTTGGTGCCCAGAGAGAGAGAGTAGAGAGGAAGTCATCATGGAAGATGTATTTATTGTGCAATTAACAAAGAACATGGGGTCATCCTTTCTTTAAAATTTTACTTAGAAGATTGTTTTTTATTTATATCATTAGCATATAATCTAGATTGAGGAATTATTGGTATAAATAAAATTTTTTTAAAAACAAAGCATAGAACATATTTGAGATGAACATGGGGGCGGGGGAAGGAGGGGGACACTCATCCTTAAAAATTTCCAAAGTACCCTGGGTCAACAAAAAAAATGACTATAGTTCAAATTAGCTAAAAGCTTTTTTTAAAAAAACTAAATTCTACTTATATCTAACCAACATTCATTAAATGAGTATTTGAATATAAAATATGCATATATATAAACAATATTTATAATAGATGTGAACTTGGCTTCTCAAGACGGTACATGAAGAAGCATATTCAAAAGCCAGTTTGTACATTGAGTCTGCATTTTACACTTCAATTTTATTGACATATGTAAGAAATCTGGCTATAATATTAACTCAAAATAGAGTATGATTTTCAAAAGTGACGGCCTAAATTTTCTTTTATGTTCAAATGTAGAGAAAATCTTAGAGAAGATCTTCAAGATAGTTGCCAACAACATCACTGAAACAAATTTTCAATTTTTGTGTCAAAAATTGCACCTGGCAATCTCAGAAACTGATATGTCTACAAAGAGGTATGTAGAATGATAAATATGGGATAAGCTTATTCTCATGTAATATTATGTAATATTAACATTACATGGTTGTGAAATAGTCACATTAACATGAACTCTAATTTGCTGTAAAAGACTGATTTTAGTTTATTATACATTTGGGATCCATGTTGGTATACGTAGTATTTAAGAGCAAGAGCTCTGAGGACAGACTGCTGGGCTTTAAATTCCAACTGGTTTTATGAACTTGGAAAAGTCCTCTAACTTCCCTGTGCTTCAGTTTCTTCGTGGGTAAAATGGATATATTTACCTAAGAGAGCTGTCACGTGATCAAGTTATAAAGCATGTAGTACTGTAGCAGTAATGTACTGGTTTATAGTAAATATCCATAATTATTGTTTTGAGGTCTTGAGTAAATCTCTCAGAATCAAATGTTAATTAAATTACTGATTTTCTACAAGCAAGCAAGCGGGGGCTGGTGGGGGGGGATTGGGATAACATTTACTTTCTATGCGCTAGACTCTGTGCTAAAATTTTAAATGAACTAGCTTTACCAATTATTTAATCCTCACTCTAATCTGGTAAATTGTTTCAAAAATCTAGATATATAATATTTAAATAGTTTAAAACAATGTTCCTTAATAATTATTTAAAATTTTTTCAGCACTGTTTCATTAAGTGAGAGAGTCCTCCAAGCACTTAAAAGGTGGAAAATGGAAAGTAACAACTTGTCAGTAACCACGGCTGCTTTAAGGGATAAACTAACTCGGGCACTAGCTATGATAGGCGCATATGAAATTATGGACAAAATAACAGCTTTAAAACTTTTTACATGTGCAATTAAATTCTGAAGTGTATCTATCCATAATAAAAACTGAGAGCTTATGATACACTTATATAATTGAAACTGGATCTAAAAGAATTGCATGTCATGTCTCTTCATGCATTCCTAAGATATGACAATTTATGGCTACCACTCTGTTTTCATAATAAAACATTAAAAACACTTTTGGGTATTTGTTCTATTGCCTTGGAATTATGATATTGAATTTTATTTTTAATTTTATTTTGATTTTAAATTCCATTTAAAAATTGTTTGTTATATATGCTTTTATACAACCCCAGATTTATAGGTAATAAGGTCATTAGCAACTTTCATTGGTGTTAGAAAGTAGAGCATTCTCTTTTTAGATGGTGGTTTAAAAACTTAAATGAACTGTTTCTCCATTAGGAATGGGATAGCTCTGTTAAACATAGACCAAGGGCTGTAATCCTCTAGTTGAGTGTCCAGAGAGGACTGGTGGAGTGGTATTTTGCCTGCCATGTGGAGTCTGTTTTATATAGAGAACCCATGTCATATATTTTAGGTAAAGCTGACTTTTGCCATACGCAACCCTCTTCCCCAACCCCCGAAGCCACTGACACCAAAGTCTTCTACCCACTTAACTACTGTGAATGATTCAGGGAAAGACTTTTGACTGAAGTCAGGCTGGAAAGAATTTCCCTTGGACCTTCCTGCACAGCTATCAGGGAAGATGCGCTCTTTCTGCTGGTAGGTTATGAGTCTTGGAGTCTTGGTCTAGCATGCACAGCTTAAAGTAGTCTGTCTGAGAGTGAGAGCCAAGAGCGAGAGCAAGAGCGAATGTCCAGCTGTATTAGTCAGGGTTCTCCAAAGAAATAGAACCAACAGGGTATACATAGATATCTATATCTAAGAGATTTATTATAGGAATTGGCTCACATGGTTATGGAGGCTGAGAAGTCTCACAATCTGAATGTCTTCAAACCAGAGGACTAGGAAAACTAGTGGTATAATTCAGTCTAAGGTCAAACACCTGAGAATCTATATGGACTTCCAATGTCCAAAGGCAGCAAAAATGGACATCCCAGCTTAAGGAGAATTTGCCCTGCCTGTCCTTTTTGGATCATTTGGCTCCCCCCAAATTGGATAATTCCTCCACAGATTAGTGAGGGTGAATCTCTTTAACTCCATCTCCTGAATCAAATGCAAATCTCTTCCAGAAACACCCTCACAGACACCACACCTAGAAATAATGTTTTACCAGCTATCTGGGCATCCCTTAGCCCAGTTAAGTTGACAAATAAAATTACCCATCACACCAGCCATGTCTGAAACTAACAGTACTTCTGAACTCTTTACTTTCCACGCACTTTACTCATTTATAACAATTAGCCTAAGGTAAAATTGCTTGTGTTATACACTATTTCACTTAGAGTTATAGAATGTACTGACAACATTAAGTGAGGACATTACTATACTCTTATTACTCCTGGAAAAAATTTTAAAAACAGTATTAGAGACCTAGGTGTTATAGTTGTAAACCAATATTTACATTGCACTTCCAAAACAACAAAGACAATAAAATATGCACTGTTTAAATCAAACCTGCTAAATCAATTCCTTTAATTTGGTCTCACATCACAAAATTTACTATATCTTTCAAGCAGAAAACTTTTATAAAGTAAGAAAAACTGCACTATGTCTAGAATATTCTTTACTACTTGTATTAAGTCTCCTTCTATTCAAAGTTATGGAAACCAAGGTCAGTTTAAATGAGTAAAAACTGATGAATCTTGAAGAACTGTTAGCTTCAGACATGAAAAGTGAAGAGTTCGGACTACTCTTTACCAAGGCCATTTCTTGGGGTTTTGTTTGCAGTCAGCCACCTTGAGGGATAAGGTAATGCTTCTCTCCAGGGTAAAGAGCAGTCTTGCTTACTGAGTGCTATAAAATGGTGAGTTCTTCAAGTTCAACGTTTCTTAACTATGATAAAAAACCCACCGCATATGAGGTATTCATTTGTGTCCATGTTGCATTGCCCCATGAGGCTTGGAAGGCAAGGGGAATCAGTACAAACATACTAATGCTTAGGCTGCTTGCTTTGTGGCCATAAGGTCCTTTTGTCTCTGATTTAGGAGTCTAGTCTTCTGCCACATGAAAAAGCAACAAGGTAACTTTTTAGCTTGTGAGAAGGGTAAAATCAAAGCCCACACCCAACAGGCGTTTGAGGCTGTAGAACTGCAAAAGCCCAGGAATGTGCAACAATAAAATGAAAGAGGTTTGTGGGGCAAGATAGGAGATGAGTCGGTAAGGGACATAGATCTGATCATGAATAGGGCCTTTTGGTGTTAAGCCAGAAATTTGAACCTTTGAATATCAGTTGCATTTTAGTCAAGAATAGATTATCTAATGCGCATAAATGCTTATATTTCAGAAGCCATGTGTCAGAGAGGCAAGTATGGGTCCTGGATCTAGGAAATTTCTGGGTTTAAAGTGCAGAGTCTATATCTAATACAGGTGTGATGTTGAACAAGTTATTGAACCTCTCCAAATCTGTTTCCTAAACTGCAAAATGATATATTTGAAATTGGGTTTCCCCCAGCAGACCCTGAGAAAGGGTCTAAAATGTTGGAGCACAACATTTCACTGGGCGGTGATCCCAGGAATTACCAAAAGAGTAGTGCAGAAGTAAATAAAGAAGAGAAGGAAGTGAGTGGTTTTTAACTGTGGGCAACTAGGACTTCATGCCCTGGGGACCTTTGGTAGAAAGCATGGAACACATCTCAGAGTTATCCAATCCAATGAGTGAGGAAGCTAGAGTGTCTATTCTTCAACTTCCTTTCGTCATTGCTAAGGGCTGCTTCTAGGGGTTCCTTAGCACTTACTTGCCTGCCCTAGGCTAGCCAAGAGGAAGCTGTAAGGTGGAGAGATGTAGATACATATACATTAGGATACCTACACCATATTCAGAAACATGTCTAAGAGATTTCAGTGTGGCATCAATAGTGTTACTATTGGGATCATAATATTTTTTCAGGATTATGAGGATTAAAAAAAGGTTAGTCATTTTGAAATAGGGTGATGGTGTTTGTCTAAGACCCAAGATCTAGAATCCTGTTGTCATAGCCACTCTCTGATGAGCTGGAAAAAGCCCCATGTATGGAGGATGAGACCAAGCAAATAGTTTTATTAAAACTCTTTCAGATGCAAAGAATAAAAACTCTATCTAGTTAAGCTAAAAGGAAACCATACTCACATAGCTAAAGCCAGAGACCTTGTAAAACTAGCTTTAGAGTCAACTGTGAGGAAGAAAAATTTAACAAAACAAAAAACATTGCAACGTGTTTGGGCTTTGGGGGCAAAAAGTGTTAGAATAATTTTATTAAAATTTTACTGTAGTAGAAAGAGAACAGTAGGATAGATAAAACTGCAGTTTTTAGAGTCTTTGAATACAATGTACCTCTATGAAAAGCTTAGGAAACTTACTGTTGAATAAAAACAATAACAATATAATCTTTCAATTAAAAACCACCTCTAATTTTCACAAGTTATTTTGTGACATCTAATTTAGCTAAACAGTTTTCACAAACATTTGAAGGAGTAAAGTCAATTCAAGGTTTCACTTGTGTAAAAGAGAAGTAAACTAATAAGTTTATTTGCACTAGGAAAGTTTTTACTTTGAGAGGAGCTTGTGAAAAGTTGTCCAAAGAAAACTGCATTTCTGGGGGAGAAAATTTATTTTAGTTTTCTATTTAGCTAATAAATTTTACTATTAAGAAGCTAACTTCCATTCTTAAAGAGGAAACTAATGTTTTTTCAAAATATTTTTTTCCTAAAGAAGGAATACTTTTATTTCACCACTACATTTAAAAACTCAAGATTCTTTGCTATTCCCTTGTCTTCAGCTTTTGTCTATGTTTTAGCCTCATTTTCTCAGGTTTTTCTCTGTGACAGGGAATGCCTATTGGTAGCTTATAATAAATATAAATAAAAAGTTGATTTCTCTAGCTATTCTAGAAAAGGAGTCTAATTGGCTTGGTTGATAGTATGAACTCACATCTTGGACTGATAGATTTTACAGGCAGCAGTGAGTAACTTTCTTTATCCCTAACCTTATTTTCAAAACTCTTGTTGATGATGAAGAAAGGAAAATTTAAGAAAAAACATCCTGGCAAAAGGAAATTGTTCATCCTAAAGCCCTTGACCTGATGGTGTCATTGGTAATTCTATCAAACATTTAAAGAAGAATACCAGTCCTTCTTTTGTATTTTATTTTTTAAATACCAGTTTATTATTTTTTCATATTACATATACATAATTTTTTAAACATTTTATTTTTTTATTTTCTCCCTCCTTCCTTCCCCCTCCTTTCTGGTAACCACTAGTCCATTGTCTATGTCCATGAGTCTCTGTTTGTTTGTCCTGTTCATTTGTTGCTTTTAGGTTTTAGGTTTTTATCCCACATATGTGATACCATGTGATTTTCAACCTTTTCTGTTTGGCTTATTTCGCTTAGTATGATTATTTCAGGTCCACCCATGTTGTTGTGAATGGCAGTATTTCATCTCTTTTTTATGGCTGAGTAATATTCCATTGTATATATGTACCACAACTTCTTTAGCCAATTATCAGTCCTTCTTAAACTTCCTCCACATCTTCCTTTAGTTCTTTGAGCTTTTTAAAGACAGCTGTTTTAAAGTTTTTGTCTAGTAGATCTGTCATCAAGTCTTTTTCAGGAACAGATTCTGTTTATTTTTTCCTTTGAATGGTTCATACTTCCATATTTCTTTATATGCCTTGTGATTTTTTGTTGTTGAAAAATGGACATTTGAATATAATAATGTGGTAACTCTGAAAATCAGGTTTGCTGTTTTTTGTCCTGATTGTTGCAGGCTGTCTGGTGATGAGGATGGGCCTGGTATATAAACTTAAGGTCTTCTAGGGTCTTTCTGAGTCTTTCTCTGAGCATGTATGATCACTTTCTAATTTTCCTCACATATCAGTAGTTTTGTTAAGTTTTTGTTCTATTCTTTAATGTCTGGCTCCCAAAAGAGAAAAATGAAGGGCAGAGGGAAGGGCACCAGCCCTTTAAATCCCCTTGAAGTCACTTCAAGGAAGGGGCCTGCAATAATTGTGGGAGGTACAACAATGGTCACCCACCTTTTGTCCGCACCTCTGTGTTCAGAAGCAGTAACCAGTAAGAGGATGGCAGATCCCCGATATATGGAGGACAGGGTCCTTCTTGCCTACCTTGGTTCTTGAAGGTTGTGAGCAGGCTGCTCCAGGATCACATGCACGGCTGCCTTGCCAGTCAAATGGCGATGGGGGGCTGGGTAGCGGCTACTGTACTAAGAGCTGAAATTGATCAAAATCATCTGCAATTTACCATCAAAGCTTCTCTTGGAAGTTGAAAGCCTTCGAGAGACTCCAGGGTTCCAAAATTGTTATATCAGATTCTGCCAGTGCAATTGCCATCCAGGTTGGGAGACAGATTCTTGTTGTTCCCTACTCTGTCATCTGAATTCTCTCGCATTAAACATTTTTGTTTTTCTTAAAAAATACTTCCTAGCTAATATCCAAGTAGTGAAATCAGTATGTACGAATAACTACTCTGCCTTCTAGTGCCCAGTTGTTTTATGGAAGGCTCATATCCTTAATCACTCCCACATAGCCACTCCTATCGCCTTTGCTGCCACTCCTGGGCTATGCATTTTTTGTGTGTGTATCTGGTTCCTCCTTCATGAAGTAGGAATGGAGCTTTGGCAGTAACCATAGTGAAATAACACCTCAGAATACAGTTATAATTGAGGAACTATCATGTCAGTTTGAAGGTGGCACGCTAAAACTTTTCTATGGTAAAGTTTAATATTAAAAGGCAATAATGATAAAATAATCCATTAGGAAGAAAATTATAAAAATATAAGCATTGTTGACCAACTTGACCCAACAAGTACTATTAAAGACTACAACAAACAATAGAATAAACATTCTTCTCCAGTGCACATAGAACATTCATTCTCCAGGATAGATCATATGTATGCTAGGTCATAAAACAAGTTTCAATAAATTGAAAAGTGTTGAAATCATACAAAGTATGTCTATATTCAAAATAAGAGTGAAATTAAAAACCAATGACAAAAAATGAGAAATTAAACAAATATGTGAAAATTAAATAACACACTCTTAAATAACTAATGGCCAAAGACAAAATCAAAGGGAAATTGAGAACTTTTGGGAAGTACATTGAGATGAATAAAAATAAAGACACAACATAGCAAAATTCTTAATTATGGGATGCAGTAAAAACTTAGAGGGAAATTTATATCTGTAAATGTTCACATTAAAAAATTAATCCAGTTTCAATTAATAACCTAACATCCTACCTTAATAGAAAAGGAAGATGAGCAACACTGGGTAACAATAACACTGGAAAAATGAGGGTAAACTAAATTGAAAGCTAGAAAAAGGAAGGAAATAATAAAGATTATGATGGAGATAAATATACGACAGAGAAACAATAAAGAAATCCAGCAAAACCAAAGATTGGTCTTTGGAAAGATCAAAAAATGGACCAAAAAAAAAAAAAAAAAAGGACAAACCTTTAGCTATACTGTTCATGAAAAAACAACACAACTCAAATTGCTAAAATAAATAACAAAAGATAGGAAACCACAGATCTTACAGAGATAAAAGGACATAAGAGAATATTATGAATAACTGTATGACAACAAATTAGATAACATAGATATATTCCAAATTCCTAGGAAGAGCTATTCTTAAGATAGAAATAGAACATCTGAATAGACCAATAAGAAGAAATTGAATTACTAATCAACAACCACCTACCCATCCCACTCCATTCCCCTCCAAAAAAAATTCCCAGATCCAGATAGCTTCACTGGTGAATTCTACCAAATGTTCAAAGAAGAATTAATACCAATTTTTCACAAACTCTCCCAAAATGTAGAAGAGAAGGAAACACTTCCAATTCACTTTATAAGGCTAGTATAATACTAAAACCAGACAAAGAAATCACAAGAAAAGAAACTGCAGGTCAATATCCCTTATGAAAATAGATGCAAACATACTCTTCAAAATATAAGCAAACCAAACCCAACAACATTAAAAAGAATTATATACCATGACCAGGTGGGATTTATTCCAGGAATGATGTAATGTTGGTTGAACAAATGAAAATCAATCTATGTAACATAGTAATAAGGACAGAAAACCATATGATCACTCAACAGACACAGAAAAATTATTTGATAAACTGCAATACCCTTTCACCTCTAGGCTCTTCACTTACCATTTCTATTCAACATTGTGCTGGAGCTTCAAGCCATGGAATTAGGCAAGAAAAAAAAAAATTAAAGTACCATATTGGAAAGGAATAAATAAAACTATATTTGCAGATGACACAATCTTATACATAGAAAATCCTAATGAACGTATTAAAAAACTACTAGAATGAATAAATGAGTTCAGTTAAGTAGCAAGATACAAGATCAATTTACAAAAATCACTTGTATTTATATAATTACAAAGAACAATCTGAAAATAAATTAAAATAACTCCATGTATAATGAGATCAAAAAGAATAAAATAGTTATGAAAACATTTAACAAAAGAAGTGAAAGGCTTGAAACAGAAGAAATTATTGAAAGAAATAAAAGAAGACCTAAATAAACAGAAAGACCTCTGTGTTTATAGATTGCAAGACAATGTTGTTAAGATGGCAATACTCCCCAAACTGATCTATATTCAATGCAATCCCTATGAAAAGCCCAGCTAGCTTTTTGCAGAAAATGACAAGTTGATCCTACAATTTATATAAAAACTCAAGGGACCCCTAATAGACAAATCAATCTTGAAAATGACCTACCAAGTCAGAAGACTCATACTTCCCACTTCAAACTTACTAGAAAAGAACAGTAATCAAGATAAAAATTCATGTGCTGAAGCCTAATCCCCAATGTGACTGTTTTTGGACACAGGGCCTGTGAGATGATAAAGGTTAAAGAAAGTCTTAAGGGAGGAGTCCTAATCCAACAGAGCTGGTGTCCTTATAAGAGGAAAAAAGACAGGAGCTTCCTGTCTCTACATGTGAGGGCAAGGGAAGGCAGCTGTCTGCAAGGAACTGAATCAGCCAGCACCTTCATCTGGGTATTCCAGGCTCCAGAACTGTGAGGAGGTTTCTGTTGTTTCAGAAAAAAAAAAAAAAAAAAACCACCCCCAAACCTCATGTTTTAAATTAGTATGCGCTTTAGAAAGTAATTACCCCTGCCACTATATTTGTGTATTTCTTACAGTGATATTAGACCTGGTGTGACGCATTCTGATATAATATGGTCCTGGGGAAGTAAGCTGAAATCTGATGTGATATTTCTATGGGTAAGAGAGGCACTCTTACTGAAAGTAGGGAATAAACTAAAAAATTTATTGTTAAATCATATAGAGAAGACATTCAAGTCCATGGTTGCTATCTGAAACTCTCAGAATAAGTCATGTTTTCCATCAGAATTTTTTTTCACACTTTAAAAGGAAAAACATGCAGAGTCTGTACATTTTTAACCCCCTCAGCACAACCTGGGGTACCACCCATTATCAAACAGTATTTCCATAGTGAAACATGAGTACCTATATTACGTGGAATAAATACAGATTATAAATATCCTCTAATCAGTTTAGGTTTTGATGCCAAATGCAGTTGTAACCAACATCTAGATAAAAACCCTCAGGTTCAAGAGCTTTTTAGTTTTCCTCTCTGTGGTTAAGTGGTAATGGATCTGTGGGAGTAGAAAGGGGCTTAGAATGGAAGATGTCAACTACTGTCTCTTAATGGAATTGTTTTTCTTGACTTTAATTTACAAAGAAGACAGATTAATTTATTTTCTAGCAAAGAGGTAGAGCACAGAAAATAAGGATTCTGAATCTCCATTCAGGCCTAGTTTCCTGTTATTCTCACATTTAATTTCCTTTTACTAATCTCTAATGCTATAGTGATTTTGTAGTCTCATCTTCTAAGAAGATTTAAGGGAAAGATTTTCCTCTGTCTAGGCACACTGCGATAAAACATTAAAGCCCATTAAATCCAGCATTTTATTACATATTAGTGATTAATAAGAAGGTGAATCTCAGGACTAGATTTGAAATAAGAAGATGAACAGTATCTTCTGTCCTGGTGATTCTTCCACTTTCATCCTGGAAGATTTTGCTTTGACTACTTTAAACTAGGCAATGGTCCTTTTATATGACCATCACTTACCTTCAAATATACTTTAAACCCATGAGCACTAACTGCCAAATCATTGAACCAACATAGTGAGAACACAGATTTGGTACTTGTTACTGACAATAGCAGACAGAATCTTGTTAACCTAAAAACATAAATGGAATTAATTGTTAGAATCATAGGCATTTTACCTAATAGAGTGAAAGGGCATTAAGTCATTTTATCAAATCCCAAGCTTTGTATAAGTACGTACATACATATATACATATATAAGAATTTATGCCATATGATTAGTAGTTATTCATTAAAAGCAATTACTCTGTTTATATAAATATACATTTATTTATTATTTATTTTTGTGTGTGTGCATTACTAAACATAAAAGTGTGGTACTAGAATAAGAATGGATATATCGATCAATGGAATAAAATTGAGAGAGTCCAGAGATAAACCCTTAGAGTCAATTGATTTTTGATAAGGATACCCAGATGATTCAATGGGGGAAAAACAGTCTTTTTTCAATAAATGGGGCTTGGACAACTGAATATCCACATGCAAAAGAATGAATTTGGACTCCCATCTCACACTATATGAAAAATTAACTTAAAATAGATTAGTCCTATACTTTAGAGGTAGAACTATACAACTCTTAGAAGAAAACCTAAATCTTCACAATTGTGGTTTGGGCAATGGTTTCTTGGATGTGACACCAAAGTGCAAGCAACAAAGGCAAAATAGTGATAATCTGCTATGACCTATTCTTGCAAAGATAATTACAAAGCTACTGACAGATCTTTTGTGTCACTGAAAGGTATCCATTGCCTAACTGACAATCGTGAAGATTTATGCCTATGTTTGGTCTAATAAGTTACCAGAAAAGGAGAGATGATGATGTGCATTCCATTTCACATCAATATAGAGACTTGAGGGGCCTAGACTTAAAGTGTCAAATGGCGTTTTGCTTAATTGCTTCCTACTGACAAACTCAGAGAAATGTTTTGCATAATTATGTCCTATGAATTGCCCCGCTGGGGGGAGTGGGGTTGGAGTTTGGATGTGGGTGGGCTGTGGATCCTAGGGTGAAATACTCCTTGTGGGTAGGGGTCAGAGTTCTCTGAATGGAGATTTTTTACAGGAGGGATTAAAGAAAGCCCCTTCATTAAGGAGCAACAGAGAAGTAAATTCTAGGTAGGACAACCAGATACTGTTTTGTGCCTATGAAGGGAACTTCTAGTCCCCAGACAATGTTTTATATTTTCTTGCTTTCCTTTGATGTTGGAAATAGTCATATTTACCATCTGGTTTTAGTTTTTCTCTTGAGTGCTAAAATTGTATTTTATTATCTATAACCCTTCAGTAAAGCTGTAACGTTCATGTGCCAATTAGTGTGGTTTGGGGAATTTTAAGAGATTCATCCTTCCAGTCAGAGAAAAGCATCTTATTGAAGAATTATGGGTAAGTGAGCAGAAGCTCAAGGCTGAGCTGAGACGGAATAGCTTTCTGGAGAAATGACTGCAATCTGTCCTGATTTAAGAGCCAGCTTAATATAATCCTCCTTCAAATGTTTCAGAAGGAAATTAGGGAAAGTAAAAAATTTTCTAAAGAAATTATCCAAGTTAATTTTCAGTCAAGCATGTTTAAATATACACTAAGAAATATTTAAACAAAAAAAATGTTGGCTTTGGTCACAGATGCTTTGTTATTGATCACCCAGCATTTTAAGTCAGTCTTAGTTTACAGTAGGAAATTAAATTTTATTTTTATATTTCTATATTCACTAATGTTAAAAGAGTGGTCTGATGGGATGTATGGGCAGCCTAGGAAAAAGGTGCATTACCATATTCAACTAATTATAGAATAGTAGGGTGAAATCCATGATGAATCAATAATCTCCCTTTTTGGTTTATAATGACTTTCTGAAATATCACCTTGGAAAACTCATTAAAATAACAAAAGCTATGGTTATGTAATAATGGGAGCTACCTTGAAATTTTAATGAATAAAAAGTCTTGCTTTAGAACGATTTCACAGGAAGGTAGTACTACTGGCGGTATGGACTTGGTTCCACAGGGAACAAAAATTTAAATCCCTATAAATTATATTGTAGGTCAGCAGTTTTCAAGCTTTTTGGTCTCAGGACTCTCACAATCTTACAATTTATTAAAAAACCTAAAATTTTTTTAAAAAATGTTAATTTATATCTTATTTATATTTATATATATTTGCAATATTATAAATTAAAGTGGAGAAATGAAAATGTGTATTAATTTATTAAAATAACAATGTCATTTATCATAAATAATGCATTTTTATGAACATAGTTTTATTTTCAAAAACAAAAAAATTAGTGAGAAAGTTTGCCCTGGTTTAGATTTTTGCAAATCTCTTTAATGCCTGGCTTAATGGAAGCCAGTTAATTCTCATATGTGCTTTTGTAGTCAATCTATTATGCTTTCCATATTGTTTTGTTTGAAGTATATTAAGAAAACCTGGCTTTACACAGATGTATAGTTGGAAAAATGAAAAATATTTTGATAACTTTTCAGATAATTAGATATTCTTCACAAGTGGTAATATCTTAAAAGTTAGTTATAATGTACAATTGGAAACTATATCAATGAACTTTTTGTATTCTGTAAGAATTTATTGCTCTAAATTGTACTTCGAATGGATGCTTCAGGCATGATTTTGTAACATCATGCACTGGTAATTGAAAATACTGATTCATTGATAACTTTAATAAAATTAATGTTACAGTTTCATCAAGGACATTCTTAAGTGAAATGGGCAATTTATTTTGTATTGCCAGTGCATGGCAGTAAGGAAAAATGACTACTAAAGTTTGGTGCCACTGCCATTGATTCGTGCTGAGGTGTCAGAAGTTTTATTTACTATTGATTTTGCACCATGAGTACAAATTCGAGCAGTAACAAAGCAAATAAGAATATTTTTAGAAAGAATTTTGATTTTGTAGAGACCCAAAAAGGGTCCTCGGGACCCCTAGAGGGCCATGGACCACAATTTGAGAACTGCTATGGTAGGTTTTAGGATAAACACAAAACATAAAAACTATGATCCCTATTCTCAAGTTCATCTTTAAGAGAGGAAACCTATGGAGATGATGACAACATAGTTTTAGTGAAATAAGAAACAGCAGCAGTGTGGAGGATCAAGACAAGCACAGAAGCAGAGACCAGGTAGGATACTGTTGCAGCAGGGCAGGCAAGCAATGATTAGCGCCTGACCTAAGGTAGTGGCAATAATAATGAAGAAACTTAAATTAGTGGAATTTTACCATTTGGTGACTGATTAGATGTAAGGCATGAAAGAAGAGGGCAATGAGGTGCATAGGAGTACCCTTCCTTCACAGGCATTCAGGAGAGGCAGGGTGACAGACCGGTGGGAGGAGGTAACGAGTTTAGTTTTACATTTACTGACTGTGAGAGTGAAGGTTAGGTCTCTGGGCAGAGGAGTCCAGCAGACAACTGGAAGGATATTCCTGCTCCTTCCCAGAGAGCTTTGCGGTTTTCTCAGTCACTGCTGTATGCCTAGCTCTTATGTTGACTGAATCAATCAATCAATCAATCAATCAATCAGGTCAGGAGCTTGAGATAGTAATCTAGAAGGAAGACTAAATTTAGTTGTCATTTTTAAACCACAAGAGCGGATGAAACCAGGCTGATTGTGGCTGCAAGATTTAACTCCTGCTTCAAAATCTTTCTGGCCACTAAATGGCCAGAAAAATAGCGTTCTTGGGAAACGTTGCCTCAAATAGGCCACGAAAGCCTAAAAAATATACATTTATTTTGGAACCTGTCACCGTATAATCCAGCATACCTAATAACCAAGATTTTTTACCTTCATGGCCATACATTAATATGCTTTTTGGGGGTGGGATGCGGCTGACCTCATCATCCCACCCGTGTGTAGACAGAGCCTTTCACAATCCTCCCTTTCCCGTCTACTTGGGACTGTCTTCCGTGGCCCTTGAGCAGGACCAGGTGCAGCAGGTTCACACGCCCAGGCGGAGGGCGGTGCCCTCGCCACCAGCCCGCTGACGCGACATAGGCCGAGATCACCTCACGCGCGCGCGGTGCAATCACAGAGCGCACCGCCCCAGCCGCCCCACCGCAACCCTGACCCTGAGATCCCTCCGCCGCCTCCAACCGCGCGTCGTGTTCTGGCGCCCCGCACCCAGGACGCTCAGGCTGCGGTGATCCGCGATTCTCGGGGGGGTGATCTCTTGTTAAGCCCACGTTCCATTCGTCTCTGTGCCACCCGTGCCATAGGTGCAGCCTGCCTTGCCAGGACCTCTCTCCCGGCGTAAGGAGACCTCGCTGTTATAGAGTCCTATTTAAGGGGCGTGCCCAGCGGCAGGCCCCGCCCAGTTCTGTGACACCGGGTGGTGCGCGCCGGGGGAGGGGGGTGGGACTGGGATTAGTAGGAGACCTGGGGGCCGGGGCCGCCTCCGGATGCCCATCCGCCGGCTTCTCTCGCTCCGTGGATTCGGAGGAGCGGCGGCGACCTCGGCCTCCAGCGTCCCCAGCGAACTGCAGCAGCGGCGGCCGCCGGAATGGCGTTGCTGGGTTTACTGCAGGCGGGCGGGTCGGTGCTGGGGCAGGCGATGGAGCGGGTGATGAGCGGCAACCTCCTATCCATGCTGCTGATCGCCTGCGCCTTTACGCTCAGCCTGGTCTACCTGTTCCGCCTCGCCATCGGCCACCTGGCCCCCCTGCCAGCCGGGGCGGTACGTACAACACACGCTGGGGTCCTGGCGGGGGACGCGGCAACCAGGGCGGCGGAATGACTAGCGAGAGGGGCTACAGTGGCTGTGCTCGCCTGGGTGGTGCAGCAGGAGCCCTGGGGGTCGGGTGCTGGCTTTGATGCGGACGGTCTTGATTCTGGCGGTGTCTGGTCCTGGCCGGGGTCGTGCTTGCCCCGTTTGTGGTCACAGTGATAGCTGTGCTGGCCGCGGCACTGGTGACCTTCATGGTCGTTTCAGGACTGGCAGCGGTGGCTCAGGCTGTGGCGCTGAACGCCCTGGTGGCCGTACTGGCAGCCTTAGGTTTGTTGCAGGCCTGGTGGGGCCTCTGGTTGAGGTGATCTTGTAGCTGCTACCGTGGTTGCCCATGATCCTGGAGACTGCACTTGGGTGGTTCTGTTTCTTGAGGCATTGCCCCTACTAGCGGTTTGTATCGGTATGGTTTGGTAGAGTGGAGTGGAGTAATTGGGATGTTGTAGGCAACTTCCTATAATGCTAATAAAATCAGTTTCTCTAATTTAGTGGTTTTATTGACCACTGGTTTCATATTTCTGTAATATATTTGATGAATGAATCCTTAACCAGCCAACACCTAGTAGCTTTGAAAGCTACCCTTTTACTGACAATGGAATGTACAAACTATTGATCAAGTAGTTTTTAAAATAATTTTTGTTTGAATCATTACAGGCAAGAAGCAGTATTATTTGGAGTTTTGAGGAAATAGTATTTATCTTTGGGAAGAAAGGTAGCTGTAGTATTTTAAGATTGTTACTGTTATCAGAAAAGTGACTTTTTAGTGCTCCTTGCTATTTGAGACCACTGAAGATCTGAGGAGTAATGCTTTTTCATCATTGCAAGTTTGATAACCAGGAGACTTAATGTTATAATCTGCAAGTCTCATTTTGAGGCATCTCGAGTACCTTTTATAGTGAATACTAGAGTTTCTGCTAGAGCAGATCTACTCTCTTTAAAAAAATCAGTGGATGTAGTTTATTTGTAGTTAAAGAAGCATGAGCTGTGTTCTGTTTACTGATAAGCATTCTTTAACATTCTCCTTATTTCTATACCTCAACTTAACTGTGTTTTTTTTCTATACCTTCTTTAGGCGAGATTGTGGGACTAAAATTATGAGTAGTAGGGGAAGTAAGTGGTGAGGAAATTATAATTTGATTTTTCTGTTCTTTTTTTTTTTTTTTTTTTGCTACTAATGGTGAGGAAAGTTGCCAAGAGCCACCAATAAAATTGGACATATTCTGGACATGTTCAGCATTTATAATTGCAATGACTTTGTGTTTGTCTAGTGATCTTATACTGTATTTTGAGTTTGTTCTTTTTACTATGGATACTCTCCTAAGATATCTACATTTTGTCTGTTTTAATTACTTTTGATGCTGCATTTCGTAGTAACTTTTTAGTATTAATGGAAAATTTCATTTATTTGGTCATGAAACCTAAACTAGATTTTTCTATTAAATGTGAACTGAAAGTTTTTGTTTTATTTTGCAGAAAAGTCCACCATACATTTTCTCTCCAATTCCGTTCCTTGGGCATGCCATAGCGTTTGGGAAAAGTCCAATTGAATTCCTAGAAAATGCATATGAGAAGGTAAGTCTTCCAAATGGTTAGAGGAAATCCGTGCTTTTCAAGCTTTTCTTTTAAATGGCAGAACAGTAAAAAAATTGTAATCTTATGCTTATCCCTTGGAGACACTTTTAGCTTTCCCCATGTCCTGGGGTGATCTCTGAGATACCACTGAGGAAACCGGCAGTTTGGTAACTATGGTTTAAAAATCACTGGCATAAATTTTGTTATCCGTGATCATAGTTGAAATTAATACTAATCTACCCTTCTTAACCACACGTCTGTGGAATTCTCTAACCTGCACTATATGTCTTCTATGACTTCAGTTCTACTTGGATGACCCACACAACTCTGTGGTCACTCAGATCTTTGCTCTTCTCCACTCCAGTGAGCTTTCCTATACCAGTTCGACCATTTACTCCACATTCCCCTTAAGACTTGTCATCACTCTTAACTTTCAGTTCCATACTATGAATGTAGATGCCTACTCTTAACCACAGCTTCTCCTGGTTTGCCTGTGCAGTTCCTTCTATTGTAACCACTCTTTGACCTCATTAGGTCTTTTAGTCCATTGTTCCATTTACTTTGTCCTGGTCTATCAGTCTTCTTTCTTTACTTTTCTTTTTTTTCTTCTTTGGGACTATGATCCATCATAGGAGTTAGACTTTTGCCAGTACCTTAATTTCCTTGCTCCTGGATCTTTTCATTGTGTTTACCTGGTAAAACCCAACCTTGGAAGGGAGCCTGTTAGTCATTTTCTCCTTCCTTGTAACAAATTAGTTCTTTCCTAATTTCATGATTGTCTGCCTACCTTAAAGAACTTTGAGCACTGCTCAACAATCCTTTTATGTTCCTGTGATTGACTTATATTCCCACTCATAATAGTGACTGATTCAAACCTTTATTTTTCTAAGCTCCTGAATCTTCCATACCTTTCTATCAAAGCAGATAACTTTGCATTCTCTTTAAAGAGAAGTGAGTGCTCCCTCATATTTCCAATTTCAAATGTACAAATGTATTTATGGCTATATAATCCTACTCTCTTTTCTTCTTCTTACATTAATAATTATAAAACACTTACTTTGGGCCAGTACCTACTGCTTTATATAGATTATCTCATTAAAGCCCAACAAAACCCCTTCAGGTTTATTGTTTTATAGATGACAAAACTGAGAAACAGATTATATAATTTGTTATTAATCTCACTAGTAGCTAGTGTCCAAGCTAGGATTTACATATGGTTTGATTTTTAAGTCTATGTTAATAATAATAATAATAATAATAATAATAATAATAATAATAGTAATAATTAAAGAAAACACTTATGGCCAAGGTACTCTAACATATATTTATTTTTCTCTAATATATTTATTATATGCATATAATACATAATATATATGCATACCTTCCAATATGTGTTTCCTAACAGTTCTATGAAGTAGGTATTATTACTATTCCCATTTTATAGCTGAGGTGAACTGAAGCATAGTGTTGGTGAGATAGTGGTAAAGCTATTAACTAAATAAACTTCTGGTGTCTTCACATAGCAAGTACTATATGAAAGGTCATATCCTTTGGCTACTCCTGTAAATTAATTTTTAACCAAGGAAAAGAAATCTATATTCTCAGAAATACTTTTTGTAGAATTATATATAATTAAAAAACTGACACATCACACATATGTCTAATTATGAAAGAATAGGTAATTATTAATGTTATAATGTCTGTATAAGGTAGAAATATTTTCAAAATAAACAGTAAAAAAAGAAAAGTCTTATTTATATTCCTTTTGCAACTAGATGAACTTAGTTATAAATTTAGACAAAGACTGGGAGAGAATTGCATTAAGGTTTATGAATTTTTTTTTCAACTTATTGTTTTGTGATTTAAGAAATTAGTGTCTTAGTGCTACATATTTTTTGGTAACATCAGTATGTGTGTACTTTTTTCTCTTTAGTATGGACCCGTGTTTAGTTTTACCATGGTGGGCAAGACTTTTACTTACCTTTTGGGGAGTGATGCTGCTGCACTACTTTTTAATAGTAAAAATGAAGACTTGAATGCAGAAGATGTCTACAGTCGTCTGACAACACCTGTGTTTGGGAAGGGAGTTGCATATGATGTGCCTAATCCAGTAGGTGACACTTATTTTCAAGAAAATCTGTACCATAATAGTTACAGCTAGTAGTATGATTTAAAATGTAGAAACAATTTATTCCTTGGTTCAAAAATCTGAAGAATCATGAGACATTTAAAAGAAGAAAAGCCATGGGTAACTGACAAAGAATGGGTATTTTGTTGTATAGTTGCTGGCATGGGCTAAGCAATTTTAAAGGCCTTCCTAAAGAAATAAATGAATGATAACTTAGCTCATTGGGATTTGATTTGAGAGTGTAACAAGAAAATCCCATTATTTCATATCCGATGGCCTCCTACTTTTCCACTACTGCCTGAGATTCTAGCGTAAGAGCTCTTCTGAGCTAGAGATTGTTAGCTTTAGAAGTTTGTATGATTTCTTTTCCCCACTAAAGTCAAACATTAAAGTGCTGCAAGTTGATGTAAAACACAAATTAGATAATTGGCCTAGTTGCTTGGAGGTAGGCTTCTGGCTGTGAACATACCACACATTACCCAGTACTCTTGTATAGTAGTTAGAAGTTGACATGTGCTCTTTCTCAGGATGGGAGAGGTGTGGGAGAATGAATAGCTCTCCTCAAGGCCAAAAGAAAGAGCCCTGGAAAATATATCCATCTTTTCACACAGCTTATTAGATTCTTAAAATAGAAAACTTTCAAAGGGTTAAAACTATTAGTTGTCTTAGTGTGAACTCATTTTATTAAGACCATATTATAATTTATCTTCCAGAAGTTAATGTCAGTGAGGAATGATAATTGGGAATAGAATAGGATAAATATGTGAAGGAGGATAAAAATAATATCGAAGCAAAATGGACCTTTGGGAGACTGTGTTGCCGTCTGAGTTGGGTTGGAAGACTAGAAGATAACAGAATAGGAAAAGGAAGCCCTGGGGTCAGGAGTGGGAAAGGGTGTAAGGAAGGAAAGCAGGAGTTGGGATTCTTAATTCATCATTTGTCTAGGGCCTGCGTAACAGGTGTCTTCTACACACTACTTCAGATCTGTGCACAAAAGTTCTAAGTTTGCCACATCTGATGTAGTTTCTAAAAACCTTTTTACAATTTTTATTTTCTATTTTTTTAGAAGGTGGCTTTTCTTGAGTGTTATAGAGTAATAATAACCCACATGGATCTTGTGATAAAACAAAATTGTGTTTTAATGCTGTATACTCTTAATTTTTTTAAGGTTTTCTTGGAGCAGAAGAAAATGTTAAAAAGTAGCCTTAACATAGCCCATTTTAGACAGCATGTTTCTATAATTGAAAAAGAAACAAAGGAATACTTCCAAAGTTGGGGAGAAAGTGGAGAAAAAAGTAAGCAAAACATTTCGGCTTCGTATTTTTGCTAGTGTTTCTACTTTTCTATGACTGGAAACCTAAGAATATGTGTGTGTATATAAAAATCGAACTACAACATATGTAAAACCACCTTAGGTTTAACAGAAATAACATGTTATGATTACCATAGAGTTAAAAAGACCTGAGAGAAAGTGATTATTGCTGCTCACTTAGCAAAACCTTAAAATGGTTCAATAACATGCATATTACTCAGCTCATTTGTACAAATAATATAAAAATGATTCATGAGTAGATTTTGGAGTAAACTGAATATAAAAATTTTAAATGAATAAAACAATTTTTTATCCCTAATGGGCAAGTAAAAGTCTAAACAATTATCTATGTAATCTTATTTATCTGATGTTATGTGGGAATGATTTATTCCACAAAGAAAGTAAATTTAAATATATGAGCTTACTCTACCTTTACCAAAAGTTTGAATTTAGTCATTTCCAGTAGACGTTTTTAAAAATGTATTGTATACTTTCTTGCATTATATTGTGTATTGAACATGACCTTCTTTGGATGTTTCTGTGATGCAGTCTTTATATTGGACTGCAGTAAGTGTTGCCTTCTGAGATGATTGCCATCCTCATAACAGGAAGCAACCTCTGCGTATGGGACATTAAGATCTTTGTGTAGGTCACCATGTGTGGGTCTGGTCTTTGGCTCTATAAAAGGTCCAGAGACTTTATTAAAAAAATATATATATACTTCACGTTGATGTAGTATTTCTAACCATCTAGAATGCCAACTATTTACTAAATACAAATGAGACTTTATAGCACCAAGAACACCAGAATATTTGCTGAACTTCTTTTTGATGGTAAATTTAATTGGAAAGCCAGATGATGATTGGAAGTTCATTTGGTGAACATGGAATTAAAGAATGGGGCATTGTTTGGATAATTTTTATAACTATAAGTGTCATTCAAGTGTGCTGGCCTGATGCACCTGTCTCCAGTGTTGGGGTATGCCATCTGGTGATTAGTTAACAGTTTTTTTTTTATACATGGTCAAGACTTCAATTTTCAGTCCTGACCTACTCACTTTGGACCTGGGAAATAATCCATTCTTCAGTTTAAGGACTGCTATTCCTTGGGAAGCACCTCATTATTGTCCTCATATGCACTAAATAGACTTTTTGCTGCTTTTGTTATACTGTGACCTTGAACTCATTAATTTTTATCTTGATCTTTTCAAGGTGAAGGGCTCATGAGTGAGGTTTAGAAATGCCTTTGTGGCATCGACTTCGGTTGTTCAGAGGGTTGGGGTACTTCCCATCATTTGGTTTCTTGCCTCTATTTTGTGTAGTAGGGCAGCCACATGTCTATAAGCTTTTTGGATGGTATGAATAGGTTCTCGAGTTGTTTTTATTCTCAGTTTTCCTTCACAGTTATTTTAGGTCTCTAAGAAAACAGAACATTCCAAAATAATTTTTGGCAATATTAATGGAAATGATCTTTTTTCCTTTAGATTTGTTTGAAGCTCTTTCTGAGCTTATAATTTTAACAGCTAGCCATTGTTTACATGGAAAGGAAATCAGAAGTCAGCTCAATGAAAAGGTGGCACAACTGTATGCAGATTTGGATGGAGGTTTTAGCCATGCAGCCTGGCTGTTGCCAGGTTGGCTCCCTTTGCCTAGTTTCAGGTATGGATAAAGAAACTATATTTGGTGATTTAACTCTATATAATTACTGTAATGTTGGTATGCTTTGGGAAGATAAAAATTAAACATAAAACAAATAAATTGGGGGAGATTATGAGCCCCCATTCTTCTATAAGAAATCAGGACAAATTTTCTTATATAAACTATATAATGAGCTCATTTAAGGTAAGTTTCAATTTATTAAAAAAGTAACTTTTCTATATTTTAAAATCTTCTTATCTCACATATTCCTTATATTAATGAAAGCCTCTGAACTCTACCTAAAAGTGATACAGCCCTCGAAGCACTTGTTTGAAAGTATTTGACTGTTTTGTAGTATATTGTGAAATTTCTTTGTTTGAAGTGTCAGTGCTTTTAATTTTCTCTTTGTCTCCTTGTGTGCTGTACTGTGATCACCAGAAGGGCAGGGACCATCTGTGATACAAAGAAATGTTGCTCATAGGTCTTGATGTATAGCTTAATGTCTTTCATATTAGGAGGCTTTTTGTACCTTTGTTGATTCTTTTCTGTTTATGTGAGAGAGAGGCATCAAATTGATACTTTTCCTTCTGTTTCTGTACTTCTGTCCACTTAGGGAATAAAGAGGGGTGGAAGTAAAAGAGCCAGCAGAGGTTCTCTGGAATACCTTATACTTGTAAGAGAGCTTTGTAGTTTTCAGAATGCTTTCATCCATATTATGCTAGAAAATCCAGCACAGCCCTGGGCCTATAATAAGTTCTCTATAAATGTGTGTTGAGCCTATTTCCACCTTTCCTATCTCCTGGATGAAATCAGAAATTCCTGAGCTAGGTATGATAGGCCCTTTACTAGTCTTTCCAGCAGTCTTTTTTCTGTCTTACCTGAAACCACTGATTAAACCAAAGTATTCCATTCACTTCCTTAAATAGATCTTATGTTTTCCGGGCCCTGCTGCTTTCTCAGTTGATTTCTGACAGTCTTAAAAATGATGCAGTGTAGGAATTTTTATTCGAAGTCCTTGTTTAAATGGGGGCAAGGTAGTCAGATTGCCTGATTTTAAAGTTTGGCTCCACTGCTCAATGGCTGTGGATCTTATGCAGCTGTCCGTGACATGAGGATAATAGCATCTACCTTGCAGGAGGTCAAAGTGAGTATTCATGTAAAACACTTATAGTACCTATTACCTAGTGAGAGCCCTATTGTAATGGTATAAATAGGGAGTTGAAGTTTGTTTTCTGACTCTACTAGTATTTTTACCTTCTATAAAACTATGCTTTCTTAGAAAGTGAAAAGTAGAATCAAACCTTGTATGCTGTAGTCATAGTCTAAATCCTAGCTTTAGATAATCCTCTGTAAATCTCAGGTTTATTTAAATCCTAGATTCTTTTGAAGAACCAGAGTGACTCTCATCTGCTTTAAGAATTTAGTTAAAATCTAAATTTCATGTTAAAAGTGTTCTGCTTTCTATTAAACTGAAATGATTCTAAAGGAATAATCATTTGAGTCTTGCTTTAGACCTTTAGTAGAACAAAGGTAGTATGTTAAGAATCAGAGATCTATATGTTAAAATATATTTCTTGCCCTAAGAGACCCTAGAAATTCCTAACAATATGATTTTCATGGTTCCTTTTTTTTCTCTTGGTTCTGAGTTTTGTCAATTATTTTAGAGTCAATAAAGTTAAATAAGGTTGCTTTAAGCTAGGTCCTGGTTATTTTCAAAATGAATTTGATGCCAGAAAGTACTACTTTATTTTTTGAAGTTATTTTCTTCTTTGAATTACAGACGCAGGGACAGAGCTCATCGAGAGATCAAGAATATTTTCTATAAGGCAATTCAGAAACGCAGACAGTCAGAAGAAAAAATTGATGACATTCTCCAAACTTTACTAGATTCTACTTACAAGTAAGAGCTGTTCAGATCACGTATTAAGCTGAAGCAGGAAATTACACATTAAAGCATAGTTAAATAATATAGCCAGTTAAAAAGTAATGATGAAAGATCAATAGCTATGACCTTTGGACTTTTAAGTGGATGAGACATAAATTTCGGGATCTTGTACTTTAGTGGAATCCCAGTGACTGCATGGTGAAAAATTTGCTAGATAAGCTAATGAAGTCTTTTGTAATCAAAATCGTATTTTCTATTGGTCTATCTCTTTTCTTTAATGGGAAAAAAAAAATTCTGACTTGTGATGGGCAAATGCGAGAAACTTTTATACCTGAAAAATTTATTCATTATGACCCTTTATTTAAAGGATGAGGCATGAAATATGTCTGCCAAAATGTTAAATTTGTGTGTTTGGTTCTTTCTATAGGGATGGGCATCCTTTGACAGATGATGAAGTAGCAGGCATGCTTATTGGATTACTCTTAGCAGGGCAGCATACATCCTCAACTACTAGTGCCTGGATGGGCTTCTTTTTGGCTAGAGACAAAACACTTCAAGAAAAATGTTATTTAGAACAGAAAACAGTCAGTGGAGAGGATCTGCCTCCTTTAACTTATGACCAGGTTTGTTGGATTTTCAGTTTCACTGTGGCTAATTTTTAAAGGGGACAGTTTGAGCAACAAAAGCAAAAATAAACAAATGGGACCACATCAAATGAAAAAGTTTTTGCACAGTGAAGAAAACCATGAACAAAATGAAATGGCAACCTACTAAATGGGAGAAGATATTCAGAAATGATATATCAATAAGGGGTTAATATCCAAAATATATAAGAAACTTATACAACTGGACACCAATAGGACCTGAATAGGGTATTGTGCAAAGTGAAATAAAGAAAAAAATACTGGATTTCATTTATATGTGTAATCTAGAAAAACAAAAAATCAAGAAAATAGCAATAGACCATTAGGTACAGAGAGCAAGCTGATGGTTGCCAAAGGGGAGGGAAGTGGGGAGATACGTGAAAAAATAGATTTTAAAAAATGAAGGGACAATTTGAGGTTTTCTATGTATTATAAATTGGTTAGCTTCATTTTTTTGAAACTTCTCTGTAGTCCTCCCTGGAATGTCCTAATGCTGGATTTGGTTTGCTAGTATTTTGTTGAGCACTTTTGCATCTGTGTTTATAAGGGACATTGGTCTGTAGTTTTATTGTGATGTCTTTGATTTTTGTATCAGAGTAGTACAGGTCTCATAGAATGAGTCTGGAAATGCTCCCTTCTATTTTTTGGAAGTTTGTGAAGGATTGGTGGTAATTCTTTTTTGCATGTCTAATAGAATTCACTAGAGAAGGCATCTAGGTCTGCCCTTTTCTTTGTGGCAAGCTTTTTGAAATTACTAATTCAATCTGTTTGTTACAGGTATATTTATATGTTCTATTCTTGAGAGCTTTGGTAGTCTGTGTCTTTCTAGGAATATTTCCATTTCATTTAGATTACCTAATTTGTTGGCATACAATTGTTATAGTATTCTCTTATAATCCTTTCTTCTGTAAGGTCAGTAGTAATATCCCCTCTGATTCCTGATTTTTGTAACTTTTAAAATAATAGTTTAGTTGATACATAATTCACATACTATAAAATCCATCCATTTAAAGAGTACACTTTACTGTTTTTAAAATATATCTTAGAGTTGTGAAAACTTCACAATTTTTAGAACATTTGCATCACTTCCAAAAGAGAGCCAGTACCTGTTAGCAGTTACTCTCCATTTCCCTTGGCAACAACTAATCTACTTTTTGTCTCTATGATTTGCCTATTCTGGACATTTCATATAAATGACCACGTTCATACAATGTGGTCTGTGATTGGCTTCTTTCACTTAGCGTGTTTTCAAGGTTCATCCATGTTGTAATGTATGTCAGCACGTCAGTCTTTTTATTGACTAATAATATTCTGTCATATGGATTATCTACATTTTTTTATTCAGTTTTCAGTTGAAGGACATTTGTTTCCACCTTTTGGCTATTATCAGTAATGCTGCTCTAAACATTTGTGTACAGGTTTTGAAAAAACTGACAATGATTTTTGCTAGTGTTTTTCTTAGATGAATGAATTTTTACAGGTCCTTACTATGCCATTCTTCAGGGTGATTGCCTTCCTGCCCTCCTTTTCCTTGTTGACCATGGACAGTGATAGAATAATCCCAGCTATTCTGAACCAGTTACATCTGCATTTCTACCCAGAAATTAAGCTATTTTGTAATTACTCATAAGTTAAAATAATTTTTACTTAAACTAAATAAAATTTATAAAATATTTAACTTAAAATGCTGTTGAAGTATGTTAAATATTGTAGAACTCAGGATGTGTTTTCTCTTTTAGCTCAAAGATCTAAATTTACTTGACCGCTGTATAAAAGAAACATTAAGACTTCGACCTCCTATAATGACCATGATGAGAATGGTCAAAACTCCTCAGGTTAGTCTCTTGGCTAGATTTCCCTCTCCATGCTGCCAGTTTTTTTTAGCAAAAAGTTGATTTCCAGAATGAGAATCTTGGGTTTTTTAATTTGTGTATATATTTCTAGCCCAATATTGGGTCACTTGGAAATCATTTTATTAAAATAGTTTTAGTTGGCCTAAATCTAGTTTTTAAATATTATATATATTTAAAATATTTTATAGATATATATTAAATATATAAAATATATAAAATATATAATAAATAAAATATATAAATATATAAAAAATATAAATATATATATTAAATATTTTTAAATATAATATTTTAAATATATATATATCTCATTTATATTAATGCTTTATTACATAGTGACCTGATTATCTGATAAAATGTGTTGATTTCTCATTCATAGACTGTGGCAGGATATACCATTCCTCCAGGACATCAGGTGTGTGTTTCTCCCACTGTCAATCAAAGACTTAAAGACTCATGGATAGAACGTTTGGACTTTAATCCTGATCGCTACTTACAGGACAATCCAGCATCAGGAGAGAAGTTTGCCTATGTGCCATTTGGAGCTGGTAAGATAGATGATATGATTACATTTTACATTTGAAATGTTTGTCCTGATGAAATTTGTGCTTGTCAAAATAATTCATGTGTATTTACAAATGTCCTTCACTTTCTTCATGGGGGCATTCTTGCAAATGTGTGGGTATTTTTCCCATACCAGTTCTCTCTGTGGACACCAGCTGGTTTCCTACAATTCAGTTCAATTCCAATACTTCCTGGGTTAGCACAGACCCCATATTTAAGGGCTCAGTCCCACAAGACTCTCCCGCTACTCCAATTCAGGTGCCAATTGCAAGGCCAGGTTGTCACCTGTTCTTCTGACCAACTGGTTATAAATCAGAGGTTCTCTCAGTCCCCTCCTTGGGGTTTCATAATTTGATAGTGGCTCACAGAAAACAGTTTGCTTACTAGATTGATTTATTGTAAAAGGATACAACTCACGAACAGCCTGACTGAACAGATACACAGGGCAAGGTATGAGAAGGCATGCAGAGCTTCTATGCCCTTTCTGGGAATGCCACCCTCCCAGCACCTCCATGTGTTCACAAACCTGAAAGCTCTCTGAACAGTCTCCCCCAAACCCTTATATTTTAAGGATTTTTATGGGGGCTTCATTATATGGACATGATTAAATCATTGATCACTGGTGATTAATTCAACCTCCAGCCCCTCTCCCTTCTGGAGGTCAGAGGGTAGGGCTGAAAGTTCCAACCCTTTGACCACCTAGTTGGTTCCTCTGGCAGCCAGCCCTCATTCTGAGGGGCTTTTCCAAAAGTCACCTCGTTAACAAACTGAGTGTGGCTGAAAGGTGCTTGTTATGAATAACAAAAGGCTCCTTGCTCCTTCCCCTCTATTGTTCTTTTCACTTAAGAAACCCCAAGGGTTTCAGGAGCTCTGTGCCTAGAGTGGAAGGAAGACCCAATGTATATTTCTTATTGCAAATCACAGTAGCACAGTTGCTGTACCTTTAGTGTTGAAGCCAGATTTGAAGTCCTCCAACTTGGCTCTTCTTTTTCAAGATGGCTTTGGATATCGTAGGTCCTTTGCATTGCTAAACGCATTTTAGAATCAGCTTGTCAGTTGACGTGTATATGACCTTTTAAATTTTGATGTCAGTATGAGTTGCTATATTGGGTTTATTAAATCCCTTTATCTTCCATTATCATTTGTAATGGCATTAAAAGTTTTCATTGGAAGGTTCATATTAACTTGTAATTAGGGCTCTCTTGGGACAGAAGGTAGGAATATTCTAGTATATTCCCAAACTAGATTAGCATTGTATATTTCAACTTGACTTATATTTATTTATTTATTTTAATTAAAATTATTGGGATGACATTGGTTAATAAAATAGGTTTCAAGTGTATGATTCAGTAATACGAATCATTTGTATATTGCATTGTTTGTTCACCACCTAAAGTTAAATTTCCTTCTGTCATCAAATATTTGACCCTTTTTTCTCCTCTATACCTCCCTGCCCTTCCCTCTGGTAACTACTAATCCACTGCCCGTGTCCATCAACCTTACATGTATTTAACCTGGATAGATAAAAAGTGATTGGAAAAGTCATTTTATAATTACCCAAGTGCCATTTTCCCTAAAAACAGATGTTGAAAATCTCCTAGGATTTTTATTAACTATTTATATTTTTGTTTGATGTGAAAAGAATGTGTCATCTTTTTATTATAATATCTGTATATCTGCTTTTCACCTAACCTATAGCTGTTATCACTCCAGGCTAAAAATGAGAAAGAATTCCAACTGATTCTTAGGAATTTTTTTTATAGGGCGTCATCGTTGTATTGGAGAGAATTTTGCTTATGTGCAAATCAAGACAATTTGGTCCACTATGCTTCGTTTATATGAATTTGATCTCATTGATGGATATTTTCCCACTGTGAATTATACAACCATGATTCACACTCCTGAAAACCCAGTTATCCGATACAAACGAAGATCAAAATGAAAAAGGCAGCAAGGAACTAATACATGAAACATCACTGTAAACGGCAAAAACATTTGGAGAATGAAGTTTATGAAACAATTCTGTGTACTTTTTTTGTGTGTAATTTTAAGACAGCCAGCTTAACTAAAAGGTTTTATATTTTCTTAACTGAATGGTTACATCAAATCTAATGGCATTTCAGATATTTCCTAATAGTTTTATGATGGATATTTACTACATCTGCTTAATTTAAGGAAATCAAGCTCTCATTAGTAAAAAACTGGGGGATCTTGGCAATTGGCAGATTCTAAAACAATTTCCAGGTATTAATTTTAAGAGTGTATGTAGCTCTTGGTAAGTAAGTTCAGGGTATTCGATCTTGGACTAGATCTGAAGTGTAAAAGCCCAATGAGATACTTGGTAGCCTTAGGTTATTTATTCATTTACTGGGTAATGTTTGTATATGTGAGGATGAATGGGAGAGAACAGACTCATATTTAAAGCCTTGGATAAAAGAGAATCCTATTAATTGTTTTGGTATGATGATACTTAGCCATGATAGAGCTATGTTGTAGAAAAATATATCCTTAGGAAGCACTGTCCCATAGGAAATTGGGAGAGGTCTATGACAATGACTTAATTATATTTCCTAAAAAATAATTATTAATATTAAAGACTGCTTGTGTAACTTGATCTAATTACTAAATACGTACCTGATAAGTTTGTATCTGGTTCTACATGGTCACCTCTGTGTGAAAATCCAAAATAAAGTCCCTAAGGAATAATTTTTTTCTCTTTGGCTCAAGATGGTTCCCTGCTTCCTCTCCAGAATATAATTCGGAATTTTCTGTTACTAGTTCCATTTATTAAACCTTAATTTATGTCTGTAAGCTTTTTTTTTTTTTTTTTTTAAATATAAAATCTGAGTTCAGGGAACTCTGATTTGAAGGGTAATAGGAAGCAGGGTTCTTGAGATTAGTATCACTGGTCATATTTTGTGAAGGCTGTGTTCAAGAACCAAATCAAATTATAACTGGGGGCTTGTCTCTATATCTGTAATTTGACTACAGTCTGTTTTTACTAGATGAGGCCAAAATATTTTTCCCTTATGTATGTTATAGTTTTGTTTAGGAGGTTGGAAGACTAATGTCAAACTCTCTGCTGTTATAGTTTTTCACATTAAAATTGTTTTTGAGAAAAGTCTGTATTCACAAATTATAAAGTTTATATGCTTCAGTGAGAATTCAGGAATCTAGGAACTTGGATGGGAAAAAAATTGTTCTTGTATTAATTTCAAACTGTAATTTGGTATTTACTTACAAATTCAGGCAACAAACTACTATTAGCAGTACCCATAATTTGGAACAGAAATCACATTCATATATAGATATTATAGATCTCTTGAAATATCTTTTACTCTCATCACTACTTTGAAATTATGTAGTTGTTAGATCTATTGCTAGATCTTTAAACTTACATATTGTATCTCAAAATTTTTTTTAAACTTTGACTATTATATAATTGGTTTCCTTTACAATCCTATATATTTTGTCTTTAAAAGCATTATTCTGAGAAAGGGACCCCATAGTTTCACAAGAAAGCTTGAGAGGTTCATGGCACACCAAAAAGTTAAAATCCTGAGGTAAGGCTAATCTTTGTTAGTGACTAGTTTTAGACTTACAGTTTTAGATTTTAATCATAGACTAATTATTGAGAAGCATTAAGTTGACTGCAGAGGTCTAATGTCCTAAGAGGGCTGATGGTCAAACAATGGGAAGACACTCAGAGTACCTGTCCATTTGCTTTCTCCATTCTCCCTCAGAGCAAGAATAGTCTGTGTGCAAGCAACGAAGGTTTCACTCACAGCCCTCACCTTCAGCTATCTGCTTTAGAATACATTTGTTATTTCTAGAACTCTTATTAGAACTCAGCTGCTACCATGGAAAATACAGATACTGTGAAATCTTCAAGATCTTGTGTCCATAGCCTGTTCGTGTTGGTATAAATCAGGTTATCCAATGGTAATTCTCTGGTTATAAGCATCAAATACTACTCTAGCTGTTTTAGTGAGTTGCATGTTATGAGAGGACTCTAGTTAAGAAATAACATTGAACATATTACCTCTGAGAGTTTCCCAATCTGGATTTGGCTTAGAAATACTGTTTAATTCTGTTAATAAAATTTAAGATTTGAGTTAAATGAATTCTACATCATCTTCGTGGATATAGCTTTGTGAGGCCACATCTTTGGACATAACACTAAGTACATAATTAGGCAAATAAGGATTAATCATGAAAATACCAACACAGTTTTAAAAAAATACTTTATAAAGTTGATACAAAAACACACGGAGAATTTTTCCTTACGGAAAGAAAAATTCCAGTAGTATCTATAAAATTAGGACAACTTTCTGAATCTCTAAGTCCTACATATTTCAGATTAAGTAATGCAATGATATGCACGGCCACAGAATGAATGAATGTGTCCTCCCATCCGAGTTCCTATGTTGAAACCCAAACCTCAATTTGTTGGTGTGCACGGTGGGGCGTTGGGAGGCGATCACAGCATGGTAGAGCTCTTGTGAACAGGATTATGGAAGAGACCTCAGAGAGCTCTCTCGACCCCTCTGCCATGTGAGGACTGCAAGAAGATGGCATTCTCTGAACCGGGAAGCAGACCTTCGCCAGTCACCAAATCTGGTTCCCAGCCTCTGAAACAAACTTCTGTAATTTATAAGGCACCCAGTGTATGGTGCTCTGTTATAGCAGCCTGAGGCCTATACCAAGAATTACGGCTCAGTTAAAAATGAAGAGGGTTCCAATACAGTGTGGTTAAAATGGTGAAGTCATTTTTATTTCAGTACTTGACAAAATACCCCATAAAATTCAAAACTTCTACCATTATACAAAAATAGGTCTCTACAAGTGATATCTGTCATCATCACCAGTAGCAAATATATTAGGCAGAAACATGTAACTTCAGTAGCCTTATAAGAAAAGTGCAGGACACCCCAAGCTACACATTCAGCAGTGTCATGATGCGCAAAAGTTTAATCTTTTCACCCATTTGATAAATACACGAGGTTTATAATTTAATCATTTAAATTAGCATTCCACAAATATACATGTAATTCAATGATTATTGTGTATGAATACACACACAATGCTTATATGTACAAATTCCAGTTTGTTTTCATGTGCTGGCAAGGGATTCGTATACAATCATAAGCTGTGTTCGTATTGGTCCCATTGAATATCCACAATACAAAAGCACAAAAGAACCATTGATTTACAAAAGGAATTTGTTTAAAATCATTTCTATTTATGATGTTTCAAAGGATTATCTTCTCATGCCAGCATGAAAATGAGTTGAACCTATGAGAGAGACACAGGGTATTTAAATGATTTCAAATTAAACTGCTAAATATGCCAGACTAATTAGTAGTTATTTCAAATTAGATTGTTGTCTATACTAGACTAATGTAACTAGCTCACGAAGGGCAGAAGATTACTATACCCTCCACTTCAAAAAATGCTATTTATTTTTGTAAAGTCTTATTCATACTTAAACTGATTTTTTAAAGGTATTTTGAATATATATTTAAAAGTCACTATGGCTGGCTCTATAGCAAGTAAGTGAGACTACTGGACTCTATTTAAAGTGCCCTGCAGGTTGAATATTCTGTACCTTCTGTCTCTGGACAAACCTTTTGGTCTTCAAAATCTGGGTCTTGAGAAATTTGGATGCTTAAAACAAAAAACCAAACCAGAGTCCAGCTATGATAAAGTTTCCTATGACAAGTTACTTGGGTTAGGTGATTCCTTGTATGAAAAGAGAAACTACTAACTTAAAATAACCTGCTCTTAACCCTATCTAGTTTGTGGGAACAGTATAAAAAGACCGGAGTCTTTAGTAAAAGTAAAAACAAGATATAAAAGCTAGCTTTAAGCACATTTGATTTAAATGACCCAAAACCTTTGACTCAGTAGTGAACTAAAGGGGACAGGGAAGGAGGTTTTCCATAATGAACGGGGACTCCATTTATAGTAAGAAATTTTTGTGTGTTTTTGAGCAGAGAAAAACAGGTCATTCTTACAAAGTCTTTTGAATGGGATGGGTTTTATGGATTGTACATAAAAGAACAAAGCCCTAGAAGGGATAATGGCTGCATTAAATGCTCTCACCGCCCTACCCCCGATCTGCATGCATCATTAGGAACATGTATTATTAAGGAACATGTTCTCGGCTGACTCTGGGAGCCTCAGGGTACTTTGCACTTTGGTGCCCACTGTGCAGTCTGTCTAATCAACGTGCTAAATGAAGACAACAGGGAATCTTTTCTGAGGGAGTAGGATCTGGGGTGGCAAATCACAGCCTGACTTAAATTCCTAAGTCTAACCTGGTAACTGATGTACTGAACTGTAAGATTTAACTATGCTAATGAGCAATGTCCAGGACTCTCAAAAAGAGAAAGGAGAGCTATGGGTCTCTCTAGCAGTACGGTGCCGTCACTACTTGGTTAAGCTGGGAGTACCTGCTGGTACAGTTCCAAGTCGTCTTTGTAGTGCCTCTAGCCGAGTGATATAATCCGTTAGGGCTCTGTCAGGATCATAATTCTGAAGCTGAGAACATGCTAAGGAACCGGGATTTAAATCAGCTGGAGGGCCTGGGTACCTTTGAGATAAAAAATTTTATAAATGAGAATTCAAATTATCCAGAAACAAGGCAAGTAACTTACCAATCAGCCTCCACCTTGCCCTCAAAAGGTAGACCACTTGTATTCATGTGCTGGCAAGGGATTCGTATTGTCTGATCTATAGCCCCATACTTCTGAGTTTGCATTGCAGAAAGGAAAAAAACTTCTCAATAAATTCAAAGCAGCAGCTACTAAGCTGCCATAAGAATGTCCAGTATAATGTCTATCACAGGGGACTGAAAAAATGCTGCATATGTATAAAAGCGTCTTGACATGTAGACTTTAGAGTTTTTTTCATAATGTCCAGAGACTATCATTTACTCAATATTTTTCCCAATGTCTAACCCAAAGCACACCCTAAATTATACTTGATCAGCTCTGTTTCTTATACTCATATTCAAGAGCTATTTTTGATTATGAGCTTTAGATTATGTAAATCACATAAAACTGAAGATACATCTAGCTATCTCAGTGCAAAGAGGTCAAAGCTATAGCACTGCCCTTGGCCTCTAGTAAGTATTAGTATATTTAACTATTCTAGGCAGGTTTTTTTCAAATTCTTACCTATTTTGAAATGGTAAAGGAGACCTAGGATAGTCCAGATCTGATCTTGAGCGATATGTGGTATGTCTCGGTTCTCCATATAGCTCCAGTCCACCAGAAGAATGATAAAATAGTTCAGTCTTTTCAGCACCTAAAGAAATCCAAAACATACCTTGTTAAAAAGAAATAACAAGCCTTTGAAAATTTCTACAAAATACACAGGGCTTGAAAGACTACTTACACTACACTACTTGCTATTCATAGTTATTTTCAATTATTCTGGCTATAGGAGAGAAACAACAGAACTGTTATTTTGTTTGCCTTTCAATATAAGTCTTTCTGCTAATCTGGAACTATAGCTCAAAGAAAGACTATTTAAGTATTTTCTTTTCAAAACAGTTATAACTAGAGGTGAGGTGATGGGTGCCTCTGTGTGTATGGTATGGAGGAAAAGATGATGTGGATAAAAAATATTAGACTAATGTAGCCAAGCCATTCTAGTGACTTGTATTAGAAAAAACCTGAAATCAAGATTTACTAACTTACAACACAGAACTTACTATGGTCCAAATTTCAAATTTCAGCTGTTTCATGTTTAAGGATTCATATATCAAAAAAAAAACTGCTTAGGGTACCAAATGTATTCCCTCTTTTTCTGCTGTTCATGGCCAGCTACTGGTAGAATATGTGAAGGTGGTTTAATAGCAATACACAGCACAGTTATGCTGTGTGTCTGTAACTCTGTGTGCTCCCCAGGTTCTGACTTCATCCTTATGCCTGAAACATTTAAAGCCCTAATATTTGTTTCCACTTCTAGATATAGAGAGAAGGAATTTTAACCGTTAACCATTATTATACGACCTACTGGTAAACTTAGAAACCTGTCTGAATAGCACTAAATTGAGAAAACTTCAAACCACAACTCCTCCACATGACTGAAATGGCAATCATCTACCTTGAACCAGAGCATTAAATGCAGTTACAAGGGGAGGATGTTCTGGAGCCATTAACGCTGGCTCCACTTCCTACTGGGAATCTGGGGCAAATGACAAATGCTTTCCATGCTTCAGTTTTTCATTTGTAAAGTGAGAATAATAGTAAAAGCACTTACATCACGTAATAGGGTGGACATATATGAACACATGGAGAAAGTGGGGCCCTGTGCAGTCTAACTGCTCCACAAAATCAGCTGTTAAAGCAGCAAGGTCCGCAGACTTGCTGCTATGACTCTCGCTGTGTATGGACAACACAGGTTCCAGGACACATTACTGGGAAGTTATCGCACGTGCAGCAATTTTAATCATAAACATAAGGAAAAATTCTATTTTGACTTTACCTGGATTCAGTCCAAAGCCATCCCTGTTAATATTGATGGGACCAGAACTTGTGATACGATGCCACCGTCGAACCAAAAATTTCATTCTAAAAAGATCCCAAGAAAATGTTTCACAGCACATCTATAATGCAGAGAGTATAAATATCCCCAAAAATCAAGTCATACATTTAAATAGGAACACAGAACAAATTTACTATTACATGGTTATCTAATCTAAACTCTGCAAATGTCCCCTGGTTTGTGATGAAATTAACTGGAACAGAAGAACAGGGCTTCCCGCGAGGCGCCAGAGGCCTCCTGTGCGCCAACGTCAGGTTATGGCTTCAGGAGTAAAGGGGCACGAAGAGATGAAGTGCAAAAGTAGAGAAGAATGGATGGGCAAATAAAGGCCTAGGAGTAATGGTACGAGGAGAAAATGGAGAATAAAGGGCAAACGAGATGTGAAGAGGATGAACTGGCAGTTAAGAGTGAGCTGGGAAAGCTGAAAGAAGAGTGAGGTCACGTATTCAGGGATGAAAAACAATGTGGACATCAAAAGGAACTGCGGTGGCAGCGTCATGAACCAGCTCTAGCAAGTTGCTGCCTGCCCTGTCCTGGCCCAAGGAGCGTTTTGGAACACCAATTTTGATTTTGTAATTCAAATCAGTTTCAAGGCTGTTTTAGGAGGGTCAAAATACAACGAACATATAAGAGGAAAAGAAAAAAAGGGATAGATGTAGAGTGAAGTCCTTGACAACTGGCTTTCATAGTCTTCCCAGATTCTTCTAATCAAAATTAACAGCTAATTCCTGTGACCTCTCATTTAGTGTCTTTTAATTTATGGGCATGCTAGTTTTCCCCATCAGGAAGTGAGCCGCCTTTAGGGATTTAGCTGAGGATTACGTCCTTTTCATTGATGCAGCTCCCAACACTTAACCCTGCACAAGAAGCATAACGTGATGAAGGGAATGAAAGAGGAGGAGGGAGGAGCAGAACCATGTGACTGCGATGTGCAGAGTGGTCGAGGCAGGTAGAGTCTAAGACCATCGGTAAGATAAAATGTGAGCTCCCTTCAGGGATCCAGCATGGATGAGACTTGGGAACCTGGCTGGCTGACCCGGCTCTACCACCACTGGCTTTGCAATCTCTCCCTGCCTTCATTTCCTCATCTGTGAAATGACATTCTGGACTATGTGATCTCAGTGTCTAGTTAAAAAGTTCTGAGTCATATTTTTCAAAGAAAAACAGATGAAGCAATAAGGGCAAAACCCCCTGAAGACACATGAGATGTGATGTGATAGGAAGAACTTTAAAAACCAAATCCTTTGAGACTGTCTGGCTCCTACAGAAAGGAGAAGGGGGAGAAGCATGGAGAAGCCTGGGTGTCTGGGCTACACCACCCAGGCCAGAGGTCTGCAGCAGGCAGGTTCTCACGTTAGTTTGAGTCTTGACTCCATTTCAACCAGATACAGAATGAGTACCAGTGTGTTCCTGCCTTGGAACTACTAGAGAAAGAGTGACAAAAGCAGGAGCAGAGTCCAATGCCCTTAGGGCTAATCTATGGCCTAAATAAAGAGGCCAGGGCTTTCTGTAGTTAGGCCCCAAGAATAGATTATTTTAGAAATGAAGAAAATGAATACATATCAGCTTAAGTAATTTTTCAAAAATCTTTTTTCCCCCTCTTTTATGTACATGTCTGAGAGCTAGTTCAAGGGCTTATTCAGGTTTAGGGGAAAAAAAGAAAAATCCAGATTGAGTATGCCAGCTCCAAGTCACCAGCTGCCTGCATCTGGGAAGGCCCTTTCCATAGGATCTCTAAGGGACAACATAAACTGTCCCTAAAAAGGATGAAAACCTAGAAAGAAGCAGGCATGTTTTGGTTACGGTAAATGTCTCATAGTGCACGAACACAGAGCATAACAGGCAGAAAAAAGAGAAAAGATTAAAAATAAGTAATACTTTTAGAGAGTCTATTAAAATGGATTTTTTTTCAAGCACTTTACCTTGAAATTGCCATGGACACTCTGACAGCCGACCGAAACCTGGTGAAGCCCTTTGGCCGGTTGGTGATCACCTCCAGATCCGTGAAGGCTGGCTGCCCCCCCATGCGGGCAAGCAGAGCCAGCGTGGCATCTTCGCATTCCTGGAAGCCACCCAGTAACAGCAGCAGGTATTTCTTCTGATATATGAGAGCTTTCCGAAAACTTTCTGCCCTCAGGTACTTACCATATAGTCTCTATGTTTAAAGAAGGGAAGAACATTAAAACATTATTGAGTCATTCACACTGTTCTCTAGGGGAAGATAACCTAGATTTTATTTTTTAAAAAGTAGTAGTGGCAGTAGGATGGCAGGTATCCTATTAGCAAAGTTGAGAGTAAAGATAATTAACCTTAATCTTATACTTCTGCCTCCTTTTAGTCACTGGAATCTGAATACTGTTATGTTAGGCTTTTTTTTTTATTTTGGATTTTGTGTGTGAGAGATGAAACAAGGCAAAAGCAGAGGACCAGCTTCATTTGGTGTATGTTTATATGGAAGATGTTGCCTACCTTTACAGTGGTATGATCAGAATCAGGGCTCAGATTTTGAAGTAAAGCTTCATTTCTTAGTTCAGCCTTCAATTTGTATACTTCAGCTTCTGCCCTCTTCAAAGATTTTTGGAGAGCCAGCTTTTCTCTCTCCCATACTCCTTTTTCAGAAGCAATGATGGTTTCAATGTTGGCGCCACCACTGAAGGAAAACCTAGAAGACTGTAAAGATCGGAACCTACTTAATTGATTTTTAATAACAAGCCTCTAAAGAAAATCTGATTTAAACATGTTAAAGATATGCCTATGGAGGATATAGAAGTCTCAGCTTTCCAACCTTAGGGAAAGTTCAAAGCTAATCTCAACTGACATTAAAGAATATATACTAACTTTAACTACATGGTCCTCTGCTGAGAAAATTAATTTTGTAACTAAAAATCCTTGTGAAATCCTTGTGGTCCCAGAGAAGGTGTTTAAACCTAGCAGAGCTTTGATTTGAAAAAGTCTAGAGGCTAAACAGACAGACTACTTGGGTCCAAATGTTGAGCCTGGGCCTGAAATAGTGCATTGGAGAAGTGAGGAAAGCAGGCCTGGCATGTATACTGGGGAGAGGATCCCTACAGAAGCTGTGTGGGTGAGTTACTGTGTGTTGGACCGCACAGCTGTTTTACAGGTCTTCTCTATTTTTATATTGGGTGATCATAAAAGCTAGCAATTTATTTTGTAGTTATTAAATACAAATTTTAAATAAATCCCCAGAGTAGTGTATTAGACTAAAATATAAAATTTAATGGCATCTTTCACTTCAGTTATGAACATAAAAACTGACAGATAACTTAAGAGAACAGTCAGAATTCAAATCTGAACATCTTTAACACATGTCTGCTGCTGTTTGATAGGTAGCAGAGTTATCTGGCTTTTGATCTTGGTTTGACAACTGACTTCATTTTTCTGATGTGCAATGCTGGATGTGGATTACAGATTGTGAAGGTATAAACACAGAATCTCGCACAGAGAAGGCTCCCAATAAATAATAGCTATTATTATTATTATTGTCATCCCTATAAAAATTTCCAATGATTCTAATAAAAATCAGACATTTATTTTTTACATCATCATCAGAGTTAAAAATTTAAACCAGATAGCAAAAATTATAACTTTGTCTACTTCTAATATGTGGCCATGAGAAAGACAGACGTACATAATCTCTGCCAGCTCCTGTCTGTCGATACCACCTGATCTGTTCTTCCAGCTTCGTAACCAGGTTTCTTAAATCGTTCTTTTCTTCGGTCAATTGGCTGATATGTCCTGTCAGCTCAGCATTTTGTCTCAGTAGTCTTTCAGTCAATGAGCCACAAGACATACTTGGGGACACTGAGGTAGGCTAGAAAGATAAAATAGCATAAGGTCACATAAGTACGAATGTTTACGAATAATACACACTAAAACGTGGACAGGCACTGAAAACAACCAACAATTTCATGAAGAAATAATGCTTGTGTTGAGCTTTAAGAGATAAGCAGGAATTTATCAGGCAGGAAAGAAGACAGGGAAGGATATATTAAGCAGAAGGAGCAGCATGTGTAAAGGCACAAAGGCTTGAGCAAGAATGTCTTGCTTTCAGGGAGCTACAGTTGCTTGGTAAGGCTAGAGTAAAGGTTATCATAATACAGTAATAGGTCAATCTAATTATTCAATAATGATAATGAAAGTTGATTTCCCCTCAAGCTTTCACTATGTTCTATTGGGGGAGGGTAAACATTATTATTAGTATTTAAAATAAATGAAAAGATAAAAGTAAAACTCTTTAGAAAATATGATACCAGTTTCAAATGATTCATATAGTTTCCAATAAATCTCTGCTTTGATACTTTACAAAGAGTTTTTAAAAAGTCTTACCTCTTTGCCTGCTTGGCCAGTTAATTTCTGCAGTTGTAAAATAATTCCATCAATATTTTCCTGAATCCAAATGAAATCTTCATCATCTGCTATTTCAAACTGCAATCTTCAAAAAAACCCCCCAAAAAATCAAAGTCAAAAGAGATCTTCTCAATTAGCGGTGCTGACCAGCACAAACATAGATCAGGCAACACTCTGCTATCACCCTTCTCTTACATTAACTGATCTCTTTCTGTTGGTCAAAAGTGTAAAGATATTTGTTTTCAGGTATATGAGCTCTGTTAAAGAATATCACCTCCTGATGTAAACAAACATTAACTAAAATTTCAATCCCCCACCCTTGGCTGGCTATTAGTGAGGGGCAGATACTGTTCAGCTTGTCTAAGAAAACCCTTTCCAAAGGTCAGGCAGAAAAGTCTCACCTGCTGGAGGCTTTCTGGGCTAGATGCTGTAGTTTTGAAGCCACATGTTGAAGATTTTTTCTGATCATTTCTAATTCATGATTATGGCCAGTTCCTCCTCCATTCATTTCAATCAGTTTAGGATAGCTGGATTCCTTTGTCTCTCCTTCTATTTTCTGTTGAAGAACCCAATTTCTAGTTCGATCACTGGTTAAACTCCATGTGGTTGGCTGGAAATTTTGGACAGAAAAAACCCCAATAATTATAAATGAAGAGCATATCACATTCTTTCTTATGGGGATATAGTTATAGTTAAGTCCTCAATGTCACTGATAGGTTCTGTGACTCTAAGCAAAATGACATATGAAACCAATTTTACCAAAGGCTAATTGATGTAAATAAGAGTTAAGTTCCTACTGCATCTCATCAACCTCATAACAAAACAAAGGTGAATGAAACAATGTTATCCAAAGATCAGCTGTACTGTTTATACTCTAAGTAAACTTCTTTGGATTTCATTTTTAAATTTGTACATAGCTATTTAAATAATTTAATCCAGTATCAAAAATTTAAAAAATACTCTAAAACAAAGCATCAATTTACCTCATTAAGGTTCTGATAGAGAATTCTTCTACTTTCTCGTTTTTCTTCTCGTTCTAGTTCTTGCTTCTGGAATTCCTGCATAATTCCTTGCAGTCGCTTTCCTTCAAGGTCTAACTTATAAACTTGTTGTCTTTTCTCTTCCAGCTGGCGTTGAAGATCTTCCACTTTGGACTGGAGCTCGTGCATTTTCCTCTGTCCCTCAGTGTTGGCCTCTTGTTCTGTCTGCAATGTCTTCCTGTGAACCTGCCTATCCTTTTCCATTTGCTGTCTTGTTTGCAAAGAATCCAGTTTATATTTCTCAGTCTCACTTAACAATTCTACTATGCGGCCGTGTTTCTCCTCTAACTGTTTCTGAAGCTCCTTAAGGAGGTCCTCGGAGGGTAAGGAGGGCCGAGGCTGCCCACCATCATCACTGCTCTGCTGCATCTGTGCATGCAATTCCCGTTCCCTATCCAGGGTGCTACTCATTTCCTGAATCCGAACTTTCTCAGATTCAAGAAGTACTTGAAGCTCTAAGTTTCGACCTCGTTCTTCTGATAACTGGGCATCATGTAGCACTCTTTGTGATTCTATTTTCTGCTGAGATTCGTTCAGAAGTTGTTTTTGTTGTTCTAAAAGTTGATTCAGCTGAATATTCCTTTGTTTCTGACCCTCAAGTGAAAATTTCAGATCCTTATAGAAGAAAGTTGAATTTAAGAAATTGTTAATATTATTACAATACTTTGTAAGCATACAATTGTGCTTTCATTAATACTAAGTTGGTAGTATTTGGTAATAGAACCAATTATCTAGTTTATTAACTGAAATTTTCAGGTGGTTAGAACATAATTAGTTGGATAGCGAGTTGATTTTCATCAAAGAGTATAAACAAAAGACAGCTAAGCTAAATAATACTTTCTCCCCAAACATTAACCATATCTGGTTAAGGAATATGAAGCAGGGTACATTTCTTCTAGGAATAATGATTAAAAATACTTCTGTTATAATGTGATATGAGTTACTGAAAACTGAGTTTCCCAGTATCACATACTAAAAATAATTGGGCTTATGGGGAAAGTGGGGTTAGGAACAAACTATTCAAAACCTACGCAAATTTGTAATGATAAAAAATAGTAATCAATACCTGAGGTCATAACATGTCCTTGCCAGGTAGAGAGCTTACTACACCTGAAGGCACCATAGTGGACATTAAAAACAAACAAACAAAAGAACACCTGAAAAGTAATAGGGCAGACATGCTGGCTACACAGTTGTGGTGTGTTTTTGTTTTTGTTTTTTCAGTATAGAGTTAAGGGGTCTGGGATGATGTGGACTGAAGACTCTGAGCCAGTGGAGCACTGTGCGCAGTACAACCTGCCTTGACTGCAAGCTGTGCGAGTCTGGGTGCGCCTCTCCGGGACAGTACCCAGAGTGAAGGGACTCATTTAAGAGTGTTCTTAAAATACAGCAGCAGGGGCTTTTGCTGCCAGAAAAGTATCACTAGTGGCTCCCTTAACCTAGAAGAATATGGGAACCAAAACTACTTCTATATGATTGCTGTATTTATCAAATTGTATATACACTAATTCACATTCCCAAAACATGTGTTGTAGCAGAACAGTCTGCATGGATCCATGGATGTAGTAAAGCAAAAAAAAAAAAAAAAAACTTTAGCATTTCCTGATAAAATACTTTGGATGACAATATAATATTATTCAACACACAGCAAACAACTTATTGTACCTCATAAAGACTAGAAGGTAGACATTTCAGAAAGTGAAAGGCCTCCAGACTCTCTCTCGTTTTGGATTTTCTACAGATATTTAAAGACGGACAACAATACCTCAAGTTCTTCTTTATCACGCTCTTCATTGCGTCCCAGTTTGGCCTTCTCCTTCTCCAAAGCCCACTGGAGTTCTCTGGATTTTTTCTGTTCACTTGCTAATGTGTCATTAAGCAAATGTACTTCATCTGTTTTATCTTTAACTTCCAACCTAAATCAGAGACAAAAGAACTTTCATAAAACAACTTCGACTATACAGTGACAGAGAAAGACTGAATATAGCTTCTATTGAAAAGTAGAGGCACATTATAAACTAGCTAATAGGAAAATACAAACCATGCAAAAATTAAAGATTTTTGACTGTAGTTCACTTCAAAGTAACTGTTTCTAGTAGTACAACTATTAGTTATTATTTACCATTTCAAATCAACTGTTACAAAATAACTAATAAAAATTTTCCTTTGTCTTCTACTGAACAGGAGAATTACCATGTGCTTGGAAGTGTAAAAATTATGTTCAAAACAAAGACTTCTTGTAAACGTGTCCGTAGCAAGCAGAATATCTCAGTATCTACACAAACAATTCTTTTTATAAGCATTTTGCATACATCTTTTAAAACATTTTGCATCTATTAGCCAACTAAACCATGAATTCTATTGAGAATGATCATAAATGTCATTTCAAATTACTAGGTGGTAAAATAAATGTCAAAATCATGTATTTTATACAACAAGCCTCAAACAGAACTGAAGCCACAGTAGAGAATAAGCCAATACCTAAATAATGAGTTTGTCAGTTGGAAAAATTTGGAGTTTTTCCTTTCCACTGTTGTTCTTCCTACAAATACAAAGCTTCACGCTATTTAAACATCACGTACAGTGTTGTTTTTGTAAGATCTGCGTAATGTCTGTGACAAAATTATCCCAATTTCTTCACTGATACAGGTCTGTAAGGGAGCCTGACGCACCTGAATGCCTCTAACTCCTTGAGGTGCTTGTGCTGTGCCGTGAGTGTTGTTTCCAGCTCCAGCTTCGTTTGCGCAAGCTCACTCTGCAGTTCGGCAGCCACCATCTTCTCAGCGCTCAGCTGTTCCTGCAATTCTGCTGCTCTGTCCTTCACACTGCTGAGCTCCACTTGCATCTCCAGCATTTGACACTGCTTCTGCTGTATGTTATATTCCAAGAGTTCTAAATGGAAAATTTTCAATATTTAAAGTATCATCTAGCCATTCATATTTGGTTTATAAATATTTTGTTGATCAGAACTGACTTGAAATTTAGATTACTATGAAGCAAATGTGAAAATATACAGTCCCCAAAGTTAGAAATTCATATAATACATTTTATACATATTTTTCTCACAGTGCTAATGGTCAAGATTTCAGAACTATAAATATCTAAGTATGGTAAAAGTTTAACACAATACGTTAATGGATACAAGATTTGAGATAAAAAATACTTCAAGTGTTCACACAATAGAAACCTGTATTTGTTCATCTGGAATTCCTATAGTCCGCATTCTGATAGGCACACCAACTCCTTCCAGGAGTCACCCATGTAACCATGGCTGCAACCCTCGGCACTGCTGGCCTTTGGCCTTCCTTCACAGACAGTCCCTAGGAACTTTAGAGTAAGAGAAGTGGGAAGCCCAAACCCCAATTTGGATCAGGTTTTTTTTTTTCTTTAAAAACCAACCAAACTCTTGCTATAGGTTTGTTACAATGAAATCAAACTAAAATATTAACTCTCTAAGCACAATAAAATTTTAAAAAACTTATAAAATATGCATTAGAATCCCATTTTTGTGAAAAATATAAACATATATAAACATATGCACAATGAAAAGGTCTGGAGACATATTTATCTGTGTATTAACAGTCTTTATTTTAGGATTTAGAAGATTCTAGGTGTGATTTTCACTCTATTCTTTTGTTTCGCTATTCCACCACAGATATATTTTTAACTTAAACAATTTTATCAAAGTTCATCACTTCATAGTACAATTTATATTACTGATGTTAGGAAGCAGAAATAATATTGGCTTTAGAAGATAATCATGTTAATTTAGGCTTTTAAAACTATTTCTTAGGGAGTAGAGGCTAAAGATTTACATATATAAATATATAGCTATGTGATAATTACGCTTTCAATGGGGTTTAACTTCAGTAAAATATACTAAGCAATTCTCTAAAACAATTAATTCTGTGTCTAAATATAAGGATATATTTAATTTGTGATCTCATTATAGCTGTTTTCTCTGAACTATTTTAAGACATTTAAAATCTTCAGCTTTCCAAAGACAAATGTAAGACTACGGTGTAATTTTAAAAATTTAAAAAGGACAGGAGTTTCTATCATTATATTAAACATAACTGAAGACAAAGACATGTATCTACACTAGATATGATGAAAATTTTACATTTTGCTTTACTCTCTAATGATTTTCCCATGCAGCTCAATTTAAATTAACAGACACCCCTATTGAAAGTAGGGAAGGTATAAGCAAGCACATCACAAAAGGAGAAATCTAGCCAGTTAATAATCAAGTGACAAAAAGACTAAACTACTTCAGTAATTAAATATAAATTAAAACCACAATAACAATCCACTGCATACTCATCAGATTGGCAATAAAGGTCTGACAATATCAACTGCTGGCAAAGATGTTAAGCAACAAGAACTCTCATATACTGCTAGTAAGTGTACAAATTGATGTGACAACTTTGGAAAACAGTTTGGGCATTATCTGATAAATCTGAAGATATGTATTCTATTAACCTAGTAATTCTACTCCTGGGTATGTACCCAGAGCACTTATGAATGTATGCATCAGAAACACTGCACAACGAATGTGCAGAAGAATGTCACAGAGAGGTGAAAAAAGCAAGACACAAACATATATAGAGTGATAAAGTCTGAAAGCAGGAAAAACTTTAAACTTACAAGGTTTAGGAATTTATAAATAGATAGTGAAACAACAAAAAAAATCAGGATAATCATTCCTCTAGGTTAGTAGAGGAGTATGTGTGTGGGAAGGGAGCTTTTGGGGTACTTGATGTGGGGATATTTCCAACGATATTCATTTAATAATTTGTTATACTGCCTATTTTTACTTTTTGTACTTTTTTTGTATTCATGTTATAGTTCACAATAAAAAAAGAATTAAAAAAGAAATAGTTACTTTCATTGTGGATTTCTTTTTCTTTTAGGTTATCTTCATAAAGAGTTCAAAAAAAAGAAAGATAATGAACTTAATGGGCAAAACCACCTGGTCAAGGCAATGCTTATTCACTTTAAATTAAATATATCTGTTTCTGTGTCAGAAAATTTCAGTTTTTTTGATTAAAGTATTTTATAAGAGTTTCTGTCATTCTCTTCCACACATAGCTAGCAAAGGTTGTCTTCAAACTCTACAGAAGATAAAACCAAGTCCTTGGTATTTTAAAGTATGTCCTTACCAGCCTATGTCACACACAGCATCTTTCCTTTGCAGTAACTGAGCAACAAGCCCCTCACCTCCACAACTGCCACTTCTTCCCAATTTCAAGAACTGTTGCTTTTGTTTAAGATAAGCAATAAGCTTAGATGGCACAGCAAGACTGAGCATTATCTATTTTATATCTATTCCCAAAGTTAAATATGAGTTTGTACATGGTTAGAGAACCTAATGTAAATAAATATTTTTCAACTCTAAAAAAAAAAAAAACTGAATTTTTGATCTGTGGTTGGAAATTCAAATATGCAAAGGGCTGGCTGTCTTAAAGTATCCTCAGATTTTCAACTGCTCGGGTGGTCATTGCCCCTAACTCTCATGTTGTTCGAGGGTCAACTGTGTTCGAGGGTATATGTGTTGGTGTGTGTATAAAATACATAAATATATACACACTCAGATATATATGCATATAAAAACATATATATGTATATATATATATTTAAAACCATTAGACAATCCTTTAATCCCTAGAGTAATTAATGTATATTATCTCTTTGATATGAGAATGAGAAAAAAATGTGACTAAGAAGAAATGTTCTAACTGAACAATAGGATGCAAGACAAAGTGAAATATTTTCACCTATTTGTACACCATATAAGCCTGTCATACAGCATACCTTGGTTTGGTTGTTCATTCTCTGGTTCTCTTTTCAGCGTTATTTTTATATCATCCATTTGAGCACGCAGTGCTTGAATTTCAGATAACAAACTCCTTCTATCTGCTTTCTGAAGGCATTCCATAGCTGCTCGATATTCAATACCCTATAACAATGCAAGTAAAAAATCAAGTGAAGAGAGTTGTAAATACAATAAAATTAACAAGCAGGAAGTCTGAAGAATGAATGGAACACACATGCTAAAATTTTGAAAAGAAATTATTAATTTCTTCTTCCTGTTCATTAGTACTTACTTTCTGCTAGACATATCCTTTATTTAGGTCAGGAAATCCCTTTTTTAGTTTGTTACTTGTTTGAAGGTATTTTAAAGTATAAAATTCTTCATTCTAATTAATTAGCTTTATCTTTTGAGATGAACATTGTTTCTTCCTTTTAATTTATTGAAGTAATGAGTCATATGAGTTATTTTTAATAGTATGCTATTAAATATTATGCTATGTTTGCATTCTTGGATAAGTGTAGGTGACTGTGCCTTTAAAAATACGTACATTGGTGGATTTGGTATGTTAACATTTTGTTTAGGAATTTTGCATCTATTTTCAGGAACAACCTGAGCCATATTTTTTTATTTCTTTTATTATCTTTGTTTGATTTGGGGAACAGGATTATAATAGCTTCCTCATAAAAAGATCGGGCATTCCTCCAATCAGCCAACAATGGAGAGCATATGTGTAAGATTGGAATTAGCTATTCCTTGAATGTTTGGTAGATTTCACCTGTAAAACCATTTGGGCTTAGGGTAATTCTTATGGGTAGAGTTTTAAAAAATTGTTTTTAATTTCATATTTTGATATAATTTCAGACTCACAGAAAAGCTCCAAAAATTGTGTAAGGAATCTCCATATACTCTTCATCCAAATTCCCCAAATGTTAACTCATTTGCTTTACTATTCTTTCTCTGTGTGTGTATATATATGTCTGTGGATTATCTATACGCAGACATGCACATATCATTATTTTTCTTTTCTAAAATGTGTGAGGATATGTTGCAGGCAGATGTTCCTCAACCCCTAAAAACAACAGTGTATATTTCCTAAAAACAAGAACATTCTTTTACAAATAACAGTACAATTATCAAGGTGGAAAGTAACCTACTATAATCTACTATATTGTATAAAGCTTATTTAAATTTTGCTAAATGTCCTCAATAGCAAAAGGGAAAAAAAGTGGTATTTAAAGTCTTTGATTTTTGTGACCTTGAATTTTTGAACAGGCTAGTTATTCTGTAGTATGAATGACCCTCAATTTTTAAAACCCTTTTATTTTGAAATAATTTAAGATATGTACCCATCAGCCAGTATCCCTGATAAGATCTATTATCAAAACCAGGAAACTGACACTGGTAATAATACTATTTAAACTGCAGGACTTATTCAGATATCATTAATTTTTATGTGCACTCACTCATTTTGTGTACAGAGTATGAAATTTTATCACATGCATAGGTTCATGTAAATACCTCTACAATCAGGACACAGAACTGTTTCATCAACACAAAGAAACTCCTTTGCAGTCACATCCTCTCTTCAATCCTAACTCCTGAAAACCACTGATCTGTCCTCTATCACTATAATTTCATCATTTCAGGAGTTTATAGAAGATACAAGAAGTTGAGAGTATCAATAGTTTGTTCTTTTCCATTGCTAAGTAGTATTTCATTGTATGGATCTACTATAATTTGTTCATCCATTCACTTGTCAAAGGACACTTGGGTTTTTTCCAGCTTTGGCTACCACCAATAAAACTGCTAATGAATATCATGCATAGGTTTTCATGGAGACATAAGTTTTCATTGCTGTCAAATTAAATACCTGTGAGTATGACTTGTAAGTTTTTATGGTAAGTGTATATTTAACTTTATGAAAAACTGCCAGATCAGTTTCCAGAGTGGCTCTCCCCATTTTATATCCCTAACAAGAATATATGAGATTCTCTGTCAGTCAGCACTTGGCACTGTCACTAATTTTTATTTTGGCCATTCTGAGAGATGTGTAATGGCATCAATTTGTTTTGGTCTAATATGTCCCTATGAGTAAATTTTGTCCCTATGCACAAAAGTGATATTGTGTCCTTCATATCAGAAAGTACATGATGTCTCTCTCTTCTATTACTGGTGATATTAACTCTGATCACTTGGTTAAGGTGGTACTTGAAAGGTTCTCCACTGTAAACTTATTGCTTTTCTTTTTGTAATTAAAAAGGATTTTCTGATGATTTACTTTGAGACTATGTAAATATATACTTTCCTGATCACATTGAGTTGACTGTTAGTGTTTAATAATGGGTGATTTACTAATTCTTTCATATCTTCTACACGCTAGTTGGCATTCTAATTGTAAAAAAGAATTTTTATTCATTTATTATATTTTTATGAACTCATGAATTCTGATTTACTCTTTGGTTTATAATCTGTCACTCTCATTATTTAGCTTGATGTTGAAATTCTCCCAAATTTAGCCAGTGGGATCTTCTTCAAGTTGGCTTCTGTTACCTTTTGACATATTGCCTTTATTCTTTGAGCAATTCCTTTTTAGCAAAATTAGATATTCCAGATTTATTTTGTACTTTCTTTGCTCCAGCCCTGGGATCAGCCATTTCTCCTAAGAGTCCAAATTCCTTTAATAATGTACTTAAAGATCAAGATCTGGGCTTCGAGTGTTATGAACTACTGATTTGATTCCTTTACTACTTACAGGTCTTTTCAGGTTTTTTTATTTCTTCCTGAATGAGTTTTGACAGAAAACATCCTTCTAGAAAATCTGTCCATTTCTCCTAAAGTTTTGAATTGACATAAAGTTATTCATAATATTCTATTATTTTTATATCTCAGTGATATCTTTAGTTATGACCCTATTTTCATTCCTAACTTTTTTCTTATGTTAGAAAATAAATTACCATTTTAGTTCACCAATTCTCCAGAAAAATTTTTATTAGCCTTTCAAAACACCAACTTTTAACATTTTTATCCTCTCTATTGTACTAGTGAATGAATTTCACTGACTTTCTTTATTACAGTGAAGCCTCATTATTTGCTGATTGTGTATTTACAAATTTGCCTATTCACTAAAATACATTTGTGACCCCAAAATCAATATTTGTGTTGCTTTTACAGTCATTTGAAAACAGAGTGGCAAAAATTTTAAATTGTCAGATGCGCATGTTCTTAGCTAAAGACAAACAAGTTAACACTATGCTGCTTCTTTCATCCCTTATACTATAGACAATGTCCTTTTTGCCAACCATTTAGTAATGTATTTTTTGCACTTTGTTTTTTTTTTTTTTACTAGAGATTTTGCAGTTTAAAATGGTCCCAAGCATAGTGATATATTATCCAATGTTCCTAAATATGAGAAAGCTGTATTTTACGAAAAACAAGGTACATTTAAACAGAACACACAAAAAATAAGGTTATATATTGACTGGTTGGCAAAAATGTCATGGCAGAAAGCTCACAGGAACCTACCCCTAATGGGCAACTTTATAGAATCTAACTACTGGAATAATGAGAACTGACCTGTATCAAAACACTTCTAATTTCTTTGGGCTTATTCTGTTACTTGTTTTCTAACTTCCTTAGTTGGATGATTAGCTCACTCATTTCAGTCTTATTTATTTTCTAACATAAGATAAAAATACTTAAGCTAGTAATTTTTCTTCTAAATATTCTTAGTGGCTCCTGTTAAAATTTTAACCTTCACAATGAGATACTATCTCACACCTGTTAGAAATAGCTATAATCAATAGGACAAGTATAACAAATGTTGAAGAGGATGTGGAGAAAAAGGAACCCTCAGTCACTGCTGGTGGGACTGCAAACTGGTACAGCCACTATGAAAAACACTATGGAGGTTCCTCAAAAAACTAAGAATTGATCTACCATATGATCCAGCAATCTCTCTACTGGGTATTTACCCCAAAGACGTGAAAACTCATATCCAAAAAGATATTTGCACACAGATGTTCATAGTAGCATTATTCACAGTGGCCAGGACACAGAAGCAACCAAAGTGTCCTACAATAGATGACTTGCTAAAGAGGCTGTGGTACATATATACAATGGAATATTACTCAGCCATAAGAAAAGATGAAATACTGCCAATTGTGACAACATGGATGGACCTGAGATAATTATGCTAAGTGAAATAAGCCAGACAGAAAAGGCTGAAAATCACATGATATCACTTCTATGTGGGATATAAACCTAAAAGCAACAAATGAGCAGGACAATCAAACAGAGACTCATGGACATGGACTATAGACTAGTGGTTAGTAGTGGAGTGGGAGAGGAGTGGGAAGGTAGACAGGGTAAAGGGGTCAAATATAGGGGGGTAGGGGAGGGTGAAATGGGTTAAGGGAATCAAATATATGGTAGCTGAAGGAAACTGAACTTTGGGTGGAAAACATAAAATAGAATATACTAATAGATTCTATTACATACTAATAAAATAGCTGTCAAATGATAATGTACACCTGAAAATTATATAATTGTATTAATCAATGTTACCCCAATAAACTTAAAGAAAAAATTTTAACCTTCAGACTTATTCTAAAACTAACCATTAATTCATTTTCTTATTACTATTAAAAAGCATACATTCTTTTAAAGTTTGACTTAAAAGTTTCACTTTGATACCTGTTCTTGTATTCTCTGTTCCAAACAGTTGAATAATCCAACTGCATCACTAGCACCCAGAGCTGTCAGCTCAGTCTGAAATATGGCGAGTAAAACACTGCGCTCCTTTAAGAAAACTTGCTGAAGGGCAAGCAGAAGTTCACCTCGCCAGTCTGAGAAGCTCCCATGAGATTGAGAACTATCATAAACCTAGAAGAGTATGAAAAATGAAAGTTAGTTTCCAAATAAGCATGTTAAAAAATCATTCTAAAAATCATATTTAGCTACTGACCAAAATAAATATTAGAAGCCTAAGAGCATGTGAATTTATTTTCAAGTGTATGACTTGGGGCATTTAAACAATATATAGTAATTCATGTGAAAATACATCATGAAATTCAAGATATTAATTTGCAAAGTGCCTACTATTGATTAAAATAATATAAAACTATTTAGATGCGTAATACTCTTTAAGTACCTCGGCTTCTCTTTGCACTTCCATTTTGGTAATTAAATCCTTAAGAGATGAGATTGTACTGAGGTAAGCTCTTCTCTCTTCTAGCCAAGATTCTGAAACTTGTTGAACAGAATGGTCCTCTCCGTCATTATAGGGAGACTCAGTGAGAGAGAGCACCTGCATGCCTTCGTTATGGACAGCTCTCAGTAATCCCTAGAAACCAAAGTCACGAAGCCAGAATTATGACAACTTCTTCAAAGAATGCCAGCCAGACATACAAGGAGAAATACATTTTAAATACATTTTAAGCAAGACAGCTTTACCTTGTTAGACTGTTTTAGGAAAGCCACTGCAGACAGGAAGTACCAGCCCACCATTACTGAATACCCTCCTTTTTCCTGTGGAAGGGTAAGCCAATTCCAAAAGATGGCCTGTGACTTTGTTCCTTCTATTTATCTAATGCTCTCTCTTGGATTTAATGAATAGCCGCTAATTTGACCAAAAAAGTATGCAGGAGATAAATTTTAGTCCTTGAGACCACTTTAATAATTTTGACAAACAAAAATATAAGTAATAGCAATTTTTAAAAATCTTTATACAAATAATTATTAAATACATTGTACTTGAATATCTGCAAAATACAAAAATGAAACTTAATAATCCCCAAGGTTCCTGCTAGCTCTGCAATTCTCTCTTCAGAGAGAGTCTTACTATATAACTTCTAATAAACTACTATGTCTAATATAGAAACCACACTGGCTGTTTTACTAAAAGATATCTGTCCTTTAGTACCTTTATTTTCTTTGGAAATGAATCTGTTGAATTTTCACCTTCTTCTCCTCGGCCTTCTGATGGTAAGTCAAATCCCTGACTTTGTGTAAGATAAATTCCCTGACCCCAGTCTGATCCAGAATCTAAAATAAAGAAAATCATTGATTATTAAAAAGAAACGAACACTTTTTAAGCAAGTGTACCATAAAAATTCCAGAAATTTATATAACTTACCACTGGAACACATTTCTCTAGTTTGGTAAGCATCAGAATGTGTTAATTCAGGAACAGAGGATCCCTAATTAGAGAAAACAAACAAAAAACATAACTTTTTTTGGCTTAATAAAAATAGGTTCCAATGAATAACTTTTGTCTTTGTAATGCTATTAAGTAACTCAATGAAGTCTGTCACAGCTTTCACAAATGAAACTATTTATGGCTTACAACAAGTCTTTAATTTTTTCTTTATGAATACTACCATAAGAAGAAGAAATATTCATGTATTATGGAATGAAAATATCATGTTCCACATCTGCACAGGAACTTTGAGGGTAGTTATTATCTGATTCTACACAATGAAAGCTTTAAAAGAGTAATTTTATCATAAGGAAGTGATTTGTCCCAATTTCTTTTTCTCTTAAAAACAGAATTTTGAAAAAAAACTCACAGGATGTTGAAAAACACTTATTAGGAAAAAAAATACCTCTTTAGATCTTAGACACTGTAACACTGCCTTCAAGGTACCACATTCCTCTGTCAGTAACTGAACAGCAACGCAGTGTTCTCTTTTCAAGGTTTCAGTTTCTGAAATATGTCTGGATTCCATATCCAAAATTTCAGCAGCATGTAGCTCTTGCATCTGCTCAATTTTTTCAGTAAATTGATTGATTATTTCAGTGACTTCTTCTGATGAACATTCACTCTGTAAGTCGATTTGGATTCCTGCATTTCTAACACGAATTTGGGGAGTCTGATTGCTGCTATTGACTTTGAGAGTCCCATCTGTCTGGGATGCGGAACTTTTATCCATTTTAATAGGAATTGGCTCTAAGATGCAGACCCTTCTGTTTTCTTGTACCTCAGTCTTATCTTTTTCTGAGTAGGATAATTTTTCTTCTGCCTCTGTGAGTTGATTCCTAACGTTGCTTAAATCTTTCTGGAGAAATGCCAGATTTGTTTCTTTCACCTGAAACATAATGAATAGAAGAACATTTAGTTTAAAATAGCGAATGTAGAATTTAGAGTAGAGTATAATTCATGCTAATATATTTATTTTCCTCAAAATAATAGAAAAAAATACTTCAGAAGCATTCATTGTTTCCACATACATATTCGTATATATGCATGGTCACTATAAAAGTGAAATTATTTTATCTGCCTCTACTTTGGCTCTCATGGGTTCTCACAGTTATTAACATCTGTTTTTCTCTTCCTTTGTTAACAGACTAGAGATTAAAAGCATCTTCCTAAGAAAGATTCCAAGTCAAAACAAGCAAGAAGATGCTAGCTAGTAAAGAAATTTATAATAACTTTTCATCAAGTTTCAAAAAACAAAGGTTTTTACTTTTTACTAGCTTTAAGTGATGGATCTGGGTTTGTTTTTATAAAAGAGAATATACTTCGAAATAAAATATGGGTAGAAATAAGTGCATTAGCAGCTATGTTACTTATTTTACCAAAAGTTCTTCCTGGAGTTTTTCTGCCTTTTCTTTATAACTGGCAAGTTCTTCTTTGGTAGCTGCTGATTCAGCTCTAAGAGCCTCAAGTTGAGCAAAAAATACACTTTCTTCCTGGGTATGGATTAGCTCAGTAGTTGTCTAAATAACAGTGGAAAAACATAAAAAACACATCACTTTTTTTTTGAAAGAATAAACATTTTTTTAATTTAAAATGTGTTAATATAAAATGCTAACTTCTTCTTGGGACATACTTTAGACTATATACTACATAAAATTTTCTGGACAAATTTCCTATAATATTTTTATTAATTTACATTGAGAGAATTTAGCACCTTTAATCCAAAGAACTGAACATTACAAACATTAACATTTAAAAAACAATTACATTTAAAAATCTGGATTCTTGCTGTTAAATCTCTTCAACTACAGATACACAATTGTCTGGAGGTTGAAGGAAAGCAATTTTATTTCTCACAATGAAAGGCTCAGAAAGAGTTTAGATTTGCTTTCAAAATATAGCCAAGTTGAAGGAATGTATACATTCTAATGAGCTTTTTCACGAATGACTGCCTATAAAATAAAAGGCGTTTAAATGATCCATGTTCTTTCAGCAAAGAGGGAAACTTTCAGAGCCATAATTTTATATTCTTGAGACAGTAAGAAAAGAATGATTTTCTGGGAATCAAAGGTAAATCATGTCATTAGTATATATCTAAAGATTTATAAATATTAATAAAAATATTTGTTACCATTCAGAAAACTTTCCATTTATCACACTTTCCTCAAAAGATAACAGGTGTCACTAAAATATTTCTTAGCAGTTTCATATATATGAAGAGTAGCACTACTATTTTAATATTACTTATAGTAATTTTAGTTCCAGTAAGCTAGGAGGAAAAAGCCTAAATGGCAAGAATTACTGTCCTTTGCAAAATAAATGATCTATTTATAGAATTCTGATATATCAGTTAATTTGGTGCTCAAATAAGACTGTGCATCTACTATTCAAAATTATAAATATGTGAAGTGAGAATGTAAAAAGTCCTTTCATATCAGTAACTACTTTAAGAAATAACTGCAATTTCAGATCTTTATATAAGCAGACTTACAAAGGCTAAATGCAATTTTTTCCTAGGAAAGGATGAAATTCATATTTAGGTATAAAATCTGCAAAAACTATTGACATCACTTACACATTAATTCGGTATAACACTAATATATTTTTACATTTTCCATTATCTAAAGGGATGATCACATAAATACATATTAGAGGGAAAAGGATAAACCTACACAAGTTCCAGAGGGCATCTGCTAAACTTAATATTTCTAAGTTTCTTCTGACTGCTATATTTAATACCTATGCTAGTGAAATAATGTGATTTGAAGACCACAAAATACAGTTTGTATCCATTATGCTAGTGATAATGACTGTAATAGAATAGTAATATTTTTATAAAAACTCTTTATATACGATTGCTAGGTGTGCAAGAGCACCATCTCTAATTTAGCAAATTAGCAAAGAGCTTAAGGAACAAAGGAAAAGAAGAGTTTCTTAGGGCATTTAAATGAAAAAAAAAAAATCAAATTCAAACTAACCTTGGGAACTTCAAAATCTCCTTGAGGGCTTCCTTTTCTTTCTTGCCGCCCTGTTTTTTCTCACTGTCCTCCAGTAACTTCTGTAGTTCTAGTAGCTTCTTTTCTTTTTCTACAGCATTTTTTTCTGCATTTCTACTTGTTCTTTTTCTAAAATAAAATTGGTCTGCATTTCAACCACCTGGCTTTCTAATTCTGATATTCTCAACATTAATGCTGACACATCTGACTCCATCTTGTTTTCTGTTAGGTGACTTAAATTCTGTGCATTTGTTCTTTCAGGCTCTGATAAACTTGCTTGTCTACCTTGACAGAGTTTTGTATATTCCTTAACCGCTTCAAGTTGGACCTGACTCACAAGAGCAGCAGCAACTTTTTCCTCAAGTATATTCTGTAGGTTTACAATCTTATTTCTAAACATTTCTGCTTCTGCCTGGGCTAGCTCTTGAATGTCATTTATTTGTTTATAACACTGGGTAAGTTCTAAGTTCTTTGCACTCACAGTGCTCTCGAGTTGTAGCACCTTTGTTTCCAAGCTATTTATGGAAACTCTGTTGTTTTCTTCAAAAGATTTGAGGTAAGTCGGATTTTCTAGGGGTTTAAGAGCATCCTCAGTATGTACCACTTCTAGTTCAGGTTTATTTTTGCTAAGATCATTTATAGCCATGTTAACATTTTCCTCTGGTACACTTTGGATTTTTTCCATATTTTCCCGTTCTCTCTTTAAGCTGAATAATTCCTGTGTTAGCTGGTTCATTTTAAAATTGGTTTCTCTAAGTATATTTTTCGTAAAGGCCATTTCTTCATTAGTAGTTTCTACCTGTTGCTCCAAAGCCAGTTTTTCCGCTATTACCATATCCAATTGATGTTTTAAACTATCTGCTTCTTCTGGGAGAGAATTAGCATGCACTGATGTCTTCTGTTCAATATTTGCCAATTCATGTTGAAGTTTTTCAATCACTTCATTGAGCTGCTCGATTTCTTCTTCTCTATTTTTCTTCACACGTTCTTGATCACTCATCAAACATTCTATTTGGGTTTCAAGACTCCTTATCAGTTCATTTTTTTCTTCGATAACCTATTAGTCAATGAAGAAAAGAGTAACATATATAATAAATATGTATTTATGTTTTGAAAATTATATTTTATTTTAGGGTAGGATCTTCAAGTGTTTATCACACAAAATAATATATTTCTTGGACATACTAAGTTAATTTTAATATATTACATATATAACTGTCTCCCATTATATCAAACAAGAACCTAATTTAGAACTTCATTAAAAAATTTTCTTAAATATAAAGTGATTTACACTTTTAGTAGCTGATTTCCCATAAGTAAAATAGTCAATATCAATACATTCTAATTGGATGAAGTATTGAAATAAAAAGTCTATAGCAAATGACACACAAATGTAATTATCTTATTTAACTCATACTAAACAGAATTTTTAATAGGTTTGGTTAGAATGATGATGAAATCTAAGTCACCAGAGACACACTGTAAAACACAAAAAATCTTTGACATTAGGAGGGGACAAAATATACATAGCTTCTTAAATTAAAATTAATGGCTAAAAGGGAATTAAGGTTTATTTGGGTTTTAAATTCAAAGAGAAACTGAAAAATCACCATTTGACCTTTAAAAGTCTAGCTTAAATTAACTTCATGTAACAATCAATTTAAATTAGTGTACCTTGTTATCTGTTGTACTTTTAAGTTGATGCTGAAATTTTGTAACTTGCTCATTCAATCGGTCAATTTCTACCTCTTTTTCTGCATTATTTGAGCAAATTTCCCAAATAGCACATGTTGGTCCTGAGTAGAGATAGCATCAGATTCCTTTGTAGCAAATCCTAGTTTTTCCATTTCATCCTAGAAACAAAAATAACCATCTCAGCTGACAGATTTACATGTGGTTTTAAACTTTCTTTCAAGTTACTCTTACAAAAGATATAGTGCCCAAAATGTAAAAATGAAAAAAAATCAGAGCTATCATAGTTATTATAAATCAATAATTCTTAAAATATTTTGATAAACTCAAAAAATTTCATTTATGATGCATTTAAATGTTTATGTTGGCTTAAAAATAAGTTCCATGCAAATCCATTTGCAGCTAATATTCCCTGTTAAGTACTATTTAGCAGCTGGGTTTAGCAAATGCTTAATACTAAGGCTTGCACAAGACAAAAACTATGAATCATTTACAGGCAAAGTTTTCTTAACTAATTACCTTAAATAATTTGTTTTCTTGTTCAAGTTCCTGTAGGCGGGTAGTAGATTCCTTTTTCTGTATTTCTAATTGCATATGTAGTTGCTGAACTTCTTCAATCTTATTTTCCAATTCTTCTCTGAACTGCTCTAACTGTTCTTCTAAGTTCGTGATCTTTCAAACCAAAATCATCAAAAGGAAAGAAACTGTTCATACAAATGTTTGTTAAGAAAGAATGAAGAGTGCTGTATCAGCTCTATAAAGTGTGTATGCTGAAAACATGTGAGGCACCAAAGAAAGGAACAGGGTTTCTCTAAGTCGGTGTAACTGTGTGGTTTCTAAACATTTTCAAACTGAAAATGCTCAAAGCAAAGAGGAGACCTTCAGAGGAGCAATGTCCTGCCTAAAATATCCTCTGATAAAGCAGAAAGCCTACAAGAGTCACGGGAGGAAAGGAAAAAGTCTACATTTAAAAACTTCTTTTATATTTTATTTTTTATCTGATAAAATTCAGATAAAAGAATTATCATAATAATGACAAACGAAAGAATTAAAACTGTTATTTTTGCCACCAAGTGAGACTAACTCAATTTAGTCCATATTAATACCCAATAAAAGATTTGGCTGCCAGGTGCCTTGTTTAAGGAGAAGGAAGTACAAGTGGAGGTCTGAAATACAGAAACTTAAAGATTAAGTTAGTTATTAATACTATTTTAGGAGAAAATTAGAGAGCTCCAATACATAGGACAATAGACATATAGCTCATTTCTGAGGACAGGCTACCATTAATGATAAAGCAACTGCTCTTTGATAGTTATATAGAAACTGGAACAAATGGTGAACATTAAGAGTTAATTATTGTTATATTTAAAAAATTGGGTTTGATTGAAGACAGAAACATTTAGCTCATTGCTTTGTAGCTACTTATAAATATTTAATGAATGGATGTGCAATTGTGTATTTTCCTGATGATGAAATTGTTGCATTAAAAACCTAAGATTTTAGGAGCAGCATTTATTGGCAGTTGGCTTAGAGAGCAGTTTATATAAATCATTTATTGCCTTAGAACTTGAAAGGGGGCATATACTGATTACATACAGACACATAATCAGAATCGTATCTTAGCACTGGCAAGGTTAAGATCTTCAAAATCATTTAGCCTAATATATCCCTAACAGAAATAGTGCTGATACTAGTAATAGCCATCATTTATAGACAATGTATTAAGCACTACTTAAAGTGTTTATATGTATTATTTTTTTAAAACCCTGTAACAAACTTATGAGATATTTACTAGGTTTATCCTTATTTCAGAGATGAGGAAGGGAGTCACTGGAAGAAGTGTACCTAGTCCTGAAGCCAGCTTTGAATCTAGGTAATTTATCTCTGGAGTCTTATATTCTTAACTATCATTTATTGTGCTTCTAATAATTAATGTCTAAGACATTTAAATTATTTTCTGTACACTGGTATTAAACTCAGTAGACACACCTTAAAATATACTTAGTAGTTGTACATATATAATCATCAGGTTAGTTTGTTGAAAATGGTGATAATTATATCTTCTTCAAAGTTACCTAATATAATAGTATTTATACCTATTATTATATTTTAGATCTACTTTTGATGACAAGGTATTATCTCAACACATACATAGATATTTAAGTTCAAAATTGCTGCCCTACCTCACATGGTATTTATTTTCTTTTTGACACAATAGTTTAAGGTCAAATATTTAGCTCTGTGATCTAAAGCCTTGCTATTCAAAGTGTGGTCCCTGGAGCAGCAAAACTGGCATTACATTGAAACATGTTAGATAGTCGGATTCTTAGGTCCCACGCTAGACCTACTAAATCAGAATTTTCATTTTAACAAGATCTCGAAGGGATTCATTACAGTTTGAGAAGCCCTGATCTAAAGCACTAACATTCTGTCATAAATAGCTGAATTTGAGGCACCTTTGCAGAGACTCCGATTCTCAAAAAGGACAGTGTAGGGAATTCTTTCCTTTTATTCAGACAGACTCCAGTTTCTGTCCCAGGCTGTCTTACTACTGAGTCCATAACAACTCCAAACCAGAATGTTATTAAGGTTTGAAAATGGAACGGTAGTTATTTGTTTTAATTTTGTTTAATTTAGCTACCAAATGCTATCTAGACAGTTTAGATTACTTTAACTTGTACCTACTTGTGTTTTCTTTTTACGTCTTTTGTGTCCTTCAAAAGTGTGCATGCCTCCTCAGTTAGTAGATTTCTTGAAGTCTGATGCTAGTTTTAACTGGACAGTGGTGGTCTACACATGGTAAGAGCTCGATAAATGCTGAATGACAGTCTTTAATACTTCTACCAACAAGACAAAACATACCCCCATGCTATGGCAGTACAGCATCACAGAGCTCCAGAATCAGAGAAATAAATTGGAGGAATTCTTGGTCAACCACTTACTATGTTACCACGAGCAAGTTACTTAACCTCTCGTAAGACTTGGTTTACTCATCTATAAAATGGAGATGACAATAGAGACTATCCTCGGAGAGAGGATAAGGATTAATACCATAAAGCATTGAAATACTTAGCAATTTCTAGCACAGGCCTAAACAAAGTTAACTATTATTATTTGTTAGTGCCATCCGTAAGTCAGATATTAAGCTAGATTACCTATACTATCTGTACAAAGAGCTAAAACCTATTGAAGGCATCTTTTTCTTAAAGAAATTCTTCCTTCTATTTCTTGACATCATTCCCCTTCTCTTTTATCCTGAAATTCCTATCTTTTAAAGTTTTTTTCTCTTTCAATTCATTCTGCATTTCTAAACATTATAATAAACTTAAAAAAAATTTACACAAATTTAGGCTATGAGAGTAGTAGAAGGTATTCAAATACAATGATACATATAGACATATTTATACTCCATCAGCTAACTAAAAATATTTGCCTAGTACAGGAGAGAATGCTTAAATTATTTTCATTAAAAGATGTATGTTTTAATTCTATTTCCTGTCTTTCAGTCTCGTTGGAACTATGATTAGGCCTGACACAGTACTTGTCACTGTTTTTAAAAACTAGTAGACCAGGGCCGGCTGTCAGTTTAATTCTTTACTCACTCATTCAACACGTCTGGCTCTTTCTCAGATGTGAGTGTTGGTTCTCTAAGGTCTCTTGCAGTTCTAATCAACTATGATTCTGAGTAAAAGGTAGACAGTTACTGCGGATTTACTTCAAGAAATTAAAGTGTTAGTAATAGTATATAAAATTCAAAAGATTATAAAATATAAAATTAGTAAACTTAATCAAAAATCCATAACCAACTATCGTTGCTTTGGGGTCCAGTTTTGAAGGTCCATTTTTTTAGGGAGCAGACGATTTGACTATTTAAAGTAAATCTTTAAATGTTTAATCCTTTTTAAAATATAAACAAAAGTGTTCCTGCCTCTCACAGAAAAGTCACACAAAATAAAAAAGCATGTTTTATTTAAACAATAGTTAGTATTATGTTAGTGAGAAAATAATCCTTCTCATGGGAATGATCATTTCTATTAGTTATTTATATAGATTTTTTTCTCCTCCAGACAGGTTCTCTGAGCTTGTAGTCTTAGCTGATGTCTAAGTCATTCTTGTATTTTTTCAAAGTTCTCACTAACATTTATATACAGGTTAACTTCAACAAATATTTGTTGTTAAACTATATTAAATATCCTGAGAAAACTACATGAAGAGATAAAAATCTACTTTAAAAAATTTAAACATTTTAAATGATATATCACTAGACAATGTAGATGACAATTTGTCTTTGAAAAATTAATAGTAGATAAGGATTATTTAATTAAAAATTGGAAAGTAGTGTTTTAAAAGTGGATTTTTTTTGAAGGGGGAGTAGAAAAACATAGAACTTTATATATTACTTTATTATTAATCTTTTGTTTTCTGAACATGTTTAGTATATTGTAAAAAGCACTATAATGTCCTACGGCAATACAACTTAAAAAAAAAGAACCCATAGTAAAGTAGCAATAATAATTCAAAGCCCACAGTAAAGTCAGCTGAAAAAGAGATGCCACTATTGAACACTATTATCCCTCTTTACTTTCCTCTTCATTCAATTCATATCTATGAAATTGGTCTAAAAACCTCTTGCTGTATCAAGGCCTTTACACTTGTCCCCTCTACCTGGATCACTCCTCCTCACACCAACTTTCTGTTCAAATGTTTACCTGTCATCAAGGTCAACTTAGGTAATGAAGTAAGAAACAGTCTAAACTTTGTTTTAGACCACAAACTCCACTCTGTTCAAATGATATTTTCAAGGTGACTCATTTGATATAATTCAAACCATATTTTATTCATTAAAAATAAACTCCTTACCTCTTTTTCCTTTCTGTCTATAGCATCTCGTTCAGCCTGTAATTGTACTTCTAAGGACAGTTCTGCTTTAGCTTCTAGAGCTCCAAACTGTTTTCGGTCCTCTACCTTTAAAAATATAAGAATTTTTCTCAAAATTTCAGACATTAAATCTTGATATCCTTTTTAATTGGAGAAGGAGCAATTCAATTTTCTCTTAATTAGGATAATCTACATTAGTGAATAATCAAAAAGTTACAGATATTCAGTTTTGTGAATGTATTTTATAGAAATTCAAACAGGAAAGTTTGGCGCTCTTAAAATTCATTCCTCAGATAAAACAAAGGCTATTCCCTCATCTGCTCTACTCCTAAACTTCCTTATTATGCCCTCCTTCTATTTATTTTTGCTTTTTGCAAAAATTACAACAGGAATAGATGATTCATTACTTCTTAGTCTGGGGTAAAGTATCAGGCTAAAGTAGTGTCCAAGCTTTTTTACTTGGCTATTATTTTAGAATTACAACTTTGTTGATGGTTAAAAGCATAATTAATACTTTTGGCATAACTAATTTTCCTTTCTCAGGACTAAGGTATGCAAAGAACATTTGGAGATAAGAATAAATAGTAATGGTTATGATGTCAATGAAGATGTACATATTATATAATATCAACAAAAAGTCAATAGCAATTTTTATTTAAAAGAACTGATGTTCGTGTTACTAAGAGTAATCTGCATGAAAACATTTGCTAAAAATCAACCCAAAGAAAACAGCATACCTTTGGAAACGTGTCTGTGCTAATGAGTAAGGCTTGCTCCAGTTCCCTTACTCTGAACTCCAGTTTCTCAATTTCTTCATTCCGTTCTTGTATATCCCTCTGAAGCTGCTCTTTGGAGAGTAAAAGCTCACTGCACTTGTCTGTTTTTTCTTTCAGATGGTTTGTTAACTGTTCGACCTGGAAATATAATAAGCAAAATCTGTAAATTTAGCCCATTTCCCCTTTGCCCCGAGAATACTTGCTAGCGGCACTTGTAGCTGCAGTGTTTACCCCGAGGTAACTTGCAAAAAAAAGAAAAAAAAAAGGTAAGTCCTAATCTTACCCACAGAGTTAGCTACGAAATAGCTCGCTATTATTATTATTTTCACATCACTGTAGTATATCGATATTCTCTGGAAACAAATGACACCATTCTATTTATGTATTCTGTATTTAGGAGTGGCATTTCCACTTATAAAATATAGTAAATCTTGATCCCTGAGAATGTCAAATCCTAGAAAACTCAGCATTCTAAAATGTGATGGAAACATCATTTTCGAGTAGTTAGTTGTTAGCCGAAGATTCATTTGATGAATCCGGTTTATGTACACATTTCTGTTACATTAGGATTAGAGGCAAGTTCTGCTTAGAAAAACTCCAAGAACAGTTTTTATATTTTATTTTCACATTGAAAACCAGTCAGATTTGCTTCAGCCTCAAAAAGTATATTTATATAAAATTAAATTAACACTGACAGAAAGCTATATATTTTTTTCTAAATGGAAAATGGGTTAAAAAATTTCAGCAAGCTAATAACACATCTATTCTCATTTCAAAAGTATTTTTTAGATGCTACGCTAATTTTATTTTTGATAAGAATAGCAACTATTGTCTCCAACTATGGTTACATTTTCTGAGTTGATAAAACTAAACAGCAATAGGTAGGAGAAGTGATATTGCTTTCTCCAGCCTTTTAAAAAAGTTCTTTAAGACGACTTCCTCCAGCTAGAAGGAAAAAATAACTTTTAAATGTTGAATTACAATCTCTAAAAACATAACCAAACTAAAACCTAATAAAAAAGTTTACACAGTACCAGCTTATACTCTTATGTGAGATAAAATTACATAAAAAATCTTTCATGAATTCTATTTTTCTTTCCATAAGTGATTATAATCAATATATAACAACAGAATGGTTCTAAATACCAGAAGGATGGGAAGGGATAGGGAGCTTTAATATAATCACTTGAAATACTTTTTCAGCCTAAACATTCCACCACTCAGAATAAAGATGAGAATGTGGGGTGGCGAGAGGGATGCATGTACCTTGAAAATTTCCTAAGAGATTCTGAGATGCAGGTCCATTAAAGTAAATGGATCTGTGATGGAAGGATACAGGAAGATTTAACAAGATAGCTTTGAAGTTAGTTCTGATTAAGTGGAAAGAGAAAGCTTACTGAAAAAAGAAATGTGATAATAAGAAAAAAAGGAATTCTACCCTATTTCAGTGAGATAGTTGGAGGAAATTATCTAAAAATGATACTTATTCCTCAAAACATTAAAAGAAATAAAAGCTTACCTACAATTACATGTTCGAGGATGACAGCAATAAAGCTACTGAGAGGAAACTTTAACAATAATGGGTAGACTAAGATTTGGAGTAAGGTCAAAAGAAAACACAAAAAAAAGGCACAGCAAAATGGCACAATATACTATTACAGTCAAGATTTTTTTTTGATCTTGAGGAAATTAGAAATAAACTGCATAGATTAGTTTTAACAGAGTAGAGGATAAGAAACCCCACAGAGACAGAGTGGTTAGAAACTTCACTGGAGTGGACTGAGAAGAGAATGGGAGATGGGGAAGGAAAGAGTGAACACCCACAACTCTTGATCAGTTTTGTTGGGAATGAGAATAGAAAAAACAGTAGAGAAGTTTGTTTAAATGGGCAATATTAGAAGATACATGTAGGTGAGAATGATTCTAAATTTTAATATAGATTAGTTTTAGGGTTTTAAGAACTTACTCATGTTGACTATTTAATTTTTGGATTTTGATTTACATAAAATAATAAGAATTCCTTTGAAGCTTTTACAACATGCATCTTATTTTGCATACAGTATACAAATTATTGTCAGGGTCTTACCTCTCTAGTTTGGTGTTCATTGATAGGCTGGAATCGAGGTACAACTTTAAGCTGCTGTTCTAGTTTCTGTATTTCCTGTTGGAATACATCTCTCTCATGTTCTCTATCAATGGCCTGCTCCTGAAGTTTAAAAATAACAACAGTATCTGAAGAAACTATTTATTGAAGCTATTATTTCCTTTACAACCCTTTAGTTGTAGGTATAGTTTTACTTGAAAGCAAACAACAAAATACCCCAAACCAAAAGGTTTAAAAGATAACAGTTTTTGGGGTATGGTACAAAGCCTACTTGGGGTCTTTGACTAAAATTTAAACATTTAAATATTATATGAAACACATTTATTTTTTTCAAATAATGTTAAATACAAAATGAAATAAAATACTATCCTTAAAATGAATGTACTTTTTTGGAGCAAAGGAGGAATTCATTCCACTGTACTTTAGTTATTACACAAAATAAATAGAACGCATTGTTTACTAAACTGATTTCTTTCATCCGAATCTATGTTTTACCCCTAAAATTATAATGTGTAAGTGAAGAGAACATCAGGCTTACATGAAACCCCAAAGAAGAAAATCCAAGTGAAATTAGAGATGTAACAACTTTTGGGAAGAAAGTACCGTTCCAGTGCCTTGTTTCCAAGAGCACACTGTTACCTGTAATGTTTCTCTTTTGTGGGTGAAACAATGGTGGCCAATTAGCTCTTAGGATCCTCACCTGCTTTGGCTATTGGTTAAAGGCAATAATAAGAAAGCTTCTTCACTATGAATTTGGAAAGGCTAACTGATCGGGCTTCTTCAGAATCTGCCTGTACTGCTTTTAATTCTGATCGCTGTACAATAACGATTACTAAAATTTTAAATTGTAATAGTACTTTTCAATTAATTGGTGGAGACATAAAGATGAAAATGTTAGAATTCATGAGCCTCTTCGTAATTTAAAATTCACAACCTACGATAACAGCAGGTAGCATTCCACTGAGAAAAGTCAATACTTAAATTGAGAATACTTACATCTAAAAATTTTCTCATTTTTTCTAACTGCTTTTCCAGTGCTTGGTTTTGTTGTCTTAAATCCATTAATTCAGCAGTTTTTTCTTGTTCCAGCTCTATAAACCTACTGACTTGTTCCTCGACATCTATTTCTAGAGCTTTCACTTGTTTTTGAAGGTCATCGCGTACTTTGTCAGCTTGACATTGTACTTCTAGTTTTTCCTTCATTAGTTTTTCTGTCTCCTGTAGTAATTCTGTTTATAAAATGCAAAAATATACTAAGTTAAATCACAATGTTATGATAGTGAAATCACCCATTACTATGATCAAATTTTATTTCAAATGCATGTAAAAAATATTCTTATGAAAATGTCAAAATAACATATTCCTATATCAGTATCAATAAAATTATATAAATCAACAAAAAGAATATGTCCTATCACTAAAAAATTTTTTGAAAACACCACAGCAAATGACCCCCACCCCTCTCCCCCCCTGCCCCCCCACCCCCGCCAAAATCTATTTTACTATGAGGAAAAGAACAGTCTAATTAAATTCAAGCATAGAAATAACTCGCCTCAGGCAAAAATCAATTCATTTTAAACACACACTTTTATATGCATATAGAATACACATGAAGATCAAATATTGCAAATCTTTAAACAAGGCAAATAAGAGTTATAGAAAAAAATACAACGGTAATCAGAATTTCTTGTTAGTCTTATTCCTTATTAGATCCATATTCCTGAGTTAGTCTTACATGCTCACAAGTACGTGTATCAAGGGAAAACTGACAAGAGGGGTAGTGTGGTACAGCGCTTAAGAGCTGAGACTGTGTGTGGATTCAAATCCTAGCTCTGCCACTTAACTCCTATGTGACACTTAACATGATGTCCTTCAACCTCCTTATATGTAAACTGGGAACAGTAATAGTACTGATCTCTAAGAGTTACTGTGGGAGCAAATGAGTTAATATATGTAAAGAATAGTGCCTAGAGTATGGTAAGCCTTATATAAATGTTGGCTATTAATATTAATCACATAATAATTAAGTATATATAGCAAAGTAAAACAATCCTCTAATGAAGAAAATGGAAGAAATAGAGTTTGCCAACACTCTACTCAGGACTAGGAATCTATACAAATTAGCTTCACTTTTAAACCAAAACTGAGTTAAATGTTAATATAAAAGTTAATCAACCAGAAAATCTCTCTACTAAATTTCCTTGATTCTGTTAATACCATCATCTTATATATATCTTGATTTAGAAACAGTATTTTGAAAAAGTCATAGGCTGCAAGGATTTAATATATTTGTTAAAGAAAAAAAATGTTTTAATAAACCAACATTTTCTTTAAAAAATCAAAATGGTCTTAAACTCTGTGGAGAAATAGATATGATGATGGTGACTATGAATCTTAGCTGTTAAATTTAAACATAAACATGTCGTTTTATTGTAAGAAAAGATTTTGTTACAGAGAAAAACTGTTAAGTATAAAACACAACAGCAAAATTAGAGATATGTTAGTTGGTAGAAAATTCAAGGGTCATCCAGTTTTTGGAGTTGTAAATTTACCACCCAAAGACTGGCCATGCAATTGTATAAACACACCTGATCCAGGTGCTGCATCGACTGCAGCATCTACTAGTCCTATAAGAATAGAAACAAAAACAAAAACACACACAGAACAAAAACATAATTTACATGTCTTCTATTTTCTAAAATAGGATAATAGGCACACACACACAAAAGAATTAGAAGTAAAAGTTGAACCACTGATGATTATCATTGGTAACATTTTGAGATATATCAGTTTCTCAAATATTTTACATGTATGAAAATGAAAAAAAAGACACCTATACTTTCCACATTAGAAATTCCAAATCTAAACCTGTAATAATTTGAGCAACCAGAAACAACTTCGCCATATTACAAAGATGTATGTTGTATTTCTAAACTAATAAAATTCAACTAGTAAAACTATACATAATTCCAACTGCATGTGTAATATAAAAGTGAGAGGATATGATAAAAAGGATTTAAAGTTACATTGTTACAAAGATTAACATTTATGTTTTCCCTGCTAAACACACTGTACTTCAAGATGCTACCCACTTTTTTATTTAAGAAAAGATTAAAGGATATTTGTATATTTGTATATTCTTTGAACTTAAACTAGATGTCAGCCTACTTTTAACAGCTGCTGACCTTTTCAAGAGATTCTCCTGCAGGCTGAAACCCACCCCCACCTGCTCATTACTAGTGCCATTATCAATACTCGGTTATTTAATCCAAATATACATTTTTGCTGCCTTTCTGCTATTAAAAGAACTAAGTCTTACACAATTAAAAAAAATATACTGCCTCGTTATGTATGGCTTTCTCTTCAGACAGGGGTTTGAGGAAAGATGAAGAATTATCTCTTTCTGTTAAAATCTGCCAAAGGAAAAAAGAAATCCCTATTCCACATGGTTGGCTAATGTGACATTTACCAGGTAGATTTTCTTAAATTTTTAATCCCTATATAAAATACATGAATAATGGCACTGAAAGGGAAGAAATAAGCCATTTTGAACTTTTAAAGAGTATTTCATACAAAGTTTTAAAAAACATACGCTGTTCGGCTGGGCCTGCCTCTGCTTTCATAGCCTCCTTCTGTCTGGACAGTAATTCTCTTTCTTCTTGGATCTGCTGTTGCTCTGCTTCCAATTCTTGTAATCTATTACTTGCACATAACAACTCCTGCTCAAGTCGATCTATTATATCAGCTTTTTCCTGAATTTGCCTTTCGAAAAGAGTTTTTTCATCTGCATATCCATCAATGACACCTATAAGAAAATTAACAGGGAATGGACTTATTACTTATTTCTAATTTTACTATCAGGTTTTACATAAACAATAAAAGTTGTGTACTGTTCGCAAAACTTTAACTCATTCCAACCTATTAAAAGTCTTGGAAGAATTGCTGCTGCTGATAGCAACTATGGAATGTTCAATTCAGCCTTTTTCTTGTTAACCATTGTGCCTAAATATGAAATTTCTTTGAACTTTCCGTTACTTTGCTATGCTAAAGTATCACTTAATGTGGGTGTAACTTACTTTATTAAACTGATATAAATAGATAGGTTCCTGGAAAGCTTAATATAAATCAGATGCTTGTGAACTAAATCACATTTTAAATATACTAGAGAAAGCTGATATTTTAAGTGATTCTAGAAGACCAATAACCACAACAGCACGGTGGAATATCAATAGTGGGGCTTTATTGGCTGAAAGCCTGGTATCACCATTTAATAGTGACTTGAACAGCTTATTAACATTTCTTAGCTTTAGTTTCCTCATCTTTAAATTATAAGAGTTGTCTTAGGATGATGGGATTATGGTAATACACATGTCATCATCATCCTTTTCTGTGCTTTCTAAAATATTTTATACTTTCTAGAATTCTATTTTTTTTTTATAATTAAAATATATACAGTTTTTAAATAGTTTGGAGTAATTTGAAGAAAAATTACAACTTTCAATGGTCACTCTAAATTAAGAGTAGTCTGGTAGTTTCTAAACCTGGCTTACATCAAAATCTCTATATTTAGACTTGAAATTTCTCCACCTTCAGTTGCCAATGGCAAGTTACTCACCCTCAGCCTTACTGAGCTCCACAGCCAGCTGCTCTCTGGCCCTGGACTCCTCATGAAGGCGCTCTCGCAGTTCTTCTTGGCACTTAAGGGACTCTGTCACTTCTTGTTTCTGTCTAAATGACTCACGCATCAATTCCGTCTGTGTAACTTTTGCATGTTCGAGCTAAACAAGAAGAGAGAGTATACATACGAAGGAAGGCAAAGTGTTAAAAATACTAGTGTCGTTCCCCATTAAAGCTTAAAAAAGGATTTTAAATAAAAATAAACTGTTAAATTTTAGTCATTTAACATTTCCAGTACATGTAACATTAGTAGGTGTAATCAATCAGTAGACAAGTAGGCTAGCTGTGTACAACTTTTCATAAAATGTGAATTCTAGTTTTAGTGATCAAAAATAGTGCTCCTTTTGGAAGTAAACCATTCACAGTACTAAATCTGTATTCTATCATATAAGGAGAGATATAAAGTTAATGAGTTCTTTTGTATATGCTAAAGAATTTTTATGTAACTATGTGCTCTATGATAAACTTTCTTTTAACTTGACATTTATTGTGACTCTTGCTGTACACTGTGATGAAGTAATAATATATAATTAATATAATGGCATCAATGAATAAAATCATAATGGCAAAACAAAATAAATTACATTTATAACCCATATTTTAACTAAAAGCCTTGTTTCTATACATTTGTGAAACATCTATAGGACACTATATAATATTCAGTTCCTTCTCAAAACCTTACAATACAGAGTCATTACCTATAAACAGCCTCCTTAAAATGCTGTCACTGCCACATACTGACTCCATTCTTAAACAATTTTTAGATGACAGTCAAGTAGTATACAGACTCAAGGCCAAAGCGCTCAAAAAAACAGTAATCATTGTTATCAGCTGCATGAAATTGCAGAAAAGCACCGTCTCTGCCTTAGTTTTCTGGGCTGCTGTTTTTTTTTTTTTTTTTTTACTGAAACATCTTCATTGGAAAAGAACTAAGCTTAAATTGAGTACTTAGTCTTAGATCATTAAGACTATTTTTTAAAAAAGCAATGACGATATACTTTAATGATAGGCTCACAACAATATCATAAGAATTTGTAAATTTATATATAAAGTACTTGGTATATTAAAAATTTTACCATGTTTGAAGCTTATAATATGAATCCAAAGTAGTGGTTTCTAATTTATAGTCAGGTATCAATAATGTATTATAAAATTATAATATTTAATAATATTTTATTCTTATAGATGTCTGCTTTTCACAACTGAGCAGTATTTGCCAAAAAAAAAATTTAGAATTACTCAATAAAGCTTTCTATGGTCACTTTGAATCAACTTCTAAAATATCTAGTATGCAATTATTCTTGTTTTAATAGAATGTTTTAAATATTCACAATTTATTGCTTGAAAATAACATGAATACATATTTAAGACTCATAATGGAAAATAAAGCATATATTTTAAATCACAAAATATTTCCTAAAATATTTATGATAATGTTGCTACCTCAATAAAGATAAAAGTTTATATATACTTCTAATTCAGACTGGTAAAAGAGTATTTTCTTTAAATGCAGATAACTAATATATATTAGTTTTTATTATGAAGGAAGGTGACCAGCGCATAAAGTAATTTTCATACAACTACTCTCCTGAATTTACATTTGCAGACTATATTTTAAAAATATATCAATTGTTTCTACATATACATATATAATTTTTCCTGTATATTATAAAATTATTGCCTGGTACATACAGCAAATTGCTTAAAGAGTTCAAAGCTCTAATTAAAAAGGATATTTTTTTCTTTTTCAAATTCACTGTACAAATACAACAGAGCATTTACAACAACAAAAATACTTGCTTTAGATAATAAAATTTAAATAAGTCTTTACTTCTATATTCTACTTCTTGACAGGATCTAAACCAGCCTTCAAGCACATTTAAATATCTACCATAAAACCACAAGAAATAACTTTAGTTTTATAAAACAAAACAAAGAAGTTGGAAGAATCAAATACAGTAAATCTAGCAAAATTTTTTTTTTTTTAATGCAGACGGGCACCCGTGCTTTACTGGAATAAGAGACTCCCTTCAAATGTTATCTAAATACTTTACACTTAAAAGAAAATCCTCTTTTATCCAGCTGAGGTATGATTTATTCCTAATACCTATACAATACCTATATCTAATACTTACTAAATATGAAATTCAATATTTTCAAATAATTTAAGAAATCCCTCATTTCATTAAAAGTATGTATAAAACATCAGTAAATATTCTGTCACTTTAATGTAAAAGTATCAGGGCGGTAACAAAACTGTTCTGAAAACCATCTGGCTTGTTAAATATTAGCTAGTGTACTATAGTTAAAGCCATGAAAGTCATAAAAAGTGCTGAATAACTTGTAGTTATACTGAATAACTTGTAGTGAATCATTCACAACATATTTAAGTCTCAAATGAACCTGAAATACTAACTATGCATACAGTTACCCTGAACAATGTTAATAAAACACCTTTCACATAAAAAGCAAGTAAAGTATTTCCTCACAGGGTTAGGCGTATTAAAAACACTGAAATTAAACTTCTTAAGGTGTTAGTAAGAAAATGAAAATTACTATCCAGATTCCCTTTTTCCTTGTCTAGAACCACTGCCAATATGCCATATGACTGTAAACAGTTCCTAATTGGCTCAATGACAATTCACTTAGCTGTTTTAGGTTTCACAGTGCCTATTCCCACAAATGTAATCGTTCTATTTTTACTCAGGATTGGCATCATAAACATATAAAAGCAAGATTCTTAAGGACAAACAGGATCTTTTAAAACTGCTTGTGTGGCATGGGAGAACTGTAATATCTCATTCTGCTTTCTGGAATTAAAAACATAGCCAGGTTGGGGCTCTCAGACCAAATTTAGTCCTTTAATACATCCAGGATGAATGAAGAGTAGGAACACAACAAACAACAAAACAAGGTTCTATTTCATTTGCCCTTACTAAACACATTTAAACTTCAATTATCACTATAGTCTTTATAAACTAAATGTATTAAAACTAATTATAAACTAAAGCTAGAAGTATAAAAAATAATTTTTTTATACTTACTGAATAAGGAGGGGTAGGCAGTGAAATTTTAGAAATAAGCTTTAATATGTGCCCATTTCTTTTATGAATAAAATGAAAAATAGAAGTATTAATAATTACTGAGTTATTTTCATCCAAATGTTCACACAGAGGAAAAGGATGTGGTAAAGGCACACGAGATTCAACCTCATATATGTCTTCATCTTGTTTCTTCCAACCATGAACCACTGAGTTTTACAGTTGCCAAATAGGTCCTGTAAGAATCCATTTTAGGAGATGCAGCTGCCAATTTTCCTTATTTGCTTTATTAGTTTTCCAATACATTAAAGAGTTCTTTTTTTAGTTTATCAAAATAGAACAGTATGAAAATTTCTTTTTAGCACTATCAAATAAACATTATAAAGCTAATGATAAAACTGAACAAAAGAAACCCCCAATCTAAAAAAAACTAGATCTTTCAGCCTTCATCCAAAAACAAAAACAAAAATAGAACAAAACAAACAATAAAAGCAAGCAAACACCTTTTAAACTAGAATTAACTAAATCCTTCCTTGAAGAATAGAAGAATAAAAATAAAAATCTAATTAGCTGAGCAAAAACTGCTTTCAGTATCAAATCGTCTATGGAAATAAGTAACCCTTCCAAGCCGAACCTGGCAGAGAAGGTCAAGTTTTAAATCTCCACAGTAGCAGTCTTGAGAAATTTAAGTTGCAACATTATTTCCCTTGTTCTTGCTGCTTCACTCAATTCAAAAGTAAAAGCTCTTCTGAACTGAGCTATTCAAATAGCCTCTCAGGCTGAGCCAAAGGTTTCTAGTCAGTGTTCCCTGAGGAAAAGGTCAGAAAAGAGGGTGTGGTTTAATGTCTTTATCTATAGGTACTCTGACAGGTGGAATGTGAATTAATATGCCCACAAAAAAGCCTGCCTAACAGGATCCAAGTTCCACATCCAAGCTTTGAAAAGGGTATTTAGACAAGTTTATAATACTTCTAAGATAAGCTAGTGTTTTTCCATTCTATTAGAAATTTTGTTTTAACTTAAAAATGTGAAATCAAGTAGGTGTGAGTCCACATTACCATTTAGTTCTTCAACTACATTAAATCATAATTATTTCTGGAAAACTACATTAGTACTTCTTTTTGATATTGTCTTAGAAATAATACTCGTTCTTTTTAGCAGTTACTATAACTAAATATAGACAGTTAAGTTATAACCTATTTCCACACACTGAATTGTTTAGAGAGTTAATGTTAAGGGGAAAAAAACTTTCTTTAAAACCTGCATTGTTTATAAGGTTGGTAATTATAACATTTAAGGTATCCTATCAATCCTGGCTAAAACTTAAAAGTGCAAGTTGCAAATAATAGCATTTTTGTAGCTCCAGAAACCTGGAATATAGTGACTAAATAAACTAGCACTCAAAATTTTAAAGGATGAACTTAACTTTTTAATATTAAAAGAGCCTCATTAAAAAAAGTTGTATTAACTAAATTAAAAAGTTTTCAATGTGGTGTCTTTTCTCTATCTAGTAACTTAATATACTAAACCCAGGAAACCTTTATTTATAATGAAAAAACTCCTATTAAAGCCAGGAGGTATTCTGGACTAGGCAATGACAAATTTTTGCTTACTATAGTTTCTTAATGTCTGTACAAAATGGAAGCCTAAACCTATCACAGGTGCAGCTAAATCTGACATTACTGGGCTTCAGCAGATACAAAATAACCAGTACCCTAGCTGCTTGGATTTATGAACTGGTGGGACCCATGCTTAGCATGTCAAACACTTCTCAAAATACTCTTTCCCAGCTCCCTCTGCAAATTACAGTTTATTTTGATAATCAGGTGTCCAATTTCTCTTATTTGAAGCAAAAACAACACCTTGAAAGGAAGAAGTATCCCTTGATAAATAGAAATATTTAGGTCAAGGTAAGAACTACAGAAAAAAGAGAAAACACCAGGGAGGAAAAAAAAAAACCACTCAAGAAAACAGTAAATAAATTGATTTAGAAGTATGGGGCAAACAGTGCTTATAACAACAGTATATTAACTGATGGCATATTATATTAATTCATGTTCAGAAAGGTGATTGAATTAAAGTGACTCATATTAGTCTCTCCCCCTCATTTTGAAAGCATGTAAAACTTGTTTCGATCCACATAAAGATATATATAGATATATCTATAGATATATACAGGTAGGTGTTATCCCTTTGTAACTTACCTGTAGGTCAAGGTTAAGAAAATAACCACAAAGAAAACAGTAAAATCTGGGGGAGTGGGGGAGACTCAAAAAAGCAGTTAAGATGATTTGAGATAGGGGCAAAAAGCTCTCCAAACAGCAATATAATAACTGATGGTATATTATATTAACCAATGTTCAGACAGATTACTCTGAATTAGAATAATTCAAGTAATATACATAAATACATATTTATATGAAAATATATTTAATTTTAGAAAGCACATAAAACTTTTTGCAATCAAAACAGTTAAAATAGAATGAGTTCAATATTTAGGATACCCTCTTAAATATCCAGACTAGCTCATTATCAGGTTTCAGATAATCAAGATTTTCATGTATATTTGAAGGCTTAATTTATTTTATGGAGTTATGCTTCCCAAACTAGTTTTAATTGTACAATGTCAAGCTATTTAACCTTTTTTCTCCTAAGTATTTCTCTCAAATTGTAAAACACTTCTGTTGCTCCCTTTTGGATTTTGACTGACTTATTTTTCTAAGTTATTTAACAGAGAGGATGAATCCTGGATACAACATCCTGACAGAGCCCTGACCAATGCTTCTAATAAGCACACTGGGCGCAACAGCTAAGGGCAAAACGGGTTTCAACACTTCGATTGCAATAATCTTTAAAATGCAAAAATGACAAAACAAAATACTAACTTAAGCTACTTGTTTCATCCTCAGAAAAAGTCCCTTTTTTTGGAGAAAATACAGAAACATGTAGCTTAACATCCATTATTCTTTAATTAATAAACTTATGAAAGTTGCCTACAATAAAAATCACTCTGGGAGTAAATTCCTTATTCCTTAGTTCCTTCCAAGGCCTTAAGGACTCTCTCTGGCTCTAAACAGTACCTCTGGATTCTGGAAAGCTGTAATTGCTGAAAGACTATGCCTAGAGAACAGACTGATTTCTGTTTCTACCTGACCCAAGAATCAAGAATCTGAAGCCGCACTCTCAAAGTTAACTTTTTTGCAGAACCACAACTGACTAAATATTAAATTAAAAGAGGTTTGTTTGCCTTTCTCAGAGCTTGAGGGTAGTCTGTAAGCACTTTTCTCATATTATAATGTAAGCTATCCCAAACAATAGGCAACCACAAAAGGCTCACGATAGGCCCAACTTTATGGTAGCCTGTCTGGGCAAAAGTGAAATTAAATAAAAATAGTAAAATGCTCCTATAATCGATATTATGAAATCAGCCTATAAGGCAGATGCCGATACTTAGCAAAGAAAATGCTTACTTGTTCTTTTATTAAGGCAGGAAGTACCTATGGAACCTAAAGCAGGCCAAAACCTTAAAATTATGTACAAGGATTAATCATATAGCTTCCACTAAAATTAAACAACATATAAATTCACATCATTAAAAAAGAACGAACCTTGAAATTTGGTATTTACTTAGACTATGAGGTCTTTTCAATGAAACTTTACCGCAATCCCAAACACAAGACCACAATCACCTGCAATAATCCCTCTCTCTAATCTTAATGGAGGCAAAGTCTCTCTGATCCAAAGGCCAGTTCTTCCACCTGTGTTTGAGATTCCACCCTCACCTACCCTGAGGGCCTGGCTCCACAAAGCCTATCCCCGCCATCCTGCATCTTCACCTGCATTGCTTCTCAATATAAACTATTCCAACCTTTAAGAAAGCACTCCCTTTCTTAAGCTAGTGCTTGCAGTTTTCTTCACAGCTGGGTGATGAAATTGCTCTCTATTTCAACTCTATTTCTTCAACTCTCTGAATTTAGAATTCCTCTTCAACCAACTCCATGAAACTGCTCTCATCAAGGTCACACCGATGCTATATATACTGAAACATCCAATGGAAACCAAATCCTCAGTATCCATGACTGCTCCATGGTATCTGAAATTTTTGCAAAATCACTCCTTACCTGGCTTTTATACCACTATTATCTTAATTTTTCTCTTACCCCTCATTCTTTATCTCCTTTGTGTACTTACCTACCTGTACTCTTTTAAATGTCAGCATTCTAACAGTGCAAACAATTAGCCCTATGCACTAACACTAAGGCTTCAAATGTCTTTGATGACAGCTTCCAATCTAGTTCTCCCTAGACTCCACGGAATCTTTACATGATGACCTCCTATGCATTTCAGATTCAGATTATCTAAAACTGAACTCATTATGGACTTATTTTACATCCATTATCTCAGTAAAGTAAAATACACCAACAACCTGGTTGAGTCAAGAATCATGCCTGGTTTCCTCCCCCCTTCCTTACTGTCGGCATCCAACCAGTCACACTAACTTCAATAAAATCCAACTTCTGAAAAGCTTTGAAATTACTTTCCTCCTGACTTAACTTCATCTCTGTCACTTTTCACTTGGAATGTTATATTATGTTTCCTTTTTCCCTAAATTGAGTACCTGTCCTCACCAATGTCCTGCCTATCCTTCCACCACAATGCTGCCTGAGAAATCTCTCTAAAACACAAATTTGATATTATTTTATCACCAAAAATATTTCAATGACTCCCAATTTTTAGCATAAAGTTAAAACTCTTTAACTTAGTCCATAAGGGACTTTGACATGTAACCGCTACCTATTCCTTTACCTTCAGCTTATATCAGTTTCCCACATTCCACCCTGAATGTTTACAACACAGAACTATCCATTGTCCTCACACACATCATGCTGGTTTACACCAAGATATTATGCCTTTTGCTACAAATTTTCTTCTTGACCTACCTTGTTTCTACTCGTCTTTAAATCTTTAGTTCCTTTCCTATAATTTTCTCGTGAATTACTGTCATCTCCATTACTCCACTAAAATTGCTCTTGTAAGGTTATGGATGACACTACAGATTTCACAATCTATTCCTTAGTTAGTAACTTACATAACCTATCAGTAGTAATTGACAGTGATTCAGTCCTTTCATTTTCAAAGGGCAGAAAGTGGCAGTTAAGAGCATGGATTCTGAAGTTAGACTGCTTGGATTCAAATTCTAACTCTATTATCTAACTTGTAGGCCTGGGTGAGTGACTTCTCTAACTTGCTTCTATGTTTCTGCCTTGGACCCTCTATTCCCCGCCTGTTTCAAGTCTATTTTTAACAGAGCAGTCAGTGATTCTTTTGAAGAATCTAAATTAGGTCATTATTCAAAAATCTCTAATGAGTCCAAATTGGAAACAATCTATATGTCCTCTAAACCAGCGGTCCCCAACCTTTTTGGCAGGGACCCATGCTCCTATGAGCATCTAGTGCCTGATGATCTGAGGTGGAGCTGAGGTGGTGATGCTAGCGCTGGGGAGTGGCTGCAAATACAGATGAAGCTTCGCTGGCTCACTCACCTGCCACTGACCTCCTGCTGTGCAGCCTACCAGCCACAAACCAGGGGCAGGGGACTGCTGCTCTGAACACTGAATAAACAAATGGTAATGCATTCATACAAAGGAATACTTCTACGCCATAAAAAGGAATAAATTATTAATACTTATAACAATATAGATGTATCTTAAATATACTTTGTTAAGGCAATGAAGCCAGACCCAAAAGAATACATGATGTATGATTTCATTCATGACACTCCGGGAAAGGTAAAACTATAGGAACGGAAAGCAGCCAGTGGTTACCAAGAGCACGAGGTGAAAGAAGGGCCGATTACAAGAGGGAATTTTGGGGAGATGGAATAATTCTGTATTTTGTCTGTGGTGGTAGATACATCTCCAGGCATCTGTCACAACTAGAATAAATGTCAACAACAACAGTGAATTTTATAATATGTACATTTTAAAAAATTAACTGGAATGTAGGGAAACTCAAAATGGAATAAAAAATGTAACAGATGATATTCACTATATTAAAAAGAACAAAACCACACCAAATGGGGTGGGGGGGTGGGGAAGCTCACTTAAGATACTTTGAAAAACAGTATCTTCACTGTATAACATAAGGCTAAAGACAAAAAGTACTGTATATAAATACTGTACTCTAGTTAGTAAATTTGCTTTTCGCAGGAGTACAGGTTAGCAATTGTGAAATTACTTTATGGGTATGTATTGGTATCAGTATGAACTTATGCTTTTTATTATATACAAAGATAGGTACAGAAATAAATATAGATGCAAGGGTAATATACTACATATATTTTTAAACCAGCTACTGAGAAAAACTAGAAGCCACGACACTCTAGTAATAATGAGCACATCTAGCATTTAGATCTTGGTTTCTAAATATTATATGCCAATAAAAAGAACCTGAATTCCTTGAAAAAGCAGCTGAATCAAGCACTGGGGCAGAGAAGATACAAAATGGGCCTGGAGCCTCTGATAGAAAAAATGTTCGAAAAGTAAGCATTTTAAAGGGCACAAAAGCCAACCTGGAAGAGCTCTCAGTGCCAAAGCTAGAACAAAACAAACTACTATCACGCTGGATTATAACCCAGTAAAAAAAAAATGGCTGTAAGTCCATATAAATCCTGAAAAGGTAAATGTCAATGAAGAGACAACTCTACAAAATAATTCCAATTAATAATTAAAGGAATGTGGAAAAAGGAAAATCACCATTAGACCACCACAGTAAAGACCGTGCGGGCAAAATTTACCAATAGATGCTAGAATTAGTGGGTGAAAGTTTAAGGAGGAAGAGGGTATCTGCAGTCTCAAAGTACCTTCTCCCAAATATTAATTAATTACAAAGAGAAAAAATAGAAATATCTTTTATCAGATACAACGATCAAGATTAATATTACCAATCAAAAAAAAAAAAAACTATGGCTAGTGCTTTCTATGGTTCCTCTAACAAATTTACATCTACTCCCAAGTCATGAAGATATTCTCTCTGGTAGGTTTTCTCTCCCCCACCCCCGCCCCATATACATATCTAGTTGTTTCAATTTTTTTTTGGAAAATATTTTTCTTTTCCAATTGAATTGCTTTGGGGTCTTTGTTGAAAAAGTCATTTAAATTATATGTGTGTAGGTGTGCTTCCGGTAACTCTATTTTGCTCCATTGATCTATTACATCTGTTCTTTAACAGTACAGAACTGTCTTGATTACTGTAGCTTTGTATTAAATTATAAATTTAATTAAATCTCAAAGTCAGGTAACATAAATTCTCCAAACGTTCTTATTTTTCAAAATTCTTTTGTCTATTCTAGGTCCTCTGAGTTTCCACATAAACTTTAGAATCAGCTAGTCAATTTCTATTTCTAAAAACCTGCTGAGATTTAGATTTGGATTGCAATGCATCTATAGGCTAATGTAGAGAAAACTGAAATCTTAACAACATCATTTTCCAATGTGCAGACACAGTGTATATTCCATTTACTTAGGTTTTTATTTCTCTCAGCAATGTTTTATAGTTTTAATATATCTTTTGTTAATTTATCTTTTAAGTATTTATCTTTTTGGATGAAATTATAAAGAATGTTTTTAAAAGTTTATCTACAAATGCTACATAATTTGTGTGTGTTCTGTAACACTTTTGAGATTCTTAAAGGAAAACTCTAACATACATATCTATACATAAGTATGTAGATATATGTGTGTTTCCCCACTGTTCAGAACTGGATAAATCATACTCTTTAGTTCATAACATGATCTCATTATTGGTTCATTCATGGCAGATGTATTTCTTTACATATGTACATATTTTCTGTAATGTTAAAAGCACCCAAATCTGCCTCCTCAAACAAAAGCAAAAAAAAAAAAAAAAAAAAAAGAAAGGTCAATATTACTAGTAATAAGATAACACTGATCTCATGTGCCCTCCGTCATGATATACTGAGAGGGCACATTACTTATGTGGTAGTTTTCTCCAAAACACATGCATAAGCTTCATGTAATCATGAGAAAACATCAGACAAATCTAAATCTAGGGACATTTTACAAAACTGGCCAGTTCTTTTCAAATGCCAAAGTCAAGAAAAACAAAGAAAGAGTCAGAAACTGTCAGAGATTGGGTAAGACAAAGAAAACATGACAATAATGCAATAAATACAATATGGGAACCTGGAATGGATATTAGAACAAAAAAAGGACATTAGTAGAAAAACTGGTAAAATCAAAATGGTTTGTAGTTAAGGGTATTGTACTAGTTTCTATTTCTTAGTTTTGATAATTATAGTATGGTTATGCAAGATGTTAACATTAGTTTGAGTGAAGGGTAAATGGAAATGTATTACTTTTGCAATTTTTCTCTAAGTCTAAAATTATTTCAAAATAAAAAATGATACTCAACGACTCCACATCTAATTAAGAATTAAATCCCAAGCTCCATGTGATCTGGTTCCTGGATATCACTCTAACCTGATCTCTCACACTTTCCCCTCTCTTCTTGCTCCAGCTACACTAGTCTATTTGTCGGCCATAAAAAAAAAAAGCAAGCACATAACCACCTTAGGGCCTTTGTATTTGTTATTTCTTTGCCTGCAACAGTCTTTCCCTACTTACCTATGTGGCTATCTCCTATGCTTCCCTAATGAATATGCTTGACTATCACTTTATCATAGAGGCCATCTTTAATTTTCCTATATAAAATGTCCCCTTCTCCATCATGCTCTGTCTCCATTTTATTTTTCTTCACAGTATCACCATCTGAAATACTATATAGTTATTTATTGTTGGTCACTATTAATTTGTAAGTTCTATATAAGCAGGAACTTTGTCCATATTGTTCACTGCTGTACTTCCAGTATCTAGAATAGCAATTGTTATACAGTAGGTGCTCAATAAATCTGATGCATGAATGACTCCTTTCAAGCATCAAACCCTCCAATAAGCTTAACTTAGTTCTACCTTGCCCCAAGCTGTCAGATGTGGCTCTTTTTCTAGTCTCCAAGTATCCTGTGCAGAGCTATTTACATGAATTTCTCTTTCACTATAAGCACAATTGTAGCACTATCTCTCAATTCTGTTCTAGATTTTTAAATAAGTTTAAAAAAATCAAGATAAAAGGGAAATGTTCCATTATGAAGAAGAACCAAATAATGACACATCACAAGGAAAATGAATACCAGGTATTTCACAAAGATAATTAATTATACATTATTTTGTATCAATCTGACTGTTAAAAATATTTATCAGGTTCTAAATCATTGTAGTTATTAATGAGAATATTCTGAAGAAGTCAATGGCTTTAAACATCTACTCATGGAAGAGTAGTAACTGAACTAAATTTAGTTTAAAATAAAATTTTACAAAGCTCCTACTCTGATTGCCTGAAAATATAATCCACCTAAGAAATATCTCATTTTTATACCAAATGTCAACAACTACTTCAATTTTTTATATAGTGATGTTAGTAGAACACTTCAAAATTCTGCAAGAATAATATAAACATTATACTAATAATCTCTAGATCAGTGGTTCTCAAACTTTAATCAGTATTACTTAAACTGGATTTGATAAAACACAGGTTGCTGGGCTCCATCACGCAGCAGGTCTGGGGTGGGGACTAAGAATTTACATTTAGAACAAGTCCTCAGTGATGCTGATATTCCTAGTTTAGAGAACACACTTTGAAAACTATTTACTGTTCTAGGCAGTTTTTCTGTGACCTGTTCAGTGATATTTAAACTAAAACAATACAGTAAAAGTTAAATAACATATTGCTGCTTTAGTATTTAACTAATTGAGAATAATCTTAAAATTGCCATGGTCAGGGTCCTACAGTACCTCTCTATCTGGTCACATAAGCAGATGTAATGAGGTGTGATTCTGGCGTGGGAAACACCTTGCCTGTTCATATATTATGGGGGGAGTTCCTCTTTAGCAACCTGCAGGAATGGGTGTGATCATTGATCACTTCAGATTTATTTACTGTTTAACGGTGGTCAAAGAAGTATTAACAGTTGTTTTTAATGGTATGAAAGAGCACAAACCACAGAATTAAATACTAATATGACTGAAACAAGCCACCCCTCCCCCAAAAAAGCTGAGTTGCATAGAAATTCTGTATAGAATTATTTATACTATATAATTTTTATAGAATAAAAGGGGTAATTATGATGTATATGAATTCAAGCTTTAAAAGTGCAGAAAAGCGAATACCAGGTGCTGCAGGCACAAAATACATACATACATACATACATACACACACATATACATACATACATACATACATACATACATACATACATAAAATGCTTAGTGCTATACCTGGAACATAAAAAAATTAATCAAAAAATGTAAGCTATGGTTAAATAAGAAAATACAAAATAAAAACAATAAAAGTGCTGAAAAGCAACAACTGAAACCTCCTAAACCAGCCCAGCTGATTTAGCAGAGTAGCATATTGTTAAAGTGGCTTATGTATAAGAATTTTAAAGGAGAGCCAACCCAGGACTTATATTAATTAGAAAAGTAAAACCTTTTAAAAATAGCAAATCTTAGCAGAAAATATATATTTTCTTACAATAGTTATGGAATTTCACATTATGACACAGCATTCATAATTCCAATGGTTGAGCCTAAGTCTACTGAACCTAAAACTGAAGAAAAATAGAGCGAACATGTAATTCTTTGATCCGAAAATATAATTTAATGTCTTGTTAAATTAATAACACAAATGAAGCTGGTTTTTATTGATGCCCTTTTCTTACTAGCACTTAGGATGTTGGCAACGAAAAATAACTCACTGTGGTTTTAGTGAAAGAAGGGACCACTATTTTTGTGTAAAGTCATCCTTTGTTATACATTGGCAAATATGCAAAGATTTGAGTTTGATGAAATACTACATATCTTTTAGTTCTTTGTGATTCTCAAGTAAATTTTTGAGTTACAGAAGAGGTTTTCAATTAATTTGTATCTGCTGTGAAAGAAAGCTGAAGAAAAACAAGAATTGCCCAAAGATAGCTACTTCTTCTGTTCTGTAACTATACATCATATTACATCCTTAAGACTTATCTGTGGCAACAGTTTTGACACTTATTTAACTTAATATGAATACCTTAGTTTGGCTAGTCAATCAAGATGCAATCCAGAAGTTAACAGCAGATTTATTAGGATGATGATATAGTCCCTTGGCTAATTAGTGAACTCTCACTCCACTATGCAATAATTTTAAAGATTCTTTTGCTCTTAAAGATGCAGTCCATACTCTATCAAAGAAGAAAATTTAGACTGTCTTCCAACAACGAAGAATAAACCTGGGGAAGACTGGTTAAATGTTACATCTGAAGACTATTCAAAAGACAAATATTTCACTGAAAATATTTTTTTTTGATAATACCTCTTGATTAAATGACAGTAGAAAGTTATCAAGAGAAAAAAAGAACTGATAATGTTAAGTTAACCAAATAGTAGGTGATTAACACATTATTTCAAGTCTCACTAACCAAGAGATATCTCAAGAACAGCCTATTATTACTAACTTAATCTGAAAGCAAATTTTATTTGTCAAATTTGCTACAGCCAACAGACACTGCTGTTGCAAAAAAACAAATATACAGAGTAATATCATAGAGAAAAAAAGTAGCATCAATAAAAACCAGGTATCAGAAATAACAAGTGATCAAAGACACTCCTTAAAATTCTCAACTTCTGTTTGAAATACACTTGGGTCCAGGATACACTGAATAAAGGTATCAATGAAAACGTTAATACTGGCCCTATTGCTAATAACAATGAAACACTTATTTGATTAACACAACAGCTATAATTCTTCAGTTGTTTTATATTCAACATTTTAAAATAAATAAGTGAATTTTCATCATTGTAAAACAGCAAATAATTTTTAAAATTCTGCATAGAGTAATTTAAGAGAATTATCATACAAGATATAAAAATTTTATAGACAGAAAATTGCAATTTAAGTTATAAACACAATAGTTTAAGAATTTCTATAAAAACAACACTTTAATGCTGAAACTGTCCCACGCTCTAATTTCCTTAAAAGAGATAGTCTGTATGGTGAAGTAATCTATCCATATTTATGAAAAAAATGTAAAAATCATGTAAAGGAATTGTAGGTTTGATCTGTTATCATATTGTAATAGTGTTATCTTATAGTAGAGCACATAGCTTGTTTTAAGGATGAATACTTTATACTATTCCTTCAAATAGATTGTATCTATTATAATGAAATATTTCATATAATGGTGAAGTTCAAATCTCTTTTGGTATCAAAAAAAGTAATGTGTAAGAGTCTAGAATATTTGGAAATTAAAACAATATTGAATTTCTGAACCAGAAGAGTCCATCAGCACATTACATTAACCTTTACCACCTGTAAAGAAGACTACTGATATCAGTGTTGGTCATCACAAAGACAACCGGTTATCATGAGCAAGCCTAACTAACTTTCTGTGGAACACTGAAGAGAAAACATTTCATTGTTCCCTGGCTTAAAATAAAACCTACTTCGAACTCAGTACATAGTAGTAATATAAGGAGGTTACCTGACTACTGGTTTCACTTATGGCTTCTAGGAGTTTTTCGACTGCTGCTTGTAGTCGAGAGCTAATATTCAGCATAAGTTCTTCATTTTCAGGATCTATTTCGGTTCCAGCAAAACCACTCCTCATAAGCCGTTGTGATAGCTCTGTTCCTTCCTCAGTTACTTTTGACCACATGCTACTGTCATTCTTGGCATATCACTTCCAGAATAGGATGGTATTCATCTGTACCTAGAATAACAGTATTTTAAATCAATTATAATAAGTTATAGTACGAAATAGTACAAAATAAAATCAATTTAAAACTTGAAATCAATGAAATTATAAACTCTTTTAGTAACAATGATGCATCCAATAAACACAGAATATTACTTGATAACCAAATAGGTAAAAATGAAAAGGATAATGCTATGCTAGTAGAGTTCTGCAGAAATTAATATTTGGGTTATTTAGCATCCTTTTCTTTGATAAAAACTTTTAAAACAACTTTCAACAGATAATTACTCAGTGCCCACATATAGGGTTTACTAATAGAGACACATAAACGACAAGATCTGGATCCCATCCTCAAGGATTTTACAGTGCTATGAGAAGATAAACACATAAACACCCACGTGAAAAGAAAAATATTGTGCAATGGCACGTTCCAGGTGTATGCAAGGACAGAAGTACTTGATTTTGTCTGAAGCAGACCCTTTGATTTCTGAGCCCTGCAGTGGGCTGCATCACCTGCTCCAGCCAAGCAGTAAAAGGGACTAAGATCATTTTGCAGCTTGCTACTTTTGCAAGAGGTATACTGGAAAAAGGTTAGCCCATGAGCAATTCTAATTTAACTATAAACTTATGTATCTACACTATTCTTATTTCTAATGTAAAGAAAATTGAGTCTACACGTATAGAAGATAGCTTTGGAAGCGTTTACACTGAAATAAAAACACAGGTGTATTCACTGCTGCCATGGAACACAGCACTCATCCTTAGCAGCATGGTATATATAACCCAACAATGAAATTTCCTGAAGAGAAATTACCTATTCTTTTATTACACATAGTACATATTTTTTATCAGTAACTGTACAAAGTTAACAAATTAAAGCACGAGAAACTTTAATTTTCAAAGTCCGTGAAATAAACATTCATTTTGACATAGCTAGGAGAATAAGAGCTATTTATTAAAATGCCTTGCTAAAGTGCTTCTGCCACACTGAGTTTTCTCAATCTCACGTACTAACAACACTTCGGATGCAATTTCAGATACAAGATCTGAATTCAGCACAATTCACTAAGCACCTCCTCTGTACAAATTACTGAATGAAAGTCCAAAACTGTATTCTCGGAAATGATTTTAAATATTTGCTATTATATAGATATGTCTAATTCTTGGTGTTAAGAGTTAATACAATTTTTACTTTGTATTTTTATTCTCAAAATTAAAAAACAAATAACAACTAGCCTGGTATTTACTGTATTATTCCATGTATTCAAAATTTAATGTATTGATAATAGGGATTAATATGCTATACATATTAATGAGTTCAACATGATCTTGGCATTCAAAATGAATTCAGATAAAGGACAGTAATAATGTATACTATGAAGTTACTAAAACAAAGTATTCTAGAAATTTTTGAAGAAGCTATGAAAGCAAAAATAATTAAGTTTATAATAGGTATTTTAAAAAACCCCTATGTTGGATAGCAAATTATCTGAGGAATTAAATGCATTCTAGTGATAATTTCTTTTCAATGGTTACAGAGAATAGGACAAATGTGAGAAAAGAAAATAGTTTGGTATGATGGAAAGTGAGAGAGATTTATGGTTGAGAGTATGTGGAGAAGTAAAGATGAGGTAGGGAATAGAGCTGAAAGAAGGAGGCTGGAAAGTAGGTTGAATTTAAATTGTGAATGATCTGAAATTTCATAGGAAACCTAGAGGAATTTTGCTATAACAATGAGCAGGTAAATAATTTTTTTTTTTTTTTTTGAGCAGGAAGATAATATCCAATCTGTGAATCAGGAAGCAAATTGTAGCAATGCAGTGGAAGGGTTGGAAGTAGAAGAGACTGGTTAGAATGCTATTTTAGTTACCCAGGTGAGAAGTGTTGAAGACATGAAATAAGATGGAGGAGGATTAAGCACAGGTTGGAGAAGGCTAAATTTATAAGACAAGGGAGAAAGAAAGTAAAAGATGTACTAGAAAATGTAGTAAACATGACTCTGGGTTTCCAGCTTACATGATTCTTAGCTGAAAGAATAGCTGTTACTAAGATATCAGGAGAAAGTGTATAGAATAGGAAAGAAAAAAGATTAGTCTGGAGTGTTAAGGGGCTGTATGGAGGAGAAGAGTCAATTTTTGGAAATTTGGGTCTATAGAGACTTAGGAGTCATTTATAGAAAGATGAGAGTCAAATCCCTGGAATGGATACATTTGTTTTAGGAGTAATAGTCAGTGATAAGGAGGACAAAAACTTTGGAGCTTTGTATATAATAAGCTAACAAAACCTGTGTAAAAAAAGTATCAGTGAAATACAGGAAAGAGATATTTAGGAGACAAGAAGAGAACGGTCCAAAAAGGTAGAGATTCCAATAATGTTATTTGTCTAGAAAATCAAATAGGACAGGAACTGAGAAGATGCTGTTGGATATGACAAATGCTGTCCTCTGAGAGAGCAGCTTTGCTACTGTAGGAACAGAAATCACAGCTGGTGGAGGCGGGAGCTGGTCTGATCTCTCTTCTAGTCTGTTCGGGTTTACCTTGAGATGGGGCAGCAAAATTGAGAAAAACCAAAAAGCGCCTTTTTTTTCTTCTAATATTATGAATATACTAGCATATTCTGGGGGTACAAAGAAGAAATTAATGGTGAGGAAAAGACAAGATGCTGTGTGTTACATGGGAGGGAACAAATCTCAAGCACAAAAAAACAGAGGATCTATAAAATAAAATGTCTTATAAAAGGCCACTGAATGTTAATTTTAAAATGGTTAATGAACAAAATAGATATTAAATTATCCAGAAAAAAATGAAGATATCTAGCTTAATGTATTTTATTGTAACATTTTGAAGATATAGATAAACAAAAATCATCTGGATATGTTCCAATGAAGTAACTGCACTTCTTTGGTTATTCCAATGAAATAAAGGAATGAGAAAGATATCAAACTTATACTTTATTTATAATAACTAGTTTTTTTGGGGGGGGAATCAGAGAACAACATAAATCAACAGGGCAATTTCACAACATGCTGACAGAAATCTCAGAATGGTCAGTTTGGTATACAGTATCATGATTTCAGATTGGTGAACCACTCAGATCTGTGTCTTAAAAATAGATAATGGCTATTCAAAGTCCCTTAGTTATTAACTTCATGGACTATACCGTGTTCATTCCACACAGATAAAAATATGCTTCCCAGGTTAAAGCAGGGTGGGTGATATGATAGAGCATTCCTCTGCTACAATGGCCTTCTAAAGATCTCTAGGTCTCCAACTGGAAACCACTGACTCTAGTCTGACTCTTTTACCTGACAGATGAAAAAACTCAGCTGAGGCTCTGGGAGACTGTGAGACTTGCTCAAGGTCATAGTCTACAGCTAGAGCAAAAATCAAGGGCCTTCTAATTACTAATCCAGCATTCTTTCTAAAACATCACACTGTTCCAAAAGGAAACTGCAGCAAATGAGATTTAATCCTTGGCTTCCTAAAGGAGAGGCATGCATTCTACTGGTGAACCATCACAGCATAGGCCTCAAGGAAATTTTCTTTCAACACATTCTGAGGGAACTCATTTTTATGAACTAGCCTAATATTCACTCAAGCTCAAGTCATTTCACATTGGCTCATAAGGTCCCCTCAACTTCATAAAAAGGTTATTCTTATGAGAAAGCAAACATCAACAAATCAATTATTTGTTTTTTTAGAGAGTTAACAAGTTCATACATGTTTAAAATCTCAACAAGTTCAGACTTGAAGGCTGAAAATAGATCACAAGTGCTACCTACGACAGTCATATATAAAAACTGAAAAGCAGAAGTTGCTTCATAATCAGGTTAAGAGTGAACTTTTCCTATTATATTAAATAAGAGAAAAGAATATTTCAAAAGTTCATTTTAGTTTTTACAATAATGTATCCATTAAGAATCAGAAAAATTCTTACATGTGAAACAGTGTCAATATTTTCAAGTTAATATTTTCTTCACAGTTTGAGAAAATTACAAGTTTTAAATTATAAATTCTATTAATTCAATATTTCCTTCATGATGTAAAATGGATCTATATATGTCCCCAAATGATATTAATGGTCATTCCAAGATTATTAGTAAAACTAGTATATCACTGTTAAACAAAAAAACAAAGACTAAGTAATTAAATAATAAGTGCACATTATAACCAATAATGCTAATAACGGCAAAATTCTTATCTCTGCTATTCTATATGTTGTACTAGTTAACTGTGAATTTATTTTTTCCTCTCGTATCTTAATATTATTCTTTCACAATAAGTTCACTGTTAAATATTAATTTTTAAAGGCTTAATTGATTCAGACATATATAAAGTAGTTTTAAATAAAATATTAAGTACTATGACTTTATCTTGCCTTGAATTAGAATCACAGTGACTACTTCAGTAGACTGTGAATTGCTAGAAAGCACAGAGCAGAGAAACGACTCGATAACTGTAGACTTGAACTAATAAAACTGCTTATAACTGAAAAACTATTATTGGATGTCCTAAAATAGGGCACAGATATATTTAGTCTATAATGAAGGATTTAGATGTAACCATGCAATAAAGTAGGAGTAGATCTGATGTCCTTTTAGGTCTGCTTTCTCACAGAAAATGGACATAAACATAACCCTCCGTGCTTGCGTTAAATTAATCAATTTAATCCTTCTTATAACTGAGAACGCTGCTCTGAAAGTGAGTTTGCTGCCTTTTAAGATATGTGGTATGCTGAGTATTTCAGAAATCACTTTGAGAAAGGTCTGAGAGAACTGCTAATGAAAAAGGTAGAAATATTTCTGTAATCTACAGAACATTCTCCAGAGTGTCTCCTGAATACAGTTTAGGTCTTACCAGTAGAATAGCAAAATTCTCCTACCCCCAGATGGTTAAGTGAAACCACTTTATGAAACAATTGTTTTTTAAAAAGCAAAATCTGATAAATACTCTTACAATGAGACCAAAAATAACTAGGTAAATCTTTCATATACATCAAGATGCATATGCAGAAATAAAAACAGGCCTTGATTGAGAGCTTAATGAATGGTAAATTTAGTTAGAAAAGAATGAATTTGAAAGTTTTAAAATACAGTAATATTTCAGGTCTTATTTTACTAAAAGCCATTTTTTAAATTACCCTTGAACTTGACTGAGGTGTTTTAAAATTATTTTTACTTAAAATTTCAAGTCAAGCTTTTTTCTGCACTTAGAAACATGCTACTGGACAACTTGTTATTAGGCAAACCTTCTGTAAGTGGGACAATTTCTCATTTCTCCACATGAAACAAAAGAGAACACTCTCAAAAATTGCATAAATTGGCATTTTTAGATTGGCCTCTACCTGGGGAGAAGCGTTTGTGTGTGGAATGGTAGTAAAGTGTGCGCTTGATCTTCTGATTCAAGAGCCAGACCCTATCTTTCTCCATCTGACACAAACTCCGCCCTCCCTGTGATTTCCTGATTCTCCCTCCAGTAAGGATCAAGAAACTGAAAAAACAGGAGACTGGAGTTCAGTAATGTAAAAGTAAGAAATTCAAAGAGCCCAGACCACACGGCTGAAAGAAGGCAGGAAGACAGCAAAGTCATGTTTAGATCCACATATATTCTGTCATACTTTTCTATTTTCTAAAAGAAAGAAAGGACCTAGCAGAGGGTAGTCCAATGGTATGTTCAAACTCTGGGCTTCTTATAAAGACTTTCTTCTAACTATCTCAACAGGTATGGAAAACTGATATCGGATTCTTAAAAGCTTTCTATTTCTAATCTTCCCTTAATTTATAGGACGTTACCTATACCTCATGGATACTGATAAGAGTCCTGAGTGGTGATGTGAAACTTTTCTTTTCTTTTATTGGTGGAGAAAATAAGTAGCCCTGAGTATATAATGATAACTCTAAGACACCCATGTGCAAATGCTATATGATGATGGTTTTCTGAGAAAAGTGGCTCTAATATATTTATGTTTAGATGTCTTTTGGTTGGAAAATACTTTAAAATTTTCTTTTCTGTATTTTTGACATATAGCAAAGTACCTGAACTAAAAGATTTATTGAAGGTGATGATAATATCAATAGCATATAAAACTAATACCTCCTCTGTGTTCCTCATGGACACATGACTTTATAGGTGCCTCTGTTTCTGGCCTCCAAATCAGGCTGGCAGATGACTGGCCTTTACTAGATCTATCTAGAATACCAAGGACGTGGCGACCAATTGTTTCTTCAACAGCTGCTGTTGTCTTTACAACTTCTAAGAGGATCTTCAGAAGTCTGTTATTAGCTTTCTGGAGTGCATATCTGTAGATAAAGAAATATTTATTAAAGTGTTTAATCTTTTTAAAGTAAACACTTTACTTATGTCCCACAAAAAAATGTACTACAAAATATTTGACTTGAAAAATATACACTCTCTTTATTACAATATGCAATAGCACCTATAATGAAGTGCTTTTTATTTTTGATTTATTTTATAAATTTGAAAAGTTTCCAGATTAAAAGAAAATTTTAAGATGATGCAAAAATTAAGTTTTAAAAGGTGTGGCAGTACCCAACTGAAGCATATGCAAGTTATTAACCTGGTAAAACCATTTACAGTTATTCATATATGTATCATATTTAATTTATGTCAAACAATATATTTTTAAAATTTTAATTTAAAAATCCCATCAGAAAAAAAGTGTATTTCTATAACTTAATGGTGATGATCTATATGATTAAATTACAAAAGCTGGCAGAGACCTGTTTTAAAAGAGGTCTACTATGTAATTTCACTATCTACTAACACCAAAGGGAATATCACAGGCTGTTATGTCTGATCCAGAGACAGAAATTTCTCATTACATACACCACACTAATAGAAGGAACCTATTTTGAACCAAATGAAATTTTGTGTCTGTCTTTTTTAAAAGACAAGTAATATATTCTTATTTTTAAAAAATTAGAAAATGCTACTAACCACCTAGCAAAATAGCTCAGTACTCAGAGATAATCACTATTCACATTTTAATGCCTATCCTTCCAGACACCTCAGCTCCAACCCTGGTCTCTCTCATAAACAAACATATTCTAAAAACAAAAATGGGATTATCCTGGATGAAGAGTTTTTGTAAGCTCTCTTTTTTGCTTAACACAAACATCTTTCCATGTCAAAAAATATAATTCTATAAATGGTGGTTCAAAAATTATTTGATTAACCTTCTGATAACTAAACTACTCTCTTGTCCCAATAGCTTAGTTCAAAAGGTACTACTGTGGCAAACCTTATATTAACACATGTAGACAGAATAAGAGACTTTCATGGTAAAGGTCCTCTGTCTTAAGACAGTTTCCTCTCTCAATTTCAGACACGGGAGATCACCAACAATTAGGTTCAAGGGTATCTGTTTTCACAGGCACATGACATAGCTATTTTAAGACAAGGTAATAAATGCAAAAGTTTTCCTTTAGTATTTGTCAAGTGAAAGAGGCAGTTCTATTTTTTGCACCTAGATTAAGTTCTCTGATTACATAAGCAAGACATTAAAAATAAAACTCTGAATAACTTAATTAGTAGAAAGTAAGTCAAGGGTTTTATTTAACTTTTCCTGAGATTCTGTCCAAGCCCTAAGACTCTGGGACTAGGATAATATGAAAACATTTCTATATAAGAAAAATGATTAAAATTAATGATACTAAAAAAAGAAATAAATATGAATAATTTATCAGCACTCGCTATAAAAATTCCTAATTAAACACTGCATAATTTTAAAAAATATACCTATTTGAGATAAATAATATAAAATAAACCAAATGTTTTTTTATATTGCCATGGTAACTCTAAGTTTCATACACTGTCTTTCTTGTTTGAGTTCCATACTGACTGCGTTCCATACTGATGATCCAATGGGGAAGCCAAAATCTTAGGGGCCAAATTCCTCCATGCAAGCTGAGGAAGGAGGTTAGGAGGACACAGAGGGTTGACAGTCACAGAAATTGGAAAAGGAGGAAATTAAGTTAGTAGATATTAGTTTTAATTTAAAATTAAAGAAACCATTTTCATTTGAACAAATTTTAAAATATTCTGATTAAAGTCTTTAATATTAATGTGGAATAACTACTCTCACTTAATATTTTACATTTTCTACTAATCTGTACAAAATCCAAGGGAAAGTTTTATTAACATTAGATCATTAATTTATTCCTCTATAAAATTGAGATAGATTAAAAGTTCTCATCTGTTATGCAGTAACTGAATAAAAGCAGCCACACGTGGGCCATCAAAATTAATTTTTTTTTCTCGTCATAAACAAACCAGGGGTAGCTTATACTGAATGCATGTCCATACAGTGAAGGAATAGAATAACTCAAAAGTACAATTGTGTTGAAAAAGAAAAATTAGTCAAGAAAGATTCAAAAACCAAATAATGCCTTAACATTTACTGAGTTAAGTATCTGACCAGTAGGTGTTAAAAAAACAACTTTATATACAAAAGATTTTAAAATATTTGTCTATTTAAATAACCAAGATTGTTAAATCTTTATATATAGAGTACACTGTACAAATAAAATAAATGTACATGATAAAAATAAGTACCAATAAAGTGTAACACTGAAACAAATATTTTAATTCATTTTGTGTTGAACAAAATACACATTCTTTATACCTTTCATTGGTCAGAACATCAGGAGGCACATCTTCAAGTTTTCTGTCCAATTCTCTTTCTTTAAAGGTCTGTTCATCAACTTCCCCTTCATTTTCATTTCCATCCTGTTTAAGTTTATGTAAAGGTGGAGAGGAGAAGACAGAAAGAAAATCTGTCATCTTGGAAATAGCATGTCATTCCTCTACATTGTTATGAGGTGAAACAGAAACCTCTGCATGCAAGATACTGTATGAATAATATTTAACTATACTTTATCAAGACTAGCATTATCCAAAAAAGATAAATAAAAGACTCTAGTGCACAGATGAAAACAATTTAATGGGTTCAAGTTAATGCATGTTATAGTGCAATAATATTTGTTAGGTTGCTCCTTGATAAGGCAATAGTTGTTGCCATAGCAATGTCAGATTCAAATTACCTTAAATGTAAGGCATCTTGACTCCACCTACCTCACATGTAAGTAATCATACATATTTTAAGCTCAATATCTATAAAAAATACATTTCACACCAGCAAAAAAGACAAAGAGATCCTACTGAATTGGTGATCCATTGCTCCTAGGTGGGTCAAAGTCCATACTACCTGTGTTTGCGTACTGCTGTGGCGCAGCTCACAACACAGCTTCTCTCTTCCAGCTAGAGATAGCTGCTTTAGTGCTTCCAGCTCCTCTAAAAGCACCCTCTCTCTCTCTGAAACCAGGTTTTCATTATCTATTGAGGATCTCTAAATAAGAAAAAAGGTCATGAGAGAATATTGTTTGCGATAGAAGATAAAGGCAGAAATATTAAGCAGATTTCTTTTAACCCTCTGGGATCAACAGACCCTGGTTATACCTATGATTCATATCCTATGATAAGGGGTTAAAAGCACATATAAAATTCAATGCAAAATTTGAAACAAAAAAGTTAATTGAGCCTAAATATTAATATATTTGTGAATATCGATATTATTTTATATGCCAATTTTGCATTGAAAATTCAGTTTTAAATTCACAAAATGCGATGAAGAAAAGCAAATTTAATTTTTCCAAATAATTTATGTCAACTCCCAATATTCCTACTACTCTATATTTGAAAAAATGTATTTCAAGAATTCCCTATTTCTTATTTCGTTTAGCTGTTCCAAAATTAAATTAAATCAACTGTTTTAATAAGAACATTTACATAAATATTTCTTGCTTTTCTGCAATGATTTTGTGAGTATATTATATATAGCAATTTGTAAGAATTCAGCTCCCAAATACCAAGGAATATGTAAATTTAGTCAAGAAACAGTAAAGAACGTTATGTAAATTTGCACTTCTCAAATCAAGAAGAGATGTTTCCCTGGAGAAAGTTCCAGAAACATACTACTTCAGATTTTCATTCATGATTTAAAAGACAGATTAAAGATAGATAAAGGTAAACCTTGGAGATGCTAATTGGTGGACTCACAAAAACTATAATACGGGCTGCACCTCAGCACAAAAAATTTCCAAAGTGCCAAAGTGTTTTTGCCCCAAATGGTCAACGGAATGATTAAAAACAAAACAAAACAAAAAGGATTGTGGCCCCTCTTCCAGTGCCTGCAAAGAAAGATAAATAAAATGCACTCCAACACTGAGTTCCAGATTTCCCTGACAAGACCCTCAGGCTGTTGTGCTGGTGGAGTCTGTTCCTGATATTAAATATTTGTATTTATTCAGATGTTGGCAATAACTTTTTGACTTTCTTTTTTTAAAGGCTATATAAAGAATATTACTAGTTTAATTGGAGAGAAAAGGGACTCTAAGTCTCATACCTGGGCTAACTGTCTATTCAGTCTCTTAATCTCTTCTTGTAGCTGTTCCTGGTCTTCTCGCTGTCTCTCCATCTGGCGCATGTGTGCCTGCCTTAACAGTTCTGTTGCCTGTTGATGTTCTTGGTATTGTCGTACAAGTTCCTGTCTCATATCTTCCAACTGCTCTTCATTTACCATTAGTTGTCTAGAAGCAGCCATGCTTGATACAAAAATCTCATCATGGATCTATTAATAGTTAAAAAAAAATTCAAGCACAACACATTTTATAATTTGTCAGCATCAATATTTTAAGTAAATATGAAAGCAATTCTACCATTAATCCTACAAAGCACCTGGTTTTCCCATTATACATAAAAAGATATTTGTCTTAATTATAATTCCAAATCAATGTGAAGTTAGTTTATTATCATTACACATTATTCTCCCAAAGCAAAATCAGTTAGTTTATGTAATTTAATTTTAAGGGAGGAGAGAAATAAATAAAAATACTCAAGATTCCTTCTACTTTTTTTTTCCTTCTATTCTTAATGAAGCTAAAACACCATTATTCCATTTGACATATTATGATGAGGAAATAATATAAATGTAATACTTATATTTTAAAATTAAATTATGAAACATAAGAAATTTTACCCATTTAATTTATGTTATGCAGTGGTCATCACAGTACTACAGAGAACTGCTTGATAAGAAACAATCTCCAATAAATTTCATTTGGAAATAAAAGTTTTATATTCCATATTCTCATACTTGTGAGAAGTCAACTTTTTAATGGGTTTCTATAAGCACTCCAATTCCTGAATATCTACTACTAAAACAATTCATTCTGCCTTGAATAGTTACTGGTAAATTAAAGAAGTTTTCATGAACACCTCACAAGTTCTGCACTATATAAAGAGTTGATAATTTTATTTGAACGTACCTCTATCAAGAAATAACCTATCCTAAACATTAATCAAGAATTTGAATTTAGATAATTTAAAGAGATGAAATTTACTTTCTGTTAACGGCACTAACAGATGAGACCTAGACACAGAATTGATCCTCCATTAGTAAGAAAAATATTTTAGCATGTACAATGTGTGTTAGACAAACAAGAATACTATGAACCAGACTTGTTTTATTTAATATTATTTACTCATATTTCTTACTAGTAATAAAACACATTCATAATGTGACTCCTGAGTCAAGACATTACTAATAATTTTATAGTGAAGAAAGTCACAATTTTTTGTTTTTATATTCAAAGAGGCATACTTACAGATTCTCTGGCTATAAATGTTTTATCTTTGCAGAAAAGTTCTTCTGAAATAGTCAGTTCACGGTCCTTTGATTCTAATATATCATCAAGATTATTATTATTTGATAATAGAACTTTCTTTCCATCTTCTCCTAACTCTTTACTAAGCGGTTTAAATTCTTCTTTTAATTTCATGTCCATTGTCTCAAAAGTCTGAAAACCCACTTGATCCTGTGGTAATTCCATTTCATTTAAATAATGTTTTTCTTGTTGACAAAGAGCATGTGCTTGTTTCGATGATATAGAATCTTCTTTTTCCCCAGAGATTCTAGATAGTTCAGTTTGTTGAGCAAATGCTACACTCATTGACACAATGACCTAAATAAGATAAACAAAAAAGAACTAGATTTATAAATACCAGTGAGAATTTAAAAACACCACTCAAAATTACATGAATTGGAAAAAAATCATGGCCTCGTGGTTTTAAATTAAAAACAATCCTTTGATAAGTGATATGAAGGTAAAGATTCTATTTTACAATGAATCTAATGAAAAGTATTTATTTTACTGTCTGCCATTTTAAATTTAAAAAAAATTTTAAATTCTTCCTATGATAGCAATAAATGTTTAGTACAGAGATTAGAAAGAAGGAAATAAAACCTTTAGAGTTCTCTTTTCCAAGAAAAATCACTATTAACATTTTAATGAATAACTTTTCCAAATCTTCTTTCTCTCTTTACATATAGATATGGATATAAATACAGATGTGCATTATTTTCAGAAAAATGTCATATTTTAATATTATAGTCTGCTTTTACAGCTTACCCATAGTAAATATCTTTGAAAAAATACATCTCTATGTAATTTTCAATAGATCTATTAAAGTTTCACATTAATTTCAATGATATCTCCTTGTCCATAAATTTTCAACTTGGGAGGGTGAGCTTTGCTCATGGAGCCTACTAAGCAAGCTCAAAGGTGCCTCTAAACGAATTTGTTTCTCCCCTCACAGTCCTGTGGTAGACCCCAAAAGCTGAATTCTTAAAAGTGTCCTACTCCTCTCCAAAACCAACTTCTTTGCAGTCTTTTCTATCTAACATCTGACAATGAAGTAAATACCATCCTTCCAGTGGTGTAGGTCTAATAACCTGGAGTGGTACTTCCCTGTGAAGGGCAAGCCCATGCCCCTTCCCCTGTATTTCTTCCTCCGGTACCCAGTTCCATCTGCTGAGGAACTAAGTCTGTGCCACGATTTCACAATATTTCACCAAACAGATCCCATGAATATGGGGGTGGCAGGACTGAATCAAACCTGCAGAGCTGGCAGCTGGGTACGTGGCCTTCACACTCTTGCCAGTTCTCTTTGGCCACCTCTTGGACACATTTGTTGTAGTAATTCTTGACTCTTACCACTTTTTAAAAAGGTGCTCAACCTCTTATTTACAAGATTTACTTCCTTTAGGATTCTCCTCTAACAACACTTTAAAAGTGAGACCTGTGAGAACCCTATATAAAATGACACCATCTCACCTCCCCCCACCCCATAGTATTTTCCAGTCCTACTGCCCAAGTTTGTTTTTTCTTCACAGTACTTATCATCACTTGTATATTGTCTATCTGCACCAACTAGAATGTAAGGTCTATCAGAGCAAAAATTTCCTCTTTTTTTCCCAGCACCATAAGCACTGCCTGACAGTGAAATGTAAGTGAATGTCAATGTTCAGTAGTGTGTACCCAAACCACAGGCTGAATCTAATGTGATCAACATTTGAAATCATTACTCCTTGTGGACTTTTATTTATCTTGTGTTTTTAAAACAATGGTTCTCAATCCTTTTCCACTACCACATCTGAGAGTTATAGGGTAGAGCATAAATTCCACCAGTACGGGTGACTAATGTCAACAATCTATATTATTCTAGGATCCGGTGGGGCCATCAACACCTTGGCTACATCTGGAATAGTTTTTAGTGACTTGTACTTTGGTGCTGTGCTATCGGCTTGGACGAATTACACTTTACAAAACATACATATACACATATGTATGTATATATATATATTTTTTTTCAAGTCATTACTTTAGTGGAAAATCTTAAGTAGCTACAAGATTTCTCTAGGAAAGGTCCAGCTGGCACAGAGAAAATACACATCTAAGCACTGGGATAACTATGGTGCCATGCTCAGAGTTGGCAGAGGAAAGGAATTCTCTTTGGTTGACTTGAGAAAGATGATCTTTCTTCACAGAGAGGACCCAAGCATTCAGTTTTCTAGAAGTTCCATCGGTCTTGATCTTGTTTCACCTTGTGTTTTGAAGCATCTCTGGGCTCACTGCTAAAATTGCTCCAGTCATCAGCTTCAGGTGTGATCTTGTAATGGTGCACCATATTGATTTATTACAAACTGGAAGTCTCTGGAGTAATTCACTTGAAAGTCTTCAAATAAATGACAGCATCTGTACCCACTCCTTCCATATAATACTGTTTTAGTTCTCCTTAAAAACACCTGGCATACGGATGAGAAATTGGCAAGTCATAACCAAATCCAGCCAGAGGGGCAGTTCTTATAGGCCCCAGGCTCCATTTAGGAGCAGCTGAATACATGTAGTTAAAAAGACGATCTATTTTTCAAAAGGAGACACCACCACCTAGGTCACTGATCTTAATGGACAAGTCTTCTTTACCCAGAGTAACAAGGCTTTTAACCGATAGGCAGCCCTGTTTTCTATCACACAGTCCTACTGTTGCTCTCACTGAATTCTTGGACAACTCAAATAGCATGTGAAACAGATGTCAGGGCACATACCCTACATGAATAGGTTTGTCTGGAGCTTTGGCACTGAATTATTCAACTTCCAACTCTGGAGCTTCCAGATAATACTGTTTACACAGGGTGCTGACGTTTCATATGCATCCTTCACTAGCCAGCTGTGCTGCAGGTGGGATCAATACTCCCATGTGTTTGGGAAAAGCAGGTTTAGTGCCACCTCCAAACAGAAGTGTATGCTGGTTAATAAGCATGTGGAAGGAGATGCGGTTGGTATAAAACTGATCTTGAAAATATTGGGTGTTACTGCTAATGAACGGATTGAAAACAAACTTCTCTTCGTGGCACTGCCGGAACCACATCGTTATGTCCATTTCTGACTTTAATTAGAACTTGTAGAAACTTATCCAATACCTGTGGATCCTCAGGGCTCTTACTTTCACACTCCCAAAGTTCAAGGAAGCTCTGCATATATCAACTCTGAACCAATCCTGCCAAAGGGTGGTTAAGCATATTGTCTGGCAGAAGATTAACTTCTCTCGTTGTGTTAGCCAGTTGCAGAAGAAACTCCTTTCCTAGAAGGATATAGGAGGTTTTCTCTCAAGTATTCTTTCTCCTGAAGTCCAGAAACTGCTTGATGGAGAGTGACAATGGCGACAAGCCCAAGTAATGCCCGATCTGCTTGGGCACCGGCTACTTCAGCAGCCACGGGAACAGCTGCATCCTCTCAGGGGAAATGCACGGACCAGCTGAGATGTGCAAGCAGCTGCAGGGGCCAGTACATCTGAGTGGCGTGGATTTGCACGTTCACCAAGGGCGCACCCCTGCCTCCAATTCGGCATGGGTACCAGGCTGCTGCTGCTGCTGTAGTAGCTGCAGCTGCAGCAGGAGCAGCAGCTCCTGGGCCATGGCCAGCTGCATGTGGCTTACTCAGGCCCCATACACAGGAGTACAAAACATATTTTATATTATCACCATTATCACAGTAATACTACTACTTTAAAAATATCATTAAATAAGTCTTTATCCTCTGCTAGGTGCTTTACATGCTGTAGTTCATTGAATCCTCATAAGAATTACTATCATACTTATTATTCCTCTTTTTACATGGAATCGAGACTCAGAAGTATATTTCCTAAGATCACAGATCCAGTAAACAGGAAGAACAAGAATTCAAAGCATGACATACCCTACAACAAACTTTTTGCTCTGAATTGCTATACTATGATGCCCTGCTATAATATTCCACTTGAGAAACTTATATAAGAGCTAAGTGCAAGAGACAACCTACATTTCTCCAAAGAACTAGATAATGAGAACTATATACTCATTTTTTTAGTATGATCTCCAAGAACTAAACATTCAGTTGAGATACAGAAGTGACTATATCATTATGGCCCATATATTTTCTTGGGTCTTGACCTCCTCATCTAAAATATGTTTAACCTAATTTCTTATGCATCTCCTGTGCATCTTAACAAACCTCTCACTTTAAAATGCATATACCCCACTTAGGCTGTTGTATTGGAAAAGATGAAATGTGGTAAAAAAATGAACAAGCTCAGAATCCAACTGTTACAATATAAGAACCCAATCAGGTATACGCATGTTAAAAGAATACAAAGACAAAAAAATTGGAATCATGATAGACTAGATGATATGCTTGGTATTCAAGTTTAAAAGAATGGCTTTGGCAAAGCATGTAATACTATCTACAGTCATTAATATGAGAGTAACTTTTAGGGAAAGGTATGCAGGGTAATATATAAAAGACCAAATACCTTCTTTGTAATTTCCTACTCATCTCCCACCTTCAAGGAAGGACAAACTCCTTCAGAAGTTAATATGCACATGGTTACAAATTTATAAAAACTTGTTTTGGCATTCTGAAAAGTTTCTAATTACTATTCTACATCGAGAGAAGAACGCTCTTCTCAAAGAAAAATTCACCAGACACCCCACTTAAAGGCAATTTAGGTTGACATCAGTATCTGACATCTTAAAAGATGAGCTATGTATGAAACATGAAGCAAAATAATAAATTATATTACTATCAACAAAATCTGTTTTTTAAAGGCTCATAGGGCGTATATATCACAATAATCTTTTGGGTAAACCATAAACTTACCTTAGCTACTTCTTCTTCTAATTGTTCTTGGTACTGTTTTTCCAGCAACTTAACCATATTTGTTTCCTGTTCTCCAAATTCTCCACCAGAAAACTAAATTAAAAGGCAAAATATGACATAATTATTTACACTAATTATGCAGAACTTATTTTTAAACTTCTCTAAAATATTGTCAAAAGATTACTATTTCTTAGAAAACTCCTAAGATGTTTTAATAAATTTCAGTTCTGCTCCTTTAATTAAAAACAATAAATCTAGTGAATAATTCCAGTGTATAATTCTACTATATAATTGCGCTTACTACTATGAACTTAACAAAGACGCAAAGGGAGAGATATATTTACATTTATAATTATTAACATACAGTTCCACTGTGGAATAAAAATACTTCTTAAATACTTATTAATTGTAATGTTAACAGTGGCTATCTTTGCTTTTTAAGTAATTTTAAGTAATGTTAACAATGGCTATCTTTGCTCCTGAAATTATAAACAAATTTTCTTTGTTTCTTTCCAATTTTCTACAAATACAAATTACTTTTATAAATAGAAAAAAACTTTAAATTATTTTAAAAAATATAAACATGTTCTCAGCATGAAAATATTTTAGTTACTAATTATTTGAATGTTATCCAAACAGATGCTCCATATGGGATAAATGTGGAAGAATTCAGAATGTGACCAATCTCCCTCCTCTGAATCCGGAATGAAAGAGGGCAGTGATCTTTATTTTCTGTAGGACTTAAGAACTAAAAATCTACTAAGTGGAGACCAGGGTTTGCAGTTTTAAATCTAAGAAAAGTGGCCACAGATCAAGAATATAGACAATGTTGAGGAGAGGTAGAAGGTGGTTTAGCTAAATGGCAGATAGTGTAAAAGGTGAGGGCTTTCATATACTACCTGGCCTGTGCTGAGGATGCCTCATCCATTGTCCCAGCCCTAGCATCTTGGATTTAGGAGATTCCTAAACACTGTTCTAGAAATGGTCTGGTACAACTTCCCATGGTGGGAAGAAAAACTGTTGGCCAGTGCACTAAAACTAATTTATTACACAGCCCATGTAATACAAAATAGACAAATTTTAAACTAGAACATACTTGTATGTGTGTGTGTGTGTGGGGGGGACAAACACTTTATTCTTCTGAGTTGCTTATACAGGGTATCATCCTCATATTTATTATGCTTCTCAGCAACTATTTATTTATTAAACTGCAGACATAAAAATGATAAGAAAAATAAAATCAGCGTATGTTACAGTTAAAAGATATAATACCTCTATTGTACCATCTATGTCCTGTTTTAGACAACTTCCAGGGTGTATTGTTTTCCGTACATCAGGTTCAGTAATTACCACTGAATCAGTGGAGAAGCTAAATATAAATAAAAGGGGATGAAAAAATTAGAGTTGTGTGTGAGTTTTGCTGTTAGTCCAAATTTAAAGCATGCATAAATGTGTATTGGGGTAGGGGAAACAAAAATGACAAGTTAAGAGTTACTGTAACTTAAAATGATAACTTTGATAGAGTATTTTAACAGATCACCATTGAATTTTATGCTGTTTTATGACGTCTACTATGACATGGAGCTATTTATTGGTACAGACACTTAAAAAAAGTTATCCATAATGAGTATAAAAGTTTGTAAAATCCCATTTGTATAAAAAAATTATTTATACATACACAAATAATTCTGGAATACACATAAAAAGTAATAATGATTACCTCTAGTGGAACTGGGGAGCAGTGGCAGTAAAGGGAAGGTTCTTAATTTATTCAGTCACTTTTGGATTTTTGTTTGTTTTTAATTTAATTAATTGGAGAAATACATGTAGTCATCATCCCAATTCATAATGTATATAACTAACCTGCTTATTGACAGACATTGGTTGTTTCCAAATGTTCACTATTAGAAATAGTGCTATAATATAGAGCCTCATAAATACATTTTTGCACACATGTATCAATGTTTCTACAGGATAAAATCTTACAAATAATTGTCAGGCTTAATATTTAAAATTTTAATATATTGCCATATTCTAAAAAGTTACATTAATTATATTCCCAAAATAGCATCAATTATTTTCTCAAAACTTCAGCAACACAGAGTTCTAACAATCTTAAAACTTTTTTAGAACATGTATACCTTTATTTTTGAGATTACATGTCCTCTCAAATGCTATTGGTCATATAAGTTTTTCTTCAGCTGTGAGTTATTTATTCACGTTTTATATACACGTTCTATGTTCACACTAAACAAATGTAAAAACTCATTTCCTTTGACTTTCTTTTCTACCCTTTCTTGGTTCTTTTATCTTTCTCATCATTTTGTCTCTGTTTCCTCATTACTCTTCTGATCTTTGGCTTCATGCCTTGATTCCGTCATTGCCTAGAAAACCCTCCTGATTACTTATCTGGTCAGTGAAGACCCAAACTCCAAAAAAGTGCTACTTAGTCACAATGACTTCATTCTGTAGTTATAAAACTAGCATTTGAAAAAGTATTTGTCCCAAATTCAAAAAACATCCAGCTGAAAGCAAACCCACTGCTCCCCTCTTATAATTAAGGTCCTACTCCCCACCAGCCTGATTACTCTATGGACTGTCTGCATCAGAATTATCTTGTTACAGATACAAATGTCCAGCTTCCAGCTCAAAGCTACTGAGTCTGTAATAAGTATTCAAAAAATCGTATTAAATTTCAAAACCTCCAGTGTTTCTGACGCATGGTCAACTTTGGGAACTACTGATTTCCAATAAGATGGAAGCTTTACAAGGTTGTGTCAATGCTGGGTGGTGAACAATTCCAAAGCCCATATACAGACTCTGAATAAAAGGAGAAAGACCATTTCCAAAAAACTTGACATTCAGTGTTTTGTCTCCAAAAAAAAAAAAAAAACTGCCTTGAGGATAGTGTCTATGGAAGCATCGGTCTTAGAACAGCAGAGCCAACCACAGTTAGATGAAATCTGAGGATTTAACAGAGCTAGTTAAACACTATAGCATATTTCCCAACTAAATTATAAACTGTTCATTCACTTAACAAATATTTACTGAACACTTACAATGTATAGGGAATTATTATAGGGCTTAGGATATATCAGTGATATAAAAATAGACAAAAATCCCCACCCATATAAAGCTTAAAGTACTTCACAGGAAACAGACAACAAACAAAAAGAAATAAACTACCCTTCAAATACATATATATACACACACAGACATATACTTTTTATTTTATAAATATATATATAATGGATAATATTAAGTAATATGGAAAAAACGAAGCAGGAAATTAGGACACAGAGTTCTAAAGTGTGATTTTAATTTAAATAAACGATCAGGATAGGCCCCATGGGAACATGACACTTGAGTAAAGACCCAAAGGAGGTAAGTGTGATGGGCATGCAAATATCTAGAGAAAGATCATTCGAAGTAAAAGGAATCCTTGCAGGACTTTTGCTCCTGTCCAAAACGTCCACTGATACGTTTGGTCCATGCTGAAAGGTCCTTGAAATTTGGTCCTTTCAAATAAATTCATGTTTAGAAAACATCCCAAGGTTCAAATAACCCAAAATGTTTATTTATATTTTTGGTTACAGGATTAATACATTATAAACATACTATCATGTTTTATTGATCCAATAATTGTACTGTGGCTGTATTGCCAATAATAACCCTTTTCACTCTGGTAGCCTTGCTGGTAATGGCACAGGGGGTTAAGTAAATGGGTCGGGGTTTGAATCTTGCAGAAGAGCAAGATTTAAATACCAAGGACCTTTTGGTATGGACCAAATGTCTCCATGGATATTTTTTATTTTATTTTTATTTTTATTTTTTTAGGTGAGGCAACTCTTGGTTGACCTCATGGATTGCAAGGACCTTGTCAGTTTACAATCCCTTATTTTTTTACTTTTTACACCTACAGCACCTGGTCTTCCTAAGTGGTCTCCTATCCAAGTACTAACCAGGCCCGACTCTGCTTAGTTTCCGAGATCAGACAGGGTTGGGCTTGTTCAGGGTAGCATGGCCGTAGATCCATGGTTGTTCTGACAGGACTAAATGACCACTAGCTGAAGAAAAGGCAATGAGAAGTCCCTAAAGCAGGAGCATACTGGTGGTCTGAGGATCTCAAAACAACTGGCTTGAGAATAGTAAGTGAAAGGAAAGTCAGTAGGAGAAAGTCAGAGAGGTAATAGAGACCCATCATGTACAATTCAGTAAGGCAGTGTAAGGACACAGGAGCACTGGAATAACATGATCTGTCTTAAATTTTAAAAGCAAAGTTCTGGAACTGTGCTGAGACTCTGGGGAAGAATTAGGGTAGAAGCAGGGAGATGCTGCCATAATCTGGATGAGACATGATGATGGCAAGAACCAGGGGGATGGTGATAAGTGGTTCAGTTCAGCTGTATTTTGGAAGTAGAGGTAACAGGATTTACCGATATTTTGGGAGTGAGGTTATGAGAAGAGGGGTCACCACAAACAGAGATGGCTGTGGAGGGAGCAAATTTTGAGGAGACGAGCCAGAGTTCTATTCCGGACACAGTAAATCTGAGCATTAGACAACTAAGTGGAGTAAGTCCAGCCATGACTGGAATGGTCATATCTTACAGTCCTCATGTATTCCCCACACCAAAGTAGTAACAACTATGCATATGATTAACAATAAATACATTCATATGCCTTATTTAACCTGGCAGATTAATAATCAGCATCTTTATAAAATACAGGTGTAAGTAAAATTCCTATAATAAAATGTCTTTGGTGTACACCAGCATTTATTTCACACATTTCAAGATAAAGAATTACCTCTTGTTCTTATGTCTTGATAATGCTACATCCTGTCTCTTTCAAATGATGCTGTTTAAGTTACATTTTTTTTTCCTTAAAACAACCATACTATGACTATTACTAAGCTACAAATAATGTTAAATGAAATTATAAGTTGATGGATACCTTGGCTGAACTGTGGACTCATTAAGAGCTTGAAGCTTTTTCTTCAAACAGTGGATCTCTGTCCTATAGTTTTCTTCAGTTTCTTCCAACTGTTGGTGCAAAGAGGATATAAGGTTTTCTAATTCTTGGACTTGCCTTTCGAGTTGTTTAATTTTTTCAATATCTTGCAGAGTAGATAACTTGCTTTCCTGAATGACATCTAAGTTACATAAAAAGAAGAAAATATACATTTAATACATATTCCCCAGTAAAATACCACAACCACTTTTTTGTGTGTGCAGATAATATTCATTCTCCTTTGAAAAAATGCTTCTTAGTAATAATAACTCAGGTTTTAATTTAAACTGATTTGACTTTTGAAAACCAGAAAACATGAATAGTATAATTCAAGATCATGTCTATCTTTATAACTATAGTTCCCTAAGTCTACCACTATTAAAGTCTTTACACTAAAAACAATTTAGGATCATAGAACATAAGAAGTTGGGAAGGAACCAAAGAAGTGATTTCAAAACTTTCATTTTGAAGATGAGAAAACTGAGACCAAGAGAGGTACAATGAAATGCCTAAGATCACCAGATTGTCTCAAATTTTAGGTAAAAAAATCAAATTACTTAATATTTGGTATAAAAACACCACATTGTGGTACATAATCAAAACTTACCAATGTCTTCCAAATTGGTCATCTGAGAATGGGTTGATAAAAACTCTGTTTTCTCTTTTGGTAGGTTTTGTTCTGCAGATTCAAGTTTCACATCATCTGTCTGCTGTCCCTGAACCTATTGAAAATAATAAAGAAAAGCAGTGACATAAGTATATGATCCAATATCTGGAAAACCATATTAAAGCCAACTTAACATTTAAAATGGTTTTTTTTTCAAAGTCGTTGAAAATAGTGAAACTCTGACACTAATATTTTCCCTGCTAAGTTATTTCATGTTCTCTTTTGACAGTGATTCACAACCTATTCTCTCCATAGCTCTGAAATTATATTAGTTAAGTATAATACTCTTTTATAATCCAGAAGGAAGTTCGTTATACTACAAAAATAGGAACTGCACAGAATTTTGGTTTAAAGCTCATAACGATATTATTTTAACTTAGTCTTTGAAATTTCAACTCATACACAGTAAATGTTATATTATCAAAACTTGGTAATATAACTGTCATTCTTTCTGGATATTACCTATACGCAACCCGAATGTGTAAAAGCTCTTTACACAAAAGGAAGGAAAATAATGAAAGCAGATAAATCTCAGCTTATTTTCTTAACTATGAAAATGAGGCAGCAATATGTTAAATGTACATGTGTATTAATTTAGTCATTCAAATATTTAATAATCATCTATGACGTGGCCAATATTGTGACAAACGAGAATAAAAATAGAAAATCAGTAAAAATACCTGCTCTCACAGACTTTATAAACTAGTTGGGGAAGTAAAATAAAACAATTAGTGAAGTACTAAACTATAAAGTCTGACCATAAGGGCAATGGCACAGAAAGACTGATGTGGGCCTGAGTAATTATGGAGAGAGTTAAATTTGATTTGGGCCTCAATTATTTTGGGCAATGATTAGGAAAGGCAATAAGGAAGAAAAGTAAGAGTATTTGCTAAAAAATGAACTATGCTATTAGTGAAGACAGTAATCTTGTTTAGAAGAATTTAATTTGGATAAGAATGGGGGAAATACACTAGATATGACAGATCTAGATTACTGAGCACTTTAAAAGCAAGAGAAGAGACTGAACTTGTTAGACTAGATGATCAAAGGATACTGTAGAAGCAGGCAAGCAACAGGATAAAAGCTATTTCCCATGAAGGACATTTCAGTTGATTACCACTCTTATCAAGTCCTCTACCACACTCCTATCCCCTGAATACATCTCAACAAAAGCCCCTGCCTTCTATTCCCCAGAGAAAATAAAGCCCGTCAGGCAAAATTTTCAGTTTCCAACTCAAACTTTCTATGTCTTCACTTAATTCATACAGCAAACATTAATTAAGCCTTTACTGCGTGCTAAACAAAACACTGTGTTAAGAAGAGAAATTAAAAATAAAGAGAAGAGTTCCTAATTCTAAAGGGTTTAGAATCTAGTGAAAGAGGCAAAGAATAAACAATTATAAATAACATAAATAATAATGATACAATTATGTTTGTGCAAGGAACTATGAAAATAGGGAAGAAAAGAGGGTAATCAAGTATTTAAAATAATGGAAAAAGCTAAGTTGAATAATCAAAGGCTTAAAAAAAAACAAAAAATAGGCAAAGGCTTGAACAAGTGTTATGAGAATGGAGAAAAAAATGTCTAAATCTAGGAAGACAGGGAAAGATGACACAGAGGAGGGAACATTTGAACCAATTGGAAGAAGGAACACACCAAGCACACTGGAGGAGCATGGGCAGTTAGGCAGAAAAAAAGGCATGCAAAAAGCCCAGGGGTGTGAAAGATTATGGCTAAAATGAGGAAGAGGATTAGAAGATGAGGCTAACAGGTTAGGCAGTGATGTAGTTCACTGCTGTCCAATGCCAACCAAACTCTGTGATGTCTCTGCAGTTATAGCTAACTTACTAGGTTAAAATGTGAAATTCACTTTTTTTACCCACTGTATGCAAAAAAGAGTTAACATAGCATGCAAGTTTGGTCCTTGGCTGACAACTGGGACATTAGCTGGCCAACATTCCTCTACACTAAAATAAAAATTTCCCTAAATGGTAAGAATAGAAAAGAAAAATTAAATAATTTCTTCAATTAAAAAAATAAATAAATAAAAAGAAAAAAAATGGTAAGAATATCTCATGCCTAGACTGTGCAAGCAACATGGTTTATGCAGAACACATGCTCTCCTTTTGCAAGTCTGGGTTTTGATATGTGCTAGGCAGATTACCTGATTAAACAAACAAAAAAAACCCAAAAGAAACAAAAAACAAATCCATGGAACTCTAAGCTGAGGTTAACCTCCTTAAAAGACTCAGCACAAAATTTCACAACTATTGCTACAGAAATTGTGTCCTGTAACTACCAGGAGAGGATTTTGGAAGTTTATGCCTGTTTTCCTCTAAACTTTGCCCCACGTGCTTTTCCCAGAGTGATTTTGCTGTTATAAATATTAGTCTTGAGTACAACCATATTTTGGATCCTCTGAGTTCCTCCAGCAAATCACAGAACAGGTAGGTGGTCCTGGGGACTCTAAATCTACCCATACTCTGTGCCACATTACATAGAAATCTAAGGTGCAAATGATATTGGTAAAGGGAATGAAAAAAAAATGAGTCATTTTGGCTCTGTTCCTCTTTTTCTTCCACATCAACTATCAAATTCTTTAGGTTCTTCCTTAAAATATCTTATGAATTGTCTCTTCCTTCCTACCTCCCAGTGTTACCTAATAATCTCCCTAAAAGTTCAACTTCCTGATATCTAGCCCATAATTAAATTTCCAACAGCTTTTCAATGTCTATAAGATAGAAGTCCAGCCTAGCACTCAAAGTTTGATACAGTCTACCCTCTCATATTTCAGAGTTCATTGTTCTCTCAGCAAAAGTCCCAAATAAATTACACCTACACACATGACTTTGATCATATCACTTCTCCCACCTGGAAAGCTATTCTCCCTCCCTTTCCTTCTCCAAGCCTACACACCTTTCGTGGTCCAATTTAAATCCCACTTCCTTCAAGAAATCTTCCTTAATTACCAGCACCTACGCTCATCTACCTGTTTGCTTAATTTTGAAAGTACTCTTTTAAACAATTAAATGTTGCCTTGGATAACTATTTTATATATATATGTACACTATACTCCTTGAATCAATCAATTTACAGATTCTTTCAGTCTAGTGATTTTATTTACATTTTATAGTCTGCTTTATTTCCACTAAATAGGACAACCTGGCACATAATTAGCAAATAAAAATTACTGGCTGGATAACTGAATGAGAGCAAAGTATGTATCATTCATTTCTTTTTCACTCTCTTCAGAGTATATTGATGGAAAATCACAGGGGAGAAAACTGTCTAGGATAATCCCTGAGTTTCTGGTTAAATATAATTTTTCAATACTGAGAAAAGAGGAAAAACTGGCTTAAGGGGAAGGAATTAATAAATTCAAATTTCAGTATGTTCACTGGGACTTACCTGAAGGATACTCAAGGAGATATATGCATTTAGATACAGGACTTTGCAGCTCAGGAGTAAAGACTGACCTAGACACTGAGATCTGGAAGCCATGAAAGTGGTGAGAGCCTAAGAGATCAAGTACATATCCTTGGTGACCATAAACAGGGTGGGCAAAGCCCACAATGAAGGCTTGAAAAGCCCAGAATTGAAGTCACAAAAACTAAGGGAAGAAAATATTATATGAAAGCTGCACATGATACAAAGTCAAAAAATTATAGAATTAAAAAAGAAAACTAGTTCAAGAAACACTGAACATGTGTTTAAACCTGGACTTTATTGCAAAGTGGAAGTATGACTTCAAATCCAGGCTGTAAAAGTTTTGGAGACCAGTTTTTCTTGTTGTATGTTTTTTCTAATTGTTTCCCCCTAAATAATAATCTTTTATTGTTAATACTTCCCAACATTTTAAAAAGCAAAAGACAACACAGAAAATTGATAAACTGAAAGAATTAGCCACACTGGGCACCCATTCCTACATGTGGCAACAACAGGGTAAAGGTGAGCAGCTTCTGCCCCTTTTGAATGAGATATGTTTTATTTTTCCTGCTTTCACTTGGACTTTATCATTTATTTTATGAGCTAATTTCGTGCAGACATTTATGACTGAACTCTGACATACACCTCCTCCCTCCCCATGACGCAATGAAAATGACAGTGAATTTTAATTGATAGTGAAGAATCTTTAACAGGTATAAAGCCAAAATAAACGAAAAAAAAAAAAAAACAAACCAAGAGAGATTTCAAACAATTTCTGGAAAACAGAAAAGGGGTGAAAGAGTGTTAAGCAAGGCAGAGGAAGCAGCAGCCTAAAGCACAAATGAAGGAAGTCACAGTTCAGGAGACAGTTTATTACCCTAGCAGCATCCTAGAAAAATTGCTTGAAAAGAAATCTAACATATAATAACACTGTGTGAAACACATTAATTGTATTTTAAGCAAGTATTTACTATTTTTTCTCTAGAACAGATCCACTGCTTTAAAGAGTTCTACATATAAACACAACACTCAAAAAGTTTACCATTTGACATTTTATATATATTTTATCACGATTTAAAAACTCTCTAAAGAAGTATGATATTAACTTGCAGAAATTCCTTCAACTCACTGATACGATGTCACTTTTGCCTAATCTCTATTTCCATGTTCACTTATTTAAGGAATTTTTGGTTGATGAAAAAACTTACAAAACAGGAGATAATGCAATAAATGCAAACATTATGATACACTTTTCATTTCACAGACCTTATTCAATCGTGTCTGAAGTAGCAAAAGTTTGTTGTATTCCTCTGTTACTTTGTTGAGAAGAGTATGCATATTTTCTTGAAAGTCTGGATGATAAACAAACAATTGTAATAATTTCACTCCATAGTAAAAATCTGCTTCCTTCAGTATTATTCATCTATTCATAACTTTAGAAATTGCCTGCTAGAAGTAAACTTCATAGATTTAGTACTCAAAAACTAACATTTCATTAATGTAAAACAGCTGCTACAAAGATATTTTGACAATTTCATATTAAAATACATTAATTTCTCTTGGTATCAATTTGTACACATTTTGTTCAAATGAACAAAAGTAAAAAAATTTTTATCGGTGAAGAGACACCAAAAAAATTAACTGAGGCTGTAATTTGTAAAAATAAACTAACACAAGATTCCTATTAAGATAATTTTTTTGTCTTTTATGCTTTTAAAAAGAAAAAAATTGACAAACAATTCAATAAACAGTATCTTTTAAAGGTTTGGATCTATGGTATAAAATTAAGGAAAGAATTATAATCAGGAAAAGATGGGAAAAGAATAGTAGATAATGAGACAAGGAAATTTGTAGACAGTTCCAGTTCTCATTATATCACAATTATTGCATTACAAAAATAAAAATGTATATTAAAAATGAGATTTCATGAATCTGAAATGAAAAGATACTGAGATGATAAATTGGCTAAGTGATTAAATCATGATTAAAGGTAAAAGTTTATCATCAATTAAGAAAATTAAATACTCGTTTAATAATGTGGTAAGCTTTTTATTACCTTGAACTTCGTGTCTGTAATCTCGCAATTCTAGTTCTTCCTTTTCAGAAGAATGCACACCAGAACTCTCTCTCTCTCCTGCATTTTCTTCACATATTAAAGCAGGAGTATAATGTTCACCAAGCACATTGCAAAAAGTCTGTTAATAATAAAATTAGGTATTTTATGAAATTAAAATTTTGATTTGTGCCTCTAAAGATCATTAAACATTATTTTCTTCTATGCAAAAGACAGTCAAAATGGCACAGGAAAATAAAAAAGAAAACATTCTTCCACACATCAAGTCAACCTGCAAAAGAAATCAACTCTAAATCTATATATAGGACATGAAATTCTTACATCAGGAAAATATTGATAATCTTCACTAAGCAAAACTGTAATTTTTTTCTCCTTTAAGTTGTATTAAATTTATTGAGGTGGCATTGATTAGTAAAATTATATAGGTTTCAAGTATACAATTCTATAATACAACATCTGTATATTGCATGTGTGTTCACCACCCAAGTCAAATCTCCTTCCGTCACCATGTTTTTGACCCCCTTTACCCTTTTCTACCTCTACATACTCCTTTTACTTTTGGCAACCACCATACTGTTGGCTATGTCTATAAGTTTTTGGCTGTTTGTCCTGTTTGTTGCTTTGTTTTATATCCCACATGAGTAAAATCTTGATTCTTGACCTTTTCCGTCTAACTTATTTTGCTTAGCATGATAATCTCAAGATCCATCCTGCTGTCACAAATGGTAATATTTCATCTTTTCTTATGATCGAGTAATATTCCATTGCATATATGTACCAGTTCTTCTTTGTCCAACCACCTATCGAAGGATGCTTTGGTTGTTTCCATGTCTTGGCCACCATGAATAATACTACAATGAACATAGGAGTACATATATCCTTGTGAATAAATGTTTTTAAATTTGAAGGTAGAAACCCAGAAGAGGTATTGCTGGGGCATATTGTTTTCCATAGTGTCTGTACCAATTCACATTCCCACCAGCAGTATATGGAGTACTTTTTCTCTGCAACTCTCCAACCCTTATTATTATTCATCTTATTGATGATAGCCATTCTAACAGGCATGAGGTGGTATCGCATTGTAGTTCTGATTTACATTTTCCTAATAGCTAGTAAAGTTGAACATCTTTTCAAATACCTGTTGGCCATTTCTATGTTTGCTTGGGAGAAGTATCTGTTCAGGTTCTCTGCCCATTTTTTAACTGTCCATTTTTTAAGTGTTGTTTGCAAATAGCTCCTCCCATTTGGTTGGTTACCGTTTTGTTAATGGTTTCTTTCGCTGTGCAGAGGCTTTTTAGTATGATATCCAATCTATTTATTTTTGCTTTTACTTCCCTTGCCCTTGCCTTTGAGGTCAAATTCAAGATCCATAAGTTTAGTACCTACATTTTCTTCTATGTATTTTATTGTTTCAGGTCTTATATTTAGGTCTTTGATTCATTTCGAGTTCATTTTTGCATATGGTGACAAACTGAAGACTAGTTTAATTCTTCTACGTGTGGCTTTCCAATTTTTGCAGCACCTTTTATAAAGAGGCTTTCTTTTCTCTGTAGTATGTTTTGGCTCCTTAGTCGAAAATTATTTGCCCATATACATGTGGGTTTATTTCTGGGCTCTCAGCATTGTTCCATTGGTCTGTGTGTCTGTTTTTCTGCCAACACCATGCCATTTTGATAACCATTGCTTTGTAGTATAATTTGAAGTCAGAGAATGTGATACCACTGGTGGTCTTTTTTTCAGAGTTGCTTTGGCTATTTGAGATAATTTGTGGTCCCATATAAATCTAAAGATTTTTGTTGTTGTTGTTCTATTTCTTTTAAAAATGCCACTGGGATTTGATTGAGATTGCATTAAATCTGTATATTGTGTTGGGTAATATAGCTATTTAACTATGTTGATTTTTACAATCCATGAACATGGACTATCTTTCCATTTTTTTGTGTCATCTTCAAAGCTTTTAATAATGTCTTGTAGTTTTCAGTGTATAGGTCCTTCACATTCTTTGTTTATTCCTAGGTATTTTATTCTTTTTGTTGCAATTGCAAAAGGAATTGATTTTAGTTTTTTTTCTAAAATTCCATTTTTAGTATATAGGAACACAATGGATTTTCATACATTGATTTTTGTATCCTGCAACTTTACAGTATTTGTTTATTGTTTCTAATAGTTTTCGCTAAAGTCTTTAGGGTTTTCAATATAAAGGATCATTCTGTCTACAAAAGGTGACAATCTGACTTCTTCATTTCCAATTTGGATGCCTATTATTTCTTTTGCCTGATTGCTCTGGCTAGGAATTCCAGTATAATGTTGAATAACAGTGGCAAGAGTGGGCACCCTTGTCTTGTTCCTGATGTTAGAGGAAAAGCTTTCATTTTTTTTTTTTTTTTACCATTGAGTATGATAGAAACTGTAGATTTGTCACATATGGCCTTTATTATGTTGACATTTTCTATATCCATTTTACTGAATGTTTTAATCATAAATGAATGTTATATCATGTCAAATGCTTTTTCTGTATCTACTATGATCAAATGATTTCTATTGTTTGTTAATGTGGTGAATCACATTGATTAATCCTCATATGGTGGACTATCCCTGCATCTTTGGAATGAACCCCTCTTGATCATAATGTATTATTTTTAAATATATTGTTCTATTTGACTTGCTTATATATTGTTTAGCATTTTTACATTTATATTCATAAGAGATCATGGCCTATAATTTTCTTTTTTTGTGTTGTCCTTGCCAGTTTTTGGTACCAGGCTAATATTAGCCTCATAAAATGAGTTATGATGTACTGCCTCTTCAATTTTTCTGAAAAGTTTGAGAAGGACAGGTATTAAATGACATATTAAATCTTCCTTGAATGCTTGGTAGAATTCACTAGTGAAGCCATCTGCTCCTATATACTTATTTTGGGGAGGTTTTTGATGATTGTTTCAATTTCTTTAGTGTTGAATTCAGCTTTTCCAGTTCTTCATGGTTCAGTCTAGGAAGGTTAAATATTTCTAAGAACTTGTCCATTTCTTCTAGGTTATATTGAACTTGGTGGCATGTATTCTTTCATAGCATCCTTGTAAGATCCTTTGAATTTCTGCAGTCTGTCGTAACTCCTTTCATTTCTGATTTTGTATGACTCTTTTCTTTAGTGAGTCTAGCCAAGGGGTTCGTCAATTGTATTAATCTTTTCAAAGAACCAACTCTTTGTTGCATTATTTTTTTCTATTGTCTTTTTGTTCTCTATTTAATTCTGCTCTAATGTTTATTATTTCCTTTCCTCTCTCTGCTGACTTTGGCTTCATTTGTTCTTTTTCTAGTTCTTTAAGAGGTCATATTTGGCTGTTCATTTGGGATTTTTCTTGTTTCTTGTGATACACCTGTAATGACAGAAACTTCCCTATTATTGCTTTTGCTCTAGCTTACATGTTTTAATATGTTGTACTGTCATTCTCAATTGTCTCTATGGATCTTTGGATCTCTCTTTTTATTTCTTCTTTGACTCAGTTGTTCATTAATAGCATGTTGTAGTTGATTTCCAATTACAAAGCATTGTGGTCAGAGAATATGCTTGGTATGATTTCAATCTTCTTAAATTTGTTGAAGATAGTTTTGCCTCCCAACATATGGTCTACCTTTGAGAGTATTCCCTGTGCATTAGAGAAAATATATATAACCTGTTATTCTGGGATGAAAGGCCCTGTAAATGTCAACTGTGTCCATCTGGCCTAATGTGTTATTTAAAGCAAATATTTCCTTATTGATTTTCTGTTTGGATGATCTATCTATAGCTGTCAATGGGGTATTTAGCTCCCCTATTGTAATTGTGTTTCTGTCAGTTTCTTCCCTTAGTCCTGTTAGTAGTTGCTTCTTTATATTTTGGTGTTCCCTGCCTGACTGGGTGCATATGTTGATAAGTGTATGTCTTTTTTATGTACTGTCTCCCCTTAATAATTACAAAATATTCATTTTTGTCTCGTTATATTTTTTATCTTGAAATTTATTTTGTCAGACAGCAGTATGGCTACACCCACTTTTTTCTGGGTGCCATTTGCTTAGAGTATCATGTTCTACTCTTTCACATTGAGTCTGTATTTGTCCTTGCAGCTGAGATGTGTTTCATGAAGGCAGCATGTGGTTGGATTTTGTTTTATAATTTAATCCGTTACTCTGTGCCTTTTTATTGGTGAGTTCAGCCTACAGTTAGGGTGATTACTGATGCATGGGGATCTCCTATAGCCATTTTCTCTCTTGTCTTCTGGTAGCTCTGTGTCTTCATTGTCTCTTTTCCCTTGTGTTTTGGTCTGTTATTTTCATTTGATGGTAATCTATGATTTTTTCCTCTGTTTTCTCTTTTTTATGTTGTGTCTCAGTTCTAGATTTTGTGTATGGTTACCACTAGGCTGATGCAAATGAAAGATTCATATCTACATACGTGTGTGTGTATGTGTGTGTGTATTTTTAAATCCTTTTCTTCTGAATGCATCTTACCTCCATTTTCCTTTGCAAATTCAGACCTTTACCCTACTGCCCTTTTATGTTTTAGTTGTTACAAATTATCCCTATTTATGCTGAGTTAATTTCCAAATTGCAGTAGCATTGTCTTATTTAATGCTTTTACCTCCTTTAACCTTTATGTTATATTTAAGTGTATAAGACCCTACTATGAATAAGGGTTGCAATTTCCTGCTTCTATTAGTGATCTTGTAGTTCCGAAGTATTTTTTTTTTTGTTTCAGGTAGAAAACGCCACTTTGAGAATATTTCCCATAACGCAGTTTGTGATGGTAAATTTCCTCAGCTTCTGTATGTCTGGGTAAGTTTTTATTTCTTCTTCATATCTAAAGGGTTATTTTGCTGAATATATTATTCTTAGCTCGTAATTTCTCTCTTTCAATAGTTTGAATATATTATTCCACTCTCTTCTAGCTTGTACAGTTTTTGCTGAAAAATTTAATGACAATTTAATGAAATTTCCTTACATGTTACCATCTTCTCTGGCTGCCTTAAGAATTCTGTCATTAATTTTTGACCGTTTTAATATAATGTGCCTTGGAGAAGCCTTTTTTGAATTGAGATAATTAGGTGTTCTGTTTCTTCTTGAATTCGAGGACCCAACTCTTTCTGTAGGTTTGGGAAGTTCTCTTTAACCAGTCGTTTAAACAGGCTATCTGTTCCCTTTTCCCTCTCTCCTTCTGGTACACTCATTATTCTTATATTGCTCTTTCTGATGGAGTCAGATATTCTCGTAGTTATTTTTTTTACTCTCAAGTCTCTTTCTTCTTCCATCTGTGTCATTTCCATGTTTCTATTTTTGATATCACTAATTTCTTCTTCCATCTGGTCAGCTCTATTTCCTCGCTAGTTCATTTTTCATCTCTTTTACTGAGTATTCAGTTCCAGAATTTCCATTTGGTTCTTTTTAAAGTTTCAATTTTTTTAGTGAAGTACTTTTGTTAATTGATTTTATTTCTGAGTTCATTAAACTTGCCTATTTGAAATTTCTTGTATCACACTGTTTTTCAGAACAGTAATCTTGAATTCTATAATTTAAATCACATATTTCCATTCTTTAAGTTTATTTGCTCCAGATTTTTCATTTTTTCTAAACTGCCTTGTTACCTTGGTTATTCATGGTATTTGATGGATTAATTCTCTATCTAGGCATTTATGGGAATATATTTTTTTAAGAGTGACATTTCTCTATTCAGCAGGTTGATAAGACAACTTTTTTGTTTGTCTGTTTTCCAGGAGGTGGCACTAGAGTGCAAGATTTTATTTTCTCTTGCAGTGTTTCAGCTTCTCTGATCTCTATGGGGTGGAGGGGAGGCAGGCATCAAGTCTGTGACCAGGTTGCCTCAGTCTCAGGGTACCATTTCCAGGGGAAATGTGTTGGGCGATGGGGTTCTGAGTCCGTGAAATCTCAGCGCTGCCCTCTGCAACCAGAGGCTGTCAGCAGAGCTGCACCTGCCCAAGGTGTCCCAGGAACCGCCTCTTGGGTTCAGCTGTGATGGCTAGGGGTGGACTGGGCTGGGTGAGGCTGCTGGTGTTTGCAGCTCTGGTCTCCATCCAGTAATGGCAACTGCCAGACCTCAGCTGCCTCGTCTCTGTGTCTGCACCCGTCAACAGGGTTATCCGCAGTGTGCATCTGCCACCCTGGGAGAAATGCTCTGCCTCTCTGGTTCTTACGGTTGCAGATAGAATGCTCTGTAACCTGACATTCACTACTATAACTTCTGGGGCCCGCTGTTGGCTCTGAGAGGATGTGGAGAAGTGAGCTCTGGGAGGGTAGGGAGAGGCAGCAAGGCTCCGAGGCTTTGTTCTCTGCCTGGCAATGGTGGCTGCTAGACCATAATTACCAAACCTCTGTGTTCCATCTCTGCCCCGGTCAGTGGGTTCAGCCACAGCACATGCTGATCACTCAGGCAAGAATGCTTATTATACCTCTCTGCTCCTTAGGGCTGCAAAGGGTACACGCTGAAACCTGGTCCCTCCCCTATCCTTCTCCCAAGACTGCAGTAGCTCTTCTCCCCTCCCTCCACCTGTTGCTGCGATTTGCCCACCTTCAGACGTTTCAATGCGTGTAGCTCTCAGACACGTTTAAGTGTTGAGGGCATCCTTTGTTAAATCAGAGCTGTTCAACTTGTAACTTCTGATGTCACTCTTCTAGTTCTCGCTTCTTTCTAATATTAAATATATCTTATACTTTAATTTACCACTTTCTAGCTGGGATCCTATTTTGATGTCATCTCTGTAATCTCAACTACCCTTAAAAAAACACTAGAAGACAAGGATGAAAGTTTAAAAATGATGACCAGAAGTCTGTAAATTTTATAGAAATTATATCAAGTAGGAGAGTACATTCATACGCTTTTCTATAACAGTAGTTTTCTGTGGTTTATATATACAAAAAATTAAAAATATTTGACACATTACTGTTTTTTCCTCCTGAGCAAGATAATTCTAAAATTATTTAATCACAGCACAGGCTCTATAATCATTTGATAAACCCTCTAACACATGCCCGCTCCCACAACCGGAAATAACAATAAACAATTTCTAGACTTAAAAGTCAAATTGTGTATTGCTGCTATTTCTTAAGATTTGCTTAAAAGTTAAACTCTATTGCCAAATAACAACAGTTTACTAAATGTTCAGTACAGTTTAAGTTAAATTTCATATTAGATTTGGAGAAACCTGAATGATCACCCAGTTTACAGATAAAGAAAAGGATTCAGAGACATAAATTAGTCCACAGCAACATCAATAATTAGTGCCAAACCAGGTTTCACAACAAATTCTAGAGGGGCCCTCCATTACAAAAAGCTGATTCATATTTCACCTTGAGATTAGGAGTCAGGTAAACACATTAATGGAAGAAAAAAATATAAAGAAGTCAACTTATAGATGAACTCTTGTGACTTGGGCCCTCTTTCCATATTCACTGTTGATAAACAACAAGCATGAACCTGAACTCTTTGATGGAGGGAGAGGTGGAGGATGAAGAGTAGTTGAATGAATAAAGGCTTCTGGTGTGGTTATTTCTGACTCCTTTTTTTCTTTCTTTCTTTTTTTTTTTTTTTTTTTGCAATACTGTTTTTTGAACTATTTTATACATAATCAGAATTGGTAATGCAGCCTTTAACTATCCCAACTAAACCACTCTTCTCTCCCTTCAATTTACAAATAAATACACAGGCTGGAACAGAGATCAGGGACAAGCCTAGGAATATAATTTAAATTCTGAACTACTTCATTTACGCAGAAAAAAGTTTATCTACTAGCTAGCCTTGAAAATACTAATATTTTGTCATATTATCTCCATTTTTTGTATAGAAATTGAGTATTACATATAGATTTGAAGCTGTTCCCATTTTATTTGCTTTTCTTTCTGCCCAGATGTGACTACTCTAGCATGTGTTTTTATATTTTTCTTGAGATTTATTGACATTAGTACACATACCGAACACTGCTAAATGGTGTTCCATTGACTATATATACACCACAATTTGTTTCTTTGCTGTAGATGGAAATCTGAGTTGTTTCCAATTTTTAACTTAATATAGACACTCTTGAAATGAATATATCTGGTTGTGCACATATGAGAGCCTTTCTAGCAGTAAAAGACTGGTTTGTGGGAAATACATGTCTTCAACCTTGCCAATCTGCTTCTTAAGGTGATGGACTCCCACCAGCAGTGTGTAAGACTTGCTACTTCACTCCATCCTCACAAACATAATTGGTATAATTAGTTTTTTTCATTTAACCACCAAAGTGAGCAGAGACAGGAAACAGACCTGTTTGAGGCTCCACTGATCCAATGCTTTCTTATTAGCCATATCTGTTGTCTGTTCTATCGTTGGGATAATTTACCTAAATTTCTTTTGTTTCAAACTTATTACCAAGAAAAATCTTAAATGCTCATTTTAAACTTAAAAACTCAGGAATATTTTCTAAGTGCAATACTGAAGTGAGATAGCAGGGAAAACTAACTTGGATGATTCTGCTTATCAAATTAATAGTAACTCAAAATTTAGCATTTTGTTTAAAGGTACTTTTTAAAAAATTTATTCATTTAAGTATAGTTGGTATATAATGTTATATTGGTTACAGTAGTTTCAGGTGCGTAATATAGTGATTAGACATTTTAATACCTTACAATGTGACTACCCCCTTAATTCTAGTAATCATCTATCACCATGTGCACTTATCACAATATTCTTTTTAACTAACATCTCACCTGTGTAAAATAAAAGCATTCTTCAGACACTGCCTTCTGAAGTTTTCCAATGAGTGTTCGTAAAGGCTTCACTTCTTCACCTAATGGAAGATGCATTAGACATTCGATTTACATAGTTAAGTACTACTAACATGTTAAACCTATGTCAAATGGAAGCTTCCCTGAAATAACATTAGTTTTAAATTCTTTATTTCTTTCAAAGTTATTTTTTCACTGCTCAATGTTAACTGTCTCAGTAATCAGTAGAATTTTCAACTTCTATCCTATAAAACAGTATAAAGTCATAACTTAGAATTTTTTTACTGCAATCCAACGTAAGAAATAAATCATGTCATATACTATTACATATATCCATATAAAACAAAATCTGCACAAATTTCAGTATTTACTCTTTCTATATGCCATGTACTTCAACGTTTTCTGTTCTCCACTTTTTATTTATTAAAAAAATTTGTTGCTCATTACTCACTAAACTGACTTAATCACCCCCTAATTAAAATGTAGTTTGAAAAACAATACACAAATTCTATCTGAAAAAGATACCAATAAAAATAATACATGCTGTAAATCTTATTAAATTCAAACCCAAAGAACTCCTGAAGTGAAAAGTATGGTCTTCTTATTCAAGCCACTCTTTAAATTCTATTCTGTTCAACAGAGCAATTCCATGGGACAAAGTTATGAATCACCTCATTCCCACAAGCAGACCTATCAAGAGCAAAAGCCTAGAGATGACTTGAATAGAGGATGTCTACTTAAATCTATTTAAGATTCTTTAAATGTTACTGCTTCCCACAGTACCATCTTAGTTTTTGGTTCTACAGTCTCCCAAGACATCTCATTCATGTCCTTGGCCTCAAATAACTTGATTTCCAAGTCTTTAACCTTGAGCCTAAATCTCCCTCTTGAGTTTCAGACTTCTAATTTCAACTGTCTAATGGGCATCTTCTTCAAAATCAACAGGTATTTTTAACTCTATATGTTACAAATTGAATTTATTATTACTCAAGCTAGAAGCTTAGGGTTCATTCTCAATTCCTCTCCCTTTTATTGTTAAAGTTAACTGCAGACTACAGTCTACTTAACATGTGAACTTTCTTTCCATCCTCAATGACACTTAGTTCAACATCTTACTATTTATCAGAATTACTGCCAAAGTTATTTAACTGGTCTCATCACTAATCTCACCTCCCCTAATTTCCTCCAATGGTGTCATCTTAAAATAAAAATCTTACTATTTCACTATTTCAAATACTGCAGATTTTATCATCAATAGCATAAAGCTTAAACATGCTTCATTGGGGTATATAAATATTTTTCTGATCAAGCTCCTGCCAATCTTTTGGATTTTATCTTTACTTTTTCATACTCCTTGAATTCTCAATTCTCCAAAATGATGCAGTCTTTCACATGTCTATGTTTAAAGCTACCCTAAAATTCCAACCCTCTTATTCCTGTCCACTGCCTCACCCTACTCATCCCCCTAGGAAGTACCAGACTTTTCTCCTCTCCCCTTCCAGTAATTCTATTATAGAAACTGTCCTATTGTTTTCTGACTTTATATATTGCTTTCCCACTGGATTATAACTTCCTATGGGAAAATCATTTAGTTATTTTAGATTTTTCAAGCACTTTATGAATGTCCAATATTATGAACCAATTAATCCAAGACTGGGATATACAGTTTTTTTCCTCTATGGGTTCTAACACAAAGGCAAAATCACAGAATGGTGGCCTCTAAGTGATAATTATTTGCTTCATAGTACTTATAATCTTGTCAGAAACTATTTACCTGTTTGTGTTTTTATATTCTGTAGCTCTAACTGTGTTATTCTGAAGGTCCTTGATCTTCTCCTCTTGAGCAGAAATAAGCTCCTCTTTAAGACTGCAAAGAGCTTTATCTTTTTCGTTTTCCATGTATTCACGAACCTGATCCACATGAGTTGAATAA